>OX387241.1:83685165-93685165 GCA_947561735.1 Cenchrus americanus | reverse complement strand
AAACTTTTTGTTTTTCTCGGCTCAGGTGAATTGTACTTAGTTGTAGTTGCCCAAGTTCTTACCATTCCATTCCAAATTTGAAATGCCACCCAAAAGCAAAGTTGTGTCCCTCGAAAAACTAGATAACTTTTATATTGGGAGAATTGAAGTGTTTAGGTGAAATTCGGAGAACCCAACAAAAGTTCTAGAGAAGGCTCAAAGACATTAGGGGTTTAAATAGGGTTTGACTATGCCTTTGACAAATGTTTCACCAAAAGTGCGTGTTGACTTGATTAAGATGATCATTAGTGATTGTCGGGTAGGTTTTCGAGGTGATGACCCAGGTTGACCAAGGTTTGACCAAAGTCACATGTTTGACTTGGTTGACTAGGTCATGAGCACTAATAATGCTAATTAAAAACCTGGAGCGTCACACTGCCTCGCGGTCTCGGCGTCCGAGCCTTGGGGGCAATGGAGCGCGAAACCCGGACGACGCGGTGGGCGGTGCTCTAGAGCGCCAGAGCTCGCGAAAACTGTCGGTCAACGCTACTTCTGTCGAGTTTTTCTCCAGATTTTTCAACACAACTTCAAAAACTCTAGATACCAAAATTGGATGAGTCATCCCTCTACATCTCTTACAAAGGTTGGCATATGTTTCGGTGAAATATTTTGCCGAGAACTTGTGGTGAAAATAGGGATTTTCTCGGCCCCATTTATCGTTCATAAGAGCTTTGACCATTTTTTAACAACTTTCACTCAAAATTTGAATGCCCACCAATTATGAAAGTTGTATTCCTGGAGATAACGAACATCTTTTATATTGGCCGATTTTGAAGTGTTTACGAGAAATGTGGAGATTTGGTCAAAGTTCTAGAAAAGGGTTTTAAGGTCAATGGGTTTGACCAAAGTTTAAGGGAGTTGGCCATGGTCAAAGGTGTATGACTTCATTAAGAAGATGATTAGCACTAATTATCACTAATTAAAAACCTAGGGTGTCACACCTTCCCGGTGGCGTGAGCTCCTAGGGATAGCGGGACGGGCCTCCCAACGGGGCAGGGGTTGCCCCTCGCCTTCCATGGCTAGCCAAAGCTTTCCTGCTCCACCAGGGGAGGTCTTGGTTGGTGGATGGGCTTCAATGGGCTCTTTCGCTGCTCCTTTCTTGGGTAAGGCCGGTCGTGGGCTTGGTCAGGTCATTGGCGGGACTTCTGTCGGCTATGGCTGGCATGGCTCGGGCCACCTTCCGCATCGTCGATCCTGATCCGATGTGTGTCTCCTCTAAACCGGGAGTTTGAGCCCAATGCATGGGGGGAGGTCAAACCCCGGCCTATAAATTGCCGCACCCCCACACTTTCACTTTCAGCCGCGCCTTTTCCCCCCTTCTATCTTTCTACTCACTCGTCCTCTTAAGACTTCCTTCTCCCGGGTCCTTCTCGCTTGCAGCTTTCCATTCATCTCTTGTACCCGAGATTCCTTTCCGCGCTTGCTTCCGGGATGGCCCCGAAACGCTCTGCGACTGAGAGGGCAAGCACCGAGAAGAAAGCGGCACCCGAGTAGCCCTGACCTCAAAACCGAACTAGGGGAAGACCGGACATTCGCTCACTCAGGAGCTCCCTTAGAGCTTCGTGGATCAAGCTTTCCTGGACGGCGTCTCCGAGAGAGAGGACTCCTCTCCTATTGGAACTCCGCTCAGCAGATCCCCGAGCCCAAGCCGAATTCAAGTGGTGGTCTCCGTCGAGCAGCTTGAGTGTGGCCTTAGGATCCATTGCTCGGAGTTCCCCCGGGATGTGCTGAGGCTCTTCCGGTCGGAGATCCAACACCTGTCCCCCAATGTCGTGGTATGCCTCGGGGCCATTGAGTGGGTGTTCCAGGCAGAGGGGGGCACTCCATCAGCGCGCGCCTTTGCGCATCTCCACCTGGTGGCTCGTGCTCCAAGTATATGTACCATGACAGGGTGAAGACGGAAACAGACCTCAAAACCCTCATCATGAAGTTGGGAAACCGAAAGAAAATTGAACCCCAAAGACTTGACAAGAACAACATGCCTAAGAGTCACTCTCTCACTTACCTTCACCGTGCCCACTGAAAGTACTCTAACTTTCCCATTATCCCCAAAAGTGATGTACTCCTTGGACACCACCGGGGTGAGGCTGGAGAACCACCTTCGATCTTCGGTCATGTGTCGAGAGAAACTGGAGTCAATCAACCAAAAGCTCTCCATGCCTCCCACCTGCAAAATAAAAAATGAGAGCGAGAGTGTGCAAATGACTCAACACTGTGGTTAGTGTAAAAGGAATCAAACCAGTGTTGTGCCATTTGCTCAAAAGTGGGGTTAGCAAAATCCATCCTATCACTTCTAGGTGGAACACCCACATGTCTCCTAGGAGGACTATGAGTACCATGAGGTGGAGACCGTGGTCCATAGCTCCTCTGAGACCTAAAGTTGTGATCGTTCCCCCCATAGTCGTATTGGCCACGAGTGAAGAAACGTCTAGCAAACTCACCATGTCCAAACCCAACACGCCTACCACTGTCTCTTTGAGGAGGCACACCCCGTGTAGGAAACTCACACCTCTCCCGAGTGAAGATGGTATGCACAGTGCCCTCACCCCTAGGCACAACATGAGGCTTAGGCGCACCACGAGAAGGGTGGTACCTGTCCTTATTTTTTGCCATCTCCCTAGCAAACCTCTCCTCCCGCTTCCCCTGAAGAAAAACTCAGCTAAGTGGTCATCTCTCCCACAATGGTCACAATGGAATGGGATAGGCTTTGGCTTTGGGTTCTCTCTGGGTTGTGGCTTCTCATCACTTGGTTTCTCTCCTTTCTTCCCAAAGAACTCATTACCCATGTCACTCTTGAACTTGATGGGTTTCTAGAAATCATTTATTTGGACAAGAAACACTGATAGATCTAGGGTTGTGTCTAGTCGGTTCCTAAGTGGGTTTGGCTTAGGAGCAAAGGCATTCTTGTGGAAGGTTTTTGGAGGAGCAGGGATATCACTAATCTTCTCCTCCTTCTCACCACTACCCTCTCCAATCTTATCCGACCCAAGCGCTTGCCCATCATAGCACATGTATGCCTCAATCATCATCCTAAGCTGAGGCTCATGACCCGACAACCAGCTCATCATTTTCCTCAATTCATCATTCTCATCCTGTAAGCGATCAACATAATGTGCAAGTTCTAGATTCTGAACAGCATGCAACTCACAAGTAGAACAAGAAGTAGCTACAGGAGTTTTCAAAGCTACCTCTAGAGACCTACCATAAGCATGAGATTCATCCAACTTCACATGCAAAATAGGACAATAGGTACAAGCACCAAGCAAAGAGGGTCTAGATTTCATTTCTTCAAGCTCAACCCTAAGAACATCTAGTTCCTCGACCTTGGAGGCATACTTCTCCCTAAGCACAGTAAAATCACCAATGAAAATAGAACATTCAGTGCATTCAGGTTCATCGGTCACAAATAGGAGTGTCGGTGCGGAAACTAGTCCCGACACTAACTAGTAATGTGTCACACCCTGAAATTTTCAATTTCAGGATGTGAATAGAAAGAATAATTAAATAACAATTTTCTCATAATTTTAAAATTTTTCCAACATTTATTTTTCTTTACAGGGAATATAGTATAGGAAAAATCCTTTGATTGATTTTCTAAATTAAATAAAAGTTATGTGTGTTGCATTCATGCCGATGCATCTAGTGGTTCTTGAGTGCAAAAGGTTTCAAAAATGCGTTTAGGAGCTGTCCAAACTCTCCCGAGAATTTTCCGGATTTTTCTGGAATTTATTCTCATTTTCTCCGAGCATTTTCTATTTATTAGAAGGCTCTAAAATCTTTTTCATGAGCACCAAATGCTTTATTTGGGTTGTTCGTGTCTTAATCTATCTCTAGGAATTTTCCTGGAATTTTTGTGATTTTCTGAGTATTTTTCGTGCTTTAAAATAATTTACAGAATTTTTCTGGATTATTTTTCGCAGTGGAAATATATTCAAAAGAAAAAAAAACCTATCCTACCGGATTGGGCCGGGCCAGAGGCCCGACCCAACCCGCCCGCGCCCTTCCGTCCCGCCCACGGGCCCGGCCGAAGCCCATCCGGCCCGGCCGCATCGCGCCGCCGCCCGGAGCCGCCGGCCGCGCGCGCAACCCTATAAAGGGCGCCGCCCTAGCCCCCCGCCGCGCGCGCCCCCGTAGCGCCGCCGCCGCCCCCTAACGCGCCGCCGCCCCTGGCGCACAGCAGCGCCACCGTACCGAGCTCGCCCGCCGCGGTTGACCTTCGAAATCCGGCCACCTCCGTCCGTCTCCACTGTTGGTGAGCACGTCTATGCGATCCCCTCGATCTCCTCTCTCCGTTTTGGGTTTCATCCTTGTTCCTCGTCGCCTGTGCCGCCGGCGCCGCGATGGACAGGAGCTCCTGTCCATGGCCGTTTCTTTCCTGTGTCCTGAGGAAGAAGATGGAAGCTTTGCACTTGACCCCCTGCAAAATCTGGAAAATAAGTAGATCCACTTTTGAGTCTTGCACCTTTCCTCGAAAACCCCCTGGAAAGATTAGATTCCTTAGATCCAATCCATCCCAAGCACTTTTATAGATCTAACCCTGATTTTTACCAGTTTCACGAGCATTGTTTCCTGTGTCTCGGGAATCTTTTCAGCTACTCCCTGAAATCTACGGTTAATCGCGAACAAGTCCTTTCAATCTTGTTTTTCTCATATCTTTTTCGTTTTAGCTCCGATTTAACCCGTTCAAGTTGTGTTAGGTCCATAATAATGTAAAGCACGCGTTAGTGGTGTGTTTTCACCATGTTTTATTTTCTGAAAATAAAATTAATATTAATTTTGATTAATGACTAGATATACATGTCTTTTCCAAATAAAAGCTATATAGATCTATATATCGTTTTTCATAATTAAATTTAATTTGATTAATGATTACTTTACATGCTTTTATGAATAAAATCTAATTAGATCTTTTACTCGGTTTTCCATAAGTCAAATATTAATTTGCTTAATGATTAATTAACTTTTATAATTAAAAGTTGATTAGGCTTTTACTCCGGCTTTATAAATAAATGTTAATCTTGATTAATACCAATTTAATACTGTTTTTGATAATAATATGATGAACTCGAATTACAAAGTTTCGTTTAGATTGTTCATATAGTTTAGTTCTTCTAAATTAAATGTTTAATCGGTTAATTCCTATATGAATCTTTACTAATAAAACTTGACTAGTTCTTTACACCGGTTTCGTAAATAAAGTTTAATATTGCATTAATGTCAACACGGGATATTTTATTTCGAAATATCCTTTATATTTGTTTTGTTAATTAAAATGAACCTAGCTCATAGTCTTGTTCTCTCATAAATGCAAATAATTCGTTAGACGTTCGGCGTCAGCTTTTATCTTAGTATCTCTTTTGATCAAGTTTATCCGAAGCTCTAAATCTTTCTAGTGTTAGCCTGAGCTAAACCGTGTGCATCTGATCAAGCCTTAGAGTTGCTGTTATCTTAGTAGCTTTATCTGTGTGAGTAGTTTGCACTGCTCATTTGCCTATCAAGTAATCTTATCACTCTTGTTTCATGTTTATCTTAGAATCTTGTATATCGGCATCTAGCTAGTTGATGTCTATCCCATCTCTCGTTAGGTTGTCTTTTTATAAATCAGCTATGTTCTTATGCCCAATCTTTCGTAGCTATACCTTTCTTCGAGCTAATCTTGTTATCAGTTCCTTTACCAAGTAGTTTAGCTTACCTTTTGCTCAGTTCTTGCCCTTCGATCTAGTTCTCTACGTAAGCTAGTTTTCCTAAACCCATCTTAAGGTTCTCTTATGCGTTGATAGTCCGTTTGTGCTGTTCTAGTTCGTTTCACCCTAACTTATGCGTTAGCACGTGTATCACCCGCTACTTGTTTTAACATTAAAGATGCATGTTAATCTTGACTAATTCCTATTCCAATGCTTTTATGAATAAAAAGTGAATAGGTTCTAATCCGGTTTTCTTTAATCATGATGTAATTGGTTAATCCCTATTTATAACTAGTTTTTCTAAATAAAAGATGTTAGAGCTAAACACCGGTTTTCATAATAAAGTTAATATGCCTAATGACATCATAAACGCCTTTTCAATATTAAATATGTTTAGTTGAACACGTGACATAAAGTTACTCGTCTAGGTATCTTATACTTATCTTTTTAAAGTAATTGTTAATTTGACATAACTTCTACTCGAATGTTGTAAATAAAATATGATTAGGTTTATCGTGATTTCTTTAATTAAATGTAACTAGTTTAATGGTAACATAGAGTATTTCTCTCGAAATATTCTTTCACATGATTTCTTAATTAAAATATGCCAAGCGTAGTCTCTTGTTGTTTGATAATGATCTCACGATAGTTTCGAGCTTGGTTTTGTTTTCAGTGTTTCTCGCGCTTGCGTAACCAATAGAATCAAACCCTATCCCAGAGTGATCTTTCCAATCTTCCGCGACCATCTCCTCAAAGTTAACCAAGCCTTTCCCTTCCTAGCACCCTTTGTGTTCTTTAGTGATCCATCTAATCGAGTCGTTTCTTTTGTGCGCTCTTTTAAAGCTTTCTTTCGATTGGTGTATTGTTCTTAGTTGTACTCGTGTGTTTGCTTTGCATGCTTGTGCCTGATGATTGATGCGAGTAGAACGAGCGTGGTTCGAGAGCTTTGGAAGAGTGTGAAGGTGAAGATATTCTGAGCAACTACTCTTTGGTTAAAGGCAAGTGTGTCCTTGATCTTTTGTCCTAAGAACTATATTTAATCACTCATTGCATATGCTTGCATTAATATGATGGGACCCATGTTTAAGGTTTGACTAGTGTTATTTATCTTGTGCCTTGATCAAACGGGTTTATCTTTATGTTGGGTAGCTATGCTTAGTTGCTATACCTGGGTTATGGTGGTTTTAATGAACATTAATGATGAATCATGTTATACCTTCATGCTATATCTTTGGATGTTAATACAAGACCATATGTTTAATTTGAACATGGAGAACCACCCGAGACAACGGTGCAACCACAAGGACTATATGGCTCGGTCTTGGCCGATTAATTAGGGAAGTCTTTGTGTGGTTATTACTCGCATAGTAGGTTGGGGACGGAGGAATGCTTTTATGGCTACTTCTATTCGGAGTGGTCTTGGAACGGAAGTACTCTATGGCTGACCGTCCGTAATAGAAGTGTGGTACGAAAGATAGCCTCTATGACATACTACTATGGACTAATACGCACGGGAGGACTCTTTGTAAAGGCCTCGTAGCGTCCCTATGCAGCCACACCTCGGTAGTGTGGTATTGTGCCTACTTTTGCACAGCGTGGTTGGGTGCAAAACTCTTCGGAGTTTTTACGCGACTTGTGGGTAAAGATGTACAACCTCTGCAGAGTGTAAAACTAATCGATTAGCCGTGCTCACGGTCAAGAGCGGCCTGGACCCTCACATGATAACTAAACTTGAAGATGGACTTAAATCGCTCTCTCTCTCTCTCTCTCTGGTTATGCTTGCCATATGCTTATGACGTATCTCTTGTCTTATGCTTAATGTGGGTTGGTATATACTTATACTTGCTAGTAAATAGGTGCTAATAAAACTTGACCAACTAAAATTGCTTAAATGCTTATAGCCCAGTCCACTATAAAGCCTTTGCATTCATTCTTTTTCCCACACTTGCTGAGTACGACAAGTGCTCACCCTTGCTATAACCATTGTTGCTCAGAAAGAGGATGCTACTTTGAAGTCTTGTGAAGATGTTCCTGGTGCTAGGCGTATGCAACCCCCAGTCGATTGCCTGTGATGTTTGGAGCCTTCGTTTCTAGGATTCAGCGTAAATCTCTGATAATCTTTCTTTTTCTTACGTGATACTGTTTCTGTACTCACTTTTATGTCACTATATGCATGAAACTTGATCCTGGCATGCATATAGGTATGCACTTGGTTTCCTTCGGAAAACCGGGTGTGACAGAGTGGTATCAGAGCTGTATCGACTGTAGGACGTAAGCCTAGTTAGCACTGGTCGTTTCTTAATGCCTCTTTTGTTCTACAATCCCTCCTTACCTTATCCTTAACCTCTCTGATGAAGGATCTCACCTCTTAACCATCTTCTTTTCTCCATACCATGAATTCTTGTATATTTATCTTCACTCTCCTTGAACATTTCTTCGATCTCGTCTGTCCATTCTCTCAAGCAATAACACCCCCTTGATTCATTGGTGGAAGTGTTACCCTTAACATTCCATCTATTCGCGCAGCTCTCTGACACATCGGCGCTGTTTAAAATTTATCTCGAGCTACAGAACTCCGATTGGCATGAAACCAGTTGGGTTAGTTCCTAAATTTGATAAGTGAATTCCTATCAGAAATTCAGCCCTATCCAGTGCATGTTCCAGGAGCTATGCCCGAAACATTGGAGCTATCAGAATCTGTAAACTCTGCTGACCTAGTTACCTTCAATATTCTATATCTCGGGCTATGAACCTCCGATTGAGGTAAATCCAATTGGAGTAGTTCAGGAATTTCATCAGCTTCGCTCTGTCCAAAATTTAGCAGTATTCGTTTTGTATCAAAGGAGATACCTACGAATTAGTGGAGCATTCAGAATCTGCCAACACTGCTGACATAGCCATCTTGTTTAATTCATATCTCGAGTTCTGAACCTCCGATTGAGGTGATTCCAGTTGGGTTGAACTCATAATTTCGTAATCCTTGATCTGGGAAAAATCCATTATTTATGGATATCCTTGCTGGGAGATATATCTGATCTATTAGGAGGATACCCCCTGACTTCATTAACAACGTGTAGTGTCGTTCCCCTTTAGCTATGCCTTGATTGGTGGAATTGTGTGTTTGCATGATGATGCTTGGTTTTATGAACTTGATTGATTCGTTTCTTTGAAGTGAGTGTTGGTGTATTGTGGGTCTTACATCCGCAATAACATCAGTTGCTTAGTTGGGTTCTTCTTTTGTACCTCCCACCTCCTTGTTCTCCCCCACTCGTTTTGCACTACTCTTGTTCCCCTTCTGATCATATCTTTATCTACCAACTAGATGGAAAACCAAGAAGGAGGAAACCAAGGAGAAAGCTATGAGAACGGTGACGACCATGGATACAACCAAGATGCGCTATCATTTCCACCCCCGGAAGATAAGTATGCAGAGTTCATGAAGGCTGAGCCGCCAATGTTCTCCAGTACCACATATCCCTTAGAAGCTGAAGACTGGATCAAGACAATTGAAGAGAAGCTAGATGTGGTACAATGCAATGATGGAGAGAAAGCTTTGTATGCATCTTGGCAACTTACAGGAGCAGCTTCAGAATGGTGGAATTCTTACATCAATGGACATCAGCAACCTGAGAGTATTGTGTGGAAGGAATTCAAAGACAACTTTATCTTACACCATACTCCTGTGAGTGCGATGAAGCTCAAGAGGAAGGAGTTCCTTAGCTTAAAGCAAGGACAGATGACGGTAACTGAGTACGGGGATAAGTTTGTTCAATTATCTCTGTATGCCCCAAGATCGGCTGAGAGTGATAAGAAGAAACGAGAGCATTTCATCAAAGGGTTGAATGAAGATCTTCAAAGTATACTAAGCCTACATGAATACTCCAGTCTACAAGATTTAATCAACAAAGCCGTTGGGCTAGAAAGCAAGCTACAGGAGATCATGAGTAAGAAGAGAAAACGGGAATATCCAGGGGAAGCCAATAATAATTCTCACCTACATCTTATGTCTCAAGCCCAAGGTTTTCCTGAAGATCACAATGAAGGTGCATATCTAGAATATCCTCATGGTGTCACAATACCAGTGATTTATGAGACACCACAGAATCGTCGAAATATTAGGGAAAGCAAAGCTTGTTTTTATTGCAAAGCTGGTGGACACTTTATCAACAGGTGCCCGAAGAAGTTTCTGGATCGTCATTTTAAGAAGGAATGGCGACAACGACACAAGCAAGACAAGATCCCCGATACTTAAGGATGTTGGTATAAGTTAGGCTGTGGAAAGTTTTCTTTAATGTGAAATGAAGAATATTGCTGAAGGATATGAAAAGAGTTCGAAATAAACCCTTGTCTCTTGCTAGCCTTTTTCGAATCTCGGGACGAGATTCCTTTTAAGGGGGTAGAGTTGTCACACCCTGAAATTTTCAATTTCAGGATGTGAATAGAAAGAATAATTAAATAACAATTTTCTCATAATTTTAAAATTTTTCCAACATTTATTTTTCTTTACAGGGAATATAGTATAGGAAAAATCCTTTGATTGATTTTCTAAATTAAATAAAAGTTATGTGTGTTGCATTCATGCCGATGCATCTAGTGGTTCTTGAGTGCAAAAGGTTTCAAAAATGCGTTTAGGAGCTGTCCAAACTCTCCCGAGAATTTTCCGGATTTTTCTGGAATTTATTCTCATTTTCTCCGAGCATTTTCTATTTATTAGAAGGCTCTAAAATCTTTTTCATGAGCACCAAATGCTTTATTTGGGTTGTTCGTGTCTTAATCTATCTCTAGGAATTTTCCTGGAATTTTTGTGATTTTCTGACTATTTTTCGTGCTTTAAAATAATTTACAGAATTTTTCTGGATTATTTTTCGCAGTGGAAATATATTCAAAAGAAAAAAAAAACCTATCCTACCGGATTGGGCCGGGCCGGAGGCCCGACCCAACCCGCCCGCGCCCTTCCGGCCCGGCCACGGCCCGGCCGAAGCCCATCCGGCCCGGCCGCATCGCGCCGCCGCCCGGGAGCCGCCGGGCCGCGCGCGCAACCCTATAAAGGGCGCCGCCCTAGCCCCCGCCGCGCGCGCCCCCCGTAGCACCGCCGCCGCCCCTAACGCGCCGCCGCCCCCGGCGCACAGCAGCCGCCACCGTACCGAGCTCGCCCGCCGCGGTTGACCTTCGAAATCCGGCCACCTCCGTCCGTCTCCACTGTTGGTGAGCACGTCTATGCGATCCCCTCGATCTCCTCTCTCCGTTTTGGGTTTCATCCTTGTTCCTCGTCGCCTGTGCCGCCGGCGCCGCGATGGACAGGAGCTCCTGTCCATGGCCGTTTCTTTCCTGTGTCCTGAGGAAGAAGATGGAAGCTTTGCACTTGACCCCCTGCAAAATCTGGAAAATAAGTAGATCCACTTTTGAGTCTTGCACCTTTCCTCGAAAACCCCTGGAAAGGTTAGATTCCTTAGATCCAATCCATCCCAAGCACTTTTATAGATCTAACCCTGATTTTTACCAGTTTCACGAGCATTGTTTCCTGTGTCTCGGGAATCTTTTCAGCTACTCCCTGAAATCTACGGTTAATCGCGAACAGGTCCTTTCAATCTTGTTTTTCTCATATCTTTTTCGTTTTAGCTCCGATTTAACCCGTTCAAGTTGTGTTAGGTCCATAATAATGTAAAGCACGCGTTAGTGGTGTGTTTTCACCATGTTTTATTTTGTGAAAATAAAATTAATATTAATTTTGATTAATGACTAGATATACATGTCTTTTCCAAATAAAAGCTATATAGATCTATATATCGTTTTTCATAATTAAATTTAATTTGATTAATGATTACTTTACATGCTTTTATGAATAAAATCTAATTAGATCTTTTACTCGGTTTTCCATAAGTCAAATATTAATTTGCTTAATGATTAATTAACTTTTATAATTAAAAGTTGATTAGGCTTTTACTCCGGCTTTATAAATAAATGTTAATCTTGATTAATACCAATTTAATACTGTTTTTGATAATAATATGATGAACTCGAATTACAAAGTTTCGTTTAGATTGTTCATATAGTTTAGTTCTTCTAAATTAAATGTTTAATCGGTTAATTCCTATATGAATCTTTACTAATAAAACTTGACTAGTTCTTTACACCGGTTTCGTAAATAAAGTTTAATATTGCATTAATGTCAACACAGGATATTTTATTTCTGAAATATCCTTTATATTTGTTTTGTTAATTAAAATGAACCTAGCTCATAGTCTTGTTCTCTCATAAATGCAAATAATTCGTTAGACGTTCGGCGTCAGCTTTTATCTTAGTATCTCTTTTGATCAAGTTTATCCGAAGCTCTAAATCTTTCTAGTGTTAGCCTGAGCTAAACCGTGTGCATCTGATCAAGCCTTAGAGTTGCTGTTATCTTAGTAGCTTTATCTGTGTGAGTAGTTTGCACTGCTCATTTGCCTATCAAGTAATCTTATCACTCTTGTTTCATGTTTATCTTAGAATCTTGTATATCAGCATCTAGCTAGTTGATGTCTATCCCATCTCTGTTAGGTTGTCTTTTTATAAATCAGCTATGTTCTTATGCCCAATCTTTCGTAGCTATACCTTTCTTCAGAGCTAATCTTGTTATCAGTTCCTTTACCAAGTAGTTTAGCTTACCTTTTGCTCGGTTCTTGCCCTTCGATCTAGTTCTCTACGTAAGCTAGTTTTCCTAAACCCATCTTAAGGTTCTCTTATGCGTTGATAGTCCGTTTGTCTTGTTCTAGTTCGTTTCACCCTAACTTATGCGTTAGCACGTGTATCACCCGCTACTTGTTTTAACATTAAAGATGCATGTTAATCTTGACTAATTCCTATTCCAATGCTTTTATGAATAAAAAGTGAATAGGTTCTAATCCGGTTTTCTTTAATCATGATGTAATTGGTTAATCCCTATTTATAACTAGTTTTTCTAAATAAAAGATGTTAGAGCTAAACACCGGTTTTCATAATAAAGTTAATATGCCTAATGACATCATAAACGCCTTTTCAATATTAAATATGTTTAGTTGAACACGTGACATAAAGTTACTCGTCTAGGTATCTTATACTTATCTTTTTAAAGTAATTGTTAATTTGACATAACTTCTACTCGAATGTTGTAAATAAAATATGATTAGGTTTATCGTGATTTCTTTAATTAAATGTAACTAGTTTAATGGTAACATAGAGTATTTCTCTCGAAATATTCTTTCACATGATTTCTTAATTAAAATATGCCAAGCGTAGTCTCTTGTTGTTTGATAATGATCTCACGATAGTTTCGAGCTTGGTTTTGTTTTCGGTGTTTCTCGCGCTTGCGTAACCAATAGAATCAAACCCTATCCCGAGTGATCTTTCCAATCTTCCGCGACCATCTCCTCAAAGTTAACCAAGCCTTTCCCTTCCTAGCACCCTTTGTGTTCTTTAGTGATCCATCTAATCGAGTCGTTTCTTTTGTGCGCTCTTTTAAAGCTTTCTTTCGATTGGTGTATTGTTCTTAGTTGTACTCGTGTGTTTGCTTTGCATGCTTGTGCCTGATGATTGATGCGAGTAGAACGAGCGTGGTTCGAGAGCTTTGGAAGAGTGTGAAGGTGAAGATATTCTGAGCAACTACTCTTTGGTTAAAGGCAAGTGTGTCCTTGATCTTTTGTCCTAAGAACTATATTTAATCACTCATTGCATATGCTTGCATTAATATGATGGGACCCATGTTTAAGGTTTGACTAGTGTTATTTATCTTGTGCCTTGATCAAATGGGTTTATCTTTATGTTGGGTAGCTATGCTTAGTTGCTATACCTGGGTTATGGTGGTTTTAATGAACATTAATGATGAATCATGTTATACCTTCATGCTATATCTTTGGATGTTAATACAAGACCATATGTTTAATTTGAACATGGAGAACCACCCAGGACAACAGTGCAACCACAAGGACTATATGGCTCTGGTCTTGGCCGATTAATTAGGGAAGTCTTTGTGTGGTTATTACTCGCATAGTAGGTTGGGGACGGAGGAATGCTTTTATGGCTACTTCTATTCCGGAGTGGTCTTGGAACGGAAGTACTCTATGGTTGACCGTCCGTAATAGAAGTGTGGTACGAAAGATAGCCTCTATGACATACTACTATGGACTAATACGCACGGGAGGACTCTTTGTAAAGGCCTCGTAGCGTCCCTATGCGGCCACACCTCGGTAGTGTGGTATTGTGCCTACTTTTGCACAGCGTGGTTGGGTGCAAAACTCTTCGGAGTTTTTACGCGACTTGTGGGTAAAGATGTACAACCTCCGCGAGTGTAAAACTAATCGATTAGCCGTGCTCACGGTCAAGAGCGGCCTGGACCCTCACATGATAACTAAACTTGAAGATGGACTTAAATCGCTCTCTCTCTCTCTCTCTCTCTCTCTCTCGGTTATGCTTGCCATATGCTTATGGCGTATCTCTTGTCTTATGCTTAATGTGGGTTGGTATATACTTATACTTGCTAGTAAATAGGTGCTAATAAAACTTGACCAACTAAAATTGCTTAAATGCTTATAGCCCGGTTGACTATAAAGCCTTTGCATTCATTCTTTTTCCCACACTTGCCGAGTACGACAAGTGCTCACCCTTGCTATAACCATTGTTGCTCGAAAGAGGATGCTACTTTGAAGTCTTGTGAAGATGTTCCTGGTGCTAGGCGTATGCAACCCCCAGTCGATTGCCTGTGATGTTTGGAGCCTTCGTTTCCAGGATTCAGCGTAAATCTCTGATAATCTTTCTTTTTCTTACGTGATACTGTTTCTGTACTCACTTTTATGTCACTATATGCATGAAACTTGATCCTGGCATGCATATAGGTATGCACTTGGTTTCCTTCGGAAAACCGGGTGTGACATAATGAGCGCTGAGATCTGCCTCTCGATGGCCGGTGCTAAGCAACTAAGGACACTTGATTTATCCTGGTTCCGGCCGGGGCCGTACGTCCAGCAGTGGTGTGCTCGGGGTACTATATTGCTCGCACCGTGATGCTCGTAGAGGGGTGGCTACAAGAGAGGCGGGAGAGGAGGCGTGGCCACCAAGTCCCATAGGTTCGATTGAGGTGAGTGCCAATATCGTGGGGAAGGCGGAGAGCATGTGAGCGATTGTCGTCCGTCGTCCCGTGTCTCTCCTACGGCTGGGGGGCTGCCCCTCCTTTTATAGGCCAAGGAGGGAGTAGCTTACATGCACGCTGCACTATTTCCATACGTGTAGCGGTATGGAGAACAGTGCTGCGGAGCTGACGGCCGTCCTAGCGAATCCTCCCGTTGAGGCGTCGTGGTGCGTCCTGTGCTCGTACAGGAGCGGCCTCAAGAACTGCGGCGTAGTAGTTGGTCGACCGGCCCCCGTGGTGGGCCAACTCGAGGGTGCCATTGACGGGAAGCCCGTACGTGGCACAGGGGCCGTTGTGGCGACGTCTTGTCCCCGTACGTCCCAACAGCGCCGGGGTGTCGCCACAATGTCTGGCGTGGTGCGGCAGTGGCGGGGATGGCCGCACAGGGCTGACAGCGACAGGGATGACCGATCCCGCCGGCCCGACGTCACGGCGTGGTCCTGCATAAGTACGTAGACGATATTCGAGGGTGCTACCGGCCCCCCTTCGAGGGCGTGGCGTGTTAGCCGTACGGGGGCAGGCGGCACAGTGTCACGGAGCTGACACTGGCCTTGCCGCACAGTGCCGAACAGCGGCAGGGATGGCCTTCCCCTGGGAGTTGGCGAAACAGCGCCGGGTCGTGATTCCCAAGCGCGTCAGAGTAGTGGGGCGACCTGCTGTGTCAGAGCATTAAATGCCCGTGTGCGCGTGCGGGAGCAGGTGCGCGCGGGGGCATGGGAAAGGCGCGTGTGGGTGCCCTCGGGCGGAGCGGGCCCTGCCCGAGGTGGTGCTCGCCCTCGAGCGAGGCGGACCTCGTTCGAGGGGCGGGGCCGAGCCCTCGAGCGAGGCGGACCCCGCCCGAGGGGGCGTAAGGGCCTCGAGCGAGGCGGACCTCGCCTGAGGGAGCGTCTATCCCTCGAGCGAGGCGGACTTCACTCGAGGGGCGTACATTGTGTTGTCTTGACGGGCCCCGGGGGCCACTAGGGTCGTGGTTGTGTTGTGTATGTGCGTTAGGTGTGCAAGTTGGTTTTCGTTTCACGTTTTTTGCAGGTTTTAAGAGGGTTTTCCCATGGTTATTTTGGGGACCCTTAGGGCTGTCCTCTACAGTAGCCCCCGAGCATCTGTGGGTGTTTCCGTTAGGATCCCGCAGATGCTGGAGTCTGCTGATAGGACGTTCTTCCCTCTTGGTTGCTAATGCCGTTCCGTGGGGCCGCTTCAGCGGACCCGCGGGTCTAGCCCTCGAAGCCGTGAAGGAGCGTGAGCGCTCCTGCAGGGGTTTTTTCGCGAGTTTCTGCCAGTGTGCGGGGCATTTGTTTCAACCGGCATCGGCGATATTCCAGCCGGCCTCGGTCGCACGCGCATGACTGGTAACTCTCGCGTTCGGTGCACCCCAGGAGGTGTAGCCGTGCGTTGAGCCCCCGAGCCTGGGCCCATTTGAGGCGATCAGGGTGAGCTCTTTGTCTTGTTTCAAGCGCGCCCTCGCCGTCCCTCCGCGGGACGGAGGGTGAGGTTTCCACAACCCCCATCGATCGGGTCGCGGATTGCGGATTCCTCGTCGAGCTGCTAGTGGGTGGTTCAAGTGGATGCCCATGCCCCATTCGATAAGGGTAGGCTCGTGGTCTGGAGACTCGTCCATTAAAGCGCTTGCGTGGGTTTGCTAGGTGGGGCTCGGTCCCGTTCGCTAGGGACCGAGGGCGCGGAAGCTCTCCCTCAGTGGGATAACCCCGACTAGCAGCCCTCGCTGGCTCTCGAACACGACATGTGGGCGCCCTCGAGCCGGTAGGCTCGAGGAAAGGCTCGAATGCGCGTGCCCTCGTCATCCCTGACCCTGGTGATCTGGGGCACCTGTTCGAACCCTTCGAGGGTCAGGTCTCGAACCCCTAATCAGTAGGGCCGTCGCGGGGCGGCAGCAAGGTGCCCCCCGCCTTTTCGCATCTACAGGTTTCGAGGGTTCTCGGCCGGGCCGGCCCTCGAACCGTTGATCAGTAGCATTTTGTAGATTGAGGGCACCTGTGGCGCTCGTCCACGCTGAGCGGGTTTCGAGGCCACTGGTCGGTAATCGCACTCTTCGAGAGTCAAGTTTTTCGAGCCTGGGGCTCGGGCCGCTCGAGGGTCATCCTTACCTGGTAAGGGACCGGGCCATTAAATGCGCACAGTCACGGTCGCAGCCCTGCGCTGCGGGCGCGCCTTTTCAGGCGCTGCGGCCGCGTGCGTAGTAGGCGACGTGGGCAGGCGGACGTGACGGCCTGCCACGGCCCTCTGGTTACTGCACCGTAATGATAGCGCGCGAGCAGGTGTGCGGTCGCCTCGGTCGTGGTGGGTCCCGCCCGTCGGCGGCCGAGATTTTTACCTGCAGTTAATGCGCGCGGGGCGTGCGTTCCGGGGAGCGCAACCCCATGGATCTATAAATCCAACGGAGGGAGGCGAGGTGAAATTTTACCTCTCACACTTAGCATCTACCGTCCTCACCCCTTGCGCTTCCGCTCTAGAGCCGCACGCGCTTTCTTGCCGTCGCACAGTTTTTGTCCCGTGCTCCTCATCCCTTCGCCAATCCGCATGGCTCCTCCTCAGCCCATCACCATCATCGACCCGCTGCCGTGGCCGCACTCGACGGCGACGCGGCTCTCCCTGAGCGAGCTGGTGACCACCGGCCAGCTCGCGGCGAACGAGGATGGGCGCCCCACGGCGTGGATCGTGCCGCAGCCAAACGAGCGGGAGCCCAACCCGCCGTACGGCTACGTCGTCAGCTTCATCCGCTTCCACGAGCGGGGCTTCGCGGCGCCGGCGAGTCGCTTTATGCGAGCATTGTGCTACCACTATGGCGTGGAGTTGCACAACTTCACGCCGAATGCTATTTCGCAAGCGGCGACGTTCGTCGGCGTGTGCGAAGGTTTCCTGGGGATCCCCGTCAACTGGGATCTCTGGGTTCACCTCTTCCGTGCGGAGCTGCACACGCTGACGACGCCGGAGCCGAAGATCTGCCCCGCGGTGCGCGCCGGCGGCATGACGATCACACTGCGGAACACGCGCAGGGAGCTCTACATCCCCTGCACGATGACCTCCATAACTCGGATTGGGAGCGGGGGTGGCTCTACCTCCGCAACGACGGCGCCTGCCTTCCCCCTACTCCGATAAGGTGCTGAAGGACAAGGTCGACTCCTGGCACCATGGGGTGTCCCCGCCTTCGCACCAGACGTGGCTGGACTCGCTCCTGGCCGCGTTGAAGGACCTGGCGGACGGCGGCTTGACCGCGGGGTGCGTCCTCGCGAACCTCCATCACTGGCGGATCGTTCCCCTGATGGAGAGGCCGCTCCGCATCTTCGAGATGCACGAGGACGCGGACCCTGTTGTGCTGGCGCAGTCACGGTTGCTGCTGGGGCTCTTCTCGCGGGAGTACGCGGCCACCCGGGCGCGCCGCGCCATCGACCTCAGGACCGGTCGGAACGATGATGCGACCCTCTGGGCATTCACCATGCTTCCCGTCGGCCCGTTGGTAAGTGGGTTCCCGCCTCCCCTTGTTCTCGCTGGTTCGCAAGGTGTCGGCGTGTCTTGAAATTCCGTTCGTTCCCTGCAGATAAGGGCCATGAACGCCGCGCGGTCCGACCTGCCTACGCCTCGAGCTCGAGCGCACGCACGCGCGGCGCGGCGCGCGAACGGAGAGCGGGCGGCGCGCAGGAGGGAGCAAAGCATCCGGCGGCAAGAGCGCCGGGAACGAAGGAGTGAGGAGTTCCGGCTGCGCGAGCAGCAGGGGCTCTTCTCTCCTAGGACCGAGGAGTACTCGTCGTCAGGCGAGGAGGAGGAGGAGGGAAGCGATGGGGGCCGGGCTCCCCCCTGAGAGGTGGGAGCCTTCACCCCCTCGCCCCGAGCCGCGGAGGCGGCGGAGGAAACGGCGCCTGGGGCAGGCGCAGGAGCGCCCGCCGCCAGGCCACCTACGAGAGAGGTGACGCGCGCCGCGGAAGTGCCGGTGTGCGCCGCGGAAGCGGTCGGGGGGGGTGCGGCGGCGGCCACGCCGGTGGCGGCGACGACGTCCGCCGAGCCCCCGAGGAAAAGGAAGAGGGGATTTTCCGCCCTGAGGTAAATGATTGCTTCCCCTCAAGCGCGTTTTTAGATTGGTCAGGGCCTAAGTTTCTTGTTTTTGTGCTCGCAGGGTGGCGCCCACCATGCCCCCTCTTGCGCTTGCCAAGGTGCTGAGGACGAACGCGGTCGTCCCCACCAGGCGGCGCTCGTCGAGGGCGTCGCGGGCGGCCGCGAGCGCGGCGTTGGCCACGGAGCCACGGCCGGTGGCGACGACTACGGTGCGGCGCCGGCGGCCGCGGAGGCACGGCGGGGCGGCGGTGGTCGCGGAGCCGCAACGGCCGCAACCGGAGTGGGGCGACAATAGCCGGCGCCGAGTGCACCGCGCGGCTGCGGCGTCGGCGACGGTGGCGGCCACGGACGAGGCGGTCGCCACGCGCGTCAACTTCGCCGGTGCCGCCACGGCCGGCGGCCGGGGGCGGCGGGGGTGGAGATTCCCGACGACGATGACGTCCCGTGGCCGAGGGGCGGGACCGGTGGGCGGCGCGCTCGCACCGGCCTTTGAGGCCTCGGCGGGGGCGCTCATGGCCGGAGCGATGCGGCGCGGCGGCGGGGCACCCAGCAGATGGCGTCGGGCCCTCGTCATCACGCGCCGGACCCTCAGCGTGCCTGGAGTAGGGACAAGAGGTGGCCGACGCCCCGCCGTCCCACTTCATCGACACTCAGGCGGAGCAGGGGCTCTGGGAGGAGCTCCGCGACCACGGCGCCTCGCTCAACCAGGCGCTGAACGAGGCGCTGCGGATCCACAGCGGTCCAGCGTGGCGTGCCTTCCAGGTCAACTGAGTTTCGTAAAGTTTCGTGATTCGTTCCCCTGCTTTCTCTTCGTTCGTGTCTTTTCTGACGCCCGCCGCTCTCGCTCTGCTTGTTGGTGGCAGGAGCTGGAGTGCTGGGCCTGGGAGTGGTACGCCGTCCTCGACCGCCTCGACGCCGATTTCCGCTGGTACCGGGGGCAGTATGAGGCCCTAGAGGCCCTTGTCGAGGCCCTCAGGTCGCTTGACCGGTGGCTGGCGTACAGGGCCGAGGCCCTGCTGGACTTGCCCCCGAAGCAGGGCGCCCAGGCCGCTGAGGGCGCCTCCGCGGTTATGAGGGTGCGGACGGTGTTGGTGGAGCGGGACGACAAGCTGCACCGAGATCGCGAGGACTTGGAGGGGGCGCGCTCCCTCGCGTCGCGCCCAGGTCCAACAGGGCCGCGCGGCGCTCCAGGAGGTTGAGGGGTTGAGGACAGCCCTAGCGGACAAGGCCGCCGCGCTTACCACGGCGGAGGAGCAGCTCCGGCAGGAGTGAGCCACCCGCCAGGAGGCGGAAGGCCAACTCCAGCGGGAGCGGGCCGCGCTCGTCGAGGCTTGAGCTGTGCTCGAGCAGGGGCGCTTGGTGCGCGAGGAGGCGCTGGGACAACTCCAGCGGGAGCGTGCCGCGCTCGAGGAGGTGCAGGCCTCGCTGAAGAAGCAGCAGGAGGAGGTGTCGCGCATCAATGGGGAGCTGGTGCAGATCAGCATCTCGCACAAGGATCAGCGCCAGGCCCTCGAAGAGTAGGAGGCCTCGTACCTCAAGCTGCGGCGCGAGGCTGAGGAGACGCGCCAGTCCCTCGAGGTGGAGAAGAAGCGGGTTGAAGGTGAGTTTGTTTCCGTTCGGTTTTCGTTCGTTGATTCGTTTTTTTGGGATCTGCTCCCAACTTCATCTTTCCCTGTTCGTGGCTTCCAGGCCTGCAGACCGCCCTGGGACATGCGACCACCCAGGCCGAGACCGTGAGCGCGGCATAAAACTCCACGGAAAAGGAGTTGGGGGAGCTGCGGGCCGCCGCTCTCGAGGCCTGCCAGGCGGTGGAGGAAGGCGAAGCGCAAGCCGGGAGCTCACTGGCAAGTCGCTTGCGTGCCCTCGGCGGGCACGTCTTGAGGCGTATGCGCTGCGCCCTTCACCTCGGCGTCCAGAAGGCCCTCGGCGTTGTGGTGTCTCACTACCAGGTGAACTTCGAGGCCGTGGCGTCGGGCTACGTCATCCTGGAGGGCGTCGAAGACGAGGTGGCGATGGAGCGCGCGGACGCGCTCGCCGCCGCAGCCGCTGAGTCGCTCGTCGAAGACTTCGAGGACTTCTTGTTCCCCGACGCTCCTGACGCCGGGGAGCCCCAAGCCTGAAGATCACTGGGCGTTAGGCCCTTTTTTTGCTTAAGTGTTGAGGACCAGGAGCGTCCCAGTGGTCGATGGATGACCGCTCCTCAGTGATGAGTGATTGACAACGGGTGTTGGACTGACTCTTGGCTTAGTGCGCAGGTGTAGGCTGCGGCCTAGTTCGTGTTGTTGCAGGTGAAGAACGGGCGCAAAAGGTCTTCAGCCTTGAGGGGCCTCCGGGAGATGGAGAGACAAGTAGGCTCGGTTCGAGGGACCGGTGGACGGCGGGGCGCGGGTGCGGGCCACATGGTGGCGACACAAGCAAGACGAAGTCATGGACAAGTGAGCCGGTGCACGGTGGCGGTCAAGTCAAGTGGTTTGGCGGGAGGTCGGACCGGGCACGCGGGGGTTTGGTGGTTTGCCCACAAAACCATCGGCGGACGGTTTCTTGGTTTGGGCCTCAAAACCAAGTCCGAGGGCCCAACACGACGGAGACGGGATCCGGCGTGTCGGGAAGCTTCGAGGGCGGAGGACACGCGGCGGGATCGCATGGCTTGCGTCGGGTGGACGCGGGGGTGCGGCAAAGGCGTGGCCGTCCGATGGCAAGACCCACAAACATTACCTAAATGCCCCTACGTGGGTTGTATCGCCAGTAGTTTAGTTAGGGGTAGTCGAGTCATTTACCACTCCGGCGGGACCTGATATATAAGCCATGAGTGTGTGTTGATGGCTCTCTCTCTCCGCGACTTAGGGTTTCATTTCCTCCCTCCTCTTTCTCATTTTCGTAGCTATTTTCCTTCCTATTTTCTCTAGGCTAGCATGAGAGCTTCATGAGAGATTTGTTGAGAGGGATGGATGCTAGGGCGGCATGCTAGACCTTGTGAATCTTTCCTGGTTTGTATAGAAGATTCGGGGTTGTTTTTCGTGGCTTTTTGTGCTTGTTTTCGTGCCTTTGTTCCCGGTGTGATTCCGCGGATTTGAGTGGGTCTCTCCCCGGATTTCTTTGAGGGAAACATGGATAGATGTCTTGTGCATCTTTGTGCTTGATCTTGTGCCCTCAAACGCCGGGAAACCACTTCGATTCGTGAGTTTTCGTTCGGTGCTCTAGCTTTTGGTGGTGCTCAAAGGATTCGCGATTCCGGTGATTTAGGGAGTTAGGAGGCAAGATTTTTGGGTTATAGCATCCTTGTGTGACGCTTTTCAAGTCCCCAAACCCTTGTCTCCACAGCTTCAACCGTTTGGGAAATCCGATGATGATTTGGGGGAGTTGACTTTCGGGGTCGGGCGTTTTCGGCTGCGTCCGCACACGGCGGACGGTCCGCGAGGACCAGGCGGACGGTCCGCGCGGCTAGGGTTCGTCTCGTGTTCTTCGTGTTCTTGCTCGTCTTTCGTTTCGATCCGTCGCGATTTTGGTTTTTGGTTGGACGGAGTTTCGGACGGTCCGCGGTGTTGGGCGGACGGTCCGCGGGTGCTTGGCGGACGGTCCGCGTGCTCCCTGCGGACGGTCCGTGGTTCGTGGGTGGCTTTGGTTCGTTACGTGTGATTTAACGGACGGTCCGCGGCTCGGGCGGACGGTCCGCGGCTCGGGTGCGGACGGTCCGCGGTACCCGGCCGGACGGTCCGCGCGGCCTGTGTGGACGGTCCGCCCCTCTGCGCGGACGGTCCGCGAGCCTCGTGTGCTTTGCTTCTTGGTTCGATTCCTTCCTCCCTTTCTAGTGCTTCCGCGTGTGCTTTTAGGAATCGTTCCTAAGGCTAGAGGTTGATCCATAACCTCGTGGTCTTGGCGATTGGTGCGTGATTCGATCCATCGCTTGTGTGTGACCGGGATTTGAGTAGGACATAGGCCGGGTTCTTTGGGAAGAATTTTTACCGGCTCCTATTCACTCCCCCCCTCTCTAGTCGCCATCTGATCCTTCAATTGGTATCGTAGCACGGTGCGGATTCTTTGCGACTTTGACAAGTCTCGAATCCTAAGATGGCGTACGTTGAGCGGGGCGGTCCGCCGCACTTCGATGGCAAGGGTTACCACAAGTGGGCGGCTCGTATGATGATCTTTCTTCGAGGGAAGCGTTGGATTTCATTGTGCTTGACAAGACCTATGCTATTCGGTCAACATCCATACTCTTATGGCGACCGATGCCGATGCCAAGGCCAAGTATGAGGCTAATGCAAAAGCCGTTGATCACTTGTGCCGGAGCTTGTGTGATCCGAGTTTGAGCGTGTTCGCCATTTGAATCTTGCTTGGCAAATTTGGGAAAAGTTGTTGGTTGCTCACGGTGGTGATAACCATGTGAAGGCTCGCCTCTTTGTTTCTTACCGGATGCAATATGAGAATTTTACTCCACTTCCCGGTGAGGACATTGATGCGATGTTTCAGAGGTTCACCGCCATCGTGAACAACATGAAGGCTAATGTTGAGGATTTTCCGTACTCCGAGCATGATCAGGCTTTGAAGCTCTTGCATGTCTTGGACCCAAACGTTTGGGGTGCTAAGGTTGAGGCCATCAAGGAGTCTGGGAATTACTTGACTATTGAGTTGGATGACCTCTTTTCTAAGCTTAAGTCGGCTGAGGTTGACAGGAAGTTGCTATCCAAGCATGAGGGCTCGACTGACCATAGTCTTGCTCTTGTGGGAGGATCAAAGGGCAAATCTAACCCTTCCTGTCGACAGTTTTCTTTGTCCTCTCTTATGTCCATTCCAGATGAGGAGTTTGATGTGCTTGGGCGAGGAGGAGGCCGGCCTTGCTCTCAAGAAGGTTTGAACGACTACACGAGAGTCGGAGGAACGCAAGGCGGAGCTCGGGGACGTGCTACAAGTGTGGCAAGCGTGGCCACTTCATCGCCGAGTGCCGGAAGCGAGAGGAGAACAAGTACAAGGTGAACGAGTACAAGGCGCACCCGAGGCGTGAAGACAAGTACTCCTCCAAGGGCAAGCACTTCAACAAGTCCAAGAGCAAGGACAAGGACAAGCGGCGACCGAGCAAGAGCACCTACAAGAAGAATAAGGCAAGAGCGATGGTGGCCGGTGCGAGCGACGTCGACTCAAGCTCAAGTGAGGAGCGATCAAGCTCAAGCAGCGAAGATGAAGACGCCGGGAGGCGCAATGGCAAGAAGAGTGCAAGCGGAACCTCGGTGGGGCCTGGAGCCGTGTGGCGCTTGAGGGCTTTTGTGGCATGGCCCATAGCTCAAGCGGCAAGAAGAGTGAGAAGGAAGACGGCGACTCCGACTCGGAGGATGAGGTAAACCGTGACCCCGACTCTTTGCTTGCCGAGATTGCTAGGTTGAATGGTTTGCTTGATAACCGTGATAGTGTCTTGAGAGATGCCAAAAAGATGAGGAAAGATCTTAGGGCTCGGCTTGAGAATGCTAGTGAGAAAGTAGGAGAGTTAGAGTCAAAATTGCTTGAATTGAAACTTGAGAATGACTCTTTGAAACTTGCTCCTACTCCTCCCGATGATGTTGAATGTGTTGAATGTGATGCTTGGTTGAATGAGATCAAACTCGCTTAATGAGAAGAATGCTTCTATTTTGGCTCAACTAGATGCTCTTAGGACTGAACATGATGAGCTTAAGGCTAGACCTACTTTGCTTGGTGCTTGCAAATCATGTCCTACTATGCATGCTAAGCTTGTCGATGCTCGTTCTACCATTAGTTCTTTGGAAGCATCTTTGAAATCTCCTGTTGCAAATGCATGTTCTAGCTGTGATGAAGTCACTTTGCGTAATCTTGAGCTTACTTCCCGGTTGGATGTCATCTATGAGGAGAATGACTATTTGAGGAAAGTGTTGGGTTGGTTGTACGGGCGGGAACCTCAATTGAAAATCATGATTGAGGAGTTCAAGAGAGCCGATGGTCGTGGTTTGGGTTTTGAGAAGTTGGGTGAGAAAGTGGGAGAGAACAAAGTGGGGAGAGTGTGTATGAGAAGTGTGTTGAGTCTAACCCCGAGTTTGAGGTGATCGGAGAGATCCAAGTCCCACTCCCAAAAGCACCCAAGAACTCTTTCACACCAAAGCCCAACCACCTTTGCAATAAGCTTGACACAACCCAAGATCCACCCAAATTCCCACCTAAGACAAATGATTTCCGAAACCGAGTGAAGTTTGTGGGTGAGAAGGGTGAGAAGCCTAGAGAGAAGCCGAGCCAAAACCAAAACCCATCCCCTTCGGGTGTGAGTATTGTGGCAAGGAGAGGCATCTTGCGAGTTTTGCTACAAGAGGAAGAGGGATGAGAGGCTTGCTAGGGAGCAAGCAAACCGGGGACGGTATCGCCGGTCTCGCGGTATTCCCGAGCCTAGAGTGCCACTTCCACGGGGTGTGGGAAGTGTGAGGAGTGTTGGCGAGGTTCCCACGGAGAGAGGTGGTGGTGAGAGGTTTGTCAGGAGAGATGATGGTGTGCGTGCTGGTGAGAGGTTTGGTCGGGCTCGTGGTGGTTTTCTTTGGACGTCCTCCTACTCGTCCTCAGTACGGGTTTAGGGGAGATGATCACAGCTTTGGGTTCTAGAGGAACTACGGACCACGTTTTCCCCCTCGTGGTGCTCGTACCCCTCTCATGGGACATGGGAAGTTTGGTGGCAAGGGAGTGATGTTTGCTAACCCCTCTTTTGAGCGAGATGGCTCGACACTCGGTTTAACTTTCTTTGTGCTAACCCCGGTGTCGAGTCGCTAGCTCATTCTCGTTCTTGTTTCGATTGCGGGCGGGGAGGCTTGGAGAACATTTGGTTGATCGACTCCGGGTGTTCTCGACACATGACCGGGAGATAAGAAGTGGTTCTCCGGCCTCACCCCAATGAAGGAAAAGATGTACATTACATTTGGGGACAATGGACGAGGTAGGGTGCTTTCGAGAGGGTGTTGTGCATGTGAGTGACAAGGTAACGTTGAAGAGAGTGGCTCTTGTGAAGTCTTTGGGTTTTAATTTGCTTTCGGTTTCTCGGTTGCTTGATGAGGGTTTTGAGGTGCGTTTCAAGTCCGGCGAGTCTCGTTTGCTTGATTCTCGAGGTGATCTTGTCCGTATGATCATCCTCGAGGGTCGATTTTCGGGGCTAATTTCTCTCGTTCTTTGGGTCCTCGCTCGTCGTTTGATGGCTGGTCCATCTTCTGATTTGTGGAAATGGCATAGGCGGTTGGGACACTTGAGCTTTGATTTGGTTTCCCGCTTGAGTGGTCTTGACCTTGTCCGAGGATTGCTGAAGTTGAAGCTTGAGAAGGATTTGGTTTGTGCTCCTTGTAGGCATGGTAAGATGGTAGCCACTCCCCATCCACCCCTGACCGATGTCATGACCGAGCGTCCGACAGAGCTGTTGCATATGGACTTGTTGGGCCAGCTCGAGTTCGCTCGGTGGGTGGGAAGTGGTATGTCCTTGTTGTGGTGGACGATTACTCTCGCTATGCTTGGGTGTTCTTCTTGGAGGATAAGAGTGAGACTTTTGGTTTTGTTCGAGATCTGATCGTGAGGTTGAAAAACGAGAGGCATGGGAATGCTATTCGAGCTATCCGCAGTGATAATGGCTCTGAGTTTAAGAACTCCCGTTTTGATACCTTTTGTCGTGATCTAGGTCTTGAACATCAGTATTCGACCCCTTATGTGCCCCCTCAAAATGGAGTCGTGGAAAGGAAAATCGGACTCTTTGTGAGATGGCTAGGACGATGCTCGATGAGCACAGGACTCCTAGGAGGTTTTGGGCTGAGGCGGTCAATACAGCTTGTCATGTTTCCAACCGGATTTTATTGAGAGCTTTCAAGAAGAAGACCGTTATGAGCTTATGCATGGTCGGGCACCCAAGGTGAGTCACTTCCGAGTTTTTGGCTGCAAGTGCTTTATTTTGAAGAAGGGAAAACTCGACAAGTTTGAGGCTAGGTCTAGTGATGGTATTTTCTTTGGATATGCTAACCATTCTAGAGCCTATAGGGTGCTTAATCTTGAGACTAACAAAATCATGGAGACTTGCGAGGTGACCTTCGACGAGACAATGCCATGTACCTCTCTTGGCTTTGAATGTGCGGGTGATGAAGAGATGGCCGAGGACCTCTTTGAGGAGGAGAAAGATGAAGCCGGAGATGATGATGGGGAGAACCATGAGCACGAAGCCGAGCATGTACCCACTACTTCCCCTACAACCACTTTGGAGCATGGACCGTCTACATCATGGACAATGACGGTGCAACAAGAAGACCGGGCGAGAGAAGGCCGAAGTTGAGGGGGGAGGTAGTCTCGAGGCGTGAGGCTCCCCGGCGGATTCAAGAAGTGCATCCCCCTGTCGAAGATCATTGGGAACATTGATGAACGCACTACACGGTCGAGGTCCGGGAATTCCTCTCATTTTGCTCATCGTTGCTTTTGTTGCTACTTTTGAGCCCAAGGACATTGGACATGCTTTATCTGATGCAAACTGGGTCAATTCTATGCATGAGGAGTTGGAAAATTTTGAGAGGAACCGAGGTGTGGGAGTTAGTTGAACCACCTCCAAATTGTCATCCCATAGGAACCAAGTGGGTTTGGAAGAACAAAGAGGGAGAGAATGGGATGGTTGTGAGGAACAAGTCCAGACTTGTTGCTCAGGGGTTTAGTCAGAAGGAGGGGATCGACTATGAGGAGACCTTTGCTCCTGTGGCCCGTCTTGAGGCAATTCGGATCCTTCTAGCCTTTGCCGTGGCTAAAGGGTTCAAGTTGTTTCGGATGGACGTGAAGAGTGCTTTTCGAATGGGGTCATAGAGGAGGAGGTGTATGTGAAGCGACCACACCGGGTTTGAGAGCGAGTTGTACCCACACGGGGTATACGGGTTGAAAAGGGCTCGTATGGGTTGAAACGGGCGCCTCGTGCTTGGTATGGGAGATTGAGAGGTTTTCTTTTGAGCGAGAGGGTTTGTGATGGGTACGGTGGATAGAACCTTGTTTCTCCTCAAGCATGGAAATGACTTGCGATCGTTCGGATTTACGTGGATGATATTGTCTTTGGTGGCTCGTCACATAACCTTGTTGCCAAGTTTGCGGATGAGATGAGCGGGGAGTTCGAGATGAGCATGATGGGCGAGTTGCGGTATTTTCTCGGGCCGCGATCAAGCAAGTGAAGGACGGTACATTTGTGCACCAAACCAAGTACACGAAAGACATGTCGAGGAAGTTCCGGATGCAAGATGTGAAGCCGATGTCGACTCCCATGGGGAGTACGGCCACTTTGGATGCGGATGAGGACGGAGAACCGGTGGACCGGCGGGAGTACGGGAGCATGATCGGCTCCCTCCTCTACTTGACGGCGACGAGGCCGGACATACGGTTCGGCGTGTGTCCGTGCGCTCGTTTTCGAGGCTTCGCCGAGGACATCACATCGACGGGCGTCAAGAGGATTTTCGGTACCTACGGTCCGCCCCCGGTCTTGGCCTTTGGTATTCTTCCTCCTCGACTCTGTCTCTTCATGGTTTTTCCGATGCGGATTTTCTTTGGTTGTCGAGTCGAGAGGAAGTCTACTTCGGTACTTGTCGGTTTCTTGGTTCTTCGTTGGTCTCATGGTCTTCCCGCAAGCGGTCTAGTGTAGCTCGGTCTACCACGGAGGCGGAGTATGTTCTTGCCGCGAGTTGTTGTTCCCGAGTTGTTGTGGATTTCATACACTTTGAGAGACTTTGGTGAGGAGTGCACCCGGATCCCACTTCTTTGTGATAGCACCGGTGCCATAAGCGTAGCCAAAAACCCGAGTGCTTCACTCGGGAACCAAACATATAGAAGTGAGGTATCATTTCTTGAGGGACAATGTGGAGAAAGGAACCATTGTTTTGAGCCATGTCCCTACCCAAGATCGGCTAGCCGACATCTTTACAAAGCCTCTCGACCAAGCTACATTTGTGCGCTTGCGGGGGGAACTTGGGGTTTGTACCATATGTATCATACCATGTTTACGTTGATGTATATACATGCTTTGCTTGATGTATAAACCATGGTAGGATAGCCATCTTGTCATATATCATGTTGCATTTGTGTCATATTGCATTTTAGGATGATGAGCTTCTTTCATATGCCATATTTGAGTCTCTTTGGCTATTTGTGAGATATTGGTTATATGTGTGGAGAAATGGTGATGTGAGGCTATGCTCTTGGAATATTTGAGATATATGTGTGGTGAGATAGCCCCTTTTGAGATAAATGCTTAACTTGACTAATTTTGATGAAATATGCTCCACTCGTGTGTAGTTGTGTATCCATGTCACAGTTTGGTCTAAATGTGCTTTTCATGCTTAGATTGTGCTTGGATGCCTTGTTCTTGCATTTGGGCCAAAGGTCGGATATCATTGTGAATGTTTAGCCTATGTTGCATTCATGGGGGAGCATAAGCTTCTTTTTGCCGCAAAGGCACTTCATGTACTATGAAATGAATCAATCTTGAAAAGAAGTGCATAATGCTTGAAAAATGCTCCATCCATCATGTCTATGCTTAAAATGTCTTATCTTTCACATATGGGTGCAAAACATGTTGCATGATGTTCACCAGTGGAGAAGTCTCCCCGAAGTGGACACATGGCTCATGAGCTTTGACATGACATGCTTTGCTTTATGGGTGTTTGCCATGATCTTTTGCTGAGAATTTGATATCCTTGTATGATCTTTGAGTAATATGCATGTTTGTGGCTCAAGTGTGATATAGATAGGCTTTTACATGTGAAGCGAGTCTTCTTTTGGTAAAACTGCTTAAATCTGAAATTTTTGCTTTGTCACATGCTTGTATTTTCATATATTACTTGTGGCAATGCTTTGACTATGCTATGATTCATGTGTGTGATCTTTGTCTCTTTTTTAGCCTTTGACACTAGATTTGGCCTATTTGAGAAGCTCATGTCGATGTTTACATGCTTTGCTTTGCATTTCTGCATTTTCACCTTGATTCATACATTGTCAACAAGGGGGAGAAAAGGTGAGCGTAATGAAAATTCAGAAGAGGTGAGCTGATATTTGGGAGTTTGCATGAGTTTGCATCCACATGTTCAGGGGGAGCTTTCTTGCTGTTTTCGGTGTGGATTTTGTGTTTTGCTTGGCTTGTGACCTTTCTTCGCCTTTCTTCGGTTTTGGTCATGAGTTGAGCTTCTTTGTTTTTCTTTCTTCTTTCTTTCTCTTTTTTTTTCTGAATTTCATTTCGCGTTGTGTGTTGTCAATGCACTCATCAAGGGGGAGATTGAGGACCAGGAGCGTCCCAGTGGTCGATGGATGACCGCTCCTCAGTGATGAGTGATTGACAACGGGTGTTGGACTGACTCTTGGCTTAGTGCGCAGGTGTAGGCTGCGGCCTAGTTCGTGTTGTTGCAGGTGAAGAACGGGCGCAAAAGGTCTTCGACCTTGAGGGGCCTCCGGGAGATGGAGAGACAAGTAGGCTCGGTTCGAGGGACCCGGTGGACGGCGGGGACCGGGTGCGGGCCACATGGTGGCGACACAAGCAAGATGAAGTCATGGACAAGTGAGCGGTGCACGGTGGCGGTCAAGTCAAGTGGTTTGGCGGGAGGCCGGACCGGGCACGCGGGGTTTGGTGGTTTGCCCACAAAACCATCGGCGGACGGTTTCTTGGTTTGGGCCTCAAAACCAAGTCCGAGGGCCCAACACGACGGAGACGGGATCAGGGCGTGTCGGGAAGCTTCGAGGCGGAGGACACGCGGCGGGATCGCATGGCTTGCGTCGGGAGGACGCGGGGTGCGGCAAAGGCGTGGCCGTCCGATGGCAAGACCCACAAACATTACCTAAATGCCCTACGTGGGTTGTATCTCCAGTAGTTTAGTTAGGGGTAGTCGAGTCATTTACCACTCCGGCGGGACCTGATATATAAGCCATGAGTGTGTGTTGATGGCTCTCTCTCTCTCCGCGGCTTAGGGTTTCATTTCCTCCCTCCTCTTTCTCATTTTCGTAGCTATTTTCCTTCCTATTTTCTCTAGGCTAGCATGAGAGCTTCATGAGAGATTTGTTGAGAGGGATGGATGCTAGGGCGGCATGCTAGACCTTGTGAATCTTTCCTGGTTTGTATAGAAGATTCGAGGTTGTTTTTCGTGGCTTTTTGTGCTTGTTTTCGTGCCTTTGTTCCCGGTGTGATTCCGTGGATTTGAGTGGGTCTCTCCCCGGATTTCTTTGAGGGAAACATGGATAGATGTCTTGTGCATCTTTGTGCTTGATCTTGTGCCCTCAAACGCCGGGAAACCACTTCGATTCGTGAGTTTTCGTTCGGTGCTCTAGCTTTTGGTGGTGCTCAAAGGATTCGCGATTCCCGGTGATTTAGGGAGTTAGGAGGCAAGATTTTTGGGTTATAGCATCCTTGTGTGACGCTTTTCAAGTCCCCAAACCCTTGTCTCCACAGCTTCAACCGTTTGGGAAATCCGATGATGATTTGGGGGAGTTGACTTCGGGGTCGGGCGTTTTCAGCTCGTCCGCACCTGGCGGACGGTCCGCGAGGACCAGGCGGACGGTCCGCGCGGCTAGGGTTCGTCCCGTGTTCTTCGTGTTCTTGCTCGTCTTTCGTTTCGATCCGTCGCGATTTTGGTTTTTGGTTGGACGGAGTTTCGGACGGTCCGCGGTGTTGGGCGGACGGTCCGCGGGTGCTTGGCGGACGGTCCGCGTGCTCCCCGCGGACGGTCCGTGGTTCGTGGGTGGCTTTGGTTCGTTCGTGTGATTTAACGGAAGGTCCGCGGCTCGGGCGGACGGTCCGCGGCTCGGGTGCGGACGGTCCGCGGTACCCCGGCCGGACGGTCGCGCGCGGCCTGTGCGGACGGTCCGCCCCTCTGCGCGGACGGTCCGCCGAGCCCGTGTGCTTTTCTTCTTGGTTCGATTCCTTCCTCCCTTTCTAGTGCTTCCGCGTGTGCTTTTAGGAATCGTTCCTAAGGCTAGAGGTTGATCCATAACCTCGTGGTCTTGGCGATTGGTGCGTGATTCGATCCATCGCTTGTGTGTGACCGGGATTTGAGTAGGACATAGGCCGGGTTCTTTGGGAAGAATTTTTACCGGCTCCTATTCACTCCCCCCCTCTCTAGTCGCCATCTGATCCTTCAAGTGTTAGAGTCTGGGCCGTGCGGCCATGTAAGTAAACAAGTACTTTTTTGAGATGTTTAAGTGCTTAAGTGTAAGTGGTATTTCTTATTTCGCTTGTCGCGCTGTTCTGTTTTTCCTTTGCCTGGGTGAATTCGGGTTGGGGAAGTTCGATTTCGCGAGTAGCCCGCTGGGCCGGAGGCAAGAGAGAAGGGCCGTATTCTCGTGGAGGCATAGGCTATCTCTGGCTCGTGCATCCTTTCCTCTTGGCCACCCGCGCCCCGCCTGAACTCGCTCGAGGCTAAGGTCGAATCGTACTTAGCGCATTTGCGAATTTTTTGCGAAAAAATGGGACCCTTTTTGGGGGGGATGCCCCCCACAGTAGCCCCCGAGGGTGACTTGGTTTTCAGGGGAAAGCCGAGTTGCCCTTTAACTTTTATTGACTTGTTGGTTTTTACATCTAGGCTGCCAACTGGGGTGTTGGGCATGTAATGTACAACAACAAAAAACTTGGAAATCCTCGCTAAGGGTAGAAGCGACGTAGCTGCTGGATGTTCCAAGCGTTGGTGAGTTCTTCGCCATCCTCGTTGGCCAGCTTGTATGTGCCGGGCTTGAGCACCTTCACCACGACGTAGCGTCCCTTCCACGGGGGCGACAGCTTGTGGCAGCCTCGATTGTCTTGACGTAGCCTTAAGACCAGGTATCCCTCACTGAAGTCTCATCGCCGCACCTTCCGGGCTTGATAGCGTCTTAGGGCCTGCTGGTACCTTGCGGAGTGCATCAGGGCCACGGTCCGCGCCTCATCCAACTGGTCCAGCGAGTCCTCGCGGGCTCGCTGGTTGGCGCCTTCATCGTAGGCCCGAACTCTGGGCACCCCGTACTCCAAGTCCGTGGGGAGGATGGCCTCCGCGCCATGGACCAAGAAGAACGGGGTGAACCCAGTGGCCCTGCTTGGGGTGGTCCGGAGGCTCCACACAATCGCTGGCAGCTCCTGGAGACATTTCCGACCAGACTTATTCAGCCGGTCGAAAATCCTGGGCTTGAGGCCTTGTAGGATCATGCCATTAGCGCGTTCCACCTGACCGTTGGTCTGTGGATGCGCCACGGCTGCCCAGTCCACGCGGATGTGGAACTTATCGCAGAATTCCAGGAACTTCCTGCCCGTGAATTGGGACCCGTTGTCGGTGATGATGGAGTTGGGCACTCCGAAGCGGTAGACGATGTCGGTGAAGAACGTCACCGCCTGCTCTGCCCTGAGATTCGTGATGGGGCGCACCTCCACCCACTTGGAGAACTTGTCGATAGCGACCAAAAGGTGGGTGTAGCCCCCGGGCGCCTTTCGCAGGGGCCCGACGATATCCAGTCCCCACACGGCGAAAGGCCATGTGACGGGGATGGTCTGCAGGACGTGCGCAGGGAGATTGGACTTGCGGGCGTAGAATTGGCACCCTTCGCAGGTGCGCACGATCTCGCTGGCGTCGGCGACCGCGGTGGGCCAGTAAAAGCCCTGGCGGAACGCATTGCCCACGAGGGTGTGGGGTGTTGCGTGATGGCCGCACACGCCCACATGTATATCCCGGAGGAGCTCGCTCCCCTGAGGGATGGGCACGCATCGCTGCAGGATGCCGGACGCGGCGCGCTTGTACAGCTCGCCGTCGACGAGAGCGAATGACTTGGCCATCCTGGCGATGCGCCTAGCCTCGGACCGGTCCGAGGGGAGTTCCCCTCGATCCATCCAGACGATATACTTGTCGCGCCAGTCCACCTTGCTAGGGGCCGGCTCTGTATCCATGGCCTCGGCCTCGTCGGCGTCGTACCCCTCGAGCAGGGCGAGCACGTACGCCTCGTTCGAGGGGTCCTCGTACATGGGCTCCGCGCCTGTTGGACTCGAGGGAGCCCCCGAGGGATCTCCGCGGCTCGAGGGGCAGGGCTCGAGGTTGACGGACGGCTGGGTGACGTCTCGCGCAAAAATGTTCGGGGAACGGTGATCCGCCCCGACGCGATCTTTGCGAGCTCGTACGCCTCCTCGTTGTACCGGCGAGGCACATGGTTGAGTTCTATGCCATAGAACTTGTCATCGAGGGCTCGCACAGCCTTGCAGTATGCCTCCATCTTGTTGTCGTCACAACTCGCATTCTTCATGACCTAGTCAATCACGAGCTGCGAGTCCCCCCGCACGTCAAGGCACTTGATGCCTGTTTCAATGGCGATTTTGAGGTCGCAAAGGAGGGCCTCGTACTCAGCCATGTTGTTTGACGCGGGGAAGTGGAGACGCATGGTGTATCTCATGTGCTCCCCGAGGGGTGAGACGAAGAACAGGCCCGCGCCCGCCCCCGTTTTCATCACCGACCCGTCGAAGTATAGAGTCCAGCACTCAGCCTGGATCTGTGGCGACGGTAACTGCGTGTTTGTCCACTCGGCGACAAAATCAGCCAAGATTTGGGACTTAATGGCCTTGCACGGCGCGTAGGTGAGTGTTTCACCCATCAGCTCCACTGACCACTTGGCGATCCTGCCTGCTGCATCCGGGTTCCGGATGATTTCTCCTAACGGGAAGGAGGAAACCACCGTGACCGGATGAGCCTCGAAGTAGTGGCGGAGTTTGCGCCGCACGAGGACCACTGCGTAAAGCAGCTTCTGGACTTGTGGGTAGCGTGCCTTGGTTTCGGACAAGACATCGCTGATGTAGTTCACGGGCCACTGAACCGGCAGGGCGTGCCCTTCCTCTGTGCGTTCTACCACGATGACGGCGCTAACCACCTGGGTGGTCGCGGCTACGTAGAGGTACAGAGGTTCGCTGTCCTGAGGCGGTGTAAGGATTGGGGCTTGGGCGAGGCTTGCCTTCAGCTTGTCAAGCGCCTCCTGGGCCTCGACGGTCCAGGAGAACCGCTCATGCTTCTTCAAGAGCCGGTAGAGGGGCAGGCCTTTCTCGTCGAGCCACGAGATGAAGCGGCTCAAGACGGCAAGGCACCCCAACACCTTTTGGACCCCCTTGAGGTCCCGGATTGGACCCATTCATTCGAGGGCTGCAACCTTTTCGGGGTTGGCCTCGATGACTCGTTGGGAGATGATGTATCCTAGCAGCAAGCCTCGCGGTACACCAAAGACACCGTTTTCGGGGTTCAATTTTACCCCGTTGGCCCGTAGGCAGCCGAACGCGACGTGAAGGTCGCTAACCAGGTCGTCAGCCTTCCTGGTTTACATGACTATATCGTCTACGTACGCCTCAACGGTTCGCCTGATGTGATCTCCGAAGACGTGCTGCATACATCACTGCTATGTTGCGCCCGCGTTTCAGAGACCGAACGGCATCGTTACGTAGCAGTACATCCGGAACAACGTAATGAACGAAGTCGCGAGCTGGTCGGACTCCTTCATTTTTATTTGGTGGTACCCGGAATAGGCGTCAAGGAAACATAAAAGTTCGCACCCGGCGGTCGAGTCAATGATTTGATCGATTCCTGGCAAAGGAAAAGGAACTTTAGGACATGCTTTATTAAGACTAGTATAGTCTACACACATCCGCCACTTCCCATTCTTTTTCTTCACTAATACAGGATTAGCTAGCCACATGGGGTGGAACACTTCCTTGATGAACCCAGCCTTGAGGAGCTTCCGCAGCTCTACTCCGATCGCCCGGCGCCGCTCTTCGTTGAAGCGGCGCAGCCGTTGCTGCACGGCGTGGGAGTGAGGTAGGATGTCAAGGAAGTGCTCGCCGACCTCCCTCGGAATGCTTGGCATATCCGAGGGGCTCCACGCGAAGATGTCGGTGTTGGCGCGGAGAAAGTCGACGAGCACCACTTCCTATTTTGGGTCGAGGGTGGAACTGACCCTCAACGCCTTGCCCTCGGGGGCAGCAGGGTCGAGGGGCACTCCTTTGGTTTGCTCGGCAGCCTCGAAGCTGCCGGCGTGCTTGGCGGCGGAGTCAAGGTCCTCGTTTACCAGCTTCTCCAAGATCGCCACGAGCGCTTCATCCAGCGCCAGCTCCTCGGCGTGCTCCACGCACTCGATGTCGCAATCAAATGCGTGCTCGATGGACGAGCCCATGGTGATGACATCGTTGGGCCCCGACATCTTCATCTTGAGGTAGGTGTAGTTGGGGACCGCCATGAACTTGGCGTAGCACGGCCGCCCAAGTATGGCGTGGTACGCGCCCCGAAACCCCACCACCTCGAAGGTGAGTGTCTCCTTGCGGAAGTTGTCTGGCGTGCCGAACCAGACTGGCAGGTCGATCTGCCCGAGGGGCTGGACGCGCTTGCCCGGCGCGACGCCATGGAACAGCGTCGTGCTGGGCCGTAGCTGGTTTAACCCGATCCCCAGCAGGCGCAGTGTGTGCGCGTAGAGGATGTTGAGGCTGCTGCCTCTGTCCATCAGCACCTTCGAGAACCGCGCATTCCCGATGACCGGGTCAACCACCAGTGGGTATTGACTCGGGTTGGGGATGCGGTTCGGGTGATCCTCACGGCTGAACGTAATGGCGTCCTCCGACCAGTCGAGGAAGGAGGGAGGCGCCTTCTCCGCGGCGAGGACCTCGTGCCGCTCCCGCTTGCGTTGGCTGCTGGACATGTCGACGGTCGCCCCCCAAAGATGAGGAAGACGTTTTCCACGGTGGGGAAGCCACCGGCGTCGCCGTCACCCCCATCCTTCTTGGCCTCATCGTCTTTCGCGGCGGCGCGGCCGTAGAACCGCTTGAGCATGTCGCATTGCTCGAGGGTGTGGTTGACCGGCGTCTTGTGATAGGGACATGGCTTCTTCAGGATGTCGTCGAAAACCCCAGAGCCTCGAGGGGCCGGTCGGGGCCCCGTCGAGCTGGGTCAACAGAAAGAGCTTCGTCGCCATCATCGTCGCGCCCCTGCTCGCATGCCTCGTGGTGCGGCTTCTTTCCTTTCTTGCCCTACTTGTTCTTCTGGTGGGGCTCCTTGGACTTGCTGCCCTCCGCGGGCGCGTCGCCCACGCGTTTGCCCTTCTTACCGTCGAAGATTGCCCCCACTGCCTCTTCGCCTGAAGCAAAGCTGGTGGCAATGTCGAACAGCTCATTCGAATCAGCCGGCGGGCTGTGCCCGAGCTCGCGCACAAGGTCCCGGCATGTGGTGCCCTCGAGGAAGGCGTGCACGATCTCGGATTGAGCCACGCTTGGAAGCTTCGTACAAAGCTTGGAGAAGAGCCGTATGAAGTCCCGGAGTGACTCGCCAGGCTTCTGGGTGCAAGCGCGTAGATCCCAGGAGTTTCCAGGGTGCACGTACGTGCCTTGGAAGTTCCCCACGAAGGTGCGGATTAGATCGTCCCAGTTGTGGATCTGGCTAGCCGGCAGGTGCTCGAGCCACGTCCGCGCCGAGTCGGCGAGGTGCAGGGGGAGGTTACGGATGATGACCTCATCAGTAGTGGCCCCGCCCAGCTGACACGCCAGGCGGTAGTCGTTGAGCCATACGTGGGGGTCTGTCTCTCCGTTGTACTTGACGATCGACGTGGGCTGGCGGAAGCGCTGGGGGAAGCTCGTTGTGCGGATCTCCCGGCTGAACACACGGGTTCCTGGTGGCTCCGACGTCATGAGCGGTCTTCCCGGCTGTCGTAGCGCCTACCCCGTCGAGGGTGGTACCCCGCCATTGCGCGCATCTCCGCATTGCCCGCCCGCCGGACGTTGATGACGTTGCGGGCGTCGCCATCTTGGGCTTGCCCACACGTGTCGAGGAGCCGCTCCTTGGCCGGCATGCGCCCCGGGTTGGCGGGATGCTCCGCTGCGCTGCCCGTGTGCACCAAAGGCTCGGGACCTTGCGCGCCCCCGTCGTCCCGCGTGCTTCCCTGCTGGCGGATGCGGGACGTGGAACTTTCGGCCTGTTGGACGGCCGCTTGTTCGATGAGTGCCTGCGCCTCGTGGTGCAGGTTCCGCGCCTCGGGCGTCCAGGGGGCGGGCATGGCCCGCAGCAGTGTCGCGGCAGCAATGAGCTTTTGGCTCACTCGCGGGGGCGTGCTCGGATCGTCGACGTTGAAGTCGGTGTTGATGCGATCACGGGCCTGTCGGCCCAACTCGCGTGCGCGTTCGCCGCGCGCGGAGGCTTCCCCGGCGATGGAGGCCCGAAGCAGCCGCACCGCGCAGTACTCCTCCGCGATCTTGGCTTCAAGCTCGCGTGCTTGAGCCAACTGCGTGTTGACGTCGGCCCCCCTCGGCGGCAAGGAGGGAGGGGCGCTTGGCTCCGCAGCCAAGCGTGGTCCAGCTCCCGTGCTGGGGGGAACCTCTCCGTCACCAGCTTCTGCCGCGTTGGCGGCGTTCGCCAGATCGTTGGTGATCATGACGCAACACTCCCGCGTGGAGTCATAGCTTCCGACGCTGGAGTCGTCGGAGTAACCGAACTAGTAATCCGTGGCGTCGAGGAACCGCCGGAACATTACTGGGTCGGGTACACCGGAGAAATCCCACTCCGCGTACCCGTGCAAAGTGGCGGGTGGCAGCTCGCTGGCCGAGCCTTGGGATGACTCGTCGCCGGCGGAGGCGCTGGGATCCCTGGCAGCCGGGACAGGGCGGCCAGGGTGAGCCCTACACGTCGCTGCATTGGCATTGGCAGAGGCAACGTACGCCGTCGTAGCGCCGTGCAAACCGATAAGGAAGTGCGGTCCTGAGACCGAGCGCTCCCCCGCTGGCGCGGCTGTCGTCTCGCCGGAGGGCGCGTCGCATTGCGAGTCGACTCGTGCAGCATGTCGGCGCTCCGACCGCGCGCCGTCGCGAGCGCCGGCCGGAGCGTCGGCGGCGCCGTGGCACCGAAGGACCCGCGGCGTCCATGCGCGGCGGTGTCGGTGTCGCGGCGGCGCGCGTGCGGCGGTGACTGGGACGGACCGGCTTGGCGCCGCGCACGGAAGTTCATCACGGTTGGTGAGGCGCATGAGGTAGCCGTTCCCCGTAGCCTGGAAGTTCAGGCTCCCGAACCGGATTTCGAATCCGGCCAGGAGGGGGTCCGAGCTGCCCATGGAATACCTCTGGCCGCGGTACTCGGTGCGAATCACCATCGAGAGGGCTGGTGACGAGCCGATCTTCAGTGCAAGCTTCCCTACCCGGCGCGCAAACTGTCGGTGCGGAAAGTAGTCCCGACACTAACTAGTAATGAGCGCTGAGATCTGCCTCTCGATGGCCGGTGCTAAGCAACTAAGACACTTGATTTATCCTGGTTCCGGCCGGGGCCGTACGTCCAGCAGTGGTGTGCTCGGGGCACTATATTGCTTGCACCGTGATGCTCGTAGAGGGGTGGCTACAAGCGAGGCGGGAGAGGAAGCGTGGCCTCCAAGTCCCAGAGGTTCGATTGAGGTGAGTGCCAATTTCGTGGGGAAGGCGGAGAGCATCTGAGCGATTGTCGTCCGTCGTCCCGTGTCTCTCCTGCGGCTGGGGGGCTGCCCTCCTTTTATAGGCCAAGGAGGGAGCAGCTTACATGCATGCTGCACTATTTCTATACGTGTAGCGGTATGGCGAACAGTGCTGCAGAGCTAACGGCCGTCCTGGCGAATCCCGCTCCCGTTGAGGCATTGTGGTGCGTCCTGTGCTCGTACAGGAGCGGCCTCGAGAGCTGCGGCGTAGTAGTTGGTCGACCGGTCCCCGTGGTGGGCCAACTCGAGGGTGCCGTTGACGGGAAGCCCGTACGTGGAACAGGGGCCGTTGTGGTGACGTCTTGTTCCCGTACGTCCCAACAGCGCTGGGGTGTCGCCACAGCGTCTGGCGTGGTGCGGCAGTGGCGGGGATGGCCGCACAGGACTGACAGCGACGGGGATGACTGATCCCGCCGGCCTGACGTCACAGCGTGGTCCTGCATAAGTACGTAGAAGATATTCGAGGGTTCTACCGGCCCCCCTTCGAGGGCGCGGCATGTTAGCCGTACGGGGACAGGCGGCACAGTGTCATGGAGCTGACACTGGCCTTGCCGCACAGTGTCGAACAACGGCAGGGATGGCCTTCCCCTGGGAGTTGGCGAAACAGCGCCGGGGCGTGATTCCCAGGCGCGTCAGAGTAGTGGCGCGACCTGTTGTGTCATAGCATTAAATTCCCGTATGCGCATGCAGGAGCAGGTGCGCGCGGGGGCATGGGAAAGGCGCGTGTGGGTGCCCTCGGGCGGAGTAGGCCCCGCCCGAGGTGGTGCTCTGCCCTCGAGCGAGGCGGACTTCGTTCGAGGGGCGGGGCCGAGCCCTCGAGCGAGGCGGACCCTGCCCGAGGGGGCGTAAGGGCCTCGAGCGAGGCGGACCTCGCCTGAGGGAGTGTCTATCCCTCGAGCGAGGCGGACTTCACTTGAGGGGCGTACGTTGTGTTGTCTTGGCGGGCCCCGTGGGCCACTAGGGTCGTGGTTGTGCTGTGTATGTGCGTTAGGTGTGCAAGTTGGTTTGCGTTTCACATTTTTTGCAGGTTTTAAGCGGGTTTTCCCTTGGTTATTTAGGGGACCCTTAGGGTTGTCCTTGACAAGGAGCATACTTCAGAGACTCAACCTGGGCCCTAGCATCAACAAGTGAGGACTCTAGCTCAATCACCTTCTCCTTAGCCTCTCCTAGCAAAGACATATACTCCCTCTTCTCTTGTTGGTCTTTCTAAGAACATCATCACAATTGTCAAGCAATTCATTTAACCTAGCATTCTCTGCTATCAAGAAGGTAGGATCATTATTTACCTCATTCTCGGAGTCGGAGTCCGAGTCATCCTTCTGGCTCTTCTTGCTCTCAGAGCTATGTGCCATGCTGCAAAAGCCTTGGCTAGCGAAGCACAAGCGTTGATGTTCTTGCTCGACTGCTTGCTCTTGTGTCGGTCCACCTCTTCTTCTGTGCTGCTTGAGCTTGACGAAGTGTAGCAGGAACTCGAGTCAATGTCGCTCGCTCCGGCGACCATCGCATGCTTCGTCTTCTTCTTGTGGCAGCCACTCTTCCTCGGCCTCCGCTCGGACTTGTTCTTGCCATTGTAGTTGTTCCACAAGCTATGCTTGTGGTCAGTCCTCGGACAGTGCTTGTGATCCGTCTTGATCTCAATGGCCTTCGGGTACTCAGTAATAAAGTGCTCATGCTTCCCGCACTGGTAGCACATGCCCGAGCACCTCCGAGCGTTCTTCCGGTTCGTGTACAAGTGCTCGAACCACCTACTCAGCAATGTGAGATCATCCTCGCCCAGCACATCGAACTCCTCATCTAGCATGGAAACAAGACAAGACAAAGAGAACTGTCCAGAAGATGGGTTAGAGTTAGTTCTCGGACCAGAAACGAGAGCCAGACTATGAGGGTCTATCGGGTTCTCGATCTTGCCTCTCACACCACGATCCACCTCAGAGGACTTCAGCTTGGAGAACAACTCATCCATGGTGAGCGTCTCATAGTGGTCGAACTCCAGAATGGCCTCGACCTTGGCACCCCACACGGTACGATCCAGAGAATTCAAGAGCTTCACAACCCTGTCATGGTCATCGTATGGGAGCACGGCCACATTGGCCTGCATATTGCTCATGACCACGGTGAAGCGCTGAAACATGGAATCAATGGACTCACCGGACAGATGAGTGAAATTCTCATACTCCATCTGGTAGGTCGCAAACAAGCGATCCTTCACCTGATTGTTCCCACCATGAGCTACCTTGAGCTCCTCCCAAATCTTGCAAGCCAAATCCTCTGCTTGAACCCGATCGAAAACAGGTTTGCAAAGGGCATGAAAGAGATAATCGGCCGCCTTGTTGTTGGCGTCATGCATATCTCGAGAGCCTGGGGCAAGGAAGTTGATGAGGTGGACATAGGAGGTGTTCTCCGCCACATCCCAAATGATTTGTTCTTTGCCACAAAGAAAAGTAGGCATACATCTCTGCCATATCTGGTAATCAGTAATCTTTACCATCAAAGTGTGGAGGACCCGAATCCCGTTCTTGGTACGCCATCTCTAGATCTATAGACTGGTTCGAGTCACGAAGATCTGTAACCGGCTCTAATACCAATTGAAGGATCAATTAGGCGGCCAGAGAGGGGGGTGAATGGGAGCCTATAAAAGTTCTTCTCCAAAGAGATGAACTCGACTATGCTCCAAAATCACAACAACGGATTCCTACACGCACTTGTCAAGGTCACGTAGTCACAACAGACCTACCAACCCTAGGAACAAGTCCCCACTCACCCCAAAGCGGAAGCACAACTCAAGAGACAGGAGACTTAGGCAAACTGTCACGAAGGGAACTGACCGTCCACGGGAACACCTCAGACTGTCCGTGACACTCACGGGTCGTCTGTGTAGTATATGCAGACCGTCTGGAAAATTAGACAGAAACACCAGCTAATTGTAGGCCAACACGGACTGTCTGAACTCTCCTCGCGGACCGTCCGTCAGGGCACGGTGGATCATCCGTGAAGTTGGGACGAACTATCCGTAAACTCCAACAGAAACCACCAGAAACACTACGCTCCAACTCTCTCCAAGTGGACCATCTGTCACGCTCGTCCGGACCGTCCAAGCCCTGCAGACCGTCCGCCCCTACCCAACGGACCGTCCGAAAACCGGCTGCAAACAAAAACCAAATCACTCATGAATCCAACGAAGAACTCGCGAGAACACACGACGAACATGGACACAATGGACCGTTCGTCCCACCCGTGCGAACTATCCGTCCTCTCGCGGGGCGCGAACAAAACTGAAAAATGCAAGTCAACCTCTCATATCCATCCATGGATCTCCCAACTGGTTGAATGGATTGAGACAATATTTGGGGAAGATGTAAAGCGTCCCTAGGGGATGTTATGCCCAAAACTTGAGGCCTCAAACAAACTAAATTGTTGGGAATCGAATCACCACCGAGCTCAAGAACAAAGCTAGGGAACCAACCGAAATCCGCGAATCGGAGGCCAAATCCAGAGTTTGAGGGGTCAAGATCAAGCACAAAGATGCACAAGATATCTATCCATTATCCCCACAAAGAAATCCGAACACAAATGCCTCAGAATCGATGAATCAAGCCGCGCACGAAAATTTTACAAAATAGCTCGAAAAAGACACGAAAATCACTCGAGCCAAGATAAGGAAATCGACGCAACCATGAATGCTTCCATACAACCAGAGATCAGGTTCTCCACAAAATAATAAAGAAAATCTATCCTAAAGAGCAGGGAAATGAGGAAGCAGTACGGATGGATGAGTTGCCCTGGAACCCTAGAGCTATATATATGAAGTCTCTCTGGGTTGGGCAAATGACCAAGCTACCCCTAGAACATAAAGGAAGATACACACCCCTCAGGGGCAATATGGTCAACTTGGATATCTTCATCAGGCGGTTACACCTTTGCCGCAGTCTACGTCCTTCCGACGCAAGCCCCGCGATCCCACCGCGTGTCTCCCGGCATCGAAGTTTCTCGACGCGCTCGGATCCTGTCTCCGCCTGCCGAGCCTCCAGTCTTGGTTTTGTGGCTCAACCAAGTAACCTGACGGTTTTGTGGTGAACCGTCGCAAACCCCGCGTGCAGACTCTGATCGTGAGCCGCTACCCTGCATCGGCTCCTGTCCACGACTTCATCTTGCTTTTCTTGCCACCATGCGGCCCGCACTTGATCCCATTCGGCCACCGGGTCCATCGAGCCGAGCCTACTTGTCTCTCCACTCCTCGGAGGCCCCACAAGGCTAAGACCTTTCGCGCCCGCTCTTCATCTGCACCAACGTAAATCAAACCGTAACCTGCACCTGCAATACTCGACCAAGAGTTAGTCCACACCATGTTGTCAATCACTGATCACACCAGGGAGCGACCATCCACCAGTCCTTGGACGCTCCGGTCTTCAGTGGTTATGCAGATTAGCACTTTGTAGATAAGATTTGAGGAGTGTAAGTGATACACTTAACCATTTCAAGGGAAAACCAAGCCTGAGTCAGATGAACTTGCAACGTAGAGAATCTGATCCTCTCACACACATAAAGGTGGTGCTGCATAAGCATATTTGTGCTGTTCTTGATCAAAATGTTCAGCATGGTATTCTGGTAAATATTGTACTACATTGAGATACTTGCCACGACTTGCCGTTTTTCCATCGAGGAACCTAAAGCAAAAGATTGTTTGTTAACTGCTACTGGCCTGTTCACCAACTAGTGATTGAGCATTAGGGGTCCTCCCTGTTTTATTGCTACATCTCTACCAGATAAATTGCAGACTAATGACATGCATGCTTGTAACTTTTGCTTTTTTATTTCACCTAAAATCTGGCTAAACAATACAAAATAACGGCTGGGATCCAACGACGCACACCCTGATCTGGCTCCGGGGGCTGGATTTTTCTTTGCAATAATCTTCAAAGAAGGGTTCCAGAAATGTTATCTCTAGTGGAGAGGGAAAGTAAGGATTGACATTGTCGACATTATATAATATTCGGATCTTATTCTACTTTTTAATAATCGAACTACATGCTAATTAATCTGAACTGCAAATTGTGTTAATTTGTAATGATTAATATAAGAGGACGTGACAAAAAATATAAACAAACTTGCATTTCAAATCTAGCTGCTTGCTGCTGGGCTGATGACGAGAAACGCGATACACGCGTACCGTTCGGACGTCAGGGTGGTATTCTCTAATCTCTACTAAAGGCCAAAGAAAGCTGCAGGTTGCATTGTGAGGGGCCCTGGGTTTGTTCGAGTCGATCGGCGTGCATTCTGACCTCACCAATCCATTATTGCGCCGTTGTTTGTATAAACTTTGTCAAGCTTAGCTTGTCCTTTGGTTCGCGAGAAGATGATATCATTAAATTTTTGAAAACGGCAGAGAAGGCTCGTGTCACGTTGTCGTTTCCTTGAGCCCTTGACAATGATTTGTGTGTTTGGTGTTTCAGGTGGCTGGTGATTCTTGCATGCAGATTCAGAACATCTCTGCAGGCGTCCTTGCAAGTTGCTGGTCAGAAAATCTGAGCCTGCTGCTGTTCTCAACTATACCTGGCCAAACGGGCGGCCCGGCGCGGCACGGCACTAGCACTAGCACGGCTAGGCACGGGCACAGTTGTGCACGGGCACGGTAGGGCACGGCGGCACGCCGTGCCGTGCCTCTTAGTGCCACCGTGCGAAACCCCAGGCACTGGCATGACCCTATGAGGAGTTAAGCGGGCCGTGCCGTGCCTTTTGGCACGGTGGCACACCAGTGCCCGTGCTGGCCCTGGCACTATCTAACACATTACACATCCTTGTGCTCAGAATCACAAGGTGGTCACAAATAACAACAAAAAAACACACAAAACACAAACAAAGATAGCAAATCAATAATTCAAAAGGGGAGCTTGTGCAATGGCTGCCTCATTAAAAACCTACATAGGTGAAACTCACCCTTTTGAGAAACCCTAGGCGGGGAAAAGAGTACGAGCCCAAGCTCAAAAAAAAAAGTTCATAGTTCAAGTTCAACCTAAAAACTACAAGTCCAAAGTTCAAGTACTAAAATATTACATCCCCATTACATAAATGATAATCAATCAAGGTAAAGATCTTCAAATGTTGCTTCAAGTTCTTTGTCCTCCACCAACTTTGCTTCCTTGCAGCTGCAACTTCCCAATCCTTGATGCAAGTCAGCATCTCCACCATTTCAGGCCTCAGGCTCCTCGATGATCCTGCCAGTCATGCTAAAAGTAGATTTTGAAGATATGGTAGACACGGGAATAGTTAAAATATCTTTAGCCATGATGGATAGAGCTGGATATGTAAGTTTGTGTTCATGCCACCAGTTAAGTATGTTAAAATCATCATTTAACTGATTCACAGTGTCACAATCTAAGTAGGAGACAAGTTCAGAAGTTACTGTTGAAAGCAATGCAGTTGCAGATGTATCTCTAGACATGCTTAGATTAGGCTAAAGGTTGCTTACCACCAACATTATACCCATTATAACCATCATCATAAATTTCATCCCAAACAGATATTTTCTTACCAGATGGGTTAGGAGGATCAGGCCTCCTCAACCTAACACCTCCATATTTCTGCTCATACTTGTTGTACACATCTGTAAGACGAGCTGTAGTGGTAACCAAGCAATTAGAATAGTGTGTACTAGTAGCATGGCCTAAGTGCCTAAGTGCTCTAGTAAAACCTTTGATTTTAGCTCTAGGGTCCAAGATGAATGCAAATGAATAAAGCAGTGGTATATCTCTCCAATACTTGTTATATCTATCAATCATAGGTTGAACCACAGATTTGATGTGAGCATCATTAGCATAAGCTTCAAGGTGTTTAGCAATCTTAACTAGATAATGAATCATAAGTGGAGATGTAGGGTAGTAAACACCAGACAAAGAAACAGTTGCATCATGAAACAAATCAAGAAATTTTAGCACTTTTTCAGCAACATCCCAATGCCTATCATTTAAAAGCAACTGACCATTTTCAGTCATAGGATATTGAGTGAATGTACTCTTATGAGGAAACAAATGCTTAAGCATCAGATAGGTAGAATTCCATCTTACCTCTATACCTGGCCAAACGGGCGGCCCGGCACGGCCCGACACTAGCACGGCTAGGCACGGGCACGGTTGGGCACGGGCACGGTAGGGCACGGCGGCACGCCGTGCTAAGCCTCTTAGTGCCACCGTACCAAACCCCAGGCACTTGCACGACCCTATGAGGAGTTAAGCGGGCCGTGCCGTGCCTTTTGGCACGGTGGCACACCAGTGCCCGTGCTGGCCCTGGCACTATCTAACACATTACACATCCTTGTGCTCAGAATCACAAGGTGGTCACAAATAACAACAAAAAAAACACACAAAACACAAACAAAGATAGCAAATCAATAATTCAAAAGGGGAGCTTGTGCAATGGCTGCCTCATTAAAAACCTACCTAGGTGAAACTCACCCTTGTGAGAAACCCTAGGCAGGGAAAAAGAGTATAGCCAAGCTCAAAAAAAAAGTTCATAGTTCAAGTTCAACCTAAAAACTACAAGTCCAAAGTTCAAGTACTAAAATATTACATCCCCATTACATAAATGATAATCAATCAAGGTAAAGATCTTCAAATGTTGCTTCAAGTTCTTTGTCCTCCACCAACTTTGCTTCCTTGCAGCTGCAACTTCCCAATCCTTGATGCAAGTCAGCATCTCCACCATTTCAGGCCTCAGGCTCCTCGATGATCCTGCCAGTCATGCTAAAAGTAGATTCTTAAGATATGGTAGTCACAGGAACAGTTAAAATATCTTTAGCCATGATGGATAGAACTGGATATGTAAGTTTGTGTTCATGCCACCTGTTAAGTATGTTAAAATCATCATTTAACTGATTCACAGTGTCACAAACTAAGTAGGAGACAAGTTCAGAAGTACTAGCTGAAGAAGTTACCTTCGAAAGCAATGCGATTGCGAGATGTATCTCTAGACATGCTTAGATTAGGAGCTAAAGGTTGCTTACCACCAACATTATACCCATCATCACCATCATCATAAATTTCATCCCAAACAGATCTTTTCTTACCAGATGGGTTAGGAGGATCAGGCCTCCTCAACCTAACACCTCCATATTTCTGCTCATACTTGTTGTACACATCTATAAGACGAGCTCTAGCGGTAACCAAGTAATTAGAATAGTATGTACTAGTAGCATGGCCTAAGCGCCTAAGTGCTCTAGTAAAACCTTTGATTTTAGCTCTAGGGTCCAAGATGAATGCAAATGAATAAAGAGTGGTATATCTCTCCAATACTTATTATATTTATCAATCATAGGTTAAACCACAGATCTAATGTGAGCATCATTAGCATAAGCTTGAAGGTGTTTGGCAATCTTAACTAGATAATGAATCATAAGTGGAGATGTAGGGTAGTAAACACCATACAAAGAAACAATTGCATCATGAAGCAAATCAAGAAATTTTAGCACTTTTTTCGCAACATCCCAATGCCTATCATTTAAAAGCAATTGACCATTTTCAGTCCTAGGATAGTGACCATGGATAAAAGTAGTGAATGTACTCTTATGAGGAAACAAATGCTTAAGCATCAGATAGGTAGAATTCCATCTTACCTCCATGTCCAGCTGAAACTTTCTAGGCCTAACATTAGTAACAAGACAATAACTTTTGTATGCAACAATTCTCTGATTAGATGAGTTCATCCAAGATATTGCAGTTCTAAATGTTTCAATCAAAGGCTTAAGATCAGTAAGGGCCGCCTTAACAATGAGATTAATGATATGACATGCACAGTGCTGATGCAAGAACATACTATGAACTTCATTACCTTCATCAAATGACAAAGAAGACACAGCAGGAACATCAAAACTAAGGTATTTAGATAGTAAAGGTCTAAGATGATGCATTGCTGAAGCATTAGATGATGCATTGTCTAAAGTAACGGCAAACACCTTTTCAGACACACCAAAATCATCAAGCACAGATGCAACACGATCAGCAATGTTTTGTCCACTGTGGGACTCATCTATAAGCCTAAGACCAAGCACCCTCTTCTCCATTTGCCAATCAGAATTAATGAAATGAGCAACAACACTAAGATAGTCCTCTTTGGCATTACCAGACCAAATATCAGAGGTGAGACACACACAATTAACAGCATATGAAGTTAAAGTCTCAACAAGCTTAGCCTTAGAATCAGAAAAATATTTCTCTATGTCTCTAGTTGTGGTTTGCCTAGAGACACCAGAAAACTTGGGATTATGAGCAGTTTTAATATAATCTTCAAAAGCATCAGACTCACCCATACATATAGGCACATCAAGTCTAGCAATCAACTTAACAAGTGCAGTACGAGCAAACATATGGCAGTACTCCCAATTACGCATACTACCATCAGGATTAAAAGAAATTTGAGTCTGAACCTTATGGTCCAATTTTTCTTTCCTCTTGTCACATTTATTCCGATGCCGGCGGAGATGACCAGTGCCACCACTAGAGAGACCAGAGTATTGTTTGTTGCAATGGATGCACTTAGCACCACACCTGACCCTCTTACCATTTATGGCTTTGTAGATCTTCTCGAAATCCTCCCGGACAGGGGAGGTAGAGGGACGAGAGCGCTTGGAGCCAACCCGGCCAGCTTCCACATCTGCGGCCTCATCACCACCGCCGCTGACATCGATGGGAGCCTCAATGCTACTGCCCAACAGTTCCTGGGTGTCATCTCGAATGTCATCGTCATCGTCATCTCCGGCCATCCCGCACATCCGCCTCTCTTCGTTGAAGTCGACCTCGTCTTCAAAGTCAGAGCTGACCATCGTGCTTCGCCAGCGTCCTGGTCCCTCAACAGCTACAGCAACAGAGAGAGGAGGTCAGGGGAGACGAGGATTAGCATAGATTTAGGATGCGGTAGGAACTTAGGGTTAGGTTTAGCATACCTTCGCAGCCGGAGCACCAGGATCGTCGGCGATGTACACGAATCACAGATCCGACCCTCTGGTTCCTCAACGGATTCGAATCAGCTCTGGATCTAGAGAACAGAGTAGTTAGAGAATGACAAAATGGAGCACCAGAGAATAGAGAGAGGAGAGCAGCGAGCGTCGACGAGTACTTACGTGGATCCGGAGCACCAGAGCTACCGGCGGCGAGGTCGACGACGTCAAGAATGGCAGAAAAAAGAGTCAAAAGACGACTAGACAACAAACGAGTGGTTGTGAGATCAAGAAGAGGAGCGTACATGGCCGTGTCGTGTGCCAGGGCCGGCCATCAGGGGTCAGGAGGCTGCAGGAGGGAGAGAGGAAGAGGGGAGTCGATGGTGAGGCGGCGAGAGACGGAGAGACCAGAGACGGCGAGATCTGAGCGAGTGAGCGACTAAGCCGCGGGGGTCGAATGGATTAGGGTTGAGGGGACTGCGGGGATGGGGGCGACGCACCGCGGGGGCGTGGATTATATACGGCCGTCCCCAACGGGCAGAGGATCTGAGCCGTCCACACCCCTGCCCTCCATCCGACGGCCAGGAGGTCGTGCCTCTATCGGGCCGGCCCAATTAACCGTGCCGGGCCGGGCCGGCACTACAGGCCACAATGGCGGCCCAGTCACTGGCACTACGTCGTGTCGTGCCTGGCACTGGCACTGTCGACATCGTGCCGTGCCGTGCTCATGTCGTGCTTTTTCGGACCGTGCTCGTACCGGCCCGTCGTGCTCGTGCCTAATGGCCAGGTATATTCTCAACCGCCATGGTTGTGTGGTTGCATGCATCAAGTTGCTTTTAGAGTAGACTTCGTGGTAGGGATGGCAGTGGATCGGGTTTGGAGCGGATATCCGCGGATTTGGGGTATGTGGGTTGTGGGTTTGATTCGGATTTTCACCCACGGGTTCGCAGGTTTGGATATCCACAACACTGTGGGTTTGGGGCGGATTCTACATTTCACCCACGGATATCCGTTGGAGCTCCGAAAAATTGATCCCAATAAACCCACATAAGGAATTCTAATCACATAAGAAATATTATTGTTGTTTTTTCTTTTTATACTCAACTTGTTAATTTACAATCCTTTGAACATGTAAGTAATTTGCTATTATATTTTTATTTCGCAAGTGAAGTTGATTCCACCATAACTGATGAATGATAAACTGTGCACTATTGTTCATTTGGAGGACTATGGATGTTGGTTTGTGTTGTTTTTCATGTGTATTGAACTTGTATTGTGTTGAATTGCATATTTTTGAAGTAATCTGGACAATACTGATGTCTTATGTGCTCTTGTTTACAATAATCGAATCAGGTTTTGGATTATCCATTGGGTTTTGGATATCCGCGGATTTGGGTTTGGATCTGAATTTTCACCCGAATTAATTTTTGGGTTGGATTTGGGTTTTAGGTTTGGGTCATGAGTTTGGGTGCCCTCACACTACATCCGATCCGAATCTGACCCATTGTCATCCCTACTTCGTGGGTCATTGCCATTGACTTGGCTTATATATGAATGGTGTTGCTTGTGGAGGCAAAGGATTGAGTATATTGGTTCTCATAGTCATCCTTAGAAACAAAAATTATATGTACGAAACCACATGACAAAAATTGAACCACAGAAAATCCACCTAACATGTAGTTGGCCGATTTCAAACCAAGTTGCCATCCAGTGAACGGTAGATTGGACAAAATAAAAATAATAACTAGAACACTTCATTCTTGCTTTAGCAATTAGCATGCATGTGAATGAAGTATGAATGTGATTTTTCAAAAAAAACACTAATGTTGAATTTACATAGCATACTTGGATCATACAAATACATCTTAGTCGTACTCGATTGCCAGTAAACATGGTATACATATCTCGATACAAATAATACCCTTATTATTCGTACACTTGACAGTAAACATGGCGTACATCGTTAATCGACGTGGAGAGAACAAAGATTATCAGGCATGTATAGACCAACTGTTAACCATATATTGATTACACAGAGCGAAAAAAGAGAGCAGAAACTGAAAACAAACGTGGACAAAGACATCAACACACAACACCTTTTTTTTTAACAAAAAGGCAGGAGCGCTGCCGCATCAATAAAGCAAGCAAACAACAAGCAGGTGAACAAACTTCTGCTGTGTTCTGCATGCGCCCGATATGCTGGAGTACTCTACGTAGTACAGAGCTGAAAGAAAAAGATGTTTCAACGAGAAGTTGACAGTGAACGGCGACGATCGGACTTAGACCGTCGCCGACACCGGCGACTGGCACGCAAGCTCACGATCAGCCGGCGACGAGGAACCTGGCGGGGCTAACCATCTGGTACCCGGTGACCTGGTGCAGGTGGTGCCCTCTGCCGCTGCCGCCGGCGCCGCCGAAGCGGCCGCATCCCGGCGACGCGGTGGGGTCATCCTGCTCCATCTCCCACATGACCTCCATGAAGTAGTCGACGGCGCAGGGCAGCTCGAGGGGCCCGTCGCAGCCAGCGAAGCCGTACTCGGTCTCGGCCTCGTCCAGCAGCGCCCGGAACAGCGGGTGGTTGGCGCATCGGGCGCGCACCCCGAACCGCTCCTTCTCCGGCCCCACCAGCACCGTGAAGTAGCCGGCCGCGGGTGCGGCGGCGGCGGCGCCCGACGACGCTGACTTGTCGAGCGCCTGCGCCGGCGGCGGCGGGCGCCTCCGGTGGGCCGCCGCCAGCGAGGTCCGGCACTTCTGGAGAGTCTTGGCCAGGATGTTCTTCGTCTTCTCGCCTCCTTCCTTCATTGCTGTTGCTAGCTATTGCGTTGCGATTTACGAGCACACAATACAAACTGCACGAGGGTTTGCTTGCACTAGGCTAACGATCGACGAGGTGGTTTGTTTGTTCAACAAGGACGACAGAGAAACGCAAGCAGCAACCTAGAGATCGATGCAGATGGGGCAAGCTAAGCTACTAGCTAACCGCGGTCGTAGGCCTGGTGCAGGCGAGACATGTCCATGGTGGCCTTTGGCGCGAGGAGGCTGTGCTTCTTGCTGTTGCTGGCGTTGGTCATGGCTCCTGGAGAACGGCAGGAGGCATCGGCGTTCCGGGAGGATGAAATATGGGAAGGATATATCAGCAGGGAGAAGTGGAGAACTAGCTGATCTGATGAGGAGAGCCACTACTAGCTAGGACTAGGAGGAGCTGATGGACCGAATCAAGAGAAGAAAGAGGATCGAGAGGTGAGGCGGTCGAAGAAGGCAAGTGGTTGCAGGCCGGGTCGTCGAGAGCTCGATCGGGAAGCGGCCCTTTGAGGCGTGGTGAGGCCGGGGGACAGGCTAGATATATAAGCGGAGGAGAGGCCGGTGGGGCAAGTGGCGGCGTGGGCGGCGGCGTCACGTACGCGGCGTGGCCTGATAGCCCGGCCGGGCTGCGCGCGCCGGGGCCGGGGAGGACGGGTGGGATCGGAATCGGAGCGAGGGCACGCACGCAACGCAAAGCGGGTAGAAGGCAGATTAGCATATCGGGGAGTGCGGATGCGCGCGTCAAAGGTGGAGTCGGCTTCCGGAAAGGTTTATGCGGGCGGGGCCGTGCTGCGGCCGGCGCGTCGTCTCGATCGATCGTCGTCGTCGTCGGCCCCCTCGCTCTCTCTCCCCGCGAGCGAGATGGAGTATGTGTGTGCGTTGTGCATGTGGCGCGCGCGACGGCGACTTTTGCCGTCCCCCATCCCATCCGGCCCGGTTCAGCTTATGATCCATATCGGTTCTGAATTCTGATCGATAATCTGCGGCGCGCTTGTTTTCTACTCATGTACGCGCGCGCGTCTTTATCCACGAAATCTAGTGGGTTGCTGCTGCCGTGTGATGATCTGTCAGCATGCAGTTACTAGTAAGGCGCACGGGATTCGAACGACCGTGACATGCTCGTGGTTGTTAATGATTTGCACTAGCCAGTACGTACTAGTCAACAGTTTGCGTTCTTCTGTATTCTTCTCCCACTCCAATTTGAAGATTGGATATCTTAGTATCTAGTGTTTCAGCACCTCTTTTCTTCCTGAATAATTAACAATAATGGATTACTCGCGACCGCCGTGTCAAGCTATATGCATGTTTAACGCCAACTAACTCAAAATTGAACTAATGGACGTCAAATAAACAACAATAGAGTGAGTATATATTGTGTTAGTGACAAAAAAATGATGTTATCGTATTTTGTATTCGAAAATATTTTTTATGGTTTGCATCATAAGAATGCAATTTAGTGGAGCAATCTAACGAAACAAAAATTATTGAGGTCCTTCCAAAAACTGAGGGAGTATGTAGTTTGTATGTGCTACATCGCTGCACGCTGCTGATATGTATGTATTCGATAGATGATGAGTTGCCGTAGACTAACAGGGCCTAGTAGGGGTCTAGTAAGCATTGTTCATACGAAAATGAGTAGTGATGTACGTGTGCACCTCTGCCTCGGAATTAAGAAAACAAAGTCAGGCTTCAAATGTATCTGGGTTCTATACATACCTTAACATGATGTAGGACTGAAGCTAGCAAAGTATCTACTTTTTCTTTTTCTTTTTTTGTCTGTTTTGCTACCGGTAACTTTCACACTTACAAATTGGCCCATGGGTCATTTCTAATGGACTTCAAATTTTAAAACAAATACCTTCTCAATACAAATGGATTTTTTTAATTTCTTAATGCCTAGAAATCATACTCTGAGTCTCTGAGTGTACTCAGACTTAGATTAAACTGGGCCGTTTTCATTTTCCGGAAAGCCATTTAAGTTAGGAAGATTTTCTAGGGTGTATATCATTTAAGATAAAAGATGGTTCACAAACTGAATTTTGGGTGAGCTCTCGTTTTGTGCGTAGACTTGGTGCTTAATTTGGACTTGCTTTCTATGTTTTCACATCTCTCTCATCGTTAAATTAATTGTCACCTATTTAATATTATTAACTATCCTATGATTCAGTGATAAATGTTATTAACCAAACACCATAGTTAAAATTAAAGGAGAAAGATGGGGAGACGAGACGAAAACAGGAAGCAAAAATGGAAAAAGAGTGGAGATGGACTTGGTCAATTGGAACGTATAGAGAATGTCAGGTTAGAGCAACTCCAATAGTCTATTTATATGCTATCATATCGGTAAAAATTGAAGAAAGCCGGAAAACTATCGTTCCAAGAGCCTCGGTAAAATCCACTTGGTATCCCCCTCGCCAACCCCCCTCCCCCACCCCCTCCCCCGGGGCTCAATACCTATGGCTAGGCCTTCCACTCAGAAAAAGGTTGGGATCGCATGTGGAATCCACCCATCCCGCCCTCATCAAGCCAAATTTGCTTCCCACGCCGATAAATCCAGCCTGCCTCCAAATCCATCCCAAGTAGCTCCGCGACTTTGCACAGTGGCCGCTGTCGTTGACCACCGAATGTTGTTGCCACGCGATCTCGTCGCCGCCGCCACACGAGGCGTTGCTGTGTCGCCATGTACAAACCGCCGCGCTCTAGGTCAACTGCGGTCATCGGGCTCTGGAATCGATCCGTGGATTTGGTCGGTTTTAGCTAGTCTGTTGGATTACCCCCCAACCCCCAGAAGCATAAAATTTCTATTTTTACAAAGGGCTCAAATTCTAAAATTAGCTAGCAAGAATAGAGTTTGTTGGAGTTGCTCTTACACTTTTAAAATTTTAAGCTATGATTAGTTCCAAAAAGTCTATTATATGCACCCGTCACATCGAATCTACGAACCCTAATTACAAGTACTAAACATGGATTAATAACGAAATTCATTCCATAACTCCGGCTCAAATCGCAAGATGAACCTAATAAGAGCAACTCCAATAGTTTGGCAAACCAACTTGACATCCATATAATTTTGGCAGAACAAGAAAAATTGGCCTCCAACAGTTTGACAAACCTAACTTGGCAAAAATAGAAACTTGGCAAAACTCACCTCCCCACGCGCATATATGCGCGCGCGGATCGTGGTTGCCATCGTTGTTTCCCTCTTGGTGGGAGGGTGAAAAAGAAATAAAGAATAGAGAAGGATTCCTGATGTAAGTTTTTCAAGAGGCGGAAGAGCACATACATAATTTTGTTTCTCTCAGGATTCCTGATGTAAGTTAGATCTGGATTTGGCAAGTGAATTATGCCAAACTGTTTGAGATGAATTCTTTTTTTTACTTTGCATAGATTTTTAGAAGTTGGCAAAACACGGGATTTGCCAAGTAAATTTTGGCAAACTCTTGGAGATGCTCTAAGTCCAATTATACTATGATTAGACAACATTATACTACACTAACTCTATTGACGAGTTAATTAGACTTAATAGATTCTTGTGATTTTCCGTAATTTGTTTTATAATTAGTCTATATTCAATACTCCTAAATAAAATTTGTTTTAGTTGCTCATTTTTTTTGCAAATAAAGAAGACCTTAATCAAATTAGTAAAATTTATGAATTTGGTAAGTGCCGTAGATGAAAATTGGATTCTTGAAAAACTGCTGCTCCAAGATCTGTGCTCCAAGATCGGTCGGTGGTGGGATCTCTCGATTGCGTCTCCATTGCGTCGTTTCGCAGTTCCACCGGCTCTCGCGATGCCGGCCCCCTCCGCCGCCACCGAACGCCTCGCGGCCCACTGGGTCGCCGACGCCCTCGCCGCGGACGAGACCATCGACTTCTCCGTAACAAAGGGTAAGCCGCACCCCCTATTCTCTCTGTTCGCGACCTCGGTTCTCCTTCAATCTTTCATTCTCTCACCTAGGGTTCCTGGTGCTCCACCAGCGCTGGTGGGAGTCTCGTCAGAGTACATCGTCGGCGCCCCGGATGCTGTGCGGGAGCGGGTGGCGCTACGGTGCCTGCAGGAGCTCGCCGCCTTCGCCGTCGCTGACGATTGTGGTGCTGCGGCGGTGGTGGAGGCGCCGTCGGGGATGCTGAGGGTTGACGCCGCACGCTCTTGCGAGGATTTGCTGGTTGAGCTCACCGGGAAGGTATTTACTTCCTATGCAATCATCTGCATTCTTGTCGCGGGTCGATCTGACTTTTTATTTACCTATACCCCTGTAGTCAAATAATACCAGTATTTTTATTTGGCTAAGAGCATGCATTTCTATTCATGTCGATTAGTTGGCGCCATCATTCTGGAAACAATTCGAAGGGAATTTAGACAATTATTTGTAGCTGCTTTGGTTTCTGTTCATGTGGACTAGTTACCAGTCATCTTGCTTTCTTATTCGGTTGAAATTGTCCTGGTTTTCTTGACAATCATAGTGAGGGAACAAGGAGGGGGGGGGGGGGGTGGGGGTGGGGGGCTGTGGTGTTGCGATTCAAGTGCACTTTCAGGTAAACTGATTCAAAGATTCTTTTGCATAAATAAATGAATCTACAGGGTTTTACTAATATTCAAGAGTGAACTTATAGTGTGTAATCATTTTCATTTGTTCCTCATTGTGGTGCTAATTAGATTAACTGTCATTTGAATTGTGGATGATACTTCTTAGTGCACCTAGTGCTTACTGGTGCTTCTCCATGATTAATTGTATTAGTTGTTGAAATGATCTTCATGTATTCCAGTTTTTTTTTCGTTCCAAAAAAGACATGTTGCAATTTGGTTATCGTCAATTTATTCCCAGATTCAGGTTTATGTTACACAAGTGTAAAATTTGCAGGTTGGGAGCTCAATAAGTTTTGATAAGGACAAAATCCTGCCTTTTAGACAAGATATTCAGAACTTTATTTCTATCAAGAAACCTACACTACCGGAATCTTTTTTGGAATTGGTAAGTTACAAAGCTATTTTCAAAATGGAAAATAGAAGTTCTCCTCAAAATATTAACCAGCTGCCTGTTTTATATTCAGCTCCGACAAGTTGATCCAGAGATCCAATCTGTCACTGCACCATCGGTGGATCAGAATAGCATCAAGAAACACAACAATCAGTGCCTGTCCAATGTTAACCATCTCCACTCAAATGTAGAGAAGCCTAGACCTCCTCCAGTCTGTGCTGAGCTTCAGCCTGAAAATTTAACAAATGTGGTCAATGAAAATGAAATAGGTAATATCCAGCAGTGTCCAATTGAACCAACTGTTGCTGTTGACCAACCAAGCGCATCAGAAAGCAGGTTCTACAATCAACCACAAGAAAATGCTATAAACACTGCTAGTGGTAGTGCAAGGTCTCCAGAAAAGAATCTTTCTAATGTGGATGGTGACACATCATTTGCTGCTGTGCTTGCGTCAGCTAGCTGCAATGTGACTTTGCAGGGAAACATTGCGGAACCCATATCAAAGAAGGATATGGTAGATAAAACTACCATGGTTCAGCCACAGTCTTGTAAAGGAAAATCACCAAATCCAAATGATGACGGCACCTGTGATCAATCATTGAAGGATCCCAGCCATGAAAGCCAAACTGTGCAGGCAGTGGCTACAGCTTTTGTCAGAAGCAATGATGTTTTACCAGCCAATACATCTGCAGCAAGCCACTTGATAAACCAGGATCTGGATGGCAGTTCCAGCATTCCACCTGTCGAAAAGGATCCCATTAATGAGGGATTGACTCTACGAGGTTCTAGTGCTATACCTTTTGTAACCTGCAATGGTGCTATGCAAGAAGATGAATCTGGGACCAACCACCCATCTACAGAGTGTACTATAGTGTTTGAAGAGCAGATTGGTGACAAGTCTCAACCGGAAAAGATTCACTCTCTATATGATGATGGCACCACGTTGGAAAAGAATAAGGTCTGTGGTGGGCTGAATGTGCAGATTGCTCCAGATTCTTGTATCTGCAATGTAATCTTCCATGATAAAATTTCAGAAGGCAACTCTTTATCCGAGCAGAATATTGAAACAAACATAACTGAAATTCAGAAACGTAGTTGCAGTACATCTGTTTCAAACTCTTCTCAGGATGGTGACAGAAAAGGAGCTAAAGATTCAAACAAGCTAACTGTTGGGGAAACTGTGGCAGAAACATCACACGTCCATACCTCAGATGATAGTTTCAGTCGATTTTCTGCTGCTCATCTGCTGTCAGTGACTGGAAAAATGCCATTCTGTAGTCATGATCAAGAAGCCAGTGATTCCCTGGGGGTCTCCCAGGAAGTAGATTTATGCATAAAATGCGGTAAAGATGGTCAGCTGCTGCAATGCAACAGCTGCTTGTTATCTGCTCATGATAGCTGTTTTGGTTTGTCAGTGACATTTGAAGACTCTGGACAGTTCTATTGCCCGGTGTGCATCTGTACTAAAGCAACTGAAGCATACCAAAAAGCAAAGAAAACATATATTGAAGCTAGGAAGAAACTAGCTGCTTTCCTTGGCACAGAGCAATTGCTCAAGCAACATGACCAGCAGCAAACTGCAGTGCTTCCAAGAGCTGCCAATGGCGAGGGTCAATTGAATGGATGTGATTCGTCAAAAAGGCAGAAAAGCTGCAGCCAAACCAAAGCTGATGACCTTGTCCATCAGGGTGAAGAATCTGATCTGCAGAGGAAGAAACAGAAAATAAATGTTACAAGTGATACTTACAATGAGATAGTGATAGAAAAGATATATTCTGCTAGGAATTCTGGTGTGGCAGCCATAAATAAACAATCTGTGCTCCAGAACAATAGCAATCAACGTAATGATGCTGAGGAAGGCAATCATGTGGGAAACACAGAAGCTCGTGAAGATACTGGTTATGGCCATTCATCTCATGAGAGAAGAAATTCATCTCAAAACAGATGCAGTCCTGCTGTAAATCCGGAAGTTGAGGCTGATAAAGAGGATGGCCCTACAGATTCTCACCACTCAGAAGATTCTGATGAAATAGAAGCTTCATCCTCAAATGACTCTGGCAAGCGATCATCGCCCCATTGGCGTTGTATGAAACGTCACAAAACAAAATCACAAGAAAGGGAGGCAACTGTATCAAGTAATTTTAGAAAAGCACATGGTCAGCAGGCCCAACACATGCCTTCACCGTCAAGGAAAAGAAAATATGCATTCCCACCCAAGCGTCAGTAAGTATCTGAATTGAGCTTCATAAGCACTTCTTTCCTACTTTTATGTGCACGTACCTACTTTTATGTGCACATACCTACTTTTATGTGCACGTACTGTTTTATGAGTTGATCTGGTTTGACTTACTATTAGTGCAATGTGTGATTTTTTTTTAAAAAATGAAATAAGATTAAGCCTGCTGATTTAGATATGCTAATATGCTATAATAAACCACCCTAGCTTGCATATGTGGTAGATAAGGCTCTGCCATGGATCTCAGTGTGCTGAAAATTAGTTCTAGTGCTCTTGCTTAAACTGCTTCCATTCTTTTACATTCGTAGTTTAGCCTTCTTAATTAAAAATAATGAAGGAGGATAACATGCAGCAGAGAAGCTCTTCGGTTGTTTTGTCATGAATGTTATAGTCTTTTTTACTGTTTCATGAGTGATTTTACATTTGTGACACCATTGGCATGAGGGTTTTTTGCGAACACAACCTTCATTTTAAAGAAGTACTTGAGGTGTTTTTGTGAATTTACCAATTCATTAAAATGAAATGTTGTTTAGGCTAGTTGGGTAGACTTGATTGCATATGGAGCTGGTATAACCAATGAAAAAGAAATACCCCTTGTTTGGTAGGCAGTGGTGAATGGGCAATAAGCCAATAACTGAGCATAACACTTGCTATTACCTCAGCTGTGGTCAATGCCATTTAAATTTATCCCGCACGTGCGAGAGTATTGAATAGCAACTAATTTAGAGTACCAGTGTTAATTGCCATTATTTTAAGCCAATTTAGCTGTGTCAATGCCTGTTTAAACTTATCCTGCACGCATAAGAGTGTTGAATAGCAACTAATTTAGAGTACCAGTGTCAATTGCCATTATCTTAAGCCAATTTATTATGAAAAATCAAATATTTGAAATGGCACCATTTTTTTTTGTTTCTGTGTTTTCAATACCCAATAACAAAACATATCCATCTTACAGTTCCAATCCTGCTGCGCCGACTGGGAGGCGCTCCAAGCTCTCTTGGACAGAAGAGGAGGAAGCAGCTTTAAGGGTAACCATTCTTTTTGTTGCGACTATCCGTTACATCTGCTGCTTGCTTGGCTTAAGATATTTACAATATGAACTGTGTTATCCACAGGAAGCAATGGAAAAATTCACCCCGCGGGACAACGGGGCTATTCCATGGGTTCAGATACTGGAACAAGGCAGGAACGTGTTTCACAAGACACGCCTCCCGTGTGACCTAAGGGTCAAGTGGAGGAATATGAAGAAGAAAGCAGGCTCCTGACACTAAGACTTTCACGCCTAATGCTACTATTTAACCCTTTCTGACTCTCCGAGCATCCTCATGACCTCATGTAAGATTGTAAATGTTTTGTGCTATCTTCACGTGTAACGGTGTAAGTAGGCCCTAAAAGGTTGTAGTCGATGAAATCTGTAGATGTAGCTTGGAATCATTGGGAAACAATGAGGACGTTGCTTTCCTTGTCCAGATCGTTGTGGATATGTAAAGGAACTGTATTACTCCTACTTTCAACTAATAAACATTTACATTGTACAGAGGTTTTACCTGCCAATTTCGGATAAGAACAGTTCGGGGTTGAATTTCCCGTCGCTGGTCAGGTGAGAGTTTTGCATACTCCATCTTGAAATATAAGTCATTTAACGGTTCAAAATTTGTCCGGTCCTCAAATACAAGGCATCATAGAAGTTACTTGCAAAATATTGAATTTGTTAACTATAAAACTTACCTTTAATTATCATTGGCTAAGAACATATGTGACATTTTCCCACCTCTTTAATTTGTCCTACAAATACTAAAATGCCTTATATTTCAGGACGGAGGGAGTATATCATACCTGCGCATTCCGTCCGTTGCGTAGCTTCGCTAATCCTTCTCTCCACCTGCGTCGTGGTACGTCATCTTCCTTGATAGGCACTTTGCTTCGATCTGTTTCATAGTCGCATTTTCCTGGCCCTATATTTTCCTTGGCGCTTTTTTTTTTTGTTACGGAACTAATTGCAGTTTCTCAATTAGCCGACGGCCGTCCTCTGCCGTCTTCAGGGTCTTTTGCTTAGTATTTGCAATAACAGAACTATTAACATCCACCTAACTTTGACGGTATCCTCCCAATAATATTTATTAACCAATTTTTTGCTTTAGTATAAGGTTGTTCGGCTGAATGTGCTGGTAACATGTCGGAGATAAATTTTGAAGGTATCCACCCAAGTCTAAGGTTGTTTGGCTAAATGCAGCTAACACGTCGGAAAGGAATTTTATGGAAAGCTCTTCTGAAGGATAATACCAAAACTTCTAGTGACGAACTGAATTGTGTGGTTTTCTTCTCACTGTACATCATTTTTTTTGAAGACATACAAAGCACACTTTGCATTAAAAAGAGGAGAATTACAGTTAAGTAATCTCAAGAGAACCTCTAAGGCGTGAAGTTGCAAGGAACAATCACAACTACCAAATGTATACAACAACGACGACCACCACAAACATAGGAGCACCAACAGAAGAAAAAGACACTAACGGCAATGTGTAAAAACCTGCATGAAACAACAAAAACTGCAGCGCATTCAGTCGAACAACAAAACAATCGTAGGGACAAGGAATAATAACATAGAAATGATGTTAATAGGTTTACTGTGAAACCAACTATCATAGTATGTAACATTTTGTATTTGAATTAATTTTTTAAGATATATTATGATCAAATATTAAAAAAACGCTTGAATTTAGACAAAAAACTAAATGGAGCTATATTATGGGATGGAAGGGTAGTTTGTACTGCCGATTTTAATCTAAAACGACACTGCTACAACCTAATCTGCATCAGATCTCTTTACCGTTGACTACCTCTTTGCCTGAAGTGAACTTTCTTGAGCATATTTGAAAGAGTGAGCAACGAGGCTGTAAGCTTGTTTCTTTGATGAACGCTTTGATAGGATCCCGCATAAAACTGTACATATCACCCGTTGTTGACAAAAGTTTTACATTCGTCGACTTCTCCCTGTTCATCCGGCAAACTAGCCAGCAATACTTTTTCTGAAAACAGACTGACAACCGGTCAGCAATACTTTTCTCTCAGAACAAATCAGCACCAACCACCAGCAAACGAATACTTGTTCCTAAAGACTACCTACTATCTCCAGGTTGTTAGGCTAGCGATGACGTGTGTGTATCCTTGGTGTCTTCCTCTCCTGTAGGCGTGTGTTTTCGCAGGTTGTTTCCGCTGTGGTGGTGGTGTGGTGACCCTCTTTATTTTTTGTTCGGTTTGTCTTTCTTGTTTCATGGCTCTTTAGGATTCTTCTAAACTTGTGTCAAGTAAAACTCTCTTCTCTTAATAAAAAGGGTTTACAACTTTCGCGTTTCGGAGATATGCCATTAGAATTCGTTTATTCGGAAATATGCCATTACACTTTCTTCTTTCCTTGCCCTTGGACCAATTTGCAGGCACTAATATTTTCGTATGGACAAGAATGCCCCTCCTACATCTCTACTATTCACTCGCTGACACGTGGGTCCCGCGTGTCATCCTCTTCCTCTTTCCCTTTTTCCCCACATCCTTTTCCCATTCTTCCTGCAGTTCCGCTTGTGCATGGTGCTGTTGCGGTCGTGCTCCCACTCGTGCGCCATCGTGGGCTCCAGCTCTGGTGGATTGTAAGGAATCAGATGCTCGTTAGCCTAAGAGGGGGAGGGGGTGAATTAGGCAACTTAAAACCTTAACCTATGGCTTCACTAATTTTACACAAAAGTAAACTAGAACATACTATCTAGATGTGCAACTAGGATTGTTCTAGTGTAAAACTCCCATCCCAAAACAAGGTTTGCAACCTATAGCCAATCCTAGCATGATACTACTCTAGGAAAGTAAAGGCAAACAAAGATTGCAATAGAGTAAATGCGGAAACGTAAAGGGGATGAGAGGAAGCAAACTCTTGACACGCGATTTATCCCGTGGTATCGGTAGGCACTAAGCCACCCCTAGTCCACGTTGTTGAAGCACTCACACAAGAGTATTGCTTCCCGGTCACCAAGTCTCTCCCAAGAGCACCACTTGACTCGCCACAAAGGCTAGCCACTTAGACACTTGCCAAGCTCTCTTGGTCACCTTGATGCCGCCTCCACTAAGGAGCTTCTCCACTTAGGAAGGGGGTCTCCACGTCCCCCGCACAAAGTGTCCTCACCACTCCACACCAAGCCGGAGGGTCGATGACGATTGTCGGTGAGCCACTTAGGCCCCAAGGCTTCCGGCGAACCTTGTACACCTTGATTCACTCAAGAATCACCTCACAAGGTTGGCACAACCTTGCACTCACTCAGCTCTAAGCTAAGCCTAGCACTAAGCACATACACTAAGCATATGCAAGTCTATTGATGAGCAATTAATCACTTGGATGGATTGGATATGATCTTCTAGGTGTCTTGAACTCCTCTGCACTTCCACACAATCCAGCACCCTCAAATGGGTGAGTGGAGGGGTATAAATAGCCCAAGGCATCAAACTAGCCGTTGGCTAACGGCCACTGAAAAAGGTAGGGTCGGATGAACCGATGCTAGATTTTCTAGGGCGTCGGTTCATCTGGTGCCCCTCTGTGACGCCCCAGGTTTTTAATTAACCTTAATAGCCGGTCAAATGGTCAACCGTGGTCAAACCTAGGTCAACCTGGGCCCTCACCTCGAAAAACTCACTAACCCACCCTAGTGACCCTAATTGACTAGTGTGACAACCCGCCCAGGAAAGTACCGTACTATCGCCTAAGACCGATCCACTTTGGTCATTAAGCAATAATAAAGTACCATCCTGTCGTAAGTCGCCGGGTTAACGCCCGGTAAATCACTTGAATAGCACAAGGATCGATATATGCATTAAAACTCACTCGAAGGCGAGTCCAGAGATACATCAACATTCAAATCCAAATTCGTACCCCGGAGGGTTTAATTATTACAAACCATAGTTTTTGCCATGACAGAATAGTTCGAGTTTTGAAAAGACAAGCGGAATTTAACTAGCGGCGCAAAGAAAGTCACCACGGGAGGCCATCCATGATACTTCAGTAGTCGTCCTCCACCCACTCCAACTCCCAGCCGGGCGGGATCTCACCAGGCCACACATCACTGAAGGCATTACCTGGATCAACACATTATAGCAAGGCTGAGTATACTAATACTCAGCAAGTCTTACCCGTCGGTGATATCTACTTCACCAAATCTAGACCATGAAAGGCTTTTTGGCTACTGGGTTGCTTTTGCTAAAAAGTAACAAAGAGTAGGTCCTTACTTTCAAGATTTTAGCACAAGTTCTAGTCGGTTTAATCATTACTACATTAGCCAACTAGTACAAACAAGGTTGTACAATGCAATTAATCAAACATCATCTTCATCAACTTCCATCATTAGGGATCACATGACTAGTGGAGTAAGTAGTCTCGGATGACGGTGAGAGGCCGACAATCGATTGATTTAAACCTTGCAAGGTAGACCCAAACACATGGTCGGCTGCCCCCGCGAGGACAACTCCCCAGGCCGTCCCCATAAATCCTCGGGTTGGGATCGAATCTTACAGTCTTTGGTGCGAGCTATCCGCATACCCCGCGAGATACCCGCAGTCACCATACACCACCGGTAGCTAGCCGTGAGAGCGAATCCCAAGAGTAGTAATAGTAAGATCCCTCGCCGCCTCATTATGGTACTAGGCTTACCGGTCCCATACCCGCATATGCTTGGTACGTTCAAAGACTTAACCCACATAACCACTGGACCGGAGCCCAGATCCCATGCTCTTACCACGTGAGCAATCCATTTAAGGATATAGTATGATTCCTATCTAGGAACCTATTCTCGCGAGTGAGGTCATCACCCGACTTGTAACGGTCCTATAGCTTAGCAGCTATCGACCTATTATACTAGTAAGGACAAAAGGTACCTAGGGATCATGCATCTAGGGTTTCATTCAACTCCTGAACGTAAATGCACAATCATTCATAGGTAATTGAATAAAGAATTTTAAAACTGGGTTAGATGCACCGGAGCTTGCCTTCGTCAGCTAGGTTAGCTTGGGCACCCTCGGTGTCGAGTACGTCCACGTATTGCAGAGAACCTTCCGCTCCGCCTTCCTTGGTTTCCGGGACAAGGGAGTAGTCTCCGTCCGGAAGATCTACACGGAATGCAATGCACTTTAGGTGATGTGATAGTTTGTTGTCATATACAACTCTAGTCGGTCATAGTCACCTTAACAAGCATCCATCTAAGGTTTCTCTTTTAGGAAGGTTAAGGATTGTACATGGGTTACTCTTTTATTTCACATTTGATTAAAGGTTTTTATTAAGTTTATCATTTCATGTGAAAGCCTCATTTCATTTTATCTTTACCAACAAGGGTGGAATTAATATTTTTATTTATGAATTAACTCCTTATCAGAGCTGATAATTAAATTTCTTTTATTTATATTAAATAATGCTTTCAAAAAGGAAAAAGATTTAAGTAAGGATTTTCTTTTATTTAATTTCCCTTTAATATTAAAAGGGCATTTAAGACATTTATTAAATAATTAAATTACCAAAAATCAAATGAGTGTTTCTTAAGCATATTAGCACCTTTCCTGGTCCATTGGACCCACATGTAAGTGTTGGATGCTAGAAAATTAAATATTGTGGAAAATAACAAAAGGCTAGTTAGGGATTCAACTTAAATGCATATAAAAATAATTAAGCATCAAAATTACCCAAACTTTCTGGTGGATGCTCCCTGGTCCTAAACAAGTCTAAAAGGCTAGCATGTTCACATGGAACGTCTACTGAACTCGGTTTATTAATTTACAAAGGAAAACATGCATTAAACAAGAATAATTATTTCTGTCAATCCTAAATTCATGATTAATTCACAAGAGGTGCCTTTTGACATCACAAGACAGTGTGCACAAGTTGGGCTCAAGAACATGAATACAATTAACATGAAAAATCATCTATGCAGTTTTGCCAGAGATAGAAAAACATTTTTTACAAAAAGATTTACATGATAACTTTGTGCAATTTTTGGCATAGGAGCTAGTCATATCCTAACTCACAACATATCCAAAGCTCAGCTACAGAGAAGCTATACATTTCAAGTTATGACAGATTCAAGCATAACACATTTGTTATTTTTCTGCCAAAACCATTTTGAATCTAGCCACAAGTGTACATCAAGTAGGTGGGGTTTAACATCCTGAGACCTACAAAATTGGTTTGAGAATTTGTGGAATTTTCTGTGAATTTCTAGGAATTTTCTAAGACCTTGGACTGAACTGTAATAAAACTAAGTTACTTTTCTTTGCAACTAAGCCCTTGGATTCACATCCATGCCCTTGGCGGTGGCGGGAGGGCTCGCCGGCGGCGATGTGGGGCCGGGCCACGGCAACAAGCGGCACGAGGTTGCAATTGGGCTCACCACGGCTCTTTTGGCGGTGGTGGCGAGGTCGGGACGTGCTCCGGCGACGCGCGCACGGCGGTGGCCGGCGGCGGCGCACACGGCGGCTCGGGGCGTGGCGGTGTGGAGGCCAAATTGATGCAAACGAGCGCGCTTGTGAGCTTGCCTAGGTGCTAAGGAAGCTAGCTACGCGCTTGGACGGCGGCGAGCGCGAGCAAGGGGTGCTAGCACCGGCGGCGGCGACGATGGCGGCGGCAATGGCGCGGGCGGCTCGGTGCGGCGCGCGGGGAGAGGCAGAGAGCCTTTATACCCGGCTCGGGCGGCCTGCGGGTGACGCGCGGGTGACGGTGGAGATGCCGGCCGTGCTACGGTGGCTCGAGGCGCTGTCACACCCTGAAATTTCCAATTTCAGGATGTGAATTTAAAGAATAATTAAATAACAATTTTCTCATAATTTTAAAATTTTTCCCAACATTTATTTTTCTTTACAGGGAATATAGCATCGGAAAAATCCTTGTTTGATTTTCTAAATCAAATAAAAAGTTGTGAGTGTTGCATTCATGCCGATGCATCTTGATGCTTCTTGAGTGCAAAAGGTTTCGAAAACGCGTTTAGGAGCTGTCCAAAGCCTTCCGAGAATTTTCTGGATTTTTTCTGGAATTTATTCTCATTTTCCTTGAGCTATTTCTATTTATTAGAAGGCTCCAAAATCTTTTTCATGAGCTCCAAATGCTTTATTTGGATTGTTCATGTCTTAATCTACCTCTGGGAATTTTCCTAGAATTTTTGTGATTTTCGGAGTAATTTTTCGTGCCTTTAAACAATTTCTAGGGTTTTCTGGAATTGTTTTCGCATTGAAAATAATTTTCGGAAAAAAAAACAAACAACCCTACCCAACTGGGCCGAGCCCGAAGGCCGACCCAGTTTGCACGCCCCAACCGTCGGCCCGTGCGGGGCCCATCTGAGGCCCGCACGAGCCCATCGGCTGGCGTGTCCATGGCGGACACGCCGCCGCCGGCCCGGTTCTCCACCCCCCATGGCGTGGGTGCCCGGGAGTCTTTGGGGTTCGCACTACTATTTAATGTGTGTGCCCGAGCCCTCCTGCGCCAGCCGCCCGTGTGCCTTGCGCCCGTGGGCCGCGCCGCCGCCGCCGATAGCCCGAACCGCCGCCGCCGGTGTCCCAAGCACGCCGCCGCCGGTTGCCGTCCCCCGCCTCGGCGCGGCCCCGTTGACCAACGGAGCGACGCCACCGAGAGCTCGGGGGAACCGAGCCGCACGTGTTGCACCGCTCCCTCGTCGTCGGGGGTCCACGGGAGCGCCGCCGCACCCCGGAGGCCCGACCCGGCCGTCAACATCGCCGCCGGCCATCTTCGCGCCGCTCCCGCTTCTCCTCGCCCGCGGTGAGCCCCTCCCCTCGACCTCCTCCTTCGGTTCCGCGCCGTAGTCGAGCCCCTGGCCACCATAATCGCCGGCGCCGCCAAGGGCCAGCAGCCTCCCTGGCCGCCGGCTGCCCCTGTCCCTGAGGAAGGAGATGAGGCCGACCGGGTTTGCAAAATCCCCCCTGCAAGATCGAGAATTGAGAAGATCTAATCTCGTGTCTTGCAAATTTTTCCAAATAAAACCCCAGAGCTTTAGATTCCTTCGTTCAGATCCAAACCGAGACCCTTTTACAGATCTAACCCCCAGATTAGATCTATTCGCGAGCACTGTTTGATGTGTCACGGGATTCTCCCTTGCTAACCCCTAAAGTCTATAGTTAATTACGAATAGATCCTTTAATCTTGTTTTCCTCATATTTTCTTCGTTTTAACTCCGATTTGATCCATTCAAATTGCATCAAGTCCATAATGATGAAAAGAACGCATTAGTGGAGTGTTTTCACCATGTTTTGTTTTCTGAAAATAAAATTAATATTAATTTTGATTAATGTTTATTTACACACGCCTTTTATAAATAAAAGCAATATAGATCTATACATCGTTTTTCATAAGCAAATTTAATTTGATTAATGTTTCTATCGCATGTTTTTGTACATAAAAGTCAATTAGATATTTATCTCGGTTTTTCATAAACCAAATGTCAATTTGTTTAATAGTTAATTAATCTTTTCTAATTAAAATTGGATTAGGCTTTTACATCGGCTTTTATCGTAAATGTTAATATGCTTAATGCCAATACCATAATGTTTTAATAATAATATGATCCACTCGAATTACAAAGTTTCGTTTAGATTGTTCCTATAGTCTAGTTTTTCTAAATTAAATATTTAATTGATTAATTCATATATGAATCTTTATAAATAAAACTTGACTAGTTCTTTACACCGGTTTTGCAAATAAAATTTAATTTGCATTAAATCCAACTTAGGATACTTTTCTTTATGAAATGTCCTATTATATGTTTTGCTAATTAAAATAAACCCAAGCTTATGGTTTGATCTCTCATATGCAAATCATTCGTTAGACGTTCGGTATCAGCTTTATCTCTTTTGATCAAGTTTATCAGAAGCTCTAAACCTTTCTAGTGTTAGCCCCAAGCTAAACCATGTGCATCCAATCAAGCCTTAGAGTTTCTACTTAACTTAGTAGCTTTACCCGTGTGAGTAGTTTGCACTGCTCATTTGCCTATCAAGTAATCTTACCACTCTTGTTTCATGTTTCTCGTAGAATCTCGTTCATCAAGATCTAGTTCATGTCTATCCTATCTCAATTAGGTTTTGTCTCTTTATGAATCAGCTGTGTTCTTGTACCTAATCTATCGTAGCTACCTTTCTTTAGAGTTTACCCTGTTATCTACTTCACCTGTCAGATCAGTTCACTCTTGGTTAGTGTGTCAGTTGTTTACCCGAGTTCCCTTTGTAGACTAGTTTTCCTAAACCTAGCCTAAGGTTTCTTATGCGCTTGATAGTTCGTTGCTACCGTTCTCGTTCGTTTCACAGTAACTTGTACGTTAGCATGTGTATCACCTGTTACTTGTCTTAATACTAAAGATGCATGTTAATCTTGACTAATTCTTATTCCAATGCTTTTATAAATAAAAAGTGATTAGGTTCTAATCCGGTTTTCTTTAATCATGATGTAATTGGTTAATCCCTATTCATAACTAGTTTTCAAAATAAAAGATGTTAGAGTTAAACATCGGTTTCATAATAAAGTAATATGCCTAATGACAGCATAAATGCCTTTTCAATATTAAAATTTGTTTAGTTGAACGCGTGACACAAAGTTCTCGCCTAGATATCTTATACTTGCTTTATCTTTCTAAAGTAATTGTTAATTTGACATAACTTCTACTCAAATGTTATAAATAAAATATGATTAGGTTTATCGCGATTTCTTTAATTAAATGTAACTTGTTTAATGGTAACATAGAGTATTTCTCTGAAATATTCTTTCACATGATTTCCTAATTAAAATATACCAAGCGTAGTCTCTTATTGTTTGATAATAATCTTTCGATAGATTTGAGCTTAGTTCTGTTTCAGCGTTTCTTGCGCTTGCGTAGCCAATAGAATCGAGCTCTATCTCAGTGTGATCATTCCGGTCCTTGCTCAATCTTCCGCAATCATCTCTTCAAAGCTAACCAGCCTTTCCCTTCCAAGCACTTTGTGTTCTTTAGTGATCCATCTAATCAAGCCTATCTCTTAGTGCATTCTTTTAAAGCTTTCTTTTGATTGGTGTATTGTTCTTAGTTGTGCTTCTTTGTTTTCTTTGTATGCTTGTGCCGGTGATTGATGCGAGTAGAACGAACGTGGTTCGAGAGCTTTGGAAGAGTATGAAGATGAAGTATTCTGAACAACTACTCTTTGGTTAAAGGCAAGTGTGTCCTTGATCTTTTGTCCTAATAACTATATTAATCACTGTTGCATTGCTTTGCATTAATTTTGATGGGTGCCTGTTAAGGATGACTAGCCTCATTTGACTGTTATCTTAAACCCAGTTTTAATTAATTCGGATGGTAGATATTGCTTAGTTTGCTCAACTGGGTTGGTGTTAATCAACATGGTTATCATTTTATGCTCTATGTTCCTTTATGATAGTTTTAATACAAGATCATTGTGCATTAATCGGAACATGGAGAACCACCCAGGAAAACAGTACAACCACAAGAACTAATGGGCAATGGTCTTGGTCGAATAATTAGGAACTTTAGCTTGTGGTGATCTTACCCGATAAGGACAAGGGATCGGCGGTACTGTGGGGTATGGACTCGCTCTAGCAGGGGGGTTGGGTGAGTTATTCTTTTATGGTGGGGTATCGACCTGCTAGGGGACTTTATACCTTGCTAACTGATCCGGACCTTGTGGGTCACAACTTGTTGGAGAACCTTTGTAAAGGCCATGTAGCGTCCCTATGCAATCACACCTCGGTAGTGTGGTATGGTGCCTGATCAGCATCGCATGGTTGGGTTCAAAGTTCTTTGGAGCTTTTACGCTGCTTGTGGTGAAAGTGTACAACCTCTGCAGAGTGTTAAACTAATCGATTAGCCGTGCTCACGGTCAAGAGCGGCCTGGACCCTCACATGATTAATTGAACTTGAAGATGGACTTGAATTGTGGTTTCTGGTTATCTTAGCCATGTGCTCATGGTGTTTCTCTTATCTTTATGCTTAATGTGGGTTGGTATATACTTATACTTGCTAGTAAATAGTTGCTTAATAAAATTTGACCAACTAAAATGCTAAAGGCTTATAGCCAGTCCACTATAAAGCCTTTGCATTCATTCTTTCCCCACACTTGCTGAGTACGACAAGTGCTCACCCTTGCTATAAACAATGTTGCTCAGAAGGAGGAAGCTACTCTGAAGTCTTGTGAAGGTGTTGCTGGTTCTAGGCGTACGCAACCCCCAGTCGACTGCTTGTGGTGTTTGGTGTCTTCGTTTCCAGGATTAAGCGTAAATCTCTGATAATCTCCCTTTTTCTTACGTGATATTGTTTCTGTTATTCACTTTTGTCAGCCTATATGCATGAAACTTGATCCCGGCATGCATATAGGTTTGCACTTGGCTTTCTTTGGAAAAACGGGTGTGACGGCGCGCGCGCGTACGGCGGCGACGCCGCCACGGACCGCCGGTCCGTGCGCGCGCGCGCGCACGCGGCGCGCGCGTGCCTCGGGGCACCTCGGGACGGGGCGCATCGGGTGGCGCGGGCATCGGGATGGAGCGCCTTGGGCCGGCGCGGCCTCGGGAGGCGCGGGCGCGGACGCCGGGCGTGGCCGGCGGCGGCGGCGCACGGGCGCGCACGACGCGCGCGCGGCGCGCTCCGGCCGTGACAAGGCTCTTCTCCCGGTGCCGGTTCAAATGGATTTTTCTCAAATTTTTCAAAGAGAACTGGACCAAGTGATGAATACCAAAGTTGTAGATCTAGGTACCAGCTACAACTTTTACAAAGGCTGTATAGGGTTTTGTTTCCTAGATTTGAATCTATTTGAATGCCAACTTTGAATGTCAGCATGATTCTGGCAACAGTAAAATCTGGCTTGCAAGGGCTTTTTCACAATTTTCCCCTCCAAATCTGAAATGCCACTCTACATGAAAGTTGTGTCCCTCAACAAGACCTACAACTTTCCCAAAGGTAGAATTTTAAGTGTTTAGGTGAATTTTGGAGAACGCGGCGAAAATTCCGGCAGACACCTGTGGACACTGGATGGCAAGGGGGTTTGACCCACCCTTTGACCATGGGTTGGCCCCACAAGTGTTTTAACTATTCACTAGGGTCACTAGGGGTGTGTTAAGGGGTTTTCATGGGTGAGGGCCCAGGTTGACCTAGGGTTGACTAATTAACTGGCTAATCATGTCATTAGCGTTAATGACGGTAATTAAAAACATGGGGCGTCACAGCCTACCCCCCTTAAAAGGAATCTCGTCCCGAGATTCGACTTGACAACGAAGCGATGGGAAAAAGACTCACTGTTTCGGGATTGGAGGAAGCCTGGGTACTTGGTGTTAAGATAATCCTCCGTCTCCCACGTGGCTTCTTCTTCCGTGTGATGGCTCCATTGGATCTTGTACATTCGCACGGTTTGCCTCCGGGTCTTTCGCTCTTTTTGATCTAGTACCTTTAAGGGATGCTCGACGAGCGAGAAATCCGGCTCGATCCAAGCATTAGCTTATGTAATGATCTCGTTCTCCGGAACAGGCATTCCCTTCTTCAACTGAGTTACATGAAACACATTGTGAACCGCAGAAAACCGTTCTGGCAATTGGATACGGTAGGACACGGGTCCACATACTTCTATTACTTCGTAGGGTCCAATGTAGCGCGGGGCTAACTTTCATTTGACTCCGAACCTTTGCACACCTTTGGTGGGGGATACTTTCAAATACACATGATCTCCCACTTCAAAGTGTCGAGGTGCGGTTCCCTTATCATGGTAACTCTTTTGTCTCATCTGGGCCATCTTCAAATTTTCTCTTATCACTTGTACCTTCTCTTCGGCCTCTTTAACTAACTCTGGTCCAAAGAGTGTTCTTTCTCCGGCCTCTGACCAATTCAGTGGGGTGCGGCATCTGCGTCCGTATAAATCATCGAACGGTGCCATTTTCAAGCTGGCCTGATAGCTGTTATTGTATGAGAACTCTGCTAAGGACAAGCACTTGTCCCAACTCTTGTCAAAGTGCAAGATGCTCGCCCTCAACATGTCCTCTAGAATTTGGTTTATCCTCTCCGTCTGACCATCGGTCTGTGGGTGATAACTGGAACTACGGAGTAGCTGAGTTCCCAAACACTCATGCAACTGCTCCCAAAAACGGGCCACAAACTGAGTCCCTCTATCAGAGATTATAGTCCTTGGGATTCCATGTAGACGAACTATGTGGTCCACGTACAACTCGGCATACTGTTGCACGGAGTAAGTGGTGTGCACGGCAATGAATTGAGCAGTCTTGGTGAGTCTGTCCACGATTACCCAAATAGAATCTTTCTTCCTAGGGGTCAGGGGTAAACCCACAATAAAATCCATACTAATGTCATCCCATTTCCACATGGGTATCGACAGGGGTTGAAGTACTCCTGCCGATTTCAAATGACTTGCTTTCATCCGGTGGCAAGTATCGCACTCGGCTACATACTTGGCTACATCCACCTTCATATTAGACCACCAAAAGTTCTGCTTTAGATCTTGGTACATCTTGGTACTACCGGGGTGAATAGAGAATTTGGATTGGTGAGCTTCATCTAGAATGATCTTCTTGATTTCTGGATCAACGGGGATCACTAGGCGTTTCCCAAACTAGACCACCTCTTGGGGATTCTTCTGGAAACAAGTGTACTTCGGGTCTCCTTCCACTAGTTTCTGCCTGATGTTTTGGATATTCGCATCATTGCGCTGGGCCGTGACAATCCTGTCATAAAGGCTGGACTTTGCCGTCAAGGCATAAAGAATTCCCTGCAGTACCACTTCTAGGCTGAGCTTTCTCATTTCTTCACACAGGGGTTCACTGACTGGCACCAACGCTAGGTGGTTGCAATGGTCCTTGCGGCTAAGAGCATCCGCAACAACATTTGCTTTGCCAGGATGATAGTGCACTTCTAGGTCATAATCCTTGATCAGCTCAAGCCATCTTATCTGCCTCATATTCAATTCTGACTGGGTGAAGATATATTTGAGGCTCTTGTGATCAGTGAAGATATTGCAATGATTGCCCATTAGATAATGTCTCCATATCTTGAGGGCATGAACAACGGCAGCTAACTCAAGATCATGGGTAGGATAGTTGAGTTCATGGGGTCGAAGGGCTCGCGAAGCATAGGCAATGGCTCGGCCGTCTTGCATAAGGACACGACCAAGACCAGGTGCTCGATGCGTCAGCGCGAAGACTTCAAATGGCTTGGAGTTATCGGGCTGAGCTAGCACTAGGGCTGAAGTTAGATGTTGCCTGAGGGTGTGAAAAGCTTTCTCACATGCTTCACTCCACACGAATTTCACTCCCTTCTTGAGTAATTCGGTCATGGGTTTTGCGATTCTAGAAAAGTCAGGGATGAATCGACGGTAATATCCCGCCAATCCTAGGAAACTGCGGATTTGATGTACGGTATTTGGGTGGTTTCCAATCCATTACCTCCTGAACTTTGCTAGGATCTACGGAGATACCATCGTGGGAAATGGTGTGCCCCAAGAATTTGACACTTTTCAACCAGAATTCGCATTTGGAGAATTTGGCATAAAGCTGATGATCTCGCAAACGCTGAAGGACAACTCGGAGATGGTTGGCGTGTTCTTCCTCGTTTTTAGAATAGATGAGGATATCATCGATAAAGACCACGACAAACTTATCGAGCTCCGTCATGAATACTGAGTTCATGAGGTACATGAAGTAGGCAGGTGCATTAGTGAGTCCGAAGGACATGACCAAGAACTCGTAAAGACCATAACGAGTGGAAAAAGCGGTTTTAGGAATGTCGCATGGTCGAATCTTGATTTGGTGGTGGTAGCCGAACGAAGGTCGATCTTAGAGAAGACTTTGGCACCACGCCAATTGATCAAACAGAACATCGATTCGAGGAAGTGGGTATTTGTTTTTGATGGTGACTCGCATTGAGTGGACGGTAATCTACGCACATTCTCAAGCTACCATCTTTCTTTTTGACAAAGAGAGCGGGGCAACCCCAAGGAGAAGAGCTCGGGCGAATATAACCCTTATCTAACAATTCTTGGAGTTGGGTTTTTAGCTCGGCTAACTCTTTGGGTGGCATGCGATAAGGTCTTTTGGAAATGGGTGCGGTACGGGTTGGAGTTCGATCACAAACTCGACATCTCCGTCCGGTGGCATACCCGGGGCAACTCGTGCAGAAATACATCCGGGTACTCACACACTACCGGAATCTCATCGGGGGGAGGAGATAATGGTCGCATAGGCACAAGAGTCGATCTTGTCCGGAAAGGCAGGTACAAGGTAGTGTGCCCGACCGTAGGAGAGTGGATCTCTATGACCCTATCTGATATATCTAGAACCACCTTATGTTGATTCATCCATTCCATACCCAAAATAACATCCATGCTTCCTAAGCTGATGACTATCAGATTAGATTGAATGACCCGACTTCCTAGTCTTAGGGGAACTCCAAAAATTACTAACTGAGACGTGATGTTTCCACCAGGTGTGGTAATTTTATAAGTAGATTTGGTTGGTACTCCTCTTAGACCCAATTTGTATAGTAGACTCTCATTTATGAAACTATGGGTGGCTCCCGAATCAAATAAGACCTTGACAGGAGTGTTATTGATAGAGAATGTACCCATGAGTACTGGAGCTCCTGCGGGAATGTCACTCATGGTAGTGAAGTTCAGCCTTGCCCCGGCGCACTTGCACTATCGGTTTCTGGGCTGGGGGAGTGGCAGGGCTTGCTTCCCGTACTACGGTTCGGTGGGTTTGACTTGATCCCGCTTTCGGGCTTGGGACACTCATTAATGTAGTGCCCGGGCCGGCCACGGTTGTAGCAACGGCGATCACCAACATCACGAGGGGGTGCATTAGGCTTCGGAGCCCCGTCGCGGCGGGCACGGCGGACCGGAAGTTCTCGGGAGTTTGCCCCTGGAATGGCTTCATCGTCCAGCGTCCAGTTGAAGATTGCTGGGACGGGCCTGGAGCTTCCTTCTTCACAAAACGAAACTTCTTGCTTGTTCCGCTGCCTGGGGTGAAACCGGACATTCTCTTGTTGTCCCCCTGGGCTTTCTTCATAGCATCTTCTTGCGAGATAGCTTTATTCACGAGCTCATGGAAGTTCGCGGGTTCGAGCAGATTTAGGCGCTCATACAGCTTGCCATCAAGTCCGTCGCGGAACCTCTCCATCTTCTTGGCATCAGTATCCACATGATGCCCACCGTACTGGCATAAGCTATTGAATTTCTGAGCATAGCGGTACACGGAGTCAGATCCTTGACGAAGGGCTAGCAGCTCCCTCATCTTCCGGTCCATCAGACCCTTGGGGATGTGGTGACTCTTGAAGGCTTGCTTGAATTCTTCCCAAGTCACGGTGTGATTTCGCTGCATGGACTTGAAATGGTCCCACCACATCAAAGCTTCCCCCCGCAGTTGTAGGGCTGCGAAGTTCGCTTTATTCTCCTCAGAGCAAGGCAGCACAAAGGCAGAGAATTTCGCCTCTATGGCCTTGACCCAAGCCTCAGCTTCCAGAGGGTCTTCTGCTTTCGCGAAAGTTGGCGGCTTCATGGCGATGAACTGGGCGTACATGGTGACCTGGTTAGGTCCCTCATGATTGGCCCCATGTGGCGGCCCTCGGTTCATCTGCTGGGCGATCTGCTGTTGTGTCTACAGGATCTGGCGCAGCACCTCGGTTTGGGTGGCCATGAAAGCCTCCGTCGGGTTCATGGGCGGGGGTGGCGGCAAGTCACCACTACCACTTGCTCCAAAACCGTTGGGAGAGCTGCGCGTGGTTCCCACCATCTGAAAAGTGAGCATTATTAGTGAGATAACCGAAAGCTTACTTCCAAATGATGACAAGCACGATCATGCATTATCATATCTCATTAGTAAGTAAATAATGAGGATAGCAACAGGCACAACATTCTATAGCCACCAAGATTCATAGAATCGTTTCTCTTAATCTGGTTAGGACGGTGATTGCTCAATTGCACGGCTCCCAATCACTTCCGAACGATCATCGTTATCCCGAACACCAAGCAAGGTGGTATACGAACGAACACTTATTTTCTAGCAACGAAAGATGTCCGTAAGGATGCCTTGTTTTACCAATGTTCTTAGGAGATAAACAATGTAACCTTTGACGAGCGTGATCATTCGCAACGAGTTGTCCAAGGATATGGCATTCAGCACAAGGAAAATTCAATTTGAACAACCACGAAATTCACTTGAAGCATACAAGCTTGAGTATTCTTATTACAACATGATAGAACATGGTTCGAAGTCATTACAACTCGACTTGAAACATCAACACAAACACACGATACAATAGTGGCTTGGCACGGAGACGTGCTGTTAAGCCAACTACTCCAACATCTTGAAGACGACTCGATATGATCGACATTCTTCCGCTCTCCCGCGGTCGGCAACCTAGTTGCCCACCGAAGCACCACCGTACGAAGGCGAAGGCGGGGGGAGTCGGTAGCGGTGGTCCCTGCCGGCTCGTCGATCCCGCGGACGGCACCGCCGTCGCTCCCCTCGGGTGTGCCCCCCCTTCGGGGGCAGGGGGCTTGAAGGCCACTATAGCCCGCAAGGCTGCCCCCGTACCTCGGCCTCCGCACCCGCGCGCCTCGCATATCGCAATGTTCGCGAGCGAGGTCGGCCTCTCTATCTCGTGTGCGTCGGCATCCTCCTCTAGTGCATTGTTCTCCGCCTCTAGGTCCACGATCCTCCGGAGGCGGTCACCTCGCTCAAGCTCTAACCGGAACCTCCTAGCACGCGACCGTCGTTCTCCCGCTGCACCCGGGTGAGCGTGAAGTTCAGCCGTGCGTGTCTGCCGCCGAAAGCCGCTCCCAATCGCGCCTAGATGCCTCCAAGCGCCGTGCAATAATTGCTTCGCGGTGTTAAAACGCGGCCCCCGGAGTGTGAAAACCACGTTCGGACAACGGGCAAGTGTCCGAGTAACATCCAACGGCGCGCTAGGGTGGGCAACTCCCGTAGATGGTCCATACGGTCCAACCAAGCCGGGTCGTGAGGACTCACGGTCGGAAACGCTTGGTCCAAACGGGGAAAGAGCTACCACGGTAGGGTTGTGGTCACAAAAGTCCGCTCGCCACTCCGAGGGCGGGCCGACTCCACGGACTCGTGCGTGATAAATCCCCAGTAAATAAAACTCAGGTCAAACCAGTCGGCGTGATCTGGGTGCTGCAACACAGTAACGATCACCCTGCAGCGGGGAACACCAAAGCGCTCAAACTCCTTCATCTCGTACGGCGGTGGGGTAAGGTAACCTGCGGCACTGAGTGCTTCCCACGCCAAGCGTGGAAAACCCTCCCAGTGCAACCCGTTGGTACGGATCGTACCGTCGGCGTCGAACTGGTGGAACACGGGGAAATCCATCTGTACACAAAGGTAACCCATGTTAGATCTCAAAAGAGAACGACATGACAAATGGTGAAGTTCTGGCAGTTGTGAACAAAAATTTCATAACCAAAAATCCAGAAACCACAAAAATTTCCCAATTTTTAAATTAATCCTTCAATACTCTTAATTGGGATTTTAAGGTTAAACAGCGATCAAAGAACAAGATGGAGGGTCCTTAACTTGGATGTGCCTAGGGGAAAAGTGAACCAACCCAACGAACTAGAATTGAGACTTGCTATACAAAGTAACTGGTTGAGGAACAAATGTTTTTAACAATTTGGTTTAATTAACCTATCACAAGGTAAACAAGTTTTTCACAAACTTTCGGCAGCATGACGGCTAGGTATGAGAGGTATTCTAGGTTATAAAAAGCACACACTAGCATCAACTTCCTTAGAGAACATACGGAAATTCGATTTTTGGATCCATTTTAGTTGTTTCGATTTTTAACATGCATGGAAGACATCCTATTCGACCTCACATGGCAATCAAGCCAAAAATCGAAGTCCGTGCCGGTGGCAAGGATTTTAATCGTCTCTCCCTATAATATCTAGTCAAGAGCTATACGGTACTCGCTTAACAACTAACGAAGCGCTGTTATGTACCTGCAGAAAATGAACCTTTCGTGCCAGCACGTCACGAAAGCGTCCCCATACATTACCGTTCACTATAGAAACGGTATCCATGCGTTAAGCCGCTGCATGGACAGCGTCCAACCTCGGACACCCTCCGTTTGAATGGAGTGTATCCTTGCCTCGCATGAGCGACATGCGGAATGCACACGTATGAAACACGTGGCGACACACAACTCATGAACAGACGTGAAGATGGGATCCGTGGAATGGATCACTCCATCAACCCTCGCAATTCCCGTGATGCGGAACAGCACACGTATAAAACACGTGGCTCCTAGTTTGGTTGTGCATGAAAATAAGTCCGACATAAAGTAATGTGCTGGAAGTTAGCAAAATAAACCATAAGTTTATTTAAGCCACCTGAAAAACCCAAAATTCCCTCTAGGGCCTCTCGGTCTAGTTTATCCTTAGCGGACAATCGTACTATGGAAAATCAGAAGATCTTGGCATATTTTATTCAAAAATCAGTGATTAAGGTTTATTAATTAATCTCTGGTGCATATAAGCTCTGATGCCAACTGTGACAACCCGCCCAGGAAAGTACCGTACTATCGCCTAAGACCGATCCACTTTGGTCATTAAGCAATAATAAAGTACCATCCTATCGTAAGTCGCCGGGTTAACGCCCGGTAAATCACTTGAATAGCACAAGGATCGATATATGCATTAAAACTCACTCGAAGGCGAGTCCAGAGATACATCAACATTCAAATCCCAATTCGTACCCCTGAGGGTTTAATTATTACAAACCATAGTTTTTGCCATGACAGAATAGTTCAGAGTTTTGAAAAGACAGCGGAATTTAACTAGCGGCAGCAAAGTCACCACGGGAGGCCATCCATGATACTTCAGTAGTCGTCCTCCACCCACTCCAGCTCCCAACCGGGCGGGATCTCACCAGGCCACACATCACTGAAGGCATTACCTGGATCAACACATTATAGCAAGGCTGAGTATACTAATACTCAGCAAGTCTTACCCGTCGGTGATATCTACTTCACCAAATCTAGACCATGAAAGGCTTTTTGGCTACTGGGTTGCTTTTGCTAAAAAGTAACAAAGAGTAGGTCCTTACTTTCAAGATTTTAGCACAAGTTCTAGTCGGTTTAATCATTACTACATTAGCCAACTAGTACAAACAAGGTTGTACAATGCAATTAATCAAACATCATCTTCACCAACTTCCATCATTAGGGATCACATGACTAGTGGAGTAAGTAGTCTCGGATGACGGTGAGAGACCGACAATCGATTGATTTAAACCTTGCAAGGTAGACCCAAACACACGGTCGGCTGCCCCCGCGAGGACAACTCCCCAGGCCGTCCCCATAAATCCTCGGGTTGGGATCGAATCTTACAGTCTTTGGTGCAAAGCTATCCGCATACCCCGCGAGATACCCGCAGTCACCATACACCACCGTAGCTAGCCGTGAGAGCGAATCCCAAGAGTAGTAATAGTAAGATCCCTCGCCGCCTCATTATGGTACTAGGCTTACCGGTCCCATACCCGGCATATGCTTGGTACGTTCAAAGACTTAACCCACATAACCACTGGACCGGAGCCCGGATCCCATGCTCTTACCACGTGAGCAATCCATTTAAGGATATAGTATGATTCCTATCTGGGAACCTATTCTCGCGAGTGAGGTCATCACCCCGGACTTGTAACGGTCGTATAGCTTAGCGACTATCGACCTATTATACTAGTAAGGACAAAAGGTACCTAGGGATCATGCATCTAGGGTTTCATTCAACTCCCGAACGTAAATGCACAATCATTCATAGGTAATTGAATAAAGAATTTTAAAACTCGGGTTAGATGCACCGGAGCTTGCCTTCGTCGCCTAGGTTAGCTTGGGTACCCTCGGTGTCGAGTACGTCCACGTATTGCGAGAGAACCTTCCGCTCCGCCTTCCTTGGTTTCCCGGGACAAGGGAGTAGTCTCCGTCCGAAGATCTACACGGAATGCAATGCACTTTAGGTGATGTGATAGTTTGTTGTCATATCCAACTCTAGTCGGTCATAGTCACCTTAACAAGCATCCATCTAAGGTTTCTCTTTTAGGAAGGTTAAGGATTGTACATGGGTTACTCTTTTATTTCACATTTGATTAAAGGTTTTTATTAAGTTTATCATTTCATGTGAAAGCCTCATTTCATTTTATCTTTACCAACAAGGGTGGAATTAATATTTTTATTTATGAATTAACTCCTTATCAGAGCTGATAATTAAATTTCTTTTATTTATATTAAATAATGCTTTCAAAAAGGAAAAAGATTTAAGTAAGGATTTTCTTTTATTTAATTTCCCTTTAATATTAAAAGGGCATTTAAGACATTTATTAAATAATTAAATTACCAAAAATCAAATGAGTGTTTCTTAAGCATATTAGCACCTTTCCTGGTCCATTGGACCCACATGTAAGTGTTGGATGCTAGAAAATTAAATATTGTGGAAAATAACAAAAGGCTAGTTAGGGATTCAACTTAAATGCATAGGGGGGGGGGGGGGGGGGGGGGGGGGGGGGGGGGGGGGGGGGGGGGGGGGGGGGGGGGTAAAAATAATTAAGCATCAAAATTACCCAAACTTTCTGGTGGATGCTCCCTGGTCCTAAACAAGTCTAAAAGGCTAGCATGTTCACATGGAATGTCTACTGAACTCGGTTTATTAATTTACAAAGGAAAACATGCATTAAACAAGAATAATTATTTCTGTCAATCCTAAATTCATGATTAATTCACAAGAGGTGCCTTTTGACATCACAAGACAGTGTGCACAAGTTGGGCTCAAGAACATGAATACATTTAACATGAAAAATCATCTATGCAGTTCTGCCAGAGATAGAAAAACATTTTTTACAAAAAGATTTACATGATAACTTTATGCAATTTTTGGCATAGGAGCTAGTCATATCCTAACTCACAACATATCCAAAGCTCAGCTACAGAGAAGCTATACATTTCAAGTTATGACAGATTCAAGCATAACACATTTGTAATTTTTCTGCCAAAACCATTTTGAATCTAGCCACAAGTGTACATCAAGTAGGTGGGGTTTAACATCCTGAGACCTACAAAATTGGTTTGAGAATTTTTGGAATTTTCTGTGAATTTCTAGGAATTTTCTAAGACCTTGGACTGAACTGTAATAAAACTAAGTTACTTTTCTTTGCAACTAAGCCCTTGGATTCACATCCATGCCCTCGGCGGCGGCGGGAGGGCTCGCCGGCGGCGATGTGGGGCCGGGCCACGGCAACAAGCGGCACGAGGTTGCAAGTGGGCTCACCACGGCTCTTTTGGCGGTGGTGGCGAGGTCGGGACGTGCTCCGGCGACGGCGCACGACGATGACCGGCGGCGGCGCACACGGCGGCTCGGGGCGTGGCGGTGTGGAGGCAAAATTGACGCAAACGAGCGCGCTTGTGAGCTTGCCTAGGTGCTAAGGAAGCTAGCTACTCGCTTGGACGGCGGCGAGCGCGAGCAAGGGGTGCTAGCACCGGCGGCGGCGACGATGGCGGCGGCAATGGCGCGGGCGGCTCGGTGCGGCGCGCGGGGAGAGGCAGAGAGCCTTTATACCCGGCTCGGGCGGCTCGCGGGTGACGCGCGGGTGACGGTGGAGATGCCGGCCGTGCTACGGCGGCTCGAGGCGCGCGCGCACGGCGGCAACGCCGCCGACGGACCGCCGCCGGTGCGCGCGCGCGCGCGCGCGCGGCGCGCGCGTGCCTCGGGGCACCTCGGGACGGGGCGCATCGGGGGGCGCGGGCATCGGGATGGAGCGCCTTGGGCCGGTCGCGGCCTCGGGAGGCGCGGGCGCGGACGCCGGGCGTGGCCGGCGGCGGGTGGCGGCGGCGGCGCACGGGCACGCACGACGTCGCGCGCGGCGCGCTCTGGCCGTGACAGTGCTGCTGGTGCTCGGTTCAAATGAATTTTTCTCAAATTTTTCAAACAGAACTTGACCAAGTGATGAATACCAAAGTTGTAGATCTAGGTACCAGCTACAACTTTTACAAAGGCTGTATAGGGTTTTGTTTCCTAGATTTGAATCTATTTGAATGCCAACTTTGAATGTCAGCATGATTCGGCAACAGTAAAATCGGCTTGCAAGGGCTTTTTCACAATTTTCCCCTCCAAATCCGAAATGCCACTCTACATGAAAGTTGTGTCCCTCAACAAGACCTACAACTTTCCCAAAGGTAGAATTTTAAGTGTTTAGGTGAATTTTGGAGAACGCGGCGAAAATTCGGCAGACACTCGTGGACACTCGGATGGCAAGGGGGTTTGACCCACCCTTTGACCATGGGTTGGCCCCACAAGTGTTTTAACTATTCACTAGGGTCACTAGGGGTGTGTTAAGGGGTTTTCATGGGTGAGGGCCCAGGTTGACCTAGGGTTGACTAATTAACCGGCTAATCATGTCATTAGCGTTAATGACGGTAATTAAAAACATGGGGCGTCACAACTAGTAAACACACTTATGGGGCCAACCCATGGTCAAAGGTTGGGTCAAACCCCTTGCCACCCTAGTGTCCACCGGTGTCTGCCGGAACTTTTGCCGCGTTCTCCAAAATTCACCTAAACACTTAAAATTCTACCTTTATGAAAGTTGTAGATCTTGATGAGGGACACAACTTTCATGTAGATTGGCATTTCCAATTTTGAGGGGAAAAACTTGAAAAATGAGTTGCAAGACATGATTCACTATTTGCAGAAGCAGGCTGACATTCAAAGTTGGCATTCGAATAACTCAAATTCTGTGAGGAAAAACCCTGTATAGCCTCTGTAGAAATTGTTAAGGGTAGCTAGATCTACAACTTTGGTATTCATCACTTGGTCGACTTTTATACAAAATTTTGGAGCAATTGTATTTCAAAGGCAGCACCAGTAAAACAATTTGGGGCCAGAGCGTGCCACGCCACGACGTCGCGCGCCCCGCGCGCCGCCCGCGCCGGCCCCGACATCCGCGCCCGCGCCTCCCGAGGCCGCGCACGGCCCAAGGCACGCGCCGCCCGAGTCGCCCGCGCCCCGACGCGCCCTCGCCCGAGGCACACCGAGTCCGCGCCGCCACGCGCCGCACGCGCGCGCGCGCCACGGACCGGCGGTCCGTCGGCGACGCCGCCGCCGTACGCGCGAGCCCCGAGCGCCGTAGCACCCGCCGGGAGCATCTCGCGCGCGTCACCCGCCGTCACCCGTGCTCGAGCGCCTATTTAAGCCCCCCCGTTCCCCGCCGCGCGCTACCCCCGAGCCGCCACCGCTCCATCGCCGCCGCCGCTGGTGAAGTCCTTCCCCCGCTCGCGCTCACCGCCGTCCGAGCACGCCTAGGCCTCCCTTAGACACCACTTGAGCCTCCCGAGCCACACTTTGGCTTACATCCGCGTGGGCCTCGCCGAACCGCCGCCACCGCGGTGTTCCCCGCCGCCGCCGCGCGCGCGCGCGCGGGAGCTCGCCCCAGCCCCGCCGCCGCTACCAATCAGCTAGGGGTGAGCCCAATCGCCCTCCCCTGCCACATGTTGCCCCGGTCCGGCCCCACATCGCCGCCGGCGAGCTCTCCCGCCGCCGCAGGGGCATGAATGTGAAAACCAAGGGCTGTTGTGTGAATTAGGGACTGGTTTGCAATAGAAGTTATCTAAGTTTCTTTACAGTTCAGTCCAGTGCCTTGTAAAATGCCTAGAAATTCGTAGAAAACTCAGAAAAATCCGAAACCAATTTTGTAGAGTTCAGGATGATAAATCCCATCTCTTTTGTTATATACTCATGGCTGGATTCTAAATAGTATTAGCATGAAAAATACAAATGTGTTAAGCCTAGATCTGCCATAACTTGAAATCCATAACTCCTCTGTAGCCCAATTTTGGATATGTTGTGTGTTAGTCCATGACTAGATGCTGTGCCAAAAATTGCACAAATTTATGTAGTAGATCTTGCTAGATAAATTCTTTTCCATTCCTGCAGTAACTGCTTAGATGATTTTTCTTGTTAGATATGTTTATGTTCTTGAGCTCAACTTGTGCACACTGTCTTATAATGCCAAAATGCACATCTTGTGAATTAATCATGATTTTTGGATTAACAGAAATAATTAGTCTTGTTTTATGCATGTTTTCCTTGGTAAATTAATGAACCAAGTTCAGTAAAGTTCCTAGGTGTATATGCTGGTTCTTTAGACTTGTTTAGGACCAGAGGACATGCATAAGAAAGTTTGGATCAAATTGATGCTTATTTATTTTTGTATGCATTTAAGTTGAATCACTAGCTAGCCTTTGTTATTTTCAATAATATTTAATTTTCTATCATCCAACACTTACATGTGGGTCCAATGGACCAGGATAGGTGCTAATATGCATTCGAAACACTTTTTTAATTTTTGGTAATTTAATTGTTTAATAAAAAGCTTAAAAGCCCTTTTAATATTAAAGAGAAATTAAATAAAGAAAAACCCCTAATTAATTCCTTTTCCTTTTTGAAAAGTATTATTTAATATAATTAAAAGATAATTAATTATCATCACTGATAAGAAATTAATTCATAAATAAAAATATTAATTACACCTTTGTTGGTGAAGATAAAAGGAATTGAAGCTTTCACATGAAATGACAAGCTTAATAAAAACCTTTATTCAATGTGCAAATAAAAGAGTAAACCATGTACACCCCATAACCTTCCTAAAAGAGAAACATTAGATGAATGCTTGTTAAGGTGAACATGACCAACCCAGAGTTGGATAAGACAACAAACTATCACATCACCTAAAGTGCATTGCATTCCGTGTAGATCTTCCGGACGGAGATTACTCCCTTGTCCCGAAACCGAGGAAGGAGGAGTGGAAGCGTCGGCCGCAAAGACGTGGAAGTACTCGACACCGAGGGTGCCCAAGCTAACCTAGCTGACGAAGGCAAGCTCTGGTGCATCTAACCTAGTTTTAAAATTCTTTATTCAATTATCTATGAATGATTGTGCATTTACGTTCAGGAGTTGAATGAAACCCTAGATGCATGATCCATAGGTACCTTTGTCCTAACTAGTATGATAGGTCGATAGCTGCTAAGCTATAGGACCGTTACAAGTCGGGTGAAGACCTCACTCGCGAGAATAGGTTCCTAGATAGGAATCACAATTTATCCATAAATGGATTGCTCACGTGGTAAGAGCATGGGATCTGGGCTCCGGTCCAGTGGTTATGTGGGTTAAGTTTTTGAATGTACCAAACATTTGCCGGGAATGGGACCGGTAAGCCTAGTACCTTAATGAGGCGGCGAGGGACCTTACTATTACTACTCTTGGGATTCGCTCTCACGGCTGGCTACCGGTGGTTTATGGTGACTCCGGGTATCTCGCGGGGTATGCCGGATAGCCTGCACCAAAGACTGTAAGATTCGATCCCGACCCGAGGATTTTTGGGGACGGCCTGGGAAAGTTGTCCTCGCGAGGACAGCCTACCATGTGTTTGGGTTTACCTTGCAAGGTTTAAATCAATCGATTGTCGGCCTCTCACCGTTATCCGAGACTACTTACTCCACTACTCATGAGATCCCTAATGATGGAAGTTGATGAACTTTATGCTTGATTAATTGTATTGTACAACTTTGTTTGTACTAGTTGGCTAATATAGTAAAGATTAAACCTACTAGATCTTGTGCTAAAACCTTGAAAATAAGGACCTACTCTTTGTTAGTTTTTAGCAAAAGCAACCCAGTAGCCAAAAAGCCTTTCATGGTCTAGATCTGGTGAAGTAGTTATCACCGACGGGTAAGACTTGCTGAGTATTAGTATACTCAGCCTTGCTATAATGTGTTGATCCAGGTAATGCCTTCGGTGATGTGTGGCCCGGAGAGATCCCGCCGTGATGGGAGCCGGAATGGGTGGAAGACGACTACCGAAAGCATCATGGATGGCCTCCCGTGGTGACTTCGCTTCCGTTAGTTTAATTCCGCTGCTTTCGAAAACTCTGAACTGTTTCATCATGACAAAAACTATGGTTTGTAATAAATAAACCCCTCGGGGTACGAAGTTGGATTTTAATGTTGTTGTATCTCTGGACTCACCTTCGAGTGAGTTTTAATGCATATATTCGATCCTTGTGCTCTTCAAGTGATTTACCGGCGTTAACCCGCAACTTACGACAGGATGGTACTTTATTATTGCTTAATGACCAAAGTGGATCGGTCTTAGGCGATAGTATGGTATTTTCCGGGCGGGTTGTCACAGTTGGCATCAGAGCTTATATGCACTAGAGATTAATTAATAAACCTTAATCACTGATTTTTGAATAAAATATGCCAAGATTGTCTGATTTTCCAAAAATACGTTGGTCCGTTAAGGATAAACTAGACCGAGAGGCCCTAGAGGGAATTTTGGGTTCTTTCAGGTGGCTTAATTAACTTATGGTTTATTTTGCTAACTTCCAGCACATTACTTTATGTCAGACTTACTTTCTTGCACAACCAAACTAGGAGCCACGTGTTTTATACGTGTGCTGTTCCGCATCACGGGAATTGCGAGGTTTGATGGAGTGATCCATTCCACGGATCCCATCTTCGCGTCTGTTCATGAGTTGTGTGTCGCCACGTGTTTCATACGTGTGCATTCCGCATGTCGCTCATGCGAGGCAAGGATACACTCCATTCAAACGGAGGGTGTCCGAGGTTGGACGCTGTCCATGCAGGCGGCTTAACGCATGGATACCGTTTCTATAGTGAACGGTAATGTATGGGGACGCTTTCGTGACGTGCTGGCACGAAAGGTTCGTTTTCTGCAGGTACATACAGCGCTTCGTTAGTTGTTAAGCGAGTACCGTATAGCTCTCGACTAGATATTATAGGGAGAGACGATTAAAAGCCTTGCCACCGGCACGGACTTCGATTTTTATATGCTCTCTAAGGAAGATTTTGCTAGTGTGTGCTTTTTATAAACTAGAGTACCTTCCATACCTAGCCGTCATGCTGCCGAAATTTTGTGAAAAAGTTGTTTATCATGTGCTTGGGTAATTAAACCAAATTGCTAAAAATAAGTGTTCCTAAACTAGCTATCTTGTAAATAGTAAGTCTCAATCCTAGTTCGTTGGGTTGGTTCACACTTCCCTAGGCACATCCAGGTTAAAGACCATTCATCTTGTTTCCTTGATCAATGCTCAACCTTAAAAAGCTTAATTAAAAGTATTAAAGGTTTAATTTAAAACTTGGGAAATTTTTGAGGTTTCTGGATTTTTGGTTATGAATTTTTATTCACAGCTGCCAGAACTTCACCTTTTGACATGCCGTTCTCTTTGAGATCTGACATGAGTTACATTTGTGTACGGATGGATTTCCCCGTATTCCACCGGTTCGACGCCGACAAGCACGATCCGTACCAACGGGTTGCACCGGGAGGGTTTTCCGCGCCTCGTGTGGGAAGCACTCCGTGCGCGGAGCTACCTCACCCCACCGACTTACGAGGTGAAGGAGTTTGAGTGCTTTGGCGTTCCCCGCCGCAGTGATCGTTATCGTTCGCCACACCCAGACCACGCCGACTGGTTTGACTTGAGCTTTATCTACTGGGGATTTATCACTCACGAGTTAGTGGAGTCAGCCGCCCTCAGAGTGTTGACAGACTTCTGTGACCACAACCCCACCGTGGTAGCTCTTTCTCCGTTTGGACTATTTCCTGCTGTGAGTCCTCACGACCCAGCATGGTTGGACCATATGGACCACCTACGGGAGCTACTGACCCTAGCAGAGCCGTTGGATGTTACTCAGACGCTTGCCCGTTGTCTGAACGTGGTCTTCACACTTCAGGGGCTGCGCTATAACACCGCAGGCGATTATTGCACGTTGCTTGGAGGCATCTAGGCACGATTGGGAGCAGCTTTCAAGAACACACCGGCGGCGAACTTCACGCTTACTCGGGTGCGGGGGGAGAATGACAAAGTTGCGTGCTAGGAGGTTCCGCTTGGAGCTTGGAGAGAGGCGACCGCCTACAGAGGATCGTAGATCTGGAGGAGGAGAACCATGCACTAGAGGAGGATGCCAATGCGCACGAGATTGAGAGGCTGACGCTACTACAGAACGTTGCTGATATGCAGCAGCAGGTGCAGGAGGCCGAGGTACAGGTGGCAGCCTTGCAGGCTATCGTGGCCTTACAGCCACTGCCCCCAGTACAGGCACACCCAGAGGAGCAGCAGGCTTTGTCCGATCTGGACCAGACGAGCCAGGCAGGACCACCGCTACCGACTCCCCCAGCTTCGCCTACGTACAATGGTGCTTCAGTGGGCAACTAGGTTGCCGACAAGCGGGGATAAGAAGGATGTCGATCCATTCGAGTTGTCTTTGAGATGTTTAGAGTAGTGGCTTGACAACACGTCTCCGTGCCAAGTAACTGCTTGTATCGTGTCATGTCATGTTGTTTCAAATTCGAGTTGTAATGTCTTTGAACCTTGTTCTATCGGGTTGTAATAAAGAATGCTTAAGCTTGTGTGCCCTAAGAGAAAATTTATTTGTCATTCCAATTTGAAATCTTCTTGCGTATGAATACCAGATCCTTGGATAAACCATTGAAAATGACCACGCTCGTCAATTTGCATTCTCACCTAAAAACGTTGGTAAACCAAAGCATTTTTAGGGACATCACTCGTTGCCAGAGAATAAGCGCTCGTTCGTATACACCTTCGTTGGTATCCGAAATGACGATGATCGTTCGAGGGTGTTTATGAGCCGTGCAATTGAGTAATCGCTGTCCTAACCGTGTTGAGAAGAACGATTCTATGAATCTTGGTGGCAAAAGAATATTGTTGATTGTTGCTGTCCTCATTGATTAAGTGCTAATGAGATGTGTTTATGCATGATCGTGCTTGTCATCATTTGGAGTAAGCTTTTGGTTATCTCACTAATAAAGCTCACTTTTCAGATGGTGGGAACCACGCGCAGCTCTCCCAACGGTTTCGGAGCAAGTGGTAGTGGTGACTTGCCACCACCCCCGCCCATGACACCGACGGAGGCCTTCATGGCCACCCAAACCGAGGTGCTGCGCCAGATCCTGCAGATGCAGCAACAGATCGCCCAGCAGATGAACCGAGGGCCACCACACGGGCCCAACCACGAGGGGCCTAACCAGGTCACTACGTACGCCCAGTTCATCGCTATGAAGCCGCCAACCTTCGCTAAAGCAGAAGACCCTCTGGAAGCTGAGGCTTGGGTCAAGGCCATAGAGGCAAAATTCTCTGCATTTGTGTTGCCTTGCTCCGAGGAGAACAAAGCGAACTTCGCAGCGCTGCAACTGCGAGGGGAAGCTTTGATGTGGTGGGACCACTTCAAGTCAATGCAGCGAGGGCACGCTGTGACTTGGGATGACTTCAAGCAGGCTTTCAAGAGCCACCACATTCCCAAGGGACTGATGGATAGGAAGATGAGGGAGCTGTTGGCCCTCCGTCAGGGATCTGACTTAGTGTACCACTATGCTCAGAAGTTTAATAGCTTGTGTCAGTATGGTGGGCATCACGTTGATACCGATGCGAAGAAGATGGAGAGGTTTCGTGACGGGCTTGATGGCAAGCTGTATGAGCGTCTGAATCTGCTCGAGCCCGCAAACTTCCATGAGCTAGTGAACAAGGCTATCTCCCGAGGAGGATGCTATGAAGAAAGCCCACGGGGACAAGAGAATGTCCGGTTTCACCCCGAGCGACGGAACAAGCAAGAAGTTTCGTTTTGTGAAGAAGGAAGCTCCAGGCCCATCCCAGCAATCTTCAACTGGACGCTGGACGATGAAGCCACCCCAGGGCAAACCCGCAGGGAACTTCCCGCTTCCGCCGTGCCCGGCCAGCAGGCTCCAAAGCCTAATGCACCCCCTCGCGATGTTGGAGATCGTCGTTGCTACAACTGTGGCCAGCCAGGGCACTACATTAACGAGTGTCCCAAGCCCAGGCAGATCAAGCCCAACCCGCAGAATCAAGGTACGTGAAGCAAGCCTACCACTCCGGCCAAGAAGCCTATGGTGCAAGTGCGCCAAGGCAAGCTGAACTTCACTACAATGAGTGACATTCCAGCAGGAGCTTCAGTACTCACGGGTACATTCTCTATCAATAACACTCCTGTTAAGGTTTTATTTGATTCGGGAGCCACCCATCGTTTCATAAATGAGAGCCTACTAGACAAATTGGGTCTAAGAGGAGTACAAACCAAATCTGCCTATAAAATTACCACACCAGGTGGAAACATCACGTCTCAATTAGTGACTTTTGAAGTTCCTCTGAGACTAGGAAGTAGGGTTATTCGATCTAATCTTATAACCATCAAATTGGGAAGCATGGATGTTATCTTGGGTATGGAATGGATGAATCAACATAAGGTGATTCTAGATATATCGGATAGGGTCGTAGAGATCAACTCTCCTACGGTCGGGCACACTACCTTGTACCTACCTTTCCGGACTCGCATCGACTCTTGTGCCTATGTGACCATTATCTCCTCTCTTGATGAAATTCCAGTAGTGTGTGAGTACCCGGATGTTTTTCCCGATGAGTTGCCTGGTATGCCACCAGACAGAGATGTCGAGTTTGTGATCGAACTCCAGCCTGGTACCGCACCCATATCCAAAAGACCTTATCACATGCCACCCAAGGAGTTAGCTGAACTAAAGACCCAACTCCAAGAATTGTTAGATAAGGGTTACATTCGCCCGAGCTCTTCTCCTTGGGGTTGCCCTGCTCTCTTTGTCAAAAAGAAAGATGGTAGCTTGAGGATGTGCGTAGATTACCGACCACTCAATGCAGTCACCATCAAAAACAAATACCTACTTCCTCGAATTGATGTTCTTTTTGATCAATTGGCTTGTGCCAAAGTCTTCTCTAAGATCAACCTTCGTTCTGGCTACGACCAAATCAAGATTCGACCCTGCGACATTCCTAAAACCGCTTTTTCCACTCGTTATGGTCTTTACGAGTTCTTGGTTATGTCCTTCGGACTCACTAATGCTCCCGCATACTTCATGTACCTCATGAACTCCGTGTTCATGACGGAGCTCGATAATTTTGTCGTGGTCTTTATCGATGATATTATCATCTATTCTAAGAGCGAGAAAGATCACGCCAAACATCTCCGAGTTGTCCTTCAGCGTTTGCGAGATCACAAGCTTTATGCTAAGTTCTCCAAATGCAAATTCTGGTTGAAAAGTGTGAAATTCTTCGGGCACACCCAGGGTTTTTTACCACTAGGTACCGCGCGGTTTACGCGTCGTAATCGCTCCTACCGCTGGGGTACGGTAACGGTACCCAGCGGTAGGAACCCCCCAAAATTCAAATTTGAATTAAATTCAAAAAAATGAAAAAATCAATAAAAATCACCAAAAAATAGTTCATGATTTGTAGAGTCTTATGGTGTTGAATGTTTTCAAATTTGATCGCATTTGGTATTTATTTGGAGCTTTAGAAGTTGAAAAAAAGAAAAAGAAAAAACATGGGCCGGCCCGTTAAGGCCCATGAAGCCCAAATGAACTAGATAACCTACCTCGTGCCCAAACGCGTGCCCCCAGCCCCCCAGCCCCCTCAGCCTTCCCGTTAGCAAGCCAGCAGTTCCCCTCCGCCGCCGCATCACCCTTACCGCGCCGCCGCCGTGGCTTACCGCGCCCCGGGCCGCGATTGCCGCGCGTAGCGGCGGGAGCCGCGCGGCGGGTGGATGTACGCCCTCACGCGCGCGGGCGGCGCGGTTGGCCGCGCGGGGAACGTACCGCGGGCGACGCCGCGGTATACCGCGGTTAGGTATGTTTTTTTTTTGCTTTTGAGTAGATTTAGGCTTTAGGAATTGTGTTAGGATCTAGGATTTGTGTTAGGATTTAGGTTTACTCTGGTTTAGGATTTTTGGTAGGATTTAGGATGTGAGGTAGAGGTAGAAATAGAATTGTTGCTTTAGGTAGAAATGGAATTTTTGCTTTAGCTTTTAGGTTTAGGAGGATAATTTGTGGCATGATGTAGGATTTGTGTAGGATCCAATTTTAGTTAGGATTTGTTTCGGAATTAGGTACATTTTCATTAGGTATAGTATTAAGGAAGTGTTTTGTAATTTAGTTTATGTTGGCATTTATGCGAGTAGACAATGTCGGGGGGGACCTAAAGACCCCGTATGGGAACATGGTGTAAATCTAGCTCCCGGATGGCGATGCAATCACTGTGGTATGCACCAATAAAAGTGACCAGCGACGCCTCCACTGATGATGATGATGGTCAGCGTAGTCCACCGTACCAGGAGTCTGGGGATAGCAGCTCAGGTGAGGATGACGTTGATGATGATGATGATGGTGATGGTGATGGTGATGGTGACGGTGGTGGTGGTGATGATGGTGGTGGTGGTGGTGGTGGTGGAATTCGTTTCACAGGTATACACATCTACATTTACACACACATATGATGTTTCTAACTATATGTGCTAATTATGATCCATGGTTGACTGTAGGGGAGACCGAATTCACACATGCTACTGCGGATCGCGACCATGACGCACCGTAGTCGCGAGAGGAGAACGGTTGGAGCGTCACAATACGACCCGGCGTACTCTTCTTCCTCCCACAAGTGATACCTCCCGGTCGCGTTCTTTTTATCCCATTCGGACATCAACGCGCAGCCACAGACGACATGGGTGTATGAATGGGAAGACCCTGATTTTACAACTTGTTAGTCGGTGAGTGGCAGACAACAGCGGCGTGGACGGGACTAACTTGGCAACAGTACAAGGGTGAGTTGCTTAGGATGAGAGGCTTGAATGTCATGTCCATCGCCGAGTGCTATTTAACACTAATTTGTGCCAACACCATGCCAAAATTTTCATTTATTCGAAGCCGGGTTGTCTTTTTATTTGCAGCGGTATAAATAGTTTATACCGCGGTATAAATAGTTTATACCGCGGTATAAATGGTTTATACCGTGGTATACCCCTCCATACCGTTTGAACTAGCGGATTTAAGCGGTTTTGGTTTGAAATTTGAATTCGAGCGGTATTTAGCGGTATACCCGGTATACCGCGGTACCAACCGTTACCGCCCCTAGCGGTAAAAACGCAACGATTGGTAAAAAACCCACGGGCACACCATTTCTCAAGATGGTATCTTCGTAGATCCTAGCAAAGTTCAAGAGGTGATGGATTGGAAACCACCCAAATCCGTACATCAAATCCGCAGTTTCCTAGGATTGGCGGGATACTACCGCCGATTCATTCCTGACTTTTCTAGAATCGCAAAACCCATGACCGAATTACTCAAGAAAGGAGTGAAATTCATGTGGAGCGAAGCATGTGAGAAAGCTTTTCACACCCTCAGGCAACATCTAACTTCAGCCCCAATGCTAGCTCAACCCGATAATTCCAAACCTTTCGAAGTCTTCTGTGACGCATCAGGCACGGGTCTCGGTTGTGTCCTTATGCAAGAAGGCCGAGTCATTGCCTATGCTTCACGGGCACTCCGACCCCATGAGCTCAATTATCCTACCCATGATCTTGAGTTAGCCGCTGTTGTTCATGCCCTCAAGATATGGAGACATTATCTAATGGCTAATCATTGCAATATCTTCACTGATCACAAGAGTCTCAAATACATCTTCACCCAGTCAGAATTGAATATGAGATAGAGAAGATGGCTTGAGTTGATTAAAGATTATGATCTAGAAGTGCACTATCATCCCGGCAAAGCAAATGTTGTTGCGGATGCTCTTAGCCGCAAAGATCATTGCAACCACCTAGAGTTGGAGCCAGTCAGTGAACCCTTGTGTGAAGAAATGAGAAGGCTCAACTTAGAAGTGGTACCGCAGGGAATTCTTTATGCCTTGACGGCAGAGTCAAATCTTTATGACAGAATTGTCACCGCCGCCGCAATGATGCGGATATTCAAACCATCGGGGAGAAACTAGCGAAGGAGACCCCAAGTACACTTGTTTCCGGAAGGATCACCGGGATGTGGTCCGGTTTGGGAAACGTCTAGTGGTCCCCGTTGACCCAGAAATTAAGAAAATCATTCTAGATGAAGCTCACAGGTCCAAATTCTCTATTCATCCCGGTAGTACCAAAATGTATCAAGATCTGAAACAGAACTTTTGGTGGTCCAATATGAAGGTGGATGTAGCCAAGTATGTAGCCGAGTGCGATACTTGCCACCGGATGAAAGCAAATCATTTGAAGTCGGTAGGAGTACTCCAACCCCTGTCGATACCTATGTGGAAGTGGGACGATATTAGTATGGATTTCATTGTGGGTTTACCCCTAATAGCTAGAAAGAAGGACTCTATTTGGGTAATTGTGGATAGACTCACCAAGACCGCTCACTTCATTGCCGTGCACACCACTTACTCCGTCCGACAATATGCAGAGTTGTACGTGGACCACATAGTTCGTCTGCATGGAATCCCGAAGACTATAATCTCTGATAGAGGGACTCAGTTTGTAGCTCGTTTTTGGGAACAATTACATGAGTGTTTGGGAACTCAGCTGATCCGCAGTTCCAATTATCATCCACAGACCGATGGTCAGATGGAGAGGATAAATCAGATTTTAGAGGACATGTTGAGAGCAAGCATCTTGCACTTTGACAAGAGTTGGGACAAGTGTTTGTCCTTGGCAGAGTTCTCCTACAATAACAGCTATCAAGCCATCTTGAAAATGACACCGTTCGATGCTCTATACGGACGTAGATGCCGCACTCCGCTGAATTGGTCAGAGACCGGAGAGAGAACACTCTTTGGACCAGAATTAGTGAAAGAGGCCGAAGAAAGGGTGCAAGTGATAAGAGAGGATTTGAAGATGGCACAGATGAGGCAAAAGAGTTACCATGACAAGGGAACCGCACCTCGACACTTTGAAGTGGGAGATTATGTGTATTTGAAAGTATCCCCCACCAAAGGTGTGCAAAGGTTCGGAGTCAAGGGAAAGTTAGCCCTGCGCTACATTGGACCATATGAATTTATAGAAGTATGTGGACCCGTGGCTTACCGTATCCAATTGCCAGAACGGTTTTCCGCAGTTCAAAATGTGTTCCATGTAACTCAGTTGAAGAAGGGAATGCCTGTTCCGGAGAATGAGATCATCACGGAAGCTAATGCTTGGATCGAGCCGGATTTCTTGCTCGTCGAGCATCCATTGAAAGTACTAGACCAAAAAGAGCGAAAGGCCCGAAGGCAGACCGTGCGAATGTACAAGATCCAATGGAGCCATCACACGGAGGAAGAAGCAACGTGGGAGACGGAGGATTATCTTAATACTAAGTATCCGGGCTTCCTACAGTCTCGAAACCGTGAGTCCTTCTCCCCATCTCTTCGTTGTCAAATCGAATCTCGGGACGAGATTCCGTTTAAGGGGGGTAGGCTGTGACGCCCCAGGTTTTTAATTAACCTTAATAGTCGGTCAAATGGTCAACCGTGGTCAAACCTAGGTCAACCTGGGCCCTCACCTCGAAAAACTCACTAACCCACCCTAGTGCCCTAATTGACTAGTAAACACACTTGTGGGGCCAACCCATGGTCAAAGGTTGGGTCAAACCCCTTGCCACCCTAGTGTCCACCGGTGTCTGCCGGAACTTTTGCCGCGTTCTCCAAAATTCACCTAAACACTTAAAATTCTACCTTTATGAAAGTTGTAGATCTTGATGAGGGACACAACTTTCATGTAGATTGGCATTTCCAATTTTGAGGGGAAAAACTTGAAAAAATGAGTTGCAAGACAGGATTCACTGTTTGCAGAAGCAGGCTGACATTCAAAGTTGGCATTCGAATAACTCAAATTCTGTGAGGAAAAACCCTGTATAGCCTTCGTAGAAATTGTTAAGGGTAGCTAGATCTACAACTTTGGTATTCATCACTTGGTCGACTTTTATACAAAATTTTGGAGCAATTGTATTTCAAAGGCAGCACCCGGTAAAACAATTTGGGGCCGGAGCAGCGTGCCACGTCGCGACGTCGCGCGCCCCCGCGCGCCGCCCGTCGCCGGCCGCGCGCCGCCGGCCCCGCATCCGCACCCGCGCCTCTCGAGGCCGCGCACGGCCCAAGGCACACGCCGACCGAGCCGCCCGCGCCCCGATGCGCCCCCTCGCCCGAGGCACACCGAGTCCGCGCCGGCCACGCGCGCGCGCACGCGCGCGCGCGCACGGACCGGCGGTCCGTTGGCGACGTCGCCGCCGTACGCGCGAGCCCCGAGCGCCGTAGCACGGCCGGGGAGCATCTCGCGCCGTCACCCGGCGTCACCCGGTGCTCGAGCACCGATTTAAGCCCCCCCCGTTCCCCGCCGCGCGCCACCCCGAGCCGCCACCGCGCCATCGCCGCCGTCCGAGCACGCCTAGGCCTCCCTTAGACACCACTTGAGCCTTTCGAGCCGCACTTTGTCTTACATCCCCATGGGCCTCGCCGGAACCGCCGCCACCGCGGGTGTTCCCGCCGGCCGCCGCCGCCGCGCGCGCTCCGCCGGAGCTCGCCCCCGCCCCCGCCACCGCTAGCAACCGCCTAGGGGTGAGCCCAATCGCCCCTCCCCTGCCACATGTTGCCCCGGTCCGGCCCCACATCGCCGCCGGCGAGCTCTCCCGCCGCCGCAGGGGCATAAATGTGAAAACCAAGGGCTGTTGTGTGAATTAGGGACTGGTTTGCAATAGAAGTTATCTAAGTTTCTTTACAGTTCAGTCCAGTGCCTTGTAAAATGCCTAAAAAATTGTAGAAAAATCAGAAAAATCCCAAAACAATTTTGTAGGGTTTAGGATGATAAATCCCATCTCTTTTGTTATATACTCATGGCTGGATTCTAAATAGTCTTAGCATGAAAAATACAAATGTGTTAAGCCTAGATCTGCCATAACTTGAAATCCATAACTCCTCTGTAACCCAATTTTGGATATGTTGTGTGTTAGCCCATGACTAGATGCTGTGCCAAAAATTGCACAAATTTATGCAGTAGATCTTGCTAGATAAATTCTTTTCCATTCCTGCAGTAACTGCTTAGATGATTTTTCTTGTTAGATATATTTATGTTCTTGAGCTCAACTTGTGCACACTGTCTTGTAATGCCAAAATGCACATCTTGTGAATTAATCATGAATTTTGGATTAACAGAAATAATTAATCTTGTTTTATGCATGTTTTCCTTGGTAAATTAATGAACCAAGTTCAGTAAAGTTCCTAGGTGTATATGCTAATTCTTTAGACTTGTTTAGGACCAGAGGACATGCATAAGAAAGTTTGGATCAAATTGATGCTTATTTCTTTTTGTATGCATTTAAGTTGAATCACTAGCTAACCTTTGTTATTTTCAATAATATTTAATTTTCTAGCATCCAACACTTACATGTGGGTCCAATGGACCAGGATAGGTGCTAATATGCATTTGAAACACTTCTTTAATTTTTGGTAATTTAATTGTTTAATAAAAAGCTTAAAAGCCCTTTTAATATTAAAGAGAAATTAAATAAAGAAAAACCCCTAATTAATTCCTTTTCCTTTTTGAAAAGTATTATTTAATATAATTAAAAGATAATTAATTATCATCACTGATAAGAAATTAATTCATAAATAAAAATATTAATTACACCTTTGTTGGTGAAGATAAAAGGAATTGAAGCTTTCACATGAAATGACAAGCTTAATAAAAACCTTTATTCAATGTGCAAATAAAAGAGTAAACCATGTACACCCCATAACCTTCCTAAAAGAGAAACATTAGATGAATGCTTGTTAAGGTGAACATGACCAACCCAGAGTTGGATAAGACAACAAACTATCACATCACCTAAAGTGCATTGCATTCCGTGTAGATCTTCCGGACGGAGATTACTCCCTTGTCCCGAAACCGAGGAAGGAGGAGTGGAAGCGTCGCCGCAAAGACGTGGAAGTACTCGACACCGAGGGTGCCCAAGCTAACCTAGCTGACGAAGGCAAGCTTTGGTGCATCTAACCTAGTTTTAAAATTCTTTATTCATTTATCTATGAATGATTGTGCATTTACGTTCAGGAGTTGAATGAAACCCTAGATGCATGATCCATAGGTACCTTTGTCCTTACTAGTATGATAGGTCGATAGGCGCTAAGCTATAGGACCGTTACAAGTCGGGTGAAGACCTCACTCGCGAGAATAGGTTCCTAGATAGGAATCACAATTTATCCATAAATGGATTGCTCACGTGGTAAGAGCATGGGATGCGGGCTCCGGTCCAGTGGTTATGTGGGTTAAGTTTTTGAATGTACCAAACATTTGCCGGGAATGGGACCGGTAAGCCTAGTACCTTAATGAGGCGGCGAGGGACCTTACTATTACTACTCTTGGGATTCGCTCTCACGGCTGGCTACCGGTGGTTTATGGTGACTCCGGGTATCTCGCGGGGTATGCCGGATAGCCTGCACCAAAGACTGTAAGATTCGATCCCGACCCGAGGATTTTTGGGGACGGCCCGGGGAAAGTTGTCCTCGTGGGGATAACCTACCGTGTGTTTGGGTTTATCTTGCAAGGTTTAAATCAATCGATTGTTGCCTCTCACCGTTATCCGAGACTACTTACTCCACTAGTCATGAGATCCCTAATGATGGAAGTTGATGAAGATGATGTTTGATTAATTGCATTGTACAACCTTGTTTGTACTAGTTGGCTAATGTAGTAATGATTAAACCGACTAGAACTTGTGCTAAAACCTTGAAAATAAGGACCTACTCTTTGTTACTTTTTAGCAAAAGCAACCCAGTAGCCAAAAAGCCTTTCATGGTCTAGATCTGGTGAAGTAGTTATCACCGACGGGTAAGACTTGCTGAGTATTAGTATACTCAGCCTTGCTATAATGTGTTGATCCAGGTAATGCCTTCAGTGATGTGTGGCCCGGAGAGATCCCGCCCGGATGGGAGCTGGAATGGGTGGAGGAAGACTACTGAAAGCATCATGGATGGCCTCCCGTGGTGACTTCGCTTCCGTTAGTTTAATTCCGCTGCTTTCGAAAACTCTGAACTGTTTCATCATGACAAAAACTATGGTTTGTAATAAATAAACCCCTCGGGGTACGAAGTTGGATTTTAATGTTGTTGTATCTCTGGACTCACCTTCGAGTGAGTTTTAATGCATATATTCGATCCTTGTGCTCTTCAAGTGATTTACCGGGCGTTAACCCGGCAACTTACGACAGGATGGTACTTTATTATTGCTTAATGACCAAAGTGGATCGGTCTTAGGCGATAGTATGGTATTTTCCTGGGCGGGTTGTCACAGTTGGCATCAGAGCTTATATGCACTAGAGATTAATTAATAAACCTTAATCACTGATTTTTGAATAAAATATGCCAAGATTGTCTGATTTTCCAAAAATACGTTGGTCCGTTAAGGATAAACTAGACCGAGAGGCCCTAGAGGGAATTTTGGGTTCTTTCAGGTGGCTTAATTAACTTATGGTTTATTTTGCTAACTTCAAAGCACATTACTTTATGTCGACTTACTTTCTTGCACAACCAAACTAGGAGCCACGTGTTTTATACGTGTGCTGTTCCGCATCACGGGAATTGCGAGGTTTGATGGAGTGATCCATTCCACGGATCCCATCTTCGCGTCTGTTCATGAGTTGTGTGTCGCCACGTGTTTCATACGTGTGCATTCCGCATGTCGCTCATGCGAGGCAAGGATACACTCCATTCAAACGGAGGGTGTCCGAGGTTGGACGCTGTCCATGCAGCGGCTTAACGCATGGATACCGTTTCTATAGTGAACGGTAATGTATGGGGACGCTTTCGTGACGTGCTGGCACGAAAGGTTCGTTTTCTGCAGGTACATAACAGCGCTTCGTTAGTTGTTAAGCGAGTACCGTATAGCTCTCGACTAGATATTATAGGGAGAGACGATTAAAAGCCTTGCCACCGGCACGGACTTCGATTTTTATATGCTCTCTAAGGAAGATTTTGCTAGTGTGTGCTTTTTATAAACTAGAGTACCTTCCATACCTAGCCGTCATGCTGCCGAAATTTTGTGAAAAAGTTGTTTATCATGTGCTTGGGTAATTAAACCAAATTGCTAAAAATAAGTGTTCCTAAACTAGCTATCTTGTAAATAGTAAGTCTCAATCCTAGTTCGTTGGGTTGGTTCACACTTCCCTAGGCACATCCAGGTTAAAGACCATTCATCTTGTTTCCTTGATCAATGCTCAACCTTAAAAAGCTTAATTAAAAGTATTAAAGGTTTAATTTAAAACTTGGGAAATTTTTGAGGTTTCTGGATTTTTGGTTATGAATTTTTATTCACAGCTGCCAGAACTTCACCTTTTGACATGCCGTTCTCTTTGAGATCTGACATGAGTTACATTTGTGTACAGATGGATTTCCCCGTATTCCACCAGTTCGACGCTGACAGTACGATCCGTACCAACGGGTTGCACTGGGAGGGTTTTCCGCGCCTCGTGTGGGAAGCACTCCGTGCCGCAGGCTACCTCACCCCACCGACTTACGAGGTGAAGGAGTTTGAGTGCTTTGGCGTTCCCCGCTGCAGAGTGATCGTTACTGTTCTGCCACACCCAGACCACGCCGACTGGTTTGACTTGAGCTTTATCTACTGGGGATTTATCACTCACGAGTTAGTGGAGTCAGCCGCCCTCAGAGTGTTGACAGACTTCTGTGACCACAACCCCACCGTGGTAGCTCTTTCTCCGTTTGGACTATTTCCTGCTGTGAGTCCTCACGACCCAGCATGGTTGGACCATATGGACCACCTACGGGAGCTACTGACCCTAGCAGAGCCGTTGGATGTTACTCAGACGCTTGCCCGTTGTCTGAACGTGGTCTTCACACTTCAGGGGCTGCGCTATAACACCGCAGCGATTATTGCACAGTGCTTGGAGGCATCTAGGCACGATTGGGAGCAGCTTTCAGCAACACACCAGCAGCTGAACTTCACGCTTACTCAGGTGCAGCAGGAGAATGACAGGTTGCGTGCTAGGAGGTTCCAGTTGGAGCTTGAGAGAGGCGACCGCCTACAGAGGATCGTAGATCTGGAGGAGGAGAACCATGCACTAGAGGAGGATGCCAATGCGCACGAGATTGAGAGGCTGACGCTACTACAGAACGTTGCTGATATGCAGCAGCAGGTGCAGGAGGCCGAGGTACAGGTGGCAGCCTTGCAGGCTATCGTGGCCTTACAGCCACTGCCCCCAGTACAGGCACACCCAGAGGAGCAGCAGGCTTTGTCCGATCTGGACCAGACGAGCCAGGCAGGACCACCGCTACCGACTCCCCCAGCTTCGCCTACGTACAATGGTGCTTCAGTGGGCAACTAGGTTGCCGACAGCAGGGATAAGAAGGATGTCGATCCATTCGAGTTGTCTTTGAGATGTTTAGAGTAGTGGCTTGACAACACGTCTCCGTGCCAAGTAACTGCTTGTATCGTGTCATGTCATGTTGTTTCAAATTCGAGTTGTAATGTCTTTGAACCTTGTTCTATCGGGTTGTAATAAAGAATGCTTAAGCTTGTGTGCCCTAAGAGAAAATTTATTTGTCATTCCAATTTGAAATCTTCTTGCGTATGAATACCAGATCCTTGGATAAACCATTGAAAATGACCACGCTCGTCAATTTGCATTCTCACCTAAAAACGTTGGTAAACCAAAGCATTTTTAGGGACATCACTCGTTGCCAGAGAATAAGCGCTCGTTCGTATACACCTTCGTTGGTATCCGAAATGACGATGATCGTTCGAGGGTGTTTATGAGCCGTGCAATTGAGTAATCGCTGTCCTAACCGTGTTGAGAAGAACGATTCTATGAATCTTGGTGGCAAAAGAATATTGTTGATTGTTGCTGTCCTCATTGATTAAGTGCTAATGAGATGTGTTTATGCATGATCGTGCTTGTCATCATTTGGAGTAAGCTTTTGGTTATCTCACTAATAAAGCTCACTTTTCAGATGGTGGGAACCACGCGCAGCTCTCCCAACGGTTTCGGAGCAAGTGGTAGTGGTGACTTGCCACCACCCCCGCCCATGACACCGACGGAGGCCTTCATGGCCACCCAAACCGAGGTGCTGCGCCAGATCCTGCAGATGCAGCAACAGATCGCCCAGCAGATGAACCGAGGGGCCACCACACGGGCCCAACCACGAGGGGCCTAACCAGGTCACTACGTACGCCCAGTTCATCGCTATGAAGCCGCCAACCTTCGCTAAAGCAGAAGACCCTCTGGAAGCTGAGGCTTGGGTCAAGGCCATAGAGGCAAAATTCTCTGCATTTGTGTTGCCTTGCTCCGAGGAGAACAAAGCGAACTTCGCAGCGCTGCAACTGCGAGGGGAAGCTTTGATGTGGTGGGACCACTTCAAGTCAATGCAGCGAGGGCACGCTGTGACTTGGGATGACTTCAAGCAGGCTTTCAAGAGCCACCACATTCCCAAGGGACTGATGGATAGGAAGATGAGGGAGCTGTTGGCCCTCCGTCAGGGATCTGACTTAGTGTACCACTATGCTCAGAAGTTTAATAGCTTGTGTCAGTATGGTGGGCATCACGTTGATACCGATGCGAAGAAGATGGAGAGGTTTCGTGACGGGCTTGATGGCAAGCTGTATGAGCGTCTGAATCTGCTCGAGCCCGCAAACTTCCATGAGCTAGTGAACAAGGCTATCTCCCAGGAGGATGCTATGAAGAAAGCCCACGGGGACAAGAGAATGTCCGGTTTCACCCCAGGCAGCGGAACAAGCAAGAAGTTTCGTTTTGTGAAGAAGGAAGCTCCAGGCCCATCCCAGCAATCTTCAACTGGACGCTGGACGATGAAGCCACCCCAGGGCAAACCCGCAAGGAACTTCCCGCTTCCGCCGTGCCCGACAGCAGGGCTCCAAAGCCTAATGCACCCCCTCGCGATGTTGGAGATCGTCGTTGCTACAACCGTGGCCGCCCAGGGCACTACATTAACGAGTGTCCCAAGCCCGAGCAGCATCAAGCCCAACCCGCGTAGAATCAAGGTACGTGAAGCAAGCCTACCACTCCGCCAAGAAGCCTATGGTGCAAGTGCGCCAAGGCAAGCCGAACTTCACTACAATGAGTGACATTCCGGCGAGAGCTTCAGTACTCACGGGTACATTCTCTATCAATAACACTCCTGTTAAGGTTTTATTTGATTCGGGAGCCACCCATCGTTTCATAAATGAGAGCCTACTAGACAAATTGGGTCTAAGAGGAGTACAAACCAAATCTGCCTATAAAATTACCACACCAGGTGGAAACATCACGTCTCAATTAGTGACTTTTGAAGTTCCTCTGAGACTAGGAAGTAGGGTTATTCGATCTAATCTTATAACCATCAAATTGGGAAGCATGGATGTTATCTTGGGTATGGAATGGATGAATCAACATAAGGTGATTCTAGATATATCGGATAGGGTCGTAGAGATCAACTCTCCTACGGTCGGGCACACTACCTTGTACCTACCTTTCCGGGACGGTACCGACTCTTGTGCCTATGTGACCATTATCTCCTCTCTTGATGAAATTCCAGTAGTGTGTGAGTACCCAGATGTTTTTCCCGATGAGTTGCTTGGTATGCCACCAGATAGAGATGTCGAGTTTGTGATCGAACTCCAGCCTGGTACCGCACCCATTTCCAAAAGACCTTATCGCATGCCACCCAAAGAGTTAGCTGAACTAAAGACCCAACTCCAAGAATTGTTAGATAAGGGTTACATTCGCCCGAGCTCTTCTCCTTGGGGTTGCCCCTGCTCTCTTTGTCAAAAAGAAAGATGGTAGCTTGAGGATGTGCGTAGATTACCGACCACTCAATGCAGTCACCATCAAAAACAAATACCTACTTCCTCGAATTGATGTTCTTTTTGATCAATTGGCTTGTGCCAAAGTCTTCTCTAAGATCAACCTTCGTTCTGGCTACGACCAAATCAAGATTCGACCCTGCGACATTCCTAAAACCGCTTTTTCCACTCGTTATGGTCTTTACGAGTTCTTGGTTATGTCCTTCGGACTCACTAATGCTCCCGCATACTTCATGTACCTCATGAACTCCGTGTTCATGACGGAGCTCGATAATTTTGTCGTGGTCTTTATCGATGATATTATCATCTATTCTAAGAGCGAGAAAGATCACGCCAAACATCTCCGAGTTGTCCTTCAGCGTTTGCGAGATCACAAGCTTTATGCTAAGTTCTCCAAATGCAAATTCTGGTTGAAAAGTGTGAAATTCTTCGGGCACACCCAGGGTTTTTTTACCACTAGGTACTGCGCGGTTTACCGCTGTAACCGCTCCTACCGCTGGGGTACGGTAACGGTACCCAGCGGTAGGAACCCCCCAAAATTCAAATTTGAATTAAATTCAAAAAAATGAAAAAATCAATAAAAATCACCAAAAAATAGTTCATGATTTGTAGAGTCTTATGGTGTTGAATGTTTTCAAATTTGATCGCATTTGGTATTTATTTGGAGCTTTAGAAGTTGAAAAAAAGAAAAAGAAAAAACATGGGCCGGCCCGTTAAGGCCCATGAAGCCCAAATGAACTAGATAACCTACCTCGTGCCCAAACGCGTGCCCCCCCCCCCCCCCGGCCCCCCCTCAGCCTTCCCGTTAGCAAGCCAGCAGTTCCCCTCCGCCGCCGCATCACCCTTACCGCGCCGCCGCCGGTGGCTTACCGCGCCCCGGCCGCGGTTTACGCGCGCGGTAGCGGCGGTGGCCGCGCGCGGGTGGATGTACGCCCTACCGCGCGGGCGGCGCGGTTAGCCGCGCGGGAAGCGCGGTATACCGCGGGCGACGCGCGGTATACCGCGGTTAGGTATGTTTTTTTTGCTTTTGAGTAGATTTAGGCTTTAGGAATTGTGTTAGGATCTAGGATTTGTGTTAGGATTTAGGTTTACTCGGTTTAGGATTTTTGGTAGGATTTAGGATGTGAGGTAGAGGTAGAAATAGAATTGTTGCTTTAGGTAGAAATGGAATTTTTGCTTTAGCTTTTAGGTTTAGGAGGATAATTTGTGGCATGATGTAGGATTTGTGTAGGATCCAATTTTAGTTAGGATTTGTTTCGGAATTAGGTACATTTTCATTAGGTATAGTATTAAGGAAGTGTTTTGTAATTTAGTTTATGTTGGCATTTATGCAGGTAGACAATGTCAGGCAGACCTAAAGACCCCGTATGGGAACATGGTGTAAATCTAGCTCCCGGATGGCGATGCAATCACTGTGGTATGCACCAATAAAAGTGACCAGCGACGCCTCCACTGATGATGATGATGGTCAGCGTAGTCCACCGTACCAGGAGTCTGGGGATAGCAGCTCAGGTGAGGATGACGTTGATGATGATGATGATGGTGATGGTGATGGTGATGGTGACGGTGGTGGTGGTGATGATGATGGTGGTGGTGGTGGTGGTGGAATTCGTTTCACAGGTATACACATCTACATTTACACACACGTATGATGTTTCTAACTATATGTGCTAATTATGATCCATGGTTGACTGTAGGGGAGACTGAATTCACACATGCTACTCTGGATCGCGACCATGACGCACCAGAGTCGCAGAGGAGAACGGTTGGAGCGTCACAATACGACCCAGCGTACTCTTCTTCCTCCCACAGTGATACCTCCCAGTCGCGTTCTTTTTATCCCATTCCGGACATCAACGCGCAGCCACAGACGACATGGGTGTATGAATGGGAAGACCCTGATTTTACAACTTGTTAGTCGGTGAGTGGCAGACAACAGCGGCGTGGACGGGACTAACTTGGCAACAGTACAAGGGTGAGTTGCTTAGGATGAGAGGCTTGAATGTCATGTCCATCGCCGAGTGCTATTTAACACTAATTTGTGCCAACACCATGCCAAAATTTTCATTTATTCGAAGCCGGGTTGTCTTTTTATTTGCAGCGGTATAAATAGTTTATACCGCGGTATAAATAGTTTATACCGCGGTATAAATGGTTTATACCGTGGTATACCCCTCCATACCGTTTGAACTAGCGGATTTAAGCGGTTTTGGTTTGAAATTTGAATTCGAGCGGTATTTAGCGGTATACCCGGTATACCGCGGTACCAACCGTTACCGCCCCCTAGCGGTAAAAACGCAACGATTGGTAAAAAAACCCTGGGCACACCATTTCTCAAGATGGTATCTCCGTAGATCCTAGCAAAGTTCAAGAGGTGATGGATTGGAAACCACCCAAATCCGTACATCAAATCCGCAGTTTCCTAGGATTGGCGGGATACTACCGCCGATTCATTCCTGACTTTTCTAGAATCGCAAAACCCATGACCGAATTACTCAAGAAAGGAGTGAAATTCATGTGGAGCGAAGCATGTGAGAAAGCTTTTCACACCCTCAGGCAACATCTAACTTCAGCCCCAATGCTAGCTCAACCCGATAATTCCAAACCTTTCGAAGTCTTCTGTGACGCATCAGGCACGGGTCTCGGTTGTGTCCTTATGCAAGAAGGCCGAGTCATTGCCTATGCTTCACGGGCACTCCGACCCCATGAGCTCAATTATCCTACCCATGATCTTGAGTTAGCCGCTGTTGTTCATGCCCTCAAGATATGGAGACATTATCTAATGGCTAATCATTGCAATATCTTCACTGATCACAAGAGTCTCAAATACATCTTCACCCAGTCAGAATTGAATATGAGATAGAGAAGATGGCTTGAGTTGATTAAAGATTATGATCTAGAAGTGCACTATCATCCTGGCAAAGCAAATGTTGTTGCGGATGCTCTTAGCCGCAAAGATCATTGCAACCACCTAGAGTTGGAGCCAGTCAGTGAACCCTTGTGTGAAGAAATGAGAAGGCTCAACTTAGAAGTGGTACCGCAGGGAATTCTTTATGCCTTGACGGCGAGAGTCAAATCTTTATGACAGAATTGTCACCGCCGCCGCAATGATGCGGATATTCAAACCATCGGGCAGAAACTAGCGAAGGAGACCCCAAGTACACTTGTTTCCGGAAGGATCACCGGGATGTGGTCCGGTTTGGGAAACGTCTAGTGGTCCCCGTTGACCCGTAAATTAAGAAAATCATTCTAGATGAAGCTCACGGAGTCCAAATTCTCTATTCATCCCGTAGTACCAAAATGTATCAAGATCTGAAACAGAACTTTTGGTGGTCCAATATGAAGGTGGATGTAGCCAAGTATGTAGCTGAGTGCGATACTTGCCACCGGATGAAAGCAAATCATTTGAAGTCGGTAGGAGTACTCCAACCCCTGTCGATACCTATGTGGAAGTGGGACGATATTAGTATGGATTTCATTGTGGGTTTACCCCTAACAGCTAGAAAGAAGGACTCTATTTGGGTAATTGTGGATAGACTCACCAAGACCGCTCACTTCATTGCCGTGCACACCACTTACTCCGTCCGACAATATGCAGAGTTGTACGTGGACCACATAGTTCGTCTGCATGGAATCCCGAAGACTATAATCTCTGATAGAGGGACTCAGTTTGTAGCTCGTTTTTGGGAACAATTACATGAGTGTTTGGGAACTCACCGATCCGTTAGTTCCAATTATCATCCACAGACCGATGGTCAGATGGAGAGGATAAATCAGATTTTAGAGGACATGTTGAGAGCAAGCATCTTGCACTTTGACAAGAGTTGGGACAAGTGTTTGTCCTTGGCAGAGTTCTCCTACAATAACAGCTATCAAGCCATCTTGAAAATGACACCGTTCGATGCTCTATAAGGACGTAGATGCCGCACTCCGCTGAATTGGTCAGAGACCGGAGAGAGAACACTCTTTGGACCAGAATTAGTTAAAGAGGCCGAAGAAAGGGTGCAAGTGATAAGAGAGAATTTGAAGATGGCACAGATGAGGCAAAAGAGTTACCATGACAAGGGAACCGCACCTCGACACTTTGAAGTGGGAGATTATGTGTATTTGAAAGTATCCCCCACCAAAGGTGTGCAAAAGTTCGGAGTCAAGGGAAAGTTAGCCCTGCGCTACATTGGACCATATGAATTTATAGAAGTATGTGGACCCGTGGCTTACCGTATCCAATTGCCAGAACGGTTTTCCGCAGTTCAAAATGTGTTCCATGTAACTCAGTTGAAGAAGGGAATGCCTGTTCCGGAGAATGAGATCATCACGGAAGCTAATGCTTGGATCGAGCCGGATTTCTTGCTCGTCGAGCATCCATTGAAAGTACTAGACCAAAAAGAGCGAAAGGCCCGAAGGCAGACCGTGCGAATGTACAAGATCCAATGGAGCCATCACACGGAGGAAGAAGCAACGTGGGAGACGGAGGATTATCTTAATACTAAGTATCCGGGCTTCCTACAGTCTCGAAACCGTGAGTCCTTCTCCCCATCTCTTCGTTGTCAAATCGAATCTCGGGACGAGATTCCGTTTAAGGGGGGTAGGCTGTGACGCCCCAGGTTTTTAATTAACCTTAATAGTCGGTCAAATGGTCAACCGTGGTCAAACCTAGGTCAACCTGGGCCCTCACCTCGAAAAACTAACTAACCCACCCTAGTGCCCTAATTGACTAGTAAACACACTTGTGGGGCCAACCCATGGTCAAAGGTTGGGTCAAACCCCTTGCCACCCTAGTGTCCACCGGTGTCTGCCGGAACTTTTGCCGCGTTCTCCAAAATTCACCTAAACACTTAAAATTCTACCTTTATGAAAGTTGTAGATCTTGATGAGGGACACAACTTTCATGTAGATTGGCATTTCCAATTTTGAGGGGAAAAACTTGAAAAAATGAGTTGCAAGACAGATTCACTTGTTTGCGTGAAACCAGCCGACATTCAAAGTTGGCATTCGAATAACTCAAATTCTGTGAGGAAAAACCCTGTATAGCCTTCGTAGAAATTGTTAAGGGTAGCTAGATCTACAACTTTGGTATTCATCACTTGGTCGACTTTTATACAAAATTTTGGAGCAATTGTATTTCAAAGGCAGCACCAGTAAAACAATTTGGGGCCAGAGCGTGCCACGTCGCGACGTCGCGCGCCCCGCGCGCCGCCCGCCGCCGGCCGCGCGCCGCCGGCCCCCGCATCCGCGCCCGCGCCTCTCGAGGCCGCGCACGGCCCAAGGCACACGCCGACCGAGCCGCCCGCGCCCCGATGCGCCCCCCGCCCGAGGCACACCGAGTCCGCGCCGGCCACGCGCCGCACGCGCGCGCGCGCGCCACGGACCGGCGGTCCGTTGGCGACGTCGCCGCCGCACGCGCGAGCCCCGAGCGCCGTAGCACGACCGGGAGCATCTCGCGCCGTCACCCGCCGTCACCCGGTGCTCGAGCGCCGATTTAAGCCCCCCCCCGTTCCCCGCCGCGCGCCACCCCGAGCCGCCACCGCGCCATCGCCGCCGTCCGAGCACGCCTAGGCCTCCCTTAGACACCACTTGAGCCTTTCGAGCCGCACTTTGTCTTACATCCCCATGGGCCTCGCCGAACCGCCGCCACCGCGGGTGTTCCCCGCCGCCGCCGCCGCGCGCGCTCGCCGGAGCTCGCCCCAGCCCCGCCACCGCTAGCAATCAGCTAGGGGTGAGCCCAATCGCCCTCCCCTGCCACATGTTGCCCCGGTCCGGCCCCACATCGCCGCCGGCGAGCTCTCCCGCCGCCGCAGGGGCATAAATGTGAAAACCAAGGGCTGTTGTGTGAATTAGGGACTGGTTTGCAATAGAAGTTATCTAAGTTTCTTTACAGTTCAGTCCAGTGCCTTGTAAAATGCCTAAAAAATTGTAGAAAAATCAGAAAAATCCCAAAACAATTTTGTAGGGTTTAGGATGATAAATCCCATCTCTTTTGTTATATACTCATGGCTGGATTCTAAATAGTCTTAGCATGAAAAATACAAATGTGTTAAGCCTAGATCTGCCATAACTTGAAATCCATAACTCCTCTGTAACCCAATTTTGGATATGTTGTGTGTTAGCCCATGACTAGATGCTGTGCCAAAAATTGCACAAATTTATGCAGTAGATCTTGCTAGATAAATTCTTTTCCATTCCTGCAGTAACTGCTTAGATGATTTTTCTTGTTAGATATATTTATGTTCTTGAGCTCAACTTGTGCACACTGTCTTGTAATGCCAAAATGCACATCTTGTGAATTAATCATGAATTTTGGATTAACAGAAATAATTAATCTTGTTTTATGCATGTTTTCCTTGGTAAATTAATGAACCAAGTTCAGTAAAGTTCCTAGGTGTATATGCTAATTCTTTAGACTTGTTTAGGACCAGAGGACATGCATAAGAAAGTTTGGATCAAATTGATGCTTATTTCTTTTTGTATGCATTTAAGTTGAATCACTAGCTAACCTTTGTTATTTTCAATAATATTTAATTTTCTAGCATCCAACACTTACATGTGGGTCCAATGGACCAGGATAGGTGCTAATATGCATTTGAAACACTTCTTTAATTTTTGGTAATTTAATTGTTTAATAAAAAGCTTAAAAGCCCTTTTAATATTAAAGAGAAATTAAATAAAGAAAAACCCCTAATTAATTCCTTTTCCTTTTTGAAAAGTATTATTTAATATAATTAAAAGATAATTAATTATCATCACTGATAAGAAATTAATTCATAAATAAAAATATTAATTACACCTTTGTTGGTGAAGATAAAAGGAATTGAAGCTTTCACATGAAATGACAAGCTTAATAAAAACCTTTATTCAATGTGCAAATAAAAGAGTAAACCATGTACACCCCATAACCTTCCTAAAAGAGAAACATTAGATGAATGCTTGTTAAGGTGAACATGACCAACCCAGAGTTGGATAAGACAACAAACTATCACATCACCTAAAGTGCATTGCATTCCGTGTAGATCTTCCGGACGGAGATTACTCCCTTGTCCTGGAAACCGAGGAAGGAGGAGCGGAAGCGTCGCTGCAGTACGTGGAAGTACTCGACACCGAGGGTGCCCAAGATAACCTAGCTGACGAAGGCAAGCTCCGGTGCATTTAACCTAGTTTTAACATTCTTTATTCAATTATCTATGAATGATTGTGCATTTACGTTCAGGAGTTGAATGAAACCCTAGATGCATGATCCATAGGTACCTTTGTCCTTACTAGTATGATAGGTCGATAGCTGCTAAGCTATAGGACCGTTACAAGTCGGGTGAAGACCTCACTCGCGAGAATAGGTTCCTAGATAGGAATCACAATTTATCCATAAATGGATTGCTCACGTGGTAAGAGCATGGGATCTGGGCTCCGGTCCAGTGATTATGTGGGTTAAGTTTTTGAATGTACCAAACATTTGTCGGGAATGGGACCGGTAAGCCTAGTACCTTAATGAGGCGGCGAGGGATCTTACTATTACTACTCTTGGGATTCGCTCTCACGGCTCGCTACCGGTGGTGTATGGTGACTCCGGGTATCTCGCGGGGTATGCCAGATAGCCTGCACCAAAGACTGTAAGATTCGATCCCGACCCGAGGATTTTTGGGGACGGCCTGGGAAAGTTGTCCTCGTGGGGATAACCTACCGTGTGTTTGGGTTTATCTTGCAAGGTTTAAATCAATCGATTGTTGCCTCTCACCGTTATCCGAGACTACTTACTCCACTAGTCATGAGATCCCTAATGATGGAAGTTGATGAAGATGATGTTTGATTAATTGCATTGTACAACCTTGTTTGTACTAGTTGGCTAATGTAGTAATGATTAAACCGACTAGAACTTGTGCTAAAACCTTGAAAATAAGGACCTACTCTTTGTTACTTTTTAGCAAAAGCAACCCAGTAGCCAAAAAGCCTTTCATGGTCTAGATCTGGTGAAGTAGTTATCACCGACGGGTAAGACTTGCTGAGTATTAGTATACTCAGCCTTGCTATAATGTGTTGATCCAGGTAATGCCTTCAGTGATGTGTGGCCCGGAGAGATCCCGCCCGGCTGGGAGCTGGAATGGGTGGAGGAGGACTACTGAAAGCATCATGGATGGCCTCCCGTGGTGACTTCGCTTCCGTTAGTTTAATTCCGCTGCTTTCGAAAACTCTGAACTGTTTCATCATGACAAAAACTATGGTTTGTAATAAATAAACCCCTCGGGGTATGAAGTTGGATTTTAATGTTGTTGTATCTCTGGACTCGCCTTCGAGTGAGTTTTAATGCATATATTCGATCCTTGTGCTCTTCAAGTGATTTACCGGGCGTTAACCCGGCAACTTACGACAGAATGGTACTTTATTATTGCTTAATGACCAAAGTGGATCGGTCTTAGGCGATAGTACTGTATTTTCCTGGGCGGGTTGTCACACCCTCCCACGTCACATAGCTGTTGAGATTCTCTGACACAACTGCTCCGACGCTATGCACCGACGGTGCGTTGGTTCATCTGGTGCTGAAGACCCCGCGGCCAAGTCGTTTCTGTTAGCTTCCACGCGACCGTCGGATAGACCGACGCTTCACCTTGACCAAGGCGTCGGATCATCCGGTGCTGAAGGCTTTGTCTTGGCGCGTCTCTGTCTTGATTCAAACTGAGCGTCGGATAGACCGACTGTGTCCTCACTTAGACCGTCGGATCATCCGGTGCTACTGTCGTCGCTGCTCTTCCTCTGCAACTTGTCTGATGCTACTAGAAATTGGACCATCGGTTCATCCGACGGTGCCTAGGGTTTCAACCAGTGTACCAACACGTCCGACGATTGCACCGACGCTTGCTATTTGGGTACCATCGGTTCATCCGACGGTGTCCTTTTCCTTCTTTTTCTTCGCGTCTTCAACTTGGATCTTTGCTTCAACTTAACATACTTAACATGCCATTACTTATAGACTCCAAATATTTACTAAGTCCTCAAATTTGCTGTAAGTAACCTAACATGTCCATGGTATGTTAACTTGTGGTATGACATGTTAGCTTGGGCATGGTATGTTAACTTGTGCATGGTATGTTAACATGTGGTAACATCCATGGGACCTAGGAATGCCTACAAAGACATGCTAGACAATGTGGTTAGTCCCATTACTTGTGTTAGCATGAATCACCAAAATCAACTTGAACAACTGGCAAAAGGGGCCATGTTCGCTACAATCTCCCCCTTTTTGGTGATTTCTGACAACACAAGCAAAAAAAACATAAATTTGCAAAAATTGACAAAATTAGAACGACTTACACTTTCTTGGATGGTTACCATCATCCAAACTCCCCCTAGATCAACCTCCCCCCTTTTTGATCTTCTCTTCCTATGTCCACATTCTCCCCCTTTGGTCTCATATCCTTGGAATCACTAGCTTGCTTTGGTCTCACATTCTCCTCCTTTGGAATAAAATCTCCAAATAGCAAGTCCACTTGTAGATATCACTTGTAGTGGTTTGATCATTGTATACCTCCGGGGGTTGATCCTCTCTACCTTGTTGGCACCACATTGAGATGAGCCACTTGAAAATGATATCACTAGATGACACCACTTGAAAGAAGCTTGCATAGAAGACACTTTGGGTACCACAAGGATTAGAAATGTGTGAGTACATTGCCTTTGAACTTATATAGAGACATAAGCTCGCAAGGACATGACTCAATAGCATGAAGCTCATATTGCTATATTCACTCTTTTAGAGATGTTAGATCACATTGAGAGTGAAATAGCATTCTCTTAGAATGAAGCACTGCACCGGAACGCGTCGCCAAGGGACTACATAAGATAAGCTTGAAACAATGTTAGTCTCATAACCAAACCATAGGATGAGCTCCTCCTAAATGTGTGCATTTAGTGTTTGAATCACCAACCAAATGTATGCACATTGTTTATGACAACAAAAGGGAAGCTAACCCTATAGCTTGCTCGTGATGCAAAGAGATATATATGAAAACATGCACCATGAAAGAACAAGTGTAGCTTTCCTACACACTAATCAAACCATGTAGGTTGCTCATGGGTTAGCACATGACACAAGCAACCTACCATATGTAAATATTGCAACAAATGCAACCTAAACAAGGCAATGGAGCTATAATGATACATGAGATCGGTTCAAGTAACCATTACCTCAACCGGGGATCTTGGGCAGCACATGTCCAATTTGCAAGCTTGGCTTATAGGCTTGAATCTTGTCATCTTGATTGTGCCAAGCCTCCCAAGTCCCCGAACTCATGGCCTTCAAGTGGCCTTTGGAACCCAAACCATTTGAGGCCCCTTCATGTTGATGATGACTTCCTTGGGCACCCAAATGGGTTGGTTCCAACCCCGCTCCTCCTTCATCTTCCCAACCTTGTGTGTAACCATCTTACCATTAGCCTTCTTCTTGATGACGTAGGTGTTGCTCCTGGTCTTGTTCTTGCGGTTGGGCTTGGTGTAGATGAAGGAGCTCTTGATGGTAGGGTTCAACTTTTCTTTGCGCCCTTGTCCATCTTCTTGACAAATTGAGGGCATTTGTAGAATTTGTGCCCTTCTCCATGACACTTGTAGCAAGTCACGGTTGCACCCTTCTCAAGCTTCTTCACCATGGGATCACAGTTATCTTGAGAAGGTTGGACTTTGCTCTTCATGTATTGAGAGATATCCACTTGTTCTTCATCATTCTTTCCCTTGCCCATCAAGCTTGCCAACCTCTCTCGGAGCCATTTCACTTCTTGCTTGAGCTCATCATTTTTCTTGCCTATGAGACAATCACATGTGTCTACAACAACATTCTCTTTGCAAGATGGTGAGTAAGATTCATCAATTAAATCAATGCAAGAAGTTGAAGCATCTACCTTGGAGATAGGAATAGCACAAGGGATAGATGATTCATCAAGCTCAAAGGAATTACTTGTTTTACTCTCATTGCTCTCAAGTTTAGATTTTAGCTCATCACACTCCTTGCTAAGAAATTTGAATTTGCACAACAAATGTTCATAATTTGTAGCAAGGGTTGCACTAAGATCATTGAGAGCATTGAGTTCTTTAATTTCATTAGCTTGTTTCTTAAGTATTCCTTTTTGCTCATGGACTAGCTCAACAAGATCATCGAGAGAGGTGGTGTCGGATTCGTCATCACTTACATTGCTCTCCATACCTTTGGCCATAAGGCACATGTGTAGTGATGATGAAGGATCTTGCATGAAGCGGGTGGTGAAGTTCTTTCTTGATTCATCACTTGAGCTAGAAGAACTTGATTCTCCACCACTTGTCCACTCACGGATGGCGATAGTTGTTTCTTGCCTTGGTCTCCTCTCCTTGACCACCTTCTTCTTAGGCTTGTGCTCGATCTTGGTGAACTTGATGTGTTGATGATGATGCCCTTCTCTCAAGTGGACGTTGTAGCTGTACATTTTGACTTTCTTCACATACTTGAAGATCTTCTTCACGTACTCGGCCACCAAGGATTCAACCTCTTCATCACTTGAGGAATCTTCATCGTCACCATCATCACCATCATCTTGCTTGAGCTTCCATGAGTAGCCATCCTACTCAACATTTTCTCTTGTTGGCTTGAGAGAGCATGGCTTGTAGTTGGGGAGGATGGTTCTTGGGGCGCCTTCTTTGACTTGGGCATGAGTTGAAGCTCATGTGCCATGAGATATGAGATGGCTTCAAATCTTCGAGCTTCTTCTCATAGATGATTGCCTTCACCAAGTCATAATCAGGCTTCCGGAGACTTTGAAGGATCTTGCGGTTGATGTTCAAGTCTGTGATGTCCTTCACACCTATCGCATTGATCTCATTGACAAACACATTTAGGTGTGAGTACATAGATTCAGCATTTTCAGTTGCAAGTTGCTTAAAGCTATTGAATTCCTCAAGGAGACAACCGTAGCATTCATTAGCAACTTCTTTTGAACCCTCATTTTGCTTCTTGATGGTTTTTCATAGCTCATGAGCATTTTCACAATTAAAAACTCTATTGAAAACCCCTACATTTAGTGAGGACAAAATGATACTCTTAGAAATCACATCAAATTGCTTTTCCTTTTTAGTACCATTTTTCATGCCCTCATCGGTGACTCTCCAAACATCAAGGTCCTTTGCTTGGAGATAGGCCTCCATGAGAACCTTCCACCGAGGATAGCCCGTGCCATCGAAATCTGGAGCCAAACCTAAGGTATCCACCCCTTTCATTCCTCTATAGAGCAACTCACTAGGCGGTGAAGCCTAACCGTTCCAATGAGCTGGTTTTCACAATTTACCAATCGAATTGGCATATCCTTGTGAAGGAAGTGAGTCCCGGCTCTGATACCACTTGTAAGGAATCGGATGCTCGTTAGCCTAAGAGGGGGAGGGGGTGAATTAGGCAACTTAAAACCTTGACCTATGGCTTCACTAATTTTACACAAAAGTAAACTAGAACATACTATCTAGGTGTGCAACTAGGGTTGTTCTAGTGTAAAACTCCCATCCCAAAACAATGTTTGCAACCTATAGCCAATCCTAGCATGATACTACTCTAGGAAAGTAAAGGCAAACAAAGATTGCAATAGAGTAAATGCAGAAACATAAAGGGGATGAGAGGAAGCAAACTCTTGACACATGATTTATCCCGTAGTATCGGTAGGCACTAAGCCACCCCTAGTCCACGTTGTTGAAGCACTCACACAAGAGTATTGCTTCCCGGTCACCAAGTCTCTCCCAAGAGCACCACTTTACTCGCCACAAAGGCTAGCCACTTAGGCACTTGCCAAGCTCTCTTGGTCACCTTGATGCCGCCTCCACTAATGAGCTTCTCCACTTAGGAAGGGGGTCTCCACGTCCCCCGCACAAAGTGTCCTCGCCGCTCCACACCAAGCCGGAGGATCGATGACGATTGCCGGTGAGCCACTTAGGCCCCAAGGCTTCCGACGAACCTTGTACACCTTGATTCACTCAAGAATCACCTCACAAGGTTGGCACAACCTTGCACTCACTCAGCTCTAAGCTAAGCCTAGCACTAAGCACATACACTAAGCATATGCAAGTCTATGGATGAGCAATTAAGCACTTGGATGGATTGGATATGATCTTCTAGGTGTCTTGAACTCCTCTGCACTTCCACACAATCCAGCACCCTCAAATGGGTGAGTGGAGGGGTATAAATAGCCCAAGGCATCAAACTAGCCATTGGCTAACGACCACTGAAAAAGGTAGCGTCGGATGAACCGATGCTAGATTTTCTAGGGCGTCGGTTCATCTAGTGCCCCTCTTGTCGGTGTTTTAGACCGGCAACCTACTAAGGGGAGTACCCTTAGTAGATGAATGTGGCCTCGCCGAGATCGGTAACTCAAAGGAAGAGACACGTGGCACACAATTTAGACAGGTTCGGGCCGCAAGGTGCGTAATACCCTACGTCCTGTATGCTGTGTAGCTCTGGATTGATTGGGTACGATTGCAAGATGGTGCAATTGTACGCCGTGAGATGAGATGATGGGAGAGGGGTCCCTGCCTCGCCTTATATAGCCCGGGAGGCAGGGTTACAAGTTGGAGTAGGGAGAGAGTACTAGTCGAGTACGCCTAGGTGTCTTCCATACAGTGCGGGACATGTACAACTTCCTAATCGAGTACTTCTCCTCTGTAGTCCTTGTGCTTCACGCCATCAGGTGCCGTGCAGCGCAAGCCGGGTGGTCCCAGGGGCCCACCGAGTAGTTGGTCCTGGTACCCACCGAGGTAGTGGGCCCAGGGAGGTCCATACGACAAGCCCCCGAGTACTTTGTAGTCGAGAAGGATAGCTTCAAGTAGTCTTGACGGCCTTAACGAGTAGTCCTCAGGCGTCCCCGAGTACTACAAGTCAAAAGTCCTCAAGAGTAGTCGAAGCATCCCGAGGCTGGAATGTACTCCAGCTGATGTTTGAGCAATCTTGAAGTCTTCTCGAGTAGTCCCAAGCGTCCTCGAGTGCTGCCCTCGAAGGTCTTCAAAAATGCCCGTGTTCTCTTGAAGCCGAAGCTGATATTGAAGTGCGATTGCAAAATCGCACTCCATATGGAGTAGCCCCCGAGCCTTAGGTTGAGTCGTAGGCTCTGGCTGAGGGTCCATCTGAAGTTTTGGCAAGAATATCCCGAAAAACCCGGAGAAAAAACCGAAGGACACGTGACATGGAGCCCCCGAGCCTTGAGTCGAGTACTTCCTATCGAATTGAAGGGTCATCTTGTAGAATGTGTCCTGAGATGCTCCTGAGTCTTGTTACTTCCCAGGTAGTCGAGTTGAAGTAGCCGAGCCCCCGAGGTGAGGCGCGTCGACTAGTTGAAGTTGAAGAGTCATGCGCGACCGCTGAGTCAGCCGAGCGCAAACTTATCCATCCGACAGTTGGAGGGCCGCGTTGACTTCTAAATAGAAGCCAAATCCCTTAGGGTTTTTCACCCTACGCAGCTGTAGCCATTTCGAATAGATCTTGGCCAGAATCGCCGCCAGCGCACGCCACCGCCACTGTAGATCTGAGCGCGCCGCCACCCAGAGCCACCGGAGTAGCCCCCGAGCGAATGCGCGTGAAGATGCCGTGCACTTGGAGGATGAAGCCGTCGCCGTCCAAGACCACGAAGGCCACCGGTGGGAAGAAGAGGGGCCGCGACGAGGCTGCCGGATCTGCCGCAGGGGCAGCACCGCTGATGTCTCCACCACGGCCAGATCCGAACCGCGAGTGGAAGAAGTCGAAAGCGAAGACCGAAGATCTACTGGCCCTCCTCAACAGCGGATTCATCCGAAAGAAGGAGGTTGATATGTGGAGGGCCGCCGCTGGGGATCCATACCCGATGGAGAAGAGCGAAGACGAGACCCTGATGTTCGCGCGCTTCGCGGAACGCGGGCTCTCACTCCCGGCGAGCAACTTCTTCAAGGGGCTCATGGGGTACTACGGCATCGAGTACCTCAACCTCAACCCCAACGATATTTTCCACATCGCCGTCTTCGTCCACTTCTGTGAAGCGTTTCTGGGGATCAAGCCCCACTGGATCCTATTCAGAAGTTCTTCTGGGTAAAGCCGCAACCGAGCGCCAGCAACCCGCGAGTAGTCGGAGGAGCGGGGATCCAGATGCGGGAGGACGCCGCCGAGTAGTACCTCTCGTACAAGCTCATCGACTCCAACCAAGACTGGAAGGTGAAGTGGTTCTACATCACGAACCACCACCCCGGGTTGCCGAAGCCGAGCGGGAAGCAGCCCAAGCATCGCCCATGGTGGAACACGGAGCCAACGATGCAAGAGGGGATCCAGCTCCCCGAGTTGTTGGTGCGGATCAAGGCGCTAAGGGAAGCCGGGCTGAGGGCCGAGCACGTGGCCTTCAGCTTCATGAAGCGCAGGGTGCAGCCACTGATGGCTTGCGACACCCTTGGATTCGAGTACACCGGCGACGACGACACGTCACGGATGCCTGGAGACGAAGTTGTCAATGACGACATTGTTGACAGGCTGGCGCGGATCTTCAAGGACATGCCACCGTACATGGCGTGCCCCGTCCCGGAGTACTCCGCCGCGCGCCCGCCAAAGGAGGTAAGTAGTCGTGCCCCTGTGTCGAGTACCCAGTCCTTCTGAGTAGTCGCGCTGATGAGTTGTGTCTTGCAGGACGACTTGAAGAAGTTCTTCTCCGAGCCACCGCCACCCCCTCAGGAAGTCGAGATCCCGGAGGAGGGAAAGACCAAGGCCAAGGAGCGGCGGGAGGTCGGTGAAGGAGACGACACCGTTGTCGTGGAGGACACGTCCGACGAGGACGACGACGAGGAGACGCTACAGGACCGCTTCCAGCTGTGGTCGAGGTTCAGCCGTCCTGGACTACCTCACGTCCCCCTCGTGCAGGATCCACCGACTAGCCTAGAGGCTAGTCTGGCCGCGCCGCCGCGGAAGCCGCGCAATGCGTCCCGCAAGCGCGTGTCGAAGAAGTTGAAGGTCACCGAGACCACGTCCCCGGAGGTGAGCCGTCTTGAGTAGTGTAGTCGAGTACTCGTGGCTCGAGTTCACTTGTTGACGATGAACTTTCCTTGCTTGCAGGAGGTGCAGCCTACGGAGCCCGTTGAGCAGGGCGACGAAGGCGAGTGGGACACGGTGGGGGAACCCGCTGGGAGTCGTAGCCCAGCCCCCACTGTTGAAGAACTACTGGCGCAGATGGAGCGCCAGCCCTCTGCTCCTCAGAGGAGCACGGAGCCCACGACTGCTGCTGTGGAAGAAGTGGTGGCCGCGGAAGCGCAGGAGAGCGCTGCACCGGCTGCCGTTGCTGCAGAAGGGGTAGCAGCCACAGAGGCGCAAGAAGAGGCGCCCGCCGAGGATGGACTGGTGGACATCGCCAGCATCCTCGGCGCCCCGACCGTGACGATGGTCCGGTCAAGCTTGTAAGTGTTGGATCTTCCCGAGTAGTGGTTGTTATAGTAGTCGAACTTGACTGACAACCAACTTGTGTACTCTGCAGAAAATCAACGGATCTGTCTTGGGAGGGGGACGAACCCTCCACAGCGGTGGCGGAAGAAGAAGCCGCGCCGCCCGCCGAGGAGTCCGCTCCCGCCCCTCAGGTGGAGCCCGAAGCGCCGGCTGCTGAGGCTGCGTTGCCCGAAACCCGCGTGGTCGAAGGTGAGTACTCTGCTGAGGCTGCAGTACCCCGAAGAGTAGTCGTAGTTGTCGAATGACGCTGGTGCACTTGTCTTCTTGTTGACAGGCGCTGAGGCCGAAGGGAGCGAAATCCCCGCGGCGGTGCCCATGGAGAGGTTGACACCAGAAGTGCAGGAGGCTGCTGGAGGAGCCCCCGAGCTGATGGAGGTGGCCGTCGGAGAGGCCGCCACAGCGAACGGAGGAGAGGAGGCCACCGCGCAACTAGAACCCGCTCTGGAGGTGGTCGTCCGCTCCCCGAAGATCCAAGACGCAGAGCCCATCCGCTCTGCGCCGATGACCGAAGCCGCCACGAGTAGTCGCGGCGGAGTAGAGCTGCTGGCGGATGACTTGGTCGATCCGTCAACGGTGGCTCGGTATCTGGAGGCAGTCCGCCAAGCTGAGCAGTGGATGAAGGTGAGTAGTCGTAACTCCTGAGTAGTCAATCCTTTAGCATTGAGTACTCATCTGACATATGTTGTCTGTGCAGGACGTCGTGGAGAGGTCCCGCGAGAAGTCCAATATGCTTCAAGGCTTCGGCGACGCGGTGCTTCGGGCGGAGGCGCTGGAGGACCAACTCGTGAAGTCCTGGAAGCACGCGGCCGCCATGCAGTCCAAGCTTGATACCGCCTTCACCAAGTACCACAACGACATCCAGGAGATGCAGGCGAAAAGCGACGACTTGGTGCGGAAGAACAAGTCGCTCCGCAACAGGAACAAAGGTACACCACTTGTCTTGTGGAGTAGTTGTTGGAGGTCGAGAGGTAGTCTAACCCGCTGCGCCTTGTTGTTTGCAGAGCTTGACACCCGGATTGAGCAGTTGAAGACTTCAGAGACGGATCTGAAGAACCTCTTCTACCGGGAGCAGGAGGCCCGCCAGGTACTCGAGCTAGACTATAAGGAGCTTGCCTTCGAGTGCGACAAGCACATGGAGCTTCGTATTGCCTCCGATCGTGACCTCGTCAACTGATACAAATCGTTGCAGAAGCTGAACGAGGACTTCGAGGCGCTGCGGGCCAAGCTGAGGGAGCTTGAATAAGCCGCGCTTCCCATCGCAAGACTCTTGGTGCCTCATCCTGGCGGCCCCAAGATAGCACCGCTCGTGGATCGACTGAAGGAAGCCCCCAGCCGACTGGCGGCCTACGTGAAGCATCTGGCGAAGTCGATCCCGAACCAGGTGCTGGCCTTCATGAAGTCCTACTTCCCGAAGGCGCCCGTGGATGTTGTCGCTGGCGGGCTAGCCACCAACTGTACGGACGAGCAGTATGCGGAGCTGCTGGAGCAGATGGCGCCCATTGCGGAGCAAGTAGCCGACAAGCTCAATCTCCAGTAGTCCTGTAATGGTTAGCTCGTAGCAATTGATGTACAAAAACAACTGTAATGAGATTGTTTAAGTATTAATGAAGAGAAGTTCCATCAATGAGTACTCGTAGTCGCGATCTCAGAGTGCGGAGTCCCATCGTGGAGTTGTCGCGAGTAGTCGTACTCGGCAGTAGTCCTGTTGAGGGAAGTAGGCAGTAAAGACGTTGATGAACAATCGAACTCTATTACTGAAGAAGTACACCTGGATGGCCATGGCCGTAGTTAGAGTAGTCGCAAGGACCCGGAGGCCTCTTACGGCTAAGTGGTGCTAGGGCGAGTAGCCGCTTACAGCAGTAGATCCGTAGGTAGTCGTATAGGCTGGATCTAGAAGTACATGGTCTCTCAGTAGACTGCTGCTAGAGTCCTTGTCGCTCGTCGCAGCCCAGGATCCGTAGGTAGCCGCATGGGCTGGATTCTGGAGAAGAGTAGTTCGGAGACTAGTGCTGGACCCGGAGGCCGCTTATGGCGGAGGGATCTTGATGTAGTCGTGTAGACTTGAGCCCCAGGGTAGTCGTGTAGACTTAGGCGTAGAACCGACAGAGCTGGTCGACGTTCCACGAGTTGTTGACTTCTTCGCCTTGAAGTGTCTGGAGGTGGTAGGAGCCCGGCCCGGTCACCTTTGCAACTGTGAAGGGACCTTCCCAGGGGAGCTGAGCTTGTGTAATCCTTCTGTGTTCTGGATGCGACGTAGGACGAGATCGCCAACGTAGAAGGAGCGTTCCTTGACGTTGCGGTCATGGTAGCGTCAGATACCCTTCAGGTACCTTGCTGATTGGACGAGGGCAGCGCAGCGAGCTTCTTCGAGTCCATCGATGTCAACTCGTCTGCTGTCTTCAGAGACGCCTTCGTCGTAGTGCTCCACTGCTGGTGAGTTCCATATGACATCAGCAGGGAGGATTGCTTCGGAGCCGTAGACCAGGAAGTAAGGGGATTGCCCCGTTGGCTTGGAAGGCTGAGTACGTAGCCCCCAGAGTGCATTGGGTAGTTCCTTGATCCACTTGCCTCCTTTAGAGTTAGCAGCGTCCTGTAGACGCTTCTTGAGAGCGTCGAGCACCATCCCGTTGGCGCGCTCGACTTGTACGTTGGCCCTAGGATGGGCGACTGAGACATATCGGACGTCGATCCCGCTGTTCTCGCAGTACTCCCAGAACTGGTGGTTGTTGAAGTTGGAGCCCAGGTCTGTGATGATGCGGTGGGGTAGTCCGTAGCGATGCACGAGTTCATCCAGAAGTCGAGTACTCGTCGCCCTTGGGGCATCCGACCGGCTTGACCTCGATCCACTTGGTGAACTTGTCGATGGCCACCAATACTCTGTTGAAACCACCTGGCGCAGTTGGTAGTGGCCCAATCATGTCGAGCCCCCAGCAAGCGAAGGGCCAGGTTGGCGGTATGGTGACTAGCTTGTAGGCTGGGACGTGTTGCTGCTTGGCGAAGTATTGACATCCTTGGCACCTTCTGACGAGTTCTTCAGCATCGCCCAGAGCTGTGGGCCAGTAGAAATCTCGCCGGAAGGCCTTGCTGACCAGCGTGCGAGAAGATGCATGGTTGCCGCAGACGCCCTTGTGGATCTCCTCCAAGATATCCTTGCCTTCTTGCCTGGGGACGCACTTCATGAGTACTCCAGAAGATGCGCCCCGCTTGTAGAGCTTGTCTCCGACGAGGACGTAAGGCTTGGCGCAGCGGATGAGCTGCTCAGCCAAGTTTTTGTCCAAGGGAACCTTCTGCTCGCTGAGGTAGTCGATGAAGGGTTGCCTCCAGTCCACGTCGATCATCATGACCTCCTGGCCAGCGGGCGGATGCGCTGGGACAGTGGTCGATGGCGCCGGCTCCGGGATGGATGGCGCGTGAAGCTCGTGTACGAAGACGCCCGCTGGTACTTGAGCGCGAGTAGAACCGAGCTTCGACAGGACGTCTGCTGCAACGTAGTTGTCGCAGACTGTGGTGGAACTCGAGACCGTAGAACTTGTTCTCGAGCTTGCGGACTTGTAGGCAGTAGGCGTCCATGTTCTCCTTGTTGCGGTCCCAGGACTTGTTGACTTGGTTGATGACCACTGCGGAGTCGCCGTAGACTAGTAGCCGCTCGATGCCTAGTGAAGCCGCGAGGTGGAGCCCGTGTAGGAGAGCTTCGTACTCGGCTTCATTGTTTGAGACCTTCCAGAAGATCTGCAGGGCGTACTTGAGTTGTTCGCCCGTTGGAGAGATCAGGAGTACCCCTGCACCTGCGCCCTCGAGGTTGAGTGAGCCGTCGAAGTACATCACCCAATGCTCTGGTCGCACGGTTGGAGTAGGTAGCTGATTCTCCCGCCACTCCGCCATGAAGTTGACTAGCGCCTGCGACTTGATGGCTGTGCGTGGCTTGAAGTCGATGGTGAGGGCGCCGAGCTCGACTGCCCATTTGGAGATTCTTCCAGTAGCATCTTGGTTCCGCAGGATGTCGCGGAGCGGGTAGTCGGTGACGACGGAGATCGAGTACTCCTGGAAGTAGTGTCGTAGCTTCCGCAAGGTGATGAGTACTGCGTACAGAAGCTTCTGCACAGGATGATAGCGTGCCTTGGACTCGACGAGACCTCGCCGACGAAGTAGACCGGGTGGCCGGACCGGATAGGCGTGGCCGTCTTCCCCGCCGCTCAACGATGATGGCGATGACCGACCACATGAGTAGTCGCAGCGAGGTAGAGCAGTAGCTGCTCGCCTTTGCGAGGAGCCGTGAGGACTGGTGGCTTCGATAGGAAGTCCTTGAGCTGAGCAAGGGCTTGGTCCGCCTCTGGTGTCCACACGAACTTCTCTTGATGCTTGAGTAGTTTGAAGAAGGGGAGCCCCCGTTCTCCAAGCTTCGAGATGAATCTGTTCAAGGCCGCCATGCACCCGGTCAGCTTCTGGACGTCTTTGATGCACGTGGGAGCTTTCATGTTGGTGATGGCGGAGATCTTCTCGGGGTTGGCTTCGATGCCGCGTTGGCTGATGATGAAGCTGAGTAGTTTGCCCAAAGGTACGCCGAAGACGCACTTGTTCGGGTTGAGCTTCCAGCGGTACTCGCGCAGAGATGCGAAAGTCTCTTTAAGATCGTCGATGAGGGTACTGGAGTTTCTGGTCTTGACGACCATGTCATCCACGTAGGCTTCGACGTTCTTTTTGAGTTGCCTCTTGAAGCAAGCCTGGATAGCTCATTGATAGGTGGCGCCGGCGTTCTTCAACCCGAAAGACATGGTCGTGTAGCGGTACGCGCCAAACAGGGTGATGAACACGATCTTCTCTTGGTCTTCTTCCTTGATCGCGATCTGGTGGTACCCGGAGTAGCAGTGGAGGAAGCAGAGCAGGTCGCAGCCCGCTGTGGAGTCGATGACTTGATCAATCCACAGCTACCCCAAGGGGTCCTTGGGGTAGTGCTTATTGAGGTCGGTGTAGTCGACGCACATCCTCCACTCGTTCGAGTTCTTCTTGCGAACGAGGACGGGGTTGGCGAGCCACTCAGGATGGAAGACTTCTCTGATGAAGCCAGCCGCGAGTAGTTTGGCGAGTTCCTTCTTGATGGCATCCCGTCTGTCGTCGGCGAAGCGTTGGAGGTGTTGTCGCTTGGGGGTGGCCTTAGGATCGACATTGAGGCAGTGCTCAATCAACTCCCTGGGCACTCCTGGCATGTCCGCTGGCTTCCACGCGAAGATGTCACGGTTAGCCCGGAGGAAGTTGATGAGTGCGTCTTCCTATTTGGGGTTGAGGCTGGCCCCGATGGTGGTGGTCTTGCTGGCGTCGCCTGTCCCAAGGTCGATCGTCTTGACTAGGACCTCCTCAGCTGGTTGAGGCTTGTTGCCTTTGTCCGACTTCTCAGGGATGTCGAGTTCACTTGTAGCAAGCTTCTTCGACACGGCGTAGACCTCCATCATCGCGTTGGGTACTTGATTTGTAGAGGCGATCTCCACGGCTTCGGTGTCGCAGTCGTGCGAGATCCTCAAGTCCCCTTGGAGAGAGAGCACACCTGCTGGACTTGGCATCTTGAGCACCAAGTAGGTGTAGTGAGGCACCGCCATGAACTTGGCGATGGCTGGTCTACCGAGGATGGCATGGTAGGATGTTTCAAAGTCCGCGACCTCGAACTTGATGTACTCGGTACGGTAGTTGTCCCGAGATTCCCTGAAGGTAACTGGCAGGACCACTGAGCCCAGTGGGATAGCCGCGTTGCCGGGGACGATGCTGTAGAAGGGCATGTTGCTCTTGGTGAGCATGTGGGTGATGTCGAGCTTCATTTTCTTCAAGGTCTTGGTGAAAAGGACGTTGAGCCCGCTTCCACCGTCGATGAGGACCTTGTTGAGCTTGGAGCCCGCGACCACTGGCTTCAGGACGAGAAGGAACCATCCTGGTTCGGAGAAGCTGGTCCATTGATCCGCGCAGGAGAAGGTAATGGGTACCTCCGACCACCTGAGAGGGGTCGGAACCGCTGGTTCAATGCTCATGACTTCTCAACGGGTAGCCTTTTGCTCCCGCCTGCTGGGTAGTCCGCTGAAGAGGACGTTGACAGTCTTGTCGGGTTCCTGGAAGTCATTGTTGTCTTTGTCGTTCTTCTTCTTGCCTTTCTTGTCGTGAGGGTGCGGTGGCTCTGGGGTACTCTTGAGTGCATGCCTGAGTTGGTAGCACTGCTCGGTGGTGTGGTTGCCGTTCAGATGCCACGGGCACTTCTCCTTCAGCAAGTCTTTGAAGCCGCCGGAGTTCCTCTTCGAGTTCTCCTTCGCAGGGCGCTGGATAGCCCCGACAGTGTTGTCTGGCTTGCGCTTGTGGTTGGGACTCGAGTAGTTGTTGTTGTTGTTGCGACCGCCTTGGTTCCCGTTGTTGCCGCTGCCGCCGCCCACGTTCTGCTTTCTTTTGCCACGGATGGCGTCGTACTTGGCATTGGCTTTGTCTTCTTCATCCGCCCAGGACGTGATCATGTCCTTGAGGTGGGGGATGGACTTGGGGCGGCGACGACCGAAGTCTTCGAAGGTGCGACGATGGTAGAGGCCGTCTTGGAAGAGGTCGATGACCTCCTTGTCGGTGACGTCGACTACGGTAGCATGCTTGTCGAAAAAGCGGCGCATGTACTTGCGGAGGGTCTCGCCTTGTTCCTGCTTGACCATGGCCAGGTCCATGCGAGTACCCGATCGGCCCATGGCGCCCGCGAAGTTGCTGGTGAACTGCTCCTTCAGCTGGTCCCACTTGTCGATCGAGTGCTTGTCCAGCGACTCGAGCCATGTGAGTGGAGCTTGGTCCAGGCAGAAGGGGAAGTAAAGGCACTTGGTGTCGTTGTTGCCGCCAGCGTTCTCGATGGAGAGGGCGTAGCACCAGAGCCACTGGATGGGGTCCTGCTTCGCGTCGTACTTGGTGATCCCCAAAGGCTTGAACTTTTCGCGGAGGAGCAAGTTGCGAAGTCGAGGTGAGAAGGCGGGGAAGCCGTCGTTGTCGCCTGCAGTGGTTGACTTCTTCCGCTGCAGCTCCTCAATCTTCTGGCGGGTGTCGTAGCCGCCCTGTGAGGCACCAGAGGCGTGGCTGTTCGCGTGGTATCGACCGCCGCAGTTTCCTCCACCGCCGGCCCTCTTGTTGGCTCCGTGGTTGGAGCTTCCGTCGTTGCTGCCGCCGCCGTTAGGGTCACGACCGCCGCCGCCGGCAGGAGCACGGTGAGGGACGACCTCGCGGTTGCTGTTGCCACCCTGTGAGGGTCCGCCGACGTTCGCGCGAGTACTGTTGGGCTGCGCTGGGAGCTCAGCTCGAGTACGGTTGCGACCGAGGTCAGCACTGCAACTTGTAGCTTCATTGTCGCGGTTCCTGGCGGGAGGAGGCTGGTTGACCCTGTTGTCGACCCGCATGAAGTAGGCGTCTTCAGCGAGCTTGGCGATGACTTCTCCAGTGCGTATACCCTGAGCCTGGCGTGCGATCGCTGTGATCGACATGAGGCACTACTCAGGGGTAGTGTTTCCTCTGCTCTCGACCGCCTCGAGAGCTTCCGCAAGGTTGCGGATGGGGAGGTTGTCTCTGAGCCGCCGACGCCATTCATTGCGCTTCCTGTTACGCTCACATCGAGCGTCCCTGTTGGCGGCGATCTCGTCTGTAGGTGTGTCAGCGGACAACTCGTCTGCGGAGATGTCTTCAAGGTACTTGTCTGTAGCCGTCCCAGATGGTCCGGGGGTGTCGCCGGCAGCCATGAAGACTTGGCGATCAGGGGTGCCAAGACTGGACTCGATACTCGCCACCTCAGTTGGGGTGTTTGAGTCAGCTCGGGCAAGTGGTGTTCCCTCTTGGAACGGGAGCGAGTCGATGTAGGCGACGTAGCGTGAGTCTCCACTTATCAGGTCTGCAGGCTTGCGGTCTGGCCAGTAGACGAATCTCCCGGCAGGCGTGGACGTTATAACCAGCCCAGAGGCCGACCCTGACAAGGGATGCTCAATAGTGTCGTCCTCGGACTCGGGATCCTCTGGGTCCGACCCGAAGTCGAACTCGTATGCAGAATCTGAGTAGAACCTGGAGAGGGGGTTGGAGTCCAAAGCATGGCCGGGGGCGGTGTCGGAGTCGGAGTTGTACTCGGGTACGGGCTCCTTGCCGACCTGACGCGAAGAAGGAGCCCCCGTGCGGGCCCTGCCGAGGTTGCGGGGGCCACGCGTGGAGCGCTCACGGGATGGGGGGACCATATACGATGGCTGAGCAGCAGGCTCGCATGCGATAGCCCATGGAGATGTCGAGTTCGAGTTGGAAGCGGACTCGAGCTCAAAGTCAGCGTGATGGTTGAAGAGCGAAATTTCGCCGAACTTGCCGGCGAGTTCGCCTGTGACAACTTCAGGAAGCGTCACGAAGCTGATCTCCGGGTTGGGCGGCATGGTGAGGCGGCGTTGGAAGGATCCCGCGCCGTCAGCAGTGCAGACCCAAGCGCCAAAAACGAAGGTGTCGCCGCAGTTGAAGGCGACGGTTGGCTTGAAGTAGACAGGAGCCGTCGAGTTCGCCATGTGATCTCGAGCGAGAGCCCCTACCTGGCGCGCCAGCTGTCAGTGTTTTAGACCGGCAACCCACTAAGGGGAGTACCCGAAGTAGATGAATGTGGCCTCGCCGAGATCGGTAACTCGAAGGAAGAGACAGGTGGCACACAATTTAGACAGGTTTGGGCCGCGAGGTGCGTAATACCCTACGTCCTGTATGCTGTGTAGCTCTGGATTGATTGGGTACGATTGCAAGATGGTGCAATTGTACGCCGTGAGATGAGATGATGGGAGAGGGGTCCCTGCCTCACCTTATATAGCCCGGGAGGCAGGGTTACAAGTCGGAGTAGGGAGAGAGTACTAGTCGAGTACGCCTAGGAGTCTTCCATACAGTGCGGGACATGTACAGCTTCCTAACCGAGTACTTCTCCTCCGTAGTCCTTGTGCTTCACGCCATCAGGTGTCGTGCAACGCAAGCCGGGTGGTCCCAGGGGCCCACCGAGTAGTCGGTCCTGGTACCCACCGAGGTAGTGGGCCCAGGGAGGTCCATACGACACCTCCCACGTAACATAGCCATTGAGATTCTCTGACAGAACTGCTCCGACGCTATGCACCGACGGTGCGTCGGTTCATCCAGTGCTGAAGACCCCACGGCCAAGTCGTCTCTGTTAGCTTCCATGCGACCGTCGGATAGACCGACGCTTCACCTTGACCAAGGCATCGGATCATCCGGTGCTGAAGGCTTTGTCTTGGCGCGTCTCTGTCTTGATTCAAACTGAGCGTCGGATAGACCGACGGTGTCCTCACTTAGACCGTCGGATCATCCGGTGCTACTGTCGTCGTTGCTCTTCCTCTGTAACTCGTCTAACGCTACTAGAAATTGGACCGTCGGTTCATCCGACGGTGCCTAGGGTTTCAACCAGTGTACCGACACGTTCGACGATTGCACCGACGCTTGCTATTTGGGTACCATCGGTTCATCCGACAGTGTCCTTTTCCTTCTTTTTCTTCACGTCTTCAACTTGGATCTTTGCTTCAACTTAACATACTTAACATACTTAACATGCCATTACTTATAGCCTCCAAATATATACTAAGTCCTCAAATTTGCTGTAAGTAACCTAACATGTCCATGGTATGTTAACTTGTGGTATGACATGTTAGCTTGGGCATGGTTTGTTAACTTGTGCATGGTATGTTAACATGTGGTAACATCCATGGGACCTAGGAATTCCTACAAAGACATGCTAGACAATGTGGTTAGTCCCATTACTTGTGTTAGCATGAATCACCAAAATCAACTCGAACAACTGGCAAAAGGGGCCATGTTCGCTACACGGATGAGAGCGAGCTCCAACACTGGTGGCTCTATGGCCTTCTTCATCCTTCCCTCCCCATTCGCTACGAGCAAGGAAGAAAGAGGCATGGAATCAGGTCGACCTTCGGCATGGCGGCGTCGTTGACTCCATGGCGCGAATGTTGAAGGAGGAGGGAAGGGGAGATGAAGCTCCGCCGCGGCCTCACTTAGAACTCCAAGGCGAAGCGTCACCCTCGACGGATGGAGGCAAGCTCGCTCGTAGGTCCTTGATGCATGGTGCTTCACACCGGCGACAGGCATGACGAGGTCCTCCGATTGGTGGTGACGAAAGGACTTTGATGTCGCCTATAGGGGGGTGAATAGGCGAGACGACCAAATTAAACTTTTCATCCCTGAAAACTTGATATGTCAGTGTCCACTGGTCAGACCGGTGGTGGTGACTGGTTAGACCGGTCGCGCGCTGGGCTTCACAGGAGGCACTGGTCAAACCGTTGCCTAGCACCGGTATGACCGGTGTAGCACAGAGCACATGCAAAAACAACTTCAAGCTCCTCTTGACTTCAAGCACGAACCAAACTTGGTGAGTGGCCTTGGTACATGATCACAGGCAAGGAAATGACCCCTACACACACAAGTAGCACACCCAAGTAGATCGAAGCGGAAGCAAATCAATCAAATATGCTAGAAAAGCAACTTGGAGAGGCAAACCACACAAAGAAGCAAGGATTTGTTTCCCGAAGTTCACCTCCCACCAAGGAATGGCTATGTCTCCGTTGAGGAGCTTGTAAGGGAGAATTCCCACAACAAATCAGGTCTCTTTCAACCACTTTCCTCCTTTTCACTAAGGCGATTTTTTCCACGAAGAGGCAAGATCACAGCCCTCACAAACTTGCCGCTGCTCACCACAACCTTGGGAGCTAGCCAGCGACGCCTAACCGTCTAGGAGGCAAACCTCCAAGAGTAACAAAGGCTTCAAAGCTTGTAGACGCGAAACCGAAGTGCTCAAGTTATGGGAATGCTCTTCTTAGCTCACAAAGTCACTCTTGAGCTCACTCTTTCAACCCAACACAAAGGATATGGCTTGAATCCACAAATCTCACAAAGAGAGGGTTGGGGAGAGCCATTACGTCTTAGGGCTTGCAAGAAATGGCTTGGGACCTCAGCAACACAACTAGGAACAACAACCTTTAACTGAAGAAGGCTTGGAGTATTTATACCCCTCAAAGGAGAAAACTAGCCGTTAGTCCTCGGGCGGCACCGGTCAGACCAGTGCCTCACACCGGTCAGACCTGTGTTTGAGAAACTAGCCGTTGGGCTAGAGGCACCGGTCAAACCGGTGCTCCTGACCGATTAGACCGGTCAGGCCCGAGTAACCCCCAAAACCCTTTCTATGATTCTAACACTTCACCAACAAGATGAAGTGGCTCAGGCTAGGTTAGGAGGGTTTGTTAGCACACTCTAAGGCTCTCAATACTAGATCTCACTTAGGTCAACTAATGAGCACTTTAACTTGGTCAACTCGCTAATGTTGCATCCCTCTTGATATTACGACATACCTATACTCAAGAATAAATAAAGAAAACCTTGTCAACCTCTTGAGCCTGAAAGTCTTCAAGTTTGCCATACTTGAGCAATGTCCACTTGAGGGCTTTCAACTTAGCCTTTGACTTGAGCATGTCCATACTTGAGCTAGTGACATATGATCATTTAATCTAGCATAGGAATGCATACTTGGATCCATACGTTACTCCATATTGCCAATCACAACATGTTGATGACTTGCATTGCTTCCCTCGGTTAAGGTTTGGATATTATAACACCCTAATTTTCACTTTTGTGTTTAAATAAAAATTTGCTTAGCAACCATTGTTCTTGTCTAAGGAATATAAGGTGTTTGTGCTTTTTTAGGCATTTAATCATTTTCGTTAATTAAATTAATGAAATAAAGGAGTTTACAGTTGCATACATGCTGGAGCATCTATTTTTGGTTGTTGAATTCAAACCTGTGTTTGAATTTTGTTTATTTTTTTTTCAAAAAATGGAAAACCTTTTTCTTTTCCTTTTCCTCCCCTTTCCTGTTTCCCTGCGTAGCCCATCTGTCGAAGTCTGGCTGCGCCCCCTGAGCTCCGTCACCCAGTCGCTGTCGCTCTCGCAACCCCGCAGCCTGCTTCATTTTCCGGCCCAGCGTGGCCCAGCTCGCGCCCCGCCGCTCGCTGCCACCGACGGGCGGGCCCCGCTCGTCATCCCCCTCATCGCGCCGAGGCCAAGCCGGACTCGGGTCCAACCCTGACGTCTGTGTCGCGCCGCCTCTATCTCGCGGGCCTGCACGCCCAGGCGTTCCCCGCGGCCTATAAAATCCCACGGCCTCACGCTTGTGGGTCCCTCGACCCTAAACCCTAGCGCTCGAGCTTCTGCAGCGCCGCCGCCAAACCCTAGCCGTACCGCCTGTCACCGCGTCCCTGCTATCGAGGAACCGCCTCGGAGGACCGCAAGCTCCCGAGGAAACCGCTGGTGCCATCGGTTCACGCCGTCGTGCCCTGGTTCGCCCGTGACGCCTCGCCGGAGACCTCGCCGCCGCCGCCGTCCGCCTCGCCTGCGCTAGCCGTTGTCTCCAAGCCTCTAAGGTCGATCCTCTTGCCTTTGTTGTGTCCGCGTGCTTGTGCTCTACGTATAGGTGTTTTTCCTGCGGCGAATGGAGCACCCTAGCCCCAAATCCACCTTGCGCCGGCGACTCTGCCACCGTAGCGCTGCTTCCCCACACTCACGCAGCACCTGAGCCGCCTGATCCTCAACTGAAGGCTCGGATTAGATCGGATCCAGGTCAAACGGCGCGTTCTGGTCAACCCCCGCCTGGTCGTCGTTCTTTTTGCAAAAGAACCCCCCGACTTTTAAGTTTTGCAAGCCGGTCCTCCCGCCTTAGAGTTTTCCTTGCAGATAGGTTTAGGTTTCTTCGTTTTAGCCCAAAAAGTTTAGTTTTATTTACAGTTTAGTCCCTGATCTTGTTTATGCTATATCTTAGTCGTTTTAGCTCCGTTTTTAGCGTTCTTTATGTCCATGTGATTGTTTCGACGAGTAGAACAGTTTAATGCCTCTGTTTTGTTCTGTCAATACTGTTTGGTGATTGTTTCTGAATTTATTCTATTGTATGCCTGTATGTGAATGTGTGGAGCGTAGAGTACGAGCAGTTCGAGGATTTCGCTGCCGTTGAAGACTTTCAAGACCTTGAGCAGTTTTCGGAGCTGGTAGAAGGCAAGTCCTTGCTGCATTCCTATTGATCCTATTACAACATGCATTTTAATTACACTGTATTTATTTATTACTTCGCATTAATATGTGGGTCCGATTATTTAAGGATTGCCTACCCTACGCCTCGATCAACCTGGGTTTACTTTGTGTTGGGTAGAACTTGCTAGAGCTTTACCTTGGTTTTGGGTGGTTTAATGAACACTTATCAATCATGCTTTATTTATGCTATCATTCATATAATGCAAGAACACCTTATGCCTGTTAATCGGAACATGGAGAACCATCCAGGAAAACAGTACAACCACAAGACATATGGCTCTGTCTTGGCTGAATAACTAGAAAACTTGGTGTTATGCATGTTTTACCTGAAAAGGGTTGGGGGCTAACGGTAGATGGTGTATAGACCTGCTCTGGCGGGGAGTTGGGCTTGGCTAAGACACGGTACACGCTAGGGAGCTTTATGCGCTGCACTGATCAGGTAACCTAGCGAGCATCCTGCACTAGGGGATCTTCGTAAAGGCCTCGTAGCGTCCCTATGCAGCCACACCTCGGTAGTGTGGTATTGTGCCTACTTTTGCACAGCATGGTTGGGTCTAAAACTCTTTTGAGTTTTTACGCGACTTGTGAGTAAAGATGTACGACCTCTGCAGAGTGTAAAACTGACTAGTTAGCCGTGCCCACGGTCAAGGGCGGCCTGGACCCTCACATGAGTAATTTATGAAAGACGGAACTTTTAAACTTGTGCATTGCATTCAATGGTTCCATTGCACTTGTTAATTGGGTTTGGTATATACTTTCACTTGTTAGTAACAGTTGCTTAATAAAACTTGACCAACTAAAATGCTGACTTGCTTTACAACCATCAGCTTCCACCATAAAGCCTTGCATGTTGTTATAGAACTTTTCCCTTGTTGAGTACGACATGTGCTCATGCTTGTTGTTTCTATATTGCATCTACACTACCTGGCTGCTGCTCGGACGGACGCTTTGAGGACTATCTTGGAGAGTTTGATGAGTTCTAGGTGCTCGTTCTCCAGCCAGCTGCCTATGGAGGACTTCTACGTTTATTTCTTTTCCGTTGTTAGCTACTCGAACGATTGTTAGATTGAGACATTCGGTCATGTAATAAATGTTTAATACTCTCTATACACTTTTACACTGTGTTTTGGTATTCACTGAGTCGATGCATGTGTGTAACTTGATCCTGGAGCACATGTATTCTTACATTCGGATTTGCTTTTAAATCCGGGTGTGACAGATATGATACTTGGAGACCCCACAGATGCTAGAACTTCACCTTAGCAAAACACTAATGGCGGCTTAGCTACGGCCCCAAAGATTGCTTGGTCCCTTGCCCTAAACATCTCAGTTGATCTCTTCATCACTTATCCAATCCACTTTTGAGTTCCACTTTGCTTCATCCATAATTAAACTTCATTTGAAATCCCGCTTCAAATACTTGATCTTGATTGACAATGAATATGCAAGCTTCCAATTAAGAACCATAATGTTTACACTCACCCTTGTGTCCTTTCTCAATTACCACATGAAGCTTTGCACTTGGTCTAAAGAATTGCCATCTTTTCTTTTGTGGTCCTTGTAATTTTTAATCAAGCTATATGATTAGTATGGGAGACCATGAATTGACCTTCTCAATTTATCCCAATATTTATCTTCATTTACTGCTTGATATTTGTCACTTATGCATAAGGATCAGTCACATATTTGTCTTCTCCAATGTGAGCCATATAATATCCATTCTCAAATACATACTCCAATAATTGCTCATGAATATCTAAATAAAACCTTCTCACAATCTTAGACAAATAAATTAGTCCTTTAATCATTTTTGTCATTCAATTCACCAAATCCACTTAGGGGTCTAGATGCATTTTCAATCTCCCCCTTTTTAGTGATTGATGACAACTCGATTAAAGCTTACAAATGAAACATTAAAGCGCATTTAGATTCTTAGGTATACCTAGAGCTCCCCCTTGATTTGTGCTTTGAGTTGAATTTCAAAACTTGGCCTCAAATGCCATTAGCACAACTTTGGGAGAAACACGTGAGAGCTCCCCCTATATCTTAGAATCAGTGCAGTGCAACATGTGTGAGTGACAAATACAAAATTGTGATGCGTATGACAAGATATGCACAAAGAAAAGAGTAAGAGCACTGACTAGGTAGCACCGGTTAGACCGGTCAGGTCCAGCCAATACACAAAACTAGGTGGCACCGATCAGACCGGTGCCCCTGACCTGTCAGACTGGTCAAGTCCAGCTAGGGCACAAAGCGAAGGTGTGCGTGCTATTTGGTCCAATGTGATCAGTTCGGGGTTGCAAGCCGGCTTAGATCACTTTGCACCATTTAGCCAACACAAACAATTCACCAAACAACACATGCATTAGAATCTAGCAATAAAGTCACTTAATTATTACAATAAAGGTTCAGACACACAGTAGCACTCACACAAATGTTCTCAAGTCCACTAAGATGAAGTTCTAGGATTATTACAGGTTGCTCTCTTCAGCCAACAGGCACCGGTCAGACTGGTGCACACAGACAGCAACACTGAATTGAAGTATTTAATCCCAATCTTCTCCCCCTTTGTCATCAAGCATCCAAGAAGGGCCTAGAGAAAAAGTAGCCATCAATAATTGTCCCTGGGATCCATCTTCTGGGTGATAGCTCCCTCCTGTTTGAGAAATATCAAATATCCAATGCATAGGAAAGTTTAGATAAAAAGAATCAGAGATTTTGATTTTAGAGAGATGAGCTATAGGACCATTGTCCGTACCATAGTAATATGGATTATACCCAAAGATCTCTGCGGAGAAGCGAGCGCCCCAATCTTGTCCTTGCTCGGGAGGTGGAGGAGGTGGAGGAGCTTGTTCTTGTTCCATGAAGTGAGATGAACCTACCACATCCGGATGAGGGGGTACAAACAGTGGTGGTGGAGGAGGAGCTGATGATGAAGATCCTTGCTCTTGCCCGGACTCAAAGAACATAGGACCATATTGATTAAGCATGTCAGAGTTGGCCCATCCTCTTATCCTATCCTCAAAGGAAGTTATCTCAACCTGCGGAGACTCAGGAGAGGGAGGAGAGCGAGGCAGATGAAACCCTTGAGCATTGTGCATTAACTTCATCGTGTCTCTCATTTGCTTGTTCGCCCTCCTTGTCCTTTGCTGCTCCACTTGGATGTCATGTTGACTCCTACACATGCCAAAGATGAAGTTGAGGAACTTCCTCAATGGAGAAGTAGATCTGCGGGGCCTGTGCTGCTCCCAGCCACCCCACCGGTCAGACTGGTGCTCAGCATCGGTCAGACCGGTGACGGCCTGAGGACCTGTCTGTGGCTGATCCAGCTGAGTAGCTCCTTCTTCAAGTATTTCTTCCTCATGCATAGGTGCTTGCTCAACTCTAGGAGAAGGAAACCTTGGATTCTTGTTAGGATTGAGCTTCAATGTCTTGTGTGTCACATTTTTGGGAAACTCCGCCTTTGCAACCTTTTCAATCATATACATGATATAAGGACTGTAGCTGCAAATCTTTTTGGGTCCTCGGATAGATGCTTGATTTCTTGCCAAATGAAATCCCCAATACTAAACTCTGGAGCTCCCGACCTCAAAGCAACCATCAAATTTTTTCTGAAACTTTGTAATCTCGGAGGGATTCCCATCTCTAGGTGTGATAGACACCGTAAGGAGTCTAGTAAGTGTAGCATAGTAGGTATAGAGATTCTTCACCTTCCTATAGTATGCATGGTCACATCTCGGATACATAAGGTGCAAGGCATCCTTGCTGAGCCCCCTTCATCATGGAGCTTCCTTAAGTCCTTGTCTCCTGCCATGATTCCAAAACACCTCAAGAACCTAGGGAAGTGATGGAATACCTTTGGGCATTGGCCATTGAAATCATAGCCCTTTCACTACCAATATGTCCAAAGTGCACTGTGGCGTAAAATTGAGCTATTATCTCCTTGTTCCAATATTGTCGGAAACCCATAAGATCCTTTACCCTTTGCCTCTCACAGTTGCTTATGACCTCCTGAAAGATGGGGTAATTGTTCCTAGACATATGCCCCAATCCACATATTGAGCCTTGTGAGTGATTTTGGGCTTTTTGATGATTACTGTAGCATAGTAGTCCTGCTGAAACTTTGCCCAAAACCTCGGATCGGATGCGGTCCTTGCCTCCTCATATGGGTTCTTGTCCCTCAATTGATTTAGGGCTTTGGTCATGCCCGGACCATGGTACTTTACTGGCCTGTCTAGATAGATATAGGTAGGTGGCATGATCCTCAATCTACCCTGGTCATCATCATCCTCATTCATGACATCCACATCCTCTTCTTCTTCTTCTTCTTCTTCATCCTTGTTGATGCAAACTCAGCGCCTCGCGCCAAGCACACAGCAAGCCGAACAAAGCTGGCTTAACACACGTGCCGGATCCGAAGCCTGCCAGTCAATTTTCCTGAAACTGACAAAGGATGAAAAGTAATTAGATAAAACCTGGAACTTGCCGGGTGGTACCAGACAGTTCCGTATTTACGGCTAGGGAGCCAATTAAAATGACATATAGCTACAATAAGCTATCTGTTAGCAATTTAAATATCATTCGGGAGCTTTAAAACATGAAACCAGGATATAACCGAATGCATGATGTAAGCATGACAAAAGATCGGTCTTTGTTTAAATAGCATTGCTCGCACATGGTCATGACCGATTTTCGAGGATAAATAACAATAAAAATAAATAAGGTGAAAGCATGATTATAAATATGAAGTAAACAAGCATGCATAGGCCAAAAGCACTAGTCTACCGCATGTCTAGGTACTTTCAAACCCGTCGAGCATGACACCAAACAAGTTAATCCACCGCATGATACGACTTGTTTGAAACCAAGCCACCAACCACAAAAAGATTAATCCACCGCATGATACAATCTAAATATGGAAGGCTAAAAGCATACATTTTCTAAAACAAACTCATGAACACGTTTCACTTGTGGTAGCATTACCGAATACAGCTGTACAACCGATCCGGGTTTCGTGAAGAAGGAACAAACATTTGAAAAGTCAATAAGCTTGAACCCGCAACACGTGACAATCTAGATTGATCTAAATTCGGCTATTGAGAGCACTTGATCCTTTATAATAAACCAAAGACTTGAAAGCACATCACATGGATCTCAGAGAGGTAAAGCCGAAACTAATCGATCTAGATTAGGCAAAATAGTGTTACATGAATTTAAACATGAAGCAAAATCCAAAGCAACACGTGGTAACTTAATGAATCTATTAGATCTTGCCAAATCTAATAGAGCCGATAACTAGCTTCGAGCTAGATCTTAGCCTACCGCATGGCTCATGATCTAACAGGAAACCCTCTTGAACCAAGCTTAAATCCACCGCATGATACTAAGCAAGGTAACAAGACTACTTGCATCACGATCTAAATCCACCGTATGATACTAGACATGATACAAGGTTGCCGGTACTTACGGAGGTCGACGGATCGATGTCTCCTCTCGAAGAACTTGACGACTCGACTAAAGGACTCGAAGTTTGGCACGGGACCGGTTTTGTTGTGTAGATGATCGATCCCTATTGCAGACATCAAGGGTTTATATTTATACCCTTGTCCTAACACGACTCTTGATCGACTACGAGTACAACATTTAATATCTAAATTAATGCTTCAGCTCTAATGTCCATCTCGTACCCGTCATCAATTCGTCCCTTCCTTATATTCGGGCCACGTCATCACGTATTCCCGAAAACTTCCTCTTTTAAGCGCAAACAGTCCTTCTGCCGAATGATGGCGTATTGCCGACCGCAAGTATCACTACCGAATCCTTTGAGGAGATTTTCCTGCCGAATGGCATTTCTTTACCAAACTCGTGAAGGACCGATACGGCGAACCAGAGAGGGGGGAGTGAATGGGAGCCGATAAAAATTCTTCTCGAAGGAGATGAAAACTCCAACAAGACGAACGCGACTGCCAACACACGTCTCCGACTCACTACCAAGGTTGGTCAAGCCCACGTAGCCACTGGAGTGCCACTGGACCTAGGAACCAACACACCACCTACCGACCCGAGAAACGCAGCGGAAAAACCAAACCTCGAGTCTACGGACCCACACCGGCCGGACCGGTGAGCACCACCGGTCGGACCGGTCCCCGCCGGTGAAACCGAGCAACTTCCACTAAGTGGCTCTACACCGGTCGGACCGGTGAGACACACCGGTCGGACCGATGGCGACACGAAAGCCCCCAAGGCACCAAACGGGCCAACCGACCACCAAACGGACCCAAACTCGAAACCGAGCGGCAACACGGGACAACACCGAACTCACCAAGACGTTCACCCGAGCAAAAACCCACAAGGGCTTGCCCGGTCGGACCGGTCAAGAGCACCGTCGACCGGTGTAGCTCGGGCGCACTCGGGATGAACATCACCCGTGGGTCAACTCCCCCAAATCCAAATCTCGATCTCCCGAATCGCTCCACGGACTTGAACAAGACTTTGGGGATATCAAGACCACCTCATGAGGAGTCCATAGCCAAGTTTAATCCCACAAAAACTCGTTCAAAAAGGAGGAATCGAAGAAATCCCGCCAAGAGCACTTCCAACCCGAGAACTCAAGAAACCCCAAAATCGAGCACCTTTACTCACGGATTTGGGAGGGGAATCACACCCCAAAGAACCACGAAGGGTTCCCACAAATTTCCCCCATCAAATCCCCAAGAGAAAGGCCCCGAAAACAACCCAAAGAAATCACGAAGAGAGGGCTCCGAAAATCACCACCAAGAACAACGGGGAAAACACATCCGAACCTTGAGGAACCACGCCGAATCATCTATACATGAAACAAAGGTTCGTACAAGGTCTAGCAAGCCGCCCGATCATCCATCCCTCTCTACAAGATCTCTCCAGTGAAGCTCTCTTGCTAGTCCTAGAGAAAACCTAAGGAAAATAGGTGGAAAATAGGAAAACTAATGAGCTAGGGTTCCAAGAGTTGGCTGCCATCCTCTCACCTCTTGGGTTATATGGAGGCAACCCAATGTCTAAAATGCCCTTCTCTACTAACTAGGGATACAAGCCCCTCAAGGGCGGATTTGGAATTCTTGATGTCTTCACCATCGGACGGATGCCCGGCGACCGCACCCTGCGTAGCCTCGACGCAAGCCATGCGATCCCGACGCGTGTCCTCCGCTTCGAAGTCTCCGGACTGCGTCGTCGCACACCGGTCAGACCGGTGCTCCTCACCGGCCGACCGGTCCCCACCGATCAGACCGGTCAGACCCACCGGTCGGACCGATCCGAGTGCCGCTGCACCTCCGTCTTCGGTTCTCCGGTCTTGGCTTTGTGGATCAACCAAGGAACCCGGTGGTTTTACGGTGAACCACCGAAAACCCCGCGAACTCGGTGTAGCCTCCGCCAATCTCCACTCATGACTTGGCTCCCACGTAGTTCCGGCCGACCTTGGTTTTGAGGCTCAACCAAGAAACCGTCCACGACTTCATCTTCTTGTTCATGCCACCATGCGGCCCGCACTTGACCCCGCCGGCCACCGGTCCCTCGAACGAAGCCTACTTGTCTTCTCCACACCCGGAGGCCTCACCGGCGACGACCTTTCGCGCTTGTTCTTCACTCGCACCAACACGAGTCAAGCCGCAACCTCGCTCCGCAATACTTAGCCAAGAATCGGTCCACACAACGTTGTCAATCACTCATCACACAAGGAAGCGACCATCCACCGGTCCTCGAACCACACATGGTCCTCAATCTCCCCCTTGATGAGTGCATTGACAACACCCACACGAAAGTAACAAGAGAGAAAAGAAAAAGAAAAGAAACGAACAAAAAGAAACTCCAACAAGCGATCGAAAGCCAAACAAAGGCAAAGAGCAAGATCACTTGAAGAAGATAAGTCTCGGACCCCTTAGGCAAGGGCAACGGCTCGACACATCCGAGACAAAGCAAAGCTCAAGCAAAGAGCACAAACCACCGAAACAAAACTCGAAAACTCACAAAGAGCTCCCCCTGCACACATGCAAGCTCCCCCTGAACCAATGCAACTCCCCCTGGACGAATGCATGCAAGAAACCACATGAAACAGGACAGCTGCAGCACTTTCAGCTCACACCGGTCAGACCGGTCATCACCACCGGTCAGACCGGTGCCTAACATATGTACAGGACCAGCACTCACACCGGTCAGACCGGTGCTCATCACCGGTCAGACCGGTGTACAACGAAGCCCGAAATGGCTCGAAACCACTCGAAAACCTTCTAAACGCGTCCAACAAGCCATTTCAAGATCAAACTTCTCCCCCTTGTTGGCAATGCATGAATCAAGCCAAAAATGCAAAAAATGCAACCTAGAGCTTCTCAAATAGACAAAATTCAACAAAGAATGCGACACATGTCCAAATGAGCAAGTTAGGTACTCTACGGCTTCGTATCGATCTCAACTACATAATCACCAAGTTTCACAACCATTGGACGAAGCTAAGATGGATTTTGGCAATTTTGCGAAAAACTTGCCTCTCATGAGCAAAGTCCTAAACATGATCAAAGCATATCAAAATGGCAAAGCCACACAAACTTCATGCTAGGACAGCCATTCTAATCATAAGACCATCACAAACACCCACAAGCACCTCATGTCATGTCAAAGCCACCGAGCCATGTGCCTACTTCTATTGATGAGACTTCTCATTGGTAGGCATCATGCAACGGTTTAGCACCCAAAGCAAATTAAATTCAGCACATATGACATGGGAGCATATTTTCCAAGCATTTTTCATTTCATTTTCAGATTTGTAAATGGTACATGAAATGTCTTTGCGACAAAAAGGAACTTATGCTCCTCCACAAGATAAGTCAAGAGGGCTAAACATTCATGATGGCAAATGTGCCTTTGGCCCCATATGATCAATAAACTAGCTATCCAACCACAAATTAAGCATAGCAAGGCCACACAAACATGTCAAGAGCATGTAAAGGCATTTACACATGAGAGAGCATACATGTGATTTTTTTTCAAAAGCATAGCTATCAACCATGGATTATTCATCAAGATCATCAAGAGCTAAGCCAAACTAACCATAGCATACCAAACAAGCTCACAAAGACATATATCTCATTCCATGGTGAACAATGTATATGAGAGAAGCTTTTCCTAACCAATGCATATGATACAAAATGCATGCAAGCTAAGATACAAGGATGCCTATACATCATGTTACATATGCCATGCCAAATGCAAGAAATGCACAAAGGAAAGCTATACATATGCTACAAACCGGCTCCTCGAGGGGAGGCAAAACGGGCTCAACACCACCGGCAAAAGAAAGCTCCCACACACCCAACTCAGGAAATCAAACACACACCAAGTTCCCCCCGCAGACGAGTGAAAGTTGCTTGATCTAGGGGTATACTCCTCACCAAAGTCACTCATGGTGTAGGTGATCCAAAGGAGCTGAGAGCAACAACTAGCAGCGGCAACATACTCAGCCTCGGTCGTGGATTGAGCAACACTCGACTGCTTACGGGAAGACCAAGACACCAACGAAGAACCCAAAAGCGGCAAGTCCCGAAGTGGACTTCCTATCCAACCGACACCGGCAAAATCCGCGTCCGAAAAACCATGAAGCGCCAAAGAAGAGGACGCGGAGTACCAAAGGCCGAAGTCGGGAGTGTGACGCAAGTACACGAAAATTCGCTTCACCGCTTGCCGATGCGAAGTCCTCGGAGACGCTTGAAAACGAGCGCACGGACACACCGAGAAGCGTATGTCGGCCTCGTCGCCGTCAAGTAGAGGAGTGACCCGATCATGCTCCGGTACTCCTTCCGGTCCACGTGTTCACCTTCCTCGTCCGCATCAAGAGCCGTAGTCGTACTCATCGGCGTCGTCATAGCCTTGGAGTCCTCCATCTTGAACTTCCTCACAATGTCCTTGGTGTACTTAGCCTCGGTGCACAAACGTTCCTTCCTTTGATTGCTTGATTTGTAGCCCGAGGAAGAAGTGCAACTCACCCATCATGCTCATCTCGAACTCCCTGCTCATATCATCTGCAAACCTTGCAACAAGAGAGTTAGACGAGCCACCAAAGACAATATCATCCACGTACACCTGCACAATCAGGATATCTCGCGCCCTGCCTCGGCAAAAACAAGGTCTGATCGACCTTCCCCATCTCAAAATCTCTCTCAAACAAGAACCCCCTCAACCTGCCATACCAAGCTCTAGGCGCCTGCTTCAACCCATACAGCGCCTTCCTCAACTTGTACACCGGTGGGGGTACTTCTCACTCTCAAACCCCGGAGGCTGTCTCACATACACTTCTTCCTCCAACACTCCATTCAGAAAAGCACTCTTCACATCCATTTGGTGCAACTTGAACCCTTTAGCCACGGAAAAGGCTAGAAGGATCCTAATCGCCTCCAAACGGGCTACGGGAGCAAAGGTCTCCTCGTAGTCGATCCCCTCCTTCGACCGAACCCCCGAGCAACAAGTCTCGACTTGTTCCTCACAACCTCACCCTTCTCTCCCTCTTTGTTTTTCCACACCCACTTGGTACCAATCGGCTTACACCCGGGGGGAGGGTCAACCAACTCCCACACCGATTCCTCTCAAAGTTCTCCAACTCCTCATGCATCGAGTTAACCCAATTGTGATCGGATAGTGCGTGTCCAATGTCTTTGGGCTCAAAAGAAGCAACAAACGCAGCATGAGCGAAATGGGAATTGTTTCGAACCCTCGACCGGTGTAGTGCGTTCATTCATGTCGCCGATGATCCTCGAAGGCTGGGTGATCCACTTGAACTCGCCGGGGAGGTTCTCGCCTCGAAGCTACCTCCCCCTCAACATCAGCTTCTCCTCGTTCTTGATTTGTCGTCGTAGGTGTAGCAGAGGGTCCATCCATCATCGTAGTCGAAGTAGTGGGTACATGTTCAGCCGGGGGCACCGCACCGCCATCCTCATCATCTCCATGTTCATGCTCCTCCTCCTGAAAGATCTCCTCGCCAAGCTCATCATCACCTGCACACTCAAAGACAAGTTGACTACGTGGTTCTGTCTCGTCGAAGGTTACCTCGCAAGTCTCCACGATTTGGTTAGTTTCAAGATTGAGCACACGATATGCTCTAGAATGAGATGCATAACCAAAGAAAATGCCATCGACAGACCTAGCCTCAAACTTATCCAACTTCCTGCCCTTCTTCAGAATAAAACACTTGCAACCAAAGACATGGAAGTGACTCACCTTGGGTGTGCGACCATGCATCAACTCATAGCATGTCTTCTTCTTGTGCACTCGAGGTATATTCCGTTCGACACATAGCATGCGGTATTCACCGCCTCGCCCAATACCTCCTCGGAGTCCTATGCTCATCAAGCATCGTCCGAGCCATCTCGCACAAGGTCCCGTTCTTCCTTTCCACAACACCATTACGGGGAGGCGTATACGGACTCGAAAAGCGGTGCTCAAGACCCAAGTCATGACAAAAGGTTTCAAAACGAGAGTTCCCTGAATTCCGAGCCATTATCACTTGCGGATAGCTCGTATGGCATCTCCGTGCCTCTCGTTCCTCAACCTCAAGACTAGATCTCGAACAAAACCAAACGTCTCCCCCTTATCCTCCGAAAAGAACACCCACACATACCGAGAATAGTCATCCACCACAACAAGGACATACCACTTCCCACCCGCGAGATCGCACACGAGCCGGGCCAACAAGGTCCATATGGAGCGACTCGCATGGACGCTCGGTCATCACATCGGTGAGAGGCGGGTGAGAAGAGGCCACCATCTTGGCATGCCTACACGGAGCACAAACCAACTCTTTCTCAAGCTTCAACCGTGGCAATCCTCGGACCAAATTGAGTTTACTCAAGCGAGACAAAAGGTCAAAGCTCAAGTGACCCAACTTCCTATGCTACTTCCACAACTCACTCGAAGAACCGGCCAAGAAACAACGCTCAACACCCGAAGGCGAGAAAAATCAGCACGAAACACCCGACCCTCGGGAACGACCATACAAACAAGGTCCCCTCGAGAGTCCACAATCCGAGAACCACCGAGCCGAAACAACACCTCAAAACCCTCATCCAACAACCGAGACACGAAAGCAAATTGTACCCCGGCGATTGAACAAGAGCAACACGCCTCGCAGTGATCTTGTCACTCACTTTTATCTCACCTTCGAAAGCACACGCCCACGCCCATTGTCCCCAAAAGTGATGTACCTCTTCGTCACCACGGGACGAGACTTGAGAACCACCCCCCGTCTCCGGTCATATGCCTCGAACAACCGGAGTCAATCAACCAAATGTTCTTCAAGTCTCCCACCTGAAAATCAAAAATAGGCACGTGAGCGAACAAACGACTCAAGAGCGGGGTTAGTACCAAAAGAGGAAAACCAGTGCCGAGCCATTTTCTCAAAAGTGGGGTTAGCACCAACCAAAGCATCTCTCCTACCAAAACTACCTCCACGAACACCACCACGGTAACCACCCTGAGGGAACCACCCCTCTCTGCCTGGAGGAGGACCAAAACCACGCAAGAAGGCTCGTGGAACGTCCTTCCTCTCCAACTCAACGCCACGACTCCTCCAATCCCCGTATTGAGCACGAGGAGGAGAACGCCTAGCAAACCGACCACCCGCACTCTTTCCGGCCCAACCACCGAACCACGACCACCGAAACAACCCTCGCACCCGTACGAGCTCGAAACCCGAACATCCGTCCGTCCGGGCCCGCACCGGTCGACCGGTGCCCCACACCGGTCTGACCGGTGTGACCTGGACAGCAACACCACCTGCAGCCTTCTTCTCTCCCCAAGCCCGAACTGTCCTCACAATCGCCTTGCCCCTGGGCATCTGCATACGAGGCTCAAGTACACCATCGGAAGGGTGGTACTTGTCCTTGTTTGCCCACTCCTTCCTCATTCTCTCCTCTCGCTTCCTCTTGAAGCAAAACTCCTCCTTGTGGCCATCTCTTCCACAATAGCCACAATGGAACCTCACAAGCTTAGGCTTTGGCTTGGGATGTGGCTGCTCACTCGGTTTCTCTCCACTCAAACCCTCCACCGGTTTCTCACCACTTGCCTTCTCACTCTCCTTCCCAAAGAACACTTTCCCCGAAGTGCTCACAAACTTGATAGGCTTTTGTAGGTCATTTGTGGGTGTAAGAAACACGGGTGGAGCTGGGGTTGTGTCTAGCCGATTCCTTAGATGGTTAGGTTTTGGTGGGAACTCATTCTTGTGGTGGGTTTTTGGTGGCTCCGGGATATTCTCTCCACTTCCCTCACCAACCTTGTTTGCTCCAAGCCCCTCGGCATCTTGCCTCTTAAAGGCCTCGATCATCATCCTCAACTGAGGCTCGTGACCGGACAACCACCCCATCAACTTCCTCAAATCATCATTCTCATCCGCAAACGGTCAACATAATGTGCAAGCTCCAAATTTTTCAATGCATGCATTTCACGGGTAGAGCAAGATGTAGGCATGGGTTCCTTCAATTTAGCCTCAAGCGAACTAGTGTAAGCATGCATCTCATCAATCTTAGCATGCAAAACGGGGCATGAAGTGCAAGCACCTAGCAAAGCAGGTCTAGACTTAAGCTCGGCCACCTCAACCCTAAGCACATCTAGTTCCTCACACTTGGAGGCATGCTTCTCCTTAAACAAAGCAAGATCGGCAAGGAATATGGAGCAATCGACACAATCATTCTCATCGAAACAACGGGGCTAGCCTTAAGCGAATCAATCTCAAGCTTGCTATCAAGCACTTGTGTCTCTAGCTCGACCCACTCTAGTCCTAGCATCCTCGAGTGAAGCCCTAAGCTCTTTCCTCATTTTCTTAGCCTCTCTAAGCATGTCATCACGGTTATCAAGCAAAGAGCCAAGCCTCTCATTCTCCTGGCGCAAGAAGGGAAGTTCATCACGCACCTCGTCGTCGGACTCAGAGTCCGAGTCGCTCTGTGTGCTCTTCTTCCTGCCGGAGCTCAACGCCATGGTGCAGAAGCCATCTCTCGCAAAGCAGCTCAGCCCGCTCAGGTTCTTGGACGACTTCTTGTTCTTGCGGCGATCTCCCTCGTCTTCGCTGCTGCTCGAGCTCGAGGTGGAGTACGCGGAACTGGAGTCGACGTCGCTCGCTCCAACCATCGCCGGGCCTTGCCTCGGCCCTCCTTCTTCCTCGATCGTCGCTCGTCCTTGTACTTGTTCTTGTGCTTGCTCTTGTGGTCGCGCCTCGAACGGTACTTGCCATCGTTCATCCTCGGCTTGTGCTTGTAGCCGTCCTTGCTCTCGGCCTTCTCGGGCGGTCGGCGACGAAGTGTCCCGGCTTGCCGCCCTTGGAAGCGGAGTCCTCGTGTTCCTCCTCATGTTCACGCGGTTCTCGTGCAGCCTCTCGAACCGCCTCGTCAACAGCGCCAGCTCATCCTCTCCAAGGTCATCAAACTCCTCATCTGGCATAAACATCAAAGAGGAAAACGAGAACATCCTGGTGGATGGGTTAGAGTTAGTCTTTCCTTTGGAACCACCAACGAGGGCAAGACTATGGGAATCAGTCGGTCCCTCGAGCTTGGCAGTCATGCCCCTATCCACCTCAGCCGACTTGAGCTTCGAGAACAGCTCGTTCACCGTCAGAGTATCATACCTCTCCGACTCGACTATGGCCTCGAACTTCCCGCCCCATATCGTACGATCCAAAGAGTGTAAGAGCTTGACCGCTCTATCATGATCATCGTACGGGAGCACGTCCACATTGGCCCTCATGTTGTTCACCACCACCGTGAACCTGCGAAACAAGGCATCGATGGACTCACTGGGGAGATGAGTGAAGTTCTCGTACTCTCTCCGTAGGTCGCATACAACCGTGCTCGAACACGGGCGTTCCCAACATGAGCCTCCTTCAACACCGCCCAAATTCTACAAGCCAAGTGCTCGTGTGCACCCGATCGAACTCGGGCCGACACAAAGCACGAAACAAGTAGTCGACCGCCTTATTGTTGGCGTCGAATGCGTCCCTCGACCACGGAGCAAGGAAATCCATCGGTGGACATAGCCTTGTGTCCACCGTGACATCCCAAAGCGGTCGACCCTTTCCGCGGAGGAACGCACCCATCCGCTTGCTCCACATCCGGTAGTTCTTGCCATCGAAGTGTGGAGGACCCGAACCCCGTTCCTGGTACGCCATCCTTGGATCTTAGACTGGTTAGAGTCAACAAAGACCCGAACCGGCTCTGATACCACTTGAAGGACCGATACGGCGAACCAGAGAGGGGGGGAGGGAATGGGAGCCGATAAAAATTCTTCTCGAAGGAGATGAAAACTCCAACAAGACGAACGCGGCTTCCAACACACGTCTCCGACTCACTACCAAGGTTGGTCAAGCCCACGTAGCCACTGGAGTGCCACTGGACCTAGGAACCAACACACCACCTTCCGACCCGAGAAACGCAGCGGAAAAACCAAACCTCGAGTCTACGAGACCCACACCGGTCGGACCGGTGAGCACCACCGGTCGGACCGGTCCCCCGCCGGTGAAGGCGAGCAACTTCCACTAAGTGTCTCTACACCGGTCGGACCAGGTGAGACACACGGTCAGACCGATGGCAGCCTGAAAGCCCCCAAGGCACCAAACAAGCCAACCGACCACCAAACGGACCCAAACTCGAAACAGCAGCAACACGGGACAACACCGAACTCACCAAGACGTTCACCCGAAAAAAAACCCACAAGGGCTTGCACCGGTCAGACCGGTCAAGAGCACCGGTCAGACCGGTGTAGCCTGGGCAGCTCGGGATGAACATCACCCGTGGGTCAACTTCCCCAAATCCAAATCTCGATCTCCCGAATCGCTCCACGGACTTGAACAAGACTTTGGGGATATCAAGACCACCTCATGAGGAGTCCATAGCCAAGTTTAATCCCACAAAAACTCGTTCAAAAAGGAGGAATCGAAGAAATCCCGCCAAGAGCACTTCCAACCCAAGAACTCAAGAAACCCCAAAATCGAGCACCTTTACTCACGGATTTGGGAGGGGAATCATAGCCCAAAGAACCACGAAGGGTTCCCACAAATTTCCCCCATCAAATCCCCAAGAGAAAGGCCCGAAAACAACCCAAAGAAATCACGAAGAGAGGGCTCCGAAAATCACCACCAAGAACAACGGGGAAAACACATCCGAACCTTGAGGAACCACGCCGAATCATCTATACATGAAACAAAGGTTCGTACAAGGTCTAGCAAGCCGCCCGATCATCCATCCCTCTCTACAAGATCTCTCAGTGAAGCTCTCTTGCTAGTCCTAGAGAAAACCTAAGGAAAATAGGTGGAAAATAGGAAAACTAATGAGCTAGGGTTCCAAGAGTTGGCTGCCATCCTCTCACCTCTTGGGTTATATGGAGGCAACCCAATGTCTAAAATGCCCTTCTCTACTAACTAGGGATACAAGCCCCTCAAGGGCGGATTTGGAATTCTTGATGTCTTCACCATCGGACGGATGCCCGGCGACCGCCCCCTGCGTAGCCTCGACGCAAGCCATGCGATCCCGACGCGTGTCCTCCGCTTCGAAGTCTCCGGACTGCGTCGTCGCACACCGGTCAGACCGGTGCTCCTCCGACCGGTCAGACCGGTCCCCCCGGTCAGACCGGTCAGACCCACCGGTCGGACCGGTCCGTGCCGCACCTCCGTCTTCGGTTCTTCAGTCTTGGCTTTGTGGATCAACCAAGAAACCCAGTGGTTTTATGGTGAACCACCGGAAACCCCGCGAACTCGGTGTAGTCTCCGCCAATCTCCATTCATGACCTGGATCCCACGTAGTCCCGGCTCGACCTTGGTTTTGAGGCTCAACCAAGAAACCGTCCATGACTTCATCTTGCTGTTCATGCCACCATGCGGCCCGCACTTGACCCCCGCTGGCCACTGGGTCCCTCGAACGAAGCCTACTTGTCTTCTCCACACCTGGAGGCCTCACCGGCGACGACCTTTCGCGCTTGTTCTTCACCCGCACCAACACGAGTCAAGCCGCAACTTTGCTCCCCGCAATACTTAGCCAAGAATCAGTCCACACAACGTTGTCAATCACTCATCACACAAGGAAGCGACCATCCACCGGTCCTCGAACCACACATGGTCCTCAACTCGGCCCACAAGTCAGTCTTTTTCCTGTACCAATTTTTGGTGTTAACATATGCCCTTTCAATTACGGGATAAAAGTGATTTTATTCCAAAATTGACTATAAATGCTCAACGTCTCCGAGCTAAATCTGTTCAACACCCATTCTTTCCTCTTGCAATCCGTTGGAGTCTTCGCTCAGATCCAAACCCTAGGTCATCAATCCCCCAAGCTCAAATCTTCAAATGGCGGACCAAGATCAAGCTCTCCAGGTAAATCTCATCCCCTTAAGGCCCATTCGGTATTACTTTTTCGATTTCCATCTTAAATTTTTTCTTCTACCTTTTTCTTTGATAGGCTCTAGCTGCTGAGATTTTGATTCCCATTGAGGACAAATCACCATCCTACTTCCTCGGGCCCGTGGGAACCTCTGACCCACTCGAGTTCATCGAAGCCGAATCTCAGAGGATCCCCTTTAAAGCAGCTTTGTCAAGACCCCATGAATGGAAATACACCTTCAAGAACTGGCCCCTGCCCCCAGTTGCAGGTTGGAGAAACTGGTATAAGAGGATACTTGATGATGACAGCGCTAAACCAGCAATTGGGACAGTCTTCGTACTGCCCAGTGTTTGGAGTTATCCTTGGCTGAAACTCCCAAAATTGAGAATCTTTTGATTGCAGCCTGTCATTTTTGGTCAAATGGTGTCAATGCTTTTCTCTTTGGCCATGGACCAATGTCTACTACTCTAGCCGATGTATATATGATGACCGGCCTTGATATCATAGGATCCGTGTATCCTTACAAATACAAAGGCTCCACCAGGCAAAGAGGAGTGAAGACAGGAGTTGGATACAAGATGTATATCCAAAAACATATGTCTGATGGCCCCTTGACTGAAGTTGAGTACATGGCCTTTCTGAACATGTGGCTCTGTAGATTCGTCTTCTGTGGCAAAGCCAACGAGCCAACCCTAAACCATATTGTAATGGCTGAAGACTTGGCTTCTGGTCATCCCATTCCCCTTGGAAAGTACCTCCTAGGAAGTGTGTACTATATGCTTCATCAGACCACCCACTTGATGCACACCAGTCAGAAGATCTCTTGTGTTAATGGCCCCTGGTGGTTTGTTCAAATGTGGCTGCAGCTATATATGCACCAGATCGTTGGTATTGATCTCAACAACTAGCATTTTCCTTCATCCAACTATAAGGAAGGAGAAGTTCAGATTACCAAAGGTTGCCAAACTTATGGAGAAGCTGGCTCAACCATATCCATTGACCAGAACATCAACCAACTCTTGGAGCTTTTCTTCAAAGGTTTCACCAATCCCCTTTGACTTTTCTGAACAATGATAACTTGACCCTCCCTTATGAATTCAATTTTGAGAATGGATGTAATGATGTAAGATCCATAGAAATTTTCAACATCTTCATCCATCCATGCATCCTGCCAGCAGAATTTAGTGGAGGAAGGCAAAATCAAAGCACCTTTGAATATTATCAACCAAACATGATGGCCTGACAGCTAGGATGTGACCAAGTGCCCCCAAGACTATTCCTTCACGAATTCCTCAAGCCTAGAGAGGAAATCAAGGAAAACCTGCAAGCCAGAAGAGTCTTTGAGTATCAATGCAGCCCAACTATTTATACACCTTGGCCCTTTGTACCAACATCAATAGCTCATCCCTCTTTTATTTCATGGTGGCAAGAACTCCATGATCACACCTTCAATGAGCCAATACATTCTTTTTGTCTTGATCTAATGCCTGACTTCCAGCCAATTTCAGAGGTAATGTACTTATTTTTTCTTCTCTCAAGCATGTCCTTCTTTACTGATCATGATCCTTTGCCACTTTTTGCAGAATACAGTGCCTGCCCCTCGGGCTAGGACAATTTCTTACAATGCTGCCGGCCCAATCTCTGCCTTGGAATTTAAATCCACCACATTGGCTCAACTGATGTCCAGATTTGCCACCTCAGACCCAACTCTTATCAGTTCAGCCTCCGATAAAAGAAAAGCTCCATCCCTGGTTGCTCCTCCTGTTGCCAAGAAGAAAAGAACATCCCAAAGAGTTCTTATTGAGGTTAACATCTTTCCCTTCCTTAGCATAAACCACTCCTTATTCTGATAATTTTATCTTGTATAATTTCAGACCAGAGTTCAGCAACCATCAACCACTACAGAACCTGCCAATGCCCCATCTACTGGTAAGGTCTTCACCATTTTACTTCCTTTCAAAGACCATTCTTTTCATTGGCACTCACTCTCTACTTGTTATTTGCAGAGGAAACATTGGTGAACCAACCTGTGGGGAGTTCTTCTCCTCAACATGCTTCAAATCCAACTTCACCAAGGAATCAGCCATCTTCTCCTCAAGCAGAAACTTCAACTTCACCAGGGATTCAACCATCCCCTTCTCAAGTAGAAGTTCCAATTTCACCAGAGATGGACCCATCTTCTCTTCAGCCAGAAACTTCAAACCTATCAAGGACTCCACCAGCTTCTCCTCAGTTAGAAGCTTCAGCTTTATCAGGGCCCCCTCAAAATTCTCCTCAACTGATCATCCATGAACCTCCTCCTGAGTTTGAAACTTCTCCAATCCAGGAGGCCAGGAATGAGGTAAGCATAAATGTTTGCCCCTTTTTATTTAATAAACCATCCTTAATTCGGCAATTTTTTCTTTTCAGGACCGGGCTGCATCACCACCAAGCTTTTCTTTTACCGTGGATGATTAAACTGCCGAAAAAGGAGATGAGGCATCTTCAAGCCATGTTTTGTTAGAGGAAAACCAGGCAAAACTGAAAGAAATCCTCTCCTTGCTGCAAAGAGATATCCAGGATCAAGTCAGGGATGTTGATCTTCTAGAAGAAGTGCTTGAATCTATCAACCAAGAACTCCCTGATGATATCAAAGCCTCCTTGGAGCCTATCCCACAACTGGACAATCACTTTGCAGCACTGAGGCGAGCTTTGAAGAATCAATCCTCCCGACCAGTCCTTGAACAAAAGAGAACCAAAGCCAAGCAATTCGTGAAAGATTCACAGGCTCAGATCCAAAATAACAAGGAGTTGCTGGCAGAATTGCAGCCTGCACTTGAATTGAAGATTGCCAGGAAAGTTGCACTAGAAGCTGAATTGAAGAACTTGACAGCTGAAATTGAGGCTGATAAGAAAAAGATAGCCGAACTTCCTGGATTAACAGAGAAAATCCAAAAGGAAGCTACAACAGCCTTGATTGAATCAAACCAACTCAAGACAAAACTCTCCGCTCTATCTAGCACACAGGAGGCTGATCAGAAACTGCTGGATAACATTAGCAAAATGATATCAGATGCTTCCAGTGTAATCTCAAGGTACTTGAACATTTGATTGCATCAAACAATTTGTAGCCGAATGATTTATCGTCCTTGTAATTTGTTTACCATAAATTTCACTTCCCATTTTCTGTCTTGCCTTGCGAGTAACTTTAGATGATTCATTCGGCAACTCCGGTCAAACAGTATCAGACCCGAATAGCGATCCGACCTCAACCCAACCGAATTTCAATCAGTCAAACCGAATATGAGTCAGCTTGAATTCCAAACGACCCGACGACGATTCGGTTAAGGAAGTATCTCCACCTCCCAAATTTTTCGGGATATGCACCACGATCTCCGGCCACGATCTCTCCGCCAGTCCCATAAATAAGAACCGTGGGTGCCCCTAGCCATTCACCAAGTCCTGTACCTTCGAACCTTTGCCAATCTTGAAGGATCAGATGGCGACTAGAGAGGGGGGGGGAGTGAATAGGAGCCAGTAAAAATTCTTCTCAAAGAACCCGGCCTATGCCCTAGTCAAATCCCGGTCACAAACAAGCGATGGATCGAATCACACACCAATCGCCAAGACAACAAGGTTATGGATCAACCTCTAGTCTTAGGAACGATTCCTTGTAGCACACGCGGAAGCACTAGAAAGGGAGGGAGGAATCGAACCAAGAAGCAAAGCTGCCAGCCTCTGGCGGACCGTCCGGCCAAGCAGGGCGGACTGTCCACGATGGCCGCGCGGACCGTCCGGCAGGGTACCGCGGACTGTCCGCACCCTTGCCGCGGACTGTCTGGCCTAAGTCGCGGACCGTCCGTTAAAGCGAACAGAACCTCCAGAACCGACCCAAGAAAAACGGACCGTCCACGAAGGCCAGGCGGACCGTTCGCGTGGGTCCCGGGCCGTTCGCTACTGATGCTCGGACCGTCCGCAAACCGGCTGCAACGAAAACCTAAAGCAAAACCGGATCAAAACGAAACGAAACAAGAACACGAAGAACGCTCGACGAACTGGCTCCTCGCGGACTGTCCACCGGCCCCTCGTGGACCGTCCGCGCCACACGGACAGAACTGAAAACAGCCCGACCTCGAAGGTCAACTCCCCCAAATCATCATCGGATTTCCCAAACGGTAGAAGCTGTAGAGACAAGGGTTTGGGGACTTGAAAAGCGTCACACAAGGATGCTATAGCCCAAAAATCTTGCCTCCTAACTCCCTAAATCACCGGGAATCGCGAATCCTTTGAGCACCACCAAAAGCTAGAGCTCCGACCAAAAATCCTTGAATCGAAGTGGTTTCCCGGCGTTTGAGGGAACAAGATCAATCACAAAGGTGCACAAGGCATCCATACATCTTTCCCTCAAAGAAATCTGGGGAGAAACCCACTCAAATCCGCGGAACCACACCAAGAACAAGAGCACCAAAAACAAGCACGCAAAAGACCACGAAAATCACAACGCCAAATCTTCTATACAAATCAGGAAAGATTCACAAGGTCTAGCATGCCGCCCTAGCATCCATCCCTCTCAACAAATCTCACATGAAGCTCTCATTCTAGCCTAGAGAAAAATGAAGAAGAAAATAGCTACAAAAACGAGAAATGGGAATGGGGAAATGAAACCCTAAGTCCCGGAGAGAGAGCCCCATCCACACACACTCATGGCTTATATATCGGGTCCCGCCGGTGTGGGAAATGACTCGACTACCCCTAACTCAACTACTGGCGATACAACCCACGCAGGGGCATTTAGGTAATGTTTGTGGGTCTTGTCATCGGACGGCCACGCCTTCGCCGCACCCCGCGTCCTCCTGACGCAAGCCATGCGATCCCGCCACGTGTCCTCCGCTTCGAAGCTTCCCGACACGCCCGGATCCCGTCTCCGTCGTGTTGGGCCTTCGGACTTGGTTTTGAGGCCCAAACCAAGAAACCGTCCTCCGATGGTTTTGTGGGCAAACCACCAAACCCCGCGTGCTCGGCCCGGCCTCCCGCCAAGCCTCTTGGCTCGACCGCCACCGTGCACCGGCTCGATCGTCCATGACTTCGTCTTGCTCGTCTCGCCACCATGTGGCCCGCACCTAGTCCCGCCGTCTATCGGGTCCCTCGAACCGAGCCTACTTGTCTCTCCATCTCCCGGAGGCCCCTCAAGGCTGAAGACCTTTCGCGCCCGTTCTTCACCTGCAACAATACGAACTAGGCCGCAGCCTACACCTGCACACTGAGCCAAGAGTCAGTCCAACACCCGTTGTCAATCACTCATCACTGAGGAGCGGTCATCCACCGACCACCGAGACGCTCCTGGTCCTCAATCTCCCCCTTGATGAGTGCATTGACAACACACAACGCGAAATGAAATTCAGAGAAAGAAAGAAAGAAGAAAGAAAAACAAAGAAGCGCAACTCATGACCAAAACCAAAGAAAGGCAAAGAAAGGTCACAAGCCGAGCAAAGCACAAACTCCACACCGAAAACAGCAAGAAAGCTCCCCCTGAACAAATGCAAGCTCCCCCTGAACAAATGCAAGCTCCCCCTGAACATGTGGAAGCAAACATTCAATTTTTAACTCACCTCTTCTGAATTTTCATTAAGCTCACCTCTTCTCCCCCTTGTTGACAATGTATGAATCAAGGTGAAAATGTAGAAATGCAAAACAAAGCATATAAACATCTACATGAGCTTCTCAAATAGGCCAAATTTAGTGTCAAAGGCTAGAAATGAGACAAAGAGCACATATATGGATCATAACATAGTCAAAGCATTGCCACAGGTATATATGGAAATATGGGCATGTGACAAAGCAAATTTTCAGATTTAAGTAAGTTTATCAAAAGATGGCTCATTTCACATGTAAAAGCCTATCCATGTCATATTCTAGCCAAAAACAAGCATATCATCCAGAGATCATACAAGGATATCCAATTCTCAACAAAGGATCATTGCAAACACCCATAAAGCAAAGCATGTCATGTTAAAGCTCATGAGCCATGTGTCCACTTCGGGGAGACTTCTCCACTGGTGAACATCATGCAACATGTTTTGCACCCATGTGTAAAAGATAAGACATTTTAAGCATAGACATGATGGGTGGAGCATTTTTCAAGCATACACACTTCTTTTCAAGATTTATTCATTTCATGGTACATGAAGTGCCTTTGCGGCAAAAAGAAGCTTATGCTCCTCCATGAATGTAACATAGGCTAAACATTCACAATGATATCGGCCTTTGGCCCAAATGCAAGAAAGAAACATCCAGACACAATCTAAGCATGAAAGCACATTTAGACCAAAACGTGACATGGATACACTACTACACATGAGTGGAGCACATTTCACCAAAGTTAGTCAAGATTAGCATTTGATTCAAAAAGGGCTATCTCACAACACATATATCTCAGATATTCCAAGAGCATAGCCTCACATAGCCATTTCTCCACACACATGACCAATATCTCACAAAGAGCCAAAGAAACTCAAATAAGGCATATGAAAGAAGCTCATCATCCTAAAATGCAATATGATACAAATGCAACATGATATATAACAGGATGGCTACCCTACCATGGTTTATACATGTCACACCCTGAAATTTTCAATTTCAGGATGTGAATAGAAATAATAATTAAATAACAATTTTCTCATAATTTTAAAATGTTTCCAACATTTATTTTCTTTACAGGAAATATAGCATAGGAAAAAAAATCCTTGTTTGATTTCTAAATTAAATAAAAAGTTGTGAGTGTTGCATTCATGCCGATGCATCCTGGTGTTTTCTGAGTGCTTAAGGTTTCAAAAATGCGTCTAGAAGCTGTCCAAACTCTTCCGAGAATTTTCTGGATTTTTCTGGAATTTATTCTCATTTTTCTGGGGCTATTTCTATTTATTAAAAGGCTCTAAAATATTTTTCATGAGCTCCAAATACTTTATTTGGATTGTTCATGTCTCAATGTGTCTCTAGGAATTTTCCTGGAATTTTTGTGATTTTCGGAGTATTTTTCGTGCCTTTAAACAATTTCTAGGGTTCATCTGGAATTATTTTCACATTAAAAATAATTTCGAAAAAAAAACAAACCCTATCTAACTGGGCCGAGCCCGGAGGCCCGACCCATGTTCGCGCCGGCCCGGCCGTCGGCCGTGCGGGGGCCCATCCGAGGCCCGCACAAGCCCATCGGCCGGCGTGTCCATGGCGGACACGCCGCCTCCGCCGGCCGTTTTCCCCCCTTGGCGTGAGTGCCGGCGGTCCTTGGGGTCCATGCCTATTTAGCCGCGCCCTCCGCGCGCCCGCCCCCGCCTACGCCGCCCGAGCCCCCGCCCGCCGCCCGCGCGCGCGGTCGCCTCGCGCCGCCCGACCCGTGCAAAGACCGGAGCCGCAAGCCGCCGCCGCCATCCTCGATCCGCCGACCATGAAGCCGACCGGAGGAAGCCGAGGCCTCCTTGAGCACCGCGACGACGAGCCATGTCCACCGGGCACCTTCCCGTCGCAGGGGAGTCCACCGGGCGCCGCCGCCCCTAGCGGATCGGGCTGGCCGCCATGGTCGTCCGCCGCCAGCCCGCTTGCCGTCGTCTCCCTCCTAGGTGAGCATGCCAAGGGAATCCCCGTGGTCTACTCTCCGTTTTTCCCGCTCACCCGAGCTTCTCGCCCTTCAGGTTGCCGGCGCCGCCATCCTCCAGAGCCGCCGGGTAGCCCCTGGCCACGGTGCATTCCCTGTCCAAGGGAAGAAGAAGACAGGGCCACTTTGCGGATGACCCCCTGTGAGAAGGTGAATTTCCCATATCTATGTCTGTGTCTTGCTAATCTTGCGGAAACCCCCCAGATCTATTAGATTCTTCAGATCCAATCCTACCAGATTCCTTTGCTAAGAAACCCTCGAATTTATATACATAATTTTGTATATGCCCCTGAGTTTTCGCAGAAAAGTCCCTGGAAGTTTCCAATCTTCACATCTAGGTCCTCAGATCTTTAAAGAGCCATATCTTTCACGTTTTAACTCCGATTTCAACCGTTCAAATTGCATCAGGACCATAATGATGTAAAGCACGCGTTAGCGGAGTGTTTTCATCATGTTTTTTTTTCTGAAAATAAATTTAAGATTAATTTTGATTAATGTCTAGTTATACATGCCTTTTATAAATAAAGCAATATAGATCTATATATCGTTTTTTATAAGCAAATTTTAATTTGATTAATGTTTCTATCACATGTTTTTGCACATAAAAGTTAATTAGATCTTTTACTCGGTTTTCCATACGTCAAATATTAATTTGCTTAATGATTAATTAACTTTTATAATTAAAAGTTGATTAGGCTTTTACTCCGCTTTATAAATAAATGTTAACCTTGATTAATACCAATTTAATGCTGTTTTTGATAATAATATGATCCACTTGAATTACAAAGTTACGTTTAGATTATTCATATAGTTTAGTTTTTCTAAATTAAATGTTTAATTGATTAATTCATATATGAATCTTTATAAATAAAACTTGACTAGTTCTTTACACCGATTTTTGCAAATAAAATCTAATTTGCCTTAAATCCAACTTGGGATATTTTATTTATGAAATATCCTTACATATATTTTGTTGACTAAAATAAACCTAAGCTTATAGTCTTGCTCTCTCATATGCAAATAATTCGTTAGACGTTCGGTGTCAGCTTTATCTCTCTTGATCAAGTTTATCAGAAGCCCTAAACCTTTCTAGTGTTAGCTCAAGCTCTGTCTCAGTGTGTCTCTGTCGTAGAGCTAGCCTTCTTTCAAGCTCCAGATCTTTCAAATCCTAGTACTTGCCATCCTATCATAATTGTCTTTTATGTAAGACAACTATACTCTTTCAGTTCTTTGATCCAACGTTGTGCAGCAATCCTTCTTAGAATCAATGTCTCTGTCATCCAGTTGTTCTTTGTTCATCCGAGTTCTCTTCGTAGACTAGTTTTCCTAGATCTTAGCCTAAGTTTTCTTATGCGCTTGATAGTTCGTTGCTACCGCTCTTGTTTGCTTCACCTTAACTTATACGTTAGCATGTGTATCACCTGTTACTTGTTTTAACATCAAAAATGCACGTTAATCTTGACTAATTCTTATTTCATTGTTTTTATAAATAAAAAGTGATTAGGTTCTAATCCGGTTTTCTTTAATCACGATGTAATTGGTGAATCCCTATTCATAACTAGTTTTTCTAAATAAAAGATGTTAGAGTTGAACATCGGTTTTCATAATAAAGTTAATATGCCTAATGACATCATAAATGCCTTTTCAATATTAAATATGTTTAGTTGAACACGTGACATAAAGTTACTCGCCTAGATCTCTTATACTTGCTTAATCTTTTTAAGGTAATTGTTAATTTGACATAATTTCTACTCAAATGTTATAAATAAAATATGATTAGGTTTATCGTGATTTCTTTAATTAAATGTAACTTGTTTAATGGTAACAAAGAGTATTTCTCTGAAATATTCTTTCACATGATTTCTTAATTAAAATATGCCAAGCGTAGTTTCTTGTGGTTTGATAATAATCTTTCGGTAGTTTTGAGCTTAGTTCTGTTCTCAGTGGTTCCCTCGTTTCTTGCGTAACCCTTAGAATCGAGCTCTGTTTCAATGTGATCTTTCCGGTCCTTGCTCAATCTTCCGCAATCATCTCTTCAAAGCTAATCAAGCCTTTCCCTTCCAAGCACACTTTGTGTTCTTTAGTGATCCATCTGATCGAGCCTGTCCTTTAGTGCGTTCTTTTAAAGTTTCCTTTTTGATTGGTGCATTGTTCTTAGTTATGTTTGTTTGTTTGCTTTGTATGCTTGTGCTCGATGATTGATGCGATTAGAGTGAACGTTGTTCGTGGTTCAAGAGCTTGGAAGAGTGTGAAGGTGAAGATTCTGAGCAACATCACCACTTTGGTTAAAGGCAAGTGTGTCCTTGATCTTTTGTCCCAATAACTTTATTAATCACTTTGCATTGCTTTGCATATATTTTGATGGGTTCCTATTAAGGATGACTAGCCTCTTTTGACTGTTATCTTGAACCTGGTTCTTAATTAATTCTGATGGTAGATATTGCTTAGTTTGCTCAACTGGGTTGGTGTTAATCAACATGGTTATCATTTTATGCTCTATGTTCCTTTATGTGATGTTTAATATACAAGACCATGTGTCTAATCGGAACATGGAGAACCACCCAGGAAAACAGTACAACCACAAGAACTAATGGGCAATGGTCTTGGCTGAATAATTAGGAACTTTAGCTTGTGGTGACCTTACCTGATAAGGACAAGGGATCAGCGGTACTGTGGGGGTATGGACTCGCTCTAGCAGGGGGTTGGGTGAGTTATTCTTTTTATGGTGGGGTATCGACCTGCTAGGGGACTTTATACCTTGCTAACTGATCCGGACCTTGTGGGTCACTACTTGTTGGAGAACATTTGTAAAGGACTTGTAGCGTCCCTATGCAACCACACCTCGGTAGTGTGGTTGGTGCCTAGCTAGCATCGCATGGTTGGGTTCAAAGTTCTTCGGAGCTTTTACGCTGCTTGTGGGTAAAGATGTACAACCTCTGCAGAGTGTAAAACTAATCGATTAGCCGTGCTCACGGTCAAGAGCGGCCTGGACCCTCACATGATAATCAAACTTGAAGATGAACTTAAATCGTGTTCTCTGGTTATGTTTGCCATGTGCTTATGGCGTATCTCTTATCTTATGCTTAATTGTGGGTTGGTATAAACTTATACTTTATTAGTAATTAGGTGCTAATAAAACTTGACCAACTAAAATTGCTTAAATGCTTATAGCCCAGTCCACTATAAAGCCTTTGCATTCATTCTTTTCCCCACACTTGCTGAGTACGACAAGTGCTCACCCTTGCTATAAACAATGTTGCTCAGAAGGAGGAAGCTACTCTGAAGTCTTGTGAAGATGTTGTTGGTTCTAGGCATACGCAACCCCCAGTCGATTGCTTGTGAAGTTTGGTGCCTCCGTTTCCAGGATTAAGCGTAAATCTCTGATCATCTACCTTTTTCTTACGTGATATTGTTTCTATTATTCACTTATGTCACTATATGCATGAAACTTGATCCTGGCATGCATATAGGTTTGCACTTGGTTTTCTTTGGAAAAACAGGTGTGACAGAGTGGTATCAGAGCTGTATCGACTGTAGGACGCAAGCCTAGATAGTAATGGTCGTTTCTCAAGGTTTCCTTTGATCTAAAATTCATCACTACCTTTCCCTTGAGCTGTGTGATGAATATTCTTGCTCCTTAAACCATATCTTTCATCAACCCTCCTTGACAGCTCACCGTTGACTGTCACATTTTCATTTGCACATCATTGTTTTGCAAATCATTATGACCTCTACCCTTGCCTATTTATTTACTCTCCCCTTGGACTTGATCTTGTCTCTCTTCCACTTTTCTCAAGCAATTTCACCAATAAGCCAAAAGGTGAATTGTTACCCTTAACATTCTATCTGTTCGCGCAACTCTCCAACATGTCAGCGTTGTTTTAATTCTTTCTCAAGCTACAGAACTCCGATTGACATGAAACCAGTTGGGTTAGTTCCTAAATTTTATAAGTGACTCTCTACCAAAAATTCAGACCTATCTAGTACATATTCCAGGAGCTATGCTCGAAACATTGGAGGTATCAGAATCTGTAAACTCTGCTGACCTAGTTACCTTCATTATATTGTATCTCGGGCTATGGACCTCCGATGGAGATAAATCCAATTGGAGTAGTTCAGGAATTTCATAAGTTTCACTCTGTCCAAAATTCATCAATTTTGGTTGTATATACAGAGACTTATGCCCGAAACTTTGGAGGTTCTCTAATCTGTCGACACTGCTGACATAGCCATCTTGTTTAATTCATATCTCGAGTTCTAAACCTCCGATTGAGGTGATTCCAGTTGGGTTGAACTCATAATTTTGGCCTCCTTGATCTGGGAAAAATCCCTTATTTTTGGAGATCCCTGCTTGGAGCTACATCTCATCTATTAGGAGGACACCCTCTGACTTTGTTAACAACGTGTAGTGTCGTTCCCTTAGCTATGCCTTGGTTGGTGGAATTGAGTGCTTGCATGATGATGCTTGGTTTTATGACATTGATTGATTTGTTTCTTTGCAGTGAGTGTTGGTGTATTGTGGATCTTATATCTGCTTAACATCAGTTGCTTAGTTGGGTTCTTCTTTTGTATCTCCCACCTCCTTGCTCTTTCCATTCTTTCTCTCTACTCTTCAGCCTACCTCTTCTGATCCTATCACAAATACCCAATCAGATGGAGAGCTCCAACATAAATCATGAAGATAAAGATAATGAAGGAAACATCAACATTCCTCTTGCAACCTCATCATTGGAGCACAAGATGGAGTATATCGCTACACAAACTCAGGCAATGGCCTAAACCATGGTTAAGATTCATCAGTCCATTACAGATCAAGCTCTACTTACTAAAGATCACAATACAGTCACCAATGATAACCATCAAAACATGACTCCTCCACCATTAGATAAAGAGAAGCTAACAACCATGCAGACTCAAGTCTTACAAGGAAGGATGCAGCCAAGTATAACCTACTTTAGTAATGAGATGGCCAAAGACAGAGTTCCCATTGCGCCAGTGAAGAGGCAAGTTGCTGAAGCATGGAATAATCATAGAAAGAAGAAGAAGAAGCATGAAGCACTGAAACTAACCATGGAGAAACAATATGAGGTTAACAAGGCTCCAGATATGTGTCCGTGTGGTGAGTACCATGATCTTTCATGTCCCCAGAAGGAAGCTAGTCTTATGACAGCAGAAGCTCGCCAACATAACCTTATAGATATCAATAAGCAGAGGATGTTGTCCACCCAAAAACCCAACTCAAGAAGAAGGTTCTCAAGCTGAAGGTCATCCTCAAACCCTAAAACCTTGATGGTTGGATTATCACTTGCAAGGAATAAAAACATTGTAGACGCAAGCGATCTAACAAACAAAATTGTAGAACGAGACGAGAGAAGGTGTTATCACACTTATGGGCAGATAATGGTACTGAACCTGGTTCTAACAAACCCCAGCCTAAGGTTGTTCAACCTATGTATGTCACTCCTATCAAGAAGAATCCTGATGCACAAGTTGATCTACCAAGGACTATGATGGAGCACAGCGAAAAATGGAGAAATCACAATGATCGAAGAATGGATAAGTTATAAGTGGGACCAGACTATATATTCATAAACAAGTCCAATGAGCTATGAAGAATAGAAGGGCATGTTTGGTGTGTTTGTATAAGGAAGGTCGATATGAGGAAAGTTGATAAGCTTTGGATAATACCCCCATGAGTCTTTGTTTCTTGCTAACCTTTTTCGAATCTCGGGACGAGATTCCTTTTAAGGGGGGTAGAGTTGTCACACCCTGAAATTTTCAATTTCAGGATGTGAATAGAAAGAATAATTAAATAATAATTTTCTCATAATTTTAAAATTTTTCCAACATTTATTTTCTTTACAGGAAATATAGCATAGGAAAAAAAATCCTTGTTTGATTTCTAAATTAAATAAAAAGTTGTGAGTGTTGCATTCATGCCGATGCATCCTGGTGTTTTCTGAGTGCTTAAGGTTTCAAAAATGCGTCTAGAAGCTGTCCAAACTCTTCCGAGAATTTTCTGGATTTTTCTGGAATTTATTCTCATTTTTCTGGGGCTATTTCTATTTATTAAAAGGCTCTAAAATATTTTTCATGAGCTCCAAATACTTTATTTGGATTGTTCATGTCTCAATGTGTCTCTAGGAATTTTCCTGGAATTTTTGTGATTTTCGGAGTATTTTTCGTGCCTTTAAACAATTTCTAGGGTTTATCTAGAATTGTTTTCGCATTAAAAATAATTTCGAAAAAAAAACAAACCCTATCTAACTGGGCCGAGCCCGGAGGCCCGACCCATGTTCGCGCCGGCCCGGCCGTCGGCCCGTGCGGGGCCCATCCGAGGCCCGCACAAGCCCATCGGCCGGCGTGTCCATGGCGGACACGCCGCCGCCGCCGGTCGTTTCCCCCCCTTGGCGTGAGTGCCCGGGAGTCCTTGGGGTCCGTGCCTATTTAGCCGCGCCTCCCGCGCGCCCGCCCCCGCCTACGCCGCCCGAGCCCCGCCCCGCCGCCCGCGCGCGGTCGCCTCGCGCCGCCCGCGGCGCGCAAAGACCGGAGCCGCAAGCCGCCGCCGCCATCCTCGATCCGCCGACCATGAAGCCGACCGGAGGAAGCCGAGGCCGCCTTGAGCACCGCGACGACGAGCCATGTCCACCGGGCACCTTCCCGTCGCAGGGGAGTCTATCGGGCGCCGCCGCCCCTAGCGGATCGGGCTGGCCGCCATGGCTGTCCGCCGCCAGCCCGCTTGCCGTTGTCTCCCTCCTAGGTGAGAATGCCAAGGGAATCCCCGTGGTCTACTCTCCGTTTTTCCCGCTCACCCGAGCTTCTCGCCCTTCAGGTTGCCGGCGCCGCCATCCTCCAGAGCCGCCGGGTAGCCCCTGGCCACGGTGCGTTCCCTGTCCAAGGGAAGAAGAAGACAGGGCCACTTTGCGGATGACCCCCTGTGAGAAGGTGAATTTCCCATATCTATGTCTGTGTCTTGCTAATCTTGCGGAAACCCCCCAGATCTATTAGATTCTTCAGATCCAATCCTACCAGATTCCTTTGCTAAGAAACCCTCGAGTTTATATACATAATTATGTATATGCCCCTGAGTTTTCGCAGAAAAGTCCCTGGAAGTTTCCAATCTTCACATCTAGGTCCTCAGATCTTTAAAGAGCCATATCTTTCACGTTTTAACTCCGATTTCAACCGTTCAAATTGCATCAGGACCATAATGATGTAAAGCACGCGTTAGCGGAGTGTTTTCATCATGTTTTTTTTTTCTGAAAATAAATTTAAGATTAATTTTGATTAATGTCTAGTTATACATGCCTTTTATAAATAAAAGCAATATAGATCTATATATCGTTTTTTATAAGCAAATTTAATTTGATTAATGTTTCTATCACATGTTTTTGCACATAAAAGTTAATTAGATCTTTTACTCGGTTTTCCATACGTCAAATATTAATTTGCTTAATGATTAATTAACTTTTATAATTAAAAGTTGATTAGGCTTTTACTCCGGCTTTATAAATAAATGTTAACCTTGATTAATACCAATTTAATGCTGTTTTTGATAATAATATGATCCACTTGAATTACAAAGTTACGTTTAGATTATTCATATAGTTTAGTTTTTCTAAATTAAATGTTTAATTGATTAATTCATATATGAATCTTTATAAATAAAACTTGACTAGTTCTTTACACCGATTTTTGCAAATAAAATCTAATTTGCCTTAAATCCAACTTGGGATATTTTATTTATGAAATATCCTTACATATATTTTGTTGACTAAAATAAACCTAAGCTTATAGTCTTGCTCTCTCATATGTGCAAATAATTCGTTAGACGTTCGGTGTCAGCTTTATCTCTTTTGATCAAGTTTATCAGAAGCCCTAAACCTTTCTAGTGTTAGCTCAAGCTCTGTCTCAGTGTGTCTCTGTCGTAGAGCTAGCCTTCTTTCAAGCTCCAGATCTTTCCAATCCTAGTACATGCCATCCTACCGTAATTGTCTTATATGTAAGACAACTAGACTCATTCAGTTCTTTGATCCAACATTGTGCAGCTATCTTTCTTAGAATCAATGTCTCTGTCATCCAGTTGTTCTTTGTTCATCCGAGTTCTCTTCGTAGACTAGTTTTCCTAGATCTTAGCCTAAGTTTTCTTATGCGCTTGATAGTTCGTTGCTACCGCTCTCGTTTGCTTCACCTTAACTTATACGTTAGCATGTGTATCACCTGTTACTTGTTTTAACATCAAAGATGCACGTTAATCTTGACTAATTCTTATTTCATTGTTTTTATAAATAAAAAGTGATTAGGTTCTAATCCGGTTTTCTTTAATCACGATGTAATTGGTGAATCCCTATTCATAACTAATTTTTCAAAATAAAAGATGTTAGAGTTGAACATCGGTTTTCATAATAAAGTTAATATGCCTAATGACATCATAAATGCCTTTTCAATATTAAATATGTTTAGTTGAACACGTGACATAAAGTTACTCGCCTAGATCTCTTATACTTGCTTTATCTTTTTAAAGTAATTGTTAATTTGACATAATTTCTACTCAAATGTTATAAATAAAATATGATTAGGTTTATCGTGATTTCTTTAATTAAATGTAACTTGTTTAATGGTAACAAAGAGTATTTCTCTGAAATATTCTTTCACATGATTTCTTAATTAAAATATGCCAAGCGTAGTTTCTTGTGGTTTGATAATAATCTTTCGATAGATTTGAGCTTAGTTCTGTTCTCAGTGGTTCCCTCGTTTCTTGCGTAACCCTTAGAATCGAGCTCTGTTTCAATGTGATCTTTCCGGTCCTTGCTCAATCTTCCGCAATCATCTCTTCAAAGCTAATCAAGCCTTTCCCTTCCAAGCACACTTTGTGTTCTTTAGTGATCCATCTGATCGAGCCTGTCCTTTAGTGCGTTCTTTTAAAGTTTCCTTTTTGATTGGTGCATTGTTCTTAGTTATGTTTGTTTGTTTGCTTTGTATGCTTGTGCTCGATGATTGATGCGATTAGAGTGAACGTTGTTCGTGGTTCAAGAGCTTGGAAGAGTGTGAAGGTGAAGATTCTGAGCAACATCACCACTTTGGTTAAAGGCAAGTGTGTCCTTGATCTTTTGTCCCAATAACTTTATTAATCACTTTGCATTGCTTTGCATTAATTTTGATGGGTTCCTATTAAGGATGACTAGCCTCTTTTGACTGTTATCTTGAACCTGGTTCTTAATTAATTCTGATGGTAGATATTGCTTAGTTTGCTCAACTGGGTTGGTGTTAATCAACATGGTTATCATTTTATGCTCTATTTTCCTTTATGTGATGTTTAATATACAAGACCATGTGTCTAATTGAAACATGGAGAACCACCCAGGAAAACAGTACAACCACAAGAACTAATGGGCAATGGTCTTGGTTGAATAATTAGGAACTTTAGCTTGTGGTGACCTTACCTGATAAGGACAAGGGATCGGTGGTACTGTGGGGTATGGACTCGCTCTAGCAAGGGGTTGGGTGAGTTATTCTTTTTATGGTGGGGTATCGACCTGCTAGGGGACTTTATACCTTGCTAACTGATCCGGACCTTGTGGGTCACTACTTGTTGGAGAACCTTTGTAAAGGCCTTGTAGCGTCCCTATGCAACCACACCTCGGTAGTGTGGTATGGTGCCTAGCTAGCATCGCATGGTTGGGTTCAAAGTTCTTCGGAGCTTTTACGCTGCTTGTGGGTAAAGATGTACAACCTCTGCAGAGTGTAAAACTAATCGATCATCCGTGCTCACGGTCAAGAGCGGCCTGGACCCTCACATGATAATCAAACTTGAAGATGGACTTAAATCGTGTTCTCTGGTTATGTTTGCCATGTGCTTATGGCGTATCTCTTATCTTATGCTTAATTGTGGGTTGGTATAAACTTATACTTTATTAGTAATCAGGTGCTAATAAAACTTGACCAACTAAAATTGCTTAAATGCTTATAGCCCAGTCCACTATAAAGCCTTTGCATTCATTCTTTTCCCCACACTTGCTGAGTACGACAAGTGCTCACCCTTGCTATAAACAATGTTGCTCAGAAGGAGGAAGCTACTCTGAAGTCTTGTGAAGATGTTGTTGGTTCTAGGCGTACGCAACCCCCAGTCGATTGCTTGTGAAGTTTGGTGCCTCCGTTTCCAGGATTAAGCGTAAATCTCTGATCATCTACCTTTTTCTTACGTGATATTGTTTCTGTTATTCACTTATGTCACTATATGCATGAAACTTGATCCTGGCATGCATATAGGTTTGCACTTGGTTTTCTTTGGAAAAACAGGTGTGACAATACATCAAGCAAAGCATGTATATACATCAAAGTAAACATGGTATGATACATATGGTACAAAAAGGAAAACCCCCCAAGAATCAACTAGAAAGGACAACAAACCCCAAGTCCCCCCCGCAAGCGCACAAATGTAGCTTGGTCGAGAGGATTTGTGAAAATGTCTGCAAGCTGATCTTGGGTAGGGAAATGGCTCAACACAATGGTCCCTTTCTCCACATTGTCTCTCAAGAAATCGTACCTCACCTCTATATGTTTGGTTCTGGAGTGAAGCACAGGGTTTTTCGCTACGCTTATAGCACTAGTGCTATCACAAAGAAGTGGGATCTGGGTGCACTCCTCACCAAAGTCTCTCAAAGTGTATGAAATCCACAACAGCTGGGAACAAGAACTCGCGGCTGCAACATACTCTGCCTCGGTGGTGGACTGAGCTACACTAGACTGCTTGCGGGAAGACCACGAAACCAACGAGGACCCAAGAAACTGACAAGAACCAGAAGTAGACTTCCTCTCGACTCGACAACCAAAGCAAAATCGCATCGAAAAACCATGAAGAGAAAGAGTCGAGGAGGAAGAATACCAAAGGCCAAGACCGGGGGCGGATCGTAGGTACCGAAAATCCTCTTGACGGCCCGTCGATGTGATGTCCTCGGCGAAGCTCGAAAACGAGCGCACAGACACACACTGAACTGTATGTCTGGCCTCGTCGCAGTCAAGTAGAGGAGGGAGCCGATCATGCTCTGGTACTCTCGCTGGTTCACTGGTTCTCCGTCCTCATCCGCATCCAAAGTGGCCGTACTCCCCATGGGAGTCGACATCGGCTTCACATCTTGCATCTGGAACTTCCTCAGCATGTCTTTCGTGTACTTGGTCTGGTGCACGAATGTTCCATCCTTCACTTGCTTGATCTGCAGCCCGAGAAAGTATTGCAACTCGCCCATCATGCTCATCTTGAACTCTCTGCTCATCTCATCTGCAAACTTGGCAACAAGGTTATGTGACGAGCCACCAAAGACAATATCATCCACGTATATCTGAACAATCAACAAGTCATTTCCATGCTTGAGGAGAAACAAGGTCCTATCCACGGTACCCATCACAAACCCTCTACTCAATAGAAAACCTCTCAATCTCCCATACCAAGCACGGGGCGCCTGTTTCAACCCATACAGAGCCCTTTTCAACCTGTACACCCTGTGTTGGTACAACTCGCTCTCGAACCCTGGTGGCTGCTTCACATACACCTCCTCCTCTATGACCCCATTCAGAAAAGCACTTTTCACATCCATTTGAAATAACTTGAACCCTTTTGCCACGGCAAAGGCTAGAAGGATTCAAATTGCCTCAAGATGGGCCACAGGAGCAAAGGTCTCCTCATAGTCGATCCCCTCCTTCTGACTATAACCCTGAGCAACAAGCCTGGACTTGTTCCTCACAACCATCCCATTCTCACCCTATTTGTTCTTACAAACCCACTTGGTTCCTATAGGATGGCAATTTGGAGGTGGTTCAACTAACTCCCACACCTGGTTCCTTTCAAAGTTTTCCAACTCCTCATGCATAGAATTGACCCAGTTTGCATCAGATAAAGCATGTCCAATGTCCTTGGGCTCAAAGGTGGCAACAAATGCAGCATGAGCGAAATGAGAGTAATTTCTAGACCTGAGCCGTGTAGTACGTTCGTCAATGTCCCCAATGATCTTCGATAGGGGATGCACTTCTTGAATCCGTCTGGGAGCCTCACGCCTCGAGACTACCTCCCCCTCAACTCCAGCTTCTCTCGCTTGGTCCTCTTGTCGCACCGTCGTTGTCCATGAAGTAGACGGTCCAACCTCCGTAGTGGTCGTAGGGGAAGTAGTGGGAACACACTCAGCTTCAGGCGCATGGTTCTCTCCATCATCATCTCCAGCTTCATCCTTCTCCTCTTCAAAGAGGTCCTCGACCATCTCTTCATCACTTGCACATTCAAAGCCAAGAGAGGTACATGGCATTGTCTCATCGACGGTCACCTCGCAAGTCTCCATGATTTTGTTAGTCTCAAGGTTAAGCACCCTATAGGCTCTAGAATGATTAGTATATCCAAAGAAAATCCCATCACTAGACCTAGCCTCAAACTTGTCGAGTTTTCCTTTCTTAAGAATGAAGCATTTGCAACCAAAAACTCGGAAATGACTCACCTTGGGTGCCCGACCATGCATCACTCATAACGAGTCTTCCTCTTGAAAGCTCGCAATAAAATCCGTTGGAAACATGACAAGCCGTATTGACCGCCTCAGCCCAATACCTCCTAGGAGTCCTGTGCTCATCGAGCATCGTCCTAGCCATCTCACAAAGAGTCCGATTTTTCCTTTCCACAACTCCATTTTGAGGGGGCACATAAGGGGTCGAATACTGATGTTCAAGACCTAGATCACGACAGAAGGCATCAAAACGAGAGTTCTTGAACTCTGAGCCATTATCACTACGGATAGCTCGAATAGCATTCCCATGCCTCTCGTTTTTCAACCTCATGATCAGATCTCGAGCAAAACCAAATGTCTCACTCTTGTCTTCCAAGAAAAACACCCAGGCATAGCGAGAGTAATCGTCCACCACAACAAGGACATACCACTTCCCACCCACCGAGCGAACTCAAGCTGGCCCAACAAGGTCCATATGCAACAGCTCTGTCGGACTCTCGGTCATGAAATCGGTCAGGGGTGGATGGGGAGTGGCTACCATCTTGCCATGCCTACACAGAGCACAAACCAAATCCTTCTCAAACTTCAACCTCGGCAATCCTCGGACAAGGTCAAGACCACTCAAGCGGGAAACCAAATCAAAGCTCAAGTGTCCCAACCGCCTATGCCATTTCCACAAATCAAAAGAAGGACCGGCCATCAAACAGCGAGCAGGACCCAAAGAACGAGAGAAATCAGCCCTGAAAATCTGACCCTCGGGGATGATCATACAGACAAGATCACCACGAGAATCCAAAGAAACGAGACTCACCAGACTTGAAACGCACCTCAAAGCCCTCATCAAGCAACTGAGAAACCGAAAGCAAATTGAAACCCAAAGACTTCACAAGAGCAACTCTCTTCAACGTTACCTTGTCACTCACATGCACAACACCCTCAGAAATCACCCTTCCTCGTCCATTGTCCCCAAATGTGATGTACATCCTTTCCTTCACTGGGGTGAGGCTAGAGAACCACTTCTTATCTCCGGTCATGTGTCGGGAACATCCGGAGTCGATCAACCAAATGTTCTCCAAGCCTCCCCGCCCGTAGTCGAAACAAGAACGAGAATGAGCTAACGACTCGACAACGGGGTTAGCACAAAGAAAGTTAAACCAAGGTGTCGAGCCATCTGCTCAAAAGAGGGGTTAGCAAACATCATTCCCTTGCCACCAAACTTCCCATGTCCCATGGAAGGAGTACGAGCACCACGAGGGGGAAAACGTGGTCCGTAGTTCCTCTGGAACCCAAAGCTGCGATCATATCCCCTAAACCCGTATTGAGGACGAGTAGGGGGACGTCCAGCAAAACCACCATGAGCCCGACCAAACCTCTCACCAGCACACACACCATCATCTCTCCTAACAAACCTCTCACCACCACCTCTCTGTGGGAACCTACCACCCTGAGCTCCAACTCTACCAACACTCTTCACACTTCCCACACCCCGTGGAAGTGGCACTCTAGGCTCAGGAATACCATGAGACTGGCGATACCTTTCCTGGTTTGCTTGCTCCCAAGGAAGCCTCTCATCCCTCTTCTTCTTGTAGCAAAACTTTGTTAGATGCCTCTCCTTGCCACAATACTCACACCTGAAGGGGATGGGTTTTGGTTTTGGCTCTGGCTTCTCTCTAGGCTTCTCACCCTTCTCACTCACAAACTTCACCGGTTTCTGGAAGTCATTTGTCTTAGGTGGGAATTTGGGTGGATCTTGGGTTGTTTCAAGCTTGTTGCAAAGGTGGTTGGGCTTTGGTGTGAAAGAGTTCCTGGGTGCTTTTGGAAGTGGGACTTGGATGTGTCCGATCACCTCAAACTCGAGGTTAGACTCAACACACATCTCATACACACTCTCCCCACTGTTCTCTCCCACTTTCTCACCCAACTTCTCAAAACCCAAACCACGACCATCAGCTCTCTTGAACTCCTCAATCATGATTTTCAATTGAGGTTCCTGCCCAGACAACCAACCCAACACTTTCCTAAAGTAATCATTTTCCTCATAAATGACATCCAAACGGGAAGTAAGTTCAAGATTGCGCAAAGTAACTTCATCACAGCTAGTGCATGCATTGACAACAGGAGCTTTCAAAGAAGCTTCCAAAGTGCTAATAGTAGAACGAGCATCAACAAGCTTAGCATGCATAGTAGGACATGATTTACAAGCACCAAGCAAAGTGGGTCTAGCCTTAAGCTCATCATACTCAGTCCTAAGAGCATCTAGTTTAGCCAAAGTGGAAGCATTCTTCTCATTGAGCAACTTGATCTCATTCAACCATGCATCACACTCAAGACACTCAACATCATCAGGAGTAGTAGGAGAAAGATTCAAAGAGTCATTCTCAAGTTTCAATTCAAGCAATTTGGACTCTAACTCTCCTACTTTCTCACTAGCATTCTCAAGTTGAGCCCTAAGATCTTTCCTCATCTTCTTAGCATCTCTCAACACGCTATCACGGTTGTCAATCAAGCCATTCAACCTAGTGATCTCAGCAAGCAAAGAGTCGGGGTCACAATTTACCTCATCCTCCGAGTCGAAGTCGCTGTCTTCCTTCTCGCTCTTCTTGCTACTCGAGCTATGGAACATCCCACAAAAGCCTTCAAGCGCCACACAGCTCAACCCACTGAGGTTCCGGCTTGCACTCTTCTTGCCCTTGCGCCTCCCGGCGTCTTCATCTTCACTGCTTGAGCTTGACTGCGCGTCGCTTGAGCTTGAGTTGACGTCGCTTGCACCGGCCACCATGGCTCTTGCCTTGTCCTTCTTGTAGCCTCCCTTGCTCGGTCGCCGCTTGTCCTTGTCCTTGCTCTTGGACTTGCTGAAGTGCTTGCCCTTGGAGGAGTACTTGTCTTCACACCTTGGGTGCGTCTTGTACTCGCTCATCTTGTACTTGTTCTCCTCCGCTTCCGGGCACTCGGCGATGAAGTGTCCATGCTTGCCACACTTGTAGCATGTCCCCGAGCTCCGCCTTGCATTCCTCCAGCTCTCATGTAGTCGATCAAACCTCCTTGAGAGCAAGGCCGCCTCCTCCTCGCCCAAAGCACATCAAACTCCTCATCTGGAATAGACATAAGAGAAGACAAGGAAAACTGTCGACATGAAGGGTTAGATTTGCCCTTTGATCCGCCCACAAGAGCAAGACTATGGTCAGTCGAGCCCTCATGCTTGGATTGCAACTTCCTGTCAACCTCAGCCGACTTGAGCTTAGAAAAGAGGTCATCCAACTCAATGGTCAAATATTGCCCAGACTCCATGATGGCCTCAACCTTAGCACCCCAAACATTTGGGTCCAAGACATGCAAGAGCTTCAAAGCTTGATCATGCTCAGTGTAAGGGAAATCCTCAACATTAGCCTTCATGTTGTTCACGATGGCGGTGAACCTCTAAAACATCGCATCAATGTCCTCACAGGGAAGTTGAGTGAAGTTCTCATATTGCATCCGGTAAGAGATAAAGAGGCGAGCCTTCACATGGTTATCACCACTGTGAGCAACCAACAACTTCTCCCAAATTTGCCAAGCAAGATTCAAATGGCGAACACGCTCAAACTCAGGATCACACAAGCTCCGGACCAAGTGATCAACGGCTTTTGCATTTCCCTCATACTTGGCCTTAGCACCAGCATCGGTCACCGTAAGAGTATGGATGTTGACCGGAATAGCATAGGTCTTGTCAAGCACAATGAAATCCAACAACTTGCCACGAAGAAAGATCATCATACGAGCCGCCCACTTGTGGTAACCCTTCCCATCGAAGTGCGGCGGACCGTCCCGCTCAACGTACGCCATATTAGGATTCAAGACTTGTCAAAGTCACAAAGAATCCGGCACCAAGCTCTGATACCAATTGAAGGATCAGATGGCGACTAGAGAGGGGGGAGTGAATAGGAGCCGGTAAAAATTCTTCTCAAAGAACCCGGCCTATGCCCTAGTCAAATCCCGGTCACACACAAGCGATGGATCGAATCACACACCAATCGCCAAGACAACGAGGTTATGGATCAACCTCTAGTCTCAAGAACGATTCCTTGTAGCACACGCGGAAGCACGAGAAAGGTAGGGAGGAATCGAACCAAGAAGCAAAGCCGGCCTACGGCGGACCGTCCGGCCGGGCGGGGGCGGAGCGTCCGCGATGGCCGCGCGGACCGTCCGGCGAGGTACCGCGGACCGTCCGCACCCTTGCCGCGACCCGTCCGCCCGAGCCGCGGACCGTCCGTTAAAGCGAACAGAACCTCCAGAACCGACCCAAGAAAAATGGACCGTCCGCGAAGGCCAGGCGGACCGTCCGCGCCGGTCCCGGACTGTCCGCTACTGAAGCTCAGACCATCCGCAAACCGGCTGCAACGAAACCTAAAGCAAAACCGGATCAAAACGAAACGAAACAAGAACACGAAGAACGCTCGACGAACTGTCTCCTCGCGGACTGTCCGCCGGCCCCTCGCGGACCGTCCGCGCCACACGGACATAACTGAAAACAGCCCGACCTCGAAGGTCAACTCCCCCAAATCATCATCGGATTTCCCAAACAGTAGAAGCTGTAGAGACAAGGGTTTGGGGACTTGAAAAGCGTCACACAAGGATGCTATAGCCCAAAAATCTTGCCTCCTAACTCCCAAAATCACCGGGAATCGTGAATCCTTTGAGCACCACCAAAAGCTAGAGCTCCGACCGAAAATCCTTGAATCGAAGTGGTTTCCCGGCGTTTGAGGGCACAAGATCAATCACAAAGGTGCACAAGGAATCCATACATCTTTCCCTCAAAGAAATCCGGGGAGAAACCCACTCAAATCCGCGGAACCACACCAAGAACAAGAGAACCAAAGACGAGCACACAAAAAGACCACGAAAATCACAACGCCGAATCTTCTATGCAAACCAGGAAAGATTCACAAGGTCTAGCATGCCGCCCTAGCATCCATCCCTGTCAAAAAATCTCACATGAAGCTATCATGCTAGCCTAGAGAAAAATGAAGAAGAAAATAGCTACGAAAATGAGAAATGGGAAGGGGGAAATGAAACCCTAAGTCCCGGAGAGAGAGCCCCATCCACACACACTCATGGCTTATATATCGGGTCCCGCCGGTGTGGGAAATGACTTGACTACCCCTAACTCAACTACTGGCGATACAACCCACGCATGGGCATTTATGTAATGTTTGTGGGTCTTGCCATTGGACGGCCACGCCTTCGCCGCACCCCGCGTCCTCCTGACGCAAGCCATGCGATCCCGCCGCGTGTCCTCCGCTTCGAAGCTTCCCGACACGCCCGGATCCCGTCTCCGTCGTGTTGGGCCTTCGGACTTGGTTTTGAGGCCCAAACCAAGAAACCGTCCTCCGATGGTTTTGTAGGCAAACCACCAAACCCCGCGTGCTCGGCCTGACCTCCCGCCAAGCCTCTTGACTCGACCGCCACCGTGCACCGGCTCGATCGTCCATGACTTCGTCTTGCTCGTCTCGCCACCATGTGGCCTGCACCTAGTCCCGCCGTCCACTGGGTCCCTCGAACCGAGCCTACTTATCTCTCCATCTCCCGGAGGCCCCTCAAGGCTGAAGACCTTTCGCGCCCGTTCTTCACCTGCAACAACATGAACTAGGCCGCAGCCTACACCTGCACACTGAGCCAAGAGTCAGTCCAACACCCGTTGTCAATCACTCATCACTGAGGAGCGGTCATCCACCGACCACCGGGACGCTCCTGGTCCTCAAATCTAAACTTCCCTTCTCCAGCACTAGTACTCCCAATAACTCGATGGCAGGCAGCAGCAACAGGCGCAGGGCCGGCGACGAAGCCGAGGGGAGCCGCGCCGGCGCTCGCCGGAGGTGGTGATCGTCAATTCCTTCTTAACCTTTTCCAGATTTTCTTTTGTTTTTGACGATCCTCTTCGTGTTTTCAGGCTCATCCAATGGAACCCCGCTCGTGCGCCGGCCACAACTCCGGCCATGCCAGACGACTCCTCGGGGTCGTACAACTATTCTCCTTCCCCCAGCTCGCACTATAGTGACTGCGACACCCGCATGTTCAAGGCAGAGCGCGACGAAACCCGACGCGAGCTGGGAGACGTCTCCAAGAAGGCTGGAATCGCCAAGCTTGAATGGGAGCACCAGCGCAAACAGCTGCTGGAGACCATCGACGGTGAATCTCGTGATTTGTTTAAATTTTACCTCAAACTCTGAACTAACCACCATTGCTTCGCATTACTACAGACCGCGATGCCGAGCTCAACTGGCTGAAGACGCTGGTGAAGAAGCTGGCGGAAAAGGTGAACGCCCCCGGTGACACGCCGGCAACTCGCATTGCCGCGGTGGAAGACCGCATCGATGAGGTGGCTCTCCACGGCATCCACCTGGGCACAACCCTGGGCCTGGCTGCCATGGCGATGCACACCAGCGTCGACTACTCCATGCAGCCGCACGGCTTCCATGGTGGCGCTCCAGAAGACATCGATGACAACGAGGTCATCCCGGAGCGCCTCGACGGCCACGGCGACGCCATTGCCGACTCCATTCATCCCCAGTCTGAGCTGAACATGCTTTTTGACTAGTTTGTACTAGGGATGTTTGGAATTTCGACACTAAATAATGAAATTTTAATTCCTGCATTTGTGTTGTGATGATCCCTTTTTGCTTGTGGATGCAAACCTTACTGTTTTTGAACGAATTCGGAAACCTTTATCTTAGCCGAATACACACAAACTCCTGTCCCTTGGCGTAGAATCCGCAGAAAATCCCCATTCGGGAACCATGAACACTGTTCAATGAAAAACCCTTCGCATTCGGGGAGAAAATCTTGCCTTTTGGTATTCACATTAATGTACGCCAACCAGTCATCACTCCCAATGTGCTCTCACAGCTAATAAAATTACCCCCTCGATGCTCTGCAAATCCACTCGCATACACTTCCGTCACCTCACATCTTCTCTCCCTGCTCCAGAGAAAAAACCCCAAGGTCATGGCGGACAAGGGAAAGCAGCCCATCAAGGAGAGCAGCGCTCCACCAAAGAAACGCACCGTTCGAGAGTATGTTTTCCGTCAATCCTTTCTTTTGCTCTCGATTGCAATCTCATGGTTCACCCCTCTCTGTTTTCATCCTTGACTTACTTCCTGAGGAGATCTTTGGAACTAAAGAGGTTCCCGAGTACATCCTTTCCGATCCCTCCACTGAAGAAGAAAGCACCACGCCGGAACAGAGGACCAACCACCAACTGCATCGCCGCATTCGGCATCTAGAACACAACCTGCGAGACATCACCGCCCACTGCAGTGCCGAACGTGAACGCCGCATGAGCTTGGAGGCGTTGGTAGGGGGTAAGATCTTCATCCTCATTTGATTCCCACGTTTAAGCTTCAAATCTCACATTCAACAAACTGTTCTCTTCTTCAGATGTTTCTGATAGGTACAACAACTTGAAGGCTTCCTGGGATAGCCTAATGGAAGCTGCAAGTCATGGCAATCCCCGAAGCTTCTATGTTGCGGTTACGGTGGCCCTGGGACAGGTGAAGAGGGAAGAGCTGAAGAGGAAGAACGCGGAATCAAAGGGATAAAGCATACTTTCGCTTCTTTCTCCACGCCTTCTGCTTCCCACCCTCTTGTAATCTTAGGTAGCTAGGTTGCCAAATAAAAGCCTGCAAGAAACATTTGTAATGTAGAACATTTTTTGTGCTAAGGGCAATACACTTCAGTATTGGCCATCTCCTCTGTCAGGATTTCTTGTTCTAAAGGCGGCTTGAACGCCGACTGTTTCTGTGTTTCTGCTGCTTGTAATCCTGGTGCTTGTAATCAATGATCAACTTCAATACTAGGATAGTATTTCTTCAAGTATCTCTCGTTTATAGCTGTAGTAAACTCTTCTCCTAGTAAAGTTTTCAAGATATAAGCATTTCCAGGTGTACATCTAACTACCCGAGAAGGACCTTCCCAATTCGGGGACCATTTGCCGAATGTACTGTACTTAGTCCCGGTCGGCAGTAATGCTTTCCAAACCAAATCTCCTTCTGCAAATTGCCTGACCTTTACTTTCTTGTTGTAATACTTGGCAACTCGCATCTTGTTCTTCTCAATATTTTCCAAAGCCCTAAGACGAATCATATGCAAATCTTCTAATTCATCCATCATTAAACCACTGTAATCTTTGGAACATAAATCCTTTTGCAAAACTACTCTCCTTGAATCTGATTGTATATCCCATGGCAAAACAGCATGGTGCGCATAAACCAACTCATAAGGAGATGTTTTTGTAGCTCCATGAGGGGCCATTCGGTAAGCCCACAAGGCTTCATTGAGTACCGAATGCCACCTTCTTGGCTTCTGATCAATCTTCTTTTGTATAATCTTGATCATGATTTTGTTAGAAGCCACTGCTTGACCATTAGCCTGGGCATAATAAGGAGAAGAATTCAACAATTTGATTCCCATGCTTTCAGCAAATTCCCTGAACTCTGAAGATACAAATTGAGCTCCTTGATCAGTTGTAATCGTTTGAGGAATCACAAATCTGTATATGATGTGTTATTTAACAAACTCAATCATGTTTTCTGAAGTTACTTTCTTCAATGGAATTGCCTCAACCCATTTGGTGAAATAATCTGTTGCCAAAAGCACAAACTTATGCCCCTTGCTAGATGAAGGATTTATTTGGCCAATCAAATCTATACCCCATCCTCTGAATGGCCATGACTTGATAATAGGATTCAAAGCTGATGCTGGAACTCTTTGGATATTCCCAAACTTCTGACAATCTTGACACCCTTTGTAATACTCAAAGCAATCCTCCAGCATCGTCGGCCAATAACATCCAGTGTGCCTGATAACCCACTTCATTCGGTAAGCCGATTGATGCGCTCCACACAGCCCATCGTGCACTTCACTCATCATTTTCTTTGCTTCTTCTTGACCCAGGCATTGTAGCAACACAACATCTAATGATTTGTAAAACAAGCGTCCATCAAGAAGAACAAATTTTATAGCCTTATATCTGAGCTTCCTAGAAACCTTTCGGGATGGATTTTCCAGATAATCAACAATTTCTTTTCTCCAATCATCTTCTGCTAGATCACTCCCGAAAGCACACACATATTTGGCAAACACCTCTTGGTTGTCTCTATAACCCGAAGCACTTTGAGCCAACCTGTTTGCCTCTTCATTGCGTTCCCTAGGAATATGTTGTAGAATCACTAACTGAAAACTTTTCAAGATTTCCTTGCACTCCTCGTAGTAATTCCTCAGGATATCATTTCTACACTTATATTGGCCATTCAATTTTTTTATAACTAACTCTGAATCTCCATAAATTTCAAATGAAATAGCCTTTGCTTCTTTCAAATATTGAAGCCCTCTAAGCAGTGCTTCAAATTCAGCTTGACTATTTGTGACAGTGGGCTGAATAGGGATGGAAAATTCAAACATCTCACCTTTGGGTGAAATTAATAAAATTCCTACTCCACCACCTTTGCCACATGAGGATCCATCAAATAATAAAGCCCAAGGAGTGATTTCAAGCAAATCAATCGATGGATCACGATGTTCAGTAATGAAATCAGCAATAATTTGTCCTTTAACAGCTTTTGCCTATTCGAACTTCAATTCAAACTCAGACAAAGCTAAAATCCACTTGCCAATCCTTCCATTCAAAATTGGCATAGATAACATGTGTTTAATTACATCAAACTTTGAATATACAACGCATTCAGCATTCAACAAATAGTGCCGAAACTTTGTACATGAGTAATAAACACACAGGCAAAGCTTCTCTGTAGCCGAATATCTTGTTTCGGGATCAAGTAATTTTCGGATAAGGTACGCGACTATCCGTTCCTTTCCCTTAAATTCTTGTATAAGGGCCGATCCAATAGTTTGGATATCGGCCGCCACGTACAACTTGAAAGGCTTGTTCAATTGTGGAGGGACCAACACTGGTGGTTCCTTCATGTACTGCTTGATCTCATCGAAAGCCTTTTGTTGTTCGTCACCCCATACAAACTTCTGATCCTTCTTGATCCTCAATAGCGGAGAGAAAGGCAACACCTTTTGTGACAAATTTGAAATAAACCTTCTCACAAAATTGATCTTGCCAAGCAATGATTGCAACTCCTTGAGACTGGTTGGAGGAACAACTTCATCAATAGCTTTCATGCTTTTCTTGCCAACTTCTATTCCTCCCTCATGCACCAAAAATCTCAAGAACTCTCCAGCTAAAACCCCAAAGGCACACTTGTTCGGATCCATCTTAAGCCCATGCTTTCGAATGCACTCTAGAGTTTTCCTCACATCATCCAAATATGATTCATGAACCAAAGATTTGATCACGACATCATCAATGTATATCTCAACAAGTTTGCCGATCAACTCATGAAAAATATAATTCATGGCTCTTTGATAAGTTGCACCGGAATTTTTCAACCCAAATGTCATGACAATCCACTCAAAAAGGCCTATATGTCCAGGACATCTGAAGTCTGTCTTCGATATATCGTCTATTGCCATAAAAAATTGATCGTGCCCTGCATTGCCATCCATGAAACTAATAACTTTATGTCCAGCAGCAACATCAACCAACAAATCAGCAACAGGCATTGGATATCCATCCATGGGTGTAGCTTTGTTTAGATCTCTAAAGTCTATGCAAACCCTCATTTTCCCGTTTTTTTGTAAACAGGGACAATGTTAGAGGTCCACTCCGCATATCTGCATGGCCGAATGAAGTTTGCTTCGATCAATCTCTCAACTTCCTTCTTCACATCGGCCAATACTTCATCCTTGTAAATCTTTCGGGGAGGTTGCTTGTAAGGTTTAAAACCAGACTTGATTGGCAACAAATGCTCAACGATGGAATGATCCAAACCAGGCATCTACGAATAATCCCAAGCGAAGCAGTCTTTACATTTTTTCAGTAGCTTGATCAACTCTTCTCTGAAACTTGAATCCAAGTTAGCACTGATAAATGACGGCCTTGGCTTATCACCATCTCCAATATCAATTTCCTCCAATTTGTCAGCCGACATGAATCCACGTCCTAACTTTCCATCAGTTCCATCAATTGGGTTATCCATTAAAAATTAATATAAGAGCTGACTACTTGAATCGACTGTTGATCACTGCTGACTGGTTCAACAGGACCTTCACCCCAGTCCTTGCCTGAGAAGCAATCTATACCTTGATACTCCCAGAAGGCTGGTTCCACGTTAGCCACGCTCACTGAATCATCCGCTTGGACCACCTCTATATCAACATCTACCCATTGAACAAGTTGTTGGTAGATGTGATGCAACAATTTGCATGGATCCAGTCCTGTCCAAGCAGCAAGCTATATGCCCCTTTGCCCTCAATGACAAAGAAGGTCGTGAGCAAAGTCTTAGACCCTATCATCAGGTCCACATGTACGCAGCCCTTGGTGTCTGAAGGATTCCCAGCAAAATCATTCAGAACTATACTTGTCGGCGTCAAATCCCCAGGGCCCATGCCAAGCTTCCTGAACGTGGTGTACGACATCACATTGACAGCAGCTCCACCATCAACGAACATTTTTGTCAATGTCTTGCCATTGACGTATCCTCTCAAGTACAGCGGCCTCATATGTTGATTCTTGGCCGGCTTGTCAAAGGTTGCTTGCTTGGCCAAAACTAGCTGTGCCATTAACCCAAGTTGCTCAGCCTCATCGATATCTGGCGACGTTTCCTCCTGCACAACCTGATTAGCTGGGGCCATGAATTCATTCGGCAAGAAGCATACCATGCATGCAAGAGCCGAACGACCAGACCCATCAGGCTTATCCTTTGGGCGCCACACCTGTTTCCTCTTGATCCCTGCTTGTTTCAACTCCTGATTCCTCAAGCGCTGAACTCTTCTCTTCTGGCTTCTCCTCAATCCAGATGGGCACCATTGTCCTTTCTGCCAGACATATTCACGCTCCTGCTCTTCATGATCAACCTACTTTTGATCAGCATATATTTTCCTTGGGCGATCATCAACTTCATTTTTTACACATCGACCGTCACTGGGATGTATCCTTCCAATTCTTTCATGAACGCATCGGTGATTGACAGTATCCTGCCTATATTCAGTGTATTTGTCACTGCATTCAGGACAATTGTTCAACGTGGGGAGCTTCAAACCCTCATTCCAGCAGTGCCTGAAGAACGCACATCCCCAATGCGCACGCTCTTGCTCTCGTGCATGTTCTTCTCGTTCTCTCCTGTGCACTTCCTCTTCAAACCTCCACTTCTCCTCCTCATACTTTTGTTTCTGGTAGCGTTCCTTTTCTTGTTGACGCTGCCACTTGTTAAGGAGAATACGCGAAGTCACTCTGGGCTTGGATTTGGAAGATTCCCCTACCTCAATTTAGCTTTTCAGGATGCGAGGCACTTCTTTGTGGACTTGTTCCACTGTTATTTGTTGAGCAGGGTCAACTGATCCATCATGCTTCGCCCTTGCTGAAGTCAAAACCTTCACTTTTCCTTTTTCCTCAGCTGTCACCATGTTGAATGAAAATCCAATCATGTTCTGAGGAAAAGGATTGCCATCCAACTTCATTTTATTATCAAACTTCAAATGGCCTTCCTGGAAAGCCTTTTGAATCCTCATCCTGAAAACCCTGCAATCATTGATGGAGTGAGAATTCCTGTCATGAAACCCGCAATATCTTTTCTCTTTAACTCCATCAGGCCGAAGCATAGAATGCCCTTCTAGCAACTTGATTCGGCCTTCCTTTACAAGGAACTCAAAGAGCTTATTAGCCTTGGTCACATCAAAGTCATATGTGCCCTTGGCTTGCTTGATCCATCTCTGGTTCACTGTCAACGGCTCTTTGCCCCACACCATTTCAGCTGTGGCTATATCCTCATCATCATCAAATTCCTCCCCTTGATCTGCTCTTTCGAGGAATTGGTTGTAGATGTCAGCTATATCACTGTGTTTGGCAAACCTGGAGTCTTTCTTGAAGCCATAAGCTTGGTTGCTCATTAATGACAATCTTTGTGACAGTTGGCCAAGATTGCGAACTCCATGCCGAATAGCTTTTCCCGAATAGCTGGCAACATACCTGCAATAGCCATATCAGCCAATTGATCATCTGGCAGATTCAAAGAGAAGCACATGCTCTTAGTCTCTCTGAACCTCCTGAGGAACTCCATGGGCGTTTCATTATGCCTCTGTCTCAGAGTGGTTAGATCAATTAGCCTTTTCTCATTACTGCTAATGAAGTAATGAGCATGGAACTTCTGTTCCAAATCCTTCCAGGAACAGATTGATTGAGCAGGCAAAGAAGCGAACCATGTGAAAGTCGGGACTATCAATGATAAGGGAAAGTATCTGATCCTGAATGCTTCATCAGCTGAAGCTTCCCCAAGCTGCATCAAATATTGAGCTATGTGCTCCACCGTGCTAGTATCATCTTGCCCAAAGAACTTTGTGAAATCTGCAGGAGGTTTCACCCTGTGTGGCAAACCCACCTTGTGGTACCATTCTGGGAAAGGAGGTGTATAAACTTGCCCTTGCATCTTGGGTTTCAGGCCGAATTGATTTTGTAATACATCGGCCATTTTCTGCATCATAAGGTCAACATTAGCATCTTGATCCCCTGGCCTTCCAATAGGCCCAGTAGGCATTCCTGTGGCCGCACCATATCCAGGGTTTGGGAAAGCATCAATGGCGCCGTAATCCATGAATTCCGAATACCCTTCTCCATACATGTTCTTCTGTAGCATGTTGTTTGCTGGGGCTATTCTGTAAGTAGAGCCAGGTGGAGCTCCGGAAGAACCGAATGCCAAATCTCCATAAGTAGGCCTATTGGGCATTGCCTGATAAGGGTTCTGCTGCTGGACTGGACGACCCCCAGCACTTTGTAGGGGTGGCTGGAGTGGTTGACTTCCCATACTTTGTAGAGGTGGTTGGATTGGTTGACCTCCTGTACTTTACAGAGGTGGCTGAGCACTTGCATCTCGAGCTGGTTGGCTATTGACAGCAGCACTAGTTTCTCCAACCTCTACAGTAGATGCTTGAGGTGATACTCGACCAAGCATCCTTTCCATGCCTGGACCAAAGACTCCAACCATCATCTGTTTGAACATAGTCAAGAAAGCAGTATGGTGTTTAGCCATTATGCTCTCCATAGTTTGTCGAACTGCATTCAGAGCCTCCTGTTTCTTTTCAACAGACGTGGTATCAGGTTCCCCTGGTAGTAGAACCCTTGGCATGTCAAATTTCAGATATGGCACACCACTTCTGTTTTGGCCAAATGACATTAAGAACTTCTGCTGAAATTGGTCAATGGCATCCTTCAATTGTATTTGCTGCTCTGGAGACAGGTCATTCATGGTGACATCCATGACATCATGAATATCAGGCATCTTGATCAGCTAGTTTGTCCCACAGGGCGTGCCAAAAAGTGTGTTGATGCAAAATCAGCGCCTCGCGCCAAGCACACAGCAAGCTGAACAAAGCTGGCTTAACACACGTGCTGGATCTGAAGCGAGCCAGTCAATTTTCCTGAAACTGACAAAGGATGAAAAGTAATTAGATAAAACCTGGAACTTGCGGGTGGTACCGCATGCTTCCGTATTTACGGCTAGGGAGCCAATTAAAATGACATATAGCTACAATAAGCTATCTGTCAGCAATTTAAATATCATTCGGGAGCTTTAAAACATGAAACCAGGATATAACTGAATGCATGATGTAAGCATGACAAAAGATCGGTCTTTGTTTAAATAGCATTGCTCGCACATGGTCATGACCGATTTTCGAGGATAAATAATAAAAAAAAATAAATAAGGTGAAAGCATGATTATAAATATGAAGTAAACAAGCATGCATAGGCCAAAAGCACTAGTCTACCGCATGTCTAGGTACTTTCAAACCCGTCGAGCATGACACCAAACAAGTTAATCCAGCACATGATATGACTTGTTTGAAACCAAGCCACCAACCACAAAAAGATTAATCCACCGCATGATACAATCTAAATATGGAAGGCTAAAAGCATACATTATCTAAAACAAACTTATGAACACGTTTCACTTGTGGTAGCATTACCGAATACAGCTGTACAACCGATCCAGGTTCCGTGAAGAAGGAACAAACATTTGAAAAGTCAATAAGCTTGAACCCGCAACACGTGACAATCTAGATTGATCTAAATTCGGCTATTGAGAGCACTTGATCCGTGTACCACTTATCCTTCTTCACAAGTTAGTCAATCCTTTCATCTTTAATACCTAAACACAAAGTAATGATCATCAAACATAAACATGGGCGTTTAGAATTTTTACCACGTCAAGATTTACCCCACAACTCAAACTCTTCACTCAAAGTCTTCAATTTCAGCCATACTTACTTCTTTGCTTCCATTGGAGGGTTTTTATGATTTAAAAAAAAACAAAATTCCCGCAACAAGTATTAGACAAAAACCTTTCTCCAAGCTCTCGCAAGTCACTCATATGAGGTGGCTATCCTTAAACAATTTTATAAAACTCTCACCTCCCATAAGTCTCTCATATATCATGTAAAGTGGAGCTATAGGTAGGGCTAGCGCGATCAACACAAGTATCGTCAAACTAAGAACTTCCTCTAATGGTTGTTTACCTTTCAAAGCCAATGATCATGATAATAAACCATAGTAGGGATATCAAGGACGAGAAGATTTAGAAGGGTGGACATGTGCAAGGGCAAAGGAAAATTGTGACTACAAGGCCCCGATGACGTCCTCGTTGTCGGATTGCACATGGTTGGAAAAAGAGTGAAAGTTTCGTCTCTCAACAACGTGACATCCTTCCTTACACTTTATTTTTCTTTTCTTTCACTTGATCCATCCCTCTCATATCTTTCTTGCTACCTCATCTTTCTCTTTTTCTTTTTCTTCTTTCATCTTTCATTCTCATTCTCATATTTTTTCTTTCACATATTTTTTTCTTTCTTTCTTTCTTTCTTTCTTTCTTTCTTTCTTTCTTTCTTTCTTTTCTTTTCCATACTCATACTTTTTCTCTTTATTTTTTCCTCTCTTGACGACTTTTCAAAGCTCTCTGCTCCTCTCTTTCTCGCATGCATACAATCTGAAATTTTAAATAAATCATGCTAGAGACGAGACGAAACTTTTGAAAGTAGGTTGTGTTCAAGGAATGCGATGTATAAAAGAGATATATAGGGTTGGGTATGGAATTCGGCGATGCACGGGACTTCCAAGGTGAAAGTCTCGTTACCGAATGTATGACGAGGCTAGCAATAAAAGATAAGCACAAGAACATGATCATTGCTCGAAATTAAAACTCCCAAGAGAGAAGGATCCTAGCCTAACTCATCGTGCTAATCACAATTATGGTGGAGCAAAAAAATAAATTGGCTTTGTATAGGATTTTTTTCTTACTCTCAACTTGGAAAAAGAGGTTTTGCTAACCTTTATTACAAGGTTTTTAAGATAATTTTCAGAACTGAAATCCTCCAACTTTTAGCATTGAACATAGCACAACTAACATGTGAAGCTCAAGATCGAAGTGCGGTATGGGTACTTTAAGTAGTTGCAACTCCACTAAGCACCACGGTAAACGTTTTTCAAACCACACACTTGTGTTCATATATCAAGAATCAAAGATAAACAAACAAGTGAATAAAGATAAGCATCACACAAGACACAAAAATATATAAAGACTCTTTTTATTTGGTTTTCTTTGACTCAACACTAATTTAAGACACTTTCAAACTTGCAAAATTTTAAAAAAAAACACACTCGAAAACTAAGACTCTTTAAACTCTAAGACTCTCGCTCGAAGATTAAACTGAACCTAAACTTTGAAACTCAAAAGCTAAGGCTAGCTAGCTAGCTCTCCCCCACGCTAAAAATATACGATGTCCTCGTCGTATCTTACAAAAATCCTAAGGGAAAACTAGACCTAGTGGTACTTCAAGCAAGTATAGCACCACTTGCCTCTCATGTTTCCAATCATGCCGAAAAGTTTGCGCACGTTACGGTTAAGGAACTTGTAGTCGTCTTCGACTACACGCTCCAAGTCCTCGATACGCTGCTTCATCGCTTCCATGGCTTGGAGACATTCGTCGACCGATGTGTAGAGATCCTCGATGGATTGACGGCAAACTCGACAACACATCGGATGCAATCCGAAGGGGTCGTCGTCGCCATTATCTCCACCATCATCCCCGTCGTCGTCGCCACCACCATTGTCGTCGCCGTCGCTGCCGTCGCCGTTGGGGCCTTCGGGAGTCCTCTCCTTGGGCTGCTCGTCCCAAATGTAGAGGTCGTTATCTTCGACGGGATTGCGAGATGCGATAGCTCCGGTCGGGACACGCCCTCCGCAACGGATGTGGGCGGTCCTCTTGACGGGTAGCTTGAGCTCGCATCACATCGCCTCCTCCATCGATGGCTCCTTGGCTTCTAGCTTCAACTCTAAGCTTCTTGGGGACACAATGGCTGTTGCAAGGGTGCAAAATATTGCTTGGAGGGGTTGATTCTCGAGCTCTTAATTTGGCCAAATAAATAGTCCGGAGAGGAAAGCTCTAGAAACCTCATATTCTTTTTTTTAAACTTCCCTTAAAATTTTCTGACCAAACAAGGAAGTCGAAAAGGAGCAATTCGGGTAAAAATCGGAGACGAGTGCCATCGGGACCCAGCTGGGCCGGTCGGACTGGGCCGGCCGGCCCACCCTGCCTCGGGGGCTGGGCAGGTCCGGTTTTTCGCGTACCACCCTTATTTCACCTCCTTATCCCCATGGGAAAAAGTTGGTCCAGTAAATCTTCGTGAGAAACTCCAGAAAATTAAAAGAAAAACTATTTACAGAAATTCATGCCTTGTTTTTGGTCCTAGGCGGGACGTTCGGGCTCTTCTTCCATGGTGAAGACATCAACATGGCGAAGGGGCACAACGTCGGGTTCGTAGTAAAACTTAAGCCATTGACCATTCACCATAAATTGATCGCCTTTTATATCCATAATGGTTACCGCTCCGTTGGAGAGCACCGAATGCACAACATAAGGTCCGTCCCACTTGGTTTGCAATTTCCCCTTTCCGAAGGTTTTAAACCTCGAATTGTAGAGGAGGACCTTATCTCCTTCTTTAAATTTTTTCTTTTTCAATCTTTTATCATACCACCTTTTGATTCTCTCTTTGTATATGCTTGCATTTTCATATGCTTTCAACCTCAACTCCTCTAGTTCGCTTATTTCGATCCTTCGCTTCACCACCGCGGCATCGAGATCGAGGTTCATCTCTTTAATAGCCCAATAGGCTTTATGTTCCAACTCAACCGGAAGGTGGCAATCTTTTCCATAGACGAATTGATAAGGGCTCATACCTATCGGTGTCTTGAACGCTGTTCGGTAAGCCTATAAAGCTTCGTCTAATTTCTTTGACCAATCCTTGCCTCCCTTCTTTATAGTTTTGTTGAGGATGCTTTTTAATTGCCTATTTGACGTTTCCTCTTGTCCGTTGGTTTGTGGGTGATAGGCCGTAGAGACCCTATGCTCAATTCCCAACTTGGACAAGCACTTTTTGAAATTCTTCCCGATGAAGTGAGTTCCTCCATCACTTATCAAGATTCTCGGTGTACCGAAACGAGGAAAAATCACGTTCTTGATCATAGTAATGGACTCCTCCATGGAAGCTTTACGACATGGTATAGCCTCTACCCACTTGGATACATAATCAACCATGACTAGGATATACTCAAATCCAAATGAGTTTTTAAAAGGCCCCATGAAGTCTATACCCCATACATTGAATATGTCGATTTATAGGTTGTATTTCAAAGGCATAGAATTTCTTTGAGAGATGTTTCCGGTTCTTTGGCATTCGGGGCATGATGCAACATATCTTTTAGTATCTTCATGCATCTCCGGCCAAAAGAATCCACTCGACCATACTTTTGCTTGGGTTCGAAAATGACTATAGTGCCCACCGTACTCCGCCGAGTGGCACTTCCTTAGAATTTCTACCCTCTCTTCTCTTGGCACACATCTTCTCATCAATCCATCATTGCTAAGTTTGAAGAGGTATGGCGCATCCCAAAAGTATTTCCTACTTTCGGAGATTATCTTCTTTTGAGAGTTTTTTATCTAGATGATCGAGAGGCATCTTTTGAATTGCTCGAATGATATCGATCATCCAAGTATCTTTATCAAGCACTCTATAGAGGTGGTCATCTCTCATCTTATCTTCGATGGGCTCTTTATCATCTTGTTCACGATTCATCCTAGACAAATGATCGGCCACAACATTTTCCACCCCCTTTTTATCACGAATTTCAACATCAAACTCTTGGAGAAGAAGGATCCAACGAATCAAGCGTGGTTTAGCTACCTTCTTAGCCAAGAGATACTTGATGGCTGCGTGATCGGTGTAAACAATGATCTTCGAGTTCACAATGTAAGATCTGAATTTTTCAAAAGTGAATACTACCGCTAGCAACTCTTTTTCTGTAGTGGCATAATTTAATTGCACCCCACTAAGAGTTTTGCTAGCATAGTAAATGGCGTGAACTCGGCCTTCCTTTCTTTGACCCAAGACCGCGCCTACGGCGTAGTCACTTGCGTCACACATGATCTTGAAAGGTTGGCTCCAATCCGGAGGTTGGATGATGGAGCACTCACCAACGCACTTTTCAAGGTCCGGAATGCCGCTAGGCACTTCTCATCAAAGTCGAAAGCCACATCCTTTTGAAGAAGATGCGTTAAAGGCTTAGTGATCTTTGAGAAGTCCTTAATAAATCTTCTATAGAATCCGACATGGCCTAGAAAGCTCCTTAAGGACTTAACATCTGTCGGAGGTGGGAGTTGCTCAACTGTCGCTACCTTAGCCTTGTCCACTTCAATTCCTTTCTCGGATATAACATGTCCGAGCACTATGCCTTGCTTAACCACGAAGTGGCACTTTTCCCAATTTAACACCAAGTCTACCTCTGCACACCTCGTGAGGACCTTTTCCAAGTTTGCCAAGCAATCCATGAACGTCTTCCCATAAACGGAAAAATCATCCATGAACACCTCGACAATTTCTTCGATGAATTCTGAAAATACAGCCAGCACCGCAACGTTGAAAAGAGGCCGGAGTGTTGCATAGGCCGAAGGGCATCCTTCTATATGCAAACGTTCCGTAAGGGCATGTAAACGTTGTTTTGTGTTGATCGTCCGAGTGAATGGTAATTTGCATGAACCCCGAGTACCCATCGAGAAAGCAAAAATAAGCGTGGTTTGCTAACCTCTCGAGCATCTCGTCGATGAACGGTAGGGGGAAGTGATCTTTCTTCGTCGCTTTGTTAAGCTTACGATAATCAATACACATCCACCACCCGGTCACGGTTCTTTGCGGTATCAATTTGTTTTTCTCATTCTTCACCATGGTCAAACCTCCTTAATTTGGTACACAATGTACCGGGCTCACCCATTCGCTATGCGGAACCGGGTAGATGATTCCGGCATCAAGTAACTTGATAACCTCTTTTTGTACTACCTCTCGCATGGCATGGGTTAGCCTCCTTTGGTGGTCCACTATGGGCTTACATTGGTCTTCCATTGGTATACGATGAGTGCAAAAGGCTGGGCTAATACCTTTGAGATCATTAATCGAATATTCAATCACCTTCCTATGTTTTTGTTGACGTAAAATCTGCGCCTCACGCCAAGCACACAGCAAGCCGAACAAGCTAGCTTCACACGCGCAAAGACCTCAAGACGTGCCAGTCAATTTTTCCTGAAAATTAACAAAAGATAAAGTAGTTAAATTCCAAAGCTTGGAACTTGCCGGGTGGTACCAGACATTCCATATTTACGGCTAAAAAGCCAAGTGAGATGACATATAGCTATAGAGAGCTATCTGCCAGCAAACTAGAAATCATTCGGGAACTACAAAGTGCAAAAGGTAATATAGCCGAATGGATGATGTAAGCATGATGATAGATCGATCTTTATAAAGATGCATGACCGATCCTCGTGGTAATTAACATTAAACAATAAATGAAGTAAAAGCAAGATCATAAATATGCAATGAACAAGCATGCATAGGTCCAAAGCACTAGTCTACCGCATGTCTAGATACTTTAAAACCCGTCAAGCATGATTCCAAACAAATCTATCCACCGCATGATACAATTTGTTTGCAATCATACCACCGTCCACAAATAGATCTATCCACCGCATGATACAATCTAAATATGGAAAGCTAAAAGCATACAATATTTAAAGCATAACTTATAAACACGTTTCACTCGTGAAAGTATAACAGAATACGGCTGAACAGCCGAATCGGGGTCCATGAAGAAGAAACAAACATTACCAAAGAATATAAATCTATCAGATTGAATCGAAATCTAATCCACCGGATGACTAGCTCCAAAACAACCCAAAAACCTGCATTTACCGCATGATACCTAGCTCTTTCAAGATTTATACAAGATTTGGCAAGCTTGAACCCGCAACACGTAACAACCTAGATCGATTCGGTTTCGGCTATCAAGGAACATGTGATCCACGTGCTATTTTAAGCCAAGGATACGAACTCGATTCGCATAAGGATCATCAAAGGAGATAAAGCCGATTCAAATCAATCTAGATTGGGCAAAGAAGTGTTACATGAATTTAAACATAAAGTAAAACTCAAAGCAACACAGGGTAACTTAATGAATCCATTGAATCTTGCCAAAATTCAATAGAGCCGATAACTAGCTTCAAGCTAGATCTCAGCCTACCGCATGGCTCATGATCTAACAAGAAACCCTCTTGAACCAAGCTTGAATCTACCGCATGACACTAAGCATGGTAACAAGACTACTTGCATCAGATCTAAATCCACCGCATGATACTAGACATGATACAAGGTTGCCAGTACTCACGGAGGTCGACGGATCGATGAACCCTCTCGAAGAACTCGACGACACGACAAAGGACTCAAGGGTTTGGCGTAAAGCCGATTTGTATTGAGAATGTTTCGAATGAATATACATACATTCAGGGTCTATATTTATACCCTGTTACAGCATGACTTCGAATGGATTTGATACCTAATTTATCTCTAAGTGCGATCGCTTATCCATCCATTCGTCCCTTCCGCTCGGGCCACGTCACCACGCAATCCCGCAAAATCAGCACAACAGTTTTCTTGCCGAACGGAAGCGAATTGCCGATCGCGGACTCTTTTGCCGAATTCTTCGAAGAAACCTTCCTTCGCCGGACGGATTCCTCACCGCGCCGGGACCCACGAGTCGACTCCTTACCTTACCAAATTTTGGTGTTAACATATGCCCCTTCAATTACGGGATAAAAGTGATTTTATTCCGGAATTGACTCCAGCTACCAACGTCTTGAATCTGTTCAACACCTATTCTCTTTCTTCGCAATCCTGCCGGAGTCTTCGTCTAGATCCAAACCCTAGATCACCTTTTCCTGGGCTCAAATCCTCAATGGCAGGTCAAAATCAAGCTGCTCAGGTAAATTCCTCCTCCATAAGCTTCATTCGGCACTCAACTTTTCGATTTTTACTTGAGATTTCTTTTCCGCCTTCTTCCAGCAGGAGCTTTCCACTGAGCTTCTGATTCACACTGAGGCCAATTCGACGTCTTATTTCCTTGGTCCTGTGGGAGTTTCTGATCCCCGCGAATTCATCGCAGCCGAATCCCAAAGGATCCCCTTCAAAGCGGCTTTAACTCAGCCTTCTCTATGGCAGGATGCCTTCAAGAACTGGCCTTTGCCCCCAATTGCGGGCTGGAGGAATTGGTACAAGAGGGTCCTTGCAGACAATAGTGCTAAGACCCAAACTTGGGACACCCTCTGGATTGCTCAATGTTTGGAGCTCTCTTTGGCCGAGACCCCGAAAAATGAAGACCTCCTGATAGCCGCCTGTCATTTTTGGTCAAATGGCGTCAATGCCTTCCTTTTCGGTCACGGCCCAATGTCCCCCACTCTGGCCGATGTATACATGATTACCAGACTTGATATTTCAGGATCCGTGTATCCCTCGGACTTCAGAGGTTCCACAAGACAAACAGGAGTGAAGTCAGGGAGTGGATATAAATATTATATCCAGAATCACATGAAAGATGGCCCCCTTGGTGAAGTTGAATATAGGGCATTCCTGAATATGTGGTTGTGCAGGTTTATCTTCTGTGGTAAAGCCAATGAGCCCACTCTGAATCATATTGTAATGGCTACACAATTGGCTGGTGGTAAGTGCCTTCCCCTTGGAAAATACCTCCTGGGCAGTGTATACTACATGCTTCATCAAACTGTCACCCAAATGTACACCAGCCAGAAGATAGCATGTGTTAACGGCCCTTGGTGGTTTGTACAGATGTGGCTGCAACTGCACATGCACCAGATCGTTGGTATTGATCTCAACACCCGGTTTTTTCCTTCATCCAACTATCATGAAGGGGAAATTCAGGTTACCAGAGGGTGCCACACCTATGGAGAGGCTGCTTCAACTGTTCTCATTAATCAGAATGTCAGCCAGCCCTTTGAGCTCTTCTTCAAAGGCTTCTCCAACCCTCTCTGGCTTCCTTACTTGGACAATGATAATTTAACCCTCCCTTGTGAATTCTCCTTTGAAGCTGGACGCCAAGATGGAAGGTTTCTGGAAATCTTCAATATCCTCATCCATCCATGCATTTTGCCAGCTGAATTTAGTGGAGGGAGGTTAAACCACAGCACTTACGAATACTACCAGCCAAATATGATGGATCGACAACTTGGATGTGGCCAGATGCCCCCAAGACTATTTCTGCATGAATTCCTCAAACCCAGAGAGGAAATCAAAGAACTTGCTCAATCCAGTAGGGTTTTTCAGTATGTATGTTGTCCAACTGTTTACACCTGGCCCTTCACACCTACAACAGTAGCTCACCCCACCTTCAACTCTTGGTGGCAAGAATTCCATGACCATATTTTCAGTGAGCCTGTGCACTCATTTTGCATAGAGCTGATGCCTGATTTTCAGCCAACTTCAGAGGTAACATGATTGTCCTTCTCTCCAAACCAGACATTTCTTCTTCTAACCATGATCTTGATTTTTTTATGCAGAATACAGTTCCTGCCCCCCGAGCCAGGGTAATTGCTTACAATGCAGTATGCCCAATCTCAGCACTGGGATTTAGATCACCAACCTTGGCTCAACTAATGGCTAGGTATGCCACAACAGATCCAATTTTGTCCAGTATTACTGCTGACAAGAGGAAAGGCCTGTCTCTGATCGCACCTCCAATTGCCAAGAAAAGAAGAACTGTCAAGAAAGTCCTTATTGAGGTAAAGTTTCTTCTCTTTTGATCATAGAATTACTCTTTACTGATAAATCTCATCTTATGCAATTCCAGATCAGAAAGCATCCTTCAGCTTCAGAACCTGCCAATGCTCCATCTACTGGTACGTCCTTCATTACTTTTTCCTCAAAGATCAACACTGGCATTTACCCTTAATCTGGTACTTGCAGAAGAAACATTGGTGGATCACTCTGTGGATGTCCCTGTCCCTCAACACGTAAGTCCACCAAGGGCTGAGCCACCTGCTCAAGTGGATATTTCATCTTCATCAGGAACTCAATCACCCCCTGCTCAGACAGAGACACCAACCTCACCAGAGATGAACTCTCCTATCCAACCAGAGACTTCAAGCCCTTCAAGGGTTCAATCCCCTGTTGGCTAGGCAGAAACCCCAACTTTAATAGAGGTAAATCCATCTCCTCTCCAGCCAGAAGCTTCAGAGTTGCCAGAAACTGCACCAGCACCCTCTCACACAGAAGCCTCAGCTTTGCCACGAGCACCTCCTTCACCAGTGGCTCCAGAAATCACCCCTGAAACTGAACAAAACCCTGTTCCAGTTCAGGAAGTTAGGCATGAGGTAAACATTTGCACTTAACCCTGTTGTCTTCTTTATTTCCCAACACTCCTGACTCGGCAACGTTACTCTTTCAGGATCAAGCTCCATCATCATCAAACTCATTAATGGAGAATAATCCAACTGCCGAGACAAGGGAAGGAGGGACTCAAGCCTTGTCAGAGGAAGTACAAGAAAAGCTCAACGAAATTTTTGCCTGGCTGTAGAGAGACGCTCGAGATCAAATCAGAGATCTCGATCACTTCGAGGAAATGCTTGGACCCATAAGCCAAGAACTCCCTGAGGACATCAAGACCTCACTTGAACCCATCTCTGGTTTGGATGTTCATTATGTAGCCATAAGAAATGTGTCTTCCCGCCCAGCTGTTGAACAAAAGAAAGCCAAAGCTGAACAAGCCGTGAAGGGAGCACAATCTCAAACTGAGAATCACAAAGGGATATTGGCCAATCTGCAAGCTGCTCGTGAATTGAAAATTGCCAGAAAGGCCGCACTAGAGGCAGAGTTGAAAAGTTTATCAGCGGAAATAGAGGCTGATGACAGGAGGATAGCCGAACTTCCTGGATTGATAGGGAAGATCCAAGAGGAAGCAGCATCGGCCATAGCTGAGGTGAATCAATGTGACGCAGAACTCACCATCTTGTCCAACGCCCAGCAAGATTATCAGGAACGGATGGAGAACATTCACCAAACAACATCGAACGCCTCCAATGTAATTGCAAAGTATTTGAACATTTAGCTGTACTGATCGATGTGTAACCGAACTGGCCGTTCTTGCAACATTTGCCTTTTTATAAGTTTGCTTTCCCTTTCCTTGCACGGCCTTGACTGCAACGCTGAACGACCCATTCGGTAACCGGTAACCAAATAGTGCCATACCCGAACGACACCTCAACCGTAACTTAGCCGATTCAGTCAACCGAATGCGACTCGGCCTTGAACTCCAAACGACCCGACGGCGGATTGGTCAAGGAAACCTCTCCACCTTCCAAGTTTCTTGGGATACGGGCCACGATCTAAGGCCACGATCTGAGGCCACGATCTCTTTCACCAGGCTTATAAATAAAAACCGTAGGTGCCCCCAGCTCTTTACCAAGCCTTTAGCCCTCAAATCTTCGCCAACCTCAAGCTTTTCTTCCCAATCGCCAACTTAGCCCCAAAAACCAATGGCGGGGAGCAACAACAGGCGTCGCGCCGCCGACGAAGCAGAAGGGAGCCACGCTAGTTCGCGTCGGAGGCAATGATCGCCATCTTTTCCTTTACGATTCGTCTCTGATTCCCTTTCGTTTCTGATGATCATCTCTGTTTCAGGCTTATTCAGTGGAATCCATCTCCCGCGCCGGCCAATCAGCCTCTGCCGGACGACTCGTCAGAGTAAGACCACTACTCCCCCGTGCCCTACGGGGAACTTGACGCTCTCCGCTTCAAGGCGGAACTCGAGGTGGCCCAGCGCGAGCTGGAAGACGTCTCCAAGAAGGCTGGTATAGCCGAACTGGAGTGGGAGGACGCAAAGGCACCGCCGGCGACCATCGATGGTACGGCTTTGAAACTGCTCCCGAATCCAATCTGGCTTCTGATATTAATTGCCATCACCTTGTACTTTGCAGCCTGCGACGCTGAGCTCAACCAGCTGAAAATGCTGGTGGAGCAATTGGCTGATAAGGTGAACGCCCGCGGAGACACGCCGGCGGAGCACCTCGCCACGGTGGAAAACCGCGTGGACAAGGTGGCCACTCACGGCATCCGCCTGGGCACCACCTTGGGCTTGGCCGCCATGGTGACGCACACCGGCATCAACTACACCACCAGGCCGCGCGGCTTCCAGGGCAGCGCACCAGAAGACATCGACGAGATCGAGGTCATCTTGGAGCGCCTCGACGGCCACGGCGACGCCATTGCCGAACTCACTCATCCCCAGTCTATGCTAAACAGGCTCTTTGATTAGATTGTACTAGGGATGTTTGATTATCGGCAACAAATAAAGAACTTTTAATTCTCGTGCTTGTATTGCGATGATTTTTTTCTGTGTTTGCACTTGTGAATCTTGTTTCTCCTTAAACGCATTCGGGAACTCGCTTGAGTCAAACACGCAAAAACAGATGTCCCTTGGCGCGATACCCGCAGAAAATCCTTGATTCGGCAATCCATAAGCACTGTTCAAACGAAAACCCTTCGCATTCGGGAGGAAACCCTGCCGCTTGGTATTCCAATAATGCACGCCAGCTAGTCATCACTCCCAACGCACTCTCTCAGTCAATAAAATAGCCTGCTGAGATGCCCTGCAAATCGACTCGCACACTCATCCATCACTTCTCATCTTCTCCCTTGCTCCAGAAAAGAAAACCCCAAAGCCATGGACAAAGGCAAGCAACCCAAGGAGGACAGCGCCCCAAAGAAACGCACGATTCGAGAGTGAGTTTTCCTTTGACTTGCTTCTTGTTTCCTCGTGTGATCTCGTGTTTTACCTCCTCTCTGTTTTTTCTTCTTCAGCCTTGATCTGCTTCCTGAGGAACTCATTGGGACCGAAGACATGCCTGAGTACATCTCCTCTGATTACTCTCTTGAAGCGGAGGATGCCACGTCCGAGCAGAGAATCAGTCATCAACTGCGCCGCCGCGTTCGGAACCTGGAGCACGACCTCCGGGACATCACCACTCGTTGCCAGGCCGAACGCGAGCGTCGCATGGCGCTGGAGGCACTAGTAGGAGGTAAATATCTTCAGCTTCTCCTTGACTTCGTGTTCACATCTGGATCTCTGCCCCTAATTCCTCTGTCCCAGATGTCTCTGACAGGTACAATAACCTGAAAGTGGCTTGGGACAGCTTGGTTGCGGCAGCAAACCATGGTCATCCCCACGGCTTCCAAGTTGCCGTCACGGTGGTCCTGGAACAACTGAAGAGGGAGCAGCTGAAGAAGCAAAGAAAAGATTAAATCATACTTTCGCTTCTTACGCCAGGCCTTCTGCTTTCCACCTCCTCGTAGTCCTGATCACCAGGGTTGTTAGATGCAAATCTGCAAGAAGCATTTGTAATGTAGTTTCATGCTAAGGGCAATACATCCAAGTATTGGCCATTCCCTCTGTTTGGGGATTTTTTGTTCTGAAGGCGGCCTCATTCTTGAGCGCCGGCTATCTCTGTATCAGATGCATGTAATCCCAATGCTTGTGGTCAGCGATCGATTTCAATACTAGGATAATACTTCTTCAAATATCTTCTGTTTATTGCGGCCGAAAATTCTTCTCCTAGTAAAGTTTTCAACATGTAGGCATTACCGGGCACGCATCTGACCACCCAAAAGGGTCGTTCCCAGTTAGGGGACCATTTTCCGAATTCATTGTATTTGGTTCCAATCGGCAGTAAAGCTTTCCAAACCAAATCCCCTTCTGCAAATTGCTTGGCTTTTACTTTCTTGTTGTAATATTTGGCAACCCGCAGCTTGTTCTTTTCAATATTTTCCAGTGCCCTAAGACGGATCATGTGCAAATCTTCTAACTCATCCATCATTAAGCCACTGTAACTTTTGGAGCTTAAATCTTTCTGCAAAACCACTCTCCTAGAACCTGATTGTATTTCCCAAGGCAAAACTGCATGGTGCCCATAAACCAGTTCATAAGGAGATGTCTTTGTGGCTCCATGAGGGGCCATTCGTAAGCCCACAAAGCCTCACTGAGTACCGAATGCCACCTTCTTGTCTTCTGGTCGATCTTCTTTTGTATAAGCTTGATCATGATCTTATTAGAAGCCTCTGCCTGACCATTAGCTTGGGCATAATAGGGAGAAGAATTAAATAACTTGATCCCCATGCTTTCGGCAAACTCCCTGAACTCCAACGACACGAACTGGGCTCCTTGATCAGTTGTGATTGTTTGAGGGATTCCAAACCGATAGATGATGTGTTCCTTACCAATCTCAACCATGTTTTCTGATGTTACCTTCTTCAGTGGAATTGCCTCAACCCATTTGGTAAAGTAATCTGTTGTCAAAAGCACAAACTTATGCCCCTTGCTAGATGGTGGATTAATCTGGCCAATCAGGTCTATAGCCCAACCCCTGAATGGCCATGGCTTGATAATGGGATTTAATGCCGATGCAGGAACTCTCTGAATATTTCCAAACCTCTGGCAGTCTTGACATCCCTTGTAATACTCAAAGCAGTCCTAAAATTTCGTCGGCCAAAAGCACCCAGCTTGCCTGATAACCCATTTCATACGGTAGGCCGATTGGTGTACTCCACATATCCCATCATGTACCTCACTCATCATCCTTTTAGCTTCTTCTGGACCCAGGCATCGTAGCAACACCCCATCTAATGATTTGTAAAACAAACTATCATCCAGAAGAACGAATTTTATGGCCTTGTACCTGAGCTTCCTAGAGACTTTTCGGGATGGATCCTTCAAATAGCCCACGATCTCTTTTCTCCAATCATCTTCCGCAACCATTCCCAGCGTACATATCTCCGTGGCAAACGCTTCTTGATGCTCTTTATAACCGGAAGCGCTCTAAGCCAATCTGTTTGCTTCTTCATTGTGTTCCCTTGGAATATGCTGTAGAATTACCAACAGAAAACTCTTCAAGATTTCCCTGCATTCTTTGTAGTAACTCCTCAGAGCATCACTCTTACATTCGTAATGGCCGTTCAATTGCTTTATAACCAACCCTGAATCTCCATAAACCTCAACTGAAACGACCCCGGCTTCTCTCAAATATTGAAGCCCCCGAAGCAATGCCTCGTACTCGGCCTGATTGTTTGTGACAGTGGGCTGGATAGGGATAGCAAACTCAAACATTTCACCCCTGGGCGAAATCAATAAAATCCCCACTCCTCCACCTTTTCCACATGATGATCCATCAAAAAACAAAGCCCAAGGAGTAATTTCAAGCAAATCAACTGATGGATCACGATGTTCAGTTATAAAATCGGCAATGATCTGACCTTATATAGCTTTTGCCGATTTGAACTTTAATTCAAACTCCGATAAAGCCAAGATCCACTTGCCAATCCTGCCATTCAAATTTGGCATAGATAACATATGTTTTATTACATCAAACTTGGAGTATACAACGCATTCGGCATTCAACAGGTAGTGCCAAAATTTTGTACACGAGTAGTACACGCACAGGCATAGTTTCTCTGCAGCCAAATACCTGGTCTCAGGATCAAGTAATTTTCGGCTAAGATACGCCACTACCCGCTCCTTTCCTTCGAACTCTTGAATAAGGGCCGATCCAATGGTTTGGGTATCGGCCGCCACGTACAACTTGAAAGGCTTATCCAACTGCGGAGGGACCGATCATCGGTGGTTCCTTCATATATTGCTTCATCTCGTCAAAAGCCTTTTGTTGTTCGTCGCCCCACGTGAACTTCTGATCTTTCGTAAGCTTCAGCAATGGAGAAAATGGCAAAACCTTTTGCGACAGATTTGAGATGAATCTCCTTACAAAATTGATCTTGCCGAGTAGTGATTGCAACTCTTTGAGATTGGTTGGAGGGACAACTTTATCAACAGCCTTCATGCTTTTCTGGCCAACTTCAATCCCCCCTTCGTGTACCAAGAATCCCAAGAACTCTCCAGCTGATACCCCAAAAACGCATTTGTTCGGATTCATCTTTAAACCATGCTTTCGAGTGCATTCCAAAGTTCTCTTCACGTCCTCCAGATGTGTGTCATGATTCAAAGACTTGATCATGACATCATCAATGTAAATTTCAACAACCGTGCCGATCAACTCGTGAAAGATGTAATTCATGGCTCGCTGATAAGTTGCACCGGCATTCTTCAACCCAAATGTCATGACTATCCATTTAAACAGGCCTATGTGACCAGGACACCTGAAGGCTGTCTTTGATATATCTTCTATTGCCATGAAAATCTGGTTGTATCCCGCATTACCATCCATGAAACTGATAACTTTGTGTCCAGCAGCGGCATCAACCAACAAATCGGCAACAGGCATGGGGTAACCATCCATAGGTGTAGCTCTGTTCAAATCCCTGAAATCTATGCAGACCCTCATCTTTCCATTCTTCTTGTAGACAGGGGCAATATTAGAGATCCACTCCGCATATCTGCATGGCCGAACGAAATTTGCATCAAGTAATCTTTCAACTTCTTTCTTCACATCGGGCAATACTTCATCTTTGTAGATTTTCCGGGGAGGTTGCTTGTATGGTTTAAAACCAGATTTGATTGGCAACCGATGCTCAACAATGGAACGGTCCAATCCAGGCATCTCCGAATAATCCCAAGCGAAGCAATCTTTATATTCCTTAAGCAACTTGATCAATTCCTCCCTGAAGTCTGATTGCAAGTTTGCGCTGATAAATGTCGGCCTTGGTTTGTCACTGTTTCCAATGTCAACTTCTTCCAATTTGTCGGCCGACATGAATCCTCTCCCCAACTTGCCATCAGTTCCATCTATGGGGTTATCCATTAAAAATTGCTATAAGAGTTGACTGCTTGAATCGGCTGTTGATCGCTACTGACAGGCTCAACAGGACCTTCTCCCCAGTCTCTTCCTGAGAAACAGTCAATACCCTGATATTCCCAGAAAGCTAGTTCCACATTTGCGACGCTCACTGAGTCATCTGCTTGGACCACCTCAATATCGTCATCCACCCATTGAATGAGCTGCTGATGCATGGTGGATGGGACACAACAATTGGCGTGAATCCAGTCCCACCCAAGCAGTAGGCTGTAGGCTCCTTTGCCCTTGATGACAAAGAAGGTTGTGAGCAATGTCTTGGACCCAATCATGAGATCCACGTGGACGCACCCCTAGGTATCCGAAGGATTCCCAGCGAAATCGTTCAGAATTATGCTGGTAGGTGTCAAGTTGCCAGGGCCCATGCCAAGTTTCCTGAAAGTGGTGTATGGCATCACGTTGACTGCCGCTCCACCGTCGACAAACATCTTGGTCAACGGCTTGCCATTGACGTATCCTTTCAAGTACAGCGGCCTCATGTGTCGATTTTTGGCCGGTTTGTCGAAGGTGGCTTGCTTGGCTAGCACCAGTTGCGCCATCAGCCCCCCAAGCTGTTCATCGTCCAGGGACGTTTCTTCCTGCACAACCTGATTAGCAGGAGCCATAAACTCATTCGGCAGAAAATATACCATACATGCCGGAGCCGAACGGTTTGATCCTTCAGGTTTATCCTTTGGACGCCACACCTGTCGCGTCTGGATCCCCGCCTGCCTCAGTTCGCGGTTCCTCAAGCGCTGAACCCTCCTTTTTTGACTCTTTCTCAAACCAGGCGGGCACCATTGCCCCTTTTGCCAGACGTACTCGTCCTCGTCTTCTTCCTGATCAGCCCATCTCAAATCAGCTTGCCTCTTCCTGGGGTGATCAATGATTTCAATTTTTTGACGCCGATCCTCACTGGGATGTATCCTTCCAATTCTTTCATGGACAGATCGGCGATTGGCAGTTTCCTGCCTATACTCTAAGTATCTATCGCTGCACTCAGGGCAGTTTCTTAGCGTAGGAAGCTTCAATCCTTCGTTCCAGCAGTGCCTGAAGAATGCACACCCCCAATGCGCGCGCTCCTGCTCGCGCGTGTACTGCTCCAGATCTCTCCTGCGCGCTTCTTCTTCGGCCCTGCGTCTCTCCTCCTCGTGCTTCCATTTCTGGTAGTGCTCTTTCTCTAGCTGGCGCTACCACTTGTTGAGGAGGATGCGCGTAGTCACCCTGGGTTTGGCCCTGGACGACTCCCCAATCTCGACATGGCTCTTGAGAACACGAGGGGCTTCTCCATGAACCTGCTCTAAGGTCACTTGACGTTCTGGGTCTACTGCTCCATCTTGCCTTGCCCTAGTTGAAGTCAAGACCTTAACCTTGCCCTTTTCCTCGGCAGTCACCATGTTGACAGAAAAGCTTATCATGTTCTGGGGAAAAGGGTGGCCGTCCAGTTTCATCTTGTTGTCAAACTTGAGATGACCCTCCTAGATAGCTTTCTGGATCCTCATCCTGAAGACCCTGCAGTCGTTGATGGAGTGAGAATTTCTGTCATGGAAGCCGCAGTAACGTTTCTCTTTTACTCCATCAGGCCGAAGCATGGAATGCCCTTCAGGCAACTTGATCCGGCCTTGCTTCACCAGGAATTCAAACAGCTTATCAGCTTTAGTGACGTCAAAGTCGTATGTGCCTTTGGTTTGCTTGATCCAGCGCTGATTCATGGTCAACGGCTCCTTCCCCCACATGATCTCAGTAGCGGACACTTCCTGATCATCGTCTGAATCTTCCATCTGATCGGCCTTCTCCAGGAACTGATTGTAGATATCAACTATATCGTGCTGCTTGCTGAACCTGGTGTCTTTCTTAAACCTGTAGGCCTCGTTGCTCATCAATGACAACTTTTGGGACAGTTGACCCAGGTTATCAAACTCCATCCCAAACAGCTTTTCCCGCACGGCCGGCAGCATCCCTGCACCGGCCATGTCGGCCAACTGATCATCTGGCAGATTCAACGAGAAACACATGTCTTTGACTTCCCTAAACCTCCTGAGGAACTCCAAGGGCATCTCATTGTGTCTCTGCTTCAGAGTGGTGAGATCGATGAGCTTCTTCTCCGTGCTACCGCTGAAGTAATGAGCGTGGAATTTTCGCTCCAGCTCCCTCCATGTGCTAACTGATTGGGGAGGCAAAGATGAGAACCACTGGAACGCTGGGCCCGTCAGTGACATGGGGAAGTACCTGACCCTGAATGCCTCTTCAGATGAGGCCTCTCCGAGCTGCATCCGATAGCGAGCAATGTGCTCCACCGCACTCGTGTCGTCCTGCCCGGAAAACTTTGTGAATTCCATTGGAGGTTTTACTCTTGGCGGCAGGATCACTTTGTAATACCACTCCGGGAACGGAGGCGTGTAGGTAGGTCCCTGCATTTTAGGTTTGAGGCCGAATTGATTCTGCATCATGTCGGCCATCTTCTGAACCAGGATATCGTCCTCCTGTACGCCCGTAGCTGGGCCGTAGCCCGGATTTGGGAGAGCATCGATGGCACCATAGTTCATCACCTCGTGGTAGCCTCCACCGTACAAATTCTTCTGCAATCTGTTGCTAGCTGGGGCAATCTTGTAGGCGGAAGCAAGTGGAACTCCAGACGAGCCAAATGCCAACTCCCCATACGTGGGCTGATATGGGTTCGGCCGTTGCATCGGTTGACCTGTACTGCCCTGTGGAGGTGGCTGGACTGGCTGCCCTCCTGCGGCCTGCAAAGGGGGTTGAACTGGTTGACCTCCAGCGCCTTGTGGAGGAGGCTGGACGTCTTGGCTTCCAACGCTCTGCGGGGGAGGCTGGGCTAGCTGGCTTCGCAATGGCGGCTGAGAACTGGACTCTCCAATCTCCACGCTGCCTCCCTGAAGGGGTGCTCGATTGAATACTTGCTCCATGCCCGGCCGAAGACGCCCACCATCATCCGCTTGAACGCACCCGGGAAAGCTCTATGATGCCCTCGCTAGCATGTCGTCCGCGGCGTCTCGAAACGCTTGCATGCATTCCTCCCTCTCCCGCAGTTGTAGCGTCACTCTCTCCTGGCAATAGAACCCTGGGCATCTCATTTTTGAGGTATGGGATGCCACTCCTGTTCTTTTTAAATGACAGCAAGCACTTCTGTTGGAACTGATCCGTAGCATCCTTCAGCTGTTGCAACTGTTCCGGAGAGAGATCCTCGATGTTGACATCCATAATGTCACTAATGTCAGGCATCTTGATTTTCGGCTATTTGTCCCACTGGGCATGTCAAAAAGTGTGTTGACGTAAAATCTGCACCTCACACCAAGCACACAGCAGGACGAACAAGCTAGCTTCACACGCGCAAAGACTCCAAGACGTGCCAGTCAATTTTTCCTAAAAATTAACAAAAGATAAAGTAGTTAAATTCCAAAGCTTGGAACTTGCCGGGTGGTACCAGACATTTCCATATTTACGGCTAAAAAGCCAAGTGAGATGACATATAGCTATAGAGAGCTATCTGCCAGCAAACTAGAAATCATTCGGGAACTTCAAAGTGCAAAAGGTAACATAGCCGAATGGATGATGTAAGCATGATGATAGATCGATCTTTATAAAGATGCACGTGCGCAAAGCCATGACCGATCCTCGTGGTAATTAACATTAAACAATAAATGAAGTAAAAGCAGGATCATAAATATGCAATGAACAAGCATGCATAGGTCCAAAGCACTAGTCTACCGCATGTCTAGATACTTTAAAACCCGTCAAGCATGATTCCAAACAAATCTATCCACCGCATGATACAACTTGTTTGCAATCATACCACCGTCCACAAATAGATCTATCCACCGCATGATACAATCTAAATATGGAAAGCTAAAAGCATACAATATTTAAAGCATAACTTATAAACACGTTTCACTCATGAAAGTATAACCGAATACGACTGAACAGCCGAATCAGGGTCCATGAAGAAGGAACAAACATTACCAAAGAATATAAATCTATCAGATTGAATCGAAATCTAATCCACCGGATGACTAGCTCCAAAACAACCCAAAAACCTGCATCTACCGCATGATACCCAGCTCTTTCAAGATTTATACAAGATTTTGCAAGCTTGAACCCGCAACACGTAACAACCTAGATCGATTCGGTTTCGGCTATCAAGGAACATGTGATCCACGTGCTATTTTAAGCCAAGGATACAAACTCGATTCGCATAAGGATCATCAAAGGATATAAAGCCGATTCAAATCAATCTAGATTGGGCAAAGAAGTGTTACATGAATTTAAACATAAAGTAAAACTCAAAGCAACACAGGGTAACTTAATGAATCCATTGAATCTTGCCAAAATTCAATAGAGCCGATAACTAGCTTCAAGCTAGATCTCAGCCTACCGCATGGCTCATGATCTAACAAGAAACCCTCTTGAACCAAGCTTGAATCTACCACATGACACTAAGCATGGTAACAAGACTACTTTGTAACACCCTGAAATTTTCCAATTTCAGGATGTTAATAGGGAAAATAATTAAACAACGATTTCCCCATAATTTTAAAATTTTGCCCAACAATTATTTTTTCTTTGCAGGAAATTTAGCATAAGAAAATTTTATTGATTTTATAATTAAATAAAATGGTTCTTTGTGTATGTTGCATTCATACCATTGCATGGTTTTTGGTTGATGTTTATAGTTTTCAAAATCAAAAGTTTAAAAGTCCTAAAACCCACCCTAACCTTCTCCCTCCCAATCTCTTTTCCTCTTCTTCTTTTAGCCCAATCCGCCAGCTCCATCCCTTTCAGCCCAGATCAACTCTTTTTCTTTTCTCCCGCAGCCCAACTTCTCGCGGCCTAGTTCGGCCCACCGCCAGCCCACTCTTCTCCCTCTCTCTCCTCTCGCCGACAGGTGGGGCCCACCTGTCGGGAGCTCCTTCTTCCTCCGGCCGCCGCCCCCCCTTCTTCCTCCATCGGCTGCCGGTCTTCTCCGCCGTTCCCGGCCTCCCCTCGCCCCTTCTCCTCCCCACCGGGAGCGCATTAAGGCGCCGCCGCCACCCACGCGCGCCGCCTCTACCCCTTCCCCTCCCTCCACCACCGCACCGAGCGCCGCCGCCATTAATGGCACCGGCCACCACCGACCCCGCGCCACCGCCTCACCGCGCCCTCTCCACTTCCCCATCCGCCCTATAAAGAGGCATCACCACCCCCTGCTCCACCCGCACCGCTCTCCCTCCCTTTCTCGCACGCACAGCGCCGCCGCCCCGAAGGGACCCGTCGGAGCTCCGCCCCTCACTGTCGATCCGCTCCTCCGGCGCCTCTCCCTCCCTTCCGAGCTCCCAGGTGAGCCCCCCTTGTCCTCCTCTTCATTTCTGTGCTTTCCTCGTCGCATTTGGTGGCCGGGAGGCCCTGTTGGCCGTCGCCGGCGAGCTGGCCGGCGAGCCACCGCCGCCTGTACCGCGCGCCGCCGCCTGGAGGGTAAGCCGCCGCTGCCCATGCGCTTGCAAGCGTCCACCACCACCCGATCTTCATCCGACGGCTCAGATCAGTCCAAGCCCCCTGGTCAATCAAGTACATACCGGTCAACCCTAGCCTCCACCGCCACTTTGCAAAAACACCCCTGCTGTTTCAAATATCACAAACAAACCCTTCCACCTTATAAGATCTTTACAGTTAGGCCCAGGTTTTCTCAATGAAACCCCTGAGCTTCTCTAGTTTTCCACCCGAAGTCCACCTTTGTTCTTTTACACTATAAACCTTGAGTTTATATGTGTAATTATGTCTAGGCCCCTGATTTCTTGCAGTTAAGCCCCTGGAGCCCTAGTTTTTCACAGTTTAGCCCCTAAACCTTGTTTAGTGCGTAGTTTTCATGTTTTAACTCTGTCTTTAGCGTTTCAAATTGCGTTAGGTTCGTAATAACTCAAAGAACGTAATAGAGACAATGTTGAACTTGTTACTTGCTTTATAATTTATTTAATAGTTAAATATGATTAAATACTAATATACATGCTTTTCTAATTAAAATTTAATTAGAGATCAACACGTGTTTTTATAAGAAATATAATTTGGTTAATTCTTATTTAAATAATCTTTCCAATTAAAAGCTAATTAGAGTTATATCTCGGTTTTCATAATAAAACTTAAATTAATTAATATATATTCAATTTGCTTTCTAAATAAAAGTAATATAGGTTTATCCCGAGTTTTCATAATTAAATATTAAATTGATTAATATGAACATAAATATGTTTCTAAATTATAAATTACTTAGTACAATTCGAAATGTAAAGATATTCGTTTAGATGCTTTACATGCTTCTTTTAAATTAAAATGTTTAATTTGCATAAATAATACTTGAACATTTATAAATAAAAATTGGAATAAGTTATACACCGTTCCTTTTATATAAATATAACTTGCTTAATTAATAAATGGGGTATTTCTCTGAAATAACCTATGCACATCTTTTGAATTAAAATTTACCAAGCACATAACCTTGTGTGATATAATCCAAATCTTACGATAGTTCCGAGTCTTTTGCGTTCGCGGTCCTAGAACCAAACCTTGTCCTCTTTTAAAGCTTTTCATGCTTGGTGTATTGTTCTTAGTTGTTCTTGTTTGTCTCGTTTCGCATGTTTGTGCTCGATGTTTGCTTCGAGTAGAAGATCGAGCCGCCGATTGAAAGTCCCGAAGATCAAGAGAGCAAGAGCGAGAAGAGCAAGAGTAGCTTTTTGTTGAGAAAGGCAAGTGACCCTAACCATCCTTCTACCTATGCTTTAATACAAGAACACCGTAAATTAATCGGAACATGGAGAACCACCCAGAAAACAAGTACAACCACAAGACATATGGCTCGTCTTGGCCAATTAATTAGGGAAGTCTTGTGTGGTTATTAGCCTTAGTAGCTTGGGGTACGGAGGAATGCTTTTATGACTCTTCTACTCCGGACAAGTTTTTGAACGGAAGTGCTCTTCTAGGCTAACTCGGTCCGAGGGTAGAAGGAGGGTACGAAAGATAGCCTCTAGGACGTGCTACTATGGACTAATACACATAGGAGGACTCTTTGTAAAGGCCTCGTAGCGTCCCTATGCAACCACACCTCGGAAGTGTGGTATTGTGCCTACTTTTGCACAGCATGGTTGGGTTCAAAGTTCTTCGGAACTTTTACGCGACTTGTGGTGAAAGTGTACAACCTCTGCAGAGTGTCAAACTGTTATAACAGCCGTGCTCACGGTCAAGAGCGGCCTGGACCCTCACATGATTAATGAACTTAAAGATGGATTTAAAAATTGCTTTTCGGTTATTTCTGTGGCCTTGCTGAGTACCAACCATAAGTGTACTCATCCTTGCTTAAACGCTGCTTAGAAAAAGAAGAAGGTGCACGAAGTCCAGAAGATGGTGCTAGGCGTACGCAACCCCAGTCGATTGCCTGTGAAGTTCGGAGCCTTTGCTTCCCCAGGATTCCGCTGTAAATCTCTGATAATCTCTTTCTTTACGTGATATTGTTTCTGTTATACACTATGATGTCACTATATGTATGAAACTTGATCCTGGCATACATATAGTTAAGCACTTGGTTTTCTTCGGAAAATCGGGTGTGACATACTTGCATCAGATCTAAATCCACCGCATGATACTAGACATGATACAAGGTTGCCGGTACTCACGGAGGTCGACGGATCGATGAACCCTCTCGAAGAACTCGACGACACGACAAAGGACTCAAGGGTTTGGCATAAAGCCGGTTTGTATTGAGAATGTTTCGAATGAATATACATACATTCAGGGTCTATATTTATACCCTATTACAGCATGACTTCGAATGGATTTGAAACCTAATTTATCTCTAAATCCGATCGCTTATCCATCCATTCGTCCCTTCCGCTCGGGCCACGTCACCACGCAATCCTGCAAAATCAGCACAACAGTTTTCTTGCTGAACGGAAGAGAATTGCGGACCGCTGACTCTTTTGTCGAATTCTTCTGAAGAAACCTTCCTTTTGCCGGACGGATTCCTCACCGCGTTGGACCCACAGGTCAGACTCCTTACCTTACCAAATTTTGGTGTTAACAGTTTTTTCAATAAAATCAGCAACGCCTCATTTTCTTCGGGACTCAACTCGTCGCTCACGATGACTGGATAGGTCTTGTCTAGGCCCAAAAATTCACACTTTAATCCTTTGGGCAAAGGTTTAAGGTCTACCTCGGGCGCTTGTGGCTCCTCGGGTTTAATTTCTCCTATGTCTTAGAATTTTCCTTCCTCCACGCTTCCATCATGTGGTTCCAAACCTTTTGTTGCTTCTTCTTGCTCTTCATCTTGTTGATTACTAATTTGATTTTCCATCGCTCTTTGCAGTGGGTCTCTAAGGGTTTCAACAAAACAAAGGCTATCTATCTCTTCTACTTCTTCATCTTCGGGAGGAAAGGGTGTACGGTGTTTAGAAGCACGAAGAAAGTTATATGTGTACTTTGTTTCATTAAGGTTCATTGTCACTTTGCCTTCTCCGGCATCTAACACGGCATCAACCAACTTAAGAAAGGGCCTACCTAGGATTATGTGATCATGATTATTATGGTAAGCATCAATAACAAAGAAGTCGGTTGGTATATAATTTCTAGAGATTTTTACTTTCATGTTGCAAGCTATACCTAGAGGTTTAATAGTTCTACCATCTCCCATAATTAAATTCGTTGATGTTGGAGCTAAGTCTAGGTTGTGGTCTTGAACTTTATCTTAAATTTTAGAAGATAGGACACTTACTTGGGCTCCGATGTCGCATAAATCTTTGCATTGAACTCCGTTGATCTCGCAACTCAAGTGTGGTGTCATCTTCTATTCTTTTTTGGATCCTATTGCGTAGATTTCGGCGAGGCGAGCATGTGGTGATGCTTCGGGCTTGATCCCCATGATTTTCTTCACCTCGGCTATGTGTTCCGGATCCACTATGTCATCTCCAAAGAGCTTATGAAAGATCTCACCGGTGGTTTCAAGGTCATATGAATTTTCTGCTTCCTTCTCCGGTGAGAAATCCACTTCGAATGCTCTCGCCATTCCCTTTTGATTAGGGAACGGTCTTCTCTTGTCGAATACTTCTCCGTAATCGATCGGAACCTAATCCATTGGTTCGAACTCCCTTAGTGGCTTCGCGCTTGACATGCTTCTCTTGTTTGTCTCATTTGGTACGGCGAAGTCGATGCTCGGGGTAGTTCTTGACTTGATGTGTTCTTCTTCAAGCTTTTCCGCGATTGGTTCCTCTTTTGTGACTTCTGGGGTTGCCTCTTTAGAAAATTCAGCACACTTCTTCTTCCTCGAATTATATTCCGGCTCTTCCGCAAGTCTTGTTTCCCAATCTCTTCGCATGGCAGCCGCTTTACTAACTTTTTGTAGAAGTTGAGCGGCTTCCGTGAGTGTTTTCTTCATGAGATCCCCGCCTGCACCCATTTCGACGTGTTGCATGCAACTAGGGGTAAGGGAAAAGAAAAATGTATGCAAGAGTACGTCATCGGTGAAGCCGAGTTTTGGTCCTTGTTCGATCAACCCATTAAACCTATCCCAGGCTTGGTCTATCCCTTCCTCTTCTCCTTGCATGAAATTGATCACTTGCCTCCTTAGATGCTGAACCTTACTAATTGGAAAGAACTTCTCGCGAAACTTCTTTATCAACTTGTTCCAATTGCCTTCAACTTCAAAGGACGCAAACGAGTACCATGTCTTTGCATTGCCGGCAAGTGAGTAGGGAAAGAGATTCCATTTGAACCATTCATCGGGAACTCCTTCTTGACGCACCGTGTTGCATATTGTCGTGAAATTCCTTATGTGTCTATATGGGTTCTCCGTAACCATCCCTTCAAACGGGTTTGCCGCCACCATCTCAATGATCTTGAATTTAATCTCATACTTGGTCGCTTCGAGCTTCGAATCCGACTCTTGTACTTTTATATCTTCACATCGAGGGCTAGCGTAATCCCTTAGTGATTTATCCGGTTCTTCCACGGGTTGATTAACGAATGCCATCTAGACAATAAGATAAAAACAAAAACAAAAACGAAACAAAGGTTTTTCTAGATAATATATGTTAGATATAGCAAACGAAAGATAAACTAAAATATAAAACTAAGTTAGATCCAAATCAAACGATGTAAACTAGCTTGCTCCCCGGCAACAGCGCCAGAAAAAAGGGCTTGTTGACGGATAAAAGACGTATCCCTCTACGATCCGCAAGCGTACGAACCCCACACCTTTTTCACCACGGGATTCCCAAGTTTCTTGTCAATCCACGGAGCAAGGGGATTACAAGCGTTCAATCTACTTCTATGCGCTAGCTACTAAAACCCTACCTACTATTATACTAGAAAACAACTAAACTACACTAGAGAGAACGATAAGTGATCAAAGTAGGAGACATTCGCCCATGGGTTTATGATCATGCAATCAATTAAAGACATTAAACCAATCTAACCTATCGGGGTTGTGACCATGGTTTCGCCCTTTCCCTCCTCTCGTACTGTCACTACGCGAAGGTATTCATGACTAGACCTATGATGGGCACGGCGTATTGAATGGATCCAAGGAAGCATTGAGGCCTATACTCCCTTTACGGCATGGTAGCTAACCTTAAGCATTAAAGTATATTCAACACAAGATGATAGATAGATAATCCAACAAAGTATGATTACATCTTAAGATCGATTACAACCCATGGACGAATAAGAAGATTACCCCATCAACGTGCTGATCATGGCACCGTTGATCATGGTTTCCCTTCCGACGGTGTCTTCCATCTTCTCCACGAGAGGGTGCTTCCTTCGAGGTGGACGATCTCCCTCCAGAGATCCTCCTCCTCTCTCTAGCTTGTGGATGGCCTCCTGGTGCGAATGGCTCTCTCCTTCTATCGAATGGCGGCGCCCAGGCTTTTAGGGTTCAAGATCCTTCGGGTGCAAGGAAAACGGGACCGAACCGACCACCGGAGTGGGCTGGGCCGGCCGGACTGGGCCGACCGGCCTGGGCCCACCTCGGCCCGGTTCGGTCGCCCCTTTGCTCCCGTGGGTCCTCATGTAATTATGCACTTTGCCCCCTCCACTTGCATGATTTTGACGATGTCATCCTCGCGTCCAAGATGGAGGTTCCCTTCGCATGAAGTTCGATCTTTTACGCTTCAATCCCCGGGGGTGTTCCTCGTAGCACTTCGGTCCTTGCCACCATTGGAAGTGATTTCATCAAGCTCATGAACACGAACAAGACTCCGTAAATGCTCCTTTGAACTTGTTGCGAATCCGTCCTTTATGTCTATGTTTTCCTACATAAACACAACACTTCCAAATGCATGCACATAGATGAACTTGTTATATGATTAGTGCGCCTAGTGGCAGGTTAGTTCCATAATCAAATCCAAACCAAAGTATAATGAACATGCTAGGTGTACCAAAATACACCGTCAACACGCTCGTCAGCTTCCTCCGGGCTAACCGAGACATCTTCGCTTGGAAACCAGCGGACATGCCAGGGGTGCCCAGGAATCTGATCGAGCACTCAATGTCGACGCTAAAGCTACCCCGAAGCGACAACACCTCCGCCGCTTCGCCGACGACAGACGGGATGCCATCAAGAAGGAACTCACCAAACTACTCACGGCCAGCTTCATCAGAGAAGTCTTCCATCCTGAGTGGCTCGCTAACCCCGTCCTCGTCCGCAAGAAGAACTCGAACGAGTGGAGGATGTGCGTCGACTACACCAACCTCAACAAGCACTGCCCCAAGGACCCCTTCGGGTTGCCGCGGATAGACCAAGTCATTAACTCCACAGCGGGCTGCGACCTGCTCTGCTTCCTCGACTACTACTCAGGGTACCACCAGATGGCAATCAAGGAAGAAGACCAGGAGAAGACCGCGTTCATCACCCTGTTTGGTGCGTACTGCTACACGACCATGTCCTTCGGGTTGAAGAACGTCGGCGCTACTTACCAGCAAGCTATCCAGGCCTGTTTCAAGAGACAGCTCAACAAGAACGTCGAAGCCTATGTGGATGACGTGGTCGTCAAGACCAGAAACTCCGACACGCTCATCGCCAATTTTGAAGAGACTTTCGCATCCTTGCGAGAGTACCGCTGGAAGCTCAATTCGAACAAGTGCGTCTTCGGCGTATCGTCGGGCAAACTACTCGGCTTCATCATCAGCCATCGCGGCATCAAAGCCAATCCCAAGAAAATCTCCGCCATCACCAGCATGAAAGCTCCAACGTGCATCAAAGACGTGCAGAAGCTAACCGGGTGCATGGCGGCCCTGAACAGATTCATCTCGAAGCTTGGAGAACGGGGGCTCCCCTTCTTCAAATTACTCAAGCACCAAGAGAAGTTCGTGTGGGCTCCAGAGGCAGACCAAGCCCTTGCTCAGCTCAAGGACTTCCTATCCAAGCCACCAGTCCTCACGGTGCCTCGCAAAAAGGAGCAGCTACTACTCTACCTCGCTGCGACTACCCACGTGGTCAGTACTGCCATCGTCGTCGAGAGGCAGGAAGACGGCCACGCCTACCCAGTCCAGCGACCAGTCTACTTCGTTAGTGAGGTCCTGTCGGAATTTAAGGCACGCTATCAACCAGTACAGAAGCTCATGTATGCAGCGCTCATCACCTCGCCGATGCTACGACACTGCTTCCAGGAGTACTCGATCTCTGTCGTCACCGACTACCCGCTCGGTGACATCTTGCGGAACCAAGATGTTACTAGAAGGATCTCGAAGTGGGCAGTCCAACTCGGCGCCCTCAACATCAACTTCAAGCCACGAACAGCCATCAAGTCGTAGGCACTAGTCGACTTCATGGCGGAGTGGCGGGAAAATCAGCTACCTACTCCAACTGAGCGCCCAGAGCATTGGGTGATGTACTTCGACGACTCGCTCAAGCTTGAAGGTGCAGGTGCAGGGGAACTCCTGATTTCTCCAATGGGCGAACAACTCAAGTACGTCCTGCAGATCTTTCGGAAGGTCTCAAACAACGAAGCCGAGTATGAAGATCTACTACACGGGCTCCGCCTCACAGCTTCATTGGGCATCAAGCGACTACTAGTCTACGGCGACTCCGCAGTGGTCATCAACCAAGTCAACAAGTCCTGGGACCGCAATAAGGAGAACATGGATGCCTACTGCCTAGAAGTACGCAAGCTTGAGAACAAGTTCTACGGTCTCAAGTTCCATCACGTCGTCCGCGACAACAATGTTGCAGCGGACGTCCTGTCGAAGCTTGGCTCTACTCGCGCTCAAGTACCAGCGGGTGTCTTCATCCACGAGCTTCACGCGCCATCCATCCCGGATCCGGCGCCACCGGCCACTGATCCAGCGCATCCCCCAGCTGGCTAGAAGGTCATGATGATAGACGTGGACTGGCGGCAACCCTTCATCGACTACATCCGCGAGCAGAAGGTTCCCACAGACAAGAACTTGGCCGAGCAACTCATCCGCTGCGCCAAGTCCTACGTCCTAGTCGGAGACAAGCTCTACAGGCGGGGCGCATGTTCTGGAGTACTCATGAAGTGCGTCCCCCGAGAAGAAGGCAAGGGCATCCTGGAGGAGATCCATAAAGGCGTCCGCGGCAACCACGCATCTTCACGCACGCTGGTCAGCAAGGCCTTCCAACGAGCTTTCTATTGGCCCACAACTCTGGGCGATGCCGAAGAACTTGTCAGAAGGTGCCAAGGGTGTCAATACTTCGCCAAGCAACAACATGTTCCGGCCTACATGCTAGTCACCATACTACCAACCTGGCCCTTCGCCTGCTGGGGGCTCGACATGATTGGGCCTCTCCCGACTGCGCCAGGTGGATTCAACAAAGTCCTGGTAGCCATCGACAAGTTCACCAAGTGGATCGAGGTCAAGCCGGTCACATGCCCCAAGGCCGACAGAGTACTCGACTTCTTGGATGAACTCGTGCATCGCTACGGACTACCCCACCGCATCATCACAGACCTGGGCTCCAACTTCAACAATCACTAGTTTTGGGAGTACTGCAAGAACAGCGAGATCGACATCCTATATGTCTCAGTCGCCCATCCTCGGGCTAATGGACAAGTCGAGCGTGCCAACGGGATGGTACTCAACAATCTCAAGAAGCGACTGCACGATGCTGCTAACTCAAAAGGAGGCAAGTGGATCAAGGAACTACCCAATGCGCTCTGGGGGCTGCGTACTCAACCCTCCAAGCCAACGAGACAATCGCCTTACTTCCTAGTCTACAGCTCCGAAGCAATTCTCCCTGCCGACGTCATGTGGGATTCGCCGGCAGTAGAGCAATACGATGAAGGCATATCTGAAGATAGCAGGCGAGTCGATATCGATGGACTCGAAGAAGCTCATTGCGCCGCCCTCGTCCAATCAACAAGGTACCTTAAGGGTATCCGACGCTACCATGATCGCAACGTCAAGGAACACTCCTTCAACGTTGGCGATCTCGTCCTCCGCCGCATCTAGAACACGAAAGGACTCCACAAGCTCAGCTCTCCATGGGAAGGTCCTTTCACAGTAGTAAAGTTGACCGGACCAGGCTCCTACCGCCTCTAGACTCTTGAAGGCGAAGACGTCAGCAACTCGTGGAATATCGACCAGCTCTGTCGATTCTACGCCTAGTCTCTCGACTACCATGGGGGCTCAAGTCTGATCGACTACTCCAAGACCCCTTCGCTGTAAGCGGCCTCCGGGTCCAGGCACTAGTCTCCGGACTACTCTACTCCAAGATCTAGCGTTCACGACTACTAACGTATCTCAGGCTGCTCAGAGCGTCAAAGGACTCCAGCAGCGGTCTATTAAGAGACCATGTACTTCTAGATCCAGCCTACACGGCTACTAACGGATCTACTGCTGTAAGCGGCTACGCGCCCTAGAACTACTTAGCTGTAGGCGGCCTCCGGGTCCTGGCAACTACACTTGTAAAACGGCCCTGGTCATCCAGGTGCACTTCTTTCAGTAATAAAGTTTGATTATCTATCAACTAACTTACTGTGTCTCCCCCAACGGGCCTACTGGTGAATACCACTACTCGTGACAACTCCACGATGAGCACTCTGCATATATATCTCGCGACAATGAGTACTCATTTACGGAAGCTTTCTCATTCATACTCAAACAAGTTCATTACAACCTTGTTCATATACAACTATTGCTACAAGCTAACCCTACAGGATTACTGGAGGTTCAGCTTTCCGGTGACTTGTTCAGCAATTGGCGCCATCTGCTCCAGGAGCTCCGCGTATTGCTCATCAGTACAGTTGGCGGCTAGTCCACCCGCGACTACGTCCACCGGAGCCTTGGGGAAGTGCGACTTCATGTACGCCAAGACTTGATTAGGGATGGACTTCGCCAGATGCTTGACGTACGTCGCCAGACGACCAGGAGCTTCTCTCAACCAGTCAACCAATGGAGCAATCTTCAGCCCGCCCGGATGAGGCACCAGTAGCCTTGCAATGGGAAGTGCGGCTTCTTCAAGTTCTTTGATTTGTCCCCGCAACTTCTCGCAATCTTCGTTCAGCTTCTACAGGGATTTGTAGCAGTTGACAAGATCATGATCCGAGGCAATCCGAAGCTCCATGTGCTTATCGCACTCGTAAGCCAACTACTTATAATCATATTCAAGTACCTCGTGGGCCTCCTTCTCCTGGTAGAAGAGATTCTTCATGTCGACTTCCGAGGCCTTCAGCTGCTCAACCCGGGTCTCAAGCTCTGCAATCAACAAAGACGACGATGTCAGACTACTGTAGAGTACTTCCAATAGGTACTCGACAAGACAGCAGCATACCTTTGTTCTTGTTGCAGAGTGACTTGTTCTTGCGCACAAATTCGTTGCTCTTCGCCTGCATGTCCTGGACTTCATTATGGTACTAGGCAAAGGCACCATCAAGCTTCGACTGGAGCATGGCGGAGTGCTTCCTGGCCTTAGCGAGTTCTTCTTCCAATGCTTCCGCCCGGAGCACCGTATTGCCATATCCTTGGAGCATCTCAGATTTCTGTCGGGATCTCTCCACGACATCCTGCAGCAGACAACAATTGTTACTCGAATACTCAACACTTATGGCAGTTGACCACTCAAGGGTACTGATAACTTACCTTCATCCATTGCTCGGCCCGGCGCATCGCCTCCAAGTTGCGCGTTATACTGTTGGGTCGACGAGATCGTCCGCCAGAAGCTCGATCCCACCACGACTAGTTGTGGCGCCCCGGACATCGGCGCCGAATGGATCGGCTCCACATCCTGAATCTTTGGCAAACGGACGACTACTTCTAGGCTTGATTCTGGCAGTACTTCGTCACGCTTCTCTTCGGCCACCCCGGGGGCTCCTTGGCTGGCTACCTCCGCCGGCTCGGTTGCTGCTTTGGCGGGTTCTTGAGTCCCCGGCACCACGCCTTCAACGGGCACAGCCTCGGGGATTGTGCTTCCCTCGGCTTCGGCCCCTGTCAATAGAAGACACATGGATCAGTTCTCCGGGGGCTACGACTACGACTCGAGGAAGGCTGCGTTTGTGCAGTATGCTTACCTTCAACTATGCTGGCCTCCGGCAGTGTAGCCTCTACGGCTGGCGCTGTCGGTGTTTTAGACCGGCAAACCTACCGAGGGGGTACCCGAGGTAGTAGATTGTGCGGTGGGGATCGTGATCGGGAGACCGAGAACTCGAAGGTATGCGCAAGGACACGGGACACAAGATTTATACAGGTTCGGGTCGCCAAGGTGGCGAGCCCTACGTCCTGTTTGGGGGATCAAGTATGGCGCCCTGCGCTTGGTGTTGTCCCCGGAGGGATTGGGGATGTGCGGCTAGGTACCCGACCCTCCTTTATATAGTCCAGGGGGCGGGTTCCTAGTCGGTTACAAGGCAGGAGTCCTAGTAGGAGTACACAAAGCGAGTCCTAGTAGGAGTACAGGGGAATTCTACCAGGAGTCCGTCTTCTACTATTTTTCCTTCCTTGCATGAGTACCCGGGGTGTATGCCCGACAAGCCCCCGAGCACGTTGGAGTCGAGAGTAGTAGTTCGAGTAGTCTTGAAGCCTCTTCGAGTAGTCCTTGAGCGTCCTCGAGTACTGCTTGGAGAAGCCTTCGATAGTACTTGAACCGCCGCGAGGGCCGGAAGGTGGTCCGACTCATCAGTCTTGAAAAAATTTGAATGATGGGTGTAGCATAGCAGCCCCCGAGCCTTGAAATGATTAGGTAATAAATCCAAGGGTCTTCAGTGTTCGCGAAGCCATCATCCGAGTACTCTTGCAGCGTGTAGCCCCCGAGATAAGAGAGCTGTATGAGCCACGTCGAGTAGTGATTGGTGAGGAGCCCCCGAGCTTGAGAGCGAGCGAAGCATGCTGAAGTTATCTTCAAGTAGCCCCCGAGTGGAGAGATTCCAAGTAGTAGTTTGGTGTCAAGCCGTGGAGCTTGAGAAGTAGTCGTGCCGTCAGAGCAGACTTTAGTTGCGACCGAAGTCGACTTTAGATGCCGGCAGTGCGGACTTTAGAATGCGACTTAAAAACCGAAGTCGACTTTGTGCCGCGCGGAGCGGACTTTGAGATGCGACTTGAAATCCGAAGTCGACTTTGTGCCGCGCGGAGCGGACTTTGAGATGCGACTTTAGAAGTCGACTTTAGAATGCCGCGCGGAGCGGACTTAAGATGCAAAAAACGAAAAGCACTTTCCGGAAAGCCAAAGCGAATAAAAAATCAGAAAAAACGAGTAGTTTTGCCGCCGGAGCGGGCTTAAGATTGCGACCGGAGTCGGCTTGTGCCACCGGAGTGGGCTTAAGTACCTGAGCCATGGATTTCAGACCCAAGGTACGCTTGCCGCCGGAGCGGGCTTGTGCCACCGGAGTGGGCTTGGATGCGACCGTTAGCGTCGACTTGTGCCACCGGAGTGGGCTTAAGTACCTGAGCCGTGGATTTCAGACCCAAGGTACGATTGCCGCCGGAGCGGGCTTGAAGGTGCGACCGGAGTCGGCTTGTGTACCTAGACCATGGATTTCAGACCCAAGGTACGGGTGCCACCGTAGTGGACTTGAAGGTGCGACCGGAGTCGGCTTGTGTACCTAGGCCATGGATTTCAGACCCAAGGTACGGGGCGCGAGTACTTAGGGCACTTGGACCCATGGTACAGAGCATGAAGACCACGTGCAGCTAGGTTCCATCGTCGCCAGGACCCGAGGGCCGCTTACAGCTAGGTTCCATCAAAGCTTACACACGTAGTATGCCACCGAAGTAGGCGAAGATGCGACCAGCGTCGACTTTAAGCTGCCGCACGGAGCGGACTTTAGAATGCGACTTTAGAAGTCGACTTTAGATTGCCGCGCGTAGCGGACTTTAGAAACTGCCTCCTAGGGATAGCCCCCGAGTTGATGAAGTAGACTCGTGGCGACTTGATTGATATGCCCCAAGAGTAGTCAGCAGAGTGTAGCTCTCGTGAAAACCCGCCGAGAAGCATACACAAATGAGTAGTCGGCAAGTAATCCTACATGATGAGGAGAACAAGCCAAGAGAACAGTAATCATTTAGATAAATGACTTAGCTGTTGCTGCCTGGGCAGACTGATGATGAAGCCGTGGAGGTCGGCAATGGAGCCGCCACGATTGTTGCTGAAGTTGACTAGTCAGAGTTGATTCCGGCTAGCTGTTGGGGGCGTGACTGCCGTTCTCGACTAGTTTGGAAAACTAGTCGAGATGAATGGTCGACGCGATGCGACCGGAAGACGACGTCGTGGAGGCGCGTGGCGTACTCGGCGAGAGCCAATGTTGCCGCAAGACAAGTAATCGCGCTCCACGGCGTGGCTAAGAGAGAGCCGGTGTGGCCGCAAGACGAAGTCGCGGCGCACGGAGTAGTCGACGACGAGATCGCGCGACGCGGAGTAGTCGACGACGAGCGGCGCGACGAGCCGCGCGACGAGCCGCGCGACGTGCCGAGGCACCCGCACGCGCGGCGGAGGTGAAGTAGTCGACGACGAGCCCGGAGTAGTTGGCGACGAGCCGCGCGAGGAGCCGCCCGTGCCGAGGCACCCGAACGCGCGACGTAGGCGAAGTAGTCGACGACGACGAGCCCGGGCGAGGCGGAGTAGTCGACGACGAGCGGCGCGACGAGCCGCATGACGAGCCGCGCAACGTGCCGAGGCACCCGGGACGCGCGGCGGAGGCAAAAGTAGTCGACGACGACGAGCCCGGGCGAGGCGGAGTAGTCGACGACGAGCGGCGCGGCGAGCCGCGTGACGAGCCGCGCGACGTGCCGAGACACCCCGACGCGCGGCGAGGCAAAGTAGTCGACGACGACGAGCCCCCGGCGAGGCGGAGTAGTCGACGACGAGCGGCGCGGCGAGCCGCGTGGACGAGCCGCGCGACGTGCCGAGGCACCCCGGACGCGCGGCGGAGACGAAGTAGTCGACGACGAGTAGTCGACGACGAGCGGCGCGACAGCCGCGTGACGAGCGCGCGCGACGTGCCGAGGCACCCCGGGACGCGCGGCGGAGACGAAGTAGTCGACGACGAGTAGTCGACGACGAGCGGTGCAACGAGCCGCATGACGAGCCGCGCAACGTGCCGAGGCACCGGGACGCGCGGCGGAGGCAAAGTAGTCGACGACGACGAGCCCGGGGCGAGGCGGAGTAGTCGACGACGAGCGGCGCGGCGAGCCGCGTGACGAGCCGCGCGACGTGCCAAGGCACCCCGACGCGCGGCGGAGACGAGGTAGCCGACGACGAGTAGTCGACGACGAGCGGCGCGACAAGCCGCGTGGACGAGCGCGCGCGACGTGCCGAGGCACCCCGACGCGCGGCGGAGACGAAGTAGCCGACGACGAGTAGTCGACGACGAGCGGCGCGACAAGGGCCGCGTGGACGAGCCGCGCGACGTGCCGAGGCACCCCGGACGCGCGGCGGAGACGAAGTAGCCGACGACGAGTAGTCGACGACGAGCGGCGCGACAAGCCGCGTGACGAGCCGCGTGACGTGCCGAGGCACCCCGGACGCGCGGCGGAGACGAAGTAGTCGACGACGAGTAGTCGACGACGAGCGGCGCGACGAGCCGCATGACGAGCCGCGCAACGTGCCGAGGCACCCGGGACGCGCGGTGGAGGCAAAGTAGTCGACGACGACGAGCCCGGGCGAGGCGGAGTAGTCGACGACGAGCGGCGCGACGAGCCGCGTGATGAGCCGCGCGACGTGCCGAGGCACCCCGACGCGCGGCGAAGACGAAGTAGTCGACGACGAGCCTACGTGAGGCGGAGTAGTCGACGACGAGCGGCGCGACGAGCCGCGTGATGGGCCGTGCGCGGTGTAGGAAAATTGATTCCGCTTTGACAAGAGCAAGGCGACTTGCTTCATTGGATCTCGGCGAGTCGACGAGTAGATTGATCTTGTTGACGAGGGTCCTTCGAATTCGCCCGGTGGTGATGATCACCCCTACCTGGCGCGCCAGCTGTCGGTGTTTTAGACCGGCAAACCTACCGAGGGGGTACCCGAGGTAGTAGATTGTGCGGTGGGGATCGTGATCGGGAGACCGAGAACTCGAAGGTATGCGCTAGGACACGGGACACAAGATTTATACAGGTTCGGGTCGCCAAGGTGGCGAGCCCTACGTCCCGTTTGGGGGATCCGTATGGCGCCCTGCGCTTGGTGTTGTCCCCGGAGGGATTGGGGATGTGCGGCTAGGTACCCGACCCTCCTTTATATAGTCCAGGGGGCGGGTTCCTAGTCGGTTACAAGGCAGGAGTCCTAGTAGGAGTACACAAAGCGAGTCCTAGTAGGAGTACAGGGGAATTCTACCAGGAGTCCGTCTTCTACTATTTTTCCTTCCTTGCATGAGTACCCGGGGTGTATGCCCGACAGGCGCCACGGTCTCAGCCTGGGGGAGGGTAGCGGACTCCTCGGCAGCTGGCATGGAATCTTCTTCGGCCGCAGCCGCGCTGGGCTCATCCCCCTCCCAGGACAAGTCTATCGATTTCCTGCACAGTACACAGTTGGTTGTCAACCAAGTACGACTACCAATCTACATGTACTACTCGGGAAAGATCTACACTTACAAGCTCAACCGGACAACAGTCACGGTCGGGGTGCCAAGTATGTTGGCGATGTCGACAAGCCCGGCTTCAGTGGGCGCCTCTTCTTCGGCTTCAGTTGTTGCTGGCTCTTCAGCAGCAGGGGTTGCGGCTGGCTCCATCCTGCTCTCAGCAAATGGCGCCTGCGGCTCGACTTCTGTCACGGCGGGGGCGGGGCTGCAGCTTCTTTCAGCTGGCTCCCCCCGCCTCCCAGTCACCTTCGTCCCCTTGGTCTACGGGGTCGGAAGGCGGAATATCCTGCAAGCACTCGAAATTCTGTTGTCAGCATACAACACTGAAAGACAAGTACTCGACTACTCTACTTGAAGAGTTTACCTCTTGAGATGTAGTCTTAGTGACTTTCAGCTTCTTGGCAACACGCTTGCGTGCCACGTTGCGCGGCCTCCTTGGCGGCGCAGGCAGACTAGCCTCCAAACTAGTCGGAGGATCGTGGACAAGGGGAACATTGGGCATACCAGGGCGGCTGAACCTCGACCGCAGCTGGAACCGCTCCTGAAGCGTCTCCTCGTATTCCTCGTCTGACGTGTCCTCGACGATGATGGTATCGTCACCTTCGCCGACTTCGCGGCGCTCCTTGGCTTTGCCCTTCCCCTCCTCCGGGATATTTATAAGTTGGGGAGGCGAAGCCGGCTCAGAGACAAACTTTACTATGTCATCCTGCAACAAGTACATTGGATGAGTACGACTACTACCACATAATCAGTACTCGTACACTGAGTGCAGCTACTGACCTCGTTCGGTGGATGAGCAGCGGAGTACTCGGGGACCGGACAGGGCGTGTACGCCGGCATGTCCTTGAAGATCCTGCCCAGCCTATAGATGATGTCGTCATCATCAATCTCACCGCTAGGCATCCGCGACGAGTTGCCCTCGCCGGTGTACTGGTAGTCGAGGGTGTCGCGAGCCATCAGTGGCTGCACCCTCCTCTTCATAAAGCTGAAGGCCACATGTTCGGCCCTCAGCCCGGCTTCCCTCAAAGCTTTGATCTTCAGTAGCAGCTCGGGTAGCTGGATACCCTCCTGCATCGTTGGCTCCGTATTCCACCAGGGCTGGTGCTTCGGCTACTTCCTGCTGGGCTTCGGAAGCTCCGGGTGGTGGTTGGTGATGTAGAACCACTTCGACTTCCAGTCCTGGTTGGAGTTGATCAACTTGTATGCCAGGTACTGCTCAGCGGCGTCTTCGCGCGTCTTGATGCCGGCCCCTCCGACTACCCTCGGATCATTGGTGCTTGGTTGGGGTTTCACACGGAAGAACTTCCGAAACAGCACCCAGTGGGGCTTGATCCCCAAGAATGCTTCGCAGAAATGGACGAAAACAGATACGTGGAAGATGCCATTGGCGTTGAGATTGAGGTACTCGATACCGTAATATTCAAGAAGACCCTTGAAGAAGTCGCTCGCTGGAAGAGCCAACCTACGCTCCACGAATCACGCGAACATTGGGATCTCATCGGGATTCTTCTCCATCGGGTACGGATCTCCTGCAGCGGCGTGCAACATGTCGACCTCCTTCTCCCGGAGGAATCCGCTATTCAGTAGCGCCAACAGCCTCCTCGCGGGATCTCTTCTTCCTGACAACGGTCTTCATGCTCTTTCATGGTGAGGGCTTCATTCTCCAAGTGCAGCGGGTTTTCACTCGCATTCGCCGGGGCTGTGGCGATGGCTAACAGCGGTGGCGCGCGTGGATCTATGGTTTCTAGCGCGGTGGCAGTGTGCACTAGCGGCGGCCTCTCAGCGAGATCTGCTTCGAGTAGCTGCAAGTGCGGGGGGGTGAAAACCTCTAAGGGTTTTGGCTTTTATTTATAAGTCAACCAGTGGCTCCGCAACGACCAGATGGATATGTTTCAAAACAGCTGACTTAGTAGCGGCGCCTGACCTTTCAACTTCCAGTAGTCAATGCGCCTTATCTCGGGGGCTTGGCTACATCTAGTCAATTCCCTGGGTAGCGACAAGATTCAAGAGCAACTCAGGACACATTCTACATTCAAGATGACCCTTCAATTCGAGAGGAAGTACTCAACTCAAGGCTCGGGGGCTCCGTGCCATGTGTCCTTTAGTTTTTTCTCCGGATTTTGCGGGATAATCTTGCCAGAACTTCAGATTGACCCTCAGCCGGAGTCTACGACTCAACCTAAGGCTCGGGGGCTACTCCATATGGAGTGCAATTTTGCAATCGCACTTCCATATAAACTTCGGCTTCAAGACAACGCGAGTATTGTTGAAGACCTTCAAGAGCGGAACTCGAGGACGCTAGGGGACTACTCGAGAAGACTTCAGGATTACTCAAGGATCAGCTAGAGTACCTTCCAGCCTCAGGATGCTTCAAGTATTCTTGAGGACTTTCGGCTTGTAGTACTCGGGGACGCTTGAGGACTACTTGTCAAGGCCATCAAGACTACTCGGAACTATCCTGCTCGACTACAAAGTACTCGGGGGCTTATCGTATGGACCTCCATGGGCCCACTGCCTCGGTGGGTACCAGGACCGACTACTCGGTGGGCCCCTGGGACTACCCGGTTTGTGCCACACATCACCTGATGGCATGAGGCGCAAGGACTACGGTGGAGAAGTACTCGGATAGGAAGCTATACATGCCTTGTACTGTGTAGAGGACTCCTAGACGTACACGACTAGTACTCTCTCCCTAAACTGACCTGTAACCCTGCCTCCCGGACTATATAAGGCGAGGCAGGGACCCTTTTCTCTCATATGCATCATCTTGTAATCACACCCGACCAATCCAGAGCTACGCAGCATACAGGACGTAGGGTATTACGCACCTCGCGGCCCGAACCTGTCTAAACTGTGTGCCATGTGTCTCTTCCTTCGAGTTACTGATCTCGGTGAGGCCACATTCATCTACCTCGGGTACTTCCCTTGGTAGGTTACCGGAACACCGACAGTTGCTTCCTCTCCTCCACAGGCACGCATTAATGCGCCGGCGCACTCACCCCCGCGCCGCCCCATCCTTTCCTCTACCGAACCTCCGTCCCACCGCCTCCTAGCTATTAATGGCGGCCGCCGCCGGAACCCACCCCCACCGCCTTGCCGGCCTCCCCCCTCCCCGCTTCTACCTATAAAAGGTGCCCCAGGGCCTCCTCTTCACCCCGCGCCGCTCCTCCTCCCTTCCCCACACGCGCAGCGCTGCCGCCCCAAGGAAGCCGCCGGAGCTCCGCCGCGCCGCCTCGATCTCCTCCTCTGGCGCCTCTCCCGCCTCTACAAGCTCCTAGGTGAGTTGCATTCCTCTCTAGATTTGTTTTGAATCTTTTTCCATCGATTTTGGTGGTTGGGAGCTCAAGTTTGGGCTGCTCCGGCGAGCCTCGCCGTCGCACGCCGCCGGCGCCACCGCGCCGGCCGCCACCTTCTGCTGGCAGCCGCCGCCGGCCACATGATGTGGATCCGGCGGCTTAGATCGATCTCAGCCCCGAGTCAAAACAACACATAACGGTCAACCAAAGCCACCGCCGGACTTTTTGCAAAATAGCCCATGTTATTTATATATATCACAAAAGTACCCTCCCACCTTATGAAACCCTTTCAATTAAGTCTTGGTTTATATGGTTAGGCCCCTAACCTTCATAGTTTTTGCATCAATCATTCTTATTAGGCACTTTTATGCTATAAACCTAGGGTTTATATGCATAATTATGTTTTAGCCCCTGATCTTTTATAGAAAACCCCCTAGGTTCCAGTACTTTTACAATCTAGCCCCTGAACCTTGTTTCAGCCATATCTTTTCCGTCTTAACTCCGTTTTAAGCGTTCTTGGTGTCCACGCGATCGTCTCTCAGAGCACGTTAGTTCTAGAAGCTTGTTTTAGTCTTTTGATAATGTTTGATGTATTGTTTTATTTATTGCATGTTTTCTTGCATTATCGTAGCCAACGCGTTGTTCGAGGAAGTACAAGTGCAGAGCTTTGAAGTTAAGGAAAGTACCTTATCGTTGGAGAAAGGCAAGTGACCCTAACCACCCTTCTACCTATGCTTTAATCAAGAATACTATAAATTAATCGGAACATAGAGAACCACCTAGGAAAACAGTGCAACCACAGTCCACATGGCTCTGGCTTAGCCAAATAATTAGGTGTGCGATTGTACTGGTGACCTAATCTGAAAGGAACACAGGGGGATCTGGGTTGCAGGGGTATAGCCCGATTCTTTTGGGGTAGCAGCCTTTGCTAAGGTGCTGACCATTAGGGAGGGTTATGGTCCGCCTTGAGTCAGAATCGTCGTGGGTTGTTGGTGCTTTTGCATATCTTTGTAAAGGCTTCGTAGCGTCCCTATGCAATCACACCTCGGAAGTGTGGTATTGTGCCTGATCAGTACATGCGTGGTTGGGTTCAAAGTTCTTCGGAACTTTTACGCGAACTGTGGTGAAAGTGTGCAACCTCTGCAGAGTGTAAAACTGATCGATCAGCCGTGCTCGCGGTCAAGAGCGACCTGGACCCTCACATGATTAATGAACTTAAAGATGGACTTAATATTGCTTTTCGGTTATTCCTGTGGCCTTGCTGAGTACCAACCATAAGTGTACTCATCCTTGCTTACGCTGTTCAGAGAAGAATCCCGAAGTGGAGTACTTCACCGACTACGAGGAGTTCTGAGGATGCGATCAACCAGTCAGATGCCTGTGGAAGATGGAGATGGAGTCGCGTCTTTGAGGACCATGTGTGGTTCGAGGACCGATGGATGGTCGCTTCCTTGTGTGATGAGTGATTGCCAACGTTGTGTGGACTGATTCTTGGCTAAGTATTGCAGGTGCAGGTTGCGGCTTGACTGGTGTTCATGCAGGTGAAGAACAAGCGCGAAAGGTCATCACCGGTGAGGCCTCCAGGTGTGGAGAAGACAAGTAGGCTTCGTTCGAGGGACCTGGTGGCCAGCGGGGTCAAGTGCGGGCTGCATGGTGGCATGAACAGCAAGATGAAGTCATGGACGGTTTCTTGGTTGAGCCTCAAAACCAAGGTTGAGCCGGGACTACGTGGGAGCCGAGTCATGAGTGGAGATTGGCGGAGGCTACACCGAGTTCGCGGGGTTTCCGGTGGTTCACCGTGAAAACCACCGGGTTCCTTGGTTGATCCACAAAGCCAAGACCGAAGAACCGAAGACGGTGCCGCAAGAGCGGTGCGGACCGGTCTGACCGGTGGGTCTGACTGGTGGGTACCGGTCTGAACGGTGTGCGATGACGCAGTCCGGAATCTTCGAAGCGGAGGACACGCGTCGGGATTGCAAGGCTTGCGTCGAGGCTAAGCAGGTTGCGGTCGCCGGGCATCCGTCCGATGGAGAGAGCTTCAAGTCTTCCAAAACCGCCCTTGAGGGGCTTGTATCCCTAGTTGTTAGAGAAGGGTATTTTAGACTTTCGGTTGCCTCCATATAACCCAAGAGGTGAGAGGATGGCAGCCAACGCTTGGAACCCTAGCTCATTTATTTTCCCATTTTCCTTCCCATTTTCCTTAGGTTTTCCATAGGACTAGCTTGAGAGCTTCATGGAGAGATCTTGTTGAGAGGGATGGATGATCGGGTGGCTTGCTAGACCTTGTATGAACCTTTGTTTCATGTATAGATGATTCAGTGTGGTTCCTTAAGGTTTGGATGTGTTTTCCCCGGTTGTTCTTGGTGGTGATTTTCGAAGCCCTCTCTTGGTGATTTCTTTGGGTTGTTTTTGGGACCATTCTCTTGGGGATTTGATGGGGGAAATTTGTGGGAACCCTTCGTGGTTCTTTGGGCTGTGATTCCCCTCTCAAATCCGTGAGTAAAGGTGCTCGATTTTGGGGTTTCTTGAGTTCTTGGGTTGGAAGTGCTCTTGACGAGATTTCCTTGATTCCTCCTTTTTGGAAGAGTTTTGGTGGGATTAAACTTGGCTATGGACTCCTCATGAGGTGTTCCTAATATCCCCAAAGTCTTGTTCAAGTCCGTGGAGGGATTCTGGAGATCGAGGTTTAGATTTGGGGGAGGTGACCCGCGGGTGTTGTTCATCCCGAGCTGCCCACGCTACACCGGTCTGACCGGTGCTCTTGACTGGTCTGACCGGTGCAACCCTCGGTGGTTGTTGCTCGGGTGAACGTCTAGGTGTGTTCGCTGTTGTCCTATGTTGCTGCTGTTTCAAGTTTGGGTCAGTTTGGTGGTCGGTTGGCCTGTTTGGTGCTTTGGGGGCTTCCAGGTTGTGACCGGTCTGACCGGTGTGGAGCCACTTAGTGAAAGTTGCTCGGTTTCACCGAAGGGGACCGGTCCCGACCGGTGGTGCTCACCGGTCTGACCAGTGTGGGTCTGTAGACTCGAGGTTTGGTGTTCCGCTGCGTTCTCGGGTCGGAAGGTTGTGTGTTGGTTCCTAGGTCCAGTGGCACTCCAGTGGCTATGTGGGCTTGGCCAACTTGGGTAGTGAGTCGGAGACATGTGTTGGATGCCGTGTTCATCTTGTTGGAGTTTCCATCTCCTTCGAGAAGAATTTTTATCAGCTCCCATTCACTCCGCCCCTCTCTGGTTCGCCGTATTGGTCATTCAAGTGGTATCAGAGCCGGTTCGGGTCTTTATTGACTCTGACCAGTCTAAGATCCAAGGATGGCGTACCATGAATGGGGTTCGGGTCCTCCACACTTCGATGGCAAGAACTACCAGATGTGGAGTAAGCGGATGGGTGCGTTCCTCCGCGGAAAGGGTCAGATCCTTTGGGATGTCACGGTGGACACAGGCTATGTCCAACCGATGGACTTCCTCTCTCCAGGATCGAGGGACAGATTCGACGCCAACAATAAGGCGGTCGACTACTTGTTTCGTGCTTTGTGTCAGCCTTAGTTCGATCGGGTGCACACCGAGCACTTGGCTTGTAGGATTTGGGCGGTGTTGAAGGAGGCTCATGTTGGGAATGCCCAGGTTCAGGCACGGATGTATGCGACCTACCAGAGAGAGTACGAGAACTTCACTCATCTCCCCGGTGAGTCCATCGATGCCCTGTTTCAGAGGTTCACGGTGGTTGTGAACAACATGAGGGCCAATGTGGACGTGCTCTCGTACGATGATCATGATAGAGCGGTCAAGCTCTTACACTCTTTGGATCGTACGATTTGGGGCGGAAAGTTCGAGGCCATTGTGGAGTCAGAGAAGTATGACACTCTGACGGTGAACGAGGTGTTCTCAAAGCTCAAGTCGGCTGAAGTGGATAGGGGCATGACTGCCAAGCTCGAGGGTCCGACTGACTCCCATAGTCTCGCCCTCGTTGGTGGTTCCAAAGGAAAGGCTAACTCTAACCCATCCACCAGGATGTTCTCTTTCTCCTCTTTGATGTCTATGCCAGATGAGGAGTTCGACGAGCTTGGAGAGGACGAGCTGGCGCTCCTGACGAGGCGGTTCGAGAGGCTGCACGAGAACTGCGTGAACATGAGGAGGAACACAAGGACATGCTTCTAGTGCGGCAAGCCGGGACACTTCGTCGCCGACTGCCCGGAGAAGGCCGAGAACACGGACGGCTACAAGCATAAGCCGAGGATGGACGGCAAGTACTGTTCGAGGCGCGACCACAAGAGCAAGCACAAGAACAAGTACAAGGACGAGCGACGATCGAGGGAGAAGGAGAGCCGAGGCAAGGCCCAAGCGATGGTTGGAGCGAGCGACGTCGACTCCAGTTCCGCGTACTCCACCTCGAGCTCGAGCAGCAGTGAAGACGAAGGTGATCGTCGCAAGAATAAGATGTCGTCCAAGAACCTGAGCGGGTTGAGCTGCTTCACGAGAGATGGCTTCTGCACCATGGCGCTGAGCTCCAGCAGCAAGAAGAGCACACAGAGCGACTCAGATTCTGACTCCGACGACGAGGTGCGTGATGAACTTCCCTTCTTGCGCCAGGAGAATGAGACGCTTGGCTCTTTGCTTGATAACCGTGATGACATGCTTAGAAAGGCCAAGAAAATGAGAAAAGAGCTTAGGGCTTCACTCGAGGATGCTAGGACTAGAGTGGCTAAGCTAGAGACACAGGTGCTTGATAGCAAGCTTGAGATTGATTCCCTTAAGGCTAGCCCTGTTGTTTCGGATGAGGTTGATTGTGCTGATTGCTCCATATTTCTTGCTGATCTTGCTTTGTTTAAGGAGAAGCATGCCTCGAAGTGTGAGGAACTAGATGTGCTTAGGGTTGAAGTGGCTGATCTTAAGTCTAGACCTGCTTTGCTAGGTGCTTGTGCTTCTTGCCCTGTTTTGCATGCTAAGATTGATGAGATGCATGCTTTCACTAGTTCACTTGAGGCTAAATTGAAGGAACCCATGCCTACATCATGCTCTACTTGTGAAATGCATGCTTTGAAAAATTTGGAACTTGCACATTATGTTGATCGTTTGCAGGATGGGAATGATGACTTGAGAAAGTTGATGGGTTGGTTGTCTGGTCATGAGCCTCAGTTGAGGATGATGATCGAGGCATTTAAGAGGCAGGATGGAGAGGGACTTGGGGCAAACAAGGTTGGTGAGGGAAGTGGAGGGAATATCCCAGAGCCACCAAAAACCCACCACAAAAATGATTTCCCCCCAAAACCTAACCATCTTAGGAACCGACTAGACACAACCCCAGCTCCACCCATGTTTCTTACACACACAAATGATTTACAAAAGCCTATCAAGTTTGTGAGCACTTCGGGGAAAGTGTTCTTTGGGAAAGAAAGTGAGAAGGCTAGTGAGGGGAAACCGGTGGAGGAGTTGAGTGGAGAGAAACCTAGTGAGCAGCCACATCCCAAGCCTAAGCCTAAGCTTGTGAGGTTCCATTGTGGCTATTGTGGGAGAGATGGCCACAAGGATGAGTTTTGCTTCAAGAGGAAGCGAGAGGAGAGAATGGCGAAGGAGCGGGCTAACAAGGACAAGTACCACCTTTCCGATAGTGTACTTGAGCCTCGTGTACAGATGCCCAGGGCCAAGGCGAGTGTGAGGACAGTTCGGGCTTGGGGAGAGCGGAAGGCTGTTGGAGGTGCTGCTGTCCAGGTCACACCGGTCACACCGGTCAGACCGGTGCAGGCCTGGACAGGCAGTGTTTTGGGTTTCGTGCTCGTACAGGTGCGAGGGTTGTTTCTGGAGGTCGTGGTTCTGGTGGTTGGGCTGGAGAGTTTGCAGGTGGTCAGTTTGCTAGGCGTTCTCCCCCTCGTGTTCACTACGGGGATGGGAGGAGTCGTAGTTTTGAGAAGGAGATGAGGGACGATCCACGGGTTCTCTTTCGTGGTTTTGGTCCTCCTCCAGGCAGAGAGGGGTGGTTCCCTCAGGGTGGTTACCGAGGTGGTGTTCGTGAAGGTAGCTTTGGTAGGAGAGATGCTTTGGTTGGTGCTAACCCGACTTTCGAGCAAATGGCTCGGCACTGGTTTTACTCTTTTGGTACTAACCCTAGTGTTGAGTCGTTTGTTCGCTCACGTGCTCGTTTTTGAATTTCAGGTGGGAGACTTGAAGAACATTTGGTTGATTGACTCTGGTTGCTCGAGGCATATGACCGGAGACAGGGGGTGGTTCTCAAGTCTCGTCCCGGTGGTGACAAGGAGGTACATAACTTTTGGGGACAATGGGCGTGGGAGTGTGCTTTCAGAAGGTGAGATCAAAGTGAGTGACAAGATCACTCTGAGGCGTGTTGCTCTTGTTCAATCGCCGGGGTACAATCCGCTTCGTGTCCCGATCGTTGGATGAGGGTTTTGAGGTGTTGTTTCGGTTTCGGGTGGTTCTCGGATTTTGGACTCTCGAGGGGACCTTGTTTGTATGGTCGTTCCCGAGGGTTAGGTGTTTCGTGCTGATTTTTCTCAGTCTTCGGGTGTGGAGCGTTGTTTCTTGGCTGGTTCTTCGAGTGAGTTGTGGAGGTGGCATAGGAAGTTGGGTCACTTGAGCTTTGACCTTTTGTCTCGCTTGAGTAAACTCAATTTGGTCCGCGGATTGCCACGGTTGAGGCTTGAGAAAGAGTTGGTTTGTGCGCCGTGTAGGCATGCCAAGATGGTAGCCTCTTCTCACCCGCCTCTCACCGATGTGATGACTGAGCGTCCATGCGAGCTGCTCCATATGGACCTTGTTGGCCCAGCTCGTGTGCGATCTGCGAGTGCGAAGTGGTATGTCCTTGTTGTGGTGGACGACTATTCTCGGTATGCGTGGGTGTTCTTTCTCGAGGATAAGGGGGAGACGTTTGGTTTTGTTTGAGATCTACTCTTGAGGTTGAGGAACGAGAGGCACGGAGATGCCATACGAGCTATCCACAGTGATAATGGCTCGGAATTCAGAAACTCTCGTTTTGAAACCTTTTGCCATGACTTGGGTCTTGAGCACCAGTTTTCGAGTCCGTATACGCCTCCCCAGAATGGTGTTGTGGAAAGGAAGAACAGGACCTTGTGCGAGATGGCTAAGACGATGCTTGATGAGCATATGACTCTGAGGAGGTATTGGGCTGAGGCGGTGAATATCGCGTGCTATGTGTCAAACAGGATCTACCTCAGAGTGCACAAGAAGAAGACATGCTATGAGTTGATGCATGGTCGCACACCCAAGGTGAGTCACTTCCATGTCTTTGGTTGCAAGTGTTTCATTCTGAAGAAAGGCAGGAAGTTGGATAAGTTTGAGGCTAGGTCTGTCGATGGTATTTTCTTTGGTTATGCATCTCATTCTAGAGCATATTGTGTGCTCAATCTTGAAACTAACCAAATCGTGGAGACTTGCGAGGTAACCTCCGACGAGACAGAGCCACGTAGTCAGCTTGTCTTTGAGTGTGCAGGTGATGATGAGCTTGGCGAGGAGGTCTTTCAAGAAGAGGAGCATGAACATGGAGACGATGAAGATGGCGGTGCGGTGCCCCTGGCTGAACATGTACCCACTACTTCGACTACGGTGATGGATGGACCCTCTAATACACCTACGACGACAAATCAAGAACGAGGAGAAGCTGATGTTGAGGGGGAGGTAGCATCAAGGCGAGAACCTCCCCGGCGAGTACAAGTGGATCACCCAGCTTCGAGGATCATCGGCGACATGAATGAACGCACTACACGGTCGAGGGTTCGAAACAACTCTCATTTCGTCCATGCTGCATTTGTTGCTACTTTTGAGCCCAAAGACATTGGACACGCACTATCTGATCACAATTGGGTTAATTCAATGCATGAGGAGTTGGAGAACTTTGAGAGGAATCAGGTTTGGGAGTTGGTTGACCCTCCCCCAGGGTGTAAGCCGATTGGTACAAAGTGGGTGTGGAAGAACAAAGAGGGAGAGAAAGGTGAGGTTGTGAGAAACAAGTCGAGGCTTGTTGCTCAGGGGTTCAGTCAGAAGGAGGGGATCGACTACGAGGAGACCTTTGCTCTCGTAGCCCGTTTGGAGGCGATTAGGATCCTTCTAGCCTTTTCCGTGGTCAAAGGGTTCAAGTTGCACCAAATGGATGTGAAGAGTGCTTTTTTGAATGGTGTGTTGGAGGAAGAAGTGTATGTGAGGCAGCCTCCGGGGTTTGAGAGTGAGAAGTACCCCCACCGGGTGTACAAGTTGAGGAAGGTGCTGTATGGGCTGAAGCAGGCGCCTAGATCTTGGTATGGCAGGTTGAGGGGGTTCTTGTTTGAGAGAGGTTTTGAGATGGGGAAGGTCGATCAGACCTTGTTTTTGCCGAGGCAGGCGAGGGAGATATCCTGATTGTGCATGTGTACGTGGATGATATTGTCTTTGGTGGCTCGTCTAACTCTCTTGTTGCAAGGTTTGCAGATGATATGAGTAGGGAATTTGAGATGAGCATGATGGGCGAGTTGCAGTTCTTCCTCGGGCTACAAATCAAACAATCAAAGGAAGGAACATTTGTGCACCAGGCTAAGTACACCAAGGACATTGTGCGGAAGTTCAAGATGGAGGACTCCAAGGCTATGACGACACCGATGAGTACGACTACAGCTCTTGATGTGGACGAGGAAGGTGAACACGTGGACCAGAAGGAGTACCGGAGCAGGATCGGGTCACTCCTCTACTTGACGGCGACGAGGCCGGACATACAGTTCTCGGTGTGTCTGTGCTCTCGTTTTCAAGCGTCTCTGAGGACTTCGCATCGGCAAGCGGTGAAGTGAATTTTCAGGTACTTGCGTCACACTCCCGACTTTGGCCTTTGGTACTCCGCGTCCTCTTTCTTGGCGCTTCATGGTTTTTCAGACGCGGATTTTGCCGGGTGTCGGTTGGATAGGAAGTCCACTTCTGGGACTTGCCAGTTTTTGGGTTCTTCTTTGGTGTCTTAGTCTTCCCGCAAACAATCGAGTGTTGCTCAATCCAATACCGAGGCCGAGTATGTTGCCGCTGCTAGTTGTTGCTCTCAGCTCCTTTGGTTTTCATACACCATGAGTGACTTTGGTGAGGAGTATACCCATGTCCCACTTCAATGTGATAGCACCAGTGCCATAAGTGTTGCAAAGAACCCAGTGCTCCATTCCAAAACCAAGCACATAGAAGTGATGTATCATTTTCTGAGAGACAACGTAGAGAAAGGAAAGATAGCTTTGATCCATGTGCCCACACATGACCAACTAGTCGATATTTTTACCAAACCCCTAGATCAAGCAACTTTCACTCATTTGCGGGGGGAACTTGGTGTGTGTTTGATTTCTTGAGTTGGGTGTGTGGGAGCTCTCTTTGTAGCATGTGTATAGTTTTTCTTTGTGCATTTCTTGCATTTGGCATGGCATATGTAACATGATGTATAGGCATCCTTATATCTTAGATTGCATGCATTTTGTATCATATGCATTGGTTAGGAAAAGCTTCTCTCATATACATTGTTCACCATGGAATGAGATATATGTCTTTGTGAGCTTGTTTGGTATCCTATGGTTAGTTTGGCTTAGCTCTTGATGATCTTGATGAATAATCCATGGTTGATGGCTATGTTTTTGAAAAAATGTCATATATATGTTCTCTCATGTGTAAATGCCTTTATATGATCTTGACATGTTTTAGTGGCTTGGCTATGCTTAATTTGTGGTTGGATAGCTAGTTTATTGATCATATGGGGCCAAAGGCTCATTTGCCATCATGAATGTTTAGCCCTCTTGCTTTATCTTGTGGAGGGGCATAAGTTCCTTTTTGTCGCAAAGACATTTCATGTACCAATTATGAATCTGAAAATGAAATGTAAAATGCTTGGAAAATATACTCACATGTCATATGTGCTGAATTTAATTTTCTTTGGGTGCTAAACCGTTGCATGATGCCTACCAATGAGAAGTCTCATACATAGAAGTAGGCACATGGCTCGGTGGCTTTGACATGACATGAGGTGCTTGTGGGTGTTTGTGATGGTCTTATGATTAGAATGGCTGTCCTAGCATGAAGTTTGTGTGGCTTTGCCATTTTTGATATACTTTGATCATGTTTAGGACTTTGCTCATGAGAGGCAAGTTTTTCGCAAAATTGCTCAAATCCATCTTAGCTTCGTCCAATGGTTGTGCAACTTGGTGATCATGTAGTTGAGATCGATACGAAGCTGTAGAGTATCTAACTTGCTCATTTGGACATGCGTAGCATTCTTTGTTGAATTTTGTCTATTTGAGAAGCTCTAGGTTGAAAGTTTTGCATTTTTGGCTTGATTCATGCATTGCCAACAAGGGGGAGAAGTTTGAGCTTGAAATGGCTTGGTGGATGCATTTAGAAGGTTTTCAGGTGGTTTCGAGCCATTTCTGGGCTCTGTTGTGCACCGGTCTGACCGGTGGTGAGCACCGGTCTGACCGGTGTGAGTGCTGGTCCTGTGCACATCTTAGGCACCGGTCTGACCGGTGGTGTATACCGGTCTGACCGGTGTGAGCTGAAAGTGCTGCAGCTGCCCTGTTTTCAGCTGGTTTGCATGCATTCATCCAGGGGGAGGTGCATTGGTTCAGGGGGAGCTTACATGTGTGCAGGGGGAGCTCTTTGTGGTTGTTTGAGCTTTGGTTCGGTGGTTTAAGCTCTTTGCTTGAGCTTTGTTTTGTCTCGGATGTGTCGAGCCGTTGCCCTTGCCTAAGGGGTCCAAGACTTGTCTTCTTCAAGTGATCTTGTTCTTTGCTTTTGTTTGGTTTTCGATCGCTTGTTGGAGTTTCTTTTTGTTCGTTTCTTTTCTTTTTTTTTTCTCTCTTGTTACTTTCGTGTGGGTGTTGTCAATGCACTCATCAAGGGGGAGATTGAGGACCATATGTGGTTCGAGGACCGGTGGATGGTCGCTTCCTTGTGTGATGAGTGATTGACAACATTGTGTGGACTGATTCTTGGCTAAGTATTGCAGGTGCAGGTTGCGGCTTGACTGGTGTTGGTGCAGGTGAAGAACAAGCGCGAAAGGTCGTCGCGGTGAGGCCTCCGGGGTGTGGAGAAGACAAGTAGGCTTCGTTCGAGGGACCCGGTGGCCGGCAGGTCAAGTGCGGGCCGCATGGTGGCATGAACAAGAAGATGAAGTCATGGACGGTTTCTTGGTTGAGCCTCAAAACCAAGGTTGAGCCGGGACTACGTGGGAGCCGAGTCATGAGTGGAGATTGGCGGAGGCTACACCGAGTTCGCGGGGTTTCCGGTGGTTCACCAGAAAACCACTGGGTTCCTTGGTTGATCCACAAAGCCAAGACCGAAGAACCGAAGACGGTGCTGCAGCAGTGCCAGACCGGTCTGACCGGTGGGTCTGACCGGTCTGACCGGTGAGGAGCACCGGTCTGACCGGTGTGCGACGACGCAGTTCGGAATCTTCGAAGCGGAGGACACGCGTCGGGATCGCAAGGCTTGCGTCGAGGCTAAGAAGGTTGCGGTCGCTGGGCATCCGTCCGATGGAGAGAGCTTCAAGTCTTCCAAAACCGCCCTTGAGGGGCTTGTATCCCTAGTTGTTAGAGAAGGGTATTTTAGAGTTTCGGTTGCCTCCATATAACCCAAGAGGTGAGAGGATGGCAGCCAACGCTTGGAACCCTAGCTCATTTGTTTTCCCATTTTCCTTCCTATTTTCCTTAGGTTTTCCATAGGACTAGCTTGAGAGCTTCATGGGGAGATCTTGTTGAGAGGGATGGATGATCGGGCCGCTTGCTAGACCTTGTATGAACCTTGTTTCATGTATAGATGATTCGGCGTGGTTCCTCAAGGTTTGGATGTGTTTTCCCCGGTTGTTCTTGGTGGTGATTTTCGGAGCCCTCTTTTGGTGATTTCTTTGGGTTGTTTTCGGGACCATTCTCTTGGGGATTTGATGGGGGAAATTTGTGGGAACCATTCGTGGTTCTTTGGGCTATGATTCCCCTCCCAAATCCGTGAGTAAAGGTTCTCGATTTTGGGGTTTCTTGAGTTCTTGGGTTGGAAGTGCTCTTGGCGGGATTTCCTTGATTCCTCCTTTTTGGACGAGTTTTGGTGGAATTAAACTTGGCTATGGACTCCTCATGAGGTGTTCCTAATATCCCCAAAGTCTTGTTCAAGTCCGTGGAGCGATTCGGGAGATCGAGGTTTGGATTTGGGGGAGGTGACCCGCGGGTGCTGTTCATCCCGAGCTGCCCAGGCTACACCGGTCTGACCGGTGCTCTTGACCGGTCTGACCGGTGCAACCCTCGGTGGTTTTTGCTCGGGTGAACGTCTGGGTGTGTTCGATGTTGTCCTGTGTTGCTGCTGTTTCGAGTTTGGGTCAATTTGGTGGTCGGTTGGCCTGTTCGGTGCTTTGGGGGCTTTCAGGCTGTGACTGGTCTGACCGGTGTGTCTCACCGGTCTGACCGGTGTGGAGCCACTTAGTGAAAGTTGCTCAGTTTCACCAGCAGGGACCGGTCTGATCGGTGGTGCTCACCGGTCTGACCGATGTGGGTCTGTAGACTCGAGGTTTGGTGTTCCGCTGCATTCTCGGGTCGGAAGGTTGTGTGTTGGTTCCTAGGTCCATTTGACACTCCAGTGGCTACGTGGGCTTGGCCAACTTGGGTAGTGAGTCAGAGATGTGTGTTGGAAGCAGTGTTCATCTTGTTGGAGTTTCCATCTCCTTAGAGAAGAATTTTTATCGGCTCCCATTCACTCCCCCCCCCCTCTCTGGTTCGCCGTATCGGTCCTTCAGTCTTCATAGTTATCGTTGTTCGTGTAAAGACCTTCGAGTCTACCCTCGTGAGTGTAATAAAAGTTCATAAATCTTTTATGTACGTTTTGAGCAATGTCTTGTGATATTACACTCATGAGTCTATCATATGTGTGAAAGTGTGATCCTGGCACACATATGAGATGCATTCGGTTTTCTTCGGAAAAACGGGTGTGACACCAGACTCTAGGGTTTCATTGATTCTCGGGTGACCATTCCTGAGCACCGCCAATGCACACATCAATGTAGGCGGAAGGGAGATCACATTTGAGATCGATGGAAAGGAGGAGAAGTTTGCCTTCAAACCCAGACCAGAGCACAACATCAACGCGAACATGATCGATCAAGAAAAGACATCATTAGAAGGACCATTATCTTCGAAGACGGAGGATGCACCTGAATATTAGAAGAATCTGAAGTCCCAAACCCTCGCCAAAGGCTACTCCTTTGGACGGATGTTATTGGGAAAGAGAACACACACAAACCGCACACCAATGACATTCAACATCCCACTCTCTGTTTCTTTCACAAGTGGATAAGCCTTGTCCTTTTTCCATGCAATGATAATATCAGTGTGAGAGTAGGGGATATGCTGCTCTGAAGAGACAAGTTGTGTCCCCTGTAAAGATGCTAGTAGAGCACTAGCTTTCATTCCCCAACCTAGTTGGAGACATAAGCTGCACCTCTCTGATCACCCGGATAGCCGATGACTTGAGAATCCTTGGAGATGCCACTATCATCGACATTGATACTCCTCGTGAGATCATCATCTATGATTACTTCCACCAAGGAAGATGGGTCAAGAGAATTCAAGAAAAATTTCACTACATCCACAATAAGAACACAATCCGTTACCTAACCCGGGATTGGGTATATATTTTGTGCAATCTTTTCTGATCAATGAGCAGGCACAACCAGTCTAGTAGCAACCTCCACGAGCATCAGCTCGAGCTTCATCGTCAAACTATGCCGGAGTTGACCCACGACCCCAAGACGCTGCGTATCGATCATATGAAAACTTCGTGCTGACATACCCTCATTGCGCATACCAAGGAGGAGATTTACCACTGCAGGGACCAAGCAACCACGGAGGATAGGAGTTTAGAAGTGGAAGGTTTTACACATCATCTTCGAATTTTGTACCTGCCTGTAACTCTTTTTCAGGATTCGACCATCAGTATACTGCGACATTCCGCCAAGGTGTCCATGACAATATGAGGATGCAAATGAAGACTCAGGATAGCCACACCAACATGCTGCACCAACATCAATAGTGGATGGATCAGGCAGGACAACGATTAGAAGATATACAAGAAACCGCAGATGCAAACACTGAACTACTAGCAAGGAGATTTCGCCAGTGGGGGATGTAGAATCAAGCAACTCGGGGGAGAAGCCCCCAAGGTAAGTATAATTGTCTATTTCATATTTATTTTAAGTTTTGTTTGATGAGTTTGAAATAATAAAAATAAAATAAAAATTTCCCTTGTTTAAAATAAATAAAGAACTAGAGAAGTATGGTAAATGGACATGATAAACAAATGCTCTTCATTACTACAAATACCTAGCTTACCATCTTTTGAAGTTCTCCCAAGACATGGATGCAATTGTTTAGATTTTGAAACATGCTTTGAGTTTGAGATTCTTGTGGGAGCAATTTCTTGATCTAAGTCTAGGTGATTGATTGATTGACACAATTAAGTTGAGCTATTGTTTATCTTGTTCAAAGTAACACTAAATTCTGGAGATTCACTTTTTAAACATAAAATATATAACAAGCCTCCTGTATGACACAAGACTTTATGTCCTATTAAAAAAAGAGCCTTGTTGAAAATTTGCTAAGAGTGTTCCAGTTTTATATCTCTCTATGCTTTCAAAGAGACTTGGGCATGACATAAAAAAAGAAAGAAAGGAAGAAAGAAAGAAAGAAAGAAAGGAAAAAGTGAGATGAGAGAGGGAGAGAAATGAACAAGTGTTCTACTAGGCGAGAAGGGCCTATCTCCCTACAATATTAGAGATGAATAATGGACACAAGTCCGAGGGCGAGAAGAGCCCACATCTCTAAGGAGAGAGATAAATGGACAAAAGTCCGGGGTGAGTAGGGCCCACCTCTCCTAATGTCATGTAACCCAAGGTTCTCTTAAAGAATTATTGCTAGAAAGAGAGATCTATTTCAGGAACAAAAGAAGCAAAAGCAGGCTAAAATTTTATCATATCAAGTTGTCATACAAGAGTAATCTGAGCTTTAACTTGAACATCTTTTGCAAAAGTTCAGAATTTTAGTGAAACCAAGAACTTGAGACATGGTGCTTGACTTAATTGTTATACTTTCAACTGCTCAAAACCTAAGTCCAGATAAAATCCCCATGTTCTCAAGCAGATATAAGCAGGTTTTAAAAGTCTGACTTTTTCATCCTACCTTGGAAAAGAATTTATTGTGGTAACACTGGGTCTTGCTAAGAGGCTAGCAAGAGGTAAGCTTGGGGGAGTTATTGATGCTCACTAACTCTTATTTTTATGCATCAAGAATACATGAAAAAGGACCAAAAAGATAAATCAACAGTAGTATAGGCCTTGGACTAATGAATTCCACGAGTTTTGGTGAATTATATATTTTCAGGGACTATTCAGGAAAATGCGATAAGAATGAATTCTATAAGGTTCCAGAAGACTCCCGAACTCAACCGAAGTGAGCTCCAAGAAAATACGCATTTAGAAGGGACAATAGGGCCACACGCCTGGGCCTTCGGCTCCGCCTTCGCGTGTGGCCCTCTTGTCACTTCTAGATGCGTATTTTCTTGGAGCCCACTTCGGTTGAGTTCGGGAGCCTTCTGGAACCTTCTAAAATTCATTCTTTTCGCATTTTCTTGAATAGTCCCTGAAAATATATAATTCACCAAAACTCGTGGAATTCAATAGTCCAAGGCCCTATACTACTATTGATTTATTTTTTTTGGTCCTTTTTCATGCATTGTTGATGCATAAAAATAAGAGTGAGTGAGCATCAACAGTGTTCCCATGAGAAGCTTGTCGATTCCTATGCAACACTAGAGATAGCCCATGAGGTTGTGCTTTCATCGGTAAAATTTATGCAACCTCAAGCTCACACATGCACATGCACACAAGTTCAAATTGATTTATTTTGCACTAATAATTGTTCGTCTCAAGCAAGCCAATCTAGCATTGAGCATGTACTTGTAGAATCCTGTGATGACCTCATTGCTAAATAAAATTATGAACTCCACCAAGAGGTTGAAAAGCTTCAAAGAGACTTGTATATGTTGAAGGAGAAAAACAAAGTGCAACCTTCTCAAAATAACTGTGAAGATATGGTGAAGAAGCTTGAGAAGGGATCAATCGTTACTTGTTCAACTCCTCAACAACATGCAAAGACCCACAAGCACAAGATTCAAGAAAAGAGCAAAGTTGGGCAAGTCAAGTCCCAATTTCGCCTAACCAAGCCCAAGGCACAAGAAACACTCTCATAGAAGCCTAGAAGCTCAAACAAGTGGAGAGTGTGCTACAAGTGCAGAGAGAAGGGTGAAAGTGCATCTAGGCTTCTAATTATTTTGGTGATAATGACAATGCAATTTGGGTAGATTAATGCTTTCAATAAGATGTGTGCAGGCTTAAAAGAATAAATAAATATGAATACTCAAAGGAAGGCCCTAATTTTCTTATGAATGGTGTTGAAGCTCAATTGGCAATTTACTTTTAATTTTCAGTTTGAATTTGAGTTTAGGAAACACCGTACTATAAAGAGGAACATGGTCGGTTAGTCGAGGTTCGCTACAAGTGCTTTTATTGATCTCCTCTCATCTTTTCCAAGAGTGAAAACACTAGGAAATTAAAATCATTAGAAAAAACCCTTTTAGCCTTAGACTTTCCTAACCCTACCCCTCCAGCCTTACCGGGTCAACCGGCACGAGTGGTCGGGCGACCCGGGTTGGTACTGGAGGGAGGCGGGTGACCCAGTCACCCGTGCCGGGTGACCCGGCCAGGCCGCAGGAAGCCCCCAATGGCTAGCTTGGGGGAGAGGGTATTTATACCCTTCTTCCTCCTCTCTAGGGTTCTGCCTTCCCTTCCATTAGAGACACCTCCCAAGCTTCAAAACTCTCTCCCAACTCCCTCCCAAGCACTCAAATCAAGGATTCCTTATAGGGTTTGGTTGTGAGAGCATTTGAGGTGTGAGATTAAGCCCCCTTGTGAGAGTTCTTCTATTGTTCATCTCAAGAAGCACTTGTGGCGGCTTTGGTTGACTGATTCGCGTTTGTGACTCTTGAAGCTTGCTTCTAGACGGTTAGGTGTCGCCTGTTGAGTGTCCTCTCCATGTGGAGCACCTGAGAACGTTTGTATTACCCCTCCTTGGTGGAGTTTCTTAGTGAGCACCAATTTACCTTTGTGGTGAATTGGGTGAGGCAAGTGGCTCTTCGTGATAGCCCTCCCTTTGTAGGAACCTCAATGGAGACATAGCCTTCTTGGTGGAGGTGAACTTCTGTAAACAAATCGCTTGTCTCCTTTGCTTGCTTGGATTCATCATCTCCTCTAACCCTAAAAACTATATTTGAATCGATCTCCATATTTGTGTTGTTGCTTGTAAAATCTTTGGTTGCAGGTGGTTTCTACTTCATATATGCAAAGTTTGATTCATATACTTTCTGCAAATTCAAGTTTTTTACAACTTATTGTACTCTACTCTTGAGTGCTGGTTGATCCGGCACAAGTGCCAGGGTGACCCGGACCCCTCGGGGCATCCAATCAGTCGTGCTGGGTCATCCGTTCCCTGATTCCCTTCTAAGTTTTTGTGGAATTTTTAAAGTGATCCTATTCACCCCCTCCTCTAGTCATCACAAGGTCCTTTCAATTGGTATCAGAGCCTAATCCCTTGATTTAGGCTTAACCGCTAAGGGATCAAGATGTCGGGGATTGGAAGCAACCCAACCGCCAAAGAAATTGCTGCAAAAGAAGCTCAAGAGGGAGAGCCCAAGGCAGCTCAAGTCGGTGACCTCACCGACAAGGCTCCAAGCCGTACACCATCCAACATTGAGAGCTCCGACGACTCTTCATCCGATTCTGACTCCGACTCCGACTCAAGTGATGAAGATGTCAAGGATGGTGATGATCCAACAAAGAAGGCGGCAAAGAAGAGAAGAAAGGCTAAAAATAAGAAGAAGTCCAAGAAGCTCCTCAAGAAGGTGATCAACAAGGAGCAATCCAAGTACACTCACTCCGGCTTCTACAAAGTGCCCCACAACTACTCACAAATTCCAGGCAACAACTTTAAAGAAAAGTTCTATTCCGTGCATTTGGGAAAGCCTCTTCATTTCGATGGGAAGGACTATCCCAAATGGGCTTATGATATGCAAATGCACCTTTACGGGCTTCACCCTTCTCTTTGGAAGATTGTGGTTGAAGGTGTTTCAATACCCGCCGAAGGAGAAGCCCTCACAATTGAGTATGAGTAAGACCTCCACTGCAACGTGCAAGCAACAAGAGTCATCACGGGATCCTTGTGTGCCCAAGAATTCAACAAGGCGCGTAACATCCAAATTGCCAAGGTGATTTGGGATACTCTCAAGGAAGCACATGAGGGAACCGAGCATGTGAGGCAAGGAAAGATGGACCTAATCAACGGAGAGCTTGAGCTATTCTTCATGAAGGATGGAGAGACTGTAAGAGAAATGTATGATAGGCTCATGGTCCTTGTCTCAGATATTAGAGCTCTTGGAAGTAAGGATTGGGATGATTCAAAGGTCACAAAGAAGTTGCTAAGAGCGTTTGCTCCTAAAGACAAGAACTTGACGACAATGATAAGAAGGGATCCAAGATACCCTACAATGACACCCAATCAACTTCTTGGAGAAATCTTGCATCAAGAGCTAGTTGATCAAGATGTGGAGAAGTCTCTAACCTTGAAGATGAACAAGAGCTTAGCCCTCAATGCTAGCTCTAGTGAAGTGGTGGAAGCAAAGCCCAAGACCTCCAAGACCAATAAGGAAGACACTAGCGATGAAGGAAGCATAGATGAAGAAACCGCCTTTGCCATAAGGAAGTACAAGAAATTCTTGAAGTCAAAAGCATCAAGAAAAGGCGAAGACGAAATAAAGAAGAAGTCTCAAAGAAAATGCTATGAGTGTGGAGAGTATGGACACTTTATTGCCGAGTGTCCCAAGAACAAGAACAAGAACAAGAACAAGAATGAGGAAGAGAAGAAATACAAGGAGAAGAGCAAGGAGTACAAGAACAAGTACCAAGGGCCTGCTCACGTGGGTCAACAATGGGACTCAAGTGATGAAGATGAGGAACCAAAGAAGTAATACATGGCAACCGTCGCCATGGCATAAGAGTCATCTTCACCACGCCTCTTCAACAACTTCTCCAATGATGAGGACCACTCCCACTTTTGCCTTATGGCAAGGGGGAGCAAGGTACAAGAAACTATCATCTCATCCTCTCCAACCTCTTCTTCATCCATACCTAGTAGTGACATAGAAAACATAGATGAGGAAAAGGAAATGTAAGCTTACATGATAAAGAAATTTGGTAAAAAGGGCCACCAAGAAATTAAAAAGCTTTTGGATAAACTAGAGGAAAAGAAGGAGATTCTTCATGAGCAAGAAGACTTGCTTATCCTTGAAAAGGAAAGAAACCTTGCTCTAGAGAAATCTCTTGCCGAGGAGAAGGCTAAGGTGGAAAAGTTGACCACAGACTTGTCCTTGGCCAATGATTCCAACAAAAGGAAGTCAAAGGATTACACCTTAGCAAATGAATCTCGAGCTTCCTTAAAGGCTACTCATAGTGAGCTTCAATCAAGCCTTTCATGCTTGATGGAGAAATATAAAACTCTTGAAGCAAACTATAGTATTCTCTGGGAAATCACCAAAGCCACTCCTACGGCAACATTGGACTCTAGTGCATCCACTAGCAAAGGTTGCTCTATTTGCTCTAACATTGATATAAATGCTCGCAAGACTAACCATGCAAGGATTGAAGAGAAAATTAAGAGCAAAGACAAGGAAATTGCCCGAATGAACATGTTGATCACTCAAGGCAACATTGGTGCCAAGTCCATACCTGAGGTGGTTGACAAGCAAGGACTTGGGAACTACAAGAACAACAAGGCCAATGGTAGAGTAGTGGTGAAAGGGCATGAGATCCCCTTGTGGAATAAGGGTGGATACCTCAACACTATTATGGATATTGCTCATGGAGTCACCACCTCTACCACAACCAAGGACATGCTGTCATATGGACCTCCCTGGGCCCACTACCTCGGTGGGTACCAGGACCGACTACTTGGTGGGCCCCTGGGACTACCCGGCTTGCGCTACACGGCACCTGAAGGCGTGGAGCACAAGGACTACACAGGAGTAGTACTCGGTTAGGGAGCTGTACATGTTCCGCACTGTATGGAGGACTCCTAGACGTACTCGACTAGTACTCTCTCCCTACTCCGACTTGTAACCCTGCCTCCCGGACTATATAAGGCGAGGCAGGGACCTTTCTCTAGCATCGAACATCCACTCACGGCGCACTATTGCACCATCTTGTAATCGTGCCCAATCAATCCAGAGCTACGCAGCATACAGGACGTAGGGTATTACGCACCTCGCGGCCCGAACCTGTCTAAATTGTGTGCCACGTGTCTCTTCCTTCGAGTTACCGATCTCGTCGAGTCACATTCATCTACTTCGGGTACTCCCCTTAATAGGTTGCCGGTCTAAAACACCGACAGCTGGCACGCCAGGTAGGGGTTCTCGCCTGAGATCACATGGCGAACTCGACGGCTCCCGTCTACATCAAGCCAACCGTCGCCTTCAACCGCGGCGACACCTTCGTGTTCGGCGCCTGGGTATGCACAGCTGACGGCGCGGGTTCCTTCCAGCGCCACCTCACCATGCCACCCAACCCGAAGACCGGCCTCGTGACGCTTCCAGAAGTCGTCACATGCGAACTCGCCGGCAAATTCGGCGAAATTTTGCTCTTCAACCACCACGCTGACTTCGAGCTCGAGTCCGCTTCCAACTCGGACTCGACGTCGCCATGGGCCATCGCATGCGAGCCGGCTACTCAGCCATCACAGGCGGTCCCCTCACCTCGCGAGCGCTCCGCGCGTGGCCCCCGCATCCTCAGCCGGGCCCGCACGGGGGCTCCCACTTCGCGCCGGGCCGGCAAGGAGCCCGTACCCGAGTGCAACTCGGACTCCGACGCCACCCCCGATCGCGCTCCGGACTCCAGCCCTCTCTCCGAGTTCTACTCGAACCCGGATTACGAGTTCGACTTCGGGTCGGATCCTGAGGAGCCCGAGTCCGAGCACAACTCCACTGAGCTTCCCTTGTCAGGGCCAGCCTCTGGGCTGGTTATAACATCCACACCGGCCGGGAGATACGTCTACTGGCCAGACCGCAAGCCCGCTGACCTGATAAGGGGAGACTCACGCTACGTCACCTACATCGACGTGCTACCGTTCCAGGAGGGAACACCCCTAGCTCGGGCTGACTCAACCACACCAATTGAGGTGGCACCCTCTGAGTCCAGCCTTGGCACCCCCGATCGCCAAGTCTTCATGGATGCCGGCGACACCTCAGGGCCTTCAGGCACGGCTCAAGACAAGTACCTGGAAGACATCTCCTCCGACGAGCTCTCTGCCGATGCTCCACCGAACGAGAACCCTGCGGACAAAGACGCTCGACGTGAGCGTAACCGGAAGAGCGGCGAACGCCGCCGGCGCCTCCTCGACAACTTCCCCGTCTGCAACCTTGCGGAAGCTCTCGAGGCAGTCGAGAGCAGAGTACACACTACCCCTGAGCATTGCCTCATGTCGATCACAGCCATCGCACGCCAGGCTCAGGGCATACGCGCTGGAGAGGTCATCGCCAAGCTCGCTGAAGAAGCCTACTTCATGCGGGTCGACAACAGAGTCAACCAACCTCCTCCAGCCAGACCCCGCGACAACGAAGCCACGAGTCGCAGCGCCAACAACGGTCCTAACCGTACTCGAGCTGACCTCCCAGCCGAGCCAAACCGTCATCGCTCCAATGCCGGCGGACCTTCACAGCGCGACCACAGCAACCGAGAAGTCGTCCCTCACCTCACTCCGGCCGGCGGGGGCGGCAACGATCCCGACGGCGGCGGCAGCAACGGCGGAAGCTCCAATCACGGGGCCAACGGGAGAGGGCCGGAGGCGGCGGCGCCCGCGGCGGCCGAGGCCACGCGAACGACCACGCCTCCGGCGCCGCGCGCAGGCGGCTACGACGCCCGCCAGAAGATTGAGGAGCTACGGCGGAAGAAGTCGACCACCGCAGCTGAGGGCGACGGCCTCCCCGCCTTCTCACCTCGACTTTGCAACTTCCTCCTCCCCGACAAATTCAAGCCTCTGGGGATCACTAAGTACGATGCGAAGCAGGATCCCATCCAGTGGCTCAGGTGCTACGCCCTCTCCATTAAGAACGCTGGCGGCAACAGCGACACCAAGTGCCTCTACTTCCCCTTCTGCCTGGACCAAGCACCACTCACTTGGCTCGAGTCGCTGGATAAGCACTCGATCGACAAGTGGGACCAGCTGAAGGAGCAGTTCACAAGCAACTTCGCGGGCGCCATGGGCCGATCGGGTACTCTCATGGACCTGGCCATGATCAAGCAGGAACAAGGCGAGACCCTCCGCAAGTACATGCGCCGCTTTTTCGACAAGCGTGCCACCGTCGTCGACGTCACCGACAAGGAGGTCATCGACCTCTTCCAAGACGGCCTCTACCACCGCCGCACTTTCGAAGACTTCAGTCGACGCCGCCCCAGGTCCATCCCCCACCTCAAGGACATGATCACGTCCTGGGCGGATGAAGAAGACAAGGCCAATGCCAAGTACGACGCCATCCGTGGCAAAACCAAGTAGAACCAGGGCAGCGGCAGCGGCAGTAACGCAAACCAAGGCGGTCGCAACAACAACAACTACTACTACTCAGGTCCCAACTGCAAGCGCAAGCCAGACAACACTGTCGCGGCTATCCAGCGCCCTGCGAAAGGGAACTCGAAGAAGAACTCCGGCGGTTTCAAAGACCCGTCGAAGGAGAAGTGCCCGTGGCATCCAAACGGCAACCACACCACCGAACGGTGCTACCAACTCGGGCATGCACTCAAGGATACACCAGAGCCACCGCACCCTCATGACCAAAAGGGCAAGAAGAAGGACGGCGACAACAACGACTTCCAGGAGCCCGACAAGACCGTCAACATCCTCTTCGGCGGATTGCCCAGCAGGCGGGAACAGAAGGCTACCCGTCGTGAAGTGATGTCCATTGAGCCAGCGGTCCCGACCCCTCTCAGGTGGTCGGAGGTACCCATCACCTTCTCCCGCGCGGATCAATGGACCAGCTTCTCTGAACCAGGACGGTTCCCCCTCGTCCTGAAGCTAGTGGTGGCGGGCTCCAAACTCAACAAGGTGCTCATCGACGGTGGAAGCGGGCTCAACGTCCTCTTCACCAAGACCTTGAAGAAAATGAAGCTCGAAATCACTCATATGCTCACCAAGAGCAACACGCCCTTCTACGGCATTGTCCCTGGCAACGCGGCTATTCCACTGGGCTCAGTGGTCCTGCCAGTCACCTTCGGGGCATCTCGAGACAACTATCGTACCGAGTACATCAAGTTCGAGGTCGCGGACTTCGAGACCTCCTACCACGCCATCCTCGGCAGACCGGCCATCGCCAAGTTCATGGCGGTGCCCCACTACACCTACTTGGTACTCAAAATGCCAAGCCCAAACTCGGGTGTACTCTCCCTTCAAGGGGACCTGAAGATCTCCCACGACTGCGACACAGAAGCCGTGGAGATCGCCTCCACAAATCAAGTACCCAACGCGATGATGGAGGTCTACGCTGCGTCGAAGAAGCTTGCTACAAGTGAACTCAACATCCTAGAGAAGTCTGACAGCACCAACAAGCCTCGGCCACCTGAGGAGGTACTCGTCAAGACGATCGACCTTGGAACAGGCGATCCCAGCAAGACCACCACCATCGGGGCAGGCCTCGACCCCAAATAGGAAGACGCGCTCATCAGCTTCCTTCGGGCTAACCGCGACATCTTCGCGTGGAAGCCAGCGGACGTGCCAGAGTGCCCGGGGAGCCGATTGAGCACTGCCTCAACGTCGATCCTAAGGCCACCCCCAAGCGACAACACCTCCGACGCTTTGCCGACGACAGACGGGACGCCATCAAGAAGGAACTCGCCAAACTACTCGCGGCTGGCTTCATCAGAGAAGTCTTCCATCCTGAGTGGCTCACCAACCCTGTCCTCGTCCGCAAGAAGAACTCGAACGAGTGGAGGATGTGCGTCGACTACACCGACCTCAATAAGCGCTGCCCCAAGGACCCCTTCGGGTTGCCACGGATTGATCAAGTCATCGACTCCACGGCGGGCTGCGACCTGCTCTCCTTCCTCGACTGCTACTCCGGGTACCACCAGATCGCGATCAAGGAAGAAGACCAGGAGAAGACCACGTTCATCACCCCGTTTGGCGCGTACTGCTACACGACCATGTCCTTCGGGTTGAAGAATGCCGGCGCTACCTACCAACGAGCTATCCAGGCCTGCTTCAAGAGGCAGCTCAACAAGAACGTCGAGGCCTACGTGGATGACGTGGTCGTCAAGACCAGAAACTCCAGTACCCTCATCGACGACCTTGAAGAGACTTTCGCATCAGTGCGCGAGTACCGTTGGAAGCTCAACCCAAACAAGTGCGTCTTCGGCGTACCTTCAGGCAAACTACTCGGCTTGATCATCAGTTAGCGCGGCATCGAAGCCAACCCCGAGAAGATCTCCGCCATCACCAGCATGCAAGCTCCCACGAGCATCAAAGATGTCCAGAAGCTGAAAGGGTGCATGGCGGCGCTGAACAGATTCATCTCGAGGCTAGGAGAATGGGGGCTCCCCTTCTTCAAACTACTCAAGCATCAAGAGAAGTTCGTGTGGACTCCAGAGGCGGATCAAGCCCTTGCCCAGCTCAAGGACTCCCTATCGAAGCCATCGATCCTCACGGCTCCTCACAAGGGCGAGCAGCTACTGCTCTACCTCGCTGCGACTACTCACGTGGCCAGTACTGCCATCGTTGTCGAGCGGCAAGAAGACGGCCACGCCTACCCAGTCCAGCGCCCAGTCTACTTCGTCAGCGAGGTTCTATTAGAGTCCAAGGCCCACTATCAGCCTGTGCAGAAGCTCCTGTACGCATTACTCATCACCTCGCGGAAGCTACGATACTACTTCCAGGAGTACTCGATCTCCGTCGTCACCGACTACCCGCTCGGCGACATCCTGCGGAACCAAGATGCTACTGGAAGAATCTCCAAGTGGGCGGTCGAGCTCGGCGCCCTCACTATCGACTTCAAGCCACGCACATCCATCAAGTCGCAGGCACTAGTCGACTTCATGGCAGAGTGGCGGGAGAACCAGCTGCCTACTCCCACCGTGTGACCAGAGCATTGGGTGATGTACTTTGACGATTCACTCAACCTCGAGGGCGCAGGCGCAGGGGTACTCCTGATCTCTCCAACGGGCGAACAACTCAAGTACGTCCTGCAGATCTTCTGGAAGGTCTCAAACAACGAAGCCGAGTACGAAGCTCTCCTACACGGGCTCCGCCTCACGGCTTCATTGGGCATCAAGCGGCTGCTAGTCTACGGCGACTCCGCAGTGGTCATCAACCAAGTCAACAAGTCCTGGGACCGCAACAAGGAGAACATGGACGCCTACTGCCTAGAAGTCCGCAAGCTCGAGAACAAGTTCTATGGTCTCGAGTTCCATCACATCGTCCGCGACAACAACGTTGCAGCGGACGTCCTCTCGAAGCTTGGATCCACCCGCACTCAAGTACCAGCGGGTGTCTTCGATCACGAGCTTCACGCGCCATCCATCCCGGAGCAGGCGCCACCGACCACTGTCCCAGCCCATCCACCGGTGGGCAGAGGTCATGATGATCGACGTAGACTGGAGGCAACCCTTCATCGACTACCTCAGCCGAGCGAAGGTCCCCTCCGACAAGAACTCGACTGAGCAGCTCGTCCGCCGCGCCAAGTCCTACGTCCTCGTCGGAGACAAGCTTTACAAGCGGGGCGCATCTTCCGGAGTACTCATGAAGTGTGTCCCTCGTGAAGAAGGCAAGGACATCTTGGAGGAGATCCACAAGGGCGTCTGCGGCAACCATGCGTCCTCACGCACGCTGGTCAGCAAGGCCTTCCGGCGAGCTTTCTACTGGCCCACAGCTCTGGGCGATGCCGAAGAACTCGTCAGGAGGTGCCAAAGATGTCAATACTTCACCAAGCAGCAACACGTCCCAGCCTACAAGCTAGTCACCATACCGCCAACCTAGCCCTTCGCTTGCTGGGGGCTCGACATGATTGGGCCACTGCCAACTGTGCCAGGAGGATTCAACACGGTATTGGTGGCTATCGACAAGTTCACCAAGTGGATCGAGGTCAAGCCTGTCACATGCCCCAAGGCTGACAGAGTACTCGACTTCCTGGATGAACTCGTACACCGCTACGGACTACCCCACCGCATCATCAAAGACCTGGGCTCCAACTTCAACAACCACCAGTTCTTGGAGTACTGCGAGAACAGCGGGATCGACGTCCGATACGTCTCAGTTGCCCATCCACGGGCCAACGGACAAGTCGAGCACGCCAATGGGAGGGTGCTCGACGCTCTCAAGAAGCGGCTACATGACGCTGCTAACTCAAAAGGGGGCAAGTGGATCAAGGAACTACCCAACGCACTCTGGGGACTACGGACTCAGCCATCCAAGCCAACGGGGCAATCCCCCTACTTCCTGGTCTACAGCTCTGAAGCAATCCTCCCTGCCGACGTCATATGGAACTCGTCAGTAGTGGACCACTATGAAGAAGGCGTCTCAGAAGACAGCAGACGAGTTGACATCGATAGCCTCGAAGAAGCTCGCTGCGCTGCCCTCGTCCAATCAGCAAGGTACCTAGAGGGTATCCGACGCTACCATGATCGCAACGTCAAGGAACGCTCCTTCAACGTTGGAGATCTCGTCCTCCGCCGTATCCAGAACACGGAAGGACTGCACAAGCTCAGCTCCCCCTGGGAAGGCCCCTTCAACATCGCAAAGGTGACCGAGCCGGGCTCCTACCGCCTCCAAACACTTGAAGGCGAAGACATCAACAACTCGTGGAATGTCGACCAGCTCTGTCAATTCTACGCCTAGTCTACACGACTACTCCGGGGTTCAAGTCTACATGACTACACCAACACCCCACCGCCGTAAGCGGCCTCCGGGTCCTGGCTCCAGTCTCCGGACTTCTCCTCTCCAGGCTCCAGCCCACGCGGCTACCTACGGACCCTGGGCTGCGACGAGCGTCAAGGACTCTAGCAGCGGTCTACTGAGAGACCACACTCCAAGATCCAGCTTGCACGGCTACCTACGGATCTACGATCCAGCCTACACGGCTACCTACGGATCTACTGCTGTAAGCGGCTACCCGCCCTAGCACTACTTAGCTGTAAGCGGCCTCCGGGTCCAAGCGACTACTCTATAACTACGGCCCTGGCCATCCAGGTGTACTTCTTCAGTAATAAAGTTTGATCGTTCATCAACTTCTTTACTGTCTACTCCCTACAACGGGACCACTACTGCCGAGTACGACTACTCGCATCCACTCCGCGATGGGGCTCCGCACTCTGAGATCGTGGCTACGAGTACTCATTGCTGGAAATTTTCTTTCATTGATACTTAAGAAATTCATTACAATTGTTTTTTGTACAACCCTGGCTACTAGCTATCTATTACAGGGCTACTGGAGATTAAGCTTCTCAGCTACTTGCTCCGCGATGGGAGCCATCTGCTCCAGCAGCTCCGCATACTGCTCATCAGTGCAGTTGGCGGCTACCCCGCTGGTGACTACTTCCACTGGGGCCTTTGGAAAGTACGACTTCATGAAGGCCAAGACCTGCCTTGGGATCGACCTCGCCATGTGCTTCACATAGGCCGCCAGCCGGATTGGAGCTTCCTTGAGGCGATCCACCAGTGGAGCAATCTTGGGGCCGCCCGGGTGCGGCACAAGGAGCCTTGCGATCGGCAGTGCGGCCTCCTCAAGCTCCTTCAGTTGGGCCCGCAGTGCCTCGCAGTCTTCATTCAACTTCTGCAAGGATTTGTAGCAGTTGACGAGATCGCAGTCAGATGCAATCCGGAGCTCCATGTGCTTCTCGCACTCGAAGGCAAGTTTTTTGTAGTCGAGCTCGAGTACCTGGCGGGCTTCTTGCTCCCAGTAGAAGAGATTTCTCATGCTCGTCTCCGAAGACTTCAGCTGCTCCACCTGGCCCTCAAGCTCTGCAACACAGCAACATTACAGCGGGTCAGGGACTTCTCGACCTCCAACAACTACCTGACAAGTCCAGCGGCGTACCTTTGTTCTTGTTGCGGAGGCCCTTATTCTTCCGCACCAAGTCGTCGTCCTTCGCCTGCAACTCTTGGACATCGTTGTGGTATTTGGCGAAGGCGGCGTCGAGCTTCGACTGCATGGCAGCCGCGTGCTTCCGCGACTTCACAAGTTGCTCTTCCAGCGCCTCAGCCCGGAGCACCGCGTCACCATAGCCTTGCAGCATATTGGACTTGTCGCGGGACCTCTCCGCAACGTCTTGCATAGACAACTCAAGTTTCACGAGTACTCAACGATAGAGGATTGGCTACTCAGAAGCTACGGCTACTTACCTTCATCCGCTGCTCGGCCTGGCGGATCGCCTCCAGGTGCTTCGCCACCGTCGCCGGCTCGACAAGATCGTCCGCGAGCAGCTCTATTCCGCCGCGACTACTCGCGGTGGCCTCCGTCATCGGCGTAGAACGGATGGGCTCTGCATCCTGGATCTCCGGGGAGCGGATAGCCACCTCCGCAGCGACCTGCGGCGACGTGGTGACCCCCTCTCCCCGGCCGCCACGGCGGCCTCCTCGACGACTTCTTCCATAGGCTCGGAGGCTCCTCCCGCAGCCTCCGGGACCTCTGGTGTCGACCTCTGCATCGGCACCCCCGCGGGGATGTCACTACCTACGGCCCTCGGCGCCCGTCAAAGAGAAGACAAGTGCATCGCCGACTAAGACTACTCCTCGAGGAGCTCCATAGCTTCGAAGAGTACTCACCTTCGACTACGGCGGCCTCGCCGGCGGCGCGCGCTTCGGCAGCCGGCGGCTCGGGCACCGCCTGGGAAGCAGGAGCGGACTCCTCGGCGGGCGGCGCGACTTCTTTCGCCACCACTGAAGAGGGTTCATCCCCCTCCCAGGACAGATCCGTGGATTTCCTGCAGAAGCACACACATTTGGTCGTCAGTCAACCTCAACTACTACAACAAGTACCACTCGGGAAGATGCAGTACTTACAAGTTCGACCGGACTATTGTCACGGCCGGGGCACCAAGGATGCTGGCGATATCAACCAGTCCACCCTCGGCGAGCGCCTCCTCTTGCGCCCCTGCGGCTACCGCCCCCTCTGCAGCAATGGCGGCCGGCGCAGTGCCCTCCTGCGCTCCTGAAGCCACCACCTCTTCAATGGCGGCAGCTACGGGCTCCGTGCTCCCCTGTGGAGCAAGGGGCTGGCGCTCCAACTGCGCCAAGAGCTCCTCGACAGTGGGGGCTGGACTACGACTTCCGGCTGGCTCCCCCACTGTGTCCCATACGCCTTCGTCGCCCTCTTCGACGGGCTCCGTTGGCGGCACCTCCTGCATACAAGGAAGACTACTTATCAGCAAGGGTACTCGTGCGATGGGTACTCGACTACTCTAGTCAAGACATCTTACCTCCTGAGGCGTGGTCTCTGAGACCTTAAGCTTCTTTTCCACCCGCTTCCTGGCGGGGTTGCGCGGCTTCCGTGGCGGCGCAGCCAGGCTAGCCTCCAGGCTAGTCAGAGGGTCTTGCACCAGAGGCACATGAGGTAAGCCTGGACGGCTAAACCTCGACCGCAACTGAAAGCGGTCCTGCAACGTCTCGTCGTCGTCGTCGTCGTCGTCGGTGGTGTCCTCCACGATGATGGTGTCATCGCCTTCACCGACTTCTCGCCGCTCTTTTGCCTTCCCTTCCTTCGGGATCTCGATCCCGCTCGGGGGCGACTACGGCTCGGAGACGAACTTTTTCAAGTCATCCTGCAAGACACGAAGACATCAGCACGTCTACTCCAAGTAAGGACTACTCGACTAAGGGAGTACGACCACTCACCTCCTTTGGTGGGCGCGCGGCGGAGTACTCCTGGACAGGGCACGCCGTGTACGGCGGCATATCCTTGAGGATCCGCGACAACCTCTCGATGATGTCGTTGTCGTCCAGCTCGCCTCCGGGCATCCGCGACGTGTCGTCGTCGCCGGTGTACTCGAAGCCCAAGGCGTCTCGAGCCATCAATGGCTGCACCCTCCGCTTCATGAAACTGAAGGCCACGTGCTAGGCCCTCAGTCCCGCTTCCCTGAGCACCTTGATGCGTGCCAGCAGCTCGGGAAGCTGGATCCCCTCCTGCATGGTGGGCTCCGTGTTCCACCACTCGAGGTGCCTGGGCTGTCGTCCGCTCGGCTTCGGCAGGCCGGGGTGGTGGTTCGTGATGTAGAACCATCTTGTCTTCCAGTCAGTGTTGGATTCAACAAGCTTGTACGCCAGGTACTGCTCCGCGGCTTCTTCTCTCAACTGGATGTCGGCTCCTCCGACTACCATTGGGTTGGTGGCACTTGGCTGCGGCTTGACTCGGAAGAACTTCCGGAAAAGGATCCAGTGCGGCTTGATCCCAAGGAAGGCCTCGCAGAAGTGCACGAAGACCGCGGTGTGGAAGATACCGTTGGGGTTCAGATTCAGGTACTCGACTCCATAGTACCCAAGGAGACCCTTGAAGAAATCGCTGGCCGGGAGCGCAAGCCCGCGCTCCACGAACCGCGCGAACATTGGAATCTCGTCTTCGGCCTTCTCCATTGGATATGGATCTCCAGCAGCGGCCCTCCACATGTCGACCTCTTTCTCCCGGATGAACCCGCTGTTCAGGAGGGCCAACAGATCTTCCGTCTTCACCTTGGATTTCTTCCACTCGCGGCTTGGATCAGCCCGCGGTGGAGACATTGGCGGCGCTACTCCGGTGGCGGCCGCGGCGGCCTCTTCGTGGTCCCTCTTCTTCCCGGCGGCCTTCGACGACTTGGACGGTGACGGCTTCATTCTCCAAGTACAAAGCGTCTTCACGCGCATCCGCTCGGGGGCTACCCTAAAAGCTCTGGGTGGCGGCGCACTTGGATCTACTACGGCGGCAGCGTGCGCTGGGAGTAGATCTACCTCAGATGGAAACGAAATGGCTACAGCTCGAATGGGTGAAAACCCTAAGGGTTTTGGCTTCTATTTATAAGTCAAACCGGCTCCGCAACGGCTGGACGGCTAAGTCCACGCGCAGCTGACTCAGCGGCTCAGCGTGACCCTTCATATTCTACTAGTCGACGCGCCTCACCTCTGGGGCTCGGCTACTTCTACTCGACTACCTGGGAAGCGGCTAGTCTCAAGAGCATCTCAGGACACATTCTTCAAGATGACCCTTCAATTTGAGAGGAAGTACTCGACTCAAGGCTCGGGGGCTCCGTGCCACGTGTCCTTCGGTTTTTTTTCTCTGGATTTTTCGGGATTTTCTTGCCAAGACTTCAGATGGACCCTCAGCCAGAGTCTATAACTCAACCTAAGGCTCGGGGGCTACTCCATATGGAGTGCGATTTTGCAATCGCACCTCCATATCAGCTCCGGCTTCAAGACAAGACGGGCACTTTTTGAAGACCTTCGAAGGCAGTGCTCGAGGACGCTTGGGACTACTCGAGAAGACTTCAAGATTGCTCAAACATCAGCTGGAGTACATTCCAGCCTCGGGATGCTTCGACTACTCTTGAGGACTTTTGACTTGTAGCACTCGGGGACGCTTGAGGACTACTCGTTAAGGCCGTCAAGACTACTTGAAGCTATCCTTCTCGACTACAAAGTACTCGGGGGCTTGTCGTATGGACCTCCCCGGGCCCACTACCTCGGTGGGTACCGGGACCGACTACTCGGTGGGCCCCCGGGACTACCGGCTTGCGCTACACGGCACCTGAAGGCGTGGAGCACAAGGACTACACAGGAGTAGTACTCGGTTAGGGAGCTGTACATGTTCCGCACTGTATGGAGGACTCCTAGACGTACTCGACTAGTACTCTCTCCCTACTCCGACTTGTAACCCTGCCTCCCGGACTATATAAGGCGAGGTAGGGACCTTTCTCTAGCATCGAACATCAACTCACGGTGCACTATTGCACCATCTTGTAATCGTGCCCAATCAATCCAGAGCTACGCAGCATACAGGACGTAGGGTATTACGCACCTCGCGGCCCGAACCTGTCTAAATTGTGTGCCACGTGTCTCTTCCTTCGAGTTACCGATCTCGGCGAGTCACATTCATCTACTTCGGGTACTCCCCTTAGTAGGTTGCCGGTCTAAAACACCGACACATGCCAAAGGTAGTTAACACCACAAAAGGAAACGGTGGGGTTAACTCTCCATCAAAGGCATCGAAGAATGTGGTTGAACACATGCCCTCTCCCAACTACACTTGTGACTACATTGTGACCTTGGACCATAATGGTAAAATGATGGTCAAGTATGTTGGTGCATACACCATGAAGGCTATGAGGAAGAGTGTGTGGGTTCCAAAAGTTTATGCATCTAACCTCCAAGGACCCAAATCACTTTGGGTACCTAAACCATAAGCTTAAACTTGTTTTGTAGGCCTACTCCTCCAGTGGAAGTGCATGGTTGATTGATAGTGGTGCCACTAATCATATGACCAGAGATGAAGGCTTATTTGCATCCCTTGAGCATTATGACAACCCTACGGAAACTATCATCTATGGAGACAATGGTTAAGGAGATGTTGTTGGTCTAGGTAAAATTGCTATCTCAACAACAAATTCAATTGAATATGTTTATCATGTTCAAGGGTTAGGATACAACTTGTTATCGGTTTCACAACTTTATGAGAAAGGCTACAATTGTCTCTTTACTCATGAGGGTGTGACCGTCTCCAGAAGGGAGGATTCCTCTATTGTCTTTGCGGGTCATCTATGGGGAAATCTTCACTATGTGGATTTCACAAAAGTAAAAGTGGACCCTAAGGCTTGCTTAGTGGCAAAATTCGACTTGGGTTGGTATGGCATCGCCGAATAGCCCATGTTGGCATGAGGAACTTGGCCAAACCTTAAAAAGACGAGCACATCCTAGGACTAACAAATGTGTTTTTTGAGAAAGATAGGTTATGTAGTGCTTGTCAAGCCGGGAAGCAAGTTGGAGCTCATCATCCTGCCAAGAACATCCTATCCTCATCAAGACCATTGAAGCTACTACACATGGATTTGTTTGGACCAATCGCCTACATAAGCATCGGTGGTAACAAATATGGTTTAGTAATTGTTGATGACTTTTCTTGTTTCACTTGGGTATTCTTTTTGCAAGATAAAAGTGAAGCAAAGGGAATTGTGAAGAAGTTCATTAGAAGAGTTCAAAATGAGTTCGAGCTCAAGGTCAAGAACATAAGAAGTGACAACAGCTCAGAGTTTATGAACACTCAAGTTGAAGAGTTCCTAGATGAAGAAGGCATCAAGCATGAACTCTCCGCTCCGTACACTCCTCAACAAAATGGCATCGTTGAGAGGAAGAATCGTACATTGATTGAAGCGGCAAGGACAATGCTTGATGAATACAAGACTCCAGACTCATTCTGGGTGGAAGCCATCAACATCGCATGCCATGCCGCCAACTGTCTCTACCTCCACAAGTACTTGAACAAGACTCCCTACGAAATCATCACCGGTAAAAAGCGTAGTGTGCATTACTTTAGGGTCTTTGGGTGTAAGTGTTTCATACTTAATAAGAAACCCAAAGCCTCAAAGTTTGCATCCAAGGTTGATGAAGGTTTTCTCATTGGTTATGGAACTAATGAACATGCCTATCGTGTTTTCAACAAAACCACCGGTTGTGTTGAGACCACGGTAGACGTGAAATTTGATGAATCCAACAGCTCTCAACGAGAGCAAGTTAGTGAAAACCTTGTAGATGATGAAGAGCCCCCAAGTGTATCAATCTTTAGAATGGGGACCGGTGAAGTAATGCCTCGTGAGGTTCAAGTACAAGCTCCGGTTGACACAAACAATCAAGATCCACCATCATCAACAAGAGTGGAACCACCAAGTTCTCAAGTTCTTCAAGAAGAAAGTCATGTTCATGGTGACGATCATGGACGGGGCTTTGATCAAGGGGGAGAACAAGGTGGTGAAGCTCAAGAAGAAGCCCCACAAGTTGAAGATGATGATGATGGATCCATTCAACGTCAATCTCAAGCACCACACCCAAGAGTACATCAAATGGTTCAATGGGATCATCCTGTTGACAACATACTTGGGAGTATTCAAAGAGGGGTAACAACTCGCTCATGATTGTCAAATTTTTGTGCATTTTACTCGTTTGTTTCCTCTTTCGAACCTCTTAGTGTGGAACAAGATCTTGAGGACCCAGATTGGATTATTGCCATGGAGGAAGAGTTACACAACTTCGAGAGAAACGAAGTTTGGGAGTTGGTACCAAGACCCAAGCAAAATGTGATCGACACCAAATGGATTTTTAGGAACAAGCAAGATGAATTTGGTGTCAACACAAAGAACAAGGCAAGGCTCATTGGCAAAGGTTACACTCAAGTTGAAGGCTTGGACTTTGGAGAGACTTATGCTCCGGTACCAAGGCTTGAGTCAATTCGTATCCTTTTGGCCTATGCTACCCATCATGATTTCAAGCTCTATCAAATGGATGTGAAAAGTGCATTCTTGAATGGACTTCTCCAAGAAGAAGTTTATGTTGAGCAACCACCAGGCTTTGAAGATTCAAAATTTCCAAACCATGTGTACAAGCTCCATAAGGCGCTCTATGGGCTTAAGCAAGCTCCTAGAGCATGGTATGAATGCCTTAATGATTTTCTTCTCAAGAATGGTTTTGAGATAGGCAAAGCCGATTCTACTCTCTTCATTCAAAGAAATGGAAAAGATATCTTCATTTGCCAAATTTATGTTGATGATATCATATTTGGGTCTACTAATGATAATTTTTGTGAAGAATTTAGTAGGATCATGACCAAGAGATTAGAGATGTCAGTGATGGGTGAATTAAAGTTCTTCCTTGGTTTTCAAATCAAGCAAATGAAGGAAGAGACTTTCTTATGTCAAACCAAGTATGTGAAGGATATGCTCAAGAGGTTTGACATAGCTGATTGCAAACCCATCAAGACTCCCATGGCTTTGAATGGACATCTTAATCTCAATGAAGAAGGGATGTCGGTCGACCAAAAGATATTTCGTTCCATGATTGGCTCCCTCCTTTATCTTTGTGCATCTAGGCCCGATATAATGCTTAGTGTGTGCATGTGTGCAAGATTTCAAGCCAATCCTAAGGAGTGTCATCTAATGGCCATTAAGAGAATCTTTAGATATTTGGTACACACTCCTAACCTAGGCTTGTGGTATCCCAAGGGCTCCACTTTTGATTTGCTTGGCTACTCCGATTCGGACTATGCCGGTTGCAAAGTAGATCGAAAGAGCACTACCGGGACTTGCCAATTTCTTGGTAGTTCTTTGGTGTCGTGGAGCTTAAAGAAGCAAAATTCAGTTGCGTTATCCACAGCCGAAGCTGAGTATGTGGCGGCCGGTGCTTGTTGTGCACAACTCTTGTGGATGAAGCAAACATTGAGTGATTACGGTTGTGAGTTTAGTAATATTCCACTCTTGTGTGACAATGAGAGTGTCATCAAACTAGCAAACAATCCGGTCCAACACTCTAGAACAAAGCACATAGACATTAGACATCACTTCTTAAGGGATCATGAGGCTAAGGGAGATATTGCCATCGTCATGTGAGCACCGAGAGTCAACTTGCCGATATTTTCACTAAGCCTCTAGACGAGCAAAGGTTTTGTGCTTTGAGGAATGAACTAAACATCTTGGATTCTCGTAACTTGGCTTGACTTATTGCACATACTTGATTGTTTTCTAGATAGCGTGAAAATGTTTTATTTTTATATATTTGTGTGAGTGTTTCAAAAAACTTTAGATTTTGATATCTTTTGATCAAATACTCGGCTAAAGTGACTATTGTTAAGGATGTTGATTATGGCTAGTCACTTGTTGCCAAGAGGTTATTATGTGTCCACTAGATGAATTACTTTATCAATCTCAAATCTTGAAAGTTCTTCTATCTATCCATATCTTTTTCTATCCTCAACCATTCTCTATATACATCTCTTTTATTTTGAAAAAGCCCCACTCCAAATCTAAGTTCTTTTGGGCATTTTCTGGAGGAGGCGGGTCAATCGGCACCACTGCCCGGTTGACCCGGCGCGGCTCTGCGGACCGCCGGGTCGCTCGGGGCGGTATTGGATGCCGCTGGGTCGCCCGACCACCCGTGCTGGGTCACCCGGCCCCCGCGCAGGACATACAAAAAGGGCGCGGCCGGTAGGGTCTCAAACCCTAAATCCTCATATCCTCTCAAACCGCCGTCGTCGCCCCCAAATTCGCTCCTAGGCGATTTTGAAGCGTGTTCATGCATCCTGCGCGTCATGAGGGGGCTTGGAGTCTCCTCCTTCTCTTGTGCCTCCTCATCCTCGGGGTTTCCAGAAAACTCGCGCGAATCAACGGTAATCTCGATTCAAACACCGGATTTCCCGATCTATCTTTGTGGTTCGTTCTAGATGATTTCCCTTGGTCATTTGCTCCAATCTGGGTCCTAGAACAACCTCCCATGATCTTGTCTCAATCCCATGGCTACATTGTTCGGACCCTTGATTCAACTGTTCTAGGGTTCATCCCGCCTAGCCGGTTGACCCGACCACCCATGCCGGTCGACCTTGCTAGGGTCGGGATGACCCATCAAGCTTGATTTCTGGAATCTCTTGGTATATATCTTAAATCTTTGCCTACATTATCTATCTACAGATGGGTCGGGAGAAAGTGAGCGCCCGTGGCAAGGAAATTCGCTTGGAATCAAGTGAGGAGGAGGAGGAACGACATTCATCCGGGGAGGAGTATGGAATTCATGTGTAGGTCTAGACCTCAAGCTCCTCCTTCCCGTGCTCAAGGCCGTGGTCGTGGTCATGATGGTAACCCTATTCTCAAGAAGAGGACCACAACCGTTGGTGCTAGGACCAAGAGGGCAAGCACTGCTGCAGAAGTTGGAGATCGTTATGATGGCAATATGGACTATCTCTCTATGTGCTGATGGTCGTCCCCGTTCACCCTCCTGAGCGCACAAGGTGTGACCCTCCCTTGGTGAACTTCATGAAGGCGGGGACCGACATGAGGTCGCTTCGCTTTTGGCCAGAGGATTCAAGGAGGCTCCAAAGGTCATTCTTCAGTGATGATCGGTTTTGGCTTGCTCATCAAGCGGATTGGTACGAGTCAACCATTCTACCCAAGGGACGTATCACGACTGAGATGAAGTGGGTTGATTGGCCTTTCTTGCTTGATCTTCCTGCCCCTATTGAGGAGGTTATGCAGGCTGTCCACACTCGCTGTCAGTACATAGGGATTGCCTATCTTATGGGGCTACGGTCGTATTATTCTCAGGAGGTGGTGGCACATTTCTATGCCACACTATGTTGATCGAGATGAGAATGAGATGCATTTCACTCCTGGTGGTAAGCGATTCAAAATCTATGTTCATGAATTTGGTTCTCTTTTCAAACTTAGAGGTGCTACCACAACCAACCAATTCTCTAGTGATCTTGTGCGACTTCATTGTGAAGATGAACTAAAGGTGACTAAGATGAAGTTTATGTATGATCGTGCCTATGGAAACATCAACTATGGTCATACTAGTGGACTCACTGTCGGTGTTTTAGACCGGCAACCTACTACGGGGAGTACCCGAAGTAGATGAATGTGACTCGCCGAGATCGGTAACTCGAAGGAAGAGACACATGGCACACAATTTAGACAGGTTCGGGCCGCGAGGTGCGTAATACCCTACGTCCTGTATGCTGCGTAGCTCTGGATTGATAGGGCACGATTACACGATGGTGCAGTAGTGCGCCGTGGATTGTATGAGATGAGATTAGATGAGGGAGATCGGTCCCTGCCTCACCTTATATAGTCCGGGAGGCAGGGTTACAAGTCGGAGTAGGAAGAGAGTACTAGTCGAGTACGTCTAGGAGTCCTCTGTACAGTGCGGAACATGCACAGCTTCCTAACCGAGTACTACTCCTGTGTAGTCCTTGTGCTCCACGCCTTCAGATGCCGTGTAGCGCAAGCCGGGTAGTCCCAGGGGCCCACCGAGTAGTCGGTCCTGGTACCCACCGAGGTAGTGGGCCCAGGGAGGTCCATACGACACTCACTCCTTATTACAAGATTCTCAACCTATTGTTTAGGTATACTCTTTGTCCTAGGGTGGTGATTCTGATAACATATCTCATAGAGCTAGAAACCTCCTTTATCAAATGGCTCCCGGTCAACCTAAGTTCAATGTTTGCCACTTTCTTTGGCATCAGATCATTATTTGTTCACACACTTCTTCTAGTGGATATCACTATGCACCATACATTTTTATGATGGTTAAGCATGCCACTCAACTTGATCTCAAGACGGATGTTGTTCATGAGTCATACAAGACTAGTAAAGGAAAACTTGCTCAATCTTTTCGTCTTGGCAAGCACTCAACCGGTATTGATGCTAGAGGAAGGTATCCGGGTATTTATGCTATTGATGGACCGATTGATGCGGGAGCCTCTTCCTCTCAAGCTCCACCAACAAAGGGCCCATATGATCCACTTCCAATGGAGGGTGCCTATCATTCTCATGGGCTCCTAGGGGTAAGAGAAGGAAGTTCAACTTTCTTGCTAAAGGCTTGTTTGCTTGCTTCAACATGCTCCACAAAGATGCTAGAGAGCGTGAGGCCGATCGTCGGTGGTTGGCTCAAGAGCTTCATAGGCAATAGAAAAATCAAAAGAACATGGCCACTAGACTTCTTCCACACTCTCCGGTCCATGAGATGATAACTTTTGATCATCCTTCTCCCGTTCCAAATCCTTGGGAGGACTTGGGTCCCCGTTGATGATGAAGAAGAAGACTATGAAGGTAAGGAGGAGTACGACGAGGAGTAGCTTCCCTTTTTTGGTTCTTGTTGCCAAAGGGGGAGTGTATTTGGTGGATGGAAGCCCCTATCTATCTTTCTCTATCTTATCGCTATTTATGTAATAGTGCTAGTGGACATGTAATGAACTTTGTGTGGTGTGATGGATGATGGTGTGCCAAGTGCAAACTTTTTTGTAAGACTTATTTGAGGTACTTTTATCTATGGTAGTGTGATGTAAGGATCTTAATGATTATGTGTGATGCATGTGTTGGTTGATGATTTGTTATTTCTCATTTTATTGTTGTGATATATTATGTCATATGCATCACGGGATATTTTCTTATCACACTTGTGCACAATGTGTTTATGCAAAGATTTAGGAGGAGCTCTTGCCAATTTGTGTGCAAAGGCATTTGAGGCCTCTCTATTTGCTAATACACACATTTAGTGGGAGTTTCTCACTAAATTGTTGGATACACACATCTCTTTCTTTAACCAAATTGTGTTGTCATCAATCACCAAAAAGGGGGAGATTGAAAGTGCATCTAGGCTCCTAAATATTTTGGTGATAATGACAATGCAATTTGGGCGGATTAATGCTTTCAATAAGATGTATGCAGGCTTAAAAGAATAAATAAATATGAATACTCAAAGGAATACCCTCATTTTCTTATGAATGGTGTTGAAGCTCAATTGGCGATTTTATTTTAATTTTCGGTTTGAATTTGAGTTTAGGAAACACCGTACTATAAAGAAGGACATGGTCGGTTAGTCGAGGTTCGCTACAAGTGCTTTTATTGATCTCCTCTCATCTTTTCCAAGAGTGAAAACACTAGGAACATCATTAGAAAACCCCTTTTAGCCTTAGACTTTCCTAACCCTCCCCTTCAGCCTTACCGGGTCAACCGGCACTAGTGGCCGGGCGACCCGGGTCGGTACTGGAGGGAGGCGAGTGACCCGGTCACCCGTGCCGGGTGGCCCAGCCAGGCCGTAGGAAGCCCCCAACGGCTAGCTCGGGGGAGGGGGTATTTATACCCCTTCCTCCTCCTCTCTAGGGTTCTGCCTTCCCTTCCATTAGAGACACGTCCCAAGCTTCAAACCTCTCTCCCAACTCCCTCCGAAGCACTCCAATCAAGGATTCCTTCTAGGGTTTGGGTGTGAGAGCATTTGAGGTGTGAGATTAATCCCCCTTGTGAGAGTTCTTCTCTTTTTTTGAACGAAACCCGTGGGGCAACGCCTCCCCGCAACAGGAAATATATATTAAAAAAAGAGGAAGCAAAGTTACAAAGAGGAGGGACTTACATCCGGCCCAACCAGTGGTTAGGCAACGAGAAGGGACTAGCCAAGAAAAAACAACAGATAAGATTACAGGGGCTAGGCAGAGAAGAGAGGGGGCAACAAAGCAACAGAGCAACACTACATGGAAAGCTATAGAGCCCTAAGCCAGAGTTTGATCGATGGATGAAGGCTTGACTTGATTCTGCAGAGATGATCTAAGACCAGTGCCTTGAAATTAGCCTTCCAGACAGCAAGGTGCGGAGGCTTGTCTTCAAAAATGACATCGTTTCTCTGTTTCCAAATACACCAGGCACCAATCATAAAGATCTCCATGAAGAAAGGGAGCCCAAAAACAGGTCTGGCTTGCAAGATCTTCTGGTGAACGCTTAGATTATCCTCCCAAACAATTCCCAAAGTGAACCATCTGTTGACAGCAGTGAGAGTTCTTCTCTTATTCATCTCAAGAAGCACTTGTGGCGGCTTTGGTTGATCGATTCACGTTTGTTACTCTTGAAGCTTGCTTCTAGACGGTTAGGCATCGCCCATTGAGTGCCCTCTCCGTGTGGAGCACCCGGGAACGTTTGTATTACCCCTCCTTGGTGGAGTTTCTTAGTGAGCACCAGTTTACCTTTGTGGTGAATTGGGTGAGGCAAGTGGCTCTTCGTGATAGCCCTCCCTTTGTGGGAACCTCAACGGAGACATAGCCTTCTTGGTGGAGATGAACTTCGGTAAACAAATCACTTGTCTCCTTTGCTTGCTTGGATTCATCCTCTCCTCTAACCCTAGAAACTATATTTGAATCGATCTCCATATTTGTGTCGTTGCTTGTAAAATCTTTGGTTGCAGGTGGTTTCTACTTCATATACGCAAAGTTTGATTCATATACTTTCTACAAATTCAAGTTCTTTACAACTTATTGTACTCTACTCTTGTGTGCTGGTTGATCCGACACAAGTGCCAGGGTGACCCAGACTCCCTAGGTCATCCGGTCAGTCGTGCCGGGTCATCCGGTCCCTGATCCGCTGCTAAGTTTTTGCAGATTTTTTAAAGTGATCCTATTCACCCCCCTCTAGGAATCACAAGGTCCTTTCAAAGGGTCACTTGGCCGATGCTTGTCCAAATGCAACAATGGACATTGGCACTGACCGTGACCGGTCAGACCGGTGCATGCCACTGGTCAGACCGGTGCCGGCTAGAGCAGCCCCACCTCAAGCAAACAAGGCAAAGAAGACTCCTTCTCCAAGAACAAGGCTCAAAAGCAAGCATAGACAAGAATTTACAAGGGATGGTGTGACCAACAAGAACAAAAGACGTTTTGCTATGAGTGCTGTCAAAAGGGTCACATGAGCAAAGATTGCCCAAACGGTAACATTCCTAAATCGAACCTTGTCCATTATGATTTCCGTAAGCTTAGGAACAACAAGAATGAGACTTGTGCTATGAGGGAGATTAGTTCATCTCAAAATAGCATGAGAGCCATTTAGGTTCCTAAGCACCTTGTGGCTAATCTAGTAGGACTCAACAAGTGTTGGGTACCAAGAAATGCTCGCTTAGCCTGCAGGTTGAAAGAGATGCATTGAACACATGGCAAGAAGGCATGGAAATCACCTTTGATCAATTGTCCATGTGGAGGAAAATTTATATAAATAGTAAATTCAATGACATCTCGGTAACTAGTGCTCTTGGTTGAGTCTAAGTCACTCTTAGTTCTTCGTGAACAATCATGTGACGCATGTCTTGTACTTCTGAAACTTGAGGTAGTGACTTTGACATTTATATGAAAATTTACTCTCTCATGCCACTTGATGCTTTTAATGTCTCTCTAGTAGAGCATTGCCTTGTCTCTATTGCAAACCTCAAATTATTGATGTGTTCACACAATTAAGGGAAAAGAAGGGGAAAATCACCAAAGAAGTGACCATCGGGGGTCACCGGTCTGACCTGTGTCGGCCCAGTGAATTAGGAGGGCGAGTGACCCAGCCCCTATGCCCGGGTGACCCGGTACGCCTCAGTCTGTTGTCGAGTGACCCGACCCCTATAGCCAGGTGACCGGGAGTGAACCATTTTTCATGAAAAATGGTGATTTGGCATCGTAGTTAATTGTTGACGGTGAAATTCCGTCAACCTAGCCATGAGTTTACCTTAGGTGTTAGCATAACTTTTATACCTTATCCATTGGTACTAACCCCCTTGGTATAACAAGTTCATTTGTGCATGTCGGTTTTGGAGTTTAGTGTTTATGTAGGGTTTTAGTGTTGAAAGCAAGACTTCCGGGATGAGTTCATCAAGCACCTTGTGACAAGACCTTGAAGCCCGGTACACGTCATGCAATGAAGTAAACATGACTCCAAGAAGCACAGGGACCAAACCCGAGAAGATGAAAAACTTTGAGGACCCAGTCAGAAAAGTGCCGAATCTTGCGAGACAAGAAGCTTCATCGAATTTGGAGAGAAACTAACGACAAGGGCCCACATGCAGAAGGGGGAAGGATCTAGAAGACTCGGGAACTAACACTGAGCGAAGGAGGTAGCCGACTGGGCCGAAATGGCCCAGGCCGGCCGGCCCAGCTCATTCCGGGGCCCAGTCAGCCCCCCTTTTGACCTAGCCTCCGTTCGGGCTATTTATAGCCCCGAGGCCAAGAGCCACGCATCAATCCATTCATCATCGGTCGTCGAGGAGCAGAAAAGAGAGGGACACCATCTTTTGGAGAGGAGATGGTCGAGCTAGTTGACTAGGGTCTCCCTAGCCGATGTGGGAACCTTGCAAGGAAGACCACGTCAGAGTTCCTGGAGCTAGAAGCAAGATCAAGGTAGGATCCCGGTGGTGATCTTGATTCATGTATCATGTACCATGTTGAATTATCAAGTTGCAATTTGATTTCTAGCGATCAAGTGTTTCTCCTACGTCTTTGATTTTGGTCGGCTTTTCTTATCTTAAGATCTATTCTCGAGATAGATCACCGAGGATGTTCTTGTAGCCGTGGTGGCTAGAGGTGCATGCCTGACCTTCTGAAAGATTTCAACTTGTCCTTGGACTCGCCCTAGACTAACCCCCATGAATAGGGGTGCGTTGTGACAGAACGGTGGCTCCAAAAGGCAGGCGTTTTCGAAGTCAGACGGGAAACCGTGGTTTAAAGAGGCTTTTAATGAGATTGAACTTGCTACTTCCTCTTTTGCTCGGAACTTCAACAAAGGATTGATCCAATCTCTCTAGATTGGTTTATCTATCCCCCTCTATCTCTTGCTACCTCCGGTCTTTAATAGATTAGATTCGTTTTTGAGTTGTTCTTTAAGATTAGATGCATAAGTTCACCTCTTGAAGATCTAAGTTTCTTAGCTTTAATAGATCAACTCTTGCATCACATATTTGTTCCACGGATTCGATACCTTGGGTTCAGCACTCGAGGGAAGAAGGGTCCCTTAACTACGACGAGAGACTTGTCCACTTGCAAGTCTACTTGAGGTTTAATACGATTATACACCGTCAACAAGCCCCTTTTTCTGGCGCCGTTGCCAGGGAACAAGTTGTGACAACCCACCCAGGAAAATACCGTACTATCACCTAAATCAATCCACTTTGGTCATTAAGCAATAATAAAGTATCATCCTGTCGTTAGTCGCCGGGGTAATGCCCGGTAAATCACTTATACAGCAACAAGGATCGACATATATGCAATAAACTCATGCGAAGGTGAGTCTAGAGATAAAACATAATTAACATCCGAAATTTACCCCAAAGGGTTTAATCATTACAAACCGAAGTCTTTGACGTGACAACGCAGTTCAGAGTTTTTAAAACAGTGGAAATAAACTAAGCGGAAACACCACGGGAGGCCAGCCATGATGCCTTCATTCATCATCCTCCACCCACTCCAGCTCCCAGCCGGGCGGGATCTCTCTGGGCCACACATCACCAAAAGCATTACCTGGAGCAACAGATTATAGCAAGGCTGAGTATACTAATACTCAGCAAGACTTACCCATCGGTAATCAACTGCTTCAACATACCCATGTCTAAGGCGGCATACAATGAATTCCTCCTACTGCAGCAATACTTTGATTCCCTACCTGCCCTTGACCTTTGCGAAAAGAACTCTTGGCATTTCATTTGGGGATAGCAAGTTTACACTACAAGCAAATATTATCAGTATCAGTTTAAAAACTTGCAGCCTAGCAGGGTGATCCTTTGGGTTTGGAAATCAAAATGTACTCCCACAGTAAAATTTTTTGCTTGGCTCCTCCTGAATGACAGGCTAAATACGAGAAACATTCTGAGAAGAAGAAAAAAATTCCTTGAGGACGGATATAAATATGTTTAATGCCATGAGGGGATTGAGAAGACTTCTGAGCATCTCTTCTTTGAGTGTTCTGCTGCTGCATGTAGGTGGTTTGCGTTGGGAGTTTCTTGGAGCAATTCCAACAATTCCCATCAAAAGATTTACATGGCCAAACAAGCCTTTCCTCACCCCTTCTTCATGGAAATTTTTATGATTGTTGTGTGGTGCATTTGGAATGAAAGGAATAGGTTTATCTTCAGTAACAAGCCCCCTGGTTTCTCCTCTTGGAAGCTATCTTACAAGGAGGAAGTTCTTCGACATATGATCAGAATCAAAAGCTCCCTGCATCAGTCCATCTTAGCTTGGCTTAAGGCTCTCTAGGAAGGCGCTCTCCTCTTTAGTTTGTCTTGAGGCTCTCTAGCTTTCTTCTTTTTATTCCTTTTTCTATTTTCTGTGGAGAGCCCTCCCCTCCCCTTGTATAGAGGTGTTCTCTTCCTCTATTAAACTTTGTAAGTTTGTTGGATCTCTCTCTTTTATATATTGTTGTTGGGGGGCTTTGCCCCACAGTTCTTTTCAAAAAAAAGACTTACCCGTCAATGATAACTAATTCACCAACTCTAGACATGATAGGCTTTTTGGCAACTGGGTTTCTTTTTCTGAAAAGTAACAAAGAGTATGTCCTTACTTTAAAGATTTTAGCACCAGTTCTAGTGGGTTTACTATTTTCTAGATTAGCCATCTATCACAATCACAAGTTGAGCAATACAATTATTCAAGCATAGTATTCATCAACTTCCATCATTAGGGATCTCATGGCTAGTGGAGTAAGTAGTCTCAGATAACGGTGAGAGGCCGACAATCGATTGATTTAAACCTTGCAAGGTAGACCTAAACACACGGTGGGATGCCCCCGCGAGGACAACCACCAAGCGGTTCCCAAAACTCTTCGGGTCGGGATCGAATCTTACAGTCTTTGGTACAAGCTATCCGGTATACCCCGCGAGGCACCCAGACTCACCATGCACCACCAGTAGCTAGCCGTGAGACGCATCCCAAGATGAGTAATAGTAAGATGCCTCACCGCCTCATTAAGGTACTAGGCTTACCGGTCCCATTCCCGACAAGTGCTTAGTACCTTCAAACACTTAACCCACGAAAGCCATTGGACTGGAGCCCACATCCCGTGCTCTTACCACATGAGCAATCCATTTAAGGAGATCTTATGATTTCAACATAAGAGCCTAATCTCACGAGTGACATCATCACTCGACTTGTAACGGTCCTATAGCATAGCAGCTATCGACCTATCATACTAGTAAAGGACAAAGGTACATAGGGATCATGCATCTAGGGTTCCATATCAACTCCTGAACGTAAATGCACAATCATCCATATATAGTTGCATAGTAATTTTGAAATACTAGGTTAAATGCACCGGGGCTTGCCTTCGTCAACAGTGTTGGCCTGAGCACCCTCGGTGTCTTCGAGTACGTCCACGTACTACAGTTCAGCCTCAGCTCCTCCTTCCTCGGTTTCCGGCATGAGCGAGTAGTCACCATCAGGAAGGCCTACACGGAATGCAATGCAGGGTTCAGGTGACGTGATAGATTAATTATTTAATCCAACTCTTTTTGGCCACATTCACCTTAACAAACAATTATTAAATCTTTTTCAATAAGGTTATTATAGGCATGGGTTTATTTTTGTAATAAACACTTAATTAATGTTCTCTTTTATAATTGTTATTTCATGTGAGGATTTAGCATTCCATCTTTCAATAGTAAAGGTGTGCACAAATTGTAATTAATTGCATTTAATTCCTTAAACAGCAAGGGTGTATCCTTGGATCTTAAATAAGCTTTGCAACCATTTCATAAAGGGCATAAGGAATAAAAAGGGCATTTTCCTATTTAACAAAACATTAAACCTATAAAGGCCTCCAAGCTCTTATTTAAGCAATAAATCATTAAAATTCAGTGGTGTGTTTCTTAAGCACCAAAACACCTATACTAAGCCACTGAACACACAAGCATGCTTGGAAAAGCTAGAAAATTAATTATACCAATAATAACAAAGCTAGTGACATAATGAAGATAAAAGCATATAAAAAATAAATAAGCATCCAATTGCTCCAAACTTCCTCACACATGTTCTTTGGTCCAAAACTATTCTAGGAAGGCAGCAAGCACACCTAGAACTACCATTGATCTTGCATTATTAATTTACAAAGGAAAACAAGCCTATATTAATAATAAATACTTATGATCATTCTAAAATTGCGATTAATTCACCAGAGGTGCATCTTGGCATAAAGAGACCACATGCAGAAGTTGGGCACAAAAATATAATTTTTTTAGCTACAAAAATCATCTAGACAGATCCTGCATAAATGGAAAATAATTCATATAAAAATATTTATAACATAACTGTTGACGGTGAAATTCCGTCAACCTAGCCATGAGTTTACCTTTGGTGTTGGCATGAGTTTTATATCTTATCCATTGGTACTAACCCCCTTGGTATAACAAGTTCATTCGTGCATGTCGGTTTTGGAGTTTAATGTTTATGCAGGGTTTTAGTGTTGAAAGCGAGACTTCCGGGATAAGTTCATCAAGCACCTCATGACAAGACCTTGAAGCCCGGTACAAGTCAAGCATTGAAGTGAACATGACTCCAAGAGCCCAGGGACCCAACCCAAAAAGATGACAAACTCCGAGGACCTAGCCAGAAAATTGTCGAATCTTGCAATACAAGGAGCTTTGTCCAACTCGGAGACAAAATGACGACAAGGGCCCACATGCAGAAGGGGGAAGGATCTAGAAGACTCGGGAAGCAACACCGGGCAAAGGAGGCCACGAACTGGGCCGAAATGGGCCCAGGTCGGTCAGCCCAGGCCGGTCGGCCCAGGCCGGCCAGCCTAGCCTGTTTCGAGGCCCAGTCGCCCCCCCCCCCTTTGACTTAGGTGCCTCTCGGGCTATTTATAGCCCCCTGACCGAGAGCCACGGAAAAATAAATTCGTCATCCGCCGCCGAGGAGCAGAGAAGCTTGAGGGACACCATCTCGGAGATGAGGGTCGTGCTAGTTGTTTAGGGTCTCCCTAGCCGACGTGGGAACCTTGCATGGAAGACCACATCGGAGCTCCGGAGCAAGGATCAAGATCGAGGTAGGATCCCGGTGGTGATCTTGTTCATGTAATCATTCATGGTGAAGTCTTTAAGTGAATCCGATTTCTAGAGATCAAGTGCCTTCTCGATGATTTTGTTTTCTTCTTGGTTTTGCTTCTTCCCCAATCTATACTTAAGATAGATTGCATAGGGTGCTCTTGTAGCCGTGGTGGCTAGAGGTTCATACCGGACTGACCAAGTGATTTCAACTTGTTCTTATCAAACTCGCCCTAGACTACCCGCATGAATAGGAGTACGTTATGACAGAACGGGGGCTCTGAAAGGCGGGCGTTTTCGGAATCAGACCGAAGGCCACGGTTTAAAGATGCTTTTAATGAGATTCGCTTTTCTATCTTCATCTATCTTGTTTGGAGCTACAACATAAGCATGATCTAGACTCTCTAGATCGGTTATCTCTTGCTTTCTCTTGCTAACTCTTTAGTAGATTAGATTAGATGTGTTTTCTTGATGATATCTTAGATTAGATGCAATTTGGTTCTTCATAAGATAGCTTTCCTTGCTTTACTAGATTGAATCCTTGCGTTGCACATTGTTCCACGGATTCGATACCTTGGGTTCACCACTCGAGGGAAGAAGGATCCCTTGACTACGATGGGGGATTTGTCCGCTTGCAAATCCATATGAACTTTGATACGATAATATACCGTCAACAATAACTTTGTGCAATTTTTGGTTCAGGAGCTAGTCATAACATTCCACACAACATATCCAAAAATTAGCCACAGAGGACTTATGGATTTTGATATACAACAGATCTAGGTTTTTCACATTTCTATTTTTCATGCCAAAAATATCAGAAAACAGCCTAGCCAAGTTTAACAAAAGTTGTAGTGCTCTTCACCAGGAGTCTAACAAAATTGGGCTTGCATTTTTCGATTTTTCTACCATTTTCTAGAGATTTTACAAGAATCAGCAAAATCCTTTTACTATTGAAGTTTCTCTTTTGCAACGGGGTCCCTAGATCTTTCCCAACCTTCACAAATATACCCTTAGATTGCACTAACACCCCGGAAAGATTTGGGGGCTTGCAATGCTACCCTTGGCCATGGGGGTGGCACGGCTCCGGCCAATTCCGGCGAGCCGGCGGCACTCCCGGCCGGGGAAGTGGTCGGGCTCGATCCTAAGCTCACCTAGGGCGCAGGGGTGGCTGAAGTTTGGGCGGAGTCCGCTCTGGTGAGGGCGCGCGGCGGCGGTCGGCGGTGGCGGCCGCGGCGGCTCGGGGTGACGGTGAGGAGGGCGCTCGGCTGGGCAATGCGCGACCCGGGAGGGTGCAATGGGTCCCTGAAAAGGTGCTCACGCACCCGGTGGCCAAGAGGGCGAGCATGGCAGTGTCTTGCTAGGCGGCGGCCATGGCGGGCGCGGTGGAGCGGCGGTGCCGGCACGAGGAGAAAGGCGGGCACCTTAAATAGGGGTGGCTCGATTGGCGGTGATGGCGGGGTGACGATGGCCAAGATGCCGCCGTGGTACGGTGGTGCCTCGATCGGCGCGCGTACGGCGGGTGCGGGACGGATTGGCGGTCCGCCCGGTGCGCGCGCGCGCGTGCGGCGCGACGGCGAGGGCGACACATGATAAACATTAGGCGCATCGGGGGCGCGGACGCCCGCAGAAGGTGCGGCCTCGGTCCGCGGTGGCCTCGGGCGACGCACGGGCGCGGATGCCGAGGCGGCTCGGGCGCGCGGGCGCGGCGTCGCGGCGCGACGTCGCGGCGCAGAGCATGGCTGGCTCAAATTTGTTTTGCTTTGAACATGAATAACTCCAAAGTTTTGAATAAAAGTGTACCAAATGATCAATAGGAAAGTTGTAGATCTAACTATCCTCTACAACTTTCACAAAGGCCACATAGTGTTTTTCTCAACAGATTTTGCATAAAAGGCTTGCCAACTTTGAATGCCAATCTATGTCAGTGAACAGGAGGTACTGTCAGTTCACCAAGCTTACCACCCTTTTCCACTCAAAATTGGAAATGCCATCCTACATGAAAGTTGTGTCCCTCAACAAACTGGACAACTTTCATATTGGTAGATTTTGAAGTATTTAGGTGAAATTTGGAGAACGCGGCAAAAGTTCCGGAAGACATTCAAGGTCACTAGGGTTTAGGTAGGGTTTGATTGTGTATTTGACCAAGGCTTTACCACACATGTGTGTCAACTTGATCAATGGGGTCATTAGGGTTGGTTGGTGAGGTTTTCGAGGTGAGGACCCAGGTTGACCGTGATTTGACCACTGTCAGAAGATTTGACTGACTATTAAGGTAATAAAAACCTAAGACGTCACAACCTACCCCCCTTAAACAGAATCTCATCCCGAGATTCGATTTTAGAAAACAAGATAGGCAGCAGAGACTCACGGTTTCGAGATTGCAGGAAGCCCAGGTACTTGGTGTTGAGGTACTCTTCCTTCTCCCAAGTCGCTTCTTCCTCTATGTGATGACTCCACTATATTTTGTACATTATTATGGTCTGTCTCCGGGTCTTTCTCTCCTTTTGGTCCAACACTCTTAGTGGATGCTCGATGAGAGATAAATCCAGCTCAATCCAAGCATTAGCTTCTGTGATTACTTCGTTTTCTGGCACAAGCATGCCCTTCTTTAATTGAGTCACATGAAACACACTGTGGACTGTGGAAAACCGTTCTGGCAGTTGAATGCGATAAGCCACTGGCCCACATACTTCTATGACTTCATAAGGTCCAATGTAGCGTGGAGCTAACTTCCCTTTAACACCGAACCTTTGCACACAAGTCAGAAGATTTGACCACTGTCAGCAGATTTGACCAACTATTAAGGTAATAAAAACCTAGGGCGGCACACAAATGATCAAGATTCGATCTTTTATTGCTTTTTTGTGTAATTTTCAGTTTTCTTTTGGTTTTTATTTTTGCATCTACTAACTTTTGATCATCCTCAAAATCAATCTAATCTAGTTTGTCTAACCCTAGTTTTCTCAGATTTGTTTTTACTTTTTCGTTTTTGTATATTTTGTTTATCTCTAACCCTAACTGGAGATGGACGGCTACCTCTCCAACAAACCCGATAATTTTGTGGATGATCCAGAAAAAGTTTACAGGCTAAGGAGACGCGGAGCAACAACAAGCTAAAAAGCTGGATTTTGTAGATTCAAAGTCGGAAGACGTAGGATCGTTGGAATCTCCGAAAAATTCACCACCTCGAAGTCCTCGGGAGAATCGACTTCCACCAATGGTAGATCAACCGCAAGAACGCAAGATCGGGGAGCTATGCACCCTGGACATCATCGACCTACCAATCTTGAACCTCGCGGAGATCGGAAGGCCGTTTGAGATCAAGACCTCAACAATCCGCATGGTGCAACATTCACCCTTCACCAGTAAAGAAGATCCAAACCTTCACCTCCAAGCGTTCATTTAACTTTGTCAAACATTCAACATGGACAGGGTGACTCAAGATCAAATGAGGTCAAGGCTCTTTCCGTTCTCTCTACTCGGGAAGGCTTTGCAATGGTTCCACTCTCAACTGGTGGAGATGGTGCAGAATTGGAATGCGTTGATGAGGGCTTTCATGAAGGAATACTACTCACCGGGTAAAACTCGAAGCTTGCGTAATAAGATTGCTACTTTTGCTCAATATCCTACGGAAACCATATCGGAGGCATTCGAGCGCTTCAATGAGTACACTCGGGCGGTTCCACATCACAAGTTCCTGAAGGAGGACCTCGTGCAAAAGTTCTACCAAGGACTGACCATGGCATCAAGGACGATCATCGACGCATCGGCGGGAGGATTGATCATCGAGCTTACGCCGACCGAAGCTTTCACTCTATTCAAGAAGGTCGCGGACAATGATATGTGGGCGTCGTCTAGATGTTTACTTCCGGTTCAACCGACGAGGAACGTCAAAGGAGTCTTGCAAGTGGAGAAGGAAAACATACTTGAAGGCAATATTGATTCACTCATGCGGAGGTTGGAGAAGATGGAGATAGAAAAGAAAGAGGCTCAAGACTTAAAGGCTGCCGAAGCAAGATCCCCATGCGAAGAGTGCGGAGAATATGGCCATGTCCACAAGGATTGTCCGGAGGAAGCCAAGGTGCTTGACTACATGAGGAAGGGAGATTTGTCAAACTTCCGCTACTGGCAAGGTAGACCTCAATTTAATGCAAGCTCATCCATTCCAAATTTGGTTCCGCTTCGTATACAATTGAAGGACTTCATGGATGAGCAAGCTAAGATCAACAAGGACACCATCACCAAGTTCAAGGCCATAGACAACATGTTGGAGAACATCGATAGCAAAGTGACGGAGGTCGGAAGCTCCAACCATCAGGTGCTCAACATGATGAAGATGCTCGAGATGCAAGTAGGACAACTTGCCGGGTGCCTATCCGCTAATGAAGGGAAGCTTCCAGGACAACCTAAAGGTCCCGAAACGGTGAAGGCTTCTCAAACACGTTTGGGGAAGGAGATCGAAGATCCGGAACGTTCCGTGGGAGCAAGGAAGCCTAAACCATCTGCCGAGGCGGAGGAATTTGCTAAGAAGGAAGTTATGGAGATTGTCACCGAAGATCCCGAGTTTGAGATGACGGGAGAAGACACGAAGATACCACAACTCAAGCCATGCTACTTCCGAGGTAAACTTGATAATCACTTTGAGAAGTTTGTGGAGGTTGTGCGTAGACTTAGCATCAACATGCCATTATTTTATGCCCTTGAAGTTCCTACATGTTCTCGTTACTTCAAAGATATCCTTGCAAATAAATATGAGATAGCAACACTCAGGGTAGATCATGTCAAGATGTCCGAGCAATGTAGTGCCGCTATTGCAAATGGACTAGAGAAGCAAAAAGACCCCGAATGCCCGACAATTCCATGTTCCGTTCGTTCATTCGTGTTCGAGAAGGCGTTATGCGACCTAAGAGAAAGTGTGAGCATCATGCCGAGGGATGTGTTCGAGAAGCTATGCCTACCGTTGGAGCCTACGGGTATGTGCTTGGAGTTGGGTGATAACTCCATTCGCTATCCCTTGGGCATCACCGAAGATGTGCCTGTGAAGGTCAGATAGCACTTCATCCCCATCGACTTCGTGGTACTCGAGATGGGAGAGTGAGAGAGAAGCCACCACTCATCCTTGGGAGGCCTCTCCTCAAGACCATGGGAGCTACCATTGATGTTGGCAAGGGGGAGATCAAGTTCGACATTAACGGCGAAAGGAGTTCTTTCAAGTTTCGACCATGCCTCGAGGTATGCAATATGATTGAAGTTAAATATGTTCCACCTCATCGTCATGTTGTTAAGGAAGAACCAAGGAAGAAGGAAGAGTCGAAGAAGAAGGAAGCAAAGAAAATCAAGGAAGTTGTTGCATCCGTCAAGACGAAGGAACAAAAGCCGCCTGTGAAGACCAAAAGGATGACTAAGCCGGATAATAAGTCCGTGCCCAAGATGGTGCGGAAGTGGGTACCCAAGATTGCAACGCTCGCAAAGTGCGTTCATCCGAAGTAATCAAGTGAAGAAGTCTAGCCATGGACTATAAACAAAGCGCTAGGCGGGAGGCAACCTGTTTCGTCGAGTCAAGAATAAGCTACCGGGAGGACAACCCGATTCCAGGTTTTTCGAGTCTTTTCAAGTAATTTAGTTTTGAAATTTACTATGCAAAGACATTAGACTTAGAAGTGGTTGAACAATATTAGAGACATAATTCTTGGTTGAATATTTTTCTTGATCATAAACCCTTTACATGAACCATCCCATGTGTTTGTTTGCTTCTTTTCGAAAAACCAAAACCAAATAAATTCAGAACCTAACTCAACCATTCATCTTCTTTATGATGTTGTGGTTGAATTGTTTTACATGCTAAAAATACATAGTAGAGCCACGACTTGTACCTAGATGTTATTTAATTTCAGCACATGGTAGGACTCGCGTGAACCTAGAAACTTAACTTTTGGTTGTTTTAAAAATCTATATCCTTGGTTTCTCTAAGTTTAGAATTTTTCTAAGCCTCATTTAATTTTATTTCATTAAAAATCTCTCTCATTTAGCCAAAATTAGAACCTAAACCTATGCCCCCATGATCAAGCCGGGAAAAGTTTGCTCTCAACCAATGAAGGCAAACAATACCGGTGAGACCGATATAAATGTAGTCGGAAAATATTTCCGACTTACATTTGTTTTTAATGGTTTAAAAACATCTCTAAATTTATGCTTGAGCTCTCCCATAGCTCTGAAATCATTTTTAATTTTCGAAATTAGAGGAGTGCTTAGCCTTAAGACATGCTTAGAGGGAGGCAATCTAGTTAAGTAAATCATGCATGCACCACGATGCATCATTGGATGCCCTTTCAACAAATTTTATCAAAGACCACATGCAAAGGACAAGCATGGGTGGGCAGAAAGCATTGTTTTGCGGGAAATTCATGGCGGCATGTGGAGCAAGAGAGCATGGACATGACTCAAAGCAAAGGCATCAAGTGGAAGGACCAATAATGCAAGCAAAGGAGTGGACGAGAAAATTTTGGGCGGTGCAACTAGTGGAGCACGCGGACACGAAAGTCACAAAGGGAAGATGATCATGCTGGAAGAAAAACCGAGCCAGGGAGGGCTAGAACCACCCTAGGCCGGTCGGCCCAGGCCGGCCGGCCTCTCCTATAAATTGCACCCCAGGTGCTCGTCTTCAGCAGGCAAGCAGCTCTTCTCTTTCTCTAGTTGTGTGCTTGAAGTTTTCAAACTAGAATCGCCTTAGACTTAGTCATCCTTCCCAAGTTGGTTTTTCCCAACAAAATCACACCCTTAATCCACTCAAAGTCCATACTCCGAAATAATTTCTGAGTGCTTTGTTACCAGTTGAAACCCCGGAATTACATTAGAGAGAAGAGTGCTACAATCATGTGGAAGAAAACCACAAGTCTCTTCGCCAAGAAGAAAGGGTCGTCGTCGTCCAAGCCATCTTCGACGACGTCTTCGAGGAGGCACTCGGTTTCCGAGTCTCCATGGAGCATGGAGGAGGACGCGACACTACCGAGGAGGAACGACACTCTCCTCCTTGGTGGCATGAGAGCTACAAGGAGCTCGTCCATGAGGTTTACCGAACCTCAAGGGTGTACGAAGGAGCCGCCCGTCCAACCTCGTCGATAGACCCGATCATCCGCTCCACCTCCATACACTCCGCGGTACTCCGCATATGGCTTCATCATCTTGTCGGAGGAGGAGAAGAAACTCTCTCGTCTTGAGAAGAGGCTTGTGGCAAACGTCGATTTCAACGATCAAGATCTCAACTCATTGGGTTTTGGCACGAACATTGATTATATGTTGGGGAACCTTGGATGGGTGCAATTCTCCAACAGGGTGTCAGCAAACACCCACAAGGAGTTTGCCTTGGAAATTTTGATGACTATGGCGCCTATCCTTGATGAGGGGTGTCGAGTTTATCATTCTGATTGGAGGGAATTCAGCAAGTGGTTACCGAAAAACATATTAGGGAGCTACTTGGTTTCCAAAAGGGAGCTCCGGAGAAAGTTGACGTGTCGGAAGGCATGTTGGATGGATTTTGGAATTTAATCTCTGGGGAAGCCCACCAACAAAGGAATTCCATCTGGAACCCCATCATCCAAGTATTCCACTCATGGATGTGTAAAAGGATTTTGGGGAGGATGAGGGAGACGAAGGTGAATGACATAGAGTTGAATTGGCTTTACTCAGCCTTAATTGCCAGGCAGCCAATAGACCCCTCATACCTTATGATCAACCGATGGTGTTGCGAGGCAACATCGGGATCGGGAGATATTGGTTCGGGGTGCTACCTCTCCATGTTGGCCATCTCTTAAGGCCGGGAATTTCAAGAAATCCCAAACATCCTCTACCCGGGACCTCTCTTAGATTTGAATACTTGAAGTAAGAAAACATATAAGTGGAGATGAGAGAGGAGGCTTTAATGTGGCCAAAGTGAACTTACCCCTTCCGGATCCAAGACTAAGACTCTTCATTCAAGGGAAGGAAGATTGGTTGGAGGAAGGACTCCTTGTGCCGGCAAGGAAGAATAAAAGAGGAAGAATTGTAGAGGAAGGATCCTCCTTGGCACAAGAGGAAGGTGCACAACAAAACTATGTGCCACCGTATGGAGGAATCCCTACACCACCAAGTTATTACGGAGGGTGTTGACGGTTAATAATTGTATCAAAGTTCGTTTCTGACTCGCAAGCGTACAAGTCTCCCGTCGTAGTCAAGGGACCCTTCTTCCCTCGAGTGGTGAACCCAAGGTATCGAATCCGTGGAACAAATGTGTGACGCAAAACTTAATCTATTAAAGCCAAGTAACTTCAATCTTCGATAAAAGAAACCCTAATGCATCTAAGTAAAAGACATGAAACGAATCTAATCTACTAAAGACCCAAGAAAACAAAGTAAGATTGGGTAGATAAACCGATCTAGAGGGATCGGGGTAAGCCTTTTGTTGAAGTTCCAAGCAAGAGAAGAAGTAGCAAATCGAATCTTAATAGAAGCCTCTTTAAATCTTGGTTTCCCGTCCAAATCCGAAAACATCCGCCTTTCGAGACCCCCGTTCTGTCACAACGTATCCCTATTCATGCGGGGAGTTTAGGGCGAGTCAAAAGACAAGTCGAGATTCTTTCGGAAGATCCGCGTGTACCTCTAGCCACCGCGGCTACAAGAACACCCTATGTAATCTATCTCGAGAATAGAATTGGAATAAGCAAAGCCGATCGAAAAACGAAATCTTCGAGGAAACACTTGATCGCTAGGAAAAGATTCAACTTGATAATTCAACTATAACAATGATACATACACAAGATCACCACCGGGATCCTTCCTTGATCTTGCTTCTAGCTCCGGGAACTCCGACGTGGTCTTCCGTGCAAGGTTCCCACGTCGGCTAGGGGAACCCTAGTCAACTAGCTCGACCCTCTCCTCTTCGAGATTGTGTCCCTCTCTTCTCTGCTCCTCGGCGGCCGATGACGAATTCTTCTCTGCGAGGCTCTCGGTCAGGGGGCTATAAATAGCCCGATTGGCGGCTAGGGCAAAGGAAGGGGCATTTGGGCCCTGGATGGGCCTGGGCCGACCGGACTGGGCCGGCCGACCTGGGCCCATCTAGGCCCAGCCCGAGGGCTCCTTCGCTCCACGTCGGTTCCCTTGCTTCCTGGATGTTTCCCCCTTCTGCATGTAGGTCCATGTCGTCGGTTTCTCTCCGAATTGGACTCAACTCCTTGTCTTGCAAGATTCAGGCACTTTTTCGGTCAGGTCCTCGGAGTCTGTCGTCTTCTCGGATCAAGTCCCTGGCTTCTTGGAGTTAAGTTTGCTTCATTGCATGACTTGTACGGGGCTTCAAGGTCTTGTCATGAGGTGCTTGAGGAACTTATCCCGAAAGTCTTGCATTCAACACTAAAACCCTGCATAAACATTAAACTCCAAAACCGACATGCACACGTGAACTTGTTATACCACGGGGGTTAGTACCAATAGATAAGGTATAAAACTCATGCCAACACCGAAGGTAAACTCATGGCTAGGTTGACGGATTTTCACCGTCAACATCTCCCCCATGCTTAAACCTTGCTCGTCCTCGAGTAAGCCTTCGATGGATATCATCATTGCCAAACAATGTTTAAACTTCACTTGATCACACATGAGAAAACCTAATGCTCTCAAAATTTTAATTCATTAAAGTTCCATAATGTACTAGCCTTCATCTCTACGGAGGGTAGATCTTTATTAAGCTTATCCCACAAGTATTAACATGCTCACAAAGTTTAAATAGATCTCAGAATTTTTGAAATAAAGAACGAGATAAAGAAAAACTAAACCAAGTTCACAAATTTAAATCATCTTGTATATTGCTCATGAACTCTCATCTCACTTGTCTCTCAAGCCTATATATTCTACTCCTTTCCCTCTCATATATATGTGGTAGGCTTTATATGGAGCTTTGGGAAAGTCTAGTCCTAACAAGATTTTATAAATGAGGTGTTGTCAAAACAAGACAAGCTTCTCATGGTCTTACCGAGACTCGTCAAAAAGGTCATTGGAAAATAATGTTAAATCAAGGAGGGGAAAGAGAAAAATACACACACTTTTAGATGAGTGGACATGTGCAAATGGCAAAGAATGATCCCGAGGCACAAAGGAAGTCCTCGTTATCGGATTGCACATGGTTGGAAAATGAGAATGGATCTTTTTAACTTGAAGCCTTGAATGCACTTTTAGAGAACCGGGGAGTTCACTTTACGCATACTCATATTTTTTTTCTCTTTCTCATATTTCTCATTCTTTTCTTTCTTTCTTTCTTTCTTTCTTTCATTATATATTTTTTTCTTTCTTCACCTTGAAAGTCATGATCATCGCCGGATTTTTTTTCTTTCATCATTTTTTTAAATATTCCCCTTTTAACTCTAAAACTGCACCGTACCTACCTCCTCCCCCATGCTTAGACGTTGCTCGTCCTCGAGCAAAGAGGCAAAAAATAAGGTAGGTACCGGGGTATTTTTCCTTGGAGAGATACTTGAAATCTTCAATGTTGGCACCGTCTTGCGATCTTCCTTGAATTGATGATCCATTCTCAACGATAGGTTGTGGTCAAGGAGGTAATCACAAAAGATGATATTTGGTTTAAGGGTGGATATCCGGCGAGGTTTGTGAGATCTCCGATGCGGGGATATACAATGCACGGATAAAAGGCTAGCAAAAAGATAGATACGCAAAAATGGAATGACTAGCTTCTTAGTCTCGGGCCAGAGAAATCATGGCCTGCAATAACTCACTCAAAAATAAATCTTGTACACTAAGGTTTATGCACTCAAATATATATAAGGCTTTGGATAGGTTGAGCAACACACAAGCGATATTTGTGACAAGGTTAGCGATATTTTTGAGCATAAAAGACATCTTTAATCTATTCATGACTTGAGAGCACATAAAACACTATGGGTCTTTATTTTAATCATGACCTCCGCTGAAAATTGTTGACGGTGAATTTCCGTCAACCTAGAGTACTTGTTATACATTGGTTTCGATTATGATTTGCAACTAACCCGCCACTAGGCATACTAACGATGTAACAAGTTCACACTTGCATGTCGATTTTGGAGTTTGTTGTTTACGCAGGAAATCTACGCTAAAGAGGAGACTTTCGGGATAAGTTCATCAAGCACTTCAAGAGAAGATCACGAAGCCCGTCACAAGTCAAGACACGAAGTGAACAAGACTCCAAACAACCCAAGGACCGAAGCATCAACACGCAAAACTCCGGGGACTTGGATGTTTACCAACGAGATCAACTCAGCCCAAGAGATATTCTCGCAGCTCAGGACAGCATGATCTTTCGGTACAGATTCGGAGACTTAAACGGTCTTTAATGGCAAAAGTTTGACTACCAAAGTTGTGGGCCTCGACGATACCTTCGATTTGGACATGTGGAAGGCCCAATTCGGATAAGGGAGCTAGGAGATATAGCCCCCGAAATCCCTGCTGCGCAGTCAGTCCGAAATCAGAACAGATTATCTTCCAAGGCCGATTTGGAGATCTTATCTTCGTTTTTAAGGAAAGAAATGAATACCAAAGTTGAAGATAATTTCGTGCCACACAACCTGGACACCGAATTTGCATTATTTGGAATTCGTACGTGGGAGATATGGCCCTGGCAAGGAAGGACTGCGAATCAGGAAAATCTGGCTGATTTTATAGAAACCAAGTTTGCTTCTCTCCCAAGGAGGATTTCGTGCAAGGCAAGGTGGAGCACGCCCAAAGGCACCTCAAGGACATAAATACAACCCCCCTAGGCGCCCCAATATGGTGACACATCGAACAAATCATCCTACCGACGCCAATCACCAGAAAACCGCCGCCGCAAGATGAGGGAGAGAGTTAGATGAGCTCGTCGCAAGGATCAACGCCGGCGGAGAGAAGGAAGCAAGAGGAGGACTCCAAGCCGTTGGCCTAGGGGTGTTCCCAAGCTCCATCACCGCCATCTTCATCGACGACGTTCTCCGGAGTCTCCATCACCCCTATGTGCTTCAATCCGTGTAAGATGATGGGGTAATGTCTCCGTTCATCCCTAGGATTAGATGGATACATGCTATGTGATCACTACTCGATTTGTGGTTTCAATCTATTGTTTTCATGTTGATGATGCTTTGATGATTAAGGTTAGCTACCGTGTTTTTTGGGCGTATGATATCCGCTACTCCCATAGATTCCATCAACATACCGTGTCCATCATAGGTCTAGTCACGAATACCTTCGCGTAGTGACAGTACGAGAGGAGGGAAAGGGCGAAACCGTGGTCACAACCCCCGGTAGATTGGTTTACCGCTTTCGTGTAGTAGATGCATACCATGTTATCCTAGATCCTAGGGAGGGAACACTTATCTTTCTTAATCACTCTCTTGTGTTCACCCCTTTATCATCTAGTTTAACCCTAGATTTGTTTGATCAACTTAACATAGATTAACTTAGGTTAGATTTTCTTTACTTTTAGATTAATGCTCTCTTTCAAAGGTTTTCCATTCAACTAGATTAGTACTTGGTTAAGCGCTAGTAATCCCCTTGCTCCGCGGATTGACAAGAACCTTGGGAATCCCGTGGTGAAAAAGGTGTGGGGTCCGTACGCTTGCGGATCGTAGAGGGATACGTCTTTTATCCATCAACAAGCCCCTTTTTCTGGCGTCGTTGCCGGGGAGCAAGACAGTTTGCTACGTTTAATCTAGTATTAATTTTGTTGATTACTAACACCTAACCCTTATTTTCTAAAAAAAAGAAAAAAATCTTTTTTTTGTTTTTCTTTCTACTTTTCTTGTGCCTAGATGGATTTGTTCACCTCACCATTGGAAGACGAAGAGATGTCGCTAAGGGATCTAGCAATGCCGTCAATGGAAGACATTGAGATACAAAAATCAGATTTGATGCTTGCTACAACCCACTACGAAGTGAAGCCTGGAATCATCAAGTTAGTGGCGACAAAACCATTTAAAGGATTGGAGGATGACAACCCATATAGACACATTAAGGAATTCACGATGTTATGCAACACGGTGCAACAAAAAGGAGTTCCGGCCGCTTGGTTCAAGTGGAATCTTTTTCCATTCTCTCTCGAAGATGAAGCGCGAAGATGGTACACACTTGCGTCCGTTGAAGCAAAAGGAAATTGGGATGAGCTAGTGAAGAAGTTTATTTTGAAGTTCTTTCCCATAAGCAAGGTCCAATACTTAAGGAGGCAAGTACTCACTTTCAAGCAAGGAGAGGATGAAGGAATTGATGAAGCATGGGACCGTTTTAATGAACTACTTGAGCGAGGCCCGAACTTGGGATTTTTCGGTGACTTGATGTTGCATACCTTTTATTTTTCACTAACCCCTAACTCGTCTCGTTTTTGTAAGCATGTGTGCAGGCGGTGATATAATGGATAAAACAATTAGTGAAGCCGCACAAATCTTACAAAGGATAAGCAATGGACAAAGAACAATACGAGATTGGCAAAGATGTTGTCGAGAGGAGCAAAATGACAAAAGCAAGCCCAAGGTGCTTGCTGAAATTTCTGAAAAAGATGAACCGAAGGTCAAGGAAGATGAACCGAGCATACAAGAAAGTGAAGATCCACTTCCCAAGGTAAGAGAAGTCATTTCGGATGTTAAAAATGTTGAAACTAACATGAATGTAGGCCGAAGTATGTGGAATGCTAGACCATTGGCGGAGTTCATTCAATCCGGTTGGGTTCAAGTTGATTTCGCCCCACTAATTAACTACCGAAGGAAGGAGGAACGCCGACACGTTGCCAAACTAGTTGAAGATATATTTGATCAAGAGATGAGTGGAGAGTCGATCCAAAAGATGTTTGAAGAAGAAAGAGAAGAAGGAGATGAAGGATGGATCGACCGGTTTGACAACTCAAAGATTTATGATGAAGGAAGAGAAGAGTACAACCGTGATGAGCCTAGTGACTCAAAGGATAAATGGGAGGAGATAGGACTCAAGCTAGATGATAGCTTGTGTGCTATTAAAGCCTACACACTAGCAAATCAAGACATGGAAGTACTCAAGGATGAAAGAAAGAGTGAATCAACAATGAGCGATCTTGACGACATGTGGTACATGGAAGATAAAGAAAGCAACGTACAAGTCTTTGAAGATGAAGATCTGGTTGATAAAGAAGACTTCAAAGAAGAGATGAATGCATACATAGTTGAAGGATTACATGTTCCACATGATGAGTTGAAGAAATTGCAAGATGGTGATGAAGAGGCAACTACACTTGTTGAGATCGATTCGCCTTCAACACCGCTTGATGAACCAAATATCACTCTTGTTGAAAAATCTCTAAGGCCAAGGTACGCGCTGAAATCTCAAGATATTATTGGTATTGATGTTGATAAATTCAAATACTCATGCTCAACCAATAGTATGAATGATAGTTTAATGTTTATGCCTTGTTCCAATAGTGATCATGTTGATAGGCTAGATTTTCTTGAGAATGAAAAAGAGGAAACATTTAAGTTTGATCCAATTAATCTCACACCTAAAGAACCTTTGCCTAATGATGAGCTAAGTGCTATGCATGAAACATATGCTTATTTTATTTACACCTTGACTTGTTGCTACAATTCACATGTGGTGTTAATTATGGACGCGTATGTTTACAATAAGTTTTGTAAATCTCGATCATGCTTTGCGCTTGGTCAAGCTAATGACCTTAAAGAAGAACATGTCGGGGGAAAGGCCCAATTTTTACTAACCATGTAGACAAGGCTTGAATAATGAAAAAAAGAAGTCATGCCTAAAAGAGTTGCAAGATAAATCATCAACCTCTCCGAATCCCGCGATGGATGCTGCTGTCTTCGTCAATTTGAGAGCTTGTTCAGAGGTGTACAAATGAAGAAAATGAGATATCCAGAAGCTCCATCAAGTTACCATTCCAACGCATCAAGAACCAACAAGTTTGAAGACCCGTGCAAGGAGTTATGGAGGAAACATTGAGCGTTGCGCGTTCTGAAATTTCAGGACAGATTACATCGCCGAAGTAAAACGGACGTAACTCTCTTGTCCGGAGTCCGATTTGAGCAAATGAAGACTCGTTGGAAAGGAAATTTTGTGAACTGTGCAATGGAGTAGAGCTTGAGTATACTTTCTGTTCTGGACATTAAAAAAAATTCATGGAGTGAAGGCAGCACCGAAGGATGATAAAGAAGGAGATAACGATGAAACAAAAGGATGCTTTGGGCAAGTCTTCTATAAGTGATCAAGCACAACATGGGAAGTAAATTAAAGCTGCATTGGTACCTTTTATTCTTGCATGAAGGGCCATGGCTATGCAACGAAAAGAAGGTATGTGAGAAAGTCGAGCTCTATGACTTTAAATGAAGCGCTTTTCGGGAGACAACCCGTTTCTTTATATTTTTACTACTTTCTTAGAGAGAATAAAGAATGGCACCATCTTATGATGATCAACTTGTGGTTATTAATCTAAGTTTAGATTTCCTTTTTAGAACCACATCATGTTCATGATAATATTTATTTGTATGCATTGCATTTTGTTATCAATGTGATGTTTCTTTGTGTATACATGTTTTGCACATAGTTGGCTTGGTTGTTTTATATACTTAATGATGTATGCTTCATTTTCCATGTTAATACTTCATAAGGCATTATGAGTATTTTCCTTTTGTGATCTTGTGTAAACGTGGTGTTTAAACATGATTGCGGACCATCATCGTTAAGTTCGATAAACCTAGCTGGCTTTTCATATGTTTTCATGTTGCTTTGGTTAGTTTATAAGCTTTGCAATGCGCTTAATTTTTCTTGTGCTATAAGAGTTATTGATTTAGGGATAGACATGGTGTTTTAACCCTAGATATATAAACCTTTATGGCTATGGAGAAATTCGGCAACTTAGTTGTAAACGTGGTGTTTAGAACTAGGTGAAAAAATTGTCTTGTTTATATGCTTTCCTATCATGTGCATACACACCTTGCACCACGTACACTCATTAGGTTTTTATTCCTCATTATACTAGTTATGCCACAAGTTAAGAATCTTAGGAGACATTTTTGGATTGTTGGCAATTCTATCTACTCCCAACCGTCACCTTGGGGGTAGAATGTGCGTTTAAAACGTCTTACAGGCAAGATAAAGACTCTCACTACAAGGAAATTGAAGGATGGCTAAGAAGTGCTTTGTCTTCTTCTTCCATGACTAGCAAAATGCTAAGCATGGGGGAGACCCTGAATCTTCAACACGGAAGTGCAACATGACGTTCTAGAAGATAGAATGATCAAGATCGTTAACATCACCGGATCAATGCGCGAGAAGCTATCGATCTCATCAAAATTCTGCATGGTCTCTAAGGGAAAACACTGGGTATTTTTGGATATTTAGAAGCCCCATGAAGTTACGATTCCAACAAATCAAGAATCAAGACAATCGGAGGTTCCTACAAGCGGTTATGCCCGAATCACCGAGCAACACGTCCTGAAATCAGTTTTGGACAGCACGCAGCGCTGAAGTAAAACGGACATAGCTCCCTTGTTTGAACTCCGTTTTCGATGAATGACAACACGTTGGAAAGGTAATTTCATAAACTTTTCAATAGAGCTATATTTCAATATATGTTCTGTTCTGGACAGAGGGGGAAATCCATGAAAAAGAGACAGCAACGAGATGATGAGAACAAGAAAGAGGAGATGGTGATGACAACATTGAAGAGAAGGGTGACCAATGACTCCATTAAGCATACAAGATCAAATTCAGAAGTTTAGGAGCATTAATAAATCAAGACAAAAGCAAAAGCCACATCGATACATGGAGATGCCGGAAGAAGGCAACGAAGGATTACAAAGGATGGTAACTCTCCATGGACCTTCTCTTTTCCAAACACAAATGCTTGTAAGTATGCCTTCAACATCAACTAGGTGCAACCTTTTGTTTTTCTCTTCAAACAATAACATGGCTACTAGGAGGACAACCTAGGTTTCTTTTTACTTTCAATAGATAAGCATGACCATGTGTTCACCTCGATGTTCTACATTGCCAATGCTTACGGAAAGATGATGAAAGTTGTTGCTTTGTTTTACCTACATGAAGTTATACATGTCTTGGCTAATTGCTCTCTATAATATGATCTGAAATTAATTTAAATACCGGCTCTTTTATTTTTGGAGGTGAAATGACTATGCTCTAGACCCACATACATATCTTTGCTCTTTGATTTAAGTTTATGGATAGCCGGATAACTTGTTGTTTTTATGAAAACTTAACTTTTATGCTATCTACATATTTGTGATGCTCTTGCAAAGTTCTACCTACCAAAGCCATATACATATATCTTTTATGATAACAAAACCCGTAGATTGCAAACATATGTTTTGATGAGTTGGATTAGGATTGATTTCTATGGTTCGAGACTAAGAAGCTGGTCATTCCTTTGTGTAACTTTTTCATGCTAGCCTTTTTGTCCATGCATTGTGGGTTTTCACATCGAAAATTTCACAAACTTCGCCGGGCATCCACCCTAAACCAAAAACATCTTTTTGTGATCACCTCCTTGTCCACAACCCAATTTGAGTATGGAGTAAAATTCTCGATGGAGATTCAAATATTCCGCAATATTATGGAATTTATACTTACTTTAGCAGTTATTTCCCCTCTCTTTTATGCTCGAGGACGAGCATCGTTCAAGCATGGGGGAGGAGTCATTCTCTGACACAAATGCTATGTAAGTATTATGTTGCAAAAAGTTTTGAGGAGCAAAAGAAAAAAAGAAAAAAATGAAAAATGAAAAAATATGATAAGAAGAAAAGAAAAGTAAGAAAATTAGGAAGAATAAAGTGAAAAAAAAGAAAGAGAGAAAAATGAGAAGGAAATAGAATAAAGAAAAAAAATAAAGATGCTCCTCGGTTCTTTTTGCTTCATAAGTTCTCAAGTGCCTTGATGACAAATCCATACTCAAATCTTCCAACCATGTGCAATCCGATAACGAGGACTTCACTCGTGCCTCGGGATCATCCATTTGCCACTTGCACATGTCCACTTATCTAAATGTGTGTGTTTCATCCCTCTCTCTTTCCAACATTTATTTTCCATGGCCTTTTTGACGAGTCTCAGTAATTCCAATAGATCTCTCTCTTAATTTGACAATATTTCGGATGTATGTTTTGCTAGGATTGTTTTTAACCTTCCAAGCTCCACATAAGCCTTCCACTATCACATATGAGTAGAGTAGGTTGGAAATAATCTAGTATAGGCTTGAGTGACTTGATGAGATGAGTGTTCCATGAGCTCTTGCAAGAGATTTTCACTTATGTTGGATATGCATCTTTTTGAAAATCTTCCATGTGACAAGGTAATGGTTTGAAGTTCACTTAAGTTTGAGAGCATCGTGTTAAATGTGGCTTGTTCTTTATTGTTAGTCTATCTTCCATAATGAAAAAGAAGCCGGTCACAACTTGAACCTTAAAAATAAATTTTTAAGAGAGAGCAATTTGTCTCGTCATGAATGACTAAGTGCAGGGATAACATTGGAAGGCAATGCTGATTTCCCTTTTAAGCGAGGACCACTTACTCGAGGACGAGCAAGGTTTAAGCATGGGGGAGATGTTGACGGTGAATTTCCGTCAACCTAGAGTACTTGTTATACATTGGTTTCGATTATGATTTGCAACTAACCCGCCACTAGGCATACTAACGATGTAACAAGTTCACACTTGCATGTCGATTTTGGAGTTTGTTGTTTACGCAGGAAATCTACGCTAAAGAGGAGACTTTCGGGATAAGTTCATCAAGCACTTCAAGAGAAGATCACGAAGCCCGTCACAAGTCAAGACACGAAGTGAACAAGACTCCAAACAACCCAAGGACCGAAGCATCAACACGCAAAACTCCGGGGACTTGGATGTTTACCAACGAGATCAACTCGGCCCAAGAGATATTCTCATGACTCGAGACAGCATGATCTTTCGGTACAGATTCGGAGACTTAAACGGTCTTTAATGGCAAAAGTTTGACTACCAAAGTTGTGGGCCTCGACGATACCTTCGATTTGGACATGTGGAAGGCCCAATTCGGATAAGGGAGCTAGGAGATATAGCCCCCGAAATCCCTGCTGCGCAGTCAGTCCGAAATCAGAATAGATTATCTTCCAAGTCCGATTTGGAGATCTTATCTTCGTTTTTAAGGAAAGAAATGAATACCAAAGTTGAAGATAATTTCGTGCCACACAACCTGGACACCGAATTTGCATTATTTGGAATTCGTACGTGGGAGATATGGCCCTGGCAAGGAAGGACTGCGAATCAGGAAAATCTGGCTGATTTTATAGAAACCAAGTTTGCTTCTCTCCCAAGGAGGATTTCGTGCAAGGCAAGGTGGAGCACGCCCAAAGGCACCTCAAGGACATAAATACAACCCCCTAGGCGCCCCAATATGGTGACACATCGAACAAATCATCCTACCGACGCCAATCACCAGAAAACCGCCGCCGCAAGATGAGGGAGAGAGTTAGATGAGCTCGTCGCAAGGATCAACGCCGGCGGAGAGAAGGAAGCAAGAGGAGGACTCCAAGCCGTTGGCCTAGGGGTGTTCCCAAGCTCCATCACCGCCATCTTCATCGACGACGTTCTCCGGAGTCTCCATCACCCCTATGTGCTTCAATCCGTGTAAGATGATGGGGTAATGTCTCCGTTCATCCCTAGGATTAGATGGATACATGCTATGTGATCACTACTCGATTTGTGGTTTCAATCTATTGTTTTCATGTTGATGATGCTTTGATGATTAAGGTTAGCTACCGTGTTTTTTGGGCGTATGATATCCGCTACTCCCATAGATTCCATCAACATACCGTGTCCATCATAGGTCTAGTCACGAATACCTTCGCGTAGTGACAGTACGAGAGGAGGGAAAGGGCGAAACCGTGGTCACAACCCCCGGTAGATTGGTTTACCGCTTTCGTGTAGTAGATGCATACCATGTTATCCTAGATCCTAGGGAGGGAACACTTATCTTTCTTAATCACTCTCTTGTGTTCACCCCTTTATCATCTAGTTTAACCCTAGATTTGTTTGATCAACTTAACATAGATTAACTTAGGTTAGATTGTCTTTACTTTTAGATTAATACTCTCTTTCAAAGGTTTTCCATTCAACTAGATTAGTACTTGGTTAAGCGCTAGTAATCCCCTTGCTCCGCGGATTGACAAGAACCTTGGGAATCCTGTGGTGAAAAAGGTGTGGGGTCCGTACGCTTGCGGATCGTAGAGGGATACGTCTTTTATCCATCAACAAAAATTAAGCTAGCATTTAAATAAATTCAGATTTGTATTTTTAAGAGAGCACTAGCTTAAACATGCATAAATCAATTACAAAGATGAACAAAGCTGCAATTATAATCATATATCATCATGGCACGAATTTTGTAACTTTTCCAATGATATAATCAAGGTGGTGTCGTTATTAATGATGACATCAAGTTAAAATACAAACTGAAAATAAACAAACATGCTTGCTGAAATTTAAATAAAAACAGAAAATACTACGCAAACACACATAAGCAAAAGCCGAAAATTACAGAGAAAAAGAAAAGAAAAGAAAACTAAAGTTCCTAAATCTTCTAGTCCTCCGCCGGTGGTTGATGTTGATGATCTTGATAATAATACCCTTGCTCATAGTACGATTGGACATTCCCTCCGACGAATTGATTTGGCTCCACAAGGTGAAGGCATCCAAGTTCAAAGGCAATATTTGCGTTGCCTTCACCAAGTTGAGCTGCGTTAGCTTGGATGGCTGCGATGTTTTGAGCATTTCTTGTAGCATACCCTCCAATTATGGCCATGCTTTGTTGTGGTTGGGGATGATGAGCGTAGGACTCCGCGAAGTTAGCGTTGGGCACAACATAATTTGGTGGGGGTACCGGTGCACCACCCCCCCCCCCCCATGATTGCTCTTGTGGCCCTCCGTAATAACTTGGCGGAGGAGGGACCCCGCCGAATGGTTGCACATTGGGTTGTGCTCCACTCGCTTGTGCGGAGGATGTTCCCTCCTCTACGATTCTTCCTCTTTTGTTCTTCCTTGCGGGGACAAGTAGTCCCTCTTCCAACCAATCTTCTCTCCCTTCGTTGAAAAGCCTAAGCCTCTCGTTGGGAAGGGGTAGGTTCACTATGGCCAACCGATAACCTCCTCTCTCATCTCCACTAATGTATTTGCCTTGCCGCAAATACTCAATGCCGAGAGAGGTACCACGCAAAAGGTGGTCGGGGTTTCTTGCGATCCCCGGCCGCAAGGAGAAGGCCAACATGGAGAGGTAGCACCCCGAACCAATATTACCCGCCCCCGATGTTGCTTCACAACACCAACGGTTGATCATGAGGTAAGAGGGGTCTATTGGCTGCCTGGCAATTAAAGCCGAGTATAGCCAATTCAACTCCGTGTCGGTCACCTTTGTCTCCTTCATCCTCCCCAATACCCTCTTGCACATCCAAGAGTGAAATATCCGGATAATGGGGTTGCGGATGCAATTACGTTGTTGATGGGCTTCTCCGGAGATCATATTCCAAAATCCCGCTAACATGCCGGGTGGCATGTCAACTTTCTCCGGAGCTCCCTTGTGGAATCCAAGCAGCTCCCTAATGTGCTCGTAGGGAACCACTTGTTGGACTCCCTCCAAACGGAATGACAAGCTTTGCACCCCATCATCATCAATGATGGGTGCAATAGTCATAAAAATTTCCAAGGCGAGCCCCAAATGGGTGTCCACCGATACTCCGTTGGAGAACTGCACCCATCCAAGGTGCCCCAACATATAGTATATGTCGGTGCCAAAACCCAAGGTGTAGAGTGCTTGGTCGTCGAACTCAATGTTGGGCACAAGCCTCTTCTCAAGATTAGAGAGCCTCTCCTCCTCCTCCGCCGACAAGATGATGAATCCGTATGAAGAGTATGTCGGGGTGTAAGGAGGTGGCGCGGTTGAGCGGGTCGATCGTCGTGGTGGCGCGGGCTGCTCCTCCGTGTGCCCACGAGGTTCGGTAAACCTCATGGAAGTGCTTCTTGCAGCCCTCATACCACCAAGGAGGAGAGCATCGTTCCTCCTCGGTGGTGCCGTATCCGTCTCCATGCTCCGGGGAGACTCGGAAACCGAGTGCCTCCTCGAAGACGTGGTTGATGACGGCTTGGATGACGACGAACTCTTCTTCTTGGAGAAGAGACTTGTGGTCTTCTTCCACATGGTTGCTGCACTCTTTTCTTCAACTAAAACTCCGGGTTGCAACCGGTAACTAGGCACTTAAACTCTTTGCTTCGGATGTGGACTTTGAGTGGATTAAGGATGTGGATTTTTTCTTGAGCTATCAAGCTTGGGAAGGTTGGCTATGTCTACAGAGGTTTTCAGCACACAAACTTGAACATACAAACAAGGGAAGGAGAGGGAAGCTTGCCTGCAGAAAACGGGAGCCGGGGGCTCCTTAAGTAGGTGAGGCCGGCCGGCACGGGCCGGCCGGCCCGGGGTCCTCCGGCTCCTCCCCGCCTCGTTTTTCTTCCAAAGACGATCATTTCGCCTCTCGCAACTTTCCTACCCGCGTGCTCCACGAGTTGCACCGCCCAAACGCTCTCGTCCACTCCTTTTCTTGCATTATTGGTCCTTCCACTTGATGCTCCATGCTTTGGGTCATGTCCATGCTCCCTAGCTCCACTTGCTTCACATGCCACCATGAAATTCCTGCAAAGTTGATGCTTGCTGCCCACCATGCTTGTCCTTTGCATGTGGAATTGGTGAAAGTTGATAAAAGGGAATCCAATGGTGCATGCATGATTAATTCAAACTAGATTGCCTCCATTTAGGTGTGTTTAAGGTTAAGCACTCCTCTAATTTGAAATTTAAAATATTTTTCAGAGCCATGCAAGAGCTCAAACATAATTTTAGAGAAGTTTTTAAACCATTAAAAACAAATGTAAGTCGAAAATATTTTTCGACTACGTCGATTTCAGTCTCACCGGTATAGTTTGCCTTCATTGGTTGAGAGCAGACATTTTCCCGGCTTGATCATTGGGGCATAGGTTTAGGTTCTAATTTTGGCTAAATAAGAAAGATTTTGAATAAAACAAGATTAGAATAGGCTTAGAAAAATTCTAATCCTAGAGAAACCAAGGATATAGATTTTTAAAACCAACCAAAAGTTTTGATTTCTAGGTTCACGCGAGTTCTACCACGTGCTGAATTTTATTTAACACTTAAATATAAATTGTGGCTCTACTCGTGTGGTTTTAGCATGAAAAATAAGTCAACCTCAGCACCATAATGAGGGTGAAAGGTTGAGTTAGGTTCTGAAATTATTTGGTTGAGGTTTCTCGAAAAGAAAAGAACAAACAAGCACATAGGAGGGTTCATGCAAAGGGTTTATGATAAAGCAAACATTCAATCAAGAATTATGTCTCTAATATTGTTCAACCACTTCTAAGTCTAATGTCTTTGCGTAATAAAACTCAAAAACTAAATTATTAAAAATACTCGAAAAACCTGGAATCGGGTTGTCCTCCCGGTAGCTTATTCTTGACTCGACGAAACGGCTTGCCTCCCGCCTAGCGCTTCGTTTATAGTCTATAGCTAGACTTCTTCACTTGATTACTGAGGACCAGGAGCGTCCCGGTGGTCGATGGATGACCGCTCCTCAGTGATGAGTGATTGACAACGGGTGTTGGACTGACTCTTGGCTTAGTGCGCAGGTGTAGGCTGCGGCCTAGTTCGTGTTGTTGCAGGTGAAGAACGGGCGTGAAAGGTCTTCGGCCTTGAGGGGCCTCCGGGAGATGGAGAGACAAGTAGGCTCGGTTCGAGGGACCCGGTGGACGGCGGGGACTGGGTGCGGGTCACATGGTGGCGACACAAGCAAGACGAAGTCATGGACAAGCGAGCCGGTGCACGGTGGCGGTCAAGTCAAGTGGTTTGGCGGGAGGCCGGACCGGGCACGCGGGGTTTGGTGGTTTGCCCACAAAACCATCGGTGGACGGTTTCTTGGTTTGGGCCTCAAAACCAAGTCCGAGGGCCCAACACGACGGAGACGGGATCCGGGCGTGTCGGGAAGCTTCGAGGCGGAGGACACGCGGCGGGATCGCATGGCTTGCGTCGGGAGGACGCGGAGTGCGGCAAAGGCGTGGCCGTCCGATGGCAAGACCCACAAACATTACCAAAATGCCCCTGCGTGGGTTGTATCGCCAGTAGTTAAGTTAGGGGTAGTCGAGTCATTTACCACTCTGGCGGGACCCGATGTATAAGCCATGAGGGTGTGTGGATGGCTCTCTCTCTCCGCGACTCAGGGTTTCATTTCCTCCCTCCTCTTTCTCATTTTCGTAGCTATTTTTCCTTCCATTTTCTCTAGGCTAGCATGAGAGCTTCATGAGAGATTTGTTGAGAGGGATGGATGCTAGGGCGGCATGGTAGACCTTGTGAATCTTTCTTGGTTTGTATAGAAGATTCGGGGTTGTTTTTCGTGGCCTTTTTGTGCTTGTTTTCGTGCCTTTGTTCCCGGTTCGATTCCGCGGATTTGAGTGGGTTTCTCCCCGGATTTCTTTGAGGGATACATGGATAGATGTCTCGTGCATCTTTGTGATTGATCTTGTGCCCTCAAACGCCGGGAAACCACTTGGATTCGAAGTTTTTCGTTCGGTGCTCTAGTTTTCGGTGGTTCTCAAAGGATTCGCGATTCCCGGTGATTTAGGGAGTTAGGAGGCAAGATTTTTAGGCTATAGCATCCTTGTGTGACGCTTTTCAAGTCCCCAAACCCTTGTCTCCATAGCTTCAACCGTTTGGGAAATCCGATGATGATTTTTGGGAGTTGACTTTCGGGGTCGGGCTGTTTCTGCTCTGTCCGCACCTGGCGGACGGTCCGCGAGGTGCTGGCGGACAGTCCGCGCGGCTAGGGTTCGTCGCGTGTTCGTCGTGTTCTTGCGCGTCTTTGTTTTCGATCTGGTTTGGCTTTTGGTTTTGGTTGCAGCCAGTTTGCGGACGGTCCGCGCTCCAGTAGCGGACGGTCCGCCCGGCCTTGGCGGACGGTCCGTTTTCCCCGGGTCGGTCCCGTGGTTCCGTGTGCTTTAACGGACGGTCCGCGGTGTTGGGCCGGACGGTCCGCGTCGTTGTCGTAGACGGTCCGCGGCCTCAGGTCGGACGGTCCGCGAGGCCTGCGCGGACGGTCCGCCCCTCCTGGCCGGACGGTCCGCCAGAGCCTGTGCGCTTTGCTTCTTGGTTCGATTCCTCCCTTCCCTTTCTAGTGCTTCCGCGTGTGCTTCAAGGAATCGTTCCTAGGACTAGAGGTTGATCCATAACCTCGTGGTCTTGGCGATTGGTGTGTGATTCGATTCATCGCTCGTGTGTGACCGGGGTTTGACTATGGTATAGGCCGGGTTCTTTGGGAAGAATTTTTACCGGCTCCTATTCACTCCCCACCTCTCTAGTCGCCATCTGATCCTTCAATTGGTATCAGAGCTTGGTGCCGGATTCTTTGCGACTTTGACAAGTCTCGAATCCTAAGATGGCGTACGTTGAGTGGGGCGGTCCGCCGCACTTCGATGGCAAGGGTTACCACAAGTGGGCGGCTCGTATGATGATCTTTCTTCGTGGGAAGCTGTTGGATTTCATTGTGCTTGACAAGACCTATGCTATTTCGGTCAACATCCATACTCTTATGGTGACCGATGCCGGTGCTAAGGCCAAGTATGAGGCTAATGCAAAAGCCGTTGATCACTTGGTCCGAGCTTGTGTGATCCGAGTTTGAGCGTGTTCGCCATTTGAATCTTGCTTGGCAAATTTGGGAGAAGTTGTTGGTTGCTCACGGTGGTGATAACCATGTGAAGGCTCGCCTCTTTGTCTCTTACCGGATGCAATATGAGAATTTCACTCCACTTCCCGGTGAGGACATTGATGCGATGTTTCAGAGGTTCACCGCCATCGTGAACAACATGAAAGCTAATGTTGAGGATTTTCCTTACACCGAGCATGATCAGGCTTTGAAGCTCTTGCATGTCTTGGACCCAAGTGTTTGGGGTGCTAAGGTTGAGGCCATCAAGGAGTCTGGACATTATTTGACTATTGAGCTCGATGACCTCTTTTCTAAGCTCAAGTCGGCTGAGGTTGACAAGAAGTTGCAATCCAAGCATGAGGGCTCGACTGACCATAGTCTTGCTCTTGTGGGCGGATCAAAGGGCAAATCTAACCCTTCCTGTCGACAGTTTTCCTTGTCTTCTCTTATGTCCATTCCAGATGAGGAGTTTGATGTGCTAGGCGAGGAGGAGCTGGCCTTGCTCTCGAGGAGGTTTGATCGACTACACGAGAGTCGGAGGAACGCAAGGCGGAGCTCAGGGACGTGCTACAAGTGTGGCAAGTGAGGCCACTTCATCGCCGAGTGCCCGGAAGCAGAGGAGAACAAGTACAAGGTGAACGAGTACAAGGCGCACCCGAGGCGTGAAGACAAGTACTCCTCCAAGGGCAAGCACTTCAACAAGTCCAAGAGCAAGGACAAGGACAAGCGTCGACCAAGCAAGAGCGGCTACAAGAAGAGCAAGGCAAGAGCGATGGTGGCCGGTGCGAGCGATGTTGACTCAAGCTCAAGGGAGGAGCAGTCAAGCTCAAGCAGTGAAGATGAAGACGCCGGGAGGCGCAAGGGCAAGAAGAGTGCAAGCCGGAACCTCAGCGGGCTGAGCTGTGTGGCGCTTGAGGGCTTTTGTGGCATGGCTCATAGCTCAAGCAGCAAGAAGAGCGAGAAGGAAGACAGCGACTCCGACTCGGAGGATGAGGTAAACCGTGACCTCGACTCTTTGCTTGCTGAGATTGCTAGGTTGAATGGCTTGCTTGACAATCGTGATAGTGTGCTTAGAGATGCCAAAAAGATGAGGAAAGATCTTATGGCACAACTTGAGAATGCTAGCGAGAAAGTAGGAGAGTTAGAGTCAAAATTGCTTGAATTGAAACTTGAGAATGATTCTTTGAAACTTGCTCCTACTGCTCCTGATGATGTTGAATGTGTTGAGTGTGATGCATGGTTGAATGAGATCAAACTGCTTAATGAGAAGAATGCTTCTACTTTGGCTCAACTAGATGCTCTTAGGATCGAATATGATGAGCTTAAGGCTAGACCTACTTTGCTTGGTGCTTGCAAATCATGTCCTACTATGCATGCTAAGCTTGTTGATGCTCGTTCTACCATTAGTTCTTTGGAAGCATCTTTGAAATCTCCCTGTTGTCAATGCATGCACTAGCCGTGATGAAGTTACTTTGCGCAATCTTGAACTTACTTCCCGTTTGGATGTCATCTATGAGGAGAATGACTATTTGAGGAAGGTGTTGGGTTGGTTGTCTGGGCAGGAACCTCAATTGAAAATCATGATTGAGGAGTTCAAGAGAGCTGATGGTCGTGGTTTGGGGTTTGAGAAGTTGGGTGAGAAAGTGGGAGAGGACAGTGGGGAGAGTGTGTACGAGAAGTGTGTTGAGTCTAACCCCGAGTTTGAGGTGATCGGAGAGATCCAAGTCCCACTCCCAAAAGCACCCAAGAACTCTTTCACACCAAAGCCCAACCACCTTTGCAACAAGCTTGACACAACCCAAGATCCACCCAAATTCCCACCTAAGACAAATGATTTCTAGAAACCGGTGAAGTTTGTGGGTGAGAAGGGTGAGAAGCCTAGAGAGAAGCCAGAGCCAAAACCAAAACCCATCCCCTTCAGGTGTGAGTATTGTGGCAAGGAGAGGCATCTTGCAGAGTTTTGCTACAAGAGGAAGAGGGATGAGAGGCTTGCTAGGGAGCAAGCAAACCGGAGACAGTATCGCCGGCCTCATGGTATTCCTGAGCCTAGAGTGCCACTTCCACGGGGTGTGGGAAGTGTGAGGAGTGTTGGCAGGTTCCCACAGAGAGGTGGTGGTGAGAGATTTGTCAGGAGAGATGATGGTGTGCGTGCTGGTGAGAGGTTTGGTCGGGCTCGTGGTGGTTTTGCTGGATGTCCTCCTACTCGTCCTCAATACGGGTTCAGGGGAGATGATCGCAGCTTTGGGTTCCAGAGGAACTACGGACCACGTTTTCCTCCTCGTGGTGCTCGTACTCCTCCCATGGAACATGGGACGTTTGGTGGCAAGGGAGTGATGTTTGCTAATCCCTCTTTTGAGCAGATGGCTCGACACTGGATTAACTTTCTTTGTGCTAACCCCAGTGTCGAGTCGCTAGCTCACTCTCGTTCTTGTTTCTGACTATAGGCAGGAGGCTTGGAGGACATTTGGTTGATCGACTCCGGGTGTTCTCGACACATGACCGGAGATAAGAAGTGGTTCTCCAGCCTCACCCCAGTGAAGGAAAAGATGTACATCACATTTGGGGACAATGGACGAGGTAGGGTGCTGTCTGAGGGTGTTGTGCATGTGAGTGACAAGGTAACGTTGAAGAGAGTGGCTCTTGTGAAGTCTTTGGGTTTTAATTTGCTTTCGGTTTCTCGGTTGCTTGATGAGGGTTTTGAGGTGCGTTTCAAGTCTGGCGAGTCTCGTTTGCTTGATTCTCGAGGTGATCTTGTCTGTATGATCATCCCCGAGGGTCAGATTTTCAGGGCTAATTTCTCTCGTTCTTTGGGCCCTGCTCGCTGTTTGATGGCCGGTCCTTCTTCTGATTTGTGGAAATGGCATAGGCGGTTGGGACACTTGAGCTTTGATTTGGTTTCCCGCTTGAGTGGTCTTGATCTTGTCCGAGGATTGCCGAGGTTGAAGCTTGAGAAGGATTTGGTCTGTGCTCCTTGTAGGCATGGTAAGATGGTAGCCACTCCCCATCCACCCCTGACCGATGTCATGACCGAGCGTCCGACAGAGCTGTTGCATATGGACCTTGTTGGGCCAACTCGAGTTCACTCGGTGGGTGGGAAGTGGTATGTCCTTGTTGTGGTGGACGATTACTCTCGCTATACCTAGGTGTTCTTCTTGGAGGATAAGAGTGAGACATTTGGTTTTGTTCGAGATCTGATCGTGAGGTTGAAAAACTAGAGGCATGGGAATGCTATTCGAGCTATTCGCAGTGATAATGGCTCTGAGTTCAAGAACTCTTGTTTTGATGCCTTTTGTCGTGATCTAGGTCTTGAACATCAGTATTCGACCCCTTATGTGCCCCCTCAAAACGGAGTCGTGGAAAGGAAAAATCGGACTCTTTGTGAGATGGCTAGGACGATGCTCGATGAGCACAGGACTCCTAGGAGGTATTGGGCTGAGGCGGTCAATACAGCTTGTCATGTTTCCAACAGGATTTTATCGCGAGCTTTCAAGAAGAAGACCTGTTATGAGCTGATGCATGGTCGGGCACCCAAGGTGAGTCATTTTCGAGTCTTTGGCTGCAAGTGCTTTATTCTGAAGAAGGGAAAACTCGACAAGTTTGAGGCTAGGTCTAGTGATGGTATTTTCTTTGGATATGCTAACCATTCTAGAGCCTATAGGGTGCTTAACCTTGAGACTAACAAAATCATGGAGACTTGCGAGGTAACCTTCAACGAGACAATGCCATGTACCTCTCTTGGCTTTGAATGTGCAGGTGATGAAGAGATGGCCGAGGACCTCTTTGAAGAGAAGAAGGATGAAGCTGGAGATGATGATGGGGAGAACCATGCGCCTGAAGTTGAGTGTGTACCCACTACTTCCCCTACGACCACTATGGAGCGTGGACCGTCTACTTCATGGCCAACGACGGTGCAACAAGAGGACCAGGCGAGAGAAGCTGAAGTTGAGGGGGAGGTAGTCTCGAGGCGTGAGGCTCCCCGGCGGATTCAAGAAGTGCATCCCTTGTCGAAGATCATTGGGAACATCGATGAACGCACTACACGGTCAAGGTCCAGGAATTCCTCTCATTTTGCTCATGCTGCTTTTGTTGCTACTTTTGAGCCCAAGGACATTGGACATGCTCTATCTGATGCAAACTGGGTCAATTCTATGCATGAGGAGTTGGAAAACTTTGAGAGGAACCAGGTGTGGGAGTTAGTTGAACCACCTCCAAACTGCCATCCCATAGGAACCAAGTGGGTTTGGAAGAACAAAGAGGGAGAGAATGGGATGGTTGTGAGGAACAAGTCCAGACTTGTTGCTCAGGGGTTTAGTCAGAAGGAGGGGATCGACTATGAGGAGACCTTTGCTCCTGTGGCCCGTCTTGAAGCAATTCGAATCCTTCTAGCCTTTGTCGTGGCTAAAGGGTTCAAGTTGTTTCAGATGGACGTGAAGAGTGCCTTTCTGAATGGGGTCATAGAGGAGGAGGTGTATGTGAAGCAACCACCTGGGTTTGAGAGCGAGCTGTACCCACACAGGGTATACAGGTTGAAAAGGGCTCGTATGGGTTGAAACGGGCGCCCGTGCTTGGTATGGGAGATTGAGAGGTTTTTACGGTGAGCGAGAGGGTTTGTGATGGGTACCGTGGATAGGACTCTGTTTCTCCTCAAGCATGGAAATGACTTGTTGATTGTGCAGATATACGTGGATGATATTGTCTTTGGTGGCTCGTCACATAACCTTGTTGCCAAGTTTGCAGATGAGATGAGCAGGGAGTTCGAGATGAGCATGATGGGCGAGTTGCAGTATTTTCTCGGACTGTAGATCAAGCAAGTGAAGGATGGAACATTCGTGCAGCAGACCAAGTACACAAAAGACATGCTGAGGAAGTTCCAGATGCAAGATGTGAAGCCGATGTCGACTCCCATGGGGAGTACGGCCACTTTGGATGCGGATGAGGACGGAGAACCAGTGGACCAGTGGGAGTACGGGGAGCATGATCGGCTCCCTCCTCTACTTGACGGCGACGAGGCCGGACATACGGTTCGGCGTGTGTCCGTGCGCTCGTTTTCGAGCTTCGCCGAGGACATCTCATCGACGGCCGTCAAGAGGATTTTCGGTACCTACGATGCCCCCTGGTCTTGGCCTTTGGTATTCTTCCTCCTCGACTCTTTCTCTTCATGGTTTTTCCGATGCGGATTTTGTTGGATGTCGAGTCGAGAGGAAGTCTACTTACGGTACTTGCCGGTTTCTTGGTTCTTCGTTGGTCTCATGGTCTTCCCGCAAGCGGTCTAGTGTAGCTCGGTCTACCACCGAGGGCGGAGTATGTTCTTCGCCGCGAGTTGTTGCTCCCGGACGTTGTGGATTTCATACACTTTGAGAGACTTTGGTGAGGAGTGCACCCGGATCCCACTTCGTGTGAAAGCACCGGTGCCATAAGCGTAGCGAAAAACCCGTGCTTCACTCCGGAACCAAACACATAGAAGTGAGGTATCATTTCCGAGGGACAATGTGGAGAAAGGAACCATTGTGTTGAGCCATGTCCCTACCCAAGATCGGCTTGCGAGACATCTTTACAAAGCCTCTCGACCAAGCTACATTTGTGCGCTTGCGGGGGGAACTTGGGGTTTGTTGCCCTTTCTAGTTGATTCTTGGGGGATTTCCTTTTTGTATCATATGTATCATACCATGTTTTACTTTGATGTATATACATGCTTTGCTTGATGTATAAACCATGGTAGGAGAGCCATCTTGTCATATATTATGTTGCATTTGTATCATATTGCATTTTAGGATGATGAGCTTCTTTCATATGCCATATTTGAGTCTCTTTGGTTATTTGTGAGATTTTGGTCATAAGTGTGGAGACATGGTGATGTGAGGCTATGCTCTTGGAATATTTGAGATATATGTGTGGTGAGATAGCCCCTTTTGTAATAAATGCTAATCTTGTCTAAATTTTTGATGAAATGTGCTCCACTCGTGTGTAGTTGTGTATCCATGTCACAGTTTGGTCTAAATGTGCTTTTCATGCTTAGATTGTGCTTGGATGCCCTGTTCTTGCATTTGGGCCAAAGGCCGAATATCATTGTGAATGTTTAGCCTATGTTGCATTCATGGGGGAGCATAAGCTTCTTTTTGCCGCAAAGGCACTTCATGTACCATGAAATGATTTAATCCTGAAAAGAAGTGTATAATGCTTGAAAAATGCTCCATCCATCATGTCTATGCTTAAAATGTCTTACCGTTCACATATGGGTGCAAAACATGTTGCATGATGTTCACCAGTGGAGAAGTCTCCCCGAAGTGGACACATGGCTCATGAGCTTTGACATGACATGCTTTGCTTTATGGGTGTTTGCCATGATCTTTTGCTGAGAATTTGATATCCTTGTATGATCTTTGAATGGTATGCATGTTTGTGGCTCAAGTGTGACATGGATAGGCTTTTACATGTGAAGCGAGCCTTCTTTTGGTACAACTGCTTAAATCTGAAAATTCTGCTTTGTCACATGCTTGTATTTTCATATATTACTTGTGGCAATGCTTTGACTATGCTATGATTCCTATGTGTGATCTTTGTCTCATTTTTAGCCTTTGACACTAGATTTGGCCTATTTGAGAAGCTCATGTAGATGTTTATATGCTTTGTTTTTGCATTTCTGCATTTTCACCTTGATTCATACATTGTCAACAAGGGGGAGAAGAGGTGAGCTTAATGAAAATTCAGAAGAGGTAAGCTGAAATTTGGAAGTTTGCATCCACATGTTCAGGGGGAGTTGGCATTTGCTCAGGGGGAGCTTTCTTGCTGTTTTCGGTGTGGATTTTGTGCTTTGCTTGGCTTGTGACCTTTCTTTGCCTTTCTTTGGTTTTGGTCATGAGTTGAGCTTCTTTGTTTTTCTTTCTTCTTTCTTTCTCTTTTTCTCTGAATTTCATTTCGCGTTGTGTGTTGTCAATGCACTCATCAAGGGGGAGATTGAGGACCGGGAGCGTCCGGTGGTCGATGGATGACCGCTCCTCGGTGATGAGTGATTGACAACGGGTGTTGGACCGACTCTTGGCTTAGTGCACGGGTGTAGGCCGCGGCCTAGTTCGTGTTGTTGCGGGTGAAGAACGGGCGCGAAAGGTCTTCGGCCTTGAGGGGCCTCGGGAGATGGAGAGACAAGTAGGCTCGGTTCGAGGGACCCGGTGGACGGCGGGGACCGGGTGCGGGTCACATGGTGGCGACACAAGCAAGACGAAGTCATGGACAAGCGAGCGGTGCACGGTGGCGGTCAAGTCAAGTGGTTTGGCGGGAGGCGGACCGGGCACGCGGGGGTTCGGTGGTTTGCCCACAAAACCATCGGCAGGCGGTTTCTTGGTTTGGGCCTCAAAACCAAGTCCGAGGGCCCAACACGACGGAGACGGGATCCGGGCGTGTCGGGAAGCTTCGAGGCGGAGGACACGCGGCGGGATCGCATGGCTTGCGTCGGGAGGACGCGGAGTGCGGCAAAGGCGCGGCCGTCCGATGGCAAGACCCACAAACATTACCAAAATGCCCCTGCGTGGGTTGTATCGCCAGTAGTTAAGTTAGGGGTAGTCGAGTCATTTACCACTCCGGCGGGACCCGATGTATAAGCCATGAGGGTGTGTGGATGGCTCTCTCTCTCCGCGACTCAGGGTTTCATTTCCTCCCTCCTCTTTCTCATTTTCGTAGCTATTTTTCCTTCCATTTTCTCTAGGCTAGCATGAGAGCTTCATGAGAGATTTGTTGAGAGGGATGGATGCTAGGGCGGCATGCTAGACCTTGTGAATCTTTCCTGGTTTGTATAGAAGATTCGGGGTTGTTTTTCGTGGCCTTTTTGTGCTTGTTTTCGTGCCTTTGTTCCCGGTTCGATTCCGCGGATTTGAGTGGGTTTCTCCCTGGATTTCTTTGAGGGATACATGGATAGATGTCTCGTGCATCTTTGTGATTGATCTTGTGCCCTCAAACGCCGGGAAACCACTTGGATTCGAAGTTTTTCGTTCGGTGCTCTAGTTTTCGGTGGTGCTCAAAGGATTCGCGATTCCCGGTGATTTAGGGAGTTAGGAGGCAAGATTTTTAGGCTATAGCATCCTTGTGTGACGCTTTTCAAGTCCCCAAACCCTTGTCTCCATAGCTTCAACCGTTTGGGAAATCCGATGATGATTTGGGGGAGTTGACTTTCGGGGGTCGGGCTGTTTTCGCTCTGTCCCGCACTCGGCGGACGGTCCGCGGGGTGCTGGCGGACAGTCCGCGCGGCTAGGGTTCGTCGCGTGTTCGTCGTGTTCTTGCGCGTCTTTGTTTTCGATCCAGTTTGGCTTTTGGTTTTGGTTGCAGCCAGTTTGCGGACGGTCCGCACTCGAGTAGCGGACGGTCCGTGGGTGGCGCGGACGGTCCGTTTTCCCCGGGTCAGTTCTGGTGGTTCTGTGTGCTTTAACGGACGGTCCGCGGTGTTGGGCCGGACGGTCGCGGTCTTTGTCGCGGACGGTCCGCGGCCTCGGGTCGGACGGTCCGCGAGGCTGCGCGGACGGTCCGCCCCTCTGGCCGGACGGTCCGCCAGAGCCTGTGCGCTTTGCTTCTTGGTTCGATTCCTCCCTTCCCTTTCTAGTGCTTCCGCGTGTGCTTCAAGGAATCGTTCCTAGGACTAGAGGTTGATCCATAACCTCGTGGTCTTGGCGATTGGTGTGTGATTCGATTCATCCCTCGTGTGTGACCGGGGTTTGACTAGGGTATAGGCCGGGTTCTTTGGGAAGAATTTTTACCGGCTCCTATTCACTCCCCCCCTCTCTAGTCGCCATCTGATCCTTCAATTACTCCGGATCAACGCTCTTTGCGGGCGTTGCAATCTTGGGTACCCACTTCCGCACCATCTTGGGCGCGGGCTTGTTTTCCGGCTTAGTCGGCTTAGTCATTTTTTGGTCTTCACAGGCGGCTTCTCTTCCTTTGTCTTGACGGATGCATCACCTTCTTTGATTTTCTTTACGTTCATTTTTTCGGCTCCTTCTTCTTTTTCAGCCCCTCCGTTTGTTTTGGTTCTCCCTTCACTCCAATCATGTTGCATGCCTCGATTCTTGGACGGAACTTGAAGGAACTCCTTTCTCCGTTGATATCGAACATGATCTCCCCCTTGCCAACATCAATAGTAGCTCCCACGGTCTTGAGGAACGGCCTCCCTAGGATGAGCGGCGGCTTCTCCCTCTCTCCCATCTCGAGCACAACGAAGTCGATGGGGATGAAGTGGTGTCCAATCTTCACGGGTACATCTTCAGCAATGCCCAAGGGATAGCGAATGGAGTTGTCTCCCAACTCCAAACATATTCCCGTAGGCTCCATTGGTAGGCGTAGCTTCTCGAACACATTCCTCGGCATGACGCTCACACTAGCTCCAAGGTCGCATAACGCCTTCTCGAAGTTGAAAGAACCAACCAAACATGGAATTGTAGGGCACCCGGGGTCTTTTTGCTTCTCTAGCCCATTAGCAATAGCGGCACTACACTCCTCGTACATCTTGACATGATCTACCCCGAGCGTTGCTATCTCATATTTATTTGCAAGTATGTCCTTAAAGTAATGAGAATATGTAGGTACTTGTAGGGCATCTAGTAATGGCATGTTGATGCTAAGTCTACGCACAACTTCCACAAACTTCTCAAAGTGGTTGTCAAGTTTACCTCGGAAGTAGCGTGGCTTGAGTTGCGGTATCCTCGTGTCTTCCTCCGGCCTCTCGTATTCAGGTTCCTTGGTGACGATCCCCGTAACCTTCTCTTTAGCAACTCCTTCCACACCGGTGGATGGTTTAAGCTTCCTTGCTCCCGCGGAACGTTTCGGATCTTCGGTCTCCTTCCCCGAACGTGTTTGAATGGCCTTCGCCGATTCGGGACATTTGGGTTGTCCCGGAAGCTTCCCTTCATCATTAGTGAGGCGCCCCGCAAGTTGTCCAACTTGCGTCTCGAACATCTTCATCATGTTGAGCACTTGATGATTGGAACTTCCGACCTCCGTCACTTTGCTATCGATGTTCTCCAACACCTTGTCTATGGTCTTGAACTTGGTGACGGTGTCCTTGTTGATCTTAGCTTGCTCATCCATGAACTCCTTCAATTGTATACGAAGCAGAACCGCGTTAGGAATGGATGAGCTTGCATTAAATTGAGGCCTACCTTGCCCGTAGCGGAAGTTCGGCAATTCTCCCTTCCTCATGTAGTCGAGCACTTTGGCTTCCTCCGGACAATCTTTGCGGACATGGCCATACTCTCCACACTCTTCGCATGTGGACCTTGCTTCGGCGGCCTTCAAGTCTTGAGCCTCTTTCTTTTCCATCTCCATCTTCTCCAACCTCCTCATGAGCGAGTCGATCTTGCCTTCAAGTATGTTCTCCTTCTCCACTTGCAAGACTCCTTTGACGTTCCCCGTGGGTTGAACCGGATGTAGGCGCCGGACGACGCCCACGTGTCATTATCCGCGACCTTCTTGAATAGCGTGAAAGCTTCCGTCGGTGTAAGCTCGATGATAGATCCTCCCGCCGATGCATCGATGATCGTCCTTGACGCCATGGTGAGTCCTTGATAGAACTTTTGCACGAGGTCTTCCTTCGGGAACTTGTGATGTGGAACCGCCCGGGTGTACTCGTTGAAGCGCTCGAATGCCTCCGAGATAGTTTCCGTAGGATATTGAACAAAGGTGGCAATCTTATTAAGCAAGTTTTGAGTTTTACCCGGTGAGTAGTATTCCTTCATGAAAGCCTTCATCAACGTGTTCCAATTTTGCACCGTCTCCGCCGGTTGAGAGTGGAACCATTGCAAAGCCTTCCCGGGTAGTGAGAACGGAAAAAGCCTTGCCCCCATTTGGTCTTGAGTCACCCCATCCATGTTGAAAGTCTGACATAGTTGAATGAATGCTTGGAGGTGAAGGTTCGGATCCTCTTTACCGGTGAAGGGTGAATGTTGCACCATGCGGATTGTTGAGGTCTTGATCTCGAACGGTCTTCCGATCTCCTCAAGGTTCAAGATTGGTAGGTCGATGATGTCTGGGGTGCATAGCTCTCCAATCTTGCATTCTTGCGGTGGTTGGTCACCCATCGGTGGAAGTCGATTCTCTCGAGGACTTTGAGGTGGTGAATTCTTCGGAGATTCCTGCGATCCTTTGTCTTTCGACTCCGAATCTACAAAATCCAGCTTTTTAGATTGATGTGCTTCGCGTCTCCTTAGCCTGTAAAGTTTTTCTGGATCATCCACAAAATTATTGGGTTTGTTGGAGAGGTAGCCGTCCATCTCCTGTTACGGTTAGCAATAAACAAAGTATGCAAAATCTAAAAAGTAAAAACAAATCTATAAAAACTAGAGTTAGACAACTAGATTAGATGTATTTTGAGGATGATCAAAATTTAGTAGATGCAAAAATAAAAACAAAAAGAAAACTGAAAATTACAAAAAGGCAATAAAAAATCAAATCTTGATCACTTGTTCCCAGGCAACGGCGCCAGAAAAAGGGGCTTGTTGACGGTTAATAATTGTATCAAAGTTCGTTTGTGACTCGCAAGCGTACAAGTCTCCCGTCGTAGTCAAGGGACCCTTCTTCCCTCGAGTGGTGAACCCAAGGTATCGAATCCGTGGAACAAATGTGTGACGCAAAACTTAATCTATTAAAGCCAAGTAACTTCAATCTTCGATAAAAGAAACCCTAATGCATCTAAGTAAAAGACATGAAACGAATCTAATCTACTAAAGACTGGAGAAAACAAAGTAAGATTGGGTAGATAAACCGATCTAGAGGGATCAGGGTAAGCCTTTTGTTGAAGTTCCAAGCAAGAGAAGAAGTAGCAAATCGAATCGTAATAGAAGCCTCTTTAAATCGTGGTTTCCCGTCCAAATCCGAAAACATCCGCCTTTCGAGACCCCCGTTCTGTCACAACGTATCCCTATTCATGCGGGGAGTTTAGGGCGAGTCAAAAGACAAGTCGAGATTCTTTCGGAAGATCCGGCGTGTACCTCTAGCCACTGCGGCTACAAGAACACCCTATGTAATCTATCTCAAGAATAGAATTGGAATAAGCAAAGCCGATCGAAAAACGAAATCTTCGAGGAAACACTTGATCGCTAGGAAAAGATTCAACTTGATAATTCAACTATAACAATGATACATACACAAGATCACCACGGGATCCTTCCTTGATCTTGCTTCTAGCTCGGGAACTCCGACGTGGTCTTCGTGCCGAGGTTCCCACGTCGGCTAGGGGAACCCTAGTCAACTAGCTCGACCCTCTCCTCTCCGAGATGGTGTCCCTCTCTTCTCTGCTCCTCGGCGGCCGATGACGAATTCTTCTCGCGAGGCTCTCGGTCGGGGGGCTATAAATAGCCCGATTGGCGGCTAGGGCAAAGGAGGGGGCATTTGGGCCCCGGATGGGCCCGGGGCCGACCGGACCGGGCCGGCCGGCCGGGCCCATCTAGGCCCGGCCCGAGGGCTCTTTCGCTCCACGTCGGTTCCCTTGCTTCTGGATGTTTCCCCCTTCGCATGTAGGTCCATGTCGTCGGTTTCTCTCCGAATTGGACTCAACTCCTTGTCTTGCAAGATTCAAGCACTTTTTCGGTCGGGTCCTCGGAGTCCGTCGTCTTCTCGGATCAAGTCCCCGGCTTCTTGGAGTTAAGTTTGCTTCATTGCATGACTTGTACGGGGCTTCAAGGTCTTGTCATGAGGTGCTTGATGAACTTATCCCGAAAGTCTTGCATTCAACACTAAAACCCTGCATAAACATTAAACTCCAAAACCGACATGCACACGTGAACTTGTTATACCACGGGGGTTAGTACCAATAGATAAGGTATAAAACTCATGCCAACACCGAAGTTAAACTCATGGCTAGGTTGACGGATTTTCACCGTCAACAGAGGGCCATCAATGCAAGCATGGGGGAGTGGTGCAGCCATGCCCCCACAAAATTATGTTGTGCCCAACGTAACCTTTGCGGAGCCCTGTGCACAATACCCCCAACCACAACAAAGCATGGCCATAATCGGTGGATATGCTGCAAGAAATATGCAAAACGTTGCAGCCATCCAATCCAACGCGACTCAATTAGGTGAGGGCAATGCAAATATTGTCTATGAGCTTGGGCGCCTTCACCTAGTACCGCCGGATCAATTCGTTGGAGGGGATGTCCAATCCTATTATGAGCAAGGGTACAACTACCAAGATTATCAACACCAACCACCGGCGGAAGATTAGAAGAAGGAGGAGCTTTAGTTTCCTTTTCCCTTTTTCTTTAATTTTCAGCTTGTGTTTGCTTATGTATGCGTAGTGTTTTCAGTTTTTATTTAATTTCCAGCATGTGTGTTAGTTTGTTTTTATCATGAATAAAGACACCACCTTGTTTTTACCTTTGGTAAAGTTACAAAATTTATGCCATGATGATATATGATTATAATTGCCACTTTGTTTATCTTTGTATTTGTTTTATGCATGTTAAAGCTAGTGCTCTCTTAAAATACAAATCTGAATTTATTTAAATGTAGCTTAATCTTTAGTGGAGGTTATGATAAAAATAAAGACCCATAGTGTTTTATATGCTCTCAAGATTTAGATGGATTAAAGATGATTTTATTCTTAAAAAGTAATGCTAACCTTGTCATAAATATCACCTGCTTGTTGCTCTACCTATCTAGAGCCTTATAAATATTTGAGTGCATAAACCTTAGTGTACAAGATTTGTTTGTGGGTGAGTTATTGCAGGCCATGATTTCTCTGGCCCGAGACTAAGAAGTTGGTCATTCCGTTTTTGCGTATCTATCTTATTGCTAGCCTCTTATCTGTGCATTGTGTATCCCCACATCGGAGATCTCACAAACCTCACCGGATATCCACCCTTAAAACCAAAAATCATCTTTTGTGATTACCTCCTTGACCACAACCTATCGTTGAGAATGGATCATCAATTCATGGAAGATTGCAAGATGGTGCCAAGATTGAAAATTTCAAGTATCTCTCCAAAGGAAAAGTATTTCCGATATCTATCACCTCTTTGCCCGAGGGCGAGCAAACATGTAAGCATGGGAGAGGAGGTAGGTACAATGCAATTTTAGAGTTCAAAGGGGAGCAAATAAAAATGATGAGAAAGAAAGAAAAAGAAAAAATGAGTATAAAGAAAAAAAGAAAAAATATGAGTATATGTAAAAATAAAATAAGTAAACTCCCCAGTTCTCTAAAGTGCATTAGGAATTTCAAGGTTTCAAGATTAAAAGATCCATACTCATTTTCCAACCATGTGCAATCCGATAAAGAGGACTTCCTTTCTGCCTCGGGATCACTCTTTGCCATTTGCACATGTCCACCTATCTCAAGTGTGTGTATTTTTCTCTCCCCTCCTTGATATAACATTATTTTCCAATGACCTTTTTGACGAGTCTCGGTAAGACCATGACAAGCTTGTCTTGTTTTGACAACATCTCATTTATAAAATCTTGGTAGGACTAAACTTTCCCAAAAATCTCCATATAAAGCCTACCACATATATATGTTATGAGAGGGAAAGGAGTAGAATAAATAGGCTTGAGACGCAAGGTGAGATGAGAGTTCATGAGCAAGATGCAAGATGGTTTTGTGAACTTGGTTTAGCTCTTTTCATCTAATTCTTTATTTCAAAATTTCTGAGATCTATTTAAATTTTGGGAGCATGTTAATACTTGTGGGATAAGCTTGATTAATAATCTACCCTTTGTGGAGATAAAGGCTAGTACCTTATGAAACCTTAACGAATTAAATTTTTGAGAGCATTATGTTTTCTCATGTATGATCAAGTGAAAGGTTTAAGCAATGAAGGGCAATGATGATATCCATCGAAGGCTTACTCGAGGACGAGCAAGGTTTAAGCATGGGGGAGAAGTTGACGGTGAAATTCCGTCAACCTAGCCATGAGTTTACCTTCGGCGTTGGCATAACTTTTATACCTTATCGATTGGTACTAACCCCCTTGCTATAACAAGTTCATTCATGCATGTCGGTTTTGGAGTTTAGTGTTTATGCAAGGTCTTAGTGTTGAAAGCAAGACTTCCGGGATGAGTTCATCAAGCACCTTGTGACAAGACCTTGAAGCCCGGTACAAGTCTTGCAATGAAGTAAACATGACTCCAAGAAGCCCAGGAACCAAACCCGAGAAGATGACAAACTCCGAGGACCCAGTCAGAAAAGTGGCGAATCTTGCGGAACAAGGAGCTTCATCCAATTCGGAGAGAAACTGAGGATAAGGGCCCACATGCAGAAGGGGGAAGGATCTAGAAGACTCGGGAACCGACACCGGGCGAAGGAGGCTGTCGACTGGGCCGAAATGGGCCCAGGCCGGCCGCCCCAGCCCATTCCGGGGCCTAGTCATCCCACTTTGACCTAGCCGCCATTCGGGCTATTTATAGCCCCGAGGCCAAGAGCCACGCATCAATCCATTCGTCATCGGCCGCCGAGGAGCAGAGAAGAGAGGGACACCATCTCGGAGAGGAGAGGGTCGAGCTAGTTGACTAGGGTCTCCCTAGCCGACGTGGGAACCATGCATGGAAGACCACGCTGTAGTTCCCGGAGCTAGAAGCAAGGTCAAGGTAGGATCCCGGTGGTGATCTTGATTCATGTATCATGTACCATGTTGAATTATCAAGTTGCAATCCGATTTCTAGCGATCAAGTGTTTCTCCTACGTCTTTGATTTCAATCGGCTTTTCTTATCTTAAGATCTATTCTCGAGATAGATCACCGAAGATGTTCTTGTAGCCGTGGTGGCTAGAGGTGCATGCCTGACCTTCTGAAAGATTTCAACTTGTCCTTGGACTCGCCCTAGACTAACCCGCACGAATAGGGTGTTTGTGACAAAACGGTGGCTCCAAAAGGCAGGCGTCTTCGGAGTCGGACGGGAAACCGTGGTTTAAAGAGGCTTTTAATGAGATTGAACTTGCTACTTCTTCTTTTGCACAGAACTTCAACAAAGGCTTGATCCAATCTCTCTAGATTGGTTTATCTATCCCCCTCTATCTCTTGCTACCTCCGGTCTTTAATAGATTAGATTCGTTTGTAACACCCTAAAAATACCATCACTTTAAAGTAATAGAAACATGGTTAGATTTTTATTTTCTAATGATTTAAATAACTGGAATAAATAAAATTGACTTTTAAATATTAGAACAAAAAAATTAAATAAGTTAGAATCCACCAAGTGATTGAATGCATGCATGTCATTGCATTTGTTTTGATTGTTTGAGTGTTTTAAGTTTTCAAATTAAAGTTCAAAATTTCTAAAGTTTGAAAACCACCCTTCAACTCCTCTCTTCAATATCTATCCCTACCTCCCTCTCTTTCTTTTACCCAGCCCACCAACCAACTTTCCTTTCGTTTTCTTTTCTTCTCCGCCGGCCCAACCCTCTTCCGGCCCACCTAATTAATCTCGCGGCCCACCCACCTCTTCTCCCTCCCTCAGACGCTGACCGACTGGACCCACCCGTCGGGGCCGTCTTCCACCTCCGGCTGCCCCCAATCCCCCACCTCTATCCATGGCCGCGCCATGCATCGCCGCCTCCCGGCCTCCCTCGCCCTTCCTATCCCCCACCGAGCCACGGTAAATGAGCTGGCGCCGCCGACTCGTCCCCTACCCTTCTGAAACCGCCACCCCACTTGACTCCACCGCCTCGGGCACTAATGGCTGCCGGACGAGCTCCTCCGCCTCGGGCGCCCCCTTCCCCTCCCTCCGAGACCTATAAAAGGCGGACCCCGAGCACAACTTCAACCCGCACCACTCACCCGAGCTCCCCACTCTCTCGCGCCGCGCCGTCACCCAAGGCAGGAAGCCGGAGCTTCCGCCGGCAGGTCGATCTCCTCGAGTCATCGAGTTCTCCTTCTTTCCAAGCCCTAGGTGAGTTTCCCTCTTCCTAAGCTTCGATTTCATTTTATTTCCGTCGAGTTTGGTGCACGGGATGGCGTTTTGGCATTCACCGGCGAACTTCCGGCGAGCCCCGCCGCCGGGCCGCGTCGCGGGCCGCCGTCCCCGCCGCCGTCCGCTGGCCGCCGCCGCTCACAGCCGTCCATCTGGCAGCCAACGGCTCGTATCCTCCCAAGCCCCGAGTCAAAACTCTAAGTAACAGTCAACCCTAGTTGTCCGCCACCTTTTTACAAAAAAACCCTGAGTTGTCTAATATTACATGTCGGTCCTCCCAACTATAAAGAACCCTTACAGTTTAGTCCTGGTTTTTATGTTTAGGCCCTTAAGTTTTCTAGGTTCTCTCACCTGCAGTCCACCCCTTTTCTTTTACAAGTTAAACCTTATGTTTTTAACCATAATTGTGTTTAGGTCCCTGGTTTTTTGTAGAAAACCCCCTGAACACCAAGTTTTTTACAATCTAGCCCCTAGATCTTGTCTAGGCCATATATTTTCCGTTCTAGCTCTGTTTTAGGCGTTCTTGGTGTCCACACGATCGTCTCCACGAGCACGTTAGTTTTAGAAGATTGTTTTAGTCTTTTAGCAATGCTTGATGTATTGTTTTATTTATTGCATGTTTTCTTGTGTGATCGTAGAGGATGTGCCGTTCGAGGTCGAGCAGGAGCAATCTTTTGAAGAGGTCGAACCACAGTTCTTAGGGAAGAAGGCAAGTGGAATTTCTCCCCCCTACATACTCTTTTTGTCCTAATAACAAAAATGTTATCACACTTTAAATTTTATATGTCGTTATGCATAAATCTGATGGGAAATGCTTATTAAGGAATGACTAGTTTTCATCTCTATACCTTGATCACCTTGATTTAAATAAATGTTTTGGGGTAGATAAGTGCTTAGATGCATACTATGGGTGATGGAAATGAAACTTTACAAAATGTTGGCTAAAATTAAGTTGGTGCTTCATGGTAATACAAGATCACATGAATTAAATCGAAACATGGAGAACCACCCAGGAAAACAGTGCAACCACAGTCCACATGGCTCTGGCTTAGCCAATTAATTAGGAGTGTGAATTATCTGATAACCCTATCCGAAAGGAACACAGGGGGCTCCGGGTTGCAGGGGTATAGCCCGGTCCTTTTGGGTAGTAGCCTTTGCTAAAGTGTTGACCACTAGGGAGGGTTATGGTCCGCCATGAGATGTAACTGTCGTGGGTTATTGGTACTTTGCACGCCTTTGTAAAGGCTTCGTAGTGGACCCCTAGACACTCACCTCGGAAGTGTTTAAGGGCCTTGCAAACCCGGGCAAAATGGGGAACATGAACTGTGGGTAAAGTGTACAACCTCTGCAGAGTGAAAACTGATCGATCAGCCGTGCTCACTGTCAAGAGCGGCTTGGACCCTCACATGATAATTTAACTTAAAGATGGAATTCACATTATGGGTTATTTATGGTTTGAAGGAATAATTTATAAATGCTAAGTTTTGGGTTGGTATAAACTTACACTTAGTAAATAGGTGCTTGCTAATAAAATTTGACCAACTTAAAAATGCTTACCGCTGAAAGCCTTAGCCTACCCTTGATAGCTTTGCATATTCCCCCACGGGCTAAGTACCAACCATAAGTGTACTCACCCTTGCCTATATGTGTTCAGAGGAGGATGCTGGAGCAGAGTACTTCGATGAGTTCGATGGATTATGAGGTCTGTGATTCCCCCAGTCAGGAGCTTGTGGAGTTGGACACGGTGTTTCATCGTCTAGTTATCGATGTTTGTGTAAAGACCTTCGAGTTTAACGATGAGTGTAATAAGTTAATAAACCTCTCTTTGTACGTTTTGAGCATTGTACTATGATATTACACTCATTTGTCTATCATATGTGTGAATTTATGATTCTTTTTTTTGAGGAAAACAGCAGGGGAGGCCCCTACTGGTTCTTTTTCATTTATATTAACAAAAAATGTATATACAATAGTGGATTACAAATCCAACCAAAAAAGAGGGTAAAAACATTAATGGAAATTACACAGCCAAAGCTCCAGCTCCTGCTTCAAGGATGGCCTAGCCCTAAAAAGAACTAGTCGGAGCTCCTCCTTTAACATGAATTTCCACCTCGCGAGAGAGAGATTTACTGCATCAAAGATCACTTCATTTCTGTGCTTCCACAAAGCCCAGCAAGCCACAATTAGAATCTCCCTAAGAACTTCCTTCCGAAATACCGGCGTGCCTGCACAATTCTATCAAAGATGTGCATATTCATATCCCAGGTCACATGTAAAAACCGCCAACACCATTTGCTGAAAGGGCAAGAGAAGAACAGTTGTTCCATTGTCTCTTCAACCATCATGCTGCACATGGGGCAGCTATAGACATCCAAAATTCTGTTCTTTCTCCTTAGGAAGTTTCGTGTGCTTAGGCGATCTTTAAGCAACAGCCAGAAAGTGAACTTATGTCTGCCTCTACAACTAGATTTCCACACCCAAGCAAAGACTGGGCTCACATTAGCTGAAACTTTCATGTGGGTGTATGCTCTCCCAGCTGTGAAGATGGCCGACCCCCAGAAATAGAGACACTGATCATATAGACCCGTTCCAAGATGAATATCACTTAACATATCTTGGAGTTCGACCAGCTGCTGCATTGCAATAGGGGATAAAGGGGTGTAGAAGTTTGTAGCCACATCATTTTGAGAGAAATGCTGAACAGTAGCATTTTTGTTCTTGGCAAAAGAAAATAGCTGGGGAAAAAGTTGCCTAAGAACGCCAAAACCCCAGGAGTCATGCCACAACGAGGCTGTTGTGCCACAACAAATATTGCAGGTTGCCAACTTGAAATAATCATCTACCACAGACATGACATCCCTCCACCAAAAAGAACCAACTGACCTTTTCAGATGGGGTGCATTGCAAGAGTAAAAATAATCCCAGGTCAGAGACACCCACGGTATGTCTTCATGGTTACAGAATTTATGATATATTTCATGAGAAGAGCTTTATTGTGTGCATGAAGGTCAATAATCCCCAAACCGCCATGTGAATTTATGATTCTGGCACACGTATGAGATGCATTCGGTTTTCTTCGGAAAACGGGTGTGACAGAGTGGTATCTGAGCAATGCTGACTGTAGGACACAACCTTAGATAGAAATGGTCAAAATAAGGACATTTTCTAGAAAGACATTTCAGCTTTTCACTCAAAAAAAACCCCTAAATACACTTAAAAAATCTATCTTTTTTTGCTTTTGGTTATAATTTTGTCCCCTTATTGTTTTATTCTGCTCTGAGTTCAGTTTTGATCTCATAGATGGCTAGGACTCAGCCTTTTGGAGCGCAGCTACCCCCTCCTGTCCAGCCTGTGGAGGAGGAACCGGAGGACCCCTACTACTTCATTGAGGTAGAGGGTGGAGCGATCCTGGAAGTTGACTCTGATGGAGAATTGGGATCTCCACGGGCTCTGCCGTCCCCGACAGTAGTGGAGGTGCCGCCACCAGCTGCTGCTGTCGCTCCAGTTGTTCCCGCACCAGTGGCCACGGGAGGAGACCCGGATGATTCCGGTGACAACACGGAGGATGGTGACGAGAAAGAAGATGACAATGAAGAAGGAGATGACTTGCACTATGATGGTCCTCGTGAGGGAGAACTGTACTGCACCATGCACTCGTCCGAGGTGGCACCTGGCTACTTCCCTTGGTTGCTTCGGAACACCCTACTAGAGTTGGGAAACACAATGTATCCCATGTACGTCACCACCAGCTGGACCGAGCCACCACTCAGAACCTACTAAGTGACCCGAGTCCACATCAGGCATCGTAACTATACCGGTGGAGGCTACATCTCGTGCACGACGCATGATTCTACTACACCCCACTCCACCTACCAGGGCATCCGTCAGCAATGCCGCCAGGAGGACTCTGTTCTCTCTTCGTTCCAGGCATGACCAGGAGTTGAGCCTCAGCGACTACCACCACATCCCTCGTCGTACCAGTGGCACTGAGCAGATGGTGGTACCGCTGACAGGCTCTGAGGACCCACGCCTCCACACTCTCGCCCAGGTCACTGCAGCACTCAACACCGACCTGGAGGGTGTTACTTCTGAGCTAGAGCAGACCCATGACGAGTTGAAGGACGCCTATGCCAGGATTGCTCAGTTGGAAGCCGAGCGTGACGGTAGGGAGCCACCAGTCCAGCCTGACGAGACCCCTTTCCCTGCGGAGTCACCACCCCGCAAGAGGCTCAGTTACGGCTCTTCCTCCGCTACCACAGGTCTTCTGGGATAGGATGCCCACCTTTGAGTTGTGATCACTAGATCCGTCCCTGTGAGGACGTAATCGATGTAATAAATGTTTGATGGTTGAAAACATGGTTGATTTGGATCTTTGCTATGATTGCAAATGCTTTGTGGAGTGATGGCCACATATGCATTAATAAAATAATTAAGTTTAAATTTAAATCTTAGCCCCTTTTTCTCGTACTCATGTTTATCAATACTGCTCCTTATCTAAAATAACTTTCTCTAACAATCATATGGTAAACACCAGGTCAGGAGGTGGATAGGACGTACCTTCCGTGATACGTGCTCACATCGCCAATCACCAGAATCCAGTCCCTCCTCCACCTCAAGGATTAGTGATGGATCCAGCGATGCAGCAGTTCTTCACGGCACAAATGCAGTTAATTCAGAATCTTACCGCCACTGTCCAGAATCTGCAGGCACAACAAAACCAGCCACCACCACAAGGACCCCCACCACCTCCACCACCAGTCAACAAGCATAGAGAGTTCATGAGCCATCACCCGCCCACTTACTCTCATTTAGTGGATCCTCTCGACGCTGATGATTGGCTTAAGACCATTAATAAGAAGCTGAATATCACACAATGCAATGATCGTGAGAAGGTCTTATACGCATCACGACGCTTGGAGGGTGCTGCAGCCCATTGGTGGGATTCCTATACTGTTGCACATGCCACTGCTCACACCATCACTTGGCAGGAGTTCCAGGAAGCTTTTTGTACTCATCACATCCTGTCAGGAATAATAAAACTGAAGCAGAAGGAGTTTCTCGCTTTAAAGCAGGGCAACATGTCTGTCAGTGAGTATCGGGATAAGTTCACCCAACTGCCTCGATATGCTCCAGATGAAGTGGACACTAATCCAAAGAGACAAGAGCGTTTCTTGGATGGTCTCATAGGGCCACTGAACTATCAACTCCAGAACAACACTTTCCCCAACTTCCAGATTCTGTTAGACAAGGCTATCGGTCTTGAAAGCAAGTGTAGAGAACTTGGAGAGCGGAAGCGTAAGTTCTAATCCCAAGGGCAGTCTAGCAGCAATGCACGTCCCTGCTATAATGCACCACAGAATCCTCAGTTTCGCTCAGGAGGACATGGTGGAAATTTTCAGCAGAACCAGTCGTTCCAACATTCAGCTCAGCAACCCCAGCACTTTAGTCGGCAGACTCCTCATGCTCCAATTCAGCAGCAGAATTGCCCGAACAATGCCTCAGGTGAACCAGTGAGAAACACCACACCAGTTCATCCTAGTGGATGCTTCAAGTGTGGAGAGTTGGGGCATTATGCCAACAACTGCCCCAAGCGTGGAATGCAAACTCCACAGAAGGGTAGTGGACAGAGGCCTGGGTAGCCATCCTCTCAGGTTCGCACTGGGAACTCTACTCCTCAAGGTAACAGGGCCCAACAGAACTATATGCGTGGTAAGATAAACCACGTGACAGTTGAACAAGCACAGGAAGCTCCGGAAGTTGTGCTTGATACGTTTCTTGTCAACTCTGAACCTGCATCCGTTTTATTCGATTTTGGAGCATCACATTCATTTGTTACAAATCAATTTGCAATTGCTAGTTACCTCCCCGGGTGGTGAGATGAAGGCCAGCCACATATGCCCGCGGGTGAACCTTAAACTTAATGAAATAGAATTCCTAGCTGACCTAGTAGTTTTAAAATCCTAGGGAATAGATGTAATTCTTGGAATGGATTGGTTACGGAAACATGACGGAGTTATTCAGTGTCGCAAGAGGTCAGTAGTTTTAACTAGCCCGCAAGAAAATAGAATTGAGTTCAAGGTGGATACCTCATCCGAAGAACAAGGAACAGTAAATTCGGCAAAAAGCAAATCCTTAGAAGAAATCAAAGTTGTGAATGAGTAACCCGGCATATTTCCAGATGAGTTACCAGGTATGCCACCCGACCGCGATATTGAACTCAGCATTGAACTTTTACCTAGTACTGCTCCTATTTATAAAAGACCATATGGAATGAATGTTAAGGATTTGGCCGATTAAAGAAACAAATAGATGAGTTGCTTAGTAAAGGTTATATCCGACCTAGCTCGTCACCTTGGGGGTCTCCCATTCTCTTTGTTGCTAAAAAGGATGGTACTAGAAGAATGTGCATAGATTATCTACCCCTTAATGATGTTACCATCAAGAACAAGTACCCAATACCCAGGATTGGAGATTTGTTTGATCAGATGAAAGGTGCTAAAATATTCTCTAAGATTGATCTATGATCCGGGTACCACCAGCTGAAAATCCGACTAGAAGGCATTCCCAAAATTGCTTTCACATCCAGATATGGCTTATACGAGTTCACAGTCATGCCTTTTGGATGACAAATACACCAGCATACTTCATGTATCTGATGAACAAAGTATTCATGGAGTACCTTGACAAGTTTGTGGTAGTTTTCATCGATGACATTTTGGTATTCTCCCAGAATGAAGAAGAGCATGAAGAACACCTGAGACTCATGCTGCAGAAACTACGAGAACATCGGCTATATGCTAAGTTCCGCAAATGTGATTTTTGGTTAAAGAAAGTCTCCTTCCTTGGGCATATTATCACATAGGGTGGAATAGCAGTAGACCCGAGCAAGGTTCAGGTTGTACTAGATTGGAATCTGCCTAAGAATGTGGCTGAGATCAGAAGTTTCCTTGGATTGGCGGGTTATTACCGTCAATTCATTGAAGGATTCTCGAAGATTGTAAAACCTTTGACATCATTGTTAGAAAAGGGAAAGGAATTTAAGTGGGATGCCAAGTGTGAGGATAGTTTTGAGAAACTGAAGAAGAGGTTAACTAGAGCTCCCATACTTATAATGCCAGATATTCACAAGGGTTTTGATGTGTACTGTGACGCTTCACATCAGGATCTTGGTTGTGTACTAATGCAAGAAGGAAAAGTGATTGCTTATGCTTCTAGGAAATTGAGAAAACATGATGTTGACGGTGTATTTTGGTACACCTAGCATGTTCATTACACTTTGGTTTGGATTTGATTATGGAACTAACCCGCCACTAGGCACACTAATCATATAACAAGTTCATCTATGTGCATGCATTTGGAAGTGTTGTGTTTATGTAGGAAAACATGGACATAAAGGACGGATTCGCAACAAGTTCAAAGGAGCATTTACGGAGTCTTGTTCGTGTTCATGAGCTTGATGAAATCACTTCCAATGGTGGCAAGGACCGAAGTGCTACGAGGAACACCCTCGGGGATTGAAGCGCAAAAGACCGAACTTCATGCGAAGGGAACCTCCATCTTGGACGCGAGGATGACATCGTCAAAATCATGCAAGTGGAGGGGGCAAAGTGCATAATTACATGAGGACCCACGGGAGTAAAGGGGCGACCGAACCGGGACGAGGTGGGCCCAGGCCGGTCGGCCCAGGCCGGCTGGCCCAGCCCACTCCGGTGGCCGGTTCGGTCCCGTTTTCCTTGCACCAGAAGGATCTTGAACCCTAAAAGCCTGGGCGCCGCCATTCGATAGAAGGAGAGAGCCATTCGCACCAGGAGGCCATCCACAAGCTAGAGAGAGAGAAGGAGGATCTCTAGAGGGAGATCAACCACCTCAAAGGAAGCACCCTCTCGTGGAGAAGAAGGAAGACACCGTCAGAAGGGAAACCATGATCAATGGTGCCATGATCGGCACCTTGATGGGGTAATCTTCTTATTCGTCCATGGGTTGTAATCGATCTTAAGATGTAATCATACTTTGTCGGATTATCTATCTATCATCTTGTGTTGAATATACTTTAATGCTTAAGGTTAGCTACCATGCCGTAAAGGGAGTATAGGCCTCAATGCTTCCTTGGATCCATTCAATAAGCCGTGTCCATCATAGGTCTAGTCATGAATACCTTCGCGTAGTGACAGTACGAGAGGAGGAAAAGGGTGAAACCGTGGTCACAACCCCTGATAAATTAGATTGGCTTAATGTCTTTAATTGATTGCATGATCGTAGACCCATGGGCGAGTGTCTCCTACTTTGATCACTTAATGTTCTCTCTAGTGTAGTTTAGTTGTTTTCTAGTATAATAGTAGTTAGGGTTTTAGTAGCTAGCGCATAGAAGTAGATTGAACACTTGTAATCCCCTTGCTCCGCGGATTGACAAGAACCTTGGGAATCCCGTGGTGAAAAAGGTGTGGGGTCCGTACGCTTGCGGATCGTAGAGGGATACGTCTTTTATCCGTCAACAAGCCCCTTTTTCTGGCGCCGTTGCCGGGGAGCAAGCTAGTTTACATCATTTGATTTGCATCTAACTTAGTTTTATATTTTAGTTTTATCTTTCGTTTGCTATATCTAACATATATTATCTAGAAAAACCTTTCTTTCGTTTTTGTTTTTGTTTTATCTTATTGTCTAGATGGCGTTCGTTAATCAACCCGTGGAAGAACCGGAGAAATCATTAAGGGATTACGCTAGCCCTCGATGTGAAGACATAAAAGTACAAGAGTCGGATTCGAAGCTCGAAGCGACTAAGTATGAGATTAAATCCAAGATCGTCGAGATGGTGGCAGCATACCCGTTTGAAGGGATGGTTACGGAGAACCCATATAGGCACATAAGGAATTTCACGACGATATGCATCACGGTGCGTCAAGAAGGAGTTCCCGATGAATGGTTCAAATGGAATCTCTTTCCCTACTCACTTGCCGGCAATGCAAAGACATGGTACTCGTTTGCGTCCTTTGAAGTTGAAGGCAATTGGAACAAGTTGACAAAGAAGTTTTGCGAGAAGTTCTTTCCAATTAGCAAGGTTCAACATCTAAGGAGGCAAGTGATCAATTTCATGCAAGGAGAAGAGGAAGGGATAGACCAAACCTGGGATAGGTTTAATGGGTTGATCGAACAAGGACCAAAACTCGGCTTCACCAGTGATGTACTCTTGCATACATTTTTCTTTTGCCTAACCCCTAGTTGCATGCAACACGTCGAAATGTGTGCAGGCGGGGATCTCATGGAGAAAACACTCACGGAAGCCGCTCAACTTCTACAAAAAGTTAGTAAAGCGGCTGCCATGCGAAGAGATTGGGAAACAAGACTTGCGGAAGAGCCGGAATATAATTCGAGGAAGAAGAAATGTGCTAAATTTTCTAAAGAGGCAACCCCGGAAGTCACAAAAGAGGAACCAATCGCGGAAAAGCTTGAAGAAGAACACATCAAGTCAAGAACTACCCCGAGCATCGACTTCGCCGTACCAAATGAGACGAACAAGAGAAGCATGTCAAGCGCGAAGCCACTAAGGGAGTTCGAACGAATGGATTGGGTTCCGATCGATTATGGAGAAGTATTCGACAAGAGAAGACCGTTCCCTAATCAAAAGGAAATGGCGAGAGCATTGGAAGTGGATTTCCCACCGGAGAAGGAAGCGGAAAATTCATACGACCTTGAAACCACTAGTGAGATCTTTCATAAGCTCTTTGGAGATGACATAGTGGATCCGGAACACATAGCCGAGGTGAAGAGAATCATGGGGATCAAGCCCGAAGCATCACCATACGCTCGCCTCGCCGAAATCTACACGATAGGATCCGAAGAAGAAGAGAAGATGACACCACACTTGAGTTGCGAGATCAACGGAGTTCAATGCAAAGCTTTATGCGACATCAGAGCCCAAGTAAGTGTCCTATCTTCTAAAATTTACGATAAAGTTCAAGACCACAACCTAGACTTAGCTCCAACATCAACGAAATTAATTATGGGAGATGGTAGAACTATTAAACCTCTAGGTATTGCTTGCAACATGAAAGTAAAAATCTCTAGAAATTATATACCAACCGACTTCTTTGTTATTGATGCTTACCCTAGTAATCATGATCACATAATCTTAGGTAGGCCCTTTCTTAAGTTGGTTGATGCCGTGTTAGATGCCAGAGAAGGCAAGGTAACAATGAACCTTAATGGAACAAAGTACAGATATAACTTTCTTCGTGCTTCTAAACACCTTACACCCTTTCCTCCCGAAGATGAAGAAGTAGAAGAGATAGATAGCCTTTGTTTTGTTGAAACCCTTAGAGACCTGCTGCAAAGAGCGATGGAAAATCAAATTAGTGATCAACAAGATGAAGAGCTAGAAGAAGCAACAGAAGGCTTGGAGCCACATGATGGAAGCGTGGAGGAAGGAAAATTCGAAGACATAGGAGAGATTAAACCCGAGGAGCCACAAGCGCCCGAGGTAGACCTTAAACCTTTGCCCAAAGGATTAAAGTATAAATTTTTGGGCCCAGACAAGACTTATCCAGTCATCGTGAGCGACGAGTTGAGTCCCGAAGAAAATGAGAAGTTGCTGGTTTTATTGAAAAAACATAGGAAGGTGATTGGATATTCAATTAATGATCTCAAAGGTATTAGCCCAGCCTTTTGCACTCATCGTATACCAATGGAAGACCAATGTAAGCCCGTAGTGGACCACCAAAGGAGGCTAACTCATGCCATGCGAGAGGTAGTAAAGAAGGAGGTTATCAAGTTACTTGATGCCAGAATCATCTACCCGGTTCCGCATAGCGAATGGGTGAGCCCGGTACATTGTGTACAAAAGAAAGGAGGTTTGACCGTGGTGAAGAATGAGAAGAACGAATTGATACCACAAAGAACCATGACTGGGTGGCGGATGTATATTGATTATCGTAAGCTTAACAAAGCGGCGAAGAAAGATCACTTCCCCCTACCGTTCATCGACGAGATGCTCGAGAGATTAGCAAACCACGCTTATTTTTGCTTTCTCGATGGGTACTCGGGGTTCATGCAAATTCCCATTCACACGGACGATCAACACAAAACAACGTTTACATGCCCTTATGGAACATTCGCATATAGAAGGATGCCCTTCGGTCTATGCAACGCTCCGGCCTCTTTTCAACGTTGCATGATGGCCGTATTTTTGGAGTTCAACGAAGAAATTGTCGAGGTGTTCATGGATGATTTTTCCGTTTATGGGAAGACGTTCATGGATTGCTTGGCAAACTTGGAAAAGGTCCTCACGAGGTGTGCGAAGGTAGACTTGGTGTTAAATTGGGAAAAGTGCCACTTCATGGTTAAGCAAGGCATAGTGCTCGGACATGTTATATCCGAGAGAGGAATTGAAGTGGACAAGGCTAAGGTAGAGACGGTTGAGCAACTCCCACCTCCGACGGATGTTAAGTCCTTAAGCAGCTTTCTAGGCCATGCCGGATTCTATAGAAGATTTATTAAGGGCTTATCAAAGATCACTAAGCCTTTAACGCATCTTCTTCAAAAGGATGTGGCTTTCAACTTTGATGAGAAGTGCCTAGCGGCATTCCGGACCTTGAAAAGTGCGTTGGTGAGCGCTCCCATCATCCAACCTCCGGATTGGAGCCAACCTTTCAAGATCATGTGTGACGCAAGTGACTACGCCGTAGGCGCGGTCTTGGGTCAAAGAAAGGAAGGTCGTGTTCACGCCGTTTACTATGCTAGCAAAACTCTTAGTGGGGCGCAATTAAATTATGCCACTACGGAAAAAGAGTGTCTAGCGGTGGTATTCGCTTTCGAAAAATTCAGATCTTACATCGTGAACTCGAAGGTCATTGTTTACACCGATCACGCAGCCATCAAGCATCTCTTGGCTAAGAAGGAAGCTAAACCACGCTTGATTCGTTGGATCCTTCTTCTCCAAGAGTTTGATGTTGAAATTCGTGATAAAAAGGGGGTGGAAAATGTTGTGGCCGATCATTTGTCTAGGATGAATCGTGGACAAGATGATAAAGAGCCCATCGAAGATAAGATGAGAGATGACCACCTCTATAGAGTGCTTGATAAAGATACTTGGATGATCGATATCATTCGAGCAATTCGAAAGATGCCTCTCGATCATCTAGATAAAAACTCTCAAAGGAAGATAATCTCCGAAAGTAGGAAATACTTTTGGGATGCGCCATACCTCTTCAAACTTGGCAATGATGGAGTGATGAGAAGATGTGTGCCAAGAGAAGAGAGGGTAGAAATTCTAAGGAAGTGCCACTCGGCGGAGTACGGTGGGCACTATAGTCATTTTCGAACCCAAGCAAAAGTATGGTCGAGCGGATTCTTTTGGCCAGAGATGCATGAAGATACTAAAAGATATGATGCATCATGCCCGAATGCCAAAGAACCAGAAACATCTCTCAAAGAAATTCTATGCCTTTGAAATACAACCTACAAATCGACATATTCGATGTATGGGGTATAGACTTCATGGGGCCTTTTAAAAACTCAATTTGGATTTGAGTATATCCTAGTCATGGTTAATGATGTATCCAAGTGGGTAGAGACTATACCATGTCGTAAAGCTTCCACGGAGGAGTCCATTACTATGATCAAGAACGTGATTTTTCCTCGTTTCGGTACACCGAGAATCTTGATAAGTGATGGAGGAACTCACTTCACCGGGAAGAATTTCAAAAAGTGCTTGTCCAAGTTGGGAATTGAGCATAGGGTCTCTACGGCCTATCACCCACAAACCAACGGACAAGCGGAAACGTCAAATAGGCAATTAAAAAGCATCCTCAACAAAACTATAGAGAAGGGAGGCAAGGATTGGTCAAAGAAATTAGACGGAGCTTTATGGGCTTACCGAACGGCGTTCAAGACACCGATAGGTAAGACCCTTATCAGTTCGTCTATGGAAAAGCTTGCCACCTTCTGGTTGAGTAGGAACATAAAGCCTATTGGGCGATTAAAGAGATGAACCTCGATCTCGATGCCGCGGTGGTGAAGCGAAGGATCCAAATAAGTGAGCTAGAGGAGTTGAGGTTGAAAGCATATGAAAATGCAAGCATATACAAAGAGAGAATCAAAAGGTGGTATGATAAAAGATTGAAAAAGAAACAATTCAAAGAAGGAGATAAGGTCCTCCTCTACAATTCGAGGTTTAAAACCTTCGGAAAGGGGAAATTGCAAAGCAAGTGGGACGGACCTTATGTTGTGCATTCGGTGCTCTCCAACGGAGCGGTAACCATTATGGATATAAAAGGCGATCAATTTATGGTGAATGGTCAACGGCTTAAGGTTTACTACGAACCCGACGTTGTGCCCCTTCACCATGTTGATGTCTTCACCATGGAAGAAGAGCCCGAACGTCCCGCCTAGGACAAAAAACAAGGCATGAATTTTTGTAAATAGTTTTTCTTTTAATTTTCTAGAGTTTCTCGCGAAGATTTACTGGGCCAACTTTTTCCCATGGGCTAAGGATGTGAAATAAGGGCGGTACGCGAAAAAACCGGACCGGCCCGGCCCCCGAGGCAGGGTGGGCCGGCCGGCCGGTCCGACCGGCCCAGCTGGGTCCCGGTGGCGGTGGTCTCTGATTTTTGCCCGAATTGCTCCTTTTCGACGAGCTCAAGCTACCCGTCAAGAGGACCGCCCGCATCCATTGCGGAGGGCGTGTCCCGACTGGAGCTATCGCATCTCGCAATCCCGTCGAAGATAACGACCTCTACATTTGGGACGAACAGCCCAAGGAGAGGACTCCCGAAGGCCCCAACGGCGACGGCAACGACGGCGACGGCGGCGACGACAATGGTGGTGGCGACAATGGCGGGGATGATGGTGGAGATAATGGCGACGACGACCCCTTCGAATTGCATCCGATGTGTTGTCGAGTTTGCCGTCAATCCATCGCGGATCTCTACACGTCGGTCGACGAATGTCTCCAAGCCATGGAAGCGATGAAGCAGCGTATGGAGGACTTGGAGCGCGTAGTCGAAGACGACTACAAGTTCCTTAACCGTAATGTGCGCAAACTTTTGGCATGGTTGGAAACATGAGACGCAAGTGGTGCAATACTTGCTTGAAGTACCACTAGGTCTAGTCTTCCCCTTAGGATTTTTGTAAGATACGACGAGGACGTCGTATGTTTTTAGCGTGGGGGAGAGCTAGCTAGCTAGCTAGCCTTAGCTTTTGAGTTTCAAAGTTTAGGTTCTGTTTAATCTTCGAGCGAGAGTCTTAGAGTTTAAAGAGTCTTAGTTTTCGAGTGTGTTTTTTTTTAATTTTTGCAAGTTTGAAAGTGTCTTAAATTAGTGTTGAGTCAAAGAAAACCAAATAAAAAGAGTCTTTATATATTTTTGTGTCTTGTGTGATGCTTATTTTTATTCACTTGTTTGTTTATCTTTGATTCTTGATATATGAACACAAGTGTGTGGTTTGAAAAACGTTTACCGTGGTGCTTAGTGGAATTGCTACTACTTAAAGTACCCATACCACACTTCGATCTTGAGCTTCACATGTTAGTTGTGCTATGGTCAATGCTAAAAGTTGGAGGATTTCAGTTCTGAAAATTATCTTAAAAACCTTGTAATAAAGGTTAGAAAAACCTCTTTTTCCAAGTTGAGAGTAAGAAAAAAATCCTATACAAAGCCAATTTATTTTTTTTTGCTCCACCATAAGTGTGATTAGCACGATGAGTTAGGCTAGGATCCTTCTCTCTTGGGAGTTTTAATTTCGAGCAATGATCATGTTCTTGTGCTTATCTTTTATTGCTAGCCTCGTCATACATTCGGTAACGAGACTTTCACCTTGGAAGTCCCGTGCATCGCCGAATTCCATACCCAACCCTATATATCTCTTTTGTACAACGCATTCCTTGAACACAACCTACTTTCAAAAGTTTCGTCTCGTCTCTAGCATGATTTATTTAAAATTTCAGATTGTATGCATGCGAGAAAGAGAGGAGCAGAGAGCTTTGAAAAGTCGTCAAGAGAGGAAAAATAAAGAGAAAAAGTATGAGTATGGAAAAGAAAAGAAAGAAAGAAATAAAGAAAGAAAGAAAGAAAGAAAGAAAGAAAATATGTGAAAGAAAAAAATATGAGAATGAAAGAAGAAAAAGAAAAAGAGAAAGATGAGGTAGCAATAAAGATATGAGAGGGATGGATCAAGTGAAAGAAAAGAAAAATAAAGTTTAAGGAAGGATGTCACATTGTTGAGAGACGAAACTTTCACTCTTTTTCCAACCATGTGCAATCCGACAACGAGGACGTCATCGGTGCCTTGTAGTCACAATTTTCCTTTGCCCTTGCACTTGTCCACCCTTCTAAATCTTCTCGTCCTTGATATCCCTACTTATGGTTTATTCTCATGATCATTGGCTTTGAAAGGTAAACAACCATTAGAGGAAGTTCTTAGTTTGACGATACTTGTGTGGATCGCGCTAGCCCTACCTATAGCTCCACTTTACATGATATATGAGAGACTTATGGGAGGTGAGAGTTTTATAAAATTGGTTAAGGATAGCCACCTCATATGAGTGACTTGCGAGAGCTTAGAGAAAGGTTTTTGTCTAATACTTGTTGCAGGAATTTTGTTTTTTTTAAATCATAAAAACCCTCCGATGGAAGAAAAGAAGTAAGTATGGCTGAAATTGAAGACTTTGAGTGAAGAGTTTGAGTTGTGGGGTAAATCTTGACGTGGTAAAAATTCTAAATGCCCATGTTAATGTTTGATGATCATTACTTTGTGTTTATGTATTAAAGATGAAAGGATTGACTAACTTGTGAAGAAGGATAAGTGGTACATGATTACAACACCTTGGACGAAGTTCTTTTACGAGTACTTGCTCGAGGACGAGCAAGAGCTAACATGGGGGAGATGTTGACGGTGTATTTTGGTACACCTAGCATGTTCATTACACTTTGGTTTGGATTTGATTATGGAACTAACCCGCCACAAGGCACACTAATCATATAACAAGTTCATATATGTGCATGCATTTGGAAGTGTTGTGTTTATGTAGGAAAACATGGACATAAAGGACGGATTCGCAACAAGTTCAAAGGAGCATTTACGGAGTCTTGTGTGTTCATGGGCTTGATGAAATCACTTCCAATGGTGGCAAGGACCGAAGTGCTACGAGGAACACCCCCGGGGATTGAAGCGTAAAAGACCGAACTTCGTGCGAAGGGAACATCCATCTTGGACGCGAGGATGACATCGTCAAAATCATGCAAGTGGAGGGGGCAAAGTGCATAATTACATGAGGACCCACGGGAGTAAAGGGGTGACCGAACCGGGCCGAGGTGGGCCCAGGCCGGTCGGCCCAGGCCGGCTGGCCCAGCCCACTCCGGTGGCCGGTTCGGTCCCGTTTTCCTTGCACCAGAAGGATCTTGAACCCTAAAAGCCTGGGCGCCGCCATTCGATAGAAGGAGAGAGCCATTCGCACCAGGAGGCCATCCACAAGCTAGAGAGAGAGAAGGAGGATCTCTGGAGGGAGATCAACCACCTCAAAGGAAGCACCCTCTCGTGGAGAAGAAGGAAGACACCGTCGCAAGGGAAACCATGATCAATGGTGCCATGATCGGCACCTTGATGGGGTAATCTTCTTATTCGTCCATGGGTTGTAATCGATCTTAAGATGCAATCATACTTTGTCAGATTATCTATCTATCATCTTGTGTTGAATATACTTTAATGCTTAAGGTTAGCTACCATGCCGTAAAGGGAGTATAGGCCTCAATGCTTCCTTGGATCCATTCAATATGCCGTGTCCATCATAGGTCTAGTCATGAATACCTTCACGTAGTGACAGTACGAGAGGAGGGAAAGGGCGAAACCGTGGTCACAACCCCGATAGGTTAGATTGGTTTAATGTCTTTAATTGATTGCATGATCGTAAACCCATGGGCGAGTGTCTCCTACTTTGATCACTTATCGTTCTCTCTAGTGTAGTTTAGTTGTTTTCTAGTATAATAGTAGTTAGGGTTTTAGTAGCTAGCGCATAGAAGTAGATTGAACGCTTGTAATCCCCTTGCTCCGCGGATTGACATGAACCTTGGGAATCCCGTGGTGAAAAAGGTGTGGGGTCTGTACGCTTGCAGATCGTAGAGGGATACGTCTTTTACCGTCAATAGAGCGCGTCTTCCTATTTCGGGTCGAGGCCCGCCCCGATGGTGGTGGTCTTGCTGCTCGCCTGTCCCAAGGTCAATCGTCTTGACTTGAACCTCCTCATCTGGCTGAGGCTTGTTGGCGTTGCCCGACTTCTCTGGGATGTCGAGTTCACTTGGGGCAAGCTTTTTGGATGCAGCGTAGATGTCCATCATTGCGTTGGGTACTTGATTCGTGGTTGTGAGTTCCACAGCTTCTGTGTCGTAGTCGAAGGATATCTTCAAGTCCCCTTGCAGCGAGAGTACACCGGCCGGACTTGGCATCTTGAGTACCAAGTATGTGTAATGAGGTACCGCCATGAACTTGGTGATAGCTGGTATACCGAGGATGGCATGGTAGGAAGTCTCGAAGTCCGCGACTTCGAACTTGATGTACTCGGTGCGGTAGTTTTCCCTTGTCTCCCCAAAGGTTGCTGGCAGAACCACTGAGCCCAGTGGGATAGCCGCGTTCCCGGGGACGATGGCGTAGAAAGGCGAAGTGCTCTTGGTGAGCGTGTGGGTGATGTCGAGCTTCATCTTCTTCAAGGTCTTGGTGAAAAAGACGTTGAGCCCGCTTCCACCGTCGATGAGGACCTTGTTGAGTCTGGAGCCCACGACTACTGGTTTCAGGACGAGTGGAAATCGTCCTGGTTCAAAGAAGCTTGTCCATTGATTCGCGCGGGAGAAGGTAATGGGTACCTCGACCACCGGAGAGGGGTCGAGACCGCTGGTTCAATGCTTAGGACTTCTCGTCTGGTGGCCTTCTAAGCCCGTCAGTTGGGTAGTCCACCGAAGAGGACGTTCACCATCTTGTCGGGTTCCTAGAAGTCACCGTTGCCCTCATCGGCCTTTTTCTTGCCTTTCTTGTCGTGAGGGTGTCGTGGTTCTGGAGTGTCCTTGAGTGTTCGCCGGAGTTGGTAGCACTGCTCGGTGGTGTGGTTGTCGTCCAGATGCCACGGGCACTTCTCTTTCAGCAAGTCCTTGAAGCCGCCGGAGATCTTCTTCGAGCTGTCTTTCGCAGTGCACTCGATAGCCGCGATAGTGTTTTCTGGCTTGCGCTTGCAATTAGGACCCGAGTAGTTGTTGCTGCGATCGCCTTGGTTCCCGTTGTTGTTGCTGCGATCGCCTTGGTTCCCGTTGTTGTTGCTGTTGTCGCCCGTGTTCTGCTTGCTCTTGCCATGGATGGTGTCGTACTTGGCGTTAGCCTTGTCTTCTTCATCAGCCCAGGAGGTGATCATGTCCTTGAGGTGGGTGATGGAGCTCGGGCGGCGACGACCAAAGTCTTCGAAGGTGCGACGGTGGTAGAGACCGTCTTGGAAGAGGTTGATGACCTCCTTGTCGGTGACGTCGACTACGGTGGCGCGCTTGTCGAAGAAGCACCTCATGTACTTGCGAAGGGTCTCGCCCTATTCCTGCTTCACCATTGCCAGGTCCATGTGAGTACCCGAGCGACCCATAGCGCCCGCGAAGTTGCTGGTGAATTAGTCCTTGAGCTGGTCCCACTTGTCGATCGAGTACTTCTCGAGTGACTCGAGCCATGTAAGTGGGGCTTGATCCAGGCAGAAGGGAAAGTAGAGGCACTTTGTGCCATTATTGCCACCAGCGTTCTCGATGGAGAGGGCGTAGCATCTGAGCCACTGTACTGGATCTTCCTTCGCGTCGTACTTGGTGATCCCCAGTGGTTTGAATTTTTCTGAGAGAAGTAGATTGCGAAGCCGTGCGGAGAAGGCGGGGAAGCCGTCGTTGTCGCCTGCCGCGGAGGATTTTTTGCGTCGTAGTTCTTCGATTTTTTGGCGGGCGTTGAAGCCGCCGCGTGATGCACCGGAGGCGTGGCTGTTCGCGTGGCCTCGGCCACCGCGGTCGCCTCCACCCCGAGCTCTCTTGCCAGCTCCGTGCGAGGAGCTCCAGCTGTCACTGCCTCCGCCACCAGGATCGCGGTGAGGGACGATATCGCGGTTACCGCCGGCGCCGCCGGCACTGTTACCACCATGAGAAGGTCCACCGGCCGATGCTTGAGTATGGTTGGGGTTAGCCGGTAGCTCTCCTCGGGTACGGTTGCAACCGTTGTCAGCTGGACTGCGACTTATGGCTTCGTGGTCGGGTTGGCGATTCCTGACAGGGGACACTTGAGTGACTCTGTTGTCAACTCTCATGAAGTAGGCGTTCTTCGTGAGCTTGGAGATGACTTCTCCCGCGCGCATCCCCTGAGCCTGTCGTGCTATCGTGGTGATAGACATAAGGCATTGTTCTGGGGTAGTATGCACCCGGTTTTCGACTTGGTCGAGAGCCTCCGCGAGGTTCCGGATGGGTAAGGACTCGCGGAGACGTCGGCGCCGTTCATTCCGCCTTCTGTTGCATTCACGTCAGGCGTCCTTGTTGGCATCGGTCTCGTCTGCGGGTGCCTTGGCAGACAACTCGTCTGCTGAGATATCCTCAAGATATCGGTCAGGGAATGTCCCTGAGGGTCCTGGCGTCTCGTTGGTAGTCATGAAGACTTGACGATCAGGAGAGCTGAGGCTGGAGTCGCTAGTTGCCACCTCTGTTGGAGTGTGCTCCTCAGCTAGAGCTAGCGGTGTTCCCTCCTAGAAGGGAAGTGAGTCGAGGTAGGCGACACAATGCGAGTTCCCGTCTGTCAGGTATGCGGGCTTGCGGTCTAGCCAGTAGACGAATCTGCCGGCGTGTGTAGATGTTATAACCAGGCCGGAAGCTGGTCCTGATAGCGGTTGCTCAATCGTGTGGTTCTCGGACTCGGGCTCGTCAGGGTCCGCCCCGAAGTCGAACTCGTAGGAGTCCAAGTAGTAGCCAGAGACGGGGTTGGAGTCCGAGTTGTACTCGGAGACGATCTCTTTCCCGGCCCGGCGCGCGGAAAGAGCCTCTGCGTGGGCCCTACCCTACTGGCGTTGCAGAGGCCGTATGGGAAGTTCTCATGGAGTGGGGAGTCTACACACGATGGCTCGATAGCCGACTCGCATGCGATGGCCCACGGGGACGTCGAGTTCGAGTTGGAAGCACATCCGAGCTCGAAGTCGGCGTGTTGGTTGTAGAGCGAAATTTCGCCGAATTTTCCGGCGAGATTGCCCGTGACTACTTCGGGAAGCGTCACGAGCCCGGTCTTTGGGTTAGGCGGCATGGTGAGGCGGCGCTGGAAGGATTCGGCGTCGTCAGCAGTGCAGACCCAGGAGCCGAAGACGAAGGTGTCGCCGCGATTGAAGGCGACAGTTGGCTTGATGAAGATTGAAGCCGTCGAGTTCGCCATGTGATCTTCGGCGAGATCCCCTACCTGGCGCGCCAGCTGTCGATGTTTTAGACCGGCAACCTACCAAGGGAAGTACCCGAGGTAGATGAATGTGGCCTCGCCGAGATTGGTAACTCGAAGGAAGAGACACGTGGCACACAGTTTAGACAGGTTCGGGCCGCGAGGTGCGTAATACCCTACGTCCTGTATACTGTGTAGCTCTGGATTGATTGGATGTGATTACAAGATGATGTGTATGAGAGACAAGGGTCCCTGCCTCGCCTTATATAGTCCGGGAGGCAGGGTTACAGGTCGGTTTAGGGAGAGAGTACTAGTCGTGTACGTCTAGGAGTCCTCTACACAGTACAAGGAATGTGTAGCTTCCTATACGAGTACTTCTCCACCGTAGTCCTTGCGCCTCACGCTATCAGGTGTCGTGTGGCACAAGCCGGGTAGCCCAGGGGCCCACCGAGTCGTCGGTCCTGGTACCCACCGAGGCAGTGGGCCCAGGGAGGTCCATACGACAGCAACGCGGGAGAGGGAGGGGCGCCGGGGTGGCGGGCGGTGGTGGCCGACGGCCAGGGGAGGAAGGGGCAGCAGGAGGTAGGAGACGCCCCCGACAGGTGGGCCCCACCTATCGGCGAGAGGGAGAGAGAGGAGAGGGTGAGGTGGGTCGGCGGCGGCTGTTGGGCCGGAAGAGAGGGATGGGCCACGGGGAGGAGAAAGAAGGGGAGCGAGGAGAGTGGGCCATGGGCCGGAAAAAAGATGGGCCAAGCTGGGCCACGGGGAAAAAGAAGAAAAGAAAGGGGGAGAGAAGAGGGGGTTTGATTTTTTTTCAAATCCTTTTTAAACAACTTTTCAAACCCCTTTTTAAATCAAACCTTTTACACCTTTTTCACAACCCTTTTCACAAATTCTTTTAAAGACTTTTAAAGCCACACAACAACAAAACTCATGCATTTCAACATGATGCACAAACACTTGGGTATTTTCTAAGTTAATTAAATATTATTTCATATATTGAGAGCAAATTTAATTAGTCAAATGTATTAAATCCTTAGAAAATAAAACTAAACCATGTTGCTAGCAATATTTTATTGTGATGGAATTTTCGGGTGTTACAAATCCTACCCCCTTAAAGAGAATCTCGTCCCGAGATTCAGAGGGATTGGAAAACAATTGAGGAAATTCTAGTACATGATGATCTTGAAAAGTGTTGGGGTACTTGCACACCACTAATATCGTCCACGAATCTTGATTTACTTTTCCTTCTTCTTTGGGCTTGCAGTAGCAACAAACTCAATCCTTTGTCCTTGTGGGCTTGTTAAGAGCACAGACTTCTTGGCACACAGAATAATTCCATCATGTTTGCCTAACCAATCCATTCCAAGAATCACTTCTATTCCACTAGATGTTATAATTACTAACTCAGCTTCAAAATCTATCTCTCTGATCTTAAGGTTGACCTGTGGGCATACATAGGTGGATTTCATTTCACCACTTGGGGAACTAATTAGCAAATGCATCTTCATGGAACTCCTGGGTACATCATGCTTTGCCACGAATTGTTCGGTAATAAATGAATGCGATGCCCCGGAATCAAATAAAACTGTTGCAGGTACAGAGTTGATAAGGAACGTACCAAGCACAACATCCTTGTCTCCTTGAGCTTCTTCAGCTATCACATGGTTCACCCTGCCATGCACGTAATCCTGTTGGCCTCTGTTACCTTTCTGAGGTGTCTGCATAGGTGAGGGCAAATACTGGCATAGTGTCCCAATTCTCCGCAGTTAAAACATCCACTTGAGTGAACTGGAGTATTATTCCTTACTGGTGCACCTGAATTCTGATGAGGATTTGGAGCATGTGGTGTCATTGGGTTGAATTCTTCGGGTTCCTCAAACAAATGATAAAACTGTTGATTCCATCCATAGTTTCCACCTTGTGCGCTAGAACGAAACTGAGAGTCTTGTGATGAGTTGTAACGTGGGCGAGTGTTGCTCCTAGACTGTCCCTGAGATTGAAACTTACGTTTTTGTTCACGAAGTTCCTTGCATTTATTCTCCAAGCCTATGGCCTTATTGAGCAACATCTGAAAGTTAGGAAATGTGTGGCTCTGCAAATGATAGTTAAGTGGCCCTATCAAACCATCGAGAAAGCGTTCTTGTCTCTTTGCATCTGTGTTGACTTCATCTGGTGCATAGCGGGACAAATGAGTAAACTCATCCAGATACTCACTAACTGTTATGTTGCCTTGCTTTAGAGTGAGAAACTCCTTCTGCTTCAGCTTCTTCACACCAGCTGGGATGTGATGTGTACGAAAACTCTCCTGGAAATCCTGCTAGGTAATGGTGTCGGCAGTAGCATGTGCAACAGTGTAAGCATCCCACAAATCAGATGCTGCACCTTCCAGACGGCCTGAGGCATACAAGACCTTCTCACAATCATTACATTGTGTGATATTCAGCATCTTGTTGATGGTCTTGAGCCAATCATCGGCATCGAGGGGATCTACTAAATGAGAGTAGGTGGACGGGTGGTGGCTCATGAACTCTCTATGCTTGTTCACTGGTGGTGGAGGTGGTGGGGGTCCTTGTGGTGGCAGCTGGTTCTGTTGTGCCTGTAGATTCTGGACAGTGGCGATGAGGTTCTGAATTAGCTGCATCTGTGCTGTAAAGAACTGTTACATCGTGGGATCCATCGCTAATTCTTGTGGTGGAGGAGAGACTTGATTCAGCTGACTAGCGATGTGAGCACGTATCATAGGTGGAATATCATGTCCACCTTCTGACCTGGTGTTTACCATCTCATTGTTAGGGAAGAGTATTTCCAATAAGAGGTTGAATTGATAAACATGAAGAGGAAGGGGCTAAGATTCAAATTTTAACTTTATTTATTTTATTGATGCATTTGTGGACATCACTCCACAAAAACATTCCAATCATATTAAAGATCCAAATCATGCATGTTTACAATCAACAAGCATTAACATCGCACGTCCTCACAAGAACGGCTCTATCGAAACGAAACTGGTAGAAGGGATAGGCAACCTAAGAAGCTACCCTAGAAAGCACGGGTGGTAGATCAAGGTGGAAGAACAAGAATCTAACTCAGTGTAGAAGAAAACAAAAGATATGATTGTGTTAAAGAATAAGGAATAAAATATATTTTTAAGTATAAATAAGATATTTTGAATGCTGGAAAGGCTTTCTAGAAAGAGAGTCCTTAATGTTGACCATTTCTATCTGAGGTTACGTCCTACAGTCAACATTGCTCTGATACCACTCTTGGTATAGCCCGGTTCTTTTGGGGTAGCAGCCTTTGCGAAGGTGTTGACCATTAGGGAGGGTTATGGTCTGCCCTGAGCTGTAACTGTCGTGGGTTGTTGGTGCTTTTGCATATCTTTGTAAAGGCTTTGTAGCATCCCTATGCAATCACACCTCGGAAGTGTGGTATTGTGCCTGATCAGCACATGCGTGGTTGGGTTCAAAGTTCTTCGAAACTTTTACGCGAACTATGGTGAAAGTGTGCAACCTCTGTAGAGTGTAAAACCGATCGATCAGCCGTGCTCACGGTCAAGAGCGGCCTGGACCCTCACATGATTAATGAACTTAAAGATGGACTTAATATTGCTTTCCGGTTATTCCTGTGGCCTTGCTGAGTACCAACCATAAGTGTACTCATCCTTGCTTATGTTGTTCAGAGAAGAATCCTGAAGTGGAGTACTTCAGCGACTACGAGGAGTTCTGCGGATGCGATCAACCAGTCAGATGCCTGTGGAAGATGAAGATGGAGTCGCGTCTTCATAGTTATTGTTGTTCGTGTAAAGACCTTCGAGACTACCCTCGTGAGTGTAATAAAAGTTCATAAATCTTTTTTGTACGTTTTGAGCAATGTCTTGTAATATTACACTCATGAGTCTATCATATGTGCGAAAGTGTGATCCTGGCACACATATGAGATGCATTCGGTTTTCTTCGAAAAAACGGGTGTGACATCTGGGTGCATATCCAATACCACGAAGTCAACTGGCACCAAGAACTCTCGGATTTTCACTGGCACATTCTCGGCGATTCCTGACGAGTAGCAAACTGATTGATCTGCCAATTGGAGACATATTGACATTGGAATCAAGGTAGGGTGCTTGAGCTTGTCGAAGACAACCTTGGGCATCACACTAACACTTGCTCCAAGATCACAGAGTGCATTGTTGAAGTATTGATTTCCAATGGAGCACTCTATAGTGGGGCACCCTGGATCCTTCTTCTTGATGAGTGATGTGTTCAGGATTGTCGCACTACATTCTTCGGTCAACTTGATGATCTCCGTAGTTGGCAAAGGTTTCTTGTTATTTAGAACATCTCGAATGTACTTAGCATAAGTCGGAACTTGCATGGCATCCAATACAGGTATGTTGACATAGAGCTTCTGGATGACTTCGACGAATTTCCCGAATTGATCATCAACTTGAGGTTTTCTCACTCTTCTTGGATATGGTATGAAGTTGGTGTCGTGGAAATCTTATCTTGCTGAGTCTTGTTCTTCTCGCACGACTTCTTCTACGTCATTATCCTTCTCTGGAGCTTCGGCTGGTGCCACAGGTACTGCAGATGTTGCAAGTGTTGTAGGTGTTCTAGCCAGTTGTCTTGTTGTGCCCTTTGGACATGGTGGATATGTTGTTTTCTTGCCACCTCTTGTTCGGACATTAAACACCTATTAAGGGTTAGTGGCAAAAGGTGCAACAGCAGATAGTTTTGATAACTTTGATTCTAGTCTAGCATTAAAGATAGCTTGATCTTTTAAGATTTCAGAAAAATTATCCATCTTAACATTTATGTCTTCTAGAATCTTATCCTTAGCAACAAGCTTCTTAGAGAGGTTACTGGTTATTTTATCTCGTTCTTCAATTAACTCTCATAGTGAAGGTTGCTTGGAATTATTACATGTATACTTACCTGCATAAGTCGGTCGTGGTTGTAGGTCTTTTTCTTGAGTAGGTGCTGACTTGTGGACCACCAAGCTTGAATTTCTTGAAGTAATCATTGAATCTTGTAAAGCTTGTCGATCCTTCTTGAAGTTGGCTCGTTCCTCAAGCTTGTTCAACAGCACATCCATACTAGTTAATAGTTCTCTCAACTCTTCATGTTCTTGTACTTCTTCACTCTGATGACATTGTTGAGTGTTCTTCTGGGTCCAACCTTGATTTTCAGATATCTTCTGCATAAGCATATTGGCTTGTCTCGTAGTGAGTGACAAGAATGATCCTTTAGCAGCTGCATCTAGATGCTCAAACGCTTTTTGATTTAATCCATGGTAAAAGCTTTGTAAGAGCATCCATTCTTTTATTCCATGATGAGGGCAATCCGATATATATTCTTGCAAATGTTCCCATGCCTCCGAAGTTGACTCGCCTTTCTGCTACTGGAAATTGGTGATTTTTTCCATGTAAAGCATTGGTTTTGCCTGTAGGGAAAATTTTGATAGGAAGGTTGTAGAGCATTCCTCCCATGTATTGATTTCATTGGACTAGAACCATTGTCTCACCCTTCCCTTTAGTGAAAATTGGAATAAAAGGAGTAGGATCGTTTCCTTGGGAAAGTCCTTGACGGAGATGGTGGCGCCTTTCTCCAAAAAGTTTTGGAGATGAGCGCTAGCATCTTCATGTACCTTTCCACTGAATAAATCAGCTTGCACCATGTTGATGAGGCTAGGCTTAAGCTCGAATTCATGATCGATTGTTGGTCTAATGCGAATGTTATTGATGTTTGGAGCAGAGAAGTAGCTATCCTATCTCTGATGTATCCTCTTCTTCTCCAGTCTTGGCCCCTGGGCATGGGATGCATCTCTCAGAAGATCATCATCATCAGGCCAGGACAGGACAAGAAGAGGATACATCAGAGATAGGATAGCTACTTCATAGTTCAAGATCTAGATTCTAGATCAAGAACCTAGTTCTAGATAGAAAGTCAGATTCGAGTAGAGTTGAGCTTTGCTCTAGTTCAGATTTGTAAGTTTATCAAGATTCAGTTCTTATTTTGTTTCTCAGTGACTTTATGCTATTTCAATGTTATGTGTGCAATTGCTAAGTTCCTACTTTATTCTAATAGTATATTTGATATAGTCATGACCAATGATAAGTCTACGCACTTATTCGTAGAACTCCTAGTATTTTATGTGCATATGCTAGGTAGTAGAGAGTATGTAAGCATGGTGCTTAAATATAATTTACTTGTGTATTCACCTTATACTCCGGGTCGTGTGGTAGATCGTGGGCATGACAGGCCTATTGAGTCCTTCGTAGTCCACCCCCCCCCCCCCCCAAGTATAAGACTGGTCGAACAATGGTTCTAGGGAAGATCAAGTTTCGTCCTTGATTCTCTTGGGTAATCTTCGGGGTGTTCACATTTATCCATGACTATGCTATATGTGATGATATGCTACATTAGAATAGATGAACAAACTCAGTCTTTGTATGCTATATAGAATCGTGCCTCTTAAGTAAATCCAATTCTAATATAGACTAAGAATAGTTTATGCTATGCTCCACATGTTCCTTTGCCTGTCTGATTTATCATTACTTTATCATTTGGCTTACCCCTGTTAAAGTATGTGCCATTCCATCAAAGTCCATAAAGTAATCTACTGCCATCCCTATGTCTGTTGTTACATCCATCCATCTTCCCTGTGGATACGATATTAATTTAAAACCCATCACCCCGGGTGAAATGCTCACTGGTATCTGTGCGCTTGCGGATTATCTACCATAATATTTAGAGAAAATTCCTTGTATGCCATAAGAAATTATAGCCCATGAGCTCTGTGCCATAAGAAATGTAAATTTGAGCTCTATGCCATAACTTGTATTTTTTCATGTGCTCTATACCATTTCCGTTACAATTGACTAACTGAGCTCTAACTGAGCTGTTAAATAGAAGGCGAAATGACTAAAATACCCCTGGCTGGAATTTTAAAATATTTGCCAGGTTGATATATCACTGGAAGTTAGCAAATGATATATCGCAGGAAGTATAAAAAACAACCATACATGACAGGTTCAGATGAAAAACCAAGAGATCTCAAAAACCAATCATAGAGATGAAATATTTAATATTCATTGCAAACTGATAATGATGTTCATACAACCACTTCTAGATGTTCAAGCACACATAATTGCAAAGGCAATACATGCAAAAATATCCACTTGCTGCCCAGCATACATATTCATTACAAACTGATAATATTCATACATCATTGCCCAGCATACAACCACTTTGAGCTGCTCAAGCATATATCATTGCAAAGGTCAGACATGCCAAAATATCCACTTGCTGCTGCCCAGTTCTACATTCCAGCACCCAGCAGCAATAAAAGGCTCTAAAAGTGGTATTTCAAAGGCCATACCAGCCACCCATACATGCCAAAAGGGGTAGCAACAGCAGGTTCTAGTTTCAGCAAAATAATAGTACATAAACTAGATCTTTTCTAAAGGCCTAGCAAAATGACACATCAATGTGCTGGCCATACATAATGATTTGCATTAACTATATATTCAAATCTGGAAGTGAAAGCTTCCTTTTGCTTCTGGTATGGGCTGCAGGGCTATGCTTGTGGGGGGTTGTCTTGCTTCTAGTACCCATAGCTGGACTATCATGTGGCGCTGCAACCTGTTTCTTCTTCCTTGGGTTGCTATTCTTCTTTCCTGCTGCCTTTGCTTTCCCTTTAGCTTTTTTCTCTCCCGGAGGTTTGACAATAGGCAGCATGGAGTACTCAATGGAAAGTAGCTCAGGTTGGTTTGAGCCACTTCCAGACCTGCACATGAATTTCATACATGAGGACAAATTAGATCGACAAATTATATTTATGATTTCATATTAATAATGTGAAAATATGAAGTGTTGCAGATATACCTTAAAGAAAGTCCAGATCCTAAACTAGCTGAAGCAGTAGCTGAAGCACTAGCTGAAGCACTTTGGCTGTCATACAAAATGAAATGGTTGTAATATTAAGTGCTGCAAAAAAAATATTTTCAGTGCACAGATTCATACCTTGGAGGAAATTGCATTGTTTTCTGTGTTGAGCCAATAGGTACAATGCTGCTCTCACTCGATGGTTCATTTGTTTTCTTCTTTTTCTTTGGAGGACCCCTGTCAAAAAAGTAAATAAATGAATGGAAGTAATTATAGACATATATCCAATAGTGATTAAATGTTAAAATCCTTACTTTTCAGCTAGAAGAGCTGCTATGTCATCAGGATCACCATCCTTGCAATTCCACCAGCGATGACCATATTTCTTGCAAACATTGCACTGATGTTTACCTTTCGGCCTTGTGCCGCCACTAGTTTCTGTATAATCTTTGAACCTCTCATTTTGTCTTCTACCCGCTGTGGATTTGATGAGTGGTGGATGCATGAAAAAACCATGGTCAGATTCTGGCCATTGTGCTTTGTCAGGCATGGCAGGGATTAGAGCCTCATATGCAGCTTTGAATTTCTCAACTGAGTAATACATGTCAACATATTTTTCTAATGGTTCTCTAAGAGATGTGATAAACACAATGGCATGTTTGCAAGGAATGCCTGTGACATCCCATTTTCTGCAAGAACATGTCTTTTCTTGTAAGTTGACAACACACTTGTAGCCACTACCGCCTTTCACAGAAACCTCTCCTAGAGTGTGCCCACTTCGTTGTACATCCATATCCAGATTCCTACTTTGCTCCCTCAACTCTTTGATGATGTGTGGCAAAATCACCCCTTTCATCTTATTTGATATATCCCTCCTAACATCCCACTTGTTCATGATGAGTTGCCTGAACATGTCCATCAAGTCATCCAGATTCAAGCCCTTGATCTTCTTTATCCAATTGTTGAAGCACTCTGCTAAATTGTTTGTGACATAGTCAACCTTGCAATGGGTCCAGAATTGGCTTCGTGCCCATATCTTATTATGTGATTGCCTTATATAATTCATGGCGACTTGGATTTGCTTCCTCCATAGCTTTCCAATGCTTCTCAAAAAAGTATGGGCTCCAAGAATATGCTGCTGGCCAAAGGTGGTCTTCAAAGATCTTTCCAGTATATTGTTTCTTAAAGTTCTTCACCAAATGTAACATGCATTCCCTATGTTCTGCAGTAGGGAATACATCCTTGACCCCTGCCATCACTGCCTGTCCAGCATCTGTACATATAGCTAGCCCTTGTGGTACTCCAATTGCATCTTTAAGTCTCTCCAGAAACCATGTCCAATTTTCAGTTGTTTCAGAGTCAAACACTCCAACAGCAACCGGATACATCCAATTGTGTCCATCTACAGCTACTGCACATGCTAGCTGCCCCCTAAACCTTCCTGTCAAAAATGTGCTATCTATTGCCAAATATGGTCTGCATCCATTGAGAAAGCCATCTATGCACGGTTTCATAGCAAAAAACAGCCTGTTAAATCTGATCTGCTCTAGTATTTTGTGATTATCTATGACTACAAAGCTACCAGGAGAGCACCTTTCAACCTCTGCTTTAAACCTATATAGGTTATTGAAGCTGCTGTCCCAACTACCAAATAATTCTTTACGTGCCAATTCCTTACCATCATACACTCTCCTGTAGGGCACCTGAACTTTGTACTTGTCCTTTAACCTCTGCTGCAATTCTGCAGCTCTCAAACTTGAATTCTCCATCAGCCAATCTTTGACTTTATCGCAAATCCAAAATTTAGTTGCGTTCTTCACAACCTTACTTGTTCTTGCACTTGAACAAGTATGCCGCGGCTTTGGATTCTTCCTCACCTATCATGATATACATAGAAGCACAAATTAACAAAAGTGAACAGATTAAATTGTTAATTAACAAACAAAAATGTGACTAAGAGCCAATTACCTTTATTGAAACACCGTCTGTATCTACAGAAGCATATAACCTCCATTTGCATCTGTCTTCATTCTTCCTCGAACAGTAAACCCTCATTCTCTCTGGATCACTTTTCTCAATATTAAACTCAAATTCATATTTAATAGCATGTTGAGAAAGCGCCAATCTAAATTCTGCCATATTAGGATATATGCTGCCTACACTCATTGGAGGGTCATCTCGATCATATGCTACAATTGGCACAGGTGGCAATGGATCTTGCCCAATCAGCCCATCCTCTTCCTCAAATTCAACATCAGATTCAGAGTCAGATTGGGAATCAGACCCACTTTCCTCACCCACATCATTGCCACCCACATGTGTATTAGGAGTAGGAAAGTATATTTCTTCATCATCAACTCCAACATGTTCGTTTTGTGGTTCCGGATTTGCAAGGATCCCGTCATCAGGATCGTCATCAGAATCAACATCAGATCCATCACTAGGTTCAGGTGGGTGTTGGCTAGTTGTTGGCTGGCTAGGTAAAGGTGTAGGTTGTGTTGATTGGCTTGCTGCTGCAAGAGATGGACAAACAATAGATGGGGTGCAAGGGATGTTAAGTCCCTCAGAAATTTCTGGGTGGAAGCACATACAAGAGATGGGCATGTCTTTAGGATCGGTGTAGGTAATAGTCATATGCACCTCCTTGCTATCAACATGATTGCTAAACATTTCAAGCAGCTCCTGATCTGTTCTCACTTGTGAGGAGCCTTTAGTGACATTACTGTAATAGAAAACATGCACTAGTTCCTGATATCCATGAGGGAACTGATCCACAATTTCTCTGACGAAGTCCTTAAAATTGCATAGATCAGAATCTACAACTTTGTTAAAACTATAGCATGAGGTGGAGTCCTTCCTATAGGTTCTAGGATTGGCTTTGATGTGGATTTCAATCAAAAAGCTTGTCTTAGGGTCCATCCTGTTAATGACAGACCATCAAATATATTCTATCTTGTTTCAATTGAGACAATGGAGGATGAAAACAAATCAAAACAAAATTAAGAGGAGAAAAGCTCACCCTTCAGGAAGCCGGTCGGGGCATCGCCGCCGTCCCCATCGGCTGAGGAGGCGCCCGTGCGACGTCCATGGCGCTCGGCCGTGGCCGCCTGCGGCACCCGCCGCCCGTGCGGCATCTGCGGCGCCCGGCCCCCCGTGGCCACCCGTGCGGCGGCCGGTCGTCCGTGCGGCGCCGGCCGGCTCCGCGGCGCCCGGCCCGCCCGTGCGGCATGCTCGCGGCGCTTGGCCGTGGCCACCCGTGCGGCGCCGCGGCGCCCGGCCGTCGGCGCCGCGCGCGCCGGCCGTGGCCGCCCGTGCGGCGCCCGGCCGTGGCCTCCCCGTGCGGCGCCCGCCCGCGCCTCGCCCGTGCGGCGCCGCGCCTCGCCCAAGGGAGCAGCGCGGCTTGGTCACACCGGCGGCGCTCTCGCAGGCGGCGGCTAGGGTTTCGGGTCGATGCAGAAAAGGGGCGGTCGGGCACTCGGGCGCAGCTCGATGCGGGTCAGGAACTGAGGATGGATGGTGGGGAGGGGCAAAATTGTCCAATCCGTTAAGAAACAGAGCCCATTAACGGTGTGACTGTTAAATTGTAACGGAAATGGTATAGAGCACATGAAAAAATACAAGTTATGGCATAGAGCTCAAATTTACATTTCTTATGGCACAGAGCTCATGGGCTATAATTTCTTATGGCATACAAGGAATTTTCTCTAATATTTATGTAGGCTCTTATACCAATCAAATTTCTTGCACCATTGCTTATTCTAGATCTATTCTTTGGAAGTTGTGTTCAGAAATGTCAACAAACACTCAAGTCCCTTGTGATCGGCTTGTAGAGCCATATGATCACTAGTGAGCTTCCCTAGCTTTTCTTCAAGTCTTTCATTTTCTTGATCCACTGCAGCTACACACGCAAAGGATTTGATAACCTTATCATATTGTCTAGCGAGTGAATCATACTTACAAACCAAGGAGGCGTTCTCAGATTTGAGAGCCTCAAGTTCCTTGGCCAGGGAACTTGAAGCTTCATCCTTCTCAATCTTTCCTCCCTTAGTCTGTTTCTTCTTTGCTTCTTGGCCATCAAGCAAGTGGTTGTGCCTCTGCTGGCACCGGTCTGACCGCTGGATGCCACCGGTCTGACGGTCCCTGCTGAGGGACATGTTCTTCGCTCCTGTGTCCTTCTCCTTGCTTGGGAAGTGACACTTGAGGCTCAGTGATGTTGGATAGAGAAATAGAGCTCTCCTCAAGTGCCTTCTCCATGGTTTGCTCTTGATCAATCCATTTGGGCTTTTCCTATTCTTCACAAATGATTTCCCAAATGGTGTGTGCATCAATCTTAAGTTTATCAAGGATGAATTCCTGCACATCATCACTCAAAGCACTACAAATGAAGTTAAATACTCGAGAGTTGCATTGCCAACACTCTAAGTCCTCTAGGGATGATTTGTCAACTCAATTTTGATTTCCCTAAGGTGAGGAGGTAGAATGCTAGCAACAACATTCTTCTCGGCAAGTGGACCAATGGTCCTAATGCAATTGAGTACATGAATTGACCAAGATGCATAGTTTGAGCCATCTAGAGCTAGAGGCTCAAACGGTACCTCACGAATTGTCAACATCGAAGAACTCCAAGCGGTTAAGCTCGAATCGGAGCACCAGGCTTTGATACCAATTGAAAGGACCTTGATGTCGCCTAGAGGGGGGTGAATAGGCGAGACGACCTAATTAAACTTTTCATCCCCGAAAACTTGATCTGTCAGTGGCCACCGGTCAGACCGGTCGCGTACTGGGCTTCACAGACCGACCCAATTAAACTTTTCATCCCCAAAAACTTGATCTGTCAGTGTCCATCGGTCAGACCGGTGGTGGTGACCGGTCAGACTGATCACGTACTGGGCTTCACAGGAGGCACCGGTCAGACTGGTAGCACAGAGCACCTACAAAAACAACTTCAAGCCCCTCTTGACTTCTAGCACGAACCAAACTTGGTGAGTGGCCTCGGTAGATGATCATAAGCAAGGTAATGACCCTACACACACAAGTAGTACACCCAAGTAGATCGAAGCAGAAGCAAATCAAATATGCTAGAAAAACAACTTGGAGAGGCAAACCACACAAAAAAGCAAGGATTTGTTTCCCGAAATTCACCACCCACCAAGGAATGGCCATGTCGCCGTTGACGAGCTTGTAAGAGAGAATTCCCACAACAAGTCAGATCTCTTTCAACCACTTTCCTCCTTTCCACTAAGGCGATCTTTTCCATGAAAAGGCAAGATCACAGCCCTCACAAACTTGCCGCTACTCACCACAACCTTGGGAGCTAGTCGGCGATGCCTAGCCGTCTAGGAGGCAAACCTCCAAGAGTAACAAACGCTTCAAAGTTTGTAAATGTGAAACTAAAGTGCTCAAGCTATGTGAATACTCTTGTTAGCTCACAAAGTCACTTTTGAGCTCACTCTCTTAACCCAACACAAAGGATATGGCTTGAATCTACAAATCTCACAAAGAGAGGGTTGGGGAGTGTCGGTGTTTAAACCACTCGACCTCCATGGGAGGTACCCGCAGCAAGGTAGAAGGTGAGGATCGCCATGATCTGGAACCCGAAGGTACGCGCGAGGACACAAGACACAAGATTTATACAGGTTCAGGTAGCCGGAGTAGCTACCCTACGTCCTGTTTGGAGTAGTATTGCGCCCTGCGCTTGGTGTTGTCCCGGAGGGATTGTCGATGTTTGGCTAGGTACCGGCCCTCCTTTATATAGTCCGGGGGGCGGGTTCCTAGTCGGTTACAAGGCAGGAGTCCTAGTAGGATTACACAGAGCGAGTCCTAGTAGGAGTACAGGGGAAATTCTGGAAGGAGTCGGTCTTCACCCCTTCTTCCTTCCTTGCATGAGTACCGGGGTGTATGCCCGACAAGCCCCCGAGCACATTGGAGTCGAGAGTAGTAGTTCGAGTAGTCTTGAAGTCTCTTCGGGTAGTTCTTGAGCGTCCTCGAGTACTGCTTGGAGAAGCCTTCAATAGTACTTGAACTGTCGCGAGGCTGGAAGGTGGTCCAGCTCATCAGTCTTGAAGTCGAGATTATATGGAAGTGCGGTTGCAAAATCGCACTCCATATGGAGTATCCCCGGAGCCTTAGGTTGAGTTGTAGACTCTGGCTGAGGGTCAATCTTGATTCTGCTTCTGTCTTGAAAAAATCAACTGATGAGTGTAGCCTAGTAGCCCCGATCCTTGGAACGATTGAAGAATCAGTCCAAGGGTCTTCGGTGTTTGCGGAAGTCATCATCTGAGTACTCTTGTAGCGTTCAGCCCCCGAGCTCGTCGCCAGGTGAGCCGTAGGAGCCACATCGAGTAGTTGTTGGTGTCGAGCCCCCGAGCTAGAGAGCTAGCGGAGACTACTCGAGTTGTCATCGAGTAGTGATTTGGTGCGTAGCCCCCGAGTTTGGGAACTAGCCGCGCCGGTGGAGGTACGCAGAGCGTACTGGAAGTCGTCGCCGAAGCTTGACCTGAAAGTAGATATGCGTACATTATGTAGCATTTTTGTAGAAATTGAATCTACAAATGACAAATACAAATATGAATATAGATGTAAATGTCATGTGTCATGCTCTTGTTGTGGTCGATAGGCGTCGAGTAGTTAGCCTGATGCGGTTTAGCGCCCGGTCTCGTGGTCGTTGTTTAGCCATAGCCGCCGGGGGGCGTGGAGGCATGACGGGGAGAGCTGGTTTAAGCGCCGGTCTGCGAGGAGCCTGTTTAGCCGTAGTCGCTGGGGACGTGGAGGCATGACAGGAGAGCCGAGGCTTTGCGCGGATCAAGGCGTGTGCTACTGTAGCGAAACCATTAAGAGGTAGACGAAAGTAGTTGGCGAGGCGACAAGAGAGAGCGCGTTTGCTCGTTGTTCCGCATGGCGGAGAGCAAGATTGCGCAGTGCCTCCTCAGGGTGTAGCCGTTGTGCGCCTCCAGCACTCAGTACACGAAACGTCATGGCAAGAGCCTCCTAATTTGGTGCACCAAGCCTGTGACAGTCAGTCAACGGTCCCCAAGGAATAGCTGGCACGGTGTAGCTCTGCTGGCAGGTAGCCGTTGAGAGGCGTACACGAAGTAGTCTTTGGCGTTGGTTCCTGTATGTGGAGAGCAAGCCAAAGAAAGAATAATTATTGAAATAAGTGACTTAGCTTGATTCGCGGACGAGTGTCGACGAAGCCGTGGCGGTCGATGATGGAGCCGCGACGGTTGGAGCTGAAGTCGACTAGTTGGAGGTGGATCCGACTAGTTGTTGATGTCGCGGGAGCCGTCCTCGACTAGTTTTCTAGTTGAGACTAGTCGAGGTAAGTAGTCGAGGTAGTCGTATGCCCAGAAGACGATGTCGCGGCGGCGTACGACGTAGTCGATGTAGAGCCGCTGCGGCCGGGAGACGAGTACTCGCGGCGCACGGCGAGGTTGACGTAGAGCCCGTGCGGCCGGGTGACGAGTAGTCGCAATGCACGGTGAAGTTGATGTAGAGCCGGTACGACGTAGTTGACGTAGTTGTAGCTGCGTACGTCTTCCAGGTGCATGGAGCAAAGAACTCGGAGAATCCTTGGTAGCTTGGAATCTTGGCCTGGATGCGTGACAGCTGCTGGACTGCTCCACTTTGATTCGGATTTGGACAGTGATGTGTCCATCTTGATCTCCAACCCGACGACTTGGGAACCGAGGCGGAAAAAAAAGGAATTGGCGCTGTTTCCGCTTGGTTCATGTGCTCCTCTCGGATACGGCGAGTTGACGTGGAGAACTTCAAACTCGGCGAATTGGAATCCGTTTGCGCCGAGTAGATTGATCTGGATTTGGTCCTTCGAATTCGCCTGATGATCGTGACGATGGCCCCACGGTGGGCGCCAGCTGTCGGTGCTTAAACCACTCGACCTCCATGGGAGGTACCCGCAGCAAGGTAGAAGGTGAGGATCGCCATGATCTGGAACCCGAAGGTATGCGCGAGGACACAAGACTCAAGATTTATACAGGTTCAGGTAGCCAGAGTAGCTACCCAACGTCCTGTTTGGAGTAGTATTGCGCCCTGCGCTTGGTGTTGTCCCCGGAGGGATTGTCGATGTTTGGCTAGGTACCCGGCCCTCCTTTATATAGTCCAGGGGGCGGGTTCCTAGTCGGTTACAAGGCAGGAGTCCTAGTAGGATTACACAGAGCGAGTCCTAGTAGGAGTACAGGGGAATTCTAGTAGGAGTCCGTCTTCTACCCTTCTTCCTTCCTTGCATGAGTACCCGGGGTGTATGCCCAACAGGGAGAGCCTTTAAGGCTTAGGGCTTGCAAGAAATGGCTTGGGACCTCAACAACACCACTAGGAACAACAACCTTCAATTGAAGAAGGCTTGGGGTATTTATACCCCTCAAAGGAGAAAACTAGCCGTTAGTCCTCGGGCGGCACCGGTCAGCCGTTGGGCTAGCGGCACCGGTCACATCGGTGCCTCTCATTGGTCAGACCGGCCAGGCTCGAGTCACCCCCAAAACTCTTTCTATGATACTAACACTTCACCAACAAGATGAAGTGGCTCAAGTTAGGTTAGGTTAGGAGGGTTTGTTAGCACACTCTAAGGCTCCCAAGGCTAGATCTCACTTAGGTCAATTAATGAGCACTTTGACTTGGTCAACTTGCTAATGTTGCATCCATCTTGATAGTACGAAAAAGAGCTCGTGTGGCGGCGATCCCTCTATGTGTGGATCTGGGATCTCATCGATGCCAAGATCTTGAAGCTCGGCGAGGCCTCCGCCGCCTCCGGCGAGCTGATGTGCAGTGCCTCGGGATGGAGGGCTTCTTGTGCCACCAAGATTTCTCGCACGTGCCGCCGTCCGACAACCCTGTCCCCGTGCTAATGGCTGCTACTGGGTGATGGTCGTACTTCATCAACAGACTCCTACGGAACCACCTCTACCGCCCTCGCCTCCAACCACATGAGCTAGGAGAGTGCTGGCACAGCAAACGACCTGAAGAACGGGAACGACTTGAAGGATTGGGGAAGAAGGGGAAGAGGAAGGGGATGACACGTGGAACCCACGAGTCAACGAGTCAACAGTAGAGATGTAGGGGGCATTCTTGTCCATACAAAAATATTAGTGTCTGCAAATGGGTCCAAGGGCATCAAATACGTACAAAATGACAGATCTCAAAGAAAGAAGAAATTGTAATGACATATTCCCAAATACATGAATGGTAATGACATATCTCCGAAATGCGAAAGTTGCAATGACATATATCCAAAAACCGGTCAAACCGACCGGTTACCATGGTAACCAGTCTAACTGGCCAAGCCCAATTTTGGTACCGGTCGGCTTTTTTATCATGACTGACAGTGTCAAACCGAGGCTCTCGTCTAACCGGCCAGTTTGACCAATTTACAGGTCCGATTTTCCGGTACTGGCAACCAGCACTGTTTGGAAAAAAACTGTGTGTGGAGGACGCCCAAATTGGTCTAGCACGCCAAGGCCAAAAGGCTCCGGCACGGATTGTTTTTGCGGTTCATCATCTTCTTCCTTCTTTAATCATCAGATTCATGTAGTTTCGGTGACATTCATGTTTGCACATAAAATATATTTAAGTAAAATACACTGGAGGTCCATCAATTTGTAAGGATGTGTCACTTAGATCCATCAACTCTTAAAATGCATTTCTGGGTCCAAGAACTTGTTGAGTCATTCACCGCAGGTCCATAACTGTCCTGATATACTTGTACTGGTGACATGACGTCATGCCTTGGCTCAAGAAGCATCTTCTAGCTGAGGCATTTCAATTAGTAGGTTACAAATGGGTGACACATATACTTAGACATTCCTTGGGTTGAATAACAGTAGCCTCCTCGCCTGTACGACAGGAGTAGGCTGTTGTCGTTTAGCTCCGGAAATATCAAGCACGTGTCACTCATAAGCTGCTTGATGAAATGCCTCAATTAGGATGTGCTTCTTCTAGCAAATTCATCATGTCATATCACCAGTAGAAGCATATGTGGACAATTATGGACCTGCGGTGAACGACTCAACAAGTTTATGGACCTAAAAATACATTTTCAAAGTTGATGGACCTAAGTGACACTTTCTTACAAGTTGATGGACCTTCAGTGCATTTTACTCAATAGATATATTTTAATCACTAATTATGATAATTCTCTTTCAACCCCTCTGTTATATTTATCCTAATGATATTTATTAAGAATGGAGATAAGTACATAATAGGCTCTCCAAGGGTTCCCTGAATCTTCCTAATTTTTAGTTTTTAGCAAGTGAGAAAAAATATATCTGGTAATTTCTAATTCATCCTTCAATTTTTTTACAACTCGGGAAAAATCATCTTGTCCCGCGTAAAGTTAGGCACTTGAGTCAGAACATATGTTTTCTCCCGTGCATGTTCGTCATCTAATCCAAAGGTGCAAGAGTGTGAAAAGAATAAAAAGCGGGAATAAGTTCATGATACAAATATATAAGAAAAAGGGGGTGGAAACCAGTCCACCTGTGGAAACTATGGAAACTCCGGTCAGAACCGTTGGATCTAGATCTTACGAACTGCGATAGAGCTGGCACATGTTTGCAATGAACCGCCTGCCAGACCCCCTCACCTCCCTTGTACTTTTGCAAAAAAAGCCCTACGGCTCCCCCACTCAAATCTCAGCCTGACATTTTCAAAAAAACAAGAAAAGAAATCTCAACCCCAGCCTCCCCAACCCTTATCACAGAACTGCGTCGCCACCCCTACGGCGCGTCCCACACCATCGCCCTTGTGGAAGGTAGGAGATGTTCGGCGAGATGTCCTCGAGGTGGAGCTTCCAGAATCCGACGAGCTGGCCGTCGAGGCTCGAGTTCCTGCAGGCGGAAGAACGGCCCAGGTCAGTGTTGCCGCCGTGGCTGGAGAAGTTTCTGCTGCTTCTTCTTTGCTCACCACAGCTTCTTTCTTGTTCTAACTCCTCGGTCCCGGAATATGCAGGTGCAGGATCTACAAGCAACTGCGCCCCCCTAGTGGAAATCTAGCCTATTCCAGAGCAAATCGTTGTCGAGTTGCTTAAAATCATGGAGCAACCTCAGGAGTCCCTGCTACTGCAACTAGACTGGTGTTGCCTGCAGAAGTGATGGTTTCCCATGGAGTTTGCAATGCCTCCTTTCTGCAATGGCAATGGCTCATGATAGGCTTCTTATATGCTCTAATCTATGTAATGGCAATGCCTTTTTGCTGCAATGGCAATTGTGTGTGACAGAACCATCCAAAATAATTCTATATTATCACCTAAGCCTTTCCACGTGGCCATTAAGCAATAATAAAGAACTATTCTGTCGCCTCTACCGGATCATGCCCAGGCTTTCGTACATAAAAGTAAAGGTCATTCAGAGTTCAGACAACGGAAATAAAACTAAATGTGAGATACACATGGGAGGCCATCCATAGAGTATCACTCATCGTCAACCTTCTCTCACTCAAGCTCCCAACCATCTGGAATAGAACTTGGCCAGATGGGGTTACCTGAAAACCACAAATTAAGCAAGACTGAGTATTCCAATACTCAGCAAGACTTACCCAACAAAAATAAAATAAGACTAGACATGCAAGGCTTTTTTGGTTCATGGGTTTGTTTTGCCAAAAGCGAATAAGAGTTGATCCTTACTTTAAAATTTTAGCTCATATTCTAGTATGTTAACCATTCTAGGTGAGCACCTGTAGTAAACAAGCATGTTGTGCAAACAATATTAAACAAGCAACAATATTAATCCAATTGTTTCATAAATACATGGGGTAACCAGTGGTCAAGCCGACTCAGATAACGGCGAGTGATCGACGATCGATCGATTTATATCCTTGCAAGGTAAACCCAAGATACACGGAAGAAGGTAGACCCAAGAAATCAAATAAAAGCGAATGCGGGCTCTACCCCGACCAGGCGGTTCCCATCATTCCCAGATTAGGGACTGGCGCTATAGTACGGAGTACAAGGTTAATGGAACGCCCTCACACGGCACGTCCAGACTCACACATGCACTCCCGATAGTGAACCGGGAGAAGCATCTCAAGAGTAGTAGCGATAAAGTCCCTGCACTGGTTCATTAGATACTAGGCTTACCGGTCCCATTCCCGACAAGCACTTGGTACGTTCAATAGCTTAAACTAGCACAATGCTACTCGGTCGAGACCGAACCCATTGCTCTTACCACATGAGCGAGTCAATTTAACAACTTATGATTCCAACATAAGCATCCTATATCTCACGAGCAACGAGTCATTACTTGACTTGTACCATGTCCTTAAAGCATGGCACTAGCGGCCTAACATACTAGTATAAGAGCATAGGAAACTAAGGATCATGCATCTAGGTTTCAAAACAACTCCTGAAACTTAAATGCACAAAACATAACATAAATACTGAGAAGGAAAAGATGTGAGTTTATCCCAAAAAGGTTATATGCACTCCTGCCTTCTTCTACTTTAGCACTAGCCTTGGGCTCCTCTGTACTTTGGTCCAGGCCTTTAAAATCAGCTAATACTAAATCCCAATCAGCAACTTGTCCTTGCTCTTCAACCCTTGCTTGAGTTAGTGTATAAAGCCCATCAATTAAATCTACATGATATGCAATGCAAGGTTGAATTAGCAACTAAAAATTGACAAGCTACCAATCAGAAAATTTAACACCACAAGCGTAAACATGTGAGTAAAAGGTGACCACATTCACCTTGACAAGCAAAACATAACACAACAAACCTACATAAGCACTAGGGGGTTTTGGAAAGGTTAAATCACCATTTGATGGCATCTGTGTACATAAGCAAATTAATTTATTTAACTTCAAGAAACAGCAAGGGAGTGTGTTGAAAATTCAAAAACAGAAACATGACATGCTTTCTCAATTTAGCACCTTAATTGCCCTTTCTTTATTTAATTAATTCAAACAAGCCTTACAACCATAATTACATATTAAATAAAAATCATCTCAAATGAGCCTAAGCTTTTGCACACAACAACATATGCCTATTTTAAGCTCACAAACCAAAATTTAGGTTAAGGTCATTTATATATTAATTTATATGTAAAAGACAAATTTCAGCCTAGCATAACACAAATAAATCTTACAAAAAGATTTCCCAACTTTCTACTACAAGTCATTTATACCAAATTTAAGTCTCTGACCAAGTTACAAATGTAGATCAAATTTATTTTTTCAAATTATTGATTTAACATCCTAAACAAGCTTAAATACAAAATATGAATTAAACAAAAGCCTAAAATCAAATCCATAATACCAGAGGTACTATTCAACAAGAAAAAGCCCTAAGGTGCACTTGTGCTTAAAGAAAAGTTTATTAAAGGGGCTATAAAAAACATCAAGATCAAACTAGCATAGAGCTTACATAAATCATAACTAAGAATCTACACATCAAACTCATGCCAACTTTAGTCAAAAACATGCGATAAAGAGTAACATATCCAAAATTCAACTCCAAAGTATGTGTATATTTTAAAATACTAAAAACACCTCAAACTGAGTTTGGATTTTTAATTAAAAAACTACACAGAAAAACCCTATGCATGCTTTCTAGAAAAGGTAGATTTCTTCACCAGAAACCCAACAAAATTGGATTTGCATTTGTACGATTTTTCTACGATTTTTAATGAATTTTCTAAGTTGCAGCCAAAACAACCTTATTACAACCAGGTCCCTGGATATTGCAGGTAGGCCCCTAAAATGAAAAATCCAATTGCAATGTGATCCCTAGCGCGACCAGCGGCGGAGATGGTTGGATTCCGGCGAGGAGAAGGCCGGGCTTAGCCGAGAAAGGGTGGGGAAGTGGTGTAGGCTCACCTAGGGTTCGATTTGAGGCGGTCCGAGTGACGGAGGATGCTCCAGCGATGGAGAACGACGGCGCGATGGATCTGAGGCCGCAGGAGCTTTTGCTCGGGCATGCGTGCTAGCAGTGGAGGCGAGCTAGTGGCTGAGGAAGCTACGGTGGGTGCTTGTGGTGGTGGATGATGACTCAGGTGGCTCCGGAGTCGACCGGAAGATGGACCTCGACGGTGGAGACTGCCATGGCGATGGCGGAGCGGACCGAAGGTCATGCGGCTCTGCTCTACTCGTCTGCAGAAGAGGAGGGAAACGATGTGTGGCACACTAGAGGAAGTTCCCTTGCTCATGAGGCTAGCTGGCCATGACAGCTGCGAGCAGCAGCAGCACAAGGGAGTGGGAGCCAGGCGCGTGTCTGCCTGGACGACGCGGCCATCGGCGCGACGACCACCTGGGCAACTTCAGAGGGCGTGGTCCACTTGGCCAAGGTCACTGTGTCGTGCGCGTGGACCGGCCCGCTGCGACGGCGTACAGACGAACGTCGTGGACCAGGCGCAGACACTGGGTAGGACCGGCGGCATCGAGCGTTGGAGTGTGCTCCGGCGTTCCAGCTCACACAGCAGTTCAGTGAAGGCACGTTTGACCGGTTCAAACAATTAAAACTTGAACTGAACTTCAAATTCGCCCAATGCGACAGTTGTAATCCAAGTATCCAGCTTCAACTTTTACAAAGGCCGACCTATGTTTTGGTGCTTGGTTTAACAGAGAAAAACATGGCGAAGTTACTGCAAAACTCGGCTCTGAAATACGGGTCGTAGGACCTTCAACTCGAATTTTCGCCAATTTAGACTCAGAATTTGAATGTCCGCCAATAATGAAAGTTGTGTTCCTTGAAACAACGAAAAACTTTTGTATTGGCAGATTTTTGATGTTTTATTATAAAATTTGGAGAATGCTAGAAAAGCATTTCAAGATTATAGAGCTCTAAAGGGAGTTTGAACAAATTTGTGAATTTGACCGAGGTTTCTTTTTGCAAAGTTGGTCAAGAGTAAACTAAGCATGCTTTGGGACTAATCACAATTAATTAACAAGTCTAATTCATGTGCTTATGCTAATTAGACACCAGGGGTGTTACATTGTGCCACCAATGTATTGAACTTCTGTGTGGATGATGAGATCGAATAAAAATGAAGTTTCTCTTTTCCAATTGTGTGTGAAATGGATAGATTGCAGCATTGTAAAAAAAATGCAAACATGGTTATGATTAGTTAATGAATTGAGATTGCCTTTTCCCTTCAAATTGTTCAAAAGCAACATTCTTTCCATTGTACTTTGTTTGTTACCGGGACTTTGAACTTTGTTTCAAGGGATACCCCTTGGTGGAGGCCATTGCCCACTGGCTGCCATGATACTGATAGGATGCAATGTGTGATCTGAACCAATTGTGCTCTCTTGTGCATGAACAGTATTATGTGAAATGGCAATTCTGCATCCTATGCAGTTGTGTAATTGTGCCATTGGTGACATTGTGCTTCAGATAATGCTTACAAAAGGAAAAGGAAACTAGGAAAATCAGCATAAGAAATTAACTGTATCAAGAAAGGGATCTCATCATTAATTAATTAAGAGTAATGTAAAGGAATAAATGCAAAGAAAAATGATTATGCTACTGTAACTCTGAAAATAGACAGTAATATCCAACAATAGTTCTTACACCATGAAACGAAGTTGAATGGAAATGATGAATTTGAATAATTCCTTGGTAACAAAATTCCAAACGAAGTCGAGATACATCCATCAACTGACATGCAAAAGAATTATGAAGAGCAAGGAGAAGAAAGAAACCAAAAAAGTAAGTGTTCAAGATGCAAGCAAATAGTGAATCATGATGCACGAAATTGCCCACTGAACCGTGTTGCCTAATTGCAAACACCTATTTTGTACAGAGATAATCTCCATTGTTTCAGATATTTTGAGTCTCTTATTTTCAGTCTATCAATTATAATGGTTCAAAATTTGCATCCTGATGTCTTGATTTGGACCCAATTGGGGATGTGGATAGATATAAGTTTTACAATATTTTCACTTTTAGATCACAATTAGCTTTGCATTTATTTCGGGTTTAAGCTTATTCAGATCTGACATTCATGGCCATTCAGTTTTATGCTGAAAGCTTATTCCTTGTTTTTTGTTTCTTGCTTGATTAGTCAAATAAATTCATGTAGCAGCCACTCAAATTCAAGTGATCCCTAGGAATCAAATTCATGCAACAACCACTTAAATTCAATTTGATTCATAGGAATTCAAATGGAAGCATTTATTGGTTTCAACTTCTTTTCACACACAATTGCCATGCTGCACACACAAGTTCAATTTTCACACATAATTTTATTCATTTTCATGTTGTACACACAAATTCATTACATAGGAGGGATCCCTACATAGGAGGTACAATTTTCATTACCCATTGCAGCCCTTTCACAAGTTCAGGCATTTTACACATTTTTCACAGCAGTACACAACACCATAGAACTTGGCCAATTGCTCTTCCTCTAGGTCCAGGGCATGAACTCGATACAATTGGTCCTCCTGCCGGTTAAGGGCATGAGATCGACACAATTGGTCTTTCTGCTAGTCGTGGGCATGAACTCTGCACAATTTCTCTTCATGCAGGTCAAGGGCATGAACTCGGCACAATTGCCATTGTCGTTGCAGTCATTACACAGAATCAGTCATTACATCCATCAGCAGGAGGAGGAGGATACATCCATCAGGAGCTGCTACTGTTTAGCAGAGGCAAGGACAACCTTCCATCAGGAGCTGTTACTGTTATTGTTGTCGCTACATCTACCAGGACCAATCTGTGTGTGCCTTGGCCCACCTGTCGTTGCATTTGTGTGTGCCTTGGCCACCGGAGGTGAAGGCGGAGGCAGGGAAGGGGTGCGGGTGGAGGTCCGGAGTAGGCGGCAGGGGCATGGGGGCGGCAACGGGTCGATGCTGAGGGGCGGCCGCGAATCGATGGCGAGAGGGCGGCCGCGAATCGATGGCAAGGGGCGACGGGTCGACGGCGAGGGGGCGACGACGACTCGCGACTTGGGCTGGGAAGGGGCGTGGGAAGGGGGCACCGTGGCTTGTCTGAGGGGTGGGTTCTTTTTGCAAAAAGACACGGGGCGGAGGGGGCTGGCGGACGGTTTTCTAAAAAAAATGCTCACACCACTTCTCTCGCGAGTCATTGAATATCCAACGGTTCTGATCGGAGATGAGTTTGTTTCCACCTCATACACTCCCTAAGAAAAAATATATAAAATAGCTAGAATAATTTAAAATACTTTATGATTCCCCATATAAAATTGTCTTTTGTATTTCAGTACTGGATTATTAGAAGCTCTTATAAATGACCTTCTTTGTTTCTTCCAGTATTTTTTTGAAGTTGTAAAATTTCATACCTTTGGAAATAAAATATTGGATATCCTTGCAGATGCTCTTAACATCCGATCCAGCTCGTGTGGACGTCTGATACTACTGGCCGATATATCATGGAGTTTTTTTATTTTTCAGAAATCAGGAAGTCGCATAAAGAGCTAATAGATTTGTCTCGTGATTTATATTCCATTAGGTTTGATACATTCATATCGTGATTTTACATTCCATTTGTGTAATTAATGTTAAACATATCAATTCGATGTGACACGTGTTATTTATATAGAAGTGTCAACCTGCATAATTTGTAAAAAATATATTCATGAGCACAAAGTTGTTGCAGAAAACGTTTCACTCCAACCTCGAAAATAAATTTTCACCGCGCCTTCTCGAGGCGCCCTTTCCCCCATTTCCCTCCAACCGGTCCCGCCAAAATCGAGAACATTTCCCTTTCCCTCGCCTTCGTCTCTTATCCCCCGCCAAAACCCCCAGCCAAAGCCCTTAAAACCATCCCAGCCCACTCCGAATCCGCATTCCCCATCCCCTCCACCATCGCCTCCCCACGACGAATCCAATCCTCTTCGCCAGCGTCTAGCCTTGTGCCCTCGTCTCATCACCGTCGATCGGCCGCTATGGCGCGCGACGGCTCGCCGGAGCGGTCCTCCGACCAGCCTGCCCTCTTCGACGACGACATGGTCACCTTCCGCGCCGTCCTCGGCGTGGACCTCCCGGTGGCCGCTGCCGTCGACGCGCTCACCCGCTGCAGTGGCGACACCGAACGGGCCATCAAATGGCTCCAGGACAATGTTGCCGCCGCCGCCGGCGTCACCGAACTCGACGGCGGCGAGGTCGAGGCGGAGAAAGGTCCATCTGGGGGTGCCGCTCCGGTGCCTGCCCCAAGGGGCGTCAAGACAGAGTACGGCGTTGGCGGCGGCGCCGCCGCTCACTCCTCGCGGCCGTCGCCTCCGCTCAAGGTTGAAGCCGCGGGCGTGGTCAAGATGGAACCAATCGATGCCGAGCCCGACGAGGTGAAGGTGAAGGCTGAAGATCCCATCGAGGTAGAGGTGAAGGTTGAAGCCTGCGGCGAGGCCGACGTCAAGGTGAAGACGGAGCTAATCGAAGACGGTGGCTCCTTCCAAGAGGAAGCTGTTCACCTGGTCAAGCAGGAGGAAGCCGACGATGTCGATGTCAAGGAGGAGGATGAGGAGGTCGATTCGCCCGTCAAGGAACATCTTTTGTCGCCGCGCCGTGTCAAGGAGGAAGAGAGTGACAGCAGCGACGACGAGGTGGAAGTCATGGATCCTCCGGCGAGGTCCAAGAAGAGGCCCCGCGAGGACGACGACGGCGTGGTCTTCATCGACCTGACGACGTCCCACCCGGTGCCGTACCTGAACCCGAAGCCCGTCCGCGCGCTGCCGCCGCCGGGGGCCATCCCGAAGAACGAGTGGAGGATGGTGGTGGCCCCGCCGCCGGCGGAGCTGGACGAGTACCCGCCAGACCGCCGGGAGTGGTGCTTCTTCAAGAAGTCGTACGCCACCGGGCTGTCGACGTGCCGCGGTAGGAAGCTGCTGGACGGCGGCGAGGTTGTCCACTTCGCGTTCCCGTCGCACGAGAGGCTTGGCGGGATAAGGATGTCGTACAGGCAGGAGGTCGCTCTGATGCAGATCGTGCGCTTCTCGACCAACCGATCTGGAGAGGTTCGTTCCTGCAACTTTTAATCACAATTACAATTACTTCGTTGGAAGTCTGGTAGAGATGGATGTATCTGTGCAGAGTTATTAGTGTCTCAAATCTTGATTGTTTCATGTAATAATTGTAGATCGGGAAGCTGTCTCCCGTGTGGGCGAAATGCCTTGCCCCGTTGGTGAGTTCTTCGACGATCATGGTCCAGGGGAAGATTGTGTTTCCGATGATGGAGCTGAGGCTGATGCAGGAGGTCTTGCTGTACGTCAGGTAATGAGCAGAACTGAGTATTCATCATCTGTGCTTTGCTGTTTGATTTGTCACTTCAGGGTTCCGTTGCGCTGTTATTTTTTCCTGACTGATGCTGAATTTGTTGGGGGGTTTTGCAGCTTCTACATCCACCGCTCATCCAGGTGCCTGATTGCCCCTGAAAATGCTCACCATCCGGACAATCCTCTTCGCGGCCTGTTCAAGTTGCTCCGGAGGTTCGGCGTACCTGAAGTCTGAATCCCTGTGCGGATGTGCCCAATCCACATAGATGGCCCCTTGTAAGGGCAAGTTTGAGGCTCAGGTTTTAGGAACTCGCTAGGAATAGAGTAGTTCATCAGCGAACCGTGTTGGCTAATTTTGCTCTAATTTTGCCGCACGGCATGGCTGCTAAGCCGTTCTCTTGTATCTATGCCACCCCCCTAAACTGATTTCTACCCAAAGCTCTGTTAGGCCAACGGCAATGGTGTCCTCCCATGTAATGTTGAGCGGTATCATTGGCTTGAATATTTTGGCTCGTGCAATGGGTGCGCGTTGCGTAGCTTTGTTTTGAGTCTGATTTGATCACGATCTCTGCTCCGCCTTAAGCAAGTATGGTTAATGTGTTCTCTACACGAAGAAACAATTCAACACCTCTTATTTGATTGTCCCGTTCAACTTTTGTGGGGAAGCGTGTGTTTTACATTTGGGGTGTGGAACATCTTTTTGGTACTTGGCTTAGAGGTTTTTCGAGTAAGCAAAGGAACCTTGTGCTGATCGGTTTGGCGGCGTTATGCTGGGCCTTGTGGATCAGTAGGAATGATTTGGTATTTCAAAAGTCACGTTTTAAGTCTATTTTGCAGGTGATATTTAGGGGGACATTCTGGATCAGGAGTTGGTCTGTCCTTTCTAAAGAAGATGGGAGAATTATTCTAAAGGAAGGTTGTCGTGCATTAGAGACTGTGGCTTTGGAGTTTTTTCATAAGTCTGGGTGGAATGTTCTTAAGCGTATCGGAAACTAGTTCTAGTTTGAGATGATCTGCTTTGTGTAACTAGAGTGCTGTCGTCCTTTGTAACGGTGCTTGAATCGTTTTGAACTAGTATAGCCTGCGTGCTGTCGTGTGTGTGAGTTGTTCCTATCAGCCGCAAGCAGTTCCATGAACTGTTGAGGTCGGAACTTTTGTTCCTTTATCTTAAAAAAAAGTATGGTTAATGTGTTCTCTATTCTTCGTGGGAAGGCGAAGTCAGTGAGTTTGCTGTTTCTTCGTGTAGGCGAAGTAATAATTGTACACGTTTACACCAGACCCAGTCACCTAGCGATCTGAGCATTGTGCTCCTGACTGGCTTATTCTACACATAGGAACAATAATGTAATGAATGATCAGTCCTCCGGGGGGTGCAGACTGTTCACTGATGCGTTATGGGCTGGAGCAGGGCAAACTGATGTCACTGTCCTAAATCTAGGGGTGGTAAGACCGTCTTCACTAACAATATACAATTTTACATGTTTATCATATTGTAGACGGGTTTATTTTACCAGCGGGTATGGGTAGTATGTACCCACACCTGCACGCGCTTCCTCGATGGGTACATGATGTTACCCATTGCCATTTATATACCCGCGGGTAGACATATAATTCCATATTCGTCTCCTTATTTGGGTATTCGGGTTTCGGGTACCCATCGCCATCTTTACTCCCCCTCTTCTCCTTCCCTTCCTATTCCTCTCGGGCTCCGATGAGAGCTAGCTGTTCCCACGCTCCGGCGGTGGATGAGCATGGTCGGCCGTCGGATCTGCTCGTGGACGATCGATGTCCTCCTCGACGGCTTCAGTGTGGCTTCAATGGAGGCGCGACTTCCCATGGCGGGGAGGCCCGGCGATGCGCGGCTGTGCACGCGCTCCCGGCGGCCCCTGGGTGGGAATCCCGACAGTGCAGAGCTTGCGCTAACGCCTTGTGGCCGATGATGGGGCTTCCGTGGTTTCGTGGCGGCGCGGTCCTCCTCCCGTACTCCGTTGCGAGAGCTTCTTCTTCAAGTCCACCTCCTCCCTCTCGCCTCCGGTTGCTGCAGTGCTCCGCCTTGCAACCTCCGCCGAGTTGGGCGAGCTTCGCGCCAGCACCCTTCTCACCTCTGGCGCTCTGCGTCCCTCCCTCTTCCTTCCCTGTGATGGCGCGAGAGAGCAGATGCTGTTGGGCGACGGGTGAGACGCGATGCAGCAAAGAGAGAGAATCCCAGGAATGCAGGTGGCAGCGGCTGGAATCGCAAAATGCAGCGACGGGTGCAGCAACTGCTGGACCTGCTACAATGCCGCAATTTTCTTCATTTTGCAGATGCAGAGCGCTACGCGGCAACTGTTGGAGTCGGTCTAATGGAACATGATCCTAATGCATTTTTTCACAATCCAACTAAGCTCTACTATTTTTTACTCAAAAGTGTATATTAATATGACCTGGTCTTTATATGATTCGATCCTTAAATTTGATAGACTTAATTGGAGGGCTCTTTACCACCTCTACCCAAATCTATTCAAAATTATGTATTTTTTATAATTACATAGTACAACGCAGATGCTCACAACACATTTCATCCCTAAATCTTTGATTGGAATAGTGATGTATACTCACTAGTTTTCCTCCCCAAAGAAAAAAATGTATGTTGGTGTTCTCTCTAGTGTTTTTATGTAGTTCCCTTTTATACTTTTACTATCATAATGCCATAACATTTCTACAGTGAAATATTTATTTTATCTCACCAATGTATATTGTTAGAAAAGCAATAAGAAAATAATAATTGATATGCACTCATTATGTAACCATAGATATTTTGTCCATTTGATACGTTTTGTTAGAAAAGCAATAAAAATAATAAAATATAATATATTAATATATGTTGAGCTTCATACTGTACTTCCGTGGTAATAAAATCCACTTTACATCGAACATGTAACTCTTATAAAGGAGCTCCCCACTAACCCTACTTAAGGAGTTCTTAAGCCTCTGATTAGCTGCTGTGTGAGTGGTAACTGAAATTCACTTAATCAATGAGTTACTTCTGAGCGCTGTGTGTCGCCGCGCGGTTCGTGGCCGCTGCTCGGGCGTTGTTGTGCGGTCGAGCGCCGCTAGCGGGGGACCTTGCTCTTGTGGAGTGGAGGGGACACTTCGTCCAGGGCGGCGCCTGCACATGCCCGCGGCCCTAGCCACTGGGTCCATCACACTTAGAGATGGCAACGGTAGAAACCCGTCGGGTAGTGCCCTTCCATACCCGCACCCGCCAACTCTAACTCCTACCCGCTAAAAAAACCCATACCCGTATGCGGGTCTGAGTTCTTACCTATACCCGTACCCGCGTGGGTTTTTTACCCGTTGGGTAACCCATACCCGATAGCATACCCATTGTAAACTAATATATTTGAGAACATAACACGTGATAAGGTGCATACATCAACGAATTTAATTGATAAAAAAGATAAATGATAACTGTTAACTAATTAATAGTCTAATAAAGCATAAGATTTTTTAGTTATCGATATTAAGTTCTTCACTAACAATGTACTATTCTACACGTTTATCACATATTGTAGACGGGTTTATTTTACCTGCGGGTATGCGGGTATGGGTAGTATGTACCCACACCCGCACCCGCACCCGCTTACCCGATGGGTACATAATGTTGCCCATTTATGTACCCGCGGGCAGAAATATAATTCCATACCCGTCTCCTCACCGGGTAAAACCCGTCGGGTACTCGGGTTTCAGGTACCTATTGCCATCTCTGGTCGCACTCGAACACAACGCCCGGCCAGCGAGCAAAGACCCGGGAGTCCACACGACCTGGATCAGTTCATTGGTGGTCGACAACCCGACATTCTGTGCTACACGAGACAACGATGGTGAAAAATCTTGGTGAAACAAACACTTGACATCGTGTGTACTGTGTATTGGACATTTTTAAGAAACAGCGTAGCGAACAATTATTTTCGTTATTTGTTAGAGTGTGGTATGAGCAAATTTTGCAGTGATCTCGGGTCGTGTTGCTGCGAATCAATGGAATCTCACGTTTGGAGGACTCCGTTTATTTTTTATTTTACGATTTTGCAAAATATATGGTACCTACAAAGTTTCACAAAACTAACCTTATACCGCCAAATGAAATGACAGTTGGAGGTGCTATAGCTATTTAATTTGATAGGACAAGGTTAGATTTGCAAAACTTTGAGGAGGTTGTATATTATTGCAAAATCGTAAAATAGCGGTTAGCTCGGATGGTCAGGGTGCGGTTGTGCACCCGTCGGCCTGGGTTCGAATCCCATTAGGCCGGTTTCTAAAAAAAATCCCCTCACCGTTCCGGGGTTCGAAAATTTTCTAGGTCGGGTGTCGGTTTTCTTCTTATAATATACTCACCAATCATACAAGTAACCCTTAGAAATTATTCTCAACTTAAAACATGAAGACCGAACAAGATAGAATTATCTATGCTACCAAGGACCCACTCTACTAAGTAATTACATGTTCTTTTTTCAAGATACACCATGTGATCGTTATGAATATTTGTTTATATTCGGATAAGAAACTTCAGTTCAAATAGCTTGCCACTTTGATTTAAATAAATAGTGATACTCATTACGCTGTTATTTCAACTTTACATAATATGCTCATGTCCTTATCATCGAGAGATAATATCATGATAAATTTTTCTTAAAATCATTATATTTTCTTAATTCCAGCAGGCGGGTGACGTTCTCTAATTCCTTTGCAAGAAATACGACAAGAAAAAGAACAAAAAGTGGTAAGACACGATAAGTGGATTTAGATTAAAAACGACATTTCGAGAGGCTCTACTTGTGGCCCACTTGCAGCGACTGATGTCTGCTAGACCCATCGCTCCCGTCCCGTTTCGGCTGAGGCCGAGTCGCCGCCGCCGCCGCCGCCGGTGTCTGGGTGCGTTACCATCGATTCGTCTGAGATGGCGGCGCCACCGGGAGGTGCTGGGATCGTGTGGCAGACGCCGGCCAACCCGCCCGAGCCGCACGACTACGTCATCCGCAACGGCAAGTAGCCTCCTCTCTTCTTCCATGGCGCCGCGCCGTACGGGGAGTTCCCGGCACTAAAACCCTAACCCCTCTCTTACTGGCGATTGGCCGGTCCCCTCTGCAGGTCGGCGTTACGTGAGGCCTTACTACTTCGAGTTTATCTCCCATGTAATTCCGAAGCGCCACTTCCTGTACTTAGCAACGCTTATGTGGAAGATACAGGGTGTTTCCCCCCGTTTTGAACTGCTTAGGTTGAGGTCATCAGGTGAAGTTGTGGATAATGGGACTAGATAATCGCTCATCCTATCACACACATGCAATTTCTTAAGGTTTAGTGTTATTTTTTCTTGAAGATCTACTATTCTTTTAATTGCGACACAAAAAGAAAACTGCATACAGGTGAGTATCTCCAGTTCCCCTGCTGTGCCAGATACTTTGTAATTCAACCAGTGTTCAGGGCTCAGGGCTTGTTTCTGTTATTAGAAATGCTTGTTTAATTTGATTCGCTTTGCTCTAAAGATGGATAAGAGCAGAAATGCATTACTTTCTCTGTGGATCTAAGCACTTTTTTCTTCACATTTCTGATTCATTCTTTGTCTGATTTGCAGGTGAAGAACAGATGGGCTGGAAAGACCATTGTGGACCTCTTCACTGATGAGTTCAAAGGGCGGTCTCGCGAATATTATGTATGATTCATGCCATAACTCCTTTCACACCCGATTTTCCAAAGAAAACCAAGTGCTACCTATATGTATGCCAGGATCTAGTTTCATACATATAGTGACATCATAGTGTATAACAGAAATAATATCACGTAAAGAAAAGAGAGATTATGAGAGATTTACAGTAGAATCCTGGGAAACAATGACTCCAAACTTCACATGCAATCGACTGAGGGTTGTGAACGCCTAGCACCATCTTCTGGACATCATACATCATCATCTTCTTCTTCTTCTTCTCTGAACAATGGTTTACCAAGGGTGAGCACACTTATGGTTGGAGCTCAGCAAGTGGGGGAAGATGCAAAGCTATCAAGGATAGGCTAAGATTTTGCAGCGGTTAGCATTTTAAGTTGGTCAATTTTTATTAGCAAGCACCTATTTACTAGATGTAAGTTCATACCAACCCACTTAAGCATTTAGGAAAGCATCTCATCTCAAAACCATATGAAAACCACGATTTAATTCCATCTTTATGTTTGATTATCATGTGAGGGTCCAGGCCGCTCTTGACCGTGAGCACGGCTGATCGATCAGTTTTCACTCTGCAGAGGTTGCACACTTTCACCACAGCTCGCTTAAAAGTTCCGAAGAACTTTGAACCCAACCATGCGATGCTGGCCAAGCATCATACCACACTTCCGAGGTGTGATTGCATAGGGACGCTACGAAGCCTTTACAATGATATGCAAAAGACCAACAACCCACGACAGTTACAGCTCAGGGCGGACCATAACCCTCCCTAGTGGTCAGCACCTTAGCAAAGGCTGCTAACCCAAAAGAACCGGACTATACCCCTACAACCCCGAGCCCCCTGTGTTCCTTTCGGATAAGGTCACCAGTACAATCGCACACCTAATTAATTGGCTAAACCAGAGCCATATGGACAGTGGTTGCACTGTTTTCCTGGGTGGTTCTTCATGTTCCGATTAAACCATATGATCTTGTTATTAACCACACACACACAATATATGTCACCAAAGTTATCATGATCAACATTCATCATATTGTAAAAGATTCATTTTAACCATCCCAAGTTATAGCAACTAAGCATTTCTACCCAAAACATTTATTTAGAAGGGTTGTCCAAGGTAATGAGGGTAAAAGTCTAGTCATGTCCTTAAAAAGGTGATTTTCCCATCAAATTTATGCATAACAACATTTAAATGTAAACTTAGTTATCATGCAATTATTTAGGACAAAGAGGAATATGCAGAGGGAGAAGTCCACTTGCCTTTCTCAACACAAAGCTACTCTTGCTCTTCTGCTCTTGCTCACTTGAAACTCTTCATGACTTTCAAACAACAACTCGATCTTCTACTCGAACCAAACATCGGGAACAACACATGCAAAGCAACAAACAAGAATAACTAAGAACAATACACGAATCAAGAAAAGGCTTAAAAAGAGAACGGGGTTTGGTTCTAGGATCGCGGACGCAATAACACTCGGGACTATCAGGAGATTTAGATCATATCACACAAGGCTATGTGCTTGGTATATTTTAATTCAATAAAGATGTGCATAGGTTATTTCAGAGAAATACCCTATTTATAATTAAGCAAGTTATATTTATATAAAAGGAACAGTGTATAACTTATTCCAATTTTATTGATAAATATTCAAGTATCATTTATGCCATGCGGATGGCTGGACGCACACACTGAGATGGCGATGACACACTGATTGGCTCGGGCACGATCATGTGCGGCAGGAGATTGGAAATGGCATGGCGCATGGGCCCAGGCCATCACGACATGTGGCCACGCGGGTAGGATGTGAGCTGGCACGGGGGAGCCGAGCAGCTGGGGCGCAGATGAGCGCCAGCACATCACACGGGTGCGCAGAGCCAAGCAATGCGTGCAGTGCGAGGTAGACAACCAGAGATGCGCGGACACATAGGCTGGGTGGGCGGCGCACCGTGCAGGCGCATGAGGGTGCGCGGCTCGGCTATGAAGCATGGTGCACAAGCGCTGGGCGGCCACGGGCAGAGGCCTAGCGTGAAGGCCAAGGATGGTCGGATGGGCCGGAAAGAGAGATGGAGAGAGGATGAGTTGGATGTACCATAGAAAAGATAGAGATGGAGAAAGATATTTGGATTTGATTTTTTTTATGATTTTGAAAACACTAAAAACATCAACCAAAAACCATGCAAACGAATATGAATGCATCACTCATAGAACCATTTCACTTAATTAGAAAAACAAACAATGATTTTTCTATACTAAATTTCCTGTAAAGAAAAAAATGTTGGGACAATTTTTAGAAATTATGAGAAATCGTAGTTATTATTTTTCCTATTAACATCCTGAAATCCAGAAATTTCAGGGTGTTACAACTCCCCTTGGACTTGTTGTATCCTACCACTTAATTTGATTTAGTTACACCTATTTATCCTTATTACATCATTTCCTAATTGTAGAAATACATCCATCAGAGGTTTGCTACTGAATGAAGTTTCTGTCGTTTATTGAATTCCATCATCTTGAATTGTGCACATTCTTCCATGATTTAACCCACTTACTTCACACAGAGATTGTTGTACTGTTCTTACTCCAGTACCATTTGCATTGCATCATCTAACTAGAAGGTGAAATTGCTAGGTTCGTGCAGTGAAGTGTGGTAGGCTTCAGGTGGATGGGCAAATGGTTCACACCAACTATATTGTGAAGTCATCACAGAAGATAAGCCACTTCTTGCACAGGTAAGTCATTTTAGTAAATTTTGAAAGTATTGCCCCCACCGGATAAATGTCTGATAATTTGACTTCAAAATTTAACATAGATTGCTGCATACAACATCTCAGGAGCAGCCTAAATACTTACAATGTTCTTCACATATATTATCCTTTACATGCTTGTACCATAAAAAAGCCAAGTAAATTGACAAGCAACTACCATATATTTTTGGTTCATATCTCAGTTTCTGTTGGCATTATTTAGCTAACGTATAATCTCGCCACAAAGTGTTAGTTGTACTTTATGAAAGTCTAATTCAACTAAGTTAACGATTGCATTTAGTTATAACTTATAAGATCATGTGCTATATTACCTTTATGTATGTCTCTTGTCAACCGTATGCTTCCTGTGGCATGCCACAATCCCACATTGTTATGGGCAGCCGGAGGGCTGGCCCCTCTATCTGTCCTGTATAGAGATAGGATTAGTTAGTTGGATAAGATCAGTTAGAGATAAGATTATAATTAGACCTTTACTTAAGGGTCAAGTCATCCCCTCTATATAAAGAGAGGCAATGTATTCAGATGAAAATCAATCAATGAAGAATTAATCAATCTCAAATCCCCCCAATTCTCCAAACCAAGCGCAGAGCAGGAAGGACTAGATCCTCCCCCTCGGCAGCAGTTACCTGCCGGACCATCCCGGCATTACATTGGTATCAGACGGCCAGCGATTCTCGGCTCCATGGCTTCTGCTGCCAATCTATCTGCACCAAAGCCAATCGAGGACTGGTCTGATCCAGAACTCGGATTGCTGGCGCATATGCTGTGGCACCGGCTTCATCCATCGCCGGTTCAGCTAGCCACGGCTTCCAATCAGCCACCGACTCCTTCATTGGAAGAGCTAGCGGCAGTGCGGCTTCAGGCAGCCGCACGTGGATTCCTCACAAGATTGAGGATGCAGGCGTTGCGCGAGGCGCAAGTCTGCTGCGGCGGACTCGTCGATTCCTCATCAGGGAGTACAGATCATGGCTTCCAATGGGGGGCTAAGCCGCCGGCGGCGCCATCGACCTTGCTCTGTTTGGAAATTAACCTGAGGACGCCTCGGCGCTGCAGGGTTCCGGCCAGCACGACGGGTCGCCTCCGCGTCGTGACCGCAGGGCAGTTGCAAGGAGCGCAGCGCCCATGCCATGGTCACTGTTGTCCCTGGGTTCCGTTCCTTCACGGGACTCGGTGCCGGCCGCCACGAGCTCGTCTTCGCGGCCTCCGACTGCATCCAGGCAAGCAGAAGTGGGTGCGGCAGCTAGCTGCGGCGGCACGCAACACCCTAGCGCGGAAGGCAGCGAGGGCGCTGCGCGAATCGTGGAGCAGCTCATCTCTTCCTCCACGGGCGGTGCACGGAACGGCGCAATCCTCGGCGCCAAGGACGGGTTCGGCTGCGGCGGACAGCTCCTCTGCTCTGCGATTGGGAATTGGCCTGTGGTGGGTTGCACCTGTGGTGGGCTCCTACGGCCGTTTGTTTTCAGCCCTCGTGCCTGCACATGCTGGGTTGCTATTTCCATAGGACCCAGGCGGAGGTGCTTCATCAGATCTTCCTGCACTTGAAAATAGGCATCCACACCTACTTCATCTTTTAGTCATAATAATAAACTTAAGCCGAGATGTAAAAGGCTTAAGAGTTTGTCGTGTCCTCCAATAGGTTTGCTGCAGCTCGAGGACGAGCTGCTCATAAGGGGGGAGAAATGTTATGGGCAGCCGGAGGGCTGGCCCCTCTATCTGTCCTGTCTAGAGATAGGATTAGTTAGTTGGATAAGATCAGTTAGAGATAAGATTAGAATTAGATCTTTACTTAAGGGTCAAGTCATCCCCTCTATATAAAGAGAGGCAATGTATTCAGATGAAAATCAATCAATGAAGAATTAATCAATCTCAAATCCCCCCAATTCTCCAAACCAAGCGCAGAGCAGGAAGGACTAGATCCTCCCCCTCGGCAGCAGTTACCTGCCGGACCATCCCGGCATTACACACATGCTTCCGTTTTTCCAGTTTCAATTTTTATTTTTTAATGGAGGCTTCTCATGGTGATCTCTTCCAGGCACGAGCCACCTGTCTTGGCTGGTGATATTTCAATACTTCAGAATGAAGTTGATGTTGTAACTATTTGCAAACCAGCTTCTGTTCCAGTAAGTTTATATTCATAATGCACGTGAAAGTTATTATACTAAAGTATGATAAATATACGGATCCAGTCTTATTATTAGCACTACCCTATGTTCTTCTAAGTTTTCCCTTTTGAAGTCTAAAGAATGTCCTTCCTTTTTTATTCTTATTAATCAAAGCCTATCTGTCAACATGCCACATGATTGTTAAATTTGTCACCTGAACTAAAATACACTGTAGCAACACAAATTATATATGCTAGTAAACAATCAACACAGTAGTCTTAAAGTTCTATGTGATGGGGCATTTTTGGGCATTATATTTCAGTGTTTTAAGGGTTTTAATGGTGAACTTTTTTTATAATCAGCTGGCGCCAGGGTTATCAACTAATCATAAAAAGTTCTCTGGGATGAAACTAACTTAAGTTTGTTAGTTATTCATGAACTGTGGTGAAATGCTATTTTCTCGTCTTAAGAATTCCCTTGTGTAGGAGCTTATACACTGGGTACTCCCTTTTTAGTTTGTTTGAAGATGAAACCAAATTTTAAATAAAATAACCATGGAAAAACTAGAATCCCTAAGCCAACTTAGTCATCATTGTATTAAGACGAAAATAGGCTCCCAAATTCTGATAAAAGAAAGAACGGACTTAGGTGGCATTTACACACGCGCCTCCTACCAACTGAGCTAGGTTTAGTACCTATGGAAATACTTAATTCGAATTAGTGTATGTTTGGTTGATATCTTGTGATTTGCTTGAAGCAAGTAGTTCCATTTTGTAGGTTCATCCTTGTGGCCAATACCGTAAGAATACCGTAGTTGGGATTTTGCAGGCTGAGCATGGGTTAACACCCATATTTCGTATCCTTTGCTTTAATTATCTGTTTATGTTTATGTTTATGTTTATGTCTATGTCTATTTACTTATTTATATCCTTATTCACCTTAGACATTAGAATTCCTTGACTTCCATTTTATTTTCGCAGCGGTGCATCGGTTAGATAGGTTGGTTTCAGGTCTCCTTATATTTGCAAAAAATGCTGACAGAGCTGAATATTTCAGGCAACAGGTGGTATTAGCAATGATATTTTACCCCTTTTATCTTATATTTTATTATGTGCATCTGCACTTAACATCTGATTGTATCCACCGTATAGCACTTATCTTATAATTAGCTCATTGAAGTATTTTTTTTAATCTTTTTACACATGTTTCTTATTTGAATTCTGTCACCATAGATTGAAGCTGGTCTGCTACAAAAGGAATATGTGGCCAAGGTTGTTGGGGTATTTCCTGATGGTGAGGTATGCTGTTTTTGTAGGGCTAATATTTCACTGTATCCAAGGATAAATAGCCGCTTCTTCTGTGAAGTAAATCAAATAAGGAATCTGTACCATGTCACCTTCAGATACCGATAGATACCAAACTGTCTTGGGAAATTTAAGATCTAATTGAGTTTAGGAGCTGTACTTTTTTTATTAAATTTTAAGCATGTCTTGGATTCTTGGCCCATATATACTCAAGGCCCAGGTGGCCCACGTATTCTTTCCACCTATACACATTGAGATAGATATACATGGGCCACCTGTGCCTGGAGCATAAGTGCCAATAGACCAAGATATATTGTGTGTATATGTAGGTAGAATGCGTGCCACCTGGGTCTTGAGTATATATGGGCCAAAAGGCCAAGATTTGCTTAACATTAAATTACTGTAAAATCCAGCCAAAGAAAATAATAATAAAGTTGAGCTTTACAGCCAAGCAGCTAGATCTTATGCTGTGGGCTTGAAGAGCATTTAATTTCTTTTGTGAATGCACGCAACTATAGTTATATGGAGGGGAACATCATACTTCCGTGTACCATCCTATAAAAGTGCAGTCATAGTTTTTATCAGAAAGATTAGTGGTGGTGTGAAAAGACTCATCTAGCCCCATTTTTGCCACATGCAGTTAGTTTGGGCATGCAATTCACATCTGAGCACTTAATTAGGCATGTAGTTAGATCTAATTCCTAGGACTGCACTCTTTTGTGGGTTTTTTTTCAAATGCTAGGATTACACTTTTCATGGGATGTAGTATACTCTTTAACAAAGATTTGCGTTTAGAAGCTGCTCATGTTTAGAGCACGCGCTGTGTGAGCTTAGACATAAAACTAGAACTTTCAGTGGACGGTTAGGACCTGGACATGTTGTTCTGAAAGGCGGCTGCGTAGCCTGACTAGGTACAACCTGCCCACGTAATTGGCACTAAGCAAATTGCATACCATTGTACTATGGAGTCCCTTCAGGAATTTCAAATATATTTGCTTCTTGTACATAAATGCTATGGGATGAATATCTATCTGAGAGTGTTTTTTGTTCAGCAAACTGTTGATGCCAATGTAAATTTCAATGCACGGGAAGGAAGGAGTACTGTGGAGGTCTGTAAGCAATTTAAAATCTTGTTGTGCATGTTTTTCAGTGACAATATGTTAGAGAAATTGCTGGATCTCTCTTTCCCTCCCTCCCAATTTCTAACAATGCATATTGCTCCTAGGGCATACAGATTAGTATGTAGATGTTAAAATATAATCTGTACCAGAAATTTCATTATTTTTGTTTACTTCATTTCTTTTTCCCCAATATCAGCTCAAACAATACACCACTGTGAGCAAATCACATAGCAAGATTTGATATATTGTGCACTTAGCAAAAGAAATACTGGTCTGAAGAACTGATGTGAATACCGGTTCTGAAATGCAGGTTAGTGATGGTTCTGGTAAAGAACCAAATGGAAAACAAGCACTCACGAGGTTCCAAAGGATTTGCACTGATGGGACTTACAGTATTGTGTTGTGCAAACCTGTGACTGGTCGAACACACCAGGTATATTTACTCATGAGTTTTGTTCATTGTACTGCTTTTAGTATGCAAGTGGTCAGATCCTTCTTACTGTGTAATTACTTGCTGTTTGGTCTAGATCATTGCAAATTAGTAGATGTACACGGTATGCGGTGCTCCCACATATCAGATTTCATGGTCAAATCAATCCCATGTTTGAATTGTTAAAACTATATGAAATAATTTGTATTCATGCTCCCAGCTCCAACACATACATAGGTGATTATTACTAAATGTCTTTACCCCAATTTGGAGAGTTGTCACTTACCGTCTAAAAAACAAGCCTTCATCTGCTTGCTACCAGTTGCTATAGACACTCAAACCATCAAATGCTGCCTGGTGTTGATTATTCTCCTTGTTTAAACAAGCTTCACGTAGAGTACATATTACTGAATTCACTAATGTGCCAGTTTACCACTTTGCCTTTTTTCTCCCTTTCCTTTTCTTTTCCTCTTTGCAAGGTATGATCTAGCTGCTTAATTAGTTTCCCCTATTAAATTGTGTCTTATGGTTTTACATGTAACTTTATAAGATTGACATATTTGTATCATTAACCTAATGTCCTGATATGAAAATGTAGATAAGGGTGCATCTAAAACACACTGGTTATCCAATAGCTAATGATGAGCTGTACCTATCCGGTAATTTCTGTCCACGATCAACAAAAGGAACAAGTGCCAGTAGAGCAACTGCACCATTTAATGATCCAGATGAAAGTGCTGCTGATCAGGGCAGCAAAGATGCAGAAACAGATAAGAGTTTTGATATTGACCCCATGTGCACAAACTGTCCAAATCTTGCTCCAGTAGGGTGAGTGCTTAGTGTTACTCGACAAGTTCATGGTCAGTATTTATATTAAGAATCGTCAATAAAGGATTTGATTAGAGAACAATTGTTTTAAAGGAAGTCTGCTTTGTGGTAGGCTGATAGATTGTTTATGCTTTGCTGTAATGTTTGTATGTTTGGCAGTTATGATGGAGACGAGGAAGGACTATGGCTGCATTGTGTGCGATACACTGGTCCAGATTGGAGCTATGAATGCCCTTATCCTGATTGGGCAGTCCTTGATAGCGTGTCAACAAAGAAGATGAAGTCATGATGCAGCAAATTGGTCTATGGCGAATGGTAAGCCCAGCAATCTGAACAACCAAAATTGTTTTGGCGTGCCCTATGATTGGGGTACCGAGGTTTTGACCTATAGAAGCCAGGTCCACTTATCCTTGCCCGTTTCTGATTTAGCCAACGCAAGGTTCAGTCCTTAACTAACAACTTTAAATTCAACATACATTTCTGTTTTGTGGTATTCCTGTATTACCAGAAAGAAAAAAAGAAAAGGAAATAGTAATTGAGATACCCTTGTGTGAATGAAGTGATACTGCAGGGCAGAGACGATGGAACATCTGAACTTTGTATGTGATGGAGCTGCATAATGTATTTTCTAGTAGCAGGGGTGACTAGAATTGCAGTGTTCATGCTGTAGTCGAAACTAATGATCCCGTAGGATGTTTTTTTAAAGGAAAAGTCTATTTTTCTCATCTAACTTTTGCCTCAGTTTAGTTTTGGCAATCAAACTTCAAAACCGACATCTTTGACTATCTAACTCTTAAAACTGTTCACAATTGGTCATCATGCGGTTTTGATACGTGGTTTTAACTTTTTTATTTACAATTTAGTCCTTAGAACTTGAAATGATCATTATTTTTTGCTCGTAGCTCCGATTTAGGTGATTCTTGTGGTCACGTGTTTATAACGGTGAGCTTTATCTTTTAGAATATTTTTTCAACTTTCATAACTATTTGTTATATTATTTTTCTGTTGTTGCGTAAAATAATAATATAAGAAACGTAAAACAAATAATTATAAAATAATATGAGTAACATTTTGAACGATAAAGTTCTCATTTTATGAACACATGACCACAAGAATCACCTAAATTGGAGATACGAGAAAAAATAGTAATCATTTTGAGGTTCAGGGACTATTTTTAATCAGTTTGTTTACAATTTAGTCCTTAGATGTTAAAATGATTACTATTTTTTTCTTCTATCTCTAATTTAAGTGATTCTTGTAATCATACGTTAATAATGATGAGCTTTATCTTTCAAAATGTGTTCATATTATTTTGTAATTGTTTGTTTTATTTTTCTTATATTGTTGTTTTTACACAACAACATAAGGATAATATAACAAATAGTGATAATACTATAGAGAACATTTTAGAAGATAAAGATCATTGTTATGAACACGTGACCGCAAGAATCACCTAAATCGAAGCTACAAGAAAAAAAATAATGATCATTTCAAGTTTTAAGGACTAAATTGTAAATAAAAAATGTTAAACCATCCATCAAAACCGCCTGATGGTCAATTGTGAACGGTTTTGAGAGTTGGATGGCTAAAGATATCCGGTTTTGAAGTTCGATGGTCAAAACCAAATTTACGCAAAAGTTGGATGGTCAAAAAGACTTTTTCCTTTGTAAAAAATGTAAAACTTTACTTAAAAAATTTTAGTAGGCTAACTTCTAGTAGGGGCTATTTGGATCACATGATGATTGGATAGTTGGGTCTGTGCTATTAGAATTTTTTATTACTCAATTTTTTCAAAGGCCAGGAACAAACGTTCCAGGTTGGCCGGTGGCCTGAGAGCCATGTAGGCTCGGATGCCACATGGATCAAGGAGGAACAGAAGTAGTAGCTTTGCAGATTACCTGCAGAAGTGGCGACGCCTTGGGCGCGTATGAGCAAGAAAAAGTAACGGGAGAGATACTGTTGACGCAATTTTTAGACCAATACATGAAAAGCACTGGAATGTGCAGTGAGCACTGAGCTGAGGGGAGAACCTCTGCGCGGGCCGGTCAGACAGGTTAGGGCAGTCCGCTAGACCGGTTTCACTGACGACGCCCAATGGTAAAAACCATCGAACACTCACCTGAATAGGATTTCATCAGAGCAGGCGCACCTTAGGTTATTCTAAGATGGACAAGCCACCTCGAATGTTCTCAGATGTCGTAGGGATGAATGAAGAACACAAGATGTGATTGGAAAAAGCTTGAGATGAAGGAAGAACAACAAGATGTGATTGGAAACGGCTAGAGAAAAAAATAAAGGAAATGGATAAAATAGTATGTTGGTTTCTTGTGTTTGATCAATTGGATATTCTCAATGAATTCCTAGCAAATCTCAAGCTAAAATACAACTCTAATAGAGTTTACACAGTCCAAAACCGTCTGATCGGATTGGGCAACTGGTCTGACCAGTATGCTTGGGGTGCAGATCTTCCCAATGTTGTAACTCTCGCCCCAACTTCAAAACGGATGTCCTATACATACGTGGCAATGGTGTGGTTCAAAGCACTTATACCAGACTGGTCTCTGACTAGTTATCCTTATATCTGCCAATTTTGAGTGTCCAGAACTCCAGATAGTGGTGGACCTAGGAAGTAACGGGTGCGTTGGCTTAACGGACTACTACCTCTTTCTGAAAAATATGTCGTTTTATGTTTGTCCCAAGTCAAACTTTCTCCCATGCAAAAAAGTCAAACTTTCTCAACTTTGATCAAATTTATGAAAAAAGGTATATTAATATCAATGTTTATGACATCAAATAGGTATATTATAAAAATAGATGTCATCATGAATTTAATGGTACTTATTTCGTACCATAAATATATACGGTAGATGTAGTTTTTCCTATAATCTTAATCAAACTTAAAAAATTGACTTCGGACAATCTAAAAAGAAATGTTATTGTAGATTGAGGGAGCATGTGGGATAGTAGTTTTGGATCCCACCACTAATTTTAGCTACTGCTCTCTCCATTTTGCTTACAAGCGCGCACACATATTAAGATTCAAAGTTTACAATCAATAATAGAACCAAATAGTTTCTTATTTTGATGGAAATTTGATATGTTTGGATTTATAATCAAATATGCTCTCTAGTTTATAACCATAAGTAGTATAATATTAATATGTGAAATGGTCTACAACATAGTGGTTACATCACTTGAGTAGCACTCAGACCATATGCACCGCTTTACGGCACGACTTGCGGTAAACCTTCGTAGCGTAAAAATCCCATGCATCGCAGCACGGTACCGCCTACGGTACAAGAGCGGAAAGGCAGGTTGCGGCAAATACAGAGTAATGTTGGCGTAGAGATATAGACATGCATGCATGTTGAAGCCAACAAACAATTTTTTTAGTGGAGATGGTAGTTGGAGGTGGAGAGTAAAATATATATTTGTTGAATGTAGAGTAAATATATTGAGTAACATGAGTACCTGGTGTAGAGTAAAGAATCTTGCTGATGTGGCTAAAATATTTCTTTTAGAGTAAATATATAGAGCAACAACAGTGCGGATAGTCGTAGCAGGCTCGAGTTTGCCTCCCTATGGGAGCGAATTGAAACAACACTATACTAAAATTTGTAAAAAAATAGGTAAGAACTTCCCCAGCTAACTTCAGTCAAATATAATATTAATATAAAATAAATGAAGGTGAGCACACATAAATATTCAAAGTTTACAACCTTTCTATCGATTGCTTAACCATTTTTATATTTTTAATGTAAATTTGATATGATTGGATTTATGATCAAATGTGCTCGATTTCCATTTTATAACCATAAATAATGGAATATTAATATAAAATAAATGAGTGATGAAAGTTTAATTTGGAATATGGTGACATATAGGCTCGCCATGCCGCAACTGCCTAAGGTCCTATTTGGTTCTCAGAAGTCACCTGTTTTGAAGTGTAAAAAGTGTAAATAAATCACTTGTGGGAGCCAAACAATCATTATTTATTTGCTTCATAAATCTCTTGATATATAAGTTTATAAGTTGCTCTACCCCTACGTTAAGTTGTGTAAGTCAATTTTTTTTCCTCCTACTCACTGACTACAGGGCAATCAAACATGACAGACTTAAATCCAACCGACTTATAAATCACTAAATTATGAAAACCAAAAACCAAACATGGCCTAAGTTGAGTGTCAAAAATTGGTGTCACAACTCACTACTAGAAAAACACTCATTTGTATTGGTTGGTAACCCTTATTTGTACTAGGTATCCAACCGGTACACACCATCCGATACAAATGATGTGGAGCATTTGTACCGGGTGAGATACCCGGTACAAATGCCTCACATTTGTACCGGGTGGAGTCTCAGCCCGGTACAAATGTGCCTCCCCCTGACGTGGTAGGGAGCATTTGTACCGGGTGGAGGTACCGCCCGCCACAAATATGCATTTTTTGTTTTTTATGTTTCTTCACTCTAACTTATTTGCTTAATATACGAATGCTAATCCTAATACAATGTAATATAAAGTCGCGTGGCATATAAAATATTATATTTGAGATAATATTCTACATGCATATGCATTCACATATATTTATTTGTATAATATTATCTCTAATATTATACAAATAAATATATACGAATGCTTGGAGAATATATCATCTCAAATCCTAAAAATGAAGAACTTTGGAAATAATATTACACATTAGCATATTGTGCATACTAAAATTTAGATTAATAATATACATTGATGCTTTAAGATGTTTGGTCTTTGCTTTCAGATGCTTCTTTGTTGGCCTGACTTGTCCCTTCCCTGGTCGTCGCTCTCGTTGCAATAATAGAGGATAAGCCTGCCTAAAACTCTCCCCTTGATTAATAACCTCATCTAGAAGAAATCTGCATAAGTGTTCTTGAATCAATTGGATTTTTTCTCTCGAGAAATCCTTCCTTGATGTTGCCAATCTACCAAAGAATATGAACAAAAGAATAAGAACAAGAGAATATGAATAATAAGAACTACATGTAGTCGTAGTTGTGTGTGCACGCACCTTCTCTTCGAATTTGCTACCATTAGCGCATGCTGTAACACGGTGCATGTACTCGCAAACATAGCATCTGTATAGATTGGTGCCGGAAGGCTGTGTCATGACCTGCACATATGGGAAAACCAAGTCATGAAATAAGTTTTTATTGTATTGTAAGAAGTGAATAAGCTAAGACACATACTGGCCAATCATAGTGGACATAAAGGTTCTTGTTGAACTTTTCGGGGGTACTTTTCATAGAGACAAGTCCATGCAATTTCAATCAACTCTATGACATCTTGGTATCTACTTTTATCTGTAGTCTTGACCAAAGAGTCAAAGACAAAGACCCTGCTTCGCACGGTACAAAAACTAAAGAGAATCCAATGGAAGTTGTCCATAGATGCAAAAGTATTAGTTTCCTAAAATATGCAATGTATTTTGAAATAGATAAGGAGATGAGATACATATTGCTCATCCGAAGTTGTATGGCAGCTCTATGACAGCCTTATCATGGTATTTGTCTAGAAAGTTGATGATTTTATTAAGTGTTTCCCTCTCATTAAGTTTGATAGTGTTTTGAGTTATCATCAAAGGATCCATGTAGACAACACTCATGATTCCTTCCCTCCTACACCGTTGCATCTCAAAACTGTATGACACAAAAAATATAGAAGTTTAGATATGCGATACAGTGGCTAGAGCATTGATTTTTAACTTATAGTAGAATAAACACTTACAAAGTCGAGCAACTGATGAATGAGACGCCAACTGCATCCATATTGAATAGGAACCAGAATTCTTGCATGGGAATATGAAGACATGTTGGCCACGGAAATAATGATTGTCCTCAATGAGAACATAGAGCAACTCCATCCCGCCGGCAACTTGGAATATGTGCCACTTGTGCAATACATACATCCTCGTTGGAAGATACTGGAGTAATCGCGGCAACACATGCTCACGCCCAGGCACATAGTCCGGTCTATTTGCCCCTTTATGCGGTGTAATTTCCTCATCCCCTAGAAGTTGTGCTGGAGTCAGACCCGATGATTTAGCAAAATCAAGCAATTGTTGCTCATACATTGTAAGTGGTCTAGTTGCCCTATATGTACCTTCAAGAGTTGGGATCGCATCCTCCCCTCGAATTTGAGCTTGAATCAGACATGTTTCTTTGTTAAATTCAACCACTTGTTGCTCATACGTTGAAAGCACCTTGAGGCTGGGGATAGATTGTTTTGACTGGTTCCCTAGATGTGGAACATTAGATGCAACTTTCTTCTTCGCGCGTTGAGCCTTGAGTACTTATCGGTCGTAGTCAGTCAATGGCTTGGGAATATCATCTGGTTTTTTTCTTCTTTCCTCCATTTTCCTCATGAAACGATGAAATTTGACCCGGTCAATTGGTTTCTCAACTAGAGGCTCCTTAACTTTGAATATTTGCCTACCCAATTCTTCCCTTACTGATTGGTCAAGTTCCTCGTCTATCTTCTCATAAGCAAGTTTTGGTGGAGGCTTCTTCTGCTTTGGTTTCTTCTGCTTCTTTGGAGGCGGAGGAGGATGAGCTTGTCGCTTGCCCTTGCCCTTTCCCTTAACATGCGCAGGAGGTGGAGAAGGAGGTGGACTTTCACTTGGGTCCCTGTCACCCACAGGACTCATATTGCGCTTTGCCCTTGTAGTTGGTGAATGCGATAGTTGATCTTGGTGTTCAGGCATGGCGGCTGGTGATGTAGGTGAGTCAGCTAGAGGAGAAGGTGGTTGTTGCTTAATCCTTATGTGAGCCTTGGGACAAAAATTCAAGTATGCACAACATCTTGAAAAAACTCTTCCCCATTAGGTCCTGATATCTCCAGCTCCAGGTCAGCTCAACCATCGACCACTCAGTTCAAAAAAACTCAAGCGTAATATTCATTTTTAGATGGTGGCTTGTGATGCTATCCCCTTGTACCATTTTGTTAGCCATGACATAAGCCACCACAAGCCTCTTGTCTCTGCATTGATCAAGAAGCTCACACGCTGACCTCACGGTGATATCATCCACAGGACAGTGTGGCTGGTTTTGCAGTGAGGCTGGGTTGCTGGTTCAACTACTGCTGCTTCTTCCGTGGCTGGTGCTGCATGTTCTGTTGAAGAGACACTGCTTTTCTCCTTAGCAGATGGGCTCATTTCATCAATAGGACCTTGCCTATGAGATGATTGTTTGCTAAGAGCAAGAGCCACACGCTTGTCAATGATTTGCTCCATTCTTGCCGCAATATTGATTACACGATCTTGCAACTCTCTTAGTTGTCGTTCTTGTTGGTCCTTAGCCCTTTTGCGACTTTTATAGGAGTCGGTGTGCTCATGCCATGCGAGTTTCCATGGAACTGCACATTTGCCTCGACAACATCCACTGTTTTCTCTAGTGCCTATTGCAACCTTATGCTCATCTCTCTCGATAAGGCACAAATGTTGCTTCAGCAGTCATGTAGATCAAGTCAACAAGACTTGCCGCCATCTCTCTTATTTGGTCGCCCGGTACTAATGTTCCATCTTCAGGATTGATCGTGCCACCATGTGCATAATAATAAGTCATTGCTCGCTCGGGTCAATCTGTAGTTGTCGGCACGAGTCCTTGTGCAATAGAATCATGTTCCATCTTGTCCCATTTGGGCATAGCCACCTTGTAACCTCCAGACCCAAGCTTATTAAATTCTTTCTTTTTAGATGCATTGATGGTGTTGGTTGTAATCATCTTGGCGGCTTCTTGCGTTTGCTTGTACTGCACAAATGAATTCCAGTGATCTTGTAACTTAGCATTTCCTTTCTTTATGAAATTGTGTGCAATTCCCTTCTTGATGTAGTCTTTGTTCAGCCGCTTCTTGTACAAATGAAACGCTATTGCACCCTTTTGCATGGCCCAAGTCTGCACATTTGCCAGATTTGTACCTTCTGGAAACGAGAAGTGTAATTGCACCTCAGTCCAAATCATGTCCTCCTCTGTGTCTGGGACCACATATTGTTGTGCATTCTCATGTTCCTCTTCATCTTCATTTTGAAGTTCAGCTGCAGCTTCAGCGAATCGAACATGTCGAGCGAGTGGCGAGCGAGTCGAACATGTCAAGCGCGTGTCGAGCGAATCGAGAGAATATAAATTTAAATTACATTCTAAATAACATTTACATCTGAATCAAATTCTAAATGTAACTCTAAATCTAATTCTAAATATAAATTCTAAATAACATCTAAAAATAAATTTAAATCTATATCAAAATTTAAATTGAATTAAATCTATTACAAAATCTAAATCGAGTTTAAATCTATCACAAAATCTAAATATAAAACTAATTTAAATCTAAATTGAAAATTTTAGACTAAATTGTAACTAATATTAAAAAACGGGGGTTGACGTCAATCACCATCTGGTGACGTCATCCCCAAAATGAAGAACACGTGCGGCCAACACTTATGCCAGCGCGGGAGCTGAGGGGGGCGGCGGGGACGACGTTGGTGGCGCGGGTGGTTGCGAAGGTGTACGTGGCGCGGGTGGCCGGCCGGGACGGCGTCGACGTTCAAAAGGGACGGTGGGGACGGCGAGGACGGCCGACGACGGGGGTGGCGCGGCGTGGCGGCGTTGAGGCGGAGCAAGCCGTCAGCACGTGACGGGGGCAGAGTGGACGAGAGAGGGAGGCACAATGGGAAGGGAGGTGGAGACGCCGGCACGACATATGGGGAGGTGGGAGGACGACGAGGTGATTAGGTAGCAGCGACGGTGATGGATCAGGGCCATACGAAGTAAGAAGGGGAGGGGAGAAAGAAGGGAGAAGACGGGGGCATATGTACCCCCAAACATTTGTACCGGGGCATAGCTAGCCTCAGTGCAAATGTGTTTTTCGTTTTGCGCCACAACGAAAAGCACATTTGTACCGGGGCCAGACAAGGCCCGTTACAAATGTTATTTTTATTGTTTTTCTTTTTAATTTGCTTTACATAACCTAAATTGGTAATTTATTTATTATAAATTGTATACAACACATAAAATGGCAGAAAAACTTATTTTTCTTACTTTACATATATACTATGCAACAATACATTTACATAACTTTATTATCATTAACAAGTATATCTTCTAATGGCATTATTTTTTCCTTCACTGCAACAACTAAAAATAAAAAAATTCATGCAAAATCCTCCTTAACCAAAACCTCTAGTGTTATTAATATGGTAATCATGATTTGGTCTTCCTTGTGTATATTTCTACGTAACGTTCTTATTTTACATTTAATGAAGTTACAAAAAATGATATGGTTACTATTTTTTATTAAGATATAGTTACAAAAATTGACTAGTGAATAGTATATAGTGGCTTGACACTTGTAGACCATGTTGACCAGATCTGGCCCAGTGCAAATGTGCATTTTGTTTTGTTTTCTCTTAATTTTGCTCTAAATATCATAAATTGGGCATTACTTTTTTCCTTCACCGCAATAACTACAAATAAATTTATTCTTTTCATGCAAAACCGTCCTTAACCAGAACATCTAGTGTTATTGATATGGTAATCATGATTTGGTGTCACTCCTGTATATTTCTATGTAAAATTATTGTATATTTATATGTAAAATTATTGTTTTACATTTAATGAAGCTACAAAAATTGATATGGTTACTATTTTATTAAGATAAAGCTATTTAATGGGATCAGGATCAGAGAAAATGATATCCTACTGAAAATAGTTCATATTCACAATCATAGCCAAATATTATAATACTTTACATGAGCACAAAGTTATTATATATACATCCACATCATCTAAGGGAACTTTAACAATCTTCATCTTTGCAAATCCTTGGTTGTGATCGCGACGTAAGTATGGAGTGTCCTCTTGGGCTAACTAGATGCTTGGGTCAATGTTGACTGAAAATGGAAGGAATCTCATCGAGCTAATCATAATCTTCTAAAATGTCAGTCTTGTCCTCAACTCCAACTATTTTTTCCCGGTAGAACTATGTGACACTTTGGCTCATTATCAATAATCTTATTACCAACATCCTTCTCTATTTGCGGTATGCTTAACATGTCTTTCACGTAGAAAACTTGAGTCACATCATTGGCTAGCACAAATGGTTCGTCTTTGTACCCAATCTTGTTGAGATCCACTATTGTCATCCCATGTTTGCTTGTCATTACACCTGCTGCTGTATTTTTTACCCACTGACACTTAAAAGGGGGATTTTTAGAGGTCCATAGTCAAGTTCCCATATCTCTTCAATGACAGCATAATATGTTTCTAGTTCTCCATTATCGTCTATTATTGCATCTATACGGACGCCGCTGTTTTTGTTTGTGCTCTTTTGGTGTTGGGCTTTCATGTAGAATGTGTACCCATTGATCTCGTAGCCTTGCAGTGTAAGTACTGTGACCTCTAGCCAACCATTGGAGTTGCTCTTCAATAGTTTCATCACCGATCATCTTTTTCCGCAACCAACTTCCAAAATCATCAACATGATGGTGTGTAATCTAGGCCTCTGTCTTCTCTTTGTTTGAGGCCCATACAATGGACTTGTGCTCCTCCCTGTATGGAGCCACTAGGGATGATTGTTGCAGGATAGTGGCATGTGCTTTGCGATACAACGTTTCATCCATACGAGATTTCTTCCCTACTGTTCCCTTTCCCCTGAGTCTCCCCTCATGGCATGATACATGGAGTCCAATCGGAGCAAGCTCATTAATAAAGTCGACACAAAACTCAATGACCTCCTCAGTAGCATATCCCTTTGCAATGCTTCCTTCAGGATAGGCACGATTACGGACATACTTCTTAAAACCAGACATCAACCGCTCAAAAGGGAACATGTTGTGTAAATACACATTCCCGATGATCACAATATCTTCAACAAGATGGACAAGAAGGTGGGTCATAATAGTAAAGAAAGAGGGTGGAAAGATCATCTCGAAGCTGATGAGGCATTACATGACATCTTTCTTCATCTGCACTAGCTTGTTTGGATGGTTGCCTTCTGAGAGATCTGGTTGAGGAATGCACATACCTTGACAATGTCCAATCTCACATTCTCTAGTAGAATACCCCTTAGTGCAACAGACATCAATTGTGTCATCAACAACGTGGCAGTCACGAGCCTTCAAATTTTTGATTTTTTTTCTCTTTGTAATTTATTATCCGCTGTATATTTGAGGAGTATCCCGTCGGGACCTTGATACTATTCAACCAATCAAACATCTTCTTCTTTCTTCCTTGTTTAGGTGTAACTAGCAGGAGCCAAGTAATTATTTTCATTACCTCTCTTTTCGAGATGCAGACCATCTTGTTGTTTTATCAATTTAAGATCCCGACGTGATTCAATTGTATCTTTCGACTTTACGTATACTCCTAGGTGGCCAAGCAAGTTCACACAAAACTTCTTCATGACATGCATCACATCAATTGCGTTGCAAACCTCAAGGATTTCCCAATAAGGTAGTTCCCAAAATATAGACTTCTTCCACATCGTTGCATGTCTATCCTTGTCTTTTGGAACAGATTGGATATCAGAACCCTTAACACTACCTTCAAATCTTTGACCATAGAAAATACAAGTTTACCATCACGGTTCAATGGCTTCTTACATTTTTCTCCAACACCTTGAAAATGCTTTATTTCTTCTTCTCTTAACGGGTGCTTAGGAGGAAGAAATCGACGATGGCCCAAATACACAACTTTTTTTACTGTGTTTTAGATACATGTTGCAAGTATCATCTAAACAGTGTGTGCATGCTCAGAATCCCTTGGTTGTTTGTCCTGATAGGTTATCAAGTGACGGTAATCGTTGATGGTTACGAACACCAATGCTCGTAGATCAAAGGTCTCACTACGTGAAAAACTCACTTTGGTAACAGGCATAAATTGCCTTTAGTAATGGGCAAAGCACCCATTACCAGTCAAGTGTTACAAATGAGCCAAGAAAGGTAATGGGCATATGCCCGTTACTGATAACACATATTCATAACAGGTGTTGAACAACGACCGTTACCACAACTAGCCGTCGGTCACGTGAAATGGCTGTTTCTCTGGGCCCACAGGGAACTTTGGTAACGGGCACCAAAAGAAAGCCTGTTACAGTAGCTTAACATCGGATATGCGTGCTGTGTACCTACATCTCCTCTATCTAGACGAAATGAGACATGCTCATTTCACGCGCGTCTTAGCACAACTAGGATTCGTAACAGGCATCAAACAACAACCGTTACCACAACTACTCACCGGTCACGTGAAATGGCTGTTTCTCTGGGCCCACATGGAACTTTGGTAACATGCACCAAAATAGAGTCTGATACTGTGAACTCAATATCGGAGACGCGTGCTGTGAACCTGCGTCTCCTCTGTCTCGACGAACGGGCCAGCGACTGGGGCCCACTTGTCAGTGTTAGTAACGGGCTTTTACTCTGCCCGTTACATTGTTGGCATGTTTGTAACAGGAGTTCCGAATGAAGCCCGTTACTCACTGATCAATGTTTGTAACGAGCTTTAATTAACACCCATTACAGATACGTAGGCCACCCCTACAGTAACCTGCTGCCTGCTTGCCGGCTACATCCTGGAACCAGCCAGGATTCGACAGCCATCAGGGGCTGCATCCTAGAACCAGCCAGGATATGACTAAATTCATAGAAATTAGATCCAACATCCAAATTCACAGAAATCCACATAATTCACATGCATCATGTGACAAAATTTAGCATCATCATCTCAAGTAAAGAAGCATCACGGGCTTGACAACAATATCACAACCATAGTTAACTAGCTTGACAATGATAACACAAAATTCATGGGACAAGGAGGAATGCAAGAATTTCCTATTCACCATGTACAATATTAGCCCACACAGTTTCATCAACACAAAATTTTCCGTCGACTGCAATCACCTTTTCCATGAGGAATGTGGCAATTCTATCACGAACTTGGACTAGCATGTTGTGGTGTAGAGGATGCTCATCTAGTCCTAATCTCTAGATATAATAATGTCACCAGCCAACACACATATATAGGTGGTTACCAAACATGTGCAGTGTTAATAAGCAAGAACTGTGCTTAGTTGCAGGTTTTACAAATGAAGATCCCAAGAAAGTACCTCCATATTTGGGCCTCTATCTTTTAATTTAAGCATGTGATAGGCACAATAGAAGCTGTAGAGTTTCGATTCAGCAGGTTGTTGCTGGCACTGCAATAAATGTACAAAGAAAAATAGTCATGATCGAGAAGAAATAAGCTCAAGCTTTGGTACTAGCTTGCATAGGAGGAAATATGTGTTATGTACCTTAACATCTTTGACATGTTCTAAGGTGTTGTGGTGCAACTTCTTGTCGGCACAGTAACGTTCCCAACCCCTACAACAAAACATATGCAACAATGGTTAGGGAACTATTAATTAATATACTCTGCACAATTTGTTGAGGAATGTCCACAGGTTAAGAATGAAATAACTTACTCATTAACGATTAGTTTGAAAGGGGTAGTATCAGTCTTAATTCTTTTGAATTAATCAAGATAGTAGACCTTCTACTGCTTCGGAATGATCGCCACTGCAATCCAGTGGTTCCTCTTGATATAAGTGGTAAGAATGAGTTTCTTTTTAGCATATAGTTTGAAGGCACGACACATATAGGACACAGAGAAAGCAAGAGTGTCATCCCATCTTTTCAACGTTGTCGAGCAAAGGCATTCAGGATCAAGGAAGCCAACTGCAACACCTGTCTTCTCAACTTCTACAGCCATATTCCTATTAGTAAGAAAAAACAAAGTGTAAGGAGGCAAAATACATGGTAAAGATGATGTGAGGCAAAAAGCACATTTCGATAGAGAATTATTAGTAGAAGCAGATTAAATTTTCAAGCAACTTACAGGATGAAGCAGCGGAGAAGTACCAGATCCAAAGCATCCAAGTTGAAGAGATCGTACAAATCACTGAGTGGCACAGGTATCTGCTCGAGTCCGTTTGACGATTCATCTCCTCTCTTAGGCCATGCATTGGTCCCGAGCCGAAGTGCGACCATAATCGGAGATTCATCATCTGACTTAGCACATTTGTAGAATGTGTGGAGATCTTTGGTACAAGGAGTAGCCACCATTTTGAGATCATCATCACTGAGAAGGCTCTTTCCGAATTTGTAATTTGGGTTAACCATAGACCAAGGATTCTTCTTGGTGTTTCTCTCAGATCGCTTTGGGTTAGTCATAGACCAAGGACTTTTCTTGGTGTTTCTCTCAGATTGCTTTGGGTTAGTCATAGCCCAGGGATGCTTCTCGGTGTTTCTCTCAAATCGCTTTCTAGTAGGCATCTTAGAGGTTTTATTTACAATAATTTTCTTTTCCTGCTGCTTTGAGATGGCTGAAGAAGGTTTCTTAAGGGCTTGCTTGCCTACTGTAGGTGGTGTAGAGCTTTTATTTTTGGCAAGTTTCTTTTCTTGCAGCTTTGAAATGGCTGAAGGTTTCTCAAGGGCTTTCTTGCCTGCTGTACATGGTGTAGAGATTTTTATTTTTGGCAAGTTTCTTTCCTTGCTGCTTTGAAATGGCTGAAGATTTCTCAAGGGCTTTCTTGCCTAGTGGTGTCTCACCAGGAGCTATTACATAGGTATTGGGCACAGATGTACCTGCAACTTTCTTTGAAATGTCGTTGGTAGATTTATCAAGGGCTTTCTTGCCTAGTGGTGTCTCACTAGGAGCTATTACATAGGTATTGGGCCTATATGTACCTACAACTTTCTTTGAAATGTCGTCGGCAGTTTTATCAAGGGCTTTCTTACCTAGTGGTGTCTCACCAGGAGCTATTACAGAGGTATTGGGCCCAGATGTACCTGCAGCTTTCTACGAAATGTCGTCGATAGATTTATCAGCATGAGCCAACATATCAATCTGGGCTCCTGCTTTGGCATGATTGTTTTGAGCACTTTCGTTTGGGGGTGTAGGTTTTGTTGTTTCATGAGGAGGAGAAGGAGGAGGAGGAAGGGATGGAATATTTTGTGTATGTTGCGGATGTGGGGATGTGAGTTTTTCTGTTTTTTTCAGGATGATGAGGAGGTGGGGATGCAAGTTTTTCAGGACAAGGAGGAGGTACGAATGGAACGCTTTGCACATGTGGGGATTAAATGAAGGACCGATACGGCGAACCAGGGAGGGGGGGGGGGGGGGAGTGAATGGGAGCCGATAAAAATTCTTCTCGATGGAGATCGAAACTCCAACAAGATGAACGCGGCTTCCAACACACGTCTCCGACTCACTACCAAGATTGGCCAAGCCCACGTAGCCACTGGAGTGCCACTGGACCTAGGAACCAACACACACTGCCTACCGACTCGAGAACGCAGCGGAACACCAAAGCTCGAGTCTACAGACTTACACAGGTCAGACCGGTGAGCACCACCGGTCAGACCGGTCCCTGCCGGTGAAACTGAGCAACTTTCACTAAGTGGCTCTACACCGGTCAGACCGGTGAGACACATCGGTCAGACTGATGGCAGCCTGAAAACCCCCAAGGCACCAAACAGGCCAACCGACCACCAAACTGACCCAAACTCGAAACAGCAGCACCACGGGACAACAGCGAACACAACAAGACGTTCACCCGAGCAAAATCCCACAAGGGCTTGCACCGGTCGGACCGGTCAAGAGCACCGGTCAGACCGGTGTAGCCTGGGCAGCTCGGGATGAACAGCACCCGCGGGACAACTCCCCCAAAACCAAATCTCGATCTCCCGAATCACTCCACGGACTTGAACAAGACTTTGGGGATATCAGGAACACCTCATGAGGAGTCCATAGCCAAGTTTAATCCCACCAAAACTCGTCCAAAAAGGAGGAATCGAAGAAATCCCGCCGAAAGCACTTCCAACCCAAGAACTCAAGAAACCCCGAAATCGAGCACCTTTACTCACGGATTTGTGAGGGGAATCACAACCCAAAGAACCACGGGGTTCCCACATATTTCCCCCATCAAATCCCCAAGAGAAAGATCCGAAAACAACCCAAAGAAATCACCGAGAGAGGGCTCCGAAAATCACCACCAAGAACAACCGGGGAAAACACATCCAAACCTTGAGGAACCACGCCGAATCATCTATACATGAGACAAAGGTTCATACAAGGTCTAGCAAGCCGCCCGATCATCCATCCCTCTCTACAAGATCTCTCCGTGAAGCTCTCTTGCTATTCCTATGGAAAACCTAAGGAAAATAGGTGGAAAATAGGAAAACTAATGGGCTAGGGTTCCAAGAGTTGACTGCCATCCTCTCACCTCTTGGGTTATATGGAGGCAACCGAATGTCCAAAATACCCTTCTCTACTAACTAGGGATACAAGCCCCTCAAGGGCGGATTTGGAATTCTTGATGTCTTCTCCATCGGACGGATGCCCGGCGACCGCACCCTGCGTAGCCTCGACGCAAGCCATGCGATCCCGACGCGTGTCCTCCACTTTGAAGTCTCTGGACTGCGTCGTCGCACACCGGTCAGACCGGTGCTCCCCACCGGTCAGACCGGTCAGACCCACCGGTCAAACCGGTCTGGCGCTGCTGCAGCGCCGTCTTCGGTTCTTCGGTCTTGGCTTTGTGGATCAACCAAGGAACCAAGTGGTTTTCTGGTGGACCACCGGAAACCCCGCGAACTTGGTGTAGCCTCCGCCAATCTCCACTCATGACTTGGCTCCCACGTAGTCCCGGCTCGACCTTGGTTTTGAGGCTCAACCAAGAAACCGTCCACGACTTCATCTTGCTGTTCATGCCACCATGCGGCCCGCACTTGACCCCGCTGGCCACCGGGTCCCTCGAACGAAGCCTACTTGTCTTCTCCACATTTGGAGGCCTCACCGGCGACGACCTTTCGCGCTTGTTCTTCACCTGCACCAACACAAGTCAAGCCACAACCTGCACCTGCAATACTTAGCCAAGAATTAGTCCACACAACGTTGTCAATCACTCATCACACAAGGAAGCGACCATCCACCGGTCCTCGAAGCACACATGGTCCTCAATCTCCCCCTTGATGAGTGCATTGACAACACCCACACAAAAGTAACAAGAGAGAAAAGAAAAAGAAAAGAAACGAACAAAAAGAAACTCCAACAAGCGATCGAAAGCCAAACAAAGGCAAAGAGCAAGATCACTTGAAGAAGACAAGTCTCGGACCCCTTAGGCAAGGGCAACGACTCGACACATCCGAGACAAAGCAAAGCTCAAGCAAAGAGCGCAAACCACCAAAGCAAAGCTCGAACAACCACAAAGAGCTCCCCCTGCACACATGCAAGCTCCCCCTGAACCAATGCACCTCCCCCTGGACGAATGCATGCAAAACACCACTTGAAACGGGGTGGTAGCTGAAACAACTCAGCCCTGACCGGTCAGACCGGTCAACACCACCGGTCGGACCGGTGTGCAACATGTGAACAGAACCGGCACTCACACCGGTCGGACCGGTGACCACGACCGGTCGGACCGGTGCACAACGAACCCGAGAAATGGCTCGAAACCACCTGAAAACCTTCTGAATGCACCCAGCAAGCCATTTCAAGCTCAAACTTCTCCCCCTTGTTGACAATGCATGAATCAAGCCAAAAATGCAAAAAATGCAACCTAGATCTTCTCAAATAGACAAAATTCAACAAAGAATGCTACACATGTCCAAATGAGTAAGTTAGATGCTCTACGACTTCGTATCGATCTCAACTACATGATCACCAAGTTTCACAACCATTGGACGAAGCTAAGATGGATTTTGGCAATTTTGCGAAAAACTTGCCTCTCATGAGGAAAGTCCTAAACATGATCAAAGCATATCAAAATGGCAAAGCCACACAAACTTCATGCTAGGACAGCCATTCTAATCATAAGACCATCACAAACACCCACAAGCACCTCATGTCATGTCAAAGCCACCGAGCCATGTGCCTACTTCTATTGATGAGACTTCTCATTGGTAGGCATCATGCAACGGTTTGGCACCCAAAGCGAATTAAATTCAGCACATATGACATGGGAACATATTTTCCAAGCATTGTTCATTTCATTTTCAGATTTGTAAATGGTACATGAAATGTCTTTGTGACAAAAAGGAACTTATGCCCCTCCACAAGATAAAACAAGAGGGCTAAACATTCATGATGGCAAATGAGCCTTTGGCCCCATATGATCAATAAACTAGCTATCCAACCACAAATTAAGCATAGCAAGGCCACAAAAACATGTCAAGAGCATGTAAAGGCATTTACACATGAGAAAGCATACATGTGACATTTTTCAAAAGCATAGCTATCAACCAAGGATTATTCATCAAGATCATCAAGAGCTAAGCCAAACTAACCGAAGCATACCAAACAAGCTCACAAAGACATATATCTCATTCCATGGTGAACAATGTATATGAGAGAAGCTTTTCCTAACCAATGCATATGATACAAAATGCATGCAATCTAAGATACAAGGATGCCTATACATCATGTTACATATGCCATGCAAAATGCAAGAAAATGCACAAAGGAAAGCTATACATATGCTACCACCGGCTCCTCGAGGGGAGGCAAAACGGGCTCAACACCACCGGCAAAAGAGAGCTCCCACACACCCAACTCAAGAGATCAAACACACACCAAGTTCCCCCCAGCAAACGAGTGAAAGTTGCTTGATCTAGGGGTTTGGTGAAGATATCGGCTAGTTGGTCATGTGTGGGTACATGGATCAAGGCTATCTTCCCTTTTTCTACGTTGTCTCTCAGAAAATGAAACCTCACTTCTATGTGCTTGGTTTTGGAATGGAGCACTGGGTTCTTTGCAACGCTTATGGCACTGGTGCTATCACATTGAAGTGGGACATGGGTATACTCCTCACCAAAGTCACTCATGGTGTAGGTGATCCAAAGGAGCTGAGAGCAACAACTAGCAGCGGCAACATACTCGGCCTCGGTCGTGGATTGAGCAACACTCGACTGCTTGCGGGAAGATCAAGACACCAAAGAGGAACCCAAAAACGGGCAAGTCCCAGAAGTGGACTTCCTATCCAACCGACACTCGGCAAAATCCGCGTCTGAAAAACCATGAAGCGCCAAAGAAGAGGACGCGGAGTACCAAAGGCCGAAGTCGGGAGTGTGACGCAAGTACCTGAAAATTCTCTTCACCGCTTGCCGATGCGAAGTCCTCGGAGACGCTTGAAAACGAGCGCACAGACACACTGAGAACTGTATGTCCGGCCTCGTCGCCGTCAAGTAGAGGAGTGACCCGATCATGCTTCGGTACTCCTTCTGGTCCACATGTTCACCTTCCTCGTCCGCATCAAGTGCTGTAGTCGTACTCATCGGCGTCGTCATAGCCTTGGAGTCCTCCATCTTGAACTTCCTCACAATGTCCTTGGTGTACTTAGCCTGGTGCACAAAAGTTCCTTCCTTTGATTGCTTGATTTGTAGCCCGAGGAAGAACTGCAACTCGCCCATCATACTCATCTCAAACTCCCTGCTCATATCATCTGCAAACCTCGCAACAAGAGAGTTAGACGAGCCACCAAAGACAATATCATCCACGTACACCTGCACAATCAGGATATCTCTGCCCTGCCTCAGCAAAAACAAGGTCTGATCGACCTTCCCCATCTCAAAGCCTCTCGCAAACAAGAACCCCCTCAACCTGCCATACCAAGCTCTAGGTGCTTGTTTCAACCCATACAATGCCTTCCTCAACTTGTACACCCGGTGGGGGTACTTCTCACTCTCAAACCCCGGAGGCTGCCTCACATACACTTCTTCCTCCAACACACCATTCAGGAAAGCACTCTTCACATCCATTTGGTGCAACTTGAACCCTTTAGCCACAGAAAAGGCTGGAAGGATCCTAATCGCCTCCAAACGGGCTATGGGAGCAAAGGTCTCCTCGTAGTCGATCCCCTCCTTCTGACTGAACCCTTGAGCAACAAGTCTCGACTTGTTCCTCACAACCTCACCTTTCTCTCCCTCCTTGTTTTTCCACACCCACTTGGTACCAATCGGCTTACACCCTGGGGGAGGGTCAACCAACTCCCACACCTGATTTCTCTCAAAGTTCTCCAACTCCTCATGCATCGAATTAACCCAATTGTGATCAGATAGTGCGTGTCCAATGTCTTTGGGCTCGAAAGAAGCAACAAATGCAGCATGAGCGAAATGAGAGTTGTTCCGAACCCTCGACCGTGTAGTGCGTTCATCCATGTCGCCGATGATCCTCGAAGGTCGGGTGATCCACTTGTACTCGCCGGGCAGGTTCTCGCCTTGATGCTACCTCCCCCTCAACATCAGCTTCTCCTTGTTCTTGATTTGTCGTCGTAGGTGTAGCAGAGGGTCCATCCATCATCGTAGTCGAAGTAGTGGGTACATGTTCAGCCGGGGGCACCACACCACCATCTTCATCCTCTCCATGTTCATGCTCCTCCTCCTGAAAGATCTCCTCGCCATCATCACCTGCACACTCAAAGACAAGCTGACTACGTGGCTCTGTCTCGTCGAAGGTTACCTCGCAAGTCTCCACGATTTGGTTAGTTTCAAGATTGAGCACACGATATGCTCTAGAATGAGATGCATAACCAAAGAAAATGCCATCGACAGACCTAGCCTCAAACTTATCCAACTTCCTGCCTTTCTTCGAATGAAACACTTGCAACCAAAGACATGGAAGTGACTCACCTTGGGTGTGCGACCATGCATCAACTCATAGCATGTCTTCTTCTTGTGCACTGCGAGGTATATCTGTTCGACACATAGCATGCGGTATTCACCGCCTCGGCCTAATACCTCCTCGGAGTCCTATGCTCATCCGGCATCGTCCGAGCCATCTCGCACAAGGTCCTGTTCTTCCTTTCCACAACACCATTCTGGGGAGGCGTATACGGACTCGAAAACTGGTGCTCAAGACCCAAGTCATGGAAAAAAGTTTCAAAACGAGAGTTTCTGAATTCCGAGCCATTATCACTGCGGATAGCTCGTATGGCATCTCTGTGCCTCTCGTTTCTCAACCTCAAGACTAGATCTCGAACAAAACCAAATGTCTCCCCCTTATCCTCGAGAAAGAACACCCACGCATACCGAGAGTAGTCGTTCACCACAACAAGGACATACCACTTCCCACCCGCAGATCGCACACGAGCTGGGCCAACAAGGTCCATATGGAGCGGCTCGCATGGACGCTCGGTCATCACATCGTTGAGAGGCGGGTGAGAAGAGGCTACCATCTTGGCATGCCTACAAGGCGCACAAACCAACTCTTTCTCAAGCCTCAACCGTGGCAATCCTCGGACCAAATTGAGTTTACTCAAGCGAGACAAAAGGTCAAAGCTCAAGTGACCCAACTTCCTATGCCACTTCCACAACTCACTCGAAGAACCGGCCAAGAAACAACGCTCCACACACACGAAGACTGAGAAAAATCAGCACGAAACACCTGACCCTCGGGAACGACCATACAGACAAGGTCCCCTCGAGAGTCCACAATCCGAGAACCACCTGGCCGAAAAAACACCTCAAAGCCCTCATCCAACAACTGGGACACAAAAAGCAAATTGTACCCCAGCGATTGAACAAGAGCAACACGCCTCAGAGTGATCTTGTTACTCACTTTGATCTCACCTTCTGAAAGCACACGCCCACGCCCATTGTCCCCAAAAGTGATGTACCTCCTTATCACCACCGGGACGAGACTTGAGAACCACCCCCTGTCTCCGGTCATATGCCTCGAGCAACCGGAGTCAATCAACCAAATGTTCTTCAAGTCTCCCACCTGAAATTCAAAAATAAGCACGTGAGCGAACAAACGACTCAACACTGGGGTTAGCACCAAAAGAGGAAAACCAGTGCCGAGCCATTTGCTCGAAAGTGGGGTTAGCACCAACCAAAGCATCTCTCCTACCAAAGCTACCTCCACGAACACCACCACGGTAACCACCCTGAGGGAACCACCCCTCTCTGCATGGAGGAGGACCAAATCCATGCAAGAAGGCCCGTGGAACGTCCCTCCTCTCCAACTCAAAGCTACGACCCCTCCGATCCCCATATTGAGCACGAGGAGGAGAACGCCTAGCAAACTGACCATCTGCACCCTTTCCAGCCCAGCCACCAGAACCACGACCACCAGAAACAACCCTCGCACCTGTACGAGCTCGAAACCCAAACGGTTGTCTGTCCCGATCCCGCACCGGTCGGCCGGTGCCCCACACCCGTCGGCCGGGTGTGACACGGGCGACGACACCTCCGCCGACCTTCTTCTCTCCCCAAGCCCGAACTGTCCTCACACTCGCCTTGGCCCTGGGCATCTGCATACGAGGCTCAAGTACACCATCGGAAGGGTGGTACTTGTCCTTGTTAGCCCACTACTTTGCCATTCTCTCCTCTCGCTTCCTCTTGAAGCAAAACTCCTCCTTATGGACATCTCTCCCACAATAGCCACAATGGAACCTCACAAGCTTAGGATTTGGCTTGGGATGTGGCTGCTCACTCGGGTTCTCTCCACTCAACTCCTCCACCGGTTTCTCACCGCTAGCCTTCTCACACTCCTTCCGAAAGAACACTTTCCCGGAAGTGCTCACAAACTTGATAGGCTTTTGGAGATCATTTGTGGGTTTAGGAAATGTGGGTGGAGCTGGGGTTGTGTCTAGTCGGTTCCTAAGATGGTTGGGTTTTGGAGGGAAATCATTTTTGTGGTGGGTTTTCGGTGGCTCTGGGATATTCTCTCCACTTCCCTCACCAACCTTGTTTGCCCCAAGTCCCTCACCATCTTGCCTATTAAAGGCCTCGATCATCATCCTCAACTGAGGCTCATGACCGGACAACCAACCCATCAACTTCCTCAGCTCATCATTCTCATCCTGCAAACGATCAACATAGTGTGCAACTTCCACATTTTTCAATGCATGCATTTCACAGGTAGAGCATGATGTAGGAATGGGTTCCTTCAGCTTAGCCTCAAGAGAACTAGTGTATGCATGCATCTCATCAATCTTAGCATGCAAAACAGGGCAAGAAGTGCAAGCACCTAGCAAAGCAGATCTAGATTTCAGCTCAGCCACTTCAACCCTAAGCACATCTAGTTCCTCACACTTGGAGGCATGCTTCTCCTTAAACAAAGCAAGATCGACAAGGAATATGGAGCAATCGAGCACAATCATTCTCATCCGAGACAACGGGGCTAGCCTTAAGGGAATCAATCTCAAGCTTGCTATCAAGCACACGTGTCTCTAGCTCAGCCACTCTAGTCCTAGCATCCTCGAGTGAAGCCCTAAGCTCTTTCCTCATTTTCTTGGCCTCTCTAAGCATGTCATCACGGTTATCAAGCAAAGAGCCAAGCCTCTCATTCTCTTGGCGCAAGAAGGGAAGTTCATCACGCACCTCGTCGTCGGACTCGCAGTCCGAGTCGCTGCGTGTGCTCTTCTTCTTGCCGGAGCTCAGCGCCATGGTGCAGAAGCTGTCTCTCGCGAAGCAGCTCAGCCCGCTCAGGTTCTTGGACGACTTCTTGTTCTTGCGACGATCTCCCTCGTCTTCACTGCTGCTCGAGCTCGAGGTGGAGTACGCGGAGCCCGGAGTCGACGTCGCTCGCTCCAACCATCGCTCGGGCCTTGCCTCGGCTCTCCTTCTTCCTCGATCGTCGCTCGTCCTTGTACTTGTTCTTGTGCTTGCTCTTGTGGTCACGCCTCGAACGGTACTTGCCGTCCATCCTCGGCTTGTGCTTGTAGCTGTCCTTGTTCTCGGCCTTCTCCGGGCAGTCGGCGACGAAGTGTCCCGGCTTGCCGCACTGGAAGCAAGTCCTCGTGTTCCTCCTCATGTTCACGCGGTTCTCGTGCAGCCTCTCGAACCGCCTCATCAGGAGCGCCAGCTCGTCCTCTCCAAGCTCGTCAAACTCCTCATCTGGCATAGACATCAAAGAGGAGAAAGAGAACATCCTGGTGGATGGGTTAGAGTGAGCCTTTCCTTTGGAACCACCAACAAGGGCGAGACTATGGGAGTCAGTCGGACCCTCGAGCTTGGCAGTCATGCCCCTATCCACCTCAGCCGACTTGAGCTTCGAGAACAGCTTGTTCACCGTCAGAGTGTCATACTTCTGCGACTCCACAATGGCCTCGAACTTTCCGCCCCATATGGTACGATCCAAAGAGTGTAAGAGCTTGACCGCTCTATCATGATCATCGTACGGGAGCACGTCCACATTGGCCCTCATGTTGTTCACAACCACCGTGAACCTCTGGAACAAGGCATCGATGGACTCACCGGGGAGATGAGTGAAGTTCTCGTACTCTCTCCGGTAGGTCGCATACATCCGTGCCTGAACCTGGGCGTTCCCAACATGAGCCTCTTTTAGCACCGCCCAAATCCTACAATCCAAGTGCTCGGTGTGCACCCGATCGAACTCAGGCTGACACAAAGCACGAAACAAGTAGTCAACCGCCTTGTTGTTGGCGTCGAATCTGTCCCTCGACCCTAGAGCAAGGAAATCCATCGGCTGGACATAGCCTGTGTCCACCGTGACATCCCAAAGAAGCTGACCCTTTCCGCGGAGGAACGCACCCATCCGCTTGCTCCACATCTGGTAGTTCTTGCCATCGAAGTGTGGAGGACCCGAACCCGTTCCTGGTACGCCATCCTTGGATCTTAGACTGGTTAGAGTCCATAAAGACCCGAACCGGCTCTGATACCACTTGAAGGACCGATACGGCGAATAAGAGAGGGGGGGGGAGTGAATGGGAGCCGATAAAAATTCTTCTCGATGGAGATCGAAACTCCAACAAGATGAACACGGCTTCCAACACACGTCTCCGACTCACTACCAAGATTGGCCAAGCCCACGTAGCCACTGGAGTGCCACTGGACCTAGGAACCAACACACACTGCCTACCGACTCGAGAACGCAGCGGAACACCAAAACTCGAGTCTACAGACCCACACCGGTCGGACGCGGTGAGCACCACCGGTCGAGACCGGTCCCCTCGCCGGTGAAACCGAGCAACTTTCACTAAGTGGCTCTACACCGGTCGAGCCGGTGAGACACACCGATCGGACCGATGGCGACACGAAAACCCCGAAGGCACCAAACAAAGCCAACCGACCACCAAACCGACCCAAACTCGAAACGGCGGCACCACGGGACAACGGCGAACACACCAAGACGTTCACCCGAGCAAAATCCCACAAGGGCTTGCACTTTGGTCGGACCGGTCAAGAGCACCGGTCGGACCGGTGTAGCTCGGCGACTCGGGATGAACAACACCCGCGGTCAACTCCCCCAAAACCAAATCTCGATCTCCCGAATCACTCCACGGACTTGAACAAGACTTTGGGGATATCGAGGAACACCTCATGAGGAGTCCATAGCCAAGTTTAATCCCACCAAAACTCGTCCAAAAAGGAGGAATCGAAGAAATCCCGCCGAAAGCACTTCCAACCCAAGAACTCAAGAAACCCCGAAATCGAGCACCTTTACTCACGGATTTGTGAGGGGAATCACAACCCAAAGAACCACGGGGTTCCCACATATTTCCCCCATCAAATCCCCAAGAGAAAGATCCCGAAAACAACCCAAAGAAATCACCGAGAGAGGGCTCCGAAAATCACCACCAAGAACAACCGGGGAAAACACATCCAAACCTTGAGGAACCACGCCGAATCATCTATACATGAGACAAAGGTTCATACAAGGTCTAGCAAGCCGCCCGATCATCCATCCCTCTCTACAAGATCTCTCCGTGAAGCTCTCTTGCTATTCCTATGGAAAACCTAAGGAAAATAGGTGGAAAATAGGAAAACTAATGAGCTAGGGTTCCAAGAGTTGGCTGCCATCCTCTCACCTCTTGGGTTATATGGAGGCAACCGAATGTCCAAAATACCCTTCTCTACTAACTAGGGATACAAGCCCCTCAAGGGCGGATTTGGAATTCTTGATGTCTTCTCCATCGGACGGATGCCCGGCGACCACACCCTTCGTAGCCTCGACGCAAGCCATGCGATCCCGACGCGTGTCCTCCGCTTCGAAGTCTCCGGACTGCGTCGTCGCACACCGGTCAGACCGGTGCTCCCCACCGGTCAGACCGGTCCCCACCGGTCGAGACCGGTGCGCGCGGCCTTGCGGCCTCCGTCTTCGGTTCTTCGGTCTTGGCTTTGTGGATCAACCAAGGAACCCGGTGGTTTTACGGTGAACCACCGGAAACCCCCGCGAACTTGGTGTAGCCTCCGCCAATCTCCACTCATGACTTGGCTCCCACGTAGTCCCGGCTCGACCTTGGTTTTGAGGCTCAACCAAGAAACCGTTCACGACTTCATCTTGCTGTTAATGCAACCATGCGGCCCGCACTTGACCCCGCTGGCCACCGGGTCCCTCGAACGAAGCCTACTTGTCTTCTCCACATTTGGAGGCCTCACCAGCGACGACCTTTCGCGCTTGTTCTTCACCTGCACCAACACAAGTCAAGCCGCAACCTGCACCTGCAATACTTAGCCAAGAATTAGTCCACACAACGTTGTCAATCACTCATCACACAAGGAAGCGACCATCCACCGGTCCTCGAAGCACACATGGTCCTCATTAAAGAGGAGGAGGAGGAGGAGGAGGAGGAGGAGGATGTGGGGAACCATGTGGGGAAGGAACCCAGCGCGTGGCCATTGCTGGGCTTTTGGCCAGCCGCACAGTGCGCCATCGCACTGGCACGCAGTGCTGCGCCGTGCCGCACATCGGTCGTAGAGGACCAAGGCGGAGCCTTGGCCGTGCGTGCTAGCCGGCCGAGATGCAGGCGCGTCGCCCTGGTGGACTCCTGGCCTCCTGCGACGAGGGACTGGCGCCGAAACCGCGCGCCGCCGTCGTGGAGTGCCTTTAGGCATTTCGTCGAGCACCTGGTGTACGGCAACACAGGGAAAACATTGTGATCTGTTGAACCCCAGTAAAGCCCGGGGAGCACGTTCGCACCCAGGCTTTTTCAGGGGTGAACTCTAGACTTCTCCATGTAAACTGATCTAAGCGGGCTGGTGAATGGATCTTGGCCCATCAAGGTCCAGCGAGGCCGCAACCAACCCTGGTACCCTGGTTACTTAACTTCGGGGTGGTTCATTGGACTTCAGTCTTATGGGCCAACGGGGTCGAATCCAATGGGCCCTCATGGCCCACTAACACTTTCGGCCCAATTTCGGCTCACTAACCGAGGGTCGCTGACGTCATGCAGACGTCAGCGGCATTTTTAAGAAAAATCATTTTATTTTCCTAAAATGATTTCAGAAATATTTTAAAATGATTTAAACCTTCGAAAAAATCATAACTATTTATAGGAAGCTTAGAAAAATATAAAACCAACTCCTATAATTTCGTAATTTCAAAACCTTGCTGCTTGTAGATAGTCTCAGCTCTTTTGAGTTTTCTAAAAAGAGGTTTTCATTTGGAGTTAATGCTTAGTTGTGAACCGTTTTCTTACTCGCGCATCGAACCTCGTGCCACAGACCCGAGCTTCGGCCAGTAGGACAAAGAGGACCGGGAGTACGTCATCCCGGACAACGAGTGCTTCAACGGCAACGAAGGTGTCATGTCACTCCCTATTGACGGTGAATTTCCGTCAACCTAGAGTACTTGTTATACATTGGTTTCGATTATGATTTGCAACTAACCCGCCACTAGGTATACTAATGATGTAACAAGTTCACTCTTGCATGTCGATTTTGGAGTTTGTTGTTTACGCAGGAAATTAACGTTAAAGAGGAGACTTTCGGGATAAGTTCATCAAGCACTTCAAGAAAAGATCATGAAGCCTGTCACAAGTCAAGACACGAAGTGAGCAAGACTCCAAACAACCCAAGGACCGAAGCATCAACACGCAAAACTCTGGGGACTTGGATGTTTACCAATAAGATCAACTCAGCCCGAGAGATATTCTCGCAGCCCAGGACAACATGATCTTTCGGTACAGATTCGGAGACTTAAACGACTTTTAATGGTAAAAGTTTGACTACCAAAGTTGTGGGCCTCGACGATACCTTCTATTTGGATATGTGGAAGGCCCAATTCGGACAAGGGAGCTAGAAGATATGGCCCCCGAAATCCCTGCTGCGCGGTCAGTCCGAAATCAGAACAGATTATCTTCCAAGGCCGATTTCGAGATCTTATCTTCGTTTCCAAGGAAAGAAATGAATACCAAAGTTGAAGATAATTTTGTGGCACACAACCTAGACACCGAATTAGCATTATTTGGAGTCCGGACGTGGGAGATATGGCGCCAGCAAGGAAGGACTGCGAATCAGGAAAATCTGGATGAGACTGATTTTATGGAAACCAAGTTTGCTTCTCTCCCAAGGAGGATCTCGTGCAAGGCAAGGTGGAGCACGCCCCAAGGCACCCCAAGGCACCCCAAGTACAACCCCCTAGGCGCCCCCAAGATGTTACCGATTGACATCCATTCATCAGAGAGCCGCCACAAGATGAGGGATGAGATTAGATGAGTTCGTCACAAGGATCAATGTCGGCGGAGGGAAGGAAGCAAGAGAAGGACTCCATGCCGCTGGCCTAGGTGTGTTCCCAAGCTTCATCACCGCCATCTTCATCGACGACGTTCTCCGGAGTCTCCATCGCCCCTATGTGCTTCAATCCTTGTAAGATGATGTGGTAATGTCTCCGTTCATCCCTAGGGTTAGATGGATACATGTTATGTGATTGCTACTTAATTCGTGGTTTCAATCTATTGTTTTCATGTTGATGATGCTTTGATGATTAAGGTTAGCTACCGTGTTTTTCGGGTGTATGGTATCCGCTACTCCCATAGATTCCATCAACATACCGTGTCCATCATAGGTCTCGTCACGATTACCTCCGCGTAGTGACAGTACGGGGGGAGGGAAAAGGGCGAAACCGTGGTCACAACCCCCGGTAGATTGGTTTACCACTCTCGTGTAGTAGATGCATATCCATGATATCCTAGATCCTAGGGACGGAATGCTTATCTTTCTTAATCACTCTCTTGTACCAAACTTTGTTATCTAGCCTAATCTTAGACTAACATAGATTAGATTGCTTTTACTTTAAGTTTAATCCTCTCTTTAAAGGTTTCCCTAGTCAACTAGATTAGCGCTTGGTTAAGCGCTAGCAATCCCCTTGCTCTATGGATTGACAAACCTTGAGATCTCCCGTAGGTGAAGAAGGGCATAGGTGACTTGTACACTTGCGAGTCCAATCGAAACGTTAAACGAGTTTTTACCATCAACAAGCCCCTTTTTCTGGCGCCGTTGCCGGGGAGCAAGCCAGTTTGCTACGTTTAATCTTGTTTTTGTTTTGTTGATTACTTACATCTAACCCTAGTGTTTTCTAGAAAAAACCCTTTTGTGTTTTTCTTTTTTATTTTTAGTGCCTAGATGGATTTGTTCACCTCACCTTTGGAGGATGAAGAGATGTCACTAAGGGAGCTTGTAATGCCGTCAATGGAGGACATTGAGATGCAAAAATCAGATTTGGTGCTTGCTACAACCCACTACGAAGTGAAGCCTAGAATCATCAAGTTAGTGGCGACAAACCCATTTAGAGGATTGGAGGATGACAATCCATATAGACACATTAAGGAATTCACGATGATATGCAACACTGCGCAACAAGAAGGAGTTCCGGCTGCTTGGTTCAAGTGGAATCTTTTTCCGTTCTCTCTCGATGATGAAGCGCAAAGATGGTACACACTTGCGTCCGTTGAAGCAAAAGGAAATTCGGATGAGCTAGTGAAGAAGTTTCTTTTGAAGTTCTTTCCCATAAGCAAGGTCCAAGACTTAAGGAGGCAAGTGCTCACTTTCAAGCAAGGAGAGGATGAAGGAATTGATGAAGCATGGGACCGTTTTAATGAACAATTTGAGCGAGGCCCGAACTTGGGATTTTCCGGTGACTTGATGTTGCATACCTTTTATTTTTCACTAACCCCTAACTCGTCTTGTTTTGTAAGCATGTGTGCAGGTGGTGATATAATGGATAAAACAATTAGTGAAGCTGCACAAATCTTACAAAGGATAAGTAATGGACAAAGAACTCAACGAGATTGGCAATGGCATTGTCGGGAGGAGCAAAACGACAAAAGCAAGCCTAAGGTGCTTGCTCAAATTTCTGAAAAAGATGAACCAGAGGTCAAGAAAGATGAACCGACAGTACAAGAAATTGAAGATCCACTTCCCAAGGTAAGAGAAGTCATTTAGGATATTAAAAATATTGAAACTAACATGAATGTAGGCCGAAGTAAGGGGAATGCTAGACCATTAGCGGAGTTCAATCAATCCGGTTGGATTCAAGTTGATTTTGCCCCCCTAATCAACTACCGAAGAAATGAGGAACACCGACACGTCACCAAGAGAGTTGAAGACGCTTTTGATCAAGAGATGAGTGGAGAGTCAATCCAAAAAATATTTGAAGAAGAAAGAGAAGAAGATGATGAAGCATGGATCGACCGGTTTGACAACTCAAAGATGATTTATGATGAAGAGAGAGAAGAGTACAACCGTGACGAGCCTAGTGACTCGAGGGATAAATGGGAGAAGGTAGGAGTTAAGCTAGAAGGTTATAGCTTGTGTGCCATTGAAGCCCACACACTAGCAAAGCAAGACATGGAAGTACTCAAGGATGAAGAAAAGAGTGAATCAACGAAGAGCGATCTTGACAACATGTGGTACACGGGAGATAAAGAAAATAACATACAAGACTTTGAAGATGAAGATTTGGTTGATAATGAAGACTTCAAAGAAGAGATGAATGCATACATAATTGATGGATTACACATTCCACATGATGAGATGGAGGGGATGCAAAAAGGTAACAAAGAGTCACCTTCACTCGTTGAGATTGGTTCGCCTTCAACACCGCTAGATGAACCAAATATCACTCTTGTTGAAAAAGATCTAAGGCCAAGGTACGCGCTGAAATCTTAGGATATTATTGGTATTTATGTTGATAAATTCAAATATTCATGCTCAACCAATAGTATGAATGATAGTTTAAATTCTATACCTTGTTCCAATAATGATCATGTTGATAGGCTAGATTTTCTTGAGAATGAAAAAGAGGAAACATTTATATTTTCGAACCAATCAATCTCACACCTAAATAACCTTTGCCTAATGATGAGCTAAGTGCTATGCATGAAACATATGCTTCTTTTGTTTACACCTTGACTTGTTGCTACAATTCGCATGTGGTGTTAATTATGGACGCGTATGTTTACAATAAGTTTTGTAAATCTCGATCATGCTTTGCGCTTGATCAAGCTAATGACCTTAAAGAAGCACATGTCGGGAGAAGTCCCGATTTTCACTAACCATGTAGATAAGGCTCGAATAATTAAAAGAGAAGTCATGCCTAAAGAGTTGCAAAATAAATCATCAACCTCTCCAAATCCCGCGATGGATGCTGCTGTCTTCATCAATTTGAGAGCGTGTTCAGAGGTTTACAAATGAAGAAAATGAGATATTACGAAGCTCCATGAAGTTTCCATTCCAACGCATCAAGAACTAACGAGTTTGAAGACCCGTGCAATGAGTTATGAAGAAAACATTGAGCGTTGCGCGTTCTGAAATTTCAGGACAGATTTCATCGCCGAAGTAAAACGGATGTAATTCTCTTGTACGGAGTCCGATTTGGGCAAATAAAGACTAGTTGGAAAGGAAATTTTGTGCACTGTGCAATGAAGTAGAGCTTGGGTATACTTGCTGTTCTGGACATTAAATAAAAATTCATGGAGTGAAAGCAACGCCAGAGGGTGATAAAGAAGGAGATAGCGATGAAGCAAAAGGATGCCTTGGGCAAGTCTTCTATAAGTGATCAAACACAACATGGGAAGTAAATTAAAGCTGCATTGGTAACTTTTCTTCTTGCATGAAGGGCCATGGCTATGCGATGAAAAGAAGGTATGTGAGAAAGTCGAGCTCTATGACTTTAAATAAAGCACTTTTCGGAAGACAACCCATTTCTTTATGTTTTTATCCTTTTCTTAGAGAGAATAAAGAATGACACCATCTTATGATGATCAACTTGTGGTTATTAATCTAAGTTTAGTTTTCCTTTTTAGAACCACCATCATGTTCATGCTCATATTTATTTATTTGCATGCATTGCATTTTGTTATCAACGTGATGTTGCTTTGCGTATACATGTTTTGCACATAGTAGGCTTGGTTGTATTATATACTTAATGATGTGTGCTTCAGTTTCCATGTTAATGCTTTATAGGGCCCTACAAGTATTTTCCTTTTGTGATCTTGTGTAAACGTGGTGTTTAAACATGATTGCGGACCATCATCATTAAGTTCAATAAACCTTGCTAGCTTTTCATATGTTTTCTTGTTGCATTGGTTAGTTTATAAGCTTTGCAATGCGCTTAATTTATATTGTGCTATAAGAGTTATTGATCTAGGGATAGACATGGTGTTTAACCCTAGATTTATCAATCTTTATGGCTATGGAGAAATTTGGCAACCTAGTTGTAAACATGGTGTTTAGAACTAGGTGAAAACATTGTCTTTGTTTATATGTTTTCCTATCATGTGCATACACACTTCACCACATACACTCATTAGGTTTTCATTCCTCATTAGACTAATTATGCCACAAGTTGAGAGTCCTAGGAAATATTGTTGGATTGTTGGCAATTCTATCTACTCCCAACCGTCACCTTGGGGGTAGAATGTGCGCTTAAAACGTCTTGCAGGCAAGATAAAGACTCACACTACAAGGAAATTGAAGGATGGATAAGTTAAAATACTTTGTCTTCTTCTTCCATGCCTAGAAAAATGCTAAGCATGGGAGAGACCCTGAATCTTCAACACAGAAGTGCAACATGACGCTCTAGAAGATAAAAATGACCAAGATCATCAACGTCTCCGGATCAATGCGCAAGAAGCCACCGATCTCATCAAAATTCTGCGTGGTCTCAAGGGGAAAACAATGAGTATTTTTGGATATTTAGAAGCACCATGAAGTTACGATTGCAACAAATCAAGAATCAAGACAATCGGAGGTTCCTACAAGAGGTTATGCCCGAATCACCGAGTGCAACACGTCCTGAAATCAGTTTTGGACAGCACGCAGCGTTGAAGTAAAACAGACATAGCTCCCTTGTTTTAACTCCGTTTTTGATGAATGACCACATGTTGGAAAGGTAATTTCATAGTCTTTTAAATAGAGCTATATTTTGATATATGTTCTGTTCTGGACAGATAGGAAATCCATGAAAAAAGAGACAGTAAGGAGATGATGTGAACAAGAAAGAGGAGATGGTGATGACAACATTGAAGGGAAGGTCGACCAGTGACTCCATTAAACATACAAGATCAAATTTAGAAGTTTAGGAGCATTGATAAATCAAGACAAAAGCAAAAGCCACATCGATATATGGAGATGTCGGAAGAAGGCAATGAAGAACTACAAAGGATGGTAACATCTCCATGGACCTTCTCTTCTCCGAACATAAATGCTTGTAAGTATGCCTTCAACCTTAGGTGCAACATTTTGTTTTTCTCTCCCAACAATAACATGGCTACTAGGAGGACAACCTATGTTTCTTTTTATTTTCAATAGATAGGCATGACCATGTGTTCACCTCGATGTTTTATATTGCCTATGCGTACGGAAAGATGATGAAAGTTGCCGCTTTGTTTTACCTACATGAAGTTATACATGTCTTGGCTAATTGATCTCTATAATATGATCTGAAATTAATTTAAATACCAGCTCTTTTATTTGTGGAGGTGAAATGACTATGCTCTAGACCCACATACATATGTTTGCTCTTTGATTTAAGTTTATGGATAGCCAGATAACTTGTTGTTTTTTATGAAAACTTAACTTTTATGCTATCTACATATTTGTGATGCTCTTGCAAAGTTCTACCTACCAAAGCCATATACATATATGTTCTATGATAACAAAACCCGTAGATTGCAAATATATGTTTTGATGAGTTGTATTAGGATTGATTTCCATGGTTCGAGACTAAGAAGTTGGTCATTCCTTTGTGTAACTTTTCATGCTAGCCTTTTTGTACATGCATTATGGGTTTTCATATCGAAATTTTCACAAACTTCGCTGGCCATCTACCCTAAACCAAAAACATCATTTTGTATCACCTCCTTGTCCACAACCCAATTTGAGTATGGAGTAAAATTCTCGATGGAAATTCAAATATTCCGCAAGATTATGGAATTTATACTTACTTTAGCAGTCATTTTTCCTCTCTTTGATGCTCGAGGACGAGCATCATTCAAGCATGGGGGAGGAGTCATTACATCATCTCTGACAAATGCTATGTAAGTATTATGTTGCAAAAGTTCTGAGGAGCAAAAGAAAAAATGAAAAAAAATATATGATGAGAAGAAAAGAAAAGTAAGAAAAAAGGAAGAAGAAAGAGAAAAAGAAAAGAGAAAAAAAGAAAAGAGAAAAAAGAAAAGAGAAAAAAGAAAAGAGAAAAAAGAAAAGAGAAAAAATGAGAAGGAAATAAAATAAAAGCAAGAAAAATAATAAAGATGCTCCTTGGTTCTTTTTATTCATGAGTTCTCAAGTGCCTTGATGACAAATCCATACTCAAACCTTCCAACTATGTGCAATTCGATAACGAGGACTTCACTCGTGCCTTGGGATCATCCATTTGCCACTTGCACATGTCCACCTATCTAAATGTGTGTGTTTCATCCCTCTCTCTTTCCAACATTTATTTTCCATGGCCTTTTTGATGAGTCTCGGTAATTCCAATAGATCTCTCTCTCTCTTAATTTGACAATATTTCGGATGTATGTTTTGCTAGGATTGTTTTTAACCTTCCAAGCTCCACATAAGCCTTCCACTATCACATATGAGTAGAGTAGGTTGAAAAATAATCTAGTATAGGCTTGAGTGACTTGATTAGATGAGTGTTTCCATGAGCTTTTGCAAGAGATTTTCACTTATGTTGGTTATGCATCTTTTTGAAAAATCTTCCATGTAACAAGGTAATGGTATGAAGTTTGCTTAAGTTTGAGAGCATCGTGTTTATTAAATGTGGCTTGTTCTTTATTGTTAGTCTATCTTCCATAATGAAAAAGAAGTCGGTCACAACTTGAATTTTAAAAATAAATTCTTAAGAGAGAGAGAGAGCAATTTGCCTCGTCATGAATGACTAAGTGCAGGGACAACATTGGAAGGCAACACGGATTTCTCTTTTAAGCAAGGATTACTTACTCGAGGACGAGCAAGGTTTAAGCATGGGGGAGATGTTGACGGTGAATTTCCGTCATTCTAGAGTACTTGTTATATATTGGTTTCAATTATGATTTGCAACTAACCCGCTACTAGGTATACTTTGATGTAACAAGTTCACACTTGCATGTCTTGTTGTTTACGCAGGAAATTAACGTTAAAGAGGAGACTTTCGGGATAAGTTCATCAAGCACTTCAAGAGAAGATCATGAAGCCCGTCACAAGTCAAGACACGAAGTGAACAAGAGTCCAAACAACCCAATGACCGAAGCATCAACACGCAAAACTCTGGGGACTTGGATGTTTACCAATGAGATCAACTCAGCCCGAGAGATATTCTCGCAGCCCAGGACAACATGATCTTTCGGTACAGATTCGGAGACTTAAACGGCCTTTAATGGCAAATGTTTGACTACCAAAGTTGTGGGCCTTGACAATACCTTCGATTTGGACATGTGGAAGGCCCAATTCGGATAAGTGAGCTAGGAGATATGGCACCCGAAATCCCTGCTGCGCAGTCAGTCCGAAATCAGAACCGATTATATTCCAAGGCCGATTTGGAGATCTTATCTTCGTTTCCAAGGAAAGTAATGAATACTAAAGTTGAAGATAATTTCGTGGCACACAACCTGGACACCGAATTTGCATTATTTGGTGTCCGGACGTGGGAGATATGGCGCCGGCAAGGAAGGGCTGCGAATCCAGAAAATCTGGACGAGGCTGATTTTATGGAAACCAAGTTTGCTTCTCTCCCAAGGAGGATCTCGTGGAAGGACAGGTGGAGCACGCCCTAAGGCACCACAAGGACATAAATACAACCCCCTAGACGCCCCAAGATGGTTACCGCTTGACATCCATTCATCGGAGAGCCACCACAAGATGAGGGATGAGATTAGTTGAGTTCATCGCAAGGATCAATGTCGGCGGAGGGAAGAAAGCAAGATAAGGACTCCAAGCCGCTGGCCTAGGGGTGTTCCCAAGCTTCATCACCGCCATCTTCATCGACGACGTTCTTCGGAGTCTCCATCACCCCTATGTGCTTCAATCCTTGTAAGATGATGGGGTAATGTCTCCGTTCATCCCTAGGGCTAGATGGATACATGCTATGTGATCGCTACTTGATTCTTGGTTTCAATCTATTGCTTTCATGTTAATGATGCTTTGATGATTAAGGTTAGCTACCATGTTTTTAGGGCGTATGATATCCGCTACTTCCATAGATTCCATGAACATACCGTGTCCATCATAGGTCTAGTCACGATTACCTCCGCGTAGTGATAGTACAGGGGGAGGGAATGGGCGAAACCGTGGTCACAACCCCCGGTAGATTGGTTTACCACTCTCGTGTAGTAGATGCATATCCATGATATCCTAGATCCTAGGGAGGGAACGCTTATCTTTCCTAATCACTCTCTTGTACCAACCTTTGCCATCTAGCCTAATCTTAGATTAACATAGATTAGATTGCTTTTACTTTAAGTTTAATCCTCTCTTTAAAGGTTTCCCTAGTCAACTAGATTAGTGCTTGGTTAAGCGCTAGCAATCCCCTTGCTATGTGGATTGACAAACCTTGGGATCTCCCGTAGGTGAAGAAGGGCATAGGTGACTTGTACGCTTGTGAGTCCAATCGAAACGTTAAACGAGTTTTTACCATCAACACTCCCAACCATGTAGATCCCATGTTGATAACTAGATGCTAGTGCTTTACTTTATAATGCATTACTTGGATGAATTGCATAACCATTTGATTAGCTTTGCCTTGATATTTGATATATCCTATTTCCTTGCTGCACCTACTATGGGATTAGCTACAGACCCCTAGCTAGTTCCATATACCAACTATCCATACTTTTGTTGCTTGATTATGGATGGTATTCTGGGCTTGGACTGATATGTGGGAGATCTCGGTGTGTTCTAGCGTGAGTTCTGGGTGCGTTCCTCCTTGACGTGTTTTTGGCTGGAGCGAGCCATTTGCTTACTGGTGAACGCCTACCTCGGAAAGATTCGATCTGGTCTCTTACCCGAGCGGCGTGTCAGACGGGATGGAGATGGGGAGTGCTCGCTCCCGGCCCTTAAGGACCGATCGTCAGTCTAACCATGCTTCTTTGGACTCTTATCGCACAAACCGCCCGCCTTGTTATGGGTGGGGGTGCGGGGTGAGACTCGTATTGGATAGCACCCTTCCTGTAGGCGGATCGGTGTGATCGTGATGGGAGACGGCATTCCTCCTTAGAAGACTTCGCCCCGGCGAGGCAGGGGAAGGGTTCCACAGCTTCGAGGGACCTCTCGCTGGCAGTACGAGCTCTACAGCGGAGGCTGCGTCAGACTCAGAGATGCAGGAGGGTACTATCCACGTACTTGGACTTCAACCATATGGTAGGGCCTGGAATCAGTGATAGCCGGTTTCGGTCCTATTCGGGCGGGTACAGTTGTACAACCTCTGCAGAGTGTTTAAACCTATAGCTAAAGTCCGTGTTCACTAGTTATGGACAGCTCTGAGATTTGTTATTCTGGCTAGACATTCTTTTCTTGTGCTTCTTCTCTCCCCCAAGTGAGTGAGCCCGGCTAAGGCCGTTGAGATGTGGGGATAGGAGCAGGTGGGCCCCACATCAGAGATGAGAGTTGGGAGCTGGATCATGGTTGCGATTCGGTGCTTTGGTGTGATATCCTTGAGCGAGGTGTGGACCCCAGAGGTGTGGATCTCGGAGGCGTGAGCCTCCCCGAGGTGTTGACCTCGCCATTTTCTGCTTACCTTGAATGTTGCTTCACTGCTCTGCTTAAGCCTTCTACAGCTAGAGTAGGATTAATTCTAGCATAGTAGAACATACATCGCTTTTGCTTCTTTGTTGGGAAGCTGAGATGACCTATGCTTATCGGGTAGATCCTGGTGTCTCTGACACAGAGCCGGACTACAACTTCGACAATGACAGATGGGATGATTAGAGGTCTTCCTACGCTCGAGTTGCCTGCAGATATGTAGTCTCTTGCGTTTGCATGAAGCCGCTGCTAGACGATTTCTTTCTGTTTGATTCAGTCCTTTTGGACTTGTACCCGGCATGAGCCGAAGAGATGTACTCTGATTAATGTAATAAATAAATGTTGTACTCTATTTTGTTTCCTTTCGTATGGATTTTTGGTATTGCTGAGACAGAGGATTGCACGTGGTAGCCTTCCTGGGACTGCCACCGAGGTGCAGAGAGTTGGGTTTCCGTTCGGGGAAAACTGGTTCATTTTAGAACCTGTCCCGTACTCTGTGGACTACAAGGAATGTACTGTAGCCTGTGAAGGAGACTTATATGTTGGTGGTCCCTTGATGTGAATTTGACACCTTCTCCACTGTAACATCTGTCCTTTAGCTTGTCGGAGTGTCATCACCTCGTCATTAGGAGGGTATTCCACCAGTTCATATACAAAGAGCACTTCAACCACAACACAGTCTTCATGAATCGGGACTGTATGTAGCGTGGTCCATTCTGGATGAACAAGAGCAATTGCAGCCTCACATTGAAGACCATTCCACGTGAATCATAGGCCACAGTATGTGGGTTCACTCAACGTGCCTATAAGGTCTTGTTGTGTACGATCGTCACAACGCACCTCCATCGTCAACTCTGCAGTGCCATCGATCAAACCTATATTATCTACGGACGCATAGCTGCTCTTCAGTGTGGCGGGTGAAGGGCTTGCGTGATTGGACACTGGTGACAACACAACCTCTTTAGTAAACTATTCTGCATCTGCATCTCAGCCACCAGTTTTTTCTTGATTATTTTCTTTATCTTTTCCGTATCAACTGATGCGTCGGTATTCGTCCTCTTTCTCTTCTTGTACATGGAAGTGTGCTGAGGCCATCCATACTTCCAGCCCTGTTAGCTAGAGACACCACGCACGCAACTTGGTTGTTCAGGGCGGCCCAAGCACTGACTTAGCACATCATACTCCCTTTGCCCTGCCATTCCTGAAGATTCTGCACTTGCATTCTTCTCCTTGATGTCTGCAGCCACTTTTTCAGTTTCTTTGTTGTTGAACACTATCACGACAACACGGTCTTTAATCACTAGCTTACTCCTTGCTCGCAGCCAATTCTTGGAACGATTGTCAGAGTAGGCATCATATGGGTTGGGGATCCTAGCTGCAGCTAATTGTGTGCCCTCTTCCTCACATTGTTCTAGTTTCATAGTATAACCAGCTGGACCCATGCTGCGCTCTCTTGTGTTCCGACTTCAGAGTTCTTTGAACTTGACACTAGCAGATGAGGCTTGCTCGGTTTCCTCCTGCTTCATGAACTCCTTCCACTGTCCCGGGATGATAAACAAGTGCCTTGTAAATGGCTCAAGTCCTTTTCTGATAAAATCTCACATAAGTTGAAATCTGAATTGTCTCATGCCTTGTCCGCTGTCTTTTAGAAAAGCTTGAATGCCTGCGATTTCATGCCTTCCTGGAACGTCAAGTGTTTCTACACATGCTTATCAAACAAGTCCCACTTTTCATCATTGCTTAGTTCTTTGAATTCTGGCAAGTGCAAAGGTATCTTTTGTCTAGCAAGGAGCCCCGCAAGCGCCCTGAACCTGTGCTTTTGAGTCAATGGTACTGGCATCCCCCTATGTCGACCTCAGTGACTATCATTGTGTCACTTCGCCACTTTGTGGATGGCCTTGGCACTCTGCCTCGGCGCTGATCCCCACCCACCTGGTCTTGTTGTGCACTGGGATTTTGAGGAAGGCCAGCTCAGTGTCCAAGAATAGCACAAAAAGCAGACCATACTGCTAGCTCTCCCAGGAGACATGCTACAATAGGAGACAAGTGGAGCACATTTTTAGTTAGCAATGCTTAGCAGCTAAGCATGAGAAAACACATATGAAAACAATTACAATAACTACTTTAGCCCACTATAATATCATTTGTTCTATGATAAACCATTAACATAAATGCAAAATTCAGTAACCAAAAAATTAGTTCAGGCAATGCGACCTTACAATTTTAAAGAGGAAGGTGCAGGTTGCCTCTCTTGCAGATGAAGTACTTATTCAACTTGGAGAGAATGTGCACATGTACATAGGAACAAGAGCGAGTATGTATAAGAGTCAATTTAAAGGGAAATGCTAAGTATGTATACCATCAGCAGCTAAGTATGTCCACATGTACTTATACAAAGGAGCCACGACATACCCTGCAATTTCCACTGAATTGTTGTTAATTTTACAATTATTACCGAGTTGATAGAATGGATTTACCGAATTGTATAAGACATTTTTAGAGCGGCATACCATAAACTCAAATCCTAGATTCGCCACTGACCTTGTCATTGTTGGAGCAGAGGGATCTTTACTCCTCGTCACTGCCTGCTCACTGCCACATCCTCGTCCTCGTTGACCTCGTGGCTAGATCCCTCCTCTATTCGTCTTCATTGTCACTGTTGCTGGGTCCCTCATCCTCCAGAGATCTCGCTGTCAGAGGTGTGGCATGCATCTCGGCGAAGGGGTGTAGCATGCGTCGCAACGTGGGGGGGGGGGGGGGTGAGGGGGAGAAAGCAGCGGCGGTAGCGCGATGGGAGAGTGGGAGGAGATTGCATGAGGGAGGCATCCTTCCCTACTAACCTAGCGCGAGTGGGCTTGTGTGGGCCTTAAAATGAGTAATGTAGTCAACTCTGCTACTGGTATATCATAAATATGAGATAAAAAAAATCTAATTTTAAGAAATTTGGTTAAACAAGTGTGGCTGTTGATATTTTATTCATATACTAAATTAATAACTATGATTTTTTTGTATTTTTTACGAAATTTTAGGTGTTGTTTATGGGCTCTAATATGACATGCATCACAAGTTCACATCACCAAGCAAACAAGCGTGACTATTGATATAGCATCACATGTTCACATATGACATGCATTACAAGTTCACATCACCAAGCCAACTAACTCACAACAAACATATTCACATCTAACATGCATCAGCAGGGCACATCACCAAAATAAGACTGCATCAGCTGGGTGCCTCACCAAACTAGATTATAGCTGCAAGGGAACTAGTTAGCTAGATGGCTTCTTTTGTTCTTCTGCCTCAAGTTCAGCTAGCCTCGTCTCTAGTTTTGCAACTCTTTCTCCCATCTCATCATTCTTCTTTAGAAGTTCAATCTCCTGCCTCTTTTGTGCGGCTTTAGGGTGCTCATCCTACTTGTCGATTCCATTCCAGATGTAGTCAATGTCATCCCGAGTAACAACATGTTCCTACTAAAATAAAGAAAAAATTATATTGATGCAAGCTTCATAATAGTTGTAACTTACAAGAAAGCTGTTTAGCTCTAACTGGTTTTAAAACTTTCCTGCTTCTTTTCAACTGATTCCTTGAGCTTGTTGATTTCACTCCAAATCCTGTCAATGTCATGTGCAACAACTTCCTACAACAAATGGAAATTGATACATTAGAACAATTGATCAGTGAAGATGTGAAGGTACAAGGACAAATCGTGTGTGATGGTTTCAGAACTTACCTCATGGTCTTCATAATCGTCGCCGAAGTTGTTACCGGAGTCGTCGCCAGAGTTGTTGCCGGAGTCATCACCGGAGGAGATGAGGTATACCACCACTCTTCTGCCTGGGTCGATGCTGGAGGAGTCCACGCTCACCTCAATGCGTGTGGACCACTTCTTCCTTCGCGTTGAGGAAAAAACCCTGCTTCCCCATAGCGGGCGTCACTGGAGTCCGCTAACTTTGCCCTTGCGTGCGTGTATGGCTTCCTCCCCCGGGCCAACGAAGAACCGATCTCTTCCATGGAGCGTCGAGAAAGACGCACGGGGGCAGTGCGCTGGGACGACTCCTCTTCGTTGCTATGGAACCTCACTCTCTTGGAGGGGGCGGCGGACAACACCGAGGAAGACGGGCGGGGACATGGCCGTGGGGCATCCTCCTTGCAGAACCTCTCCCTAGAGTCGTGGGCCATCCCTACGATAGAGATGAGTCTGCGACGGAGACGAGGAAGGTGGAAGTCAGAGAAGGGGATAGAAGGCAGAAGGCGGGGCAGAGGGTTTATTAAAAAGGTTCGGATGCGCAAATGATATGATGATTAACAACCACCCGTCTCCAATGAAGGTGTAGGGCCAGGTCTATTTGAATTAAGAACAGTTTGTTTTCCCCTTTTAATCTGCAATCAAATTTTGTATCACGTATTTCTCCGTCATCCATAATCCAAATTTGACGATATTTGTTTCTGAATTTTTCTAAAATCAACACTATTCATTTATGACATTTTTCGTATGCAATTCCGTTTCTTGGATGTTGTTTATACGCGTTGTCTTGTTCCTTATAAGTACAACATAGAAATAATGTTTGTATTACACAACCATTACTAATGAAACTTTACATTTCGTAATCTTATGGTGAACACAAGGTTATGTTAAAATTTCAAATGCATATGAGTTTGAACATGTTTTAAAGTGTGGAAAACTTCAATGTTGAAGTAACATTCTAAGAAACTATGTGAGAGATGTAGACATTTGTACACAAGTATAATCTTCCATTTTCGAAACCATTTGAATTTTTTTAGACAAGCTTAGGGACCTAAATTATGTTGCCAAGTCATTTTGTAGACTTTTTAGAGCACGCTAAGACGTTATTATAATTATATATTATAAACAAGAGATATAAAATCTAATTTTAAGAAATTTGGTTAAACAAGTGTGACTGTTGATATTTTATTCAAATACTAAATTACCAACTATGAATTATTCAGATTTGTTACGAATTTTTTGGTGCTGTTTATGGGTTCTAATATTTGAGGGAAGCAAGTTTCAATTCAGAAAAAATAGTGTCGGGCCCACGCGTCAGCGTTAGAAGCCTATATAAAAAAGATAATCGTTGCCTGCCCGATCGACAAAGATAATGCAGATAGACTAACCCTCGTCGTCAACAAGTGCTCCGTTGTCCGAAATGCCCCTAGCTGAATGAATATGCATCCTCCCCGGCGACGCTGGTACACTAACCCTCATCGCCAACAAGTACTCCATTGTCCGAAATGCCCCTGGCCGAATGAATATGCATCCGCCCCGGTGACACTGGTACACTAACCCTCGTCGCCAACAAGAGCTCCATTTTCCGAAATGCCCTTGGCCGAATGAATATGCATCCGCCCCGGTGACGCTGGTACACTAACCCTCATCGCCAATAAGTGCTCCATTGTCCGAAATGCCCCTAGACGAATGAATATTCATATGCACCGGCCCCGACACCCTTCTTCTTCCCCAATCTGAGCTCCGCCGCCGCTGCCCGCCCATCTTTCCCCACTGCCATGCAAATGTCACACTATGCCGATTCGTCTGGAGGTGCACGTGCGAGGAACAGGGTTCAAGGTTGCTGTTGACGGTGTATATGCATATCAAACTTCGTTTGGACTTGCAAGCGGACAAGTCCTCTGTCGTAGACAAGTGTGAACCCAAGGTATCGAATCCGTGGAACAAATGTGTGATACAAGGTCCTATCTATTAAAGTCGAGAACACTTAGATCTTCAAAGGGGAATCTTATGCATCTAATCTAAAGAACATCATAAAAACGAATCTAATCTACGAAAGCCAGAGGTAGCAAGATATAGAAAGGGCTAGGTAAAACCAATCTAGAGAGATTGGATCAAGATTTTGTTGAAGTTCCGAGCAAAGAAGAAATAGCCAAGTCGGATCTCATAAAAAGCATATTTCAATCACGGTTTCCCGTCCAACTCCGAAGTCACTCACCTTTTGGAGCCACCGTTCTATCACAACACACTCCTATTCGTGTGTAGCCTAGGGCGAGTCCAATGGACAAGTTGAAATCTCTTAGAAGGTCAGGCATGCACCTCTAGCCACCATGGCTACAAGAACACCCTCTATGATATATCTCGAGAATAGATATTAAAGTAAGAAAAGCCGATTGAAATCAAAGTCGTAGGAGAAACACTCGATCGCTAGAAATCGGATTGGAACTTGATAATTCAAAACATAGTACATGATACATGAACAAGATCACCATCGGGATCCTACCTTGACCTAGCTTCTAGCTCCTGGAACTCTGACGTGGTCTTCCTTGCAAGGTTCCCACGTCGGCTAGGGAAACCCTAGACAACTAGCTCGACCCTCTCCTCTCCGAAATGGTGTCCCTCTTTTATCTGCTCCTCGGCGACGAATGACAAATGAATTGATGCATGGCTCTCAGCCAGAGGGCTATAAATAGTCCCAGAGGTGGCTAGGTCAAAGGGGGGCATGAATACGCCCAGGAATGGGCCGGGCCGGCCGGCCTGGGCTGACCTACCTGGGTCCATCCTGGCCCATTTCGTGTCCGCCTTCCTCAGTGATGCTTCCTGTGTCTTCTAGAATGTTCTCCAATGTGCATGTGGGCCCTTGACATCAGTTTGTCCGCGATTTAGATGAAGCTCCATGTCCCGCAAGATTCAAAATTTTCTGTTCAGGTCCTCAGAGTTTTCCATCTTCACGGGTTGGTCCTTGGGCTTGTTGGAGTCATGTTCACTTCATTGCTTGACTCGTACCAGGCTTCAAGGTCTTTGTCATGAGGTGCTTGATGAACTTTACCCGGAAGTCTTGCTTTCAACGCTAAATTCCTCCATAAACATGAAACTCCAAAATCGACATGCACGAATGAACTTGTTATACCAAGGGGGTTAGTACTAGTGGATAAGATATAAAATTCATACCAATATTGAAGGTAAACTTCTGGCTAGGTTGACGGAAATTCACCGTGAACATCTCCCCCATGCTTAAACCTTGCTCGTCCTCGAGTAAGCCTTTGATGGATATCATTGTTTCCCTTCATTGCTTAAACCCTGCACTTGATCATACACGAGAAAACATAATGCCCTCAAAAGTTTAGTTCGTTAAAGTTCCATAATGTACTAGCCTTCATCCCTATAGAGGGTAGATATTAATTAAGCTCATCCCACAAGTATTAAACATGCTCCCAAAATTCAAATGGATCTTAGAAAGTTTGAAAATAATAATGAGATGAAAAAGAGCTAAACCAAGTTCAAAAATTTAAACCACCTTGCATCTTGCTCATGAACTCTCATATCGTCCTGTCTCTCAAGCCTATTTATTCTACTCCTTCCCCTCTCATAACATACATATGTGTGATAGGCTTTATATGGAGCTTTTTAGGAAAGTTTAGTCCTACCAAGATATTATAAATGAGAAGTTGTCAAAACAAGACAAGCTTCTCACGGTCTTACTGAGACTCGTCAAAGAGGTCATTAGAAAATAATGTTATATCAAGGAGGGGGAGAGAAAAATACACACACTTTGAGATAGGTGGACATGTGCAAATGGAAAATAGTGATATTCCGAGGCACAAAGGAAGTCCTCGTTATCAGATTGCACATGGTTGGAAAGATGAGTTTGGATCTTAAATCTTAAAACTTTTGAAATTTCTAATGCACTTTTAGAGAACCAGGGAGTTCACTTTATTTTATTTTATATCATACATACTCATATTTTTTATTTTCTCATACATTTTTTCTTTATCTTTTTTATACTCATTTTTTCTATTTTGTTCCATTTTTTTATTTGCTCCCCTTGAACTCTAAATTGCATTATACCTACCTACTCCCCCATGCTTAGACGTTTGCTCGTCCTCGAGAAAAGAGGTGATAAAGATAAGGTAGTTACTGGAAATATTTTTTCTTTGAAGAGATACTTGAAATCTTCAATTTTGGCACCATCTTACTATCTTCATTGAATTGACGATCCATACTCAATGATAGGTTGTGGTCAAGGAGGTAAACATAAAAGATGATATTTTTGGTTTTAAGGGTGGATATCCAGCGAGGTTTGTGAAATCTCCGTTGTGGGGATACACAATGCACAAATAAAAAGGCTAGCAATAAGATAGATACGCAAAAACTGAATGACCAGCTTCTTAGTCTCAGGCCAGAGAAATCAAGACCTGAAATAACTCACCCAAAAATAATCCTTGTATACTAAGTTTTTGCACTCAAATATATATGGCTCTGGATAGGTAGAGCAACATGCAAGTGGTCTTTATGACAAGGTTAGCATTACTTTTAAGAATAAAAATAAATCATCTTTAATCCATCTAAAACTTGAGAGCACATAAAACACTATGGGTCTTTATTTTTACCATAACCTCTGCTAAAGATTGAGCTAGCATTTAGATAATTTCAGATTTGTATTTTAAGAGGGAATTAGCTTAATCATGCATAAAACAAGTACAAAGATAAACAAAGCGGCAACTATCATCATATGTCATCATGGCACAAACTTTGTATCATTGCCAAAGGTAAAAACAAGGTGGTGACTTTATTCATGATGAAAATAAACACTAACACACATGCTGAAAATTAAATAAAACTGAAAACACTACACATACATAGGCGCATACAAGCTAAAAATTAAAAAAAAGGGAAAAGGAAAGATTAACTAAAACTCATCTTCTCTCTAATCTTCCGTCGGTGGTTGATATTGATAATCTTGATTGTTGTATCCTTTCTCATAATAGGATTGCACCACTCCTCCTATGAATTGTCCCGGCGGTGCTAAGTGAAGGCGTCCAAGCTCATAAGTGATGTTTGCATTTCCTCCACCCATTTGGTTTGCATTGGTTTGGATGGCTATGATATTTTGCATGTTTCTCGCAGCGTATCCTCCAATGATGGCCACACTTTGTTGTGGTTGAGGAATATGTGCATATGGCTCCGCAAAGGCTACATTGGGTACCGTAAAATTTGGCGAGGGCATGGCTGCACCACTCCCCCATGCTTGCATTAGTACACCACCGTAGTAACTTGGCGGCGCCAGAATTCCTCCAAATGGTGGCACATAATTTTGTTGCGCACCTCCTTCTTGGGCTGCGGAAGAACCTTCTTCTATAATTCTTCCTCTCTTATTTTTCTTCGCCGGCACAAGAAGTCCTTCCTCTAACCAATCTTCTTTCCCCTCAAGAAAAAGCCTTAATCTTCCATCTGGTAGGGGCAAATTTACTTTGACCACTTTAAAGCCTCCTCTCTCATCTCCACTTATGTTTTTGCCTTGCTTCATATACTCAATCCCAAGGGAAGTCCCGACTAGGAGATGCTTCGGGTTCCTTGTAATTCCCGGTATCAAGGAGATAGCCAACATGGAGAGATAACACCCCGAGCCAATATCTCTCGAACCCGATGTTGTTTGAAAACACCATCGGTTGATCATAAGGTGAGTGGGGTCGATTGTCTTCCTGGCAATCAAATCCGAGTAAAGCCAATTCACTTCCATGTCAGTTATCTTGGTTTCTCTCATTCTCCCCAAAATCCTCTTACACATCCATGAGTGAAACACTTGGATGATGGGGTTCTGGATACTATTTCTTTGCCAGTGAGCCTCTCCCGCGATCATACTCCAAAAACCTTCTAATGTGCCTCCATGCACATCCACTTGTTCGGGGGCTCTCTTTTGAAGACCAAGTAATTCCCTAATATACTCATAAGGAACCACTTGTTCAACTCCCTCCAAACGAAATGAGAGACTCGACACTCCATCAAGGATAGGCGCCATGGTCATTAGAATTTCCAAGGAGAATTCCTTGTGGGTGTTTACTGACACTCTGTTGGAAAATTGCACCCAATGTAGGTGTCCCAACATGTAGTATATCCGTATGAAAACCCAACACTTGGAGAGCTTGATCGTCGAAATCGACATTTGCCACAAGCCTCTCCTCAAGGTGAGTGAGCTTCTCCTCCTCCTCCGTCATGATGATAAACCCATACTTGGAGTACCACAGAGCATATGGAGGTGGAGCAGATGATCGTGTCGAGCGACGAGGTTGGACGGGCGGCTCCTCCGTATGCCCTTGAGGTTCGGTGAACCTCATAGACGAGCTTCGTGTGGCCCTCATGCCACCGAGGAGAAGAGTGTCATTCCTCCTTGGCGGTGCCGTGTCCTTCTCCATACCCTGAGGGGACTCGGAGACCGAGTGCCTCCTCGAAGAGGTTGTCGATGATGGCTTGGATGTCGATGATCCCTTCTTCTTGGTGAAAAGACTTGTAGTTTTCTTTCACATGGTTGCTGCACTCTCCTCACAACTATATATCCGGGGTTTTCAACCGGTAAGAAGGCACAAAAATATTATTCGAAGTATGGACTTTGAGTGGATTTAGGATGGATTTTGTTGGACGAAACGAACTCGGAGTGGAAGGCTAAGTCTAAGGTGGTTCTGGGTTATGAACTCAAGCACACGCACAAGGAACTAGATGAACGACTTACCTGCCGAAGGGGAGCACCAGGGGGCTTAAGAAGGGGGACGGCTGGCCAGACTAGGCCGACCGGCCTGGGGTCCTCTCTGTCCCTTTTGGTTTCAATTTTCTTCAGTGCACTCCATGCTCCTTTGTCGCTTTGTGACCGTGTACTCCACGGGTTTGCACCGCCCAAACACTCTCGTCCACTCCTTTGCTTGCATTATTGATCCCTCCACTTGATGGTTTTGCTTTGAGTCACATCCATGCTCCCTTGCCTCACATGACTCCATCATATTCTTGCAAAACAAGGCCTTGGCTGCCCCCCATGCTTGTCCTTTGCATGTGGTTTGATGAAAGATGTTGAAGGGCATCCCGTGATGCATCATGGTGCACGCATGGTTAATTTAATCAAATTGCCTCCCTCTAATCACGTCTTAATGCTAAGTACTCCTCTAATTTCGAAAAATAAAATAAACTTAGAGCTTGCAATGAGTTCAAATATAAATTTAGAGGAGTTTTTAAAGCATTAAAAACAAATGTAAGTTGAAAATGTTTTCTAACTACTTTTATTTTGGTCTCACCGGTATTGTTTGCTTCCATTAGTTGAGAGCAAGTTTTTTCCGGCTTGATCATGGGGGCATAGATTTATGTTCTAATTTTGGTTAAATGAGAGAGATTTTGAATGAAATAAAATTAAATGAGGCTTAGAAAGATTCTAATCCTAGAGAAACCAAGGATATGAAATTTTAAACCAACCAAAAGTCAAATTTCTAGGTTCACGTGAGTCCTACCATGCACTGAAAATTAAATATCCTCTAGGTGCAAGGCGTGGCTCTACTCGTGTGTTTTTAGCATGTTAAACAACTCAACCAGAACATCATGAAGAGGATGAAAGGTTGAGATAGGTTCTGATTTTTTTTGGTTTTGGTTTCTTGAAAAGAAGCAAATAACACATAGGATGGCTCATGTAAAGGGTTTATGATCCAAATAAAATATTCAACCAAGAATTATGTCTCTAACATTATTCAACCACTTTAAGTCTAATGTCTTGCATAGCAAATTTCAAAACTAACTTACTTGAAAAGACTTGAAAAATCTTGAATCGGGTTGTCCTCCTGGTAGCTTATTCTTAACTCGACGAAACGGGTTCCCTTCCGCCTAGCACTTCATTTATAGTCCATGGCTAGACTTCTTCACTTGATTACTTCAGATCAATGCTCTTTGCAGGCATTCCAATCTTGGGACCCACTTCCGCACCATCTTGGGCACGGGCTTATTTTCCGGCTTAGTCATCTTTTTGGTCTTCACAGGCGGCTTTTGTTCTTTTTATCTTGACAGATGCAACAACCTCTTTGATTTCCTTTGCTTCCTTCTTCTCCAGCTCTTCCTTCTTCGTTGGTTCTTCCTTAACAACCCAATGATGAGGAGGAATATATTTAACTTTGAACATATTGCATACCTCGAAGCGTGGTCGGAACTTGAAAGAAATCCTCTCGCCGTTGATGTCGAACTTGATTTCCCCCTTGCCGATGTCGATGGCAGCTCCCACGGTCTTGAGGAAAGGCATCCCAAGGATGAGTTGTGGCTTCTCCCTCTCTCCCATCTCGAGCACCACAAAGTCGATGGGGATGAAGTGGAGTCCGACCTTCACGGGCACATCCACAGCGATGCTCAAAGGCTAGTGAATTGAGTTGTCACCCAACTTCAAGCACATGGCCGTGGGCTCTAACTTCGGTAGGCGTAGCTTTTTCAACACATCTCTTGGCATGACACTCACACTTGCTTCAAGGTCGCATAACGCCTTCTCAAACCTGAATGAACCAACGGAACATGGAATCGTTGGGCATCTGGGGTCTCCTTGCTTCTCTAGTCTGTTTGCGATAGCAGCGCTACATTGCTCGGACATCTTGACAGGATCTACCCCGAGTGTTGCTATCTCATACTTGTTTGCAAGAATATCTTTGAAGTAGCGAGAATATGTAGGAACTTGAAGGGCATCCAATTGCGACATGTTGATGCTTAACCTACACACAACCTCCACGAACTTCTCAAAATGATTATCGAGTTTACCTTGGAAGTAGTGTGGCTTAAGTTGGGGTATCTTCATGTCTTCTTCTGGCATCTTAAACTCGTGCTCTTCGGTGATGATATTAGTAAGCTCCTCCTTAGCAAATTCCTCCGCCTTGGTGGATGGTTTAGGCTTTCTTTCTCACGCGGAATGTTCCGGATCTTCGGTTTCCTTCCCTGAACGAGTTTGAATGGCCTTCGCCGTCTCGGGACCTTGAGGTTATCCCGGAAGCTTCCCTTCATTAGCAGATAGGCACCCGGCAAGTTGTCCCACTTGTGTCTGGAGCATCTTCATCATGTTAAGCACTTGATGGTTGGAGCTTCCGACCTCCGTCACTTTGCTATCGTTGTTCTCCAAAACCTTGTCTATGGCTTTGAACTTGGTGACGGTGTCCTTGTTGATCTTATCTTGCTCGTCCATGAAGTCCTTCAATTGTATACGAAGTGGATCCGAATTCAGATTGGATGAGCTTGCAATAAATTGAGGTCTACCTTGCCTGTAGCGGAAGTTCGGAAAATCTCCTTTCCTCATGTAGTCGAGCACCTTGGCTTCCTCCGGGCAATCCTTTTGGACATGGCCATATTCTCCGCACTCTTCACATGTGGATCTTGCTTCAGCAGCCTTTAAATCTCAAGCTTCTTTCTTCACTATCTCCATCTTCTCCAACCTCCTCATAAGTGAATCGATCTTGCCTTCAAGTAGATCTTCTTTCTCCACTTGCAAGACTCCCTTGACGTTCCTCGTGGGTTGAACCGGAAGTAAGCATCCGAATGATGCCCATGTGTCATTGTCCGCGACCTTCTTAAATAGAGTGAAAGCTTGGGTCGGCGTAAGCTTGATGATGGATCCTCCCGCCGATGCATCGATGATTGCCCTTGACACCATGGTAAGTCATTGATAGAACTTTTGAATGAGATCCCCCTTCGGGGACTTGTGATGTGGAACCACCCAAGTGTACTCATTGAAGCCCTCGAATGCCTCTGATATAGTCTCCATAGGATATTGAGCAAAAGTAGCAATCTTATTGCAAATGTTCAGCTTGGGGGAGTTTGTTGATGGTCCTTACAATAAAGATTCGACCGTCAAAACCTCGGGTTCGAGAGGCGTATACAACAAGTTTCATGCACATTTTTAGTACTAATAAAATTCCATGAGTTGTGTTGTGAATTTCATAGGCAGATACACATTTTGGAAAAATTGGAACCAACGTGCCACACGGGCTTGGCGCGGCAGCACCACCAGGCACGGCCGGCCCGGGCGGGTGCGGCCGGCCCTGCCAGGTGTGGCCGCACCTACCCAGTGGCACACCGTTGGTCCAACACACCTCTCCCGTGGGCACAACTTGGATGAACGAGATCAGTCAAGGAAACGCCGGTTTCATCGGATGAGGTTAGGATCACTTGGATCAATGGGTCCACTTCTCCGACCGATCAATCGCCACAACCGTCATTCCAAGTCCATCTTGAGCGTCCCTGAGCGAAGGCGGTTCATCCCATGGCATAGAGGTGGGTCGGCCGCACCTCCCAACTGCCATACCGGTGAGACTAACCCAAGGAACCAACCCACAACCGCCTCAGGAGCAGTGATCAGGAGCGTCCAACAAGTCGAGAGGTAGTGTATCATAGGTCCGACCGCACCTCCTCATCCGTCCTCACCTGTGAAAATGGGCCCACATGCTCAACTGACCTCCCTTGCATATAAGAGGCACCTTACACTCGCTGGAATGGACACACAATGCAGGAGCATCTTGGGAGTTAGAGTCGAGTCGAGCTAGTCTCGGGGTTCTGGAGGAGTCTTCTTCAGAGTTCCGGTACTACTCTTGTATCCTTTCTTTGTTTAGACTCAAGTACAATTCAAGTTATCTTTCTATCTTACCTTTCGAGTCAATTACATTCAGCTTTTACTTTGCTCTAGAAGCTTTATTCTTGGTTTAGACTAAAGTTAGTTTAGTCTTGGTTAGCATAGCTCCCTTGAACCCGTGTTGTGGTCGTTCTTTGCTTGATCTCCGGTATTTCATGGGAGAGAGAGATCTTCCTTTGTGATATCCAGGGAAAGGTTCTTTGGTTCGTTGTGAGCAAAGTGCTCAGAGCTTACCTTAGTCTTAGATTGGTGTCCCGCGCAACGGAATAGTTGTGGTACCCTAAGAAGGTGACAACTCCGAACGGGATTTGTAGTCCACCATGTTAGTTCGGGCCGGTAGGATTCAATGCGTCGTCCTCCTCCCTTCTCATCCCAGTCTGAGGGCACGACTTTGCATGCCCCTGCAGCACTAGAAGAGCTTGTTGAGTTAGCTTGCCTTGGTTATCCTTTGCTTTAGTCCTTTGTCTAGAGTTGACAAGAATAGATAGATTGTGTTAGGATCCTTTCTCGTCTCGTTGTCCTCCCAGCTCACTAGATCCTCTCTAATCTTTTATCTAGATATCCTTGCGTGTGTCAAGTTATCCCCGAAGATCTTTATTCGTTATCCCCCACTATAGCTCTTTACCAAGTCTTGTCTTTCTCCACTGTTTATTTGATCATCTTTGCCGTAGTGCCTCCCTTGGGAAAATATAAATACGATAACCCGATTACCACCAGGTGAAGTGCTAGAACGGTAATCCGTGCGCTTGCGGACCTTTCTGTAATCGTGTGTTTTACCACCCAACGTTCCTAGCTCTATTACTAGGTACAAACTTAGTAGTGAGGCTAAGGAGCGTCAACAAGCAATTCTGGTGCCGTTGCCAGGGAGGCCATAGGCATAAGATATCATTTAAACATTGTGGTATAATTATCAAGGTGCGGTGAACTGCTATCTAAGCGGGTTTACCCTTGCTCTACTCTCGTGTACGCAGAGTAGTGCATGACCGGTTTCGACCTACCGTCCAACTTTAACGACAATCAGGAGTCACTTGTGAGGAGAGTGCGACCTCGTGTCCTCATTCCTCATTAGTTTCTCTCAAATCAAGAGACTAACACCGTCGATCCCGTAGACAGCACCTCGTCAGCACCAATGGCCAAGTGGACAATCTGCGAGTTTTCCACCCCCTCCAACACTAATGTCCCTACCGGACCAACCACAATGGTGGGAGATGGAAACTTTGAACTCAAGCAGGCGTTGATCAACATGGTGCAAGCAAGTCCATTCTTCGGCAACCCGAATGAAGATGCCAATGCACATCGCTAGCATTTTCTAGAGGTGTGTAGAACTTTCAATATCTGTGGAGTAACGGATGATGCCATCCGTCTTCGCCTATTCCCATTCTCATTGTTCGGGAAGGCGAAGCAATGGTTTTATGCAGAGCGAGATGCCATTAACACATGGGATAAGTGCTCAAAGGCATTTCCTGCAAAGTTCTTCCCAGTGGGCAAAACTAATGCCCTCCGCGCAAGGATTTCGGGCTTCCAACAGCAGAATGATGAAAGCTTCCTGGAAGCATGGGAATGCTTCCAAGAGTACATCACCGTGTGCCCGCATCATGTCATGCACGGGTGGTTCTTAATTCAAATCTTCTATCATGGGCTCAAGCGTACATCCCGTGAGCACCTAGATGCAGCCGCTGGAGGACCCTTCTTCTCACTACAAGTACTAGCCGCCAAGGAATTGATCGAGAAGATGGTGGAAAATCAAGGTTGGGATGGAGACCTTCTCCAACCCCGTACCCACGGTGTACACCAAGTCGATGGAATCGACATGACAACCGCTAAGGTGGACCTCCTCATGAAGAAATTAGAGGCATCGAGCAACATGGAAACCGCCAAGATTATGGACACACACATGACATGCGAGGTTTGCGGAAATGTGGGAGACATGATTGTCTCGAAAGAAGGAAAGAAGCCAGTTTCATCAACAATGGCAACACCAACGGGTTCCGCAATAACAACTACAACAATCAAGGGTGGAACTCAAGGCCCAACTTCATGTTCAACACTCAAAATGGAGGTAACTATTCCAACTCTTTCAATAATCAGCCTTCCATTAAAGATCTTGTCTTTGGCCAAGCTAGAATTAATGAAAGTTTAAACAAGAAGCTAGCCGCCAATGAGAAAGTTCTTGAAAATCTTAATTCCACCATAGAATCTTTCACCTCTGCCATGAAGAATCAGCTAAGTTTTAACAAAATGATAGAAACTCAACTTGTGCAGCTTGCTGCTTCTTTACCTTCTTCTGAGTCAAGTGGAATCCCGGGGAAACCCGAGCCTACCCGAGAGAATTTAAAATCGGTGACCACGAGAGGTGGTAAGACCACTCGGGATCCACCACATCCTAACCCCGCAGAGAAAAAACAGAAGGAAGTGATCACCGAGTCGGAAGAAGAAGAATAAGACACCGAGGAGGCAGTCCCCGAAGAGGAAAAGTTGAGGAAGATGGCACCCGAGAATATGTCAACACCACACCGCTTCCATTTCCCCGAAGAATCAAGAAGCCTACCGTGGATGAGCAATTCGGGAAGTTCGTTGAGGTAATCAAGAAACTCAATGTCAACATACCATTTCTTGATGCTATGCAGGTACCGACCTATGCCAAGTACCTCAAACACATCCTCAACAATAAGAGACCTCTACCTGCAACGGATATGGTCAAGCTTACGAAGGAGTGTAGTGCGGCCATTCTGAAGAAGAAAGATGTCAGGTGCCCTACGATCAGATGCTCTATTGGGTCCGAACACTTTGAGAACGCACTATGTGACCTTGGAGCCAGCGTTAGCATCATGCCTAAGGGATTCTTCGACAAAATCAACTATACTTCCTTGTCGCCTACAACCATGTGCTTGCAACTAGCGGATCAACACTACAAAAAACCTTGTAATCTATGACAGTCGATTTTCATCACGGATCATCCAATTTTCGTCATAAAATGACATCTATGACGAAATTTCATTTCGTCATGGATTGAGCGTCACAAATCAGCTCTCATGACGAACTAACGTTTTTGTCATAGATTAGCGTGATCTATGACGTTCTCAAGTCGTCATAGATTGGTGTAAAGCCCATTGAATCCAGCCCGAAGCCCAAAATCTGTGACGAAAGTGATCGTCATGGATTGACTCGCCACTCACTTGTAGAGATGAGTTGGTTCCTGACGTGTCTGCCACGTGGCGCTGACGTGTCTGCCACGTGGCGCTGACATGGCTACCACGTGGCGATGACGTGGATGCCACGTGGCGATGACATGGCGCTGATGTGGATGCCACATGGCGCTTAATTCAGTACAGGCCGGAATACAATAATAAAATCACACAATTCAATAATAATTCTTAAATTAATAAATCTCCAGTACATTCACACCATCTCAATGGCAAACAAAATATAATTTTTGGCAACAAAGCTCAACAGGTCCAATTTTCAAACCTAGTCATTCAACAATAAATACACAATCCATATAAAGTTCAACTCAACAAGCCTAGAAGTCAGAAAACAATAGATCAAATGTCCTGGTAACATCACTAGCAGTCCAGCCCTTGTAGCATCACTAGCAAGATGAAAGATATCAGGTCCATTGCTTACTGATAACTTCTAAACAACCTGAAAGAGGAACATTACCAAACACTTGTCAGTGGGCAGAATCAAATGATTCCTAATCCAGTTAGCAAATTACATGACTAATATAGCTTTTGAGCAGTTAGCAAATTACATGACTAATATAGCTTTTGAAGCACAGACAATGAGCACATCATAGGTAAAAATAATGAGTTCACATGGTACTCCATATTAATGAGCAAATCAAATTGGGAATAAGCCAACTGGAAATTCAAGTTACAACCAAGCAATGCACTATTTGATTTCTAAAATCAACCTTGACAAAATTATCATACAAGTTGAAGAGGGGATCCAGGACAAATGTGTTGAACTCTCGATAAGCACTCTAGCATAAAGTTTGACAGGAGCTCACTCATGTTTGGCTGTGTTTTCAGCAGTTCATCATTTTAACACCAAAGGTATTTGAGAAAAAAATTAACACCAAAGGAAAGCATTGCTGAGCTAGCACAATTTGACATAAATGAGCACAAGCATTTATTATATATCAATTGTTAGATATGCTCTGAGTGACACGTGGCAAGTATAGAAACAAAGGGATGTTGTTTATGACACACTAGTACAGTTATGTTCCATATCGAGCTACACGACAAACAAATTTCCGTTATCAAAGTAGAATTAGATGGCAATAAAGATAGTTTGATAGTTTCTTGATATATGGTAGCTCTGAAAAATCACAATGAATACTACCTTGTAGATAGCAATTTTCTATTCTCAACATCACACTACAGTTAGTATAAGGTACTACTACCAACAACAGCAAAACAGTTACCAACTGCATGCTAGTATAGTACCAATTTAAGCATTCACTTGCATTGCAAGCATCTTTAAAGTAAAAGATACCAGACTAGACAATCAAATCACACGATTCAGTGCCCATAGAGACGCGCACCTTCATATTGCACAACCCGGGCAGGTGAAGCCGGTGTTTTGTTGCCACCTTCCTCCCACATTGCAAATTTTCATCTGATACCATGTGCATTATCCATAGTTAAGCTCATGAGAAAGAAAAATCAATCAGAAAGGTTTACACTATAGGCAAGTGACAAAAGCTTCACATGTGGTGTCTAGTGAGAATTGTCTGCACATTACTCAAGGACAAAGTTTGCAGGGAGGGGAGCAAAATCATGGGCAAAATCAGAATTCTCAGTCGCGAGAAGAAGTGTCGGAAACAACCGACCAAATGAGAAAGCTAACAGATGAAATGCAGAAATGCTCGCGAAAATCCAAACATGTAGCCTGGAAATACGTAATGTTTTCGTACCTTTTACCTCACAAACTCAGAGCACTAGGAAATTTTCGTACTCTCTCCCTAAAAGTAAATCAATAAAGAATCTAAAACCCGAGAAAAAAAACTTCTTTTGACGAGAGAAACAAAGACGAAAAGCCATAATTCTTCTCACCCTTGCTGGAACAGATCGAGGTTGTGGAAGCAGTGGATGTAAATGGCCACCTCGTGCACCGTCTCCATGACGTCCGGCGGCCTGAAGCAGATCACCACCAGGCCCTTGCCCCCAGCTCCCGCGGGTGCCTCGGCTGCGGCGGTGTCCACCCACCACGACGCCGGCGAGACCCTCTTGGCCGCAGAGTGCGGGCGTCCCGGACGCCGCCGCCGAGGCACCTCATGCGGCCGAGCATCCACGCCACGCCCGCCGCCCTGATCCGCGCATCCCTCCCCTCGATCTCCCCGCGGAGCGAGGCGAGCGTTGGGATCCCTCCGATTTCACTTCCCAACCCCTACCCTACCCTAGGGTACAGAGGTTCTGGGGGCTCGCAGCAGCAGAGCGGCGGGGAAGCGCGGGAAGTTCGCCACTTAAACTGCGATGGCGTGAGGAGGACGTGTCGAGCCTGTGCGGTGGCGGCAGCGCTGGGGTCCGGCTGCGGTAGGACGGGCCCCACTCCCCGAGCACGGGGGGGGGGGGGGGGGAGGGAATCGCTATTTTGCAGATCGGGAGGCGACGCCGGCGGCGACGGAAAGGACGAGGGGGTGCGCCTAATGACGGCGCGCGTGCGACCTGGGGAGAAGGCGGCGGCCAACAGTGGAGGCGGGGAAGGTGAGGAGGAGGGCAGAGGGAAGGCATGAGGGGAGCCACCGCCGGTGGGGGGAGCTCGTGCCGGCGTCGTCGGGGTAGGTCGCGGGCCACGGAGGCATGCATGGCGGCTGTGGGGATCGGAAGGGGAGGGGGCGGTGGATCTGTAGAAGACGGAAGGGGAGGGTGTCGGGTGGGAGGGTGGCAAGGGCGGCAGCAGGAGCCTAAGGGGAGGGGGATGCAGTGGAATAGGGTTTTGGGATCCTTTTATACAAAGCAAACACAATTTCATCCATCCATCCGCTGAGAACGGACTAAAATGATTGGACTGTTTGGGCAAAAACAGGCCAATTACATTTCTCCCCTACTCAATTTTTTTCTTTTTCTTTTTTCATTTCTTTGGAATAAGAAATAATTACAATTTGAACTATGTGTACCTCCCATAGGACAGGAAAATTTTCATAAAAAACATATTTAGGCTTCTATGGTCCATTCTAGCCCACATCTAGGAGATTGACGAAAAATTCGATTGGCTTGTAGGGAAATTTCAAACTTCTACTAGTCACCTTGTTATAAAATAATGATCATAATAGATAAAACTTATCAAAAAATTATGTAAATTGGTACAGGATCATTTTATCGATGTACAAGCTTGACAAAAAAGTTTCATATGATTTTGTGAAAATTGGACTATACAATGTTCATAAACTAGATAGATCATCACATTATTTCATACAACTCAACTTAAACTTCAAAGTTTGTACACACTCAAATACTTTCTTACCCATGGGCACCTCAAATTTGGATGCAACCTTGTGTTGACCATAACATTAGAGAATATTAAGTTATATTAGCAATTATTATGAAATAACATGTTTTTATATTCACTTTTTAGTTGGAAAAGATATGTTGTGTGAAAAGAAATCAAGAAATAGTAATTAAGATACAAACAAATGACACTGAGTAAAACATCTCGATTTTAGAAAAAATTAGGAAAAAGAATCAACCGATTTGGAGTTCGTATGAGGAAGAAAAAGAGTTTACAAGTTTTATCTGAATATTAAAAACAGAAATTACACTTGCTATGAACTGAGATGAACAAGTGTGTTTTCTCTTTTTAATCTTTGTCTAAAACTTGTAACTAGTTTTTCTGGCTCATACTAACTCCAAATTGGATGATTCTTTATTCTAAAATTTTCTAAAATCATTCTCTACCAAGATCTACAACTTTAACAAATGAAAAATGGTTTTTCTATATAGTTGTGCAAAAAGTTGATTTTTCTATTTTTTTAAATCACTAATGAGTAGACCCTTGTGAAGAAAGTTGCAAAATTGTTATCTTATATGATCCCAATTTATTGTTCACATGTAACAAACAACATAGAAGTTGTCACCTGGGAGTTTCAAAAAATTTCATGTAGATTTGCTATTTTTTATCATTTAAATGATTTTTTACGTGTTTATCAAAAGTAATGCCAAACTGACTTATATGTACTTCGTAACTACACAAAGCATATCCTTGAACGTTTGAAACTGTCCACATTATATCCCGAGCTTGGTTAGGTGTGATTTTAAATACGATTTCGTCTTTTTTTATCTAATTCAACTGAATACTTAAAAAATAATAGTAAATTATGAAAAATCATAAAATGGAAATCCAATTTTGTTTGCCTTTATATAGGTATGTCTATATATACTGAATATATAATATTATATGCTTTAGAAAAAAATTAAAATTTAGATTTTTTTAAATTTTGATTGTGATTATATCTAATTCTTTTCACACATTATATGATTTTTTTGAATTTATTGATCATGAGGAAATGTTGAAATGCAATGTGGTCGGATTATGACGAAATTGGTGCAACATCATAGTGTTTGGACTTCATATCGGGCTTCATATCCAACACTGCTAATCTATGCCGAATTCTGGATGTTGTCATGGATTCATCGTGATCTGTGACGAAATTGGCACAACATCATGGTGTTTGGACTTCATATCGGGCTTCATATCCAACACTGCGAATCTATGACGAAATCTGAAAACGTCATGTGAATATCGTCATGGATCACACTGTTTTTTGTAGTGCAATCGGTTCGCTACCCGGCGGGGATAGAGGAGGACATTCTGGTGAGAGTCCGGGATTTCTTCGTACCCGTGGATTTTGTCGTCCTCGACATGGATGTCGATACAAGGACGCCTCTAATCCTCAGGAGACCTTTCTTAAGCACCGCCAATTCTAACATCGATGTAGGAGCCGGAGAGATCCGCCTCAACATCAACAGCGAGGAAGAACGGTTCACCTTTAAACCAAAGGTGGAGCATTGCTCACATGTACGAATGGTCGATTGGAAACTTTCTAACCTTGTGTAGGAAGATGAGAGGGCCCCAACCAAACCCAAGGACAAAGCATCCAATGGGCGCCACCAACCCAAGAAGTCAAAGCCAATCAACAAGGCTAAGAGGGAAAAGAAGACGGAAATCAAGAACACCCCCGCTGAAGCTTCACCGACTTCATCGCCACCGAAGAAAACAAAGAAGGGGTGGCGAGTGAAGAGAATATCATCCGATTCTTCCACTCCGGGACCAGACGAACCCGAGATCAATTGAGCAAATGGAGGAGTCTCGCTCATGGACTCTAAACTACGAGCCCTCACCGATAGGTAAACCTGTATCTATCTCATATTTCCCTTTCAACATTTCATTTTGTGCATCATGCATGTTTAGTTTCAGATTTGTTTTCACCATTGTGTTTAGTAAGTAAACAAGACTTAGGAAAGTAGTTTTGGAGATTTTTGGTTGATACAGTCGAACCTAGAGGTATGACCGTACCTCCCCTCGATAAAATTTTTGTGCAAGATGTTTACAGGAGGGGGCACGAGTGCCTGGTGAAAATTTAGTAGGGCCGACCGTACCAAGTGATACGGCCGTACCTATGATTTTTCACAAATACATCAAGATATTCACTACAAGTGTCCAGTTGCTCAACTCATCACCAAAATGAAGACAGGCCAACCAAGGAGCCAAAATTTAGCTTGGGGGAGACGCCATCTTCAATCAAGGAAGGTATGTCCATCCAAACTACTTTTTAACATCTTGTTTATCTCTTTTGAATAAAAGAAAAATATTTTGCTTCAACCATGTGCTTGAAATCTTGTCTATACCCTCACTTTGGAAATGATGAATGGTAGTTATCTTAAAACTTTGCAAGAACCTAGTGCATATCTTCGTGCTCTATACCTTTTTGAATTTGTTGGTATATTTTGAGACAAGAGCCTGAAATAAAACTTTGTGGGAAGCAAATGCTTATGACCAAATCTAGGTTGTTGAATAGTATGACATGGTGTGACAATGTTGATCTACTCTATCTGAAAGTATGGTGAAATATCAGATGATTTCTTTTTGAAAATAAAACAAGACAAGTTCCTCAATGGTCATATTACCTACCAAAGCCATATGTCGACATCAATGTTCAAACCTTCTACATATGCTTGCTTGTGATCCATTGAGTTTTGCCAAATTGTTGTGACCCTTGGTAGAATCTTTTCATGCTTCCATGATCGAGATCACGTACACCCACATATACATGCTAACTCCTACACTGGGAGTTACACAAAACATGCCATCCATCCACCAAAAATAAATACTCCAAAGTCCAAAGAGATTTCTCTTCTTGTAATCTTGCAAAAGGAGAGGGGTCATTGAAAAAAAGTATATGCTCAAGAAGCATAGAAAAAATGTGCTCCAATCAAAGAGCATAGAAAAAAAGGAAAAGGAGTGAAGCATGACCCCCTCCAAAATAAAAGCAAGAGGAGAATCTCAAAGCAAGGAGTGTTTAGAAAAACACAAAAATATTCCACACACTTACACATCTCGATCAAGTTGCATGACTAATTTCTTCTTGAATCCGGTCTTTGGCTCAACAATATCATGTGGCACAAGTGAGTCTCATACTTATCCTACCCAAAGCTCCACATACAAGCCATAGAAGTAGGAAGCTGAGGCTCGCTTAAAGCCTTTGGTGAGGTAACAAATACCACTTGAGCAATCGAGGGAACCATCCGAGGAACCTTGTCTTTCTTTGCAAAATTTTCAAAAAAAACTCTGAGATAGGATCCAGAAAAGAAGAAGAGTGAGAGATGCAAAGTCAAAATCCATAATACTTTTCAATTTCCGAAGCAAGGTGGAAAGATAAAAGCCCCATGGGTAAAGTAAAGCTAAACTTCTCTCATACCAACCTTTTCAAATTTGCAAGAAGAGCATGGAGTTTGTGCGCAGGTACTTGTCGAGTGATAACACCATGCAACCCCTGATCCACCGAGGCCAGGTCTAGGCTTTGCTCGAGGACGAGCAAACGTTCATCTTGGGGGAGTTTGTTGACGGTCCTTACAACAAAGATTCGACCGTCAAAACCTCAGGTTCGAGAGGCGTATACAACAAGTTTCATGCACATTTTTAGTACTAATAAAATTCCACGAGTTGTGTTGTGATTTTCATAGGAAGGTACACATTTTGGGAACAATTGTAACCAACGTGCCACATGGGCTAGGCACGGCCGCACCACCAGGCACGGACGGCCCTGCAGGTGCGGCCGCACCTGCTCCATGGCACACCGCTGGTCCAACACACCTCTCCCACAGGCACAACTTGGATGAACGAGATCCGTCAAGGAAACGTCACTTTGATCGAATGGATGGGGTTAGGATCACTTGGATCAATGGGTCCACTTCTCTAGCTGATCAACCGCCACAACTGTCATTCCAAGGCCATCCTGAGCGTCCCTGAGCGAAGGCGGTTCATCCCACAACATAGAGGTGGGCCGGCTGCACCTAGAGGGCTGGCCGCACCTCCCAACCGCCATACCGGCCGAGACCGACCCAAGGAACCGACCCTCAACCGCGTCAGGAGCAGTGATCAGGAGCATCCAAGTCGAGAGGTGGTGGATCATAAGGCCGGCCGCACCTCCTCATCCAGCCGCACCTGTGAAAATGGGCCCACACGCTCAACCGACCTCCCTTGCCTATAAAAGGCACCTCACACTCGCTAGAATGGACACACAACGCAGGAGCATCTCATTTCCATTATTTTGTTCACTTAGAATAGGATTAGTGTAGATTGGGAGTTAGAGTCAAGTCGAGCTAGTCTCGGGGTTCCGGAGGAGTCTTCTTTAGAGTTCTGGTACTACACTTGTATCCTTTCTTTGTTTAGACTCAATTACAATTCAAGTTGTCTTTCTATCTTACCTTTCGAGTCAACTACATTCAGCTTTTACTATTCTCTAGAAGCTTTAATCTTGGTTTAGACTAAAGTTAGTTTTGTCTTGGTTAGCATAGCTCCCTTGAACCCTATGGTGTTGTGGTCGTTCTTCGCTCGATCTCCGGTGTTTCACGGGAGAGAGAGACCTTCCTTCGTGATATCCGAGGAAAGGTTCTTTCACTTGTTGTGAGCGCAGTGCTCAGAGCTTACCTTAGTCTTGGATTGGTGTCCCGCGCAACGGAATAGTTGTGGTACCCTAAGGAGGTGACAGCTCTGGACGGGCTTTGTAGTCCACCACGTTAGTTCGGGCCGGTAGGATTCAGTGCGTCGTCGTCCTCCCTTCTCATCCCAGTCCAAGGGCACGACTTTGCATGCCCCTGCAGCACTAGAAGAGCTTGTTGAGTTAGCTTGCCTTGGTTATCTCCTTTGCTTTAATCCTTTGCCTAGAGTTGAAAAGAATAGATAGATTGTGTTAGGATCCTTTCTCGTCTCGTTGTCCTCCCAGCTCGCTAGATCCTCTCTAGTCTTTTACCTAGATCTCCTTGCGTGTGTCACGTTATCCCCGAGTATCTTTATTTGTTATCCCCCACTATAACTCTTTACCAAGTCTTGTCTTTCTCCACTGTTTATTCAAACATCTTTGCCGTAGTGCCTCCCTTGGGAAAATATAAATACAATAACCCGAATACCACCGGGTGAAGTGCTACAACGGTAATTTGTGCGCTTGCGGACCTTTCTGTAATCGTGTGTTTTACCACCTGACGTTCCTAGCTCCATTACTAGGTACAAACTTAGTAGTGAGGCTAAGGAGCATCAACAGTAGAAATCTTATTGCCCAAGCTTTTAGTCTTACCCAGTGAGTAGTATTCCTTCATGAAGGCCGTCATCAAGGTGTCCCAATTTGCACCGTCTCCGCCGGTTGAGAGTAGAACCATTGCAAAACCTTCTTCAGTAATGAGAACAGAAAGAGCCTTGCCCTCATTTGATCTTGAGTTACCCCGTCCAGGTTGAATGTTTGACAAAGTTGAACGAACACTTGAAGGTGAAGGTTCGGATCCTCTTTATCGGTGAAGGGTGAATGTTGCACCATGCGCATCATTGAGGTCTTGATCTCGAATGGCCTTCCAATCTCCACAAGGTTCAAGATTGGTAGGTCGACAATGTCCGGGGTGCATAGCTCCCCGATGTTGCGCTCCGGCTGCGGTTGTTCTCCCATCGGTAGCGGTGGATGTTGATTCTCCCTAGGGCTTTGAGGTGGCAATTCCTATGGAGACTCCGACGATCCTTTCGCCTCCGCTTTTGGACCTGCAGATTCCAGCTTTTTAGTTTGTGCTTCACATCTCCTTATCCTGTAAAGTTTTTCTGGACCATCCATAAAATTTTCGGGTTTGTTGGAGAGGTAGCCATCCATCTCCTGTTAGGGTTAGCAATAAACAAAATATATACAAAACGAAAATAAAAATAAATCTAAGAAAACTAGGGTTAGTTAAACTAGATTAGATTGATTGTGAGGTTGATCAAAACTTAGTAGATCTAAAGAGGAAACAAAACTGAAAATATTCACAAAAAGCAATAAAATATCGAATCTTGATCACTTGTTCCCCGACAACAGTGCCAGAAAAAGGGGCTTGTTGACGATGTATATGCATATCAAACTTTGTTTGGACTTGCAAGCGGACAAGTCCTCTGTTGTAGTCAAGGGACCCTTCTTCCCTAAAGTGTGAACCCAAGGTATCAAATCCGTGGAACAAATGTGTGATGCAAGGTCCTATCCATCAAAGCCGAGAACACTTAGATCTTCAAAGGGGAATCTTATGCATCTAATCTAAAGAACATCATAAAATGAATCTAATCTATGAAAGCTGGAGGTAGCAAGAGATAGAGAGGGGTAGGTAAAACCAATCTAGAGAGATTGGATCAAGCTTTTGTTGAAGTTCCGAGCAAAGAAGAAATAGCCAAGTCAAATCTCATAAAAAAGCATCTTTAAATCACTATTTCTCGTCCAACTCTGAAGACGCCCACCTTTTCGAGCCACTGTTCTATCACAACACAATCTTATTTGTGCGGGTTAGCCTAGGGTGAGTCCAATGGACAAGTTGAAATCTCTTAGAAGGTCAGGCATGCACCTCTAGCCACCATGGCTACAAGAACACCCTCTATGATCTATCTCAAGAATAGATCTTAAAGTAAGAAAAGGCCGATTGAAATCAAAGTTGTAGGAGAAATATTTGATCGCTAGAAATTGGATTGAAACTTGATAATTCAACATAGTACATGATACATGAACAGGATCACCACCGAGATCCTACCTTGATCTTACTTCTAGCTCCTGGAACTCCGACATGGTCTTCCTTGCAAGGTTCCCACGTCGGCTAGGGAAACCCTAGACAACTAGCTCGACCCTATCCTCTTCGGAATGGTGTCCCTCTCTACTCTGCTCCGCGACACCGAATGACGAATGAGTTGATGTATGGCTCTCGTCCAGGGGGCTATAAATGGTCCGAGAGGTGGCTAGGTCAAAGGGGGGCACTAATGGGCCCAGGAATGGGCCAGGACGACCGGCCTAGGCCCATCCTGGCCCATTTCGTGGCTGCCTTCCTCGGTGATGCTTCCTGTGTCATTTAGAATGTCCCCCCTTCTGCATGTGAGCCTTTGACGTTAGTTTCTTTGCGGTTTAGATGAAGCTCCTTGTCCTGCAAGATTCAGCATTTTCTATTTTGATCCTTAGAGTTTTCCATCTTCATGGGTTGGTCCTTGGGCTTCTTGGAGTCATGTTCACTTCATTGCTTGACTCGTACCGGGCTTCAAGGTCTTTGTCATGAGGTGCTTGATGAACTTTACCCGGAAGTCTTGCTTTCGATGCCAAACTCCTGCGTAAACATAAAACTCCAAACCCGACATGCATGAACGAACATGTTATACCAAGGGGGTTAGTACAAGTGGATAAGATATAATTCATGCCAACAAAAAAGGTACACTCATTGCTAGGTTGACGGAAATTCACCGTCAAAGTTGTCGAAGCAGCCGCAATCACTCCATCGGCTTGGATCTAGTCGGTGTGCTAAGCAGCACTCCACTGGTCCCTTTTTCAGACTGTGGTATGGCTTGGGTGGTGGAGGCGCAAACGCAAAAGGAAGGTGAAAACCATAGTCGTCTTTTATTTCAAGTGTGCAAGGAACTCGGTGAGTACTCTGCTGTGTCTCCCAAATCTGAGTTAGGGTACTTATGTGCTTTTGATTCTGCAGTACACCAAGAATTGTGGATTTTATCGTTTCCACTAGCAGTATCTCCAGATGCTGAAGGATGTTGGCATCATTGTTTTTCGACTATTGAACTGGGTATACGCGGTCGATGAAGTAGTTGATTCAGTGGAATGTCAAATTGGGAGCGGCAAGCAGAGGCAAGCACTAGAGGACAAGCAGAGGAAGAAAGCACTAGAGGAGAAGATGGACAATGTGATCTGAAAGATGAACTTGATTATTGTGGTTGTTATTTGTGTAGTATTTGGATGTTTACCAGGGATGTATGCTGCAAAGAAGTAATTTTGATGTTAAAAGTGATGCTTTTGCTTCATCTGTGTGGAGGAAGAATGAAAAATTTGTCACAGATGACAAACTTAAATGTATGAATGAAGAATGGATGGACTGACAATAGGGTCACAAATCTTAATATGTCACACATCACAAAATTCATCAATTCATCTGTGTTGACATTTCATGGCAGCACGAGGCAAAGGAGACGTGGATCAACAGAAACAAAATAACAACTTCTGGCATAACTCTGGCATACACATTGCAATTCATTGTAAACTGCTGCCATATATGGATACAAACATAGTAACAAACTTATGGCATACACATTGCAATTCTTTGTACGCTGCTGCCATAGACATTGCAATGCATTATATGAGGCATGGATTGATCTAGCCGCGTCTCTTAGATCTAGTAGTTCAATAAACACACAGGAGGAACACATGAACAGAGGAACAAACACTCAGGAGGAACACATTAATTAAGCAGAGGTAGTCACTGCCGGAGGAACCCCACAGTCGGAGGAGGAGCCAGAGCCGGGGCTGGAGCCGTCGAGGCTACCATCGTCGCCGCCGTCATCGTTGATGGGGGCGAGCATGCCTCTCTCAAGGTCCCCAACCAAGATATGGATCTTGAAGGCGTAATCCTTCACGGTCCTCTGTAGCAGATCATTGGGTGCTGGGACCCCAAGATGAACTGCCACCTATAAAAGCCTGTTGAAAGCTTCGCGGAACAAGTTGACTGACCAAGTGGCTTCGTCAACAATTAGTGCAGGAGAAGAAATATCCTCCACCGGGCTGCGGCGCCGGTGCCTCCTCGGGCGGGGGCAACGGCACCTCCTCGGGCTCATCGGGTGGGGGCGGCGGAACCTCCTCGGGCTCCTCGGGCGAGGCAACAACATCTCCTCGGGCTCCTCAAGCACTAGCAGCTTCCCCTCCTTGACGAGTCGACGGTGGCAGCATTCATTGTCATCATTCTCCTCCCTCCCCCGCTTCCTGGACGGCTCGCTTGACGATGCTATGCGCATTGAGGAAGAAGAAGCTTTTGGATTCACTTCTTGGTGACTGGAGACGGTGGTGCTAGGGTTTTCTTGGTGCCGTGGTTGACAAAGTTCTTTGCCAGCCGGGGATGTACATTGACAAGACGGTGAACCTTCAGGCGGTCGGTCACACACCTCCGAACCCGTGTACGCTCAGGAGATCTCTTGGCCACAAAACAGACATGTGGTCACAAGGAGACGTGTGGCTGTTCATATTTTATTCATAATACCAAATGCCCAACTATGAGTTGTTCGATTATAAAAAACTATAAATTGTTCGTATTTTTATTAATTTTTAGGTGTTGATTTATGGGCCCTACTTTTTGAGGGAAGCAAGTGTCATTTCAAAAAAAAGTGTCGGACCCACGCGTCAGCATCAGCAGCCTAGTATAAAGAAGGTAACTGTTGCCCGCCCGTGCACCAGCCAACGAAGTGACGCAGGTTTGCTAACCCACGTCGGTAGTGATTATCCATTTTTTCAAAATGAATATTCAACCACCCCCGCCCATTCCATCTCCCCTTCTTCTTTCCGAGTGGATAAGCTTAGCACTTTCCTTAAAAAACGTAGAGGAGGCCTGAGAGGAGGCATGGAGACTGAGACGACGATGAGCATCGACGAGGGGCTGTTGACTGATAAAAGATGTATCCACCTAGGATTCGCAAACGTACGGACCTACACCTTTTTCACCACGGGATTCCCAAGGTTCTTGTCAATCCGCGGAGCAAGGGGATTACAAGCGTTTGATCTACCTCTACTCACTAACTACTCAAACTCTAACTATGATTAGACTAGAAAACAACTACACTACACTAGAGAGAACGATTAAGCTAACAAGATAAAAGACACTCTCCCATGGGTCTACGATACTTGAACATGTGTGACAACCCACCCGAGATAATTCCGTACTATCGCCTAAACCACTCCATTTGGTCATTAAGCGATAATAAAGAAGTATCCCGTTGAGTGTTGCCGGGTTAACGCCTGGTAAATCACTTGACATCACAGAGAGGATCGAACGTATGCATTAAAACTCCCACGAAGGAGAGTCTAGAGTGCCTTATAATTTAACCATCACATCCCCGTAGGGTCCATTATTACAAACATAGTTCTTTGACATGAAAGTAAATGGTTCAGAGTTTATTAAAACAACGGAAGATAACTAAACGGTATGATCACATCATAAGAGGATGTCCATGATGCAATCATTCTTCGTCATCCACCCATTCCAGCACCCAACCAGGTGGAAGTTCTCCGGGCCACACATTAGATGCATTACCTGGAAGCAACATTCATTTATAAAGCATGGCTGAGTATACTAATACTCAGCAAGACTTACCCATCTAAAAGAAAGAATTTTCCTCTAGTCATGCAAGGCTTTTGGCTTGTGGGTTTGTTTGCCAAAAAGCTACTAAGGAGTGAACCCTTACTTTCACATTTTAGCTCAAGTTCTAGTAGAAGTAACCATTAATAGATAAGCAACTATTGCAACTAAAGTTGTACAAACAATTAATCAAAGTAATAAGCTTCACAAAGTTCCATCATAAAGGGATATCATGGTGAGAGGCCGACAATCGATTGATTCATAACCTTGCAAGGTGGACCCAAACACACGGGAGGTGCCCTCACCAAGAGTTCACCAACCAGGCGGTTCCCGCCATTTTTCGGTTTGGGGATAATAGCTCACAGTCTTAAGTACAAGGTTTATCTGGGCTACGCCACTAAGGTCACCCAGCCTCACGCATGCACTCGGGTGGCGAGCCCGGGGCCGCAACCCTAAGAGTAGTGATAGTAAAACCCCGTACCACCTCATTTAGGTACTACGCTTATCGTACCCATTTTCGACAAGTGTTTAGTACTTTCAAACACTTAACCAACGAAGCCATTGGACCAGATCCCAAATCCCATGCTCTTACCACATGAGCAATCCATTTAACCAATAAGGTGATTCCAAAAAGTAGATCCTATTCTCGCGAGTGACGAACATCACTCGACTTGTACCAGATCCTTAAAGCATAGCAACTAGCGACCTAACATGCTAGTAAAAGATCATAGGTACTTATGGATCACGCAACTAGGGTTTCATTTAAACTCCTGAACGTAAATGCACACACAATAACAATAAGTAAATTCAGAAGTTTAAAGAAACACATAAGTTAATGAATAAACCGGGGCTTGCCTTCGTCAGCACAAGCAGACACACAAACTTCCGGACTTTGGTCCGGGTCTTGCCCTACGGTCACGTAGTGCACGTCTCCTCCCGCTTCCTCGTCCTCGTCAGCCGGCACGAGCGTATAGCTACCGTCGGGGACTTCTACACGGAGAATGCAAATGCAAGACTTAATTGGCAGATTGAATTAATTCATCACCAAACCACTTTTGGCAACCATGGGGTGCATGGTTGACCACATTCACCTAGATAAAGATACATTCAGCATACTCTTCCTATAAAGGAGCATTGTGTGATGCTTTATTATCTAGACTTCTTAATGGTGGCTGTGTACATATATATACAAATGAATTAATTTAATTCACATAATAGAACAGTAGCAACAGCTACAAGTTGTATAGGGTTGGCCATAATCACTTTAAAGAAAGCATTTACACATTTACTCATTTAAAGTAAGCACAAAAAGACTATACAACACTTTCATGATGGTGATTGTATACACATCTATAAATAATATTTTATTTAAATACAAACAGCAAGGAATCTACTCTTGTACCACAAATTTTACTTTCCTAACTCATTTATTTAACTTATGCACAAAAGGATGTATTTTTCCTATTTTTCCTTTACTAGATTAATCTAGTTTGCACTTCTTTAATCAACCAATCATGCTCCAAACTTGTCCAATAGTGCCCACTGGTCCTAATGACCAGGAGACACACCTCTGGATAGCAAGCAACTTGTTTTGCACCCAAGAATTTCAATGCACATAAAAGATAGCTTTTCTAGCTAGCAAATAGAGGATTGAAGCATATTAAAATAAATATAACAGAAATGAACCCAAACTTGCTCCTACACATGCTTTGGTCCAAAAAAAGTCTAAGGAACCAACAAACACACCTATAGCTTTTATGGATCTTACTATACCTATTTATGATTAAAAACAAGCATAAATCAGTAAATAATATTTCTTATAGAGATAAAATCATGCTAAATTCACCAAGGATTCATTTTGGTATAACATGACAATAGCCAGAAGTTGGGCTCAAGAATAATTATATTTTAAGCTACAAAAATCATCTAAGCAGATTTATCAATATCACATGATAATTTATATAAAAATATCCCTTCAGTAACTTTGTGCTAATTTTGGCACAGAACCTAAACATGCTAGTTCCCACAACATATCCAAAATCTAGCTCAAGATCATGTGTAGAGTTTGCAGAACCACAAATCTAGGTATTTTACTTTTCAGTTTTTAAGCAAAAACTATAGCTCGAAAGTATATACATATTTGGAGAAAGTTGTAGTTTTTGTTACACTGAGCACCAAAAAATTGAGTTTGCCATTTTTGGATTTTTCTACGATTTTATATCAATTTTAGAAGTTTCAGCCAACACAAGAAAAGGGGATAGAACCTTTATGCACATAGGCCCCTGGAAGTTTTAAATCCTTCACAACTATGCCCTTGGTTCCCTCCCACCAGACCCGACAGAGGTGGCGCGCTCGCCGGTGGCGAGGTGGGGCCTGGGGAGGCAAACAAGCGGCAGGGAAGTGCGATTAGCCTTACCCGCGATCGATTGGTGGTGGTTCGGCCGGGGAGGTCGCCGGCGAGCGACGGCGGCGAGGCAGAGGCGGCGTGGCCTCGGAGGCTCGGACGGCGGTGAAGATAGGGGCGGGGTACAACAATGTGCTGCACGGGCAGCTTCCATGTGGCCTAGGGAAGGTTCTAGGGGGTCCCTGGGCTTGGAGGATCGCTGGAGGGGCGAGCTCGGCAATGGCGGTCCGACGGCGGCCGCGGAAGGTCGGGCTCCGGCGAGTAGGCAGTTTGGTTAGGATAACACGTGAGCGTGCAAGCTCGGCGTGGGCAAGGAGAGGGTCTGGGCGTGCTCAGGCGGCTAGGGAAATGGATGTGGTGATGAGCTCACCGAGGCAGCGTCAACGGCGGACGGCGGTGCTCGGTGGCGGGGTGCGTGCGCACGCGGTAGGGCCGAGGACTGGCTTATATACGCGCAGGAGGTCGGTTGGGGGCTAGTGGGGTCACGCCGGTGACACACACATGCGTGGAGGGGTCACGACATGGCCGGCGACGTGCGCCGCTCCGGCGGCCAATGGCGCGCCACGGGCGGTGCGCCGGCCGGCGGATTGGCGCCACCCGGCGCGGTCCACTTGCCACGGCCCGTCACGGGGGAGCTCTCGCCGTTGTAGCATAGCGACCGATGGTCGCTCCGGCACCTCGGTGTGCGCGCCCGACGCAAGTACGGCGCGTACGGCGGCTTGCCGACGTGGCCGCGCTCGACGTCGCGGCAGAGCGCACTCCGGCGTTCCTCGCAAATTTCAATTCGCTTATACAGTTTTCAAAGACGTGTTTCTCCAAAATTTGAAACTAAACCATGCCTTTCACTGAAATGCAAAGTTGTAGATCAAGTATCCCTCTTCCATAATTGCAAAGGTTGATAGGGGTTTTACCCAAGGGATTGAGCAAAAATTTCATGCCAACTTGGCAATTTTCTCGGCGCCGGTGAACAGGAGCCGAGTGCATTCAAATGGATTTTTCGCCAAGAATTTCTTCGATTTTCAAATGCTAATCAACATCAAATTTGCGTGCCTTGACATTCTACACATTTTCCCCTTTGGGCGAATTTGAAGTGTTTAGGGAAATTTTGGAGAACGTGCTCATATTCTAGACTGACACAAGGAGGTCAAAGGGTCACTAGGGTTTTTGAGTTAGGGTTTTGACCATGGGTCAAACTAGGGCTCTCATGGGTAGTTAGAGGAGGTGTTAAGAGGGTCATTAGCACAAATCACCACTGAGCAAAAACACGGGGTGTTACAGCCTACCCCCCTTAACGGGAATCTCGTCCCGAGATTCCAAATCGAGAGTACGCGAGGAAAAATTCACTTACGAGTTTGACTTGGAAGAAAGTCGGGGTACTTGGTGTTTAGAAATTGCTCGGTTTCCCATGTAGCTTCTCTTTCGGTGTTGACTCTATTGTATCTTGTACATCTTCACCTTTTGTCTCCTAGTTTGTCTTTCTTTATGATCCAATACTTTCATTGGATACTCTGCTAGGGATAGATCTAGTTCTATTTCTACATTGGTCTCCTCAATTATTTGGGCTTTCGGAATCTGCTCACACTTCTTCAATTGTGAGACGTGAAACACGTCGTGCACTGCAGACAATCGGTCGGGAAGTCAAATATGGTAGGCAACCGTACCAAACTTCTCAGTGACTTCATAAGGACCAATATAGCGTGGAGCTAATTTTCCTTTCACCCCAAAGCGTTGTACGCCTTTGGTCGGAGATACCTTTAGGTATACATAATTACCAACTTCGAACTCTCAGGGAGCTTTAGCTTTGTCATGGTAACTCTTTTTCCTCATCTGAGCGGCTCTCAGATTTTCTCTAATCACACTCACTTTCTCTTCGGCTTCTTGTACTAACTTAGGACCAAACAAGGTTCGCTCAGCCGCTTGTGACCAATTCAAAGGCGTACGACACCTTCTTCCATACAAGGCTTAAAACGGGGCCATCTTCAAACTAGCTTGATAACTATTGTTATAAGCAAACTCTGCTAGAGCTAGGCATTTGTCCCAAGATTTGTCAAAATTAATGACGCAAGCCCTCAACATATCTTCTACTATCTGATTTACTCTTTCCGTCTGACCATCAGTCTGAGGATGATAGCTAGAGCTATGGATTATTTTGGTTCTCAAAGATTCGTGCACTTGTGCCCAGAAGCGAGCAACGAATTGAGTGCATCGATCTGACAAGATATTCTTGGGAACACCGTGTAAGCGCACTACGAGGTCAACATAGATTTCCGCATAGCGCTCAGCTGAATAGGTAGTGTGAATGGGGATAAAGTGAGCGGTCTTGGTAAGCCGGTGCACTATTACCCAAATGGAATCATGCTTCGGGGGCGTGAGAGGTAACCCGACAATGAAATTCATGCTGATATCGTCCAACTTCCATGCATGAATGGACAAGGGTTGCATTTGACCTGCGGTCTTTAGGTGACTAGCCTTGATTCTTTGACATGTATCACAACCGGACACATACTCGGCTATTTCACCCTTCATATTTGACCACCAAAAGTTTTCTCTAAGGTCTCGGTACATTTTGGTACTTCCGAGGTGAATGGTGAACTTAGAGAGATGGGCCTCATCTAAAATTTCCTTCTTTAAATCTTGATCCCGAGGTACCACTAGTCTTTGTCTGAACCAAACAACTCCCTTGTCGTCCCTCTGGAAACAATCATACTTGGGGTCTCCTTCTTCTAATCTCTATCTGATTTTCTGAACCTCTTCATCGATGAGTTGAGCTATAGCAATTCTCTCATGAAGAGGAGATTCAATCGAGATATCATGAAGCTTGCCATGCTCGACCAATTCCAAGTTAGGCTTCCTCATTTCTTCACATAAAGTTTCATTATTCGGCTCTAACGTCACATAGTTGCAATGCTTGCGTCTAAGCGCATCTGCAACCACGTTAGCTTTGCCGGGATGATAATGGACTTCCAGATCATAGTCCTTGATTAACTCCAACCATCTTCTTTGCCTCATATTCAGATCAGATTGAGTGAAAATGTATTTGAGACTCTTGTGGTCGGTGTAGATATTGCAGTGATTACCCATCAAGTAATGCCGCCAAAGTTTTAAGGCATGCACGACTGCTGCTAGCTCAAGATCATGAGTAGGATAGTTCTTCTCATGAGGTCGAAGTGCCCGTGAGGCGTAGGCAATGACTCGGTTTTCTTGCATAAGCACGCAACCAAGACCAGTGCCCGAAGCATCACAAAACACCTCAAACGGTTTGGACATATCCGGTTGAGTCAATACGGGAGCTGAGGTTAAGTGTTTCCTCAAGGTTTGGAAAGCTTGGTCACACTCCTCACTCCACACAAACTTGACACCCTTCTTCAATAATTCAGTCATGGGTTTAGCTATTTTGGAGAAATCCGGAATAAACTGATGGTAATAGCCTGCTAGATCCAGAAAACTACGGATTTGATGTACTGACTTGGGTGGCTTCCAATCCATGACCTCCTGCACTTTGCTAGGATCCACGGAGATACCATCCTTGGAAATAGTGTGACCCAAAAACTTCACACTATCCAGCCAGAACTCACATTTAGAGAATTTGGCATAGAGTTTGTGATCTATCAAGCAATCGCTGCAGGACAATACGAAGATGCTTCGCATGCTCGGCTTTGCTCTTGGAATAAATGATAATATCATCAATGAAGACCACTACGAACTTGTCCAATTCATTCATGAAGACTGAGTTCATAAGGTACATGAAATAGGCAGGTGCATTGGTGAGACCAAATGACATCACTAGGAATTCAAAAAGGCCGTATCGGGTGGAAAAGGCGGTCTTTCGAATGTCACTTGCCCGAATCTTGATTTGATGATAGCCCGATCAGAGATCGAACTTGGAAAAGACTTGGGCACCAGCCAATTGATCAAAGAGCACATCAATGCGGGGCAACAAATATTCATTCTTGATTGTCACCGCATTGAGTGGACGATAGTCAACACACATCCGCAAACTAACATCTTTCTTTTTCACAAAAAGAGCGGGCCTTCCCCAAGGAGAAAAACTTGGGTGGATATACCCCTTATCAAGCAATTCTTGCAATTGAATTTTCAACTCAGCCAGTTCTTTGGGTGGCATTCGGTAAGGCCTTTTAGATATCGGTGCGGTGCCTGGCTGAAGTTCTGTGACAAATTCGACATCCTTGTCTGGTGGCATACCAGGCAAGTCATCGGGAAAGACATCTGGATACTCGCACACTACTGGAATGTCTTTTAGGTGGATGGTTACGGTAGCATAGGAACAAGGATTTATGCCTTCTACCTTGGGTAAGTACAAGGTGGTATGACCACTGGTAGGGGAATGGATTTCTACCATTCTAGTGGCAATGTCCAAAACAACTTGATGTTGGGTCAACCAATTCATTCCTAGAATTACATCTAGACCTCCCAACCCCAAATGGATCAGGTTGGTTAAGAAAGTTTTTCTGCCAAGCTGCAAATGTACAACTTTGGTTATAGTGTTGGAGAGGATTCTTCCTCCCGCCGTGGCTACTACAAAGGAATCTTTGGTATGGCAAGAATGTAACCCCAACTTGTTCACTAGACTTTCACTTATGAAACTATGGGTTGCTCCAGAATCAAACAAATTTTTAACGGGATGTCATGGATAGAGAATGTACCCGTCAGCACTGCTGCTCCCTCTGGAACATCAACCAAGGTGGTGAAGTTGAGTTGGCCCTGCTTGACCTGCACCATGGGCTTCTTGCTTTGGTTCCCATGACGGAATCCTGAGCCTTCACTCTGTTTGTTCTGCCTGGGCTTGGGGCACTCATTGATGTAATGCCCGAGCTGCCCACAATTATAACAACGACGATCCTTGATAGCACTGTTGTTATTGTTGTTGGTTGGGGGTGCACTAGGCTTGTATGGCTGCTGCTGTGCCTTACGGAACTGGAAGTTCCCAGACGGCTTATTCTGAGATGGGGTCACCCTCCAGTGTCCAGTTGAAGATGACTGGGAAGAACCCTGAGTACCTTTCTTGACAAAGCGGAATTTCTTGCCCGACCCACCAGCAGCGGTGAATCCAGCGTGCCTCTTTCTATCCTTCTGGGCTTTGGACATGGCATCCTCTTGAGAAATGGCCTTGTTCACAAGGTCCTGATAACTGTTAGGCTCATAAAGATTTAGCCTCATAGAGATCCCCGTGTAGCCCATCACGGAAACGCTCTATCTTCTTGGCATCATTGTCAACATGATGCCCACCATACAGACACAAGGCATTGAACTTCTTAGCATACTCATACTGTAGCGAACATGGCCTCATATGCCATTAGTTTGAGTTTGATTTTGGTGATTCATGACAACATGATCATTGGGACTAACCCTATTGTTTTAGCATGTCTTTGTAGACACTTCTAGGTCCCAAGGATGCAAGAAAACCATATGCCAAATTGAGAAGATAGTGTATTTTTCAAGGGTCTAAACCGAGCAAGAAAAGGAAAAGAAAAGACACGGTCGGATGAACCGACAGTCCCTCAAATACAAGCGTCGGTGCAATCGTCGGACGAGTTGGTGCACAGGGTCAAACCCTAGGTACCGTTGGATGATCCGACGGTCCGTTATTTAGCAGCGTCGGACGAGTTGCAGAGGAAGGGCAAGGAAGACAGTAGCACCGGATGATCCTACGATCTGAGTGGGGACCCGTCAGTCTATCCGACGCTCAGTTTGAATTCATACAGAGACGCACCAAGACGAAGCTTCAGCACCGGATGATCCGACGCCTTGGTCAAGGTGAAGCGGCGGTCTATCCGACGGTCTCGTGAAAGCTAACAGAGGCAACTTGGGCGCGAGGTCTTCAGCACTGGATGATCCGACGTAGCGTCGGTGCATAGCGTCGGAGCAGTTGTGTCAGAGAACCTCAACGGCTACGTGACTTGGGAGGGGCACCGGATGAACCGACCCCCTGGAAAAGCATAGCGTCGGATCATCCGACGGTACCTTTTTCAGCAGCATTTAGCCAACGGCTAGTTTGATGCTTTGGGCTATTTATACCCCCTCCACTCACCCATTTGAGGTTGCTGGATTGAGTGGAATTGCAGAGGAGTTCAAGACACATTCAAGATCATATCCAATCCATCCAAGTGCTTAATTGCTCATCATTAGACTTGCATATGCTCTGTATATGTGCTTAGTGCTAGCCTTAGCTTAGAGCTGAGTTAGTGCAAGGTTGTGCCAACCTTGTGAGGTGATTCTTGAGTGAATCAAGTTGTACAAGGTTCGCCGGAAGCCTTGGGGCCTAAGTGGCTCACCGGCAATCGTCATCGACCCTCCGGCTTGGTGTGGAGCGGCGAGGACACTTTGTGCGGGGGACGTGGAGACCCCCTTCCTTTGTGGAGAAGCTCCTTAGTGGAGGCGGCATCAAGGTGACCAAGGGAGCTTGGCAAGTGCCTAAGTGGCTAGCCTTTGTGGCGCGTCAAGTGGTGCTCTTGGGAGAGACTTGGTGACCGGGAAGCAATACTCTTGTGTGAGTGCTTCAACAACGTGGACTAGGGGTGGCTTAGTGCCTACCGATACCACGGGATAAATCGCGTGTCAAGAGTTTGCTTCCTCTCATCCCCTTTACGTTTCCGCATTTACTCTATTGCAATCTTTGCTTGCCTTCACTTTCCTAGAGTAGTATCATGCTAGGATTGGCTATAGGTTGCAAACCTTTGTTTGGGATGGGAGTTTCACACTAGAACAACCTTAGTTGCACATCTAGATAGTTGTTCTAGTTTAACTTTGTGTAAATTTAGTGAAGCCATAGGTTAAGGTTTTTAATTTCCTAATTCACCGCCTCCCCCTTTTAGGCTAATGAGCATCTGATTCCTTACACATACACCGTGTCAGAGCCTTTCTTTAGAGCAAGCAACTCCTTCATCTTTCTATCCATGAGACCTTTAGGAATGTGATGTTCCTTGAAGGCCTGTTTGAATTCAGCCCACGTAATCTGATGTCTCGCAGGAATCATGGTCTTGAAGTTCTCCCACCATATCAATGCCGCACCACGGAGCTGGAGGGCAGCGAAGCTGGCCTTACGCTCCTCTGAGCAGGGCAGGGTGAACACAGAGAACTTGGTCTCAATGACCCTGATCCACGCATCGGCAGCTAGTGGCTCCTTGGCCTCTTCGAAGGTCGGGGGCTTCATGGCATAGAAATGCTCATACTTGGTGACTCGAGGCTGGCCGTCAATGTTTTCCCCACGGGGATTGTTCTGCAGCTGCTGAGCAAGCTGCTGCTGCGTTAGCAAGAGCTGCCGCATCACCTTAGTTTGGGTGACCATAAATTGCTCTTGAATGGTCATGTTGGGAGGAGGAGGCGGAGCGTCACTCCCACTTGCACCAAAGCCATTGGGAGAAGCACGAGTTTGTCCCACCATCTGAAATCCATGAGATTTTCATTAGCTACATATTCACAAGCTTGTTTACAACATCCACAAGAAGAATATGCGAAACGAAAACTCATAGCATCAATTTGGTGAAAACTGGACAGCACAGCTGAGTTACTAGAAAATTCATAACTCTCTTCCCTTAATAGTAAAAACTCCCATTTTTGGTCAGCAGGTGCAAAATTTAATGAGCTCCAACATTGGTATTCAACCCGAGGTCCAATTCGAATGTTAACATGCCCGAAAAATTCCAACACCGAGGTTCTGCCTAGCTGATTTTGGTGGAGGCCGTGCACAATTTCCACTATAATTCTCGGTACGCTTATGCTTTGGTGGTGAATTTTGGTGAGCATAATCTCCACAACATAACACACAAGGTTGGTATTCAACACAAGGCGAAACTTTGATCACGACAACCCTAAAACATTCATTAAGAAATGACACACAAAGTGTTCATCCAAGCATTACATGATGTGGAGTCTTTTGATCGACTACACACTTATGTAGATTGGATTGGAACATGCTCGAAAAATTTCATTTGCAGAGGGGTGCTGCTCTGAAAAACAGCAGAACAGAGACTCACTAAACTGAGCATAACTCTCTGCAGAATAAGGACCAATTTTTAGGTTCAACAAGATTTTAATCATGAATGCACACGCCTTAAACGACCTCACACACGTGGATCCATAAGACGTAGTTAGTGCCGGTGGCAAGCTTATAGTCGGCTCTCCTTATAATAACTAGTTGGAGCTACTCGATTCGCACTTAACGACTTATGAATGTTGTTAGTGTACCTGCAGAAAACGAACCTTTCGTGACAGCACGTCACGAAAGCGTCCACATACATTACCGTTCACTTATAGAAACGGTATCCATGCGTCAAGCCGTTGCATGGACAGCGTCCAACCTCGGACACCCTCCGTTTGAATGGAGTGTATCCTTGCCTTGCATGATCGACATGCGGAATGCACATGTATGAGACATGTCGCGACACCACAACTCATATCTAGACGCGAAGATGGGATCCGTGGAATGGATCACTCCATCAACCCTCGCAATTCTCGTGATGCGGAACAGCACACGTATGAAACACGTGGCTCATCTAGTGCCACCTTAGATTCTTATGCCACCTTAAAGAACCCAAAATTTCCCTCTAGGGCCTCTCGATCTAGATCATTCCTTAATGATCCAACGGATTTTCGAAATCCACTCAATCTTGGCAAGTTTTATCATAAATCATGTGATTAGTTTTAATCTAATCACTCCGGTGCATACGGATGCTCTGATACCAACTGTGACAACCCCACCCGTTTGCACATCTCCTCCCACTCCCTCGTCCTCGTCAACCGGCACGAGCGTATAGCTACCGTCGGGGACTTCTACACGAAGAATGCGAATGCAAGACTTAATTGGTAGATTGAGTTAATTCATCACCAAACCACTTTTGGCAACCATGGGGTGCATGGTTGACCACATTCACCTAGATAAAGATACATTCAGCATACTCTTCCTATAAAGGAGCATTGTGTGATGCTTTATTATCTAGACTTTTTAACGGTGGCTTTGTACATATATATACAAATGAATTAATTTAATTCACATAATAGAACAGTAGCAGAAGCTACAAGTTGTATAGGGTTGGCCATAATCACTTTAAAGAATGCATTTACACATTTACTCATTTAAAGTAAGCACAAAAAGACTATACAACACTTTCATGATGGTGATGGTATACACATCTATAAAGAATATTTTATTTAAATACGAACAGCAAGGAATCTACTCTTGTACCACAAGTTTACTTTCCTAACTCATTTATTTAACTTATGCACAAAAGGATGCATTTTTCCTATTTTTCCTTTACTAGATTAATCTAGTTTGCACTTCTTTAATCAACCAATCATGCTCCAAACTTGTCCAACGGTGCCCACTGGTCCTAATGACCAGGAGACACACCTCTGGACAGCAAGGAACTGGTTTTGCACCCAAGAATTTCAATGCACATAAAAGATAACTTTTCTAGCTAGCAAATAGAGGATTAAAGCATATTAAAATAAATATAATAGAAATGAACCCAAAATTGCTCCTACACATGCTTTGGTCCAAAACAAGTCTAAGGAACCAACAAACACACCTATAGCCCTTATGGATCTTACTATACCTATTTATGATTAAAAACAAGCATTAAATCAGGAAATAATATTTTTGAAAGAGATAAAATCATGGTAAATTCACCAAGGATGCATTTTGGTATAACATGACAATAGCCAGAAGTTGGGCTCAATAATAATTATATTTTAAGCTAAAAAAATCATCTAAGCAGATTTATGAATATCACAAGATAATTTATATAACAAGATCCCTTCGGTAACTTTGTGCAAAGTTTGGCACAGAACCTAAACATGCTAATTCCCACAACATATCCAAAATCCAGCTCATGATCATGTGTGGATTTTGCAAAACCACAGATCTAGGTATTTTACTTTTCAATTTTTCAAGCAAAAACTATAGCTCATAAGTTCATACATATTTGGAGAAAGTTCTAGTTCATGTTACACTGAGCACCACAAAATTGAGTTTGCAATTTTTGGATTTTTCTACGATTTTATATTGATTTTTAGAAGTTTCAGCCAACACAAGAAAAGGGGATAGAATCTTTATGCACGTAGGCCCCTGGAAGTTTTAAATCCTTCACAACTATGCCCTCGGTTCCCTCCCACCGGACCCGATGGCGGTGGCGCGCTCATCGGCGGTGGGGTGGGGCCTGGGAGGCAAACAAGCGGCAGGGAAGTGCGATTGGCCTTACCCGCGATCGATTGGTGGTGGTGGTTCGGCCTGGGAGGTCGCCGGCGAGCGACGGCGGCGGAGCAGAGCCGGCGCGGCCTCGGAGGCTCGGACAGCGGTGAAGATAGGGGCGGGGTTCAACAATGTGTTGCACGGGCAGCTTCCATGTGGCCTAGGGAAGGTGCTAGGGGGTCCCTGGGCTTGGAGGATCGACGGAGGGGCGAGCTCAGCAATGGCGGTCCGGCAGCGGCCGCGGAAGGTCGGGCTCCGGCGAGTAGGCAGTTTGGTTAGGCCAACACGTGAGCATGCAAGCTCGGTGTGGGCAAGGAGAGGGTCTGGGCGTGCTCAGGCGGCCAGGGAAATGGACAGGGCGATGAGCTCACAGAGGCGGCGTCAATGGCGGACGGCGGTGCTTGATGGCGGGGTGTGTGCGCGCACGGTAGGGCCGAGGACGGGCTTATATATGCGTGGGAGGTCGATTGGGGGCTAGTGGGGTCACGCCTGTGACACATGCACGCGTGGAGGGGTCACGACATGGCCGGCGACGTGCGCCGCTCCGGCGGCCAATGGCGCGCCACGGGCGGTGCACCCGGCCCGGCGGATTGGCGCCACCCGGCGCGGTCCACTTGCCACGGCCGTCATGGGGGAGCTCTCGCCGTCACGGCCGAGCGACCAATGGTTGCTCCGGCCGCCTCGGCGTGCGCGCCCGACGGGGGGTACGGCGCGTACGGCGGCTTGCCGACGTGGCCGCGCTCGACGTCGCAGTAGAGCGTGCTCCGGCGTTCCCAGCAAATTTCAATTCACTGATACAGTTTTCAAACACGTGTTTCTCCGAATTTGAAACTAAACCATGCCTTCCACTGAACAGCAAAGTTGTAGATCAAGTATCCCTCTTCCATAATTGCAAAGGTTGATAGGGGTTTTACCCAAGGGATTGAGCAGAAATTTCATGCCAACTTGGCAATTTTCTCGGCGCCGGTGAACTGGAGCCGAGTGATATCAAATGGATTTTTCGCCAAGAATTTCTTCGAATTTCAAATGCCAATCAACAGCAAAGTTGTGTGCCTTGACATTCTACACATTTTTCCCTTTGGGTGAATTTGAAGTGTTTAGGGAAATTTTGGAGAACGTGCTCAAATTCTAGACTGACACAAGGAGGTCAAAGGGTCACTAGGGTTTTTGAGTTAGGGTTTTGACCATGGGTCAACCTAGGGCTCTCATGGGTAGTTAGAGGAGGTTTTAAGAGGGTCATTAGCACAAATCACCACTGAGCAAAAACACAGGGTGTTACAACATGCAACCACTTTAAACATGAAAACCGATCTAATCTATCGGGGGTTGTGACCATGGTTTCGCCCTTTCCCTCCCCCCGTACTGTCACTACATGGAGGTATTCGTGACTAGACCTATGATGGACACGGTGTATTGAATGGATCCAAGGGAGCATTGGAGCTCTACTTCCCTTTACGGCATGGTACTAACCTTAAGCATTAAAGCATATTCAACACATGATGATAGATAGAAGTTCCAACAAGGTAGCGATTACATCTCAAGAGCGATTACAATCCATGGACAAATGAGAAGATTACCCCATCAAGGTGCTAGACATAGCACCGTTGATCATGGTGACGCTTCTGACGGTGTCTTCCTTCTTCTCCTCTTGTGGGTGCTTCCTTCAAGATGGGCGATCCTCCTCCGGAGATCTCCCTCTCTCTCTAGCTTGTGGATGGCCTCCTGGTGTGAATGGCTCTCCTCTACGAATGGCAGCGCCTCCAGGACTTTAGGTTTGAAGATCCTTCGGGTGCAAGGAAAGGGTGGCCGAACCGACCCCCGGAGCGGGCCAGGCCGGCCGGTCTGGGCCGACCGACCCAGGCCCATCCCAGCCCGGTTCGGTCGCCCCTTCGCTCCCATGGGTCCTCAAGTGATTATGCACTTTGCCCCTTCCATTTGCATGATTTTGACGGTGTCATCCTCGCGTCCAAGATGGAGGTTCTCCATGCATGAAGTTCGGTCTTTTACGCTTCAATCCACGAGGGTGTTCCTTCGTAGCACTTCGGTCCTCGCCACCATTGGAAGTGATTTCATCAAGCTCATGAACATGAACAAGACTCCTTAATTTCTCCTTTGAACTTGTTGTGAATCTGTCCTTTATGTCCATGTTTTCCTGCATAAACACAACACTTCCAAATGCATGCACATAGATGAACTTGTTATATGATTAGTGTGCCTAGTGGCGGGTTAGTTCCATAATCAAATCCAAACCAAAGTGTAATGAACATGTTTGGTGTACCAAAATACACCGTCAACATCTCCCCAACGCTTAGATCTTGCTCATCCTCGAGCAAGTACTCGCAAAAGAACTATGTCCAAGGCGTTGTAATCATGTTCCGCTAAATCCTTCTTCACAAGTTAGTCAATCTTTTATCTTCAATACATAAACATAAAGTAATGGTTATCATACATAAACATGGGCGTTTAGAATCTTTACCACGTCAAGATTTATTCCACGACTCAAACTCTTTACTCGAAGTCTTCAATTTCAGCCATGCTTACGTCTTTGCTTCCATTGGAGGGTTTTTTATGATTTTCAAAAATAAAATTCCTGCAACAAGTGTTAGAGAAAAACATTTCTCCAAGCTCTCTCATATCGCTCATATAAAGTTCTATCCTAAACATGTTTTATAAAACTCTCACCTCCCATAAGTCTCTCATATAACATGTAAAGTGGAGCTATAGGTATGGCTAGCACAATCAACACAAGTATTGTCAAACTAAGAACTTCCTTTAATGGTTGTTTACTTTTCAAAGCCAATGATCATGAGAATTAATCCATATGTGGGGATATGAAGGATGAGATGGTATAGAATGGTGGACATGTGCAAAGGCAAAAAAAATTATGACTACGAGGCATCAATGACGTCCTTGTTGTCGGATTGCACATGGTTGGAAAAAGAGTGAAAGTTTCGTCTCTCAACAACGTGATATCCTTCCTTGCACTTTATTTTTCTTTCACTTGATTCATCCCTCTCATATCTTTCTTGCCACTCCTCTTTTCTCTTTTTCTTCCTTTTCCTTTTCTTTTTCAATCACTCTCTTTCATTCTCTTATATTTTTCTTTTCTTTTCCATAAACATATTTTTCTCTTTATCTTTCCCTCCTTGACATCTTTTTATCTCTTATCAAAGCTCTCAACTCCTCTCTTTCTTGCATAAACACAATCTGAAATTTAAAATAAACCATGCTAGAGATGAGACGAAACTTTGAGAGTAGGTTGTGTTCAAGGAATGCGATGTACAAAAGAGATGTATAGGGTTGGGTATGGAATTCGGCGATGTACGAGACTTCCGATGTGGAAGTCACGTTACCGAATGCATGATGAGGCCAGCAACAAAAGATAAACACAAGGACATGATCATTGCTCGAAATTAAAACTCCCAGGAGAGAAGGGTCCTAGCCCAACTCATTGCGCTAATCGCACTTATGGTGGAGCGAAAATTAAGTTTGGCTTTGTATAGGATTTTTTTCTTACTCTCAACTTGGAAAAAAGGATTTATTAACCTTTATCACAAGGGTTTTTAGATAATTTTCTGAATTGAATTCCTCCAACTTTTAGCATTGAACAAAGCACAACTAAAATGTAAAACTGAAGATCAAAATATGGTATGGGTACTTTTAGAGGTAGCAACTCCACTAAGCACGACGATAAACGTTTTTCAAACCACACACTTATGTTCATATATCAAAAACTAAAGATGAACAAACGAGTGAATCAAGATAAGCATCACACAAGACACAAAATTTAAAGGACTCTTCAAACTTGCACAAATTTAAAAACACACTCAAAAACTAAAGACTCTTAAACTCTAAAACTCTCTTGAAAACTAACTCTCTCAAAGACTAAACCGAACCAATCTAAACTTGAAGCTAAAAACTAGCTAGCTAGCTCTCCCCCACACTAAAATCATACGACGTCCTCATCGTATCTTACAAAAATCCTAAGGGGGAAAATTAAACCTAGTGATACTTCTCGCAACTATTGCACCACTTGCTCTTCATGTTCCCCACCATGCCGAATAACTTGCGCACGTTGCGATTCAGGAACTTGTAGTCGCCTTCGACCACGTGTTCCAAATCCTCCATACGCTGCCTCATTGCCTCCATGGCTTGGAAACATTTGTCGACCGATGCGTAGAGCTCCGAGATGGAGTGACGGCAAGCCGCACAACACATCAGATGCATCCCGAAAGGGTCGTCATCGCTAGGGTCTCCGCTGTCATCACTGCCGTCGTCGCCATCATCACCATCGTCACCGCCGTCGTCGTTGCCGCCGCCGCTGGGGCCTTCGGGAGTCTTCTCCTTGGGCACCTCTTCCCAATAGTAAAAGTCATTGTCTTCCCTTCTGGTGACCGTCCACAAGCTCGGGCTACGATCATCGGAATAGTCGCTGCCCCCATAGTCTTTAGGCTCGGGCGACACCTCCTTGTAATCCTTCTGCTTCATGCCTCGAATACGCGCCGACCTTCGAACGGGAGTAGGGACGTTCTCTGCCCGCGCCTGTCGAGAGCGGTGACCGGAGCGACGTCAGCGTCGAGGTGCTGGATGGACCGCAGCATTCGCTTGGGCAGGCGTCGGCAGCGAGTGGGGACCGGTCCTGGCCCGGTCGGCCGCCGCGCGCGAAGTTCGTCACGGTTGGTGATGCGCATGAGGTAGTCGTTTCCCATGGCTTGAAAGTTCAGGCTCCCGAACCGGATTTCGAACCTGGCTGGGAGGGGGTCCGAGCTGCCCATGGAATACCTCTGGCCGTGGTACTCGGTGCGCATCACCATCGAGAGAGCTGGCGAGAGCTGATCTTCAGTGCGCGGTCCCCTACCTGGCGCGCCAACTGTCGGTGCGGAATGTAGTCCCGACACTAACTAGTAAGAAGCGTTAAGGTCTATCTCTCGATGGCCGGTGCTAAGCAACTAGTCACACTGATTTTATCCTGGTTCCGGCCCGGGGCCATACGTCCAGCAGTGATGTGCTCATGGCACTATATTGCATTGCACTGTGGTGCTCGTAGAGGGGGGCTACAAGCGAGGATGGAGAGGAGGTCGGGTCTCCAGGTCCCAGAGGTACTGATTGAGGCGGGTACTAATATCGTGGTGAAGGTGGAAAGCGTGCACGTGTTTGCTATCCGTCGTCCCCTCGTGGCTAGGGGACTGCCCCTCCTTTTATAGGCCATGGAGGGAGCAGTTTACAAGCGTGCCACTCTATTCCGCCTACGTGTAGTGGCATGGCGTACAGTGCCACGGAGTAGACGGTTGTCCTGGCGAATCCTGCTTCTGGCGGGGCGTCGTGGCGCGTCTTGTGCCCATACAGGAACGGCTTCGAGGGTGGCGGCTGTCGTATGGACCTCCCTGGGCCCACTACCTCGGTGGGTACCAGGACCGACTACTCGGTGGGCCCCTGGGACTACTCGACTTGCACTGCACGGCACCTGCTCACGTAAAGCACAAGGACTACGGAGGAGAAGTACTCGGATAAGAAGCTGTACATGTCCCGCACTGTATGGAGGACTCCTAGACGTACTCGACTAGTACTCTCTCCCTAAACCGACTTGTAACCCTGCCTCTCGAACTATATAAGGCGAGGCAGGGACCCCTCTCTCTCTGACGGCTTAAGATTACGCTCCATCTTGTAATCACACCCAATCAATCCAGAGCTACGTAGCATACAAGACGTAGGGTATTACGCACCTCGCGGCCCGAACTTGTCTAAATTGTGTGCCACGTGTCTTTTCCTTCGAGTTACCGATCTCGACGAGGCCATATTCATCTACTTCGGGTACTCCCCTTAGTAGGTTGCCGGTCTAAAACACCGACAGCTGGCGCGCCGGGTAGGGGATCTCGCCGAAGATCACATGGCGAACTCGACGGCTTCCATCTTCATCAAGCCAACCGTTGCCTTCAAGCGTGGTGACATCTTCGTCTTCGGCTCCTGGGTCTACACCGCTGACGGCACTGGATCCTTCCAATGCCGCCTCACCATGTCGCCCAACCCAGAGACCGGGCTCGCGACGCTTCCCGAAGTAGTCACGGGCAATCTCGCCGGAAAATTCGGCGAAATTCCGCTCTACAACCAACACGCCGACTTCGAGCTTGGATCCGCCTCCAACTCGAACTCGACGTCCCCGTGGGCTATCATATGTGAGCCGGCTACTCAGCCATCGCATGTGGACTCCCCACCCCGCGAGCGCTTCACACGTGGCCCCCGCAACGGCAGTTGGGCCCACACGAAGGCTCCCACTACCCGCCGGGCCGGCAAGGAGATCGTACCCAAGTACGACTCGGACTCCAACACCACCCCCAGCTACGCCTCGGACTCCAACCCCCTTTTTGGCTTCTACTCGGACTCTGCATACGAGTTCGACTTCGGGTCGGACCCTGAGGAGCCCGAGTCCGAGGACAACACTACAGAGCAACCTCTGTCAGGCTCGGCTTCTGGCCTAGTTATAACATCTACACCCGCCGTGAGATTCGTCTACTGGCCAGACCGCGAGCCCGCAGACCTGACAGATGGAGACTCGCACTACGTCGCCTACCTCGACTCACTTCCCTTCCAGGAGGGAACACCACTCATACAAGCTGAGGAGTACACTCCAACAGAGGTGGCGAGCTCTGACTCCAGTCTTGGCAACCCCGATCGCCAAGCCTTCATGGCTGTCGGCGACACTCTAGGACCCTCAGGGACAGCTAGCGATCGATATCTCGAAGACATCTCCGCAGACGAGCTGTTTGCCAATGCACCCGTGGATGAGTCCGACGCCAACAGGGACGCTCGACGTGAGCGCAACAAAAAGCGGAACGAGCGGCGTCGGCGCCTCCGAGACAACCTACCCATCCGGAACCTCGCAGAGGCTCTCGATCAAGTCGAGAGTCGGGTGCACACTACCCCGGAGCAATGCCTCATGTCTATCACAACGATAGCATGCCAAGCTCAGGGGATGCACGCCGGAGAAGTCATCGCCAAGCTCGCAGAGGATGCATACTTCATGCGAGTTGACAACAGGGTCACGCAAGAACCCCCCGTCAGGAACCGCGACAACGAAGCCACAAGCCGCAGTGCGGACCTCGGCCGTAACTGTACTCGAGCGGAGTTACCAGCTAACCCCAACCGCACTCAGGCAACGGCCGGAGGACCCTCTCAAGGTGGCAACAGCGCCGGCGTCGCAGGCGGCGATCGTGAGATCATCCCTCACCGCGACCCTAGCGGCGGAGGTAGCGGCGGCGGGAGCTCCAACCAAGGGGCTAACAGGAGGGCCGGTGGCGGAGGCGATTGCGGCGGCCGAGGCCACGCGAACAACCACGTCTCCGGCGCCTCACGTGGCGGCGTCGATGCCCGCCAGAAAATCAAAGAACTACGGTGCAAGAAGGCTTCCACGGTAGGCGTCAACGAAGGCTTCCCTACCTTCTCTGCGCGACTTCGCAACCTACTCCTCCCAGAGAAATTCAAGCCTCTGGGAATCACCAAGTACGACGCGAAGCAAGATCCAGTGCAGTGGCTCATATGCTACGCCCTCTCCATCGAGAACGCTGGTGGCAACAACGACACCAAGTGCCTCTACTTCCCCTTCTGTCTGGACCAAGCACCGCTTACATGGCTCGAGTCACTTGAGAAGTACTCGATCGACAAGTGGGACCAGCTGAAGGAGCAGTTCACCAGCAACTTCGCGGGCGCTATGGGCCGCTCGGGTACTCGCATGGACCTGGCTATGGTGAAGCAGGAACAAGGTGAGACCCTTCGCAAGTACATGCGGCGCTTCTTCAACAAGTGCGCCACAGTAGTCGATGTCTCTGACAAAGAAGTCATCGACCTCTTCCAAGACGGTCTCTACCACCATCGCACCTTTGAAGACTTCGGCTGTCGCCGCCCAAGCTCCATCACCCACCTCAAGGACATGATCACCTCCTGGGCTGATGAAGAAGACAAGGCCAACGCCAAGTACGACGCCATCCGTGGCAAGAGCAAACAGAACACGGGCGGCGGCAGCAGCAACAACGGGAACCAAGGCGGTCGCAGCAACAACTACTCGGGTCCCAATCGCAAGCGCAAGCCAGACAACACTTTCGTGGCTATCCAGCGCCCTGCGAAGGAGAACTTGAGGAAGACCTCCGGCGGCTTCAAAGACTTGCTGAAGGAGAAGTGCTCGTCGCATCTGGACGGCAACCACACCACTGAGCAGTGCTACCAACTCAGGCGAGCACTCAAAGATACTCCAGAGCCACAGCACCCTCATGACAAGAAAGGCAAGAAGAAGAACAACGAAGGCAACGACAACTTCCAGGAACCCGACAAGACGGTGAACGTCCTCTTTGGCGGACTACCCAGCAGACGGGTCCAGAAAGCTACCCGTCGAGAAGTCATGAGCATTGAACCAGTGGTTCCGACCCCTCTCAGGTGGTCGGAGGTACCCATTACCTTCCCCCGCGCGGATCAATGGACAAGCTTCTCTGAACCAGGATGGTTCCCACTCGTCCTGAAGCCGGTGGTCACGGGCTCCAAGCTCAACAAGGTCCTCATCGATGGTGGAAGCGGGCTCAACGTCCTTTTCACCAAGACCTTGAAGAAGATGAAGCTCGACATCACCCACATGCTTACCAAGAGCACCTCACCTTTCTACGGCATCGTCCCCGGGCACGCGGCTATCCCACTGGGCGCAGTGGTCTTGCCAGTTACCTTCGGGCAATCAAGGGACAACTACCGTACCGAGTACATCAAGTTCGAAGTCGCAGACTTCGAGACGTCCTACCATGCCATCCGCGGCAGACCGGCTATCGCCAAGTTCATGGCGGTACCCCACTACAACTACTTGGTACTCAAGATGCCAAGCCCAACGGGTGTACTCTCACTGCAAGGAGACTTGAAGATATCGCACGACTACGACACAGAAGCCGTGGAAATCGCATCCACGTATCAAGTACCCAACGCTATGATGGAGATCTACGCTGCGTCGAAGAAGCTTGCCCCAAGTGAACTCGACATCTCAGAGAAGTCAGACAAAGCCAACAAGCCTCAGCCAGCTGAGGAGGTTCGGGTCAAAACAATTGACATCGGGATAGGCGACAACAGCAAGACCACCACCATCGGGGCGGGCCTCAACCCGAAATAGGAAGACGCGCTCATCAACTTCCTCCGGGCAAACCGCGACATCTTCGCGTGGAAACCAGCGGACATGCCAGGGGCGCCCAGGGAGTTGATTGAGCATTCCCTTAACGTCGACCATAAAGCTACCCCTAAGCGACAACACCTCCGCCGCTTCGCCGACGACAGACGGGATGCCATCAAGAAGGAACTCGCCAAACTACTCGCGGCTGGCTTCATCAGAGAAGTCTTCCATCCTGAGTGGCTCGCCAACCCCGTCCTCGTCCGCAAGAAGAACTCGAACGAGTGGAGGATGTGCGTCGACTACACCGACCTGAACAAGCACTGCCCCAAGGACCCCTTCGGGTTGCTGCGAATTGACCAAGTCATCGACTCCACGGCGGGTTGCGACCTGCTCTGCTTCCTTGACTGCTACTCCGGGTACCACCAGATCGCTATCAAGGAAGAAGACCAGGAGAAGACCGCGTTCATCACCCCGCTCTGCGCGTACTGCTATACGACCATGTCCTTCGGGTTGAAGAACGCCAGCGCCACCTACCAACGAGCTATCCAGGCCTGCTTCAAGAGGCAACTCAACAAGAACGTCGAAGCTTACGTGGATGATGTGGTCGTCAAGACCAGAAACTCCAACACGCTCATCGCCGATCTTGAAGAGACTTTCGCATCCTTGCGCGAGTACCGCTGGAAGCTCAACCCGAACAAGTGCGTCTTTAGCGTACCATCAGGCAAGCTACTCGGCTTCATCATCAGCCACCACGGCATCGAAGCCAATCCCGAGAAGATCTCCACCATCACCAGCATGAAGGCTCCCACGTGCATCAAAGACGTGCGCAAGATAACCAAATGCATGGCGGCCCTCAACAGATTTAACTCGAAGCTTGGAGAACGGGGGCTCCTCTTCTTCAAACTACTCAAGCACCAAGAGAAGTTGGTTGGACCCCAGATGCGGACCAAGCCCTTGCCCAGCTCAAGGACTTCCTATCAAAGCCACCAGTCCTCACGGCTCCTCGCAAAGGTGAGCAGCTACTGCTCTACCTCGCTGCGACTACTCACGTGGTCAGTACTGCCATCATTGTCGAGCGGCAGGAAGACGGCCACGCCTTCCCAGTCCAACGCCCAGTCTACTTCGTCAGTGAGGTTCTGTCAGAATCCAAGGCACGCTACCAGCCAGTACAGAAGCTTCTGTATGCTGTGCTCATCACCTCGTGGAAGCTACGACACTACTTCCAGGAGTACTCGATCTCCGTCGTCACCGACTACCCGCTCGGCAACATCCCGCGGAACCAAGATGCTACTGGAAGAATCTCCAAGTGGGCAGTCGAACTCGGCTCCCTCAACATCGACTTCAAGCCACGCACAGCCATCAAGTCGCAAGCACTAGTCGACTTCATGGCGGAGTGGTGGGAGAATCAACTACCTACTCCAACCGAGCGCCCAAAGCACTGGGTGATGTACTTCGACGGCTCGCTCAAGCTCGAAGTCGCAGGTCCAGGGGTACTCTTGATTTCTCCAACAGGCGAACAACTCAAGTACGTCCTGCAAATCTTCTGGAAGGTCTCAAACAACGAAGCCGAGTACGAAGCTCTGCTACACGGGCTCCGCCTCGCGGCGTCACTGGGCATCAAGCGACTTCTAGTCTACGGCGACTCCGCAGTGGTCATCAACCAAGTCAACAAGTCCTGGGATCACAACAAGGAGAACATGGACGCCTACTACCTAGAAGTTCGCAAGCTCGAGAACAAGTTCTATGGTCTCGAGTTCCACCACGTCGTCCGCGACAACAATGTTGCAGCGGACGTCCTGTCGAAGCTTGGTTCCACTCGCGCTCAAGTACCAGCGGGTGTCTTCGTCCACGAGCTTCACGCGCCATCCATCCCGGAGCTGGCGCCACCGACCACTGATCCAGCACATCCCCCGGCTAGCCAGGAGGTCATGATGATCGACGTGGACTGGAGGCAACCCTTCATCGACTTCCTCAGCGAGCAGAAGGTTCTCTCGAACAAGAACTTGGCCGAGCAACTCGTCCGTCGTGCCAAGTCCTACGTCCTCGTTGGAGACAAGATCTACAGGCGGGGCGCATCTTCTGTAGTACTCATGAAGTGCGTTCCCAGGAAGAAGGCAAGGACATCTTGGAGGAAATCCATACGGGCGTCTGCGGCAACCACGCGTCCTCTCGCACGCTGGTCAGCAAGGCCTTCCGATGAGCTTTCTATTGGCCCACAGCTCTGGGTGACGCCGAAGAACTCGTCAGAAGGTGCCAAGGGTGCCAGTACTTCGCCAAGCAACAACACGTCCCGGCCTACAAGCTAGTCACCATACCGCCAACCTGGCCTTTCGCCTGCTGGGGGCTTGACATGATTGGGCCACTCCCAACTGCGCCAGGCGGATTCAACAGAGTACTGGTGGCCATCGACAAGTTCACCAAGTGGATCGAGGTCAAGCCGGTTACATGCCCCAAGGCTGACAGAGTACTCGACTTCCTGGATGAACTCGTACATCATTACGGACTACCCCATCGCATCATCACAGACCTGGGCTCCAACTTCAACAATCACCAGTTCTAGGAGTACTATGAGAACAGCGGGATCGACGTCCGATATGTCTCAGTTTCCCACCCTCGGGCCAATGGACAAGTCGAGCGCGCCAATGGGATGGTGCTCGACGCTCTCAAGCGGCTACACGACGCTGCCAACACCAAAGGAGGCAAGTGGATCAAGGAACTACCCAATGCGCTCTGGGGGCTACGTACTCAACCCTCCAAGCTGACGGGACAATCGCCATACTTCCTGGTCTACGACTCCGAAGAAATCCTCCCTGCTGATGTCATGTGGGACTCACCGGCAGTGGAGCAGTACGACGAAGGCATATCTGAAGACAGCAGACGAGTTGACATCGATGGACTCGAAGAAGCTCGTTGTGTCGCCCTCATCCAATCAGCAAGCTACCTCGAGGGCATCCGACGCTACCATGATCGCAACGTCAAGGAACGCTCCTTCAACGTTGGCGATCTTGTCCTCCGCCGCATCCGGAACACGGAAGGACTACACAAGCTCAGCTCGCCCTGGGACGGTCCCTTCACAGTTGCAAATGTGACCGGACCGGGCTCCTACCACCTCCAGACGCTTGAAGGCGAAGTCGTCAACAACTCGTGGAACATCGACTAGCTCTGTCGATTCTACGCCTAGTCTACTGACTACCCTGGGGGATCAAGTCTACACGACTACTCATAGACCCCTTTGCTGTAAGCGGCCTCCGGGTCCACGCACCAGTCTACAGACTACTTACTCTAAGATCCAGTCTACGCGGCTACTAACAGATCTTGGGCTGCTCCGAGCGACAAAGGACTCTACCAGCGGTCTACTAAGAGACCATGTACTCCTAGATCCAGCCTACACGGCTACTAACGGATCTACTGCTGTAAGCGGCTGTACGCCCTAGCCCTACATAGCCATAGACGGCCTCCGGGTCCGGGCGACTACTCTTGTAAAACGGCCCTGGCCATCTAGGTGTACTTCTCTCAGTAATAAAGTTCGATTATTCATCAACTGATTTACTGCCTCTTTCCCTCAACGGGTCTACTGGCGAGTAGGACTACTCGTGACAACTCCTCGATGGGACTCCGCATACATAGATCGCGACAACAAGTACTCATTTATGGAAGTTTTGTAATTCATACTTAAACAAGTTCAATACAACTGTGTTCATCTACAACTACTGCTACGAGCTAATCATATAGGACTACTGGAGGTTGAGCTTCTCGGCGACTTGTTCAGCAATCAGCGCCATCTGCTCCAGCAGCTCTGCATACTACTCGTCTGTGCAGTTGGCGGCTAGCCCGCCGGCGACTACGTCAACCGTAGCCTTTGGGAAGTATGACTTCATGTATGCCAGGATCTGGTTGGGGATCGACTTTGCCAAGTGCTTGACGTACGTTGCCAGACGACTGGGGGCTTCTCTCAGCCGGTCCACCAACGGAGTGAAGGACCGATACGGCGAACCAGAGAGGGGGGGAGTGAATGGGAGCCGATAAAAATTCTTCTCGAAGGAGATGAAAACTCCAACAAGACGAACACGGCTTCCAACACACGTCTCCGACTCACTACCCAAGTTGGCCAAGCCCACGTAGCCACTGGAGTGCCACTGGACCTAGGAACCAACACACACAGCCTTCCGACTCGAGAACGCAGCGGAACAACAAACCCCGAGTCTACAGACCCACACCGGTCAGACCGGTGAGCACCACCGGTCAGACCGGTCCCTGCTGGTGAAACTGAGCAACTTTCACTAAGTGGCTCTACACCGGTCAGACCGGTGAGACACACCGGCCGGACCGATGGCGACCGAAAGCCCCCAAGGCACCAAACAAAGCCAACCGACCACCAAACGGACCCAAACTCGAAACAGCAGCAACACGGGACAACAACGAACACACCAAGACGTTCACCCGAGCAAAAACCCACAAGGGCTCGCACCGGTCAGACCGGTCAAGAGCACCGGTCAGACCGGTGTAGCCTGGGCAGCTTGGGATGAACAGCACCCGCGGGTCAACTCCCCCAAATCCAAATCTTGATCTCCCGAATCGCTCCACGGACTTGAACAAGACTTTGCGGATATCATGAACACCTCATGAGGAATTCATAGCCAAGTTTAATCCCACCAAAACTCGTCCAAAAAGGAGGAATCGAAGAAATCCCGCCGAAAACACTTCCAACCCAAGATCTCAAGAAAACCCCAAAATCGAGCACTTTTACTCACGGATTTGGGAGGGGAATCACAGCCCAAAGAACCACGAAGGGTTCCCACAAATTTCCCCCATCAAATCCCCAAGAGAAAAGCCCCGAAAACAACCCAAAGAAATCACCGAGAGAGGGCTCCGAAAATCACCACCAAGAACAACCGGAAAAACACATCCAAACCTTGAGGAACAACGCCGAATCATCTATACATGAAACAAAGGTTCGTACAAGGTCTAGCAAGCCGCCCGATCATCCATCCCTCTCTACAAGATCTCTCCGTGAAGCTCTCTTGCTAGTCCTAAGGAAAACCTAGAGAAAATAGGTGGAAAATAGGAAAATAAATGAGCTAGGGTTCCAAGAGTTGGCTGCCATCCTCTCACCTCTTGGGTTATATAGGCGGCAACCGAAAGTCTAAAATGCCCCTCTCTACTAACTAGGAATACAAGCCCCTCAAGGGCTGATTTGGAATTCTTGATGTCTTCACCATCGGACGGATGCCCGGCAACCGCACCCTGCGTAGCCTCGACGCAAGCCATGCGATCCCGACGCGTGTCCTCCGCTTCGAAGATTCGGATCGCGTCGTCGCACACCGGTCGACCGGTGCTCCTCACCGGTCGAGCCGGTCCCCCCCGTCGGACCGGTCGGACCCACCGGTCGGACCGGCCGTGCCGCCGCACCTCCGTCTTCGGTTCTCCGGCCTTGGCTTTGTGGATCAACCAAGGAACCCGGTGGTTTTCCGGTGAACCACGGAAACCCCGCGAACTCGGTGTAGCCTCCGCCAATCTCCACTCATGACTTGGCTCCCACGTAGTCCCGGCTCGACCTTGGTTTTGAGGCTCAACCAAGAAACCGTCCACGACTTCATCTTCTTGTTCATGCCACCATGCGGCCCGCACTTGACCCCGCCGGCCACCGGGTCCCTCGAACGAAGCCTACTTGTCTTCTCCACACCCGGAGGCCTCACCGCGACGACCTTTCGCGCTTGTTCTTCACCCGCACCAACACCGGTCAAGCCGCAACCCGCACCCGCAATACTTAGCCAAGAATCGGTCCACACAACGTTGTCAATCACTCATCACACAAGGAAGCGACCATCCACCGGTCCTCGAACCACACATGGTCCTCAATCTCCCCCTTGATGAGTGCATTGACAACACCCACATGAAAGTAACAAGAGAGAAAAGAAAAAGAAAAGAAACAAACAAAAAGAAACTCCGGCAAGCGATCGAAAGCCAAACGAAGGCAAGGAGCAAGATCACTTGAAGAAGACAAGTCTCGAACCCCTTAGGCAAGGGCAACGGCTCGACACATCCGAGACAAAGCAAAGCTCAAGCAAAGAGCACAAACCACGAAACAAAACTCGAAAACTCACAAAGAGCTCCCCCCGCACACATGCAAACTCCCCCGAACCAATGCACCTCCCCCGGACGAATGCATGCAAGAAACCACATGAAACGGGGCAGAGCTGCGGCAACTTCGGCTCACACCGGTCAGACCGGTCATCACCACCGGTCAGACCGGTGCCTAACATGTGTACAGGACCAGCACTCACACCGGTCAGACCGGTGCTCTACCGGTCAGACCGGTGTACAACAGAGCCCAGAAATGGCTCGAAACCACCTGAAAACCTTCCAAATGCGTCCGGCAAGCCATTTCAAGCTCAAACTTCTCCCCCTTGTTGGCAATGCATGAATCAAGCCAAAAATGCAAAAAATGCAACCTAGAGCTTCTCAAATAGACAAAATTCAACAAAGAATGCTACACATGTCCAAATGAGCAAGTTAGGTACTCGACGGCTTCGTATCGATCTCAACTACATGATCACCAAGTTTCACAACCATTGGACGAAGCTAAGATGGATTTTGGCAATTTTGCGAAAAACTTGCCTCTCATGAGCAAAGTCCTAAACATGATCAAAGCATATCAAAATGGCAAAGCCACACAAACTTCATGCTAAGACAGGCTATTCGACCATAAGACCATCACAAACACCCACAAGCACCTCATGTCATGTCAAAGCCACCGAGCCATGTGCCTACTTCTATGTATGAGACTTCTCATTGGTAGGCATCATGCAACGGTTTAGCACCCAAAGCGAATTAAATTCAAGCACGTATGACATGGGAGCACATTTCCAAGCATTTTTCATTTCATTTTCAGATTTGTAAATGGTACATGAAATGTCTTTGCGACAAAAAGGAACTTATGCTCCTCCACAAGATAAATCTAGAGGGCTAAACATTCATGATGGCAAATGAGCCTTTGGCCCCATATGATCAATAAACTAGCCATCCAACCACAAATTAAGCAAAGCAAGGCCACAAAAACATGTCAAGAGCATGTAAAGGCATTTACACATGAGAGAGCATACATGTGACATTTTTCAATAGCATAGCTATCAACCATGGATTATTCATCAAGATCATCAAGAGCTAAGCCAAACTAACCGTAGCATACCAAACAAGCTCACAAGGACATATATCTCATTCCATGGTGAACAATGTATATGAGAGAAGCTTTTCCTAACCAATGCATATGATACAAAATGCATGCAATCTAAGATACAAGGATGCCTATACATCATGTTACATATGCCATGCCAAATGCAAGAAATGCACAAAGGAAAGCTATACATATGCTACAAACCGGCTCCTTGAGGGGAGGCAAAACGGGCTCGACACCACCGGCAAAAGAAAGCTCCCACACACCCAACTCAGGAAATCAAACACACACCAAGTTCCCCCCGCAGACGAGTGAAAGTTGCTTGATCTAGGGGTTTGGTGAAAATATCGGCTAGTTGGTGATGTGTGGGTACATGGATCAAGGCTATCTTTCCTTTCTCTACGTTGTCTCTCAGAAAATGGTACCTCACTTCTATGTGCTTGGTTTTGGAATGGAGCACTGGGTTCTTTGCAACGCTTATGGCATCGGTGCTATCACATTGAAGTGGGACATGGGTATACTCTTCACCAAAGTCACTCATGGTGTAGGTGATCCAAAGGAGCTGAGAGCAACAACTAGCAGTGGCAACATACTCGGCCTCGGTCGTGGATTGAGCAACACTCGACTGCTTGCGGGAAGACCAAGACACCAAAGAAGAACCCAAAAACTGGCAAGTCCCAGAAGTGGACTTCCTATCCAACCGACACCCGGCAAAGTCCGCATCTGAAAAACCATGAAGCACCAAAGAAGAGGACGCGGAGTACCAAAGGCCGAAGTCGGGAGTGTGACGCAAGTACCTGAAAATTCTCTTCACCGCTTGCCGATGCGAAGTCCTCGGAGACGCTTGAAAACGAGCGCACAGACACACTGAGAACTGTATGTCCGGCCTCGTCGGCTTGTCAAGTAGAGGAGTGACCCGATCATGCTCCGGTACTCCTTCCGGTCCACGTGTTCACCTTCCTCGTCCGCATCAAGAGCCGTAGTCGTACTCATCGGCGTCATCATAGCCTTGGAGTCCTCCATCTTGAACTTCCTCACAATGTCCTTGGTGTACTTAGCACGGTGCACAAATGTTCCTTCCTTTGATTGCTTGATTTGTAGCCCGAGGAAGAACCGCAACTCACCCATCATGCTCATCTCAAACTCCCTCGCTCATATCATCCGCAAACCTCGCAACAAGAGAGTTAGACGAGCCACCAAAGACAATATCATCCACGTACACCGCACAATCGGGATATCTCTGCCCTGCCGCAAAAAACAAGGTCCGATCGACCTTCCCCATCTCAAAACCTCTCTCAAACAAGAACCCCCTCAACTTTCGCCATACCAAGCTCTAGGCGCCGCTTCAACCCATACGGCGCCTTCCTCAACTTGTACACCGGTGGGGGTACTTCTCACTCTCAAACCCGGAGAGGCTGCCTCACATACACTTCTTCCTCCAACACTCCATTCGGAAAAGCACTCTTCACATCCATTTGGTGCAACTTGAACCCTTTAGCCACGGAAAAGGCTAGAAGGATCCTAATCGCCTCCAAACGGGCTACGGGAGCAAAGGTCTCCTCGTAGTCGATCCCCTCCTTCGAGCGAACCCCCGGGCAACAAGTCTCGACTTGTTCCTCACAACCTCACCCTTCTCTCCCTCTTTGTTTTTCCACACCCACTTGGTACCAATCGGCTTACACCCCGGGGGGAGGGTCAACCAACTCCCACACCGATTCCTCTCAAAGTTCTCCAACTCCTCATGCATCGAGTTAACCCAATTGTGATCGGATAGTGCGTGTCCAATGTCTTTGGGCTCGAAAGAAGCAACAAATGCAGCATGAGCAAAATGGGAATTGTTTCGAACCCTCGACCGTGTAGTGCGTTCATTCATGTCGCCGATGATCCTCGAAGCTGGGTGATCCACTTGAACTTGCCGGGGAGGTTCTCGCCTCGAAGCTACCTCCCCCTCAACATCAACTTCTCCTCGTTCTTGATTTGTCGTCGTAGGTGTAGCAGAGGGTCCATCCATCATCGTAGTCGAAGTAGTGGGTACATGTTCAGCCGGGGGCACCACACCGCCATCTTCATCATCACCATGTTCATGCTCCTCCTCCTGAAAGATCTCCTCGCCAAGCTCATCATCACCTGCACACTCAAAAACAAGCTGACTACGTGGCTCTGTCTCGTCGAAGGTTACCTCGCAAGTCTCCACGATTTGGTTAGTTTCAAGATTGAGCACACGATATGCTCTAGAATGAGATGCATAACCAAAGAAAATGCCATCGACAGACCTAGCCTCAAACTTATCCAACTTCCTGCCCTTCTTCAGAATAAAACACTTGCAACCAAAGACATGGAAGTGACTCACCTTGGGTGTGCGACCATGCATCAACTCATAGCATGTCTTCTTCTTGTGCACTCTGAGGTATATTCTGTTCGACACATAGCATGCGGTATTCACCGCCTCAGCCCAATACCTCCTCGGAGTCCTATGCTCATCAAGCATCGTCCGAGCCATCTCGCACAAGGTCCTGTTCTTCCTTTCCACAACACCATTCGGGGAGGCGTATACGGACTCGAAAACCGGTGCTCAAGACCCAAGTCATGGCAAAAGGTTTCAAAACGAGAGTTCCCGAATTCCGTGCCATTATCACCGGCGGATAGCTCGTATGGCATCTCCGTGCCTCTCGTTCCTCAACCTCAAGACTAGATCTCGAACAAAACCAAACGTCTCCCCCTTTTCCTCGAGAAAGAACACCCACGCGTACCGAGAATAGTCGTCCACCACAACAAGGACATACCACTTCCCACCCGCAGATCGCACACGAGCTGGGCCAACAAGGTCCATATGGAGCAGCTCGCATGGACGCTCAGTCATCACATCGGTGAGAGGCGGGTGAGAAGAGGCCACCATCTTGGCATGCCTACACGGAGCACAAACCAACTCTTTCTCAAGCTTCAACCGTGGCAATCCTCGGACAAAATTGAGTTTACTCAAGCGAGACAAAAGGTCAAAGCTCAAGTGACCCAACTTCCTATGCCACTTCCACAACTCACTCGAAGAACCAGCCAAGAAACAACGCTCAACACCCGAAGACTGAGAAAAATCAGCACGAAACACCTGACCCTCGGGAACGACCATACAAATAAGGTCCCCTCGAGAGTCCACAATCCGAGAACCACCGGCCGAAACAACACCTCAAAGCCCTCATCCAACAACCGGGACACGGAGAAAGCAAATTGTACCCCGGTGATTGAACAAGAGCAACACGCCTCGAGTGATCTTGTCACTCACTTTTATCTCACCTTACGAAAGCACACGCCCACGCCCATTGTCCCCAAAAGTGATGTACCTCTTCGTCACCACCGGGACGAGACTTGAGAACCACCCCCCTGTCTCCGGTCATATGCCTCGAACAACCGGAGTCAATCAACCAAATGTTCTTCAAGTCTCCCACCCGAAACTCAAAAATAGGCACGTGAGCGAACAAACGACTCAAAGATCGGGGGTTAGTACCAAAGGAGGAAAACCAGTGCCGAGCCATTTGCTCGAAAGTGGGGTTAGCACCAACCAAAGCATCTCTCCTACCAAAGCTACCTCCACGAACACCACCACGGTAACCACCCTGAGGGAACCACTTCTCTCTGCCTGGAGGAGGACCAAATCCACGCAAGAAAACCCGTGGAACGTCCTTCCTCTCCAACTCAACGCCACGACTCCTCCAATCCCCGTATTGAGCACGAGAAGGAGAACGCCTAGCAAGCCGACCACCGCACTCTTTCCCGGCCCAACCACCGGAACCACGACCACCGAAACACCCCTCACACACGTACGAGCTCGAAACCCGAACACTTGTCCGTCCGGGCCCGCACCGGTCCGACCGGTGCCCCGCACCGTCCGACCGGTGTGACCTAACACGACAGCACCACCGCTGCCTTCTTCTCTCCCCAAGCCCGAACTGTCCTCACAATCGCCTTGCCCCTGGGCATCTGCATACGAGGCTCAAGTACACCATCGGAAGGGTGGTACTTGTCCTTGTTTGCCCACTCCTTCCTCATTCTCTCTTCTCGCTTCCTCTTGAAGCAAAACTCCTCCTTATGGCCATCTCTCCCACAATAGCCACAATGGAACCTCACAAGCTTAGGCTTTGGCTTGGGATGTGGCTGCTCACTCGGTTTCTCTCCACTCAAACCCTCCACCGGTTTCTCACCACTTGCCTTCTCACTCTCCTTCCCAAAGAACACTTTCCCCGAAGTGCTCACAAACTTGATAGGCTTTTGTAGGTCATTTGTGGGTGTAGGAAACACGGGTGGAGCCGGGGTTGTGTCTAGTCGGTTCCTTAGATGGTTAGGTTTTGGGGGGAAATCATTTTTGTGGTGGGTTTTTGGTGGCTCGGGGATATTCTCTCCACTTCCCTCACCAACCTTATTTGCTCCAAGCCCCTCACCATCTTGCCTCTTAAAGGCCTCGATCATCATCCTCAAGCGAGGCTCGTGACCGGACAACCAACCCATCAACTTCCTCAAATCATCATTCTCATCCTGCAAACGATCAACATAATGTGCAAGCTCCAAATTTTTCAATGCATGCATTTCACGGGTAGAGCAAGATGTAGGCATGGGTTCCTTCAATTTAGCCTCGAGCGAACTAGTGTAAGCATGCATTTCATCAATTTTAGCATGCAAAACAGGGCATGAAGTGCAAGCACCTAGCAAAGCAGATCTAGACTTAAGCTCAGCCACCTCAACCCTAAGCACATCTAGTTCCTCACACTTGGAGGCATGCTTCTCCTTGAACAAAGCAAGATCAGCAAGGAATATAGAGCAATCAGCACAATCATTCTCATCAGAAACAACAGGGCTAGCTTTAAGCGAATCAATCTCAAGCTTGCTATCAAGCACCTGTGTCTCTAGTTCAGCCACTCTAGTCCTAGCATCCTCGAGTGAAGCCCTAAGCTCTTTCCTCATTTTCTTGGCCTCTCTAAGCATGTCATCACGGTTATCAAGCAAAGAGCCAAGCCTCTCATTCTCCTGACGCAAGAAGGGAAGCTCATCACGCACCTCGTCGTCGGACTCAGAGTCCGAGTCGCTCTGTGTGCTCTTCTTGCTGCCGGAGCTCAACGCCATGGTACAGAAGCCGTCTCTCGCGAAGCAGCTCAGCCCGCTCAGGTTCTTGGACGACTTCTTGTTCTTGCGGCGATCTCCCTCGTCTTCACTGCTGCTCGAGCTCGAGGTGGAGTAAGCGGAACTGGAGTCGACGTCGCTCGCTCCAACCATCGCCCGGGCCTTGCCTCGGCCCTCCTTCTTCCTCGATCGTCGCTCGTCCTTGTACTTGTTCTTGTGCTTGCTCTTGTGGTCGCGCCTCGAACGGTACTTGCCATCGTTCATCCTCGGCTTGTGCTTGTAGGCGTCCTTGCTCTCGGCCTTCTCCGGGCGGTCGGCGACGAAGTGTCCCGGCTTGCCGCACCTGGAAGCGAGGTCCTCGTGTTCCTCCTCATGTTCACGCGGTTCTCGTGCAGCCTCTCGAACCGCCTCGTCAACAGCGCCAGCTCGTCCTCTCCAAGGTCATCAAACTCCTCATCTGGCATAGACATCAAAGAGGAAAACGAGAACATCCTGGTGGATGGGTTAGAGTTAGTCTTTCCTTTGGAACCACCAACGAGGGCAAGACTATGGGAGTCAGTCGGTCCCTCGAGCTTGGCAGTCATGCCCCTATCCACCTCAGCCGACTTGAGCTTCGAGAACAGCTCGTTCACCGTCAGAGTATCATACCTCTCCGACTCGACTATGGCCTCGAACTTTCCGCCCCATATCGTACGATCCGAGAGAGTGTAAGAGCTTGACGGCTCTATCATGATCATCGTACGGGAGCACGTCCACATTGGCCCTCATGTTGTTCACCACCACCGTGAACCTCGCGAAACAAGGCATCGATGGACTCACCAGGGAGATGAGTGAAGTTCTCGTACTCTCTCCGTAGGTCGCATACAACCGTGCTCGAACACGGGCGTTCCCAACATGAGCCTCCTTCAACACCGCCCAAATCCTACAAGCCAAGTGCTCGGTGTGCACCCGATCGAACTCGGGCCGACACAAAGCACGAAACAAGTAGTCGACCGCCTTATTGTTGGCGTCGAATGCGTCCCTCGACCCCCGGAGCAAGGAAATCCATCGGCCGGACATAGCCCGTGTCCACCGTGACATCCCAAAGCAACGGCGACCCTTTCCGCGGAGGAACGCACCCATCCGCTTGCTCCACATCCGGTAGTTCTTGCCATCGAAGTGTGGAGGACCCGAACCCCGTTCCTGGTACGCCATCCTTGGATCTTAGACTGGTTAGAGTCAACAAAGACCCGAACCGGCTCTGATACCACTTGAAGGACCGATACGGCGAACCAGAGAGGGGGGGAGTGAATGGGAGCCGATAAAAATTCTTCTAGAAGGAGATGAAAACTCCAACAAGACGAACACGGCTTCCAACACACGTCTCCGACTCACTACCCAAGTTGGCCAAGCCCACGTAGCCACTGGAGTGCCACTGGACCTAGGAACCAACACACACGGCCCTTCCGACTCGAGAACGCAGCGGAACAACAAACCCCGAGTCTACAGACCCACACCGGTCGGCCGGTGAGCACCACCGGTCGACCGGTCCCCGCTCGGTGAAACCGAGCAACTTTCACTAAGTGGCTCTACACCGGTCAGACCGGTGAGACACACCGGTCAGACCGATGGCGGCACCGAAAGCCCCCAAGGCACCAAACAGGCCAACCGACCACCAAACGGACCCAAACTCGAAACAGTAGCAACACGGGACAACAACGAACACACCAAGACGTTCACCCGAGCAAAAACCCACAAGGGCTCGCACCGGTCAGACCGGTCAAGAGCACCGGTCAGACCGGTGTAGCCTGGGCAGCTTGGGATGAACAAAGACCCGCGGGTCAACTCCCCCAAATCCAAATCTTGATCTCCCGAATCGCTCCACGGACTTGAACAAGACTTTGGGGATATCATGAACACCTCATGAGGAGTTCATAGCCAAGTTTAATCCCACCAAAACTCGTCCAAAAAGGAGGAATCGAAGAAATCCCGCCGAAAACACTTCCAACCCAAGATCTCAAGAAAACCCCAAAATCGAGCACTTTTACTCACGGATTTGGGAGGGGAATCACAGCCCAAAGAACCACGAAGGGTTCCCACAAATTTCCCCCATCAAATCCCCAAGAGAAAAGCCCCGAAAACAACCCAAAGAAATCACCGAGAGAGGGCTCCGAAAATCACCACCAAGAACAACCGGGAAAAACACATCCAAACCTTGAGGAACAACGCCGAATCATCTATACATGAAACAAAGGTTCGTACAAGGTCTAGCAAGCCGCCCGATCATCCATCCCTCTCTACAAGATCTCTCCGTGAAGCTCTCTTGCTAGTCCTAAGGAAAACCTAGAGAAAATAGGTGGAAAATAGGAAAACAAATGAGCTAGGGTTCCAAGAGTTGGCTGCCATCCTCTCACCTCTTGGGTTATATAGGCGGCAACCGAAAGTCTAAAATGCCCCTCTCTACTAACTAGGGATACAAGCCCCTCAAGGACGGATTTGGAATTCTTGATGTCTTCACCATCGGACGGATGCCGGCAACCGCACCCTGCGTAGCCTCGACGCAAGCCATGCGATCCCGACGCGTGTCCTCCGCTTCGAAGATTCGGACCGCGTCGTCGCACACGGTCGGACCGGTGCTCCTCACCGGTCGGACCGGTCCCCACCGGTCGACCGGTCGGACCCACCGGTCGGACCGGGCCGTGCCGCCGCACCTCCGTCTTCGGTTCTCCGTCTTGGCTTTGTGGATCAACCAAGGAACCCAAGGTGGTTTTCGGTGAACCACCGGAAACCCCGCGAACTCGGTGTAGCCTCCGCCAATCTCCACTCATGACTTGGCTCCCACGTAGTCCCGGCTCGACCTTGGTTTTGAGGCTCAACCAAGAAACCGTCCACGACTTCATCTTGCTGTTCATGCCACCATGCAGCCCGCACTTGACCCCGCTGGCCACCGGGTCCCTCGAACGAAGCCTACTTGTCTTCTCCACACCTGGAGGCCTCACCGGCGACGACCTTTCGCGCTTGTTCTTCACCTGCACCAACACCAGTCAAGCCGCAACCTGCACCTGCAATACTGAGCCAAGAATCAGTCCACACAACGTTGTCAATCACTCATCACACAAGGAAGCGACCATCCACCGGTCCTCGAACCACACATGGTCCTCACGGAGCTATCTTCGGACCACCCGGGTGAGGCACCAGAAGCCTCGCGATAGGGAGTGCGGCTTCCTCGAGTTCCTTCAGTTGGGCCCGCAGCTTCTCGCAGTCCTCGTTTAGCTTCTGCAAAGATTTGTAGCAGTTGACGAGGTCACGATCCGACGCAATGCGAAGCTCCATGTGCTTGTTGCACTCATACGCAAGCTGCTTATAATCATACTCTAGTACCTCGCGGGCCTCTTTCTCCCAGTAGAAGAGGTTCTTCATGTCGGTCTCTAAAGCCTTCAGCTGGTCGACGCGGGTCTCAAGCTCTGCAATCAACAAGGCAAAGCCGGTCAGACTACTTCAAGGTACTACCAATGGGTACTCAGCGAGACGGAGGCGTACCTTTATTCTAGTTGCGGAGCGACTTGTTCTTCCGCACCAGCTCGTCGCTCTTTGCCTGCATATCTTGGACCTCGTTACGATATTGGGCGAAGGCGCCATCAAGCTTTGACTGCAACATGGCGGCGTGCTTCCGGGACTTCGCGAGTTGTTCTTCTAAGGCTTCCGCTCGGAGTACTGTGTCTCCATACCCCTGAAGCATGTCGGATTTTTGACGGGATCTCTCCATGACATCTTGCAGCGGACAAACAAAACGTCATTTGAGCACTCAACACTAAAGGATTGACGACTCAAGGATGCTGATCACTCACCTTCATCCATTGCTCGGCCTGCTACATCGCCTTCAAGTGGCTCTCCACGGTCGTCGGCCAGAAGCTCAATCCCACCACGACTACTTGTGGCGGCCTCAGACATTGGCGCCGAGCGAATTGGCTCCGCATCTTGAATCTCCGGCGAGCGGACGACTACCTCCATGGCTGATTTTGGCAGTACGTCGTTGCGCTCATCCGTGGCCATCGCGGGGGCTTCCCCGCTAGCTACCTCCACCGGCTCGGGGGCTCCTCCGGCAGCTCCTTGGGTCTATGGTGCCGAGCCTTCACCGGGCACCGCTTCTGGAAGAGCGCTTCCCTCAGCTCCTGTCATCAGAAGACAACTGGATTAGTCACCCTTGGCGGCTACGACTACTCCTGGAGGTTACCTGCTCATGTGCAGTGTACTCACCTTCCACGATGCTGGCCTCTGGCAAAGTAGCCTCCACGACCGGTGCCCCGGATTCTGCCTGATGGGCGGGAGCAGACTCCTCAACGGCCGGTGCGGGTTCCTCTTCTGCCACTGCTGCGGCAGGTTCATCCCCATCCCGGGTCAAGTCCATCGATTTCCTGTAGAGTACACAACTGGTTGTCAACCTAGTACAACTACCAAGCCAAATGTACTACTCGGGAAGGATCTCCACTTACAGGCTCGATCGGACTACTGTCATGGTTGGGGCGCCAAGGATACTGGCGATGTCGACCAGCCCAGCCTTAGTGGGCGCCTCCTCTTGGGCCTCAGTAGCTGCTGCCTCTTCAGCGACAGCAGCGGCCGGTTCTGTGCTCCCCTCAATAACTGGGGGCGGGGGCGTCAGCTGTGCCACGAGCTCCTCCACAGTGGGGGCTGGGCTGCGGCTACCTCTAGCCGACTCTCCCACCGTATCCCAGTCGCCTTCGTCCCCCGGCTCTACAGGGTCGGAAGGCGGAATCTCCTGCAAGCAATGGAGTTTCATCGTCAGCACACTACATCGAGACACAAGTACTCGACTACTCTACTCAAGGAAGCTTACCTCCTGAGATGTGGTCTCCGTGACCTTAAGCTTCTTGGCCACGCGCTTGCGGGCCACGTTGCGTTGCCTCCTTGGCGGCGCAGGAAAACTAGCCTCCAGGCTAGTTGGCGGATCCTGAACGAGAGGGACATGCGGCAATCCAGGGCGGCTGAATCTCGACCGCAGCTGGAAGCGCTCCTGCAGCGTCTCCTCATCATCTTCCTCCGAAGTGTCTTCCACGACTATGGTGTCATCCCCCTCACCGACTTCGCGGCACTCCTTGGCTTTGCCATTCCCCTCATCCGGAATCTCGACAAGTCGAGGAGGCGATGCCGGCTCGGAGACGAACTTCACTACGTCATCCTGCAAGAGGCACAATGGATGAGCACGACTACTACTACATAATCGGTACCCGACGTCAGTACGACTACTGACCTTATTGGGTGGACGCGCGGCGGAGTACTCGGGCACGGGGCACGGCGTGTATGCCGGCATGTCTTTGAAGATCCCGCCCAGTCTATCAATGATGTCGTCGTCGTTGACTTCACCCCCGGGCATCCGCGACTAGTCGCCGTCGCCGGTGTACTGGTAGCCCAAGGTGTCGCGGGCCATCAACGGTTGCACCCTTCGCTTCATGGAGCTGAAGGCCACATGTTCGGCCCTCAGCCCAGCTTCTCTCAGAGCCTTGATCTTCGCCAGCAGCTCAGGTAGCTGGATACCCTCCTGCATCGTTGGCTCCGAGTTTCACCACGGCCGGTGCTTCAGCTGCTTCCCGCTCGGCTTCGACAGCTCCGGGTGGTGGTTGGTGATGTAGAACCACTTTGACTTCCAATCTTGGTTGGAGTCGATTAGCTTGTACGCGAGGTACTGCTCTGCGGCGTCCTCGCGCATTTGGATCCCGGCTCCCCCACTACTCGGGGGTTGTTGGCGCTAGGCTGGGGCTTCACTCGGAAGAATTTCCGGAAAAGTACCCAGTGGGGCTTGATCGCCAAGAAGGCTTCACAGAAGTGGACGAAGATAGAAGTGATACCATTGGGGTTGAGGTTGAGGTACTCGATGCCGTAATACTCCAGCATCCCCTTGAAGAAATCGCTGGCCGGGAGAGACAACCCTCGCTCCGCGAACCGCGTGAACATGGGGATCTCGTCCGGGTTCTTCTCCATGGGATACGGATCTCCCGCAGCGGCACGCCACATGTCAACTTCCTTCTCCCGCAGAAATCCACTGTTGAGGAGCGCCAGCAGATCTTCAGTCTTTTCCTTGGACTTCTTCCACTCCTGATTCGGATTTGGTCGCGGCGGAGACACCGGTGGCGATGTCCCTACGGCGGATCCGGCGGCTTCCTCGCGGGACCTCTTCTTCCCACCGATGGTCTTCAAGCTCTTCTACGGCGAGGGCTTCATTCTCCAAGTGCACAGAGTCTTCACTCGCATTCGCTCGGGGGCTGTGGCGGTGGCTTTCGACAGCGGCACGCTTGGATCTACACTTTACCCAAAGGCGGCAGCGCGCACTGGCGGTGGTTTCTAGGCACGATCTGCTAGGAATGGCTGCAAGTGCGTGGGGTAAAAAACCCTAAGGGTTTCAGCTTCTATTTATAAGTCAACAGTGGCTCCTCCAACGGCCGGATGGATAAGTCTCCAGACGGCTGACTCAGCGGTGGCGCCCGACCCTTCAACTTCTACTAGTCGACGCACCTCGTCTCGGGGGCTCGGCTACTTCTACTCAACTTCCTGGGTAGCGACAAAATTCCAGAGCAACTCAGGACACATTCTACAAGATGACCCTTCAATTCGAGAGGAAGTACTCGACTCAAGGCTCGGGGCTCCGTGCCACATGTCCTTCAGTTTTTTCTTCGGATTTTTCGGGATAATCTTGCCAAAACTTCAGATGGACCCTCAGCTAGAGTCTACGACTCAACCTAAGGCTCGGGGGCTACTCCATATGGAGTGCAATTTTGCAATCACACTTCCATATCAGCTTCGGCTTCAAGACAACACGGATATTGTTGAACACCTTCAGGAGCAGCACTCGAGGACGCTTGGGACTACTCGAGAAGACTTTAGGATTACTCAGATATCAGCTGGAGTACATTCCAGCCTCGGGATGCTTCAAATATTCTTGAGGACTTTTGGCTTGTAGTACTCGGGGACGCTTGAGGACTACTTGTTAAGGCCGTCAAGACTACTCGAAGCTATCCTACTCAACTACAAAGTACTCGGGGGCTTGTCGTATGGACCTCCATGGGCCCACTACCTCGTTGGGTACCAGGACCGACTACTCTGTGGGCCCCTTGGACTACTCGACTTGCGCTGCACGGCACCTGCTGGCGTGAAGCACAAGGACTACGGAGGAGAAGTACTTGGATAGGAAGTTGTACATGTCCCGCACTGTATGGAGGACTCCTAGACGTACTCGACTAGTACTCTCTCCCTAAACCGACTTGTAACCCTGCCTCTCGGACTATATAAGGCGAGGTAGGGACCCCTCTCTCTCTGACGGCTTAAGATTACACTCCATCTTGTAATCACACCCAATCAATCCAGAGCTACGTAGCATACAGGACGTAGGGTATTACGCACCTTGCGGCCCGAACCTTTCTAAATTGTGTGCCACGTGTCTCTTCCTTCGAGTTACCGATCTCGGCGAGACCACATTCATCTACTTCGGGTACTCCCCTTAGCAGGTTGCCAGTCTAACACCGACAGCGCCGTAGAGGGCGCTCGTCAGGCCGTCGTTCACGGGTCGGCTCGATGGTGCTGTTGATGGGAGGCCGTACGAGGAACAGTGGCTGGCGTGGCGTTGTCCTGTCGCCGCATGTTTTACAGCGTTGGGTATGGTTATGCAGTGGCCGGGATGGCGTCACGATGACAGGGATGGTCGCACAAGGCCGATGGCGACGGAGGTGACAGCTCCCACTGGCCTGACGTCACGGCGTCGTCCCGCGTGGGCTCAGAATAGTAGCGCGTCACCCCTTCGAGGGTTTTGCCGTCCCTTTTCGAGGGTGCGGCGCGCCGGCCGTACGGGAGTGGTTGGTACAGTGCCGCAGGGCGGTTGCTGACCACGCCACACAGCGTCACACAGTGGCGGGAAGTCGGCGGAGCAGTGGCGGGGCATGATTCCCAGACACGTAGTGGCATGGATTCACCTTTGACTAGGACGCCTGCAGGTGTCTGTGCATTAAATGCCTCTGCCGGAGGGGCAGGTTTGGGGACGGTGGCCCGTGACCCCCTCGATCGAGACGGAATCTCGCTCGAGGGGGCGTTTGGCTCTCGATCGAGACGGGGCCTCGCGCGAGAGGGTGCATCCAGCCCTCGAGCGAGGCGGAGTCCCGCTCGAGGGTTGTCTGATCCTCGAGCGAGACGGATCCCCACTTGAGGGGGTGATCGGCCCACGAGAGAGGTGGGTTTGTACCGAAGCGGGGCCGTACCCCTCGAGCGGAGCGGAGTTCTGCCCGAGGGTGGCTGGGCCGATTGTGTGACGGGCCATGGGCCTACGGGTTTGTTTCGTGCGTGCATTTAGGTTTGTTTGCGTTTGTTTTTTACGAGTTTAAGCGGGTTTGCCCTGGTTGTTTAGGGGACCCTTATGGGTGTCCCCGACAGTAGCCCCCGAGCATCTGTGGGTGTATCCGTTAGGATCCCGCAGATGCTGACGCTTGTTTATGGGACGTTCTTCCCCCTGGTTGCTGATGCTATTCCGTGGGGCCGCGCTAGCGGACCCGCGGGTCTAGCCCCGAAGCCTTGCAGGAGCGTGGGTGCTCCTGCAAGGGTTTCACACAAAATTTACCGGCGTGCGGGGTGTTAGTTTCAACCGGCATTGGCAATATTCCAGCCAGCCTCGGCGGCACCGTGCGCACATACCCGGAATCATCTGCGTTCGGTGCGCCCTAGGAGGTGTAGCCGTGCGTCGAGCCCCCGAGCCTGGGCCCGTTCAAAGCGATCGGGGCGAGCTCTTCGACTTGATTTAAACGCTCCCTCGCCGTCCCACCGCGGGACGGAGGGTGAGGTCTCCGCAACTCCCATCGATCGGGTCGCGAATTGCGGATTCCTCGTTGAGCTGTTACCGGGTGATTCAAGTGGATGCCCATGCTCCGTTCGATAAGGGTTGGCTCGTGGTTCGGAGACTCGTCCATGAAAGCGCTTACGTGGGTTTGCGAGGTGGGGCTCGGTCCCGTTCGCTAGGGACCGAGGGCGCAAAAGCTCTCCCTCGATGGGATCCCTCCGACTAGCTGCCCTCGTTGGCTCTTGAATATGACATGTGGGGCTCCCTCGAGCCAGTGGGCTCGAGGATAGGCTCGAACGTGCGCGCCCTCGTCGTCCTTGACTCTGTTGATCTGGGGCGCCTGTTCGAACCCTTCGAGGGTCAGGCTTCGAATCCCTGATCAGTATGGCCGCTGCGGGGTGGCAGCCGGGAGCCCCCGACTTTTTGCATCTGCGAGACTCGAGGGCTTGCGGTTGGACTAGCCCACGAGTTGCTGATCAGTAATCCTCTTTGAATCGAGGGCACCTGTGGCGCCTGCTCTCGCTGAGTGGGCTTCGAGACCACTGGTCGGTAATCGCACCCTTCGAGGGTCGGTTTTTTCAAGACTTGGGCTCGGGCCGCTCGAGGGTCACGCTTACTTGGTAAGGGATCGGGCCATTTAATGCCCACTGTCGTGGCCACGGTCATGCGCTACGGGCGCGCCTTTTCAGGCGCCGCAGCCGCGCGCGTAGTGGGCGACATGGGCGGGAGGACGTGACGGCCCGCCGCGGCTCTTTGGTTGCCGTGCCGTAATGATCGTGCACGTGCGTGCACCTGGCCGCTCCGGTCATGGTGGGCCCCGCTTGTCAGTCGGGCACCGTCACCTACAGTTAATGCGCGCGGAGCGCGCGATTCGGGGAGCGTGGCTCCCATGGATCTATAAATCTGAGAGGAAGGAGGGGCGAGTTCTTTACCTCAACACTTAGCTCCAATTGCTCCCGTCTTTCTCGCCTTCGCTCCAGAGCACTGCGTGCCCCTTCGTGTCTCCCGCCGATCGACATGGCTCCCCCGCAGGCAATCATGGTAGTGGACCCGCTGCCGTGGCCCCGATCGACGGTGACGGAGTTCGCGCTGCACGAGCTCGAGAACGGCGGTCAGCTGGCGCCGAATGTGGACGGGCAACCCCCAGTGTGGATCGTCCCGTCGGTGGCGGACCGGAGCCCAACCCTCCGTTCGGCTACGTCGTCAGCTTCGTCCGCCACCAGGAGCGTGGCTTCGCGGCACCGGCGAGCCGCTCCATGCGCGGGCTGTGCTACCACTAAGGCGTGGAGTTGCACAACTTCACGTCGAACGAGATCTCGCAGGCAGCCATCTTTGTCGGCATGTGCGAGGGATTCCTGGGGATCCCAGCGAACTGGGATCTCTGGGTCCTTCCTTTCCGCGCGGAGCTTCACACACTCTCCACGCCAGAGCCGCAGGTGCGCAGTGCGGTGCGCGCCGGCGGGATGTCCATTTCGCTGCGAGAGTCACACACAGAATTCTACATTCCCTGCATGATGACTTCCAACAACGCGGAATGGGAGCGGGGGTGGTTCTACCTTCACAACGACGAGCCCGGCCTCCCCCCTACACTGGCAAGGTTCTGAGGGAGAAGGCCGACTCTTGGTGGCACGGCCTGTCCCCGTCTTCACACCAGGACCAGCTGGAGTCAGCCCTGCGTGCGCTGAAGAGCCTGGCGGACGCCGGGCTGGGCGCGGCCTCGGTTCTCGCGAACCTCAACCACCGGCGGATCATCCCCTCATGGAGAGGAGGCTCCGCATCTTCGAAATGGATGAGGCGGCCGACCCTGTGGCGCTGGCGCACTCACGACTGCTGCACAACCGTTTCCTCCCGGAGTACGCGGCCACAAGGGCGAGGCACGCTGTCAACCTCAAGGCTGTCAAGAACAGCAACGACGACCTCTGGTCGTTTGTCATGCTTCGCGACGGCCTGCGGGTGAGTGTGCTCTCCCCTACTTTCTTTATTTTTTCCGTCATATGCTGTCGCGACTCTGACGTTTCGTCCTTCCCAGTAGAGGGTTGCCGTGAATGCAGCGCGGTCCGACCTGCCCACGCCCTGGGCCCAAGCGCGCGCGTGTGGCGCAACGGCGGGAATAGGAGCGGGCGGCACGCAAGAAGGAACATGCGATCTGGCGGCGAGAATGCCGGAAGCAGAGGGACGAAGAGTTCCGGCTGCGCGAGCAGCAGGGACTCTCTCCCCCGACGACGCCGGAGTACTCGTTGTCAGATGAAGAAGAGGAGGAGGAAAGCGATGGGGGGCAGGCCCCCCTCGAGAGGTGTGAGCCTGTGCCCCCTCACCGAGAGCCCTGGTGGAGGCAGAGGAACAAGCGCCTGCGGTTGGTGCGGGGTGCCCGCCGCCGGGCGGTCTACGGGAGAGGCGACACATGCCGCAGAGGTGCCGGCGTGCACCGCGAGGTGCCGGCGCGCGTCGCGGAGGCGTCCGGAGGCATGACGGTGGCGGTGTCGGCCGTGGCCTTAGCGCCCGCCGAGCCCTCGAGGAAGAGGAAATGGGGCTTCTCCACCCTGAGGTAGGCCATCGCTCTCCCAGACACTCCGTTTCGAGAGGCGTGAGTTCGATCATTTCGATTTCGCATTTGCAGGGTGGCGCCGACCGTCCCCCCCTTGCGCCTGCAAAGGCGCTTAGGGCAAATGCGTCCATCCCCATGAGGCGGCGCTCATTGAGGGCGCCGCGGCCGGCCGGGGAGCGCGGCGACGGCGATGAGCGAGGGCCCGGGCAGCGTGGCCGCAGCGGCGGAGCTGCAGCAGGTAGTGGCGGCCCTGACGGTGGCCATGACCACAACGGTCAATATGCCGTCGATTCCGTCAGCGCCAGCCCCGGTCAGTGGTAGTCAGGCGGTGGTGGTGGAAATCCCGGACGATGACATCTCGCCGCTCAGATGGGACCAGTGGGGAACCTGCCCGCACTAGCCCCCGAGCCCCCGACGGGGGTGCTTGTAATGAGGGATGACGGCGGCGTGACGTCGGGGCGCCCGGCGGACGGCGCCGAGGCCTCGTCGTCACGCGCGGTCGTCCCCGCCGGACGGCGCCGTGACGCGCCCGGAGCCGAAGCGGGAATGCGCCGATGCGCCGCCGGCTCACTTCGCCGGTGCCCGTGCCGAGCGGAGCGCCGTGGCGGGGAGTTCCGCGACCATGGCGCCACGCTCAACCGGGCGCTGAGCGAGGCGCTACGGATCCATGGAGGTCCCGCATGGCGCGTCTTCCAGGTTAGTGATCTTTCGCCGGGTTTTGTGGTTTTCCCCTTTATTTCTTCTGAGTTTGCACTCCCCCTGACCCTTGTCTCTTCTAACCTTGCCCGTCAGCGGCAGGATTTGGAGCGTCGGGCCTGGGAGAGGTACAACACTCTCGACCGCCTGGACGCCAAGCTCAACTATTACAGGGGGCAGTACAACGCCCTCGACGTCCTCGTCGAGGCCCTGAGGACCCCTGACCGGTGGCTGGTGTACCGGGCAGAGGCCCTGCGGGACCAGCCTCCGAAGCTGGACACTCAGGTTATGGAGGATGTCCCAGCGGTCGTGAGGGCGAAGGCGGTGCTCGTGGACCGGGACGAGGCACTGCACAAGGCGTGGGAAGATCTGGCGGGGGCACGCACCGTGGCGGCGGAGTGGGAGGCCGAGGTGGCCTCTGCTCGTGGCCAGCTTCAGCAAGACCGCGCGGCCCTCGAGGGGGCGCAGGCCTGGTAGAATCAGGACGAGGAGAAGGCCAAGGAGGCCGAGGGGCTGAGGACGAGCTTGGCGGACAAGGACGCCGCGCTTGCCGCAGCGGAGGAACAGCTCCGTCAGGAGCAAGCCGCGCGCCAGCAGGCAGAGGCCCAGCTTTAGCAGGAGCGGGCTGCCCTCGTCGAGGCCCGGGTTGCGCTCGAGCGGGAACACTTGGCGCGAGAAGAGGCGCTGGGTCGGCTCTAGCTATAGCGCACCACGCTCGAGGGGGCGCAAGAGACCCTCAAGCAGCGGGAAGACGAGGCCTCGAAGCTCAACAGGGAGCTAGTCCAACTCAGCGTCTCGCTGGCGGACTCGCGCCAGTCTCTTGAGGAGCAGGAGGCCATGGTTCTCAGCCTGCAGCAGGAGGCTGAGGACGCGCGCCAGCCCTCGAGGCGGAGAAGAAGCAGGTCGAAGGTGAGTTATCTTCCGTTCGTCTCACCACTCGTCGATTTGCCCTTTGGGGATCCGCTCCCAATTTTTTCTTTCCTTGTTCGTGTCTTTCAGGCCTGCTAGTCACCTTGGGGAATTCGACAACCCAGGCCCAAGCCATGTAGACGGCCTACAACCCCTCACAACATGAGTTGGAGGAGTTGCGGGCCGCCTCCCTCGAGACCTGCCAGGAGGTCGAGGAAGGCAGGCACAAGCTGGGAGCTCACTGGCGAGCTGCCTTCGTGCTCTCGGCGGGCACGTCGCCCGGCGTATGCGTCGTGCTCTCCATCTGGGCATCCAAAAGGCTCTTGGCGTGGTGGCGTCCCACTACCAGGTCGACTTCGAGGCCATCTTCTCGGGTTATGTCGTCCCGGTCGGCGTCGATGACGAGGTAGCGATGAACCGCACGGACGCGCTTGCCGCCACCGCTGCTGACATGCTCGCGGAGGACCTCACCGACTTCCTGTTTCCAGACGCTCCCGCGGTCGGAGACCCTCAAGCCTGAAGACCACTAGGCATTCGTTCCCTTGTCGTTTAAATATTAGTATTCGGGTCGTGTGGCCGTGTACTTAACAGTTACTTTGTTCGAAATGTTTGAACATTTGTGAATGGAAGTAATGTTTTTTATTCCAGCAACTGTATTGTTCCGCCTCCCAACTTTCTTAGATGAACCCGGGCTGGGAAAGTTCGTTTACACGAGTAGCTTGTAGGCGAAGCGACGAGGGGGGAGGGTCGTGTCCTGCCGGAGGCGTAGGCTATCCCCGGCTCGCGCTTCTTCACCCTTTAGCCGCCCGCGTAGGTTCACCCAAAACTTGGGTCGCGGTGTACTTGGTACGTTTGCGACGGGTTTTGCGAAAAAATGGGACAATTTTTTTTGGGGGGGGGATGCCCCCCGCAGTAGCCCTTGTGGGTGACTTGGTTTTCTGGGAAAGCAAAGTTTCCCTTTAACTTTATTAATTTGAAAGAGTTTACATCTGTACCACCAACTGGGGTGTCGGGTATGTAATTTATAAAAAAATTTGGAAATCCTTTCTAAGGGTAGAAGTGACGTAGCTGTTGGATGTTCCAAATGTTGGTGAGTTCTTCGCCGTCCTCGTTGGCCAGCTTGTACGTGTCGGGCATGAGTACTTTCACCACGACGTAGGTTCCCTCCCATGGGGGCGATAGCTTGTGGCGGCCTCAGTTGTCTTGGCGCAGCCTTAGGACTAGGTCCCCTTCATTGAAGTCTCGGCGCCGTATCTTCCGGGCATGGTAGCGCCTCAGCGCCTGCTGATACCTTGCCGAGTGCATCAGGGCCACGGTGTGGGCCTCGTCCAGTTGGTCCAGCAAGTCCTCGCGGGCTCGCTGGTTGGTGCCCTCGTCGTAGTTCTGGACTCTGGGCGACCCGTATTCCAGGTCCGCGAGGAGGATAGCCTCCGCGCCATAGACCAGGAAAAATGGGCTCAATCCGGTGGCTCTGCTCGGGGTGGTTCTGAGGCTCCACACAACCACTGGTAGGTCCTGGAGCCATTTACGATCGGACTTGTTCAGTCTGTCAAAAATCTTGGGCTTGAGACCCTGTAGGATCATGCCGTTGGCGCGCTCCACTTGACCTTGGTCTGGGGATGTGCCACGACCGCCCAATCGACACGGATGTGGAACTTGTCACAGAACTCTAGGAACCTTCTTCCCGTGAATTGGGACCCGTTGTCGGTGATGATGGAGTTGGGCACTCCAAACCGGTAGATGATGTCGGTGAAGAACGTCACAGCCTGCTCTGCCCTGAGGTTCGTGATCGGGCGCACCTTGATCCACTTGGAGAACTTGTCTATGGCAACCAGTAGGTGGGTGTAGCCCCCGGGCACTTTTCGCAAGGGCCCGACGATGTCCAACCCCCACACGGCGAAGGGCCATGTCACAGGGAATGTCTGGAGGGTGTGCGCAGGGAGGTTGGTCTTGCGGGCGTAGAACTGGCACCCTTCGCAGGTGCGCATGATCTCGCTGGCATCTGCGACCGCAGTAGCCCAGTAAAACCCCTGACGGAACGCTTTTCCCACAAGGGTGCGTGGCGCCGCGTGGTGGCCGCACACGCCCGCTTGAATATCTCGAAGGAGCTCGCGCCCCTGAGGGATAGGTACGCATCGTTGCGGGACACCCGACGTGGCGTGCTTGTACAGCTCGCTGTCGACGAGGGTGAATGACTTGGCCATCCTGGCGATGCGCCTGGCCTCGGATCGGTCCGAGCGGAACTCCCCTCGATCCATTCAAGTGATGTACTTGTCTCACCAGTCCCCTGCGCTGGGGACTGGCTCCGTATCCATGGCCTCGGCCTCGTCGGCGCCATACCCCTGGAGCAGGGAGAGTACATACACCTCGTTCGAGGGGTCCTCGTTTATAGGCTCCGCGCCTGTTGGATTCGAGGGAGCCCCCGAGGGTTCCTCCTGGCTCGAGGGGTTCGGGTCGAGGTTGACGGACGACCTGGTGACATCCCGTGCAAAAATGTTCGGGGGAACGGTGATTCGCCCCGACGTGATTTTGGCGAGCTCATCCGCCTCCTCGTTGTACCGGTGGGGCACGTGGTTGAGCTCTATACCGTAGAACTTGTTCTCGAGGGCCCGCACGGCATTGCAGTATGCCTCCATCTTGTCGTCGTGATAGCTCACGTTCTTCATGACATGGTCAATCACGAGCTGCGAGTCTCCCCTAACGTCAAGGCGCTTTATACCCGTCTCGATAGCAATTCTGAGGCCGCAGAGGAGGGCCTCGTACTCTTCCATGTTGTTTGACGAGGGGAAGTGCAGGCGCACCGCGTACCTCATGTGCTCCCCGAGGGGTGAGATGAAAAGTAGGCCCGTGCCTGCCCCTATCTTCATCACCGACCCATCAAAGTAGAGGGTCTAGCACTCGACCTGGATTTGCGGCGGCGGCAGCTGCGTGTCTGTCCATTCGGTGATGAAATCAGCTAAGATCTGGGATTTGATCGCTTTGCACGGCGCATAGGCGAGCGTTTCGCCCATCAACTCCACCGACCACTTGGCAATCCTGCCCGCTGCATCTAGGTTTCGGATGATCTCTCCTAACGGAAAGGAGGAGACCACCGTGACCGGATGAGCCTCGAAGTAGTGACGAAGCTTGCGCCGTGGGAGGACCACTGCGTAAAGCAGCTTCTGGATCTGCGGGTAGCACGCCTTGGTCTCGGACAGCACCTCGCTGATGTAGTAAACTGGCCGTTGGACTGGTAGGGCGTGCCCTTCCCCTGTACGTTCTACTACGATGACGGCACTGACCACCTGAGTGGTTGTGGCGACGTAGAGGTATAGAGGCTCGCCGTCCTGGGGCGGCATCAAAATCGGCGCGCGGGCGAGCGTTGCCTTGAGCTTGTCAAGCGCCTCCTAGGCCTCGATAGTCCAGGAGAAGCGCTCGTGCTTCTTCAAGAGTCGGTAGAGGGGCAGACCCTTCTCGCCGAGCCGCGAAATAAAGCGGGCCCATCCGCTCGAGGGCTGAGACCTTCTCGGGGTTGGGCTCGATCCCCCGCTGGGAGACAATGTATCCCAACAGCATGCCTCGTGGCACTCTGAAGACACACTTTTCAGGGTTCAGCTTCACCCCGTTGGCTCGCAGGCAATCGAATGCCACGCGTAGGTCGTTAAAAAAGGTCGTCCGCCTTCCTGGTCTTTATGACTATGTCGTCTATGTAAGCCTCAACGGTTCGCCTGATGTGATCCCCGAAAACGTGCTGCATACATCTGTTGACGGTTAATAATTATATCAAAGTTCGTTTGTGACTTGCAAGCGGACAAGTCTCCCGTCATAGTCAAGGGACCCTTCTTCCCTCGAGTGGTGAAGCCAAGGAATCGAATCCGTGGAACAAATGTGTGACGCAAAACTTAATTTTATAAAGCCAAGTAACTCCAATCTTCGATAAAAGAAACCCTAATGCATCTAAGTAAAAGACACGAAACGAATTTAATCTACTAAAGACCGGAGAAAACAAAGTAAGATTGGGTAGATAAACCGATCTAGAGGGATCGGGGTAAGCCTTTTGTTGAAGTTCCAAGCAAGAGAAGAAGTAGCAAATCGAATCTTAATAGAAGCCTCTTTAAATCGTGGTTTCCCGTCCAAATCCGAAAACATCCGCCTTTCGGAACCCCCGTTCGTCACAACGTATCCCTATTCATGCGGGGAGCTTAGGGCGAGTCAAAAGACAAGTCGAGATTCTTTCGTAAGATCCGGCGTGTACCTCTAGCCATCGCGGCTACAAGAACACCCTATGTAATCTATCTCGAGAATAGAATTGGAATAAGCAAAGCCGATCGAAAAACGAAATCTTCGAGGAAACACTTGATCGCTAGGAAAAGATTCAACTTGATAATTCAACTATAACAATGATACATACACAAGATCACCACCGGGATCCTTCCTTGATCTTGCTTCTAGCTCCGGAACTCCGACGTGGTCTTCCGTGCAAGGTTCCCACGTCGGCTAGGGGAACCCTAGTCAACTAGCTCGACCCTCTCCTCTCCGAGATGGTGTCCCCTCTCTTCTCTCGCTCCTCGGCGGCCGATGACGAATTCTTCTCTCGCGTGGCTCTCGGTCGTGGGGCTATAAATAGCCCGATTGGCGGCTAGGTCAAAGGAGGGGGCAATTGGGCCCCCGGATGGGCCCGGGCCGACCGGACCGGGCCGGCCGGCCCGGGCCCACCCGTGCCCGGCCCCGAGGGCTCCTTTGCTCTACGTCGGTTCCCTTGTTTCCCGGATGTTTCCCCCTTCGCATGTAGGTCCATGTCGTCGTTTCTCTTCGAATTGGACTCAACTCCTTGTCTTGCAAGATTCAAGACTTTTTCGGTCGTGTCCTCGAGTCCGTCGTCTTCTCGGATCAAGTCCCCGGCTTCTTGGAGTTAAGTTTGCTTCGTTGCATGACTTGTACGGGGCTTCAAGGTCTTGTCATGAGGTGCTTGATGAACTTATCCCGAAAGTCTTGCATTCAACACTAAAACCCTGCATAAACATTAAACTCCAAAACCGACATGCACACGTGAACTTGTTATACCACGGGGGTTAGTACCAATGGATAAGGTATAAAACTCATGCCAACACCGAAGGTAAACTCATGGCTAGGTTGACGGATTTTCACCGTCAACATCTCCCCCATGCTTAAACCTTGCTCGTCCTCGAGTAAGCCTTCGATAGATATCATCATTGCCAAACAATGTTTAAACCTTGCACTTGATCATACATGAGAAAACATAATGCTCTCAAAATTTTAATTCATTAAAGTTCCATAATGTACTAGCCTTCATCTCTACGGAGGGTAGATTCTTATTAAGCTTATCCCACAAGTATTAACATGCTCACAAAGTTTAAAATAGATCTCAGAATTTTTGAAATAAAGAATGAGACAAAGAAAAGCTAAACCAAGTTCACAAATTTAAATCATCTTGTATATTGCTCATGAACTCTCATCTCACTTGTCTCTCAAGCCTATATATTCTACTCCTTTCCCTCTCATAACATATATGTGTGGTAGGCTTTATATGGAGCTTTGGGAAAGTTTAGTCCTAACAAGATTTTATAAATGAGGTGTTGTCAAAACAAGACAAGCTTCTCATGGTCTTACCGAGACTCGTCAAAAAGGTCATTGGAAAATAATGTTAAATCAAGGAGGGGAAAGAGAAAAATACACACACTTTAGATAAGTGGACATGTGCAAATGGCAAAGAGTGATCCCGAGGCACAAAGGAAGTCCTCGTTATCGGATTGCACATGGTTGGAAAATGAGAATGGATCTTTTTAGCTTGAAGCCTTGAATGCACTCTTAGAGATCCGGGGAGTTCACTTTACGCATATATTTTTTTCTCTTTCTCATATTTCTCATTCTTTTCTTTCTTTCTTTCTTTTTTTCTATATATATATTTTTTCTCTTATTTCTTCTTGTGATACCTTCACCTTGGAAGTCACGATCGTCGCCGAATTTTTTTCTTTCATCATTATTTATTTTTTTAAAATACTCTCTTTTGAACTCTAAAACTGCACCGTACCTACCTCCTTCCCCATGCTTAGACGTTGCTCGTCCTCGAGCAAAGAGGCGAAAAATAAGGTAGGCACCGGGGTATTTTTCCTTGGAAAGATACTTGAAATCTTCAATGTCGGCACCGTCTTGCGATCTTCCTTGAATTGATGATCCATTCTCAATGATAGGTTGTGGTCAAGGAGGTAATCACAAAAGATGATATTTGGTTTAAGGGTGGATATCCGGCGAAGTTTGTGAGATCTCCGATACGGGGATACACAATGCACGGATAAAAGGCTAGCAAAAAGATAGATACGCAAAAATGAAATGACCAGCTTCTTAGTCTTGGGCCAGAGAAATCATGGCATGCAATAACTCACTCAAAAATAAATCTTGTACACTAAGGTTTATGCACTCAAATATATATTAGGCTTTGTATAGGTTGAGCAACACACAAGTGATACTTATGACAAGGTTAGCGATATTTTTGAGCATAAAAGATATCTTTAATCTATTCATAACTTGAGAGCACATAAAACACTATGGGTCTTTATTTTAATCATAACCTCCGCTGAAAATTAAGCTAGCATTTAAATAAATTTAGATTTGTATTTTTAAGAGAGCACTAGCTTAAACATGCATAGATCAATTACAAAGATGAACAAAGCTGCAATTATAATCATATATCATTATGGCACAAATTTTGTAACTTTTCCAATGATATAATCAAGGTGGTGTCTTTATTAATGATGACATCAAGTTGAAATACAAACTGAAAATAAACAAACATGCTTGCTGAAATTTAAATAAAAACAGAAAATACTACGCAAACACACATAAGCAAAAGCTGAAAATTACAGAGAAAAAGAAGAGAAAAGAAAACTAAAGTTCCTAAATCTTCTAGTCCTCCGCCGGTGGTTGATGTTGATGATCTTGATAATAATACCCTTGCTCATAATATGATTGGACATTTCCTCCGACGAATTGATTTGGCTCGACAAGGTGAAGGCGTCCAAGCTCAAAGGCAATATTTGCGTTGCCTTCACCAAGTTGAGTTGCGTTAGCTTGGATGGCTGCGATGTTTTGAGCGTTTCTTGCAGCATACCCTCCAATTATGGCCATGCTTTGTTGTGGTTGGGGATGATGAGCGTAGGACTCCGTGAAGTTAGCGTTGGGCACAACATAATTTGGTGGGGGTACCGGTGCACCACCCCCCATGCTTGCTCTTGTGGCCCTCCGTAATAACTTGGCGGAGGAGGGATCCCGCCGAATGGTTGCACATTGGGTTGTGCGCCACTCGCTTGTGCGGAGGATGTTCCCTCCTCTACGATTCTTCCTCTTTTGTTTTTCCTTGCAGGGACAAGTAGTCCCTCTTCCAACCAATCTTCTCTCCCTTCGATGAAAAGCCTAAGCCTCTCATTGGGAAGGGGTAGGTTTACTATGGCCAACCGATAACCTCCTCTCTCATCTCCACTAATGTATTTGCCTTGCCGCAAATACTCAATGCCGAGAGAGGTACCACGCAAAAGATGGTCGGGGTTTCTTGCGATCCCCGGCCGTAAGGAGAAGGCCAACATGGAGAGGTAGCACCCCGAACCAATATTACCCGCCCCCGATGTTTCTTCACAACACCAACGGTTGATCATAAGGTAAGAGGGGTCTATTGGCTGCCTGGCAATTAAAGCCGAGTAGAGCCAATTCAACTCCGTGTCGGTCACCTTTGTCTCCTTCATCCTCCCCAATACCCTCTTGCACATCCAAGAGTGAAATATCCGGATAATGGGGTTGCGGATGCAATTGCGTTGTTGATGGGCTTCTCCGGAGATCATATTCCAAAATCCTGCTAACATGCCGGTTGGCACGTCAACTTTCTCCGGAGCTCCCTTGTGGAATCCAAGCAGCTCCCTAACGTGCTCGTAGGGAACCACTTGTTGGACTCCCTCCAAACGGAATAACAAGCTTTGCACCCCATCATCATCAAGGATGGGTGCAATAGTCATTAAAATTACCAAGGCGAACCCCAAGTGGGTGTCCACCGATACTCCGTTGGAGAACTGCACCCATCCAAGGTGCCCCAACATATAGTATATGTCGGTGCCAAAACCCAAGGTGTAGAGTGCTTGGTCGTCGAACTCGACGTTGGGCACAAGCCTCTTCTCAAGATTACAGAGCCTCTCCTCCTCCTCCGATGACAAGATGATGAAGCCGTACGAAGAGTATGTCGGAGTGTAGGGAGGTGGCGCGGTTGAACGGGTCGATCGTCGTGGTGGCGCGGGCTGCTCCTCCGTGTGCCCACGAGGTTCGGTAAACCTCATGGATGTGCTTCTTGCAGCCCTCATACCACCAAGGAGGAGAGCATCGTTCCTCCTCGGTGGTGTCGTATCCGTCTCCATGCTCCGGGGAGACTCGGAAACCGAGTGCCTCCTCGAAGACGTGGTTGATGACGGCTTGGACGACGACGAACTCTTCTTCTTGGAGAAGAGACTTGTGGTTTCTGCACTCTTTTCTTCAACAAAAACTCCGGGTTGCAACCGGTAACTAGGCACTTAAACTCCTTGCTTCGGATGTGGACTTTGAGTGGATTAAGGATGTGGATTTTTTCTTGATCTATCAAGCTTGGGAAGGTTGGCTATGTCTACGAAGGTTTTGAGCACACAAACTTGAACACACAAACAAAGGAAGGAGAGGGAAGCTTGCCTGCAGAAAACGGGAGCCGGGGGGCTCCTTAAGTAGGTGAGGCCGGCCGGCCTGGGCCGGCCGGCCGGGGTCCTTCGTGCTCCTCCACGCCTCGTCTTTCTTCCAAAGACGATCATTTCGCCTCTCGCAACTTTCCCCGCCCGCGTGCTCCACGAGTTGCACCGCCCAAACGCTCTCGTCCACTCCTTTCCTTGCATTATTGGTCCTTCCACTTGATGCTCCATGCTTTGGGTCATGTCAATGCTCCCTAGCTCCACTTGCTTCACATGCCACCATGAAATTCCTGCAAAGTTGATGCTTGCTGCCCACCATGCTTGTCCTTTGCATGTGGAATTGGTGAAAGTTGATGAAAGGGAATCCAATGGTGCATGCATGATTAATTCAAACTAGATTGCCTCCATTAAGGTGTGTTTAAGGTTAAGCACTCCTCTAATTCAAAATTTAAAATATTTTTCAGAGCCATGCAAGAGCTCAAACATAATTTTAGAGAAGTTTTTAAACCATTAAAAACAAATGTAAGTCGAAAATATTTTTCGACTACATTGATTTCGGTCTCACCGGTATAGTTTGCCTTCATCGGTTGAGAGCAGACTTTTTCCCGACTTGATCATGGGGGCATATGTTTAGTTTCTAATTTTGGCTAAATAAGAAAGATTTTGAATAAACAAAATTAGAATAGGCTTAGAAAAATTCTAATCCTAGAGAAATCAAGGATAAAGATTTTTTAAAACCAACCAAAAGTTTTGATTTCTAGATTCACGCGAGTTCTACCACGTGCTGAATTTTATTAACACCTAGATATAAATCGTGGCTCTACTCGTGTGGTTTTAGCATGAAAAATAAATCAACCTGAGCACCATAATGAGGGTGAAAGGTTGAGTTAGGTTCTGAAATTATTTGGTTGAGATTTCTCGAAAAGAAAAGAACAAACAAGCACATAGGAGGGTTCATGCAAAGGGTTTATGATAAAGCAAACATTCAATCAAGAATTATGTCTCTAATATTGTTCAACCACTTCTAAGTCTAATGTCTTTGCATAATAAAACTCAAAAACTAAATTATTAAAAATACTCGAAAAACTTGGAATCGGGTTGTCCTCCCGATAGCTTATTCTTGACTCGACGAAACGGGTTGCCTCCCGCCTAGCGCTTCGTTTATAGTCTATAGCTAGACTTCTTCACTTGATTACTTCGGATCAACGCTCTTTGCGGGCGTTGCAATCTTGGGTACCCACTTCTGCACCATCTTGTGCACGGGCTTGTCTTCCGGCTTAGTCGGCTTAGTCATTTTTTTGGTCTTCACAGGCGGCTTCTCTTCCTTTGTCTTGACGGATGCAACACCTTCTTTGATTTTCTTTACGTTCATTTTTTTCGGCTCCTTCTTCTTTTTCAGCCCCTCCGTTTGTTTTGGTTCTCCCTTCACTCCAATCATGTTGCATGCCTCGATTCTTGGACGGAACTTGAAGGAACTCCTTTCTCCGTTGATATCGAACATGATCTCCCCCTTGCCAACATCAATAGTAGCTCCCACGGTCTTGAGGAAAGGCCTCCCTAGGATGAGCAACGGCTTCTCCCTCTCTCCCATCTCGAGCACAACGAAGTCGACGGGGATGAAGTGGTGTCCAATCTTCACGGGTACATCTTCAGCAATACCCAAGGGATAGCGAATGGAGTTGTCTCCCAACTACAAACATATTCCCGTAGGCTCCATTGGTAGGCGTAGCTTCTCGAACACATCCCTCGGCATGACGCTTACACTAGCTCCAAGGTCGCATAACGCCTTCTCGAAGTTGAAAGAACCAATGAACATGGAATTGTAGGGCACCCGGGGTCTTTTTGCTTCTCTAGCCCATTAGCAATAGCGGCACTACACTCCTCGGACATCTTGACATGATCTACCCTGAGTGTTGCTATCACATATTTATTTGCAAGTATGTCTTTAAAGTAACGATAATATGTAGGCACTTGCAGGGCATCTAGTAATGGCATGTTGATGCTAAGTCTACGCACAACTTCCACAAACTTCTCAAAGTGGTTGTCAAGTTTACCTCGGAAGTAGCGTGGCTTGAGTTGCGGTATCCTCGTGTCTTCCTCCGGCATCTCGAATTCGGGTTCCTCGGTGACGATCCCCGTAACCTTCTCTTTAGCAATTCCTTCCACCTCGGTGGATGGTTTAAGTTTCCTTGCTCCCGCGGAACGTTCCGGATCTTCGGTCTCCTTCCCCGAACGCGTTTGAATGGCCTTCGCCGATTCGGGACATTTGGGTTGTCCCGGAAGCTTCCCTTCATCATTAGTGAGGCGCCCCGCAAGTTGTCCAACTTGCGTCTCGAGCATCTTCATCATGTTGAGCACTTGATGATTGGAACTTCCGACCTCCGTCACTTTGCTATCGATGTTCTCCAACACCTTGTCTATAGTTTTGAACTTGGTGACGGTGTCCTTGTTGATCTTAGCTTTCTCATCCATGAACTCCTTCAATTGTATACGAAGCGGAACCACGTTAGGAATAGATGAACTTGCATTAAATTGAGGCCTACCTTGCCCGTAGCGGAAGTTCGGCAATTCTCCCTTCCTCATGTAGTCGAGCACTTTGGCTTCCTCCGGACAATTTTTGCGGACATGGCCATACTCTCCACATTCTTCGCATGTGGACCTTGCTTCGGCAGCCTTCAAGTCTTGAGCCTCTTTCTTTTCCATCTCCATCTTCTCCAACCTCCTCATGAGCGAGTCGATCTTGCCTTCAAGTATGTTCTCCTTTTCCACTTGCAAGACTCCTTGGACGTTCCCTGTGGGTTGAACCGGATGTAGGTGCCCAGACGATGCTCACGTGTCATTATCCGCGACCTTCTTGAATAGAGTGAAAGCTTCTGTCGGTGTAAGTTCTATGATGGATCCTCCCGCCGATGCATCGATGATCGTCCTTGACGCCATGGTGAGTCCTTGATAGAACTTTTGCACGAGGTCTTCTTTCGGGAACTTGTGATGTGGAACCGCCCGGGTGTACTCGTTGAAGCGCTCGAATGCCTCCGAGATAGTTTCCGTAGGATATTGAACAAAGGTGGCAATCTTATTACGCAAGCTTTGAGTTTTACCGGTGAGTAGTATTCCTTCATGAAAGCCTTCATCAACGTGTTCCAATTTTGCACCGTCTCCGCCGGTTGAGAGTGGAACCATTGCAAAGCCTTCCCGAGTAGTGAGAACGGAAAAAGCCTTGCCCTCATTTGGTCTTGAGTCACCCCATCCATGTTGAAAGTCTGACATAGTTGAATGAATGCTTGGAGGTGAAGGTTCGGATCCTCTTTACCGGTGAAGGGTGAATGTTGCACCATGCGGATTGTTGAGGTCTTGATCTCGAACGGTCTTCCGATCTCCTCGAGGTTCAAGATTGGTAGGTCGATGATGTCTGGGGTGCATAGCTCCCCAATCTTGCGTTCTTGCGGTGGTTGGTCACCCATTGGTGGAAGTCGATTCTCTCAAGGACTTTGAGGTGGTGAATTCTTCGGAGATTCCTACGATCCTTTCTCTTCCGACTCCAAATCTACAAAATCCAGCTTTTTAGCTTGATGTGCTTCGCGTCTCCTTAGCCTGTAAAGTTTTTCTGGATCATCCACAAAATTATTGGGTTTGTTGGAGAGGTAGCCGTCCATCTCCTGTTAGGGTTAGCAATAAACAAAGTATGCAAAAACTAGAAAGTAAAAACAAATCTATAGAAACTAGGGTTAGACAAACTAGATTAGATGTATTTTGAGGATGATCAAAATTTAGTAGATGCAAAAATAAAAACAAAAAGAAAACTGAAAATTACAAAAAGGCAATAAAAAATCAAATCTTGACCACTTGATCCCCGGCAACGGCGCCAGAAAAAGGGGCTTGTTGACGGTTAATAATTATATCAAAGTTCGTTTGTGACTTGCAAGCGGACAAGTCTCCCGTCGTAGTCAAGGGACCCTTCTTCCCTCGAGTGGTGAACCCAAGGTATCGAATCCGTGGAACAAATGTGTGACACAAAACTTAATCTAATAAAGGTAAGTAACTCCAATCTTCGATAAAAGAAACCCTAATGCATCTAAGTAAAAGACACGAAACGAATCTAATCTACTAAAGACCGGAGAAAACAAAGTAAGATTGGGTAGATAAACCGATCTAGAGGGATCGGGGTAAGCCTTTTGTTGAAGTTCCAAGCAAGAGAAGAAGTAGCAAATCGAATCTTAATAGAAGCCTCTTTAAATCGTGGTTTCCCGTCCAAATCCGAAAACATCCGCCTTTCGGAACCCCCGTTCTGTCACAACGTATCCCTATTCATGCGGGGAGCTTAGGGCGAGTCAAAAGACAAGTCGAGATTCTTTCGGAAGATCTGGCGTGTACCTGTAGCCACCGCGGCTACAAGAGCACCCTATGTAATCTATCTCGAGAATAGAATTGGAATAAGCAAAGCCGATCGAAAAATGAAATCTTCGAGGAAACACTTGATCGCTAGGAAAAGATTCAACTTGATAATTCAACTATAACAATGATACATACACAAGATCACCACCGGGATCCTTCCTTGATCTTGCTTCTAGCTCCGGGAACTCCGACGTGGTCTTCCGTGCAAGATTCCCACGTCGGCTAGGGGAACCCTAGTCAACTAGCTCGACCCTCTCCTCTCCGAGATGGTGTCCCTCTCTTCTTTGCTCCTCGGCGGACGATGACGAATTCTTCTCTGCGTGGCTCTCGGTCAGGGGGCTATAAATAGCCCGATTGGCGGCTAGGGCAAAGGAGGGGGCAATTGGGTCCTGGATGGGCCTGGGCCGACCGGACTGGGCCGGCCGGCCTGGGCCCACCCAGGCCCAGCTCGAGGGCTCCTTTGCTCTAGTCGGTTCCCTTGCTTCTTGGATGTTTCCCCCTTATGCATGTAGGTGAAGGACCGATTAGGTGACCAGAGAGGGGGGAGTGAATGGGAGCCGATAAAAATTCTTCTCGAGGGAGATTGAAACTCCGACAAGATGAACTAGCTCGGTCGAACCCCCGAAATCACACGCTCCGCACTTCAACGTTCTCTTTGCCAAAACCACGTAGCCACTGGAGTGCTACTGGTCCTAGGAACAAACTCTACCAGCAACCACAACGCACACGCAGCACCGACAGCGGAAACAACTCGAAAGCAGCTAACCAGAGGGGGCGGTTAGACCGGGTATAGGGGGCGGTTAGACCGCCTCCACCTGGCAACCAAGAAATCCTCCGAAACGCCTCTTCCGAGCACCAAAACTCACCACGGTTTCACCAACGAGAGATCTCTCGGTCAAGGCCATGCTAGTTACCGGAAAATCTTGGCGAAAACCAAAACTCCACCCAAGGGCCTAGGGGCCGTTAGACCGGCTACCCGGGGGCGGTCTAACCTCCCCGTACCCGCAAAGAACTCCAACCAAGAACACCTAGCAAACCGCACGAGAACGACCCCAAATTTCACCCGGACACTCCTCGATCAAGGCGAACAAACTCACGAGAGGAAAATCCGGCGAAACAAAACTTTGACCCGGAAACACCCCGGGCGGTTTGACCGCCCCCGTAGGCGGTTAGACCGCCCCTTCCGTAAAACGAACCCGCGGGTCAAACCTCAACTTCCTCGCGCCCGATCTCCCGAATCACTCCACGGATTGCGGCCAAACTTCGGGAATAGCCGGGTTACCTCCGGGCAACCTCTACCTCAAAGGAATCGACTCGAAACGCTCACAATCAAGAGGAATCGAAGAAATCGCTTCTCTAGGTCAAGAACTCGCCCAACTCGAGAAACCACCAAATCGAGTCCGATTCAAAAGGGATTTGGGGGCAAAGTCACCAGCCAAAGAGGCACAAGAACCTCATACGTGACACCCACCAAAAGCCCCAAGAATTCGTCCTCAAAACACCGCCAAAAGAGCTCCGAAAATCAACACAAAAGAGACGGGAAAACCACCATGATGAACAATGCCAAACCTTCTATACATGCCATGAGAGGTTCGTACAAGGTCTAGCTTGCCACCCAAACATCCATCCCTCTCTCTAGATCTCACATCAAGCTCTCAAGCTAGTCCTCTAAAAACTAGGGAAAATGGAGAATGAAAATGGAAAAACAAATGAGCTAGGGTTCCAAGGGTTGGCTGCCATCCACCCATCTAATGAGTATATATGGAGGCACCCAAAAGACTAAACTACCCTTCACTAATAACTAGGGATACATGCCCCTCGAGGGCGAATTTGGAAGTCTTCATGTCTTCACCATCGGACGGATGCCCGGCGACCGCAACCTCGCTTAGCCTCGACGCAAGCCTTGCGATCCCGACGCGTGTCCTCCGCTTCGAAGCTTCTCGGCGCCGGTGGCCGGGCGGTCGAGCCGCCCCCCGGGCGGTTAGGACCGGCTCGGGGGATCCGACCGGCCCCGGGCGGTCCGACCGCCCCTCCCGGGCGGTTGAACCGGCCGGGGTGGCCGCACCTCCTCGTCGAGTCTTCGGCCTCGGTTTTGTGGCTCAACCGAGTAACCCAGTGGTTTTCTGGTGAACCACTGCAAACCCCGCGAACTCGGTGTAGCCTCCGCCAATCTCCACTCATGACTCGGCTCCCACGTAGTCCCGGCTCGACCTTGGTTTTGAGGCTCAACCAAGAAACCGTCCACGACTTCATCTTGCTGTTCATGCCACCATGCGGCCCGCACTTGACCCCGCTGGCCACCGGGTCCCTCGAACGAAGCCTACTTGTCTTCTCCACACCTGGAGGCCTCACGGGCGACGACCTTTCGCGCTTGTTCTTCACCTGCACCAACACCAGTCAAACCGCAACCTGCACCTGCAATACTTAGCCAAGAATCAGTCCACACAACATTGTCAATCACTCATCACACAAGGAAGCGACCATCCACCGGTCCTCAAACCACACATGGTCCTCAATCCCCCTTGATGAGTGCATTGACAACACCCACATGAAAGTAACAAGAGAGAAAAGAAAAAGAAAAGAAACGAACAAAAAGAAACTCCAACAAGCGATCGAAAGCCAAACAAAGGCAAAGAGCAAGATCACTTGAAGAAGACACGTCTCGGACCCCTTAGGCAAGGGCAACGGTTCGACACATCCGAGACAAAAACAAAGCTCAAGCACAGAGCACAAACCACCAAAGCAAAGCTCGAAAGAACACAAAGAGCTCCCCCTGCACACATGCAAGCTCCCCCTGAACGAATGCACCTCCCCCTGGACGAATGCATGCAAGACACCACTTGAAACGAGGCAGCCGCAACAACTCGGCCCCCCGACCGGTCAGACCGGTCAACACCACCGGTCAGACCGGTGTGCAACATGTGAACAGAACCAGCATTCACACCGGTCAGACCGGTGACCCTGACCGGTCAGACCGGTGCACAACAGAGCCCAGAAATGGCTCGAAACCACCTGAAAACCTTCTAAACACGTCCATTAAGCCATTTCAAGCTCAAACTTCTCCCCCTTGTTGGCAATGCATGAATCAAGCCAAAAATGCAAAAAATGCAACCTAGAGCTTCTCAAATAGACAAAATTCAACAAAGAATGCTATACATGTCCAAATGAGCAAGTGAGGTAATCTACGGCTTCGTATCGATCTCAACTACATGATCACCAAGTTTCACAACCATTGGACGAGGCTAAAAAGGATTTGAGTAATTTTGCGAAAAGTTGCTCTCTCATAAGCAAATACCTAAACATGAGCAAAACATATCAAAATGGCAAAGCCACTCAAACTTCATGCTAGGACAGCCATTCTAATCATAAGACCATCATAAACACCCAAAAGCACCTCATGTCATGTCAAAGCCACCGAGCCATGTGCCTACTTCTATGTATGAGACTTCTCATTGGTAGGCATCATGCAACGGTTTAGCACCCAAAGTAAATTAATTTCAGCACATATGACATGGGAGCATATTTTCCAAGCATCTTTCATTTCATTTTCAGATTTATGATTGGTACATGAAATGTGTTTGCGACAAAAAGGAACTTATGCCCCTCCACAAGATTAAGCAAGAGGGCTAAACATTCATGATGGCAAATGAGCCTTTGGCCCCATATGATCAATAAACTAGCTATCCAACCACAAAGTAAGCATAGCAAAGCCACTAAAACATGTCAAGATCATATAAAGGCATTTACACATGAGAGAGCATATATGTGACATTTTTCAAAAATTAGCCATCAACCATGGATCATTCATCAAGATCATCAAGAGCTAAGCCAAACTAACCGTAGCATACCAAACAAGCTCACAAGAACATATATAGCAACCCATGGTGAACAATGTATATAGGAGAAGCTTTTCCTATCCAATGCATATGATACAAAATGCATGCAATCTAAGATACAAGGATGCCTATACATCATGTTACATATGCCATGCCAAATGCAAGAAATGCACAAAAGAAAGCTATACACATGCTACAAACCGCCGGCTCCTCAAGGGGAGGCAAAAAGGGCTCGACACCACCGGCAAAAGAGAGCTCCCACACACCCAACTCAAGAAATCAAGCACACACCAAGTTCCCCCCGCAAACGAGTGAAAGTTGCTTGATCTAGGGGTTTGGTGAAAATATCGGCTAGTTGGTCATGTGTGGGTACATGGATCAAAGCTATCTTCCCTTTCTCTATGTTGTCTCTCAGGAAATGATACCTCACTTCTATGTGTTTGGTTTTGGAATGGAGCACTGGGTTTTTTGCAACGCTTATGGCACTGGTGCTATCACATTGAAGTGGGACATGGGTATACTCCTCACCAAAGTCACTCATGGTGTAGGTGATCCAAAGGAGCTGAGAGCAACAACTAGCAGCAGCAACATACTCGGCCTCGGTCGTGGATTGAGCAACACTCGACTGCTTGCGGGAAGACCAAGACACCAACGAAGAACCCAAAAACTGGCAAGTCCCAGAGGTGGACTTCCTATCCAACTGACACCCAGCAAAATCCGCGTCTGAAAAACCATGAAGCGCCAAAGAAGAGGACGCGGAGTACCAAAGGCCGAAGTCGGGAGTGTGACGCAAGTACCTGAAAATTCTCTTCACTGCTTGCCGATGTGAAGTCCTTGGAGACGCTTGAAAACGAGCGCACAGACACACCGAGAACTGTATGTCCGGCCTCGTCGCCGTCAAGTAGAGGAGTGACCCGATCATGCTCCGGTACTCCTTCTGGTCCATGTGTTCACCTTCCTCGTCCACATCAAGAGCCGTAGTTGTACTCATCGGCGTCGTCATAGCCTTGGAGTCCTCCATCTTGAACTTCCTCACAATGTCTTTGGTGTACTTAGCCTGGTGCACAAATGTTCCTTCCTTTGATTGCTTGATTTGTAGCCCGAGGAAGAACTGCAGCTCACCCATCATGCTCATCTCAAACTCCCTGCTCATATCATCTGCAAACCTTGCAACAAGAGAGTTAGACGAGCCACCAAAGACAATATCATCCACGTACACCTGCACAATCGGGATATCTCCTCGCCCGCCTCGAAAAAAACAAGGTCGATCGACCTTCCCCATCTCAAAACCTCTCTCGAACAAGAACCCCCTCAACCTCGCCATACCAAGCTCTAGGCGCCGCTTCAACCCATATAGCGCCTTCCTCAACTTATACACCCAGTGGGGGTACTTCTCACTCTCAAACCCCGGAGGCTGCCTCACATACACTTCTTCCTCCAACACTCCATTCAGAAAAGCACTCTTCACATCCATTTGGTGCAACTTGAACCCTTTAGCCACGGAAAAGGCTAGAAGTATCCTAATCACCTCCAAACGGGCTACGGGAGCAAAGGTCTCCTAGTAGTCAATCCCCTCCTTCTGACTGAACCCTTGAGCAACAAGTCTCGACTTGTTCCTCACGACCTCACCCTTCTCTCCCTCTTTGTTTTTCCACACCCACTTGGTAACAATCGGCTTACACCCTGGGGGGGTCAACCAACTCCCACACCTGATTCCTCTCAAAGTTCTCCAACTCCTCATGCATCGAATTAACCTAATTGTGATCAGATAGTGCGTGTCCAATGTCTTTGGGCTCAAAAGAAGCAACAAACGCAGCATGAGCGAAATGGGAATTGTTTCGAACCCTCAACCGTGTAGTGCGTTCATTCATGTCGCCGATGATCCTCGAAGCTGTGTGATCCACTTGAACTCGCCGGGGAGGTTCTCGCCTCGAAGCTACCTCCCCCTCATCATCAACTTCTACTCGTTCTTGATTTGTCGTCGTAGGTGTAGCAGAGGGTCCATCCATCATCGTAGTCGAAGTAGTGGGTACATGTTCAGCCGGGGGCACCGCACCGCCATCTTCATCATCACCATGTTCATGCTCCTCCTCCTGAAAGATCTCCTCGCCAAGCTCATCATCACCTGCACACTCAAAGACAAGCTGACTACGTGGCTATGTCTCGTCGAAGGTTAACTCGCAAGTCTCCACGATTTGGTTAGTTTCAAGATTGAGCACACGATATGCTCTAGAATGAGATGCATAACCAAAGAAAATTCCATCGACAGACCTAGCCTCAAACTTATCCAACTTCCTGCCCTTCTTCAGAATGAAACACTTGCAACCAAAGACATGGAAGTGACTCACCTTGGGTGTGCGACCATGCATCAACTCATAGCATGTCTTCTTCTTGTGCACTCTGATGTATATCCTGTTCGACACATAGTACGCGGTATTCACCGCCTCAGCTCAATACCTCCTCGGAGTCCTATGCTCATCAAGCATCGTCCGAGCCATCTCGCACAAGGTCCTATTCTTCCTTTCCACAACACCATTCTGGGGAGGCGTATACGGACTCGAAAACTGGTGCTCAAGACCCAAGTCATGGCAAAAGGTTTCAAAACGAGAGTTCCTGAATTCCGAGCCATTATCATTGCGGATAGCATGTATGGCATCTCCGTGCCTCTCGTTCCTCAACCTAAAGACTAGATCTCGAACAAAACCAAACGTCTCCCCCTTATCCTCGAGAAAGAACACCCACACATACCGAGAATAGTCGTCCACCACAACAAGGACATACCACTTCCCACCCGCAGATCGCACACGAGCTGGGCCAACAAGGTCCATATGGAGCAGCTCGCATGGACGCTCAGTCATCACATCAGTGAGAGGCGGGTGAGAAGAGGCCACCATCTTGGCATGCCTACACGGAGCACAAACCAACTCTTTCTCAAGCCTCAACCGTGGCAATCCTCGGACCAAATTGAGTTTACTCAAGCGAGACAAGAGGTTAAAGCTCAAGTGACCCAACTTCCTATGCCACTTCCACAACTCACTCGAAGAACCAGCCAAGAAACAACGCTCCACACCTGAAGACTGAGAAAAATCAGCACGAAACACCTGACCCTCGGGAACGACCATACAGACAATGTCCCCTCGAGAGTCCACAATCCGAGAACCACCTAGCCGAAACAACACCTCAAAGCCCTCATCCAACAACTGGGACACAGAAAGCAAATTGTACCCCAGCGATTGAACAAGAGCAACACGCCTTAGAGTGATCTTGTCACTCACTTTGATCTCACCTTCTGAAAGCACACACCCACGCCCATTGTCCCCAAAAGTGATGTACCTCCTTGTCACCACCGGGACGAGACTTGAGAACCACCCCCTGTCTCCGGTCATATGCCTCGAGCAACCGGAGTCAATCAACCAAATGTTCTTCAAGTCTCCCACCTGAAATTCAAAAATAAGCACGTGAGCGAACAAACGACTCAAAGACCGGGGTTAGCACCAAAAGAGGAAAACCAGTGCCGAGCCATTTGCTCGAAAGTGGGGTTAGCACCAACCAAAGCATCTCTCCTACCAAAGCTACCTCCACGAACACCACCACGGTAACCACCCTGAGGGAACCACCCCTCTCTGCCTGGAGGAGGACCAAATCCACGCAAGAAGGCCCGTGGAACGTCCCTCCTCTCCAACTCAAAGCTATGACCCCTCCGATCCCCGTATTGAGCACGAGGAGGAGAACGCCTAGCAAACTGACCACCTGCACCCTTTCCAGCCCAGCCACCAGAACCACGACCACCAGAAACAACCCTCGCACCTGTACGAGCTCGAAACCCAAACAAGCGTCCGTCCTGTGCCTGCACCGGTCTGACCGGTGCCCCACACCGGTCTGACCGGTGTGACCTGGGCAGCAGCACCTCCAGCAGCCTTCTTCTCTCCCCAAGCCCGAACTGTCCTCACACTCGCCTTGGCCCTGGGCATCTGCATACGAGGCTCAAGTACACCATCGGAAGGGTGGTACTTGTCCTTGTTAGCCCACTCCTTTGCCATTCTCTCCTCTCGCTTCCTCTTGAAGCAAAACTCCTCCTTATGGCCATCTCTCCCACAATAGCCACAATGGAACCTCACAAGCTTAGGATTTGGCTTGGGATGTGGCTGCTCACTTGGGTTCTCTCCACTCAACTCCTCCACTGGTTTCTCACCGCTAGCCTTCTCACACTCCTTCCCAAAGAACACTTTCCCAGAAGTGCTCACAAACTTGATAGGCTTTTGGAGATCATTTGTGGGTTTAGGAAATGTGGGTGGAGCTGGGGTTGTGTCTAGTCGGTTCCTAAGATGGTTGGGTTTTGGAGGGAAATCATTTTTGTGGTGGGTTTTTGGTGGCTCCGGGATATTCTCTCCACTTCCCTCACCAACCTTGTTTGCCCCAAGTCCCTCACCATCTTGCCTCTTAAAGGCCTCGATCATCATCCTCAACTGAGGCTCATGACCGGACAACCAACCCATCAACTTCCTCAGCTCATCATTCTCATCCTGCAAATGATCAACATAGTGTGCAAGTTCCAAAATTTTCAATGCATGCATTTCACAGGTAGAGCATGATGTAGGAATGGGTTCCTTCAGCTTAGCCTCAAGAGAACTAGTGTATGCATGCATCTCATCAATCTTAGCATGCAAAACAGGGCAAGAAGTGCAAGCACCTAGCAAAGCAGATCTAGATTTCAGCTCAGCCACTTCAACCCTAAGCACATCTAGTTCCTCACACTTGGAGGCATGCTTCTCCTTAAACAAAGCAAGATCAGCAAGGAATATGGAGCAATCAGCACAATCATTCTCATCTGAGACAACAGGGCTAGCCTTAAGGGAATCAATCTCAAGCTTGCTATCAAGCACCTGTGTCTCTAGCTCAGCCACTCTAGTCCTAGCATCCTCGAGTGAAGCCCTAAGCTCTTTCCTCATTTTCTTGGCCTCTCTAAGCATGTCGTCACGGTTATCAAGCAAAGAGCAAAGCCTCTCATTCTCCTGGCGCAAGAAGGGAAGTTCATCACGCACCTCGTCGTCGGACTCAGAGTCCGAGTCGCTCTGTGTGCTCTTCTTGCTGCCGGAGCTCAGCGCCATGGTGCAGAAGCCGTCTCTCGTGAAGCAGCTCAGTCCGCTCAGGTTCTTGGACGACTTCTTGTTCTTGCGACGATCTCCCTTGTCTTCACTGCTGCTCGAGCTCGAGGTGGAGTAAGCGGAACTGGAGTCGACGTCGCTCGCTCCAACCATCGCTCGGGCCTTGCCTCGGCTCTCCTTCTTCCTCGATCGTCGCTCGTCCTTGTACTTGTTCTTGTGCTTGCTCTTGTGGTCACGCCTCGAACGGTACTTGTCGTCCATCCTCGGCTTGTGCTTGTAGTCGTCCTTGTTCTCGGCCTTCTCGGGCAGTCGGCGACGAAGTGTCCCGGCTTGCCGCACTGGAAGCAAGTCCTCGTGTTCCTCCTCATGTTCACACGGTTCTCGTGCAGCCTCTCGAACCGCCTCGTCAGGAGCGCCAGCTCGTCCTCTCCAAGCTCGTCGAACTCCTCATCTGGCATAGACATCAAAGAGGAGAAAGGGAACATCCTGGTGGATGGGTTAGAGTGAGCCTTTCCTTTGGAACCACCAACGAGGGCGAGACTATGGGAGTCAGTCGGACCCTCGAGCTTGGCAGTCATGCCCCTATCCACCTCAGCCGACTTGAGCTTCGAGAACAGCTCGTTCACCGTCAGAGTGTCATACTTCTCTGACTCCACAATGGCCTCGAACTTTCCGCCCCATATGGTACGATCCAAAGAGTGTAAGAGCTTGACCGCTCTATCATGATCATCGTACGGGAGCACTTCCACATTGGCCCTCATGTTGTTCACAACCACCGTGAACCTCTGGAACAAGGCATCGATGGACTCACCGGGGAGATGAGTGAAGTTCTCGTACTCTCTCCGGTAGGTCGCATACATCCGTGCCTGAACCTGGGCATTCCCAACATGAGCCTCCTTCAGCACCGCCCAAATCCTACAAGCCAAGTGCTCGGTGTGCACCCGGTCGAACTCAGGCTGACACAAAGCACGAAACAAGGAGTCGACCGCCTTGTTGTTGGCGTCGAATCTGTCCCTCGATCCTGGAGCGAGGAAGTCCATTGGCTGGACATAGCCTGTGTCCACCGTGACATCCTAAAGGATCTGACCCTTTCCACGGAGGAACGCACCCATCCGCTTGCTCCACATCTGGTAGTTCTTGCCATCGAAGCGTGGAGGACCCGAACCCCATTCCTGGTACGCCATCCTTAGATCTTAGACTGGTTAGAGTCAACAAAGACCCGAACCGGCTCTGATACCACTTGAAGGGCCGATTAGGCGACCAGAGGGGGGGGGGAGTGAATGGGAGCCGATAAAAATTCTTCTCGGAGGGAGATTGAAACTCCGACAAGATGAACTAGCTCGGTCGAACCCCCGAAATCACACGCTCCGCACTTCAACCTTCCGTTTGCCAAAACCACGTAGCCACTGGAGTGCTACTGGTCCTAGGAACAAACTCTACCAGCAACCACAACGCACACGCAGCACCTTCAACGGAAACAACTCGAAAGCCAGCTAACCAGAGGGGGCGGTTAGACCGGGTATAGGGGGCGGTTAGACTGCCTCCACTTGGCAACCAAGAAATCCTCCGAAACGCCTCTTCCGAGCACCAAAACTCACCACGGTTTCACCAACAGAGATCTCTGGTCAAGGCCATGCTAGCTACCAGAAAATCTTGGCGAAAACCAAAACTCCACCCAAGGGCCTAGGGGTACCCAGCAACGAACTCCAACCAAGAACACCTAGCAAACTGCACGAGAACGACCCCAAATTTCACCCAGACACTCCTCTGATCAAGGCGAAAAACTCACAGAGGAAAATCCGGCGAAACAAAACTCCCGAAAACAACCCAAAGAAATCATCGAGAGAGGGCTCCAAAAATCACCACCAAGAACAACCGGGGAAAACACATCCAAACCTTGAGGAACCACGCTGAATCATCTATACATGAGACAAAGGTTCATACAAGGTCTAGAAAGCCGCCCGATCATCCATCCCTCTCTACAAGATCTCTCCGTGAAGCTCTCTTGCTATTCCTATGGAAAACCTAAGGAAAATAGGTGGAAAAATAGGAAAACTAATGAGCTAGGGTTCCAAGAGTTGGCTGCCATCCTCTCACCTTTTGGGTTATATGGAGGCAACCGAATGTCTAAAACGCCCTTCTCTACTAACTAGGGATACAAGCCCCTCAAAGGCGGATTCGGAATTCTTGATGTCTTCACCATCGGACGGATGCTCGGCGACCGCAACCTGCTTAGCCTCGACGCAAGCCTTGCGATCCCGACGCGTGTCCTCCGCTTCAAAGCTTCTCGGCGCCGGTGGCCAGGGCGGTCAGACCGCCCCCTGGGCGGTTAGACCGGCCTGGGGGATCTGACCGGCCCCAGGCGGTCTGACCGCCCCTCCTGGGCGGTTGAACCGGCCTGGGTGGCCGCACCTCCTCGTCGAGTCTTCGGCCTCGGTTTTGTGGCTCAATCGAGTAACCCAGTGGTTTTCTGGTGAACCACTGCAAACCCCGCGAACTCGGTGTAGCCTCCGCCAATCTCCACTCATGACTCGGCTTCCACGTAGTCCCGGCTCGACCTTGGTTTTGAGGCTCAACCAAGAAACCGTCCACGACTTCATCTTGCTGTTCATGCCACCATGCGGCCTGCACTTGACCCCGCTGGCCACCGAGTCCCTCGAACGAAGCCTACTTGTCTTCTCCACACCTGGAGGCCTCACGGGCGACGACCTTTCGCGCTTGTTCTTCACCTGCACCAACACCAGTCAAGCCGCAACCTGCACCTGCAATACTTAGCCAAGAATCAGTCCACACAACGTTGTCAATCACTCATCACACAAGGAAGCAACCATCCACTGGTCCTCGAACCACACATGGTCCTCAGTAGGTCCATGTTGTTAGTTTCTCTCCGAATTGGACTCAACTCCTTGTCTTGCAAGATTCTGCACTTTTCTGGTCAGGTCCTCGGAGTCTGTCGTCTTCTCGGATCAAGTCCCTGGCTTCTTGAAGTTAAGTTTGCTTCGTTGCATGACTTGTATGGGGCTTCAAGGTCTTGTCATGAGGTGCTTAATGAACTTATCCCGAAAGTCTTGCATTCAACACTAAAACCCTGCATAAACATTAAACTCCAAAACCGACATGCACACGTGAACTTGTTATACCACGGGGGTTAGTACCAATGGATAAGGTATAAAACTCATGCCAACACCGAAGGTAAACTCATGGCTAGGTTGACGGATTTTCACCGTCAACAACATCGCTGGTATGTAGCCCCGCATTTCGGAGTCCGAACGACATCGTTACGTAGCAGTACATCCCGAAGGGAGTGATGAATGAAGTCGCGAGCTGGTTGGACTCCTTCATTTTTATTTGGTGGTATCCGGAATAGGCACCAAGGAAGCACAAGAGTTCACACCCTGCAGTTGAGTCAACGATTTGATCGATTCGCGGAAAAGGAAAAGGAACTTTGGGACATGCTTTATTCAAACTAGTATAGTCTACACACATCCGCCATTTCCCATTATTTTTCTTAACTAATACAGGGTTAGCTAGCCACGTGGGGTGGAACACCTCCTTGATGAACCCGGCCTCGAGGAGCTTCCGCAGCTCCCCTCAGATCGTCCGGCGTCGTTCTTCGTCAAAGCGGCGCAGCCATTATTGCACGGCGCGGGAGTGAGGTAGGATATCAAGGGAGTGCTTGGCGACCTCCCTCGGGATGCCTAGCATATCTGAGGGGCTCCACACAAAGATGTCAGCGTTGGCGCGGAGGAAGTTGACGAGCACTACTTCCTATTTCGGGTTGAGTGAGGAACTGACCCTCAACGCCTTGCCCTCGGGGGCAGCAGGGTCGAGGGGCACCTCTTTGGTTTGCTCAGCAGCCTCGAAACTGCCGGCGTGCTTGGCGGTGGAGTCGAGGTCCTCGTTGACCAGCTTCTCCAGGTTCGCCACGAGCGCTTCATCCAGCGCTAGCGCCTCAGCGTGTTCCACGCACTCGACGTTGCAGTCGAACGTGTGCTCGATCGACGAGCCCACGGTGATGACACCTTTGGGTCCTGTCATCTTGAGGTAGGTGTAGTTCGGGACCACCATGAACTTGGCGTAGCACGGCCGCCCGAGAATGGCGTGGTACGCGCCCCTGAACCCCAACACCTCGAAGGTGAGGGTTTCCTTGGGGAAGTTGTCTAGCGTGCCAAACCAGACGGGTAGGTCGATCTGCCCGAGGGGCTGGACGTGCTTGCCTGGCGCGACGCCATGGAACGGCGTCGTGCTGGGCCGCAGCTAGTCCAACCCGATCCCCAGCAGGCGCAGAGTGTGCGCATAGAGGATGTTGAGGCTGCTGCCCTCGTCCATCAGGACCTTGGAGAACCGGGCGTTTCCGATGACTGGGTCGACCACCAGCGGGTACTGGCCTAGATTGGGGATGCGGTTCAGGTGATCCTCGCGGCTGAAGGTGATGGCGTCCTCTGACAAGTCGTGGAAGGAGGGAGGAGCCTTCTTCGCGGCAAGGACCTCGTGCTGCTCCCGCTTGCGCTGGCTGTTGGACATGTCCACGGTCAGCCCCCCGAAGATGAGGAAGACGTTTTCCACCACGGGGAAGCCGCCGGCGTCGCCGTCACCCCCATCCTTCTTGGCCTCGCCATCCTTCGCGGCAGCGCGACTGTAGTATCTCTTGAGCAGGTCGCACTGCTCGAGGGTGTGGTTGACTGGCGTCTTGTGGTACGGACAGGGCTTCTTCAACATGTCGTCGAATACGCTGGGGCCTCGAGGGGCTGCTCGAGGGTCCCTTCGAGCTGGGTCGACAGCGAGGGCCTCGTCCCCGTCGTTGTCGCGCTCCGGCGCACACGCCTCGCGGTGCAGCTTCTTGCCTTTCTTGCCCCGCTTGTGTTTCTGCTAGGGCTCCTTGGACTTGCTGCCCTCCGCGGGCGCGTCGTCCATGCGCTTGCCCTTCTTCCCGTCGAAGATGGCCCCCACCGCCTCCTCACCAGAGGCGAAGCTGGTAGCAATGTCGAACAGCTCGTTGGAGTCGACCGGCGGGCCGCGCCCGAGCTCGCGCACGAGGTCCCGGCAAGTCGTGCCCCCGAGGAAGGCATGTACGATCTCGGACTGGGCCACGCTCGGGAGCTCCATGTAGCGCTTGGAGAAGCGCCGTATGAAGTCCCTGAGTGACTCGCCGGGCTTCTGGGTGCATGCGCACAGGTCCCAGGAGTTTCCAGGGCGCACATACGTCCCCTGGAAGTTCCCCATGAAGGTGCGGACCAGATCATCCCAGTTGTGTATCTGGCTGGCCGACAGATGCTCAAGCCACGTCCTCGCCGAGTCGACGAGGTGTGGCGGCAGGTTGCGGATGATGACCTATTTAGTGATGGCTCCGCCCAGCTGGCACGCCAGGCGATAGTCGTTGAGCCACACACGGGGGTCCATCTCCCCCGTGTACTTGTTGATCGACGTGGGCTAGCGGAAGCGTTGAGGAACGCTCGCCGTGGGGATCTCCCTGCTGAGCACACGGGTCCCCGAGGCTCCGGCATCGGCGAGCGGTCCTCTCGGCTGTCATAGCACCCACCTCGTCGTGGGTGGTGGCCTGCCACCGCCCACGTCTCCGCATTGCCCGTCCGCTGGGCATTGATGACGTTGCGAGCATCACCGTCTTGGGTCTGCCCGCGCGTGTCAAGAATCCACTCCTTGACCGGCGTGCGCCCTTGGTTGACGGGCTGCCCCACCGCACCACCCGTGTGCACTGACGCCTCAGGGCCTTGCGCCCCCCATCGTCCCGCGCACTACCCTGCTGGCAGATGCGGGACGCCAAGCTCTCGGCCTGTTGCACGGCCGCTTGCTCGATGAGCGCCTACGCCTCGCAGTGCAGGTTCCGCGACTCAGGTGTTGAGGGGGCAGGCATGGCCAGCAGCAATGTCGTGGTAGCTATGAGCTTCTGGCTCGCTCGCAGGGGCGTGCTTGGGTTGTCCACGTCAAAGTCGGCGTTGATGCGCTCGCGGGCTTGCTTGCCCAGCTCGCGCGCGTGTTCGCCGCGCGCGGAGGCTTCCCCGACGATGGAGGCGAGAAGTAGCCGCACCGCGCGGTACTCCTCCGCGAGTTTGGCTTCGAGGTCGCGTGCCTGGGCCAGCTGCACGTTGATGTCGGCTCCCCTTGGCGGTGAGGGGGGAGGCGCGCTTGGTCCCTCACCCTGGTGCGGTCCAGTTCCCAAGCCGGGGGGAACCTCTCCGTCACCGGCTTCCGCCGCGTTCGCGGCGTTTGTTTGGTCGTTGGCGAGCACGACGAAGCACTCCCGCGTGGGGTCGTAGCTCCCGGCGCTGGAGTTGTCGGAGTAGACGAACCAGTAGTCCGCGGCGTCGAGGAACCGCTGGAACATCACCGGGTCCGGCACGCTGAAAAAGTCCCACTCCGCGTACCCGTGCGAAGTGGCGGGTGGCAGTTCGCTTGTGGAGCTGTGGTACGACTCGTCGTCGGTGGTGGCGGTGAGGCTCCCAGCCGCCGGGACGTGGTGGCTGGGACGGCCCCCACGTGCCGCCACATCAGCGCTGGCGGACGAGGCGTGTGCCATCGCGGCGCTGCGCATGCCGAGGTGGAACCGCGGCCTGGAAACCGCACGCTCCCCCGTCGGAGCGGTTGTCGTCATGCCAGTGATCGCGTCGTGTTGCGAGGCGATGTGTGCGGCCCGTCATCATTCCACCCGCGCCTGTTGAGAGCGCTGACCGGAGCGACGTCAGCGTCGAGGTGCTAGAGGGCCCACAGCGTCCGCTTGGGCGGGGCGCCGGGCGTCGGCGGCGGGTGCGGCGGGGGACTGGTCCTGGCCCGGTCGGCTGCCACGCGCGAAGTTCGTCGCGGTTGGCGATGCGCACAAGGTAGCCTTTCCCCGTGGCCTGAAAGTTCAGGCTCCCAAACCGGATTTTGAACCAGGCTGGGAGGGGGTCCGAGCCGCCCATGGAATACCTCTGGCCGCGGTACTCGGTGCGAATCACCATCGAGAGAGCTGGCGAGAGCTGATCTTCAGCGCACGGTCCCCTACCTGGCGCGCCAACTGTCAGTGTGGAATGTAGTCCCGACACTAACTAGTAAGAAGCGCTGAGGTCTATCTCTCGATGGCTGGTGCTAAGCAACTAGTGATACAGATTTTATCCTGGTTCCGGCCCGGGGCCGTACGTCCAGCAGTGATGTGCTCGGGGCACTATATTGCGTTGCACCATAGTGCTCGTCGAGAGGGCTACAAGCGAGGCGGGAGAGGAGGTCGGGCCTCCTGGTCCCAGAGGTACTGATTAAGGCGGGTGCCAATATCGCGGTGAAGGCGGAAAGCGTGCGCGTGTTCTTTATTCGTCGTCCCCTCGTGGCTAGGGGACTACCCCTCCTTTTATAGGCCATGGAGGGAGCAGTTTACAAGCGTGCCACTCTATTCCGCCTACATGTAGTGGCATGGAGTACAGTGCCACGGAGTAGACGGTTGTCCTGGCGAATCCTGCTTCTGGCGGGGCGTCGTGGCGCGTCCTGTGCCCGTACAGGAACGGCTTCAAAAGTGGCAGCATAGAGGGCGCTCGTCAGGCCGCCGCCCGCGAGCCGGCTCGAGGGTGCTGTTGACGGGAGGTCGTACGAGGCACAGTGGCTGGTGTGGCGGTGTCCTGTCGCCGCATGTACCACAGCGTCAGGTATGGTGATGCAGTGGTCGGGATGGCGTCGTGGTGACAGGGATGGTCGCACAGGACTGATGGCGACGGAGGTGGCAGCTCCCACTAGCCTGACGTCACGGCGTCGTCCCGCGTGAGTGCAGAGTAGTTGCGCGTCACCCCTTCGAGGGTTCTGCCGTCCCTTTTCGAGGGTGCGGCACACCGACCGTACAGGAGTGGTTGGTACAGTGCCGCGGGGCGGTTGCTGACCACGCCACACAGCGTCGCACAGTGGCGGGGAGTCGGCGGAGCAGTGGCGGAGCATGATTTTCAGGCGCGTAGTGGCATGGATTCGCCTTTGACTTGGACGCCTGCAGGTGTCAGTGCATTAAATGCCCCTGCCAGAGGGGCAGGTATGGGGGCGGTGGCCAGTGACACCCTCGAGCGAGACGGAAACTCGCTCGAGGGGGCGTTTGGCTCTCGATCGAGACGGGGCCTCACGCGAGGGGGTGCATCCAGCCCTCGAGCGAGGTGGAGTCCCGCTCGAGGGTCGTCCGACCCTCGAGCGAGACGGATCCCCACTCGAGGGGGTGATCGGCCCATGAGCGAGGCGGGTGTGTACCGAGGCGGCGCCGTACCCCTCGAGCGGAGCGGAGTTCTGCCAGAGGGTGGCTGGGCCGATTGTGTGATGGGCCATGGGCCCGCGGGTTCGTTTCATGCATGCGTTTAGGTTTGTTTGCATTTGTTTTTTATGAGTTTAAGCGGGTTTCCCCTAGTCGTTTAGGGGACCCTTATGGCTGTCCCCGACAAAATGAACAATGTAAGGTCCATCCCACTTGCTTTGCAATTTCCCCTTTCCGAAGGTTTTAAACCTCAAATTCTAGAGGAGGAACTTAGCTCCTTATTTAAACTCTTTCTTCTTCAACCTTTTGTCATACCACCTTTTAATTCTCTTTTTGTATATACTTGCATTCTCGTATGCTTTCAACCTCATCTCCTCTAGCTCGCTTATTTGAATTCTTCGCTTCACCACCGCAGCATCGAGATCAAGGTTCATCCCTTTGATTGCCCAATAGGCTTTATGTTCCAACTCAACTGAAAGGTGGCAAGCCTTTCCACAGATGAATTGGTAAGGGGTCATACCTATCGGTGTCTTGAACGCCGTTCGATACAACCACAAAGCTCTGTCTAATTTCTTTGACCAATCTTGGCCTCCCTTCTCTATGGTTTTGTTGAGGATGCTTTTTAAATGCCTATTCGATGTTTCCGCTTGTCCGTTGGTTTGTGGGTGATAGGTCGTAGAGACCCTATGTTCAATTCCCAATTTGTACAAGCACTTTTTGAAATTCTTCCCGGTGAAGTGAGTTCCTCCATCGCTTATCAAGATTCTCGGTGTACCGAAACAAGGGAAAATCATGCTATTGATCATAGCAATGGACTCCTCTGTGGAAGCTTTATGACATGGCATGGCCTCTACCCACTTCGTTACATAATCAACCATGACTAGGATATGCTCATATCCATGTGAATTTTGAAGGGCCCCATGAAGTCTATTCCCCACACATCAAACAAATCGATTTGTAGATTATATCTCAAGGCATGGAATTTCTTTGAGAGATGTTTCCAATTCTTTGGCATTCGGGGCATGATGCAACATATCTTTTAGTATCTTCGTGCATCTCTGGCTAGTAGAATCCGCTGGACCACACTTTTTCTTGGGTCCGAAAATGGCTACAGTGTCCACCGTACTCCGCTGAGTGGCACTTTCTCAAAATTTCTAGCCTCTCTTCTCTTGGCACACATCTTCTCATGACTCCGTCATTGCCAAGTTTGAAGAGGTAAGGTGCATCCCAAAAGTATTTTTGACTTTCAAGATTATCCTCCTTTGAGAGTTTCTATCTAGATGGTCAAGATGCATCTTCCAAATTGCTCGAATGATATCAATCATCCAAGTGTCTTTATCGAGCACTAGATAGAGGTGGTCATCTCTCATCTTGTCTTCTATGGGCTCTTTGTCATCTTGTCCACGATTCATCCTAGAAAAATGATCGGCCACAACATTCTCCACCCCCTTCTTATCATGAATTTCAACATCGAACTCTTGGAGAAGAAGGATCCAACGGATCAATCGTGGTTTAGTATCCTTCTTAGCCAAGAGATACTTGATGGTCGCGTGATCGGTGTAAACAATGACCTTCGAGTTCACGATGTAAGATCTGAATTTTTCAAAGGCAAATACCACCGCTAGCAACTCTTTCTACGTAGTGGCATAATTTAATTGTGCCTCATTAAGAGTTTTACTAGTGTAGTAAATAGCGTGAACTCAGCCTTCCTTTCTTTGACCCAAAACCGCACTTACGGCGTAGTCACTTGCATCACACATGATCTCGAAAGGTTGGCTCCAATCTGGAGGTTGAATAATGGGAGCACTCACCAAAGCACTTTTCAAGGTCCGGAACGCCGCTAGGCACTTCTCATCGAAGTCAAACGCCACATCCTTTTGAAGGAGATGCGTTAAAGGCTTAGTGATCTTTGAGAAGTCCTTAATAAATCTTCTATAGAATCCGGCGTGGCCTAGAAAGCTCCTCAAGGACTTATCATCCGTCGGAGGTGGGAGTTGCTCAACCGTCTCTACCTTAGCCTTGTCTACTTCAATGCCTCTCTCGGATATAACATGTCCGAGCACTATGCCTTGCTTAACCATGAAGTGGAACTTTTCCCAATTTAACACCAAGTCTACATCTGCACACCTCGTGAGGACCTTATCCAAGTTTGCCAAGCAATGCATGAACATCTTCCCATAAACGGAAAAATCATCTATGAACACCTCGACAATTTCTTCGATGAATTCCAAGAATACGGCCATCATGCAACGTTGAAAAGAGGCCGGAGTGTTGCATAGACCGAAGGGCATCCTTCTATATGCAAACGTTCCATAAGGGCATGTGAACGTTGTTTTGTGTTGATCATTTGGGTGAATGGGAATTTCATGAACACCGAGTACCCATCGAGAAAGGAAAAATAAGCATGGTTCACTAATCTCTCGAGCATCTCGTCAATGAGCTGTAGGGGGAAGAGATCTTTCTTCGTTGCTTTGTTTAGCTTTCGGTAATCGATACACATCCTCCACCTGGTCACGGTTCTTTGCGGTCAACTCATTCTTCTCATTCTTCACCACAGTTAAACCTCTTTTCTTCGGTACACAATGTACCGGGCTCACCCATTCGCTATGCGGAACCGGGTAGATGATTCCTGCATCAAGTAGCTTGATGACCTCTTTCTTTACTACCTCTCGCATGGCATGAGTTAGCCTCATTTGGTGGTCCACTATGAGCTTACATTGGTCTTCCATGGTATACGATGAGTTCAAAAGGCTAGGCTAAGACCTTTGAGATCATTGATCGAATATCCAATCACCTTCCTATGATTTTTCAATAAAATCAGCAACTTCTCATTTTCTTCGGGACTCAACTCGTCGCTCACAATGACTGGATAAGTCTTGTCTTGGCCCAAATATTCATACTTTAATCCTTTGGGCAAAGGTTTAAGGTCTACCTCAGGCGCTTGTGGCTCCTCGGGTTTAATTTCTCCTATGTCCTCAAATTTTTCTTCCTCCACGCTTCCATCTTTTGGTTCTAATCCTTTCGTTGCTTCATCTAGTTCTTCATCTTGTTGATCATTAACATTATTCTCCATCGCCCTTTGCAGCGGGTCTCTAAGGGTTTCAACAGAACAAAGACTATCTACCTCCTCTACTTCGTCTTCGGGAGGAAAAGGTGAAGGGTGTTTAGAAACACGAAGAAAATTATATGTGTACTTCTTTCCATTAAGGTTCATTGTTACTTTGCCTTTCCCGGCATCCAACACGGCATCAACCAACTAAAGAAAGGGCCTACCTAGGATTATGTGATCATGATTACTATGGTAAGCATCAATAACAAAGAAATCGGTTGGTATACCTTTTCCAGAGATTATCACATTCATGTTGCAAGCAATACCTAGAGGTCTAATAGTTCTACCATCTCCCATGATTAATTTCGTTGATGTTGGAGCTAAGTCTAGGTTGTGGTCTTGAACTTTATCATAAATTTTAGAAGATAGGACACTTACTTGGGCTCTGATGTCGCACAAAGCTTTCCATTGAACTCCATTGATCTTGCAACTCAAGTGTGGTGTCGTCTTCTCTTCTTCTTCGGATCCTATCGCGTAAACTTTGGCGAGGCAAGCATATGGCGATGCTTCGGGCTTGATCCCCATGATTCTTTTCACCTCAGCTATGTGTTCCGGATCCACTTCATCATCTCCAAAGAGCTTTTGAAAGATCTCACCGGTGGTTTCAAGGTCGTATGGATCTTCCGCTTTCTTTTCCGGTGGGAAATCCACTTCTAATGCTCTTGCCATCCCCTTTTGGTTAGAGAATGGTCTTCTCTTGTCGAATACTTCTCCGTAATCGATTGGAACCCAATCCATGTGTTCGAACTCCCTTAATGGCTTCGCGCTTAACATGCTTCTCTTGTTTGTTTCATTTGATTCAGCGAAGTCAATGCTCGGGGTAGTTCCTGACTTGATGCGCTCTTTTTTCAAGCTTTTTCGGGATTGTCTCCTCTTTTGTGACTTCTGGGGTTGCCTCTTTAGAAAATTCAGCACACTTCTTCTTCCTTGGATTGTATTCCGGCTCTCCCACAAGTCTTGTTTCCCAATCTCTTCGCATGGCCGCCGCTTTACTAATTTTTTGTAGAAGTTGAGCGGCTTCCGTGAGTGTTTTCTCCGGAGATCCCCACCTACACACATTTGTACGTGTTGCATGCAACTAGGGGTTAGGGAAAAGAAAAAGGTATGCAAGAGTATGTCACCGGAGAAGCCGAGTCTTGGTCCTTGTTCGATCAACTCATGAAACCTATTCCAAGCTTGGTCTATCCCTTCCTCTTCTCCTTGCGTGAAAGTGATCACTTGCCTCCTTAGATGTTGAACCTTGCTAATCTGAAAGAACTTCTCGCAAAACTTCTTTGTCAACTTGTTCCAATTGCCTTCAACTTCAAAGGATGCAAACAAGTACCACGTCTTTTCTTCACCGACAAGTTAGTAGGGAAAGAGATTCCATTTGAACCATTCATCGGGAACTCCTTCTTGACGCACCGTGTTGCATAGCGTCATGAAATGCCTTATGTGCCTATATGGGTTCTCTGTAACCATCCCTTCAAACGGGGTTGCCGCCGCCATCTCGATGATCTTGGATTTGATTTCATACTTGGTCGCTTCGAACTTTGAATCTGACTCTTGTACTTTTATGTCTTCACATCGAGGACTAGCGTAATCCCTTAGCGATTTTTCCGGTTCTTCCACGGGGTGATTGACGAACGTCATCTAGACAACAATATAAAAACAAAAACAAAAAAAACAAAAACAAGTGGTTTTCTAGATAATATGTGTTAGATGTTAGAAAACAAAAGATAAACTAAATATAAAAGAAAGTTAGATACAAACCAAATGATGTAAACTAGCTTGCTCCTCGGCAACGGCGCCAGAAAAAGGGGCTTGTTGACGGTTAAAAGACATATCCACCTACGATCCACAAGCGTATGGACCTACACCTTTTTCACCACGAGATTCCCAAGGTTCTTGTCAATCCGCGGAGCAAGGGGATTGGAAGCGTTTGATCTACCTCTACTCACTAACTACTCAAACCCTAACTATGATTAGACAAGAAAACGACTACACTACACCAGAGAGAACAATTAAGCTAACAAGATAAAAGACACTCTCCCATGGGTCTACGATACTTGAACATGCAACCGCTTTAAACATGAAAACCGATCTAATCTATCGGGGGTTGTGACCACGGTTTCGCCCTTCCCTCCCCCCGTACTGTCACTACGCGGAGGTATTCGTGACTAGACCTATGATGGACATGGCGTAATGAATGGATCCCACGGGGGTGTTCCTTCGTAGCACTTCGGTCCTCGCCACCATTGGAAGTGATTTCATCAAGCTCATGAAAACGAACAAGACTCCTTAATTGCTCATTTGAACTTGTTGTGAATCCGTCCTTTATGTCCATGTTTTCCTGCATAAACACAATACTTCCAAATGCATGCACATAGATGAACTTTTTATATGATTAGTGTCCCTAGTGGCGGGTTAGTTCCATAACCAAATCCAAACCAAAGTGTAATGAACATGTTTGGTGTACGAAAATACACTGTCAACAGGGGCCAAGCAGCGGATGACACCGCGCACCAGGGATATAGGAGAACCAGAACGCGAAGCGGTGCCGCAACTGGATCCACTTGTGTGCTGGTGAGATGGCAGTGAAGAGGGAGATGACAATGAGCACCAGAGATGGGCCAAGTGGTGGTGGAGTGAACCCAATGCCGGAGACGAGGGTCCTCGACTGGATCCTCTCGGGTTCCGACGAGGGGCCAACCAGTGGCAAGGAGCGTACCGACAAGGGGGTAGCAAAGTGGGAGAGATGCCTGCCTCACGTTTGCGAGCATAAGTGTCTGTCAACGACGAAGAGGGGTCGAGGGAGCGGCGAAGGTATAGAGGACCTCATCTCTGACTCTGGCAACGACCACGACGACAGCGAGACAAGTTTCTCTGAATATCACTGCCTTTTTACTTGTTCTATAGATGGAGCTTGAGCTAGCTTGAGCTTGAGCTTGATAGAGTTAGTGCCTATGATGATGTCTTAGATGCTTGTCATGATCTTATACAAAGTTCTAAGGCAAATCAGTTCTGATCTAAGTTCTGCTTTTTCTTGTCACACCCTGCTATGAAGCCTATGGTAATTTTCAAGTTCTTATATAATTTAACTATGATGATTACTATTCCAATACGGCTCCAAGTTCCGAGGCAAATTAGTTTTGAATTTACTATATTATTCTTATACCATGTTTAACACTGTTTCAGGCAAAATTCTATGAGTCGCGAGTAGAGCTTGAGTTACTTTTAAACCTTAATGTCTTGGATTATGTGAAACTTGAGTTTGAAAAAATCACAAAAGAAGTCAACATCCTCTTCAAAAAGGCTAAGCACATAAGGAGGTATAAGTATACTACAGAACAAAATCTCGAGCCCATTGAAGATGCGCTCGAAGGGCTTCAAGAATCCTTGGTTGCTTAAGAAGAGGTTGCAAAAAGAGCCAATATTGATGGGGCATTGTTAACACCAAAATTTGGTAGAGGAATGAGTCTGATTTGTGGGCCTAACTTGGTGAGAAAATCCGTCCGGAAGAAGGAAGGTCTCTCCAGAAAGATTTGGCAAAGGAGCTCGCGGTCGGCAGTTGGCTTCCGTTCGGCAAGGAAACTGTTTGCGCTGATTTTGCGGGATTGCGTGATGATGTGGCTCGAGCGAAAGGAATGAATGGATGGATAAGCGATCGCATTTAGAGATAAATTAGGTATCAAATATTGTGCTCGTAGTCCATTTAGAGTCATGCCATGACAGGGTATAAATACAGACCCTGGATGTATGTAATTGTATTCGAAACATTCTCATAACAAACCGGCTTTACGCCAAACCCTTGAGGTCTTGTTGTGTCGTCCAGTTTTGCGAGAGGGCTCATCGATCCGTCGACCTCCGTAAGTACTGGCAACCTTGTATCATGTCTAGTATCATGCGGTGGATTTAGATCATGATGCAAGTAGTCTTGTTACCATGCTTAGTATCATGTGGTAGATTTAAGCTTGGTTCAAGAGGGTTTCTTGTTAGATCATGAGCCATGCGGTGGGCTAAGATCTAGCTTGGAGCTAGTTATCGGCTCTATTGGATTTTGGCAAGATCGAACAGATTCATTAATTTACCCTGTGTTGTTTTGAGTTTTTACTTTATGTTTAAATTCATGTAACACTCTTTTGCCCAATTTAGATTGGTTTGGATCGGCTTTATCTTGTTTCGTGGTCTTTACATTGCCCGTTCATATCTTGCTTCAAAAGGCACGTGGATCACGTGTTTATCAAATAGCCGAAACCGAATCGATCTAGGTTGCAACATGTTGCGGGTTCAAGCTTGTCAAGTCTTGTATAAATCTTGAAAGAACCGGGTATCATGCGGTAGATGCAGGTTTTGGGTTGTCTTGAGGCTAATCATCCAGTGGATTAGGTCTTTAATTCAATCTGATAGATTTATCTTCTTTGGTAATGTTTGTTCCTTCTTCATGGACCCCAATTCGGCTGTTCAGCCGTATTCGGTTATGCTTTCACGAGTGAAACGTGTTTATAAGTTATGCTTTAAATATTGCATTCTTTTATCTTTCCATATATAGATTGTATCATGCGGTGGATAGATCTATTTGTGGTTAGTGGTATGATTTTGAAACAAGTTGTATCATGCGGTGGATAGATTTGTTTGGCATCATGCTTGACGGGTTTTAAAGTACCTAGACATGTGGTAGACTAGTGCTTTGGGCCTATGCATGCTTGTTTATTACATATTTATGATCATGCTTTACTTCATTTATTGTTTATTGTTATTTATCATGGAGGATCGGTTATGGCTTTGTGCACGTGTAACTTCATTCAAATAAAGACCGATTTTCGTCATGCTCTCGTCACCCGTTCGGCTATTTTCTATTTTGCACTTTGAAGCTCCCGAATGGTTTCTAGTTTGTTGGCAGATAGCTTCTTGTAGCTATATGTCATCTCACTTGGCTTTTTGGCCGTAAATATGGAACTGTCTGGTACCACCCGGCAAGTTCCAAGCTTTGGAATTTAACTACTTTGTCTTTTGTTAATTTTCAGGAAAAAATGACTGGCACGTCTTGGAATCTTTTCGCGTGTGAAGCTAGCTTGTTCGGCTTGCTGTGTGCTTGGCATAAGGTGCAGATTTTGCGTCAACACACTTTTTGGCATGCCTGGTGGGACCAACAGCCGAAATCAAGATGCCTGACATCAGTGACATTCTGGACGTCGCCATCGAGGATCTCTCTCTAGAGCAGCTACAACAGCTGAAGTATGCCACAGATCAGTTTCAGAAAAAATGCTTGATGTCATTCAAAAAGAACAGAAGTGGCGTTCCGTATCTCAAAAATGAGATGCCCAGGGTTCTACTGTCAGGAGAGACTGACGCCACAACTCTGCAAGAGAAAGAAGAGGCAATGCAAGCGTTTCGGGATGCTGCGGAAGACGTGCTGAGTAAGCATCACAGGGCTTTCCTGGGCGTACTCAAACAGATGATGGTAAGTATCTTTGGCCCGGGGATGGAGCAAGTATTCAGTCGAGTATCCCCTCATGGATATTCCATGGAGATTTGAGAGTCCGGCTGCGCCCAACCGAGAACGCGGCCACCATTGCGAAGCCAGCCAGTTCAGCCTCCCCCGCCGAGCGTTGGGAGCCAGCCCATCCAGCCACCTCCATAAGGCGCTGGAAGTCAGCCAGTTCAACCTCCTCTGCGGGCTGCGGGGGGCGGCCGATCCGGCCCACCCCCGCGGCGCACGGTCGGGTCCGATTCAACAGCCAAACCCATATCAGCCCACGTATGGGGAGTTGGCGTTTGGCTCGTCTGGAGTTCCACTCACTTCCACCTACAAGATTGCCCCAGCTAGCAACAGATTACAGAAGAACTTGTACGGTGGGGGCTACCATGAGGTTATGGACTATGGTACTATTGACGCCCTCCCGAATCCGGGGTACGGTGCAGCTGCAGGAGTACAAAAGGACGATATCCTGGTTCAGAAGATGGCCAATATGATGCAGAATCAATTCGGCCTCAAGCCTAAAATGCAAGGACCAGCCTACACGCCTCCTTTCCCGGAGTGGTACTACAAAGTGATCCTGCCGCCAAGGGTAAAACCTCCGACGGAATTTACAAAGTTTTCGGGGCAGGATGACACGAGCACGGTTGAGCACATTGCTCGCTATCTGATGCAGCTTGGAGAGGCCTCATCTGAGGAGGCGTTTAGGGTCAGGTATTTTTCCCATGTCACTGACGGGCCCAGCGTTCCAGTGGTTCACATCTTTGCCTCCCCAATCAGTTGGCACTTGGAGGGAGCTGGAGCGAAAATTCCACACTCATTACTTCAGTGGTAGCATGGAAAAGAAGCTTATCGATCTCACCACTTTGAAGCAGAGGCACAATGAGACGCCCTTGGAGTTCCTCAGGAGGTTCAGGGAGGTCAAAGGCATGTGTTTCTCGTTAAATCTGCCAGATGATCAGTTGGCCGACATGGCCGTTGCGGGGGATGCCGCCGCCGTACGAGAAAAGTTGTTTGGTATGGAGTTTGATAATCTGGGCCAATTGTCTCAAAAGCTGTCATTGATGAGCAACCAGGCCTATGGATTCAAGAAATACACCAGGTTCAACAAGCAACACGACATAGCTGACATTTATAATCAGTTCCTGGAAAAGGCCGACCAGATGGAAGACTTTGATGATGATCAGGTAGTGGCTACCGCTGAGATCATGTGGGGCAAGGAGCCGTTGATCATGAACCAGCGTTGGGTCAAGCAGACCAAGGGCACATACGACTTCGACCTCACCAAGGCTGATAAGCTGTTTGATTTCCTAGTGAAGGAAGGCCGAATCAAGTTGCCTGAGGGGCATTCTATGCTTAGGCCCGATTGATTAAAAGAGAAACATTACTGTGGCTTCCATGACAGGAATTCTCACTCCATCAATGACTGCAGGGTCTTCAGGATGAGGATCCAGAAAGCTATCCAGGAGGGACACCTCAAGTTTGATAACAAGATGAAACTAGATGGTCACCCTTTTCCCCAAAATATGATAAGCATTTCTGTCAACATGGCGACGGCTGAGGAAAAGGGAAAGGTTAAGGTCTTGACTTCAGCTAGGGCAAGGCAAGATGGAGCAGTAGATCCAGCGTGGGAAGTGACGTTGGAGCAGGTTCATGGAGAAGGCCCTCGTGTTCTCAAAAGCCATATTGAGGTTGGGGAGTCGTCCAGGGCCAAACCCAGGGTCACTACGCACATCCTCCTCAACAAGTGGCAGCGTCAGTTAGAGAAAGAACACTACCAGAAGTGGAGGCACGAGGAGGAGAGACGCAGGGCCGAAGAAGAAGCGCGCAGGAGAGATTTGGAGCAGTACACGCGCGAGTAGGAGCGCGCACATTGGGGGTGCGCATTCTTCAGGCACTGCTGGAATGAAGGCTTGAAGCTTCCTACGTTGAGGAACTGCCCTGAGTGTAGTGACAGATACTTTGAGTATAGGCAGGAAACTGCCAATCGCCGATCCGTCCATGAAAGAATTGGAAGGATACATCCTAGTGACGATCGGCGTCAAAAAATAATTGAGGTCATTGATCACCCCAGAAAGAGATAGGCAGATCAAAGATGGGCTGATCAAGAAGAAGACGAATATATCTAGCAAGAAGGACAGTGGTGCCCGCCTGGTTTGAGGAAGAGCTAGAAAAGAAGGGTTCAGCGCTTGAGGAATCGTGAATTAAGGCAGGCGGGGATCCAGAAGAAACAGGTGTAGCGTCCAAAGGACAAACCTGAGGGATCAAGTTGTTCGGCTCCGACATGTATGGTATACTTTCTGCCGAATGAGTTTATGGCTCCCGCTAATCAAGTTGTGCAGGAAGAAACGTCCCTAGATGTCAATGACAATGAACATCTGGGAGGATTGATGGCGCAACTGGTGTTAGACAAGCAAGCTACCTTCGACAAACCGGCCAAGAATCGACACATGAGGCCGTTGTACTTGAAGGGATACGTCAATGGCAAGCCATTGACTAAGATGTTTGTCGATGGTGGGGCAGCGGTCAACGTGATGCCATACACTACCTTTAGAAAGCTTGGCATGGGCCCTGGAGACTTGACGCCGACGAGCATAATTCTGAACGATTTCGCTGGGAATCCTTCAGATACCAAGGGGTGCGTCCACGTGGACCTGATGATTGGGTCCAAGACATTGCTCACAACCTTCTTTGTTATCGAAGGCAAAGGAGCCTACAGCCTACTGCTTGGGCCGGACTGGATTCACGCCAATTGCTGCATCCCATCTACCATGCATCAGCAGCTCATTCAATTGGTAGATGACGATATTGTGGTGGTCCAAGCAGATGACTCAGTGAGCATCGCAAATGTGGAACCAGCTTTCTGGGAATATCAGGGTATTGATTGTTTCTCAGGGAAAGACTGGGGAGAAGGTCCTGTTGAGCCTATCAGCAGTGATCAACAGCCGATTCAAGCAGTCGGCTCTTATAGCAATTTTTAATGGACAATCCCGTTGATGGAACTGATGGCAAGTTGGGGCGAGGATCATGTCGGCCGACAAATTGGATGAAGTTGACATTGGAAACGGTGACAAGCCGAGGCCGACATTTATCAGCGCAAACTTGGAATCAGACTTCAGGGAGGAATTGATTAAGCTGCTAAAGGAATATAAGGATTGCTTCGCTTGGGATTATTCGGAGATGCCCGGTTTGGATCGTTCCATTGTCGAGCATCGGTTGCCAATCAAATCTGGTTTTAAACCATATAAGCAACCTCCCCGGAAAATCTACAAAGACGAAGTATTGGCCGATGTGAAGAAAGAAGTTGAAAGACTACTTGATGCAAACTTCATTCGGCCATGTAGATACGCGGAGTGGATTTCTAACATAGTCCCTGTCTACAAGAAGAATGGAAAGATGAGGGTTTGCATAGATTTCAGGGATTTGAACAGAGCTACTCCTATGGATGGGTACCGAATGCCTGTTGCCGATTTATTGGTTGATGCCACTGCTGGGCACAAAGTTATCAGTTTCATGGATGGTAATGCAGGGTACAACCAGATTTTCATGGCAATAAAGGATATATCAAAGACAGCCTTCAGATGTCTTGGTTATATAGGCTTGTTTGAATGGATAGTCATGACATTTGGGTTGAAAAATGCTGGTGCAACTTATTAGCGGGCCATGAATTATATCTTTCACGAATTGATCGACAAAGTTGTCGAGATTTACATTGATGACGTCGTGATCAAGTCTTTGAATCATGACACACACTTGGAGGATGTGAAGAGAACGTTGGAATGCACCCGGAAGCATGGCTTGAAGATGAATCCAAACAAATGTGCTTTTGGGGTATCAGCTGGAGAATTCTTGGGATTCCTCGTACACGAAGGGGGATCGAAGTGGGCAAGAAAAGCATGAAAGCTATTGATGAAGTTGTCCCTCCAACCAATCTCAAGGAGTTGCAGTCACTGCTCGGCAAGATCAATTTTGTGAGAAGGTTCATCTCAAATCTGTCGCAAAAGGTTTTGCCCTTTTCTCCACTGTTGAATCTTAAGAAGGATCAGAAGTTCATATGGGGTGACGAACAACAAAAGGCTTTTGATGAGATCAAGCAATATATGAAGGAACCACCAGTACTGGTCCCTCCACAGTTGAATAAGCCTTTGAAGTTGTACGTGGCGGCCGATACCCAAACCATTGGATCGGCCCTTATTCAAGAATTTGAAGGAAAGGAGCGGGTAGTAGCGTACCTTAGCCGAAAATTACTTGATCCTGAGACCAGGTATTCGGCTGCAGAGAAGCTGTGCCTATGTGTGTACTACTCGTGTACAAAATTTCGGCACTACTTGTTGAATGCCGAATGCGTTGTATACTCCAAGTTTGATGTAATAAAACATATGTTATCTATGCCAATTTTGAATGGCAGGATTGGCAAGTGGATCTTGGCTTCATCTGAGTTTGAGTTGAAGTTCGAATCGGCAAAAGCTATAAAAGGTCAGATCATTGCCGATTTTATAACTGAACATCGTGATCCATCGATTGATTTGCTTGAAATTACTCCTTGGGCATTGTTCTTTGATGGATCATCATGTGGTAAAGGTGGGGAGTAGGGATTTTATTAATTTCACCCAGGGGTAAGATGTTTGAGTTTGCCATCCCTATCCAGCCCACTGTTACAAACAATCAGGCTGAGTACGAGGCATTGCTTCGGGGGCTTCAATATTTAAGAGAGGCCGAGGCTGTTTCACTTGAGGTTTATGGAGATTCAGAGTTGGCTATCAAGCAATTGAACGACCAATACGAGTGTAAAAGTGATGCCCTGAGGAGTTACTACGTGGAATGCAGAGAGATTTTAAAGAGCTTTCAGTTAGTAATTCTACAGCATATTCCTAGAAAACACAATGAAGAGGCAAACAGGCTGGCTCAAAGCGCTTCAGGCTATAGAGAAAATCAAGAAGCGTTTACCATGGAGGTATGTGTGCTAGGAATGGATCTTTCAGAGGATGATTGGAGAAAGGAGATCGTTGGTTATTTGGAGGATCCATCTCAAAAGGTCTCTAGGAAACTCCGGTACAAAGCCATAAAATTTGTTCTTCTGGATGGAAGTCTATTCTACAAAACATTGGATGGGGTATTGCTGCGATGCCTGGGTCCAGAAGAAGCAAAAAAGATGTTGAGTGAGGTGCATGATGGGATATGTGGAGCACATCAGTCAGCCTACCGTATGAAATGGGTTATCAGGCAAGCTGGGTGCTTTTGGCCGACGATGTTGGAGGATTGCTTTGAGTATTACAAGGGATGTCAAGACTGCCAGAGGTTTGGAAATATTCAAAGGGTTCCTGCATCAGCACTAAATCCCATTATCAAGTCGTGGCCATTCAGGGGCTGGGGTACAGACTTGATTGGCCAGATTAACCCACCATCTAGCAAGGGGCATAAGTTTGTGCTTTTGGCGACATATTACTTTACCAAATGGGTTGAGGCAATTCCACTGAAGAAGGTAACATCAGAGAACATGGTTGAATTTGTCAAGGAACACATCATCTATCGGTTTGGAATTCCTCAAACAATCACAACTGATGAGGGAGCTTAGTTTGTATCCTTGGAGTTTAGGGAGTTTGCCGAAAGCATGGGGATCAAATTGTTCAATTCTTCTCCCTATTATGCCCAAGCTAATGGCCAGGCAGAGGCTTCTAATACGATCATGATCAAGCTTATACAAAAGAAGATCGACCAGAAGCCAAGAAGGTGGCATTCGGTACTCAATGAAGCTTTATGGGCTTACCGAATGGCCCCTCATGGAGCTACAAAGACATCTCCTTATGAATTAGTTTACGGGCACCATGCAGTTTTACCTTGGGAAATACAATCAGATTCTAGGAGAGTGGTTTTGCAAAAGGATTTAAGCTCCAAAGATTACAGTGGCTTAGTGATGGATGAATTAGAGGACTTGCACATGATCCGTCTTAGGGCCCTGGAAAATATCGAAAAGAACAAGCTGCAAGTTGCCAAATATTACAACAAGAAAGTAAAAGTCACGCAATTTGCAGAAGGGGATTTGGTTTGGAAAGCTCTACTGCCGATTGGAACCAAATATAGTGAATTCGGCAAGTGGTCCCCTAACAGGGAAGGACCCTTTCGGTTGGTGAGATGCGTGCCCGGTAATGCCTACATGCTGAAAACTTTACTATGAGAGGAATTTTCTGCTGCAATAAATGGAAGATATTTGAACAAATATTATCCTAGTATTGAAATCGATCGTTATTCACAAGCATTGGGATTACATGCATTTGATACAGAAATAGCCGGCGTTCAAGAACGAAGCCGCCTTTAGAACAAAAATTCCTAAACAGGGGGAATGGCCAATACTTGGATGTATTGCCCTTAGCAAAAAACTACATTGAAAATGCTTCTTGCAGGTTTATATCTAACAACCCAGTTGATCAGGACTACGAGGGGGTGGAAAGCAGAAGGCCTGGCGTAAGAAGCGAAACTATGCTTCAATCCTTTTTTCTTTGCTTCTTCAGCTGCTCCCTCTTCAGTTGTTCCAGGACCACCGTGACGGCAACTTGGAAGCTGTGGGGATGACCATGGTTTGCTGCCTCCACCAAGCTGTCCCAAGCCGCTTTCAGGTTACTGTACCTGTCAGAGACATCTGGGATAGAGGAACAGTTGTTAGAGATAGAGATCCGGGTGCAAGCATGGAACCAAGATGAAGGTGGAGATGTTTACCTCCTACCAGTGCCTCCAAAGCCATGCGACGCTCTCGTTCGGCTTGGCAGCGAGGGGTGACATCCCAGAGGTCATGCTCCAGATGCCGGACGCGGCGACGTAACTGGTGGTTGATCTTCTGCTCTGGCATGGCATCCTTTGCTTCGAGGGAGGAGTCAGAGGAGATGTATTCAGGCATTTCTTCAGTCCCAATGATTTCTTCAGGAAGCAGATCAAGGCTAAAATAAAACAAAGAGGAGGTAAAGCACGAGATCACACAAGAAAGCAAGAAGCAAGTTAAAGGAAAACTCACTCTCGAATGGTGCGTTTCTTTGGGGCGCTGTCCTCCTTGGGTTGCTTGCCTTTGTCCATGGCCTTGGGGTTTTCTCCTCTGGATCAGGGGAGAAGATGAGAAGTGATGGATGAGTGTGCGAGTGGATTTGCGGGGGCATCTCGGCGAGGCTATTTTATTGACTGAGAGAGTGCATTGGGAGTGATGACTGGCTGGCGTGCGTTATTGGAATACCAAGCGGCAGGGTTTTCCTCCCGAATGCGAAGGGTTTTCATTGAACAGTGCTTATGGATTACCGAATCGAGGATTTTCTGCGGGTTTTGCGCCAAGGGGGATTTGTTTTCACGTGTTCGGCTCAAGCAAGTTCCCGAATACGTTAAAGGAAAATAAGGCTCGCAGTTGCAAACACAGAGGAATCATCACAATACAAGCATGGGATCAAAAGTTCTTTATTTATTGCCGATAATCAAACATCCCTAGTACAATCTAATCAAAGAGCCTGTTTAGCACAGACTGGGGATGAGTGAGTTCGGCAATAGCGTCGTCATGGCCGTCGAGGCGCTCCAAGATGACCTCGATCTCGTCGATGTCTTTTGGCGCGCCGCCCTGGAAGCCGCGCGGCCAGGTGGAGTAGTCGACGCCGGTGTGCGTCGCCATGGCGGCCAAGCCCAAAGTGGTGCCCAGGCGGATGCCGTGGGTAGCCACCTCATCCACACGGTTCTCCACCGCAGCAAGGCGCTCCGCCGGTGTGTCTCCACGGGCGTTCACCTTGTCAGCCAACTGCTCCACCAGCATTTTCAGCTGGTTAAGCTCGGCGTCACGGGCTGCAAAGTGCAAGGCGGTGATTAGTATCGGAAGCCAGATTGGATTAGGGAGCAGTTCCAGGGCCGTACCGCCGATGGTTGCCAGCAGCTGCTTGCGTTGGTCCTCCCACTCCAGTTCGGCTATGCCAGCCTTCTTGGAGACGTCTTCCAGCTCGCGCTGGGCCACCTCAAGTTCCGCCTTGAAGCGGAGAGCGTCAAGTTCCCCGTAGGGCACGGGGGAGTAGTGGTCCGACTCCGAGGAGTCGTCCGGCAGAGGTTGATTGGCCGGCGCGGGAGACGAGTTCCATTGAACAAGCTTGAAACAAACGGGATCGTCAGAAACGAAGGGAAATCTTAGACAAGTAATGAAGAGAAGATGGCGATCTTTGCCTCCGACGCGAACTGGCGTGGCTCCCTTCCGCCTTGTCGGCGGCGCGGCGCCTGTTGTTGCTCCCCGCCATTGGTTCTTGGGGCTGCGCTGGTGATTGAGAAGAAAAGCTTGAGGTTGGCAAAGATTTGAAGGCTAAAGGCTTGGTAAAGAGCTGGGGGCACCTGCGGTTTTATTTATATGCCTAGTGAAAAAGATAGTGGCCTCAGATCATGGCGCGTATCCCAAAAAAATTGGAAGGTGGAGAGGTTTCCTTGACCGATTTGCCGTCAGGTCGTTTGGGATTCAAAGCTGAGTCGTATTCGGTTGACTGGCTCGGCTAAGTTGCAGTTGGGGTGTCGTTCGGGTATGACATTGTTTGACTACTAATTACCGAATGGATCGTTCAGAGTTGCAGTCAAAATCATGCAAGGAAAAGGGAAGCGAACTTATAAAAGGCAAATGTTGCGAGAACGATCAGTTTGGTTACACATCGCTCAGTACAGCTAAATGTTTAAATATTTTGCGATTACATTGGAGGCATTTGATATTGTTTGGTGGATATCCTCCATCCATTCCTGGTAATCTTTAGGCATTGGACAGGACGGTGAGTTCCGCATCGCACTAATTCACTTCAGTTATGGCCGATGATGCTTCCTCTTGGTTTTTTTCTATCAGTCCAGGAAGTTCGGCTATTCTCTTGTCATCCGCTTCTATTTCAGCTAATAAGTTCTTCCGCTCTGCCTCCAATGCAGCCTTTCTGGCGACCTTCAGTTCGCGAGCAGCTTGCAGATTGGCCAGCATTCCCTTGTGAGTCTCAGTTTGGGATTGTGCTCCTTTCGCAGCTTGTTCAGCTTTGGCTTTCTTTTGCTCAACAGCTGGTCGGGTAGACACATTCCTCAAGGCTCGCCTTATGGCCACATAGTGAATATCTAGACTAGAGATGGGTTCAAATGAAGTCTTGATGTCCTCAGGGAGTTTTTGGCTGATGAGCCACAGCATTCCTTCAAAATAATCGACATCTCTGATTTGGTCTCGAGCATCCTTCTGCAGCCAGGCAAAAATTTCTTTGAGCCTTGTTTGGATTTCCTCTGATAGGGCTTGAGTTCCTCTTTCTCTTGTTTCAGCAGCTGGATTATTCTCCACTAATGGGCTTGATGATGAAGGAGTTTGATCCTGAAAGGGTAACATTGCTGAATCAGGAGTGGTTCATTGAAAGGAAAGGAGATGACAGAGTTAAGTGCATGTGCTTACCTCATGCCTGACTTCCTGAGCCGAGGCAAGGTTTTGTTCAGTTTCAGGAGGGATTTCTTGAACCACTGGTGAAGCAGGGGTCTGAGGAACCCTTGGCGAAGCTGAGGCTTCTGTTTCAGAAGGTACTGGTGCAGCTTATGGCATATCTGAAGCTTCTGGCTGAAGAGGAGGTGGATTTGCCTCTGTTATTGTTGGGGTTTCTGCTTGGTCAGTAGGGGATTGGATCCTTAAAGGACTTGAAGCCTCTAGTTGGATTGAGGGGTTCATCTCTAGTGAAGTTGGTATCTTTGTTCGAGCAGGGGATGACTGGGTCCCTGATGAGGATGAGATCTCCACTTGAGCAGATGGCTCAGCTCTTGTTGGACTTACATGTTGAGGATCAGGGGTATCCACAGGATGATTCGCCAGTGTTTCTTCTGCGAATACCAGATTAAGGGTAAATGCCAGTGTTGATCTTTAAGGAAAAGGTGATAAAAGATCATACCAGTAGATGAAGCTTTGGCAGGTTCTGAAGCTGAAGGCTGCTGGATTCTAGTCTGAAATTGCACAAGATGAAATTTGTCAGAGTAAGAGTAATCTTGTGATCAATAAAGAGGAAATCTTACATCAAAAGGAACTTTCTTGGTGGTTCTTTTCCTCTTGGCGGCTGGAGGTGCAATCAGAGACAGGCCTTTTCTCTTGTCAGCAGTGGCACTGAAGAGAATTGGATCCATTGTGGCATACCTAGCCATCAGTTGAGCCAACGTTGGGGATTTAAATCCCAGAGCAAAAATTTGGTACACTGCATTGTAAATGATTGTCCTGGCTTGAGGGGCAGGCACTGTATTCTGCAGGGAATGGTCAAGAACATGGTTAGTAAAAGAAATGTTTGGTCTGATGAGAAAGATCATGATGTTACATCTGAAGTTGGCTGAAAATCAGGCATCAGTTCTAAACAGAATGAGTGTACTGGCACACTAAAAGTATGGTCATAAAATTCTTGCCACCAAGAGTTGAAGGTTGGATGAGCTATTGTTGTGGGTGTGAAAGGCCAAGTGTAAATAGTTGGACTACATTCATACTGAAAAACCCTTCTGGATTGTGCATTTTCCTTGATTTCTTCTCTGGGTTTGAGGAATTCATGAAGAAATATTCTTGGAGGCACCTGGCCACATCCAAGCCGTCGAGCCACCATATTTGACTGATAGTATTCATAAGTGCTGTGATTTAACCTCTTCCACAAAATTCAGCTGGCAAAGGACATGATGGATCAAGATGTTAAAGATTTCTATAAACCTTCTATCTTGGCGTCCAGTCTCGAAGGAGAATTCACAGGGGAGAGTTAAATTGTCATTATCAAGATAAGGAAGCCAAAGAGGGTTAGGGAAGCCTTTGAAAAAGAGCTCGAAAAGGCCGGGCCGACATTCGATTGATGGAAACAGTTGAAGCAGCCTCTCCATAGGTTTGGCATCCTCTGGTGATCTGAGTTTCCCCTTCATGATAGCTGGATGAAGGGAAAAGCCAGGTGTTGAGGTCAATGCCGACAATCTGGTGCATATGCAGTTGCATCCACATCTGTACAAACCACCAAGGGCTGTTGACACATAGTATCTTCTGGCCGGTATGCATTTGAGTGACAGTCTGATGAAGCATATGGTACACACTACCCAGGAGGTATTTTCCAAAAGGGATGCGTTTACCACCAGCCAAATGGGTAGCCATTACAATGTGATTTAGAGTGGGTTCATTGGCTTTACCACAAAAATTAAATCTGCACAACCACATGTTCAGGAATGCTCTGTACTCAACTTCACCCTGGAGTCCGTCTTTCATGTGATTTTGGATATATAATTTATATCCACTTTCTGGTTTCACCCCAGTTTGTCTTGTGGAGCCTTTGTAGTCCCAGGGGTACACGGATCCTGAAACATCAAGACCGGTAATCATGTAAACGTCGGCCAGAGTTGGGGACATTGGGCCGTGACCGAAGAGGAAGGCATTGACGCCATTTGACCAAAAATGACAAGCTGCTATCAAAAGGTCTTCGTTCTTCGGGGTCTCGGCTAAAGAAAGCTCCAAGCATTGAGCAATGCGGAGGCTGTCCTAAGTTTGGGTCTTGGCACTATTATCCGCAAGCATCCTTTTGTACCAGTTTCTCCAGCCCGCAATTGGGGGCAAAGGCCAGTTCTTGAATGCGTCCTGCCACAGGGAAGGCTTAGATAAAGCTGCTTTGAAGGGGATTCTTTGGGATTCGGCTGCGATAAACTCACGAGGATCGGAAATTCCCACAGGACCAAGGAAGTAAGACGTTGAATAGGCCTCAGTGCAGATTAAAAGCTCGGTGGACAGCTCCTGTTGAGAGAAGGCGGAGAAGAAATCTCAGGTAGAAATCGAAAAGTTAGTGCCGAATGAAGCTTACGGGGATGGAATTTACCTGAGCGGCTTGATTTTGACCTGCCATTGATGATTTGAGCTTGGAGAAAAGATGACCTAGGGTTTGGATCTGGACGGAGGCTCCGATGGATTGCAAGGAGAGAGAATAGGTGTTGAACATGATCAATTTGAAGATGTTGGCAGCTGGAGTCAATTTCGGAATAAAATCACTTTTATCCCGTAATTGAAGGGGCATATGTTAACACCAAAATTTGGCACAGGAAGGAGTCTGATTTGTGGGCCTAACTTGGTGAGAAAATCTGTCCGGAAGAAGAAAGGTCTCTCCAGAAAGATTCGGCAAAGGAGCTCGCGGTCGGCAGTTGGCTTCCGTTCGGCAAGGAAACTGTTTGCGCTGATTTTGCGGGATTGCGTGATGATGTGGCTCGAGCGGAAAGAAGGAATGGATGGATAAGTGATCGCATTTAGAGATAAATTAGGTATCAAATATTGTGCTCGTAGTCCATTCGGAGTCATGCCATGACAGGGTATAGATACAGACCCTGGATGTATGTAATTGTATTCGAAACATTCTCATAACAAACCGGCTTTACGCCAAGCCCTTGAGGTCTTGTTGTGTCGTCCAGTTTTGCGAGAGGGCTCATCGATCCGTCGACCTCCGTAAGTACTGGCAACCTTGTATCATGTCTAGTATCATGCGGTGGATTTAGATCGTGATGCAAGTAGTCTTGTTACCATGCTTAGTATCATGCGGTAGATTTAAGCTTGGTTCAAGAGGGTTTCTTGTTAGATCATGAGCCATGCGGTGGGCTAAGATCTAGCTTGGAGCTGGTTATCGGCTCTATTGGATTTTGGCAAGATCGAACAGATTCATTAAGTTACCCTGTGTTGTTTTGAGTTTTTACTTTATGTTTAAATTCATGTAACACTCTTTTGCCCAATTTAGATTGGTTTGGATCGGTTTTATCTTGTTTCGTGGTCTTTACATTGCATGTTCATATCTTGCTTCAAAAGGCACGTGGATCACGTGTTTATCAAATAGCCAAAACCGAATCGATCTAGGTTGCTACGTGTTGCGGGTTCAAGCTTGTCAAGTCTTGTATAAATTTTGAAAGAACCGGGTATCATGCGGTAAATGCAGGTTTTTGGGTTGTCTTGAGGCTAATCATCCGGTGGATTAGGTCTTTAATTCAATCTGATAGATTTATCTTCTTTGGTAATGTTTGTTCCTTCTTCATGGACCCCGATTCGGCTGTTCAGCCGTATTCGGTTATGCTTTCACAAGTGAAACGTGTTTATAAGTTATGCTTTAAATATTGCAGGCTTTTAGCTTTCCATATATAGATTGTATCATGCGGTGGATAGATTTGTTTGGCATCATGCTTGACGGGTTTTAAAGTACCTAGACATGCGGTAGACTAGTGCTTTGGGCCTATGCATGCTTGTTTATTACATATTTATGATCATGCTTTACTTCATTTATTGTTTATTGTTATTTATCATGGAGGATCGGTTATGGCTTTTTGCACGTGTAACTTCATTCAAATAAAGACCGATTTTCGTCATGCTCGCGTCACCCGTTCGGCTATTTTCTATTTTGCACTTTGAAGCTCCCGAATGGTTTCTAGTTTGTTGGCAGATAGCTTCTTATAGCTATATGTCATCTCACTTGGCTTTTTGGCCGTAAATATGGAACTGTTTGGTACCACCCGGCAAGTTCCAAGCTTTGGAATTTTACTACGTTGCCTCTTGTTAATTTTCCGGAAAAATTGACTAGCACATCTTGGAATCTTTTCGCGTGTGAAGCTAGCTTTTTCGGCTTGCTGTGTGCTTGGCGTAAGGTGTAGATTTTGCGTCAACAGGCATGAGGAAGTTCAAGCTTGTTGATGTGGAGGGTCAGATAGACATACTTTTGTGGATGTTCAAGGGGCATGCTTTTGTTGATGTGTATGGCCAAATTGCACAACCATATTAAATAATTAATGTGATGGACAAGTTAAGTCCTAGCCTAATGGACAAGTTAAGTTAACTGTTTGTAATAATTATTCTTTATTCCTGTGTACAAGTTATCTTCATCTATGTGGACAAGTTACTCTCTTATGATGTCTGTTTTGTCTCAAAAGACATATGTGTTGATTGTGCCTGTATGTCGAAATGGATACAATGAGAGATCGAGCTGACCTGTCAATGAAGACAGACTCAAAGGAGATGCGGATTCACAAACCTCCGTCTCCTTTCTTCACAAAGGAGACACGGATTAACAAACCTCCATCTCATTTGTTCATTGCCGCCACGCTCCCGCTTCACAGCAATGAGGAGTGCTATTAGACTTTAATTATTGAGCTCTCAGTCTAGTAATGGGCGTCAAATGCTCATCGGTAACAGACTTTATAACCCCGTTACCAATACGGTAGTGATCAATAACTGAGTTAACAGCCCATTACCGATAGGTTTAACTTTTGTAACAAACTTTACGAGCCCGTTACCGATAGGTTTAACTTTTGTAACAGACTCTATTTAACGTCTGTTACAAAGAATTCATGTAACAGGTATTTAAGAAGCCCGTTACCAGATGTCCACATTGGTAACTGGTGTTGTGGAGGCCAACCCCGGGGTCGGCCTACCGCGCTTATGGGTAATGAGCGCCAACCAACAACTGTTATAGATGTGGGTGCATGTAACGGGTGTAAGGGCCCGTTACAAATGTTGCGTGCCCTATTTGAGGTTTTCACGTAGTGTCTCTCTCCTCCTCATCCCACATAGGTACACCTTCTTTTGCCCATAACGTATTAAATCAATCAATGGTCTTAGGTACACATTGATGTCATTGCCTAGATGCTTTGGGCCTTGGATGATAATTGGCATCATGATGAACTTTCACTTCATGCACATCCAAGGAGGAAGGTTGAACATACATAAAGTCACAGGTCAAGTACTTAAACTGAATGGATCAAATCCATCTGTACTTAAACCAAATCGAATGTTCCTCGTTTCATTTGCGAACTCGGGAAATTATCTATCAATTAATCTCCACTGCGACCCATCAGTGGGGTGCCTGATCTTGTCATCTTTTTTACGTTCTTGTTTGTGCCAACACATCATCTTTACATTGGCCTTGCACCTGAATAGACACTTCAGTCATGGTATCACTGGAAAATACCACACCACCTTCGCAGGAATCTTCTTCTTCTTCCTCTTCTTCTTCTTCTTCACCCCCTGAACATCACAAGGATCATCTCGTGAGATCTTATAATGTTCTGCTTCACACATGGGACATGCCTCTAATTTTTCGTATTCTTTACCTTGGTACAGGATACAGCCATTAGGGCACGCATGTATGCTTTCTACCTTCAAGCTCAGAGCACACAACCCTTTTAGCTTCGTATGTTGACAATAATAATCCGTTCCCCTCGGGAAGCATGTCCTTCGTGATCAACAATAACTCAACAAAAGTCGTGTCAGAAATTTTGTTACTAGCCTTCCATTGCAGCATTTCCAATGTGCTACGCAACTTCTTCTTCCCCTCTTTGCAATCTGGGTACAACGGTTTTTTGTGATCTTCTAACATACGTTCAAATTTCTTTGACTTCTTCACCTTTTCCCCGTAATTTTCATTTGCCTCTCGCAACGCCTTATCGAGAGCATCATATGGTCCTTGATTCTCTCCCATTCTTCATAATCCTCTTCCATTGGTTCGTCCGCAAATGCACCACCTTGACACCAGTCAGGAATAGTGTCATCTTCTTCTTCGTCATCTTCCATTATGACCCCTCTTTCCCCATGCTTTGTTCATACAAAATAGCTTGGCTTGAATCCCCATTTGAATAGGTGATCATGAAGACTCTTTATCGATGAGTAATCCTTTTCATTTTTGCATTTTTTTGCATAGACAGATAATGAATTCAACCACTTGTAGAAATGCACTCACTCCCTTAATGTAATCCAACGAGATCCTCTTGTTCAAGTACATCCATTGTTGATCCATCTACAAAAGGATCACCAGACAAAATATATCATTATCTTGCAACAAGTCCTAATTAAGGCATAAGATCACTTTGCACAAATATAAAGTGCTCATGCACAATCCACATGATACAATTTGGCAAACTTATGTCAATTTCTCCCACGTGCTCATTTTCAAATAAGGAAACTACTTTTCTACCAAGAATATCAATTTTCTAATGATGAAAACTAATTTTCTAATAAGGAAACCAATTTTCTAATGAGAAAATCAATTTTCTATTGAGTAAACTAATTTTCTAATGATGAAAATATAAATATAAATAAATAAATTGAAAAAATCTATCTACACATAAATCTTATACCACTATCATGATACCTTCTTTCTATTAGAACATAGACAAATATGCATCTAAATAAATAAATCATCATTGTTAGCTCATTTGAAATTATTTCATGAACTCTTTAAGTACAAAGCATAAAACTTAAACAACAATCGTATATCAAGGGAATGAGTGAAATCATGGAGAAATCATCAGAAATCAGAAAAAAAACTCCCTAGGGTGCCATTGGGGAGGAGGAGCTCATGTTGGAGAGAGGAATAAGAGTGGGGAGGGGGCTCGGGCAGGGGGAGAAGAAGGAATTATAGCCATTGCTGAAGGACCGATTTGGCGACCAGAGAGGGGGGAGTGAATGAGAGCCGATAAAAATTCTTCGCCAAAGAGAGAACTCGGCCTATAACCCAAATCCACAACCAAGGATTCCCACACGAGTTTGCCAAGGTCGCGTAGTCACAATGGACCTACCAACCTTAGGAACAAACCCCAAACAATCTGAAAGAGAAAGCGAAACTCAAAGAAGCAAGAGACTTAGCAACCCTGCGCAGTGCCAGGCGGAAGGTCCGCGAGGCAAGGGCTGACGGTCCGCGGACACCGAGCGGACGGTCTGCGACCCTCGAGCGGACAGTCCGTTAAACACACCAGCACCACCAGACACACACCCCGAAACGCGGACGGTCCGTACCTTACACGCGGACTGTCCGAGAGCAACTCGTGCCGCGTGGATGGTCCGTGACCTCCGGGCGGACAGTCCGCCAAACCCCTCCAGGCCAGAAATAGCTGGCCAAACGGATCGAAAATAGAGCGCTCAAGAACTAGCGAAGAACATGAAGAACACTTGGACGAACTTCACCTCGCGGACGGTCCGCCTGCTACCCGCGAACGGTCGGCCAGGAACGGGAACAGCAGCCCGAGCCTGAAACCAAAAGAGCCAAACTACCTACCCGTCCATGGATCTCCCAAACGGCAGAAGCTCTTGTTTATTTGGGGAAGGTCTGAAGCGTCCCTAGGAGATGCTATGCCCCAAAACTTGGATCCTCAAATGAACTAAATCGCCGGAATCGAATCGAAACCGAGCTCAATCAAAAACCTAAGGTACAACCGAAATCCTTCAATCGGAGGCCGAATTCAAAGTTTGGGGGATCAAGATCAAGCACAAAGATGCACGAGGCAAGTATCCATGATTCCCACCAACAAATCCGAAGACAAAAACAACCAAATCGATGGAACAAGCCGCGCACGAAAAACCGACGAAAATAGCTCAAAAAAGACACGACAATCCAACAAGCTAAAAGGGGGAAATCGACGCAACCATGAAAGCTTCCATTCACTAGGAGGTCAAATTCTTTACAAACGTAGGAAAAACTAACCCTATGGAGCAAGGAAATGACAAGCAGTCCGAATGGATGGTTTGCCTGGAAACCCTAGAGCTAATATATATGAGTCCCCTCCAGGCCAGGCAAAAGACCACACTACCCCTAGCACTTAAGTTGTGATACAACCCCTTAGGGGAAATAGGTCATGTAGCACTCCTCTTCATTGCACGGCCACGCCATCACCGCAGACCGCATCCTCCCGACGCAAGCCCTGCGATCCCGCCACGCGTCCGCCGACATCGAAGCTTCTCGGTGCGCCCGGATCCCGTCTCCGCCCGCCGAGCCTCCGGTCTTGGTTTTGTGGCCCAACCAAGTAACCAACGGTTTTCTGGTGAACCGCCGCAAACCCCGCGTGCAAACTCCGGTTGTGAGCCGCTACCCTGCACCGGCTCCGATCGATGACTTCGTCTTGCTTTTCTTGCCACCAAGCGGTCCGCACTCGACCCCGTTGGCCACCGGGTCCCTCGAGTCAGGCCTACTTGTCTCTCCACTCCTCGGAGGCCCCGCAAGGCATAGACCTTTCGCGCCCACTCTTCACCTTCACAAACACAAATCAAGCCGCAACCTTTACCTGCAATACTCAGCCAAGAGTCAGTCCACACCACGTTGTCTATCACTCATCACAACTAGGAGCGACCATCCATCGGTCCTCGGACGCTCCGGTCCTCAATCTCCCCCTTGATGAGTGCATTGACAACACACACAAGTAACCAATTCAGAGAAAAGAGAAAAAGAAAAGAAACAAAAGAAAAACTAAAGGAAGTGATCAAAAGCCAAACCAAAAGCCAAGGAAAGATCACTTGAGTGAGAAAGATCTCGGTCCCCTAAGACAAGGGCAACTACTCGACACAGCCGAGATAAAATGCTCCAAAATTGCCCACTCCTCAAGGTGAGGCAAAAGGGCTCGACACCATCAGCAAAAGAGCACAACTAAAATTCAGGCGAAAAAGAGCTCCCAAATGCATGAATGCAAGCTCCCCTTGAACAAATGCATTTTTCTTTCCTTGGTGCACAACTCCCCGTAGAAACATGAATTGAGTACTTTCCTCCCTCTTGTTGGTAATGCATGAATCAAGTCTACAAATGCACGCATGTGCTTCTCAAATATACAAAGAGCACTACAACATGCTAAACTTGAGACATAGACAAGAAAGATAGCCACAGTTTGAGCACAAGCATCACCAACAAGATAGAAAGGGACATACAAGCAAGTGACATAGCCATGATTAAAATGAAGCATTTTTCACAAAAATTTCCCTCTCATGAGCATAGGACCTAAACATGGTCAAAAGGAGCACATACAACATATAACTCACGAACTCCATGCAAGGACACAAATTCTCATCACAAGATCATCACAAACACCTACAAGCTATCTCATGTCCATGTCAAAGCCATCGAGCCATGTGTCCACTAATATGAGACTTCTCATTGGTGAACATGATGCAACGGTTTAGCACCCAGGATAAGGAATTTAAAACATTTGTGACATTGAAGCACATTTTTCAAGCATAGGCATTTCACATACCATTTTCATGATTTACAAGTTAAGCATGGTACATGAAGTGCCTTTGTGGCAAAAAGAAGCTTAGGCTTCTCCACAAGGTAGCATGTAGGCTAAACATTCATGATGATAGATGGATCTTTGATCCCAAATGAAAAGATCATGGTTCCAAGCACAAATTAAGCAAGATATAGCCATAAGCACCCAAATTGATCATGAGAGGCATTCTACTGACAAGAGAGGATCATATAGCATTTTTACAAAAAGAAGCCATTCACAAGCATATATATCCCAAAGCTACAAGAGCATAGATATACATCTCATGAGCATCACAAGCAAGGTCATAACCTCATCTCTAGCATATCATGGTGAGCAAAGCATATAAGAGAAGCACATCTCTATGGCATATGTTACAAATGCAGTCTATGATACAAAGATGCAAACATGATATGATACATAAATGACAATGCAACATGCATATGTACATCAACCCTCCCAACCGAAGCTCAGAAAGGAAAAACAACTCCAAGCTCTACTCGCAAACAAGCAAATGTAGCTTGGTCCAAAGGCTTGGTTAGGATATCGGCAAGCTGCTTTTCTGTAGGTACATGGATGAGGTCGATGTTTCCCTTCTCAACATTATCTCTCAGAAAGTGGTACCTCACTTCTATGTGTTTGGTTTTGGAGTGAAGCACATGGTTTTTGGCAACACTAATGGCACTCGTGCTATCACACATGAGAGGTACATGGGAACACTCCTCACCAAAGTCACTCAGCGTGTATATGATCCAAAGAAGTTGTGAGCAACAACTAGCGGCAACAACATATTCGGCTTCTGTGGTAGACTGAGCTACACTACATTGTTTTTTTTTGAACCGAGAACCGTGGGGCAAAGCCCCCCGGCAAAACGCAACTATATTAAAGGAGAGAGGAAACAAGTACTTACAACAGGCCCAACCAGAGGTTAGACAAACAGAGAAAGATGAAAAAGGACAAAAGGCCAAAAAAAAGCCAACAAAACAAAGGTAAGCAAAAAACAATTACAAGGCTTGCAGCAGAGCAAGATGGAAGGATGAAGTTTTGCTTTGATCCTAATGAGATGTTCTGAGACTTGAGCTTTGAAGGCCGATTTCCATGCAGCCAGGCATGGAGGTTTTCCATTAAAAATGAGGTCATTTCTTTCATTCCAGATACACCAAGCACCAATCATAAAGAGTTCCATGAAGAAGGGTTGAGCAAAATCCAATTTGGCCGCCTGTATCTTTTGGTGAATATTTAGATGAGCATTCCAAGTGATACCCAACGCAAACCATCTGCATGCTGCAGAGTGACAGTCAAAGAAAAGATGTTCAACTGATTCTTCTACATCTTCAAGACAGAGAACAAAAGAATACCCATCCTCTAAGTATTTCCTCCTTCTTCTCAAAATATTTCTGGTGTTAAGCCTGTCATTTAGTAGAAGCCAAGCGAAAAACTTAACTTTGGGTATACATTTTGATTTCCAAATCCAAAGGATAGTCAGATTGGGCTGAATATCTCTGAAATGGTAATGATAGTATTTACTGGAGGAATATCTATGTTGTCCCCAAATGTAAATCCAAGAATCTTTACCATCCTGATCCACAGGATGTAGGTCATCAAGAAAGTTTTGCAATTGAAGTAACTCATTATAGGCTTCCCTGAACATGGGGATTCTAAAACAATTAATCAGGGAAGTAGACTGCCTGAGGGCCCAAAGAGAGATACGGGGGTCTTTAGCAAAGCCCAAAAGATGAGGAAAAATATTAGAGTGAACCCTTCCATTAATAAGATCCTCCCAAAAACTAACTGTATTACCATGATTGGGGATACACATAGGAACACCCCTGAAGTGGACATTAAGTCGCAGGATATCCTTCCACCAAAAGGAACCTTTTTCCCTTGCCAGATGGGAAACAGTGCCATTGTAATATTTTTGCCAAATAAGGCTGACCCACTGAATTTTCTCCTGCTTGTAGAATTTATCAAGTTGTTTTAGCAGTAAAGCATCATTTTGCACACTCAGATTAATAACCCCAAGCCCACCTTTAGCTTTTGGTTTTCTGACCAAGTCCCAAGCAGCTAGATTGTAGCCCTTTCTATTGAACTCTCTGCCTCTCCAAAGGCAGTTCTTCCTGTGCTTATTAATGATATCAATGACAGTGATGGACAACTTAAGAGTGCACATATAGTATGTAGGCAAGGAGGAGAGGACAGAGTTAACAAGTTGCAAATGACCAGCATACGAAAGATGCAAAGAAGCAGCAACCATTTTCCTTTCAATTCTGCAAATAAGGGGAGCATAGTCCTTTACTTGAGATTTGGTGAGACCCATAGGGAGGCCTAAATATGTAAAGGGGAAAGAGCCTATAGTACACCCAAAGGATTGCGCCAGAGAATTGGCACGCTCAGAAGAAATATTGATGGGAACCGGACATGATTTATGAAAATTAACTATCAGGCCAGAGGAAACACTGATCTTATTGAGAATGTCTTTCAAAATAGTAAGCTGTGAGTCACAACCTTGCATGATAATAATTGTGTCATCAGCATATTGGATAATAGGGCAAGGGTTCTCAGACCTCTGCGGGAAAGGAGGATGAAGATTGCCAATTTCATATTCCTTGTTAACAGCACATTGGAGAAGGTCAGCAGCAGCAATGGCAAACAGGAGGGGGGAGAGGGGATCTCCCTGCCTGACACCACGAATACATCTGAAGTCTTTACCAGCAGTTCCATTCAAGAGCACAGAAGAGGTCCCAGAACTAAGAAGCTCATTGATCCACATGATCCATTTTTGAGGGAAACCCTTTGCATGCAGCATATCAAGGACAGCAGAGTGTTCAATCAGGTCGAATGCTTTCTCAAAGTCTAGCTTGAGAATGATGATTTCCCTTCTTGAGTGATGGCACTGGTGTAAGAATTCGAAAGCCCAACCAAGGCAGTCTTGAATTGTTCTCCCTTTAATAAAACCATATTGATTTTCATGTATAATATCCATTGCCAGAGGTTGAAGTCTGTTAGCAAGTAGCTTGGTGACCATCTTAATAGAGGAGTTGAGGAGTGAGATGGGTCTAAAATCGTTCACTTTCTCAGGATTATCTTTCTTGGGGACCAAGGTAATGTAAGAGTGATTGATGCTTTTAAGGTCAGCCCGATGATGAAAGAAATCAAAGCACAACTTATACATGTCACCTCTAATAATGGGCCAACATTTTTTGATAAAAGTATTGTTAAAGCCATCAGGGACAGGAGCTTTATCACTAGGGAGATCAAGAATGACATTATCAATTTCTTCTGTAGAGAAAGGGCTACACATAACTTCAAGGTTATCATGATGTTTGACAATGGCTTGAAGGTCAAACTGCATATTAGTGTGAACAGAAAAACCCAGTCTTCTTCTGAATTCATTCCAGAATAAAGCACTTTTTTCCTCATGACTAGAGACCATTCTGTCAGTATCATCCATGATTTGACTGATCACATTCTTCCTAAATCTTTCAGTGGCCATTGAATGAAAAAATTTGGTGTTTTCATCTCCAAATTGAGTCATGCGCTGGGTAAACCTCTGTCTCCAGTATTGATTCTGCATTCTCAACAGGTTGGAGATATGAACTTTGATAATTTTCCTGAAATTAAACTCTTGGGGATAGAGAGGTCTGAGTTCTTCCAATTTATCCAAGAAAGCAATCGTCATATTGCAGTTGGCAATGAGTTTAGAAAGGTTTGAGATGCCTTTAGACCAATGCTTAAGTATTCTTCGAAGGTTCTTAAATTTTGCACTAATAATATGAGCACTATTGTCAGAGTTGTGATGAGAGTTCCAGGCACTTTCAATCTATTCAATACATTCATGGTGGTTAAACCAGTAGTTCTCAAAATGAAAGATATTTGCTTTAGGGACATTAGTACCAATTTGGACTCTACAGGGAAAGTGATCAGAGGTGATCCTAGCAAGGGGCAGGACAAGAGATAGAGGGAAAATGGAGGTCCATGCAACAGACGTGAAGAACCAATCAATCTATTGCAGGAGAGGGACTTCCTGCATATTACTCCAGGTATAACTTCTCCCATTAATTGGCAGTTCAACCAGGCCAAGGTGACTGATTATGTTATTGAAAACCAAGGTATCATGAAAATTGCCCCCGGTCTTGTTTCTATTCTCAGCATATCTATAAAAGTTAAAATCTCCCATTAATAACCAAAGGTCTTCATCCTGAATCTGCAGATTGCAAAGCCAATTAACAAATTGATCCCTAGCAGGCTGTCTGCAGGGACCATAAACCACAACTAGATTCCAGAGGGTGAGACTATGGGTGGAGGTTAAAGCAAGATGAATAGAAAAACTCTGTTTATCAATCAAAATGGCAGAGAAGTGCTTTGAGACCTAGCAGACCAAAATACCACTCGAGGAACCCAAAGATGGGCAGAAGTCAAACTGATCAAATCTTTTCGGAGCAAACTTACAGATAAAACACAGATCAAATGATTCTATCTTTGTTTCTTGAAGACAGAAAATGTTGGCATGACTTTCTTCGATTTTGTTTCTAATGGGGTTTCATTTAACTTTATCATTTAGTCCACGGACATTCCAACACAGGATATTCCAAGCACAACTATTCATTGTAACAATTAAGAGAAAGTACCAGGATGTGGGGGATAGCCACCACAAACAAAACAGGGCTGAAAATAGATAAGTGTATCATGAACACAGTACCTAGTAACCCATTACAAAAGATAAATTTCCAGCCACAAAAGATAAAAGCCCCAGTCCAGAAAACAAAAACTGTGTACTTGAGATTCATTGATTTTCTTCGTCCTCAGGGGTCAGAGTGGCAAGGTTCAACTCCAAAGGAGGTATGCCACAGAAGGATTGGCCAAGCTTAATAAGAATAGGCGCTAGGATAGGAGCCACTTCATCCTCATCAAGATTGTCTTCGAGACTTCTACTCACAATGGCTTTCTTGAGAGCAGCAACAGAGGAGATAGAGACTGATTTCTTTGAAGCACCCTTCTTCCTTCTAGGTTCACTGTTCAGCTGAATATGTTCCTGCACAATGCCTGTCTTTAAGCGGGTACTTCTGCGAACTTCATCATCTACAATGGGGGTCTGAGCTCTTCCACGCCTTCTTCTGGAATGTGCAGGTGATGGAGTGTCAGGAACTAGATGAGTAGCAGAGCAATGATCAGTAATCTGTTGAGGTTGCATATCCATATCCCGAACCAAATCCCCCCAGACTTTCTTCAGTGGAGGACTCCCAGCCATGCATGCTGATGCGGATCTGTTTTCTGGCAAATTCTTGATTATAAAGCACCAAATCTCTGCTTTCTGGAAGGGGGCTGTCAAATTCTATATGAGATGAGTCAGAATTATCCAGCTCAGAGTCCTTGATGAATTCCAGCCTAGGCTTTCTGACCCCAGTGGAGGAGGCCTCAGCATTATTTCCCCAGTTTGGATTGTCCACATTGAGGAACCAAGTGTCTATGGCAGAGGAGGCAGGGACAAAATTTCAGGAATTGCTAGGCAAAGGTTCCTTCATGAGAAGAGAGGCTTGGGGGGACTGAGCATACTGAGCAAGGTCTTGAATAATCATTTCAATGGATGGAGAGGGACCAAAGCATTGGTGCAGACCCAATTTAGCAGCCAATCTTCTGATAGGATAGTCATCTTGCATGCTCACTTCATTACAACCTGGCACAATAACAGTACGACAAGCCGAGGTAGACTCAGGTAGATGCAGCTCTAAAGTGATAGGTGCTCCCTGAGCTCTGAAGAAAGCTTGAGTGTCACTGCTAACCGAGGAGCTATCTTGAGGTTGTTCAGGATGTTGCATCAGGCCATTACCAACTGCATTTGCAACAGCAATATCTGCCAAATTGTTGATCAGCTCAACCTCATTTTCATCAACCACTGCATTGTCCACTTGAGGCCAAGGAGCCCAGTCCATGGCATTATCCTGGGGGGGAGGTGGGGGCTGCTCCCAACCCTGATTGATATTCTCCTGTTGAACTTCATTCAGATCACCAACATCTTCAAAATGGCCTTGGATTTGGTTATCATTCTCCTGAAAAGGATGGTTGTCCATATTGTTCTGAGGCTGACCAACTTCAGGGTGGGGATTGCCGTTGGCTGGGATGGGATCCTCATCCCCAGCAATCACATCATTTTGGTGACTGGAAAGAACAAAAACTGGGACAGTCCAGCTATTACCATGATCACCCATCGGATTCCCTTCACTGATTAAGATGCTTCTAGGGATTCTGCTAACCAAGGTAACATTGCATCTCAGAAGGATACGAGAACGACATCTTGAGTTATCAATCCAATTTTTAACTGAACCAAACAGCCCCACAACTTGGGAAATAATGTCACGAGTCTGAAAATCCAGCGGGAAAGCTAAAAACATGATCCAGCAGGTACAGGTAAATGGACAACTACGAAAGTTAAGGCCTCTATCATGCTCAACAATAACAATTTCACGAATATCATCCAACTGCACGGGACTGAGATTGATCATCACCTGTCTTTCAAGGGAGGAAGAAAACTGCACCAGGCATAGCCCAAGCGGGGACAAGCAACAAGACCGAATGGTGGCATGATGCACATTCTCAAGAAAAACCACAATTTCCTCCATTGCATCATGAAACTGATTCTGAGGAGGGGGAGGATTGAGCGTGATGATAGCATACTCATCGTGACGCCGAGGCGGGTTGTCGCTGATGATGATTCTTCCACGCGCAGGCCTGGCCCAATCTTCAATCCCCAAACCATCCGGCACAAAAGGATCAGGGTTCACCGGAAAGTTGGCCATCGCATCCTCAGGCGGCTGCGAGGAGGACTGACAGCAATGGTGTGTAGCCTCCGAGGCGGGATGCTTCAAGTGAGGGGTGGGGTTTTCTGTAGCATGTGCCTGATTTGGGGGAGGAACACTGTAGGCGTCCGACTCTTGGAATTCACTTGACCTCTGAGTATCTGGGCTGGGCTACACGTCCACACTATTGGGCATCCAAAAGACCTTTGGTTTACTCTTGGTCAAACAGAATTTGAATTTATGCCCCGGTTTGAAACAAGAAGCACACCGAAGAAAGAAAGAGCAATTACTTTTAGAGTGATAAATATCGAGACAGCGGACACATCCCCCAAACGTCGAATACGGTTGAGCTCCCAGGAGTAATTAGCAGAGCAATTAAGTGAAGACGGAGAGGCTGCATGGGGAAATGAATTCCTTCGGGTGACGCGAGGGGTAGTGGCCTATTCAACAGTGCCCTGAGTAACCCCTTTGGATGAAGATTTCTGTTTCCAAATAAACTTTGAATTTGGATTCAAAATTCCAACACTCTGAAAACCATGATCTAATTTTGAAGAATAAGAACTTTCAGTAGAAATAGTGGCTTTAAGAATGCCAGAAACAGTCTTCACATCTTTTTCTTGCTTTAGAGAATCAGATAAATCAATACTCAAAGAACCAATCTTGACAGATTGAGGGACCTCAATAGGGTGATATTTATGAACCGACGAATTCTGAACAATCTTCTCAGCAAAGCGAACCTTTTTTATTTTCTCAAGTGGATTAGAAACTCTATTTTGCTTTTTAGAAAGAACAAGTGACCATTTCTTGGCTTCTTCAGCCTCCCAAATAAGCTTTTCTCTCTCCCAGTGTGGTGCACCATTGCTCCAGAGGTGAAATTAAACATCAAATGCTTTGCCCACAAATCTTCTGAGCTTGAAAATAGCAAAACCCACATGAAAAGAGACAGAGAACCGATAATGATTATGACTTTGGTATTCCACTTGAAAGTCAGATTCAAATCCTCCAAGACATGAGTGAAGGGCTCAAGCAACCGAATCTTCAGTAAGTTGGAAAAGATATCTCTTGAACGTAGCAAGTAGAAGGAAACTATTTTCCCGACGAGAGCGACATTGAATTCTCAGACCAGTCAAACTGTAAAGATCATTTTCAAAGTGTTTCCCGACATCAAAGTCCAGCAAATCATGAGCAAACGCCATAGAGGACCAAAAAGAACAACCAGAGAGGCAAAGAAGACCTGGAAGGAGCAACGCAGAACCCTTGGAACACAAGAAACCAGTCCTGGGGGAGCCAAACAGAAGAGAGAACACCGAGCCTCAAGGCGAGCAGGCTGAACCAACAGGAGGAGAACTCACCACCCGCCATGAATCCTTGTCGTCAGCGAAGGTGCAGGTCGAGGTGGGGAGAAGAGGAGGGGAGAGGGCTCTTCCATTGGGCCGATGCTACACTAGACTGTTTGCGAGCGAGGAACCCAAAAACTGGCAAGAACCCGAAGTCGATTTCTGATCGACTCAACACCCCGCAAAATCGGCATCCGAAAAACCAAGAAGCGAAAGGGAAAAGGACGCCGAGTACCAAAGACCGAGCTCAGGAGTCTATCGAAGATACCTGAAGATCCGCTTGATGGCCTGTCGATGTGAAGTCCTCAGCGATGCCTAAAAACGAGCGCACAGACACATAGAAAACTGGATGTCCGGCCTTGTCGCCGTCAAGTACAAGAGGGAGCCCATCATGCTCCGGTACTCCTTCTGGTCCACAGGCTCTCCGTCCTCGTCCGCGTCGAGTGCTGTAGTCGTACTCATCGGTGTCGACAGAGGCTTTGAGTCGTCCATCTTGAACTTCTTGAGGATGTCCTTTGTGTACTTGGCTAGATGTACAAAGATTCCCTCCTTCGACTGCTTGATCTAAAGCCCGAGAAAGAACTACAACTATCCCATCATAGACTTCTCGAATTCTTTGCTCATATCCTCTGCAAACCTCGCAACCAAAGAGCGATTCGATCCACCAAAGAAAATGTCATCCATGTATACCTGAACAATCAGGATATCATCACCCTGCATGAGGAGAAACAGAGTTTTATCTACCTTGCCCATCTCAAACCCCTTACTGAACAAGAACCCCCTCAAACGGCCATACTAAGCACGGGGAGCTTGTTTCAGCCCATACAACGCCTTTTTCAGCCTATACACCCTGTCGGGGACAGCCCTAGGGGTCCCCTTTAACAACCGGGAAATCCCCACTTAAAACCCGCAACAAAGCCAAACAAACTTTGCCTAACCATGCAGGATACAGCCCACGCTGCAGGGACCTCAACGACCCACCAAGGCGGCCCTCTTGAAGATCCCCTCGAGCAGGCTTCGCCTCGCTCGAGGGTGCGCGCCTCCCTCGGGCGGGCTCCGTCCCGTTCGAGGGGGTGCGCTTCCCTCGAGCGAGCTCCGCCCCGCTCGAGGGGCCCGCTCCCCCTCGAGCGAGCTCCGCCTCGCTCGAGGGTCCGCCCCGCCCTCGACCGGGGTCCGCCTCACTCGAGGGCGCCCGCACGCGTACGCTTGCCCCCGTACACGGGCATTTAACGCCTTGACACCGGTGGGACAGCGCCATCATGCGCCGGGGCTCGCGCCGGTGCCGCCGCACCAACTCCCCAGGAGGGAGCCCATCCCCATCACTGTGGGGAGGGACTGTGCAGCGCGGCCGGTGTCAGTCCCGTGACGCCTTGCGCCTGCTCCAGTAAGACTAACGCGCCGAGCCCTCGAAGGGGGGCCGGCTGCACCCTCGATTTGCTTTCTTGTGACCCTACAGGGTTAGGTGGAGACGCTAGGCCGGTGGAACGCCATCCCTGCCACTGTTACAGCATGGCTGCCGTCCCCGCGCGTGCAGGCGCACGCCAGGCGCTGTAGCAACGACTCCAGCACTGTGAAACGCACTGGAACGGGACGCCGTTTTACCTACTCCTGTACTCCGTACGGGCCAACGTCAGCAGCTCCCTCGAGCCTATCAGAAGACATCACTACCATCCGCCGCCCTTCTACCCTCGAACCGCCACTGTTCGGGTACAAGATAGGCCATGGTGGCCGGATCGCTGCAAGGATCGTCCGGACGGCCGCCCGCTCTACAGCATATCACGCCATTCCCCTTCACGTAGCTAAATAGCGCGACGCGCATGTGATTCGCTCCTTCCTTGATGTATAAAAGGGGGACGAACCCTCCCTGCCGTGGGGAGGACGGGGGAACACAGACACAACACAACAGGGGACAGGCTGCGCCACGCACTTGCTCTCCAATTCTCCCACAACATATTCAGCCACTACACCAGGGACTTGGAAGCCACACTTCCTCTCCCGCCTTGCTTGTAGCAGCCCCACTACAGGCACCCCCGGTGCTAAGTAATATAGTGCCTTGAGCACACCACTGCTGGACGTACGGCCCCCTCGGCCGGAACCAGGATAAATCCCGTGTCTCTTATTACTTAGCATCGACCATTGAGGGATAGACCTCAGCGCTTTCTACTGGTTAGTGTCGGGACCACATTCCGCACCGACACACCCTGTGGGGAAACTCAGCACTCTCAAAGCTCGGTGGTTGCTTCACATAAACTTCCTCCTCTAAAAACCCATTCAAGAAGGCACTCTTCACATCCATTTGGTACAATTTGAACCCTTTGCCACAGAAAAGGCTAGAAGGATCCTAATTGCCTCCAAACGGGCTACAAGAGCAAATGTCTCCTCATAGTCTATCCCCTCCTTCTGAATATAGCCCTGACCAACCAACCTCGAGTTGTTCCTTACCACCTCACCATTTTCTCCCTCTTTGTTTTTCCACACCCATTTTGTCCCAATAGGTTTGCAATTTGGTGGTGGCTCCACTAACTCCCACACTTGGTTTCTTTCAAAATTCTCTAACTCCTCATGCATGGAATTCACCCAATTAGGATCAGATAGAGCGTGTCCAATGTCTTTCGTCTCAAAAGTAGCAACAAAAGCTGAATGAGCAAAGTGAGAAGCATTTCTGGACCTCGACCGTGTCGTATGCTCATTGATGTTGTCGATGATTACTGAGGGTGGATGATCAACTTGGACGCGCCTTGGTGCCTCTCGCTTGGAGACAACCTCCCCATCAGCAACTGCTTCCACTTGATCCTGCTGAACTGTAGGCGGTGTAGGGGATGGACCATCCTGCACCGTAGTCGTCGTAGTGGAAGTAGAGGATACATGCATGGCTGGAGCCTCACCATCATCACCATCATCCTCTCTAGCATCATCCTCCTCGTCCTCGAAGATCTTCTTGCCAACTTCATCATCACCTGCACACTCAAAGACAAACGAATTGCATGGTTGTGTCTCATCGAAGGTCACCTCGCAAGTCTCCATGAATAGGTTAGTATCAAGGTTGAGCACATGAAATGCTCGAGAGTGACTAGCATAACCCAAGAAAATCCCATCAGAAGACCTCAACTCAAACTTATCAAGCCTACCCTTCTTGAGAATGAAGCACCGACAACCAAAAGCCCTGAAATGGCTCACTCTAGGTGCTCGCCCGTGCATAAGCTCATAGCACGTCTTTTTCAAGAAGGCCCTCAAAAAAATCCAGTTCCCAACATGGCAAGTATATTCACTGCTTCCGCCCAATATCTCCTCGGAGTCCTATTCTCATCATGCATCGTCCTAGCCATCTCACAAAGGGAACGATTTTTCCTTTCAACCACACCATTCTGACAAGCGACATAGGGAGAAGAAAACTTATGTTCGAGACCCAAATCACGACAAAAGGTTTTGAAATGAGAATTTTTAAATTCATTGCCATTGTCGCTACGAATAGCTCGAACAACATCTCCATGTCTCTCGTTCTTCAACCTCAAGATTAGATCCCTCACAAAACTAAATGTCTCCCCCTTGTCAGCTATAAAAAAGACCCAAGCATAGCGAGAATAGTCGTCCACGATCACAAGGACATACCATTTCCCACCCGCCGAGCACACACGAGCTGGACCAACCAAGTCCATATGGAATAGCTCGCATGGCCTCTCTGTCATAACAGATGTTAGAGGTGGATGAGAGGCGGAGACCATCTTGCCATGCCTACACAGAGCACATACCAAATCCTTTTGGTATTTCAATTTTGGCAATCCTCAGACTAATCCTAGCCCACTCAAGCGTGACAGCAAGTCAAAACTCAAGTGACCAAGTCTCTTATGCCATTTCCAAAGCTCCGCCAAAACACCGGCAACGAAACAACGAGAAGAACAAACGCACTAAGAAAAATCGGCTCTAAAAATCAGACCCTCAGGGACGATCGTGCATACAAGATCGCCTCGAGAATCCAAAACACGAGAACAGCCCGTTTTGAAACGGACTTCAAAACCCTCATCAAGAAGTTGGGAGACAGAGAGAAGATTGTAACCCAAAGACTTGAAAGGAGAAACACGCCAAAGAGTCACAAACTCACTCACCTTCACCGTGCCCACTGAAAGCACTCTACCTTTCCCATTATCCCCGAAAGTGATGTACTCTTTGGTCATCACTGGGGTGAGGCTGGAAAACCACCGTCGATCTCCGGTCATGTGTCGAGAGCAACCAGAGTCGATCAACCAAAAGCCCTCCATGCCTCCCACCTGCAAAATCAAAAACGAGAGCGAGAGTGAGCAAAGGACTCAACACTGGGGTTAGTACAAAACGAATCAAACCAGTGCCTCGCCATTTGCTCAAACGTGGGGTTAGCAAAATCTATCCTATCTCTCCTAGGTGGAACACCCACATGTCCCCTTGGAGGACTACGCATACCATGAAGGGGAGATCGTGGCCCATAGCTCCTCTGGGACCTAAAGCTGCGATCGTTCCCCCCATACTCATATTGGCCACGAGCATAGGAACGTCTAGCAAACTCATCACGCCCAACCCAACACGCCTACCACCTTCTCTATGTGGAGGCTCACCTCGAGGTACAAACTCACGCCTCTTCCGAGGGTAAATGGTACGCACCATACCCTCACCTCCCGGCACCAACCTAGGCTCAGGCACACCATGAGAAGGGCGGTACCTATCCTTGTTGGCCAACTCTCTAGCCAACCTCTCCTCACGCTTCCTCTTGAAGCAGAACTCAGCAAGGTGCCCATCCTTCCCACAATGCTCACAATGGAAGGGTTTCGGTTTTGGCTTTGGTTTTGGTTTTGGGTTCTCTTTGGGCTCTGGTTTCTCCTCACTTGGTTTCTCTCCCTTCTTCCCAAAGAACTCATTCCCCAAGTCACTCTTGAACTTGATGGGTTTGTGGAAGTTGTCGGTTTGTGGAGGAAACACGGGTGGAGCTGGGGTTGTGTCTAGTCAGTTCCTAAGAGGATTCATTTTAGGAACAAAGGCATTTTTGTGGTGGGTTTTTAGTGGTTCTGGGATATCTCTGATCTTCCCCTCATTCTCACCACTTCCCTCACCCACCTTGTTTGCCCCAAGCGCTTTCCCATCCTGGCACTTGTATGTCTCGATCATTATCCTCAACTGAGGCTCATGACCAGACAACCAAACCATCAGCTTTCTCAACTCATCATTCTCATCCTGCAAATGATCAACATAGTGTGTAAGCTCCATATTCTTCACAACATTTATTTCACAAGTGGAGCAAAATTGTGGGAATAGGAGCTTTCAGCTAAGCCTCTAGAGATCTAGCATACACAAACGAAACATCTAGCTTCTCATGCAAAACAGGACAAGAAGTGCAGCACCAAGCAAAGAGGGTCTAGATTTCATCTCATCTAGCTCAACCCTAAGCACATCTAGTTCCTCCGCCTTGGAGGCATACTTCTCCTTAAGCACAGTCAATTCACCAAGAAAAGTGGAACAATCAGTGCATTCAGGTTCATTGGTCACAACAGGAGCACACTTAAGAGAATCTATTTGAGCCCTAACATCATCAAGCAAAGATTCTAGCTCAACCACCTTCTCCTTAGCCTCTCCAAGCAAAGACCTATACTCCCTCTTCTTCTTGTTGGTCTTTCTAAGCACATCATCACGGTTGTCAAGCAAGTCATTCAGCCTAGCATTCTCTGCTATCAAGAAGGATGGGTCATTGTTTACCTCTTCCTCGGAGTCAGAGCCCGAATCATCCTTGTTGCTCTTCTTGCTTGAGGACCTATGTGTCATGCCGCAAAAGCCTTGGGCGGCGAAGCACAGGCCGTTGATGTTCTTGCTCGACCACTTTCTCTTGTCCTGGTTCTCTTCTTCATCACTTGAGCTCGATGAAGAGTAGCAGGAGCTTGAGTCGATGTCGCTCACCCCGGCCACCATCGCTCGCTCCTTCTTCTTGTGACCACCATTCTTCCTCGGCCTCCGCTTGGACTTGTTCTTGCCCTTGTAGTCGTCTCTCGAGCGGTGCTTGTGGTCGGTCCTCAGATGGTGCTTGTGCTCTGGCTTGACCTCCATGGGTTCCGGGCACTCGGCGATGAAGTTCTTGTGCTTCTCACACCAGTAGCACATGCCCGAGCTTCTCCGAGCGTTCTTCCAGTTCGTGTACATGCGCTCGAACCGCCTGCTTAACAACGCGAGGTCCTCCTCGCCCAGCACGTCGAACTCCTCATCTGGCATGGACACAAGGCAAGACAAAGATAATTGTCTTGAAGACATGTTAGCATTAGTCCTTGAACCAGATACGAGAGCCAGACTATGGGGATCAGTCGGGTTCTTGATCTTTGCACGCAACCCACGGTCCACCTCAGACGACTTGAGCTTGGAAAACAGCTCATCCACCATGAGGGTCTCATACTTCTCTGACTCTAGGATGGCCTCGACCTTCCCAATCTGTCGGGGACAGCCCTAGGGGTCCCCTTAAACAATGGGGAAAACCTCACTTAAAACCCGCAACAAGGCCAAAACACGCTAAGCCTAACCATGCAGGTGCCTAACCATGCAGGACACGGCCCACGCCGCAGGGACCCCGACAGCCCATTAAGGCGGCCCTCTTAGAGATCCCCTCGAGTAGGCTCCGCCTCGCTCGAGGACTCGCGCCCCCTCGGGCGGGCGCCGCCCCGATCGAGGGGCAGCACTTCCCTTGAACAAGCTCCGCCTCGCTCGAGGGCTCGCTCCCCCTCGAGCGGGTTCCGCCTCGCCCGAGGGTACATCCCACCCTCGACCGGGGTTCGCCACGCTCGAGGGTGCCCCTCACGCGTGCGCCGGCCCCCGTACACGGGCATTTAACGCCCTGACACCGGCGGGACGGCGTCATCATGCACCCGGGGCTCGCGCCCCGGTGCCGCCGCACCAACTCCCCGGGGAGGAGCCCATCCCCGCCACTGTGGGAAGGGACTGTGCAACGCGGCCGGTGTCAGTCCCGTGACACCGTGCGCCTGCTCTAGTACGGCTGACGTGCCGAGCCCTCGAAAGGGGGCCGGCTTCACCCTCGATTCACTTTCTTGTGACCCTACAGGGTTAGGTGGAGGCGCTAGGCCGGTGGACTGCCATCCCTGCCACTGTAACGGCGTGGCCGCCGTACCCGCGCGTGCAGGAGCACGCCTGGCACTGTAGCAACAACTCCAGGCCTATGAAGCGCGTCGGGAAGGAACGCCGTTCTGCCTACTCCTGTACTCCGTACAGGCCTGCGTCAGCACCTCCCTCGAGCCTGTCAGAGGACATCACCGCCATCCGCTGCTCTCCTACCCTCGAACCGCCACTATTCGGGTACAAGTCAGGCCATGATGACCAGATCGCTACAAGGATCGCCCGGACGGCCGCCCACTCTACAGCATAGCGCGTCGCACTTCCCCACGTAGCTAGGTAGCGCGGCGCGTATGTAACCCGCCTCCCCCTTGATCTATAAAAGGGTGAGCGAACCCCCCGGCCGCAGGGGGGAGACACATACACAACACGAAACACAAGGCCACGAACAGGAACCCTTCACACACCACGTACTCATTCTCCAATTCTCCTACAACATCTAAGCCAGGGACTTGGAAGCTACACTTCCTCTCCCGCCTTTCTTGTAGCCGCCCCACTACAGGCACCCCCGGTGCTAAGTAATATAGTGCCTCGAGCACGCCACTGCTGGACGTACGGCCCCCTCGGCCGGAACCAGGATAAAAACCCTGTGTCACTTGTTACTTAGCATCGACCATTGAGGGATAGACCTCGGCGCTTTCTACTGGTTAGTGTCGGGACCATATTCCGCACCGACAGTTGGCGCCCACCGTGGGGCAAGCGAGCGCCTAAGGTCATTCCGTCAAACTCCCTCCATGGTGATCCGCACTGAGTACCGTGGTACACGCTACTGCATGGGTAGCTCGGACCCCCTCCCAGCCGGGTTCGAAATTCGCTTCAGGGACCTGAATTTTCAGGCCACGGGGAACGGCTATCTCATGCGCCTCACCAACCGTGAGGAGCTCCGCGCGCGGCGCCAGGCCAGGTCCGCTCAGGCCCCCGCCGCACACACAACTCCGGCGCGGGCGCTGCAGGCACGGATGTCGCGGGTCCATCGACGCCACAACGCCGTCGTCGCTGCGGATAGCGCTCGCGCCGGGCGCGGTCCGAGCGGCGGCGGGCGAGCGCGCGCAGCCACTCAATGTGGCGCGCCCACCGTCACGACCGCCACCACCCCGGCAGGACAGCGCACGGTCTCCGGACCGCGCATCCCCATCGGGCTGCGCGGTGCTACGTCGGCCTACAACGCCAACGTCAACACCACGATGCGCAGGGTTCCACCTGGCCGCCACGTCTTCGTCGCCAGGAATCCCGGCACATCAGCAGGGGACGAATCGTCCCTGGGCTCCGTCGACACGTTACCACCCGCCAACCGCCACGGGTACGCGGAGTGGGACTTCTCCGGCGTGCCAGACCCAGTTGTGTTCCGGCGTTTCCTAGACGCTGCGGACTACTGGTTCGGCTACTCCGACGACTCCAGCACCGGGAGCTACGACCCCGCGCGGGAGTGCTACGCCGTCATCACCAACGACCCGGCCAATGCCGCCGGCGCGGCAGGCGCCGGAGACGGGGAAATCACCCCTGCCCCAGGGATCGCCACGCGCCCGGCCACGGGGCCAAGCGCTCCCGCCGGGGCCGACGGCGACGCGCGCGGTTGGCCCAAGCCCGAGAGCTCGAGGCCAAGCCGGCGGAAGAATACGAACGGTGCGGCCGCTCCGCGCCTCAATGGCGGGGGGAGGCCTCCGCGCGCGGCGAACGCGCACGGGAGCCGGGCCGACGGTGTCGGCGACCGCATCAACACCGTCCCCAACGTCGACAACGCGGACGCGCCCCCGCGAGCAAGCCAAAAGCTCATCGCCGCCGCGACGCTGCTGAGAGCCATGCCGGCACCCTCGACGCCCGAGGCTCGAGACCTGCACCGCGAGGTGCAAACTCTCATCGAGCAAGCGGCCGTCCGGCGAGGCCGAGAGCTCGGCCCCACGCATCCGCCAACGGGGGGGATGCGCGGGACGACGAGGCCGCACCGGGAGGCGAACCCTCGGTGCACGCGGGGGGACCGGGGCCGGGGCGACCCGCCGACCAAGGGCGCACGCCGGCCAAGGAGCGGCTCCCTTGACGCACGCCGGGCGCCCCGGATGGCGACGCCCGAAACGTCATCAATGCCAGGCGCACCAGCAAAGCTGACGCACGAGCAGCAAGGGGCTACCACCCTCGACGGGGTGGACGCCGCGCGGCCGGCGAGGATCGCTCCCCGACGCCGGAGCCCCCTGGCACCCGTGTGTTCAGTCGGGAGATCCGCGCGGCAGCGTTCCCCCAACGCTTCCGCCAACCCTCGACCATCGTCAAGTACAACGGGGAGACGGACCCCCGTGTATGGCTCAACGACTACCGCTTAGCTTGTCAGCTGGGCGGGGCCACCAGTGACGAGGTCATCATCCGCAACTTGCCCCTGCATCTGGGCGACGCGGCCCGGACATGGCTCGAGCACTTGCCCGCCAGCCAGATCCACAACTGGGACGACCTGGTCCGCACGTTCGTGGGCAACTTCCAGGGAACGTACGTGCGCCCCAGAAACTCATGGGATCTGCGCTCCTTCACACAGAAGCCCGGCGAGTCACTGCGGGACTTCATACGGCGCTTCTCTAAGCGCTGCACTGAGCTCCCCAGCGTGGCGCAGTCCGAAATCGTGCACGCCTTCCTCGAGGGCACCACGTGCCGAGACCTCGTGCGAGAGCTAGGACGCAGCCCGCCTGCGGACTCCAATGAGCTATTCGACATCGCCACCAGCTTCGCCTCCGGAGAGGAGGCCGTGGGGGCGATCTTCAACGGCAAAAAGGGCAAGCGCTCGGAGGACGTGCCCGCGGAGGGCAGCAAGTCCAAGGAGCCGCACCGCAACAACAAGCGGGGCAAGAAGGGGAAGAAGCCGCGCCGCGAGGCGCGCGAGCAGGGGCGCGACGGTGGCAACGCCGAGGCCCTCGCTGTTGACCCGGCTCGACGGGGCCTTCGACCGGCCCCTCGAGGTCCGGGGGTGTTTGACGACATGCTGAAAAAGCCATGTCCCTACCACAAGACCCCAGTGCACCATACACTTGAGCAGTGCGATATGCTCAAGAAGTTCTACGGCCGTGCCGCCGCGAAGGAGGCAGAGGCCAAGAAAGACGGAGGCGACGGCGATGCAGGCGGCTTCCCCGCCGTCGAAAATGTGTTCCTCATCTTTGGGGGGCCAACCATCGACATGTTGAGCCACCAGCGCAAGAAGGAGCGGCACGAGGTCCTCGCCGCGGAGAGGGCGCCTCCGTCCTTCCTCAATTGGTCGGAGGACGCCATCACCTTCAGCCGCGAGGACCACCCGAACCGCATCCCCAATCCAGGCCAGTACCCGCTGGTGGTTGACCCCATCATCGGGAACGCCTGGTTCTCGAAGGTCCTCATGGACGGAGGCAGCAGCCTCAACATCCTCTATGCGCATACATTGCGCCTGATGGGGATCGGGTTGGACCAGCTGCGGCCCAGCACAAATCCGTTCCATGGCATCGCGCCGGGCAAGCAGGTCCAGCCCCTCGGGCAGATCGATCTGCCAGTCTGGTTTGACACCCCAAAGAACTTCCGCAAGGAGACCCTCACCTTCGAAGTGGTGGGGTTCAAGGGGGCCTACCATGCTATACTAGGGCGACCCTGTTACGCCAAATTCATGGCGGTCCCCAATTATACTTACCTAAAGATGAAGATGCCGGGACCGAACGGCGTCATCACCGTCGGCTCATCCATCGAGCACGCGTTCGACTGCGACGTCGAGTGCGTAGAGCACGCAGAGGCACTGGCGTTGGATGAAGCGCTGGTGAACACGTTGGAGAAGATGCTCAACGACGACCTCGACCCCGCCTCCAAGCACGCTGGCACCTTCGAGGCCGCAGAGCAGACCAAAGGGGTCCCCCTCGACCCCTCAGCCCCCGAGGGCAAGGCGTTGAGGGTTAGCTCCACCCTCGACCCCAAATAGGAAGTGGTGCTCGTCGACTTCCTCCGTGCCAACGCCGACATCTTCGCGTGGAGCCCCTCGGATATGCCAGGCATCCCGAGGGAAGTCGCCGAGCACTCCCTTGACATCCTGCCAAACGCCCGCGCCGTGCAGCAGCGGCTGCGCCGCTTTGACGAGGAGCGGCGACGGGCAATCGGAGCGGAGCTGCGGAAGCTTCTCGAGGCCGGATTCATCAAGGAAGTGTTCCACCCAACGTGGCTAGCAAACCCCGTGCTTGTAAAGAAAAAGAATGGGAAGTGGCGGATGTGTGTAGACTACACTAGTCTTAATAAAGCATGTCCTAAAGTTCCTTTTCCTTTGCCACGCATTGATCAAATCGTTGATTCGACGGCTGGGTGTGAATTGCTTTGCTTCCTCGATGCTTACTCTGGGTACCACCAAATAAAAATGAAGGAGTCCGACCAGCTCGCGATTTCGTTCATCACACCGTTCGGGACGTTCTGTTACGTCACGATGCCATTCGGCCTCAGAAACGCGGGTGCAACATACCAGCGTTGCATGCAGCACGTTTTTGGAGATCACATCGGGCGAACGGTTGAAGCATACGTGGACGACATCGTCGTGAAGACCAGGAAGGCGGACGATCTGGTTGGCGACCTCGCCGTCGCGCTCGGCTGCCTACGGGCCAATGGGGTCAAGTTAAACCCCGAAAAATGTGTCTTTGGAGTGCCGCGAGGCATGCTCCTGGGGTACATTATCTCCCAGCGGGGAATCGAGGCCAACCCTGAAAAGGTTGCGGCCCTCGAACGAATGGGTCCGATCCGGGACCTCAAAGGGGTGCAGAAGGTGCTGAGGTGCCTCGCCGCCTTGAGCTGCTTCATCTCGCGGCTCGGTGAGAAGGGCCTGCCCCTCTATCGCCTCCTCAAGAAGCACGAGCGCTTCTCCTGGACCACCGAGGCCCAGGATGCGCTCGACAAATTGAAGGCGTCCCTAACGCACGCCCCGATCCTCACGCCGCCGCAAGACGGCGAACCCCTGCATTTCTACGTAGCCGCAACCACCCAGGTGGTCAGCGCCGTGATCGTCGTGGAGCGCACGGAAGAAGGGCACGCCTTGCCTGTACAGCGGCTGGTCTACTACATCAGCGAGGTCCTGTCAGACACAAAGACGCGCTACCCCCAGGTCCAGAAGTTGCTGTACGCGGTAGTTCTTGCGCGGCGCAAACTCCGCCACTACTTCGAGGCCCATCCCGTCACGGTGGTCTCCTCCTTCCCACTAGGGAAGATCATCCGCAACCCCGACGCCGCGGGCAGGATTGCCAAGTGGTCCATAGAGCTGATGGGCGAGACGCTCGCCTACGCCCCGCGCAAGGCTGTCAAATCCCAAATCTTGGCGGATTTCGTCGCCGAGTGGACAGATACGCAGCTACCGCCGCCGCAGATCCAAGCAGAGGCCGGGACTGCGTTCTTCGACGGCTCGGTGATGAAAACGGGAGCGGGCGCGGGCTCGCTCTTCGTGTCACCCCTCGGGGAACACATGCGGTACGCGGTGCGCCTCCACTTCCCCGCGTCTAACAATATGGCTGAATACGAGGCCCTCCTCTGCGGCCTCAAAATCGCCATTGAGTTAGGCGTCAAGCGCCTCGACGTGCGGGGGGACTCGCAGCTCGTGATCGATCAGGTCATGAAGAACGCGAGCTGCCACGACGACAAGATGGAGGCCTACTGCAAAGCCGTGCGGGCCCTCGAAGAGAAGTTCTACGGCATCGAGCTCAACCACGTACCCCGCCGGTACAACGAGGAGGCGGATGAACTGGCCAAGATTGCGTCCGGGCGGATCACCGTCCCCCCGAACGTTTTCGCGCGCGACATCGCCCAGCCCTCGGTCGTCTTCGAGCCCTACCCCTCGAGTCACAACGAACCCTCGGGGGCTCCCTCGAATCCAGCGGGCGCGGAACCCATGGATGAGGACCCCTCGAACGAGGCGTACGTGCTCTCCCTCCTCGAGGGGTACGGCTCCCACGAGGCCGACGTGATGGACATCGAGCCGGCTCCTGTCCAGGAGGACTGGCGTGAAAAATACATCGCCTGGATCGCTCGAGGGGAACTCCCCGCGGACCGGGCCGCGGCCAGGCGCATCGCCAGGATGGCCAAATCCTTTGCCCTCGTCGACAGCGAGCTGTACAAGCGCTCCGCCTCCGGCATCCTACAGCGGTGCGTACCCATTCCCGAGGGGCGCGAGCTCCTACGGGACATCCATGCGGGGGTCTGTGGCCACCACGCCGCGCCCCGCACCCTCGTCGGTAACGCGTTCCGCCAGGGCTTTTACTGGCCTACCGCGGTCGCGGACGCCAGCGAAATCGTGCGCACCTGCGAAGGGTGCCAGTTCTACGCCTGCAAATCCAACTTGCCCGCCCATGCCCTGCAAACCATCCCCGTGACATGGCCTTTCGCCGTGTGGGGGCTGGACATCGTCGGGCCCCTGCGGAAGGCACCCGGGGGCTTCACCCACTTGTTGGTCGCGATCGACAAGTTCTCCAAGTGGGTGGAGGTGCGCCCCATCACGAATCTAAGAGCAGAGCAGGCGGTAACATTCTTCACTGACATCGTCTACCGCTTTGGAGTGCCAAACTCCACCATCACAGACAATGGCTCACAGTTCACAGGCCGGAAATTCCTGGAGTTCTGCGATAAGTTCCACATCCGCGTGGATTGGGCGGCTGTGGCACACCCACAGACCAACGGCCAAGTAGAGCGTGCCAACGGCATGATCCTACAGGGCCTTAAGCCCAAAATTTTCGACCAACTCAACAAATCTGGACGAAAATGGCTCCAAGAACTACCAGCAGTGGTGTGGAGCCTAAGGACCACCCCGAGCAGAGCCACTGGGTTCACCCCGTTTTTCTTAGTCCACAGCGCGGAGGCCGTCCTCCCCACGGACTTAGAATACGGATCACCCAAGGTTCGAGGCTACGACGAAGAGGCCAACCAGCGAGCCCGCGAGGACTCGCTGGATCAGCTGGACGAGGCACGCCTCGTGGCCCTGATGCATTCCGCGAGGTACCAGCAGTCCCTCAGGCGCTACCAAGCACGCAAGATATTTCAGCGAAGGGGATCTGGTCCTAAGGCTCCGTCAAGACAACCGAGGGCGCCACAAGCTATCACCCCCATGGGAGGGACCCTACGTCGTGGTGAAGGTACTCAAGCCCGGCACATACAAGCTGGCCAACGAGGACGGTGAAGAGCTCACCAACGCTTGGAACATCCAACAGCTACGTCGCTTCTACCCTTAGCTAGGATTTCCAAGTATTTCTGTTGTAAAAATCACACGGCCAACACCCCAGTTGGTTGCAACTATGTAAAAGCTTCAAGTTCAATAAAAAGGGCAACTTGGCTTTCCCCTGAAACCCAAGTTACCCTCGGGGGCTACTGCGGGGGGGCACCCCCCCCCAAAATGGTCCCAATTTTTCGCGCAAAAACGAAATAACTTACACGCGCTAAGTTTGTTTTCTACTTCAACTACGAGCAACGATTCGAACAGGGCGCAGGCGGCCCAGCGGAAGGAGCGTGCGAGCCAGAGATAGCCTACGCCGAGTGGATATGGCCCTTCTCTCTCGCCTCCAACCCAGCAGGCCCCCAGCGAAAATCGAACTCCCCTAAGTAAAATCTACTCAGGAAGAAGGAGAAACAAAAAAGCACAATAAACAAAAGACTTCATTTCATATCGTCAAATGTTTATGATTGAGATAATGTGCTTATTTACAAAAGGCCACAAGGCCAGAATATTGATACACATCAAAATGGGCCAAGTGCCCAACTACTTTCAGGCGGGAGGAGCGGCAGCGTCAGCGGCGTCCGGGAAGAGGAACTCCTCGAAGACTTCGGCGAGCGCATCCACACGCTCCATCGCCACCTCGTCCTCGACACCCTCGGGGACGACGTAGCCCTCTGCTAGCGCCTCGAAGTTGACCTCGTAGTGGGACCGCACCACTCAGAGGGCCTTCTGGACGCCCAGATGCAGCGCCCGGCGCATCCGCTTGGTGACGTGACCGCCAAGGGCACGCGGGCGGCGGCCGGCGGGCGAGCCGCCGCCCGTTCGTCGCCTTCCTCCACGGCGCGGCAGGTCTCGAGGGCCGCGCCACGCAGCTCCTGCAGCTCCTGCTCGGAGGAGTCGTAGGAAGCCTGCAGTGCCTCGGCCCGCTCAGCTGCGTGCCCAGGGCGGTGCGCAAGCCTGGAAATGCCAAGGCAAGAAAGAAATCAGAAAAAAGGAATACGAGTTCCCAAACGGAAAACCAACAAGGCAAGAGTCAAACAGTGGCTCACCTTCGACTTGCTTCCTCTCCATCTCGAAGTCGCGGCGCACAGCCTCGACCGTCAGCTCGAGGCGCTTGACGGTCTCACCTTGCTCTTAGAGGGACAGCTCCTGATTGGCGTTGGTGATGCTGAGCATAATCACCTCGCCCTCGGCCTTGGAGAGCTTGTCGTCCCGCTCCGCCAAAGACCCCACGCGCCGCCCTCGCGAGCGACGCGCTCCTGCTCCAGCGCAGACCGGGCGTCGACGAGGGCAGCCTGCTCCTGCTGGAGCCGCCCCTCAGCCCCTTGGCGGGCGGTGTGCTCTTGCTGGAGCTGCTCCTCAGCGTCGACGAGAGCCACGTCCTTGACGTCGAGGACAGCCTTCAAATTGTCGGCCTCCTTGGCCCGCTGCTCCAGCCCGCGCGCCCGCTCCTCGGCTGGCGGCCGCCGCGCCTCGCGCCCCCTCGAGCAACGAGCGGAGCTCCCGGGCCTCGCCACGAACGTTAGCCACCTCCGTCTCCCAGTTGGCGGCCAGCGTCCGCGTCTTCTCCAAGTCCGAGCGCGCCCGCCACAGAGCCTCATCACGATCGATGAGGGCCGTGCAGACCCGCTCGAGGCTCGATCGGCGCGCCGGGTCCTGCCTCGAGCTCTCGGGGAGCTCATCGCGCCACGCCATGGCCCGGTACGCCAGCCAGCCATCCGGCGTCCTGAGGGCGTCAGCAAGCACGTCGAAAGCGCTGCACCGCTCCCGGAGCTGGTGGACCTCGGCGTTCACCCGGTCGAAGGCGCCGTACTTGTCGTGGGCGCGGTGCTCGAGCTCCTGGCACCCACAAACCAAGACCAGTAAGCGCCACTACACGGAGGCAACACGCAAAAACGAGAGATGGAAGAAAAGCAAGCAACCACGACCTACCTGGAAGACGCGCCATGCAGGGCCGCCATGGACGTGCAGCGCTTCGTTCAGCGCATGGTTGAGCGTGGCGCCGTGGCTCCGGAGCTCGCCCCAGAGCTCCTGCTCCCCCCGGGCGTCAGCAAACGCAGGGGGATCGTCAACGGCCCCCTCCGCCTGGGCGGGGGTGGCCGGCGCGGGAGGACGAGGCCTCGGCACCATGTCCTCGGCCCCCCGCCACCATGTGCCCCTCGTGCCGCCTCACAAGGGCCCCCTCCTGGGGCTCGGGGGAGCGTGTGGGGAAGCTACCCCACTGATCCCACCCGGGCGGCGGGGAGTCGTCATCCAGGACCTCCACCACCTCCGCCGGGAACCGCCGGTGGGCACCGGCCCCTCGCGCCGCCCTCCACCGGCGCCTCTACCCGCGCCTCCGTGGCCGCGGGCGCCCGACGCGGCGCCACGGCCACCACCTCCGGCGCGCCTCAACGACCACGGGCGCCACCATGGGTTGCCCCCGCTCCGCCTCCTCCGCACCGGCGCCACGGACGGCGCCTCCGTAGCGACGGCCTCCGCGGGCCGCGCCTCCGCCACGGCCGCCGCCGCGGCCGCGCCCCCACAACGGGGCCGGCGCCGGACGCCCCTCGGCCGACCGCCGGGCCGCGCCGCGGCGGGCTGATCCGTTGGCCGAGGCCTCGAGGCCCCGGCCGGGCTTTGCGGGCTCTCGCCCGCCGTTGCCGTGCTTGCCCCCGCCCGCGACGCCCTAGACGAGCGCCGCCGGGTGGGGATGGACGCGTCCGTCCTCAGCACCTTGGCCGGTGCGAGAGGAGGCACGGTTGGCACCACCCTGCGCATGCACGAACGGAGGGTTAGAACGCCTGATCACCAGAAAACCAGACCAAAATATAAGGTCGAACCCCTTACCTCGAGGAGGAAAAGGCGCGCTTCCTCTTCCTCGAAGCCTCAGCAGATGAGGCCGGCGCAGCTGGCACACCCGCCACCGCGCCTCCCTGACGGCGCCCCCGTGCGCGTAGGCGCGCCCGCCCCGCGCACGGGCACGCCCGATGCCGCGCCTCCCGACGGCGCCGCCGCGTGCGCCGAACGCTCGCCCCGTGTGCGGGCACGCTTGCCGTAGCGCCGCCCCGACGACGCCGCCGCGCGCGCAGCACGCTCGCCGCGCGCGCGCGCGCGCGCGCCCCGCGCGCGAGCACGCTTGATGTGAGCACGGGCGCGCTCGCCGCGCGCACCTCCGCGGGCGCGCGCCGGCACCTCCCCGGCGCGCGCCGCCCCCTATGTCGACCTTCGGCGGCGGGCGCCGTTGCGCCCGCCCCGAGCGATGCCGCCCTTGCCGCCGGCGCCGGTTCGGCGACGGGGGCGCAGGCGCCACCTATCGAGAGGGGCCCTCCCCCTCGGCCTCTTCCTTTTTGTCCTCCTCCGAGGACGAGTACCGCTCGGTCCCCGGGGAGGAGAGCCCCGCCTCTTCACGCCGACGGTACTCCGCGGCCCGCCGGCCGCGGCGCGCTTGATGTCGCCTCGCGCGCTCCCTCCTGCGCGCCGCCCGCTCCTGCTGCTGCTGCGCCACCAGACCAAGCGCGCGGGAGTCGGGGGTGGGCGGAACGGACTTGGAGGCAGTAAAGTTCACCAGCTGCACACAAGAACATCAAAGACGCGTCAGGAGGACGAAGCAACACCAAGAACTAAAACACAATCAAGGGTCACACTCACCAACGGGCCGGTGGGGAGCATCTCGAGATCCCATGGGGTCCGGTCCGCAGGCATCGGCACCCGGGTGTCGACGGCGCTCCGCGCCCGGGTGAGCGCATACGCCCGCTCGAGGGGCGTCGGGAGCATCCGCAACCTCGCCAGATCGACAGGGTTGGCCGCCTCTGTCATCTCGAAGATGCAGAGCGGCCTCTCCATCAAGGGCACGACCCGCCTGTGATGGAGGAAGGCGAGGACGCAAATCGCGATCAGCCCCAGCGCCGCCAGGCGCCGCAGGGCGGCCAAGACCGACTCCTGCCGCCTCCGATGATGGGGCGTGGACACCCCGTAGCCCCAGGAGTCGGGCTTCTCCTTGAACACCCGGCCGGTGTAGGGGGGAAGGCCGGGCTCGGCGTTGCGCAGATAAAACCATCCCCGCTCCCAGCCGGCGTTGTTCGTCGTCATGGTGCAGGGGATGTAGACGTTCTTGAATTGCCCCCGCAGGGCAAGCGACATCCCGCCGGCGCGCACCGCGCGACGGGTCCTCGGCTCCGTCGTAGGTTGCGTGAAGAGCTCCGCGCGGAAAAGGTGTACCAAGAGCTCCCAATTGACTGGGATCCCCAGGTACCCTTCACAGACGCCCACGAACGTGGCCGCCTGCGAGATCGCGTTGGGGGCGAAGTTGTGCAACTCTACCTCGTAGTAGTGGCACATCGCCCGCATGAAGCGGCTCGCCGGCGCGTTGAAGCCCCGCTCGTGGTATCGGATAAAGCTAACCACATAGCCCTCCGGCGGGTTGGCCTTGCGGTCCGCCGCCGGCGGCACTATCCACTCCGCCGGACGTCCATCTTCATTGGCCGCCAGCTGGCCGGCGGCGACCAGCTCGCCAAGGGCCAGCTGGGTCACCGTCGACCTCTCCCAGGCGTACGGCTCCAGGATCGTGAGAGGCTGAGGCGGCGCCATGAGGAAGGACGAAGGAATGCGAGAACGGAGGACGAAAAACGAAAGATGAGCCCTAATGGCGACGCCGCGCGGTGACAAGAGCGAGGCGAACACGAAGGCGCAGGGGGCTGAAATGGTGAGGCACTAAGGTAAAAAACCGCTGTCTCCCCACTCCCTCAGATTTATAAGCCGCGGGCGAGCTCTCCGGGGCGGATGTCCCGCGCGCATTAACTGCAGGGAATCTTCTCCTCACGCCGACAAACGGGCCCCACCACAACCGCAGCGGCCACATCACCGCAGACGGGCCATCATCACGGCGGAGACCCGCAGGGGCCGAGGCGAAGCGGTCACGTCCACCTGCCACGCCGCCCACTACGCGCGCGCGCGGCCGCAGCGCCTAAAAAGACGCGCCCGCGCTGCAAAAACCGCAGCCTCGACTGCGAGGCATTTAATGACCGGGTCCCTTGCCAAGCAAGGAGAACCCTCGAGCGGGGCGGACCCCCGGCTCGAGATGACAACAGCCCTCGATGGGATATCGGCGTGAGAAGGCCGCCCGGGGCCTGCTTGAAGTAAAGCAGGCACCGCGGGCACCCATGCCACGCAAAACCCTCGAGCGGCACGAGCCCTTGGCTCAAGACGATTCAAACCTCGAAGGGACATCGGCGCGAGAAGGCTGCCCGGGTCCTGCTTGAAGTAAAGCAGGCACCGCGGGTGCCCATGCCGCGCAAAACCCTCGAGCGGCACGAGCCCCTGGCTCGAGACGGTGTCAACTCTCTAAAAAAAAGGGGGCACATACGCTGTGCTACCGACCAGCGCCTCGAGGACTGGCTCGCCCAGACCCCTCGACGGCCGCAGACGCGAAAAGACGGGGCCGCCCAGGCGCCACCCCGCACGGCCCTACTGATCAGAGGTCCGAAGCCTGACCCTCGACGGGTTCGAACAGGCGCCTCAGATCGCAGAGTTAGGGACGACGAGGGCACGCGCATTCGAGCCGTTCCTCGAGCCAGCGAGGGCAGCTAGTCGGGGGATCCCACCGAGGGAGAGCTTCCGCGCCCTCGGTCCCTAGCGAACGGGACCGAGCCCCACCTAGCAAACCCACGCAAGCGCTTCCATGGACGTGTCTCCGGACCACGCAGCCTACCCTTATCGAACGGGGCATGGGCGTCCACTTGAACCACCCGCTACCAGCTCGAAGAGGAATCCGCAATTCGCGACCCGCTCGATGGGAGTTGCGGAAACCTCACCCTCCGTCCCGCGGAGGGACGGCGAGGGCGCGTTAAAAAACAAGTCGTGAAGCTCTACCCGATCACCTCGAACGGGCCCAGGCTCAGGGGCTTAACGCACGGCTACACCTCCTTGGCCTGCACCCGCCGGAGACCACGCCAGCAGCGCGTGCGCCACCGAAGCCGGCTGAGACACCGCCGATGCCGGTTGAAACATGTGCCACGCCCTCTGACCAGTTCTCACGGTTAACCCCTGCAGGAGCACCCACACTCCTGCAGGGCTTCGGGGGCTAGACCCGCGGGTCCGCTGACGCGGCCCCACGGAAAGCGTTCGCAAAACAAGGAGGGAAGAACGTCCTATCAGTAGGTTCCAGCATCTGCGGGAGCCTTAATGGCAAACCCAAAAATGCTCGGGGGCTACTGTCAGGGACAGCCCTAGGGGTCCCCTTAAACAATGGGGAAAACCTAACTTAAAACCCGCAACAAGGCCAAAACACGCTAAGCCTAACCATGCAGGTGCCTAACCATGCAGGACACGGCCCACGCCGCAGGGACCCTGACAGCCCATTAAGGCGGCCCTCTTAGAGATCCCCTCGAGTAGGCTCCGCCTCGCTCAAGGACTCGCGCCCCCTCGGGCGGGCGCCGCCCCGATCGAGGGGCAGCACTTCCCTTGAACAGGCTCCGCCTCGCTCGAGGGCTCGCTCCCCCTCGAGCGGGTTCCGCCTCGCCCGAGGGTACATCGCACCCTCGACCGGGGTCCGCCACGCTCGAGGGTGCCCCTCACGCGTGCGCCGGCCCCCGTACACGGACATTTAATGCCCTGACACCGGCGGGACGGCGTCATCATGCGCCCGGGCTCGCGCCCCGGTGCCGCCGCACCAACTCCCTAGGGAGGAGCCCATCCCCGCCACTGTGGGAAGGGACTGTGCAACGCGGCCGGTGTCAGTCCCGTGACACCGTGCGCCTGCTCTAGTACGGCTGACGCGCCGAGCCCTCGAAAGGGGGCCGGCTTCACCCTCGATTCACTTTCTTGTGACCCTACAGGGTTAGGTGGAGGCGCTAGGCCGGTGGACTGCCATCCCTGCCACTGTAACGGCGTGGCCGCCGTACCCGCGCGTGCAGGAGCACGCCTGGCGCTGTAGCAACAACTCCAGGCCTGTGAAGCGCGTCGGGAAGGAACGCCGTTCTGCCTACTCCTGTACTCCGTACAGGCCTGCGTCAGCACCTCCCTCGAGCCTGTCAGAGGACATCACCGCCATCCGCTGCTCTCCTACCCTCGAACCGCCACTGTTCGGGTACAAGTCAGGCCATGATGACCAGATCGCTGCAAGGATCGCCCGGACGGCCGCCCACTCTACAGCATAGCGCGTCGCACTTCCCCACGTAGCTAGGTAGCGCGGCGCGTATGTAACCCGCCTCCCCCTTGATCTATAAAAGGGGGAGAGAACCCCCCGGCGCAGGGGGGGAGACACAGACACAACACGAAACACAAGGCCACGAACAGGAACCCTTCACACACCACGTACTCATTCTCCAATTCTCCTACAACATCTTAAGCCAGGGACTTGGAAGCTACACTTCCTCTCCCGCCTTGCTTGTAGCCGCCCCACTACAGGCACCCCCGGTGCTAAGTAATATAGTGCCTCGAGCACGCCACTGCTGGACGTATGGCCCCCTCGGCCGGAACCAGGATAAAAACCCTGTGTCACTTGTTACTTAGCATCGACCATTGAGGGATAGACCTCGGCGCTTTCTACTAGTTAGTGTCGGGACCATATTCCGCACCGACACAATCCACACGGTATGATCCAGAGAATGCAAGAGCTTGACAGCCCTGTCATGGTCATCATACGGGAGCACAACCACATTAGCCCTCATGTTGTTCACGATCACCGTGAAACGCTGAAACATGGCATCTATGGACTCACCGGGGAGATGAGTGAAATTCTCGTACTCTCTCCAGTAGGTCACAAAGAGCCGAGCCTGAACCTGAGCGTTCTCAGCATGAGCATTCTTCAGCTGCTCCGAAATCCTGCACGCCAAATCCTCTGTCTGAACCCGTTCAAATTCGTATTCACACAAAGAACAGTACAAGTAGTTGACCGCCTTGTTGTTGGCGTCGAACATGTCCCTCGATCCTGGAGCAAGGAAGTTCATCGGATGAACATAAGCTGTGTTCAGCGTGACATCCCACTAGATCGGACCCTTGCCGCGGAGGAAAGAACCCATCCGCCTTTGCCACATATGGTAGTTCTTACCATCAAAGTGTGGAGGACCCGAACCCCATTCCTGGTATGCCATCTTTGGATCTTAGACTGGTTAGAATCACGAAGATCTGTAACTGGCTCTGATACCAATTGAAGGACCGATTTGGCGACCAGAGAAGGGGGAGTGAATGGGAGCCGATAAAAATTCTTATCCAAAGAGAGAACTCGGCCTATACCACAAATTCACAACCAAGGATTGCCACACGAGTTTTCCAAGGTCACGTAGTCACAACAGACCTACCAACCTTAGGGACAAACCCCAAACAATCCCAAAGCAAAAGAGAATCTCAAAGAAGCAAGAGATTTAGCAACCCTGCGTAGTGCCAGGCGGACGGTCCACGAGGCAGGGGCGGACGGTCCGCGACCCTCGAGCGGACAATCTATTAAACGCAACAGAACCACCAGACGCACACCCCTAAACGCGGACGGTCTGTACCCTACACGTGGACTGTCTGAGAGCAACTCATGTCGCGCGGACGGTCCGCCAAACCCCTCCCAGCCAGAAACAGCTGCTCAAACGGATCGAAAAGAGAGCGCTCAAGAACTAGCGAAGAAACGAAGAACACCTAGACGAACTTCACCTCGCAGGCAGTCCACCTGCTACCCACGGATGGTTTGACAGGCACGGGAACAGCAGCCCGAGCCTAAACCGAAAGAGCCAAACTACCTACCCGTCCATGGATCTCCCAAACGGCAGAACTCTTGAGGAAAGATTTGGGTAAGGTGTGAAGCGTCCCTAGGAGATGCTATGCCCCAAAACTTGGGATCCTCAAACGAACTAAATCGTGGGGAATCGAATCGAAACCAAGCTCAACCAAAAAACTAAGGTCCAACCGAAATCCTTCAATTGGAGGCTGAATTCGGAGTTTGGGGGATCAAGATCAAGCACAAAGATGCCCAAGGCAACTGTTCATGATTCCCACCAACAAATCTGAAGCTAAGCACCTCAGAATCGAAGGAACAAGCCGCGCACGAAAAATCGATGAAAATAGCTCAAAAGACATGAAAATCCAATAAGCTACAAGCGGGAAATCGACGCAACCATGAAAGCTTTCATTCACTCGGAGGTCAGATTCTTTACAAACGGAGGAAAAATATAATCCTATGGAGTAAAGAAATGGGAAGCAGTCTGGATGGATGGTTTGCCTGGAAACCCTAGAGCTAATATATATGAGTCCCCTCCGGGCCAGGCAAAAGACCACACTACCCCTAGCACTTAAGTTGTGATACAACCCCTCATGGGCAAATAGGTCATGTAGCACTCCTCTTCATCGCACGGCCACGCCGTCGCCGCAGACCGGGTCCTCCCGACGCAAGCCCTGCGATCCCGCCACGCGTCCGCCGGCATCGAAGTTTCTCAGTGTGCCCGGATCCTGTCTCCACCACCCGAGCCTCCGGTCTTGGTTTTGTGGCTCAACCAAGTAAACTGACGGTTTTCTGGTGAACCGCCGCAAACCTCGCGTGCAGACTCCGGTTGTGAGCCGCTACCCTGCACCGGCTCTGATCGACGACTTCGTCTTCCTTTTCTTACCACCATGCGGTCCGCACTCAACCCCGCTGGCCACCGAGTCCCTCGAGTCAGGCCTACTTGTCTCTCTACTCCTCTGAGGCCCCACAAGGTATAGACTTTTCGCGCCTACTCTTCACCTGCACCAATGCAAATCAAGCCGCAACCTGCACCTGCAATACTTGGCCAAGAGTCAGTCCACACCACGTTGTCAATCACTCATGACAGCCAGGAGCGACCATCCACCGGTCCTCGGATGCTCCGATCCTCAGTTGTACATTTGTACCAGACCAAGACACGGTTTGGTACAAATGTGCCCACATTTGTACCTGCTAGTGGCTCTGACCGGTATAAATGTGAAGCCAACACATTTGTACCGAGTGGAGCCACCAACCGTGCGAGGGGGCATTTGTACCGGGTGGTGGCTCCACCCGGTACAAATGCTATTATTTGTACTAGGGGAAAATACTGGGTACAAATCAAAAATCAGGCCAAGGACAAATACCTGATTCTCTAGTAGTGATTGTAGCTTCGATTGGTAATGATGGTAGTGGTCTAGTGGAAAAGGGGGTGGCACGCCTAACTCTTTGCACCGACCAAACGATTGCTCATGTTTTTCGGTGCCGCCACTGCTGCGACAAGGTGAAGCGTGGTCGAAATCCAAACACGCCTAGCAATGGTAAAAATAAATGAAAGGAAGTTAGTACCTCGAATACTAGAACAATAAGCAATGTAAACCAGTATTGTGATAATTAGGAATATCATCCACTGACTTATTGACCTCATAGTTTTCCTAAATGAAATTACCTTTGGAGAAGCAATCCGTAAAAAATCTGTATGTAGTGCATTGTAGGAAGTGAGTCTAGGTCAATTGGTCACGATAAAAGGTGTGATATTGTGTGCTCCGACCACTCATGATCGAGTTTCTCACTCCCGCTAGCTTGAATTTGTGAGCTTATTTTTCTTCTTAATTGAAAAACATATAATTTTTTCCAGGTTGGATCTCGTACTCCATATATGCGCCATGCTAGGGTGGAGGTGGACCCTACTATAGGGCATATGCACGATGTCATAGGCACGCAGCAAAGATGATGTTGGGCCTGCGTTCGTAGCGTTCCCGTATTCTTCAACGGTTCAACCGTTCGATTTGGTTTGGTCTACTACAACCAAGACACCACATCATGCTCCCATGATCATTGATCACCTAGCAGCAGCCTCCTTGATTTGCTGCGTGGAACAGATCCTGCACAACACCCATGGGCTTTGCACATTTTGTTCCACTACACCGTTTGACATGACACTCTTGTCGGGGTGAGAGTTGACAACTATTTACCACCTTAACATGCACTACATAATTTATCTTTTTCAAACTTAACATCCTTCAAATTAACCCTTTTGGATAGTACAACTATCTAGCCTATTAATCTGGTCAATTTGCGTCCTCTAATCACCTCTTGACCAGTAAAAACAGAAAATCCTATCTTATACCTTGAGCTCCCTTAAGTCCAATGCATCAACACTATCACCATAGCAACCTTCACTACTAGAGAAAGGGGCTTTAGTGCCGGGCAGGAAGCCAGTTTAGTATCATTCGTTTGTTCGGTATCGGCTCTTTGGTACTTAGTACTGGTGGGTAATATGGCCAGGTACTAAATGGTTGTGCCCTCCAATGCAGTCGATTCTTTTCTTCTTTTTCTTTTCTTTTCATTTCTCCATTTCTTTTTCTTTTTCTTTCTCATGAATCACAATCATCACATATGCGAATCACAATCATCACATATGAATCACAATAACAATTTTCACAAGGCTCTAAGAATCTTCAACTATTACATCCACAACAAAATTCACACAACTTTCAGAAGAATCCATCAACCACAAATCTCGAGGAATCACAACCACACAATTGCAATCAATATCATCGGTGGTCTTAAGCCTTAGCACCCGCGGTTGTCGCTCGCACTCCTCCGCCACCAGTCCTCTACGCCATCGCGCCCAAATCCCACGTTGTCACTCTCCCTCCGCGCTAAGGTTGTTGCGCCCTCTGTGCCGTCCGGCGTGCTGAGGTGCCCCGCCCTACATGACGGCCATCGTGCCAAGGCCAGTCGGGGCTGCCGCACTTTCTGTGTCGGCTGTTGCACAAAGGCTGTTGCGTCGGCCATGCAAGGCCCAGCGCGCTGCCTCAGGGCCTGACAGCGGCGGTCGCCGAGGACCCCGTGCCTTCCTCACAGACCACCACCTAGTGGAGCGCGCCGCCGACCGCCGCGTTGCGTCACCGCTAGTAGAGCGCACCGCTGGTCTTCCTCACGGATGGAGAAGTGAGATACAGGGAAGAGAAGAAATAAGGTTGGGGGAGATGTAGTGGAGGCAATGGGGAAGATAAACGAGGTGATGGGGTATTTTGTACAGGCTAGTGATTTCGCCCGACACTAAACGGTGGGGATTGTTAACACCAAAATTTGGTAAGGAGTCTGACTTGTGGGTCCAGCTCGGTGAGGAGTCCGTATGGCGGAAGGAAGGTTTCCTCAGTTGCATTCGGCAGAGGGATCCGCGGTCGGCTATCTGCTTCCTTTCGGCAAGGGAACAGTTGAGCTGATTTTGCGGGATTGAATGGTGACGTGGCTCAAGCAGAAAAGACGAATGGATGGATAAGCGATCAAGCTTAGAGATAAAATTAGGTATCGAATCCATTCGAGGTTGTGCTCGGCAGGGTATAAATATGAGCCCTGGTTGTATGTAACAAATATACGTAATCATTCTCAATACAAACTGGCTTTACGCCAAAACCTAGAGTCCATTTGTCGTGTCGTCGAGTTCTTCGAGAGGGTTCATCGATCCGTCGACCTCCGTGAGTACCGACAACCTTGTATCATATCTAGTATCATGCGGTGGATTTTGATCTGATGCAAGTAGTCTTGTTACCCTGCTTAATGCCATGCGGTAGATTCAAGCTTGGTTCAAGAGGGTTTCTTGTTAGGTCATGAGCCATGCGGTAGGCTAAGATGTAGCTTGAAGCTAGTTATCGGCTCTATTGGATTTTGGCAAGATCCAATAGATTCATTAAGTTACCCGTGTTACTTTGAGTTTTGTTTTACGTTTAAATTCATGTAACACTCTTTTGCCCAATCTAGATGGTTTTGGATCGGCTTTATATCTTTTGATTATCCTCATGCGAGTCAATTTCGTATCCTTTGGTTGTCTAACACATGGATCACGTGCTCTTGGATAGCGGAAACCGAATCGATCTAGGTTGTTACATGTTGCGTGTTCAAGCTTGCCAATGTTTGTATAAATCTTGAAAGAACTGAGTATCACGCGGTAGATGCAGGTTTTTGGGTTGCTTTGGAGCTAGTCAATCGGTAGATTAGATTTCAAATCGATCTGATAGATTTATTTCACTTGGTAATGTTCGTTCCTTCTTCATGGACCCCGAATCAGCTCTTCAGCCGCATTCGGTTATGTTTCCCACGAGTAGAACACGTGTGTAATCAATGCTTTAAATAATGTATGCTTTTAGCTTTCCATATTTAGATCGTATCATGCGGTGGATAGATCTATTTGTGGAAAGTGGTACGATCCCCATGCAAGTTGTATCATGCGGTGGATAGATTTGTTTTGGCATCGTACCCGACGGGTTTTAAAGCATCTAGACATGCGGTAGACTAGTGCTTTGGATCTATGCATGCTTGTTTATTACATGTTTATGCTCGTGCTTTACTTTATCTATTTATTTAATGTTGATCACCACGGGGATCGGTCGCGATCTTGCGCACGTGCATCTTTGCCCAAACAAAGACCGATCGCCGTCATGCTCACGTCATCCATTCGGCTATGTTACTTTTTCCTTCTTAAAGCTCCCGAATGGTTTCAGTTTGCTGGCAGATAGCTTTTTATAGCTATATGTCATCTTACCTGGCTTTGTAGCCGTAAATATGGAACTATCTGGTACCACCCGGCAAGTTCCAAGCTTTGGTATTTAACTACTTTATCTTTTGTTAATTTTCACGGAAAATTGACTGGCACGTCTCGTGATTCTTTGCGCGTGTGAAGCCAGCTTGTTCGGCTTGCTGTGTGTTTGGCGCTAGGTGCACATTTTGCGTCAACACACTTTTTGGCACGCCCGATGGGACCACAGCCGAAAATCAAGATGCCTGACATCGGGGATATCATGGACGTCAACATTGAAGACCTCTTTCCTGAACAATGGCAGCAGCTCCAGGACGCCGTGGACCAATTCCAGCAGAAGTGTATGTTGTCCTTCAAGAAGAACCGGAGTGGCGTCCCGTATTTGAAGAATGAGATGCCCAGGGTATTGTTGCCGGGGGAGAGTGACACCACGACCCAGCAGGAGAAGGAGGAATGCATACAGGCGTTCCGAGATGCCGCGGACCACATCTTGAGCAGGCACCACAAAGCTTTCCTTGGTGCGTTCAAACAGATGATGGTGGCTGTCTTCGGTCCAGGCATGGAGCAGGCATTCAGCAAGGCACCCATTCAGGGAGGCACCGTGGAGTTTGGCGAGTCCAGTTCTCAGCCGCCATTGCAGAGCCAGCCAGCCCAGCCTCCTCCACAGAGTGCTGGGAGTCAAGCTTTCCAGCCTCCTCCACAAGGTGCTGGTGGTCAGCCAGCTGAGCCCCCACCGCAGGACACAGGAGGACGACCAGTTCAGCCACCACCGCAGGGCAGCACGGGTCAACCTGTGCAATAGCCAAACCCGTACCAGCCTACGTACGGGGAGTTGGCATTCGGCTCGCCTAGGGCCCCGCTTGCTTCCGGCCACAGGATTGCTCCAGCAACCAATTGGCTACAGAAGAATCTATACGGCGGAGGCTACCACGAGGTAGGGAACTACGGAGCCATCGACACTCTTCCGAATCCGGGATACAGACCAGCTGCAGGCACGCAGGAAGACGACGTCCTGGCGCAGAAGATGGCCGATTTGATGCAGAATCAATTCGGCCTCAAACCAAAAATGCAAGGACCTACCTACATGCCACCGTTCCCGGAGTGGTACTACAACGTGATCCTTCCGCCAAGGGTAAAACCTCCGACGGAATTCACAAAGTTTTCGGGGCAGGACGACACGAGCACGGTGGAGCACATTGCTCGCTACCTGATGCAACTTGGAGAGTGCTCGGCTGAAGAAGCGTTCAGAGTCAGATACTTCCCCGCCTCGTTGACGGGTCCGGCGTTCCAGTGGTTTTCATCTTTACCCCCGCAATCAGTCAGCACATGGAAGGAGCTGGAGCGGAAATTCCACGCCCACTACTTCAGCGGCAGCTCAGAGAAGAAGCTCATCGACCTCGCTACCCTGAAGCAGAGGCACAGTGAGACGCCCTTGGAATTCCTCAGGAGGTTCAGGGAGGTTAAGGGCATGTGCTTTTCGCTCAACCTGCCAGATGACCAGTTGGCTGACATGGCCGTTGCCGGGATGCTGTCGGCCGTGCGTGAGAAGCTGTTTGGCATGGAGTTCGATAACTTGGGGCAGCTGTTCCAAAAGCTGTCGTTAATGAGCAACCAAGCGTACGGCTTCAAGAAGGATGCTAGGTTCGGCAAACAGCACGACGTGGCGGATATCTACAACCAGTTCCTAGACAAGGCCGACTTGGTGGAAGATTCTGATGATGAACAGGATGTGGCTGCGGCCGAAATCATGTGGGGAAAAGAGCCACTAACTATGAATCAGCGCTGGGTCAAACAGACCAAAGGTACCTACGATTTCGACATCACGAAAGCTGACAAGTTGTTTGAGCTCCTGGTAAAGGAAGACCGAATCAGATGGCCTGAAGGGCATTCCATGCTTCGGCCCGATGGAGTAAAGGAGAAACATTACTGTGGGTTCCACGACAGGAATTCGCACTCCATCAATGACTGCAGGGTCTTCAGAATGAGGATCCAGAGAGCCATCCAGGAGGGGCACCTCAAATTTGATAACAAGATGAAGCTGGATGGCCACCCTTTCCCTCAGAACATGGTGGGTTTTTCGGTCAACATGGTAACAGCTGAGGAGAAGGGCAAGGTCAAAGTCTTGACCTGAGCCAGGGCAAGGCAAGGTGGAGCAGTAGACCCGGAGCGTCAGATGACCTTGGAGCAGGTGCATGGTGAAGCCCCCCACATTCTCAAGAGCCACATCGAAATAGGGGAATCATCCAGAGCTAAGCCCAGGGTGACTACGCGTATCCTCCTCAACAAATGGCAGCGCCAGCTGGAAAAGGAGCGCTACCAGAAGCGGAAGTACGAGGAGGAGAAGCGTAGGGCTGAAGAAGAAGCACGCAGGAGAGACCTGGAGCAATACACGCGCGAGCAGGAACGCGCGCACTGGGGATGTGCGTTCTTCAGGCACTATTGGAACGAGGGATTGAAGCTGCCCACGTTGAGGAACTACCCTGAGTGCAGCGACAGGTATTTCTAGTACAGGCAGGAGACTGCCAATCACCGATCCGTCCATGAGAGAATTGGAAGGATACATCCTAGCGAGGATCGGCGCCAAAAAATTGAAGTCATTGATCATCCCAGGAAAAGGCAAGCTGATCTAAGGTGGGCTGATCAAGAGGAAGACGAAGACGAGTACATCTGGCAGAAGGGGCAATGGTGCCCGCCCGGCCTGAGAAAGAGTCAGAAGCGAAGGGTTCAGCGCTTGAGGAACCGTGAGCTAAGGCAGGCTGGGATCCAGACAAGGCAGGTGTGGCGTCCAAAGGACAAACCTGAAGGGTCAAAGCGTTCGGCTCCAGCATGCATGGTATACTTTCTACCGAATGAATTTATGGCTCCTGCTAATCAGATTGTGCAGGAAGAGGCGCCCCTAGATGATGAGCAGGTTGAGGGGCTGATGGCACAGCTGGTGTTAGCCAAGCAAGCCGTCTTCGACAAACCGGCCAAAAATCGACACATGAGGCCGCTGTACTTGAAGGGATATGTCAATGGCAAGCCATTGGCCAAGATGTTTGTCGACAGTGGAGCGGCAGTCAACGTAATGCCGTACACCACCTTCAGGAAACTTGGCATGGGCCCTAGCGATCTGATGCCTACAAGCATAATACTGAATGATTTCGCTGGGAATCCTTCAGACACCAAGGGATGCGCTCACGTGGATCTGATGATAGGGTCCAAGACACTGCTCACGACCTTCTTCGTTATTGAAGGTAAAGGAGCCTACAGCCTACTGCTTGGACGGGACTGGATTCATGCCAATTGCTGCGTCCCATCCACCATGCACCAGCAGCTCATCCAATGGGTGGATGATGATATTGAGGTGATCAAGCAATTGAACGGCCAATATGAGTGCAAAAGTGAAGCGCTGAGGAGTTACTACGAAGAATGCAGGGAAATCTTGAAGAGCTTTCCGTTGGTAACTCTACAGCATATTCCTAGGGAGCACAACGAAGAAGCGAACAGGTTAGCTCAGAGCGCCTCTGGTTACAAAGAGAGTGAAGAAGCGTTCGCTGCAGATATATGCGCACTGGGAATGGACCTTGCGGAGGATGATTGGAGAAAAGAGATCATTGACTATTTGAAAGATCCATTCCGAAAGGCCTCTAGGAAGCTCAGGTACAAGGCCATAAAATTCGTCCTTCTGGATGACAATCTGTTTTACAAATCATTAGATGGGGTGTTGTTACGATGCCTGGGTCCAGAAGAAGCTAAGAAGATGATGAGTGAAGTGCATGATGGGATATATGGAGCACACCAATCGGCCTACCGCATGAAATGGGTTGTCAGGCAAGCTGGGTGCTTTTGGCCGACGATATTAGAGGATTGCTTTAAATATTACAAGGGATGTCAGGATTGCCAGAGATTTGGAAATATTCAAAGGGTCCCCGCATCAGCATTAAATCCCATTATCAAGCCATGGCCATTCAGGGGCTGGGGTATAGACTTGATTGGACAGATTAATCCACCATCTAGCAAGGGGCATAAGTTTGTGCTTTTGGCTACAAATTATTTTACTAAGTGGGTTGAGGCGATCCCACTGAAGAAGGTGACGTCGGAAAGCATGGTTGAAGTTGTCAAGGAGCACATCATCTATCGGTTTGGAATCCCTCAGACAATCACAACTGATCAAGGGGCCCAATTCGTGTCCCTGGAGTTCAGGGAATTTGCCGAAAGCATGGGAATCAAATTGTTTAATTCTTCTCTCTATTATGCCCAAGCTAATGGTCAGGCAAAGGCTTCTAATAAGACCATGATCAAGCTGATACAGAAGAAGATCGACCAGAAGCCAAGGAGGTGGCATTCGGTACTCAGTGAGGCACTGTGGGCTTACCGAATGGCCCCTCATGGAGCTACAAAGACTTCTCCTTACGAATTGGTTTATGGGCATCATGCGGTTCTACCTTGGAAGATGCAATTAGATTCCGGGATAATCGTGTTACAAAAAGATTTGAGCTCCAAAGATTACAGAGGCCTAATGATGGAGGAGCTAGAGGATTTACACATGATCCGTCTCAGGGCTCTGGAAAACATCGAGAAGAACAAGCTGCGGGTTGCCAAGTATTACAACAAGAAGGTGAAATTCAGGCAATTTGCAGAAGGGGATTTGGTTTGGAAAGCGCTATTGCCGATCGGAACCAAATACAGCGAGTTCGGCAAATGGTCCCCTAACTGGGAAGGACCCTTTCGCGTGGTCAGATGCGTCCCTGGTAATGCATACATATTAAAAACTTTACTGGGAGAAGAATTCTCTGCTGCAATAAACGGAAGATATTTGAAGAAATATTATCCTAGTATTGAAACCGATCGGTGATCACCAGCGGTGGGATTGCACGCATCCGACACAGGAAATAGCTGGCGCTCAAGAACGAGGCCGCCTTCAGAACAAAAAATTCACAAACAGAAGGAACGGCCAGTGCCTAGATGCATTGCCCTTAGCATAAAACTACACTACAACTGATTCTTGTAGGTTTACATCCAGCAACCCTGGTGATCAGGACATCGAGGAGGTGGGAAGCAGAAGGCCTGGAGGAAGAAGCGAAAGTATGATTCAATCTTTTCTTTGCTTCTTCTTCAGCTGCTCTCTCTTCAGTTGCTCCAAGACCACCGTGACGGCAACTTGGAATGCACGGGGGTGACCATGGTTTGCGGCCTCCACCAAGCTGTCCCAAGCCGCTTTCAGGTAGTTGTACCTGTCAGATACATCTGAAACAGAGGAGCGGATGTTAGGGGCAAGAAATCCAGATGTGAGCGCGAAATCAAGAAACATTTTACCTCCCACTAATGCCTCCAAAGCTATACGACGCTCGCGTTCGGCCTGGCAACGAGCAGTGAAGTCCCTGAGGCCATGCTCCAGGTGCCGAACGCGGCGGCGCAGTTGATGGCTGGTCCTCTGTTCAGGTGTAGCGTCCTCTGCTTCGAGGGAGGAATCGGAGGAGATGTACTCAGGCACGTCTTCGGTCCTGATGATTTCTTCAGTAAGCAAATCAAGGCTGCAAGAGGAAAGGAAGAGAGGAGGTAAAGCGCAAGATCATGTGGAAAACAAGGAGTGAATCAAGGGAAAACTCACTCTCGAATCGTGCGTTTCTTCGGAGCGCTGCTCTCCTGGGGTTGCTTTCCTTTGTCCATGGCCTTGGGGTTTTCTCCTCTGAGGACGGGGAGGAAAATGAGAAGTGATGGATGAGTGTGCGAGTGGATTTGCAGGGCATCTCAGCAGGCTATTTTATTGACCGAAGGGGTGCATTGGGAGTGATGACTAGCCGGCGTGCACTATTGGAATACCAAATGGCAGGGCTTTCTTCCCGAATGCGAAGGGTTTTCGTTTGAACGGTGCTTACGGATTGCCGATTCAGGGATCTTCTGTGGATTTTGCGCCAAGGGGCATCTGTTCTCGCGTGTTCGGCTCAAGACAGTTCCCGGATACGTTTAAGGAAAACAAGATTCACGGATGCAAACATGAAGAAAAATCATCACAGTGCAAGCACAGAATTCAAAAGGTCTTTTATTTATTGCCGATATTCAAGCATCCCTAATACAATCTAGTCAAAAAGCCTGTTCAGCACAGATTGGGGATGAGTGAGTTCGGCAATGGCGTCGCCGTGGCCATCGAGGCGCTCCAGGATGAGCTCGATCTCCTCGATGTCTTCTGGCGCGCCGCCCCGGAAGCCGCGCGGCCTGGTGGAGTAGTCGACGTCGGTGTGCGTCGCCATGGCAGCCAGGCCCAGGGTCGTGCCCAAGCGGACGCCATGGGTGGCCACTTCATCAACGCGGTGCTCTACCGCCGCAAGGCGCTCCGCCGGCGTGTCTCCGCGGGCATTCACCTTATCGGCCAGTTGCTCCACCGGCATCTTGAGCTGGTTGAGCTCAGCTCACGGGCTGCAAAGTGCAAGAAAAAGGGAGATTAGCATCAAAGGCCGGGTTGGATCAAAGAACGGTGTCAGGACCGTACCGTCGATAGTCTCCAGCAGCTGTTTGCGCTGGTCCTCCCACTCCAACTCGGCTATGCCAGCCTTCTTGGAGAGCTCCCCCAGCTTGCACTGGGCCACCTCCAGTTCCCCTTTGAAACGGAGAGCGTCGAGTTCCCCGTAAGGCACGGGAGAGTGGCCATCTTACTCCGAGGAGTCGTCCGGTAGGGGCTGGCCGGCCGGTGCAGGGGACGGGTTCCATTGAATCAACCTGAAACAGGGGTGATCGTCAAAACAAAAGGGGATCAAAGATGAATCAGAGAAGAGGAATTGACGATCATTGCCTCCGGTGCGCATTGGCGCTACTCCCCTCTACCTCATCAGAGGCGCGGCGTCGGTTGAGGCGGCGCACCATGCTGCTCTGGGATGTGCACTGTTTGGAAAGAAGAAGAAGAGTTGAGATTGGCAAAGATTCGAGAGCTAAAGGCCTGATGGAGAGCTCGGGGCACCTACGGTTTCATTTATAGGCCTGGCAAGACAGATCGTGGCCTCAAGTCGTGGCTCTCGATCGTGGCGCATATCCCAAGAAAATCGGAAGGTGGAAAGGTTTCCTTGACCAGTCCGCCAATGGGTCGTTTGGAGTTTTAGGCTGAGTCATATTCGGTTGACTGGCTCGGCTGAGAGGAGTCAAAGTGCCATTCGGGTGTTGGCATTTCTTTGCCGAATGGGTCGTTCAGCAGTACATTTAGGAATGCGCAAAAGAAGAAGGAAAGAACAAATATTACAGGAGCGACCAATTCGATTACACATCGATTGAAGCGTCTAGATGTTCAAGTATTTCGCAATTACACCACGGACATTTGATGTTGCTTGGCGAAAACTCTCCATCCGCTCTTGATAATCTTTCTGAGTGCTGGCAGGGTGGTAAGTTCTGCATCGCATTGTTTCACCTTAGCCATAGCCGATATTGCTTCCTCTTGGGTCCTCTCTATCAATCCAGGGAGCTCGGCTATTTTCTTGTCATCGGCCGCTATTTCAGCTGACAGGTTCTTCAGTTAAGCCTCCAAAGCGGCTTTTTTGGCGATCTTCAGTTCGCGAGAAGCTTGCAGATTGGCCAATGTATCTTTGTGGCTCTCGGTCTGAGATTGTGCCCCTTTCATGGCTTGTTCAGCACTGGCCCTCTTCTTTTCAACAGATGGGCGGGAGGATACATTTCTCAAAGCTTGTCTTATGGGCACGTAATGGATTTCCAGACCGGAGATAGATGCAAGAGAGGCACTGATGTCCTCAGGGAGTTCTTGGCTAATGGGTTCGAGCATTTCTTCAAAGTAATCGAGATCTTTGAACTGATCTCGCGCATCTCTTTGCAGCCAGGCAAAAATCTCCTTGAGCCTTTCTAGCACTTCCTCTGACAGAGTTTGAGGTGCTCCATCCCTTGCCTCGGCAACTGGATTGTCCCCCATTGATGGACTTGATGATGATGGGGCCTGATCCTAAGAAAGCAATATTGCCGAGTCAGGAGTGTTGGAAGTAAAAGGTAGCAGGGTTAAGTGCAAATAAGTACCTCATGTCTGGTTTCCTGAACTAGGGCAGGATTTTGCTCAGGGGCATCCACTGGTGAAGGAGGTGTTCCAGGCAGAGCTGAAGCTCCTATGTGAGAAGGCGTTGATGCAATTCCTAGCAAGTCAGGAGCTTCTGGCTGCGGAGGAGAAGGGTTCACCTCTGCGGGGGTTGATGTCTCTGCATGACCAGTGGGTGATTGGTCCTTTGGAGGACTTGATGGCTCTGGTTGGATTGGGAAGCTCATCTCTGGTGAGTTTGGTTCTTCTGCTTGAACAGGGGGTGACTGAGTCCCTGATGAAGATGAGATTTCCACTTGGACAGGCAACTCAACCCTGGGTGGACTTGCTCGTTGAGACACTGGGACGTCCACAAGTTGATCCTCCATTGTTTCTTCTGCAAATACCAAATTAGGAGTGAATGCCAGTGTTCATCCTCAAGAAAAAGACAGTGAAGGTCATACCAGTGGATGGGACATTGGCAAGTTCTGAAGTTGAGGATTGCTGATTTCTGGTCTGAAAATGCACAAGGTATGATTTATCAGAGACTGAGTAATCCTGTGATCGAGAAAAGAGGAAATTTTACCTCAACAAGGATTTTTTTTGATAGTTCTTCTCCTTTTGGCATTTGGAGGAGCAATCAGAGATAAACCTTGCATCCTGTCAGTAGCAAGACTGCACAGAGTTGGGTCTGTTGTGGCATACCTAGCCATTAGCTGGGCCAGGGTTGGTGATTTGAATCCCAATGCTGAGATTGGGCCTACTGCATTGTAGGCAATATCCCTGGCCAGAGGGGCAGACATGGTGTTCTGAGGGCAACAGAAATAAAATCAGAGTCATGATTGAAAGAGGGAATGTCTGATTTAAGAGTTAATCATATTACCTCTGAAGCTGGCTGGAAGTCAGGCATCAACTCTCTACAGAACAAGTGTACAGGCTCACTGAAGATATGATCATGGAATTCTTGCCACCAGGAGTGGAAGGTGGGGTGAGCTATTGTTGTGGGAATGAAAGGCCAGGTGTAAACAGAAGGACTGCATACATATTGAAAAACTCTGCTCGTTTGCGTAAGTTCCTTGATTTCCTCTCTAGGCTTGAGGAATTCATGCAGAAACAGTCTTGGGGGCATCTGGCCACATCCAAGTTGCCGAGCCATTATGTTGGGCTGATAATATTCATAAGTGCTATAGGTCAGCCTTCCTCCACTGAATTCAGCCGGCAGAATGCATGGGCGGATAATGATATTGAAGATCTCCAGGAATCTTCCATCTTGGCGTTCAGTCTCAAAGGAGAACTCACAAGGGAAAGTCAAATTTTCATTATCCAAATAAGGGAGCCAGAGAGGGTTTTGGAAGCCTTTGAAGAAGAGCTCGAAGAGCTGGCTGATATTCTGCTGAATGGGGACAGTTGAAGCAGCTTCTCCATAAGTCTGGCATCCTCTGGTGGCTTGAGGTTCCCCTTCATGATGAGTAGATGAAGGGAAGAACCGGGTGTTCAAATCGACACCAACGATCTGATGCATGTGCAGCTACAGCCACATTTGAACAAACCACCAGGGACCGTTGACACATGCTATCCTCTGGCTAGTGTACATCTAGGTGACAGTTTGGTGAAGCATATGATACACACTGCCTAGAAGGTGTTTCCCAAGAGGGAAGCGCTTGCCACTGACTAAATGTGAAGCCATTGCAATGTGATTCAGGGTAGGCTCATTGGCTTTACCACAGAAGATGAACCTGCATAGCCACATGTTCAGAAATGCCCTGTATTCAATTTCACCAAGGGGGCATCTTTCATATGGTTCAGGATATAGTTTTTGTATCCGCTCCCTGGCTTCACCCCTGTTTGCCTTGAGGAACCTTTGAAATCCCAGGGTTGAACGGGTCCTGTAATGTCAAGGCCGATGATCATATACACATCGGCCAGAGTTGGAGACATCGGGCCGTGACCAAAGAGGAAGGCATTGACGCCATTCGACCAGAAGTGGCAAGCTGCTATCAAGAGGTCTTCATTCTTGGGGGTCTCGGCCAAAGATAACTCCAGGCACTGAGCAATGCGGAGGGTATCCCAATTCTGGGTCCTGACACTCTTGTCTGCACGAACCCTCCGGTACCAATTTTTCCAGCCTGCGATTGGGGGCAAGGGCCAGTTTTTGAAAGCATCCTGCCACTGAAGAGGTGTGGGCAGAGATGCTTTGAAGGGGATCCTTTGAGATTCAGCTGTGATGAAATCTCGAGGATCAGAGTTTCCCACAGGGCCAAGGTAGTAGGATCTTGAATTGGCCTCGGTGCGAATCAAAAGCTCGGTGGAAGGTTCCTGAAGGAAAGCGGAAAGGAAATCTCAGGTAAAAATTGAAAACCTAAATACCGAATGAAGCTTATGGAAGGGGAATTTACCTGAGCAGCTTGGTTTTGAGCCGCCATTGGGGATTCATGTTCAGAACAAGGGGATCTAGGGTTTGGATCTAGACGAAGATTCCGGCGGATTGCGAAGAAAGAGAATAGGTGTTGAACAGATTCGATTTGAAGATGTTGGTGGCTGGAGTCAATTCCAGAATAAAATCACTTTTATCCCGCAATTGAAGGGGCATGTGTTAACACCAAAATTTGGTAAGGAGTCTGACTTGTGGGTCCTGCTCACTGAGGAGTCCGTATGGCGGAAGGAAGGTTTCCTCAGATGCATTCGGCAGAGGGATCCGCGGTCGGCTATCTGCTTCCTTTCGGCAAAGGAACAGTTGAGCTGATTTTGTGGGGTTGAATGGTGACGTGGCTCAAGCAGGAAAGACGAATGGATGGATAAGCGATCAAGCTTAGAGATAAAATTAGGTATCGAATCCATTCGAGGTTGTGCTCGGCAGGGTATAAATATGAGCCCTGGTTGTATGTAACAAATATACGTAATCATTCTCAATACAAACCGACTTTACGCCAAACCCTAGAGTCCGTTTGTCGTGTCGTCGAGTTCTTCGAGAGGGTTCATCGATCCATCGACCTCCGTGAGTATCGACAACCTTGTATCATATCTAGTATCATGCGGTGGATTTAGATCTGATGCAAGTAGTCTTGTTACCATGCTTAATGTCATGCGGTAGATTCAAGCTTGGTTCAAGAGGGTTTCTTGTTAGGTCATGAGCCATGCGGTAGGCTAAGATCTAGCTTGAAGCTAGTTATCGGCTCTATTGGATTTTGGCAAGATCCAATAGATTCATTAAGTTATCCGTGTTACTTTGAGTTTTGCTTTATGTTTAAATTCATGTAACACTCTTTTGCCCAATCTAGATGGTTTGGATCGGCTTTATATCTTTTGATTATCCTCATGCGAGTCAATTTCGTATCCTTTGGTTGTCTAACGCATGGATCACGTGCTCTTGGATAGCCGAAACCGAATCGATCTAGGTTGTTACATGTTGCGGGTTCAAGCTTGCCAATGTTTGTATAAATCTTGAAAGAACTGAGTACCACGCGGTAGATGCAGGTTTTTGGGTTGCTTTGGAGCTAGTCATCCGGTGGATTAGATTTCAAATCGATCTGATAGATTTATTCACTTGGTAATGTTCGTTCCTTCTTCATGGACCCCGAATCGGCTGTTCAGCCGCATTCGGTTATGTTTCCCATGAGTAGAACACGTGCGTAATCCATGCTTTAAATAATGTATGCTTTTAGCTTTCCATATTTAGATTGTATCATGCGGTGGATAGATCTATTTGTGGAAAGTGGTACGATCCCCATGTAAGTTTTATCATGCGGTGGATAGATTTGTTTTGGCATCGTACCCGACGGGTTTTAAAGCATCTAGACATGCGGTAGACTAGTGCTTTGGATCTATGCATGCTTGTTTATTACATGTTTATGCTCGCGCTTTACTTTATCTATTTATTTAATGTTGATCACCACGGGGATCGGTCGTAATCTTGCGCACGTGCATCTTTGCCCAAACAAAGACCGATCGCCGTCATGCTCACGTCATCCATTTGGCTATTTTACTTTTTCCTTCTTAAAGCTCCCGAATGGTTTCAGTTTGCTGGCAGATAGCTTTTTATAACTTTATGTCATCTTACATGGCTTTGTAGCCGTAAATATGGAACTGTCTGGTACCACCCAGCAAGTTCCAAGCTTTGGTATTTAACTACTTTATCTTTTGTTAATTTTCAGGGAAAATTGAATGGCACGTCTCGTGATTCTTTGCGCGTGTGAAGCCAGCTTGTTCGGCTTGCTGTGTGTTTGGCGCTAGTTGCACATTTTGCGTCAACAGGGATGCCATTTAGTATCGGCTGGTATCTCTAGCCAATACTAAATGGAACGGTTAGTGGGCCCTGTGGAGCCATTTAGTGGCCGGAGACACCAATCTATACTAAATGGCTCGCTGAGGTAGTGTAGCTCTCGTCCAATATTAATTGCATGTGTTAGTACCTCAAACCAATATGATCTCCATTATCAAATTTTTTAGTAATCAACAAAACACACATCCCTCAAACCCAAATGGAAGGGATTCATCCTTTACTCATGTGTATGAGATATTTTGGTAATCTGATGCAGCACAAGTTAACGCAAAAAAAGCTATTGCTGAGGGAGAGAAAATGTACTCCCTCCTAATGAAAAACATGCCCAGGTTTGGGAGATCTTAAAGTGGCTTCTGCTGACTTATATGACTGATTGATTGTGAGAGAAAAATAATGCACAAAGAAGCAGAAACACTACAAATAGGAAAGCCGAACAAACTTGTATTTGTGCTTATTCGAAATGAGAAACAAAATGTGTTGACGCTTTTTGAGATGTACCTTGTTTGGTTCATCAAAACTTATTAAAAACATACTTGCTTGGAACTTATTACCACAAGATATTTATTTGTATTTATTTTCATACTCCATCTGTCTTATAAAGAGTGTTCACTTTGGTTCTTTCGATCAAATTATTTGAAATTTGACTAAGCTTATAATGAAGAGTATTGATATTTATAACACTAAATAGGAACATTGTGAAATGTTTTTTAATATGAATCTAATGAAACTTGTTAGACATTGAAAACATTAATACATGTCTATATAAATTTGGTCAAACATAAGATGGTTTGACTCAAACTCAAAGGGATACTCTATTGTGACGCAGGAAGTAAGTTCCTAAAATGGTGCTTATGCTGCTTATTTTCAGGTCTCCACACCCATTTCCACTACCTACTCCTTAAGTTCCAACAACCAAACGCCCCTACAGGAACTTACATAAGTACTACATGTTTATGAAATTTATATAAGTACAAATGAATCCAAATAGGTACTCCTTCCGTCCCATAAAGACTGTTCGTTTAGAAATTTTTGACCACATTAGTAGTTGTGGCAAGTGACCATACTACCTTTAATTACTCATATTAAAAATTATGTATTATGATTGGTTTTATGTATCCTTAATGAATAATGTGCATTAGGGCACTCCCAACCCAGACTCTACCCATAGAGTCCATATATCGAAGACTCTATCACAAGAAACTACAGTCTCCAATGTAGATTTTGTATCATGGAGTGTATTTAATATTGCTCTCGGATATTCTGCTCCCGTTTTATTAAATAAGCGGACATGTAGAGCAAGCGGGCAACCGTACGGGATCCGCACGTGCCTCGTTTTGCGTGTAGACTTGGTGTCTAACTTATACTTGGTTTCTTAGTTTTCACCTCTCACTCATCATTAAATTTTTTGCCACATCATCAAATTGCCTATGTGGCATCATAATTAATGACTATGGACTACCATAGAGTCTGGGTTGGAAGTGCCCTAAGAATTAGAGAAAAGTCATCAATTGATGTCAGGGGGTGAGACCTGCACAGATCCACAAGGGGGCTACCCAAGCGGTTGTAGGTTGATTGATGGGGGGATCAGGACCTAAGAGCGTAAGCGGTAGTTCTTGGATGAATTCAGAACTCGGTGAGTATGGCAAGGACACAAGGGATTTTAGACTGGTTCAGGCCTTCGGAGAGTAAACCCTACGTCCAGTGTGGTGGGATTATGTGGAAAGTGATCTCCCCTCGAATGGAGCTATAGGCCGCCTTATATGGCCGGCGGGCTAGGGTTTCCATTCGAGGTCGGCGGACCAAATTTTAGGAAGGTCTCCTTCCGTAATTACAGAGAGTATTCCGCAATCCCCAGCTCTACTGGCGGCACCGCCACCATTATCTAAGGAAAGGCTTGCCTCGCAAGCCTGGCAGGTCGCCCGCGATCAGGATGAGGTCGTCCAAAGTCTTCTAAGGTCGCCGGGTCTGTGGATAAGGTCATTGGGTCCACTTGCAGGTCGGGTGGGCTTCTGGCAGGTCGGGTCCACTTGACAGGGACCTCTAGGACCTTGGTCGGTGGGGACCCATGGGTACCCATGTCTGTCAAGCCCCCGATCGACATGTAGGTGAAGTGGTAGAGATAGAGTCACGTCGAAGCGGAGCGAAGACGTGGTGGTGATGAGGTTGTGTAGGGTGCACAGGGATCCAAAGAAGAAAATCCTCCTCAGCGCGAACGAAGGCGAACATCAAGTCTCTGGAGAGTAGGTTCAGGGGCTTGAAGTGAAGACAAGGCGCCACAACTGCCAGAAAAACCCCCGACCTGAACAGAGTCAGACGATGCCAAGACACCTTCGGGGAAGGTCGAGACGCTTACCAACAGGGGGTCAAGCGGAGACGTGCCAGAAGCGTGCTTCTGGTAGGTCGAAGCAACGTGAGGAAAAGAGGGCGACGTACAAACGCATTCGTAGAGTAGCCCCCGAGTAGTAAGGAGACCTAAAAGGTCAGGTTGATGCTCAAAGAAAGAATCCGCGACCTACGGCCTTCTGTTGTGGAAATAGATGCTCTTCCTTTAAGAAACAACAGGAATCTCCACGCAAGGACACCAGGTAACCAGGGTTGTTGTCGCCTAGCAACCACGGGCCCACTATATCGGCACAAAGCCTGTCCCCTGTATGGAGATGCCGCCACCACCGCTAACAGACAAGGTCTGAAAAGGTGTCAACAGTCTTGTGGCAGACGTGCCAGAGCTGCCGGTAGCGGACAAAGACCTCACGATCCACGTGCCAACAGTATCCTGATAAGGCCGCCACGCCATCAGTGAGGTGCATGGCCACCGATGTTGAGTTCCTTTGCTATAAATAGGCGCCCAGGCCTCTCCAGCTAGCCAAATCCAAAAAGAACACCATGGCAACTCGCGTTGATACTATAGTCATACCCTGGCTTTGTGTGCGTCCACCCAAGTATGGAGCCGAGGTATCACCCCTTGAGGCTAGAAGAATGCTTGCGATGTTAGAAGAACTCCACCAACCTGTGCTCCCGTACCAAGAGAAGAATCCAGATGCAGCATGGGGCAGTACATGTCGTGACAGGTCTCGCGAGGAGAGGCCTAATATGGTGTTGGAGGTCGTTGTGCTGCACCGAGAGAGGTCGAGGGTGGAGCTGATCCCATTTGGAATCTTGTGAGAGCATCCTAACAAAAGATGGGACTCCACAAGAAACCTTCTGGGGCTAAGATAGAGGCGACTGTGTGGCAGCCTCGATTTTGTCAGTGGTGGAGGTCTCCAAGTAGGTCCTGAAGCTAGAAGAAAGCTTGCGACGCGCTTCATCAGTGTAGGTTGCGTCGTTGCACCATGTAAGATAGATCAGGACCTTTAACATGTTTGTACCTTGTAACTTGGCCTTGGGACAAGGTCTTTTGTAGCTTTCGAAGCTATTATGCATAGAGCTGATCTTTGTTGATTATTGCGATTGGGCGCACGAGGCAGCAAATGGCATGGCCAAGGTCTCGGTGCTGCTATCACTGTATGCCGACCTTAAGAAGGTCATAACACCTGACGTGAGTGCCCGTGATGACCTGGATTGTCACGGCCGCTTGCGCAGTGGCGCAGCACAGGGGCGTCAACCCTGGGGTCTGGAGGTCGAAATCGACCTGACAGGCGTCAAGGCCACAACGGAGCGCTGTAAATAGGACCACAGAGGTCATCAACGGGCAGTAGAGCCATTAAGCATGGAGCCGTTGATATGGGGGTAGATGTAGGTCGTAAAGACCTAGAAGGATTGTAGGCAACCACCACGATGAGTTCCGACGTCTAAACTATCGACATCGAAGACGACGAGGGTGACGTGCAGTCGCTGAAGGCAGCAACAGCTCCATCGCCTGCAGGGCAAGCGGCGGAGTCACCCCGTCCGGCGCCGGAGGCACAGTGGCGGTCTACATTGAGCACCAGCCCAGTGGACGACATTGGGTCAAACAAGAGATTGAAGAAGGCCCCGCCGAAGCCATATAAGTCTGTCCTTAGGTCGGCGACTAAGTAAGTCTACTGTCTCATCTACGACTTATCTCTGTTTCCTGTTCCCGGTTGGGTGTTCACTTATGTCGCCTATCCATGAGCAGGGTTCCTCCAACAACGTCGGGGAGCACGAAGAACGCCTCGGGCCAGAAGGCGTTTGGGAGTAAGGCACCGGAGACGCCGGTGGTGGGATCGCCAGCGGCTTCAACAGCCGACATGACGAGCAAGGCCACCGGAGTTGGGCGACGGCGGCACCTGAGGCGGACAAGGCCGACACTAGTTCCCCCCCACTACCGGGGGTGGAGGCGATGACCTTGGCACCTCTGATCCTCGGCCGACGCTAGGCCCGTGTGGGATCATCGACGAGGGCATGGAGTCGGTGAACAACGAGGACCGGTGTCTGTACGCCAGCACCCTATGGGAGGCGGAGGTCCTCACCGACCGCCGCAGCCTGGAGACGTTCAAGGAGGCGGCGTGCACGATCGGGACCGTGCTGCTGGTGAGGATCTTTACAGCTCCGGTAGGGTTCTTGCTTCGGGTATTCAAATTCTGTAAGGTTTGAATGATCTTCTTTGTTTGTCGAACAGTCACTTGCCGAGTGGGCGCAAGCTTGAACAGGTCTCCTGCGGGAGGCGGTGAACGCGCACGCAGAGGCCGCCGCGGCTCATGAGGTGAAGCTGTAGGCTGAGGTCATGGCGGCACGTGAGATCCAGTGCGTCATGGAAGTCATTGCGCGCCAAGCGCAGAAGGAGGCGGCCGACCTGAAGAAGCTGGAGGACGTCGAGTAGAAGGCCAAGGACGCAGCAACTGACCTCCAGGCCGTGGTAGAGGGTAAGTCTTCGTTGTTGCCCTGGGATGATTCAGTGTGCTTTTTGTAAGTTCCTAGTCCTGATGCTCCGACCTTGAATCACTGCAGCTGCTCTAGAGACCGAGAAGGCTCTCAAGAAGGAGCTGTGCGTGGTAAAGGGCCAAGTGACGGCCATTAAGGAGAAGTTCATAGAGAACCGACTAGGTTAGCATCTCCCTTGTTGTTTGAAAGTTAGTAGACGTGTCGCGGCTGGGCATGTTGCTGATTTTGCTTGCTTGTGATGCAGGTCTTGAGAAGAAGCTGAGCGAGCTCAAATACGCCGCCCAGTACGTTATGGACCTCTACATCCCGCAGGAGGAAGGGTTCGAGCCCAAGCTGCTGATCGACCGGCTTGATGAGGCAGAAGGTCGGATCAAGGGCCTGCTCTTGGACACCGCCAATCGTGCGGCGGCCACAGTGTTGTCGGCCATCAAGTACCACGACCCGTCATTATACCTGCAGAAGGTCTTAGAAGACGTGGACCTGTCGGGCCTCGTCAGGTGTGAAGACATCGTGGCAGCCACGGAGGAGGTCATCAAGAAGTTTGACTTCGGCACTGACTGAGGCGGTGCTGAAATAAGCTTTTTATACGTAGGTTAGGTCGATGGATATGTAAATAAACTTGCAATATTAGAAAGCTTTTGCTTATGAAAAGATGCATGCGTACTTTATCAAGGCACTCCCATTATACACATCAAAAGTAACTAGGTCGCAAGAGAAACCCTCCACTCACCCAACTCAATGGAGGAACGCCTTACCGACCGTGCGACCCAGCGCGGGGACTTAGGCACGACCGACGCGCAAAGGGGGTCGTGGACCCTAGGTCTTTTGAACCAGAGACTTAGGAACGCTTACAATGGGAGCGGATGCTAACTATGACATGAAAGTGTAAAACATAAAGAAAATCCCTTCAGGTTGCAAGATCCTTAGGTTGGCAAAGCCAAGCCCCCGAGCATTTCGAGACCTGACCTAAACCAAGCCCCCGAGCGCTCCGAAGGGGGAGGGAAAAAGATGTAAAGTAAAGAAAAAGGTAGACCGAAACACATGCTGACAGAGGGGTTGCCGAATAGGGGATCTCTTTCATTACTATATTGAAATAACAAGGAAGGGAGAGTACATAGCTTTATTTTTGTACAGATCTTCTACGGATAGAAGCGACGTAAATGCTCGATGTTCCAGACATTAGGAACGTCTTGACCGTCGGCCCACTGGAGGCGATAGGTCGATGGTCTAACGACTTCCATCACGATAAAGGGACCTTCCCACGGGTAGAGAGCTGATGCATTCCTTTGGTGCTTTGGATACGATGTAGGACCAGGTCTCCCACGTTAAAGGATCGCTCCTGTAAGTTGCGGTCGTGATAACATCGTAGCTGCTACTCGTACCGCATGTGCCACATTAGTGCGGCGACTCGGTGCAACTCGATGCTGTCAAGGTTGACCTTGCACGTCTCTTCTGTCGTCCCTTCTTCATAGTATTAGATGCGCGGGGTACCGAAGGCTACGTCGGTTGGGAGAACCGCCTATGACCCGTACACCAGGAAGAAGGGTGAGTATCCCGTGACCGAGCTGACCTAGGTTCGAAGACCCCAGTCGACGTGAGGTAGCTCTGTGTGCCATCTAGTCGCGTATTGCGAGGCGTCGTCGAAGATGCGGTCTTTTACGGGTTGAAGCACCATGCCGTTTGCTCGCTCAACCTGGCCGTTGCACCGTGGGTGAGCCACCGAAGAGTAGTAGACGTCGATGAGGTTGTCCTGGCAGAAATCCTAGAAGTCCAACCCCGTGAAGGCCATTCCCAGGCCGGTGACAATCCTGTTGGGCACGCCGAACCGGTGGGTGATGTCCTCTATGAATTTCGTGGCCTCTTTCGACATGACCGGGGCGATGGGACGGACCTAGATCCACTTGGTGAACTTGTCCACCGCCACCAGGATGTGCTTGTAGCCGCCAGGGGCCATCTTGAATGGTCCCACCGAATAAAGGCCCCATACGGCAAAGGGCCAGGACGGTGGAACTATCCGCAGAACTTGAGCCGGGACGTGCTGCTGCTTGGCGAAGAACTGGCAACCCTTGCACCGCCGAACCAGGTCTTGAGCATTAGTCAGAGCGGTGGGTTAGTAGAAGCTCGACCTGTAGGCTTTTCCCACCAGGTTCGTGGAGGCTGCGTGGTTGCCGCACTCCCCGCCATGGATCTTCTGTAGGAGCTCAAGACCTTCAGACCAGAGGATGCACTTCATCAGCACACCGTTGGAGGCGGACCTCCGATACAACTCGGTGCCGATGACGACGTAATTGGCAGCGCACCTGACGATCTTCTCACGCTCGACCTTGTCTTCTGGGACGTGCTTCTCCATGATGTATGTGATGAAGTTGAGGTGCTAGTCATCTTCGGCCTCCGCCATGAGAACGTCGCAGCTACCGGGTACATCGTTGGGCAATGTCTCCGGGTCGCTGAGAAGTCTGGTCGACGGCTTGCGCAAGTCTTGGACGAATACGCCGGCCGGGACCAATGCGCGCTTGGACACCAGCTTGGAGAGGACGTCGGCCGCCACGTTGTTGTCACAGGAGACGTGGTGGAATTCTAGACCTTCGAAGTGGTCCTCAAGCTTGCGCACCTCGGCGCGGTAGGCATTCATCATTTCCTTCTTGACGTCACATGCCTTGTTGACTTGGTCGATGATGACCTTGGAGTCACCATAAGCGATAAGTCATTTGATTCCAAGGGATACAGCGATGTGCAACCCATGGATTAGAGCCTCGTACTCAGCGTCGTTGTTGGACGCCTTGTAGTGGATCTGTAAGACAAACTTCAAGTGATCGCCTTGGGGAGAGATGAAGAGGACGCCTGTGGCTGCACCTTCAAGGTTTAGGGAACCATCGAAGTACATCTTCTAATGCTCCGTCTTCTCCGCCGGCGGAGGCTGCTGGGTCTCCGTCCATTCGGAAACGAAATCGGCGAGGATCTGGGACTTGATGTCACGCCGTGGGCAGAACTCCAGGTCGAATTCGCCCAACTCAACCGACCACTTGACGATGCACCCCACAGTGTCGCGGCTGCGTAATATTTATCCGAGGGGCAAGCTGGAGACGACCTTGATCTTGTGCGACTGGAAGTAATGGCGTAGCTTGCGCGACGTGACTCGGATAGCATATAGCAATTTTTGGGGTTGCGAGTACCTGACCTTGCTGTCGGATAAGACCTCGTTGGCGTAGTAGACAGGTCACTGGATGTGGTACTGGTGGCCCTCTTCAGGTCGCTCAGCCACCAACACCGCGCTGACCACCTGGGTGGACGCGGAGATGTAGAGAAGCAAGGTCTCCTTGGGTGCCGGGGGCACCATGACTGAGGGCGTCATGAGGAAGGTCTTCAGCTCTTCGAGTGCCTGGTCCGCCTCGTCCGTCCACTTGAATTTGTCAGACTTTTTCAGGAGCTTGAAGAAAGGCAGTCCTTTCTCTCCAAGCTTGCTGATAAAGCGACCTAAAGCCGCCATCATGCCAGTAAGCTTTATGACGTCTTTCTTCTCAGTAGGTCGATTCATCTTGCGGATGGCCTTGACATTGGCGGGGTTCGCCTCGATGCCACGGGGGATCACTATGAAGCCTAGAAGCTTGCCAGATGGGACGCCGAAGACGAACTTCTCCGGGTTGAGCTTCCAGCGGTAGACCCGGAGGTTGGCGTAGGTCTAGGTGAGGTCGGCAATGAGGTTGTCTTCGTTCATGGTTTTGACAACCACATCGTCAATGTAGGCCTCAACATTCTTGCCAATTTGAGACTCTAAGCACGTCTGGATGGCCTTCTGGTAGGTCGCTCTAGCGTTCTTGAGGCCGAAGGTCATGGTCGTGTAGTAGTAGATGTCGTGCGGTGTTATGAACATCATCCTATCCTGGTCAGAGACCTTCAAGGCTATCTGGTGATAGCCCGAGTAGCACTCGAGGAAGCACAACATGGCACTCCCTCCAGTAGAGTCAACGACCTGGTCGATGCGCGAAAGGGGGAAGGGATCTTTAGGGCAGTGACGGTTGAGATCGGTTTAGTCGATAAACATTCTCCATTGGCCGGTTTTCATCAGTACAAGCACCGAGTTCACGAGCCAAACCGGGTTTTTACATTCACGGATGAATCTGACAGCTAAGAGCTTTAGAACTTCTACCCTAATGACCTCTTTGCGATCCTTTGTGAAGCGGTGCAGCTTCTTCTTGACAAGCTTGGCCGTCTTGCTTACATCCAAGGAGTGCTCAGCCAGCTCCCTAGGAACAACTGGCATATCCGATGGGGTCCATGCGAATATGTCAGCATTGTCCCGGAGGAAACTGGTGAGCGTGAGTTCCTATTTCTCCCCGAGGTCGTCGCCGATGACCACCGTCTTGGCTGGGTCGGCACGGCCGAGGCAGACCTTCTTCGTCGATGGCGTGGCATCTAGGGCGATCGCGGTACGCTTCTGCTCTGGGACGGCCAGGTCAGACGAATCGACCTTCTTGGCTTCTGCCACCATTACGGTCGAGGCGCCAAAGCAGGCGTTCGTCGGGGCGATCTCTAGGGCTTTGCTGTTGCACTTGAACGAGATGAGCAGGTCACTGTAAACAATGAGGACTCCCTTGGTGTGACAGAACCGCCCAAAATAGCGCCGTTAAAGCACACGGAACCACCGTAAGCGACCCGAGAAAAACGGACCGTCCGCCGAGGCGCGCGGACCGTCCGCGCCACCCGCGGACCGTCCGCTACTCAAGCTCGGACCGTCCACAAACCGGCCGCAACAAAAACCAAAAGCCAAACCGGATCGAAAGCAAGGACGCGCAAGAACAAGACGAACAAAGCGACGAACCCTAGCCGCGCGGACCGTCCGCCACCCGCCACTCGCGACGGTCCGCCAGGTGCGGACGAGCAGAAAACGCCCGACCCCGAAAGTCAACTCCCCCAAATCATCATCGGATTTCCCAAACGGTTGAAGCTATGGAGACAAGGGTTTGGGGACTTGAAAAGCGTCACACAAGGATGCTATAGCCCAAAAATCTTGCCTCCTAACTCCCTAAATCACCGGGAATTGCGAATCCTTTGAGCACCACCAAAAGCTAGAGCACCGAACGAAAAACTTCGAATCCAAGTGGTTTCCCGGCGTTTGAGGGCACAAGATCAATCACAAAGATGCACGAGACATCTATCCATGTATCCCTCAAAGAAATCCGGGGAGAAACCCACTCAAATCCGCGGAATCACACCGAGAACAAAGGCACGAAAACAAGCACAAAAGACCACGAAAAACACAACTCCGAATCTTCTATACGAACCAGGAAAGATTCACAAGGTCTAGCATGCCGCCCTAGCATCCATCCCTCTCAACAAATCTCTCATGAAGCTCTCATGCTAGCCTAGAGAAAATAAAAAAAAATAGCTAGGAAAATGAGAAATGGGAGGGAGGAAATGAAACCCTAAGTCACGGAGAGAGGGAGCCATCCACACACACTCATGGCTTATATATCGTGTCCCGCCGTGAGTGGTAAATGACTCGACTACCCCTAACTTAACTACCGGCGATACAACCCACGTAGGGGCATTTAGGTAATGTTTGTGGGTCTTGCCATCGGACGGCCACGCCTTTGCCGCACCCCCGCGTCCTCCCCGACGCAAGCCATGCGATCCCGCCGCGTGTCCTCCGCCTCGAAGCTTCCCGACACGCCCGGATCCCGTCTCCGTCGTGTTGGGCCCTCGGACTTGGTTTTGAGGCCCAAACCAAGAAACCGTCCGCCGATGGTTTTGTGGGCAAACCACCAAACCCCGCGTGCTCGGTCCGGCCTCCCGCCAAACCACTTGACTCGACCGCCACCGTGCACCGGCTCGATTGTCCATGACTTCGTCTTGCTCGTGTTGCCACCATGTGGCCCGCACCCGGGCCCCGCCGTCCACCGGGTCCCTTGAACCGAGCCTACTTGTCTCTCCATCTCCCGGAGGCCCCTCAAGGCCGAAGACCTTTCGCGCCCGTTCTTCACTCGCAACAAGACGAACCAGGGCCGGCAGCCTACACCGCGCACTAAGCAAAGAGTCGGTCCAACACCCGTTGTCAATCACTCATCACCGAGGAGCGGTCATCCATCGACCATCGGGACGCTCCCGGTCCTCAATCTCCCCCTTGATGAGTGCATTGAGAACACACAACGCGAAATGAAATTCATAGAAAGAAGGAAAGGAAGAAGAAAGAAAAACAAAGAAGCTCAACTCATGACCAAAACCAAAGAAAGGCGAAGAAAGGTCACAAGCCAAGCAAAGCACAAACTCCACATCGAAAACAAAGCAAGAAAGCTCCCCCCCGAACAAATGCAAGCTCCCCCCGAACATGTGGATGCAATCCAAATTTCAGCTCACCCATTCCGAATTTTCATTAAGCTCACCTCTTCTCCCCCTTGTTGACAATGTATGAATCAAGGTGAAAAAGCGTAAATACAAAACAAAGCATATAAACATCTACATGAGCTTCTCAAATAGGCCAAATCTAGTGTCAAAGGCTAAAAATAAGACAAAGATCACACATATGAATCATAGCATAGTCAAAGCATTGCCACAAGTAATATATGAAAATACAAGCATGTCACAAAGCGAAATTTTCAGATTTAAGCATTTTTACCAAAAGAAGGCTCGCTTCACATGCAAAAGCCTATCCATGTCACACTTGAGCCACAAACATGCATACCATTCAAAGATCATACAGGGATATCAAATTCTCAGCAAATGATCATGGCAAACACCCATAAAGCAAAGCATGTCATGTCAAAGCTCATGAGCCATGTGTCCACTTCGGGGAGACTTCTCCACTGGTGAACATCATGCAACATGTTTTGCACCCATATGTGAAAGATAAGACATTTTAAGCATAGACATGATGGATGGAGCATTTTTCAAGCATTATACACTTCTTTTCAAGATTAAATCATTTCATGGTACATGAAGTGCCTTTGCGGCAAAAAAGAAGCTTATGCTCCCCCATGAATGCAACATAGGCTAAACATTCACAATGATATTCGGCCTTTGGCCCAAATGCAAGAACAAGACATCCAAGCACAATCTAAGCATGAAAAGCACATTTAGACCAAACCGTGACATGGAGACACAACTACACACGAGTGGAGCACAATTTATCAAAAATTAGTCAAGATTAGCATTTATTTCAAAAGAGGCTATCTCACCACACATATATCTCAAATATTCCAAGAGCTTAGCCTCACATCACCATTTCTCCACACATATGACCAAAATCTCACAAAAAGCCAAAGAGACTCAAATATGGCATATGAAAGAAGCTCATCATCCTAAAATGCAATATATGACAAATGCAACATGATATATGACAAGATGGCTATCCTACCATGGTTTATACATCAAGCAAAGCATGTATATACATCAAAGTAAACATGGTATGATACATATGATACAAAAAGGAAATCCCCCAAGAATCAACTAGAAAGGGCAACAAACCCCAAGTTCCCCCGCAAGCGCACAAATGTAGCTTGGTCGAGAGGCTTTGTGAAAATGTCGGCTAGCCGATCTTGGGTAGGGACATGGCTCAACACAATGGTTCCTTTCTCCACATCGTCCCTCAAGAAATGATACCTCATTTCTATATGTTTGGTTCTGGAGTGAAGCACCGGGTTTTTGGCTACGCTTATGGCACCGGTGCCGTCACAAAGAAGTGGGATCCGGGTGCACTCCTCACCAAAGTCTCTCAAAGTGTATGAAATCCACAACAACCGGGAGCAACAACTCGCGGCAGCAACATACTCGCCTCTCGTGGTAGACCGAGCTACACTAGACTCGCTTGCGGGAAGACCATGAGACCAACGAAGACCCAAGAAACGCGGCAAGTACCAAAAGTAGACTTCCTCTCGACTCGACAACCAAAGAAATCCGCATCGGAAAAACCATGAAGAGAAAGAGTCGAGGAGGAAGAATACCAAAGGCCAAGACCAAAGGGCAGGATCGTAGGTACCGAAAATCCTCTTGACGGCTTGTCGATGTGATGTCCTCGGCGAAGCCTCGAAAACGAGCGCACGGACACACGCCGAACCGTATGTCCGGCCTCGTCGCCGTCAAGTAGAGGAGGGAGCCGATCATGCTCCCGTACTCCCGCCGGTCCACCGGTTCTCCGTCCTCGTCCGGATCCAAAGTGGCCGTACTCCCCATGGGGAGTCGACATCGGCTTCACATCTTGCATCCGGAACTTCCTCGCATGTCTTTTGTGTACTTGGTCCGGTGCACGAACGTTCCATCCTTCACTTGCTTGATCCCGCGTCCGAGAAAATACCGCAACTCGCCCATCATGCTCATCTCGAACTCCCCGCTCATCTCATCCGCAAACTTGGCAACAAGGTTATGTGACGAGCCACCAAAGACAATATCATCCACGTATATCCGCACAATCAACAAGTCATTTCCATGCTTGAGGAGAAACAAGGTCCTATCCACGGTACCCATCACAAACCCTCTCGCTCAACGTAAAACCTCTCAATCTCCCATACCAAGCACGGGGCGCCCGTTTCAACCCATACGCAGCCCTTTTCAACCCGTATACCCCGTGTGGGTACAACTCGCTCTCAAACCCGTGTGGTCGCTTCACATACACCTCCTCCTCTATGACGCCATTCGAAAAGCACTCTTCACGTCCATCCGAAACAACTTGAACCCTTTAGCCACAAAGAAAGGCTAGAAGGATCCGAATTGCCTCAAGACGGGCCACGGGAGCAAAGGTCTCCTCATAGTCGATCCCCTCCTTCGACTAAACCCCCGAGCAACAAGTCCGGACTTGTTCCTCACAACCATCCCATTCTCTCCCTCTTTGTTCTTCCAAACCCACTTGGTTCCTATGGGATGGCAATTTGGAGGTGGTTCAACTAACTCCCACACCCGGTTCCTCTCAAAGTTTTCCAACTCCTCATGCATAGAATTGACCCAAGCTTTGCATCGTATAGAGCATGTCCAATGTCCTTGGGCTCAAAGGTGGCAACAAAAGCAGCATGAGCAAAATGAGAGGAATTCCCGGACCTTGACCGTGTAGTGCGTTCATCGATATTTCCAATGATCTTCGACGGGGGATGCACTTCTTGAATCCGCCGGGAGCCTCACGCCTCGAGACTACCTCCCCCTCAACTTCAGCCTTCTCTCGCCCGGTCCTCTTGTTGTACCGTCGTTGTCCATGAAGTAGACGGTCCACGCTCCATAGTGGTCGTAGGGGAAGTAGTGGGTACACACTCGCCCTTCAGCGCATGGTTCTCCCCATCATCATCTCCAGCCTTCATCCTTCTCCTCTTCAAAGAGGTCCTCGGCCATCTCTTCATCACCCGCACATTCAAAGCCAAGAGAGGTACATGGCATTGTCTCGTCGAAGGTTACCTCGCAAGTCTCCATGATTTTGTTAGTCTCAAGGTTAAACACCATATAGGCTCTAGAGTGGTTAGCATATCCAAAGAAAATACCATCACTAGACCTAGCCTCAAACTTGTCGAGTTTACCCTTCTTCGAATAAAGCACTTGCAGCCAAAGACTCGGAAATGACTCACCTTGGGTGCCCGACCATGCATAAGCTCATAACGAGTCTTCTTCTTGAAAGCTCGCAATAAAATCCCGTTGGAAACATGACAAGCCGTATTGACCGCCTCACCCCAATACCTCCTAGGAGTCCCGTGCTCATCGAGCATCATCCTAGCCATCTCACAAAGAGTCCGATTTTTCCTTTCCACGACTCCATTTTGAGGGGGCACATAAGGGGTCGAATACCGATGTTCAAGACCTAGATCACGACAAAAGGCATCAAAACGAAAGTTCTTGAACTCGAGCCATTATCACCGCGGATAGCTCGAATAGCATTCCCATGCCTCTCGTTTTTTCAACCTCACGATCGGATCTCGAACAAAACCAAATGTCTCACTCTTATCTTCCAAGAAAAACACTCAAGCATAGCGAGAGTAATCGTCCACCACAACAAGGACATACCACTTCCCACACACCGAGCGAACTCGAGCCGGCCCAACAAGGTCCATATGCAACGGCTCCGTTCGGACGCTCGGTCATGACATCGGTCGGGGGTGGATGGGGAGTGGCTACAATCTTGCCATGCCTACAAGGAGCACAAACCAAATCCTTCTCAAGCTTCAACCTCGGCAATCCTCGGACAAGGTCAAGAACACTCAAGCGGGAAACCAAATCAAAGCTCAAGTGTCCCAACCGCCTATGCCATTTCCACAAATCGAAGAGGGACCGGCCATCAAACAAGCCGAGAAGGACCCAAAGAACGAGAGAAATCAGCTCGAAAATCCGACCCTCGGGGATGATCATACGGACAAGATCACCTCGAGAATCAAGCAAACGAGACTCGCGAGACTTGAAACGCACCTCAAAACCCTCATCAAGTAACCGAGAAATCGAAAGCAAATTGAAACCCAAAGACTTCACAAGAGCCACTCTCTTCGGTGTTACCTTGTCACTCACATGCACAACACCCTCGGACATTACCCTTCCTCGTCCATTGTCCCCAAATGTGATGTACATCTTTTCCTTCACCGGGGTGAGGCCGGAGAACCACTTCTTATCTCCGATCATGTGTCGAGAACACCCGGAGTCGATCAACCAAATGTCCTCCAAGCCTCCCCGCCCGCAACCGAAACAAGAACGAGAATGAGCTAGCGACTCGACACCGGGGTTAGCACAAAGAAAGTTAAACCAAGTGTCGAGCCATCCGCTCAAAAGAGGGGTTAGCAAACATCATTCCCTTGCCACCAAACTTCCCATGTCCCATGGGAGGAGTACGAGCACCACGAGGGGGAAAACGTGGTCCGTAGTTCCTCTAGAACCCAAAGCCGCGATCATCTCCCCTAAACCCGTACCGAGGACGAGTAGGGGGACGTCCAAACAAAACCACCACGAGCCCGACCAAACCTCTCACCAAAGACGCACACCATCATCTCTCCTCACAAACTCCGTCACTCGAGCTCCGGCTCTACCAACACTCTTCACACTTCCCACACCCCGTGGAAGTGGCACTCTAGGCTCGGGAATACCATGAGACCGGCGATACTTGTCCCGGTTCGCTTGCTCCCTAGTGTTGACGGTTAATAATTGTATCAAAGTTCGTTTGTGACTCGCAAGCGTACAAGTCTCCCGTCGTAGTCAAGGGACCCTTCTTCCCTCGAGTGGTGAACCCAAGGTATCGAATCCGTGGAACAAATGTGTGACGCAAGACTTAATCTATTAAAGCCAAATAACCGCAATCTTCAATAAAGAACCTAATGCATCTAAGTTAAAGACACAAAACAGATCTAATCTACTAAAAACCGGAGAAAACAAAGTAAGATTGGGTAGATAAACCGATCTAGAGGGATCGGGGTAAGCCTTTTGTTGAAGTTCCAAGCAAGAGAAGAAGTAGCAAATCGAATCTTAATAAAAGCCTCTTTAAATCGTGGTTTCCCGTCCAAATCCGAAAACATCCGCCTTTCGAGACCCCCGTTCGTCACAACGTATCCCTATTCATGCGGGGAGCTTAGGGCGAGTCAAAAGACAAGTCGAGATTCTTTCGGAAGATCCGGCGTGTACCTCTAGCCACCGCGGCTACAAGAACACCCTATGTAATCTATCTCGAGAATAGAATTGGAATAAGCAAAGCCGATCGAAAAACGAAATCTTCGAGGAAACACTTGATCGCTGAGAAAAGATTCAACTTGATAATTCAACTATAACAATGATACATACACAAGATCACCACCGGGATCCTTCCTTGATCTTGCTTCTAGCTCGGAACTCCGACGTGGTCTTCCTTGCAAGGTTCCCACGTCGGCTAGGGCAACCCTAGTCAACTAGCTCGACCCTCTCCTCTCCTAGATGGTGTCCCTCTCTTCTCTCGCTTCTCGGCGGCCGAAGACGAAATCTTCTCTCGCGTGGCTCTCGGTCGGGGGACTATAAATAGCCCGATTGGCGGCTAGGGCAAAGGGCGGCGGTTTTGGGCCCTAAATGGGCTCGGGCCGACCGGGATCGGGCCGGCCGGCCCGGGCCCATTTAGGCCCGCGCCCACGGCTCCTTTGCCCGAGGTCGGTTCCCTTGCTTCCCGGATGCTTCCCCCTTCGCATGTAGGTCCATGTCGTCGGTTTCTCTCCGAATTGGACTCAACTCCTTGTCTCGCAAGATTTAGCACTTTTCCGGTCGTGTCCCCGGAGTCCGTCGTCTTCTCGGATCAAGTCCCCGCTTCTTGGAGTTAATATTGCTTCATTGCATGACTTGTTCGAGACTTCAAGGTCTTGTCATGAGGTGCTTGATGAACTTATCCCAAAAGTCTTGCATTCAACACTAAAACCCCGCATAAACATTAAACTCCAAAAACGACATGCACACGTGAACTTGTTATACCACGGGGGTTAGTACCAATGGATAAGGTATAAAACTCATGCCAACACCGAAGGTAAACTCATGGCTAGGTTGACGGATTTTCACCGTCAACATCTCCCCCATGCTTAAACCTTGCTCGTCCTCGAGTAAGCCTTCGATGGATATCATCATTGCTAAACAATGTTTAAACTTTGCACTTGATTACACATGAGAAAACATAATGCTCTCAAAATTTTAATTCATTAAAGTTCCATAATGTACTAGCCTTCATCTCTACGGAGGGTAGATTCTTATTAAGCTTATCCCACAAGTATTAACATGCTCACAAAGTTTTAAATAGATCTCAGAATTTTTGAAATGAAGATCGAGATAAAGAAAAGCTAAACCAAATTCACAAATTTAAATCATCTCGTGTATTGCTCATAAACTCTCATCTCACTTGTCTCTCAAACCTATATATTCTACTCCTTTCCCTCTCATATATATGTGGTAGGCTTTATATGGGGCTTTGGGAAAGTTTAGTCCTAACAAGAATTTATAAATGAGGTGTTGTCAAAACAAGACAAGCTTCTCATGGTCTTACCGAGACTCGTCAAAAAGGTCATTGGAAATTAATGTTAAATCAAGGAGGGGAAAGAGAAAAATACACACACTTTAGATGAGTGGACATGTGCAAATGGCAAAGAGTGATCCCGAGGCACAAAGGAAGTCCTCGTTATCGGATTGCACATGGTTGGAAAATGAGAATGGATCTTTTTATCTTGAAGCCTTGAATGCACTCTTAGAGAACCGGGGAGTTCACTTTACGCACAAATATATTTTTTTCTTTCTTATATTTCTCATTCTTTTCTTTCTTTCATTCATTCATTTTTTTTTCTTTCCTCGTCATTTATTCAGTCCATGACTTTCACAACGAAGTTTTGATTTTTTTATACCTTGAAAGTCATGAATATCACTGGATTTTTTTTTTCTTTCATCATTATATATTTTTTTAAAATACTCCCTTTTGAACTCTAAAACTGCACCGTACCTACCTCCTCCCCCATGCTTAGACGTTGCTCGTCCTCGAGCAAAGAGGCGAAAAATAAGGTAGGTACCGGAGATATTTTTCCTTGGAGAGATACTTGAAATCTTCAACGTTGGCACCGTCTTGCGATCTTCCTTGAATTGATGATCCATCCTCAATGATAGGTTGTGGTCAAGGAGGTAATCACAAAAAGATGATATTTGGTTTAAGGGTGGATATCCGGCGAAGTTTGTGAGATCACCGATGCGGGGATACACAATGCACGGATAAAAGGCTAGCAAAAAGATAGATACGCAAAAACGGAATGACCAGCTTCTTAGTCTCGGGCCGTAGAAATCATGTCCTGCAATAACGCACTCAAAAATAAATCTTGTACACTAAGGTTCATGCACTCAAATATATATAAGGCTTTGGATAGGTTGAGCAACACACAAGTGATATTTGTGACAAGGTTAGCAATATTTTTGAGCATAAAAGACATCTTCAATCTATTCATAACTTGAGAGCACATAAAACACTATGGGTCTTTATTTTAATCATAACCTCCGCTGAAAATTAAGCTAGCATTTAAATAAATTCAGATCTGCATTTTTAAGAGAGCACTAGCTTAAACATGCATAAATCAACTACAAAGATGAACAAAGCTGCAATTTTAATCATACATCATCATGGCACGAATTTTGTAACTTTTCCAATGATATAATCAAGGTGGTGACTTTATTAATGGTGATATCAAGTTGAAATACACACTGAAAATAAACAAACATGCTTGCTGAAATTTAAATAAAAACAGAAAAATACTACGCAAACACACATAAGCAAAAGCTGAAAATTACAGAGAAAAAGAAAAGAAAAGAAAACTAAAGTTCCTAAATCTTCTAGTCCTCCGCCGGTGGTTGATGTTGGTAGTCTTGATAATAATACCCTTGCTCATAATATGAATGAACGCTTCCTCCGTCGAATTGATTTGGCTCCACAAGGTGAAGGCATCCAAGTTCAAAGGCAATATTTGCGTTGCCTTCACCGAGTTGAGCTGCGTTGGATTGGATGGCTGCGATATTTTGAGCATTTCTTGCAGCATACCCTCCAATAATAGCCATGCTTTGTTGTGGTTGGGGATGATGAGCGTAGAACTCCGCGAAGTTAGCGTTGGGCACAACATAATTTTGTGGGGGTACCGGTGCACCACCCCCCCATGCTTGTTGTTGAGACCCTCCGTAATAACTTGGCGGAGGAGGAACTCCGCCGAATGGTTGCACATTGGGTTGTGCTCCACTCGCTTGTGCGGAGGATGTTCCCTCCTCTACGATTCTTCCTCTTTTGTTCTTCCTTGCAGGGACAAGTAGTCCCTCTTCCAACCAATCTTCCCTTCCTTCGGTGAAAAGCCTAAGCCTCTCATCCGGAAGGGGGAGGTTCACAATGGCCAATCGATAACCTCTTCTCTCATCTCCACTAATGTACTTGCCTTGCCGCAAGTACTCAAAACCGAGAGAGGTACCACGCAAAAGGTGAGCGGGGTTTCTTGCGATCCCCGGTCGCAAGGAAAAGGCCAACATGGAGAGGTAACACCCCGAACCAATATCACCGGCCCCCGATGTTGCTTCACAACACCAACGGTTGATCATGAGGTAAGAGGGGTCAATTGGCTGCCTGGCAATTAAAGCCGAGTATAGCCAATTCAACTACGTGTCGGTCACCTTTGTTTCCCTCATCCTCCCCAATACCCTCTTGCACATCCAAGAGTGAAATATCCGGATAATGGGGTTGTGGATGCATTTGCGTTGCTGATGGGCATCTCCGGAGATCATGCCCCAAAATTCCGCCAACATGCCGGGAGGCACGTCAACTTTCTCCGGAGCTCCCTTGTGGAATCCAAGCAGCTCCCTAACGTGCTCGTAGGGAACCACTTGCTCGATTCCCTCCAACCGGAATGACAAGCTTTGCACCCCATCATCATCAACGATGGGTGCAATAGTCATTAAAATTTCCAAGGCGTAACCCAAGTGGGTATCCACCGATATTCCGTTGGAGAACCGAACCCACCCGAGGTGCCCCAACATGTAGTATATGTCGGTGCGAAAACCCAAGGTGTGGAGTGCTTGGTCGTCGAACTCGACATTTGGCACAAGCCTCTTCTCAAGATTTGCGAGCCTATCCTCCTCCTCCGCCGACAAGATGATGAAGCCGTACGAAGATTGTGTCGGGGTGTAAGGAGGTGGTGCGGTTGAGCGAGTCGATCGTCGTGGTGGCGCGGGCTGCTCCTCCGTGTGCCCACGAGGTTCGGTGAACCTCATGGAAGTGCTTCTCGCAGCCCCTCATACCACCAAGGAGGAGAGCGTCGTTCCTCCTCGGTGGTGCCGTGTCCGTCTCCATGCTCCGGGAGACTCGGAAACCGAGTGCATCCTCGAAGACGTAGTTGATGACGGCTTGGACGACGACGAACTCTTCTTCTTGGAGAAGAGACTTGCGGTCTTCTTCCACATGGTTGCTGCACTCTTTCTTCAACTAAAAATCCGGGTTGCAACCGGTAAACTAGGCACTTAAACTCTTTGCTTCGGATGTGGACTTTGAGTGGATTAAGGATGTGGATTTTTCTTGAGCTTTCAAGCTTGGGATGGTTGGCTAAGTCTACGGAGGTTCTGAGCACACAAACTTGAACACACAAACAAGGGAAGGAGAGGGAAGCTTGCTCGCGGAAGACGGGCGCCGGGGGACGCCTTTTATAGGGGCGGGCCGGCCGGCCCGGGCCGGCCGGCCCGGGGTCTCCCCGCCTCCTCCTCGGCGCGTCTTTCTCCCAAAGACGATCATTTCGCCCGCAACTTTCCCCGCCCGCGTGCTCCACGAGTTGCACCGCCCAAACGCTCTCGTCCACTCCTTTTCTTGAATTATTGGTCCTCCCACTTGATGCTCCATGCTTTGGGTCATGTCCATGCTCCCTAGCTCCACTTGCTTCACATGCCACCATGAAAATCCTGCAAAGTTGATGCTTGCTGCCCACCATGCTTGTCCTTTGCATGTGGAATTGGTGAAAGTTGATAAAAGGGAATCCAATGGTGCATGCATGATTAATTCAAACTTGATTGCCTCCATTTAGGTGTGTTTAAGGTTAAGCACTCCTCTAATTCGAATTTTAAAATATTTTTCAGAGCCATGCAAGAGCTCAAGCATAATTTTAGAGAAGTTTTTAAACCATTGAAAACAAATGTAAGTCGAAAATATTTTTCGACTACGTCGATTTTGGTCTTTACCGGTAAAGTTTGCTTTCATCGGTTGAGAGCGAACGTTTTCCCGGCTTGATCATGGGGGCGTAGGTTTAGGTTCTAATTTTGGCTAAATAAGAAAGATTTTGAATAAAACAAAATTAGAATAGGCTTAGAAAAATTCTAATCCTAGAGAAACCAAGGATAAAGATTTTTTTTAAAACCCAACCAAAGCTTTGATTTCTAGGTTCATGCGAGTCCTACCACGTGCTGAATTTTTATAACACTTGAATATAAATCGTGGCTCTACTCGTGTGTTTTTAGCATGAAAAATAAGCCAACCTCAGCACCATAATGAGGGTGAAAGGTTGAGCTAAGGTTCTGAAATTATTTGGTTGAGGGGTTTCTCGAAAAGAAAAGAATCAAACAAGCACATAGGAGGGTTCATGCAAAGGGTTTATGATAAAGCAAACATTCAATCAAGAATTATGTCTCTAATATTGTTCAACCACTTCTAAGTCTAATGTCTTTGCGTAATAAAACTCAAAAACTAAATTATTAAAAATACTCGAAAAACCCGTAATCGGGTTGTCCTCCCGTAGCTTATTCTTAACTTGACTTGACGAAACGGGTTGCCTCCCGCCTAGCGCTTCGTTTATAGTCTATAGCTAGACTTCTTCACTTGATTACTCCGGATCAACGCTCTTTGCGGGCGTTGCAATCTTGGGTACCCACTTCCGCACCATCTTGGGCGCGGGCTTGTCTTTTGGCTTGGTCGTCTTAGTCATTTTTTTGGTCTTCACAGTCGCTTCTCTTCCTTTTTCTTGACGGATGCAACACCTTCTTTGATTTTCGTTACGTTCACTTTTTTCGGCTCCTTCTTCTTTTTCAGCGCCTCCGTTTGTTTTGGTTCTCCCTTCACTCCAATCATGTTGCATGCCTCAATCCTTGGACGGAACTTGAAGGAACTCCTTTCTCCGTTGATATCGAACATGATCTCCCCCTTGCCAACATCAATAGTTGCTCCCACGGTCTTGAGGAACGGCCTCCCTAGGATGAGCGGCGGCTTCTCCCTCTCTCCCATCTCGAGCACAACGAAGTCGACGGGGATGAAGTGGTGTCCAATCTTCACGGGTACATCTTCAAGCAATGCCCAAGGGATAGCGAATGGAGTTGTCTCCCAACTCCAAACATATTCCCGTAGGCTCCATCGGTAGGCGTAGCTTCTCGAACACATCCCTCGGCATGACACTCACACTAGCTCCAAGGTCGCATAACGCCTTCTCGAAGTTGAAAGAACCAACCGAACATGGAATTGTAGGGCACCGGGGTCTTTTTTGCTTCTCTAGCCCATAAGCAATAGCCGCACTACACTCCTCGGACATTTTGACATGATCTACCCCGAGTGTTGCTATCTCATATTTATTTGCAAGTATGTCTTTAAAGTAACGAGAATATGTAGGTACTTGTAGGGCATCTAGTAACGGCATGTTGATGCTAAGTCTACGCACAACTTCCACAAACTTCTCAAAGTGGTTGTCAAGTTTACCTCGGAAGTAGCGTGGCTTGAGTTGCGGTATCCTCGTGTCATCTTCCGGCATCTCGAATTCGGGTTCCTTGGTGACGATCCCCGTAACCTTCTCTTTAGCGCCTCCTTCCACCTCGGTGGACGGTTTAGGCTTCCTTGCTCCCGCGGAACATTCCGGATCTTCGTCTCCTTCCCCGAACGCGTTTGAATGGCCTTCGCCGATTCGGGACATTTGGGTTGTCCCGAAGCTTCCCTTCATCATTAGTGAGACGCCCCGCAAGTTGTCCAACTTGCGTCTCGAGCATCTTCATCATGTTGAGCACTTGATGATTGGAACTTCCGACCTCCGTCACTTTGCTATCGATGTTCTCCAACACCTTGTCTATGGTCTTGAACTTGGTGACGGTGTCCTTGTTGATCTTAGCTTGCTCATCCATGAACTCCTTCAATTGTATCCGAAGTGGAACCGCGTTAGGAATAGATGAGCTTGCATTAAATTGAGGCCTACCTTGCCCGTAGCGGAAGTTCGGCAATTCTCCCTTCCTCATGTAGTCGAGCACTTTGGCTTCCTCCGGACAATCTTTGCGGACAAGGCCATACTCTCCACATTCTTCGCATGTGGACCTTGCTTCGGCGGCCTTCAAGTCTTGAGCCTCTTTCTTTTCTATCTCCATCTTCTCCAACCTCCTCATGAGCGAGTCGATCTTGCCTTCAAGTATGTCTTCCTTCTCCACTTGCAAGACTCCTTTGACGTTCCCCATGGGTTGAGCCGGATGTAGGCGCCGGACAACGCCCACGTGTCATTATCCTCGACCTTCTTGAATAGCGTGAAAGCTTCCGTCGGTGTAAGCTCGATGATAGATCCTCCCGCCGATGCATCGATGATCGTCCTTGACGCCATGGTGAGTCCTTGATAGAACTTTTGCACGAGGTCTTCTTTCGGGAACTTGTGATGTGGAACCGCCCGGTGTACTCGTTGAAGCGCTCGAATGCCTCCGAGATAGTTTCGTAGGATATTGAACAAAGGTGGCAATCTTATTACGCAAGCTTTGAGTTTTACCCGGTGAGTAGTATTCCTTCATGAAAGCCTTCATCAACGTGTTCCAATTTTGCACCGTCTCCGCCGGTTGAGAGTGGAACCATTGCAAAGCCTTCCCGAGTAGTGAAAACGGAAAAAGCCTCGCCCTCATTTGATCTTGAGTCACCCCATCCATGTTGAAAGTCTGACATAGTTGAATGAATGCTTGGAGGTGAAGGTTCGGATCCTCTTTGCCGGTGAAGGGTGAATGTTGCACCATGCGGATGGTTGAGGTCTTGATCTCGAACGGTCTTCCGATCTCGTCGAGGTTCAAGATTGGTAGGTCGATGATGTCTGGGGTGCATAGCTCCCCAATCTTGCGTTCTTCCGGTGGTTGGTCATCCATTGGTGGAAGTCGATTCTCCCGCGGACTTTGAGGTGGTGAATTCTCCGGAGATTCTCGCGATCCTTCGTCTTCCGACTCCGAATCTACAAAATCCAACTTTTTAGCTTGATGTGCTTCGCGTCTCCTTAGCCCGTAAAGTTTTTCCGGATCATCCACAAAATTATCGGGTTTGTTGGAGAGGTAGCCGTCCATCTCCCGTTAGGGTTAGCAATAAACAAAGTATGCAAAAAAAACTAGAAAACAAAACAAATCTATAAAGACTAGAGTTAGACAAACTAGATTAGATGTATTTTGAGGATGATCGAAGCTTAGTAGATGCAAAAATAAAATAAAATCAGTACTGAAAATTACAAGAAAAAAGCAATAAAAAATCAAATCTTGATCACTTGTTCCCCGGCAACGGTGCCAGAAAAAGGGGCTTGTTGACGGTTAATAATTGTATCAAAGTTCGTTTGTGACTCGCAAGCGTACAAGTCTCCCGTCGTAGTCAAGGGACCCTTCTTCCCTCGAGTGGTGAACCCAAGGTATCGAATCCGTGGAACAAATGTGTGACGCAAGACTTAATCTATTAAAGCCAAATAACCGCAATCTTCAATAAAGAACCTAATGCATCTAAGTTAAAGACACAAAACAGATCTAATCTACTAAAAACCGGAGAAAACAAAGTAAGATTGGGTAGATAAACCGATCTAGAGGGATCGGGGTAAGCCTTTTGTTGAAGTTCCAAGCAAGAGAAGAAGTAGCAAATCGAATCTTAATAAAAGCCTCTTTAAATCGCGGTTTCCCGTCCAAATCCGAAAACATCCGCCTTTCGAGACCCCCGTTCGTCACAACGTATCCCTATTCATGCGGGGAGCTTAGGGCGAGTCAAAAGACAAGTCGAGATTCTTTCGGAAGATCCGCGTGTACCTCTAGCCACCGCGGCTACAAGAACACCCTATGTAATCTATCTCGAGAATAAAATTGGAATAAGCAAAGCCGATCGAAAAACGAAATCTTCGAGGAAACACTTGATCGCTGAGAAAAGATTCAACTTGATAATTCAACTATAACAATGATACATACACAAGATCACCACCGGGATCCTTCCTTGATCTTGCTTCTAGCTCCGGGAACTCCGACGTGGTCTTCCTTGCAAGGTTCCCACGTCGGCTAGGGCAACCCTAGTCAACTAGCTCGACCCTCTCCTCTCCTAGATGGTGTCCCTCTCTCTCTCTCGCTTCTCGGCGGCCGAAGACGAAATCTTCTCTCGCGTGGCTCTCGGTCGGGGGACTATAAATAGCCCGATTGGCGGCTAGGGCAAAGGGCGGCGGTTTTGGGCCCTAAATGGGCCCGGGCCGACCGGACCGGGGCCGGCCGGCCCGGGCCCATTTAGGCCCGGCCCCACGGGCTCCTTTTGCCCGAGGTCGGTTCCCTTGCTTCCTGGATGCTTCCCCCTTCGCATGTAGGTCCATGTCGTCGGTTTCTCTCCGAATTGGACTCAACTCCTTGTCTTGCAAGATTCAAAGACTTTTCCGGTTAGGTCCCCGGAGTCTCCGTCGTCTTCTCGGATCAAGTCCCCCGCTTCTTGGAGTTAATATTGCTTCATTGCATGACTTGTTCGAGACTTCAAGGTCTTGTCATGAGGTGCTTGATGAACTTATCCCAAAAGTCTTGCATTCAACACTAAAACCCTGCATAAACATTAAACTCCAAAAACGACATGCACACGTGAACTTGTTATACCACGGGGGTTAGTACCAATGGATAAGGTATAAAACTCATGCCAACACCGAAGGTAAACTCATGGCTAGGTTGACGGATTTTCACCGTCAACACCTAGCAAGCCTCTCATCCCTCTTCCTCTTGTAGCAAAACTCGCAAGATGCCTCTCATTGCCACAATACTCACACCGAAGGGGATGGGTTTTGGTTTTGGCTCGGCTTCTCTCTAGGCTTCTCACCCTTCTCACCCACAAACTTCACCGGTTTCGGAAGTCATTTGTCTTAGGTGGGAATTTGGGTGGATCTTGGGTTGTGTCAAGCTTGTTGCAAAGGTGGTTGGGTTTTGGTGTGAAAGAGTTCTTGGGTGCTTTTGGAAGTGGGACTTGGATATCTCCAATCACCTCAAACTCGGGGTTAGACTCAACACACTTCTCATACACACTCTCCCCACTCGTTCTCTCCCACTTTCTCACCCAACTTCTCAAAACCCAAACCACGACCATCGCCTCTCTTGAACTCCTCAATCATGATTTTCAATTGAGCTTCCCGCCCGTACAACCAACCCAACACCTTCCTCAAATAGTCATTCTCCTCATAGATGACATCCAAACGGGAAGTAAGTTCAAGATTGCGCAAAGTAACTTCATCACGCCTAGTGCATGCATTGACAACGGGAGATTTCAAATATGCTTCCAAAGAACTAATGGTAGAACGAGCATCAACAAGCTTAGCATGCATAGTAGGACATGATTTACAAGCACCAAGCAAGGTAGGTCTAGCCTTAAGCTCATCATATTCGATCCTAAGAGCATCTAGTTTAGCCAAAGTGGAAGCATTCTTCTCATTAAGCAGCTTGATCTCATTCAACCATGCATCACACTCAAGGCATTCAACATCATCAGGAGTAGTAGGAGCAAGTTTCAAAGAGTCATTCTCAAGTTTCGATTCAAGCAATTTGGACTCTAACTCTCCTACTTTCTCACTAGCATTCTCAAGTTGAGCCCTAAGATCTTTCCTCATCTTTTTGGCATCTCTAAGCACACTATCGCGGTTGTCAATCAAGCCATTCAACCTAGCGATTTCAGCAAGCAAAGAGTCGGGGTCATGGTTTACCTCATCCTCCGAGTCGGAGTCGCCGTCTTCCTTCTCGCTCTTCTTGCCGCTTGAGCTATGGGCCATGCCACAAAAGCCCTCAAGCGCCACACGCCCTATCCCGCCGAGGTTCCGCTTGCACTCTTCTTGCCATTGCGCCTCCCGGCGTCTTTGTCTTCACCGCTTGAGCTTGACTCGCTCCTCGCTTGAGCTTGAGTCAACGTCGCTCGCACCGGCCACCATCGCTCTCGCCTTGTTCTTCTTGTAGCCGCTCTTGCTCGGTGCCGTCGCTTGTCCTTGTCCTTGCTCTTGGACTTGTTGAAGTGCTTGCCCTTGGAGGAGTACTTGTCTTCACGCCTCGGGTGCGCCTTGTACTCGTTCACCTTGTACTTGTTCTCCTCCGCTTCCGGCACTCGGCGATGAAGTGGCCACGCTTGCCACACTTGTAGCACATCCCTGAGCTCCGCCTTGCATTCCTCCGACTCTCGTGTAGTCGATCAAACCTCCTTGAGAACAAGGCCAGCTCCTCCTCGCCCAGCACATCAAACTCCTCATCTGGAATGGACATAAGAGAAGACAAGGAAAACTCGTCGACAGGAAGGGTTAGATTTGCCCTTTGATCCGCCCACAAGAGCAAGACTATGGTCGGCCGAGCCCTCATGCTTGGATTGCAACTTCCGTCATCCTCGACCGACTTGAGCTTAGAAAAGAGGTCATCCAACTCAATAGTCAAGTACCGCCGGACTCCTTGATGGCCTCAACCTTAGCACCCCAAACATTTGGGTCCAAGACATGCAAGAGCTTCAAAGCCTCGATCATGCTCGGTGTAGGGAAAATCCTCAACATTAGCTTTCATGTTGTTCACGATGGCGGTGAACCTCTGAAACATCGCATCAATGTCCTCACCGGGAAGTGGAGTGAAATTCTCATATTGCATCCGGTAAGAGACAAAGAGGCGAGCCTTCACATGGTTATCACCACCGTGAGCAACCAACAACTTCTCCCAAATTTGCCAAGAAAGATTCAAATGGCGAACACGCTCAAACTCTGGATCACACAAGCTACGGACCATGTGATCAACGGCTTTTGTATTAGCCTCATACTTGGCCTTAGCACCGGCATCGGTCACCATAAGAGTATGGATGTTGACCGGAATAGCATAGGTCTTGTCAAGCACAATGAAATCCAACAGCTTCCCACGAAGAAAGATCATCATACGAGCCGCCCACTTGTGGTAACCCTTGCCATCGAAGTGCGGCGGACCGCCCCGCTCAACTTACGCCATCTTAGGATTCGAGACTTGTCAAAGTTGCAATGAATCCGGCACAAAGCTCTGATACCAATTGAAGGATCAGATGGCGACTAGAGAGGGAGGGAGTGAATAGGAGCCGGTAAAAATTCTTTCCAAAGAACCCGGCCTATACCCTAGTCAAACCCCGGTCACACACGAGCGATGGATCGAGTCACACACCAATCGCCAAGACCACGAGGTTATGGGACAACCTCTAGCCTTAGGAACGATTCCTAGAAGCACACGCGGAAGCACTAGAAAGGGAGGGAGGAATCGAACCAAGAAGCAAAGCCCACAGCTCGGCGACCGTCCGGCCAGAGGGGCGGACCGTCCGCGCAGGCCTCGCGGACCGTCCGGCCTGCTCTCGCGGACCGTCCGCGCCAACACCGCGACCGCCCGCCGCGGCGCCGCGGACCGTCCGTTAAAGCACACAGAACCACTCGAAGCGACCCGAGAAAAACGGACCGTCCGCCGAGGCCGGGCGGACCGTCCGCGCCACCCGCGGACCGTCCGCGCCACCCGCGGACCGTCCGCTACTCAAGCTCGGACCGTCCGCAAACCGCCGCAAAAAAACCAAAAGCCAAACCGGATCGAAAGCAAGGACGCGCAAGAACACGACGAACGAGCGACGAACCCTAGCCGCGCGGACCGTCCGCCGCACCCCGCGGATCGTCCGCCAAAGTGCAGACGAGCAAAAACGCCCGACCCCGAAAGTCAACTCCCCCAAATCATCATCGGATTTCCCAAACGGTTGAAGCTATGGAGACAAGGGTTTGGGGACTTGAAAAGCGTCACACAAGGATGCTATAGCCCAAAAATCTTGCCTCCTAACTCCCTAAATCACCGGGAATCGTGAATCCTTTGAGCACCACCAAAAGCTAGAGCATCGAACGAAAAACTTCGAAACCAAGTGGTTTCCCGGCGTTGGAGGGCACAAGATCAATCACAAAGATGCACGAGACATCTATCCATGTATCCCTCAAAGAAATCCGGGGAGAAACCCACTCAAATCCGCGGAATCACACCGAGAACAAAGGCACGAAAACAAGCACAAAAGACCACGAAAAACACAACCCCGAATCTTCTATACAAACCAGGAAAGATTCACAAGGTCTAGCATGCCGCCCTAGCATCCATCCCTCTCAACAAATCTCTCATGAAGCTCTCATGCTAGCCTAGAGAAAATAAAAAAAATAGCTACGAAAATGAGAAATGGGAGGGAGGAAATGAAACCCTAAGTCACGGAGAGAGGGAGCCATCCACACACACTCATGGCTTATATATCGTGTCCCGCCGGAGTGGTAAATGACTCGACTACCCCTAACTTAACTAGCGGCGATACAACCCACGTAGGGGCATTTAGGTAATGTTTGTGGGTCTTGCCATCGGACGGCCACGCCTTTGCCGCACCCCCGCGTCCTCCCAACGCAAGCCATGCAAGTCTTGAATCCTAAGATGGCGTACGTTGAGCAGGGCGGTCCACCGCACTTCGATGGGAAGGGTTACCACAAGTGGGCGGCTCGTATGATGATCTTTCTTCGTGGTAAGTTGTTGGATTTTATTGTGCTTGTGTTGATGGTTAATAGTTGTATCAAAGTTCGTTTGTGACTTGCAAGCGGACAAGTCTCCCGTCGTAGTCAAGGGACCCTTCTTCCCTCGAGTGGTGAACCCAAGGTATCGAATCCGTGGAACAATGTGCAACGCAAGGATTCAATCTAGTAAAGCAAGGTAAAGCTATCTAATGAAGACAAGATGCATCTAATCTACTAACTCATAAAGAAACGAATCTAATCTAATCTACTAAAGAGGTAACAAGAGAAAGCAAGAGATAACCAATTCTAGAGAATCTAGATCATGCTTATGTTGTAGCTCCAAACAAGATAGATGAAGATAGCAAAGCGAATCTCATTAAAAAAAGCATCTTTAAATCGTGGCCTTCCCATCCGACTTCGAAAAACATCCGCCCGAGACCCCCGTTCGTCAGCACAACGTATCCCTATTCATGCGTATTTAGGCGAGTTCGATAGAACAAGTTGAAATCACTTGGCCGGTCCCAAGATGCACCTCTAGCCACCGCTGCCATAAGAGCCACTTATGTAATCTAGCGTAAACTAGATCGTAGAAGAAGCAAAACCAAGAAGAAAACAAAATCATCGAGAAGGCACTTGATCGCTAGAAATCGAATTCACTTACAAACTTCACCATGAATGATTACATGAACAAGATCACCACCGGGGCCCTCCTCGATCTTGATCCTCGCTCCGGGCTCCGACGTGGCCTCTCCATGCAAGGTTCCCACGCTGGGCCAGGGAAACCCTAGACAACTAGCACGACCTCATCTTCAAGTTGGTGTCCCCGTTTCCTCTCGCTCCCGCGGCGGATTGGCGCACTCTCGCTCCGTGGCTCTCGGTCAGGGGGCTATTTATAGCCTGAGAAGCAATTAGTCAAGGAGAGGCCGATTGGGCCCCGAATTGGGCCGGGCTTCTGGCCGGCCGGGCCGCCACGTCGTCCACCCCGCCCATCCCGCGCTCGCTCGGCCCGTGTTGCTTCCGGCACGTCTTCTAGATGTTCTCCCCTTTGCATGGGCCCCGACGTCGGCCTTCCGGAATTGGACTCAACTCCTTGTCTTGCAAGATTCAAGACTTTTCTTCGGTTCGGGCCCTCGAGTTTATCATCTTCTCGCTTGGTCCTTGGGCTCTTGAGTCATGTTCACTTCATTCCTTGACTTGTGATTTAACCTCGATTAATTCATGTAATCAATGTCATTAGCGCAACAAAACATCTGGGATATTACACTTGGGAGTCGGCATCTTCAGCACTAGGTAGGTGTAGTGCGGGATAGACATGAACCGGGCCAGCATATATGGGGCGACCAAGGATGGCGTGGTAGGACGACTTGAAGTCAACGACCTCAAAACTGAGGTATTTCATGCGGAAGTTCTCCTCCGTGCTGAACATGACCAGGAGGGAGACTCAACCCATGTGGTAGGCCGCCTTGCCGGGCACAATGCCGAAGAAGGGCTCGTCGCACTCCGTAAGCCTCTTGAAGTCGAAGTCCATCTTCTTCAAGGTGTCGACGAAGATGACGTTGAGCCCGCTCCCTCCGTCGATGAGGGTTTGAGCGAGTAGGGCGCCCTTGACGATGGGCTCGACGACCAGCGGGTATGAGCCGAGATCTGGGATATGAACCCAGTGATCGGCTCTCGAGAAGGTAATGGGCTACTCCGACCAACGCAAGGGCTACGATGGTTTGGTGTGGATGAGCTTAACGTCACGACTGTCCTTGCGGTACCTCCTTCTGCTCGTGCTGCTCTTCAAGCCGCCAACGATCATGTTGATCGACCTCTTGTCATTCTGGAACGGGCTGTTGGGGTTGCCTGTCTCCGGTGGGGGAGGCAGGTCGCGCACCTCACGATGATCTTTCGGCGGGTGGTTGTCACATCACCGGTCGTCACGGCGATCGTTGTCTTGGCGGCCACATCGATCGTCACGGTGGTTGTTGTTTTAACAACGTGAGGATGACCTATCTCCGTTGCTTCTAGGTTGCTTGGGGTCCTTGGACGCGCGGAACACCCTCTTGAACTGCTGGCACTCGCGGACTGTGTGGGTGCCCCCTTCGTGGAACGTGCAGGGGCTGTCCAGCACCGCGTTGAGCTCCTCGATGTTCAATGTCGAAGGTCGGCGCCCGTCCTCTGTGAGGACCTCTGAAGGTCTCTTACGGAACTTCGAGCTGGAATCACCGGCAGCACCAGAGGTACTGGCATCTTGCTTGTCGTCATGGTCAAACTGGTTGACCAGGGCTTCTTCCGTGTTGATCAGTTTGTTGACGACCTCCATGAGTGGCGCGACCATCTTGGCACCGGACTCGTGGATTTTCTCAAAGACCTTGCGGTCTCTGAGACCTTTCTTGTAGCTGTCGACGACCCATTCGTCCCGAACGTCGACGCAGGTGTTGCGGTTCTCAAAGAACCTGTTGGTGTAGTCCCACAACCGCTCGTCGGGCTTCATGGTCACCCTACCAAGGTTGAAGGCATTGCTGGGGCGATTGTACGTCACCTGGAAGTTCGACGTGAAGGCCTGGGACAAGTCGGCCCACGACGTGATGCTGCCTGCCGGGAGGTTGTTGAGCCAGAGCGATGGTGCGTCACCCATCACCAGCAGGAAGTAGGTTGCCATGTGGTCGAAGCTACTGCCAGCCGCCTTTACGGTGACGTAGTACGTCGATAGCCAAATGTTGGGGTCGGAGCAGTCGTCATACTTCTGGATGTTGGGCTTGAAGTTGTCGGGGTAGGTGACTGACTGGAGACGTGGCGCCAACGCAGGGAAGGCGGTGAGTGCCATGTTGTCGCCACTGTCACTAACCTGAGCTGCATCGTTGTCCTGCATCACAGCCACAACCTCTGATCTAGGCTGCCACGTCGCGTTACGGACCAGACCCTCAGGGTGGCCGTAGTCTTTCTCGTACTGGGCACGTCGCCGGTTCTCGACGTCGTGGCACTCGCGCTCCTCGCGCTCCATGATCCAGTGGACGTTGCCTGGAGGACTGTACTCGCGGTCATAGTCGGGGCAATGTCGCATCTCCCGCTCCTCGCGTTCATGGTGACATTGGTCGAAGTAGCCGCGGGCATCGCAACCACAGCAGTTCTTGTCTAGGTTGGCGTGTAGGTCGGCGGCTGGTGTGGCTCTCGCTCCGGGCTGGTTGACCTCCTCCTGGATTGTGGGGAGCTTGCTATGCGCAGGACGATTAGATCGGCTGCACGAATGCCGGCTCGACGTAGATGCAGCCGACTTGGACGTTGCGCTCTTCTCCTCCACCAGAGCAGTGGTGACCCGGACGTGGGCCATGGCTGCTTCGACCTCGGGCGAAGGATTGGCCTGCTGAAGACGTGCTAACGCTGCGCCCAGGTTGGCCTGGGGGCTGTTGAACGTCGGTAGACCCGCCTCTTCGAACTCGAGACGTAGGTCGCGGGCACATGGGAGTGCCGCCTGGCGCTGCTCCTCCGCTCGTGACTAGGCGCGGTTTGCATTGGCTTGGATCTGACGTGCTTCCTCGGAATCCGTCGCGCTGACCGGTTGTGGGTTGTTTGTTGAGACCACTAGGACGCTCCGCCGGGTGGATCTCTGGCTATTGGGGGATACGCGGATCCGGGCCTTCTGAAACTCGCTGCCGTCCGGAGACGTGGGAGCCTACGCGACGCGCACGACGTCGCGCTCCTCATCGATCTTCCTCCGTAGCCGACAACCACGGAGTGTGTGTCGTACACCCTTATGGTAGGTCCACGGTACGTCGAGAGGGTCGTGGCGGGCGCGAGATTCGACCTTGAGGTTGCTAGTTAGTTGTTGTCGCCCAGATTGGATCTGGATCGACTTTGCCGCCTGGTTCTTGTACACGTCGCTGGGAGGTCGCAGGCCGAACGGGAAGGTCTTGCAGTGCGACTCGTCCTGCGTTGAGCGCTGAGCTCATTCACAGATCTGGAGGGTTTGCTCCATCATGTCGATGATGCGTCCATCCCCTGGACAAGATCATAGGGTTTGGGCGGGTGGGTCTTCAACTTTTGGCCGGAGCTGGGGCGACGCCAGACATCCCGGAGCCTTCACAGAGGTCGTTGGTCAGGTCGGTGCCGCCAGCACGGTCGAGGTCGCCGTGAAGGAATCGAAGTAGATCTCCACGAGGTCGGCGAGGATGTCCGCCATGCTCACCGGGAAAATGATGCCAGATCGGGCCGCCATGCTACACAACGAGTTCCTGATCTCCCCTACCTGGCACGCCAACTTTCAGGGGGTGAGACCTACATAGATCTGCAAGGGGGCTACCCAAGCGGTTGTAGGTTGATTGATGGGGGGTCAGGACCTAAGAGCGTAAGCAATAGTTCTTGGATGAACTCGGAACTCGGCGAGTATGGCAATGACACAAGGGATTTTAGACTCGTTCAGGCCTCCGTAGAGTAAAACCCTATGTCCAGTGTGGTGGGATTATGTGGAAAGTGATCTCCCCTCAAATGGAGCTCTAGGCCGCCTTATATGGCCGGCGGGCTAGGGTTTCCATTCGAGGTTGGTGGACCCTCATCGGGGTCGGTTACAAATTTTAGGAATGGTGCCTTCTGTAATTACAGAGAGGATCCCGCAATCCTCGGGTCTACTAGCGGCATCGCCGCCATGATCTAAGGAAAGGCTTGCCCCGCAAGCCTGGCAGGTCGCCCGCGATCTGGATGAGGTTGTGCGAAGTCTTCCAAGGTCGCCGGGTTCGTGGATAAGGTCACTGGGTCCACTTGCAGGTCGGTTGGGCTTCTGGCAGGTTGGTTCCACTTGACAGGGACCTCTAGGACCCTGGTTGGTGGGGACCCAAGGGTACCCATGTCTGTCAATTGATCATTCCATTGGTTCTGTGCACTTCTTAATGTATTTATTATTGGTGCAAATATTATTTTAATTAACTTAGTTTCACTGGGAGCTAAAGAAACAATCTTTGTGGATTGAAACTTGAAATGTAAATGAATAGTCTTTGTGAGTCGGGATGGAGGCAATGGTAGGGCTAGAGGCTCGAGCCCCTCCTACCGGTCGGAATCCCATAGAGCCTCATCTGAACTCCCATAGAGCCCATGCTACTGTGACAACGCCGCCTTGGAAAATACAGAACTACCACCTAAACCAATCCACTTTGAGGACCAGGAGCGTCCCAGTGGTCGATGGATGACCGCTCCTCAGTGATGAGTGATTGACAACGGGTGTTGGAGTGACTCTTGGCTCAGTGCGCAGGTGTAGGCTGCGGTCTAGTTCATGTTGTTGCAGGTGAAGAACGGGCGCGAAAGGTCTTCAGCCTTGAGGGGCCTCCGGGAGATGGAGAGACAAGTAGGCTCGGTTCGAGGGACCCGGTGGACGGCGGGACTAGGTGCGGGCCACATGGTGGCGAGACGGGCAAGACGAAGTCGTGGACAATCGAGCCGGTGCACGGTGGTGGTCGAGTCAAGAGGGTTGGCGGGAGGCCGGGCCGAGCACGCGGGGTTTGGTGGTTTGCCCACAAAACCATCGGAGGACGGTTTCTTGGTTTGGACCTCAAAACCAAGTCCTAAGGCCCAATGCGACGGAGACGGGATCCGGGCATGTCGGGAAGCTTCGAAGCGGAGGACACACTGCGGGATCGCATGGCTTGCGTCGGGAGGACGCGGGGTGCGGCGAAGGCGTGGCCGTCCGATGGCAAGACGCACAAACGTTACATAAATGCCCCTGCGTGGGTTGTATCGCCAGTAGTTGAGTTAGGGGTAGTCGAGTCATTTCCCACACCGGCGGGACCCGATATATAAGCCATGAGTGTGTGTGGATGGCTTCCTCTCTCCGCGACTTAGGGTTTCATTTTGCCCCCTCCCATTTCTCTTTTTCCTGGACTATTTTCTTCTCCATTTTCTCTAGGCTAGCATGAGAGCTTCATGAGAGATTTGTTGAGAGGGATGTATGCTAGGGAGGCATACTAGACCTTGGAATCTTTCCTGGTTTGTATAGAATATTCGGCGTTGTGATTTTCGTGGTCATTTTCGTGCTTGTTTTTGGTGCCTTCGTTCTTGGTGTGATTCCGCGGATTCAAGTGGGTTTCCCCCGGATTTCTTTGAGGGAAACATGGATGGATGTCTTGTGCATCTTCATGATTGATCTTGTTCCCTCAAACGCTGGGAAACCACTTCGATTCAAGGATTTTCGGTTGGAGCTCTAGTTTTTGGTGGTGTTCAAAGGATTCGCGATTCCCGGTGATTTAGGGAGTTAGGAGGCAAAACTTTTGGGATATAGCATCCTTATTTGACGCTTATCTTGTCCCCAAACCCTTTTCTCAACAGCTTCTACAGTTTGGGAGATCCGGTGATGGATTGGAGGTGTTGACTTTCGGGGTCGAGGTGTCTTTGGTTCTGTCCGCAAGGCGTGGACGGTCCGCGAGGGGCTGGCGGACGGTCCGCGAGCGCGCCGTTCGCTGCGTGTTCTTCGTGTTCTTGCTCGCCTTCGTTTTCGATCCGTTGTGATTTCGAGTTTTGGTTGGGTGAGGTTTCGGACGGTCCGCGTGTGCCGGGCGGATGGTCCGCGGGTGCCTGGCGAACAGTCCGCGTGCTCCCCGCGGACGGTCCGTTTTTCGGGGTTCGCTACTCGAGGTTCTGTTGGCTTTAACAGACAGTCCGTGGTTCAGGGCCGGACGGTCCGCGCACGGGTGCGGACGGTACCGCGGTAGCGGCCGGACGGTCCCGCGTGGCCCGTGCGGACGGCGCGCCCGCCCCTCCTGGCCGGACGGTCCGCCAGAGCCTAGCTGCTTTGCTCTTTGGTTCGATTCCTCCCTTTCTTCTTTCATGCTTCCGCGTGTGCTTCAAGGAATCGTTCCTAAGACTTGAGGTTGATCCATAACCTTGTTGTCTTGGTGGTTGGTGTGTGATTTGATCCATCGCTCGTGTGTGACCGGGATTTGTCTAGGGTATAGGTCGGGTTCTTTGAGAAGAATTTTTTACCGGCTCCTATTCACTCCCCCCTCTCTAGTCGCCATCCGATCCTTCAATTGGTATCAGAGCTTGGTGCCGGATTCGTGGTGACTTTGACAAGTCTTGAATCCTAAGATGGCGTACGTTGAGCAGGGCGGTCCACCGCACTTCGATGGGAAGGGTTACCACAAGTGGGCGGCTCGTATGATGATCTTTCTTCGTGGTAAGTTGTTGGATTTTATTGTGCTTGTGTTGATGGTTAATAGTTGTATCAAAGTTCGTTTGTGACTTGCAAGCGGACAAGTCTCCCGTCGTAGTCAAGGGACCCTTCTTCCCTCGAGTGGTGAACCCAAGGTATCGAATCCGTGGAACAATGTGCAACGCAAGGATTCAATCTAGTAAAGCAAGGTAAAGCTATCTAATGAAGACAAGATGCATCTAATCTACTAACTCATAAAGAAAACGAATCTAATCTAATCTACTAAAGAGGTAACAAGAGAAAGCAAGAGATAACCAATCTAGAGAATCTAGATCATGCTTATGTTGTAGCTCCAAACAAGATAGATGAAGATAGCAAAGCGAATCTCATTAAAAGCATCTTTAAATCGTGGCCTTCCCATCCGACTCGAAAACATCCGCCTTTCGAGACCCCCGTTCGTCACAACGTATCCCTATTCATGCGGGGAGCTTAGGGCGAGTTCGATAGAACAAGTTGAAATCACTTGGCCGGTCCAGGTATGCACCTCTAGCCACCGCGGCTACAAGAGCACCCTATGTAATCTAGCCGCAAACTAGATCGTAGAAGAAGCAAAACCAAGAAGAAAACAAAATCATCGAGAAGGCACTTGATCGCTAGAAATCGAATTCACTTACAAACTTCACCATGAATGATTACATGAACAAGATCACCACCGGGGCCCTCCCTCGATCTTGATCCTCGCTCCGAGCTCCGACGTGGTCTTCCATGCAAGGTTCCCACGTCGGCCGGGGAAACCCTAGACAACTAGCACGACCCTCATCTTCAAGTTGGTGTCCCTCGCTTCTCTCGCTCCTCGGCGGCGGATTACGACTTCCGTCTCCGTGGCTCTCGGTCGGGGGGCTATTTATAGCCCGAGAAGCAATTAGGGTCAAAGGAGAGGCCGATTGGGCCCCGAATGGGCCGGGCCGGCCGGCCGGGGCCGGCCGGCCTCGGCCCACCATTCGGCCCATCCCGCGGCTCGCTTCGCCCGGTGTTGCTTCCCACGTCTTCTAGATGTTCTCCCCTTTTGCATGTGGGCCCTTGACGTCGGTTTCTCTCCGAATTGGACTCAACTCCTTGTCTTGCAAGATTCAGCACTTTTCTGGTTCAGTCCTCGGAGTTTATCATCTTCTCGGGCTTGGTCCTTGGGCTCTTGGAGTCATGTTCACTTCATTCCTTGACTTGTATCAGGCTTCAAGGTCTTGTCATGAGGTGCTTAATGAACTTATCCCGGAAGTCTTGCTTTCATCGTTAAAACCCTGGGTAAACACTTAACTCCAAAACCGACATGCACAAGTGAACTTGTTATACCACGGGGGTTAGTACCAATGAATAAGATACAAAAGTTATGCCAACACCGAAGGTAAACTCATGGCTAGGTTGACGGATTTTCACCGTCAACATCTCCCCCATGCTTAAACCTTGCTCGTCCTCGAGTAAGCCTTCGATGGATATCATCATTGCCAAACAATGTTTAAACCTTGCACTTGATCAAAAGTTTAATTCGTTAAAGTTCCATAATGTACTAGCCTTCACCTCTACGGAGGGTAGATTCTTATTAAGCTTATCCCACAAGTATTAACATGCTCACAAAGTTTTAAATAGATCTCAGAATTTTTTGAAATGAAGATGGAGATAAAGAAAAACTAAACCAAATTCACAAATTTAAAGCATCTTGTATGTTGCTCATGAACTCTCATCTCTCTTGTCTCTCAAGCCTATATATTCTACTCCTTTCCCTCTCATAACATATATGTATATATGTGTGGTAGGCTTTATATGGAGCTTTGGGAAAGTTTAGTCCTAACAAGATTTTATAAATGAGGTGTTGTTAAAACAAGACAAGCTTCTCATGGTCTTACCGAGACTCGTCAAAAAGGTCATTGGAAAATAATGTTAAGTCAAGGAGGGGAAAGAAAAAAATACACACACTTTTAGATGAGTGGACATGTGCAAATGGCAAAGAGTGATCCCAAGGCACAAAGGAAGTCCTTGTTATCGGATTGCACATGGTTGGAAAAATGAGAATGGATCTTTTTAACTTGAAGCCTTGAATGCACTCTTAGAGAACCGGGGAGTTCACTTTACGCACATATATATTTTTTCTGTTTCTCATATTTCTCATTCTTTTCTTTCTTTCTTTCTTTCTTTCTTATATATATATATTTTCTTTCTTCACCTTGGAAGTCACGTACATCGCGGAATTTTTTCTTTCATCATTATATATATATATATTTTTTAAAATACTCCCTTTTGAACTCTAAAACGCACCGTACCTACCTCCTCCCCCATGCTTAGACGTTGCTCGTCCTCGAGCAAAGAGCCGAAAAAAATAAGGTAGGTACCGGAATATTTTTCCTTGGAGAGATACTTGAAATCTTCAACGTTGGCACCGTCTTGCGATCTTCCTTGAATTGATGATCCATTCTCAACGATAGGTTGTGGTCAAGGAGGTAATCACAAAAGATGATATTTGGTTTAAGGGTGGATATCCGGCGAAGTTTGTGAGATCTCCGATGCGGGGATACACAATGCACGGATAAAAGGCTAGCAAAAAGATAGATACACAAAAATGGAATGACCAACTTCTTAGTCTCGGGCCAGAGAAATCATGGCCTGCAATAACTCACTCAAAAATAAATCTTGTACACTAAGGTTTATGCACTCAAATATATATAAGGCTCGGATAGGTTGAGCAACACACAAGTGATATTTATGACAAGGTTAGCAATATTTTTGAGCATAAAAGACATCTTTAATCTATTCATAACTTGAGAGCACATAAAACACTATGGGTCTTTATTTTAATCATAACCTCCGCTGAAGATTAAGCTAGCATTTAAATAAATTCAGATTTGTATTTTTAAGAGAGCACTAGTTCAAACATGCATAAATCAATTACAAAGATAAACAAAGCAGCAATTATAATCATATATCATCATGGCACAAACTTTGTAACTTTACCAAAGGTAAAAACTTGGTGGTGACATTATTCATGATGAAAATAAACACTAAGATACACGCTGAAAATTAAACTAAAAACTGAAAATTAAAGCAAAGCTGAAAATACTACGCAAACATAGGCGCATGCAAGCTGAAAATTAAAGAAAAGGGGGTAAAGAAAAGATAACTAAAGCTCCTCCTCTCTCTAATCTTCCGCCGGTGGTTGATATTGATAGTCTTGGTTGTTGTACCCTTACTTGTAATAGGAATGCACCACTACTCCTATGAATTGTCCGACGGTGCTAGGTGAAGGTGTCAAAGCACATAAGCGATGTTTGCATTTCCTTCACCCATTTGGTTTGCATTGGTTAGGATGGCTGCAATAATTTGCATGTTCCTTGCAGCGTATCCTCCAATGGTGGCTACATTTTGTTGTGGTTGAGGAAGGTGTGCATAGGGCTCTGCAAAGGCTACGTTGGGCACCGCAAAAATGGTGGGGGTATGGCTGCACCACTCCCCCATGCTTGCATTGGTACATCACCGTAGTAACTCGGCGGCGCCGGGGTTCCTCCCAATGGTGGGATATAATTTTGTTGTGCACCTCCATCTTGGGTCGTGGAAAAACCTTCTCCTAATCCTTCTCTATTATTATTTTTTCTCTTCGCCGGCACAAGAAGTCCTTCCTCTAACCGATCTTCTTCCCCTCAAGAAAAGTCTTAATCTTCAATCCGGAAGGGGCAAATTCACCTAGGCCACTTGGAAGCCCCCTCTCTCATCTTCACTCTTATATTTTCCTTTCTTCATATATTCCTAGGGAAGTCCGGGTAGGAGATGATTTGGGTTCCTTGTTATACCCGGTTTTAAAGAGATAGCCAATATGGAGAGGCAACACCCCGAACCAATATCTTCCGAACTCGATGTTGCTTAACAACACCACCGGTTGATCATAGGTGAGTGGGGTCTATTGGCCACTTGGCAATCAAAGCCGAGTAAAGCCAATTCAACTCCGTGTTGGTTATCTTTGTCTCTCTTGTTGTCCCAAAAATCCACTTGCACAAAGGCGACACACATGGATGATGGGGTTCCGGATAGTATTTCTTCGTTGATGGTCTCTTCCCGTGATCATACTCCAAAAACCTTCCCATGTGCCTTCATGCACATACTTGTTTCGGAGCTCCCTTTTGAAAATAGGAGACACTCGCCCATGGGTCTACGATACTAGAACATGCAATCGTTTCGAACATGAAAACCAATCTAGTCTTATCAGGGATTGTGTTGAATGGATCCAAGGAAGCATTGAGGCCTTACTCCCTTTATGGCATGGTTGCTAGCCTTAAGCATTAAAGTATTTTCAGCACAAGATGATAGATAGATAATCCAACAAAGTGTGATTACATCTCAAGATCGACTGCAACCCATGGATGAAAGGAGATTACCCCATCAAGGTGCTAGAAATAGCATCACTGATCAAGGTTACCCTTCCGACGGTGTCTTCCTTCTTCTCCACTTGTGGGCTTCCTCCAACGGAATGAGAGACTCAGCACTCCTTCATCAAGGTTATGCGCCATGGTCATGAAAATTTCCTAGGCGAATTTCTTGTGGGTGTTTGCCGACACTCCGCTAGAGAATTGCACCGGTGTCCCGTGTGAAACCCAATATGTGGAGAGCTTGGTCGTCGATGTCGGCGTTCGCTACAAGCCTCTACTTAAGGCGAGCGAGCTTCTTCTCCTCCTCCGTCATGATGACATACCCCTCGGAATACCGCGGAGCGTATGGAGGTGGAGCGGATGATCGTGTCAAGTGGTGAGGTTGGACGGGCGGCTCCTCCATATGTTATTGAAGTTTGGAAAACCTAATAAACGAGTTTTGTGTGGCCCTCATGCCACTGAGGAGAAGAGTGTGGTTCCTCCTCGGCGGTGCCGTGTCCTCCTCCATACTCCAAGGAAACTCGGAAACCGAGTGCCTCCTCGAAGAGGTTGTCGATGATGGCTTAGACGACGATGATCCCTTCTTCTTCGGTGAAAAGACTTGTAGTTTTCTTCCTTGATTGCAGCGCTCACCCTCACAAATATATATCCGGGGTTTTCACCCGGTAACAAGGTACACAAATATTATTTTGGAGTCTGGACTTTGAGTGGATTAAGGATGTGATTTGTTGCACGAAACAAACGCGGTGGATGGCTAAGTCTAAGGTGATTCCGGCCTACAAACTAGAGCACATGAAAAAAGAGTTGGATGAAAGACTTACCTCTCTCCTCCTCTTGGCTCGGTTCTTCTCTAGTGCATTCATGTTGCTTCGTGATCGCGTACACCTTCCAAACGTTCCCGTCCACTCCTTCGCTTGCACTATTGCTCCTTCCACTTGATGTTTTCGCTTTGACTCACTTCCATACTCCCTTGCCTCACATGCATCCATGATATTCCTATAAAACAAAGCCTTGGCTGCCCCCCATGCTTGTACTTTGCATGTGGTTTAAATATGTTGGAGGGGCATCCCGTGATGTATCATGGTGCATGCATGGTTAGGTTAACTAGATTGCCTCCCTTTAAGGCTAAGCACTCCTCTAATTTCGAAATTTAAAAATATTTTCAGAGCCATGCAAGAGCTCGAACATAATTTTAGAGAAGTTTTTAAACCATTAAAAACAAATGCAAGTCGAAAATATTTTTTTATTACGTCGATTTCGGTCTCACCGGTATAGTTTGCCTTCATTGGTTGAGAGCAAGCTTTTCCCGGCTTGATCACAGGGGCATAGGTTTAGGTCCTAATTTCCATTAGATGAGAGCGATTTTGAATGAAATAAAATTAAGTGAGGCTTAGAAAAATTCTAATCTTAGAGAAACCGAGGATATGGATTTTTAAACCAACCAAAAATCAAGTTTCTAGGTTCACGCGAGTCCTACCACATGCTGAATTTTAAATAACATCTAGATACAAGTCGTGGCTCTACTCGTGTGTTTTTAGCATGAAAAACAAGTCAACCACAGCACCATAATGAGGGTGAAGGGTTGAGTTAGGTTCTGAAATTTTTTTCTTTTTGGTTGTGGTTTCTCGAAGGAGAAGCAAACAATCACATAGGATGGTTCATGTAAAGGGTTTATGATCAAGCAAAATATTCAACCAAGAATTATGTCTCTAATATTATTCAACCATTCTAAGTCTAAGGTTTTGCGTAGTAAAATTCAAAACTGAATTAAATTTAAAAAGACTTGAAAAACCTGGAATCGGGTTGTCCTCCCGGTAGCTTATTCTTGACTCGACGAAACGGGTTGCCTCCCCGCCTAGCGCTTCGTTTATAGTCCATGGCTAGACTTCTTCACTTGATTACTCCGGATCAACGCTCTTTGCGGGCGTTGCAATCTTGGGTACCCACTTTGGCTTAGTCAATTTTTTTTTTTGGTCTTCACAGGCTGGCTTTGTCCTTTGGTCTTGACGGATGCAACAACTTCCTTGTGGCTCGGCATCTCGAACTCCGGTCTTCGGTTGTGATCTTCATGGTCTCTAGTGTGATCCTTCATCTCTCCCGAATGAGTTTGAGTAGCCTTCGCCGTCTTGGGACCTTGGAGTTGTCTCGGATATTCTTCTTTGTCACCATCGGGCGCCCGACAAATTGTCCCACTTGCGTCTAGCATCTTTATCACGATGAACACTTCACGCTCCTTGCATGTGGATCTTGCCTTGGCAGCCTTTAGGTGTTGAGCTTCTTTCTCCATCTCCATCTTCTCCATCCTCCTCTTAAGTAAACCGATATGCCACTCAAGGAATCCAGCTCGTATGCATTCAGCTCTCGCAATCGTCATGCGGATAGTTGAGACTTTGATCTTGAATGGCCTCCCGGCGTCTTGAGGGTTTATGATAGGTAGATCAACAATGCCCGGGGTGCATAGCTTGATCTCGCGCTCCGGTGGTTGAGGTTGATCTTCCTTTGGACTTGGAGGTGGTGATTCCCTTGGAGATTTTGATGGTCTTTCGAGCTTGTGTTGCACGTCACCTTTGCTGTAAAGTTTTCCTGGATCATCCACAAAAAGGTTTGGGTTTCTTGGAGAGGTAGCCAACCATCTCCGGTTAGGGTTAGCAATAAAACAAAAATCTAACAAAAGAAAAATTAGGGTTAATCAAAACTAGATTAGATTGACTCTTTTTTTTTCTTTTGAGGATGATCAAACATAAGAGATGCAAAAGAAAATCAAAAGAAAAAGCTGAAAGATAAGCGATACTAGATCGGATCTTGATTGCTTGCTCCCCGACAACGGCGCCGTGAAAAAAGGGGCTTGTTGACGGTTAATAGTTGTATCAAAGTTCGTTTGTGACTTGCAAGCGGACAAGTCTCCCGTCGTAGTCAAGGGACCCTTCTTCCCTCGAGTGGTGAACCCAAGGTATCGAATCCGTGGAACAATGTGCAACGCAAGGATTCAATCTAGTAAAGCAAGATAAAGCTATCTAATGAAGACAAGATGCATCTAATCTACTAACTCATAAAGAAAACGAATCTAATCTAATCTACTAAAGAGGTAACAAGAGAAAGCAAGAGATAACCAATCTAGAGAATCTAGATCATGCTTATGTTGTAGCTCCAAACAAGATAGATGAAGATAGCAAAGCGAATCTCATTAAAAGCATCTTTAAATCGTGGCCTTCCCATCCGACTCCGAAAACATCCGCCTTTCGAGACCCCCATTCGTCACAACGTATCCCTATTCATGCGGGGAGCTTAGGGCGAGTTCGATAGAACAAGTTGAAATCACTTGGCTGGTCCGTATGCACCTCTAGCCACCACGGCTACAAGAGCACCCTATGTAATCTAGCCGCAAACTAGATCGTAGAAGAAGCAAAACCAAGAAGAAAACAAAATCATCGAGAAGGCACTTGATCGCTAGAAATCGAATTCACTTACAAACTTCACCATGAATGATTACATGAACAAGATCACCACCGGGGCCCTCCCTCGATCTTGATCCTCGCTCCGAGCTCCGACGTGGTCTTCCATGCAAGGTTCCCACGTCGGCCGGGGAAACCCTAGACAACTAGCACGACCCTCATCTTCAAGTTGGTGTCCCTCAAGCTTCTCTCGCTCCTCGGCGGCGGATTACGACTTCCGTCTCCGTGGCTCTCGGTCAGGGGGCTATTTATAGCCCGAGAAGCAATTAGGTCAAAGGAGAGGCCGATTGGGCCCCGTGGGGCGGGGCCGGCCGGCCGCGGGCCGGCCGGCTCGGGCCCAGTCGGCCCATCCCCGCGGCTGCTTCGCCGGTGTTGCTTCCCACGTCTTCTAGATGTTCTCCCCTTTTGCATGTGGGCCCTTGACGTCGGTTTCTCTCCGAATTGGACTCAACTCCTTGTCTTGCAAGATTCGGCACTTTTCCGGTTCAGTCCTCGGAGTTTATCATCTTCTCGGGCTTGGTCCTTGGGCTCTTGGAGTCATGTTCACTTCATTCCTTGACTTGTATCGGGCTTCAAGGTCTTGTCATGAGGTGCTTAATGAACTTATCCCGGAAGTCTTGCTTTCATCGTTAAAACCCTGGGTAGACACTTAACTCCAAAACCGACATGCACAAGTGAACTTGTTATACCACGGGGGTTAGTACCAATGAATAAGATACAAAAGTTATGCCAACACCGAAGGTAAACTCATGGCTAGGTTGACGGATTTTCACCGTCAACAGCTTGACAAGACCTATGCTATTCCGGCTGAGATCCACACTCTTATGGTGACCGATGCCGGTGCTAAGGCCAAGTATGAGGCAAATGCAAAAGTTGTTGATCACTTGGTCCGAAGCTTGTGTGATCCTGAGTTTGAGCGTGTTCGCCATTTGAATCTTGCTTGGCAAATTTGGGAGAAGTTGTTGGTTGCTCACGGTGGTGACAACCATATGAAGGCTCGCCTCTTTGTTTCTTACTGGATGCAATATGAGAACTTTACTCAACTTCCCGGTGAGGACATTGATACGATGTTTCAGAGGTTCACCGCCATCGTGAACAACATGAAGGCCAATGTTGAGGATTTCCCTTACAATGAGCATGATCAAGCTTTAAAGCTCTTGCATATCTTGGACCCAAATGTTTGGGGTGCTAAGGTTGAGGCCATCAAGGAGTCCGGACAATACTTGACTATTGAGTTGGATGACCTCTTTTCTAAGCTCAAGTCGGCTGAAGTTAACAAGAAGTTGCAATCCAAGCATGAGGGCTCGACTGATCATAGTCTTGCTCTTGTGGGCGGATCAAAGGGCAAAGCCAACACTAACCCTTCCTGTCGACAGTTTTCCTTGTCTTCTTTCATGTCCATTCCAGATGATGAGTTCGATGTGCTGAGCGAGGAGGAACTGGCCTTGCTCTCAAGGAGGCTTGATCGACTACATGAGAGCCGGAGGAATGCAAGGCGGAGCTCGGGGACATGCTACAAGTGTGGCAAGCGTGAACACTTCACCGCTGAGTGCCCGGAAGCGGAGGAGAACAAGTACAAGATGAGCGAGTACAAGGCGCACCCGAGGCGTGAAGACAAGTACTGCTCCAAGGGCAAGCACTACAGCAAGTCCAAAAGCAAGGACAAGGACAAGTGGCGATCGAGCAAGGGCGGCTACAAGAAGGACAAGGCAAGAGCCATGGTGGCCGGTGCAAGCGACGTCGACTCAAGCTCAAGCGACGCGCATTCAAGCTCAAGCAGTGAGGATGAAGACGCCGGGAGGCGCAAGGGCAAGAAGAATGCAAGCCAGGGTGGTAGGTTCCTATAGAGAGGTGGTGGTGAGAGGTTTGATAGGAGAGATGATGGTGTGCGTGCTGGTGAGAGGTTTGGTCGGGCTCGTGGTGGTTTTGCTAGACGTCCCCCTGCTCGTCCTCAATACGGGTTTAGAGGAGATAATCGCAACTTTGGGCTCCAGAGGAACTACGGACCACGTTTTCCTCCTCGTGGTGCTCGTACTCCTTCCATGGGACATGGGAAGTTTGGTGGCAAGGGAATGATGTTTGCTAACCCCTCTTTTGAGCAGATGGCTCGACACTGGTTCAACTTTCTTTGTGCTAACCCCAGTGTCGAGTCGTTAGCTCATTCTCGTTCTTGTTTCTGACTACAGGCAGGAGGCTTGGAGAACATTTGGTTGATCGACTCCGGATGTTCCCGACACATGACCGGAGATAAGAAGTGGTTCTCCAGCCTCACCCCAGTGAAGCAAAAGATGTACATCAAATTTGGGGACAATGGACGAGGAAGGGTGATTTCTGAGGGTGTAGTGCATGTGAGTGACAAGGTAACGTTGAAGAGGGTTGCTCTTGTGAAGTCTTTGGGCTTCAATTTGCTTTTGGTTTCTCAGTTGCTTGATGAGGGTTTTGAGGTGCGTTTCAAGTCTGGCGAGTCTCGTTTGCTAGATTCTCGAGGTGATCTTGTTTGTATGATCATCCCCGAGGGTCAGATTTTCAGGGCTGATTTCTCTCGTTCTTTGGGTTCTGCTCGCTGTTTGATGGCCGGTCCTTCTTCTGATTTGTGGAAATGGCATAGGGGGTTGGGACACTTGAGCTTTGATTTGGTTTCCCGCTTGAGTGGTCTTGACCTTGTCCGAGGATTGCCGAGATTGAAGCTTGAGAAGGATTTGGTTTGTGCTCCGTGTAGCCATGGCAAGATGGTAGCAACTCCCCATCCACCCCTGACCGATGTCATGACCGAGCGTCCGACAGAGCTGTTGCATATGGACCTTGGTGGGCCAGCTCGAGTTCGCTCGGTGGGTGGGAAGTGGTATGTCCTTGTTGTGGTGGACGATTACTCTTGCTATGCCTAGGTGTTTTTCTTGGAGGACAAAAGTGAGACATTTGGTTTTGTTCGAGATCTGATCGTCGGGTTGAAGAACGAGAGGCATGGGAATGTCATTCGAGCTATCCTCAGTGATAATGGCTCAGAGTTCAAGAACTCTCGTTTTGATGCCTTCTATCGTGATCTAGGTCTTGAGCATCAGTATTCGACCCCTTTTGTGCCCCCTCAAAATGGAGTTGTGGAAAGGAAAAATCGGACTCTTTGTGAGATGGCTAGGACGATGCTCGATGAGCACAGGACTCCTAGGAGGTATTGGGCTGAGGCGGTCAATACAGCGTGTCATGTTTCCAACAGGATGTTATTGCGAGCCTTCAGGAAGAAGACCTGTTATGAGCTTATGCATGGTCGGGCACCCAAGGTGAGTCATTTTCGAGTCTTTGGCTGCAAGTGCTTTATTCTTAAGAAGGGAAAACTCAACAAATTTGAGGCTAGGTCTAGTGATGGGATTTTCTTTGTATATGCTAACCATTCTAGAGCCTATAGAGTGCTTAATCTTCAGACTAACAAAATCATGGAGACTTGCGAGGTAACCTTCGACGAGACAATGCCATGTACCTCCCTTTTCAACCTGTATACCCTGTGTGGGTACAACTCGCTCTCAAACCCAGGTGGCTGCTTCACATACACCTCCTCCTCTATGACCCCATTCAGAAAAGCACTCTTCACGTCCATCTGAAACAACTTGAACCCTTTAGCCACGGCACGCTAGAAGGATCCGAATTGCCTCAAGACGGGCCACAGGAGCAAAGGTCTCCTCATAGTCGATCCCCTCCTTCTGACTAAACCCTTGAGCAACAAGTCTGGACTTGTTCCTCACAACCATCCCATTCTCTCCCTCTTTGTTCTTCCAAACCCACTTGGTTCCTATGGGATGGCAATTTGGAGGTGGTTCAACTAACTCCCACACCTGGTTCCTCTCAAAGTTTTCCAACTCCTCATGCATAGTATTGACCCAGTTTGCATCAGATAAAGCATGTCCAATGTCCTTGGGCTCAAAAGTAGCAACAAAAGCAGCATGAGCAAAATGAGAGGAATTCCTGGACCTCGACCGTGTAGTGCGTTCGTCGATATTCCCAATGATCTTCGACAGGGGATGCACTTCTTGAATCCGCTGGGGAGCCTCACGCCTCGAGACTACCTCCCCCTCAACTTCAGCTTCTCTCGCCTGGTCCTCTTGTTGCACCGTCGTTGTCCATGAAGTAGACGGTCCACGCTCCGTAGTGGTCGTAGGGGAAGTAGTGGGTACACACTCAGCTTCAGGCGCATGGTTCTCTCCATCATCATCTCCAGCTTCATCCTTCTCTTCAAAGAGGTCCTCGGCCATCTCTTCATCACCTGCACATTCAAAGCCAAGAGAGGTACATGGCATTGTCTCGTCGAAGGTTACCTCGCAAGTCTCCATGATTTTGTTAGTCTCAAGGTTAAGCACCCTATAGGCTCTAGAGTGGTTAGCATATCCAAAGAAAATACCATCACTAGACCTAGCCTCAAACTTGTCGAGTTTTCCCTTCTTAAGAATAAAGCACTTGCAGCCAAAGACTCGAAAATGACTCACCTTGGGTGCCCGACCATGCATAAGCTCATAACAGGTCTTCTTCTTGAAGGCTCGCAATAAAATCCGGTTGGAAACATGACACGCTGTATTGACCGCCTTAGCCCAATACCTCCTAGGAGTCCTGTGCTCATCGAGCATCGTCCTAGCCATCTCACAAAGAGTCCGATTTTTCCTTTCCACGACTCCATTTTGAGGGGGTACATAAGGGGTCGAATACTGATGTTCATGACCTAGATCACGACAAAAGGCATCAAAACGAGAGTTCTTGAACTCAGAGCCATTATCACTGCGGATAGCTCGAATAGCATTCCCATGCCTCTCGTTTTTCAACCTCACGATCAGATCTCGAACAAAACCAAATGTCTCACTCTTATGCTCCAAGAAAAACACCCAGGCATAGCGAGAGTAATCGTCCACCACAACAAGGACATACCACTTCCCACCCACTGAGCGAACTCGAGCTAGCCCAACAAGGTCCATATGCAACAGCTCTGTCGGACGCTCGGTCATGACATCGATCAGGGGTGGATGGGGAGTGGCTACCATCTTGCCATGCCTACAAGGAGCACAAACCAAATCCTTCTCAAGCTTCAATCTCGGCAATCCTCGGACAAGGTCAAGACCACTCAAGTGGGAAACCAAATCAAAGCTCAAGTGTCCCAACCGCCTATGCCGTTTCCACAAATCAGAAGAAGGACCAGCCATCAAACGGCGAGCGAGGACCCAAAGAACGAGAGAAATCGGCCACGAAAATCGACCCTCAGGGATGATCATACAGACAAGATCACCTCGAGAATCCAGCAAACGAGACTCGCCAGACTTGAAACGCACCTCAAAACGCTCATCAAGCAACTGAGAAACCGAAAGCAAATTAAAACCCAAAGACTTCACAAGAGCCACTCTCTTCAACGTTACCTTGTCACTCACATGCACAACACCCTCAGACATCACCCTTCCTCGTCCATTGTCCCCAAAAGTGATGTACATCTTTTCCTTCACTGGGGTGAGGCTGGAGAACCACTTCTTATCTCCGGTCATGTGTCGAGAACACCGGAGTCGATCAACCAAATGTCCTCCAAGCCTCCCTGCCTGCAGTCGGGAAACAAGAACGAGAATGAGCTAGCGACTCGACACTGGGGTTAGCACACAGAAAGTTAAACCAGTGTCGAGCCATCTGCTCAAAAGAGGGGTTAGCAAACATCATTCCCTTGCCACCAAACTTCCCATGTCCCATGGGAGGAGTACGAGCACCACGAGGGGGAAAACGTGGTCCGTAGTTAACCCAAAGCTACGATCATCTCCCCTAAACCAGTACTGAGGACGAGTAGGGGGACGTCCAGCAAAGCCACCACGAGCCCGACCAAACCTCTCACCTGCACGCACACCATCATCTCTCCTAGCAAACCTCTCACCAACACCTCTCTGTGGGAACCTGCCAACATTCCTCACACTTCCCACACCTCGTGGAAGTGGCACTCTAGGCTCAGGAATACCATGAGGCTGGCGATACCTGTCCTGGTTTGCTTGCTCCCTAGCAAGCCTCTCATCCCTCTTCCTCTTGTAGCAAAACTCTGCAAGGTGCCTCTCCTTGCCACAATACTCACACCTGAAGGGGATGGGTTTTGGTTTTGGCTCTGGCTTCTCACTAGGCTTCACACCCTTCTCACTCACAAACTTCACAGGTTTCTTGAGGTCATTTGTCTTGAGTGGGAATTTGGGTGGATCTTGGGTTGTGTCAAGCTTGTTGCAAAGGTGGTTTGGCTTTGGTGTGAAAGAGTTCTTGGGTGCTTTTGGAAGTGGGACTTGGATCTCTCCGATCACCTCAAACTCGGGGTTAGACTCAACACACTTCTCATACACACTCTCCCCCCTTTGTTCTCTCCCACTTTCTCACCCAACTTCTCAAACCCCAAACCACAACCATCAGCTCTCTTGAACTCCTCAATCATGATTTTCAATTGAGGTTCCTGCCCAGACAACCAACCCAACACCTTCCTCAAATAGTCATTCTCCTCATAGATGACATCCAAACGGGAAGTAAGTTCAAAATTGCGCAAAGTAACCTCATCACAGCTAGTGCATGCATTGACCACAGGAGATTTCAAAGATGCTTCCAAAGAACTAATGGTAGAACGAGCATCAACAAGCTTATCATGCATAGTAGGACATGATTTACAAGCACCAAGCAAAGTGGGTCTAGACTTAAGCTCATCATACTCAGTCCTAAGAGCATCTAGTTTAGCCAAAGTAGAAGCATTCTTCTCATTAAGCAGTTTGATCTCATTCACCCATGCATCACACTCAACACATTCAACATCATCAGGAGTAGTAGGAGCAAGTTTCAAAGAGTCATTCTCAAGTTTCAATTCAAGCAATTTGGACTCTAACTCTCCTACTTTCTCACTAGCATTCTCAAGTTGAGCCCTAAGATCTTTCCTCATCTTTTTGGCATCTCTAAGCACACTATCGCGGTTGTCAAGCAAGCCATTCAACCTAGCAATCTCAGCAAGCAACGAGTCGGGGTCACGGTTTACCTCATCCTCCGAGTCGGAGTCGTTGTCTTCTTTCTCGCTCTTCCTGCTGCTTGAGCTATGGGCCATGCCACAAAAGCCCTCAAGCGCCACACAGCTCAACCCGCTGAGGTTCTGGCTTGCACTCTTCTTGCCCTTGCGCCTCCCGGCATCTTCATCTTCGCTGCTTGAGCTTGACTCCTCGTCGCTTGAGCTTGAGTCGACGTCGCTCGCACCGGCCACCATCGCTCTTGCCTTGTTCTTCTTGTAGCCACTCTTGCTCGGTCGCCGCTTTTCCTTGTCCTTGCTCTTGGACTTGTTGAAGTGCTTGCCCTTGGAGGAGTACTTGTCTTCACGCCTCGGGTGCGCCTTGTACTCGTTCACCTTGTACTTGTTCTCCTCCGCTTCCGGGCACTCGGCGATGAAGTGGCCTCGCTTGCCACACTTGTAACATGTCCCTGAGCTCCGCCTTGCATTCCTCCGACTCTCGTGTAGTCGATCAAACCTCCTTGATAGCAAGGCCAGCTCCTCCTCGCCCAGCACATCAAACTCCTCATCTGGAATGGACATAAGAGAAGACAAGGAAAACTGTCGACAGGAAGGGTTAGATTTGCCCTTTGATCCGCCCACAAGAGCAAGACTATGGTCAGTCGAGCCCTCATGCTTGGATTGCAACTTCCTGTCAACCTCAGCCAACTTGAGCTTAGAAAAGAGGTCATCCAACTCAATAGTCAAATAATGTCCAGACTCCTTGATGGCCTCAACCTTAGCACCCCAAACATTTGGGTCCAAGACATGCAAGAGCTTCAAAGCCTGATCATGCTCGGTGTATGGAAAATCCTCAACATTAGCTTTCATGTTGTTCACGATGGCGGTGAACCTCTGAAACATCGCATCAATGTCCTCACCGGGAAGTGGAGTGAAATTCTCATATTGCATCCGGTAAGAGACAAAGAGGCGAGCCTTCACATGGTTATCACCACCGTGAGCAACCAACAACTTTTCCCAAATTTGCCAAGCAAGATTCAAATGGCGAACACGCTCAAACTCAAGATCACACAAGCTCCGGACCAAGTGATCAACGGCTTTTGCATTAGCCTCATACTTGGCCTTGGCACCGGCATCGGTCACCATAAGAGTATGGATGTTGACCGGAATAGCATAGGTCTTGTCAAGCACAATGAAATCCAACATCTTCCCATGAAGAAAGATCATCATTCGGGCCGCCCACTTGTGGTAACCCTTGCCATCGAAGTGCGGCGGACCGCCCCGCTCAACGTACGCCATCTTAGGATTCGAGACTTGTCAAAGTCGCAAAGAATCCAGCACCAAGCTCTGATACCAATTGAAGGATCAGATGGCGACTAGAGAGGGGGGGAGTGAATAGGAGCGGTAAAAATTCTTCCAAAAGAACCCGGCCTATGCCCTAGTCAAATCCTGGTCACACACGAGCGATGGATCGAATCACACACCAATCGCCAAGACAACGAGGTTATGGATCAACCTCTAGCCTTAGGAACGATACCTTGAAGCACACGCGGAAGCACGAAAGAAGGAGAGGAATCAAACCAAGAAGCAAAGCGCGCGACCTACGGAGGACCGTCCCGGCCGGACGGGGGCGGACCGTCCGCGATGAGCCGCGCGGACCGTCCGGCGGGGGACCGCGGACCGTCCGCCCCCCTTGCCGCGGACCGTCCGGCCTGAGCCGCGGACCGTCCGTTAAATCACACAGAACCAACCGCAGTGACACACGAACCACGGACCGTCCGCGGGGAGCACGCGGGGATCCCCGTCCGCGGGCACCGCGCGGACCGTCCGCCTTCTGCTACGGACCGTCCGAATCTCTGTCCAACCGAAAAACAAAATCGCGACGGATCGAAACAAAAGACGAGCAAGAACACGAAGAACACGGGACGAACCCTAGCCGCGCGGACCGTCCGCCAGCACCTCGCGGGGCCCGTCCGCGGTGCGGACAGAGCAGAAAAAGCCCGACCTCGAAAGTCAACTCCCCCAAATCATCATCGGAATTCCCAAACGGTTGAAGCTATGGAGACAAGGGTTTGGGGACTTGAAAAGCGTCACACAAGGATGCTATAGCCCAAAAATCTTGCCTCCTAACTCCCTAAAACACCGGGAATCGCGAATCCTTTGAGCACCACCGAAAGCTAGAGCACCGAACGAAAAACTGCGAATCCAAGTGGTTTCCCGGCGTTTGAGGGCATAAGATCAATCACAAAGATGCACGAGACATCTATCCATGTTTTCCTCAAAGAAATCCGGGGAGAAACCCACTCAAATCCGCGGAATCGAACCGGGAACAAAGGCACGAAAACAAGCACAAAAAGACCACGAAAACACAACCCCGAATCTTCTATACAAACCAGGAAAGATTCACAAGGTCTAGCATGTCGCCCTAGCATCCATCCCTCTCAACAAATCTCTCATGAAGCTCTCATTCTAGCCTAGAGAAAATGGAAGGAAAATAGCTACGAAAATGAGAAAGAGGAGGGAGGAAATGAAACCCTAAGTCACGGAGAGAGAGAGCCATCCACACACCCTCATGGCTTATATATCGGGTCCCGCCGGAGTGGTAAATGACTTGACTACCCCTAACTTAACTACTGGCGATACAACCCACGCAAGGGCATTTAGGTAATGTTTGTGGGTCTTGCCATCGGACGGCCACGCCTTTGCCGCACCCCGCGTCCTCCCGACGCAAGCCATGGGATCCCACCGCGTGTCCTCCGCCTCGAAGCTTCCCGACACGCCCGGATCCCGTCTCCGTCGTGTTGGGCCCTCGGACTTGGTTTTGAGGCCCAAACCAAGAAACCGTCCGCCGATGGTTTTGTGGGCAAACCACCAAACCCCGCGTGCTCGGTCCGGCCTCCCGCCAAACCACTTGACTTGACCGCCACCATGCACCGGCTCGCTTGTCCATGACTTTGTCTTGCTTGTGTCGCCACCACGTGACCCGCACCCAGTCCCGCTGTCCACCAGGTCCCTCGAACCGAGCCTACTTGTCTCTCCATCTCCCGGAGGCCCCTCAAGGCTGAAGACCTTTCGCACCCGTTCTTCACCTGCAACAACACGAACTAGGCCGCAGCCTACACCTGCGCACTAAACCAAGAGTCAGTCCAACATCCGTTGTCAATCACTCATCACTGAGGAGCGGTCATCCACCGACCACTGGGACGCTCCTGGTCCTCACATTTCTCTTTTTCCTAGACTATTTTCTTCTCCATTTTCTCTAGGCTAGCATGAGAGCTTCATGAGAGATTTGTTGAGAGGGAAGGATGCTAGGGCGGCATGCTAGACCTTGTGAATCTTTCCTCGTTTGTATAGAAGATTCGGCGTTGTGATTTTCGTGGTCTTTTCGTGCTTGTTTTTGGTGCCTTTGTTCTTGGTGTGATTCTGCGGATTTGAGTGGGTTTCACCCGGATTTCTTTGAGGGAAACATGGATGGATCTCTTGTGCATCTTTGTGATTGATCTTGTTCCCTCAAACGCCGGGAAACCACTTCGATTCAAGGATTTTCGGTTGGAGCTCTAGTTTTTGGTGGTGTTCAAAGGATCCGTGATTCACGGTGATTTAGGGAGTTAGGAGACAAAATTTTTGGGGTATAGCATCCTTGTTTGACGCTTATCTTGTCCCCAAACCCTTGTCTCAATAGCTTCTACAGTTTGGGAGATCCGGTGATGGATTGGAGGTGTTGACTTTCGGGGTCGAGCTGTCTTTGGTTCTGTCCACAAGGCGCGGACGGTCTGCGAGGGGCTGGCGGACGGTCCGCGAGCGCGCTGTTCGTCACGTGTTCTTCGTGTTCTTGCTCGCCTTCATTTTCGATCCATTGTGATTTCGAGTTTTGGTTGCGCGAGGTTTCGGATGGTCCGCGTGTGCCGGGCGGACGGTCCGCGGGTGCCTGGCGGACAGTCCGCGTGCTCCCCACGGACGGTCCGTTTTTTGGGGTTCGCTACAAGAGGTTCTGTTGGCTTTAACGGACGGTCCGCGGTTCGGGGCCGGACGGTCCGCGGTACGGGTGCGGACGGTCCGCGCGGCGGGCGGACGGTCCGCGTGGCCCGTGCGTACAGTCCGCCCCTCCTGGCCGGACGGTCCGTCAGAGCTGGCTGCTTTGCTCTTTGGTTCGGTTCCTCCCTTCCTTCTTTCGTGCTTCCGCGTGTGCTTCAAGGAATCGTTCCTAAGACTTGAGGTTGATCCATAACCTTGTTGTCTTGGCGGTTGGTGTGTGATTCGATCCATCGCTCGTGTGTGACTGGGATTTGTCTAGGGTATAAGCCGGGTTCTTGAGAAGAATTTTTTACCGACTCCTATTCACTTCCCCCTCTCTAGTCGCCATCCGATCCTTCACACTTTGTCCATTAAGTGATAATAAAGTACCATCCTGTCGTAAGTTGTTGGGTCAAAGCCCGGTAAATCACTTAGATGACACAGAGGACCAAAACGTGTACAATAAAACTCAGATGAAAGTGAGTCCAGAGTACATTACACAAATTAATTCCAACTTTACCCATAGGGGTTTACTTATTACAAAACATGGTTCATGACATGATAAGTAAAGGTTCAGAGTTTTAAAACAATGGAAATTAAAGTAACGATAGATAGACATCACAAGAGACCAGCTGTGATGCCATCACTCGACGTCATCCACCCATTCTAGCCCCCAACTGAGTGGAATCCCTCTAGGCTAAACAACTTCACCTGAAAGCAACATTTATAGCAACGCTAAGTATACTAATACTCAGCAAGACTTACCCCGTCCAAAGTTACCTCTAGACATGTAAGGCTTTTGGCTAGTCGGTTTGTTTTGCCAAAAAACAATTAGAATCACGGATCCTTACTTTCAACATCTTAGCTCAAATTCTAGTGAGTTACCATTACTAAAATAAACAAACTATTGCAATAAAGAATTGTACAACACAAAAGAATTGACATAGTTCCATCATTACGGGATATCATGGCTAGTTGATTAAGCAGTTGTTGATGCTCACCACTTTTGTTTTTATGCATCAACAATACATGAAAAAGGACCAAAAAGAAAAATCAACAGTAATATAGGGTCTTGGACTAATGAATTCCACGACTTTTGGTGAATTATATATTTTCAGGGACTATTCAGGAAAATACAAAAAGAATGAATTCTAGAAGGCTCCAGAAGACTCTCGAACTCAACCGAAGTGGGCTTCAAGAAAATACGCATCTAGAAGGGACAAGAGGCCCACACGTGAAGGCGGAGCCCAGCCTAGGCCCAGCTCAGGCCGACCGGCCCTGTGAGGAGGCCGATCGGGCCCCCATGGCCCCGATCAGGCCTGCTTCAGGAAGGTTCCTCCACCGCCTCTTAGGGTTAATCTAAACCACTTGTTTAGGTCGGTTTGATCCTACGGCCACGGATTATCCCTCAGGACTATATAAGCAACCCCAGACCCCCCTAGGCATGGGATGCATCTCTCAGAAGATCATCATCATCAGGCCAAGACAGTTGAAGAAGAGGATACATCAGAGATAGGATAGCAAACTCATAGTTCAAGATCTAATTTCTAGATCAAGAACCTAGTTTTAGATAGAGAGTCAGATTCGAGTAGGGTTGAGCTTTGCTCCAGTTCATATCTATAAGTTATCAAGATTCAGTTATTATATTGTTTCTCAATGACTTTACGCTATTTCAATGTTATGTGTGCAACTGCTAAGTTCTTACTTTATTCTAGTAGTATATTTGATATAGTCATGATCAATGATAAGTCTACACACTTATTTGTAGAGCTCCTATTTTATGCGCATATGCTAGGTAGTAGAAAGTATGTAAGCATGGTGCTTAGATATAATTTACTTGCGCACCTTATACACCGGGTCATGTGGTAGATCGTGGGCGCGATAGGCCTATTAAGTCCTTTGCAGTCCACCCCCCGAGTATAAGACTAGTCGAACAATGCTTCTTGGGAGGATTAAGTTTCGTCCTTGATTTTTCTAGGTAATCTTTGGGGTGTTCACATTTATCCATGACTATGCTATATGTGATGATATGCTACATTAGAATATATGAACAACTCAGCCTTTGTATGCTATATAGAATTGTGCCTCTTAAGCAAATCCAATTCTAATCTAGATTAGGAATAGTATGTTCTATGCTCCACATGTGCCTCTGCCTGTCTGATTTATCATTACTTTATCATTTGGCTTACCCTTGTTAAAGTATGTGCCATTCCATCAAAGTCCATAAAGTAATCTACTATCATCCCTATGTCTGTTGTTACATCCATCCATCTTCCCTATGGATACGATATTTTAAAACCCATCACCCCGATGCTCACCAGTATCCGTGCGCTTGCGGATTTTCTACCATAATATTTCTGTAGGCTTATATACCAACCAACATTTCTTGTGCCATTTCTTAGAATGGGTTTTAGATCTATTCTTTGGAAGTTGCGTTAAAAAAATGTCAACAAGCATTTCTGGCGCCGTTGCTGGGGAAGATTGGATGGATACCTTTTGAAAATCGGTGGCTAGATACTTTAATGAGACTTTGTAATTTGGCACCTCTACTTAAACAGAATTACCCTTGTTTGTTTTTTGTCTATCTTACTTGCAATGTATTAACAGGTCTGACTGTGATTCACCACACTTCAATTATTTGAATCAAATCAACCAAGGAAGCTTTACACCAAGTTCTGAAGCCATGGCTGAGAAGACGTTGGAATCCTCTGCTTCAAATATCAATAACATTCGCATTGGACCAACAATCTATCATGAATTGGAGCTTAAGCCTAGCCTCATCAACATGGTGCAAGCCGATCTATTCAATGGAAAGGTACATGAAGATGCAAGCACTCATCACCAAAACGTTTTGGAGAAAGGCGCCACCATCTCCATCAAGGAAATTCCCAAGGAAACGATCCTACTCTGCTTATTCCCATTTTCACTAAAGGGAAGGGCGAGACAATGGTTCTACTCCAATGAAATCAACACATGGGAGGAATGTTCTACAACCTTCCTATCAAAGTTTTTCCCCAAAGGTAGAACCAATGCTTTACGTGGAAAAATCACCAATTTCCAGCAGCAGAAAGGCGAGTCAATTCCAGAGGCATGGGAATGTTTGCAAGAATATATATCAGATTGCCCTCACCATGGAATAAAAGAATGGATGCTCTTACAAAGCTTTTACCATGGATTAAATCAAAAAGCGCTTGAGCATCTAGATGCAGCTGCTAAAGGATCATTCTTGTCACTGACTACGAGACAAGCCAATACACTTATGCAGAAGATATCTGAAAATCAAGGCTGGACCCAGAAGAACACTCAACACTGTCGTCAGAGTGAACAAGTACAAGAAGATGAAGAGTTGAAAGAACTATCAACTAGTATGGACGTGTTGTTGAACAGGCTTGAGGAATGAGCCAACTTCAAGAAGGATCGACAAGCTTTACAAGATTCGATGAATACTTCAAGAAATTCAAGCTTGGTGGTCCATAAGCCAGCACCTATTCAAGAAAAAGATCTACAACCACGACCAACTTACGCAGGTAAGTATACATGTAATAACTCTAAGCGACCTTCGTTACGAGAGTTAATTGAAGAATAGGATGAAATAACCAATAATCTCTCTAAGAAGCTTGTTGCTAATGATAAGATTCTAGAAGACATAAATGTTAAGATGGATAATTTTTCTGAAATCCTAAAAGATCAAGCTATCTTTAATGATGAACTAGAATCAAAGTTATCAAAATTGTCTGTTGTTCCACCTGAGCAGGTATTTAATGTCCGGACAAGAGGTGGCAAGCAAACCACAAATCTACCATATCCCAAGGGCACAACAAGACCACCGGCTAGAACACCCAAAGCACCTGCAACATTTGCAGTACCTGTAGCACCAGCCGAAGCTCCAGAGAAGGATAATGATGTAAAAGAAATCGTGCAAGAAAAACAAGAGTCAACAAGACAATATTTCCACGACACCAACTTCATACCATATCCAAGAAGAGTGAGAAAACCTCAAGTCGATGATCAATTCGGGAAGTTTATCAAAGTCATCCAAAAGCTTTATGTCAACATACCTCTATTGGATGCCATGCAAGTCCCGACATAAGCCAAGTACATCCGAGACATCCTGAATAAGAAGAAACCCTTGCCAACTACGGAGATCATCAAGTTGACCGAAGAATGCAGTGCGGCAATCCTGAACACATCGCTCATCAAGAAAAAGGATCTAGGATACCCCACTATAGAGTGCTCCATTGGAAATCAATACTTCAGCAATGCACTCTATGATCTTGGAGCAAGTGTTAGTGTGATGCCCAAGGTTGTCTTTGACAAGATCAAGCACCCTACCTTGGTTCCAACATCAATGTATCTCCGATTGGCAGATCAATCAGTTCGATACCCTTCAGTAATCGCCGAGAATGTTCCAGTGAAAATCCAAGAGTTCTTGGTGCCAGTTGATTTCGTGGTATTAGATATGCACCCAGACTCCAGGGTTTCACTAATTCTCAGACGACCATTCCTGAGCACCGCCAATGCACGCATCAATGTAGGCGGAGTGGAGATCACATTTGAGATCAATGGAACGGAGGAGAAGTTTGCCATCAGACCTAGACCAGAGCTCAGCATTAACGCAAACATGATCGATCAAGAAAATTCAAAAGGACCATTATCTCCGAAGATGGAGGATGCACCTGAATATTAGAAGACTCGAAAGTCCCGAACCCTCGCCAAAGGTAACCGGTAAAAACACAAAAATATATTTCTGAACTTCATATTTACTATAGTAAAAACTTTTTCGCGCCTCGTGGTAAATAATTTTACGGTGTGTCAAAACTTGTATAATGATTTTTCATGGTGGCATAAAAATATTTTTAATACTATTTTTTTGTTGTTATATTTGCTTTTACCCTTATGCTTGGGACCCACATGCCATAGGGACACACATCAAGTCCTTACCTACCCTATCTTATCACTTCATCCACCACCAGGCCGACCGGCCACCCCCTTGGCCCTATAAAAGCAGCCACCTCCTGCCCAGTTTTTCACACACACAACAAGCTAGAAAACCACTTCGAGCCTTTGCAGTGCTATCTTAAGAGAAAGAAAGCTTAGGAAGAGAGTGGAGAAGAAATCCAAGGGTAGCCTAGCGCTAGTGTGAGACATGGGTACCCATGGGTCCCCACTGACCAGGGTCCCAAAGGTCCCTGTCAAGTGGACCCGACCTGCTAGAAGCCATGCCGACCTACAAGTGGGCCCAGAGACCTTATCCACAATCCTGGCGACCCAAGAAGACCTTGGACGACCTGATCCAGATCGTAGAAGACTAGCCGGGCTTGTAAAGCAAGCCTCCCCCTAGATCACGGTGGTAGCACCGCCAATAGGTCCGAGGATCGTCGGATCCTCTCTTTAATCACGGAAGGAGACCTTCCTAAATCTGTAACCGACCCCGATGAGGGTCCATCGACCTCGAATTGAAACCCTAGCCTGTCGGCCATATAAGGCGCCCTAGAGCTCCATTCGAGCGGAGATCTTTTCCACGCATAATTCCACCACACTGGACGTAGGGTTTTACCCTCCGGAGGCCTACACCAGCCTAAAACCACCGTGTCCTTGCCATTCTCACCGAGTTCTGAGTTCATCCAAGAACTACCACCTACGCTCTTCGGTCCCGATCCCCCATTAGTCAACCTACAACCGCTTGGGTAGCCCCCTTGCGAATCTGTCCAGGTCTCACCCCCTGACAGTTGGTGCGCTAGGTAGGGGAGATCGGGAACTCACTGTGCAGCATGGTGGCCCGATCTGGTGTCGTTTTCCCGATGAGCATGGCGGACATCCTCACCAACCCCGTGGAGATCTACTTTGGCTCCTTCACGGCGACCTCGACCACGTTGACGGCAGCGGCGACCCCACCAACGGTCTCTGTGAAGGCCCCGGTGACCTCTGATGCCGCCCCCAGTTCCGGCAAGAAGTCAAAGACCCACCCGTCCGAACCCTATGATATCGTCCAGGGGATGGAGCGCATCATCCACATGATGGAGGAAACCCTCCAGATCTGCGAAAGACCTCAGTGCTCAACGCAAGATGCGTCGAACCACAAGACCCTCCCCTTCGGTCTGCGGCCTCCCAGCGATGCGCACGCTCATCAAGCGGCGAAGTCGATCCAGATCCAATCTGGGTGACAGCAACCATCTGGCGGCCTGAAGGTCGAAGCTCGCGCCCGTCGCGACCCACTAGACGTACCGTGCATCTACCATAAGGGTGCACGGCACATTCTCTGTGGCTACCGGCTATAGAAGAAGATCGACTAGGAGCGTGACGCCTCACACGCTACACGGACTCCCACGTCTCCGGACGATGGTGAGTTTCACAAGGCCCGGATCCGCATCTCCACCAACGGCCAGACATCTACCCGGCGGCGCGTCCTGGTGGTTTCGGCGAACCACCCACCACGGGTCGGCGTGACGGATTCCGAGGAGGCACGTAGGATCCAAGCCAACGCGAACCGCGCCCAAAGGCAGGTGGAGGAGAAATGCCAGGTAGTACCCCCGTGTGCCCACGACCTACGCCTCGAGTTCGAAGAGGCAGGACTATCGACGTTCAACAGCCCCCAGGCCAACCTAGGTGCGGCGTTGGCATGTCTCAAGCAGGCCAATCCTTCGCCCGAGGCTGATGTAGCTGAGGACCAGGAGCGTCCCAGTGGTCGGTGGATGACCGCTCCTTAGTGATGAGTGATTGACAACGGGTGTTGGACTGACTCTTGGCTTAGTGCGCAGGTGTAGGCTGCGGCCTAGTTCGTGTTGTTGCAGGTGAAGAACGGGCGCGAAAGGTCTTCAGCCTTGACGGGCCTCCGGGAGATGGAGAGACAAGTAGGCTCGGTTCGAGGGACCCGGTGGACAGCGGGACTGGGTGCGGGCCACATGGTGGCGACACAAGCAAGACGAAATCATGGACAGACGAGCCGGTGCACGGTGGCGGTCAAGTCAAATGGTTTGGCGGGAGGCCGGACCGGGCACGCGGGGTTTGGTGGTTTGCCCACAAAACCATCGGCGGACGGTTTCTTGGTTTGGGCCTCAAAACCAAGTCCGAGGGCCCAACACGACGGAGACGGGATCCGGGCGTGTCGGGAAGCTTCGAAGCGGAGGACACGCGGCGGGATCGCATGGCTTGCGTCGGGAGGACGCGGGGTGCGGCAAAGGCGTGGCCGTCCGATGGAAAGACCCACATACATTACCAAAATGCCCCTACGTGGGTTGTATCGCCAGTAGTGTAGTTAGGGGTAGTCAAGTCATTTACCACTCCGGCGGGACCTGATATATAAGCCTGGAGTGTGTGTTGATGGCTCTCTCTCTCCGCGACTTAGGGTTTCATTTGCTCCCTCCTCTTTCTCATTTTCGTAGCCATTTTTCTTCCATTTTTCTCTAGGCTAGCATGAGAGCTTCATGAGAGATTTGTTGAGAGGGATGGATGCTAGGGCGGCATGCTAGACCTTGTGAATCTTTCCTGGTTTGTATAGAAGATTCGGGGTTGTTTTTCGTGGCTTTTTGTGCTTATTTTCGTGCCTTTGTTCCCGGTGTGATTCCGCGGATTTGAGTGAGTTTCTTCCGGATTTCTTTGAGGGAAACATGGATAGATGTCTTGTGCATCTTTGTGCTTGATCTTGCGCCCTCAAACGCCGGAAACTACTTCGATTCGTGAGTTTTCGTTCGGTGCTCTAGGTTTTGGTGGTGCTCAAAGGATTCGCGATTCCCGGTGATTTAGGGAGTTAGGAGGCAAGATTTTTGGGCTATAGCATCCTTGTGTGACGCTCTTCAAGTACCCAAACCCTTGTCTCCATAGCTTCAACCGTTTGGGAAATCCGATGATGATTTGGGGGAGTTGACTTTCGAGGTCGGGCATTTTTCTGTTCTGTCCGAGCCTCGCGGACGGTCGCGGCCTCCGGCGGACGGTCCGCGCCGCTCGAGTTCGTCCCGAGTTCTTCGTGTTCTTGCTCGTCCTTTGTTTCGATCCGTTGTGATTTTGGTTTTTGGTTGGACGAAGTTTCGGACGGTCCGCGGTGTCGGGCGGACGGTCGCGTGGTGCTTGGCGGACGGTCCGCGTGCTCCCCGCGGACGGTCCGTGGCACGGGGGTGTCTTTGGGTCGTTCGTGTAAATTAACGGATGGTCCGCGGCTAAGGCCGGACGGTCCGCGGTCCGGTGCGGACGGTCCGCGATACCGGCCGGACGGTCCGCGCGGCTCTTGCGGACGGTCCCGCCCCTCTGCGCGGACGGTCCGCCAGAGCCTGTGTGCTTTGCTTCTTGGTTCGATTCCTTCCTCCCCTTTCTAGTGCTTCCGCGTGTGCTTCGAGGAATCGTTCATAAGGCTAGAGGTTGATCCATAACCTCGTGGTCTTGGCGATTGGTGCGTGATTCGATCCATCGCTTGTGTGTGACCGGGTTTTGAGTAGGACATAGGCCGGGTTCTTTGGGAAGAATTTTTACCGGCTCCTATTCACTCCCCCCCTCTCTAGTCGCCATCTGATCCTTCAATTGGTATCAGAGCTTGGTGCCGGATTCTTTGCGACTTTGACAAGTCTCGAATCCTAAGATGGCGTACGTTGAGCGGGGCGGTCCGCCGCACTTCGATGGCAAGGGTTACCACAAGTGGGCGGCTCGTATGATGATTTTTCTTCGAGGAAAATTTGTTGGATTTTATTGTGCTTGACAAGACATATGCTATTCCGGTCAACATCCATACTCTTATGGTGACCGATGCCGATGCCAAGGCCAAGTATGAGGCTAATGCAAAAGCCGTTGATCACTTGTGCCGGAGCTTGTGTGATCCGAGTTTGATCGTGTTCGCCATTTGAATCTTGCTTGGCAAATTTGGGATAAGTTGTTGGTTGCTCACGGTGGTGATAACCATGTGAAGGCTCGCCTCTTTGTCTCTTACCGGATGCAATATGAGAATTTCACTCCACTTCCCGGTGAGGACATTGATGCGATGTTTCGAGGTTCATCGCCATCGTGAACAACATGAAGGCTAATGTTGAGGATTTTCCGTACTCCGAGCATGATCAGGCTTTGAAGCTCTTGCATGTCTTGGATCCAAATGTTTGGGGTGCTAAGGTTGAGGCCATCAAGGAGTCTGGGAATTATTTGACTATTGAGTTGGATGACCTCTTTTCTAAGCTCAAGTCGGCTGAGGTTGACAGGAAGATGCAATCCAAGCATGAGAGCTCGAATGACCATAGTCTTGCTCTTGTGGGAGGATCAAAGGGCAAATCTAACCCTTCCTGTCGACAGTTTTCTTTGTCCTCTCTTATGTCCATTCCAGATGAGGAGTTTGACGTGCTGGGCGAGGAGGAGCTAGCCTTGCTCTCAAGAAGATTTGAACGACTACACGAGAGTCGGAGGAACGCAAGGCGGAGCTCAGGGACGTGCTACAAGTGTGGCAAGCGTGGCCACTTCATCGCCGAGTGCCCGGAAGCGGAGGAGAACAAGTACAAGGTGAACGAGTACAAGGCGCACCCGAGGCGTGAAGACAAGTACTCCTCCAAGGGCAAGCACTTCAACAAGTCCAAGAGCAAGGACTAGGACAAGCGGCGACCGAGCAAGAGCACCTACAAGAAGAACAAGGCAAGAGCGATGGTGGCCGGTGCGAGCGACGTCGACTCAAGCTCAAGCGAGGAGCAATCAAGCTCGAGCAGCGAAGATGAAGACGCCGGGAGGCGCAGTGGCAAGAAGAGTGCAAGCCGGAACCTCAGCGGGCTGAGCTGTGTGGCGCTCGAGGGCTTTTGTGGCATGGCTCATAGCTTGAGCAGCAAGAAGAGTGTGAAGGAGGACAGCGACTCCGACTCGGAGGATGAGGTAAACCGTGATCCTGACTCTTTGCTTGCTGAGATTGCTAGGTTGAATGGTTTGCTTGATAACCGTGATAGTGTGCTGAGAGATGCCAAAAAGATGAGGAAAGATCTTAGGGCTCAGCTTGAGAATGCTAGTGAGAAAGTAGGAGAGTTAGAGTCAAAATTGCTTGAATTGAAACTTGAGAATGACTCTTTGAAACTTGCTCCTACTTCTCCCGATGATGTTGAATGTGTTGAATGTGATGCTTGGTTGAATGAGATCAAAATGCTTAATGAGAAGAATGCTTCTATTTTGGCTCAACTAGATGCTCTTAGGACTGAACATGATGAGCTTAAGGCTAGACCTACTTTGCTTGGTGCTTGCAAATCATGTCCTACTATGCATGCTAAGCTTGTCGATGCTCGCTCTACCATTAGTTCTTTGGAAGCATCTTTGAAATCTCCTGTAGCAAATGCATGCTCTAGTTGTGATGAAGTCACTTTGCGTAATCTTGAACTTACTTCCCGGTTGGATGTCATCTATGAGGAGAATGACTATTTGAGGAAAGTGTTGGGTTGGTTGTCTGGGCAGGAACCTCAATTGAAAATCATGATTGAAGAGTTCAAGAGAGCTGATGGTCGTGGCTTGGGTTTTGAGAAGTTGGGTGAGAAAGTGGGAGAGAACAGTGGGGAGAGTGTGTACGAGAAGTGTGTTGAGTCTAACCCCGGGTTTGAGGTGATCGGAGAGATCCAAGTCCCACTCCCAAAAGCACCCAAGAACTCTTTCACACCAAAGCCCAACCACCTTTGCAACAAGCTTGACACAACCCAAGATCCACCCAAATTCCCACATAAGGCAAATGATTTTCAGAAACCAGTGAAGTTTGTGGGTGAGAAGGGTGATAAGCCTAGAGAGAAGCCAGAGCCAAAACCAAAACCCATCCCCTTCAGGTGTGAGTATTGTGGCAAGGAGAGGCATCTTGTAGAGTTTTGCTACAAGAGGAAGAGGGATGAGAGGCTTGCTAGGGAGCAAGCAAACCAGGACAGGTATCGCCAGCCTCGCGGTATTCCTGAGTCTAGAGTGTCACTTCCACGGGGTGTGGGAAGTGTGAGGAGTGTTGGCAGGTTCCCACAGAGAGGTGGTGGTGAGAGGTTTGTCAGGAGAGATGATGGTGTGCGTGCTGGTGAGAGGTTTGGTCGGGCTCGTGGTGGTTTTGCTGGACGTCCTCCTACTCGTCCTCAGTACGGGTTTAGGGGAGATGATCGCAGCTTTGGGTTCCGGAGGAACTACGGACCACGTTTTCCCCCTCGTGGTGCTCGTACTCCTCCCATGGGACATGGGAAGTTTGGTGGCAAGGGAGTGATGTTTGCTAACCCCTCTTTTGAGCGAGATGGCTCGACACCGGTTTAACTTTCTCTCGTGCTAACCCCGGTGTCGAGTCGCTAGCTCATTCTTGTTCTTGTTTCCGATTTGCGAGCGGGAGGCTTGGAGAACATTTGGTTGATCGACTCCGGGTGTTCTCGACACATGACCGGAGATAAGAAGTGGTTCTCCGGCCTCACCCCGGTGAAGGAAAAGATGTACATCACATTTGGGGACAATGGACGAGGTAGGGTCTTTGTTCGAGGGTGTTGTGCATGTGAGTGACAAGGTAACGCCGAAGAGAGTGGCTCTTGTGAAGTCTTTGGGTTTCAATTTGCTTTCGGTTTCTCGGTTGCTTGATGAAGGTTTTGAGGTGCGTTTCAAGTCCGGCGAGTCTCGTTTGCTTGATTCTCGAGGTGATCTTGTCCGTATGATCATCCCCGAGGGTCGATTTTCGTGGCCGATTTCTCTTGTTCTTTGGGTCCTGCTCGCCGTTTGATGGCCGGTCCTTCTTCGATTTGTGGAAATGGCATAGGCGGTTGGGACACTTGAGCTTTGATTTGGTTTCCCGCTTGAGTGGTCTTGACCGGTCCGAGGATTGCCGAAGTTGAAGTTTGAGAAGGACTTGGTTTGTGCTCCTTGTAGGCATGGTAAGATGGTAGCCACTCCCCATCCACCCCCGACCGATGTCATGACCGAGCGTCCGACGGAGCCGTTGCATATGGACCTTGTTGGGCCGGCTCGAGTTCGCTCGGTGGGTGGGAAGTGGTATGTCCTTGTTGTGGTGGACGATTACTCTCGCTATGCCGGGTGTTCTTCTTGGAGGATAAGAGTGAGACTTTTGGTTTTGTTCGAGATCCGATCGTGAGGTTGAAAAACGAGAGGCATGGGAATGCTATTCGAGCTATCCGCAGGTGATAATGGCTGCGAGTTTAAGAACTCTCGTTTTGATGCCTTTTGTCGTGATCTAGGTCTTGAACATCAGTATTCGACCCCTTATGTGCCCCCTCAAAATGGAGTCGTGGAAAGGAAAAATCGGACTCTTTGTGAGATGGCTAGGACGATGCTCGATGAGCATAGGACTCCTAGGAGGTTTTGGGCCGAGGCGGTCAATACGGCCTTGTCATGTTTCCAATCGGATTTTATTGAGAGCTTTCAAGAAGAAGACCTGTTATGAGCTTATGCATGGTCGGGCACCCAAAGTGAGTCATTTCCGAGTTTTTGGCTGCAAGTGCTTTATTTTGAAAAAGGGCAAACTCAACAAGTTTGAGGCTAGGTCTAGTGATGGTATTTTCTTTGGATATGCTAACCACTCAAGAGCCTATAGGGTGCTTAACCTTGAGACTAACAAAATCATGGAGACTTGCGAGGTGACCTTCGACGAGACAATGCCATGTACCTCTCTTGGCTTTGAATGTGCAGGTGATGAAGAGATGGCCGAGGACCTCTTTGAAGAGGAGAAAGATGAAGCTGGAGATGATGATGGGGAGAACCATGCGCCTGAAGCTGAGCATGTACCCACTACTTCCCCTACGACTACTTTGGAGCATGGACCGTCTACTTCATGGACAACGACGGTGCAACAAGAGGACCAGGCGAGAGAAGCTGGAGTTGAGGGGGAGGTAGTCTCGAGGCGTGAGGTTCCCCGGCGGATTCAAGAAGTGCATCCCCTGTCGAAGATCATTGGAGACATCAATGAACGCACTACACGGTCGAGGTCCGGGAATTCCTCTCATTTTGCTCATGTTGCTTTTGTTGCTACTTTTGAGCCCAAGGACATTGGACATGCTTTATCCGATGCAAACTCGGGTCAATTCTATGCATGAGGAGTTGGAAAACTTTGAGAGGAACCGGGGTGTGGGAGTTAGTTGAACCACCTCCAAATTGCCATCCCATAGGAACCAAGTGGGTTTGGAAGAACAAAGAGGGAGAGAATGGGATGGTTGTGAGGAACAAGTCCGGACTTGTTGCTCGGGGGTTTAGTCGAAGGAGGGGATCGACTATGAGGAGACCTTTGCTCCCGTGGCCCGTCTTGAGGCAATTCGGATCCTTCTAGCCTTTGCCGTGGCTAAAGGGTTCAAGTTGTTTCGGATGGACGTGAAGAGTGCTTTTCCGAATGGGGTCATAGAGGAGGAGGTGTATGTGAGGCGGCCCACCGGGTTTGAGAGCGAGTTGTACCCACACGGGGTATACGGGTTGAAAAGGGCTCGTATGGGTTGAAACGGGCGCCCGTGCTTGGTATGGGAGATTGAGAGGTTTTCTTTTGAGCGAGAGGGTTTGTGATGGGTACCGTGGATAGAACCTTGTTTCTCCTCAAGCATAGGAATGACTTGCCGATTGTGCGGATATACGTGGATGATATTGTCTTTGGTGGCTCGTCACATAACCTTGTTGCCAAGTTTGCAGATGAGATGAGCAGGGAGTTCGAGATGAGCATGATGGGCGAGTTGCAGTACTTTCTCGGGCTGCAGATCAAGCAAGTGAAGGACGGTACATTTGTGCACCAAACCAAGTACACGAAAGACATGTTGAGGAAGTTCCAGATGCAAGATGTGAAGCCGATGTCGACTCCCATGGGGAGTACGGCCACTTTGGATGCGGATGAGGACGGAGAACCAGTGGACCAGCGGGAGTACAGGAGCATGATCGGCTCCCTCCTCTACTTGACGGCGACGAGGCCAGACATACAGTTCAGCGTGTGTCTGTGCGCTCGTTTTCGAGCTTCGCCGAGGACATCACATCGACAGCCGTCAAGAGGATTTTCAGGTACCTACAGTCTGCCCCTGGTCTTGGCCTTTGGTATTCTTCCTCCTCGACTCTGTCTCTTCATGGTTTTTCCGATGCGGATTTTGTTGGTTGTCGAGTCGAGAGGAAGTCTACTTCTGGTACTTGTCAGTTTCTTGGTTCTTCGTTGGTCTCATGGTCTTCCCGCAAGCAGTCTAGTGTAGCTCAGTCTACCACAGAGGTGGAGTATGTTGCTGCCGCTAGTTGTTGCTCCCAGTTGTTGTGGATTTCATACACTTTGAGAGACTTTGGTGAGGAGTGCACCCAGATCCCACTTCTTTGTGATAGCACCAGTGCCATAAGCGTAGCCAAAAACCCAGTGCTTCACTCCAGAACCAAACATATAGAAGTGAGGTATCATTTCCTGAGGGACAATGTGGAGAAAGGAACCATTGTTTTGAGCCATGTCCCTACCCAAGATCAGCTAGCCGACATCTTTACAAAGCCTCTCGACCAAGCTACATTTGTGCGCTTGCGGGGGGAACTTGGGGTTTGTTGCCCTTTCTAGTTGAATCTTGGGGGATTTCCTTTTTGTACCATATGTATCATACCATGTTTTTACTTTGATGTATATACATGCTTTGCTTGATGTATAAACCATGGTAGGATAGCCATCTTGTCATATATCATGTTGCATTTGTATCATATTGCATTTTAGGATGATGAGCTTCTTTCATATGCCATATTTGAGTCTCTTTGGCTATTTGTGAGATATTGGTTATATGTGTGGAGAAATGGTGATGTGAGGCTATGCTCTTGGAATATTTGAGATATATGTGTGGTGAGATAGCCCCTTTTGAAATAAATGCTAAACTTGACTAATTTTTGATGAAATTTTGCTCCACCCGTGTGTAGTTGTGTATCCATGTCACAGTTTGGTCTAAATATGCTTTTCATGCTTAGATTGTGCTTGGATGCCCTGTTCTTGCATTTGGGCCAAAGGCCGGATATCATTGTGAATGTTTAGCCTATGTTGCATTCATGGGGGAGCATAAGCTTCTTTTTGCCGCAAAGGCACTTCATGTACCATGAAATGAATTAATCTTGAAAAGAAGTGCATAATGCTTGAAAAATGCTCCATCCATCATGTCTATGTTTAAAATGTCTTATCTTTCACATATGGGTGCAAAACATGTTGCATGATGTTCACCAGTGGAGAAGTCTCCCCGAAGTGGACACATGGCTCATGAGCTTTGACATGACATGCTTTGCTTTATGGGTGTTTGCCATGATCTTTTGCTGAGAATTTGATATCCTTGTATGATCTTTAAATGGTATGCATGTTTGTGGCTCAAGTGTGACATGGATAGGCTTTTACATGTGAAGCGAACCCTCTTTTGGTAAAACTGCTTAAATCTGAAAGTTTTGCTTTGTCACATGCTTGTATTTTCATATATTACTTGTGGCAATGCTTTGACTATGCTATGATTCATGTGTGTGATCTTTGTCTCATTTTTAGCCTTTGACACTAGATTTGGCCTATTTGAGAAGCTCATATAGTTGTTTATATGCTTTGCTTTTGCATTTCTGCATTTTCACCTTGATTCATACATTGTCAACAAGGGGGAGAAAAGGTGAGCTTAATGAAAATTCAGAAAAATGTGAGCTGAAATTTGGAAGTGTGCATCCACATGTTTAGGGGGAGGCATTTGTTCAGGGGGAGCTTTCTTGCTGTTTTCGGTGTGGATTTTGTGCTTTGCTTGGCTTGTGACCTTTCTTTGCCTTTCTTCGGTTTTGGTCATGAGTTGAGCTTATTTGTTTTTCTTTCTTCTTTCTTTCTCTTTTACTCTGAATTTCATTTCGTGTTGTGTGTTGTCAATGCACTCATCAAGGGGGAGATTGAGGACCAGCAGCGTCCCAGTGGTCGGTGGATGACCGCTCCTTAGTGATGAGTGATTGACAACGGGTGTTGGACTGACTCTTGGCTTAGTGCGCAGGTGTAGGCTGCGACCTAGTTCGTGTTGTTGCGGGTGAAGAACGGGCGCGAAAGGTCTTCGGCCTTGAGGGGCCTCCGGGAGATGGAGAGACAAGTAGGCTCGGTTCGAGGGACCCGGTGGACAGCGGGACTGGGTGCGGGCCACATGGTGGCGACACAAGCAAGACGAAATCATGGACAGACGAGCCGGTGCACGGTGGCGGTCAAGTCAAATGGTTTGGCGGGAGGCCGGACCGGGCACGCGGGGTTTGGTGGTTTGCCCACAAAACCATCGGCGGACGGTTTCTTGGTTTGGGCCTCAAAACCAAGTCGAGGGCCCAACACGACGGAGACGGGATCCGGCGTGTCGGGAAGCTTCGAAGCGGAGGACACGCGGCGGGATCGCATGGCTTGCGTCGGGAGGACGCGCGGTGCGGCAAAGGCGTGGCCGTCCGATGGCAAGACCCACATACATTACCAAAATGCCCCTACGTGGGTTGTATCGCCGTAGTGTAGTTAGGGGTAGTCGAGTCATTTACCACTCCGGCGGGACTCGATATATAAGCCCGGAGTGTGTGTTGATGGCTCTCTCTCTCCGCGACTTAGGGTTTCATTTGCTCCCTCCTCTTTCTCATTTTCGTAGCCATTTTTCTTCCATTTTTCTCTAGGCTAGCATGAGAGCTTCATGAGAGATTTGTTGAGAGGGATGGATGCTAGGGCGGCATGCTAGACCTTGTGAATCTTTCCTGGTTTGTATAGAAGATTCGGGGTTGTTTTTCGTGGCTTTTTGTGCTTATTTTCGTGCCTTTGTTCCCGGTGTGATTCCGCGGATTTGAGTGAGTTTCTTCCCGGATTTCTTTGAGGGAAACATGGATAGATGTCTTGTGCATCTTTGTGCTTGATCTTGCGCCCTCAAACGCCGGGAAACTACTTCGATTCGTGAGTTTTCGTTCGGTGCTCTAGGTTTTGGTGGTGCTCAAAGGATTCGCGATTCCCGGTGATTTAGGGAGTTAGGAGGCAAGATTTTTGGGCTATAGCATCCTTGTGTGACGCTCTTCAAGTACCCAAACCCTTGTCTCCATAGCTTCAACCGTTTGGGAAATCCGATGATGATTTGGGGGAGTTGACTTTCGAGGTCGGGCATTTTTTTCGTGCTGTCCGAGCCTCGCGGACGGTCCGCGGCCTCCTGGCGGACGGTCCGCGCCGCTCGAGTTCGTCCCGAGTTCTTCGTGTTCTTGCTCGTCCTTTGTTTCGATCCGTTGTGATTTTGGTTTTTGGTTGGACGAAGTTTCGGACAGTCCGCGGTGTCGGGCGGACGGTCCGCGGGTGCTTGGCGGACGGTCCGCGTGCTCCCCGCGGACGGTCCGTGGCACGGGGGTGTCTTTGGGTCGTTCTGTGTAAATTAACGGACGGTCCGCGGCTAAGGCCGGACGGTCCGCGGTCGGGTGCGGACGGTCCGCGATACCGGCCGGACGGTCCGCGCGGCTCTTGCGGACGGTCCGCCCCTCTGCGCGGACGGTCCGCCGAGCCCGTGTGCTTTGCTTCTTGGTTCGATTCCTTCCTCCCCTTTCTAGTGCTTCCGCGTGTGCTTCGAGGAATCGTTCCTAAGGCTAGAGGTTGATCCATAACCTCGTGGTCTTGGCGATTGGTGCGTGATTCGATCCATCGCTTGTGTGTGACCGGGTTTTGAGTAGGACATAGGCCGGGTTCTTTGGGAAGAATTTTTACCGGCTCCTATTCACTCCCCCCCTCTCTAGTCGCCATCTGATCCTTCAGTAGCCATGGCCTACGTCCGGGTCGCTACAGCTCTGCTGGAGGAGAGGAGCGTGGCATCCAAGTTGGCTGCCTCTACGTCGAGCCGGCACTCGCGCAGCCGATCCAATTAGCCCGCGCATAGCAAGCTCCCCACGATCTTGGAGGAGGTCAACCAGCAACAAGCGAACGCCACACCAGGCGTCGAATTACACGCTAACATCGACAAGAACTGGCATGGTCGTGATGCTCACGGCTACATCGATCAGCACCACCGTGAGTGCGAAGAGCGAGAGCTCTGACGTCGCCTCGACTACGATCGTGTGTACGGTCCTCCGAGCGGTGTCCACCAGATCATGGAGCGTGAGGAGAGAGAACGCCACGACGTCGAGAATCGGCGACGCGCCCAGTACGAGGCCGACTACGACCATCCCGAGGGTCCGGCCTATAACCCAGACCGATAGACTATATCTCAGATCATGGCTACAGCGCGAGATGATGACGCGGTTCAGGTCGGCGACAGCGGCGATGACATGGCGATCACTGCCTTCCCCGCATTGGCACCACGTCTCCCGTCAGTCGCCTACCCCGACAACTTCAAGCCCAATATCCAGAAGTACGACAGCCGCTCCGACCCCAACATTTGGCTGTTGACCTACTTCGTCACCGTCAAGGCGGCTGGTGGCAACTTCGACCACATGGCGGCCTACTTCTCGCTGGTGATGGGTGACGCACCATCACTCTGGCTCAACAACCTCCCGACAGGCAACATCACGTCGTGGGCCGACCTGTCTAAGGCCTTTACATCGAACTTCCAGGTGAACTACAATCGCCCTGGCAATGCCTTCAACCTTGAGAGGGTGACCATGAAGGCCAGTGAGCGGCTACGGGACTACACCAACCGGTTCTTCGAGAACCGTAACACCTGTGTCGGCGTTCGGGGCGACCAGGTCGTCGAAAGCTACAAAAAAGGCCTCAGGGACCGCAAGGTCTTTGAGAAGATACACGAGTCTGGCGCCACGAAGGTCGCGCCACTTATGGAGGTCGTCAACAAGCTCATCGACACCGAGGAAGCCCTGGTCAACCAATTTGACCAGCACAACAAGCAAGATACCGGCACCTCTGGCGCCGCCGGTGATTCCAGCTCAAAGTTTCACAAGCGACCTTCAGAGGTACTCACGGAGGATGGACGCCGACCTTCGACGTTCAACATCGAGGAGTTCAACACGATGCTGAACAGCCCCTGCACATTCCATGAAGAGGGCACTCATACAGTCCGCAAGTGCCAACAGTTTAAGAGGGCGTTCCGCATGCCCGAGGACCCCAAGTGACCCAAAAGCAACAGAGATAGGTACTCCTCACGTCGCTACAACAACAACCGCCGCGACAACCGACATGGCCGCCAGGACAATGATCGTCGTGACGACCGGCTGAGGACCAGGAGCGTCCTAGTGGTCGATGGATGACCGCTCCTCAGTGATGAGTGATTGACAACGGGTGTTGGACTGACTCTTGGCTTAGTGCGCAGGTGTAGGTTGCGGCCTAGTTCGTGTTGTTGCAGGTGAAAAACGGGCGTGAAAGGTCTTCAGCCTTGAGGGGCCTCCGGGAGATGGAGAGACAAGTAGGCTCGGTTCGAGGGACCCGGTGGACAGCGGGACTGGGTGCGGGCCACATGGTGGCGACACAAGCAAGACGAAGTCATGGACAATCGACCCGATGCACGGTGGCGGTCGAGTCAAGTGGTTTGGCGGGAGGCCGGACCGAGCACGCGGGGTTTGGTGGTTTGCCCACAAAACCATCGGAGGACGGTTTCTTGGTTTGGGCCTCAAAACCAAGTCCGAGGGCCCAACACGACGGAGACGGGATCATGTCGTGTCAGGAAGCTTCGAAGCGGAGGACACGCGGCAGGATCGCATGGCTTGCGTCGGGAGGACGTGGGGTGTGGCAAAGGCGTGGACGTCCGATGGCCAGACCCACAAACATTACCTAATTGCCCCTACGTGGGTTGTATCACCAGTAGTTGAGTTAGGGGTAGTCGAGTCATTTACCACTCCGGCGGGACCTGATATATAAGCCATGAGTGTGTGTGGATGGCTCTCTCTCTCTCCGACTTATGGTTTCATTTCCTCCCTCCCATTTCTCATCTTTGTAGCTATTCTCTTCTCTATTTTCTCTAGGCTAGCATGAGGGCTTCATGAGAGATTTGTTGAGAGGGATGGATGTTAGGGCGGCATGCTAGACCTTGTGAATCTTTCCTGGTTTGTATAGAAGATTCGGAGTTGTGTTTTTCGTGGTCTTTTTGTGCTTGTTTTCGTGCCTTTGCTCTCGGTGTGATTCCGCGGATTTGATTGGGTTTCTCCCCGGATTTCTTTGAGGGAAACATGGATAGATGTCTCGTGCATCTTTGTGATTGATCTTGTGCCCTCAAACACCGGGAAACCACTTCAATTCGAGGATTTTCGTTCGGTGCTCTAGCTTTTGGTGGTGCTCAAAGGATTCGCGATTTCCGGTGATTTAGGGAGTTAGGAGGCAAGATTTTTGGGCTATAGCATCCTTGTGTGACGCTTTTCAAGTCCCCAAACCCTTGTCTCCACAGCTTCAACCGTTTGGGAAATCCGATGATGATTTGGGGAAGTTGACTTTCGGGGTCGTGCGTTTTCTGCTCTGTCCACACCTCGCGGACGGTCCGCGAGGACTAGGCGGACAGTCCGCACCGCTCCAGTTCGTCGCGGTGTTCTTCGTGTTCTTGCTTTGTTTCGTTTCGATCCGGTTTTGCTTTAGGTTTTCGTTGCAGCCGGTTTGCGGACGGTTCGACCTTCAGTAGCGGACGGTCCGGGACCCGCGCGGACGGTCCGCCTGGCCTTCGCGGACGGTCTATTTTCTCGGGTTGGTTCTGGTGGTTCTGTTCGCTTTAATGGACGGTCCGCGGTGCAGGGGCGGACAGTCCACGGAGTGCGTGCGGACAGTCCGCGGCAGCAGGCCGGACGGTCCGCGAGGTCAGTGCGGACGGTCCGCCAGAGCCTGAGTGCTTTGTCCCTTGGTTCGATTCCTCCCTTCCTTTCTCGTGCTTTCGCGTGTGCTTCAAGGAATCGTTCCTAAGACTAGAGGTTGAACCATAACCTCGTTGTCTTGGCGATTGGCGTGTGATTCGATCCATCGCTTGTGTGTGACCAGGATTTGACTAGGGTATAGGCCGGTTTCTTTGTGAAGAATTTTTACCGGCTCCTATTCACTCCCCCCTCTCTAGTCGCCATCTGATCCTTCAATTGGTATCAGAGCTTGGTGCCGGATTCTTTGCAACTTTGACAAGTCTTGAATCCTAAGATGGCGTACTTTGAGTGGGGCGGTCCGCCGCACTTCGATGGCAAGGGTTACCACAAGTGGGCGGCTCGTATGATGATCTTTCTTCGTGGCAAGTTGTTGGATTTCATTGTGCTTGACAAGACCTATGATATTCCGGTCAACATCCATACTCTTATGGTGACCGATGCCGGTGCTAAGGCCAAGTATGAGGCAAATGCAAAAGCCGTTGATCACTTGGTCCGGAGCTTGTGTGATCCTGAGTTTGAGCGTGTTCGCCATTTGAATCTTGCTTGGCAAATTTGGGAAAAGTTGTTGGTTGCTCACGGTGGTGATAACCATGTGAAGGCTCGCCTCTTTGTCTCTTACGGATGCAATATGAGAACTTCACTCCACTTCCCGGTGAGGACATCGATGCGATGTTTCAGAGGTTCACCGCCATCGTGAACAACATGAAGGCTAATGTTGAGGATTTTCCTTACACCGAGCATGATCAGGCTTTGAAGCTCTTGCATGTCTTGGATCCAAATGTTTGGGGTGCTAAGGTTGAGGCCATCAAGGAGTCTGGGCAATATTTGACTATTGAGTTGGATGACCTCTTTTCTAAGCTCAAGTCGGCTGAGGTTGATAGGAAGTTGCAATCCAAGCATGAGGGCTCGACTGACCATAGTCTTGCTCTTGTGGGAGGATCAAAGGGCAAAGCTAACCCTTCCTGTCGACAGTTTTCCTTGTCTTCTCTTATGTCTATTCCAGATGAGGAGTTTGATGTGCTGGGCGAGGAGGAGCTAGCCTTGCTCTCAAGAAGGTTTGATCGACTACACGAGAGTCTAAGGAATGCAAGGCGGAGCTCAGGGACGTGCTACAAGTGTGGCAAGCGTGGCCACTTCATCGCCGAGTGCCCGGAAGCGGAGGAGAACAAGTACAAGATGAGCGAGTACAAGGCGCACCCGAGGCGTGAAGACAAGACTCCTCCAAGGGCAAGCACTTCAGCAAGTCCAAGAGCAAGGACAAGGACAAACGGCGACCGAGCAAGGGCGGCTACAAGAAGGACAAGGCAAGAGCTATGGTGGCCGGAGCAAGCGACGTCGACTCAAGCTCAAGCGACGTGCAGTCAAGCTCAAGCAGCGAAGATGAAGACGCCGGGAGGCGCAAGGGCAAGAAGAGTGCAAGCCGGAACCTCAGTGGGTTGAGCTGTGTGGCGCTTGAAGGCTTTTGTGGGATGGCCCATAGCTTGAGCAGCAAGAAGAGCGACAAGGAAGACAGCGACTCCGACTCGGAGGATGAGGTAAATCGTGACCCCGACTCTTTGCTTGCTGAGATCACTAGATTGAATGGCTTGATTGACAATCGTGATAGTGTGTTGAGAGATGCTAAGAAGATGAGGAAAGATCTTAGGGCTCAACTTGAGAATGCTAGTGAGAAAGTAGGAGAGTTAGAGTCCAAATTGCTTGAATTGAAACTTGAGAATGACTCTTTGAAACTTGCTCCTACTACTCCTGATGATGTTGAATGTCTTGAGTGTGATGCATGGTTGAATGAGATCAAGTTGCTTAATGAGAAGAATGCTTCCACTCTGGCAAAACTAGATGCTCTTAGGACTGAGTATGATGAGCTTAAGGCTAGACCTACTTTGCTTGGTGCTTGTAAATCATGTCCTACTATACATGCTAAGCTTGTTGATGCCCGTTCTACCATTAGTTCTTTGGAAGCATCTTGGAAATCTCCTGTTGCAAATACATGCTCTAGCTGTGATGAAGTTACATTGCGCAATCTTGAACTTACTTCCCGTTTGGATGTCATCTATGAGGAGAATAACTATTTGAGGAAGGTGTTGGGTTGGTTGTCTGGGCAGGAACCTCAATTGAAAATCATGATTGAGGAGTTCAAGATGAGAAGTTGGGTGAAAAAGTGGAAGAAAACAGTGGGGAGAGTGTGTATGAGAAGTGTGTTGAGTCTAACCCTGAGTTTGAGGTGATCGGAGACATCCAAGTCCCACTTCCAAAAGCACCCAAGAACTCTTTCACACCAAAGCCCAACCACCTTTGCAACAAGCTTGACACAACCCAAGATCCACCCAAATTTCCACCCAAAACAAATGACTTCCGTAAACCCGTGAAGTTTGTGAGTGAGAAGGGTGAGAAGCCTAGAGAGAAGCCGAGCCAAAACCAAAACCCATCCCCTTCGAGGTGTGAGTATTGTGGCAAGGAGAGGCATCTTGCGAGTTTTGCTACAAGAGGAAGAGGGATGAGAGGCTTGCTAGGGAGCAAGCAAACCGGGACGGTATCGCCAGTCTCATGGTATTCCTGATCCTAGAGTGCCACTTCCACGGGGTGTGGGAAGTGTGAGGAGTGTTGCGCAGGGTTCCCACGAGAGAGGTGGTGGTGAGAGGTTTGTTAGGAGAGATGATGGTGTGCGTGCTGGTGAGAGGTTTGGTCGGGCTCGTGGTGGTTTTGCTGGACGTCCCCCTACTCGTTCTCAATATGGGTTTAGGGGAGATGATCGCAGCTTTGGGTTCCAGAGGAACTACGGACCACGTTTTCCCCCTCGTGGTGCTCGTACTCCTTCCATGGGACATGGGAAGTTTGGTGGCAAGGGAATGGTGTTTGCTAGCCCCTCTTTTGAGCAGATGGCTCGACACTGGTTTAACTTTCTTTGTGCTAACCCCAGTGTCGAGTCGCTAGCTCACTCTCATTCTTGTTTCTGACTACGGGCGAGGAGGCTTGGAGAACATTTGGTTGATCGACTCCGGATGTTCCCGACACATGACCGGAGACAAGAAGTGGTTCTCCAGCCTCACCCCAGTGAAGGAAAAGATGTACATCACATTTGGGGATAATGGACGAGGAAGGGTGACTTCTGAGGGTGTTGTGCATGTGAGTGACAAGGTAACGTTGAAGAGGGTTGCTCTTGTGAAGTCTTTGGGTTTCAATTTGCTTTCGGTTTCTCAGTTGCTTGATGAGGGTTTTGAGGTGCGTTTCAAGTCCGGTGAGTCTCGTTGCTTGGATTCTCGAGGTGATCTTGTACGTATGATCATCCCCGAGGGTCGATTTTCGGGGCGATTTCTCTCGTTCTTTGGGTCCTGCTCGCTGTTTGATGGCTGGTCCTTCTTCTGATTTGTGGAAATGGCATAGGCGGTTGGGACACTTGAGCTTTGATTTGGTTTCCCGCTTGAGTGGTCTTGACCATGTCCGAGGATTGCCGAGGTTGAAGCTTGAGAAGGATTTGGTTTGTGTTCCGTGTAGGCATGGCAAGATGGTAGCCACTCCCCATCCACCCCTGACCGATGTCATGACCGAGCGTCCGACAGAGCTGTTGCATATGGACCTTGTTGGGCCAGCTCGAGTTCGCTCGGTGGGTGGGAAGTGGTATGTCCTTGTTGTGGTGGACGATTACTCTCGCTATGCTTGGGTGTTTTTCTTGGAGGATAAGAGTGAGACATTTGGCTTTGTTCGAGATCTGATCGTGACGTTGAAAAACGAGAGGCATGGGAATGCTATTCGAGCTTTCGCAGTGATAATGGCTCAGAGTTCAAGAACTCTCGTTTTGACGCCTTTTGTCGGGATCTAGGTCTTGAACATCAGTATTCGACCCCTTATGTGCCCCCTCAAAATGGAGTTGTGGAAAGGAAAAATCGGACTCTTTGTGAGATGGCTAGGACGATGCTCGATGAGCACAGGAATCCTAGGAGGTATTGGGCTGAGGCGGTCAATACGGCTTGTCATGTTTCCAATAGGATTTTATTGCGAACTTTCAAGAAGAAGACCTGTTATGAGCTTATGCATGGTGGGGCACCCAAGGTGAGTCATTTCCGAGTTTTTGGCTGCAGGTGCTTTATTCTTAAGAAGGGAAAACTCGACAAGTTTCAGGCTAGGTCTAGTGATGGTATTTTCTTTGGATATGCTAACCATTCTAGAGCCTATAGGGTGCTTAACCTTGAGACTAACAAAACCTTGGAGACTTGCGAGGTAACCTTCGACGAGACAATGCCATGTACCTCTCTTGGCTTTGAATGTGCAGGTGATGAGGAGATGGCCGAGGACCTCTTTGAAGAGGAGAAGGACGAAGCTGGAGATGATGATGGAGAGAACCATGCGCCTAAAGCTGAGTGTGTACCCACTACTTCCCCGATGACCACTACGGAGCGTGGACCGTCTACTTCATGGACAACGACGGTGCGACAAGAGGACCAGGCGAGAGAAGCTGAAGGTGAGGGGGAGGTAGTCTCGAGGCGTGAGGCTCCCCGGCGAATTCAAGAAGTGCATCCCCTGTCGAAAATCATTGGGGACATCGACGAACGTACTACACGGTCAAGGTCCAGGAATTCCTCTCATTTTGCTCATGCTGCTTTTGTTGCCACCTTTGAGCCCAAGGACATTGGACATGCTTTATCCGATGCAACCGGGTCAATTCTATGCATGAGGAGTTGGAAAACTTTGAGAGGAACCAGGTGTGGGAGTTAGTTGAACCACCTCCAAATTGCCATCCTATAGGAACCAAGTGGGTTTGGAAGAACAAAGAGGGTGAGAATGGGATGGTTGTGTGGAACAAGTCCAGACTTGTTGCTCAGGGGTTTAGTCAGGAGGAGGGGATCGACTATGAGGAGACCTTTGCTCCTGTGGCCCGTCTTGAGGCAATTTGGATCCTTCTAGCCTTTGCCGTGGCTAAAGGGTTCAAGTTGTTTCAGATGGATGTGAAGAGTGCCTTTCGAATGGGGTCATAGAGGAGGAGGTGTATGTGAAGCAGCCACCTGGGTTTGAGAGCGAGTTGTACCCACACAGGGTGTACAGGTTGAAAAGGGCTCTGTATGGGTTGAAACAGGCGCCCCGTGCTTGGTATGGGAGGTTGAGAGGTTTTCTGTTGAGCAGAGGGTTTGTGATGGGTACCGTGGATAAAACCTTGTTTCTCCTCAAGCATGGAAATTACTTGTTGATTGTGCAGATATACGTGGATGATATTGTCTTTGGTGGCTCGTCACATAACCTTGTTGCCAAGTTTGCAGATGAGATGAGCAGGGAGTTCGAGATGAGCATGATGGGCGATTTGCAGTATTTTCTCGGGCTGCAGATCAAGCAAGTGAAGGATGGAACATTCGTGCACCAGACCAAGTACACGAAAGACATGCTGAGGAAGTTCCAGATGCAAGATGTGAAGCCGATGTCGACTCCCATGGGGAGTACGGCCACTTTGGATGCGAACGAGGACGGAGAACCAGTGGACCAGCGGGAGTACAGGAGCATGATCGGCTCCCTCCTCTAATTGACGGCGACGAGGCCAGACATACAGTTCAGCGTGTGTCTGTGCGCTCGTTTTCAGGCTTCGCCGAGGACATCACATCGACAGGCCGTCAAGAGGATCTTCAGGTACCTACAGTCTGCCCCTAGTCTTGGCCTTTGGTATTCTTCCTCCTCGACTCTCTCTCTTCATGGTTTTTCCGATGCGGATTTTGCTGGCTGTCAAGTCGAGAGGAAGTCTACTTCTGGTACTTGCCAGTTTCTTGGGTCTTCATTGGTTTCATGGTCTTCCCGCAAGCAGTCTAGTGTAGCTCAGTCTACCACCGAGGCGGAGTATGTTGCAGCCGCGAGTTGTTGTTCCCAGCTGTTGTGGATTTCATACACTTTGAGTGACTTTGGTGAGGAGTGCACCCAGATCCCACTTCTTTGTGATAGCACCAAGGCCATAAGCGTAGCTAAAAACCCAGTGCTTCACTCCAGAACCAAACACATAGAAGTGAGGTATCATTTCTTGAGGGACAATGTGGAAAAAGGAACCATTGTGTTGAGCCATGTCCCTACCCAAGATTAGCTTGCAGACATTTTTACAAAGCCTCTCGACCAAGCTACCTTTGTGCGCTTGCGAGGGGAACTTGGGGTTTGTTGCCCTTTCTAGTTGATTCTTGGGAATTTCTTTTTTTGTATCCTATGTATCATACCATGTTTTACTTTGATGTATATACATGCTTTGCTTGATGTACAAACCATGGTAGGATAGCCATTTTGTCATATATCATGTTGCATTTATATCATATTGCATTTTAGGATGATGAGCTTCTTTCATATGCCATATTTGAGTCTCTTTGGCTATTTCTGAGATATTGGTCATATGTGTGTAGAAATGGTGATGTGAGGCTATGCTCTTGGAATATTTGAGATATATGTGTTGTGAGATAGCCCTTTTTAAAATAAATGCTAATCTTGACTAATTTTTGGTGAAATGTGCTCCACTCATGTGTAGTAGTGTGTGTATCCATGTCACGTTTTGGTCTAAATGTGCTTTCTATGCTTAGATTGTGCTTGGATGCCTTTTTCTTGCATTTGGGCCAAAGGCCGAATATCATTGTGAATGGTTAGCCTATGTTGCATTCATGGGGGAGCATAAGCTTCTTTTTGCCGCAAAGGCACTTCATGTACCATGAAATGATTTAATCTTGAAAAGAAGTGTATAATGCTTGAAAAATGCTCCATCCATCATGTCCATGCTTAAAATGTCTTATCTTTCACATATGGGTGCAAAACATGTTGCATGATGTTCACCAGTGGAGAAGTCTCCCCGAAGTGGACACATGGCTCATGAGCTTTGACATGACATGCTTTGCTTTATGGGTGTTTGCCATGATCTTTTGCTGAGAATTTGCTATCCTTGTATGATCTTTGAATGGTATGCATGTTTGTGGCTCAAGTGTGACATGGATAGGCTTTTACATGTGAAGCGAGCCTTCTTTTGGTAAAACTGCTTAAATCTGAAAATTTTGCTTTGTCACATGCTTGTATTTTCATATATTACTTGTGGCAATGCTTTTACTATGCTATGATTCATATGTGTGATTTTTGTCTCATTTTTAGCCTTTGACACTAGATTTGGCCTATTTGAGAAGCTCATGTAGATGTTTATATGCTTCGTTTTGCATTTCTTCATTTTCACCTTGATTCATACATTGTCAACAAGGGGGAGAAGAGGTGAGCTTAATGAAAATTCAGAAGAGGTGAGCTAAAATTTGGAAGTTTGCATCCACATGTTCAGGGGGAGCTTGCATTTGTTCAGGGGGAGCTTTCTTGCTGATTTCAGTGTGGAGTTTGTGCTTTGCTTGGCTTGTGACCTTTCTTTGCCTTTCCTTGGTTTTGGTCATGAGTTGAGCTTCTTTGTTTTTTTTCTTCTTCCTTTCTTTCTTTCTCTGAATTTCATTTCGCGTTGTGTGTTGTCAATGCACTCATCAAGGGGGAGATTGAGGACCAGGAGCGTCCCAGTGGTCGATGGATGACCACTCCTCAGTGATGAGTGATTGACAACGGGTGTTGGACTGACTCTTGGCTTAGTGCGCAGGTGTAGGCTGCGGCCTAGTTCGTGTTGCTGCAGGTGAAGAACGGGCACGAAAGGTCTTCAGCCTTGAGGGGCCTCCGGGAGATGGAGGGACAAGTAGGCTCGGTTCGAGGGACCCGGTGGACAGCAGGACTGGGTGCGGGCCACATGGTGGCGACACAAGCAAGACGAAGTCATGGACAATCGAGCCGGTGCACGGTGGCGGTCGAGTCAAGTGGTTTGGCGGAAGGCCGGACCGAGCACGCGGGGTTTGGTGGTTTGCCCACAAAACCATCGGAGGACGGTTTCTTGGTTTGGGCCTCAAAACCAAGTCCGAGGGCCCAACATGACGGAGACGGGATCCTGGCGTGTCGGGAAGCTTCGAAACGGAGGACACGCGGCGGGATCGCATGGCTTGCGTCGGGAGGACGTGGGGTGCGGCAAAGGCGTGGCCGTCCGATGGCAAGACCCACAAACATTACCTAAATGCCCCTACGTGGGTTGTATCGCCAGTAGTTGAGTTAGGGGTAGTCGAGTCATTTACCACTCCGGCGGGACCTGATATATAAACCATGAGTGTGTGTGGATGGCTCTCTCTCTGCGACTTAGGGTTTCATTTCCTCCCTCCCATTTCACATTTTCGTAGCTATTTTCTTCTCTATTTTCTCTAGGCTAGCATGAGGGCTTCATGAGAGATTTGTTGAGAGGGATGGATGTTAGGGCGGCATGCTAGACCTTGTGAATCTTTCCTGGTTCGTATAGAAGATTCGGAGTTGTGTTTTTCGTGGTCTTTTTGTGCTTGTTTTCGTGCCTTTGCTCTCGGTGTGATTCTGCGGATTTGAGTGGGTTTCTCCCCGGATTTCTTTGAGGGAAACATGGATAGATGTCTCGTGCATCTTTGTGATTGATCTTGTGCCCTCAAACGCCGGGAAACCACTTCGATTCGAGGATTTTCGTTCGGTGCTCTAGCTTTTGGTGGTGCTCAAAGGATTCACGATTTCCGGTGATTTAGGGAGTTAGGAGGCAATATTTTTGGGCTATAGCATCCTTGTGTGACGCTTTTCAAGTCCCCAAACCCTTATCTCCATAGCTTCAACCATTTGGGAAATCCGACGATGATTTGGGGAAGTTGACTTTCGGGGTCGTGCATTTTCTGCTTTGTCCGCACCTCGCGGACGGTCCGCGAGGACTAGGCGGACAGTCCGCGCCGCTCCAGTTCATCGCGGTGTTCTTCGTGTTCTTGCTTCGTTTCGTTTCGATCCAGTTTTGCTTTAGGTTTTCGTTGCAGCCGGTTTGCGGACGGTCCGAGCTTCAGTAGCGGACGGTCCAAGACCCGCGCGGACGGTCCGCCTGGCCTTCGCAGACGGTCCGTTTTCTCGGGTTGGTTCTGGTGGTTCTGTTCGCTTTAACGGACGGTCCGCGGTGCAGGGGCGGACAGTCCGCGGAGTGCGTGCGGACGGTCCGCGCGCGCGCGGGCCGGACGGTCCGCGAGGTCAGTGCGGACGGTCCGCCCCTCCTGGCCGGACCGTCCGCCAGAGCCTGAGTGCTTTGTCCTTTGGTTCCATTCCTCCCTTGCTTTCTCGTGCTTTCGCGTGTGCTTCAAGGAATCGTTCCTAAGACTAGAGGTTGATCCATAACCTCGTTGTCTTGGCGATTGGCGTGTGATTCGATCCATCGCTTGTGTGTGACCGGGATGTGACTAGGGTATAGGCCGGGTTCTTTGTGAAGAATTTTTACCGGCTCCTATTCACTCCCCCCTCTCTAGTCGCCATCTGATCCTTCACCGGCGACGTGACAGTCACCAGCCGGAGGACCGTCGTGATGAGCGCGACCTGCCTCCCCCGCCGGAGACAGGCAATCCCAACAGCCCGTTCTAGCAGGCCAAAAGATCGATCAACATGATCGTCAGTGGACTGAAGAGCAGCACGAGCAGGAGAAGGTACCGCAAGGACAGCCGCGAGGTCAAGATCATCCACACCAAACCATCACATCCTCTGCGCTGGTCGGAGCAGCCCATCACCTTCTCCGGGGCTGATCACTGGGTTCACATCCCAGACCCTGTCTCATACCCGCTGGTCGTCGAGCCCATCATCGAGGGCGCCTTGCTCCCTCAAACTCTCATCGACGGAGGAAGCGGGCTCAACGTCATCTTCGTCGACACCCTGAAGAAGATGGATTTCGACTTCAAGTGGCTTACAGAGTGCGATAAGCCCTTCTTCGACATCGTGCCCGGCAAGGTGGCCTATCCCATGGGTCGGGTCTCCCTCCCCGTCATGTTCGGCACTGAGGAGAACTTCCACACAGAGTACCTCAGCGTTGAGGTCGCCGACTTCAAGTCGTCCTACCATGCCATCTAGGTCGCCCCATGCTGGCCAGGTTCATGGTTGTTCTGCACTACACCTATCTTGTGCTGAAGATGTCAGCTCCCAAAGGAGTTCTCACAGTCTATAGCAACCTGCTCATCTCGTTCAAGTGCGACAACGAAGCCCTGGAGATCGCCACGACGAACGCCTGCTTCGGCACATCGGACGCCATGGTGGCCGAAGCCAAGAAGGTCGCCCCGACCGACCTGACCATCCCGGAGTAGAAGCTGTTGACGGTTAATAATTGTATCAAAGTTCGTTCGTGACTCGCAAGCGTACAAGTCTCCCGTCGTAGTCAAGGGACCCTTCTTCCCTCGAGTGGTGAACCCAAGGTATCGAATCCGTGGAACAAATGTGTGACGCAAGACTTAATCTATTAAAGCCAAGTAACTTCAATCTTCGATAAAAGACCTAATGCATCTAAGTAAAAGACACAAAACGAATCTAATCTACTAAAAACCGGAGAAAACAAAGTAAGATTGGGTAGATAAACCGATCTAGAGGGATCGGGGTAAGCCTTTTGTTGAAGTTCCAAGCAAGAGAAGAAGTAGCAAATCGAATCTTATTAGAAGCCTCTTTAAATCGTGGTTTCCCGTCCAAATCCGAAAACATCCGCCTTTCGAGACCCCCGTTCTGTCACAACGTATCCCTATTCATGCGGGGAGCTTAGGGCGAGTCAAAAGACAAGTCGAGATTCTTTCGGAAGATCCGGCGTGTACCTCTAGCCACCGCGGCTACAAGAACACCCTATGTAATCTATCTCGAGAATAGAATTGAAATAAGCAAAGCCGATCGAAAAACGAAATCTTCGAGGAAACACTTGATCGTTAGGAAAAGATTCAACTTGATAATTCAACTATGACAATGATACATACACAAGATCACCACCGGGATCCTTCCTTGATCTTGCTTCTAGCTCCGGGAACTCCGACGTGGTCTTCCGTGCAAGGTTCCCACGTCGGCTAGGGGAACCCTAGTCAACTAGCTCGACCCTCTCCTCTCCGAGATGGTGTCCCTCTCTTCTCTCGCTTCTCGGCGGCCGAAGACGAAATCTTCTCTCCGTGGCTCTCGGTCGGGGGACTATAAATAGCCCGATTGGCGGCTAGGGCAAAGGAGGGTTTGTTTGGGCCCAAAATGGGCACGGGGCCGACCGGACCGGGCCGGCCGGCCCGGGCCCATTTAGGCCCGGCCTGTCGGCTCCTTTGCCCCACGTCGGTTCCCTTGCTTCCTGGATGTTTCCCCCTTCGCATGTAGGTCCATGTCGTCGGTTTCTCTCCGAATTGGACTCAACTCCTTGTCTTGCAAGATTCAAGACTTTTCCGGTCGTGTCCCCGGAGTCCGTCGTCTTCTCGGATCAAGTCCCCGGCTTCTTGGAGTTAAGTTTGCTTCATTGCATGACTTGTACGGGGCTTCAAGGTCTTGTCATGAGGTGCTTGATGAACTTATCCCGAAAGCCTTGCATTCAACACTAAAACCCTGCATAAACATTAAACTCCAAAACCGACATGCACACGTGAACTTGTTATACCACGGGGGTTAGTATCAATGGATAAGGTATAAAACTCATGTCAACACCGAAGGTAAACTCATGGCTAGGTTGACGGATTTTCACCGTCAACATCTCCCCCATGCTTAAACCTTGCTCGTCCTCGAGTAAGCCTTCAATGGATATCATCATTGCTAAACAATGTTTAAACTTTGCACTTGATTACACATGAGAAAACATAATGCTCTCAAAATTATAATTCATTAAAGTTCCATAATGTACTAGCCTTCATCTCTACGGAGGGTAGATTCTTATTAAGCTTATCCCACAAGTATTAACATGCTCACAAAGTTTTTAAATAGATCTCAGAATTTTTGAAATAAAGAACGAGATAAAGAAAAGCTAAACCAAGTTCACAAATTTAAATCATCTCGTGTATTGCTCATGAACTCTCATCTCACTTGTCTCTCAAGCCTATATATTCTACTCCTTTCCCTCTCATATATATGTGGTAGGCTTCATATGGAGCTTTGGGAAAGTTTAGTCCTAACAAGATTTTATAAATGAGGTGTTGTCAAAACAAGACAAGCTTCTCATGGTCTTACCGAGACTCGTCAAAAAGGTCATTGGAAAATAATGTTAAATCAAGGATGGGAAAGAGAGAAATACACACACTTTAGATAAGTGGACATGTGCAAATGGCAAAGAGTGATCCCGAGGCACAAAGGAAGTCCTCGTTATCGGATTGCACATGGTTGGAAAATGAGAATGGATCTTTTTAACTTGAAGCCTTGAATGCACTCTTAGAGAACCGGGGAGTTCGCTTTACGCACACATATATAAATTTTTTTTTCTTTCTCATATTTCTCATTCTTTTCTTTCTTTCTTTCTTTCTTATATATATTTCTCATTCTTTTTCTTTCTTTCTTCACCTTGTAAGTCACGTACATTGCCGAATTTTTTTTCTTTCATCATTTGATATATATATATATATATATTTTTTTAAAAAATACTCCCTTTTGAATTCTAAAACTGCACCGTACCTACCTCCTCCCCCATGCTTAGACGTTGCTCGTCCTCGAGCAAAGAGGCGAAAAATAAGGTAGGTACCCTAGATATTTTTCCCTGGAGAGATACTTGAAATCTTCAACGTTGGCACCGTCTTGCGATCTTCCTTGAATTGATGATCCATTCTCAACGATAGGTTGTGGTCAAGGAGTTAATCACAAAAGATGATATTTGGTTTAAGGGTGGATATCTTGCAAAGTTTGTGAGATCACCGATGCGGGGATACACAATGCACGGATAAAAGGCTAGCAAAAAGATAGATACGCAAAAATGGAATGACCAGCTTCTTAGTCTCGGGCCAGAGAAATCATGGCCTGCAATAACTCACTCAAAAATAAATCTTGTACACTAAGGTTTATGCACTCAAATATATATAAGGCTCTGGATAGGTTGAGCAACACACAAGTGATATTCGTGACAAGGTTAGCGATATTTTTGAGCATAAAAGACATCTTTAATCTATTCATAACTTGAGAGCACATAAAACACTATGGGTCTTTATTTTAATCATAACCTCCGCTGAAAATTAAGCTAGCATTTAAATAAATTCAGATCTGTATTTTTAAGAGAGCACTAGCTTAAACATGCATAAATCAATTACAAAGATGAACAAAGCTGCAATTTTAATCATATATCATCATGGCACGAATTTTGTAACTTTTCCAATGATATAATCAAGGTGATGTCTTTATTAATGGTGACATCAAGTTGAAATTCAAACTGAAAATAAACAAACATGCTTGCTGAAATTTAAATAAAAACAGAAAATACTACGCAAACACACATAAGCAAAAGCTGAAAATTACAGAGAAAAAGAAAAGAAAAGAAAACTAAAGTTCCTAAATCTTCTAGTCCTCCGCCGGTGGTTGATGTTGATAACCTTGATAATAATACCCTTGCTCATAATATGATTGGACATTTCCTCCGACGAATTGATTGGGCTCCACAAGGTGAAGGCGTCCAAGTTCAAAGGCGATATTTGCGTTGCCTTCACCGAGTTGAGCTGCGTTAGCTTGGATGGCTGCGATGTTTTGAGCATTTCTTGCAGCATACCCTCCAATAATGGCCATGCTTTGTTTTGGTTGGGGATGATGAGCGTAGGACTCCGCGAAGTTAGCGTTGGGCACAACATAATTTTGTGGGGGTACCGGTGCACCACCCCCCCCCCATGCTTGTCCTTGTGACCCTCCGTAATAACTTGGCGGAGGAGGGATCCCGCCGAATGGTTGCACATTGGGTTGTGCTCCACTCGCTTGTGCGGAGGATGTTCCCTCCTCTACGATTCTTCCTCTTTTGTTCTTTCTTGCAGGGACAAGTAATCCCTCTTCCAACCAATCTTCCCTTCCTTCGGTGAAAAGCCTAAGCCTCTCATTCGGAAGGGGTAGGTTTACTATGGCCAACCGATAACCTCCTCTCTCATCTCCACTAATGTATTTGCCTTGCCGCAAATACTCAAAACCGAGAGAGGTACCACGCAAAAGGTGAGCGGGGTTTCTTGCGATCCCCGGTCGCAAGGAGAAGGCCAACATGGAGAGGTAACACCCCGAACCAATATTACCCGCCCCCGATGTTGCTTCACAACACCAACGGTTGATCATGAGGTAAGAGGGGTCTATTGGCTGCCTGGCAATTAAAGCCGAGTATAGCCAATTCAACTCCGTGTTGGTCACCTTTGTTTCCTTCATCCTCCCCAATATCCTCTTGCACATCCAAGAGTGAAATATCCGGATAATGGGGTTGCGGATGCAATTGCGTTGTTGATGGGCTTCTCCGGAGATCATGTTCCAAAATCCCGCCAACATGCCGGGTGGCACGTCAACTTTCTCCGGAGCTCCCTTGTGGAATCCAAGCAGCTCCCTAACGTGCTCGTAGGGAACCACTTGTTGGACTCCCTCCAAACGGAATGACAAGCTTTGCACCCCATCATCATCAACGATGGGTGCAATAGTCATTAAAATTTCCAAGGCGTAACCCAAATGGGTGTCCACCGATATTCCGTTGGAGAACTGCACCCATCCGAGGTGCCCCAACATATAGTATATGTCGGTGCAAAAACCCAAGGTGTAGAGTGCTTGGTCGTCGAACTCGACGTTCGGCACAAGCCTCTTCTCAAGATTGGCGAGCCTCTCCTCCTCCTCCGCCGACAAGATGATGAAGCCGTACGAAGAGTGTGTCGGGGTGTAAGGAGGCGGCGCGGTTGAGCGAGTCGATCGTCGTGGTGGCGCGGGCTGCTCCTCCGTGTGCCCACGAGGTTCGGTGAACCTCATGGAAGTGCTTCTCGCAGCCCTCATACCACCAAGGAGGAGAGCATCGTTCCTCCTCGGTGGTGCCGTATCCGTCTCCATGCTCCGGGGAGACTCGGAAACCGAGTGCCTCCTCGAAGACGTGGTTGATGACGGCTTGGACGACGACGAACTCTTTTTCTTGGAGAAGAGACTTGTGGTCTTCTTCCACATGGTTGCTGCACTCTTTCTTCAACTAAAATTCCGGGTTGCAACCGGTAAACTATGCACTTAAACTCTTTGCTTCGGATGTGGACTTTGAGTGGATTAAGGATGTGGATTTTTTCTTGAGCTATCAAGCATGGGATGGTTGGCTATGTCTACGGAGGTTCTGAGCACACAAACTTGAACACACAAACAAGGGAAGGAGAGGGAAGCTTGCCTGCAGAAAACGGGAGCCGGGGGGCTCCTTAAGTAGGTCGGGCCGGCCGGCTCGGGGCCGGCCGGCCGGGGGTCCTCTCGGTTCCTCCCCGCCGTGTCTTTCTCCCAGCACAATCATTTCGCCCTCGCAACTTTCCCCGCCCGCGTGCTCCACGAGTTGCACCGCCCAAACGCTCTCGTCCACTCCTTTTCTTGAATTATTGGTCCTCCCACTTGATGCTCCATGCTTTGGGTCATGTCCATGCTCCCTAGCTCACTTGCTTCACATGCCACCATGAAAATCCTGCAAAGTTGATGCTTGCTGCCCACCATGCTTGTCCTTTGCATGTGGAATTGGTGAAAGTTGATAAAAGGGCATCCAATGGTGCATGCATGATTAATTCAAACTAGATTGCCTCCATTTAGGTGTGTTTAAGGTTAAGCACTCCTCTAATTCGAAATTTAAAATATTTTTCAGAGCCATGCAAGAGCTCAAACATAATTTTAGAGAAGTTTTTAAACCATTAAAAACAAATGTAAGTCGAAAATATTTTTCGACTACGTCGGTTTCGGTCTTACCGGTATAGTTTGCTTTCATCGGTTGAGAGCGAACGTTTTTCCGGCTTGATCATGGGGGCATAGGTTTAGGTTCTAATTTTGGCTAAATAATAAAGATTTTGAATAAAACAAAATTAGAATAGGCTTAGAAAAATTCTAATCCTAGAGTAACCAAGGATAAAGATTTTTAAAACCAACCAAAAGCTTTGATTTCTAGGTTCACGCGAGTCCTACCACGTGCTGAATTTTATTAACACTTAAATATAAATCGTGGCTCTACTCGTGTGGTTTTAGCATGAAAAATAAGTCAACCTCAGCACCATAATGAGGGTGAAAGGTTGAGTTAAGGTTCTGAAATTATTTGGTTGAGGTTTCTCGAAAAGAAAAGAATCAAATAAGCACATAGGAGGGTTCATGCAAAGGGTTTATGATAAAGCAAACATTCAATCAAGAATTATGTCTCTAATATTGTTCAACCACTTCTAAGTCTAATGTCTTTGCGTAATAAAACTCAAAAACTAAATTATTAAAATACTCGAAAAACCTGGAATCGGGTTGTCCTCCCGTAGCTTATTCTTGACTCGACGAAACGGGTTGCCTCCCGCCTAGCGCTTCGTTTATAGTCTATAGCTAGACTTCTTCACTTGATTACTCCGGATCAACGCTCTTTGCGGGCGTTGCAATCTTGGGTACCCACTTCCGCACCATCTTGGGCGCGGGCTTGTCTTCCGGCTTAGTTGGCTTAGTCATTTTTTTGGTCTTCACAGGCGGCTTCTCTTCCTTTGTCTTGACGGATGCAACACCTTCTTTGATTTTTGTTACGTTCATTTTTTTCGGCTCCTTCTTCTTTTTCAGCCCCTTCGTTTGTTTTGGTTCTCCCTTCACTCCAATCATGTTGCATGCCTCAATCCTTGGACGGAACTTGAAGGAACTCCTTTCTCCGTTGATATCGAACATGATCTCCCCCTTGCCAACATCAATAGTAGCTCCCACGGTCTTGAGGAACGGCCTCCCTAGGATGAGTGGCGGCTTCTCCCTCTCTCCCATCTCGAGCACAACGAAGTAGATGGGGATGAAGTGGTGTCCAATCTTCACGGGTACATCTTCAGCAATGCCCAAGGGATAGAGAATGGAGTTGTCTCCCAACTCCAAACATATTCCCGTAGGCTCCATCGGTAGGCGTAGCTTCTCGAACACATCCCTCGGCATGACACTCACACTAGCTCCAAGGTCGCATAACGCCTTCTCGAAGTTGAAAGAACCAACTGAACATGGAATTGTAGGGCACCCGGGGTCTTTTTGCATCTCTAGCCCATAAGCAATAGCTGCACTACACTCCTCGGACATCTTGACATGATCTACCCCGAGTGTTGATATCTCATATTTATTTGCAAGTATGTCTTTAAAGTAACGAGAATATGTAGGTACTTGTAGGGCATCTAGTAATGGCATGTTGATGCTAAGTCTACGCACAACTTCCACAAACTTCTCGAAGTGGTTGTCAAGTTTACCTCGGAAGTAGCGTGGCTTGAGTTGCGGTATCCTCGTGTCTTCCTCCGGCATCTCGAATTCGGGTTCCTCGGTGACGATCCCCGTAACCTTCTCTTTAGCAACTCCTTCCACCTCGGTGGACGGTTTAAGCTTCCTTGCTCCCGCGGAACGTTTCGGATCTTCGGTCTCCTTCCCCGAACGCGTTTGAATGGCCTTCGCCGATTCGGGACATTTGGGTTGTCCCGAAGCTTCCCTTCATCATTAGTGAGGCGCCCCGCAAGTTGTCCAACTTGCGTCTCGAGCATCTTCATCATGTTGAGCACTTGATGATTGGAACTTCCGACCTCCGTCACTTTGCTATCGATGTTCTCCAACACCTTGTCTATGGTCTTGAACTTGGTGACGGTGTCCTTTTTGATCTTAGCTTGCTCATCCATGAACTCCTTCAATTGTATCCGAAGCGGAACCGCGTTAGGAATAGATGAGCTTGCATTAAATTGAGGCCTACCTTGCCCATAGCGGAAGTTCGGCAATTCTCCCTTCCTCATGTAGTCGAGCACTTTGGCTTCCTCCGGACATTCTTTGCGGACATGGCCATACTCTCCACATTCTTCGCATGTGGACCTTGCTTCGGCGGCCTTCAAGTCTTGAGCCTCTTTCTTTTCCATCTCCATCTTCTCCAACCTCCTCATGAGCGAGTCGATCTTGCCCTCAAGTATGTCTTCCTTCTCCACTTGCAAGACTCCTTTGACGTTCCCCATGGGTTGAGCCGGATGTAGGCGCCGGATGACGCCCACGTGTCATTATCCGCGACCTTCTTGAATAGCGTGAAAGCTTCCGTCGGTGTAAGCTCGATGATAGATCCTCCCGCCGATGCATCGATGATCGTCCTTGACGCCATGGTGAGTCCTTGATAGAACTTTTGCACGAGGTCTTCTTTCGGGAACTTGTGATGTGGAACCGCCGAGTGTACTCGTTGAAGCGCTCGAATGCCTCCGAGATAGTTTCTGTAGGATATTGAACAAAGGTGGCAATCTTATTACACAAGCTTTGAGTTTTACCCGGTGAGTAGTATTCCTTCATGAAAGCCTTCATCAACGTGTTCCAATTTTTCACCGTCTCCGCCGGTTGAGAGTGGAACCATTGCAAAGCCTTCCCGAGTAGTGAAAACAGAAAAAGCCTTGCCCTCATTTGATCTTGAGTCACCCCATCCATGTTGAAAGTCTGACATAGTTGAATGAATGCTTGGAGGTGAAGGTTCGGATCCTCTTTGCCGGTGAAGGGTGAATGTTGCACCATGCGGATTGTTGAGGTCTTGATCTCGAACGGTCTTCCGATCTCCTCGAGGTTCAAGATTGGTAGGTCGATGATGTCTGGGGTGCATAGCTCCCCAATCTTGCGTTCTTCCGGTGGTTGGTCACCCATTGGTGGAGGTCGATTCTCCCGCGGACTTTGAGGTGGTGAATTCTTCGGAGATTCCTGCGATCCTTTGTCTTCCGACTCCGAATCTACAAAATCCAGCTTTTTAGCTTGATGTGCTTCGCGTCTCCTTAGCCTGTAAAGTTTTTCTGGATCATCCACAAAATTATTGGGTTTGTTCGAGAGGTAGCCGTCCATCTCCTGTTAGGGTTAGCAATAAACAAAGTATGCAAAAACTAGAAAACAAAACAAATATATAAAGACTAGAGTTAGACAAACTAGATTAGATGTATTTTGAGGATGATCAAAATTTAGTAGATGCAAAAATAAAAACAAAAAGAATACTGAAAATTACAAAAAAAAGCAATAAGAAATCAAATCTTGATCACATGTTCCCCGGCAACGGCGCCAGAAAAAGGGGCTTGTTGACGGTTAATAATTGTATCAAAGTTCGTTCGTGACTCGCAAGCGTACAAGTCTCCCGTCGTAGTCAAGGGACCCTTCTTCCCTCGAGTGGTGAACCCAAGGTATCGAATCCGTGGAACAAATGTGTGACGCAAGACTTAATCTATTAAAGCCAAGTAACTTCAATCTTCTATAAAAGACCTAATGCATCTAAGTAAAAGACACAAAACGAATCTAATCTACTAAAAACCGGAGAAAACAAAGTAAGATTGGGTAGATAAACCGATCTAGAGGGATCGGGGTAAGCCTTTTGTTGAAGTTCCAAGCAAGAGAAGAAGTAGCAAATCGAATCTTAATAGAAGCCTCTTTAAATCGTGGTTTCCCGTCCAAATCCGAAAACATCCGCCTTTCGAGACCCCCGTTCGTCACAACGTATCCCTATTCATGCGGGGAGCTTAGGGCGAGTCAAAAGACAAGTCGAGATTCTTTCGGAAGATCCGGCGTGTACCTCTAGCCACCGCGGCTACAAGAACACCCTATGTAATCTATCTCGAGAATAGAATTGAAATAAGCAAAGCCGATCGAAAAACGAAATCTTCGAGGAAACACTTGATCGCTAGGAAAAGATTCAACTTGATAATTCAACTATGACAATGATACATACACAAGATCACCACCGGGATCCTTCCTTGATCTTGCTTCTAGCTCGGGAACTCCGACGTGGTCTTCCGTGCAAGGTTCCCACGTCGGCTAGGGGAACCCTAGTCAACTAGCTCGACCCTCTCCTCTCCGAGATGGTGTCCCTCTCTTCTCTGCTTCTCGGCGGCCGAAGACGAAATCTTCTCTCCGTGGCTCTCGGTCAGGGGACTATAAATAGCCCGATTGGCGGCTAGGGCAAAGGAGGGCGTGTTTGGGCCCAAAATGGGCCTGGGCCGACCGGACTGGGCCGGCCGGCTTGGGCCCATTTAGGCCCAGCCCGTGGGCTCCTTTGCCCCACGTCGGTTCCCTTGCTTCTTGGATGTTTTCCCCTTCTGCATGTAGGTCCATGTCGTCGGTTTCTCTCCGAATTGGACTCAACTCCTTGTCTTGCAAGATTCAAGACTTTTTCGGTCGGGTCCCTGGAGTCTGTCGTCTTCTCGGATCAAGTCCCCGGCTTCTTGGAGTTAAGTTTGCTTCATTGCATGACTTGTACGGGGCTTCAAGGTCTTGTCATGAGGTGCTTGATGAACTTATCCCGAAAGCCTTGCATTCAACACTAAAACCCTGCATAAACATTAAACTCCAAAACCGACATGCACACGTGAACTTGTTATACCACGGGGGTTAGTATCAATGGATAAGGTATAAAACTCATGCCAACACCGAAGGTAAACTCATGGCTAGGTTGACGGATTTTCACCGTCAACAGAAGCGCACCGAGACCGCCTTGGACGCTACAGTAGAGACAAAGAAGGTCTGCCTCGACCTTCCCGACCCAGCCAAGACGGTGGTCATCGGCGACAACCTCGGGGAGAAATAGGAACTCGCGTTCACCAGCTTCCTTTGGAACAACGCTGACATATTTGCTTGTAACCCATCGGATATGCCAGGTGTCCCGAGGGAGCTGGCTGAGCACTCCTTGGATGTAAGCAAGATGGCCAAGCCTATCAAGCAGAAGCTGCGCCGCTTTGCGAAGGATCGCAAGGAGGTCATTAGGGTGGAAATTCTAAAGCTCTTAACTGCTGGATTCATCCGCGAATGTAAAAACCCGGTTTGGATCGCCAACCTGGTGCTTGTACCCAAGAAAACCGGCCAATGGAGAATGTGTATCGACTACACCGATCTCAACCATCACTGCCCTAAAGACCCTTTCCCTCTTCTGCACATCAACCAGGTCGTCGATTCCACCGCAGGAAGCGCCCTGCTGTGCTTCCTCGACTACTACTCAGGCTACCATCAGATAGCCTTGAAGGTCTCTGACCATGACAAGATGGCGTTCATAACGCCGCACTGCATCTACTGCTACACGACCATGACTTTCGACCTCAAGAACGCTGGAGCGACCTACCAGAAGGCCATGCAGAAATGTTTGGAATCTCATATCGGCAAGAATGTTGAAGCCTACATCGACGACGTGGTTGTCAAGACCACCAATGAAGAAGACCTCATTGTCGACCTCGCCCAGACCTTCGCCAACCTCCGGCATTACCGTTGGAAGCTCAACCCGGAGAAGTGTGTCTTTGGTGTCCCATCTGGCAAGCTTCTAGGCTTCATGGTGAGCCACCGCGGCATAGAGGCAAACCCCACCAAGGTCGACGCCATCCGCAGGATGAATCGACCCACCGGGAAGAAAGACATGATGAAGCTCACTGGCATGATGGTGGCGCTAGGTCGCTTTATCAGCAAGCTCGGAGAGAAAGGCCCGCCCTTCTTCAAGCTGCTGAAAAAGGCTCACAAGTTCAAGTGGACATACGAGGTAGACCACGTGCTCGAGGAGCTGGAGACCTTCCTCACGACGCCTCCGGTCATGGTGCCCCCGGCACCCAAGGAGACCTTGCTAGTCTACATCTCCGCGTCCACCCAGGTGGTCAGCGCGGTGTTAGTGGCTGAGCGACCTGAAGAAGGCCACCAGTACCCCGTCTAGCGACCTATATACTATGTCAACGAGGTTCTGTCCGACAGCAAGGTCAGGTACTCGCAACCCTAGAAACTGCTATATGCTCTCCTCGTCGCATCGCGTAAGCTGTGACATTACTTCAGTCGCACAAGATCAAGGTCATCTCCAGTTTCCCTCTCGGAGAAATCTTACGCAACCGCGACAATGTGGGGTGCATCGTCAAATGGTCAGTCAAGTTGGGCGAATTCGACCTTGAGTTCTGCCCACGGTAAGCCATCAAGTCCCAGATCCTCACCGATTTCGTCTCTGAGTGGACGGAGACCCAGCAACCCCCGCTGGCGGAGAAGCCGGAGCACTGGAAGATGTACTTCAACGGTTCCCTGAACCTCAAAGGCGCAGGCACAGGCGTCCTCTTCATCTCTCCCTAGGGTGATCACCTGAAGTATGTCCTACAGATCCACTACAAGGCGTCCAACAGCGGCGCCGAGTACGAGGCCCTGATCCACGGCTTGCGCATCGATGTTTCCTTCAGAATCAAGCGACTCATCACCTATGGCAACTCCAAGGTCGTCATTGACCAAGTCAACAAGGCCTGCGACATCAAGAAGGACTCAATGAACGCCTACTGCACTGAGGTGCACAAGCTTGAGGATCACTTCGAAGGTCTAGAGTTTCACCACGTCTCCCGCGACAACAACGTGGCGGCCGACGTCCTCTCCAAACTGGGATCCAAGCGTGCACTGGTCCCAGCTGGCGTGTTCGTTCAAGACCTACTCAAGCCATTGATCAGGCTTCTCAGCGACCTAGAGACGTCGCACAGCGACATACCGAGTAGCCGTGACATCCTCATGGCGGAGGCTGAAGATGACTGGTGCCTTGACTTCATCGCTTACATCGTGGAGCAACGTGTCCCAGAAGACAAGGTCAAACGCGAGAAGATAGTTAGGTGCAGCGCCAACTACGTCATCATCGGCACCGAGCTATACCGGAGGTCTGCCTCCAACAGCATGCTGATGAAGTGCATCCTCTGATCTGAAGGCCTTCAGCTCCTACACGAGATCCATGGCGGGGAATGCGGAACCACACACACTACTAGAAAAGTGATCATCAGTGATGATCTGCTCGTGACGCTGCTTACTTTGGTCACAGAATGGTATGTATTCCATGACGAAATGTCCATTTTCGTCATAAGTTGCAAGTGACGAAGATTTGGGTTCAAGAATTATGACGAAAATGAAAAAAATGTCACGGAACAGTAAAAGGAGATCGTCATAGATTAAATTTTTGTACGCAGTATGGTAATGACGAAACCTAGTGGTCACAAATTAGATTTGGTATGGTCATAATTTAAGTAGTATCATTTGGCACAACTAATGATGAATCAAATTCGTCACAGATTAGGTTGTTACACTTAACAGTGTGACGACGTGGGGTCCACAGCTGTTTCGGCCCACTCTCTGCACATGAGTATTTTTAATTGTAATTGGCAAAAAAGTGCTCCCGCGGAGCTTTGAACTAGGGACTAGCCGGTTTAGAAGTAGGAACCATACCACTGCACTACATGTTGTTTCATGTTGTGAGTTTGCATTTAGTCTATTTGTAAGTTAATTATTGAATCTTGGGACTGTCATGACATCGATCATAATGGGCCGACGATACATGTGACCTAAGTATCTTTTTTTCCATCGTGAGCGCCGATACGTGAAGTTCATCGCGACTCAGGGATGAGCGACGACAGTTATCACAGTCTAGGCATCAGGCGCGTGATCGAGGTCCCTGGCACACCCATCAACGCGGCTGAAATTGTCAATCCAATGGCTGAAATCAACAATTGCTTCGTATAAATGGATCCAAAAACACTAGCAGCTCTGTTCCACTCCCTCCCCTCAGCCTCACCGTTCTGGGCTATTTTGGGGCTTCGTTTGCGCGGCCCAGTATTCATATCCGTCCATCTTTCTCACTCATATGAACTCCAAATTCAATAATTATTTTCCCCAATTTTTTCTAAAATCATGTTCTTCCATATAATAGTATTGGTTAGTATGTTAATTATTATTAATAGTATATTCTTCATACGGCTTGTTTCCTTTTATTAAAGCATATAATATACATACATGTTTTTCGTAACAATTAGTAATTAAACTTCATAATTCTTAAAGTTAAGGTCAACTTAAGTTTGTGCAAAAATTTTTAGATGCAATGGAGTTTGAAAATGTTATGAGGTGTTCAAATTCAAAGTTTGTGTTGAGATGTATGATACAATGTGGGGGATCCATTCATTTTGTGAACAATGTACATTTCTTTTTTGCAAAATCCAATGAAACTTTTATGTCAAGTTTAAATATCTATAAAATAATTCTACTTCAATTTACATAATTTTTGGATGAGTTTTAGGTATTATTATCATTAATTTATTAAGAGGTGACTAGTAGAAGTTTGAATTTCCCTATATGTCAATTGAAACATGGACCCACATACGGTCCTACCATCGCATGGCCCCACTAACACTTGGTCCCACATGTGAACCAAAATTTTCCAAAAAATGTTGTGAACCCTGGATTTGAGCCTGGGTTCTTGGCACTCGATCGAACTACCCAAACCACTACACCACAAGTCATTATGTGTTTTTGCTTTTAAGTATTTTGTATTACCCTCTTTCTATGACATGGGCCCAGATAAGTGGCAGCCCACAGTAGCGGCGTCAGCGGGCCGTGTCGGCTCGGCCCACAGTAGGTCGGCGGCCAGAATTTAATCAATGGAAAAAAAAGAAGCGGCCGGGGGACTCGAACCCTAGTCTCCTCGGTAGGAAAGGTGGTACTTACCACTGAGCCATAACATGGTTTGTGTCCTTTTGGTGTATGTGGTTCCTTTTAAATATTTTAATGGAACATGTGGCTTGTTCGGAGAACACGAAACAGTTTGTGTTTCTCATTTTGATCCGAAATTTAAATTAGTATCGGGTATTTCTCCTTCATACAAACTCCAAACTTAATGATTCTTTATTTCAATTTTTTTTAAAACACTTTTCATTTAGTCAGATTTTTATATGTTAATTGAAACTATTTAAATTTTTTGAAATTCAAAATTACTCTAAATTTTATGAAAATTTTGAAAACTAAAAAAACCAATATTGTCCATCATGAAAAGATCCAAAATATTATCAAATTCTTTTTATATTTTGAATTGAAACAATGGCAAAATTTGACACATCTATCTCACAACTATGTATGAACTGGGATGAACAAATGTGGTTTCTCTTTTTAATCTTTGACTAAAACTTGTAAATAGTTTTTCTCCCTCATACTAACTCCAAATTGGCTGATTCTTTTTTCTAAAATTTTCTAAAATCATGATCCATAAAGATAATATGTTGAGTTTGGTATTTTTTCATGTGATCAAGTTTGAGAATGCAAAATTTCAATTGTTTTTAAAAGTCACAATTTTAGACCAGATTTTGAAGCCCGAAATGATTCAGCTGAAGAAGTGACGAATACCAAAGTTTCATAACTCGTCAAGCTCTACAAACTTTATTTAGGTCATTTTTTATTTGAGAAAGTGATAGTGTACATCACTCATTAATCCTATATTCACTCACATAGTTTAAGGAACTATGTGAGGGGTTTGTCAAATTTGAACTAAGTACTTTAACCACTTTCTTAAATGATAAAGTGGTCTAAATACAATTTGTAGATCTCGATGAGTTATGAAACTTTGGTATTCATCACTTTTTTATTTGACATCATTTAGTGTTCGAAAGACTTGCATCTAGTTGTCATTTTTAGAAATTCAAAATTTGGATTGTTCAAACAGAGTCAGATGGAGAAATGACCAAAATAAAGTTTGTACATCTTGTCGAGTTATGCAACTTTTGTATTCATCACTTTTTGATTTGGCATCATTTAGTGTTCGAAAAACTTGCATCTAGTTGTCATTTTTTGAAATTAATTTAAATGGTCAAAAATAGTAAATGAATTGGAAAATTATTAAAATTTGCGAAAATATAACTTATATGCATTCTATTACATATAAAAAATGAGTTGGTGTATATAATATAATTATTTCTACAAGATAACTTACATGATACTTTACAATGGTGAAAGTAGATTAAAAAGAAAAAACAAAAAAGTGAAATGGGCCGTGAAAGGTAGAAATGGCCGTTTTCTGCAAAGGCCCGACTTCTTACGGTCGTTCATCTCGGATCCGACAAATCTCTGTCGTCCATTTCGATGCCCGCATGTATAAAATCTGAAAACCCTACCTCTCATGTCTCTCTTCCTCCGCCGCTCCCACCTCATTCTGCCTCCTCCTCAGATCTGCGCCACCCTCACGCCCTCTACCTCCCTTGCCTCAACCGTTCGCTCCCTCCATCCTCACCTCCCTCGTCCTCCTCCTCGCCTCATTCACCCTCCTCCTCACCTCCCCTCCCTCCACTGTGGCGGCGTGGAGCCCTTGACCTAGGGAGCGCACGGGTTCGGTGCTGCGGCCTGTGCCCACTACCCATCATGGCTGCCCTCTCCCGTCATGGAGACTGGGGGGTGTGCCTTCTCGAGGAAAAAGCGACACGGAAGGAAGGCAAGCTGAAGTAGATGACGAAAGCAGAGGAAAAAATGAGGTCGCAGCTAGATTGATCCCCACCGCGCGCAATCCAACCAAATCCAATCCCCTCTCTCCATGGCCTGCAGCTCGCCGGTGGTTCTGCTCCTGTTGGCGGCACTCGCGGGCGTCGCCGCCGCCGGGGACATCATCCACCAGGACGACGAGGCCCCAAAGATCCCCGACTGCAACAACGATTTCGTGCTGGTAAGACTGTCAGGACCCCTTTTGCTTGTTCAACAGCTTTGGATTAATTTCCTCAAGACTCGAGCCTTCCCTAGATTTAGTCTCATGTTTATTCAATTAGACTAAGCTGATGGAATTCCGTGCTTGATGATCAACTTGATATGGATTAGGTTGATCACTGGTCACTGGTCTCAAAACCACGCTGTACCTAGAGGAAATCCAAAAGCAAAGAATCCATTGTGGTTCTGCTCGTACTGCATCTGATTGGTGTAGATTTTTGGAAATTGTGATTTTGTCCTAAGGTTAGTTCATTAATTAGAAAGTAGGAACTTAAGTGCATTTAAAGGCGAAGGCAAATTGTTTCTGGGTTTCACCATTCTAAGTGGCAGAACTCCTGCAACTTTGAGTTTGAATATTAATATGTTTACAAGTGCTCTTTATATGTTTGCAACTTTGCATATTTCTGTCTGTTAAGTGTTAACCCAATGGAGGCACTGTGTTGCAGGTATATGCTGTGATGTCATTCCTTTCCCTTGTCCTTCCTGATAACACAGTAAGTTGCATGCTTCAGGTGCTCAATTAATTAGTTTTTTAATCTCTAGCTTTTTAACATGACACGGCCTAATTAAATTGTTGTTTTTCACTTGCTAATCATAGGTGAACTTGATGACCTACGGAAGAAAATTCAAGATGCTAAGGAAGAGCAGGCAAGGACACAGAGGGAGCTAGGAGTACAAGAAAATTACAGAGCAGAACACCGAGGAGATGGCTGAGACCAATTTGCTCATCAAGAAGCTCTTGTCCCTCCAGGGAAATGCTTCTTCATCGACATGAACATAGCTGCTGCAAAGTTATGCTTTGAACTGCATGCTCACTTTCGCTACTCAGGAACTTCGTCGTGCTAGCAACTTTTTATTATATTTGGTACTATGTGATGCAATGTGTACTGGTGTCCAATCAGTTGTATGCACACTTGAATACTATTTCCAATCGTATATGGATTTGTGTGGCCATTATATATCATTTGCAAATTCAAATTAAATTATTATCTGCAATTCTATGACCAAAGTGATCATGTACATGAAACTAATTTCTAATCGGTGACGAATTGATGTATATTTGTGACCAAAGTAATGGAAAATCTATGACCATTTTATATCAAAAGGTGACGATGGCAAATATCATTATGTGACGATTTAAACATGTAGTATATGACGATTCTAAATTGATGATGTCAGCTGCCACGTCATTGATGACATCACCGCCACGTCATCTGCCAGCGTGGCGTACAATGGACTATGACCAAAACAAAACAACAACTGTGACCAAACGGATCGTCACAAAATCACTAACGGCGTTAACGGCGACGTCAGTTAGCCAGGCGGACGTGAAATTATGACGAAAACAGGGTATAATCTATGACCAAAAACGTTCGTCATAGAATGAATTCAAATCCATGATGACACAAAATTCGTCACAAATTGGAGACATCTATGACGAAAAAACCAATTTCGTCACCAATGAACAAATGTGATGCCACCATAGTGAGCAAAACAAAATCGTCACAAAATCGTCACAAAAGACTATTTGTGACCATTCAGGCGTCTTCAATGACGTTAATGTAATGTCATTGATGACAACATCCCTACTAGTGGCAGCCTGCACAAATCTGGTGGGAAAGGAATTCAGGTCTGGCTTCTACTGGCCCACCGCCCTGGTTGACGCCCAAGACCTGGTCCGACGATGTAAGGGTTGCTAGTTCTTCGCCAAGCAGCAGCATGTTCCGGCCCAAGCTTTGAGAACAATCCCACCGTCCTGGCCCTTTGCCATATGGGGCCTTGACTCGGTGGGACCCTTCAAGATGGCCCCTGGCGGCCACAAGCACATCCTGGTGGCAGTGGATAAATTCACCAAGTGGATTGAGGTCTGCGCCGTCACTCCGATCACGTCAAAAGAGGCCGCGAAGTTCATAGAGGACATCACCCATCGATTCGGGGTGCCCAACAGGATTGTCACCGACTTGGGAAAGGCCTCTACAGGGTCAGACTTATGGGACTTCTGCCAGGATATCCTCATTGACGTCTACTACTCCTCGGTGGCCTATCCACGGTGCAACGGCCAGGTCGAGCGAGCAAATGGCATGGTGCTTCAAGGCATCAAAGACTGCATCTTCGACGACGCTTCGCAATACGCGACCAGATAGCTAACTGAGCTGCCTCACGTCATTTGGGGTCTCTGAACCCAGGTCAGCTCGGTTACAGGATACTCGCCCTTCTTCCTGGTGTACGGGTCGGAGGCGGTTCTCCCAACCACCATAGCCTTTGGTGCCCCACGCATCTGTCACACCTGATTTTCGGAGAGAAACTAGATGCATCTCATATGTGTGCCAGGATCTAGTTCCACACATATGATAGACAAAATTAGTGTAATATCATATACAGTAAAAACGTAACAAGGGGTTTAACAACTTACTACACTCATTCGGAACACACGAAGGTCTTTAACATCGGAAAACGATAACTACACGACGAGTCTTCGTCTTCCTCTTCCACAGGCACTTGGCTAGGGGAGACGCATGCCTCAGAACTCCTCAAAGTCATTGTAGAACTCTTCACCATTGTTCTCTTCTGAACAGCGGTAAGCAGGGCTGAGTACACTTATGGTTGGTACTCAACAAGTGGGGGAAGATGCAAGGCTATCAAGGATAGGCTATGGTTTTGCGGTGGTTAGCATTTTAATGTTGGTCAAACTTTCAAGTAAAGAACGCCTAGTTACTAGATGTAAGTATATACCAACCCACTTAAGAAACTTTTAAGCAAAACAACCCAAAGCTCATCGAACCACGATTTATTCTCATCTTTAAGTTTATTAATCATGTGAGGGTCCAAGCAACTCATAACCGTGAGCACGGCTGATCGATCAGTTTTACACTGTGCAGAGGTTTGCACACCTTACCCACAGCTCACGTAAAAGTTCTGAAGAACTTTGGACCCAACCATGCGATGCTGATCAGGCATCATACCACACTTCCGAGGTGTGATTGCATAGGAACGCTACGAAGCCTTTACGAAGATATGCAAAAGACTAACGACCCGCATAGTTACGGATCAGGGCAAACCATAACCCTCTCTAGTGGTCAGCATCTTAGCAAAGGCTGCTATCCCAAAAGGACCGGGCTATACCCCTGCAACCCGGATCCCCCTCTGCTCCTTTCGGAGAAGGGCCATCAGATCAGTCGCACACCTAATTAATTGGCTAAGGTCAGAGCCATATGACACTATGGTTGCACATGTTTTCTTGGGTGGTTCTCCATGTTCCGATTATATCAAATGATTTTGTATTACCAAAAGCATCATTGTTAAACATACAAGCCTTTATTTAGGAAGACCATTTTATCCAACACAAGATGAGCAACTAGCATATTCTACCCAAAAACATTTATTAAAACGGGTTGATCCAAGGATTGTGGATAAAAAGTCTAGGTAAGTCCTTAAAAAGGGTGTTCCCATCAATTTAATGCAATAACATAATAAATATAAACTTAGTTGTCATACAATTACATAGGATAAAATAGAATCATGCAAGGGGAGAAGACCACTTGCCTTCCTTCCTTAAACACTAAGGTTCTTCTTCTTCAAACACTTGCTCTTGATCTACTTCAACTGGCTGCTCGCTTGAAACTGGCGCGATGTCTACGAGCACACAAGAATACATTCAATAAACAAAACAATACACCAAGCATTAAAAGCTTAAAGGGAAAACAAGGTTTGGGTCTAGGACCGCGAACACAAGAACACTCGGAACTATCGGGAGATTTGGATGATCACATACAAGAGCTATCTACGTGTTTGGTATCTTTTAATTAAGTAAAATCATGTGTATAGGTTATTTCAGAGAAATACCCTATTTATAATTAAGCAAGTTATATTTGTATTTAAAAGACGATGTAAGCCTAGTTAAATTATAAATATTCAAGTATGATTTATGCAATTTAAACATTTAATTTAAAAGAAGCATGTTAAAGCATCTAGTCGTTTATCTTTATATTTCGAGTTATTCTAATCAAATTATAATTTAAAAACACATTTATATTCATTTAAATCAAATTAACATTTAATTAAGAAAACTCGGGATATAGCCTATGTTACATTTTAGTAGAAAGCAAATTGCATAATCATTAATCAAATTAAGTTTGAGTATAAAAACTGAGGTATACATCTAATCAACTTTTAGTTAAAAGAAATACTTAATTAGTATTAATCATATTAACTTTCTTATGGAAACCCGTGTTGAACTCTATTTAGATTTTAATTAGAAAAGCATGTGCAATAGGATTTAATCATATTTAATATTTAAATAAACTATAAAACAGAGAACATGTTCAACATTGGTCCTATCATGTAGTTTGAGTTGATATAAACCTAATGCAACTTGAAACAATGGAAACAGAGCTAAAAGACAAAAGATACAGCCAAAACAGGGTTCTAAAACTGATGGGCTTGAAAAGACGGTCGCGTGGACACCAAGAACACTTAAAACGGATAAGAGACGAAAAAGATATGGATAAAACAAGGTTCAGGGGCTTTTCTGCGAAGAAACAGGGCTTTAGGGGCTTAAACCAGGGACCTAAACATAATTATGCATATAAACAGAGGGGTTTATATGCAAAGAGTGATGAAAAGGGCCTCTGGTGAATGAATCTAGGAAAACTAGGAGCTAGATCATAAAAACAGGCACCTATATGTGAAGATCTTAATAGGTGGAAGGACGGGCATGGAATATTAGAAAACCGCAGGGGCTTTTTAACAAAACTGTCGGCGGCGCTTGGGTTGACTGGTACTTAAAGTTTTGACCCGACGGCTTGGGGGGTCTGGGTCGTCGAATCTAGATCGTGCGGCGGGTGCAGCCGTGGACTGGACGGTGAACCTGGTCCACGGGTCCATGGTGGACCGGGGCCAAGGAGGGTAACCCCCGGTCTGATCAGGGCCGTTGGTCGCGGATCGGGCGGCCTGGGATGCGCGCACGCGATCGGGCGGCGACGAGACGCATCCGGACCGTCCACGGCCAATCCCGCGGTTGGCGCGCGTCGGGCGGGCGAGCGCGCGGCGCCGACTCACCGGAGACGGCGGCGTGCGGCGGCGGGCTCGCCGGCGAGGCTCGATTTCGAGCTCCCGGTCACCAAAACAGGTACGGTTTGATCCTACATGAAGCTAAGAAGATGGCGAAGCTATCCAGGGGCACAAGAAGGTGGCTCGCGCGATGGCTAGGGAGTCACGGCCAGCGGGGCGGACGGCGCAAGGCTGTCGCACGGCGGTGGGGGTTGCGGCTCGGGAATGAAAAGAATAAAGAGTGGGGAGGGTTCGCTCACCTCATGAAGACGAGCCGGTAAAGGTTTGGGTGGCGAAGATGGAGCGGCGGAGGAGATCGAGGCGGCGGCGGCGCACGGTGGCGGGAGGAGGAGGGTGTGGCAGCGCGGAAGAGAACGAAGAGGGCAGCTCATAGCCTCTCGGTGTGCTTTTATAGGGCAAGGAAGGGGAGAGGGGGCTTCGGCCGGAAGCAATGGCCATTAATGGCCAAGGCGGTCGGTGGCTTCAAGACATTCAAGAGGAGGGGTCTTGATGGAGGAGTGACGGTAGGGAATTGATGGAGGGGATGAAGGAGTGAGTGATGGCCGAGCTAAAGAGCACATTGATGAGGGGATTGAAGGGAGCAGCGCCAGGGGAAGCCGCCGGTGTGCGGCGGTTGCGGCTCTGCCGCGGTGGGAGGAAGGGGACAGGGTGCGGCTGGAGGAAAGGGAAGGGGCTGACGGGCGGGCCCCGACTATCAGCGGGGAAGAAGAGTGGAGAGGAGGAAGTGGGCCCGCGGCGGTGTTCGACCGGAAGAGGGCCGCGGGGAGAGAGCAAGCCGGTGGGCTGAAAGAGGGAAGGGGAGGGAGAGAAGAGAGGTTCGGGTTTTTTTCTTTTTTCAAAACCCTTTTTCTTTTCTTTTCAAACCATTTTAAACCCTAAACACTTTCCAAACCTTAAACATTTTTTTTCAAAATTTCAAACTTTTAAATTTAAACCTTTTTTCAAACTTTTCAAGATTTAAACTCTTTTCCAAAATTTTCAAATCAATTTAAAAAATGTAAAACTTCACACCAACAAACAATAAAACCATGCATTCAAATCATGATGCACAAGCACTTATTGCTTCTAAATTATTAAAATGATATTTAAATATTTAAAGGCCAAATTTATTTGATAATTTAATTAATCCTTAGAAAATTAAAATGTAAAACACCTTATTGCTTACATTATTTTGGTGATGGAATTTTAGGGTGTTACAGCATCCAACACTACGAGGAAGGAACGGTCGAGGAGACACGCAAGGTCGACCTTGACAGTGTCGAAGAACACCGCGTGGCCGCGCTAATGCGACACACACGGTACGAGCAGCAGCTGCGCCGCTATCACGACCGCAACGCGTGAGAGCGATCCTTCAATATGGGAGACCTGGTTTTACGTCGCATACAAACCACCAAGGGGGTGCACAAGCTCTCCACCCCTTGGGAAGGTCCCTTCATCGTGATGGAAGTTGTCAGCCCATCGACCTACCGCCTCCAGTGGTCCGACGACCAAGGCGTCCCTAACGTCTGGAATATCGAGCACTTACATCTCTTCTATCCTTAGAAGATCTGTATCAAAACAAAGCTATGTACTCTCCCCTCTTGTAATTTCAATATAATAAAGAAAGAGATCCCCTATTCGGCAACCACTCTGTCGACCTGTTTTTCGGTCTCCCCTTTTACTTCCAGTTCTTTTCCCTTCCCCCTCGAAGCGCTCGGGGGCTTGGTCTAGGTCAGGTCTCAAAACGCTCGGGGGCTTGGCTTTGCCAACCTAAGGGTCTCGCGACCTGAAGGGATTTGTGTATGTTTTACACTTTCAAGTCTTTACCATACAGTTAGCTTTCGCTTTCGTTATAAATGTTTCTAAGTCACTGATTCACAAGACCTAGGGTCCACGACCCCCCTCAGCACGCCGGTTGTACCTAAGTCCCCACGTTGGGTCGTACGATCGGTAAGTCGTTCCTCCACTGAGTTGGGTGAGCGGAGGGTTTCTATTACGACCTGGTTACTTTCAACGTGCATAATGAGAGTGCTTCACTATCAAACGTACAATGCATGCATCTTTTCACAGGCAAAAGCTTTCATATTGCAAGTTTATTTACAACTCCACCGACATAACCCACGTCTAAAAGCTCATTTCAGCACCACCTCATTCAGTGCCAAAGTTGAACTTCTTGACGACCTCCTCTGCGGCTGCCACGATGTCCTCGCACCTGATGAAGCCAGACAGGTCCACGTCTACTGAGACCTTTTGCAGGTCGAACGACAGGTCGTGGTACTTGACAGTCGACAGCGTTGTAGCTGCTGCAAGGTTAGCGGTATCCAGGAGCAGGCCCTTGATGCGACCTTCAGCTTCATCAAGCCGGTCGATCAGTGGCTTGGGTTCAGCCCCCTCCTCCTGAGGGACGTAGAGGTCCATGACATACTGTGCAGCATCTTTAAGCTCGCCCAGCTCCTTCTCGAGGCCTACATCACAAATAAGCAAATTCAGAAACCCATCCAATCATGGCACGTCGACCAACTTCGCAACAACGAGCAAGACACTAACCTTGGTGGGCCTCTGTGAACCTCTCCTTGATGGTCGTCAGCTAGTTCTTGATCGTGGCCAGCTCCTTCTTGAGGGCCTCCTCGGTCCCTCGAGCGCCTGCAAAGATTCAAGGTCGAAGACTCAGTATCGCGACCTTGCAAAGCATATGGAGTCAGCATAAGGCAATGTCGGAGGCTCACCCTCTACCACGGCCTGGAGGTCGGCAGCCACGTCTTTTTCCTTCTGCTCTACGTCCTCTAGCTTCTTTTTAAGGTCGGTCGCCTCCTTATGCGCCTGGCGTGCAATGACCTCCTTGACGCGCTGGATCTCCCACGCGGCCGCAATGTCGGCCTGCAGCTTCGCCTCGTGGGTTGCGATGACCTCCGTGTGCGCATTTGTCGCTTCCCATAGTAGACCCGCCCGAGCTTGCACCCGTTCAGCAAGAGACTACATCATCAAATCAGCAAAAAGGACATCAGACCTCACGGCATTCAAACACCAGAAGCAAGAATTTCAGAAGGTCGACAAGGCCCTCTACCAACAGCACGCACCCTATCACACACGATGCCTCCTTGAACTCGTCCAGATCGCGGCGGTCGTCAACGACCTCCGCCTCCCACGGGGTGCCGATGTAAAGGCACCGATGTTGGTCGTCCTCCGACCGCGCGCCCTCCTCCACGGCCGCCTGGGGCCCGGCGCCGGTTGTGGGCCAGTGGTGCAAAGATCACCGCCCTCACCTTCGGTGGTGAGAGGCGCACTGGTCCCATCCTTGTCCGCCTCGGACGCCGTCGTTGTCCCAGCTCCGACGGTCGCGCTCGTCACATCTGCCGTCGAGGCTGCCGGCGATTCCACCACCAGCGTCCCTGGCATCTTTCTCCGAAATGCCTCCTGGCCTGAGGTGTTCTTGCCGCTATTCGACGTTGTCGGGGGAGCTCTGCTCATAAAAATAACCTGGGTCAACAACAAATCGCGAGTGGAGGTCCAGAGCTAAGCTGTAAGCAGAACTATTAACTTACTTGGTTGCCGACCTAAGGTCGGGCTTGCAAGGCTTGGGCGGGGCCTTCTTCAACCTCTTGTGCGACCCAAGGTCGCCCGCCGAGTCAGTGCTCGACGTAGATCGCCCCTGCGTCTTCGACGTCTAGCGGGACGTCTCCGCCGCCTGCTTTCCCAGTGACGGAGCTGTTGTTGCCTTTAGCGACTGCATGTCACCCTCTTCGTCATCAACGTCGATGGTCTCGATGTCAAAACTAATTGCAGTGGTGTCCGCCGACACCGCGGACCTGGCCCGCTTCCCCCTCCTCTTCCTTGCCTCCGCTGCCTGGGTCGCGGCCTAGGAGGCGGGAATAGTCGCCGCTGTCTGCCGCGTGCGCCGTGGCGCGGCGACCTTTGGTGGCACCCTACGAGACGCGACGGGGGCCTCGTTGTCACTCCCCACCGTCGAGTCGGAGATGTACTTGTTAATGGGGGGAGCCGGTGTCGCCTGCACATCCGCCACGTCACGGACCTTGTAGCTGCGCTGGTCCTCGTCGCGCAGCGGTGTCGGGCACCAGTAGATACCCTCGCGGTGCTAAAAGAAAACAAAATGCAGACATTCCATCAGAGCCAAGAAGTGTACTCACACAGACCCAAATTGGAAAAACATCAAGGTCAAGGACTCACCGGGTCGGAGGGGCTGTACACCCCTAGTATCTTGGGGCACTCTCTATTGCGGATCTGCCCGCCGAAGATGTTCTTCGCGCGAGCCATCATATCCGCCTTGGAGACTGCGCTGTGCGAACCGAGTAGGGTCGGATTGCCCCCAGTACTCAAAGGTCGGATGAGCCTAGTTCTGAAGAGGCTAGATGAGGTGGCGGTAGAAGCTGATGGCCACCGCAGCGCCGGTCAGCCCCTCCGCCTTGAGCTGCTCCAGGTCGTCCAGCAAGGGCTTGAGCTCCTTGGTGTCCTGCGTTGCCAGCTAGTTGGTCCATTCCAGGCCCATGACCGGGACCCGCCCTGTCCTCTCCCTCAGCGTCGGCGCGGGGTTGTCGAGGTAGAACCACCCTTTGCTTCCAGCCGGTGGTGTTGTCGGGGAGCGTCAAGTCGATGTACTCCGACTTCATGTTACGACGTAACATGAAGCCGACGCTGCCGATGACCACGCCCTTGCCCGTCTTCTTCAGCTTGAAGAAGTGGCGCCAGAGGTGGAAATGGGGCACGATGTCGAGGTAGGCCTCGCTGAGGTGGACGAAGGTGGAGATGATCGTGATCGAGTTGGGCGCCAGGTGCACTAGCTTGATGCGGTAGGAGTGAAGTAGCCCGCGCAGGAAGTCACCCGCCGGGACGCCAAGCCCGCGCTCGATGTGCGCAATGAAGACGACGGTCTCGCCAGTCCCCTCAGTCGGGAACTCCTCTCCCGCCACCGGCCTCCAACCAACCTGCGCATTGGGCCTCAGCAGCCCGCGGTCCGCCAGCGACTGAATCTGCTCTTCACTCACCGTGCACGTCTCCCAAACGGTGCTCGGATCTGGGACAACTACCTTCTCCATTTTGCCCTCTTTGAAGCCAGTGCACTTGGATCTAAAGGTCACAAGTGACTTGGCTCGCATGCGCAGGTGCGGTGGTGGCAGACCTAAGCTCGGCGTCGCTCTTGCTTTTTTTGTGCACTGTGTGGCGGCGGAAACCCTAGCTCTGAGTGGAAATGGAAGCAAGTGGAGGCCTCTGGGCCGCGGATCTGCCTTACATAATCGGGACCCAGCGTTGCAACGGGTGGGCATGCCTCGAGGTCTGTCCGGCGCAGTTTATGGCGACCCAACGGTCTGGCGCCCTTAACGGATCTATTGCCCAATGGCACTTTCCAGTCTAACGGCTAGTTGGCCGTAACGACTAGTTCCGTGCGGGAATCTACGTCCGCTGGCCTTCACGCGATGTTTCGGCCGACGTGGACTCGCTCTTCCCTACTTTAAGCCCCCCAACATTAGAAATCACAACTTCGCAATCAAGGTCGCCAGTGACCTACAGATGACTTGTTCTAGGTCGCCTAGACTCCAGCAGGCTTAAGGTCGTCCCGACCTTCTCTCAACTAGGTTTACCTCACACCCATTAGGCACGGTTGCCTACATGCCTTCTAGGTCTCTATGACCTACAACGGCCCCCATATTAACAGCTCCATGCTTAATGGCTCTACTGCCCATTGACGACCTCCGTGATCCTATGTATAGCGCTTTGCTGTGGCCTTGACGCCTATCAGGTCGATCTCGATCTTTACACCTCAGAGTTGATGCCCCTGCTTGTGCCACTGCGCAAGAAGCCGTGTCGATCCAGGTCGGCACGGACCTCTATGTCGGATGTTATGACCTTCCCATGGTCGGCGTATCGCCATAGCAGCACCGAGACCTTGGCTACACCATTGCTGCCTCGGGTGCCCCAATCACAGTAATCAAGGCACATTGGTCACTGTTCAGCACTTGTGCATAAAAGCTTCGAAAGCTACAAAAGACCTTGGCCCAAGGCCAAGTTACAAGATACAAACATGTTAAAGGTCCTAATCTACCTTACATGGTGCAAGAGGCGCAATCTAGATTGATGGAGCGCGTCGCAAGCTTTCTTCTAGCTTCAGGACCTCTTTGGAGCCCTCCACCACCGACGAGGTCATGGCTGCCACATAGCCACCTGTACTCTAGCCCCAGAAGGTTTCCTGTGGAGTCCCATGTTTTGCTAGGGTGCTCTCACAAGATCCCAAATGGAACCAGCTCCGCCTTCGACCTCCCCCGGTGTAGCACAGCGACCTCCAACACCATATTAGGCCTCTACTCACAAGGCCTGTCAAGGCATGTACAGCCCCATGCTGCACCTGGATTCTTCGCTGGGCACGGGTACAAAGGTTGGTGACGCTCCCCCAACTTCACAAGCATTCTTCTAGCTTCAAGGGATGATATCTCAAATCTATGCTCGGGTGGACACACACAAATCTAGGGCATGACTATATTATCAAGTGGAGTTGCCATGGTGATTTCACTGGATTTGTCTAGTAGAAGGGTCCAGGGTACCTATTTATAGCAACAGAGCTCAGCATTGGTGATCATTCACCTCACTGATGGTGCGGCGGCCTTATCAGGACACTATTCGCACGTGGATCGCGAGGTATTTGTCCGCTACTGGAAGCATTGGCACGTCTGTAGTAGGCTTGATTGTCGGTGTTTTAGACCAGCAAACCTACCAAGGGGTACCTGAGGTAGTAGATTGTGCGGTGAGGATCGTGATCGGGAGACCGAGAACTCGAAGGTATGTGCAAGGACACGGGACACAAGATTTATACAGGTTCGGGTTGCCAAGGTGGCGAACCCTACGTCCTGTTTGGGGGATCAAGTATGGCGCCCTGCGCTTGGTGTTGGGTTGTTCAGGATGCCCGACTAGGTACCCGGTCCTCCTTTACATAGTCCAAGGGGCGGGTTCCTAGTCGGTTACAAGGCAGAAGTCCTAGTAGGATTACATGGAACGAGTCCTAGTAGGATTACAGGTGAATTCTAATAGGAGTCCGTCTTCTTCCTTCCTTGCATGAGTACCCGAGGAGTATGCCCGACAAGCCCCCGAGCACATTGTAGTCGAGTGTAGTAGTTCGAGTAGTCTTGAAGCCTCTGCAAGTAGTTCTCGAGCGTCCTCGAGTACTGCTTGGAGAAGTCTTCAATAGTACTTGAACTGCCGCGAGGCTGGAAGGTGGTCCAGCTCATCAGTCTTGAAGTCGAGATTATATGGAAGTGCGGTTGCAAAATCGCACTCCATATGGAGTAGCCCCCGAGCCTTAGGTTGAGTTGTAGACTCTAGCTGAGGGTCAATCTTGATTCCGAATCTTCCGTCTTGAAAAAATTGAACGATGGGTGTACCATAGTAGCCCCCGAGCCTTGAAATGATTAGGTAATCAATCCAAGGGTCTTCAGTGTTCGCGAAAGCCATCATCTGAGTACTCTTGCAGCGTGTAACCTCCGAGATAAGAGAGCTGTATGAGCCACGTCGAGTAGTGATTGGTGAGGAGCCCCCGAGCTTGAGAGCGAGCGAAGCATGCTGAAGTTATCCTCGAGTAGTATGTTGAGTGCAGCCCCCGAGCTGGACTGATTCCGAGTAGCAGTTTAGCGTCGAGCCATGGAGCTTGAGAAGTAGCCGTGCCATTAGAGAGGACTTTAGATGCGACCGAAGTAGACTTTAGATGCCGGCAGAGCGGACTTTAGAATGCGACTTGAAAACCGAAGTCAACTTTGTGCCACTCGAAGCGGACTTTAGATGCGACCGAAGTCGACTTTAGTTGCCGCGCGGAGCGGACTTTGAGACGCGACATGAGAACCGAAATCGACTTTAGTTGCCGCACAGAGCGGACTTTGAGATGCGACTTGAGAACCGAAGTCGACTTTGTGCCACGCGGAACAGACTTTAGTTGCAAAAAACGAAAAGCACTTTCCAGAAAGCCAAAGCGAATGAAAAATCAGAGAAAACGAATAGTTTTGCCGCCGGAGCGGGCTTAAGATTGCGACCGGAGTCGGCTTGTGCCACCTGAGTGGGCTTGGATGCGACCGTTAGCGTCGACTTGTGCCACCGGAGTGGGCTTGGGTGCGACCGTTAGTGTCGACTTGTGCCACCGGAGTGGGCTTAAGTACCTGAGCCATGGATTTCAGACCCAAGGTACAGTTGTCGCCGGAGCGGGCTTGAGGGTGCGACCGGAGTCGGCTTGTGTACCTAGGCCATGGATTTCAGACCCAAGGTATGGTTGCCACCGTAGTGGACTTGAAGGTGCGACCGGAGTCGACTTGCGTGCACCGGGCCATGGATTTCAGACCCAAGGTACGGAGCGCGAGTACTTAGGGTACTTGGACCCATGGTACAGAGCGTGAAGACCACGTGCAGCAAGGTTCCATCGTCGCCAGGACCCGAGGGCCGCTTACAGCTAGGTTCCATCGAAGCTTACACACGTAGTATGCCATCGAAGCAGGCGAAGATGCGACCGGAGTCAACTTTAAGTTGCCGCACGGAGCAGACTTTAGAATGCGACTTTAGAAGTCGACTTTAGATTGCCGCGCGTAGCGGACTTTAGAAACAGCCTCCTAGGGATAGCCCCCGAGTTGATGAAGTAGACTCGTGGCGACTTGATTGATATACCCCAAGAGTAGTCAGCAGAGTGTAGCTCCCGTGAAAACCCGCCGAGAAGCATACACAAATGAGTAGTCGGCAAGTAGTCCTACATGATGAGGAGAACAAGACAAGAAAATAGTAATCATTTAGATAAATGACTTAGCTGTTGCTGGCTGGGCAGACTGATGATGAAGTCGTGGCGATCGGTGATGAAGCTGCGACGGTTGTTGTTGAAGTCGACTAGTTAGAGTTGATTCTAACTAGTTGGTGGGGGCGTGACTGCCGTTCTCGACTAGTTTGGAAAACTAGTCGAGATGAATGGTCGATGCGATGCGACCGGAAGACGACGTCGTGGCGGCGCGCGCCATACTCGAAGTAGAGCCAGTGTTGCCGCGAGACAAGTAGTCACGACGCACGGCGTGGATGAAGTAGAGCCAGCGTGGCCGCAAGACGAAGTCGCGGCGCACGGAGTAGTCGACGACGAGCCTGGGCGAGGCGGAGTAGTCGACGATGAGCCTGCGCGAGGCGGAGTAGTCGACGAGCCGCGTGACGAGCCGCGCGATGTGCCGAGGCACCCGGATGCGCGGCGAAGGCGAAGTAGTCGACGACGAGCGGCGCGACGAGCCGCGTGACGAGCCGCGAGATGTGTCGAGGCACCCGGATGCGTGGTGGAGTAGTCGACGACGAGCCTGGGCGAGGCAGAGTAGTCGACGACAAGCGGCGCGACGAGCCGCGTGATGAGCCGCGCGACGTGCCAAGGCTCCCGGACGCGCGGGTCGAGTAGTCGACGACGAGCCCGGGCGAGGCGGAGTAGTCGACGACGAGCGGCAAGACGAGCCGCATCACGAGCCGCGCGACGTGCCGAGGCACCCCGGGACGTGCGGCGAAGGCGAAGTAGTCGACGACGACGAGCCTGCGCGAGGCGGAGTAGTCGACGACGAGCAGCGCGACGGGTAGCATGACGAGCCGCGCGACGTGCCGAGGCACCCGGACGCACGGCGAAGAAGAAGTAGTCGACGACGAGCCGCGCGACATGCCGAGGCACCGGGACGCGCAGCCGAAGGCGAAGTAGTCGACGATGACGAGCTCGCGCGAGGCGGAGTAGTCGACGACGAGCGCCGTGACAGCCGCATGACGAGCCGCGCGACGTGCCGAGGCACCCCGGACGCGCGGCGAAGACGAAGAAGTCGACGACGAGCTCGCGCGAGGCGGAGTAGTCGACGACGAGCGGCGTGACGAGCCGCATGACGAGCCGCGCGACGTGCCGAGGCACCCGCACGCGCGGCGGAGGCAAAGTAGTCGACGACGACGAGCTCGCGCGAGGCGGAGTAGTCGACAACGAGCGGCGCGACGAGCCGCATGACGAGCCGCGCGACGTGCCGAGGCACCCCGACGCGCGGCGAAGACAAAGTAGTCGTCGACGACGAGCTCGCGCGAGGCGGAGTAGTCGACGACGAGCGCCGCGACGGGCCGCATGACGAGCCGCGCGACGGGCCGAGGCACCCGACGCGCGGTGAAGACGAAGTAGTCAACGACGAGCTCGCGCGAGGCGGAGTAGTCGACGACGAGCGGCGTGACGAGCCGCATGACGAGCCGCGCGACGTGCCGAGGCACCCGGACGCACCGGTGGAGGCAAAGTAGTCGACGACGACGAGCTCGCGCGAGGCGGAGTAGTCGACGACGAGCGGCACGACGAGCCGCATGACGAGCCGCGCGACATGCCGAGGCACCCGGGACGCGCGGTGAAGACGAAGTAGTCGACGACGAGCCTGCGCGAGGTGTAGTAGTCGACGACGAGCGGCGCGACGAGCCGCGTGACGAGTCGCGCGACGTGCCGAGGCACCTGGACGTGCGGCGAAGACGAAGTAGTCGACGACGAGCCTACGCGAGGCGGAGTAGTCGACGACGAGCGCGCGACGAGCCGAGTGACGAGCCGCGCGACGTGCCGAGGCACCCGGATGCGCGGCGAAGACGAAGTAGTCGACAACGAGCCCGCGCGAGGCGCAGCAGTCGACGCCGAGCGGCGCGACGAGCCGCGTGACGAGACGCGCGACGTGCCGAGGCACCCGGGACGTGCGGCGAAGACGAAGTAGTCGACGACGACGAGCCTGCGCAAGGCGGAGTAGTCGACGACGAGCGGCGTGACGAGCCGCATGACGAGCCGCTCGACGTGTCGAGGCACCCGGACGCATGGAGGAGGCAAAGTAGTCGACGACGACGAGCTCGCGCGAGGCGGAGTAGTCGACGACGAGCGGCGCGACGAGCCGCATGACGAGCCGCGCGGGGTGCCGAGGCACCGGACGCGCGGTGAAGACGAAGTAGTCGACGACGAGCCTGCGCGAGGCGTAGTAGTCGACGACGAGCGGCGCGACGAGCCGCGTGACAAGCCGCGCGACGTGCCGAGGCACCTGGACGTGCGGTGAAGACGAAGTAGTCGACGACGAGCCTACGCGAGGAGGAGTAGTCGACGACAAGCGGCGCGACGAGCCACGTGACGAGCCGCGCGACGTGCCGAGGCACCCGGACGCGCGGCGAAGACGAAGTAGTCGACGACGAGCTCGCGCGAGGCGGAGTAGTCGACGCCGAGCGGCGTGACGAGCCGCGTGACGAGCCGCGCGACGTGCCGAGGTACCCGGACATGCGGCGAAGACGAAGTAGTCGACGACGACGAGCCTTGCGCAAGGCGGAGTAGTCGACGACGAGCGCGCGTGACGAGCCGCATGACGAGCCGCGCGACGTGCCGAGGCACCCGGACGCACGGCGGAGGCAAAGTAGTTGACGACGACGAGCCTGCGCGAGGCGAAGTAGTCGACGAGGAGCGGCTAGACGAGCCGCATGACGAGCCGCGCGAAGTGCCGAGGCACCCGGACGCGCGGTGAAGACGAAGTAGTCAACGACGAGCCTGCGTGAGGCGTAGTAGTCGACGACGAGCGGCGCGACAAGCCGCGTGACGAGCCGCGTGACGTGCCGAGGCACCCGGACGCGCGCGAAGATGAAGTAGTCGACGACGAGCCTACGCGAGGCGGAGTAGTCGACGACGAGTGGCGCGACGAGCCGCGCGACGTGCCGAGGCACCCCGACGCGCGGCGAAGACGAAGTAGTCGACGACGAGCCCGCGCGAGGCGGAGTAATCGACGTCGAGCGACGCAACGAGCCGCGTGACGAGCCGCGCGACGTGCCGAGGCACCCGGACGTGAGGCGAAGACGAAGTAGTCGGCGACGAGCTCGCGCGAGGCGGAGTAGTCGACGACGAGCGGCGCGACGAGCCGCATGACGAGCCGCGCGACGTGCCGAGGCACCCCGACGCGCGGCGAAGACGAAGTAGTCGACACGACAAGCTCGCGCGAGGCGGAGTAGTCGACGAGGAGCAGCCGCGACGAGCCGCATGACGAGCCGCGCGACGTGCCGAGGCACCCGGACGCGCGGTGAAGACGAAGTAGTCGACGACGAGCCTGCGTGAGGCGGAGTAGTCGACGACGACAAGCGGCGCGACGAGCCGCATGACGAGCCGCGCGACGTGCTGAGGCACCCGGACGCGTGGCAAAGACGAAGTAGTCGACGACGATGAGCCTGTGCGAGGCGGAGTAGTCGACGACGAGCGGCGCGGCGAACCGCATGACGAGCCGCGTGACGTGTCGAGGCACCCGGACGCACGGCGAAAATGAAGTAGTCGACGACGAGCCTGCGCGAGGCGGAGTAGTCGACGACGAGCGGCGCGACGAGCCGCTGACGAGCCGCGCGACGTGCCGAAGCTACCGGAAGCGCGGCGTAGGAAAATTGATTCCGCTTTGACAAGAGCAAGGCGACTTGCTTCAATGGATCTCGGCGAGTCGACGAGTAGATTGATCTTGTTAACGAGGGTCCTTCGAATTCGCCCGGTGGTGATGATCACCCCTACCTGGCGCGCCAGCTGTCGGTGTTTTAGACCGGCAAACCTACCAAGGGGGTACCTGAGGTAGTAGATTGTGCGGTGAGGATCGTGATCAGAAGACCGAGAACTCGAAGGTATGCGCAAGGACACGGGACACAAGATTTATACAGGTTCGGGTTGCCAAGGTGGCGAACCCTATGTCCTGTTTGGGGGATCAAGTATGGCGCCCTGCGCTTGGTGTTGGGTTGTTCAGGATGCCCGACTAGGTACACGGCCCTCCTTTATATAGTCCAGGGGGCGGGTTCCTAGTCGGTTACAAGGCAGAAGTCCTAGTAGGATTACACGGAACGAGTCCTAGTAGGATTACAGGGGAATTCTAATAGGAGTCCGTCTTCTTCCTTCCTTGCATGAGTACCCGAGGAGTATGCCCGACATTGATGACACCTTTTCAGTCCTTGTCCCTTAGCGGGGGCGGTGGCATCTCAACGCAGGGACAGGTTCTGCATTGGCACAGTGCACCCGTGGGTCGCTAGGTGACAGCAATCTCAGTTACTCGGTGTTCCTGTGTGGAGATTCCTGTTGCCTTGTCTGTTTTCCAAAAGAAGAGCATATGTTTCCTAAGCAGAAGGCCATAGGTTGCAGATTTTTTTTCTTCGAGCATCAACCCGACCTTCTAGGTCGCCTTACTGCTCGGGGGCTACTCTACGAGTGCGTCTTTGTGATGCCCTCTTTTCTCCATGTCGCCTCGACCTACCGGAAGCATGCTTCCGTCACGTCTCTGATCGACCTCCCTTTGGTCAGCGTTTCGACCTTCCTCGAAGGTGTGTTGGCTTCAGCTGATTTCGGTCAGGTCGGCGGTTCTTCAGGCATCTCCAGCGCCTTGTCTTCACTTCAAGCCCCTGGACCTACTCTCCAGAGACTTGATGTTCGCGTTTGTACGCACTAAGGAGGGTTTTCTTTTTTATCCCCGTGCACCCTATGCGCCTTCATCGACGCCACGTCTTTGCTTTGCTTCGACGTGACTTCGTCTCCACCGCTTCGCCTACACGTCGATCGGGGGCTTGTGAGACATGGGTACCCATGGGTCCCCACCGACCAGGGTCCCAGAGGTCCTAGTCAAGTGGAGCCAACCTGCCAGAAGCCCTGCCGACCTTCAAGTGGGCCCAGAGACCTTATCCACAATCCCGGCGACCCAGGAAGACCTTGGACGACCTGATCCAGATCGAAGAAGACCAGCCGGGCTTGCGGAGCAAGCCTCCCCCTAGATCACGGTGGCAGTGCCGTCAGTAGGTCCGAGGATCGCAGGATCCTCTCTATAATCACGGAAGGAGACCTTCCTAAATCTGTATCTGACCCCGAATGGAAACCCTAGCCCACCGGCCATATAAGGCGGCCTAGAGCTCCATTCGAGCGGAGATCTTTTCCATGCATAATTCCACCACACTGGACGTAGGGTTTTACTCTCCGGAGGCCTGAACCAGTCTAAAACTACTGTGTCCTTGTCATTCTCACCGAGTTCCGAGTTGATTCAAGAACTACCACCTACGCTCTTAGGTCCCAATTCCCCCATTAGTCAACCTACAACCGCTTGGGTAGCCCCCTTGCGAATCTGTCCAGGTCTCACCCCCTGATAGCTAGATTTTCTTGAAAACCTTAGACATCATGCTTGGGAGGATCCTTAGTCGCACTAGCTCCAGAGCCAGCTCACAACGGTCAATGAGTGTAGACTCTCAAGAGTCTCCCTCACCAGTCTCTAACCCCTCTCCTTCGGCATCGCAATCACAAGGAAAAATCCTAACTGTCGATGTGCATTTGCACATAAGGAGAGGAGAAGAGAAGGACATGTATGAGAAATTGAAGAAACATTCTTTTGTCCTTACACCCATGTTTAGCAAAGAATTCATGCAAGAAGCAGGCTTGGACTCTGAGTTTAGCCAGATTTTTGCTCTGCTGGGGTGGACCTCTTTTTATAACACTTCTGAAAGGGGTAGCCGTCGCCTCACTTTAGAGTTCATTTGCACTTTGAAATCCTTTAACGATGGGGTAACCTTTTGGTTATTCCGTCAAGAGCACACTCTATCTTGCAGAAAGCTGAGTAACGCCTTAGGGTTCGCAGAAGGATATGCCTTAGATTTAGACTTGTCTCTTGAAGATTTTCATAGGCTACACCTTTGGACGGACGTTACAGGGAAAGAGAACGCACACAAGCCACGCACCAATGATATTCAGCATCCTACTCTCTGTTTCTTTCACAAGTGGATAAGTCTTGTCCTTTTTCCATGCAATGATAATATCAGCGTGAGAGTAGGGGACATGCAGTTAATTTATGCTGCCCTAAAAAGACAAGTTGTGTCCCCTGTTAAGATGCTAGTAGAGCACTGGCTCTCGTTCCCCAACATAATTGGAGACATAAGCTGCACCTCTCTGATCACCTGGATAATCGATGACTTGGGCATCCTTGGAGATGCCACTATCATCAACATTGATACTCCTCGTGAGATCATTGGCTACGATTACTTCCGCCAAGGAAGATGGGTCAAGAGAATTCAAGAAAAACTGCACTATATCCATAATAAGAACGCAATCCCATTACCTAACCCAAGATTGGGTATATATTCTGTGCAATCTTTTCTGACCAATGAGCAGGCACAACCGGTCCAGCAGCAACCTCCGGGAACGTCAGCTCGAGCCTCATTGTCAAACTACGCCGGAGCGGACCCACTGCCCCAAGATGTTGCGTATCGATCATATGAAAACTCCGTGCCAACATACCCTCGTCGCGCATACCAAGCAGGAGATTTACCATCACAAGGACTGAGCAACCTCAAAGAACAGGAGTTTGGAAGTGGTAGGTTTTACGCACTATCTTCGAATTTTGTACCTACCCGTAACTCTTTTTCAGGATTCGACCATCAGTATTCTGCAATGTTCCGCCAAGGTGTCCATGAAAACATGAGAATGCAAATGAGCACTCAGGATACCCACACCAACATGCTACGCCAACAACAACAGTGGATAGACCAGGTAGGACAACGATTAGAAGACATACAAGAAACCGCAGATGCAAATGCTGAACTATTGGCAAGGAGATCTCGCCAGTGGGGGATGTAGAATCAAGCAGCTTGGGGGGAGAAACCCCCAAGGTAAGTATCAACTATCTATTTATATATTTATTTTAAGTTTTGTTTAGTTTGATAATTTTGAAATAAAATAAAATAAGATAAAAATTTCCCTTGTTTAAAATAAATAAAGAACTATAGAAGTATGCTAAATGGACATGATAAACAAATGCTCTTCATTGCTGAAAATGCCTAGCCTACCATCTTTGAAGTTCTCCCAAGACATGGATACAATTGTTTAGATTTTGAAACATGCTTTGAGTTTAAGATTCTTGTGGGAGCAATTTCTCGATCTAAGTCCAGGTGATTGATTGATTGACATGATTAAGTTCAGTTGTTGTTTATCTTGTTCAAAGTAACACTAAACTCTGGAGATTCACTTTTTAATCATAAAATTCATTTATAACGAGTCTCCTGTATGACACAAGACTTTATGTCCTATTAAAAAAAGATCCTTGTTGAAAATTTGCTACTAGTGTTCCAGTCTTATATCTCTCTATGCTTTCAAAGAGACTTGGGCATGACATAAAAAAGAGAAACAAAGAGAGGAAAAAGTGAGATGAGAGAGGGAGAGAAATGAACAAGTGTTCTACTAGGCGAGAAGGGCCTACCTCCCTAAAAAGAATAAATTAGAGATGAATAATGGACACAAGTCCGGGGGCGAGAAGAGCCCACATCTCTAAGGAGAGAGAAAAATGGACAAAAGTCCGTGGTGAGTAAGGCCCACCTCTCCTAATGTCATGTAACCCAAGGTTCTCTTAAGATTATTGCTAGAAGGAGAGATATATTTCAGGAACAAAAGAAGCAAAGGCAGGCTAAAGTTGAAAGTTTTTATGTTTTATCATATCAAGTTGTCATACAGGAGTACTCTGAGCTTTAACTTGAACATCTTTTGCAAAACTCCAGAATTTTAGTGAAACCAAGAACTTGAGACATGGTGCTTGACTTAATTATTATATCTTTCAACTGCTCAAGACCCAAGTACAGATAAAAGCCCCATGTTCTCAAGCAGATATAAGCAGGTTTTAAAAGTCTGACTTTTCATCCTACCTTGGAAAAGAATTTATTGTGTTAAACACTGAGTCTTGCTAAGAGACTAGCAAGTGGTAAGCTTGGGGGAGTTTGTTGATGCTCACTAACTCTTATTTCTATGCATCAACAATACATGAAAAAGGACCAAAAGATAAATCAACAGTAGTATAGGGCCTTGGACTAATGAATTCCACGAGTTTTGGTGAATTATATATTTTCAGGGACTATTCAGGAAAATACAAAAATAATGAATTCTATAAGGCTCCAGAAGACTCCCGAACTCAACCGAAGTGGGATTCAAGAAAATACGCATCTAGAAGGGACAAGAGGCCCACACGCGAAGGCGGAGCCCAGCCTGGGCCCAGCCCAGGCCGACCGGCCCTGTGAGGAGGCCGATCGGGCCCCCCTGGCCCCGATCAGGACCTGCTTCGGGAAAGTTCCTCCACCGCCTCTTAGGGTTAATCTAAACCACTTATTTAGGTCGGTTTGATCCTATGGCAACAGATTATCCCTCAGGACTATATAAGCAACCCCAGACCCCCCTAGGCATGGGATGTATATCTCAGAAGATCATCATCATCATGCCAAGACAGAAGAAGAAGAGGATGCATCAGAGATAGGATAGCTACTTCATAGTTCAAGATCTAATTTCTAGATCAAGAACCTAGTTTAGATAGAGAGTCAGATTCGAGTAGAGTTGTGCTTTGCTCCAGTTCAGATATGTAAGTTATCAAGATTCAGTTCTTATATTGTTTCTCAATGACTTTATGCTATTTCAATGTTATGTGTGCAACTGCTAAGTTCTTACTTTATTCTAGTAGTATATTTCATATAATCATGATCAATGATAAGTCTACGCACTTATTCATAGAGATCCTAGTATTTTATGCGCATATGCTAGGTAGTAGAAAGTATGTAAGCATGGTGCTTAGATATAATTTACTTGCGGATTCACCTTATACTCCGGGTCGTGTGGTAGATCGTGGGTGTGACAGGCCTATTGAGTCCTTTGCAGTCCACCCACCCCCCCCCCCCTCGAGTATAAGACTAGTCGAACAATGGTTCTTGAGAGGATTAAGTTTCGTCCTTGATTTTCCTGGTAATCTTCGGGGTGTTCACATTTATCCATGACTATGCTATATGTGATGATATGCTACATTAGAATAGATGAACAACTCAGTCTTTGTATGCTATATAGAATTGTGCCTCTTAAGCAAATCCAATTCTAATCTAGACTAGGAATAGTATGTTCTATGCTCCACATGTGCCTCTGCCTGTCTGATTTATCATTACTTTATCATTTGGCTTACCCCTGTTAAAGTATGTGCCATTCCATCAAAGTCCATAAAGTAATCTACTGCCATCCCTATGTCTGTTGTTACATCCATCCTTCTTCCTTGTGGATACGATATTTTGAAACCCATCACCCCGGGTGAAATGCTCACCTGTATCCGTCTGCTTGCGGGTTTTCTACCATAACATTTCTGTAGGCTTATATACCAACCAACATTTCTTGCGCCATTGCTTAGAATGGTTTTTAGATCTATTCTTTGGAAGTTGCATTAAGAAAAGTCAACAGTTGTCTCAGATAATGGTGAGAGGCCGACAATTAATTGATTAAAACCTTTATGGTACTAGGCTTACCGGTCCCATTCCTGACATGTGGTTAGTACGTTCAAAAGCTTAGCCCGCAAAATCCATTGGACCAGAGCCTAAATCTCGTGCTCTTACCACATGAGCAATCCATTTATAAAGATCTTATGATTCCAACATAAGAACCTATTCTCGCGAGTGACGAACATCACTCGAGTTGTACCAGGTCCTATAGCATAGCAACTATTGGCCTAGCATACTACTAGTAAAAGATCATAGGTACTTAGGGATCATGCAACTAGGGTTTCATTCAACTCCTGAAACATAAATGCACAAACATAACAAAGGTAGTTCCATAAGTTTACATAAAACATGGGTTTAATGATCTGGGGCTTGACTTCGTTGGTAAGGTTGGTCTTGGGCCCTTCTGGACTTTGAACCAGGTTTTGATCAACAGGGACGTAGTGCACGTCCCTGTCAGTTCCTTCGTCATTCCTTCCGCCACGAGTGTATAGCTACCATCGGGAAGATTTACATGAGGATGCATATGCAAGATTTAATTAATGGTTTTGATTTAATTAAATACAAAACAACACATGACAACCATAGGGTGCATGTTGATCACATTCACCTAGATAATAATATATTCAGTATACTATTCCAATAAAGCAACAATATGTGGTGCTTTATTAATTATTCTTTTTGACAGTGACTGTGTACACATTTATACAAATAAATTAAATTAAATTTTCCAAAACAGCAAGGGGTTGGTTCTAAGCTCCCTAGCATATTTGACATCACACCCATAGGGTCATTAGGTGTGGTGTTGGTTTTTTTTCTAGTTTAATTTTAATATTAAGCTTACATTGGCTTCCAATGTTTTTATTCAACAAATTAATTTATAAAATACAATGGGTGGTGTTTTTGAAGTTCTAAACAATGCCACCGGATAAGATTTCACTCTTAATTTAGCTATAAATTAATTATACAAAAAATGACAACTCTTATTTACCAAAACATGATAAATGCATATAAAAAATAAATAAACCACTTTTGGATCCAACCTTTCTCTACATAATCTCCGGCTCAAAACTAGGCCATGCACACAACAAATGTATTAAGGGTTGCTCTGATCTTGAAATATGCAATTTCATTTTAAACTAAGCATAATTCAGGAATAAATATTGCTAACAGTTATAATATCATGGTAAATTAACCAGAGGCGAATCCAGGCATATGAAGACTATACTCAAAAGTTGTGCACAAAAATATATTTATTTTAAGCTATAAAAAAATTAGACAGATTCATCATAAATAAAAAATCATATTAAACGATTTACTTAGTAACTTTGTGCAAATTTCGGTGCAGAGCCTCACATGGTATTTCTCACAACATATCCCAAATTCAGATTGAGATCACATCTATATTTTGAACTACAATAAAATTAGGTTAAACTGATTTCAAAATTTCATGCAAAAACTATCAGTAAAAAATAGGGTCATGCTTTGCAAAGGTTGTAGATCTGCTCACTAGGAAACCAACAAAATTGGTTTTGCATTTTTTCGATTTGTCTGTGGTTTTCTATGAATTTTACAAGATCTGGACTTGCATAAAAAGAAACTAAGAATCTTCTTCCGGTTAAGCCCCTAGATAGATTTTTACTTCAAAGATCTACCCTCGAACTTTACTCCCAAGTCCCTGGGAAAACCTAGAGTTTACACAACATCCCTCGGCAACGCAGGTGAGCTCGCCGTTGGTGAGGGGTGACCGGAGTTGGCAAACAAGCAGCACAGGCGGAAGATTGGGTCACTGTGGGGCAATTGGAGGTGGCAAAGGGCTCGGAGACAGCTCGGTGAGCGTCGGCGAAGCGCAGAGGCGGCGCGTCTGCCTCGGCTCGAAATCCAACGGGGAGCGGGGCGGTTCTCAGCAACAAATGAGCGAGGGAGCTCCTACGAGGTCTAGGGAAGCTTCTCAAGGGGTTAAGCAGTCGAGGAAATAGGCGGGAAAGGGAGCTCGGTGGCGGCGGCAATGGCGGGCAGAGGCGGCAGTGTGTGCTCCGCACGAGGAGGGGAGACAACCTTTTATAGGTGATCGAACGCGGATAGACAGTTCGCGCACATGTCAATGCAACAACGTGGTCGCAGCATGGGCACAGAGGCGGCGCGATGTGCAGCGGGTACGGCGGCGACGCAGTAGGGCGGGCGGTGGTGGACGGTGTGGCGCGGACTGTGTGCATGTGGCGCAAGCCAGTGGGCCCGCGAGCGTCATGCACAGTGGCTAAGAGCACGACACAAGGACCGAGGGATGTCGGCCTGCCTCGGCGTGCGAGTACGGCGGTGTACGGTGGCGGACGACGTGGTGCAGGGGCGATGTCGCGCGCGTGGGTGTGTTCCTGGTGCAAAAACTGTTCAGACTAGCTCTATTTGACCAAGATTTACTAGAGATGTTGAGACTAAAGTGCTCAAACATGTTTATACCAAATTTGTAGATCTCTGAACCCTCTACAACTTCTACAAAGGCTCATAGGGTTTTTTCGCAACGGATTTCACATGAACTGCTCGCAAACTTTGAATTTTTCTCGGGACTGGTGAATAGGAATTAATGGCGTTGACCGAGGTTTTTCACCATTTTCCAGTTCGAATTTGAAATGCCACTCAACATGAAAGTTGTGTCCCATGAAAAACTGCACAACTTTTGTATTGGGAGAATTTGAAGTGTTTAGGTGAAATTTGGAGTGTGTGGCAAAAGTTATAGAGACGTTCTTGGATGTCAAGGGTTTTGACCAAGATTTGACTAGAGTTTGACCTCTAATGTGTGTTGACTTGATTAAGAGGGTAATTAGCACTAGTTAGCACTCGATTAAAAACACGGAGTGTTACAACTACTAGAGTTAAATTCCAAATTCATCCCTGTTCGTGAGATGGGAGTGTGCCAGGAATGAATGTACATTGTTCGTTCGCAACCCGCTCGCTCCCTCATGGGTGACGAGCGAACCCCCAAACCTTAGCCACCGCCACACCCTGCCGCACCGCCGCCCGAGTGGGTCGCCGGGATCTCGCGCAGCATGTGAGGACGGCGGTGGCGCGGCCTACCTCCTCTCCTCTCCAGTGGGGAGGGGCTCACCGGTGCGGGCTGTCCACCACAGCGGCGGGTGGTGCAGCCTCCAAATCCAGTGGCGCCATGGTCGGATCTGGGGCCTGCATGGAGGGGGAGCTCTGTTTTGTTGGGGTGGAGCCGAAGTTGGGCGGTGGCGATAGCGGCTTCAATTGGTGCGGATTGGCGGCGGCGCAGCGGGTGCGGGTCGACAGGGACGGTGGCCGGCGCTGTGCCTTCGGCGAAGGCCCGTCCGATGCGGGTCGCTAGAGGCGGGGCCTCAGCGTCCCTCTGACAGCCAGTACGTTGCTTGCCCCCACATGGCACAGGTGATGGCGGCGGCGGCATGCGGTTGTCGGCGCATGGCCTGGCCGTCTGCTTGCCCACCGGCGGCTCATGGCGGGCAATGGCTGGCTGGCAGCTCCCTCCCCACCATTCATCATGGTTGCCATTCTAGTGGCGCCACGGTGGTGGGGCCAGAGGACTTGATGGTGCATGTTGCGGCATCGTCTGGTGCTCCAGGGTGTGTGGGTCTCTCTCGGTGGCGGTGTTGCAGAGGTGGCCGGTCCGGGATGAAATCGGGTCGGAAACAATCAAAAAATGTATTATCATTTACTATCATATTTTTTTACTCGGAATTTATATGGAAATGATACGAAAACGATACTGATAATCAAAAATTGATACATCAGAAACGAAACCATCAGACCAAAAATATGTCGATAACGATCGTTACCTCAAATCGAAAACACTGAAACCATGAATGGGCATATATACAATATGTTCACAACCAAATGAGTGACCAACATTCCAACATGAATATTACTACACATATGCCCATACTATAATAACCTGTGACTCACACTACTAATTTCTACAGCCAATAAGTTTCAGTCACAGCAGCCAACCTGCTGGCTACGGTCGTGTCCGCGAGCTAGGGATTGCGAGTGGAGACTGAAGTTATATACGCAAGGTTATGTTATTAGGCTATGTTGGGCCTCGGTGTTACCTAGTCTTGTGGGCCATCCGTTGACAGTTTGGAATTTTGACCGAAATTTCCGAGCAAAAACGGTCAATACATGTATTCGGCGGAACAAAGCCACTATCATTTTCGTTTTGTTTCCACCAACATTTTCCTATTTCCATACAATTTTCCAACTCCTACCTTTTCTGTTTCATTGTTTCTCATATTTTTCGGAGACGAAGCTTGGTCGATCGGGAATTTCTGTAACTGTTTTCACCCCTCGCGGGGCAGGCTTCTTCCATGATCATGAGCGGGCGGCAGGCAGGGTGCAGTCGGAGAAAGTCTTCACCGGTTGACAGTGGGCATGATGGCGGCACCCTTGGGTGTCGGTTTCCCTATCAAGGGCATTATAGCGAGGCACATTCCTCTCACCGTGTAGGGCTCTCTAGGTGAAGACCCCGTCCTTCTGGGCGTGCGACGGCGGCACCTGGCATCGTGACCTTCCTAGAGGCGTCGTTTTTGGAGTCTCGTTGTGCTAGTGGTGGTGGTGGAGGATGTCTGGTGGTGCTGCGTGATGCGCGAATGGTTCGTATTGCTGTCAAGGTGCTGAGGGCCCATGAGTGCTAGAGGACTTGAGCTGTCGTGCAAGGTGCAGTGGTGACCTCAGTGACAGTTCGGCGGAGGCGATGCTCCCATAGTGGTCTTAGATATCTGAGTCCTTGGCAGAGGTGTGAGGCGGTGGATGAGGTGAGACCCCCACGAAGAGCCACTGATACTGAGATAGGAGTGTTTTGCTGAAGCTTCTCTGGATTAGAGATCGACGATCGTGTATGCATGGTTTGAGGGGGGTGGTCCCATGGTGGAGAAGATCAGGGGGCGTTCGGGCCTGCAGGGATTGCAACTTCAGCGTGACATATCGTTGGTGATGACGGCACAGGTGTTGGCTTGTTTCGAGCTTCTCTCCCGAGTGGTTGTAGGTGGTGTGGTGTGGTGTGGTGTGTCGGCGTTTGTTCTGACTTGGGTGTGTTTGTGTAGTGGTGTCCGCTTCGATGTGTTTTGTACCGATGCTTCTTCTTATGTGACATACTCCGTCCCACAAAGACTGTTCGTTTAGAGAAATTTAAGACATGTTAGTAGTTATGAAAAATGACCTTATTGCCCATAATTAATCATGTATTGGAACTTCAAAAGAGACATCAACTAAGCATTTTATTGGCTCCATGTATTTCTCAGTGGAATATTTTCTTAGTACTTGGTGATAGTTTAATGAGAAGAGCATTTAATGCAAGCTATATAAACAGTCTTTGTGAGACAAATTTTAAAGGTTATATAAACAGTCCTTGTGGGAAGGGATAGTAGTACTCTTGCTTTTATTTAAAAAAACTGTTGGTTGGCACGAATTACTAAGGGCCGACTAGCCGTAAACCGCAACTCGAGAAGCAGGCTTCAGCTGACCCATCAAAGAAGAGTTTGACTTGCTACGTCCGAGGCGCGCGCACTGATCGTCCGGAGCAGAGGCATCCAGGAGCCTGACGACATCGGAGCGGCGACATGGATTCTCTGAGAACTTGGGCAGCAAGGGTCCAAGCAGGAGCCTACACTTGCTTGCGGGATGTCGCTGGTGTCACCGCGCGGGACAGAGCGGCCACGGCTCCCCAAACGAACAACGCTGCGTGCCGCTGCGCCGCCGTTGCTATCCTTGTGCGTGCGCCCGTCGTTCGATTCCACGCCCATGTCCGCGAGCGCCCGTCTCCGCGCGCGACACCGCGTGCGTGCGCAGGCGGCTAGCGGACGTAGGAGACGTACGGGAGTAGCGTTGCGGTTAACAGGCACCCTTGTGGCCAGGCCCTGTGCGTGCTCTGTGATTGATGAATGAAAAAGTTGTTCTTTGGTAGCTGCGTGTGTGCGCGCATGCATGCGCTGTGCCGTGCGTGCGTCCTATTCGGTGGTTGTGGCCTTTTTCACCTTTGTGCACGTAGGCTACGGGCCATGCATACGCACATGCTCGCGTGCATGTGCAGATGTCGGTTGCCACGGCGCCGTGCTTGTCCGCCAGCGGTGGGTGGCCGGGCCTATCCTCTCCCTAATCCCTTCCGCTGCGGCGACGAACGACCAAGCGTGCCGCACATGGCTGCCGCCGGCCGGCCGGAGATGGAAGTCATTCCGCTACGTTGGCCGGCCGGCCGCCGACTTTTTTTTGTTTTTTTTCCTTTTTTTTAAAGAATCTCACAAATGCGCCTTTTCCAGATTTCAAAAAATGGACCCTCACCTCGGCGCCATGGACCACGACGCCGAGATGGTCCAATTTCTGGCCCGCGTGTGCGAACGTGGCATCCGACGTGGCCAGGGGGTCGGCGCCCTGATCTATGGCGCCGACCCTCGGCGCCATGATCTGTGGCACCGACCCTCGGCGCCCTGATCCACGGCGCCGAGGGGCCTTCATAGCCCGTCCCCTTCCCAGCCGAACCTTCCTCGGTTTTTCTCTACCTCCTGTTCCTCCCCTCCTATGTCTCCATATTTCGATTCCTAAGATTTGACCATAAAAGTTTCGATTTGATCCGTAGATTGTGACAAGGCAGGTATTTACTCATTCCTCCTCGATTTTAACTCATTGATTTGTTGTTTATAAGTTGTATTAGGTCATATAAATTCGCTTTGTTAGTTAGGGTTTGAAGAAATATAAGTTTGGTATGAGTTGTATTATTTTTTTTTGGTAATGTGATTTGTTGAAATATGAGTTGTATGAAACTTATTGGCAATATAAATTGTTGAAATATTTGAATCAACACATCAACATTTGAAATATCATCTTGAAATTTGAAACATCACCTTGAAATTTGAAAAAGTATTTTCACTAAGATTATTAAGAGTGAAAATTTGTGTAGTTTATATTTGGAAAATGTAAAACTAAAGTGATTAACTAAAATGTAAAACTAAAATCAGAAACTTATTTTTTTAGAATTAATTATCATCTTGTTTTGCAGCTGCAATGGCTACCTCACGTCCTGAGTTGGACTTAGAACTCCTCACCAAAACGAAGGTCAATATAGAGGTGCCAAACGGGATCCACACTCCTATGTGCTTCTGCGGTGACAGTTGCAAGGTTGTTAGGTGCAAGGTTCTGGAGTACGCGTACGGGATGAGGTTCTTCATGTGCGCAAACTATGCCCACTTGTGGAATAATACCAGCGTCGAGACAAGTTGTGCTTATGATAATAGACATTTTCTCACGCGTTGTAGATCCGATCCCATCCACTTTATTCGACGGTTCAGATGGGGAAGGAAGGAAGACTCGCAAAGGCTATACCGGAGAAGCTAGGAGCTGCAGAGTTGCGTTCCAAATGGGCGCCGCCGACTGCCAAAGCTTTCGGCGAATAGCAGAGATGGTGGTGTACTTGAGCTGCTTTAAGGCATGCAGCTCCACGCCTGCCCGAGCAGCAGCGCGGCAAGGCATGCAAGGAGGCGCAGACCAGCGGCGCCGCGGGGAACCACGCACGCCGCAGCACCAGAAGGAGGTGGCGCTGGCGCGGATCGCGGCGGGCGGCCGATGCGGCGGCGCGGGCAGCTGGGGTGTGGGGATGGGCGCCCTGGGGATCGCGCGTGCCCGCGGCTGCGCCCCGCGCGGCCTGCAGGAGGGGGGCCGACAGCGCCGTCGTGCCGCGCCACAAGGCTGTCGTGTCGGCCCCGCCCTCCAGCACCAAAGCAGCCGTCGCGTCCATCCCTATCGTCGATCGAGAGCTTCGCTTTGCTTTTGTTGGTCACCTGGGTTTAGCAGCGACCCGCGCCGACGTCACCCCCGCGCCCTGAGCTCGCGACGTGACATGACGTGGTCTGCTGGTCATCTCGCCTCGGTCGCGCGCGGGGACCAGACACCGGAGCCCCGGACCGCCGGTCGCCCACAGTCTGTGTCTCCCATACTCGTACTATGCACTCTTTGCTCACAAATCGAACAGGAACGACCGGAACAGTACTTGTTTTGTTGACTGAATTTTATCAGTTTTGTTACAGCGATTTTCCTGTGCTTCTACTGTACTGTGAGCAGATCAGTGTGAATTTCGTCATTCCACAATTAATTTCATACGTGTACAATCCAGAATCCACATAAAAAATGTCGTTGATGCCATAGCACAGTTGCCGACTGGATCCCGGGCAGGATCTGATGAGAAAGGACGCAAACCAAATCATGCTTGCGTTGGGTGTAACTGTCGGCCTATCCAGGGCCATGCATGAGAGGGAGTATTCAAACTGGATCGCATGCAGGGACGAGGGCCCTAGCGATCTGCACACACACTCCAGCAAGCATCAGCAGTGAAGCGCAGCAGCGGTACGGGTAGGACGTTTGACGTGGGGTGTAATTGCGTTGCATGTGTGCGTGTTTTCGGAGGGGGGCCTGGCTTTATACGGGCGCCGTGCCGAAAGCCGATTTGCCGGAGGCTTGCGCTCTTTTACCCAACACCAATTAATGCCAGTGATACCGTTGCTGTTCCTTTTTCTTGCGTCGCCACCATCCAATATCGTACGGTCTCGATGCTGTCATGTGAGTCCGATCGAAATACAGGCAGCAACTAACTGTAGCAACAAAACGTTTAATTTTTCTCGTCACGCGCACACAGACTACGTGAATTTAGCAAACTCTGAAAAGGGAGGAGAGTGGTTAAATAATTCACTTATTGAATCCAAACAGGCCATTATATGTCAAGCATAACAATGTATGTTTAAAATCAGGAATGGGAACTTAGGAAAAAATGACTCTCCATCAAAAACTAGACTCACTCCCATGGAAAAAAAAACCCTGCACACACAATGTCCCGATCAAACATAAAAGGCTCATTATTATCTAAAAATAAAACAAAAGAAGATTTTGATGATCGAAAGTCGTCTGTTGTCTTCAGATCGTTGAATCACACACAGTGACGATCTGATGGATCTAGGACGAACCCACAGACAGCTTCAGCCCCTCCTCAGTCCATCCATAACAAAAAATCATAGGAGAGGGTAATCCATGAATCTGACAGACGTGTGTGTGTGTGTGGGGGGGGGGGGGGGGGGGTAGAGCCCCTTCCCGCCCCAGCGTTAGTTTCGTCGTTGATCACACATAGCTAGTGTAAAGAAGCTCAACGGCGCAGCTTAGTACTGATGGAGATATGGAGTGATGGGTGAGCTGGTGCGTGTGGCCGAAGCATCATATATACGACGGTACGAAAGGGTAATGATAGGTTTAGGCTTGCAAATGCTGCAACTTGCAAGTTAATCTCGATTCATATCCAGATAGATGATCCAAAGTAACACTTTACGGTACCAACAGTTTAAGCATGCTGGCCTGGACACTATCTAACGAGCAGCAAGCTAGTGGCACTAGTACTCCTGCGCATGCATAATTAAACTCTAAACCTTTTAGTTTGTCTCTAATTGCATGCGTCGTCCGTGACATATTTGAACCGAGTTGCTGTTTGCTTTAACGTGTCTGTACCCTTTTCCCTTGATAAAGAGAGTAGCAGGGGCATGCTAGCATTATTCTTTCTTCGTGGTACTCTGGCCAAAGTGCTCTTCAAAGCAAGTACAATCTGCGTGTGCTGGGTGCTAGTGACAGGAGATGCATGAGACCGACCGTACGTCAAGCAGCAAAGAACAACGCAAGCAAGGAGACACAGGAGAAGCAACACAGTGCCAAGTTGTTATCTCGAACAAAGAAAAAAAGCAAGTGCAGCATTTCAGTCTTGTTTTTAAAGGTAGCAGGAGCACTGCTCTGTCATGTAAGAAGAAGCAATAATACATAACGAGCTGAATCTGTCATTACCACACGAACACACCCTGAACAAAACAAACACACTCACAAGCATACACCACCACCCCAACCAACTGGGAAAGAAGACTGAACAAACGGCCACCACCTGCGCTGCTGTCACCAACGCTGTGCCACGCCGAAGCGCAACCCACTGCAGGCACCAACAGCCCCCCCAAGCTCCTCCACCATGCGACTATCATCCTCAAACTGCACGTGCACGACCGTCGATCCCTCGGATCCATAGAAGCGTTAACACACACACCCAACGCAGCACCAGGGACGCTCACTGATCCAGGCCACTCTGCGTGGGGGCCACGCCTCACCCACCGCCTCACTCTCTGCCAAGGACTCAGGTAACAAATGCTACAATGAGAGCATATCCTCCACCCCGCCATCACCGAGATCACCACCGCAACAAGCACAACAACTCCAGTCTTCCAAAACCCATGGGCCCTCAGCACCCAGACAGCAACTCGAACCAAGCACGCCACCTGCAGCATCCCCGACATGCTCTGCCACTAGCGGCGGGGCTCCAGAACATGACGCCTTCCAGAAGGTTACGGCGCCAAGACGCCGCCGTCGCACGTCCAGTAGGACGAGGTTTTCACCCTGGGAGCCCCCCTGCAGCGAGAGCGCAGTGCCTCGCCATGATGCCCTCAGCAGGGAGATCGATGCCGCAAGAGCATCGCCATCATGACCGCCGTCAACCGGCGAGGACTTTCGCCCGACTGCACTACGCCCCTCGCCCGCACATGGCCCAGTGCGAAGCCACAACCCGCCACCTCCGCAACACCACCACCTGGAGAGCCTCGGCGCCTCCCAAAGCACCACCACGGCGCCGCGAGAAGCTCGAGCCATCCGGGGCCCCTACCGCCATGGTGACGCCAACCAGCAGCATAGAAGCGAAGGGGGGTGGCAATGGCCAGCACACTCGCCTGCACACTTGAACGCCGCCGCATGCCGGCCCGGCCACCCGCCGTGCGCCGGGCCGCGCCGGAACACGCCGGGCGCCGGACCGCGCCGGCGCGCCAACACACACGCTAGCATGTAGCCCTCCAAAGACGCGGACTCGCGCCGCCAACCCCCGAAGGCATGACCCGTCGTCGCCTCGCGCCGGCGGACGCCGGACGCAAGCCGGGCACCGCCGCACGCGCCGTCCGCAAGCCGGGGGCACCGCCGTGGACCCGTTGCCGCGCCGCCGTCGTCCAACCATGGCCACCGCGCCGCCGCCCGACAACGGCCGCCGTCCCGCACGAAAAGAGCCGCACCCGCCTCGCAGGCCCCGGATCCGGTCGAAGCGCCACCGGATCCGGAGGCCGCACCTCCACCGCCGCGGGGAGGTGGCTCGCGCCGACGAACCCCGCCGATGGGCCCGAGCGGCCGCGTCCGCCCGAACATGCCGGAGAGAGGCGAGACGAGGCCACGCCACCGCCTTCCTCGCAGCCGCGCGGGAACCCGGCGGCCTGTTCGGGCGGCGGCGCAGCGGAGGATGGGGCGGCAACTTGCGGCGGCTAGGGTTTGGAGGCCGCGGGTTGCCTCGCCTACGCGGGGCGACTCGCAACCCGGGGTCTATGAGGGAGAAATGTCCTGATGTTTCTGGCATTTCAGTCTGATGTTGTTGCATTGTCGTTAATCCATGTATCTAACAGGCCTCTCATAGAAATCGCAGGGAATGTGCATCTGAGCGGCACGCATTTTGAACAAGATCTGATATTTTGAGGTGGAGAGACTACACTACTGGTTACGACGGATTCCTTCATTCTGTTTCTTTTTTTTGGAGGGGGACAGGGGTAACCATTTTGTTTATGTTAGTTCAGTTGCAACTAGCTACTGTGACTAAGGTGCCAGTGAAATCACAGCGCACTTTGTTTTAGAGGTGCAAGGGTCTAAAACTGTGGGGTTTCACATTGTTGTCTCTCCTGTTTGTCTAGAGGCGACCGAGGCTAAATAATGCATAAATATCTGAATAGTCAACGTGAAATATGACTATATGCAAGTACATGAAATAAATTTTCACCTTCATTTATTTATGCTCCATTGTGAAAGATGGCTTCATTTGTTTATGGGAGTTGATAGCATTTATATTGATAAACAAGCATATGTATAAAAGTTTTTAATGATGACTTGCATGGAGAGCATTGAGCCTGTTCGGCTTTTGTCACGAGAGAAAAGTACTGCTGACTGATGGTAATTGTTAAGAATGCTTAAACATCTACATTTGCATTCAGAAGGCTAAAACAACATGCATTTGCGCGGAAGGGATCATCTACTTTCACCTTTAAGACATGTGTACTTGGGTTCAATTAAGCTCCCTTCAGGTGATATCATCATTTGGTGTTTAAGTAGATACTAAGCATCATAGGAAATACTCCTAAACATGGAAAAAAATTTCGGCGAAATTTCGGCGAAAAATCCGAAATATCGCTGTTATCGGCGAGTCCCAAAAAAATCATGTATCGCTCAAATTTTTCAGCCGAATTTGGATTACGCGCCCGATCGCAGGCCAAAAGACCAAGACGTCCATTCCCGCCATGCAGCCCAAAATATACCCCCAACAACCACCCACGAAACTTTAAATCCACTGATTTCCCCCCCAAATTGACCGTAACTCGGAGCACTACTGCGCCGCGCAGGCGCGTTCCACGCATCACCAGCATCAATTGTGTTGTAAGCTTGTAACTTGTTATATGTTGTTTTTGTTCCTTAGGGATAGTTTCACTGAAATTCTGTCAAAAAGTTTTTAAATTTTTTTGAATTTGTTTAAATTTGATCCGAAATTCCCGAAATTTCGCATTTCTCGGTGAGTGCCTATATTTTTTTCTACCGATAAAAAAAACCCTGCTCCTAAATAGTCATTTTAGAAACGTTAGTGCACCATCAGCTTTTATAGCATGTTAGGAAAATATATATGCCTGATAAATAAACACATGTCTTGTCATTTGGCACAAATAGATCTGACTCCCAGGTTGTATTAAAGTAATCAAATACGTATCGATAAAGGAGTTGGCCACAAATAGAATGTAAATAATGAAGTAACTGACAATGACAAACACAACAGGTTAACAGGTTAAGATCGAGAAGAGTAGGAAAGCACAACAAATGCGCACGTCCCAGCGCCATTCTTCAGTCAGAGATAACGCAAATCCAGAACCAAGAACAACACAAACAGAACTGTACGCATGCAGCAGGGCGTAAAGTGAGATGAGCCCAAGCTATTGGAATTAAAGGATATATCAAATTGAACAACTAACAGTGGTCGCAGCAGTAGTGTAGCACCAAGCAAGCAAGCAAATCCAGCGCATGCGTCAAACACCACATGCACGCACCGGCACACTCCACACAAGCACCGTACACGGACGACGGATCGGAGGCAGTAGGTAGTGAGAAAAAAGCACACACGGTACCAGCCTCTCTCTTGCACACAGCCACACACACACGCGAACTCGACCAGCTACCTCACTCATCTACCATGCATCACCCTGTCCACGACGGATGATGTATCCTCCTCCTATCAACTTAGTCTGATTAGCCAGCATCATCAGTAATGGAGGGGCGGCAATGGCGCGCGCGGCCGGCCCTGGAGCAAGCTCGCGATCAGAGCCAGAGCGCGCCGGCCTCCTTGAGGAGCGGGACGAGGGAGCCGTTGATGTGCGCGGCCATGACGCGGTCCATGGCGCCGACGAGCTTGCCACCGATGAAGACGACGGGGACGACGGCCGCGGCTCCGGGGCCGTAGCCGAGGAGGCAGGCGAGGGCGCGCTCCAGCTCCCGGCCGCGCGGGTCGAGGTCCAGTTCGTGCACCGTCGGGTGCACGCCCATGCCGCAGAAGAGCCGCTTCACGGCGTGGCACATGCAGCAGCTGCTCAAGCTGAACACCACCACCGCGCTCTCCGACGCCAGCCGCTCCACGCGGGCCACCGCGCTCTCCGGCATCGGCGCCGCGGTCGGCATGTACCAGGCCGCCTGCTCCGCCGCCGCGTACTGCATTGTCGCTTCTCGCTACCTGCTGGTGGCACCGGGGGGGGGGGGGGGGGGGGTGGATTTTTTTTGCTGCTGCGGAAGGCTTGGCTTGCACCTTGCAGCAGCAGAGGTGGAGAGGCCTTTGCTGGCTGGGCCGGCTGCTAGCTGTAAGCAAAAGGCTGGCAATGGGGGTGAGGTGAGTTGTGAGGCTTAGTAAGAGTTCTGAGTTGTGAGGAGCAAGAAGTGAAAGGTGTATATGTAGAGGAGGGAGGGGTGGTTTGGTAATTTGAGGGAGGCAGGGGAAGAAGGATAGGCACTTCCAAGCCAATGAGGTCGTTTTGGGGTTCCAAGTCAATGCAAATTTTTCCTCTCTTCCTTGTTCGCCACTAGCACTATTTTATTGTCCAAAAATGTCTGGTGGCGCGAAGAGTTCCCACACCGCTAGCGAGCATCAATAACTTGCTCTACAGTAGTACTTGGTTAATTGTACTTGTAATCCGTCATCAAGAATTTGATGGTTTTGGGCATGCATGGTAGCAGCTTAGAAAGATGTGAAACGCATCTAGCTAGCTAAGTTAAAACGTGGAAGGCAAACATTTTCTTATAAGCTAGTACTGATTTGTTATGCTTGTGACAACTCAATGGGATATAGAGCTATATATTTCATTATTTTGTGATACTTATTATAATGCAATGGAAAACATGCATTGTGGACACTGTGACAAAAATGTAAAATTGTACTCCATGCACGTACGTGTAGTGTACAATAATATAGCAAGCTCTACAAGTTCTGATGGCTTCCCATCATCAAGTAAATGATAAAAAATAACTCGTCAATTTTTGTGGTAGCTTTCTAGCATTATTCTTAATTGAGCTCATAATCTACATCAAGAAAATTACCTGCAAATAATAATGATCTAACGTACTGTTTCACCAATCTCATTTGTCGTCCTGAACGGAGACAAGCAACTGGATGAATCGAACGCTAGGCTTTTCATGCCACTGCCGGAACACCGCAAGTGTATTACATCACCAAGGTGTTCCTTTGTCCCCCTTGCCTTTGTGCATACCGCTTTTCTGTGGCACACAGCCTGTCTTTATCACTGCAAAGTGAAGGCATTCCCTGAAAAATTGTTGGAAGACACTGGTAGTGAGGATGCTTTAGTCCTGGTTGAAGAGGGGTTTAGATCTCTCAATTCCAACCGGGACTAAAGTTCGGAGACAAAAGGACCCCCTTTAGTCCCGGTTGGTATTACGAACCGAGACTAGGGGTACCAACCGAGACTCACTACAAGAAACTATTTAATCTGTGATATAATCATTCTGTCGCGGGTTAAATAAAATTCGTCGCAAATCAGCATCCGCGACGATTTACGTTTTCGTGGTGGAATGAGCGTCATTGATTAAATCTCTCGACGTTCCCTTAATAAACGTCGCGATCCGTGACGTATCTGAATCGTCACGGAGCAGCCCGAGGCCAGCCCGAGGCCCATGCAGCCCAACCCATGGCTCACTATCCGTGACAAAATAAAATCGTCACGGATTGCTATTGACTGATGTGACATGGCTGCTGACTTGGATGCTGACGTGGATGCCACATGGCTGCTGACGTGGATGCCACCTGGATGCCGACGTGGATGCCACCTGGACGCTGACCGGATGCCACCTGGCTGCTGACATGGATGCCACTTGTCAACTGACGTGGTGTGCCACATGGCTGCTGACTCGGATGGTTTTAATGACATGAACAATGACGCGGTTTGCCACGTGGCTGCTGACGTGGACGTCAACGATAATGTGGACAATCACATGGCGTGATGACGTGGAATTCTTGGGACCCCTGTCTGACGGGCCCTATTCTCTAGCGGTGGGCCACAATTCAGCCTAGAATTTCAGCGCCTTGAAATCATTTCAGCCCACCAAAAATACCCATCACATTTAACCCACAGAATAATAAACACAAAAATCTTTCATACAGAATTTAGCCCAGATACAATCAAATTCAGCCCATAAGACAATCACATGATTTTTCGTAATTTAACATTAGTATCTTTTCCGGTCTCATTTTGCATCGAAGCATCACAACACCAAAATCGTTGCAAAGTTTGCATCAGAAGCATCTATACAACGAGGCCTTGGTTCTTCACCTTCAATTGGTCTTTGCAGACCAACCGATTCTCCATTTCAATCTAGCAAGAAATCAGCAAATAACATTTGTAACTTAGAACAATTTAAAATAAGCAATAACATTCATATCTAGTAACTGAACTTCTCAGTCAGTTCAAATATGCTGACATGAATGTTATTGTGACAAGATTCTCTATAATTTAATTGTGACAAGAGATATGAATGACACCTCCTCAAGGATCAGATCAAATATGCATGCAAATGTCAATCTGAAATACTAGGAACTGCATGGACAGTAATTAGCATTAAATAAGCTAGCAAACTTCTCACTAGTCACCACTACATAGCATGCACAAAACCAGCGATTATATTATATGAACACCATACTACTACATTGTCTAAAGTCTAAATTAATTCTGAAGTGTAGCTCAAAAGCCTACGTTTTGCAATTAGAGCTAGCAAATTACAACAACCAATGGAGACATAAATTACTTAATGACTAGAAAGGTGCCACAACTTCTGCTGCGTTGTGAATGGTTAACTTAGAATAGTACTAATTCTGCCACTAAAAGACCTATACATGACTACTTTTACATTTTATAACATGTATTTTTATTTAAATGGTCAAACAAGTCCCTTTACTGATGGATAGATGTATACTCAAGTTGTTATACTGAAGAACAATAATGCAGTGTTACTACTTTAAACTAAATAAAAACAGTATGCTACCAGGTTTGTTTCACCAAAAGTCCCAATTGTGTGCTGCCTTTTGGGATGAAGATCTTGTTCACCAGATGTAGTGGGCTCCTTCCTTAGGTTTTTCCTTGGATTGAAGCCCGGATGTGCACTCTCTTCACTGCAACCTTCTTGACTGCAACACTTATTTGTGCCTTCACAAGAATTAAACATGTCACCAGATCAAGACCATGAACTTTTTTAAACATGTGTTCAACTGTGAGCACTGAAAGACAAAAAGATTTGAACCCAACTAGAAGCATGCTCTTAGTATAATATCTGTTAGTTGCATGAGCAACAAGATAACCACTGGAAGAACCTAAATGGTGTAAAAATAAGCATGTGCATTTAACCAATGCAAGGAAGAGGTGGGCAGAGTGTAAAGCAGGTACCAGATGTGATCATGAAAAGCTACAAACAGCAGGAATAAAGCATAATGTAAATCACTAATTCCAAATTGCAATGAATCATTGAAAAGATAATTTCTAGGATAAAGAGTAAACAATGTACATAGGAACCAAACAGTAAGGAAGGTAATATTAAGAGCATCCAACTGGGATCAATTACTTTCTATAATTAAATACAAGGAGAGAGCACCTTGCCGGCATTTAATACATAACGATGTCCATTATTTTAATCATTTAAGAAAATAAGTCGCACTATTATATTATAATATCGCGGCATTTCAAATTTAGAAGCACGCTTATGTAATCAAGATTCTCATTCCTATTCATGGAACTGTATATAAACATGTCAAAAATTTCAAGCAAATGGAATATAATGACTAAAAAGGGTCAACATTAGAGTCAAGCGGATCTATTTTACTCATGGCAGTTTATCATGTATAAGCTTCTAGACCCAAGATCATAACTTGCAAGTGCATTCAAGCTGGCAAAAACTAACCACATGAAGTTGAGCACCCACTGCACACAAGGTCAATGCATATGCAAGGTTTACTTGTAAAATGGAAGGTAACTACTTACCAAGAATATCCGCAGTCCGACTTCATCGCCGGGCATACAATTCGGCCATTGAAAAGAATTCATCATTAACTGTCGCTCATATGCAATCACTAATACAAGATGGTGCAGAGAAAAAAATACATGATGCACCAGAGCACACACATGCAAGCGTTAGTATGCAATACAGCCAGTAGTAAGGAGAGAAGATAAACTAATTTTGATATATATGAAACTGAACATCTCAGATCAGGAAATCATAGAATAAAAAACAAAGGTCCTCGTGGTAACTAAAAAGGTGTCATTACATACATCCATATAAGAAAGAGTAACCTTGTTAAGGACCTACTAAAGTACCATTGAGAACCTGCTCTGAACAATACAGAAGCTCTGCCTTTCATGTGAGCTCACAGCCCCATGAATGATCTACCTCACAAGTGACAGAACAAGTGTGAAACCAAATTGTATTTTTTTTCTTTTACATGAGCAACATACTTTGTGATTATGGAAAATCCCAAAAAAAATATGGCGAAGGACACAAAACAGCTCAGGCAATTAATATATTTGTATTCCCATGCAATTAGAAAACACGATCATATAGACCAGTGACCATTACTACATCATCATATAGATACAGTGGCATGCCACTTTCCTGAAAGTACACAATCAGAGAGACCGCTACAAGATCACTTGGCGGCTCTGCAAGGACATATTAGTGAACTTTCACTAAACACAAAACTCACAAGATGTAATATATAAACTGTAATCAAATATTTCAGTGCCTCTACATTATATGACAATTCATATTTTTGCAAACACGCTAGCCCTTCCAAAATTGAAATTATAAGGAGAATCAGGCTGTGCTCGTGGTCAACCAGTGCAAATGTATTTGAAAAATCTATGAGTAAAATATTTCAGGACAAACCGATCAAAAGAGCGCAAACATGCTATGACTAGTCTTGCATGCATTGGCTTTTTAAGATGGTCTTGAGTATGCTTGTGCTGTGTGAGTGGGCTTCACCCATGAATGCAGCATAGCAAAGGTGACGTTGCAAGAAAATTCCAAGAGGATATACAAACATAACAAAGAAGTGACTAATAACTTGTCTAACTAATATGTAGACACTAGCTGCCATCATGTACACTTTGAGAGGATAGGACGTTGGTAGATCATACTACGAGATGCGAATGGTAATTTGAAGCGCGACAGTGAGTGAAATCATTCATAAAACAACAGAACCACGCGCTGCCTGATTTCACAGAGCTCGAGTAGAGCAGCAGTCCTCAGCTAGTGTGCACAGCTCGGGCACCAAAAAATCACTGGACGTGAACTACTCCACTCGTACCCTGGGCACCAAAAAATTGCTATGGCTGTGTAAACTAATACCAGTCGACGAACAAACTATCAGAATTAGCCATTTTATTCCTGGGTTTCGAACCACGTACACCATGCAATACAGTAATCAACTGAACAGAGACGAACGACGTATTCCGATTCGATTGCGGAAAAAAACAAACTCCTACACCACGAGAAATCCCATGCGGTCGGGGCTAGGGTCTAGCACTTACCAACGCGAAGTCAAGCCGCCCCCGGGCGGATCCCCATTCATACGAGCAATCTGCGGGGGAGGAGGAGGCAGCGGGCGCAGTCGCGGGAGGAGGCGTACGGCCGGCGCGGGACGGGGCGGGGCGGGGGCGGGCGAGTGCCGCGGTCGGGATGGAGCGAGCGAGCGCCGACGTGTGGGAGGGAGGAGGGCACGCGCACGGTCATCCTGTCGCGGATGAGGCGTTGCACGGTGCGCTCCACCTCGCACATGTCGAAGCGGCCGGAGAGGTACATGTAGCGGTTGAGCACGTCGCCGTGGCGGTTCTCCTCCGCGGACCACCCGCGGATCCAGCGCGCCCAGGACGTGGCGTCGGCGCCCGTGGCGTCGCGCACTGCCTCGAGGCGGATCTGAGGATGGGGCTGCGGTTGGAAGGAAGGGAGAGGAGAGGGGAAGGGAGCGGGCAGTGCGATGGCCGGCGGGATTGCGGGTGGCGTGGATCTGCAAAGGAGCAACGAGGAGGGAGAGGAAAGGGGAAGGGAGGAAGGGCGGCGGGTGGGAGAAGAGAGGCAAGGGGCAGGGAGTGGTAGACAAGTAGGGTTTCAGGTGGTCATGATTATTTATACAAAGCACAGAGCATCTGAGCCGTTCAATTTGATCCAATGGCTAAAATTAATATGTCTTTCTGGGCCGTAGTTGTTAAATGGGCCGAAATCAGGATTTATGGCCGAAATCAGGCCTGTTGCATGTACTTCACATATTAATATTTTTCGTTTTCTTTTTTCATTTGAAAGCACCTTTTGAAGTAAATTGCAAAATAATATATCTTGTACACTCAAATATATTTTTCAAAAGTACTATACTGCATCTTATTTGTTTTGTAGTAATCTTAATAGTTATAGAACCGATTTACTAGTTTTTATAGTTTAAGTAAATTTATATATCTTTATTGAAAATAATTCCAAATTGACTTATATGTACCTCTAATAAGATTAAAAAAATAAAAATAATAATATTTAGGCTTCTATGGTCCATTCTAGGCCACAACTAAGAGATTGACGAAAAATTTAATTGACTTGTAGGGAAAACTCGAACTTCTACTAGTCACCTTGTTGTAAAATAATGATAACAATAGTTAATTTTGTTCAAAACATTCTACAAATTGACATGAAACCATATTTTAAGCGTATAATGCTCCTATAAAAAATTCATATGGTTTTGATAAAGTGAGATTATAGATGTTCACAAACAGGACACAAGACTCACATAGTTTCCTACAATTGAAAACAAACTTTGAGATTTGAACAACTAATAACGTGACCAAACTTGTATGCACCTCAATTTTTGACACCATCTCATGTTGACCATAACATTAGAGAATATTAAGTTATATTAGCAATTATTATGAAAAAACATGTTTTTATATTCTCTTTTTAGTTGGAAAAGTTATGTTGTATGAAAAGCAACCAATAAATAGTAATTAAGATACAAACAAATGGCACTGAGTAAAACATCTCGATTTTAGAAAAAATTAGGAAAAAGAATCAACCAATTTGGAGTTCGTATGAGGAAGAAAACAGTTTACAAGTTTTATCCGAAGATTAAAAACAGAAATTGCAATTGCTATGAACTGAGATGAACAAGTGTGTTTTCTCTTTTTAATCTTTGACTAAAACTTGTCACTAGTTTTTCTGTCTCATACTAACTCCAAATTCGATGATTCTTTTTTCTAAAATTTTCTAAAATCATTCTCTACCAAGATCTACAACTTTAACAAATGAAAAATGATTTCGACAGCAGTTTATTAGGGGTAATTCAAACTTACATCTCGAATGTACACTATCATAATTCAAATAATATCATAAAATGCTCTAATGGTTCTACAAATTGACGTGGTAACATAATTTGGGTCCATGAACTTGTGATCAAACTTTCAAATGATTCCAGTAACAGTGGAACCTACGTTGTTTAGAAATGGATATATGTCTCACATAGTTTCATAAAACATTACTTGAACATTGAAGTGTATCATACCTTTCGAAATTTTCAAATTCATATGCACTTCAAACTTTACCATAACCTTGTGTTTATCATAACATTAGTAAATATGAAGTTATGTTACCATTTCTTATTGAAAAATATCTTTTGTTTATTCTCTTTCGGTACAAGAAAAGAAGTTGTATGAAAAAGATATATGTAATAGTAATTAATATGAAAACAAGTGATATTACGTGAAAGATTGTGATTTTACAAAAAATCAGAAAAAAGAATCAATGAATTTGGAGTTACTATGACCGAGAAACACTAGTTTCAAATTTTAATTGTAGATTAAAAAGAAAAAACGATGGGGGAAACGAGCTCACGGTGCGCCACGTGGTCCCTGCGAAGCAACTCGACCAATCCAATGCTGCCACGTGGTCCCAAAGCTCTAGCGGTCGATATATGAAATGTTTATTGCCATTTCAAATCACAAACATTAGCCTAGCGTAGTGGTAAGGCGCCTCAACCTTATCTCCGCAACCCAGGTTCGATTCCCACCCACACCCTATTTTTTGCATCCCGGGTTATATTCTGGAGGCCACTGCAGCTGGGCCAAGTGGCGTTGGCGGCCCATATTAGTGTAGTGCGCAACTAGGCCAATGTAGCTCGAACGGCCCAGACTACAGTGTGGTATGTGGCGGCCCATGGACTGCAGCTTGTGGGTAGATAGGTTCAAAGTCATTTAAATGTTAGACATAGTCACAAACACAGTGGTAGCCTAGTGGTAGGAGCGCTCAGGTTGAAGTGTGAGGTCCGGGGTTCGAGTCCCTTGGGCTACAGGTTTTCATTTTTTACGAGGAACTCATGCCTTGGGTGAAGTGGCGCTTGCATGGTAGTAAGGTGGGCCCTAGATGCTTGCGTGGCAGTGAGGTGGCGTCTGGGTGAGGTGGCGCCTGCGTGGCAGTGTGGTGGGCCCTTAGCGCTCGCGTGGTGGTGACGTGGCGCCTAGGTGAGGTGGCGCTTGCGTGGTAGTGAGGTGGGCCCTAGATGCTTGCGTGGCAGTGAGGTGGCGCCTGGGTGAGGTGGCGCCTGCGTGGCAGTGAGGTGGGCCTTGGGCGCTCACGTGGTGGTGACGTGGCGCCTGGGTAAGGTGGCGCATGCGTGGCAGTTGTAGGATCTAGGATACTGACTAGAGGGGGGTGAATAGGCGGTTTAAAAACTAAAACCACAACACTAGAGAAATTTAATTAGAACCACAAGGAGAAATAAATCTCTACCTACTGTATTCCTATGTTGGGGGTTTTGCGGCCTAGGGTGACAAGATAAACAACAACCTCTAGAAATAGAATGCTCAAAGTAAAGTGCTTGAAAGTAAATTGAGGGAAGAGATAACCAAGCACAAGAGACGAATTTTATCCCGTGGTATCGATGACTTGCCGGTCACCCCTAATCCACGTTGAGGTGGATTCAATGTTCAACCACTCCTCTATCAAGACACCACTTGATCTTGAGCCGGTTAGAATAAGAGAACCACTCCACACCTCGATTCCACTAGAGTTGCTCTTTACCGCTCCGGTGAGGTGAGCACAATACCTCTCACAACACGAAATCCGGAGCCACGCACAATCTTCTTGCGAGCTTCAACGGATTCTTCCACAACCAAGCCGTCTAGGAAGCGACAACTTCCAAGAGTAACGAATCAACCACTTGCTTGATGATTCCCTAGTGCCACAAAGATCGAAACCTTGATGCAATGCACTAGAAACTCTCAATCTCACAAAGAATACCACCACTAAGTCAAGTGAGTGAGAGAGAGGAGAGGGAGAGCTCTACAAGGGAGTATGAACCTTTCAAAGTGCCAAGAGAGGCTCTCCAAGCCCGGGCTTGGAGTATAAATAGTCCCCCTTCCCGTTACTAGCTGTTAGGAACAAAACGCGTGCCTCGCGGACTGTCCGCGATGCCCTCGCGGACTGTCCGCGTTTGAATTCCAACGGTAAAATCGCGAAGTCAACGGCCGGGCGGGCCGCCCGATGGGCCGGCGGACCGTCCGCCCGGGCCACGCGGACCGTCCGCTCGGGCCACGCGGGACCGTACGCGGGCGGGCCGCGGACCGTCCACGGGCGGGCCGCGGACCGTCCGCCCTGTCCACCGAGCAGCACCTCGTTCTGTTACGAATAACGGACCATCCGCCGGTTCTCGCGGACCGTCCGTCTTGTCCACGTGGACCGTCCGTCTTGTCCACGCGGACCGTCCGCTTGGACCCCGCGGACCGTGCGCCCGGAAGCACATTTTCTCGAAAACTTTTGCCAAAAACTCAGGTATTAAATAAAAACCAACAACCCACGGACCGTCCGCCCGAAGGGCCTGATCGTCCGCCGTATACCGAAAACTTGTTTTTCTTTTGATTTTCAATGAAACCCTTTACCAAGAGAAACCGCCACTCATCTAAATGCAATGCATGCAAATTTTTGATCCAAGTGGCACTATGGAAAGTCAAGCCAATGAAATTGATCCCTCTTGATAGTACGGCTATCTATCCTATTAACCCGGTCATATAACATCCTCTAATCACCTTATGACCGGTAAAAGCAAAACCCTATCTTTTACCTTTGCCTTGAGCCCTTTCCAACATAAGTCATCCAAGACCTTCTCATGTACACCACATGATCTCATCATTTCACCGGACTAACCTATTCTTATAACTCAAATAAAATTGTTAGTCCATAATGATTGTCATTAATTACCAAAACACGAATTAGGGGCCTAGATGCCTTCAATCTCCCCCTTTTTGGTAATTGATGACAACCATTTAAAGGAGTGATATAAGAAAGGTTTTGTGTTTTGGAATCACTTACTCTTTTCAAATAAATTCAATAAATAGATAGAGTGAATGTCTCCAAAACAAGAATATAGAGAGAACTCCCCCTACATATGTGCATGTAATTTCCATTTGATTTTTACACATATGCATAAACATAATAAATTTTGACGGAGTTTCCCTACAAAATGGAGATCAAGGCAACAACCTATATATATATATATATATATATATATATATATATATATATATATATATATATATATATATATATATATATATATATATATATATATATATATATATATATATATATATATATATCCAAAGAGATTAAGGAAGGGTTAGCTTCAAAAACTACTACGGGAACTAGAACAAGCCATAAGATAAACAAAACAAGATCATAATTATAGAACATCACAAGATAGCCACAAGTTCTAGTTCTCAATCACATCACACACCAAAACGTAAGTCTCACAAAATTATTACAAGCCAAACGAAGTTCATGCAAAACCGAAATTAAACATGTAGATGCAATGCAAGAGAGTTCCAAATTCATGCAAGCAAAATGAGCTCCCCCTAAAGATCACACACTCCTCCAAATCTCTCTCCCCCTTTGGCATCAAATACCAAAAGGGCCTAGTCATCCTGAGGCGGCCGCGGAGGATAGAATGGTGGAGGGGGACAGAACTGTGGTGGCGGAGCAGGAGCTGGATAGTAATGATAAAAATGATCTCTAAAGTCTCCAAAAGCTGTGTTCAGGGCATGGACATCGTGGCGAAGCCGAGTCCGCCGATCGTGTAGCCGCCGTCTCGCTCCGAGGTGGACATCCGAGAGAATCTATCATTGAGGGAACCGAGGTCATTTCGAAGATCGCCCGCATATCACCCAACCGCCGCATCATGGGGTCATGCATAGTATTATAGACATGATGACCAAAGGTATCCGGACTAGTATCAATCGATCTCGAAAATTCCGCCGCATAGTCGAAAAGTATCGGTCATCTGTCGTCCATATGCCTCAAAGTGAGATTGAAACCCCGACTACATTTGTGAAACCGAGAGTTCATTGACTGTTGAATATTAGCAAAATAGGAATCAAAATATCCAGCAGGAGGCTCCCACTGTGGCTGCATGGGAGGAACTAGAGGAGGAGGAGAAGGCATAGCATAAGCACCCTCATCAACATTAACATGGCCCATGTTGCCAACATTTGCATTTTCATCATCACCACCATGAGCCTCAATATTTTCTGCAACATTGTGAGCCTCTGCTTCCTGTCCATAGGGTGTTAATGGCTTGTTCAAAAAGGCTTTAGCATTGTAAAATGGACGATAAAGTTCATGCTTCACATCACATAACCCATTGAACCCCATCTTGATCTTGATCAATGACATAATATAGGGAGCAAAATAACTACTATCTCGAACAAGACGTTTCTTGCAAATCATTTGATCAAGAATAAGTTTCACAACATTAAATCTAGTTCCATTCATAACATAATCAATCACATTCCAATAATGTTCCCGGACTTTATCCTTATTACCACTTTTAGGCATAAAAGTGTGCCTAATGATGTTGTCGATGGCAGCCGGATGGTGTCTAAGTCCTGCTGATAGGCAGTTCATTATAGTTGCATTAGGGGTGCCAGGCTCATAGAATACAGCTGTATCTTCAAGAATATCCTCGTTATAAACATCAACACCCTCGCTAAAATACTCATAGTTAAGATGATTAGTACCCGCAAATTCTGCAAATGTGGCCTCATACTCACTCTTACCAGTCATCCATCTCATTTTCTTCCCTATGAAATCCATTTCATAAGTTGCATAGAATTGTCTAACTACTGTATCATTCCAGTCACATCTATGCTGAAGAAATGGTTTTAACCCCAAATTCTCAAATTTCGTTGCCACCCCAGCAAGGACAGGTTTAGACTCAAGATAATCAAAATCAACCCTTTGATGAGAGAAAACTGTGCACTACATCAAACTACCGAAAAATGCTTGTTCTTGCACAAGAGTGTGGAAGAATAAATTGTGGGTGTTGCGGGGTTGATTATAAGCATTTTCATTTCGAGCAATAGCAAACTCTCTTTGTGTCCACTGCCTTCTAGGAGCTGTGTAATTAACCACATCAATGATTTCAACATTGTTACCTCCACCTTGACTTATCTCATCTTCATCCATCATGAATGAGGCACTTGCCGCTTCATCGGCCGGATTAAAGTCGTTGTCATTTGGATTGTCGGGTTCCTCTTCTTCCTCAGAGGTATCATCTTTTCTCCACCTCTTCGATGTCCCAACATCCTTGCCCTTCTTCTTTGATGTGCCCTTTTTGTCACCTTTCTAGCGAGTGAAGCTATAGCCTTGCGAGCACTGTCAAAAGCCATATATTTCAATGAGTATTAACATTAGGAAGCAATTTCAATTGATCATGAAACCCCATTCGAGAAGCCACTGGACATGGGAGCCGCTGCCGGGGCCGCGCGGACCGTCCGCGCAGAGGCGGCGGACAGTCCGCCCGGTCCGGGACGGCGGGCGCCCATGAACAGTGGGGACAATTCTTTCCAACCTCATAACTTGATCAAAAACCAAAATTTCTTTACCAAAATTTTGCCACAACATCACATTGATATCCCAAACACATTCACCAAGCCAAAAACTTGAAATCATGGACGAATTTTAGATCACACATCCAAACCCTAACCACCTCTTTGCTCAAAATCCGAGAGATAGAATGAGAGATACGAAAAAATACCTGAATGACATGGTGGAGGCTCTTGCGGAGAGTCCGGGGATATGCTCGGACGGTCCGAGAAGTGCTCGAATCAAAATCCCCAAGGAGGGAGCCTTTTCTTAGAGAGAGGGCAAGAAAGATAGAGAGGAGAGGCCTTCATTCGGTTTGGGAATGAGAAGGGAGGCAGCCAAGTTTACTCATTCGTGACCTAGGTCCCACCGGCGCGCGGCAGGGCGCGGACGGTCCGCGACACCCCCGCGGACGGTCCGCGAGGCGCACGGACGGTCCGGACCCCCGTGCGCGGACCGTCCGTTAATGCTTCCCGGAACATCCGGTCTTGCGGCCTTCGCCCCCACGAGCCACGCGGACGGTCCGCGCTGCCCTGGCGGACAGTTCGCCAGGAGCAGCCGGACGGTCCGCCCTGTTGATACGGACGGTCCGACCTCCTTTTTGATTTCGGCGTGAAATAACTTGAGATAAAGATTTTCAAGGATGTCTTTTAGGGATCATTGCTCGAGATTAATGAAGGAAAGAATATAGAATAATGCAATGTACCAAGAAGTGCTACAAAAAAAATATGCAAAAGTAAGCTTCACGAAAATAAAAGATAAAAGATAAGAGATAAGATAGAAATGAATAAGAGAGATAGACAAAAGCATATGGATAAACACATGTGCTAGTTCTCAAGCCACATTTGAGATGTCAATCACATTTAACTCATTTCTCAATTTGCAAAACCGAGACTCATCCAAAGGCTTGGTAAAAATATCCGCCAATTGATCATCCGTGCATACTCCATCAATCTTGATATCTCCTTTACTCACATGATCTCTAAGAAAATGGTGCCGGATGTCAATGTGCTTGGTTCTAGAGTGTTGAACCGGATTGCTTGCAATCTTGATAGCACTTTCATTGTCACATAAGGGAGGAATTTCCTTGAATTTGACACCATAATCAAGAAGTGTTTGCTTCATCCATAGCAATTGAGCACAACAACTCCCCGCCGAGATATATTCCGCTTCGGCGCTTGAAAGAGCCACTGAATTTTGCTTCTTAGATGACCAAGAAACAAGTGACCGTCCAAGCAATTGGCAACCTCCGGAAGTGCTCTTCCTATCAACCTTGCAACCGGCATAATCCGAGTCCGAAAACCCTACGAACTCAAATTGAGCACCCTTTGGATACCAAAGACCAATGTTAGGAGAATACTTCAAATATCTCAAGATCTGCTTTATGACGGTCAAATGACATTCTTTAGGAGCGGCTTGAAATCTAGCACACATGCACACACTAAACATGATATCGTGCCTAGATGCGGTAAGATAAAGCAAACTACCAATCATGGACCTATAAAGCTTAAGATCAACCGGTTTACCTCCCTCATCAAGATCAAGATGTCCATTAGTAGCCATAGGAGTTTTGATGGGTTTTGCATCTTCCATGCCAAATTTCTTTTAGATGTCCCTCACATATTTAGATTGGCAAACAAAAGTGCCTTCCTTCAATTGTTTGATTTGAAGACCAAGGAAGAAACTCAATTCACCAATCATAGACATTTCAAATTCCCTAGACATCATTTCTCCAAATTCTTTACAAAAATCTTCATTTGTTGAACCAAAGATGATATCATCAACATAAATTTGACAAATAAAGATGTCATTTCCAATTTTCTTGGTGAACAATGTAGTATCAACCTTTCCAATTTTAAAGCCATTTGAAAGAAGAAAGTCCCGAAGCCTTTCATACCAAGCACGAGGGGCTTGTTTCAACCCATATAATGCCTTAGAGAGCTTGTACACATGATTAGGCTTTGTGGGATCTTCAAAACCGGGAGGTTGCTCAACATATACTAGTTCACAAATTTTCCCATTCAAGAAAGCACTTTTGACATCCATTTGATATAACTTGATGTTGCGAGAACAAGCATAAGCAAGCAAGATTCTTATGGCCTCAAGTCTAGCTACAGGAGCAAAAGTTTCATCAAAATCCAATCCCTCTACTTGAGTATAACCTTGAGCAGCTAATCTTGACTTGTTCTTCACAACAATACCATCTTCATTTTCTTTGTTTCGGAAGACCCATTTAGTACCAATAACATTATGATTCTTGGGTCTTTCAACCAACTCTCAAACTTCATTTCTAGTGAAATTATTTAATTCTTCTTGCATGGAAATAACCCAATCCGGATCATTAAGTGCTTCATCTACACGCTTAGGCTCATGGAAAGAGACAAAAGAATAATGTTGACAAAAAGAAGCAACACGAGACCGAGTTTGAACACCCTTACTAATGTCACCCATGATTTGATCAATAGGGTGATCTTTGGCGACTTGATGATGAATTCTTGGTTGATCAATTGGTTCTTGAGTTGATGGAGAAGGTGTGGTCATATGGGCCATTTGATCATCTTCTTGAGGTGAGTCATTGTTACTTGAGTTACCATTTTGTTGATCATGATCATTTGTTGTGGAAGTAGATGGGTTGACTTCAATAGATATCGATGGATCTTCATCATCGTCTTCTTCTCTAGGCATGATATCCCCAATGGCCATAGTCTTCATTGCTTTGCTTAATTCTTCACCTCTCACATCATCTAAATTCTCTTTTTCATCTTGAGAGCCCAAAGTTTCATCAAATTGCACATCATATGCCTCCTCAACAAATCCTTTAGACTTGTTGTATACTCTATAGGCTTTGGAATTTGAAGAATATCCAAGAAGAAATCCCTCATCACACTTGCTTTGAAATTTAGACAACCGAGATCCTTTCCTCAAGATATAGCACTTGCAACCAAAAACCCGGAAATATGAAATATTTGGCTTTCTTCCATTTAGAAGTTCATAAGGTGTTTCGTTGAAGAATCTATGACAATATAGCCTATTAGAGGCATGGCAAGCGGTGTTGATAGCTTCGGCCCAAAAAGAATCTGAAACTTTGTACTCATCTAGCATTGATCTTGCCATCTCAATCAAGGTCCTATTCTTCCTCTCGACTACACCATTTTGTTCTGGTGTATATGTAGTTGAAAACTCATGCTTGATTCCTTTCTCATCACAAAACTCTTCAACATTTGTGTTCTTGAACTCACTACCATTGTCACTTCTAACTTTCTTCAACTTTAGCTCAAATTCATTTTCGGCTCTTCTCACAAATGACTTGAAAATATCACAAGTGATAGCTTTGTCATGAAGAAAGAATACCCATGTGTATCTTGAATAATCATCCACAATTACAAGACAATAGGTATTGCCACCAATGCTTCTATAGGTAGTAGGACCAAATAAATCCATATGTAGTAATCCCAATGGTCTTGTGGTTGACATAGTACTCTTTTTTTTTGAGGTAATTTGACATAGTACTCTTGTTAGGATGTGAGTTGGCAACTTGCTTTCCGGCTTGACAAGCACTACATAATTTATCTTTCTCAAATTTTACATCTTTCAAGCCAAGAACTAAGTCATGTTTCACCAATCGGTTGAGTTGTTTCATACCAACATGGCCAAGTCTTCTATGCCATAACCAACCCATTGAAGCCTTTGAGAATAAGCAAGTAGTCAAATTTGCCTTTTTCGATGAGAAATCCACTAGATATAAGCTCTCATGACGAAAGCCCTTAAAAATAGAATCTTTCTGAGGTAACCTCAAAATCATTGCTAGTGAAAGTACATTTATAGCCATTGTCACAAAGTTGAGCAATAGATAGCAAATTGAAATTGAGAGAATCAACTAGTAGGACATTAGAGAGATTATAGTCTTTAGAGATAGGTATTTCACCAATGCCTTTTACACCTCCCTTGCTATCATCTCCAAAAGTGATGTTATCAAAATCGGAAATGTCTTCATCAAGATGAGAGAATATTTTTCTTTCGCCGGTCATGTGGTTTGTACAACCACTACCAATTACCCAATGTCTTCCTCCGACTTTATAGTTCACCTACAAAAGAAATTACTTTGTTTTAGGTACCCAAATTTTCTTGGGTCCTTCAATGTTAGTGACCAAAATTTTAGGCACCCAAATAGATTTCTTTTTACTACTACCGAGAGAACGACCAACATATTTAGCACAAACAACTCCCTTAGAATCTTTCTTAAGAATATATGAAGGATCCAAGGATATAGTCTTCTTGCTCTTGCATTGGTGATCCACATCAACCCTTGTCTTGCACTTATGGCACATCTTAATCTTTTTCTTCTTCCTCAAAGGAAACATTTGAATTTACAAAGATACTTTCCTTAGAAATGAAAGCCTCTTTTCCTTTCTTGGGCAAGTAGCCAAGTGCATCTTTATTTAAGGTGAATTTTTGATTTGTCCAAATATGATTAAACCGAACATGACTTCCAAAATACCGTGCAAGATCATTAGATAAGCACTCAATCTCCTTCTTCAAAGATTCATTCTCCAATAATAGAGTCATAAGACATATCCTCACTAGTGCAAGAGCTAGTGCTTGTGCTACTAGATGGGTTAGATGAACAAAGAGGAGCATTCAATATATTACATTCAACACCCATACTCATTTTTCCTTTGACTTCTTGTGCAAGGAGAGAGTTGTGAGCTTCCTTAAGCTTCTCATGCTCATCTTTTAGAGTTTCCCAAGAAATGTTAAGTGTTTCATGGGAAGTCTTTAGATTTTCATGAGTAGACTTTAGCTCCTCAAAAGAATTTTGAAGTGAAATATTTTTCAACTCCAAATCCTTCAACTTTGATCTCTCTAAGCGCAATTTGTCATCGGACTTAATAATCATGGCAACAAGATCATCATAAGATAAAGCATTATCATCATTATCACTATCACAATCATCATCGTCATCGTCGATTATTACCTTAGATTCACCTTTTGCCATGAGACAATATGGCTTGGAGAAGAGAGAAGGCGCTTCCTTGATAGCAACCCCAGCAAGTCCTCTTGAAGGCTTGTCATCATCTTCTTCAACGGAGCTTGCATCGGAATCCCACTCAACAAAATATGCTTGACCATTCTTCTCCTTCTTGTAATATTTCTCTTGACCGTCCGCTTGGACCCCGCAGACCGTCCGCCCGGAAGCGCATTTTCTCGAGAACTTTTGCCAAAAACTCAGGTATTAAATAAAAACCAACAACCCACGGACCGTCCGCCCGAAGGGCCCGGACTGTCCGCCAGATACCAGAAAACTTGTTTTTCTTTTGATTTTCAATGAAACCCTTTTACCAAGAGAAACCGCCACTCATCTAAATGCAATGCATGCAAATTTTTGATCCAAGTGGCACTATGGAAAGTCAAGCCAATGAAATTGATCCCTCTTGATAGTACGGCTATCTATCCTATTAACCCGGTCATATAACATCCTCTAATCACCTTATGACTGGTAAAAGCAAAACCCTATCTTTTACCTTTGCCCTGAGCCCTTTCCAACATAAGTCATCCAAGACCTTCTCATGTACACCACATGATCTCATCATTTCACCGGACTAACCTATTCTTATAACTCAAATAAAATTGTTAGTCCATAATGATTGTCATTAATTACCAAAACACGAATTAGGGGCCTAGATGCCTTCAGCAGTGTGGTGGGTCCTAGATGCTTGCGTGGCAGTGATGTGGCACCTGGGTGAGGTGGCGCCTACAGGTGGGCCCTGGGCACTCACGTGGTGGTGACGTGGTGCTTGGGTGAGGTGGCGCCTGTGTGGCAGTGTGGTGGGTCCTGGTGAGGTGGCTGTTTTTTTACGGATCGCGACGAATCTGCTAAAACGTCACGGTGTTGTGGGCCATATTGCGACCAATTTAACAAATCATCGTGATGGTTTGGGCTTTAATATCCATCGATGCACGTCCGTGACGAAAAATAGGAATACGTCGTTGAATCGCGACAAACTAAACAAATCGTCGCTGTGTTTGTGACGAAAAATAGGAATACATAATAGAATCGTGACAAATTAAACAAATCGTCGCAGTGTTTTGGGCTTCAATGCACATCCATGACGAAAAACAGGAATACGTCATAGAATCACGACGAATTTAACAAATCGTCACAATGTTCTGGGCTGCAATGCACATTCGTGATGTTTTCTGAAAATGTCGTGGAGAATGCGTCACAGATTAAATAGTTTCTTGTAGTGACTAAAGGGTCTCGTTTATCTTTTTTTTTTCAATTTCAGCGTATATTCTAATGGTTTTCTTACCCGTATATGCACGTATACGTATTTGAACATGTATATAGGTATATACCTGTCTATATATACCATATACGCAGTTAGATTAGACTTATATATAAATTGAACCCTATATATATCTACATATATAAACTTGTAAATGTATATACACATAATATTTTATACACATGAAAATAAATAGTATTTTCTTAAACTAGTATATATACATCAAAACCCCATATAGTATATTCAAAATATCATTTAGTTCAAATTTCTTGTCTCATTTAGCTTTCCTCGGAGGTGAGTCGGTCAATTGGATGGCTGTCATAATGATGTTTTCCTTGTGGATTAACTACCTCGTCCATGAGGAATCCCACGAGAGCTTCTTGAATTGTCAAGAGACGATCCTTCTCAATGAGTGCGTCCCTTTTTATAATCCTCTGTAATTTGCAAATAGGTTAATATAATACAGCAAACGATTAAATATACAAAAATGACAAAAATGATGTATTATTAATATGTTTATTTTACTTACACTATCATCATCCGCGTTGCCACTGTGATGGTGTATGGACTCACAAACGTAGTACCCGCATAAATTATTTCCTTGCTCTTGTCTCAAACACTAAATTGGAGAGGAGAACAGAATATGAAATTGTAGTGTCATACATTTTAAATATTTCTAATCTGAAGTTGTTATTTGTATACGTACCAGAAAATCATACACCCATCTAATTTTGGGTTGAAATGCTCCTTGGTGCTCTACAATGAACATGGTCCAAGCTTTGAGGCAAAATAATAAAAGATAAAATATGTTAGTATAAAAGCTAAATATACATATTGCATTAAAGAAAATGTCATAGATAGAATTATTACTCATGGAATACATCTTCAAGGTCTTGGTATTTTGAGCGGTCTTTTCTCAATGAGTCATACACATTGATGTTGCTATTGTCGATACTGATTATGAGTAGAACCCAGTGGAATCTGTATGCATCCTCATGGAGATTAGAATTGACTAAATAGAATTAGCAATGATAATTAGATGACAATCGTACTTACTTGAAGTTGTAAGGCAGTAGTATAAGATTCTTGTAATGAAACTCATCGAAGTGCCTAAAAACGGTCTCGACTGTTGTTTTCCGTTGGTTTTTAATCTCATCCGCGTTAACTTTTGATGGGTCCATGAAAGCAATTCTTGAATAACGCTTCCTTCCCATCTCAATAAGTTGCAGGCTACACAAGAAGAGTCAAATGTTAATTAGTGGATCGAAAAATGTAATAAAGTTATTTATAAACATATGAAAATATGTCACTTACAGACACCAGGCCATCATAAGATCGGTATTCAGGGCGTCCAGATGGTAAATTTCATAGATATCCTTGAATTGGAGCCAGGCCACCTTCTAGTTTTGAAGGACAAAATCTCCAGGTCTCACGAGCATACCAAATATCTCCAGGCCCTCAGCTGACTTCTTCAAGTACCAGTCATGAAATCTGCACATCTTAGTTGGGAGCTTGTTGACCAATTCTGGCTTCACTAGAGGTTTTCCTAGCTCAAAGTGCCATCTAAATTCTTGATTTTTATCCGCTGGTAGGTCTTCAAGGCCGATAAGGCCACCAATAGGCAGCTTTGTTTGTTCAAAAAAGCTAATGACCTGAGCCAGTTCCTCTTCACCCATGGCGTCAATAGCATTTTGCACTTCTGGATTGATGCCCGCAAATAAGTCAGTCTGATGGGTCGTGGATGCAGGTATTTGCTCGATGTTTCTGGCGGTCCGCGACGTCGATGCAGGAATCTCCTCGTTCTTGTCTGGGGCGGCGGTCCCCGACGTCGACGCAGGAATCTCCTTGTTCTTGTCTGTGGTGGCAGTCCCCGACGTTGACGCAGGTATTTGCTCGATGTAACTATTCGGCGACCCTCGCTGTTTCTTCTTATCATAAGACTTGTCCACCGAACGCTCATAGTCTGTTTTCAACGGCGGTTTCCTTATCCTTTTTGTTTCCTTATCGTGTATGAAAGCCTTGAGTCTCTCTGTATGACCTTCATTTTTTTGGCCTCCAGTTCTTCTTGTTTTCTTCTTTCTTTCGCTTTTTCAAAGAAGTCCTTGACTTCTTTCCGTATAGACCCTTCTGTTTCTTCATCTCTCTTTGCCTCTGCCTTTTTCTTTGCTGATCGTTTTCGTTTCTTCTTTGGTGATTCACCGACCTGAAAGATTGCGCTCGAGAGCTTGTGGCGAATGGTTGCTGAGGTGAATTGGGAGGGATGTCATCATCGTGATCGCTGGAGCTCCGTTCACCCGAATTGTCGTATGGTTGCTGCGGAGAGGTGAGCGAGCATGTAGTGCTGATGACGGCCCCGGAGACGATGGCTGCCCCGGCTCCAGGTGGTCTCTCGGAGATCCATCATTCTCGAGGATTATGACGATGTAACATTTTGTCCATAATATGATGCCGTGTAGCGCATCCTTAAGTGTCTTTTCCTCGTCACCTCCTGGGATATCTATCTCTAGCTCCTCAAAATCAGGTGGCATATTCTCTCTACGCTAACTGAGGCGTAGCCAGATGGAATCGGTATGTCGTGGCTCGTTTGTCTAGGAAACTGTGCAAAAGCACTTCCGCCCGCCACTTGAGAATAAATATTTAATTAGTTATTATTAGCATTGTGAATGCAAGTCCACAAAAATCAAACTAATATATGTGATCAATTATTGAGGTAATAAAAGCATGAATTAGACATACCTTCATTTTGATGTTGCCGAATGGCTTGTGAAGCTCACATCTGGTGCGCCGACAGATGTCATCCACAGGGTACCGTTGGCTGTCCACTTGAACTCCTTCTATTGCCCTTTGCTCTTCGGGAACCACCGCGGAAGCACAACTGGAAAAGTGAACAGAAGGAACTTGTACTAGAGGCAGTCCTTGTGCTGGGGCCATCTCATTTACAGCGGCGGCCACTCGCCGTTCAATATCTGCCGTCAACTTTTCTTCGTGTTCTTTAAGTCTTTTTTCTAACTCTTGCCGCCGTTCCTCCTCTTCGCGCTCTCTTCTTCTTCTGCGGCTTCGATAGGTGGCAATGTCTCCCCTGAAGCCAAATTTCCATGGTACCACTCCGAAGCCCGTGCAACGTCTTGGGTGTTCTGGATTCTTGAGCGCCATAGTGAGCTCATCGATCCCCCTGTCAACCTTCACTCTGCCCGCTCTGACATCTTCAAGTATTTTCAATATTTCAAGTGCAGTCTCTCGTAACGAGGGTGGGTAATCAAGGGTACCATCTTTGGAGTTAATTGTGCCTCCATGAGCATGATACCAATTCTTCACTCGCTCGGGCCAATCAACGACCGTTGGTATGGTACCTTGTGCGAGAAGGTCTTCTTCCATCTTCCGCCACTTGGGAACTGCAAATGCATATCCACCTCGACCAAGATGATGGTCGTGCTCCTTCTTAGCACGACTTTGCTTCGCTCGTGCACTCGCCTTAGAGAAATCTTCACTTGTCTTGTATTCCACAAAGGACGTCCAATGTTCTTTTAACTTGGGATATTCAATCCAATTTGGAGTTCGATTCTTCTTGATATAATCTTTATCAAGTTGTTGTTTGAACTTCTGAAATTGTGTTGCCATCCTCGTGAGAGTCCAACGCTTCACATTGGCTAGTTCAACACCTTCAGGAAGTGTGAAGTGTTTTAGGATTTCATCCCACAACAAAATTTTCACTGATTCTGAAAAAACATGTGGATTATCTGCTTTTCCCTTCCATTCTCTGTAGCTGATGGGCACGTTGTCCCTTACAATGGCCCCACACTGTGACACATACTTGTCCTTGATTTTTTTGGAGCACATGGTTGGCCATCATCTGATACTTCTGTGATCTGATACATGACATGGCCGGTGAGTACTTGTGTACGCCCTCTCTTTGTCTTTTTTGATGTGGAGGCTGAAGCCTACATGTTGCAGATTCGTTATTTAATTAATTAGTACCTAAGAATTGAGGTTAGAAAAATAAGAACTATGAAGTCAATGCATGATATATATATACACTTTCATTCACAACACTTTCCTCATTGTTTCTAGAATCGTCTTCAATATTATCTGTTGTGTCCATGACAGGGGCAGCAGTGTCCTCATTCGGAGGTATGTTCACGTACATGTCCCCCTGACTACACTCCTCCTCGGTGAAGGTTGCAATTGTACCACTAGTTATAATGTCGGCCATAAAGTTGTCATGGTTGTCATCCATCTGGAATAAACAAAAATTTTCTATGAATTTCTAGAATAAGCAAAAAGTTTTTCTATGATTTTCTAGAATAAACAACAAGTTTTTCTATGATTTTCTAGAATAAACAACAAGTTTTTATATGATTTTCTAGAATAAACAAGCATTTCTAAGAATTTCTATAATAAACAAGAATTTTCTATGAATTTATGTAATTTTCAACAATTTCTAAAACTTTTTAGATTAAACAAGTATTTCCTAAGAATTTCTTTATGAAACAATAATATTCTTTGAATTTGTAGAATAAGCAACAAGTTTTTATATTAATTTCTAGAATAATCAACAAGTTTTTATATGATTTTCTAGAATAAACAAGCATTTTCTATGCATTTCTATAATAAACAATAATATTCTATGAATTTATGTAATTTTCAACAATTTCTAAAACTTTCTAGATTAAACAAGTATTTACTAAGAAATTTCTTTGAATTTGTAGAATAAGCAGCAAGTTTGTATATGAATTTATAGAATGAACAAGTATTTACTACTAATTTTCTTGAATAAACAAAGTCACAATATTTCTACTAACTTGTGGACGGACGATGCTTGTTGATGACGGTGCCGTGTGGGAGAATGACAGATGTGACGAGAAGTCACTTGTTCGAGACAACGCGACAGTCGTCGACTTCAGAAGTACCAAACTAATGAAATTTTATATTAGAAATCAAATACACAATTAAGAACTCAAGATTACATATATATTACAAAACAATTAAGAACTCAAAATTACATATATATATATTAGAAAACAATTAAGAACTCAAATACACAAATAAGAACTCAAAATTACATATATATTTTAGAAAACAATTAAGAACTCAAAATTACATATATATTAGAAAACAATTAATAACTCAAATACTCAAAACTATGAAATTGTATATTACAAAACAATTAGATGGTACACAAATATACACACAAAAATAAGAGTCAAGCCAATTGCTAGATCTTTCTCATAAAAGACAAAGGGTATTTTGGTCATTTTACACCTCACATTGGTTTGCGTGCTCGGTCCTAGAATTGCATTTATTATGGGACGGAGGGAGTACAAGTTTCTAATTAATTTTCTTTCTATTCCTATAATAAAATTTCATATTAAAAATTTACACACAATTATAATTTCTAATTAATATCAAAACATAAAATAAATCAAATAAAATTAATTATAAATGCTTGTTGACGCCGACATTTCACGGGCTAACGTCAGCAAGGCGAAACCCCTCGCGCCCCGGCCGGCCATCGGGCACATGCACGCCGGCCGGCGGCCGCAGAGGTGGACGACAAGCGGAGGCGTCGGTGGCGCGGCATACCCGCCGCAGAGGCCGCCGCCGAGGAGGAGGGCCGGCGCGGTGTCGCCGCCGAGGAGAGGAGGGTCGGCACGCGGTCGCCACCGAGGAGAGGAGGGGTCGCCGCCGAGGAAAGGAGGAACGGCGGGGGCGGCGTGTTGGGGAGGACCGCCGCGTCGGGGACGGAGATGCGCGGGGAGGGCGGACGTTGGCGTGGCCGAGCTCGCCGGCGTCGGGAGACGGCGGCCGCGCGCGTGTCGGGGGAAGAGTGGCGTGTCGCGTCAGAGAGGAGCGACGCGACGCGGCGAGGAGAGTTGGCGGCGAGGACGGGGCGTCGAGGAAGAAGGGCGCGATTTGGGGGAAAACGGTTAAGTGCCCTCGGGGTTTATACAGAACTCCCACCTTTTGTCACGGTTCGTAATACGCACCGTGACAGAAGAGGCATTCGCGCGGGATGCCCTGAAGGCAAATTTTCGCCCTTTTGTCACGGTTGGAGTTACAACCCGTGACAAAAGGGGGTCCTTTAGTCTCGGGTGGTAACACCACCCGGGACAAAAGGGTAATTTTGCGCGGGAAATTAATATTTCTCTTTTCCTTGCTCATTTATCTCACTCTTTTTGCTTTAAACATTAAAAAATTCATTAGTCAAAATATTTCTGCCATGCAAAATTATATTATGTTAACACAAAAAATACCTACTTTTCTATGCACATATTATTTCAAGAGTTGAAACAATTATTATTATTTTTTATAATTTAAAAGGGAAAATAAATTAAATTGAAAATATTAGTAAACCTAAACAGAAAAATCTCTGGTTTAAATAAATTTATGAATGCTAATTAATTGTCTTTGAATGATCAACATGCTCTTTTCCTTTCTCATTTATCTCATTCATCTCATTCGCGGGTTTTTTCTTTTCCTTGCTCATTTATCTCATTCTTTTTGCTTTGAACATTAGAAAAAATGCATTAGTCAAAATATTTGCGCCATGCAAAATTATAGTATGTTAACACAAAAAATACCTACTTTTCTATGCACATATTATTTCAAGAGTTGAAACAATTATTACTATTTTTTGTTTACAATTTGAAGGGGAAAATAAATTAAATTGAAAATATTAGTAAAGCTACTCAGAAAAACCTCTGGTTTAAATAAATTATTATGAATTCTAATTAATTGCCTTTGAATGATCAAACATGCTCTTTTCCTTGTTCATTTATCTCATTCATTTCATTCGCGGGCTTTTTCTCTTTTCCTTGCTCATTTATGTCATTCCTTTTTGCTTTCAACATTTAAAATAAATCATTAGTCAAAATATTTGTGCCATGCAAAATTATATTATGTTAACACAAAAAATACCTACTTTTCTATGCACATATTATTTCAAGAGTTGAAACAATTATTACCATTTTTTATTTACAATTTGAAGGGGAAATAAATTAAATTGAACATATTAGTAAACCTACTCAGAAAAATCTCTGTTTCAAAAATATTAGTTGAAACAATTATTACTATTTTTTATTTACAAATTTACGAATTCGTGTATTGTCTTTTTTATATAATGATCCATACAACTACAATGTCTTACGTATATGTATAGTGGTTATTAAAAGGCACGACACTATTAATACCTGATGGTCCCAAGCTGAAGCTGGTCAGCTTCTAGCTTTTGAACCTCTGCTTCAAACACATTTATGAATTCGCGCATGAATTCAAACACATGAATTCATAATAAAGTACGTAATTAACAATAATTGATAATAAGTTCATAAAGGTACACATAGCTAGCTAATAATTAATACAAGTTCACATAATAGGGTACGGTACAAAGCCTGATCCATGCATGCATAATGTTACTGATGAGCAGCACGTGCTTGCAGATATGGAACATGGTTAATGTCTGCAATCCTCCAGCCTAGAATTCCCTCAAAATAAGCTAGAGCGCATACTAGTGCACTCTCCTCCGCTTGGGGAGGAGTGTCACAAACACCACTTTTCTCTTTACTAGGTGAGCTATGCCACAAGCTAAGATCTTAGGGATGCATTTGGTTTGTTGGCAATTGTTTCTACTCCCAATCATAACCCCGAGGGTAGAATGTGCATTAGATTGGTTTTGTAGGCATGGAGAAGTGTTCCCATGAGTTCTTGACCAATTGCAATCAAGATCATTAGTCATCTACAAGGCTTGAGAGGGGAGTTGCTGTTTCCATCAAGATTTGAGCACATGTTCAAAGATGTACAATAGAAGAAAATTTAATATTCAGAAGCTCCTTCAAACCTACTTTCCAACGCATCAAGAATCATTAATTTTGAAGACCCGTGCAATGAGATATGGCAAAACCATTCAGCGTTGCGCAATCTGAAATTGGCACAACTCTCTTGTTCGGAACCCGTTTCATGCATATGATGGCTCGTTGGAAAGATAATTTCATAAACTTCAACATGGAGGGGGTGTTTCAGTACATTTTCTGTTCTGGAGGAAAAAAATGTGGAAGATGAGGCAGCGACAAAGGACGGCATTGAAGTCGGTGATGACGATATGACAAAGGATTGGAACCATGGCTTGATGATGATAAGAAAAAGTTGAGGGACAAATGAGCAACAAAGGCAAGGAAGTGAAGACGATTGTCAAACACATGGCGAATTACAAGCAATTCAACTTCTTCCACACTTAGCAACACGCTAAGCATGGGGGAGGATTTGAAGGACGAAAGAGAAAGGCCACATGGAGTACAAGGATCACCGTCAACACAAGATGCTCATCATTCTTTCTCCATGCTAAGCACAATGCTTAAGCATGGGGGAGGCATCGCTGCACTTCATTACGAGCATCGAAAAGGATGGTAACTCACCCTTAACTTTATCTTTGTTCATCGCCTTTTAAATGCTTGCACATATATGCTTTCAACCATAGACAACCTTTGTATTTATCTCTCTATCAATAACATGGCTACTAGGAGGAAAACCTAGGCTAGTTAGTTTTTACTTTTCAATAAATGAATCACCATCTCTTTTGAGCTTACCACGATGATATTATTTGTATATCTTGATTATGGAAAAATGATGAAAGTTGCCGCCTTGTTTTACTTGCATGATGTTTTATATAACATGACTATTTGCTCTCTATTAAATAGAACTTAAATTGATTAAATACCAGATCTTTCATTTGTGGAGGTTAAATGATTAATCTTTAGAGCCACATACTTTATGTTGCTCTTTGATTTAAGTTTACCGATGACCTATGCCTTGTACTTGTTTTATTTAAAATTATAATGCTATCTACATTTGTGAATCTCTTGCAGGCTCTACCTACCAAAGCCTATACACATACAAGTACTTTAATGATATAACCTTTAGTTTGCAAACTTATATCTTGATGAGTTGGATTAGGATTGATTTCTGTGGTACGAGACTAAGAAGCTGGTCATACCTTTGCATATCTTTTTCATTCTAGCCATTCTTGTCCACGCATTGTGAGTTTCTATTTGGAAATTTCACAAACTTCGCTGAGCATCCACCCTAAACCCAAAACATCTTTTTGTGATTACCTCCTTGACCACAACCCAAATTGAGTATGGATGATCTTTCAACGAATTTTCTGAAAATTTTCTGGCAAGATTTCAAGACATATAACATATGGAGGGACTCATCAGTGATTATGCGAGTTTCGACATGGAGGATGCCCTTGAAGATTTCAAAAGATTTATAAAGGAATACAATGATTTTGTACTTCTCTAGCAGCCATAGGTCCCCTCACTTCTATGCTCGAGGACGAGCAATCATTTAAGCATGGGGGAGGATTGCTATAGCAAGTACTATGTTGCTTAAAAGTTCGAGGGAGCATAAAAAATGATGAATAAAAAAATAAAAAAAGAAGAAAACAATGAAGCAAAGAAAGAAGAAATAAATGAAGAAGAAAGAAAAAAACAAAAAAAGAGAAAAATAAAAATGCTCCTCGGTTCTTTTTAGCTTCATTTAAATATTAGAGAGCTTTGAAGACAAGTCCATACTCAAACTTTTCCAACCATGTGCAATCTGATAACGAGAACTTCATCCATGTCTTGGGATCACCCATTTGCCCCTTGCACATGTCCACCTTTCTAAATGTGTGTGTTCCATCTCTCTCCCCTTCCAACATTTATTTTCCATGGTCTTTTTGACTAGTCTCGGTAATTCCAATAGATCTCTCTCTTAGTTTGACAATATTTCAAGTATAATGTTTTGCTAGGATTGTTTTTACCTTCCAAGCTCCACATAAACTTTTCACTTCCATATATGAGTAGAACAGGTTTAGAATAATCTAGTGTAGGCTTGAGTGACTTGACGAGATGAGTGTTTCCTTGAGCTTTTGTAAGAGAACCTCACTTATGTTAGATGTGCAACTTTTGAAAACTCTTCACGATGCAACAAGGTAAAGGTTTGAAGTTTGCTTAAGTTCGAGAGCACTATATTTGTTTTATTTTATTTTGGCATGTTCTTTAATGATAGTCTATCTTCTATAACGAAGTAGCTGGTCAAAACTTGAACCTTAAATGCTAAATACTTGAGAGAGCAATATGTCTTGTTGTGTATAACTAAGTGCAGGGAAGATATTGAAGGACAACGCTGATTTCCAAATTAAGCAAAGGTCTTGGACTTGCTCGAGGACGAGCAAGGTTTAAGCATGGGGGTATGTTGACGGTCGATTTTGGTACACCTAGCTATAAGTTTACCGTCAACATTTGCATGTATTTGATATTCGAACCAATGGTACTAACCCCCGAGGTATCAAGTTCACTCTCGCATGTCGATTTTGGAGTTTGTTGTTTACGTAGGAAACTAGCGCTTAAAGGGAGACTTTCGAGATAAGTTCATCAAGCACTTCAAGAGACGATCATGAAGCCCGGCACAAGTCCAGACACATCATGAACATGACTCCAAATGACCCGAGGACCGAAGCGTCAACATGCAAGTCTTTAGGGACTCAACCAGAAAACAGCGAAGCTTGCATAACAAGGATTCAAGCCTTAACCATGAAGGAAATGACGTCAAGGGCTCACATGCAAGTACACACAAATAAGGGATCACAAGAGAAGCAACCGAGGAGGAAACCGGGGCCGAACTGGGCCGAATTGGGCCTGGGCCGGCCGGCCGGGCCGACCGGCCCAGCCCCACTCCGGCCCGGTTCGCGTCCCCCTTTTGCCCTAGGTGCTTGTCTATTTATTGCCTCTGCCTCCGCCGGCCGCCACATCCATCCATTCATCAGAGAGCAGCCGAGACGAAGGAGAAGCACCGGGAGGAAGCTGACGGCCGCCGCGAGTCCTCGAGTTGCCTAGGAGATGGCTTAGGCCATGCCCTAGCTGCCATAGTTGGCCCTGCATGATGAAGCCATGGTGGAGTTCCGGAGCCGCGACTTGAATTCGTCAAGTCGTCTGTACCTCAACATTCGGTGATGTAACTATATCTTGTCATACTTTGATCTACTACAAGTTATACTTATTCATATGTGTAGCTACCATATGCCTTTAGTAGGACTATATCAAATCATGGTGATTAGTCTTTTCTTGTGGATACACCGTAGTAGTGCACGGACCGAGGTTTATCGCTCGGTGATGATTATCCTCGCGTAGTGACAGTACGAGAGGGGAGAAAGTGGCGAGTGAACGTGCATCAGACCACTCCATATCGGGTTACTCCATATCGAGTGTAATCCTTATCATAGTATAGGTTTAGATTGGTTTATCACATTGGCCGGAACGGCAACAAGAAGACGATAGGCTAGGTTTACCTTTGGTTTGCTTACCTTTATGGCTAGGTGGATGTGATCCATACATCCCTTCGTGTTTGTATGTTACCTTTATGCAATCAATGCTTCACATAGGGTTAGACCAGTAGGTTAGATAGAGAACCTTAGTGGTTTGCTTCCGATCCTTGGATTGACAAATCTAGGAAGGACCCTCCTTGGTGAAAAAGGCACCAAGTCACCCGTAGGCTTGCGGTGAACTTGAGCACGGTTTTGAACCGTAGGCTTCCAGGGATCGAAGCATGAAGCTGTGAAACTCTAGGACCTAGACAGAAGATGCTGAAGCTTCCAGAAAAAGGGGCTTGTTGACGGATAAAAGACGTATCCCTCTACGATCTGCAAGCGTACGGACCCCACACCTTTTTCACCATGGGTTCCCAAGGTTCTTGTCAATCCGCGGAGCAAGGGATTACAAGCGTTCGATCTACCTTCACACTCTAGCTACTCAAACCTCTAATTATGATTAAACTAGAAAACAATTAAACTACACTAGAGAGAATGATCAAGATATCAAGATAAAAGACACTCGCCCATGGGTCTACGATACTAGAGCATGCAATCGCTTAAAGACATGAAAACCAATCTAATCTATCGAGGTTGTGACCACGGTTTCGCCCTTTCCCTCCTCTCGTACTGTCACTACGCGAAGGTATTCATGACTAGCCCTATGATGGACACGGCGTATTGAATGGATCCATGGAAGCATTGGAACTCTTACCCCCTTTACGTCATGGTTGCTAACCTTAAGCATTAAAGTATATTCAACACAAGATGATAGATATATAATCCGACAAAGTGCGATTACATCTCAAGATCGATTACAACCCACAGACGAATTAGGAGATTACCGCATCAAGGTGCTAGACATAGCACCGTTGATCATGGTTTCCCTTCCGACAGTGTCTTCCTTCTTCTCCACTTGTGGGTGCTTCCTTCGAGGTGGTTGATCCCCCTTCGGAGACCTTCCTCCTCTCTCTCTAGCTTGTGGATGGCCTCCTATTGCGAATGGCTCTCTCCCTGTCAAATGGCGGCGCCTCCAGGGTTTTAGGGTTGAAGATCCTTCGGGTCCAAGGAAAGGGGGGCCGAACCGACCCCCGGAGTGGGCTGGGCCGACCGGCCCAGGCCCATCTCGGCCCGGTTCGGTCGCCCCTTCGCTCCCGTGGGTCCTCAGGTGATTATGCACTTTGCCCCCTCCAATTGGATGATTTTAACGATGTCATCCTCGCGTCCAAGATAGAGGTTCTCTGTGCATGAAGTTCGGTCTTTTACGCTTCAATCCCCGGGGGTGTTCCTCATAGCACTTCGGTTCTTGCCACCATTGGAAGTGATTTCATCAAGCTCATGAACACGAGCAAGACTCCGTAAATGCTCCTTTGAACTTGTTGTGAATCCGTCCTTTGTGTCCATGTTTTCCTACATAAACATAACACTTCCAAATGCATGCACATAGATGAACTTGTTATATGATTAGTGTGCCTAGTGGCGGGTTAGTTCCATAATCAAATCCAAACCAAAGTGTAATGAACATGCTTGGTGTACCAAAATACACCGTCAACATCTCCCCCATGCTTAGCTCTTGCTCGTCCTCGAGCAAGTACTCGTAAAAGAACTTCGTCCAAAGTGTTGTAATCGTGTACCGCTAATCCTTCTTCACAAGTTAGTCAATCCTTTCATCTTTAATACATAAATATAAAGTAATGATCATCAAACATAAACATGGGCGTTTAGAATCTTTACCACGTCAAGATTTACCCCACAACTCAAACTCTTCACTCGAAGCCTTCAATCTGAGCCTTCAAGTTTTTATGATTTTTCAAACAAAATTCCTGCAACAAGTATTAGACAAAAACCTTTCTCCAAGCTCTCTCAAGTCACTCATATGAGGTGTCTATCCTAAACCAAATTTATAAAACTCTCACCTCCCATAAGTCTCTCATATAACATGCAAAGTGGAGCTATAGGTAGGGCTAGCGCAATCAACACAAGTATTGTCAAACGAAGAACTTCCTCTAATGGTTGTTTACCTTTCAAAGCCAATGATCATGAGAATTAACCATATGTAGGGATATCAAGGATGAGAAGATTTAGAATGGTGGACATGTGCAAGGGCAAAAGAAAATTGTGACTACGAGGCACTGATGACGTCCTCGTTGTTGGATTGCACATGGTTGGAAAAAGAAAGTTTCGTCTCTCAACAACGTGACATCCTTCCTTGCACTTTTTATTTTTCTTTCACTTGATTCATCCCTCTCATATCCTTCATGCCACTCCTCTTTTCTCTTTCTCTTCTTTTTCAATCTCACATTTTCTCTTTCTTTACTTTTCTATATATTTCTTTCTTTCTTTCTTTCTTTTCCATACTCATACTTTTCTCTTAATTTTTCCCTCTCTTGACAACTTTTCCAAGCTCTCAACTCCTCTCTTTCTCGCATGCATACAAGCTGAAATTTTAAATAAATCATGCTAGAGACGAGACGAAACTTTTGAAAATAGGTTGTGTTCAAGGAATGCGATGTACAAAAGAGATGTATAGGGTTGGGTATGGAATTCGGCGATGTACGGGACTTCCAATGTGAAAGTCACGTTACCGAACACATGACGAGGCTAGCAACAAAAGATAAGCACAAGAACATGATCATTGCTCGAAATTAAAACTCCCAAGAGAGAAGGATCCTAGCCCAACTCATCATGCTAATCACACTTATGGTGGAGCAAAAAATAAATAGGCTTTGTATAGGATTTTTTTCTTACTCTCAACTTGGAAAAAGAGGTTTTGCTAACCTTTATTACAAGGGTTTTTAGATAATTTTCAGAACCGAAATCCTCCAACTTTTAGCATTGAACATAGCACAACTAACATGTGAAGCTCAAGATCGAAGTGTGGTATGGGTACTTTAAGTAGTAGCAATTCCACTAAGCACCACGGTAAATGTTTTTCGAACCACACACTTGTGTTCATATATCAAGAATCAAAGATAAACAAACAAGTGAATAAAGATAAGCATCACACAAGACACAAAATATATAAAGGCTCTTTTTATTTGATTTTCTTTGACTCAACACTAATTTAAGACACTTCAAACTTGCAAAAATTTAAAAACACACTCGAAAACTAAAGACTCTTTAAACTCTAAGACTCTCTCGAAGATCAAATTGAACATAAAATTGAAGCTCAAAAGCTAAGGCTAGCTAGCTAGCTCTCCCCCACGCTAAAAACATACGACGTCCTCATCGTATCTTACAAAATTCCTAAGGGGAAAACTAGACCTAGTGTTACTTCCCGCAACTATTTCACCACTTGCCTCTCATGTTCCCGACCATGCCAAAAAGTTTGCGCACATTGCGGTTGAGGAACTTGTAGTCGTCTTCAACTACGCGCTCCAAATCCTCCAAATGCTGCTTCATCGCCTCCATGGCTTGGAGACATTCGTCGACGGACGCGTAGAGATCCGCGATGGAGTGATGACAAGCCACACAACACATCAGATGCAATCCGAACGGGTCATCATTGCCATCGTCTCCGTCGTCATCACCGCCGTCGTCGCCACCACCATTGTCGTCGCCACCGTTGGGGCCTTCAGGAGTCTTCTCCTTGGGCACCTCATCCCAAATGTAAAGATCGTTATCATCTCTTCCGGTGGCTGCCCACGAGCTCAGGCTACGATCGTCGAAGTAATAGCTACCCCCATAGTCCTTAGGCTCGGGCGACACCTCCTTGTAGTCCTTCCGCTTCATGCCTTGGATGCGTGCCGACCTTCGAACGGGTGTAGGGACCTTCTCTCCTTCGACAGAGTTGCGAGATGCGATAGCTCCGGTCGGGACACGCCCTCCGCAATGGATGCGGGCGGTCCTCTTGATCTCGACGGGTAGCTTGAGCTCGCATCGCTTCACCTCCTCCATCGATGGCTCCTTGGCTCTTGCTTCAACACTAAGCTCCTCGGGGACATAATGGCTGCTGCGTGGGTGCAAAATATTGCTTGAAGGGATTGATTCCCGACCTCCCAATTCGGCCAAATAAATAGTCCGAAGAGAAAAACCTTAGGAACCTCATTTTCCTTTTTTAAACTTCCCGTAAAATTTTCTGACCGAAGAAAGAAGTCGAAAAGGAGCAATTCGGGCAAAAACCGGGATCGACCGCCGCGGGGACCCACCTGGGCCGGCCGGCCCACCCTATCTCGGGGGCCGGGCCGGTCCGGTTTTTCGTGCACCACCTTTTTTTGCATCCTTAGCCCATGGGAAAAAGTTGGCCCAGTAAATCTTCGCGAGAAACTCCAGAAAATTAAAAGAAAAATTATTTACAGAAATTCATGCCTTGTTTTTCGTCCTAGGCGGGACGTTCAGGCTCTTCTTCCATGGTAAAGACATCAACATGGTGAAGGGGCACAACGTCGGGTTCATAGTAAACCTTAAGTCGTTGACCATTCACCATAAATTGATCGCCTTTTATATCCATAATTGTTACCGCTCCGTTGGAGAGCACCGAATGCACATCCGTCCCACTTGCTTTGCAATTTCCCCTTTTCGAAGGTTTTAAACCTCGAATTGTAGAGGTGGACCTTATCTCCTTCTTTAAACTCTTTCTTTTTCAATCTTTTATCATACCACCTTTTGATTCTCTCTTTGTATATGCTTGCATTTTCATACGCCTTCAACCTCATCTCCTCTAGCTCACTTAGTTGGATTCTTCGTTTCACCACCGCGGCATCGAGATCGAGGTTCATCTCTTTAATCTCCCAATAGGCTTTATATTCCAACTCAACCGGAAGGTGGCAAGCTTTTCCATAGACGAATTGATAAGGGGTCATACCTATCGGTGTCTTGAACGCCGTTCGATAAGCCCACATAGCTCCGTCTAATTTCTTTGACCAATCCTTGCCTCCCTTCTCTATGGTTTTGTTGAGGATGCTTTTTAATTGTCTATTTGACGTTTCTGCTTGTCCGTTGGTTTGTGCGTGATAGGCCGTATAGACCCTATGTTCAATCCCCAACTTGGACAAGCACTTTTTGAAATTCTTCCCGGTGAAGTGAGTTCCTCCATCACTTATCAAGATTCTCGGTATACCGAAACGAGGAAAAATCACGTTCTTGATCATAGTAATGGACTCCTCCGTGGAAGCTTTACGACATGGCATAGCCTCTACCCATTTGGAACATAATCAACCATGACTAGAATATACTCATATCCGCATGAGTTTTTGAAAGGTCCCATGAAGTCTATACCCCATACATCGAATAAGTCAATTTGTAGATTGTAATTCAAAGGCATAGAATTTCTTTGAGAGATGTTTCCGGTTCTTTGGCATTCTGGGCATGATGCAACATATCTTTTAGTATCTTCATGCATCTCTGGCCAATAGAATCCGCTCGTCCAAACTTTTGCTTGGGTTCGAAAATGGCTATAGTGTCCACCGTACTCCGCCGAGTGGCACTTTCTCAGAATTTCTACCCTCTCTTCTCTTGGCACACATCTTCTCATGACTCCATCATTGTTTGAAGAGGTATGGTGCATCCCAAAAGTATTTCCTACTTTCGGAGATTATATTCTTTTGGGAATTTTTATCTAGATGATCGAGAGGCATCTTCCGAATCGCTCGAATGATATCAATCATCCAAGTGTCTTTATCGAGCACTCGATAGAGGTGGTCATCTCTCATCTTATCTTCTATGGGCTCTTTATCATCTTGTCCACGATTCATCCTAGACAAATGATCGGCCACAACATTCTCCATCCCCTTTTTATCACGAATTTCAACATCAAATTCTTGGAGAAGAAGGATCCAACGAATCAAACGTGGTTTAGCTTCCTTCTTAGCCAAGAGATACTTGATGGCTGCGTGATCGGTGTAAACAATGACCTTCGAGTTCACGATGTAAGATCTGAATTTTTCGAAAGCGAATACCACCGCTAGCAACTCCTTTTCCGTAGTGGCATAGTTCAATTGTGCCCCATTAAGAGTTTTGCTAGCGTAGTAAACGGCGTGAAATCGGCCTTCCTTTCTTTGATCCAAAACCGCGCCTACGGCTAGTCACTTGCGTCACTCATGATCTCGAAAGGTTGGCTCCAATCCGGAGGTTGAATAATGGGAGCACTCACCAACACACTTTTCAAGGTCCGGAATGCTGCTAGGCACTTCTCATCAAAGTCGAAAGCCACATCATTTTGAAGAAGATGCGTTAAAGGCTTAGTGATCTTTGAGAAGTCCTTAATAAATCTTCTATAAAATCTGGCATGGCCTAGAAAGCTCCTCAAGGACTTAATATCCGTCGGAGGTGGGAGTTGCTCAACCATCTCTACCTTAGCCTTGTCCACTTCAATGCCTCTCTCGGATATAACATGTCCGAGCACTATGCCTTGCTTAACCATGAAGTGGCACTTTTCCCAATTTAACACTAAGTCTACCTCTGCACACCTCGTGAGGACCTTTTCCAAGTTTGCCAAGCAATCCATGAATGTCTTCCTATAAACGGAAAAATCATCCACTAACACCTCGACAATTTCTTCGATGAATTCCGAGAATACGACATGCAACGTTGAAAAGAGGCCGGAGCGTTGCATAGACCGAAGAGCATTCTTCTATATGCAAACATTCCATAAGGGCATGTAAACGTTGTTTTGTGTTGATCGTCCGGGTGAATGGGAATTTGCATGAACCCCGAGTACCCATCGAGAAAGCAAGAATAAGCGTGGTTTGCTAATCTCTCGAGCATCTCGTCGATGAACGGTAGGGGGGAAGTGATCTTTCTTCGTCGCTTTGTTAAGCTTACGATAATCGATACATATCCGCCACCCGGTCACGGTTCTTTGCGGTATCAACTCGTTCTTCTCATTCTTCACCATGGTCAAACCTCCTTTCTTTGGTACACAATGTACCGGGCTCACCCATTCGCTATGCAGAACCGGGTAGATGGTTCCGGCATCAAGTAACTTGATGACCTCTTTCTTTACTACCTCTCACATGGCATGAGTTAGCCTCCTTTGGTGATCCACTACGGGCTTACATTAGTCTTCCATTGGTATACGATGAGTGCAAAAGGCTAGGCTAATACCTTTGAGATCATTAATCGAATATCCAATCACCTTCCTATGTTTTTTAATAAAATCAGCAACTTTTCATTTTCTTCGGGACTCAACTCGTCACTCACGATAACTGGATAAGTCTTGTCTGGGCCCAAAAATTCATACTTTAATCCTTTGGGCAAAGGTTTAAGGTCTACCTCGGGCACTTGTGGCTCCTCGGGTTTTATTTCTCCTATGTCCTCGAATTTTCCTTCCTCCCCGCTTCCATCATGTGGTTCTAAGCCTTTTGTTGCTTCTTCTAGTTCTTCATCTTTGATTACTAATTTGATTTTCCATCGCTTTTTGCAGCCGGTCTCTAAGGGTTTCAACAAAACAAAGACTATCTACCTCCTCTACTTCTTCTTCGGGAGGAAAGGGTGTAGGGTGTTTAGAAACGCGAAGAAAGATATATGTGTACTTTGTTCCATTAAGGTTCATTGTTACTTTGCCTTCTCCGGCATCCAACACGACATCAACCAATTTAAGAAAGGGCCTACCTAGGATTATGTGATCATGATTACTATGGTAAGCATCAATGACAAAGAAATCGGTTGGTATACATTTTCCAGAGATTTTTACTTTCATGTTGCAAGCAATACCTAGAGGTTTAACCGTTCTACCATCTCCCATAATTAATTTTGTTGTTGTAGGAGCTAAGTCTAGGTTTTGGTCTTGAACTTTATCGTAAATTTTAGAAGATAGGACACTTACTTGGGCTCCGATGTCGCATAAAGCCTTGCATTGAACTCTGTTGATCTCGCAACTCAAGCATGGTTCCATATTCTCTTCTTCTTCAGATCCTATCGCGTAGATTTCAGCGAGGCGAGCGTATGGTGATGCTTCGGGCTTGATCCCCATGATTCTCTTCACCTAGGCTATGTGTTCCGGATCCACTTCATCATCTCCAAAGAGTTTTTGAAAGATCTCACCGGTGGTTTCAAGGTTGTATGAATCTTCCGCTTTCTTCTCCGGTGGGAAATCCACTTCCAATGCTCTTGCCATCCCCTTTTGATTAGGGAACGGTCTTCTCTTGTCGAATATTTCTCCGTAATCGATAGCAACCCAATCCATTGGTTCGAACTCCCTTAGTGGCTTCGCGCTTGACATGGTTCTCTTGTTTATCTCATTTGATACGGCGAAGTCAACACTCGGGGTAGTTCTTGACTTGTTATGTTCTTGTTCAAACTTTTCCGGGATTGGCTCCTCTTTTGTGACTTCCTGGGTTGCCTCTTTAGAAAATTCAGCACACTTCTTCTTCCTTGAATTATATTCCGGCTCTTCCGCAAGTCTTGTTTCCCAATCTCTTCGCATGGCAGCCGCTTTACTAATTTTTTGTAGAAGTTGGGTGGCTTCCAGGAGTGTTTTCTCCATGAGATCCCCACCTGCACACATTTGGACGTGTTGCATGCAACTAGGGGTTAGGGAAAAGAAAAATGTATGCAAGAGTATGTCACCGGAGAAGCCGAGTCTTGGTCCTTGTTCGATTAACTCATTAAACCTATCCCAAGCTTGGTCTATCCCTTCCTCTTCTCCTTGCATGAAAGTGATCACTTGCCTCCTTAGATGTTGAACCTTGCTAGTTGGAAAGAACTTCTCGCAAAACTTCTTTGTCAACTTGTTCCAATTGCCTTCAACTTCAAAGGACGCAAACGAGTACCATGTCTTTGCATTGCCGGCAAGTGAGTAGGGAAAGAGATTCCATTTGAACCATTCATCGGGAACTCCTTCTTGACGCACCGTGTTGCATAGCGTCGTGAAATGCCTTATGTGTCTATATGGGTTCTTCGTAACCATCCCTTCAAACGGGTTTGCCGCCACCATCTCGATGATCTTGGATTTAATTTCATACTTGGTCGCTTCGAGCTTCGAATCCGACTCTTGTACTTTTCTGTCTTCACATCGAGGGCTAGCGTAATCCCTTAGTGATTTCTCCGGTTCTTCCACGGGTTGATTGACGAACGCCATCTAGACAATAAGTTAAAAAACAAAAACAAAAACAAAACAAGTGGTTTTCTACATAATATGTGTTAGATATAGCAAACAAAAGATAAACTAAATATAAACTAAGTTAAATGAAAACCAAACGATGTAAACTAGCTTGCTCCCCGGCAACGACGCCAGAAAAAGGGGCTTGTTGACAGATAAAAGACGTATTCCTCTACGATCCGCAAGCGTACGGACCCCACACCTTTTTCACCTAGGATTCCCAAGGTTCTTGTCAATCCGCGGAGCAAGGGGATTACAAGCGTTCGATCTACCTTCACACTCTAGCTACTCAAACCTCTAACTACGATTAAACTAGAAAACAACTAAACTACACTAGAGAGAATGATCAAGATATCAAGATAAAAGACACTCGCCCATGGGTCTACGATACTAGAGCATGCAATCACTTAAAGACATGAAATCCAATCTAATCTATCGGGGTTGTGACCACGGTTTCGCCCTTTCTCTCTTCTTGTGAGGGATACATCACATGATATCTCAAGATGGTAGATAGATAATCCGACAAGATTCCCTCCTTTCACATTAAAGTATATTCAACACAAGATGATAGATAGATAATCCGGAGATCTTCCTCCTCTCTCTCTAGCTTGTGGATGGCCTCCTGGTGCGAATGGCTCTCTTTCTGTCGAATGGCGGCGCCTCCAAGGTTTTAGGGTTGAAGATCCTTCGGGTGCAAGGAAAGGGGGGTCGAGCCGACCCCCGGAGTGGGCTGGGCCGGCCAACCTGGGCCGACCGGCCCAGGCCCAATTCGGCCCGGTTCGGTCGCCTCTTCGTTCCTGTGGGTCCTCAGGTGATTATGCACTTTGCCCCCTCCACTTGCATGATTTTGACGATGTCATCCTCGCGTCCAAGATAGAGGTTCTCCGCGCATGAAGTTCAGTCATTTACGCTTCAATCCCCGGGGGTGTTCCTCGTAGCACTTCGGTCGTTGCCACCATTGGAAGTGATTTCATCAAGCTCATGAACACGAACAAGACTCCGTAAATGCTCCTTTGAACTTGTTGCGAATCCGTCCTTTGTGTCCATGTTTTCCTACATAAACATAACACTTCCAAATGCATGCACATAGATGAACTTGTTATATGATTAGTGTGCCTAGTGGCGGGTTAGTGCCATAATCAAATCCAAACCAAAGTGTAATGAACATGCTTGGTGTACCAAAATACACCGTCAACATCCGCGAACTATACAACAATCTCACCTCACCATCATATACACCTGACTCTCTCACTTACAGTACCACGCATGTGCTACACCTCCTATCTAGCTACAGTCCCACCTCACGGAGCTGCAGGCAGTCCCCACGTAGCCCGTGAGGTGAAGCTGTAGCTAATTAGGACGTGGGGCTCTGTATCAAAAAAGAAAATGCTTACATTTATTGTATATAAAACTAAAAAAAAACTTAATAAAAGAATTTAATCTTCTATTTCCTCCTGTAGCTACCTAGAAATAAGAGGGGCCATAGAATTCAACACTGTATTTTACGAACTATATGTACACATACCTACATATTTATAGATTGGATTAAATATATGCATAAATAAAAAAACAAAAGGGGATAGAATTCAACACTATCATTACTGTACATAACTCAGAAGACTAGATGCTCTGGGAACTACAACAGCCTCACCTCACCGTCATATACACCTGACTCTCCCACTTACAGTACTACACATGCGCTACACCTCCTATCTAGCTACAGTCCAACATCACGGAGCTGCAGGCAGTCCCCACGTAGCCCGTGATGTTAAACTATAGCTAATTAGGATGTGGGGCTCTGTATCAAAAAAGAAGATTGGATGCTCCGGGAACTACAACAATCTCACCTCACCGTCATATACACCTCACTCACCCACTTACAGTACCACACATGTGCTACACCTCCTATCTAGCTACAGCCCCACCTCGCAGAGCTGCAGGCAGTCCCCACATAGCCCGCGAGGCGAAACTGTAGCTAATTAGGACGTGGAGCTCTGTATCAAATAAAAGAAAATGCTTACATTTATTGTATATAAAACTAAAAAAATACTCCATAAAAGAATTTAATCTTCTATAGCTTCCTAGAAATAAAATCATTTCTAAATAATGAAAGAATGGAAATAAACTATATGTACAAAATAAACTATAGTTACATTTTCTCTATGTCTATTTTTTCTTTATGAGCATATATCTTATAAACTATATGTACAAGTAAAATTCGAAATTATGAAAAACAAGAAAATAAGAGAATGCTTACATTTATTTTATATATAAATTAAAAACATACTTAACAAAATAATTAATCTTTTATTTCCTCCGATGGCTACCTAGAATAAAATCATTTCTAAACAATGAAACAATGGAAATACCTGGTACATTTTCGGTATGTCTTCTTTTATGAGCATATATTTTTTAAACTATATATATAAGAAAAATTCGATATTATGAAAAACAAGATTTTAATGAAAGAAGGAACAATGCAAGTACCATCCTAACTACATCTTCACGTGTATATACAAAATCTCATCTCTCTAATTAATTTAAGCTCCTCCTACCTAGCTACAAATTAACATTTCTATTTTCTCTATCTCTAAACCATAAAACAAAATTTAATCACCACAAATGAAGGGAGGATGAAGATTCTAACCTTTACAACACCTTGGAGGAGAGAAATCTTCACAAACTAATGAAGAAAAAAATCGCAGCATCACCCTAGGCATGAGTCGCCATGGAGGGAAGGAGCTTGAGCTCGCGGGTGGCTATGGTGAATGGCTCGAGTGGCAGGAGAAATAAGGAGGTACATGCGTTATATTGCCCCCAGCCTTTAGTCTCAGGTGGACCTTAAGTCTCTGCTCATAACACTAGCCGGGACTAAAGGCCGGGGGCAATTATTGTCGGATGGAGCCGTTGAGAGCCCCCTTTTGTCACGGTTCGTAATACGAGCCGGGACTAAAGGGGGGCCGGCTACAACGACCATTTCGGGCCACGTCGACGAAAGGCTTTTAGTCCCGGCTCCAAAGTTGAACCGGGACTAAAGGCCCGAACAAAAGCCTCGCTCTCCACAAGTGAGATTTGATGGCGAGAGGGAGAGGAAAGCCATCCAAAGACCGGCTTTTGCTTCCACTGCTGCGAGTCTTCAGCCTACTCCGTAAACAACAAATAATATATCCCAACAACGGTCCAATCTGCATTCTTCAAGTATTTAAATTTCTAAATATGCCTATTTGTCACATGTCTATGATATACGCACACCTGCATGCCTATTTGTCACATGTCTATGATATATATAGTCTGGCACGACAGACCTTGAGATTGACAAAAAAAAAAGTATTGCAAGCATCTTTGTCTACTCCTTTTCAAAAAAAAAAAATCTTTGTCTACTGCGCTAACTGCATATATGAATACACATGCTTTAGTTGTAGATGAACTTGGATGCACTTGTACTTTCTAGTTCCGGATATAAAGTGTGGTAATTCAGATAATACATGGATGACGACCAACTGATGGAAATTTTGGCCCATGTTTGCATCATGGGGCTAAACATTAGCTCACACTTTTAGCCTCAACTTAACCCTTGGTTTCCAAACAGAAAGGCTAAACTTGAGAGTAATATTTATCCCCCCTCTCAAAATTCTTAGCCCCAACAATGGATTTTGACCCTCAAATTAACCCTTGTTGGCATAATGTTTCGCCCCAATGGTTAATAATTCATAGCCCAATTCCAAATTTTTACTGTTCATCCACTATATTCATCCCACCACACATTCTCCAATCTAAACAAGCTTAAGAGGAGAAGGTGATGAATTAGCCAACTTAATCATACAAAACTTTAATAAGAGCACCCCACTAGTCAATTATCTCCTCCTAGAGTGCCACGTCATCATAGGTCCACTAACTGCAACTTCCACCCTATTTCTAGACTGCACCCTCGCGTACCCATCAAGCAGCACTGAACAGATGGTCATACTAGTGAAAGTGTATCTAGGCCCCTAAGTGGATTTTGGTGAATTGTATGAAAAAACGATTAAAAGACTAATGTATTTGTCTAAGTGTGTGAGCAGGTTTATTTATATATTCATGAGCCATTATTGGAGTATTTATCTATGAATGAATATTATATGGCTCACATTGGAAAAGACAATTATATGGATGATCTTTATGCACATTGGTAAAATGTCAAACAATAAGTGGATCTATATTTTGGGGATGTTTTGTGAAGATGAATTACGTCACCAAAGAATGTGGTAGCTTGACTAAAAATATAAAGGGATCATAAAAAGAGAAGTTGGTAATTCTCTCAAGTTAAAGTGCAAGGCTTCATGTGGTAATTGAAAGAGGATATAAGGATGAGTGTAAACTTAATGGTCCTTAAAAGGAAGCTTGCATATTTGTTGTCAATCAAGAACAAACATTTGAAGCGGAATTTTCTAATGGAGCTTAATTAAGGATGAAGTGAAGTGGAACTCAAAGTGGATTGGGTAAGAGATGAAGAGATCAACCGAGGTGTCTAGGGTGAGGGACTAAGCAATCTTTGGGGTCTTGGCCCGATCGCCATTAGTGTTTTGCCAAGATGAAGTTCTAGCATCTGTGGGGTCTCCAAGTATCATATCCAAGCCTTAACCGAGGAAAGCAATGCAACACATCAATATGTTATGATTGACAATATGGAGAGACTTAAGGATTAAAGTGTGCACTCTTATGCAAAAAGGGAAAAATCCTAAGTCACTAGCTCAACTATGGATTTGCTCAAGACATCGACTATGTTAAAATCCCTCAAGTTGGAATTGCAAAAGTATGGCAAGATTGAAGATCTACAAGCTCAAGTGATCAACTCCGTTTTACATTTATTCTTGAGTTTAGGGATGTCGTACTATCATTAGGGATGTAACACTAGCTCTAAGACAAAAGATCAAAAGTGCTCATTAGTTGACCTAAGTGAGAACTAGTCTTGAGAGAGTTTCTGAGTAGTCTAACGAACCTCTAACCCATCCTTTGCCACTTCAACTCGTGTTGGAGTGCTTGTGAGAAGAGAGAAGGGTTTCAGGGCCCTCTCTGCCCAGGGCAGTCTAACCGCCCCTGGCAGGCCAACGGCTAGTTTTTCACACTAGCCAGTGGCAGGCGGTCTAACCGCACTGACCAGGAGGTCTAACCGCCCTGACCAGAGTTCTAACGGCTAGTTTTCCTTGTGAGGGGTATAAGTACCCCACGAGCTACACTTGTTGGGGCTGCTGATTCTAGGGTCGCTGAGGTGCTTCGCCTGCTGTTTTTCATAAGCCAAAGACAAAGAAACACTACCCAGCCCTCTCTTTGTGAGATTTTCTTTTCAAGCCATATCCTAGTATTGGGTTGAGAGTTTAAGCCTTTGTGAGCTTGTGTGATCTGAGTAAGAGCATCCCATAGCTTGAGCACTTATGATTCGCGTCGAAAAGCCTTTGAAGCATTTGTTTCTTTTGGAGGTTCGCCTCCTAGACGGCTAGGCGTCACCGGCTAGCTCCCAAGGTTGTGGTGAGCAGTGGCAAGTTTGTGACGGCTGTGATCTTGCCTCTTCGTGGAAAAGATTGTCTTAGTGGAAAGGAGGAAAGCAGTTCAAAGAGACTCGACTTGTTGTGGGAGAACTCCCTTACAAGCTCCTCAATAGAGACGTAGTCATTCCTTAGTGGGCGGTGAACTTCAGGAAACAAATCCTCGTCTCTCCTTTGTGGTTTGCCTCACTCGTTTTGATTTCTAGCATATTTATTTTTGCTTTCGCTTGATCTACTTGGGTGTGCTTGTTTTTGAGTGTAGGGATCATTACCCTGCTTATGACCATATACAGAGCCACTCAAGAACTTAGGTGTTTGCTATAGAAGTCAAGGGAAGACTTCAATTGTTTGCAGGTTTACTGGGTGGAGGCGGTCTAACAGCCTCGGTAACCGGTCTAACCGCCCCCTCCGTGTTCAGTACATCAGGGGCGGTCTTACCGCCTAGGCTGGAAAAGCTCAAGTTTTGGGGGGAAAATTTTATTTGGTCGTCTCGCCTATTCAACCCCACTTTAGGTGGCATCAAGGTCCTTTCAACTAGCATCAATCGAAGATGTTATGCTTTGCCTTCCATTTGTCATTGGTCTTCTTTAATTTTTATTAACTCTATCATGCTACGAATAGTAGTCGAGCAGTCGGCCTCTCGATGCTTTATGTACCCACTCTCGCTGCTTTATGTACCCAGTCGCATTTCCCTTCCGATGCTATGAGATTTTCCTCACCTACCTCATCTTCAGTTCTGCAGTCAATCATAGCGTGATGTTCGTCCACTCCAGTCCTGCTTGATGTTCGTCAATCATCCTCCTCCTCAATCTTCCGGCGGAAAAAATGGTGGTGTCGTACCCGGCTGCCGGCAACGTCAATCCAGCGCTGCAGCTCGCCAAGCTTCTGCACCACCACGACACCTACATCACCTTCGTCAACACCAAGCATAACCACCTGCGCGTGCAGGACATCGAGGGCGCCGACACAGTCCTGCTAGATGTTCGTCCCCTTGGCTCGCCACCTCAAAGCATCATCTATGGTTGCCACTGTCCACCTGTTGCTGCTGGCTGCAACTTACAGCACAACTGTCAAGACAGCAGTTTCTCTTCACCATTCAGATTATTCTTTGTATTTTTATTGTCCATTGCACATTTCTTCGGTCTTAGCGCACTTCTTTCTAAATAGATTAATTGATCATTCAACCGGCAAGATTACATATATAAAATAGGAAGTGTTCGATTGAGATGGATTTAAGCCACATTCGCTACAGGCCAAATAGGCACAGCTGCAGCAGCCGAATAGGGGTTAAAAGTGTATATATGTTGCAAATCCGATTCAGTTTACCACCCTTGGCACAGCTGCAGCAGCTGAACAGGGGTTAACAGATCATTATATGTTGCAAATTTGATCCAGTTTACCATCCTCGTGGTGGTCCATATATTTTGTACGGAGTAGCAATGCACTCCAGTTGAGTTTGAGTTGGCTATTAACTTCCTTCTGTATTCTACCGACTAAGCAGCACCTCGGTTGAGTTTGGATTTCCTATTAGCTTCAATTCCTTCTGTGTGCTACGGAGAGAGCAGCTACACATACAGTATGCTTCAATTTGTTTCCTACAACTTTTACTACTTTCATTCATGAACTATTATATATTTGGACCAAGTACACCGTACTTATCAAATTGGCATGCCATCCAATGTTTCATAGACTTCAGTTCCATCATATATATTCATCCTATCAATGTCTTCTGCATACACAAAAGCATTGTGCACATAAGTTCATAGCTGTACCATCAACCAACCATCCCGCAACAACGCACGTGGCATTCATCTAGTAAATTAAAGTTTATGGCTGCCACTATTTGCTTAAAACATAAACTCATACTATCTAGATGTGCAGCTAAAGCTTGTTCTAATGAGAAATCCTCATCTCAAAGTGTTTTGCAACCTATATTAGATCCTATGAAAATACTAGTATATGAAAGTAAAGGCACACAAATTGCAAGTATAAATACGAAAACATAAGAGTGGATGAGGAGAAAGAAAACTCTTGACACAAGATCTATCCCGTAGTATCGTAGGCACTAAGCTACACCACAAGATCATGTTGTTGAAGCACTCACACAAGAGTATTACTTCGCAGACTCTTCATCAAGTCTCTCCCAAGACACAACTCGACTTGCCACTTAGACTCGGCCACAAAAGCACTCGTCAAGCTTCATTGGTCACCTTGATGTTGTCTCCACTAAGAAGCTTCTCCACCAAGGAAGGAGGTCTCCACTTCCCCCGTAAACAGTCGTCAATGCTACTCCACACCAAGTCGGAGGGTTGAAGACTTGTAGGAGAGCCACAAAGACTCAAAACTCTGGCAGCACCTTGTAGACCTTGATTCACTCTAGAATCACCTCATAAGGTAGGCACACCTTACATACACTTAGCTCTAGACCTATGCTAGCTAGCACTAATAAACACTCTCACAAAACATGTGTTAAGATTTTAGATGAACACTTAATCACTTTGGTGGCTTAAATGTGATCTCAATGTATCTTGCACTCCAATGAACCCCCACATACTCCATCACGCTCAAATGGGTGGGCGGAAGAGGTATAAATAGCCCAAGAGGTCAACAAAGCTGTTGGCTAATGACTAAATAAGTTGTATCGTCAGACAAACCAATGGTCTATGAGGGTAGCACCGGTTCATTCGGTGCTACTAGTTGTTAGTCACTTCCACGTTGAAAATGTCAATAATATGCACTGACTGATCTGTGCTTTGTTTGGTGGGCGGCAGATCATCTGATGTTACTTGTTTCTGTGCCAAAACCTCTTTATTTTGAAATATTCTAATTATGCTTCGACCGACTCATTGCTCTAGTTCCCCATCAATTCATTTGGTGCTCCTTGTTTTTCCTTCTCTTTGACAATATTGGTCGTGCTTGGATCCCTGGTGTTAGTATTAGTGGTTGTCTTTAGCTCCCCCAACTAACACGTAACAAACTAACACCAACTGTGTTTGGGTGACTACGTTAGTTTGCATTCAATGCTACTTTTACAATCATTTGATGATAAAAAGGGGGCGAATTCTGGCAATTTGGGCTGAAGGGGGCGTCGTTGCCCTTCGTGTGGCCACGCACGAATTGAAGAAGTTCAAGGAAAAAGATAAGTCCATGGGCATAAATATGTATCAAACAAATATGTCCATGCACATAAATCCAACATAATTGTCTCACTCAAACATACAAATATGAAGAAAATCAAGGAAAAATTAACAATTACAGTCCATACACGTTTACACTTAATGAACCAACACACCTGCAAGTTCATCACGGGAGGCATTCTTGTTGTCATCTTCAACAAGAAGTTCGTCATCTGGCCATGACGGATCACTGTTGTTAGGCATTGGATCATAATTTGCATCTACATCACATCTCTGGAAATTAGATACCCCAATTCTGCTCTCTTTAAAGAAATTGCGAAGAGTCATACAAGCAACAATTATTCTAGTTTGCTTTCTCTCTAGAAACATTGGAATGTGCAATAACATCCTAAATTTCATCTTCAACACTCCAAAAGATCGTTCAGTGACATTCCTAACTTGAGCATGTGTATGGTTAAAGGTTTCATTGATACCTTGTGGAGGATGGCCATTTTGTCATTGCTTGACATGGTACTGTGTACATCTATATGGTGAAAGGTACCCTGGCTTGTTTGGATACCCCGCATCAACCATGTAGTACTTACCTACAAGGAAAAAGGCACTTAAACATTGAGACTTAAATAAACAATTTCAATTTAAACAAATGCATCTACAAATGCAGAAGCAAACCTTGTGGTGGATAAGGGAATTTGTGATGATGAGTAGTCATAGCATCCTTGACAACTCTCATGTCATGTGTTGAACCGGGCCATCCCACCAAAACAAAGGTAAATTGCATGTCGACAAGTTGGAGCGGAGACAAGTGCCATCACAGCTATGTTAGTGTGCTGGCGGCCAATGGCAGCTACACCGATCAATGACATGATGTTGTGTCCTTCGCGACTAGCTGCCAATGAGGATGAAGCACCAAAGTTGAGATAATGAGGACTTTGTGGCACTCGACCGGCCCATCCAGAACCACCTCCGACATGCTGGTTCAGCACGCCAAGCGTGCGCTGAGTGCGAAGGGGGCTGCGAAGGGAGGTCGGAGCTCCTATCGCGACCGACTAGTTGGTCAAAGTTGCCCTAGAGGAAGGCACCATATTTACCAAGATGGGGGATGCCATCCACCGCTTGGGAGTTGATGTCACATTCCTCGAATCTGGTGTGCATGGAGGCGCCGCCACCGTGGCCGCTCGCTGATGGATTGGACGACTACATGTTGTCTGCGGTAGACTCCTGAGAGAAGAAATCATAGCCATCCCCGTTCATCTTCCACGGAAGAGGTCAACAACGCTGGAGGATGGGGGCGATGGCGATGGGGTATGGAGGTTGCGGTGCTAGGGGATGGAGGCGGCTACGCTTGTGGATGGCGGCCCACAACGCTAGTGGATGGACACGACGACGCTGGTGGATCGGGCGACAGCCCTTGTCGATGGAGGCTACGACACTCGGGGCGCTGGTGGATGGGATCCACGGGGGTGGATGGGGACCGCCGACAACACTAGGGGAGGAGGTGGTGGCACGTGTGGAGGCCGCCATAAGCATGGGTAGATTAGGGCAACAATGTGAGTGGATGCTGGGGTCTGGATGCAAGCGAGTGGATAGGGGCAGTGGTGGTTCCGGATCTCGTGTGGAGAGAGAAGGGGGAAGTGGAGTAAGTTCGTGGAGGGGTTAGAATTTTGGGGGGTGTTAGTCCCAACGAACACCAATATAACACACATGTTTGGCTAAAGTATTAGTTTTGTGTTATTTGCCTCCAAACTAACACACTGATCTGATGCTTAGACCGACGCTCACGCACCCCATCAGATCATCTAGTGGTTAGCTTTGACTTGGGTCACCCGTAGTATACCAAATCCACTAGTACTTGCACTGACACATTGTGGGTGAGGGCATCAGTTCATCTGGTGGTTTATTTTGCTATGTGGGATTCAATGGCTCTTTCACTCTTGTCACTGTATGAGTCGGTGACATAAATATTTTTCTGTTTTTGTTGATTTCTTCGTGTGTTTGCTTTGAATTGATGTTGGTTGTGTTGGCGCAAAACGTGCACCTAGCACCAAACACACAGCAAGCCGAACAAGCTGGCTTCACACGTGCAAAGAGTCACGAGATGTGCCAGTCAATTTTTCCTGAAAATTAACAAAAGATAAAGCAGTTAGATACCAAAGCTTGGAACTTGCCGGGTGGTACCAGACAGTTCCATATTTATGGCTATAAAGCCAGATGGGATGACACATAGCTATATAAAGCTATCTGCCAACAAACTGAAAGCCATTCGGGAACTTATAAAAGGAAAAGTAGCACTGCCGAATGGATGACGTAAGCATGACAGTGATCAGTCTTTGTTTGAGCAAAGATGCGCGTGCACGAGGCCATGACCGATCCCCATGAAAACTAACATTAAATAAATGGATAAAGTAAAGCACGAACGTAAACATGTAATAAATAAGCATGCATAGATCCAAAGCACTAGTCTACCACATGTCTAGGTACTTAAAAATCCGTCGGGTACGACACCAAGCAAATCTATCCACCGCATGATACAACTTGCATGAAAATCGTACCACTTTCCACAAATAGATCTATCCACCGCATGATACAATCTAAATATGGAAAGCTAAAAGCACACGTTATTTAAAGCACGAATTACTCACGTGTTCTACTCGTGAAGAAACATAACCGAATACGGCCGAACAGCCGATTCAGGGTCCATGAAGAAGGAACGAACATTACCAAGTGAATAAATCTATCAGATTGATTTGGAATCTAATCCACCGGATGACTAGCCCCAAAGCAACCCAAAAACCTGCATCTACCGCATGATACTCAGCTCTTTCAAGATTTATACTAACATTGGCAAGCTTGAACCCGCAACACGTAACAATCTAGATCGATTCGGTTTCGGCTATCGGAAAGCACAAGATCCACATGCTTAAAACACGAAATCTGCTCGTACAAGGATCACGAGAGGGATAAAGCCGATCCAAACCCATCTAGATTGGGCAAAAGGTGTTACATGAACTTAAACATAAAGTAAAAACTCAAAGCAACACGGGGTAACTTAATGAATCTATTGGATCTTGCCAAAATCCAATAGAGCCAATAACTAGTTTCAAGCTAGATCTTAGCCTACCGCATGGCTCATGACCTAACAAAAAACCCTCTTGAACCAAGCTTGAGTCTACCGCATGACACGAAGCATGGTAACAAGACTACTTGCATCAGATCTAAATCCACCGCATGATACTAGACATGATACAAGGTTGCCGGTACTCACGGAGGTCGACGGATCGATGAACCCTCTCGAAGAACTCGACGACACGACAAAAGCACTCTAGGGTTTGGCGTAAGGCCGGTTTGTATTGAAGAATGATTGTGTATTACATACATTTAAGGCTCATATTTATACCCTGCCAAGTACAATCTCGAATGGATTCGCTCCTAACTTATCTCTAAGCTTGATCGCCTATCCATCCATTCGTCCTTCTTGCTTGAGCCACGTCACCATCCAATCCCGCAAAATCAGCTCAACTGTTCCTTTGCCGAACGGGAGCAGATAGCCGACCGCAGACTTCTTTTCCGAATACATCTGAAAAAATCGTCTCCTTCCATCAAACGGACTCCTCACCGAGCTGGACCCACAAGTCAGACTCCCTACCAAATTTTGGTGTTAACACATGCCCCTTCAATTGCGGGATAAAAGTGATTTTGTTCCGCAATTGACTCCAGCCACGAATATTTTCAAATCGAATCTGTCAACACCTGTTCTTCTTTCTTCGCAATCCGCCGGAGTCTTCGTCTAGATCCAAACCCTAGATCCCCCTGTTCTAAGCTCAAATCTCCCATGGCGGCTCAAAACCAAGACGCTCAGGTAAATTCCCCTCCCGTAAGCTTCATTCGGCATTTAGGTTTTCAATTTTACCTGAGATTTCGTTTCCACTTTTCTTCAGGAGCCTTCTACTGAGCTTTTGATTCGCACCGAGGCCAATGCAAGATCCTATTACCTTGGTCCTGTGGGGAACTCGGATCCTCGAGATTTCATCGCAGCTGAATCTCAAAGGATCCCTTTTAAAGCGGCTCTATCCCCACCTCCCCGGTGGCAAGACACTTTCAAGAACTGGCCCTTGCCTCCAATCGCAGGCTGGAAAAATTGGTACCGGAGGATCCTTGCAGATAAGGGTGCCAGAATACAAAACTGGGATACCCTCCGCATTGCTCAGTGCCTGGAGTTATCTTTGGCCGAGACCCCCAAAAATGAAGACCTTTTTGATAGCAGCCTGCCATTTTTGGTCAAACGGTGTCAACGCCTTTCTCTTTGGCCACGGCCCGATGTCTCCAACTCTGGCCGATGTGTACATGATCACCGGCCTGGATATTACAGGATCTGTTCAGCCCTGGGATTTCAAAAGTTCTTCACGGCAAACAGGGGTGAAACCAGGAAGCGGATATAAGAACTACATCTCGAGCCACATGAAGGACAATACCCTTGGTGAAATTGAGTACAGGGCATTTCTGAACATGTGGCTATGCAGGTTCGTCTTCTGTGGTAAAGCCAATGAGCCTACCGTGAATCACATTGCAATGGCTTCTCACTTGGTCAATGGCAACCGCCTCCCCCCGAGAAATTCCTCCTGGGCAGTGTGTATCATATGCTTCACCAAACTGTCACCCAGATGTATACTAGCCAGAGGATAACATGTGTCAATGGTCCTTGGTGGTTTGTTCAAATGTGGCTGCAGCTTCACATGCACCAGATCGTTGGTGTCGATTTGAACACCAGGCTCTTCCCTTCATCCAATCACCCTGAAGGGGAACCCCAAGCCACCAGAGGATGCCAAAATTATGGAGAAGCTGCTTCAACTGTTCTTATTCGGCAGGACATCAGCCAGCTTTTTGAGCTATTCTTCAAAGGTTTCCAAAAGCCTCTCTGGTTTCCTTATCTGGATAATGACACTTTGACTCTCCCCTGTGAATTCTCTTTTGAAACTGAACACCAAGATGGGAGATTTCTAGCGATCCTCAATATCATAATCCACCCGTGCATGCTGCCGGCTGAATTCAATGGAGGAAGGCTGACCTATAGCACTTATGAATATTATCAGCCCAATGTAGTAGCTCGGCAACTTGGGTGCGGCCAGATGCCCCCAAGGCTGTTTCTGCATGAATTCCTCAAGCCCAGGGAGGAAATCAAAGAACTCATGCACAGTAGTAGAGTCTTCCGCTATGTGTGCAGTCCCACTGTCTACACCTGGCCTTTTGTACCTACAACAATAGCTCACCCCACCTTTAACTCATGGTGGCAAGAATTCCATGATCATATCTTTAGTGAGCCTGTGCATTTGTTCTGTGCAGAGTTGATGCCTGATTTTCAGCCAACTTCAGAGGTAATATAACTAACCTTTGGATCAGACATTTCCTCTTCCAATCATGATTCTGATCTTATTTCTTTTACTCACGGAACACGAGTGCTCGCCCCTCGAGCCGGGAACATCACCTACAATGCCGTAGGCCCGATCTCAGCACTGGGATTCAGGTCCCCAACTCTGGCTCAGCTAATGGCCAGGTTTGCCACAACAGACCCAAGCCTTTCCAGTCTTGCTGCTGACAGGAGGCAAGGTTTGACCCTGATTGCTCCTCCAAATGCCAAGAGGAGAAGAACTGTCAAGAAAATCCTTGTTGAGGTAAAAACCTTTCCCTTAATTGATCACAAAATTACTCTGTTTCTGATAAATCATATATTTTCAGCCCAGAACCCAGCAATCTTCAGTGCCAGAACCTGCCAATGCCCCATCCACTGGTATGACCTTCACTGCCCCCTTTTTGAGGATGAACACTGGCATTTATCTTTTAATTTGACATTTGCAGAAGACACAATGGAAGAACAACTTGTGGATGTCACAGTGTCTCAACAAGCAAGTCCACCCAGGGTTGAATTACCTATCCCAGTGGAGATCTCATCTTCATCAGGGACTCAATCACCTTCTGCAGAAGCAATGAATTCTCCAGAGATGAGTCTCCCAATCCAGCCAGAACTGTCAAGTCCTCCAGGGGCACAATCACCTGCTGGTCATGCAGAGACACCAACCCCAGCAGAGGTGAACCCATCCCCTTTTCAGCCAGAAGCCCCTGAGCTGCCAACAACAACGCCTTCTCACATAGAAGCTTCAGCCTTGCCTGGAACATCTCCCTCGCCTGTGATTGCCCCTGAACAGAGTCCTGCCCCAGCTCAAGAAACCAGACATGAGGTACTTATTTGCACTTCAACTCTGCTACCTTTACTTTTAGCACTCCTAACTCGGCAATGCTGCCTTCTTAGGATCAGGCCCCCTCATCATCAAGTCTGTCAATGGGGAACAATCCAGTTGCCGAGGTGATGGAAGAAATGCATCAAACCCTGTCAGAGGAAGTGCTAGAAAAGCTCAGGGAGATCTTTGCCTAGCTGGAAAAGGATACACAAGATCAGTTCAGAGATCTCGATCACTTTGAAGAAATGCTCGAGTCTATTAGCCAAGAGCTTCCTGAGGACATCAATGCTCCTCTTGCATCTATCTGTGGCCTGGAGATCATTATGCGCCCATAAGGCAGGCTTTGAGGAAGGTGCGCTCCCGCCCGGCTATTGAAAAGAAGAGAGCCAGTGCTGAACAAGCCATGAACGGGGCACAATCTAAGACCAAGAGCCACAAAGATACATTGGCCAATCTGCAAGCCTCTCGTGATTTAAAAATTGCCAGAAAAGCTGCTCTGGAGGCAGAATTGAGAAGCCTGTCAGCTGAGATAAGGGCCGACAACAGGAAAATAGCCGAACTCCCTGAATTGATAGGGAAGACCCAAGAGGAGGCAAAATCGGCTATGGCCAAGATGAAACAATGCGATGCAGAGCTTACCACCTTGTCTAGTGCCCAGAAAGATTATCAGGAGCGGTGGGATAATTTTCGCCAGACAATATCCAATGTCCATAGTGTAGTTGCAAAATACTTGAACATTTAAACACTTCAATTGATGTATAACCGAATTGGTCGCTCTTGTAATATCTGTTCTTGCAATTTTATTTCTTTTTCCTTCTGCGCTCCTTCAAACGTAATGCTGAACGACCCATTTGGCAAAGAAACGCCAACACCCGAATGGCGCTTTGACTCTTCTCAGCCGAGCCAGTTAACTGAATGTGACTCAGTGTTGACGGATAAAAGAGGTATCCCTCTACGACCCGCAAGCGTACGGACCCCACACCTTTTTCACCACGAGATTCCCAAGGTTCTTGTCAATCCGCGGAGCAAGGGGATTACAAGCGTTCGATCAACAACGACATACTAGCTACTAAGACCCTAACTACTATTATACTAGAAAACACTAAACTACACTAGAGAGAATGATAAACGATCAAGATAGAAGACACTCGCCCACGGGTCTACGATACTAGAGCATGCAATCGCTTAAAGACGTGAAAACCAATCTAATCTATCGGGGTTGTGACCACGGTTTCGCCCTTTCCCTCCTCTCGTACTGTCACTACGCGAAGGTATTCATGACTAGACCTTTGATGGACACGGCGCATTGAATGGATCCAAGGAAGCATTGAGGCCTTACTCCCTTTACGGCATGGTTGCAAACCTTAAGCATGAAAGTATATTCAACACAAGATGATAGATAGATAATCCGACAAAGTGCGATTACATCTCAATATCGATTACAACCCATGGACGAATGAGAAGATTACCCCATCAAGGTGCCGATCATGGCACCGTTGATCATGGTTTCCCTTCTCGTCGGTGTCTTCCTTCTTCTCCACGAGAGGGTGCTTCCTTCGAGGTGGTTGATCTCCCGCCGGGAGATCCTCCTCCTCTCTCTCTAGCTTGTGGATGGCCTTCTGGTGCGAATGACTCCTCTCTCGGTGTTGGCGGCGCCTCGGGGGTTTTAGGGTTGAAGATCCTTCGAGGGAAAGGAAAACGGGACCGAACCGGTGCCGGAAGTGGGCGGGCCGGCCGGCCCGGGCCGGCCGGCCGGTGCCCACTCGGCCCCGGTTCGGTCGCCCCTTTTGCTCCGTGGGTCCTCATGCACTTATGTACTTTGCGCCCTCCACTTGCATGATTTTGATGCTGTTATCCTCGCGTCCAAGATGGAGGCTCTCTTTGCATGAAGTTTGATCTTTTACGCTTCAATCCTCGGGGGTGTTCCTCGTAGCACTTCGGTCCTCGCCACCATTGGAAGTTATTTCAGCAAGCTCATGAACACGAACAAGACTCCATGAATGCTCCTTTGAACTTGTTGCGAATCCGTCCTTTATGTCCATGTTTTCCTACATAAACGCAACACTTCCAAATGCATGCACAAAGATGAACTTGTTATATGATTAGTGTGCCTAGTGGCGGGTTAGTTCCATAATCAAATCCAAACCAAAGTGTAATGAACATGCTAGGTGCACCAAAATACACCGTCAACACCCAGCCTAGAACTCCAAGCGACCCGCTAGCGGGCTGGCCAAGGAAATCTTTCCACCTTCCGATTTTTTTGGGATGTGCGCCATGATCCAGAGCCACGACTTGAGGCCACGATCTGTCTTGCCAGGCCTATAAATGAAACCGTAGGTGCTCCTAGCTCTCCACCAAGCCTTTTAGCTCTCGAATCTTTGCCAATCTCAGTTCTTCTTCTTCCCAAACAGTGCACATCCCAAAGCAACATGGTGCGCCGCCTCAACCGCCGCTGTGCCTCTGATGAGACAGAGGGGAGCAGCGCCAATGCGCGCCGGAGGCAATGATCGCCGATTCTTCTTCTTTGATTCCCCTTTGGTCTTTTCTTGTTTTGACGATCATCTCCCTTTCAGATTGATTCAGTGGAATCCGTCTCCCGCGCCGGCCAATCAGCCCCTTCCGGATGACTCCTCGGAGTCCGACGGCCACTCCCCCGTGCCCTACGGGGAACTCGACGCCCTCCGCTTCAAGGAGGAGCTGGAGACGGCCCGGCGCGAGTTGGAGGACGTCTCCAAAAAGGCGGGCATAGCCAAGCTGGAGTGGGAGGACCAGCACAAACAGTTGCTGGAAACCATCGACGGTACGGCTCTGAAATCAAATCTTGATCCAACCCGGCTTTTGATGCTAATCCCCTTTCTTCTTTTACCTTGCAGCCCGCGACGCCAAGCTCAACCAGCTGAAGACGCTGGTGGAGCAGCTGGCCGACAAGGTGAAAGCCCACGGTGACACACCGGTGGAGCGCCTTGCTGCGGTGGAACACCACGTCGACGAGGTGGCCACCCATGGCGTTCGTTTGGGCACCACTTTGGGCCTAGCTGCCATGGCGACGCACACGGACGTCGACTACTCCACCAGGCCGCGTGGCTTCCGGGGCGGCGCGCCAGAGGACATTGAGGAGATTGAGCTCATCCTGGAGCCCCTCGATGGCCACGGCGACGCCATTGCCGAAATCACTCATCCCCAATCTGTACTGGACAGGCTTTTCGACTAGATTGTATTAGGGATGTTTGATCATCAGCAATAAATAAGAACTTTTGAATTCTGTGCTTGTACTGCGATGATTTTCTTTACATTTGCATCCATGATTCTTGTTTTTCCTTAAACGTATCCGGGAACTGTCTTGAGCCGAATACGCAAGAACAGATGCCCCTTGGCGCAAAATCTGCAGAAGATCCCTGAATCGGCAATCCGTAAGCACTGTTCAAGCAAAGACCCTTCGCATCCGGGAGAAAACCCTGCCGTTTGGTATTCCAACAGTGTGTACTGGCCAGTCATCACTCCCAATGCACCCCTTCGGTCAATAAAATAGCCTGCTGAGATGCCCTGCAAATCCACTCGCACACTCATCCATCATTTCTCATCTCCTCCCCCGTCTCCAGAGGAAAAAACCCCGAGGCCATGGACAAGGGCAAGCAACCCCAGGAGAGCAGCCCTCCAAAGAAACGCACGATTCAAAGGTGATTTTTCTCTTGATTTACTTCCTATTTCCCACATGATCTTGCGCTTTACGTCATCTTCTTTTTTCAGCCTTGACTTGCTTCCCGAAGAAATCATCGGGACCGAAGAGTGCCTGAGTACATCTCCTCCGATTCCTCCCTCGAAGCAGAGGATGCCACGCCTGAACAGAGGACCAACCATCAACTGCGCCGCCGCGTTCGGCACCTGGAGCATGGCCTCAGGGACATTACCGCTCGTTGCCAAGCCGAACGCGAGCGTCGCATGGCTCTGGAGGCACTAGTAGGGGGTAAATGTTTGACTTCTTCTTGACTTTGTGCCTGCATTTGGATTTCTTGCCTCTAACATCCATTCCTCTGTTTTAGATGTCTCTGACAGGTACGACAACCTGAAAGCGGCCTGGGACAGCTTGGTGGAAGCTGCAAACCATGGTCACCCCCGTGCATTCCAAGTTGCCGTCACGGTGGTCTGGAACAACTGAAGAGGGAGCAGTCGAAGAAGAAGCAAAGAAAAGATTGAATCATACTTTCGCTTCTTTCTCCACGCCTTCTGCTTCCCACCTCCTTGAGGTCTAGATCACCAGGGTTGTTGGATGTAAACCTGCAAGAAGCAATTGTAATGTAGTTTTTGTGCTAAGGGCAATGCATCTAGGCACTGGCCATTTTTTCTGTTTGTGAATTTTTTGTTCTGAAGGCGGCCTCGTCCTTGAGCGCCGGCTGTTTCAGATGTGCGTAATCCCGCTGCTGGTGCTCATCAATCGATCTCAATGCTAGGATAATATTTCTTCAGATATCTTCCATTTATCGCGGCGGAAAATTCTTCTCCTAGCAAAGTTTTCAATATGTATGCATTACCAGGGACGCATCTGACCACACGAAAAGGCCCCTCCCAGTTAGGGGACCATTTGCCGAATTCGCTGTATTTAGTTCCAATCGGCAATAGCGCTTTCCAAACCAAATCTCCTTCTGCGAATTGCCTGACTTTTACTTTCTTGTTATAGTACTTGGCAACCCGCAGCTTGTTTTTCTCGATGTTTTCCAAGGCTCTAAGACGGATCATATGTAAATCTTCTAGCTCATCCATCATTAGGCCACTGTAATCCTTGGAGCTCAACCCTTTCTGTAACACAACCCTCCTTGAATCAGATTGCACTTCCCAAGTTAGAACTGCGTGATGCCCGTAAACCAATTCGTAAGGAGAAGTCTTTGTAGCTCCATGCGGGGCCATTCGGTAAGCCCATAATGCTTCACTGAGTACCGAATGCCATCTCCTTGGCTTCTGATCGATCTTCTTTTGTATTAGCTTGATCATAATCTTATTAGAAGCCTCTGCTTGACCATTAGCCTGGGCATAATAGGGAGAAGAGTTAAACAATTTGATTCCCATGCTTTCGGCAAATTCTCTGAACTCCAGTGACACGAATTGTGCCCCTTGATCAGTGGTGATGGTCTGAGGGATTCCAAATCGATAGATGATGTGCTCCTTGACAAATTCAACCATGTTCTCTGATGTTACCTTCTTTAGTGGGATCGCCTCAACCCATTTAGTAAAATAATCCGTAGCCAAAAGCACGAACTTATGCCCCTTACTAGATGGTGGATTAATTTGGCCAATCAAGTCTATACCCCAGCCCCTGAATGGCCATGGCTTGATGATGGGATTCAATGCTGACGCGGGGTCCCTTTTAATATTTCCAAACCTCTGGCAATCCTGACATCCCTTGTAATACTCAAAGCAATCCTCTAATATCGTCGGCCAAAAGCACCCAGCTTGTCTAATAACCCATTTCATACGGTAGGCCGATTGGTGTGCTCCACATATCCCATCGTGCACTTCGCTCATCATGTTCGTGGCTTCTTCTAGACCCAGGCATCGTAACAACACCCCATCTAATGATTTATAGAACAAATTGTCATCCAGAAGAACGAATTATATGGCCTTGTACCTGAGCTTCCTAGAGACCTTTCGGGATGGATCCCTCAAGTAATCAACGATCTCTTTCCTCCAATCACCTTCTGCGAGATCCGTCCCCAGTGCACACACCTCTGCAGCAAACGCTTCTTGACTCTCTTTGTAACCAGAGGCGCTTTGAGCCAGCCTGTTTGCTTCTTCATTATGTTCCCTAGGAATATGCTGTAGAGTTACCAACGGGAAGCTCTTCAAGATTTCCCTGCATTCTTCGTAGTAACTCCTCAGCGCTTCACTTTTGCACTCGTATTGGCCGTTCAATTGCTTGATCACCAGCTCTGAATCTCCATAAACTTCAACTGAAACGGCCCCAGCTTCTCTCAAATATTGAAGCCCTCGAAGCAGTGCCTCGTACTCGGCCTGATTGTTTGTAACAGTGGGCTGTATAGGGATGGCAAATTCAAACATCTCACCCCTAGGTGAAATTAGTAGGATCCCTACTTCCCCACCTTTACCACATGACGATCCATCAAAAAATAAAGCCCAAGGGGTAATTTCAACTAAATCAATTGACGGATCGCGATGTTCAGTTATAAAATCGGCAATGATCTGACCTTTGATAGCTTTTGCCGATTTGAACTTCAACTCGAATTCTGATAAAGCCAAGATCCACTTGCCAATCCTGCCGTTCAAAATTGGAATAGATAACATATGTTTTATTACATCAAACTTGGAATACACAGTGCATTCGGCATTCAACAAGTAGTGCCGAAACTTTGTACACGAGTAGTATACGCACAGACACAGCTTCTCTAAAGCTGAATACCTGGTGTCAGGATCAAGTAGTTTTCGGCTAAGATATGCTACTACCTGTTCCTTTCCTTCGAATTCTTGAATAAGGGCCGATCCAATGGTTTGGGTATCGGCCGCCACGTACAACTTGAAAGGCTTATCCAGCTGAGGAGGGACCAATACCAGTGGTACCTTCATGTATTGCTTGATCTCATCGAAAGCCTTTTGTTGTTCGTCGCCCCATGTGAACTTCTGATCCTTCCTTAGCTTCAGCAATGGAGAGAATGGCAAAACCTTCTGTGACAAATTTAAAATGAATCTTCTTACGAAATTAATTTTGCCGAGCAGTGATTGCAACTCCTTGAGATTCGTTGGAGGAACAACTTCATCGATGGCCTTCATGCTCTTCTTGCCAACTTCAATTCCTCCCTCGTGGACTAAAAACCCCAAGAATTCTCCAGCTGATACCCCGAAAGCGCACTTGTTTGGATTCATCTTTAAGCCATGTTTCCGGGTGCACTCCAAGGTCCTCTTCACATCTTTCAAATGTGTGTCATGACTTAGGGACTTGATTACCACGTCATCAATGTATATTTCCACAACTTTGCCGATCAACTCGTGAAAAATGTAATTAATGGCTCGTTGATAAGTTGCACCGGCATTTTTTAACCCAAATGTCATGACTATCCACTCAAACAGGCCAATATGACCAGGACATCTGAAGGCCGTCTTTGATATGTCTTCTATTGCCATGAAGATTTGGTTGTATCCCGCATTGCCATCCATGAAACTGATCACTTTGTGTCCAGCTGCGGCGTCAATCAACAAATCGGCAATAGGCACGGGGTAACCATCCATCGGAGTAGCTCTGTTCAGATCCCTGAAATCTATGCAGACCCTCATCTTTCCATTCTTCTTGTAAACAGGAACAATGTTAGAAATCCACTCCGCATATCTGCATGGCTGAACGAAGTCCGCATCAAGTAATCTTTCAACTTCCTTCTTCACATCGGCCAATACTTCATCCTTGTAGATTTTCCGGGGTGGTTGCTTGTATGGTTTGAAACCAGATTTGATTGGCAACCGATGCTCTACGATAGAACAATCCAATCCAGGCATCTCCGAATAATCCCAGGCGAAGCAATCTTTGTATTCCTTGAGCAGCTTGATTAATTCCTCCCTGAAGTCTGGCTGCAAGTTTGCGCTGATGAACGTCGGCCTTGGCTTATCACCGCTTCCGATGTCAACTTCTTCTAATTTGTCAGCCGACATAAATCCTCGCCCCAACTTGCCATCAGTGCCATCTACGGGGTTCTCCATTAAAAATTACTATAAGAGCCGACTGCTTGAATCGGCTGTTGATCACTGCTGACAGGTTCAACAGGACCTTCTCCCCAGTCTTTCCCTGAGAAACAATCAATACCTTGGTATTCCCAGAAAGCTGGTTCCATGTTCGCAACGCTCACAGAGTCATCTGCTTGGACGACCTCAATATCATCATCCACCCACTGGATAAGCTGCTGATGGATGGTGGATGGGATGCAACAATTGGCATGAATCCAGTCCCGTCCGAGCAGTAGGCTGTAGGCTCCTTTACCTTCGATCAAAAAGAAGGTCGTGAGCAGCATCTTGGACCCGATCATCAGATCCACGTGAGCGCATCCCTTGGTATCTGAAGGATTCCCAGCGAAATCATTCAGTATTATGCTTGTAGGCGTCAGATCGCTCAGGCCCATGCCAAGTTTCCTGAAGGTGGTGTACGGCATCACGTTGACTGCCGCTCCACCGTCGACGAACATCTTGGTCAATGGGTTGCCATTGACGTATCCCCTTAAGTACAGCGGCCTCATGTGTCGATTTTTGGCCGGCTTGTCGAAGATGGCCTGCTTGGCTAGCACCAGCTGCGCCATCATCCCCTCGATCTGCTCATCATCTAGGGACGCTTCCTCCTGCACATACTGGTTAGCAGGAGCCATGAACTCGTTCGGCAGAAAATATACCATGCATGCTGGAGCCGAACGCTTTGACCCTTCGGGTTGATCCTTTGGACGCCACACCTGCCTGGTCTGAATCCCAGCCTGCCTCAGCTCGCGGTTCCTCAAGCGCTGAACCCGTCTCTTCTGACTTCTCCTTAGGCCGGGAGGGCACCATTGCCCCTTTTGCCAGATGTACTCGTCCTCATCCTCCTCTTGATCAGCCCACCTTAGATCAGCTTGCCGCTTCCTGGGGTGATCAATGATCTCAACTTTTTGGCGCCGATCCTCGTTAGGATGGATCCTTCCAATTCTCTCATGGACGGATCGGTGATTGGCAGTCTCCTGCCTGTACTCAAAATATCTGTCGCTGCATTCAGGACAGTTCCTCGGCGTGGGCAGCTTCAAACCCTCGTTCCAACAGTGCCTGAAGAACGCACATCCCCAGTGCGCGCGCTCCTGCTCGCGAGTGTATTGCTCCAGGTCCCTTCTGTGTGCCTCTTCTTCAGCTCTGCGCTTCTCCTCCTCGTATCTGCGCTTTTGGTAACGCTTTTTTCTATCTGGCACTGCCACTTGTTGAGGAGGATGCGCGTGGTCACCCTGGGCTTGGCTCTAGATGACTCCCCGATTTCGATGTGGCTCTTGAGAATGCGGGGGGCTTCACCATGCACCTGTTCCAGAGTTACTTGGCGCTCCGGGTCCACTGCTCCATCCTGTCTAGCCCTGGCTGAGGTCAAGACTTTGACCTTTCCCTTCTCCTCAGCCGTCACCATGTTAACAGAGAAGCCCATCATGTTTTGAGGGAAGGGGTGACCATCCAGCTTCATCTTGTTGTCAAATTTGAGGTGCCCCTCCTGGATGGCTTTCTGGATCCTCATCCTGAAGACCCTGCAATCGTTGATGGAGTGCGAATCCCTGTCGTGGAAGCCACAGTAAGTTTCCCCTTGACTTCATCGGGCCGAAGCATGGAATGCCCTTCAGGCAGTCTGATTTGGCCTTCCTTTACTAGGAGCTCAAACAGCTTGTCAGCCTTCGTGATATTGAAATTGTAGGTGCCCTTGGTCTGTTTGACCCAGCGCTGATTCATCGTTAAAGGCTCTTTCCCCCACATGATTTCGGCTGCGGCCACATCCAGTTCATCATCAGAATCCTCGATCAGATCGGCCTTGTCTAAGAATTGGTTGTAGATATCCGCCACATCGTGCTGCTTGCCAAACCTGGCATCCTTCTTGAAACCGTACGCCTGGTTGCTCATCAACGATAGCTTTTAAGACAGCTGGCCCAGGTTTTCAAACTCCATCCCAAACAGTTTCTCGCGCACGGCCGGCAGCATTCCGGCGACGGCCATATCGGCCAACTGGTCATCTGGCAAGTTGAGCGAGAAGCACATGCCCTTAACCTCCCTGAATCTCCTGAGAAATTCCAATGGCGTCTCGCTGTGCCTCTGCTTCAGGGTGGCAAGGTCGATCAACTTCTTCTCCGAGCTGCCGCTGAAATAGTGGGCGTGGAATTTCCGTTCCAGGTCCTTTCATCTGCTAACTGACTCAGGGGGCAGGGATGAGAACCACTGGAACGTCGGGCCTGTTAGTGACGCGGGGAAGTATCTGACCCTGAACGCCTCCTCAGCTGAGCATTCTCCGAGCTGCATCAGGTAACGGGCAATGTGCTCCACCGTGCTGGTGTCATCTTGCCCCGAAAACTTCGTGAACTCCGTAGGAGGTTTCACCCTTGGCGGGAGGAGCACGTTGAAGTACTACTCTGGGAACGGCGGCTTGTAGGCAGGTCCCTGCATTTTTGGCTTGAGGCCGAACTGATTCTGCATCAACTCGGCCATCTTCCACGCCAGGGCGTCGTCCTCCTGTGTGCCTGCAGCTGGCGCGTAACCTGGATGCGGGAAAGCGTCAATGGCTCCATAGTTTCCCACCTCGTGGTAGCCTCCGCCGTATAGGTTTCTCTGCATCCAGTTGTTTGCCGGGGGCAAGCGGGGCCCCAGGCGAGCCGAACGCTAGGTCTCCGTACGTGGGCTGGTATGGATTCGGCTGTTGCACAGGTTGACCCGTGCTGCCCTGCGGTGGTGGCTGGATTGGTGCCCTCCCGAGGCTGCGGTGGGGGGCCGAACCGGGCCGACCCCCGGCGCCTGCGGAGGAGGCTGGAAAGCTTGGCTTCCAGCACTCTGGGGAGGAGGCTGAATTGGCTGGCTCCGTAGTGGCGGTTGAGAGCTTGATTCGCCCAGCTCCACGGTGCCCCCTTGGACGGGTGCCTTGCTGAATGCCTGCTCCATGCCTGGGCCAAAGACGGCCACCATCATTTGCTGGAACGCACCAAGAAAAGCTTTGTGGTGCTTGCTCAAAACGTGATCCGCAGCATCCCGGAACGCTTGCAGGCATTCCTCTCTCTCCTGCTCGGTCGTGGCGTCGCTCTCCCCTGGCAACAATATCCTGGGCATGTCATTCTTCACATAGGGGACACCACTTCTGTTCTTCTTGAAGGACAACAGACACTTCTGCTGGAATTGGTTCACGATGTCCTGGAGCTGCTGCCGCTGTTCAGGAGAGAGGTCCTCAATGTTGACATCCATTATGTCCGCGATTTCAGGCATCTTGATCGTTCGGCTGTGTCCCACCAGGCGTGCCAAAAAGTGTGTTGACGCAAAACGTGCACCTAGCGCCAAACACACAGCAAGCCGAACAAGCTGGCTTCACACGCGCAAAGAGTCACGAGACGTGCCAGTCAATTTTTCCTGAAAATTAACAAAAGATAAAGCAGTTAGATACCAAAGCTTGGAACTTGCCGGGTGGTACCAGACAGTTCCATATTTACGGCTATAAAGCCAGATGGGATGACACATAGCTATATAAAGCTATCTGCCAACAAACTGAAAGCCATTCGGGAATTTATAAAAAGAAAAATAGCACTGCCGAATAGATGACGTAAGCATGACAGTAATCGGTCTTTGTTTGAGCAAAGATGCACGTGCACGAGGCCATGACCGATCCCCATGATATCTAACATTAAATAAATGGATGAAATAAAGCACGAACGTAAACATGTAATAAATAAGCATGCATAGATCCAAAGCACTAGTCTACCACATGTCTAGGTACTTAAAAATCCGTCGGGTACGACACCAAGCAAATCTATCCACCGCATGATACAACTTGCATGAAAATCGTACCACTTTACACAAATAGATCTATCCACCGCATGATACAATCTAAATATGGAAAGCTAAAAGCACACGTTATTTAAAGCACGAATTACGCACGTGTTCTACTCGTGAAGAAACATAACCGAATACGGCCGAACAGCCGATTCAGGGTCCATGAAGAAGGAACGAACATTACCAAGCGAATAAATCTATCAGATTGATTTGGAATCTAATCTACCAGATGACTAGCCCCAAAGCAACCCAAAAACCTGCATCTACCGCATGATACTCAGCTCTTTCAAGATTTATACTAACATTGGCAAGCTTGAACCCGCAACACGTAACAATCTAGATCGATTCGGTTTCGGCTATCGGAAAGCACAAGATCCACATGCTTAAAACACGAAATCTGCTCGTACAAGGATCACGAGAGGGATAAAGCCGATCCAAACCCATCTAGATTGGGCAAAAGGTGTTACATGAACTTAAACATAAAGTAAAAACTCAAAGCAACATGGGGTAACTTAATGAATCTATTGGATCTTGCCAAAATCCGATAGAGCCGATAACTAGTTTCAAGCTAGATCTTAGCCTACCGCATGACTCATGACCTAACAAAAAACCCTCTTGAACCAAGCTTGAGTCTACCGCATGACACGAAGCATGGTAACAAGACTACTTGCATCAAATCTAAATCCACCGCATGATACTAGACATTATACAAGGTTGCCGGTACTCACGGAGGTCGACGGATCGATGAACCCTCTCGAAGAACTCAACGACACGACAAAAGGACTCTAGGGTTTGGCGTAAGGCCGGTTTGTATTGAAGAATGATTGTGTATTACATACATTCAGGGCTCATATTTATACCCTGCCAAGTACAATCTCGAATGGATTCGCTGCCTAACTTATCTCTAAGCTTGATCGCCTATCCATCCATTCGTCCTTCTTGCTTGAGCCACGTCACCGTCCAATCCCGCAAAATCAGCTCAACTGTTCCTTTGCCGAACGGGAGCAGATAGCCGACCGCAGACTTCTTTGCCGAATACATCTGAAAAAATCCTCTCCTTCCATCAAACGGACTCCTCACCGAGCTGGAGCCACAAGTCAGACTCCCTACCAAATTTTGGTGTTAACAGGTTGCATCCATGAAACCTAAAATCAAGGTCTACAAAGACATGCTCAAACATTATCATAGTCTTATTTATTATGTTATCATGAATCACTGAAATCATAATCTATTCTGTAAAGATTGAAAACAATTGAAAATGTTTCTCATGCAAATCTGGGCCACCGTACCCCTCATGCCGGACCCACTTGTCATATAATGGAGAAAAGGATAAGGTGGAAGACTCATACAAACCGCAATTTGGAGGATGATTCTGCCAAAAGCTAATTCTTTTCACATTTGTGCAGGGCTCACCCAAGTTTGCATCTCGCATAAAAAAATAAAAGGATCCCCTTCCCCCTTTATGTGCACCCACCCTCCCGCGAGCCGCCACTTGTGATGCAGATCCTCGCTGCTGGCCACGGTCCAGTACCGCCGGACCACCTAAGCATCTTGGGAAAATTTTCATGCCATGCCACTGGGATACCCCTCGATCGATCCGTTGAAGCCGATGGAGGACAGAGGAGGCGATGTCACAGAGGAAGGAACAATTAGGCAACGCATCGAACGAGGCACTAACTGCAGGCGAGTGGCGGCATCGGCAACTCACCGTCGCCAGGAATGAGATCAGGCCGAGTGGGCGAGACTGTAAGGAATCGAATGCTCGTTAGCCTAAGATGGGGAGGGGGCGAATTAGGAAATCTTAAAACCTTAACCTATGGCTTCACTATTTTTTCTCAAAGTAAACTAGAACATATAATCTAGATGTGCAACTAGGGTTGTTCTAGTGTGAAACTCCCATCCCAAAACAAGGATTGCAACCTATAGCCAATCCTAGCATGATACTACTCTAGGAAATTAAAGGCAAGCAAAGATTGCAATAGAGTAAATGCAGAAACATAAAGGGGATGAGAGGAAGCAAACTCTTGACACGCGATTTATCCCGTGGTATCGGTAGGCACTAAGCCACCCCTAGTCCATGTTGTTGAAGCACTCACACAAGAGTATTGCTTCCCGGTCACCAAGTCTCTCCCAAGAGCACCACTTGACTTGCCACAAAGGCTAGCCACTTAGGCACTTGCCAAGCTCCCTTGGTCACCTTGATGCCGCCTCCACTAAGGAGCTTCTCCACCAAGGAAGGGGGTCTCCACGTCCCCCACACAAAGTGTTCTCACCACTCCACACCAAGTTGGAGGGTCGATGACGATTGTCGGTGAGCCACTTAGGCCCCAAGACTTCCGGCGAACTTTGTACACTTTGATTCACTCAAGAATCACCTCACAAGGTTGGCACAACCTTGCACTCACTCAGCTCTAAGCTAAGCCTAGCACATACACAAAGCATATGCAAGTATAAGGATGAGCAATTAAGCACTTTGATGGATTGGATATGATCTTCTAGGTGTCTTGAACTCCTCTACACTTCCACACAATCCAGCAACTTCAAATGGGTGAGTGGAGGGGGTATAAATAGCCAAAGGCATCCAAAGAGCTGTTGGCTAACGACCTTTGAAAAGTAAGCATTGGATGAACCGATGCTATGCTTTTTCTAGGCGTCGGTTCATCCGATGCCCTCCACGTCACTTAGCCGTTGAAGATCCGCTGACACAACTGCTCCAACGCATTACACCGATGGTGCGTTGGTTCATCCGGTGCTGAAGACCCCGCGGCCAAAACGTCTCTGGTAGCTTCCACACGACCATCGGATAGACCGACGCTTCCCGTTGACCAAGGCGTCAGTTCATCCGGTGCTGAAGACTTCATCTTGGCACATCTCTTTCTTGGTTCAAACTGAGCATCGGATAGACCGACGGTGTCCTCACTCAGACCATCGGATCATCTGGTGCTACTATCTTCGCTCCTCCTCCTCTGCAATTCATCCGGCGCATCTACAAAATGGACCGTTGGTTCATTCGATGGTTCCAACTTCATTTTGCCTCTTATGCAGTGTACGAACTACACCGACGCTATGCACCGATGGTACCGCGGTTCATCCGACGGCGTGTTTTCTTTTCCTTTCTTTGCTCGATTTTGACACTAGAAAAATAGACTATCTTCTCAATTTGGAATGTGATATTTTTGCATCCTTTGGACCTAGAAGTGTCTACAAAGACATGCTAAACAATGTGGTTAGTCCCATTGATCATGTTGTCATGAATCACCAAAATCAAACTTGAACTAATGGCAAATGGGGCTATGTTCGCTATAATCTCCCCCTTCTTGGTGATTTATGACAACACAAGCAAAGCAAGCATAAATTTGAAAAAATTGAAAAAATTAGAGCCACTTACACTTGCTTGGATTCTTACCATCATCCAAACTCCCTCTTGATCAAACTTCCCCCCTTTTTGATCTTCTCTTCATATGTTCACACATAGCTTGCCTCTTCCCACTTTCGAAACACTAGCTTGCTTTGGTCCCACATTCTCCCCCTTTGGAATAAAATCTGCAAAAAGATCCCAAAACAAAATGTCTCCAAGGAAATTTAGTAAGTCCTAGCAAACATAGCTCAAAGAGAAATGTTAAATACAAGGGAGAAAGCCGCATGAACCATGATCCATATGTATGATATCAATGAAGATGCCACAAGTGTGAATAACTAAGGTGGATCACAAGCTCATGAGACTAGCATGATACAAACTAAGCTCCCCCTAAGTGTGTTCACAAAATGATAATGTGAAAATCAAGTGCATAACTACAAACTTGAAAGGCAAGGAATCTTAGAGCATATCATGCAAAGAGGTAGCTTAAAGGACAAGAGATAAGACAAATGGGTTCTTGTTATATTACCACTTGTAGATATCACTTGTAGTCTTTTGATCATTGCATAGCTCCGGGGGTTGATCCTCTTTACCTTGTTGGCACCACATTAAGATGAGCCACTTGGAAATGATATCACTTGAGGTGACACCATTTGAAAGAAGCTTGCAAAGAAGACACTTGGGGTACCGCAAGGATTAGGAATGTATGAGTACATTGCCTTTGATCTTATATAGAGACATAATCTCGCAAGGACATGACTCAATAGCATGAAGCTCATATTGCTACATTCACTCTTTTAGAGATGTTAGATCACATTGTGAGTGAAATAGAATTCTCTTAGAATGAATTACCGCACTAGAACGCGTCGCCAAGGGACTACATAAGATAAGCTTAAAACAATGTTAGTCCCATAACCAAACCATAGGACGAGCTCCCCCTAAATGTGTGAATTTAGTGTTTGAATCACCCACCAAATGTATGCACATTATTTATGACAACAAAAGGGAAGCTAACCCTATATCTTGCTCATGATGCAAAGAGATATATATGAAAACATGCACCATTACAGAACAAGAGTAGCTTTCCTACACACTAATCAAACCATGTAGGTTACTCATAGGTTAGGACATGACACAAGCAACCTACCATATGTAAACAACTAGGCAAAGCAACAAATGCAAACCTATATAAGGCAATGGAGCTACAATAATACGTGAGATAGGTTCTAGTTTCCATTACCTCAACCGGGGATCTTGGGCAATACATGTTCAATTTGCAAGCTTGGCTTATAGGCTTGAATCTTCACATCTTCTTTGTGCCAAGCCTCCCAAGTCCCCGCACTCAAGTCCTTCAAGTGGCCTTCGGAACCCAAACCATTTGAGGCCCCTTCATGTTGATGATGACTTCTTTGGGCACCCAAATGGGTTGGTTCCAACCCCGCTCCTCCTTCATCTTCCCAACCCTGTGTGCAACCACCTTGCCATTAGCCTTCTTCTTGATGACATAGGTGTTGCTCTTAGTCTTGTTCTTGCGGTTGGGCTTGGTGTAGATGAGTGAGCTCTTGATGGTGGGGTTCAACTTCTTCTTTGCGCCCTTGTCCATCTTCTTGACAAATTGAGGGCATTTGTAGAACTTGTGCCCTTCTCCATGACACTTGTAGCAAGTCACGGTTGCACTCTTCTCAAGCTTTTTCACTATGGGATCACAGTTATCTTGAAAAGGTTGGACTTTGCTCTTTATGTCTTAAGAGATGTCCACTTGTTCCTCATCGTTCTTGCCTTTGCCCATCAAGCTTGCCATTATCTCTCGGAGCCATTTCACTTCTTGCTTAAGCTCATCATTCTTCTTGCCTATGAGGGCATCACATACTTCTACAACAACATTCTCATTGCAAGATGGTGAGCAAGATTCATTAATTAAATCAATGCAAGAAGTTGAAGCATCTACCTTGGAGATAGGAATTGCATAAGGGATAGATGATTTATCAAGCTCAAAGGAATTACTTGTTTTAGTCTCATTGTTCTCAAGCTTAGATTTTAGCTCATCACACTCCTTGCTAAGTAATTTGAATTTGCATAAGAAATGTTCATAATTTGTAGCAAGGGTTGCACTAAGATCATTGAGAGCATTGAGTTCTTTAATTTCATTGGCTTGTTTCTTAAGCACTCCTTTTTGCTCATGAACTAGCTCAATAAGATCATTGAGAGAGGTAGTGTCGGATTCATTATCACTTACATTGCTCTCCATACCTTGGGCCATAAGGCACTTGTGTAGTGATGATGAAGGACCTTGCATGAAGCGGGTGGTGAAGTTCTTTCTAGATTCATCACTTGAGCTGGAAGAATTTGATTCTCCATCACTTGTCCACTCACGTACGGTGATAGTTGCTTCTTGCCTTGGTCTCCTCTCTTTGACCACCTTCTTCTTGGGCTTGTGCTCGATCTTGGTGAACTTGATGTGTTGATGATGACCCCCTTCTCTCAAGTGTACGTTGTAGCTGTACATGTCGACTTTCTTCACATACTTGAATATCTTCTTCACGTACTCGGCCACCATGGATTCAACCTTTTCATCACTTGAGGAATCTTCATCGTCACCATCATCACCATCATCCTCGCTTGAGCTTCAATGAGTAGCCATCCTACTCAACACCTTCTCTTGTTGGCTTGAGAGAGCATGGCTTGTAGTTGGAGAAGATGGTTCTTGGGGCTTTTCTTGGGGCGCCTTCTTGGACTTGGGCATGATTTGAAGCTCATGTGCCATGATCTTGCTCAAGATATGAGATGACTTCAATTCTTCGAGCTTCTTCTCATAGATGATAGCTTTCACGAAGTCATAATTGGGCTTCCGAAGACTTTGTAGGATCTCATAGTTGATGTTCAAGTCCGTGATGTTCTTCACACCTAAAGCATTGATCTCATTGACAAGCACATTTAGGCGTGAGTACATAGATTCGGCATTTTCATTTGCAAGTTGCTTAAAGTTATTGAATTCCTCAAGGAGACAACCGTAGCGTTCATTAGCAACTTCTTTTGAACACTCATTTTGCTCCTTGATGGTTTTCCATAGCTCATGCACATTTTCACAATTAAAAACTCTATTGAAAACGCCTACATTTAGTAAGGACAAAATGATACTCTTAGAAATCACATCAAATTGCTTTTCCTTCTTAGTACCATTTTTCATGCCCTCATCGGTGACTCTCCAAACATCAAGGTCCTTTGCTTGGAGTAGGCCTCTATGAGAACCTTCCACCGAGGATAGCCCGAGCCGTCGAAATGTGGAGCCAAACCTAAGGTATCCACCCCTTTCATACCTCTATAGAGCAACTCACTAGGCGGTGAAGCCAAACCGCTCCAATGAGCCGGTTTTCACAATTTACCAATCGAATTGGGGTTTCCTTGTGCAGGAAGTGAGTCCCGGCTCTGATACCACTTGTAAGGAATCGGATGCTCGTTAACCTAAAAGGGGGAGGGGTGAATTAGGCAATCTTAAAACCTTAACACATGGTTTCACTACCTTTTTTCAAAGTAAACTAGAACATACTATCTAGATGTGCATCTAGGGTTGTTCTACTGTGAAACTCCCATCCCAAAACAATGTTTGCAACCTATAGCCAATCCTAGCATGATACTACTCTAGGAAAGTAAAGGCAAGCAAAGATTGCAATAGAGTAAATGCGGAAACGTAAAGGGGATGAGAGGAAGCAAACTCTTGACACTCGATTAATCCCGTGGTATCGGTAGGCACTAAGCCACCCCTAGTCCATGTTGTTGAAGCACTCACACAAGAGTATTGCTTCCCGGTCACAAAGTCTCTCACAAGAGCACCACTTGACTTGCCACAAAGGCTAGCAACTTAGGCACTTGCCAAGCTCCCTTGATCATCTTGATGCCGCCTCCACTAAGGAGCTTCTCCACCAAGGAAGGGGGTCTTCACGTCCCCCGCACAAAGTGTCCTCACCACTCAACACCAAGCCAGAGGGTCGATGACGATTGCCAGTGAGTCACTTAGGCCCCAAGACTTCCGGTGAACCTTGTACACTTTGATTCACTCAAGAGTCACCTCACAAGGTTGGCACAACCTTGCACTCACTCAGCTCTAAGCTGAGCCTAGCACTAAGCACATACACAAAGTGTTGACGGATAAAAGACGTATCCCTCTACGATCCGCAAGCATACGGACCCCACACCTTTTTCACCACGGGATTCCCAAGGTTCTTGTCAATCCGCGAAGCAAGGGGATTACAAGCGTTCGATCAACAACGACACACTAGCTACTAAAACCCTAACTACTATTATACTAGAAAACAACTAAACTACACTAGAGAGAATGATTAAGATATCAAGGTAGAAGACACTCGCCCACGGGTCTACGATACTAGAGCATGCAATCGCTTAAAGACATGAAAACCAATCTAATCTATCGGGGTTGTGACCACGGTTTCGCCCTTTCCCTCCTCTCGTACTGTCACTACGCGAAGGTATTCATGACTAGACCTTTGATGGAAACGGCGTATTGAATGGATCCAAGGAAGCATTGAGGCCTATACTCCCTTTACAGCATGGTAGAAAACCTTAAGCATGAAAGTATATTCAACACAAGATGATAGATAGATAATCCGACAAAGTGCGATTACATCTCAATATCGATTACAACCCATGGACGAATGAGAAGATTACCCCATCAAGGTGCTGATCATGGCACCGTTGATCATGGTTTCCCTTCCACCGGTGTCTTCCTTCTTCTCCACGAGAGGGTGCTTCCTTCGAGGTGGTTGATCTCCCGCCGGAGATCCTCCTCCTCTCTCTCTAGCTTGTGGATGGCCTTCTGGTGCGAAAGACTCCTCCCCCTGGTGTTGGCGGTGCCTCAGGGGTTTTAGGGTTGAAGATCCTTCGAGGGCAAGGAAAACGGGACCGAACCGGTGCCGGAAGTGGGCTGGGCCGGCCGGCCTGGGCCGGCCGGCCCGTGCCCAATTCGGCCGGTTCGGTCGCCCCTTTTGCTCCGTGGGTCCTCGTGCACTTATGTACTTTGCCCCCTCCACTTGCATGATTTTGATGTTGTTATCCTCGCGTCCAAGATGGAGGCTCTCTTTGCATGAAGTTTGATCTTTTATGCTTCAATCCTCGGGGGTGTTCCTCGTAGCACTTCGGTCCTCACCACCATTGGAAGTGATTTCAGCAAGCTCATGAACACGAACAAGACTCCATAAATGCTCCTTTGAACTTGTTGCGAATCCGTCCTTTATGTCCATGTTTTCCTACATAAACACAACACTTCCAAATGCATGCACAAAGATGAACTTGTTATATGATTAGTGTGCCTAGTGGCGGGTTAGTTCCATAATCAAAGCCAAACCAAAGTGTAATGAACATCCTAGGTGCACCAAAATACACCGTCAACATCTCCCCCACACTTAGCTCTTGCTCGTCCTCGAGCAAGTACTCGTAAAAGAACTTCGTCCAAGGTGTTGTAATCATGTACCACTTATCCTTCTTCACAAGTTAGTCAATCCCTTCATCTTTAATACATAAACACAAAGTAATGATAATCAAACATAAACATGGGCGTTTAGAATTTTTACCACGTCAAGATTTACCCCACAACTCAAACTCTTCACTTGAAGTCTTCAATTTCAGCCATGCTTACTCCTTTGCTTCCATCGGAGGGTTTTTATGGTTTTCAAAACAAAAATTCCTGCAACAAGTATTAGACAAAAAACCTTTCTCCAAGCTCTCTCAAGTCACTCATATAAAGTGGCTATTTTAACCAAATTTTATAAAACTCTCACCTCCCATTAATCTCTCATATATCATGTAAAGTGGAGCTATAGGTAGGGCTAGCGCAATCAACACAAGTATTGTCAAACTAAGAACCTCCTCTAATGGTTGTCTACCTTTCAAAGCCAATGATCATGAGAATTAACCATATGTAGGGATATCAAGGATGAGAAGATTTAGAATGGTGGACATGTGCAAGGGCAAAAGAAAATTGTGACTACAAGGCACCGATGATGTCCTCGTTGTCGGATTGCACATGGTTGGAAATAGAGTAAAAGTTTCGTCTCACAATCAACGTGACATCCTTCCTTACACTTTTTTTCTATTCTTTCACTTGATCCATCCCTCTCATATCTTCATTGCTACCTCATCTTTTTCTCTTTTTCTTTTCCTTATTTCATTCACATATGATTTTTCTTTCTTTCTTTCTTTCTTTTCCATACACATACTTTTTCTCTTTATTTTTCTCTCTCTTGACAACTTTTCAAAGCTTTCAATTCTCTCTTTCCTTGCATGCATACAATCTGAATTTTTAAATAAATCATGCTAGAGACGAGACGAAACTTTGAAAATAGGTTGTGTTCAAGGAATACGATGTACAAAAGAGATGTATAGGGTTGGGTATGGAATCCGGCGATAATCATGACTTTCGTTGTGAAAGTCATGTACCAAATATATGACGAGGCTAGCAACAAAAGATAAGCACAAGGACATGATCATTGCTTGAAATTAAAACTCACCAAGAGAGAAGGGTCCTAGCCTAACTCATTGTGCTAATCACACTTATGGTGGAGCGAAAAAATAAACTTGGCATTGGATAGGAATTTTTCTTACCCTCAACTTGGAAAAAGGGGTTTTGCTAACCTTTATTACAAGGGTTTTAAGATAATTTTCAGAACTGAAATCCTCCAATTTTTAGCATCGAACATAGCACAACTAACATGTGAAGCTCAAGATCGAAGTGCGGTATGGGTACTTTAAGTAGTAGCAATTCCACTAAGCACCACGAAGAACGATTTTCAAACCACATACTTGTGTTCATATATCAAGAATCGAAGATTAAACAAACAAGTAAATAAAGATAAACAATACATAAAACACAAAGATATATATAAAGACTCTTTTTATTTGATTTTCTTTGACTCAACACTAATTTAAGACACTTGCAAAAATTTTAAAACAGACTCAAAAACTAAAGACTCATTAAAAACACTAAGACTCTCACACGAAGATTAAACCGAACCTAAACTTGAAGTTCAAAAGCTAAGGCTAGCGAGCAAGCTCTCCCCCACACTTAAAACATACGACGTCCTCGTCGTATCTTACAAAATCCTAAGGGGAAAACTAGATCTAGTGGTACTTCAAGCAAGTTTTGCACCACTTGCCTCTCATGTTTCCAACCATGCCGAAAAGTTTGTGCACGTTGCGGTTTAGGAACTTGTAGTCGTCTTCAACTACGCGCTCCAAGTCCTCCATACGCCGCTTCATCGCTTCCATGGCTTGGAGACATTCGTCGGCCGACGTGTAGAGATCCGCGATGGATTGACGGCAAACTCGACAACACATCGGATGCAATCCGAAGGGGTCGTCGTCGCCATAATCTCCACCGTTATCACCACCGTCGTTGCCACCTCCATTGTCATTGCCTTCGCCGCCGCGGGGCCTTCGGGAGTCCTTTCCTTGGGCTGCTCATCCCAATCATCATCATCTCTACCGGCGGCCGCCCACGAGCTCAGGCTACGATCGTCGGGGTAGTCGCTATCCCCATAATCCTTAGGCTCTGGCGACACCTCCTTGTAATCTTTGTGCTTGATGCCTTGGAGGCGTGCCGACCTTCGGACGGGTGTAGGGACCTTCTCTCTTTCGACGGGGTTGCGAGATGCAAGAGCTCCGGTCGGGACACGTCCTCCGCAACGGATGCGTGCGGTCCTCTTGACGGGTAGCTTGAGCTCGCATCGCATCGCCTCCTCCATCGATGGCTTCTTGTCTTCTAGCTTCAACTCTAAGCTCCTTGGGGGCACGATGGCTGCTACAAGGGTGCAACACATTGCTTGAAAGGTTTGATTCTCGAGCTCCCGATTCGGCCAAATAAATAGTCCTGAGAGGAAAGCCCTGGAAACCTTATTTTCCTTTTTTACACTTCCCTTAAAATTTTCCGACCAAACAAGGAAGTCAAAAAGGAGCAATTCGGGCGAAATTCGGCGTCATCGGACGTCGGGCCCCTCTGGGCCGGTCGCTCGGGCTGGCCGGCCCCCCCCTCGGGGGCCGGGCCGGTCCGGTTTTTTTGCACACCGCCCAATTTTTTTCTTCCTTAGCCCATGGGAAAAAGTTGGCCCAAGTAAATCTTCGCGAAAAACTCCGAGAAAACTAAAAGAAAAATTATTTACGAAGTTGATGCCTTGTTTTTCGTCCTAGGCGGGACGTTCGGGCTCTTCCTCCATGGTGAAGACGTCAACATGGTGAAGGGGCACGACATCGGGTTCGTAGTAAACCTTAAGCCGCTGTCCATTCACCACAAATTGATCGCCGTTTATATCCATAATGGTTACCGCTCCGTTGGAGAACACCAAATGCACAACATAAGGTCCGTCCCACTTGCTTTGCAATTTCCCCTTTCCGAAGGTTTTAAACCTCGAATTGTAGAGGAGGACCTTATCTCCTTCTTTAAATTCTTTTTTCTTCAATCTTTTATCATACCACCTTTTGATTCTCTCCTTGTATATGCTTGCGTTTTCATAAGCTTTCAACCTCAACTCCTCTAGCTCGCTTATTTGAATTCTTCGTTTCACCACCGCGGCATCGAGATCAAGGTTCATCTCTTTAATCGCCCAATAGGCTTTATGTTCCAACTCAACCGGAAGGTGGCAAGCTTTTCCATAGACAAATTGATAAGGGGTCATACCTATCGGTGTTTTAAACGCCGTTCGATAAGCCCATAAAGCTCCGTCTAATTTCTTTGACCAATCCTTGCCTCCCTTCTCTATGGTCTTGTTGAGTATGCTTTTTAATTGCCTATTTGACGTCTCCGCTTGTCCGTTGGTTTGTGGGTGATAGGCCGTGGAGACCCTATGCTCAATTCCCAACTTGGACAAGCACTTTTTGAAGTTCTTCCCGGTGAAATGAGTTCCTCCATCACTTATCAAGATTCTCGGTGTACCGAAACGGGGAAAATCACGTTCTTGATCATAGTGACGGACTCCTCCGTGGAAGCTTTACGACATGGTATAGCCTCTACCCACTTGGATACATAATCAACCATGACTAGGATGTACTCGAATCCAAATGAGTTTTTAAAAGGCCCCATGAAGTCTATGCCCCATACATCGAATATGTCGATTTGCAAGTTGTATTTCAAAGGCATAGAATTTCTTTGAGAGATGTTTCGGTTCTTTGGCATTCGGGGCATGACGCAACATATCTTTTAGTATCTTCATGCATCTCCGGCCAATAGAATCCGCTCGACCATACTTTTGCTTCGGTTCGAAAATGGCTATAGTGTCCACCGTACTCCGCCGAGTGGCACTTCCTTAGAATCTCAACCCTCTCTTCCCTTGGCACACATCTTCTCATTACTCCATCATTGCCAAGTTTGAAGAGGTATGGTGCATCCCAAAAATATTTCTTACTTTCGGAGATTATCTTCCTTTGAGTGTTTTTATCTAGATGATCGAGGGGCATCTTCCGAATTGCTCGAATGATGTCGATCATCCAAGTATCTTTATCAAGCACTCTATAGAGGTGGTCATCTCTCATCTTATCTTCTATGGGCTCTTTATCATCTTGTCCACGATTCATCCTAGACAAATGATCGGCCACAACATTCTCCACCCCCTTTTTATCACGAATTTCAACATCAAACTCTTGGAGAAGAAGGATCCAACGAATCAAACGTGGTTTAGCTTCCTTCTTAGCCAAGAGATACTTGATGGCTGCGTGATCGGTGTAAACAATGACCTTCGAGTTCACGATGTAAGATCTGAATTTTTCGAAAGCGAATACCACCGCTAGAAACTCTTTTTCCGTAGTGGCGTAATTTAATTGTGCCCCACTGAGAGTTTTGCTAGCGTAGTAAACAGCGTGAACTCGGCCTTCCTTTCTTTGACCCAAGACCGCGCCTACGGCGTAGTCACTTGCGTCACACATGATCTCGAAAGGTTGGCTCCAATCCGGAGGTTGGATGATGGGAGCGCTCACCAACGCATTTTTCAAGGTCCGGAATGCCGCTAGGCACTTCTCGTCAAAGTCGAAAGCCACATCCTTTTGAAGAAGGTGCGTTAAAGGCTTAGTGATCTTCGAGAAGTCCTTTATAAATCTTCTATAGAATCGGCATGGCCTAGAAAGCTCCTTAAGGACTTAATATCCGTAGGAGGTGGGAGTTGCTCAACCATCTCTACCTTAGCCTTGTCCACTTCAATTCCTCTCTCGGATATAACATGTCCGAGCACTATGCCTTGCTTAACCATGAAGTGGCACTTTTCCCAATTTAATACCAAATCTACCTCCGCACACCTCGTAAGGACCTTTTCTAAGTTTGCTAAGCAATCCATGAACGTCTTCCCGTAAACGGAAAAATCATCCATAAACACTTCAACAATTTCTTCGATGAATTCCGAAAACACGGCCATCATGCAACGTTGAAAAGAGGCTGGAGCGTTGCATAGGCCGAAGGGCATCCTCCTATATGCAAACGTTCCGTAAGGACACATAAACGTTGTCTTATGTTGATCTTCCGGGTGAATGGGGATTTGCATGAACCCCGAGTATCCATCGAGAAAGCAAAAATAAGCGTGGTTTGCTAACCTCTCTAGCATCTCGTCTATGAACGGTAGGGGGAAGTGATCTTTCTTCGTCGCTTTGTTAAGCTTACGGTAATCGATACACATCCGCCACCCGGTCACGGTCCTTTGCGGTATCAACTCGTTCTTCTCATTCTTCACCACGATCAAACCTCCCTTCTTCGGTACACAATGTACGGGCTCACCCATTCGCTATGCGGAACCGGTAGATGATTCCGGCATCAAGTAACTTGATAACCTCTTTCTTTACTACCTCTCGCATGGCATGGGTTAGCCTCCTTTGGTGGTCCACTACGGGCTTACATTGGTCTTCCATTGGTATACGATGAGTGCAAAAGGCTGGGCTAATACCGTCGAGATCATTAATCGAATATCCAATCACCTTCCTATGTTTTTTTAATAAAATCAGCAACGCTTCATTTTCTTCGGGACTCAACTCGTCGCTCACAATGACTGGATAAGTTTTGTCGGGGCCCAAAAATTCATATTTTAATCCCTTGGGCAAAGGTTTAAGGTCTACCTCGGGCACTTGTGGCTCCTCGGGTTTGATTTCTCCTATGTCTTCGAATTTCTCTTCCTCCACACTACCATCATGCGGCTCTAAGCCTTTTGTTGCTTCCTCTAGTTCTTCATCTTGTTGATTACTAATTTGATTTTCCATCGCTCTTTGCAGCGGGTCTCTAAGGGTTTCAACAAAACAAAGACTACCTATCTCTTCTACTTCTTCATCTTTGGGAGGAAAAGGTGTAAGGTGTTTAGAAGCACGAAGAAAGTCATATGTGTACTTTGTTCCGTTAAAGTTTATTGTTACTTTGCCTTCTCCGGCATCTAACATGGCATCAACCAACTTAAGAAAAGGCCTACCTAAGATTATATGATCAGAATTACTATGGTAAGCATCAATAACAAAGAAATCGGTTGGTATATAGTTTCTAGAGATTTTTACTTTCATGTTGCAAGCAATACCTAGAGGTTTGATAGTTCTACCATCTCCCATAATTAATTTCGTTGATGTTGGAGCTAAGTCTAGGTTGTGGTATTGAACTTTATCATAAATTTTAGAAGATAGAACACTTACTTGGGCTCCGATGTCGCATAAAGCTTTGCATTGAACTCCGTTGATCTCGCAACTCAAGTGCGGCGTCATCTTCTCTTCTTCTTCGGATCCTATCGAGTAAATTTCAGCGAGGCGAGCGTATGGTGATGCTTCGGGCTTGATCCCCATGATTCTCTTCACCTCGGCAATATGTTCCGGATCCACCACGTCATCTCCAAAGAGCTTTTCAAAAATCTCACCGGTGGTTTCGAGGTCGTATGAATTTTCAGCTTTCTTCTCCGGTGGGAAATCCACTTCCAATGCTCTTGCCATCCCCTTTTGATTAGGGAACGGTCTTCTCTTGTCGAATACTTCTCCGTAATCAATAGGAACCCAATCCATTGGTTCGAACTCCCTTAGTGGCTTCGCGCTTGACATGCTTCTCTTGTTCGTCTCATTTGGCGTGGCGAAGTCGACGCTTGGTGTAGTTCTTGACTTGATGTGTTCTTGTTCAAGCTTTTCCATGATTGGCTCCTCTTTTGTGACTTCCGGGTTGCCTCTTTAGAAAAATCAGCAATCTTCTTCTTCCTTGAATTGAATTCCGGCTCTTCCGCAAGTCTTGTTTCCCAATCTCTTCGCATGGCGGCCGCTTTACTAACTTTTTGTAGAAGTTGGGCGGCTTCCGTGAGTGTTTTCTCCATGAGATCCCCACCTGCACACATTTCGACGTGTCGCATGCAACTAGGGGTTAGGGAAAAGAAAAATGTATGCAAGAGTACATCACCGGTGAAGCCGAGTTTTGGTCCTTGTTCGATTAATTCATTAAACCTATCCCAGGCTTGGTCTATCCCTTCCTCTTATCCTTGCATTAAAGTGATCACTTGCCTCCTTAGATGTTGAACCTTGCTAATTGGAAAGAACTTCTCACAAAACTTCTTTGTCAACTTGTTCCAATTGCCTTCAACTTCAAAGGACGCAACCGAATACCATGTCTTTGCTTTGTCGGCAAGTGAGTAGGGAAAGAGATTCCATTTGAACCATTCATCGGGAACTCCTTCTTGACGCACCGTGTTGCATATTGTCGTGAAATCCCTTATGTGTCTATATGGGTTCTCCGTAACCATCCCTTCAAATGGGTTTTCCGCCACCATCTTGATGATCTTGGATTTAATTTCATACTTGGTCGCTTCGAGCTTCGAATCCGACTCTTGTACTTTTATGTCTTCACATCAAGGGCTAGCGTAATCCCTTAGTGATTTCTCCGGTTCTTCCACGGGTTGATTAACGAACTCCATCTAGACAATAAGATAAAAAAACAAAAACAAAAAAGAAACAAGTGTTTTTCTAGATAATATATGTTAGATATAGCAAATAAAAGATAAACTAAAATATAAAACTAAGTTAGATGCAAATCAAACGATGTAAACTAACTTGCTCCCCGGCAACGGCGCCAGAAAAAGGGGCTTGTTGACGGATAAAAGACGTATCCCTCTACGATCCGCAAGCGTACGGACCCCACACCTTTTTCACCACGGGATTCCCAAGGTTCTTGTCAATCCGCGGAGCAAGGGGATTACAAGCGTTCGATCAACAACGACACACTAGCTACTAAAACCCTAACTGCTATTATACTAGAAAACAACTAAACTACACTAGAGAGAATGATTAAGATATCAAGGTAGAAGACACTCGCCCACGGGTCTACGATACTAGAGCATGCAATCGCTTAAAGACATGAAAACCAATCTAATCTATCGGGGTTGTGACCACGGTTTCGCCCTTTCCCTCCTCTCGTACTGTCACTACGCGAAGGTATTCATGACTAGACCTTTGATTGACACGGCGTATTGAATGGATCCAAGGAAGCATTGAGGCCTATACTCCCTTTACGGCATGGTAGAAAACCTTAAGCATGAAAGTATATTCAACACAAGATGATAGATAGATAATCCGACAAAGTGCGATTACATCTCAATATCGATTACAACACATGGACGAATGAGAAGATTACCCCATCAAGGTGCTGATCATGGCACCGTTGATCATGGTTTCCCTTCCGCCGGTGTCTTCCTTCTTCTCCACGAGAGGGTGCTTCCTTCGAGGTGGTTGATCTCCCGCCGGAGATCCTCCTCCTCTCTCTCTCTAGCTTGTGGATGGCCTTCTGGTGCGAATGACTCCTCCCCCCGGTGTTGGCGGCGCCTCGGGGGTTTTAGGGTTGAAGATCCTTCGAGGGCAAGGAAAACGGGACCGAACCGGTGCCGGAAGTGGGCTGGGCCGGCCGGCCTGGGCCGGCCGGCCCAGGCCCAATTCGGCCCGGTTCGGTCGCCCCTTTTGCTCCGTGGGTCCTCGTGCACTTATGTACTTTGCCCCTCCACTTGCATGATTTTGATGCTGTTATCCTCGCGTCCAAGATGGAGGCTCTCTTTGCATGAAGTTTGATCTTTTACGCTTCAATCCTCGGGGGTGTTCCTCGTAGCACTTCGGTCCTCGCCACCATTGGAAGTGATTTCAGCAAGGTCATGAACACGAACAAGACTCCATAAATGCTCCTTTGAACTTGTTGCGAATCCGTCCTTTATGTCCATGTTTTCCTACATAAACACAACACTTCCAAATGCATGCACAAAGATGAACTTGTTATATGATTAGTGTGCCTAGTGGCGGGTTAGTTCCATAATCAAAGCCAAACTAAAGTGTAATGAACATGCTAGGTGCACCAAAATACACCGTCAACACAAAGCATATGCTACTCTAAGGATGAGCAATTAAGCACTTGGATGGATCGGATATGATCTTCTAGGTGTCTTGAACTCATCTGCACTTCCACACAATCCAGCAACCTCAAATGGGTGAGTGGAGGGGGTATAAATAGCCCAAGACATCCAAAGAGTCGTTGGCTAACGGCCTCTAAAAAAGTAAGCGTCAAATGAACCGATGCTATGCTTTTTCTAGGCGTTGGTTCATCAGGTGCCCTCCACGTCACTTAGCCGTTGAAGATCTGCTGACACAACTGCTCCGACGCATTACAACGATGGTGCATCGGTTCATCAGGTGCTGAAGACCCCGCGGCCAAAACGTCTCTGGTAGCTTCCACACGACCGTCGGATAGACCGACATTTCCCCTTGTTCAAGGCGTCGGTTCATCTGGTGCTGAAGACTTCATCTTGGTGCGTCTCTATCTTGATTCAAACTGAGCGTCGGAGAGACCGACAGTGTCCTCACTCAGACCGTCGGATCATCCGGTGCTACTGTTTCCGCTACTCCTCCTATACCATTCATCTGGCGCATCTACAAAATGGACCGTCGGTTCATCTGACGGTTCCAACTTCATTTTTCCTCTTGTGCAGTGTACCAACTACACCGACACTATGCACCGATGGTATCGTCGGTTCATCCGACAGTGTGTTTTCTTTTTCTTTTTTTGCTCGGTTTTTACCCTAGAAAAATAGACTATCTTCTCAATTTGGCATGTGATATTTTTGCATCCTTGGGACCTAGAAGTGTCTACAAAGACATTCTAAACAATGTGGTTAGTCCCAATGATCATATTGTCACGAATCACCAAAACCAAACTGAACTAATAGCAAATGGGGCCATGTTGGCTATAGAGGCGCCAACCGCGGTGGAGCGGCGACGACAGCGTCAGCTAACTACAACCGACAATGTGGTACGAACAGGGGACGGGGGCAGGTGGCTGCAGCTTGTCACAGATGGTGGCGACGGTCCGACCTACTACGAGAGATGCCGGTTGCTGGAGCCAGCAGCTCGCCCCGCCCGTCGGCTGTTGGAGCCCCGCTGGTCGCTCCTTGCCATGAAGCGCCGACTCTAGGAGTCCCTGGAGGGCAAAGCTCACCCCGTTGCGCCGGCCACCGGAGATGCCACTCACCTCGAAGGTCCGCGCAATGTTGGGTCAAGCCGAGGCCGCCTACGCTGCGCCGCGGCGAGCTGCCTCTGCGCCAGGACGACGCCCCTAGCATCGCGCTGAGCCCACGCGTGCCTACCGTCTCGTGGGAGGAGAAGACCGTGCAACAAGGGAGCAGACGGAGTATAGGGAAAACATGTGAGAACTGTTAGGAATCGACCGGCGTTCTTGACGTCCGGCGAGCCTTCAACTCGTTTGAGAACTCACAACTCAACACGGTCCACTGGAACACTCAGTGCATGGACACGAGAGGGTTGCACTGCCAAAGAGCGCAGCGTTTTCTCTGTCTTTGCTCATCTTTATTCAATCGAAGAAGTAACAGAACGCCCGGAACGGGCGCACACGATGTGGGCGCTAGCGCGTCCATCCCCACGCCTCCGCGACGCAGTCCACGTTCGGGAATCCGGGCCACGACCAAGCTAGCCTCGGGCCATGACCTCCTATGCGTACGACTGCCACATGCCGGAGCTCGTACGCATGTAACAAGAAAAAGAAACAAACTATCCTAACAGCATGCGTAGGATTACTAACAAATCTCCTCCTAATCCTTGCGCATGCCCTGCAAATCAACTACCCCAAGTTTGGAACGAAGCTCACAGAAGCGCTGCCACCCCAAAGCCTTGGTCGGTATGTCCGCGCTTGTTCGAAGTCCCAATGTATCGAATCTTCACCCGGTTATGCTCAACACACTAGCGAATGAAGTGATACCTCGGCTCAATGTGTTTGCTTTGCGGTCATGGAACACGGGATTCTTGCTCGAGTGCAATGGCGGACCGATTATCGATCTTCAATTCAAATGCCCCGACTTTGTTGCCCTTTAGTTCATTAAGCGGCCGGGTCGCCCGGATACCTTGACAAGGCTGGGTTGTGCTCGCCACATACTCGCCTCACATTAAGACAGAGCCACAATCTTTTGCTTCTCGATTGCCAAGTAATTGTGTTGCCTCCGAGGAAGAAGAAAACTCCGGTGGTGCTCTTGCGTGTGTCAATGTCGCCACTGTGTCACTATCACCGAAACCAATCAGTCCCGCATCCTTCTTCCTCTTGTAATAACACCCAAAATTCAAGGTGCCCGCAACATATCTTAAGATCCTTTTCACGGCCCGGCAGATGTTCGGTTGTTGGATTCTCCATAAACATGCCGACATACCCCACAGAGAAAGCCAAATGCGGTCTCCGGTTCACCGGATATCTCGGAGACCCAACAATGCTCCTATAAAAAATTGCATCAATGGGCGGGGGCCGTGCTCAACTTACTCGTTTGAGACGAGGTTCCATTGGTGTACGGCTTTGCTTGCACACACTCGGATCGCTGCCTCCGAATCTTGGCTGCATACACACTTTGACACACTGTGATGCCCTCCTCCGTCTGTGTGACTTCCAGCCCCAGATAGTAATAGAGAAGTCCCAGGTCGCTCATCTTGAAGGTGGAATGCATCTCCGCCTTGAATCTGTTGATGTCATCCTGGTTGGCGCCCGTGATCACAAGATCATCTACATAGACCCCCACGACGAGGCGGCGTACACCGATGCCGCAGAAATAAACAACATGTTCTGACCCGCTTCTTTGGAACCCAAGCTTGATCAGAGAATCATCCAACTTGGCGTACCAGGCACGTGGAGCTTGTCGCAAACCATACAGTGCTTTGACAAGGTGCAGCACTTGGTGTTCATGGCCATGGAGAACGAATCCGGGTGGCTGCTCGACGAAGACTTGCTCCTGCAGCCTCCCGTTGAGAAATGCGGACTTGACGTCCATGTGGTGCACCGCCCAACCTTCACAGCCGCAAGGGCAAGAAGCAACCGCACGGATTCCGGTTGGGCCACAGTGCGAAGACTTCATCAAAATCGACTCCCCGACGCCGCACATAGCCCTTTGCGACGAGTCTTGCTTTGTACTTGGTGATGATTCCACTGCATCCTTCTTGGCCTTGAAGACCCATTTGAGTCCAATTGCCTTTGTGCCCAATGGCGGATCGGCTGAGCTTCCGGGTGCCGTTTGCCTCAATGGATGTCATCTCGTCAAGCATGGCAAGTCTCCAAGCACTCATGCTCCATGGCCTCCTCATACGAAGCGGGTTCGGCATCACATGCAAGCATCAAATGTTCCCTCGCTTCGCGTCGATCAGCATACACCGGTGGTGAGGAGGGCCCGACGATGTTGTCGATGCGGCGAAACTGAAGTGGTGCATCATCTTCATGGTCAGCGTCGAGGTACTCGTCTACATCCACGCTGGGGGGCGTGGCGAATTCGACGTTCTGAAGTGGTACCTAGCTCAGCGTCCCGCCTTGAGATGTTGAGGCTTGAGCGGGGAACACTGATGTTCCTTGTACCGGCGTGGCTGGGGGCGGTGTTGGTGAAGGTGACGACGCCGAGACAGCGCGTGTGGTGGTGGTAACAACGACCGGTTCGTCTCCAGTGCAATCTTCGATGACGAAATCCTCGGCTCCTTCTCCCGTCCGGGGCGGGCCATGCCCACTGCGCCCCTTCATCGAAAACGACGTCCCGGCTGATATGCACACGCCGGGTTGCTGGATCATAAACCCGATATGCCATGGATCCTGGTTCATAGCCGACGAATATCATGCGCCGGCTGCGGTCGTCGAGCTTCTTTAGATGCGGTGTCGTGACCTTCACATGAGCGACACACCCGAATGTGCGCAGGTGTTGCACACTCGGCGTGCTTCCTGTCCACAGTTCGTATGGCGTCTTCCCGGCGATGCTCTTGGATGAGGAGCGGTTCAGCAAGTACACGGCCGTGGAGACCGCTTCCCCCCAGAACACACCTGGGAGGTTCTTGGCCTTCATCATACTACGCGCCGTGCCCACAACGCTCTGGTTGCGGCGTTCCACCATGCCATTTTGCTGTGAGGAATATGGAGCAGTCACCTCGCGATGCACTCCCAGTTCGGCGCAGTATCTGTTGAATTCTGCCGCCGTGAACTCTCCTCCTCGATCCGTGCGGAGCGATAGCAGCTTCTTGCCTGTCTTCCGTTCCGCTGCAGCCTGAACATTCTTGATGGCAGCTGCGGCAGCATCCTTCGATGGTAGTAGTGACACCCACATGTAGTGTGAGTAGTCGTCGACGAGGAGCAGGAAATACTTGTTCCCACTGGGGGTTGCTGGCGTGATGGGGCCGCATATGTCCCCGTGCAGGAGCTGCAGCGCTTCGGTTGAACGTCGCAGGGCCTTCTGGGGAAATGGCGTGCGACGCTGCTTGCCGGCGAGGCACGCTTCGCAAAGTTGCTCCACCTGGTTGAGATGAGGCAATCCACGTACAAGCTCCTCCCTTGCCATCTTCCTGAGTGCGCCGAAGTGGAGGTGCCCGAAGCGTGCATGCCAAATCCAGGCGGAGTCGCCGGAACGCGCCGCCAGGCAGACTGGCCGTGCAATGTCGATGTCAAGCACGTACAGCCGGCCGGGCGAGCGGTGGATCTTCGCGAGCAGGCGCCTTTCCTCGTCCCGAACGCGCATAACTCCAGCCTCGACGAGCACCTGGTACCCGCTTTCGTCGAGCTGCCCGACGGAGACGATGTTGGCGGTGAGGCGCGGCAGGTAGTAGACGTTGGGGAGGGCCCGGTGCTCGCCATTCTTGCAGGAGTAGATCACGGTGCCCTGGCCCTCGATCTTCGCGACGGAGCCGTCCCCGAATCTCACGGATCCGGTGACGCCGGTGTCCAGGTCGGCGAACGCCGCGCGCGCCCCGGACATGTGGTTGGACGCCCCGGTGTCAAAGACCCACTGCTTCGGGTCCCGGTCACTGGAGGCATTGAGCGCAACGTAGACCTTCTTCTCAACGAGGTGGAGGTGGCCTGAATGGACGGCCGGCGGCGGGATCGAGTGCGGAGGGGGCGGCGGCTTCTCGGAGGGGAAAATGTTGCCTTCCTCCTCCGGGGTCAACGCGATGGAGAGAAGCAGCGTGGGCTCGTCGTCTTGGGCCACATGGGCCTGTTGTTCTTTGGGCTTGCTCCGGCAGTCCTTGGCCCAATGGCCTTTCTTCCCACAATTCTTGCATGCGTCCGGATTGTAGGTGTTGCGGCCCACGTTCCCACTAGCCCGCGCATCGCCTTGTCCGCCGGCACGACCGCGTCCTCTGCCACGGGGCTTGCCGCGGCCGCCGGAGCTGGATCCGCCGCGGCCGGACTCCGCCTTGTACTTCTCCAGCCATTCGTCTTGGGTGAGCAGCAGTTTTCCGTCGGCGGTCTTGTGCACCTCGACCACGTCGTCTGCGCCGGCCTGCAGTGACCTCCTCGATGGACAGAGTGTCAATGTCAAGGAGTGTCTCCATGGAGACCACGAGCTGCTTATACCGGAGCTTCGCCACTCGAAGGTACTTGCGCACCACCATGTGTTGAGGCTCCGGGTCACCTAGAACGGCGAGGCGCTGCACGAGGTTGGTTAAGCGGAGAGAGAAATCCTCCACGGACTCCCCCTCCTTGAATTTGATCCCCTCGTACTCGGCGCGGACGGACTGTGCCGTGGACTTGCGCATTCGATCGTCTCCGATGCGCATGGTCTTGATTGCTTCCCACGCATCCTTGGCCGACGGCTTGGTCGCTAGCGTGGGCACCATCTCCTCCGGAACGGCGCTGCATATCGCGTCAAGGGCGGTGCGATCGTCGTGGAAGTCGACGTCGCCGGTGTCGAGGGCATCCCAGAGATCGCGCGCCTCCATCTTCAACTTCATCAACAACGACCAGGTGTCGTAGTTGGTCTTCGTCAGCTGTGGCCACTTGTTCCAGCCACCGGACTCACGGATCACGCGCTCGACGATGATCTCTCGCGGTTGGCGTCCACGAGTGCGCGGACGCGACAGCGAGCGATCGGTACGTTGCTTCAGCGGAGTTGGCGAGCTGACGTTCTTCAGCCTCTTATCCCCATCTTTGGACGGCGGCGTGGTCCCGGACTTCAGCGGCGGCGAGCTCCCAGACTTGCCGGAGTTGTCGCCGGCGACCGCCTGCTTCTGCGGCGAAGACATGGCGGTGGTGGAGGACCTTGAACGGCTCTGATGCCACGTGTTAGGAATCGACCGGCGTTCTTGACGTCCGGCGAGCCTTCAACTCGATTGAGAACTCACAACTCAACACGGTTCACTGGAACACTCAGTGCATGGACACAAGAGGGTTGTGCTGCCAAAGAGCGCAGCGTTTTCTCTGTCTTTGCTCATCTTTATTCAATCGAAGAGGTAACAGAACGCCCGGAATGGGCGAGCACGACGCGGGCGCTAGCGCGTCCATCCCCACGCCTCCGCGACGCAGTCCACGTCCGGGAATCCAGGCCACGACCAAGCTAGCCTCGGGCCATGACCTCCTATGCGTACGGCTGCCACATGCCGGAGCTCGTACGCCTGTATCAAGAAAAAGAAACAAACTATCCTAACAGCATGCGTAGGATTACTAACAAGCACAAACCATCGTGGCTTGGAGCAGTAGCACCTCCTGCCGCGTCGGGTGCCGAAGATGGCAGCTGGCCCTGCACACACGATGGCTGGAACCATAGCCTGCCCCGCACGCGCGGCCGTTTGGATCCGCTGGAGCAAGACGCTCGCCTCGTGCGCGAAGTCGTCGGACCCGCTGGAGGCCTAGAGCCATGCGTGTGTTGACTGGGGATGGAAGCTGAGTTTCGCAGCAGCTCATTGCCTCGGTGGCTCGGTGAGTTAGAGTGCGCCTGCGTGTGCTTTTTCTTTATTTTTTACTTCATGCATAATGTGCGCCTGTGTGTGCTTTTTCTTTATTTCTTTACTTCATGCGCGCCAAACAATCGGTGCTTCAATGGGTAGGATTAGTTATAAGCTTGGTCAGCGGCATTTTTTGGGCTTGGGCCGAATCTTCCACGACACTCACCTCGTTACCAAGCTCCCTGTCGACGTCAAAAATATTTTAGTATACACAAAAAATATATATTGAGCTAAAACGTAGATTGACTTAAACATTGAGTAAATATTGATGATTGATACAATAAAGCAAATATTTTATTTCATTCCATTATTGTCAAGTTCAACTGTTTATTTATGAATCTAAGATTTTTTATACTACAATATTTAAATGTGCGCTAGTGTGACAGGCGGCAAGGCCCCCTACACTTTAAGGTGGTTGTTTCTGAGGAGGATGCTTAGAGTTTGAATTTGAGGAGGTGGATGAGGCGAGACCCCCACACATTGAGCATTCAAGTCGATTGCGCTAGTGTTACGACGAGAGCTTCTTCTTATGCAAGCCTGGAGTCAGGGGATCAACGGTCGTGTGTGCATGGCAGGAGGATGTTAACCCTCTGGTAGAGGAGTTCGAGTTGTCATTCAGGGTTGCAGCAGGCCGCGGCTTTTGGCGTTGCACAATGTTGGCGACGACGGCGCGGTTTTTGGTGACTTACCTTTGACTTCTCTCCTAGGTTGAGATGGTGTAGAGTTTTGTTTGGGTGCGTTGATTGTGACGTTGTTTGTGTGGTGTGGTGTTCGCTTTTACTCGTAATGTACAGTTCTTCTTTCTCATAAATAATATGACAATGCTCCTACTCCTCTGCTAGTAATGAAAAAAATGACTTTATGACTGCAGCGTGCTGGGCCCGCAGGCTGGATCGCGTAGGGCCAAACCGCACTTTTTGGTCGACCGGATCCGAACCGAAGCCCGGGTGAGCTGTTCCTGTGCTCATATCTGCATGCCGCTACACCGCTACCAGTAGCTAGGCTGGTAGCAGCGTCGTCGTCACATTACGTGTATCGATCGCGGCTGGCCCCTCTCGACTGCTTTCTTCCTGTTAGAAAACAAGTTCTCCGATTCACACAAACACACACAGGGAAAAACACTTAGCTAGGAGGAGGATTGAAGATCTTTGTTATTCAACATATTGTACAAGGTACAGGCAGTGGTTTTTCTCCTATTCTCTCTGAAGTGCCGTCCCGGGATCCGCTATTTTATAGAGGTCAAGGGATCACTGGTCATTCTCCCCTTTTTCTGTTTCATTAGCATTTTACTGTTCATCGACCTTTTCACTATTCATTGTTCACTCACAAAAAGGTTTCACAACACCCCCTTGAGTGAACAATGTGCCCGGTGCATTCCTTGTAAAAAACTCCTCCCAAAAACCCAGTGGGAAAAAAAGAGTAGGAGAAAAGAGTGCATTGCGCGAGCAAGCCATATTGCACTTGTTTCCTTGTTAAAAACCTTACATGAAAAAACCCAGGGGAAAAAACTCATCAAGGGAAAAAGAGTACAACAAATAGATGCTCGAATCAGGTCTTCAGGACAGACTTGTGATCTTCAAGGTCACAAACATGGGCTGTGATTTTCAGGGTTGGTCTCTGTTGACGGATAAAAGACGTATCCCTCTAGGATCCGCAAGCGTACGAACCTACACATTTTTCACCATGGGATTCCCAAGGTTCTTGTCAATCCGCGGAGCAAGGGGATTACAAGCGTTCGATCTACCTTTACACACTAGCTACTCAAACCCTAACTATGATTAAACTAGAAAACAACTAAACTACACTAGAGAGAATGATTAAGCAATCAAGATAGGAGACACTCGGCCACGGGTCTACGATACTAGAGCATGCAATCGCTTAAAGACATGAAAACCAATCTAATCTATCGGGGGTTGTGACCATGGTTTTGCCCTTTCCCTCCTCTCGTACTGTCACTACGCGAAGGTATTCATGACTAGACCTATGATGGACACGGCGTATTGAATGGATCCAAGAAAGCATTGGAGCTCTACTCCCTTTATGGCATGGTAGCTAACCTTAAGCAATAAATTATATTCAACACAAGATGATAGATAGATAATCGAACAAAGTACGATTACATCTCAAGATCGATTACAACCCATGAACGAATAAGGAGATTACCCCATCAAGGTGCTAGACATAGCACCGTTGATCATGGTCACCCTTCCGACGGTGTCTTCCTTCTTCTCCACTTGTGGGTGCTTCCTTCGAGGTGGTTGATCCCCCTCCGAAGATCTCCCTCCTCTCTCTCTAGCTTGTGGATGGCCTCCTGGTGTGAATGGCTCTCTCCCTGTCGAATGGCGGCGCCTCCAGGGTTTTAGGGTTGAAGATCCTTCGGGTGCAAGGAAAGGGGGGTCGAACCGACGCCGGAACTGGGCTGGGTCGGCCGGCCTGGGCCGACTGGCCAGGCCCAATTCGGCCCAGTTCGGTCGCCCCTTCGCTCTCGTGGGTCCTCAGGTGATTATGCACTTTGCCCCCTCCACTTGCATGTTTTTGACGATGTCATCCTCGCGTCCAAGATGGAGGTCCTCCGCGCATGAAGTTCGGTCTTTTACGCTTCAATCCCCAGGGGTGTTCCTTCGTAGCACTTTGGTCCTTGACACCATTGGAGGTGATTTCATCAAGCTCATGAACACGAACAAGACTCCATAAATGCTCCTTTGAACTTATTGCGAATCCGTCCTTTATGTCCATGTTTTCCTACATAAACACAACACTTCCAAATGCATGCACATAGATGAACTTGTTATATGATTAGTGTGCCTAGTGGCGGGTTAGTTCCATAATCAAATCCAAACCAAAGTGTAATGAACATGCTTGGTGTACCAAAATACACCGTCAACATCTCCCCCACGCTTAGCTCTTGCTCGTCCTCGAGCAAGTACTTGTAAAAGAACTTCGTCCAAAGTGTTGTAATCGTGTACCGCTAATCCTTCTTTGCAAGTTAGTCAATCTTTTCGTCTTTAATACATAAACATAAAGTGATGAACATCATACATAAACATGGGTATTTAGAATCTTTACCACGTCAAGATTTACCCCACAACTCAAACTCTTCACTCGAAGTCTTCAAATTCAGCCATGCTTACTTCTTTGCTTCCATCGGAGGGTTTTTATGATTTTAAAAACAGAATTCCTACAACAAGTATTAGAGAAAAAACCCTTCTACAAGCTCTCTCAAGTCACTCATATGAGGTGGCTGTTGACGGTGAAAATCCGTCAACCTAGCCATGAGTTTACCTTCGGTGTTGGCATAAGTTTTATACCTTATCCTTTGGTACTAACCCTCGTGGTATAACAAGTTCACGTGTGCATGTCGGTTTTGGAGTTTAGTGTTTATGCAGGATTTTAGCGTTGAATGCAAGACTTTCGGGATAAGTTCATCAAGCACCTTATGACAAGACCTTGAAGCCCCTTACAAGTCATGCAATGAAGCAAACTTAACTCCAAGAAGCTAGGGACTTGATCTGAGAAGATGACAAACTCCGAGGACCTGACCAGAAAAGTGCTGAATCTTGCAAGACAAGGAGTTCTGCCCAATTCGGAGAGAAACTGACGACATGGACCTACATGCAGAAGGGGGAAACATCCAGGAAGCAAGGGAACCGATGTAGAGCAAAGGAGGCCTCGGGCTGGGCCTGGATGGGCCCAGGCCTGTCGGCCCAGGCCGGTCGGCCAAGCCCTGTCCAGGGCCCAGTGACGCTCCCCTTTGCCCTAGCCGCCATTCAGGCTATTTATAGGCCCCTGACCGAGAGCCACGGAGGATCCGATTCGTTATCGGCCGCCGAGGAGCAGAGAAGAGAGGGACACCATCTCGGAGAGGAGAGGGTCGAGCTAGTTGACTAGGGTTTCCCTAGCCGACGTGGGAACCTTGCACGGAAGACCACGTCGGAGTTCCCGGAGCTAGAAGCAAGATCAAGGAAGGATCCCGGTGGTGATCTTGTGTATGTATCATTGTTATAGTTGAATTATCAAGTTGAATCTTTTCCTAGCGATCAAGTGTTTCCTCAAAGATTTCGTTTTTCGATCGGCTTTGCTTATTCCAATTCTATTCTCGAGATAGATTACATAGGGTGTTCTTGTAGCCGCGGTGGCTAGAGGTACACACCGGATCTTCCGAAAGAATCTCGACTTGTCTTTTGACTCGCCCTAGACTCCCCGCATGAGTAGGGATACGTTGTGACAGAACGGGGGTTCCGAAAGGCGGATGTTTTCGGATTTGGACGGGAAACCACGGTTTAAAGAGGCTTCTTATAAGATTCGATTTGCTACTTCTTCTCTTTCTTGGAACTTCAACAAAAGGCTTACCCTGATCCCTCTAGATCAGTTTATCTACCCAATCTTACTTTGTTATCTCCGGTCTTTAGTAGATTAGATTAGTTTCGTGTCTTTCGTCTAGATGCGTTAGGGTTTCTTTTACCGAAGGTTGGAGTTACTTGGCTTTACTAGATCAACTTTTGCGTCACACATTTGTTCCAAGAATTCGATACCTTGGGTTCACCACTCGAGGGAAGAAGGTTCCCTTGACTACGAGGGGAGACTTGTCCGCTTGCAAGTCATAAACAAAATTTGATACAACTATTAACCGTCAACAATCCCCTTTTTCTGGCGCCATTGCCGGGGAACAAGTGATCAAGATTTGATTTTTTATTGCCTTTTCTTGTAATTTTCAGTTTTCTTTTTGTTCTACTTTTTGCATCTACTAAACTTTGATCATCCTCAAAATACATCTAATCTAGTTTGTCTAACCCTAGTTTTTATAGATTTATTTTTACTTCCTAGTTTTTGCATATTTTGTTTATTACTAACCCTAACAGGAGATGGACAGCTACCTCTCCAACAAACCCGATAATTTTGTGGGTGATCCAGAAAAACCTTACAGGCTAAGGAGATGCGAAGCACATCAAGCTAAAAGCTGGAATTTGTAGATTCGGAGTCGGAAGACAAAGGATCGCAGGAATCTCCGAAGAATTCACCACCTCAAAGTCCTCGGGAGAATCGACTTCCACCGCTGGGTGACCAACCACCGCAAGAATGCAAGATTGGGGAGCTATGCACCCCAGACATCATCGACCTACCAATCTTGAACCTTGACGAGATCGGAAGACCGTTCGAGATCAAGACCTCAACAATCCGCATGGTGCAACATTCACCCTTCACCGGTAAAGAGGATCCGAACCTTCACCTCCAAGCATTCATTCAACTATGTCAGACTTTCAACATGGATGGGGTGACTCAAGATCAAATGAGGGCAAGGCTTTTTCCGTTCTCACTACTCGGGAAGGCTTTGCAATGGTTCCACTCTCAACCGGCGGAGACGGTGCAAAATTGTAACACGTTAATGAAGGCTTTCATGAAGGAATACTACTCACCGGGTAAACCTCAAAGCTTGCGTAATAAGATTGCCACCTTTGATCAATATCCTATGGAAACTATCTCGGAGGCATTCGAGCGCTTCAACGAGTACACCCGGGCCGTTCCACATCACAAGTTCCCGAAGGAAGACCTCGTGCAAAAGTTCTATCAAGGACTCACCATGGCGTCAAGGACGATCATCAATGCATCGGCGGGAGGATCTATCATCGAGCTTACACCGACGGAAGCTTTCACGCTATTCAAGAAGGTCGCGGATAATGACACATGGGCGTCATCTGGGCGCCTACATCTGGTTCAACCCACGGGGAACGTCAAAGGAGTCTTGCAAGTGGAGAAGGAGGACATACTTGAAGGCAAGATCGACTTGCTCATGAGGAGGTTGGAGAAGATGGAGATGGAAAAGAAAGAGGCTCAAGACTTGAAGGCCTCCGAAGCAAGGTCCACATGCGAAGAATGTGGAGAGTACGACCATGTCCGCAAAGATTGTCCGGGGAAGCCAAAACGCTCGACTACATGAGGAAGGGAGAATTGCCGAACTTCCGCTATGGGAAAGGTAGACCTCAATTTAATGCAAGCTCATCTATTCCTAACGCGGTTCCGTTTCGTGTACAATTGAAGGAGTTCATGGATGAGCAAGCTAAGATCAACAAGGACACTGTCACCGAGTTCAAGACCATAGACAAGGTGTTGGAGAACATCGATAGCAAGGTGACGGAGGTCGGAAGTTCCAATCATCAAGTGCTCAACATGATGAAGATGCTCGAGACGCAAGTTGGACAACTTGCGGGGCGCCTCACTAATGATGAAGGGAAGCTTCCGGGACAACCCAAAAGTCCCGAATCGGCGAAGGCCATTCAAACACGTTCGGGGAAGGAGACCGAAGACGCGGAACGTTCCGCGGGAGCGAGGAAGCTTAAACCATCCACCGAGGTGGAAGGAGTTGCTAAAGAGAAGGTTACGGGGATCGTCACCGAGGAACCCGAATTTGAGATGCCGGAGGAAGACACGAGGATATCACAACTCAAGCCACGCTACTTCCAAGGTAAACTTGACAACTACTTTGAGAAGTTTGTGGAGGTTGTGCGTAGACTTAGCATCAACATGCCATTACTAGATGCCCTACAAGTACCTACATATTCTCGTTACTTTAAAGACATACTTGCAAATAAATATGAGATAGCAACACTCGGGGTAGTTCATGTTAAGATGTCCGAGGAGTGTAGTGCTGCTATTGCTAATGGGCTAGAGAAGCAAAAGGACCCCGGGTGCCCCACTATTCCATGTTCGGTTGGTTCTTTCAACTTCGAGAAGGCGTTATGCGACCTTGGAGCTAGTATGAGTGTCATGCCGAGGGATGTGTTCGAGAAGCTAAGCCTACCAATGGAGCCTATGGGTATATGTTTGGAGTTGGGAGATAACTCCATTCGCTATCCCTTGGGCATTGCCGAAGATGTACCCGTGAAGGTCGGACACCACTTCATCCCCGTCGACTTCGTTGTGCTCGAGATGGGAGAGAGGGAGAAGCCGCCGCTCATCCTTGGGAGGCCTTTCCTCAAGACCGTGGGAGCTACTATTGATGTTGGCAAGGGGGAGATCATGTTCGATATCAACGGAGAAAAAAGTTCCTTCAAGTTCCGTCCAAGAATCGAGGCATGCAACATGATTGGAGTGAAGGGAGAACCAAAGCAAAAGGAGAGGCTGAAAAAGAAGAAGGAGCCGAAAAAGATGAACGTAAAGAAAATCAAAGAAGGTGTTGCATCCGTTAAGACAAAGGAAGAGAAGCCGCCTGTGAAGACCAAAAAAATGACTAAGCCAGAAGACAAGCCCGTGCCCAAGATGGTGACGAAGTGGGTACCCAAGATTGCAACGCCCGCAAAGAGTGTTGATCCGAAGTAATCAAGTGAAGAAGTCTAGCTATAGACTATAAACGAAGCGCTAAGCGGGAGGCAACCCGTTTCGTCGAGTCAAGAATAAGCTACCGGGAGGACAACCCGATTCCAGGTTTTTCGAGTCTTTTGAATAATTTAGTTTTGAGTTTTATTACGCAAAGACATTAGACTTAGAAGTGGTTGAACAATATTAGAGACATAATTCTTGATTGAATGTTTTGCTTTATCATAAACCCTTTGCATGAACCCTCCTATGTGCTTGTTTGATTCTTTTCGAGAAACTGCAACCAAATAATTTCTGAACCTAACTCAACCATTCACCCCTATTATGGTGCTGAGGTTGACTTATTTTTTATGCTAAAACCACACGAGTAGAGCCACGACTTATATCTATGTGTTAATAAAAATTCAGCATGTGGTAGGACTCGCGTGAACCTAGAAATCAAAACTTTTGGTTGGTTTAAAAATCCATATCCTTGGTTTCTCTAGGATTAGAATTTTTCTAAGCCTCATCTAATTTTGTTTCATTCAAAATCTTTCTTATTTAGCCAAAATTAGAGCCTAAACCTATGCCCCCATGATCGAGCCGGGAAAAGTTTGCTCTCAACCGATGAAGGCAAACTATACCGGTGAGACCGATATCAACGTAGTCGGAAAATATTTTCGTCTTACATTTGTTTTTAATGGTTTAAAAACTTCTCTAAATTTATGCTTGAGCTCTTGCATGGCTCTGAAAAATATTTTAAATTTCGAATTAGAGGAGTGCTTAACCTTAAACATACCTAAATGGAGGTAACTAGTTTGAATTAATCATGTATGCACCATTGGATACCCTTTCATCAACTTTCACCAAGTCCACATGCAAAGGACAAGCATGGTGGGCAGCAAGCATCAACTTTGCAGGAATTTCATGGTGGCATGTGAAGCAAGTGGAGCTAGGGAGCATGGACATGACCCAAAGCATGAAGCATCAAGTGGAAGGACCAATAATGCAAGAAAAGGAGTGGACGAGAGCGTTTGGGCGGTGCAACTCGTGGAGCATGCGGGCGGGGAAAGTTGCGAGAGGCGAAATGATCGTGCCGGAAGAAAGACGAGGCGGGGAGGAGCACGGGCACCCCGGTGCCGGTCGGCCCGGGCCGGCCGGCCTACCCTATTTAAGGAGTCCCCCGGCTCCCGTTTTCTGCAGGCAAGCTTCCCTCTCCTTCCTTTGGTTGTGTGTTCAAGTTTGTGTGCCCAAAACCTCCGTAGACATAGCTAACCTTCCCAAGCTTGATAGCTCAAAAAATCCACCACCTTAATCCACTCAAAGTCCACATCCGAAGTAAAGATTTTTAGTGCCTAGTTACCGGTTGCAACCCGGAGTTTTAGTAGAGAAAAGAGTGCAGCAACCATGTGGAAGAAAACCACAAGTCTCTTCTCCAAGAAGAAGGGTTCGTCGTCATCCAAGCCGTCGTCGACGACGTCTTCGAGGAGGCACTCGGTTTCCGAGTCTCCCCGGAGCATGGAGACGGATACGACGCCACCAAGGAGGAACGATGCTCTCCTCCTTGGTGGTATGAGGGCTGCAAGGAGCACTTCCATGAGGTTTACCGAACCTCAAGGGCACACGGAGGAGTAGCCCGCGCCACCACGACGATCGACCCGTTCGACCGCTCCACCTCCTTACACTCCGATATATTCCTCGTACGGCTTCATCATCTTGTCGTCGTCGGAGGAGGAGAGGCTCTCTCGTCTTGAGAAGAGGCTTGTGCCCAACGCTGAGTTCGACGACCAAGCACTCTACACCTTGGGTTTCGGCACCGACATATACTACATGTTGGGGCACCTTGGATGGGTGCAATTCTCCAACAGAGTATCGGCGGACACCCACAAGGGGTCCGCCTTAGAAATCTTGATGACCACTGCACCTATCCTTGATGATGGGGTGCAAAGCTTATCATTCTGTTTGGAGGGAGTCCAACAAGTGGTTCCCTACGAGCATGTTAGGGAGCTACTTGGTCCATAAGGGAGCTCCGGAGAAAGTTGACGTGCCACCCGACATGTTTGATGGATTTTGGAATTTAATCTCCGGAGAAGCCCACCAACAACGCAATTGCATCCGCAACCCCATTATCCGGATATTTCACTCTTGGATGTGCAAGAGGGTATTGGGGAGGATGAAGGAGACGAAGGTGACCGACACAGAGTTGAATTGGCTCTACTCGGCTTTAATTGCCAGGCAGCCAATAGACCCCTCTTACCTTATGATCAACCGTTGGTGTTGCGAGGCAACATCGGGGGCGGGATATATTGGTTCGGGGTGCTACCTCTCCATGTTGGCCTTCTCCTTACGGCCGGGGATCGCAAGAAACCCCGACCATCTTTTGTGTGGTACCTCTCTCGGCATTGAATATTTGCGACAAGGCAAATACATTAGTGGAGATAAGAGAGGAGGTTTTCGTTTGGCCATAGTGAACCTACCCCTTCCGGATGAAAGGCTTAGGCTTTTCATCGAAGGAAGGGAAGATTGGCTGGAAGAGGGACTTCTTGTCCCTGCAAGGAAAAACAAAAGAGGAAGAATCGTAGAGGAGGGAACATCCTCCGCACAAGCGAGTGGTGCACAACCCAATGTGCCACCATTCGACGGGATCCCTCCTCCGCCAAGTTATTACGGAGGGCCACAAGAGCAAGCATGGGGGGTGGTGCACCGGTACCCCCACCAAATTATGCGGTACCCAACGCTAACTTCGCGGAGCCCTACGCACAATATCCCCAACCACAACAAAGCATGGCCATAATTGGAGGGTATGTTGCAAGAAACGCCCAAAACACCGCAGCCATCCAAGCCAACGCGGCTCAACTTTGTGAGGGCAATGCAAATATTGCCTATGAGCTTGGACGCCTTCACCTAGTGGAGCCGAATCAATTCGTCGGAGGGAATGTCCAACCGTACTACGAGCAAGGGTATTACTATCAAGATCATCAACACCAACCACCGGCGGAGGACTAGGAAGATTTAGGAACTTTAGTTTTCTTTTCTTTTCTCTTTCTCTGTAATTTTCAGATTTTGTTTATGTGTGTTTGCGTAATATTTTCTGTTTTTATTTACATTTCAGAAAGTGTTTTTGTTATTTTCAGTTTGTATTTCAACTTGATTTCATCATTAATAAAGACACCACCTTGTTTATATCATTGGAAAAGTTACAAAATTTTGTGCCATGATGATATGTGATTATAATTGCCGCTTTGTAATTGATTTATGCATGTTAAAGCTAGTGCTCTCTTAAAATATGATATGAATTTATTTAAATACTAGCTTAATCTTTAGCGGAGGTTATGATTAAAATAAAGACCCATAGTGTTTTATGTGCTCTCAAGTTATGAATAGATTGAATATGGTTTTTATGCTCAAAAACATCGCTAACCTTGTCATAAATATCACTTGTGTGTTGCTCAACCTATACAAAGCCTAATATATATTTGAGTGCATAAACCTTAGTGTACAAGATTTATTTTTGAGTGAGTTATTGCAGGCCATGATTTCTCTGGCCCGAGACTAAGAAGCTGGTCATTCTGTTTTTGCGTATCTATCTTTTTGCTAGCCTTTTATCCGTGCATTGTGTATCCCTGCATCGGAGATCTCACAAACCTCGCCGGATATCCACCCTTAAACCAAATATCATATTTTGTGATTACCTTCTTGACCACAACCTATTGTTGAGAATGGATCATTAATTCAAGGAAGATCGCAAGACGGTGCCAACATTGAAGAATTCAAGTATCTCTCCAAGGAAAAATATTTCCGGTACCTACCTTATTTATCGCCTCTTTGCTCGAGGACAAGCAACGTCTAAGCATGGGGGAGGAGGTAGGTATGATGCAATTTTAGAGTTCAAAGGGGAGTAATTAAAAAAAGAGAAAGTTCAAAGGCGATGCACGGGACATCCAAGGTGAAAGTCTCACAAAAAAATGAATGAATGAGAAAATGAATGAAAGAAAGAAACAAAGAAAAGAAGGAGAAATATGAGAAAGAAAAAAATATATGAGTGTGCGTAAAGTGAACTCCTCGGTTCTCTAAAGTGCATTAGGAAATTCAAGGCTTCAAGTTTAAAAGATCCATTCTCATTTTCCAACCATGTGCAATCCGATAACGAGGACTTCCTTTCTGCCTCGGGATCACTCTTTGCCCTTTGCACATGTCCACTCATGTCAAGTGTGTGTATTTTTCTCTTTCCCTTCCTTGATATAATATTATTTTCCAATGACCTTTTCGACGAGTCTTGGTAAGACCATGAGAAGCTTGTCTTGTTTTGACAACACCTCATTTAAAAATCTTGTTAGGACTAAACTTTCCCAAAGCTCCATATAAAGCCTATCACACATATATGTTATGAGAGGGAAAGGAGTAGAATATATAGGCTTGAGAGACAAGCGAGTTGAGAGTTCATGAGCAATATACAAGATGATTTAAATTTGTGAACTTGGTTTAGCTTTTCTTTATCTCGTTCTTTATTTCAAAAATTCTGAGATCTATTTAAACTTTGTGAGCATGTTAATAATTGTGGGATAAGCTTAACTAAGAATCTACCCTCCGTAGAGATGAAGGCTAGTACATTATGGAACTTTAATGAATTAAAATTTTGAGAGCATTATGTTTTCTCATGTATGATCAAGTGCAAGGTTTAAACATTGTTTGGCAACGATGATATCCATCGAAGGCTTACTCGAGGACGAGCAAGGTTTAAGCATGGAGGAGATGTTGATGGTGAAAATCCGTCAACCTAGTCATGAGTTTACCTTCGGTGTTGGCATAAGTTTTATACCTTATCCATTGGTACTAACCCCCGTGGTATAACAAGTTCACGTGTGCATGTCGGTTTTGGAGTTTAGTGTTTATGCAGGATTTTAGCGTTGAATGCAAGACTTTCGGGATAAGTTCATCAAGCACCTTATGACAAGACCTTGAAGCCCCGTACAAGTCATGCAATGAAGCAAACTTAACTCCAAGAAGCCAGGGACTTGATCTGAGAAGACGACAAACTCCGAGGACCTGACCAGAAAAGTGTTGAATCTTGCAAGACAAGGAGTTATGCCCAATTCGGAGAGAAACTGGCGACATGGACCTACATGCGAAGGGGGGGAAACATCCAGGAAGCAAGGGAACCGACGTAGACCAAAGGAGGCCTCGGGCTGGGCCTAGATGGGCCCAGGCCGGCCGGCCCAGGCCGGTCGGCCCAGCCCTGTCCAGGGCCTAGTGAGGCTCCCCTTTTCCCTAGCCGCCATTCAGGCTATTTATAGCCCCCTGACCGAGAGCCACGGAGGATCCAATTCGTCATCAGCCGCCGAGGAGCAGAGAAGAGAGGGACACCATCTCAGAGAGGAGAGGGTCGAGCTAGTTAACTAGGGTTTCCCTAGCCGACGTGGGAACCTTGCACGGAAGACAACGTCGGAGTTCCCGGAGCTAGAAGCAAGATCAAGGAAGGATCTCGGTGGTGATCTTGTGTATGTATCATTGTTATAGTTGAATTATCAAGTTGAATATTTTCCTAGCGATCAAGTGTTTCCTCGAAGATTTCGTTTTTCGATCGGCTTTGCTTATTCCAATTCTATTCTCGAGATAGATTACATAGGGTGTTCTTGTAGCCGCGGTGGCTAGAGGTACACACCGGATCTTCCGAAAGAATCTCGACTTGTCTTTTGACTCGCCCTAGACTCCCCGCATGAGTAGGGATACGTTGTGACAGAACGGGGGTTCCGAAAGGCTGATGTTTTCGGATTTGGACAGGAAACCACGGTTTAAAGAGGCTTCTTATAAGATTCGATTTGCTACTTGTTATCTTGCTTGGAACTTCAACAAAAGGCTTACCCCAATCCCTCTAGATCGGTTTATCTACCTAATCTTACTTTGTTATCTCCGGTCTTTAGTAGATTATATTAGTTTCGTGTCTTTCATCTAGATGCATTAGGGTTTGTTTTACCGAAGATTGGATTTACTTGGCTTTACTAGATCAACTTTTGCGTCACACATTTGTTCCACGGATTCGATACCATGGGTTCACCACTCGAGGGAAGAAGGGTCCCTTGACTGCGACGGGAGACTTGTCCGCTTGCAAGTCATAAACGAAATTTGATACAACTATTAACCGTCAACAGTGGCTATCCTAAACCAATTTTATAAAACTCTCACCTCCCATAAATCACTCATATAACATGTAAAGTTGAGCTATAGGTTGGGCTAGTGCAATCAACACAAATATTGTCAAACTAAGAACTTCCTTGTTTACCTTTCAAAGCCAATGATCATGAGAATTAATCCATTTGTGGGGATATCAAGGATGAGAAGATTTAGAATAGTGGACATGTGCAAGGGCAAAAGAAAATTGTGACTACGAGGCACCGATGACGTCCTCGTTGTCGGATTGCACATGGTTGGAAAAAGAGTGAAAGTTTCGTCTCTCAACAACGTGACATCCTTCCTTGCACTTTTATTTTTTTCTTTCACTTGATTCATCCCTCTCATATCCTTCTTGCCAGTCCTCTTTTCTCTTTCTCTTCTTTTTTTCATTCTTTCATTCTCTTATTTTTCTCTTTCTTTACTTTTCTATATTTTCTTTTTTCTTTCTTTCTTTCTTTCTTTTCCATACTCATACTTTTCTCTTTATTTTCCCCTCTCTTGACAACTTTTCAAAGCTCTCAACTCTTCTCTTTCTTGCATGCATACAATCTGAAATTTTAAATAAATCATGCTAGAGACGAGACGAAACTTTGAAAGTAGGTTGTGTTTAAGGAATGCGATGTACAAAAGAGATGTATAGGGTTGGGTATTGAATTCAGCGATGTACGGGACTTCCAATGTGAAAGTCATGTTATCGAATGCATGACGAGGCTAGCAATAAAAGATAAGCACAAGAACACGATCATTGCTCGAAATTAAAACTCCCAAGAGAGAAGGATCCTAGCCCAACTCATCGTGCTAATCACACTTATGGTGGAGCAAAAACTAAATTGGCTTTGTATATGATTTTTTTTCTTACTCTCAACTTGGAAAAATAGGTTTTGCTAACCTTTATTACATGGTTAGATAATTTTCAGAACTGAAATCCTCCAACTTTTAGCATTGAACATAGCACAACCAACATGTGAAGCTCGAGATCGAAGTGTGGTATGGGTACTTTTAGTAATAGCAATTCCACTAAGCACCACGGTAAACGTTTTTCAAACCACACACTTATGTTCATATATCAAGAATTAAAGATAAACAAACAAGTGAATAAAGATAAGCATCACACAAGACACAAAATATATAAAGACTTTTTTTATTTGATTTTCTTTGACTCAACACTAATTTAAGACATTTGCAAAAATTTAAAGACACACTCAAAAACTAAAGACTCATTAAACTCTAAGACTCGCTTGAAGACTAAACTGAACCTAAACTTAAATCTCAAAAGCTAAGGCTAGCTAGCTAGCTAGCTCTCCCCCACGCTAAAAACATACGGCGTCCTCGTCGTATCTTACAATATTCTTAAGGGGAAAACTAAACCTAGTGGTACTTCCCGCAACTATTGCACCACTTGCCTCTCATGTTCCCTACCATGCCAAAAAGTTTGCACACGTTGCGGTTAAGGAACTTGTAGTCGTCCTCGACTACGCGCTCCAAATCCTCCATACGCTGCCTCATCACCTCCATGGCTTGGAAACATTCGTCGACCGTTGCGTATAGATCCGCGATGGAGTGACGGCAAGCCGCACAACACATCGGATGCAACCGAAAGGGTTGTCATTGCCAGGGTCTCTGCCGTCATCGCCGCCGGTGTCGCCACTACCATTGTCGTCGCCGCCGTCATCACCGCCGCCGTTGGGGCCGTCAGTAGTCTTCTCCTTGATCTTGCCGCCCACGAGCTCGGGCCACGATCGTCGGAGTAGTCGCTACCCCCATAGTCCTTAGGCTCGGGCGACACCTCCTTGTAGTCCTTCCACTTCATGCCTTGGATGGGCGCCGACCTTCGAACGGGTGTAGGGAGCTTCTCTTCTTCGACGGGGTTGCGAGATGCGATAGCTCCGGTCGGTACACGCCCTCCGCAACAGATGCGGGCGGTCCTCTTGATCTCGACGGGTAGCTTGAGGTCGCATCGCTTCGCCTCCTCCATCGATGGCTCCTTGGCACGTTGCTTCAACTCTAAGCTCCTCGGGGACACAATGACTGCTGCATGGGTGCAAAATATTGCATGATGGGATTGATTTCTGAGCTCCCAATTCGGCCAAATAATTAGTCCGAAGTGGAAAACCCTAGGAACCACATTTTCCTTATTCAAACTTCCCTTAAAATTTTCTGACCGAAGAAGGAAGTCGAAAAGGAGCAATTCGGGCAAAAACTGGGACCAACCGCCGCCGGGACCCACCTGGGCCGGTCGGACTGGGCCGGCCGGCCCACCCTGCCTCGGGGGCCGGGCCGGTCCAGTTTTTCGTGCACCGACCTTTTTTCGCCTTCTTAGCCCATGGGAAAAAGTTGGCCCAGTAAATCTTCGCGAGAAACTCCAGAAAATTAATAAGAAAACTATTTACAAAAATTCATGCATTGTTTTTCGACCTAGGAGGGACGTTCGGGCTCTTCTTCCATGGTGAAGACATCAACATGGTGAAGGGTTCATAGTAAACCTTAAGTCATTAAGCATTCACCATAAATTGATCGCCTTTTACATTCATAATGGTTACCGCTCCGTTGAAGAGCACCGAATGCACAACATAAGGTCCGTCCCACTTGCTTTGCAATTTCCCTTTTCGGAAGGTTTTAAACCTCGAATTGTAGAGGGGGACCTTATCTCCTTCTTTAAACTCTTTCCTTTTCAATCTTTTATCATACCACCTTTTGATTCTCTCTTTGTATATGCTTGCATTTTCATATGCTTTCAACCTCATCTCCTCTAGCTCGCTTATTTGAATTCTTCGTTTCACCATCACGGCATCGAGATCAAGGTTCATCTCTTTAATCGCCCAATTGGCTTTATGTTCCAACTCAACCGGAAGGTGGCAAGCCTTTCCATAGACGAATTGATAAGGGGTCATACCTATCGGTGTCTTGAACGCCATTCGATAATCCCACAAAGCTCCATCTAATTTCTTTGACCAACCTTTGCCTCCCTTCTCTTTGGTTTTGTTGAGGATGCTTTTTAATTGCCTATTTGACGTTTCCGCTTGTCCGTTGGATTGTGGGTGATAGGCCGTAGAGACCCTATGCTCAATTCCCAATTTGGACAAGCACTTTTTGAAATTCTTCCCAGTGAAGTGAGTTCCTCCATCGCTTATCAAGATTCTCAGTGTACCGAAACGAGGAAAAATCACGTTCTTGATCATGGTTATGGACTCCTCTGTGGAAGTTTTACGACATGGCATGGCCTCTACTCACTTGAATACATAATCAACCATGACTAGAATATACTCATATCCGTGTGAGTTTTTGAAAGGCCCCATGAAGTCTATACCCCATACATCGAATAAATCGATTTGTAGATTGTATTTCAAGGGCATAGAATTTCTTTGGGAGATGTTTCCGGTTCTTTGGCATTCGGGGCATGATGCAACATATCTTTTAGTATCTTCATGCATCTCCGGCCAATAGAATCCGCTTGACCATACTTTTGCTTGGGTCTTAAAATGGCTATAGTGTCCACCGTACTCTGTCGAGTGGCACTTTCTCAGAATTTCTACCCTCTCTTCTCTTGGCACACATCTTCTCATGACTCCATCATTGCCAAGTTTGAAGAGCTATGGTGCATCCCAAAAGTACTTCTTACTTTCGGATATTATCTTCTTTTAGGAGTTTTTATCTAGATGATTGAGAGGCATCTTATAAATCGCTCGAATGATATCAATCATCCAAGTGTCTTTATCGAGCACTCGATAGAGGTGGTCATCTCTCATCTTATCTTCGATGGGCTCTTTATCATCTTGTCCATGATTCATCTTAGACAAATGATCGGCCACAACATTCTCCACCCCCTTCTTATCATGAATTTCAACATCGAATTCTTGAAGAAGAAGGATCCAACGAATCAGACGTGGTTTAGCTTCCTTCTTAGCCAAGAGATACTTGATGGCTGTGTGATCGGTGTAAACAATGACCTTCGAGTTCACGATGTAAGATCTGAATTTTTTGAAAAAAAACACCACAGCTAGCAACTCCTTTTCCGTAGTGGCATAGTTTAATTGTGCCCCATTAAGAGTTTTGCTAGCGTAGTAAACGGCGTGAAATCGGCCTTCCTTTCTTTGATCCAAAACCGCGCCTACGGCTAGTCACTTGCGTCACTCATGATCTCGAAAGGTTGGCTCCAATCCGGAGGTTGAATAATGGGAGCACTCACCAACACACTTTTCAAGGTCCGGAATGCCGCTAGGCACTTCTCATCAAAGTTAAAAGCCACATCCTTTTGAAGGAGATGCATTAAAGGCTTAGTGATCTTTGAGAAATGCTTAATAAATCTTCTATAAAATCCGGCATGGCCTAGAAAGCTCCTTAAGGACTTAACATCCGTCAGAGGTGGGAGTTACCCAACCGTCTCTACCTTAGCCTTGTCCACTTCAATGCCTCTCTCGGATATAACATGTCCGAGCACTATGCCTTGCTTAACCATGAAGTGGCACTTTTCCCAATTTAACACTGAGTCTACCACCGCACACCTCGTGAGGACCTTTTCCAAGTTTTCCAAGCAATCCATGAATGTCTTCCCATAAATGGAAAAATCATCCATGAATACCTCGACAATTTCTTCAATGAATTCCGAGAATATGGCCATCATGCAACGTTGAAAAGAGGCCGGAGCGTTGCATAGACCGAAGGGCATCCTTCTATATGCAAACATTCCATAAGGGCATGTAAATGTTGTTTTCTGTTGATCGTCCGGGTGAATGGGAATTTGCATGAACCCCGAGTACCCATCGAGAAAGCAAAAATAAGCGTGGTTCGCTAATCTCTCGAGCATCTCGTCAATGAACGGTAGGGGGAAGTGATCTTTCTTCGTCGCTTTGTTAAGCTTATGATAATCAATACTCATCCGCCATCCGGTCACGGTTCTTTGCGGTATCAACACGTTCTTCTCATTTCACCACGGTTAAACCTCCTTTCTTTGGTACACAATGCACCGGGCTCACCCACTCGCTATGCGGAACCGGGTAGATGATTCCGGCATCAAGTAACTTGATGACCTCTTTCTTCACTACCTCTCGCATGGCATGAGTTAGCCTCCTTTGGTGGTCCACTACGGGCTTACATTGGTCTTCCATTGGTATACGATGAGTGCAAAAGGCTGGGCTAATACCTTTGAGGTCATTAATCGAATATCCAATCACCTTCCTATGTTTTTTTCAATAAAATCATCAACTTCTCATTTTCTTCGGGACTCAACTCGTCGCTCACAATGACTGGATAAGTCTTGTCTGGGCCCAAAAATTCATACTTTAATCCTTTGGGCAAAGGTTTGAGGCCTACCTCGGGCACTTGTGGCTCCTCGGGTTTAATTTCTCCTATGTACTCAAATTTTTCTTCCTCCACGCTTCCATCATGTGGTTCTAAGCCTTTTGTTGCTTCTTCCAATTCTTCATCTTGTTGATTACTAATTTGATTTTCCATTGCTCTTTGCAGCGGGTCTCTAAGGGTTTCAACAAAACAAAGACTATCTACCTCCTCTACTTCTTCTTCGGGAGGAAAGGGTGTAGGGTGTTTAGAAATGCGAACAAAGTTATATGTGTACTTTGTTCCATTAAGGTTCATTGTTACTTTGCCTTCTCCGGCATCCAACACGGCATCAACCAATTTAAGAAAGGGCCTACCTAGGATTATGTGATCATGATTACTATGGTAAGCATCAATAACAAAGAAATCGGTTGGTATACATTTTCCAGAGATTTTTACATTCATGTTGCAAGCAATACCTAGAAGTCTAATAGTTCTACTATCTCCCATAATCAATTTTGATGATGTTGGAGCTAAGTCTAGGTTGTGGTCTTAAACTTTATCGTAAATTTTAGAAGATAGGACACTTACTTGGGCTCCGATGTCGCATAAAGCTTTTTATTGAAATCCGTTGATCTCGCAACTCAAGTGTGGTGCCATCTTCTCTTCTTCTTCGGATCCTATCGCGTAAACTTCAGCGAGGCGAGCGTATGGTGATGCTTCGGGCTTGGTCCCCATGATTCTCTTCACCTCGGCTATGTGTTCCGGATCCACTTCATCATCTCCAAAGAGCTTTTGAAAGATCTCACCGATGGTTTCAAGGTTGTATGAATATTCCGCTTTCTTCTCCGGTGTGAAATCCACTTCCAATGCTCTTGCCATCCCCTTTTGATTAGGGAACGGTCTTCTCTTGTCGAATACTTCTCTGTAATCGATAGAAACCCAATCCATTGGTTCGAACTCCCTCAGTGGCTTCGCGCTTGACATGTTTCTCTTGTTTGTTTCATTTGATGCGACGAAGTCAACGCTCGGGGTAGTTCTTGACTTGATGTGTTCTTGTTCAAACTTTTCCGGGATTGGCTCCTCTTTTGTGACTTCCGGGGTTGCATCTTTAGAAAATTCAGCACACTTCTTCTTCCTTGAATTATATTCCGGCTCTTCCGCAAGTCTTGTTTCCCAATCTCTTCGCATGGCAGTCGCTTTACTAATTTTTTGAAGAAGTTGGGTGGCTTCCGTGAGTGTTTTCTCCATGAGATCCCCGCCTGCACACATTTGGACGTGTTGCATGCAACTAGGGGTTAGGGAAAAGAAAAATGTATGCAAGAGTACGTCACCGGAGAAGCCTAGTCTTGGTCCTTGTTCGATCAACTCATTAAACCTATTCCAAGCTTGGTCTATCCCTTCGTCTTCTCCTTGCGTGAAAGTGATGACTTGCCTCCTTAGATATTGAACCTTGCTAATTGGAAAGAACTTCTCGCAAAACTTCTTTGTCAACTTGTTCCAATTGCCTTCAACTTCAAAGGACGCAAACGAGTACCATGTCTTTGCTTCACCGGCAAGTGAGTAGGGAACGAGATTCCATTTGAACCATTCATCGGGAACTCCTTCTTGACGCACTGTGTTGCATAGCGTCGTGAAATGCCTTATGTGTCTATATGGGTTCTCCGTAACCATCCCTTCAAACGGGTTTGCCGCCACCATCTCGATGATCTTGGATTTGATTTCATACTTGGTCTCTTGTACTCTTATGTCTTCACATCGAGGGCTAGCGTAATCCCTTAGTGATTTCTTCGGTTCTTCCATGGGTTGAATGACGAACGCCATCTAGACAATAAGATAAAAACAAAAACAAAAATGAAACAAGTGGTTTTCTATATAATATGTGTTAGATATATCAAACAAAAGATAAACTAAATATAAAACTAAGTTAAATACAAATCAAACGATGTAAACTAGCTTGCTCCCCGGCAAAGGCGCCAGAAAAGGGGCTTGTTGATAGATAAAAGACGTATACCTCTACGATCCGCAAGCGTACGGATCTACACCTTTTTCCCCATGGGATTCCCAAGGTTCTTGTCAATCCGCGGAGCAAGGGGATTACAAGCGTTCAATCTACCTTTACACACTAGCTACTCAAACCCTAACTATGATTAAACTAGAAAATAACTAAACTACACTAGAGAGAATGATTAAGCAATCAAGATAGGAGAGACACTCGCCCACGGGTCTACGATACTAGAGCATGCAATCGCTTAAAGACATGAAAACCAATCTAATCTATCGAGGGTTGTGACCATGGTTTTGCCCTTTCCCTCCTCTCGTACTGTTACTATGCGAAGGTATTCATGACTAGACCTATGATGGACACGGCGTATTGAATGGATCTAAGGAAGCATTGGAACTCTACTCCCTTTATCGCATGGTAGCTAACCTTAAGCAATAAAGTATATTCAACACAAGATGATAGATAGATAATCCGACAAAGTACGATTACATCTCAAGATTGATTACAACCCATGGACGAATAAGGAGATTACCACATCAAGGTGCTAGACATGGCACTGTTGATCATGGTCACCCTTCCGACGGTGTCTTCCTTCTTCTCCACTTGTGGGTGCTTCCTTCGAGGTGGTTGATCCCCCTCCGGAGATCTCCCTTCTCTCTCTCTAGCTTGTGGATGGCCTCCTGGTGCAAATGGCTCTCTCCCTGTCGAATGGCGGCGCCTCCAGGGTTTTAGGGTTGAAGATCTTTCGGGTGCAAGGAAAGGGGGGCCGAACCGACGCCGGAACTAGGCTGGGCCGGCTGGCCTGGGCCGATCGGCCCAGGCCCAATTCGGCCCGGTTCGGTCGCCCCTTCGCTCCTGTGGGTCCTCAGGTGATTATGCACTTTGCCCCCTCCACTTGCATGATTTTGACGATGTCATCCTTGCGTCCAATATGGAGGTTCTCCGCGCATGAAGTTCGGTCTTTTACGCTTCAATCACTGGGGGTGTTCCTTCGTAGCACTTCTGTCCTTGTCACCATTGGAAGTGATTTCATCAAGCTCATGAACACGAACAAGACTCCGTAAATGCTCCTTTGAACTTATTGCGAATCCATCCTTTATGTCCATGTTTTCCTACATAAACACAACACTTCCAAGTGCATGCACATAGATGAACTTGTTATATGATTAGTGTGCCTAGTGGCGGGTTATTTCCATAATAAAATCCAAACCAAAGTGTAATGACATGCTTGGTGTACCAAAATACACCGTCAACAGTCTCCCCCTGAACCCTGCAAGTCTTTAAGCCGCCTCATTCCAATTCCATAAATGCATTTATAGAAGCTGGAGGCCGGCAGAGATTTTGTGAATAAATCTGCAAGATTGCCACATGATCTTGCTTGCAGGATATTAATCTCCCCGCTTTTCTGGAGCTCATGGGGATAAAAGAATTTTGGAGCAATATGCTTCGTGAGGTTGCTCTTCACATAGCCCATATGCATCCGTGCAACACAAGCAACATTATATTCATAGATAATGGTGGGGCTGTTGATGACGCCCTTACCACATGACTTCTGGATGTGGTTAATTATACATCGTAGCCAAACACACTCTCATGTGGTTTCGTACATGGCGATTATCTTTGAGTGGTTGGTAGATGTGGCAACCAAGATTTGCTTTACAGACCGCCATGATATGGCGGCACCACCAAGAGGAACACAAAACTAGTTTGTGATCTGACATTATGGGTGTCGAACATATAGCCAGCATCCACGTAATCCCTTTTTCGAAAACCACAACCCAAGGTCCTGAGTGCCTTTTAAATATCTGAGGATGGTTTTCACACCAACCCAATGTTTTCTGGTGGTTGCGGCGCTGCACCTGGCCAACAAATTTACTGCGAATGCAATATCTGGCCCTGTGCAGTTTGCAAGGTACATTAGTGCCCCAATGGCACTATGGTATGGAACTTCAGGTCCCAAAACTCATTCATCCTCTCCCTTGGGTCGGAACGGATCCTTATCCGCTTACAATGCTCTACGATCATAGGGGTTTTTAGAGGGTGGCACTCGTTCATATTGAACTTTTCAAGTACCCTCTTCGTATAAGTAGACTGGTGAACAAACACTCCTTCATGGAGGTGTTCGAGCTGCTGGCCCAAACAAAACTTGGTTTTACCCAAGTCTTTCATCTCAAACTCCGTCTTGAGGTAAGCCATTGCTTCCTCAATGTCCCTGGTCATCTCGATGATATTCAAATCATCAACATAGATGGAGATGATGCAAAATCCATCACTGGACTTCTTTATGAAGACGCAGGGGCAATCATCATTGTTGATGTAACTTCTCTGCAGGAGAAAGTTACTCAACCGGTTGAACCACATTCTTTCAGATTGTTTCAACCCATACAACGACCGCTGTAGGCGGACGCTGAACATGTTTCAGTTTTGATTCGGTCCAGGGATCTTGAGTCCTTTAGATACTCTCATATGGATCTCCGAATCAAGTGACCCATATAAATATGCGGTCACAACATCCACCAACTGCATTTTCAAATTCAAGTTAGCTGCCATAGAAATAAGATATCGGAACGTTATGCCACTCATAACAGGAGAGTATGTTTTGTCATAATCGATGCCCGGTCTCTGCGTGAACCCTTGTGCCACTAGCCTCGCTTTGTATCTTACCACCTGGCCATGTTCATTCCTCTTCCGGAGGAAGACCCATTTGCATCCTACAGGGATGACTTTAGGAGGTGTTAGGATTGCAGGCCCAAACACTTCTCTTTTATGAAGCGAGCGCAATTCTGCCTCACTTGTTGCTTTCCATTTATCCCAATCTGAGCGCTTCCGGCACTCAATCATGGACTTTGGTTCTAGATACGGGTCCATTGAGTCAGCGATTTTGAGGCGAAATATATGTCGACAACAGTGGTCTTTCTATGGTATGACTCTCCTGATTCCACGTTATTGGTGGCAATCTCCTCATGATCATCCACCCACTCATCGTGATTTTCCAAAACGACTGAGTGAGGGCGTTCCGATCTCCCCATGTGATATTCTTCGTGTGACGCATTGGGGTTTCCATCTTCAGGATGGGGTCCTTTAGGGACCTCTTCAACTTCAGGTTGAGTTGCCACTTCAGGGGCATTTTCAACTTCAGGTTGAACTTCTTCAACTGATTCTTTAAGTGAGGTAAGGGGCTCAGATCCTTCCCACTGTGGACGTCTCCGCGGGACTTTATCTTGAGCACCCGGAGGTCTCCCCCTCTTCCTAGGATTAGGGGAGACAACAAAGTTGGTAGCCTTCTGGGTTACCTGAACTCTCTCCGACGCATTTACTGCAGGTATATGCGACCTTGTTACTCTTTTGTGATCAGTGAAGGCATCTGGTAGCTCATTTGCAAAACTCTGCAAATGTATTATCCTCCAAACTTCCAGTTCAGATTCACTGGCGCGTGGGTCTAAGGATTGCATCCCAGTTGCATTCCATTCAATTTCGTAGCATTCTCCAGGATGCCTCCCCCCTAATACGGGGAAATGGTCTTCATCGAAGACACAATCAGCGTACCGAGCTGTATGAAGATCCCCAGTCATAGGCTCTAAGACTTGATTATGGACGGAGTCTCATAACCAACATAGATCCCCAACCTTCGGTGGGGGCCCATTGATGTACGCTGAGGCGGTGGTATTGGCACGTACACAGCACTGCCAAATATACGTAGATGGGAAATACTTGGTTCTTTCCCAAGCACCTACTGTAAGGGGGAGAATTCATGGTATGCAGTTGGCCTGAGTTGAGTCAGTGCTGCCGCATGCAACACTGCATGGCCCCAATAAATGGTTGGCAACCTACAATTCTGCAACAATGGCCGGGCAATCCATTTGATCCTTTTGATCAAGGATTCAGCTAGACCATTTTTGTGTGGACATGAGGTACTGAATGCTCTACCTTAATGCCCATGGCTAAACAATAATCATCAAAAGCTTTTGACCTGAACTCACCAGCATTATCCATCCGAATGGACTGGATGCGATTATCCGGAAAACTTGCTTTTAGCCTGATTATTTGGGTGATGACCTTGGAGAAAGCATGGTTTCTTGTGGACAATAGGTCCACATAGCTCCACCTAGTAGATGCATCAACCAATACCATGAAGTACTTAAATGGGCCCGACAGAGGCTGAATAGGTCCACAAATGTCACCTTGTATCCTTTGCAGGAACACAGGTGACTCATCCCTAATCTTCAGGAGGGATGGTCTATTGATTAGCTTCCCTTTGCACATGTGGTGCAAATAAAATCTTCAGGATTCGGGAAGCTTCTAACGCCATGGCCAGCAGAATTGTTGATGATTCTTCTCATCATGCTCAACCCAGGATGACCCACGCGGTCATGCCATATTCGAAACGATTCTGTGTTTTGAAATATGGTCTTCATCGCAACATATTCGTCTGTGGGTTTAATGTACGTATAGTACAAACCCGGTGGCGATGAAGGGAGTCTTTCCACCACTCTCTTTTGGTACCCGTCGAATTTAGTAATGAGCAGGTATTCAGTACCATGCTCAATCTCAGTTTCAACATGGAAACCATTTGCATGGATATCTTTGAAACTCGAAAGCGTGCACTTTGAGTCAGGATACAACAAAGCATCCTTCACAAAGATTTGGGTACCCATGGGGTGAACCAGTGTGGCACTTCTAGTGCCCACAATATGAGCATTGCTTCCGGCAATGGTCATAATATTTCCATTTTTCTTTGCCAATGTTTGGAAATATCTGGTTTCCCTTAGAACTGTATTGGTGGTTCCACTGTCAACAAGACAGATCTCCGCTTCGGCCACTGAGTCCCCGCAGGATCTATTAAATATCATAATAGTAAAAACAAATATTTAACATAAAGTTCATTACATAAATGAAACAACATTGTCTTATTGCTGGAGACTATATTACATAAGTTTGGACCTTGTTACAAATGCTCTTCAGGAGCATGGCCAAACTCTACATTGAATTGACATGACATTTTGGAAATTATTGCAGGTCCCCATAAATATCTATGTCATCGAGAAGGTCCTCACTTCCGTCCAAGTGGACGTCTTCATCATTTGCTCCAATAACTATGTCATCGCACTTCTGAGCTTCAGGCTCAGTGATGAAGTGGGACTCAAGTTGACCTTTATTCTTGCTCTGTTGGTAAAGGTCAATGAGATGATTGGGGGTGCGGCACCTGCGGGACTAGTGTCCCTTTGCTCTGCATCTATAGCATTCGCCCTGCTCTTCCCCGATATGGTCACCTCTTTCCTTCTCGGGTCCGATTTTACCCTTGGGCTTCCGTTTTCCCTTGCCTTTGAACAAGGCACCTCTTTTCCCCTTCCACTTCCCCTTCCCACGTCCCCATTTCCGGTTGCCAGAACTCTCGACAACGTTAGCATGTGCTTCAGGCACAACTATGGAACCAGTAGGCCGGGTAGAGTGATTACTCATGAGCACCTCATTCTGTTGTTCAGCAATAGATAGTACTTCACTCAACTCAGAGTACTTGTGGTACTTTGAGTTCCGGTATTGCTTCTGTAATACTATGTTGCCGGGGTGGAATGTGGATAGGGTCTTCTCGATCATGTCAGCATCAGTGATCTTCTGGCCACATAGACACATCTTAGTCACAATCTTGTGCAAAGCAGAGTTGTACGCTGCCACAGACTTATAGTCTTGGAAGCGTTGGGTGATCCAAGCTTGTTGTGCTCTGGGGAGCACAATCGTTAGATGCTGGCTAAAGCGGTCCTTCAGGGACTGCCATAGAACAAGTGGATCCCTCTCCGTCATATACTCAGAATTCAGGTCTGGGTGGAGATGGTGTAGCAGACAATGCAACGCTTTTGCTTTATCAGGCTTTGTGCGCTCATCCTTGCCAGCTTCAGGCTGGACAATGGTGTGATCGAGGCTCATACCGTCGAGTATGGTCTCAACATCGGTAGCCCAAGTGAGGTAGTTGCTGCCGTCCACGGCAAGCACCTCGAACTCCCTCTTTGCGATGTCCAACATGCCTTCACAATGAATGCACATGGAAGTCAATGTGGGTGCATAATCTTCAGGATTACGACTTTGTATAGTCTTCAGGACTATACAACTTTCCCAGGAGTAATCTTCATATTACTTTATTATTAAATAAATTGTTGCAGCAAGGTAAATATGCAAGAATTTAAATACAACGATAAATAAATCGCAGGAAAGAAATAAGTCTAATAAATGAAACAATATAGTCGGCTTCAGGCCACTAACATTTCGTGGACTTCGGGTCGCGCATTTGGGTATTATAGTGGGCTTCGAGCCACTATATTCGCATAAAACAACAGGTTTCATGCTGTCCCAACTCGAAATAGGCCTTCAGGGTCCATTCGGGTGTTTATTGGGCCGGCCGGTTAGGCCTATCGAGCCCAATCTATCGTGGCCGCTCATCAAGATGGACAACTCAGATTTGTTGGTCCATTCGGGTGTTTATTGGGCCGACCGGTTAGGCCTATTGAGCCCAATCTATCGTGGCCGCTCATCAAGATGGACAACTCAGATCTGTTTTGGCTGGATATAAAAGGGATAGGGAAACCCTTACCCTTATCCACAACCATCCAGAATTATCGACCAGGGGCGGCGCATGGGTTAGGGGTGCCATCCAAGCTGCTCTCGTGGCTGGGCGGCGGTGGCCAGCGGCCTTCGCCTACCGGGGTTGGACCCGCGTGTGCCCGTGCCAGGGGCGTGGTGGCGGCGGGGCGACACCTCCCACGCGCCCGTGCCCACGCCCGCCGGCGGCGCCGGCGGGGGGCGCGCACGCGCGCCGGCGTGCTCGCGCCGGCGGCGGGGACCGCGCGCTGCGGCGGCCTGCGGAGCGGCGCGCTCGCGTCCCGGCGGGGGTGGCGCGCTCGCGCGTGCACGTGGGCCGGGAGGGCGGGGTCCGCGCTTGCGGCCGGTGCGTCGGGGCTTGGCCGGTGGCAATTCGGGGCCGCGCACCGAGACGGCCGGCGGGGGCCGCGCGCCTCGCGACGAGGGAGACGGCCGCGGTGATGGAGCTGCGCGCCTCCGGCCCGGGGGCGCGAAGCGCCCGCGGCGGGGGTGGCCGGCTCGAGGGTCGCGAGGCGCCCGTGCGTGCGGTTTGCAGGACCGGCAACGCGGCGGTCGGCCGGACTACGGGGCTGCTGGCTCGGCTAGTCCTTGGGCGTGGTGCCTGCACGTCTTCAGGATGGTAGCGGTTCGGCACTTCGGGGCCGATCCATGGCGAGCGGAGGCCGAGCCTTCCTTGCATCGCTCTGGTCGCCTCCGGCGGAGGACGGTGACGACGGCTGAGCCACCTACATGTCACGGGGCGTTGCCGAGGCGCCAACGACACCATACAAGATCCAAGATCCTGTTGTGATTTTTGTGATGTCTATGTGTGTACTCAGTAGAGACTTGATTTCTTACTTCTCACCTTCTTAGCTCGGTAGAACTCGTGCTGATAACGTGTTAGAAAACAAGCTCTCAGATTCACACAAACACACACAAGCAAAAACACTTAGCTAGGAGGAGGATTGAAGCTCTTTATTATTCAACATATTCTACAAGTACAGGCAGTGGTTTTCTCCTATTCTCTCTCAAGTGTCGTCCCGTATCCTCCATTTTATAGAGGTCAAGTGATCACTGCTCATTCTCCCCTTTTATTGTTCCATTAGCATTTACTGTTCATCACCGATTACTGTTTATCGCCCTTTTCACTATTCATTGTTCACTCACAAAAAGGTTTCACAACACTTCCAAGCTCCTAACATGTAGGCATGATGCGTGTCCTGTTCTTTCCTCGTCACACCAAGGGCGTACACAGTGGATAATGTCTACCTCTTTGTTAATTGTGTCGATGGCTACGTATGAGACATATTTATCGACTCTGCTTGCTGGTGATGCAATGTTTGGACTGGACCATATTGGATGAGGGAACAATGGTCGTCAAGATTCTCCTGGGCAACTCTCGGCCCCGTATCCTTGCACACAGTTGGAAATATGCCCTAGAGCCAACTGGATTTGATCCACTAGTGGACTCAGATGGATTTGATCCATTATGGTGTAAAAGTCCTAATGGGCCACACATGTTGTAAAGCCCATTAGCCTTGGAAGGGGTACACCATCTATTAGTCCCATATTGCTAATGGACGATGGTGTGGGGGGTTTTCCTCCCAATAAATATGGACCACACCCCTCCTGATAAGACACAACTTTCTCAAGTAGCAGCCGCGCTGCCAACGCTCTCTCCTCGTCGCACTCGCGGACCTAGCAGTCCGGCGTGTGTCGCTTCCTTCTCCGTACGTGTGGATACCATGGAGGTGCTGCATCTGGAGCACTTGGATCGGACGAGCTGCACGCGCAAGTCAAGAAGGACGTGAGCAACTGCACTGCCTGCTACCCTCGACGCGTTCGTCTACATCGAGACGGTTCCGCCGCATCCGCGCGTCTAGTGGTAATCCCGTGATGCGCGGCGGCGAGTTCTGTTTTGCGGGGAAAATTTTGTTTTGCGCTAGTGTAGCCACCCCGTTTCCCTTCAGTGGTATCAGAGCCGTAGCTGCTAAGTTTTAGATTCGGGATGTGTGCATATGGAGATATGCAGATGTAGATCAAAGTTTTGATCGGCTTCGTGTTCTTGACGTGATGGTCGTGTAACGAATTACTTCTACTGGTCGGAATTCCACCATCGGAGTTAAGTGATACACGTAAATCCAGTCACAACGAGAAGGAGATCAATTGGATTGGTCGAATCGAAGCTAGGTCAAGTTCCAGGCGCATGGGATGCGTGGCGGCGGCAGTTTGGATCTGCTACCGGCCCAGGAAAACTAGAAAACATGTTGTTCGGTAAAACAGCCATAACTTTTCGTGGTTAACTCGGATGAAGAAGTTTTCTATGTGAAAACTGATCTACAGAAAATTTTACACATGTGATAAACCAGCTTTGCTGGTCTCGGCGAAATTAGTTTTGCCAAATTCGGCTTTCAAGATGGGTTTTCGGGCGTTTTAAGTTTGGACGTCAGAATTGCTATAATCTGTTTTGCAGGTTTTGTGATCGGTATGGCCTATATGTGTATGTGATGCATGTGTGTAATTTTTCTGTGACCTGCGTGTCACGCGTACGGCAATACGACTGGAGCCACATGTATTGTCAAAATTAATGTATTGGTCTGCGTACCAATTTGTGATGATATAATACGCGATTGTGTAACTTTCATTACTAGCACGCGTTAGATAGGTCTTGGAGGACTCATCACATGGAGGATGGTACACACAGATCATGGAGATGGAGATCAACATGATGTACAGGTCAATGGAGATGGAGATCACCATGTGACAATAAGCCATTCCGTGTTACAACTGTGTAAATGTCGTTCTTACGGTTCTACTTTTACATGCGACAATGTTATTTTCTTGCGTGTGATGTTACGAGTAGAACGATCCCTTTGGAATTTTAAGTTAACGTGCCCTCCCAACACTTGGCACCGTCCCACGTCTCGTGCAATTAGTGGTGGGTCTATGAAATTAGGGTGCCACTAGTTTTCCTTGACTAGACGGGTTTGTATCGGATACTTAGACGCATAAGTGTTGGTTTACTTATCAAAGTCATCTTAACGGTTAAGGACTTTGGGGCATAAAGGTTGGAAGCCTAGACATAGAGATGTCACCCAACAACAGGAGTCATATGTGATATGATTAGCAAAGAGTTGCTTACCGATCTACCTTGTTTACTAGCGGTGACGCGAAAGCTCACTAGTAGACTTGTTAGTTGTGGATTCTGAATCACTAAGTATCAATGTGTGGATACTGATTTTAGTGGGAGTAAATTCTTTTATTTTTACTCAGTCATGGATATTTTGTCTTAGTATTTTGCATTTATTATTTTGTTGTAGATGGCACCTAGTAAGGAATTTTCTTTGCGTACGATCCTTGAGAAGGACAAGTTGAATGGAACGAACTATACGGATTGGATCCATAACCTTAGAATTATTCTCAAGGCTGAGAAAAAGAAAGAGGTTCTAGACACCCCTTTATCCAAGGAGCCTAATGAAAATGCAACACTCGCTGTAAAGAATGCTTACAAGAAGGCATGGGATGTCGATCTTGAAGTCGGCTGCCTTATGCTTGCGTGTATGGAACCTGACTTGCAAATGCAGTTTGAGTCAGTCCATGTGCACGATATGGTCGTGGCACTCAATGATATGTTCGCCACACAGGCTAGGACTGAAAGGTTCAATGTCTCTAAAACCTTTGTGGAGTGCAAATTGGCGAAGGCGCGCCGATAGGACCACATGTAATCAAAATGGTTGGTTACGTTCAAAGGTTGGAGAAGCTAGGCTTCCCACTGGGCAAGGAGTTGTCCACTGATTTCATTCTCACATCTCTTCAGCCTAGCTATGGGAACTTCATCTCGAACTACCATATGCATGAGAAGGGCTTGAATGAACTGTGTGGTATGCTAAAGACAGCAGAGAGTGACATCAAGAAAGACGCTGGCAGCAATCATGTGATGGCGATCCAAAACAAGCTGACCTTTAAAAGGAGAGGGAATTCTTGGAAGAAGAAAGGCAAGGCCAATGATAAGATCCCCATGCCAAACCAGACGCCCAAGGCTAGTCCAGCTGCCAATGCTGAATGTTTTCATTGTAAGAAAATTGGTCATTGGAAAAGAAACTGCAAGCTGTACCTAGCTTCTTGGAAGAACAAGGGAAGTAAGGGTACTTCCACTTCAGGTACACTTCATGTTTATGTTACAGATCATATTTTCCTCGCTAATACTGTCATTAATTCTTGGGTATTTGATACCGGATCGGTTGCTCACATTTGCAATTCGACACAGGGAATGATAAGAAGTAGAAGCGTTGAAAAAGGAGAAGTTGATTTCCGCGTGGGCAATAATGCAAGAGTTGCTGCGTTGACCGTCGGGACGATGCAACTCCACCTCCCATCAGGATTTATTATGGAGTTGAATAATTGTTATTTTGTTCCTAGTTTGAGTCAAAACATTTTATCCCCTTCATGTTTGATGAAGGATGGTTATTCATTTGCGAGTGAAAACAATGGTTGTGTGATCTATAAGGATAATATGTTTGTGGCTTGTGCATCCATTGTGAATGGCTTAATTGTTTTAAATCTTAATGATTCACCTATCTGTAACATAAGTGCTAAAAGGTCTCGACCTAATGATTTAAGTCCTACCTACATATGGCATTGTCGTTTGGGTCACATCAGTGAAAAGCGCATGAAGAAGCTCCATAACGATGGACTTTTAACTTTATTTGATTTTGAATTCTACGAGATATGTGAAGCTTGTTTGCTAGGCAAGATGACCAAGATGCCTTTCTCAGGTTTTCCTGAGAGAGCCTCAGACTTACTGGAACTCATACATACGGATGTGTGTGGACCAATGAGTACGACATCTAGAGCTGGATACCAATACTTCATAACGTTCATTGATGATTTAAGTAGATATGGTTATGTCTATTTAATGAAGCACAAGTCTGAAACTTTTGAAAAGTTCAAAGAATTTCAGAGTGAAGTAGACAATCAAGGTGGCAAGAAAATCAAGACCTTGCGTTCTGATCGTGGAGGTGAGTATTTGAGCCATGAGTTTAGCAGTCATCTAAAGAGTTGGAGAATTGTTCCACAACTTACGCCACCTGGAACACCTCAAAGAAACAGTATATCCGAGCGACGTAATCGAACCTTGTTGGACATGGTCCGATCAATGATGAGCCAGTCGGACCTACCATTGTCATTTTGGGGTTATTCTCTAGAAACCTCAGCTTTCACTTTAAATAGGGAACCTTCTAAGTCCGTAGTTAAGACACCATATGAGATGTGGACTAGTAAGACTCCCAATTTGTCTTTTCTGGAAAATTTGGGTTGTGAGGTTTATGTGAAGAAACTTCAATCAGATAAATTAACACCTAAATCGGACAAGTGCATATTCGTGGGATATCCAAAGGAAACCTTGAGATATTATTTCTACAACCGGTCAGAATGCAAAGTGTTTGTCGCTCGGAACGACGTTTTCTTAGAGAAACAGTTTCTTAAAAGAGAAAAATGTAGACAGAAGGTGTATCTTGAAGAAGTTCAAGATGTGCCGGTTGGGCAAGATTTCACAATTGATGCTAATGTAGCTGAACAAGTTGAGATGCCCGTGGCAAGAGAAGCACCACCACAACCACGAAGGTCTGAAAAGGCACGTCTCGCAACTGATAAGCTCAATCTCATGATCACGGGAGAGCGCGACATATTGTTGTTAGACGATGATGAACCTATGACATATGCGAAAGCAATGATGGACCCAGATTCCGAGAAATGGCAAAGTGACATGAGATCCAAAATAGATTCCATGGATAACAATCAAGCTTGGAACTTGGTTGACCCGCCAGATGGTGATAAACCCATATAGTGCAAATGGATCTATAAGAAGAAGAGGGACATAGATGGAAATGTTCACATCCATAAAGCTCGACTTGTTGCAAAAGGTTTTCGACAAGTTCAAGGAGTTGACTATGCCGACACATTCTCACCCGTAGCGATGCTTAAATCTATTCGGATCATTCTAGCTATAGCTGCATATTTCGATTATGAGATATGGCAGATGGATGTCAAAACAGCTTTCCTAAATGGAAATGCGGCGAGGATGTGTATATGACACGACCTGAGGGATTTGTTGATCCAACCAATGCTGGAAAGGTGTGCAAACTTCAAAAATCCATTTATGGATTGAAGCAAGCATCTCAGAGTTGGAACCTTCGCTTTGATGAGGTGGTAAAAGGGTTTGGCTTCATTAAGAGTGAGGAAGAGCCTTGTGTTTACAAGAAGGCAAGTGGGAGCTCTGTAGTATTTCTAATCTCATATGTGGATGACATATTACTGATTGGAAATGACATTCTTATGCTTGAGGACGCTAAGACCTCATTAAAAAATAGTTTTTCGATGAAGGACTTAGGTGAGGCGGCGTACATTTTGGGCATCAAAATCTATAGAGATAGATCAAAAAGGCTTATAGGATTAAGCCAAGACACTTACATTGATAAAGTGTTGGAAAGGTCCAACATGGAGGGCGAAGAAAGGGTTCTTGCCTATGTCACATGGCATACATCTTAGCAAGACTTAGTGTCCTTCTACAACTGATGAGCGGGAACGCATAAGTAGAATACCGTATGCTTCGGCCATCGGATCTATTATGTATGCAATGATATGTACACATCCAGATATTTCGTATGCACACAGTGTTACAAGCAGATACCAATCTGATCCAGGTGAGGGTCACTGGACAGCGGTTAAAAATGTTTTTAAGTACTTAAGAAGGACTAAAGGCATGTTCCTAGTCTATGGAGGTGAGGAGGAGCTCGTTGTAACGGGTTACACCGATGCTAGTTTCCAAACTGACCAAGACGATTCAAAATCGCAATCAGATACGTATTTACGATAAATGGTGGAGCTGTGAGCTGGAAGAGTTCCAAGCAGGAGATAGTGGCTGATTCTACAACAGAAGCCGAGTACATCGCGGCTTCGGAAGCTGCAAAGGAGGGTGTTTGGATAAGGAAGTTCCTTTCTAAACTTGGTGTGTTTCCGAGTGTCTCTAGCCCATTGGATCTTTATTGTGACAATAATGGGGCTATTGCGCAAGCAAAGGAGCCAAGGAACCACCAAAAGAATAAACATGTACTGCAGAAATTTCATCTGATACGAGAGATCGTTAGACGAGGTGATATCAAGATATGCAAAGTACACACGGATTTGAATGTTGCGGATCCTTTGACCAAACCCCTTCCACGGACCTAAGCATGAGGCGCACATGAGAGCTATGGGTATTAGATATATTCTAGATTAGCTCAAGTGCAAGTGGAAGAATGTCAGAAATATGTCCTATAAGGAATTATAGAGATGATTATATTTCATTATATCCATGTCACTTGGTTCTTTTATTGAATATCCATGAAAGGCGACTTGTATTTGATTGGCAATTATGTGAATTGTTTGTGAAACTCTTTTACTTGTATGGTTATTCAAAAGTTGTTCCTAGTATGAGTTAATGACTAGCACATGAATTAGTTGATGACTATGTTTCAAAAGTCATGAACATGGAGATGTATAACTAATAATGTGGGCACATGTATGACATGGGGCTGGACTGACCCAATTTGAGACCTTGTTCTCTATTTACACAACGTACACGCTATGTCCTTAGACTTGAGATTGTCGCATGTACTCAAGATGTGAATTGACCTACTTAGGGGCCATCAACCGCTACTCCGTAACTGGGTAGTCATAAAGATGGCTTTCGGGTTTGTCAGGAAGCATGCTGTGAGGCATGGTCAATCAAGATAGAATTTGCCCCTCTACTAGAGAGAGATATCTCTGGGCCCCTCGAGTGATCGGATCAAGAAATGAAGTGCCTTTGCAGCAAAAAGAAGCTTATGCTCCTCCATGAATGGTACACTGTGATTCGGATCATCATATGTGTGGAGACATGGTGATGTGAGGCTATGCTCTTGGAATATTTGAGATATATGTGTGGTGAGATAGCCCCTTTTGAAATAAATGCTAATCTTGTCTAAATTTTTGATGAAATGTGCTCCACTCGTGTGTAGTTGTGTATCCATGTCACAGTTTGGTCTAAATGTGCTTTTCATGCTTAGATTGTGCTTGGATGCCTTGTTCTTGCATTTGGGCCAAAGGCCGAATATCATTGTGAATGTTTAGCTTATGTTGCATTCATGGAGGAGCATAAGCTTCTTTTTGCCGCAAAGGCACTTCATGTACCATGAAATGATTTAATCTTGAAAAGAAGTGTGTAATGCTTGAAAAATGCTCCATCCATCATGTCTATGCTTAAAATGTCTTATCTTTCACATATGGGTGCAAAACATGTTGCATGATGTTCACCAGTGGAGAAGTCTCCCCGAAGTGGACACATGGCTCATGAGCTTTGACATGACATGCTTTGCTTTATGGGTGTTTGCCATGATCTTTTGCTGAGAATTTGATATCCTTGTATGATCTTTGAATGGTATGCATGTTTGTGGCTCAAGTGTGACATGGATAGGCTTTTACATGTGAAGCGAGCCTTCTTTTGGTAAAATTGCTTAAATCTGAAAATTTTGCTTTGTCACATGCTTGTATTTTTATATATTACTTGTGGCAATGCTTTGACTATGCTATGATTCATTTGTGTGATCTCTGGCTCATTTCTAGCCTTTGACACTAGATTTGGCCTATTTGAGAAGCTCATGTAGATGTTTATATGTTTTGTTTTGCATTTTCACCTTGATTCATACATTGTGAACAAGGGGGAGAAAAGGTGAGCTTAATGCAAATTCAGAAGAGGTGAGCTAAAATTTGGAAGTTTGCATTCACATGTTCAGGGGGAGCTTTCTTGCTGATTTCAGTGTGGAGTTTGTGCTTTGCTTGGCTTGTGACCTTTCTTTGCCTTTCTTTGGTTTTGGTCATGAGTTGAGCTTCTTTGTTTTTCTTTCTTCTTCCTTTCTTTCTTTCTCTGAATTTCATTTCGCGTTGTGTTGTCAATGCACTCATCAAGGGGGAGATTGAGGACCAGGAGCGTCCCGGTGGTCGATGGATGACCGCTCCTCAGTGATGAGTGATTGACAACGGGTGTTGGACTGACTCTTGGCTTAGTGCGCAGGTGTAGGCTGCGGCCTAGTTCGTGTTGTTGCAGGTGAAGAACGGGCGCGAAAGGTCTTCAACCTTGAGGGGCCTCCGGGAGATGGAGAGACAAGTAGGCTCGGTTCGAGGGACCCGGTGGACGGCGGGACTAGGTGTGGGCCACATGGTGGCGATACGAGCAAGACGAAGTCATGGACAATCGAGCCGGTGCACGGTGGCGGTCGAGTCAAGTGGTTTGGCGGGAAGCCGGACCGAGCACGCGGGGTTTGGTGGTTTGCCCACAAAACCATCGGAGGACGGTTTCTTGCTTTGGGCCTCAAAACCAAGTCCGAGGGCCCAAAACGACGGAGACAGGATCCGGGCGTGTCGGGAAGCTTCGAAGCGGAGAACACACGGCGGGATCGCATGGCTTGCGTCGGGAGGACGCGGGGTGCGGCAAAGGCGTGGCCGTCCGATGGCAAGACCCACAAACATTACCTAAGTGCCCCTGCGTGGGTTGTATCGCCAGTAGTTAAGTTAGGGGTAGTCAAGTCATTTACCACTCCGGCGGGACCTGATATATAAGCCATGAGTGTGTGTGGATGGCTCTCTCTCTCCGCGACTTAGGATTTCATTTCCCCCCTCCCATTTCTCATTTTCGTAGCTAATTTCTTGTCCATTTTCTCCAGGCTAGCATGAGAGCTTCATGAGAGATTTGTTGAGAGGGATGGATGCTAGGGCGGCATGCTAGACCTTGTGAATCTTTCCTGGTTTGTATAGAAGATTCGGAGTTGTGTTTTTCGTGGTCTTTTTGTGCTTTTTTCGTGCCTTTGTTCTTGGCGTGATTCCGCGGATTTGAGTGGGTTTCTCCCCGGATTTCTTTGAGGAAAACATGGATGGATGTCTCGTGCATCTTTGTGATTGATCTTGTGCCCTCAAACGCCGGGAAACCACTTCGATTCGAGGATTTTCGTTCGGTGCTCTAGCTTTTGGTGGTGCTCAAAGGATTCGCGATTCCCGGTGATTTAGGGAGTTAGGAGGCAAGATTTTTGGGCTATAGCATCCTTGTGTGACGCTTTTCAAGTCCCCAAACCCTTGTCTCCACAGCTTCTACCGTTTGGGAAATCCGATGATGATTTGGTGGAGTTGACCTTCGAGGCCGGGTGTTTTTCTGTTCTATCCGCAAGGGGCGGACGGTCCGCGTGGTGTGGGCGGACGGTCCGCGCGGGTGCTGTTCGTCGGGTGTTCTTCGTGTTCTTGCTCACCTTTCATTTTGATCCGTCGTGGCTTTGAGTTTTGGTTGGACGAAGTTTCGGACGGTCCGCGTGTACCGGGCGGACGGTCCGCGGGTGCCTGGCGGACAGTCCGCGTGCTCCCCGCGGACAGTCCGTTTTTCGAGGTTTGCTACTGGAGGTTCTGTTCGCTTTAACGGGCGGTCCTCGGCTCAGGCCGGACAGTCCACGGCAAGGGTGCGGACAGTCTGCGGTACCCTGCCGGACGGTCCGCGTGGCCCATCGTGGACGGTCCGCCCTGCCTGGCCGGACGGTCCGCCAGAGGCTGAGTGATTTTCTTCTTTGTTCGATTCCTCCCTTTCTTTCTCGTGCTTTCGCGTGTGCTTCAAGGAATCGTTCCTAAGACTGGAGGTTGATCCATAACCTCGTTGTCTTGGCGATTGGTGTGTGATTCGATCCATCGCTTGTGTGTGACCGGGATTTGACTAGGGTATAGGTCGGGTTCTTTGAGAAGAATTTTTACCGGCTCCTATTCACTCCCCCCTCTCTAGTCGCTATCCATACCTCTATGCCACTCAGGCATATGATACCTCTCACCCTTGTATGGAGCAAGGTAACCGAGCCGATTAGGATATCCAGCATCAACAACATAATATTTACCAGCAAATGATAAAAGAAATTAACATATTTGCATGGTTAATGGAATCAAAATAATTATTGACAACTATTTACCTTGTGGAGGATGTGGAAAGAAGTCCTTGTCGACACTCAATGCATTGTATAGCACACTTGTGTCATGCATAGATCCAGGTTGGCCCGCTGACACATATGTGAATCTCATGTCAAAATCACAAACTGCTAATACATTTTGGGTGGGTATCCCTGTCTTTCCAATGTACCTCACTTGCTCATCAGGTGGAAGTGTCACACGAATATGTGTGCCATCTAATGCTCCAATGGAATCTTTGAAATATGGATAGGCTCGTTTGTCATCCCTTATCCTTCTTTGGATTCTTTGAAAATTTGGATCATTTAGCCTAATGAAATCCTTTGCCATGCTCATCAAACTGAACAAAACCTCCTCAAATTTTTACTAATAGTTTCACCAGAGTGCTTGAATCTATTTTGACTTCTGCTGTTGGACTCATTCCCCGAACAAATGAATAACAGAATACCTAGACTCTCAATAGTAGACATATGCAGTGATGACGTCAACCCATACCTCTGAACCAATAACTTATGGAGGTCGGAAAAAATCTCTGGGCTCATGCGCAATTGCCTATGGCATTCTCTTGGAGTGTTGAATAGCTCCATCATATACCCCATTCCACTTGTTGTAGACGTCCTTGGAGGATTTTTTTAACAAACATGTCAACATATGTTTGTCCCAGCATAGCACCAGCATAGATCATTTTAAAAAAATCCTCATCCTCTTCATCAATGTAGTCATCATCATCGCTAGATAACTGCAACAAGTTGTGTACATGATATAGATAAATAATTTATCGAAATAAAAAATAAGAAGTTTGTGCACATGACATGGAACAAATAATTAGACCACATGACATAGATAAACAACTTGTCCACATGACATAGATAAACAACTTGTCCACATGACATGAATAAAGAACTTGTCCACATGACATAGATAGATAACTTGTCCACATGACATAAATAGACGACACCGACATGACAAAAAACAAAGGTTTACATGACACTGATAAAATGATACTAGACTGATCACTTTCCAAACATCATGTCAAACTTCTTCTTTAGCCAATTCAACCTAGCCTCGTTGGTGGGTATAGTCATAAACATCTGCCTATGTTCTTTTTTCACAAACAACTCAGTAGCCACAAAGTGCTCATCACTCCCAAGATCAGCCCCACATGCTATGACATGACCCATGACTTCCTCAATACTAATCCCTCCAAACCTAGCTGCAACAAAAGCCTGGGCACTCTCTGTTATCTTTGTCATATTCTGCTGTATAACTATTCCAGTGCTACTCTTAGGCTTCTTGTTAGGTTTATCTAAAATAATATGAGGATTCCTCTTTGGTTTGTTGCTAGGTGTAGGAGAGACTTCCAAATTCTCTTCACCAATATCATCACCATTCTCTTCACCTTCATTCTCAAAGTCGATATCATCCTGAACACTGTTAGGTGGAATTATTGGGTTGGATGACATAGGATTCCAATGATCAGTCTCTTCATTCATGATATTCCCAAACATCACCTTCAAATATTATTCATTTTGAAGAGGTTTATTCTTAAATTTTCCAACACCAGGTATCTCCTACATAATTAAGTTATAGTAAGCAAGTTTATAATTACCAAAAAACTATAAATGAAAGCAAATGTTAGGTGCTCACAGATTTGATTTTTTTCCACCACTCGGCATCCATGTTGATACTTCCTGTGCTCCAACTCCAACCAGTTCCAGTTTGTTTCCTCATCAATTTTCTCCAAACAGACAAAACATTCTTCAACTTATCCCATTTGTTCTTAAGCTGACTTCTTTTTAACATGATACCGGTACACTGGAAAAACGCTTTGATGACCTCATCATACCCCCACATTATTCAAGTCTGTGTTTGGTCTATTTCCTTTCCTTTTTTGATCAACAAACAATTGGCAAACTAGGGTGGTATTCTCATCATTCCAATCAATATAATATCCTCCCTATACATGATTTATGACACTCGAATTTAATATCTACAAATTTAAAAACCTATGAACAATGCAAAGACATCGAATTATACCTCATCATCTCTGACCCTTTTGCTTGATGCAGCACGTCTCCTTCTCTGAGCACCGGAGGTAGCTGATGCTTGATACGCCAAAAACGCATCGCCGATGGACGGATCCGTTTCAAAACGCCCCATCATGCCGCTGCCCACGCCGTCTCCTTCGTTGCTGAGACCGGCAGTGCCGCTGGAGAGGCAAGCCGCACGACTGCCATGGCCGGCCGTGCCACCGGCACCGGGCGGCCGTGCCCCCGCCATGGGCGGCCGAGGCCCCTCCCACGGCCGCCGGTCGCGCGCGCCGGCCGGGCCAACCACACCCCCGGCACGGCTAGTCGAGCCCCTGCCTAGGGCGGTGGTGCCCCCGGCCGGGCCATCGGTCGGTCGGCTGCCCGGGGGCCGCCCACGCCCCGGCCGGGCCGCCCGCCACGCCCCGGCCGGACCTTGGGCGGCGGTGCCCCTGCCTAGGCCGCCAGCCATGCCTAGGGCCAGGCCCGACGCGCCCCTGGCCAAGGGGTCGGCTGTGACCCCTGCTATGCCGCCGGCCTCGTCGTCGCCAAGGTCGCCGACCACACCAAATCCTTCGGAAAACGGAGCGATTGAGTCCTCCCAGATAGCGCCATGAGCCCCGTTTTCCTCCCCATCTCCGGCGGCCGCCGCACCATTGACATCCGAGGTGTCCAGAGTTAGAGGAGGAGGACGGGAAAGGCCAACTCGACGAGAGGAATTGAGAGGGGGAGGCGGAGTGGGTGGCGGGAGCTCATCTCCGGTAGTCCGGCCGGCCGGCCGGCGGAGGGAAGGGCGGAGGCGGCGTACTGTTCACGCACAGCAGGGAGAGGAAGGGGCGCGTGGCCTCTGCTCGAGGGAGACGACGGGTCACATGGGAAAAAAGAACGAACCGGTACGTTGTGTAATGGGTGGCAAAGGTGGGTAATTTCCACCCAACTCAACGAGTGAGTACGAAAAAAAGCTTCGCAGAGTACCCCTTGAGGCACTCCATGGATTTGGTGGAGTTGGGAGCTAGATCCATGGATTTGGTGGATCTTGAGTTTTTGGAGCTAGGGTGTTTGGCAGGAAAAGATGGAGTGGAGCTGTTTTTATGGATCTGGAGCTGCGTAGAGCTCTCCCAAACACGCCCTAAATACACTGTGTACTCCTAGTTGAGTCTTTTGCCAATTCAGAGAATAGAAAGCCAAGATACTGTCTGTTGCGGCGGTCGCGGCGTTCGTCTCCATTGTCGAGTGCTCGAGCTCCTTGTTGTGTTCCTGTGAGAGTTGAGTGTGTGCGTGTTTCCTGAGTTAGGCCAACATAAGAGCCAGGCTATGAAGATCGGCGACTCGCCGAAGAAGGAAGCTAGTTCGAGCTCCAGCGTCGCCATGGAGCGTGTGCCCGGCTCCGGCGTGGTGGAGCTTCCGATGCTGACCAACGGAGGCTACCAGGATTGGGCTCTTGTGATGCCGGTGTCACTGGAGGCGTTGGAGCTGTGGGACGTAGTGGAGGAGGAGAGCATGGAGCGCGCCAAGGATCGGCGCGCACTCGCCGCAATCCTCCGTGGCGTTCCGCCGGAGATGAAGGATGGGCTCGCCGTGAAGAAGACGGCGAAGGAGGCCTGGGCCTCAATGAAGAAGATGCGTGGTGGCGACGGACGCGTGAAGGAGGACAATGTGCAGCGGCTGATGAAGGAGTTCGAGCTCCTGAGCTTCGGCGACGGCGAGACGGTGGCGGAATTCGCGACGCGCGTTGATCGCCTGACTACGCGCCTAGGTGACCTCGGGGAGGAGCTGGGCGACTCGCGCGTGGTAAGGAAGGTGTTGCGCGCTGTCCCGAGGCGGTTGAAGCAGGTGGCGGTGTCGATCGAGATCCATGGCGACCTCAACAAGATGACGCTGGACGAGCTCGTCGGCCAGCTCCAAGTCGCGGAGGATGCAGATGTCGAGGACGATCCGGCGGCAAAGGGCGGGAGCAGCGATCAGCTGCTGCTCACTAGGGCCCAGTGGGACGCTCGTTCACGCCGGCGTGGAGGCGTTGGGCGTCGTGACGACGGCGACCATGGAGGTGACCGCGACGACGACGACACCAGCAGCAGCACGAGCTCGGGACGCGGGGGAAGCCGCTATCAAGGCTGGTGCTTTGAGTGCGGCAGGCGCAGACACTTGGCGAGGGAGTGCCCGAAGAAGAAGGTCCTGTTCGCCGGCGTCGATGAGGAGCCGACGCTCCTGTGAAGATCATCTCCACCATGTCGCGTTTAGGGGGAGATTGTTAGAAATAAACGCGTCATGTGTGTGCGCGTGCGAGCTGTGCTGCGTTGGGCCGCGTCGAGTGTGTCCGCGTGTGCAAGTGTGCAGGTAGCTACGGTGTCGTCGAGTCGTGGCATGTGTGCGTCGCGTTGGCGTGTGTGCGTCCAGGATGTGTACGTGTGCATCACGTACACAAGTCTAGGGAGTACTAGGTGATACCCCGCGCGTTGCTGCGAGAATTTTTTAAACAAAATTTTAAGGTGAAATGTGAAAGTAGTGACACCAAAGATATTACATGGCAATATTCGTTTGTAAACTCATTATATATGAAATCATGTTATTTTGTTGAGAGTGAATCATTCTAAAATCATCAGCAGGAATTTTGTGGTGTGATATACATGCTATAAGCCACAGAAAATCGATTGAAGACATAAATATGTGATTTAGTGAATGATGACATGACATATAGTGGATGGTGACATGGCACATAGTGGATGATGACGTGGAATACTTGCATGTTGAGAGAAATCCAACCATGACTTGTATTGGGTCTCACCTATATAAGTTTTATAGATACGTGCGTATGTGTGTGTGATTCTGCCTTTCGATAGAGTCGTAGGTAGTTAGAGTGCATGTGTGCATGGAGCCAGTCAGCACGGAAGAAGCCGCATAGTCCGAGATGAGCGGATGGCTCTCACGGTGTTTGTTGTGCGCATACGTGCTGATCATGGCGTGAAGACCGGGTGAGTGGAGGTGAGCTCCGTGTGTCCCTGGTGGTTAATTACACCGTGTACTCCTAGTTGAGTCTTTTGCCAATTCAGATAATAGAAAGCCAAGATACTGGCCGTTACGGCGGCCGCGGCGTTCGTCGCCATTGTCGAGTGCTCGAGCTCCCTGTTGTGTTCCTGTGAGAGTTGAGTGTGTGCGTGTTTCCTGAGTTAGGCCAACAACAAGCTGAGTGTAACTTATCTGGTTAGGTACCTTGTGGTGAAACTTGTCCATAAGGATCCGAGTTCTCTACTCGGCTCAGATTCTCACATTTTTTTAAAAAAATTATTTCAGGATTTAACCGATTCTAGTGGTAGTTGACTTGTCCATATTAGAAGCTAGAAGTATGTAGTGACTTCATCAATCTTGAAGGACCGGATTGGCGACCAGAGAGGGGGGGAGTGAATGGGAGCCGATAAAAATTCTTTCTCAAAAGAATTCGGCCTATATCCCAATCGAAACTCCGTGAGTCACACACGAACCAGCGGAAGCACACACAAACCTCTCTCGGTACCTTAGGAACAAGTCTTTGAGGGCTAGGAAGCAAAGCGGAAGCAAGCACGAAAGAACTTGAGCAACAAAGAGGAAGGCTGAGACCTACCTGGTCAACCGGCACAAGTGACCGGGTCACCCCGAGCCTTCCAGAGCCACACTGGTCACCAGGCACAAGTGTCCGGGTCAAGCTACCCCCTTCGGCTCACCTAGCCACTAGTGACCGGATCACCCGGGACAGCCCAGAAAACTGCCCGCGAATTCGCCCCAAACTTTAGATCAAAGGATCTCCCAAACCACTTGGGGTCTTGAGACGAAATTTTGGGGAGATGATGAACACCCCAAGGAGAGGTTATGCCCCAAAAATTACGGCCTCAAACTACCTACAACTCCCGGAATCATAAATCCTTGCCAAGAACACAATAACCTAGGGTTCATCCAAAAGTCAACGAATCGAAGGCCAAATCCGGCGTTTGAGGGGTCAAGATCATCCACAAAGAGGCACAAGGCACTCACCCATGATCCCCTCAAAGAAATCCGGAGAGAAACGCCTTCAAATCGACGAATCGAGCGACGAACGAAAATCCTCAAAAAATACCTCCGAAAATCGCGAGAAAAAGAAAAACGCCGGAGCAAAGGATTTGGCACAAGATTGAGAAGGATGAATTCACTATGAATATCTTGTCCAATCGATTACAAGCCACTCCTAGAATCAAAATCTAAGATGGCAAAAAGCTCCAATCAAAGAGCCACTCTCTCCTCTCTCCCTCTCTCCCCAAAGCACTCCAAAATGAAAGAGTACCGCCACCTCTAGCCCAAGAGTTGGCTGAAAATTCAGCCCCCTCCTCCTATATATAGGCCCTCCGGAAAAGACCGAAGTGCCCCTACACTAGGAGTACAACACAAGCCCTCACAGGGGCATTTTGGTCAACACATGAAGTTCACCATCGGACGGCCGCACATCCATCAGGCCTTCACGTCCTCCCGACGCAAGCACCTCGATCATGCCGCGTGTCGCCCGCCTCGAAGCTTCCCGACGCACCCGGATACGCGTCTCCGTCACGTCGGGCCCTCGGGCTCGGTTTTGAGGCCCAAACCGAGAAACCCTCCTCCGATGGTTTTGTGGCCAAACCACCAAACCCCGCGTACACGGCTCGGCCTCACCACGCCAAGCGTCGAGCCCGCCAAGCCTTTCACCTCCGGCGCCGGACGGTCTACTCGATCTTGCCTCGTTCCTTGACTTGGCCACCACCGATGCACCGGCTCCATGTCCACGACTTCGTCTTGCTCTTCTTGCACCATGCGGCTCGCACTTGATCCCGTCGGCCACCGGGTCCCTCGAACCAAGCCTACTTGTCTCTCCACTCCTCGGAGGCCCCGCAAGGCTAAGACCTTTCGCGCCTGTTCTTCACCTGCACCAACGCAAACCAAGCCGCAACCAACACCTGCAATACTAGACCAAGAGTCAGTCCACACAACGTTGTCAACCACTCCTCACGAGTGTATTGACAACACACCACATAAACAATAAGGTAAATACACAAAATAAAACACACACAACACAACTCAACACTACACACACAAAGCTTCAAACCATCCGGTCAATCACTCATCACACACGAACCAAGGTACTTCTCAACTTGGTTCCTCAATCTCCCCCTTGATGAGTGCATTGACAAAAGAAGGTCAAAAAGCAAACAAGAACTCATTCAAGCGCCACAAAGCCAATAAAAAGCAAACAAAAGGCCACTTGAAGTGAGAAGGGATAAAAACATGCTCCGACAAATTCCTCTCGAAACCAAAGCAAGCACAAGGCTAAGCGCAATCGAAGAGACACACTACCAACATGCAATCCCTAAAAGCCATCAAACCAAAATGCTCAACACAAAGTGCCATAAACCACTTACCAAAACACTTGTCAACCGCTCATCACCATCAAATCAAGGTTCATATCAACTTGATTTTCCAAATTTCTCCCCCTTGAGGAGCGGATTGACAATAAGTGAGCACAAAGAAATGGTTTGAGAGGGCAAAGACCGAACACCTCATCCAAGTGAAAGAGACCACACAAGAGCAAAGAACAAGGTCACTTGGCATGAGAGAAACCACAAAGGCCAACTCAATGTCTCGGTCCCCAAAGACATGGGCAACGGCTCGACACAACCGGGACAAGAATGCATGATCCCTCAAGAAGAGGCACAAAGGGCTCAACACCGATCATGGACAAGCGAAATCACACGATCCCTCAAGAAGAGGCACAAAGGGCTCAACACCAATCATGTGATAATCGAAAACATAAGTCAACCGCCGGCTCCTCAAGAAGAGGCAAAGGGGCTCAACACCACCGCACAAGAGCACAAAACTCACAAGCTCCCCCTAAACACATGAACTAGGACAAAAGAGCATACAAAGCTCACCCTAAACTCATGAGATAGAGAAAAGAGCACACCAAGCTTACAAGCTCCCCCTAAACACATGCACTAGGGACAAAGAGCATACAAAGCTCACCCTAAACACACGTGATAGAGCAAAAAGCAACCACCAAAGCACAACTCAGGCAAACAAAGGAGACTCACCAAAGCTCCCCCTACACAAATGCAAGCTCCCCCGAACATGTGGAGCAAACTCCCAAATTTTAAATGCAGTTTTCGAATTTTTCATTAAGCTCACCTCTTCTCCCCCTTGTTGACAATGTATGAAGCAAGATGAAAATGCGAAATGCAAAACAAAGCATATAAACATCTACATGAGCTTCTCAAATAGGCCAAACTTAGTGACAAAGGCTAGAAATGAGACAAAAAGCACATATATGGATCATAACAAAGTCAAAGCATTGCCACAAGTAATATATGGAAATATAGGCATGTGACAAAGCAAATTTTCAGATTTGAGTAATTATATCAAAAGATGGCTCACTTCAAATGTAAAAGCCTATCCATGTCACACTTGAGCCACAAACATGCATACCATTCAAAGATCATACAAGGATATCAAATTCTCAGCAAAAGATCATGGCAAACACCCATAAAGCAAAGCATGTCATGTCAAAGCTCATGAGCCATGTGTCCACTTCGGGGAGACTTCTCCACCGGTGAACATCATGCAACATGTTTAGCACCCATATGTGAAAGATAATACATTTTAAGCATAAACATGATGGATGGAGCATTTTTCAAGCATGCACACTTCTTTTCAAGATTAATTCATTTCATGGTACATGAAGTGCCTTTGCGGCAAAAAAGAAGCTTATGCTCCTCCATGAATGCAACATAGGCTAAACATTCACAATGATATTGACCTTTGGCCCAAATGCAAGAAAGAGACATCCAAGCACAATCTAAGCATGAAAGGCACATTTAGACCAAAAAGTGACATGGATATACTACTACACATGAGTGGAGCACATTTCATCAAATTTAGTCAAGATTAGCATTTGATTCAAAAAGGCTATCTCACAACACATATATCTCAAATATTCCAAGAGCATAGCCTCACATAGCCATTTCTCCACACACATGCCCAATATCTCACAAGTAGCCAAAGAAACTCAAATGAGGCATATGGAAGAAGCTCATCATCCTAAAATGCAATATGATACAAATGCAACATAGGTAGATATGTACATCAAAAGGAACATGATATATGACAAAATGCGAGACACAAATGTCAAACCTACCAAAGTCTATACATCATGATATATGATACAAATGCAATGCAGAATGCATAGGGAGACAAGGAACTTGACTTAACACCAATAAAGCTCACAAGGGAACACATCAACCAAGAATCGCTCCAAGCGAGAGAAGAGCCACCAAAGGTCCCAATTGAGTACCATAGAAAAAGTACCAATTGCAAAACCGCAAAGATCCCAATTGAATACCATAGAAGGAATACCAATTTAAGGATCACAAAGACTGCCCAGAAAGCCACAACCCTTCTTGGAATCAAATTCCCTACCAAAAGAAGCCAAGCTCCCCCTCAACCAAGGGAAGCTAACAAAGCAAAAACTAGGAAAAGGAAGAGCAAGGAAAAACTCTAAAACCAACCGAAAAGAGGAACAACAACACAACTCGAAGACAAGACAAGCCCAAAACTCCAAGGAAAGCTCACAACATGCTACACAATGCATTGATAATATCAATTAACTTAAATAGAGCATTGTAACATGATTCCACAAATATGAATAAGCATGGGCAAGCAAGTATGTCAACAAGGTACAACACTAAACCAAAATGATACCAAAGAGTAACATGCCAAACAATATACAAGAACTAAACAAAGGCATGATACAAGATCACATGGATCATCCACCAACATATATTACAAAGCTAGCATGACAAGATATACATGGGGGACAAACATGCTAACAGGAAAGGTACCATCGAGCTAGACAAACATGATATGAATGAACAACATGACATATCCGAGCAATCAACCATAAAGCATGACATGATGTTCATAAATAACATCCACCATAAAATCATACAAAGATAGCAATATAGATATTCAAGATCACAAAGCTATCATGAATAAGGTGGCTAGCCTACCATGGTTTTCACACAAGCAAGACACAAGTATATACAAGAGAGGACAAGGGGAAAAGAAAACTCACTATACATGTGTACAAAGGCTTTCAAGAGCCATCCAAAATGGTGTGGAGAACCATCAAGTCTCCATTTAGCTCATGTTCTCCAACCACGTCTCCATACCTATACACAAGGAGACGAGAAAGACCGAGCCTTGGATCCCAAAGGGTTAGCAAGCACGTACTTGGGAATCCAAGATTTGGTCACACGGGTAAGTGGTGCACACAACCTATCATGTGGGTTAGCATGATGCAAATGCCGGTTGGAATGAAAAGTCTTTTGAACACCCTTGGAACCATGCCTCAAAGAAGTCACTCGCGAGGAAAGTCGAGTGCTACCACAAGAAAAAAGGCAAAGATCCTTCGGGGTCGTAGGAGAAGAACCAACACAAGCACCACGGGAAGCATGTCGCGGACCAACACAAGAAACACTAGAAGCATGTCCACGAGCATGGCCTAACTCACTAGAAAGAGTGTCATAAGACCCATCCACAAATCGCGCCTTCTTAGGCTCACAAGTGTTCATGCCATGAGAAAGGCTATGAACAACCAAAGGCCTAGAGGCACCTCCTCGCCGTATTCTCCTTGCCGGCGGTAGCAAAAGCTCTCTTGATGCCCATCCTTCCCACGGTGAGAGCAATGGTACAAAGGCCTATCGAGAGGCACGGTCTGAGTAGATGAATTACCATTGTCTTGTAAGTGGGAAGTCTCTTGGGACTTAGAGCATGAAGCATCAACCCCAACATCCAACTTGGTGCCCACATTAGAATCACACGTGCCATGAGACAAAGCTACGTGGCTTCTTAAAAGCTTTAGCACGCACACGTCGCTCGTGCTTGACACGGCGAAAGCAAAACTCAACGGTATGCCCATCCTTCTTGCAAAAGGTGCATTGGAACCTCGGCTTGGGAGTATGAGTTCCAAATATGTGGGAGGCACCCTTTCCATTCAAATCACCTTGGGCAACACCGGAAGAAGCAACAAGCTTAGGAGTAGCTATGGGAGAGCTATCCAAAGCACTAGCACACTTACTACCATCCAAAGACTCACACTTAAGAGAAGAAGTCGACTCCAGTTGACAAGAGAAGTGAGAATCCAAACCCTTGGCACAAAGACTCTTGCACCTTGTGCGCAAAACCTCATTTTGAGACTTGAGGCGCTCACAAGTACCACATGTCATATTTCTCAAATTATTGATTTCTTCTTCAATGCATTTAGCATATGTGGTACGCAAGAGTTCGTTTTCTTTCTCAAGGTTGGCACTCATCTCATCATGCTCAACCAACTTGGCGCTCATATCATCACGCATTTTCTTTAAAGCCAAAACTTCACTTTCCAAATCAATGCATGAAGTGCAAATGAGACCACATGAACAAGTATCATCATTTACACCCATCAAAGCATCATCACCATCATCACAAGAAGTATGGCAAGCATCCTCTACAAAAAACAAAGAGCACTTGCTACAAGGCATGGATTTTATATCACAAATTTCAGCCCTAGCATGCTCAAGATCATCTACACATGTGGTGTGAGTAAATTTTAATTCATTAATTTCAGCATGCAAAGACTCACAAGAAACACATGGTAAAGAAGCACTTGTCTCTAACAAAGCAATCTTACTCCTAGCCATATCAAGCTCATCATTCAAAACAACACAAGAGTTGCAAGGCATAGAAGCATTGGATTTCAACAAGTCAATTTCAGATTGCAAGTTAGCAAGAGATGATCTCAATTCATCATTCTCAAAATCAAGATTGTCGCATGCTCTTATAAAAGCTTCAACATGCATTTTGCACCAATTAACTTCATCTTTTAATTTCTCATTTTCAGCACACAAGGCATCGCAAGATTTGCAAGGCAAAGAAGCTTTGAAATTTAACACCTTAATTTCAGATTTCAAGCATGCAATGGAAGCAATCAAAGCATCATTTTTAGCATGCATGGTGTTACAAGAAGTGCAAGAATTCAAAGCACGAGACATCCAATGAGCCATACCACATTTCAACCTAGTAAGAGAGCATTTCATCTTCTCATTCTTCCTATGCAAGGCATCACACAAATCTATGTTTCTCCTATGCAAGTCTCCACAATCACGCTCACCATCATCCAACCTATTGCATAGGATCAAGATAGCTTTGGCAAGTGTACCTTTGTTCATGCCTCCTAGCTTGTGGTAGAGCTCGCCTTTCTTGATGTCACCATCTCGATAGTCCTCGATGAGAGAAATCATCTCCTCCACTTCGGCTTCCGCCTCAACCGCCATACTCCTCCTGCTCAAAGAACCACAAGGAGAAGAACTTGGTGCCATAATCAAGGTACCGGTTAGGATTAGCCGAAAGCAAACTCGAGGAACAAGCAACGATGCAAAGAGAGCACTCAAAAAGCCTCAATTCTCTAACAACTACTGACGAGTTCAATAGCAAAGGATCTTATCTTTTTCCCAAAATTTTACCACTGAACAAGGAGCACCAAAGATAGAGTCACAAAAAATTTCAGCTCAAAATAAGGTGAAATGAAGTCTAGAGAAAATCCAGAAGAAACAAGACAAAGCCGCAAGAGACATAAATGAAGATTTTTCAATTATCTTCTTGATTTTTTCTGAATTTTTGAAGACCCCAAAATGATCTTCAATTACCTACAAATGGAGTCAAGAAACCGCTGTAAAAATTTGAGCCAAAACGGAGCACCGAGCGAAAAGTTATGTCCGTTTTACTGAAGGTATCTCAAGTTATGGTTTTCCAAGGACACAACTCCAAATCGTCGGACTCAAAGCGTGCAAACCAAGGTAGCAAGCAAAAGCACCTCTTTCCTCTAGTCACCCAATGGATTCAAGACTTGTTAGAGCCAAAAGAATCCACAACCGGCTCTGATACCAATTGAAGGACCGGATTGGCGACCGAGAGGAGGGGGGAGTGAATGGGAGCCGATAAAAATTCTTTCTCAAAAGAATTCGGCCTATATCCCAATCGAAACTCCGTGAGTCACACACGAACCAGCGGAAGCACACACAAACCTCTCTCGGTACCTTAGGAACAAGTCTTTGAGGGCTAGGAAGCAAAGCGGAAGCAAGCACGAAAGAACTTGAGCAACAACGAAGAAGGCTGAGACCTACTGGGTCCACCGGCACAAGTGACCGGGTCACCCTGAGCCTTACAGAGCCGCACCGGGTCACCCGGGCACAAGTGACCGGGTCAACCTACCCCCTTCGGGTCACCGGCACATGTGACCGGATCACCCGGACGCCCCGTAAAAGCGCCCCCGCGAATTCGCCCCAAACTTTAGATCAAAGGATCTCCCAAACCACTTGGGGTCTTGAGACGAAATTTTGGGGAGATGATGAACACCCCAAGGAGAGGTTATGCCCCAAAAATTACGGCCTCAAACTACCTACAACTCCCGGAATCATAAATCCTTGCCAAGAACACAATAACCTAGGGTTCATCCAAAAGTCAACGAATCGAAGGCCAAATCCGGCGTTTGAGGGGTCAAGATCATCCACAAAGAGGCACAAGGCACTCACCCATGATCCCCTCAAAGAAATCCGGAGAGAAACGCCTTCAAATCGACGAATCGAGCGACGAACGAAAATCCTCAAAAAATACCTCCGAAAATCGCGGAGAAAAGAAAAACGCCGGAGCAAAGGATTTGGCACAAGATTGAGAAGGATGAATTCACTATGAATATCTTGTCCAATCGATTACAAGCCACTCCTAGAATCAAAATCTAAGATGGCAAAAAGCTCCAATCAAAGAGCCACTCTCTCCTCTCTCCCTCTCTCCCCAAAGCACTCCAAAATGAAAGAGTACCGCCACCTCTAGCCCAAGAGTTGGCTGAAAATTCAGCCCCCTCCTCCTATATATAGGCCCTCCGGAAAAGACCGAAGTGCCCCTACACTAGGAGTACAACACAAGCCCTCACAGGGGCATTTTGGTCAACACATGAAGTTCACCATCGGACGGCCGCACATCCATCAGGCCTTCACGTCCTCCCGACGCAAGCACCTCGATCATGCCGCGTGTCGCCCGCCTCGAAGCTTCCCGACGCACCCGGATACCGTCTCCGTCACGTCAGGCCCTCGGGCTCGGTTTTGAGGCCCAAACCGAGAAACCCTCCTCCGATGGTTTTGTGGCCAAACCACCAAACCCCGCGTACACGGCCCGGCCTCACCACGCCAAGCGTCGAGCCCGCCAAGCCTTTCACCTCCGGCGCCGGACGGTCTACTCAGTCTTGCCTCGTTCCTTGACTTGGCCACCACCGATGCACCGGCTCCATGTCCACGACTTCGTCTTGCTCTTCTTGCACCATGCGGCTCGCACTTGATCCCGTCGGCCACCGGGTCCCTCGAACCAAGCCTACTTGTCTCTCCACTCCTCGGAGGCCCCGCAAGGCTAAGACCTTTCGCGCCGTTCTTCACCTGCACCAACGCAAACCAAGCCGCAACCAACACCTGCAATACTAGACCAAGAGTCAGTCCACACAACGTTGTCAACCACTCCTCACGAGTGTATTGACAACACACCACATAAACAATAAGGTAAATACACAAAATAAAACACACACAACACAACTCAACACTACACACACAAAGCTTCAAACCATCCGGTCAATCACTCATCACACACGAACCAAGGTACTTCTCAACTTGGTTCCTCAAATCTAGTTTGTCGGCTCAGTCTTTCGAAGGTACTCATAGAAGTAGGGTTGTGTGAGTGTGTTCATAGGAGCGAGTGTGTGTTCGTGTTTGTGAGAGTTTGCGTCTATGTATTTTGAAAAAACAAACAATTGAGATATGTTGCAAGAAGTCTAAAGTATCTTGTTGCTTTTATGATGAGGTTATTAGCAACAATGACTTTGGTTAGGAGCCGCCGGCTGGTGCGGGCCCCTGCGTCCCCTCCATCAACAACTCCGCCCGCGCCTCCGTGACCGCGGCCTCTCACCGCGGCGCCGCGGCCACCGCCTCCGGCCGCGTCTCCGCAACCGCGGGCGCCCGGCTGCCCTCCTCGGCGGCGCCGGCGCCGCGCCTCCATCACGACCGGCGCCGCCGGCCGCGCCTCCACCACGACCGGCGCCGCCGGCCGCGCCTCCGCCACGGCCGGCGTCCGCCGCTCCTCGATGGCCGCCGGTTGCGGCGCGGCGGACAGATCCGCCGACCGTGTCCTCGGGGCCTCGCCCGCGCCCCGCGAGCTCTCGGTCGCCGCGGCCGCCGCGCTTGCCGCCCCCGGGGGGGAATGGATGCGTCCGCCCTCAACACCTTGGCCGGTGCGAGGGGAGGCACGGTCGGCACCACCCTGCGCAAACACGAACAAGCGGTCAGGTCCTTGGTTGTCAGAAATGCAACCCCGCAAAAGAGCAAGTCCCTCACCTCGAAGAAGAGAAGGCACGCTTCCTCTTCCTCGAGGTCCCGGCAGATGACGCCGGCGCGGCCGGCGCGGCCGCCGCCGCACCTCCGGCCGTCTACGCCGCGCGCGTGGGCCCCGCCCGCGCGCGGGCGCGCCCGTCGCGCCCACCTCCGGGCGCGCGCCGCTCCTCGTCGTCGATTGCACGGCGGCGGGCGCCTCCGCACCCGCCCCGGCGGGCGATCGCGCTCTTGCCGCCGGAGCTGGTTCCGGCGGCGGGGGAGCAGGCTCCCACCTATCAGGGAGGCCCTGCCCCCCGGCCACTTTCTCCTCTTCCTCCTCCGAGGATGAGTACTCCTCGGTCCCCAGAGAAGAGAGCCCCTGCTGCTCGCGCAGCCGGTACTCCTCGTTCCACCGCTCGCGACGCTCGCGGTGACGCTTCGCGTGCTCCTTCTTGCGCGCCGCCCGCTCCCGCTCCCGTTGTTGCGACGCTCGACCGAGCGCGCGAGAGCGGGGAGTGGGCGGATCAGACTTCGCGGCGCTCAGGCTCACCAGTTGCGAGCGAAACATCGAAGTGCGTCAGCAACCTGAAGTGTCAGCAAGATCAAAAACGGAACCAAGAATTCTACTCACCAGCCGGCCGGTGGGGAGCATCTCGAGATCCCACAGGGACCGGTCGCTGCGCAGGGACCGGGTGTCGACAGCGCTTCGTGCCCGTGTGGCCGCGTACTCCCGCAGGAGGGGGCTCTGAAGCATCTGCGACCTCGCTAGCGCGACGGGGTTCGCCGTCTCCGTCATCTCGAAGATGCGGAGTGGCCTCTCCATCAGGGGGACGACCCGCCGGTGGTGGAGGAAGGCGAGGACGGTCGCCGCGGTCAGCCCGCGCCCCGCCAGGTTCCTCAGTGCGGCCAGAAGTGAGTCCAACCGCCTCCGGTGCTAGACCGGAGACATCCCGTGGCTCCAGGAGTCGGGCTTCTCCCGGAGCACCAGACCGGTGTAGGGGGAGACCGGGCTCGTCGTTGCGAAGGTAGAACCACTCCCGCTCCCAGCCTGCATTGTTGGTCGTCATGGTGCAGGGGACGTAGTCGTCCTTGTACTGCCCCCGCAAGGCGAGCGGCATCCCGCCGGCGCGCACCGCGCGGCGGTTCCTCTGCTCTGACGTCGGCTGCGTGAACAGCTCCGCACGGAAGAGGTGAATCCAGAGATCCCAATTCACCGGGATCCCTAGATACCCCTCGCAAACGCCCACGAACGTGGTCGCCTGCGAAATTGCGTAGGGTGCGAAGTTATGCAGCTCCACGCCATAGTGGTGGCAGTGCGCCCGCATGAAGCGACTCGCCGGCGCCGCGAAGCGGTGCTCGTGGAACCGGGTGAAGCTAACCACGTAGCCGCTCGGCGGGTTGGGCGCGTGGTCCCCAGCCCGGCGACACGATCCACTCGGCCGGCCGGCCCTCCTCGTTCGCCGCCAGCTGACCGGCGGCCACCAGCTCGCCCAGGGCCAGCTGCGTCACCGTCGAGCGCTCCCACGCGTATGGATCGACGATAATGAGAGGCGGTAGAGGCACCATGAGGAAAGGCAAGGGGGGCAGGAACGAAGAACAGGAAGGAGGATAAGAGCTCCAAGGGCGGAAGGGCGCTGTGGCGAGAACAAGACGGGGGCTGGAGCGCAAGGAGCGAGAATGGCGAATGCTAAGGTAAAAACTGCTGTTTTCCCCTTCGCCAGATTTATAAGCCGTGGGCGTGCTCTCCGGAGCGCACGTCCCGCGCGCATTAACTGCAGGGGAAATCTTCTCTCGCTGACGGGTGGGCCCCACCACGACCGCGGCGGCCACGCCACCGCGGACGGGCCATCATCACGGCGTAGAACCGGGAGGGGCCGTGGCGGGCGGTCACGTCCGCCTGCCCACGCCGCCCACTACGAGCGCGGCCACGGCGCCTAAAAAGGCGCGCCCGCGGCGCGAAATCGCAGCCGCGACTGCGAAGCATTAAATGGCCCGGTCCCTTACCAAGTAAGAAAGACCCTCGAGCGGCGCGAGCCCCTGGCTCCGAAAAATTTAACCCTCAAAGGGTGCAAGCATCGGACGGTCACCTCGGGGCCCGTTTGAGGTAAAACAGGCACCACAGGTACCTTCGATGCGCTATTTTACTGATCAGCGCCTCGAGGGCTGACGCGGTCAGGGACCCTCGAGGACTCGCAGATGCAAAGACGAGGGCGCCTAGCCGCCACCCCGCGCTATTTTACTGATCAGCGCCTCGAGGGCTGACGCGGTCAGGGACCCTTGAGGACTCGCAGATGCAAAAACGGGGGCGCCTAGCCTCCACCCCGCGCTATTTTACTGATCAGCGCCTCGAGGGCTGACGCGGTCAGGGACCCTCGAGGACCCGCAGATGCAAAGACAGGGGCGCCTAGCCACCACCCCGCACGGCCCTACTGATCAGAGGTTCGAAGCCTGACCCTCGACGGGTTCGAACAGGTGCCCCAGATCACCAGAGTCAGGGACGATGAGGGCACGCGCATTCGAGCCATTCCTCGAGCCCGGCCGGCTCGAGGGTGCCCCACATGTCGTGTTCGAGAGCCAGCGAGGGTAGCTAGCCGCGGGGATCCCACTGAGGGAGAGCTTCCGCGCCCTCGGTCCCTAGCGAACGGGACTGAGCCCCACCTAGCAAACCCACACAAGTGCTTTAATGGACGTGTCTCTGGACCGTGCAGCCTACCCTTATCGAACGGGGCATGGGCATCCACTCGAACCACCCACTAACAGCTCAACGAAAAATCCGCAATCTGCGACTGTTGACGGTTAATAGTTGTATCAAAGTTCGTTTATGACTTGCAAGCGGACAAGTCTCCCGTCGTAATCAAGGGACCCTTCTTCCCTCGAGTGGTGAACCCAAGGTATCGAATCCGTGGAACAATGTGCAACACAAGGATTCAATCTAGTAAAGCAAGTTAAGCTATCTTATGAAGACAAGTTGCATCTAATCTACTAACTCATAAAGAAAACACATCTAATCTAATCTACTAAAAAGGTAGCAAGAGGAAGCAAGAGATAACCAATCTAGAGAATCTAGATCATGCTTATGTTGTAGCTCCAAACAAGATAGATGAAGATAGAAAAGCGAATCTCATCAAAAGCATCTTTAAATCGTGGCCTTCTCATCCGACTCCGAAAACGCCCGCCTTTCGGAACCCCCGTTCTGTCACAACGTATCCCTATTCATGCGGGTAGTCTAGGGCGAGTTCGATAGAACAAGTTGAAATCACTTGGCCGGTCCGGTATGCACCTCTAGCCACCGCGGCTACAAGAGCACCCTATGTAATCTAGCTATAGACTAGATTGTAGAAGAAGCAAAACCAAGAAGAAAACAAAATCATCGAGAAGGCACTTAATCGATAGAAATCGGATTCACTTACAAACTTCACCATGAATTATTACATGAACAAGATCACCACCGGGGCCCTCCCTCGATCTTGATCCTCACTCCGGAGCTCCGACGTGTTCTTCCATGCAAGGTTCCCACGTCGGCTAGGGAAACCCTAGACAACTAGCACGACCCTCATCTCTGAGATGGTGTCCCTCAAGCTTCTCTGCTCCTCGGCGGCGGATTACGACTTCGGTTCTGCGTGGCTCTCGGTCAGGGGGCTATTTATAGCCTTAGAAGCAATTAGGTCAAAGGAGAGGCCGTTTGGGCCCCGAATTGAGCTGGGCCGGCCGGCCCGGGGCCGGCTGCCCGGGCCCAGTCGGCCCATCCCGCGGCCTCGCTTCGCCGGTGTTGCTTCCCACGTCTTCTAGATGTTCTCCCCTTTTGCATGTGGGCCCTTGACGTCGGTTTCTCTCCAAATTGGACTCAACTCCTTGTCTTGCAAGATTCAAGCACTTTTCGGTTCGGTCCTCGGAGTTTATCATCTTCTCGGGCTTGGTCCTTGGGCTTTTGGAGTCATGTTCACTTCATTGCTTGACTTGTATCGGGCTTCATGGTCTTGTCATGAGGTGCTTAATGAACTTATCCGGAAGTCTTGCTTTCAACGTTAAAACCCTGCGTAAACACTTAACTCCAAAACCGACATGCACAAGTGAACTTGTTATACCACGGGGGTTAGTACCAATGAATAAGATACAAAAGTCATGCCAACACCGAAGGTAAACTCATGGCTAGGTTGACGGATTTTCACCGTCAACATCTCCCCCATGCTTAAACTTTGCTCGTCCTCGAGTAAGCTTCGATGGATATCATCGTTGCCCATCAATGTTTAAACCTTGCACTTGATCATACATGAAAAAAACATAATGCTCTCAAAAGTTTAATTCGTTAAAGTTCCATAATGTACTAGCCTTCACCTCTACGGAGGGTAGATTCTTATTAAGCTTATCCCACAAGTATTAACATGCTCACAAAGTTTAAATAGATCTCAGAATTTTTGAAATAAAGAACGAGATAAAGAAAAGAGCTAAACCAAGTTCACAAATTTAAATCACCTTGCATATTGCTCATGAACTCTCTTCTCACTTGTCTCTCAAGCCTATACATTCTACTCCTTTCCCTCTCATAACATATATTTGTGGTAGGCTTTATATGGAGCTTTGGGAAAGTTTTAGTCCTAACAAGATTTTATAAATGAGGTGTTGTCAAAACAAGACAAGCTTCTCATGGTCTTACCGAGACTCGTAAAAAAGGTCATTGGAAAATAATGTTAAATCAAGGAGGGGAAAGAGAAAAATACACACACTTTTAGATGAGTGGACATGTGCAAATGGCAAAGAGTGATCCTGAGGCACAAAGGACGTCCTCATTATCGGATTGCACATGGTTGGAAAATGAGAATGGATCTATTATTGAAGCCTTGAATGCACTCTTAGAGAACGGGAAGTTCACTTTATGCATATATTTTTTCCTCTTTCTCATATTTCTTATTCTTTTCTTTCTTTCTTTCTTTCTTTCTTTCATTCATTATATATATATATATATATTTTCTTTCTTCTTGTGAGACCTTCACCTTGGAAGTCACGTATATCGCCGATTTTTTCTTCTTCTTCTTTCATTCATCATTTCATTTTTTTTAAAAAAATACCCCCCTTTGAACTCTAAAACTGCACCGTACCTACCTCCTCCCCCATGCTTAGACGTTGCTCGTCCTCGAGCAAAGAGGCGAAAAATAAGGTAGGTACCGGAAATATTTTTCCTTTGGAGAGATACTTGAAGTCTTCAATGTCGGCACCGTCTTGCAATCTTCCTTGAATTGATGATTCATTCTCAACGATAGGTTGTGGTCAAGGAGGTAAACAAAAAAGATGATATTTGGTTTTAAGGGTGGATATCCGGCGAAGTTTGTGAGATCTCCAATGCGGGGATACACAATGCACGGATAAAAGGCTAGCAAAAAGATAGATACGCAAAAACGAAATGACCAGCTTCTTAGTCTCGGGCCAGAGAAATCATGGCCTGCAATAACTCACTCAAAAATAAATCTTGTACACTAAGGTTTATGCACTCAAATATATAATAGGCTTTGGATAGGTTGAGCAACACACAAGTGATATTTGTGACAAGGTTAGCAATATTTCTGAGCATAAAAGACATCTTTAATCTATTCATAACTTGAGAGCACATAAAACACTATGGGTCTTTATTTTAATCATAACCTCCGCTGAAGATTAAGCTAGCATTTAGATAATTTCAGATTTGTATTTTTAAGAGAGCACTAGTTCAAACATGCATAAATCAATTACAAAGATAAACAAAGCGGCAATTATAATCATATATCATCATGGCACAAACTTTGTAACTTTACCAAAGGTAAAAACTTGGTGGCGACATTATTCATGATGAAAATAAACACTAAGACACACGCTGAAAAATTAAACTAACACTAAAAATTAAAGTAAATCTGAAAATACTACGCAAACATAGGCGAAAACAAGCTGAAAATTAAAGAAAAGGGGGTAAAGGAAAGATAGCTAAGGCTCCTCCTCTCTCTAATCTTCGCCGGTGGTTGATATGGATAGTCTTGGTCGTTGTGCCCTTACTTGAAATAGGAATTCACCACTCCTCCTATGAATTGTCCAATGGTATTAGGTGAAGGTGTCCAAGCACATAAGCGATGTTTGCATTTCCTTCACCCATTTGGTTTGCATTGGTTAGGATGGCTGCAATAATTTGCACGTTCCTTGCAGCGTATCCTCCAATGGTGGCCACATTGTTGTGGTTGAGGAAGGTGTGCAAATGGCTCCGCAAAGGCTACGTTGGGCACCGCAAAAATGGTGGGGGTATGGCTGCACCACTCCCCCATGCTTGCATTGGTACACCACCGTAGTAACTTGGCGGCGCCGGGGTTCCTCCCAATGGTGGGACATAATTTTGTTGTGCACCTCCTTCTTGGGTCGTGGAAAAACCTTCTCCTACAATCCTTCTCTTTTATTATTTTTTTCTCTTCGCCGGCACAAGAAGTCCTTCCTCTAACCGATCTTCTTCCCCTCAAGAAAAAGTCTTAATCTTCCATCCGATAGGGGCAAATTTACTATGGCCACTTTGAAGCCTCCTCTCTCATCTTCACCTATATATTTTCCTTTCTTCATATACTCAAATTCTAGGGAGGTCCCGGGTAGGAGATGATTCGGGTTCCTTGTAATACCCGGTTTTAAAGAGATAGCCAATATGGAGAGGCAACACCCCGAACCAATATCTCCCGAACTCGATGTTGCTTAACAACACCACCGGTTGATCATAGGTGAGTGGGGTCCATTGGCCACTTGGCAATCAAAGCCGAGTAAAGCCAATTCAACTCCATGTTGGTTATCTTTGTCTCTCTTGTTCTCCCAAAAATCCACTTGCACAAAAGTGACACACTTGGATGATGGGGTTCCGGATAGTATTTCTTTGTTGATGGTCTCTTCCCGTGATCATACTCCAAAAACCTTCCCATGTGCCTTCATTCACATCCACTTGTTCCGGAGCTCCCTTTTGAAAATAGGAGATACTCGCCCATGGGTCTACGATACTAGAACATGCAATCATTTCGAACACGAAAACCAATCTAATCTATCGGGGATTGTGTTGAATGGATCCAAGGAAGCATTGAGACCTTACTCCCTTTACGGCATGGTAGCTAACCTTAAGCATTAAAGTATTTCCAACAAAAGATGATAGATAGATAATCCAACAAAGTATGATTACATCTCAAGATCGATTGCAACCCATGGATGAAAGGAGATTACCCCATCAAGGTGCTAGAAATAGCATCATTGATCAAGGTTACCCTTCCGACGATGTCTTCCTTCTTCTCCACTTGTGGGCTCCCTCCAACGGAATGAGAGACTCAGCACTCCTTCATCAAGGGTATGCGCCATGGTCATGAAAATTTCCTAGGCGAATTCCTTGTGGGTGTTTGCCGACACTCCGTTAGAGAATTGCACCGTGTCCCGTGTGAAACCCAATATGTGGAGAGCTTGGTCGTCGATGTCGACGTTCGCTACAAGCCTCTACTTAAGGTGAGCGAGCTTCTTCTCCTCCTCCTCCGTCATGATGACATACCCCTCGGAATACCGCGGAGTGTATGGAGGTGGAGCGGATGATCGTGTCAAGTGGCGAGGTTGGACAGGCGGCTCCTCCATATGTTATTGAAGTTTGGTAAACCTAATAAACGAGTTTTGTGTGGCCCTCATGCCACCAAGGAGAAGAGTGCGATTCCTCCTCGGCGGTGCCGTGTCCTCCTCCACACTCCGGGGATACTCGGAAACCGAGTGCCTCCTCGAAGGGGTTGATGGCTTAGACGACGATGATCCCTTTTTCTTCGGTGACAAGGCTTGTAGTTTTGTTCCATGATTGCAGCACTCTCCCTCACAAATATATATCCGGGGTTTCCACCCGGTAACAAGGTACACAAATATTATTTTGGAGTCTGGACTTTGAGTGGATTAAGGATGTGATTTGTTGCACGAAACAAACGCGGTGGATGGCTAAGTCTAAGGTGATTCCGGCCTACAAACTAGAGCACACGGGCAAAGAGTTGGATGAAAGACTTACCTCTCTCCTCCTCTTGGCTCAGTTCTTCTCTAGTGCATTTATGTTGCTTCGTGATCGCGTACACCTTCCAAACGTTTCCGTCCACTCCTTCGCTTGCATTATTGCTCCTTCCACTTGATGTTTTCGCTTTGACTCACTTCCATACTCCCTTGCCTCACATGCATCCGTGATATTCCTACAAAACAAAGCCTTGGCTGCCCCCCATGCTTGTACTTTGCATGTGGTTTAAATATGTTGGAGGGGCATCCCGTGATGTATCATGGTGCATGCATGGCTAGGTTAACTAGATTGCCTCCCTTTAAGTGTGTTTAAGGCTAAGCACTCCTCTAATTTCGAAATTTAAAAATATTTTTCAGAGCCATGCAAGAGCTCAAGCATAAATTTAGAGAAGTTTTTAAACCATTAAAAACAAATGTAAGTCGAAAATATTTTTCGACTACGTCGATTTCGGTCTCACCGGTATAGTTTGCCTTCATTAGTTGAGAGCAAACTTTTCCCGGCTTGATCATGGGGGCATAGGTTTAGGTTGTAATTTTGATTAGATGAGAGAGATTTTGAATGAAATAAAATCAAATGAGGCTTAGAAAAATTCTAATCTTAGAGAAACCAAGGATATGGATTTTTTTAAATCAACCAAAAATCAAGATTCTAGGTTCACGCGAGTCTCACCACGTGCTGAAATTTAAATAACATCTAGATACAAGTCGTGGCTCTACTCGAGTGTTTTTAGCATGAAAAACAAGTCAACCACAACACCATAATGAGGGTGAAGGGTTGAGTTAGGTTCTGAAATTTTTTTTTGGTTGTGGTTTCTCGAAAAAGAAGCAAACAATCACATAGGATGGTTCATGTAAAGGGTTTATGATCAAGCAAAATATTCAACCAAGAATTATGTCTCTAATATTATTCAACCATTCTAAGTCTAATGTTTTGCGTAGTAAAATTCAAAACTGAATTATATTTAAAAAGACTTGAAAAACCTGGAATCGGGTTGTCCTCCCGGTAGCTTATTCTTGACTCGACGAAACGGGTTGCCTCCCGCCTAGCGCTTCGTTTATAGTCCATGGCTAGACTTCTTCACTTGATTACTTCGGATTAACGCTCTTTGCGGGCGCTGCAATCTTGGGTACCCACTTTGGCTTAGTCATTTTTTTTTGGTCTTCGCAGGCTGGCTTTGTCCTTTGGTCTTGACGGATGCAACAACTTCCTTGTGGCTCGGCATCTCGAACTCCGGTCCTTCGGTCGTGATCGTCATGGTCTCTAGTGTGATCCTTCATCTCTCCCGAGTGAGCTTGAGTAGCCTTCGCCGTCTTGGGACCTTGGAGTTGTCTCGGATATTCTTCTTTGTTACCCATCGGGCGCCCGGCAAGTTGTCCCACTTGCGTCTAGCATCTTCATCACGATGAACACTTCACGTATAGAGCTTCCGACCTCCGTCACCTTGCCATCTAAATTCTTTAATATTTTCTCCATAGCCTCGAACTTAGTGACGGCGTCCTTGTTGATCTTAGCTTGCTCGTCCATCAAGTCCTTGAATTGTGCACAAAGAGGAACCAAATCTTGAATCGACGAACTTGCATTGAATCGGGGTTACCTTGGACATGGTCGTACTCCACACACTCCTTGCATGTGGATCTTGCTTCGGCGGCCTTTAGGTGTTGAGCTTCTTTCTCCATCTCCATCTTCTCCATCCTCCTCTTAAGTAAACCGATATGCCACTCAAGGAATCCGGCTCGTATGCATTCAGCTCTCGCAATCGTCATGCGGATAGTTGAGACCTTGATCTTGAACGGCCTCCCGGCGTCTTGACTTGGAGGTGGTGACTCCCGTGGAGATTTTGACGGTCCTTCAACTTTGACTTTTGAATCTAGGGTTTCCAACCCTTTAGCATGTGTTGCACGTCACCTTTGCCTGTAAAGTTTTCCTGGATCATCCACAAAAAAGTTTTGGGTTTCTTGGAGAGGTAGCCAACCATCTCCGGTTAGGGTTAGTGATAAAACAAAAATCTAACAAAAGAAAAATTAGGGTTAATCAAAACTAGATTAGATTAATTTTTTTTTCTTTTTGAGGATGATCAAACTTAAGAGATGCAAAGGAAAATCAAAAGAAAAACTGAAAGATAAGCGATACTAGATCGGATCTTGATTGCTTGTTCCCCGGCAACGGCGCCAGAAAAAGGGGCTTGTTGACGGTTAATAGTTGTATCAAAGTTCGTTTATGACTTGCAAGCGGACAAGTCTCCCGTCGTAGTCAAGGGACCCTTCTTCCCTCGAGTGGTGAACCCAAGGTATCGAATCCGCGGAACAATGTGCAACGCAAGGATTCAATCTAGTAAAGCAAGGTAAGCTATCTTATGAAGACAAGTTGCATCTAATCTACTAACTCATAAAGAAAACACATCTAATCTAATCTACTAAAGAGGTAGCAAGAGGAAGGAAGAGATAACCAATCTAGAGAATCTAGATCATGCTTATGTTGTAGCTCCAAACAAGATAGATGAAGATAGAAAAGCAAATCTCATCAAAAGCATCTTTAAATCGTGGCCTTCCCATCCGACTCCGAAAACGCCCGCCTTTCAGAACCCCCGTTCTGTCACAACGTATCCCTATTCATGCGGGTAGTCTAGGGCGAGTTCGATAGAACAAGTTGAAATCACTTGGCCGGTCCGGTATGCACCTCTAGCCACCGCGGCTACAAGAGCACCCTATGTAATCTAGCTATAGACTAGATCGTAGAAGAAGCAAAACCAAGAAGAAAACAAAATCATCGAGAAGGCACTTAATCGCTAGAAATCGGATTCACTTACAAACTTCACCATGAATGATTACATGAACAAGATCACCACCGGGGCCCTCCCTCGATCTTGATCCTCGCTCCGCAGCTCCGACGTGGTCTTCCATGCAAGGTTCCCACGTCGGCTAGGGAAACCCTAGACAACTAGCACGACCCTCATCTCTCGAGATGGTGTCCCTCAAGCTTCTCTGCTCCTCGGCGGTGGATTACGACTTCGGTTCCGCGTGGCTCTCGGTCGGGGGGGCTATTTATAGCCCGAGAAGCAATTAGGTCAAAGGAGAGGCCGATTGGGCCCCGGGTGGGCCGGGCCGGCCGGCCCGGGCCCAGTCGGCCCATCCCGCGGCCTGCTTCGCCCGGTGTTGCTTCCCACGTCTTCTAGATGTTCTCCCCTTTTGCATGTGGGCCCTTGACGTCGGTTTCTCTCCGAATTGGACTCAACTCCCGTTCTTGCAAGATTCAGCACTTTTCTGGTTCAGTCCTCGGAGTTTATCATCTTCTCGGGCTTGGTCCTTGGGCTCTTGGAGTCATGTTCACTTCATTGCTTGACTTGTATCGGGCTTCAAGGTCTTGTCATGAGGTGCTTAATGAACTTATCCCGGAAGTCTTGCTTTCAACGTTAAAACCCTGCGTAAACACTTAACTCCAAAACCGACATGCACAAGTGAACTTGTTATACCACGGGGGTTAGTACCAATGAATAAGATACAAAAGTCATGCCAACACCGAAGGTAAACTCATGGCTAGGTTGACGGATTTTCACCGTCAACAGCGACCCGACCGATGGGGGTTGCGGAAACCTCACCCTCCGTCCCGCGGAGGGACGGCGAGGGCGCGTTAAAAACAAGTCGTAGAGCCCAACCCGATCGCCTCGAACGGGCCCAGGCTCGGGGGCTCGATGCACGGCTACACCTCCTGGATTGCACCGGCCGCGGGTAGTGCCAGCTGCTCGTGCGTCACCGCAGCCGGCTGAAACATTGCCGACGCTGGCTGAGATATGTACCACGCCCTCTGACCAAATCTCGCGGTAAAACCCCTGCAGGAGCGCCCACGCTCCTACAGGGCTTCGGGGGCTAGACGCGCAGGTCCGCTGACGCGGCCCCACAGAAAGCATTCGCAAGCCAGGGGGAAGGACGTCCTATCAGTAGGCTCTAGCATCTGCGGGAGCCTGGCCGGCGAACCCGCAGATGCTTGGGGGCTACTGTCAGGGACAGCCCTGGGGGTCCCCTTAAACAACTGGGGAAACCCCACTTAAAACCTGCAAAAAGCCAAGGCCAAACGCGTCTCACTTAAACACACGGGGCATGGCCCACGCCACGGTGGCCCTGACGGCCCACCAAGGCGGCCCACTCAAAGATCCCCTCGAGCAGGCTCCGCCTCGCTCGAGTTCACACACCTCCCTCGGGTGGGCTCCGCCCCGTTCGAGGGAGTACGCTTACCTCGAGCGGGCTCCGCCTCGCTCGAGGGTCCGCGCCGCCCTCGAGCGGGGCTCCGCCCTCGCTCGAGGGCGCTCCGCACGCGCACTCCCGTTCCCGTACGTGGGTACGGGCATTTAATGCTCTGACAACGGCGGGGCGGCGCCATCATGCGCCTGGGACTCACGCCCCGGTCCTGTCGCACCAACTCCCTAGGAGGGAACCCATCCCCGCCACTGTGGGGGACTGTGCGACGTGGCCGGTGCCAGCCCTGTGACGCCGCGCCGCCTACTCCAGTACAGCTAACGCGCCGAGCCCTCGAAGGGGGCCAGCCGCACCCTCGATTCGCTTTCCCGTGACTTTGCAGGGTTAGGTCGCGACGTTAGGCCAGCGGGGCGCCATACCTGTGAAGGATCAGATAGAGACTAGAGAGGGGGGGGGAGTGAATAGGAGCCGGTAAAAATTCTTCCAAAAGAATCCGGCCTATACCCTAGACAAACCCCGGTCACACACAAGCAATGGATCGAATCACGCACCAATCACCAAGACCACAAGGTTATGGATCAACCTCTAGCCTTAGGAATGATTCCTAGAAGCACACGCGGAAGCACTAGAAAGGGAGGGAGGAATCGAACCAAGAAGCAAAGCACACAGGCTCTGGCGGACCGTCCACGCAGGAGGGGCGGACCGTCCGCGCAGGCCTCGCGGACCGTCCGACTCGAGGCCGCGGACCATCCGCCACCGCACCGCGGACCGTCCGTTAAAGCACACGAGAACCTCCGGAAGCGACCCGAGAAAAACGGACCGTCCGCCGAGGCCGGGCGGACCGTCCGCGCCACCCGCGGACCGTCCGCTACTCGAGCTCGGACCGTCCGCAAACTGGCTGCAACCAAAACCAAAAGCCAAACCGGATCGAAAGCAAGTACGCGCAAGAACACGACGAACACGCGACGAACAGCCTCCTCGCGGACCGTCCGCGACCCCTCCACGGACCGTCCGCGCCGCGCGCGGACGAACGAAACGGCCCCGACCCCCGAAAGTCAACTCCCCCAAATCATCATCGGATTTCCCAAACGGTTGAAGCTATGGAGACAAGGGTTTGGGGACTTTAAAAGCGTCCCACAAGCATGCTATAGCCCAAAAATCTTGCCTCCTAACTCCCTAAATCACCGGGAATCGCGAATCCTTTGAGCACCACCAAAAGCTAGAGCACCGAACGAAAACTCACGAATCGAAGTGGTTTCCCGGCGTTTGAGGGCACAAGATCAAGCACAAAGATGCACAAGACATCTATCCATGTTTCCCTCAAAGAAATCCGGGGAGAAACCCACTCAAATCCGCGGAATCACACCGGGAACAAAGGCACGAAAACAAGCACAAAAAGCCACGAAAAACAACCCCGAATCTTCTATACAAACCAGGAAAGATTCACAAGGTCTAGCATGCCGCCCTAGCATCCATCCCTCTCAACAAATCTCTCATGAAGCTCTCATGCTATCCTAGAGAAAATGGAAGGAAAATAGCTACGAAAATGAGAAAGAGGAGGGAGGAAATGAAACCCTAAGTCGCGGAGAGAGAGAGCCATCCACACACACTCATGGCTTATATATCAGGTCCCGCCGGAGTGGTAAATGACTCGACTACCCCTAACTAAACTACTGGCGATACAACCCACGTAGGGGCATTTAGGTAATGTTTGTGGGTCTTGCCATCAGACGGCCACGCCTTTGCCGCACCCCGCGTCCTCCCGACGCAACCCATGCGATCCCGCCGCGCGTCCTCCGCCTCGAAGCTTCCCGACTCGCCCGTATCCCGTCTCCGTCGTGTTGGGCCCTCGGACTTGGTTTTGAGGCCCAAACCAAGAAACAGTCCGCCGATGGTTTTGTGGGCAAACCACCAAACCCCGCGTGCTCGGTCCGGCCTCCCGCCAAACCACTTGACTTGACCGCCACCGTGCACCGGCTCACTTGTCCATGACTTCGTCTTGCTTGTGTCGCCACCATGTGGCCCGCACCCGATCCCGCCGTCCACCGGGTCCCTCGAACCGAGCCTACTTGTCTCTCCATCTCCCGGAGGCCCCTCAAGGCCGAAGACCTTTCGCTCCCGTTCTTCACCCGCAACAACACGAACTAGGCCGCAGCCTACACCCGCGCACTAAGCCAAGAGTCGGTCCAACACCCATTGTCAATCACTCATCACTGAGGAGCGGTCATCCATCGACCACTGGGATGCTCCTGGTCCTCAATCTCCCCCTTGATGAGTGCATTGACAACACACAACGCGAAATGAAATTCAGAGAAAGAAAGAAAGGAAGAAGAAAGAAAAACAAAGAAACTCAACTCATGACCAAAACCGAAGAAAGGCGAAGAAAGGTCACAAGCCAAGCAAAGCACAAAATCCACACCGAAAACAGCAAGAAGGCTCCCCCTGAACAAATGCAAGGTCCCCCTGAACAAGTGGATGCAAACTTCCAAATTTCAGCTCAAATTTTCATTAAGCCCACCTCTTCTCCCCCTTGTTGACAATGTATGAATCAAGGTGAAAGTGCAGAAATGCAAAACAAAGCATATAAACAACTACATGAGCTTCTCAAATAGGCCAAATCTAGTGTCAAAGGCTAAAAATGAGACAAAGATCACACATATGAATCATAGCATAGTCAAAGCATTGCCCCAAGTAATATATGAAAATACAAGCATGTGACAAAGCAAAATTTTCAGATTTAAGCAATTTTACCAAAAGAAGGCTCGCTTCACATGTAAAAGCCTATCCATGTCACACTTGAGCCACAAACATGCATACCATTCAAAGATCATACAAGGATATCAAATTCTCAGCAAAAGATCATGGCAAACACCCATAAAGCAAAGCATGTCATGTCAAAGCTCATGAGCCATGTGTCCACTTCGGGGAGACTTCTCCACTGGTGAACATCATGCAACATGTTTAGCACCCATATGTGAAAGATAATACATTTTAAGCATAGACATGATGGATGGAGCATTTTTCAAGCATTCACACTTCTTTTCAAGATTAATTCATTGCATGGTACATGAAGTGCCTTTGCGGCAAAAAGAAGCTTATGCTCCCCCATGAATGCAACATAGGCTAAACATTCACAATGATATTCGGCCTTTGGCCCAAATGCAAGAACAAGGCATCCAAACACAATCTAAGCATGAAAAGCACATTTAGACTAAACTGTGACATGGATACACAACTACACACGAGTGGAGCATATTTCATCAAAAATTAGTCAAGTTTAGCATTTATTTCAAAAGGGGCTAACTCACCACACATATATCTCAAATATTCCAAGAGCATAGCCTCACATAGCCATTTCTCCACACACATGACCAATATCTCACAAGTAGCCAAAGAAACTCAAATGAGGCATATGGAAGAAGCTCATCATCCTAAAATGCAATATGATACAAATGCAACATGATATATGACAAGATGGCTATCCTACCATGGTTTGAACATCAAGCAAAGCATGTATATACATCAAAGTAAAACATGGTATGATACATATGGTACAAAAGGAAATCCCCCAAGAATCAACTAGAAAGGGCAACAAACCCCAAGTTCCCCCCGCAAGCGCACAAATGTAGCTTGGTCGAGAGGCTTTGTAAAGATATCGGCTAGCTGATCTTGGGTAGGGACATGGCTCAAAACAATGGTTCCTTTCTCCACATTGTCCCTCAAGAAATGATACCTCACTTCTATATGTTTGGTTCCGGGAGTGAAGCACTCGGGTTTTTGGCTACGCTTATGGCACCGGTGCTATCACAAAGAAGTGGGATCGGGTGCACTCCTCACCAAAGTCTCTCAAAGTGTACGAAATCCACAACGGTGGGAACGACAACTCGCGGCAAAGCAACATACTCCGCCTCGGTGGTAGACCGAGCTACACTAGGCCGCTTGCGGGAAGACCATGAGACCAACGAAGACCCAAGAAATCGACAAGTACCGAAGTAGACTTCCTCTCGACTCGACAACCACAAAATCCGCATCGGAAAAACCATGAAGAGAAAGAGTCGAGGAGGAAGAATACCAAAGGCCAAGACCGGAGGGCGGACTGTAGATACCTGAAAATCCTCTTGACGGCCTGTCGATGTGATGTCCTCGGCGAAGCCTGAAAACGAGCGCACAGACACACGCTGAATTGTATGTCTGGCCTCGTCGCCGTCAAGTAGAGGAGGGAGCCGATCATGCTCCTGTACTCCCGCTGGTCCACTGGTTCTCCGTCCTCATCCGCATCCAAAGTGGCCGTACTCCCCATGGGAGTCGACATCGGCTTCACATCTTGCATCTGGAACTTCCTCAGGATGTCTTTCGTGTACTTGGTTTGGTGCACAAATGTACCGTCCTTCACTTGCTTGATCTACAGCCCGAGAAAATACTGCAACTCGCCCATCATGCTCATCTCGAACTCCCTGCTCATCTCATCTGCAAACTTGGCAACAAGGTTATGTGACGAGCCACCAAAGACAATATCATCCACGTATATCTGAACAATCAGCAATTCATTTCCATGCTTGAGGAGAAACAAGGTTCTATCCACGGTACCCATCACAAACCCTCTGCTCAAAAGAAAACCTCTCAATCTCCCATACCAAGCACGGGGCGCCTGTTTCAACCCATACGAGCCCTTTTCAACCTGTATACCCCGTGTGGGTACAACTCGCTCTCAAACCCGGGTGGGAAAATCCTCAACATTAGCCTTCATGTTGTTCACGATGGCGGTGAACCTGCGAAACATCGCATCAATGTCCTCACCGGGAAGTGGAGTGAAATTCTCATATTGCATCCGGTAAGAGACAAAGAGGCGTGCCTTCACATGGTTATCACCACCGTGAGCAACCAACAACTTTTCCCAAATTTGCCAAGCAAGATTCAAATGGCGAACGCGCTCAAACTCTGGATCACACAAGCTCCTGACCAAGTGATCAACGGCTTTTGCATTAGCCTCATACTTGGCCTTAGCACCGGCATCGGTCACCATAAGAGTATGGATGTTGACCGAAATAGCATAAGTCTTGTCAAGCACAATGAAATCCAACAGCTTTCCACGAAGAAAAATCATACGAGCCGCCCACTTGTGGTAACCCTTGCCATCGTAGTGCGGCGGACCGCCCCGCTCAACGTATGCCATCTTAGGATTCGAGACTTGTCAAAGTCGCAAAGAATCCGGCACCAAGCTCTGATACCAATTGAAGGATCAGATGGCGACTAGAGAGGGGGGGAGTGAATAGGAGCCGGTAAAAATTCTTCCAAAAGAATCCGGCCTATACCCTAGACAAACCCCGGTCACACACAAGCAATGGATCGAATCACGCACCAATCGCCAAGACCACAAGGTTATGGATCAACCTCTAGCCTTAGGAACGATTCCTAGAAGCACACGCAGAAGCACTAGAAAGGGAGGGAGGAATCGAACCAAGAAGCAAAGCACACAGGCTCTGGCGGACCGTCCACGCAGGAGGGGCGGACCGTCCGCGCAGGCCTCGCGGACCGTCCGACCTGAGGCCGCGGACCGTCCGCCACTGCACCGCGGACCGTCCGGCCCAACACCGCGGACCGTCCGTTAAAGCACACAGAACCTCCAGAAGCGACCCGAGAAAAACGGACCGTCCGCCGAGGCCGGGCGGACCGTCCGCGCCACCCGCGGACCGTCCGCTACTCGAGCTCGGACCGTCCGCAAACTGGCTGCAACCAAAACCAAAAGCCAAACCGGATCGAAAGCAAGGACGCGCAAGAACACGACGAACACGCGACGAACAGCCTCCTCGCGGACCGTCCGCGACCCCCCCGCGGACCGCCGCGCGCCGCGCGGACGAACGAAACGCCCCGACCCCGAAAGTCAACTCCCCCAAATCATCATCGGATTTCCCAAACGGTTGAAGCTATGGAGACAAGGGTTTGGGGACTTGAAAAGCGTCACACAAGGATGCTATAGCCCAAAAATCTTGCCTCCTAACTCCCTAAATCACCGGGAATCGCGAATCCTTTGAGCACCACCAAAAGCTAGAGCACCGAACGACAACTCACGAATCGAAGTGGTTTCCCGGCGTTTGAGGGCACAAGATCAAGCACAAAGATGCACAAGACATCTATCCATGTTTCCCTCAAAGAAATCCGGGGAGAAACCCACTCAAATCCGCGGAATCACACCGGGAACAAAGGCACGAAAACAAGCACAAAAAGCCACGAAAAACAACCCCGAATCTTCTATACAAACCAGGAAAGATTCACAAGGTCTAGCATGCCGCCCTAGCATCCATCCCTCTCAACAAATCTCTCATGAAGCTCTCATGCTATCCTAGAGAAAATGGAAGGAAAATAGCTACGAAAATGAGAAAGAGGAGGGAGGAAATGAAACCCTAAGTCGCGGAGAGAGAGAGCCATCCACACACACTCATGGCTTATATATCAGGTCCCGCCGGAGTGGTAAATGACTCGACTACCCCTAACTAAACTACGGCGATACAACCCACGTAGGGGCATTTAGGTAATGTTTGTGGGTCTTGCCATCGGACGGCCACGCCTTTGCCGCACCCCCCGCGTCCTCCCGACGCAAGCCATGCGATCCCGCCGCGTGTCCTCCGCCTCGAAGCTTCCCGACTCGCCGGATCCCGTCTCCATCGTGTTGGGCCCTCGGACTTGGTTTTGAGGCCCAAACCAAGAAACCGTCCGCCGATGGTTTTGTGGGCAAACCACCAAACCCCGCGTGCTCGGTCCGGCCTCCCGCCAAACCACTTGACTTGACCGCCACCGTGCACCGGCTCACTTGTCCATGACTTCGTCTTGCTTGTGTCGCCACCATATGGCCCGCACCCAGTCCCGCTGTCCACCGGGTCCCTCGAACCGAGCCTACTTGTCTCTCCATCTCCCGGAGGCCCCTCAAGGGCGAAGACCTTTCGCGCCCGTTCTTCACCCCGCAACAACACGAACTAGGCCGCAGCCTACACCTGCGCACTAAGCCAAGAGTCAGTCCAACACCCGTTGTCAATCACTCATCACTGAGGAGCGGTCATCCATCGACCACTGGGACGCTCCTGGTCCTCAACCTGCCACTGTTGACGGCATGGCGGCCGCCCCCGCGCGTACAACCCCACGCCGGGCACTGTGGTAACAGCTCCGGCGTTGTGAAGCATGCGGGAACAGGACGCCGCCACGCCTGCCACTATATCCCGTACGGATCGATGTCAGCAATCCCCTCGAACCCGCCCGGGGACATCACGGCCATCCTCTGCACTCCTACCCTCGAAGCTGCCACTGTTCGGATACAAGATACGCCATGATGGCCAGATCGCGGCAAGGACCGACAAGGCGGCCGCCTACTCTATGGCGCGGCGCACCACACCTCCCCATGTAGCTAAATAAGTGCGGCATGCATGTAATTCGCTCTCTCCTGGGCCTATAAAAGGAAGGCGAACTCCCCTGCCGCAGGGGACACGGAAGAAGAACAAGAGACAATAACAGACAACACACTTCTCCCACAATATCTTCAACCACTTCACTGGGGACTTGGAAGCCACGCTTCCTCTCCCGCCTTGCTTGTAGCAGCCCCACTACAGGCATCCTGGTGCCGAGCAATATAGTGCCCCGAGCACACCACTGCTGGACGTACGGCCCCTCGGCCGGAACCAGGATAAAACTCTGTCTTTGATTGCTTGGCATCGACCATTGAGGGATAGACCTTGGCGCTTATTACTGGTTAGTGTCGGGACCACATTCCGCACCGACAATAAGGTAAATAACTTTTGAGTTGTTTGAAAGGGTGTGTTATTTAGGTATTTAAAAAAATAGAAAAACAACTTTTTTGCACAACAAGTGGCAATGTGAATCCCCATATGTTAATATAAGAGTACATGTAAGGTTATGTCCAGAATTGAGGTATACATGAACAAGAAAATTCTTTAGGGTATACAAATTTCAAAGTTTAAGTTGAGTAAATTGAATTTTCATCAATCCCTTAGATGTGGGATAGACTGGACCATAGGCGACTAAATATAGTTTTTTGAATTTTTTTAATCTTATTAAATGTACATACAGGTTAACTTGGAATTACTTTTGGTAAACATGCATGAATTCATTTAAATGTAAGAAAATAACAAATCTACTTGAAAATTATTGAAAACAATGGTGGCAATTTAAATGTAGTATATTAAGTTTTTAAAATGTACTGAGGTATACAAAATATTTTTAGTTTGCAAGTTACTTCACAAAAGTGCATTAAATAAAAAATAAAAAGGAAAAACAGTAATAAGTGAAGTGTGCTGCACAAAACATGATTTCGGCCCATCTTTCCATTTGATCCATGAGAGGCTAACATTTTTAATCGTTAGTTTCATGTTTGGACGACTCAGATTGTTCTGGTGCCTCAAATAAATAAACCTGCCCCAAAACTCTACCTCTCTGACTCCTATCCGCCCACCACACAGCCCCTCCCCAGTCTCCCCACCTCTGTCTGCGCCCCCTCCTCGCCTCCCCCATGGAGCCACTTCGGCGGTGTCGACCCCGTAGCCGCCCTCTGTCCTCCCACCGTCGCCGCCCTCTCCACTCCTCTCCGCTGACCAGGAGGCACGTGCCTTCCGCCCCTTGATGTGCTTCCCTCCCTGTCACCTCCCTCCTCATCTAGTAAACCTAACTTCACATCTCTTTCTTCTATAGATCCAGATGTGAGGGCTCAAGGAGCAGGGGCGCCAGCACGACGCCGCCCCCATGGACGCGACAGGGAGTGACGGTGCGGGGAGGTGGGGAGCAGGCGCATGCGTAGGAGGAGGGGGCTGTTACCCACCGCAGCTGCCCTCTCCCGTCATGGAGACTGGGGGTCGCGCCTTCTCGAGGAGGCCGCCCGTCGTCCGGCTTGGATCGACGGCGGCGGCGCACCCCAGCCCCATGGCCGACCTTAGCCCTGGCGGCCACGCGCAGGAGGGAGGGGGCCAAGCCGGCGAGCGAGGGATATGGTGGCGCACGGCATCCAAATCCTTCCCTCCCCTCGATTTCCCGTTCGATTTGCGCTTCGATATGCTCTGATTCGGCTTGTTTGCTGCAGGGACTGATTGGCCCAGGCCCCCCGTCTACCAGGTGACATGGACGGGCTGTCGTGGGACACCGCGGAGGGGACGCCCACACGCACCTTCAACCAGTACAACAAGGTCATCAAAACACAGGTAAAATATAGAGTGCCCTGCCTTGATGCTTGTGATTTGCTGGGATCTGTCCCCTGTTTTGGTGTGATTTGACCGATAAAGTGTTAGTCTTTAGTTGTAGATGTGCCAAGAAGGTGCGCTTTAGAAGAAGAATTGTTGAGATTGTTCATTTTATACCTATGGATCTATTTGTTTTTTTGCCATATGATGCTTCAAAAATTGAATTTCATAATTCAAGTATGCATTATTTTTCTTCAAGCTGATTTGGACTGGGTCACTCATCTATTCAGTACTCGTACTACTTTGTTCAACATATAATTTCGATTGCCATATGGTGTTAGCATCCATTTTATATTGGTACCTTGGCATTACATTGAATTACCTCCTTTGCATGTTCATTAAGATTTTTGCACACAAGTTGATAGAAAATGTGCACTGCAGAAAATATACATGGTACATGTAAATGCACACTACTAGAAAATAGCTATCATATAGTTAGATTGTTTGTGGTTTTTCTATGTGGAACTGAAAGCATCAAATTAGTAGCCTTATGAGATTACAATAAAATACTGACATATGTGCTTGCCAATTGCAAGTTTTTGAAATTACCTTTTTTATTTCCAACCAGTTTCTTTGTTAGTTAATTATAGTGCTCTTGTAAGATTTCTAGCCAAAAGGGCATGGTTATCCCAAATGGCGTTAATTTGTAATTACATGATCGAAAAAACTGCTGGAATGTATGTGCTTGGTTATTATTTCAGTGACAAAAACAGTATGTTGGGTTTCCTGAGCTCTGTACTTTTCATGTTGGGAGTATAACTACTAGTGGTTTTGAATGAGAAATATCATCACGCTATGAGATTAATTGTTTGCAATGGCTTTTTTTCCGGCTCCTATGATGAACACTTAACCAAATACTTGCCTGGATCGTCCGCTCCTAATGGCGAGGTGTGTGATTAATCAATATATCACTTCTCTAATTTGTTTACATTCTAATTTTGTAATCCGTGTATGATTGTAGTATACTTTACTAGTTACTAACTACTCCCCGTTCCAAATTATAGGTTTGTTGGTATTTCTAGATTCATAGTTTAATATGTAACTCGATATGGTGTATATCTTCATTTCCAAAATATAGGTTGTTATGGTATTTATTGATTCATGGTTTTTACTATGTATCTAAGTGTATATCAAGATGAATAGTAAAAGTAATAAATAGAAAAGCGTTTGGGAAGATGTTTGTTGGATGTAATTAGCCTTATTCACGTCTCTCTTCCTCACGGATGTATGGTTCAAAACTCTCATCCATTTGATTGCAAACTTCAGGATGGCCCCTGTCCTACTGCAGAGGGTTCATTGTAGAAATTTCATAAGCAATTGGTTTGTTATCAGACCTTCAATTTTTAGAATTAAGGCACTCACAGAAGATCTTAATTTCGTTAGGACTGGTAAATAATTGGCCATGGATGATTGATAAGATAGATACTCATATTTGCCCATGTTCTCACAGTGTAGTCAAGATTGTTTCCGTATACATGTTTGTTTAATTTGCAGATGACTATCCTGGTTATCTCGGTGGACCTGGATTGCTGCCGCTGCAGAAACAAGATCACCAAAGTCCTGGACTGCCTCGAAGGTACATTTACTATGCATGCACAAGGGTTTGGAAGAAAGCAGAGTATGAGTTTGTACAATCATTGTTTCAAGAAATGGATGTGTCATATGTGGTATTGGATGGCTTGGTGTCCATTCTGAAATTAGGTGGTAACCTATCCATAATTCTGAAATCAGAAATGTTTCGAACAGCACCATGCAGAGGCATATGTAAGGGAAATTCTATGGAATAACCGTGCACTGGAATTACTAGCAAGCCATGATTATGCGTGCAGCTAGTAGCTAGAGCTGGATTATGTTGTGGTCTGTGCATGCATGCATCAATACACAGGTCGGTAATTTCGTTATGCAATTGCACGCTGCTGCAGATGAGTTCTGCATCGAGGTAGCCAGAAAGTAGTTTGTGGAAGGAAGTAATTTGCTGCAATCAATTTCTGGTAGCCACGAAGTAGTTTGTTTTTATCTCCAAGTCATTATGTAGCTGTTGAGTAACCACATTATAATAGCACTGAATTTGTCTCTAGTAGCTGATCCACTAAGTATTGTTCCTTTTCACTTAGGTGTACCATTTTTCAATTTTGATAATTCTAGAATTTTAAGCATTTTGGATGAGAGTAGTGTTTCAGGGAACTAAAACTCTAAAAGCAAGTAATGTCCTTTGCCTTTTACCTGCTCATGTCAATTATGATATTTTTATTTTTATGTGCTTGCACCAATCCCTGAATCTGACTCATGCATCTTTCGAGTGGAGAGGAGGAAAATGCTGAGTTGGCCGCAAAAAATGATGATCTTTCAAGTCATGCAACTGAGTCAGTCGAAGCAAGCTAAGTTGGAGCAACATTGGACCTTTTGCGAAGTCAAAATCAAGCCAACTAAGCAACAAACTTTACAGGAAACTTCCCCTTTTTGGTGGAAACTTTACAGGAGCCAAACTTTTGATGTAGTCTGGTGATATATGGTGATACATGTTGGGGTTTTGATCTGTTTATGGTTGTGGTGATATATGTTGTATACATATAAAAAATATTCTGATGATATCTGTTGATTTGGTGATCTCGGTTGATCTGGGTTTATATGGTAATTTGGCGATCTTTTTAGCTATTGTGTTGGGCTGAAATGTATATGGGCTGAAATGTATATATGTTGAAATGTATATGGGCTGAAATGAATATGGGCTGAAATTAGACCTGGTTACAAAGTGTCACATCATCTGCCACGTCAGCGACACGTGGACGCCAAGTTAGCGACACATGGCAGCCACATGGCAGCCACGTCAGCGCCACGTGGACGCCACGTCAACACCACATGGCAGCCACTAAGCCCCACGTGGCAGCCACAACAGCGCCACATGGCTGCCATGTCAGCACTGCGTCATCTACCTCGTGCCCGCCACGTCAGTGCCTCGTCATCTGCCACGTCAGCAGCCACCTCATCTCTATAAGTGATGTGGCAAGTTAATCTATGACAGTCACCTTTCGTCATAGATTTTGGGATTCGGGCTGGGTTCAATGGGCTTTACACCAATCTATGACGGCTTGAGAACGTCATGGATCACGCTAATCTATGACGAAAATCTTAGTTCGTCACAAGGTTTAATCTATGACGCTCAATACATGACGAAATGAAATTTCGTCATAAAAGCCGTTTTATGACGATTTTTCACTGATCCATGACAAAAAATCACCGTCATAGACCGCCACATTTTTTGTAGTGATTTGTTCCCCTTTCAATGAATATTTGTTTTCCCTTAGTGAATTTTTGTTCCAAATGTTTATGTTACAAAGAAAAATATAAGCTTAATTAATTTTTGAAGCTCGAATTATGATTTTTAGCTTTTTAAAGTTTGAATTCATTTTGCATTTGGATGACGTCAATAATTGTTGTGCAACATATACCTATGGAATAAATTCTATAAAGCAACAGAACAAAAAATGTACGTAGAACAAATTCAAGGAACTAATGAACAAAAAATTATATAAAATTTTGTTTGTTAGTTCATATAATTTGTTCGTACGTATAATATTTTTAGTTTTGGGCCTTTGTAAAATTTGTTCCATAGTTATTGCATCTCATAAAACATAAACCTTAATTAAAATATGAATAAATTCTTTGTCAAAATATAGTCAAATGAGATATTTTTTAAAGTTTTTATTGTCAAAAATCAAATAGTGCAATCGAAATTTAATTTTGATACTCGATTTGATTTATAACTTTTTAAAGTTTCCTCTCCTGTCAAAAAAAACTTTTTAAAGTTTTGTTGCGTGTTGCGTGTTGCATGTGGACGATGCAACAATTTTATTATATTTTAATTTATTTGTATTTATTTATCAAACACATCAAGTGTCGAGGAGAATCACGTGGGGGAAGAAGCAATTCGATTAGCTGAGTTGTGGCTCAATAATAATTAAGCGGACGCTCCCTCCCAAGCGCAACGTGATGCTATGCTTTTTGGTCGTCATTGCGATATATAGCTGCACCCTAAGTTTAGTTAATCTTACAGTAATAAACATTTCAGTGTCTGTCTTGTCTCATAGTGTGAGTTTACTATAATCATTTATAGTAAATTGCTGGAATTCTCTATCTTTCCCAAGTTCTTAAAAATGCTAATAATAAGCTGAATTTTTGAAAGTTGATGGGAGTGGAGAGGGGGAAAAGCCTACGAGTCCCAATTGTATGCATATGCCATGTCATGTGAAACTCAAAACTGCTAAACTTGAAAACACTACGATAAATTCAGCTTGATTAAAGAGCAGTCTGTACTTACCAAGACTCTATCTAATTTCTCAAAGAGTAAAATATACCAGAGGTCCATCAACTTGTAAGGAGCTGTCCCTTAGGTCCATCAACTCTCAAAATGCATTTCTGGGTCCATGAACTTGTTTAATCATTCACCGCAGGTCCATAACTGTCCAGATATGCTTGTAATAGTGACCTGACATGATGACTTGGCTTCCAATGAGTATGTTATAAATGAGCGACACATATACTTCGACATTCCACACATATACTTCGAAATTCCTTGGGTTGAATAACGGTAGCCTCCTCGCCTGTACGACAGGAGACTGCCATCGTTTAGCTCCAAAAAATATCAAGTATGTGTCACTCACAAGCTGCTTGATGAAATGCCTTAATTAGATTATGCTTCTTCTAGCTGAGTCATTATGTCATGTCACTAGTAGAAGGATATGTGAGCAGTAATGGACGTACGGTGAACGATTCAACAAGTTTATGGACCTAAAAATGCACTTTCAAAGTTGATGGACCTAAGTGACACCTTTTAACAAGTTGATGTACCTCTAGTGCAGTTTACTCTTTCTCAAAGGTTGGATCATCCTCGCTACTCGCCGAAGTATGTTGGCGACCAATCATTTCAATCTAAGACTGAGTCCAATAGGGCCATGCAAATGCATATATGCCTCACTCGCGGCACTGTGCATCGCCGAATTCAGCTCCAACAGACCAAGCAAATGAGCAGGTGAGGAGAGAGGAGAGGGGAAAATGAATAACCTCTCTCATTCTATGCATTTGACGAGAAGGTGGGCGCGGCGGTGGGCGTGTGCTGACGAGCGCTGGTCGCGGCGGCAGGCATGCTCGGGGGCGGCCGCGGCGGCGAGCGAGCGGCGTGAGCGTGGGCCGACGAGCACTGGCCGCGGAGGCGGGCGAGCTCGGGAGAGGGGGCGGGCACGGGTACGACCGACAGCGCCCCTGGCAGCCGGGCTCGACCTCCTCGTGTCGTCTCCTGCGAATCCGACTCTGTCTTCCCTCCCTCCCTTCACAAGCAGCACACGAGGGAACGACCGGCGCACTGCATCTGCTTTTGCCTCCGCCCTGTTGGAGATGATGATTTTCACATGGCTGATGCATCTACTGTTTAGAAGGCAAATGGAGGAATGTCTCTCCTATTTTAAAACTCCTTGTTGGAGTCGGTCTAAATATGAGAATTTCGATGACCATGTTCAATAATTTTGGCCACTTTGCATCAAAATCGTCCTTATTTTATCTTGTGCACAACGCATAATATTAAAATCCACACCTATTATATATGGTGGTGATTCTTTACTGCCAATATATATGTGCCATCTCTGTCAAAAAATTTTCCTTGTGTCCTTTTGTGCTGGGCATTACACCACAACAAATTAATGCCTACTTATATTAGAGTCATCGTGTTTATTTCGAAGTGTGAACTTAACATAAAAGTCAAACACCGTAAGGTCGACACCAATAAGAATTCCCCCGGGATCAAACAGTGCAAGAATAAATGTGTTGATGTATAGGAATAGGAACCTTCAACCTTGCCAAAGAAGAAAGGCGTTGTCAGCACGACGGTGATGTACTTGACGTCAAGCTAAATAATTTAATTAAGATTTGGAAGGTGCTTTGCAGGCCCAACTTTTGTTCTTGCATGCTATTGTGTTATCTACTTTGGCCTTCGTCCACCGCAGACAATCAGACATGCACGCAGTGCGAGGAGGCTACGGATCTCGATGCACGTATGAACTTTCCATGCATGCCGTCGGATCGAAAAGCTATCTAGGGCTCGTTCGGTTCTCCAATTTTGAATCCAGACCGATATCTAATCCTGGCCAGGATCAAGTGGATCCTGGTGTCACACTCAATACTGGTGTCAGCATCCATTCCAGCTCAAGATTCTGAACAAGGTTGCAAAACTACCGTTCGGCTGACCAGGAATAAAAACATGAGGAATAATCAATGTTACAGTATTTAATATCACCCAACAGAGAACAACTGAGTGACCAAACATAGAAAATAAATAATGTCAACAAACATTCCACCAAGCAGAGCATACATAATCAACCAAATTACAGACCGAACATAATAAGTTCATACATAATAAATTCAACCGATGGAATAAAAACACAAGCCTAACAAGTTTATTGTCCGGCTGCTGTCGAAAACCAGTAGTGCGCCACCGATTGCGAGGAGGTTTCTGCATTCTTCACTAGACTATTTCTGAAAGGAACCTAGGAAAAATGGTACAAATAGTAGGTGGTCAAAAAATGTGTCATGGAATCAAATGAAACAGCAAAGAGCTATGCAATTCATTCCACTGTCATTTGCAAAGTATACTTCCAAAGACACTACTTGTGCTCTTCTCAATAGCTAAAACTAGTACAGAGGACTATAAACATCCGTGTGTCAGCACTACATTACATGGCTACTGATAGATCAACTCACAAGACATGGATTGAAAATTGTTCTGTTAATACAATTTTCCATGTAGTCATATAGGTTGCCTTATCAGTGACAGGCAGCAAGGTACAATGAAATGCTAAATCAAAGTGTCAGTACTCAGTGCCTTAGGTTTCCTTAAAACAAATTTAGGGTTCTTTGCAAATAGTCACTGCCATAGGAAGTTAAATACATAAAATGCATTAATTCAATCCAATCACCCAGAACAGTGTTTTCAGAATGGAAAGCATTCCAACATATTTAGTATTAAGCTAGGAAATGCCCTTTTACATAAAAGGGCAGCAGTTTGACATATTAAAGATGTAATGTCTCTGCATAATTCCTCAATTCTTCTGGAAAAAAACAATGCCAGCCACCAGCCTACAGCTCTGTTGCATTGGCAAATCTCGCCAAAAAACAAATTCATGCCAGCAAATAGCAACATTCAGGCAACAGATTCAGAATTCACATTCAAGAATCATAGCAAGCAACCAACCAGTTCTTCCATTCCAACAAGATTGATTCATAGATGCAGGCAGAGTTTGATCCATAACAAATCAACCACTGCAAAACATAACCTAGCCTAGATAGACATGATACTGCAAAACATCAACCACTGCAACTGCAAGTGTGGAAAACAGGAACTAAAAGTTGAGACAGAGTTAATACCTGCTAGGTCATCTCATTCCTCAGCCAAATCAATGCGCACTCTTGATCTGCTTCACAAGTGCATATGAAAGCTTCTCTATTTTCTTTGCTCTTTGTGAAAACTGCGATTGCTTTAGCTTTTTCCTCTTTGGTCACTGGCATTGTGTTGATAACAGATATGCACTTTTTGATGGAGTAGTCGTCACCTTTACCAACCTCCTTCTCTCTTGCCTCCTCTTCTCTTCTCAAGCGTGCTTCATCATTTTCTGCTTGCTTGGTCTTCAATTCTAGAAATTGTCCCATCATACTTTCAATTCTTGCGCTCTTCTTTGGCCTTGGTTCTTCCTTTTGTGGTTTCCTCCTTGATGCAGCAGATCTTCGCTGTCCACTGCTTTCAACAGGTGCAGTGTCACCTATCGCAGCAAGTGGTGGTTCCTCTTCTTCTCTTCCCTCATTTTCCTCAGCCTGTGCATAATTATCTACATCTTCCTCAACATGTGCATCATCCTCTGCATCATGTATTTTATGTAGAGGTTCCTCTTCACATCGAGGCTCAAGAGAAGTGAAGTTATAATTTCCTTCAGCCAGATGTCCTACACAAATGCACAATATACTGTCAAACATCAGCCAAAGAAAGGGAGCTGCAGCAAATCAACAAACAAAAATGAGATGCTCGCCATTGAACTTACCATCATATAACTCTCCCAAATCATCAAAAAGTGGAAAGGTAGCCTTGTTATTTCGAAACTTCTTGATTTTTGGATAGGACTACAGATTTAAACAAAATGCTGATTAAATATGAGGTTGTCACTATGATTTATCCACAGAATTACTTGAAGAAATCAACTTACTATAATGAGATTGTCCCACAATGCTGCTGATCCTTCAACCATATTCCTCTCCTCGTTCCATTTTGAGCCGCTCTGCATTCTTGCTGCTTTAAGCATCTTATAGTCTCTTTTAAGTTGCCCTTCTTTATCTTGAATCTGCGCTTTTGTGAACGAGACAGATCTGTTCCTCATATGAAACTCCTTCACCATCTTGTTCCCAAGAAGGGGGTGGTTCACCTTCCCCAACTCTAAGCGGTGCAGGAGGAATCTACAAGGCCAGGTAATAAATGATGAGCTAATTTCTCTACTGGAGTGGAGACAAGGATAAAATTGCACAGAGAGGATGGAGTAAACTAATTTCTAATGGTTTTCCTTTCTTCTCCTTACGACAAGTGTGGCATTGTTTATCTACTATCATTTAGGGGCAGCAGAGATGAGTAGAGCAGGAATTGACTCATATTCATTGCAGCACGCTCCAGCATTATGCATTACCCTACCCCACAAGAAAAGGAGGTGAGCACATGCTGCAGTATCATTGTACCATCTGAGAATTTGTTGGGGGGGATTATTGTGCGCTGCATATGTAAATTTTGTTGCAGAAATTAACATGCTTTGTTCTTTGCACCTGCATGCAGACAGGGGGGAAAAATTGATATCACTGCTTTCATCAGTGAAAGAAATGCTGCAGCTTATTGAGACTGCGTTCTTGCTGAGGGTCAGAGCCTCACTGCTGCACAATGGCGAAAGCGAAACCTTTTAGCTTGGGAGCTCTGCGGTATGGTCCTCGCTCTTAAGTCTCAACTACCAGTAGGATCTGCACGAGCAGACAGGTCAGGCTGGCTGGAACTGGATGGCCAAACTCTACTCCAGCAGGACTGCAGGAGACAGCCACGGATCAAGGGTTGGTGCTAGCAGACCCTTGATACCATGATTACATAACTACTAGAGAAGATGAGTGTCAAATTGATACCATGATATTTGGGTCAGACGATGCTCTACCATGTTAATTGCTTGTAACTGCTGAAATTGATAGTTCTAACAAAACTATGACACTCAGTACATATATCAAAACTCATTCGGAGCCCACTGCATATTTATCAAAAACCTGTTATTGTCTTGAACTCTCGTGCATATGTCAGTAACAAAACAATCGCTACAGTCATAAAAGAAACAAATAATGTAGAGGAAGCATTCAAGAAAGCAGTGTCATCACCGGAACAAAAATTACAACCCTGTACAATAGAACAATTCCAATTATTGATGACAGATATTGTGCATTTCTACAAACTGTTGAATATAGATGCACAGACCTTAGAGCACAATGAACCGATATCAACTAGCGTATCATTGCCAATGTGACAGACAAGAAACTGTTAACTAGTGATTAGCCTCCGATCCATGTGACAAGCAAATAAACACCACCACTAACAAACAGAACAGAAAGTGTTGTTTGCTGTAGCATGTGTTCACACCAGCTGTGTTTGACTAAAAAATTTGTTTAGGACTATTTTTGTTACTAACAATCGACCAACAGTCAGGTTGCAGTCCATGGAAAACTAGCGTCCATACCTGATCTTGTTGTAAAAAAATGCAGGGCCGCTCAGGCACGCAAAACAGTTGTTATTATCATTGGATTTTCTCCAACAAGTAGATCGTGCATATGCATCTCCAACAAGCAGATCGACGCAACAGATAATCTTGCAATCAAGAACAGATGGAGCCAGACAAGACACAAGAACCCTAACCCATGGGGATTGGAGATGAAAGAACCCTAGAACTTACCGGGGAGAAGGCAGCGGAGGAGGTGGAGGCTGGAAGGGGGGTGTTCGCCGTCGAGGATGCGTCGCGCCGCCACTCCGTGATCTCGCGCCGCCACGCCGCCACTTCGCGTCGCGGCTTCGTCGCCGGCCCGCGTCGCGAGAAAGGGTACGGGGGCGTGGAGGTCGAACGGGATGCCGTCGTCGTCGCCGTTGAGGTGGTGGTCGTGCGCGCCGCCGCGCGCGCGCCGCCCCCGCCTCTCGCCGCCGCCTCCTCGTGCGACGCTAGGGTTGGGGACGACACGCCTCCTCGCGCTGGCTGGAATGGATGGGTTCCACAGGTCAGGAGGTGTGGTCTCGGTTCCAGGTGTTCGAGGTTGGGAATGGGTCGTTCCTGGCCCGTTCCATTCCTGGGCTGGCCCAAAACGAACAGCATTCTTTTGCGGGCCGGTTTCAATCCGATTGGAAAAACAAAACAGGTGTAATAGGCCGTTCCGGGCCTCATTCCGAGACAACCGAACGAGGCCCTAGGCAGCTCGCGCACGAGAAAAAAGCAGGCGTGCATGGGTGAGTGGGTAACATGGGAGATGTACGAGCACCGCGCCTGGTTAATTAATTGCATGCGCACAGCGCGCGTCGTCGCAGTTTGCCCAGCGCCAGCCAAGATGGACGACGACGTGCATGCATGCAGGCGATCTGACCATGCGTGAGCTTTTCCCCCATGGGCGGCCGGCGCGACGATACGTATCTTCCACGGATTTTCCTCTTCTCACTAGTTTGATTTGCACCTGTGTACTTGCCTGATTCCTTTGCATGCCATGCTGCAAGCTCGCTTTTGCTTTCTCAAGGAGTCTAGAGCACTTTCTTTCTAGTACACCTCGTTACTCTGTCCGATCCTTTCCAGGTGAATCATGTCCTAATCCAGGTTAAGATCACAGCTAATACTCACTCACTGACACTTTTGACTTCAATCAAACTTCGGTCTTGCATTTTTTTTGAGCAGAAAATGTTGGAAATAAACTGTTATCATGATCTTCTCGGTCTCCAATCGAGAGGAACCTGTTCCTCACGTTTTCCCCTACGTGATGGAACAGAACTCGTTTTCTATAATCAGCAGGAACACACGTAGAATCCTATTAGGACTCTAGGCCCTACCTCCACAGCTCCATATAAAACTAAGGGTAAGGCAAAGCCTCTAATGCATCAAATCAATTTGCTTTAGCCTGAAGACCAAACACCGACTGCTAAGGGAGCTGGAGGAGGTAGAAGCTCTAGTTCCTCTTCCACGTCCGGGTCAATGCCGTTGGCGTCCAGAGGGGATACATTCAAGTTGCCGATCAAGAACACCACAAGTTCTTGAGTTAGCGTTCGTCATCGATTCTACTACTTCAAGGCTGAGACCCGTACCGACTACATCGTCTCAGGAGGTTCCCATGGCGGCTACTAACGCTGGTATAAGTTTTTCCCACCTAATTCCGCATTAGCAGATTGATTGTAATTTAGGCTATGTGATCCTGTGTTTGTGTGCTACTTATGTTGAACAACAATATACAACAATTGGTATCAGAGTCGTACTCAGCCTTATCATGATCTAATCTTAATCCTAAGCCATGGTTTTGCCCCTATATTAGTCTGTTTAAGATTAATTTGATGTGCATTAGCCCTGCAGATTAGTTTCTGACATGTGATTAGATTGATTTGTGCTTATTAGTGTGCAATCAGATCAATATAGTAAGATTAAGTGCAAATCATTTGCAAATTAGATGAAATCTAGTTCGGTTAATGATTAAAGTTCAAGTTTTGATCTGTTAAGTACTGAATTAGATGCTTATGTGCCTAATTGCATCCCTAAATACGACCCTAATGAAGTTTAATTTCATGACTAAGTTAAGCAATTAGGGTTAGTTCATCCTTGTTAACCGCAATTAGGCGCTGTCAGTATTCAGTCTCTAAAAATTAATCATCATTCGTGAAATTGAAAGCGCATAAGCAAGTAGAAGGAGGGGACTCGAATCGAATTACAAAGATTCATCGGAAAAAAAATCCCCATGTTCGAAAATCCCCAAAATTAACGTACCCTAACCCTAACCCTAGGGTTTTGGGCTTATCTGGTTGACGGCGCACGACATCAGGAAGCCGCGCGTGCGTCAAGGCCACCTCCCTCACCGGCTGCCACTAGGCCAGAAACGATTTGTCCTGGCGGCTAAAACCGGTTTTTGCTGGCGGGCGAGGCACCCGCCAAACAACTTTGAGCCGTAGAAATGGGCCTTTGTCCGGGCGGGGGTGGCCGGCCCGCCCACGACGGAGCCATTTGTGCTGGCGGGTCACTTAAACGACCGCCAGCACAAATGTCATCGCGCCGGCGGTTACTTAAGCCCCCGCCAAGGCACAAATGCCATCACTGCTGGCGGTTTCTTAGGACGCCCGCCGGCACAAAATTCATCTTTGCTGGCGGTTGCTTAGACTGCCCGCCACAGAAAGCAATTTTCCCATTTCCTATATAATTCCCCATAATTGTTTATTATTTGTATATAATTTGTCATTTCCATCTATTATTTTTTCACATTAGCATTTGTATGCTAAATTCACTTTAATTTACAGTAATTTAATTTGTATTTAACCGCCAAATCCAAATATATGTCTCACAAACACACAATCCAAACTAAAATAAAAAATTTATACATAAGTCACATTACAAAACATTGTGCATAATAGATAACCCTAAGACACCCATCTACGTTACCTTTCTGCATCATCTAATGTCAAAACTCCTTTATCGAAGAATTCTCCATCCTCGTGGCAAATCTCACGTAGGATGAATCTCTCCATGTCCGCACAAATGTTGGTGATTTGATTGTCACCAAGTTGCCCCCATGATTTGTCAATGGTAGGCATCTGCACGTAAACACAATAAATGAAGTTGTTATGCATTACCATCAGGACCATAATTAGAACATACATAGTTGTGTACAAACTAGAGGCTTACGTCTTCAGGATTCGTCCGGTACCTCCCATTATTTCTCAAAACCTCACACACATAATACCCACATAGTACACTGCCAGGAGGTTGTTTGTAGCACTGCAACCAAATAAAAAATGATCGGTGCTAATTAACAGAAGTGTACCAACTTTGATAAAAATGATTGATACTTATTAACATAAGTGTTCTTAGCCATTTGGCATTGTGTATCACCAATTTTTCCTTCTTGTGCTCCCCGCCATTGAGTATGTATAGCCTATACGCACTTTAAGGATATAAAAACATAAGTTAGTAATACAATTTGAAATATAGTTGATACACGCATTAGTGATTATATATTGCACTTATTTGTCTTACTTTTTTATAATATCAATGATTGTCTTGTAAGAAGACGATGAATAGTGTAATGAGTCGAAGACCCCCACAGTTCCCAACTTCGGACACATGTGAAAGCAAATGAAATGATCACTGCATAAAATTAAAATAATTAATATAAATAGACTAAAAAATGAAGGCAAATGATGAAATAGTTATTTAAAGGATCTTACTCAAAATTGTAAGCAAACTTGATAGAATTCTTATGTTGGTTTTTCCTCATGACCGTTGAAATGTATACAGACACCACGTGAAGTTTAGCTTTCTCCTAATCCTTTATTAATTTTTCTTTCTCTTCTGGTGTCTTTGCTTCTTCCTCTATTTTCTTTCTTAGTTCATCCCTCATTATGAACATGTGTTGTGATTTGGTTACTACTAATCTTAAATAACCTATAAAAGTAATTCTATTAATTATAAACTCCGTATGCTCTATGCTTCATTTAATATGTGAAAACGGAAACAAAACTAAATTCTATAAATTTAATTATTGAAGATAATAATTTTAGTTACAAACTAATAATTTAATATGTAAACTTGCTTCTATAATTGCGATAATAATTAAATATAATTACTTCTATAATGTAAACTTGCTATTAATGACAAACTAATAACTTATATATAATTTAATATAACTTGCTTCTATATTATGAACATTTAAATATTTTGCATTGACAAACTAATAATTTAAATCCAAAGCTATTTAAAAAATAAATCTCTAAATCAATATCTCTCTTCACTCCCCTCTCTCTCTCCTAGCTAACCCTAGGTCTAGATCTAGATCCCTAACTACATAGAAATCATCAATAAAAGAAGAAAACTAATGTTAAAATAGCACAAACTCACCTTATATAGCCACTTCCTCCAAGAAAATCAAGAGCAAAACCTTGCCCCCTAGATTTGGTGTTTTGAAGCTTTTCTCGAGCTCCTCTCGGGCACAACGCCATTGGAAGGTTGCTGGGAAGAAGGGGCTGGTCTATATTTATAGAAGACACGATCTTTGGCGGTTGGCATAAGGCAACCGCCGGCGATCATCCGCGCGGCGCGGTGCCTTATGTTGACCGCCAGCGCTGTGTCCATTTATGCTGGCGGGTGGCATAAGCTGACCGCCAGCGCTGATACCTCTCATGGCGGGCTATTAAGCCAACCGCCAGCACTGATGCCTCTGCTGGCGGGCTATTAAGACAACCGCCAGCACACTTGTCTGAATTTCTTCGGTCCTAATGCTGTTTGACTCAACTACTCACTCACTCACACACTCGCTCGCAACCCTAGCCAACGCCGCAAGCAGCCGCCGCCGCAAGCAGCCGCAACAGACCCCGCCCCCGCCACCGCCGCTCGTGCGTGAGCTTCGCCCGCGTGCCGCCGCGCCTCAGCCGTCGCCGTCGGCAAACTGTCGACCCACTTTTCAACCTCCAGTTCCTCGACCGACGTCGAGCAGGTTCACTGCCGTTGCCTGGCGAGCAGCTCGGTCGCGCCGAACCTCCAGTGCCTCTCCCCCTGCTGATCTGCCCGTCGTGTCGGCTCCGGTTAATTTGGTACAAGACAAAGACAAATAGCATCATCTACAAGTGCCCGAACAACCACTTGGTTTGTTTTTCATCTCATGCCCTAATTCTTTTGATTAGTACTGATTCAGTTGATATAATAGTGGTGATTATTAGTTGATTATTAGTTGATATAACATTTGTAGGATTTGTTGATTATTATTGATTTGGTTGATATAATATTAGTAGATTTGTTGATTATTATTAATTCGGTAGACATAGAATTATCCACAATTGTTGATTATTAATGATTTGGTTGATATAATTTTATGTCTATAGAATTATCCAATTTATTGATGGGAGCCACATTTGTTGTTTATTCTTTTAGGGGGACCCTAATTCATGTCAGGAAGTTTATTTTGTAAATCAATACATCAACCATTTGAAAAATTTTCACCCTCATTTGCTGTCGCCAAACTATCAGTCGTTCAGCAGTTTAGTTGGTGCAACGCCAGCACCAGGAGCGGCACAACCGTCTAGTGTTGTGTATCCGCCGGGGCAGGTGTAGGAGCCACCACTAGCAAATTCAGAATTTCTGGAACAATGGAATCAGATGAAGTGTGTCATTTCTATTCTGAAGGTGGTGATGAGTGATTTGAAGATAGCGAGTAATGAAACGAGGCTTGAACTTGCAGACCATAGAGGGCAACTTATTGACATTATGGCGAAAATTGGCTATCGGAAGAAGCGCAACAAAAATCAAGGATTCTACATGCAGGGCACCATCATCGCTGTTGTGGTCTTGATAATAGGTTTAGTGCTTGGTAGCTATATCACAGCTAGACTGTCAAAGAAATTTGAGTGAGGCAAAGTTGTGTTGATTTGTGAGTGAGGCCCCTAATGTAGTGTACTTTAATTTGTGTTGGTTTTAAGTGTGCTTTGAAACATTTGTCATCATGCATGTTGTTTGTATGAAATAAATCTTTCTAAGGTGTTATTTGTGTTGATATTTCAGTTTGAATTTTACTTGTTGTTGCTGTCCATGCATGTTGAAATATTGGCGACTTGTATCAATTTCAAGCTATTTTCAGCTTCACTGTGTTGGCGGGTGCATATGAAACCCGCCAGTAGTAACGATCCCTTCTGGCGGTCGATATAAGCCACCCGCCAGCAGAAATAGGACCATTTGTGCTGGCGGTTGGCTTATGTAGGCCGCCCCCACTAAACCTTCTATGCTGGCGGTCGACATAACTCGTCCGCCAGCATAAATAGTACCATTTGTGCTGGCGGGTGGGTTATGTCGCCCGCCAGTAGTGATGCTTTAATGCGGCGGTTCGTTGTCCCGCGCCTTTGCGCCCCACTTTGCTAGCGGTTGATAGTTGCACCCGCCAGCACGCTAATTTGCTAGTGACAGGACAAATCGTTTCTGGCCTAGTGTGCATTAGCTAGAGGGCATGCGCACGGCATGAATTGCTGCCGCGCGCTCACCCGTAGGAGCCGAATGGTGTGCTTTGCACCACCACGCTCGAGCCGCGCGACATCAGTACACCACGTCCGACCGTCTCGACCTTGCGTGACCTTTAGCTTTTGAGGACCATGTGTTGTTCTAGGACCGGTGGATGGTCGCTTCCTTGTGTGATGAGTGATTGACAACGTTGTGTGGACTAATTCTTGGCTAAGTATTGCAGGTGCAGGTTGCGGCTTGACTGGTGTTGGTGCAGGTGAAGAACAAGCGTGAAAGGTCGTCGCCGGTGAGGCCTCCAGGTGTGGAGAAGACAAGTAGGCTTCGTTCGAGGGACCCGGTGGCCAGCAGGGTCAAATGCGGTCCGCATGGTGGCATGAACAGCAAGATGAAGTCATGGACGGTTTCTTGTTTGAGCCTCAAAACCAAGGTCGAGCCGGGACTACGTGGGAGCCGAGTCATGAGTGGAGATTGGCGGAGGCTACACCGAGTTTGCGGGGTTTTCGGTGGTTCACCAGAAAACCACATGGTTCCTTGGTTGATCCACAAAGCCAAGTCCGAAGAACCGAGGACGGTCGTGCCGCAGCAGCCGCGACCGGGCCCCGACCGGTGGGTACCGGTCTGACCGGTGAGGAGCACCAGTCTGGCCGGTGTGCGACGACGCAGTCCCGAGACTTCGAAGCGGAGGACGCACGTCGGGATCGCATGGCTTGCGTCGAGGCTACGCAGGGTGCGGTCGCTGGGCATTCGTCCGATGGTGAAGAAATGAAGACTTCCAAATCCGCCCTTGAGGGGCTTGTATCCTTAGTTGTTAGAGAAGGGCATTTTAGACTTTCGGTTGCCTCCATATAACCCAGAGGTGAGAGTATGGCAGCCAACTCTTGGAACCCTAGCTCATTTGTTTTCCCATTTTCCTTCTTATTTTCCTTAGGTTTTCCATAGGAATAGCAAGAGAGCTTCATGGAGAGATCTTGTTGAGAGGGATGGATGATCGAGCGGCTTGCTAGACCTTGTATGAACCTTTGTTTCATGTATAGATGATTTGGCGTGGTTCCCCAAGGTTTGGATGTGTTTTCCCCGGTTGTTCTTGGTGGTGATTTTCAGAGCCCTCTCTTGGTGATTTCTTTGGGTTGTTTTCGAGATCTTTCTCTTGGGGATTTGATGGGGAAATTTGTGGGAATCCTTCGTGGTTCTATGGGCTATGATTCCCCTCCCAAATCCGTGAGTAAAGGTGCTCGTTTTTGGGGTTTCTTGAGTTCTTGGGTTGGAAGTGCTCTTGGCGAGATTTCCTTGATTCCTCCTTTTTGGACGAGTTTTGGTGGGATTAAACTTGGCTATGGACTCCTCATGAGGTGTTCCTAATATCCCCAAAGTCTTGTTCAAGTCCGTGGAGCGATTCGGGAGATCGTGGTTTGGTTTTGGGGGAGTTGACCCGCGGGTGCTGTTCATCCTGAGATGCCCAGGCTACACCGGTCTGACCGGTGCTCTTGACCGGTCTGACCGGTGCAACCTTCGGTGAGATTTTGCTCGGGTGAACGTCTTGGTGTGTTCGCTGTTGTCCTGTGGTGCTGCTGTTTCGGGTTTTGGGTCAGTTTGGTGGTCGGTTGGCCTGTTTGGTTCCTTGGGGGCTTTCGCCGTGTGATCGGCCCGACCGGTGTGTCTCACCGGTCGACCGGTGTAGAGCCACTTAGTGAAAGTTGCTCGGTTCACCAAAGCATGGACCGGCTCGACCGGTGGTGCTCACCGGTCCCGACCGGTGTGGGTCTGTAGACTCGAGGTTTGGTGTTCCGCTGCGTTCTCGGGTCGGAAGGTTGTGTGTTGGTTCCTAGGTCTAGTGGCACTCAAGTGGCTACGTGTGTCGGTGTTTTAAACCGGCAACCTACTAAGGGGAGTACCCGAAGTAGATGAATGTGGCCTCGCCGAGATCGGTAACTCGAAGGAAGAGACACGTGGCACACAATTTAGACAGGTTCGGGCCGCTAGGTGCGTAATACCCTACGTCCTGTTGCTGCGTAGCTCTGGATTGTTTGGGCACGATTACAAGATGGTGCAATAGTGCGCCGTGGGTTGTATGAGATGTGTTGAGGTGATCCTAGAGATCGATCCCTGCCTCGCCTTATATAGTCCGGGAGGCAGGGTTACAAGTCGGAGTAGGGAGAGAGTACTAGTGGAGTACGTCTAGGAGTCTTCCATACAGTACACGACATGTACAACTTCCTAACCGAGTACTTCTCCTCTGCAGTCCTTGTGCTCCACGCCTTCAGGTGCTGTGTAGCGCAAGCGGGTAGTCCCAAGGGCCCACCGAGTAGTCGGTCCTGGTACCCACCGAGGTAGTGGGCCCAGGGAGGTCCATACGACAAGCCCCCGAGTACTTTGTAGTCGAGAAGGATAGCTTCAAGTAGTCTTGACGGCCTTAACGAGTAGTCCTCAAGCGTCCCTGAGTACTACAAGTCAAAAGTACTCAAGAGTAGTCGAAGCATCCCGAGGCTGGAATGTACTCCAGCTGATGTTTGAGCAATCTTGAAGTCTTCTCGAGTAGTCCCAAGCGTCCTCAAGTACTGCCTTCGAAGGTCTTCAAGAAATGCCCATCTTGTCTTGAAACCGGAGCTGATATGGAGGTGCGATTGCAAAATCGCACTGCATATGGAGTAGTCCCCGAGCCTTAGGTTGAGCCGCAGGCTCTGGCTGAGGGTCCATCTGAAGTCTTGGCAAGAAAATCCCGAAAAATCCGAAGAGAAAAAACCGAAGGACACGTGGCACGGAGCCCCCGAGCCTTGAGTCGAGTACTTCCTCTCGAATTGAAGGGTCATCTTGAAGAATGTGTCCTGAGACGCTCCTGAGCCTTGCCGCTGCCCAGGTAGTCGAATAGAAGTAGCCGAGCCCCCGAGGTGAGGCGCGTCGACTAGTAGAATACGAAGGGTCACGCTTAGCCGCTGAGTCATCCGTGCGTGGACTTATCCCGCCGGCCGTTGCGGATCCGGTTTGACTTATAAATAGAAGCCAAAACCCTTAGGGTTTTTCACCCATCCGAGCTGCAGTCATTTCGATTCCATCTGAGGTAGATCCACTCCCAGCGCACGCTGCCGCCGTAGTAGATCCAAGTGCACCGCCACCCAGAGCTTTTAGGGTAGCCCCCGAGCGGATGCGCGTGAAGACGCCCTGTACTTGGAGAATGAAGCCGTCACCGTCCAAGTCTGCGAAGGCCGCCGGGAAGAAGAGGGGCCGCGAAGAGGCCTCCGCGGCTGCCACCGGAGTAGCGCCGCCAATGTCTCCACCACGGGCCGATCCAAGCCGCGAGTGGAAGAAATCCAAAGTGAAGACCGAAGATCTGTTGGCCCTCCTGAACAGGCGGGTTCATCGGGAGAAGGAGGTTGACATGTGGAGGGCCGCTGCCGGAGATCCATATCCGATGGAGAAGGCCGAAGACGAGATTCCAATGTTTGCGCGGTTCGTGGAGCGCGGACTCGCGCTCCCGGCTAGTGATTTCTTCAAGGGCCTCCTCGGGTACTATGGAGTCGAGTACCTGAATCTGAACCCTAACGGTATTTTCCATACCACGGTCTTCGTGCATTTTTTGTGAGGCTTTCCTTGGAATCAAGCCGCACTGGATCCTCTTCCGGAAGTTTTTCCGGGTGAAGCCGCAGCCAAGCGCCACCAATCCAAGAGTAGTGGTAGGAGCCGGCATCCAATTGAGAGAAGACGCCGCGGAGCAGTACCTGGCGTACAAGCTCGTTGTCTCCAATACCGATTGGAAGACGAGGTGGTTCTACATCACGAACCACCATCCCGGCCTGCCGAAGCCGAGCGGAAGGCAGCCCAGGCACCGCGAGTGATGGAACACAGAACCTACCATGCAGGAAGGGATCCAGCTCCCCAAGGTGCTGGCACGCATCAAGGTGCTCAGAGAAGCTGGACTGAGGGCCGAGCATGTGGCCTTCAGTTTCATGAAGCGGAGGGTGCAGCCACTGATGGCTCGAGACACCTTGGGCTTCGAGTACACCGGCGATGACGACATGTCGCTGATGCCCGGAGGCGAGCTGGACGACAGCGACATCATCGAGAGGCTGACGCGGATCTTCAAGGATATGCCGCCGTACACGGCGTTCCCTGTCCAGGAGTACTCCGCCACGCGCTCGCCAAATGAGGTGAGTAGTCGTACTCCCCTAGTCGAGTAGTCCTTGCTTGGAGTAGACGTGCTGATGTCTTGTGTCTTGCAGGATGACTTGAAAAAGTTCATCTCCGAGCCGCAGCCGCCCCCGCATGGGATCGAGATCCCGAAGGAAGGGAAGGCCAAAGACAAAGAGCGACGAGAAGTCGGCGAAGGCGATGACACCGTCATCGTGGAGAACACCACCGACGACGACGATGACGACGAGATGTTGCAGGACCGCGTTCAGTTGTGGTCGAGGTTTAGCCGTCCAGGCTTACCTCATGTGCCTCTTGTACAAGACCCCCCGACTAGCCTGGAGGCTAGCCTGGCTGCGCCGCCACGGAAGCCGCGCAACCCCGCCCGCAAGCGGGTGACAAAGAAGCTCAAGGTCTCAGAGACCACGCCTCAGGAGGTAAGATGTCTTGACTAGAGTAGTTGAGTACCCATCGTACGAGTACGCATCCTGATGAGTAGTCTTTCTTGTATGCAGGAGGTGCCGCCAGCGGAGCCCGTCGAGGAGGGCGACGACGAAGGCGGATGGGACACAGTGGGGGAGCCGACCGGAAGTCGTAGCCCAGCCCCCACTGTCGAGGAGCTCTTGGCGCAGTTGGAGCACCAGCCCCCTGCTCCACAGGGGAGCACGGAGCCCGTGGCCGCCACCGTTGAAGAGCTGGTGACTACAGGAGCGCAGGAGGGCACTGTGCCATCCGCCGTTGCTGCAGAGGAGGCGGTAGCCGCAGGGGCGCAGGAGGAGGCGCCCGCCGAGGGTGGACTGGTAGACATTGCCAGCATCCTCGGTGCCCCGGCCGTGACAATAGTCCGGTCAAACTTGTAAGTACCGCATCTTCCCGAGTAGTACTTGTTGTAGTAGTCGAGGTTGACTGACGACCAATTGTGTGTGCTTCTGCAGGAAATCGACGGATCTGTCCTGGGAGGGGGATGAACCCTCTGCGGTGGTAGCGGAAGAAGATGCACCGCCCGCCGAGGAGTCCGCTCCTGCTTCCCAGGAGGTGCCCGAGCCGTCGGCTACCGAAGCGCCGTTGCCGGAGGCCAGCATAGTCGAAGGTGAGTACTCTTCTGAAGCCGTAGAGCTCCTCGAGGAGTAGTCGTGGTCGCTAATACACTTGTCTCCTCTTTGATAGGTGCCGAGGCCGAAAGGAGTGACATCCCTGCTGGGGTGCCAATGCAGAAGTCGACACCAGGCGTGCCGGAGGCTGCCGGAGCCCCCGAGCCCATGGAGGAAGTCGTCGAGGAAGCCGCCATGGCGGCCGGAGGAGAGGGGGTCACCACGTCACCAGAGGTCGCTCTGGAGGTGGCTATCCGCTCCCCGAAGATCCAGGACGCAGAGCCCATCCGCTCTGCGCCGATGACGGAGGCCACCGCGAGTAGTCGTGGCGGGATAGGGCTGCTCGCGGACGATCTTGTTGACCCGGCGACGGTGGCCAAGCACCTAGAGGCGATCCGCCAGGCCGAGCAGTGGATGAAGGTAAGTAGTCGTAGCTTCCGATTAGTCAATCCTCTGTCGTTGAGTACTTGTTGACGTGTGTTGTCTGTGCAGGACGTCGCGGAGAGGTCCCGCGAGAAGTCCAACATGCTGCAGGGTTTTGGTGACACGGTGCTCCGGGCTGAGGCGCTGGAAGAGCAGCTTTTGAAGTCGCGGAAGCACACGGCCGCCATGCAGTCCAAGCTCGACGCCGCCTTTGCCAAATACCACAATGATATCCAAGAGTTGCAGGCGAAGGGCGACAACTTAGTGCGGAAGAATAAGAGCCTCCGCAACAGGAACAAAGGTACGCCGCTGGACTTGTCGGGTAGTTGTTGGAGGTCGAGAGGTAGTCTGACCCGCTGTACCGTTGCTGTGTTGCAGAGCTTGAGGGCCAGGTGGAGCAGCTGAAGTCCTCGGAGGCAAGCATGAAGAATCTCTTCTACCGGGAGCAAGAAGCCCGCCAGGTACTCGAGCTCGACTACAAAGAACTTGCCTTCGAGTGCGAGAAGCACATGGAGCTCCAGATTGCATCTGACCGTGATCTCGTCAACTGCTACAAATCATTGCAGAAGTTGAATGAAGATTGCGAGGCGCTGCGGGCCCAACTGAAGGAGCTTGAAGAAGCCGCGCTGCCAATCGCAAGGCTCTTGGTGCCGCATCCGGGCGGCCCCAAGATTGCTCCACTGGTGGATCGCCTCAAGGAAGCTCCAAGCCGGCTGGCGGCTTATGTGAAGCACATGGCGAGATCAATCCCAAGGCAGATCTTGGCCTTCATGAAGTCGTACTTCCCGAAGGCCCCAGTGGAAGTAGTGGCTGGCAGGGTAGCCGCCAACTGCACCGATGAGCAGTATGCGGAGCTGCTGGAGCAGATGGCTCCCATCGCGGAGCAAGTAGCTGAGAAGCTTAATCTCCAGTAGCCCTGTAATATATAGCTAGTAGCCAAGGTTGTACAAAAACAATTGTAATGAATTGCTTAAGTATTAATGAAAGGAGATTTCCAGCAATGAGTACTCGTAGTCGCGATCTCAGAGTGCGGAGCCCATCGTGGAGTGGATGCGAGTAGTCGTACTCGGCAGTAGTGGTCCCGTTGCAGGGAGTAGACAGTAAAGAAGTTGATGAACGATCAAACTTTATTACTGAAGAAGTACACCTGGATGGTGTTGACGGTTAATAATTGTATCAAAGTTCGTTCGCGACTCGCAAGCGTACAAGTCTCCCGTCGTAGTCAAGGGACCCTTCTTCCCTCGAGTGGTGAACCCAAGGTATCGAATCCGTGGAACAAATGTGTGACGCAAGACTTAATCTATTAAAGCCAAGTAATCTTCAATATTCGATAAAAGACCTAATGCATCTAAGTAAAAGACACAAAACGAATCTAATCTACTAAAAACCGGAGAAAACAAAGTAAGATTAGGTAGATAAACCGATCTAGAGGGATCGGGGTAAGCCTTTTGTTGAAGTTCCAAGCAAGAGAAGAAGTAGCAAATCGAATCTTAATAAAAGCCTCTTTAAATCGTGGTTTCCCGTCCAAATCCGAAAACATCCGCCTTTCGAGACCCCCGTTCGTCACAACGTATCCCTATTCATGCGGGGAGCTTAGGGCGAGTCAAAAGACAAGTCGAGATTCTTTCGGAAGATCCGGCGTGTACCTCTAGCCACCGCGGCTACAAGAACACCCTATATAATCTATCTCGAGAATAGAATTGGAATAAGCAAAGCCGATCGAAAAACGAAATCTTCGAGGAAACACTTGATCGCTGATAAAAGATTCAACTTGATAATTCAACTATAACAATGATACATACACAAGATCACCACCGGGATCCTTCCTTGATCTTGCTTCTAGCTCCGGGAACTCCGACGTGGTCTTCCGTGCAAGGTTCCCACGTCGGCTAGGGAAACCCTAGTCAACTAGCTCGACTCTCTCCTCTCCTAGATGGTGTCCCTCTCTTCTCTGCTTCTCGGCGGCCGAAGACGAAATCTTCTCCCCGTGGCTCTCGGTCGGGGGGACTATAAATAGCCCGATTGGCGGCTAGGGCAAAGGACGACGGATTTGGGCCCAAAATGGGCCCGGGCCGACCGGGACCGGGCCGGCCGGCCCGGGCCCATTTAGGCCCGGCCCCGTGGGCTCCTTTGCCCGAGGTCGGTTCCCTTGCTTCCCGGATGCTTCCCCCTTCGCATGTAGGTCCATGTCGTCGGTTTCTCTCCGAATTGGACTCAACTCCTTGTCTTGCAAGATTCAAGCACTTTTCCGGTCGGGTCCCCGGAGTCCGTCGTCTTCTCGGATCAAGTCCCCCGCTTCTTGGAGTTAATTTTGCTTCATTGCATGACTTGTTCGGGACTTCAAGGTCTTGTCATGAGGTGCTTGATGAACTTATCCCGAAAGTCTTGCATTCAACACTAAAACCCTGCATAAACATTAAACTCCAAAACCGACATGCACACGTGAACTTGTTATACCACGGGGGTTAGTACCAATGGATAAGGTATAAAACTCATGCCAACACCGAAGGTAAACTCATGGCCAGGTTGACGGATTTTCACCGTCAACATCTCCCCCATGCTTAAACCTTGCTCGTCCTCGAGTAAGCCTTCGATGGATATCATCATTGCTAAACAATGTTTAAACTTTGCACTTGATTACACATGAGAAAACATAATGCTCTCAAAATTTTAATTCATTGAAGTTCCATAATGTGCTAGCCTTCATCTCTACCGAGGGTAGATTCTCATTAAGCTAATCCCACAAGTATTAACATGCTCACAAAGTTTTAAATAGATCTCAGAATTTTTGAAATAAAGAACGAGATAGAGAAAAGCTAAACCAAATTCACAAATTTAAATCATCTTGTATATTGCTCATGAACTCTCATCTCACTTGTCTCTCAAGCCTATATATTCTACTCCTTTCCCTCTCATATATATGTGGTAGGCTTTATATGGAGCTTTGGGAAACTTTAGTCTTAACAAGATTTTATAAATGAGGTGTTGTCAAAACAAGACAAGCTTCTCATGGTCTTACCGAGACTCGTCAAAAAGGTCATTGGAAAATAATGTTAAATCAAGGAGGGGAAAGAGAAAAATACACACACTTTTAGATGAGTGGACATGTGCAAATGGCAAAGAGTGATCCCGAGGCACAAAGGAAGTCCTTGTTATCGGATTGCACATGGTTGGAAAATGAGAATGGATCTTTTTAACTTGAAGCCTTGAATGCACTTTTAGAGAGCTTAGGGAATTTACTTTACGCACATTTTTTTTTCTTTCTCATATTTCTCATTCTTTTCTTTTTTTCATTCATTCATTTTTTCCTCGTCATATATTCAGCCCATGACTTCCACAATGAAGTTTTGATTTTTTATACCTTGAAAGTCATGAGTATCGCTGGATTTTTTTCATTCATCATTTTTTTAAAAATATTCCCCTTTGAACTCTAAAACTGCACTGTACCTGCCTCCTCCCACATGCTTAGACGTTGCTCGTCCTCGAGCAAAGAGGCGAACAATAAGGTAGGTACCGGAATATTTTTCCTAGGAGAGATACTTGAAATCTTCAACGTTGGCACCGTCTTGCGATCTTCCTTGAATTGATGATCCATTCTCAACGATAGGTTGTGGTCAAGGAGGTAATCACAAAAAATGATATTTGGTTTAAGGGTGGATATCCGGCGAAGTTTGTGAGATCACCGATGCGGGGATACACAATGCACGGATAAAAGGCTAGCAAAAAGATAGATACGCAAAAATGGAATGACCAGCTTCTTAGTCTCGGGCCGTAGAAATCATGGCCTGCAATAACTTACTCAAAAATAAATCTTGTACACTAAGGTTCATGCACTCAAATATATATAAGGCTTTGGATAGGTTGAGCAACACACAAGTGATATTTGTGACAAGGTTAGCAATATTTTTGAGCATAAAAGACATCTTTAATCTATTCATAACTTGAGAGCACATAAAACACTATGGGTCTTTATTTTAATCATAACCTCCGCTGAAAATTAAGCTAGCATTTAAATAAATTCAGATCTGTATTTTTTAAGAGAGCACTAGCTTAAACATGCATAAATCAATTACAAAGATGAACAAAGCTGCAATTTTAATCACATATCATCATGGCACGAATTTTGTAACTTTTCCAATGATAAAATCAAGGTGGTGTCTTTATTAATGGTGACATCAAGTTGAAATACATACTGAAAGTAAACAAACATGCTTGCTGAAATTTAAATAAAAAACAGAAAATACTACGCAAACACACATAAGCAAAAGCTGAAAATTACAGAGAAAAAGAAAAGAAAAGAAAACTAAAGTTCCTAAATCTTCTAGTCCTCCGCCGGTGGTTGATGTTGATAGTCTTGATAATAATACCCTTGCTCATAATATGGTTGAACGCTTCCTCCGTCGAATTGATTTGGCTCCACAAGGTGAAGGCGTCCAAGTTCAAAGGCAATATTTGCGTTGCCTTCACCGAGTTGAGCTGCGTTAGATTGGATGGCTGCGATGTTTTGAGCATTTCTTGCAGCATACCCTCCAATAATGGCCATGCTTTGTTGTGGTTGGGGATGATGAGCGTAGGACTCCGCGAAGTTAGCGTTGGGCACAACATAATTTTGCGGGGGTACCGGTGCACCACCCCCCCATGCTTGTTGTTGTGACCCTCCGTAATAACTTGGCGGAGGAGGAACTCCGCCGAATGGTTGCACATTGGGTTGTGCTCCACTCGCTTGTGCGGAGGATGTTCCCTCCTCTACGATTCTTCCTCTTTTGTTCTTCCTTGCAGGGACAAGTAGTCCCTCTTCCAACCAATCTTCCCTTCCTTCGGTGAAAAGCCTAAGGCTCTCATTTGGAAGGGGTAGGTTCACTATGGCCAATCGATAACCTCCTCTCTCATCTCCACTAATGTACTTGCCTTGCCGCAAGTACTCAAAACCGAGAGAGGTACCACGCAAAAGGTGAGCGGGGTTTCTTGCGATCCCCGGCCGCAAGGAAAAGGCCAACATGGAGAGGTAACACCCCGAACCAATATTACCCGCCCCCGATGTTGCTTCACAACACCAACGGTTGATCATGAGGTAAGAGGGGTCAATTGGCTGCCTGGCAATCAAAGCCGAGTATAGCCAATTCAACTCCGTGTCGGTCACCTTTGTTTCCTTCATCCTCCCCAATACCCTCTTGCACATCCAAGAGTGAAATATCCGGATAATGGGGTTGCGGAAGCAATTGCGTTGTTGATGGGCTTCTCCGGAGATCATGTTCCAAAATCCTGCCAACGTGCCGGGTGGCACGTCAACTTTCTCCGGAGCTCCCTTGTGGAATCCAAGCAGCTCCCTAACGTGCTCGTAGGGAACCACTTGCTCGATTCCCTCCAAACGGAATGACAAGCTTTGCACCCCATCATCATCAACGATTGGTGCAATAGTCATCAAAATTTCCAATGCGTAACCCAAATGGGTGTCCACCGATATTCCGTTGGAGAACTGCACCCATCCGAGGTGCCCCAACATATAGTATATGTCGGTGCAAAAACCCAAGGTGTAGAGTGCTTGGTCGTCGAACTCGACGTTTGGCACAAGCCTCTTCTCAAGATTGGCGAGCCTCTCCTCCTCCGCCGCCGACAAGATGATGAAGCCGTACGAAGATGTGTGTCGGGGTGTAAGGAGGTGGTGCGGTTGAGCGAGTCGATCGTCGTGGTGGGGCGGGCTGCTCCTCCGTGTGCCCACGAGGTTCGGTGAACCTCATGGAAGTGCTTCTCGCAGCTCTCATACCACCAAGGAGGAGAGCGTCGTTCCTCCTCGGTGGTGCCGTGTCCGTCTCCATGCTCCGGGGAGACTCGGAAACCAAGTGCCTCCTCGAAGACGTGGTTGATGACGGCTTGGACGACGACGAACTCTTCTTCTTGGAGAAGAGACTTGTGGTCTTCTTCCACATGGTTGCTGCACTCTTTCTTCAACTAAAATTCCGGGTTGCAACCGGTAAACTAGGCACTTAAACTCTTTGCTTCGGATGTGGACTTTGAGTGGATTAAGGATGTGGATTTTTCTTGAGCTATCAAGCTTGGGATGGTTGGCTAAGTCTACGGAGGTTCTGAGCACACAAACTTGAACACACAAAAAAGGGAAGGAGAGGGAAGCTTGCTCGCGAGAAAACGGGCGCCGGGGGGCTCCTTATATAGGGCGAGCCGGCCGGCCGGGCCGGCCGGCCCGGGGCTCCTCCGGCTCCTCCTCGGCGCGTCTTTCTCCCGGCACGATCATTTCGCCTCGCAACTTTCCCCGCCCGCGTGCTCCACGAGTTGCACCGCCCAAACGCTCTCGTCCACTCTTTTTCTTGAATTATTGGTCCTCCCACTTGATGCTCCATGCTTTGGGTCATGTCCATGCTCCCTAGCTCCACTTGCTTCACATGCCACCATGAAAATCCTGCAAAGTTGATGCTTGCTGCCCACCATGCTTGTCCTTTGCATGTGGAATTGGTGAAAGTTGATGAAAGGGAATCCAATGGTGCATGCATGATTAATTCAAACTTGATTGCCTCCATTTAGGTGTGTTTAAGGTTAAGCACTCCTCTAATTCGAAATTTAAAATATTTTTCAGAGCCATGCAAGAGCTCAAGCATAATTTTAGAGAAGTTTTTAAACCATTAAAAACAAATGTAAGTCGAAAATATTTTTCGACTACGTCGATTTCGGTCTCACCGGTAAAGTTTGCTTTCATCGGTTGAGAGCGAACGTTTTCCGGCTTGATCATGGGGGCATAGGTTTAGGTTCTAATTTTGGCTAAATAAGAAAGATTTTGAATAAAACAAAATTAGAATAGGCTTAGAAAAATTCTAATCCTAGAGAAACCAAGGATAAAGATTTTTAAAACCAACCAAAATCTTTGATTTCTAGGTTCACGCGAGTCCTACCACGTGCTGAATTTTATTAACACTTAGACATAAATCGTGGCTCTACTCGTGTGGTTTTAGCATGAAAAATAAGTCAACCTCAGTACCATAATGAGGGTGAAAGGTTGAGTTAAGGTTCTGAAATTATTTGGTTGAGGGGTTTCTCGAAAAGAAAAGAATCAAACAAGCACATAGGAGGGTTCATGCAAAGGGTTTATGATAAAGCAAACATTCAATCAAGAATTATGTCTCTAATATTGTTCAACCACTTCTAAGTCTAATGTCTTTGCGTAATAAAACTCAAAAACTAAATTAAAAAATACTCGAAAAACCTGGAATCGGGTTGTCCTCCCGGTAGCTTATTCTTGACTCGACTTGACGAAACGGGTTGCCTCCCGCCTAGCGCTTCGTTTATAGTCTATAGCTAGACTTCTTCGCTTGATTACTCCGGATCAACGCTCTTTGCGGGCGTTGCAATCTTGGGTACCCACTTCCGCACCATCTTGGGCGCGGGCTTGACTTCCGGCTTAGTTGGCTTAGTCATTTTTTTGGTCTTCACGGGCGGCTTCTCTTCCTTTGTCTTGACGGATGCAACACCTTCTTTGATTTTCGTTACGTTCATTTTTTTCGGCTCCTTCTTCTTTTTCAGCCCCTCCGTTTGTTTTGGTTCTCCCTTCACTCCAATCATGTTGCATGCCTCAATCCTTGGACGGAACTTGAAGGAACTCCTTTCTCCGTTGATATCGAACATGATCTCCCCCTTGCCAACATCAATAGTAGCTCCCACGGTCTTGAGGAACGGCCTCCCTAGGATGAGCGGCGGCTTCTCCCTCTCTCCCATCTCGAGCACAACGAAGTCGACGGGGATGAAGTGGTGTCCAATCTTCACGGGTACATCTTCGAGGCAATGCCCAAGGGATAGCGAATGGAGTTGTCTCCCAACTCCGGACATATTCCCGTAGGCTCCATCGGTAGGCGTAGCTTCTCGAACACATCCCTCGGCATGACGCTCACACTAGCTCCAAGGTCGCATAACGCCTTCTCGAAGTTGAAAGAACCAACCGAACATGGAATTGTAGGGCACCCGGGGTCTTTTTGCTTCTCTAGCCCATAAGCAATAGCCGCACTACACTCCTCGGACATCTTGACATGATCTACCCCGAGTGTTGCTATCTCATATTTATTTGCAAGTATATCTTTAAAGTAACGAGAATATGTAGGTACTTGTAGGGCATCTAGTAATGGCATGTTGATGCTAAGTCTACGCACAACTTCCACAAACTTCTCAAAGTGGTTGTCAAGTTTACCTCGGAAGTAGCGTGGCTTGAGTTGCGGTATCCTCGTGTCATCCTCCGGCATCTCGAATTCGGGTTCCTCGGTGACGATCCCCGTAACCTTCTCTTTAGCAGCTCCTTCCACCTCGGTGGACGGTTTAAGCTTCCTTGCTCCCGCGGAACGTTCCGGATCTTCGGTCTCCTTCCCCGAACGTGTTTGAATGGCCTTCGCCGATTCGGGACATTTGGGTTGTCCCGGAAGCTTCCCTTCATCATTAGTGAGGCGCCCCACAAGTTGTCCAACTTGCGTCTCGAGCATCTTCATCATGTTGAGCACTTGATGATTGGAACTTCCGACCTCCGTCACTTTGCTATCGATGTTCTCCAACACCTTGTCTATGGTCTTGAACTTGGTGACGGTGTCCTTGTTGATCTTAGCTTGCTCATCCATGAACTCCTTGCCCGTAGCGGAAGTTCGGCAATTCTCCCTTCCTCATGTAGTCGAGCACTTTGGCTTCCTCCGGACAATCTTTGCGGACATGGCCATACTCTCCACATTCTTCGCATGTGGACCTTGCTTCGGCGGCCTTCAAGTCTTGAGCCTCTTTATTTTCTATCTCCATCTTCTCCAACCTCCTCATGAGCGAGTCGATCTTGCCTTCAAGTATGTCTTCCTTCTCCACTTGCAAGACTCCCTTGACGTTCCCCATGGGTTGAGCGAGGGTGTAGGCGCCGGACGACGCCCACGTGTCATTATCCGCGACCTTCTTGAATAGCGTGAAAGCTTCCGTCGGTGTAAGCTCGATGATAGATCCTCCCGCCGATGCATCGATGATCGTCCTTGACGCCATGGTGAGTCCTTGATAGAACTTTTGCACGAGGTCTTCTTTCGGGAACTTGTGATGTGGAACCGCCCGAGTGTACTCGTTGAAGCGCTCGAATGCCTCCGAGATAGTTTCGTAGGATATTGAACAAAGGTGGCAATCTTATTACGCAAGCTTTGAGTTTTACCCGGTGAGTAGTATTCCTTCATGAAAGCCTTCATCAACGTGTTCCAATTTTGCACCGTCTCCGCCGGTTGAGAGTGGAACCATTGCAAAGCCTTCCCGAGTAGTGAAAACGGAAAAAGCCTTGCCCTCATTTGATCTTGAGTCACCCCATCCATGTTGAAAGTCTGACAAATGAATGCTTGGAGGTGAAGGTTTGGGTCCTCTTTGCCGGTGAAGGGTGAATGTTGCACCATGCGGATTGTTGAGGTCTTGATCTCGAACGGTCTTCCGATCTCCTCGAGGTTCAAGATTGGTAGGTCGATGATGTCTGGGGTGCATAGCTCCCCAATCTTGCGTTCTTCCGGTGGTTGGTCACCCATTGGTGGAAGTCGGTTCTCCCGCGGACTTTGAGGTGGTGAATTCTCCGGAGATTCCTGCGATCCTTTGTCTTCCGACTCCGAATCTACAAAATCCGGCTTTTTAGCTTGATGTGCTTCGCGTCTCCTTAGCACTCGTAAAGTTTTTCCGGATCATCCACAAAATTATTGGGTTTGTTGGAGAGGTAGCCGTCCATCTCCGTTAGGGTTAGCAATAAACAAAGTATGCAAAAAAAACTAGAAAACAAAACAAATCTATAAAGACTAGAGTTAGACAAACTAGATTAGATGTATTTTGAGGATGATCAAAATTTAATAGATGCAAAAATAAAACAAAATGAGTACTGAAAATTACAAAAAAAAAGCAATAAAAAATCAAATCTTGATCACTTGTTCCCGGCAACGGCGCCAGAAAAAGGGGCTTGTTGACGGTTAATAATTGTATCAAAGTTCGTTCGCGACTCGCAAGTGTACAAGTCTCCCGTCGTAGTCAAGGGACCCTTCTTCCCTCGAGTGGTGAACCCAAGGTATCGAATCCGTGGAACAAATGTGTGACGCAAGACTTAATCTATTAAAGCCAAGTAATCTTCAATATTCGATAAAAGACCTAATGCATCTAAGTAAAAGACACAAAACGAATCTAATCTACTAAAAACCGGAGAAAACAAAGTAAGATTAGGTAGATAAACCGATCTAGAGGGATCGGGGTAAGCCTTTTGTTGAAGTTCCAAGCAAGAGAAGAAGTAGCAAATCGAATCTTAATAAAAGCCTCTTTAAATCGTGGTTTCCCGTCCAAATCCGAAAACATCCGCCTTTCGAGACCCCCGTTCGTCACAACGTATCCCTATTCATGCGGGGAGCTTAGGGGCGAGTCAAAAGACAAGTCGAGATTCTTTCGGAAGATCCGGCGTGTACCTCTAGCCACCGCGGCTACAAGAACACCCTATGTAATCTATCTCGAGAATAGAATTGGAATAAGCAAAGCCGATCGAAAAACGAAATCTTCGAGGAAACACTTGATCGCTGAGAAAAGATTCAACTTGATAATTCAACTATAACAATGATACATACACAAGATCACCACCGGGATCCTTCCTTGATCTTGCTTCTAGCTCCGGAACTCCGACGTGGTCTTCCGTGCAAGGTTCCCACGTCGGCTAGGGAAACCCTAGTCAACTAGCTCGACCCTCTCCTCTCCTAGATGGTGTCCCTCTCTTCTCTGCTTCTCGGCGGCCGAAGACGAAATCTTCTCCCCGTGGCTCTCGGTCAGGGGACTATAAATAGCCCGATTGGCGGCTAGGGCAAAGGACGACGGATTTGGGCCCAAAATGGGCCTGGGCCGACCGGACTGGGCCGGCCGGCCTGGTCCCATTTAGGCCCGGCCCCGTGGGCTCCTTTGCCCGAGGTCGGTTCCCTTGCTTCCGGATGCTTCCCCCTTCGCATGTAGGTCCATGTCGTCGGTTTCTCTCCGAATTGGACTCAACTCCTTGTCTTGCAAGATTCAGCACTTTTCTGGTCAGGTCCCTGGAGTCCGTCGTCTTCTCGGATCAAGTCCCCCGGCTTCTTGGAGTTAATTTTGCTTCATTGCATGACTTGTTCGGGACTTCAAGGTCTTGTCATGAGGTGCTTGATGAACTTATCCCGAAAGTCTTGCATTCAACACTAAAACCCTGCATAAACATTAAACTCCAAAACCGACATGCACACGTGAACTTGTTATACCACGGGGGTTAGTACCAATGGATAAGGTATAAAACTCATGCCAACACCGAAGGTAAACTCATGGCTAGGTTGACGGATTTTCACCGTCAACAGATGGCCAGGGCCGTAGTTACAGAGTAGTCGCCTGGACCCGGAGGCCGCTTACAGCTGAGTAGTGCTGGAGTGGGTAGCCGCTTACAGCAGTAGATCCGTAAGTAGTCGTGTAGGCTGGATCTTGGAGTACATGGTCTCTTAGTAGACCGCTGCTAGAGTCCTTGACGCTCGTCGCAGCCCAGGATCCGTAGGTAGCCGCGCGCGGGCTGGATCCTAGAGAGGAGTAGTCCGGAGGCCCGGAGCGAGGACCGGAGGCCGCTTACGGCGAGAGGGGTGTTGGTGTAGTCGTGTAGACTTGAACCCGGAGTAGTCGTGTAGATTAGGCGTAGAATCGACAGAGCTGGTCGACGTTCCACGAGTTGTTGATGTCTTCGCCTTCAAGTGTCTGGAGGCGGTAAGAGCCCGGCCCAGTCACCTTTGCAACGGTGAAGGGACCTTCCCGGGGGGGGAGCTGAGCTTGTGTAGTCCTTCCGTGTTCTGGATGCGACGGAGGACGAGATCACCAACGTTGAAGGAGCGTTCCTTGACGTTGCGATCATGGTAGCGTCGGATACCCTCTAGGTACCTTGCTGATTGGACGAGGGCAGCGCAGCGAGCTTCTTCGAGGCTGTCGATGTCAACTCGTCTGCTGTCTTCTGAGACGCCTTCGTCATAATGCTGCACTGGTGGCGAGTTCCATATGACGTCGGCAGGGAGGATTGCTAGGGAGCCGTAGACCAGGAAGTAAGAGGATTGCCTTGTTGGCTTGGATGGCTGAGTCCGTAGCCCCCAAAGTGCGTTGGGTAGTTCCTTGATCCACTTGCCCCCTTTGGAGTTAGCAGCGTCGTGTAGCCACTTCTTGAGAGCGTCGAGCACCATCCCATTGGCGTGCTCGACTTGTCCGTTGGCCCTTGGATGGGCAACTGAGACGTATGGGACGTCGATCCCGCTGTTCTCGCAGTATTCCCAGAACTGATGCTTGTTGAAGTTGGAGCCCAGGTCTGTGATGATGCGGTGGGGTAGTCTGTAGCGATGTACGAGTTCATCCAGGAAGTCGAGTACTCTGTCAGCCTTGGGGCATGTGACCGGCTTGACCTCGATCCACTTGGTGAACTTGTCGGTGGTCACCAATACCCTGTTGAAACCACCTGGCGCAGTTGGCAGTGGCCCGATCATGTCGAGCCCCCAGCAGGCGAAGGGCCAGGTTGGCGGTATGGTGACTAGCTTGTAGGCCGGGACGTGTTCTTCGCTTGGCGAAGATGCGGCATCCTTGGCACCTTCTGACGAGTTCTTCGGCATCGCCCAGAGCTGTGGGCCAGTAGAAAGCTCGCCGGAAGGCCTTGCTGACCAGCGTGCGTGAGGACGCGTGGTTACCGCAGACGCCCTGGTGGATCTCCTCCAAGATGTCCTTGCCTTCTTCACGAGGGACGCACTTCATGAGTACTCCGGAAGATGTGCCCCGGTTGTAAAGCTTGTCTCCGACGAGGACGTAGGACTTGGCACGGCGGACGAGCTGTTCAGCCAAGTTCTTGTCTGAGGGAACCTTTTGCTCGCTGAGGTAGTCGATGAAGGGTTGCCTCCAGTCCACATCGATCACCATGACCTCTTGCCCATCTAGTGGGTGAGCTGGGACAGTGGTTGGTGGCGCCGGCTCCGGGATGGATGGCGCGTGAAGCTCGTGAATGAAGACACCCGCTGGTACTTGAGCGCGGGTGGATCCAAGTTTCGAGAGGACGTCCGCTGCAACGTTGTTGTCTCGGAAGATGTGGTGGAACTCGAGACCGTAGAACTTGTTCTCGAGCTTGCGGACTTCCAGGCAGTAGGCGTCCATGTTCTCCTTGTTGCGGTCCCAGGACTTATTGACTTGGTTGATGACCACTACGGAGTCGCCGTAGACTAGTAGCCGCTTGATGCCCAATGAAGCCGCGAGGCGGAGTCCGTGTAGAAGGGCTTCGTACTCGGCTTCGTTGTTTGAGACCTTCCAGAAGATCTGCAGGACGTACTTGAGTTGTTCTCCCGTTGGAGAGATCAGGAGTACCCCTGCACCTGCGCCCTCGAGGTTTAGTGAGCCGTCGAAGTACATCACCCAATGCTCTGGTCGCACCGTGGGAGTAGGCAGCTGGTTCTCCCGCCACTCTGCCATGAAGTCGACTAGTGCCTGCGACTTGATGGCTGTGTGTGGGTTGAAGTCGATGGTGAGGACACCGAGCTCGACCGCCCACTTGGAGATTCTTCCAGTAGCATCTTGGTTTCGCAGGATGTCGCCGAGCGGGTAGTCGGTGACGACGGATATTGAGTACTGCTGGAAGTAGTGTCGTAGCTTCCGCGAGGTGATGAGTACTGCGTACAGGAGCTTCCGCACAGGCTCCTAGCGTGCCTTGGACTCTGATAAAACCTTAAGGACCATGTGTGGTTCGAGGACCGGTGGATGGTCGCTTCCTTGTGTGATGAGTGATTGACAACGTTGTGTGGACTGATTCTTGGCTAAGTATTGCAGGTGCAGGTTGCGGCTTGACTTGTGTTGGTGCAGGTGAAGAACAAGCGCGAAAGGTCGTCGCCGGTGAGGCCTCCAAGTGTGGAGAAGACAAGTAGGCTTTGTTCGAGGGACCCGGTGGCCAGCGGGGTCAAGTGCGGGCCGCATGGTGTCATAAACAGCAAGATGAAGTCGTGGACGGTTTCTTAGTTGAGCCTCAAAACCAAGGTCGAGCCGGGACTACATGGGGGCCAAGTCATGAGTGGAGATTGGCGGAGGCTACACCAAGTTCGTGGGGTTTCCGGTGGTTCACCAGAAAACCACTGGGTTCATTGGTTGATCCACAAATCCAAGACCGAAGAACCGAAGACGGAGCTGCAGCAGCGCCAGACCGGTCTGACCGGTGGGGACCGGTCTGACCGGTGGGGAGCACCGGTCTGACCGGTGTGCGACGACGCAGTCCGGAGACTTCGAAGCGGAGGACACGCGTCGGGATCGCATGGCTTGCGTCGAGGCTACGCAGGGTGCGGTCGCCGGGCATCCGTCCGATGGAGAAGACATCAAGAATTCCAAATCCGCCCTTGAGGGGCTTGTATCCCTAGTTAGTAGAGAAGGGTATTTTGGACATTCGGTTGCCTCCATATAATCCAAGAGGTGAGAGGATGGCAGCCAACTCTTGGAACCCTAGCTCATTAGTTTTCCTATTTTCCACCTATTTTCCTTAGGTTTTCCATAGGAATAGCAAGAGAGCTTCACGAAGAGATCTTGTTGAGAGGGATGGATGATCGGGCGGCTTGCTAGACCTTGTATGAACCTTTGTTTCATGTATAGATGATTCAGCGTGGTTCCTCAAGGTTTGGATGTGTTTTCCCCGGTTGTTCTTGGTGGTGATTTTCGGAGCCCTCTCTCGGTGATTTCTTTGGGTTGTTTTCGGGACTTTTCACTTGGGGATTTGATGGGGGAAATTTGTGGGAACCCTTCGTGGTTCTTTGGGCTGTGATTCCCCTCCCAAATCCGTGAGTAAAAGTGCTCGATTTTGGGGTTTCATGAGTTCTTAGGTTGGAAGTGCTTTCGGCGGGATTTCTTCGATTCCTCCTTTTTGGACGAGATTTGGTGGGATTAAACTTGGCTACGGACTCCTCATGAGGTGTTCCTGATATCCCCAAAGTCTTGTTCAAGTTCGTGGAGTGATTCGAGAGATCGAGATTTGGATTTGGGGGAGTTGACCCGCGGGTGCTGTTCATCCCGAGCTGCCCAGGCTACACCGGTCTGACCGGTGCTCTTGACCGGTCTGACCGATGTGAGCCCTTGTGGGATTTTGCTTAGGTGAACGTCTTGGTGTGTTCGCTGTTGTCCCGTGGTGCTGCTATTTCGAGTTTGGGTCAGTTTGGTGGTCGGTTGGCCTGTTTGGTGCCTTGGGGGCTTTCAGGCTGCCATCGGTCTGACCGGTGTGTCTCACCGGTCTGACCGGTGTAGAGCCACTTAGTGAAAGTTGCTCAGTCTCACCGGCAGGGACCGGTCTGACCGGTGGTGCTCACCGGTCTGACCGGTGTGGGTCTGTAGACTCGAGTTTTGGTGTTCCGCTGCGTTCTCGAGTCGGTAGGCTGTGTGTGTTGGTTCCTAGGTCCAGTGGCACTCCAGTGGCTACGTGGGCTTGGCCAACATGGGTAGTGAGTCGGAGACGTGTGTTGGAAGCCGCGTTCATCTTGTTGGAGCTTCGATCTCCATCGAGAAGAATTCTTATCGGCTCCCATTCACTCCCCCCTCTCTGGTTCGCCGTATCGGTCCTTCAAGTGGTATCAGAGCAAGTTCGGGTCTTTGTTGACTCTAACCAGTCTAAGATCCAAGGATGGCGTACCAGGAACGGGGTTCGGGTCCTCCACACTTCGATGCCAAGAACTACCAGATGTGGAGCAAGCGGATGGGTGCGTTCCTCCGCGGAAAGGGTCAGATCCTTTGGGATGTCACGGTGGACACAGGCTATGTCCAGCCGATGGACTTCCTCGCTCCAGGACCGAGGGACAGATTCGACGCCAACAACAAGGCGGTCGACTACTTGTTTCGTTCTTTGTGTCAGCCTGAGTTCGATCGGGTGCACACCGAGCACTTGGCTTGTAGGATTTGGGCGGTCTTTGAAGGAGGCTCATGTTGGGAACGCCCGGAGTTCGAGCACGGATATATGCGACCTACCGGAGAGAGTACGAGAACTTCACTCATCTCCCTGGTGAGTCCATCGATGCCTTGTTCCAGAGGTTCACGGTGGTTGTGAACAACATGAGGGCCAATGTGGACGTGCTCCCATACGATGATCATGATAGAGCGGTCAAGCTCTTACACTCTTTGGACCGTACCATATGGGGCGGAAAGTTCGAGGCCATTGTGGAGTCAGAGAAGTATGACACTCTGACGGTGAACGAGCTGTTCTCGAAGCTCAAGTAGGCTGAGGTGGATAGGGGCATAACTGCCAAGCTCGAGGGTCCAACTGACTCCCATAGTCTCGCCCTCGTTGGTGGTTCCAAAGGAAAGGTTCACTCTAACCCATCCACCAGGATGTTCTCTTTCTCCTCTTTGATGTCTATGCCAGATGAGGAGTTCGACGAGCTTGGAGAGGACGAGCTGGCGCTCCTGACGAGGCGGTTCAAGAGGCTGCACGAGAACCGCGTGAACATGAGGAGGAACACGAGGACTTGCTTCCAGTGCGGCAAGCTGGGACACTTCGTCGCCGACTGCCCGGAGAAGGCCGAGAACAAGGACATCTACAAGCACAAGCCGAGGATGGACGGCAAGTACAGTTCGAGGCGTGACCACAAGAGCAAGCGCAAGAACAAGTACAAGGACGAGCGACGATCGAGGAAGAAGGAGAGCCGAGGCAAGGCCCGAGCGATGGTTGGAGCGAGCGACGTCGACTCCAGTTCCGCGTACTCCACCTCGAGCACGAGCAGCAGTGAAGACGAGGGAGATCGTCGCAAGAACAAGAAGTCGTCCAAGAACCTAAGCGGGGCCGAGGCGCTTCGCGAGAGATGGCTTCGCACCATGGCGGCGAGCTCCGGCGGCAAGAAGAGCACACGGAAGCGACTCGGACTGTGAGTCCGACGACAAGGTGCGTGATGAACTTCCCTTCTTGCGCCAGGAGAATGAGAGGCTTGGCTCTTTGCTTGATAACCGTGATGACATGCTTAGAGAGGCCATGAAAATGAGGAAAGAGCTTAGGGCTTCACTCGAGGATGCTAGGACTAGAGTGGCTGAGCTAGAGACACAGGTGCTTGATAGCAAGCTTGAGATTGATTCCCTTAAGGCTAGCCCTGTTGTCTCAGATGAGATTGATTATGCTGATTGCTCCATATTCCTTGATGATCTTGCTTTGTTTAAGGAGAAGCATGCCTCCAAGTGTGAGGAACTAGATGTGCTTAGGGTTGAAGTGGCTGAGCTGAAATCTAGATCTGCTTTGCTAGGTGCTTGCACTTCTTGCCCTGTTTTGCATGCTAAGATTGCTGAGATGCATGCATACACTAGTTCTCTTGAGGCTAAGCTGAAGGAACCCATTCCTACATCATGCTCTACATGTGAAATGCATGCATTGAAAAATTTGGAACTTGCACACTATGTTGATCGTTTGCAGGATGAGAATGATGAGCTGAGGAAGTTGATGGGTTGGTTGTTCGGTCATGAGCCTCAGTTGAGGATGATGATCGAGGCCTTTAAGAGGCAAGATGGTGAGGGACATGGGGCAAACAAGGTTGGTGAGGGAAGTGGAGAGAATATCCCGGAGCCACCGAAAACCCACCACAAAAATGATTTCCCTCCAAAACCCAACCATCTTAGGAACCGACTAGACACAACCCCAGCTCCACCCACATTTCCTAAACCCACAAATGATCTCCAAAAGCCTATCAAGTTTGTGAGCACTTCGGGAAAGTGTTCTTTGGGAAGGAGTGTGAGAAGGCTAGCGGTGAGAAACCGGTGGAGGAGTTGAGTGGAGAGAACCCGAGTGAGCGACCACATCCCAAGCCAAATCCTAAGCTTGTGAGGTTCCATTGTGGCTATTGTGGGAGAGATGGCCATAAGGAGGAGTTTTGCTTCAAGAGGAAGCGAGAGGAGAGAATGGCAAAGGAGTGGGCTAACAAGGACAAGTACCACCCTTCCGATGGTGTACTTGAGCCTCGTATGCGGATGCCCGGGGCCAAGGCGAGTGTGAGGACGGTTCGGGCTTGGGGAGAGAAGAAGGGCTGTCGGAGGTGCTTCGCGCCGGGTCACACCGGTCGGACCGGTGTGGGGCACCGGAGAAGACCGGTGCGGGCACAGACGGAGACGGTACCGTTTGGGTTTCGAGCTCGTACAGGTGCGAGGGTTGTTTCTGGTGGTCGTGGTTCTGGTGGCTGGGCTGGAAAGGGTGCAGGTGGTCAGTTTGCTAGGCGTTCTCCTCCTCGTGCTCAATACGGGGATCGGAGGGGTCATAGCTTTGAGTTGGAGAGGAGGGATGTTCCACGGGCCTTCTTGCGTGGATGTGGTCCTCCTCCAGGCAGAGAGGGGTGGTTCCCTTAGGGTGGTTACCGTGGTGGTGTTCGTGGAGGTAGCTTTGGTAGGAGAGATGCTTTGGTTGGTGCTAACCCCACTTTCGAGCAAATGGCTCGGCACTGGTTTTCCTCTTTTGGTGCTAACCCCAGTGCTGAGTCGTTTGTTCGCTCACGTGCTTATTTTTGAATTTCAGGTGGGAGACTTGAAGAACATTTGGTTGATTGACTCCGGTTGCTCGAGGCATATGACCGGAGACAGGGGGTGGTTCTCAAGTCTCGTCCCGATGGTGACAAGGAGGTACATCACTTTTGGGAACAATGGGCGTGGGCGTGTGCTTTCAGAAGGTGAGATCAAAGTGAGTGACAAGATCACTCTGAGGCGTGTTGCTCTTGTTCAATCACTGGGGTACAATTTGCTTTCTGTGTCCCAGTTGTTGGATGAGGGCTTTGAGCTGTTGTTTCGGCCAGGTGGTTCTCGGATTGTGGACTCTCGAGGGGACCTTGTCTGTATGGTCGTTCCCGAGGGTCAGGTGTTTCGTGCTGATTTTTCTCAGTCTTCGGGTGTGGAGCGTTGTTTCTTGGCTGGTTCTTCGAGTGAGTTGTGGAAGTGGCATAGGAAGTTGGGTCACTTGAGCTTTTACCTTTTGTCTCGCTTGAGTAAACTCAATTTGGTCCGAGGATTGCCACGGTTGAGGCTTGAGAAAGAGTTGGTTTGTGCGCCTTGTAGGCATGCCAAGATGGTAGCCTCTTCTCACCCGCCTCTCACCGATGTGATGAGCGAGCGTCCATGCGAGCGCTCCATATGGACCTTGTTGGCCCAGGTCGTGTGCGATCTGCGGGTGGGAAGTGGTATGTCCTTGTTGTGGTGGACGACTACTCTCGGTATGCGTGGGTGTTCTTTCTCGAGGATAAGGGGGAGACGTTTGGTTTTGTTCGAGATCTAGTCTTGAGGTTGAGAAACGAGAGGCACGGAGATGCCATATGAGCTATCCGCAGTGATAATGGCTCGGAATTCAGAAACTCTCGTTTTGAAACCTTTTGCCATGACTTGGGTCTTGAGCACCAGTTTTCGAGTCCGTATACGCCTCCCCAGAATGGTGTTGTGGAAAGGAAGAACAGGACCTTGTGCGAGATGGCTCGGACGATGCTTGATGAGCATAGGACTGCGAGGAGGTATTGGGCCGAGGCGGTGAACACCGCGTGCTATGTGTCGAACGGGGATATACCTCGAGTGCACAAGAAGAAGACATGCTATGAGTTGATGCATGGTCGCACACCCAAGGTGAGTCGGTTCCATGTCTTTGGTTGCAAGTGTTTCATTCGAAGAAAGGCGGGGAAGTTGGATAAGTTTGAGGCTAGGTCTGTCGATGGCATTTTCTTTGGTTATGCATCTCATTCTAGAGCATATCGTGTGCTCAATCTTGAAACTAACCAAATCGTGGAGACTTGCGAGGTAACCTTCGACGAGACAGAGCCACGTAGTCAGCTTGTCTTTGAGTGTGCAGGTGATGATGAGCTTGGCGAGGAGATCTATCAGGAGGAGGAGCATGAACATGGAGAGGATGAAGATGGTGTTGTGGTGCCCCCGGCTGAACATGTACCCACTACTTCGACTACGATGATGGATGGACCCTCTGCTACACCTACGACGACAAATCAAGAACAAGGAGAAGATGATGTTGAGGGGGAGGTAGCATCAAGGCGAGAACCTCCCCGGCGAGTACAAGTGGATCACCCAGCTTCGAGGATCATCGGTGACATGGATGAACGCACTACACGGTCGAGGGTTCGAAACAATTCCCATTTCGCTAATGCTGCGTTTGTTGCTTCTTTTGAGCCCAAAGACATTGGACACGCACTATCTGATCACATTTGGGTTAATTCGATGCACGAGGAGTTGGAGAACTTTGAGAGGAATCAGGTGTGGGAGTTGGTTGACCCTCCCCCAGGGTGTAAGCCGTTTAGTACACAGTGGGTGTGGAAAAACAAAGAGGGAGAGAAAGGTGAGGTTGTGAGGAACAAGTCGAGACTTGTTGCTCAAGGGTTCAGTCAAAAGGAGGGGATCGACTACGAGGAGACCTTTGCTCCCGTAGCCCGTTTGGAGGCAATTAGGATCCTTCTAGCCTTTTCTGTGGCTAAAGGGTTCAAGTTGCACCAAATGGATGTGAAGAGTGCTTTCCTGAATGGTGTGTTGGAGGAAGAAGTGTATGTGAGGCAGCCTCCGGGGTTTGAGAGTGAGAAGTACCCCCACCGGGTGTACAAGTTGAGGAAGGCGTTGTATGGGTTGAAGCAGGCACCTAGAGCTTGGTATGGCAGGTTGAGGGGGTTCTTGTTTGCGAGAGGCTTTGAGATGGGGAAGGTCGATCAGACCTTGTTTTTGCTGAGGCAGGGCAGAGATATCCTGATTGTGTAGGTGTATGTGGATGATATTGTCTTTGGTGGCTCGTCTAACTCTCTTGTTGCGAGGTTTGCAGATGATATGAGCAGGGAGTTTGAGATGAGTATGATGGGCGAGTTGCAGTTCTTCCTTGGGCTACAAATCAAGCAATCAAAGGAAGGAACATTTGTGCACCAGGCTAAGTACACCAAGGACATTGTGCGGAAATTCAAGATGGAGGACTCCAAGGCTATGACGACACCGATGAGTACGACTACAGCTCTTGATGCGGACAAGGAAGGTGAACACGTGGACCATAAGGAGTACCGGAGCATGATCGGGTCACTCCTCTACTTGACGGCGACGAGGCCGGACATACAGTTCTCGGTGTGTCTGTGCGCTCATTTTCAAGCGTCTCCAAGGACTTCGCATCGGCAAGTAGTGAAGAGAATTTTCAGGTACTTGCTTCACACTCCCAACTTCGGCCTTTGGTACTCCGCGTCCTCTTCTTTGGCGCTTCATGGTTTTTCAGACGCGGATTTTGCCGGGTGTCGGTTGGATAGGAAGTCCACTTCTGGGACTTGCCAGTTTTTGGGTTCCTCTTTGGTGTCTTGGTCTTCCCGCAAGCAGTCGAGTGTTGCTCAATCCACGACCGAGGCCGAGTATGTTGCCGCTGCTAGTTGTTGCTCTCAGCTCCTATGGATCACCTACACCATGAGTGACTTTGGTGAAGAGTATACCCATGTCCCACTTCAATGTGATAGCACCAGTGCCATAAGCGTTGCAAAGAACCCAGTGCTTCATTCCAAAACCAAGCACATAGAAGTGAGGTATCATTTTCTGAGAGACAACGTAGAAAAAGGGAAGATAGCTTTGATCCATGTACCCACACATGACCAACTAGCCGATATTTTCACCAAACCCCTAGATCAAGCAACTTTCACTCGTTTGCGGGGGGGAACTTGGTGTGTGTTTGATTTTTTGAGTTGGGTGTGTGGGAGCTCTCTTTTGCCGGTGGTGTCGAGCCCGTTTTGCCTCCCCTCAAGGAGCCGGTTGTAGCTATGTATAGTTTTCCTTTGTGCATTTCTTGCATTTGGCATGGCATATGTAACATGATGTATAGGCATCCTTATATCTTAGATTGCATGCATTTTGTATCATATGCATTGGTTAGGAAAAGCTTCTCTCATATACATTGTTCACCATGGAATGAGATATATGTCTTTGTGAGCTTCTTTGGTATGCTTCGGTTAGTTTGGCTTAGCTCTTGATGATCTTGATGAATAATCCATGGTTGATAGCTATGCTTTTGAAAAATGTCACATGTATGCTCTCTCATGTGTAAATGCCTTTACATGCTCTTGACATGTTTTTGTGGCCTTGCTATGCTTAATTTGTGGTTGGATAGCTAGTTTATTGATCATATGGGGCCAAAGGCTCATTTGCCATCATGAATGTTTAGCCCTCTTGATTTATCTTGTGGAGGGGCATAAGTTCCTTTTTGTCGCAAAGACATTTCATGTACCATTTACAAATCTGAAAATGAAATGAACAATGCTTGGAAAATATGTTCCCATGTCATATGTTCTGAATTAATTCGCTTTGGGTGCTAAACCGTTGCATGATGCCTACCAATGAGAAGTCTCATACATAGAAGTAGGCACATGGCTCGGTGGCTTTGACATGACATGAGGTGCTTGTGGGTGTTTGTGATGGTCTTATGATTAGAATGGTTGTCCTAGCATGAAGTTTGTGTGGCTTTGCCATTTTGATATGCTTTGATCATGTTTAGGACTTTGCTCATGAGAGGCAAGTTTTTCGCAAAATTGCCAAAATCCATCTTAGCTTCGTCCAATGGTTGTGAAACTTGGTGATCATGTAGTTGAGATCGATACGAAGCCATAGAGTATCTAACTTGCTCATTTGGACATGTGTAGCATTCTTTGTTGAATTTTGTTTATTTGAGAAGCTCTAAGTTGCATTTTTTGCATTTTTTGGCTTGATTCATGCATTGTCAACAAGGGGGAGAAGTTTGAGCTTGAAATGGCTTGCTGGGCCCATTCAGAAGGTTTTCAGGTGGTTTCGAGCCATTTCTGGGCTCTGTTGTGCACCGGTCTGACCGGTCAGAGTCACCGGTCTGACCGGTGTGAGTGCTGGTTCTGTTCACATGTTGCACACCGGTCTGACCGGTGGTGTTGACCGGTCTGACCGGTCAGGGCTGAGTTGTTGCAGCTGCCCTGTTTCAAGTGGTGTTTTGCACGCATTTGTTCAGGGGGAGCTTGCATGTGTGCAGGGGGAGCTCTTTGTGGTTGTTCGAGCTTTGCTTTGGTGGTTTGCGCTCTTTGCTCGAGCCGTTGCCCTTGCCTAAGGGGTCCGAGACTTGTCTTCTTCAAGTGATCTTGCTCTTTGCCTTTGTTTGGCTTTCGATCGCTTGTTGAAGTTTCTTTTTGTTCGTCTCTTTTCCTTTTCTTTTCTCTCTTGTTACTTTCGTGTGGGTGTTGTCAATGCACTCATCAAGGGGGAGATTGAGGACCATGTGTGGTTCGAGGATCGGTGGATGGTCGCTTCCTTGTGTGATGAGTGATTGGCAACGTTGTGTGGACTGATTCTTGGCTAAGTATTGCAGGTGCAGGTTGCGGCTTGACTTGTGTTGGTGCAGGTGAAGAACAAGCGCGAAAGGTCGTCGCCGGTGAGGCCTCCAAGTGTGGAGAAGACAAGTAGGCTTCGTTCGAGGGACCCGGTGGCCAGCGGGGTCAAGTGCGGGCCGCATGGTGGCATGAACAGCAAGATGAAGTCGTGGACGGTTTCTTGTTTGAGCCTCAAAACCAAGGTCGAGCCGGGACTACGTGGGAGCCAAGTCATGAGTGAAGATTGGCGGAGGCTACACCAAGTTCGCGGGGTTTCCAGTGGTTCACCAGAAAACCACTGGGTTCCTTGGTTGATCCACAAAGCCAAGACTGAAGAACCGAAGACGGAGCTGTAGCAGCGCCAGACCGGTCTGACCGGTGGGTCCGATCGGTCTGACCGGTGGGGACCGATCTGACCGGTGTGCGACGACGCAGTCCGGAGACTTCGAAGCGGAGGACACGCGTCTCGATCGCATGGCTTGCGTCGAGGCTACGCAGGGTGCGGTCGCCGGGCATCCGTCCGATGGAGAAGACATCAAGAATTCCAAATCTGCCCTTGAGGGGCTTGTATCCCTAGTTAGTAGAGAAGGGTATTTTGGACATTCGGTTGCCTCCATATAACCCAAGAGGTGAGAGGATGGCAGCCAACTCTTGGAACCATAGCTCATTAGTTTTCCTATTTTCCACCTATTTTCCTTAGGTTTTCCATAGGAATAGCAAGAGAGCTTCACGGAGAGATCTTGTTGAGAGGGATGGATGATCGGGCGGCTTGCTAGACCTTGTACGAACCTTTGTTTCATGTATAGATGATTCGGCGTGGTTCCTCAAGGTTTGGATGTGTTTTCCCCGGTTGTTCTTGGTGGTGATTTTCGGAGCCCTCTCTCGGTGATTTCTTTGGGTTGTTTTCGGGACTTTTCTCTTGGGGATTTGATGGGGGAAATTTGTGGGAACCCTTCGTGGTTCTTGGGGTTGTGATTCCCCTCCCAAATCCGTGAGTAAAAGTGCTCGATTTTGGGGTTTCTTGAGTTCTTGGGTTGGAAGTGCTTTCGGAGGGATTTCTTCGATTCCTCCTTTCTGGACGAGATTTGGTGGGATTAAACTTGGCTACGGACTCCTCATGAGGTGTTCCTGATATCCCCAAAGTCTTGTTCAAGTTCGTGGAGTGATTCGAGAGATCGAGATTTGGATTTGGGGGAGTTGACCCGCGGGTCTTTGTTCATCCCGAGGCGCCGGAGCTACACCGGTCTGACCGGTGCTCTTGACCGGTCTGATCGGTGCGAGCCCTTGTGGGATTTTGCTCGGGTGAACATCTTGGTGTGTTCTTTGTTGTCCCGTGGTGCTGCTGTTTTGAGTCTGGGTCAGTTTGGTGGTCGGTTGGCCTGTTTGGTGCCTTGGGGGCTTTCAGGCTGCCATCGGTCTGACCGGTGTGTCTCACCGGACTGACCGGTGTAGAGCTACTTAATGAAAGTTGCTCAGTCTCACCGGCAGGGACCAGTCTGATCGGTGGTGCTCACCGGTCTGATCGGTGTAGGTCTGTAGACTCGAGTTTTGGTGTTCCGCTGGGTTCTCGAGTCGGTAGGCAGTGTGTGTTGGTTCCTAGGTCCGGTGGCACTCCAGTGGCTATGTGGCTTGGCAAATCTTGGTAGTGAGTCGGAGACGTGTGTTCGAAGCCGCGTTCATCTTGTTGGAGTTTCGATCTCCATCGAGAAGAATTTTTATCGGCTCCCATTCACTCCCCCCTCTCTGGTTCGCCGTATCGGTCCTTCAAACCTCGCTGACGAAGTAGACTGGGCGCTGGACTGGATAGGCGTGGCCGTCTTCTTGCCGCTCGACGACGATGGCAGTACTGACCACGTGGGTTGTCGCAGCGAGGTAGAGCAGTAGCTGCTCGCCCTTGTGAGGAGCCGTGAGGATCGGCGACTTCGATAGGAAGTCCTTGAGCTGGGCAAGGGCTTGATCCGCCTCTGGAGTCCACACGAACTTTTCTTGATGCTTGAGTAGTTTGAAGAAGGGGAGCCCCCATTCTCCTAGCCTCGAGATAAATCTTTTCAGTGCCGCCATGCACCCTGTCAGCTTCTGGACATCTTTGATGCTCGTGGGAGCTTTCATGCTGGTGATGGTGGAGATCTTCTCGGGGTTGGCTTCGATGCCGCGCTGGCTGATGATGAAGCCGAGTAGTTAGCCCGAAGGTACGCCGAAGACGCACTTGTTTGGGTTGAGCTTCCAGCGGTACTCGCGCAGTGATGCGAAAGTCTCTTCAAGGTCGTCGATGAGGGTGCGGAGTTTACGGTCTTGACGACCACGTCATCCACGTAGGCTTCGACGTTCTTGTTGAGTTGCCTCTTGAAGCAGGCCTGGATAGCTCGTTGGTATATAGCGCCGGCGTTCTTCAACCCGAAGGACATGGTCGTGTAGCAGTACGCGCCAAACGGGGTGATGAACGCGGTCTTCTCCTGGTCTTCTTCCTTGATCGCGATCTGGTGGTATCCGGAGTAGCAGTCGAGGAATTAGACCAGGTCGCAGCCCGCCGTGGAGTCGATGACTTGATCAATCTGCGGCAACCCGAAGGGGTCCTTGGGGCAGTGCTTGTTGAGGTCGGTGTAGTCGACGCACATCCTCCACTCGTTCGAGTTCTTCTTGCGGACGAGGACGGGGTTGGCGAGCCACTCGGGATGGAAGACTTGTCGATGAAGCCGGCCGCGAGTAGTTTGGCGAGTTCCGTCTTGATGGTGTCCCGTCTGTCGTCGGCAAAGCGTCGGAGGTGTTGTCGCTTGGGGGTGGCCTTAGGATCGACGTTGAGGCAGTGCTCAATCAGCTCCCTGGGCACTCCTGGCATGTCCGCTGGCTTCCACGCGAAGATGTCGCGGTTAGCCCGAAGGAAGCTGATGAGTGCGTCTTCCTATTTGGGGTCGAGGCCAGCCCCGATGGTGGTGGTCTTGCTGGGGTCGCCTGTTCCGAGGTCGATCGTTGTCTTGACGAGTACCTCCTCAGGTGGCTGAGGCTTGTTGGCGCTGTCAGACTTCTCTGGGATGTCGAGTTCACTTGTAGCAAGCTTCTTCAACGCGGCGTAGACCTCCATCATCACATTGGGTACTTGGTTCGTAGAGGCGATCCCCACGGCTTCTGTGTTGCAGTCGTGAGAGATCTTCAAGTCTCCTTGAAGGGAGAGTACACCAGCTGGGCTTGGCATTTTGAGTACCAAGTAGGTGTATGGGGCACCGCCATGAACTTGGCGATGGCCGGTTTGCTGAGGATGGCGTGGTAGGAAGTCTCGAAGTCCGCGACCTCGAACTTGATGTACTCGGTACGGTAGCTGTCCCGAGATGCCCCGAAGGTAACTGGTAGGACCACTGAGCCCAGTGGAATAGCCGCGTTGCCAGGGACGATGCCGTAGAAGGGCGTGTTGCTCTTGGTGAGCATGTGAGTGATGTCGAGCTTCATTTTCTTCAAGGTCTTGGTGAAAAGGACGTTGAGCCCGCTTCCACCGTCGATGAGCACCTTGTTGAGTTTGGAGCCCGCGACCACCGGCTTCGGTACGAGGGGGAACCGTCCTGGTTCGGAGAAGCTGGTCCATTGATCCGCGCGGGAGAAGGTGATGGGTACCTCCGACCACCTGAGAGGGGTCGGGACCGCTGGCTCAATGGACATGACTTCACGACGGGTAGCCTTCTGCTCCCGCCTGCTGGGCAATCCGCTGAAGAGGACGTTGACGGTCTTGTCAGGCTCCTGGAAGTCGTTGTTGTCGCCGTCCTTCTTCTTGCCCTTTTGGTCGTGAGGGTGCGGTGGCTCTGGTGTATCCTTGAGTGCATGCCTGAGTTGGTAGCACTACTCGGTGGTGTGGTTGTTGTTTGGATGCCACGGGCACTTCTCCTTCAGCAGGTCTTTGAAACCGCCGGAGTTCTTCTTCGAGTTCCCTTTCGCAGGGCGCTGGATAGCCGCGACAGTGTTGTCTGGCTTGCGCTTGCGGTTGGGACCCGAGTAGTAGTAGTAGTTGTTGTTGTTGCGACCGCCCTGGTTCGCATTGCTGCCGCTGCCACCGCCCTGGTTCTTCTTGGTCTTGCCGCGGATGGCGTCGTATTTGGCATTGGCCTTGTCTTCTTCATCCGCCCAGGACGTGATCATGTCCTTGAGGTGGGGGATGGACCTGGGGTGGCGATGACCAAAGTCTTCGAAGGTGCAGCGGTGGTAGAGACCGTCTTGGAAAAGGTCGATGACCTCCTTGTCGGTGACGTCGACGATGGTAGCGCGCTTGTCGAAAAAGCGGCGCATGTACTTGCGGAGGGTCTCGCCTTGTTCCTGCTTGATCATGGCCAGGTCCATGCAATTACCCGATCGGCCCATGGCGCCCGCGAAGTTGCTGGTGAACTACTCCTTCAGCTGGTCCCACTTGTCGATCGAGTGCTTGTCCAGCGACTCGAGCCATGTGAGTGGTGCTTGGTTCAGGCAGAAGGGGAAGTAGAGGCACTTGGTGTCGCTGTTGCCGCCAGCATTCTCGATGGAGAGGGCGTAGCACCTGAGCCACTGGATGGGATCCTGCTTCGCATCGTACTTGGTGATCCCCAAGGGTTTGAACGTGTCGGGGAGGAGCAAGTTGCGAAGCCGAGGTGAGAAGGCGGGGAAGCCGTTGCCCTCAACTGCGGTGGTTGACTTCTTCCGCCACAGCTCCTCAATCTTCTTGCGAGCGTCGTAGACGCCCTGTGAGGCGCCAGAGGCGTGGCTGTTCACGTGGCCTCGGCCGCCGTGACTGCCACCGCCACCAGCCCTCCTGTTGGCTCCATGGTTGGAGCTTCCGCCGTCGCCGCCGCCGCCGTCGGGGGTCGTTGTTGCCCCCCCGCCGGCCGGAGCGCGGTGGGGGATGACCTCTCGGTTGCTGTGGTCGCGCTGTGAAGGTCCGCCGGCGTTGGAGCGACGACGGTTTGGCTCGGCTGGGAGGTCAGCTCGAGTATGGTTAGGACCGTTGTTGGCGCTGCGACTTGTGGCTTTGTTGTCGCGGTGCCTGGCTGGAGGAGGCTGGTTGACTCTGTTGTCGACCCGCATGAAGTAGGCGTCTTCAGCGAGCTTGGCGATGACCTCTCCGGCGCGTATGCCCCGAGCCTGGCGTGCGATCGCTGTGATCGACATGAGGCATTGCTCAGGGGTAGTGTGTACTCTGTTCTCGACCGCCTCGAGAGCTTCCACAAGGTTGCGGACGGGGAAGTTGTCGCGGAGGCGCCGGTGACGTTCGCTGCGCTTCCGGTTACGCTCACGTCGAGCGTCTCTGTCTGCAGGGTTCTCGTTCAGTGGAGCATCAGCAGAGAGCTTGTCGGAGGAGATGTCTTCCAGGTACTTGTCCTGAGCCGTGCCTGAAGGCCCTGGGGTGTCGTCAGCAGCCATGAAGACTTGGCGATCGGGGGTGCCAAGCCTGGACTCAGAGGGTTCCACCTCAGTTGGTGTGCTTGAGTCAGCCCGGGCTAGGGGTGTTCCCTCCTGGAACGGTAGCGAGTCGATGTAGGCGACGTAGCGTGAGTCTCCACTTATCAGGTCGGCAGGCTTGCGGTCTGTCTAGTAGACGAATCTCCCGGCTGGTGTGGATGTTATAACCAGCCCAGAGGCCGGCCCTGACAAGGGAAGTTCAGTAGAGTTGTCTTCGGACTCGGGCTCCTCAGGGTCCGACCCGAGTCGAACTCGTAATCCGGGTTCGAGTAGAACTCGGAAAGAGGGCGGGAGTCCGAAGCGTGGCTGGAGGTGGTGTCGGAGTCCGAGTTGTACGCGGGTACGGGCTCCTTGCCGGACCGGCGCGGAGTGGGAGCCCCCGTGCGGGCCCGGCTGAGGGTGCGGGGGCCGCGCGCGGAGCGCTCGCGAGGTGAGGGGACCGCGTGCGATGGCTGAGGAGCCGGCTCGCATGCGATGGCCCATGGGGACGTCGAGTTCGAGTTGGAAGCGGACTCGAGCTCGAAGTCAGCGTGGTGGTTGAAGAGCGAAATTTCGCCGAACTTGCCGGCGAGTTCGCCCTCCGACAACCCTTCGGAAGCGTCACGAAGCCGGTCTTTGGGTTGGGTTGCATGGTTAGACGGCGCTGGAAGGAGCCCGCGCCATCAGCGGTGCAGACCCAGGCGCCGAACACGAAGGTGTCGCCGCGATTGAAGGCGACGGTTGGCTTGAAGTAGACGGGAGCCGTCGAGTTCGCCATGTGATCTCGGGCGAGATCCCCTACCTGGCGCGCCAGCTGTCGATGTTTTAGACCGGCAACCTACTAAGGGGGAGTACCGAAGAGACACGTGGCACACAATTTAGACAGGTTCATGCCGCGAGGTGCGTAATACCCTACGTCCTGTATGCTGCGTAGCTCTGGATTGATTCGGCACGATTACAAGATGGTGCAATAGTGCGTCGTGGGTTGTATGAGATGTGTTGAGGTGATCCTAGAGATCGATCCCTGCCTCGCCTTATATAGTCCGGGAGGCAGGGTTACAAGTCGGAGTAGGGAGAGAGTACTAGTCGAGTACGTCTAGGAGTCTTCCATACAGTACAGGACATGTACAGCTTCCTAACCGAGTACTTCTCCTCTGCAATCCTTGTGCTTCACGCATTCAGGTGCCGTGTAGCGCAAGCTGGGTAGTCCCAAGGGCCCACTGAGTAGTCGGTCCTGGTACCCACTGAGGTAGTGGGCCCAGGGAGGTCCATACGACAACGTGGGCTTGACGAACTTGGGTAGTGAGTCGGAGACGTGTGTTGGAAGCCGTGTTCATCTTGTTGGAGTTTCCATCTCCTTCGAGAAGAATTTTTATTGGCTCCCATTCACTCCCCCCTCTCTGGTTCGCCGTATCGGTCCTTCAGCTTTGCTGTTGTAGTCGTTGATCACTGGCCGGATCGCCGTCTAGCGCCGCGCATCAGACCGCGCCCTGCTCGCCCAGTTATGGCACCACAGGCGGAGCCCCTGGACCGAGGTGCGCGCGACCGAGTCACACACGTCCTCCGGCTAGAGGGCCCGCGGTGGAGCCTACGGTCGGCGGCGAAAGATCATGGCGGCGGATGGCGGCGGTGCTCGGGATCCGGGGGAGGGGAAAGGGGAGAGCGAGGAGCGGTTACATGATGTGGGGATTAGGGTGTCCCCTGTGCGCCGGCCGGTTTTAACCCAGTTCGGATTCCTCCCAGCCATCCGATCTGCGATGAACGAGCAGGATCGCCCGCATCAGATCAGCGTTGGTGAATGGGTCGGTCCGCAGCAGGCCAGTAGTTGGAACGTTGCACAGGCCGTAAGATGGGCCGGATTAGCTAAATAGAGGGGATGGGCTCCTGCGGGCGAAAAGCATATATGGGCTAATTTTGAGGTTTTGAGCCTATTTAAGTTTTCCTTTTATCTTTTATGTTTTCCGACTTATTTAATTTCCGTAAGTCATATAATCGTTTTATTTACTGTTTAGTTTGCATTATTTCGCTGAAAATTTATGTTTTCCACCTGTATGCAATTAAGATGCTCTCTAATTAAGTGGAACCATCGAGAAGCTTAGTTACAGTACACTTGTAATTAATTCTGACCATCATTGTTTTAATTACGAGTTTAATGATAATTTTCGTTTGTTTTCTGCCCATCGGTGATGCAAATTGAAATTTATTGCATAATTATAATCAGACCATCGTAAGGTTATTATTATGCTTTTATGTGCATCTTTATTGTGTATTTTACTGAAACAAGTATGACTCAGTCTTGCATGAGGCTAGGCCTGTTGTTTCTACTGCACCTAGTGCTGATGATTCTAATGTCGATAAGTGGGATAGGAATAATAGAATGGCCAACATGATCATTAAGCAATCGATCTCTGTGGCCATTAGAGGTGCTATTCCTGATAAACATGAGGATGGTCGTGAGTTGACCGCTAAGGAATTCTTCGATAAGGTTGAAAAAAACTTTAAGAGCTCCTCTAAGACCTATACTAGCACTCTCATTATGAAAATGCTAACATTTGAGTATAATGGGCAAAGTGATATTAGGGAGCACATTTTGAGCATGTGTGATATGGCCAATAAGCTTAAGGCACTGGATATGGTTATCTCGGATGGTTTTCTGGTGCATTTAATGCCTCCTCAATATAGTCGTTTCAAGATAAGTTACAACACTCAGAAGGGACTTGGAACATAGCTGAGCTCATCAGCTATTGTGTTGAGGAAGAGGAAAGACAGAAGGCTGGAAAAGGGAAGAATGTGGCTAACCTTGTTGGGTTTAACCATCCTTCTAAAAATCAAGCTGAATCAGGAAGCAACAAGCATCCTAAGAAGAAATTTAAGAAAAATAATGTGAATAAGACCAATTCACATAAGATTGCTCAAGATGCTAAAGTTTGCAAGTTCTGCGAGTCTCCTAAACATCTGCAAAAGCAATGCGCAACGTTTAAGGAATGGCTAAAGAACAAATGTAATGATGTTGTTTCATATATTGATGAATCATTCTCAGCTGATTTTCCCCCAATACTTGGTGGAATTGACTCAGGTGACACTGTGCACATTTCCAATTCATTAAGGCATTCAGTACGATGAGAACTATAAGAAGGGGGAGCGAAATCTTAGGGTTGCTGATGGAAATGATGTTGAAGTCGAAGCCATTGGAAACTTCGCATTAGAGCTACCAAGCGGCTTCAGTCTTCAATTAGATGATGTCCTTTATGTTCCTAGCATAAAGAGAAAACTCATTTTAGTTTGAACATTAGATTATTCGGGACATATTTGTGAGTTGGCAACAATAAGTGTAATATTAAGTATCATAATATAAATGTTGGTCTTGGTTATTTACAAGGCAAGCTTTTTATGCTCTCTCTTGATAAAGATTATTCTGTGATGAATGTGAGTGATGTGTCTAAAAAGTGTAAGCGAAATGATGAGACTTCTTTGAAATTATGGCACTATCGTTTAGGCCATATTTCGAGGGGGAGAATGTAACGTCTCATTAGAGATGAGATACTACATTCATTACATTTCTCAAACTCAGATTAGTGCATCGACTGTATTAAGGGGAAATCGCTAAGACAATTAAGAAAGGAGCTACTAGGAGTTCAGACCTCTTAGAAATTATTCACACTGACATTTGTCACCCATTTCTGGTAACTTCAGTGTATGGTTATGATTCATTCATTACTTTCACTAATGACTTCTCTCGTTATGGTCATATTTACCCTATTCGCGATCGATCTAAAGCATTAGATAAAGTTAAGATTTATAAGGATGAAGTGGACAATAACCATAGTATTACAATTAAAATAGTAAGATTAGATCGAGGTGGTGAGTATTATGGGAGACATGCTCCATATGGCCAGATTCCTGGACCATTCGCTAAGTACCTCGAGGAAAATGGTGTTAAGGCCCAGTATTCTATGTCGAGCAAACCACAACAGAATGGAGTGGCTGAGCAACATAATCGCACACTTACGGACATGGTGCATAGCATGTTTATCTATTCTAGTAGTGTGGATGGAAGCATTAAAAACAACTGCACACATTCTTAACCGGGTTCCTAGTAAGTCAGTGCCCAAAACACCTTATGAATTGTGGTTTGGAAGGAAACCGACACTTAATTACTTACGTGTGTGGGGCTGTCCAGCTAAAGCTAGATTATTTAATCCACAACAAAAGAAATTAGATACTAAGACGGTAAGCTGCCATTTTATTGGATATCCTAATCTGTCTAAGGGATACCGTTTCTACTGTCCTAGTCGCCACACTAAGTTTGTAGAGACTAGACAAGCTGTGTTCCGATGCAGAAATCAGTGGGAATTTTCCAACGAGGGAAATAAGTCTTGAGAATATCCTGGTTGAGCTTCCCATTCCGGTGACTCAATAATCAGTGAAATCTCAGTTAGTGCCATTGTTCTTACCCTCTGTTCAGACTTCAAGTGCTACAGCTCAAGTTGAGGCACCACATCAGCCAGTGATTGTGGCACAGCAAGAGGAAGTGTTGCATAATAATGAAGTGCAAAACCCTATTGAGCAACCTCTACCCATTCTTGAGCCAGTTGTGAATGAGCCTATAAGGAGATCACAACGGCCAAGGAGGTCTGCCATTCCTGACTGTTATGAGACATACTTAAGTGAAGATATGTATGATGTCAGAAAGGTAGATGATCCTATCTTATTCAAAGAGGCAATTTCAAGTGAGCATTCCTCTAAGTGGGTTGAGGCTATGGAAAATGAGCTTAAGTCTATGAGCACTAATGATGTATGAGATTAAGTTGAAATTCCTGATGGAGTCAAACGAGTAGGCTGTAAGTGGGTCTTCAAAATTAAGCATGACTCTAAAGGGAATGTCGATAAATTCAAAGCAAGACTTGTAGCAAAGGGTTATACACAAAAAGAAGGGGTTGATTATAATGAAACTTTTTCACCTGTGTCTAAGAAAGATTCGTTTAGAATCATCATGGCGCTAGTGGCTCATTTTGATTTAGAGCTACATCAGATGGATGTTAAGACTGCATTCCTTAATGGTCACTTAGACGATACAATATTCATGACACAACCGGAAGGTTATGTTGTGAAAGGTAAGGAAAATATGGGATGCAGATTAAAGAAATCCATTTATGGACTTAAGCAAGCATCAAGACAATAGAACCTTAGATTTGATCAAGTGATTAAGAAATTCGGATTTAAGGAAAATCCTATAGACAATTGTATTTACATTAAGATAAAAGGTGCAAAATTTGTCATTCTAGTACTCTATGTGGATGATATTCTATTAGCAAGTAACGGTAAGAAAATGTTACATGAGACAAAGAGATTTCTATCATCCCATTTTGATATGAAAGATCTCGGTGAGGCCTCTTATGTTCTGGGCATTGAGATTTACCGAGATAGGACCGGAGGAGTGCTGGGGTTATCTCAAAAGGCATATATTGATAAAATGCTTAAGAGATATGAGATTCAAAATAGTAAGCCCACACCTGTTCCAATAGAAAAGGGTGATAAATTTAGTGAAGAACAAAGTCCTCAAAACCAATTGGAATTAAGTGAAATGAGTAATATTCCTTATGCTTCTGCTGTCGGGAGCTTAATGTATGCTCAAGTCGGTACGCGTCCGAACTTGGCATTTGCAACCGTAATGTTTGGAAGATATCAACAAAATCCAGGAAAGGTCCACTGGATGGGTGTCAAAAAGGCATTACGCTATTGCCAAGGCACTAAAAACTACATGCTTACATATAAGAGATTAGATAATCTTGAAGTTATTGGTTATTCTGATGCTGATTTTGCTAGCTGTGAAGATAGTAGAAAGTCAACATCAGGATATGTCTTCACTCTAGCAGGAGGAGCTGTTTCTTGGAAAAGCTCTAAGCAAGAGTTAACTTTAGTGTCGACTATGCAGGCTAAGTTTATAGCATGTTATGAAGCGACAGGACAGGCTGTGTTGCTTAAGAATTTTATTCCGGGTCTTAAGGTTATAGACAACATTACAAAACCGCTTAAGTTATACTGTGATAATAAATCAACAGTATTTTTCATAAAGAACAACAAGTCAAGTGGTGCTTCCAAACACATTGACCTTAAGTATCGTGTTGTTATTGAAAGAGACCACGATCGTACTATTAATGTTGAGCACAGAAGAACTAATGAGATGCTCGCGGATCCGCTCACTAAAGGCATACCACCTAATCTATTTAAGAAACATTTTCTAGACATGGGTCTGGTGGATAGTCTTTAGGTCCTGGTTCAGGGCCCTTATGAACTCACAATAATGTATAAGTGTTCTAACAAGGTGTCTCAGTGAAACTATGGGTAATGAGGTCCCGGTAGCGAATTAAATGCTGCTAACGACACATTGGTCTAGTATTTACTGTTTTACTGAGTGTGAACATTAGTATGATGCGAACAAGTTGTAGACCGTTCGATCAACTGGGAGAATGTTGTAAATAAATTGTTATCGTGATCTTCTCGGTCTCCAACCGAGAGGAACCTTTTCCTCACAATTTCGCCTACGTGATAGAACAGAACTCGTGTTCTGTAATCGGCAAGAACACACTTATAATCCTATTAGGACTCTAGGCCCTGCCTCCACAGCTCCATATAAAACTAAGGGTAAGGCAAAGCCTCCAATGCATCAAATCAATTTGCTTTAGCCTAAAGACCAAACACCGATTGCTAAGCGAGCTAGAGGAGGTTGAAGCTCTAGTTGCTCGTCCACATCCGGGTCAGTGCCGTTAGCGTCCAGAGGGGATACGTTCAAGTTGCCGATCAAGAACACCAAAAGTTCTTGAGTCGACGTTCGTCATCGATTCTACTACTTCAAGGCTGAGACCCGTACCGACTACATCATCTCAGGATGCTCCCATGGCGGCTACTAACGCTGGTATAAGTTCATCCCACCTAATTCCGCATTAGCAGATTGATTGTGATTTAGGCTATGTGATCCTGTGTTTATGTGCTACTTATGTTGAACAACAATATTCAACAGGAAATACACCTTGCGTACTGGGACTTCTGCCAATAGGAGGGTTATACATGGTTTAGTTTATATTTTGCCTGGGGCTGCTGGCGTGGTTTAGATTTTCTTGCTATTAATTACTAGCAAAACTTTTCTTTTACATCCTTCACATTAAAATAATAGCTATTAGGTATATATTCTATCTTACACAAATTTAAATAATAGCTTCTTTTTTCCCTCCTCCAGCCCCTCCTCTCCTTCCTCCTCAAATTTCTAGAAGGGGCTCAGTGGAGCGCACACCCATAGGGGGGGCTCGAGCCCCCTCTGCCCCACCAGCTGCCTTTGTGCCTAGTATACATGCGTGATGAGTCTCAGCTTGCATACCACATAATAGTGGATATTGGCCCAAATGCCCTTTAATATAGTCCAACTCAAACCCTTAATCATCTGTAGCCCTGCAAACACATAAAGATTTAATCTACCCCTTTTGATCCAGGTTCTTAAATTTTATAGGATAATTTTTTAGGCATTTTACCATGCCTAACCATCGTATATACATGAATGCAAGAAACAATGAGCATATTAATTTTCATGTTAACACTTTGCACAAGTTGGCCCTATTTTGTTCCAAAAAGTCTACTATATATATCCACCTGTAACATCAAATCTTTGTACACTTATTAGGAGTACTATACATGGATTAATGACAAAACTCATTCCATAACCCCTGACTCAATAAATCGCGTGACAAATATAACTACCCGAATTGTACCATGATTAGACAACATCATGATACAGTAAATAATCTAGTGATAGATTAATTCGGTTTAGTGGATTCATTTCGCGATTTTCCGTCCATATGTGTAATTAGTTTTGTAATTAATATATGTTTAATACTCCTAATAGATCTTATTTTAGTTGCCCAAAACTTTCTGCCAAAAATTACAGGAAACTAATAAACAAAGCCCAAGATTACAACACACCAGACAAAACCAACCAGACAAAAAACTTGCATTTGATAGGCATATGGTCCTTCCAAATTTGGCAGGCTCCGAGGACATCGACGCAACCAAGGAAGAGCGCGGAGTAGGCGGAACCTGAAGAGTACTAGCCATTGGGTGACCACTTCTAGATAAACTTGTTGGGATCCGGCGTGAGCCTGACGTCACACACGAGGTCCCAGACAGTGAGATACTGGAAGAGAACCTAAACTGTCTGAGCTTGCATAACATTTGTGACCCAGTGTAAGCCATGAGGTCCAACACTGAGAGCATCCTTCACAGTGGGGGAGCATCTGACCCTCGGTGAGATGGCAACCCAAAGGTTTGGCGACAAGCTTTTGATAGAGCAACTAGTGAGCCAGTTGTCCTCCCAAAACAAGGCACAAGCACCATCTCTGACCTCCACAATAACGGAGGCGTCAAAAAAATCCTGAGCGTTATGATCAATCAGGAACCGGAACGATGCCCACATCTGGTCTGGGTTAGTACAGCATATGAAGGGCCATCCAAAAGATGTGGACGTCAGATAAGCCCAAACTACCGAAGCACATCGGGAATGAGATGTTTGACAAGGGTATAAACAGAGGGTAATCAACTTAGCCCCTGATCCCCATTCCATGAAGACTAAGACGGCCCACGGCCGCCTCGGCCCAGCATCAAGATCAGCAATACATGCCCATCATCTTCCAGCAGGCGCCAGTGCCACATCACCTAAGGGCCTGACTTCGACTTAGGAGTTCGCCCTACGCGACCTAAGGGAAGGCCCTGGCATCGCAGCTACCTAGAGAGAAGGCTCCACCTCACACGACCTAATGCTCTGCCACCTGCAACACAACAACGGGGGACCCTCGACAGGGGCCGCAATGTGGCAGGGGCGGCTTAGCGCTGCCCGGGGACGTGCTGGAGCTGCACGGTGGGAAGATCCATGCTGTTAGGCAATGATGGGATATTCACCGGCGTGGGAGGCGAACTGCAACGACGTCCCATCACCTAAATGTGGAACAGTAGCGAGGGCTCATCCTTCGTGTATAAGTCATCGGACAGCGCATCTCGACCAAGTGGCTATCCGAAGAAAGGTCGAGATTGCATGGGAAGCCTCTGACCAACCAGTTCTACGAGACCATGAGTCGAGGAGAAGCCTCCTTGGAGCAGGGGTTGCCACCTACGCCACCCTAGAAGGACTACCACGCCTAGCCATGTGTATGGCGCCAACCGAAGATGGAGGTCCACACTGCACTACTATTCTGGCAACTATTCCATCACCATTGCAACAATGTAGCAGGACACCATTTTACCATTCTAACCCTTTTACATCCGCACCCTTGAACTATAAAAGGGCAAGCCAGTACCGTGAACACAACAAAGATAAAAAAGACACAAGGCAACACAGCCAAATCCGTAGCAACACACACACCCGAGCTTTACAAGCTTCTCACTGCACTAAGAGACTTGGGACACGCTCCCTCTCTCGACCTAAGGTTGTACCCCTACTACAAGCCCCCCTGGGCATATAGAACACTTCCCCGAACTAGATGTAGGGCCCCTCGTGGTGCCTGAACCAGTATAACCCTAGTGTCTCTAAGCCCAACCATCCAGACCAGACGCACGAACATACAAAAATTTACTTAACGGAGGTATCAAACCCTGGCAACGTTCACCAGGAGACTAGACACCATCCTCCAGAAGCAACCTCTATGTCGCACCAAAGGAAACCCCATATGAGTCTTTCGACCACTTTTAGCGCCAAGGTGCAATGGTGATCGCCATGGAATTATGCACTAGGGTGACCGAAAGAGTGGACTTGGCAAGGATCAGGCGACCGCTCTGGTTTCACTACGTGAAAACCTCAAATAGGTTACACAACATTTGTAACGGGCCCTTAACACCTGTTACATGCACCCACATTTGTAACGGTTGTTGTTTGGCACCTGTTACCCATAAGTGCGGCTGGCCGACCCCGGGGTTGGTCTCTGCAATGCCCATTACCAATGTGGACTTCTAGTAATGGGCTTCTTAAACGCCCGTTACATGAACTCTTTGTAACAGACGTTAAATCGTTTCCATTACACAAGTTAAGAATATCGGTAACGAGCTTGTAAAGTCTGTTACCGATCAATGCCCTATCAGTAATGGGCTGTTTAAGACCGTTACTGATCACTACCGTATTGGTAACAAGCTATAAAGTCTGTTCTTGATGAGCATTTGACGCCCGTTACTAGACTAAGAGCTCAATAATTAAAGTCTAATAGCACTCTTCACTGCCGTGAAGCTGGAGCGCAACGACAGTGAACAAATGAGACGGAGGTTTATTAATCCATGTCTCCTTTGTGAAGAAAGGAAATGGAGGTTTGTGAATCCTCGTCTCCTTTGAGTCTGTCTTCATTGAGAAGTCATCTCGATCTCTCATTGCTTCCATTTCGGCATACAGGCACAATCAACACACATATCTTTTGAGACAAAACAAACATCATAAGTGAAATAACTTTTTCACAAAGATGAAGATAACTTGTCCACATGAATAAAGATAATTTTTACAAAATGTTAACTTATCCATCAAGCTAGGACTTAACTTGTCCATCACATTATTTACTATGGTTGTGCTATCTCACCATACACATCAACAAAAAGCATGCCCCTTGAACATCCACAAAAGTATGGCTACTGACCTTGCATATCAACAAGCTTGAACTTCCTCATGCCCCATCAAGATTGGCTCTTTTTGCAACCTCTTCGTAAGCAACCAAGGATTCTTAAAACCCTTCGAGCACATCTTCAATGGGCTTGAGATTTTGTTTAGTAGTATATTTCAACCTCCTTATGTGCTTAGCCTTTTTGATGAGGATGTTCACTTCTTTTGTGATTTTTTCAAACTCAGGTTTCACATAATCCCAGACATTAAGGTTTATAAGTAACTCAAGCTCTTCTTGCAACTCAAAGGGTTTTGCCTGAAATAGGGTTAAACATGGTATAAGAATAACATAGTTGATTCAGAATTAATTTGCCTTGGAACTTGGAGCAGTATAGGAATAGTAATCATTATAGGATATAAGAACTTGACAATTATGCTAGGCTTCAAGCAGGGTGTGACAAGTGAAGTAGAACTTAGTTCAGAACTGATTTGCCTCCGAATTTGGAATAAGATCATGACAAGCATGGAAGACAACATCGTAGGCACTAACTTTATCAAGCTCAGGCTCAAGCTAGCTCAAGCTCCATCTATAGAACAAGTAAAAAGGCAGTGAGATTCAGAGAAACTTGCCTCGCCGTTGCCGTGGTCGTTGCCAGAGTCAGAGATGAGGTCCTCTGCACCTTCACCGCTCCCTCGACCCTCTTCGTCGTTGCCAGACACCTGTGCTCGCAAACGTGAGGCAGGCACCTCGCCCACTTCGCTGACCCCTTGTTGGCATGCTCCTCCTTCCCGCTACTTGGCCCCTCGTCAAAACCCGAGAGGATCTAGTCGAGGGGACCCTCGACTGCAGCATTGGGTTCACTCCACCACCGCTTGACCCCTCTCCGCGCCATCTCACAGGCACGCATGTGGATCCAGTTGCGGCACCGCTTCGTGTTCTGGTTCTCCTCGATCTTGGGTGCGCGGGGTCGTCCGCTGCTTGGCCCCTCGCCGGCGCTCATCATCGTCTCTATCTCCACGGCTCCTCTCACACTACTCTGTGCTTTTTTTAAGGAAAGTGCTGAGCTTATTTTTGGAAAGAAGAAGGGGAGACAAAATGCACCGAGGTGGTTGAATATTCATTTTGCAAAATGGATAGTCACTGCAGACGCGAGTTAGCAAACCCGCGTCGCTTTGTTGTCTGGTGCGCGGGTGGGCAACGGTTACCTTCTTTATACTAGGCTACTGACACTTTTTTGAAATGACACTTACTTTCCTAAAAAATTAGGGACCATAAAGTAGCACCTAAAATTTAATAAAAATACGAACAATTCATAGTTTTTTTTAGAATTGAACAACTCATAGTTGGGCATTTGGTATTTTGAATAAAATATGAACAATCACTTGTCTCCTTGTGACCACATATCTCTTTTGTGCACAAGAGCTCTCCTGAGTGTACACGGGTTTCAAGGCGCGTGACCGACCGCCTGACGATTCGCCGTCTTGTCAATATAAATCCCCGACCGACCAAGAACTTGGTCAACCGCGGCACCAAGAAAACACCAGTACCACCATCTCTGGTCACCAAGAAGTGAATCCAAGAGCTTCTTTGTTGACGGTGAATTTCCGTCAACCTAGAGTACTTGTTATAAATTGGTTTCGATTATGATTTGCAACTAACCCGCCACTAGGCATACTAATGATGTAACAAGTTCACACTTGCATGTCGATTTTGAAGTTTGTTGTTTACGCATGAAGTTAACGTTAAAGAGGAGACTTTCAGGATAAGTTCATCAAGCACTTCAAGAGAAGATCATGAAGCCCGTCACAAGTCTAGACACGAAGTGAACAAGACTCCAAACAACCCAAGGGCCGAAGCATCAACACGCAAAACTCTGGGACTTGGATGTTTACCAACAAGATCAACTCATCCCGAAACATATTCTCGCAGCCCAGGACAGCATGATCTTTCCGTACAAATTCGGAGACTTAAAAGACCTTTAATGACAAAAGTTTGACTACCAAAGTTGTGGGTCTCGATGATACCTTTGATTTGGACATGTGGAAGGCCAAATTCGGATAAGGGAGCTAGGAGATATGGCTCCCGTAATCCCTGCTGTGCAATCGGTCCGAAATCAGAAAAGATTATCTTCCAAGGCCGATTTTGGAGATCTTATTTTCGTTTCCAAAGAAAGAAATAAATACCAAAGTTGAAGATAATTTCGTGGCACACAACCTGGACACCGAATTTCATTATTTGGAGTCCGGACGTGGGAGATATGGTGCCGCCAAGGAAGGGCTGCGAATCAGGAAAATCTGGACGAGGCTGATTTTATGGAAACCAAGTTTGCTTCTCTCCCAAGGAGGATCTCGTGCAAGGCAAGGTGGAGCACGCCCCAAGGCACCCCAAGGACATAAATACAACCCGCTAGGTGCCCAAGATGGTTACCCATTGACATCCATTCATCGGAGAGCCGCCACAAGATGAGTGATGAGATTAGATGAGTTCATCGCAAGGACCAATGTCGTCGGAGGAAAGGAAGAAAGAGAAGGACTCCAAGCCGCTGGCCTAGGGTCCCAAGCTTCATCGCCACCATCTTCATCGACGACGTTCTCCGGAGTCTCCATCATCCCTATGTGCTTCAATCTTTGTAAGATGATGGGGTAATGTCTCTATTCACCCCTAGGGTTAGATGGATACATGCTATGTGATCGTTACTTGATTCGTGGTTTCAATCTATTACTTTCATGTTGATGACGCTTTGATGATTAAGGTTAGCTATCGTGTTTTTCGGGCGTTTGATATCCGCTACTCCCATAGATTCCATTAACATACCGTGTCCATCATAGGTCTAGTCACGATTACCTCCGCGTAGTTATAGTACGGGGGGAGGGAAAGGGCGAAACCGTCGTAACAACCATCGGTAGATTGGTTTACCACTCTCGTGTAGTAGATGCATATCCATGATATCCTAGATCCTAGGGAGGGAACACTTATCTTTCTTAATCACTCTCTTGTACCAACCTTTGTTATCTAGATTAATCTTAGACCAACATAGATTAGATTGCTTTTACTTTAAGTTTAATCCTCTCTTTAAAGGCTTCCCTAGTCAACTACATTAGTGCTTGGTTAAGCACTAGAAATCCCCTTGCTCAGTTGATTGAGAACCTTGGGATCTCCCGTAGCTGAAGAAGGGCATAGGTGACTTGTACGCTTGCGAGTCCAATCGAAACGTTAAACGAGTTTTTACCATCAACATTCTTTTTCCTCAAGTGCGCGCATGGCATCGTCAAGTGAGTCGTCCGGGATGCGGGGGAGGGAGGAGGATGATAACAACGAAATATGTGACGCTCTAGCTTTTCAGCCGGGTTTATTAAGCCTAATGCCCCGGTCAACCGAGTAGACTTTGGTCAAACGACGGTCCACCTGGGCCATCACCTCGAAAACATCACCGACAACCCCTAATGACACCCCTTGGTCAACTAATGGTCAAGGATTGGTCAAAACCTTAGTCAAATCCCTTAAACACCCTTTGACACTCCTATGTCACCCGGAACTTTTGCCGCGTTCTTCAAATTTCACCTAAACACTTCAAATTATCCCAATGTAAAAGTTGTGTATGTTGTCGAGGAACACAACTTTCATGTTGAGTGGCATTTGAGATTTGGAGTGGAAATGCGTGAAAAAGCTTGGTCAACGCTTATTGTTACTATTCATTGGTGCCCAGGAAACTGTGAAACGAACCGGATTTCCGTGGACGGAAACCCGACTCTTTGCACCTCGGTGGTAGTCCCAGGAGAGCTACCACATGCAAGCCCTATCTCAGTGATTCCAAAAATCCATACAGAAAGATAAAACGAAACAGATAGAGTACAACATTTATTTATTACATTAATCAGAGTACATCTCTTCGGCACATGCCGGGTACAAGTCCATCGGGACTGAATCAAACAAAAATAAAACGTCTAGCAGCGTCTCCATGAAAGCGCGGGTACTCCAAATCTGCAGGCAGCTCGAGCGTAGAAAGAGCACTAGTCCTCCCATCCGTCGTTGTCGAAGTCGTAGTCCGGCTCTGTGTCAGAGACACCAGGATCTACCCGATAAGCGGGTAGGTCATGTCAGCTTCCCAACAAAGAGGCAAAAGCGGTGCATATTCTACCATGCAGGATTTATCCCTACTCTGGCTATAGAAGGCTTAAGCAAAGCAGCGAAGCAACGAACAAGGTAGCAGAATTCAGCTGTGAGGTCAACACCTCAGGGGAAGCTCACGGTTCTGAGGACCACACCTCTGGGGTCCACACCCCGCCAAGGATACCACACCAAAGCACCAGATCATAACCACGATCCAGTTCCCAACTCTCATCTGCGATGTGGGGCCCACCAGCTCCTATCCCCACATCTCAACGGCCAAAGCTGGGCTCACACACTAGGGGGAGAGAAGAAACACAAGAAAAGTGTATCTAGTCAGGTGAGAGATCAGAGGACTGTCCATAACCAGTGGACACGGACTATAGCTATAGGTTTAAACACTCTTCAGAGGTTGTACAACTGTACCCGCCCGAATAGGACCGGAACCGGCCGTGACCGGTTCCAGGCCCTACCATACGGCTGAAGGCCAAGTAAGTGGATAGTACCCTCCTGCGTCTCCGAGCCTGGCTCAGCCTCTGAAGGACCGATACGGCGAACCAAAGAGGGGGGGAGTGAATGGGAGCCGATAAAAATTCTTCTCGAAGGAGATGGAAACTCCAACAAGATGAACACGGCTTCCAACACACATCTCCGACTCACTACCCAAGTTGGCCAAGCCCACGTAGCCACTGGAGTGCCACTGGACCTAGGAACGAACACACAACCTTTCGACCCGAGAACGCAGCGGAACACCAAACCTCGAGTCTACAGATCAACACCGGTCAGACCGGTCCCTGCTGGTGAAACTGGGCAACTTTCACTAAGTGGCTCCACACCGGTCAGACCGGTGAGACACACCGGTTAGACCGGTCACAGCCTGAAAGCCCCCAAAGCACCAAACAGGCCAACCGACCACCAAACTGACCCAAACTCGAAACAGCAGCAACACAGGACAACAACGAACACACCCAGATGTTCACCCGAGCAAAAACCCACCGAGGGTTGCACCGGTCGGACCGCCAAGAGCAAGCCGGTCGGACCGGTGTAGCTCGGGCGACTCGGGATGAACAAAGACCCGCAGTCAACTCCCCCAAATCCAAACCTCGATCTCCCGAATCGCTCCACGGACTTGAACAAGACTTTGGGGATATTAGGAACACCTCATGAGGAGTCCATAGCCATGTTTAATCCCACCAAAACTCGTCCAAAAAGGAGGAATCGAAGAAATCCCGCCAAGAACACCACAAACCCTAGAACTCGGAAAACCCCAAAATCGAGCCCCTTTACTCACGGATTTGGGAGGGGAATCACAGCCCAAAGAACCACGAAAGGTTCCCACAAATTTCCCCCATCAAATCCCCAAGAGAAAGGTCCCGAAAACAACCCAAAGAAATCACCAAGAGAGGGCTCCGAAAATCACCACCAAGAACAACCGGGAACAACGCATCCAAACCTTGAGGAACCACGCCCAATCATCTATACATGCAACAAAGGTTCATACAAGGTCTAGCTTGCCGCCCGATCATACAACCCTCTCACAAGATCTCACCATGAAGCTCTCAAGCTAGTCCTATGGAAATCCTAAGGAAAATAGAAAGGAAAATAGGAAAACCAATGAGCTAGGGTTCGAAGAGTTGGCAGCCATCCTCTCACCTCTTGGGTTATATGGAGGCAACCAAAAGTCTAAAATGCCCTTCTCTAACAACTAGGAATACAAGCCCCTCAAGGGTGGTTTTGGAAGACTTGAAGCTTTCTCCATCGGACGGATGTCCGGAGACCGCAACCTGCTTAGCCTCAATGCAAGCCTTGCAATCCCGACGCGTGTCCTCCGCTTCGAAGATTCCGGACTGCGTCGTCGCACACCGGTCAGACCGGTGCTCCCCACGGGTCAGACCGGTACCCACCGGTCAGACCGGTCATACCCACCGGTCAGACCGGTATGGCACTGCTGCAGCACCGTCTTCGGTTCTCCGGTCTTGGCTTTGTGGATCAACCAAGGAACCTAGTGGTTTTCTCGTGAACTACCGGAAACCCCGCGAACTCGGTGTAGCCTCCGCCAATCTCCACTCATGACTTGGCTCCCACGTAGTCCCGGCTCGACCTTGGTTTGGAGGCTCAACCAAGAAATCGTCCATGACTTCATCTTGCTGTTCATGCCACCATGCGGCCCGCACTTGACCCCGCTGGCCACCGGGTCCCTCGAACGAAGCCTACTTGTATTCTCCACACCTGGAGGCCTCACCGGCGACGACCTTTCGCGCTTGTTCTTCACCTGCACCAACACCAGTCAAGCCGCAACCTGCACCTGCAATACTTAGCCAAGAATTAGTCCACACAACGTTGTCAATTACTCATCACACAAGGAAGCGACCATCCACCGGTCCTCGAACCACACATGGTCCTCAATCTCCCCCTTGATGAGTGCATTGACAACACCCACACGAAAGTAACAAGACAGAAAGGAAAAAGAAAAGAAACGAACAAAAAGAAACTCCAACAAGCGATCGAAAGCCAAACAAGGGCAAAGAGAAAGATCACTTGAAGGAGACAAGTCTCGGACCCCTTAGGCAAGGGCAACGGCTCGACACATCCGAGACAAAGCAAAGCTCAAGCAAAGAGTGCAAACCACTGAAGCAAAGCTCGAACAACCACAAAGATCTCCCCCTGCACACAAGCAAGCTCCCCCTGAACCAATGCACCTCCCCCTGGACGAATGCATGCAAACCAGCTGAAAATAGGGCAGCTGCTGCAACTTCGGCTCACACCGGTCAGATTGGTCATCACCACCGGTCAGACCGGTGCCTAAGATGTGCACAGGATCAGCACTCACACCGGTCAGACCGGTGCTCCTCACCGGTCAGACCGGTGTACAACAGAGCCCAAAAATGGCTCGAAACCACCTGAAAACCTTCTAAATGCGTCTAGTAAGCCATTTCAAGCTCAAACTTCTCCCCCTTGTTGGCAATGCATAAATCAAGCCAAAAATGCAAAATTTTCAACCTAGAGCTTCTCAAATAGACAAAATTAAACAAAGAATACTACACATGTCCAAATGAGCAAGTTAGATACTCTAGGGCTTCGTATCGATCTCAACTACATGACCACCAAGTTGCACAACCATTGGACAAAGCTAAGATGGATTTTGGCAATTTTGCGAAAAACTTGCCTCTCATGAGCAATTTCCTAAACATGATCAAAGCATATCAAAATGGCAAAGCCACACAAACTTCATGCTAGGACAGCCATTCTAATCATAAGACCATCACAAACACCCACAAGCACCTCATGTCATGTCAAAGCCACCGAGCCATGTGCCTACTTCTATGTATGAGACTTCTCATTGGTAGGCATCATGCAACGGTTTAGCACCCAAAGCGAATTAATTCAGCACATATGATATGGGAACATATTTTCCAAGCATTGTTCATTTCATTTTCAGATTTGTAAATGGTACATGAAATGTCTTTGCGACAAAAGGAACTTATGCGCCTCCACAAGATAAAACAAGGGGGCTAAACATTCATGATGGCAAATGATCCTTTGGCCCCATATGATCAATAAACTAGCTATCCAACCACAAATTAAGCATGACCAAGCCACTAAAACATGTCAAGATCATATAAAGGCATTTACACATGAGAGAGCATACATGTGACATTTTTCAAAGGCATAGCTATCAACCATGGATTATTCATCAAGATCATCAAGAGCTAAGCCAAACTAACCATAGCATACCAAACAAGCTCACAAAGACATATATCTCATTCCATGGTGAACAATGTATATGAGAGAAGCTTTTCCTAACCAATGCATATGATACAAAATGCATGCAATCTAAGATACCAGGATGCCTATACATCATGTTACATATGCCATGCCAAATGCAAGAAATGCACAAAGGAAAGCTATACATATGCTACAAAGGAGCTCCCACACACCCAACTCAAGAAATCAAACACGCACCAAGTTCCCCCCGCAAACGAGTGAAAGTTGCTTGATCTAGGGGTTTGGTGAAAATATCGGCTAGTTGGTCATGTGTGGGTACATGGATCAAAGCTATCTTTCCTTTCTCTACATTGTCTCTCAGAAAATGATACCTCACTTCTATGTGCTTGGTTTTGGAATGGAGCACTGGGTTCTTTGCAACGCTTATGGCATCGGTGCTATCACATTGAAGTGGGACATGGGTATACTCCTCACCAAAGTCGGTCATGGTGTATGAAATCCAAAGGAGCCGAGAGCAACAACTAGCGAGAACAACATACTCGGCCTCGGTAGTGGATTGAGCAACACTCGATTGTTTGCGGGAAGACCAAGACACCAAAGAAGAACCCAAAAACTGGCAAGTCCCAAAAGTGGACTTCCTATCCAACCGACACCCGGCAAAATCCGCGTCTGAAAAACCATGAAGCGCCAAAGAAGAGGACGCGGAGTACCAAAGGCTGAAGTCGGGAGTGTGACGCATGTACTTGAAAATTCGCTTCACCGCTTGCCGATGCGAAGTCCTCGGAGACGCTTGAATACGAGCGCACAGACACACCGAGAACTGTATGTTCGGCCTCGTCGCCGTCAAGTAGAGTAGTGACCCGATCATGCTCCGTTACTCCTTCTGGTCCACGTGTTCACCTTCCTCGTCTGCATCAAGAGCTGTAGTCGTACTCATCGGCGTCGTCATAGCCTTGGAGTCCTCCATCTTGAACTTCCGCACAATGTCCTTGGTGTACTTAGCCTGGTGCACAAATGTTCCTTCCTTTGATTGTTTGATTTGTAGCCCGAGGAAGAACTGCAACTCGCCCATCATGCTCATCTCAAATTCCCTCGCTCATATCATCTCGCAAACCTTGCAACAAGAGAGTTAGACGAGCCACCAAAGACAATATCATCCACGTATACCGCACAATCGGGATATCTCCGCCCCCGCCTCAAGCAAAAACAAGGTCTGATCGACCTTCCCCATCTCAAAACCTCTCTCAAAGAAGAACCCCCTCAACCTGCCATACCAAGCTCTAGGCGTCTGCTTCAACCCATACAGCGGCTTCCTCAACTTGTAGACCCGGTGGGGGTACTTCTCACTCTCAAACCCCAGAGGCTGCCTCACATACACTTCTTCCTCCAACACTCCATTCAGAAAAGCACTCTTCACATCCATTTGGTGCAACTTGAACCCTTTAGACACAGAAAAGGCTAGAAGGATCCTAATCGCCTCCAAACGGGCTACGGGAGCAAAGGTCTCCTCGTAGTCAATCCCCTCCTTCTGATTGAACCCCTGAGCAACAAGCCTCGACTTGTTCCTCACAACCTCACCCTTCTCTCCCTCTTTGTTCTTCCACACCCACATTGTACCAATCGGCTTACACCCTGGGGGAGGGTCAAACAACTCCCAAACCTGATTCCTCTCAAAGTTCTCCAACTCCTCATGCATCGAATTAACCCAATTGTGATCAGATAGTGTGTGTCTAATGTCTTTGCGCTTAAAAGTAGCAACGAATGCAGCATGAGCGAAGTGAGAGTTGTTTCGAACCCTCGACCGTGAAGTGCGTTCATTCATGTCGCCGATGATCCTCGAAGCTGGGTGATCCACTTGTACTCGCCGGGGAGGTTCTCGCCTCGATGCTACCTCGCCCTCAACATAAGCTTCTCCTCTTTCTTGATTTGTCGTCGTAGGTGTAGTAGAGGGTCCGTCCATCACCGTAGTCGAAGTAGTGGGTACTTGTTCAGCCGGGGGCACCACACCGCCATCTTCATCATCACCATGTTCATGCTCCTCCTCCTGAAAGATCTCGCCAAGCTCATCATCACTTGCACACTCAAAGACAAGCTGACTACGTGGCTCTGTCTCGTCGAAGGTTACCTCGCAAGTCTCCACGATTTGGTTAGTTTCAAGATTGAGCACACGATATGCTCTAGAATGAGATGCATAACCAAAGAAAATGCCATCAACAGACCTAGCCTCAAACTTATCCAACTTCCTGCCTTTCTTCAGAATGAAACACTTGCAACCAAAGACATGGAAGTGGCTCACCTTGGGTGTGCGATCATGCATCAACTCATAGCATGTCTTCTTCTTGTGCACTCTGAGGTATATCCTGTTCGACAAATAGCACGTGGTATTCACTGCCTCAGCCCAATACCTCCTCGGAGTCCTATGCTCATCAAGCATCGTCCGAGCCATCTCGCACAAGGTCCTGTTCTTCCTTTCCACAACACCATTCCGGGGAGGCGTATACGGACTCGAAAACTGGTGCTCAAGACCCAAGTCATGGCAAAAGGTTTCAAAACGAGAGTTTCTGAATCCCGAGCCATTATCACTGCGGACAGCTCGTATGGCATCTCCGTGCCTCTCGTTCCTCAACCTCAAGACTAGATCTCGAACAAAACCAAACGTCTCCCCCTTATCCTCGAGAAAGAACACCCACGCATACCAAGAATAGTCGTCCACCTCAACAAGGACATACCACTTCCCACCCACAGATCGCACACGAGCTGGGCCAACAAGGTCCATATGGAGCAGCTCGCATGGACGCTCAGTCATCACATCGGTGAGAGGCGGGTGAGAAGAGGCCACCATCTTGGCATGCCTACACGGCACACAAACCAACTCTTTCTCAAGCCTCAACCGTGGCAATCCTCGGACCAAATTGAGTTTACTCAAGCGAGACAAAAGGTCAAAGCTCAAGTGACCCAACTTCCTATGCCACTTCCACAACTCACTCGAAGAACCAGCCAAGAAAAAATGCTCCACACCCGAAGACTGAAGGATCGGATGGCGACTAGAGAGGGGGGAGTGAATAGGAGCCGGTAAAAATTCTTCCCAAAGAACCCGGTCTATGCCCTACTCAAATCCCGGTCACACACAAGCGATGGTTCGAATCACGCACCAATCGCCAAGACCACGAGGTTATGGATCAACCTCTAGTCCTAGGAACGATTCCTTGAAGCACACGCTGACGCACGAAAGAAAGGGGGAAGGAATCGAACCAAGAAGCAAAGCGCTCAGCCTCAGGCGGACCGTCCGGCCAGACAGGGCGGACCGTCCGCAAAGGGCTGCTTGGACCGTCCGGCCAGGTACCGCGGACCGTCCGCACCCGAGCCGCGGACCGTCCGGCCCGAGCCGCGGACCGTCCGTTAAAGCCAACAGAACCACCAGTGGCACACCACGAACCACGGACCGTCCACGGGGAGCGCGCGGACCGTCCGCCAAGCACCCGCGGACCGTCCACCCAACACCGCGGACCGTCCGAAACTCCGTCCAACCGAAAACTGAAGGATCGAAACGGCGAACCAGAGAGGGGGGGAGTGAATGGGAGCCGATAAAAATTCTTTCTCAAAAGAATTCGGCCTATATCCCAATCGCAACTCCGAGTCACACACAAACAAGCGGAAGCACACACAAACCTCTCTCGATACCTTAGGAACAAGGCTTGAAAGGCTAGGAAGCAAAGCGGAAGCAAGCACGAAAGAACTTGAGCAACAACTAAGAAGGCCGAGACCTACGGGTCAACCGGCACAAGTGACCAGGGTCACCCCGAGCCTTACGAGCCGCACGGGTCACCCGGGCACAAGTGACCGGGTCAACCTACCCCCCTTCGGGTCACCGGCACGGGTGGCCGGATCACCGGGACGACCCGGAAAAGCGCCCGCGAAATCGCCTCAAACTTTGGATCAAAGGATCTCCCAAACCACTTGGAGTCTTGAGACGAAATTTTGGGGAGATGATGAACACCCCAAGGAGAGGTTATGCCCCAAAAATTATGGTCTCAAACTCCCTACAACTCCCGGAATCGCAAATCCTTGCCAAGAACACAAAGACCTAGGGTTCATCCAAAAGTCAACGAATCGAAGGCCAAATCCGGCGTTTGAGGGGTCAAGATCATCACCAAAGGTGCGCAAGGCATCCATCCATGTTTCCCTCAAAGAAATCCGGGGAGAAACCAACTCAAATTCGCGGAATCACACCGGGAACAAAGGCACGAAAACAAGCACAAAAAGCCACGAAAAACAACCCCGAATCTTCTATACAAACCAGGAAAGATTCACAAGGTCTAGCATGCCGCCCTAGCATCCATCCCTCTCAACAAATCTCTCATGAAGCTCTCATGCTAGCCTAGAGAAAATAGAAGGAAAAATAGCTACGAAAATGAGAAAGAGGAGGGAGCAAATGAAACCCTAAGTCCAGGAGAGAGGGAGCCATCAACACACACTCCAGGCTTATATATCAGGTCCCGCCGGAGTGGTAAATGACTCGACTACCCCTAACTACACTACTGGCGATACAACCCACGTAGGGGCATTTTGGTAATGTATGTGGGTCTTGCCATCGGACGGCCACGCCTTTGCCGCACCCCGCGTCCTCCCGACGCAAGCCATGCGATCCCGCCGCGTGTCCTCCGCTTCGAAGCTTCCCGACACGCCGGATCCCGTCTCCGTCGTGTTGGGCCCTCGGACTTGGTTTTGAGGCCCAAACCAAGAAACCGCCCGTCGATGGTTTTGTGGGCAAACCACCAAACCCCGCGTGCCGGTCCGGCCTCCCGCCAAACCACTTGACTTGACCTCCACCGTGCACCGGCTCATCTGTCCATGACTTCGTCTTGCTTGTGTCGCCACCATGTGACCCGCACCCGGTCCCGTCGTCCACCGGGTCCCTCGAACCGAGCCTACTTGTCTCTCCATCTCCGGAGGCCCCTCAAGGCTGAAGACCTTTCGCGCCCGTTCTTCACCTGCAACAACACGAACTAGGCCGCGGCCTACACTCGCGCACTAAGCCAAGAGTCGGTCCAACACCCGTTGTCAATCACTCATCACTAAGGAGCGGTCATCCACCGAGCCACCGGGACGCTCCGGTCCACAATCTCCCCCTTGATGAGTGCATTGACAACACACAACGCGAAATGAAATTCGAGTAAAAGAGAAAGAAAGAAGAAAGAGAAACAAAGAAGCTCAACTCATGACCAAAACCGAAGAAAGGCGAAGAAAGGTCACAAGCCAAGCAAAGCACAAAAATCCACACCGAAAACGAGCAAGAAAGCTCCCCCGAACAAATGCCTCCCCCCGAACATGTGGATGCAAACTCATGCAAACACCCAAATTTCAGCTCACCTCTTCGAATTTTCATTAAGCTCACCTTTTCTCCCCCTTGTTGACAATGTATGAATCAAGGTGAAAAGGCGAAATGCAAAGCAAAGCATATAAACAACTACATGAGCTTCTCAAATAGGCCAAATCTAGTGTCAAAGGCTAAAAATGAGACAAAGATCACACACATGAATCATAGCATAGTCACGGCATTGCCACAAGTAATATATGAAAATACAAGCATGTGACAAAGCAAAATTTTCAGATTTAAGCGAGGTTTATCAAAAGAAGGCTCGCTTCACATGTAGAAGCCTATCCATGTCACACTTGAGCCACAAACATGCATACCATTTAAAGATCATACAAGGATATCAAATTCTCAGCAAAAGATCATGGCAAACACCCATAAAGCAAAGCATGTCATGTCAAAGCTCATGAGCCATGTGTCCACTTCGGGGAGACTTCTCCTTTGGTGAACATCATGCAACATGTTTTGCACCCATATGTGAAAGATAAGACATTTTAAGCATAGACATGATGGATGGAGCATTTTTCAAGCATTATGCACTTCTTTTCAAGATTGATTCATTTCATGGTACATGAAGTGCCTTTGCGGCAAAAAGAAGCTTATGCTCCCCCATGAATGCAACATAGGCTAAACATTCACAATGATATCCGGCCTTTGGCCCAAATGCAAGAACAAGGCATCCAAGCACAATCTAAGCATGAAAAGCATATTTAGACCAAACTGTGACATGGATACACAACTACACACGAGTGGATCAAAATTTCATCAAAAGTTAGTCAAGTTAAGCATGTATTTCAAAAGGGGCTATCTCACCACACATATATCTCAAATATTCCAAGAGCATAGCCTCACATCACCATTTCTCCACACATATGACCAAAATCTCACAATTAGCCAAAGAGACTCACATATGGCATATGAAAGAAGCTCATCATCCTAAAATGCAATATGACACAAATGCAACATGATATATGACAAGATGGCTATCCTACCATGGTTTATACATCAAGTAAAGCATGTATATACATCAAAGTAAACATGGTATGATACATATGGTACAAAATGAAATCCCCCAAGAAACAACTAGAAAGGGCAACAAACCCCAAGTTCCCCCGCAAGCGCACAAATGTAGCTTGGTCGAGAGGCTTTGTAAATATGTCGGCTAGGCGATCTTGGGTAGGGACATGGCTCAAAACAATGGTTCCTTTCTCCACATTGTCCCTCGGGAAATGATACCTCACTTCTATATGTTTGGTTACGGGAGTGAAGCCTTTGGATTTTTGGCTACGCTTATGGCACTGGTGCTATCACAAAGAAGTGGGATGCGGGTGCACTCCTCACCAAAGTCTCTCAAAGTGTATGAAATCCACAACAGCGGGAGCAACAACTCGCGGCGGCAACATACTCCGCCTCCGTGGTGGGGCGAGCTACACTAGGCGCTTGCGGGAAGACCATGAGACCAACGAAGAACCAAGAAGCGACAAGTACCGAAGTAGACTTCCTCTCGACTCGACAACCGGCAAAATCCGCATCGGAAAAACCATGAAGTGAAAGAGTCGAGGAGGAAGAATACCAAAGGCCAAGACCGAGGGCGGACCGTAGGTACACGAAAATCCTCTTGACGGCTGTCGATGTGATGTCCTCGGCGAAGCACGAAAACGAGCGCACGGACACACGGCCGAGCCGTATGTCCGGCCTCGTCGCCGTCAAGTAGAGGAGGGAGCCGATCATGCTCCTGTACTCCCGCCGGTCCACTTCGGTTCCCCATCCTCATCCGCATCCAAAGTTGCCGTACTCCCCATGGGAGTCGACATCGGCTTCACATCTTGCATACGGAACTTCCTCGACATGTCTTTCGTGTACTTGGTTTGGTGCACAAATGTACCATCCTTCACTTGCTTGATCGCGGCCGAGAAAATACCGCAACTCGCCCATCATGCTCATCTCGAACTCCCTGCTCATCTCATACGCAAACTTGGCAACAAGGTTATGTGACGAGCCACCAAAGACAATATCATCCACGTATATACGCACAATCGGCAAGTCGTTCCTATGCTTGAGGAGAAACAAGGTTCTATCCACGGTACCCATCACAAACCCTCTCGCTCAAAAGAAAACCTCTCAATCTCCCATACCAAGCACGGGGCGCTGTTTCAACCCATACGAGCCCTTTTCAACTCTGTATACCCTGTGTGGGTACAACTCGCTCTCAAACCCGGTGGTGCTTCACATACACCTCCTCCTCTATGACCCCATTCGAGAAAGGCACTCTTCACGTCCATACGAAACAACTTGAACCCTTTAGCCACGGCAAAGGCTAGAAGGATCCGTATTGCCTCAAGACGGGCCACAGGAGCAAAGGTCTCCTCATAGTCGATCCCCTCCTTCTGACTAAACCCCTGAGCAACAAGTCTGGACTTGTTCCTCACAACCATCCCATTCTCTCCCTCTTTGTTCTTCCAAACCCACTTGGTTCCTATGGGATGACAATTTGGAGGTGGTTCAACTAACTCCCACACCTGGTTCCTCTCAAAATTTTCCAACTCCTCATGCATAGAATTGACCCGGTTTGCATCGGATAAAGCATGTCCAATGTCCTTGGGCTCAAAAGTAGCAACAAAAGCGAGCATGAGCAAAATGAGAGGAATTCCGGACCTCGGCCGTGTAGTGCGTTCATTGATGTCTCCAATGATCTTCGACGGGGGATGCACTTCTTGAATCCGCGGGGGAGCCTCACGCCTCGAGACTACCTCCCCCTCAACTTCGGCTTCTCTCGCTTTGGTCCTCTTGTTGCACCGTCGTTGTCCATGAAGTAGACGGTCCATGCTCCAAAGTGGTCGTAGGGGAAGTAGTGGGTACATGCTCAGCTTCAGGCGCATGGTTCTCCCCATCATCATCTCCATCTTCATCTTTCTCCTCCTCAAAGAGGTCCTCGGCCATCTCTTCATCACCTGCACATTCAAAACCAAGAGAGGTACATGGCATTGTCTCGTCGAAGGTCACCTCGCAAGTCTCCATGATTTTTTTTAGTCTCAAGGTTAAGCACCCTATAGGCTCTAGAGTGGTTAGCATATCCAAAGAAAATACCATCACTAGACCTAGCCTCAAACTTGTCGAGTTTTCCCTTCTTCAAAATAAAGCACTTGCGGCCAAAAACTCGGAAGTGACTCACCTTGGGTGCCCGACCATGCATAAGCTCATAACAAGTCTTCTTCTTGAAAGCTCTCAATAAAATCCGGTTGGAAACATGGCAAGGTTGTATTGACCGCCTCGGCCCAAAACCTCCTAGGAGTCCTGTGCCCATCGAGCATCGTCCTAGCCATCTCACAAAGAGTCCGATTTTTCCTTTCCACGACTCCATTTTGAGGGGGCACATAAGGGGTCGAATGCGATGTTCAAGACCTAGATCACGACAAAAGGCATCAAAACGAGAGTTCTTGAACTCGAGCCATTATCCTTGCGGATAGCTCGAATAGCATTCCCATGCCTCTCGTTTTTCAACCTCACGATCGGATCTCGAACAAAACCAAATGTCTCACTCTTATCCTCCAAGAAGAACACCCGGGCATAGCGAGAGTAATCGTCCACCACAACAAGGACATACCACTTCCCACCCACCGAGCGAACTCGGGGCGGCCCAACAAGGTCCATATGCAACGGCTACGTCGGACGCTCGGTCATGACATCGGTCGGGGGTGGATGGGGAGTGGCTACCATCTTACCATGCCTACAAGGAGCACAAACCAAATCCTTCTCAAGCTTCAACCTCGGCAATCCTCGGACAAGGTCAAGACCACTCAAGCGGGAAACCAAATCAAAGCTCAAGTGTCCCAACCGCCTATGCCATTTCCACAAATCGAGAAGAAGGACCGGCCATCAAACGGCGAGCGAGGACCCAAAGAACGAGAGAAATCGCCACGAAAATCGACCCTCGGGGATGATCATACGGACAAGATCACCTCGAGAATCAAGCAAACGAGACTCGCCGGACTTGAAACGCACCTCAAAACCCTCATCAAGCGGCGAGAAACCGAAAGCAAATTAAAACCCAAAGACTTCACAAGAGCCACTCTCTTCAACGTTACCTTGTCACTCACATGCACAACACCCTCGCGAAAGCACCCTACCTCGTCCATTGTCCCCAAATGTGATGTCTTGCTTTTCCTTCACCGGGGTGAGGTGGAGAACCACTTCTTATCTCCGGTCATGTGTCGAGAACACCGGAGTCGATCAACCAAATGTTCTCCAAGCCTCCCGCTGCGATCGGAAACAAGAACGAGAATGAGCTAGCGACTCGACACGCGGGGTTAGCACAAAGAAAGTTAAACCGGTGTCGAGCCATCTCGCTCAAAAGAGGGGTTAGCAAACATCACTCCCTTGCCACCAAACTTCCCATGTCCCATGGGAGGAGTACGAGCACCACGAGGGGGAAAACGTGGTCCGTAGTTCCTCCGGAACCCAAAGCTGCGACCATCTCCCCTAAACCCATGCGAGGACGAGTAGGAGGACGTCCGGCAAAACCACCACGAGCCCGGCCAAACCTCTCACCGGCCCGCACACCATCATCTCTCCGACAAACCTCTCACCGCCACCACCTCTGCTGTGGGAACACCGCCAACACTCCTCACACTTCCCACACCCCGTGGAAGTGGCACTCTAGGCTCGGGGAATACCGCGAGGGCGGCGATACTGTCCTGGTTTGCTTGCTCCCTAGCAAGCCTCTCATCCCTCTTCCTCTTGTAGCAAAACTACGCAAGATGCCTCTCCTTGCCACAATACTCACACTGAAGGGGATGGGTTTTGGTTTTGGCTACGGCTTCTCTCTAGGCTTCTCACCCTTCTCACCCACAAACTTCTTTGGTTTACGGAAATCATTTGTCTTAGGTGGGAATTTGGGTGGATCTTGGGTTGTGTCAAGCTTGTTGCAAAGGTGGTTGGGTTTTGGTGTGAAAGAGTTCTTGGGTGCTTTTGGGAGTGGGACTTGGATCTCTCCGATCACCTCAAACTCGGGGTTAGACTCAACACACTTTTCGTACACACTCTCCCCCTTGTTCTCTCCCACTTTCTCACCCAACTTCTCAAACCCCAAACCACGACCATCGGCTCTCTTGAACTCCTCAATCATGATTTTCAATTGAGGTTCCGCCCGGACAACCAACCCAACACCTTTCTCAAATAGTCATTCTCCTCATAGATGACATCCAAACGGGAAGTAAGTTCAAGGTTACGCAAAGTGACTTCATCACGGCTAGAACATGCATTTGCAACGGGAGATTTCAAAGATGCTTCCAAAGAACTAATGGTAGAACGAGCATCGACAAGCTTAGCATGCATAGTAGGACATGATTTGCAAGCACCAAGCAAAGTAGGTCTAGCCTTAAGCTCATCATGTTCGGTCCTAAGAGCATCTAGTTGAGCCAAAATAGAAGCATTCTTCTCGTTAAGCATTTTGATCTCATTCAACCAAGCATCACATTCAACACATTCAACATCATCGGGAGTAGTAGGAGCAAGTTTCAAAGAGTCATTCTCAAGTTTCAATTCAAGCAATTTTGACTCTAACTCTCCTACTTTCTCGCTAGCATTCTCAAGGCCGAGCCCTAAGATCTTTCCTCATCTTTTTGGCATCTCTCGGCACACTATCACGGTTATCAAGCAAACCATTCAACCTAGCAATCTCGGCAAGCAAAGAGTCGGGGTCACGGTTTACCTCATCCTCCGAGTCGGAGTCGCCGTCTTCCTTCACACTCTTCTTCTTTGCTTGAGCTATGAGCCATGCCACAAAAGCCCTCGAGCGCCACACGGCTCGGCCCCGCCGAGGTTCCGGCTTGCACTCTTCTTGCCCTTTGCGCCTCCCGGCGTCTTCATCTTCGGCTGCTTGAGCTTGATTGCTCCTCGCTTGAGCTTGAGTCGACGTCGCTCGCACCGGCCACCATCGCTCTTGCCTTGTTCTTCTTGTAGGCGCTCTTGCTCGGTCGCCGCTTGTCCTTGTCCTTGCTCTTGGACTTGTTGAAGTGCTTGCCCTTGGAGGAGTACTTGTCTTCACGCCTCGGGTGCGCCTTGTACTCGTTCACCTTGTACTTGTTCTCCTCCGCTTCGGGCACTCGGCGATGAAGTGGCCGCGCTTGCCACACTTGTAGCATGTCCCCGAGCTCCGCCTTGCATTCCTCCGACTCTCGTGTAGTCGTTCAAACCTTCTTGAGAGCAAGGCCGGCTCCTCCTCGCCCGGCACATCAAACTCCTCATCCGGAATGGACATAAGAGAGGACAAAGAAAGCGTCGACGGGAAGGGTTAGATTTGCCCTTTGATCCTCCCACAAGAGCAAGACTATGGTCAGTCGAGCCCTCATGCTTGGATAGCAACTTCTGTCAACCTCGGCCGACTTGAGCTTAGAAAAGAGGTCATCCAACTCAATAGTCAAATAGTTCCCCAGACTCCTTGATGGCCTCAACCTTAGCACCCCAAACATTTGGATCCAAGACATGCAAGAGCTTCAAAGCCTGATCATGCTCGGAATACGGAAAATCCTCAACATTTGCCTTCATGTTGTTCACGATGGCGGTGAACCTCTGAAACATCGCATCAATGTCCTCACCGGGAAGTGGAGTGAAATTCTCATATTGCATCCGGTAAGAGACAAAGAGGCGAGCCTTCACATGGTTATCACCACCGTGAGCAACCAACAACTTATCCCAAATTTGCCAAGCAAGATTCAAATGGCGAACACGCTCAAACTGCGGATCACACAAGCTCGGCACAAGTGATCAACGGCTTTTGCATTAGCCTCATACTTGGCCTTGGCATCGGCATCGGTCACCATAAGAGTATGGATGTTGACCGGAATAGCATATGTCTTGTCAAGCACAATAAAATCCAACAACTTCCCTCGAAGAAAGATCATCATACGAGCCGCCCACTTGTGGTAACCCTTGCCATCGAAGTGCGGCGGACCGCCCCGCTCAACGTACGCCATCTTAGGATTCGAGACTTGTCAAAGTCGCAAAGAATCCGGCACCAAGCTCTGATACCAATTGAAGGATCGAAACGGCGAACCAGAGAGGGGGGGAGTGAATGGGAGCCGATAAAAATTCTTTCTCAAAAGAATTCGGCCTATATCCCAATCGCAACTCCGAGTCACACACAAACAAGCGGAAGCACACACAAACCTCTCTCGATACCTTAGGAACAAGGCTTGAAAGGCTAGGAAGCAAAGCGGAAGCAAGCACGAAAGATCTTGAGCAACAACTAAGAAGGCCGAGACCTACGGGTCAACCAGGCACAAGTGACCGGGTCACCCCGAGCCTTACGAGCCGCACCGGGTCACCCGAGCACAAGTGACCGGGTCAACCTACCCCCTTCGGGTCACCGGCACGGTGTGACGGATCACCCGGGACGACCCGGAAAAGCGCCCGCGAAATCGCCCCAAACTTTGGATCAAAGGATCTCCCAAACCACTTGGAGTCTTGAGACGAAATTTTGGGGAGATGATGAACACCCCAAGGAGAGGTTATGCCCCAAAAATTATGGTCTCAAACTCCCTACAACTCCCGGAATCGCAAATCCTTGCCAAGAACACAAGGACCTAGGGTTCATCCAAAAGTCAACGAATCGAAGGCCAAATCCGGCGTTTGAGGGGTCAAGATCATCACCAAAGGTGCGCAAGGCATCCATCCATGTTTCCCTCAAAGAAATCCGGGGAGAAACCAACTCAAATTCGCGGAATCACACCGGGAACAAAGGCACGAAAACAAGCACAAAAAGCCACGAAAAACAACCTCGAATCTTCTATACAAACCAGGAAAGATTCACAAGGTCTAGCATGCCGCCCTAGCATCCATCCCTCTCAACAAATCTCTCATGAAGCTCTCATGCTAGCCTAGAGAAAATAGAAGGAAAAATAGCTACGAAAATGAGAAAGAGGAGGGAGCAAATGAAACCCTAAGTCCGGAGAGAGGGAGCCATCAACACACACTCCGAGGCTTATATATCGGGTCCCGCCGGAGTGGTAAATGACTCGACTACCCCTAACTACACTACGGCGATACAACCCACGTAGGGGCATTTTGGTAATGTATGTGGGTCTTGCCATCGGACGGCCACGCCTTTGCCGCACCCCGCGTCCTCCCGACGCAAGCCATGCGATCCCGCCGCGTGTCCTCCGCTTCGAAGCTTCCCGACACGCCGGATCCCGTCTCCGTCGTGTTGGGCCCTCGGACTTGGTTTTGAGGCCCAAACCAAGAAACCGCCCGTCGATGGTTTTGTGGGCAAACCACCAAACCCCGCGTGCCGGTCCGGCCTCCCGCCAAACCACTTGACTTGACCTCCACCGTGCACCGGCTCATCTGTCCATGACTTCGTCTTGCTTGTGTCGCCACCATGTGACCCGCACCCGGTCCGCCGTCCACCGGGTCCCTCGAACCGAGCCTACTTGTCTCTCCATCTCCGGAGGCCCCTCAAGGTCGAAGACCTTTCGCGCCCGTTCTTCACCTGCAACAACACGAACTAGACCGCAGCCTACACCTGCGCACTAAGCCAAGAGTCAGTCCAACACCCGTTGTCAATCACTCATCACTAAGGAGCGGTCATCCACCGACCACTGGGACGCTCCTGGTCCACAAAAACCAAAATCGCGACAGATCGAAACGAAAGACGAGCAAGAACACGAAGAACACGGGACGAACCCTAGCCACGCAGACCGTCCGCCTGGTCCTCGCGGACCGTCCGCCAGGTGTGGACAAAGCTGAAAACGCCCGACCCCGAAAGTCAACTCCCCCAAATCATCATCGGATTTCCCAAACGGTTCAAGCTGTAGAGACAAGGGTTTGGGTACTTGAAAAGCGTCACACATGGATGCTATAGCCCAAAAATCTTGCCTCCTAACTCCCTAAATCACCGGGAATCGCGAATCCTTTGAGCACCACCAAAAGCTAGAGCACCGAACGAAAACTCACGAATCGAAGTGGTTTCCCGGCGTTTGAGGGCACAAGATCAAGCACAAAGATGCACAAGCCATGTATCCATGTTTCCCTCAAAGAAATCCGGGGAGAAACCCACTCAAATCCGCGGAATCACACCGGGAACAAAGGCACGAAAACAAGCACGAAAAGCCACGAAAAACAACCCCGAATCTTCTATACAAACCAGGAAAGATTCACAAGGTCTAGCATGCCGCCCTAGCATCCATCCCTCTCAACAAATCTCTCATGAAGCTCTCATGCTAGCCTAGAGAAAATGGAAAGAAAAAATAGCTACAAATATGAGAAAGAGGAGGGAGGAAATGAAACCCTAAGTCGCGGAGAGAGAGAGCCATCCACACACCCTCATGGCTTATATATCGGGTCCCGCCGGAGTGGTAAATGACTCGACTACCCCTAACTTAACTACTGGCGATACAACCCACGCAGGGGCATTTTGGTAATGTTTGTGGGTCTTGCCATCGGACGGCCACGCCTTTGCCGCACCCCGCGTCCTCCCGACGCAAGCCATGCGATCCCGCCGCGTGTCCTCCGCCTCGAAGCTTCCCGACACGCCCGGATCCCGTCTCCGTCGTGTTGGTCCCTCGGACTTGGTTTTGAGGCCCAAACCAAGAAACCGTCCGCCGATGGTTTTGTGGGCAAACCACCAAACCCCGCGTGCTCGGTCTAGCCTCCCGCCAAACCACTTGACTTGACCGCCACCGTGCACCGGCTCGCTTGTCCATGACTTCGTCTTGCTTGTGTCGCCACCATGTGACCCGCACCCAGTCCCGCTGTCCACCGGGTCCCTCGAACCGAGCCTACTTGTCTCTCCATCTCCCGGAGGCCCCTCAAGGCGAAGACCTTTCGCGCCCGTTCTTCACCTCGCAACAACACGAACTAGGCCGCGGCCTACACCACGCGCACTAAGCCAAGAGTCGGTCCAACACCCGTTGTCAATCACTCATCACCGAGGAGCGGTCATCCATCGACCACCGGGACGCTCCGGTCCTCAATCTCCCCCTTGATGAGTGCATTGACAACACACAACGCGAAATGAAATTCAGAGAAAAAGAGAAAAGAAGAAGAAAGAAAAACAAAGAAGCTCAACTCATGACCAAAACCAAAGAAAGGCAAAGAAAGGTCACAAGCCAAGCAAAGCACAAACTCCACATCGAAAACAACAAGAAAGCTCCCCCTGAACAAATGCAAGCTCCCCCTGAACATGTGAATGCAAATTTCCAAATTTCAGCTCACCTCTTCGAATTTTCCGAATTTTCATTAAGCTCACCTCTTCTCCCCCTTGTTGGCAATGTATGAATCAAGGTGAAAATGCGAAATGCAAAAGCAAAGCATATAAACATCTACATGAGCTTCTCAAATAGGCCAAATCTAGTGTCAAAGGCTAAAAATGAGACAAAGATCACATATATGAATCATAGCATAGTCAAAGCATTGCCACAAGTAATATATGAAAATACAAGCATGTGACAAAGCAAAACTTTCAGAATTAAGCATTTTTACCAAAAGAAGGCTCGCTTCACATGTAAAAGCCTATCCATGTCACACTTGAGCCACAAACATGCATACCATTCAAAGATCATACAAGGATATCAAATTCTCAGCAAAAGATCATGGCAAACACCCATAAAGCAAAGCATGTCATGTCAAAGCTCATGAGCCATGTGTCCACTTCGGGGAGACTTCTCCACTGGTGAACATCATGCAACATGTTTTGCACCCATATGTGAAAGATAAGACATTTTAAACATAAACATGATGGGTGGAGCATTTTTCAAGCATTATGCACTTCTTTTCAAGATTAATTCATTTCATGGTACATGAAGTGCCTTTGCGGCAAAAAGAAGCTTATGCTCCCCCATGAATGCAACCTAGGCTAAACATTCACAATGATATCCGGCCTTTGGCCCAAATGCAAGAACAAGGCATCCAAGCACAATCTAAGCATGAAAAGCACATTTAGACCAAACTGTGACATGGATACACAACTACACATGAGTGGAGCGTATTTCATCAAAAATTAGTCAAGATTAGCATTTATTTCAAACAGGGCTATCTCACCACACATATATCTCAAATATTCCAAGAGCATAGCCTCACATCACCATTTCTCCACACATATGACCAAAATCTCACAAATAGTCAAAGAGACTCAAATATGGCATATGAAAGAAGCTCATCATCCTAAAATGCAATATGATACAAATGCGACATGATATATGACAAGATGGCTATCCTACCATGGTTTATACATCAAGCAAAGCATGTATATACATCAAAGTAAACATGGTATGATACATATGGTACAAAAAGGAAATCCCCCAAGAATCAACTAGAAAGGGCAACAAACCCCAAGTTCCCCCCGCAAGCGCACAAATGTAGCTTGGTCGAGAGGCTTTGTAAAGATGTCGGCTAGCTGATCTTGGGTAGGGACATGGCTCAAGACAATGGTTCCTTTCTCCACATTGTCCCTCAGGAAATGATACCTCACCTCTATGTGTTTGGTTCTGGAGTGAAGCACTGGGTTTTTGGCTACGCTTATGGCACTAGTGCTATCACAGAGAAGTGGGATCTGGGTGCACTCCTCACCAAAGTCTCTCAAAGTGTATGAAATCCACAACAAGCGGGAGCAACAACTCGCGGCGGCAACATACTCGCCTCCGTGGTAGACCGAGCTACACTAGACTCGCTTGCGGGAAGACCATGAGACTAACGAAGACCCAAGAAACCGGCAAGTACCGAAGTAGACTTCCTCTCGACTCGACATCCAAAGCAAAATCCGCATCGGAAAAACCATGAAGAGAAAGAATCGAGGAGGAAGAATACCACGAGCCAAGACCAAGGGCGGATCGTAGGTACCGAAAATCCTCTTGACGACTCGTCGATGTGATGTCCTCGGCGAAGCTCGAAAACGAGCGCACGGACACACGCCGAACGCGTATGTCTGGCCTTGTCGCCATCAAGTAGAGGAGGGAGCCGATCATGCTCCTGTACTCCCGCTGGTCTACTGGTTCTCCGTCCTCATCCGCATCCAAAGTGGCCGTACTCCCCATGGGAGTCGACATCGGCTTCACATCTTGCATCTGGAACTTCCTCGGCATGTCTTTTGTGTACTTGGTCCGGTGCACGAATGTTCCATCCTTCACTTGCTTGATCTCGCGCCCCGAGAAAATACCGCAATTCGCCCATCATGCTCATCTCGAACTCCCTGCTCATCTCATCTGCAAACTTGGCAACAAGGTTATGTGACGAGCCACCAAAGACAATATCATCCACGTATATCTGAACAATCAACAAGTCATTTCCATGCTTGAGGAGAAACAAAGTCCTATCCACGGTACCCATCACAAACCCTCTGCTCAAAAGAAAACCTCTCAATCTCCCATACCAAGCACGAGGCGCCTGTTTCAACCCATACAGAGCCCTTTTCTACCTGTATACCCTGTGTCGGTACAGCTCGCTCTCAAACCCAGGTGGCTGCTTCACATACACCTCCTCCTCTATGACCCCATTCAGAAAAGCACTCTTCACGTCCATCTGAAACAATTTGAACCCTTTAGCCACGGCAAAGGCTAGAAGGATCTGAATTGCCTCAAGACGGGCCACAGGAGCAAAGGTCTCCTCATAGTCGATCCCCTCCTTCGACTAAACCCCCGAGCAACAAGTCCGGACTTGTTCCTCACAACCATCCCATTCTCTCCCTCTTTGTTCTTCCAAACCCACTTGGTTCCTATGGGATGGCAATTTGGAGGTGGTTCAACTAACTCCCCACACCCGGTTCCTCTCAAAATTTTCCAACTCCTCATGCATAGAATTGACCCGGTTTGCATCGGATAAAGCATGTCCAATGTCCTTGGGCTCAAAAGTAGCAACAAAAGCAAGCATGAGCAAAATGAGAGGAATTCTCGGACCTCGACCGTGTAGTGCGTTCATCGATGTTCCCAATGATCTTCGATAGGGGATGCACTTCTTGAATCCGCCGGGGAGCCTCACGCCTCGAGACTACCTCCCCCTCAACATCGCCTTCTCTCGCCGGTCCTCTTGTTGCACCGTCGTTGTCCATGAAGTAGACGGTCCATGCTCCAAAGTGGTCGTAGGGGAAGTAGTGGGTACATGCTCGGCTTCGGTGCGCATGATTCTCCCCATCATCATCTCCGGCTTCATCTTTCTCCTCTTCAAAGAGGTCCTCGGCCATCTCTTCATCACCTGCACATTCAAAGCCAAGAGAGGTACATGGCATTGTCTCGTCGAAGGTCACCTCGCAAGTATCCATGATTTTGTTAGTCTCAAGGTTAAGCACCCTATAGGCTCTAGAGTGGTTAGCATATCCAAAGAAAATACCATCACTAGACCTAGCCTCAAACTTGTCGAGTTTTCCCTTCTTAAGAATAAAGCACTTGCAGCCAAAAACTCCGAAATGACTCACCTTGGGTGCCCGACCATGCATCAGCTCATAACAGGTCTTCTTCTTGAAGGCTCGCAATAAAATCCTGTTGGAAACATGACAAGCCGTATTGACCGCCTCAGCCCAATACCTCCTAGGAGTCCTGTGCTCATCGAGCATCGTCCTAGCCATCTCACAAAGAGTCCAATTTTTCCTTTCCACGACTCCATTTTGAGGGGGCACATAAGGGGTCAAATACTGATGTTCAAGACCTAGATCACGACAAAAGGCATCAAAACGAGAGTTCTTGAACTCAGAGCCATTATCACTGCGGATAGCTCGAATAACATTCCCATGCCTCTCGTTTTTCAACCTCACGATCAGATCTCAAACAAAACCAAATGTCTCACTCTTATCCTCCAAGAACACCCAGGCATAGCGAGAGTAGTCGTCCACCACAACAAGGACATACCACTTCCCACCCACCGAGCGAACTCGAGCTGGCCCAACAAGATCCATATGCAACAGCTCTGTCGGACGCTCGGTCATGACATCGGTCAGGGGTGGATGGGGAGTGGCTACCATCTTACCATGCCTACAAGGAGCACAAACCAAATCCTTCTCAAGCTTCAACCTCGGCAATCCTCGGACAAGATCAAGACCACTCAAGCGGAAAACCAAATCAAAGCTCAAGTGTCCCAACCGCCTATGCCATTTCCACAAATCAGAAGAAGGACCGGCCATCAAACAGCGAGCAGGACCCAAAGAACGAGAGAAATCAGCCCTGAAAATCTGACCCTCGGGGATGATCATACAAACAAGATCACCTCGAGAATCAAGCAAACGAGACTCACCAGACTTGAAACGCACCTCAAAACCCTCATCAAGCAACTGAGAAACCGAAAGCAAATTAAAACCCAAAGACTTCACAAGAGCCACTCTCTTCAACGTTACCTTGTCACTCACATGCACAACACCCTCTGAAAGCACCCTACCTCACCCATTGTCCCCAAATGTGATGTACTGCTTTTCCTTCACTGGGGTGAGGCTGGAGAACCACTTCTTATCTCCGGTCATGTGTCGAGAATACCCAGAGTCGATCAACCAAATGTTCTCCAAGCCTCCTGCCTGCAGTCAGAAACAAGAACGAGAATGAGCTAGCGACTCGACACTGGGGTTAGCACACAGGAAGTTAAACCAGTGTCGAGCCATCTGCTCAAAAGAGGGGTTAGCAAACATCATTCCCTTGCCACCAAACTTCCCATGTCCCATGGGAGGAGTACGAGCACCACGAGGGGGAAAACGTGGTCCGTAGTTCCTCTGGAACCCAAAGCTGCGATCATCTCCCCTGAACCCGTATTGAGGACGAGTAGGAGGACGTCCAGCAAAACCACCACGAGCCCGACCAAACCTCTCACCAGCACGCACACCATCATCTCTCCTGACAAACCTCTCACCACCTCCTCTCTGTGGGAACCTGCCAACACTCCTCACACTTCCCACACCCCGTGGAAGTGGCACTCTAGGCTCAGGAATACCATGAGGCTGGCGATACCTGTCCTGGTTCGCTTGCTCCCTAGCAAGCCTCTCATCCCTCTTCCTTTTGTAGCAAAACTCTGCAAGATGCCTCTCCTTGCCACAATACTCACACCGAAGGGGATGGGTTTTGGTTTTGGCTCGGCTTCTCTCTAGGCTTCTCACCCTTCTCACCCACAAACTTTACCGGTTTCGGAAATCATTTGTCTTAGGTGGGAATTTGGGTGGATCTTGGGTTGTGTCAAGCTTGTTGCAAAGGTGGTTGGGCTTTGGTGTGAAAGAGTTCTTGGGTGCTTTTGGGAGTGGGACTTGGATCTCTCCGATCACCTCAAACTCGGGGTTAGACTCAACACACTTCTCGTACACACTCTCCCCCTCGTTCTCTCCCACTTTCTCACCCAACTTCTCAAACCCCAAACCACGACCATCAGCTCTCTTGAACTCCTCAATCATGATTTTCAATTGAGGTTCCTGCCCAGACAACCAACCCAACACCTTCCTCAAATAATCATTCTCCTCATAGATGACATCCAAACGGGAAGTAAGTTCAAGATTGCGCAAAGTAACTTCATCACAGCTAGTGCAAGCATTGACAGCAGGAGATTTCAAAGATGCTTCCAAAGAACTAATGGTAGAACGAGCATCAACAAGATTAGCATGCATAGTAGGACATGATTTGCAAGCACCAAGCAAAGTAGGTCTAGCCTTAAGCTCATCATACTCAGTCCTAAGAGAATCTAGTTTAGCCAAAGTAGAAGCATTCTTCTCATTAAGCAGTTTGATCTCATTCAACCATGCATCACATTCAACACATTCATCATCATCAGGAGTAGTAGGAGCAAGTTTCAAGGAGTCATTCTCAAGTTTCAATTCAAGAAATTTGGACTCTAACTCTCCTACTTTCTCGCTAGCATTCTCAAGTTGTGCCCTAAGATCTTTCCTCATCTTTTTGGCATCTCTAAGCACACTATCACGGTTGTCAAGCAAGCCATTCAACCTAGCAATCTCAGCAAGCAAAGAGTCGGGGTCACGATTTACCTCATCCTCCGAGTCGGAGTCGCTGTCTTCCTTCTCACTCTTCTTGTCGCTTAAGCTATGGGCCATGCCACAAAAGCCCTCAAGCGCCACACGGCTCGGCCGCTGAGGTTCCGGCTTGCACTCTTCTTGTCCTTGCGCCTCCCGGCGTCTTCATCTTCGCTGCTTGAGCTTGACTGCTCCTCGCTTGAGCTTGAGTCGACGTCGCTCGCACCGGCCACCATCGCTCTCGCCTTGTTCTTCTTGTAGCCGCTCTTGCTTGGTCGACGCTTGTCCTTGTCCTTGCTCTTGGACTTGTTGAAGTGCTTGCCCTTGGAGGAGTACTTGTCTTCACGCTTCGGGTGCGCCTTGTACTCGTTCACCTTGTACTTGTTCTCCTCCGCTTCCGGGCACTCGGCGATGAAGTGGACACGCTTGCCTCACTTGTAGCACGTCCCTGAGCTCCGCCTTGCGTTCCTCCGACTCTCGTGTAGTCGTTCAAACCTTCTTGAGAGCAAGGCCAGCTCCTCCTCGCGCAGCACATCAAACTCCTCATCTGGAATGGACATGAGAGAAGACAAGGAAAACTGTCGACAGGAAGGGTTAGATTTGCCCTTTGATCCGCCCACAAGAGCAAGACTATGGTCAGTCGAGCCCTCATGCTTGGATTGCAACTTCCTGTCAACCTCAGCCGACTTGAGCTTTGAAAAGAGATCATCCAACTCAATAGTCAAGTACTGCCCAGACTCCTTGATGGCCTCAACCTTAGCACCCCAAACATTTGGGTCCAAGACATGCAAGAGCTTCAAAGCCTGATCATGCTCGGTGTAGGGAAAATCCTCAACATTAGCTTTCATGTTGTTCACGATGGCGGTGAACCTCTGAAACATCGCATCAATGTCCTCACCGGGAAGTGGAGTGAAATTCTCATATTGCATCCGGTAAGAGACAAAGAGGCGAGCCTTCACATGGTTATCACCACCGTGAGCAACCAACAACTTCTCCCAAATTTGCCAAGCAAGATTCAAATGGCGAACACGCTCAAACTCGGATCACACAAGCTCGGACCAAGTGATCAACGGCTTTTGCATTAGCCTCATACTTGGCCTTGGCACCGACATCGGTCACCATAAGAGTATGGATGTTGACCGGAATAGCATAGGTCTTGTCAAGCACAATGAAATCCAACAGCTTCCCACGAAGAAAGATCATCATACGAGCCGCCCACTTGTGGTAACCCTTGCCATCGAAGTGCGGCGGACCGCCCCGCTCAACGTACGCCATCTTAGGATTCGGGACTTGTCAAAGTCGCAAAGAATCCGGCACCAAGCTCTGATACCAATTGAAGGATCAGATGGCGACTAGAGAGGGGGGGGGGGGGGGGGAGTGAATAGGAGCCGGTAAAAATTCTTCCCAAAGAACCCGGCCTATGCCCTACTCAAATCCGGTCACACACAAGCGATGGATCGAATCACGCACCAATCGCCAAGACCACGAGGTTATGGATCAACCTCTAGTCCTAGGAACGATTCCTTGAAGCACACGCGGAAGCACGAAAGAAAGGGGGAAGGAATCGAACCAAGAAGCAAAGCGCTCGGCCCTCGAGCGGACCGTCCGGCCGGACAGGGCGGACCGTCCGCAAAGGGCCGCGCGGACCGTCCGGCCGAGGTACCGCGGACCGTCCGCACCCGAGCCGCGGACCGTCCGGCCTGAGCCGCGGACCGTCCGTTAAAGCCAACAGAACCACCAGTGGCACACCACGAACCACGGACCGTCCGCAAAGGGCTGCGCGTGGACCGTCCGCCAAGAACCCGCGGACCGTCCGCCCAACACCGCGGACCGTCCGAAACTCCGTCCAACCGAAAACCAAAATCGCGACGGATCGAAACGAAAGACGAGCAAGAACACGAAGAACACGGGACGAACCCTAGCCGCGCGGACCGTCCGCCTGGTCCTCACGGACCGTCCGCCAGGTGCGGACAGAGTTGAAAACGCCCGACCCCGAAAGTCAACTCCCCCAAATCATCATCGGATTTCCCAAACGGTTGAATCTGTAGAGACAAGGGTTTGGGTACTTGAAAAGCGTTACACAAGGATGCTATAGCCCAAAAATCTTGCCTCCTAACTCCGTAAATCACCGGAAATCGCGAATCCTTTGAGCACCACCAAAAGCTAGAGCACCGAACGAAAACTCACGAATCGAAGTGGTTTCCCGGCGTTTGAGGGCACAAGATCAAGCACAAAGATGCACAAGCCATCTATCCATGTTTCCCTCAAAGAAATCCGGGGAGAAACCCACTCAAATCCACGGAATCACACCGGGAACAAAGGCACGAAAACAAGCATGAAAAGCCACGAAAAACAACCCCGAATCTTCTATACATACCAGGAAAGATTCACAAGGTCTAGCATGCCGCCCTAGCATCCATCCCTCTCAACAAATCTCTCATGAAGCTCTCATGCTAGCCTAGAGAAAATGGAAAGAAAAAATAGCTACAAAAATGAGAAAGAGGAGGGAGGAAATGAAACCCTAAGTCGCGGAGAGAGAGAGCCATCCACACACCCTCATGGCTTATATATCGGGTCCCGCCGGAGTGGTAAATGACTCGACTACCCCTAACTTAACTACTGGCGATACAACCCACGCAGGGGCATTTTGGTAATGTTTGTGGGTCTTGCCATCGGACGGCCACGCCTTTGCCGCACCCCGCGTCCTCCCGACGCAAGCCATGCGATCCCGCCGCGTGTCCTCCGCCTCAAAGCTTCCCGACACGCCCGGATCCCGTCTCCGTCGTGTTGGGCCCTCGGACTTGGTTTTGAGGCCCAAACCAAGAAACCGTTCGCCGATGGTTTTGTGGGCAAACAACCAAACCCCGCGTGCTCGGTCCAGCCTCCCGCCAAACCACTTGACTTCACCGCCACCGTGCACCGGCTCGCTTGTCCATGACTTCGTCTTGCTTGTGTCGCCACCATGTGACCCGCACCCAGTCCCGCTGTCCACTGGGTCCCTCAAAACGAGCCTACTTGTCTCTCCATCTCCCGGAGGCCCCTCAAGGCTGAAGACCTTTCGCGCCCGTTCTTCACCTGCAACAACACGAACTAGGCCGCAGCCTACACCTGCGCACTAAGCCAAGAGTCAGTCCAACACCCGTTGTCAATCACTCATCACTGAGGAGCGGTCATCCATCGACCACTGGGACGCTCCTGGTCCTCAAAGACTGAGAAAAGTCAGCACGAAACACCTGACCCTCGGCAACGACCATACAGACAAGGTCCCCTCGAGAGTCCACAATCCGAGAGCCACCTGGCCGAAACAACACCTCAAAACCCTCATCCAACAACTGGGACACAGAAAGCAAATTGCACCCCAGTGATTGAACAAGAGCAACACGCCTCAGGTGATCTTGTCACTCACTTTAATCTCACCTTCTGAAAGCACACGCCCACGCCCATTGTCCCCAAAGGTGATGTACCTCTTCGTCACCACAGGGACGAGACTTGAGAACCACCCCTGTCTCCGGTCATATGCCTCGAACAACCGGAGTCAATCAACCAAATGTTCTCCAAGTCTCCCACCTGAAATTCAAAAACGAGCACGTGAGCGAACAAACGACTCAGCACTGGGGTTAGTACCAAAAGAGCAAAACCAGTGCCGAGCCATTTGCTCGAAAGTGGGGTTAGCACCAACCAAAGCATCTCTCCTACCCAAGCTACCTCCACGAACACCACCACGGTAACCACCTTGAGGGAACCACCCCTCTTTGCCCAGAGGAGGACCAAAACTACGAATGAGAACCCGTGGACCGTCCCTCCTCTCCTTCTCAAAGCTACGACTCCTCCCATCCCCGTAGTGAACTCTAGGGGGAGAACGCCTAGCAACCTGACCACCTGCAAACTCTCCAGCCCAACCGCCAGAGCCACGACCTCCAGAAACAACCCTCGCACCTGTACGAGCCCGAAACCCAAACCGCCGCCGTCCGGGCCTCGCACCGGCCGACGGTGCCCCACACCGTCCGACCGATGTGACACGGGTAGCGGGCGCCTCCGGCAGCCCTTCCGCTCTCCTCAAGCCCGAACTATCCTCACATTCGCCTTGGCCCTGGGCATCTGCACACGAGGCTCAAGTACACCATCGGAAGGGTGGTACTTGTCCTTGTTAGCCCACTCCTTTGCCATTCTCTCCTCACGCTTCCTTTTGAAGCAAAACTCCTCCTTATGGCCATCTCTCCCACAATAGCCACAATGGAACCTCACAAGCTTAGGCTTAGGCTTGGGATGTGGCTGCTCACTTGGTTTCTCTCCACTAAAACCCTCCACCGGTTTCCCCTCACTAGCCTCCTCACTTTCTTTCCCAAAGAACACTTTCCCCGAAGTGCTCACAAACTTGATAGGCTTTTGTAGATCATTTGTGGGTGTAGGAAACATGGGTGGAGCTGGGGTTGTGTCTAGTCGGTTCCTAAGATGATTAGGTTTTGGGGGAAAATCATTTTTGTGGTGGGTTTTTGGTGGCTCCGGGATATTCTCTCCACTCCCCTCACCAACCTTGTTTGCCCCAAGTCCCTCACCATCCTGCCTCTTGAATGCCTCGATCATCATCCTCAACTGAGGCTCATGACCAGACAACCAACCCATCAACTTTCTCAAGTCATCATTCTCATCCTGCAAACGATCAACATAATGTGCAAGTTCCAAATTTTTCAAAGCATGCATTTCACAGGTAGAGCATGATGTAGGCATGGGTTCCTTCAATTTAGCCTCAAGAGAACTAGTGTATGCATGCATCTCATCAATCTTAGCATGCAAAACAGGGCAAGAAGTGCAAGCACCTAGCAAAGCAGGTCTAGACTTAAGCTCAGTCACTTCAGCCCTAAGCACATCTAGTACCTCACACTTGGAGGCATGCTTCTCCTGAAACAAAGCAAGATCAGCAAGAAATATGGAGCAATCAGCACAATCATTCTCATTTGAAACAATAGGGCTAGCCTTAAGGGAATCAATCTTAAGCTTGCTATCAAGCACCTGTGTCTCTAGCTCAGCCACTCTAGTCATAGCATCCTCGAGTGAAGCCCTAAGCTCTTTTCTCATTTTCTTGGCCTCTCTAAGCATGTCATCACGGTTATCAAGCAAAGAGCCAAGCCTCTCATTCTCCTGGCGCAAGAAGGGAAGTTCATCACGCACCTCGTCGTCGGACTCAGAGTCCGAATCGCTCTGTGTGCTCTTCTTGCTGCCGGAGATCAGTGCCATGGTGCAGAAGCCGTCTCTCGCGAAGCAGCTCAGCCCGCTCGGGTTCTTGGACAACTTCTTGTTCTTGTGACGATCACCCTCGTCTTCACTGCTGCTCGAGCTCGAAGTGGAGTACGCGGAACTGGAGTCGACGTCGCTCGCTCCAACCATCGCTCGGGCCTTGCCTCGGCTCTCCTTCTTCCTCGATCGTCGCTCGTCCTTGTACTTGTTCTTGTTCTTGTGCTTACTCTCCTGGTCACGCCTCGACCGGTACTTGCCATCCGTCCTCGACTTGTGCTTGTAGTTGTCCTTGTTCTCGACCTTCTCCGGGCAGTCGGCGACGAAGTGTCCCGGCTTGCCGCACTGGAAGCACGTCCTCGTGTTCCTCCTCATGTTCACCCGGTTCTCGTGTAGCCTCTCAAACCCCCTCGTCAACAGCGCCGGCTCGTCCTCTCCAAGGTCATCAAACTCCTCATCTGGCATAGACATCAAAGAGGAAGAAGAGAACATCCTGGTGGATGGGTTAGAGTTAGCCTTTCCTTTGGAACCACCAACGAGGGCAAGACTATGGGAATCAGTAGGTCCCTCGAGCTTGGCAGTCATGCCCCTATCCACCTCAGCCGACTTGAGCTTCGAGAACAGCTCGTTCACCGTCAGAGTGTCATACTTCTCCGACTCCACAATCGCCTCGAACTTTCCGCCCCAAATCGTACGATCCAAAGAGTGTAAGAGCTTGACCGCTCTATCATGATCATCGTACGGGAGCACGTCCACATTGGCCCTCATGTTGTTCACAACCACCGTGAACCTCTGAAACAAGGCATCGATGGACTCATCGGGGAGATGAGTGAAGTTCTCGTACTCTCTCCGGTAGGTCGCATACATCCGTGCCTGAACCTGGGCATTCCAACATGAGCCTCCTTCAGCACCGTCCAAATCCTACATGCCAAGTGCTCGGTGTGCACCCGATCGAACTCAGGCTGACACAAAGCACGAAACAAGTAGTTGACCGCCTTGTTGTTGGCGTCGAATCTGTCCCTCGATCCTGGAGCGAGGAAGTCCATCGGCTGGACATAGCTTGTGTCCACTGTGACATCCCAAAGGATCTGACCCTTCCGCGGAGGAACGCACCGATCCGCTTACTCCACATCTGGTAGTTCTTGCCATCGAAGTGTGGAGGCCGAACCCCATTCCTGGTACGCCATCCTTGGATCTTAGACTGGTTAGAGTCAATAAAGACCCAAACCGGCTCTGGTACCACTTGAAGGACCGATACGGCGAACCAGAGAGGGGGGGAGTGAATGGGAGCTGATAAAAATTCTTCTCGAAGGAGATGGAAACTCCAACAAGATGAACACGGCTTCCAACACACGTCTCCGGCTCACTACCCAAGTTGGCCAAGCCCACGTAGCCACTGGAGTGCCACTGGACCTAGGAATCAACACACAACCTTCCGACCCGAGAACGCAGCGGAACACCAAACCTCGAGTCTACAGACCAACACCGGTCGGACGGGTGAGCACCACCGGTCGAGCCGGTCCCTACCGGTGAAGCGGGCAACTTTCACTAAATGGCTCCACACCGGTCGGGCCGGTGGAGACACACCGGTTAGACCGGTCACGGCCGAAAGCCCCCAAAGCACCAAACGAGGCCAACCGACCACCAAGGCGATCCAAACTCGAAACGGCGGCAACACGAGGACAACAACGAACACACCGAGACGTTCACCCGAGCAAAAACCCACCGAGGGGTTGCACCGGTCGGACCGATCAAGAGCACGCGCCGGACCGGTGTAGCTCGGGCGACTCGGGATGAACGACACCCGCGGGTCAACTCCCCCAAATCCAAACCTCAATCTCCCGAATCGCTCCACAGACTTGAACAAGACTTTGGGGATATTAGGAACACCTCATGAGGAGTCCATAGCCAAGTTTAATCCCACCAAAACTCGTCCAAAAAGGAGGAATCAAGGAAATCTCGCCAAGAGCACTTCCAACCCAAGAACTCAAGAAACCCCAAAATCGAGCACCTTTACTCATGGATTTGGGAGGGGAATCACGGCCCAAAGAACCACGAAGGGTTCCCACAAATTTCCCCCATCAAATCCTCAAGAGAAAAGTCCCTAAAACAACCCAAAGAAATCACCAATAAAGGGCTCCGAAAATCACCACCAAGAACAACTGGGGAAAACACATCCAAACCTTGGGGAACCACGCCAAATCATCTATACATGAAACAAAGGTTCATACAAGGTCTAGCAAGCCGCTCGATCATCCATCCCTCTCAACAAGATCTCTCCATGAAGCTCTCTTGCTAGTCCTATGGAAAACCTAAGGAAAATAAGAAGGAAAATGGGAAAACAAATGAGCTAGGGTTCCAAGAGTTGGCTGCCATACTCTCACCTCTTGGGTTATATGGAGGCAACCGAAAGTCTAAAATGCCCTTCTCTAACAACTAAGGATACAAGCCCCTCAAGGGCGGATTTGGAAGTCTTCATGTCTTCACCATCGGACGGATGCCCGGCGACCGCACCCTGTGTAGCCTCGACGCAAGCCATGCGATCCTGACGCGTGTCCTCCACTTCGAAGTCTCCGGACTGTGTCGTCGCACACCGGTCAGACCGGTGCTCCTCACCGGTCAGACTGGTACCCACCGGTCAGACCAGTCAGACCCACCGGTCAGACCGGCCTGGCGCTGCTGCAGCTCCGTCTTCGGTTCTTCGGTCTTGGCTTTGTGGATCAACCAAGGAACCCAGTGGTTTTCTGGTGAACCACCGGAAACCCCGCGAACTCGGGGTAGCCTCCGCCAATCTCCACTGATGACTCGGCTCCCACGTAGTCTCGGCTCAACCTTGGTTTTGAGGCTTTACCAAGAAACCGTCCACGACTTCATCTTGCTGTTCATGCCACCATGCGGCCCGCACTTGACCCCGCTGGCACCGGGTCCCTCGAACGAAGCTTACTTGTCTTCTCCACACCTGGAGGCCTCACCGGCGATGACCTTTCGCGCTTGTTCTTGACCTGCACCAACACCAGTCAAGCCGCAACCTGCACCTGCAATACTTAGCCAAGAATCAGTCCACACAACGTTGTCAATCACTCATCACACAAGGAAGCGACCATCCACCGGTCCTCGAACCACACATGGTCCTCACACTTGTACTCGCCGGGGAGGTTCTCGCCTTGATGCTACCTCCCCCTCAACATCAGCTTCTCCTCGTTCTTGATTTGTCGTCGTAGGTGTAGTAGAGGGTCCGTCCATCACCGTAGTCAAAGTAGTGGGTACATGTTCAGCCGGGGGCACCACACTGCCATCTTCATCGTCTCCATGTTCGTGCTCCTCGTCCTGAAAGATCTCCTCACCAAGCCCATCATCACCTGCACACTCAAAGACAAGCTGACTACGTGGCTCTGTCTCATCGAAAGTCACCTCGCAAGTCTCCACGATTTGGTTAGTTTCAAGATTGAGCACACGGTATGCTCTAGAGTGAGATGCATAACCAAAGAAAATACCATCGACAGACCTAGCCTCAAACTTATCCAACTTCCTGCCTTTCTTCAGATTGAAACACTTGCAACCAAAGACATGGAAGTGACTCACCTTGGGTGTGCGACCATGCATCAACTCATAGCAAGTCTTCTTCTTGTGCACTCTGAGGTAGATCCTGTTAGAAACATAGCACGCGGTATTCACTACCTCAGCCCAATACCTCCTCGGAGTCCTATGCTCATCAAGCATCGTCCGAGCCATCTCGCACAAGGTCCTGTTCTTCCTTTCCACAACACCATTCTGGGGAGGCGTATACGGACTCGAAAATTGGTGCTCAAGACCCAAGTCATGGCAAAAGGTTTCAAAACGAGAGTTTCTGAATTCTGAGCCATTATCACTGCGGATAGCTCGTATGGCATCTCCGTGCCTCTCGTTCCTCAACCTCAAGACTAGATCTCGAACAAAACCAAACGTCTCCCCCTTATCCTTAAGAAAGAACACCCACGCATACCGAGAGTAGTCGTCCACCACAGCAAGGACATACCACTTCCCACCCGCAGATCGCACACGAGCTGGGCCAACAAGGTCCATATGGAGCAGCTCGCATGGACGCTCAGTCATCACATCGGTGAGAGGCGGGTGAGAAGAGGCTACCATCTTGGCATGCCTACACTGCACACAAACCAACTCTTTCTCAAGCCTCAACCGTGGCAATCCTCGGACCAAATTGAGTTTACTCAAGTGAGACAAAAGGTCAAAGCTCAAGTGACCCAACTTCCTCTGCCACTTCCACAACTCGCTCGAAGAACCAGCCAAGAAACAACACTCCACACCCGAAGACTGAGAAAAAACAGCACAAAACACCTGACCCTCGGGAATGACCATACAGACAAGGTCCCCTCGAGAGTCCAAAATCCGAGAACCACCTGGCCGAAACAACACCTCAAAGCCCTCATGCAACAACTGGGACACAGAAAGCAGATTGTACCCCAGCGATTGAACAAGTGCAACACGCCTCAGAGTGATCCTGTCACTCACCTTAATCTCACCTTCTGAAAGCACACGCCCACGCCCATTGTCCCCAAAAGTGATGTACCTCCTTGTCACCACCGGGACGAGACTTGAGAACCACCCCCTGTCTCCGGTCATATGCCTCGAGCAACCGGAGTCAATCAACCAAATGTTCTTCAAGTCTCCCACCTGAAATTCAAAAACGAGCACGTGAGCGAACAAACGACTCAGCACTGGGGTTAGTACCAAAAGAGTAAAACCAGTGCCGAGCCATTCGCTCGAAAGTGGGGTTAGCACCAACCAAAGCATCTCTCCTACCAAAGCTATCTCCACGAACACCACCATGGTAACCACCGTGAGGGAACCACCCCTCTCTGCCTGGAGGAGGAACAAAACAACGAAAGAGAACCCGTGGACCGTCCCTCCTCTCCTTCTCAAAGCTACGACTCCTCCCATCCCCGTAGTGAACTCGAGAGGGAGAACGCCTAGCAACATGACCAACTGCAAACTCTCCAGCCCAACCACCAGAACCACGTCCTCCAGAAACAACTCTCGCACCTGTACGAGCACGAAACCCAAAATGCCGCTTGTCCGCTGCTGCCGGACGGCCCAGGGGTGCCCCACACCGGTCTAACCGGTGTGACCTGGGCAGCAGCACCTCCAACAGCCTTCCGCTCTCCCCAAGCCCGAACTGTCCTCACACTCGCCTTGGCCCTGGGCATCTGCACATGAGGCTCAAGTACACCATCGGAAGGGTGGTACTTGTCCTTGTTAGCCCACTCCTTTGCCATTCTCTCCTCTCTCTTCCTCTTGAAGCAAAACTCACCCTTATGGCGATCTCTCCCACAATAGCCACAATGGAACCTCACAAGCTTAGGCTTAGGCTTGGGATGTGGCTGCTCACTAGGTTTCTCTCCACTCAACTCCTCCACCGGTTTCCTCTCACTAGCCTTCTCACTTTCTTTTCCAAAGAACACTTTCCCCGAAGTGCTCACAAACTTGATAGGCTTTTGTAGATCATTTGTGGGTGTAGGAAACACGGGTGGAGCTGGGGTTGTGTCTAGTCGGTTCCTAAGATGGTTAGGTTTTGGGGGGAAATCATTTTTGTGGTGGGTTTTTGGTGGCTCTGGGATATTCTCTCCACTTCCCTCACCAACCTTGTTTGTCCCAAATCCCTCACTATCCTGCCTCTTAAACGCCTCGATCATCATCCTCAACTAAGGCTCATGACCAGACAACCAACCCATCAACTTTCTCAAGTCATCATTCTCATCCTGCAAACGATCAACATAATGTGCAAGTTCCAAAATTTTCAAAGCATGCATTTCACAGGTAGAGCATGATGTAGGCATGGGTTCCTTCAATTTAGCCTCAAGTGAACTAGTGTAAGCATGCATCTCATCTATCTTAGCATGCAAAACAGGGCAAGAAGTGCAAGCACCTAGCAAAGCAGGTCTAGACTTAAGCTCAACCACTTCAACCCTAAGCACATCTAGTTCCTCACACTTGGAGCCATGCTTCTCCTTAAATAATGCAAGATCAGCAAGAAAGATGGAGCAATCAGCACAATCAACCTCATCCAAAACAACAGGGCAAGCCTTAAGGGAATCAATCTCAAGCTTCCTATCAAGCACCTGGGTCTCTAGCTCAGCCACTCTAGTCCTAGCATCCTCGAGTGAAGCCCTAAGATCTTTTCTCATTTTCTTAGCCTCTCTAAGCATGTCATTACGGTTATCAAGCAAAGTACCAAGCCTCTCATTCTCCTAGCGCAAGAAGGGAAGTTCAACATGCACCTCGTCGTCGGAATCGGAGTCCGAGTCGCTCTGTGTGCTCTTCTTGCTGCCGGAGCTCAGCGCCATGGTGCAGAAGCCATCTCTCGCGAAGCAGCTCAGCCCGCTTAGGTTCTTGGACGACTTCTTGCTCTTGCGACGATCACCTTCATCCTCACTGCTGCTCAAGCTCGAGGTGGAGTACGCGGAACTGGAGTCAACGTCGCTCGCTCCAACCATCGCTCGGGCTTTGCCTCGGCTCTCCTTCTTCCTCGATCGTCGCTCGTCCTTGTACTTGTCCTTGTGCTTGCTCTTGTGGTCGCGCCTCGACCGGTACTTGCCATCGTTCCTCGACTTGTGCTTGTAGCCTTCCTTGTTCTCGACCTTCTCCGGGTAATCGGCGATGAAGTGTCCTAGCTTGCCGCACTGGAAGCATGTCCTCGTGTTCCTCCTCATGTTCACTCGGTTCTCGTGCAGCCTCTCGAACCGCCTCGTCTAGAGCGCCAGCTCGTCTTCTCCAAGCTCGTCGAACTCCTCATCTGGCATAGACATCAAGGAGGAAAAGGAGAACATCCTGGTGGATGGGTTAGTGTTTGCCTTTCCTTTTGAACCACCAACGAGGGCAAGACTATGGGAATCAGTCGGTCCCTCGAGCATGGCAGTCATGCCCCTATCCACCTCAGGAGACTTGAGCTTCGAGAACAGCTCGTTCACCGTCAGAGTGTCATACTTCTCCGACTCCACAATGGCCTCGAACTTTCCGCCCCAAATCGTACGATCCAAAGAGTGTAAGAGCTTGACCGCTCTACCATGATCATCGTACGGGAGCACGTCCACATTGGCCCTCATGTTGTTCACAACCACTGTGAACCTCTGAAACAAGGCATCGATGGACTCACCGGGGAGATGAGTGAAGTTCTCGTACTCTCTCCGGTAGGTCGCATACATCTGTGCCTGAACCTGGGCATTTTCAACATGAGCCTCCTTCAGCACCGTCCAAATCCTACATGCCAAGTGCTCGGTGTGGACCCGATCGAACTCAGGCTGACACAAAGCACGAAACAAGTAGTTGACTGCCTTGTTGTTGGCGTCGAATCTGTCCCTCGATCCTGGAGCGAGGAAGTCCATCGGCTGGACATAGCCTATGTCCACCGTGACATCCCAAAGGATCTGACCCTTTCCGCGGAGGAACGCATCTATCCGCTTACTCCACATCTGGTAGTTCTTGCCATCGAAGTGTGGAGGCCGAACCTCGTTCCTGGTACGCCATCCTTGGATCTTAGACTAGTTAGAGTCAATAAAGACCTAAACCGGCTCTGATACCACTTGAAGGACCGATACGGCGAACTAGAGAGGGGGGGGGGGGGTTGAATGGGAGCTGATAAAAATTCTTCTCGAAGGAGATGGAAACTCCAACAAGATGAACACGGCTTCCAACACATGTCTCCGGCTCACTACCCATGTTGGCCAAGCCCACGTAGCCACTGGAGTGCCACAGGACCTAGGAACCAACACACAACCTTCCGACCCGAGAACGCAGCGGAACACCAAACCTCGAGTCTACAGACCAACACCGGCCGACCGGTGAGCACCACCGGTCCGACCGGTCCCCGCCTGGGTGAAAGCGGGCAACTTTCACTAAGTGGCTCCACACCGGTCAGACCGGTGAGACACACCGGTTAGACCGGTCCACGGCTGAAAGCCCCCAAAGCACCAAACGGGCCAACCGACCACCAACCGACCCAAACTCGAAACGGACAGCAACGAGAGGACAACAACGAACACACCCAGACATTCACCCGAGCAAAAACCCACCGAGGGTTGCACCGGTCAGACCGATCAAGAGCACCGGTCGGACCGGGTGTAGCTCGGGCGACTCGGGATGAACAGCACCCACGGGTCAACTCCCCCAAATCCAAACCTCGATCTCCCGAATCGCTCCACAGACTTGAACAAGTCTTTGGGGATATTAGGAACACCTCATGAGGAGTCCATAGCCAAGTTTAATCCCACCAAAACTCGTCCAAAAAGGAGGAATCGAAGAAATCCCGCCAAGAACACCACAAACCCTAGAACTCGGAAAACCCCAAAATTGAGCCCCTTTACTCACGGATTTGGGAGGGGAATCACAGCCCAAAGAACCACGAAAGGTTCCCACAAATTTCCCCCATCAAATCCCCAAGAGAAAGGTCCCGAAAACAACCCAAAGAAATCACCAAGAGAGGGCTCCGAAAATCAGCACGAAGAACAACCGGGAACAACACATCCAGACCTTGAGGAACCACGCCGAATCATCTATACATGCAACAAAGGTTCATACAAGGTCTAGCTTGTCGCCCGATCATCCAACCCTCTCACAAGATCTCACCATGAAGCTCTCAAGCTAGTCCTATGGAAATCCTAACGAAAATAGGAAAACCTATGAGCTAGGGTTCCAAGAGTTGGCTGCCATCCTCTCACCTCTTGGGTTATATGGAGGTAACCGAAAGTCTAAAATGCCCTTCTCTAACAACTAGGGATACAAGCCCCTCAAGGGCGATTTTGGAAGAATTGAAGCTTTCTCCATCGGACGGATGCCCGGCAACCGCAACCTGCTTAGCCTCAACACAAGCCTTGCGATCCCGACGCGTGTCCTCCTCTTCGAAGTTTCCGGACTGCGTCGTCGCACACCGGACAGACCGGTGCTCCCCACCGGTCAGATCGGTACCCACCGGTCAGACCGGTCTGGCACTGCTGCAGCATCGTCTTCGGTTCTCCGGTCTTGGCTTTGTGGATCAACCAAGGAACCCAGTGGTTTTTTGGTGAACCACCGGAAACCCCGCGAACTCGGTGTAGCCTCCGCCAATCTCCACTCATGACTTGGCTCCCACGTAGTCCCCGGCTCGACCTTGGTTTTGAGGCTCAACCAAGAAACCGTCCATGACTTCATCTTGCTGTTCATGCCACCATGCGGCCCGCACTTGACCCCGCTGGCCACCGGGTCCCTCGAACGAAGCCTACTTGTCTTCTCCACACCTGGAGGCCTCACCGGCGACCTTTCACGCATGTTCTTCACCTGCACCAACACCAGTCAAGCCGCAATCTGCACCTGCAATACTTAGCCAAGAATCAGTCCACACAACGTTGTCAATTACTCATCACACAAGGAAGCGACCATCCACCGGTCTTCGAACCACACATGGTCCTCAGCCTCCGCGGTAGAACTCATACTGCCTGCGAGAGGTCCCTCGAAGCTGTGGAACCCTTCCCCGTCCTCGCCGGGGCAAAGTCTTCTAAGGAGGAAAAAGCCATCTCCCAACATGATCACACCGATCCTCCTAAAGGAGGGGTGCTATCCACTACGAGTCTCATCCCGCACACCCGCCTAATACAAAGCGGGCGGTTTGTACGGTAAAAGTCAACTGAAGCAAGGTCAACTGACGATCGGACCTTAAGGACCGAGAGCGAGCACTCCCCTATCTCCATTCGTCTGACACGCTGCTCGGGTAAGAGGCCAGATCGCATCTTCCCGAGGCAGGTGTTCACAAGTAACCGGTCGGCTCGCTCCCGCCATAACACATCAAGGAGGAACGCACCCAGAACGCACGCTAGAAACACACCGAGATCTCCCGCATCTCAGTCCAAGCCCAGAATACCATCTATAATCAAGCAATAAAAGTATGGATAGTTGAGGTATGAGACTAGCTAGGGGTCTGTAGCTAGTCCCGAGGTAGGTGAATCAAGGATTCAGGATATATCAAATTATCAAGGCAAGGCTAATCAACTGGCTATGCAATTCATCCAGGCAATGCATATAAAGTAAAGAACTAGCATCTAAATATCAACATGAGATCTACATGGTTGTGAGTGACATGACACCTTCGTTTCCGTTGAAGCAGTCGTTGTCCGGAGTAGTGTACTCGGGGTCCTCCGCGTCCTCCTGGTCGAAGCTCGGGTCCGTGGCACGAGATTCGACGCGAACGTAAGAAAACGGTGCACATCTAGGTAATAACTCCAAATAGAAACCACTTTTTAGAAGATCCAAAAGAGCTCAAACTACTTACAATCACCAAGGTTTCGAAATTACAAAATTATAGAAATTACTTTTGTATTTTTCTGAGCGTCCTATAATTAGTTATGATTTTTCAAAGATTAATACCATTTTAAAACATTTCTAAAATTACTTTTGAAAAGGAAAAGGGATTTTTATTTAAATTAGCTGCCGATGTCAGCATGACATCAGCATTCCTCGGTTAGTGGGCCGAAAGTGGGCTGAAAGTGCCACTGGGCCAAAAGCGGCCCAGTGGGCTCGGCCCATTTGGTCCAGGCGATCGAAGTCAAAAAACCCACCCCGAACAGATCCTACTGGAAGCCTGGGTAGCATGGGCCACGTGGGAGCTTGTTGGGCCAAGGCCCATGCTGTGGCCCACAGTCTCACCCCTTCCTTAGATCCTCGCTGATCAGGTGTTCGACGTTATGCTCAGGCACTCAGGGACGGCGGCGCGCAGCGTGGCACGACATCTTGCCGGCCCAATGTTCGGCCGTGGCGCGGCGGCCGGGGTGCGCCGGCCGGGGGCAAGCGCTCGTGCTCGCGGCCTCGCGCTCGGTGCGCGGCGCATCTACCCGTTAGCCGGGGACGAACCCGACGCCACCGGCGCGTCGAGGCACGGCGCCCGGCGCTCCCACCCGCAAGGAAACGCGCGGGACGAACCCCGGTTCGCACACCCAAACGGCCCGCGCGGCGACGGCGAGCTCGGTGCGTGGATCACCCGGGAGCTCAAGCACGTCGCGGCGGCCATACGTGCGCTCGGGCGGCCGACGGCCAAGCATGGAGCGCGCGGGGGGCGTGCGCGGGCCATAGCCGTGCCTAAGCCACGCGCGGCCTCGCCACGTTCGCTCAGCGCAGCCACATGAAGGTCAGGAGCGTGGCTCGAGGCGGCGTGGCGGCGTACCTCATTCCCTGCACAAGACTCGCGCGGCTCGATGGCCGGCGAACACAAAGGCTCATCGCACGGCGACGGCGAGCTCGGGGGCATGACGAGCCCAGGAGCCCCGACCCGTCGCGGGACGGCGGAGGACCGGCGGCTCGGCCGGCCAGCACACAGGCAACATAAGGGTCTCGGCGGCGCGCCTTGACGTCGCCGGACCATCACTGGAAGACATACAAGGAGCAAGGGAAGAAGTGAGGATGGACACGGCGGCGCTCACATCGGGTCGGCGGTGTAGGCGTGGCCGGCTTGGTGAAGGGGGTCACATCGGCGGGGTAGACGTCCACGGCGGCGACTTTCTCCCAGCTCCGGTCCTTGGCTCATGGTCGGCCTCTCGTCCCTCCGGCGTGGCGTGGCAGTGGCGTCCCTTCTCTCCTTTCCCAGCGCTCACACAAAGGAAAGGGAATCGAAAACCCCATTGGGGTTGGTGGCTTGGGCAGCTGGGATTTGGTCTCCCCTGGATTTCGAAGCACGGCGGCGCGTAGCGCGAGGCGAAAGCCCTAGCCTACCCCCGGTTTGTGCGCGGCACAGACCAATCCTTAGGGGAGCGCGGTGCTGGGGAAAATGGGTAAAATCCCCATCCCGGCTGGTACCAACCCACGCACGCGCGCGCAGCGACTCGGCGTTCGGGCCGGCCGGACGGGCGGCCGTCCCATCAGGCGCGTGCGTGCGGGCACGGCCGGGTGAGCACGCGCCGACGGCAGGAAGGAAAAAGGTGCAACGGGGGAAAAGGTGCGGCTGAGAGGCCGGCCCCATCTGACAACGAAAGAAGAGAAAACGAAAAAGGCCCCCGGTGAGCTGGGCCGCGGTTGCTGCTGGGCCGGGCCGGCTGATGTGAGGGTAGGTTGGAAAACGGCCCAAGACAGGGTTAACTCTTTAGAACAAGTTTTGATTTTTTGACACATACTAGAGTTTGAATTTGATTTCAATTCAAATTCAAACTTCACACAATTGAACTCCAAATAAAATTCAGAATAATTGCAACTCACATATTTTACCATATTTTGAATATATGTTTTTATAAATAGGTCAAAAAGGTGGAGAATTTAGGAGAGGGATAGCAATTTGGTTTGAAAATTGTTGGCACTCAATTCCAAACAAAAAGTTTTAATTTTTTTGCAAATTTTCACACCTAAATTTCTGGTTTGTTACATTCTCCCCCACCACCGAGAATCTCATCCTCGAGATTTAGACTCTGACCTCCTCCGTGAACAAGTGAGGATACATCTTTCTGAGATCAGCTTCTTTCTCCCAAGTTGCTTCTCGCTCTGTATGGTTACTGCACAGTACTTTACAGAAGGGAATGGTTGTTCTTCTTGTCTCTTTGACTGCTGTGTCCAAGATCTTCTCGGATACTCGGCATACTCAAGGCTGTCTTGCAGGTCAAGTAACTCCATAGGCACTTGCTTTGCTTCCACTGCCTTCCCACTCTTCTTTAGCCGTGACACGTGAAACATTGGGTGTACTCCTGCCATTGTCTCGGGTAGCGCGAGCTGGTAGGCTAGACTCCCAATCCTTTTGGTGATTTGGTACGGCCCCACGTACCTCGGGGTGAGCTTCCCTTTTACCAAGAACCTCTTAGTTCTTCGAAGTGGTGAAAATTTCAAGTACACTCTGTCCCCGACTGCAAAGGTCAACTCTCTTCTTTTGTCGGCATAGCTCTTCTGACGGCTTTGAGCGATCCTCAGGTTCTCGCGAACTTTCTCCACTTTCTCCTCTGCTTCCTCTATGATTGCTGGCCCAAAGAGCGTCCGCTCTCCAACCTTGGACCAAGCTAGAGGGGTTATGCACTTCCTCCCGTAGAGGGCTTCAAAAGGAGCCATCTGAAGACTCGCTTGATAGCTGTTGTTGTAAGAAAACTCTGCAAACGGTAGGCTGCTCTCACATTCGGTGCCATAGGTGAGTGCACACGCTCGTAGCATGTCCTCCAAAACCTAGTTAACTCTCTCTGTCTGCCCATCTATCTGTGGGGGAAGTTGTGTTGTAGTTAAGTGTGGTGCCCATAAGCTTGTGAAAGCTCTGCCAGAACTTGGCGACAAACTGTGAGCCTCGATCGGATACAATGCTTCTGGGTGCCCCATGTAGTCTGAGTATGTGCTCCACGTACAGTTCTGCTACCTTCTCTGCAGCGTACCGGGTCTTCACCGGCACAAAATGAGCCACCTTGGTCAACTGGTCCACTATGACCCAAACCAAGTCATTCCCTCTTGGCGTTCGGGGAAGCCCCACTATGAAGTCCATGGTGATGTCCTCCCACTTCCAAACAGGTGTCGCAACAGGCCACATAGTGAGCTATATCTCTTCTCATGTCTTTCCACCAGTACCTTGTCTTCAAATCTTTGTACATCTTTGTGCTGCCTTGGTGAATTGAGTATCTTGAATCGTTAGCTTCTTTCATGATCTGATCTAGGAGTGCCTTCTCTTGAGGTACGCAAATCCGTTACTTCAGCCACACAGTGCCTTGCTCGTCCATGCGGTAATCCTCTGCTTTACCTTCCTTCATTAGTTGCCGCAGAACTTTGATCTCTGCACTCGTCTTCTGAGCTGTTCGGATACGTTCTTCCAGGTCGTAGGTCACATGTAGTTCATTGACTTGTCCCTAGTCCACAATTTCGATCCTCAACTTCTCTAGCTCTTCATGTAGGGCAGGCTGCTCTTCTTTTACCATGAGATTGTTACAATATGATTTCCGGCTCAGTGCATCTGCCACCACGTTAGCTTTGCCCGGGTGGTAGTTGATCTCGACGTCGTAGTCCTTGATCAGCTCTAACCATCTCCTTTGCCGCATGTTCAACTCTGTTTGGGTGAAGAAGTATTTCAAACTTTTGTGGTCGGAGAACAACTCACACCTGTTCCCTATCAAGTAGTGTCTACAGATCTTGAGTGCGTGTACAACTGCTGCTAACTCCAAGTCGTGTGTAGGGTAGTTTTCCTCGTGCTTCTTCAGCTGCCGAGAAGCATAAGCCACAACCTTCCCTTCCTGCATCAGGACACAACCAAGTCCCTGCTTCGAAGCGTCACAGTAAACCAAAAAGTCTTTCTTGGTATCCGGCAAAGTAAGCACTGGGGCTGTGGTGAGTCTCTTTTTCAACTCCTGGAAACTCTTCTCACACGCTTCTGACCACTCGAACTTTGTGTTGTTCTTAAGCAACTCTGTCATCGGCTTGGCAATCTTGAAGAAGTTCTCAATGAACCGTTGGTAGTATCCTACCAACCCAAGGAAGCTTCTGACGTCTGTCACGTTCAACGGCTGTTCCCACTTGGTAACTGACTCGACCTTGGACGGATCTACAGCTATCCCTTCCGCTGACAACACGTGTCCCAGAAACGCAACCTTCTCCATCCAGAACTCGTACTTGCTGAACTTGGCGTACAGTTTCTGCTGCCTTAGCCTTTCTAGCACGATCCTCAGGTGTTCTTCGTGCTCATCCGTAGTCTCAGAGTGGATCAGGATATCATCGATAAACACCACCACAAACCTGTCTAACTCTTCCATGAAGACTTTGTTCATCAAGTTCATGAAGTAGGCAGGGGCGTTGGTCAGCCCGAAAGAAACCACCACAAACTCGTACAAACCGTATCGAGTGGTAAAAGCTGTCTTGGGAATATCCTGCTCTCGGATTTTCATCTGGTGGTAACCTGACCTTATATCGATCTTGGAGAAGAACTTCGCTTTCTTGAGCCGATCCAACAGGTCCTCGATTCTGGGTAGTGGGTACTTATTCTTGATCGTCATCGAGTTGAGCGTGTGGTAGTCTATGCACATCCTCTTGGTGCCATCTTTCTTCTCCATGAAGAGCACTGGTGAACCCCACGGTGAGGCACTCGGTCGAACAAACCCTTGCTCAAGCAACTATTTGAGCTGCTTCTTCAACTCGTCCAGCTCATCGGACGACATCCGGTACGGACTCTTTCCAACGGGTCCCGCCCCCGGCATCAGTTTGATCACAAACTCCACGTCTCGGTCTGGAGGTAACTCCATAAGCTCCTCTGGAAACACGTCTGGGAATTCACAGACCACCGGAATTTCCTCAATTTCCTTCCCACTCATGTTGCACATCATCGTTGCAGCCTTCGGATTCTGAGGTTCGATCCGCACTTTCGTCCCACTAGGGTGTTCTAACTGTATAAACCTGGGGTTGCATGAGACCATCCCGTTGTGCTTTGCCAACCAATCCATCCCTTGGATCACGTCTATGCCTGTAGACTCCAGAACCGTAAAGTCTGCCATGAACAGTTGTCCCTCAAAGACCAATTTCACTCCCCTGCACTCTAACGTACTCCTCTTCTCTCCTAGCGGAGATCTAGTCAAGATAGGCCTTGGATGAGGCTTAGTTGGTAACGACCTTTCTTTCACAAACTTGGTAGAAATATACGAAAACTCCGCTCCAGTATCGAACAAAACAGTTGCCAAAACTGAGTCAACAAGGAACTCACCGAGTGCGACGTTAGGTGCAGCTGCTGCATCCTCGGCGGTGAGGTGGTTCAAGCGACCTCGAGTAGCTGGTGACTGAGCGGTCCTCTGATGTGTACGGGGTGGCTGTCCTCCTGGTGCTGGTGCCTTGGCTGGAGTCTGGAACTGTGAGCTACGGTTCTGACCTCCCGGTTGCACCTGCTACGGGCACTCAAACGACTTGTGCCCAACCTGTCGACAGTTGAAGCAAGTCACCTTAGCCCTGTCTGCTGACTGCGGTGGGGGTCTCGGTCTCCAGTTGTTCGGTCCTCCACTTCCCCCTGGGTTGGCTCTGCTCTGCGGCTGTGACTGGGTGGAGTAGTGCCTCTACTGTGCCTGGTGGCCCTGAGGGTAACCTGTCCTCTGTCTCTGGGGTGGACCTGAGCGTCCTGCTTGGTCAGTGCGCTTCGACTTGCTTCCTCGGACCTCCATGTACTCGAGCCTCGACCTCTCAATGATCAGTGCCTTGTTGATAATGGAGCGAAGCGTCGGGCAGTCGTGTGCGGACAAGTGGGGTGACATCCCCTTGTGTAGTCCCTTTCTGAACCAGTAGACCTTCTTCTTCTCTGTGTTGGTGTCGTCTGGCATGTACCTCATCAGCTCCTGGAAGCGGTTCGCGTACTCCTGCACTGACATCCCTCCCATCTTGAGGTGCCTGAACTCGTCAGCCTTCCTGTCTATCACGACCAGGGGAATGTGGTGGTTCCTGAAGGCCTTTACGAACTTGTCCCACCCGACGTGCAACGGGTTCGGGTGTGAGTCACAGTAGCTGTCCCACCATGCACTGGTTGTGCCGATCAGCTGGTGTGCTGGCACAGTCACACACTCCTCCTCAGTGAGCTCGGTCAACTCCAGCTTCTTCTCTATCTCTCTCAGCCAGTTATCCGCATCCATCGGATCTGCAGAGTGCTCAAAGTTCGGCGGTCGCGGCTTGTTGAAGTTCTCAACCTTCTTCTGGAAGCCCTCTTGTACGCTGCGGTGCTAACCCCTGTGGTTGTTGTTGTTGTTCTGATCTAGCAACTAGGTGATCATCTGCATCAGCTGGGTCTGTACTGCCATCACGTCGGCCAGGTTCGGTTGAGGTGGCGGTGGTGGCACTTCCTTCTCCTGCTCCAGACCAGCTCCTCCCTCGGCCTCGGGCTCCTGCTCAGGCTCGGGGTCCTGCACACCTTCGGCGACATTTGTGGGTCCACGCCCGCCTTGGTCACCTCAGCCTCCTCGTCCACCCTGGACTCCTCAGCCTCCACGGAGTCCTCCTCGCGCGGCGTGCCCTCCACGGTGTCCTCAGCCTCTCGCTCCGGCTGGGTTAGGGGCATCCTCCCCACTTTGTCCCAAGCGACCTCCTCGAAACGGGCCAGGAGTCGTCCGGACCTCCTTGCTCCCGACATCTGTTCCATTTACAAGAGTCAGTAGTGGTAGGGAGAATTTTCATAAGGTTATTAACTATAAAGGAGTAACCCTCCTAAGAATCAGACAATTTCATTCATACAAGTAGGAAGCATGAAATCCGAGAAAACCATGAAGATCCATGACACTCAATCAATACCACCATACAAAAGAGGTGTACCTCGAGGTTTGCTCCAACGACCTTCGAGAGTACACGGCCACACATCATGCTAACGTATGGTACATCATGGGGTAGCTACTACTGACATAACAACATGGATGGTAGCATCTACAACAAGATCATTAAGACATCTCTGGATCTACTGCTAGAACTCTACCCTAGTCACGGGGTGCACTAGGGTGCCTCCCGGCTGGAGTCTGGTGGAACAGAGTAGAATGGTGGCTAGTGAACTCCTTGGTACCCCGGCATCTTGATTGCCGGTCCTCCGTAGTAGTCACGGGTGTCCTAAAGAGCGCGGTCCATCTCCGCTGTGTCTCGAGAACCTCTCGGGTATGGGCGTAGTCGTGGAAGAAGTGTCGGGGGTAGCTCAAAGGTCTCTGCTCGCAGTCGTGGCCTCTTCTTCGGCGGTAGCTGTGCTGAGAGCTCCTCCAACTCCCTCAGTCTCTGCTGTTTGGAACGCTCCCAGGCGGTGCGGGTCCTGGCTGCTAGGTCCCTCTCCTCGTACATCAACCCACCGAGGTAGCACTGTCGTATGGACCTCCCTGGGCCCACTACCTCGGTGGGTACCAGGACCGACTACTCGGTGGGCCCCTGGGACTACCCGGCTTGCGCTACACAGCACCTGAAGGCGTGGAGCACAAGGACTACACAGGAGTAGTACTCGGTTAGGGAGCTGTACATGTTCCGCACTGTATAGAGGACTTCTAGACGTACTCGACTAGTACTCTCTCCCTACTCCGACTTGTAACCCAGCCTCCCGGACTATATAAGGCGAGGCAGGGACCGATCAACTCATCCAATCTCATCTCATACAACCCACGGCGCACTATTGCACCATCTTGTAATCGTGCCCAATCAATCCAGAGCTACGCAGCATACAAGACGTAGGGTATTACGCACCTCGCGGCCCGAACCTGTCTAAATTGTGTGCCACGTGTCTCTTCCTTCGAGTTACCGATCTCGGCGAGTCACATTTATCTACTTCGGGTACTCCCCTTAGTAGGTTGCCGGTCTAAAACACCGACAGCTGGCGCGCCAGGTAGGGGCTCTCGCCCGAGATCACATGGCGAAGTCGACGGCTCCTGTATACTTCAAGCCAACCGTCGCCTTCAACCGCGGCGACACCTTTGTGTTCGGCGCCTGGGTCTGCACTGTTGATGGCGCAGGCTCCTTCCAGCGCCGCCTGACCATGCAGCCCAACCCGAAGACAGGCTTCGTGACGCTTCCTGAAGTTGTCACAGGTGAACTCGCCGGAAAATTCGGCGAAATTTCGCTCTTCAACCACCACGCTAACTTCGAGCTCGAGTCCGCTTCTAACTCGAACTCGACGTCGCCATGGGCCATCGCATGCGAGCCGGCTGCTCAGCCATCGCAGGCGGTCCCCTCACCGCGCGAGCGCTCCGCACGTGGCCCCCGCATCCTCGGCGGGCCCGCACGGGGGCTCCCACTTCGCGCGGGCCGGCGAGGAGCCCGTACCCGAGTACAGCTCGGACTCCGACGTCACCCCCGATCGCGCTCCGGACTCCAGCCCTCTCTCCGAGTTCTACTCAAACCCGGATTACGAGTTCGACTTCGGGTCGGACCCTGAGGAGCCCGAGTCCGAGGACAACTCCACTGAGCTTCCTTTATCAGGGCCAGCCTCAGGGCTGGTTATAGCATCCACACCGGCCGGAAGATACGTCTACTGGCCAGACCGCAAACCTGCCGACCTGATAAAGGGAGACTCACGCTACGTCTTCATGGCTGCCGGCGACACCCCAGGACCTTTAGGCACATCTCAGGACAAGTACCTGGAGGACATCTCCTCCGACGAGCTCTCTGCTGACGCTCCACCGAACGAGACTCCGGCGGACACAGACGCTCGACGTGAACGCAACCGGAAGCGCAACGAACGTCGTCGACGCCTCCGCGAGAACTTCCCCGTCCGCAACCTTGCGGAGGCTCTCGAGGCAGTCGAGAGCAGAGTACACACTACCCCCGAGCAGTGCCTCATGTCGATCACAGCGATCGCACGCCAGGCTCAGGGCATACGCGCTGGAGAGGTCATCGCCAAGCTTGCTGAAGAAGCTTACTTCATGCGGGTCGACAACAGAGTCAACCAGCCTCCTCCGGCCAGACCCCGCGACAACGAAGCTACTAGTCGCAGCGCTAACAACGGTCCTAACCGTACTCGAGCTGACCTCCCAGCCGAGCCAAACCGTCATCACTCCCACGCCGGCGGAGCTTCACTGCGCGACCACAGCAACCGAGAAGTCGTCCCTCACCGCGCTCCGACCGGCGGGGGCGGCAACGATCCCGACGGCGGCGGCGGCGGCGGCGGCGGCTCCAACCATGGAGCCAACGGGAGAGGCGGCCGCGGCGGCAGTCGTGGCGGCCGAGGCCACGCGAACAGCCACGCCTCCGGTGCCTCACATGGCGGGTACGAGGCTCGCCAGAAGATTGAAGAACTGCGGCGGAAGAAGTCGACCACCGCAGCTGAGGGCGACGGCTTCCCCGCCTTCTCACCTCGACTTCGCAACTTGCTCCTCCCCGACAAGTTCAAGCCTTTGGGGATCACCAAGTACGACGCGAAGTAGGATCCCATCCAGTGGCTCCGATGCTACGCCCTCTCCATCGAGAACGCTGGTGGCAACAGCGACACCAAATGCCTCTACTTCCCCTTCTGCCTGGACCAAGCACCACTCACTTGGCTCGAGTCGCTGGACAAGCACTCGATCGACAAGTGGGACCAGCTGAAGGAGCAGTTCACAAGCAACTTCGCGGGCGCCATGGGCCGATCGGGTACTCGCTTGGACCTGGCAATGATCAAGCAGGAACAAGGCGAGACCCTCCGCAAGTACATGCGCCGCTTTTTCGACAAGCGCGCCACCGTCGTCGACGTCACTAACAAGGAGGTCATCGACCTCTTCGAAGACGGCCTCTACCACCGCCGCACCTTCGAAGACTTCGGTCGTCGCCGCCCCAGGTCCATCCCCCACCTCAAGGACATGATCACGTCCTGGGCGGATGAAGAAGACAAGGCCAATGCCAAGTACGACGCCATTCGTGGCAAGACCAAGCAGAACCAGGGCGGCGGCAACGGCAGTAACGCGAACCAGGGCGGTCGCAACAACAACAACAACAACAACAACAACTACTCGGGTCCCAACCGCAAGCGCAAGCCAGACAACACTGTCACGGTTACCCAGCACCCTGCGAAAGGGAACTCGAAGAAGAACTCTTGCGGTTTCAAGGACCTGCTGAAGGAGAAGTGCCCGTGGCATCCAAACGGCAACCACACCACCGAACAGTGCTACCAGCTCAGGCACGCACTCAAGGAGACGCCGGAGCCACCGCACCCTCACGACCAAAAGGGCAAGAAGAAGGACGGCGACAACAACGACTTCCAAGAACCTGAGAAGACCGTCAACGTCCTCTTCGGCGGATCGCCCGGACAGGCGGGAGCAGAAGGCTACCCGTTGTGAAGTAATGTCCATTGAGCCAGCGGTCCCGACCCCTTTCAGGTGGTCGGAGGTACCCATCACCTTCTCCCGCGCGGATCAATGGACCAGCTTCTCTGAACCAGGATGGTTCCCCCTCGTCCTGAAGCTAACGGTGGCGGGCTCCAAACTCAACAAGGTGCTCATCGACGGTGGAAGCGGGCTCAACGTCCTCTTCACCAAGACCTTGAAGAAAATGAAGCTTGACATCACTCATATGCTCACCAAGAGCAACGTGCCCTTCTACGGCATCGTCCCCGGCAACGCGGCTATCCCACTGGGCTCAGTGTTCCTGCCAGTTACCTTCGGGGCGTCTCGGGACAACTACCGTACCGAGTACATCAAGTTCGAGGTCGCGGACTTCGAGAGCTCCTACCACGCCATCCTCGGCAGACCGGCCATCGCCAAGTTCATGGCGGTGCCCCACTACACCTACTTGGTACTCAAAATGCCAAGCCCAGCCGGTGTACTCTCCCTCCAAGGGGACCTCAAGATCTCCCACGACTGCGACACAGAAGCCGTGGAGATCGCCTCCACAAATCAAGTACCCAACGCGATGATGGAAGTCTACGCTGCGTCGAAGAAGCTTGCTACAAGCGAACTCGACATCCCAGAGAAGTCTGACAGCACCAACAAGCCTCAGCCACCTGAGGAGGTACTCGTCAAGGCGGTCGACCTCGGAACAGGCGACCCCAGCAAGACCACCACCATCGGGGCAGGCCTCGAACCCAAATAGGAAGACGCGCTCATTAGTTTCTTTCGGGCTAACCGCGACATCTTCGCGTGGAAGCCAGCGGACATGCCAGGAGTGCCCAGGGAGCTGATTGAGCACTGCCTCGACGTCGATCCTAAGGCCACCCCCAAGCGACAACACCTCCGACGCTTCGCCGACGACAGACGGGATGCCATCAAGAAGGAACTTGCCAAACTACTCGCGGCTGGCTTCATCAGAGAAGTCTTCCATCCTGAGTGGCTCGCCAACCCTGTCCTCGTCCGCAAGAAGAACTCGAACGAGTGGAGGATGTGCGTCGACTACACCGACCTCAACAAGCACTGCCCCAAGGACCCCTTCGGGTTGCCGCGGATAGATCAATTCATCGACTCCACGGCGGGCCGCGACCGCTCGCTTCCTCGGATCGCTACTCCGGGTACCACCAGATCGCGATCAAGGAAGAAGACCAGGAGAAGACCGCGTTCATCACCCCGTTTGGCGCGTACTGCTACACGACCATGTCCTTCGGGTTGAAGAACGCCGGCGCTACCTACCAACGAGCTATCCAGGCTTGCTTCAAGAGGCAACTCAACAAGAACATCGAGGCCTACGTGGATGACGTGGTTGTGAAGACCAGGGACTCCAGTACCCTCATCGACGATCTTGAAGAGACCTTCGCATCACTACGCGAGTACCGCTGGAAGCTCAACCCGAACAAGTGCGTCTTCGGCGTCCCTTCGGGCAAACTACTCGGCTTCATCATCGACCAGGCGCGGCATCGAAGCCAACCCCCGAGAAGATCTCCGCCATCACCAAGCATGAAAGCTCCAACGAGCATCAAAGACGTCCAGAAGCCGACGGGGGTGCATGGCGGCGCTGAACAGATTCATCTCGAGGCTAGGAGAACGGGGACTCCCCTTCTTCAAACTACTCAAGCATCAAGAGAAGTTCGTGTGGACTCCAGAGGCGGATCAAGCCCTTGCCCAGCTCAAGGACTTTCTATCGAAGCCACCGATCCTCACGGCTCCTCACAAGGGCGAGCAGCTACTGCTCTACCTCGCTGCGACTACTCACGTGGTCAGTACTGCCATCGTTGTCGAGCGGCAGGAAGACGGACACGCCTACCCGGTCCAGCGCCCAGTCTACTTCATCAGCGAGGTGCTATCAGAGTCCAAGGCTCGCTATCAGCCCGTGCAGAAGCTTCTGTACGCTCTACTCATCACCTCGCGGAAGCTACGACACTACTTCCAGCAGTACTCGGTCTCCGTCGTCACCGACTACCCGCTTGGCGACATCCTGCGGAACCAAGACGCTACTGGAAGAATCTCCAAGTGGGCTGTCGAGCTCGGCGCCCTCACTATCGACTTCAAGCCAAGCACAGCCATCAAGTCGCAGGCACTAGTCGACTTCATGGCAGAGTGGCGGGAGAACCAGCTACCTACTCCCACCGTGCGACCAGAGCATTGGGTGATGTACTTCGATGGCTCACTCAACCTCGAGGGCGCAGGTGCAGGGGTACTCCTGATCTCTCCAACGGGCGAACAACTCATGTATGTCCTGCAGATCTTCTGGAAGGTCTCAAACAACGAAGCCGAGTACGAAGCCCTCCTGCATGGGCTCCGCCTCGCGGCTTCACTGGGAATCAAGCGGCTACTAGTCTATGGCGACTCCGCAGTGGTCATCAACCAAGTCAACAAGTCCTGGGACCGCAACAAGGAGAACATGGACGCCTACTGCCTAGAAGTCCGCAAGCTTGAGAACAAGTTCTATGGTCTCGAGTTCCATCACATCGTTCGCGACAACAACGTTGCAGCGGACGTCCTCTCGAAGCTTGGATCCACCCGCGCTCAAGTGCCAGCGGGTGTCTTCGTCCACGAGCTTCACGCGCCACCCATCCCGGAGCCGGCGCCCACCGACCTTGTCCCGGCCCCATCCACCGGTGGGCGAGGAGGTCATGATGATCGACGTGGACTGGAGGCAACCCTTCATTGACTACCTTAGCGAGCAGAAGGTCCCCTCCAATAAGAACACGGCCGAGCAACTCGTCCGCCGCGCCAAATCCTACGTCCTCGTCGGAGACAAGGTTTACAAGTGGGGCGCATCTTCTGGAGTACTCATGAAGTGCGTCCCTCGTGAAGAAGGCAAGGACATCTTGGAGGAGATCAACAAGGGTGTCTGCGGCAACCACGCGTCCTCACGCACGCTGGTCAGCAAGGCTTTCCGACGAGCTTTCTACTGGCCCACAGCTCTGGGCGACGCCGAAGAACTCATCAGAAAGTGCCAAGGATGCCAGTACTTCGCCAAGCAGCAACACGTCCCAGCCTACAAGCTAGTCACCATACCGCCAACCTGGCCCTTTGCTTGCTGGGGGCTCGACATGATTGGGCCACTGCCAACTGCGCCAGGAGGATTCAACAGGGTATTGGTGGCCATCGACAAGTTCACCAAGTGGATCAAAGTCAAGCCGGTCACATGCCCCAAGGCTGACAGAGTACTCGACTTCCTGGATGAACTCGTACACCGCTACGGGCTACCCCACCGCATCATCACAGACCTGGGCTCCAACTTCAACAACCACCGGCCCGGGAGTGCGCAAGAACAGCGGGATCGACGTCCGATACGTCTCAGTTGCCCATCCACGGGCCAACGGACAAGTCGAGCGCGCCAACGGGATGGTGCTCGACGCTCTCAAGAAGCGGCTACACGACGCCGCGAACTCCAAAGGAGGCAAGTGGATCAAGGAACTACCCAACGCACTCTGGGGGCTACAGACTCAACCATCCAAGCCAACGGGGCAATCCCCTTACTTCCTGGTCTACGGCTCCGAAGCAATCCTCCCTGCCGACGTCATATGGAACTCGCCAGCAGTGGAGCACTACGACGAAGGCGTCTCAGAATACAGCAGACGAGTTGTCATCGACAGCCTCGAAGAAGCTCGCTGTGCTGCCCTCGTCCAATCAGCAAGGTACCTGGAGGGTATCCGATGCTACCATGATCGCAACGTCAAGGAACGCTCCTTCAACGTTGGAGATATTGTCCTCCGCCGTATCCAGAACACGGAAGGACTTCACAAGCTCAGCTCCCCCTGGGAAGGGCCCTTCACCGTTGCAAAGGTGACCGGGCCGGGCTCTTACTGCCTCCAAACACTTGAAGGCGAAAACATAAACAACTCATGGAATGTCAACCAACTCTGTCGATTCTACGCCTAGTCTACATGACTACTCCGGGGTTCAAGTGTATACAACTACATCAACACCCTCTTGCCGTAAGCGACCCTCCGGGTCCTGGCTCCAGTCTCCGGACTTCTCTCCAGGATCCAGCCCGTGCGACTACCTACGGACCCTGTGCTGCGACGAGCGTCAAGGACTCTAGCAGCGGTCTACTAAGAGACCACACCCCAAGATCCAGCCTACACGGCTACCTACGGATCAACTGCTGTAAGCGGCTACCCGCTCCAGCGCTACTCAGCTGTAAGCGGCCTCCGGGTCCAAGCGACTACTTTGTAACTACGGCCCTGGCCATCCAGGTGTACTCCTTCAGTAATAAAGTTTGATTGTTCATCAACTTCTTTACTGCCTACTCCCTACAACGGGACTACCAAAGCCGAGTACTACTACTCGCATCCACTCCACGATGGGGGCTCCGCACTCTGAGATCGCGACCACGAGTACTCATTGCTGGAAAATTCCTTTCATTGATACTTAAGCAATTTATTACAATTGTTTTCCTGTACAGCCATGGCTACTAGCTATCTATTACAGGGCTACTAGAGGTTAAGCTCCTTAGCTACCTGCTCTGCGATGGGAGCCATCTGCTCCAGCAGCTCTGCGTACTGCTCATCAGAGCAGTTGGCGGCTACCCCGCCGGCGACTACCTCCACTGGGGCCTTCGGGAAGTACGACTTCATGAAGGCCAAGACTTGTCTTGGGATCGACCTCACCATGTGCTTCACGTAGGCGGCCAGCCGGCTCGGAGCTTCTTCGAGGCGATCCACCAGAGGAGCAATCTTGGTGCCACCCGGGTGCGGCACCAGGAGTCTTGCGATCGGCAGTGCGGCTTCCTCGAGTTCCTTCAGTTGGCCCCGCAATGCCTCGCAGTCTTCATTCAACTTCTGCAAGGATTTGTAGCAGTTGACGAGATCGCGGTCAGAAGCAATCCGGAGCTCCATGTGCTTCTCGCACTCGAAGGCAAGTTCTTTGTAGTCGAGCTCGAGTACCTGGCGGGCCTCTTGCTCCCGGTAGAAGAGGTTCTTCACGCTCGTCTCCGAGGACTTCAGCTGCTCCACCTGGCCCTCAAGCTCTGCAACACAGCAACGCAACAGCGGGTCAGAGCCTTCTCGACCTCCAACAAGTACCCGACAAGTTGAGGGGTATACCTTTGTTCTTGTTGCGGAGGCCCTTATTCTTCCGCACCAAGTCGTCGCCCTTCGCCTGCAACTCTTGGACGTCGTTGTGGTACTTGGCGAAGGCGGCGTCGAGCTTCAACTGCATGGCAGCCGCGTGCTTCCGCGACTTCACAAGTTGCTCTTCTAGCGCTTCGGCTCGGAGCACCGCGCCGCCATAGCCCTGCAGCATGTTCGACTTGTCACGGGACCGCTCCGCAACGTCCTGCACAAGACAACTCAAGTCACAAGAGTACTCAACGGCAGAGGATTGACTACTCAGAGGCTACGACTACTTACCTTCATCCACTGCTCGGCTTGACGGATCGCCTCCAGGTGCTTCGCCACCGTTGCAGGCTCGACAAGATCATCTGCGAGCAGCTCTATCCCGCCGCGACTACTCGCGGTGGCCTCCGTCATCGGCGCAGAGCGGATGGACTCTGCGTCCTGGATCTCCGGGGAGCGGATAGCCACCTCCAGAGAAACCTCTGGCGACGTGGTGACGCCCTCTCCCCCGGCCGTCACGGCGGCCTCCTCGTCGACCTCCTCCGCGGGCTCGGGGGCTCCTCCCGCAGCCTCCGGGGCCCCTGGTGTCGACTTCTGCATCGGCACCCCTGCAGAGATGTCACCACCTTCAGCTTCAGTGCCTGTCAAAAGAAGATGAGTACATCAGCGACTACGACTACTTACCAAGGGGCTCTATAGCTTCAAGAAGGGCACTCACCTTCGACAACGCTGGCCTCCGGCAATGTCGCCTCGGCAGCCGGCGGTTCGGGCACCGCCTGGGGCGCGGGAGTGGACTCCTCTGCGGGCGGCGCGACTTCCTCCGCCACCGCTGATGAGGGCTCATCCTCCTCCCAGGACAGATCCGTGGATTTCCTGCAGAAGCACACACAATTGGTCGTCAGTCAACCTCGACTACTACAACAAGTACTACTCGCGAAGATGGAGTACTCACAAGTTCGACCGGACTATTTTCACGGCCGGTGCACCGAGGATGCTGGTGATGTCGACCATTCCACCCTTGGCGGGCGCCTCCTCATGCGCCCCTGCGGCTACCGCCTCCTCTGTGACGGCGGCTGGCGCAGCGCTCTCTTGCGCTCCTGAAGCCACCACCTCTTCAACAGCGGCGGCTACAGGCTCCGTGCTCCCCTGTGGAGCAGGGGGCTGGCGCTCCAGTTGCGCCAAGAGCTCCTCGACAGTGGGGGCTGGACTACGACTTCCAGCTGGCTCCCCCACTATATCCCACGCGCCTTCGTCGCCCTCTTCGATGGGCTCCGTTGGTGGCACCTCCTGCATACAAGGAAGACTGCTCGTCAGCAAAGGGTACTCGCACGATGGGGTACTCGACTACTCTAGTCAAGACAACTTACCTCCTGAGGCGTGGTCTCTGAGACCTTAAGCTTCTTCGTCACCCGCTTCCTAGCGGGGTTGCGCGGCTTCCGTGGCGGCGCAGCCAGGCTAGCCTCCAGGCTAGTCGGGGGATCTTGTATCAGAGGAACATGAGGCAAGCCCGGGCAGCTAAACCTCGACCGCAGCTGGAAGCGGTCCTGCAACGTCTCGTCGTCATCGTCGTCGGAGGTGTCCTCCATGATGACGGTGTCATCGCCTGCACCGACTTCTCGCCGCTCTTTCTCCTTCGCCTTCCCCTCCTTCGGGATCTCGATCCCACTTGGGGGTGGCTGCGGCTCGGAGATGAATTTCCTCAAGTCATCCTGCAGGACACGAAGACATCAGCAAGTCTACGCCAAGCAACGACTACTCGACCAGGAGAGTACGACTACTCACCTCCTTGGGCGAGAGCGTGTCGGAGTACTCTTCAACAGGGCACGCCGTGTACGACGGCATATCTTTGAAGATCCGCGACAACCCCTCGATGATGTCGATGTCGTCCAGCTCGCCTCCGGGCATCCGCGACGTGTCGTCGTCGCCGGTGTACTCGAAGCCTAGGGTGTCTCGGGCCATCAACGGATGCACCCTCCGCTTCATGAAACTAAAGGCCACGTGCTCGGCCCTCAGTCCCGCCTCCCTCAGCACCTTGATGCGTGCCAGCAACTCGGGAAGCTGGATTCCCTCTTGCATGGTGGGCTCCGAGTTCCACCACTCGCGGTCCCTGGGCTGCCTCCCGCTCGGCTTCGGCAGGCCAGGGTGGTGGTTCGTGATGTAGAACCACCTTGTCTTCCAATCAGTGTTGGAGTCGACAAGCTTGTACGCCAGATATTGCTCCGCGGCGTCCTCCCTCAATTGGATGCCGGCTCCTCCGACTACTCTGGGGTTGGTGGCACTTGGCTGCGGCTTGACGCGGAAGAACTTCCAGAATAGTATCCAATGCGGCTTGATCCCGAGGAAGGCTTCGCAGAAGTGCACGAAGACTGCGGTGTGGAAGACGTCGTTGGGGTTCAGGTTCAGGTACTCGATCCCGTAGTACCCGAGCAGCCCCTTGAAGAAATCGCTGGCCGGGAGCGCAAGCCCGCGCTCCACGAACCGCGCAAACATTGGGATCTCGTCTTCGGCTTTCTCCATCGGATATGGATATCCAGCAGCGGATCTCCACATGTCGACCTCCTTCTCCCTGATGAACCCGCTGTTCAGGAGGGTCAGCAGATCCTCCGTCTTCACCTTGGATTTCTTCCACTCGCGGCTCGGATCAGCTCGCGGTGGAGACATGGGCGGCGCTGCTCCGGTGGCAGCCGCGGCGGCCTCTTCGCGGCCCCTCTTCTTTTCGGCGGCCTTCGACGTCTTGGATGGTGACGGCTTCATCCTCCAAGTGCAGGGCGTCTTCACGCGCATCCGCTCGGGGGCTACCCTCAAAGCTTTGGGTGGCAGCGCACTTGAATCTACTACGGCGGCGGCAAGCGCCGGGGAGTGGATCTACTTCAGATGGAATCGAAATGACTGCAGCTCGGATGGGTGAAAAACCCTAAGGGTTTTGGCTTCTATTTATAAGTCAAACCGGCTCCGTAACGGGCGGCTGTATAAGTCCACGCGCGGCTGACTCAGCGGCTGTGCGTGACCCTTTGCATTCTACTAGTCGACGCGCCTCACCTCGGGGGCTCGGCTACTTCTACTCGACTACCTGGGAAGCGGCTAGTCTCAAGAGCATCTCAAAACACATTCTTCAAGATGACCCTTCAATTCGAGAGGAAGTACTCGACTCAAGGCTCGGGGGCTCCGTGCCACGTGTCCTTCGGTTTTTTCTCTCCGGATTTTTCGGGATTTTCTTGCCAAGACTTCAGATGGACCCTCAGCCAGAGCCTGCGGCTCAACCTAAGGCTCGGGGGCTACTCCATATGGAGTGCGATTTTGCAATCGCACCTCCATATCAGCTCCGGCTTCAAGACAAGACAGGCAGTTTTTGAAGACCTTCGAAGGCAGTGCTCGAGGACGCTTGGGACTACTCGAGAAGACTTCAAGATTGCTCAAACATCAGCTAGAGTACATTCCAGCCTCGGGATGCTTCGACTACTCTTGAGGAATTTTGACTTGTAGTACTCAGGGACGCTTGAGGACTACTCGTTAAGGCCGTCAAGACTACTTGAAGCTATCCTTCTCGACTACAAAGTACTCGGGGGCTTGTCGTATGGACCTCCCTGGGCCCACTACCTCGGTGGGTACCAGGACCGACTACTCGGTGGGCCTCTGAAACTACCCGGCTTGCGCTACACGGCACCTGAAGGTGTGGAGCACAAGGACTACATAGGAGTAGTACTCGGTTAGGGAGCTGTACATGTTCCGCACTGTATAGAGGACTCCTAGACGTACTCGACTAGTACTCTCTCCCTACTCCGACTTGTAACCCTGCCTCCCGGACTATATAAGGCGAGGCAGGGACTGATCAACTCATCCAATCTCATCTCATACAACCCACGGCGCACTATTGCACCATCTTGTAATCGTGCCCAATCAATCCAGAGCTACGCAGCATACAGGACGTAGGGTATTACGCACCTCGCGGCCCGAACCTGTCTAAATTGTGTGCCACGTGTCTCTTCCTTCGAGTTACCGATCTCGGCGAGTCACATTCATCTACTTCGGGTACTCCCCTTAGTAGGTTGCCGGTCTAAAACACCGACAAGCACAAGTGGTTGTAGTTGTGTCGACTCCCCTCATGTAGGTCCCACACCCTCACCTGGTAGTCAGCTGCTGTAGCTCCAACCGACTCCATCAAGTACTTGGCCTCTGCCAGCTTCTCCATGTCCACGCGAGTGGCGTCCACCGTGGCTCGGTGCTTCTCCTCAGCCGTATTTAGTCGTGCCTCCAAGGTTGCGATCCTCACGGCGTCCCGCTCTGTGCTAGCTCTGGCGGCTGCTAGCCCGAGTTGCACCAACTCACCGTTCCTCTGGTGAGATTGCTCCAGTCGATCTGCCAAGTCCAACTTCTCCAACCCCAGCTCCTGAGCAAGCTGCAAGCACCTGTCCCACTTCCATCTCATGTAGGTGATCTCACTGTCAGCCCAGTAGAGTGCCTAGTCTTGTGCCAGGATGCACCGGTTGGCCATGTGCATCTTCTTGTCCTCCACCTCTGAAGTCACCTCGAAGTACTGAGCGTGGTCGTATGTGTCCCAGCGACTCGGGTCATAGACCCTCGTCGGAAGCACGCTGAATGCGGTGTTCTTAAGCTTCTCTCCAAGCTGGATACATACATCCTTGAGTGCTCGACGCGTGCAGACCTGGTGTGCCTCCATGGTGGAACTCTCGAAGCAGTGAACCTTGATTCCCTTGAACTCTAGCACTTGTGGGTCCACTATTACCGTGACTGTCAGGAACGTGGCATACTGGACCAAAAGTCCCATCGTCCTCCCCTCGTAGCTCACCCAGTCGGTCTCCACTCCTGTCGCCTCCAGACACTCCCTCAGAAGGTGACAGAAGCCTCCGACCCACTTGCCGTCCGACTCAAGGGGAATCCACGCTTCCTCTGCCATCTGCACAACGTTGTTAGAGGGTAGTAAGTAAGGTGGTTAGTTAAAGTTAAACAAGATAATGCATATATATAAGTATAGATATATACATACGGAAATCAACGAGTTTATATAAAGTTTCAAGGTTCAGAAACAGCTCCCTAAACTATCGACCATTCCTGGTGCTCGTCCTATGGTCAAGCATGGCTCTGGTACCATCTGAAACGAACCAGATTTCCGCAGACAGAAACCTGATCCTCTGCATATCGGTGGTAGTCCCAGGAGAGCTACCACGTGCAAGCCTTCTCTCAGCGATGCCAAAAATCCATACAGAAAGATAAAACGAAACAGATAGAGTACAACATTTATTTATTACATTAATCAGAGTACATCTCTTCGGCACATGCCGGGCACAAGTCCATCGGGACTGAATCCAACAGAAATAAAACGTCTAGCAGCGTCTCCATGAAAGCGCGGGGTACTCCAAATCCGCATGCAGCTCGAGCGTAGAAAGAGCACTAGTCCTCCCATCCGTTGTTGTCGAAGTCGTAGTCCAGCTTTGTGTCAGAGACACCAGGATCTACCCGATAAGCGGGTAGGTCATGTCAGCTTCCCAACAAAGAGGCAAAAGCGGTGCATATTCTACCATCCAGGATTTATCCCTACTCTGGTTGTAGAAGGCTTAAGCAAAGCAGCGAAGCAACGAACAAGGTAGCAGAATTCAGCTGTGAGGTCAACACCTTGGGGGAAGCTCATGCTTCCGAGGTCCACACCTTTGGGGTCCACACCCCGCTCAAGGATACCACACTAGAGCATCACATCACAACCACGATCCAGTTCCCAACTCTCATCTGCGATGTGGGGCCCACTTGCTCCTATCCCCACATCTCAACGGCCAAAGCCGGGCTCACACACTCGGGGGAGAGAAGAAGCACAAGAAAAGTATATGTAGTCAGGCGAGAGATCAGAGGACTGTCCATAACCAGTGGACACGGACTATAGCTATAGGTTTAAACACTCTGCAGAGGTTGTACAACTGTACCCGCCTGAATAGGACCGGAACCGGCCGTCACTGGTTCCAGCCCTACCATACGGTTGAAGGCCAAGTAAGTGGATAGTACCCTCCTATGTCTCTGAGCTTGGCTCAGCCTCCGCGGTAGAGCTCATACTGCCCGCGAGAGGTCCCTCGAAGCTGTGGAATGCTTCCCCGGCCTCGCCGAGGCAAAGTCTTTTAAGGAGAAAAATCCATCTCCCGACATGATCACACCGATCCGCCTACAGGAGGGGTGCTATCTACTACGAGTCTTGTCGGGGACAGCCCTAGGGGTCCCCTTTAACAACTGGGAAATCCCCACTTAAAACCCGCAACAAAGCCAAACACACTTTGCCTAACCATGCAGGATACGGCCCATGCCGAGGGGACCTCAACGGCCCACCAAGGCGGCCCTCTCAAAGATCCCCTCGAGCAGGCTTCGCCTCGCTCGAGGATGCATGCCTCCCTCGGGCGGGCTCCGTCCCGTTCGAGGAGGTGCGCTTCCCTCGAGCAGGCTCCGCCTCGCTCGAGGACCCGCTCCCCCTCGAGCAGGCTCCGCCTCGCTCGAGGGTCCGCCCGCCCTCGACCGGGGCCCGCCTCGCTCGAGAGCGCCCGCACGCGTGCGCTCGGTCCCGTACGTGGGCATTTAACGCCCGACACCGGCGGGACGGCGCCATCATGTGCCCCGGGCTCGCGCCTCGGTGCTCGTCGCACCAACTCCCCGGGAGGGAGCCCATCCCCACCACCGTGGGGGGGGGGGGGGGGACTGTGCAACGCGGCCGGTGCCGGTCCGTGACGCCGGCCGCTCGCTCCGTACGGCTAACGCGCCGAGCCCTCGCGGGGGCGCGCCGCACCCTCGATTTGCTTTCTTGTGACCTTGCAGGGTTAGGTGGAGGCGCTAGGCCGGTGGGACGCCATCCCCGCCACTGTTGACAGCATGGCTGCCGCCCCCACATGTACGAACCGCACGCCGGCGCCGTGGCACCCGGTTCGGCGGCGCGAGCGTGCGGGGAACGAACGTCGCCCTGCCTGCCACTGCGCCTTATACGGACCGACGTCAGCAGCTCCCTCGAGCCTATCAGAAGACATCACAGTCGTCCGCCGCCCTTCTACTCTCGAAGCCGCTACTGTTCGGGTACAAGATAGGCCATGATGGCCGGATCGCTGCAAGGATCGTCCGGACGGCCGCCCACTCTACAGCATAGCACGCCACGCCCCTTCACGTAGCTGAATAGCGTGGCACGCATGTGATTTGCTCCCTCCTTGATCTATAAAAGGGGGACGAACGCCCCCCTGCCGAGGGGGGGGGAGACAGACACAACACAACAGAAGACAGGCTGCGCCACGCACTTGCTCCCCAATTCTCCCACAACATCTTCAGCCACTACTCCAGGGACTTGGAAGCCACGCTTCCTCTCCCACCTTGCTTGTAGCAGCCCCACTACAGGCACCCCCGGTGCTGAGCAATATAGTGCCTTGAGCACACCACTGCTGGACGTACGGCCCCCTCGGCCGGAACCAGGATAAACCCCGTGTCTCTTATTGCTTAGCATCGACCATTGAGGGATAGACCTCGGCGCTTACTACTGGTTAGTGTCGGGACCATATTCCGCACCGACAGTTGGCGCCCACCGTGGGGCAATCGAGCGCCTAAGGTCATTCCACCAACTCCCTCCATGGTGATCCGCACTGAGTACCGCGGTACACGCTACTGCATGGGCAGTTCGGACCCCCTCCCCGCCGGGTTCGAAATCCGGTTCGGGGGCCTGAACTTTCAGGCCACGGGGAACGGCTACCTCATGCGCCTCACCAACCGTGAGGAGCTCCGCGCGCGGCGCCAGGCCGGGTCCGCTCCGGCCCCCGCTGCGCGCACCACCACGGCGCGGATGCCCGCCGGCGCGACGCCGCGGGCCCGTCAACGCCACGGCACCGCCATCGCTCCAGACTGCGTTCGCGCCGGGCACGGTCCGAGCGACGGCGGCCGAGCGTGCCGCCTCTCAGCGCGACGCGCCCGCCATCACGGCATCCGCCACCCCAACGGGACAGCGCACGGTCTCCGGACCGCGCTTTCCCATTGGGCTCCGTGGAGCCACGATGGCCTACAACAATAACGTTAACACCACGATGCGCAGGGATCCCCCCGGCCGTCACGTCTTTGTCGCGAGGGATCCCAGCGCCTCAGCCGGTGACGAATCATCCCTGGGTTCCCTTGACGCGCCACCACCCGCTAACCTCCACGGGTACGCGGAGTGGGACTTCTCCGGCGTGCCGGACCCAGTCATGTTCCGGCGTTTTCTCGACGCTACGGACTACTGGTTCGGCTGCTCCGACGACTCCAGCACCGGGAGCTACGACCCCGCGCGGGAGTGCTACGCTGTCATCACCAACGACCCAGCCAATGCCGCCGGCGCGGTGGGCGCCGGAGACGGGGAGATCACGCCTGCCCCAGGGATCGCCACGCGCCTGGCCGCAGGGCCAAGCGCTCCCCCGGGGCCGACGCCGACGCGCGGCGGCCCAGGCCCGCGAGCTCGAGGCTAAGCGGCGGAGGAGTACGGACCGGTGCGGGCGCTCCGTGCCTCAATAGCGGGGAGAAGCATCCGCGCGCGGCGAACGCGCGCGGGAGGCGGGCAAACAGTCCGTGACCACATCAACAACGTCGACAACACGGACGCACCTCCGCGGGCGAGCCAAAAGCTCATTGCCGCCGCGACGCCGGCCGCGGGCCATGCCGGCACCCTCGACCCCCGAGGCGCGAGACCCCGCACCGCGAGGTGCGGACTCTCATCGAGCAAGCGGCCGTCCGGCGGCCGAGAGCTCGGCATCACGCATCCGCCAACGGGGGGGATGCGCGGGACGACGGAGCCGCACCGGGGCGAACCCTCGGTCCACGCGGGAGGAGTGGCGGGGCGACCCGCCAACCCAGGGCGCACGCCGGTCAAGGAGCGGCTCCTTGACGCGCGCAGGGCGCTAGACGGCGACGCCCGCAACATCATCAACGACCTGCGCACGAGCAAGGCGGACACGCGAGCAGCGGTGGGCTATCACCCTCGACGGGGTGGACGCTATGACAGCGACGAGGACCGCTCCCCGACGCCGGAACCCCCGGGAACCCGTGTGTTCAGCCGGAAGATCCGCGCGGCGGCCTTCCCTCAACGCTTCCGCCAACCCTCGACCATCGTCAAGTACAACGGGGAGACGGATCCCCGCGTGTGGCTCAACGACTACCGCCTGGCGTGCCAGCTGGGCGGGGCCACCAGCGACGAGGTCATCATCCGCAACTTGCCCCTGCACCTCGGCGATGCGGCCCGGACATGGCTCGAGCACCTGCCCGCCAGCCAGATCCACAACTGGGACGACCTAGTCCGCACGTTCGTGGGTAACTTCCGTGGCGCGTACGTGCGCCCGGGAATTCTCGGGACTCGTGCTCCCTGCACCCAGAAGCCCGGCGAGTTGCTGCGGGACTTCATACGGCGCTTCTCCAAGCGCTGTACGGAGCTCCCCAGCGTGGCGCAGTCCGAGATCGTGCATGCCTTCCTCGAGGGCACCACGTGCCGGGACCTTGTGCGAGAGCTGGGACGCAGCCCACCCGCGGACTCCAACGAGCTGTTCGACATTGCCACCAGTTTTGCCTCAGGAGAGGAGGCCGTGGGGGCGATCTTCGACGGCAAGAAGGGCAAGCGCTCGGAGGACGCACCCGTGGAGGGCAGCAAGTCCAAGGAGCCCCACCGCAACGACAAGCGGGGCAAGAAGGGAAAGAAGCCGCGCCGCGAGGCGCGCGAGAAGGGGCGCGACGGCGGTAATGCCGAGGATCTTGTTGTTGACCCGGCTCGACCGGCCCCTCGAGGTCCGGGGGTGTTTGATGACAAGCTAAAAAAGCCATGTCCTTACCACAAGACCCTAGTGAACCATACCCTTGAGCAATGCGATATGCTTAAGAAGTTCTATGGCCGCGCCGCCGCGAAGGAGGCGGAGGCCAAGAAAGACGGAGGAGATGGCGACACCGGCGGCTTCCCCGCCGTGGAGAACGTGTTCCTCATCTTTGGGGGGCCAACCGTCGACATGTCGACCCGCCAGCGCAAGCGGGAGCGGCACGAGGTCCTCGCCGCGGAGAGGGCGCCTCCATCCTTCCTCAACTGGTCGGAGGACGCCATCACCTTCAGCAGGGAAGACCATCCGAACCGGATCCCCAACCCGGGCCAGTACCCGCTGGTGGTCGACCCAATCATCGGGAACGCGCGGTTCTCGAAAGTCTTGATGGACGGAGGCAGCAGCCTCAACATCCTCTACGTGCATACGCTGCGCCTGCTAGGATTTGGTTGGACCAGCTGCGGCCCAGCACGAAGCCGTTCCACGGCGTCGCGCCCGGCAAGCAGGTCCAGCCCCTCGGGCAGATCAATCTGCCGGTTCGTTCGGTACCGCGAAAAATTAACGCAAAGAAACACTCACCTTCGAGGTGGTGGGGTTCAAGGGCGCCTACCATGCCATACTTGGGCGGCCCTGCTACGCCAAGTTCATGGCGGTCCCCAACTACACATACTCGAAGATGAAGATGCCAGGACCGAACGGCGTCATCATCGTAGGCTCGTCCATCGAGCACGCATTCAACTGCGACGTCGAGTGCGTAGAGCACGCAGAAGCACTGGCGCTGGATGAAGCGCCGGTGACCACTATGGAGAAGATGGTCAATGAAGACCTCGACTCCGCCGCCAAGCACACCGGCACCTTCGAGGCCGCGGAGCAGACTAAGAAGGTCCCCCTCGACCCTTCTGCCCCCGAGGGCAAGGCGTTGAGGGTCAGCTCCACCCTCGATCCCAAATAGGAAGTGGTGCTCGTCGACTTCCTCCGCACCAACGCCGACATCTTCGCGTGGAGCCCCTCGGATATGCCAGGCATCCCGAGGGAGGTCGCCGAGCACTCCCTTGACATCCTGCCTCACGCCCGTGCCGTGCGCAACGGCCGCGCGCGCTTCGACGAGAAGCGGCGACGGCTATTGGAGTGGAGCCGCGGGAAGCTTCTAGAGGCTGGGTTCATCAAGGAGGTGTTCCACCCAACGTGGCTAGCAAACCCTGTACTTGTAAAGAAAAAGAATGGGAAGTGGTGGATGTGTATAGACTACACTAGTCTTAATAAAGCATGTCCTAAAGTTCCTTTTACTCTGCCACGAATTAATCAAATTGTTGACTCAACGGCTGGGTGTGAACTGCTCTGCTTCCTTGATGCCTACTCCGGGTATCATCAAATAAAGATGAAGGAGTCCGACCAGCTCGCGACTTCGTTCATCACACCGTTCGGGATGTTCTGCTACGTCACGATGCCGTTCGGCCTCCGAAACGCGGGTGCGACATACTAGCGCTGCATGCAGCACGTTTTCGAGGATCACATCGGGCGGACGGTCGAGGCGTACGTAGATGACATCGTCGTAAAGACCAGGAAGGCGGACGACTTGGTTGGCGACCTTAGCATCGCGTTCGGCTGCCTACGGGCCAATGGGGTCAAATTAAACCTCGAAAAGTGTGTCTTTGGAGTGCCGCGGGGCATGCTCCTGGGATACATCGTCTCCCAACGGGGAATCGAGGCCAACCCCGAAAAGGTCTCGGCCCTCGAACGAATGGGTCCGATCCGGGACCTCAAAGGGGTGCAGAAGGTGCTGGGGTGCCTTGACGCCTTGAGCCGCTTCATCTCGCGGCTCGGCGAGAAGGGCTTGCCCCTCTACCGCCTCCTCAAGAAGCACGAGCGCTTCTCCTGGACCGCCGAGGCCCAGGATGCGCTCGATAAGCTGAAGGCGTCTCTAACGCATGCCCCGGTCCTCACGCTGCCGCAGGACGGCGAACCCCTGCAGCTCTATGTGGCCGCAAACACCCAGGTGGTCAGCGCCGTGATCGTGGTGGAACGCGCGGAGGAAGCGCACGCCCTGCCGGTCCAGCGGCCGGTCTACTACATCAGCGAGGTCCTATCTGACACCAAGACGCGCTACCCCCATGTCCAAAAGCTGCTGTACGCGGTGGTCCTTGCGCGGCGCAAGTTGCGTCACTACTTCGAGGCCCACCCTGTCACGGTGGTCTCCTCCTTCCCGCTGGGGGAGATCATCCGCAATCCTGACGCGGTGGGCAGGATCGACAAATGGTCCGTGGAACTGATGGGCGAGACGCTCGCCTACGCCCCACGCAAGGCCATCAAGTCCCAGATCCTGGCGGATTTCGTCGCCGAATGGACGGATACGCAGCTGCCACCACCGCAGATCCAAGCAGAGTGCTGGACTCTGTTCTTCGACGGCTCGGTGATGAAAACAGGGGCGGGCGCGGGCCTGCTCTTTGTGTCACCCCTCGGGGAGCACATGCGCTACACGGTGCGCCTCCACTTCCCCGCCTCGAACAACATGGCCGAGTACGAGGACCTCCTTTGTGGCCTCAAGATCGCCATCGAGTTGGGCGTCAAGCGCCTCGACGTGCGAGGGGACTCGCAGCTCGAAATTGACCAGGTCATGAAGAACGCGAGCTGCCACGACGACAAGATGGAGGCCTACTGCAAGGTCGTGCGAGCCCTCGAGGACAAATTCTACGGCATCGAGCTCAATCACGTGCCCCGCCGGTACAACGAGGAGGCGGACGAGCTGGCCAAGATCTCGTCCGGGCGGATCACCGTCCCCCCGAACGTTTTCGCCCGCGACATTGCTCAGCCCTCGGTCGCCCTCGAGCCTCACCCCTCGAACCACACAGAACCCTCGGGGGCTCCCTCGAATCCAGCGGGTGCGGAACCCATGGATGAGAACCCCTCGAACGAGGCGTGCGTGCTCTCCCTCCTCGAGGGGTATGGCGCCTACAGAGCTGATGTGATGGACATCGAGCCAGCCCCAGTCATGGCTTATTGGCGGGACAAATACGTGGCCTGGTTGGCCCGAGGGGAACTCCCCACGGACCGGGCCGCGGCCAGACGCATCGCCAGGATGGCCAAGTCCTTCGCCCTCGTCGACGGCGAGCTGTACAAGCGCGCCGCCTCCGGCATCCTGCAGCGGTGCGTGCCCATCCCCGAGGGGCGCGAGCTCCTGCGGGACATCCACGCCGGGATCTGCGGCCATCATGCAGCGCCTCGTACCCTCGTCGGCAATGCGTTCCGCCAAGGCTTTTACTGGCCTACCGCGGTCGCAGACGCCAGTGAAATCGTACGCACCTGCGAAGGATGCCAGTTTTACGCCCGCAAGTCCAACCTCCCCGCTCACGTCCTGCAGACCATCCCCATAGCATGGCCGTTCGCTGTGTGGGGGCTGGACATCGTCGGGCCCCTGCGGAAGGCGCCCGGGGGCTTCACCCACTTTCTGGTCGCGATCGACAAGTTTTCGAAGTGGGTGGAGGTACGCCCCATTACGAATCTCAGGGCGGAGCAAGCGGTGACATTCTTCACCGACATCGTCCACCGCTTCGGAGTACCAAACTCCATCATCACCGACAACGGGTCCCAGTTCACGGGCAGGAAATTCTTGGAGTTTTGCGACAAATTCCACATCCGTGTGGATTGGGCAGCTGTGGCACACCCACAGACCAACGGCCAAGTAGAGCGTGCCAACGGCATGATCCTACAAGGCCTTAAGCCCAGAATTTTCGACCAGCTGAACAAATCTGGTCGGAAATGGCTCCAAGAATTACCAGCAGTCGTGTGGAGCCTAAGGACCACCCCAAGCAGAGCCACCGGGTTCACCCCGTTTTTCCTAGTCCATGGCGCGGAGGCCGTCCTCCCCATGGACTTAGAATACGGATCGCCCAGGGTTCGAGGCTACGACGAGGATGCCAACCAGCGAGCCCGCGAGGACTCGCTGGACCAGCTGGACGAGGCGCGCCTCGTGGCCTTGATGCATTCCGTGAGGTATCAACAGTCTCTCAGGCGCTACCAAGCGCGCAAGATACGCCGACGGGACTTCAGCGAGGGGGATTTGGTCCTAAGGCTACGCCAAGACAACCGAGGACGTCACAAGCTATCGCCTCCGTGGGAGGGACCCTACGTCGTGGTGAAGGTACTCAAACCCGGCACATACAAGCTGGCCAACAAGGACGGTGAAGAGCTCACCAACGCTTGGAACATTCAACAGCTACGTCGTTTCTATCCCTAGCTAGGATTTCCAAGTATCTTTTGTTTTAAAAATTACATGACCAACGCCCCAGTTGGTGACAACTATGTAAACGCCACAAATCTAATGCAAAGGGCAACTCGGCTTTCCCCCGAAACCCAAGTTACCCTCGGGGGCTACTGTGGGGGCATTCCCCCCCAAAATAGTCCCATTTTCGCGCAAAAACGAAACAACTCACGCGCGCTAAGTTTGTTTTCTACTTCAACCCCGAGCAACGATTCGAATAGGGCGCAGGCAGCCTAGCGGAAGGAGTGCGCGAGTCAGAGATAGCCCACGCCGCGAGGATACGTCCCTTCTCTCTCGCCTCCAACCCAGCAGGCCACCCGCGAAAATCGAACTCCCCTAAGTAGAATCTACTCAGGAAGAAGGAGAAACAAAAAAGCGCAATAAGCAAAAGACATCACTTTACATCAACAAATGTTTATGTCAAGAACAACTTGTTTATTTACAAAGGCCATACGACCAGCGTACTGATACATCAAACAAAAACGGGCCTAGCGCCCAGCTGTCTTCAGGCGGGAGGAGCGGCGGCGTCAGCAGCGTCCGGGAAGAGGAACTCCTCGAAGGCTTCAGCAAGCGTCCCGGCGGCGTCGCCGGCGAGCGCGTCCACATGCTCCATCGCTACCTCGTCCTCAACACCGTCGGGGACGACATAACCATCCGCCAGCGCCTCGAAGTTGACCTCGTAGTGGGATCGTACCACTCCGAGGGCCTTGTGGACGCCCAGATGCAGCGCCCGGCGCATTCGCTCGGTGACGTGGCCGCCAAGGGCGCGCAGCGGCCGGCCGGGGCCGAGCCGCCGCCGGGCTTCGCCCTCCTCCACGACCCGGCAGGTCTCGAGGGCCGAGTTGCGCAACTCCTGCAGCTTCTGCTTAGAGGAGTTGTAGGAGGCTTGCAGTGCCTCGGCCCGCTCGGCCGCGTGCCCCAAAGCGGTGCGCAAGCCTGGAGGCACCAAGACAAGAAAGAAATCAGAAAAAGGAGTGCGAATTCCCAAACAGAAAACCAACCAAACAAGAGTCGCGCAGCCGGCTCACCTTCGACTTGCTTCTTCTCCACCTCGAGGGCACGGCGCTCGGCCTCGACCGCCGCCCGAGGCCCCGACGGTCTCGCCCTCGCTCCCCGGAGGGCCGGCCCGGTTCACGCTCGCGATACCGAGCATTATCGCCGCCTCGACCTTGGAGAACGCGGTGTTCCGCTCCTCCGGGCCGACTTTTGCGTCGCCTCGCGAGCGACGCGCTCCTCGCTCCGCCGACCGGGCATCGACGAGGGCGGCTCGCTCTTGTTGGAGCCGCCCCTCGGCCCCTTGGCGGGCGGTGCGCTCCCCGTGGGCCGGTCCTCGCAGGCGGCAAGCTCCGCGGCCTTGGCGTCGAGGGCGGCCTTCAAGTCGTCGGCCCTCCTTCGCCCTTGCTCGAGCGTGCGCGCCCGCTCCTCGGCCCGACGCCGCGCGCGCCCGCGCCCCTCGAGCGACGAGTGGAGCCCCCGGTTCCGCTCGTGGACGCCGGCCACCTCCGCCCTCCCGGTTGGTCGCCGCCGTCCGCATCTTCTCCAAGTCCGAGCGTGCCTGCCACAACGCCTCATCACGGTCGATGAGGGCCGTGCGGCATCCGCTCGAGGCTGAGAGCGACGTGCCGGGTCTTGCCTCGTGCTCTCGGGGAGTTCATCGCGCAAGGCCATGGCCCGGTACGCCAACCGACCATCCGAGTCCGGGGAGGGCGTCGGCGAGCGCGTCGAAGGCGCCACATCGCTCCCGGACCTGGTGGAGCTCGGCGTTCACCCGATCGAAGGCGCCGTACTTGTCGCTTGCGTGGCGCTCGAGCTCCTGTCGCCCACAAGTCAAAACCCGTAAGCATCCTGATACAAAGACAGCGCGCGGAAGCGAGAGGAGGAGGAAAACGAGCAGCGACGCCCTACCTGGAAGACACACCACGCGGGGCCGCCATGGACCCTCAGCGCCTCGTTCAGCACACGGTTGAGCGTGGCGCCGTGGCTGCGGAGCTCTCCCCACGCCTCCTCGCTCCGCCCGGGCGTCGGCGAACGCGAGCGGGTTGTCGCGGACCCCCTCCACCTGGGCGGAGTGGCCGGTGCGGGAAGACGAGGCCCTCGCCGCCATGTCCTCGGCCCCCCGCCATCATGTGGCCCTCGCGCCGCCCTCACGAGGGCCCCCCCCCCGGGGACTCGGGGAGAGCGTGGGGAAGCTCGTCCACCGATCCCACCCGGCGGCGGGGAGTCGTCGTCCGGGACCTCCACCACCACCGCCGGGAGCCGCCGACAGCGCCAACCCTTGCGCCGCTCCGCCGGCGCCTCCACTCGTGCCTCCGTGGCCACCGGGCGCCCGACGCGGCGCCGTGGCCATCACCTCCGGCCGCGCCTCGCGACCACGGGCGCTCATCCGCCCTCCTCGCCCACGACCACGGGCGCCACCGCGGGCCGCACCTCGCTCCGCCTCCGCCGCGGCCGGCGCCACGAGCCGCGCCTCCGCCGCGACGCGCCCACCGCCGCCGCGTGTCCGCCACGCCCGCCGCCGCAGCCGCGCCTCCGCCGCGACCGGCGATCGCTCCTCTTCGACGACCGCCGGCCGCGCGGCGGCAGGCCGATCCACTCGCCGAGGCCTCGAGGCCTCGGGGCCGCGCCTTGCGAGCCCCTCGCCCGCCGCCGCCGTGCTTGCCCTGACCCATGGCGCCCTCGACGAGCGCCGCCGGGTGGGGACGGACGCGTCCGCCCTCAGCACCTTAGCCGGTGCGAGGGGAGGAACGGTTGGCACCACCCTGCCCGAGCACAAGCAGAAGGTCAGAATGCCTGATCCACAAGAAACCGAACCCGGCAGAAGGGCAGGCCCCTTACCCCGAAGAGGAGAAGGCGCGCTTCCGTTTCCTCGAGGCCTCGGCGGACGAGGCCCGCGCGCCGACGCGCCGGCCGCCGCGCCCCCCGACGCCTCCGCCGCGCGCACGGCCCCGCCCGCGCGCGCGGCACGCTGCGCGCGCGCCCCCGCGGCGCGCGCCGGCACCTCCGTGGCTCGCGCCACCTCTCGTTGTTGATTTCCCCGGCGGCGGGCGCCGTAGCGCTCGCCCCGTGCGATGCTGCCCTTGCCGCCGAGCCGGCTCTGGCGACGGAGGCGCAGGCTCCCACCTATCAGAAGGGCCCTGCCCCCAGCTTCTTCCTCCTCGCCCTCGTCGAGGACGAATACTCCTCGGCCTCCGCGAGGAGAGCCCCGGCCGCTCGCGCCGCCGCACTCCTCGCTCCGCCGCTCGCGGCGCTCGCGGTGCCACCTCGCGCGCTCCCTCTTGCGCGCCGCCCGCTCCTGCTCCCATTGCTGCGCCGCCCGACCGAGCGCGCGGGAGTCGGGGGTAGGCAGAACGGACTTCGCGGCGGTGAAGCTCACCAGCTACATGCGAAAACGTCAAAAGCGCGTCGGGGGGCAGAGGCAACACCAAGAACTAAAACGGAATCAAGAATCATACTCACCAGCGGGCCGGTGGGGAGCATCTCGAACTCCCACGGGATCGGCCCTGGCGCAGCATCCGGGTGTCAACGGCGTTCCGCGCCCGCGTGAGCGCGTACGCCCGCCCAAGGGGGGTCGGGAGCATCCGCGACCTCGCCAGCGCGACGGGGTCTGCCTCCTTTGTCATCTCGTAGATGCAGAGCGGCCGCCCCATCAGAGGCACGACTATGACACCCAGGTTTTTAATTACCATCATTAACGCTAATGACCGGATCAGCCGGGTCAAACCAGTCAAACCCCGGTCAAACCTAGGTCAACCTGGGTCATCACCCGAAAACCTCGCCAATGAACCCCAATGAACCCCTTGACCAAGCGTACACCCACCCGTAGTCAACCCTTGGTCAAAGACATGGTCAAACCCCGCTTGACCGTTGACGTCAGCGAATGTCGTCCAGAACTTTTGCCGCGTTCCCCAAAATTCACCTAAACACTCCAAAATCTACATTTATGAAAGTTGTCCATCTTGTCGAGGGACACAACTTTCATGTAGATTGGCATTTCAAATTTTGGGTGGAAAATTGTGAAAATCCCCTTGCAAGACAAATATTCCTGTTTTCTAGAACATGCTGACATTCAAAGTTGGCACGACGTTCCTGCAAAATCCGTTGAGAAAAACACTATATGGCCTTTTTGAAAGTTGTAGAGGGTAGTTAGATCTACAACTTTCCTATTCATTGCCTTGTGCACTTTTATTCAATTTTTGAGAGAAAAACGCAGAGAAGCAGGCCGCTCCGCGTGCATCTCGGCGACGCCGCGCCGCGCCGCGACGCCGCGCGCCGCGCGCGCACCCGCGCCGCGCCCGCCGCGCGCGCCGTACCGCGCCCCGCGTCTCGAGGCACGTCGCCCGAGGCCGCGCCGCGTCCCGAGGCCGTGTTCCCTCCCAAGACGCACGCACGCCGAGCGCCCGGGGCCCCGCGCCGCCCGCGCCGCGTCCCGAGGCCCGGCACACCGGCCGGACGCGCGGTCCGCCGCCGTACCGCCCCGCCCGCGCCGCCCCATGCCCGCGCCCCCGCCGCGTGTAGCCTTAAGAGCCGCCACGGCCTCCCCACGACACGCGGACCCCCCCCGGCAGCCGACCGAGCCGCACGGCCCCCGTCGCGCCGCAACGCGCGCGCGGCATCCCCCGGCACCGCCGCGGCGAGCTCCGGTCTCCGGCCAAGCACACGCCGAGTTGACCACCCCTTCACCTTCCCTAGCATCCCCAAGCTCCCCAAGCCGCCTATACCCGTGCCACGGCCGAGCGCGCGCCGCCGTTGGCCGTCCGGCGCCGCTCCTCCCCGCCGCCACCGAGCACTCCTCCACCCGCCCTCCTCACCTCCAAGCCACCCACAAACCAAACCCCAAGGAGCCCTAGACCACTCCCTTGCCCTCCCCGACCGGTCCCGCCGGCGGCGATCGCCGGAATTGTGCCGCCCGCGCCGGCCGGCCGCCCCAAGGGCTACATTGCAAAGTCCAGCTTCTTTCCACGGTGCTTCTCGCAAAAGGGTAACTCCAATAGTAGATCCAAATTGCTGATTCTTGTAAATTGCGTAGAAAATCACAGAAAAATCAGAAAAATGTGAAACCAATTTTGTTGGATCCATGGTGATTTATACTACAACTTTTGTTATTCTGGCCTGAGGTAATTCCTTTTAGTTTTTGCATGAAAAATACAAATGTGAAAACCCTGGATCTGCAATATCTCAAAAACCATAGAACCTCTGTAGCTAATTTTTGGATATGTTGTGTGTGAGGGCATGTGTAGCTCCTATGACAAAAATTGCACAAAGTTATCATGTAAATCTTTTTCTAAAAATGTTTGTCCATTTCTGTCAGACCTAGATAAATGATTTTTCATGTTAAATATATTTATGTTTTTGACCCCAACATGTGCACACTGTCTTGTAATACCAAAAGACACCTCTTGTGAATTAATCATGAATTTTGGATTAACAGAAATAATTATTCTTGATTTATGCATATTTTCCTTTGTAAATTAATAAACCAAGTTCAGTAGAGATTCCATGCAAACATGTGGGTTCTCTAGGCTTTTTTAGGACCAGAGAGCATCCACAAGAAATTTTAGGCCAGTTTGATGTTTAATTATTTTTATATACATTTAAATTGAATCACTAGATAACCTTTGTTATTTTCCATAATAATTATGTTTCCTAGCATCCAACCTTTACATGTGGGTCCAATGGACCAGTATAGATGCTAGTAGGCTTAAGAAACACCCCATTAATTTTTGGGAAATTTAATTGTTTAATAAAAGGCTTAAGAGCCCTTTTCTATTAAAGGGAAATTAAATAAAGAAAAGCCTCAGTTAATTCTTTTTCCTTTTTGGAAAATGTTATCTAATTCAAGTAAAAGATAATTAATTCTAGATGCTGATAAGAAATTAATTCAAGGATAAAGATATCATTTATTTCGTTACTTATGAAAGGAAAATGATTAAAAGCTCTCACATGAAATGACAAGTATAAAGAAACCTTTATTCAATTGTGCAATAAAAAGAAATCACCCAACCACCCATGTAACTTGAGTGTGGTTGCAAATCATGTTAAAAAGGTTAAATATACCTACCACTACTGTTGGTGAGGTTAAAGTAACTTACTTACATATATATGTACACAGTCACCCCCAAAAAGAATAATTAATAAAGAGTTGCATATTACTCCTTTATGGAAGAGTATGCTGAATGTATTCTTATCTAGGTGAACGTGCCCAACAAATACACCCCTTGATTGTCAAAATGGTTTGTAAGTGATGAAAGTATAAACCGTCGAATAAATCTTGCATTTGCATTTTCGTGTAGATCTTTCCGCTAGTAGACGTACGCTTGTGCCGGAAGGAGGAGACAAAGGTGCTAACCAAGAGCTGCCGTGCGTGAACGTAGCTCAAGACCTGGACCCAAGTCCAGAAGGGCCCAAGGCCAACCTTGCCAGCGAAGGCAAGCCCCGGATCATTAACCCCGTCTTTTAAAATTATGCAATTATGTTTGCTATGATTGTGCACTTACGTTTCAGGAAATGATTTGGAACCCTAGATGCATGATCCTTAGGTACCTATGCTCTATCACTAGTATGCTAGGTCGATAGCTGCCATGCTATAAGACCGATAGAAGTCGAGTGATGTTCGTCACTCGCGAGAATAGGTTCCTAGATAGGAATCACAAGATATCCTTAAATGGATTGCTCATGTGGTAAGAGCATGGGATTGGGCTCCGGTCCAGTGGGCATGTGGGCTAAGCTTTTGAACGTACTAAACACATGCCGGTTATGGGGCCGGTAAGCCTAGTACCTTAATGAGGCGGCACGGGATCTTACTATTACTACTCTTGAGAAATCCCCTTACCGGCTAGCTACCGGAAAGGGTGGTGTATGGTGACTCCGGGTATCTCGCGGGGTATGCCGGATAGCCTGCACTAGGGACTGTAAGATTCGATCCCAACCCGAAGATTTATGGGGACGGCCTGGGGAGTCGTCCTTGCGGGGGCAGCCGACCGTGTGTTTGGGTCTACCTTGCAATGTTTAAATAAATCGATTGTCGGCCTCTCACCGTTATCCGGGACTGCTTATTCTACTGGCCATGATATCCCATAATGATGGAACCCGAGAAATATGGTTGGATGAATTAATTGCTTGTCCAATTTTTGATTGGATTAGATGGCACATCTAGAAATGGTAATCAACTAGAACTTGTGCTAAAAGATTGAAAGTAAGGACATACTCTTAGTGGCTTTCCAGCAAAAGAAACTCCACCGGCCAAAAGCCTTTCATGTCTAGAGTTTGGTGATGTAGTCATCACCCGACGGTTAAGTCTTGCTGAGTATTAGTATACTCAAACTTGCTTTAAAATTGTTGATTGCAGGTGTTGTTGATCAGATGGGTGACGACAAGTAAGGACCTCACGGATGGCCTCCTGTGATGTCTACCGTTGCGCTAGTTTATTCTATTTCCGCTGTATTTTCGAACTCTGAATCCTTATCTTATGCCACGAACAATGGTTTGTAATCAAATGTTTAATCCCTGTTGTACTCTGGACTCGCCGTCGCGTGAGTTTTAATGCATGTGTCGATCCTCTGTTCGATGTTCAAGTGATTTGCCGGGCGTCAACCCGGCAGCCAACGACAGGATGATACTTTACTATGGCTTAATGACCAAAGCGGATCGGTCTTAGGCGATAGTACGGTATTTTCCTGGGCGGGTTGTCACAACGACCCGCCGGTGGTGGAGGAAGGCGAGAACGCCCACCGCAGTCAGACCACGCGTCGCCAGGTTCCTCAGGGCGGCCAGGACCGAGTCCTGCCGCCTCCGATGCTGGGGCGTGGATACCCTGTAGCCCTAGGAGTCGGGCTTCTCCTTGAACACCCGACCGGTGTAGGGGGGGAGGCCGGGCTCGGCGTTGCGCAGGTAGAACCACCCCCGCTCCCAGCCGGCGTTGTTCGTCGTCATGGTGCAGGGGATGTAGTCGTCCTTGAACTGCCCCCGCAGGGCGAGCGACATCCCGCCGGCGCGCACCGCGCGGCGGGTCCTCTGCTCCGTTTGCGTGAAGAGCTCCGCACGGAAGAGGTGTATCCAAAGCTCCCAGTTGACTGGGATCCCTAGATACTCCTCGCAGACGCCCACGAACGTGGCCGCCTGTGAAATCGCGTTCGGCGCGAAGTTATGCAACTCCACGCCGTAGTAGTGGCAGAGCGCCCGCATGAAGCGGCTCGCCGGCGCGGTGAAGCCGCGCTCGTGGAAGCAGATAAAGCTCACCACATAGCCCTCCGGCGGGTTGGGCGCGTGGTCTCCCGCCGGCGGCACTATCCACTCCGCCGGGCGGCCCTCCTCGTTTGCCGCCATCGGCGGCGGCGGTGACCAGCTCACCAAGGGCCAGCTGGGTCACCGTCGACCGCTCCCAGGCGTACGGGTCGAGGATCGTGAGGGGCGGAGGCGGCGCCATTAGGAAGGACAAGGAATGCGAGAGCGGAAAACAAGGAAAGGAAGAGGAGCTCTAATGGCGAAGGTGTGCGATAGCAAGAGCAAACCGAAGGTGAGAGCACAAGGGGCGAGAACGGCGAAATGCTAAGGTAAAAACCGCCGTTTTTCCTCCCCTCAGATTTATAAGCCGCGGGCGAGCTCTCCGGGGCGGACGTCCCGCGCGCATTAACTGCAGGGAATCTTCTTTCCCGCTGATGGGCGGGCCCCACCACGACCGCGGCGGCCACGCCACCGCGAATAAGCCATCATCACGGCGGAGAATAGCAGGGGCCGTGACAGCGGTCACGTCCGCCTGCCCACGCCGCCCACTACGCGCACGCGCGCGGTTGCAACGCCTAAAAAGGCGCGCCCACGACGCGAAATTACAGCCCTGACTGCATAGCATTTAATGGATCGGCTCCTTACAAGGTACGCAGAACCCTCGAGCGGCACGAACCCCTGGCTCGGGAGAGTTCCAACCCTCGAAAGGGTTCATGCGTGAGAAGGTAGCCTCGGGGCCCGTTTGAAACAAAGCGGGCACCGCAAGCACCCACACCACGTAGAACCCTCGAGCGGCACGAGCCCCTGGCTCGAGACGATGTCAACCCTCTAAAGGGCATTGGCATGAGAAGGTCGCCTCGAGGCCCGTTTGAAACAAAGCGGGCACCGCAAGCACCCATGCCACGCAAAACCCTCGAGCGGCACGAGCCCCTGGCTCGAGACAATGTCAACCCTCTAAAGGGCATTGGCGTGAGAAGGTCGCCTCGAGGCCCGTTTGAAACAAAGCGGGCACCGCAAGCACCCATGCCACGCAAAACCCTCGAGCGGCACGAGCCCCTGGATCGAGACGATGTCAACCCTCTAAAAGGCATTGGCGTGAGAAGGTCGCCTCGAGGCCCGTTTGAAACAAAGCGGGCATCGTGAGCACCCATGCCACGCTGTGTTACTAACCAGCGCCTCGAGGGCTGGCTCGCCCAGGCCCCTCAACGGCCGCAGACGCAAAGACGGGGCCGCCCAGGCGCCACCCTGCACGGCCCTACTGATCAGAGGTTCGAAGCCTGACCCTCGACGGGTTCGAACAGGTGCCACAGATCACAGAGTTAGGGACGACCAAGGCACGCGCATTCGAGCCGTTCCTCGAGCCCGTTGGCTCGAGGGTGCCCCATATGTCGTATTCGAGAGCCGGCCGAGGGCGCCAGCCGGGGGGATCCCACCGAGGGAGAGCTTCCGCGCCCTCGGTCCCTATCGAACGGGACCGAGCCCTACCTAGCAAACCCACGCAAGCGCTTCAATGGACGTGTCTGCGGACCGCGCGGCCCTACCCTTATCGAACGGGGCATGGGCGTCCACTCGAATCGCCCGCTAGCGGCTCAACGAGGAATCCGCAGTCGCGACCCGCTCGATGGGGGTTGCGGAAACCTCACCCTCCGTCCCGCGGAGGGACGGCGAGGGCGCGTTAAAAAACAAGTCGTAAAGCTCTACCCGATCGCCTCGAACAGGCCCAGGCTCGGGGGCTTGACGCACGGCTACACCGCCTTGGATTGCACCCATCGGAGACAGTGCCAGCAGTGCGTGCGTCACCGAAGCCGGCTGAAACATTGCCGACGCCGGTTGAAACATGTACCATGCCCTCTGACCAACTCTCACGGTTAACCCCTGCAGGAGCATCCACGCTTCTGCAGGGCTTCGAGGGCTAGACCCGCGGGTCCGCTGACGCGGCCCCACGGAAAGCGTTCGCAAGACAAGAAGGGAAGAACGTCCTATCAGTAGGTTCCAGCATCTGCGGGAGCCTCAATGGCAAACCCACAAATGCTCGGGGGCTACTGTCGGGGACAGCCCTAGGGGTCCCCTTCAATAACTGGGAAATCCCCACTTAAAACCCGCAACAAAGCCAAACACACTTTGCCTAACCATAGAGGATACGGCCCATGCCGCGGGGACCTCAACGGCCCACCAAGGCGGCCCTCTCAAAGATCCCCTCGAGCAGGCTTCGCCTCGCTCGAGGATGCACGCCTCCCTCGGGCGGGCTCCGTCCCGTTCGAGGGGGTGCGCTTCCCTCGAGCAGGCTCCGCCTCGCTCGAGGACCCGCTCCCCCTCGAGCAGGCTCCGCCTCGCTCGAGGGTCCTCCTCGCCCTCGACCGAACGCGGGCATTTAACGCCCTGACACCGGCGGGACGGCGCCATCATGTGCCGGGGCTCGCGCCCGCACCGCCGCACCAACTCCCAGGAGGGAGCCCATCCCCATCACTGTGGGGGGGGGGACTGTGCAACGCGGCCGGTGCCAGTCCCGTGACGCAGGCCGCCTGCTCCGGTACGGCTAACGCGCCGAGCCCTCGCAGGGGGGCCGACTGCACCCTCGATTTGCTTTCTTGTGACCTTGCAGGGTTAGGTGGAGGCGCTAGGCCGGTGGGACGCCATCTCCGCCACTGTTGACGGCATGGCTGCCGCCCCCGCACGTATGAACCGCACGCCGGGCGCTGTGGCAACGGTTCTGGCGCTGTGGAGCGTACGAGAACGGAACGTCGCCCTGCCTACCACTGCGCCTCGTACGAACCGACGTCAGCAGCTCCCTCGAGCCTATCAGAAGACATCACAGTCGTCCGCCGCCCTTCTACTCTCGAAGCCGCTACTGTTCGGGTACAAGATAGGCCATGATGGCCGGATCGCCGCAAGGATCGTCGGGACGGCCGCCCACTCTGACATAGCACGCCACGCCCCTTCACGTAGCCGAATAGCGCGGCGCGCATGTGATTCGCTCCCTCCTTGATCTATAAAAGGGGGGACGAACGCCCCCCGCGGGGGGGGGGGGGGGGGGGGACAGACACAACACAACGAGAGACGAGCCGCGCCACGCACTTGCTCCCCAATTCTCCCACAACATCTTCGACCACTACTCCGGGGACTTGGAAGCCACGCTTCCTCTCCCGCCTTGCTTGTAGCGGCCCCACTACGAGCACCCCGGTGCTGAGCAATATAGTGCCTTGAGCACACCACTGCTGGACGTACGGCCCCCTCGGCCGGAACCAGGATAAACCCCGTGTCTCTTATTGCTTAGCATCGACCATTGAGGGATAGACCTCGGCGCTTACTACTGGTTAGTGTCGGGACCATATTCTGCACCGACAAGTCTCACCCTGCACCCCCGCCCAATACAAGGCGGGCAGTTTGTACGGTAAAAGTCAACTGAAGCAAGGTCAACTGACGATCGGACCTTAAGGACCGAGAGCGAGCACTCCCTTATCTCCATTCGTCTGACACACCGCTCGGGTAAGAGGCCAGATCGCATCTTCCCGAGGAAAGCATTTACAAGTAACCGGTCGGTTCGCTCCCGCCATAACACATCATGGAGGAACGCACCCAGAACGCACGTTAGAAACACACCGAGATCTCCCGCATCTCATTCCAAGCCCAGAATACCATCCATAATCAAGCAATAAAAGTATGGATAGTTGAGGTATGGGACTATCTAGGGGTCTGTAGCTAGTCCCGAGGTAGGTGAATCAAGGATTTGTTGACGCGAAATGTGCTCCTAGCGCCAAGCACACAGCAAGCTGAACAAGCTGGCTTCACATGTGCAGAGAATCACAAGACGTGCCAGTCAATTTTCCCTGAAAATTAACAAAAGATAGAGCAGTTAGATACCAAAGCTTGGAACTTGCCGGGTGGTCCTAGACAGTTCCATATTTACGGCCATAGAGCCAAATGGGATGACATATAGCTATAGAAAGCTATCTGACAGCAAGTCGAAACCATTCGGGAGCATTAGAATGGAAAAAGTAACATAGCCGTATGGGTGACGCAAGCATGACGGCGATCAGTCTTTGTTTAGACAAAGATGCACGTGCACAAGATCGCGACCGATCCCCGTGGTGATCAACGTTAAATAAATAAATGAAGTAAAGCGCGAGCATAAATATGTAATAAACAAGCATGCATAGATCCAAAGCACTAGTCTACCGCATGTCTAGGTACTTTAAAACCCGTCGGGTACGACACCAAGCGAATCTATCCACCGCATGATACAACTTGCTTGGGATCGTGCCACTTTCCACAAATAGATCTATCCACCGCATGATACGATCTAAATATGGAAAGCTAAAAGAATACATTATTTAAAGCATACATTACACATGTGTCTTACTCATGAAGAACATAACCGAATACGGCTGAACAGCCGATTCGGGGTCCATGAAGAAGGAACAAACATTACCAAGCAAGATAAATCTATCAGATTGATTTGAAATCTAATCCACCGGATGACTAGCTTCAAAGCAACCCAAAAACCTGCATCTACCGCGTGATACCCAGTTCTTTCAAGATTTATACAAACTTTGGCAAGCTTGAACCCGCAACACGTAACAACCTAGATCGATTCAGTTTCGGCTATCAAAGAGCATGTGATCCACGTGTTGATTTAGCCAAAGGCACGAACTTGACTCGCATAAGGATCATCAAAAGGAATAAAGCCAATCCAAACTCATCTAGATTGGGAAAAAAAGGTGTTACATGAATTTAAACATAAAGCAAAAACTCAAGGCAACACGGGGTAACTTAATGAATCTATTGAATCTTGCCAAATCCCAATAGAGCCGATAACTAGCTTCAAGCTAGATCTTAGCCCACCGCATGGCTCATGACCTAACAAGAAACCCTCTTGAACCAAGCTTGAATCTACCGCATGACACTAATCATGGTAACAAGACTACTTGCATCAAGTCTAAATCCACCGCATGATACTAGATATGATACAAGGTTGCCGGTACTCATGGAGGTCGACGGATCGATGAACCCTCTCGAAGAACTCGACGACACGACAAATGGACTCTAGGGTTTGGCGTAAAGCCGGTTTGTATTGAGAATGATTACGTATATCTGTTACATACATTCAGGGCTCATATTTATACCCTGCCAAGTACAACCTCGAATGGATTTGATACCTAATTTATCTCTAAGCCTGATCGCCTATCCATCCATTCGTCCTCTCCGCTTGAGCCACGTCACCGCACAATCCCGCAAAATCAGCTCAATAGTTCCTTTGCCGAGCGGAAGCAGATAGCCGACCGCGTATTTTTTCTGCCGAACGCATCTGAAGAAACCTTCCTTCCACCGGACGGATTTCTCACCGAGCTGGACCCACAAGTCAGACTCCTTACCAAATTTTGGTGTTAACACATGCCCCTTCAATTATGGGATAAAAGTGATTTTTATTCCAGAGTTGACTCCAGCCACCAACGTCTTCAAATCGAATCTGTTCAACACCTGTTCTCTCTCTTCGCAATCCGCCGGAATCTTCGTCTAGATCCAAACCCTAGATCCCCTTGTTCTGAGCTCGAATCCCCAATGGCGGCTCAAAATCAAGCTGCTCAAGTAAATTCCTCTACCATGAGCCTCATTCGGCATTTAGGTTTTCAATTTTTACCTGAGATTTCTTTTCCGCTTTCCTTCAGGAGCTTTCCACCGAGCTTTTGATTCGTACCGAGGCCAATTCAAGATCCTACTATCTTGGTCCTGTGGGAGTTTCCGATCCTCGAGAATTTATCGCAGCTGAATCCCGAAGGATCCCCTTCAAAGCGGCTCTGACCACACCTCCTCAATGGCAGGATGCTTTCAAAAACTGGCCCTTGCCCCCAATCGCAGGCTGGAAAAATTGGTACCAGAGGATCCTTGCAAATAAGAGTGCCAGGACCCAGAACTGGGATACCCTCCGCATTGCTCAATGCTTGGAATTGTCTTTGGCTGAGACCCCAAAAAACGAAGACCTCTTGATAGTGGCTTGCCACTTCTGGTCGAATGGCGTCAACGCCTTCCTTTTTGGTCATGGCCCAATGTCCCCAACTCTGGCCGATGTGTACATGATTACCGGCCTTGACATTACAGGCTCTGTTCATCCCTGGGATTTCAAAGGTTCCACCAGACAAACAGGGGTGAAACTAGGGAGCGGATACAAGAATTACATCCTGAATCACATGAAGGACAGCACCCTTGGTGAAGTTGAATATAGGGCGTTTCTGAACATGTGGCTGTGCAGGTTCATCTTCTGCGGTAAAGCCAATTAGCCTACCCTGAATCACAGTGCAATGACTTCACACCTAGCCAATGGCAATCGCTTCCCTATTGGGAAATACTTCCTGGGCAGTGTGTACCACATGCTTCATCAAACCGTCACCCAAATGTACACCAGCCAGAGGATAGCATGTGTCAACGGTCCCTGGTGGTTTATCCAAATGTGGCTGCAACTGCACATGCATCAGATTGTTAGTGTTGATTTGAACACCCGGCTCTTCCCTTCATCCAATCATCATGAAGGGGAACCCCAAGCCACCAGGGGATGCCACACTTATGGAGAAGCTGCTTCAACTGTTCTCATCAAGCAGAATGTCAGCCAACTCTTCGAGCTCTTCTTCAAAGGTTTCCAAAAGCCTCTCTGGCTCCCCTATTTGGATAATGACAATTTGACTCTCCCTTGTGAGTTATCCTTTGAAACTGAATGCCAAGATGGAAGATTCCTGGAGATCCTCAACATCATCATCCACCCATGCATTCTGCCGGTTGAATTCAGTGGAGGAAGGCTGAACCACAGCACTTATCAATATTATCAGCCCAACATGATGGCTCGGCAACTCGGATCTGGCTAGATGCCCCCAAGACTGTTTCTGCATGAATTCCTCAAGCCCAGAGAGGAAAATCAAAGAACTTATTCAAACTAGCAGAGTTTTTCAGTATGTGTGTAGTCCTTCTGTTTACACCTGGCCTTTCATACCCACAACAGTAGCTCACCCCACCTTCAACTCCTGGTGGCAAGAATTCCATGATCATATCTTTAGTGAGCCTGTACACTTGTTCTGTACAGAGTTGATGCCTGATTTCCAGCCACTTCAGAGGTAATATGATTAATCCTTAAATCAGACATTTCTTCTTCCAATCATGATTCTGATCTTATTTCTTTTGCCCACAGAACACAATGCCTGCCCCTCTGGCCAGGGAGATCGCTTGCAATGCAAGAGGGCCCAATCTCAAAGATCGGGATTCAGATCACCAACCCTGGCTCAGTTAATGGCTAGCTATGCCACAACAGATCCAACTCTGTCCAGCATTACTGCTGTCAGGAGGCAAGGCTTGTCTCTGATTGCTCCTCCAAATGCCAAGAGGAGAAGAACCATCAAGAAAGTCCTTGTTGAGGTAAAATTTCTTCCTTTCTTGATCACAGGATTACTTTTTCTCTGATAAATCATATCTTGTGCATTTTCAGACTAGAACTCAGCATTCCTCAGCTTCAGAACCTGCCAATGTTCCATCCACTCGTATGACCTTTACTATCCTTTTCTTGAGGATGAACACTGGCATTCATTCTTATTCTGGCATGTGCAGAAGAAACAATGGAGGATCAACTTGTGGACGTCCCAGTGTCTCAACAAGCAAGTCCACCTAGAGCTGAACCATCTGTCCATGTGGATATCTCATCTTCACCAGGGACCCAATCACCTCCTGCTCAGACAGAAACACCCAACTCACCAGAGATGAACTCCCCCTTTCAGCCGGATCCTCCAAGCCCTCCAAGGGCTCAATCACCTACTGGCCAGGCAGACACATCAACCCCAGCAGAGGTGAATCCAACCTCTCTCCAGCCAGAAGATTCAGGGTTACCAGAAACTGCACCAGCACCCTCTCGCACAGAAGGTTCAGCTTTGCCTGGAATATCTTCTTCATCAACAATTCCAGAGGTTGCCCCTGAACGAAATCCTGCTCCAGCTCAGGAAGCTAGGCATGAGGTAAACATTTGCACCTAATCTTGTTATCCTTTCCTTCCAATACTCCTGACTCGGCAATATTGCTCTCTTAGGATCAGGCCCCATCATCATCAAGTCCATCAATGGGGAACAATCCAGTTGCCGAGGCAGGGGAAGGAGTGCCTCAAATTTTGTCAGAGGAAGTGCGAGAAAAGCTCAAGGAGATTTTTGCCTGGCTGCAAAAAGATGCGCGAGATCAGTTCAAAGATCTTGATAACTTTGAAGAAATGCTTGAACCCATCAGCCAAGAACTCCCTGAGGACATCAATGCCTCACTTGCATCCATCTCCGGTCTGGAAATTCATTATGTGCCCATAAGACAAGCTCTGAGAAAGGTGTCCTCCCGCCCAGTTGTTGAACAGAAGAGGGCCAGAGCTGAACAAGCCGTGAAAGGGGCACAATCTCAGACCGAGAGCCACAAAGATACATTGGCTAATCTGCAAGCTTCTCGTGAATTGAAGGTCGCCAGAAAAGCCGCTTTGGAGGCAGAACTGAGAAGCCTGTCAGCTGAAATAGAGGCCGATGACAAGAAAATAGCCGAGCTCCCTGGATTGATAGAAAAGACCCAAGAGGCAGCAATATCGGCCATAGCTGAGGTAAATCAATGTGATGCAGAACTTACCACCCTGTCCAGCGCCCATATCAAGAGCGGATGGAGAACTTTCGCCAAGCAACATCAAATGTCTGCAATGTAATTGCGAAATATTTGAACATCTAGATGTTTCAACCGATGTGTAACCGAACTGGTCGCTCTTGTAACATTTGCTTTTGCAATTTTATTTCTCTTTTCTTCTGCACATCCTTAAATGCAACGCTGAATGACCCATTCGGTAAAGAAATGCCAATACCCGAACAGCACTTTGACTCCTTTCAGCCGAGCCAGTCAACCGAATATGACTCAGCCTAGAACTCCAAACGACCCGTCGGCGGACTGGTCAAGGAAACCTCTCCGCCTTCCGATTTTCTTGGGATATGCGCCACAATCCAGAGCCATGACCTGAGGCCACGATCTGTCTTGCCAGGCCTATAAATGAAAACCGTAGGTGCCCCTAGCTCTCCACCAAGCCTTTAGCTCTCAAATCTTTGCCAATCTCAAGTCTTCTTCTTCTTTTCCCAAACAGCGCAAATCCCAGAAGCATGGTGCGCAGCCTCAACCGACGCCGCGCCTCTGATGAGGCGGAGGGAAGCCGCGCCAGTGCGCGCCAGAGGCAATGATCATCAATTCCTCTTCTCTGATTCATCTTTGATCTCCTTTTGTTTTGACGATCATCCTTATTTCAGGTTGATTCAATGGAATCCATCTCCTGCACCGGCCGGTCAGCCCCTACCAGACGACTCCTCGGAGTCCGACCATCAGTCCCCCGTGCCCTACGGGGGACTTGACGCTCTTCGCTTCAAGGCGGAGCTGGAGGTGGCCCAGCGCGAGCTGGAGGATGTCTCCAAGAAGGCTGGTATAGCCGAATTGGAGTGGGAAGACCAGCGCAAGCAGCTGCTGGAGACCATCGACGGTACGGCTCCGAAACCGCTCTTTGATCCAATCCGGCCTTTGATGCTAATCACCTTTCTTCTTGTACTCTGCAGCCCGTGATGCCGAGCTCAACCAGCTAAAGATGCTGGTGGAGCAATTGGCCGATAAGGTGAACGCCCGCGGAGACACGCCGGCGGAGCGCCTTGCTGAGGTGGAGCACCGCGTGGATGAAGTGGCCACCCATGGCGTCCGTTTGGGCACCACTTTGGGCCTGGCCGCCATGGCGACGCACACTGACGTCGACTACTCCACCAGGCTGCGCGGCTTCCGGGGCGGCGCGCCAGAAGACATCGAGGAGATTGAGCTCATCTTGGAGCGCCTCGATGGCCACGGCGACGCCATTGCCGAACTCACTCATCCTCAATCTGTGTTTAACAGGCTCTTTGACTAGATTGTATTATGGATGTTTGATATCGGCAATAAATAAAGAACTTTTGATTTCTGTGCTTGCACTGCGATGATTTTCTCCATGTTTGCATCCGTGAATCTTGTTTTTCCTTAAACGTATTCGGGAACTAGCTTGAGCCGAACACGCGAGAACAGATGCCCCTTGGCGCAAAAATCCGCAGAAGATCCTCGAATCGGCAATCCATAAGTACTGTTCAAACGAAAACCCTTCGCATTCGGGAAGAAAACACTGCCGCTTGGTATTCTAACAGTGCACGCCGGCCAATCATCACTCCCAATGCACCCCCTCGGTCAATAAAATAGTCTGCTGAGATGCCCTGCAAATCCACTCGCACACTCATCCATCACTTCTCATTTCCTCCCCTGTCCTCAGAGGAAAAAACCCCAAGGCCATGGACAAAGGCAAGCAACCCCAAGAGAGCAGCACTCCGAAGAAACGCACGATTCGAGAGTGACTTTTCCCTTGATTTACTCCTTGTTTTCCCATATGATCTTGCGCTTTACCTCCTCTCTACCTTTCCTCTTTCAGCCTTGATTTACTTCCCGAAGAAATCATTGGGACCGAAGACATGCCTGAGTACGTCTCCTCTGATACTTCCCTCGAAGCAGAGGATGCCACGCCTGAACAGAGAACCAGCCATCAACTGTGCCGCCGCGTTCGGCACCTGGAGCACGACCTCAGGGATATCACCACTCGTTGCCAGGCCGAGCGTGAGCGTCGCATGGCTTTGAAGGCATTAGTGGGAGGTAATGTTTCTAACCCTTTCCTGACATCGCGTCCACATCTGGATTTTTTGCCCCTAACAATCACTCCTCTGTTTTAGATGTCTCTGATAGGTACAACAAACTGAAAGCGTCTTGGGATAGCTTGGTGGAGGCAGCAAATCATGGTCACCCCCGTGCATTCCAAGTTGCCGTCACGGTGGTCCTGGAGCAACTAAAGAGGGAGTAGCCAAAGAAGCAAAGAAAAGATTGAATCATACTTTCGCTTCTTCCTCCAGGCCTTCTGTTTCCCACCTCCTCGAAGTCCTGATCACCAGGGTTGTTGGATGTAAACCTGCAAGAGGCAGTTGTAATGTAGTTTTGTGCTAAGGGCAATGCATCTAGGCACTGGCCATTTTCCCTTGTTTGGGATTTTTTTTTGTTCTAAAGGCGGCCTCGTTCTTGAGCGTCGGCTATTCATGTGTCAGATGCATGTAATCCCACTGCTGGTGATCACCGATCGATTTCAATACTAGGATAATATTTCTTCAAATATCTCCCATTTATTGCAGCGGAAAATTCTTCTCCTAGTAAAGTTTTCAATATGTATGCATTACCAGGGACGCATCTGACCACGCGAAAGGGTCCTTCCCAGTTAGGGGACCATTTGCCGAATCCGCCGTATTTGGTTCGATCGGCAATAGCGCTTTCCAAACTAAATCCCCTTCTGCAAATTGCCTGGATTTTACTTTCTTGTTATAATACTTGGCAACCCGCAGTTTGTTCTTCTCGATGTTTTCCAGGGCCCTGAGACGGATCATGTGCAAATCTTCTAGCTCATCCATCATTAAGCCGCTGTAATCCTTGGAGCCTAACTCTTTCTGTAACACAACTCTCCTGGAATCTGATTGTATCTCCCAAGGTAGATCCGCATGATGTCCATAAACCAATTCATAAGGAGAGGTCTTTGTAGCTCCATGAGGGGCCATTCGGTAAGCCCAAAGTGCCTCACTGAGTACCGAATGCCACCTCCTCGGCTTCTGGTCGATCTTCTTTTGTATAAGCTTGATCATGATCTTATTAGAAGCCTCTTCCTGACCATTAGCTTGGGCATAACAGGGAGAAGAATTAAACAATTTGATTCCCATGCTTTCGGCAAATTCTCTGAATTCCAGGGACACGAATTGGGCCCCTTGATCAGTTGTGTTTATCTGAGGGATTACAAACCGATAGATGATGTGCTCCTTGACAAATTCAACCATGTTTTCCGACGTCACCTTCTTCAGTGGGATAGCCTCAACCCATTTGGTAAAATAATCTGTAGCCAAAAGCACAAACTTATGCCCCTTGCTAGATGGTGGATTAATCTAGCCAATCAAGTCTATACCCCCAGCCCCTGAATGGCCACGGCTTGATAATGGGATTTAATGCTGACGCGGGGACCCTTTGAATATTCCCAAACCTTTGGCAGTCTTGACATCCCTTGTAATACTCAAAGCAATCCTCTAATATCGTCGGCCAAAAGCACCCAGCTTGCCTGATAACCCATTTCATGCGGTAGGCCGATTGGTGTGCTCCACATATCCCATCGTGCACTTCACTCATCATCTTTTTGGCTTCTTCTGGACCCAGGCATCGTAACAACACCCCATCTAATGATTTGTAAAACAAATTGTCGTCCAGAAGAACGAATTTTATGGCCTTATACCTGAGCTTCCTAGGGACCTTTCGGGATGGATCTTTCAAGTAGTCAACGATCTCTTTTCTCCAATCATCCTCTGCAAGATCCGCTCCCAGTGCACACATATCTGCAGCAAACGCTTCTTGGCTCTCTTTGTAACCAGGGCGCTTTGACCCAGCCTGTTCGCTTCTTCGTTATGTTCCCTAGGAATATGCTGCAGAGTCACCAATGGGAAGCTCTTCAAGATTTCCCTGCATTCTTCGTAGTAACTCCTCAGCGCTTCACTTTTGCATTCGTATTGGCCGTTCAATTGCTTGATCACCAACTCTGAATCTCCATAAACCTCAACCAAAACGGCCCAGGCTTCTCTCAAATATTGAATCCCCCGAAGCAATGCCTCATACTCAGCCTGATTGTTTGTAACAGTGGGATATATAGGAATGGCAAACTCAAACATCTCACCTCTAGGCGAAATCAGTAGAATCCCTACTCCCCCACCTTTACCACATGATGATCCATCAAAAAATAAAGCCCAAGGAGTAATTTCAAGCAAATCGATTGATGGATCGCGATGTTCAGTTATAAAATTGGCAATGATCTGGCCTTTAATAGCTTTTGCTAATTCGAACTTTAACTCAAACTCCGATAAAGCCAAGATCCATTTGCCAATCCTGCCATTCAAAATTGGCATAGATAACATATGTTTTATTACATCAAACTTGGAATATACAGTGCATTCGGCATTCAACAAGTAGTGCCGAAACTTTGTACACGAGTAGTATACGCACAGGCATAGCTTCTCTGCATCCGAATACCTGGTTTCAGGATCAAGTAATTTTCGGCTAAGATATGCTACTACCCGCTCCTTTCCTTCGAATTCTTGAATAAGGGCCGATCCAATGGTTTGGGTATCGGCTGCCATGTACAACTTGAAAGGCTTGTCCAACTGATGAGGGACCAGCACTGGTGGCTCCTTCATGTATTGCTTGATCTCGTCAAAAGCCTTTTGTTGTTCGTCGCCCCATGTAAACTTCTGTTCTTTCTTTGTTTCAGCAATGGAGAGAACGACAAAACCTTCTGTGACAGATTTGAAATGAATCTCCTTACGAAATTAATTTTGCCGAGTAGTGATTGCAACTCCTTGAAATTAGTTAGAGGGACAACTTCATCAATGGCCTTCATGCTCTTCTTGCCTACTTCAATCCCCCCTTCGTGGACTAAAAATCCCAAGAACTCTCCAGCTGATACCCCAAAAGCGCACTTGTTTGGATTCATCTTCAGGCCAAGCTTTCGGGTGCACTCCAAGGTCCTTTTCACATCTTCCAAATGTGTGTCATGACTTAGGGACTTGATCACGACATCATCAATGTAAATCTCAACAACTTTGCCGATCAAGTCGTGAAAGATGTAATTCATGGCACGCTGATAAGTTGCACTGGCATTTTTCAACCCAAATGTCATGACTATCCATTCAAACAAGCCTATATGACCAGGACATCTGAAGGCCGTCTTTGATATATCCTCTATTGCCATAAAAATTTGGTTGTATCCCGCATTGCCATCCATGAAACTGATAACTTTGTGTCCAGCAGCGGCGTCAACCAACAAATCGGCAACAGGCATGGGGTAACAATCCATCGGAGTAGCTCTGTTCAAATCCCTGAAATCTATGCAAACCCTCATCTTTCCATTCTTGTTGTAGACAGGGACAATATTAGAAATCCACTCTGCATATCTGCATGGCCGAACAAAGTTTGTATCAAGTAATCTTTCAACTTCTTTCTTCACATTAGCCAATATCTCATCCTTGTATATTTTCCGAGGTGGTTGCTTGTATGGTTTGAAACCAGATTTGATTGGCAACCGATGCTCAACAATTGAACGGTCTAGTCCAGGCATCTCCGAATAATCCCAGGCGAAGCAATCTTTATATTCCTTGAGTAGCTTGATTAATTCTTCCCTGATGTCTGATTGCAAGTTTGTGCTGATGAATGTCGGCCTTGGTTTGTCACTGCTTCAAATGTCAACTTCTTCTAATTTATCGGTCGACATGAATCCTCACCCCCACTTGCCATCAGTACCATCGACGGGGTTATCCATTAAAAATTTCTATAAGAGTCGACTGCTTGAATCGGCTGTTGATCGCTGCTGACCGGCTCAACAGGACCTTCTCCCCAGTCTTTCCCTGAGAAACAGTCAATGCCTTGTTACTCCCAGAAAGCTGGTTCCACGTTTGCAACGCTCACGGAGTCATCTGCTTGGACCACCTCAATATCATCATCCGCCCATTGGATGAGCTGCTGATGCATGGTAGATGGGACGCAACAATTGGCGTGAATCCAGTCCCGTCCAAGCAAAAGAGGGTCGTAGGCTCCTTTACCTTCGATAACAAAGAAGGTCGTGAGCAGTGTCTTGGACCCGATCATCAGATCCACGTGAGCGCATCCCTTGGTGTCTGAAGGATTCCCGGCGAAATCGTTCAGTATTATGCTTGTAGGCGTCAGATCGCTAGGGCCCATGCCAAGTTTTCTGAAGGTGGTGTACGGCATTACATTGACGGCCGCTCCACCGTCGACAAACATCTTGCTCAATGGCTTGCCATTGACATATCCCTTCAAGTACAGCGGCCTCATGTGTCGATTTTTGGCCGGTTTGTCGAAGATGGCTTGCTTGGCTAGCACCAGCTGCGCCATCATCCCCTTGATCTGCTCATCGTCCAGGGACGCTTCTTCCTGCACAACCTGATTAGCAGGAGCCATAAATTCATTCGGCAGAAAATATACCATGCACGCTGGAGCCGAACGCTTTGACCCTTCAGGTTTATCCTTTGGACGCCACACCTGCCTTGTCTGGATCCCAGCCTGCCTCAGTTCACGGTTCCTCAAGCGTTGAACCCTTCCCTTCTGACTTTTTCTTAGGCCAGGCGGGCACCATTGCCACTTTTGCCAGATGTACTCGTCCTCGTCTTCCTCTTGATCACCCCACCTCAAATCAGCTTGCCTTTTCCTGGGATGATCAATGATTTCAATTTTTTGATGCCGATCCTTGCTAGGATGTGTCCTTCCAATTCTTTCATGGACGGATCGGCGATTGGTAGTCTCCTGCCTGTACTCAAAACACGTATCACTGCACTCAGGGCAGTTTCTCAGCGTGGGCAGCTTCAAACCTTCGTTCCAACAGTGCTTGAAGAACGCACATCCCCAGTCGCGCGCTCCTGCTCGCGCATATACTGCTCCAGATCTCTTCTGCGCGCTTCCTCTTCAGCCCTGCGCCTCTCCTCCTCGTACTTCCGCTTCTGGTAGCGCTCTTTTACCAGCTGGCGCTGCCACTTATTGAGGAGGATACGTGAGGTCACCTGGGCTTGGCTCCGGACGATTCCCCGATCTTGACGTGGCTCTTGAGAACGCGGGGGGCCTCACCATGCACATGCTCCAAAGTCACCTGACACTCCGGGTCTACTGCTCCATCCTGCATTGCCCTGGCTGAGGTCAAGACTTTGACCTTGCCCTTCTCCTCAGCTGTTACCATGTTGACCGAAAACCCACCATGTTCTGAGGGAAAGGGTGGCCATCCAGCTTCATCTTGTTATCAAATTTGAGGTGTCCCTCCTGGATGGCTTTCTGGATCCTCATCCTGAAGACCTTGCAGTCGTTGATGGAGTGTGAGTTCCTGTCGTGGAAGCCACCGTAACGTTTCTCCTTTACTCCATCGGGCCGAAGCATGGAATGCCCTTCAAGCAATCAGATTCGGCCTTCCTTCACCAGGAGCTCAAACAGCTTGTCGGCTTTAGTGATGTCGAAATCATAGGTGCCTTTGGTCTGTTTGACCCAGTGCTGATTCATAGTCAATGGCTCTTTTCCCCACATGATTTCGGCCGCAGCCACGTCCTGGTCATCATCAGAATCCTCCATCTGGTCGGCTTTTTCCAAGAACTGATTGTAGATGTCTGCCACGTCGTGCTGTTTGCCGAACCTGGCATCCTTCTTGATGCCGTACGCTTGGTTGCTCATTAACGACAGCTTTTGGGACAGTTGGCCCAGGTTATCGAACTCCATGCCAAACAGCTTCTCACGCACGGCTGGCAGCATCCCGGCAACGGCCATGTCGGCCAACTGGTCATCTGGTAGATTGAGCGAAAAACTCATGCCCTTAACCTCCCTGAACCTCCTGAGGAACTCCAAGGGCGTCTCGTTGTGTCTCTGCTTCAGGGTAGCGAGGTCGATCAGCTTCTTTTCTGAGCTGCCGCTGAAATAGTGGGTGTGGAATTTTCGTTCCAGCTCCTTCCATGTGCTAACTGACTGAGGGGGCAAAGATGAAAACCACTGGAACGCCGCACCCGTCAGTGACGCGGGGAAGTATCTGACTCTGAACGCTTCCTCAGATGAGCACTCTCCAAGCTACATCAGGTAACGAGCGATATGCTCCACCGTGCTCTTGTCATCCTGCCCGGAGAACTTTGTGAATTCCGTCAGAGGTTTTACCCTTGGTGGCAGGATCACGTTGTAGTACCACTCCGGGAATGGTGGTGTGTAGGTAGGTCCTTGCATTTTTGGTTTGAGGCTGAATTGATTCTGCATCAAATCGGCCATCTTCCGCGCCAGGATATCGTCCTCCTGCGCGCCTGCAGCTGGTCCGTAACCCGGATTTGGGAGAGCATCGATGGCTCCGTAGTTCCCCACCTCGTGGTAGCCTCCGCCGTATAGATTCCTCTGTAGCCTGTTGCTTGCCGGAGAAACTCGTGAGCCGGAAGCAAGCGGGGCCCCAGGCGAGCCGAATGCCAACTCCCCGTACGTGGGCTGGTACGGGTTCGGCTGTTGCACAGGTTGACCCGTGCTGTCCTGCGGTGGTGGCTGGACTGGTCGCCCTCCTGCGGCCTGCAGTGGGGGCTGAACTGGTTGACCCCCAACACCTTGTGGAGGAGGCTGGAAAGCTTGGCTCCCAGCGCTCTGAAGAGGAGGCTGTGCTGGCTGGCTCTGCAATGGTGGCTGAGAACTGGACTCGCCCATCTCCACGGTGCCTCCTTGAATGGGCGTCTTACTGAACGTCTGCTCCATGCCTGGACCGAAGACAGCCACCATCATTTGTTTGAATGCACTAAGGAAAGCCCTGTGGTGCCTGCTTAAGACGTGGTCCGCAGTATCTCGGAACGCTTGCATGCATTCCTCCCTCTCCTGCTGGGTTGTGGCGTCGCTCTCCCGTGGCAACAATACCCTGGGCATCTCATTTTTCAAGTATGGGACGCCACTCCTGTTCTTCTTGAAGGACAGCAAACACTTTTGCTGGAATTGGTCCACGGCGTCCTGGAGCTGCTGCCGTTGTTCAAGAGAGAGGTCTTCGATGTTGACATCCATGATATCCCCGATGCCAGGCATCCTGATTTTCGGCTGTGGTCCCACCGAGCGCGCCAAAAAGTGTGTTCACGCGAAATGTGCACCTGACGCCAAGCACACAGCAAGCTGAACAAGCTGGCTTCACACGTGCAGAGAATCACAAGACGTGCCAGTCAATTTTCCCTGAAAATTAACAAAAGATAAAGCAGTTAGATACCAAAGCTTGGAACTTGCCGGGTGGTACCAGATAGTTCCATATTTACGGCCATAGAGCCAAATGGGATGACATATAGCTATAGAAACCTATCTTCCAGCAAGTCGAAACCATTCGGGAGCATTAGAAAGGAAAAAGTAACATAGCCGAATGGGTGACGCAAGCATGACGGCGATCGGTCTTTGTTTGGACAAAGATGCACGTGCACAAGATCGTGACCGATCCCCGTGGTGATCAACGTTAAATAAATAAATGAAGTAAAGCGCGAGCATAAATATGTAATAAACAAGCATGCATAGATCCAAAGCACTAGTCTACCGCATGTCTAGGTACTTTAAAACCCGTCGGGTACGACACCAAGCAAATCTATCCACCGCATGATACAACTTGCTTGGAATTGTGCCACTTTCCACAAATAGATCTATCCACTGCATGATACGATCTAAATATGGAAAGCTAAAAGCATACATTATCTAAAGCATACATTACACACGTGTCTTACTCATGAAGAACATAACCGAATACGGCTGAACAGCCGATTCGGGGTCCATGAAGAAGGAACGAACATTACCAAGCAAGATAAATCTATCAGATTGATTTGAAATCTAATCCACCGGATGACTAGCTTCAAAGCAACCCAAAAACCTGCATCTACCGCGTGATACCCAGTTCTTTCATGATTTATACAAACTTTGGCAAGCTTGAACCCGCAACACGTAACAACCTAGATGGATTCGGTTTCGGCTATAAAAGAGCATGTGATCCTCGTGTTGATTTAGCCAAAGGCACGAACTTGACTCGCATAAGGATCATCAAAAGGAATAAAGCCGATCCAAACTCATCTAGATTAGGCAAAAAGGTGTTACATGAATTTAAACATAAAGCAAAAACTCAAAGCAACACGGGGTAACTTAATGAATCTATTGAATCTTGCCAAAACCCAATAGAGCTGATAACTAGCTTCAAGCTAGATCTTAGCCCACCGCATGGATCATGACCTAACAAGAAACCCTCTTGAACCAAGCTTGAATCTACCGCATGACACTAATCATGGTAACAAGACTACTTGTATCAAATCTAAATCCACCGCATGATATTAGATATGATACAAGGTTGCCGGTACTCACGGAGGTCGACGGATCGATGAACCCTCTCGAAGAACTCGACGACACGACAAATGGACTCTAGGGTTTGGCGTAAAGCCGGTTTGTACTGAGAATGATTACGTATATCTGTTACAACCTCGAATGGATTTGATACCTAATTTATCTCTAAGCCTGATCGCCTATCCATCCATTCGTCCTCTTCGCTTGAGCCACGTCACCGCACAATCCCGCAAAATCAGCTCAATAGTTCCTTTGCCGAGCGGAAGCAGATAGCCGACCGCGGATTTTTTCTGCCGAACGCATCTGAAGAAACCTTCCTTCCACCGGTCGGATTTCTCACCGAGCTGGACCCACAAGTCAGACTCCTTACCAAATTTTGGTGCTAACAGGATTCAGGATATATCAAATTATCAAGGCAAGGCTAATCAAGTGGCTATGCAATTCATCCAGGCAATGCATATAAAGTAAAGCACTAGCATCTAAATATCAACATGGGATCTACATGGTTGGGAGTGACATGACACCTTCGTTGCCGTTGAAGCAGTCATTGTCCAGAGCAGTGTACTCGGGGTCCTCCGCATCCTCCTGGTCGAAGCTCGGGTCTGCGGCACGAGATTGGACGCGAACGTAAGAAAACGGTGCACAACTCCAAATAGAAACCACTTTTTAGAAGATCCAAAAGAGCTCAAACTACCTACAATCAGCAAGGTTTCGAAATTTCGAAATTATAGAAATTAGTTTTGTATTTTTCTGAGCTTCCTATAATCAGTTATGATTTTTCAAAGATTAATACCATTTTAAAACATTTCTGAAATTACTTTTGAAAAGGAAAAGGGATTTTTATTTAAATTAGCTGCTGGCGTCAGCATGACGTCAGCATTCCTCGGTTAGTGGGCCGAAAGCGGCCCAGTGGGCTCGACCCATTTCGTCCCGGCGACCGAAGTCTAAAAACCCACCCCAAACAGATCCTACTGGAAGCCTGGGTAGCGTGGGCCGCGTGGGAGCTTGTCGGGCCAAGGCCCATGATGTGACCCACAGTCTCACCCCTTCCTTAGATCCTCACCGATCAAGTGTTCGACGTTATGCTCAGGCGCTCGGGGACGGCAGCACGCAGCGCAGCACGGTGTCTTGCCGGCCCGATGTTCGGCCGTGGCCCGACGCCGGGGTGCCCGGCCGGGCATGCGCTCGTGCTCGCGGCCTCGCGCTCGGCGCTCAGCGCTTCTACCCGGTAGCCAGGTACGAACCCGACGCCGCCAGCGCGTTGAGGCACGGCGCCCAGCACTCCCACCTGCAAGGAAACACGCGGGACAAAGCCCGGTTCGCACACCCAAACGTTCTGCGTGGCTCGATGCGAGGATCGCCCGGGAGCTCAAGCACGTCGCGGCGGCCACCCGTGCTGCTCGGCTGGACAACGGCCAGGCAAGTGCGGCCTCGCCACGTTCGCCCGCCGCAGGCACCTAAAGGTCAGGGGCGCGGCTCGAGGCGGCGCAGCGGTGCACCTCGTTCCCTGCACAAGACACGCACGGCTCGTTGGCCGGCGAACACAAAGGCTCATCGCACGGCGACGACGAGCTCGGGGGCATGACGAGCCCAGGAGCCCCGACCCGTCGCGGGCGGCAGGACTGTGGCTCGACGGCCAGCACAAAGGCAAGATAAGGGTCTCGGCGGCGCGCCTTGATGTCGCCGGACCAGCACTGGAAGACATACAAGGAGGAAGGGAAGAAGTGAGGATAGACACGGCAGCGCTCACATCGGGTTGGCGGTGTAGGCGTGGCCGGCTTGGTGAAGGGGGTCCCGTTGGCGGCTTTCTCCCAGCTCCGGTCCCTGGTTCACGGCCGGCCTCCCGTCCCTCCGGCGTGGCGTGGCGGCGGTGTCCCTTCTCTCCTCCTCTCCCGGCGCTCACACAGAGGAAAGGGAATCAAAAACCCCAATGGGGTTGGTGGCTTGGGCAGCTGGGATTCGGTCTCCCCTGGCTTTTGAAGCACGGCGGCGCGCGGCGCGGGGCAAAAGCCCTGGCCTACCCCGGGTTCGTGTGTGGTGCAGACCAAGCCTCAAGGGAGCGCGACATGGGGGCAAATGGGTAAAATCCCCATCCCAGCTTGTACCAACCCAAGCACCCGCGCGCAGCAACTCGGCGTCTAGGCCGGCCGGGCGAGTGACCGTCCCATGAGGCGTGCGCGTGCGGGCGCAGCTGAGCGAGCACGCGCCGGCGGCGGGGAGGAAAAAGGTGCGAGGGGGGAAAAGGTGCGGCTGACAGGCCGGCCCTATCCGACAGCGAAAGAAGAGAAAAAGGAAAAGGCCCCCGGTGAGCTGGGCCGCGGTTGCGGCTGGGCCGGGCCGGCTGCTGTGAGGGTAGGTTGGAAAACGGCCCAAGACAGGGTTAACTCTTTAGTACAAGTATTGATTTTTGACACATAGTAGAGTTTGAATTTGATTGCAATTCAAATTCAAACTTCACACAATTGAACTCCAAATAAAATCCAGAATAAAAGCAACTCACATATTTTACCATATTTTGAATATATGATTTTATAAATGGGTCAAAAGGTGGAGAATTTAGGAGAGGGCTAGTAATTTGGTTTGAAAATTGTTAGCACTCAATTCCAAACAAAAAGTTTTAATTTTTTTGCAAATTTTCACACCTAGATTTCTAGTTTGTTACAAACTGCCAACTTGGCAGACAATTTGTGCACAATTGGTTGAGAAAAAGGACATATGCCCTTTGTAAAAGTTGTAGAGGGATACTAGATCTACAACTTTCCTATTCATACCCTGGTGCACTTTAGTTTAAAAATTTTGAGCAAAACGCGGTCAAACGGGGCTGCGTGAAATGATTTCTCAGGCACCGGCGCTCTCTGTCCCTTGTCGCACGACGCCGTGCGCGTGGCCGCCAGCGAACCGCGCTGTGGGCCCAAAGCACGGACGCCGAGGCCCCACGGGCACCACGTGGCACATGCAGGGGCATTGGACGGCGCGTCCACCGCCTCTCTCCCCCATCCTGCTCGCGCCACGCGTCCACGGTCACCGCGCCACCCAACCAGTCGCGTCGCCGCCGTACGTCTCGCGCAGAGCCACATCCATACTGGCCCATACCTTGACTCCTGTGGCTGACGTGCGCATTGGTCGTGACACCCTCCCCAAGGCATGAGTGCATATTTAAGGGTGAAGCTCGCCGGCCGCGTGCAATGCGCCGATGCTAGAACCACCGCTCCGCCATGGCTGTTAGCGTCGAACTCCTTGACCGTCCTCTTTCCCAGCCGCCCAGTCCCCACAAGTGTCGTCCCTAGGACATAATAGAGCCCCCGGCCTGGCTTGTTGCCCAGGCCGAGCTGCCGGTTCGCCGGAATCAAAGCAGCCGCAGCGGCCGCCGCTTGACCCCGCCGCCCAGGCCCTCCAGCCATCTCCCCACCGCAAGTAAGGGCCCAAATCGAGCCCTCGTGAACCCTAGACCCTTCCCAGCCACTTCCCCGGCCGAGACCGCCCGCGAGCTCACCGGAATCCGACCGGCCGCGCTGCCCCCTTGGCCCAGGGACCACATTGCAAGGTCCCAAAAACTTCTAAGGGTCTAGACGCAAACCGAGGGTATGGTTGTGAGGCTTGAGATCTTTCCAGGGTTCAGTTTACAAATAGAATCTTTGGTGTGTTTTAGCTGCAACTTTGAAAAATCGTATAAATTCATAGAAAAATCCAAAAATTGCAAACACAATTTTGTGGTTCTCTATTTGACTAGAACTGCAATTTCTGCAAAGGATGTATATACTTTTGAGCACTAATTTTTGCATGAAAAATAGAAAACCCTTTTTCCTAGATCTGTTGTGTAGCCAAATCCATACATGATCTTGAGCTGGAATTTCGATATGTTGTGGATACTAGCATGTGTAGGTCCTGTGCTAAAATTTGCACAAAGTTACTGAAGGAATCGTTTTATATGATTTATCTTGTGTTATTGACAAATCTGCCTAGATGATTTTTGTAGCTTAAAATGAATTTATTTTTGAGCTCTAATTCTGGATATTTTCTTGTTATGCTAAAATGCACCCCTGGTGAATTTACCATGATTTTATCTTTGCTAGAAATATTTTTTCCTAATTTATTCTTGTTTTTATCATAAATATATAGATCAAGATCTATAATAGCTCTAGGTGTATTTATTGGTTTCCTAGGCTTGTTTTAGACCAAAGCATGTGTAGGAGAAAGTTTGGCTCCAGTACTTGTCTGGGACTGCCACGAGGGTCCCGTAAATAACCAGGGGAAACCCGCTTAAAACACGCAAAAAACGCAAATCACGGACCAACCCACGAACCTAAAGCACGCACGCGACACGATCACGACCCTAGTGGCCCCCGCGGCTCGCCAAGGTGGCACGACGAATGACCCCTCGGGCGGGGTTCGCCTGGTTCGAGGCCTTGACGATCCCTCGGGCGGATTTCGCCTCGCTCGAGGCCTTAACGCCCCCTTGGGCGAGGTCCGCCTCGCTCGAGGGCTCAACGCCCCCTCGGCGAGGACCGTCTCGCTAGAGGGCACCTAGACGCACGTCGTCCACGCTCCTGCCCACGTGTATGGGCATTTAATGCCCAGACACCGCAGGACGCATGCCACGACCGTGGCACACCCGGGAATCGCGTCTCGGTGCTATTTCACCAACTCCCTGGGGGAGGCCATCCCCGCCGCTGTGTAGCACTGTGTGATGAGGCCGGTGTCAGCTCCGTGACGCTGTGCCGCCTACCCCCGTACGGCTAACGTGCCGAGCCCTCGAAGGGGGGGGGCAGCACCCTCGAATGCCTGTTCCGTGACTATGTAGGACCACGCAGTGACGTCAGGCCTGCGGGATCGGTCATCCCCGTCGCTGTCAACCCTGTGCAGCCATCGCCGCCACTGCCGCACCACACCGGGCACTGTGACGACATCCCGATGCTGTTGGAGTGCGCAGGGACAAGACGTCTCCACGACCGCCACTGTGCCGCGTACGGACCCCTATTGACGACACCCTCGAATCGGCCCACGGCGACGACCGGGTGACCAACAACTGCGCCACCACCCTCGAAACCACCCCAGTGCGAGCACAGGACGCGCCACGATGCCTCAACCGGAGCAAGATTCGCCAGGACGGCCGTCAGCTTCATGGCACTGCTCGCCACGCCTTCACACGTAGGGAAACAGTGCGGCACGTGTGTAAACTGCTCCGTCCTTGGCCTATAAAAGGAGAGGCAGTCCCCCAGCCGCAGGGACACGGGACGATGGACAGCGATCACCCTTACGCTCTCCGCCTTCTCCACGATATTGGCACTTGCCTCAATCAATACCTCTGGGACTTGGAGGTCAGGCCTCCTCTCCCACCATGCTTGTAGGCCCCCTCTACGAGCACCACGGTGCAATGCAATACAGTGCCCCAAGCACATCACTGCTAGACGTACGGACCCGACCGGAACCAGGATAAACTCAGTGTCATTAGTTGCTAACACCGGCCCATCGAGAGGCAGATCTCAGCGCTCATTACTAGTTAGTGTCGGGACTACATTCCGCACTGACAGTTGGCGCGCCGGGTAGGGGATCGTGCTGAAGATCGGCTCCTCACCAGCCCTCTCGATGGTGATTCGCACCGAGTACCGCGGCTAGAGGTATGCCATGGGCAGCTCGGACCCCTCCTGGCCGGATTCGAAATCCGGTTCGGGAGCCTGAACTTTCAGGCCACGGGGAACGGCTACCTCATGTGCATCACCAACAGCGACGAACTCCGTGCGCGGCGGCAACCGGGCCGGCCCCGGCCCCCGTCGCACTCGGCCGCCGGGACACCAACGCCCGCCAGCACGGATGCTGCGGGCCCCTCAGCGCCTCGACACCGTCGAGTTCGTCGCCGCTCTCGACAAGTGCGGATGGAGCGCCGACAGCCGCGCGTGCCGCCCCCGCGGGCGACGCGCCCACCGGCGAGACGACAATCGCTCCGACGGGGGAGCGCTCGGTTTCAAGACCGCGATTCCCACTCGGCCTGCACGGCGATACGATGGCGTACGTCGCCTCTGCCACCAACGACGCGGTGATGCGCAGGGTTCTCCCTGGCCGCCATGTTCGGGCCGTCAGGGGCCCCAGCGTTTCCGCCGACGACGAGTCATCCCACGGCTTTGCCAGCGAGCTGCCACCCGCCACTTCGCATGGGTACGCGGAGTGGGACTTCTCCGGCGTGCCTGACCCAGTGATGTTCCGGCGATTCCTCGACACCACGGACTACTGGTTTGGCTACTCCGACAACTCTAGCGCCGGAAGCTAAGATCCTGCGCGGGAATGCTTCGTCGTACTTGCCAACGACCAAGAAAACGCCGCGAACGCGGCAGAAGTTGGCGACGGAGAGGTTCCCCCCGGCCCGGGAACTGGACCGCACCAGGGTGCGGGGCCAAGCGCTCCTCCATCCTCGCCGCCGAGGGGGCCGACATCAACGCACAACTGGCTCAAGCGCACGAGCTTGAAGCCAAGCTCGTGGAGGAGTACCGCGTGGTGCGGCTCCTTCGAGCCTCCATCGCCGGAAAAGCCTCCGCGCGCGGAGAACGCGCGCGTGAGCTAGGCAAGCAAGCCCGCGAGCGCATCAACGCCGACTTCAACGTAGACAACCCGAACACGCCCCCGCGACTGAGCCAAAAGCTCGTTGACGCCGCGACACTGCTGCGGGCCATGCCCGCCCCATCAACGCCCGAGGCACGGAACCTGCACCGCAAGGCGCAGGCTCCCATCGAGCAAGCGGACGTTCAGCAGGCCGTGAGCTCGGCATCTCGCATCCGTCAGCAGGGGAGCGCGTGGGACGATGGGGCGAGCAAGGCCCGGAACCATCGGTGCACGCGGGGGGTGCGGAGGAACACCCCCGCCAACCTAGGGCGCACGCCGGTCAGGGAGCGGATCCTCGACACGCGCGGGCAGGCCCAAGATGGCGACGCTCGCAATGTCATCAATGCCCGGCGGACGGGCAACGCGGAGACGCGGGCGACAGTACGCTACCACCCCCGGCGGGGTGGGCGCTATGATAGACGGGAGGACCGCTCACCGACGCCGGAGCCCCCAGGAACCCGCGTGTTCAGCCGGGAGATCCGCACGGCGAGCTTCCCTCGGCGCTTCCGCCAGCCCACGTCGATTGACAAATACAATGGGGAAACGGACACCCGCGTATGGCTCAACGACTACTGCTTGGCATGCCAGTTGGGTGGAGCCACCACCGACGTGGTCATCATCCGCAACCTGCCGTTGCACCTCGCCGACTCGGCGCGGACATGGCTCGAGCACCTGCCGGCCAGCCAGATCCACAACTGGGACGATCTGGTCTGCACATTCCTGGGGAACTTACAGGGCATGTACGTGCGCCCTGGAAACTCCTGGGACCTACGCGCATGCACCCAGAAGCCCGGCGAGTCGCTCCGGGACTTCATACGACGCTTCTCCAAGCACTGCACGGAGCTCCCGAGCGTGGCCCAGTCCGAGATCGTGCACGCCTTCCTTGAGGGCACCACCTGCCGGGACCTCGTGCGCGTACTTGGACGCAGCCCGCCTGTCGACTCGAACGAGCTATTCGACATCGCCACCAGCTTTTCCTTTGGCGAGGAGGCGGTGGGGGCGATCTTCGATGGAAAGAAAGGCAAGCACGTGGACGACGCGCCTGCGGAGGGCAGCAAGTCCAACGACCCCCAGCAGAAGCACAAGCGGGGCAAGATAGGAAAGAAGCCGCAACGTGAGGTGTGCGAGCAGGGGCGCGATGACGACGGTGACAAAGCCCTTGCTGTTGACCCAGCTCGACGGGGCCCTCGAGCGTCCCCTCGAGGCCCTGGGGTGTTCGATGACATGCTGAAGAAGCCGTGTCCCTACCACAAGACACCGGTCAACCACACCCTCGAGCAGTGCAACATGCTCAAGAGGTTCTACGGCCACGCCACTGCGAAGGACGGCGAGGCCAAGAAGGATGGGGGTGATGGCGATGCCGGTGGCTTCCCTACGGTGGAGAACGTCTTCCTCATCTTCGGGGGGCCATCCGTAGACATGTCCAAAAGCCAGCGCAAGCGGGAGCGGCATGAGGTCCTCGCCGCGGAGAACGCGCCTCCCTCCTTCCTCGGCTGGTCGGAGGACGCCATCACCTTCAGCCGCGAGGATCACCCGAACCGCATCCCCAACCCGGGTCAGTACCCGCTGGTGGTCGACCCGGTCATCGGGAACGCTCAGTTCTCGAAGGTGCTGATGGACGGAGGCAGCAGCCTCAACATCCTCTACGCGCACACTCTGTGCCTATTGGGGATCGGGATGGACCAACTGCGGTCCAGCACGACGCCGTTTCATGGCGTTGCACCGGACAAGCGCGTCCAGCCCCTCGGGAAGATCGATATGCCAGTCTGGTTTGGCACACCAGACAATTTCCACAAGGAAATGCTCACCTTCGAGGTGGTGGGGTTCAGGGGTGCGTACCACGCCATCCTTGGGCGGCCGTGCTACGCCAAGTTCATGGCGGTCCCCAACTACACCGACCTCAAGATGAAGATGCCGGGGCCCAAGGGTGTCATCACCGTAGGCTCGTCGATCGAGCACGCATTAGACTGCGACATCGAGTGCGTGGAGCAAGCGGAGGATCTAGCGCTGGATGAAGCGCTCATGGCGAACTTGGAGAAACTGGTCAACGAGGACCTCGACTCCACCGCTAAACACGCCGACAGCTTTGAGGCTGCCGAGCAGACCAAAGAGGTGCCCCTCAACCCTGCGCCCCCGAGGGCAAGGCGTTGAGGGTCAGTTCCACCCTCTATCCGAAATAGGAAGTGGTGCTCGTCGACTTCCTCCACGCCAATGCTAACATCTTTGCGTGGAGCCCCGCGGATATGCCAGGCATTCTGAGGGAGGTCACCGAGCACTCCCTTGACATCCTACCTCACTCCCGCGATGTGCAGCAACGGCTGCGCCGCTTCGATGAAGAGCGGCGCCGAGCGATCGGAGTAGAGCTGCGGAAGCTCCTCGAGGCCGGATTCATCAAGGAAGTGTTCCATTCAACGTGGCTAGCTAACCCTATATTAGTGAAGAAAAAGAATGGGAGGTGGCAGATGTGTGTAGATTACACTAGTTTAAATAAAGCATGTCCCAAGGTTCCTTTTCCATTGCCACGAATCGATCAAATCGTTGACTCGACCGCAGGGTGTGAACTTTTATGCTTCCTTGATGCCTATTTTGGGTACCACAAAATAAAAATGAAAGAGTCTAACGAGCTCGCGACTTTGTTCATCACGCCGTTCGGAATGTATTGCTACGTGACAATGCCGTTCGGTCTCCGAAATACGGGCGCTACATACCAGCGATGTATGCAGCACGTTTTTGGGGATCACATCGGGCGGACCGTTGAGGCATACGTAGATGATATTTTCGTGAAAACCAGGAAGGCGGACGACCTGGTTGGCGATCTTCGCATCGCGTTCAGTAGCCTATGGGCCAATGGGGTGAAACTGAACATCGAAAAGTGTGCCTTCGGCGTGCCGCGAGGCATGTTGTTAGGATACATTGTCTCCCAGCGAGGCATCGAGGCCAACCCTGAAAAGGTTGCCGCCGTTGAGCGAATGGGTCCAATTCAAGACCTCAAGGGGGTCCAGAAGTTGTTGGGGTGCCTTGCCGCCTTGAGCCGCTTCATTTCGCGGCTCGGCAAGAAGGGCCTGCCCCTCTACCGGCTCCTGAGAAAACACGAGCGGTTCTCCTGGACCGTCGAGGCCTAGGAGGCGCTTGACAAGCTGAAGGCGACCCTCGCCGACGCCCCGATTCATACGCCGCCCCAGGACGGCAAGCCTCTGTACCTCTACGTTGCCGCGACCACCCAGGTGGTCAGCGCCGTCATCGTGGTAGAGCGCATGAAGGAAGGGCACGCCCTGCTAGTCCAGCGGCCAGTATACTACATCAGCGAGGTTCTGTCCGAGACAAAGGCACGTTATCTGCAGGTCCAAAAGCTGCTCTACGCGGTGGTCCTCGCGCGGCCCAAGCTCTGTCACTACTTCGAGGCTCACCCGGTCATGGTGGTCTCCTCCTTTCCGTTGGGAGAGATCATCCAGAATTCGGATGTAGCAGGCAGGATTGCCAAGTGGTCAGTAGAGCTGATGGGCGAGACACTCGCTTACGCGCCACGCAAAGCGATCAAGTCCCAGATCTTGGTGGACTTCGTCACCGAATGGACGGACACGCAGTTGCCGCCGCCACAGATCCAGGTCGAGTGCTGGACCCTCTACTTTGACTGGTCGGTGATGAAGACGGCGCGGGCGCGGGCCTGCTTTTCGTCTCACCTCTCGGGGAGCACATGTGATATGCAGTGCGTCTCCACTTCCCCGTGTCAAACAACATGGCCGAGTACGAGGCCCTCCTTTGCAGCCTCAAAATCACCATTGAGACAAGCATCAAACGCCTCGACGTGAGGGGAGACTCGCAGCTCGTGATCGACCAGGTCACGAAGAACGCGAGCTGTCACGACGATAAGATGGAGGCATATTGCAAAGTCGTGCGGGCCCTTGAGGACATGTTCTACGGCATAGAGCTAAACCACGTGCCCCGCCGGCAAAGCGAGGAGGCAGACGAGCTCGCCAAAATCGCATCGGGGCGAATTACTGTCCCCCCGAACGTTTTTGCGCGGGACGTCGCCCAGCCATCTGTCAACCTCGAGCCGTGTCCCTCGAACCACGAAGAACCCTCTGGGGCTCCCTCGAGTCCAACAGGCGCGGAGCCTATGGACGAGGACCCCTCGAACGAGGCATATGTGCTCTCCCTGCTAGAAGGGTATGGCGCCGACGAGGCCGAGGCCATGGATTCGGAGCCAGCCCCCTACGAGGGGGACTGGCGCGACAAATATATCACCTGAATGGAACGAGGGGAGCTGCCCTCAGACTGATTCGAGGCAAGACGCATCGCCAGGATGGCAAAGTCATTCGCTCTCGTCGACGGCGAGCTGTACAAGCGCGTCGCGTCCGGCGTCCTGTAGTGATGCATACCCATTCCTCAGGGGCGCGAGCTCCTTCAGGACATACACGCGGGCGTGTGCGGCCACCACGCGCCGCGCACCCTCGTGGGCAACACGTTCCGCCAGGGCTTCTATTGGCCCACCGCGGTCGCCGACGCCAGCGAGATCGTGCGCACCTGCGAAGGGTGCCAGTTCTACGCCCGCAAGTCCAACCTCCCTGCGCACATCCTGCAGACCATACCCGTCACATGGCCCTTCGTTGTATGGGGGCTAGATATCATCGGGCCTTTGCAAAAAGCGCCCGGGGGCTTCACCCACCTACTGGTTGCCATAGATAAGTTCTCCAAATGGGTCGAGGTGCGCCCCATTACAAATCTCAGGGCAGAGCAGGCCATGACGTTCTTCACCGACATCGTCTACAGCTTTGGAGTGCCCAACTCCATCATCACAGACAACGTGTCCCAATTCACGGGAAGGAAGTTCCTGGAGTTCTGCGACAAATTCCACATCCGCGTGGACTGGGCAGCCGTAGCGCATCCACGGACCAACGACCAAGTGGAGCGCGCAAACGGCATGATCCTACAAGGCCTCAAGCCCAAGATTTTCGACCGACTGAACAAGTCTGGTCAAAAATGGCTCCAAGAGCTGCTAGCGGTCGTGTGGAGCCTCAGACCACCCCAAGCAGGGCCACCGGATTCACCCCGTTCTTCCTTGTCTATGGCGCGCAGGCTATCCTCCCCACGGACTTGGAATACGGGTCGCCTAGAGTTCGGGGCTATGATGAAGGTGCCAACCAGCGAGCCCGCGAGGAGTCGCTGGACCAACTGGACGAGGCCCGCACCGTGGCCCTAATGCATTCCGCAAGGTACCAGCAAGCCCTAAGGCGCTACCAAGCTCGAAAGATACGACGCCGAGACTTCAGCAAGGGGGACCTGGTCCTTAGGCTACGCCAGGACAATCAAGGCCGCCACAAGCTGTCGCCCCCGTGGGAAGGACCCTACATCGTGGTGAAGGTGCTCAAGCCCGGCACATACAAGCTGGGCAACGAACATGGAGAAGAAATCAACAACACTTGGAACATCCAGTAGGTACGTCGCTTCTACCCTTAGAAAGGATTTCAAAGTTATTTGTTGTAAATTACATGCCCAACACCCCAGTTGGCAGCTTAGATGTAAATATCATCAAGTTAATAAAGTTAAAGGGAAACTTGGCTTTCCTCAGAAAACCAAGTCACCCTCGGGGGCTACTACGAGGGGCACCCCCCCCAAAATGGTCCCATTTTTTCGCAAAAATTCGCAAGTTCACCAACCACACCTCAACCTAAGCCTCGGGCAAGTTCAGATAGAGCGCAGGTAGCCAAGCGGGAAAGACGTGTGAGTCGGAGATAGCCTACGCCTCCAGCAGTATATGGCCCTTCTCTCTCGCCTCTGGACCAGCGGGCCACTCGTGAAATCGAAATTCTCTACCTCAGATTGGCCTAAGTCAAGGAAAGAGCAGCGGAACGGAGCGACAAGCGAAATAAGAAGCTTTACTTATATTTACAGAAACGTCTCAATTAAGTAATTGTACATTACATGGCCACGAGGCCCGAATGCTAACACTTAAATAAAAAGGGCTCGAAGCTCGGTGGTCTTCAGGCTTGAGGGTCGTCGGCACCGAGGGCATCCGGGAAGAAGAAGTCCATGAAGTCCTCGGCGAGCGCGTCAGCAGCAGGGGCGGCGAGCGCGTCTGCGCGGTTCATCACCACCTCATTCTCGACGCCGACTAGGACGACGTAGCCGGAGGACACGGCAAGCTTCGACAGGATGTCCGCTGCAACGTTGTTGTCGCGGACGACTTGGTGGAACTCGAGACCATAGAACTTGTTCTCGAGCTTGCGGACTTCTAGGAAGCAGGCGTCCATGTTCTCCTTGTTGCGATCCCAGGACTTGTTGACTTGGTTGACGACCACTGCGGAGTCGCCGTAGTGCACGGAGTCTTCACTCCCATTCGCTTGGGGGCTGTGGCAGTGGCCTCCGACGGCGGCGCGCTTGGATCAACACTTTACCTAAAGGCGGCAGCGCGCACTGGCGGTGGTTTCTAGGCACGATCTGCTAGGAATGGCTGCAAGTGCGTGGGGTAAAAAACCCTAAGGGTTTCGGCTTCTATTTATAAGTCAACAGTGGCTCCTCCAACGGCTGGATGGATAAGTCCCCAGATGGCTGACTCAGCGGTGGCGCCTGACCCTTCAACTTCTACTAGTCGACGCGCCTCGTCTCGGGGGCTCGGCTACATCTACTCAACTTCCTTGGTAGCGGCAAGATTCCAAAGCAACTGAGGACACATTCTACAAGATGACCCTTCATTTCGAGAGGAAGTACTCGACTCAAGGCTCGGGGGCTCCGTGCCACGTGTCCTTCGGTTTTTTCTTCAGATTTTTTGGGATAATCTTGCCAAAACTTCAGATGGACCCTCAGCCTGAGTCTACGACTCAACCTAAGGCTTGGGGGCTACTCCATATGGAGTGCGATTTTGCAATCGCACTTCTGTATCAGCTTCGGCTTCAAGACAACACGAGTATTGTTGAAGACCTTCAAGAGCAGCACTCGAGGACGCTTGGAACTACTCGAGAAGACTTCAGGATTACTCAGATATCAGCTGGAGTACATTCCAGCCTCGGGATGCTTCAAATATTCTTGAGGACTTTTGGCTTGTAGTACTCGAGGACGCTTGAGGACTACTTGTTAAGGCCGTCAAGACTACTCGAAGCTATCCTACTCGACTACAAAGTACTCGGGGGCTTGTCGTATGGACCTCCCTGGGCCCACTACCTCGGTGGGTACCAGGACCGACTACTCGGTGGGCCCCTAGGACTACTCGACTTGCGCTACACGGCACCTGCTGGCGTGAAGCACAAGGACTACGGAGGAGAAGTACTCGGATAGGAAGCTGTACATGTCCCGCACTGTATGGAGGACTCCTAGACGTACTCGACTAGTACCCTCTCCCTAAACCGACTTGTAGCCCTGCCTCTCGGACTATATAAGGCGAGGCAGGGACCCCTCTCTCTCTCACGGCTTAAGATTACGCTCCATCTTGTAATCACACCCAATCAACCTCGAGCTACGTAGCATACAGGACGTAGGGTATTACGCACCTCGTGGCCCGAACCTGTCTAAATTGTGTGCCACGTGTCTCTTCCTTCGAGTTATCGATCTCGGCGAGGCCACATTTATCTACTTTGGGTACTCCCCTTAGTAGGTTGGCGGTCTAAAACACCGACAACGGCCTCGAAGTCCACCTGGTAGTGAGACCCCACCACGCTGAGGGCCTTCCTGACGCCAAGTTGGAGGGCACGGCGCATGCGCTGGGAGACATGTCCCCCGAGGGCGTGCAGGCGGCTCGCCAGCGAGCTCCCGGCCTGTGCTTCACCCTCCTCGATCCCTTGGTAGGTCTCGAGGGCGGTGGCCCGCAGCTCCTCCAACTCCTGTTGAGAGGAGTTGTAGGCCGTCTGCACGGCCTCAGCCTGGGTGGTCATGTTCCCCAGGGTAGTCCGCAGGCCTGAAAGCCAAAAATGAAGAAAAAACGAAGTTGGGAGCGAATCCCCAAAAAGACAAATCGACAAGCGAAAAAGCGGACGGAAGTGAACTCACCTTCAACCTGCTTCTTCTCCCCCTCGAGGGACTAGCGCGCCTCCTCGGCCTGGCACTGCAGGTTAAGGACCATGGCCTCCTGCTCCTCGAGGGACTGGCGCAGATATTTGTGCGAAATGCTGATCTGGACTAGCTCCCCGTTGAGCCTCGACACCTCATCCTCCCGCTGCTTGAGGGTGGCCTGCGCCCCCTCGAGCGCGGTACGCTCCTGCTGGAGTTGACCCAGCGCCTCCTCCCGCGCCAAGAGCTCCCGCTCGAGCGTAGCCCAGGCCTCGGTGAGAGCAGCCTGCTCTTGCTGCAGCAGGACCTCCTCTTGCTGGCGCGCCGCCCCCTCCTGGCGGAGCTGCTCCTCCGCCGCGGCGAGCTCGTCGGCCTTGCTCGCCGTGGTCGTCCTCCGCCCCTCCGCCTCCTTGGCCTTTTCCTCGGCCGCCGCGCGCGCCCGCGCGCCCTCGAGGGCCGCGCGGTCCCGTTGGAGCTGGGCGTGGGCAGTGGCGACCTCGGCCTCCCACGTCGTCGCTATGGAGAGTGCCCCCGCCAGGTCCTCACGAGCCCTGCGCAGCGCGTCGTCCCCCTCCACCAACGCCGTCCTCATCCTCTCGACCGCGGAGGCGCCTCCCGCGTCTTCGGCGCCCTCGCTCCGAGGGTGTCCAGCAGGCCTCGCCCCGTATGCCGCCCACCGGTCCGGCGACCTTAGGGCCTCGACGAGGGCATCAAGGGCCTCGTACTGCCCCCGGTACCAGTGAAGGTCGGCGTCGAGGCAGTCGAGGGCGTCGTACCTCTCCCGGGCCCAACGCTCTAGTTCCTGCCGCCAACAGGAAAGGCGAGAGGAGGAGTCAGGAAAGGCACGAACGCGAAAGGGTGCGGGAGGAAGAACTGCGAGATCTGGCGAAACCCAACTAACCTGGAAGACGCGCCACGCAGGACCGCTGTGGATCTGCAGTGCCTCGTTCAACACCCGGTTGAGTGAAGCGCTGTGGTCATAGAGCTTCTGCCACAACCCTTGCTCCGCCTGGGCGTCGACGAAGTGGGCCAGCGGAGCGCCGACATGCTCCTGCTCTTGCTCCGGGCGCGCCGCAGGTCTAGCACGCGACGACGAGGCCCCCGCGCCGTCCGCCGGGGACCCCAACGTTGCGCCGACGTCGCCCCTGACCACGAGGGCCCCCGTCGGGGGCTCGAGGGCCGATGCAGTGCGGGCTTACCCACCGATCCCGCCCGGTGGCGGGACGTTGTCGTCTGGGATCTCCACCACCGCCGCTATCGGCCGCCGGCAGCCAGCCGGCGCCGGCGAAGTCGGCGGCGCGGCAACCGCCACGGCCGTGGTTGCCGCCATGACCGACGGCGCCGCCGCGGCTCCGTGCCCGTCGCCGGTTGCCGTGGCCCCGCGACCGCCGCCGCCCGTTGCACCTCCGCGAACACTCGCAGCCGGCTCCGTAGTCATCGCCGCCGGCCGCGGCTCCGAGACTTCGGCCGCGCCGCGCTCCCAGCCGCCCGCGACGCCCTCGACGAGCACCACCTGGTAGGGACGGCCGCATCCGACCTCAGCACCTTGGCAGGTGCGAGAGGGGGCACGGTGGGTGCCACCCTGCAAACGAGAAGACGAGAAAGTTAAGACCTCACCGATCTACAAGACATGGCTACGGGGGAGCGGTCGCCTACCTCAGGGTGGAGAATCCCCGCTTCCTCTTCCTCGGGGGATCGACGAATGTTGTGGCCGCCACTGGCGTGGCCACTGCCTCGCCCCCAGCCGTCCTAGTGGCGCGTGCCGGCACCTCCGCGACGCGCGTCGCCTCTCTCGTAGGTTGCCTGGTGGCGGCGCTCCCTCACCCGCCCAGGCGCTGTCTCCTCTGCCGCCTCCACGGCTGTGGGCGAGGGGGGCGAAGGCTCCCACCTCTCGGGGGAAGCCCGTCCCCCATCACTCTCCTCCTCCTCGTCGCCCGACGACGAGTACTCCGAAGTTGTCGGGGAGGAGAGTCCTAGCTGCTCGCGCAGCCGGCACTCGTCGCTTCTCTGTTCCCGGCGCTCCCGTCGCCGGTTCCCCTTCTCCTTCTTGTGCGCCGCCCGCTCTTGCTCCCACCGCTGTGCCGCGCGCATGCGCGCTCGGGCTCGAGGAGTGGGCGGGTCGGACCGCGCGGCGTTCACAGCCATGAACTGCAGAGGATGAATGGAAGGTCAAACCTCGCCGACGCGTCGCAAGAGAATGGCGGGAGAGAAAAAGGGAACCCTACTCACCAGCGGGCCCTCGGAGAGCCTGGTGAACGACCAGAGGTCGTCGTCTCTATGCTTGACGGCCTTGAGGTTAATGGCGCGCCTCGCCGCCGTGGACGCATACTCCTGTGGAAGGGGATCAGGCAGCAGCCGCGACTGCGCCAGCGCCATGGGATCGGCCGTCTCCTCCATCTCTAAGATGCGGAGCCGCCTCTCCATGAGAGGAACGATCCTCCGGTGGTGGAGGTTGGCAAGAACCGAGGCCACGGTCAGCCCAGCGTCCGCCAGCGCCTTCGACACCTTCAGGGCGGAGTCCAACCAGTTTCGACGGGAGGGAGGCGACACGCCGTGCTGCCAGGAATCGGCCCTCTCCCTCACGACCTTGCCGGTCCAGGAGGGCAGGCCGGGCTCGTCGTTGCGGAGGTAGAACCACCCCCGCTCCCACTCGGCGTTGTTGGAGGTCATCGTGTAGGGGATGTAGAGCTCCCCGCGCGTCTCCCGCAGCGTGATCGTCACGCCGCCGGTGCGCACCGCGAGACGCACTTTCAGCTCTGGCGTGTTGACAGTGTGCAGCTCTGCACGGAAGAGGTGGACTCAGAGATCCCAGTTCACTGGGATCCCCAGGAATCCTTCGCAGACACCGACGAACGTGGCCGCCTACAAGATGGCGTTCGGCATGAAGTTGTGCAAGTCCACACCGTAGTGGAAGCACAACCCGCGCAATAAACGGCTCGCCAGCGCCGCGAAGCCGCGCTCGTGGAAGCGAATGAAGCTGACGACGTACCCAAACGGCGGGTTGGGCTCCCGATCCCTCACTGACGGGTCAATCCACGCCGGGGGCCGCCCGTCCTCATTCGCCGCCAGCTGGCCCGCGGTCACCAGCTCGCTCAGGGCCATCCTCGTCGCCGTCAAACACGGCCACGGCAGCGGATTGATAACAGTGATGGGCTGTGGGGGAGCCATGCGGGTCGGTGGAAGAATGCGCAGAGACAAGGCGAGTGCTAGACGAAGGCGAAGGAGCGAGCGCAGCTCTATGTCGGAAGCGGAGGGGACGAGGACGACGGGCGCTAAGTGTTGAGGTAAAGATTGACCTCGCCATCCCCCTCGGATTTATAGATCCATGGAGCCACGCCCCCCGAATCGCGCGCTCTGCGTGCATTAACGGCAAGCGAACGACCTATTCACTGACGGGCGACACCCACCACGACTGGATTGGCCAGGCGCACACACGCGCGCGATCATTACGGCGCAACAACCGAAGAGCCGTGGCGGGCTGTCACGTCCGCCCGCCCACGTCGCCCACTATGCGTGCGGCCACGGCGCCTCAAAAGGCGCGCCCGCATTGCAGATACCTGACCCTCACAGGGTGCGATTACCGACCAGGGGACTCGAAGCCCGCTCAACGTGAACGGGTGCCACAGGTGACCTCCATCTACAAAAATTATTGATCAGCGGTTCGAGGGCCGGCCGGGCTGCGAACCCTCGAATCCTGCAGATGTCAAAAGTTGGGGGCAATCGGCTGCCACCTCGCAACGGCCCTACTGATCAGGGGTTTGAAACCTGACCCTCGAAGGGTTTGAACAGGTGCCCCAGATCGCCAGAGTTAGGGACAACGAGGGCGCGCGCATTCGAGCCTATCCTTGAGCTCGCCGGCTCGAGGGCGCCCCACATGTCGTGTTCGAGAGCCGGCGAGGGCAGCTAGTCGGAGGGATCCCACCGAGGGAGAGCTTCCGCGCCCTCGGTCCCTAGCAAACGGGATCGAGCCCCACCTAGCAAACCCACGCAAACGCTTTTATGGACGAGTCTTCGGACCACGAGCCAACCCTTATCGAACGGGGCATGGGCGTCCACTTGAACCACCCGATAGCAGCTCGACGAGGAATCAGCAATCCGCGACTCGATCAATGGGGGTTGTGGAAACCTCATCCTCCGCCCCGCGAATGGACGGCGAGGGCGCGTTTGAAACAAGACGGAGAGCTCACCCTGATCGCCTCGAACGGGCCCAGGTTCGGGGGCTCGACGCACGGCTACACCTCTTGGGGTGCACCGAACACGAGAAGGACTAGTCATGCGCGTGTGACTGAAGCCGACTGGAACGTCGCCGATGCCGGTTGAAACAAATGCACCGCACACTGGTAAAAACTCGCGAGAAAACCCCTGCAGGAGCACTCACGCTCCTGCAGGGCTTCGGGGGCTAGACCCGCGGGTCCGCTGACGCAGCCCCATGGAACGGCACTGGCAACCAGGAGGGAAGACCGTCCCATCAGCTAGCATCAGCATCCGCGGAATCCTGATGGATACACCCGCGGATGCTCAGGGGCTACTGTCGAGGACAGCCACGAGGGTCCCCTAAATAACCAGGGGAAACCCGCTTAAAACCCGCAAAAAACACAAATCACGGACCAACCCACGAACCTAAAGCACGCATGCGACACGATCACGACCCTGGTGGCCCCCTCGGCTCGCCAGGGTGGCACGACCAATGACCCCTCGGGCGCAGTTCGCCTCGTTCGAGGCCTCGACGATCCCTCGGGCAGATTTCGCCTCGCTCGAGGCCTTAACGCCCCCTCGGGCGAGGTCCGCATCCCTCGAGGGCTCAACGCCCCCTCGGCGAGGACCGTCTCGCTCGAGGGCATCTGCACGCACGTCGTCCACGCTCCTGCCCCCGTGTACGGGTATTTAATGCCCTGACACCGCAGGACGCATGCCACGACCCTGGCACGCCCGGGAATTGCGTCCTGGCACTATTTCACCAACTCCCTGGGGGAGGCCATCCCCGTCGCTGTGTAGCACTGTGTGGTGAGGCCGGTGTCAGTTCTGTGACGCTGTGTCGCCTACCCCCATACGGCTAATGCGCCGAGCCGTCGAAGGGGGCCGGCAGCACCCTCAAATTCCTTTTCCGTGACTATGCAGGACCACTCCGTGACGTCAGGCCGGCGGAATCGGTCATCCCCGTCGCTGTCAACCCTGTGCGGCCATCCCCGCCACTGCCGCACGACGCTGGGCACTGTGGTGACATCCCGATGGTGTTGGAGTGCGCGGGGACAAGACGTCGCCATGACCGCCACTGTGCCGCGTACGGACCCCCGTTGACGGCACCCTCGAATCGGCCCACAGCGACGATCAGGCGACCAACCACTGCGCCACCACCCTCAAAACCGCTCCTGTGCGAGCACAGGACGCGCCACGACGCCTCAACCGGAGCAGGATTCGACAGGACGGCCGTCAGCTCCATGGCACTGCTCGCCACGCCTTCACATGTAGGGAAACAGTGTGGCACGCGTGTAAACTGCTCCCTTCTTGGCCTATAAAAGGAGAGGCAGTCCCCCAGCTACGGGGACACGGGACGACGGACAGCGATCACCCTTACGCTCTCCGCCATCTCCACGATATTGGCACTTGCCTCAATCAATACCTCTGGGACTTGGAGGCCAGGCCTCCTCTCCCACCATGCTTGTAGCCCCCCTCTACGAGCACCACGGTGCAACGCAATATAGTGCCCCGAGCACATCACTGCTGGACGTACGTCCCCTGCCGGAACCAGGATAAACTCAGTGTCATTAGTTGCTAGCACCGGCCCATCGAGAGGCAGATCTCAGCGCTCATTACTAGTAAGTGTCGGGACTACATTCCGCATCGACAGTACTGATATATTTATTTCATATGCATTAAACCTTTTATTGCTAGCTAGAAATGAATTTATTCGTATGCATTATTTTCAGTGGTTCAAATTTGGTTGCTTGCTGTCCAATTAAGTTATTCATGGTTAGTGAGACCAGTGGGTACTATTTGGCTAATTTTGAGGCTTGATGATTGATTAAAAGATGGGAAACTATATTAAGCTAGTGAGGAAAAATATGGGAAAAATCATTCTTGTTATGCTTGCACTCTATTAATGAATTAGGAGAATAATTTGTGGCATGAAAGTGCCTTTCCTTGCTGTTTTACATTTAAGATAATTATTCTTTTATAGATGTGTACACAATCACCATTAAGAGAGGGATAATTAAGCTTTTTGTTTATCTTTTAAAGGGAAAATGGTAAATGCTTTTGTTAAGGTGAATATGGTCAACCATATGATCCTTGTACCTGTTGCCACTGTTTGTGAATTAAATTAAATTAATTCCACTCCTAATCACTGCATTGCATCCTTCGTATAGAAGTCCACGAAGGTAGCTACACGCTCATGCCGGCTGACGAGGACGAGGGAGCAGGAGGAGACATGCACTACGTGACCGTAGAGCAAGACCCGGACCAAAGTCCGGAAGTTTGTGTGTCTGCTTGTGCTGACGAATGCATTCCCCGGTTTAATCATTAACCTATGTGTTTCATTTAAACTTCTAAATTTATCTTTGTTATTTTATGTGCATTTACGTTTAGGAGTTGATTGAAACCCTAGTTGCATGATTCTTAAGTACCTACGATCTCTTACTAGCATGTTAGGTTGCTAGTTGCTATGCTCTAAGGATCCAGTACAAGTCGAGTGATGTTCGTCACTCGCGAGAATAGGATCTCCTTTATGGAATCACCATAATGATTAAATGGATTGCTCATGTGGTAAGAGCATGGGATTCGGGCTTCGGTCCAATGGCTTCATTGGTCAAGTGTTTGAAAGTACTAAACACTTGCCTGAAATGGGCACGGTAAGCCTAGTCCCTAAATGAGACGGTGCGGGAACTTTGTGCAACTACTCTTAGGGTTGCGGCCCCGGGCTTGCTCCCCGAGTACTTGCGTGAGGCTGGGTGACCTTGGTGGCGTAGCCCAATAAACCTCATACTGAAGACTGTAGCATCTGATCCCAATCCGAGGAGTGACGGGAACCGCCTGGTTGGTGAACACTTAGTGAGGGCACCTCCCGTGTGTTTAGGTCCACCTTGTAAGGTTTGAATTAATCGATTGTTGGCCTCTCACCGTTATTTGAGACTACTTAATCTACTAGCCATGGTATCCCTTTATAATGGAACTTTGTGAAGACTATTATTGGTTAATTGTTTGCACAACTTTGATTGCAATAGTTGCTTATCTAGTAATAAATACTCCTACTAGAACATGAGCTAAAATGTGAAAGTAAGGATTCACTACTTAGTAGCTTTTTGGCAAACAAACCCACTAGCCAAAAGCCTAGCATGATTAGAGGTAAAGTCTTTCTTTTAGACGGGTAAGTCTTGCTGAGTATTAGTATACTCATCCTTGCTTTTTAACTGTTGTTCCAGGTAATGCATGTGATGTATGGCCCAGAGAAATTCCATTCGGCTGGGAGCTGGAATGGGTGGATGATAACGAGTGATTGCATCATGGATATGCCTCCCATGATGTTGATCATATCATTTAGTTTCCGCTGTTTTCAATAAACTCTATACCATTACTTTCATGTCAAAGAACCATGTTTGTAATAATGGACCCTACGAGGAATTTGATGTCAATTTGTAAGGCACTCTGGACTCTCCTCCATGGGAGTTTTAATGCATACGTTCGATCCTCTCTGTGTTTTAAGTGATTTAGCGAGCGTTAACCCGGCAACACTCAACGGGATGATTCTTTATTACCGCTTAATGACCAAATGGAGTGGTTTAGGTGATAGTACGGAATTATCTCAGATGGGGTTGTCACAAAAGTTGCCGCCATCGGCTCATCAAGGAGGAGAAGATGCTGCTGCTTGAGGAGCCCGATGAGGTGACGCCTCCCCCACATGCTAACTGCTGACGAAGCTTTCAATAGGCTTCAACAGATGGTCGTTCATCTCGGGGTCCGAGCACCTAATGATCCGCTGCAGAGGAACATGAAGGATTAGGCCTTCAAGATCCATATCTTGGCTGGGGACCTTGAGAGAAGTGTGCTCGGCCCTGTCGATGACTACGGCGACAACGATGGCAGCCTCGACGGCTCCGGCTTTGGCTCCAACTCCGACAGTGGGGCTCCTCCGGCGGCGACTACGTCTGCTCAATTAATGTGTTCCTCCTGTGTGTTTGTTCCTCTGTTCATGTGTTCCTCCTGTGTGTTTGTTGAACTAGTCGATCTAAGAGACGTGGGTAGATCAATCCATGTCTCCTATAACACATTGCAATGTCTATGGATGCAGCTTACAATGAATTGCAATGTGTATGCCAGAAGTTTGTTACTTTGTTTGTGTCTATATATGGCAGCAGTTTACAATGAATTGCAATGTGTATGCCAGAGTTACACCAGAAGTTTGTTACTCTATTTTTGTTAATCTACATCTCCTTTGCCTCTTGCTGCAATGAAATGTCAGCACATATGCATTGATGAATTTTGTGATGTGTGACACATTAAGATTTGTGACCTAGTTGTCATTCCATCCATTCTTCATTCGTACATTTAAGTTTGTCATCTATGACAAATTTTTCATTCTTTATCCACACAGATGGAGCAAAAGCACCACTTTTAACATCACTTCTTTGCAGCATACATCCCAGTAAACATCGAAATACTACACAAACGACAACCATAATAATCAAGTTCATCTTCCAGATCACATTGTCCATCTTCTCCTCAAGTGCTTCCCTCTGCTCGCCACTCCCAATTTGACATTCCACTTAATCAACTACTTCATCAACCGCATCTACCTAGTTCAACAGTCGAAAAACAATAATGCAAACATTCTTCAGCATGTGGAGATACTCCTTGTGGAAACGATAAAAATCCACAATTCTTGGTGTACTGCAGAATCAAAAGTACATAAGAACCATATCTCAGATTTGGGAGACACAGCAGACTACTCACCAAGTTCCTTGCACACTTGAAATAAAGACGACCGTGGTTTTCACCTTCCATCTGCGTCCGCCCCTCCACCACTTGAGCCATACAACAGTCCAGGCAAGGGACCAATGGAAAGCCGCTTAGCTCACCGACTGGATCCAAACTAATGGAGTGATTGCAGCTGCTCTGGCAACCTTGAAATCTGCTCCTCGCACGTGCACCTCCAGATGAATTGGCGTAGTGTGACATGTGTGTGGCGGCGCGGAACAACGGGTGGGCAGCCGTGGTGGAGCTCAGATCAGGGAAGAAGAAGGGGGCTGGGGCCGGGGTGTATGGATATTCATTCGGCCAGGGGCATTTTGGACAATGGAGCACTTGTTGGTGATGAGGTTAGTGTACCAGCGTCGCCGGGGTGGGTTTATATTCATTAGACTAGGGGCATTTCAGATAATGGAGCACTTTTTGGTGACGAGGGTTAGTGTACCGGCCTCGCCGGGGCGGATGCACATTCATTCGACCAGGGGCATTTCGGACAGTGGAGCACTTGTTGGCGACGAGGGTTAGTGTTCCAGCGTCACCAGGGCGGATGCATATTAATTCGGCCAGGGGCATTTCGGACAATGGAGCACTTGTTGGCGATGAGGGTTAGTCTACCCGCATCACCTTTGTCTGTCGGGCAGGCAACAGTTATCTTTTTTATATAGGCTTCTAACGCTGACGCGTGAACCCGACACTATTTTTACTGAATTGAAACTTGCTTCCCTCAAATATTAGAGCCCATAAACAGCACCAAAGAATTCATAAAAAATACGAACAATTCATAGTTGGTTATTTAGTATTTGAATAAAATATCAACAGCCACACTTGTTAACCAAATTTCTTAAAATTAGATTTTGTATCTCTTGTTTACGTATAATAATCATAATAATGTCTTAGTCCATTTTTAAAATTCTACAAATTGACTTGGAAACATAATTTTGGTCCCTAAGTTTGTCTACTAAAATTCAAATAGTTTCAAAAATGGAAGATTATACTTGTGTACAAATGTCTACATCTCTCACGTAGTTTCTTAGAATGTCGCAAAGATGGCTTGCAACTCTAAGGGGAGATTCTGCTAGGAGGAGGCCCCACGGCCACGTCTCCGTCCGTCTTCCTCAGTGTTGTCTGCCGCCCCCGCCAAGAGAGTGAGGTTCTGCAGCGACGAAGAGGAGCCGTCCCAGCGCGCACCCCCGTGCATCTTTCCCAGTGCTCCATGAAAGGGGTCGGTTCTTCGTTGGCCCGGGAGAGGAAGCCCTACATGCGTGCAAGGGCCAAGTTGGTGGACTCTAGCGATGCCTGCCATGGAGAGGCAGGGTTTTTTCCTCAACACGAATGAAGAAGCGCTCCACGCGCATTGAGGTGAGAGTGGACTCCTCCTGCAACGACCTGGGTAGAAGAGTGGTGGTAGACCTCCTCTCCTCCGGTGACAACTCCGGCAACAACTCCGGTGATGACTCTGACAACAACTCTGGTGATGACTCTGGCAACAACTTCGGTGATGATTCTGAAGACCATGAGGCAAGTTCTGAAACCATCACGCATGTTTTGTCCCTTACCTTCACATCTTCACTGATCAATTGTTCTAATGCATCAATTTCCATTTGTTGTAGGAAGTTGCTACACATGACATTGACAGGATTTGGACTAAAATCAAAAAGCTCAAGGAATCGGCTGAAGAGAAGCAGACAAGTTTTGATGAAACCAGTTAGAGCTAAGCAGCTTTCTTGTAAGTTACAACTGTTATGAAGCTTGCATCAATATAACTTTTTCCTTTGTTTTAGGAATGTGTTGTTACCCAGGATGACATTGACTACATCTGGAAAGGAATTGACAAGTAGGATGAGCAGCTTAAAGCCGCACAAAAGAGGCAGTAGATTGAACTTCTAAAGAAGAATGCTGAGCTGGCAGAAAGAGTTGCAAAACTAGAGACAAGGCTAGCTGAACTTGAGGCAACAACACAAAAGAAGCCATCTAGCTAACTAGTTCCCTTGTAGCTAAAATCTAGTTTGGTGATGTGTCCAGCTGATGCAGTCTTATTTTGGTGATGTGCCCTCCTGGTGCATGTCAGATGTGAATATGTTTGTTATGAGTTAGTTTGCTTAGTGATGTGAACTTGTGATGCATGTCATATGTGAACATGTGATGCTACATCAATAGTCACACTTTTTTGCTTGGTGCTGTGAACTTGTGATGCATGTCATATTATAGCCCATAAAAAACACCTAAAAATTCGTAAAAATATAAAACATTCATAGTTGGTAATTTAGTATATGAATAAAATATCAAAAACCACACTTGTTTAACCAAATTTCTTAAAATTAGATTTTTATCTCATATTTATGATATACTAGTAGTAGAGTGGACTACATTACTCGTTTTAAGGCCCACACAAGCCCACTCGCGCTAGGTTAGTAGGGAAGAACGCCTCCCTCACGTAGTTTCCTCCCACTCTACCCTCATGCTGCCGCCGCCGCTTTATCCCCCTCGCCTTCGCCCCCCTCACCTCCCCCACGCCGCGATGAACGCTACACCCCTTCGCTGAGATGTGCACCACACCACACTCAGTGTGGTATCTCTGGTGGAGGAGGGACCCAGCAGCGGTGGCGACGATGACGACTAGAGGAGGGATCCAGCGACGACGGTGATGATGACAACTATGAGGAGGAGGAGGGATCCAGACACGAGGTCGACGCGAGGACGAGGACGTGGTGGCGAGAAAGCAGCGACGAGTAGAGATCTCTGCACTCCGACAGTGACAAGGTCAGTGGCGAATCTAGAATTTGAGTTTATGGTATGCCGCTCAAAAAATGTCTTATACAATTCGGTAAATTCATTCTACCAACTCGGTAATAATTGTAAAATTAAGAACAATTTAGTGGGAATTGCAGGGTATGTCGTGGCTTCTTTGTATAAGTACATGTGGACATACTTAGCTGTTGATGGTATACATACTTAGCATTTCCCTTTAAATTGACTCTTATATTTCGTTTTGCTCTTATTCCTATGTACATGTGCACATACTCTCCAAGTTAAATAAGTAGCTCATCAGCAACAGAGGCAGCATGCATTTTCCTCTTTAAAATGGTAAGGTCGCATTGCCTGGACTAATTTTTTGGTTACTGAATTTTGCATTTATGTTAATGGTTTACCATAGAACCAATGATATTATATTGGGCTAAAGTAGTTACTGTAATTGTTTTCTTATGTGATTTCTCATGCTTAGCTGCTAAGCATGGTTAACTAAAAATGTGCTCTACTTGTCTCCTGTTGTAGCATGTCTCCTGGGAAAGGTAGCAGTATGATTTACTTTTTGCTATTTTTGGACACTGAGCTGACCTTTCTCAAAATCCCTTGACTATTAATTCAAAGGATAAATCTGACGAGGGCTGTAGACCTGGGCCACAAGATATAGAAGTGCACAACAAGACCAGGTGGGTGGGGATCAGTGCTGAGGAAGACCGCCAAGGACATCCACAAAGCAGCAAAGTGACACAATTGTAGTCACTGAGGTCGACATAGGGGGGTGCCAGTACCATTGACTCAAAAACGCAGGTTCAGGGCGCTTGCAGAGCTCATTGCTAGACAAAAGACACCTTTGCACTTGCCAGAATTCAAAGAACTAAGCAATGATGAAAAGTGGGACTTGTTTGATAAGCATGTGCAGAAACACTTGACGTTCCAAGAAGGCGTGAAACCGCAGGCATTAAAGCTTTTCTAGAAGGCGACAGCCAAGGAATGGAGACAATTCAGATTTCAGCTTAGGTGAGATTTTATCAGAAAAGGACTTGAGCCATTTACAAGGCACCGATTTATCGTCCCGGAACAGTGGAAGGAGTTCATGAAACAGGAGGAAACTGAGCAAGCCTCATCTGCTAGTGTCAAGTTCAAAGAACTCCGAAGTCGGAACACAAGCAAGCACATCATCGGTCTAGCTGGTTATACTGTGAAACTAGAACAATGGGAGGAAGAGGACAGACAATTAACTGCAGCTGGGATCCCCAACCCATATGACGCCTACCCTGATGATCATTCCAAGAATTGGCTGCGAGCAAGGAGTAAGCTAGTGATTAAAGACCATTGTTGCCGTGTTAGTGTTCAACAACAAAGAAACTAAAAAAGTGGCTGCAGACATCAAGGGGAAGAATGCATGTGCAGAATCTTCAAGAACAGCAGGGCAGAGGGCGTATGATGTGCTAAGTCAGTGCTTGGGCCGCCCTGAACAACCAGGTCGCATGCATGGTGCCTCCAGCTACCAGGGCTAGAAGCATGGATGGCCTCAGCACGCTTCCATGTACAGGAATAGGAAGAGGACGAAGACCGACACATCAGTTGATACGGAAAAGATAAAGGAACAAATCAAGCAAGAACTGGTGGCTGATATGCAGATACAGAACATAGAGATGCAGAACGGTTTACTAAAGAGGTTGTGTTGTCACCCATGTCCAATCGCACAAGCCCTTCACCAGCCACACTAAAGAGCAGTTGTGCGTCCACATGTAATATATGTTTGATCGATGGCACTGCAGAGTTGACAATGGAGGTGCGCTGTGACGATCGTACATAGCAAGACCTTATAGGCCTGTTGACTTAACCCACATACTGTGGCCTATGGATCACGTGGAATTGTCTTCAATGTGAGGCTTGGTTTTGTTCATCCAGAGTAGACCACAGTACATATAGTCCCGATTCATGAAGACTGTGTTGTGGTTGAAGTGCTTTTTGTATATGATATCTTTGTGGATGAACGGGTGGAATACCCTCCTAATGACGAGGTGATGACACTCCAACAAGCTAAAGGACAGAGGTTACAGTGGAGAAGGTGTCGGATTCACATCAAGGGACCACCAACATATAAATCTCCTTCACAGGCTACAATACAGATTCCTTGCAGTTCACAGAGTACGGGACAGGTTCCTTCCTCACATGGTTCCCCACATCCTCCTCCTCCTCCTCAATATCCCCACATCCGCTAGATGTTCCATTCGGACCTCCTTGTCTTGAAAAACTTGCATCCCCACCTCCTCTTTGTCATCTTGAAAAACAGAAAAACTTGCATCCCCACATCCGAAAGATACACCAAATATTCCATCTCCACCTCCTCCTCCTCGTCATCAAACAACAAAACCTACACCCCAAACGAAAGTGCACAAAACAATTATGCCAAAGCAGGAGCCTAGATTGATATGTTAGCTCATGCTAATAAATCTACCAATGACATTTCGAAGAAAGCTGCACGTACATCTGGGACCAATACCTCTGTAATAGCTCCTGGTGAGACACCACTAGGCAAGAAAGCCCTTGATAAATCTGTCGACGATATTTCAAAGAAAGCTACAAGTACATCTGGGCCCAATACCTTTGTAATAGCTCCTGGTGAGACACCACTAGGCAAGAAAGCCCTTGAGAAACCTTCAACCATTTCAAAGCGGCAAGGAAAGAAACTTGCTGAAAATAAAATCTCTACACCACGTACAACAGGCAAGAAAGCCCTTGAGAAACAGTCAGCCATTTCAAAGCTGCAAGAAAAGAAACTTGCCAAAAATAAAAGCTCTACACCACCTACAGCAGGCAAGCAAGCCCTTAAGAAACCTTCTTCAGCCATCTCAAAGCAGCAGAAAAAGAAAATTGTTGTAAATAAAACCTCGAAGATGCCTACTAGAAAGCGATCTGAGAGAAACACCAAGAAGCATCCTTGGGCTATGACTAACCCAAAGCGTTCAGAGAAAAACACCAAGAAGAATCCTTGGTCTATGGTTAACCCATATTACCAATTTAGAAAGAGCATTCTCAGTGATGATGATCTCAAAATGGTGGTTCCTCCTTATACCAGAGATCTCCACACATTCTACATGGAACATGCTAAGTCAGATGATGAATCTTTGATTATGGCTGCACTTCGGCCCGAGACCAATGCATGGCCTAAGAGAGGAGACAAATCATCAAACAGACTCATGCAGATACATGTGCCACTCAATGATTTGTACGATCTCTTCAACTTGGATGCTTTGGATCTAGTACTTCTCCGCTGCTTCATCCCGTAAGTTGCTTGAAAATTTAATCTGCTTCTCACTAAACATTCTCAATCGAAATGTGCTTTTTGCCTCACATCATCTTTACCATGTATTTTGCCTCCTTACACTTTGTTTTTTCTTACTAATAGGAATATGGTTGTAGAAGTGGAGATGACGGGCGTTGCAGTTGGCTTCCTTGATCATGAATGCCTTTGCTTGACAACGTTGAACAAGGATGACACTCTTTCTTTCTCTGTGTCCTATATGTGTCGTGCCTTCAAACTATATGCTAACAAGAAACTCATCCTTACCGCTTATTTCAGTAGGAACCACTGGATTGCAGTGGTGATCATTTTGAAGTAGCAGAAGGCCTGACTGATACTACCCCTTTCGAACTAATCATTAATGAGTAAGTTATTTCTTTCTTAACCTACGGACGGTTCTCAACAAACTGTGCAGAGTATATTAATTAATAGTTCCCTAACCATTGTTGCATATGTTTTTTTGCAGGGGTTGGGAACATTACTGCTCTGACAATAAGTTGCGCAGCAACACGTTGGAACATGTCAAAGATGTTACGGTACATACCACGTATTTCCTCCTTTGGAAGCTAGTACTAAACCTTGAAGCTATTTCTTCTCGATCACCACTATTTTTCTTTGTACATTTATTGTAGTGCCACCAACAACCTACGGAATTGAAACTCTACGGCTTCTATTGTGCCTATCACATGACTAAATTAAAAGATAGAGGCCCAAATATGGCGGTACTTTCTTGGGATCTTCATTTGTAAAACCTGCAACTGAGCATAGTTCTTGCTTATTAGCGTTGCACATGTATGGTAACCTCCTATATATGTGTGCTGATGGTGACATTGTTATATCCTGAGATTAGGGCTAGATGAGCATCCTCTCCACCACAACACGCTAGTCTATATTCGTGATAGAATTGCCCTCATGGAACAAGTGATTGCATTCATCGCTAAATTTATACTGATGAAACTGTGTGGGCTAATATTGTACATGGTGAATTTGAAATTTTTGCATTCCTCCTTGTCGCATGAGTTTTGTGATATTGTTGTCAAGCTAGTTAACTATGGTTGTGATATTGTTGTCAAGCCAATGATGTTTCTTTACTTGAGATGATGATGCTAAATTTTGTCATATGATGTATGTGAATTATGTGGACTTCTGTGAATTTGGATGCTGGATCTAATTTTTGTGAATTTAGTCATATCTTGGCTGGTTCTAGGATGCAACCCCTGATGGCTATAAAATCCTGGCTAGTTCCAGGATGTAGCCAACAAGCAGGCAGTAGGTTACTGTAGGGGTGGCCTACGTATTTGTAATGTTGTTGATGCTCACTAACTCTTATTTTCTATGCAACAACAATACATGAAAACGTACCAAAAAGATAAATCAATAGTAGTATAGGACCTTGGACTAATGAATTCCATGAGTTTTGGTGAATTATATATTTTCAGGGACTGTTCTGGAAAATGAGAAAAGAATGAATTCTAGAAGGATCCAGAAGACTCCCAAACTCAACCGAAGTGGGCTCCAAGAAAATATGCATCTAGAAGGGACAAGAGGCCCACACGCGAAGGCGGAGCCTAGCCTGGGCCCAGCCCAGGCCAACCGACCCAAGGAGGAAGCCGATCGGGCCCCACCTGGCCCCGATCAGGCCCTGCTTCAGGAAGGTTCCTCCACCACATCTTAGGGTTAATCTAACCAGTTGTTTAGGTCGGTTTGATCCTACAGCGACGGATTATCCCTTAGGACTATATAAGCAACCCTAGACCCCCCTGGGGCATGGTATGCATCTCTCAGAAGATCATCATCATCTGGCCAAAACATGAGAAGAAGAGGATACATCAGAGATAGGATAGCTACTTCATAGTTCAAGATCTAATTTTTATATCAAGGACCTAGTTCTTGATAGAAAGTCATATTCGAGTAGAGTTGAGGTTTGCTCCAGTTTGTAAGTTATCAAGATTCAGTTTTTATATTGTTTCTCAATGACTTTATGCTATTTCAATGTTATGTGTGCAATTGCTAAGTTCTTACTTTATTCTAGTAGTATTTTTGATATAGTCATGACGATGATAAGTCTACGCACTTATTCGTAGAGCTCCTAGTATTTTATGAGCATATGATAGGTAGTAGAAAGTATGTAAGCATGGTGCTTAGATATAATTTAATTGCAGATTCACCTTATACTCCGGGTTGTGTGGTAGATCATGGGCATGACAGGCCTATTGAGTCCTTTGTAGTCCACCCCCGAGTATAAGACTAGTCGAACAATGGTTCTTGGGAGGATAAAGTTTCGTCCTTGATTCTCTTGGGTAGTATTCGGGGTGTTCACATTTATCCATGACTATGCTATATGTGATGATATGCTACATTACAATAGATGAACAAATTCAGTGTTTGTATGCTATATAGAATTGTGCCTCTTAAGTAAATCCAATCTTAATCTAGACTAGGAATAGTTTATGCTATGCTCCGCATGCCTCTGCCTGTCTGATTTATCATTACTTCATCATTTGGCTTACCCCTGTTAAAGTATGTGCTATTCCATCAAAGTCCATAAAGTAATCCACTGCCATCCCTATGTCTATTGTTACATCCATCTATCTTTCCTGTGGATACGATATTTTAAAACCCATCACCACGGGTGAAATGCTCACTGGTATCCGTGGGCTTGCGCATTATCTACCATAATATTTCTGTAGGCTCTTATACCAATCACATTTCTTGCACCATTGATTAGAATGGTTTCTAGATCCATCTTTGGAAGTTGCGTTAAGAAATGTCAACAAATATACGTTAATTAGAGCTCGTTACAAACACAGATCAGTGAGTAACGGGCTTCATTCGGAACTCCCGTTACAAATATGCCAACAATGTAATGGGCAGTGTAAAAGCTCGTTATCAATACTTACAGTGGGCCCCAGCCACTGGCCCATTCGTCGAGACAGAGGAGACACAGGTTCACAGCACGTGTCTCTGATATTGAGTTCACAGTAACTAGCTCTATTTTGGTGCCTGTTACCAAAGTTCCATGTGGGCCCAGAAAACAACCATTTCACATGACCGGTGACTAGTTGTGGTAACGGTTGTTGTTTGATGCTCGTTACGAATCCTAGTTGTGCTGAGACGCACGTGAAATAGACGTGTCTCATTTCGTCTAGATAGAGGAGACGCAGGTACACAGCACGCGTCTCCAATGTTGAGCTACTGTAACGGTCTTTGTTTTAGTGACTGTTACCAAAGTTTCCTGTGGGCTCAGAGAAACAGCCATTTCACGTGACCGATGGCTAGTTGTTGTAATGGTCGTTGTTTGATGCCCGTTATGAATATTGGTTATCAGTAACGGGTGAGGACCACGTGTGGTTCGAGGACCGGTGGATGGTCACTTCCTGGTGTGATTAGTGATTGACCACGTTATGTGGACTGATTGTTGCCTAAGTATTGCAGGTGCAGGTTGCGGCTTGAATGGTGTTGGTGCAGGTGAATAACAAGCATGAAAGGTCATTGCTGGTGAGGCCTCCAGGTGTGGAGAAGACAAATATGCTTTGTTCGAGGGACCCAGTGGCCAGTGATGTCAAGTGCGGGCTGCATGGTGGAAAGAACGGCAAGATGAGGTCATGGACAGTTTCTTGGTTGAGCCTCAAAACCAAGGTCAAGCCAGGACTACGTGGGAGCCGAGTCATGAGTGGCGATTGACGGAGGCTACACAGAGTTCGTGAGGTTTCCGGTGGTTCACCTGAAAATCACTAGGTTCCTTGGTTGTTCCACAAAGCCAAGACCGAAGAACCGAAGATGGAGGTGCAGCAGCATCGGACCGGTCTGACCAATGGGTCCGACCGATCTGACTGGTGAGGAGCACCGGTCTGACCGGTGTGTGATGACGCAGTCTAGAGACTTCGAAGTGGAGGACACGCATCGGGATCGCAAGGCTTGGGTCGAGGCTAAGCAAGTTTGCAGTCGCTAGGCATCCGTCCGATGGAGCGATGACAAAGATTTCCGAATTCGCCCTCGAGGGGCATGTATCCCTAGTTAGCTAGTAAGGGCATTTTAGACATTTGGTTGCCTCCATATAACTCTTGGAACCCTAGCTCATTTGGTTTTTCTATTTCCCCTTCCTATTTTCCCTAAGACTTCTATAGGACTAGCTTGAGAGCTTCATGGTCAGATCTTGTGAGAGGGAAGGATGATAGGGTGGCAAGCTAGACCTTGTATGAACCTCTATGTGATGTATAGATGATTCGGCGTGGTTCCTCAAGGCTTGGATGTGTTATTCCCGTTCGTTCTTTTTGGTGATTTTCGGAGCTTTCTCTTCGTGATTTTCTTGGAGTGATTTTGAGGCCTTTCTCTTTGCGATTTGGTGGGGGATGTATGCATGAACCCTTCATGGTTCTTTTCCCTTTGATTCCCCTCCCAAACCCATGAGCAAAGGGGCTCGATTTTGGGGGTTTTGGTGCTCTAGCATTAGAGGTGTTCTTGGTGGCATTTCTTCGATTCCTCTCGATTTAGCAAGTTTTAGTGGACCAACTATTTTCTATGGAGTACCCATGAGGTGTTCCTATTATCCCCTAAGTCTTGCACAAATCCGTGGAGCGATTTGGGAGATCAGCAGTTGGATTTGGGGTAGTTGACCCGCGGGTGCTGTTCATCCCGAGAGCTCAGGTCACACCAGTCTGACCGGTGCAGACTCCTATTGAGTTCGCTGTTGTCCTGTGTTGCTGCTTTTTTGAGTTTGGGTCTGTTTGGAGCTCGGTAGGCCTGTTTAGTAGATTTGGGGTTTACTGGCTTGAACCGGTCTGACCGGTGAGCTACATCAGCCTGAACAGTGTAGGGGCCTTTCTGTAGAAGTTCCCAGGTTTCACCAGCAATGACCGGCCTGACCGGTGCTCACCGGCCTGACCGGTGTAGGTCAGTATGGCTCGAGTTGGTGTTCCGCTGCGTTCTCGAGTCCGTGAAGGTGGTTGTTGGTTCCTAGGGCCAGTAGCACTCCAGTGGCTGCGTGGTCTTGGCCAACTTGGGTAGTTGAGTCGGAGACGTGTGTTGGAAGTCATGTTCATCTTGTTGGAACCTCAATCTCCTTCGAGAAGAATTTTGATCGACTCCCATTCACTCCCCCCTCTCTGGTTCACCGTTTCGGTCCTTCCAGTGGTATCAGAGCCAGTTACAGGTCTTGATTGACTCTAACCAGTCTAAGATCCAAGAATGGCGGACCAGGAATGAGGTTCGGGTCCTCCACACTTCGATGGCAAAATTACTAGATGTGGAGTAAGCGGATGGCGGCGTTCCTCTGCAGAATGGGTCAGATCCTTTGGGAAGTCATGCTGGACACAGCTTATGTCCATCCGATGAACTTTCTCCCTCCAGGATTGAGGGGCATGTTTGACACCAACAACAAGGCGGTCGACTATTTGTTTCGTGCTATGTGTCAATCCGAATTCGATCAGGTGCATACGGAGAACTTGGCTTGTAGAATCTGGTCTGTGTTGAAGGAAGCTCATGCAGGAAATGCTCAGGTTCAGGCTCGGATGTATGCGACTTACCGGAGAGAGTACGAGAACTTCACTAATCTTTCTGGTGAGACCATCGATGCCTTGTTCCAGCAGTTTACGGACGTGGTGAACAATATGAGTGCCAATGTGGACGTGCTCCCATACGATGATCATGTTAGAGCCGTCAAGCTCTTACACTCGATGGATCGTACGGTTTGGGGCGGATCGGGGCATGATAGCCAAGATTTAGGGCCCGACTAACTCTCATAGTCTTGCCCACATCGGTGGCTCCAAAGGAAAGATTAATGCTAACCCATCCACCAGGATGTTCTCTTTGTACTCTTTGATGTCTTTGCCAGATGAGGAGTTCGACGTGCTTGGAGAAGACGAGCTGGCGCTGCTGACCAGGCGTTTCAAGTGGATGCACGAGAACCGGGTGAACACAAGGAGGAATACGAGGACATGCTTCTAGTGCGGCAAGCCAGGACACTTCCTCGCCGACTGCCCCGAGAAGGTCGAGAACAAGGACAACTACAAGCACAAGTCGAAGGCAGATGGCAAGTACCAATCATGGTGCAACCACAAGAGCAAGCATAAGAACAAGCACAAGAACAAGCACAAGGACGAGCGATGATCGAGGAAGAAGGAGGGCCGAGGCAAGGCCCGAGCGATGGTTGGAGCGAGCAATGTTGACTCTAGTTCCGCGTACTCCACCTCGAGCTCGAGCAGCAGTGAAGATGAACGTGATCGGCGCAAGGGCAGAAAGTCATCCAAGAACCTGAGTGGGTTGAGCTGCTTCACTAGCACTTAGCTCCAATAGCAAGAAGAGTCACCAGAGCGACTCGGACTCTGATTCCGAGGATGAGGTACGTGACGAGCTTCCCTTCTTGCGCCAGGAGAATGAATGATTTAGCTTGTTGCTTGATAATCACGATGACATGCTTAGAGAGGCAAAAAAGATGAGGAAGGAGTTTAGGGCCTCGCTTGTGGATACTAGGACTAGAGTGGCTGAGCTAGAAACATAGAACCTAGATGCTAAGCTTGAAATTGATTCGCTTAAAGCTTCACCTGTTGTTTTTGATGACGTTGAGTGTGCTGATTGTCCTATCTTTCTAGCAGATCTTGCTATGTTTAAGGAAAAGCATGCCTCCAAGTGTGAGGAACTAGATGTGCTTAGGGTTGAAGTGGCTGAGCTTAAGTCTAGACCTGCTTTGCTAGGTGCTTGCACTTCTTGCCCTGTTTTGCATGGAAAAATTGATGAGATGCATGCTTATACTGTTTCGCTTGAGGCTAAGCTGAAAGAACCTATTCCTACTTCTTGCTCTACCTGTGAGTTGCATGCTTTGAAGAATCTGGAACTTGCACATTATGTGGATCGCTTGCAGGATGAGAATGATGAGTTGAGAAAAATGATGGGTTGGTTGTCGGGGCATGAACCGTAGCTTTGGATGATGATAGATGCATACAAGCGCTATGATGGGCAAGCGCTTGGCTCAGAGAAGATTGGAGTGCAGTGGTGATATCCAAGCTCCACCAAAAACCTACCATAAAAATGCCTATGTTCCTAAGCCCAACCCACTGAGAAACAAACTTGACACAACCCTAGATCCTCCCATATTCCCACATCCCATAGATGATTTCCAAAAGCCTATCAAGTTCAAGAGCACTTTGGGAAATGTGTTCTTTGGGAAAGAGAGTGAGAAACCTAGTGAGGAAAAACCGGTTGAGCGACCGAGTGGAGAGAAACCAAGTGAGCAGCCCCAACCCAAGCCTATACCTAAGCTCGTGTGGTTTCATTGTGACTATTGTGGGAGAGATGGTCACAAGGGTAAGTTTTGCTTCAAGAGGAAGCGTGAGGAAAGAATGGCGAAGGAGTGGGCTAACAAGGACAAGTACCACCCTTGCAATGGTGTACTTGAGCCTTTTGTGCAGATGCCCAGGGCCAAAGCGATTGTGAGGACGGTTCTGACTTGGGGAGAGCAAAAGGCTGCAAGTGGTGCTGCTGGCTGGGCTACACCAGTCAGACCGGTGCAAGTCTGGGCAGACAGGGGGCTGGTTTTTGTGCCTGTGATGAGTCTCGGTTTGTTTCAGGAGGTCGTGGTTATGGTGGTTGGTCTGGAGAGTCTACAAGTGGTCAGTTGCTAGGCGTTCTGCCCCTCGTGCTCAATATGAGGATGAGAGAAGTCGTAGCTTTGAGATGGAGAGGAGGAACGGTCCACGGTTTTTCTTTCGTGGTTTTGGTCCTCCTCCCGTTAGAGAGGGTTGGTTCCCTCGTAGTGGTTACCATGGTGATGTTCGTGGAGGAAGCTTTGATAGGAGGAATGCTTTGGATTGTGCTAACCCCACTTTGGAGACAAGAGGAGGCATATGACCGGAGACAAGAGGTGGTTCTCAAATCTCGTCCCGGTGGTGACAAAGAGGTACATCACCTTTGGGGACAATGGGCGAGGGCGTGTGCTGTCAGAAGGTGAGATTAAGGTGAGTGACAAGATCACTCTCAGGCGTGTCGCTCTTGTTCAATCGCTTGGATACAATTTGATTTCCGTGCCCCAGCTATTAGATGAGGTTTTTGAGGTGTTGTTTAGCCATGGTGGTTCTCATATTTTGGATTCTCGAGGGGACCTTGTCTGTATGGTCATTCCCGAGGGTCAGGTGTTTCGAGCTGATTTTTCTTAGTCTTTTGTTGTTGAGCGTTGCTTCTTGGCTGGTTCTTCGAGTGAGTTTTGGAAGTGGCATAGGAAGTTGGGTCACTTGAGCTTCGACCTTTTGTCTCACTTGAGTAAACTCATTTTGGTCCGAGGATTGCCACGGCTGAGGTTTGAGAAATAGTTGGTGTGTGCTCCATATCGGCATGCTTCCCATCCACCCCTCACCGATGTCATGACGAAGCGTCCATGCGAGCTGCTCCATATGGACCTAGTTGGCATAGCTCGTGTGCGATCTGTGGGTGGGAAGTGGTACGTCCTTGTTGTGGTGGACGACTACTCTCGCTATGCGTGGGTGTTCTTTCTTGAGGAGAAAGGGGAGACGTTTGGTTTTGTTCGAGATCTTGTCTTGAGGTTGAGGAACGAGAGGCACGAAGATGCCATATGAGCGATCCACAGTGACAATGGCTCGGAATTCAGAAACTCTCGTTTCGAAACCTTTTGCCATGACTTGGGTCTTGAACACCAGCTTTCGAGTCCGTATATGCCTCCCATAATGGTGTTGTGGAAAGGAAAAATAGAATCTTGTGTGAGATGGCTCAGATGATGCTCGATGAGCATAAGACTCCGTGAAGGTTCTGGGCTGAGGCGGTCAATACCGTGTGCTATGTTTTGAATAGGATCTACCTCAGAGTGCACAAGAAGAAAACCTATTATGGGTTAATGCACGGTCGCACACCCAAGGTGAGTCACGTCCATGTCACTGGTTGCAAATGCTTCATCCTTAAGAAAGGGAATAAGTTGGACAAGTTCGAGGCTAGGTCGGTCGATTGTATTTTCTTTGGTTATGCATCTCATTCTAGAGCATATCGTGTGCTCAATCTTGAAACTAACCAAATCGTGGAGACTTGCGAGGAAACCTTCAACGAGACATAGCCACGTAGTCAGCTTGTCTTTGATTGTGCAGGTGACAATAAACTTGGAGAGGAGATCTTTCAGGAGGAGGAGCATGAACATGAATATGATGAAGATGGTGGTGTGCTGTCTGCGGCTGAGCATGTACCTACTACTTCGACGACGATCGAGGACGGCCCCTCTCCCACATCTGCGATGACAAACTAAGATCAAGGATAAGCTACTATTGAGGGGGAGGTAGCATCAAGGCGAGAACCTCTCCGGTGAGTTCAAGTGGACCATCCATCTTAGAGGATCATCGGCGACATGAATGAACGTACTACACGGTCAAGGGTTCGAAACAATTCTCATTTCGCTCATGCTGTTTTTGTTGCCACCTTTGAGCCCAAAGACATTGGAGACGCGCTATCTGATCATAATTGGGTTAATTCGATACATGAGGAGTTGGAGAATTTTGAGAGGAACCAAGTTCGGGAATTGGTTGACCCTCCCCCGGGGTGTAAGCCGATTGGGACAAAATGGGTGTGGAAGAACAAAGAGGGAGAGAAAGGTGAAGTGGTGAGAGACAAGTCAAGGCTTGTTACTCAGGGGTATAATCAGAAAGAGGGGATCGACTACGAGGATACCTTTGCTCCCATAGCTGATTTGGAGGCGATTAGGATCCTTCTAGGCTTTTCCGTGGCTAAAGGGTTCAAGTTACACCAGATGGATGTCAATAGTGCCTTCTTGAATGGTGTGCTGGAGGAAGAAGCGTTTGTGACGCAGCCACCGTGATTTGAGAGCGAAAAGTACCCCCACCGGGTGTACAAGTTGAGGAAGGCGTTGTATGGGTTGAAGCAGGCGCCTAGAGCTTGGTACGGTAGATTGAGGGGGTTCCTGTTTGAGAGAGGCTTCGAGATGCGGAAGATAGATCAGACCTTGTTTCTTCTCAGGCAGGGCAGAGATATCCTGATTGTGTAGGTTTACGTGGATGATATTGTCTTTGGTGGCTCATCGAACTCTCTTCTTGCAAGGCTTGCAAAGGACATGAGCAGGGAATTTGAGATGAGCATGATGGGTGAGTTATAGTTATTCCTCAGGCTACAAATCAAGCAATCAAAGGAAGGAACATTTGTGCACCAAGCTAAGTACACCAAGGACATTGTGAGGAAGTTCAAGATGGAGGACTCCAAGGCCATGGCAACGCCTATGAGTACAACTACAGCTCTTGATGCGTATGAGGAAGGTGAACACGTGGACCAGAAGGAGTACCGGAGCATGATCGGGTCACTCCTCTACTTGACGGTGACAAGGCTGGACATCCAGTTCTCGGTATGTCTATGCACTCGTTTTCAAGCGTCTCCAAGGACTTCGCATCAGCAGGCGGTCAAGCGCATATTCAGGTACTTGCGTCACACTCCCGACTTCGGCCTTTGGTACTCTGCGTCTTCTTCTTTGGCTCTTCATGGTTTTTCGGACGTGGATTTTGCCGGGTGTCGGTTAGATGGGAAGTCCACTTCTAGGGCTTGCCAGTTTTTGGGATCTTCTTTGGTGTCTTGGTCTTCCCGCAAACAGTCGAGGGTTGCTCAATCCATTACCGAGGCAGAGTATGTTGCCGCAGCTAGTTGTTGCTCTCAGCTCCTTTGGATCACATACACCATGAGTGACTTTGGTGAGGAGTATACCCATGTCCCACTTCACTGTGATAGCACAAGTGTCATAAGCATTGCAAAGAACCTAGTGCTCCATTCTAAAACCAAGCACATAGAAGTGAGGTACCATTTTCTGAGAGACAACGTAGAGAAAGGGAAGATAGCCTTGATCCATGTACCCACACATGACCAACTAGCCGATATTTTCACCAAACCCCTAGATCAAGCAACTTTCACTCGTTTGCTGGGGGAGCTTGGTGTTTGTTTGATTTCTTGAGTTGGTGTGTGGGAGCTCCTTTGTATCATATGTATAGCTTTCCTTTATGCATTTCATGCATTAGGCATTGCATTTGTATCATGATGTATAGTCATCTTTGTATGATAGTTTGCATGCATTTTGTATAATATGCTTGTATAGGAAAAAAGCTTCTCCTATATACAATGTTCACCATGGTATGCTATATATGTTCTTTTGAGCAAGCTTGGTATGATATGGCTTAGTGTGGCTTAGCTCTTGATTATCTTGATTTGTATCCATGGTTGATAGCTATGTTTTTCAAAAATCTCAAATGTATGCTCTCTTGTAAGTAAATGCTTTTATATGTTCTTGACATGTTATAGTGTCTAGACAATTCTTAATTTGTGGTTGGATAGCTTATTTTGATCATATGGGGCCAAAGTGTCACACCCTGAAATTTCCAATTTCAGGATGTGAATAGAAAGAATAATTAAATAACAATTTTTTCATAATAATTTTTTTTCCAAACATTTATTTATTTTACAGGAAATATAGTATAGGAACAATCCATTATTTGATTTTCCGAATTAAAAAAAGTTGAGAGTGTTGCATTCATGCCGATGCATCTAGTGGTTCTTGAGTGCTAAAGGTTTCAAAAATGCGTTTAGGAGCTGTCCTAACTCTCCCGAGAATTTTCTGGATTTTTCTGAAATTTATTCTCATTTTCCATGAGCTATTTCTATTTATTAGAAGGCTCTAAAATCTTTTTCATGAGCCCCAAATGCTTTATTTAGATTATTCATGTCTTAATCTATCTCTAGGAATTTTCCTGGAATTTTTGTGATTTTTTGAGTATTTTTCGTGCCTTTAAAACAATTTCTAGATTTTCTGGAATTGTTTCTTGCATTAAAAATAAATTCAAAAAAAGAAAACCTATCGTACCGGTTTGGGCCGAGCCCGAAGGCCCGACCCGCACCCGCCTCGGCCCAGCCGCTAGCCCCGCGGAGCCCATCGGCCGCGGCCAGCCAGTAGCCGCGCGCCGCCGCCACCGCGGCCTAGGCGTGCACGCCAAGGCACACCTCCCGGCGTTTTTAAGCGAGCCACCGTGCACCTCGTGCCCTAGCCACCCGTCGCTTCTCGCTCGCGCCGTGCCTCGCCGTTGCTTGCGCCGGCCGAGCCACCGCCGCCCACAAGCTCGCCGCCGGCCGGGTGCGCCACCGCCGCCGATTCACCGCCCCCACCGTCCGCCGGGCCAAGCCGAGGCCACCATGAGATTCACGTGGACGCGCTGCATCTCCTCAGCCCCTCACCGTCACCTCCTCAACGCCGGAGCGCCACCGCCCCTTGCGGACCGAGCCGGCCGCCATGAATGCTGTCGCCGGCCATCTCTTCGCCCTCCTCTGTCCAAGGTAAAGCCTCCATCGAAATTCCCTTCGACTCCTCTCCGTTTTCCCCTGCTTCCCCGAGCCCCTCGCCCCCAGGTCGCCCGCGCCGCCAGCGGTCAGTAGCCGCCGGGGAGCCCCGGTCCCTGCTTTGCTCGAAGTCCAGAGGAAGGAGAAGGTCGTTTTGCACATGACCCCCTGTGATTCCTGGTAATTCATAGATTTGTTTTTGTGTCTTAACCAATCTATAGAAAACCCCCTAGATTTATTAGATTCCTTAGATCCAATCCATCCATGCTCTTTTTCAGATCTAACCCTGATCTTAGAGCTATTCGCGAGCACTTTTTAATGTGTCTTGCAGATCTTCGCTGCTAGCCCTTGAGATCTATAGTTATTCACGAATAGGTGCTCCAATCTTGTTTTCCTATATCTTGCACGTTTTAACTATGTTTTAATCCATTCAAGTTGCGTTAGGTTCATAATAATGTAAAGCATGCTTTAGTGGGGTGTTTTCACCATGTTTTGTTTTCTGAAAATAATGTTAACATTAATTTTGATTAATGTCTAGTTATACATGCCTTTTATGAATAAAAGAAATATAGATCTATACATAGTTTTTCATAAGCAAATTTAATCTGATTAATGTTTCTATCACATGTTTTTGTACATAAAAGTTAATTAGATCTTTATCTCGGTTTTCGTAAACCAAATGTTAATTTGTTTAATAGTTAATTAATCTTTTCTAATTAAAATTTGAATAGGCTTTTACATCGGCCTTTATAATAAATGTTAATATGGTTAATGTCAGTTCCATAACGTTTTTAATAATAATATGATCTACTCGAATTACAAAGTTTCGTTTATATTGTTCATATAGTTTAGTTTTTCTAAATTAAATGTTTAATCGGTTTAATCAATATATGAATCTTTATTAATAAAACTTGACTAGTTCTTTACACCGGTTTCGTAAATAAAGTTTAATATTGCATTAATGTCACCATAGGGTATTTTCTTTCTAAAGTATCCTTTATATTTGTTTTGTTAATTACAATTGACCTAGCTCATAATCTTGTTCTATCATAAATGCAAATAATTCCTTAGACTTTCGGTGTCAGCTTTATCTTAGTATCTCTCTTGATCAAGTTTATCAGAAGCTTTAAACCTTTCTAGTGTTAGCCCAAGCTAAACCAAGTGCATCTAATCAAGACTTAGAGTTTCTGCTTAGCTTAGTAGCTTTATCTATGTGAGTAGTTTGCACTGCTCATTTGCCTATCAAGTAATCTTATCACTCTTGTTTCATGTTTATGTTAGAATCTAGTTTATCAGCATCTAGCTAGTTGATGTCTATCCCATCTCTGTTAGGTTGTCTTTTTATAACTCAGCTATGTTCTTATGTCCAATCTTTCGTAGCTATGCCTTTCTTTAGAGCTAATCTTGTTATCGGTTCCTTCACGAACTAGTTTAGCCTACCTTTTTCTCAGTTGTTGCCCTTCGGTCTAGTTCTCTTCGTAGACTAGTTTTCCTAAACCCACCTTAAGGATTTCTTGTGAGTTGATATTTCGTTTGTGCCGTTCTAGTTCGTTTCACCATAGCATGTGTATCACCTGTTACTTGTTTTAACACTAAAGTTGCATGTTAATCTTAACTAATGTTTATTCCATTACTTTTCAAATAAAAGTGACTAGGTTCTATCCCGGTTTTCATAAGCTAAGATTTAATTTGGTTAATTCCTATTTATAACTAGTTTTTAATAATAAAAGATGTTTAGTGTTAAACATCGGTTTTCATAATAAAGTTAATGTGCCTAATGACATCATAAACGCCTTTTCAATATGAATTAGGTTTAGTTGAACACGTGACATAAAGTTACTCATCTAGGTATCTTATACTTGCTTTATCTTTTTAAAGTAATTGTTAATTTGACATAATTTCTACTTGAATGTTACAAATAAAATATGATTAGGTTTATTGTGGTTTCTTTAATTAAATGTAACTTGTTTAATGGTAAGATAGAGTATTTCTCTGAAATATTCTTTCACATGATTTCTTAATTAAAATATGCCAAGCGTAGTCTCTTGTTATTTGATAATGATCTCACGATAGTTTCGAGCTTAGTTCTGTATTCAGCGTTTCTTGCGCTTGCGTAACCAATAGAATCGAGCTCTATCTCAATGTGATCTTTCCAGTTCTTGCTCAAGCTTCCGCAACCATCTCTTTAAAGCTAACCAAGCCTTTCCCTTCCAAGCACACTTTGTGTTCTTTAGTGATCCACCTAATCGAGCCTATCCTTTAGTGCGTTCTTTTAAAATTTTCTTTTGATTGGTGCATTGTTCTTAGTTGTACTTGTTCCTTTGTATGCTTGTGCCGATGCTTTATGAGCTTAGAGTGAACGCCGTTCTAGGAGCTTGGAAGAGCTTGAAGTTGAAGATTCTGAGCAACTACCCTTTGGTTAAAGGCAAGTGTGTCCTTGTTCTTTTGTCCTAAGAATTTTATTTAATCACTCATTGCATTGCTCTGCATTAATTCTGATGGGTTCCTATTAAGGATTATGACTAGTTTATTTTTACCATTGCCTTGTATAACTGGGTTGTATAATTAATCTTGATGGTAGATATTGCTTAGCTTGCTCAACTGGGATGGTGATAATCAACATGGTTAACATTTTATGCTCTATGTTCCTTTATGATAATATTATTTGCAAGACCACCATGGATATGTTAATCGGAACATGGAGAACCACCCAGGAAAACAGTACAACCACAAGAACTAATGGGCAATGGTCTTGGCTGAATAATTAGGAACTTTAGCTTGGGATGGTCTTACTTGATAAGGACAAGGGATCGGCGGTACTGCGGGGTATGGACTCGTTCTAGCAGGGGGTTAGGTGAGTTATTTTTTATGGTGGGGTATCGACCTGCTAGGGGACTGTCACACCTGTTTTTCCAAAGAAAACCAAGTGCAAACCTATCTGCATGCAAGGATCAATTTTAATGCATATAGTTGACTAATTGAATAACAAAAACAATATCACATAAGAAAAAGGGAAATTATCAGAGTATTACGCTAAATCCTGGAAACCAAGGCACCAAACTTCACAAGCAATCGTCTGGGGCTTGCGTACGCCTAGAACTCCACAACATTTTCACTTCATCTTCATGTAGCATCTTCCTCTTTTTGAGCAACATTGTTTATAGCAAGGGTGAGCACTTGTCGTACTCAGCGAGTGGGGAAAGTATGAATGCAAAGGCTTTATAGTGGACTGGGCAATAAGCATTTAGCATTTTAGTTGATCAAGTTTTATTAGCACCTGACTACTAATAAAAGTATAAGATTATACCAACCCACAATTAAGAATAAAGATAAGAGATACGCCATAAGCACATGGCAAGCATAACCAGAGAACACAATTTAAGTCCATCTTCAAGTTCAGTTAATTATGTGAGGGTCCAGGCCGCTCTTAACCGTGAGCACGGCTAATCAATTAGTTTTACACTCTGTAGAGGTTGTACACTTTCACCACAAGTAGCGTAAAAGCTCCGAAGAACTTTGGACCCAACCATGCGATGCTGATCAGGCACCATACCACACTATCGAGGTGTGGCTGCATAGGGACGCTACAAGGCCTTTACAAAGGTTCTCCAACAAGTTGTGACCCACAAGGTCCGGATCAGTTAGCAAGGTATAAAGTCCCCTAGCAGGTCGATACCCCACCATAGAATAAAGAACTCACCCAACCGCCTGCTAGAGCGAGTCCATACCCCACAGTACCGCCGATCCCTTGTCCTTATCAGGTAAGATCACCCCAAGCTAAAGTTCCTAATTATTCTGCCAAGACCATTGCCCGTTTAGTTCTTGTGGTTGTACTGTTTTCCTGGGTGGTTCTCCATGTTTCGATTAAACATATGGTCTTGTATTAATATTATTATAAAGGAACATGTAGCATAAATAGATAACCATGTCGATTATTACCAACCCAGTTGAGCACACTAAGCATCATCTACCATCAATATTAATTAAGAACCAGGTTCAAGATAATGGCCAATGAGGCTAGTCATCCTTAATAGGAACCCTTCAAAGTTAATGCAAAGCAATGCAATGAGTGATTAAATATAATTCTTAGGACAAAAGATCAAGGACACACTTGCCTTTAACCAAAGTAGTTGCTCAGAATATCTTCACCTTCTTGTTCTTAAAACTTCTCGGACAACATTCAGTCTACTCGCATCAATCATCGGCACACGCGTACAAAGCAAACAAACAAGCATACTAAGAACAAAGCACCTATCAAAGACAAAAGCTTAAAAAGAACGTACTAAAGGATAGGCTCGATTAGATGGATCACTAAAGAACACAAAGTGTGCTTGGAAGGGAAAGACTTGGTTAACATTGAGGAGATGGTCGCGGAAGATTGAGCAAGGACCAGAAAGATCACACGGAGATAGAGCTCGATTCTAATGGTTACGCAAGCGCAAGAAACACTGAAATAGAACTAAGCTCAAAACTATCGTGAGATCATTATCAAACAACAAGAAACTACGCTTGGCATATTTTAATTAAGAAATCATGTGAAAGAATATTTCAGGGAAATACTCCATGTTACCATTAAACAAGTTACTTTTGATTAAAGAAATCACAATAAACCTAATCATGTTTTATTTATAACATTCGAGTAGAAGTTATGTCAAATTAACAATTACTTTAGAAAGATAAAGCAAGTATAAGATATCTAGGCGAATAACTTATGTCACGTGTTCAACTAAACATATTTAATATTGAAAAGGCATTTATGATGTCATTAGGCATATTAAATTTATTATAAAAACCGATGTTTAACTCTAACATCTTTTATTTAGAAAAACTAGTTATGAATAGGGATTAACCAATTACATCATGATTAAAGAAAACCAGATTAGAACCAACTCATTTTTTTATCTATAAAAGCATTGGAATAAGAATTAGTCAAGATTAACATGCATCTTTAGTATTATAATAAATAATAGGTGATACACATGCTAACGTACAGGTTATGGTGAAACGAACTAGAACAACACAAACGAACTATCAACGCACAAGAAAATCTTAAGGTGGGTTTAGGAAAACTGTTCTACAAAGAGAACTCGGATGAACAGCTGACACATTAACCAAGGGTGAACTGATAGGTGAAGCAAATAACAGGGTAAACTCTAAAGAAAGGTAGCTACGATAGATTAGGTACAAGAACATAACTGATTCATAAAAAAAGACAACCTAACCGAGATAGGATAGACATGAACTAGACATTGATGAAGGAGATTCTAAGAGAAACATGAAATACTCATGGTAAGATTACTTAATAAAGAAATGCAAAACAGAAACTCTTAGATATCTACTTGGATCACCAAAGCACACAAACCGTGCTTACAAGGGAAATATCTAATTAGATGCACATGGTTTAGCTTGGGCTAACACTAGAAAGGTTTAGAGCTTCTGATAAACTTGATCAAAAGAGCTACTAAGATAAGGCTGACACCGAACGTCTAACGAATTATTTGCATATGAGAGATCAAACTATGAGCTAGGTTTATTTTTAATTAACAAAAATGTGCAAAGGATATTTCATAAAGAAAATACCCTAAGTTGGAATTAATGAAACATCACTTTTTATTTGTAAAAGACCGGAGTAAAGAACTAATCAAGTTTTATTTATAAAGATTCATATAAGAATTATTCCGATTAAACATTTAATTTAGAAACTAAACTATATGAACAATCTAAACGAAGCTTTGTGGTAGATCATATTATTAGCAAAAACATTATTGTATTTGTATTAATCAAATTAATATTTATTATAAAAGCCCATGTAAAAGCCTAATCAAATTTTAATTAGAAAAGATTAATTAACTATTAAACAAATTAACATTTAGTTTACAAAAACCGAGATAAAGATCTAATTAACTTTTATGTACAAAAACATGTGATAGAAACATTAATCAAATTAAATTTACTTATGAAAAAACGATGTATAGATCTATTTTGCTTTTAGTTATAAAAGGCATGCATAACTAGACATTAATCAAAATTAATATAAATTTTATTTTCAGAAAACAAAACATGATGAAAACTCACCACTAACGCGTGCTTTGCATTATTATAGACCTAATGCAACTTGAACGGATTAAAACGGAGCTAAAACGAGAAAGATATGGCTCTTTAAAGATCTGAGGACCTAGATGTGAAGATTGGAACTTCCAGGGTTGAACTGCAAAAAGACAAGGGCATATACATAATTATATATGCAAACCCGAGGGTCATCTTGCAAGAGGTCCAGGGTGGATTTATGTATGAAAGGGGCATCTTTTTAGGGGGTTTTATGGAAGATTGCCAAGACTCAGATTTAGATCTAGGGATAACAAAGAACCCTAAGGGTTTAGTTGTAAAATAGTCAGGAGCTTCTTCAAGCTCTGTTCATATGCGCAGGATAGCGCGGGTGGCTCCCCTCGCCGGCGATTCGAGCACCTAGGAGTTCGATTGAGTGGGGGAAAAGAAGAGGAGGTGTAGGGGACCTCTAGGAGGGGCTCACCGACGGTATTGACGAGAAGGGGCGGCCGGAATCAGAGAGGGTGGCTGGCATCACGGGTACAGAGGCGGCCGGCTCATCCCAAGTGGCGATGGCGCACAGGCAGGGGCGGCGAACGTCCGGCTCGGCGTCGCTGAGTCCATGGTTGGTTTTGGCGGCGTCTGCGGTGGCGGAGTGGGGCGGCGGCGGACCGGTAGCTCCTGGCGGCGCACGGCTTCAACGTGCGGCGCAAGGCAAGGAGAGGCGCGGGCGTGAGGGCGGCGGGATGCGGCGGGAGGCCGGGCACGCGACGCACGGCATTGCCCTAAATAGGGGCCTCGGGAGGTGTGCCTTGGCGTGTACTCCAAGGATGGCCGGCAGCGGGCGTCCAGGCCGTGCCCACGGCGGACTGCAGCGCCGGGCCCGGATGGGCTTCCACGGGCTCGAGGCTGGGCCGGAGCAGGTCAGTGGTTTGGGTCAGGATGGGTTGCGGCCTGCTGGAGTTGGGAAGGCAATCACGAGCTGAGATGCTGGCCAGGGTGAAACGCGAGCAAGCAAAGGAGTTCGAGGGGCCGAAACAGACTTCTGATCGAAGGCCGCATAGCTAGCTGGGCTGGGTCAGAGCGGCTCGGAATAGATTTCTTTTGTTATTGTTATTTTTTTCCGAAAATATTTTAAGTACGAAAACAATTCCAGGAAATTCCTAGAAAATGTTTTAAAGCACGAAAAATACTCGAATAATCTCAAAAATTCCAGGAAAATTCCCAAAGGTAGATTAAGACATGAACAATCCAAATAAAGCATTTGGAGCTCATGAAAAATATTTTAAAGCCTTCTAATAAATAGAAATATCTCAAGGAAAATGAGAATAAATTCAAGAAAAATCCAGAAAATTAATGGGAGAGTTAGGACAGCTCCTAAACACATTTTTGAAACCTTTTGCACTCAAGAAGCTCCAGGGTGCGTTGGCATGAATGCAACACTCACAACTTTTTATTTGATTTAGAAAATCAAACAAAGGATTTTTCTATACTATATTTCCTGTAGAGAAAAATAAATGTTGGAAAAATTTTAAAATTTTGAGAAAATTGTTATTTAATTATTCTCTCTATTCACATCCTGCAATTTGAAATTTCAGGGTGTGACAACTGTACCCCCCTTAAAAGGAATCTCGTCCCGAGATTCGAGAAAGCTTAGCAAGAAACAAAGGCTCACATGGGCATTATCCAAGGCTTATCAACTTTCTTCATATTGACCCTCCTTACACAAGCATACCAAACATGTTCTTCTATTCTCCATAGCTCATTGGACTTGTATAGGACTATATAGTCTGATCCCACTTATAATTTACCCACTCTTCCATCATTGTGATTCCTCCACTCTTTGCTTTTCCATCATATTTCTTGGTAGATCAACTTGTGAATCAGGATTCTTCTTGATAGGAGTGACATATATAGGTCGAACAATCTTAGGCTGGGGTTTGTCAGAACCAGGTTTAGTACCATTATTTGCCCCTAGATGTGATAACTTCTTCCCTCGTCTTGTTCTACGGTTTTGTTTGTTGGGTCACTTGCGTCTACTAGGTTTGTATCCCTTGCAAGTGATAATCCAAACATCAAGGTTTAGGGTTTGAGTATGACCTTCAGCTTGAGAACCTTCTTCTTGCGTTGCGTTTTGGGTGGACCACATCCTCTGCTTATTGATATCTATAGGGTTATGTTGGCGAGCTTCTGGTGTCGTAAAACTAGCTTCCTTCTGAGGACATGAAAAAAACCATGGTGCTCACCACACGGACACATATCTGGAGCTTGTTAACCTCAGGTTGTTTCTTCATTGTTAGTTTCAGTGCTTCATGCTTCTTCTTCTTTCTTTGATTTTTCCATGCTTCAGCAACTTGCCTCTTCACTGGCCCAATGGGAATTTTGTCTTAGGCCATCTCATTACGAAAGTAGGTTGTGCTAGGCTGCATCCTTCTTTGTAAGACTTGAGTCTGCATAGCTGATAGCTTCTCTTTATCAAATGGTGGAGGAGTCATGTTTTGATGGTTATCATTGGTGACAGAATTGTGGTCTTTAGGGAGTGAAGCTTGCTCTGTAATAGACTGATGAATCTTAACCATGGTTTGGGTCATTGCTTGCAAAACCTGAGTTTGTGCAGCGATATACTCCAACATCTTGCGTTCCCATGATGAGGTTGCAAGAGGAATGTTGATGTTTCCTTCATTATCTTTATCTTCATGATTTATGTTGGAGCTCTCCATCTGACTGAGTATTTGTGATAGACCGAAGAGTAGAGAGAAAGAATGGAAAGAGCAAGGAGGTGGGAGATACAAAAGAAGAACCCAACTAAGCAACTGATGTCATTGCAAATGTAAGATCCACAATACACCAACACTCACTTCAAACAACCAACACAAGCAATGTCATAAAACCAAGCATCATCATGAAAGCACTCAACTTCACCAAACAAGACATGGTTAAGGGAACGATACTATACGTTGTTAATTAAGTCAAAGGGTATCCTCCTAATAGATCAGATGTAGCTCCCAGCAAGGATATCCATAAATAATGGATTTTTATCATATCAAGGAGTACGAAATTATGAGTTCATCCCAACTGGAATCACCTCAATCGGAGGTTTAGAACTCGAGATATGAATTAGACAAAATGCTTATGTCAGCAGTGTTAGCAGATTCTGAATGCTCCACCAATTTGTATGTATCTCCCTGGATACAAAACGACTACTGCTGAATTTTGGTAAGAAATTAATACATGAAATTCTGGAACTAACCCAACTAATTTCATGTCGATCGGAGTTCTGTAGCTTGAGATAAAATTTAAACAGCGCTGATGTGTCCGAGAGCTGCGCGAACAGATTTGACACCAACTTAACTGGGATGGGAAATAGGTAGATGAATACATATATTTGGTGGAGATAGATATATTGAAAATAAGGCGGAGATATATATATTTATTTATTTATTTTTGTTAAAGGACATGCTGATACAATATCAAGGATAACAATTCCACCAAACCAAGGTGATGTCATTGCTTGGGAGAAAGATCCGAAAGCGTTTAGGGAGGGTAAAGGCAAACATACAAGAGTTTAGGATTTAGCATTTGTGAGGAGAAGAAGTGCAAATGCTAAGAGTCAACTAGGGAGAATGGTTTTCATGGTGAGGAGAGATGAGGATGATTAAGAAGTGAGAACATTCATCAGAGAGGTCATTGATAAGGTAGGAATGGATTGTAGAACAAAGGACACATGAGGAAACGACCATTTCCATCTATGTTTGCTTTGGGTATGCTTGCTTCAGGGTACGTCGCAAGGATCAACTAAAAAGGTAGAATGACACTTTAGAATGAAAAGACATGGAAACATGGAGAAGTGCAAAGTAGTGTTATAAAAAGGAGAAGTTAAATGAAGAAGATATGTGGATAAGAATTAACAACTAGGTTCAAAATAGTTAGTTAAGGAAGATATCCGGGATATGACTTGCAAGGTCAAGACCAAGGTAGGGGTCTTAACATTTGCAAAACAATGAAGTGAAAATAAAAAGAAGATAAGTGGGAAGGGTTAAGATATCAAGGGGGGGTTTTCAAAAGAAAAATGGTCAAAGAGTGGGATTATTCATCACAGAGCTCAAAGGGAAAGTAGTGATAAACATTTAGATCAAAGGAAACCTTAGGAAACAACGATTGCTAACTAGGCTTACGTCCTACAGTCGATACAGCTCTCATACCACTCTGTCACACCTGTTTTGCCAGAGAAAACCAAGTGCAAACCTATATGCATGCCAGGATCAATTTTCATGCATATAGTTGACATAAGTGAATAATAGAAACAATATCACGTAAGAAAAAGGGAAATTATCAGAGTATTACGCTAAATCCTAGAAACGAAGGAACCAAACTCCACAAGCAATCGACTGGGGATTGCGTATGCCTACAACTCCACAACATCTTCATGTCATCTTCATGTAGCATCTTCCTCTTTCTGAGCAACATTGTTTATAGCAAGGGTGAGCACTTGTCGTACTCAGCGAGTGTGGGAAAAGTATGAATGCAAAGGCTTTATAGTGGACTAGGCTATAAGCATGTAGCATTTTAGTTGATCAAGTTTTATTAGCACCTGATTACTAATAAAATTATAAGTTTATACCAACCCACAATTAAGCATAAAGATAAGAGATACGCCATAAGCACATGGCAAGCATAACCAGAGAACACGATTTAAGTCCATCTTCAAGTTCAGTTAATCATGTGAGGGTCCAGGCCGCTCTTAACCGTGAGCACGGCTAATCGATTAGTTTTACACTCTGCAGAGGTTGTATACTTTCACCACAAGCAGCACAAAAGCTCCGAAGAACTTTGGACCCAACCATGCAATGCTGATCAGGCACCATACCACACTACCGAGGTGTGGCTGCATAGGGACGCTACAAGGCCTTTACAAAGGTTCTCCAACAAGTTGTGACCCACAAGGTCCGGATCAGTTAGCAAGGTATAAAGTCCCGTAGCAGGTCGATACACACCATAGAATAAAGAACTCACCCAACCCCCTGCTAGAGCGAGTCCATACCCGGCAGTACCGCCGATCCCTTGTCCTTATCAAGTAAGATCACCCCAAGCTAAAGTTCCTAATTATTCAGCCAAGACCATTGCCCATTTAGTTCTTGTGGTTGTACTATTTTCCTGGGTGGTTCTCCATGTTCCGATTAAACATATGGTCTTGTATTAATATTACAATAAAGGAACACATAGCATAAATAGATAACCATGTCAATTATTACCAACCCAGTTGAGCACACTAAGCATCATCTACCATCAATATTAATTGAGAACCAGGTTCAAGATAATGGCCAATGAGGCTAGTAATCCTTAATAGGAACCCATCAAAGTTAATGCAAAGCAATGCAATGAGTGATTAAATATAATTCTTAGGACAAAAGATCAAGGACACACTTGCCTTTAACCAAAGTAGTTGCTCAAAATATCTTCACCTTCTTCTTCTTCAAACTTCTCAGACAACGTTCAATCAACTCGCATCAATCATCGGCACACGCGTACAAAGCAAACAAACAAGCATACTAAGAACAAAGCACCAATCAAAGAGAAAATCTTAAAAAGAACGTACTAAAGGATAGGCTCGATTAGATGGATCAGTAAAGAACACAAAGTGTGCTTGGAAGGGAAAAACTTGGTTAACTTTGAGGAGATGGTCACGGAAGATTGAGTAAGGACCGGAAAGATCACACGGAGATAGAGCTCGATTCTAATGGTTACGCAAGCGCTTGAAACGATGAAACAAAACTAAGCTCGAAATTATCGTGAGATCATTATCAAACAACAAGAAACTACGCTTGGCATATTTTAATTAAGAAATCATGTGAAAGAATATTTCAGGGAAATACTCCATGTTACCATAAAACATGTTACTTTTGATTAAAGAAATCACAATAAACCTAATCATGTTTTATTTATAACATTCGAGTAGAAGTTATGTCAAATTAACAATTACTTTAGAAAGATAAAGCAAGTATAAGATATCTAGGCGAATAACTTTATGTCACGTGTTCAACTAAACATATTTAATATTGAAAAGGCATTTATGATGTCATTAGGCATATTAACTTTATTATAAAAACTGATGTTTAACTCTAACATCTTTTATTTAGAACAACTAGTTATGAATAGGGATTAACCAATTACATCATGATTAAAGAAAACCGGATTAGAACCTACTCATTTTTTTATTTATAAAAGCATTGGAATAAGAATTAGTGAAGATTAACATGCATTTTTAGTATTATGATAAATAACAAGTGATACACATGCTAACGTACAGGTTATGGTGAAACGAACTAGAACGGCACAAACGAACTATCAACGCACAAGAAAATCTTAAGGTGGGTTTAGGAAAACTATTCTACAAAGAGAACTCGGATGAACAGCTGACACATTAACCAAGGGTGAACTGATCTAACAGGTGAAGCAGATAACAGGGTAAACTCTAAAGAAAGGTAGCTACAATAGGTTAGGTACAAGAACACAACTGATTCATAAAAAAAGACAACCTAACCAAGATAGGATAGACATGAACTAGATATTGATGAAGGAGATTCTAAGAGAAACATGAAATAATCATGGTTGGATTACTTAATAAAGAAATGCAGAACAGAAACTCTTAGATGTTTACTTGGATCACCAAAGCACACAAAACTGTGCTTAAAAGGGAAACGTCTGATTAGATGCACACGATTTAGCTTGGGCTAACACTAGAAAGGTTTAGAGCTTGTGATAAACTTTATCAAAAGAGATACTAGGATAAGGCTGACACCGAACATCTAACGAATTATTTGAATATGAGAGGTCAAACTATGAGCTAGGTTTATTTTTAATTAACAAAAATGTGCAAAGGATATTTCATAAAGAACATACCCTAAGTTGGAATTAATGCAACATCACTTTTTATTTGTAAAAGACTGGAGTAAAGAACTAATCAAGATTTATTTATAAAGATTCATATAAGAATTATTCCGATTAAACATTTAATTTAGAAACTAAATGAAGCTTTGTGGTAGATCATATTATTAGCAAAAACATTATGGTATTGGTATTAATCAAATTAATATTTATTATAAAAGCCGATGTAAAAGCCTAATCAAATTTTAATTAGAAAGGATTAATTAACTATTAAACAAATTAACATTTAGTTTACGAAAACCGAGATAAAGATCTAATTAACTTTTATGTACAAAAACATGTGATAGAAACATTAATCAAATTAAATTTACTTATGAAAAACAATGTATAGATCTATTTTGCTTTTATTTATAAAAGGCATGCATAACTAGACATTAATCAAAATTAATATAAATTTTATTTTCAGAAAACAAAACTTCATGAAAACTCACCACTAACGTGTGCTTTGCATTATTATAGACCTAACGCAACTTGAATGGATTAAAACGGAGCTAAAACGAGAAAGACATGGCTGTTTAAAGATCTGAGGACCTAGATGTGAAGATTGGAAACTTCCAGGGTTGAACTGCAAAAAGACAAGGGCATATACATAATTATATATGCAAACCCGAGGGTCATCTTGCAAGAGGTCCAGGGTGGATTTATGTGTGAATGGGGGATCTTTTTAGGGGGTTTTATGGAAGATTGCAAAGACTCAGATTTAGATATAGGGATAACAAAGAACCCTAAGGGTCTAGATGTAAAACAGCCAGGAGCTTCTTCAAGCTCTGGCCATATGCGCAGGACGGCGCGGGTGGCTCCCCTCGCCGGTGATTCGAGCACCTAGGAGTTCGATTGGGTGGGGGAAAAAGAAGAGGAGGTCTAGGGGACCTCTGGGAGGGGCTCACCGACGGCATTGACGAGGAGGGGCGGCCGGAATCAGAGAGGGTGGCTGGCGGCGCGCGTATAGAGGCGGCGGCTCGTCCCCAAGCGGCGACGGCGCACGGGCGAGGGCGGCGAACGTCCCGGCTCGGCGTCGCGGAGTCCTTGGTTGGTTGCGGCGGCGTCTCCGGCGGCGGACCGGGGCGGCGGTGGACCGGTTGCTCCCCTACGGCGCACGGCTTCGGCGTGCGGCGCAAGGCAAGGAGAGGCGCGGGGCGTGAGGCGGCGGGATGCGGCGGGGGCGGGCACGCGACGCACGGCATTGTCCTAAATAGGGGCCTCGGGAGGCGTGCCTTGGCGTGTACTCCAAGGATGGCCGGCGGCGGGCGTCTGGCCGTGCCCACGGCGGACAGCAACGCCGGGCCCGGATGGGCTTCCACGGGCTCGAGGCTGGGCCGGAGCGGGTCAGTGGTTTGGGTCAGCATGGGTTGCGGCCTACTGGAGTTGGGAAGGCAATAGCGGGCCGAGATGCTGGCCGGGGTGAAACACGAACAAGCAAAGGAGTTCGAGGGGCCGAAAGAGACTTCTGATCGAAGGCCGCATAGCTAGCTGGGCTGGGTCAGAGCGGCTCGGAATAGATTTCTTTTTTTTCTTATTATTTTTTCCGAAAATATTTTAAGTGCGAAAACAATTCCAGGAAATTCCTAGAAAATGTTTTAAAGCACGAAAAATACTCGAATAATCTCAAAAATTCCAGGAAAATTCCCAAAGATAGATTAAGACATGAACAATCCAAATAAAGCATTTGGAGCTCATGAAAAAGATTTCAAAGCCTTCTAATAATAGAAATTTCTCAAGGAAAATGAGAATAATTTCCAGAAAAATCCAGAAAATTCTCAGGAGAGTTAGGACAGCTCCTAAACGCATTTTTGAACCCTTTTGCACTCAAGAAGCTCCAGGTGTGTTGGCATGAATGCAACACTCACAACTTTTTATTTGATTTAGAAAATCAAACAAAGGATTTTTTTTTCCTATACTATATTTCCTGTAGAGAAAAATAAATGTTGGAAAAATTTTAAAATTATGAGAAAATTGTTATTTAATTATTCTCTCTATTCACATCCTGAAATTGGAAATTTCAGGGTGTGACAGGGACTTTATACCTTGCTAACTGATCCGGACCTTGTGGGTCATAACTTGTTAGCAAACCTTTGTAAAGGCCATGTAGCGTCCCTATGCAAGCACACCTCGGTAGTGTGGTATGGTGCCTTGCAAACACCACATGGTTGGGTTCAAAGTTCTTCGGAGCTTTTACGCTACTTGTGTTGAAAATGTACAACCTCTGCAGAGTGTAAAACTAATCGATTAGCCGTGCTCACGGTCAAGAGCGGCCTGGACCCTCACATGATTAATCGAACTTGAAGATGGACCTAAATTGTGGTTTCTGGTTATGTTAGCCATATGCTTATGGCGTTTCTCTTATCTTTATGCTTAATTGTGGGATGGTATATACTTATACTTGCTAGTAAATAGTTGCTTAATAAAATTGGACCAACTAAAATGCTAAATGCTTAGAGCCTAGTCCACTATAAAGCCTTTGCATTCATTCTTTCCCCACACTTGCTGAGTACGAAAAGTGCTCACCCTTGCTATATATGTTTCTCAGAAAGAGGAAGCTACTACATGAAGATGACGTGAAGATGTTGTGGAGTGCTAGGCGTACGCAACCCCCAATTGACTGCCTGTGATGTTTGGAGCCTTCGTTTCCAGGATTAAGCGTAATCTCTGATAATCTCCCTTTTTCTTACGTGATACTGAACTGTTATTCACTTATATGTCACTATATGTATGAAAATAGATCCTGGCATACATATAGTTATGCACATGGTTTTTTTGGAAAAACAGGTGTGACAGAGTGGTATCAGAGCTGTATCGACTGTAGGACGTAAGCCTAGTTAGCAACGGATGTTTCCTAAGGTCTCTTTTGATCTAAAGTCCCTTCTTACCTTATCCTTTACCTCCCCGTTGAAAGTTTTCACTTCTTAACCATCTTCTTCCCTCCCCACTGTGAAAACTCTGCTCTCCTACTTGAATCTTAGCACTTGCACTTCCTTTCTTCTCAAATGCTAAACCATGAATTTTTGTAACTTCACTCTCCTTGAACGCTTCTGGACGTCGACTGTACATTCTCCCAAGCAATGTCATCTCCTTGGTGGAATTGTTATCCCTGATATTCTATCATCATGTCCTTTTAAAAAATATATATATCCCCTCCTTTATTTCCGATATATCTATCTCCACCAAGTTTGTCTACCCATCTACCAATTCAACATCTCAGTTAAGTTGGTGTCAAATCTGTTCACGCAGCCCTCCGACACATCAGCACTGTTTTCATTTTATCTCGAGCTACAAAACTCCGATTGACATGATATCAGTTGGGTTAGTCCCAGAATTTCATGTATTAATTTCTTTCCCAAATTCAGCAGTATTCGTTTTGTATCCAGGGAGATACATACGAATTAGTGGAGCATTCAGAATCTGTCAACACTGCTGACATAGCCATCTTGTTTAACTCATATCCTGAGTTCTAAACCTCCGATTGAGGTGATTCCAGTTGGGATGAACTCATAATTTCTTACTCCTTGATCTGGAAAAAAATTCATTATTTATGGATAACCTTGATGGGAGCCACATCGGATCTATTAGGAGGATACCCTCTGACTTTACTAACAAGGTGTAGTTCGTTCCCTTAACCTTGTCTTGTTTGGTGAAGTTCTGTGCTTGCATGATGGTGCTTGGTTTTAGGACATTGCTTGTCTTGGTTCTTTGAAGTGGGTGTGGGTGTATTGTGGATCTTATATCTGCAATGACATCGGTTGCTTAGTTGGGTTCTTCTTTTGTATCTTCCACCTCCTTGTTCTTCCCATTCTTTCTCTCTACTCTACAGTCTATCTCTTCTGATCCTATCACAAATACCCAATCAGCTGGAGAGCTCCAACATAAATCATGAAGATATATATAATGAAGGAAACATCAACATTCCTCTTGCAACCTCATCATTGGAACGCAAGATGATGGGGTATATCGCTGCACAAACTCAGGTTCTGCAAGCAATGGCCCAAACCATGGTTAAGATTCATCAGTCCATTACAGAGCAAGATTCACTGCATAAATCCCATAATACTGTCACCAATGATAACCATCAAAACATGACTCCCTCACCATTTGAGAAACAGAAGCTATCAACTATGCAGACTCAAGTCTTACAAGGAAGGATGCAGCCAAGCACAACCTACTTTTGTAATGAGATGGCCAAAGACAGAATTCCCTTGGGCCAATGAAGAGGCAAGTTGTTGAAGCATGGAATAATCAAAGAAAGAAGAAGAAGCATGAAGCACTGAAACTAACAATGGAGAAACAACATGAGGTTAACAAGGCTGTGTCCGTGTGGTGAGCACCATGGTCTTCCATGTCCCCAGAAGGAAGCTAGTCTTATGACAGCAAGAAGCTCGCCAACATAACCCTATAGATATCAATAAGCAGAAGATGTTGTCCACCCAAAACCCAACTCAAGAAGAAGGTTCTCAAGCTGAAGGTCATACTCAAACCCTAAACCTTGACGATTGGATTATCACTTGCAAGGGATACAAACCTGGTAGACGCAAGTGATCTAACAAACAAAATCGTAGAACAAGACAAGAGAAGAAGTTATCACATATAGGGGCAGATAATGGTACTAAACCTGGTTCCGACAAACCCCAGCCTAAGATTGTTCGATCTATGTATGTTACTCCTATCAAGAAGCATCCTGAGGCACAAATTGATCTACCAAGGACTATGATGGAGCAAAGCGAAGAGTGGAGAAATCACAATGATAGAAGAATGGATAAGTTATAAGTGGGATCAGACAATATATTCCTATACAAGTCTAATGAGCTATGGAGGATAGAAGAGCATGTTTGGTATGCTGGTGAAAGGAAGTTCGATATGAGGAAAGTTGATAAGCTTTGGATAATACCCACATGAGTCTTTGTTTCTTGCTAGCCTTTCTCGAATCTCGGGACAAGATTCCTTTTAAGGGGATAGAGTGTCACACCCTAAAGTTTCCAATTTCAGGATGTGAATAGAAAGAATAATTAAATAACAATTTTCTCTTAATTTTAATGTTTTTCAAACATTTATTTATTTTACAGGAAATATAGTATAGGAAAAATCCTTTGTTTGATTTTCCGAATTAAAACAAAGTTGAGCGTGTTGCATTCATGCGAATGCATCTAGTGGTTCTTGAGTGCTAAATGTTTCAAAAAATGCGTTTAGGAGCTGTCCTAACTCTCCCGAGAATTTTCTGGATTTTTCTGGAATTTATTCTCATTTTCCTTGAGCTATTTCTACTTATTAGAAGGCTCTAAAATCTTTTTCATGAGCTCCAAATGCTTTATTTGGATTGTTCATGCCTTAATCTATCTCTAGGAATTTTCCTAGAATTTTTGTGATTTTCGAGTATTTTTCGTGCCTTTAAAACAATTTCTAGATTTTCCGGAATTGTTCATGGCATTAAAAATAAATTCAGAAAAAAAGAAAACCTATCCTACCGGTTTGGGCCGAGCCCGAAGGCCCGACTCGCACTCGCCTTGGCCCAGCTGCTAGCCCTCCGGAGCCCATCGGCCGCGGCGGCGGGAGCCGCCGCGCCGCCGCCCCGCCGCGGCCCGGGCGTGCACGCCAAGGCACGCCTCCGGCCTTTTTAAGCGAGCCACGCGTGCGCCGCGTGCCCTAGCCGCCCGTCGCTTGCGCTCGCGCCGCGCCTTGCCGTTGCTTGCGTCGACCGAGCCACCGCCGCCCGCAAGCTCGCCGCCGGCCGGTTCGCCACTACCGTCGATTCACCGCCCCCGTCGTCCGCCGGGCCAAGCCGAGGTCGCCATGAGATTCACGTGGACGCGCTGCACCTCTTCAGCCCCTCACCGTCACATCCTCAACGCCGGAGTGCCGCCGCCCATTGCGGACTGAGCCGACCGCCATGAATGTCGCCGCCAGCCATCTCTCCACCCTCCTCTGTCTAAGGTAAAGCCTCCATCGAAATTCCCTTCAACTCCTCTCCGTTTTCCCCTGCTTCCCCGAGCCCCTTGCCCCCAGGTCACCGGCTGTGACAACCCGCCTAGGAAAATACTGTACTATCGCCTAAGACCGATCCACTTTGGTCGTTAAGCAGTAGTAAAGTAGCATCCTGTCGTTAGTCGCCGGATGACGCCCGGTAAATCACTTGGAAATCATACCAAGGATTGACACATGCATTAAAACTCACGCGAAGGCGAGTCCAGAGTACAACATGAGTTAGAAACATTTTATTACAAACCATTGCTCATGAAATGGAGCAAAGGTTCAGAGTTCGAAAACAGCGGAAATAAAATAAACTAGCGCAACGGTAAACATCACAGGAGGCCATCCGTGATGTCATCACTTGTCTTCACCCTTCCGGTCAACAACACCTGCAACCACTGTTTTAAAGCAAGGCTGAGTATACTAATACTCAGCAAGACTTAACCGTCGGGTGATAACTACATCACCAAACTCTAGACATGAAGGCTTTTGGCCGGTGGAGTTTCTTCCTTACTTTCAATATTTTCGCACAAGTTCTAGTTGATTACCATTTCTAAATGTGCCATCCAATTCAATCAAGAATTGGACAAGCAATTAATTCATACAACCATATTCCTCGAGTTCCATCATTATGGGATATCGTGGCCAGTTGATTAAGCAGTCTCGAATAATGGTGAGAGGCCGATAATTGATTGATTTAGACCTTGAAAGGTAGACCTAAACACACGGTGGGATGCCCCTTGCGAGGACAACCACCAAGCGGTTCCCAAAAGTCCTCGGGTTGGGATCGAATCTTACAGTCCTGGGTACAAGGTTAGCTGGCATACCCCGTGAAGCACCCAGCATCACACATGCACCCCCCTTCCCGGTAGCTAGCCGGTTAGGTGATTCCTCAGGAGTAGTAGTAGTAAGTTCCCGCACCGTCTCATTAAGGTACTAGGCTTACCGGTCCCCTTCCCAACAAGTGCTTAGTACGTTCAAAAGCTTAGCCCAAATCCCATGCTCTTACCACATGAGCAATCCATTTATGAAGATCTTATGATTCCAACATAAGAACCTATTCTCGCGAGTCACGAACATCACTCGACTTCTATCGGGTCCTATAGCATAGCAGCTATCGACCTAGCATACTAGTGATAGAGCATAGGTACCTAGGGATCATGCATCTAGGGTTTCAATTCAACTCCTGAAACGTAAATGCACAATCGTAGCAAACATAATTGCATAATTTTAAAAGACGGGGTTAATGATCCGGGGCTTGCCTTCGCTGGCAAGTTTGGCCTTGGGCCCTTCTGGACTTGGGTCTAGGTCTTGAGCTACGTCCACATACTGCAGCTCTTCGTCGTCACCTTCGTTCCCTCCTTCCGGCACGAACGTTTGTCTATCGTCAGAAAGATCTACACGAAGATGCAAATGCAAGATTTATTCAACGATTTTTAATTTAATTAACCACAAACTATAAATGACAACCAAGGGTGTATTAGTTGGACACATTCACCTAGATAAGAATACATTTAGCATACTCTTCCAAAAAGGAACAATATGCAGTACTTCATCAAATATTTTTTTGACGGTGACTTTGTACATATATATGTAAATAATTTATTTTAACTTCACAAACAGTAGTGGGTGGGTATATTTAGCCTTTTAACATGATTTGCAACCACACACAAGATTAGTAAGGATGGTTTGGTGATTTTTCCCTTTTAATTACTATTAAGCCCTTAATGACCCGCATAGCTTTTATACATGAAATTAATTAATAAAATTCAGTGGAAGGGTGTGCTACACCTTAAACACCTATAACTAGCCACTGGACAAACATGCATGCTTTGGATAGCTAGAAATTAATCATTTTTGAAAATAACAAAAGCTAGCTAGAAGGACAAGGTAAATGCACACAAAAATAAATACTCAACAAAATGATTTAATCTCTCTCACACATGTTATAAGGTCCAAAACTAGTCTAGGGATGCAGCATATACACCTAGAACCATTGTGAAACTTGAGTAATGTATTTTCAAAGAAACTCAAGCATAATTCAAGAATAAATATTTCTGGTAATTATAAAATTTTGATTAATTCACTAGAGGTGTGTTTTGAGATAGAAAGACATTATGCAAAAGTTGGTTGCAAAAGCCTAATTATTTTTAGCTACAAATATCATTTATGAAGATCCTGCAGAAATGGAAAAACATTTTTATAAAAAGGTTTATATAAGAAGTTTGTGCAATTGTTGTCACAGGATCTAGTCATGACCTAACACACAACTTATCCAAAAATTGGACACAGAAGATTTATAGATTTTGAGATATTGCACATCTAGGTTTTAGACATTTATATTTTTTATGCAAACACTATCAGGAACTAGCTGAGGCAAGAATATCAAAAGTTGTAGTATTTTTCATAACGAATCCAAAAAAATTGGGTTTGTATTTTCTGATTTTTCTACGATTTTTTACACAATGTACAAGTTTCTGCAATTCACAAATACTATTTGAGTTACAATTTTGCTGTTAGGCCCTTGAAAAGAATTACCCCTTTGCAATGTGGTCCCTGGGGGCGCAGCCGGCGGCCATCCAGTGAAATTCCCGCGAGACTTCGTCGGAGACTGGCCGGGGAGGGTAGGGGAGTGACCTAGGGCCTACTAGGGTTTGATTTGGGGGCTCGGTTGTGGGCGAGGGGTTGCCGGAGGGCGGGCACCGGCGGCGGCGGTGGTGGCCGCCTCGGCTGCCGGTTTCCGGCGAGGGGCGGCTCGGGGGAGAAGGAAACGAGCCGGCGAGCTTGAGTAGTCGGATTAGCGAGGGGGAGACGCCTTAGCTCGGCTGGGCGGTGGGTTGGCGGCGGACTTCGCCGTGACGGCCCTGGTTGCACGCACGGCGGGATACCAGAGCGTGGACGGGAACTCGACGTGGAAGGGAAGGTAGCGGCTCGTTTTAAGGCGACCGGCGTGCCTGCCTGTGACCACCGGACCGTCGACGACGTCCCTAGGTACATGCGTCGGCCTCGGTAGGAACACGCGGTGGGGTACAGGAGCGTACGGCGGCACGGAACACCAGGCGCCTCGGGGAGCGGCGTTGGGAAGGCGCGAGGGGGGTCCTTGGGAAGGCGCGAGGGGTGGGCGCGGACGCCGAGGCGAGCGGGCCCGCGCGCGGTGGTACGGCGCCGCACGGGCGCGCGGGCGCGTTCTGGCAAGATTAATTTCGGTGTGCCCCTGTTTGAACGCGTAGAACTTCAAAAAGTTGAATAAAGGTGCACAAAGCAGTCAATAGGAAAGTTGTAGATCTCACTACCCTCTACAAGTTTTACAAAGGCCGTATAGTGTTTTCTCAACGGATTTTGCAGGAACGTCTTGCCAACTTTGAATGCCGCCATGTCCCATTGAACAGGAGCTACTGTCGATCGACCACGTTTTCCCCCATTTCCACTCAAAATTTGAAATGTCAATCTACATGTAAGATGTGTCCCTCAACAAGATGGACAACTTTCATGAAGGTAGATTTTGAAGTGTTTAGGTGAATTTTGGAGAACGCGGCAAAAGTTTCGGACGACATTCGCTGACGTCAATGTTTAAGCGGGGTTGGATCATGCCTTTGACCAAGGGTTGACCACGGTCGTGTGTAGACTTGGTCAAGGGGTTCAATAGGGTTTGTTGGTGAGGTTTTCGAGGTGATGACTCAGGTTGACCTAGGTTTGACCAGTGTCGGCCGGTTTGACTCGGCTGATTCAGTCATTAGCGTTAATGACGTTAATTAAAAACTTGGGGCACCATAGCAGCGCCGCCAGCGGTCAGTAGCCACCGGTGAGGCCTGGTCCCTACTCTGCTCGAAGTCCAGAGGAAGGAGAAGGTCATTTTGCACATGACCCCCTGTGACCCCTGTGATTTTTGCGTCTTAACCAATCTATAGAAACCCCCCTAGATTTATTAGATTCCTAAGATCCAATCCATCCACTCTCTTTTTCAGATCTAACCCTGATCTTAGATCTATTCGCGAGCATTATTTAATGTGTCTTACAGATCTTCACTGCTAGCCCTTGAAATCTATAGTTATTGAAGAATAGGTCCTCCAATCTTGTTTTCTCCATATGTTGCACGTTTTAACTCCATTTTAATCCGTTCAAGTTGTGTTAGGTTCATAATAATGTAAAGCACGCGTTAGTGGGGTGTTTTCACCATGTTTTGTTTTCTGAAAATAAAGTTAATATTAATTTTGATTAATGTCTAGTTATACATGCCTTTTATGAATAAAAGAAATATAGATCTATACATCGTTTTTCATAAGGAAATTTAATTTGATTAATGTTTCTATCACATGTTTTTGTACATAAAAGTTAATTAGATCTTCATCTTAGTTTTCGTAAACCAAATGTTAATTTGTTTAATAGTTAATTAATCTTTTCAAATTAAAATATTATTAGGCTTTTACATCGACCTTTATAATAAATGTTAATATGGTTAATGTCAGTTCCATAATGTTTTTAATCATAATATGATCTACTTGAATTATAAAGTTTCATTTAGATTGTTCATATAGTTTAGTTTTCTAAATTAAATGTTTAATCAGTTTATTCAATATATGAATCTTTATTAATAAAACTTGACTAGTTCTTTACACCGGTTTTGTAAATAAAGTTTAATATTGCATTAATGTCAACATAGGGTATTTTTGTTCTGAAGTATCCTTTATATTTGTTTTGTTAATTAAAATGAACCTAGATCATAATCTTGTTCTATCATAAATGCAATTAATTCATTAGACGTTCGGTGTCAGCTTTCTAGTATGTCTCTTGATCAAGTTTATCAGAAGCTCTAAACCTTTCTAGTGTTAGCCCAAGCTAAACCGTGTGCATCTAATCAAGCCTTAGAGTTTCTGCTTAGCTTAGTAGCTTTATCTGTGTGAGTAGTTTGCACTGTTCATTTGCCTATCAAGTAATCTTATCACTCTTGTTTCATGTTTATCTTAGAATCTTGTTTATCAGCATCTAGCTAGTTGATGTCTATCCCATCTCTGTTAGGTTGTCTTTTTATAACTCAGCTATGCTCTTATGCCCAATCTTTCGTAGCTATACCTTTCTTTAGAGCTAATATTGTTATCGGTTCCTTCACCAACTAGTTTAGCCTACCTTTTGCTCAGTTCTTGCCCTTCAGTCTAGTTCTCTTCGTAGACTAGTTTTCCTAAACCCACCTTAAGGTTTTTTTGTGCGTTGATAGTTCGTTTGTGCCGTTCTAGTTCGTTTCACCATAACCTGTACGATAGCATGTGTATCACCTGTTACTTGTTTTAACACTAAAGTTGCATGTTAATCTTAACTAATGTTTATTCTATTACTTTTCAAATAAAAGTGACTATGTTCTATCCCGGTTTTCATAAGCTAAGATTTAATTTGGTTAATTCCTATTTATAACTAGTTTTTTAATAATAAAAGATGTTTAGTGTTAAACATCGGTTTTCATAAGAAAGTTAATATGCCTAATGAGATCATAAATGCCTTTTCAAAATTAATTATGTTTAGTTGAACATGTGACATAAAGTTACTCATCTAGGTATCTTATACTTGCTTTATCTTTTTAAAGTAATTGTTAATTTGACATAATTTCTACTTGAATGTTATAAATAAAATATGATTAGGTTTATCGTGATTTCTTTAATTAAATGTAACTTGTTTAATGGTAACATAGATTATTTCTTTGAAATATTCTTTCACATGATTTTTAATTAAAATATGCCAAGCGTAGTCTCCTGTTGTTTGATAATGATCTCACGATAGTTTTGAGCTTAGTTCTGTATTCTGTGTTTCTTGTGCTTGTGTAACCAGTAGAATCGAGCTCTATCTCAATCTGATCTTTCCAGTTCTTGCTCAATCTTCCAGAACCATCTCTTTAAAGCTAACCAAGCCTTTCCCTTCCAAGCACACTTTGTGTCCTTTAGTGATCCACCTAATCGAGCCTATCCTTTAGTGCGTTCTTTTAAAATTTTCTTTTGATTGGTGCATTGTTCTTAGTTGTACTTGTTGCTTTGTATGCTTGTGCCAATGCTTGATGCGCTTAGTGTGAACGTCGTTCGAGGAGCTTGGAAGAGCTTGAAGTTGAAAATTCTGAGCAACTACCCTTTGGTTAAAGGCAAGTGTGTCCTTTTGTCCTAAGAATTTTATTTAATCACTCATTGCATTGCTCTGCACTAATTTTGATGGGTTCCTATTAAGGATTATGACTAGTTTCTTTTTACCATTGCCTTGTATAACTGGGTTGTTTATTTAATCTTGATGGTAGATATTGCTTAGCTTGCTCAACTGGGATGGTAATAATCAACATGGTTAACCTTTTATGCTCTAAGTTCCTTTATGATAATTTTATTTGCAATACCACCTTGGATATGTTAATCGGAACATGGAGAACCACCCAGGAAAACAGTATAACCACAAGAACTAATGGCCAATGGTCTTGGCTGAATAATTAGGAACTTTAGCTTGGGATGGTCTTACCTGATAAGGACAAGGGATCGGCGGTACTACGGTGTATGGACTCGCTCTAGCAGGGGGTTGGGTGAGTTATTCTTTTTATGGTGGGGTATCGACCTGCTAGGGGACTTTATACCTTGCTAACTGATCGGACCTTGTGGGTCATAACTTGCTAGGGAACCTTTGTAAAGGCCATGTAGCGTCCCTATGCAACCACACCTCGGTAGTGTGGTATGGTGCCTTGCAAACACTGCATGGTTGGGTTCAAAGTTCTTCGGAGCTTTTACGCTACTTGTGGTGAAGGTGTACAACCTCTGCAGAGTGTAAAACTAATCGATTAGCCGTGCTCACGGTCAAGAGCGGCCTGGACCCTCACATGATTAATCGAACTTGAAGATGGACCTAAATTGTGGTTTCTGGTTATGTTAGCCATATGCTTATGGCGTTTCTCTTATCTTTATGCTTAATTGTGGGATGGTATATACTTATACTTGCTAGTAAATAGTTGCTTAATAAAATTGGACCAACTAAAATGCTAAATGCTTAAAGCCCAGTCCACTATAAAGCCTTTGCATTTATTCTTTCCCCACACTTGCTGAGTACGACAAGTGCTCAACCTTGCTATATACATTGCTCAGAAAGAGGAAGCTGCTACATGAAGATGACGTGAAGATGTTGTGGATTGCTAGGCGTACGCAACCCCCAGTCGACTGCCTATGATGTTTGGAGCCTTCGTTTCCAGGATTAAGCGTAATCTCTGATAATCTCCCTTTTTCTTACGTGATACTGAACTATTATTCACTTATATGTCACTATTTGTATGAAAATAGATCCTGGCATACATATAGTTATGCACTTGGTTTTCTTTGGAAAAACAGGTGTGACACAAAGGCTCATTTCCCATCATGAATGTTTAGCCCCCATGCTTTATCTTGTGGAGGGGCATAAGTTCCTTTTTGTCACAAAGACATTTCATGTACCAAATATGAATCTAAAAATAAAATGCAAATTGCTTGGATAATGTGTTCCCATGTCATAGTGCTAAATTTAATTTGCTTTGGGTGCAAAATCGTTGCATGATACCTACCAATGAGAAGTCTCATATATAGAAGTATGCACATGGCTCGGTGACTTTGACATGACCTGAGGTGCTTGTGGGCGTTTGTGATGGTCTTATGATTAGAATGGTTGTCCTAGCATGAAGTTTGTGTGACTTTGCTATTTTGACATGTTTCACTCATGTTTAGGACTTTGCTCATGAGAGGCTATTTTTTCGCAACATTAGCCTAAATTCTATCTTAGCTTTGTCCAATGGTAGTGAAACTTGGTGATCTTGTAGTTTTTGTCCATACTAAGCTATCGAGTACCTAACTTGCTCATTTGGAGGTGTGTAGCTTGCTATGTTGAATTTTGTCTATCTGAGAAGCTCTAGGTTGCATTTTTTGCATGTTTGGCTTGATTCATGCATTGTCAACAAGGGGGAGAAGTCCGAGCTTGAATTGGCTTGCTGCACACTTTTATAAGGTTTCCAAGTGGTTTCGAGCTATTTTTTGAGCTCGGGTAGTTTCCCAGGTGGCATCGGCCTGACCGGTGGTGCTCACCGGTCTGAACGGTGTAGTTCCCAGGTGTTGGGCTATCTTGTCCACCGGTCTGATCGGTGAGAGAGACCAGTCTGACCGATCGGAGCTGAGTTGTTGCAGCTGCTCTGTTTCATGAAGTGGTTCGCATGCATTCGTCTAGGGGGAGTTGTATTGGTTTAGGGGGAGCTTGCATGTGTGCAGGGGGAGGTCTTTGTGGTTTCAAGTTCTGGATTAGTGGTTTGTGCTCTTTGCTTGAGCATGCTTTGTCTCGGATGTGTCGAGCAGTTGCCCTTGCCTAAGGGGTCCGAGAGTTGTCTTCTTCAGGTGATCATGCTCTTTGCCTTTTTCTTTGGCTTTCAATCGCTTGTTGGAGTTTCTTTTTTTCTTTTCTTTTCTCTTCTCTCGTGTTACTATATGTGTGTGTTGTTAATGCACTCATCAAGGGGGACATTGAGGACCATGTGTGGTTTGAGGACCAGTGCATAGTCGCTTCCTGGTGTGATGAGTGATTGACAACGTTGTGTGGACTGATTCTTGGCTAAGTATTGCAGGTGCAGGTTGCAGCTTGACTAGTGTTGATGCAGGTGAAGAACAAGCGTGAAAGGTCATTGCTGGTGAGGCCTCCAGGTGTGGAGAAGACAAGTAGGCTTTGTTCGAGGGACCCGATGGCCAGCGAGGTCAAGTGGGGCTGCATGGTGGCAAGAACGGTAAGATGAAGTCATGGACGGTTTCTTGGTTGAGCCTCAAAACCTTGGTCGAGCCAGGACTACGTGGGAGCCTAGTCATGGGTGGCGATTGGCGGAGGCTACACCGAGTTCGCGGGGTTTTCGGTGGTTCACCTGAAAACCACTAGTTCCTTGGTTGATCCACAAATCCAAGACCGAAGAACCGAAGATGGAGGTGCAGCAGCATCGGACCAGTCTGACCGGTGGGTCTAACTGGTGAGGAGCACCAGTCTGACCGGTGTGCGATGACGCAGTCCAGAGACTTCGAAGCGGATGACACACGTCGGGATCACAAGGCTTGCGTCGAGGCTAAGCAAGTTTGCGGTTGCTGGGCATCCGTCCGATGGAGCGATGACAAAGATTTCCGAATTCACCCTCGAGGGGCATGTATCCCTGGTTAGCTTGTAAGGGCATTTCAGACTTTTGGTTGCCTCCATATAACCCAAGGGGTGAGAGGATGGCAGCCAACTCTTGGAACCCTAGCTCATTTGGTTTTCCTGTTTTCCCTTCCTATTTTCCCTAGGACTTCTATAGGACTAGCTTGAGAGCTTCATAGTGAGATCTTGTGAGAGGTAAGGATGATCGGGCGGCAAGGTAGACCTTGTATGAACCTCTTTGTGATGTATAGATGATTCGGCGTGGTTTCTCAAGGCTTGTATGTGTTGTTCTTGTTCGTTCTTTTTGGTGATTTTCGGAGCTTTCTCTTGGCGATTTTCTTGGAGCGATTTCGAGACCTTTCTCTTTGGGATTTGGTGGGGTATGTATGCATGAACCCTTCGTGGTTCTTTTCCCTTTGATTCCCCTCACAAATCCGTGAGCAAAGGGCCTCGATTTTGGGGTTTTTGGTGCTCTAGGCACTACGTGAAAACCCCAAATAGGTCACTCAGCATTTGTAACGGGCCCTTAACGCCCGTTACATCCACCCATATCTGTAACGGTTGTTGTTTGGCGCCCATTACCTATAAGCACTCTAGGACGACCCGGGGGTTGGCCTCCACGACGCCCGATACTAATGTGGACTTCTGATAACAGGCTTCTTAAACGCCCGTTACATAAATTCTTTGTAATGGATGTTAAAGGGAGCCCATTAAAAATGTTAAACCTATCGTTAACGTGCTTGTAAAGTCTGTTACCCATCAATGCCCTATCAGTAACGGGTTGCTTAAGTCTGTTACTGATCGCTACCGTATTGGTAACAGGCTATAAAGTCTGTAGCCGATAATTTCGTACTGGAGACGCATGCTTGTAGGATGCATCTCCTTTGCTGGCGACCCAATTGGATGTGTCTCGTGTCTTAGGACTCCTCTTCTTTGATTGCCACCCAGGGTTACCTTTTTTCACATCGGAGATGCACGTTGTTATTTCTCGTCTATGTCTTCTCCTTCCGACACCCCTCGCTCTCTCTCCGCAGAAGGACACTCCTGTTCCAACAACAACACTTGTTCTCTCTCCTCAGAAGGTCGCTCGCTTGATCTGTGTGCTCAGATGTCCCCACCGACCTGTCCTGTTCGCCGCCACCAATTGTCCACGCTGAGGATCGCGCTTAATTTCTCTCCTCAGAAAGTCGACGCAGCAGTAGGCCGGCCGATCGCGTGCGCGATGGCGAAAGGGGCCAGAGCAGACGTCGACACAGTGCCGTCCTCCGCGCTGTCGCCACGACCGCGACCCACCTCCGATCCTCCTCCTTGGTCGCGCTCACCTCATAGAAAGTCCTCGTCAAGGTGGAAATCAATTGGCCCCTTTTATTGAAATTCTTCAGTTGTCCCCTCTTGTGTGTTATCGTTTTTTGTGTGATGAATTATGCTCATTCGGTGTGTGGAATACAGATGGCGTCTGCTGCTCGGGTTTGGATGCACAGACAACCCCAAGAAGATTTGGAGAATTTCTTAAGCGGGGTCAATAGTTTTCTAAATCAAGCAGAGGCGGATATGAGAAACCGTGGTGTTCAGGCAATGCTTTGCCCCTGTATTGATTGTCTCAACCAAAAGAAATTCTCACAACGGGAAATTATTTTTCATTATTTGGTCACACATGGCTTCACAAAAAATCACACGTGTTGGAATAAACATGGCGAGGAAGGCCTTAATGAACTCAAAGCAGGCTGCCTAGATGAAGGTGAAGTGCGACACCATGCTACTGACCATGATGAAGACCTTGATGACAGTGGACTTTTTGAGGGAAATGAACCATTGTTCCCAACAAATGTGTTGAGGCCTGAGGATATCACTGATCAAGAAGTTAGAGTCTTCGATGATGGTGAGGTGTTGCAACGTGTGCACAATGTTGATCAAATGTTGCGTGTTGTTGAGTTTCAACGAGTGTACACACCTTCTGAATTAGCGAGGTTGAAGTAGTTCATTGAAGATTCAAAGAAACTCTTCTATCCTAATTGCCAGAAGTACTCTCGCCTTTCTGGTGATCTAAAACCTATGCAGCTTAAGGCAGATCATGGTTGAAGCAACAAAAGTTTCAAACATCTATTGGATGTGCTTAGGGACATGATACCTGAAGGAAACCAAATAGAAAAGTGTGTCTATGAGGCAAAGAAGATAATATGTCCTCTTGGAATAGAGGTTGAAAAAATCCATGCATGCAAGAACAGTTATGTATTGTTCCGTAGAGATTATACAGACCTTGACAAGTGCCCCAAGTGTGGCTATGATCGGTACAAGAGGAAAAAGGATGGTAGAGATGATAATAATGCTGACGACGGGAACGAGCCCGGCAAGATCAGAGGCAAGAAGAAGAAGGCAAACGGAGGGGCTCCTGTGAGGGTGGCATGGTATTTTTGCATCATTCCTTGGTTGAAAAGATAGTTCGCAACACAAAAGGAGGCCCAACTCTTGCGTTGGCATCACGAAGGCTGAAAGCAGCTTACGAAAGATGGCAAGTTCAGGCACCCCGCAGATGCAGCATAATGGGGTAACATTAATAACCACTTCCCATGGTTTGACAAAGACGCAAGGAGCATACGGTTTGTTGTGAGCACAGATGGCATGAATCCATTCAGTAACCAGAACTCAACACATAGCACCTGGCCTGTCGTGATGTCGTTGTACAACCTTCCACCCTGGCTATGCAAGAAACAAAAATATATGATGCTGACAATAATGGTCTCCGGGCCAAAGCAACCTGGTGACTGTATTGATGTCTACTTGAGGCCACTAGTTGATGACTTGATAATTTTGAAGCCTGGTGTGTCGGAGGTTTGGGATGAGTTCAAGCGTGAGGAGTTCACAATGCATGCCAGAGTAAAGGAAAGGTGCAGCTTGCACACATTGCTTGGAAGATACTTGCGCAGTATGGCTAAGACATTCAAAGAAATACGTATTTATGGGGCACCGTCGTTTCCTCGAGAAGAAACATCCATACCTGGTCATGGATTGTCAGTTTAATGGGGAAAAGGAGAATCGAGAGGCGCCGTTGCATGTGACTAAAGATCTGGTCCACTTGAAAGTCAAGGATATCAAAACTATCGAGGAGTTACCCAAACTGACTGATAAAACCCTTGGCAAAAGAAAGAAACGAGATGGTGAAGAAGAAGAAGAAGGAATGCGGAACAAGAAATCAATTCTATGGGAGCTAGAGTATTGGCCGATGTTGGATGTGCATCATTCGATTGACAACATGCACGTCAAGAAGAATGTGTGTGAAGCTACTTGTGGAACATTGCTACAACAGAAGTCTAAAGAAAAAGATCATAAAAATGCAAGGGAGGATCTTAAAGAGCTGGGCATTAGGCCGGAGCTCTATGAAGAGGAAACAAAGACGGGGACGAACCTTCCCGTTGCTGCAACCACCTTGTCAAAGGCAGAGAGAGAAGAATTCTATCAGTTTTTGCATGATTTGAAAGTACCTTCAGGATACTCATCAAACTTCAAGAGGCTAGTGTCAGTGAAGGACATGAAAATGAATTTCAACTTGATGAAATCTCATGATTGCCATGTGTTGATGACACCTCTTCTTCCTGTTGCACTTAGAGGTATCAAGACAGAACCGGTTTGTGACGCGGTCACGAGCTTGTGTTTATTCTTCAATGCAATAGAACAGAAGGTGATTGATGAGGGAAAACTATTGGACTTGGAGAGGAGGCATTTTGAGATGCTATGCCTGCTTGAAACTACCTTCCCACCATCATTCTTTGATCTCATGCTACATCTAACAGCACACCTTGCGAGGGAAATCTGTTCCTTAGCCCACTTACCTTCATCAGATGTTTCCATTGGAGAGGTTCTATGGATTCCTGAAATTGGTACATAACTGGTTATTTCCAGAGGGAGTAATTGTTCGTGGTTACGAGACCATCGAAGCAGTGGAGTGGGCCATGGGTTATATGGACCCACAAAACCCCATTGGTGTGCCTCGCTCACGGCATGAAGGTAGGCTTTCAGTTGTTGGGACCATGGGGAAAAGGTCAGTCACTCCGGATGCAGATGCCTTCCAAAAGGCTCATTTCACCGTGATACAACAGCTGCACCTAATTACACCATTTGCGAATGAGCACAAACGACATCTATGTGAAGACAACCCTAACCACGGTAGGGCTTGGCTTGCAAAGATACACATGCAAGGTTTCAGTAGGTGGCTCTGAGATTATGTCGAGACATGCAACAATAATGTTGTAGTTATCGACGAGATAAGGAATCTAGCAGTGGGGCATTGTTCACTGTTACAAGATACGAAGCAATGGATATCAATGGATACACGTTCTACACCATGGCCCAAGATAAAAAGAGCGTCTATCAAAATAGTGGTGTGTGTACGGGTCGTTGTCGACGACAGTCATGATGATGATGACACGGAGACAGATACATATTATGGTCAAATAGAGGAGATATGGGTGCTTGATTATGTAGGATTGAAGGTAGCCTTGTTTCGGTGTAGATAGGCCACCAATGTGAAGAGAGCTGTGAGCAAGGACATATATAGTTATTTTAGTGTTGATCTCCGGGGCTTTGGTTAAAAAATGAACCGTTTGTCTTCGCCAATGATGTTGAGCAAGTGTTCTATGTACCTAACCTTGCAAAGAAGAACTGGTCTGTGGTTATGCCTGGAAAAAAGGATTGTTGGGGTTGAAAATGTTGTTGTTGAGGAGGAATACAACCACTTTGATGAAATTCCATCCTTTGACACTTCATACAAGCCCCAACTCTTAGGGACTAACATAACACCGTACTTGCGAAGCGACCATAGTGAAACGAACCGGTTTTCCGCGAACGGAAACCCGACTCTCTGCACCTTGGTGGTAGTCCCAGGAGGGCTACCACGTGCAATCCCCTGTCTCAGCAATACCAAAAATCCATACAGAAAGAAAACAGTTAGAGTACAACATTTATTTATTACATTAATCAGAGTACATCTCTTCGGCACATGTCGGGTACAAGTCCAACAGGACTGAATCAAACAGAAATAAAACGTCTAACAGCGGCTCCATGCAAGCGTGGGAAACTCCATATCTGCAGGCAACTCGAGCGTAGGAAGAGCTCTAGTCGTCCCAACCGTCGTTGTCGAAGTCGTAGTCCAGCTCTGTGTCAGAGACACCAGTATCTACCCGATAAGTGGGTAGGTCATGTCAGCTTCCCAACAAAGAGGCAAAATCGGTGTATATACTACTATGTAGGATATAATCCTACTCTGGCTATAGAAGGCTTAAGCAAAAAAGCGAAGCAACATTCAAGGTAAGCAGAAACTGCAGCGAGGTCAACACCCTGGGGAGGCTCAGGCCTCCGAGGTCTACACCTCTGGGGTCCACACCCTGCTCAAGGATACCACACCAAAGCAACGAATTGCAACCACGATCCAGCTCCCAGCTCTCATCTGCGATGTGGGGCCCACATACTCCTATCCCCACATCTTAGCGGCCTTAGCCAGACTCACACACTCGGGGGGAGAGAAGAAGCACAAGAAAAGTATGTTTAGTCAGAAGTAGCGGTAGATAGAAGTACTGTCCATAACCAATGGACACGGACTATAGCTATAGGTTTAAACACTCTGCAGAGGTTGTACAACTGTACCCGCCTGAATAGGACCGAAACGGGACGTCACCAGTTCCAGGTCCTACCATACGGCTGAAGCCCAAGTAAGTGGATAGTACCCTCCTGCATCTCTGAGTCTGGCTCAGCCTCGCTATAGAGCTCGTATTACTAGCGAGAGGTCCCTCGAAGCTGTGGAACCCTTCGCCGGCCTCACCGGGGCGAAGTCTTCTAAAAAGGAAAGTCGTCTCCCTTCACGATCATGCCAATCCGCCTACAGGAGAGGTGCTATCCACTACGAGTCTCGCCCCGCACCCCTGCCCACAACAAGGCTGGCAGTTTGTATGAAAGTAGATACTACATCTGGTGGTAAGTCAACTCGGTCCTTATGGGCCGAGAGCGAGCACTCCCCATCTCCATCCCGTTCGAGATGCCGCTTGGGGTAGAGGCCAGATCGCATCTTCCCGAGACAGGTGTTCACAAGTAACTAGATGGCTCGCCACCGCCAAAACACGTCAAGGAAGAACACACCCAGAACACACGCTAGAACACACCAAGATCTCCCACATCTCAGTCCAAGCCCGGAATACCATCCATAATCAAGTAACAAAAGTATGGATACTTGGTATATGGGACTAGCTAGGGGTCTGTAGCTAGTCCCGAAGTAGGTAAAACAAGGAATTTGGATATATCCAATAATCAAGGCAAGGCTAAACAAAAGCCTATGCAATTCATCCAAGCAATGCATGTGAAGTAAAGCACTAGCATCTAAATATCAACATGGGATCTACATGGTTGGGAGTGACATGACACCTTCGTTGTTGTTGGAGCACTTGTTGTCTAGGGCGACATACTCCGGGTCCTCCACGTCCTCCTGGTCGAAGCTCGGGTCTGGGGCACGAGATTCGACGCGAGCGTAAGAAATCGGTACACATCTAAGCAATAACTCCAAATAGAAACCTCTTTTATAAAACTAAAAAGAGTGCAACCTACCTACAAACAGCAAGGTTTTTAAATTACGAAATTATATAAGTTGGTTTTATATTTTCTGAGCTTCCTATAAATAGTTATGAATTTCCAAAAGTTTAAATTATTTATAAATCATTTCTGAAATTAATTTGAAAATAGAAAAGGATTTTTATTAAAAGGGGTGATGATGTCAGCATGACATAAGCAGTCAGCGGTTAGATGGGCCATTAATGGGCCGAAAGTACCACTGGGCCGAAAGTGGCCCAATGGGCTCGGCCCAATAGGCACAGTCGCCAAAGTCCACGATTCCTCCATGGACTTGACCCAGCAGTCAAAAATGCAGAGTAGGCCCCTGTCGGGCTCCGCTGAGCAGCGACGGGCCATGGCCCATACTGAAGTCCAGCCCAAGTTGAGTTATGGAAAAGTCCAGGTTTGGCCCCTGGGCAAAACTGGGGTTTGATGGACACCCCCGTCCTAGCGGCGCCGCAGGCCACCTGCTCGACGATATGCCGGCGGCAAACAGCGGTGGCGTCGCTCCGCTTTGATGGCAACGCGGCCCGTCGGCGTTCTGCTGGGGCTAAGGAGGATGTTTTGAGGTCACATCTGGTGCCCTTACAGGACCCCGTGTCCCTCCTCTGACCCCTTCCATGTGCGAAGCAGGGCGCGATGGCGCAGGCACCCAAGCGCGGCGGTGCGGCACTGTTGATGTAAAATCAGCACCTCACACCAAGCACACAGCAAGTCGAATCAGCTGGCTTAACACACGTGGCCCGAGCGTTAAAAGGATGAAAGAGGTTAGATAAAACCTGGAACTTGCCGGGTGGTACCAGCCAGTTCCGTATTTACGGCTACAAAGCCAATCAAAATGACATATAGCTACAACAAGCTATCTGTCGGCAATCTGAACATCATTCGGGAACTGATAAAACATGTAAACAGAGTATAGCCGAATGCATGACGTAAGCATGGTGAAAAATCGGTCTTTATTTAAATCAACGTTGCAGTATGTAACCGTGACCGATTATCAAGGATGAATCATAATAAAATAAATAACAGTGGAGCACAATCATAAATTTGTAGGAAACATGCATGCATAGACCAAAAGTACTAGTCTACCGCATGTCTAGGTACTTTCGAACCCGTCAAGCATGACACCAAACAAGTTAATCCACCGCATGATACAGCTTGTTTGAAATCACACCACCAACCAAGAATAGATCAATCCACCGCATGATACAATGTAAACATGGAAGGCTAGACGCATACATTATTTAAAACAAGCTTATGAACATGTTTCGCTCGTGATAGGGTTGCCGAATACAACTGTACAGCCGATTCGGGTTCTGCGGAGAAGGAACAAACTATGCTAGATTAACAAGCTTGAACCCGCAACACGTAGCAATCTAGGTTGTTTCAAATTCGGCTATTAGAAAGCACGTGACCCATGCACCACACAAGTTAAAGATTTGAACATACAACATGTGGATCACAAACAAGATAGAGCCGAATCTAATCAACCTAAATTCGGCAATAAGAGTGTTACATGAATTAAACATAAGAGCAAAATTCAAAGCAACACATGGTAACTTGATGAATCTATTAGATCTTGCCAAATCTAATAGAGCCGATAACTAGCTCCAAGCTAGATCTTAGCCTACCGCATGGCTCATGATCCAACAAGAAAGCCTTCTTGAACCAAGCTTAAATCCACCGCATGATACTAAGCATGGTAACAATACTACTTGCATCACGGTCTAAATCCACCGCATGATACTAGACATGATACAAGGTTGCCGGTACTTACGGAGGTCGACGGATCGATGGCTCCTCTCGAAGAACTCGACGACTCGACTAGAAGGACTCGAAAGTTGGCACGAGGCCGGTTTGTTGTGAAATTGTTTGATCCCTATTACAAACACTAAGGGTTCATATTTATACCCTTGTTCTAACACGACTCCTAGTTTACCACGATTACAACATTTATTGCCTTAAATTAATGCCCCGGCGCCAATGTCCGTCTCGTACCCATCATGAATTTGTCCCTTATTTATATTCAAGCCATGTCATCACGCATTCCCAAATGCTTCCTCTTCCAAGCGTGAAACAGCTCTTCTGCCGAATGATGACGTACTCCTGACTGCAGACGTCTTTACCGAATGCTTTGAGGAAAACCTCTTGCCGAATGGTGCTCTCCTACCAAACTCGGCCCGCAGGTCAGTCTCTTCCCTGTACCAATTTTTGGTGTTAACAGGTGCTCAGGCTGCAGTTCAGCCGGCCGGAGGCCTGGTGTTGGCTCCGCGTTGGGGTGCGCTCGAGCGGTACACGCGCGCGTGCTCGCGTCGTCAGGCTCGGACGCACGGCGCATCCAACCGGTAGCCGGTGGTGCAGTTTGGTGCGGCCGGGCGCAACGAGGCGCGGCACCCCACGTCGATCCTGCAAACGTTCTAGCACGGGTGGATGCCTGGCACACAGATCGATGTTTCATCGCATGACGATGGCGACCAGCAAGGGTATGGGCTTACCCAGGAGCTTCACACCGCCGTGGAGCGGTAGTCCTACGGCACGAAGTCTAGCACTTAGGCAAGTGTTTAAGGAGGCACATCTTGGCGCCATCGGTTCATCACAAGAAGGAGACCAAGGTGGGGGGAAAGGGAAGAGCGATGGCGGCTTTCTCACTTTGGGTGAGCGGTGGAGTCGTCGCAGGCTTGACGGTGACGGTGGTGCGGCCTAGTAAAGTAGTTCTCACCCCCGGCTTCGGCGTACGGCTCCTCTCCTCCCCGGTGCGTCTTGGCGTCCCAACTCCCACGAACGGCTCCCACAGATCTGGCTCCTGTCCCCACCCCCATGGTATCCTGGTGAAGGCGAAGTGCACCTCCAAGTCGAAACCTTCCCTCTGTCCTTTTCTCTTTTCTTCTCCTCCCACGACCGCGAGCAGAGGAATGGGGAAAGAAAACCCCAATGGGGTTGGTGGCTCGGGCGGCTAGGGTTTCGACCCTCCTCCCGCTTTTGAAGAGCGGCGGAGTGAGGGGTGGAACGAATTTCCTAGGATGCCCCTAGTTTGACCGTCCTGGCGAGCAAGGTGGCGCTCAGCTCCACCGCACACTCCATGCCACTGAGTGGCGTGGCGCAAGGGTCAAAAGGGTAAAAGGCCCCCTCCCAGGCGGAACCCTCTTGAGCGTGCACGCTAGTCCACTCAGCGTGCAGACCGACCAGGCGGTGCGGCCGTCCCATCCCGTGTGCCCAGGTGCAGTGCCAGCTCGACCAAAGGAGCAAAAAGGTGGGGATGGCAGGGACGCCCCGCCTGTCATAGAGAGAGGGGATGTTAAGGGTTGGTGGGCTCGTTGGGTCGAGGTGCTGGGCCGGCTGTTAGGCTTTTAGGGAAAGCCGGCCCATGAGTGTTATAATCATTTATAAATATCGTTTGGATTTTAATTACATTCAAATTCAAACCTCATACATTTAACTCCCAATAAAATCCAGAAAAAATCCAACTCACATACTTTACCATAGTTCGAATATATATTTCGATAAATGGGTTTAATTTGTGGAGAATTTAGGGGAGGGCTAGCAAGTTTGGTTTAAAAATTTGGTAGCACTCCAATTCAACAAAAAAGTTTTAAATTTTCGCAAATTTTGCACACCTATTTTTTTGGTATGTTACATTCTCCCCAACCACCAAGAATCTTGTCCTCAAGATTTAAGCTCCAACTTCCTTCGCGAACAAATGAAGGTACTCCTTTCTAAGATCAGCTTCCTTCTGCCAAGTCGCTTCCCGCTCAGTGTGGTTGCTCCACAGCACCTTGCAGAACGGGATGGTGGTCCTTCTCGTCTCTTTGACTGCTTGATCCAAGATCTTTTCTGGGTACTCAGCATACTCAAGGGTATCTTGCATGTCAAGCAACTGCATGGGCACTTGCTTTTCTTCCACCACCTTCTCACTCTTCTTCAGTTGAGACACGTGAAACATGGGGTGCACTCCAGCCATTGTCTCGGGTAATGCGAGCTAGTAAGCGAGGCTTCCTATCCTCTTGGTGATTTGATACGGCCCTACGTATCTCGGAGCATGCTCCCTTTCACTAACAACCTCTTAGTTCCTCGAAGTGGTGAGACCTTCAAGTACCCACTGTCTCCGACTGCAAAGGTCAATTTCCTTCTTCTTTTGTCGGCATAGCTCTTCTGACGGCTCTGAGCGATCCTTAGGTTCTCATGAACTTCCTCTACTTTCTCTTCTGCTTCTTCTATGATTGCTGGCCCAAAGAGTGTTCTTTCTTGAACCTCTAACCATGCTAGCAGGGTTCTGCACTTTCTCCCATAAAGGGCCTTAAAGGGTGCCATTCGGAGACTTGCTTGAAAGCTGTTGTTGTAAGAGAACTCCACAAATGGTAGGCTTCTCTCCCAATCTATGTCGTAAGTAAGCGCACAATCTCGTATCATATCCTCTAGAACTTGGTTGACTCTCTCAGTTTGCCTATCTGTTTCTCGGTGGAAAACTGTGTTGTAGTTAAGAGTGGTGCCCATAAGCTTGTGGAAGCTCCACCAGAACTTGGCGAAAAACTGCGGTCTGCGGTCGGACACAATACTCTTGGGTGCATAGTGTAGCCTCAGAATGTGTTCGGCGTACAACTCTGCTAGTCTCTCAGTTCGGTGTTGGGTCTTGACAGGCACGAAGTGAGCCACCTTCGTCAAATGGTCCACAATCACCCAAATGGAGTCATTCCCTTTTGGGGTCCATGGTAGACCTACAACGAAGTCCATGGAGATGTCCTCCCACTTCCAAACCGGAATTTCCAACAGCTTAAGCAAACCTGCGGGTTTCTGGTGCTTGATCTTCACCCTGCTACAAATATTGCAACAAGCCACATAGTGAGCTATATCTCTCCTCATGTCTTTCCACCAGTACCTCGTCTTGAAATCTTTGTACATTTTTGTGCTTCTGTGGTGGATTGAGTACCTCAAGTCGTGGGCTTCTCTCATGATCTGCTCGAGGAGTGCCTTGTCTTGTGGTACACAAATCCATTCCTTCAGCCACACTGTGCCCTGTTCATCCAAGCGATAATCCACTGGTTTTCCTTCTTTCATCAGTTCCTGCAGAGCTTTGATTTCTGCACACGACTTCTGAGCTTTTTATATACGATCTTCCAGGTCGTAGGTCACCTATAGTTCGTTGGCTTGACCTCAGTCCACGATCTCGATCCTCAGCTTCTCTAGCTCATCGTGTAAGGTAGGTTGCTCTTCTTTCACCATGAGATTGTTGCAGTACGTCTTTCGGCTTAGTGCATCGGCCATGACGTTAGCTTTGCCTGGGTGGTAGTTGATCTCCACGTCGTAGTCCTTCATCAGTTCTAACCACCTCCTTTACCTCATGTTCAACTCCGTTTGGGTAAAGAAGTACTTCAGGCTTTTGTGGTTGATGTACAGCTCACACTTGTTTCCCATCAGGTAGTGCCTCCAGATCTTGAGTGCGTGCACGACAGCTGCCAACTCTGTCGGTGTTTTAGACCGGCAACCTACTAAGGGGAGTACCCGAAGTAGATGAATGTGGCCTCGCCGAGATCAGTAACTCGGTGGAAGAGACATGTGGCACACAATTTAGACAGGTTCGGGCCGTGAGGTGCGCAATACCCTACGTCCTGTATGCTGCGTAGCTCTGGATTGATTGGGTACGATTACAAGATGGTGCAATTGTACGCCCTGAGATGAGATGATGAGAGAGGGGTCCCTGCCTCGCCTTATATAGTCCGGGAGGCAGGGTTACAAGTCGGAATAGGGAAAGAGTACTTAGTCGAGTACGTCTAGGAGTCTTCCATACAGTGCGGGACATGTATAGCTTCCTAACCGAGTACTTCTCCTCTGTAGTCCTTGTGCTTCACGCCATCAGGTACCGTGCAGCGCAAGTCAGGTAGTCCCAGGGGCCCACCGAGTAGTCCGTCCTGGTACCCACCGAGGCAGTGGGCCAGGGAGGTCCATACGACAAGCCCCCGAGTACTTTGTAGTCGAGAAGGATAGCTTCAAGTAGTCTTGACGGCCTTAACAAGTAGCCCCCGAGCGTCCCCGAGTACTACAAGTCAAAAGTCCTCAAGAGCAGTCGAAGCATCCCGAGGCTGGAATGTACTCCAGCTGATGTTTGAGCAATCTTGAAGTCTTCTCGAGTAGTCCCAAGCGTCCTCGACTGCTGCCCTTGAAGGTCTTCAACAACGCCCGTATTGTCTTGAAGCCAAAGCCGTTATGGAAGTGCGATTGCAAAATCGCACTCCATATGGAGTACCCCCCGAGCCTTAGGTTGAGTCGTAGACTCTGGCTGAGGGTCCATCTGAAGTCTTAGCAAGAAAATCCCGAAACCTCCAGAGAAAAAACCGAAGGACACGTGGCACGGAGTCCCCGAGCCTTGAGTCGAGTACTTCCTCTCGAATTGAAGGGTCATCTTGTAGAATGTGTCCTGAGATGCTCTTGAGTCTTGTCGCTTCCCAGGTAGTCGAGTAGAGGTAGCCGAGCCCCCGAGGTGAGGCGCGTCGACTAGTTGAAGTTGAAGGGTCGCGCGCGGCCGCTGAGTCAGCCAAGCGCAGACTTATCCATCCGGTCATTGGAGGGCCATTTTGACTTATAAATAGAAGGCAAAACCCTTAGGGTTTTTCACCCTATGCAGCTGTAGCCATCCCGAACAAATCTTGTCCAGAAATCTCCATCAGCACATGCTGCCGCCGTTGTAGATCTGAGTGCGCCACCACTGAGAGCCACCAGAGTAGCCCCCGAGTGAATGCGTGTGAAGACGCCGTGCACTTGGAGGATGAAGCCATCGCCGTCGAAGACTGCCAAAGCCTCCGGTGGGAAGAAGAGGGGCCGAGAGGAGGCCGCCGGATCTGCCGCAGGGACATCACCGCCGGTGTCCCCGCCGCGGCCAGATCCAAACCGCGAGTGGAAGAAGTCCAAGGCGAATACCGAAGACTTGCTCGCCCTGCTGAACAGTGGATTCCTTCACGAGAAGGAGGTGGACATGTGGAGAGCCGCCGCCGGGGATCCGTACCCGATGGAGAAGAATGAAGATGAGATCCCGATGTTCACGCGGTTCGCGGAACGCGGACTCTCTCTTCCAGCGAGCGACTTCTTCAAGGGGCTCATGGGGTACTACGGCGTCGAGTACCTAAACCTCAATCCCAATGGTATATTCCACACTGCCATCTTCGTACATTTCTGTGAAGCTTTTCTGGGGATCAAGCCCCATTGGATCTTGTTCCGGTAGTTCTTCCGGGTGAAGCCGCAACCCAGCGCCAGCAACCCGCGGGTAGTCGGAGGAGCGGGGATCCAGATGCGGGAGGACGCCGCCGAGCAGTACCTCTCATACAAGCTCATAGACTCCAACCAAGACTGGAAGGCCAAGTGGTTCTACGTCACGAACCACCATCCGGGGTTGCCGAAGCCGAGCGGGAAGCAGCCCAAGCACCATCCGTGGTGGAACACGGAGCCGACGATGCAGGAAGGGATCCAGCTCCCCGAGTTGTTGGTGTGAATCAAGGCGCTGAGGGAAGACGGGCTGAGGGCCGAGCACGTGGCCTTCAGCTTCATGAAGCGCAGGGTGCAGCCGCTGATGGCTCGCGACACCCTGGGGTTCGAGTACACCGGTGACGAAACGTCGCGGATGCCTGGAGACGTAGTCGACGACAACAATATTATCGACAGGCTCGCTCAGATCATCAAGGACATGTCGCCGTACACGGCGTGCCCCGTACCGGAGTACTCCGCCGCGCGCCCGCCAAAGGAGGTAAGTAGCCACACCCATAGTCGAGTACCCATTCCATGTGAATAGTCACACTAATGAGTTGTTTCTTGCAGGACGACTTGAAGAAGTTTGTCTTCGAGCCGCCGTCGCCCCCTCAGGAAGTCGAGATCCCAGAGGAGGGGAAGACCAAGGCCAAGGAGCGGCGTGAGGTCGGTGAAGGAGACGACACCGTTGTCGTGGAGGACACGTCCGACGAGGACGACGACGAGGAGACGTTGCAAGACCGCTTCCAGCTGCGGTCGAGGTTCAGCCGTCCTGGCTTGCCTGATGTCCCTCTCGTTCAGGATCCGCCGGCTAGCCTAGAGGCTAGTCTGGCTGCGCCACCAAGGAGGCCGCGCAATGCGTCCCGGAAGCGCGTGACGAAGAAGTTGAAGGTCACTGAGACCACATCCCAAGAGGTAAGCCGTCTTGAGTAGTGTGGTCGAGTACTGATGTCTTGAGTGCATGTGTTGACGATGAAGTTTCCTTGCTTGCAGGAGTTGCCGCCAACAGAGCCCATGGATCAGGGCGACGAAGGCGAGTTGGACACGTGGGGGAAGCCGCTGGGAGTCGCAGCCCAGCCCTCACTGTCGAAGAACTTTTGGCGTAGATGGAGCGCCAGCCCCCCGCTGCTCAGGAGGGCATGGAACCCGCCGCTGCTTCTACGGAAGAGGCAGTGGGTGTAGAGGCGCAGGAGGAGGCGCCCGCCGAGGCCGGACTGGTGGACATCGCCGGCATCCTCGGCGCCCCGACCGTGACGGTAGTCTGGTCAAGCGTGTAAGTGTTGAGTCTTCCCAGTAGTACTTGATGTGGTAGTCGTGCTTGATTGACAACCGGTTTGTGTACTCTGCAGGAAATCGACGGATCTCTCCCGGGAGGGGATGAACCCGTCGCAACAGTGGCGGAAGAAGAAGCCGTGCCTCCCACTGAGGAGTCCGCTTTCGCCCATCAGGCAGAGCCCGAAGCGCCGGCCGCTAAGGCTACGTTGCCCGAAGCCAGCGTAGTTGAAGGTGAGTTCTCTACTCAAGTTGAAGTTCCACCGTAGAGTAGTCGTAGTCGTCAGATATGACTGATGCACTTGTCTTCTTCGTTGAAAGGCGTTGAGGCCGAAGGGAGCGATATCCCAGCGACTCAAGAGGCTACCGGAGGAGCCCCCGAGCTGATGGAGGTGGCCGCCGGAGGAGCCGCCGCGGCGACTGGAGGAGAGGAGGCTGCCACGCTGCCAGAACCAGCTCTGGAAGTGGTCGTTCGCTCCCCGGAGATCCAAGACGCGGAGCCCATCCACTCTGCACCAATGACCGAAGCCGCCACGAGTAGTCGTGGTGGGATCGAGTTGTTGGCGGACGACTTGGTCGACCCGGCAACGGTAGCTCGGCATCTGGAGGCGGTTCGCCAAGCCGAGCAGTGGATGAAGGTGAGTAGTCGTAACTCTTGAGTAGTCAATCCTGTAGCGTTGAGTACCCATTTGACGCGAGTTGTCTATGTAGGACGTCGCCGAGAGATCCCACTTGAAGTCGGAGATGCTTCAGGGGTACGGCGACACGGTGCTTCGGGCCGAGGCATTGGAAGATCAACTTGTAAAATCCCAGAAGCACGCTGCCGCCATGCAGTCCAAGCTAGATACCGCCTTCACCAAGTACCACAACGACATCCAGGAGATGCAGGCGAAGAGCGATGACTTGGTGTGGAAGAACAAGTCACTCCGCAACAAGAACAAAGGTACACCGATTGTCTTGTTGAGTACTTGTTGGAGGTCGAGAGGTAGTCTAACCCGCTGTTCTTTGCTGTTTGCAGAGCTTGAGACCCGGGTAGAGCAGTTGAAGGCTTCAGAGACGGATCTGACGAATCTCTTCTACCAGGAGCAGGAGGCCCGCCAGGTACTCAAGTTAGATTATAAGGAGCTTGCCTACGAGTGCGACAAGCACATGGAGCTCTGTATTGCATCCGATCGTGACCTTGTCAACTGCAACAAATCATTGTAGAAGCTGAACGAGGATTGCGAGAAGCTGCGGGCCCAGCTGAAGGACCTTGAAGAAGCTGTGCTCCCCATCGCGAGGCTGCTGGTGCCTCACCCTGGCGGTCCCAAGATAGCGCCACTGGTGGATCGACTGAAGGAAGCCCCCAGCCGGCTGGCGTCCTACGTGAAGCATCTGGCGAAGTCGATCCCGAACCAGGTGCTAGCCTTCATGAAGTCGTACTTCCCGAAGGCTCCCGTAGATGTAGTCGCCGGTGGACTAGCCGCCAATTGTACCGATGAGCAATATGCGGAGCTGCTGGAGCAAATGGCGCCCATTGCGGATCAAGTCGTCGACAAGCTTAATCTCTAGTAGTCCTGTAATAGTTAGCTCATAGCAGTACATGTACAAAAACAATTGTAATTGGTTAAGTATTAATGAAGAAAAGTTCCATCAATGAGTACTCATAGTCGCGATCTCAGAGTGCGGAGTCCCATCGTGGAGTTGTCGCGAGTAGTCGTACTCGGCAGTAGTCCCGCATAGGGAAGTGGATAGTAAAGCAGTTGATGAACAATCAAACTTTATTACTGATGAAGTACACCTGGATGGCCAGGCCCGTAGTTATAGAGTAGTCGCCAGGACCCGGAGGACACCTACGGCTAAGTAGTGCTAGGGTGAGTAGCCGCTTACAGCAGCAGATCCGTAAGTAGCCGTATAGGCTGGATCTAGAAGTACATGGTCTCTCTGTAGACCGCTGCTAGAGTCCTCTGTCGCTCGTCGCGGCCCAGGATCCGTAGGTAGCCGCGCGGGCTGGATTCTGGAGAGGTGTAGTCTGGAGACTGGTGCCTGGACCCGGAGGCCGCTTACAGCGAAGGAGTAGTCCGGAGATTGCAGCCCGGACCCGGAGGCCGCTTACGGGGGGGGGGGGGGGGGTCTTGATGTAGTCGCGTAGACTTGAGCCCTAGGGTAGTCGTGTAGACTAGGCGTAGAACCGACAGAGCTGGTCGACGTTCCACGAGTTGTTGACATCTTCGCCTTCAAGTGTCTGCAGGCGGTAGGAGCCCGGTCCGGTCACCTTTTGCGACTGTGAAGGGACCTTCCCAGGGGGAGCTGAGCTTGTGTAGTCCTTCCGTGTTCGGGATACGACGGAGGACGAGATCGCCAACGTTGAAGGAGCGTTCCTTGACGTTGCGGTCGTGGTAGCGTCGGATACCCTCCAGGTACCTTGCTGACTGGACGAGGGCAGCGCAGCGAGCTTCTTCGAGTCCATCGATGTCAACTCGTCCGTCGTCTTCGAGACGCCTTCGTCGTAGTGCTCCACTGCTGGTGAATCCCATATGACATCAGCAGGGAGGATTGCTTCGGAGCCGTAGACCAGGAAGTAAGGAGATTGCCCCGTTGGCTTGGAAGGCTGAGTAAGTAGCCCCCAGAGTGCATTGGGTAGTTCCTTGATCCACTTTCCTCCTTTGGAGTTAGCAGTGTCATGTAGCTGCTTCTTGAGAGCGTCGAGCACCATCCCGTTGGTGCGCTCGACTTGTCCGTTGGCCCGAGGATGGGCAACTGAGACGTATCGGACGTAGATCCCGCTGTTCTCGCAGTATTCCCAGAACCGGTGGTTGTTGAAGTTGGAGCCCAGGTCTGTGATGATGTGGTGGGGTAGTTAGTAACAATGTACGAGTTCATCCAGGAAGTCGAGTACTCTGTCAGCCTTGGGGCATGTGACCGGCTTGACCTCGATCCACTTGGCGAACTTGTCGAAGGCCACCAATACTCCGTTGAATCCGCCTGGTGCAGTTGGGAGTGGCCCAATCATGTCGAGCCCCCAGCAAGCGAAGGGCCAGGTTGGCGGTATGGTGACAAGCTTGTAGGCTGGGACGTGTTGCTGCTTAGCGAAGTATTGACATCCGTGGCACCTTCTGACGAGTTCTTCAGCGTCGCCCAGAGCTGTGGGCCAATAGAAGCCTCGCCGAAAGGCCTTGCTGACCAGCGTTCGAGAAGACGCGTGGTTGCCGCAGACGCCCTTGTGGATCTCCCCAAGATGTCCTTGCCTTCTTGCCTGGGGACGCACTTCATGATTACTCCAGAAGATGCACCCCACTTGTAGAGCTTGTCTCCGACGAGGACGTAGGACTTGGCGCGGCGGATGAGCTGCTCAGCCAAGTTTTTGTCCGAGGGAACCTTCTGCTCGCTGAGGTAGTCGATGAAGGGTTGCCTCCAGTCCGCATCGATCATCATGACCTCCTGGCCAGCTGGCGGATGTGCTGGGACAGTGGTCGGTGGCGCCGGATCTGGGATGGATGGCGCGTGAAGCTCGTGGACGAAGACACCCGCTGGTACATGAACGCGAGTAGAACCAAGCTTCGACTGGATGTCCGCTGCAACGTTGTTGTCGCAGACGATGTGGTGGAACTCGAGACTGTAGAACTTGTTCTCGAGCTTGCGGACTTCTAGGCAGTAGGCGTCCATGTTCTCCTTGTTGCGGTCCTAGGACTTGTTGACTTGGTTGATGACCACTGCGGAGTCGCCGTAGACTAGTAGCCGCTTGATGCCCAGTGAAGTCGCGAGGCGGAGCCCGTGTAGGAGAGCTTCGTACTCGGCTTCGTTGTTTGAGACCTTCTAGAAGATTTGCAGGACGTACTTTTGTTGTTCGCCCGTTGGAGAGATCAGAAGTACCCCTGCACCTGCGCCCTCGAGGTTGAGTGAGCCATCGAAGTACATCACCCAATGCCCTGGTTGCACGGTTGGGGTAGGTAGCTGGTTCTCCCACCACTCTGCCATGAAGTCGACTAGCGCCTGCGACTTGATGGCTGTGCGTGGCTTGAAGTCGATGGTGAGGGCGCCGAGTTCGACTGCCCACTTGGAGATTCTTCCAGTAGCATCTTGGTTCCGCAGGATGTCGCCGAGCGGGTAGTCGGTGACGACGGAGATCGAGTACTCCTGGAAGTAGTGTCGTAGCTTCCGCGAGGTGATGAGTACTGCGTACAGAAGCTTCTGTACAAGCTGATAGCGTGCCTTGGACTCTGACAGGACCTCGCTGACGAAGTAGACTGGGCGTTGCACCGGATAAGTGTGGCCGTCTTCCTGCCGCTCGACAACGATGGCAGTACTGACCACATGGGTAGTCGCAGCGAGGTAGAGCAGTAGCTGCTCGCCTTTACGAGTAGCCGTGAGGACTGGTGGCTTCAATAGGAAGTCCTTGAGCTGGGCAAGGGCTTGGTCCGCCTCTGGAGTCCACACGAACTTCTCTTGGTGCCTGAGTAGCTTGAACAAGGGGAGCCCCCGTTCTCCAAGCTTCGAGATGAATCTGTTCAAGGCCGCCATGCACCTGGTCACCTTCTGGACGTCTTTGATGCACGTGGGAGCTTTCATGCTGGTGATGGCGGAGATCTTCTCGGGGTTGGCTTCGATGCTGCGTTGGCTGATGATGAAGCCAAGTATTTCCCGAAGGTACGCCGAAGACGCACTTGTTCGGGTTGAGCTTCCAGCGGTACTCGCGCAGGGATGCGAAAGTCCCTTAACGATCGTCGATGATGGTACTGGAGTTTCTGGTCTTGACGACCACGTCATCCACGTAGGCTTCGACGTTCTTGTTGAGCTGCCTCTTGAAGCAGGTCTGGATAGCTCGTTGATAGGTGGCACCGGCGTTCTTCAACCCGAAGGACATGGTCGTGTAGTAGTACGCGCCAAACGGGGTGATGAACGCAGTCTTCTCCTGGTCTTCTTCCTTGATCGCGATCTGGTGGTACCCGGGGGTAGCGATCGAGGAAGCGAGAAGCGAGGTCGCAACTCGCCGTGGAGTCGATGACTTGATCAATCCGCGGCAACCCGAAGGGGTCCTTGGGGCAGTGCTTGTTGAGGTCGGTGTAGTCGACGCACATCCTCCACTCGTTCGAGTTCTTCTTGCGGACGAGGACGGGGTTGGCAAGCCACTCAGGATGGAAAACTTCTCTGATGAAGCCAACCGCGAGTAGTTTGGCGAGTTCCTTCTTGATGGCATCCCGTCTGTCGTCGGCAAAACGGCAAAGGTGTTGTCGCTTGGGGGTGGCCTTAGGATCGACGTTGAGGCTGTGCTCGATCAACTCCCTGGGCACTCCTGGCATGTCTGCTGGCTTCCACGCGAAGATGTCGCGGTTAGCCCGGAGGAAGTTGATGAGCGTGTCTTCCTATTTGGGGTCGAGGCCGGCCCCGATGGTGGTGGTCTTGCTGCTGTCGTCTGTCCCGAGGTCGATCGTCTTGACCAGAACCTCCTCAGCTGGCTAAGGCTTGTTGGCTTTGTCAGACTTCTCAGGGATGTCGAGTTCACTTGTGGCAAGGTTCTTCGACGCGGCATAGACCTCCATCATAGCGTTGGGTACTTGATTTGTGGAGGCAATCTCCACAGCTTCCGTGTCGCAGTCGTGCGAAATCTTCAAGTCCCCTTGGAGAGAGAGTACACCTGCCGGGCTTGGCATCTTGAGTACCAAGTAGGTGTAGTGGGGCACCGCCATGAATTTGGCCATGGCCGGTCTGCCAAGGATGGCATGGTAGGATGTTTCGAAGTCCGCGACCTCGAACTTGATGTACTCGGTACGATAGTTGTCCCGAGATTCCCCGAAGGTAGCTGGCAGGACCACTGATCCCAGTGGGATAGCCATGTTACCGGGGACGATGCCGTAGAAAGGAGTGTTGCTCTTGGTGAGCATGTGGGTGATGTCGAGCTTCATCTTCTTCAAGGTCTTGGTGAAAAGGACGTTGAGCCCGCTTCCACCATCAATGAGGACCTTGTTGAGCTTGGAGCCCGCGACCACTGGCTTCAGGACGAGAGGGGACCACCCTGGTTCGGAGAAGCTGGTCCATTGATCCGCGCGGGAAAAGGTAATGGGTACCTCCGACCACCTGAGAGGGGTCGGAACCGCTGGTTCAATGCTCATGACTTCTCGACGGGTAGCCTTTTGCTCCCGCCTGCTGGGTATTCCACCAAAGAGGACGTTGACAGTCTTGTCGGGTTCCTGGAAGTCGCCGTTGTCTCCGTCGTTCTTTTTCTTGCCTTTCTTGTCGTGAGGGTGTGGTGGCTCTGGAGTACTCTTGAGTGCTCGCCTGAGTTGGTAGCATTGCTCGGTGGTGTGGTTTCCGTCCAGATGCCACGGGCACTTCTCCTTCAGCATGTCTTTGAAGCCGCCGAAGTTCTTCTTCGAGTTCTCCTTCGCAGGGCGCTGGATAGCCGCGACAGTGTTGTCTCGCTTGCACTTGCGGTTGGGACCCGAGTAGTAGTTGTTGTTGTTGTTGCGACCGCCTTGGTTCCCGTTGTTGCCGCTGCCGCCGCCCGTGTTTCGCTTGTTCGTGCTACGGATGGTGTCATATTTGGCGTTGGCCTTGTCTTCTTCATCCGCCCAGGACGTAATCATGTCCTTGAGGTGGGGGATGGACTTGGGGCGGCGACGACTGAAGTCTTCAAAGGTGCAGCGGTGGTAGAGGCCGTCTTGGAAGAGGTCGATGACCTCCTTGTCGGTGATGTCGACTACGGTAGCGCGCTTGTCGAAGAAGCGGCGCATGTACTTGCGGAGGGTCTCGCCTTGTTCCTGCTTGACCATGGCCAGGTCCATGCGAGTACCCGATTGGCCCATGGTGCCCGCGAAGTTGCTGCTGAACTGCTCCTTCAGCTGGTCCCACTTGTCAATTGAGTGCTTGTCCAGCGACTCGAGCCATGTGAGTGGGGCTTGGTCCAGGCAGAAGGGGAAGTAGAGGCACTTGGTGTCGTTGTTGCCACCAGCGTTCTCGATGGAGAGGGCGTAGCACCTGAGCCACTGGATGGGGTCCTGCTTCGCGTCGTACTTGGTGATCCCCAAAGGCATGAACTTGTAGGGGAGGAGCAAGTAGCGAAGTCGAGGTGAGAAGGCAGGGAAGCCGTCGTTGTCGCCTGCAATGGCTGACTTCTTCCGTCGCAGCTCTTCAATCTTCTGGCGGGCGTCGTAGCCGCCCTGTGAGGCTCCGGAAGCGTAACTGTTCGCGTGGTCTCGACCGCCGCGACTGCCCCCGCCGCCGGCCCTCTTGTTGGCTCCATGGTTGGAGCTTCCTTCGTCGCTGCCACCGCCGCCAGGGTCACGGCCGCCGCCGCCGGGGGTGCGGTGAGGGACGACCTCACGGTTGCTGTTTCCACCTTGTGAGGGTCCACCGGCATTTGCACGAGTGCGATTGTGTTGAGCCGGAAGCTCGGCTCGAGTACGGTTGCGGCCAAGGTTAGCGCTGCGACTTGTAGCTTCGTTGTCGCGGTTCTTGGCGGGAGGAGGCTGGTTGACTCTATTGTCGACCCGCATGAAGTAAGCGTCTTCAGCGAGCTTAGCGATGACTTCTCCAGCGCGTATTCCCTGAGCCTGGCGTGTAATCGCTGTTATTGACATGAGGCTCTGCTCGGGGGTAGTTGTCAGTGTTTAACCCTCTCGACCTCCATGGGAGGTACCCGCAGCAAAGTAGAAGGTGGGGATCGCCATGATCTAGAACCCGAAGGTACGCGCGAGGACACAAGACACAAGGTTTATACAGGTTCGGGTAGCCGGAGTAGCTACCCTACGTCCTGTTTAGAGTAGTATTGCGCCCTGCGCTTGGGTTGTTCCCCGGAGGGATTGGAGATGTCCTCCTAGGTACCCGGCCCTCTTTTATAGTCCAGGGGGCGGGTTCCTAGTCGGTTACAAGGGAGGAGTCCTAGTAGGATTACACAGAGCGAGTCCTAGTAGGAGTACAAGGGAATTCTAGTAGGAGTCCGTCTTCTACTCTTCCTCCTTCCTTGCATGAGTACCTGGGGTGTATGCCCGACAAGCCCCCGAGCATGTTGTAGTCGAGAGTAGTAGTTCGAGTAGTCTTGAAGCCTCTTCGAGTAGTTCTTGAGCGTCCTCGAGTACTGCTTGGAGAAGTCTTCAATAGTACTTGAACTGCCGTGAGGCTGGAAGGTGGTCCAGCTCATCAGTCTTGAAGTCGAGATTATATGGAAGTGCGGTTGCAAAATCGCACTCCATATGGAGTAGCCCCCGAGCCTTAGGTTGAGTTGCAGACTCTAGCTGAGGGTCAATCTTGATTCCGAATCTTGTCTTGAAAAAATTGAACGATGGGTGTAGCATAGCAGCCCCCGAGCCTTGAAATGATTAGGTAATCAATCCAAGGGTCTTCAGTGTTCGCGAAAGCCATCATCTGAGTACTCTTGCAGTGTGTAACCCTCGAGATAAGAGAGCTGTATGAGCCACACTGAGTAGTGATTGGTGAGGAGCCCCCAAGCTTGAGAGCGACCAAAGCATGCTGAAGTTATCTTCGAGTAGTATGTTGAGTGCAGCCCCCGAGCTGGAGAGATTCCGAGTAGTAATTTGGCATCGAGACAAGGAGCTTGAGAAGTAGTCGTGCCGTTAGAGCGGACTTTAGATGCGACCGAAGTCGACTTTAGATGCCGGCAGAGCGGAATTTAGAATGCGACTTGAAAACCGAAGTCGACTTTGTGCCGCGCGGAGCGGACTTTGAGATGCGACTTAAAAACCGAAGTCGACTTTAGTTGCCGCGCGAAGTGGACTTTGATATGCGACTACAATAGTTGACTTTGTGCCACGTGGGGTGGACTTAAGATGCAAAAAACGAAAAGCACTTTCTGGAAAGCCAAAGCGAATAAAAAATCAGAAAAAACGAGTAGTTTTGCCGCCGGAGCGGGCTTAAGATTGCGACCGAAGTCGGCTTGTGCCACCGGAGTGGGCTTGGATGCGACCGTTAGCGTCGATTTGTGCCACCGGAGTGGGCTTAAGTACCTGAGCCATGGATTTCAGACCCAAGGTATGGTTGCCGCCAGAGCGGGCTTGAGGGTGCGACCGGAGTCGGCTTGTGTACCTAGGCCATGGATTTCAGACCCAAGGTACGAGCGCGAGTACTTAGGGTACTTGGACCCATGGTACAGAGCGTGAAGACCACGTGCAGCTAGGTTCCATCATCGCCAGGACCCGAGGGCCGCTTACAGCTAGGTTCCATCGAAGCTTACACACGTAGTATGCCATCGAAGCAGGCGAAGATGCGACCGGAGTCGACTTTAAGTTGCCGCACGGAGCGGAATTTAGAATGCGACTTTAGAAGTCGACTTTAGATTACCGCGCGTAGCGGACTTTAGTAACTGCCTCCTAGGGATAGCCCCCGAGTTGATGAAGTAGACTCATGGTGACTTGATTGATATACCCCAAGAGTAGTCAGCAAAGTGTAGCTCCCGTGAAAACCCGCCGAGAAGCGTACACAAATGAGTAGTCGGCAAGTAGTCCTACATGATGAGGAGAACAAGCCAAAACAGTAATCATTTAAATAAATGACTTAGCTGTTGCTGCCTGGGCAGACTGATGATGAAGCCGTGGCGGTCGGCGATGGAGCCACGACGGTTGTTGTTAAAGTTGACTAGTCAGAGTTGATTTCGACTAGTTGTTGGGGGCGTGACTGCCGGTCTTGACTAATTTGGAAAACTAGTCAAGATGAAAGGCGACGCGATACGACCAGAAGACGATGTCGTGGCGGCACGCGGCATACTCGAAGTAGAGCCAGTGTTACCGCGAGACAAGTAGTCACGACGCACGGCATGGATGAAGTAGAGCCAGCATGGCCGCAAGACGAAGTCGCGGCGCACGGAGTAGTCGACGACGAGCCTGGGCGAGGAGGAGTAGTCGACGACGAGCCTGCGCGAGGCGGAGTAGTCGACGACGAGCGGCGCGACTAGACACGTGACGAGCCGCACGACGTGCCGGGGCACTCGGATGCGCGGTGGAGTAGTCGACGATGGGCGGCGCAACGAGCCGCGTGACGAGCCGCGCAACGTGCCGAGGCACCCGGACGCGCGGCGTAGGCGAAGTAGTCGCTGCAGCCGGGAGAGTGGAGACGAGTACTCGCGGTGCACTACGAGGTTGACGTAGAGCGCGTGGAGCCGGAGACGAGTAGTCGCGGCGCACGGCAAAGTTGACGTAGAGCCCGTGGCCGAATGACAAGTAGTTGCGGCGCGTGTAGTTGTACCCTCGTACATCCCTTGTGTGCATCAAGCATTGAAACTTGGAGATTCCTGGTGCACCTTTGTGTGCGTGTAGCTGATTTGTACCAAGTTGATTTCTCGAGATGCACAAGCTTGGGAACGGCACAACTACACAAACTAGGGAGCAGCAGTGCTCTGTTCTACCTTGATCCTTGTGTGGCTTCTCTGTACGGGAACTCAAGTTGAAATTGGAACGCCGAGCGGGGCCGTCCGGCCAGCTGGTTCTCTCGTGACTTCGAGTCCGAAAGGAAAAAGGAGGTTGCCTCGAATTTTTCTCGACTCCGAACTCGAATTCGTCGATCTCGAGCTCGGAGTAAACACGTCGAGCTGCGCAGATTCCATCTTTGGACTTGATGCATACTTGGTCTTGGTGTGAGCACGAAGTGTGCTCTGTATCAGACTCGGCGAGATGCGAGTTGGTGAATATCGTTTCCTCGGTGGATTTTCGCAATGGCGTAATTGTGGAGATTCCAGAGTTGATCGTCGATCGAACGCGAAGAGCCGTTGTAGATGAATAACCTTTTGATGATTGGTCCTTCGAATTCGCCTGATGATCGTGACGATCGGCCCCACGGTGGGCACCAGCTGTCGGTGTTTAAACCTCTCGACCTCCATGGGAGGTACCCGCAGCAAAGTAGAAGGTGGGGATCGCCATGATCTGGAACCTGAAGGTATGCGCGAGGACACAAGACACAAGATTTATACAGGTTCGGGTAGCCGGAGTAGCTACCCTTCGTCCTGTTTAGAGTAGTATTGCGCCCTGCGCTTGGGTTGTTCCCCTGAGGGATTGGAGATGTCCTCCTAGGTACCCGGCCCTCCTTTATATAGTCCAGGGGGCGGGTTCCTAGTAGTGTGTACTCTGCTCTCGACCGCCTCGAGAGCTTCCGCAAGGTTGCGGATGGGGAGGTTGTGTCGGAGATGCCGGCGCCGTTCGTTGCGCTTCCTGTTACGCTCATGTCGAGCGTCCCTATTGGCGGTGATCTCGTCTGCAAGTGCATCAGCAGACAGCTCGTCTGCGGAGATGTCTTCAAGGTACTTGTTCTGAGCTGTTCCTGAGGGTCCTGGTGTGTCGCCGGCAGCCATGAAGACTTGGTGATCGGGGTTGCCAAGACTGGATTCAGAGCTCGCCACCTCGGTTGGGGTGTACGAGTCAGCCCGGGCAAGTGGGGTTCCCTCCTGGAATGGGAGCGAGTCGAGGTAGGCGACGTAGCATGAGTCTCCACTTATCAGGTCAGCGGGCTTGCAGTCTGGCCAGTAGACAAATCTCCCGGTGGGTGTGGACGTTATAACTAGCCCAGAGGCCGGCCCTGATAAGGGATGCTCAGTAGTGTTGTCCTCGGACTCGAGATCCTCTGGGTCCGACCCGAAGTCGAACTCATATGCGGATGTTGACGGTTAATAGTTGTATCAAAGTTCGTTTAGACTTGCAAGCGGAGAAGTCTCCCATCGTAGTCAAGGGACCCTTCTTCCCTCGAATGGTGAACCCAAGGTATCGAATCCGTGGAACAATGTGCAACGCAAGGATTCAATCTAGTAAAGCAAGGTAAGCTATCTTATGAAGAATCAAATTGCATCTAATCTAAGATATCATAAGAAAAACGAATCTAATCTAATCTACTAAAGATGTAGCAAGAGAAAGCAAGAGATAACCGATGTCGAGAGTCTAGATCATGCTTATGTTGTGGCTCCAAACAAGATAGATGAAGATAGAAAAGCGAATCTCATTAAAAGCATCCTTAAATCGTGGCCTTCCATCCGACTCCGAAAACGCCCGCCTTTCGGAACCCCTGTTCTATCACAACGTATCCCTACTCATGCGGGTAGTCTAGGGCGAGTTCGATAGAACAAGTTGAAATCACTTGGCCGGTCCGGTATGCACCTCTAGCCACCGCGGCTACAAGAGCACCCTAAGTAATCTAGCTGCAAACTAGATCGTAGAAGAAGCAAAATCAAGAAGAAAACAAAATCATCGAGAAGGCACTTGATCGCTAGAAATCGAATTCACTTACAAACTTCACCATGAATGATTACATGAACAAGATCACCACCGGGGCCCTCCCTCGATCTTGATCCTCGCTCCGGAGCTCCGACGTGGTCTTCCATGCAAGGTTCCCACGTCGGCTAGGGAAACCCTAGACAACTAGCACGACCCTCATCTCCGAGATGGTGTCCCTCAAGCTTCTCTGCTCCTCAGCGGCGGATGACGAATTGGATAATCCGTGGCTCTTGGTAAGGGGGCTATAAATAGCCAGAGGTGCAACTAGGTCAAAGGGGAGGCCGATTGGGCCCCGAAACGGGTTGGGTCGGCCGGCCTGGGCCCAATTCGGCCCAGCTCGTGGCCTGCTTCGCCCGGTGTTGCTTCTCGTGTCTTCTAGATGCTCTCCCCTTTTGCATGTGTGCCGTTGACGTCGGTTTCTCTCCGAATTGGACGAAGCTCCTTGTCTTGCAAGATTCAACACTTTTCTAGCTAGGTCCTCGGAGTTTATCATCTCCTCGGGCTTGGTCCTTGGTCTCTTGGAGTCATGTTCACTTCATTGCTTGACTTGTACCGGGCTTTTAAGGTCTTGTCATGAGATGCTTAATGAACTTATCCCGAAAGTCTTGCTTTCAATGTTAAAACCTTACGTAAACACTTAACTCCAAAACCGACATGCACAAGTGAACTTGTTATACCACGGGGGTTAGTACCAATGGATAATATACAAAAGTCATGCCAACACCGAAGGTAAACTCATGGCTAGGTTGACGGATTTTCACCGTCAACAGCTCCCCCATGTTTAAACCTTGCTCGTCCTCGAGTAAGCCTTCGATGGATATCATCGTTTCCCTTCATTGTTAAAACCTTGTACTTGATCATACATGAAAAAAACATAATGCTCTCAAAAGTTTAATTCGTTAAAGTTCCATAATGTACTAGCCTTCATCCCTACGGAGGGTAGATATTTAATTAAGCTTATCCCACAAGTATTAACATGCTCCCAAAATTCAAATGGATCTCAGAAATTTTGAAATGAAGAACAAGATGAAAAAGAGCTAAACCAAGTTCACAAATTTAAACCACCTTGCATCTTGCTCATGAACTCTCATCTCATCATGTCTCTCAAGCCGATTTATTCTACTCCTTTCCCTCTCATAACACATATATATGTGGTAGGCTTTATATGGAGCTTTTTGGGAAAGTTTAGTCCTACCTAGATATTATAAATGAGATGTTGTCAAAACAAGACAAGCTTCTCATGGTCTTACTAAGACTCATCAAAAAGGTCATTGGAAAATGATGTTAAATCAAGGAGGGGAAAGAGAAAAATACACACGCTTGAGATAGGTGGACATGTGCAAATGGCAAAAGTGATCCCGAGGTACAAAGGAAGTCCTCGTTATCGGATTGCACATGGTTGGAAAATGAGAATGGATCTTTTAATCTTGAAGCTTTGAATTTCCTCATGCACTTTAGAGAACCGGGGAGTTCACTTTACGCATACTCATATTTTTTTCTTTCTTCTCTTCTTTTTTTCTTTCTTTCATTCTTTTTCTCATTCATTCATTTTTTTGTGGGACTTTCACCTTGGAAGTCCCGTGCATCGCCTTTGAACTTCCTCTTTTTTTAATTATTCCCCTTTGAACTCTAAAATTGCACCGTACCTACCTCCTCCCCCATGCTTAGACGTTGCTCGTCCTCGAGCAAAGAGGTGATGAATAAGGTAGGTACCGGAAATATATTTCCTTGGAGAGATACTTGAATTTTTTAATGTTGGCACCATCTTGCGATCTTCCTTGAATTGATGATCCATTCTCAATGATAGGTTGTGGTCAAGGAGGTAAACACAAAAGATGATATTTGGTTTTAAGGGTGGATATCCGACGAGGTTTGTGAGATCTCCGATGCGGGGATACACAATGCACGGATAAAAGGCTAGCAAAAAGATAGATATGCAAAAAATGGAATGACCAGCTTCTTAGTCTCGGGCCAGAGAAATCATGACCTGCAATAACTCACCCAAAAAAACCTTGTATACTAAGTTTTTGCACTCAAATATTTATAAGGCTCTGGATAGGTAGAGAAACAAGCAAGTGGTATTTATGACAAGGTTAGTTTTACATTTAAGAAAAAAATAAATCATCTTTAATCTATCTAAAACTTGAGAGCACATAAAACAGTATGGGTCTTTATTTTTTATCATAACCTCCGCTAAAGATTAAGCTAGCATTTAGATAATTTCAGATTTGTATTTTTAAGAGAGCACTAGGTTAAACATGCATAAATCAATTACAAAGATAAACAAAGTGGCAATTATAATCATATATCATCATGGCACAAACTTTGTAACTTTACTAATGGTAAAAACTTGGTGGTGACATTATTCATGATGAAAATAAACACTAACACACACGCTGAAAATTAAACTAAAAATTAAAGTAAAGCTGAAAATACTACGCATACATAGGTGCAAACAAGCTGAAAATTAAACAAAAGGGGTAAAGGAAAGATAACTAAAGCTCCTCCTCTCTCTAATCTTCCGCCGGTGGTTGATATTGATAGCCTTGGTTGTTGTACCCCTTACTCATAATAGGATTGCGCCTCTCCTCATATGAATTGTCTGACGGTGCTAGGTGAAGGTGTCCAAGCACATAAACAATGTTTGCATTTCCTTCACCCATTTGGTTTGCATTGGTTTGGATGGCTGCAATAATTTTGCATGTTTCTTGCAGCGTATCCTCCAATGGTGACCACATTTTGTTGTGGTTGAGGAAGGTGTGCATATGGCTCCGCAAAGGCTACGTTGGGCACCGCAAAATGGTGGGGGCATGGCTGCACCACTCCCCCATGCTTGCATTGGTACATCACCGTAGTAACTCGGCAGCGTAGGGGTTCCTCCAAATGGTGGCACATAATTTTGTTGCGCACCTCCTTCTCGGGCCGTGGGAGAACCTTCTCCTATAATCCTTTATTTTTTTTCTTCGCCGGCACAAGAAGTCCTTCCTCTAACCAATCTTCTTTCCCCTCAAGAAAAAGTCTTTGGCCACTTTGAAACCTCCTCTCTCATCTTTCAATCTTAAGGAAGTCCGGGTAGGAGATGCTTCGGGTTCCTTATAATACCCGGTCTTAAAGAGATAACCAACATAGAGAGGTAACACCCCGAACCAATATCTCTCGATGTTGCTACACAACACCACCGGTTGATCATGAGGTAAGAGAGGTCAATTGGCCACTTGGCAATCAAAGCCGAGTAAAGCCAATTCAACTCCGTGTTGGTTATCTTTGTCTCTCTCATTCTCCCCAAAATCCTTTTGCACATCCATGAGTGAAACACTTGGATGATGGGGTTCCGGGTAGTATTTCTTCGTTGATGGTCTTCTCCCGCGATCATACTCCAAAAACCTTCCCATGTGCCTTCATGCACATCCACTTGTTCCGGAGCTCCCTTTTGAAAATAGGAGACACTCGCCCATGGGTCTACAATACTAGAACATGCAATCGTTTCGAACATGAAAACCAATCTAATCTATCGGGGGTTGTGACCACGATTTCACCCTTTCCCTCCTCTCGTACTAACGCGAAGGTACTCATGACTAGACCTATGATGGACACGATGTGTTGAATGGATCCAAGGAAGCATTAGAGCCCTTACTTCCTTTACGGCATGGTAGCTAACCTTAAGCATTAAAGTATATTCAACACAAGATGATAGAAAGATGATCCAACAAAGTGTGATTACATCTCAAGATTGATTGCAACCCATGGATGAAAGGGGATTACCCCATCAAGGTGCTAGAAATAACACTGTTGATCAAGGTTACCCTTCCGACGGTGTCTTCCTTCTTCTCCACTTGTGGGCTCCCTCCAAACGGAATGAGAGACTCAGCATTCCTTCATCAAGGGTATGCGCCATGGTCATGAAAATTTCCTAGGCGAATTCCTTGTGGGTGTTTACCGACACTCCGTTAGAGAATTGCACCGGTGTCCCGTATGAAACCCAATATGTGGAGAGCTTGGTCGTCGATGTCGACGTTCGGTACAAGCCTCTACTTAAGGTGAGCGAGCTTCTTCTCCTCCTCCTCCATCATGATCACATACCCCTCGGAATACCACGGAGCGTATGGAGGTGGAGCGGATGATCGTGTCAAGTGGCAAGGTTGTGTTATTGAAGTTTGGTAAACCTCATAAACGAGTTTCGTGTGGCCCTCATGCCACCAAGGAGAAGGGTGGTTCCTCCTCGGCGGTGCCGTGTCCTCCTCCATACTCCGAGGAGACTCGGAAACCGAGTGCCTCCTCGAAGAGGTTGATGGCTTAGACGACGATGATCCCTTCTTCTTCGGTGAAAAGGCCTGTAGTTTTCTTCCTTGATTGCAGCACTCTCCCTCACAAATATATATCCGAGGTTTTCACCCAGTAACAAGGTACACAAATATTATTTTGGAGTCTGGACTTTGAGTGGATTAAGGATGTGATTTGTTGCACGATACAAACGCGGTGGATGGCTAAGTCTAAGGTGGTTCCGGCCTACAAACTAGAGCACACGAACAAAGAGTTGGATGAAAGACTTACCTCTCTCCTCTTGGCTCGGTTCTTCTCTAGTGCATGTTGCTTCGTTACCGCGGACACCTTCCAAACGTTCCCGTCCACTCCTTCGCTTGCATTATTGCTCCTTCCACTTGATGTTTTCGCTTGATTCACTTCCATACTCCCTTGCCTCACATGCATCCATGATATTCCTACAAAACAAGGCCTTGGCTGCCCCTCCATGCTTGTACTTTGCATGTGGTTTGATAAAAGATGTTGGAGGGGCATCCCGTGATGTATCATGGTGCATGTATGGTTAGGTTAACTAGATTGCCTCCCTCTAAGCATGTTTTAAGGTTGGGCACTCCTCTAATTTCGAAATTTAAAAATATTTTTCAGAGCCAAGCAAGAACTCAAGCATAAATTTAGAGAAGTTTTTAAACCATTAAAAACAAATGTAAGTCGAAAATATTTTCCGACTACGTTGATATCGGTCTCACCGGTATAGTTTACCTTCACTGGTTGAGAGCAAACTTTTCTCGGCTTGATCATGGGGGCATAGGTTTAGGTTATAATTCTGATTAGATAAGAGAGATTTTGAATAAAATTAAATTAAATGAGGCTTAGAAAAATTCTAATCTTAGAGAAACCAAGGATAAGGATTTTTAAACCAACCAAAAGTTTTAGTTTCTAGGTTCACGCGAGTCCTACCACGTGCTGAAATTTAATTAACACCTAGGTATAAGTCGTGGCTCTACTCATGTGTTTTTAGCATGAAAAAGTAAGTCAACCACAGCACCATAATGAGGGTGAAGGGTTGAGTTAGGTTCTGAAATTATTTGATTGTGATTTCTCGAAAAAGAATGAACAAACACATAGGAGGGTTCATGCAAAGGGTTTATGACAAAGCAAAATATTCAACCAAGAATTATGTCTCTAACATTGTTCAACCATTCTAAGTCTAATGTTTTGCGTAGTAAAATTCAAAAACTAAATTATTAAGAAGACTCGAAAAACCTGGAATCGGGTTGTCCTCCCGGTAGCTTATTCTTGACTCGACGAATCGGGTTGCCTCCCTCCTAGCGCTTCGTTTATAGTCCATGGCTAGACTTCTTCACTTGATTACTTCGGATCAACACTCTTTGTGGGTGTTGCAATCTTGGGTACCCACTTTGGCTTAGTCATTTTTTGGTCTTCACAGGCTGGCTTTGTCATTTGGTCTTGACGGATGCAACAACTTCCTTGTGGCTCGGCATCTCGAACTCCGGTCCTTCGGTCGTGATCTTCGTGGTCTCCTAGTGTGATCCTCCATCTCTCCCGAATGAGTTTGAGTAGCCTTCGCTGTCTTGGGACCTCGGAGTTGTCTCGAATATTCTTCTTTGTTACCCATCGGGCACCCGGCAAGTTGTCCCACTTGCGTCTAGTATCTTCATCACGATGAACACTTCACGTATAAAGCTTCCGACCTCCGTCACCTTGCCATCTAAATTCTTCAATATTTTCTCAATAGCCTCAAACTTAGTGACGGCGTCCTTGGACATGGTCGTGCTCCACACACTCCTTGCATGTGGAACTTGCTTCGGCGGCCTTCGGGTGTTGAGCTTCTTTCTCCATCTTCATCTTCTCCATCCTCCTCTTAAGTAGACCGATATGCCACTCAAGGAATCCGGCTCGTATGCATTCAACTCTCGCAATCGTCATGCGGATAGTTGAGACCTTGATCTTGAATGGCCTCCCGGCGTCTTGAAGGTTTATGATAGGTAGATCAACAATGTTCGGGGTGCATAGCTTGAGGTTGATCTTCCTTTGGACTTGGAGGTGGTGATTCCCTTGGAGATTTCGACGGTCCTTCGAGTTTGACTTTTGAATCTAGGGTTTCCACCGCTTTAGCTTGTGTTGCACATCTCCTTTTCCTGTAAAGTTTCCCAGGATCATTGGGTTTCTTAGAGAGGTAGCCAACCATCTCCGGTTAGGGTTAGCAATAAAACAAAAATCTAACAAAAGAAAAATTAGGGTTAATCAAAACTAGATTAGATTGATTTTTTTCTTTTTGAGGGTGATCAAACTTAAGAGATGCAAGAGAAAATCAAAAGAAAAACTGAAAGATAAGCGATACTAGATCGTATCTAGATTGCTTGCTCCCCGACAACGGCGCCAGAAAAAGAGGCTTGTTGACGGTTAATAGTTGTATTAAAGTTCGTTTAGACTTGCAAGCGGACAAGTCTCCCGTCGTAGTCAAGGGACCCTTCTTCCCTCGAGTGGTGAACCCAAGGTATTGAATCTGTGGAACAATGTGCAACGCAAGGATTCAATCTAGTAAAGCAAGGTAAGTTATCTTATGAAGAATCAAATTGCATCTAATCTAAGATATCATAAGTAAAACGAATCTAATCTAATCTACTAAAGAGGTAGCAAGAGAAAGCAAGAGATAACCGATCTAGAGAGTCTAGATCATGCTTATGTTGTAGCTCCAAACAAGATAGATGAAGATAGAAAAGCGAATCTCATTAAAAGCATCTTTAAATCGTGGCCTTCCATCGGACTCCAAAAACGCCCGCCTTTCGGAACCCCCGTTCTGTCACAACGTATCCCTACTCATGCGGGTAGTCTAGGGTGAGTTCAATAGAACAATTTGAAATCACTTGGCCGGTCCGGTATGCACCTCTAGCCACCGCGGCTCCAAGAGCACCCTAAGTAATATAGCTGCAAACTAGATCGTAGAAGAAGCAAAACCAAGAAGAAAACAAAATCATCGAGAAAGCACTTGATCGCTAGAAATCAAATTCACTTACAAACTTCACCATGAATGATTACATGAACAAGATCACCACCGGGGCCCTCCCTCGATCTTGATCCTCGCTCCGGAGGTCCGACGTGGTATTCCATGCAAGGTTCCCACGTCGGCTAGGGAAACCCTAGACAACTAGCACGACCCTCATCTCCGAGATGGTGTCCCTCAAGCTTCTCTGCTCCTCGGCGGCAGATGACGAATTGGATAATCCGTGGCTCTCGGTCAGGGGCTGTAAATAGCCAGAGATGCAACTAGGTCAAAGGGGAGGCTGATTGGGCCCCGAAACGGGCTGGGCCGGCCGGCCTGGGCCGACAGGCCTGGGCCCAATTCGGCCCAGCTCGTGGCCTGCTTCGCCCGGTGTTGCTTCTCGCGTCTTCTAGATGCTCTCCCCTTTTGCATGTGGGCCCTTGACATCGGTTTCTCTCCGAATTGGACGAAGCTCCTTGTCTTGCAAGATTTAGCACTTTTCTGGCTAGGTCCTCGGAGTTTATCATCTCCTCAGGCTTGGTCCTTGGGCTCTTGGAGTCATGTTAACTTCATTGCTTGACTTGTACCGGGCTTTTAAGGTCTTGTCATGAGATGCTTAATGAACTTATCCTTGAAGTCTTGCTTTCAACGTTAAAACCCTGCATAAACACTTAACTCCAAAACCGACATGCACAAGTGAACTTGTTATACCACGGGGGTTAGTACCACTGGATAAGATACAAAAGTCATGCCAACACCGAAGGTAAGCTCATGGCTAGGTTGACGGATTTTCACCGTCAACAGCGGAGTCCGAGTAGAAGCCGGAGAGGGGGTTGGAGTCCGAAGCGTGGCCGGGGGCGGTGTCGGAGTCCGAGATGTACTCGGGTACGGGCTCCTTGCCGGCCCGGCGCGCGAAGGGAGCCTCCGTGCGGGCCCTGCAGGTGTTGCGGGGGCCACGCGTGGAGCGCTCGCGGGGTGGGGGGACCACATGCGATGGCTGAGCAGCCTGCTCGCATACGGTAGCCCGCGGGGACGTCGAGTTCGAGTTGGAAGCGGACCCGAGCTCGAAGTCAGCGTGATGGTCGAAAAGCGAAATTTCGCCAAACTTGCCGGCGGGTTCGCCTGTGACAATTTCAGGAAGCGTCACGAAGCCGGTCTCCGGGTTGGGCGACATGGTGAGGCGGCGCTGGAAGGATCCCGCGCCGTCAGCAGTGCAGACCCAAGCGCCGAAAACGAAGGTGTCGCCATGGTTGAAGGCGACGGTTGGCTTGAAGTAGACAGGAGCCGTCTAGTTCGCCATGTGATCTCGGGTGAGAGCCCCTACCTGGCGCGCAAGTTGTCGGTGTTTTAGACCGGCAACCTACTAAGGGGAGTACCTGAAGTAGATGAATGTGGCCTCGCCGAGATCGGTAACTCGAAGGAAGAGACACGTGGCACACAATTTAGACAGTTCGGGCCGCGAGGTGCGTAATACCCTACGTCCTGTATGCTGCATAGCTCTGGATTGATTGGGTACGATTACAAGATGGTGCAATTGTACGCCGTGAGATGAGATGATGAGAGAGGGGTCCCTGCCTCGCCTTATATAGTCCGGGAGGCAGGGTTACAAGTCGGAACAGGGAAAGAGTACTTAGTCGAGTACATCTAGGAGTCTTCCATACAGTGCGGGACATGTATAGCTTCCTAACCGAGTACTTCTCCTCTGTAGTCCTTGTGCTTCACGCCATCAGGTACCGTGCAACGCAAGTCAGGTAGTCCCAGGGGCCCACCGAGTAGTCGGTCCTGGTACCCACCAAGGCAGTGGGCCTAGGGAGGTCCATACGACAAACTCCAAGTCATGTGTTGGGTAGTTTTCCTCATGTTTCTTTAGCTGCCTCGAAGCATAAGCCACAACTTTCCCTTCTTGCATCAGGACGCATCTGAGTCCTTGCCTTGAAGCGTCACAGTAAACCACGAAGTCTTTCTTCATATCTGGCAAAGTAGCACTGGGCTGTAATGAGTCTTCTTTTCAGCTCTTGGAAATTCCTCTCACACGCTTCTGTCCACTCGAACTTGGTGTTGTTCTTTAGCAGTTCCGTCATCGGCTTTGCAATCTTGGAGAAGTTTTCAGTGAACCTCCGGTAGTATCCTGCCATCCCAAGGAAACTCCTGACGTCTGTCACGTTCAACGGCTGCTCCCACTTGGTAACCGACTCCACCTTAGATGGATCCACAGCGATCCCTTCTGCTGATAACAGTGTCCCAAGAACGTGACCTTCTCCATCCAGAACTCGCACTTGCTCAACTTGGCATAGAGCTTTTGCTGCCTCAGCCTCTCTAACACGATCCTCAGGTGTTCCTCATGCTCCTCCGCTGTTTTAGAGTAAATCAGGATATCATTGATGAACACCACCACGAACCTGTCTAACTCCTCCATACAGACTTTGTTCATCAAGTTCATGAAGTAGGCAGGAGCATTGGTCAGCCCGAAAGAAACCACCACAAACTTGTACAAACCGTACCGTGTGGTAAAAGCTGTCTTAGGAATATCCTGCTCTCAGATCTTCATCTGGTGGTACCCTAACCTCAAATCGATCATGGAAAGTAACTTTGCTTTCTTGAGCCTATCCAACAGATCCTTAATCCTTGATAGTGGGTATTTGTTCTTGATAGTTATCGAGTTGAGCGTGCGGTAGTCTATGCACATCCTCTTGGTGCCATCTTTCTTTTCCACGAAGAGTACAGGTGAACCCCACGGTGAGGCACTCGGCCAAACAAACCCTTGCTCTAGCAACTTCTTGAGTTGTTTCTTCAACTCATCTAGATCCTCGGGCGACATCCGGTACAGACTCTTTGCAACAGGCCCGGCTCCCGGCATCAGATCGTTCACAAACTCCAAATCTCGGTCAGGGGGTAACTCCGTAAGCTCCTCTGGAAACACGTCCGGAAACTCACAGACCACTCGGATTTCCTCAATTTCTTTCCCACTCATGTTGCACAACATCGTTGCAGTCTTCGGACTCTGAGGTTCAATCTGCACTTTCGTTCCATTGGGGTGTTCTAGCTGTATGAACCTGGGGTTGCATGAAACCATTCCGTTGTGCTTCGCCAACCAATCCATTCCAAGGATCACGTCTATGCTAGTTGACTTCAAAACTGTCAAGTCTGTCGTGAACAGCTATCCCTCAAAGACCAACTTCACCCCTGTACACTCTAACGTACTCCTCTTTTCTCCTAGCGGAGAGCTAGTTAAGATAGGCCTTGGTCGAGGCTTAGTTGGTAACGACCTTTCTTTAACAAACTTGGTAGAGATATACGAAAACTGAGCTCCGGTATCAAACAAAACTGTTGCCAAAACTGAGTCAACAAGGAACTCACTGACTGCGACGTCAGGTGCGGCTGTAGCCTCCTTAGCGGTGAGGTGGTTCAGGCGTCCTCAAGTAGCTGGCGGCTGAGCGGACCTCTGCTGAGTACGGGGTGGCTGTCCTCCTGGTGCTGGTGCCTTGGCCGGTGTCTGGTACTACGAGCTGCAGTTCTGACCTACTGGTTGCACCAGATGCGGGCACTCGAATGACTTGTGCCCAACCTGATGGCAGTTGAAGCAAGTCACCTTAGCTTTGTCTGTTGCTTGCGGTGGCGGTCTCGGCCTCCAGTTGCTTGGTCCTCCACTCCCTCCTGGGTTGGTCCTGTTCTGCTGTTATGGCTGGGTAGAGTAGTGCCTCAGCTGTGACTGGTGACCCGATGGAAAATCTGTCCTCTGCCTCTGGGGTGGACCTGAGCGTCCTGCCTGGGCAGTGCGCTTCTTCTTGCTCCCCTGGACCTCCACGTACTCAAGACTCAACCTCTCAACGATCAGTGCCTTGTCGATGATGGAGCGAAGCGTCGGGCAGTCGTGCGCGGCCAAGTGGTGAGCCATCCCTCTGTGTAGTCCCTTCCTGAACCAGTACACTTTCTTCTTCTCAGCGTTGGTGTTGTCCGGTGCGTACCTCATCAGCTCCTGAAAGCGGTTGGCGTACTCTTGCACAAAAATTTCTCCCATCTTGAGGTATCGGAACTCGTCAGCCTTCCAGGCCATCACGGCCTCGGAAATGTGGTGGTCCCTGAAAGCCTCCACAAACTCGTCCCACCCGATGTGCAATGGGTCTGGGTGTGAGTCGCCGTAACTGTCCATCCACACACTTGCAGTACCAATCAGCTAGTGCGCTGCCACGGTCACACACTCCTTCTCTGTAAGCTCAGTCAACTCCAGCTTCTTCTCTATCTCTCTCAGCCAGTTGTTCACATCCATAGGATCCGCTGAGTTGTCGAAGGTTGGTGGTCGCAGCTTGTTGAAGTTCTCAACCTTCTTTTGGAAACCCTCTGGTACGTTGCGGTGTTGTGCCCTATGGTTGTTGTTGTTCTGAGCTAGCATGTGGGTGATCGTTTGCATCAGCTGTGTCTGCACTGCCATCACGTTGGCCAAGTTCGGGTGTGGTAGCGGCGGTGGCACCTCATGTTCTTGCTCCTAGTCGGCTCCTCCCTCGGGCTCGGGTACCTGCTCAGGCTCAGGCTCCTGCTCCTGACCTCCCTCGGTGTTGTTCGCGGGTCCACGCCCTCCTTGGCCTCCTCGGCCTCCACGGAGACCTCCTCGCGGTGCGTGACCTCCACGGCACCCACGTGCTCTCGCCCCAACTGGGTTATTGGCATCCTCCCCTCCGTTGCCTCCAACGACCTCCTCGAAGTGGGCTAGGAGTCGTCCGGACCTCCTTGCTCCTAACATTTGTTCCATGCTAAAGAGTCAGCAATGGTAGGGAGAGAATTTATGGGGCTATTAATTATAAAGTAGTAATCATTCTAACAATTAGACAATTTCACTCAAACAAGTAAGAAGCATGAAATCCGAAGTAAAACCATGAAGATCCATGACACTCAATCAATGCCACCATACAAAAGAGGTGTATCTCGAGGTTCACTCCAACGACCTTCGAGATTACACGGCAACACATCACGCTAACGCCTGGTACATCATGGGGGTAGCTACTACTAATATAACAACATGGGTGGTAGCCACTACAGCTAGATCATCAAGACAACTTTGGATCTACTGCTAGAGCTCTACTCCTAGTCACGGGGTGCACTGGGGTGCCACTGGGCTAGAGTCTGGGGGGTACAGAGTAGAACGGCGGCGAGTTGACTCCTGGGTATCTCGACAACCTGATCACTGGTCCTCCATAGTAGTCTCGAATGTCCTCGAGAGCGCGGTCCATCTCAGCTTTGTCCTGAGTGCCTCTCGGGTACGGGCGTAGCTGTGGAAGAAGCGTTGGAGGTAGCTCAAAGGTCTCTGCTCGAAGTCGTGCCCTCTTCTTCGGTGGTAGCAGTGCTGAGATCTCCTCCAACTCTAGTCTCTGCTGGTCGGAGCGCTCCCTGGCCGTGCGGGTCTTGATAGCACGGTCTTGCTCCTCGTACACTCGGCCTCCCAGGTAAACCAGATGGTAGTAGTTGTGACGGCTCCTCTCCTCCAGGTCCCAGACCTCTCCTGGTTGTCCGTCGCTGCACCTCCGAGGGACTCGATCAGGTAATCGGCCTCCGACAACCGCTCCCTGTCTGCGCGGGTGGTATCCACAGTGACTCGGTGCCTCTCCTCAGCGGTCCTCACCCGTGCCTCCTAGGTTGTGATCGCCACGGCGTCGCGCTCTGAGCTGGTCCTGGCGGCTGCTAGTCCCAGTTGCACCAACTCGCTGTTCCTCAGGTGAGCCTGCTCCAGTCGATTCTCCAAGTCCAGCTTCTCTCTCTCCAGCTCTTGGGAGAGTTTCAAGATCCTGTCCCACCTCCACCTCAGAAAAGTGATCTCACTGTCTGCCCAGTAGAGTGCCTGGTGTCGTAGCGACTAGAGTCGTAGACCGTCGTTGGTAAAACATTGAACGGGGTCTCCTTGAGTCTCTCCCCTAGCTGGTTACAGACCTCCTTGAGTGCCCGACAAGCGCAGACCTGATGTGCCTTCATGGTGGAACTCTCGAAGCAGTGCACCTGCACTTCCTTGAACTCTGGTACTCGTGGATCCCCTGGTGTCGGGGACCGCCCTAGGGGTCCCCTTAAACAATGGGGGAACCCTCACTTAAATCCCTGCATTGAAATAAGCTAAGCCTAACAATGCAGGAAACTAACCATGCAGGGCACGGCCTACGTCGGGATCCTGACGGCCCACCAAGACGGCCCACGGGGAAGACCCCTCGAGCAGGCTCCGCCTCGCTCGAGGACGCGCTCCTCCTCGAGCGGGTTCCACCCCGTTCGAGGGGCAACCCCCTCCTCGAACGGACTCCGCCTCGTTCGAGGGGCGACCCTTTCCTCGAGCGGTCCCGTCCCGCTCGAAGGCACGCTCCCCCTCGAGCGAGTCCCGTCTCGCTCGAGGGTCCGCCCCGCCCTCGGCTGGGACCCGCCACGCTCACGGGCGCGCCGCACGCGTGCGCGGCCCCGTACTTGGGCATTTAACGCCCGACGCCGCGGGCGGCACCATCATGCGCCCGGGCTCACGCCCGGTGCCGCCGCACCAACTCCCCGGGGGAGGAGCCCATCCCCGCCACTGTGGGATGGACTGTGCGGTACGGCCGGTGTCAGTCCCATGACACCGCGCGCCCGCTACTGTACGGCTAACGCGCCCGACCCTCGAAAGGGGGCCGGGCACACCCTCGATCCACTTTCACGTGCCTCTGCAGGTTAGGTGAGGGGTGCTAGGCCGGTGGATGGCCATCCCGGCCACTGTAACGGCGCGGCTACCGTACCCGTGCGTGCAGGCGCACGCCCGGGCACTGCAGCAACCACTCCACTACCGTAGAGCTCATTGGGAAGGAACGCCGTTCTGCCCGCTCCTGTACCCCGTACCAGCCATCATCAGCACCTCCCTCGAAGCCTATCAGAGGACGCCATCGCCATCTGCCGCCTACTACCCTCGAACCGCCACTGTTCGGGTACGAGGTAGGCCATCATGGCCGGATCGCAGCGAAGATCGTCCGGACGGCCGCCCGCTCTACACCGTAGCACGACGTGCTCCCACACGTAGCTAGGTAGCGCGGCGTGCATGTAACTCGCCGCCCCCTTGGCCTATAAAAGGGGAGGCGAGCCCCCAGCCGCGGGGAGAGAGGTTCGGGGGGGGAACGAGCACAGTCGAGCACAACACACCGTGCACTCACTCTCTCATTCTCCCACAACATCTTCGACCACTCTCACAGGGACTAGGAAGCCACGCTTCCTCTCCCGCCTTGCTTGTACTTGCCCCACTACAAGCACCCCCGGTGCTGAGCAATATAGTGCCACGAGCACGCCCCTGCTGGACGTACGGCCCCCTCGGCCGGAACCAGGATAAAACCTTGTGTCATTTGTTGCTTGGCATCGACCATTGAGGGATAGACCTAGGCGTTATCTACTGGATAGTGTCGGGACCATATTCCGCACCGACAGTTGGCGCCCACCGTGGGGCTGACGAGCGCCTAAGGTCATTTCGTCAACTCCCTCCATGGTGATTCGCACTGAGTACCGTGCTACGCGCTACAACATGGGTAGCTCGGACCCCCTCCCGGCCGGGTTCGAGATCCGCTTCGGAGACTTGAACTTCCAGGCCACGGGGAACGGCTATCTCATGCGCCTCACTAATCGTGAGGAGCCGCGCGCGCGCCGCGAGGCCGGGGTTCGCTCGGTCTCCGCCGCACGCACGACACCGCGCGGCGCCCGCGGCCACGGATGCCGCGGGACCGTCGACGCCACGACGCCGTCGCCGCCCGGGACCGCGCTCCCGCCGGGCGCGGTCCGAGCGGCGGCAAGCCGAGCGCGCCGCCGCCCAACGCGGTGCGCCCACCGTCACAGCGGTCGCCACCGCCCGGTGGGGACCGCGTGCGGTCTCGAGACCGCGCATCCCCATCGGGCTGCGTGGCGCCACGACGGCCCATAACGCCAACGTGAACACGACGATGCGCCGGGTTCCGCCTTGCCGCCACGTCTTCGTCGCCAGGGATCCCGGCACCTCAGCAGCAGACGAGTCGTCCCTGGGCTCCGTCGACACGATGCCACCCGCCAACCGCCACGGGTACGCGGAGTGGGACTTCTCCTCGACGCCACGGACTACTGGTTCGGCTGCTCCGACGACTCCAACACCGGGAGCTACGACCCCACGCGGGAGTGTTGCGCCGTCATCACCAACGACCCGGCAAACGCTGCCGGTGCGGCGGGTGCCGGAGACGGGGAAGTCACGCCTGCCCGGGGATCGCCATGCGCCCGGCCGTGGGGCCAAGCGCTCTCGCCGGGGCCGACGTCGACGCACGGCGGCCCAAGCCCGCGAGCTCGAGGCCAAGGCCGGCGGAAGAGTACGGGACGGTGCGGCTACTCCGCGCCTCGATGGCGGGGGGAGGCCTCCGCGCGCGGCGAGCGCGCGCGGAGCCGGGCCGACAGGTCCGAGACCGCCTCAACCCCGTCCCCAACGTCGACAATGCGGATACTCCGCCACGGGCGAGCCAAAAGCTCATCGCCGCCGCGACGTTGCTACGCGCCATGCCGGCACCATCGACCCTCGAGGCTCGAGACATGCACCGCGAGGTGCAGACTCTCCTGGAGCAAGCGGCCGTCCAGCAGGCCGAGAGCTCAGCCTCACGCATCCGCCAACAGGGGGACGCGCGGGGTGATGATCCCGCACCGGAGAGGCGAACCCTCGGTGCACGTAGGTCAACCCGCCGACCGAGGGACGCACGCCGGCCAAGGAACGGCTCCTCGACACGCGCGGGCGGCGGACGGCGATGCCCGCAACGTCATCAACGCCGGGCGCACCGGCAAGGCGGACGCGCGAGCGGCTAGAGGCTACCACCCTCGAAGGGGTGGACGCTACGGCGGCGGTGAGGATCGCTCCCCGACACCGGAGCCCCGGGCACCCGTGTGTTCAGCCGGGAGATCCGCACGGCGGCGTTCCCCGCCGCTTCGTCAGCCCTCGACGATCGTCAAGTACAACGGGGAGACGGACCCTCGTGTCTGGCTCAACGATTACCGCCTAGCTTGTCAGCTGGGCGGGGCCACCAACGACGAAGTAATCATCCGCAACTTGCCCCTGCATCTGGGCGACGCGGCCCGGACATGGCTCGAGCACTTGCCCGCCGGCCCGGATCCATAGCCGGGACGATCTAGTCCACACCTTCGTGGGCAACTTCCGGGGCACGTACGTGCGCCACGGGAACTCTCGGGGATCCGCGCTCCCGCACGCGAGCCGGCGAGTCGCTACGGGACTTCATACGACGCTTCTCCAAGCGGCGCACGAGCTCTCCCGGCGTGGCACAATCCGAGATCGTGCACGCGTTCCTTGAGGGCACCTCGTGCGGGACCTTGTGCGCGGCGGGGACGCGGCCCGCCCACGGACTCGAACGAGCCGTTCGACATTGCCACCGGCTTCGCCTCGGAGAGGAGGCTGTGGGGGCAATCTTCGACGAAGAAGAAGGGCAAGCGCTCGAGGACACGCCGCGGAGGGCGGCGGGTCCAAGGGGCCGCGCCGCAACGACAAGCGGGGCAAGAAGGGGGGGAAGAAGCCGCGCCGCGAGGCGCGCGAGCGGGGCGCAACGGCGGCAACGCCGAGGCCCTCGGCCCCGTCGACCCGGCCCGACGGGGGCCCTCGACCGGCTCCTCGAGGCCGGGGGTGTTCGACGACATGATGAAGAAGCCATGCCCCTACCACAAGACCCCCGTAAACCACACTCTTGAGCGGTGCGACATGCTCAAGAAGTTCTATGGCCGTGCCGCCGCGAGAGGAGGCGAGAGGCCAAGAAGGATGGGGGCGATGGCGACGCGGGTGGTTTCCCCGCCGTCGAAAATGTGTTCCTCATTTTTGGGGGACCTACCGTCGACATGTCGACCCGGCAACGCAAGAAGGAGCGGCACGAAGTCCTCGCCGCAGAGAGGGCACCTCCGGCCTTTCTCAACTGGTCGAAGGATGCCATCACCTTTAGCCGGGATGATCACCCAAACCGCATCCCGAACCCGGGCCAGTACCCACTGGTGGTCAATCCCATCATTGGGAACGCCCGGTTTTCGAAGGTCCTTATGGACGGAGGCGATGGCCTCAATATCCTCTTCGCGCATACATTGCGCCGATGGGGATTGGGCTGGACATTGCGGCCCGGCACGAAGCCGTTTCACGGCATCGCGCCGGCAAGCGGGTTCAACCCCTCGGGCGGATCGATGCGCCCGTCCGGTTTGGGACCCCCAAGAATTTCCGCAAAGAAACCCTCACCTTCGAGGTGGTGGGATTCAAAGGGGCCTACCATGCCATCCTTGGGCGACCATGCTATGCCAAGTTCATGGCGGTCCCCAACTACACGTACCTGAAGATGAAGATGCCAGGTCCAAACGGCGTCATCACCGTCGGGTCGTCGATCGAGCACGCTTTCGACTGCGACGTCGAGTGCGTGGAACATGCGGAGGCGCTAGCGCTGGACGAAGCGCTGGTGAACACACTGGAGAAGATGGTCAACGACGACCTCAGCTCCGCCACCAAGCACGTCGGCACTTTCGAGGCCGCCGAGCAAACCAAAGGGGTCCCCCTCGAGCCGACAGCCCCCGAGGGCAAGGTGTTGAGGGTCAGCTCGACCCTCGATCCTAAATAGGAAGCAGTGCTCGTCGACTTCCTCCGCGCCAACGCCGACGTCTTCGCGTGGAGCCCCTCGGACATGCCAGGCATCCCGAGGGAGGTCGCCGAGCACTCCCTTGATATCCTGCCTAATGCTCGCGCTGTGCAGCAGCGGTTGCGCCGCTTCGACGAGGAGCGGCGACGGGCGATCGGAGCGGAGCTGCGGAAGCTCCTCGAGGCCGGGTTCATCAAGGAAGTGTTTCACCCTACGTGGCTAGCTAATCCTGTGCCTGTTCTTCGACGGCTCGGTGATGAAGACAGGAGCGGGCGCGGGCCTGCTCTTCGTGTCACCCCTCGGGGAACACATGCGCTACGCAGTGCGCCTCCACTTCCCCGCATCCAACAATATGGCGGAATACGAGGCCCTTCTCTGCGGCCTCAAAATCGCCATTGAGTTGGGCATCAAGCGCCTCGACGTGCGAGGAGATTCGCAGCTCGTGATCGATCAAGTCATGAAGAACGCGAGCTGCCACGACGACAAGATGGAGGCCTACTGTAAAGCCGTGCGGGCCCTCGAAGACAAGTTCTACGGCATCGAGCTTAATCATGTACCCCGCCAGTACAACGAGGAAGCGGATGAACTTGCCAAGATCGCGTCCGGGCGAATCACCGTTCCCCCGAACGTTTTCGCGCGCGACATCGCGCAGCCCTCGGTCACCTTCGAGCCCTACCCCTCGAGCGACGGCGGACCCTCGGGGGCTCCCTCGAGCCTAGTGGGTGCGGAACCCATGGAAGAGGACCCCTCGAACAAGGCGTACGTGCTCTCCCTTCTCGAGGGGTACGGCTCCCACGAGGCTGTCGCGATGGACATCGAGCCGGCTCCCGTCCAGGCGGACTGGCGGGAGAAGTACATCGCCTGGATTGCTCGAGGGGAACTCCCCCGCGTACCGGGCCACGGCCGGGCGCATCGCCGGAGATGGCCAAATCCTTCACCCTCGTCGACGGCGAGCTGTACAAGCGCGCCGCGTCAGGCATCCTCTAGCGGTGTATACCCATTCCCGAGGGGCGCGAGCTCCTACGGGACATCCACGCGGGGATCTGTGGCCACCACGCCGCGCCGCGCACCCTCGTTGGCAACGCGTTCCGCCAAGGCTTCTACTGGCCTACCGCGGTCGCGGATGCCAGCGAAATAGTACGCACCTGCGAAGGGTGCCAGTTCTACGCCCGCAAGACCAATTTGCCCGCTCACGCCCTGCAAACGATCCCCGTGACATGGCCGTTCGCCGTATGGGGGTTGGATATCGTCGGGCCCCCGGCGGAAGGCGCCCGGGGGCTTCACCCACCTGCTTGTCGCGATTGACAAATTCTCCAAGTGGGTGGAGGTGCGCCCCATCACGAATACGAAGGGCGAGCAGGGCGGTCACGTTCTTCACCGAGCATCGTCTACCGCTTTGGAGTGCCAAACTCCATCATCACGGACAACGGATCCCAATTCACGGGCCGGAAGTTCTTGGAGTTCGCGACAGGTTCTACATTCGCGTGGATTGGGGGGGCGTGGCACACCCACGGACCAACGGCCAAGTGGAGCGCGCCAACCGGCATGATTCTACGGGGCCTCAAGCCCCCGAATTTTTGACCGGCTCAACAAATGCGGCCGAAAATGGCTCCAAGAACTACCGGCGGTCGTGTGGAGCCTAAGGACTACCCCAAGCGAGCCACCGGGTTCACCCCGTTTTTCCCGGTCCATGGCGCGGAGGCCGTCCTCCCCACGGACACGGAATATGGGTCGCCCGGATTCGAGGCTACGACGAAGAGGCTAACCGGCGAGCCCGCGAGGACTCCACCGGACCGGCTAGACGAAGTACGCCTCGTGGCGTTGATGCACTCCGCAAGGTATCAACGGTCCCTACGACGCTACCAAGCACGCAAGATACGTCGCGGGGATTTCGGCGAAGGGGATCTAGTCCTAAGGCTACGCCAAGACAACCGAGGGCGCCACAAGCTATCGCCCCCATGGGAGGGACCCTACGTCGTGGTGAAGGTGCTCAAGCGGGCACGTACAAGGCGGCCAACGAGGACGGCGAAGAACTTACCAACGCCTGGAACATCCAACAGCTACGTCGCTTCTACCCTTAGCTAGGATTTCCAAGTATTTTCTGTTGTAAAAACGCATGGCCAACACCCCAGTTGGCGTCACCTATGTAAATACTCCAAGTCTAATGAAAGGGCAACTCGGCTTTCCCCTAAAACCCAAGTTACCCTCGGGGGCTACTGCGGGGGGGCCACCCCCCCAAATAGTCCCATTTTTTCGCGCAAAAAAAAATGTGTAACAACACGCGCTAAGTTTGTTTCCTACTTCAACCTCGAGCCATGATTCGAACAGGGCGCAGGTGGCACAGCGGAAGGAGCGTGCGAGCCAGAGACAGCCTACGCCGCGTGGCTATGGCCCGTCTCTCTCGCCTCCAACCCAGCGGGCCCCCTGCGAAAAACGAACTCCCCTAACTAGAATCTACTCAGGAAGAAGGAGAAACAAAAAGCGTAATAAGCAAACAACTTCATTTACAGCAACTGCTTATGTTCACAAGACGACTTGTTTATTTACAAAAAGGCCACGAGGCCAGAATTCTGATACACATGAACAAAAAACGGGCCTAGCGCCCAGATGCTTTCAGGCGGGTGGAGCAGCAGCATCGGCGGCGTCCGGGAAGAGGAATTCTTCGAAGGCCTCGGCGAGCGACCCGGCGGCGTCAGCAGCAAGCGCGTCCGCGCGCTCCATGGCCACCTCGTCCTCGACGCCCTCGGGCACGATATAGCCCTCCGCCAGCGCCTCGAGATTGACCTCGTAGTGGGATCGCACCACTCCGAGGGCCTTCCGGATGCCCAAGTGCAACGCCCCGCCGCATCCGCTCCGTGACGTGGCCGCCGAGGGCGCGCAGGGGCCGGCCGGGCCGAGCCGCCGCCCGGGCCTCGCCTTCCTCGACGACGCGGCAAGTCTCGAGGGGCCGCGTCATGCGGCTCCTCGCAGCTCTCGCTCGGAGGAGTTGTAGGAAGCCGGGCAGGCCTCGCCCCCGCCCAGCAGCGTGCCCCAAGGCAGTGCGCAAGCCTGGAATCATCAAGACGGCAAGAAATCAGAAAGGGAGAAGCGAACCCTCTAAAGCAAAAAACCAACAAACAAGAGTCGAAAAGTCTCACCCTCGACTTGCTTCCTCTCCAGATTGAGGTCGCGGCGTGCGGACTCGAGCTCCGACTCGAGACGCTGGACGGCCTCGCCTTGCTCGCGGAGGGCCAGCTCCTGGCTGGCGTTGTTGATGCTGAGCGTGAGCGCTTCATCCTCAACCTTGGTGAATGCGGCGTTCGCTCCTCCGGCCGACTTCTCCGCCGCTTCGCGAGCAACGCGCTCCCGCTCCCGGCGCCGTTCGGGCGTCGCCGAGGGCGCCCTCGCTCTTGCCGAAGCCGCCCCTCGGCCCCACGGCGGGCGACGCGCTCCTCGCCGGAGCCGCTCCTCGGCAACGACGAGGGCCGCGGCCTTGGCGTCGAGGGCGGCCTTCGGTCATCGGCCTCCTTGGCGCGCCGCTCCGGCCCCGCGCGCCCGCTCCTCGGCCCGCGGCGGCCGCGCCCGCGCCCCTCGAGCGACGTGCGGAGCTCTCGGGTCTCGGCGCGAGCGGTGGCCACCTCCGCCTCCCGGTTGGCGGCCGGCGTCCGCGTCTTGTCCAGTCCTCGCGCGCGCTCCACGGCGCCTCGTCGCGATCGACGAGGGCCGCGCGGATCCGCCCGAGACTCGAGTGACGCGCCGGCGCCCGCCCGAGCTCTCGGGGAAGCACGTCGCACCACGCCATCGCCGTACACCGCCCAAGCGTCCGGCGTCCCGAGAGCATCCGCAAGCGCGTCGAAAGCGCCGCATCGCTCCCGAGCCGGCGGGCCTCGGCGTTCACCCGGTCGAACGCGTCGTACTTCTCGGGGGCGCGGCGCTCGAGCTCCCCGGCATACACACATCCAAATCTCGTAAGTGCCAAGGCTTGAATGCGGCACACGAAAACGAAAAGGGAAGAGAGATGAGCAACCGTGGCTTACCCCGGAAGACGAGCCGGGCCGGGTCGCCATGGACTGCAGGCGCCTCGTTCAACGCGCGGTTGAGCGTGGCGCCGTGGTTCCGAGCTCGCCCCGAGCTCCTCGCTCCCCCCGGCGTCGGCAAACGGGGGGGGATCCTCCACGGCCCCCCCCCCCCCCCCGGGCGGAGCGACCGGGCGTGGGAGGACGAGGCCTCGGCATCGTGCCCTCGGCCCCCCACTACCATGCGACCCTCGCGCCGCCCTCACGAGGGCCCCCTCACGGGGGTCGGGGGAGTTCGTGGGCCGCCTAGCCCACCGGTTCCACCCGGGCGGCGGGGAGTCATCACGAGAGCTCCACCACCTCCGCCCGGAGACCGCCGGCGGGGAGGAGCCGCCCTCGCTCCGCCCGCCGGCGCCCCCACCCGCGCCTCCGCGGCCACGGGCGCCCGTAGTGACGCCGTCGCCGCCGCCTCCGGCCGTGCCGCCGCATCCGTGGGCGCTCCCGCAAGATGCGCCCGCTCCACCTCCTCCGCCGGTGGCCGCCACCGCGGGCGACACCTCCACCACGCCCACCGCCGCGGCTCGCGCCTCCGTGGCGACCGGCGCCGGCCGCCGCCCCGGCGACCTGCGGCCGCGCGCGCGGCGGGCCGATCCGCCGGGCCGGGGCCTCGAGGCCCCGGCCCGGCCTTGCGAGCTCGTGCCCGCCGCCGCGCTTGTCCCCGGGCGCGACCCCCTCGACGAACGCCGCTGGGTGGGGATCGACGCGTCCGTCCTCAGCACCTTGGCCGGTGCAAGAGGAGGAACGGTTGGCACCGCCCTGCGCAGACACGAACGGAGGGTTAGATCATCTAATAACCAGCAAACTAAAGCCAAAACAAAGGAAGACAGGTTCCTTACCTCGCGGAGGAAAAGGCCCGCTTCCTTTTCCTCGAGGCCTCCGCGGACGAGGCCGGCGCGGCGCCGCGCGCGCCGCGGCCGCCTCCCCGACGGCGCCGCCGCACGAACGGGCACGCCCACCGCACGCGCGGGCGCGCCCGATGCCGCACCCCCCCACGACGCCACCGCGCGCGGGGCACGCTTGCCCCGCGCACGGCACGCCCGCCGACGCGCCCCTTGGACGACAACGCCGCGCGCGCGGGACGCGCTCCCGCCGCGCGCGCGGGCACGCTTGACGCGCGCGCGAGCATGTCCGCCGCGCACGCCCTCCGTGGCGCGCGCCGGCACCCCCGCGCGCGTGCCACTCCCCCGACGATGATTGCTCGCGACGGGCGCCGGTGCGCCCCGCCCCGGCGAGCCGCCCCCGACGCCGGCGCGGGTTCGGCGACGGGGCGCGGCGCCACCCGTCCGAGGGGCCCTCCCCCTCGGACTCTTCCTCCTCGTCTCGCTCCGAGGACGAGGGCTCCTCGATGTCCGGGGAGGAGAGCCCCGGCTCCTCCCGCCGCCGGGACTCCGCGGACCGTGCGTCACGCGCGCGCTTGGCGCCGCCTCGCGTGCTCCCTCTTGCGCGCCGCTCGCTCCTGCTGCTCCCGCTGCGCCGCCCGGCCGAGCGCACGGGAGTCGGGGGTGGGTGGAACAGACTTGGCGGCGTTGAACTGCACCAGCTGCGCGCAAGAGCGACAATGGCGCATCAGAAGAACGGAAGCAAGAACAAGGACTAAAACAAAATCAAAAACCACACTCACCAACGGGCCGGTGGGGAGCATCTCGATATCCCACGGGGTCCGACCCGCAGGTAGCGGCGTCCGGGTGTCGACGGCGCTCCGCGCCCGGGTGAGCGCGTACGGCCGCTCCCGGCGGCGTCGGGGAGCATCCGCGACCTCGCCAGTCAACGGGGTTGGCCGCCTCCGTCATCTCGAAGATGCGAGAGAGGCCTCTCCATCAACGGCACGATTCGCCGGTGATGAAGGAAGGCGAGGACGCCCATCGCGTTGAGCCCTTCCCTCGCCGGCCGCCGCGGGCGGCGAGGACGGACTCTTGCCGCGCCCGATGATTGGCCGTAGGCAACCCGTAGCCCCGGGAGTCCCGCCTCTTCTTGAACACCCGGCCGGTGTAGGGAGGGAGGCCGGGCTCGGCGTTGCGCGGATAAAACCATCCCCGCTCCCCGGCCCGGCGTTGTTCGTCGTCATGGTGCGGGGGATGTAGAAATCCTTGAGTTGCCCCCGCGGGGCAAGCGACATCCCGCCGGCGCGCACCGCGCGGCGGGTCCTCGGCTCCGACGTGGGCTGCGTGACGAGCTCCCCGCGGAAGAGGTGTACCCGCAGCTCCCAATTGGCGGGGATCCCCGTGTACCCTTTGCGGACGCCCACGAACGTGGCCGCTCGCGAGATAGCGTTGGGGGCGAAGTTGTGCGGCCTCCGCCCCGTAGTAGTGGCACATTGCCCGCATGAAGGTGCTCGCCGCGCGTTGAAGCCGCGCTCGTGGTAGCGGAGGAAGCTCACCACGTAGCCCTCCGGCGGGTTGGGCTCGAGGTGCGTCGCAGCGGCACGATCCACTCCGCCGGCGCCCTTCTTCGTTGGCCGACACCGGCCGGGCGGCGACCAACTCGCCAAGGGCGAGGCCGGGTCACGATCGACCTCTCCCAGGCGTACGGCTCCAGGATCTTGATCGGAAGCTGAGGCGGCGCCATGAGGGGGGACGAGCGAATGCGAAGGCGAAGAACAAGGAAACGAGGAGAAAGCTCTAAGCAGCGAGCCCGCGCGATGGCAAGAGCAGGACGAAGGCGAAGGGACGAGAGATTGAAAACGGTGAGAAGCCAAGGTAAAAAACCGCCGTCCCTTCCTCCCCGCAGTTTTATAGGCAACGGGCGAGTTCTCCGGAGCGGACGCCCCGCCAGCATTAACTGCAGGAATCTTTCCATCGCGTCGACGGGCGGGCCCCACCACGACCGCAGCGGCTCAAACACTGCCGGGCGGGTCATCATTACGGCGAGACCGGCGGCCGACCGAGGCAAAACCGTCACATCCGCCTGCCGCGCCGCCCACTACGCGCGCGCGCGCGGCCGCAGCGCCTAAAAAGGCGCGCCCGCGCTGCAAAACCCGCGGCCACGACCGCAAGGCAATTAAATGCCCGGGCCCCTTGCCAAGCAAGGAGAGCCCTCGAGCGAGGCGAATCCTCGGCTCGAGACGAAGGCGACCCTCGATGGGATGTCAGCGTGAGAAGGTCGCCCGGGACCTGCTCGATGTAGAGCAGGCGACCGCGGGCACCCATGCCACGTAGGACCCTCGAGCGGCATGACCCTCAACTCGAAACAAGACGACCCTCGATGGGACATCAGCGTGAGAAGGTCGCCCGGGACCTGCTCGACGTAGAGCAGACCACCGCGGGCACCCATGCCACGTAGGACCCTCGAGCGGCATGAACCCCAACTCGAGACAATGTCAACCCTCTAAAAGAAGGCACGCGCGTAAGAGGATCGCCCAGGTCACGCTTGAAATAGAGCGACACCGAAAGCACTCATACCGCGCCGTGCTGCCAACAAGCACCTCGAGGGCTGGCACGTTCAGACCCCTCGACGGCCGCAAACGCGAAAAGACGGGGTTGTCCATGCACGGCCCCGCACGGCCTTACTGATCAGAGGTTCGAAGCCTGACCCTCGACGGGTTCGAACGGGCGCCCCGCATCACGCAGTTAGGGACGACGAGGGCACGCGCATCCGAGCCGTTCCTCGAGCCCGTCGGCTCGAGGGTGCCCCACATGTCGTGTTCGAGAGCCGGCCGAGGGCGCCTAGCCGGGGGATCCCACCGAGGGAGAGCTTCCGCGCCCTCGGTCCCTAGCGAACGGGACCGAGCCCCACCTAGCAAACCCACGCAAGCGCTTCCATGGACGTGTCTCCGGACCGCGCGCCCTACCCTTATCGAACGGGGCATGGACGTCCACTTGAACCACCCGCTAGCGGCTCGATGAGGAATCCGCGATTCGCGACCCGCTCGATGGGAGTCGTGGAAACCTCACCCTCCGTCCCGCGGAGGGACGGCGAGGGCGCGATAAAAAACAAGTCGTCAGGCTCGACCCGATCGCCTCGAACAGGCCAAGGCTCGGGGGGCTTGACGCACGGCTACACCTCCTTGAAATTGCACCCGCCGGAGACAGTGACAGGGGAGCGTGCACCCCCGATGCCGGCTGAAATACCGCCGATGCCGGTTGGCATATGTGCCACGCCTTTCGACCGAATTGCTCGCGGTTAACCCCCTCGCAGAGAGCCCACACTCTGCGGGGCTTCGGGGCTAGACCCGCGGGTCCGCCGACGCGGCCCCACGGAAAGCGTTCGCAAACAAGGAGGGAAGAACGTCCTATCGGTAGGTTCCGGCACCGCGGGAGCCTCAATGGCAAACCCGCATGCTCGGGGCTACTGTCGGGGACCACCCTAGGGGTCCCCTTAAACAATGGGGGAACCCTCACTTAAATCCCTGCATCGAAATAAGCTAAGCCTAACAATGCAGGAAACTAACCATGCAGGGCACGGCCTACGACGGGATCCTGACGGCCCACCAAGACGGCCCATGGGGAAGACCCCTCGAGCAGGCTCCGCCTCGCTCGAGGACACGCTCCTCCTCGAGCGGGTTCCACCCCGTTCGAGGGGCAACCCCCTCCTCGAACGGACTCCGCCTCGTTCGAGGGGCGACCTTTTCCTCGAGCGGTCCCGTCCCGCTCGAGGGCACGCTCCCCCTCGAGCGAGTCCCGTCTCGCTCGAGGGTCCGCCCCGCCCTCGGCCGGGACCCGCCACGCTCACGGGCGCGCGCGCACGCGTGCGCCGGCCCCGTACTTGGGCATTTAACGCCCCGACACCGCGGGGCGGCGCCATCATGCGCCCCGGGCTCACGCCCCGGTGCCGCCGCACCAACTCCCCAGGGAGGAGCCCATCCCCGCCACTGTGGGATGGACTGTGCGGTACGGCCGGTGTCAGTCCCATGACACCGAGCGCCCGCTACTGTACGGCTAACGCGCCCGACCCTCGAAAGGGGGCCGGGCACACCCTCGATCCACTTTCACGTGATTCTGCAGGTTAGGTGAGGGGTGCTAGGCCGGTGGATGGCCATCCCGGCCACTGTAACGGCGCGGCTACCGTACCCGTGCGTGCAGGCGCACGCCCGGCACCGCAAAGCAACCACTCCACTACCGCAGAGCTCATTGGGAAGGAACGCCGTTCTGCCCGCTCCTGTACCCCGTACCAGCCATCATCAGCACCTCCCTCGAAGCCTATCAGAGGACGCCATCGCCATCTGCCGCCTCCTACCCTCGAACCGCCACTGTTCGGGTACGAGGTAGGCCATCATGGCCGGATCGCAGCGAAGATCGTCCGGACGGCCGCCCGCTCTACACCGTAGCACGACGTGCTCCCACACGTAGCTAGGTAGCGCGGCGTGCATGTAACTCGCCGCCCCCTTGGCCTATAAAAGGGGAGGCGAGCCCCCAGCCGCGGGGGGAGAGGTTCGGGGGAACAAGCACAGTCGAACACAACGCACCGTGCACTCACTCTCTCATTCTCCCACAACATCTTCGACCACTCTCACAGGGACTAGGAAGCCACGCTTCCTCTCCCGCCTTGCTTGTACTTGCCCCACTACAAGCACCCCCGGTGCTGAGCAATATAGTGCCACGAGCACGCCCTCGTCGGACGTACGGCCCCCTCGGCCGGAACCAGGATAAAACCTTGTGTCATTTGTTGCTTGGCATCGACCATTGAGGGATAGACCTAGGCGTTATCTACTGGTTAGTGTCGGGACCATATTCCGCACCGACACCTGGTATGGTGAGCGTCAAGAATGTAGAGGACTGGTCCAACAGTCCAATGGTCCTCCCCCCGTAGCACACCTAATAAACCTCCACTCCTGCCGTCTCCAAACACTCCCGCAAGATGAGGCAGAACCCTCCGGCCGACTTGCCGTCCGACTTGATTGGAATCCACGTTCGTTCCACCATCTGCACAACGTCTTTAGAGGGTAGTTAGTAAGGAGTTAGTTAAAGTTAAATAAGGAATGCATATATATAGATATATACACACATGAAGTCAAGGGGTTTATATAGAGTTTCAAAGTTCAGAAGCGGCTTCCTATGCTATCGACCATTCCTAGGGCTCGTCCTACGGTCAAGCATGGCTCTGGTACCAACTGAAACGAACTGGTTTTCCGCGAATGGAAACCCGACTCTTTGCACCTCGGTGGTAGTCCAGGAGGGCTACCACGTGCAATCCCCTGTGTCAACAATACCAAAAATCCATACAGAAAGAAACTAGTTAGAGTACAACATTTATTTATTACATTAATCAGAGTACATCTCTTCGGCACATGCCTGGTACAAGTCCAACAGGACTGAATCAAACAGAAATAAAACATCTAGTAGTGGCTCCAAGCAAGCGCACAGGCAACTCAAGCGTAGGAAGAGCTCTAATCGTCCCAACCGTCGTTGTCGAAGTCGTAGTCCAGCTCTGTGTCAGAGACACCAGTATCTACCCGATAAGCGGGTAGGTCATGTCAGCTTCCCAACAAAGAGGCAAAAGCGGCGTATATACTACTAAGTAGGATATAATCCTACTCTGGCTATAGAAGGCTTAAGCAAAATAGTCAAGCAACATTCAAGGTAAGCAGAAAATGCAGTGAGGTCAACACCTCGAGGAGGCTCATGCCTCCGAGGTCCACACTTCTGGGGTCCACACCCCGCTCAAGGATACCACACTAAAGCACCGAATCGCAACCATGATCCAGCTCCCAGCTCTCATCTACGATGTGGGGCCCACCTGCTCCTATCCCCACATCTCAACGGCCTTAGCCGGATTCACACACTCGGGGGAGAGAAGAAGCACAAGAAAAGTATGTCTAGTAAGAAGTAGCGATAGATAGAAGTACTATCCATAACCAATGGGCACAGACTATAGCTATAGGTTTAAACACTCTGCAGAGGTAGTACAACTATACCCGCCCGAATAGGACCGAAATCGGCCGTCACCGGTTCCAAGCCTTACCATACGGCTAAAGCCCAAGTAAGTGGATAGTACCCTCCCGTGTCTCCGAGTCTAGCTTAGCCTCCACTATAGAGCACGTACTGCCAGTGAGAGGTCCCTCGAAGCTGTGGAACCCTTCCTGGCCTCGTCGGGGCAAAGTCTTCTAAGGAGGAAAGTTGTCTCCCTTCACGATCATGCCGATGCGCCTACAGGAGAGGTGCTATCCACTACGAGTCTCGCCCCACACCCCCGCCCATAACAAGGCGGGTGGTTTGTACGAAAGTAGATAGTGCATATGGTGGTAAGTCGACTCGGTCCTTATGGTCCGAGAGCGAGCACTCCCCATCTCCATCCCGATCGACACGCCGCTCGGGGTAGAGGCCATATCGTATCTTCCCGAGACGGGAGTTCACAAGTAACCAGATGGCTCGCTCCTGCCAAAACACGTCAAGGAAGAACACACCAGAACAAACGCTGGAACACACCAAGATCTCCCACATCTCAGTCCAAGCCCGGAATACCATCCATAATCAAGTAACAAAAGTATGGATAGTTGGTATATGGGACTAGCTAGGGGTCTGTATCCAGTCCCGAAGTAGGTAAAACAAGGAATCAGGATATATCAAATAATCAAGGCAAGGCTAAACAAAAGCCTATGCAATTCATCCAAACAATGCATGTAAAGTAAAACACTAGCATCTAAATATCAACATGGGATCTACATGGTTGGGAGTGACATGACACCTTCGTTGTCGTTGGAGCACTCGTTGTTTGGGCGACGTACTTCGGGTCCTCCGCGTCCTCCTGGTCGAAGCTCGGGTCTGGGGCATAGGATTCGACGCGAGCGTAAGAAATCGGTACACATCTAAGCAATAACTCAAAACAGAAAACTCTTTTAGAAAACTCAAAAGTGTGCAATCTACCTACAAACAGCAAGGTTTTGAAATTACAAAATTATAGAAGTTGGTTTTATATTTTTCCGAGCTTCCTATAAATAGTTATGAATTTCGAAAGGTTTAACTTATTTATAAATCATTTCTGAAATCATTTTGAAAATAAAAAAGGATAGTTGGCATATGGGACTAGCTAGGGGTTTGTAGCTAGTCCCGAAGTAGGTCAAACAAGGAATCAGGATATATCAAATAATCAAGGCAAGGCTTAACAAAAGCCTATGCAATTCATCCAAGTAATGCATGTAAAGTAAAGCACTAGCATCTAAATATCAACATCGGATCTACATGTTTGGGAGTGACATGACACCTTCGTTGCCATTGGAGCACTCGTTGTTTAGGGCGATGTACTCCGGGTCCTCCGCGTCCTCCTGGTCGAAGCTCGGGTCTGGGGCACAAGATTCGACGCGAGTGTAAGAAATCGGTACACATCTAAGCAATAACTCCAAATAGAAACCTCTTTTAGAAAACTCAAATGTGTGTAATCTACCTACAAACGGCAAGGTTTTAAAATTACAAAATTATAGAAGTTGGTTTATATTTTTCTGAGCTTCCTATAAATAGTTATGAATTTTGAAAGGTTTAACTTATTTATAAATCATTTCTGAAATCATTTTGAAAATAGAAAAGGATTTTTATTAAAAAGGGGTGATGACGTAAGCATGACGTCAGCAGTCAGCGGTTAGATGGGCCGTTAATGGGCCGAAAGTAGCCCAATGGGCTTGGCCCAATTGGCCTAGTGGCCAAAGTCCACGATTCCTCCCTGGACTTGACCCAGCAGTCAAAAAGGCGGAGTAGGCCCTATCGAGCTCCGCTGAGTAGTGACGGGCCATGGCCCATACTGAAGTCCAGCCCAAGTCGAGTTATGGAAAAGTCCAGGTTCGGCCCCTGGGCAAAACTGGGGTTTGATGGACACCCCCGCCCTTGCGGCGCCGCCCACCACCTGCTCGACGATATGCCTGTGGCAAACTGCGGTGGTGTCGCTCCGCTTTGACAGCAACGTAGCCCACCGGCGTCTTGCTGGGGTTAAGGAGGATGTTTTGAGGTCACATTCGGCACCCTTACGCGACCTTGGGTCCCTCCTCTGACCCCTCCCATGTGTGAAGCAGGGCGCGATGGCGTAGGTGCCCAAGTGCGGCGGTGCGACGCGGTGCGGCGTTCAGGCGCGGCGCGCTCGATGCAGTGTGCAGTTCAGCCGCCCGGAGGTCTAGCGTTTGCTCCGTGCTGGGGTGCGCTCGGCCGGTGCATGCGCTCGTGCTCGCGTCCTCAGGCACGGTCGCACGGTGGATCCAACCGGTAGCCGGTGGTGTGGCTTGGTGCAGCCGGGCGCAACGAGGTGTGGCACCCCGTGTCGATCCTGCAAACGTTCCAGCACGGGTCGAAGCCCAGCACACAGATAGATGTTTCATCGCACGACGACAGCGAGCTGCAAGGGTATGGGCTTACCCAAGAGCTTCACACCGTCATGGAGCGGGAGTCCTACGGTATGAAGGCCAGCACTCAGGCAAGTGTTTAAGGAGGCGCGTCTTGGCGCCATCGGTGCATCACAAGAAGGAGACCAAGGTGGGGGGAAAGGGAAGAGCGGCGATGGATTTCTCACTTTGGGTCGGCGGTGGAGTCGTCGCAGGCCTGACGGTGACGGCGGTGCGGCCTAGTGAAGTAGTTCTCACCCCCGGCTTCAGCGTACGACTTCTCTCCTCCTCGGTGCGTCTCGGCGTCCCAGCTCCCACGAATAGCTCCCGCAGCTCCAGCTCCTAGCCCCGCCCCCGCGGTATACCGGCGAAGGCGAAGCGCACCTCCAAGTCAAAACCTTCCCCCTGTCCTTTTCCCTCTTCTTCACGTCCCACGGCCGCAAGTAGAGGAATGGGGAAAGAAAACCCCAATGGAGTTGGTGGCTCGGGCGGCTAGGGTTCCGCCCTCCTCCCGCTTTTGAAGCGCGGCGTCACGAGGAGTGGCACGAATTTCCTAGGATGCCCCCGGTTTGACCGCGGGCAAGGTGGCGCTCGGCTCCGCCGCGCACACCATGCCACTGAGTGGCACAGCGCAAGGGTCAAAAGGGTAAAAGGCCCCCTCACGGGTGCAACCCTCTAAAGCATGCGTGCCAGTCCGCTCGGCGTGCGGACTGACCAGGCGGCGCGGGTGTCCCATCCCGCGCGCCCAGGTACGGCGCACCCACACGAGTGCGGAGCCAGCTCGGACAAAGGAGCAAAAAGGTGGTGGATGACAGGGACGCCCCACCCATCATAGAGAGAGGGGATGTGAAGGGTTGGTGGGCTCGCTAGGTTGCGGTGCTGGGCCGGCTGTTAGGCTTTTAGGGAAAGCCAGCCCATGAGTGTTAGAATCTTTTATAACTAGTTTTGAAATTAGTTTGAAATATCGTTTGGATTTGAATTACATTCAAATTCAAACCTCACACATATTTAACTCCAAATAAAATCCAGAAAAAGTCCAACTCACATACTTTACCATAATTCGAATATATATTTCTATAAATGGGTTTAATTTGTGGAGAATTTAGGGGAGGGCTAGCAAGTTTGGTTTAAAAATTTGGTAGCACTCCAATTCAACAAAAAAGTTTTAAATTTTTGCAAATTTTGCATACCTACTTTTTCTTTTTCTTGTATGTTACACATAGTGAAAAAATCCATATACAGAAATCAAGGAAGAAAAAACAAGCCTGATTTCTGCTGAATCCTTTTTGTAATGCCAGAGGATGTGTCTATTGGTGGAAATGGAATCCGTTTTTTAATATAAAGGATGTGATGTATTGGTGGAATTTCAATCCTTTTTGTAATATATGGGATGTAGTGGAATTTGAATCCTGCTTGTAATATATTCTACCTAAGATACTATATATATTCTGTTTATATTCTGCTTCAATTCAGTGATGAGTGTTAATATCAAAAAGTCGAGGATTAGCCAACCCGCGTCGCCTAAATTACGAGCAAGAGACGAGGACTAACGAACCCACATCGCCTTTGTTATGGGTAAGATATGCGAAATCAAGAACAAATTACAAACTTTGTAAGTGAGTAGGTAAATCATACAAAACATTGTACTGCACAGAGATAATCACATAAGCATGTCTCTTGAGATGCAAAATCACACACACAGATTACATCAAAAGAGACACGAATTAGCTAGCCCCCGTCGGTTCGTTCTTCTTCATGCCTGCAAATGAATAGGTAAATCATACAAAAAATTGTACTGCACAGAGATAATCACACAAGCATGTCTCTTGAGATGAAAAATCACAAACACAAATTACAGTCATCAATGATACATCAAAACAAGGTTACAATGCAGCCATATGTTCATGACGAGATATGCAAAATCACACACACACATTAATCTTGCTCGCAGGTCGATCTTATTGCATGTGGTCATTGAACAAGCTCCATTTCTGTTGATGGCTTAGAGACTTGATTCCTAGCTTGCAATGAGACCACAAAGCATCATGAACCTGCACTTTTGGTTTGCAAGAGCCTTCCGCGAGTGGAGGGAGAAAGCATGTGGCCAGAAAAATAATGATCATTGGACATAAGATGAATTCTGTCGGATCGTTCGTCCTAAAAACAATGATCATTGGACACAAGATGAAATTGTTCATCCTGATGCCAGGAGGTTCTGGTCTACCCTCCTCGGACACAGCTGCGAGCAAGGGGTATGTCACAAAGATTCTTCTGGCAGCTGTGTTAGAGGAATGAGCAACCCATCACCCATATCACAAGAATTCTTCAAGCAACAGAGAGATCGAGGAGGAGGAAGAAGAGAGAAAAGCAAAAACTTGTGCCCTACAAGATCTATTCTTTGCACCATATCTAGATCTAGATCTAGAGAAGAAGGAAGCAAGTGACTCGCTTTATTGTATCAGAAGAAGGAACCATATACCTAGATCTAGATCTAGAGAAGAAGGAAGCAACTTGAAGTGAGGAGGACTGATAGGCGTCGGTGCTTTTTTATAGTAGAATCAAGGAAGGGATAAGATCAAGAGCACAGGAAACCGCCGGGAAGGTTCCCAAGATGGTCAATGGCAAAACTGTTGCCAGTCAATGGCTGAGAGCAGAGGTACAATAGTGATTCCAATGTAGAATTGAATGATACACAGAGTAACCAAACATCATCTCAAATGTAGAGGGTGCTTGGATACATTTTAGTCCCATGACTTAAAGTAGTGAGACTAAAACTTGCTAGCCTCACCCATGCTTGGATCCAAATACTAAAGAGACTAAAATCAAGTTGATGAGCATTTATTATCCTCTCTCTCCCCTAATCCTACCTCTCCTTCCTGCCAAATCCTTTCCATGAGGTGAACCATCTACATTAAACGAGGGGAGTTAATTGAGGAGAGAGAGGACTAATCCACATTTTAGTAGCGTTTCCCTTGACTAAAGAATTTTAGTCTCAAGACTAGTTTTAGCCTCTCTTTAGTCAGGGGTGCTTGGAACTTTAGCCCCTTAAATAGACTAAAATAAGTCAGACTAGAATTAGTCCCTTGGATCCAAGCAGACTCGTAGTCATCATCTCCAAAAAAAGAGAGGAAGGGATAAGATCAGGAGCACAAGAAACGGGAAGGTTCCCAAGATGGTCAATGGCGAAACTATTGCCAATGAATGGCTGAGAGCAAAGGAGGTAGTGATTCCAATGTAGAATTAAATGATACGTAGAGTAACGAAACATCGTCTCCATTGCATACTTAAACCGTGTTTGGAAACAAATCTCCTGTATCTTCTCCTTCCAGAACAATTAGATCCCCTGCCCCTTCATCTCTACCCGCGAAAAATAGCAACTGCATAATCCTCATCGTCACCATTCCCGACCGGAGATGAATAGCATGCTGGGAAGAAGCAGGGGGCACCAGCCGTCGTCTCCGTTGGGCCTCCCTCAAGACCTCCACATTGAGATTGCGGCGCGCGTCGGTGCGACCTCGGAGTGGCCCTTGGCTGACCTTGGCAGCCTATGTGGTACTTGCTCTACCATGCACCGCATGTGCGGCCATGGCAACGTCGTCCTGCGTTTGTCGATAGAGGGGATACGAGATGAGATTTCTTGGGTGTGGGACCCCACCGCTTACGTAGCATTCCTTTCTATGCTGATCAGTCTCGGGAATCCGGAGGCTTGCTGCTTCCCTGGGATCAAAGCCGTCTTCATGGAAAACAGGGGATGCAATGATCTCTGGCGCACCGCCGAGGGTGGGCACGATGTGGCGGCCTATCTATACGCCATCTTTCTCTACAGAGACAATGGCAGTGCCGCCACCGCCGACACCGCGAAGCGGTACATGAGGCGGGTCGTGGGTGGAGGCAGTACGACGTCGGGGTGGCTGAGCAATGAGGGGTGTCTACCTTTGCGCGAGAAGGCCACGTGTGCGATCCACTTCACGACTTGGCGCATTTGGGGTGAACCGCTACCGCCTCCGGCACAGGTGCACGGCGATCAGCCGTGCGGAGGCAACAGTGGCAACTGCGGCGTGGAAAAAGGATGGCTTCGAATTTCTCTGTTTTGCATTGAAGATTGTAGGCTGCGCTGCGAAATGGTGAAGTTCGCACGGAGTATTGGAATAGCAAATTAGTAGTAGGTTAGCTTTTGTATGATGCTCGAATTATTTGTGTAAAATTTTCGGAGAGTAGCAAATCCGACGCGGGTTATCAGCCCCGCGTCGCTAATGACTGTGGGGCCCAATTCAATTAAAATGAAGAACAGTTCTCACTTCTCGTTTTAATCTGCAATCAAATGTTGTAACAAGTATTTCTTCGTCGTTATTAGTCCAAATTTGATATATTTTTCTAAACTTTTCTAAAATCACCATCTTTTCATTAATTTCATTGTTTAGTGTACATTCCGTTTGTTGAATAATGTTTATATGCCTTATTTTGTTCTTAGTAAGTACAACATAAAATAATATTTTGTTTTACACAACCATCAGTGATGAAAATTTACATTTCGTAAGCTTAAGGTGAACACAAGGTTTTTTAAGTTTTCAAATGCATTGAGTTTGAACATGTTGAAAAGTGCGGAAAACTTCAATGTTCAAGCAAACATTCTAGGAAACCATGTGAGAGATGTAGACATTTCTACACAAGTATATTATTCCTTCATCGATACCATTTGAAATTTCGAAAACAAGTTTAGGTACCCAATTTATGTTGCCAAGTCAATTTGTAGATTTTCAGAGCAAATTTGATGATTAGAATTATTATATAATTACCATGGGGTGTAAAAACGAAATATACGAATTTTGGGCACACAAGTGTGACTGTTTATATTTTATTCAAATACTAAATGTCCAAATGCAAATTATTCGTATTTTTATGATTTTTTAGGTTCTGTTTTATGGGCTCTAATAATTTAGGGAAGCCAGATTCATTCCAATAAAAATAGTGACGGGCCCACGTGTCAGTGTCAGCAGCCAATATAAAAAAGATAATCGTTGCATGCCCGCCCGGACCCAATTGCCAACAAATGCGATGCGGGTTCACTAACCATCATCGCCAATGAACTGGCCAACGTGTCAGCGTTAGCGTTAGCAGGCTAACCTACGTCGTCAATGACTATCCATTGTCTCTAAGATCTAATTCATCACAACAGATCTCAAGTTCATCACAACGCAGTTGGATCTACTCACATCTATTAGATCGAGTTCATGACATACAAAATCTAACAACCAAACTAATTAACTAATAAGCAGTTCATGATCAACAGACAAACTAAGTAGTTCATGTCCAAGAACCTGACAAAGACACAAAAGAACACACACATTGTTACTAATTTGTAGAGGAGTCTATCAATTAGTCAGAGTCCCACCGTTGTTGCCATCGTGGCTGCCGTCGTCACCGCTGTGCCTGCCGTCGTCGCCGTTGGAGCCACCATCGTCGAAGATGAAGTGGCGGCGGGTAGCCCGCTTGACCACGGGGAGGTTCTTGAGCTTCTCAGCCAACCCGTGGATCCTGAAGGCGAGACCCTTCACGCTCGGGTCCTTGTACACATCATGATGCGCCTTGATGTCGAAGGCCGCGCCAACACCTTCAAGCCTCCTAAAGGCGCTCCTGAGCAGCTCGACGGCGAACTTAATGTCGTCGAAGAGCGGTTCCTCGTCGGCGTCCTTGGCCACCGGCTCCTTCCCCTTCTCCAACTTCTTCCGATGGTGGCTTTCTTCGTCGTCTTCCTCCCTTCGTCCCCGCTTCAACGGCGGCGGGCTCCTCAACGCCATCTCCTCCTTCTCTTAGTGACTGAAGATTTGTAGTGGTGGATCGCGAGGAGGGAGAAGTGAAAAAGATGATAAGCTTATGGAAGAAACAGGGGAAAGTAGGGGAGGGCGACTGGGTGAGGGAGTTATTGACAAGGCGCGGAACCGTCAGGCGCCTCTGCCCCCACCCACTACTCCATTACTACCTGTACGTGCCACTCGATTGCGCACCGAGCTCCGTTTCGGGTGCAAAACCGTCCAAAACTGCGCATCGCCTTTCAATTACGCAGGAAGGAGAAGGGGTGGGGCAATGATGTCGGGCCCACTTGTCAACAACAGCAGCCAAACAGTGGCGCCTTTTCAATTTCCATTTATTATTTTATTACATGGCCGAGGTGCCTTCGTCAACCTTCAACCCACGTCGCATTCTTCAACTTCAATCCTCGTCGCCAACTTCATCCCGTCGCCTTCAACTTCAATCCTCGTTGCCAACTTCATCCCTCATCGCCAACTTCAACCCTCGTTGCCTTCAACTTCAACCCTCGTCGCCTTTCAATTTCCAAACCCCGTCGCTTTCTATTTCTTCCCCTTCTCCTTGATGCCCGAGGTGTGCTTGCTGTTGCTGCTGCTGCCAGATGAACTTGTCACCCGGATCATCATCCACTCCATCAAGGATGAGCCCATCTTCCATTTTCTGAACCTTAGCAATAAAATCTTCGGCACCTACCAGCGCATTTGCGACTCCGATGAGTTACTACTGCACGTGTTGCTACGTGATCTTCGTGAGGCGTGCAAGAATCGCTACGTCTGGTCGTGCTTTGAGCGGTGCTTCCGCGAGGCCAATCATCCGGAGGCATTGTGCTTCGTGGGGATGGAGAGGTTGATGAGGCGGCGGAACCCCGATAAGGGTCTGAAGCTCATTAGAGATGCCGCTACTGAAGGCTCCGGTGCCAACTACTTCATAGCAATACTGAAGTACCGTTGCAACCCGGCAGACCCCGAAGCCATGGCACTACTCCAGGAAATCAGCGGCGCCCCGTCGCCCTCTTACGGCCGGTGGAAGAGCCACAACCTGTGGCTGTCGCGCTACCTAGTGAAGCAGCATTGCATGGTGGTACTGGCTTGATGGCGGCGACGACGATGACATTCCGTTGTTGCCTGTCCAGAATCCCCACATCTACATTTGGGCAGCGGGATGTAGGCACTACGAGCCGGATACCAAAAAGATCATCCACTACTGCAGCGCCGAGTGTCGCATCTGTCATGAGTTCGACCTCTGGACGCGTAGCTTTTGCCCCGTCGTGGAGTACGCCGTCAACAGGATGAACATCGGGATGTAGGCACAAGCATCAATGAACATTATCTATCTTGAATGTAAATTATTAGATATTACTAAACACAGATTTGATTTTATTGGGATGTCGGTTTTTAATCAGTTTTTGATAGATAATATTTGATTTTTCACGTTTGTGAGTCAAATCGAAGGTTGTGGTGGTCTCATTTGTCGTTGACGAGGCCTGGGACGCCCTCTTAGCAGATCAGCAAAACTACACAGCAGGAGCGTCAACGACAGCCGGAGGAGGAGCCCTGGCAAACTCCGCCTACGTAGCAGCTGCAACTTGATGATAATCAACAAACGAAATACGAGCCTCTCCAGCAGCAGGAGTGTTGACAACAGCAGGAGGAGCCCAGGCAAACTACACCTAAGCAGCGTCTGCAGCATGAGGATAAGCAACAGACGAAACAACAGCCTCTCCAGCAGGAGGAGAAGGAGTGCAGGCAATCTCCCCCTAAGCAGCAGATCCAACAAGTACAGCAGCCTCTGCAACAGGAGGAGCCCAGACAATCTCCACTGCAGAAGGGGAACCAGGCCAGGAAACCTCTATCTAAAGATGACATTCTTAACTGTATTATTAGGACAGAACAGGAATGACCAAAATACAAGCCTGGTGCACCTATGTTGTCAGAAGCAAATGTAAAGGCTATTGGACCAAGTTGTGCCAAGTTGCATGCTTATGTCATGGAACACAGTAAGGATAAACTTGCCTTTCCAGCAAAGCTGGATCAAGACTACTTTAAAGGTGGTTGTGGTGCTTTAATGTTAAACATTGAATTCAACAGCTTGTATAATCTTATAACCCTGGCTTCTCTGGATGTTACCTTCATGAGGTTGTGGACATTGTAAATCCTTTACAACCTAAAAGATATTTCTTTAATTTTGACCACAAAGTTCATGCATGCTAACAATTTGATTTTTTTAGGAAAATGATGGAAATGGCAGCGGAGATGCAGATTAGTGTTGGTTTTTTAGATCCAGATTTGTTTACTTCGAGAAATATTTCTCAGCATTCTCAACAAGTTGGCAAAGCAATCTCAAATGCAATGAACAACGACTATGTGGTGGGTGCCTACTGCACTAGCCACTGGGTAATAGTAATCATCTGTATGAAGTCCAAAGAGGTTTGGTATCTAGATTCTGCTAAACAACATCCCCCGCTAAAGTTCCCAGACCTCCAACCTATTTTGAACTGGTTAGTTTCATGTAGGTTTTGTTCACAAAAATTCAATCTCTTAGTGTTTCTAACTGGTATTGCTGATCATGTAGGGCCTTTGGTGAACATGCACAGGATGGAGTGACGAAAGGAAAGAAAAAAGCCAAAAGCCACACTCAATCACAAAACAAATCTTGTTGTAAGACCGAGGTTTTTTATGGTCACTTATTACCTATTTGGTACTGCATTAACTTGTCATTTTGGTACCTCGATGTAGTGTGCTCAGCAGCCATGGGGGTCCTCTTTATGTGGATTCCATGTGGCATTCCATATGTTAAGACTACTCGATGACATACTTGACATCAAGAAGGCTGTTGTAAGTAGATAATAATGCTCAACCTTGTCTCTACTCATATTATCCATCTGATTTTAGAAACTGATTTCTACTTGTGTTCTCATAAATGATTGTATTTTGCAGGATTTCAAATCTGTTGTAGATATTTCCACATAAGATATAAAGCGTGTCCCGGAGATGCTACGCGAGTACATTGTTAAGGAGACCATCGACCGAAAGGGCAACTTCTACAGTGGTGCACTGTGAGTTTATTGGAGCCAGAAACTTGAAACTCATTTAGTCTTCTTTATTCAGGTGTTGTTGCCTGAGAAACCTACTTGGCTTGCTTGGTTCGGGTCAGATACTGCCTGGTTCAGGCAATTTTCTCATGACTCCATCCAAACAAGCCCTGATGAGAGTAACTTGAAACTTGATGTGATCATATCCTAGTAGCTTGTCTATAAATGTGATCTTGCTTTCCCATAAATGTGATCTTTCTTTGCCTATATTTGTGATGTGAGAATGTGTTTGTGATGTCTCCTTGTTGTGGTGGCTACCATATCCGGTCGGTTCCGGGGATGCGCCCCCGATGGTCGCCAAATCCTGGCTGGTTCCAGGATGTCGCCGGCAAGCGGGCAGGTTACTGTAGGGGTGGCCTACGTATTTGTAATGGGCGTTAATTAAAGCTCTTACAAACACTGATCAGTGAGTAACGGGCTTCATTCAGAAAGCCCGTTTCAAACATGCCTACAATGTAACGGGCAGTGTAAAAGCCCGTTACCAGTCCTGACCGGTGGGCTCCAGGACCTAGCCCGTTCAGCAAGATATAGGAGATGCAGGTTGAAAGCAAGCGTCTCCTTTAATAGAGAGAAAGCAGACACACGTAGAAACAGATGCGTCTCATTTCGTCGAGACTGAGGAGACACAGGTTCACGGAACGCGTCTCTAATGTTAATTTCACAGTAATGGGCTCTGTTTCTTGCCCGTTACCAAAGTTCACTGTGGGCCCGGAGAAACAACCATTTCACGTGACCGGTGACTATTGTGGTAACAGTCATTGTTTGATGCCCGTTACAAATCCTATATGTGCTAAGACGCGCGTGAAATAGATGCATCTCAGTTCGTCAAGAAAGTGGAGACGCAGGTGTCAGATGGTGAGATCTAGACAGCCCACGGGGGTGCTAATCATAGTGGTTTAGTTGTTCGGTGGGGCGAAATCTATGGCTAAGAACTTGATGGTCGCACACAAGTACGCGGAACACAGAGAACACAACGAGTTTATACTGGTTCGGGCCTCCGGAGAGTAATACCCTACGTTCAGTTGTTGGTGTAGATTGCTTGAGGATTGCGTATGAGTACAAGGGTCGCCTCGTCCGCCTTATATTGGCCAACGGATGAGGTCGGTTCCCAAACTCCTGGTCGGTTACGACCAGGAGACCTAATTCTACGTGATTACATCTCTTGCCATATCTTGTCGATTTTCTTTGGTCGAAATCCACCGAGGTCTTGTCTTGTAAGCCAAGTCTCGAGGTCGTGATGGATTAGGTCATTTGGGGAATCTTCTAGAAGGTCTTCAGGAGGTCGTGTGGGCCGCCAATCAGGTCGGTTGGGCCCACTAATAGGTCGTTGGGTCTTCTAGTAGGCTGGACCCACTTGTCGAGGACGGTCGTGAGCCTGGTCGGTGGGGACCCAGGGGTACCCATGTCTCACAAGCCCCCGAGCAAGGTGTAGGCGCAGCGACCTTAGAAAGGTCATGACGAAGTCGTAGAGCTATCGACAGGTTGAATAGCATGCACGTCGGTTCAAAGAAGAAAAGATCAAATCGACTTAGCAGCCGACCTGTTTGTAGTCTTGCCGAACGAAGTGAGGTTGAGTAATGACTTATAGGAAGGAGACTTCCAATAGATCCAAATGATGATGAAAAAACTCAGAGGGCATCAAATATGCACTCATAGAGTAGTATCCAAGCATCGTGGCGGGCAGGATAGCCGGTATGATGATCCGAAAAAGCGAAAAAAAGCAAGTCGAGTAATGACGTGATGAGAAACAAGTTTCCCAGCAAGTCGGTACGATGAGTAAAACAAGAGGGCATCGAAGACGCACTCGTAGAGTAGTCTACGAGCATTGAAGCAGGCAGCATGGCTGGTTTGATGCTAACAAAAGAGAAGAAAACTGAGTCATGGTCTTGATCGAACGAAGTGTAGAGACACCCAGATCTCGTAGCATAGCTGCAAGGAGTCTGACAGGGCCAACCTCAGAGAGGCCTTATAGGCATGCCGACCTCAAAGAGGCCTCAATTCATCTAGTATCCGAGGATACCCAGCAGGATTTTGTTAGGCGCGTCACATGAAGAGGTTGTCGATGATGTCGTAACTGAAGCTTGCGATGTTGGGGTTGGTCGATGATGAAGCCAAGAAGATTTGTAGATCTTGAACATATGGAGTGTAGAGACACCCAGATATCTTGCATATCTGCAAGAGTCTGGCAGGGCCACTCGAGGCATGCCGACCTCAAGGAGGTCTCATGACGAAAGCGCCCAAGCACCCAAAAGTACTTGGCAGGGCCACTAGGCGCGCACCCCACAGGGAGGCCTTCATTCCCGACGTAAAATCCTGAGTGTCGAGAGCAGGCTGGCAGGGCTACAAGAGCACACTGACCTCGGAAGGTCACGCATCCAGGGTGCCTAATTAAGTAGGCAGGGCCGTAGACATACCAAGATATTGCAAGACCAAGGTATTAAGGTGCGTTGACCTCAAAGAGGTTGTTTTGGTGTCCAGACGACCAACATAGTTGTTGACCATCCAGCGCAGCCATTGTACTAAGGTATTGGCGACCTTAGTAATAGGCACACCGACCACAGGGGCCCGACAAAAATTGTAGATCTTTGTGATTCTTCTGGTCTCCATGGTATGTTTAGATCTCCAGGCGCTCAGACAAATCTGGCAGAGCAGCGAGGCACGCCTACCCCAGAAGGTCTTCAATCGAACCTACGACCATTCTGCTCAAGAAACAGAGATATATGCTGATTGGAATAGGTCCGTTTACGTACAGAGCCATAGCGGGTGCACTAGGACGCAGAGCCTAGCGGGTGCAAATAAAGGTCATCAAATCATATAGGAAGGTCATGGAGTTGTCGTCGTGTGGGGCTAAGTTAGGTGCTGAGCCTTCTGACACAGGGTCAGGTTTTGTCGTGTAGCATAGACTGCAGAGTCACAAGTCGACAGTGGTCAGAGATTCTCTTGCCACCCAAAAAACGACAAACTGCCCACTGATCAAAGGGGTTACTGTAGCCATGTGACTCTGCAGCGGGCTCAGGCACCATTGATGTACTAGCGACAAAAGATGTCGCGAGACAGAGAAATAAAGTCATCACCTTTAATCGTGCACATGTCTGCAGGTCCCAGGACCGCGTGGTGATAGTGTTATTACTTCGCCAACTGCCCAAGGCTTGGATCCCGCTATAAATAGCACCGTGAAGCTGAAGGAGGCAAGCACCTAGCGTTGTTGAGCTATGAAGCTGTAGAATAGTGTTCCCACCATGCCATGGGCATGTGTTCGTCCACCAGATTGTAGGGTCTGTTCTTGTAGAAGCTTGGAGCTAGAAGAACTCTCCCAAAATGTGGGCAACACCCTCATTCTCTATGCCCTGCCTCTGCGGGGTACCAGGTAGAGTTTGAAGGTGATGCTGTTCGAACTGGATGTATAGCAGGACGTCGCTGGTGAGCATCAGGCGCTCACTAGGGCTTGGAATCCCGCACCGAAGAGCAAGCTCATAACTGCATTCCAATAGTCTGGTCTGGGCATGCCTTAGGTTGCGCGGCGTTCGGCAGCTATCTCCTGCAAGGCCGCAATCATGGTCCTGGCGCTAGGAGAAATCACGCGATGTTCCCTAGTTCAGTAAAGTAGGTCATGGTGATTGCTCTAGGTGACCCAGGTCTTGTAGTATGTTTATCTTGTGTGTCAGGTTCTGGATCCAGTGAGGACGCGGGCGACTTGTGTACCTTCAGGCGGTTCATGTAATGTTCGCTCTCTTCTGTCATGTACTTGGTCGATTTGACAAAATGTTTTATCAAAGGCCTAAATTAATGTGACGTGGGGGCTTGTTAAATGTGTTTGCCATCAGGACGACCTGATGTTAGTTTGTTGTTTAGCTAACGACCTAAACTCAGGGTTTAGGTCATGGCTTTGTTTAGTTAATGAAGAATCCGCCACAATCGTCTCGCGAACTTCCTGGAATAGAGCCATTGAGGCGTGTTTGTACGGCGGAAGGAACCGCAACGGGCAAGTCCTGTGGACCCCCCTATAAATAGGGCGGCCCGGATCGGGGTTGACCCCATTCTCCTATCTTCTTTCTCCCGTCGCTCTCGATTTCACCGCTGTCGCTCCTACAGTCTTGCGACTGCTTTGCTCCCGCACGCATGCCCATTCAACCTCCAGCACCAGCCGGCCACGCGCTAGCACCACCGCTCTGCGCCGCGCTCCACCGCGCATGTGCATCAAAACCTTGTGCGGCATTAGATCCAGTCCAAACCCTAGCAGCGATATGGCAGCAGAGGCGGCTTCCATCCCGAACCCGCAGACGATGTGGGTCCGGTCGACGATGACGGATGCCAAAATCCAAGCTTTGGTGGACCGCGGGCTATTCCGGCCGAAGGGAGAGGTGGAGTGGAAGGCTGGGGCTGGGGAGGAGTTCCCGACCGAAGATGTCAAGGAGCAAGTCGTCTTCGCTTCCTTCTTCGAGCGCAGCTTCAACCTCCCCGTGGGGGATTTCTTCCGCAGCTTGTTGTACTACTACAAGTTGGAGCTGGTACATCATGTCCCCAACTCCATTACTGTAGTGTCGACCTTCATTCACTTATGTGAGCCGTATATGGGGATATCGCCTCACTTCTTGTTCTGGAGGTATTTGATTTGTGTAAAGAGTACTGGCAAGAGGTCGGGGCCAGTGGGGCTGTAATGTTCTATTTGAGGTCAAGCCTCAAGACAGAGTGGATAGATAGCGACCTCCCAGACAACACCGCTGGGTGGAGGTTGGAGTGGATTTATATTGCAGATCAACTTCCTGGGATTCCACGTCGTACTGGCCATAAGTCAGTGAAGATATTGGAGTGGGACTTAGGGTTGTCATCCCGTGACCTCGAGGACCTCAAGGGGGTCCTGGAGCTAGACAGCAACATGAAGAAATGGGGGGTGACAGGAGCTGTAGTCACTAGGTCGTTCTGCTGACGGCTGATTCAGGCGATCAAGGATCGAGTTCACCCCGCGTACGAGTACTGGGCAATCAGACCCCACACGTGAGGTTAGCCGCAAGGTCTCCAAGGAGGAGATGGCGGCCAGAGTATCCCAGATGTACTTTGGGAAGGTGAAGATAAAGAAGTGCCCTAAGGCACACTCGCTAAAGAGGCCAGCTGACCCGGTAAGATCCTGAGACTTACTTTTAGGTCGTTTTACTTTGTTCACCCTTATTGTTGACGGTGTATTTTGGTGCACCTAGCATGTTCATTACACTTTGGTTTGGATTTGATTATGGAACTAACCCGCCACTAGGCACACTAATCATATAACAAGTTCATCTTTGTGCATGCATTTGGAAGTGTTGTGTTTATGTAGGAAAACATGGACATAAAGGACGGATTTGCAACAAGTTCAAAGGAGCATTTACGGAGTCTTGTTCGTGTTCATGAGCTTGATGAAATCACTTCCAAAGGTGGCAAGGACCGAAGTGCTACGAGGAACACCCACGGGGATTGAAGTGTAAAAGATCGAACTTCATGCGAAGAGAACCTCCATCTTGGACGCAAGGATAACATCATCAAAATCATGCAAGTGGAGGGGGCAAAGTACATAAGTGCATAAGGACCCACGGAGCAAAAGGGGTGACCGAACCGGGCCGAAGTGGGCCCAGGCCGGTCGGCCCAGGCTGGCCGGCCCAGCCCACTCCGGTGGCCGGATCGGTCCCGTTTTCCATGCACTCGAAGGATCTTCAACCCTAAAAGCCCCGAGGCGCCGCCAACACCGAGAAGGGGAGTCATTCGCACCAGAAGGCCATCCACAAGCTAGAGAGAGAGGAGGATCTCCGGAGGGAGATCAACCACCTCGAAGGAAGCACCCTCTCGTGGAGAAGAAGGAAGACATCGGCGGAAGGGAAACCATGATCAATGGTGCCATGATCAGCACCTTGATGGGGTAATCTTCTCATTCGTCCATGGGTTGTAATCGATCTTGAGATGTAATCGCACTTTGTTGGTTTATCTATCTATCATCTTGTGTTGAATATACTTTAATGCTTAAGGTTAGCTACCATGCCGTAAAGGGAGTAGAGCTCCAATGCTTCCTTGGATCCATTCAATACGCCGTGTCCATAAAAGGTCTAGTCATGAATACCTTTGCGTAGTGACAGTACGAGAGGAGGGAAAGGGCGAAACTGTGGTCACAACCCCGATAGATTAGATTGGGTTTCATGTCTTTAAGCGATTGCATGCTCTAGTATCGTAGACCCGTGGGCGAGTGTCTCCTATCTTGATATCTTAATCATTCTCTCTAGTGTAGTTTAGTTGTTTTCTAGTATAATTGAGGACCAGGAGCGTCCCAGTGGTCGATGGAAGACCGCTCCTCAGTGATGAGTGATTGACAACGGGTGTTGGACTGACTCTTGGCTTAGTGCGCAGGTGTAGGCTGCGGCCTAGTTCGTGTTGTTGCAGGTGAAGAACGGGCGCGAAAGGTCTTCAGCCTTGAGGGGCCTCCGAGAGATGGAGAGACAAGTAGGCTCGGTTCGAGGGACCCGGTGGACAGCGGGACTGGGTGCGGGCCACATGGTGGCGACACAAGCAAGACGAAGTCATGGACAAGTGAGCTGGTGCATGGTGGCGGTCAAGTCAAGTGGTTTGGCGGGAGGCCGGACCGAGCATGCGGGGTTTGGTGGTTTGCCCACAAAACCATCGGCGGACGGTTTCTTGGTTTGGGCCTCAAAACCAAGTCCGAGGGCCCAACACGACGGAGACGGGATCCGGGCGTGTCGGGAAGCTTCGAGGCGGAGGACACACGGCGGAATCGCATGGCTTGCGTCGGGAGGACGCGGGGTGCGGCAAAGGCGTGGCCGTCCGATGGCAAGACCCACAAACATTACCTAAATGCCCCTACGTGGGTTGTATCGCCAGTAGTTTAGTTAGGGGTAGTCGAGTCATTTACCACTCCGGCGGGACCTGATATATAAGCCATGAGTGTGTGTGGATGGCTCTCTCTCTCCGCGACTTAGGGTTTCATTTCCTCCCTCCTCTTTCTCATTTTTCGTAGCTATTTTTCCTTCTATTTTCTCTAGGCTAGCATGAGAGCTTCATGAGAGATTTGTTGAGAGGGATGGATGCTAGGGCGGCATGCTAGACCTTGTGAATCTTTCCTGGTTTGTATAGAAGATTCGGGGTTGTTTTTCGTGGCTTTTCGTGCTTGTTTTCGTGCCTTTGTTCCCGGTGTGATTTCGCGGATTTGAGTGGGTTTCTCCCCGGATTTCTTTGAGGGAAACATGGATAGATGTCTTGTGCATCTTTGTGCTTGATTTTGTGCCCTCAAACGCCGGGAAACCACTTCGATTCGTGAGTTTTCGTTCGGTGCTCTAGTTTTTGGTGGTGCTCAAAGGATTCGCGATTCCCGGTGATTTAGGGAGTTAGGAGGCAAGATTTTTGGGTTATAGCATCCTTGTGTGACGCTTTTCAAGTACGCAAACCCTTGTCTCTACAGCTTCAACCGTTTGGGAAATCCGATGATGATTTGGGGGAGTTGACTTTCGGGGTCGGGCGTTTTCAGCTCTGTCCGCACCTGGCGGACGGTCCGCGAGGACCAGGCGGATGGTCCGCGCGGCTAGGGTTCGTCCCGTGTTCTTCGTGTTCTTGCTCGTCTTTCGTTTCGATCCGTCATGATTTTGGTTTTCGGTTGGACGGAGTTTCGGACGGTCCGCGGCAGAGGGCGGACGGTCCGCGGGTGCCTGGCGGACAGTCCGCGTGCTCCCCGCGGACGGTCCGTGGTTCGTGGGTTTCTTCGGTTGGTTTTGTGTGATTTAACGGACGGTCCGCGACTCGGGGCCGGACGGTCCGCGGCTCGGGTGCGGACGGTCCGCGTACCCGGCGGCGGGACGGTCCGCGCGGCCCTTGCGGACGGTCCGCCCTGTTTGGCCGGACGGTCCGCCTGAGGCTGAGCGCTTTGCTTCTTGGTTCGATTCCTTCCCCCCTTCTTTCGTGCTTCCGCGTGCACTTCAAGGAATCGTTCCTAGGACTAGAGGTTGATCCATAACCTCGTGGTCTTGGTGATTGGTGCGTGATTCGATCCATCGCTTGTGTGTGACCGGGATTTGTCTAGGATATAGGCCGGTTCTTTGAGGAGAATTTTTACCGCTCCTATTCACTCCCCCCCCTCTCTAGTCGCCATCTGATCCTTCAATTGGTATCAGAGCTTGGTGCCGGATTCTTTGTGACTTTGACAAGTCCCGAATCCTAAGATGGCGTACGTTGAGCGGGGCGGTCCGCCGCACTTCGATGGCAAGGGTTACCACAAGTGGGAGGCTCGTATGATGATCTTTCTTCGTGGGAAGCTGTTGGATTTCATTGTGCTTGACAAGACCTATGCTATTCCGGTCAACATCCATACTCTTATGGTGACCGATGCCGTGCTAAGGCCAAGTATGAGGCTAATGCAAAAGCCGTTGATCACTTGGTCCGAGCTTGTGTGATCCGAGTTTGAGCGTGTTCGCCATTTGAATCTTGCTTGGCAAATTTGGGAAAAGTTGTTGGTTGCTCACGGTGGTGATAACCATGTGAAGGCTCGCCTTTTTGTCTCTTACCGGATGCAATATGAGAATTTCACTCCACTTCCGGTGAGGACATTGATGCGATGTTTCAGAGGTTCACCGCCATCGTGAACAACATGAAGGCTAATGTTGAGGATTTTCCGTACACCGAGCATGATCAGGCTTTGAAGCTCTTGCATGTCTTGGACCCAAATGTTTGGGGTGCTAAGGTTGAGGCCATCAAGGAGTCTGGACATTATTTGACTATTGAGTTGGATGACCTCTTTTCTAAGCTCAAGTCGGCTGAGGTTGACAGGAAGTTGCAATCCAAGCATGAGGGCTCGACTGACCATAGTCTTGCTCTTGTGGGAGGATCAAAGGGCAAATCTAACCCTTCCTGTCGACAGTTTTCTTTGTCCTCTCTTATGTCCATTCCAGATGAGGAGTTTGATGTGCTGGGCGAGGAGGAGCTGGCCTTGCTCTCAAGAAGGTTTGAACGACTACATGAGAGTCGGAGGAATGTAAGGCGGAGCTCAGGGACGTGCTACAAGTGTGGCAAGCGTGGCCACTTCATCGCCGAGTGCCCGGAAGCGGAGGAGAACAAGTACAAGGTGAACGAGTACAAGGCGCACCCGAGGCGTGAAGACAAGTACTCCTCCAAGGGCAAGCACTTCAACAAGTCCAAGAGCAAGGACAAGGACAAGGGGCGACCGAGCAAGAGCGGCTACAAGAAGAACAAGGCGAGAGCGATGGTGGCCGGTGCGAGCGACGTTGACTCAAGCTCAAGCGAGGAGCGATCAAGCTCAAGCGGCCGAAGAAGAAGACGCCGGGAGGCGCAATGGCAAGAAGAGTGCAAGCCGGAACCTCAGCGGGCTGAGCTGTGTGGCGCTTGAGGGCTTTTGTGGCATGGCCCATAGCTCAAGCAGCAAGAAGAGTGAGAAGGAAGACAGCGACTCCGACTCGGAGGATGAGGTAAACCGTGACCCTGACTCTTTGCTTGCTGAGATTGCTAGGTTGAATGGTTTGCTTGATAATCGTGATAGTGTGCTGAGAGATGCCAAAAAGATGAGGAAAGATCTTAGGGCTCAGCTTGAGAATGCTAGCGAGAAAGTAGGAGAGTTAGAGTCAATATTGCTTGAATTGAAACTTGAGAATGATTCTTTGAAACTTGCTCCTACTCCTCCTGATGATGTTGAATGTGTTGAATGTGATGCTTGGTTGAATGAGATCAAACTGCTTAATGAGAAGAATGCTTCTATTTTGGATCAACTAGATGCTCTTAGTACTTAACATGATGAGCTTAAGGCTAGACCTACTTTGCTTGGTGCTTGCAAATCATGTCCTACTATGCATGCTAAGCTTGTTGATGCTCGTTCTAGCATTAGTTCTTTGGAAGCATCTTTGAAATCTCCTGTTGTCAATGCATGCACTAGCTGTGATGAAGTTACTTTGCGCAATCTTGAACTTACTTCTCGTTTGGATGTCATCTATGAGGAGAATGACTATTTGAGGAAGGTGTTGGGTTGGTTGTCTGGGCAGGAACCTGAAGGACCGATAAGGCGACCAGAGAGGGGGGGGAGTGAATGGGAGCCGATAAAAATTCTTCTCGAGGGAGATTGAAACTCCGACAAGACGAACTAGCTCGGTCGAACTCCCGAAATCACACGCTCCGCACTTCTACCTCCCGTTTGCCAAAACCACGTAGCCACCGGAGTGCTACCGGGTCCTAGGAACAAACTCTACCAAGAACCACAACACACACGCAAGACCGACGGCGGAAACAACTCAAAAGCCGGCTAACCGTAGAGGGGGCGGTTAGACCGGTATAGGGGGCGGTTAGACCGCCTCCACCGGCAACCAAGAAATCCTCCGAAGCGCCTCTTCCGAGCACCAAAACACACCACGGTTTCACCAACAAAGATCTCTCGGTCAAGGCCATGCTAGCTACCGGAAAATCTTGGCGAAAACCAAAACTTCACCCAAGGGCCTAGGGGCGGTTAGACCGGCTACCCGGGGCGGTCTAACCTCCCGTACCCAAGCAATGAACTCCAACCAAGAACACCTAGCAAACGCGTGAGAATGGCTCCAAATTTCACCCGGACACTCCTCCGATCAAGGCGAACAAACTCACGAGAGGAAAATCCGGCGAAACAAAACTTTGACCCGGAAACACCCGGGCGGTTAGACCGCCCCTCGTAGGCGGTTAGACCGCCCCTTCCGAACACGAACCCGCGGGTCAAACCTCAACTTCCTCGTGCCCAATCTCCCGAATCACTCCACGGATTGCAGCCAAACTTCGGGGATAGCTGGGTTACCTCCTGGGCAACCTCTACCTCAAAGGAATCGACCCGAAACGCTCACAATCAAGAGGAATCGAAGAAATCGCTTCTCTAGGTCAAGAACTCGCCCAACTCGAAAAAACCACCAAATCGAGTCCGATTCAAAGGGGATTTGGGGGCAAAGTCACCAGCCAAAGAGGCACAAGAACCTCATACGTGACACCCACCAAAATCCCAAGAAATCGTTCTCAAAACACCGCCAAAAAGAGCTCCGAAAATCAACATCAAAGAGACGGGAAAACCACCATGAAGAACCACGCCGAACCTTCTATACATGCCATGAATGGTTCGTACAAGGTCTAGTTTGCCACCCAAACATCCATCCCTCTCTCTAGATCTCACATGAAGCTCTCAAACTAGCCTTCTAAAAAACTAGGGAAAATAGAGAACGAAAATGGAAAAACGAAATGAGCTAGGGTTCCCGAGTTGGCCGCCAACCTCTCACCTCTTGGGTTATATAGGCGGCAACCGAATGTCTAAAATGCCCCTCTCTACTAACTAGGGATACAAGCCCCTCAAGGGCGGATTTGGAATTCTTGATGTCTTCACCATCGGACGGATGCCGGCGACCGCACCTCCGCGTAGCCTCGACGCACGCCTTGCGATCCCGACGCGTGTCCTCCGCTTCGAAGCTTCTCGCCGGCGGCGGGGCGGTCGACCGCCCCCCGGGCGGTTAGACCGGCCCGGTGAATCCGACCGGCCCCGGGCGGTCCGACCGCCCCTCCGGGCGGTTGAACCGGCCCTGGGTGGCCGCACCTCCTCGTCGAGTCTTCGGCCTCGGTTTTGTGGCTCAACCGAGTAACCCGGTGGTTTTTACGGTGAACCACCGCAAACCCCGCGAACTCGGTGTAGCCTCCGCCAATCTCCACTCATGACTCGGCTCCCACGTAGTCCCGGCTCGACCTTGGTTTTGAGGCTCTACCAAGAAACCGTCCACAACTTCATCTTCTCGTTCATGCCACCATGCGGCCCGCACTTGACCCCCGCCGGCCACCGGTCCCTTGAACGAAGCCTACTTGTCTTCTCCACACCGGAGGCCTCACCAAGCAACGACCTTTCGCGCTTGTTCTTCACCCGCACCAACACGAGTCAAGCCGCAACCTGCACCTGCAATACTTAGCCAAGAATCAGTCCACACAACGTTGTCAATCACTCATCACACAAGGAAGCGACCATCCACCGGTCCTCGAACCACACATGGTCCTCAATCTCCCCCTTGATGAGTGCATTGACAACACACTCACATGAAGTAACATAAGAGAAAAGGAAAAGAAAAGAAACAAATAAAAAGAAAACTCCAACAAGCGATCAAAAGCCAAGGAAAGGCAAAGAGCAAGATCACTTGAAGAAGACAAGTCTCGGACCCCTTAGGCAAGGGCAACGGCTCGACACATCCGAGACAAAACACAGCTCAAGCAAAGAGCGCAAACCACCAAAGCAAAACTCGAACACCACAAAGAGCTCCCCCTGCACAAATGCAAGCTCCCCCTGAGCCACAACACACTCCCCCTGAACACATGCATCAATGCAACTCGGGAATGCAACAAAGAGCAAAAACCCGCTCACACTGCCCAGGGCGGTTAGACCGCCTGGCCAGGGCGGTTAGACCGCCTCTGCCTGAACTGACCGCCTGGGGGGCGGTTAGACCGCCCAAAGAAACCGGCCCTGCACCACACTGCTCAAAAATTGCCCGAAACAATTGGAACACCTTCCAAACACTCCCAGGTGCCCAAAACATGCACAAACTTCTCCCCCTTGTTGACAATGCATGAATCAAGGCAAAATGCGAAAACTTGCAACATATAGCTTCTCGAATATACAAAATTCATCACAAGGTGCTACACAAGTCCAAATGAGCAAGTTAGATACTCGACAGGTTCGTAAGGGCCTTAACTACGTGATCACCAAGTTTCACAACCATTGGACAAGGCTAAAAAGGATTTTAGTAATTTTGCGAAAAGTTACTCTCTCACAAGCAAATACCTAAACATGAGCAAAACATATCAAAATGGCAAAGCCACTCAAACTTCATGCTATGACAGCCATTCTAATCATAAGACCATCATAAACACCCAAAAACACCTCATGTCATGTCAAAGCCACCGAGCCATGTGCCTACTTCTATGTATGAGACTTCTCATTGGTAGGCATCATGCAACGGTTTAGCACCCAAAGCAAATTAATTTCAGCACATAAGACATGGGAACATATTTTCCAAGCATTTTTCATTTCATTTTCAGATTTGTAAATGGTACATGAAATGTCTTTGCGACAAAAAGGAACTTATGCCCCTCCACAAGATTAAGCAAGAGGGCTAAACATTCATGATGGCAAGTGAGCCTTTGGCTCCATATGATCAATAAACTAGCTATCCAACCACAAAGTAAGCATAGCAAAGCTACTAAAACATGTCAAGATCATATATAGGCATTTACACATGAGAGAGCATGTATGTAACATTTTTCAAAAAAAAAATTAGCCATCAACCATGGATCTTTCATCAAGATCATCAAGAGCTAAGCCAAACTAACCGTAGCATATCAAACAAGCTCACAAGAACATATATAGCAACCCATGGTAAACATTGTATATAGGAGAAGCTTTCCCTAAAAATGCATATGATACAAAATGCATGCAATCTAAGATACAAGGATGCCTATACAACATGTTACATATGCAATGCCAAAAGCAAGAAATGCACCAACGAAAGCTATACATATGCTACAAACCGGCTCCTCGAGGGGAGGCAAAACGGGCTCGACACCACCGGCAAAAGAAAGCCCCCACACACCCAACTCAAGAAATCAAACACACACCAAGTTCCCCCCGCAAACGAGTGAAAGTTGCTTGATCTAGGGGTTTGGTGAAAATATCGGCGAGTTGGTCATGTGTGGGTACATGGATCAAAGCTATCTTCCCTTTCTCTACGTTGTCTCTCAGGAAATGATACCTTACTTCTATGTGTTTTGTTTTGGAATGGAGCACTGGGTTCTTTGCAACGCTTATGGCACTGGTGCTATCACAATGAAGTGGGACATGGGTATACTCCTCACCAAAGTCACTCATGGTGTAGGTGATCCAAAGGAGCTGAGAGCAACAACTAGCAGCGGCAACATACTCGGCTTCGGTCGTGGATTGAGCAACACTCGACTGCTTACGAGAAGACCAAGACACCAACGAAGAACCCAAAAGCTCGGCAAGTCCCGAAGTGGACTTCCTATCCAACCGACACCCGGCAAAATTCGCGTACGAAAAGCCATGAAGCGCCAAAGAAGAGGACGCGGAGTACCAAAGGCCGAAGTCGGGAGTGTGACGCAAGTACCACGAAAATTCGCTTCACCGCTTGCCGATGCGAAGTCCTCGGAGACGCTTGAAAACGAGCGCACAGACACACTGAGAACTGTATGTCCGGCCTCGTCGCCGTCAAGTAGAGGAGTGACCCGATCATGCTTCGGTACTCCTTCTGGTCCACATGTTCACCTTCCTCGTCCGCATCAAGAGCCGTAGTCGTACTCATCGGCGTCGTCATAGCCTTGGAGTCCTCCATCTTGAATTTCCTCACAATGTCCTTGGTGTACTTAGCCACGGTGCACAAATGTTCCTTTCTTTGATTGCTTGATTTGTAGCCCGAGGAAGAACCGCAACTCACCCATCATGCTCATCTCGAACTCCCCGCTCATATCATCCGCAAACCTCGCAACAAGAGAGTTAGACGAGCCACCAAAGACAATATCATCCACGTACACCCCGCACAATCGGGATATCTACGCCCCCCGCCTCGGCAAAAACAAGGTCCGATCGACCTTCCCCATCTCAAAACCTCTCTCAAACAAGAACCCCCTCGGACCGCCATACCAAGCTCTGGCGCCCGCTTCAACCCATACGCCGCCTTCCTCAACTTGTACACCCGGTGGGGGTACTTCTCACTCTCAAACCCCGGAGGTCGTCTCACATACACTTCTTCCTCCAACACTCCATTCGAAAAGCACTCTTCACATCCATTTGGTGCAACTTGAACCCTTTAGCCACGAGAAAAGGCTAGAAGGATCCTAATCGCCTCCAAACGGGCTACGGGAGCAAAGGTCTCCTCGTAGTCGATCCCCTCCTTCGACCGAACCCCCCGAGCAACAAGTCTCGACTTGTTCCTCACAACCTCACCCTTCTCTCCCTCTTTGTTTTCCACACCCACTTTGTACCAATCGGCTTACACCCTGGGGGAGGGTCAACCAACTCCCACACCTGATTCCTTTCAAAGTTCTCCAACTCCTCATGCATCGAGTTAACCCAATTGTGATCAGATAGTGCGTGTCCAATGTCTTTGGGCTCGAAAGAAGCAACAAACGCAGCATGAGCAAAATGGGAATTGTTCCGAAACCTCGACCGTGTAGTGCGTTCATCCATGTCGCCGATGATCCTCGAAGCTGGGTGATCCACTTGAACTCGCCGGGGAGGTTCTCGCCTCGAAGCTACCTCCCCCTCAACATCAGCTTCTCCTCGTTCTTGGTTTGTCGTCGTAGATGTAGCAGAGGGTCCATCCATCATCGTAGTCGAAGTAGTGGGTACATGTTCAGCCGGGGGCACCGCACCGCCATCCTCATCATCACCATGTCCATGCTCCTCCTCCTGAAAGATCTCCTCGCCAAGCTCATCATCACCTGCACACTCAAAGACAAGCTGACTACGTGGCTCTGTCTCGTCGAAGGTTACCTCGCAAGTCTCCACGATTTGGTTAGTTTCAAGATTGAGCACACGATATGCTCTAGAATGAGATGCATAACCAAAGAAAATGCCATCGACAGACCTAGCCTCAAACTTATCCAACTTCCGCCTTTCTTCGAATGAAACACTTGCAACCAAAGACATGGAAGTGACTCACTTTGGGTGTGCGACCATGCATCAACTCATAGCATGTCTTCTTCTTGTGCACTCGAGGTATATTCTGTTCGACACATAGCATGCGGTATTCACCGCCTCAGCCCAATACCTCCTCGGAGTCCTATGCTCATCAAGCATCGTCCGAGCCATCTCGCACAAGGTCCTATTTTTCCTTTCCACAACACCATTCTGGGGAGGCGTATACGGACTCGAAAACTGGTGCTCAAGACCAAAGTCATGACAAAAGGTTTCAAAACGAGAGTTCCTGAATTCCGAGCCATTATCACTGCGGATAGCTCGTATGGCATCTCCGTGCCTCTCGTTCCTCAACCTCAAGACTAGATCTCGAACAAAACCAAACGTCTCCCCCTTCTCCTCAAGAAAGAACACCCACGCATATCGAGAAAAGTCGTCCACCACAACAAGGACATACCACTTCCCACCCGCAGATCGCACACGAGCTGGGCCAACAAGGTCCATATGGAGCAGCTCGCATGGACGCTCAGTCATCAAATCGGTGAGAGGCGGGTGAGAAGAAGCCACCATCTTGGCATGCCTACACGGAGCACAAACCAACTCTTTCTCAAGCTTCAAACGTGGCAATCCTCGGACCAAATTGAGTTTACTCAAGCGAGACAGAAGGTCAAAGCTCAAGTGACCCAACTTCCTATGCCACCTCCACAACTCACTCGAAGAACCAGCCAAGAAACAACGCTCAACACCCGAAGACCGAGAAAAATCAGCACGAAACACCTGACCCTCGGGAACGACCATACAAACAAGGTCCCCTCGAGAGTCCACAATCCGAGAACCACCAGGCCGAAACAACACCTCAAAACCCTCATCCAACAACTGAGACACAGAAAGCAAATTGTACCCCAGTGATTGAACAAGAGCAACACGCCTCAGAGTGATCTTGTCACTCACTTTTATCTCACCTTCTGAAAGCACACGCCCACGCCCATTGTCCCCAAAGGTGATGTATCTCTTTGTCACCACCGGGACGAGACTTGAGAACCACCCCCTGTCTCCGGTCATATGTCTCGAGCAACCGGAGTCAATCAACCAAATGTTCTTCAAGTCTCCCACCTGAAATTCAAAAACAAGCACGTGAGCGAACAAACGACTCAGCACTGGGGTTAGTACCAAAAGAGGAAAACCAGTGCCGAGCCATTTGCTCGAAAGTGGGATTAGCACCAACCAAAGCATCTCTCCTACCAAAACTACCTCCACGAACACCACCTCGGTAACCACTCCGAGGGAACCACCCCTCACTGCCTGGAGGAGGACCAAAACCACGGAAGACAACCCGTGGAACGTCCCTCCTCTCCTTCTCAAAGCTACGACTCCTCCCATCCCCGTAGTGACCTCGAGGGGGAGAATGCCTAGCAAGCCGACCACCGCCGTCTTTCCGGACCAACCACCAAGCAACTCTACCTCCGGACCCGAAACCTCTCGACTCACCACCTCGAAAACCACTCCGCCCGAGTCTGGGGGGGGCGGGTTAAACCGCCCGGCCGGGCCGGTCTAACCGCCCCCCTCGGGCCGGGCCGGTCCGACCGCCTAGCCGGGCCGGTCGCCCGACCCCCTCCGGAACGGCTCCTCGGGCGCGCGGAACTCGCATCTCCCCATGCCGGAACACTTCTCACCACAGCCTTGCCCCTGGGTAGTGGCATACGAGGCTTAGGTACACCATGGGAAGGGTTGTACCTATCCTTGTTCGCCTACTCCTTTGCCATCCTCTCTTCCCGCTTCCTCTTGAAGCAAAACTCATCCTTGTGACCCTCCTTCCCACAATGGCCACAACGGAACCTCACAAGCTTAGGTTTTGGCTTGGATTGGGGCTGCTCGTTTGGTTTCTCTCCACTCAACTCCTCCACCGATTTCTCCTCACTTGCCTTCTCTCTCACTTTCCCAAAGAACACTTTCCCCGAAGTGCTCACAAACTTGATGGGCTTTTGGAGATCATTTGTGGGTGTAGGAAATATAGGTGGAGCCGGGGTTGTGTCTAGTCGGTTCCTAAGATGGTTGGGTTTTGGAGGGAAATCATTTTTGTGGTGGGTTTTTGGTGGCTCCGGGATATTCTCTCCACTTCCTTCACCAACCTTGTTTGCCCCAAGCCCCTCACCATCTTGCCTCTTAAAGGCCTCGATCATCATCCTCAAGCGAGGCTCGTGACCGGACAACCAACCCATCAACTTCCTCAAATCATCATTCTCATCCCGCAAACGATCAACATAATGTGCAAGCTCCAAATTTTTCAATGCATGCATTTCACGAGGTAGAGAAAGATGTAGGCATGGGTTCCTTCAATTTAGCCTCGAGCGAACTAGTGTAAGCATGCAACTCATCAATCTTAGCATGCAAAACGGGGCAAGAAGTGCAAGCACCTAGCAAAGCAGTCTAGACTTAAGCTCGGCCACTTCAACCCTAAGCACATCTAGTTCCTCACACTTGGAGGCATGCTTCTCCTTAAACAAAGCAAGATCAGCAAGGAATATGGAGCAATCAAGACAATCATTTTCATCGGCAACAACGGGGCTAGCCTTAAGGGAATCAATCTCAAGCTTGCTATCAAGCACCTGTGTCTCTAGCTCAGCCACTCTAGTCCTAGCATCCTCGAGTGAAGCCCTAAGCTCTTTCCTCATTTTCTTAGCCCTTCTAAGCATGTCATCACGGTTATCAAGCAAAGAGCCAAGCCTCTCATTCTCCTAGCGCAAGAAGGGAAGTTCATCACGCACCTCGTCGTCGGACTCAGAGTCCGAGTCGCTCTGTGTGCTCTTCTTGCTGCCGGAGCTCAGCGCCATGGTACAGAAGCCGTCTCTCGCGAAGCAGCTCAGCCCGCTCAGGTTCTTGGACGACCTCTTGTTCTTGCGGCGATCTCCCTCGTCGTCGCTGCTGCTCGAGCTCGAGGTGGAGTACGCGGAACTGGAGTCGACGTCGCTCGCTCCAACCATCGCTCGGGCCTTGCCTCGGCCCTCCTTCTTCCTCGATCGTCGCTTGTCCTTGTACTTGTTCTTATGCTTGCTCTTGTGGTCGCGCCTCGAACGGTACTTGTCGTCGTTCTTCCTCGGCTTGTGCTTGTAGTCGTCCTTGTTCTCGGCCTTCTCGGGCAGTCGGCGACGAAGTGTCCCGGCTTGCCGCACTGGAAGCAGGTCCTCGTGTTCCTCCTCATGTTCACGCGGTTCTCGTGCAACCTCTCAAACCGCCTCGTCAACAGCGCCAGCTCGTCCTCTCCAAGATCATCAAACTCCTCATCTGGCATGGACATCAAAGAGGAAAACGAGAACATCCTGGTGGATGGGTTAGAGTTAGTCTTTCCTTTGGAACCACCAACGAGGGCAAGACTATGGGAGTCAGTCGGTCCCTCGAGCTTGGCAGTCATGCCCCTATCCACCTCGGCCGACTTGAGCTTCGAGAACGGCTCGTTCACCGTCGAGTATCGTACCTCTCCGACTCGACTATGGCCTCGAACTTCCCGCCCCATATCGTACGATCCAAAGAGTGTAAGAGCTTGACCGCTCTATCATGATCATCGTACGGGAGCACGTCCACATTGGCCCTCATGTTGTTCACAACCACCGTGAACCTCTCGGAACAAGGCATCGATGGACTCACCGGGGAGATGAGTGAAGTTCTCGTACTCTCTCCGTAGGTCGCATACAACCGTTCCCGAACCCGGGCGTTCCCAACATGAGCCTCCTTCAACACCGCCCAAATCCTACAAGCCAAGTGCTCGGTGTGCACCCGATCGAACTCGGCCGACACAAAGCACGAAACAAGTAGTCAACCGCCTTATTGTTGGCGTCGAATCCGTCCCTCGACCCCGGAGCAAGGAAATCCATCGACGGACATAGCCCGTGTCCACCGTGACATCCCAAAGCAACCGACCCTTTCCGCGGAGGAACGCACCCATCCGCTTGCTCCACATCCGGTAGTTCTTGCCATCGAAGTGTGGAGGACCCGAACCCCGTTCTCTCGGTACGCCATCCTTGGATCTTAGGCGGTTAGAGTCAATAAAGACCCGAACCGGCTCTGATACCACTTGAAGGACCGAAAAGGCGACCAGAGAGGGGGGGGAGTGAATGGGAGCCGATAAAAATTCTTCTCGAGGGAGATTGAAACTCCGACAAGACGAACTAGCTCGGTCGAACTCCCGAAATCACACGCTCCGCACTTCTACCTTCCGTTTGCCAAAACCACGTAGCCACTGGAGTGCTACTGGTCCTAGGAACAAACTCTACCAAGTAACCACAACACACACGCAAAGACCGACAACGGCGGAAACAACTCGAAAGCCGGCCAACCGCAGGGGGCGGTTAGACCGGGTATAGGGGGCGGTTAGACCGCCTCCACTCGGCAACCAAGAAATCCTCCGAAGCGCCTCTTCCGAGCACCAAAACACACCACGGTTTCACCAACAAAGATCTCTCGGTCAAGGCCATGCTAGCTACCGTAAAATCTTGGCGAAAACCAAAACTTCACCCAAGGGCCTAGGGCGGTTAGGACCGGCTACCCGGGGCGGTCTAACCTCCCGTACCCAAGCAATGAACTCCAACCAAGAACACCTAGCAAACGCGCGAGAATGGCTCCAAATTTCACCCCGTACACTCCTCGATCAAGGCGAACAAACTCACGAGAGGAAAATCCGGCGAAACAAAACTTTGACCCGGAAACACCCGGGCGGTTAGACCGCCCCCTCGTAGGCGGTTAGACCGCCCCTTCCAGAACACGAACCCGCGGGTCAAACCTCAACTTCCTCGTGCCCAATCTCCCGAATCACTCCACGGATTGCGGCCAAACTTCGGGGATAGCCGGGTTACCTCCGGGCAACCTCTACCTCAAAGGAATCGACCCGAAACGCTCACAATCAAGAGGAATCGAAGAAATCGCTTCTCTAGGTCAAGAACTCGCCCAACTCGAAAAAAACCACCAAATCGAGTCCGATTCAAAGGGGATTTGGGGGCAAAGTCACCGGCCAAAGAGGCACAAGAACCTCATACATGACACCCACCAAAATCCCAAGAAATCGTTCTCAAAACACCGCCAAAAAGAGCTCCGAAAATCAACATCAAAGAGACGGGAAAACCACCATGAAGAACCACGCCGAACCTTCTATACATGCCATGAATGGTTCGTACAAGGTCTAGTTTGCCACCCAAACATCCATCCCTCTCTCTAGATCTCACATGAAGCTCTCAAACTAGCCTTCTAAAAAACTAGGGAAAATAGAGAACGAAAATGGAAAAACGAAATGAGCTAGGGTTCCCGCAGTTGGCCGCCAACCTCTCGACCTCTTGGGTTATATAGGCGGCAACCGAATGTCTAAAATGCCCCTCTCTACTAACTAGGGATACAAGCCCCTCAAGGGCGGATTTGGAATTCTTGATGTCTTCACCATCGGACGGATGCCCGCGACCGCACCCCGCGTAGCCTCGACGCACGCCTTGCGATCCCGACGCGTGTCCTCCGCTTCGAAGCTTCTCGGCGCCGGCGGCCGTGGCGGTCGACCGCCCCCCGGGCGGTTAGACCCGCCCAGCTGAATCCGACCGGCCCCGGGCGGTCCGACCGCCCCTCCCCGGGCGGTTGAACCGGCCTAGGTGGCCGCACCTCCTCGTCGAGTCTTCGGCCTCGGTTTTGTGGCTCAACCGAGTAACCCAGTGGTTTTCTGGTGAACCACTGCAAACCCCGCGAACTCGGTGTAGCCTCCGCCAATCTCCACTCATGACTCGGCTCCCACGTAGTCCCGGCTCGACCTTGGTTTTGAGGCTCTACCAAGAAACCGTCCACAACTTCATCTTGTTGTTCATGCCACCATGCGGCCCGCACTTGACCCCCGCCGGCCACCGGTCCCTCGAACGAAGCCTACTTGTCTTCTCCACACCCGGAGGCCTCACCAAGAACGACCTTTCGCGCTTGTTCTTCACCCGCACCAACACGAGTCAAGCCGCAACCTCGCACCCGCAATACTTAGCCAAGAATCGGTCCACACAACGTTGTCAATCACTCATCACACAAGGAAGCGACCATCCATCGGTCCTCGAACCACACATGGTCCTCGAACCTCAATTGAAAATCATGATTGAGGAGTTCAAGAGAGCCGATGGTCGTGGTTTGGGGTTTGAGAAGTTGGGTGAGAAAGTGGGAGAGAACAAAGGGGGGAGAGTGTGTACGAGAAGTGTGTTGAGTCTAACCCCGAGTTTGAGGTGATCGGAGAGATCCAAGTCCCACTCCCAAAAGCACCCAAGAACTCTTTCACACCAAAGCCCAACCACCTTTGCAACAAGCTTGACACAACCCAAGATCCACCCAAATTCCCACCTAAGACAAATGATTTCCGAAACCAGGTGAAGTTTGTGGGTGAGAAGGGTGAGAAGCCTAGAGAGAAGCCGGAGCCAAAACCAAAACCCATCCCCTTCGGGTGTGATTATTGTGGCAAGGAGAGGCAACTTGCGTAGTTTTGCTACAAGAGGAATAGGGATGAGAGGCTTGCTAGGGAGCAAGCGAACCAGACAGTATCGCCGGCCTCATGGTATTCCCCGAGCCTAGAGTGCCACTTCCACGGGGTGTGGGAAGTGTGAGGAGTGTTGGCGGGGTTCCCACAGAGAGGAGGTGGTGAGAGGTCCGTCGGGGAGAGATGATGGTGTGCGTGCCGGTGAGAGGTTTGGTCGGGCTCGTGGTGGTTTTGCCGGACGTCCTCCTACTCGTCCTCAATACGGGTTCGGGGGAGATGATCGCGGCTTTGGGTTCCGGGAGGAACTACGGACCACGTTTTCCTCCTCGTGGTGCTCGTACTCCTCCCATGGGACATGGGAAGTTTGGTGGCAAGGGAATGATGTTTGCTAACCCCTCTTTTGAGCAGATGGCTCGACACTGGTTTAACTTTCTTTGTGCTAACCCCAGTGTCGAGTCGCTAGCTCACTCTCGTTCTTGTTTCTGACTACAGGCAGGAGGCTTGGAGAACATTTGGTTGATCGACTCCGGATGTTCTCGACACATGACCGGAGATAAGAAGTGGTTCTCCAGCCTCACCCCATTGAAGGAAAAGCAAGACATCACATTTGGGGACAATGGACGAGGAAGGGTGTCTTTGTCGGAGGGTGTTGTGCATGTGAGTGACAAGGTAACGTTGAAGAGAGTGGCTCTTGTGAAGTCTTTGGGTTTTAATTTGCTTTCGGTTTCTCAGTTGCTTGATGAGGGTTTTGAGGTGCGTTTCAAGTCTGGTGAGTCTCGTTTGCTTGATTCTCGAGGTGATCTTGTTTGTATGATCATCCCCGAGGATCGCATTTTCGTGGCCGATTTCTCTCGTTCTTTGGGTCCCGCTCGCCGTTTGATGGCCGGTCCTTCTTCGATTTGTGGAAATGGCATAGGCGGTTGGGACACTTGAGCTTTGATTTGGTTTCCCGCTTGAGTGGTCTTGACCTTGTCCGAGGATTGCCGAGTTTGAAGCTTGAGAAGGATTTGGTTTGTGCTCCTTGTAGGCATGGTAAGATGGTAGCCACTCCCCATCCACCCCTGACCGATGTCATGACCGAGCGTCCGACGTAGCCGTTGCATATGGACCTTGTTGGGCCGGCTCCGGCTCGCTCGGTGGGTGGGAAGTGGTATGTCCTTGTTGTGGTGGACGATTACTCTCGCTATGCCTCGGGTGTTCTTCTTGGAGGATAAGAGTGAGACTTTTGGTTTTGTTCGAGATCCGATCGTGAGGTTGAAAAACGAGAGGCATGGGAATGCTATTCGAGCTATCCGCAAGTGATAATGGCTCGAGTTCAAGAACTCTCGTTTTGATGCCTTTTGTCGTGATCTAGGTCTTGAACATCAGTATTCGACCCCTTATGTGCCCCCTCAAAATGGAGTCGTGGAAAGGAAAAATCGGACTCTTTGTGAGATGGCTAGGACGATGCTCGATGAGCACAGGACTCCTAGAAGATATTGGGCTGAGGCGGTCAATACAGCTTGTCATGTTTCCAACAGGATTTTATTGCGAGCTTTCAAGAAGAAGACCTGTTATGAGCTTATGCATGGTCGGGCACCCAAGGTGAGTCACTTCCGAGTTTTTGGCCGCAAGTGCTTTATTTTGAAGAAGGGAAAACTCGACAAGTTTGAGGCTAGGTCTAGTGATGGTATTTTCTTTGGATATGCTAACCATTCTAGAGCCTATAGGGTGCTTAACCTTGAGACTAACAAAATCATGGAGACTTGCGAGGTGACCTTCGACGAGACAATGCCATGCACCTCTCTTGGCTTTGAATGTGCAGGTGATGAAGAGATGGCCGAGGACCTCTTTGAGGAGGAGAAAGATGAAGCTGGAGATGATGATGGAGAGAATCATGCACCCGAAGCTGAGCATGTACCCACTACTTCCCCTACGACCACTTTGGAGCATGGACCGTCTACATCATGGACAACGACGGTGCAACAAGAGGACCAGGCGAGAGAAGCTGAAGTTGAGGGGGAGGTAGTCTCGAGGCGTGAGGCTCCCCGGCGGATTCAAGAAGTGCATCCCCTATCGAAGATCATTGGGGACATCGATGAACGCACTACATGGTCGAGGTCCAGGAATTCCTCTCATTTTGCTCATGCTGCTTTTGTTGCCACTTTTGAGCCCAAGGACATTGGACATGCTTTATCTGATGCAAACTGGGTCAATTCTATGCATGAGGAGTTGGAAAATTTTGAGAGGAACCGGTGTGTGGGAGTTAGTTGAACCACCTCCAAATTGCCATCCCATAGGAACCAAGTGGGTTTGGAAGAACAAAGAGGGAGAGAATGGGATGGTTGTGAGGAACAAGTCCGTACTTGTTGCTCGGGGGTTTAGTCGAAGGAGGGGATCGACTATGAGGAGACCTTTGCTCCCCGTGGCCCGTCTTGAGGCAATTCGGATCCTTCTAGCCTTTGCCGTGGATAAAGGGTTCAAGTTGTTTCGTATGGACGTGAAGAGTGCTTTTCTAAATGGGGTCATAGAGGAGGAGGTGTATGTGAAGTAGCCACCCGGGTTTGAGAGCGAGTTGTACCCACACGGGGTATACAAAGTTGAAAAGGGCTCGTATGGGTTGAAACAGCACCCCGTGCTTGGTATGGGAGATTGAGAGGTTTTCTTTTGAGCAAGAGGGTTTGTGATGGGTACCGTGGATAGAACCTTGTTTCTCCTCAAGCATGGAAATGACTTGCCGATTGTTCGTATATACGTGGATGATATTGTCTTTGGTGGCTCGTCACATAACCTTGTTGCCAAGTTTGCGAGATGAGATGAGCAGGGAGTTCGAGATGAGCATGATGGGCGAGTTGCGTATTTTCTCGGCCGCGGATCAAACAAGTGAAGGACGGTACATTTGTGCACCAAACCAAGTACATGAAAGACATGCTGAGGAAGTTCCAGATGCAAGATGTGAAGCCGATGTCGACTCCCATGGGGAGTACGGCCACTTTGGATGCGGATGAGGACGGAGAACCAGTGGACCAGCGGGAGTACAGGAGCATGATCGGCTCCCTCCTCTACTTGACGGCGGGAGTACAGGAGCATGATCGGCTCCCTCCTCTACTTGACCGCGGTGGTGAAACGAAGAATCCAAATAAGCGAGCTAGAGGAGTTGAGGTTGAAAGCATATGAAAATGCAAGCATATACAAGGAGAGAATCAAAAGGTGGTATGATAAAATATTAAAGAAAAAAGAATTTAAAGAAGGAGATAAGGTCCTTCTCTACAATTCGAGGTTTAAAACCTTCGGAAAGGGGAAATTACAAAGCAAATGGGACGGACCTTATGTTGTGCATTCAGCGTTCTCCAACGGAGCGGTAACCATTATGGATATAAACGGCGATCAATTTGTGGTGAATGGTCAGAGGCTTAAGGTTTACTACGAACCCGACGTCGTGCCCCTTCACCATGTTGATGTCTTCACCATGGAGGAAGAGCCCGAACGTCCCGCCTAGGACGAAAAACAAGGAATGAATTTCTGTAAATAGTTTTTCTTTTAGTTTTCTGGAGTTTTTCGCGAAGATTTACTGGGCCAACTTTTTCCCATGGGCTAAGGAAGAAAAAATAGGGTGGTGTGCAAAAAACTGGACCGACCCGGCCCCCGAGACAGGGTAGGCCGGCCGGCCCAGGCCGACTGGCCCAGAGGGCTCCGGCGGCCGATGACGCCGAATTTCGCCCGAATTGCTCCTTTTTGACTTCCTTGTTTGGTCAGAAAATTCTAAGGAAAGTGTAAAAAAGGAAAATAAGGTTCCCAGGGCTTTTCTCTCAGGACTATTTATTTGGCCGAATTGGGAGCTCGAGGATCAAACCTTTCAAGCAATATTTTGCACCCTTGTAGCAGCCATTGTGCCCTCAAGAAGCTTAGAGTTGAATCTAGAAGCCAAGAAGTCATCGATGGAGGAGGCGATGTGATGCGAGCTCAAGCTACCCGTCAAGAGGACCGCACGCATCCGTTGCGGAGGTCGTGTCCCGACCGGAGCTCTTGCATCTCGCAACCCCGTCGAAGGAGAGAAGGTCCCTACACCCGTTCGAAGGTCGGCACGCATCCAAGGCATCAAGCGCAAAGACTACAAGGAGGTGTCGCCAGAGCCTAAGGATTATGGGGTAGCGACTACTCCGACGATCATAGCCCGAGCTCGTGGGCGGCCGCCGGAAGAGATGATGACGATTGGGATGAGCATCCCAAGGAAAGGACTCCCGAAGGCCCCAACGGCGACGACAATGATGGCAACGAAGGTGACGACAATAGAGGTGGCAACGACGGCGGTGACGATGGTGGAGATAATGGCGACGACGACAAGGTCGTGGGGGAGTCATTGGTTGATGACGTGCAGACAGCCACTCCGCCGCGGGGGGCGGCTGAGAGTAGGGAAACTTCACCGCTAGTGGCGGACTCAAGGGTTGTGAGTCCCCTGCGCGCTATTGAAGGGGGAGAAGGAGCTACTGTTGGGGACGTCGGAGCGGCGGTCTCCTCAAGAATAATTGACGTCAACCCCATCAGTGCTAGACCTGCCGGGGCTGACGACCTGGTCAGGGACCAGCCTCATATTGACCAGGCGCCAAGAGGTCCGGGGACGTCTGGAGCACAAGTACCTGAGTCTTCCTCTCGAGCCCGAGGTTACTGCGCCGGGAAATTAACTAGAATGGCACCCCTTGGCAGGATGATATCTTCGAGGATAATGATGATATGCAGGCCCTGCGGACCAGTATCGTGACCATCAACCACACGCTGACCGTACGTTTGCTTACAATGTGCCTTTCTTGATGATGTTTTGTTGAAGTGCTGCTAACGAGCTTGTTATACTGTGACGGTCTTTAGCAGAACGGGCCAAAAGCCGGGTCGATCTGCTGAAGAACGCAGCGAAGAGGGAACAACAGATTACTGACCTTGAGCAGCAGCTCAAGCAGGTCCGTGAGGTAGCGGCTATCGAAAAGAAGAGGCTCGAGGACGAGCTCGCCGAAGAAAAGCGCAAGGCCTCGGAGGCTACTACGCAGTTCAATACTTTATCCATTGGTAGGTCGAATCTTTGTGTTGATGATTTTATTGGAGGGTCGCTTGATGGTATGCTAACTGTGACATCTCGTAGGCTTCCGCAACCATGAAGAGGAGCTCAACACTGCCTTGAAGAACACCAAGGAGAAGGTTCGAAGCTTGGAGGTGTCGCTCCGGGAGGTTGAGGCTGGGGGCCATGAGCTGAAGTGGGCGATGAAGGAAGCTGCCAACAGTGAGTACGCTGTATCTCAAAAGCTGGCTTATGAGATAGGAGCTCATCGAGCCTTGAGGTCGAGTTTGAGGTTGTCTTGAAGTCGTTGCAGAATAACTAAGCAGCCATTGCAGGGTATGAGGTAGAGCTAAACGACCTGAAGGGTGTGGCCAACTATGCAATGGATTGTATAACAGTGCCGGCTGAAGGGGAGGAGGCGAAGTCCATCGTAGATCATCTTGTAGAGACTCCTGACAGGCTTCTGACTCTGCTGAAGGTGACAAGCTTGGCGGCGGCTACCGATGCGTTGGTGAGAGTGAAGTCTCACTATCCTGACGTCGACGTGTGAGGACCATGTGTGGTTCGAGGACCGGTGGATGGTCGCTTCCTTGTGTGATGAGTGATTGACAACGTTGTGTGGACTGATTCTTGGCTAAGTATTGCAGGTGCAGGTTGCGGCTTGACTCGTGTTGGTGCAGGTGAAGAACAAGCGCGAAAGGTCGTCGCGGTGAGGCCTCCGTGTGTGGAGAAGACAAGTAGGTCGTGTTCGAGGGACCGGGTGGCCGCCGGGGTCAAGTGCGGGCCGCATGGTGGCATGAACAACAAGATGAAGTCGTGGACGGTTTCTTGGTTGAGCCTCAAAACCAAGGTCGAGCCGGGACTACGTGGGAGCCAAGTCATGAGTGGAGATTGGCGGAGGCTACACCGAGTTCGCGGGGTTTCGGTGGTTCACCGTAAAACCACCGGGTTCCTTGGTTGATCCACAAAGCCAAGACCGGAGAACCGAAGACGGAGGTGCAAGCGGCACGGCACGGTCCGACGGGGTGGGTCCGACCGGCCGGACCGGTGGGGACCGGTCGATCGGTGAGGAGCACCGGCTCCGACCGGTGTGCGACGACGCGGTCCGAATCTTCGAAGCGGAGGACACGCGTCGGGATCGCATGGCTTGCGTCGAGGCTACGCAGGTGCGGTTGCCGGGCATCCGTCCGATGGTGAAGACATGAAGATTTCCAAATCCGCCCTTGAGGGGCTTGTATCGCTAGTTAGTAGAGAGGGGCATTTTAGACATTCGGTTGCCGCCTATATAACCCAAGAGGTGAGAGGATGGCAGCCAACTCTTGGAACCCTAGCTCATTAGTTTTCCTATTTTCTACCTATTTTCTCTAGGTTTTCCTTAGGACTAGCAAGAGAGCTTCGAGGAGAGATCTTGTAGAGAGGGATGGATGATCGGGCGGCTTGCTAGACCTTGTACGAACCTTTGTTTCATGTATAGATGATTCGGCGTGGTTCCTCAAGGTTTGGATGTGTTTTCCTGGTTGTTCTTGGTGGTGATTTTCGTAGCCCTTTCTTCGTGATTTCTTTGGGGTGTTTTCGGGGCTTTTCTCTTGGTGATTTGATGGGGGAAATTTGTGGGAACCCTTCGTGGTTCTTTGGGTCGTGATTCCCCTCCCAAATCCGTGAGAAAAAGTGCTCGATTTCGGGGTTTCTTGAGTTCTTGGGTTGGAAGTGCTTTCGGCGGGATTTCTTCGATTCCTCCTTTTTGGACGAGATTTGGTGGGATTAAACTTGGCTATGGACTCCTCATGAGGTGCTCTCGATATCCCCAAAGTCTTGTTCAAGTCCGTGGAGCGATTCGGGAGATCGAGATTTGGATTTGGGGGAGTTGACCCTCGGTGTCGTTCATCCCGAGTCGCCAGCTACACCGGTCCGACCAGGTGCTCTAGACCGGTCCGACCGGTGCAAGCCCTTGTGGGATTTTGCTCGGGTGAACGTCTTGGTGAGTTCGCTGTTGTCCCGTGTTGCTGCTCGTTTCGAGTTTGGGTCCGTTTGGTGGTCGGTTGGCTGTTTGGTGTCTTGGGGGGCTTTCGGTCGCCACCGTCCGACCGGTGTGTCTCACCGGTCGACCGTGTAGAGCCACTTAGTGGAAGTTGCTCAGGTTCACCTGCAGGGACCGGTCTGACCGGTGGTGCTCACCGTCCGACCGTGTGGGTCCGTAGACTCGAGGCTTGGTTTTTCCGCCGCGTTTCTCGGCTCGAAGGTGGTGTGTTGGTTCCTAGGTCCAGTGGCACTCCAGTGGCTACGTGGGCTTGACCAACCTTGGTAGTGAGTCGGAGACGTGTGTTGGAAGCCGCGTTCGTCTTGTTGGAGTTTCGATCTCCTTTGAGAAGAATTTTTATCGGCTCCCATTCACTCCCCCCCTCTCTGGTTCGCCGTATCAGTCCTTCAAGTGGTATCAGAGCCGGTTCGGGTCTTTGTTGACTCTAACCAGTCTAAGATCCAAGGATGGCGTACCGTGAACGGGGTTCGGGTCCTCCACACTTCGATGGCAAGAACTACCGGATGTGGAGCAAGCGGATGGGTGCGTTCCTCCGCGGAAAGGGTCGACCGCTTTGGGATGTCACGGTGGACACAAAGCTATGTCCACCGATGGATTTCCTTGCTCCGGGGTCGAGGGGACGCATTCGACGCCAACAATAAGGCGGTCGACTACTTGTTTCGTGCTTTGTGTCGACCGAGTTTGATCGGGTGCACACCGAGCACTTGGCTTGTAGGATTTGGGCGGTGTTGAAGGAGGCTCATGTTGGGAACGCCCGGTGTTCAGGCATGGTTGTATGCGACCTACCGGAGAGAGTATGAGAACTTCACTCATCTCCCTAGGTGAGTCCATCGATGCCTTGTTTCGAGGTTCACGGTGGTGGTGAACAACATGAGGGCCAATGTGGACGTGCTCCCGTACGATGATCATGATAGAGCCGTCAAGCTCTTACACTCTTTGGATCGTACGATATGGGGCGGAAAGTTCGAGGCCATAGTCGAGTCGGAGCGGTATGATACTCGACGGTGAACGAGTCGTTCTCGAAGCTCAAGTCGGGCCGAGGTGGATAGGGGCATGATCGCCAAGCTCGAGGGACCGATCGATTCCCATAGTCTTGCCCTCGTTGGTGGTTCCAAAGAAAAGACTAACTCTAACCCATCCACCAGATGTTCTCGTTTTCCTCTCGATGTCTATGCCGGATGAGGAGTTTGATGACCTTGGAGAGGACGAGCTGGCGCTGTTGACGAGGCGGTTCGAGAGGCTGCACGAGAACCGTGTGAACATGAGGAGGAACACGAGGACTTGCTTCCAGTGCGGCAAGCCGGGACACTTCGTCGCCGACTGCCCGGAGAAGGCCGAGAACAAGGACAGCTACAAGCACAAGCTAAGGAAGAACGACGACAAGTACCGTTCGAGGCGCGACCACAAGAGCAAGCACAAGAACAAGTACAAGGACGAGCGACGATCGAGGAAGAAGGAGGGCCGAGGCAAGGCCCGAGCGATGGTTGGAGCGAGCGACGTCGACTCCAGTTCCGCGTACTCCACCTCGAGCTCGAGCGGCGGCCGACGACGAGGGAGATCGCCGCAAGAACAAGAGGTCGTCCAAGAACCCGAGCGGGGGCCGAGGCCGCTTCGCGAGAGACGGCCTCGCACCATGGCGTTGAGCTCCGGCGGCAAGAAGAGCACACGGAGCGACTCGGACTGCGAGTCCGACGACGAGGTGCGTGATGAGCTTCCCTTCTTGCGCCGGAGAGAATGAGAGGCTTGGCTCTTTGCTTGATAACCGTGATGACATGCTTAGAGAGGCCAAGAAAATGAGGAAAGATCTTAGGGCTTCACTCGAGGATGCTAGGACTAGAGTGGGTCGAGCTAGAGACACGGTGCTTGATAGCAAGCTTGAGATTGATTCGCTTAAGGCTAGCCCCGTTGTTTCGATGAGAATGATTGTGCCGATTGCTCTATTTTCCTTGCCGATCTTGCTTTGTTCAAGGAGAAGCATGCCTCCAAGTGTGAGGAACTAGATGTGCTTAGGGTTGAAGTGGCCGAGCTTAAGTCTAGACCTGCTTTGCTAGGTGCTTGCACTTCTTGCCCTGTTTTGCATGCTAAGATTGATGAGATGCATGCTTACACTAGTTCGCTCGAGGCTAAATTGAAGGAACCCATGCCTACATCTTGCTCTACCTGCGAAATGCATGCATTGAAAAATTTGGAGCTTGCACATTATGTTGACCGTTTGCAGGATGAGAATGATGATTTGAGGAAGTTGATGGGTTGGTTGTCCAGTCACGAGCCTCAGTTGAGGATGATGATCGAGGCCTTTAAGAGGCAAGATGGTGAGGGGCTTGGAGCAAACAAGGTTGGTGAGGGAAGTGGAGAGAATATCTCTGAGCCACCAAAAACCCACCACAAAAATGATTTCCCACCAAAACCTAACCATCTAAGGAACCGGCTAGACACAACCCTAGCTCCACCCGTGTTTCCTACACCCACAAATGACCTACAAAAGCCTATCAAGTTTGTGAGCACTTCGGGGAAAGTGTTCTTTGGGAAGGAGAGTGAGAAGGCTAGTGGTGAGAAACCGGTGGAGGGTTTGAGTGGAGAGAAACCAAATGAGCAGCCACATCCCAAGCCAAAGCCTAAGCTTGTGAGGTTCCATTGTGGCTATTGTGGGAGAGATGGCCATAAGGAGGAGTTTTGCTTCAAGAGGAAGCGAGAGGAGAGAATGGAGAAGGAGTGGGCTAACAAGGACAAGTACCACCCTTCCGATGGTGTACTTGAGCCTCGTATGCAGATGCCCAGGGGCAAGGCGATTGTGCGGACGGTTCGGGCTTGGGGAGAGAAGAAGGCTGCAGGTGGTGCGGTTTGCCCGCACCACACGGTTAGACCGGTGTGGAGCACCGGCCGGTGCGGGCACAGGCGAGACGGATGTTCGGGTTTCGTGCTCGTACGGGTGCGAGGGTTGTTTCGGTGGTCGTGGTTCGGTGGTTGGGGTGGAAAGGGTGCAGGTGGTCGGTTGCTAGGCGTTCTCCTCCTCGTGCTCGATACGGGGATTGGAGGAGTCGTGGCGTTGAGTTGGAGAGGAAGGACGTTCCACGGGCTTTCTTGCGTGGTTTTGGTCCTCCTCCGGGCGAGAGAGGGGTGGTTCCCTCAGGGTGGTTACCGTGGTGGTGTTCGTGGAGGTAGTTTTGGTAGGAGAGATGCTTTGGTTGGTGCTAACCCCACTTTCGAGCAAATGGCTCGGCACTGGTTTTCCTCCTTTGGTACTAACCCCAGTGCTGAGTCGTTTGTTCGCTCACGTGCCTATTTTTGAGTTTCAGGTGGGAGACTTGAAGAAACATTTGGTTGATTGACTCCGGTTGCTCGAGGCATATGACCGGAGACAGGGGGTGGTTCTCAAGTCTCGTCCCGGTGGTGACGAAGAGGTACATCACTTTTGGGGACAATGGGCGTGGGCGTGTGCTTTCAGAAGGTGAGATAAAAGTGAGTGACAAGATCACTGCGAGGCGTGTTGCTCTTGTTCAATCGCCGGGGTACAATTTGCTTTCGTGTCTCGGTTGTTGGATGAGGGTTTTGAGGTGTTGTTTCGACCGGTGGTTCTCGGATTGTGGACTCTCGAGGGGACCTTGTTTGTATGGTCGTTCCCGAGGGTCAGGTGTTTCGTGCTGATTTTTCTCAGTCTTCGGGTGTTGAGCGTTGTTTCTTGGCCGGTTCTTCGAGTGAGTTGTGGAAATGGCATAGGAAGTTGGGTCACTTGAGCTTTGACCTTTTGTCTCGCTTAAGTAAACTCAATTTGGTCCGAGGATTGCCACGGTTGAAACTTGAGAAAGAGTTGGTTTGTGCTCCGTGTAGGCATGCCAAGATGGTGGCCTCTTCTCACCCGCCTCTCACCGATGTGATGAGCGAGCGTCCATGCGAGCTCGCTCCATATGGACCTTGTTGGCCCGGCTCGTGTGCGATCTGCGGGTGGGAAGTGGTATGTCCTTGTTGTGGTGGATGACTATTCTCGGTATGCGTGGGTGTTCTTTCTGGAGGATAAGGGGGAGACGTTTGGTTTTGTTCGAGATCTAGTCTTGAGGTTGAGAAACGAGAGGCACGGAGATGCCATACGAGCTATCCGCAGTGATAATGGCTCGGAATTCAGGAACTCTCGTTTTGAAACCTTTTGTCATGACTTGGGTCTTGAGCACCAGTTTTCGAGTCCGTATACGCCTCCCCAGAATGGTGTTGTGGAAAGGAAAAACAGGACCTTGTGCGAGATGGCTCGGACGATGCTTGATGAGCATAGGACTCCGAGGAGGTATTGGGCTGAGGCGGTGAATACCGCGTGCTATGTGTCGAACAGAATATACCTCAGAGTGCACAAGAAGAAGACATGCTATGAGCTGATGCATGGTCGCACACCCAAAGTGAGTCACTTCCATGTCTTTGGTTGCAAGTGTTTTATTCTCGAAGAAGGGCGGGGAAGTTGGATAAGTTTGAGGCTAGGTCCGTCGATGGCATTTTCTTTGGTTATGCATCTCATTCTAGAGCATATCGTGTGCTCAATCTTGAAACTAACCAAATCGTGGAGACTTGCGAGGTAACCTTCGACGAGACAGAGCCACGTAGTCGGCTTGTCTTTGAGTGTGCGGGTGATGACGAGCTTGGCGAGGAGATCTTTCGGGAGGAGGAGCATGAACATGGTGATGATGAGGATGGCGGTGCGGTGCCCCCGCCGAACATGTACCCACTACTTCGACTACGATGATGGATGGACCCTCTCGCTACACCTACGACGACAAATCAAGAACAAGAAGAAGCCGATGTTGAGGGGGGGGGAGGTAGCTTCGAGGCGAGAACCTCCCGGCGAGTTCAAGTGGATCACCCAGGCTTCGAGGATCATCGGCGACATGAATGAACGCACTACACGGTCGAGGGTTCGAAACAATTCCCATTTTGCTCATGCTGCATTTGTTGCTTCTTTCGAGCCCAAAGACATTGGACACGCACTATCGATCACAATTGGGTTAACTCGATGCATGAGGAGTTGGAGAACTTTGAGAGGAATCGGTGTGGGAGTTGGTTGACCCTCCCCGGGTGTAAGCCGATTGGTACCAAGTGGGTGTGGAAAAACAAAGAGGGAGAGAAGGGTGAGGTTGTGAGGAACAAGTCGAGACTTGTTGCCCGGGGGTTCGGTCGGAAGGAGGGGATCGACTACGAGGAGACCTTTGCTCCCGTAGCCCGTTTGGAGGCGATTAGGATCCTTCTAGCCTTTTCTCGTGGCTAAAGGGTTCAAGTTGCACCAAATGGATGTGAAGAGTGCTTTCCCGAATGGTGTGTTGGAGGAAGAAGTGTATGTGAGACGACCTCCGGGGTTTGAGAGTGAGAAGTACCCCCACGGGTGTACAAGTTGAGGAAGGCGCCGTATGGGTTGGAAGCGGGCGCCTAGAGCTTGGTATGGCGAGGTTGAGGGGGTTCTTGTTTGAGAAAGGCTTTGAGATGGGGAAGGTCGATCGGACCTTGTTTTTGCCGAGGCAGCGCGGAGATATCCCGATTGTGCGGGTGTACGTGGATGATATTGTCTTTGGTGGCTCGTCTAACTCTCTTGTTGCAAGGTTTGCGGATGATATGAGCGGGGAGTTCGAGATGAGCATGATGGGTGAGTTGCGGTTCTTCCTCGGGCTACAAATCAAGCAATCAAAGGAAGGAACATTTGTGCACCGGGCTAAGTACACCAAGGACATTGTGAGGAAGTTCAAGATGGAGGACTCCAAGGCTATGACGACGCCGATGAGTACGACTACGGCTCTTGATGCGGACGAGGAAGGTGAACACGTGGACCGGAAGGAGTACGGAGCATGATCGGGTCACTCCTCTACTTGACGGCGACGAGGGCCGGACATACGGTTCTCGGTGTGTCTGTGCGCTCGTTTTCAAGCGTCTCCGAGGACTTCGCATCGGCAAGCGGTGAAGTGAATTTTCAGGTACTTGCGTCACACTCCCGACTTCGGCCTTTGGTACTCCGCGTCCTCTTCTTTGGCGCTTCATGGTTTTTCGGACGCGGATTTTGCCGGTGTCGGTTGGATAGGAAGTCCACTTCGGGACTTGCCGAGTTTTTGGGTTCTTCGTTGGTGTCTTGGTCTTCCCGTAAGCAGTCGAGTGTTGCTCAATCCACGACCGAGGCCGAGTATGTTGCCGCTGCTAGTTGTTGCTCTCAGCTCCTTTGGATCACCTACACCATGAGTGACTTTGGTGAGGAGTATACCCATGTTCCACTTCAATGTGATAGCACCAGTGCCATAAGCGTTGCAAAGAACCCAGTGCTCCATTCCAAAACCAAGCACATAGAAGTGAGGTATCATTTTCTGAGAGACAACGTAGAGAAAGGAAAGATAGCCTTGATCCATGTGCCCACACATCACCAACTAGCCGATATTTTCACCAAACCCCTAGATCAAGCAACTTTCACTCGTTTGCGGGGGAAACTTGGTGTGTGTTTGATTTCCGAGTTGGGTGTGTGGGAGCTTTTTTTTGCGGTGGTGTCGAGCCCGTTTTGCCTCCCCTCGAGGAGCCGGTTTGTAGCATATGTATAGTTTTCCTTTGTGCATTTCTTGCATTTTGGCATGGCATATGTAACATGATGTATAGGCATCCTTGTATCTTAGATTGCATGCATTTTGTATCATATGCATTGGTTAGGAAAGCTTCTCTCATATACATTGTTCACCATGAAATGAGATATATGTCTTTGTGAGCTTGTTTGGTATGATATGGTTAGTTTGGCTTAGCTCTTGATGATCTTGATGAATAATCCATGGTTGATAGCTATGCTTTTGAAAAATGTCACATGTATGCTCTCTCATGTGTAAATGCCTTTACATGCTCTTGACATGTTTTTGTGGCCTTGCTATGCTTAATTTGTGATTGGATAGCTAGTTTATTGATCATATGGAGCCAAAGGCTCATTTGCCATCATGAATGTTTAGCCCTCTAGATTTATCTTGTGGAGGAGCATAAGTTCCTTTTTGTCGCAAAGACATTTCATGTACCATTTACAAATCTGAAAATGAAATGAAAAATGCTTGGAAATGTGCTCCCATGTCATTTGTGCTGAATTTAATTTGCTTTGGGTGCTAAACCGTTGCATGATGCCTACCCATGAGAAGTCTCATACATAGAAGTAGGCACATGGCTCGGTGGCTTTGACATGACATGAGGTGCTTGTGGGTGTTTGTGATGGTCTTATGGTTAGAATAGCTGTCCTAGCATGAAGTTTGTGTGGCCTTGCCATTTTGATATGCTTTGATCATGTTTAGGATTTTGCTCATGAGAGGCAAGTTTTTCGCAAAATTGCCAAAATTCATCTTAGCTTCGTCCAATGGTTGTGAAACTTGGTGATCATGTAGTTGAGATCGATACGAAGCCGTAGAGTACCTAACTTGCTCATTTGGACATGTGTAGCATTCTTTGTTGAATTTTGTCTATTTGAGAAGCTCTAGGTTGAAAGTTTTGCATTTTTGGCTTGATTCATGCATTGCCAACAAGGGGGAGAAGTTTGAGCTTGAAATGGCTTGTTGGACGCGTTTAGAAGGTTTTCGAGTGGTTTCGAGCCATTTTCGGGCTCGTTGTACACCGGTCTGACCGGTGATGAGCACCGGTCTGACCGGTGTGAGTGCTGGTCCTGTACATATGTTAGGCACCGGTCTGACCGGTGGTGGTGACCGGTCTGACCGGTGTGAGCTGAAGTTGCTGCAGCTGCTCTGTTTTCAGCTGGTTTGCATGCTTTTGTTCAGGGGGAGCTTGCATGTGTGCAGGGGGAGCTCTTTGTGGTGTTTGAGCTTTGTTTTGGTGGTTTGCGCTCTTTGCTTGAGCTTTGCTTTGTCTCGGATGTGTCGAGCCGTTGCCCTTGCCTAAGGGGTCCGAGACTTGTCCTCTTCAAGTGATCTTGCTCTTTGCCTTTGTTTGGCTTTCGATCGCTTGTTGGAGTTTCTTTTTGTTCGTCTTTTTTTTTTCTTTTCTCTCTTGTTACTTTCGTGTGGGTGTTGTCAATGCACTCATCAAGGGGGAGATTGAGGACCATGTGTGGTTCGAGGACCGGTGGATGGTCGCTTCCTTGTGTGATGAGTGATTGACAACGTTGTGTGGACTGATTCTTGGCTAAGTATTGCGGGTGCGGGTTGCGGCTTGACTCGTGTTGGTGCGGGTGAAGAACAAGCGCGAAAGGTCGTCGCGGTGAGGCCTCCGGTGTGTGGAGAAGACAAGTAGGCCGTGTTCGAGGGACCCGGTGGCCGGCGGGGGTCAAGTGCGGGCCGCATGGTGGCATGAACAAGAAGATGAAGTCGTGGACGGTTTCTTGGTTGAGCCTCAAAACCAAGGTCGAGCCGGGACTACGTGGGAGCCAAGTCATGAGTGGAGATTGGCGGAGGCTACACCGAGTTCGCGGGGTTTCCGGTGGTTCACCGAGAAAACCACCGGGTTCCTTGGTTGATCCACAAAGCCAAGACCGGAGAACCGAAGACGGAGGTGCGGCAGCACGAGCCCGGTCGACCGGTCCGGCGGGTGGGGACCGGTCCGACCGGTGAGGAGCACCGGTCTGACGGTGTGCGACGACGCAGTCCGGAATCTTCGAAGCGGAGGACACGCGTCGGGATCGCATGGCTTGCGTCGAGGCTACGCAGGGTGCGGTTGCCGGGCATCCGTCCGATGGTGAAGACATGAAGATTTCCAAATCCGCCCTTGAGGGGCTTGTATCGCTAGTTAGTAGAGAGGGGCATTTTAGACATTCGGTTGCCGCCTATATAACCCAAGAGGTGAGAGGATGGCAGCCAACTCTTGGAACCCTAGCTCATTAGTTTTCCTATTTTCTACCTATTTTCTCTAGGTTTTCCTTAGGACTAGCAAGAGAGCTTCGAGGAGAGATCTTGTAGAGAGGGATGGATGATCGGGCGGCTTGCTAGACCTTGTACGAACCTTTGTTTCATGTATAGATGATTCGGCGTGGTTCCTCAAGGTTTGGATGTGTTTTCCCCGGTTGTTCTTGGTGGTGATTTTCGGAGCCCTTTCTTCGTGATTTCTTTGGGGTGTTTTCGGGGCTTTTCTCTTGGTGATTTGATGGGGGAAATTTGTGGGAACCCTTCGTGGTTCTTTGGGCCGTGATTCCCCTCCCAAATCCGTGAGAAAAAGTGCTCGATTTCGGGGTTTCTTGAGTTCTTGGGTTGGAAGTGCTTTCGGCGGGATTTCTTCGATTCCTCCTTTTTGGACGAGATTTGGTGGGATTAAACTTGGCTATGGACTCCTCATGAGGTGCTCCTGATATCCCCAAAGTCTTGTTCAAGTCCGTGGAGCGATTCGGGAGATCGAGATTTGGATTTGGGGGAGTTGACCCTCGGGTGCTGTTCATCCCGAGCTGCCCAGGCTACACCGGTCTGACCGGTGCTCTAGACCGGTCTGACCGGTGCAAGCCCTTGTGGGATTTTGCTCGGGTGAACGTCTTGGTGAGTTCGCTGTTGTCCCGTGTTGCTGCTGTTTCGAGTTTGGGTCCGTTTGGTGGTCGGTTGGCCTGTTTGGTGTCTTGGGGGCTTTCAGGCTGCCACCGGTCTGACCGGTGTGTCTCACCGGGCTCGACCGGTGTAGAGCCACTTAGTGGAAGTTGCTCGGGTTCACCTGCGGGGACCGGTCTCGACCGGTGGTGCTCACCGTCCGACCGGTGTGGGTCCGTAGACTCGAGGCTTAGTTTTTCCGCTGCGTTTCTCGGGTCGGAAGGTGGTGTGTTGGTTCCTAGGTCCAGTGGCACTCCAGTGGCTACGTGGGCTTGACCAACCTTGGTAGTGAGTCGGAGACGTGTGTTGGAAGCCGCGTTCGTCTTGTTGGAGTTTCGATCTCCTTTGAGAAGAATTTTTATCGGCTCCCATTCACTCCCCCCCTCTCTGGTTCGCCGTATCGGTCCTTCAACGTGGCCAAGGTCAAGGCTGGTCCTGATGCTGAGAAGGGCCTCGCAGCTTTAGAGCTGGAGGTTCGAGATGCCGCCATCGAGGTGATGGATAATCTGGACTATGAAGGTGACGACGGTGAAGCGTAGCCTTGGGCATAGGATTAGTACCTTTCCCTCCTCTCAGTCTTGTAAACAGGTCATGTGGGAGAAAACATTGTTGTTGAACCTGAATGAATGACTTGCCTTGTGCCTGTGCGAGCTTGGTAGTCGTTTGTAGATGACGACGTCTTGTTTCTTGTCTCGCTAACCACTTCTCACGGAGAGGCTGCCTTACCGACTTCCACAACTCAGTGTGGAGGCTTACATGAGGTCGGCGTGCGAGGGAGGAGCCTAGGGCTCAAGTCCGGCGACCTTTTCGACCAAGCATGCTCGCAGCGATAGGAGGCTTCGTATTCATTAGGGATAATATCCTCAGGTCAAACGGCCTTTAAGTTGGCTTTGAGACAAGCCCCCGAGCATGTCGAGGGTGGGGAGTAAGCGAGAATCTCTGACCCCCAGGTTTTGCAACCCATGTATTGGCTTTAGCAAAGCCCCCGAGCATGTCGAGGGGGGTTTCTTACATGAGAGGAGAGGAGGTAGTACTCAACTCATAGCATATGACTGCTTGAAATATTATTTATTCAATCTAAAAAAGTACAAAGAAAGGAAATACATAGCTGGAATTCAAAAAACTATTCTATGGATAGAATCGTCGTAGGTGCTCCACGTTCCAAGGGTTTGGTACTCCTTGTCCGTCGCCCCATTGGACGCGGTAAGTGGATGGGCTGATAACTTCGATGATGATGAAGGGTCCCCCCCAAGGGGCAGAGAGCTTGTGCATGCTGTCAGTCTTCTGGATGCGCCTGAGGACGAGGTCGCCAACGCTAAAGGAAGTTTCCTTAACGTTAAGGTCGTGATAGCATCGAAGTTATTGATCATGACGGGCTTGTCTCATGACAGCAGCGAGCCTCTTCTCTTCGAGGCTGTCGAGGTCGACGCGGTGTGTTTGTTCGGCCTCTCCTTCCTCATAGAACTGGATGCCTGGAGCTCCAAAGGCGACGTCGGTGGGTAGTACGGCTTCTGGTACGTAGACCAGAAAGAAGGGTGAAAAGCCCGTGGCGGAGCTGACTTGAGTCCTTAGACCCCAAATTACGTGCGGTAGCTCAGCTAGCCACCGGGTGGCGTAGTTGGAGGTGTCGTCGTAGATACGATCCTTGAGAGCCTGAAGGACCATGCCGTTGGCTCATTCGACCTGGCCGTTGCACCGAGGGTGGGCGACCGAGGAGTAATATACGTCGATAGTATTATCTTGGCAGAAATCCCAGAAGGCGGAACCGGTGAAGGCTACGCCTAGGTCGGTAATGATCCTATTGGGTACACCGAAGCGGTGTGTGATATCTTTGATGAACTTTGCGGCTTCTTCCGATGTTACTTTCACAATGGGTCGGACTTCAATCCACTTGGTGAATTTGTCGACGGCCACCAGCATGTGTTTGTAGCCGCCTGGGCGGTACGAAACGGTCCTACGGAATCGAGACCCTACATGGCGAAGGGCCATGATGGTGGGATGGTGCGCAGGACTTGAGGCGGCTGCTGCTACTGTTTGGCAAATAATTAGCATCCTTTGCTCCTCTTAACGAGGTCTTTAGCATCGGTCATGGCCGTGGGAAGTAGAATCTAGATCGGTATGCCTTGCCGACCAGGTTGGTGGATGCCGCGTGGCAGCCACACTCACCGCTGTGGATCTCAGCGAAGAGTTGGAGACCTTCTGATCTTAGGATGCACTTCATCAAGACACCAGTAGAGGCGGCTTTTCTGTATAGGTCAGTACCAATCACGACGTAGTTGGCACTTCGTCGTGTGATACGCTCTCTCTCTGCTTTGTCGTCAGGGACGAGCTGGTTGAGTATTAGGTCTATGAAGGGCTTGCGCCAATCATCTTCTTTTCTGACATCAGCACGTCGCGGGGAGGTGTAGAAGTTTGATCGTGTTGGGGTAGTTCTGAGTTATCTGAATCCAAAAGCTTGATTGAGGGTTTGCATAGGTCTTGGACGAACACACTCGCTGGGACTAGAGCTCGTCGAGAGCCTAGCTTAGAAAGTACATCAGTAGCCACGTTATTGTTTCCTAGGACGTGCTTGAACTCGATTCCCTTGAAGTGGCCTTTGAGTTTGCGAATCTCTGCACAGTAAGCATCCATCGTGTCCTTGACGCAGTCCCACTACTTGTTGACTTGCTTGATGACAACCTTGGAATTGCCAAAAGCCAGTAGTCGCTTGATGCCAAGGGACACTGCTATGCGGAGCCTGTGGATTAGAGCTTCATACTCTGCACCGTTGTTGGAGGCCTTGTAGTGGATTTGTAGGACATACTTAAGCTACCCCCTTGAGGAGAGATGAGTAATACGCCTGCGCCTGCTCCCTTGAGGTTGAGGGCACCATCGAAGTACATTATCCAGTGTTCAGGCCGCTCCTTGGGAAGGGGCATCTGGATTTCTGTCCACTAAGACACGAAGTCTGCGAGGATCTACGACTTGATCGCTTGCCGGGGGCAAAACTCAATTTCAAATTCTCAGAGCTCAACTGTTGATTGTAAAAACTCATTTAACGTTTCGATTGGACTCGCAAGCATACAAGTCACCTACGCCCTTCTTCACCTATGGGAGATCCCAAGGTTTGTCAATCCACGGAGCAAGGGATTGCTAGCGCTTAACCAAGCACTAATCTAGTTGACTAGGGGAACCTTTAAAGAGAGGATAAAACTTAAAGTAGAAGCAATCTAATCTATGTTAGTCTAAGATTAAGCTAGATGGCAAAGGTTGGTACAAGAGAGCGATTAAGAAAGATAAGTGTTCCCTCCCTAGGATCTTGGATATCATGGATATGCAACTACTACACGAGAGCGATAAGCCAATCTACCGGGGGTTGTGACCACGGTTTCGCCCTTTCCCACCCCCCGTACTGTCACTACGCGGAGGTAATCATGACTAGACCTATGATGAACACAATATGTTGATGGAATCTATGGGAGTAGCAGATATCATACGCCCGAAAAACACGGTAGCTAACCTTAATAGTCAAAGCATCATCAACATGAAAGCAATAGATTGAAACCACGAATCAAGTAACGATCACATAGCATGTATCCATCTAACCCTAGGGTGAACGGAGACATTACCCCCATCATCTTACAAGGGTTAAAGCACATAGGGGTGATGGAGACTCCAGAGAACATCGTCGATGAAGATGGCGGCGATGAAGCTTGGGAACACCCCTAGGACAGCGACTTGGAGTCCTTCTCTTGATTCATTCCCTCTGCTGATGTTGATCCTTGCGACGAACTCATCTAATCTCATCCCTCATCTTGTGGCGGCGAGTATCTGGTGAATAGAGGTCGGTAGAATGATTGGATGCTATTGACAGTGAATTTCCGTCAACATAGAGTACTTGTTATACATTGGTTTCGATTATGATTTGTAGCTAACCCGCCACTAGGCATACTAATAATGTAACAAGTTCACATTTGCCTATCGATTTTGGAGTTTGTTGTTTACGCAGGAAATTAACGTTAAATAGGAGACTTTCGGGATGAGTTCATCAAGCACTTCAAGAGAAGATCATGAAGCCCGTCACAAGTCAAGACACGAAGTGAACAAGACTCCGAACAACCCAAGGACCGAAGCATCAACATGCAAAACTCCGGGGACTTGGATGTTTACCAACGAGATCAACTCAGCACAAGAGATATTCTCGCAGCCGAGCACAGCATGATCTTTCGATACAGATTCGGAGACTTAAACGACCTTTAAGGGAAAAAGTTTGACTACCAAAGTTGTGGGCCTCGATGATACCTTCGATTTGGACATGTGGAAGGCCCAATTCGGATAAGGGAGCTAGGAGATATGGCCCCGAAATCCCTGCTGCGCAGTCAGTCCGAAATCAGATCAGATTATCTTCCAAGGACGATTTGGAGATCTTATCTTCATTTCCAAGGAAAGAAATTAATACCAAAGTTGAAGATAATTTCGCAGCACACAACCTGGACACCGAATTTGCACTATTTGGTGTCCAGACGTGGGAGATATGGTGCCGGCAAGGAAAGGCTGCGAATCAGGAAAATCTGGACGAGTCTGATTTTATGGAAACCAAGTTTGCTTCTGTCCCAAGGAGGATCTCGTGCAAGGCAAGGTACAGCACGCCCCAAGGCACCCCAAGGACATAAATACAACCCCCTAGGCGCCTCAAGATGGTTACCCATTGACATCCATTCATCGGAGAGCCGCCACAAGATGAGGGATGAGATTAGATGAGTTCGTCACAAGGATCAATGTCGGCGGAGGGAAGGAAGCAAGAGAAGGACTCCAAGCCGCTGGCCTAGGAATGTTCCCAAGCTTCACCGTTGCCATCTTCATCGACAACGTTCTCCGGAGTCTCCATCACCCCTATGTTCTTCAATCTTCGTAACATGATGGGGTAATGTCTCCGTTCACCCCTAGGGTTAGATGGATACATGCTATGTGATCGCTACTTGATTCTAGGTTTCAATCTATTGATTTCATGTTGATGATGCTTTGATGATTAAGGTTAGCTACCGAGTTTTTCGGGCGTATGATATCCGCTACTCCCATAGATTCCATGAACATACCGTGTCCATCATAGGTCTAGTCACGATTACCTCCGCGTAGTGACAGTACGGGGGGAGGGAAAGGGTGAAACCGTGGTCACAATCCCTGGGAGATTGGTTTAACACTCTCGTGTAGTAGATGCATATCCATGATATCCTAGATCCTAGGGAGGGAACACTTATCTTTTTGAATCGCTCTCTTGTACCAACCTTTGCCATCTAGCTTAATCTTAGACTAACATAGATTAGATTGCTTTCACTTTAAGTTTAATCCTCCCTTTAAAGGTTTCCCTAGTCAACTAGATTAGTGCTTGGTTAAGCACTAGCAACCCCCTTGCTCCGTGGATTGACAAACCTTGGGATCTCCCATAGGTGAAGAAGGACATAGGTGACTTGTACGCTTGCGAGTCCAATCGAAACGTTAAACGAGTTTTTACCATCAATAAGCCCCTTTTTCTGGTGCTGTAACCAGGGAGCAAGCGAGTTTGCTACGTTTAATCTTGTATTAGTTTTGTTGATTACTAACATCTAACCCTAGTTTTCTATAAAAAACCCTTTTGTGTTTTTCTTTTTTATTTTTAGTGCCTAGATGGATTTGTTCACCTCACTTTTGGAGAGCGAAGAGTTGTCGCTACGGGATCTAGCAATGCCATCAATGGAAGACATTGAGATGCAAAAATCAGATTTGATGCTTGCTACAACCCACTATGAAGTGAAGCCTGGAATCATCAAGTTAGTGGCGACAAACCCGTTTAGAGGATTGGAGGATGACAATCCATATAGACACATTAAGGAATTCACGATGTTATTCAACACGGTGCATTAAGAAGGAGTTCCGGCCGCTTGGTTCAAGTGAAATCATTTTCCGTTCTCTCTCGAAGATGAACCACGAAGATGGTACACACTTGCGTCCGCTGAAGCAAAAGGAAATTGGGATGAGCTAGTGAAGAAGTTTCTTTTGAAGTTCTTTCCCATAGGCAAGGTCCAAGACTTAAGGAGGCAGGTGCTCACGTTCAAGCAAGGAGAGGATGAAGGAATTGATGAAGCATGGGGCCATTTTAATGAACTATTTGGGTGAGGCCCGAACTTGGGATTTTCCGGTGACTTGAAGTTGCATACCTTTTATTTTTCACTAACCCCTAACTCGTCTCGTTTTGTAAGCATGTGTGCAGACGGTGATATAATGGATAAAACAATTAGTGAAACCACACAAATCTTACAAAAGATAAGCAATGGACAAAGAACGCAACGAGATTGGCAAAGACGTTGTCGGGAGTGCAAAAAGACAAAAGCAATCCCAAGGTGCTTGCTGAAATTTCTGAAAAATATGAACCGACGGTCAAGAAAGATGAACCGACCATACGATAATTTGAAGATGCACTTCCCAAGGTAAGTGAAGTCATTTTGGATGTTAAAAATATTGAAACTAACATGAATGTAGGCCGAAGTATGGGGAATGCTAGACCATTGGCGGAGTTCAATCCATCCGGTTGGATTCAAGTTGATTTTGCCCCACTAATCAACTACCGAATGAAGGAGGAACACCGACATGTCACCAAGAGAGTTGAAGACATTTTTGATCAAGAGATGAGTGGAGAGTCGATCCAAAAGATATTTGAAGAAGAAAGAGAAGAAGATGATGAAGGATGGATTGATCAATTTGATGACTCAAAGATTTGTAATGAAGGAAGAGAAGAGTACAACCATGATGAGCCTTGTGACCCGAAGGATAAATGGGAGAAGATAGGACTCAAGCTAGAAGATGAATGGGAAGGAGTTGACATAGAGCAAGTACTCCAAGAAGGCCCCTCCCCACAAGGTGATAGCTTGTGCGCTATTGAAGCATACACACAAGCAAATCAAGATATGAAAGTGCTCAATGATGGAGAAAAGAGTGAATCAATGAAGAACGATCTTGATGACATGTGTTACACGGGAGATAAAGAAAACAACATACAAGATCTTAAAGACAAAGATTTGGTTGATAATGAAGACTTCAAAGAAGAGATGAATGCATACATAATTGATGGATTACACGTTCCACATGATGAGATGGAGGGGATGCAAAAAGGTAACAAAGAGACACCTTCACTCGTTGAGATTGGTTTGTCTTCAACATGGCTAGATGAACCAAATATCACTCTTGTTGAAAAAGCTCTAAGGCCAAGGTACACGCTGAAATCTCAAGATATTATTGGTATTGATGTTGATAAATTCAAATACTCATGCTCAACCAATAGTATGAATAATAGTTTAGATTCTATGCCTTGTTCCAATAATGATCATGTTGATAGGCTAGATTTTCTTGAGAATGAAAAAGAGGAAACATTTATGCTTGAACCAATTAATATCACATATAAAGAACCTTTGCCTAGTGATGAGCTAAGTGCTATGCATGAAACATATGCTTCTTTTGTTTACACCTTGACTTGTTGCTACAATTCGCACGTGGTGTTAATTATGGACGCGTATGTTTATAATAAGTTTTGTAAATCTCGATCATGCTTTGCGCTTGTTCAAGCTAATGACCTTAAAGAAGCACATGTCAGGAGAAGGCCCGATTTTCACTAACCATGTAGATAAGGCTCGAATAATTAAAAGAGAAGTCATGCCTAAAGAGTTGTAAGATAAATCATCAACCTCTTCAAATCCCGCGATGGATGTTGCTTTCTTCATCAATTTAAGAGCTTGTTCAGAGGTGTACAAATGAGGAAAATGAGATATTCAAAAGCTCCATCAAGTTTCCATTCCAACGCATCAAGAACCAATGAATTTGAAGACCCGTGCAATGAGTTATGGAGAAAACATTGAGCGTCGCTCGTTCTCAAATTTTAGGACAGATTTCGTCGCCAAAGTAAAACGGACATAACTCTCTTGTCCGGAGTCCGATTTGGGTAAATAAAGACTCGTTCGAAAGGAAATTTTGTGCATTGTGCAATGGAGTAGAGCTTGGGTATACTTTATGTTCTGGACATTAAAGAAAAATTCATGGAGTGAAGGCAGCACCGAAGGGTGATAAAGAAGGAGATAGCGATGAAGCAAAAGGTTGCCTTGGGCAAACCTTCTATAAGTGATCAAGCACAACATGGGAAGTAAATTAAAGCTACATTGGTACCTTTTATTCTTGCATGAAGGGCCATGGCTATTCGACGAAAAGAAGGTATGTGAGAAAGTCGAGCTCTATGACTTTAAATGAAGCGCTTTTCGGGAGGCAACCCGTTTCTTTTTGTTTTTATTACTTTCTTAGAGAGAATAAAGAATGACACCATCTTATGATGATCAACTTGTGGTTATTAATCTAAGTTTATCTTTCCTTTTTAGAACCACCATCATGTTCACGCTCATATTTATTTATTTGCATGCATTGCATTTTGTTATCAACGTGATGTTTTTTGCGTATATATTTTTTGCACATAGTTGGCTTGGTTGTTTTATATACTTAATGATGTATGCTTCAGTTTTCATGTTAACGCTTCATAGGGCCCTATGAGTATTTTCCTTTTGTGATCTTGTGTAAACGTGGTGTTTAAACATGACTGCGGACCATCATCGTTATGTTTGATAAACTTTGCTAGCTTTTCATATGTTTTCATGTAGCATTGGTTAGTTTATAAGCTCTGCAATGCGCTTAATTTTTCTTGTGCTATAAGAGTTATTGATCTAGGGATAGACATGGTGTTTTAACCCTAAATTTATCAACCTTTATGGCTATGGAGAAATTCAGCAAACTAGTTGTAAACATGGTGTTTAGAACTAGGTGAAAATTGTCTTTGTTTATATGTTTTCCTATCATGAGCATACACACCTTGCACCACGTACACTCATTAGATTTTTATTTATCATTACACTAATTATGCCACAAGTTGAGAGTCCTAGGAAACATTGGATTGTTCGCAATTCGATCTACTCCCAACCATCACCTTGGGGGTAGAATGTGCGCTTAAAACGTCTTGTGGGCAAGATAGAGACTCTCATTACGAGGAAATTGAAGGATGGTTAAGATAAAAATGTTTTGTCTTCTTCTTCCATGCCTAGCAAAATGCTAAGCATGGGGAGACCCTGAATCTTCAACACGGAAGTGCAACATGACACTGTAGAAGATAAAATGATCAAGATCATTAACGTCTCCGGGTCAATGCGCAAGAAGCCACCGATCTCATCAAAATTCTGCATGGCCTCGAAGGAAAAACACTGAATATTTTTTTATATTTAGAAGCAATATGAAGTTATGATTCCAACAAATCAAGAATCAAGACAATCGGAGGTTCCTACAAGAGGTTATGCCCGAATCACCGAGTGCAACACGTCCTGAAATCAGTTTTGGACAGCACGCAGTGCTGAAGTAAAACCGACATAGCTCCCTTGTTTGAACTCCGTCTTTGATGAATGACCACACGTTCGAAAGGTAATTTCATAAATTTTTAAATAGAGATATATTTTGATATATATTCTGTTCTGGACAGATGGGAAATCCATGAAAAAAAGAGATAGTAAGGAGATGATGAGAGCAAGAAAGAGATGGTGATGACAACATTGAAAGGAATGTCGACCTTTGACTCCATTAAACATACAAGACCAAATTCAGAAGTTTAGGAGCATTGATAAATCAAGACAAAAACAAAAGCAACATCCATACATGGAGATGTCGAAATAAGGCAACGAAGAACTACAAAGGATGGTAACATCTCAATGGACCTTCTCTTCTCCGAACATAAATGCTTGTAAGTATGCCTTCAACCTTAGGTGCAATATTTTGTTTTCCTCTTCCAACAATAACATGGCTACTAGGAGGACAACTTAGGTTTCTTTTAATTTTCAATACATAGACATGACCATGTGTTACCTCGATGTTTTATATTGCCTATGCTTATGGAAAAATGATGAAAGTTGCCGCTTTGTTTTACCTACATGAAGTTATACACATATGTCTTGGCTAATTGCTCTCTATAATATGATCTGAAATTAATTTAAATACCGGCTCTTTTATTTGTGGAGGTGAAATAACTATGCTCTAGACCCACATACATATCTTTGCTCTTTGATTTAAGTTTATGGATAGCCAGATAACTTGTTTTTTATGAAAACTTAACTTTTATGCTATCTACATATTTGTGATGCTCTTGCAAAGTTCTACCTACCAAAGCCATATAGATATATGTTCTATGATAACAAAACCCGTAGATTGCAGACATATGTTTTGATGAGTTGGATTAGAATTGATTTCTATGGTTCAAGACTAAGAAGCTGGTCATTCCTTTGTGTAACTTTTCATGCTAGCCTTTTTGTCCATGCATTGTGGGTTTTCACATCGAAAATTTCACAAACTTCGCTGGGCATCCACCCTAAACCAAAAACAACTTTTTTTTATCACCTCCTTGTCCACAGCCCAATTTGAGTATGGAGTAAAATTCGCGATGGAAATTCAAATATTCCGCAAGATTATGGAATTTATACTTACTTTAGCAGCCATTTCCCCTCTCTTTTATACTTGAGGACGAGCATCGTTCAAGCATGGGGGAGGAGTCATTACATCATCTCTGACAAATGCTATGTAAGTATTATGTTGCAAAATTTCTGAGGAGCAAAAGAAAAAAATGAAAAAAATATGATGAGAAGAAAAGAAAAGTAAGAAAAAAGAAGAAGAAAAAAAGGAAAGAGAAAAAAATGAGAAGGAAATAAAATAAAAGTAAGAAAAAAAATAATGATGCTTCTCAGTTCTTTTTGCTTCATAAGTTCTCAAGTGCCTTGATGACAAGTCCATACTCAAACCTTCCAACCATGTGCAGTCTTATAACGAGGACTTCACTCGTGCCTCGGTATCATCCATTTGCCACTTGCACATGTCCACCTATCTAAATGTGTGTGTTTCATCCCTCTCTTTCCAACATTTATTTTCCATGGCCTTTTTGACGAGTCTCGGTAATTCCAATAGATCTCTCTTAATTTGACAACATTTCGGATGTATGTTTTGCTAGGATTGTTTTTACCTTCCAAGCTCCACATAAGCCTTCCACTATCACATATGAGTAGAGTAGATTTAAAATAATCTAGTATAGGCTTGAGTGACTTGATAAGATGAGTGTTTCCATGAGCTTTTGCAAGAGATTTTCAATTATGCTGGTTATGCATCTTTTTGAAAATTCTTCCATGTAACAAGGTAAGAGTTTGAGTTTCCTTAAGTTTGAGAGCATCGTGTTTATTAAATGTGGCTTGTTCTTTATCGTTAGTCTATCTTCCATAATGAAAAAGAAGTCGGTCACAACTTGAATTTTAAAAATAAATTTTTAAGAGAGAGAGCAATTTGCCTCGTCATGAATGACTAAGTGCAGGGACAACATTGGAAGGCAACGCTGATTTCCTTTTTAAGCAAGGATTACTTACTCGAGGACGAGCAAGGTTTAAGCATGGGGAAGATATCGACGGTGAATTTCTGTCAACCTAGAGTACTGTTATACATTGGTTTCGATTATGATTTGCAGCTAACCCGCCACTAGGCATACTAATGATGTAACAAGTTCACACTTGCATATCGATTTTGGAGTTTTGTGTTTACGTAGGAAATTAACGTTAAAGAGGATACTTTTGGGATTAGTTCATCAAGCACTTCAAGAGAAGATCATGAAGCCCGTCACAAGTCAAGACACGAAGTGAACAAGACTCCAAACAACCCAAGGACTGAAGCATCAACATGCAAAACTCCGGGGACTTGAATGTTTACCAACGAGATCAACTCGGCCTGAGAGATATTCTCGCAGCCCAGGACAGCATGATCTTTCGGTACAGATTCGGCGACATAAACGGCCTTTAATGGAAAACGTTTGACTACCAAAGTTGTGGGCCTCGACGATACCTTCGATTTGGACATGTGGAAGGCCAAATTCAAATAAGGGAGCTAGGAGATATGGCCCCTGAAATCCCTGCAGTGCAGTCAGTCCGAAATCAGATTAGATTATCTTCCAAGGCAGATTTGGAGATCTTATCCTCGTTTCCAAGGAAAGAAATGAATACCAAATTTGAATATAATTTCGTGGCACACAACCTGGACACCGAATTTGCATTATTTAGTGTCCAGACGTGGGAGACATGGCACCGGCAAGGAAGGGCTGCAAATCAGGAAAATCTAGACGAGGCTGATTTTATGGAAACCAAGTTTGCTTCTCTCCCATGGAGGATCCCGTGCCAGGCAAGGTGGAGCACGCCCCAAGGCACCCCAAAGACATAAATACAACCCCCTAGGCGCCTCAAGATGGTTACCCATTGACATCTATTCATCAGAGAGCCGCCAGAAGATGAGGGATGAGATTAGATGAGTTCGTCGCAAGGATCAATGTCGGCGGAGGGAAGGAAGCAAGAGAAGGACTCCAAGCCGCTGGCCTAGAGGTGTTCCCAAACTTCATCGCCGCCATCTTCATTGACGATGTTCTCCAGAGTCTCCATCACCCCTATGTACTTCAATGTTTGTAAGATGATGGGGTAATGTCTCTGTTCACCCCTAGGGTTATATGGATACATGATTTGTGATCGCTACTTGATTCGTGGTTTAAATCTATTGAATTCATGTTGATGATGCTTTGATGATTAAGGTTAGCTACCGAGTTTTTCGGGCGTATGATATACACTACTCCCATAGATTCCATCAACATACCGTGTCCATCATAGGTCTAGTCACGATTACCTCCACGTAGTGACAGTACAGGGGGAGGGAAAGGGCGAAACCGTGGTCACAACCCCTGGTAGATTGATTTACCACTCTCGTGTAGTAGATGCATATCCATGATATCCTAGATCCAAGGGAGGGAACACTTATCTTTCTTAATCGCTCTCTTGTACCAACCTTTGACATCTAGCTTAATCTTAGACTAACATAGATTAGATTGCTTTTACTTTAATTTTAATCCTCTCTTTAAAGATTTCCCTAGTCAACTAGATTAGTGCTTGGTTAAGAGCTAGCAATCGCCTTGCTCCGTGGATTGACAAACCTTGGGATCTCCCGTAACGTTAAACGAGTCCAATCAAAATGTTAAATGAGTTTTTACCATCAACAGATGCGGCGGCCGTCGGACGAGCGAGCTACAAATAGACCAAGATGGAGCTAGGTCATGGCACGGGCCGAACCGGGCCAGAAACCCTGTCACACCCGTTTTCCGAAGAAAAACGAATGCATCTCATACGTGTGCCAGAATCTTAAATTCACACATATGATAGACAAATGAGTGTAATATCATAGTATAATGCTCAAAATGTACAAAGAGATGTTTATTAACTTATTACACACATATCGTTAGACTCGAAGGTCTTTGCATGAACATCGATAACTAGACGATGAAACACCGTCTCCAACTCCACATCCTCCTGACTGGGGCAATGGCAGGCCTCAGAATCCATCGAACTCATCGAAGAACTCTGCTCCAGCATCCTCCTCTAAACACATATAGGAAAGGGTGAGTACACTTATGGTTGGTACTCAGCCCGTGGGGGAAATATGCAAAGCTATCAAGGGTTGGCTAAGGCTTTCAGCGGTAAGCATTATTTTAGTTGCTCAAATTTTATTAGCAAGCTCCTATTTACTAAGTGTAAGTTTATACCAACCCAAAACTTAGCATTTATAAATTATTCCATCAAACCATAAATAACCCACAATTTGAATTCCATCTTTAAGTTCAATTGTCATGTGAGGGTCCAAGCCGCTCTTGACTGTGAGCACGGCTGATCAATCAGTTTTCATTCTGCAGAGGTTGTACACTTTACCCACAGTTCATGTTCCCCATATTGCCCAGGTTTGCAAGGCCCTTAAACACTTCCGAGGTGAATGGCTAGGGGTCCACTACGAAGCCTTTACAAAGGTGTGCAAAGCACCAATAATCCATGACAGTTATAGCTCAGGGCAGACCATAACCCTCCCTAGTGGTCAACATCTTAGCAAATGCTACTACCCCAAAAGTATCGGGCTATACCCCTGCAACTCGGAGCCCCCTGTGTTGCTTTCGGATAGGGTCATCAGATAATTCACACTCTTAATTAATTGGCTAAGCCAGAGCCATGTGGACTATGGTTGCACTGTTTTCCTAGGTGGTTCTCCATGTTCCGATTTAATTCATGTGATCTTGTATTACCATAAAGCACTAATTTTATTTTAACCAACATTTTGTAAAGTTTCATTTCCATCACCCATAGTATAGCATCTAAGCATTTATCTACTCCAAAACATTTATTTAAATCAAGGTGATCAAGGTATAGGGATGAAACTAGTCATTCCTTAATAGGCATTTCCCATCAAGTTTATGCATAACGACATATAAAATTTAAAGTGTGATAACATGCTTGTAATTAGGACAAAAAGAGTATGCAGGGGGAGACAATCCACTTGCCTTCTTCCCCTATAAATTGTGGCTCGACCTCTTCGAAAGGCTGCACCTGCTCGACCTCGAATGGCACGTCCTCTACGATCACACAAGAAAACAAGCAATTAATAAAACAATAAATCCAACATTGATAAAATACTAAAACAAGCTTTTAAAACTAATGTGCTAGTTGAGATGATCACATGGACACCAAGAACGCCTAAAACAGAGCTAGGACGGAAAGATATGGCCTAGACAAGATCTAGGGGCTAGATTGTAAAAGTACTGGAACTTAGGGGGGTTTCTATAAAAGACCATGGGCTAAAACATAATTATGAGTATAAACTGGAGGACTTTGGTGCAAAAAGGTGGGCTTTGGACCGCGGGTGAAACATTTTTTAAAGAGTAGGGGCCTAAGCATAAAAACCAAGGGCTGTTTTATAAAGTTTTAAGGGAGTGGGAGGGCATATACATAATATTCAAAGCACCGGGGTCTTTTTTGCAAAAACACATGGGCGGCGCTGGGTTGACCGGTATAAAGAGATTTGACCCGGGTGGCTGGATCGATCTGGGCCGTTGGTCCCGCGATGGATGGCTCACGTGTTCCAGATGCGGTGCGCGGTGGTAGAGCAGGCGGTGCGCGGCGGAGGGCGGCGGCGTCCCGCCAGGACTTCGCCGGCAACGGCCGAAACAAGGCCTCCTGTGCACGAAACTTCATGGGACAAGGACCAAAAGAAAGAGGAGGACACGAGGAACTCACTGAGGGGCTTGGACCGGAGGAAGACACGCCGGAGAAGGAGATCGGGGCGGTAGCGGAGCTCCGGCTTGGCCTCGGTGCGGCGGCGCTGCGAGGCGAGGGAGAGGAAGGAAGATCTCGGGAGAGGTGCGGTGTGGACAGGGGGTTGTGCCCGCCCTTTTATAGGGTAGAGAGGGGAAGGGGGACGGCCGGCATGGGGGTGGGGCGCGGGTACACCGACGGCCGCCATTAGTGGCTAGTGGAGCTCGGAGGTGGCGGTTCGGGGGAAGCGGAGGCGAGGGGGTGTGGTAAGTGCGTGCCGGTGAATTTAATTCCGGCCTCGGTGGGGAAGGGGAAGGGCGAGGGGCGCCGGGGAGGCAGCGGGCTGGCGCGGCCATGGAGGAGGCGCTCAGCCGGTTGGAGGTCAGGGACGACCCTGATGGGTGGGTCCCTCCCGTCGGTGAGAGGGAGAGAGAGGAGAGGGAGAGGTGGAGTGGGCTGCTTGTTGGTCGGCTGGGCCGAGCGAGATGCTGGGCCGGCGAGGTGGCGATATGGGTCATAGGGAGAAAAAGGAAAAAAGGACGAAGAGGAGAGGGAAGGTGGGCCGAGGGTGGCTGTTGGGCTGCGTTGGGCTAAAAAACAGAGAAAGGAAAGCTAGATATGGAGGGGAAACTTGAGGGGGGTTTGGAGACTTTGAATTTTGATGATTTTTGAAACACACAACAACAAACAAGAACAATGCAAACCAAAATTATGCACAATCACTAGGTGAATTCTAAATTAATTAAATATTATTTCATATATTAAGAGCAAATTTAATTAGTTAAATTTATTTAAACCCTTAGAAATTAAATTCTAACTTTGTTGCTAGCATTTTTAGGTGATGGAATTTTGGGTGTTACAAATCCTACCCCCTTAAAGAGAATCTCGTCCTCGAGATTCAGAAAGATTGGGAAACAGCTGAGGAAATTCTGCCATAAGCTCATCTTCTCTTTCCCAAGTAGCTTCTTCCTCTAAGTGGTGACTCCACTGAACTTCGCACATTTTAATGACTCTGCTTCGAGTGATTCTTTGTGATGTGTCCGAAATTTTGATAGGGTGTTCCTTATAGGTTAAATCATCCTTCACATCAAGATCTTCTAGAGGTAGGTGGTCTACTTTAATCTCACTTGAACACTTCTTGAGCTGGGATACATGAAACACATCATGCACATCTGCCAATCGAGCTGGAAGTTCTAATTGATATGCAACTTCTCCCTTCGTGTCTAAGACCTTAAAAGGTCCAATGAAACGAGGTGACAACTCCCCTCTAATCTTGAATCTTCGTAGGCCTCTAATGGGTGATACTCTGAGATATACCTAATCTCCAACTTCAAACACTACTTCTCTCCTTTTGGGATCAGCATAACTCTTTTGTCGTGACTAGGCAGTCTTAAGATTTTCCCGAATTATCTCAACCTGTCTTTCAGCTTCCTTTATAATGTCCGGTCCGAAAAGTTGACTCTCTCCTGTCTGATTCCAGTATAATGGTGTCCTACACTTTCTCCCGTATAAGGCTTCAAAAGGGGCCATCTTGAGGCTGCCTTGGTAGCTGTTATTATATGCAAACTCTGTGTATGGCAAACTTTTGTCCCAACTACCCCCATGTTTTAAGGCACAAGCCCTCAACATATCTTCTAAAATTTGTTTTGTCCTTTCACTTTGACCGTCTGTTTGGGGATGATATGCAAAACTAAAGTTAAGCTTTGTATCCATTGATTCATGTAACTTTTCCTAGAAACGTTATGTAAACTGTGTCCCTCGGTCAGATACTATCTTCTTTGGAACTCCATGTAAACATACGATTCTAGACATATACAATTCTGCCAACTTAACTCCGGTATAAGTTGTCTTGACTGGTATGAAGTGAGAAACTTTGGTCAACCTATCCACAATGACCCATATAGAATCATATCCATCACAGGTACGTGGCAACCCCACAATAAAATCCATGCCTATTTCTTCCCATTTCCTCTCGGGTACTTTTAATGGTTGAAGCAAACCTGCCGGTCTTTGGTATTCGCTTTTACTATCCGGCATATGTCACATAGGGCAACATGAGCAACAACATCCTTTTTCATTCCATACCACCAATATTTCTGTTTCAAATCTTGATACATTTTGGTGCTTCCGGGATGAATTGAATAGGCCAACTCATGTGCTTCCATTAATATAGTCTCATGGAGATGATCAATTTCAGGCACACAGATCCTATTCCTGAACCAAATAGTTTCTTGGTCATCTCTTTTGAAATCTGGAACCTTGCCGGAATCAATCAACTTTCCATACTCCATAATCTTCTCATCTGTCAATTGACCCTTCCTAATTTCCTGTTCAAGTGTAGATTCTACTTCCAACGTTATGGTTTCACTCTGGGCAACAATTCCCAAATTGAGATGTGCCATTTCCCAACACAACTCTTGAGGTATTAAATGAGCTATCAGTGTATTCTCCTGACTTTTCCGACTCAAGGCATCTGCTACAACATTTGCCTTGCTAGGGTGATACTGAATATCCAGATCATAGTCTTTGATTAATTCTAACCATCTACGCTGTCTGAGATTAAGATCCTTCTGGGTGAAGATATACTTCAAGCTTTTATGGTCAGTAAAGATACGGCACTTATTCTCGATCATGTATTGCCTCCAAATTTTTAGAGCGTGCACAACGGCAGCCAACTCTAAATCATGAGTGGGGTAATTCTGTTCATGCTTTCTCAATTTCCTAGAAGCATAAGAAATCACTCTTCCTTCTTTCATTAATACACAACCAAGACCCTGATGTGAAGCGTCACAGTACACATCAAAACCCTTGTAAATATCTGGCATTATAAGTACGGGAGCTGTAGTTAACCTCTTCTCCAGTTCCTCAAAACTATCCTCGCACTTGGCATCCCACTTAAATTCCTTTCCTTTTTCTAACAATGATGTGAGAGGTTTTACAATCTTTGAGAATCCTTCAATGAATCGGCGGTAATAACCTACCCATATAAGGAAATTCGTGACCTCAGCCACATTCTTCGGCGGATTCCAATCTAGTACAGCCTGAACCTTGCTCGGATCTACTGCTATTCCACCCTCTGTGATAATATGCCCAAGGAAGGAAACTTCCTTTAACCAAAAATCACATTTGCTGAACTTAGCATATAGCCGATGTTCTCGTAGTTTCTACAGCACGAGTATCAGGTGCTCTTCATGCTCTTCTTCATTCTGGAAGAATGCCAGAATGTCATCGATGAAAACTACCACAAACTTGTCAAAGTACTCCATGAATACCTTGTTCATCAGATACATGAAGTATGCTGGTGCATTTGTCAATCAAAAGGGCATGACTGTGAACTCGTATAAGCCATATCTGGATGTGAAAGTAGTTTTGGGAATGTCTTCTAATCGGATTCTCAGGTGATGGTACTCGGATCGTAGATATATCTTAGAGAAAATCTTAGCACCTTTCATCTGACAAATCTCCAATCCTGGGTAATGGGTACTTGTTCTTGATGGTAACATCATTAAGGGGTCGACAATCTATGCACATTCTTCTAGAACCATCTTTTTTATCAACAAAGAGAATGGGAGACCCCCAAGGTGACGAGCTAGGTCGGATGTAACCTTTACTAAGCAACTTATTTATTTGTTTCTTTAATTCGGCCAAATCCTTAACATTCATTCCATATGGTCTTTTATAAATAAGAGCAGTACCAGGTAAAAGTTCAATGCTGAATTCAATGTCGTGGTCAGGTGGCATACCTAGTAACTCATTTGTAAATACGTCGGGGTACTCATTCACAACTTTGATTTCTTCTAAGGATTTGCCTTTTGCCGAATTTACTATTCCTTGTTCTTCGGATGAGGTATCCACCTTGAAGTCAATTCTATTTCCTTGCGGGCTAGTTAAAACCACTGACCTCTTGCGACCCTGAATAACTCCGTCATGTTTGTGTAACCAATCCATTCCAAGAATTACATCTATTCCCCAGGATTTTAAAACTACTAGGTCAGCTAGGAATTCTATTTCATAAAGTTTAAGGTTCACCCGCGGGCATATGTGGCTGGCCTTCATCTCACCACCCGGGGAGGTAACTAGCAATTGTTTCTTCATAGGATTCATGGGTAGATTATGTTTTTCCATAAATTGATTTGTAACAAATGAATGTGATGCTCCAGAATCGAATAAAATGGATGCAGGTTCAGAGTTGACATGGAACGTACCAAGCACAACTTCTGGAGCTTCCTGTGCTTGTTCAATCGTCACGTGGTTTATCTTACAACGCACATAGTTCTGTTGGGCCCAGTTACCTTGAGGAGTAGAGTTCCCAGTGCGAACCTGAGAGGATGGCTACCCAGGCCTCTGTCCACTACCCTTCTGTGGAGTTTGCATTCCACGCTTGGGACAGTTGTTGGTATAATGCCCCAACTTTCCGCACTTGAAGCAACCACTAGGCTGAACTGGTGTGGTGTTTCTCACTAGTGCACCTGAGGCATTGTTCGGACGATTCTGCTGCTGAATTGGAGCACGAGGAGTCTATTGATTAAAGCGCTGGGGCTGCTGAGCTGAACGTTGGAACGACTAGTTCTGTTGAAAATTTCCACCCTGTCCTCCTGAGCGAAACTGAGGATTCTGTGGAGCAATATAGCGGGGACGTGCATTTCTGCTAGACTGCCCTTGGGATTGGAACTTGCGCTTCTGCTCTCCAAGTTCCCTATGCTTGCTTTCAAGACCGATAGCCTTGTCTAGTAGTGTCTCGAAGTTGGGGAAAGTGTGGCTCTGGAGTTGATAGTTCAGTGGCCCTATGAGACCATCCAAGAAACGCTCTTGCCTCTTTGGATAAGTGTCCACTTCATCTGGAGCATACCAAGATAGCTGGGTGAACTTGTCCCGATACTCACTAACAGACATGTTGCCCTGCTTTAAGGTGAAAAACTCCTTCTGCTTCAGTTTTATCATTCCAGACGGGATGTGATGAGTACGAAAAGCTTCCTGGAACTCCTGCCACGTGATGGTGTCAGTAGCAGCATGTGCAACAGTGTAGGCATCCCACCAATCGGCTGCAGTGCCCTCCAAGCGTCCTGAGGCGTATAGGACCTTCTCCCGGTCATTGCACTGTGTGATATTCAGCTTTTTATTAATGGTCTTAAGCCAATCATCAGCGTCGAGAGGATCCACTGAATGGGAGTAGGTAGGTGGGTGGTGGCTCATAAACTCTCTATGCTTGTTGACTAGTGGTGGAGGTGGTGGAGGTCCTTGTGGTGGCGGCTGGTTTTGCTGTGCCTGCAGATTATGGACAGTGGCAGTAAGATTCTGAATTAACTGCATCTGTGCCATGAAGAATTGCTGCATCGCTGGATCCATCGCTAATCCTTGAGGTGGAGGAAGGACTGGATTCTGCTGATTGGCGATGTGAGCACGTATCACGGGCGGCACGTCCTGTCCACCTCCTGACCTGGTGTTTACCATCTGATTGTTAGAGAAAGGTATTTCAGATAAGAAGCAGTATCGATAAATATGAGTAAGAGAAAAGGGGCTAAGATTTAAATTTCAACTTAATTATTTTATTAATGCATATGTGGTCATCACTCCACAATGCATTTCAATCATAGCAAAGATCCAAATGAACCATGTTTTCAACTACCAAGCATTTATTACAGCGATTACATCCTCGCAGGGACGGATCTAGCGATGACATCTCAATGGTGGGCATCCTATCCCAGAAGACCCGTGGTAGCGGAGAAAGAGCCTTAACGGAGCCTCTTGCGGGGTGGTGATTCCGCAGGGAAAGGGGTCACGTCAGCCTAGACTGGTGGCTCCGTGCCGTCACGCTCGACCTCCAACTGAGCTATCCTAGCGTAGGTGTCCTTCAGCTCGTCATGGGTCTGCTCTAGCTCAGAAGTAACACCCTCCAGGTCGGTGTTGAGTGCTGCAGTGACCTGGGCGAGAGTGTGGAGGCGTGGGTCCTCAGAGCCTATCAACGGTACCACCGTCTGCTCAATGCCACTGGTACGACGACGGATGTGGCGGTAGTCACTGAGACTCAAGTCCTGGTCATGCCTGGAACGAAGAGAGAACAGAGCCCTCCTGGCAGCGTTGCTGACAGATGCCCGATAGGTGGAGTGAGGTGTAGTAGAATCATGCGTCGTGCGTGAGATGTAGCCTCCACCGATATAGTTATGCTACCTGATGTGGACTCGGGTCATCATGTAGTAGGTTCCAAGTGCTGGCTCGGTCCAGCTGTGGGTGACGTACATGGGATACACTGTGTTTCCCAACTCCAGCAGGGTGTTCCGAAGCAACCAAGGGAAGTAGTTAGGTGCCACCTCGGACGAGTGCATGGTGCAGTACGGTTCTCCCTCGTGAGGACCATCATAGTAGAAGTCATCTCCTTCTTCATTGTCATCCTTTGTCTCGTCACCATCCTCCGTGTCGTCGCCGGAATCATACGGATCTCCTCCCGCAGCAACTGGTGCGGGAACAACTGGAGCAACAGGAGCAGCTGGTGGTGGCACCTCCGCTACTGGCGGGGAAGGCAGAGCTCGCGGAGATCCCAATTCTCCATCAGAGTCAATTTCCAGGATTGCTCCACCCTCTACCTCGACGTAGTAGGGGTCCTCCTGTTCCTCCTCCGTAGGCTGGACAGGAGGGGGTAGCTGCGCCCCAATAGGCTGAGCCCTGGCCATCTATGAGATCAAAACCAAACTCAAAGCAGAATAAAACAATATGGGGACACAATTTTAACCAAAAGCAAATACGATAGATTTTTAAGTGTATTTAGGGATTTTTTTGAGTGAGAGAGCTGAAATGTCTTTCTAGAAAATGTCTTTATTTCGACCATTTCTATCTAAGGCTACATCCTACAGTCAGCATTGCTCTGATACCACTCTGTCACACCCGTTTTCCGAAGAAAACCGAATGCATCTCATACATGTGCCAAATCATAAATTCACACATATGATAGACAAATGAGTGTAATATCATAGTACAATGCTCAAAACGTACAACGAGAGGTTTATTAACTTATTACACTCATATCTTTAGACTCAAAGGTCTTTACACGAACATCGATAACTAGACGATGAAACACCGTCTCTAACTCCACAAGCTCCTGACTGGGGGAATCGCAGGCCTCAGAATCCATCGAACTCATCGAAGAACTCTACTCCAGCATCCTCCTCTGAACACATATAGGCAAGGGTGAGTACACTTATGGTTGGTACTCAGCCCGTGGGGGAAATATGCAAAGCTATTAGGGTAGGCTAAGGCTTTCAGTGGTAAGCATTTTTTTAAGTTGGTCAAATTTTATTAGCAAGCACCTAATTACTAAGAGCTCGGGAGAGGTGCAGGGTGGATAGGGGGTTGTGCTCTCCCTTTTATAGGGTAGAGAGGGGAAGGGGGATGGACGGCATGGCGGTGGGGCGCGGGTACACCGACGGCCGCCATTAGTGGCTATTGGAGCTCGGAGGTGGCAGTTTGGGGGAAGTGGAGGCGAGGGGTGTGGTAAGTGTGTGCCAGTGTATTTAATTCCGGCCTCGGTGGGGAAGGGGAAGGGTGAGGGGCGCGGGGGAGGCGACAGGCTGGCGCGGCCATGGAGGAGGCGCTCGGCCGGCGGGAGGTCAGGGACGACCCTGACGGGTGGGTCCCACCCGTCGGTGAGAGGGAGAGAGAGTAGATGGATAGGTGGAGTGGGCCACTTGGTGGTCGGCTAGGACGAGCGAGATGCTGGGCCGGCGAGGTGGCGATATGGGTCGTAGAGAGAATAAAGAAAAAAGGAGGAAGAGGAGAGGGAAGGTGGGCCGAGGGTTGCTGCCGGGCTGCGTTGGGCTAAAAAACAGAGAAATGAAATATAGATATGGAGGGGGAAACTTGAGGGGGTTTTGGAGACTTTGAACTTTTGATGAGTTGTGAAGCACACAACAACAAACAAGAACAATGCAAACCAAAATGATGCACAATCACTTGGTGAATTCTAAATTAATTAAATATTATTTCACATATTAAGAGCAAATTTAATGAGTTAAATTTATTTAAACCCTTAGAAATTAAATTCTTACTTTGTTGCTAGCATTTTTTAGGTGACGGAATTTTGGGTGTTACAAACCCCCTGGACCGGTCCGAACGGGCCGGCCGGCCCAGGCCCTTTCTAGGCCGGTTCAGGCCCATCTTCCTTCCCGTGGATCATCTTGGCATTTTGGACTTTTCCCCCTTGATTTGTGTCATTTTGAGGTCATCATCCCCACAATCAAGATAGGTGGTCTTCTCATATGAAGTCCGAACTTTATGTCTTAGTCCCTGGGGATGATCCGTCGTACCACCTTGGTCCTTTCCACCCTTTGGAAGTGATTTCTCCTTGCACTCGAACACGAACGAAACTCCTCATTTGCTCCTTTGAACTTGTTGTGACTCCGTGCCTTTTGTCCATGTTTTCCTGCAAAAACACAATACTTCCAAATGCACATACAAAGTTGAACTTGTTATATCATTAGTGTGGCTAGTGGTGGGTTAGTTGCAAATCGTAATCGAAACCAATGCAAAACAAGTACTCTAGGTTGACGGAAATTCACCGTCAACATCTCCCCCATGCTTAAACCTTGCTCATCCTCGAGTAAGTAATCCTCTCTTAAACGGGAAATTAGTGTTGCCTTCCAATGTTGTCCCTGCACTTAGTCATTCATGACGAGGCAAATTGCTCTCTCTTAAGAATTTATTTTTAAAGTTCAAGTTGTGACCGACTTCTTTTTCATTATGGAAGAAAGACTAACAATAAAGAACAAACCACATTTAATAAACATGATTCTCTCGAACTTAAGTGGACTTCAAACCATTACCTTGTTCCATGGAAGAATTTTCAAAAACATGCATATCCAACATAAGTGAAAATCTCTTGCAAAAGCTCATGGAAACACTCATCTCATCAAGTCACTCAAGCCTATATTGGATTATTTTCAACCTATTCTACTCATATGTGATAGTGGAAGGCTTATGTGGAGCTTGGAAGGTTAAAAACAATCCTAGCAAAACATACATCCGAAATATTGTCAAATTAAGAGAGAGATCTATTAGAATGACCGTGACTCGTCAAAAAGGCCATGGAAAATAAATGTCAGAAAGAGAGAGAGATGGAACACACACATTTAGAAAGGTGGCCATGTGCAAGTGGCAAATGGATGATCCCGAGGCACGAGTGAAGTCCTCGTTATCGGATTGCACATGGTTGGAAGGTTTGAGTATGGATTTTTCATCAAGGCACTTGAAACTTATGAAGCAAAAAGAACCGATGAGCATCTTTATTATTTTTCTTACTTTTATTTATTTCCTTCTCATTTTTTTCTCTTTCTTTTTTCTTTCTTCTTCATTTTTTTCTTACTTTTCTTTTCTTCTCATCATAATATTTTTTTCATTTTTCATTTTTTTTCTTTTGCTCCTCGGAACTTTAGCAACATAATACTTACATAGCATTTGTCAGAGATGATGTAATGACTCCTCCCCATGCTTGAACGATGCTCGTCCTCGAGCATAAAAGAGAGTGGAAATGACTGCTAAAGTAAGTATAAATTTCATAATTTTGTGGAAATGACTCCATCAAGAATTTTACTACATACTCAAATTGGGTTGTGGACAATGAGGTGATCACAAAAAGATGTTTTTGGTTTCGGGTGAATGCCCAGCGAAGTTTGTGAAATTTTCGATGTGAAAACCCACAATGCATGGACAAAAGGCTAGCATGAAAAGATACACAAAGGAATGACCAGCTTCTTAGTCTCGAATTATAGAAATCAATCCTAATCCAACTCATCAAAACATATGTTTGCAATCTACGGGTTTTGTTATCATAGAACATATATGTATATTGCTTTGGTAGGTGAACACATGGTCATGCCTATCTATTGAAAATAAAAAGAAACCTAGGTTGTCCTCCTAGTAGCCATGTTATTGTTGGAAGAGAAAAACAAAATGTTGCACCTAAGGTTGAAGGCATACTTACAAGCATTCATGTTCGGACAAGAGAAGGTCCATGGAGATGTTACCATACTTTGTAGTTCTTCGTTGCCTTCTTCCGACATATCCATATATCGATGTGGCTTTTGCTTTTGTCTTGATTTATCAGTGCTCCTAAACTTCGGAATTTGATCTTGTATGCTTAATGGAGTCATTGGTCGACCTTCTCTTCAATGTTGTCATCACCGTCTCCTCTTTCTTGTTCTCATCATCTCCTTGCTGCCTCTTTTTCTTCATGGATTTGCCATATGTCCAGAACAGAACATATAGAAGTTTATGAAATTATCTTTCCAACATGTGGTCATTCATCAAAAACAGAGTTCAAACAAGGGAGCTATGTATGTTTTACTTCAGCGCTGCATGCTGTCCAAAATGGATTTCAGAACGTGTTGCACTCGGTGATTCGGGCATAACCTCTTGTAGCAACCTCCGGTTGTATTGATTCTTGATTTGTTGGAATTGTAACTTCATGGTGCTTCTAAATAATCAAAAAATTCAGTGTTTTCCCTTTGAGACCACACAGAATTTTGATGAGATTGGTGGCTCTTGCGCATTGACCCGCAGACGTTAATGATCTTGATCATTCTATCTTCTAGGGCGTCATATTGCATTTTCATGTTGAAGATTCAGGGTCTCCCCCATGCTTTATCTTGTCTGCAAGACATTTTAAACGCACATTCTACCCCCAAGGTGACTGTTGGGAGTAGATAGAATTGCTGACAATCCAACAATGTCTGCTAAGATTCTTAACTTATGTCATAATTAGTATAATGAGAAATAAAAACCTAATGAGTGTACGTGGTGCAAAGCGTGTATGCACATGATAGGAAAGCATATAAACAAAGACAATGTTTTCACATAGTTCTAAATACCATGTTTACAACTAGGTTGCCGAATTTCTCCATAGTCATAAAGGTTGATAAATCTAGGGTTAAAACACCATGTCTATCCCTAGATCAATAACTCTTATAGCACAAGAAAAATTAAGCGCATTGCAAAGCTTATAAACTAACCAATGCAACATGAGAACATAAGAAAAGCTAGCATGGTTTATCGAACTTAACGATGATGGTCCGCAATCATGTTTAAACACCACGTTTACACAAGATCACAAAAGCAAAATACTCATAGGGCCCTATGAAGCATTAACATGGGAACTTAAGCTATAAAAAACCAAGCCTATTTTGTACAAAACATGTATACGCAAAGCAACATCACGTTGATAACAAAATGCAATGCATGCAAATAAATAAATATGAGCATGAACATGATGATGGTTCTAAAAACAAAACTAAACTTAGATTAATAACCACAAGTTGATCATTGTAAGAAAGCGCCTTTCTTTATTCTTTCTAAGAAAGGAATAAAAACATAAAGAAATGGGTTGCCTCCCGAAAAGGACTTCATTTAAAGTCATAGAGCTCGACTTTCTCACATACCTTCTTTTCGTCACAAAGCCATAATCCCTCATGCAAGAAGAAAGGTACCAATGCAGCTTTAATTTACTTCCCATGTTGTGCTTGATCACTTATAGAATACTTTCCCAAGGCATCCATTTGCTTCATCGCTATCTCCTTCTTTATAACCCTTCGGTGCAGCCTTCACTCCATGAATTATTATTGAATTTCCAGAACCTAAAGTATACCCAATACCTACTCCATTGCATAGTGCAGAAAATGTCCTTTCCAACGAGTCTTTATTTTCCCAAATCGGACTCCAGACAAGAGAGTTACGTTCGTTTTACTTCGGTGATGAAATCTGTCCTGAAATTTCAGAACGCGCAACGCTCAATGTTTTCTCCATAACTCCTTGCATGGGTCTTCAAATTCATTGGTTCTTGATGTGTTGGAATGGAAACTTGATGGAGCTTATGAATATCTCATTTTCTTCATTTGTACACCTCTGAACAAGCTCTCAAATTGATGAAGACAACAGCATCCATCGCGGGATTTGGATAGGTTAATGATTTATCTTGCAACTCTCTAGGCATGACTTCTCTTTTCATTATTCGAACTTTGTCTACATGGTTAGTGAAAATCGGGCCTTTCCCGACATGTGCTTCTTTAAGGTCATTAGCTTGACCAAGCGCAAAGCAAGATCGAGATTTACAAAACTTATTGTAAACATACGCATCCATAATTAACACCACATGCAAATTGTAGCAACAAGTCAAGGTGTAAACAAAAGAAGCATATGTTTCATGCATAGCACTTAGCTCATCATTAGGCAAAGGTTCTTTAGGTGTGAGATTAATTGGTTCAAACATAAATATTTCCTCTCTTTCATTCTCAAGAAAATCTAGCCTATCAACATGATCATTATTGGAACAAGGCATAGAATTTGAACTATTATTCATACTATTGGTTGAGCATGAGTATTTGAATTTATCAACTTCAATACCAATAATATCTTGAGATTTCAGAACGTACCTTGGCCTTAGAGCTTTTTCAACAAGAGTGATATTTGGTTCATCTAGCGGTGCTGAAGGCGAACCAATCTCAACGAGTGAAGGTGTCTCTTTGTTACCTTTTGCATCCCCTCCATCTCATCATGTGGAACATGTAATCCATAAATTATGTACGCATTCATCTCTTCTTTGAAGTCTCCATTGTCAACCAAATCTTGATCTTCAAAGTCTTATATGTTCCTTTCTTTATCTCTCGTGTACCACATGTCGTCAAGATCGCTCTTCGTTGATTCACTCTTTTCTTCATCATTGAGCACTTCCATATCTTGATTTGCTAGTTTGTATGCTTCAATAGCACACAAGCTATCACCTTGTGGGGAGGGGCCTTTTTCGAGTACTTGCTCTAAGTAAACTCCTTCTCATTCATCTTCTAGCTTGAGTCATATCTTCTCCCATTTATCCTTCGGGTCACTAGGCTCATCACGGTTGTACTCTTCTCTTCCTTCATTGCAAATCTATGAGCTGTCAAATTGATCGATGCATCCTTCATCATCTTCTTCTCTTTCTTCTTCAAATATCTTTTGGATCGACTCTCCACTCAACTCTTGATAAAAAATGTCTTCAACTCTCTTGGCGACGTGTCGGTGTTCCTCCTTCCTTCAGTTGTTGATTAGTGGGGCAAAATCAACTTGAATCCAACCGGATTGACTGAACTCCGCCAATGGTCTAGCATTCCCCATCCTTCGGCCTACATTCATGTTAGTTTCAATATTTTTAACATCCGAAATGACTTCACTTACCTTGGGAAGTGGATCTTCAATTTCTCGTATGGTCGGTTCATCTTTCTTGACCTCCGGTTCATCTTTTTCAGAAATTTCAGCAGGCACCTTGGGCTTGCTTTTGTCGTTTTGCTCCTTGCGACAACATCATTGCCAATCTCGTTGCATTCTTTGTCCATTGCTTATCCTTTGTAAGTTTTGTGCGGCTTCACTAATTATTTTATCCATTATATCACTGCCTGCACACATGCTTAGAAAACGAGACGAGTTAGGGGTTAGTGAAAAATAAAAGGAATGCAACATCAAGTCACCGGAAAATCCAAAGTTCGGGCCTCACTTAATTAGTTCATTAAAACGGTCCCATGCTTCAACAATTCCTTCATCCTCTCCTTGCTTGAAAGTGAGCACTTGCCTCCTTAAGTCTTGGACCTTGCTTATGGAAAAGAACTTCAAAAGAAACTTCTTCACTAGCTCATCCCAATTTCCTTTTGCTTCAACGGACGCAAGTGTGTACCATCTTCACACTTCATCTTCGAGAGAGAACGGAAAAAGATTCCACTTGAACCAAGTGGCAGGAACTTCTTCTTGTTGCACCGTGTTGCATATCATTGTGAATTCCTTAATGTGTCTATATGGGTTGTCATCCTCCAATCCTCTAAAGGGGTTTGTTGCCACTAACTTGATGATTCCAGGCTTCACTTCTAGTGGGTTGTAGCAAGCGTCAAATCTGATTTTTGCATCTCAATGTCTTCCATTGACGGCATTGCTAAATCACTTCGTTCTCAGAAGGTGAGGTGAACAAATCCATTTAGGCACAAGAAAATAGAAAGAAAAAGAAAAAAGAATTTTTTTATAGAAAACGAGGGTTAGATGTTAGTAATCAACACAACTAATACTAGACTAAACGTAGCAAACTGGCTTGCTCCCGGCAACGGCGCCAGAAAATGGGGCTTGTTGATGGTAAAAACTCGTTTAACGTTTCGATTGGACTCGCAAGCGTACAAGTCACATATGCCCTTCTTCACCTACGGGAGATCCCAAGGTTTGTCAATCCACGGAGCAAGGGGATTGCAAGCGCTTAACCAAGCACTAATCTAGTTGACTAGGGGAACCTTTAAAGAGAGGATAAAACTTAAAGTAGAAGCAATCTAATCTATGTTTGTCTAAGATTAAGCTAGATGGAAAAGGTTGGTACAAGAGAGCGATTAAGAAAGATAAGCGTTCCCTCCCTAGGATCTATGATATCATGGATATGCAACTACTACACGAGAGCGGTAAACGAATCTACCAGGGGTTGTGACCACGGTTCGCCCTTTATCTCCCCCCGTACTGTCACTATGTGGAGGTAATCGTGACTAGACCTATGATGGACACAGTATGTTGATGGAATCTATGGGAGTAGCGGACATCATACGCCCAAAAACCACGGTAGCTAACCTTAATCGTGAAAGCATCATCAACATGAAAGCAATAGATTGAAACCATGAATCAAGTAGCGATCACATAGCATGTATCCCTCTAACCCTAGGGATGAACGGAGACATTACCCCATCATCTTACAAGGATTGAAGCACATAGGGGTGATGGAGACTCTGGAGAACGTCGTCGATGAAGATGGCGGCGATGAAGCTTGGGAACACCCCCAGGCCAGTGTCTTGGAGTCCTTCCCTTGCTTCCTTCCCTCCGCCGACGTTGATCCTTGCGACGAACTCATCTAGTCTCATCCCTCATCTTGTGGCGGTGAGTTTCTGGTGAATAGAGGTCGGTAGAATGATTGAATGCGGCGGCCGTCGGACGAGGGAGCTACAAATCGACCGAGATAGAGCTAGGTCAAAGAGTGGCCTGAACCGGGCCAGAAACCCCATGGGCCAGTCCGAACGAGCCAACCGGCCTAGGCCCTTTCTAGGCCGATTCAGGCCCATCTTCCTCCCCACGGCTCATCTTGGCATTTTGGACTTTCCCCCTTGATTTGTGTCATTTTGAGGTCGTCATCCCCGTGATCAAGATAGGGGGTCTTCTCGTATGAAGTCCGAACTTTACGTCTTAGTCCTCGGGGATGATCTGTCGTACCACCTTGGTCCTTGCCACCCTTTGGAAGTGATTTCTCCTTGCACTCGAACACGAACGAAACTCCTCATTTTCTCCTTTGAACTTGTTGTGACTCTGTCCCTTTTGTCCATGTTTTCCTGCAAAAGCACAATACTTCCAAATGCACATATGAATTTGAACTTGTTATATCATTAGTGTGCCTATTGGCGGGTTAGTTGCAAATCATAATCGAAACCAATGCATAACAAGTACTCTAGGTTGATGGAAATTGATCGTCAACATCAACCGACCACTTGACGATGCGGCCGTTGGCGTCGTGGTTGAGGATGATCTCTCCTAGTGGGAACGATGATGGAACCACAATCTTGTGAGCTGGGAAGCAGTGATGAAGCTTTCTTGATATGATCAGGAGAGCATAGAGCAGCTTCTGAGGTTGAGTATAACATGTCTTAGCGTCGGCCAGAACCTAGCTTACGTAGTACACAGATCATTGAACAGGATAGGACTGCCCTTCTTCTTCTTGTTCAGAGGCGAGGACTATGCTGACCACATTAGTGGTGGCAGAGATGTAGAGTAGGAGTGTTTCCTTTGGTATTAGCGGAGTCCTGATTGGTGGCATCGTCAAGGACTCTTTGAGAGCTTCGAATGATTTTTGGGCTTCGTCGTCCCATATGAACTTGTCTTCCTTCTTCAATAGCTTGAAGATGGGTAAGCCTTTCTCGCCGAGCTTGCTAATGAAACAACCTAGAGCCGTCATCATTCCTGTGAGCTTCATGACATCTTTCTTGTTAGATGGCTTGGCCATCTTGCGAATAGCGTCGACCTTCGCGGGGTTGGCTTCAATGTCTCAGTGCCCGACCATGAAGACCAGGAGCAATCCAGAAGGCACACCCAAGACACACTTTGTTGGGTTGAGGTTCCACTGGAACTCTCATAGGTTGCCGAAGGTTTCAGTGAGGTTGGCGATCAGCTGATCTTCTTTGGTGGTCTTGATGACCACATCGTCTACATAAGCTTCGACGTTCTTCCCGATCTGTGACTCCAGGCACTTCTGAATTGCCTTCTGATATGTTGCTCCAGTGTTATTCGGGCCAAAGGTCATGAACTTGTAGCAATAGATGCCATGAGGTGTTATGAACGTTGTTTTATCTTCGTCGTCGGGATGTAGGTCTATTTGGTAATACCATGAGTAGCAGTCGAGAAAACAGAGTAGAACGCTACCAGCCGTGGAGTCCACGACCTGGTCGATACGAGGAAGGGGGAAGGGATCTTTCGAGCAGTGCTTGTTGAGGTCGGTGTAGTCGATACACATCCTTAATCCACCAGTTTTCTTTGGTAGAAGGACTGGGTTTGCGAGCCAAATTGGGTGTTTACGTTCTCTGATGAATCCTGCAGCTAAGAGCTTACAGACTTCTACTTTTATGGCTTGTTTTCTATCTTTTGCAAATCACCAGAGCTTTTACTTGATAGGTTGTGCAGTCTTGTTGACTTCAAGTGTGTGCTCAGCTAGCTCCTTGGGGACACTGGGCATGTCAGACGGGCTCCATGCGAAGATGTCTTGTCCCTGAGGAAACTGGTGAGCACGAGTTCCTATTTGGGGTCGAGGTTGAACCCGATGATGACTTTTTTAGATGCGTCGGGTAGGCCGAGTCAAACCTTCTTGACGGCTGGACTTGGGTCCAAGGCTGTGCTTGTGCGTTTCTGTTCTGGCACCTCCAGAGTGGTTTGGTCGATCTTGGCAGCCTGGGCGACCATGACCGTTGCTGCAGCTTTGACCACAGAGTCTTTGGAGAGCTCGACGGTAGCGCTTTCGCAGTTGTAAGAGACCATGATGTCCCCTAGGACAGAGAGAATTTTGTTTGGTGTTGGCATCTTCATGATGAGGTAGGTGTGATTAGGTATGGCCATGAACTTGGCGAGCATAGGTCGCCCGAGGATGGCATGGTATGAGGAGCGGAAGTCCACGACCTCGAACGTCAAGTATTCCGTGCGGAAGTTCTCCTTTGTGCCAAAGGTGACCGGTAGGCATACACGACCTATGGGTATGCAGCCTTGCCGGGCACGACCCCGTAGAAGGGCTCATCGCAGGCAGTCATCTTGTTGAAGTCGAACTCCATCTTGTGTAGCGTTTCCGTGAAGATGATGTTCAAGCTGCTGCCTCCGTCGATGAGGGTCTTAGGCAGGAAGGCCCCATCGACTATGGGATTAACGACGAGCGGATAGGTCCCAGGGTCAGGGATGTGGACCCAATGATCTTTCCTGGAGAAAGTGATTGGGAACTCAGACCAACACAGAGGCTGCGGGGTTTCCACGTTGACATGTCCGATCTCCCTGGTGTTGGATCGGTTCTATCTGTTGCTTTTGGTCGCTTGGCGACCACCGACGATGAAATTGATCTCTCGGTTCACTGACTAGAACGTACCATTGGGGTTGCCCCCTTTAGGTGGTGGTGGTGGAGACCGTTCTTTGCAGTTGTTGTCGTGGCGGTTGTGGTTGTCTTGGCGACGCCGATCATCTCAGCGATCATTACCTTGATCGTCATGGCGATCATCCTTTCGGTCGTTACGCCCGTCGTTGCGGTCATTGCGACGATAGTCGTCGCGGCGGTAGTCGCGGCGATAATCACGTCGATCCCTGTCGTCATTGCGACGATAGGGCCTGCGATCCCGGTAATCACGTCGATCAGGTCGACGGATACGATTGTCGAAGCGTTGGTCACCGTCTGAGTCATCGTTGTTGCTTCTCTTGGTGTTCTTGGAGTTAGACGGGACTCCAAGGGCACATTTTAATTGCTCCCACTCCATCATGGTGTGTTTAGCGTCGCGGTGGAACTGGTACTAGTCGTCCATGACCACGTTGAAGTCACCTTCGAGGAAGGTAGAAGGTCTTGGCGGATCTGCCATGTAGGCTTTACCAGATCTTTTGCGCGACCTTTTCCTCCGTCATCGAGATCTTCGTCGTTGAAGTCGTGCATCACCGCGTCTTGAGTGTCGACTAGATTATCAACGTAGGCCATGAGGTCGGCGATGGTATGTGCATTAGATTCATGGATCTTCTCAAATAGCTTGTTGTTGGTGATCCCCTTCTTGTAGTAGGCGATGACGTCCTCGTCTTTAACCCTTGCGAGAGTGTTGCGGTTTTCGAAGTAGCGGTGTACTCACAGAGAGTTTTGTCACGTCTCATCCGCACTCTAGCGAGGTGGTGAGTGGTGCCAGGACGATTATAGGTCACCTGGTAGTTGGTTGTGAAGAGTCGAGACAAAGTTGCCCAGGAAGTGATGCACTCTGCTGGGAGATTGTCGAGCCATAGGAGTGGTGCTTTTCCCATCACAAGGGGGAAGTATCCCGCCATGTGGTCTTCAGTGCCTCCAGAGGCGCGTGCCGCAATGCTATACATCTTGAGCTATATACTTGGGTCAGAGCGACCGTTGTATTTCTCAATGGCCGGTTTGAAGTCCTCGGGGTATCTGATCGTCCGGAGACATCGTGAGAATGCGGGGAAGTTGTTGCTCGCTCCCAGGCTTGCTGACGGGGCGTAAGCTGCCGAGATGACGTAAAGGTCGTCAGGAGGGACATTGTCTTGGTCGTAGTGGGCATGTCGCAGGAGTTCCTGGTCGTGCATGTGTCGGAGGTCTGCTACTTGGACGGGGTTGTTGGCATCGAGAGCGTCAGGGACCCCATGTTCATGATCGTAGTTAGCACATCGTGCTATCTCCACTTCGTCTCTTATGCGTTGGCACTGGCTTCCTTCTGCGCGATTGGCCTGTATTAGAGGAGGTTGAGCTCCTGTGTTGTGCCGTGGGTTTGCTGTGGCATTTCCCAGAGTGTTGGCAGCGTCAGCTGCGCGGCGTTGGCTGGAGCGTTTGCCTAGGCATTAGCTGCAGCATTGGCAGCAAGGTTGACCGGCTGCATAACTTCATTTTCACCTTGTCCCTCTTCAGCCACAGGCTCAAGGGGACCCTGGCTGCGACGTTGTTGGTGAGGATGTTTCGATCTGCTCTTGGAATAAGAACTTGCTGTGGATCTACTGTATACAGGGCCTCTTTCTTCTATCTTTGCAGCGGCGACACGAACATTAGCTTGAAGACGTCGTACCGCCGGAGAATCTTCGAGGTGGTTTAGGGCGGCAAGAGCGGCTCCTAAGTTGGTCTGAGGAGAATTGTAAACTTCAAGGCCATTGCGCTCAAAGTCTCTGAGGAGGTCTCTGGCGCGTAGTCGGTTGGTGTGATGTTGATTGTCGTGGCGTCGCTGCTGAGGGGTAGCCGGTGCCATAGGTGCTTGTTGCCCGGTGTTTTCGTTGACCTGTCCGGCGTTGAGCAGTTGTTGACCTGGTTGTTGACCTGCACCTAGGGCAGCATCAGCAGCAAGCTCTTATTGTCGTCGAACAGCTCTGGCAGTGTTGGCGTTCTCGCGCTCTTGGCATTGTTCATATGTCTCTCCATCTTGAGGTGGTACATCTGCAGAGACGACCAAGATCTGATGATATAGAGTCTTGAGCTCTTCTTCCGGATAGTTCGGGGAGACAGTCCTGCGGGCGATCTGGAACGCGAGGTGGTCCGGAGACGACTCTCGGTTCAGCTGGCGGTGATGAGCCACGATGAGAGGTCGACGAAGCTTCTTGAGGACATGGCATTGGCATGCTGTGTGTTTAGGATTCTCGTAGATAGGGTAGGGTTTGTCGAGGTGGTTCCTACAGCTTCCACGATCTTTTGTATGGGTTCCAGATTCGATCTGGATCTTGCACTTCATGTAGCGGGATGCTACGTGATCTGCATTCTGCAAGCCAAGAGGCGTGATGGATGAAGATGAGGTCCTGTGAGGACGCTTGACGCGTTCGCAGACTTCGATCGTGTCAGAGAGCATGCCCTCGACACGATTGATCCCAACAATCAGATCACTAGGAGTGGGTGGGTGGGTTTCCGGCAACAGATCTATTCCGATTTGTTGGTCGGTGGTGACCATGTTGCCTTCGATGACGAGGCAGGCGGTTGGAGCAGTGGATTTCGCCGACATTGAGCCAAAGCGGATGTCAACGGGATTGGCAAGGATGTCCGCCATCCTTGACGCCGTTGGTCGGAGCCATCGTGTTGCACGAAGAACTTTGATTCCTCCCCTACCTGGCATGCCAACTGTCTTATGGTGAGATCTAGACAGTCCACGGGGGTGCTAATCCCAGTGGTTTAGTTGTTCGACAGGGAAAAATCTAAGGCTAAGAACTCGATGGTCGCACACGAGTACGCGGAACATAGAAAACACGGTGAGTTTATACTGGTTCGGGCCTCCGGAGAGTAAAACCCTACGTCCAGTTGTTGGTGTAGATTGCTTGAGGATTGCGTATGAGTACAAGGGTCGCCTCGTCCGCCTTATATTGGCCAGCAGATGAGGTCGGTTCCCAGACTCCTGGTCGGTTATGACCAAGAGACCTAAGTCTACGTGATTACATCACTTGCCATATCCTGACGATCTGCTTCGGTCGAAATCCACCAAGGTCTTGTATTGTACGCCAAGTCTTGAGGTCGTGATGGATTAGGTCGTCTGGGGAATCTTCTGGAAGGTCTTCAGAAGTCGTGTGGACCGCCAATCAGGTTGGTTGGGCCCACTTACAAGTCGGCGGGTCTTCTGGTAGGCCGGACCGACTTGTCGAGGACGGCCGTGAGCCTGGTCGGTGGGGACCCAATGTACCCATGTCTCACAGCAGGTGCACAGCAAGTGTCTCCGATATTGAGCTACTGTAATGGCCTTTGCTTTGGTGCCTGTTACGAAAGTTCCCTGTGGGCCTAGAGAAACAGCCGTTTCACGTGACCGGTGGCTAGTTGTGGTAACGGTCGTTGTTCAGTGCCCATTACGAATATGTCTTATCAGTAATGGGCATCTGCCTGTTACCTTTCTTGGCTTATTTGTAACACTTGATCGGTAACGGGCGCATTGCCCATTACCAAAGGCAATCTATGCCCGTTACCAAAGCGAGATTTTCACGTAGTGAGGGTTAGAGGTGTTCTTGGTGAGATTTCTTCGATTCCTCTCAACTTAGCAAGTTTTGGTGGACCAAATCTTGGCTATGGAGTACCAATGAGGTGTTCCTACTATCCCCAAAGTTTTGCAAAAATCCGTGGAGCGACTCGGGAGATCGGGAGTTGGATTTGGGGGAGTTGACCTGTGGGTGTTGTTCATCCCGAGAACTCGGGTCACACCGGTCTGACCGGTGCCTCTCACCAGTCTGACTGGTGTAGACTCCTGTTGAGTTTTGCTCGGGTGAACATCTGGGTAAGTTTGTTGTTGTCTTGTGTTGCTGCTGTTTCGAGTTTGGGTCAGTTTGGAACTCGGTAGGCCTCTTTGGTAGATTTGGGGTTTCCTGGCTTGAACCGGTCTGACCGGTGAGCTACATCAGCCTGACCGATGTAGGGGCCTTTCTGTGGAAGTTTCTAGGTTTCACCAGTAGGGACCGATTTGACCGGTGGTGCTCACCGGCCTGACCGGTGTAGGTGAGTGTGGCTAGAATTGGTGTTTCGCTGCGTTCTCGAGTCCGTGAAGGTGGTTGTTGGTTCCTAGGGCCAGTAGCACTCCAGTGGCTGCGTGGTCTTGGCCAACTTGGGTAGTTGAGTCGGAGACGTGTGTTGGAAGTCGTGTTCTTCTTATTGGAGAAGAATTTTTATTGGCTCCCATTCACTCCCCCCTCTCTGGTTTGCCGTTTCGGTCCTTCAATGGGCATATGCCTATTACCTTTCTTGGCTCATTTCTAACACTTGATCGGTAACGGGCGGTTTGCCTATTACTAAAGGCAATCTATGCCTGTTACCAAAGTGAGTTTTTCACGCAGTGTTTATGAGCCTTCATTGCCAAGGAGGGAGATGCCTAGCGACCTTATCAACAAGGGGCTATAGCACAGCCTTGGGGAGCCTTTTGATTGAGAAGGGAACCCCAAGGTAGGTACAAGGGAAGTTGGTGATGGTACAAGAGAGAATGGATCGAACCAAGGAGACATGCTTCTCTGAACAGTTGATTGTATAAATGTGACTTTTCGAGTAATTGGCCACAAGGCCCGAGGTGTTCTCGAAAAGGGACAACAACCCTTTGATGACCCGCAGGTTGAGCTCGACCAAAGAGAAGAAGGTGATCACATCATCAGCATCGAGTGAGGCACGGAAGAGGAAGTCGTTCCTACCCAGCACCTGCAATAGACCCTAGGAGTCAGCCTTGCATACCAAGGTGTGGAAGCACTCCATGACCAAAACAAAGATTATGGGGCAAAGGGGTTCAACCTGTCGAAGGCCGCAACTATGGCAAATCCGTTCACCAGGAATGCCATTGAGGAGGATTTTGGTGCTATCAGTAGAAAGGAGGGTGGAGATCAAGTTTGTCCAAGTGCGCGGATAGTCGACCGCAGCAAGAAGGTCGAGAAGAAAGACCCATCCCACTGAATCAAACGCCTTAGCAAGGTCAATCTTAAACATGATCCTAGGAAGCTTCTGGTTATACAATGACCTATTCATCCCGAGAACATACCTGAAATTATCATGAATAAGATGACCTTTGATAAAAGTGCTTTGGTTCAAAGAGCTGATAGTAGGTAGATGGGAGGTGAAGCGGTTAGCCGTGGATTTGGAGAAAATTTTCCCAAAGTTGTGGATGAGATTGATTGGGTGGTAATCTTAGAGGGCAACTGGGTTGGGTTCTTTGGGGATGAGGGTGAGGAGGGTAGCATTAAGATGGTGGAGACCACAATAGTCCATATCAAAGATAGTGTTAAAAGATCGAAGCATGTCCCCTTGAATCATCGACTAGCAGGACCGATAGAAGCGACCAGTAAACCCGTCGGGACTAGGGGCTTTGTCCAAGGGTAAATCCTTGATGACCTCCTAGATTTCAGCCTCGTTGATGGTCTGCCTGAGATCCTACAGGTCCAACCTCGGGAGGCCAAGCTGCTCAAAGTCAAGAGCACAAGAGCGATCGTGACTGGTCCCTAAGATGTCATCAAAATACGTGAAGGCAACGACATCCTTCTCGTCTTAGCTCGAAGCATGTCCCCTTGAATCATTGACCAGCAGGACCGATAGAAGCGACCAGTAAACCCGTCGGGACTAGGGGCTTTATCCAAGGGTAAATCCTTGATGATCTCCTAGAATTCAGCCTCGTTGATGGGCTGCTTGAGATCCTACAGGTCCAACCTCGGGACGCCAAGCTGCTCAAAGTCAAGAGCACAAGAGAGATCATGACTGGTCCCTAAGATGACATCAAAATATGTGAAGGCAACGACAGCCTCCTCCTCTTCTCAAGTAAGGGTGCGACCATCCACTACAAGGGAGGGAGCAGAGTTTTTTCTTCAGAGGTGATTAGCATGGAGGTGGAAGATCTTGGTGTAGGCGTCTCCTTCACGGAGCCACCTCAGGCTGGACTTATGACATGCGATAGTGCGCTACAGAGAAGTGAGTCTGAGGTAGCAGAGCTTTAGAAACCGCCTCAAGGCCAACTCCTCTACGGAAAGCTCCCTAGACTCTTGGGCGGCCTCTAGACAAAAATGACTTCATTAGTGACCTGTATCTGCATATGAATGCTACCAACTGCTTTCGCATTCCATTTGACCAACGCTTTCACAATCTCACGAAGGAAGTGATCGAGTTGGTGCAAGGGGTCGGCATCAGGGCGTGCTGCCGACCAGGCCTCCTTCATAGTGTCGGGAAAGCTAGCTACCTTCAGCCAGAAGGCCTGAAAAGTGAAACGATGCTTGGGATGGGAATCCTTGTCCATGGACAAGAGCAGGGGGAGTGATCAGAACACATGGAAGAGATAGCCTGCACAGAGGAGGGAAAAAGGATATCACAGTCCGGGGAGACAAAAATCATGTCAATCCTTTCGAGCGTTGGGTGAGTGTGCTAATTGCTCCAAGTGAATAGACGACCACGAAGATCGAGCTCTAGGAGCTCGAGGTCATTAAGGAAGCGACATAAATGACCCATCATCCTACAAGAAAGACGACCATTATTTTTATCTGCCGCCTAATAAATAAGGTTGAAGTCCTAGCAAAGCATCCAAGGGCTGAAAAGAGATGGGCGTAGCGAGCGGATCTCATCAAGGAAGGCGACCTTCACAGCATTGGTTTGTGGTCCGTAGATTGAGGTAAGACACCAAAAGAAGGATGGTGCGAAAATGAGGGTGCCCTTGACGGTTACATGATAGAGACCAAGAGAATGGGAGGAAACGAGCCATATATTTTACGTCGAGTGACAAAGATCCCACCATAGCCGTGACCCGCAGGTAAAGCAACGTAACCAAATCAAGACCAAGCATTTTAAGAATCAAGGCATCATTTACAACATTCAATTTTGTCTCCTGCAGACACAGAAGAGAAACCTTCTCTGACCCCACTAGCTCATGTACCGTCGAATGCCTAGCACGCTAGCTAAACCCGCGAACATTCCAAACCATTAGATTGACATCCATAGAAAACAGAAAAGGTGAAATGATCAAGCAACCATGTTGACACTCTCTAGCGTCGCACCAGGTTTATATCCCCAGCAACGACGCCAGAAAGCTTGTTGGTATATTATACAATCACAGATAAATCCACAAGCACAAGGATATTGATGTAGCTTTCACCCGAGAGTATTCCAAGGTATCGATTTCGACAGGGGATGGGAAGTACTCTAGTCCTAATCTGATTCGTCGGGGGCTATGTGCGGATAAAAGGATGACGACGACGAGAAGAGAGATGAACAATAGGAGGGTAGAGAGGGTACTTGATACGGGATCTTCGGCTCTCTCAACTAATCAAGCGATTAGTATACTACTTGCACTTGTCTTGATAGGGGGATGCACACTCCGGCTACGGAAAGGGATGAGAAGGGAGTCGTTACGTACACCACTCTTATGATGTCTACAGGACAAGCCACTCTCACGTGGTGGAATACAGAGGCCGGACGGGGCTGTCACTACCCACCGGCTACCACAAGCAGTCCGTGGGACTAGGTGTATTTCAAGGTAACCTCAAGTCTAGGCACCGCGCCTACACTATCGATCACTACTTCACTCAACGCTCAAGCAAAGCAATCACTCAGAGCAAGATAAACTTACTATGATATGAACGAGAAATGATAAGACAAAGACAGGAAAAAATAATGCTTAATTAATTAGAGGAGACCAGAGTTACCGAACAAGACCCAGATGTGGCTACTAGAAGAGGATCTGCATCCGCCGAGGCGCGAGCTAGAGGGGGGCTGACACTCCGGCTTCTCCCGGAAACTCTCACCTCAACTCTCTCCCTATTTTCTAACTATAATAGTGGCAGCGCTTCGCTTCTTCAAAGCTCTTCTCTTGTGTTTTGAAGTGAGGAGAGGGGTCTCTATTTATCGCGTCTTTTTTGTTTTTTAACCCTTTTTGCGAAAGATTTTCACAAGTAGACCCTTTTTGGAAAGATTTCAAAAAATGGACCACGAGCTCGGCGCCGTGGATCATGGCGCCGAGCTTACATGCCTCGGCGCCACGGATCATGGCGCCGAGGTCTTGGGCCTAAAAATAATATCGGTTACCCTACTTTGAAATTCTTTTGTGAAGAAATTTGTATGTAAAATGTGGCCAATAACATGCAAAATGGAATCTATGAACTTTGTTTAACATCTTACAACATTTGTGGATAAAAACTAAGCGAGTTTACATATTTAAAATGACATTCCAAAATTGAAAGTATTCTTGTCGGCATTTACTCATGCATTTGAAAAATTCTAAGGGCTGAGAACCCTTAAAACATTAACGGGCATGCAACTTTGAAATTCTATTCGAAAAAGTTTTCATATATACATCCAAAGAATTTGGATCCCAAATGTAGTATGATGTTTAATAAACATTTTGTGTATGTTGTTGACCATGAAAACATACAAATTTCTTCACAAAAGAATTTCAAAGTAGGGTAAGCGATATTGTTTTCAGGCCCAAGACCTCGGCGCCATGATCTGTGGCGCCGAGGCATGTAAGCTTGGCGCCATGATCCACGGCGCCGAGCTCAGGGTCCATTTTTTGAAATCTTTCCAAAAAGGGTCTACTTGTGAAAATCTTTCGCAAAAAGGGCTAACAAATAAAAAAGTCGGTCTATTTATAGGGGGGAAACATGGGAGAGTGGAGGACACTTGGGAGAGTGGAGGACCTCCCCCTCTTTCTTTGGCCCAAACCGACCTCCCTAGGGCTGTGGGCGCGCATGAACAGTGCTCTGTACGGCACTGGAGGCGGTGGAAGAAAGAACCGGGCGAAAATCGCACCCTAGGGTGCTCAACCGGGCCTAAACCGCTCGAACCGGGCTGAAACGCATAGAAAATGGGAAAAACCAGGGGCTAACTATTGGCCCGGGGAAACCGACATGCGGGCGGCCAACCGCGGCTTGCCACGCGTCCCGGCCCGGCTGGCTCACACGCGCATCCGCCCCCATCCTGGCGTGGGGGCAAATGGTTGGTTGCGACGTGGCCTGGCGCCCGCCCAGGCGTGCGCGCGACGCGCCGAGGTGCGGCTTGCGGCCAGTGACTGCCCGCCACGTGGCGCTGCCTGAAGCCTTCCCGCGCGGATGCCGTACAACGAATGGGGTGCTAGCGTCATGCTTATGTCAGCGTGACGTTAGCGCTCAATATTATTTTGTCTTTTTTATATCTTTTGCATCCAAACTCTAAAATAGACAAATAATATATCCATTTTGATCATCTTGACGAGCCCGTCGCAATGGTATAGTCCAACCTGGCATTTGAGACTGTTTGTGATCATAATATATTTTATACCATGATTGCTCATATTTACGTGCAACCAAATATACAGCGAAGCTTTTGGAATTTGTTAGATTATAACCTTATAGCTATGGTGCAAACTTCCATGAAGTGATTTTTATCCGAAGTTGACGGTGGAAACAGAGACTTAACGACCATCAACAGACCAACAGACATTCAAGCGTGTGTGTCCTTGATCAGGTGCTCCTCCGGAAAGAGCTCGCGCCCCGCCGCCCGGAACTCGTCATCCTCCAGGACGGAGTACTCGAACAACCCGTCGATCTGCACACTGAAGAGCTCCCGGATGGCCCAAAATGCTCCTGAAACGAGGACGTGTTCGGGGCCTCGGAGGGTCCGGTGATCCCTAGATTCCACACGAGCAAGTTCTTCCCTACTGTGGCTGGGTTCGGGCCTCTGCCCTTGGAGGAGGCTGCAAGACGGCTGCTACGATGAAGCGACAGTGGGCAGCCCCTAGCTCGGTGGCGGCACGGGGTGCACAAGAACCACAACAATGACGATCTTTGCAGGGAAGCACAGAAGGCCTCCATGAGCGACATCAGGTCAGGGTTCAAAAAACCGCTGCCGGAGCGGTTTTCCAAACCGCCAAAACCGGTCCAGTAAACCGGTAAAACCGACCGGTAAACCGAAAAGAGCGGTTTGCTAGGTTCGGTTAGAGAGCGGTTACTGAGCTTTTTCCTTACCGAGCCGGACCGGTAAGACCGGTTACCGCGGTAACCGGACCGGTTACCAGCGGTAAGGTGAACCCTGCATCAGGTCCGCTTGTGGTGCCTTTCCTGCAGGCGCCACTGGCGTCCCTGGTGTGTCAGACTTCACATCGCCTGACGCTGCCTACGCTAGGGACGGAGTGACCCAACGAGTGGAGAGGTATCGACAGCAGAAGGCGGCCCCACACCACCAGGAGAAAGCGACCTAGCGGGAGAAGTGCGGAGTTACCTGATGGGGAGAGTGGAGCCGTCGGAGAGGTGTCCCTCTCTGCCCCCGACCACAACAGACAGTGAGGGTAGAGAGAGGGGAGATGATCTTGTAGAAGACAGTCGCCCGGGGCACGATGTGTGCAGAGGAGGGGGTGTGTGAACCACGAGGGGCGACCGACAAATTGGCCTTGAGAAGCATGGGATCCTCATCAAGCAGCCTGACCAGTGGTGGCTCAACTGGCAATGAGGGGCCCGAGGGGTCCTTCGTCGAGAGCACCCTAGGGGAGAATACCGCTAGTGGGGACCAGGCTTGGCCACGACAGATGAAGGGGGTGGCCGCGACCTCGATAGATGCCTGTAGCTCCCCAGAGAGGACCGCAGTTGATGGTTGAGGATCGGAGAATCTGGTCCTTCAATGGCACACGGTGGCAAACGTCGTAGGGGAGGAGGCGACCGAAGGAGGAAGGATGATCGTGGCCACCTATGCGACTGATGAATGAGACGTGGTGACCTCATAGCGGAAAGAGGAGGCAGACGAAGCGGACATAGAGTGGTGGACGAAGGGTGCAGCACCCACCGACAACCCCGTCGAGCGCACCAGGACCACCGTCGGGCGGTGGATGGCCTACAACGCCCAATAGGGGAAGGAAGTCATAGGCGACGGGGAGGTAGAGGTGCCCCAGCACGGATGTTTGTGCCCCCCCCACCCACTCGCAGTGCGACCAGACTGCCCTCGGAACTGGCCGGGAAGCGACATTGGAGCCGACGTGGTGCCAGCTCCAGCGGTCGGTTGCCTTGACGATGGGGGAGCATCCACCCAACGTGTGAGCAGCCCCAGCAACTGGGGGCACCTGAAGGTCCATGACCTCGAGGATATTGATCATCGCCCTATAGCCGAGGCACGACTGATAGGATCGCTGAGGTTCTGACTGCTTGATCGGCGCCAACATATCCTTTAGCACCGGATCAAGTCGGGGTGTATACAACTCAAAAGGGCAAAGAACTCTTTGATGTTGGCCTTCGACTCAGTCAGCAACCCACAAGGACACAACCCGCCACGTTTTTCATTAAGAAGAATATAGTAAAGTATTCGTACATCAAGAGAAATGCTACACAGGGCAACCATCCCTAAAACGACAGGAAAAGAACGACAACAAGCACACAACACAACACAACACAGAACGCCACTCGGCCCCTAACGAAGTCAACTAGGCGTGAAGAGTAGGTTGATGGAATCTAATTCGGTGGGAACGAATGAGGCCTAAGACCATCCACACTCATCATCCTTCCACTGGTAGAGTGAGAGGCTTTGGTACACCCCTTTAGTCCTGTTTCAAGTTTGGAGCCGAGACTAAAGGTGTTTCGTCGACGTGGCCCAAAATAGTTGTGGGAGCCACCAACCTTTAGTCCCAGTGGGTATTACCAACCCAGACTAAAGACTAGTCATGCAACAGCTACATTGCCACAATAAATGGTGCAAGCAATTATTCTCGGGTGGTATCTCCACCCGGGACTAAAGGGTGGAGATACCATCTGAGACTAAAGCTGCTACCCACCACCGACGCACCCCCCTCTCCTCCTATTTCTTTATCCCTGTCTTCTTTCACAGCCATTCATTCTCTTCTTCTTCTCGCCTACTCATTTTTCTTATCTCTTCTCTGCCTCCTCCCATTCGCAGGGTGTTGTGGGATCCATGGAGGTCAAGCTGGCAGCGTGGCCCCGGTGACGCAGGCGCGACGCATCCCCTGCGACGTGGCACCGGCCGACGCGGCCCCGGCGGCGCGGGCGGGGCGCATCCCCCACGGCGCGGACCGGCGACGCGAACGTGGCCCCCGACGGTGCGGAAGGTGGCGCGGGCGCGCGCGCGAGCTCGTCGGCGCGACCCTGCGACGCGGGCGCGGCACGTCCCCCCGATATCGCGGACCGGCGGCGCGGCCACGGCGCACCCCCCCCCCCCCCCCCCGTGGCGCGGGCTTATCGACACGACCCGACGACGCGGGTCCCGGTGGCATCTCTGGCGGCCTTGGTGCCCCCCTCGACGGAGCGGACCCGGCGGCATGGGCGCGGCCCCTAATGCCGTGGCCCGGCGACGCGGGCGTGGTGCGGGCCGATGACGCGCCTGGGCGCATCTCTGGCGGAGCAGCCCCGGCGGCGCGGGCGCGTCCCTAGCGGAGGTCTCGACACAAGGAGCCCCTCTTTTTTCTTGTGTTTTTCTTCTTTCTTCTATGTGTGTGATCTGTGAATCGTATTAATAGCATTGTGTTGTGACTATTGAATCAATACTTGTGCGCTACCATGTTTACTACTTCGATTTATGATGTGGAAAGCAATGTGTTTCTTTGACTTGTGTGATGGATTGATGGATGAGCGTGTCAATTTTGTTTATTTTTTGTTGATTTGGACCTCGAGCTCAAGAACATGGTGGAGTTGGACCTCGAGGTGTGTGCAGAAACAGGATGAGGATGGGAACAGGTGGGGACAGTGGGATTATTTTTGTTTTTGGAAGGCTCATTTTGTCTCGGTTGATATTACCAACTGAGACTAGAGGAGGTGGCGCCGGCGCTGGGGTGCCCCCCTTTAGTCCCGGTTGGTAATACAAACCGAGACTAAAGGCCCCCCTTTAGTCCCGGTTCCTTCAACCGAGACTAAAGAACACCCTTTTGTCCCTCATCATCAGTCCCGGTTGGACTTGAGGGACATATACCCCTTACCAACTGGGACTGAAGGTCCTCTCTCCACCAGTGTTCATATCCTCCTTAAAAAAGGAATATACCATCCCGATCATCAAGATTCTCTCCTTTATATTCACTTCTCCTGCATCGATCTTCCTTTATATCTTAACTTCATCTCAACTACCTCCGACGGGACCCACTCATCAGCCTCATCCTTTTATCACCCTCCCTCCCAACCCATCCACCCTGTCTCTCGGTCGCGGGGTGGGGCCGGCGTCGGTGAGCCCGCCCCCCTCTCCGCCAAAGGATCCGCCCCCTTCTTCAGTGAGCCTACTCCCAACTCATCGGCGCTTGCGTGGGGGACGACCTCCAGGCCAGCGGAGGAGCCGAGGCGGGGATGTCTCCTGGCCAGCGGAGGAGCCGAGGCGGGGAAGTCTCCAGGATGACAGAGGAGTCGAGCATGGTCGGGCGGAGCTTTGGCGGCCGGGGCGTGGGGCGGCGTGGAGGGGCGAGGAGCAGGACGGTGTGAGGATGCGCCCTCGCCCCTGCTCTCCTGCCTTGTCGCGGCGGACGGCGGAGCTCCTCCTCCGCGTGGGGACGGTCGTCTGCGCTAGTGGTGGAAGAGGAGGAGGGCGGCGTTTTGGGGTGGAGCTCCAGCAGCGCATCCACGCCGAGCTCATCCCCTTCCTCCCAACGGTTGGCCAGACCTCGATCTACGTGTGAAGACGGAGAGCGGCGGCGAATCAGGCCGCGGTGGCTCCCCAGCTCCCGGCGACGCTTCCCCTTCTCCTACGGAGGCAGGAGCAGCTCCTGGCGGTGGCGGCCCCTACTCCCACCAAATCGAGCTACTGTTGCTCACTGTTGAGCTTCATCGGCGGTAAATCGAGCTTCGCCGGCGGCTCCTCACTCCCGGCCGCGCTGCCTCGGTGGCTTAGGCTGGCGGATCGAGCTCTCTGGCATCCATCCTCGTCGCAGATGAACCCTCCCGTCCGGCCTCCCCTTGCCTGGCGACGGCGAGGTGCAGGGCGTGAGGCGTAGCTCGGTGCCCGGCCTCCCGTCGATCCAGCAGACGACGACTTCGGCGGTCTTCTTGTCTTCACCATCCTTGGGGCAAGGCGAGGAGGGCCACGACAGCGACCGACGCGGTGTCCCAGCCCTCTCCCCCCCTTCTACCTGGCTCGACGGCGGTTGGGACAGCACGCAAGGAGGCCATGGGTGCACAGGCCCCACGCCACCTCGGCTTTTCCCGTGGCCCGCGATTCCTTCATATCTGAAGGGAACTCGAGGCGGCGGGATTTTGCCATCCTCCCTCCGGGACACCGCTGCGGGCATTTTGATGCCAAAACCGTCCTGGAGGAGGAGATCTCGTCCCGTAGTGCAGGTGGTCTAAGCCGGTTGCCAAGAAAGCAACAAGATAGTAATATTAACGAAATGATTGGGAGGGATGCCTGGATCACTTTTCCCTAGGGATGAACGGAGACATTACCCAATCATCTTACACGGATTGAAGCACATAGGGGTGATGGAGACTCCGGAGAACGTCGTCGATGAAGATGGCGGCGATGGAGCTTGGGAACACCCCTAGGCCAGCGGCTTGGAGTCCTCCTCTTGCTTCCTTCTCTCCGCCGGTGTTGATCCTTGTGACGAGCTCATCTAACTCTCTCCCTCATCTTGCGGCGGCGGTGTTTAGGTCAATGGCATCGGTAGGATGATTTGTTCAATGTGGCGGCCGACGGCGGCGGAGGCAATAAATAGACGAACAACTAGGGCAAAGGGGGCACCGAACCTACCCCGGAGTGGGCTGGGACGGTTGGCCCAGGCCGGCCGGCCCAGGCCCATTTCGGCCCGGTTCGGCCCCAGTTTCCTCTCCGGTTGCTTCTCGCGTGATCCCTTATTTGTGTGCACTTGCATGTGGGCCTTTGACGTCGTTTCCTTCACGGTTAAGGCTTGAATCCTTGCTACGCAAGCTTCGCTGTTTTCTGGTTGAGTCCCTGAAGACTTGCACGTTGACGCTTCGGTCCTCGGGTCATTTGGAGTCATGTTCATCGCGTGTCTTGACTCTTGTCGGGCTTCATGATCTTCTTCCAAAGTGCTTGGTGAACTTATCCCGAAAGTCTCCTCTTTAGCGTAGATTTCCTGCGTAAACAACAAACTCCAAAATCGACATGCAAGTGTGAACTTGCTACATCATTAGTATGCCTAGTGGCGGGTTAGTTGCAAATCATAATCGAAACCAATGTATAACAAGTACTCTAGGTTGACGGAAATTCACCGTCAACATCTCCCCCATGCTTAAACCTTGCTCGTCCTCGAGTAAGTAATCCTTGCTTAAAAGGGAAATCAGCATTGCCTTCCAATGCTATCCCTGCACTTAGTCATTCATGACGAGACAAATTGCTCTCTCTTAAGAATTTATTTTTAAAGTTCAAGTTGTGGCCAGCTTCTTTTTCATTATGGAAGATAGACTAACAATAAAGAACAAGCCACATGTAACACGATGCTCTCAAACTTGAGTGAACTTCAAACCATTACCTTGTCACATGGAAGATTTTCAAAAAGATGCATATCCAACATAAGTGAAAATCTCTTGCAAAAGCTCATGGAAACACTCATCTCATCAAGTCACTCAAGCCTATACTAGATTACTTTCAACCTACTCTACTCATATGTGACAGTGGAAGGCTTATGTGGAGCTTGGAAGGTTAAAAACAATCCTAGCAAAACATACATCCGAAATATTGTCAAATTAAGAGAGAGATCTATTGGAATTACCGAGACTCGTCAAAAAGGCCATGGAAAATAAATGTTGGAAAGAGAGAGGGATGAAACACACACATTTAGATAAGTGGACATGTGCAAGTGGCAAATGGATGATCCCGAGGCACGAGTGAAGTCCTCGTTATCGGATTCACATGGTTGGAAGATTTGAGTATGGATGTGTCATCAAGGCACTTGAGAACTTATGAAGCAAAAAGAACCGAGGAGCATCTTTATTTTTTTCTTTATTTTATTTCCTTCTCATTTTTCTCTCTTTCTTTTTTTCACTTTATTCTTCCTATTTTTCTTACTTTTCTTTTCTTCTTATCATATATTTTTTCATTTTTTTCTTTTTTCTTTTGCTCCTCAAAACTTTTTGCAACATAATACTTACATAGCATTTGTGTCGAAGAATGACTCCTCCCCCATGCTTGAACGATGCTCGTCCTCGAGCATAAAAGAGAGGGGAAATGACTGCTAAAGTAAGTATAAATTCCATAATATTGCGGAATAATTGAATCTCCATCGAGAATTTTACTCCATACTCAAATTGGGTTGTCGACAAGGAGGTGATCACAAAAAGATGTTTTTGGTTTAGGGTGGATGCCCAGCGAAGTTTGTGAAATTTTCGATGTGAAAACCCACAATGAATGGACAAAAAGGCTAGCATGAAAAAGTTACACAAAGGAATGACCAGCTTCTTAGTCTCGAACCATAGAAATCAATCCTAATCCAACTCATCAAAACATATGTGTGCAATCTACGGGTTTTGTTATCATAAAACATATATGTATATGGCTTTGGCAGGTAGAACATTGCAAGAGCATCACAAATATGTAGATAGCATAAGAGTTAAGTTTTCATAAAAACAACAAGTTATCCGGCTATCTATAAACTTAAATCGAAGAGCAAAGATATGTATGTGGGTCTAGAGCATAGTCATTTCACCTCCACAAATAAAAGAGCCAGTATTTAAATTGATTTCAGATCATATTATAGAGAGGAATTAGCCAAGACATGTATAACTTCATGTAGGCAAAACAAAGCGGCAACTTTCATCATCTTTTCGTAAGCATAGGCAATATAAAACATCGAGGTGAACACATGGTCATGCCTATCTACTGAAAGTAAAACGAAACCTAGGTTGTCCTCCTAGTAGCCATGTTATTGTTGGAAGAGAAAACAAAAGGTTGCACCTAGTTGAGGTTAAAGGCATACTTAGAAGCATTTGTGTTTGGAAAAGAGAAGGTCTATGGAGGTGTTACCATCCTTTGTAGTTCTTCGTTGCCTTCTTCCGACATCTCCATGTATTGATGTGGCTTTTGCTTTTGTCTTGATTTATCAACACTCCTGAACTTCTGAATTTAATCTTTTATGCTTAATGGAGTCATTGGTCGCCCTTCTCTTCAATGTTGTCATCATCATCTCCTCTTTCTTGTTCTCATCATCTCCTTGCTGTATCTTTTTCATGGATTTCCCCCTCTTTCCAGAACAGAACATATATCAAAATATAGCTCTATTGAAAAGTTTATGAAATTACCTTTCCAATGTGTGGTCATTCATCGAAAACGGAGTTCAAACAAGGGAGCTATGTCCATTTTACTTCAGCGCTGTGTGCTGTCCAAAACTGATTTCAGGACGTGTTGCACTCGGTGATTCGGGCATAACCGCTTGTAGGAACCTCCGATTGTCTTGATTCTTGATTTGTTGGAATCATAACTTCATGGGGCTTCTAAATATCCAAAAATATCTAGTGTTTTCCCTTTGAGACCATGCAGAATTTTGATGAGATCGGTGGCTTCTTGCACATTGATCCGGAGATGTTAATGATCTTGATCTAGAGCGTCATGTTGCACTTCCGTGTTGAAGATTCAGGGTCTGCCCCATGCTTAGAATTTTTCTAGTCATGGAAGAAGAAGACAAAGCATTTTTATCTTAGCCATCCTTCAATTTTCTTGTAGTGAGAGTCTTTATCTTGCCTGCAAGACGTTTTAAACGCACATTCTACCCCCAAGGTGATGGTTGGGAGTAGATAGAATTGCCAACAATCCAACAATTTCTCCTAAGATTCTTAACTTGTGGCATAATTAGTCTAATGAGGAATAAAAACCTAATGAGGGTACGTGGTGCAAGGTGTGTATGCACATGATAGGAAAGCATATAAACAAAGACAATGTTTTCACCTAGTTCTAAACACCATGTTTACAACTAGGTTGCCGAATTTCTCCATAGACATAAAGGTTTGTTTATCAAGGGTTAAAACACCATGTCTATCCCTAAATCAATAACTCTTATAGAATAAGAAAAATTAAGCGCATTGCAAAGCTTATAAACTAACCAAAGCAACATGAAAACATATGAAAAGCTAGCTAGGTTTATCGAACTTAACGATGATGGTCTGCAATCTTATTTAAACACCACGTTTACACAAGATCACAAAAGGAAAATACTCATAATGCCTTATGACATATTAACATGGAAAAAAAGCATACATCATTAAGTATATAAAACAACCAAGCCAACTATGTGCAAAACATGTATACACAAAGAAACATCATATTGATAACAAAATGCAACGCATGCAAATAAATATGATCATGAACATGATGGTGGTTCTAAAAAGGAAAACTGAACTTAGATTAATAACCACAAGTTGATCATCATAAGATAGTGTCATTCTTTATTTGCTTTAAGAAAGTAGTAAAAATATAAAAAAATGGGTTGCTTCCCGAAAAGCGCTTCATTTAAAGTCATAAAGCTCGACTTTCTCACATACCTTCTTTTCGTCGCATCGCCATGGCCCTTCATGCAAGAAGAAAAGGTACCAATGCAGCTTTAATTTACTTCCCATGTTGTGCTTGATCACTTATAGAAGACTTGCCCAAAGCATCCTTTTGTTTGATCGTTATCTCCTTCTTTATCATCCTTCGGTGCTGCCTTCACTCCATGAATTTTTTTTAATGTCCAGAACAAAAGGTATACTCAAGCTCTACTCCATTGCACAGTGCACAAAATTTCCTTTCCAACGAGTCTTCATTTGCCCAAATCGGACTCCGGACAAGAGAGTTACGTCCGTTTTACTTCGGCGATGAAATCTGTCCTGAAATTTCAGAACGCGCAACGCTCAATGTTTTCTCCATAACTCCTCGCACGGGTCTTTAAACTTGTTGGTTCTTGATGCGTTGGAATGGTAACTTGATGGAGCTTCTGGATATCTCATTTTCTTCATTTGTACACCTCTGAACAAGCTCTCAAATTTATGAAGACAGCAGCATCCATTGGGGGATTTAGAGAGGTTGATGATTTATCTTGCAACTCTTTAAGCATGACTTCTCTTTTCATTATTCAAGCCTTGTCTACATGGTTAGTGAAAATCGGGCCTTCTCCTGACATGTTCTTCTTTAAGGTCATTAGCTTGACCAAGCGCAAAGCATGATCGAGATTTACAAAACTTATTGTAAACATTCGCATCCATAATTAACACCACATGTGAATTGTAGCAACAAGTCAAGGTGTAAATAAAAGAAGCATATGTTTCATGCATAGCACTTAGCTCATCATTAGGCAAAGGTTCTTTAGGTGTGAGATTAATTGGATCAAACATAAATGTTTCCTCTTTTCATTCTCAAGAAAATCTAGCCTATCAACATGATCACTATTGGAACAAGGCATAGACATTAAACTATCATTCATATTATTGGTTGAGCATGAGTATTTGAATTTATCAACATCAATACCAATAATATCTTTAGATTTCAGCACTTACCTTGGCCTTAGAGCTTTTTCAACAAGAGTGATATTTGGTTCATCTAGCGGTGTTGAAGGCGAATCAATCTCAACGAGTGAAGGTGTCTCTTTGTTACCTTTTTGCACCCCCTCCATCTCATCATGTGGAATGTGTAATCCATCAACTACATTTGCATTTGTCTCTTCTTTGAAGTCTTCATTGTCATCCCAATATTTATCTTCAAAGTCTTGTATGTTACTTTCTTTATCTCCCGTGTACCACATGTCGTCAAGATCACTCATCGCTGATTCACTCTTTTCTTCATCTTTGAGTACTTCCATGTCTTGCCTAGCTATTGTGTGGGCTTCAATAGAACATAAGCTATAACCTTCTAACTTGAGTCCTTTCTCCTCCCATTTATCCTTTGAGTCACTAGGCTCATCACGGTTGTACTCTTCTCTTTCTTCATCATAAATCCTTGAGTTGTCAAACTGGTCGATCCATCCTTCTTCTCCTTCTTCCCTTTCTTCTTCGAATATCTTTTGGATCGACTCTCCACTCATCTCTTGATCAAAAATAACTTCAACTAGTTTGGCAACGTGTCGGCATTCCTCCTTCCTTCGGTAGCTGATTAGTGGGGAAAAATCGACTTGAATCCAACCGGATTGAATGAACTCCGCCAATGGTCTAGCATTCCACATACTTCGGCCTACATTCATGTTAGTTTCAACATTTTTAACATCCGAAATGACTTCTCTTACATCGGGAAGTGGATCCTTAATTTCTTGTACGATCAGTTCATCTTTCTTGACCTCCAGTTCATCTTTTTCAGAAATTTCATCAGGCACCTTGGGCTTGGTTTTGTTGTTTTGCTCCTCTCGACAACATCTTTGCCAATCTCGTTGCGTTCTTTGTCCATTGCTTATCCTTTGTAAGATTTGTGCGACTTCACTAATTGTTTTATCCATTATATCACCTCCTGCACACATGCTTACAAAACAAGACGAGTTAGGGATTAGTGAAAAATAAAAGGTATGCAACATCAAGTCACCGGAAAATCCCAAGTTCGGGCCTCACTCAAGTAGTTCATTAAAACGGTCCCATGCTTCCTCAATTCCTTCATCCTCTCCTTGCTTGAAAGTGAGCACTTGCCTCCTTAAGTCTTGGACCTTGCTTATGGAAAAGAACTTCAAAAGAACCTTCTTCACTAGCTCATCCCAATTTCCTTTTGCTTCAACGGATGCAAGTGTGTACCATCTTCGCGCTTCATCTTCGAGAGAGAACGGAAAAAGATTCCACTTGAACCAAGCGGCTGGAACTCCTTTTTGCATATCATCGTGAATTCCTTAATGTGTCTATATGGGTTGTCATCCTCCAATCCTCTAAATGGTTTTGTCGCCACTAACTTGATGATTCCAGGCTTCACTTCGTAGTGGGTTGTAGCAAGCATCAAATCTGATTTTTGTATCTCAATGTCTTCCATTGACGGCATTGCTAGCTCCCTTAGCGACATCTCTTCGTCTTCCAATGGTGAGGTGAACAAATCCATCTAGGCACAAGAAAAGTGGAAAGAAAACAAAAAAACTAGAAGATAAGGGTTAGGTGTTAGTAATCAACAAAATTAATACTAGATTAAACGTAGCAAACTGGCTTGCTCCCCGGCAACTGTGCCAGAAAAGGGGCTTGTTGACGAATAAAACTCGTATCCACCTACGATCCGCAAGCGTACGGACCTACACCTTTTCACCATGGGATTCCCAAGGTTCTTATCAATCCACGGAGCAAGGGGATTACTAGCGCTTAACCAAGTACTAATCTAGTTGAATGGAAAACCTTTGAAAGAGTATTAATCTAAAGGTAAAACAATCTAACCTAAGTTAATCTAAGTTATGTTGATCAAACAAATCTAGGGTTAAACTTGATGGTAACGGGTGAACACAAGAGAGTTATTAAGAAAGATAAGCGTTCCCTCCCTAGGATCTAGGATAACATGGTATGCATCTACTACATGAGAGTGGTAAACCAATCTACCGGGGGTTGTGACCACGGTTTCGCCCTTTCCCTCCTCTCGTACTGTCACTACGCGAAGGTAATCGTGACTAGACCTATGATGGACACGGTATGTTGATGGAATCTATGGGAGTAGCAGATATCATACGCCCGAAAACACGGTAGCTAACCTTAATCATCAAAGCATTATCAACATGAAAACAATAGATTGAAACCACAAATCAAGTAGCGATCACATAGCATGCATCCATCTAACCCTAGGGATGAACGGAGACATTACTTAATCATCTTACACGGATTGAAGCACATAGGGGTGATGGAGACTCCGGAGAACGTCGTCGATGAAGATGGCGGCGATGGAGCTTAGGAACACCCCTAGGCCAGCGGCTTGGAGTCATCTTGCTTTCTTCTCTTTGCCGGCGTTGATCCTTGCGACGAGCTCATCTAACTCTCTCCCTCATCTTGCGGCGGCGGTGTTCTGGTCAATGGCGTCGGTAGGATGATTTGTTCGATGTGGCAGCCGACGGCGGCGGAGGCAATAAATAGACGAACACCTAGGGCAAAGGGGGCACGGCCCCGGTTTCCTCTCCGGTTGCTTCTCGCGTGATCCCTTATTTGTGTGCACTTGCATGTGGGCCTTTGACGTCGTTTCCTTCACGGTTAAGGCTTGAATCCTTGCTATGCAAGCTTCGCTGTTTTCTGGTTGAGTCCCTGAAGACTTGCACGTTGACGCTTCGATCCTCGGGTCATTTGGAGTCATGTTCATCGCGTGTCTTGACTCTTGTCGGGCTTCATGATCTTCTTCCAAAGTGCTTGGTGAACTTATCCTGAAAGTCTCCTCTTTAGTGTAGATTTCCTGCGTAAACAACAAACTCCAAAATCGACATGCAAGTGTGAACTTGTTACATCATTAGTATGCCTAGTGGCGGGTTAGTTGCAAATCATAATTGAAACCAATGTATAACAAGTACTCTAGGTTGACGGAAATTCACCGTCAACAGTGGGACAAACACCACCAACACCACCGTCTGGTCAGAACAGACCAGTCAGACTGATGGATCTAACCGGTCCTGGCGCTAGGGTGCCTTATCCCTCGTCTCCATAACCTATAGTTAATATTCCTCTCGTTCAGGCCGCTTCTGGCCAATCAGGTCGGAATACTTCAGTAGCTCAAGGGACTTCAATTATAATTCCGTTTGAAATGGGTATTGCATATGGTTACACACCTAATTCCCAATTTAATAGTCGTTTGCAGCATAACGCTTCTCGTTCATACACACAGCCGAATGTGTTGCAATCGAATATTTCTGACACGCCAATGCCAACCACCATCCAAGAAGTCATCGATGGGTTTAATGCTAATCTTTCTAAACAAATGAGAGATGACTATGGGATGGACGTAAAAAATAAAAATATATTGTATCCTTCTAGTTTTGATTCGGTTCACTATCTTATTGGTTGGTGTTGACGGTGTATATGCGTATCCAATTTCGTTTGGACTTGCAAGCGGACAAGTCCTCCATCGTAGCCAAGGGACCCTTCTTTTCTCAAGTGTGAACCCAAGGTAACGAATCTGTGGAACAAATGTGTGATGCAAGAACCTATCTATTAAAGCCGAGAACACTTAGATCTTCAAGGGAATGCTTTTTCATCTTATCTAAAGAACGTCATAAAAACGAATCTAATCTATGAGAGCCGGAGGTAGCAAGAGATAGAGAGGGATAGGTAAAAACCAATCTAGAGTGATTGGATCAAACTTTTGTTGAAGTTCCAAGTCAAAGAAGAAATAGCCAAGTTGAATCTCATAAAAAGCATCTTTAAACCACAGTTTCCCGTCCAACTCCGAAGACGCCTGTCTTTTGGAGCCACCGTTCTATCACAACGCACTTCTATTCCTGCGGGTTAGCCTAGGGCGAATTCAATGGACAAGTTGAAATCTCTTGGAAGGTCAGGCATGCACCTCTAGCCACCATGGCTACAAGAACACCCTTTATGATCTATCTTGAGAATAGATTTCAAAGTAAGAAAAGCCAATCGAAATCAAAGTAGTAGAAGAAACACTCGATCGCTAGAAATCAGATTGCAACTTGATACTTCAACATACTACATGATACATGAACAAGATCATCACCGGGATCCTACCTTGATCTTGCTTCTAGCTCCTGCAACTCCTACGTGGTCTTCCTTGCAAGGTTCCCACATCGTCTAGGGAAACCCTAGACAACTAGCTCGACCCTCTCCTCTCCGCAATGTTCTCCCTCTCTTCTCTGCTCCTCGGCAGCAAATGATGAATGAGTTGATGTATGGCTCTTGGCCAGGGGGCTATAAATAGTCCAAGATACAGCTAGGTCAAAGGGGGCGACGAATGGACCCAAAAATGGGCTGGGCTGACCGGCCTGGGCCAGACGACCTGGGCCCATTCTGGCCCATCTCGTGGCCTCCTTTGCTGGTGATGCTTCCCGATTCTTCTAGAGTATTTTGCCATCTGCATGTCGGTCATTGACGTCAGTTTCTCCGCGGTTTAGATGGAGCTCCTTGTCCCGCAAGATTCAGCATTTTCTGTTCAGATCGTCAGAGTTTTCCGTCGTCACAGGTTGGTCCTTGGGCTTCTTGGAGTCATGTTCACTTCATTGCTTGACTTGTATTGGGCTTCAAGGTCTTGTCATGAGGTGCTTGATGAACTTTACCCGAAAGTCTTGCTTTCAACGCTAAATTCCTACATAAACATCAAACTCCAAAACCGACATGCACGAATGAACTTATTATATCCAGGGGGTTAGTACCAATGGATAAGATATAAAATTCATGCCAATACCGATCTCATGGATAGGTTGACAGAAATTCACTGTCAATAGTTGGCGTTGTCCTGAACTTGTGAAGTTTAATGGGGATGATAGCAAAACTAGGTGAGAGCATGTTAGACAATATCTTGCTCAATTAGGAGAAGCTAGTTCCATAGAGGAAACAATAGTGTGTTTATTTTCTTTATCCTTAACTCACAATGCTTTTTCATGGTTTCCTTCATTACATGATAACTCTATTCGTACTTGGGAACAATTAGAACAAAAATTTCATGATCAGTTTTATAGCGGAGATAATGAGTTAAGGTTGAGTCATTTAACATCGATTAGGCAAAAGCATGATGAACCTGTTACTAATTAGATTAGAAGGTTTAGAGAAACCAAAAACCATTGTTATAATCGTGTTATCTCCGAAAGGGATCTTGCTGAATTAGCTTTTAATGGTTTACCATCCCATATTAGAGAGAAATTAGAAGGTTATGAATTTATTGATGTTTCCCAAGTCTTAGTAAGAGTTGTAGCTCATGAAAGCTAAAGCAAAGATACTCAACTCAAATCTGATCGTCCTAACATGCATATGCTATATTATGAATCATCGGACGATGGGAATAAAGAAGTGTGTGATGTCGAATTTACATGGTCACATAATGATAAAGCAAACACTTGTGCTTCTCTTAAGCCGGCTCATAGTAGTATGGATGAGATGAAATTTACTTTTGATCTGGCTAAGACTGACCCCAACAAACAATGCAAATCCATTTTTGCATCTCATTTGGCAGTGTACATCACAGTTTTCTTCTCCAACATCGCAGGCAAAGGAGCTAGGCATTTTGCCTCTGACGACAGAGGAGAGGTAAAAGTGCACCCTCTCTCTCCTCGAATGCATTTGGCAACTACGGAAGGGTTGTTAGAGGGGAGGGAGTGGGAGGGACCAGGGAGGCCGGTCGCGTGGAGAAGGAAGCTCCGAGCGCGCGAGGAGGGGCGCCGGCTGCGCGCGCTCCCTATCAACGAGCAACAGCGAAAAAAGCGGGTCGAGCAGGCATGATCGTCGTGCCCCGAATCAAGCTCCACATGAATCTAGCATGCCAGTGGAGGACGCAGATCTGCTCTACCAAAGAAGAAGGGGACGGCAACACGGGCCTACTTTGCCGCGGGAGAAGGAAAGAAGGCCAAAAAAGGATAGGGCCAATGCGGTTGAGGATGGCTCACTCAAGGGTCTGTCAGAGTACAAGCTCCAAGAGCTGCTCGCCTCCATTGAGGGCTCCCTGGTGAACGCCAAGAATAGGGGAGGGTCCACGTGCCTGACGACGCCTCGCCGGTCGACCCTGCTTGCCCCGCGGCGCGAGCGCATGGCGCGGAGGAGAGGGCGCCGAGATAGGGGAACTACTGCCAGATTTGGGTGCAACAGATGGGCAGGGGAGACCACCGCCGGTGGAGGGGTGTGGGTCGGACCGGGCAGAGCAGAGGGGTAGGGGAGTGGGGAGACCGCCACCGGTAGATTGCAGTCCATGGGTAGGGATGCAATTGGGTACCTAATGGTGTTTTTTGGGTCAGCTGATTAATTACGATAGCATGCCACTCTAGTTCATTTCCTCTCCAAAATTAATTACGTGAAATGCCATCCTAGTTCATTTTATCAATTTTTTGGGTCGACCCAATGACCTATTATAATGCCAACTTGCATCCCTATTCATGGGCATCCCACGGACTTGGCATGCAGAAGTTCAGATAGCCACAACAGTGTGTGTGTGTGTCCGCCTCGAATCGGTCGGCGACAATGGCGCCAAGCGAGATGGAGGTGGCAATGGCGGGAGGTGGTGCGTGGTGACTGATGGCCGCGGGTTTGCGGCCAGGCACCTACCGAAGATGCTCCTCTACTCCGACGAGTGGCGGGTGCATGTGGTCGACCTGGTCCACACCATCACGCTCGATCGCGACGAAGAGCCTGGCGTCAGGAACGTAGCAGCGGTGTGCGGCAGCATGGGACGAGCAGTGTGGCGAGCAGGGGGCGGGACGAGCTGCTTTCCCCTGCATTTACCTCTCCAACTGTTGGAGACATCACAAAAAATGGCCCCTTGCAACCACCGTACACGCAAGGCAATTTCCATTTGCCTCTCTGATTTGCCTCTTTGTTGTTGGAGCCAGCCTAAGTGTGATAAAATATTTGATTTACTTATGTTAGGTAAAATTTAAATACCTCACACCATACAGCCATTTGATCAATTAAAAAGATGTGCATATTGTAAATTTCATCATTCTTTTCCTCATGCTACCAATGATTGCCATACTTTTCATCGGTGGATACAATCAGCCATTAATGAAGGTCGTTTAAAATTCCATGAGATACAAGTAAACGAAAATCCTTTCCCTAATAATGCCTTTGTTAATACTCTTGAGTTGTCAAATCCTAAGGTGCTTATTCGGCCGAATCAAGCCGAAAAGGCGAAAGGGAAGAATGTGATTATTGGAGGGCAATGGCTATACAAGAGGTCGCCTCTGGAAGAAATCCCCATGGTTTCAGCGACTTCAATGCTTGGGGGGCAAGACGAGACAAAAAAGACCGGCAATGCGATGACCGGTTTGACCGGTGTCTCAGGCCAGTCTAACCGGTGCCTCCATAAAGATTCGAAATGCTCCAAACCCTAGAAAAGAGCAAGGTCGAGTTTTAATGAACTCCTGGACAAATATAAGAGGGAATGAGCTATTACGAATCGAAGTAATCAGCCAAACGATGCTAAGGGAGTAAAAGCACCACCAAGACGTGAAAGTATTCATCACCAACAAGGTAATTGTGTTTCTCCACAACATCCTTTTGTTGGATCTATTATGGCCATTGTCTCGATATTATCCTTGCTATTATTCACCTGCTGATTATAGTAGTATGTACATGAACTCGTATATGATTCAGTATCCTATTGCATACTCAAAGTTATAGTGCATTACAAAGACCGATTGTTTGCAATAGCAATCTGGTCAAATAATGTGTGTACTACAATTAAGCAAGGTGAGAATAGTCATAAGAAAAATTCTAAGGAGATGTAACCGAGGTGGTGTCCTGCAGGCTTATCCTACACTCAAAAAAGGTGATTGCAAAGACTGTGCAGCAGGGAGCGATGGACCAGCAAATTAAATATAAGTCAGCCAAGTTAACACGGACCCAAAAGAAGTGGAGACCGAAGCAAGTGTCTACATCGACTTGAGTAAAAATATGTGCATGACTGTTGTTTTGTTATACATCGTCCTAAGTATTTTTTTAGTTTACAAAAGTATTTTTTGGCACGTATCCTTTGCCAAAAAGGGGGGCATATGTTGACACTTAAAATTGGCACATAGCCGACAAGGCAGGACAAGACCGGTATGACCAGTGCCCTAAGGCGGTCTGACCAGTCCTGGCCACTGTAGCTGGTCCGACGAGCCACACCGGTCTGACCGGTGCCCCCCCGCATCCGAATTAGATCAAGGAGTCCTGATGGATTTAGACTTGTAAAAGAAATTCCTTGCAGGGCAAGTCCTCCCCACCCTAATAAATATGAAGTGTCGCAGCCGATTGAGGGGAATCCAATCCAATCGAATCAAATACAATTACCTTTTTATTGTCTTGTATTTACTTTTTATTTTGAAAAAAGATTTAGCCTGCTTTTATAGAAAACTAATAGGTTTGGATACAAACTCCAGACGCTTGGAAACAGAAACTGTTGTTGGGGTTATCAGCTTACAGATAGAGCAGCAGCCTAAGCAAACTACCAACAGAGCTAGGTAAAAAGGAGTCTAAGCTAACACCATCACCAGGGAACGAACAAGTCTCAACAGGCGCCCGGTGTATCAAAAGACGAACGAGCAAACAGCTAACCGAAACTCCAACTTGGATGATGAGCATTATGCTCGAAGCATTTTCTTCAAAGCATCTCCTCGGGTTCCCTGCCCTCCAGGTCTTTCAGGAAGGTCTTCGCCCACTCCTTTGACAGCCCAACCCAGCTGTCGATAATCTCCTGGTCCACACCCCCTAGACGAGCCCGCCATTTCTGCAAACAATTGTAAATTTTATAGAAGATATCAGTCAGAGCATGGACAAATACCCCCTCTGTAGCCATTTTGTTCTTGTTGATAATATTCTTAATATTCTAATGATCAATTATAAGATAGTGAAAGGATGATTAGCAACTGCTAATGGCAGTTACCAAGTGCCTTTACATCCTACAAACTGCCCCTTGGGCATGTACTATATATATGTACCATTGTTCATCAATAAAGATTAAGGCTTTCATTTACTTGTCTTTACACTGTTACTGTTCACGAGTACTGTTCCCAATTTACAATTACAACACGTTATCAGCACGATACACTGAGGAAGGGCCGGGAGCAGTGGCCGGCGAAGGAGTCCCTCGCCGGAGTTGCTGAAAAGATCGCCGGAGTCCGATCGTCGGCGACCGTTCGTGAAGAAGGATGTCGCTGTTGGTCGTCTGTGAACGGAGAAGTTCATCACCGGAGTGGAAAGCGCAATTACAAGGTAGCAATGCCTCAGATGACTTATGTCCTTCCTTTGATGCTTGTTCTTCGTATGATCTTCGTGGTATTCTACCACACCCGCCGTCTCGGAACCGTCTTCAACGGCGACGGCATAGGCTACGGTGATTGAGGTTCCACCGGTGACAGGGACTGCTACTGCAGCCGCGTCCCTGTTAGCCAGTGGAACCGGCACGCCACGGCTCTTCGCGACCCTCGCGGCGTGCAGGGATGCCCCATCTCCTCCAGGACGCCGACACAATCATCGATCCGGCTGTGCAAGTTCCACCACCATCACCTACATCGACTCCTCCAGCCAGCCCCACCCATGGTTCGTCCGCGCGCGTGTGAACGGAGGCCGGCCACGGGAGAATGGGCATGTCGGCTTGAGTACAAACGGCGGCGGTGGTACTTCTCCTTCCGAGGGAGGCACGCCCCTCCTTCTGCTTGAACCAGCGAACGAAGGAAGAGGGGGAGTCGCCGGCGTCGACGACGACCGGGGGCGGCTCCTCACTTCGATGTGTGCCAGTCGTTGAGCCAGTGGCAGATAGCGGCAGTGGAAGGCGTGGTCGGCTGCACGGCGCGAGAGCGCATCTCCAGCGACGGCGCACGCGAGCCAAAGCGACGGCGCGGCAAAGCGGCGTGCGTGGTCGGCCGCCGGCCCGCAACCGCGCCGAACGGTGAGTGGCGGCCTCACGTGGGCGTCCTACTCGCGCATCCGGCGCACCGGGTGGGCGGGCGCGTTGACTTGCGGCGGTGGAGGCGGCCGGAGCGCGCCGGGACATAGAGGCGGCGGCGCTCACCTTGGCCGGCTGCGCGGATGGTGAAGGAGGCGGCTAGGGTTGAAACCCTAACCGCGACCCTTTATACTGGACCAGGCGGTCGCAGATGGGCCGTTTGGGCCAAACGGCGGCGGCATGGCTTGCCGGGCCGGGCCGCGCCGCAGCCGCGGGCCAACCGGGCCGCGCGTCCGTGCCCACCGCACGGGTGAGGCCAACTGGGCCTAGCGGCTGCGCGTTAGCCGGCTGGGCCGAGCGGCTGCAGCGCAGGCCACTTGGGTCGTGCGGCTGTGCTGGGCCACTTTCATTTCATTTTTTTATGTTTCTATTTTTTTAATTTTACAGCAGCTTTAATCTTTGATCATAGCTATTAGACTATGTTAATACTGTTGATTATCACTGTTTAGTCTTGCTACTTGTTTAAGTCTAGATCTATCATGTGATGATATATTCGTACAGATGTTTTATTATATTTGTACACATGCAATTTCGAATTCTATTATAGAATGCAAGTATGTTTATGTCATTTTATATGCACTTTCATACTCAATTTTCGTTATTGCAATAATTATTATCACATACACCATCTCAATGCCATGATTCTACTCACTAGTGAAATATTACTAGTGATCTTTTGCAATTAATTTATACTTTCTCTAAAAATTTTGGGATACAAACATTATGTGATAGAGATCATATCCATGTCTATGGATTTTGACGGTCTATTACTAAAGGTCTGCATCATGCTCATTTTGAAGATTGATGATTACCTATACAATGTTCCCAAAACAAGGAGTAAATATCAAAATATTACAATGGATTACACTATCGCAGTGTCTATTACCATTGGCAATTTTGGCTTACACTATTGTAGTGATTACCAAATTAAATGCTCAATCATTAACTTGAGTATACATATGGTGTGGTAGAGACCTTAGCAAAGGTTACATATAATTCAAGATGAATTATTTGCATTGAGACCATGCTTTGGCAGGAATTTATTTGCCTATCATTTTGATCTACACTATGTCATATGGCATTTGAGACCATCTACCATGTATACAAGTTAATGAGATTAAAAATTGAGGGTTTACATGCTATTTGTTTACCTTGTACTTTTCTTAATCCTTGAAGAGTTATGTTATTCGAATTAATTTGCATTTATTACAACATTGTTTAGCCACTTGATTATATTTCATGAATGAATTATTGAATCATGTGGTCCTACTTCGTAGGCTATGGCCATGGCAAAAGAGTTTGATGAACTTGCCATTGATGGCCACAATTACCCCACTTGGGCTTCGGATATAAAGATTAGCTTTGCATCCTGCGGACTTTTGCCATACCTTAGCGAGCCTACTGCAGGTGTCATTTTGGATGAACAAAAGAAGTACGGTTCCTTAATGCTATTAAGGTTTTACATCCATAAGGATCTCAAACAAGAGTACCTCATGGAGATGAATCCTCAGGTTTTATGGCTTGCGCTTAAAGAGCGTTATGATCAGCAGAAGGAACTCATTTGGCCGGAGGCTAATCATGAGTGGAACCATTTGCGTTTGCAGGACTTCAAGTCTGTTGCAGACTACAATCATGTTGTTCATAAGATTTGCTCTAAGTTGAAGTTTTGTGATAAAGAACCAACGGATGCTGATAAGATTGAGAAAACTCTTTCTACCATGCTTCCTGCAGATCGAGTCTTACAACAACAATATCAGGCTAATAAATACACTCAGTATTCTCAACTTATCCACACACCGACTCAGGCTGAGAAACATGATGAGCTTCTAATGAAGAACCATCATAAGCACCCGATTGGTGCAGCACCTCTTCCTGAGGCTCATAGTGTGCAGGGTAAGAGAAAGTTCACAGGATCCAATTCTGGAGACCCAAAGAACAAGCCCAAGAAGCAAAATTTCAACAAAAGGCAATAACCCAATCACAAGGGTAAGCGAGGTGGTGATACTAAGGCCAAAAATGACACTAAATGTCATAGATGTGGCACTTTCAATCACTTTGCTGAAGATTGCCGTACTCCAAAGCATTTGGTAGCTCTCTACCAAAGTCCTTAAAGGATGTAGAGCAAAGCAAGGACAAATCGCCAAGATATGAAGCGCATTTCAATCTTGCTCCTGCTGTGACTAAGGAAGTGGGTTGCTCATACAACAATGACAACCTAGATCTCATGAAGAAGAAGCTTCCAAGTATTGATGACATGCTCATGGAGTTCACCTCAAATGACATGTTTGGAGACTTAGAATAAATTGTCTCAAGCCGAAGCTACTATCTATTTCATTATAGTGTGGGATTGTTGAATTGTTGTAATAATTTATATTGTGCAAACTCTATGTGATTTGAAGAGTTGCATTGCAAACTTGCTAGTGATGGATGTATTGTGAGTACATATGTATTGTAATGTCATACTCATATGTTGGATATTATACTACATTTGTGTGATTATGTATGTTCTTCTACATGTTTAATAAGAAGTTCTTTTTAGTATTCATTCTTATTAAACTATAGAATATATTTGATGACAATCCAATGTAGGATGGAATTATGTATTGTTCATAGTGGTATAGAAACTATATTCTTTGGAAGTTGCATCTTTCCGGACTCTTGGGAAAAGAGAAGGAAAGATTATGATCATCAATGTATGATGCTTTGATAGTTGGTTCAGTTTGATCCACTATTATTCTCCCTAAGAGTGCTCAATTAATGAGAGAGGATACCTTATTGTATCCAGGATTAACTTGTACCCTATTATGCATTAAACATATCCGTAAGAATGGTCTTCATGTGGAAATACATGTAGATGGGAAAGAAGAATTAATTTACTTCACTAATCTTACGGGATATGGCAAACAAATTTATGAAAATTCTGTCCCTCGAATATGGATTGTACTATACATACATAAAATCTATATTTTTGTTGCATATAAAATAATCTCCCAAAATGTATATTCATTCCAAGCATGGCATGATAGTTTAAGTCATCCTAGAGTTGGAATGATGAGGAGGATTATTGGAAATTCCATTGGTCTTGATTTTCATATAGCAAAGTTCCCACAATATTTGGATTGGTATGCACTACATGTACTAAAGGGAAATTGAATACTGAACCAAAACAAATGACTTGAAAGAATTCAAGGTGATACTTGTGGATTGGTTCAGCATGACAGTGGATTGTTCAGATAAATCATGGTATAGATGCATCTATAAGATGGTCTTATGTGTCTCTTTTATTGACATGAAACCATGAATAAAGCTAGCTAAAATATTGTCTCAACTAATGTAGTTGGAGACTCACTATTCTGAACCTCGAAATCAATCGATTCGAAAGTACAATGCTATTGAATTTTCTATCAGAAATTTAGGTTTAGCATTTTGTACGATATATCCACATTAAAATGTCTTGCCTAAGCCATTGATTAAGGAGTTTTAAACTCGTATCAAGACCAATATTGAGGAATAGCAAGTTGCCTACATCATGTTGGGATCAAGCAGTACTGCACACTGTTGAATCAATCCAACCATGACTAACTACATATTATTATATCCCCCTTACAATTGGTATGTGGAAATTAACCAAGTATTTCCCATTTGCGTAAGTTTGGGTAAGTTATTTATGTACCCTTCTCACCATATCAGCAACAACAATGGGGCCATTAAGAAATTTGGGGATCTTTGTGGGATTTAAATCTCAGTCGATCATTAAGTATATAGAACCTATGACAGGTGTTCTATGTACGGCCCGTTTCGCTGATAGTATTTTTAATAAGGATCATTTTCCGGCATTAAGGGGGAGAATTGTACCATAAATTTAAATGCCTAGAAATTAATTGTAATGCAAGAAGCATGTCCTTTGGAATGCGAGAAGCATGTCCTTTATGATCCACGTACTATGGGCACTAAACTTTATGTTTAGAGACTTATGGTTTTGCAAATGTTGCAAATAATCTGCCAAATTTGTTTACCAATTACAAAGGTGTTGTTAAACCCTTTTATCTTGCAAGGAACATGCCTGAAAGAGTGGAAGACCTAAAGATAACCACTCGAATAATCTCTCTTGGACGCAAAAGGGGGAGAGGCAATTCTAGATGCAAGATACGAAATAAAAGAAAGTGGTAAATGAAGATCAACTTTTGTTGATATAAATCTTTTAGTAATCAATTCTTTTGAGAGAGATTTGATTGTTACCCAGCTCACATATGCGCATAAATTGTGAGACTGGGAAATCTGAAGACCCGATCGATTGTTTTGGGAAATCATGATGATCTATTAAAGGGTTTGCTATTAACTACATAAAGACTGGAGAGTCGTATTATCATTATCAACAGTTATTTCTCTGATAAATTGCTGAAATCCTTCAGAGTGATCCAGATCTTAAATCCATGGTAGAGTGCCTGATGCGCTCAGACTGGAACACATAGAAAGGATGCATTAGAAACAGAGATAGCCTTGCTCACTAAGGGAAGTGTTTTCTGACGTTAAGCCAACACCTCCTAGTGTCCATCCTATTGGATATAAATTTGTTTTGTCCGGAAATGGAATGAAAACAATGAAGTGGTGAGATATAATGCAAGGCTAGTTAGAAAGGGCTTCATGCAAAGGCCTGATGTTGATTTTCAACGAAATTTATTCTCCAGTTATGAGTGGCATAATACTTAGATACTTAGTATCTTTGGCGGTACAAAATCGTCTATCTATGCAGTTGATGGACGTAGTGACCACATATTTGTATGGGTCATTGGATTCTAAGATATACATGAATGTTCCTGATGGAATAAGTATATCAAATCCTGAGGCAAATAGCAACATGTTTTGTGTTAAGTTGCAGAAGTCATGATATTACTTAAAACAATCAAGCCGAATGTGGTACAATCGATTGAGTATTCATTAAGCATAAGGGATACATAATCAAAGATGATTGTCTATGTGGTTTCAGCAAGAGAACTACAATTTATATTAGCATTGTGTCTGTCTATGTTGATGATATTAATATCATTGGTAAAAGACATGACATAAATGAAGCTCGTCATCATCTGACGGAGTTTTAAATGAAAGATTTGGGTGAAACCAAACTTTGTTTAAGCTTACCGCTTGAATGTTTTTTATCTGGGATGTGTGTATAGCAAGGTAGCTATAATATTGGTTGTCCATTTGATCCCCATGACAGCAAATCTCAGGCGGACTTTGTATTCTTAAATGGTGGAATTAATATTTCCTACAAATATTCCAAGAAGACTTTAGTGTCTACTTCCACTAATCATTCTGAGATAATTGCATAGTATGAAGCATCACATTAATGTGTTTGACTTCGCAGACTGATTGACCACATATTAAAATCATGTGGAGTTGGTGCACTTGATGCCCCAACAAATATCTTTGAAGATAATGCTGCTTGTGTTGCACAAATGGAATCATGTTACATAAAGTGTAACTTGACTAGGCATCTTACTCCCAAGTTATCTTATCCCCATGAGTTATAACAGGATGGGGGATAGAGATTCTGCAAACTATGTCATGTGATAATCTTGCTGATTTATTCACAAAATCTCTACCATATTCATCATTTCATAAATGTGTTGAAAGAATTGGTATGAGAGACTTGCAGAAATCTGGGGGAGTAGATTTGAATAAATAAATCCTTTGTGGATCGTATTGTACTTTTTTCTTTATATGAGTTATACTTTGATGGTTTCTCATATGAAGTTTTTAACGAGGCAATATCAACATTATGTATGCCATGTCATCTTGTTTTTCCCCACAGGGGTTTTTTAGGAGATGATATTGTAAGGGCATACACATAATTATCATGGTGGTTTCTCCTATATTTTCCCATTGGGTTTTTGAGGAGTTTTATCCTGATATATCAATGTATATCTAAGTTTTTCCCACAGGGTTTTTCAAGAATTAATAAGTATGATGAACATTGGAGATTCCAGAATATAATTGATCAAGGGGAGTGTTGATAATATTCTTAATATTCTAATGATCAATTATAAGATAGTGAAAGGATGATTAGCAACTGCTAATGGCAGTTACCAAGTGCCTTTACATCCTACAAACTGCCCCTTGGGCATGTACTATATATATGTACCATTGTTCAACAATAAAGATTAAGGCTTTCATTTACTTGTCTTTACACTGTTACTGTTCACGAGTACTGTTCCCAATTTACAATTACAACAGTTCTGTGTAGTCTATAGCACCCACAGAACTATTGAAAAGGTAAAAACTTTTAGGTTATAGTTTTTGGTGCCCAACGGCAGCCAGCCCCCCATGAAGTCTTGCATGTTAGACAGGGTTCGTTCTATCCCAGCCCAAGGTGTGTCTAAAGCCACCGCCCCCAAATAAATTTTGCTAAAGGACAGCAGAAGTAAATGTGATCTGCATCTTCCAACTTCATGCATGTTGCACATCTGGGATCTCCTTTCCAGTTCATTCTCTTCAGCGCCACCCCGGACTGGATTCTGTCTTGACAGACCAGCCACGTAAACACATTGATCTTCATTGGGAGTTTATTTTTCTAGATAGGTTCCATCCTTCTATTCGACGCCCCTTATACAGCAGTCTCATGTACATCGATTTAGTAGTATAAGATCCTGATTTCTCTAGGCTCCAGACAACTCTGTCTTTGCCTTCTGTTATTTGTACCCTATCCAGCAGAGCAGTTAGTTCTCCCCGTTGTGCCCCTTCTTGTTGACTCAGAGGTCTTCTGAAGTTCATCACCCACTCATCCCCCACCCAGCAATCGTTGACTAAACATTGCTTCTTACCACACAACTCATATGTCCTGGGGAAAGTTAATCTAAGCGAGCTCCTACCTATCCAAGCACCCCCAAAAGACGGGTATTCTTGCCATTCTTCACGTTGAAAGTAGCCCCCCTCTGAACTTATTTTTACTCACGTCAATCCCTTGCCAAAAGTGAGACCCTCCTTTGTGGCTGCAGATAGGGAAAGGCTTGCGATATAAGTATTTTTGTTCTCCAGCAATTGGCAGCAAATGTCGCCCTCCCCCTGGTTGTAGATCCACCATACCCATTTCGACAATAGAGCTTCATTAAGGATTCTGGTATTTATGATCCCTGCACCCCTGAAATCTTTTGGAAGGCATGCGTTCTCCCACTTAACCATGTGGATTTGAATTGTTCTTCATCACTCCCCCCCAAAAAAATTTAGATCTAATAGTGTCCATCTGGTGGTGATTCCCCTCATAAAGGTGGAACATTCTCATCATGTAGATGGGCATGCTGCTTAAGGAAGTATTGGTGAGTATGAGTCTCCCCGTAGAAGTGAGGTTTTTCCCTTTCCAAGGTTGCAACTTTCTTCTCATCTTGTCTACAATGTTGTTGAACACCCCCGCTCTAAGCCTTTTGTCACATTTTGGGACACCGAAGTATTTCATGGGAATTCGCCCCACTTCGTAGTTTAGCATACTTGCTATGGATCTCTCTGTTTCCTCGTTCACCCCCAAGGCTACCACCTCACTCTTGTGGTAATTGATCTTCAGACTCGTCATCCACACAAAGCAGTTAAGGGAAATTTCATATTATTTATTGATCTACCATCACATTCACACATCAGGATCGTGTCATCTGCATATTGTAGGTGTGTGACCCCCTCTGGGACTAGGTGTGGGACCACCCCCTTAATGTAGCGTCTTTGTTTTTCCTGATTCAGGACAAATGCAAGGGCATCAGCGACTAGATTGAAAAGTAGTGGCGGGAGCTGGTCTCCCTAGCGGAGCCCTTGGTATGTTTTGAAGTAAACCCCATTGTTACCATTGATGTTGATACACACTCTGCCTCCTCCCCCCCCCAGACCGTGCTCATGCCATCCTTTGAGTTTTACTCTCAAACCCTTTTCTAGTCAAAATCTCCTTGAGGAAGTCCCACCTAACACTATCGTAAGCTATTTCAAAATATATTCTGAAGATCACCCCGACATGTTTTTCCTCTTGATTCCGTGCACTATTTCGTATAAGATTACCACCCCATCCACTATCTATCTCCCCGTTGTGAAAGCAGTCTGGCTCGGGCTGAGTAAAGTAGACACAAAGCTAGTTAGTCTCTCCATCATTAGTCGTGTGAAAATTTTAAAGCTGACATTGAGCAGACAAATTGGCCGGAATTGTTTGACATTATTGGCCTCTTTCACTTTCGAGACCAACGTGATCACCCCCATAGTTAAGTCTAGCAATATCAAGGTTCTCTAAGTAAAAGTCATTGACAATCATCATTAACTCCCCCTTGATGAAGCTCCAATAGTTTCAATAAAATGTTACCCCAAAGCCGTCAGGCCCCGGTGCCGTGTTTTCTTTCATGTCAAAGATAGTCTTTCTCACTTCCTCCTCTGTAAATGGTTGTGTTAGCCTCTCATTGTCTGTTAGCTCCAGTCTCCCCCCTTGGGCCCACACTTCTTCCCCCAAGGGGTACTGTTATTTCCTGTTGTCATCCAAACATGTTTTTGCAGTAGCCATATATTGCGCCCCGGATTTCCATCTAGTTTGTCAACAGCCCCCCTCATGTTCCAAGCTTAGGATGGTTTTCTTCCTTCTCCGCTCATTGGCCATCAGGTGGAAGAAAGCGGTGTTGCCATCTCCCTCCAAGACCAGCCTGTCACCCCTTCTTTGTTGCCAATAAAGTCCTTTTGCCTCCACCAGCCATATGCTCAAACTCCATTCTCTGCTCTATCTCTTCCATTGTAGGCCCACTGGCTTTAGCTTTAAGATCAATTACCTGAATCTGTTTCAATAATGTTCCCCCCTCTTGTAGTCACCTCTTAGGTTGCCCCCATCCCTTGAGCCATCTCCTTAGTTCTGTAATAGTTGCATGCCATATGTCCAAGGAGTACGCCTCCCTAGGTGATTTTCCTTTGGTCAATTCCCATTTTTGTTTTACTAGGTCAAGGAACGCCTCTTCCTTGCACCATTGTTTCTCAAAGAAGAATTGTCTTTTTGTTTGAGGCCCCCCTTCACCCCCTCCCCTCGTGTCTAATAGCAGTAGGGGCAGTGATCTCAGCCCACTCTTGTCAAGATTGTCAGGTTTGCCAGGGTGAACTTGAGGTCCCATTTTGTGGTCACTAAGACTCGATCAATGTTGCTCATGATAGGACATTCTTGTTTGTTTGTCCAGGTGAACTTTGGACCCTCCCTGTGAACTTCCCGCAAACTAAACCTCTTGATAAAAGAATTGAACGCATTCATCAGTGTTGTATTACCCACCCCGAGCTCTTGTCTTCATCTTTCCTGATCAGGTTGAAGTCCCCCCCCCCCGTTAAAAGAGGTAGATTTACTTCTTCACAGCGTTTTCCTATATCTTCCAAGAAGGCACCAAAATCTGAGTGATCTGCCGGTCCATACACAATTAGAATGTCCCAACCGATATTCAACACCCTACATCTGATGGTCACCCTGACAAAGTATGTGCCGATTTCCCAATTTTCCACTTGAATTTTATCTTCCTTCACTCCCATTAGAATGCCCCCTGAATGGCCTCTAGCAAGATTCTAGTTCCAGCTAAAAGTTCCCCGGGGTCAATTGCCCAGTCTTGGTTTGAAAAATTTTGTTTAAAGGTTTCCTGTAAGCCCACAATCTCCATTTGCTCTCTACCCAAGATCTCCCTCAGTTGCCTCACTCTGCCCAAACCACCAACAGCTCTAATGTTCCATATCAAGATTTTTCATGGTTAGTTATCCGATCCTCTTGAGTTCTCAGCTAAACTGAGATCTTCTCCCCTTTTTGTCTGCGCCCTTCCTTGTCTCACCCCCTGCCCCGACCCCCCCTATCAGTGTTGCTGGCCACTCCCAGTTCTAAATTCTCCCCCTCCAACAAATGGCTTTCAGATAGGATCTTATCTCTGTGGCGCTTGTAATTAGCCTCGGCCAAGGCAGCTCTGGCAGCTTCTTCCAGTTTCATGGAATTGATATTTTCGTAGAAAGTTTCTTTGCACACCTCTAGATTTATGTCATAGCTACTAGCTATCTCCTCAAGGTCATCATTATCACAATAATTGAGAATGTAAACGGGATTTTTAGGAATGTGAAGCGTACTTTTCTTGTTGTTGTGTGGCCCCGTGCCCTAGTGCTCTTTCTGGCAGCGATCACTGGTTGGAATTTTTTCTTGGGCAAGGCATTCCTTTGCTGCAGCACTATGAACACCTCTTCATCTTTCTCGGTTTCTTTTTCTGCTCCCCGTCCACCATCCAGGGGCTCCTATCCCCCTAAACCCCCCATTTCTTGATCGATTTCTCCAGCCCCAAGGGATTCTTGTGAGGCCTGGGTGTCAGCGCGCGTCTTGTTAGGATATATGACAACATCGACCACTTGTCTTTGGGTATGAGTCTTGTACCCCATCCCTCGGTGTGTACTAGGTAATTATTGTCTGTCACAACTGGAGAAGTTGTTGTACTCCCCTCACCCCCCTTGCTACTATCTACTTGGACCTTAATCAGAGTGCCTGATATAGGGTCAAACATAGCCAGTGGAATTGCTTAAGTAGTGTTGCACTCCTCTCTCTCTTGTCCCTTGTACCGGACTAGCCCGTCCTCAGTTTGGCTCAGTTTATGTCCCCCACACCGCGACCTCCCCTAATGATCACGTCCTTTTTCTCTCCTTGCGAAGACTGACTCCCCCTGCCATCTCCTTCCTGGGTTTCTTTTATGGTGTCATCATCCGAGTCAAAGAGTGTATCGTCTTCATCATCAATGTTATCATCATCTGGTTTCTTGTCAGGTGGTGGGTGTTTGTTCACCACAGTGGGTTTAGGTGGCTGTCTTTCTGGTAAAAATTTGACCTCACGCCCCTCTCCCTTAAAGAAGAACTCCAAAAAGCCATTGAGTTTGTTGAGCTCTCTAGCTCTTATATTGACCCTAATCGGACCGGACCTGATGAGAGTGACTTCATGAACAGCCAAGACCTCCCCGGCAAGCTCCGCCATTGCAGTCACAGCTTCTGCATTTCTTGCTTGATCTGGCATGCTTGGGAGTTGAATCCACCTGGTCTGTAGAATCTAAGAGGTCTCAGGATCCCTAGTGGATGGGGAAATAGTTACAGAGATATTGTAGAGTACCATATCAAAACCATTGCAACTGGAAAAAGCATCTAAAATTTGTTTGTTGGGGAAAGTCGCCAAGTATTCCTTGTCCGCAATCCACCTGACCTTCCATTGCCACTTTGCATCAATCATGTGTTTCAGTTCCTGTTCCATTCTCTCTACTGTTGCCTCCCCACTTTTGACTTTAACCACTGCCACATTGTAACACCCTAAACTTTTCAAATTTCAGGATGTTAATAGGAAAAATAATTAATCAACGATTTTCTCATAATTTAAAATTTTACCAATAATTATTCTCTTCACAGGAAATTTAGTATAGGAAAAGCCAATTGATTGTTTTTACAAATTAAACAAAATAAATATGTTTATGTGTTGTATTTATTTTGGTTGCATGATGTTGATGTGTGAAGTTTTAAAAGTTTAAAGGTTTGAAAAAGGTTTTGAAAAAAAAGAAAGAAACCCAAAACCCCAACCCTTTCCCCCCTCCCTTCCCTTTCAGCCCATCTCCCTTTCCTTTCCCCTTCTCCTTTTTTTCTTTCTCGCACGCGGCCCGTTTCTCTTCCGGCACAGCTATCCGTCGCGGCCCGCCTAACCTCTCATCTCTCCCTCTCTTGCTTACACATGGGCCCCAACCGTCAGACTCATCGTCTTCCTCCTCTCGCTCGCCTCCCCCTTCTCTGTTTGAAGCCGTGACTGCCACCGTGGATTCCGCCGCCTGCCTCGCACCTCCTTGCCTCCCCTTTCCATCCAAGAGTGCCAATTAAAGGCATTTAATCACCGTGGTTATCTCTGAGGACCATGTGTGGTTCAAGGATTGGTGGATGGTCGCTTCCTGGTGTAATGAGTGATTGACAACATTGTGTGGACTGATTCTTGGCTAAGTAATGCAGGTGCAGGTTGCGGCTTGACTGGTGTTGGTGCAGGTGAAGAACAAGCGCGAAAGGTCGTTGTCGGTGAGGCCTCGAGGTGTGGAGAAGACAAGTAGGCTTCATTCGAGGGACCCGGTGGCCAACGGAGTCAAGTGCGGACCGCATGGTGGCATGAACAGCAAGATGAAGTCATGGACGGTTTCTTGGTTGAGCCTCAAAACCAAGGTCGAGTCGGGACTGTGTGGGAGCCGAGTCATGAGTGGCGATTGGCGGAGGCAACACCGAGTTCGCGGGGTTTCCAGTGGTTCACCAGAAAACCACTAGGTTCCTTGGTTGATCCACAAAGCCAAGATCGAAGAACCGAAGACGGAGATGCAGCAGCTCTAGACCGGTCTGACCGGTGGGTCTGACCGGTCTGACCGGTGAGGAGCACCGGTTTGATCAGTGTGCGACGACGCAGTCTGGAGACTTCGAAGCGGAGGACACGTGTCGGGATCGTAAGGCTTGCGTCGAGGCTAAGCAGGTTGCGGTCGCCGGGCATCCGTCCGATGGAGCGATCACAAAGATTTCCGATTTCGCCCTCAAGGGGCATGTATCCCTAATTAGCTCGTAAGGGTATTTTAGACTTTTGGTTTCCTCTATATAACCCAAGTGATGAGAGGATGGCAGCCATCTCTTGGAACCCTATCTCATTTGGTTTTCTTATTTTCCCTTCCTATTTTCCTTAGGATTTCTATAGGACTAGCTTGAGAGCTTCATGGTGAGATCTTGTGAGAGGGTTGGATGATCGGGCGGCAAGCTAGACCTTGTATGAACCTCTTTGGTATGTATATATGATTCGGCGTGATTCATCAAGGCTTGGATGCGTTGTTCCCGTTCGTTCTTTGTGGTGATTTTCGGAGCCCTCTCTTGGTGGATTTCTTCGAGTGTTTTTGGGACCTCTCTCTTGGGGATTTGGTGGGGGATATATGTGTAACCTCTTCGTGGTTTTTTTCCCTTTGATTCCCCTCCCAAATCCGTGAGCAAAGGGGCTCGATTTTGGGGTTTTCGGTGTTCTAGGGTTAGAGGAGTTTTTGGCGGGATTTCTTCGACTCCTCTTGATTTGACAAGTTTTGGTGCACAAAAACTTGGTTATGGACTCCCCATGATGTGTTCCTACTATCCCCAAAGTCTTGCACAAGTCCGTGGAGCGATTCGGGAGATCGGAGTTTGAATTTGGGGACGTTGACCCGCGGGTGTTGTTCGTCTCGAGAAGCTCAAGCCACACCGGTCTGGCCGGTGCCTTTCACCGGTCTGACCAGTGCCGACCCTTGTTGGGTTTTGCTCGGGTGAACGTTTGAATGAGTTCTTTGTCATCCCGTGTTGCTGCTGTTTCGAGTTTGGGTCAGTTTGGAGCTCGGTAGGCATGTCTGGTGTTTTGGGGCTTTCTGGCTGGGACCAGTCTGACTGGTGTGTTGCACCAGCCTGACCGGTGAGGTTTCACCAGCAGGGACTGGTCTGACCGGTGGTGCTCACCGGCCTGACCGGTGTAGGTCAGTGAGGCTCGAGTTTTGTGTTCTGCTGCGTTCTCGGGTCTGTGAGGTTGGGAGTTGATTCCTAGGTCCAGTAGCACTCCAGTGGCTGCGTGGGCTTGGCCAACTTGGGTAGTAAGTCGGAGACGTGTGTTGGAAGCCGTGTTCATCTTGTTGGAGCCTCCATCTCCTTCGAGAAGAATTTTTATCGGCTCCCATTCACTCCCCCCCTCTCTGGTTCGTCGTATCGGTCCTTCAATTGGTATCAGAGCAGGTTACGGGTCTTGATTGACTCTAACCAGTCTAAGATCCAAGGATGGCGTATCAGGAACAGGGTTCGGGTCCTCCACACTTCGATGGAAAAAACTACCAAATGTGGAGTAAGCGGATGGCGGCGTTCCTCCGCGGAAAGGGTCAAATCCTTTGGGATGTCACAGTGGACACATGCTATGTTCAGCCGATGAACTTCCTTGCTCCAGGATCGAGGGACATGTTCGATACCAACAACAAGGTGGTCGACTACTTGTTTCATGCTCTGTGTCAGCCTGAATTCGATCGGGTGCACACGGAGAGCTTGGCTTGTAGAATTTGGTCGGTGTTGAAGGAATCTCATGTTGGGAATGCCTAGGTTCAGGCTTGAATGTATGCGACTTACCGGAGAGAGTACGAGAACTTCACTCATCTCCCCGGTGAGTCCATCGATGGCTTGTTTCAGATGTTCACGGTTGTGGTGAACAACATGAGGGCCAATGTGGAGGTGCTCCCGTACGATGATCATGATACAGCTTGTCAAGCTCTTACACTCTCTGGATCGTACGGTTTGGGGCGAAAAGTTCGAGGCCATTGTTGAGTCGGAGAAGTATGACACTCTGACCATGAACGAGCTGTTCTCGAAGCTCAAGTCGGCTGAGGTGGATAGGGGCATGACAGCTAAGATCGAGGGCCCGACTGACTCTCATAGTCTCGCCCTCATCGGTGGTTCGAAAGGAAAGACTAACGCTAACCCATCCACCAGGGTGTTCTCTTTGTTCTTTTTTATGTCTATGCCAGATGAGGAGTTTGACGTGCTTGGAAAGGACGAGCTGGCGCTCCTAACGAGGCGGTTCGAGAGGCTGCACGAGAACCGGGTGAACATGAGGAGGAACATGAGGACATGCTTTAAGTGCGGCAAGGCTGGACACTTTTTCGCCGAGTGTCCGAAGGAGAACAACCACGACAAGCACAAGTTGAAGGACAAGAGGAAGAAGTCCAATAAGAAGAACCATGGACATGGGAAGAAGGCGCGGTCTCGAGAGAAGATGAAGAGATCGAGTGACATCGAGTCCAACTACGAGGACACGTCTTCAAGCTTGAGTGATGAAGACGAAGAGGATGACAAGAAGAAAAAGAAGAAGGAGGAGAAGAAGAAGTAGAAGAAGATGGGGGAGGAGGAGAAGGAGGAGGAGGAGGAGGAGGAGGAGGAGAAGGAGAAGGAGAAGAAGGAGGAGGAGGAGGAGAAGGAGGAGGAGGAGCAGAAGAAGAAGAAGAAGAAGAAGAAGAAGAAGAAGAAGAAGAAGAAGAAGAAGAAGAAGAAGAAGAAGAAGAAGAAGAAGAAGAAGAAGAAGAAGAAGAAGAAGAAGAAGAAGAAGAAGAAGAAGAAGAAGAAGAAGAAGAAGAAGAAGCAGAAGGAGGAGGAGGAGGAGGAGGAGGAGGAGGAGGAGAAGCTCGGCAAGTATCTCAACGGTCTTTATGTGACGGGCCTAAGTCTCAAGGACGACTTCTGCGGCATGGCTCACAGTTCCAGCAGCAAGAGAAGCCAGAAGGACGCCTCGGACTTAGACTCCGAGGATGAGATATGTGATGAGCTCTATTCTTTGCGCCAGAAGAATGAGGAGTTGGACTGACTTGCTTGATAATCGCGATCACATGCTTAGAGAGGCTAAGAAGCTTAAGAAGGAGCTTAGAGCTTTTCTTGAAGATGCTACGACTAGAGTGGCTGAGCTAGAAACACAGGTGCTTGATGGCAAACTTGAAATTGATTCTCTTAAGGCTAGCCCTGTGATTTCTGAGGAGGTTGATTGTGCTGATTGCTCTGTTTTCCTAGCTGATTTGACTGCTCTTAGGGAAAAGCATGCCTACAAGTGTGAGAAACTAGATGTGCTTAGGATTGAGTTGGCTGAGCTGCAATCTAGACCCACTTTGCTTGGTGCATGTACTTCTTGCCCTGGTTTGCACGAAAAAATTGCTGAGCTTTGATCTCATTGTTTCACTTGAGGCTGATTTGGAAGTGCCTATTCCTACTTCCTGTTCTACATGTGAATTACATGCTGTAAAGAATTTAGATCTTGCAAAATGTGTTGGTCGCTTGCAAGATGAGAATGATAAGTTGTGTGAAGTGCTGAGTTGGTTATCTAGTCAGGAACCTCAGCTTGGAATGATGATTGCTAGTTGTAAGCACTTTGATGGTTGGGCTTTGATGGTTGGGCTTTCGGATTGGATAAGGTTGGTGAGGGTAGTGGTCAGAGAGAAGGGAAATTCAGGAATGTTTCAGCTGCACCACAACCCACACCCGAAGATAAGTTTGCATCCAAGCCAAACCATGTGCTTAAACCGAGAGAAAAACCGAGCAAGAAACCATGTGGGAAGCCTAGTGAGAAGCCTTGTGAAGAACCTCACCCCAAGCCTAAACCAAGACTAATCTGTTTCCATTGTGAGTATTGTGGAAAGGATGGTCACAAGAGAGAGTTTAGCTACAAGAGAAGGAGAGAGGCGAGAATGGCTAAGGAGTGGGTAAACAAGAATAAGTACCACCCTTCTCATGGTGTGCCTGAGCCTCGTATGCCATTACCTAAGGGAAAAGGTGTTGTGCATACGGTTCCAGCATGGAGAGATAGGAGAGCCTCAGGTGGAGGCAACTTTGCTGGCCGAGGACCACCGGCCAGACCGGTTAGAATGACTGGTCAGACTGGTGCTAGGCAGAGTGCTGGAGAGTTTGGTTTCCCTGGTCGTGATGCTAGAGGGTTCGGTCCTTTCAGTCGTGGAACAGATGGTAAGAACCTTGAGTTTGGTGGTGTTGAGTTTGCTGGACGTTCTCCACCTCGTGATCAATACGAGTTTGGGAGATGTAGCAGTTTTGAGTCTCAGAGGGGCTACGAACCATGGTCTTTCTTTTGTGGTACTCGTACTCCTCCAGTGAGATGGGAGTGGTTTTCCCATGGTGGTTCCAGGTTTGATAGGTTTGTCAGGATGGATCGCAGTTTTGATAGGCGCGGTAGGATGAGTGTTGCTAACCCTACTTTCGAGAAAATGGCTCGACACTGGTTTAACACCTTTGGAACTAACCCTAGTGTTGAGTCATTTGCTTGCTCTCGCTCTTGGTTTATTTAGAGTTGCAGGTGGGAGGCCCGGAGAACATTTGGTAGATATCGGGGGTGGTTCTCCGGCCTCATACCCCGGTGGTGACATGGAGGTACATCACTTTCGAGGATGGTGGACAATGATGAGTGACTTCTGAAGAAATCATAAAGGTAAGTGATTTTGTGACCTTCAAGTGTGTGGCCTTGGTCAAGCCACTTGGTTCTTTTTGCTCTTGCCCTATCTAATGTGTACCAATGGTGAGCCTTGTTATGCTTTTGGCTCTAGTGCATGTGTTTAGGGGGAGCTTGTGAGTTTTGCGCTCCTTTGCTCTTTTGTCGGTGGTGTTGAGCCCCTTTTGCCTCCCCTCGAGGATAGGGATGGCAACGAGCACATTACCCGCGGGTAGAGCCTATTAAATTCCGTGCCCGCGAACTAATACTCAAACCTGTGCTCGCGCCCGCCGCCCTCCACGGGCAAAAATCGTCACCCGTGCCCGCTGCCCGCGGGTAAATTGTGCCTGCGGGCATGCTCGTCAACCCATCACAAATTGCAATTGCAAGAATGAGCAACAAATGAGCAACATGCCATGGATGTCAAGAACTCAGGATGTGCTTTCACAAATGCACTTGAAACGAGCTTCAAGCAAGTCCATAACAAAAAGAAGTATACAAATAGACTTGACATTTCCCTTGAATCACAAGAATCAGGAGGCATATGGCGCAGATCTAGTCTGGTGCAAGGTCAAAGCAAAATTATGGGAGGCAAAAAAATCCATCTAAGAACTAAGCGTTAGCATCCACAACCACGAGGATTACAAAATCGAAACTCAAATCGACTAGTCTGAGCGGAGCTGCAGGGGAATCCTGAATCCGGCAACAGCTTTGGCGCAGGCACTCCGAGGCATTAGGGGTTGGCATGATGGGGTCCAGGCCTCCACGAGACCAGGACTCCAGGTGGGCGTTGAGGCTCAGAAGTCCGGGATTTCATTTGGCCGCTTGGAGGAGAAAACAATGCGAGGCATGGATGGGTGGCGATGGCCATCTGGGGTGCGGCTAGATGGGTGCGGAGGAGAAAACGAGACAGAAGCCCTAGAAACTCTGCTAGCTCATTTATATACTTGCATTGCATATGTGGCTTACATGTCAAAGAACAGAGATATTTGCGGGTTTGTGGGTATGCGGGCACGGGTAAGGCTTTTTCATACCCACTGCATTTTTACCCGCCGGTACAAAATGAAACCCGTACCCTCACCCATGGGTATAGAATGAAACCCGTATCCTCACCCCACCGGGTTTTTACCCGCTGGCACGCGGGTAATCTGTGCCCGTTGCCATCTATACTCGAGGGGCAGGTGGTTTGTGAGCTTTGTGTGGGAGCTCCTTTGTAGCATATGTATAGCTTTCCTTTGTGCATTTTTGCATTTGGCATGGCATATGTAACATGATGTATAGGCATCCTTGGATCTTAGATTGCATGTATTTTGTATCATATGCATTGATTAGGAAAAGCTTCTCCTATATACATTGTTCACCATGGAATGCTATTTATGTCTTAGTGAGCTTGTTTGGTATGATGTGGCTAGTTTGGCTTAGCTCTTGATAATCTTGGTTTATATCCATGGTTGATGGCTATGTTTTTGAAAAATGTCATATGTATGCTCTCTTGTGAGTAAATGCCTTTATATGATCTCGACATGTTTTAGTGGCTTGGTTATGCTTAATTTGTGGTTGGATATTTTATTTTGATCATATGGGGCCAAAGGCTCATTTGCCATAATGAATGTTTAGCCCTCTTGCTTTATCTTGTGGAGGGGCATAAGTTCCTTTTTTCGCAAAGACATTTCATGTACCAATTATGAATCTGAAAATGAAATGTAAAATGCTTGGAAAATGTGCTCCCATGTCATAAGTGCTAAATTTAATTTGCTTTGGGTGCTAAACCGTTGCATGATGCCTACCAATGAGAAGTCTCATATATAGAAGTAGGCACATGGCTCGGTGGCTTTGACATCACATGAGTTGCTTGTGGGTGTTTGTGATGGCCTTATGATTAGAATGGTTGTCCTAGCATGAAGTTTGTGTGGCCTTGCCATTTTGATATGTTTTGCTCATGTTTAGAACTTTGCTCATGAGAGGGAAATTTTTCGCAAAACTGCTCAATTCCATCTTAGCATCGTCCAATGGTTGTGAAACTTGGTGATCATGTAGTTGATGTCAATACAAAGCTCTAGAGTATCTAACTTGCTCATTTGGACATGTGTAGCATCCTATGTTGAATTTTGTCTATTTGAGAAGCTCTAGGTTGGATTTTTGGCATTTTTGGCTTGATTCATGCATTGTCAACAAGGGGGGGGGGAGTTTGAGCTTGAAATAGCTTGCTGCATGCATTTAGAATGTTTCCAAGCGGTTTCGAGCTATTTTTGAGCTCTGGCAGTTTCCTAGGTGACATTGGCCTGACCGGTGAGGGGCACCGGTCTAACTGGTGTAGCTCCCAGGTGCTGGGCGATCTTGCCCACCGGTCGGTGAGAGCTGAGCTAATGCATCTGCTCGGCTTCATGAGGTTGTTCGCATGCATTCGTCTAGGGGGAGTTGCATTGGTTCAGGGGGAGCTTGCATGTGTGCAGGGGGAGCTCTTTGTAGTTTTCGAGCTTTGGTTTGGTGGTTTGCGCTCTTTGCTTGAGCATAGTTTTTTCTCGGATGTGTCAAGCCGTTGCCCTTGCCTAAGGTGTCCGAGACTTGTCTTCTTCAAGTGATCTTGCTTTTTGCCTTTGTTTGGCTTTCGATCACTTGTTGGAGTTTCTTTTTATTCGTTTCTTTTTCTTTTCTCTCATGTTACTATTTGTGGGTGTTGTCAATGCACTCATCAAGGGGGAGATTGAGGACCATGTGTGGTTCGAGGATCGGTGGATGGTCGCTTCCTAGTGTGACGAGTGATTGACAATGTTTTGTGGACTGATTCTTGGCTAAGTATTGCAGATGCAGGTTGCGGCTTGACTGGTGTTAGTGCAAGTGAAGAACAAGCGCGAAAGGTCGTTGCCAATGAGGCCTCCAGGTGTGGAGAAGACAAGTAGGCTTCGTTCGAGGGACCCGGTGGCCAGCGGAGTCAAGTGCGGACCGCATGGTGGCGTGAATAGAAGGATGATGGACGGTTTCTTGGTTGAGCCTCAAAACCAAGGTCGAGCCGGGACTACGTGGGAGCCGAGTCAAGAGTGGCGATTAGAGGAGGCTACACCGAGTTCGCGGGGTTTCCAGTGGTTCACCAGAAAACCACTAGGTTCCTTGGATGATCCACAAAGCCAAGATCGAAGAACCGAAGACGGAGATGCAGCAGCTCCAGACCGGTCTAACCGGTGGATCTGACCGGTGGGTACCGGTCTGACCAGTGAGGAGCACCAGTCTGACCAGTGTGCGACGACGCAGTCCAGAGACTTCGAAGCGGAGGACACGCGTGGGGATCGCAAGGCTTGCGTCGAGGCTAAGCAGGTTGCGGTCGCTGGGCATCCGTCCGATGGAGCGATCACAAAGATTTCCGATTTCGCCCTCGAGGGGCATGTATCCCTAATTAGCTAGTAAGGGTATTTTAGACTTTCGGTTGCCTCCATATAACCCAAGTGGTGAGAGGATGGCAGCCATCTCTTGGAACCCTAACTCATTTGGTTTTCCTATTTTCCCTTCCTATTTTCCTTAGGATTTCTATAGGACTAGCTTGAGAGCTTCATGGCGAGATCTTGTGAGAAGGTTGGATGATCGGGCGGCAAGCTAGACCTTGTATGAACCTCTTTGGTATGTATAGATGATTCGGCGTGGTTCCTCAAGGCTTGGATGCGTTGTTCCCATTCATTCTTTGTGGTGATTTTCGGAGCCCTCTCTTGGTGGATTTCTTGGAGTGTTTTTGGGACCTCTCTCTTGGGGATTTGGTGGGGGATGTATGTGTGAAGCCTTCGTGGTTCTTTTCCCTTTGATTCCCCTCCCAAATCCGTGAGCAAAGGGGCTCGATTTTGGGGTTTTCGGTGTTCTAGGGTTAAAGGAGTTTTTGGCGGGATTTCTCTGATTCCTCTTGATTTGGAAAGTTTGGTGGACAAAAACTTGGCTATGGACTCCCCATGAGGTGTTCCTACTATCACCAAAATCTTGTACAAGTCCATGGAGCGATTCGGGAGTTCGGAGTTTGGATTTGGGGGTGTTGACCCGCGGGTGTTGTTCATCCCGAGAAGCCCAGGCCACACCAGTCTGACCGGTGCCTCTCACTGGTCTGACCGGTGTCGACCCCTGTTAGGTTTTGCTCGGGTGAATGTTTGGGTGAGTTGTCTGTCGCCCCGTGTTGCTGCTGTTTCGAGTTTGGATCAGTTTGGAGCTCGGTAGACCTGTTTGGTGTTTTGGAGCTTTTTGGCTGGGACCGGTTTGACCGGTGTGTTGCACCGGCCTGATCGGTGTAGAGCTGTTATGTGGAAGTCGCCAGATTTCACCAGCAGGGACTGGTCTTACTGGTGGTGCTCACCGGCCTGACAGGTGTAGGTCAGTGAGGCTCGAGTTTTGTGTTCCGCTGCGTTCTCGGGTCTGTGAGGTTGGGAGTTGGTTCCTAGGTCCAGTAGCACTCCCGTGGTTGTGTGGGCTTGGCTAACTTGGGTAGTAAGTCGGAGACGTGTGTTGGAAGCCGTGTTCATCTTGTTGGAGCCTCCATCTCCTTCGAGAAGAATTTTTATCGGCTCCCATTCACTCCCCCCCCTCTCTGTTTCGTCGTATCGGTCCTTCAGTCTCCCTTTGGTCTCTCTCCCTCCCTTGATTTCTAGTCGAAACCACCAGCGCCCCTTCGGCCATCAATGGCCATCCCCTTGGCCGCCGACCTCTCATCTCCCCTCCCCTTCCCTTTTCCCTTATAAGAGCCGATCCCGTGCACCACGCTCTCCTTTTTCACACCGCTCACGCATCTGCACGCCCTGCACCGCTCTCCCTTCACGCGCCCCCGCCTTGAATTCCTCTGCCACCGAGCCATTGTCGGCCAAGGAGTTCTCCATCGGTGAAGTGACTCTAGCCCTTCTCTTTCTTTTTCTTCTTCACGTGTGTTTCTCACCGAGCCTCCCTCTGTCCCAAGGCGCCTTCTCCCATCATCGGCCGAGCCGTACCCGGAGCGCCGTCATCGTCTTCAAGATCCGGCCGCCGTGCTCGATCTCTCTCACCGCTGCTTCTCCAACGTTGTGCTCTTCGCCGAAGCTTCACAGCAAGGTGAGGATGCCCCTCTTACACTCCCGGACATCTCCCGCCGTGCATAAGGCCGCCGGCCACGTGCCCTGTCGCCACCGTCCGCCGCCGGCCTTGGAGGCCCTCGTATATCACCCAAGCCACCTTTCTGTAGCCCTGGTTGGGTTTGCCGTCCTCCTAGCTCCGTGTAGAGCCCAGCCGGATCCCAAACCATGGCCGGGTGCTCAAGATCGAGCGAGCTCCGGCGAGCTTCGCCGCCGGCACCGCCGTGCGCACCGCACTGCTGCCGTCTGGCCGCTTGCAGATCACTGCAGTCATTCGCTAAAAGATCAACGGCGCAGATCTTTCCCAGCCGCTTACACGCGTCCCTGGCCGCCTGATCACCGGTGGATGGCCCTGATTAAATCAGGGCGTACCCCTTTGGCCGGTTCACGATGGACCAGTGGATCGTGGTCCACGGCGCGGTCCATGGCCGTGACAGCGGCCCGTTCCGCGATGGACAGCATGGATCGGCTCAAACCCCTGGTCAACACAGCCCCGCCGTGGCCTTTTTGCAAAAGAGACCCTCAGTTTCTCTTTATCACATATATATCCTTCCACCTATTAGAATCGTTACACTTAGGTCCTTTCTTTTATGCTTAACCCCTTGATCTACTAAGTTTTCCCCGGCCGTCCATGTTTCGATCAACGGCTCAGATCTGAGTCTACCTCGAGTCAACCGTCAACATAACGGTCAACAGAGTCTTTTCTCTGTAGTTTTGCAAATAAGCCCCTGCAGTTTTGAATATTACAGATTTGCCCTTCCACCTATTAGAATCTTTACATATAGGTCCCTGTTTTTACAATCTAGCCCCTGGTTTTCCTAGATTCCTTCACCAGAGGCCCTTTTACCCACTCTTTACATATAAACCCCTCTGTTTATAAGTATAATTATGTTTTAGCCCCTGGTTTCTTCTCAAGAAAGCCCATGAACCTTGTTTTAGCCATATATTTTCCATCTTTTGTTTGTTTTAAGCGTTCTTGGTGTCCACGCGACTGTCTTTTCAAGCCCGTCAGTTTTAGAACCTTGTTTTGGCTATATCTTGTGTGTTTTAGCTCCGTTTCCACCGTTTTAAGTTGCGTTTGGTTCATATCAACTCAAACTACGTGATAGGACTAATGTTGAACATGTTCTTTTGTTTATAATTTATTTACATGTTAAATATGATTAAATCCTTATACACATACTTTTCGAATTAAAATATAATTAGAGTTCAACATGTGTTTTTCATAAGAAAGATAATATGAATAATACTAGTTAAATATTTCTTATAACTAAAAGATAATTAGATGTGTACCTTGGTTTTCATAATCAAACTTAACTTGATTAATATTTATGCAATTTGCATCCTAAATAAAAGCAATATAGGTTATATCCGGAGTTTTTTTAATTAAATTGTTAACTTGATTAATATGAATATAAATGTGTTTAAATTATAATTTGATTAGTTCAACTCGAAATATAAAGATGAACACATATATGCTTTTACATGCTTCTTTTAAATTAAATGTTTAATTTGCATAATTCAAACTTGAATATTTATAAATAAAATTTGACTATGTTTACATCGTCTTTTAAATATAAAATAACTTGCTTAATTATAAATAGGGTATTTCTTTTAAATAACCTATGCACATGATTTTGTTTAATTAAAATATACCAAGCACGTAGCTAGCTCTTGTTTGTGATCATCCAAAGCTCTCGGTAGTTCCTAGTGCTTTTGTGTTCGTGTTCCTAGAGCTAACCCTTGTTCATTCTTTAAAAGGTTTTCATGCTTGGTGTATTGTATTAGTTGTTCTTGTTTGTCTGCTATGCATGTTTGTGCCCGACGCTTGCTACGATTAGAAGATCAAACTGTTGATCGGAAGTCCGGAAGTTTCAAGAGAGCAAGAGCGGGAGAGCATAAGAGTAGCTTTGTGTTGAGAAAGGAAAGTGGACTTCTCCCCCTGCATATTCTATTTTTGTCCCACGCAACTTGCATGATAACTAAGTTTATTTTTAATTGTTGTATTGCATAAATTTGATGGGAAATCACCTTTTTAAGGACATGACTAGAATTTTATCCCCTTCACCTTGGACAACCCTTTTAAATAGATGTTTTGGGTAGAAATGCTTAGTTTGCTATAACTTGGGATGGTTAAAATGAATCTTTTGCAATATGATGAATGTTGATCATGATAACTTTGGTGATATATTTATATGTGTGTGCTTATGGTTAATAACAAGATCGTATATGATTTAATCGGAACATGGAGAACCACCCAGGAAAACAGTGCAACCACAAGACATATGGCTCTGTCTTGGCTAATTAATTAGGGAAGTCTTGTGTAGCTACTAGCCTTAGTAGCTTGGGGTTCGGAGGAATGCTTTTATGACTCTTCTACTCTGGACGGGTTTTGGAACGAAAGTGCTCTTCTAGGCTAACCTGGTCTGAGGGCAGAAGGAAGGTAGAGAAGATATCCTCTAGGACGTGCTACTGTGGACTAATACACATAGGAGGACTCTTTGTAAAGGCCTCGTAGCGTCCCTATGCAACCACACCTCGGAAGTGTGGTATTGTGCCTACTTTTGCACAACATGGTTGGGTTCAAAGTTCTTCGGAACTTTTACGCGACTTGTGGTGAAAGTGTACAACGTCCACAGTGTGTAAAACTGTTATAATAACTGTGCTCACGATCAAGAGCAGCCTCGACCCTCACATGATAATCAAACATAAAGATGAAATTAAATCGTGGTTTCTTGTGGGTTTTTGAGAAGAGATGCTTTCCTAAATGCTTAAGTGGGTTGGTATGAACTTACATCTAGTAACTAGGTGCTTGCTAATAAAATTTTGACAAACATTAAAATGCTAACCATTGTAAACTCTTAGCCTATCCTTGATAGCTTTGCATCTTTCCCCCACTTGCTGAGCTCCAACCATAAGTGTGCTAACCCTTGCTAAACCGCTGTTCAGAGAAGAAGAAGGTGTATGATGTCCAGAAGATGGTGCTAGGCGTACGCAACCCTAGTCGAATGCCTGTGAAGATTGGAGCCATTGTTTCCCAGGATTCTATTGTAAATCTTTGATAAACTCTCTTTCTTTATGTGATATTGTTTCTGTTATTCACTATGATGTCACTATCTGTATGAAACTAGATCCTGGCATACATATAGGTAGCACTTGGTTTTTCTTCAAAAAAATCGGGTGTGACACACATGCTCACGAGTTTGTTGTGGTTTGTTCCCCCTGGAACCTTCACATAGTAGTACCCGTGCCCAGGGAAGCCAAAGCCATACATGTGTAGAGTATTGTTCTTGGCACTCGGACATTTAGCAGCCAGATGTCCAGACTCCTTGCATCTGAAACAGAAGGACGACTTTGTGCAGTCTTCCTGGTGATGACCCTCCTTCCTACACTAGAAATAGATAGTTGCTTCTTTCTGTGTGGATTTAGGTAGGTCAATGTGATTGATCTCTCCCCCAACATTCTCTCTGCTTTGGTTGTTTGATCTTCTTGAATCCCCCTAGCCGGTCATGCATCAAGCTAGGAAAGTTACCTTGCGGTGGCCTGTCCCTGTCGTGGAAGTCTTGATGCACGCCATAGCCCTCAGGGTGTTGTTCTTGCATTCTCCTTCAGCTGGCCGGATCCTCCTCCTGTAAGGCCAGGGTCCCCCCGAGATGTATCGCGCCCATTTCCCGCAAAGCTCGATCTCTCAACTCTGCTTCCCGTCGCCTCTCGAACTCATCCTCCTCTCACCTCCAGTTGTGGCTTTCTGGTAGTATCTCCCCCCGAATCTATCCTCCTCGAATCTTCTCTTCCCTCCTCCGCCTTCAAACTTTATCACCATGTCGCCAGATTTGACGACGGCGGCGTAGGTTAGCTGTGGCGGTGGGGGTGGATGGGTGAGAAATAGCTTTATTGCCCTCCACCACACTCGCCTTATCTCTTCGATTCAAGCTGGATATTCTTTGGTCCCGACGGTTATGGGCTTTGGTATCCAAACCCAGCTCGAGCCCCTCTCGACCCGCCACGAATGATTGAAGATATCCGCCATGGATCTCTCGTACGGAAGTTCCCCTTGATGAATTTCTTCATCATCTCCATCTCTCCCCCCGCTCTGATCATCCACAGCAATGACCACATTCGACCTCAAAGTTGTGTCATTCTTCCCTAATTTTGTGCCACCTGAGTCACCAATTAGTCCCCCCCTTTTCTACTCCTCCGCGTCAAAAGGACACCCTGCAGTGGATGGTTTTCCAGCATCAAACAAGCATCGCTTGATGTCTCGTGCCAATCTCTCACGTTCCTCTTCCAATTCCTAGACAATTTTTCAAAGTTTCGCCCCCTGTTGTTCTTCTCTTTCAATTCGACGAACAACTTCGAACCTCCCTCTATGATTCAAGGGAACAATTTTCCCTCTGCTCTGCTGATGATCTCCCTGGTTCTGATCCCATCCTGACGCTCTGATTTGTGGTGTCGAGGACGTTGTGATGTGTAGAATTACCTTTGATATCTACACCACATTGCAGAAGGCACGCCTTCCCTCGATCACCGGGAAAGGATCAAGGAGTGCACGATCTGCCGCTGCTGAATCCCAAAATGTCACGAAACCATAGCCTTTCGACCTCCCGGAGGAGCTATCTATGATGACGATTGTCTCTCTGACATCACTATGCTTCTCGAAGTGTCGCCTCAGACCAGTTGCGTTTGTCCTCCACGGGATTTCGCCTACGAACACCTTGACTTCGTGTCGTTTAGAGGTCCGCGGAGTCGTCGGCAGCGTCGACAGCGTGAGATCCCCGCGCAAGGGCGGCGCCGCGGCGGTAGCTTGGTCACGCCTCCTGGAGGGGAGGTCGGCGGCTTGCGTGCGCTCCCTCCATCTTCCCATCACAAGGTTATCATCTCGTATTTACTTTTATCTCTAAACCGTAGCACTTTCAATCATCTGTTGTTCTTCATTCGTCTCTGCGACGTATGAAGGCATTCTAGGTGGCCTTGCCGACCCTATAGCAACCCAGCATGCGCTGCCCCGATGGGATCTTGCCCGGGCGACATTCGGAGGTCTACCACTGGAATCTCATCGGCACCGGTCTAACCAGTCCACCACACCGGTATGACCGGTGTCGACGCAGAGGCGTTGCGACAGCTCCCTTACCTGCTTATTGGCCCTTGGAAAGATGCCAACAAAACTTTTTTCATTTCAAGTCATCTTGAGGCTCAAATAATAATTGATATACTTTCCAGATCTGGATACTGAAAACTGAGATTTGTACAGTATATTCTTTTTATCCCCAAGATGACTTCAAATGAAAAAGTTTGAACTACAAAGTTGTAGATCTCGTCGAAAGCTACAAGTTCCGTACAAAGTTTATCTCCATTCGAGTTCATACAAAAAAGTTATGATTTTTTGAAAACGGACTGACTCTAACCGCTATGAGCCACGGCAGTTGCAGGTGCTACAGTGTCCAAGCTCTACCGTCAGGGAGTGCGACGGTTGTAGTCTAGTTTTGCTAAATTTTGAAACTCGGTCGTATATTTTCACAAAATGAAAAAATATAAAAAATCCTTTATATAAAGCGAAATGTGGTATGGAAAGATGTGATAAATAAAACTTGGGCCCATTTATAGCAATAGTCCATAAACGCTAATCCTATATATCTTCCGGAAAATAGCAAAAAAAACCCCTACTACTCTCCTACCCCTTCTTCCTCCTCCCTCCTCTCCCTGCCCGTCGCCGCCACCCGAGCCCCCGCGCCCGCCGGCCGGAGCCGGGCCACGCCCCCGCGTGCCGCATGTGGCCGCGGCGCGCTGCCCCCGCCGCCGCCGCTGGGGGTCGGGCCGGGAGCCGGAGGGCTCTCCTCGCGCGCCCCGAGCTTCCTCGCGCCGCCGCCCATGACCGCGGGGTCGAGCTCCGTGCGCGCCTTCGCTCCGTCGTGCGCCGCGTTCGCGCCTCCGCCTCCCCGTCGTGCGCCGCCGTGCGAGGCTCGCCGGCCCCCGCCCGACCCCGCCGACCGCGCCCCCGCGCGCGCTGCGCCCTTGCTGCTGCGCTGGCGGCGGCTCAACATTTGAAATAAAAAATGTTATAACATTTTGCAAATGTTGAAAAAAATAGTTGACAACCTCAACATTTCCTAAAAATGTTGTAACATTACTAAAAAGTGTTGATTGAAAAAATGTTGGACCTAAAAATGTTAAAACATTTTGTAAAATGTTGATGCAAAATGATTAGATGTCGAAGAAAAAATGTTGCAACATTTTGTAAAATGTTAAAAAAACAGTTGACGAAACCAACATTTTTAAAAAATGTTACATTTCTGAAAAATGTTGGAATAAGCCTAAAAAAATGTTTGTCCGGAAAAAGTTGGTCCAAAAAATGTTGGAACATTTTTTAAAATGTTGACGAATAATTAATAGAAATGTTGAAGAAAAATTGTTGTAACATTTTTGAAAAATGTTGAAACATTTTTAATTTAACATTTATAAAGTGGACTGGTGGGAAAATAAAAAACATCATTTAGATGGGTTTTGGTGGGCTGGAAGTTTGTAGGCTTATCCACCTTCCCGGATGCTGTATAGGAGCCCCCGTCCGTCCATAAACTGCCAAGGCCCATCAATCAAAGTGATTTCAGAGCCCAGTGCTCCCACCCCCCCCCCGCCCAGCCCAGAAAGAGTCACTAATTGCAATGAATGAAGTTATTCAGTGGCCCAGTCACAGTAGCCCATAAATTTTCTTTGTATTGCTAATAGTTTTACAAATCCCGATTAAAAATGTGGCTTTTAAAATGAACTTCCTGTCCTGTGTAAAAAAAAGAGAGAAAATATGTTACAGGTAAGAGCAGGTAGCTATGCCCTTAAAAAATGTTATCCCTGTGAATGCCTATGCACAGCAGCTTTGCCCCTTTCTACCTTACCAGAATGCTACTATCAGCTTAAACTGTGTAGCCAAAATATTTTGTAACTCGATTGCTAGTCTGTCAGTAACAACCAAAACATACCGAGGCAGCTGATTCATGAACAATTTTGCATTCGTGGTTCAAGACAGTATCGTCATCGAATCGGCCCAACGTCTATAATATTATCACAACAACCTCTGGACAAACTCATGTTGACGGATTGGGGCAATAGTCCTCGACAGCGTCACAGCTAGTCCTCATCCGGTAGCAATTGAAGCTCGATTTGGGTAGTAATCGCAGGAGCAAAGTTAGGTTGGATGTTTGGATCAAAGAATACTGTCACCTCGACACATCAGACTCATGTATACGTTATATGTCCAATTGACCTCGTCCTCTGGTACTCTGTCATTTCAAGATTTTTCTTGGTGACCTCACTCTAAGATCATATAAAATCTTATTTCGGTCAAACCCACTGCCAGTATCTCAGAGCTGTGTATAGCAGGGAGAAAAGGTTAAATAGAATGAATCAAGAACTTGATGACATTTGGCACCTTGTCCATGTCAAGAGACACGTCAGGGGGACGACGATCCATATCAAGTGGGCCGACTACGTTGCATGGATGGATATGGATGTTCATACGCGTCAGCAGAACTGCATTATAGAATTGACTATAAGATTCCGGGTCCGAATTGTTGACTCAACATGAGTACTCACTTTTTTTTAACTTTATGATCTCGTCAATCTCAATATCAGTTGGCTCAATCTCTCAAATGTGCTCCTGGGGTAGGGATTTATAGTGGTAACTTCACGATGCTCCTAGGGTAGGGATTTATGGCTCACTACCATGATGCGCAACTCCAGAAAGACGCCGGCGAGCCGTGGTGGCGGCGCAAACCCTAGGAAGGGGGCGGCGGCATGCGCACGCGAAATCCGCGCGGACGGGCAGTGGTGAGGGCCGGCGGCGAGCACGAATGGCTGGCAGCATGGTCTGGGACCACACTCGTGTGCGGAGGTGGCCGGAGGCGGCGTGGAGGCGGCGGCAGGTGTTAGGGTTGAAAAGACGAAGACGACAGCCACCAACCGTTATGACAGACGAGACCCACGCGTCAGTGTAGCGTCAGATGAACCGACGATGGAAAGACACAAGGGTCGGTCGAACCGTCGGATTAACTCTGCTCCGCAGTGAATCAGCGCACCAGATGAACCGATGGCCTCCCTTTTAGATGTGCCGGAGTAGTTTGGTGTAGGTCTGTGGAGGACTTGAATTTCCTTTTGCTAACAAATACGAACTTAGCGCACATACCCTGTCACCGGATGAACCCTGTCACCGGATGAACCCTGTCACCGGATGAACCGACGCCTGAACCTATATGACAGTGGTTCAAACGACGTTGAGATTTTTGAAATGCTAATCTACTTCTCATCTTTGATCCAAAAAATGTCACACAAGCCAACACAAGCACATTTTTGGATCAATTCTGAGTGACAACCTCACCCTCAAGCACTCCTTTGTAAAATACATATAGACACACAATTAGCTCCTTAAGAAGGGATAAACCATAGATAAAATAGGCAATTTAAGATCAAAAGGAGAGGAGGGAACTTCAAAAAGGGAATGTATGAGTTAATTGCCTTTGAACTTAGAGATAGACACTTTAAGCTCCTTAGGACTTAACTCAATAGGCATTAAGCACAATCATTTGTCTCATCACACCTTTGGAGTTGTTGATTTGCATTGAACGCTAAGCAACTTTCTCATAGTGTGATTTTCCTTTGTGACTTCTCTCACGCAATGCTATGCAAGAACAAATGCATGAAATTAAACATGAGTGCAACCTACATGACAAGCATAAATGCAAAGCGGAAAGATAAACTATCTTGCCAAGTTTGAACCCTTGACAAGCTTATTCATGGTGAGCCTTCCAACATGCCTTGAGCGAAACAAGAGAACCACTGGCTCAAGCAAGACCCATACTCACCACTATTTGATCAAGGTTAGACAAGCCCCTGAACATGTACATATGCAAATGCAATCTATATGACAAGCATTACATGATGTTGAACGCATCAAGCACATTTAATTCACTCTGAAGCCTACAAAAGGTGTTTTCATCAAGAGGTTTAGTGAATATATCCGCCAAATGCTCCTCAGAACGAACACCACAAAGGACAATGTCCCCTTTTGCAACATGGTCTCGCAAGAAGTGATGACGGATATCAATGTGCTTGGTGCGCGAATGTTGAATCGGGTTGTTAGCAATTTTTACGGCACTTTCATTGTCACAAAGGAAGGGAACCCTATCTAGAACCACACCATAATCCAAGAGGCTTTGCTTCATATAGAGAATTTGAGCACAACAAACCCCCGCGAAATTGTATTCCGCCTCCGCAGTGAATAAGGCCATGGAGTTTTGCTTCTTAGAGGACCAAGCAACAAAAAATCGACCTAGCAAATGGCACCCACCCGAAGTGCTTTTACGGTCTACTCGACATCCGACAAAGTCTGAATCCGAATAAACCAAGAGCTCAAAACAAGCACCATGGGGGTACCACAAGCCAATTCTAGGTGTGCATTTTAAGTATCTAAGGATACTTTTCAAAGCACTTAGGTGAGATTCTTTAGGGTTGGCTTGAAACTGAGCACACATACAAACACTAAACATGATATCGGGCCTAGATGTGGTAAGATAAAGAAGACAACCGATCATAGACCGGTAAAGCTTTTGATCAACCGGTTTGCCTCCCTCATCTAGGTCAAGATGTCCATTGGTAGGCATTGGAGTCTTGATCATATCGGCTTACAATCATCCATCTTGAACTTCTTGAGAATATCATTAGTGTACTTCTCTTGATGAATGAAAGTCCCTTCCTTCAATTGCTTGATTTGAAACCCAAGGAAGAAGTTAAGCTCTCTGATCATTGACATCTCGAATTCACTAGTCATGAGATCACTAAAGTCCTTGCACACTTTGATGTTAGTAGAGCCAAAGATAATATCATCAACATAAATTTGACAAATGAAAAGCTCTCCGTTGATTATCTTTGTGAATAGCGTGTGGTCCACTCTACCAATCTTGAATCACGCTTTAATGAAAAATCCCGGAGCCTCTCATACCATGCCCTAGGAGCTTGCTTGAGTCCATACAAAGCCTTGCGCAGCCTATAGACATGGTTAGGATATGTAGCATCCTCAAAACCGGGAGGTTGCTCCACATAGACTTCTTCATTGATGAAGTCATTCAACAAAGCACTTTTAACATCCATTTGAAATAATTTCATTTTATGAAGCGATGCATATGCAAGGAGGATACGGATAGCTTCAAGACGTGCCACTAGAGCGAAAGTCTCTGCATAGTCCAAGCCTTCAACTTGAGAGTAACTTTTAATTTGGCGACAAGTCTTGCCTTGTTCTTCACCACAATACCATGTTCATCTTGCTTATATCGGTAGACCCACTTAGTGCTAATCATGTTCTTGTTCTTGGGGCACTCCACCAGCTCCCACACTTCATTTCTTGTGAAGTTATTGAGTTCATCTTCCATAGCCAATATCCAATCCAGGTCCCTAAGAGCTTCATCTATAGTTGTGGGTTCTACAAAAGAGACAAAAGCATGATGTTTGCAAAATGAGGCATATTGCTTACGGTGAGTCCTTGTACCACCCTTGGGATCCAAGACAAGATCAATGGGATGATTTTTTGAAGTCCTTGTATGCCTTCCAAATGTTGTAGAGGTGGGATCATCTTGAGATTGAACTTCTCCCAGTCCCTCTACTTGATCCTGAGTGTCTTGTGATGTAGGAGGTGGTTCTTTTGATGAATATGGACTATCTTGTCTTGTGGGGGATGAAATCACACGCCTTGGATGTTCATGTTCATCATCATCGGAGGAGTCTTCATGGATGGAGTGAGAGTCATCATCCTCCTTTGGCTTGATGTCCCCAATAGCCATCTTCTTCATTGCTTCTCGGAGAGGTTCCTTTCCTACATCATCACAACAAAAACCATCCCCTTGACAGCTATTAGATTCATCAAACTCCACGTCACATGTTTCTTCAATCACTCGTGCAGAGTTATCGAATACTCTATATGCCTTAAAGTTAGATGCATAACCAACAAACATGTCCTCATCTACCCTACTCTCAAACTTTCCTAGATGTTTCCTCTTCTTGAATATGAAACACTTACAACCAAACACCCGAAAGTAGGATATGTTGGGCTTTCTCCCAATAAGAAGCCCATATGGTGTCTTCATCAATAGCCGATGGAGATATACTCTATTTGAAGCATGACACACTGTGTTGATAGCTTCCGCCCAAAACCTTTGTGAAACCCCATAGTCATCCAAAATAGCTCTAGCAAGAGTGATGAGTGTCTTGTTCTTTCTCTCTACCACACCATTTTGTTGTGGTGTGTAAGTTGAGGAGAATTCATGCTTTATGCCTTCACCATCACAATACTCTTCAACTCTTGTGTTCTGGAATTCCAACCCATTGTCACTTCTAATCTTCACCATAGATGACCTGAACTCATTTGAGACCTTGCAGCAAACTTCTTGAAGATGTCAAATGTCTTTCCCTTGTCCTCCAAAAAGAAAGTCCAAGTATAGCGTGAGTAATCATCAACAATGATAAGACAATAGAGATTAACACCAAGACTCTTGTATGTAGTTGGTCCGAAGAGGTCCATGTGCATGAGCTCCAATGGTCTTGTGGTAGATACATAAGCCTTCATAGGATGATGACTTGCAACTTGCTTGCCTGCTTGACATGTACTACATAACTTGTCCTTTTCAAATGTGACATCCTTCACACCAAGGACCATTCCCTTCTTGAGGGCCTTCTTGAGTTGACTCAGGCCTATATGTATAATGCGGTGATGCCATAGCCAACCATTGGATGTCTTGGAAATGAGGCAAGTAATCAAGTTTGCTTCATGGGATGCAAAGTCTACAAGATAAAGATTGCCATAGTGAAATCCCTTGAAAACAACTTCATTAGTTTTCTTGTTAGTAATTGTGACCCCTTCATCATCAAAAGTGCATGAAAGACCAAGGTCACAAAATTGAGCAATGGAAAGTAAGTTATAACTACAAGAATCCACAAATAGAACATTGGAAAGGGATAGATCATTTGTTAGAGAGATTTCACCCAATCCAGAGATCCTTCCTTTAGAATTATCACCAAATGATACTTGTTCATGATCTCCCGCATCATCCACTAGTGAGGTGAACATTGTTACTTGGCTTGTCATGTGTTGAGTATAACCACTATCAAGTATCCAATGACTCCCTCCAGCCTTGTAGTTCACCTACACACAAGAAATTAGGATTGAGATTTAGGAACCCAAGCTAGTTTGGGCCCCTTAATGTGAGTGAAGAACTTTCGGAATCCATAAGCTTCTAGGTGGCTTGCCTTTGGGTTTGGCACTAATAAACTGACCGCAATCTTGCCATGTTTTGCTTCATCAACAAGAAATGGTTATCATTGTACATAGACTTGAAATTGTTAGGCAAGGTGGGCAAAGGGCGATTAGGTATTGGGCACTCCCTTGTGTGATGGTCGGTCACCTTGCAGTGTTGACAATAGGACCCAACTTCCTTGTTGAAATACCAATATAACTCCTTGGACTTAGGAGTTTCCTTGATAGGATTGGGGAAAGAACCAAGTCCCTTTGTCCCATAATCTCTTGCATTGTAGTAGAGCATCTCCTTGTGTAACTCCTCACCCTTGGCTAAAGTCTTCACACAAGACCTTAGGCTTCTCACTTCTTCTTCAAGAACTTTCACCCTAGTATGGTTAGTCTCGGAAGAGGGTGCAACATTTTCATCATTAAGCAAGATCTTAGGTTCTTCAACTAGATCATCACATGAGGTGGAAACATTGGTTTTAGTGACTTCTCTAGCATCTTCATGCCCACTAGAACCAATGGCCTCATATGCAAGCTCAAGCTCTTGATATTTCATCTCTAAGATCACATGATATTTCTTAAGCTTCTTATGATTTAAATCAAGGGACTTGTTAATCACGGTTATGTCGTCATGCTTGACGATTAGCTCATTGTGCTTATCAAGCAACTTGTTATGGTCGTCTCTAAGTGACTTGTTGGACACTACCAAAGCATCATGCTCTTTGCTAAGGTCATTGTGCTTCACAACTAACTCATCATTTGATAGCTTAAGTTTCTCATGGGTCTCTTCAAGTGGCTTGAGATTACTCTTTTGTCCCTTAATCATGGAAGTATATTCATCAAGAAGACCATTAAGAGCATTTGGTGACAGATCATCATCACTACTAGAAGAGTCACTACTATTGCTATCGCTCACCTTGGAATGCTTTGCCATGAAGCACATAGGTGGAGATGGAAGCGAAGGCTCTTCATCATCCTTGATAGCAATACCGGTGATCTTCTTGTTCTTTTCTTCTTCACTTTCACTTGATTCACTTGAAGTTTCACCACCAGTAATCCACTGATTGGCCAAGAGAGAACGATGTTCGCCCTTCTTCTTGTGGTAGGGCTTATTTGATGATTTTTTTCTTGGATGAGCTCTTCTTGTAGTACTTGACATCTTTCTCATCCTCATTGTTCTTCTTGCTTGAGCTTGATACAGGCTTGTCAGGCTTGGGGCAATCGTAGGATAAATGATCATGGCTTCCACAATTGTAGCACTTCATATTTCTTCCTTCACCGCTTCTTATTGATGCCCGAAACTTTTGCTTCTTGGGATCATAGTTGTATCCCTTCTTGCCAATCTTGGAAATCATCTTGGTAGTCCTCTTCATGAGAAGAGCTAGCTTTGCATCATCGCTTTCCACATCACTTGAGTCACTCTTGTCTTTGCATCATCGCTTTGTCTTTATCTTAGGCTTGACCTTCTCACTTGCCTTGAGTGCAAGATCCTTCTTGGAGGTTGATTTGGAGGTAGATGATTCCACTTCATCCATCATGAATATCTCATGGGATTGGATCTTGTTCACGACCTCCGTGATGGTGAGAGTTGAGAAGTCCTTATCAAAGAGAAGTGCCTTGACAATGTTGTACTTCAGCTTGCGGAGCATTTGGAGGATTTTCGGATGATTTCCTGCTTGGTAATGTTAACAATATAGAGAGCATTGATATTTTGAAAAAGCACACCCATCCTAGAGTACATTTGCTCTACACCCTCATCATCAAGCATTTTGAACTCATTAAGCTCCACCTTGAGCAACTCATAATTTCCTCACGGATCTTCTTGTTGTCCACATGGATGTCTTTGAGTTGCATCCACACCTCATGGGCGGTCTCCAAAGAATAGACCCGATCAAACAATTCCTCATCAAGAGCCTCAAAGATATAATTTCTAGCGTGAGAGTTCCACTTGGACTCACTCTCGGTGGGAACACGTGGCAAAGGATACATGGTAGTGAGCCATGCATCGCGGTGTTGTGCTTGAAGGTAGCTAGCCATTCTATGTGCCCAAAAGGTGAATCGTTTCCCCACTAACTAGGAAGGGCCATTGCCACTACCTTTCTCCATCTCTCTAGGTGCTTAAGTCAAGCAAATAAAGAGCCTGACTCTGATACCACTTGTAGGATCAATGGCCCGTAGAAGGGGAGGGGTTGAATATGGGCCTTCTTTTCAATTTCTAAAGCAAGAAGTAAACCTTAGCCTACTAGCTAGTGTTGCCCATCTACAAAGGTTTTTCTCTACTACTAAGCACACTAATAAGAGTTTCCTTAGCAAATATCACACTAGCATATATGAAACACCATAGTCAAGATAAGAGGCAAACAAGCAACTCAACAAGAACCCCCAAAGCACCAAGACCGTCTAGGACCCATCAATCTCCAAGAGTAACAAGCCCACACACCTTCACTTGACCAGAGCACTCAGCTAAGCCATGTATGCACCTTGAAACCCTTGATCACTAAGAAAGAGCTCCTCAAACAAGAGGAAGAGAATCTCAAATGAGCAAGAACACAATCTGCTTCTCTCGTTGGCTGCTTTAGATCTTCAGAGTGGCAAAGAAAGCTCAAGAGACGCAGGGGGTCATATATATATAGGCCTAGAAAGGGTGGCTAGCCATTGGAAAAGTTTCCCTGGAAAGTAGTACTGTCGGATGAACCTACGGTTCCCCTGCGCGAGTGTCGGATCATCTGGTCACTCACAAGTCCCTAAAATAACCATTGGATCAAGTGACCCAATCAATGCACCGACTCTATGTTCCAACACACCGTCGGTCTATCCGGTGCTGAAGAGCACCCACTCGGTGCGGTACTGTGTAGTTCAAACCTTAGCGTTGGATGAACCGCTGAGTAGTTCCTAAAGCGTCGGTTCATTCGGTGCTGAAGCAATCCTCTTGGCGCGTCTCTGTCTAATTTAAATGAAGGCGTCAGATGAACCACTGGTCAAAGCGTCAGATCATTCGGTGCTAAAGTCGCTGAAGTCCAAACCTTATTATTACCAAAGCCTAGGGCATCGGATGAACCGATGCTAGGACCGTCCGTTCATCCGACGGTCACTTTTGAATATTCCAACTGCAAAACTCATCCGACGCAACTAGAAAAGGTGGTGTCGGATCATCCGACGCTACCACATTGATTTCAACTCGTCCAATTCAAGCATCTTGAGTTTTCCGTCAATTCTTTTGCTTTTGAGGACCATGTGTGGCTCCAGGACCGGTGGATGGTCGCTTCCTGGTGTGATGAGTGATTGACAACGTTGTGTGGACTGACTCTTGGCTAAGTATTGCAGGTGCAGGTTGCGACATGACTGGTGTTGGTGCAAGTGAAGAACAAGCGCGAAAGGTCATCGCCAGTGAGGCCTCCAGGTGTGGAGAAGACAAGTAGCCTTGGTTTGAGGGACCCAGTGACCAGCGGAGTCAAGTGCAGGCCGCATAGTGGCAAGAACAGCGGGACGAAGTCGTGGACGGTTTCTTGGTTGAGCCTCAAAACCAAGGTCGAGCTAGGACTACGTGGAAGCCGAGTCATGAGTGGCAATTGGCGGAGGCTACACCAAGTTCGCGGGGTTTGCAGTGGTTCACCAGAAAACCACTGGGTTACTTGGTTGAGCCACAAAACCGAGGGCGAAGACTCAACGAGGAGGTGTGGCCACCCAGGCCAGTTCAACTGCCCAGGAGGGGTGGTCAGACCGCCTGGGCCGGTCAGATCGCCAGGGCCAGTCTAACCACCCTAGGGGCGGTCTGACCGCCCTGGTCGCTGGCACTGAGATGCTTCGAAGCGGAGGACGCACGTCGGGATCGCAAGTCTTGCGTCGAGGCTAAGCAGGTTGCGGTCACCGGGCATCCGTCCGATGAAGAAAATCTGAAGACTTCCAAATTCGCCCTTGAGGGGCTTGTATCCCTAGTTATTATGTAAGGGTAGTTTAATCTTTTGGGTGCCTCCATATATACTCTTGAGGGGATGGATGGCAGCCAACTCTTGGGACCCTAGCTCATTTGTTTTTCCATTTTTGTTCTCATTTTCCTCTAGTTTTCTAGGACTAGCTTGAGAGCTTCTTGTGAGATCTAGAGAGTGGGATGGATGTATGAGTGGTAAGCTAGACCTTGTACGAACCTTCATGGTATGTATAGATGGTTCGGCATGGTTCCTCAAGGTGGTGAAGTGTTTTTCCCGTCCTTCTTTGTGGTGATTTTTTGAGCTCTTTATTGTGCTTTTCTTGGCAGAGTTTTGAGGATGATTTCTTGGGGTTTTTGGTGGGTGTCACGTATGAGGATCTTGTGCCTCTTTGGCTGGTGACTTTGCCCCCAAATATCCTTTGAGTCAGACTCGATTTGGTGGTTTTTCGAGTTGGCCGAGTTCTTGACCTAGAGAGACGAATTCTTCAATTCCTCTTGATTGTGAGCGATTCGAGTCTATTCCTTTGAGGTAGAGGTTGCCCAGGAGGTAACCCAGCTATTCCCAAAGTTTCGTTGCAATCTGTGGATTGATTCGGGAGATCGGGCGATGGGAAGTTGAGGTTTGACACGCAGGTAGGTTTTCTGGAAGGGGCGGTCTAACCGCTTGGGGGGGGGGGGGTCTAACCGCCCTGGGCCTTCTAGGTCGAGGTTTTGATTTTGCCGGATTTTCCTCTGTGAGTTTGTTCGGGTGAAATTTCGAGTCGTTTTCGTGCTATTTGCTAGGAGTTCTTACTTGGAGTTCTTTTCTGGGTACAGGAGGTTAGACCGCCCCTGGTAGCCAGTCTAACCGCCCCTAGGCCCCTGTGTGAAGTTTTGGTTTTCTCCAAGATTTCCTGGTAGCTAGCATGGCCTTGACCAGACATCTCTGTTGGTGAAACCGTGATGCATTTTGGTGCTCGGAGGAGGTGTTTCAGAGGATTTCTTGGTTGCCTGGTGGAGGCGGTCTGACTGCCCCCCATACCCGGTCTAACCGCCCCCTCTGGACAGCCGGCTTCCGAGTTGTTTCCGCTGTCGTGGGTGCGTAGGAGTTGAGGTTGCTGGTAGTGTTTGTCCTAGGACCAGTAGAACTCCAGTGGCTACGTGGTTTTGGCAAACAGAAGGTAGAAGTGCTGAGCGTGTGATTTTGGGGGTCCGACCGAGTGAGTTCATCTTGTTGGAGTTTCAATCTCCTTCGAGAAGAGTTTTTATCGGCTCCCGTTCACTCCCCCCTCTCTGGTCGCCTAATCGGTCCTTCAGCTTCCAATGTGTTTCCTTGAGTACTTTGAGCTGCTTAGCATCCAAGGAACTTGAGTTTGCATATTTTCCTAGCTTTTGGTGCATGGTCAAGCTACTAGTGCATGAACCCCTCTTAACAGTATGGTCAAACACTACAAACTAGCAATCCAAGTGTCATTCATCCCCTTGTGACACTTTGAACTAGCAAAGTCTTTAGCCTTGTAGTATTTGTCCATTAATCATCCATAATTCAAATTGATGGGTCTCTTTTCATTCAATACTTATGACAATAACCCAAGATATAATCCGCTACAAAACAAAGGTTAGTCATAAGCATATGGTTGTCATTTATCACCGAAACACACCCTTACCAAAGGTGCGAAAGGGACTAGATGGTTACAATATCTTAACTAACTTCTAGGAATAGAAATTTTGGTGAAACACCCTCCAACAACATTTTCAATTGGATATCCAAATATAGATACCCTCTATTTCGGATTTCTCACTAGCCAAATGACTCTCTAGACTGCCTACAAGATACAGAAAATTTGTTGAAGAGTATAAAGATAAGAGAAAATGATTTTTACTCAAATGACTTTCCAACTGATGATTTGGAGAGCAGATTTTAGAAAGGCTCTTAGAGATGCTCTAATCTTGGTTCAAAGTTTTTTTTTGAGAATCTTTGTTTGAAGGTTGCTTTAGCTTTCAGGGATAGATTTGGTGGAGAATATCCCTTGCAAAAAAAATTGCTGGAGAATAATACCTGGTCTTAAGGAACCGGGAATCTGGCCCTGGTTTAGAACATGGTTTCAGAACCATGCGAGCCTTTGAATTACAATTTGGTCAAGCTAACATGTGACACGTTCAAGATACCCAGTTGACTTCCACATATATAGATCCCTATTTTCTTTTTATCACTTTCGCTACGTTTGACCACATGCAATTATTATTTTTTTGGCATTTGTTCAACCAAGCCTTGCTGGTCGACAACATATCCATCGATCTATCTTTCAGTTGGCATGTCACTTATTTGTTTGGTGTGCCTTTTGTATATATATTCTTAGAAAATTGACTTGGATGATGCCACAGTTGCTCCTACCAGAAATCGACATGATGGTGATGATCGATGACTCGTTTTAGGGTATATGTGTGTATCTCTGTTAAAAGTTTGAAAAGGTCCTGGAAGAGACTTAGTATATATGATGTCGTATATGTCCGATTGGACAATGCTGAAAATTTAAAACTGTTTGTTCCGAAGACTACCATGGTGCTATAATGGACGTATTCGTTTCCTGAATCAAGCAAACAGCTCAGTTTCAGAGTTAGAATGGTCAGCGAACCAAACAAGTCATCGAACCAACAACAAAAGGCTTTTGATATAATGTTCAGCACTGTGAGGCTGGCTACAGATTAAACCATAAGACTGTCTCCAACAGAGCATACCAAACAGGAGACCCATTCATGCGATTGGGTCGTACACAGGAGGAGGAGAAACCACCCAGATTTTCTAGTCTCCAACAACACGCGCAAATAGGAGACCCATTCATGCGAGGCGGCACAGGGAGCTCCGCCGAGCCCCGGCGAGGGCACAGTGGCTTGCAGCGGCGAGCACGTGGCGGTCGGCAGGGCCAGCGACGCTCGGCCGTCCACCTCCGCCATCTAAAAGGGCTTCGTCGACGTCTACCTCTGGCTGTCGGAGCTACCGAGGCGGCTACGCCGGTCCTCGCGCCGACAGCTTCCCACTGCAGTCCCGCGAGCGCCCGCCTCCCTTCCTCCACACCGAGCGCCGAACCATGCCGGCCGCTCCTCGTCGCGGGGCCGACTCATCACGGGTCGCCAGACCTCCTCTCTGCGCTCCCACTGCCGCCGGATCAGACCTCCTCGACCGCTCCTCCTCGGGTGCGGCCGCTCCCCTCCGAGGGCTCACCTCGCCGAGCCAGTCGCGCTCCGGCGCGATTCCGCCTGGCAGCGCCAGCCGCTCCACCGCGACGCCTCCTACAGGTCCACCACTACGGCGCCAGCGATTTGCATCGGTGGTGAGAGACGACGCGTTTCTGCATCGTGGTTCGGCTATCAGGCAAAATGTGTGTCTTGTCTGCGTCTCCTGTTGGAGCGCGTTTTCGATGCCCAAAATACCGTGCCCGATGCATTTCTGCGCCTGGGTCGTGTTGTTGGAGATAGTCTAACTCTCATGCAAGTCATTTGCCCATGATGAACATATGGCTCCTTTTTTCACAAAAGGTCTTCCAATATACTTTCTATGTCTCAAATTGTAAGGCGTTTTAGATGTTTAGATTTAAAAACTTTATTTATGCACTTAGATATCTATGTCTAAATGCAAAATCAAATATTTACAGAGAGAGTATATATATTGGGAGCCTGGGCTTCCAGTTCCGGTTATTGGAAGCCCCAGCCAACCAGCCCAGCCAGCTAGCCACCGGTCCAACCGGCCACATGGCCATTTCCATCTCCCTAACAGTCAACCAACCAGCCACGTGCCCACCTCCCACCTCAATCTCCCTCCAACCTGACGCATGCATGCATGCATATACATTTTTTTGCTTTTAGTTTTTCCGCGATAATTCGTCACAGGAGACTCCTATTAAAAACGATTTTCACCATAAGATTCGTGACATTTTATGCACAATTTTAGATCCATTGTAAATATTTTTTTGAAGTTTTTGAATTCAAAATTTTATATGACCATAGATGACCGGACAATAGGTTTGTACTACTAGGAGTACATGTTTGTATTACCCAGCAGACATGTTTGTAGGATCTGAACAATGAGTTTATATGACTCAGACTGCAGGTTTGCATGATCCGCGATGATAGGATTCTATGACTCGGACTACAAGATTCTATAACTTGCGAGGCTGGGACAACATGATTCTATGACCTAGACACTAAATTTCTATGACTAAGACACTAGAATTTGAAATTTGAATACAAGTGTTGAGCCTAGTGAAAGATTGTTTGGACATGGATGACAGTTGTTATGACCCGGATGACAGGTTTATATGGCTCGGACTACATGTTCCTATGACCCTGTAATGAGAAGTATTTTTGACACATACAACTGGTTTATATGACACTACATATCATAGAAATCTGCCTCAAGGTCATAGAAACCTACCGCACAAATTGTAAAAATATGGATTTGAAAAAACATATAAAAACGAGCATATAAACCTACACACATTTCATAGAAACCTATCATCTAGGTCATAGATTCATGTTGTCGCAGCCTCGCAGGTCATAGAATCTTGTAGTCTAGGTCATAGAATCCTATCATCGCGGATCATACAAACCTGCAGTCCGAGTCATATAAACTCATAGTCCAGATCCTACAAACATGTCGGCTGCGTAATACAAACATGTAGTTCGGGTCATACAAACCTGCCGTCTGGGCATCTATGGTCATATAAAATTTTGAATTCAAAAAATTCAAAAAAATATTCACAATGGATCTCAAATTGTGCATAAAAATGTCATGAATCTTATGGTGAATACCGTTTCTGAATTGGAATCTCATGTGAAGAATTATCACGGAAAAACTAAAAAGCAAAATGATGGATCTGCATGTATGCATGCGTCAGGTTGGAGGGAGATGGAGGTGGGAGGTGGGCACGTGGGTCATTGGTTGGCTGTGAGGGACATTGAGGTGGGCACGTGGCTGGTTGATTGACTGGGTTGATCGGGGCTTCCAATAACTATCGAAGCCCTGAGCTCCCATTAATCTTACTCTCTAAATATATATATTTTAAAAAAAATCAAAACGACTTAAAATTTGTAACAAAAGGAGGTGCTTCTGAACTTTGACATGAAGCCATGCATGACCACCTTTGTCGGTGAATATTAAATTGTTGGTACACTTTCTTACATGATTAGTTTACTGTTGCATGCAATGTGACTCGCGATAGGTAGGTAGATTCAACAACGTGCAAAACAACGGATCTCTTGCTTTTGGGTAAAGATCGAGCATACTTTTACATTTGTTTGTTGCCTTGATAGCGCATATGCCTAAACTACCCCTGTAAAGAAATTGACGCAGCTCTCAAATGTGAACTGATCGAGGTCCTGGAGAAATGCCACAACTTTTGACTCGCACAAATATTTCTTTAGCTAGTCTTTCAAATTGCTTATTTCGAGGAGCGTAGATCCATTGCATTCTTAATTTTGTCCAATTCTAGAAGCCAAAGCACAGTGCTTTACAGGCAACGTGTTTCGTGTAAATGGTACCAGCAGTGTCATTCAACTGATAAAACTCCAAACAGGCCACATGACTGCACGACTCGAGTAATTAGTGGGAATATTCCCTTGGCTTTTTCTTCATAATTTCTTGCTTTACCAATCATATCCCTCTTGTAAGAGGGAGCCAAACACATGCAACAACCACAAGGCCACAAGGGCATAGCTTTTCCTCCTCTACTTTTTAGCTGTTCCTGATGCTCTCCTCGTCATCCTTCCCATTCCCATCACCCTTGTAATTTATTTCTATCAGTTTTCTCCCTATATTAAGCAAAAAAACTGTTCTTTTCCTCGTGGACAAGAAACATCAACCCCTCTTTACTGCAACTTGTAGCCAGACATCGCGAGCTCAAAATTCCAGCTTTTTCCTCTGCTTGTCTACTGGTTCTTTTTTCTTTTGCTCATAGTAAGCTTTTTTCTTAGATAAACAGTAGCTCCCTGTACTTGCAGGTATGTTTAGATATTATAATGGTGTTCGTTATTGAATGATGTGGTTTTTTACATTTCTATTATACATCTTAACTAGCACTCGCTACCTCTACTCCAAAATGAACGTTTCATAAGTCAAACTTGTCCGGTTTTAACCAAACTAGTAAAGTGCATGTGGGACACGTACGTGTTTTTAATTTTTTTAATTCAACACCTTTTATTTGTATAAAACACACAACCCATCCAGAAATCTTGATAAGATATTGCCAAACAGCAGTCTCCATGCTTTTGTGGATTCGAAACAGTAGTCTCCATGGTGTCCAGAAAAATAATTTGACAAAAAGAAAATAATATAAAATTTGACATTATGTGGTAAAAAAATTGTCTGTTGGTTTAAAGACTAATTCCCCGTATCCAAACAGAAAACATAATCACGGTGACATTCTGACAAAAAAACGTGGCTACTGAGTAGTGAAGCACACTATCCCACTCACTCCCAAATTAGGGAAAACATCTTACTATATTATATTACAAATTGCAATTATTTTAGAAGAATAAATAATAGCATTTGATTCAAGTAGACCTAGCGTTGATCTGAAGCAAGCTCATGTGAAAATTCAGCATCAAGCGCGTGCCATGGTTGTGTGGGTATGGAGGTCTTTGTACCCCTTCCTTTGCAAACACAATCCCATCAGGTTGACAACCATATTCTGAACAGCAATTCCATAGATGCATAGTGCTAATAGTTCTAGCTTTCAACCTTCACCTCTCCTTGGTATAAGAATAATTCAGTTTGCCAATTTACATGACTTCTTCTGTGAGGCCTGAAAAAGCCATTATTCGGGATAAGAAGGATAAATCATAGTGATTGAAGGAGCACAATCTCGTTCTAAAAAAAAGCACAATCTCATTCTTTTTACTAACTTGCAGCACAAAAGCAGTATATGCATTCGACAACGAGCGTGGGTGATGATGAAGAGGTCCGGGACAGCCTCCGTGCATGAGAGAAGTACTACTAATGGGCACCACCAACATTCAAGCACAATTAGCATTTCATGGAGGAAACATATGTGCAGATTCTAGACGTATTGACATCCGTATCTTAGCAAGGCATACAAATAGTTTAATTTATGAAATAAATATCTTGACATAGTAGAGGCCTCTCCCACTGTGTTTACCTAAAAAAAGCCATCCCATCATCAATATTCTCGGGACCTGATCAAGTCAGTAAATCCCCATTTTGACACATGTTGGCAGCAAGAGCCTAATGTGATTGAATAAAAATTGCATTCGATAAATAACATAACTTAGATGTATTGTAGATACCGAAAAATTAAGCCTGACCTGCTACTTGCAGTAGGCTGCTTGATGTCCATCCATTTTTGTAGAAGATTGTTCACAATAACAATAGTAGAAATTCATTACACGTCTCATTGCTTCCGATGGTCTAAAAAAATAAAACAAAATTCAGTAAGCTAGCAAGTTTGTATGAAGTGTGCACAATAAGAATAAAAAAGATTAACATAATTCATATAAATTATTATGAATTTACACATCTATACGCAATAATGAGAAGCGTGTTAGAAGCATCCATAGATATATTTAAGGTCACAAAGTCATCAAGAACAATTCATGTGATTCTTTGATAAAGTGATTCATATAAATCATTTACTGGCAGTGGTGCCACACCACATCCTGGTGATTGCAAGAACGGGCTTCAGGCATTGAAGCAATGTCATCTAACTAAGGCTAAAAGACAAATCAGAAGGTGAATAAACAGTTTAGGATACAAATGAATGCTTGAACAAAAATTTGAGAAGTCAAGCCAATTATTAAAGTAAAATTGCTCCCTCCAGTCCATGCAATGCAAAAGTGAACACTCCTCTGGTTTATCGATGGTATGGTAAACCTTGAGTCAGTGGGTCGTGCTGCCTTTTCCCCATCTGCATATACATGCAAAATTTATAGTGTAATGGTAGTGAAAAGAATGAATTGCTAAAAAACAGAATGATGAGTACAAATCTAATGAACATAGTTGTATCTTCTAGTATAATGAGCTTGTATACATAAATTGATTAAGAGGCAAAGTGAAAATATTTTTAAACTGCACATCCAACAATGCTGCAAATCCACATATTCTTTCAATGATAATATACTTATTGTACCGGATTCCTGGTACACAATGAAAAACAATTGTTCATGATTATGCTCAATTGTCAGTTTGGATGGCGTGTAAGGATTATGCTAAACAACAAATGTGGTTGGTGATGAACTGATGGGCAGACACAATTCTTTCATTAGGTAGTTTCATCCCAATCAAAACACAACTCTTTCAATGCATAATTTCACCAGAAATTGACAATCAAAGCACAATGCTATTCATTAGTAATTTGTCAAGCACCTGGTATGCATTAGTGTCAAGTGGTTACAAGACTACCTGATTGAGTTGATCCCTTGGTATCCACCTGCATCGCAATCTAGTTCGCCTCCTTTTCGCGCCTCTGCTAGCCAGCACACAGGTAACTCTATCAGAGCTGCATGAGTAGCACAATGAATGGCAGGAATATAAGATTGATTACTCATGAATAAAATATTGTGAGCTCAAAACTCCAAAAAAATTTGAACACAATGAAATCTACCTGAGGATTCCATTGAGAAATCAAAACTTTATACGATTTTACCTTGGCATTTCAGCAAACACGTGGTGGGTGTCGCCAGCACTGGAGGTCTCAAGGGCGGAGAGGATATGTTGACGGCAAGACTGAAGGAGACAATGTGCAGCGGGTCGGCGTAGCCATGCAGGGCCGGTGTTGCTGCTGTGTGTTCGTGCCCTGCAACAGAGAGGAGGGCCCGGCCGGCCACCGACGACGAGTGGTTTCACCATTGGGCGAGGTGAGGCAGTCCATGGTGTAGAGGTCCCTGGAGATGCCGCAGCCGACGGCGTAGGCCTGGAGGGGCGCCTCGGCCTTGGCGGTCCTGCGTTGCCACGTGCGGATCTTGACCTGGAGTCACTCCACCGTCACGACAGCCATCGGCGAGGCGCTCGCGCGCCGCCATCTCGCCCCATAAGCACGACGCGACCTCCTCGGCCATGCGGGCCTAGCCCTCGGCACTGGACGACCGCCGCCGCTATTTGCCTTTGGGTGAAGAGTACCATCCCGACAAGCTAACCGCATCGTATTGTGCACATTGGGAACGTCGTTCTCGAGACGCGGAACGCTGCCTGCCCGATACGAATTGCGGGTACACCTCCTCGTCGGTCAGTTAGCACTGAATTTTCCCTAACCCCGCCGGCTTATTCTGACAAATTCAGCATCGTTTCAGAAATGAGGACTACGGACCAAGCATCTATCTCCACTTGAAACTTTGAACTTTGTCCAAACTTAAATACGATGTGACACAGTGCCAGTACACTATACTCGCAGTTGAAACTTCGAATACTACGCACTCGATACACACCGGGTCTGGTCCCTCCTGGCCGCGTGGCTCCCAGTTCCCTCCTCCCATACGGTGGATGCACAGCGCCTCAACAAGTGACTGGTGGAATCAGATCACCACGCTCCCGGACACACCTCGCAAAGGTTTGCGCTCCATGACACTGCTGATCAGCTGGGAGATCTGGAAGGAGAGAAATAACCCTATTTTTGACCGACGGGGGGCTTCCGTGCCTTCTTTTATAAATAGAATCAAGGATGAGGCCTCGCTTTGGATAGCTGCGGGGACTAAAGATTTAGCGGGCTTACTTGCGAGAGAGTAATACCCTAGACTGACCTAGGCCGTTTTGCCGGCTTGTACTTTGTACATCTTATTTTCTCCTCTATATCAATGAAATAGGCACTATCTTGTGCCGTTCGAAAAAAAAATACTACGCACTTGGAAATTTCCAAAGGCAGACACTTCAACGTACGACCTCTCTTGGGGGTTTCCGAGTCTAAAAACCACGTGTGGGCTGTGTCTTCGGGACATCCATCGACAGTCGTATCATCACCAGCACACCAAATGCTGGAAGCAAAGGAGAACGTTGGTGCGCCGGCCATGGCGACGGCCGCATTCACCTTCGCCCTGAGCCGGGGGAGCCTGTGCTCGTCGGCCCTGCCGCGCTAACGCCGCGCGAGATGAAGCGCCTGTCCGACATCGACGACCAGGACACGCTGCGCGGGCAGGTCTCGTTCCTCTTCTTCTACCGCCACGGGGCGCACCGCGACCCGGCGAGCGTCATCTGACAGAGGCTCGGCGAGGCGTTCGTGCCGTATTACCCGCTCACCGGGCAGCTGCGGGAGGTGGAGGTGTGGAAGCTGGGCGTCGACTGCACCAGCGAGGGGTTGATGTCCGTGGAGGCCGACGCCGACATGCGGCTGACGAACCTCGAGGTGGCGGCAGCCACCTGGCTGACGCCGCCGTTCCCGTGCATGGACCAGCTCCTGTTCGACATGGATGACTCAAGTGGCGTTCGCGACTGCCCCTTGCTGCTCGTCCAGGTGACCCGGCTGCTCTGTGGCGGCTTCATCTTCGCAATCCAGCTCAACCACACCATCTGCGAAGCCATCGGGCTTGCCCAGTTCGTGTCCGCCATCGCGGACCTCGCCCGCGGCCTCCCACCTCCAAAGGCCGCGCCCACATGGTCCCGCGAGCTCCTGGAAGCGCGGATCCCGCCAAAGCTGGCGTTCCCTCACCGCGAGTTCAACGCGGTGCCGCCGTCGCCGCCGCCGCCGGGCGACATGGTCATGCGGACATTCACCTTCGGCCCAAATGACGTCGTCGCGATCAAACGGGACCTCCCGCCGAACCTCGCGGCCACGACGAACTTCGAGGTGCTCACGACAGCCCTCTGGCGCGCTCTCACGGCGGCGCTCGATCTCCCGCCGGACGAGAGGAGGTGCGGGTGGTATCCATCGTCAACTTCCGGGGTGTGCCCGAGCTGGGGCTCCCTACTGGCTACTACGACAACGCGTGCGTGCCCGTGGCTGTGGTGACCACCGCGGGGGCGCTGCTGGACGGCACGTTGGGCGACGCCGTGGCACTGGTGCGGGAGACGAAGGCGGCGAGACGCGGAACGCTGCCTGCCCCGTACAAACTGCAGGTACACTCGGTGGGACTCTACGTGGGTCCCGTGGGTACGGCGGGTGGGTAGGAGCTATATCCCGGTGGGAAAAAACTAACTTTTTAGCAGAAACGCTCTCCAAATTGCGATTTTTTGGTACTTCACAGTCCTTCCACCTTATTCACTTCTAAAAACATATGACGGGTGGGTCCGACGTGAGGGGTAAGGCGTGTCCGAATTGGGTGAGACAAGTTTTCAATTGTCTTCGCTTCTTATAGTATAGATTTATAGAAAAAACATATTAACATCTGCAATAAAAAAACAACAAGATTCACGACATTTGCATGGAGTTTCTCATAGAGTGACCGACAGGGCCTACTCACTTCACTGCACTAATCACCATGCCCTCCCCCTTTATTTCTTGGTCGCTAAATGCTGGTCCGGGATTTACGCTACCTCTCCACAAATTTTGGGATTATAACCTTGATCCCAAAACAGCAAGAGGTCAAGCAAATTTAGCAATACCGACCCATTTGTATGCTAAATGTGAGCTTTAAGATCTTTACCAAGGTGATTGCTAATAGATTATCTATGGTTTCTAACAAGTTGATTAAGCCGTCACAAACTGCCCTTCAAGCGGGACGTTTTATTTTGGAGGGTGTGCCCGTCCTTCGCCAAACCCTTCACGAGTTGCAAAGGAAGAAACTTAGTGGCGTCATTCTTAAAATTTATTTTGAGAAGGCCTATGATTAGGTTAAATGACCTTTCATTCAACACGTGCTTCGGATGAAAGTTTTTTCACAAAAATGGTGCAAATGGATTGAATAAATTATTTCAGGTGGTAGTGTGTGTCAAGGTTAATGACAAGATGGGACACTTCTTTTAAACTAAGAAGGGTTGTGACACAAGCGAATCCTTTGCCTCCAATCCTCTTTAACCTTGTTGTAGATATGTTGGCTGTGTTAAAAGAGAGATCTAATAAGAATGAACACTTTTACGGTTTAGTCCCCCACCTAGTTGAGGGTGGACTCTACATACTCAATATGCGGATGACACAATTATTTTTGTGGAAGATGATTTAGAAAAGGTTAAGAACTTAAAATTAGTACTATGTGCTTTTGAAAAGCTATCAAGTCTTAAAATTAACTTTCACAAAAGTGAGTTATTTCTCTTTGGTAAGGCACAAGAAAAGGCAACTGAATAATTATCATTGTTTGGGTGTTGTCGTATGGACATTGTTGGTGTAGGTCGGGCCTGGAGGGTGGACGCCGACACAACTGCCCCCTGAGCTCTCTCTCCCTCAGCTCACTACCACGAAGGGTGCTACTACTACTTGCACTAAGAAGGAAGATGCGGAAACTTAATAACACAAGAAGGAAACAAGGGAACACTTAGCAGACCGAAGACCGAAAGAACTGCAGATGCCTTCGGTGCTCTCTTCTCATTACAGTGTGTCCGTTTCATTAAAGGGGGTCACTATTTATAGGAGATCCCTGGGTATAGTCATTCTCCTCAATTACACCTTTTCCGTTCCTGACAAACTGCTTTAAACACTTTACAAGGGTATAACAGTAAGTCCCCGCGTCGTACAGGCCTAAAGCGTGTCTTCGTACGGCCGAAACGCCTTTACACGCGGCACCCCTTGTCTCTGCCTCGTACGGAGCCTCTTTACACGTCGGCGGCAGCCACGTGTCCAGGATCGCCGCACCTTCGGCGCCGAAGTAGCGATCCTGCCCTGGACGCGTCGCACCTCTCCGGGCATCTCGCCCGTGCCGCCGCTGGCCCCGGACGCGATGTTCCCGGCCGGCGCACCGCGTTCCTGGTCCTCTCGAACCTTCGTCGCCGGAGTACAGCCATCCGTGCCTTCGGCACCGAAGGCAGGCGCCGCCATGTGGGACCACCCATGCACAACAATCCTCACGTAATATGAGCAGTATTAGCGTTTTTGTTAACACCCGTACCGCGAAAGGTTTCTCCGCGAGACCGAAGCTGTGCGCGGACCGAAAGTCGTCAGCGTGGCCGGACGAGGGTGAGGCTTCCGAAGACCAACTTCCCCAACAGTAGCCCCTCGTAAGTCCTGAACCCATGATGGGACGAACTTACGATGAACCTTTGTCGGGGTGAAGAATGGCCTTCGGAACTCCCCCGGACGGCCCACGCTGACGCGGAAACCTGAAAAAAGACGTGCATTGCCCCTTGGAAACTTTACCGTTGTGAGGGGTTGTTACTGGGTAAAACGGTAATTTCGGTCATCATCGGCGCGATTATTGGGGCTCATTACTATAAAAAGGGGGCCGCCCTTTGGGTTGCCCCACACCGCGGCTGCAACTTAAAGCTACGACGCGCGAGAGCTCCGAAGGTCTACTGTAAGACTTCCTCTAGCCCCCTTGCTTCCGTTTTCGCTTCGTGCTTAGTTAGCACTCATGGCGCCGAAGCGGAGACGCGATGCTGTCGCAAGGGAGATTGCGAAGACATACACGTTAGGTCGGAGCCAAATCGATAAGACCGACGTGAAGTCACTGGTGAAGAACCGCATGGTCGGGGCCGGCCGAGCCCCTGGGCGGGAGACTGTGCCGCGGCCTCGGGACAACGAAGTTGTCATCTTCCGCGATCTGCTGTACGCGGGGCTTCGGTTCCCGCTGCACCCCGCCGTCGTCGACATCCTCCGGTATTTCGACATCTACTTGCACCAACTGACTCCAAACGCCATCCTGCGGCTGTCGGTGTACATGTGGATATGCCGGACTACGAAGATCAAGCCCTCCGCTGAGGGATTCGCTTCGGCGCATCAAGTGCACCACCAGCGGCGAACGATCTTCAAGGAGGAGGGGGACCAATCTGTCGAGAAGGACTGCCAGTTCGGCTGTCTGAACTTTTCGTACAAGTCTGGCGTGGTGAGCCCGGTCACCGCATATCGGAATAAATGGCCTTCGGATTGGCAGCAGCACTGGTTCTACTACACCGTGAACCCTCCTTCTTCCGGAGGGGCTCACCCGCTGGCCACGAAGGAGCTCCCGCCCCTCCACGAGTCCTACGCCAAGAATCCTTCGTGCCCCGAAGGCGACGAGTTCGTGATAATGCTGTGCCGGTTCGTGCGCAAGTACGGTACGCGCGACATCGTGGAGGAGTACCGCAGCATCCCCGTGTGCCCATTGGTGGACGGCTGGTTCGTGGCCGACGACGAGTGGGCGGAGGACATCGGGGGCATTCCCTGCCCTGACTGGACGAAGGTCTTCGGTTTCACAGCCGAACGTAAGTTACTTGGCGTCCTTCGGAGGGTTTTTTCTTAGCTACATTCCGGGTAAATAAAATGCTAACCGATTAAGATTATTTGCCCGCAGTGCTGAGGAGAAGGAAAGTGGAGGCGCACGGGGACTTCATCCTCGGCCCCGTCTCGCCGAAGGAGTATAAAGACACCGTCGCAGAGCTGAACGGATCTCGGACGAATCGAGTATTCGAGTTCTTCAAGATCACTCCTCCTGAGCGCGTTGGTTTCGCCAAGCACCGCGAGGCAGCCGAGAAGAAAGCCGCGGCAGTTGCGGCCGCCGAAGCGGACGCCGAGGAGACGGCAACTTCACCGTGCGCCGCTCCGCGTAAGACGCGGCAGAGGGGCGCCCCGCGCGCGGCCACCGCTACCGCCGAAGGGAAGGCCCAGAAGAAGCGGGGCGGGCGGCCGGCGGACTCGCCCCCATCTCCCAAGAGGACCCGCGTCGTCGACGTTTGTCACACCCGTTTTCCGAAGAAAACCGAATGCATCTCATACGTGTGCCATAATCACAATTTCACACATATGATAGACAAATGAGTGTAATATCATAGTACAATGCTCAAAACGTACATAGAAAGGTTTATTAATTTATTACACTCATCGATAGACTCGAAGGTCTAAACACGAACATCGATAGCTAGACGATGGAACACCGTCTCCAACTTCACAAGCTCCTGACTGGGGGTAACGCGAGCCTCAGAATCCATCGAACTCGTCGAAGAACTCGCTCCGGCATCCTCCTCTCGAACACATATGGCAAGGGTGAGTACACTTATGGTTGGTACTCGGCCGTGGGGGAAAATGCAAAGCTATCAAGGGTAGGCTAGGGTTTTCAGCGGTAAGCATTTTAAGTTGGTCAAATTTTATTAGCAAGCACCTATTTACTAAGTGTAAGTGTATACCACCCCAAAACTTAGCTTTTCAAGACTATTCCTCCAATTCATAAGTAAACCTCAATTTGAAATCCATTTCTAGTTAACTATCATGTGAGGGTCCAAGCCGCTCTTGACCGTGAGCACGGCTGATCGATCAGTTTTCACTCTGCAGAGGTCGTACACTTTACCCACAGTTCGTGTTCCCCATCCTGCCCGGGTTTGCAAAGCCCTTAAACACTTCCGAGGTGAGTGGCAAGGGGTTCACTACGAAGCCTTTACAAAGGCGTGCAAAACACCAATATCCCACGACAGTTACAGCTCAGGGCGGACCATAACCCTCCCTAGTGGTTAGCACCTTAGCAAAGGCTACCCCCAAAAGGATCGGGCTATACCCCTCCAACCCGGAGCCCCCTGTGTTCCTTCCGGACAAGGGCTATTAGATATTTTACACTCCTAATTAATTGGCTAAGCCATAGCCATGTGGACTGTGGTTGCACTGTTTTCCTGGGTGGTTCTCCATGTTTTAATTTATGTGTTCTTGAAATTCCATAAACACAAATTCCATTTAAATTCAACATTTTAAAAGATAACTTCCATTCCCAAAGTATAGCATCTAAGCATTTATCTACCCAAATATTTATTTAAAACAAGGTATGCAAGGTATAAGGATTAAAATCTAGTCATTTCCTTAATAGGCATTTCCCATCAAATTTATGCATAACGATTGAAATTTAAAGTGTGATAATATGCATGTTATTAGGACAAAAAGAGTATGCAGGGGGGGGGGGAAATCCACTTGCCTTCTTCTCCTAAAAACTGGGGCTCAAACTCTTCAAGAGATGGTTCCTGCTCAATCTCGAACGGCACGTCCTCTACGATCACACAAGAAAAACAAACAATAAATAAAACAGTACATCAAACATTGCTAAAGTCTAATACAAGCTTCTAAAACTATCGTGCTTGATGAGACGATCGCGTAGACACCAAAAACGCCTAAATCGGAGCTAGGACGGAAAAGTTATGATTAAAACAAATTCTAGGGACTATTTTGTAAAAGAAAATGATCCTTAGGGGGTTTTCTATAAAAATTCAGGGGCTAAAACATAATTATAAATATAAACTAGAGGTCCTAGGTGCAAAAAGGGGCTTTTGGACTGCGGTTGAATATTTTTGAAAGGGCTAGGGGTTTATCTATAAAAACCAGGGACTAACTTGCAAGGCTTTTATATGGTGGAAGGACCAGGTTGCAAAATATAGAAAAGACAGGGGCTCTTTAGAAAAATTGCCGGCGCAACCCTAGGTTTGACCGGTACCTTCTGTTGACCGGTGGCTAAATTGAATCTGGGCCGTCGGTTTGATCTAAAGGCTGTGGACACCTGCGGCTAAGGGCGGCGGCGGCTGGCTACGGGCGGCGGCGGTGCGCGGTGGCAGGCGGCGGCGCTCACCGGACGGCTCGCCGGAGAAGCCTAAAAAGCGCTACGGTGCTCTAAACAACAAGAGGAAGGCACTAAAACAGAGAGGAGAAGGAGTGGATTTCACCGAGCCGCTCGAAGGGGAAGAAGAGGCGGCGGCGGAGCGGATCGGCGGCGAGGCGTGGAGCTCCGGCGGGCTTCCTTGGGGGCGGCAGTGTAGAGGAGGAGATGAGCTCGAAGGAGCGGTGCGAGGTGGAGAGGAGCTCGGGGGCGGCCTTTTATAGGTGGTGAGGGGAGCGGAGGAGCCGCAGCAAGGCGGTGGCACGAGGGCAACGGCGGCGGCCGCCATTAATGGCCGGGCTCGGTGGGGGCGGCCGTTTTCGGAGAGGAAGAGGCGCGGGCGCTTGGAGGCGGCGCGGTTGAGTGCTCCGCGCACCGGGAGGGAAGGGGAGGCGGCGCGGGGAGGCGTGGGGGCGCGGGGTAGTGGCGGCGGCCGGCGCGGCAGGGAGATGGGGCGGCGTCTGCGGGTTGAAGATGGCCCTGACAGGTGGGCCCCACCTGTCAGCGGCGTGAGAGAGGAGAGAGGGGAGTTAGCGGGCTGACGGTGCTAGATGGGCCGGTTGCTGGGCCGCGCGGAAAATAAAAGGTGGGCTGGGCTGTTAGGGTGATCTGTTTTGTTTTTTTTTTCTTTCTCTTTTTTTTCAATTCCTTTTCTCTCATTTCTTTTTCGAACTTTTACTCAAAATCCTTTCAAAATTTTTAAACCAACTTTTGACCACACAATCAATTCAAAAACCATGCATTCAACTTGATGCACAAACACTTGGTTTCTCTAAATTAATTAATTATCATTGCATATATTTAAAGGCAAATTTAATTATTCAAATTCATTAACCTTAGAAAATAAAATTCTAATTGTTGCTAGCATTTTTTTTAAGTGATGGAATTTTGGGTGTTACAAATCCTACCCCCTTAAAGAGAATCTCGTCCTCGAGATTCAGGAAGATTGGGAAACGGTGAGGAAATTCTGCCATAAGCTCATCTTCTCTTTCCCAAGTAGCTTCTTCCTCTGAGTGGTGACTCCATTGGACTTTGCACATTTTAATGACTTTGCTTCGGGTAATTCTTTGTGATGTATCTAGAATTTTGATAGGGTGTTCCTTATAGGTTAGATCATCCTTCACATCAAGATCTTCCAAAGGTAGGTGGTCTACTTTAGTCTCGCTTGAACACTTCTTGAGCTGAGATACATGAAACACATCATGTACATCTGACAATCGAGCTGGGAGTTCTAATTGATAAGCAACTTCTCCCTTTCTTTCTAAGATCTTAAAAGGTCCAATGAATTGTGGTGACAACTTCCCTTTAATCTTGAATCTTCGTAGACCTCTAATGGGTGATACTCTGAGATACACATAATCTCCTACTTCAAACACAACTTCTCTCCTTTTGGGATCAGCGTAACTCTTTTGTCGTGACTGAGCAGTCTTGAGATTTTCCCGAATTATCTCAACTTGTCTTTCAGCTTCTTTTATAATGTCCGGTCCAAAAAGTTGACTCTCCCCTGTTTGATCCCGGTACAATGGTGTTCTCGCACTTTCTCCCGTATAAGGCTTCAAAAGGGGCCATCTTAAGGCTGGTTTGGTAGCTGTTATTGTAGGCAAACTCTGCATATGGCAAACTTTTATCCCAGCTACCTCCATGCTTTAAGGCACATGCCCTAAGCATATCCTCTAGGATTTGATTTGTCCTTTTGGTTTGACCATCTGTTTGTGGATGATACGCGGAACCGAAGTTAAGCTTTGTATCCATTGATTCATGTAGCTTTCCCCGAAACGTGATGTAAACCGTGTCCCACGGTCGGATACTATCCTCTTTGGAACTCCATGTAAGCATACAATTCGGACATATATAGTTACGCCGACTTGGCTCGGTGTAAGTAGTTTTGACGAGTATAAAGTGAGCAACCTTGGTTAACCTATCCACAATGACCCATATGGAGTCATATCCATCACGGGTACGTGGCAATCCCACAATAAAATCCATGCCTATTTCCTCCCATTTCCACTCGGGTACTTTCGGTGGTTGAAGCAAACTCGCCGGTCTCTACGGTATTCTCGCTTTTACTTTACGGCATATGTCACATAGAGCTACATAAGCAGCAACATCCTTTTTCATTCCATACCACCAATATTTACTGCTTCAAATCTTGATACATCTTGGTGCTTCGGGATGAATTGAATAAGCGAGAGTCATGTGCCTCCTTAAGTATAGTCTCTCGAAGATGATCAACTTCGGCACACGAGATTCTATTCCCGAACCAAATAGTTCCTTGATCATCTCTTTTGAAATGCGGAACCTTGCCAGCATCAATCAACCGTCCATACTCCTTAATCTTCTCATCCGTCATTTGACCCTTCCCGATTTCTTGTTCAAGTGTAGATTCTACTTCCAACGTCATAGCTTCACTGCGGGTGACAATTCCCCGGCATTAAGACGTGCCATCTCCCAACACAACTCTTGAGGCATCACATGAGCTATCGGTGCGTTTGCTTGACTTTTCCGACTCAAGGCATCTGCCACAACGTTTGCCTTGCCGGGATGATACTGAATGTCCAGGTCATAGTCTTTGATTAATTCCAACCATCTACGCTGTCTAAGATTTAGATCCTTCTGGGTGAAGATGTACTTCAAGCTCTTATGATCAGTAAAGATGCGACACCTATTTCCGATCATATATTGCCTCCAAATTTTTAGAGCGTGCACAATGGCAGCCAACTCCAAATCGTGAGTGGGGTAATTTTGCTCATGTTTTCTCAATTGCCTAGAAGCGTAAGCAATCACTTTTCCCTCTTGCATCGGTACACGCCCAAGTCCCCGAAGTGAAGCGTCACAATACACATCAAAGCCCTTGTGAATATCTGGCATTATTAGTACAGGAGCTGTGGTTAATCTCTTCTTTAGTTCCTCAAAACTATCCTCGCACTTGGCATCCCACTTAAATTCCTTTCCTTTTTCTAACAATGAGGTGAGAGGCTTTACAATCTTCGAGAATCCTTCGATGAATCGACGGTAATAACCGGCCAATCCAAGGAAACTTCTGATCTCAGCCACATTCTTAGGTGGATTCCAATCCAGTACAGCCTTCACCTTACTCGGGTCTACTGCTATTCCACCCTCTGTGATAATATGCCCAAGGAAGGAAACTTCCTTTAGCCGAAAATCACATTTGCTAAATTTGGCATATAACTGATGTTCTCGTAATTTCGGCAAAGACGAGTCTCGGTGTGTTCTTCATGCTCTTCTTCATTTGGGGAAAACACCGAATGTCATCGATGAAAACTACCACAAACCTATCAAGGTACTCCATGAATACTTTATTCATCGGATACATGAAGTATCTTTGGTGCATTTGTCAATCCAAAGGGCATAACCGTGAACTCGTATAAGCCATATCTAGATGTGAAAGCAGTTTTGGGAATGTCCTCTAATCGGATTTTCAGTTGATGGTACCCGGATCGTAGATCGATCTTGGAGAATATTTTAGCACCTTTCATCTGATCGAACAAATCTCCAATCCTGGGTAAGGGGTATTTATTCTTGATAGTAACATCGTTAAGGGGACGATAATCTATGCACATTCTTCTAGTACCATCTTTCTTATCAACAAAGAGAATAGGAGACCCCCAAGGTGACGAACTAGGTCGGATGTAACCTTTACTAAGCAACTCATCTATTTGTTTCTTTAATTCGGCCAAATCCTTAACATTCATTCCATATGGTCTTTTATAAATAGGAGCGTACCTGGGTAAAAGTTCAATGCTGAATTCAATGTCGCGGTCGGGCGGCATACACGGTAACTCATCCGGGAAATACATCGGGATACTCGTTCACAACTTTGATCTCTTCTAAGGATTTGCCCTTTGCTGAATTCACTGTTCCTTATTCTTCGGATGAGTTGTCCACTTTGAACTCAATTCTATCTCCTTGTGGGCTAGTCAAAACCACTGATCTCTTGCGACACTGAATCACTCCGTCATGCTTGCGCAACCAATCCATTCCAAGTATTACATCTATCCCCCAGGATTTTAAAACTACTAGGTCGGCTAGAAATTCTATCTCATTAAGTTTAAGGTTCACCCGTGGACATATGTGTCTGGCTTTCATTTCACCGCCCGGGGAGCTAACTAGTAATGGTGTCTTCATAAGACTCATGGGCAAGTTATATTTTTCCACAAATTGATTGGTAACAAATGAATGTGATGCTCCGAATCGAATAAAACGGATGCGGGTTCGAATTGACAAGGAACGTACCAAGCACGACCTCGGGAGCTTCCGAGCTCGCTCAATCGTCACGTGGTTTACTTTCCCACGCACAAAGTTTTGTTGAGCCCCGCTGCCCCGAGGACTAGAATTCCCGGTGCGAACCCGAGAGGATGGTCGCCCGGGCTTCGACCATTGCCCTTCGTGGAGTTTGCATTCCACGCTTGGGACGATTATTGGCATAATGCCCTAACTCTCCGCACTTGAAGCATCCACTAGGCTGAACCGGTGCGGTGTTTCTTCATCGGGGGCACCGGGGCATTGTTTGGGCGACTTTCTTCCGCTGAATTGGGGTACGAGGAGTCCGTCGATGGAAGCGGCCGGGGTCGTTGAGCCGATCGGCGGAATGACCGGATTCTCGCTGAAAATTCCCACTATATCCTCCCGAGCGGAACGCGAGGATTCGTGGTGCATTATAGCGGGGACGTGTGTTGTTGCTAGATCGCCCTTGGTTTTGGAACTTGCGTTTACGGTCTCCAAGTTCTCTCGCGCTTGCTTTCAAGACCGATAGCTTTGTCTAATAGGGTCCGGAAGTTGGGGAAAGTGTGGCTCGGAGCTGATAGTTCGGTGGCCCTATGAGACCATCCGAAATCGTTCCCGCCTCTTCGGGTCGGTATCCACTTCATCCGGAGCATACCGAGACAGGTTGGGTGAACTTGTCCCAATACTCGCTAACGGACATGCCGCCTTGCTTCGCAGCGAGAAACTCCTTCGCTTCAGCTTTATTATTCCAGACGGGATGTGGTGAGTACGGAAAGCTTCCTGGAACTCCTGCCAGGTGATAGTGTCAGCAGCGGCATGTGCTACAGTGTAGGCATCCCACCAATCGGCTGCAGCACCCTCCAAGCGTCCCGAGGCATACAGGACATTCTCTCGGTCATTGCACTGAGTGATGTTCAGCTTCTTATTGATAGTCTTGAGCCAATCATCTGCGTCAAGAGGATCCACTGAGTGGGAGTAGGTGGGTGGATGGTGGCTCATAAACTCTCTGTGTTTGTTGACTGGTGGAGGTGGTGGAGGTCCTTGTGGTGGCGGATTGTTTTCTTGTGCACGCAGGTTCGGGACGCGGTGGCGATAAGATTCGAATCAACCGCATCCGTGCCGTGAAGAAGCTTCTTGCATGGTTGGATCCATTGCTAATCCCCGAGGTGGAGGCGGGGCGGGATTCCGCCGATTGGCGATGTGAGCACGTATCACGGGCGGTACGTCCCGTCCACCTCCGGACTCGGTGTTTACCATCCGATTGTTAGAGAAAGTCATTTCGGATAAGAGCGATATCGATAAACATGAGTAAGAGAGAAAGGGGCTAAGATTAAATTTAAACTTAATTATTTTATTAATGCACATGCGGCCATCACACCACAAGGCATTTCAGTCAATCAAAAACCCAAATCAAACATGTTTTCAATCAACAAGCATTATTACATCAATTACGTCCTCGCAGGGACGGGTCTAACGATCTCAACTCAGGGTGGAATCCTAACCCAGAAGACCTGTGGTAGCAGACGAAGAGCCGTAACGAAGCCTCTTGCGGGGTGGTGACTCCGAAGGTAAAGGGGTCTCGTCAGGCTGGACGGGTGGCTCCCTACCGTCACGCTCGGCCTCCAGCTGAGCAATCCTGGCGTAGGCGTCCTTCGCCCTCACCGTGGGTGCCGCTCCCGGCTCGGCCGTAGCACCCTCCAGGTCAGTGTTGAGTGCTGCCGTGACCTTGGAAAGAGTGTGGAGGCGTGGGTCCTCAGAGCCGGTCAGTGGTACTACTGTCTGCTCAGTGCCACTGGTACGACAAGGGATGTGGCGGTAGTCGCTGAGGCTCAACTCCTGGTCATGCCTGAAATGAAGAGAGAACAAGGCCCTCCTGGCGGCATTGCTGACAGATGCCTGGTAGGTAGAGTGAGGTGTAGTAGAATCATGAGTCGTGCGCGAGATATAACCTCCTCCGCATGGTTGCGCACCCCGATGTGGACCCCGGTCAAGTAGTAGGTGCCCGGTGGCGGTTCGTTCCGTTTGTGGGTGACGTACATGGGGTACACGGTGTTCCCCGGCTCCGGGAGAGTGTTCGCGCCAGCCCAAGGGAAGTAGCCAAGTGCCACCTCGGACGAGTGCATGATGCAGTACGGGTCTCCCTCGCGAGGTCCCTCGTAGTAAGCGTCGTCCCTCTCCTCGTTGTCATCCTCCGTCGCCTCACTGTCCTCGGTGTCATCGCCAGAGTCGTTTGGATCTCCTTCCGCGGCATCTGGTGCAGGATCCTCAGGAGCGATGGGAGCTGCTGGTGAGGCAGGGGCAGCTGGTGGCGGGGAAGGCAGAGGTCGCGGAGATCCTAGCTCTCCATCAGAGTACACCTCCAGGATCGCTCCATCCTCAGCCTCTACAAAGAAGTAGGGGTCCTCCGGTTCCTCCTCGGGGGCCGGACAGAGGGGGCCCCGTGTGCCCGAACGGCCGAGTCCCGGCCATCTATGAAAAGAAAACGCGAACTCGGAGAGCGAGAATAAAACAATAAAGGGGACAAGGTTTTAACAAAAGCAAATAAGATAGATTTTTAGGTGTATTTAGGGGATTTTTTTTGAATGAGATAGCTGAAATGCCTTTCTAGATAATGTCCTTATTTCGACCATTTCTATCTAAGGCTGCGTCCTACAGTCAGCATTGCTCTGATACCACTCTGTCACACCCATTTTCCGAAGAAAACCGAATGCATCTCATACGTGTGCCATAATCACAATTTCACACATATGATAGACAAATGAGTGTAATATCATAGTACAATGCTCAAAACGTACATAGAAAGGTTTATTAATTTATTACACTCATCGATAGACTCGAAGGTCTAAACACAAACATCGATAGCTAGACGATGGAACACCGTCTCCAACTTCACAAGCTCCTGACTGGGGGTAACGCGAGCCTCAGAATCCATCGAACTCGTCGAAGAACTCGCTCCGCATCCTCCTCTCGAACACATATGGCAAGGGTGAGTACACTTATGGTTGGTACTCGGCCGTGGGGAAAAATGCAAAGCTATCAAGGGTAGGCTAGGGTTTTCAGCGGTAAGCATTTTAAGTTGGTCAAATTTTATTAGCAAGCACCTATTTACTAAGTGTAAGTGTATACCACCCCAAAACTTAGCTTTTCAAGACTATTCCTCCAATTCATAAGTAAACCTCAATTTGAAATCCATTTCTAGTTAACTATCATGTGAGGGTCCAAGCCGCTCTTGACCGTGAGCACGGCTGATCGATCAGTTTTCACTCTGCAGAGGTCGTACACTTTACCCACAGTTCGTGTTCCCCATCCTGCTCGGGTTTGCAAAGCCCTTAAACACTTCCGAGGTGAGTGGCAAGGGGTTCACTACAAAGCCTTTACAAAGGCGTGCAAAACACCAATATCCCACGATAGTTACAGCTCAGGGCGGACCATAACCCTCCCTAGTGGTTAGCACCTTAGCAAAGGCTACTACCCCAAAAGGACCGGGTTATACCCCTGCAACCCGGAGCCCCCTGTGTTCCTTCCGGACAAGGGCTATTAGATATTTTACACTCCTAATTAATTGGCTAAGCCGAGCCATGTGGACTGTGGTTGCATCGTTTTCTGGGTGGTTCTCCATGTTTTAATTTATGTGTTCTTGAAATTCCATAAACACAAATTCCATTTAAATTCAACATTTTAAAAGATAACTTCCATTCCCGAGTATAGCATCTAAGCATTTATCTACCCAAACATTTATTTAAAACAAGGTATGCAAGGTATAAGGATTAAAATCTAGTCATTTCCTTAATAGGCATTTCCCATCAAATTTATGCATAACGATTGAAATTTAAAGTGTGATAATATGCATGTTATTAGGACAAAAAGAGTATGCATGGGGGGGAATCCACTTGCCTTCTTCTCCTAAAAACTGGGGCTCAAACTCTTCAAGAGATGGTTCCTGCTCAATCTCGAACGGCACGTCCTCTACGATCACACAAGAAAAACAAACAATAAATAAAACAGTACATCAAACATTGCTAAAATTCTAATACAAGCTTCTAAAACTATCGTGCTTGATGAGACGATCGCGTAGACACCAAAAACGCCTAAATCGGAGCTAGGACGGAAAAGTTATGATTAAAACAAATTATAGGGACTATTTTGTAAAAGAAAATGATCCTTAGGGGGTTTTCTATAAAAATTCAGGGGCTAAAACATAATTATAAATATAAACTAGAGGTCCTAGGTGCAAAAAGGGGCTTTTGGATTGCGGTTGAATATTTTTGAAAGGGCTAGGGGTTTATCTATAAAAACCGGGGACTAACTTGCAAGGCTTTTATATGGTGGAAGGACCAAGGTTGCAAAATATAGAAAAGACGGGGGCTCTTTAGAAAAATTGCCGGCGCAACCCTAGGTTTGACCAGGTACCTTCCGTTGACCGGTGGCTAAATTGAATGCGGGCCGTCGGTTTGATCTAAAGGTCGTGGACACTGCGGCTAAGGGCGGCGGCGGGGCTACGGGCGGCGGCGGTGCGCGGTGGCGGGCGGCGGCGCTCGTCGGCCGGCGGCTCGCGGAGAAGCCTAAAAAGCGCTATGGTGCTCTAAACAACAAGAGGAAGGCACTAAAACGAGAGAGGAGAAGGAGTGGATTTCACCGAGCCGCTCGAAGGGGAAGAAGAGGCGGCGGCGGAGCGGATCGGCGGCGAGGCGCGGAGCTCGGCGGGCTTCCTTGGGGGCGGCGGTGTAGAGGAGGAGATGAGCTCGAAGGAGCGGTGCGAGGTGGAGAGGAGCTCGGGGGCGGCCTTTTATAGGTGGTGAGGGGAGCGGAGGAGCCGCGGCAAGGCGGTGGCGCGAGGGCAACGGCGGCGGCCGCCATTAATGGCCGGCTCGGTGGGGCGTCCGTTTCCCGGGAGAGGAAGAGGCACGGGGCGGCTTGAGGCGGCGCGGTTGAGTGCTCCGCGCACCGGAGGGAAGGGGAGGCGGCGCGGGGAGGCGAGGGGGCGGGGGTAGTGGCGGCGGCGCGCGCGGCAGGGAGATGGGGCGGCGTCTGCGGGTTGAAGATGGCCCACGACGGGGTGGGCCCCACCGTCGGCCGGCGTGAGAGAGGAGAGAGGGGAGTTAGCGGGCTGACGGTGCTAGATGGGCCGGTTGCTGGGCCGCGCGGAAAATAAAAGGTGGGCTGGGCTGTTAGGGTGATCTGTTTTGTTTTTTTCTTTCTCTTTTTTTTCAATTCCTTTTCTCTCATTTCTTTTTCAAACTTTTACTCAAAATCCTTTCAAAATTTTTAAACCAACTTTTGACCACACAATCAATTCAAAAACCATGCATTCAACTTGATGCACATACACTTGGTTTCTCTAAATTAATTAATTATCATTGCATATATTTAAAGGCAAATTTAATTATTCAAATTCATTAACCTTAGAAAATAAAATTCTAATTGTTGCTAGCATTTTTTTTAAGTGATGGAATTTTGGGTGTTACAACGTTGAGACGGGCCTCGTCGAGGATGTGATCGCCGCCGTGCCGCTGCGCGCGGCTGCGCCTTCGGACGCGCCTTCGGCGAGGGCCGGGAAGGGGGCCGCCGGGCCGCTGCTTGTCCCCCTCAGCCCGCAAGAGAAAGACAGTGATGATGATAGCGATGTTCGCATCGTGTCCTCTGTTGGTGACGCGCCGCGCAAGCCGAGCCCCGTCGCCCTCGGCGCCGAAGCCCCACAAGAGAAAGATAATTCCAGCTCCACCTCCACCAGCTCGTCCGACACGTCCTCCGGTGGCACCGAGCAATCCGCCTCCCCTTCGGCCCCTGCTACCGAGAAGGATGATGTCGTCGCCGAAGCGAAGGAAGGGGAGGACGAGGAGCCCGAGACCAGCAGCTATCGGGTGACGCCTGAGGAGCCCCACGCCACCGCTGTCCGTCTTCAAGTTCCCGCCGAAGCCAAGCTGATTGGCGGGAAGACAATCCGTTTTTTGGGCCTGACGAGTGGCGGGCATGAACGCCAGTTCCTAGAGGAAGCCGGGGCAACCTCATGAAGAGGAATACTTCGGGAAGCTTACCGCAGCTGTGCTCACGACAGCGTGCGGGGATCTGTCCCTGAAGGCCTTCATCGCGTCGCGATGCCTCGCCCAATGGCTGGAGCAGGAGAGCAAGGAGTCGAAGGAGAGATCGGTGGCCGCCATCTCCTCGCTTGAAAACTGTGTGGCGGAGCTGGAGGGGCGATTGGCTGCGGAACAAGAGCGCGCCCGGAGGCTGCAGCAAGAGAAAGAAGACGCGGCGAAGTCCTCCGAAGCTGTCCTCAAAACCTTACGCCACGACATGGAGACCCTAAGCAGCGCCAAGGAGGACTTACACGCTCAGCTTGCCAACAAGGAGGCCAAGTTGGCCGAAGCGCAGAAAGAGGCGAGCGAGGGCGAGCGGGACGCTGGAGCGGTACCGGGCAGATCATATTCGGAGCGCGGACGCCCTTCGCAACGACATACTGCAGCTTCTGGACCAGTGCAATCTCAGCGCGCCGCCTATCCCGTTCCCCCGGTGCACCGTCGAGTCATATGATGAGTGGGTGAATGCCTGCTTCGACCTCATCTCCACGAACACGAAAATCTTCGGAGAGGTCGGGGCCGCGGTGGGGGTTCGCACGCTGGCGTATTCCGTGTGCTCGCTGGTGCCCTCAGATCGTCCCTCGTCGGAGAAGACGATCAGCAAAAGCGACCTTCACCGGCTTACCAAGGAAAACTTCGAATGGCCCACCGACGCGGACCTCGACGTTGGACAGCTCCCGGTGCTCCCCAAGAACCTTGCGAAAAATTTCATGAACACCTTCTTCGCCCAGCGCGGGTATCGTCTCACTTTGGACGAGTCCGCTCGTCTTAGTGCACAGGTACGCCGAAGCTACTTCTGCCCTTCGTTTAAGGTTGCGTTAATGGTATATTCTCACGGCTATTTTGACACGTTGCCTCCGCTGCTTTGCAGATAAGGCCTCGTCTACAAGAGCATGTTTACGACCGCATCCGAGTTCGGTTCGGCGGCACTCCACCCTTACCCCAGTTCATGACGGAGGGGGATTGGATCGCTATGCCCGGCGTTCCTCTTATCACCGCTGGGGGCCCCGAAGCTGCGGCACGGGAGGAAGGCGAGGCCACCGGCGTTCCTGACGACGAAGCTGACGCCGCCGAGGACACGACGGCTCCCACTACTGAAGAAGGGCATGGAGAAGGCGCGCCGGAACCCGCAACTGAGGGCGAGCGTGCCGAAGCTGCCGACGGGACTGCTCCTTTCGTGCCCGCCGCCCTTGAAGCTGCTCCTGTTCCCGAAGAGGAGCTCGCTCCTACCCACGACGACGTCGTTGCGGCCGCTGTCCCCGTGGAGGAAGACGCTGCGGCAAACGCTTTGGAGGCGGTACACGCAGCGGAGCTTGAGGCCTCGCTGCTGGCTGCCAGCTCTCCTAGCAGCGAGGGACCCGTGGAGCCTGCGGTCGACGCAGCCGTCGCGTCCGTCGAGGCCCCCAAAGCAAGTGCCGTGCTGAGCGAAGCCCCCGTCGTCACCGAAGGAGCCGAGGTCTGAACCGCGCGATGCTGGGCCTTGTAAACGAATGAAACACGCTCCCTTTGGTGGGATGAATTTTTGTAAAGTAAACCAATGTAAGGTATCCCTGCACAGGTTCCTTCGGTGGTTCCTGCGTAGAGGGCCAAAGGTGCGAGCAGTTCATCTCTGCCCTTAAACTCTCTTTTTGTCGCGCCGAATGTTTGGACGATGTTTAGCATTCGCCACCCCAATGTCTCGTACGCCGAGTTTTTGTCGTATCGTGCGGAGTGCTACCGCCTTCACAATGAAGCCGCTAAACGCTTTTTTGCGGATTTTTCGAAGGATCCCATGCGTCGGGATGCCATTCTTAGAGAGCGAGCCGCCCTACCCGTAGGGCGTCTAAGCGAAACTCAGCAGACCCCTTCGTGACCGAAGGGGTTGTTCCAAAAGTAGAGCCGATCGAGGAGGGGGTCCTTGGACCGCCCGAGTATGTATATTTAATTCCTAACGCCTCGTCGGAGAGCTTCGCGGCCGTGAAGGTGGAAACGGAATGACCGCCTGCACACTGACTCTAATCCCGACTTCGGCGCAGGACGGATGCCTACCGACAGCGAGCTTCGGGAGATGGCGCTCGAGATTATAGATATGGCGTATCTTCGGTTGATCGACGAGATCTGTGAAGATGTGCTAAATGAAGATTGATCGCTAGATGTAGCTACGGGCTGCCGTGAAGACTTGAAGTAGAGGACTTCGGAACTCCCCCCCGGAAGTGTTCGCGGTATGCCCGGAGCGAATCTTCGCCTACGGATTTGTAAATTTTATGTTCGAGACGGTGTGTATTGTAACTGCATTGTTTTTCCCTTGTAAAGTTGTATTGTTGTCACGAAGTACATTGTATGTTGAAAATGTGATAAGGGAAAGAAACGAAGGGTGCCTGTGCCCATCTCTTGCGTGCTTCAGTGTTGCGTTCGCTACTTGTTCGATCGAGACTGCCCCCGAATACGTTGAGACGAAGCGGCACCACGCTTCCCCTCCGGACGCAGCTTGCATCGGTCCCGCTGTCTTCAGAATGTTTTCGTGAAACTCACTCGCTCGGGTTAAAAAAACATCGTTATGTTCAGGACGCGCGTTTTCTTTGACCAAATCGCCGTCTCGTGCTGCGCTGAGAGGCCTTTAGATTTGGACAAGTCGAGGCCGAAGCGATGCCCCGGGCGTGCGCCTGCTCAAGCCAAATCGGGGGCTCGTACCACGTGAAGCGGGCTTTCCCTTCGGTCAAATCAGGACCGACGCATCGCTCCAGGCGTGCGTTTACTCCGGCCGAATCGTGGCCATGTGCCGCGTCAAGCGGTCTTTTTCTTCGGTCAAATCAGGACCGACGCATCGCTCCAGGCGTGCGTTTACTCCGGCTGAATCGTGGCCTCGTTCCGCGTCAAGCGGTCTTTTTCTTCGGTCAAATCAGGACCGACGCATCGCTCCAGGCGTGCGTTTACTCTGGCCGAATCGTGGCCTCGCACCGCGTCAAGCGGTCTTTTTCTTCGGTCAAATCAGGACCGACGCATTGCTCCAGGCGTGCGTTTACTCTGGCCGAATCGTGGCCTCGCACCGCGTCAAGTGGTCTTTTTATTCGGTCAAATCAGGACCGACGCATCGCTCCAGGCGTGCGTTTACTCTGGCCGAATCGTGGCCTCGCACCGCGTCAAGCGGTCTTTTTCTTCGGTCACGACGATAAGTGACAGGCTTGGCCCGCGCGCACCTAAGGCGATCCGTGCCCAGGCTGTCACTTACCCCGCCGAAGGCTACCTCGAAGACTAGGCCCCCCTTGAGGGGGTGGCATAGCTTCGTCAATGTGGCGAAAGCATTCTCACTGAGGAAGTAAATTGGACACGAAGGGGTGGGGGAAAACTGACTTATATTACATGTCAGAAAAAAGGGGTACAAAGGGCCGCCTCGTTAAAATCTCACACTTCGCGGATCCGGAGGGGAACCGCGAAGCCTCCCCCATGAGGAAAAGAGTACGTCCCCCACTACTTTAATGTACATATGATACAGACTCCTTACCATGACTCAAGAGAAAAAAGAAACCATTGAAACTCAAAACTACGCTAAATGCTCGCAGTTGCTTCAGACGAAGTACTTCTGAAGCATGTCCACATTCCAAGTGTAGGGCTCTTCATCGCCAGTTAGCCGTCGCTATGAACGGGCCTTCCCACTTCCCGTTCATCTTGCCCTTCAGTTTTCCCTTCGGCACCTTGCGCAGCACCAGGTCTCCTGACCGTATGAGCTTCGGTCTGATCTTCTTGTTTTTCCACCTTCGAGTCTCATCTTGGTAGGCCGACAGGTTCAAGGCTGCTTGTAGGCGGACCTCCTCAATGTTCTGAACCGACGCCTTAAGGTCTTCGTCTCCGAAGGGAGTGTTCCTCCAGGTGCCCAGGCATAGCTCTTCGGGCAACATGGCTTCCTCCCCGTACAACAATTTGAAGGGTGAAAACTGGGTAGTTCTGGACGTGGTGGTGTTGTGGGACCAGATTACCCTTGGTAATTCTTCGGCCCATTTGCTCTTGGGCAGGTCGGTGATGTTCCTCTTGATGCCAGCGAAGATGATCCCATTGGCCCGCTCTACCGCCCCATTGGACTGTGGGTGGTAGACCGAAGTGAAGCACAATTTGGTTCCTAGGTACACGCAGAATTCCTTGAACTCCGCGCTGTCAAACTGCTTGCCATTATCCACTGTGACCTCGTGGGGGACGCCGAAGCGGCACACTATGTTCTGCCAAAAGAACTTCTGAATAGTTGCCGAAGTGATGCTCAATAATGGCTTCGCTTCAACCCACTTGGAGAAATATTCGACCGCCACGACTGCGTGAGTGTAGTTTCCAGGAGCCGTGGGTAGCGGGCCGACAATGTCGATACCCCACCGGGCGAAGGGCCAAACCGGTGGTAACAGCTGTATCTCATTGGAAGCGAATTTGCTATAGGGCGCGTGGCGCTGGCACTCTGGACAATGGCGCACTATGTCATGGGCATCTGCGACCGCCGAAGGCCAGTAGAAACCCTGGCGGAAAGCCTTCTGCACTAAGGCCCTCGTGCCGAGGTGGTGCGAGCACATGCCGCTGTGGATTTCGTGGAGCAGTTGTTTGCCTTCGGTGGTCGATATGCATTTTAGCAGTGGGGCACACACCCCTCTTCGGTACAAGTTGCCGTCGACGAGGTGGTAGTTTCTCGCCCTGATGGCCACTCTCTTGCTGGTGACGCCATCCTCGGCTTCGTAGTACCCCTTGAGCGCCGCCACTATTGGGGCGCGGCAGTCCTCGCTCTGTATGGCGTTCACAAACTTGGGGGCGCTACTTCGTCGGCGGTGGATTTCATGGTGGTTGTTTCGTAGAAGACATCCGGCGGCAGGGGCTCAAGTAGTGCGGTTGCCTTTGCGATTGCGTCGGCCTCCTTGTTGTAGTTCCTGGGAAAACTTCGCACTGTGATGCCGATGAAGAATTTTTCCATGCTTCGGACAGCCTGCAGGTACTTCATCATGTCGGGATTTTTTGCCTTGTAAGTTTTCCCAATCTGGCAGGCAACAAGTTCGGAGTCTGTCAAGATGACAAGCCTTTTTGCACCCACGGCCCTGGCTTTTCGAAGCGCGAGCAGCAAGCCTTCGTATTCTGTCACATTGTTTGTGCAGTTGTCATAGTTCAGCCGCAGGGCATAACGGAGCTTGATGCCCGAAGGGGACTTTAAGACTGCTGCGGCCGCCGACCCAAGGTGGCAGTATGCACCATCACACTGCACTTCCCATATTGGCTCTGTGACTATTGCTTCCCCCTTCGGCGCCGAAGGCGTCCAATCGGCCACAAAGTCAGCGAGGACTTGAGATTTTATCGCGCTGCGCGCAACGAAGGTTATGACGTGCTCCGCCAACTCCGAGGCCCACTTGCCCATCCTACCCGTTGACTCCTTATTCTCGAACATGTCCCGGAGGGGGAAAGCTGTAGGTACCGAAACGTTGTGGCTCTGGAAGTAGTGCCGAAGTTTCCTCTTTGCCATCACCACAACATATGCCATCATCTCCATTTCGGAGTAGATAAGTTTTGAGCCGCTCAGAGCTTTGGAGACATAGTATATGGGGAACTACCTCAGAGCGTCTGCCTCCTTCCGCTCCTCCACAAGCACTGAGCTAACCGCTGTGTCGGTTGCAGCGATGTACAACAGTAGCTCAGCCTTCGGTGACGGTTTGGTCATGATTGCTACATCTTCAAGGTATTTCTTGAGGTCGTCGAAGGCTTGTTGTTGCTCTGGGCCCCATTGAAAAGTTGAGTTTGCACGAAGCACCTTAAAGAAGGGTAGGCTTCGTTCGGCAGCTCTGGAGATGAAACGGTTCAGCGAGGCGATTCTGCCTGTGAGCCTTTGGACTTCCTTTCTAGTGCTCGGAGGTTGCATCCTTCGTAAAGCTTCGATCTTTTGGGGGTTCGCCTGAATGCCCCGCTTAGAGACCATGCATCTTGCCGAAGATGCACTTCTCTGAGTTGAGCTTGAGGCCGTTTCGCCTCATGTTGTCGAAGGTCTCGGTCAGATCTGCGATGTGATCCTTCTCCTTTTCACTCATGATGACGATGTCATCAACATACGCCGAGGCGTTACGCCCCAGCTGACTGCCTAGGATCAGCTTCATCATGCGGTTGAAAGTGGACCCGGCGTTGCGCAGGCCCTCGGGCATCCTGACGAAGCAGAAGATGCCGAAGGGGGTTGTGAATCCGGTCTTTGCTTCATCTTCCCTTCGCATCCACACTTGGTGATAGCCGGAGAAGCAATCTAGGAGGCTCAGCATGTCACAGCCGGCGGCCTGATCAATGATGACGTTGATCCTAGGCAGCGGGTAAGGGTCCTTCGGGCATGCTTTGTTGAGTTCTGTGAAGTCGATACACATGCACATGTTGCCATTCTTCTTCGGCACCATCACCACGTTTGCTACCCAAACAGGGTATTGGACTTCTCTGATGATTCTCGCGTCGAGCAGTTTTTGCACTTCGGCCTCCACAGATTTGACCCTGTCCGCCGACATCGGCCGCTGCCGCTGCAGCTTCGGTTTGACCCTTGGGTCAGTGTTAAGCGCATGCTCTATGACCGAACGGTGGACGCCCATCAAATCTGACTTGGACCATGCGAATACATCCTGATTGTTACGAAGGAACTGCAAGAGCCGGTCTTCGTCCTCTGTGCTGATCTCGGCGCCTATCATTACGGTCCTGCTTGGCACGTCCACGCATAGGGGGACTGTCTTCGTGACATCGACGGCTTTCATGCGCTCAGCCTCGGCCCCCTTCATGGACTGCCTCATTTGGGCGTCGGCTTTCTGCTCTTCAGCTACTGCAGCTTCATTGCTCTCGTCTTCGTTGATGACATGGACTTGTCTGTTGTGGACCGACGTGTTGCGTTCGGCTCTTTGGGCCTCCTCCTGGCTGCCATACACCGAGATTACCCCCGCCGCCGTTGGTATCTTCATCAGCAGGTACCCTTGATGGATGACCTCTGCGAACTTGTTGATGGTGTTGCGGCCGAAGATGGCATTGTACGGGTACGCGAAATCAACAACATCGAAGGTTATGACCTCAGTTCTCATAGTGGCATCTTGGCCGAAGGACACATTGACATCAATCTTGCCTAGGGCTTCGATCTTCTTGTTGCCGAAACCGTACAACGGGTGTTCTGCCTTCTTCAAGTCTTCCTTCTTGAACCCCATGCCAGTGAAGCACTACCAGGTCAGAATGTCTGCTGAACTGCCGTTGTCCACCAGGATTCTCCCCACGTCATTGCCGAAGTAGTACTTCGTGTTCTTGCCGATGTTAGCCCTTATGACGAGCAAATCGTTGTGAGGGTAGTGCTGCAGCCGAATGTCCGCTGCCGTGAAGGTTATGGGGATGTGGGACCATGGCAGGTGAAAGTACTTGCCGGAGCAGATGTGCGACACGCTTCGGTAGTAGTCTTGGCGTTGCCTCTTCGTCTCATGCACCGGCTCATTGGATCCGCCGGAGATCGCGTTGATGATGTTGAGTATGCCTGTCATCCCCGAGCTGCTAGAGTCGGGGGCCTCTTGCTTTGATGGGGGCGGAGGTGGGGGTTGGGTGTGGGTGTAATGTGCTGGGTGGTGAGCGGCCGGGTTCGGCCACGAAGGCATGAAAACCGAAGATTGCTGTGCGTGCGTGGGAGGGGGCGGAAGCAGCTGCGGCACCGAAGGTGTATACGGTTGCGGTGGGTGGAAAGCATGCGTAGGTGCCGAAGGTTGGTACGGCTGGTGATGGTATGGTGGTGGCAGGGCCCTAAACTGACCCGCATTTTGGAATTTCATGACATGGTTCATGGCCATGCCTGCTGCCTTCGCTTTCTCCTCCGCCTCCCACTCCAGTTTCATTTTGACCGCCGAGGGGCACTGGTGCGTGTGGTGCTGGGCATCAATTCCATGGAGCTAGCAGAAAAACCGCTCACCACCGGCCCGCTGAGGCGGATTATGCTGCTGCGTCTTCGCCCCCTGTTATGCTTGTATCCGCCCTTGTGCCCGCCGCCCCGGTGCTGGTTCTGGTCGGGGGGTGCAGACACATTGTTGATCTGACGGTTTGCTTGCTTCGGCGGCTGATTTTGCCACCCCTTCGGCTGGTCCCACTGCCCCTATTGCTTCTGCTTCTTTGCTGCGTTTGCCCGGTCAAGCCTCCGGCAGCGGCCTTTGTCGGACTTGCAGTATTCTTGCATAACTTCAAATAGATCTTGCAGAGACTTCGGCTTGACTCTGTCGAGCACATCCTGGCAGTTTCCAACCCTCAGACCCCAACGATGGCGTCGATGATGCTGCTTTCGGACACCGTAGGTGCGCGCGCTGTCAGCTTGACAACCCTGTGCATGTATTCTTGCAGTGACTCGCGGTCCCCCTGGACACACATGTTGATGAGGTCGTTGGAGTCCAGCTCTTCGACCTGCATACCTTTGAAGCTGGATAGCAACTTGTTTCGCAGCTGGAACCACGATGTTATATGCCCCTTCGGTATGTTCGCATACCAATACTGGACCTCTCCCTTGAGCGCAAGTACAAGAGCCTTCGCCTTCGTGGTGGCATCGCCTCCGTTTGATTCCACCGCCGCCTCGAACTTCATCAGAAACTCCTTGGGATCGTAGTCTCTATCGTACTGGGGCAGGGTGTTGGCGTTGAAGCGACGAGGCCACGGCGCGCTCTCGAACTCGACCGAGAGCGGGGACACCAGGACAACGTTGCGAGGTGGTGCGTCGTCGGGAGCGAAGTGCTCGTGCACCTGCCCCCTCTCTTGGCGGTGGCCTATGCTTTGCCCTTCGGAGGCGTCCTTCTGCTGCCTCCATTGATCCAGCTGGGCCTGTATGGCCTGCAGGGTTAGCCAGGCGTGCTGCTGGGCTGCCGGCGCGACATGCGCGGCGGGCGTCGGCGTCGGTGCGGGCGGCGTCGGAGCGACTTGCTGTGGCGGCGTCGTGCCAGCGATCTGGCTTTAGAGCATAGCGAGGTAGCGCTCAGCCTGCCTGATGTTGAAGTCGATGGCGTCGGAGGCGATGTGGGGCGGAGCCGCATCCTGGTGCTGGGATGGCTGCACCTGCGACGAGGATGGACGCGTCTCCTCGCTCGGGGCCGAGCCGGCACGGACTTACTGCGATGAGGGCCCGGATCCTTCGGAGGGCCTCGATGTCCTGTGCCGAAGCCCCCCGGCCCCTCGAGGCGACCTCGAACATCCCCGAGCGGTGTGCTCGCCTCGGGGCGCTCGGCCGGCGGCCGTTCCCCCGCCGAAGGCTTGACGGCCGAAGCAGATGGGTTGGCGGGTTCCGATGCGAGTGGAGGGATCGACGCCTGAGCCGTTGTGGCTTCGGCGCCTGCCGAACGTGTACTTGCCATGTGGTCTTGAATTTTTCCACGAGGTGGGCGCCAAACTGTTGGTGTAGGTGGGCCCGGAGGGTGGACGCTGACACAACTGCCCCCTGAGCTCTCTCTCCCTCAGCTCACTACCGCGAAGGGTGCTACTACTACTTGCACTAAGAAGGAAGATGCGGAAACTTAATAACACAAGAAGGAAACAAGGGAACACTTAGCAGACCAAAGACCGAAAGAACTGCAGATGCCTTCGGTGCTCTCTTCTCATTACAGTGTGTCCGTTTCATTACAAGGGTGTCACTATTTATAGGAGATCCCTGGGTATAGTCATTTGCCTCAATTACACCTTTTCCGTTCCTGACAAACTGCTTTAAACACTTTACAAGGGTATAACAGTAAGTCCCCGCGTCGTACAGGCCTCCAGCGTGTCTTCGTACGGCCGAAACGCCTTTACACGCGGCACCCCTTGTCTCTGCCTCGTACGGAGCCCTCTTTACACGTCGGCGGCAGCCACGTGTCCAGGATCGCCGCACCTTCGGCGCCGAAGTAGCGATCCCCGCACGGGACGCGTCGCACCTCTCTCGGGCATCTCGCCCGTGCCGCCGCTGGCCCCGGACGCGATGTTCCCGGCCGGCGCACCGCATTCCTGGTCCTCTCGAACCTTCGTCGCCGGAGTACAGCCATCCGTGCCTTCGGCACTGAAGGCAGGCGCCGCCATGTGGGACCACCCCTGCACAACAATCCTCACGTAACATGAGCAGTATTAGCGTTTTTGTTAACACCCGTACCGCAAAGGTTTCTCCTCGAGACCGAAGCTGTGCGCGGACCGAAAGTCGTCAGCGTGGCCGGACGAGGGTGAGGCTTCCGAAGACCAACTTCCCCAACAGACATCCCAGGACCGACTACTGCGTAGGCCCCCGGGACTACTCGACTTTGGCTACACAGTACAAGGCGGCGTGAAGCACAAGGCAACCAAAGGCTAGTACTCGATTAGAAAGTTAGACATGTCCGGATCCATGTAGATTACTCCTAGCCGTGTACGACTAGAACTCTCTCCCTCAAACCGACTTGTAACCCTACCTCCCAGACTATATAAGGAAAGGCAGGGACCACTATCTATCTATCCGCATCATCTTGTAAACACACCCAATCAATCTAGAGCTACGCAGCATACATGACGTAGGGTATTACGCACCTCCCGGCCCGAACCTGTCTTAATTGTGTGTCACGTGTCTCTCCTTCGAGTTCCCGATCTCGGCGAGGCCACAAATGTCTACCTCGAGTACTCCCCTTGGTAGGTTGCCGGGTTAAAACACCGACAATTGGTGCGCCAGGTAGGGGATCTCGCCAAAGATCTCATGGCGAACTCGACGGCTTCAATCGTCATCAAGCCAATCGCCACCTTCAACTACGGTGACACCTTCATCTTCGGCTCCTGGGTCTGCACCACCCAGCACTAGCTCACCATGACCCTGGACCCGGAAACCGGACTTGTGACGCTTCCCGAAGTTGTCACGGGTCAACTCATCAAAAAATTCGACGAATTTTCGCTCTACACCAAAGTCACTGACTTCGAGATTAGATCCACCTCCAACTCGAACTCGACATCATCCTGGATCGAAACACGCGAACTGGCTCTCGAGCCATTGTGTGAACCGGTTCTCCCTCACGAGCACTTCCTGCATTGCCTCCGCAACGCCACTATAGACTACGTGGATGCGCCAGTCCCGTGTCGGGTCGGCAAGGAGATCGTCTCCGAGTACTCCTCGGACTCCAGCGTCGTACCCGACTACAGCTCGGACTCCTCCTAAGAGTTCGACTTCGGATTGGATCTGATCGAGTTTGAGTCCGAGCTCAACTCCATCGAGGAGCCATTGTCAGGTCCTGCCGCCGGCTTGGTCATCACATCAACTCCCGCCGGCAGATTCGTCTACTGGCTTAACCGCAAGCTCGCAGACCTGACCAATGACAACTCACGCTGCATCGCCTACCTTGAGACACTCCCCTTCTAGGAGGGGACACCTCTGACCCCAACTGCAGAGGAGTACTCACCAACCGAGGTGGCAACTAGCGACTTCGGACTCTACACACCTGACCGCAAAGTATTCGTGGCAACTGCAGAAGCTGGAACCTCAGAGGCCCGACCTGATCAGTACCTCGACAACATCTCGGATGACGAGGAATCAGCCAACGCACCTGCGGACGAGACTACCGAAGCCAAGAACGCTCGGCGTGACCAGAAAAGGAAGCGAGCAGATCGACACCTGCTGCTCTGGGAAGCTCTATCCATCCGCAACCTCAACGAGGCTCTAGACGAAATTGCCAACAGGAGTCATACCACCCCTGAGCAATGCCTTATGTCCATCAACAGGATAGGGCGAGCTGTTCAAGGGAACCGTGCAGGTGACCTCATCACCAAACTCGCTGAGGATGCCTACTTCATGCGGGTCAAATACAGGATACTAGTCACAAAGCTACTAGTCACAGCCGCACTCCAGTAGAAGTCGGACCTAACCACGTCTGTGGTGATTACCAGCCAAACCCCAACCGCTCTAGAGCCTCGGGGGAGGACCCTCACAGGGTGGAGCAAGTGGCAGCAGCAGCGGTAGTAGCTCCGCCTATGGCGCCGGCAGAAGTGGCGGCGGCAGCGGCGACCGTGGAGGCTGAGACCATGCGAACAGCCACGCTAGCAGTTACGAATGTGGCAGCTATGAAACCCGCCACAGAATCGACGAGATAAGCCACACCAAGAAGATTACCAATGTCAGTGACAACGACGGCTTCCCCGCTTACTCCAAACGACTTTGCGCTCTGCTACTCCCCAGAAGTTCAAACCTCTCGGGATTACCAAGTACGACGTGAAGCAAGACCTGGTTCAGTGGCTCAGGTGCTACATGCTGGCCATTGAGAATGCTGGTGGCAACAATGACACCAAGTGTCTCTACTTCCCTTTCTATCTGGACAAGGCTCCACTCACATGGCTCAAGTCGCTCGATAAGAACTCGATCGACGAGTGGGACCAGTTGAAGGCTCAGTTCACCAGCAACTTCGCGGGCTCCATGGGGTGCTCGATTACTCGCATGGACTGGTGATGGTCAAGCAAGAGCAAGGCGAGACGCGCTGCCAGTACATGCACAGCTTCTTCGTTCTTCGACAAGCGTGCGACCGTAGTCGATGTCACCGACAAAGAAGTCATTGACTACTTCCAAGACGATCTTCACCACCATCGCACCTTCGAAGATTTTGGTCGCCGTCGCCCGAGTTCAATCACCAAGCTCAAGGACATGATCACTTCATGGCTGATGAGGAGGACAAGGCCAACACCAAGTACGACTCCAACTGCGGCAAGAGCAAGAACAACACAGGCATCAACAACAACAAGGATCCAGGGGGTCGCAACAATAAGAACTACTCGGGCCCTAACCACAAGCGCAAGCCAAAAAACACTATCGTAGCTATACAACACCCTGCGAAGGACAGCTCCAAGAAGACCTACGGCGGCTTCAAAGACTTGCTCAAAGAGAAGTGTCTGTGGCATCTGGATGGCAATCACACAACCGATCAGTGCTACCAACTCCGACGAGCACTCAAGGTGTCCCTGAGCCATGACACCCCCACGACAAGAAGGGCAAGAATAAGGTCGATGTAGGCAGTGGCGACTTCCAAGAACCTGACAAGACGGTGAACGTCCTCTTCGGCGGACTACCCACCAAGCGAGCTCAGAAGCTCACTCTGCAGGAAGTCTTGAAATTGAACCAGCGGTACCGACACCTCTCAAGTGGTCGGAGGTACCCATTACCTTCTCCCACGCAGATCAATGGACAAGCTTCTCTGAACTAGGACGTTTCCCACTTGTCCTGAACCCAGTGATTGCGGTCTCCAGACTCACCAAGGTACTCATCAATGGTGGGAGCGGACTCAATGTCCTATTCACTAAGACCTTGAAGAAGATGAAGCTCGACATCACCGACATGCTCACGAAGAGAACGTCGCCCTTCTACGGCATCGTCCCAGGCAACACGGTATACCACTTGGCTCAGTGGTTCTGCCAGTTACCTTCGGGACAAGGGAGAATTACTGCACCGAGTACATCAAGTTCGAGGTTGCAGACTTCGAAACTTCCTACCACGCCATCCTAGGCAGACCAGCTCGTGCCAAGTTTATGGTGATCCCCCACTATGTGTACTTTGTACTCAAAATGCCATGTCCTGCCAGAGTACTCGCGCTACAAGGGGAGTTGAAGGTTTCCTAGGACTGCGACACCGAAGCCGTGGAGCTCGCAGCAACCAACCATGTGCCTAATGTAGTGATGGAGATCTACGCTGCATCCAATAAGCTCGCCACAAACAAACTCGAGATACTTGAGAAGACTAACACCTCCAATAAACCTTAGACAACAGAGGAAGTACAGGTGAAGGCCATCAATCTCTGGACCAGCGGCTACAGCAAGACTACCATGATCAGCGCGGGGCTCGACCCTAAATAGGAAGATGCACTTGTCAGCTTCCTTCGGGCTAACCGAGACATCTTCACGTGGAAGCCAGCAGACATACCAGGTGTGCCCAAAAGGTGATCGAGCACTCACTCAACGTCGATCCTAAAGCTACCCCCAAGTGACAACACCTTCGCTATTTCGCTGACGACCGACGGGACACCGTCAAGAAGGAACTCGCCAAACTACACGCAGTTGGCTTCATCCGAGAAGTCTTCCATCCTATGTGGCTCGCCAATCCCGTCCTTGTCCGCAAGAAGAATACCAACAAGTGGAGGATGTGCATCGACTACACTAACCTCAACAAGCACTACCCAAAAGACCCCTTCGAGTTGTCGCGGATTGATCAAGTCATTGACTCCACTGCAGTTGCCACTTGCTCTGCTTCCTCGACTGCTACTCCGGCTACCATGAGATCACAATCAAGGAAGAAGACAAGGAGAAGACCGCGTTCATCACCTCGTTCGGTGCCTACTGCTACATGACGATGTCGTTCGGGTTGAAGAACGCCGACGCTAGTTATCAACGAGCTATCCAAGCCTGCTTCAAGAAGCAACTCAACAAGAACATCGAAGCATACGTGGGTGACATGGTCATCAAGAGCAGAAATTCTGATACACTCATCGTTGATCTTTAAGTGACCTTCGCATCCCTGTGAGAGTACAGTAGAAGCTCAACCCCAACAAGTGCGTCTTTGGCACAACCTCGGGGAAACTACTCGGCTTTACCATCAACCATCATGGCATCGAAGCTAATCCTGAGAAGATCTCCGCCATCACCAACATGAAAGCTCCAACCTGCATCAAGGACGTCCATAAGCTCACTAGGTGCATGGCGGCCCTGAACAGATTTACTCAAATCTCGAATAATGGGGACTACCCTTCTTCAAGCTACTCAAGCACCAAGAGATGTTCGTGTGGACCGTGGAGGCTAATCAAGCTCTAACACAGCTTAAGGACTTCCTATCCAAGCCACCGATCCTCACAACTCCTCACAAACAGGAGCAACTACTACTCTACCTCACTGCCATCATCGTAGAGTGGCAAGAAGAAGGCCACGCCTACCCAGTCCAGTGACCAGTCTACTTCATCAGCGAGGTCCTGTCCGAGTCCAAGGCACGATACCAATAGGTCCAGAAGCTACTCTACACAATACTCATCACCTCGCGGAAGCTATGACACTACTTCCAGGAGTACTCGATCACTGTCATCACCGACTACCCTCTTGGTGACATAATCCACAACCAAGTGTTGACGCGAAATGTGCACCTAGCGCCAAGCACACAGCAAGCCGAACAAGCTGGCTTCACACGTGCAGAGAATCACAAGACGTGCCAGTCAATTTTCCCTGAAAATTAACAAAAGATAAAGCAGTTAGATACCAAAGCTTGGAACTTGCCGGGTGGTACCAGACAGTTCCATATTTACGGCCATAGAGCCAAATGGGATGACATATAGCTATAGAAAGCTATCTGCCAGCAAGTCGAAACCATTCGGGAGCATTAGAAAGGAAAAAGTAACATAGCCGAATGGGTGACGCAAGCATGACGGCGATCGGTCTTTGTTTGGACAAAGATGCACGTGCACAAGATCGCGACCGATCCCCGTGGTGATCAATGTTAAATAAATAAATGAAGTAAAACGCGAGCATAAATATGTAATAAACAAGCATGCATAGATCCAAAGCACTAGTCTACTGCATGTCTAGGTACTTTAAAACCCGTCGGGTACGACACCAAGCGAATCTATCCACCGCATGATACAACTTGCTTGGGATCGTGCCACTTTCCACAAATAGATCTATCCACCGCATGATACGATCTAAATATGGAAAGCTAAAAGCATACATTATTTAAAGCATACATTACGCACGTGTCTTACTCATGAAGAACATAACCGAATACGGCTGAACAGCCGATTCAGGGTCCATGAAGAAGGAACGAACATTACCAAGCAAGATAAATCTATCAGATTGATTTGAAATCTAATCCACCGGATGACTAGCTTCAAAGCAACCCAAAAACCTGCATCTACCGCATGATACCCAGTTCTTTCAAGATTTATACAAACTTTGGCAAGCTTGAACCCGCAACACGTAACAACCTAGATCGATTCGGTTTCGGCTATCAAAGAGCATGTGATCCACGTGTTGATTTAGCCAAAGGCACGAACTTGACTCGCATAAGGATCATCAAAAGGAATAAAGCCGATCCAAACTCATCTAGATTGGGCAAAAAGGTGTTACATGAATTTAAACATAAAGAAAAAACTCAAAGCAACACGGGGTAACTTAATGAATCTATTGAATCTTGCCAAAACCCAATACAGCCGATAACTAGCTTCAAGCTAGATCTTAGCCCATCGCATGGCTCATGACCTAACAAGAAACCCTCTTGAACCAAGCTTGAATCTACCGCATGACACTAAGCATGGTAACAAGACTACTTGCATCAAATCTAAATCCACCGCATGATACTAGATATGATACAAGGTTGCCGGTACTCACGGAGGTCGACGGATCAATGAACCCTCTCGAAGAACTCGACGACACGACAAATGGACTCTAGGGTTTCGCGTAAAGCCGGTTTGTATTGAGAATGATTACGTATATCTGTTACATACATTCAGGGCTCATATTTATACCCTGCCAAGTACAACCTCGAATGGATTTGATACCTAATTTATCTCTAAGCCTGATTGCCTATCCATCCATTCGTCCTCTCTGCTTGAGCCACGTCACCGCACAATCACGCAAAATCAGCTCAATAGTTCCTTTGCCGAGCGGAAGCAGATAGCCGACCGCAGATTTTTTCTGCCGAACGCATCTGAAGAAACCTTCCTTCCACCGGACGGATTTCTCACCGAGCTGGACCCACAAGTCAGACTCCTTACCAAATTTTGGTGTTAACACATGCCCCTTCAATTACGGGATAAAAGTGATTTTTATTTCGGAATTGACTCCAGCCACCAACGTCTTCAAATCGAATCTTTTTAACACCTGTTCTCACTCTTCGCAATCCGCCGGAATCTTCGTCTAGATCCAAACCCTAGATCCCCTTGTTCTGAGCTCGAATCCCCAATGGCGGCTCAAAATCAAGCTGCTCAGGTAAATTCCTCTACCATAAGCTTCATTCGGCATTTAGGTTTTCAATTTTTACCTGAGATATCTTTTCCGCTTTCCTTCAGGAGCTTTCCACCGAGCTTTTGATTCGTACCGAGGCCAATTCAAGATCCTACTATCTTGGTCCTATGGGAGTTTCCGATCCTCGAGAATTTATCGCAGCTGAATCCCGAAGGATCCCCTACAAAGCGGCTCTGACCACACCTCCTCAATGGCAGGATGCTTTCAAAAACTGGCCCTTGCCCCCAATCGCAGGCTGGAAAAATTGGTACCAGAGGATCCTTGCAGATAAGAGTGCCAGGACCCAGAACTGGGATACCCTCCGCATTGCTCAATGCTTGGAATTGTCTTTGGCCGAGACCCCAAAAAACGAAGACCTCTTGATAGCGGCTTGCCACTTCTGGTCGAATGGCGTCAACGCCTTCCTTTTTGGTCATGGCCCAATGTCCCCAACTCTGGCCGATGTGTACATGATTACCGGCCTTAACATTACAGGCTCTGTTCGTCCCTGGGATTTCAAAGGTTCCACCAGACAAACAGGGATGAAACCAGGGAGCGGATACAAGAATTACATCCTGAATCACATGAAGGACGGCCCCTTGGTGAAGTTGAATACAGGGCGTTTCTGAACATGTGGCTGTGCAGGTTCATCTTTTGCGGTAAAGCCAATGAGCCTACCCTGAATCACATTGCAATGGCTTCACACCTAGCCAATGGCAATCGCTTCCCTCTTGGGAAATACTTCCTGGGCAGTGTGTACCACATGCTTCATCAAACCGTCACCCAAATGTACACCAACCAGAGGATAGCATGTGTCAACGGTCCCTGGTGGTTTATCCAAATGTGGCTGCAACTGCACATGCATCAGATTGTTGGTGTTGATTTGACCACCCGGCTCTTCCCTTCGTCCAATCATCATGAAGGGGAACCCCAAGCCACCAGGGGATGCCACACTTATGGAGAAGCTGCTTCAACTGTTCTCATCAAGCAGAATGTCAGCCAACTCTTCGAGCTCTTCTTCAAAGGTTTCCAAAATCCTCTCTGGCTCCCCTATTTGGATAATGACAATTTGACTCTCCCTTGTGAGTTCTCCTTTGAAACTGAAAGCCAAGATGGAAGATTCCTGGAAATCCTCAACATCATTATCCGCCCATGCATTCTGCCGGCTGAATTCAGTGGAGGAAGGCTGAACCACAACACTTATGAATATTATCAGCCCAACATGATGGCTCGGCAACTCGGATGTGGCCAGATGCCCCCAAGACTGTTTCTGCATGAATTCCTCAAGCCCAGAGAGGAAATCAAAGAACTTATTCAAACTAGCGGAGTTTTTCAGTATGTGTGCAGTCCTTCTGTTTACACCTGGCCTTTCATACCCACAACAGTAGCTCACCCCACCTTCAACTCCTGGTGGCAAGAATTCCATGATCATATCTTCAGTGAGCCTGTACACTTGTTCGTACGAGTTGATGCACGATTTCCGGCCAACTTCGGAGGTAATATGATTAATCCTTAAATCGGACATTTCCTCTTCCAATCATGATTCGATCTTATTTCTTTTGCCCACGAACACAATGCCTGCCCCTCCGGCCGGGGAGATCGCTTACAATGCAAGAGGGCCCAATCTCGGCACTAGGATTCGGATCACCAACCCCGGCTCGGTTAATGGCTAGGTATGCCACAACGGATCCAACTCCGTCCGGCATTACCGCCGACGGGGAGGCAAGGCTTGTCTCTGATTGCTCCTCCAAATGCCAAGAGGAGAAGAACCATCAAGAAAGTCCTTGTTGAGGTAAAATTTCTTCCTTTCTTGATCACAGGATTACTTTTTCTCTGATAAATCATATCTTGTGCATTTTCAGACTAGAACTCAGCAATCCTCAGCTTCAGAACCTGCCAATGTTCCATCCACTGGTATGACCTTTACTATCCTTTTCTTGAGGATGAACACTGGCATTCATTCTTATTCTGGTATTTGCAGAGGAAACAATGGAGGATCAACTTGTGGACGTCCCAGTGTCTCAACAAGCAAGTCCACCTAGAGCTGAACCATCTGTCCATGTGGATATCTCATCTTCATCAGGGATCCAATCACCTCCTGCTCAGACAGAAACACCCAACTCACCAGAGATGAACTCCCCCTTTCAGCCGGATCCTCCAAGCCCTCCAAGGGCTCAATCACCTACTGGCCAGGCAGACACATCAACCCCAGCAGAGGCGAATCCAACCTCTCTCCAGCCAAAAGCTTCAGGGTTACCAGAAACTGCACCAGCACCCTCTCTCACAGAAGGTTCAGCTTTGCCTGGAATATCTTCTTCATCAACAATTCCAGAGGTTGCCCCTGAACGAAATCCTGCTCCAGCTCAGGAAGCCAGTCATGAGGTAAACATTTGCACCTAATCTTGTTATCCTTTCCTTCCAATACTCCTGACTCGGCAATATTGCTCTCTTAGGATCAGGCCCCATCATCATCAAGTCCATCAATGGGGAACAATCCAGTTGTCGAGGCAGGGGAAGGAGTGCCTCAAATTTTGTCAGAGGAAGTGTGAGAAAAGCTCAAGGAGATTTTTGCCTGGCTACAAAAAGATGCGCGAGACCAGTTCAAAGATCTTGATCACTTTGAAGAAATGCTTGAACCCATCAGCCAAGAACTCCCTGAGGACATCAATGCCTCACTTGCATCCATCTTCGGTCTGGAAATTCATTATGTGCCCATAAGACAAGCTCTGAGAAAGGTGTCCTCCCGCCCAGCTGTTGAACAGAAGAGGGCCAGAGCTGAACAAGCCGTGAAAGGGGCACAATCTCAGACCGAGAGCCACAAAGATACATTGGCTAATCTGCAAGCTTCTCGTGAATTGAAGGTCGCCAGAAAAGCTGCTTTGGAGGCAGAACTGAGAAGCCTGTCAGCTGAAATAGAGGCCGATGACAAGAAAATAGCAGAGCTCCCTGGATTGATAGAAAAGACCCAAGAGGCAGCAATATCGGCTATAGATGAGGTAAATCAATGTGATGCAGAACTTACCACCCTGTCCAGTGCCCAGAGAGATTATCAAGAGCGGATGGAGAACTTTCGCCAAGCAACATCAAATGTCTGCAATGTAATTGCGAAATATTTGAACATCTAGATGTTTCAACCGATGTGTAACCGAATTGGTCGCTCTTGTAACATTTGCTCTTGCAATTTTATTTCTCTTTTCTTCTGCACATCCTTAAATGCAACGCTGAACGACCCATTCGGTAAAGAAATGCCAATACCCGAACGGCACTTTGACTCCTTTCAGCCGAGCCAGTCAACCGAATATGACTCAGCCTAGAACTCCAAAGACCCGTCGGCGGACTGGTCAAGGAAACCTCTCCGCCTTCCGATTTTTCTTGGGATATGCGCCACGATCCAGAGCCACGACCTGAGGCCACGATCTGTCTTGCCAGACCTATAAATGAAAACCGTAGGTGCCCCTAGCTCTCCACCAAGCATTTAGCTCTCAAATCTTTGCCAATCTCAAGTCTTCTTCTTCTTTTCCCAAACAGCGCAAATCCCAGAAGCATGGTGCGCAGCCTCAACCGACGCCGCGCCTCTGATGAGGCGGAGGAGAGCCGCGCCAGTGCGCGCCGGAGGCAATGATCGTCAATTCCTCTTCTATGATTCATCTTTGATCTCCTTTTGTTTTGACGATCGTCCTTGTTTCATGTTGATTCAATGGAATCCATCTCCTGCGCCGGTCGGTCAGCCCCTACCAGACGACTCCTCGGAGTCCGACCATCACTCCCCCGTGCCGTACGGGGAACTTGACGCTCTATGCTTCAAGGCGGAGCTGGAGGTGGCCCAGCGCGAGCTGGAGGATGTCTCCAAGAAGGCTGGTATAGCCGAATTGGAGTGGGAAGACCAGCGCAAGCAGCTGCTGGAGACCATCGATGGTACGGCTCCGAAACCGCTCTTTGATCCAATCCAGCCTTTGATGCTAATCACCTTTCTTCTTGCACTCTGCAGCCCGTGATGCCAAGCTCAACCAGCTAAAGATGTTGGTGGAGCAATTGGCCGATAAGGTGAACGCCCGCGGAGACACGCCGGCGGAGCGCCTTGCTGCGGTGGAGCACCGCGTGGATGAAGTGGCCACCCATGGCGTCCGTTTGGGCACCACTTTGGGCCTGGACGCCATGGCGATGCACACTGACGTCGACTACTCCACCAGGCCGTGCGGCTTCCGGGGCAGCGCGCTAGAAGACATCGAGGAGATTGAGCTCATCTTGGAGCGCCTCGATGGCCACGGCGACGCCATTGCCGAACTCACTCATCCTCAATCTGTGTTGAACAGGCTCTTCGACTAGATTGTATTAGGGATGTTTGATATCGGCAATAAATAAAGAACTTTTGATTTCTGTGCTTGCATTGCGATGATTTTCTCCATGTTTGCATCCGTGAATCTTGTTTTTCCTTAAACGTATTCGGGAACTAGCTTGAGCCGAACACGCGAGAACAGATGCCCCTTGGCGCAAAAATCCGCAAAAGATCCTCGAATCGGCAATCCATAAGTACTGTTCAAACGAAAACCGTTCGCATTCGGGAAGAAAACCCTGCCGCTTGGTATTCTAAAAGTGCACGCCGGCCAGTCATCACTCCCAATGCACCCCCTCGGTCAATAAAATAGTCTGCTGAGATGCCCTGCAAATCCACTCGCACACTCATCCATCACTTCTCATTTCCTCCCCTGTCCTCAGAGGAAAAAACCCCAAGGCCATGGACAAAGGCAAGCAACCCCGGAGAGCGAGGCACTCCGAAGAAACGCACGATTCGAGAGTGAGTTTTCCCTTGATTTACTCCTTGTTTTCCCATATGATCTTGCGCTTTACCTCCTCTCTACCTTTCCTCTTTCAGCCTTGATTTGCTTCCCGAAGAAATCATTGGGACCGAAGACATGCCTGAGTACGTCTCCTCTGATTCTTCCCTCGAAGCAGAGGATGCCACGCCTGAACAGAGAACCAGCCATCAACTGCGCCGCCGCGTTCGGCACCTGGAGCATGACCTCAGGGATATCACCGCTTGTTGCCAGGCCGAGCGTGAGCGTCGCATGGCTTTGGAGGCATTAGTGGGAGGTAATGTTTCTAATCCTTTCTTGACTTCGCGTCCACATCTGGATTTTTTGCCCCTAACAATCACTCCTCTATTTCAGATGTCTCTGATAGGTACAACAACCTGAAAGCGGCTTGGGATAGCTTGGTGGAGGCAGCAAATCATGGTCACCCCCGTGCATTCCAAGTTGCCGTCACGGTGGTCCTAGAGCAACTGAAGAGGGAGCAGCCGAAGAAGCAAAGAAAAGATTGAATCATACTTTCGCTTCTTCCTCCAGGCCTTCTGCTTCCCACCTCCTCGAAGTCCTGATCACCAGGGTTGTTGGATGTAAACCTGCAAGAGGCAGTTGTAATGTAGTTTTGTGCTAAGGGCAATGCATCTAGGCACTGGCCATTTTCCCTTGTTTGGGATTTTTTTTGTTCTAAAGGCGGCCTCGTTCTTGAGCGCCGGCTCTTCTTGTGTCAGATGCATGTAATCCCACTGCTAGTGATCACCGATCGATTTCAATATTAGGATAATATTTCTTCAAATATCTCCCATTTATTGCAGTGGAAAATTCTTCTCCTAGTAAAGTTTTCAATATGTATGCATTACCAGGGACGCATCTGACCACGCGAAAGGGTCCTTCCCAGTTAGGGGACCATTTTCCGAATTCGCTGTATTTGGTTCCGATCGGCAATAGCGCTTTCCAAACTAAATCCCCTTCTGCAAATTGCCTGGCTTTTACTTTCTTGTTATAATACTTGGCAACCCGCAGTTTGTTCTTCTCGATGTTTTCCAGGGCCCTGAGACGGATCATGTGCAAATCTTCTAGCTCATCCATCATTAAGCCGCTGTAATCCTTGGAGCCTAACTCTTTCTGTAACACAACTCTCCTGGAATCTGATTGTATCTCCCAAGGTAGAACCGCATGATGTCCATAAACCAATTCATAAGGAGAGGTCTTTGTAGCTCCATGAGGGGCCATTCGGTAAGCCCACAGTGCCTCACTGAGTACCGAATGCCACCTCCTCGGCTTCTGGTCGATCTTCTTTTGTATAAGCTTGGTCATGATCTTATTAGAAGCCTCTGCCTGACCATTAGCTTGGGCATAATAGGGAGAAGAATTAAACAATTTGATTCCCATGCTTTCGGCAAATTCTCTGAATTCCAGGGACACGAATTGGGCCCCTTGATCAGTTGTGATTGTCTGAGGGATTCCAAACCGATAGATGATGTGCTCCTTGACAAATTCAACCATGTTTTCCGACGTCACCTTCTTCAGTGGGATAGCCTCAACCCATTTGGTAAAATAATCTGTAGCCAAAAGCACAAACTTATGCCCCTTGCTAGATGGTGGATTAATCTGGCCAATCAAGTCTATACCCCAGCCCCTGAATGGCCACGGCTTGATAATGGGATTTAATGCTGACGCGGGGACCCTTTGAATATTCCCAAACCTTTGGCAGTCTTGACATCCCTTGTAATACTCAAAGCAATCCTCTAATATCGTCGGCCAAAAGCACCCAGCTTGCCTGATAACCCATTTCATGCGGTAGGCCGATTGGTGTGCTCCACATATCCCATCGTGCACTTCACTCATCATCTTTTTGGCTTCTTTTGGACCCAGGCATCGTAACAACACCCCATCTAATGATTTGTAAAACAAATTGTCGTCCAGAAGAATGAATTTTATGGCCTTATACCTGAGCTTCCTAGGGACCTTTCGGGATGGATCTTTCAAGTAGTCAACGATCTCTTTTCTCCAATCATCCTTCGCAAGATCCGCTCCCAGTGCACACATATCTGCAGCAAACGCTTCTTGGCTCTCTTTGTAACCAGAGGCGCTCTGAGCCAGCCTGTTCGCTTCTTCGTTATGTTCCCTAGGAATATGCTGCAGAGTCACCAACGGGAAGCTCTTCAAGATTTCCCTGCATTCTTCGTAGTAACTCCTCAGCGCTTCACTTTTGCATTCGTATTGTCCGTTCAATTGCTGGATCACCAACTCTGAATCTCCATAAACCTCAACCGAAATGGCCCCGGCTTCTCTCAAATATTGAAGCCCCCGAAGCAATGCCTCGTACTCAGCCTGATTGTTTGTAACAGTGGGCTGTATGGGGATGGCAAACTCAAACATCTCACCTCTAGGCGAAATCAGTAGAATCCCTACCCCCCCCACCTTTACCACATGATGATCCATCAAAAAATAAAGCCCAAGGAGTAATTTCAAGCAAATCAATTGATGGATCGCGATGTTCAGTTATAAAATCGGCAATGATATGGCCTTTAATAGCTTTTGCCGATTCGAACTTTAACTCAAACTCCGATAAAGCCAAGATCCATTTGCCAATCCTGCCATTCAAAATTGGCATAGATAACATATGTTTTATTACATCAAACTTGGAATATACAGTGCATTCGGCATTCAACAAGTAGTGCTGAAACTTTGTACACGAGTAGTATACGCACAGGCACAGCTTCTCTGCAGCCGAATACCTGGTTTCAGGATCAAGTAACTTTCGGCTAAGATATGCTACTACCTGCTCCTTTCCTTCGAATTCTTGAATAAGGGCCGATCCAATGGTTTGGGTATCGACCGCCACGTACAACTTGAAAGGCTTGTCCAACTGAGGAGGGACCAGCACTGGTGGCTCCTTCATGTATTGCTTGATCTCGTCAAAAGCCTTTTATTGTTCGTCGCCCCATGTAAACTTCTGATCTTTCTTTAGTTTCAGCAATGGAGAGAATGGCAAAACCTTCTGTGACAGATTTGAAATGAATCTCCTTACGAAATTAATTTTGCCGAGCAGTGATTGCAACTCCTTGAGATTAGTTGGAGGGACAACTTCATCAATGGCCTTCATGCTCTTCTTGCCAACTTCAATCCCCCCTTCGTGGACTAAAAATCCCAAGAACTCTCCAGCTGATACCCCAAAAGCGCACTTGTTTGGATTCATCTTCAGGCCATGCTTTCGGGTGCACTCCAAGGTCCTTTTCACATCTTCCAAATGTGTGTCATGACTTAGGGACTTGATCACGACATCATCAATGTAAATCTCAACAACTTTGCCGATCAACTCGTGAAAGATGTAATTCATGGCACGCTGATAAGTTGCACCGGCATTTTTCAACCCAAATGTCATGACTATCCATTCAAACAGGCCTATATGACCAGGACATCTGAAGGCCGTCTTTGATATATCCTCTATTGCCATAAAAAATTGGTTGTATCCCGCGTTGCCATCCATGAAACTGATAACTTTGTGTCCAGCAGCGGCGTCAACCAACAAATCGGCAACAGGCATGGGGTAACCATCCATCGGAGTAGCTCTGTTCAAATCCCTGAAATCTATGCAAACCCTCATCTTTCCATTCTTCTTGTAGACAGGGACAATATTAGAAATCCACTCCGCATATCTGCATGGCCAAACGAAGTTTGCATCAAGTAATCTTTCAACCTCTTTCTTCACATCGGCCAATACCTCATCCTTGTAGATTTTCCGGGGTGGTTGCTTGTATGGTTTGAAACCAGATTTGATTGGCAATCGATGCTCAACAATGGAACGGTCTAGTCCAGGCATCTCCGAATAATCCCAGGCGAAGCAATCTTTATATTCCTTGAGTAGCTTGATTAATTCTTCCCTAAAGTCTGATTGCAAGTTTGCGCTGATGAATGTCGGCCTTGGTTTGTCACCGCTTCCAATGTCAACTTCTTCTAATTTATCGGCCGACATGAATCCTCGCCCCAACTTGCCATCAGTACCATCGACGGGGTTATCCATTAAAAATTGCTATAAGAGCCGACTGCTTGAATCGGCTGTTGATCGCTGCTGACAGGCTCAACAGGACCTTCTCCCCAGTCTTTCCCTGAGAAACAGTCAATGCCTTGGTACTCCCAGAAAGCTGGTTCCACGCTCACGGAGTCATCTGCTTGGACCACCTCAATATCATCATCCACCCATTGGATGAGCTGCTGATGCATGGTAGATGGGACGCAGCAATTGGCGTGAATCCAGTCCCGTCCAAGCAGTAGGCTGTAGGCTCCTTTACCTTCGATAACAAAGAAGGTCGTGAGTAGTGTCTTGGACCCGATCATCAGATCCACGTGAGTGCATCCCTTGGTGTCTGAAGGATTCTCGGCGAAATCGTTCAGTATTATGCTTGTAGGCGTCAGATCGCTAGGGCCCATGCCAAGTTTTCTGAAGGTGGTGTACGGCATTACATTGACCGCCGCTCCACCGTCGACAAACATCTTGGTCAATGGCTTGCCATTGACATATCCCTTCAAGTACAGCGGCCTCATGTGTCGATTTTTGGCTGGTTTGTCGAAGATGGCTTGCTTGGCTAGCACCAGCTGCGCCATCATCCCCTCGATCTGCTCATCGTCCAGGGACGCTTCTTCCTACACAACCTGATTAGCAGGAGCCATAAATTCATTTGGCAGAAAATATACCATGCACGCTGGAGCCGAACGCTTTGACCCTTCAGGTTTATCCTTTGGACGCCACACCTGCCTTGTCTGGATCCCAGCCTGCCTCAGTTCACGGTTCCTCAAGCGTTGAACCCTTCTCTTCTGACTTTTTCTTAGGCCAGGCGGGCACCATTGCCCCTTTTGCTAGATGTACTCGTCCTCGTCTTCCTCTTGATCAGCCCACCTCAAATCAGCTTGCCTTTTCCTGGGATGATCAATGATTTCAATTTTTTGACGCCGATCCTCGCTAGGATGTGTCCTTCCAATTCTTTCATGGACGGATCGGCGCCTTCCAATTCTTTCATGGACGGATCGGCGATTGGCAGTCTCCTGCCTGTACTCAAAATACCTATCACTGCACTCAGGGCAGTTTCTCAGCGTGGGCAGCTTCAAACCTTCGTTCCAACAGTGCCTGAAGAACGCACATCCCCAGTGCGCGTGCTCCTGCTCGCGCATTTACTGCTCCAGATCTCTTCTGCGCGCTTCCTCTTCAGCCCTGCGCCTCTCCTCCTCGTACTTCCGCTTCTGGTAGCGCTCTTTTTCCAGCTGGCACTGCCACTTATTGAGGAGGATATGCGAGGTCACCCTGGGCTTGGCTCCGGACGATTACCCGATCTCGACGTGGCTCTTGAGAACGCGGGGGGCCTCACCATGCACCTGCTCCAAAGTCACCTGACGCTCCAGGTCTACTGCTCCATCCTGCCTTGCCCTGGCTGAGGTCAAGACTTTGACCTTGCCCTTCTCCTCAGCTGTTACCATGTTGACCGAAAAACCCACCATGTTCGAGGGGAAAGGGTGGCCATCCAGCTTCATCTTGTTATCAAATTTGAGGTGTCCCTCCTGGATGGCTTTCTGGATCCTCATCCTGAAGACCCTGCAGTCGTTGATGGAGTGTGAGTTCCTGTCGTGGAAGCCACAGTAATGTTTCTCCTTTACTCCATCGGGCCGAAGCATGGAATGCCCTTCAGGCAATCTGATTCAGCCTTCCTTCACCAAAAGCTCAAACAGCTTGTCGGCTTTAGTGATGTCGAAATCATAGGTGCCTTTGGTCTGTTTGACCCAGCGCTGATTCATAGTCAATGGCTCTTTTCCCACATGATTTCGGCCGTAGCCACGTCCTGGTCATCATCAGAATCCTTCATCTGGTCGGCTTTTTCCAAGAACTGATTGTAGATGTCTGCCACATCGTGCTGTTTGCCGAACCTGGCATCCTTCTTGAAGCCGTATGCTTGGTTGCTCATTAACGACAGCTTTTGGGACAGTTGGCCCAGGTTATCGAACTCCATGCCAAACAGCTTCTCACGCATGGCCGGCAGCATCCCGGCAACGGCTATGTCGGCCAACTGGTCATCTGGTAGATTGAGCGAAAAACACATGCCCTTAACCTCCCTGAACCTCCTGAGGAACTCCAAGGGCGTCTCGCTGTGTCTCTGCTTCAGGGTAGCGAGGTCAATCAGCTTCTGTTCTGAGCTGCCGATGAAATAGTGGGCGTGGAATTTTCGTTCCAGCTCCTTCCATGTGCTAACTGACTGAGGGGGCAAAGATGAAAACCACTGGAACGCCGCACCCGTCAGTGACGCGGGGAAGTATCTGACTCTGAACGCCTCCTCAGATGAGCACTCTCCAAGCTGCATCAGGTAACGAGCAATATGCTACACCGTGCTCGTGTCATCCTGCCCGGAGAACTTTGTGAATTCCGTCGGAGGCTTTACCCTCGGTGGCAGGATCACGTTGTAGTACCACTCCGGGAACGGTGGCGTGTAGGTAGGTCCTTGCATTTTTGGTTTGAGGCCGAATTGATTCTGCAGCAAATCGGCCATCTTCCGCGCCTGGATATCGTCCTCCTGCGCGCCTGCAGCTGGTCCGTAACCCGGATTTGGGAGAGCATCGATGGCTCCGTAGTTCCCCACCTCGTGGTAGCCTCCACAGTATAGATTCCTCTCCGTAGCTTTGTTGCTTGCGGAGCAATCCGTGGCCGGAAGCAAGCGGGGCCCCAGGCGAGCCGAATGCCAACTCCCCGTATGTGGGCTGGTACGGGTTTGGCGCGTTGCACGGAGTTGACCCGTGCTTGCCCCGCGGTGGTGGGCCGGACCGGTCGCCCTCCGCGGCCCTGCGGTGGGGGGGCCGAACCGGTTGACCCCCGGCACCTTGTGGAGGAGGCCGGGAAAGCTTGGCTCCCGGCGCTGCGAAGAGGAGGCTGCGGCCGGGCCGGCTCGCAATGGCGGCTGAGAACTGGACTCGCCCATCTCCACGGTGCCTCCTTGAATGGGCGTCTTACTGAACGCCTGCTCCATGCCTGGACTGAAGACAGCCACCATCATTTGTTTGAACGCACCAAGGAAAGCCCTGTGGTGCCTGCTTAAGACGTGGTCCACAGTATCTCGGAACGCTTGCATGCATTCCTCCCTCTCCTGCTGGGTTGTGGCGTCGCTCTCCCCTGGCAACAATACCCTGGGCATCTCATTTTTCAAGTATGGGACGCCACTCCTGTTCTTCTTGAAGGACAGCAAACACTTTTGCTGGAATTGGTCCACGGCGTCCTGGAGCTGCTGCCGTTGTTCAGGAGAGAGGTCTTCGATGTTGACATCCATGATATCCCCGATGTCAGGCATCCTGATTTTCAGCTGTGGTCCCACCGAGCGTGCCAAAAAGTGTGTTGACGCGAAATGTGCACCTAGCGCCAAGTACACAGCAAGCCGACCAAGCTGGCTTCACACGTGCAGAGAATCACAAGACGTGCCAGTCAATTTTCCCTGAAAATTAACAAAAGATAAAGCAGTTAGATACCAAAGCTTGGAACTTGCCGGGTGGTACCAGACAGTTCCATATTTACGGCCATAGAGCCAAATGGGATGACATATAGCTATAGAAAGCTATCTGCCAGCAAGTCGAAACCATTCGGGAGCATTAGAAAGGAAAAAGTAACATAGCCGAATGGGTGACACAAGCATGACGGCGATCGGTCTTTGTTTGGACAAAGATGCACGTGCACAAGATCGCGACCGATCCCCGTGGTGATCAATGTTAAATAAATAAATGAAGTAAAGCACGAGCATAAATATGTAATAAACAAGCATGCATAGATCCAAAGCACTAGTCTACTGCATGTCTAGGTACTTTAAAACCCGTCGGGTACGACACCAAGCGAATCTATCCACTGCATGATACAACTTGCTTGGGATCGTGCCACTTTCCACAAATAGATCTATCCACCGCATGATACGATCTAAATATGGAAAGCTAAAAGCATACATTATTTAAAGCATACATTACGCACGTGTCTTACTCATGAAGAACATAACCGAATACGGTACGAATGTACCGATTCAGGGTCCATGAAGAAGGAACGAACATTACCAAGCAAGATAAATCTATCAGATTGATTTGAAATCTAATCCACCGGATGACTAGCTTCAAAGCAACCCAAAATCCTGCATCTACCGCGTGATACCCAGTTCTTTCAAGATTTATACAAACTTTGGCAAGCTTGAACCCGCAACACGTAACAACCTAGATCGATTCGGTTTCGGCTATCAAAGAGCATGTGATCCACGTATTGATTTAGCCAAAGGCACGAACTTGACTCGCATAAGGATCATCAAAAGGAATAAAGCCGATCCAAACTCATCTAGATTGGGAAAAAGGTGTTACATGAATTTAAACATAAAGCAAAAACTCAAAGCAACACGGGGTAACTTAATGAATCTATTGAATCTTGTCAAAACCCAATAGAGCCGATAACTAGCTTCAAGCTAGATCTTAGCCCACCGCATGGCTCATGACCTAACAAGAAACCCTCTTGAACCAAGCTTGAATCTACCGCATGACACTAAGCATGGTAACAAGACTACTTGCATCAAATCTAAATTCACCGCATGATACTAGATATGATACAAGGTTGCCGGTACTCACGGAGGTCGACGGATCGATGAACCCTCTCGAAGAACTTGACGACATGACAAATGGACTCTAGGGTTTGGCGTAAAGCCGGTTTGTATTGAGAATGATTACGTATATCTGTTACATACATTCAGGGCTCATATTTATACCCTACCAAGTACAACCTCGAATGGATTTGATACCTAATTTATCTCTAAGCCTGATCGCCTATCCTTCCATTCGTCCTCTCCGCTTGAGCCACGTCACCGCACAATCCCACAAAATCAGCTCAATAGTTCCTTTGCCGTGCGGAAGCAGATAGCCGACCGCGGATTTTTTCTGCCGAACGCATCTGAAGAAACCTTCCTTCCACCGGACGGATTTCTCACCGAGCTGGACCCACAAGTCAGACTCCTTACCAAATTTTGGTGTTAACACCAAGATGCTACCGAGAGAATCTCCAAGTGGGCGGTCGAGCTTGGCACCCTCAACATCGACTTCAAGCCACGCACCGCTATCAAGTCTCAAGCACTGGTCGACTTCATGGCAGAGTGGCGGGAGAATGAACTACCCAAACCAACAGAACGACCAGGGCATTGGGTGATGTACTTTGACAGCTCACTCAAGCTCGAGGGCGCGGGCACAGGGGTACCCCTGATCTCTCCAAAGGGTGAACAACTCAAGTACATCCTGCAAATCTTCTGGAAGGTCTCAAACAAAGAATCTGAGTACGAAGCTCTTCTACGTGGGCTCCAACTCACAATCTCACTAAGCATCAAGAGGCTACTAGTCTACGGCGACTCCGTAGTGGTTATCAACCAAGTAAATAACTCTTGGGACCGCAACAAGGAGAACATGGATGCCTACTATCTGGAAGTCTGCAAGCTCGAGAACAAGTTCTATGGTCTCGAGTTCCACCACGTCGTCCGCGACAACAACTTTGCAGCAGACGTCCTGTCAAAGCTTGGTTCTACTCGTGCTCAAGTACCTGCTGGAGTCTTCGTCCACAAGCTTCACATGTCATCTATTCCGAAGCTGGCGCCAATGACCACTGACCCTAGGCTATCACAGCCAAGTCAGGAGGTCATGATGATCGACACGGACAGGAGGCAACCCTTCATCGACTACATCCATGAGTAGAAGGTCCCTTCCGACAAGAATGAGGAAGAACAACTTGTCCGCCGAGTCAAGACCTACATACTAGTCGGGGACAAGCTCTACAGGGAGGGTGCGACTTCTGGAGTACTCATGAAGTGTGTACCCCGGAAAGAAGGCAAGGACATCTTGGGTTCCAATTTCAACAACCATCAGTTCTGGAAGTACTGCGAGAACAGCGGATCGAGGTCCGATATGTCTCAGTCGCCCACCCACGCGCTAACGACCAGGTGGAGCGCGCAAACGGGATGGTACTCGATGCCCTCAAGAAGCGATTGTATGATGTAGCTAACACCAAAGGAGGCAAGTGGATCAAGGAACTACCCAATGCACTGTAGGGGCTTTGTACTCAACCTAACAAGTGTAAGTGAAATCAAGCCCTAAGTGGGTTTTGGTGAATTAAGTGACAACTTGATTAAAACACTAACACTCTTGTGAAGCATGTGAGTAGGTCATTGATTATTGATAAATGATATTTATGTGTAAATTCATGCATTTGGCTCATATTGCAAATAAGACAAGGGTGGATCATGACAATATTCTTGGAATAATTATAAGCATGCTAAGAGTGAATGTCATGATAAAGAAAGGATGTTCTTCCCATTGGACTTTACATATAGCATACAAGAAGTGATCCTAAGCTAAAGAAAAGCAAATATAGAGGCATGATTAGATGTGATAATTGGTTGGCCTTTCTATGTTGGGCAAAGCACATTATGAAGAAAAGAGAAGCTTATGATATAATAATGGGAGAATTAAATCAAAGTTGAATATGGCATCAAGGAGATTTCACCACCGACACATGATAGAGATTGATGACCAATATTGTGAGGTTTATCAAGCAAAACATCAAGGGATTTCACTATTCCTACAAGATGGAACTTGATGACCTAAAACAATAAGTTTATCAAGTTCAATATCAAGTGGTTTTCACTCTTACTTTTGTGAAGATGATTGACTTGTTCAAAGAAGCTATTTGCGAGACTTCAAGTTGAGTTTTGACAAGGGTCATGTGGTTATCTATATTTCTTTGAACCTACAAATGGAAGTTTGCAAAAGCAAGAATATTTGATATCAATCATAGGACAAACAAATTGAGTGGCATCTCAAATAGGTTTATCTCTATGGTGCAAGGCTTGACTCAATCGTGGCAAGGATAAGTAATGAAGAGATCAAGATGGCTAAAATGAGGAACTAAGCTAAGGCTATGGATAGCGACCATAAGCGAAGTGGCTAGGGTGAAGTTGAGAGCATCAAGGATTTAGAAGTATCATATCCAAGCCTACCGAGGAAAGTGATAAATTGCATCTAATGTCATGATTGATACATTGGAATGGCTTAAGAATTCAAAGTGGTTGATCTCTACTCTATGGAAGAATTCTAAGTCACTAGCTCAAGGTGGACATGCCCAAGCACATGCATATACTTGTTCATCTACAATATGTGCTCAGTTGGTAGACATCATTGGAAGCCCTAGAATCATTGAAGATCAATTACCGACGTACCTTGGAGGTTCAAGCTCAAGTGAATTAATTAGGGTTTATCTTTTTTCTTGAGTTTAGGTTTGCCATACTATCAAGAGGGATGAATCATTGGTTGGACAACAAACATCAAAAAGTGCTCAAGTGAAACCTAGAGAGACTAATCCGTGAGAACAAAACCTTAGTTGAGCTCTCTGGACAAAACCGGCCTGACCGGTTCTGGAAACCAGTCTGACCGGTTTAGGCACTAACATCGTCCAACAGCTAGTTGGTTTGAAAACCGGTTTGACCAGTTTGGCAAACCGGTCTGACCGGTTTTGTCTGACAGACTAACAACAAGTTTTGAGTGTGGTGGGTATTTATACCCATGAGCTCCTCTTTTAGGGGCTGCCGGTTCTCTCCACTCCTAACACCTTCCAGAACCATACCAAAGCTCTCCCCAACCTCTCTAAGTGAGATTTAAGCCCATAGTGCCATATCCTTGAGTTGGGTTGAGAGAGTGACTAGTGTGAGAGCTTTGAGAAGCCTAGTGAGCATCTCACACATGAGCACCTGCTGATTTCATTGAAGATCTTTTAAGCATCTTTTACTCTTGGAGCATTTGCTCCTAGACAGCTAGAGGTCGCTTGGAAGCTCCAATATGAGATTGTGGAAGCTCCAAGAAGTTTGTATTACCCCTGTTAATCTAGTGAAAACCTTCTCATCTCAAGAGTTCGTTCTCTTGACTTGAGACCGAGGTAAAGGGCAAGCCTCATGTGGTGAGTCTATCCTTGTGTGGATACCTCAACAACGTGGATGTAAGCAAGCCTTTGTGGCAAGCTGAACCACGGGATAAATCCTTGTGTCATTTGTGCTTTTACTTCATATATATCTTGCTTGTTGATTTATCTCTCTATCTAGCTTATATCTTGTGCTTCCGCTTCTTTCTACTTTGGTGTGCTTGTGTTGTGTGTAGGGACTTCATTGATACTCTTGGAAACCCCTGTGGTAGCCCCACACTAGGTTTGGTTTGTTCTAGAACTCGTAGAGGCGATTTACATATTGTCGGTTCTGTTTGTGTAAAACCGGTCTGACCAGTTTTGGAAACCAGTTTGACCGGTTTCAGTACTGATAGTGGGTTGAATTTTTATAAGTGTGCAGATTTGCCTATTTACCCCCCCTCTAGGCGACATCAAGATCCTTTCAACAAGCCAATGGGACAATCGCCCTACTTCCTGGTCTACAGCTCCGAAGCTATTTTACCTGTCGACGTGATGCGGGAATCCCTGGTAATAGAATAATACGACGAAGGCATCTCAGAAGACACTAGATGGTTGACATCGACAGCCTCAAAGACGCCCGTTGTGCTACCCTTGTCCAGTAAGCAAGGTACCTAGAGGGTATTTGACGCTACGATGATCACAACGTCAAGGAACGCTCCTTCAACATCAGTGATCTAGTCCTCTGCCACATCCAGAACACAGACAGACTACACAAGCTCAGCTCGCCTTAGGAAGGTCTCTTCTGAGTCTCCAAGGTGACCGGACCAGGCTCCTATCATCTTCAGACACTTGAAGGCGATGACATCAGCAACTCGTGGAATGTCGACCAGTTGTGTCGCTTCTACGCGTAGTCGCTCGACTACCTATCTACGGGTCCAGCCTACACGGCTACTCACATACTCCTTGCTGTAAGCGGCCTCTCAATCCTAGCACTAGTCTACGGACTACCTCTATCCAAGATCCAGCACTAATGACTACTAACGGATCCTGGGCTACACATAGCCTAAGGGCTTTGACAGCAGTCTATAGACCATGTACTCTATTGATCCAGCCACAACGACTACTAACGGATCTCCAACTGTAAGCGGTCCAAGGACCCCTAGCAATCACTTAGCCATAGGCGGCCTCCGGGTCCTAGCGACTTCATACTTGTAACGGCCCTCGCCATCTAGGTGTACTCTTTCATCAGTAATAAAGTTCGATTCTTCTCAACTTGTTTACTGTGACTCCTAACTAGGCGGACTCTACTGAGTACTACTACTCACTGCCTCTTCAATGGGTTAGTACTCCGCAAGCTATGATGCAAGCTACGGCAACGAGTACCCATCACAACACGGAAGTGGACCAACATCAATCATACTTGTTGACGCAAAAATAGGATGTAACCTCCGCGTGTAGCACACGTGACTGCCTGGTCTGTAGCGAGGCGTGCCAGTCAATCTGACCTATTGATTAACAGTGGAAAATATTAGGGATCGGCTAGAGAACCGATGGCCTTTCAGTGACACATGTACCAGCCAATCGGCCGATACGGGTAAAGCGGGATCGGCCGGCTTGAGAGCGACCGAAGTGCGGATGTGTAAGTAGATAGATCGGCTGGATCGGTCGATCGTGACATTAGCACTCGAGTAGATCGGAATCGACTGCAGTGTTAGAAGCTGATAGGATCTAGATCACGTGGATGATAATGATAATAGCTAACACCACAAGAATTGGTATGAAAACTTGCAGATCTAGCTAATATCGATAAGGGGTGAATAAAGTACTAGATGAAACCTCAGCGATGCGCCCGGAGGTTAAAGCATAGGATTATTCTGTAAAATGGTACTCACAAGCTTGCCGGAGGTTAGTTGATGCAGCCCAACGAACTTGAATCACGATGTTGTAGAAAAAGGGAAAACGCAATGGTGAAGTCGCCGAAAAGTAGATGTTGTAAAGGTAGATGTTGTAAAGTAGATGCAATAAAGTAAAGGGTTTGCCCGGTGGTGGTTTGTTTGACATTGGTGTGTATAGATTTTCCAACCACACAGGGTCGCTATTTATGTCCCGAGGACAACCCCGACTCCTAGCCGACCACAACACTGTTTACTTGCATCTAAAGACAAATAACTACTAAAAATAGAAAAGGACTCTCGCAGGAGTCAAAGCTGCCTAAAACTGACTTTTTGACCTGTCGCCAATCGTAGACTGACCCGTTGTTGGTACTTGTTAAGCCTATAGAAATATTATGATGGACAATCCGCAAGCGCACAGATACCGGTGAGCATTACACCCAGGAGAGGGTTTTAAATATCGAATCCACAAGGAGAATGGTAAAGAGAGTATCTGAGGTATATAACTAATCACTGAGTAGGTATCAAGGACTTGACAGAAAGAGAGATAAGGAAAACTTATGGATGACTGGTTCTTATTCTCACAAGCTATGTCTATATTTTTCTTATGGGGTGATTGTCTGAAGGCACACTTAGGAAAGGGAACCTCCCGATAATCTATGGGGGGGGAGTCCTACAGTTTCTATAGACGGGAGGTGGACTGCAAAGGACAGACGGGAACAAGGCCACTTCCCGCTTCTACCACACGATCTGGAATATATAAGGCATTCATAATCTAGCTAGTCTAAGCACCACGCTTACACTAAGCATGCAACTTTAAATCAAGAGCGTCAGGAATTAAAATACTCAAAGAGTTATGAACCATAATAACTATAAAAACAATGTTACCCACTTGAATAAGAAGTCGATCTTTACACAAGGTCTCAGGATCAGGCACCAATGGAGTTGATCCCAGAGGTAGAAGATGAAGAGGAGACACTGACAGGTTCTGGCCTTCCTTCAGCTTCGACTCTACCGCTCTCTAATCCTCTCGAACAGGATTAACTAGATCTAAATAGATCGTGTCTATAATCTCTCAACTTGATACTAACTCTCCAACTCTAGTTCTAATCGAGAGCTCTAATCACAGATAGGCATGGATGATCTGATAGAATGAGTTGTTCTCTGCCCTGGAGTCAGGGGGTCTGCTTATATAGCCCGGAGGAGATGACGTGCACCGTACGATCAAACCGACCTTAACTTGAGGTTCAGATTGATCCTCATAGGCGGTGGAAGAATATTCCGGAAGCTGGGTCCATTTGGCGCCAGGGGGGCTGGTCGGCCCCACCACTAGGCCGATCGGGCTGGGGTGGGCCCCCTTAAGGTCCACTTCGGCCAGGTGGGTCCTTGATCCTTCTAGATGCTTCTTTCTTAGGGTCTAAGTCACGTTGAGTTCCGGAGTCTTCTGGAGTCTTCTAGAGTGGTTTCTTTGCATATTTTCTGAATAGTTCCTGTAAATTCATAGATTCACCATAACTCATGGAGTTGTCAATATAAACCCTAATAAGGTTATCAAATTATATTTTAGTCCTTTTTGCAGTAAATGTGAGGGATAAAATTCATAGATAAAATGTGTCAACAAAATCCCCCACACTTAAGCTTTTAATCGTCCCCGATAAAAGGATGGTTTACAACCGTAGAGACAAGAATCAACATAATTATACTCCTTAGTCATATCTGTACTTAGGGAAAATCTGAGCATAGTTAGAAATAGATCACCTTTATTTCTCAAATCAAGTCAATGGAGAGATAAGTCTTGAAAAGAAAATGCAACCTTGCAGACTCCTTTGTGATACTCTCAAATTTTTAGAATGTAAAGATGTAGCAGACTTACCTCATATATTGCTAGGTCAAAATCTGTATCCATGAAGAGTCCTGTCATAGGTTGTAGATCAATATATGTGCGTGTGTCAAATTTTAAAAACCACTGTTTTGACTTTAAAAGCTTCAATCTTTTCCCATTTTTTAGAACAAGGTATTTAGCTATTTTGTGGAGAGTTGGGTTCTACTCACCCTCGGACACGCATCCATTATTACTCTCTCACTTATTTTTTAGAGAAGTAGGCACTACTCATCCTCGGACACATGTCCATTATTTGTCTCTTTTTTATGCCTTTTTTCTGAGAGGGGGGTTCTTCTGACCCGTAGAACACTTGTCCATTTTCTCCTCTCCCTCACTTTTCTCTCCACTCATAATTTTTGTTTGGCCTTTTCTCTCTTCTTTTTTTAGCTGTTCCTTTTTTTATGATATGGGAGATAGAGATAAAAAATCTTAGAGCATAAATACTTTAGTGAAAGCAGTGTACGCGATCTTGATCAGAGACTTAGACAAAACTTCATCATAGCTCTAGATTTGACAAAGCTCAATACAAGTAAGCACCATTTAATAAAATTTATTTTCAATGAAAGCTCTGCTGGGATATATTATTGATCACAAAGGAGAAACTCAGCTAATGATTTTTAAAGCGCTCTCCATAGACAAGATAAAAGAAAGATGGTTCTCATTATTCTAACCTCATTCTGATCATCCCAAAAGCATTAAGAGCATAAACATGTGAAACTTTATCTTTTAGGTTATCAAGACATTTTAGCAGGGCATCTTTGTTCAAATTCGAAATGGAAAGCAAATTGCACAAAATTTTAAAACTTCAGAAAGCAAACCGAGTGGTGGACGAGACGTGGCCGAACTGGGTTCTGTCGTGGTTCGTTGTGCGAGTCGTTTGTTTTTTGCTTTTCCCATTTTTCTTGATTTTGGTCATGGGAGATGCCATTTGGTCGTCTGTTCTCCCCCCCACACTTGTTTTTTGTTATCTTGTATGCACAACATGGTGGAGACAAAAACATATCCAGAAAACATATATAGGCAAAAATAGCTCAACTTGTGGAATACTTCTTTATTAAAGGAGAGAGCACTATATCAAACAACTCTAAAAACTAAAGCAAAATAACTAACTCGAACTAACTATCACTAATGTGCTCTCTAACTAAGGAGTCTACAAAAGGGCTTGCCCTTCTTAAGGTCGCGACTATGGTCTTCCTCATCGTCCCTATGTTTCTTTGATTCTAACAGTTTGAGGACGGTCTTGGTGAGGGAAGTGTTGACGCGGTGGATCTCTTTGCAAGTTTCTGCCAGGCTTGCTACTTCCTGCGCTAGCTCAGCTACGGTCTTCCAGATCTTCTGTTTCTGCAGCATCCGCTGGCTGGCTTCAATGACCGGACTGCTCTTGATTTGAGGTTCTTTGGCACGAACTCCGTCAATAGTGACATGGCTTGAGGAGGTGGTGTACTTATGTGCCCTTGTGTTGCCATGCTTGTCCATGCGCATGTCAGCGAGTCGCTCTCCATCCCTTGGTTTCTTTAGATCCATGTAGCTAGGAACATGGACCGGCTTCTTCTGAGCTGCTTCACAACGGAGATCGTACGACTGAGCATACATTGCATGCCTGCTTTCTTTAAGTGGTGGCGGTGAACATGGACGACTAGGCGGGAACAATGAGAGAGGGCTGAGATCAGGAGGCAAGAAGGCTAGCGGCTTTTCTTCCTTCTCGAAAGGAACAACCGCTTTGGCTTCAAAGCTAAAGGGGACAAGCTGCTTGTCGGCCATTGCTGCTACTAGGAGGCTTTGGGATGAGAAAAAGGTGGAGGTTTGCCCCTGCTTATATATCAGTCCCGGACTTGTAGAGGGGGTTGACCTAGCTTGGAAAGGCTGCGGAATATCTCGTAAAAGATGCCCAAACAAATTTTTCCGAACCTAAACACCTTAGAGATAGTGCGGGCGAAAGCTGACGGTGCGAGGCAGCGGGCAGGGCCCGATCGGCCCAGTGAGGAGGCCAGTCGGTCCCCCACCTCGTCATGTCGCGGCGATCTTCAGCGCGGGGTGCTCTAACCGTGTGTTGATCCCTAAAAACCCTAAGATAGCCCATTACGACCTAAAATTAATATATGTGGGAAAACAAAAGAAATCTATTTCATCTAAATCCTCAGACTCTTTATTGGGCTCTAAAAATATTTTAAGACGTTGACCATTTACCTTGAATAATGTACCTTCGTCGTCTTCAAGAGTGACGACTCTGTGTGACGATGAATTCACCACCTTGTATGGTCCGTCCCACTTGCTTCATAGCTTCCCGTGTGCAAAGAGTCGTACCCTGGAGTTAAAAAGTAATACCTGATTCCCTGGGTTGAATTCTTTCTTTATGATTCTCTTGTCGTGCCATCTCTTGGTTCTTTCCTTGTAGATCTTGGTACTATGATACGCCTTCTCTCTCCATTCTTCTAACTCGGACAGTTGCATTTTCTGTTTTGTTCCAGCTGCTTCAAAGTCCATGTTCCATTTCTTTATTGCCCAATGAGCCTTGAATTCTAGCTCAATCGGCAAGTGACATGTCTTCCCGTAGACCAGTTGGTAGGGAGACATTCCAAAGGTGTTTTATAAGCTGTCCGATAAGCCCAAAGTGCTTCGGGTAACTTGTATTTCCATTTTATCCCCATTTGGTCCACCGTCTTCTATAGAATGTTCTTGATCTGCTTATTGGACGTCTCTTCTTGACCATTTGTTTGCGGGTGGTAAGGAGTAGTGACATTGTGCCAGATCCCATGGTTCATGAGGTATTTCTCGAAGCGCTTGTCGATGAAGTGGGATCCTCCATCACTTATCACTAACCTTGGTGTACCGAATCTCGGAAATATTATCTCTTCAAACATTCTTATTGAGCTTTTGTGGTTAGCAGATCTGCATGGTAGGGCTTCAACCCATTTAGAGACATAGTCAACTGCCACTAAGATGTACTCGAATTTCGCGGATTTTGGGAATGGTCCCATGTAGTCAATTCCCTAGACATCAAAGAGCTCGATCTGAAGGTTGGTTGTCAGTGGCATGGCATTTCTGGAATTGATGTTTTCATGTCTCTGACAGGATTTGCACCTTCGTATGAAATCTTTTGTGTCTTGATACATGGTTGGCCAGAAAAATCCGCTTTGCCAAATCTTTGCATGTGTGCGGAAAGCTCCATAATGACTTCTATATGGTGATGAGTGGCACTTCTCAATAATCTTCATTCCTTTTTCTGCCGGTACACACCTCTTGAGTAACCTGTCAGAGCATACTCGAAAAAGGTATGGTTCATCCCACAGGTGATGGCGACTCTCGTAAATAAGCTTTTTCTTGTCGGCTCCTGGTCATACATACCCTGCAACCATAAAATTAACAATATCTACGTAACAGGGGTCTGACCAGGAGACCCGATAGAGCATGTCGTCCATCATTGCGTCATTGATGGGTAGTTCCTGTGGTTTCATAAAATACATTCTAGACAAATGATCGGCAACTGAATTTTCTACTCCCTTCTTATCTTTTATTTCTAAGTCAAATTCTTGGAGAAGCAGAATCCATCTTAGTAATCTAGGTTTAGCATCTTTCTTAGTGAGCAAATATTTTAAAGCAGCATGATCAGTGTAAACAATAACTTTTTCTCCTACTAAATAAGATCAAAACTTTTCAATGACATAAACAACATCTAGCAGTTCTTTTTCAATTGTGGCATAATTGAGTTGAGGTCCTGTCAAAGTTTTAATAGCATAAGCAATGGCATGATGTTTCTTGTCCTTTGTTTGCCCCAAAACAGCTCCCACAGCATAATCACTTGCATCACACATAATTTCAAAAGGTAAAGACCAATCAGGGGGTTGTATAATGGGTGCAAAAATAAGAGCATTTTTATAGTTTCAAAAGATTTAAGACAAGCATCATCAAAGTCAAAAGGAACATCTTTGGCAAGAAAGTTTGTAAGAGGTGTAGCAATATGAGAAAAATCATTTATAAACCTTCTATAGAAACCAGCATGGCCAAGAAAACTTCTGATTCCCTTGACATTAACAGGTGGAGGTAGTTGTTCAGTTACTTCTATTTTAGCTCTATCTACCTCAATTCCTCTTCCAGAAATTAGATGGCCTAGCACTATTCCTTCTCTAACCATGAAATGACTTTTTCCCAATTAAGGAGTAAGTGCTTTTCTTCACATCTTTGCAAAACCTTATCCAAGTTTTCTAGACAATCATCAAAAGTCTTTCCATAAACAGAAAAGTCATCCATGAAAACTTCCATGATCTCTTCAATCATATTAGAGAATATAGACATCATACATATTTGAAAAGAAGCTGGAGCATTACATAGCCCAAAAGACATTCTATGATAAGCATATGTTCCATAAGGACATGTAAAAGTGGTTTTGCTCTGGTCACTAGGATGGATTGGGATTTGGTGATATCGAGAATATCCATCAAGAAAGCAAAAGAAAGAGTGATTTACCAACCGCTCTAACATTTCATTAATGAAGGGCAGTGGAAAGGATCTTTCCTTGTGGCTTTGTTGAGTTTTCTATAATCTATGCACATACGCCAACTAGTGATGGTTCCCAGAGGAATTAATTCATTCCTCTCATTTTTCACAACTGTCATGCCTTTCTTTTTAGACACGACTTGCACGGGGCTCACCAACTCACTATGTGACACATGATATATAATCCCGGCGTGAAAGAGTTTCAGAACTTCTTTCCTCACTACCTCTCTCATCGCATTGTTGAGTCTTCGTTGTGGCTCTCTAGATGGTAGAACATTAGGGTCTGTAGGAATGCGATGTGTGCAAAGGGCAAGACTGATGCCGTTAAGGTCTTGGAGCGAGTAGCCAAAGGCTAAGCGATGTTGTTCTAAGATGGTTATCAGCCTATGAGTCTCTTCCCGAGCGAGTTGGTCATTAATGATCACAGGAGACTTAGAATCATTGTGCAAAAAGGCATATCTAAGACCAGGTGGTAAAGGTTTAAGCTCAATGGGAGATCTCGAGGGTTCCTCAGTTTCATCGTGGGGCTCAGATTCTGTAGGATTTTCTTCTTCCTCCTCGATGAAGAATTCAGTGACATCTTCTTGATTGGATTCTACGAAATGTTCTAGAGATCCTTCATTCACCTATTCCATTGGGTCAGGTTCAGGACTGGGTTCGGTCTTAGTATGGATCGAATGTGAGAACTGTAAGGGAACTTTAATGGTTTTTCCTAGGCAAACATCAAGTTTCCTTGTGTATCCTTCTTTAAGGAGTTTTTCTAAATGATAGCCTATTAAAAGATCAAACTCCTTAATATCACAAATGTGAAAGCTCAGGTGAATTGGCATGTCGTAAACTAAAACAGGTAAGACATAGAGAATTCCCGAACTTTGAATAATTTTTCCTGAGGAGCACTTTAATAATTTTGTTGTGGGAGATAATGACTTTTTTAATAAACTGATGGAAAAAGGATAAGGCTATATATATTGATTCCCACAACTGGATTATAAAGGGCATCAAAGGGGTTCCATTGATTATACATTGAATTGGTATAGAAGGTGAATCCAAATGGACTACATCAGAAGAAAGCTCTGACTCTTTTAACCATTCCCACTCATGATGGATGCAAGCTCCACAGTGTTGAGAAGGTTTGCTCAAAAGGGTCTATCTTCTCATGTGAAGAAGATGTGTGCTTTCGAGGCCTCTTTTCTTGATGATATTTAGAGGTGTTTCCATAATCGGAAAATAAATCATCCTCGATATTATTTATAAAATCAGGTAAAGGAATTTTTTCCCGTGGTGATTCTATATGTTGGATAGCTATAGGTTGAGATGTTTCTGGCATAGGTTCTGGTGTAGCTATCTCTGGAATCTCTCCTTCTAAAGTTTTCTCTTCTAAAGGACCATCCTTAGTGCTGGCTAGAATGTTGTCTAGGACAGTTTTAGCTTCACTAGATGTAAGGTGTATGAATGATCCATGAGAGGAGGTATTCAAATAGGCTCTAGATTCCTTATTAAGACCAATATAGAAATGTTGAAGGAGAATATGGTCTTGAAGGCTTAGATCTTGTCCAGATTTGCAAAGGAGTTCAAAACGTTCCTAGGATGAACTCATAGACTCATTATCCCCCTGTTTGAAGGATATGATCTTGATTCGGAGGTCGACTAATTTAGATAAGGGATAAAAATCCATGCAAAAATCTGCATGGAGAGTTCCCCAATCGCCTTTCATCTTCTTTTTGGTCCGGTCGTACGATTGGCGAGCTTTTCCTTTCAGAGTGAATGGAAAAAGCTTGCAACAGATAGTCTCGTCTGACACACCCTCAATGTGCAGGCACTCACAAGTTTGCTCAAACTACTGGAGATGATGATAAGGGTCTTCATCTTCTATTCCTATGAAATTGTTGGTTTGGACCATCTCTATTAACCGTGGGCGCAGCTCATAGGCATCAGAAAGGATTGGTTTCGATGATGGCATAGGCCTAAGGATGAGCTTTGAGGGTGCCAAAAAGTCTTTAATGAGGGTAGTTGTGACGCCCCAGGTTTCAACCGGGTTCTTTAACCCTAATGATCCGGTCAACCGAGTTGACTATGGTCAAACGACAGTCAACATGGGCCATCACTTCGAAAACATCACCAACGACCCCTAATGACCCACCTTGGTCAACACTTGGTCAAGTTTGGTCAAAACCCTAGCCAAAACCCTAAAACCCCTTTTGACCCTCCCATGTCACCCAGAACTTTTGCCGCGTTCTCCAAATTTCACCTAAACACTTCAAATTCTCCCAATTCAAAAGTTGTGTAGTTTTTCATGGGACACATCTTTCATGTTGAGTGGCATTGGAGATTTGAAGCCTAACTAGATGAAAAACCTTGGTCAACACCCCCAAGCACTATTCATCAGCGCCTAGAAAACTGCCAACTTGGCATGCCATTTGTGCAAAATTGGTTGAGAAAAACACCCTAGAGCCTTTATAGGAGTTGTAGGGGATCAAGAGATCTACAACTTTCCTATTAATCGTTCGGTACACTTCAGTTCGAAATTTAGGAGTTATGCTTGGTCAAACCGGGCTAGTCTGATTTTTTTTGGCGCCTGGAACGCGTGCACGCGCACGACGTCACTCCCGGCGCTCCACGTCGACCGCGCCGCGGCTCCGCCGGGCCCGCACGGCGAGGCCGGCCGGCGCCCGTCGATGCATGCGTGGTGGGACCCTCCCGTGCCGAACCGCCTTTCCGGTCCTCTCTCCTTGCGCCACGCGCCTCACACGCACGGGCCGGCCGCGCCGACCATGCCGCCTGCCCAATGGCGTCGCCGCCGTACTCCGCGCACACAGGCCGCCATGTTGTGCCCATACCGCGGACGTGCCGATCACTTGACGCTGCGCGAACCGCCTTGCTCGGCCGCCTATAAAAGGGCAGGAACCCCGCTCGCGCACGACCACCAGAGCGCCACCGTCGGCACCATGGTTGCTGTCAATGCCGAGCTCCCATGCCCGCATGTTCTCCCTGCCGTCTAGCCTTTCAGGCATCTCCCCTAGGCACTGTAGAAGGTCCTTCCACTGCCTGTTGCCTAGGCCTGACCGCAAGCTCGCCGGAGCACCCGCCCCTGCGCCCGCCGCCACCTGACTCCGCCGCCCATGTCTTCCGGCCATCTCCCCGCCACAAGTAAGCACCCAAAACGGCCCTAAGCGAACCCTAGACCCTCCCCAGCCACTCCCCCGGCCAAGACCGCCAGCGACGTCGCCAGAATCCGACCAACCGTGCCGCCCCCATGACCCAAGGGCCACAATGCGAGGCATGAATTCTTGCTGAGGTGTTTTGTTCAAACCAAGGGCATAACTGTGGGCCTCCAAAACTTTATAGGGGCCCTCTCGCAAGAAGATTCTTTAACCTTTTGAGTGTTTTAGCCGCGGCTTGTAAAATCCATATAAAATCGTAGGAAAATCCAAAAATTGCAAAACCAATTTTGTTGTACTGTTTTGACTAGAACTACAACTTTTACGAAACTTGTATATGCTTTTGTGCTTTACTTTTTACATGAAAAATATAAATCTTTTTTACCTAGATCTGTTGTACTGCCAAATACATAAATGTTGATGAGATGATTTTTGGATATGTTGTGAGTACTAGCACGTGTAGGTCCTGTGCAAAAATTTGCACAAAGTTACTGAAGGGATCTTTTATTATGATTTATCTTGCATTTATGACTTTTCTGCCTAGATGATCTCTGTAGCAAAAAGTAAATAGATTTTTGAGCTATACATCTAGGAATAGTCATGAAATGTCCAAATACACCTTCACTGAATTAATCATGATTTTTGGACTGCTAGAAATATTTATCCCTGATTTATGCTTGTTTTTAATCATAAATGTGTAAATCTACTTCTATAATGGCTATAGATGTGTTTGTTAGTTTCCTAGGCTTGTTTATGCTAGAGAGTGTGTAGAAGAAAGTTTGGCTCTAGAAGTGTTACATTTATTTTTATATGCATTTATCTTACTTGTGGTAAATAGAATGCTATATTTGATATATTTATTTTTATTGCTTAAGCAAGTGTGCATGTGTGAGCAGTGGCTTGCATTAAACTTAATGAGCTCAGTGAGTAACCCACTTGGTGTTTTATGAATTATTTTGTTGAATAAAATCGAGGATCCATTGTAGGTTTAATAATGTAATTAAATGGGAAAATCACACTCCACACCTTAGGACCTTGTGTTTGTGTTGTGAAACTTGCTAACAAGTTTATAATCAACCCCTTGCTGTTTGTGGTAATTAAATTAATTTACTTGTATATATATGTACACAGTCACTATTAAAAAGAGTGGATAATAAAGCATCACATATTGTTCCTTTTATAGGAAGAGTATGATGAATGTATTATTATCTAGGTGAATGTGGCATGCACCCCATGGTTGTCATGTGTTTTTTGTAATTAATTAAATCAATTCATCAATTAAGTTTTGCATTTGCATCCTCCGTGTAGAAGTTCCCGATGGTAGCTACACGCTTGTGCCCGCTGACGAGTACGAGGGAGTAGGAGGAGACGTGCACTACGTCACCGTAGAGCAAGACCGGGACCAAAGTCCGGAAGTTTCTGTAACTACTTGTGCCAACGAAGGCAAGCCCCGGTTTATCATTAACCCATGTTTTATTTAAATTATGCAACTATCTTTGTTAGTCTATGTGCATTTACGTTCAGGAGTTGAATGAAACCCTAGTTGCATGACCCCTAGATGCCTATGTTCTTTTACTAGTATGCTAGGTCGTTAGATGCTATGCTCTAAGGACCTGGTAAAAGTCGAGTGATGTTCGTCACTCGCGAGAATAGGATCTCCTTTATGGAATCACCCTTTTTATAAATGGATTGCTCATGTGGTGAGAGCATGGGATTTGGGCTCTGGTCCAGTGGCTTCGTGGGATAAGCTTTTGAACATACTAAGCACTTATCGGGCATGGGAACGGTAAGCCTAGTACCTAAGTGAGGCGGCAAGAGATTTTCCATTACTAATCTTGAGCATTCACCTGCCTGGCTCATTAACGGGAGGGGGGTACTTGTGTGAGGTTGGATGTACTGAGTTGGGGCATACCAGCTAGCCTTGTGCCCAGGACTGTAATATCTATCCCGAACTGAGGATCGATGGGAACCGCTTGGTGGGTGTCGGCTCTGTTGGGGCACCGCTCCGTGTGTTTAGGTCTACCTTGCAAGGTTGTGAATCAATCGATTGTCGGCCTCTCACCGTTATCTGAGATTGCTTAATCAACTGGCCATGATATCCCTTAATGATGGAACTATGTGAATTCTTCTGCGTGAATTAATTGTATTGTACAATTCTTGATTGCATTAGTTGCTCACTATAGTAATGGTAATATTACTAGAATCTGAGCTAAAATATTGAAAGTAAGGATCCATGATCCTAGTTGCTTTTTGGCAAAACAAACCCACCAGCCAAAAGACCTACATGTCTAGAGGTAACTTTTGTCAGGTAAATCTTGCTGAGTATTAGTATACTCAGCCTTGCTATAATTGTTGCTTTCAGGTGAAGTTGTTTGGCCTGGTGAGATTCCACTCGGCTGGGAGCTAGAATGGGTGGATGATGACGCCGAGTGATGGCATCACGGATGGCCTCTTGTGATGTCATATCATATCGTTATTAGTACTTCCGCTATTTTAATAAAACTCTAAACCATTTACTTTCATGTCAAAGAACCATGGTGTTGATGGTAAAAAAACTCGTTTAACATTTCGATTGGACTCGCAAGCGTACAAGTCAAGTCACCTATGCCCTTCTTCACCTACGACAGATCCCAAGGTTTGTAAATCCACGGAGCAAGGGGATTGCTAGCGCTTAACCAAGCACTAATCTAGTTGACTAGGGAAACCTTTAAAGAGAGGATTAAACTTAAAGTAAAAGCAATCTAATCTATGTTAGTCTAAGATTAAGCTAGATGGCAAAGGTTGTTACAAGAGAGTGATTAAGAAAGATAAGCGTTCCCTCCCTAGGATCTAGGATATCATGGATATGCATCTACTACACGAGAGTGGTAAACCAATATACCGGGGATTGTGACCACGGTTTCACCATTTCCCTCCCCCCGTACTGTCACTACGCGGAGGTAATCGTGACTAGACCTATGATGGACACGGTATGTTGATGGAATCTATGGGAGTAGCGGATATCAGACGCCCGAAAAACACGCTAGCTAACCTTAATCGTCAAAGCATCATCAACATGAAAGCAATAGATTGAAACCACAAATCAAGTAGCGATCACATAGCATGTATCCATCTAACCCTAGGGATGAACGGATACATTACCCCATCATTTTACAAGGATTGAAGCACATAGGGGTGATGGAGACTCCAGAGAACGTCGTCGATGAAGATGGCAGTGATGAAGCTTTGGAATACCCCTAGGCCAGCGGCTTGGAGTCCTTCTCTTGCTTCCTTCCCTCCGCCGATGTTGATCCTTGCGACGAACTCATCTAATCTCCTCCCTCATCTTGTGGTGGAGAGTTTCTAGTGAAAAGAGGTCGGTAGAATGATTCGATGCAACGACCGTCGGACGAGGGAGCTACAAATAGACTGAGACGGAGCTAGGTCAAAGGGCGGGCCGAACCGGGCCAAAAACCCCCTGGGCCGGTCCGAACGGGATGATTCTTTATTATCGCTTAATGACCAAATGGAGTGGTTTAGGTGATAGTATGGAATTATCTCGGATGGGGTTGTCACAGTAGTGTCCATAAGGACAATAGGTAATCTAAAACTAAAAAGAAAAAAGAAAGATACAAGATTAGTTATACTCTAAGAGTTTTCTCTTAACCGTTCTCCCCGGCAACAGCGCCAGAAATGCTTGTTGGTATTTGTTTAGCCTACAGAAATATTATGATGGGTAATCCGCAAATGCATGGATACCGGTGAGCATTCCACTTGGGAGAGGGTTTTAAATATCAAATCCACAAGGAGAATGGTAAAGAGAGTATTCGAGGTATATAACTAATCACTAAGTAGCTATCAAGGACTTGACAGAAAGAGAGATAAGGAAAACTTAAGGATGAGTGGTTCTTATTCTCACAAGCTATGTCTATATTGTTCTTATGGACAGGAGGTGGACTGCAAAGAACAGACGGGAACAAGGTCACTTCTCGCTTCTACCACATGATCTGAAATATAGAAGGCATTCATAAGCTAGTTAGTCTAAGCACCATGCTTACACTAAACATGCAACTTTAACTCAAGAGTGAGAGGAATAAATGTACTCAAAGAGTTATGAACCGTAAGAACAATAAAAACAATGTTACTCACTTGAATAAGAAGTCGATGTTTCCACAAGGTCTTAGGGTCAGGCTCCAATGGAGTTGATCCCAGAGGTAGAAGATGAAGAGGAGACACCGACAGGTCCGGGCCTTCCTTCAGCTTCACCTCTATCACTCTCTAATCCTCTCGAACATGATTAGCTAGATCTAAATAGATCGTGGCTCTAATCTATCAACTTGATACTAACTGTCCAACTCTAATTCTAATCTAGAGCTCTAATCTCACATAGGCATGGAGGATCTGATAGAATGAGTTGTTCTCTGCCCTGGAGTCAGGGGGTCTGCTTATATAGCCCGGAGGAGATGACGTGCACCGTACGATCGAACCGACCTTAACTTGTGGTTTAGATGGATCCTCATAGGCGGTGGAAGAACATTCCGGAAGCTGGGCCCATTTGGCACCAGGGGGCCGACCGGCCCCACCACCAGGCCGATCGGGCTGGGGTGGGCCCCCCTCGGGGTCCACTTCGGCTAGGTGGGTCCTTGATCCTTCTAGATGCTTCTTTCTTACGTGCTAAGCCACGTTGAGTTCCGGAGCCTTCTGGAGTCTTCTAGAGTGGTTTCTTTGCATATTTTCTGAATAGTCCCTATAAATTCATAGATTCACCAAAACTCGTGGAAATGGTCAATATAAACCCTAATAAGGCGATCCAATTATATTTTAGTCCTTTTTCCAGTAAATGTGAGGGATAAAATTCATAGATAAAATGTGTCAACACCTGCCTCCGCCATGCTTTCCCTTTGGTGTATCTCCTTGATTACTGCCTTCTTCCTTTCTATCGGTTGATCTTCTGGTTAACCATCGGTCGATTGCTCTGACCCGCTGGCCCACTAATAGAGTCAAACTCCTTTTGACCATCGGCAGATCCTATTGACTACCATTTTTTCTTTCTCTAATCGGCCGATTGCACTCTGTTTTCATAGGCTACTCTTCCTTATTCTTTTTGACTTGTTTCTCGAAAAAGCAGTGTGAACACATGCCCCTAGTTTCGGAGTAAATAATATTTTGCTCTACAAGTTTCCTCGAATCCATTATCTTCCTCGATTCGAAGTCGCCCGTAGAATCTCAGCAAACATTCAGGAGCCATAAATATAGCCCCCTTGGTTCTATCTTTCCCCCAAATCTCTTTGTTTCAACATCTCAAGCTTTCAAGCAACAAACCTAAGCTCCAAAGCTTCTGCTGATGCATGGCGTCCTCAAGATCCACCGGAGGACCCCATTCTACTTCTGCACCTTCAAAGGTGACTCTTTCTTCAATTTATCTGGTATTTCTTTCGACTTTTTGCTTATTTGTCTTTAAATTTCATTCTCCCACTCTACTTGAAACCTAGGTTTATTTATTACCTAAGGAACTTAGATCTCATCCCACCATTCCTGTTGATGATAAGCCAGGGCTCACTTTCCTTGGGCCAAGGGTGATATTGACCCCATTGAGATGATCAAATTTGAAACTGGTCGAGTCCCCTTTAAGCATGCTTCTCTGAATTTGACCGATTGGGATGGTTGCTTTAGGTCTTGGACATGTTATGTCAAAGGGTGGATAGATTGGTACCTCAGAGTTTCTGCGAAGAATAAGGGATCTTGGGAATAATATAAAATCAGTCCATGCATCACTTTATCTCTGTCTGAGATATACCAGAATGAATCCCTTCTGATACCTACTTCTTATTTTTGGTCTAATGCGCTTAATGCTTTCTTGTTCGGCAATGGGCCGATGACTCCAACCTTGGCCGATGTCCTCATGCTGACTGGTCTAGATATTTCCTCCTCAGATACCCTCTTTAGCCACCATAATGACAAACTTTCTCATCAGTTGAGGACCAAGAACATTGGTGGATGGTTTGGTTATATCGCTGAGCACAAGAAAGAAGGAACCATGGGATAGAGGGAACATGTTGCTTTCCTGAATATGTGGCTTGAGAAATTCGTCTTCTGTGGCAAAACTTTTGCCCCATTGCTAATTACCAGATAGTGGTTGAGCAGTTGGTTGCTGGCAATTGCATCCCTCTCGGAAAATACCTTTTAGGTGTGGTTTACCATTTGCTTCATCAAGTAGCATTCAGCTTGTCAACCAATTCTCCCATAGGTACTCCGGGAGGTCCCTGGCGGTTTATCAACATGTGGCTAAACCTTCATCTTCGAGATAGGCTGGAGCAGAATATTTGTACCAAGACTTTCCCAGCAGATCAACCAGATGGTGTCTCAATCGTGAGGCACCGATGTATGAATTTTGGAGAAGCTGTTTCTATCATTCCAAGACACAAAAGAACTCATTCTCGTATAGCATAACACTTCAAAAGTTTCTACCTTGGCTTCAATTCAAATTCCATTATCTGGATTGTATATAGAGACGATGAGACCTACTTTGAGACCACATTCAGCTTTGATGATATCCATAAGGATGATGAAGATAGGATTGTTTTTGTAGAAATCATAAAACCGGGTCGTTGTATGGACCTCCCGGGCCCACTACCTCGGTGGGTACCGGGACCGACTACTCGGTGGGCCCCGGGACTACCCGACTTGCGCTACACGGCACACGGAGGCGTGGAGCACAAGGACAAGACACGGGAGTAGTACTCGGTTAAGGCTCGTACACGTTCCGCACCGTATAGAGGTCTCCTAGACGTACTCGACTAGTACTCCTTCCCTACTCCGACTTGTAACCCCGCCTCCGGACTATATAAGGCGGGGCGGGGACCGATCCCGGGATCACCTCGACCTCACCTCATCCAATCTCAACTCACGGCGCACCGTTGCACCATCCCGTAACCGTGCCCTATCAATCCGAGCTACGCGGCATACGGGACGTAGGGTATTACGCACCTCGCGGCCCGAACCTCGTCTAAATTGTGTGTCGCGTGCCTCTTCCTTCGAGTTACCGATCTCGGCGAGTCACATTCATCTACTTCGGGTACTCCCCGTAGTAGGTTGCCGGTCCAAAACACCGACAGCGCGGCGCGCCAGGTAGGGGCTCTCGCTCGAGATCACATGGCGAACTCGACGGCTTCCGTTCACATCAAGCCAACCGTCGCCTTCAACCGTGGCGACACCTTCGTCTTCGGGGGCTTGGGTCTGCACTGCTGATGGCGCGGGCTCTTTCCAGCGCCGCTTGATCATGCAACCCGACTCGAGGACAGGCCTTGTGACGCTTCCCGAAGTTGTCACGGGCAAGCTCGCCGGCAAGTTCGGCGAAATTTCGCTCTCCAACCTCCACGGCCGACTTCGAGCTCGAGTCCGTCTCCAACTCGAACCCGACGTCGCCATGGGCCATCGCATGCGAGCCGGCTCCTCAGCCATCGCAGGCGGTCCCCTCTCCACGTCAGCGCTCTGTGCGTGGCCCTCGCATTCCCGGCCCGGGCCCGCACGGAGGCTTCTACGCCACGACGGGCGGCAAGGAGCCCGTAACCGAGTACAACTCGGACTCCGACGCCGTCTCCAACCGCGTCTCGGACTCCCGCCCTCTCTCCGAGTTCTACTCGAACCCGGACTACGAGTTCGACTTCGGGTCGGACCACGAGGAGCCCGAGTCCGAAGACAACTCCTCCGAGCTTCCCTTGTCGTGGCCGGCCTCCGGCTGGTTATAAGATCGACACCGGCCGGAAGATACGTCTCATCGGCCGGACCGCAAACTCCGCCGAGTTGACAACGGGGGACTCACGCTACGTCGCCTACATCGACTCGCTACCGTTCCGGGAGGGAACACCACTAGCCCAAGCCGACTCTAGCGCACCAAGCGAGGTGGCGCCTTCCGAGCCAAGCTTGGGAACGCCCGACCGTCAAGTCTTCATGGCTGCCGGCGACACCCCGGGAACCTCGGGCACGGCCGCGGACAAGTACTTGGAGGACATCTCCGCGGACGAGCCGTCTCGTCGAGGCCCCCGCGGACGAGACCGACGCCGGCGAGGGACGCCCGGCGCGAACGTAACGGAGAAGCGCAACGAACGACGCCGACGGCTCGGAGACAACCTCCCCATCCGCAACCTTGCGGAAGCTCTCGGCGGTCGAGAGCAGAGTTCACACCACTCCCGAGCGAGTGCCTCATGTCGATCACGGCGATCGCACGGCGAGCTCGGGGCATACGGGCCGGAGAGGTCATCGCCAAGCTCGGCCGAGGAAGCTTACTTCATGCGGGTCGACAAGAGAGTCGGCCCAACCTCCCCCGGCCAAGCCTCGCGACAACGAGGCTACTAGTTGCGATGCCGACCCCGGTCCCTAACCGTACTCGGGCGACATCCCGGCCCGAACCAAACCGTCGACGCTCCACCGCCGGCGGACCCTCACGACAAGACAACGTCAACCGAGAAGTCGTCCCCCACGCGTGCCTCGGCCGGTGGTGGCGGCAACGACCCCGACGGCGGCGGCGGCGCGGCGGCGGCTCCAACCACGGAGCCAACAAGAAAGCCGGAGGCGGCGGGCGCCGCGGCGGCCGTGGCCACGCGCATAGCCACGCCTCCGGCGCCTCTCACGGCGGGTACGATGCCCGCCGCAGAATCGAAGAGTTGCGGCGAAGAAGTCGACGACCGCCGCCGAAGGCGACGGCTTCCCCGCCTTCTCACCCCGGCCGCAACTTTGCTCCTCCCCGACAAGTTCAAGCCTTTGGGGATCACCAAATACGACGCGAAGCGGATCCCATCCGGTGGCTCCGATGCTACGCTCTCTCCATCGAGAACGGCGGCGGCAACGGCGACACCAAGTGCCTCTACTTCCCCTTCGCCTGGACCAAGCCCCACTCACGTGGCTCGAGTCGCCCGGACAAGCACTCAATCGACAAGTGGGACCAGGCGAAGGAGCAATTCACAAGCAACTTCGCGGGCGCCATGGGCCGTTCGGGTACTCGCATGGACCTTGCCATGATCAAGCGAGAACAAGGCGAGACCCTCCGCAAATACATGCGCCGCTTCTTCGACAAGCGCGCCACCGTCGTGGACGTCACCGACAAGGAGGTCATCGACCTCTTCCGGGACCGGGCTCTACCATCGCCGCACCTTCGAGGACTTCGGCCGGCGCCGTCCCAGGTCCATTCCCCACCTCAAGGACATGATCACGTCCTGGGCGGATGAAGAGGACAAGGCCAACGCCAAGTACGACGCCATCCGCGGCAAGTCCAAGCGAGAACCAAGGCGGCGGCGGCAGCGGCAACCCAAACCAAGGCGGCCGCAACAACAACAATAACAACAACAACTTCTCGGGTCCCAACCGCAAGCGCAAGCCGACAACACCGTCGCGGCTATCCGGCGTCCCCCGAAAGGGAACTCGAAGAAGAACTCCGGCGGGTTTAAAGACCCGCCGAAGGAGAAGTGCCCGTGGCATCCAAACGGCAACCACACCACCGAGCAGGTGCTACCGGCTCGGGCATGCGCTCAAGGATACGCCGGAGCCACCGCACCCTCACGATCGGAAGAACAAGAAGAAGGACGGCGACGACTTCCAAGAACCCGAGAAGACCGTCAACGTCCTCTTCGGCGGACTACCCCGCAGGGGGGAGCGAAGGCTACTCGCCGTGAAGTGATGTCCATTGAACCGGCGGTTATGACCCCTCTCGGGTGGTCGGAGACGCCCATCACCTTCTCCCGCGCGGACCAATGGACCGGCTTCTCCGAACCAGGACGCTTCCCTCTCGTCCCGCAACCTACGGTGGCGGGCTCTAAGCTCAACAAGGTGCTCATCGACGGCGGAAGCGGGCTCAACGTCCTCTTCACCAAGACTCTCGGGAAGATGAACCTTGACGTCACCCCCATGCTCAACAAGAGCGAGTATGCCTTTCTACGGCATTGTCCCAGGCAACGCGGCTATCCCACTGGGCTCGGTGGTACGCCGATTACCTTCGGGGCGTCTCGCGACAACTACCGCACCGAGTACATCAAGTTCGAGGTCGCGGATATCGAGACTTCCTACCATGCCATCCTCGGCAGACCGGCCATCGCCAAGTTCATGGCGGTGCCCCACTACACATACTTGGTACTCAAAATGCCAAGTCCGGCTGGCGTACTCTCCCTCCAAGGGGACTTGAAGATCTCTCACGACCGCGATACGAGAGGCCGTGGTGATTGCTTCGACAAATCAAGTACCCACCCCAATGATGGAGGTCTACGCCGCGTCGAAGAAGCTTGCCACAAGCGAACTCGACATCCCGCAGAAGTCCGACGGCGCCAACAAGCCTCGGCCACCCGAGGAGGTGCTCACCAAGACGGTCGACCTCGGAACGGGCGACCCCACCAAGACTACCACCATCGGGGCCGGCCTCGACCCCAAATAGGAAGACGCGCTCATCGGCTTCCTTCGGGCTAACCGCGACATCTTCGCGTGGAAGCTAGCGGACATGCCGGGAGTGCCCGTGGAGCCGATCGAGCACCGCCTCAACGTCGACCCAAAGGCCACCCCCAAGCGACAACACCTCCGACGCTTCGCCGACGACGGACGGGACGCCATCAAGAAGGAGCTCGCCAAGCTACTCGGCGCCGGCTTCATCGAGAGAAGTCTTCCATCCCGAGTGGCTCGCCAACCCCGTCCTCGTCCGCAAGAAGAACTCGAACGAGTGGAGGATGTGCGTCGACTACACCGACCTCAACAAGCACGCCCCCAAGGACCCCTTCGGGTTGCCACGGATTGATCAAGTCATCGACTCCACGGCGGGCCGCGACCGCTCTGCTTCCTCGGATCGCTACTCCGGTACCACCGGATCGCAATCAAGGAGGAAGACCGGAGAAGACCGCGTTCATCACCCCGTTTGGCGCGTCTCGCTACACGACCATGTCTTTCGGGTTGAAGAACGCCGGCGCTACTTACCAACGGGCCATCCGGGCACGCTTCAAGCGGCAACTCAACAAGAACGTCGAGGCCTACGTGGATGACGTGGTTGTCAAAACCGGGGACTCCGGTACCCTCATCGACGACCTTGAAGAGACCTTCGCATCGCTACGCGAGTACCGCCGGAAGCTCAACCCGAACAAGTGCGTCTTCGGCGTACCTTCGGGCAAACTACTCGGCTTCATCATCGGCCAACGCGGCATCGAAGCCAACCCCCGAGAAGATCTCCGCCATCACCAGCATGAAAGCTCCCACGAGCATCAAGGACGTCCGAAGGCCGACGGGGTGCATGGCGGCATTGAACGAGATTCATCTCGAAGCTAGGAGAACGGGGTCTCCCCTTCTTCAAACTACTCAAGCACCACGAGAAGTTCGTGTGGACTGCAGAGGCGGACCAAGCCCTTGCCCGGCTCAAGGACTTCTGTCGAAGCCCCCGGTCCTCACGGCTCCCTACAAGGGCGAGCGGCCTCTCGCTCTACCTCGCCGCGACTACTCACGTGGTCGATCGCCATCGTCGTCGAGCGGCGGGGAAGACGGCCACGCCTACCGGGCCCGGGGCGCCCGGTCTACTTCGTCGGCGAGGTTCTATCGAGTCCAAGGCTCGCTACCGGCCGTGCGAAGCTTCCGTACGCTCTACTCATCACCTCGCGGAAGCTACGACACTACTTCCGGGAGTACTCGGTCTCCGTCGTCACCGACTACCCACTCGGCGACATCCGAGGAATCCGGACGCCACCGGAAGGATCTCCAAATGGGGCCGTCGAGCTCGGCGCCCTCACCATCGACTTCAAGCCACGCACGGCCATCAAGTCGCGGGCTCTAGTCGACTTCATGGCGAGTGGCGGGAGAACCGGCTACCTACTCCCACCGTGCGACCGAGCATTGGGTGATGTACTTCGACGGCTCACTCAACCTCGAGGGCGCGGGCGCGGGGGTACTCCCGATCTCCCCAACGGGCGAACAACTCAAGTACGTCCCGAGATCTTCTCGGAAGGTCTCGAACAACGAAGCCGAGTACGAAGCCCTCCTACACGGGCTCCGCCTCGCGGCTTCACTTGGCATCAAGCGGCTACTAGTCTACGGCGACTCCGCGGTGGTCATCAACCAAGTCAACAAGTCCTGGGACCGCAACAAGGAGAACATGGACGCCTACGCCTAGAAGTCCGCAAGCTCGAGAACAAATTCTATGGTCTCGAGTTCCACCACATCGTTCGCGACAACAACGTTGCGGCGGACGTCCTCTCGAAGCTCGGATCCACCCGCGCCCAAGTACCCGCGGGCGTCTTCGTCCATGAGCTTCACGCGCCATCCATCCGGAGCGGCGCCACCGACCCTTGTCCCGACTAACCAACCGGCCGGGCGGGGAGGTCATGATGATCGACGTGGACCGGAGGCAACCCTTCATCGACTACCTCGGCGAGCGAGAAGGTCCCCTCCGACAAGAACGCGGCCGAACAACTCGTCCGCCGCGCCAAGTCTTACGTCCTCGTCGGCGACAAGCTTTACAAGCGAGGAGCATCTTTCGGAGTACTCATGAAATGCGTCCCTCGCGAAGAAGGCAAGGACATCTTGGAGGAGATCCACAAGGGTGTCCGCGGCAACCACGCGTCCTCCCGCACGCCGGTCGGCAAGGCCTTCCGGCGAGCCTTCTACTGGCCCACAGCCCTGGGCGATGCCGAAGAACTCGTCGGACGGTGCCAAGGATGTCGGTTCTTCGCCAAGCGCAACATGTCCCCGCCTACAAGCTAGTCACCATACCACCAACCCGGCCCTTTGCCCGCCGGGGGCTCGACATGATTGGGCCACCGCCAACCGCGCCGGGAGGATTCAACCGGGTACCGGTGGCTATCGACAAGTTCACCAAGTGGATCGAGGTCAAGCCGGTCACATGCCCCAAGGCCGACGGAGTACTCGACTTCCCCGGATGAACTCGTACACCGCTACGGGCTACCCCACCGCATCATCACGGACACGGGGTCCAACTTCAACAACCACCAGTTCTGGGAGTACTGCGAGAACAGCGGAATCGACGTCAGATACGTCTCAGTCGCCCATCCACGGGCCAACGGACAAGTCGAGCGCGCCAACGGGATGGTGCTCGACGCCCTCAAGAAGCGGCTACACGACGCCGCTAACTCAAAAGGGGGCAAGTGGATCAAGGAACTACCCAACGCACTGCGGGGGCTGCGGACTCAACCATCCAAGCCAACGGGGCAATCCCCCTACTTCCCGGTCTACGGTTACGAAGCCATCCTCCCCGCCGATGTCATATGGAACTCGCCGGCGGTGGAGCACTACGACGAAGGCGTCTCGGAAGACGACAGACGAGTTGATATCGACGGCCTCGAAGAAGCTCGCCGTGCCGCCCTCGTCCAATCGGCAAGATACCCGGAGGGTATCCGACGCTATCACGATCGCAACGTCAAGGAACGCTCCTTCAACGTTGGAGATCTTGTCCTCCGCCGTATCCGAACACGGAAGGACTTCACAAACTCGCGCTCCCCCCGGGAAGGGCCCTTCACCGTGGCTAAGGTGACCGGGCCGAGGCTCCTACCGCCTCCAAACACTTGAAGGCGAAGAAGTCAACAACTCGTGGAACGTCGACCGGCTCGTCGATTCTACGCCTAGTCTACTCGACTACTCCGGGGTTCAAGTCTACACGACCGCATCAACACCCCTAGCCGCATGCGACCCCTCCGGGTCCCGGCTTCAAGTCTCGGACTACTCTCCTCCGAGTCCGGCCCCGTGCGGCTACCTACGGACCCCGGGCCGCAATGAGCGTCAAGGACTCTAGCAGCGGTCTACCAAGAAGACCACACTCTAAGATCCGGCCGCGCGGCTACTTACGGATCCGCGATCCGGCCTACACGGCTACCTACGGATCACTCACCGTAAGCGGCTACCCGCTCCCGGTACTACTCGGCCGTAAGCGGCCTCCGGGTCCGGGCGACTACTTGTAACTACGGCCCCGGCCACCCGGTGTGTACCTCTTCGGTAATAAAGTTCGATTGTTCATCAACTTCTTTATCGCCTACTCCCTGCGACGGGACTACTAAGCCGAGTACTACTACTCGCACCTACTCCACGATGGGCGCTCCGCACTCTGAGATCGCGGCTACGAGTACTCATTGATGGAACTTCACATTTCATTGACATAAGAGATAGTTCATTACAACTGTTTCCTATACAACTATGGCTACTAGCTATCTATGCAGAGCTACTGGAGATTCAGCTTATCGGCTACCTGCTCCGCGATGGGAGCCATCTGCTCCAGCAACTCTGCGTACTGCTCATCCGAGCAGTTGGCGGCTACCCCGCCGGCGACTACCTCCACCGGGGCCTTCGGGAAGTACGACTTCATGAAGGCCAGCACCTGCTTCGGGATTGACTTGGCCATGTGCTTCACGTAGGCGGCCAGCCGGCTTGGCGCCTCACGAAGTCGATCCGCCAACGGAGCAATCTTGGGGCCGCCCGGGTGCGGCACCAGGAGCCTCGCGATCGGGAGGGCGGCCTCTTCCGGGTCCTTCGGTTGGGCTCGGAGCGCCTCGCGATCTTCGTTCAGCTCGCAAGGATTTGTAGCGGTTGACGAGATCCCGGTCGGATGCAATTCTTAACTCCATGTGCTTCTCGCACTCGAAGGCCGGCTCCTTGTAGTCGAGTTCAAGTACCGGCGGGCTTCTTGCTCCCGGTAGAAGAGATTCTTCATGCCGATCTCCGAGCCCTTCGGACGCTCCACTCGGTCTTCGAGTTCGCAACACGAGAACACAACAACGGGTCGAGCTTGATGACTCCTAACAAGTACCCGACAAGTCAAGAGACATACCTTTATTCTTGTTGCGGAGGCCTTTATTCTTCCGCACCGGATCGTCGCTCTTCGCCCGCAAGTCCATCACGTCGTTGTGGTACTTGGCGAAGGCGGCGTCAAGCCTCGACTGCATGGCGGCCGCGTGCTTCCTCGACTTCATGAGCTGCTCCTCCAAGGCTTCAGCTCGCAGCACCGTGTCGCCGTAGCCTTGCAGCAGATTTGACTTCTCGCGGGATCGCTCCGCGACGTCCTGCACAAAACCAATTCAAGTCAAGCAGAGTACTCAACGAAAGGATTGACTACTCGGGAGGCAACGGCTACGTACCTTCATCCACTGTTCGGCTCGCCGCATCGCCTCCAGATGCCGCGCCCAAGACCGCCGGCTCGACGAGATCGTCGGCCGGCAACTCGATCCCGCCACGGCTACTTGTCGTAGTCTCCGTCATTGGCGCCGAGCGGATAGGCTCCGCGTCTTGGATCTCCGGGGACCGGATCGCCACCTCCGGGGCAACCCCCGGCGACGTGGCGCCCGCCTCCTCCTCGGCGGACTTCTCGACGGTTTCCCCCATGGGCTCGGGGGCTCCTTCGCGGCCTGCGGGGCTCCCGGTGTCAACTCCCGCACGGGCACCCCCGCGGGGATGTCACCCCCTTCGGCGCCTGTCGGCGCAAAAAGCACGCGCATCGGCATCTACGACTACTCTCCTTGGGCTCCACGGCTTCGGGAAGAGTACTCACCTTCGACTATGACCGCCTCCCGGCGGCGGCGCCTCGGCGGTACCGGGGGCTCGGTCGAGGCACGGGCTTCCGGAGCGGGTTCCTCGACGGGCGGCGCGGCCTCTTCTACCTCCGGCCGCCGCGGGCTCCTCTCCGTCCCGGCTCAAGTCGGTGGATTTTCCGCACAAGTATCCACAAAGGTTCATCGGACAATATCGGCCACTACAATGAGTACTACTCATGAAGTGTGGTACTTACAAGTTCGACCGGACGATAGTCACGGCCGGCGCACCGAGGATGCCGGCGATATCGACCGGTCCACCCCCGGCGGGCGTTTCTTCCTCCGCCTCTTCGGCTACCGCCTCTTCCACGGCGGCGGTGGTCGGCGCGGACGTTCTCTCGCGCCCCCGCGGCTTCCACCTCTTCACCGGCGGCGGCCGCGGTACTCGCTCCCTTACGGGGCGGGGGGGCGGCGCTCCGACCGCGCCGAGCTCTTCGACGGTGGGAGCCGGACTTCGGCTTCCGGCCGGTTCCCCCACCGTGGGCCACGTGCCCTCATTGCCCTCCTCCACGGGCCCGCCGGCGGCCTCTCCCGCACATGGGGATAACTACTCGTCGGCACCGTACTCGATCATTGGGTACTCGACGTCTTCTCGCTCAAGATGACTTACCTCAAGAGGCGTGGTCTCTGAGACCTTCATCTTCTTGGCTACCCGCTTCTTGGCGGGGGTTGCGCGGCTTCTTCGGCGGCGCGGCAAGGCTAGCCTCCCGTGCTAGCGGAGGGTCTTGGACGAGAGGCACATGAGGCAAGCCTGGACGGCTAAACCTCGACCGCAGCTGGAAGCGGTCCTGCAGCGTCTCCTCGTCCTCTTCGTCATCGGAGGTATCCTCCACGATGACGGGATCGTCGTCTCCGACTACTCGGCGCTCCTTCACCTTCTCCACCGCCGGAATCTCAATTCCGCTCGGTGGTGGCTGCGGCTCTGAGACAAACCGCTTCACATCGTCCTGCATCAAAAAGACAGAAAGGCGTCAGCAACTCTGCTACAAGTGCCTACTACTCGACGAGGCGGGTACGGCTACTTACCTCGTTGGGCGGGCGCGCGGCGGAGAACTCCTCGACGGGGCACGCCGCGTACTCCGCATGTCCTTGAAGATCTTCGACAACCTCTCGACGATGTCGTTGTCTTCAATTTCACCCCCGGCATCCGCGACGTGTCGTCGTCGCCGGTGTACTCGAAGCCCATCGTATCCCGCGCCGACGGCGGGCCGGATCCGACGCTTCATGAAACCGAAGGCCACATGCTCGGCCCTCGGTCCCGCATCACGCGGGGCCTTGATTCTTCCCGGCAACTCCGGGAGCCGGATCCCCTCTTGCATGGTGGGTTCCGTGTTCCACCACTCCCGGTGCTTGGGCGCCGTCCGCTCGGCTTCGGCGGCTCGGGATGGTGGTTCGTGGTATAGAACCACCTCGTCTTCCAATCCGTGTTGGAGTCCACGAGCTTGTACGCCGGGTGCGCTCGGCGGCATCTTCCCTCAACCGGATCCCGGCCCCGCCGACTACTGCGGGGTTGGAGGCGCCGGGGCGCGGCTTCACGCGGAAGAACTTCGGAAGAGAATCCAATGCGGCTTGATCCCCAAGAATGCTTCGCGAGAAATGGACGAAGACGAAGCGTGGAAGATTCCGTTGGGGTTCAAGTTGAGGTACTCGATGCCGTAGTACCTGAGAAGCCCTTTGAAGAAATCGCTCGCCGGGAGCGCAAGCCCGCGCTCCACGAAGCGCGAGAACATCGGGATCTCGTCTTGCGCCTTCTCCATTGGATAGGGATCTCCTGCGGCAGATCTCCACATATCGATCTCCTTCTCCCCGATGAACCGGAGTTCAACAGGGGTCGGAGGTCTTCGGTCTTCACCTTCGACCTTTTCCACCGGCGGCTTGGGTCGGCGCGCGGTGGAGACGTGGGCGGCGCCGCTCCGGTACCGGCCGCGGCGGCTCTCGCATGGCTCCTCTTCTTCCCGCCGGCCTTCAACGTCTTCGACGGGGACGGCTTCATCCTCCAAGAACGGGGAGGTCTTCACTCGCATCCGCTCGGGGGCTACCCTACGGCTTTCGGGTGGCGATGCGCTTGGATCTACTCGCGGCGGCGGCGCTCGTTGGAGTGGATCTACTTCAAGATTCAAGTGGCGAATGATTGCGGCTCACTTGGGTGAAAAACCCTAAGGGTTTCGGCTTGAATTTATAAGCCAAATCGCCTCCGTAACGGGCGGTTGGATAAGTCCGCGCGTGGGCGACTCGGCGGTCGCGCGTGACTCTTCGTATTCTACTAGTCGACGTGCCTCACCTCGGTGGCTCGGCTACTTCTACTCGACTACCGGGACGCGGCTAGTCTCAAGAGCATCTCGGGACACATTCTTCAAGAAGACCCTTCAATTCGAGAGGAAGTACTCGACTCAAGGCTCGGGGGCTCCGTGCCACGTGTCCTTCGGTTTTTTCTCTCCGGATTTTTCGGGATTTTCTCGCGAGGGCTTCGGATAGATCCTCGCCCGAGCCCGCGGCTCGAGGCTCGGGGGCTACCCTATGTGGACGCGGTTCCGCAAATCGCATCTTCTTGACGGCTCCGGCTTCAAGACACGACGGGCATTTTTGAAGACCTTCGAAGGCGGATTTCAAGGACGCTTGGGACTACTCGAGAAGACTTCAAGATTGCTCGGACATCGGTGGAGTACATTCCCGGCCTCGGGATGCTTCGACTACTCTTGAGGACTTTTGACTTGTAGCACTCGGGGACGCTTGAGGACTACTCGTTAAGGCCGTCAAGACTACCGGAAGCTATCCTTCTCGACTACAAAGTACTCGGGGGCTTGTTGTATGGACCTCCCCGGGCCCACTACCTCGGTGGGTACCGGGACCGACTACTCGGTGGGCCCCCGGGACTACCCGACTTGCGCTACACGGCACCCGGAGGCGTGGAGCACAAGGACAGACACGGGAGTAGTACTCGGTTAAGGCTGCGTACACGTTCCGCACTGTATAGAGGTCTCCTAGACGTACTCGACTAGTACTCCTTCCCTACTCCGACTTGTAACCCTGCCTCCCGGACTATATAAGGCGGGGCAGGGACCGATCCCAGGATCACCTCGACCTCATCTCATCCAATCTCAACTCACGGCGCACTGTTGCACCATCCTGTAACCGTGCCCTATCAATCCAGAGCTACGCAGCATACAGGACGTAGGGTATTACGCACCTCGCGGCCCGAACCTGTCTAAATTGTGTGTCGCGTGCCTCTTCCTTCGAGTTACCGATCTCGGCGAGTCACATTCATCTACTTCGGGTACTCCCCGTAGTAGGTTGCCGGTCCAAAACACCGACGGGGGGCTTCTCCCTTGTGTTTTTGGAAAGGATCAATCGGCAACCTACGAATTTTATAACCCCTCAGTATGTGCGCGTTAGCTGGGGTTTGCTCAATTGCCGATTGGCCTTTACTTCTCTGATTTGATTAAGCCACAGGAGATCATTCCTAGTGGCACTTGTTATCAGCGCCTTTTGGATCGGGTTCCTGATCCTGCCACTATTGATCTTGATTCTTAGAGATTTTCTGGCTTTTGTTCCCCTCCCCCTTTTTATTGTCTGGTAGGTAGAATGGTGTGATCACCTTTTTTGCGTTTCCTCAAGAATCTATTGTGAGCAATTGGATTCTGATTATGTGGCATCGGCTGATGAGGTATTCCTCTTATCTGGTTACTTTACACATTGCTTGACTATCCCCAGATTTGTTATATCTTCTTTTTCCTTTTCAGCCTAAAACTACAGAGCCCCCTGTTGTCACAGAAATGGCAAGCCGACTCAATATTGGCCACCAAGACGGGCACCATATATCGGCCATAAAGCTCCTTCAATCTCCTCCGTCATGCATGGTCCTAGAGTTAATCCTGTCTCGGATAACCTGCCTTTGTCGACACTCAAAAGGAAAGTTGTAACCAACAAGGTTCTCGCTCGTAAAATGAAGAGGAGGATTGACACTGTGGTTGTTAACATTCCTGATATGGCCGGGAAGTTGGCGGACACTTTTGAGGTACTAGCTCCTCTCACCATTTCCTTTTCCTCTTTGCATTTTTCACTGATCATTGTGCAGTCTTCGGGATTAAACGGTCAACCAGTACAGATCAAAGTTGCTGATTCTGATCGAGGTCCCGTGTTGAAGCCAATTCAAGAAGTCCCAGCCGACGATGTCTTGGTCGAGTCATCTGAACAACCTGGATCGAATAAAGCCACGGAGAATCCAATTGATGATATCTCGATTGAGCAACCTGATCCTCAAAGAATCAATGCCTCAATGCTCCTGTTAGTCAGCCTTAGCATTCTCCTGAACAAGCCGATTTTCAAACTGAACAACCAGCTGAGGTAACATCTTCGTTAGTTTTCTTTGTTACTTTCATCTTCTAACTATTTGTCTTTGTTCCAGGATACTATCAATATATCATTTGAGATTCATGATAAACCACAGTTATCGATTGTTGAAGTCCATGAATCATCATCGGCTGGAAATCCAACTACCCAGATTCGAGCAACATCTTCCGCTGTACAGACAAACTTCCTGATTTCTTCACATTTCTTCTTCAGCTTCTTTGCCTTTTCTGTAGGTTTTAACAAACTTGCCTTCTATTCACGGCACATTGGTAGTCATTCTCCCAGATGAAGTGAAAGTTAAGCTGAATGAGGTATTGCCATTGCTGAACCAGGATATTAGTCAACTTGTACAAGATGTCGAGCCGATCAGAGCTATCTTTAAGAAAATTCAGGGCCAGTTGCCTAGAGATCTTGAGGCGAAGTTGCTCTAAATCACTTTCATCGAGAATCAGTAGCTCGTAGTCTAGGAAGCCCAAGATCAGTTGGAGGAAAGACAACATCAAAAATAACTTACCCAGGACAGGGAGAACTTGGACAACAGCATGGCCGATCTTGACAACAGGATTGAATTCCTAGCTTCTTCCCGTCCAGATATCGTCAGTAGCATAGATCGCTTGAAGAAGCGTCATGCCGAGTTGATGAAAGAGTTCAGTCAAGTTGATCAGGACTTAACAACTGAAGAGTAGAAGCTCGCAGATCTTCCAGGCACCATTGCTGCCATGCAAGAACAGAGGGATTCTGTTGCACACCAAGCCCAAGTTCTATGTGGACAAGAACAGTCGATTCCTGGTTCGGCCGATACCGATCGTCAGGAGATAGAAGCGGTTAACCAGCTACGCATGGATCTCATCAATGTCATCCATACTTTAGGCATAGTTTAAACTTTATTTGTAATTTTGTAAAATGTGATTGGCCTTTATTGGCCAACTTCCAATGCCCTGTATTGAATGCTTTGACCGAACGTTTCAATCAGTCTTTATATATTGCTAGCCTCCTTTTAGTCCTTTAGAACTATCATCTCCCTTTTGTGATGGCTTCTTCTTCCTCCACTTCTTCTATGAATCAGGTTGGCTTTTTTCTCTTTTCTTCGTTCTCATGACCTCCTTCCCTGACGTCTCTTCTTTCTCCAGTCTCCAAACTGTGACACTGTGGAAATGATTGTCTCGAACATCAACACCTTTGGTGCAAATCGACCAAATCACCCTTTTAGACAAGAACGTGGTCTCTATTTGGTGATTTCCAACAAAGAGGAAAAGTTAGAGGTTCTTGAAGCCAGGAGGACAACTCTTCTACATGAATTGGAACGTGTAGGTGAAGAAATAGCCCAAGTTAGGGTAGAGCTAGATAAGGCCAAGAGCTTCCTTTGAACTCTGATGTACTATTAGCTGATGCAATCGGCCTTTTATGAATGAGAATCTTTACCTCTTGATTGATATTTGATTTAATGTATCACTTCCCGGTGATGAATTTGCACCCATACTTGTAGGTGCTTTTTTATGGTCTGGTTCGACTTCCCTGCTATAAAATGGTAGCCTACTTGAAGGACCGAAGCGACAAACCAGAGAGGGGGGAGTGAATGGGAGCCGATAAAATTTCTATTCAAGAATTCGGCCTATGAACCCAATTTCACTTATGCACCTCCACAAGCTTCCCTTGCCAAGTCCACGCAACCACTGGAGTGCTACTGGACCTAGGAGCAGGACCCAACCAACAACCACTCGACACACGCAGCGGAAACACACACAACACGACTGCTGGCACCTCAAACTGGTCAGGTCGGTTTCTGAAACCAGTCAGACCGCTTCTGTTGGACTTAGCCTCACGTAGGCAGGGGAAACCGGTCAGACCGGTTTGGCAAACCGGTCAGGTTGGTTTTGTCCAGAAACTCCCCAAAACACCTCTAAGACCCAAAGCACCTCAAGAGCCTTTCCTCCTTTGAACAAAAGAAGCCATAGCACGATAGAGACTCTCTTGCTCGAAACCTATTCATGACAGCCCACAGGGCTAACTTGGTTAGACCAGTTTGGGAAACCGGTCAGGCCAGTTTTGCCTGGATAGTCGGGAAGAACACAGCCCGCGGGAAAAACTCAAAACTCCAAGCGATCGATTTTCCGATTCGTTCCACGGATCAAAGTGAGACTTTGGGGATAGTTGGGGTACCTCATGGGCTACCTTGGTCTAGAAGCTCGGTCCCCAAGACCCACTCAATCAAAAGGAATTGGAAGTCAACCATCAAGAACACCTTCCCATGGAAACCCCCGAAAACACCCAAATCGAAGTCGTTTCAGAGGGTTTGTTGGATCAAGATGACCAAGCGAAGAGGCACAAGGTCCTCATTCATGACATCCAACAAGAATCCCTCAAAGAAACACCCCCAAAACTTCCCCACGGAAATTCCACGAAAAGGCTCCGAAAATCACCAAAAAGGAAAAACGGGAGGAACACAACCAAGCATTGAGGAACCATGCCGAATCATCTATGCATACCATGGAAGGTTCATACAAGGTCCAGCTTCCACCCGATCATCCTTCCCTCTACAAGATCTCACCATGAAGCTCTGAAGCTAGTCCTATAGAAATCCTAAGGAAATAGGAAGGGAAAATAGGAAAACCAAATGAGCTAGGGTTCAAGAGATGGCTGCCATCCTCTCACCACTTGGGTTATATGGAGGCAAGCCGAAAGACTAAAATACCCCTAAAGCCTAAACTAGGATACACACCAACCAAGGGCACTTTGGGAATTTGTCTTCGTAACACCATCGGATGGATGCCCGATGACCGCACTTCTCGTAGCCTCGATGCAAGCCTTGCGATCCTGACGCGTGTCCTCCTCCTCGAAGCTTCCGGTGTCCTGCGACCCCAAACCGGTCAGTCCAGTTCTCCAAACCGGTCAGGCCGGTTTTGGCCTGTCAGCCACGCCCGGTCTTCGGCCTCGACATTGTGGCTCAGCCGAGTAACCCGATGGTTTTCTGGTGAACCACCGCAAACCTCGCGAACTTGATGTAGCCTCTGCCAATCACCACTCATGACTTGACTCCGACGAAGTCCCGGCTCGACCTTGATTTTGTGGCTCAACTAAGAAACCGTCCTCGACTTCATCTTGCCGTCCTTGCCACCATGCGGCCCATACTTGACCCCGCTGGCCACCGGGTCCCTCGAACCAAGCCTACTAGTCTTCTCCACACCTGGAGGCCTCACCGACAACGACCTTTCACGCTTGTTCTTCACCTGCACCAACACGAGTCAAGCCGCAACCTGCACCTACAATACTTAGCCAAAAATGAGTCCACACAATGTTGTCAATCACTCATCACACCAGGAAGCGACCATCCACTGGTCTTCGAACCACATATGGTCCTCAATCTCCCCCTTGATGAGTGCATTGACAACACACACATATAGTAACCCGAGAGAAAAGAAAGAGAAAAGAAACAAATAAAAAGAAACTTCAACAAGCGATCGAAAGCCAAAGAAAGGCAAAGAGCAAGATCGCTTGAAAGAGGAAAGTCTTGGTCCCCTTAGGCAAGGGCAACGGCTCGACACAACTGAGACAAAACAAGCTCACTACAAAAGAGCAAACCACCAAAGCATGCAAGAGCTCCCCCTGCACAAATGCATACTCCCCCTGAATAAGAGCCAACACTGGGCATAGACCAGTCAGACCGGTTTCAACAAACCTATCAGTCCGGTTACCAAAATCGATCAGACCGATTTGGTATAGCAGACCACACCCCCCAAAAGCTGAAAATGCAAAAGAAATGCACAAGCTCCCCCTTGACTCTTGGGATAGGTTCTAGGGATGCAATGCAACTTTTCTCCACCTTTCCTTCTCCCCCTTGTTGCCAATGCGTGAATCAAGGCTCAAATTTTGAAAACATGCAACCTAGAGCTTCTCAAGTATACAAAATTCATCACAAGATGCTAGACATGTCCAAATGAGCAAGTTAGATACTCTACAGCTTCGTAATGACATCAACTTCATGATTACCAAGTTTCACAACCATTGGACGAAGCTAAGATAGAATTGAGCAATTTTCCAAAAAGTTACCCTCTCATGAGCAAAGTCCTAAACATGAGCAAAACATGTCAAAATAGCAGAGACACACAAACTTCATGCTAGGACAACCATTCTAATCATAAGACCATCACAAACACCCACAAGCACCTCATGTCATGTCAAAGACACCAAGCCATGTGCCTACTTCTATATATGAGACTTTTCATTGGTAGGCATCATGCAACGGTTTAGCACCCAAAGCAATTTATATTTAGAATGACATGGGAGCACATTTTCCAAGCAATTTACATTTCATTTTCAGATTCATATTTGGTACATGAAATGTCTTTGCGACAAAAAGGAACATATGCCCCTCCACAAGATAAAGCATGAGGGCTAAACATTCATGATGGAAAATCAGCCTTTGGCCCCATATGATCAAAATAAGCTATGCAACCACAAATTAAGCATAGCCAAGCTACTAGAACAAGTCAAGATCATATAAAGGCATTTACTCACAGGAGAGCATACATGTGACATTTTTCAAAAACATAGCCATCAACCATGGATATAAATAAAGATCATCAAAAGCTAAGCCAAACTAACCATAGCATACCAAACTAGCTCACAAGATCATATATAGCACATCATAGTGAACAATGTATATGAGAGAAGCTTTTCCTACAAGATGCATATGAGACAAAATGCATGCAATCTAAGATACAAGGATGCCTATACATCATGTTACATATGCCATGCCAAATGCAAGAAATACATAAAAGAAAGCTATACATATGCTACAAAGGAGCTCCCATACACCCAACTCAAGAAATCAAACACACACCAAGCTCCCCCCGCAAACGAGTGAAAGTTGCTTGATCTAGGGGTTTGGTGAAAATATCGGCTAGTTGGTCATGTGTGGGTACATGGATGAAAGCTATATTCCATTTCTCTACGTTGTCTCTCAGAAAATGATACCTCACTTCTATGTGCTTGGTTTTGGAATGGAGCACTGGGTTCTTTGCTACACTTATGGCACTGGTGCTGTCAAATTGAAGTGGAACATGGGTATACTCCTCACCAAAGTCACTCATGGTGTATGTGATCCAAAGGAGCTGAGAGCAACAACTAGCTGTGGCAACGTACTCTGCCTCGGTAGTGGATTCAGCAACACTCGACTGTTTGCGGGAAGACCAAGACACCAAAGAGGATCCCAAAAACTGGCAAGTCCCAGAAGTGGACTTACTATTTAACTGACACCCGCCAAAATCCACGTCTGAAAAACCATGAAGCGCCAAAGAAGAACACGCGGAGTTCCAAAGGCCGAAGTCGGGAGTGTGACGCAAGTACCTGAATATGCGCTTGACTGCTTGCTGATGCGAAGTCCTTGGAGACGCTTGAAAACGAGCGCACAGACATATTGAGAACTGGATGTCTGGCCTCATCGCCATCAAGTAGAGGAGTAACCCGATCTTGCTCTGGTACTCCTTCTGGTCCACGTGTTGACCTTCCTCATCCACATCAAGAGCTGTAGTGGTACTCGTAGGCATCGCCATGGCCTTAGAGTCCTCCATCTTGAACTTCCTCACAATGTCTTTGGTGTACTTAGCTTGGTGCACAAATGTTCCTTCCTCTGATTGCTTGATTTGTAGCCCGAGGAAAAACTGCAACTCACCCATCATGCTCATCTCAAATTCCCTGCTCATATCCTCTGCAAACCTTGCAACAAGAGAGTTAGACGAACCACCAAAGACAATATCATCCACGTACACCTGCACAATCAGTATATCTCTGCCCTGCCTAAGAAGAAACAGGATCTGATCGACCTTCCCCATTTCGAACCCTCTCTCAAACAAGAACCCCCTCAACCTACCATACCAAGCTCTAGGCGCCTACTTCAACCCATACAGCGCCTTCCTCAACTTGTACACCCTGTGGGGGTACTTCTCACTCTCAAACCCCGGTGGCTGCCTCACATACACTTCTTCCTCCAACACACGTTTCAAGAAGGCACTCTTCACATCCATTTGGTGCAACTTGAAACCTTTAGCCACGGGAAAGGCCAGAAGGATTCTAATCGCCTCCAAATGGGCTATGGAAGCAAAGGTCTCCTTGTACTCGATCCCCTCTTTCTGACTGGACCCCTGAGCAACAAGCCTTGACTTGTTTCTCACTACTTCACCTTTCTCTCCCTCTTTGCTCTTCCACACCCATTTTGTTTTAATTGGCTTACACCCTGGGGGAGGGTCAACCAATTCCCAAACTTGATTCCTCTCAAAGTTCTCCAACTCCTCATGCATCGAATTAACCCAATTATTATCAGATAGTGCGTGTCTAATGTCTTTAGGCTCAAAGGTGGCAACAAAAGCAGCATGAGCGAAATGAGAATTGTTCCGAACCCTCGACCATATAGTTCGTGCATTCATGTCGCCGATGATCCTTGAAGCTGGGTGATCCACTTGTACTCGCCGGGGAGGTTCTCGTCTTGATGCTACCCCCCCTCAACAGTTGCTTCTCCTTGATCTTGAATTGTCGTCGTAGGTGTAGGAGCGGGGCCGTCCATCACTGTAGTCAAAGTAGTAGCTACATGTTCAGCCGTGGGCACCACACTGCCATCTTCATCATCTCCATGTTCACACTCCTCTTTCTGAAAGATCTCCTCATCAAGTTCATCATCACCTGCACACTCAAAGATAAGCTGACTACGTGGCTGTGTCTCGTCGAAGGTTACCTCGCAAGTCTCCATGATTTGGTTAGTTTCAAGATCTAGCACACGATATGCTCTAGAGTGAGATGCATAACCAAAGATAATACCATCGACCGACCTAGCCTGAAACTTATCCAACTTCTTCACTTTCTTAAGGATAAAGCATTTGCAACCAAAGACATGGAAGTGACTCACCTTGGGTGTGCGACCGTGCATCAACTCGTAGCAGGTTTTCTTCTTATGCACTCTGAGGTAGATCCTGTTCGAAACATAGCACGTGGTATTCACCACCTCAGCCCAGAACCTTCTCGGAGTAATATGCTCATCAAGCATCGTCCGAGCCATCTCACACAAGGTTCTGTTTTTCCTTTCCACAACACCATTCCGGGGAGGCGTATACGGACTCGAAAACTAGTGTTCAAGACCCAAGTCATGGCAAAAGGTTTCGAAGCGAGAGTTTGAAGGACCAAAACGGAGAACCAGAGAGGGGGGGAGTGAATGGGAGCCGATAAAAATTCTATTCAAGAATTCGGCCTATGAACCCAATTTCACTCGTGCACCTCCGCAAGCTTCTCTTGCCAAGTTCACGTAGCCACTGAAGTGCTACTGAACCTAGGAGCAAGACCCAACAAACAGCCACAACACACATGCAGCGGAAACACACACGACACGGCTGCTGGCAGCCCAAACCGGTCAGGACGGTTTCTGAAACCAGTCAGACTGCTTCTGTTGGACTTAGCCTCACACTGGCAGGGGAAACCGGTCAGACCAGTTTGGCAAACCGGTCAGACCGACTTTGTCTAGAACCTCCCCAAAGACCCAAAACACCTCAAGAGCCTTTCCACATCTGAACAAAAGAAGCCATGGCACAACAGAGACTTCCTTGCTCAAAAACCCTTCTCGACAGCCCACAGGGCGAAACCGGTCAGACCGGTTTGGAAAACCGATCAAGCCGGTTTTGCACGGACGATCCCGGAAGAACACAGCCCGCGGGAAAAACTCAACAGTAACTCCAATCGATCTCCCGATTCATTCCACGGATCAAAGTGAGACTTTGGGGATAGTTGGGGGACCTCATGGGTTACCCTTGGCTAGAAGCTCGGTCCCCAAAACCCACTCAATCAAGAGGAATCGAAAGTCAACCCTCATGAACACCTCTAACCCTAGATCTCCGAAACCACCAAAATCGAGCCCCTAAACTTGCGGATTTGGGAGGGGAATCAAAGGCAAAAGAACCAGAAAGGGTTCACACGAATTTTCCCCATCAAATCCCCAAGAACAAGGTCCCGAAAACACCCCGAGAAAACCACCAAGAGAGGGCTCCGCAAATCACCACCAAAAACAACCTGGAACAACACAACAAGGCCTTGAGGAACCACGCCGAATCATCTATACATACCAAGAAGGTTCATACAAGGTCTAGCTTGCCGCCCGATCATCCAACCCTCTCACAAGATCTCACCATGAAGCTCTCAAGCTAGTCCTATGGAAATCCTAAGAAAAATAGGAAGGGAAAATAGGAAAGCAAATGAACTAGGGTTCCAAGAGATGGCTGCCATCCTCTCACCCCTTGGGTTATATGGAGGCAAGTCGAAAGACTAAAATACCCCTAAAGCCTAAACTAGGATACACACCCACCAAGGGCACTTTGGGAATTTGGCTTCATAGCACCATCGGACGGATGCCCAGCGACCGCACCTTTTTTAGCCTCGACGCAAGCCTTGCGATCCCGATGCGTGTCCTCCGCTTCGAAGCTTCCGGCGCCCTGCGACCCCAAACGGTCAGACTGGTTCTCCAAACCGGTCAGACCGGTTTCGGCCAGACAGCCACACTCGGTCTCCGGCCTCGGTTTTGTGGCTCAGCCGAGTAACCCGGTGATTTTCTGGTGAACCACCGCAAACCCCACGAACTTGATGTAGCCTCCGCCAATCACCACTCATGACTTGGCTCTCACGAAGTCCCGGCTCGACCTTGGTTTTGTGGCACAACCAAGAAACCATCCAGTGACTTCATCTTGCTGTTCTTGCCATCATGTGGCCCGCACTTGACCCCGCTGGCCACCGGGTCCCTCGAACGAAGCCTACTTGTCTTCTCCACACCTGGAGGCCTCACCGGCAATGACCTTTCGCGCTTGTTCTTCACCTACACCAACACCAGTCAAGTCGCAACCTGCACCTGCATTACTTAGCCAAGAATCAGTCCACACAACGTTGTCAATCACTCATCACACAAGGAAGCGACCATCCACTGGTCCTCGAACCACACATGGTCCTCAATCTCCCCCTTGATCAGTGCATTGACAACACACACATTTGGTAAACAAAGAGAAAAGAAAATAGAAAAGAAACAAATAAAAAGAAACTTCAACAAGCGATCGAAAGCTGAGAAAGGCAAAGAACAAGATCACTTGAAGAAGACAAGTCTCGGACCCCTTAGGCAAGGGCAATGGCTCGACACATCCGAGACAAAACCATGCTCAAGCAAAGAGCACAAACCACCAAAGCATACAAGAGCTCCCCCTGCACATATGCAAGCTCCCCCTAAACAAGTGCCAACTCTAGGCACAAACCGGTCAGGCCGGTTCCCAAAACCGGTCAGACCGGTTCCACCGAAACCGGTCAGACCGGTTTCCAAAACCGGTCAGGCCGATTTCACACAGCAGACCACACCCCCAAAAGCCAAAAATGCAAAAGAAATGCACAAGCTCCCCCTTGACTCTTGGGATAGGTTCTAGGAATGTAATTCAACTTTGTTTTCACCTTTCTTTCTCCCCCTTATTTCCAATGCATGAATCAAGGCACAAATTTGAACAAATGCAACCTAGAGCTTCTCAAGTATACAAAATTCATCACGAGATGCTACACATGTCCAAATGAGCAAGTTAGATACTCTACAACTTCATGATTACCAAGTTTCACAACCATTGGACGAAGCTAAGATAGAGTTGAGCAATTTTGCGAAAAGTTACCCTCTCATGAGAAAAGTCCTAAACATGAGCAAAACATGTCAAAATGGCAAAGCCACACAAACTTCATGCCAGGACAACCATTCTAATCATAAGACCATCACAAACACCCACAAACACCTCATGTCATGTCAAAGCCACCGAGTCATGTGCCTACTTTATGTATGAGACTTCTCATCGGTAGACATCATGCAACGGTTTAGCACCCAAAGCAAATTAAATTTAGCACATATGACATGGGAGCACATTTTCCAAGCAATTTACATTTCATTTTCAGAGTCATACTTGGTACATGAAATGTCTTTGCGACAAAAAGAAACTTATGCCCCTCCACAAGATAAAGCAAGAGGGCTAAACATTCATGATGGCAATTGATCCTTTGGCCCCATATGATCAATAAACTAGCTATCCAACCATGAATTAAGCATAACCAAGCCACTAAAACATGTCAAGATCATATAAAGGCATTTACACATGAGAGAGCATATATGTGACATTTTTCAAAAGCATAGCCATCAACCATGGATATAAATCAAGATCATAAAGAGCTAAGCCAAACTAACCATAGCATACCAAACTAGCTCACGAGATCATATATAGCATATTATGGTGAACAATGTATATGAAAGAAGCTTTGCCTACAAAATGCATGCAATCTAAGATACAAGGATGCCTATACATCATGTTCCATATGCCATGCCAAATGCAAGAAAAGCACAAAGGAAACTATACATATGTTACAAAGGAGCTCCCACACACAAAGATCAAGAAATCAAACACACACCAAGCTCCCCCAACAAACGAGTGAAAGTTGCTTGACCTAGGGGTTTGGTGAAAATATCAGCTATTTGGTCATGTGTGGGTACATGGATCAAAGCTATCTTCCCTTTCTCAACATTGTTTCTCAGAAAATGATATCTCGCTTCTATGTGCTTGGTTTTGGAATGGAGCACTGGGTTCTTGGCAACGCATATGGCACTGGTGCTATCACATTGAAGTGGGACATGGGTATACTCCTCACCAAAGTCACTCATGGTGTATGAGATCCAAAGGAGCTGAGAGCAACAACTAGCAGAGGCAACGTACTCGGCCTCAGTAGTGGATTGAGCAACGCTCGACTGTTTGCGGGAAGACCAAGACACCAAAGAAGATCCCAAAAACTGGCAAGTCCCAGAAGTGGACTTCCTATCCAACCGACACCCGGCAAAATCCGCATCGGAATAACCATGAAGCGCCAAAGAAGAGGATGCAGAGTACCAAAGGCCGAAGTCGGGGGTGTGACGCAAGTACCTGAAAATTTGCTTCACCGCTTGCCAATGCGAAGTCCTTGGAGACGCTTGAAAACGAGCGCACAGACATACCGAGAACTGGATGTCCAGCCATGTCGCCGTCAAGTAGAGGAGTGACCCGATCATGCTCTGGTACTCCTTCTGGTCCACATGTTCACCTTCCTCGTCCGCATCAAGAGTTGTAGTCGTACTCATCAGCGTCGTCATAGCCTTGGAGTCCTCCATCTTGAACTTCCGCACAATGTCCTTGGTGTACTTAGCTTGGTGCACAAATGTTCCTTCCTTTGATTGCTTGATTTGTAGCCTGAGGAAGATCTGCAACTCGCCCATCATGCTCATCACAAATTCCCTGCTCATATCCTCTGCAAACCTTGCAACAAGAGAGTTAGACGTGCCACCAAAGACAATATCATTCACATACACCTGCACAATCCTGATATCTCTGCCCTGCCTAAGTAGAAACAAGGTCTGATCGACCTTCCCAATCTCAAAACATCTCTCAATCAAGAACCCCCTCAACCTACCATACCAAGCTCTCGGCGCTTGCTTCAACCCATAAAGCGCCTTCCTCAACTTGTACACCCGGTGGGGGTACTTCTCACTCTCAAAGCCCGGTGGTTGTCTCACATACACTTCTTCCTCCAACACACCATTCAAGAAAGACTCTTCATATCCATTTGGTGCAACTTGAACCATTTAGCCACCGAAAAGGCTAGAAGAATCCTTATTGCCTCCAAACGGGCTACAGGAGCAAAGGTCTCCTCGTAGTCAATCCCCTCCTTCTGACTGAACCACTGAGCAACAAGCCTTGACTTGTTCCTCACCACTTCACCTTTCTCTCCCTCTTTGTTCTTCCACACCCACTTTGTACCAATCGGCTTACACCCTAGGGGAGGGTCAACCAACTCCCAAACCTGATTCCTTTCAAAGTTCTCCAACTCCTCATGCATCGAATTAACCCAGTTATGATCAGATAGTGCGTGTCCAATGTCTTTGGGCTCAAAGGTGGCAACAAATGCAGCATGAGCAAAATGAGAATTGTTTCGCACCCTCGACCGTGTAGTGCGTTCATTCAAGTCGCCGACGATCCTTGAAGCTGGGTGATCCACTTGTACTCGCCGGGGAGGTTCTCGCCTAGATGCTACCTCCCCCTCAACAACAGCTTCTCCTTGATCCTGGTTTGTCATCGTAGGTGTAGGAGAGGGTCCGTCCACCACCGTAGTCGAAGTAGTATGTACATGTTCAGTCATGGGCACCACACCGCCATCTTCATCATCTCCAAGTTCATGCTCCTCCTCCTGAAAGATCTCCTCGCCAAGCTCATCATCACCTGCACACTCAAAGACAAGCTGACTACGTGGCTGTGTCTCGTCGAAGGTTACCTCGCAAGTCTCCACGATTTGGTTAGTTTCAAGATTGAGCACACGATATGCTCTAGAATGAGATGCATAACCAAAGAAAATACCATCGACCGACCTAGCCTCAAACTTATCCAACTTCTTCCCTTTCTTCAGAATAAAGCACTTGCAACCAAAGACATGGAAGTGACTCACCTTGGGTGTGCGACCGTGCATCAACTCATAGCATGTTTTCTTCTTATGCACTCTGAGGTAGATCCTGTTCGACACATAGCACGCGGTATTCACCGCCTCAGCCAAGAACCTTCTCGGAGTCCTATGCTCATCAAGCATTGTCCGAGCCATCTCCCACAAGGTCCTGTTCTTCCTTTCCACAACACCATTCTGGGGAGGCGAATACGGACTCAAAAACTGGTGTTCAAGACCCAAGTCATGACAAAAAGTTTCAAAACGAGAGTTTCTGAATTCTGAGCCATTACCACTGCGGATTGCTCTTATGGAATCTCCGTGCCTCTAGTTCCTCCACCTCAAGACAAGATCTCGAACAAAACCAAACGTCTCCCCCTTATCCTCCAGAAAGAACACCCACTCATACCGAGAGTACTCGTCCACCACAACAAGGACATACCACTTCCCACCTGCAGATCGCACACGAGCTGGGCCAATAAGGTCCATATGGAGCAGCTCGCATGGACGCTTAGTCATCACATCGGTGAGAGGCGGGTGAGAAGAGGCTACCATCTTGGCATGCCTACACGGCGCACAAACCAGCTCTTTAGCAAGCCTCAACCGTGGCAATCCTCAGACCAAATTGAGTTTACTCAAGCGAGACAAAAGGTCAAATTTCAAGTGACCCAACTTCCTATGCCACCTCCACAACTCACTCGAAGAACCAGCCAAGAAACAACGCTCAACACCCGAAGACTGAGAAAAATCAGCTCGAAACACCTGACCCTCGGGAACGACCATACAGACAAGGTCCCCTTGAGAATCCAAAATCCGAGAACCACCAGGCCGAAACAATACCTCAAAACCCTCATCGAACAGCTGGGACACAGAAAGCAAATTGTATCCAAGCGATTGAACAAGAGCAACGCGCCTGAGAGTGCTCTTGTCACTCACCTTAATCTCACCTTCTGAAAGCACAAGCCCACGCCCATTGTCCCCAAAAGTGATGTGAGAACCACCCCTTGTCTCCGGTCATATGCCTCGAGCAACCGGAGTCAATCAACCAAATGTTCTTCAAGTCTCCCACCTGAAATTCGAAAATGAGCAAGTGAGCGAACAAACGACTTAGCAACAGGGTTAGTACCAAAAGAGTAAAACCAGTGCCGAGCCATTTGCTTGAAAGTGGGGTTAGCACAAACCAAACCATCTTTCCTACCAAAACTACCACCACGAACACCACCACGGTAACCACTCCGAGGAAACCAACCCCTCTGCCTGGAGGAGAACCAAAACCACGAAAGGAGAACCATGGATCGTCCCTCCTCTCCATCTCAAAGCTATGACTCCTCCCATTCTTGTATTGAACACGAGAAGGAGAACGCCTAGCATACTGACCACCTGCTGATTCTCCAGACCAACCACCAGAACCACGACCACCTGAGACAAACCGAGACTCTTCACGGGCACGAAAACCAAACTTGCCACTCTGCAGACCCCAAACCGGTCTGGCCGGTTTCACTCCTTCAGCAACACTTCCTGCACCCTTTCGCTCTACCCAAGCCGGAACTGTCCTCACACTCGCCTATGCTCTAGGTATGTGCACACGAGGCTCAAGTACACCACTGGAGGGGTGATACTTGTCCTTGTTAGCCCACTCCTTCGCCATTCTCTCCTCTCGCTTCCTCTTGAAGAAAAACTCATCCTTATGGCCATCTCTCCTACAATAGACACAATGAAACCTCACAAGCTTAGGCTTCGGCTGGGGTTGGGGCTGCTCACTTGGTTTCTCTCCACTCGACTTCTCCAAGGGTTTCTCCTCACTAGCCTTCTCACTCTCTTTCCCAGAGAACACTTTCCCCGAAGTGCTCATAAACTTGATAGGATTTTGGAAATCATTTATTGGTGGAGGAAACACGGGTGGAGCTGGGGTTGTGTCTAGTCGGTTCCTAAGATGGTTAGGTTTGGGAGGGAAATCATTTTTGTGGTGGGCTTTCAGTGGTTCTGGAATGTTTTCTCCACTTCCCTCACCAACCTTGTTTGCCCCAAGTCCCTCACCATCCTGCCTCTTGAATGTCTCAATCATTATCCTCAGCTGAGGCTCATGACCGGACAACCAACCCATCAACTTTCTCAACTCATCATTCTCATCCTGCAAACGATCAACATAATGTGCAAGTTCCAAATTCTTCAAAGCATGCAATTCACATGTAGAGCAAGATGTAGGAATTGATTCTTTCAACTTTTCCTCAAGAGAAACAGTGTAAGCATGCATCTCATCAATTTTCTCATGCAAAACAGGGCAAGAAGTGCATGCACCTAGCAAAGCAGGTCTAGCCTTAAGCTCAGGCACTTCAACCCTAAGCACATCTAGTTCCTCACACTTGGAGGCATGCTTTTTCTTAAACAAGGCAAGGTCAGCAAGGAAAATAGAGCAATCAGCACAATCAGTCTCAATAGAGACAATAAGGCTAGCCTTAAGGGAATCAATTTCAAGCTTGCTATCAAGAACCTGTGTTTCTAGCTCAGCCACTCTAGTCCTAGCATCCTCGAGTGAAGCCCTAAGCTCTTTTCTCATTTTCTTGGCCTCTCTAAGCATGCCATCATGATTATGAAGCAACGAGCCAAGCCGTTCATTCTCCTGACGCAAGAAGGTAAGTTCATCACGCACCTCGTCGTCAGAGTCAGAGTCTGAGTCGCTCTGTGTGCTCTTCTTGCTGCCGGAGCTCAGCGTCATGGTGCAGAAGCCGTCTCTAGCGAAGCAGCTCAGCCCGCTCTGATTCTTGGATGACTTCCTGCTCTTGCAACGATCACCTTCGTCTTCACTGCTGCTTGAGCTCGAGGTAGAGTATGCGGAACTGGAGTCGACGTCGCTCACTCCAACCATCGCTCGGGCCTTGCCTTGGCTCTCCTTCTTTGTTGATGGATAAAAGACGTATCCCTCTACGATCCGCAAGCGTATGAACCCCACACCTTTTTCACCACGAGATTACCAAGGTTCTTGTCAATCCGCGGAGCAAGGGGATTACAAGCGTTCGATCTACCTCTACACACTAGCTACTCAAACCCTAACTATGATCAAACTAGAAAACAACTAAACTACACTAGAGAGAATGATTGAGCAATCAAGATAGGAGACACTCGCCCATGGGTCTACGATACTAGAGCATGCAATCGCTTAAAGAAATGAAAACCAATCTAATCTATCGAGGTTGTGACCACGGTTTCGGCCTTTCCCTCCTCTCGTACTGTCACTACGCAAAGGTATTCATGACTAGACCTATGATGGACACGGCGTATTGAATGGATCCAAGCACGCATTGGAGATTTTACTCCCTTTACGGCATGGTAGCTAACCTTAAGCATTAAAGTATATTCAACACAAGATGATAGATAGATAATCCGACAAAGTACAATTACAGATCGATTACAACCCATGGACGAATGAGGAGATTACCCCATCAAGGTGCTAGACATAGCACCGTTGATCATGGTTTCCCTTCCGACGATGTCTTCCTTCTTCTCCACTTGTAGGTGCTTCCTTCGAGGTGGTTGATCTCCCTCCGGAGATCTCCCTCCTCTCTCTCTAGCTTGTGGATGGCCTCCTGGTGCGAATGACTCCCCCTGTCGAATGGCGGCGCCTCCAGGGTTTTAGGGTTGAAGATCCTTCGGGTGCAAGGAAAGAGGGGCTGAACCGACCACCGGAGTGGGCTGGGCCGACCGGCCTGGGCCGACTGACCCAGGCCCATATCGGCCCGGTTCGGTCGCCTCTTCGCTCCCGTGGGTCCTCAGGTGATTATGCACTTTGCCCCCTCCACATGCATGATTTTGACGATGTCATTCTTGCGTCCAAGATGGAGGTTCTCCACGCATGAAGTTCGGTCTTTTACGCTTCAATCCCTAGGGGTGTTCCTACGTAGCACTTCGGTCCTTGCCACCATTGGAAGTGATTTCATCAAGCTCATGAACACGAACAAGACTCCATAAATGCTCCTTTGAACTTGTTGTGAATCCGCCCTTTATGTCCATGTTTCCCTACATAAACATAACAGTTCCAAATGCATGCACATAGATGAACTTGTTATATGATTAGTGTGCCTAGTGGCGGGTTAGTTCCATAATCAAATCCAAACCAAAGTGTAATGAACATGCTTGGTGTACCAAAATACAACGTCAACATCTCCCCCACGCTTAGCTCTTGCTCGTCCTCGAGAAAGTACTCGCAAAAGAACTTCGTCCAAAGTGTTGTAATCGTGTACCGCTAATCCTTCTTCACAAGTTAGTCAATCCTTTCATCTTTAATACATAAACATAAAGTAATGATCATCAAACATAAACATGGGCGTTTAGAATCTTTACCACGTCAAGATTTACCCCACAACTCAAAACTCTTTACTCGAAGTCTTCAAATGCAGCCATGCTTACTTCTTTGCTTCCATCAGAGGGTTTTTTATAATTTTTCAAACAAAGTTCCTGCAACAAGTATTAGACAAAAACCTTTCTCCAAGCTCTCTCAAGTCACTCATATGAGGTGGCTATCCTAAACCAATTTTATAAAACTCTCACCTCCCATAAATCTCTCATATAACATGTAAAGTGGAGCTATAGGTAGGGCTAGTGCAATCAACACAAATATTGTCAAACTAAGAACTTCCTCTAATGATTGTTTACCTTTCAAAGCCAATGATCATGAGAATTAATCCATTTGTAGGGATATCAAGGATGAGAAGATTTAGAATGGTGGACATATGCAAGGGCAAAAGAAAATTATGACTACGAGGCACTGATGACGTCCTCGTTGTCGGATTGCACATGGTTGGAAAGAGTGAAAGTTTCGTCTCTCAACAACGTGACATCCTTCCTTGCACTTTTATTTTTTTCTTTAACTTGATTCATCCCTCTCATATCCTTCTTGCCACTCCTCTTTTGTCTTTCTCTTCTTTTTCATTCTCATATTTTTCTTTTTCTTTACTTTTCTATATTTTTTTTTCTTTCTTTCTTTCTTTTCCATACTCATACTTTTCTCTTTACTTTTCCTCTCTTGACAACTTTTCAAAGCTCTCAACTCCTGTCTTTCATGCATGCATACATTCTGAAATTTTAAATAAATCATGCTAGAGACGAGATAAAAATTTTGAAAGTAGGTTGTGTTCAAGGAATGCGATGTACAAAAGAGTTGTATAGGTTCGGGTATGGAATTCGGCGATGTACGGGACTTCCGGTGTGAAAGTCATGTTACCGAATGCATGACGAGGCTAGCAACAAAAAGATAAGCACAAGAACATGATCATTGCTCGAAATTAAAACTCCCAAGAGAGAAGGATCCTAGCCCAACTCATCGTGCTAATCACACTTATGATGGAGCAAAAAATAAATTGGCTTTGTATAGGATTTTTTTCTTACTATCAACTTGAAAAAAGAGGTTTTGCTAACCTTTATTACAAGGTTTTTTAGACAATTTTCAGAACTGAAATCCTCCAACTTTTAGCATTGAACATAACACAACTAACATGTGAAGCTCAAGATCGAAGTGTGGTATGGGTACTTTTAGTAGTAGCAATTCCACTAAGCACCACGGTAAACGTTTTTCGAACCACACACTTATGTTCATATATCAAGAATCAAAGATAAACAAACAAGTGAATAAAGATAAGCATGACACAAGACACAAAAAATATATAAAGACTCTTTTTATTTGATTTTCTTTGACTCAACACTAATTTAAGACACTTCAAACTTGCAAAAATGTAAAAACACACTTGAAAGCTAAGACTCTTTACACTCTAAGACTCTCTTTAAACTCTAAGACTTTCTCGAATATCAAATCGAACCTAAACTTGAAACTCAAAAGATAAGGCTAGCTAGCTAGCTCCCCCCCATGCTAAAAACATACGACGTCCTCGTCGTATCTTACGAAATTCCTAAGGGGAAAACTAGACCTAGTGGTACTTCCCGCAACTATTGCACCACTTTCCTCTCATGTTCCCGACCATGCCAAAAAGTTTTCGCACGTTGCAGTTAAGGAACTTGTAGTCGTCTTCAACTACGCGCTCCAAATCCTCCAAACGCTGCCTCATTGCCTCCATGGCTTGGAGACATTCATCGACCGACACGTAGAGATCCGCGATGGAGTGACGGCAAGCCGCACAACACATCGGATGCAATACGAATGGGTCGTCATTGCCATCGTCTCCGTCGTCATCGCCACCGTCGTCGCCACCACCATTGTCGTCGCGGCCGTCATCGCGGCCGTCGCTGGGGCGTTCGGGAGTCTTCTTCTTGGGCACCTCATCCCAAATGTAAAGATCGTTATCATCTCTTCCGGCGGCCACCCACGAGCTCGGGCTACGATCGTCGGAGTAGTCGCTACCCCCATAGTCCTTAGGCTCAGGCGACACCTCCTTGTAGTCCTTCCGCTTCGTACCTTGGATGCGAGCCGACCTTCGAACGAGCGTAGGGACCTTCTCTCCTTCGACGGGGTTGCGAGATGCAATAGTGAGGACCATGTGGGGTTCGAGGACCGGTGGATGGTCGCTTCCTTGTGTGATGAGTGATTGACAACGTTGTGTGGACTGATTCTTGGCTATGTATTGCAGGTGCAGGTTGCGGCTTGACTAGTGTTGGTGCAGGTGAAGAACAAGCGCGAAAGGTCGTCGCCGGTGAGGCCTCCAGGTGTGGAGAAGACAAGTAGGCATCGTTCGAGGGACCCAGTGGCCAGCGGGTCAAGTGCGGGCCGCATGGTGGCATGAACAGCAAGATGAAGTCGTGGTCGGTTTCTTAGTTGAGCCTCAAAACCAAGGTCGAGCCGGGACTACGTGGGAGCCGAGTCATGAGTGGAGATTAGCGGAGGCAACACCGAGTTCGCGGGGTTTCCGGTGGTTCACCAGAAAACCACTGGGTTCCTTGGTTGATCCACAAAGCCAAGACCGGAGAACCGAAGACGGAGCGCAAGCAGCGGCGCGGCCGGTCGACCGGGTGGGGACCGGTCTGACTGGTGAGGAGCACCGGTCTGGCCGGTGTGCGACGACGCAGTCCAGAATCTTCGAAGCGGTGGACACGCGTCGGGATCGCGTGGCTTGCGTCGAGGCTACGCAGGGTGCAGTCGCCGGGCATCCGTCCGATGGTGAAGACATCAAGAATTCCAAATCCGCCCTTGAGGGGCTTGTATCCCTAGTTAGTAGAGAAGGACATTTTAGACATTCGGTTGCCTCCATATGACCCAAGAGGTGAGAGGATGGCAGCCAACTCTGGGAACCCTAGCTGATTGGTTTTTCTATTTTCCACCTATTTTCCTTAGGTTTTCCTTAGGACTAGCAAGAGAGCTTCAAGGAGAGATCTTGTTGAGAGGGATGGATGATCGGGCGGCTTGCTAGACCTTGTATGAACCTTTGTTTCATGTATAGATGATTCGGCGTGGTTCCTCAAGGTTTGGATGTGTTTTCCCCGGTTGTTCTTGGTGGTGATTTTTGGAGCCCTCTCTCGGTGATTTCTTTGGTTGTTTTCGGGACCATTCTATTGGGGATTTGATGGGGGAAATTTGTGGGAACCCTTCGTGGTTCTTTGGGCTTTGATTCCCCTCCCAAATCTGTGAGTAAAGGTGCTCGATTTTGGGGTTTCTTGAGTTCTTGGGTTGGAAGTGCTCTCGGCGGGATTTCTTCGATTCCTCCTTTTTGGACGAGTTTTGGTGGGATTAAACTTGGCTATGGACTCCTCATGAGGTGTTCCTGATATCCCCAAAGTCTTGTTCAAGTCCGTGGAGTGATTCGGGAGATTGAGATTTGGATTTGGGGGAGTTGACCCGCGGGTGCTGTTCATCCCGAGCTGCCCAGGCTACACCGGTCTGACCGGTGCTCTTGACCGGTCTGACCGGTGCGAGCCCTTGTGGGTTTTTGCTCGGGTGAACATCTTTGTGTGTTCATTGTTGTCCCATGTTGCTGCTGTTTCGAGTTTGGGTCCGTTTGGTGGTCGGTTGGCCTGTTTGGTGCCTTGGGGGCTTTCGAGTCGCCATCGGTCTGACCGGTGTGTCTCACCGGTCCGACCGGTGTAGAGCCACTTAGTGGAAGTTGCTTAGTTTCACCGGCAGGGGACCGGTCCGACCGGTGGTGCTCACCGGTCCGCCCGTGTGGGTCTCGTAGACTCGAGGTTTGGTTTTTCCGCTGCGTTTCTCGGGTCGGAAGGTTGCGTGTTGGTTCCTAGGTCCAGTGGCACTCCAGTGGCTACGTGGGCTTGACCAACCTTGGCAGTGAGTCGGAGACGTGTGTTGGAAGCCACGTTCGTCTTGTTGGAGTTTTCATCTCCTTCGAGAAGAATTTTTATCGGCTCCCATTCACTCCCCCCCTCTCAGGTTCGCCGTATCGGTCCTTCAAGTGGTATCAGAGCCGGTTTGGGTCTTTATTGACTCTAACCAGTCCAAGATCCAAGGATGGCGTACCAGGAATGGGGTTCGGGTCCTCCACACTTCGATGGCAAGAACTACCAGATGTGGAGCAAGCGGATGGGTGCTTTTCTCCGCGGAAAGGGTCGCATCATTTGGGATGTCACGGTGGACACGAGGCTATGTCCGGCCGGTTGATTTCCTCGCTCCGGGATCGAGGGGACGGCTTCGACGCCAACAATAAGGCGGTCGACTACTTGTTTCGTGCTTTGTGTCGGCCGAGTTCGATCGGGTGCACACCGAGCACTTGGCTTGTAGGATTTGGGCGGTGTTGAAGGAGGCTCATGTTGGGAACGCCCAGGTTCAGGCACGGATGTATGCGACCTACCGGAGAGAGAACGAGAACTTCACTCATCTCCCCGGTGAGTCCATCGATGCCTTGTTTCAGAGGTTCACGGTGGTTGTGAACAACATGAGGGCCAATGTGGACGTGCTATCGTACGATGATCATGATAGAGCGGTCAAGCTCTTACACTCTTTGGATCGTATGATTTGGGGCGGAAAGTTCGAGGCCATTGTCGAGTCGGAGAAGTATGACACTCTGACGGTGAACGAGCTGTTCTCGAAGCTCAATTCGGCTGAGGTGGATAGGGGCATGACTGCCAAGCTCGAGGGACCGACTGATTCCCATAGTCTTGCCCTCGTTGGTGGTTCCAAAGGAAAGGCTAACTCTAACCCATCCACCAGGATGTTCTCCTTTTCCTCTTTGATGTCTATGCCAGATGAGGAGTTTGATGACATTGGAGAGGACGAGCTGGCGCTGTTGACGAGGCGGTTCGAGAGGCTGCACGAGAACCGCGTGAACATGAGGAGGAACACGAGGACTTGCTTCCAGTGCGGCAAGCCGGGACACTTCGTCGCCGACTGCCCGGAGAAGGCCGAGAACAAGGACAACTACAAGCACAAGCCGAGGATGGACGACAAGTACCGTTCGAGGCGCGACCGCAAGAGCAAGCACAAGAACAAGTACAAGGACGAGCGACGATCGAGGAAGAAGGAGAGCCGACGTCAACTCCAGTTCCGCGTACTCCACCTCGAGCTCGAGCAGCAGTGAAGACGAAGGCAATCGTCGCAAAAACAAGAAGTCGTCCAAGAACCTGAGCGGGCTGAGCTGCCTCGCGAGAGATGGCTTCTGCACCATGGCGCTGAGCTCCGGCAGCAAGAAGAGCACACAGAGCGACTCGGACTCTGAGTCCGACGACGAGGTGCGTGATGAACTTCCCTTCTTGCGCCAGGAGAATGAGAGGCTTGGCTCTTTGCTTGATAACCGTGATGACATGCTTAGAGAGGCCAAGAAAATGAGGAAAGAGGTTAGAGCCTCACTCGAGGATGCTAGGACTAGAGTGGCTGAGCTAGAGACACAGGTGCTTGATAGCAAGCTTGAGATTGATTCCCTTAAGGCTAGCCCTGTTGTTTCGGATGAGAATGATTGTGCTGATTGCTCCATATTCCTTGCTGATCTTGCTTTGTTTAAGGAGAAGCATGCCTCCAAGTGTGAGGAACTAGATGTGCTTAGGGTTGAAGTGGCCGAGCTTAAGTCTAGACCTCGCTTTGCTAGGTGCTTGCACTTCTTGCCCGTTTTGCATGCTAAGATTGATGAGATGCATGCTTACACTAGTTCTCTTGAGGCTAAATTGAAGGAACCCATGCCTACATCATGCTCTACCTGTGAAATGCATGCTTTGAAAAATTTGGAACTTGCACATTATGTTGATCGTTTGCAGGATGAGAATGATGACTTGAGGAAGTTGATGGGTTGGTTGTCCGGTCATGAGCCTCAATTGAGGATGATGATCGAGGCCTTTAAGAGGCAAGATGGTGAGGGACTTGGGGCAAACATGGTTGGTGAGGGAAGTGGAGAGAATATCCCGGAGCCACCAAAAACCCACCACAAAAATGATTTCCCTCCAAAACCTAACCATCTTAGGAACCGACTAGACACAACCCCAGCTCCACCCGTATTTCCTACACACACAAACGATCTCCGAAAGCCTATCAAGTTTGTGAGCACTTCGGGGAAAGTGTTCTTTGGGAAGGAGAGTGAGAAGGCAAGTGGTGAGAAACCGGTGGAGGATTTGAGTGGAGAGAAACCGAGTGAGCAGCGACATCCCAAGCCTAAGCCTAAGCTTGTGAGGTTCCGTTATGGCTATTGTGGGAGAGATGGCCATAAGGAGGAGTTTCGCTTCAAGAGGAAGCGTGAGGAGAGAATGGAAAAGGAGTGGGCTAACAAGGACAAGTACCACCCTTCCGATGGTGTACTTGATCCTCGTATGCAGATGCCCAGGAGCATGGCGAGTGTGAGGACAGTTCGGGCTTGGGGAGAATGGAAGGCTGTTGGAGGCGGCGGCGCCGGGTCACACCGGTCGGACGGCGGTGTGGGGCACGTCGGACCGGTGCAGGGCACAGACGAGACGGTTGTTTGGGTTTCGAGCTCGTACAGGTGCGAGGGTTGTTTCTGGTGGTCGTGGTTCTGGTGGTTGGGCTGGAAAGGGTGCAGGTGGTCAGTTTGCTAGGCGCTCTCCTCCTCGTGTTCAATACATGGATCGGAGGAGTTGTGGCTTTGAGTTGGAGAGGAAGGACGTTCCACAGGCTTTCTTGCGTGGATTTGGTCCTCCTCCAGGCAGAGAGGGGTGGTTCCCTCAGGGTGGCTACCGTGGTGGTGTTCGTGGAGGTAGCTTTGGTAGGAGAGATGCTTTGGTTGGTGCTAACCCCACTTTCGAGCAAATGGCTCGGCACTGGTTTTACTCTTTTGGTACTAACCCCGATCTTCGAGTCGTTTGTTCGCTCACGTGCTCGTTTTTGAATTTCGGGTGGGAGACTTGAAGAACATTTGGTTGATTGACTCCGGTTGCTCAAGGCATATGACCGGGAGACAGGGGGTGGTTCTCAAGTCTCGTCCCTGTGGTGACGAAGAGGTACATCACCTTTGGGGACAATGGGCGTGGGCGTGTGCTTTCGGAAGGTGAGATAAAAGTGAGTGACAAGATCACTCTGAGGCGTGTTGCTCTTGTTCAATCGCTGGGGTACAATTTGCTTTTTGTGTCCCAGTTGTTGGATGAGGGCTTTGAGGTGTTGTTTCGGCCAGGTGGTTCTCGGATTGTGGACTCTCGAGGGGACCTTGTTTGTATAGTCGTTCCCGAGGGTCAGGTGTTTCGTGCTGATTTTTCTCAGTCTTCGGGTGTGGAGCGTTGTTTCTTGGCTGGTTCTTCGAGTGAGTTGTGGAAGTGGCATAGGAAGTTGGGTCACTTGAGCTTTGACCTTTTGTCACACTTGAGTAAACTCAATTTGGTCCGAGGATTGCCACGGCTGAGGCTTGAGAAAGAGTTGGTTTGTGCTCCGTGTAGGCATGCCAAGATGGTGGCCTCGTCTCACCCGCCTCTCACCGATGTGATGACTGAGCGTCCATGCGAGCTGCTCCATATGGACCTTGTTGGCCCAGCTCGTGTGCGATCTGTGGGTGGGAAGTGGTATGTCCTTGTTGTGGTGGACGACTATTCTCGGTATGCGTGGGTGTTCTTTCTCAAAGATAAGGGGGAGACGTTTGGTTTTGTTCAAGATCTAGTCTTGAGGTTGAGGAACGAGAGGCACGGAGATGCCATACGAGCTATCCGCAGTGATAATGGTTCGGAATTCAGGAACTCTCGTTTTGAAACCTTTTGCCACGACTTGGGTCTTGAGCACCAGTTTTCGAGTCCGTATACGCCTCCCCAGAATGGTGTTGTGGAAAGGAAGAACAGGACCTTGTGCGAGATGGCTCGAACAATGCTTGATGAGCATAGGACTCCGAGGAGGTATTGGGCTGAGGCGGTGAATACCACGTGCTATGTGTCGAACAGGATATACCTCAGAGTGCACAAGAAGAAGACATGCTATGAGTTGATGCATGGTCGCACACCCATGGTGAGTCACTTCCATGTCTTTGGTTGCAAGTGTTTCATTCGAAGAAAGGCGGGGAAGTTGGATAAGTTTGAGGCTAGGTCCGTCGATGGCATTTTCTTTGGTTATGCATCTCACTCTAGAGCATATCGTGTGCTCAATCTTGAAACTAACCAAATCGTGGAGACTTGCGAGGTAACCTTCGACGAGGCGAGCCACGTAGTCGCCTTGTCTTTGAGTGTGCAGGTGATGATGAGCTTGGCGAGGAGATCTTTTAGGAGGAGGAGCATGAACATGGAGACGATGAGGATGGCGGTGCGGTGCCCCCGGCTGAACATGTACCCACTACTTCGACTACGATGATGGATGGACCCTCTGCTACACCTACGACGACAAATCAAGAACGACGAGAAGCTGATGTTGAGGGGGAGGTAGCTTCGAGGCGAGAACCTCCCCGGCGAGTTCAAGTGGATCACCCAGCTTCGAGGATCATCGGCGACATGAATGAACGCACTACACGGTCGAGGGTTCGAAACAATTCCCATTTCGCTCATACTGCGTTTGTTGCTACTTTTGAGCCCAAAGGCATTGGACACGCATTATCTGATCACAATTGGGTGAATTCCATGCATGAGGAGTTGGAGAACTTTGAGAGGAATCAGGTGTAAGAGTTGGTTGACCCTCCCCCAGGGTGTAAGCCGATTGGTACAAAGTGGGTGTGGAAGAACAAAGTGGGAGAGAAGGGTGAGGTTGTGAGGAACAAGTCAAGGCTTGTTGCTCAAGGGTTCAGTCAGAAGGAGGGGATCGACTACGAGGAGACTTTTGCTCCCGTAGCCCGTTTGGAGGCGATTAGGATCCTTCTAGCCTTTTCCTTGGCTAAAGGGTTCAAGTTGCACCAAATAGATGTGAAGAGTGCTTTCCTGAATGGTGTGTTGGAGGAAGAAGTGTATGTGAGGCAACCTCCGGGGTTTGAGAGTGAGAAGTACCCCCACCGGGTGTACAAGTTGAGGAAGGCGCTGTATGGGTTGAAGCGGGGCGCCTAGAGCTCGGTATGGCGAAGTTGAGGGGGTTCTTGTTTGAGAGAGGCTTTGAGATGGGGAAGGTCGATCGGACCTTGTTTTTGCCGAGGCGGGGGCGGAGATATCCTGATTGTGCGGGTGTACGTGGATGATATTGTCTTTGGTGGCTCGTCTAACTCTCTTGTTGCAAGGTTTGCAGATGATATGAGCAGGGAGTTTGAGATGAGCATGATGGGTGAGTTGCAGTTCTTCCTCGGGCTACAAATCAAGCCATCAAAGGAAGGAACATTTGTGCACCAGGCTAAGTACACCAAGGACATTGTGCGGAAGTTCAAGATGAAGGACTCCAAGGCTATGACGACGCCGATGAGTACGACTACAGCTCTTGATGCGGACGAGGAAGGTGAACACGCGGACCAGAAGGAGTACCAGAGCATGATCGGGTCACTCCTCTACTTGACGGCGACGAGGCCGGACATACAGTTCTCAGTGTGTCTGTGCGCTCGTTTTCAAGGGTCTCCGAGGACTTCGCATTGGCAAGCGGTGAAGCGAATTTTCAGGTACTTGCGTCACACTCCTGACTTCGGCCTTTGGTACTCCGCGTCCTCTTCTTTGGCGCTTCATAGTTTTTCAGACGCGGATTTTGCCGGGTGTCGGTTGGATAGGAAGTCCACTTCTGGGACTTGCCAGTTTTTGGGTTCTTCTTTGGTCTCTTGGTCTTCCCACAAGCAGTCGAGTGTTGCTCTATCCACTACCGAGGCTGAGTATGTTGCCGCTGCTAGTTGTTGCTCTCAGCTCCTTTGGATCACCTACACCATGAGTGACTTTGGTGAGGAGTATACCCATGTCCCACTTCATTGTGATAGCACCAGTGCCATAAGCGTTGCAAAGAACCCAGTGCTCCATTCCAAAACCAAGCACATAGAAGTGAGGTACCATTTTCTGAGAGACAATGTCAAGAAAGGGAAGATAGCTTTGATCCATGTACCCACACATGACCAACTAGCCGATATTTTCACCAAACCCCTAGATCAAGCAACTTTCACTCGTTTGCGAGGGGAACTTGGTGTGTGTTTGATTTCTTGAGTTGGGTGTGTGGGAGCTCTCTTTTGCCGGTGGTGTCGAGCCCGTTTTGCCTCCTCTCGAGGAGCCGGTGGTTTTGTGAGTTTTGTGTGAGAGCTTCTTTGTAGCATATGTATAGCTTTTCTTTGTGCATTTGTTGCATGGCATATGTAACATGATGTATAGGCATCCTTGTATCTTAGATTGCATGCATTTTGTATCATATGCATTGGTTAGGAAAAGCTTCTCTCATATACATTGTTGACCATGGAACGAGATATATGTCTTTGTGAGCTTGTTTGGTATGCTACGGTTAGTTTGGCTTAGCTCTTGATGATCTTGATGAATAATCCATGGTTCATAGCTATGCTTTTGAAAAATGTCACATGTATGCTCTCTCATGTGTAAATGCCTTTACATGCTCTTGACATGTTTTTGTGGCCTTGCTATGCTTAATTTGTGGATTGGATAGCTAGTTTATTGATCATATGGGGCCAAAGGCTCATTTGCCATCATCAATGTTTAGCCCTCTTGTTTTATCTTGTGGAGGGGCATAAGTTCCTTTTTGTCGCAAAGACATTTCATGTACCATTTACAAATCTGAAAATGAAATGAAAAATGCTTGGAAATGTGCTCCCATGTCATATGTGCTGAATTTAATTTGCTTTGGGTGCTAAACCGTTGCATGATGCCTACCAATGAGAAGTCTCATACATAGAACTAGGCACATGGCTCGGTGGCTTTGACATGACATGAGGTGCTTGTGGGTGTTTGTGATGGTCTTATGATTAGAATGGTTGTCCTAGCATGAAGTTTGTGTGGCTTCGCCATTTTGATATGCTTTGATCATGTTTAGGACTTTGCTCATGAGAGGCAAGTTTTTCGCAAAATTGCCAAAATCCATCTTAGCTTCGTCCAATGGTTGTGAAACTTGGTGATCATGTAGTTGAGATCGATACGAAGCCGTAGAGTATCTAACTTGCTCATTTGGACATGTGTAGCATTCTTTGTTGAATTTTGTCTATTTGAGAAGCTCTAGGTTGAAAGTTTTGCATTTTTGGCTTGATTCATGCATTGCCAACAAGGGGGAGAAGTTTGAGCTTGAAATGGCTTGTCGGACGTGTTTAGAAGGTTTTCGAGTGGTTTCGAGCCATTTTCGGGCTCTCGTTGTGCACCGGTCGACGGTTAGGGTCACCGGTCCGACCGGTGTGAGTGCTGGCTCTTTTCACATGTTGCACGGCGGTCGGCGGTGGTGTTGACCGGTCGACCGGTCGAGATCGGGTTGTTGCGGTGCTGCCCTGTTTCAAGTGGTGTCTTGCATGCATTCGTCCAGGGGGAGGTGCATTGGTTTAGGGGGAGCTTGCATGTGTGCAGGGGAGCTCTTTGTGAGTTTTCGAGCTTTGTTTTGGTGGTTTGTGCTCTTTGCTTGAGCTTTGCTTTGTCTCGGATGTGTCGAGCCGTTGCCCTTGCCTAAGGGGTCCGAGACTTGTCTTCTTCAAGTGATCTTGCTGTTTGCCTTTGTTTGGATTTCGATCGCTTGTTGGAGTTTCTTTTTTGTTCGTTTCTTTTCTTTTTCTTTTCTCTCTTGTTACTTTCGTGTGGGTGTTGTCAATGCACTCATCAAGGGGGAGATTGAGGACCATGTGGGGTTCGAGGACCGGTGGATGGTCGCTTCCTTGTGTGATGAGTGATTGACAACGTTGTGTGGACTGATTCTTGGCTAAGTGTTGCAGGTGCAGGTTGCGGCTTGACTGGTGTTGGTGCAGGTGAAGAACAAGCGCGAAAGGTCGTCGCAGGTGAGGCCTCCAGGTGTGGAGAAGAAAAGTAGGCTTCGTTCGAGGGACCCGGTGGCCAGCGGGGGTCAAGTGCGGGCCGCATGGTGGCATGAACAAGCAAGATGAAGTCGTGGACGGTTTCTTGGTTGAGCCTCAAAACCAAGGTCGAGCCGGGACTACGTGGGAGCCGAGTCATGAGTGGAGATTGGCGGAGGCTACACCGAGTTCGCGGGGTTTCCGGTGGTTCACCAGAAAACCACTGTGTTCTTTGGTTGATCCACGAAGCCAAGACCGGAGAACCGAAGACGGAGCCGCGGCAGCGCGGCACCGGTCGACGCGGTGGGGACCGGTCCCGACCGGTGAGGAGCACCAGTCTGACCGGTGTGCGACGACGCAGTCCGGAATCTTGGAAGCGGAGGACACGCGTCGGGATCGCGTGGCTTGCGTCGAGGCTACTCAGGGTGCGGTCGCCGGGCATCCGTCCGATGGTGAAGACATCAAGAATTCCAAATCCGCCCTTGAGGTGCTTGTATCCCTAGTTAGTAGAGAAGGGCATTTTAGACATTCGGTTACCTCCATATAACCCAAGAGGTGAGAGGATGGCAGCCAACTCTGGGAACCCTAGCTCATTGGTTTTTCTATTTTCCACCTATTTTCCTTAGGTTTTCCTTAGGACTAGCAAGAGAGCTTCGCGGAGAGATCTTGTTGAGAGGGATGGATGATCGGGCGGCTTGCTAGACCCTGTATGAACCTTTGTTTCATGTATAGATGATTCAGCGTGGTTCCTCAAGGTTTGGATGTGTTTTCCCCGGTTGTTCTTGGTGGTGATTTTCGGAGCCCTCTCTCGGTTATTTCTTTGGTTGTTTTCGGGACCCTTCTCTTGGGGATTTGATGGGGGAAATTTGTGGGAACCCTTCGTGGTTCTTTGGGCTGTGATTCCCCTCCCAAACTCGTGAGTAAAGGTGCTCGATTTTGGGGTTTCTTGAGTTCTTGGGTTGGAAGTGCTCTTGGCGGGATTTCTTCGATTCCTCCTTTTTGGACGAGTTTTGGTGGGATTAAACTTGGCTATGGACTCCTCATGAGGTGTTCCTGATATCCCCAAAGTCTTGTTCAAGTCCGTGGAGTGATTCGGGAGATCGAGATTTGGATTTGGGGGAGTTGACCCGCGGGTGCTTGTTCATCCCGAGTCGCCCGGGCTACACGGCGGCTCGACCGGTGCTCTTGACCGGTCTGACCGGTGCGAGCCCTTGTGGGTTTTTGCTCGGGTGAACATCTTTGTGTGTTCGTTGTTGTCCCGTGTTGCTGCTGTTTCGAGTTTGGGTCCGTTTGGTGGTCGGTTGGCCTGTTTGGTGCCTTGGGGGCTTTCAGGCTGCCACGGTCTGACCGGTGTGTCTCACCAGTCTGACCGGTGTAGAGCCACTTAGTGGAAGTTGCTTAGTTTCACGAGCAGGGACCGGTCTGACCGGTGGTGTTCACCGGTCTGACCGGTGTGGGTCTGTAGACTCAAGGTTTGGTTTTTCCACTGCGTTTCTCGGGTCGGAAGGTTGCGTGTTGGTTCCTAGGTCCAGTGGCACTCCAGTGGCTACGTGGGCTTGACCAACCTTGGTAGTGAGTCGGAGACGTGTGTTGGAAGTCGCGTTCGTCTTGTTGGAGTTTTCATCTCCTTCGAGAAGAATTTTTATCGGCTCCCATTCACTCCCCCCCTCTGGTTCGCCGTATCGGTCCTTCAAATAGTGAGGACCAGGAGCGTCCCAGTGGTCGATGGATGACCGCTCCTCAGTGATGATTGATTGACAACGGGTGTTGGACTGACTCTTGGCTTAGTGCGCAGGTGTAGGCTGCGGCCTAGTTCGTGTTGTTGCAGGTGAAGAACGGGCGCGAAAGGTCTTCGGCCTTGAGGGGCCTCCGAGAGATGGAGAGACAAGTAGGCTCGGTTCGAGGGACCGGTGGACAGCGGGACTGGGTGCGGGCCACATGGTGGCGACACAAGCAAGACGAAGTCATGGACAAGCGAGCCGGTGCACGGTGGCGGTCAAGTCAAGTGGTTTGGCGGGAGGCCGGACCGGGCATGCGGGGTTTGGTGGTTTGCCCACAAAACCATCGGCGGACGGTTTCTTGGTTTGGGCCTCAAAACCAAGTCCGAGGGCCCAACACGACGGAGACGGGATCCGGCGTGTCGGGGAAGCTTCGAGGCGGAGGACACGCGGCGGGATCGCATGGCTTGCGTCGGGAGGACGCGGGGTGCGACAAAGGCGTGGCCGTCCGATGGCAAGACCCACAAACATTACCTAAATGCCCCTATGTGGGTTGTATCGCCAGTAGTTTAGTTAGGGGTAGTCGAGTCATTTACCACTCCGGCGGGACCTGATATATAAGCCATGAGTGTGTGTTGATGTCTCTCTCTCTCCGCGACTTAGGGTTTCATTTCCTCCCTCCTCTTTCTCATTTTCGTAGCTATTTTTTCTTCCATTTTTCTCTAGGCTAGCATGAGAGCTTCATGAGAGATTTGTTGAGAGGGATGGATGCTAGGGCGGCATGCTAGACCTTGTGAATCTTTCCTGGTTTGTATAGAAGATTCGGGGTTGTTTTTCGTGGCTTTTTGTGCTTGTTTTCGTGCCTTTGTTCCCGGTGTGATTCCGCGGATTTGAGTGAGTTTCTTCCGGATTTCTTTGAGGGAAACATGGATAGATGTCTTGTGCATCTTTGTGCTTGATCTTGTGCCCTCAAACGCCGGAAACCACTTCGATTCGTGAGTTTTCGTTCGGTGCTCTAGCTTTTGGTGGTGCTCAAAGGATTCGCGATTCCCGGTGATTTAGGGAGTTAGGAGGCAAGATTTTTGGGCTATAGCATCCTTGTGTGACGCTTTTCAAGTCCCCAAACCCTTGTCTCCATAGCTTCAACCGTTTGGGAAATCCGATGATGATTTGGGGGAGTTGACTTTCGGGGTCGGGGGCTGATTCCGTTCGTCCGCGCGGCGCGGAGGGTCCGCGGGGGGGGGGGGGGTCGCGGACGGTCCACGAAGAGGCCGTTCGTCGCGTGTTCGTCGTGTTCTTGCGCGTCTTCGATTTCGATCCGGTTTGGCTTTTGGTTTTGGTTGCGGCGGTTTGCGGACGGTCCGAGCTCGAGTAGCGGACGGTCCGCGGGTGGCGCGGACGGTCCGCCCGGCCTCGGCGGACGGTCCGTTTTTCTCGGGTCGCTTCGGGAGGTTCGTGTGCTTTAACGGACGGTCCGCGGTGTTGGGCGGACGGTCCGCGGTGCGGTGGCGGACGGTCCGCGGCCTCAGGTCGGACGGTCCGCGAGGCCTGTGCGGACGGTCCGCCCCTCCTGCGCGGACGGTCCGCCAGAGCCTGTGTGCTTTGCTTCTTGGTTCGATTCCTCCCTCCCTTTCTAGTGCTTCCGCGTGTACTTCTAGGAATCGTTCCTAAGGCTAGAGGTTGATCCATAACCTCGTGGTCTTGGCGATTGGTGCGTGATTCGATCCATCGCTGGTGTGTGACCGGGATTTGAGTAGGGCTTAGGCCGGGTTCTTTGAGAAGAATTTTTAGCGGCTCCTATTCACTCCCCCCTCTCTAGTCGCCATCTGATCCTTCAATTGGTATCAGAGCTTGGTGCCGGATTCTTTGCGACTTTGACAAGTCTCGAATCCTAAGATGGCGTACGTTGAGCGGGGCGGTCCGCCGCACTTCGATGGCAAGGGTTACCACAAGTGGGCGGCTCGTATGATGATCTTTCTTCGTGGGAAGCTGTTGGATTTCATTGTGCTTGACAAGACCTATGCTATTCCGTTCAACATCCATACTCTTATGGTGACCGATGCCGGTGCCAAGGCCAAGTATGAGGCTAATGCAAAAGCCGTTGATCACTTGGTCCGGAGCTTGTGTGATCAAGAGCTTGAGCGTGTTCGCCATTTGAATCTTGCTTGGCAAATTTGGGAGAAGTTGTTGGTTGCTCATGGTGGTGATAACCATGTGAAGACTCGCCTCTTTGCCTCTTACCGGATGCAATATGAGAATTTCACTCCAGTTCCCGGTGAGGACATTGATGCGATGTTTCAGAGGTTCACCGCCATCGTGAACAACATGAAAGCTAATGTTGAGGATTTTCCGTACTCCGAGCATGATCAGGCTTTGAAGCTCTTGCATGTCTTGGACCCAAATGTTTGGGGTGCTAAGGTTGAGGCCATCAAGGAGTCTGGGCATTACTTGACTATTGAGTTGGATGACCTCTTTTCTAAGCTCAAGTCGGCTGAGGTTGACAGGAAGTTGCAATCCAAGCATGAGGGCTCGACTGACCATAGTCTTGCTCTTGTGGGCGGATCAAAGGGCAAATCTAACCCTTCCTATTGACAGTTTTCCTTGTCTTATCTTATGTCCATTCCAGATGAGGAGTTTGATGTGCTGGGCGAGGAGGAGCTGGCCTTGCTCTCAAGAAGGTTTGAACGACTACACGAGAGTCGGAGGAACGCAAGGCGGAGCTCAGGGACGTGCTACAAGTGTGGCAAGCGTGGCCACTTCATCGCCGAGTGCCCGGAAGCGGAGGAGAACAAGTACAAGGTGAACGAGTACAAGGCGCACCCGAGGCGTGAAGACAAGTACTCCTCCAAGGGCAAGCACTTCAACAAGTCCAAGAGCAAGGACAAGGACAAGCGGCGACCGAGCAAGAGCGGCTACAAGAAGAACAAGGCGAGAGCGATGGTGGCCGGTGCGAGCGACGTTGACTCAAGCTCAAGTGAGGAGCAGTCAAGCTCAAGCAGCGAAGAAGAAGACGCCGGGAGGAGCAATGGCAAGAAGAGTGCAAGCCGGAACCTCAGCGGGCTGAGCTGTGTGGCGCTTAAGGGCTTTTGTGGCATGGCCCATAGCTCAAGCAGCAAGAAGAGCGAGAAAGAAGACAGCGACTCCGACTCTGAGGATGAGGTAAACCGTGACCCCGACTCTTTGCTTGCTGAGATTGCTAGGTTGAATGGTTTGCTTGATAACCGTGATAGTGTGCTGAGAGATGCCAAAAAGATGAGGAAAGACCTTAGGGCTCAGCTTGAGAATGCTAGCGAGAAAGTAGGAGAGTTAGAGTCAAAATTGCTTGAATTGAAACTTGAGAATGACTCTTTGAAACTTGCTCCTACTACTCCCGATGATGTTGTATGTGTTGAATGTGATGCTTGGTTGAATGAGATCAAAATGCTTAATGAGAAGAATGCTTCTACTTTGGCTCAACTAGATGCTCTTAGGATTGAATATGATGAGCTTAAGGCTAGACCTACTTTGCTTGGTGCTTGCAAATCATGTCCTACTATGCATGCTAAGCTTGTTGATGCTCGTTCTACCATTAGTTCTTTGGAAGCATCTTTGAAATCTCCTGTTGCAAATGCATGTTCTAGCTGTGATGAAGTTACTTTGCGCAATCTTGAACTTACTTCCCGTTTGGATGTCATCTATGAGGAGAATGACTATTTGAGGAAGGTGTTGGGTTGGTTGTCTGGGCAGGAACCTCAATTGAAAATCATGATTGAGGAGTTCAAGAGAGCTGATGGTCGTGGTTTGGGTTTTGAGAAGTTGGGTGAGAAAGTGGGAGAGAACAGTGGGGAGAGTGTGTATGAGAAGTGTGTTGAGTCTAACCCCGAGTTTTAGGTGATCGGAGAGATCCAAGTCCCACTCCCAAAAGCACCCAAGAACTCTTTCACACCAAAGCCCAACCACCTTTGCAACAAGCTTGACACAACCCAAGATCCACCCAAATTCCCACCTAAGACCAATGACTTCCAGAAACCGGTGAAGTTTGTGGGTGAGAAGGGTGAGAAGCCTAGAGAGAAGCCGAGCCAAAACCAAAACCCATCCCCTTCGGTGTGAGTATTGTGGCAAGGAGAGGCATCTTGCGAGTTTTGCTACAAGAGGAAGAGGGATGAGAGGCTTGCTAGGGGAGCAAGCGAACCGGGGACAGTATCGCCGGTCTCGCGGTATTCCCGAGCCTAGAGTGCCACTTCCACGGGGTGTGGGAAGTGTGAGGAGTGTTGGCGGGGTTCCCACGGAGAGGTGGTGGTGAGAGGTTTGTCGGGAGAGATGATGGTGTGCGTCTTTGGTGAGAGGTTTGGTCGGGCTCGTGGTGGTTTTGTCGGACGTCCTCCTACTCGTCCTCGGTACAGGGTTTAGGGGAGATGATCGCAGCTTTGGGTTCCGGAGGAACTACGGACCACGTTTTCCCCCTCGTGGTGCTCGTACTCCTCCCATGGGACATGGGAAGTTTGGTGGCAAGGGAGTGATGTTTGCTAACCCCTCTTTTGAGCGAGATGGCTCGACACCGGTTTAACTTTCTTTGTGCTAACCCCGGTGTCGAGTCGCTAGCTCACTCTCGTTCTTGTTTCGACCGGGCGGGGAGGCTTGGAGGACATTTGGTTGATCGACTCCGGTGTTCTCGACACATGACCGGAGATAAGAAGTGGTTCTCCGGCCTCACCCCGGTGAAGGAAAAGATGTACATCACATTTGGGGACAATGGACGAGGTAGGGTCTTTGTCTCGAGGGTGTTGTGCATGTGAGTGACAAGGTAACGTTGAAGAGAGTGGCTCTTGTGAAGTCTTTGGGTTTCAATTTGCTTTCGGTTTCTCGGTTGCTTGATGAAGGTTTTGAGGTGCGTTTCAAGTCCGGCGAGTCTCGTTTGCTTGATTCTCGAGGTGATCTTGTCCGTATGATCATCCCCGAGTGTCGATTTTCAGGGCCGATTTCTCTCGTTCTTTGGGTCCTGCTCGCTGTTTGATGGCCGGTCCTTCTTCTGATTTGTGGAAATGGCATAGGCGGTTGGGACACTTGAGCTTTGATTTGGTTTCCCGCTTGAGTGGTCTTGACCTTGTCCGAGGATTGCCGAGGTTGAAGCTTGAGAAGGATTTGGTTTGTGCTCCTTGTAGGCATGGTAAGATGGTAGCCACTCCCCATCCACCCCCGACCGATGTCATGACCGAGCGTCCGACGGAGCCGTTGCATATGGACCTTGTTGGGCCGGCTCGAGTTCGCTCGGTGGGTGGGAAGTGGTATGTCCTTGTTGTGGTGGACGATTACTCTCGCTATGCACGGGTGTTCTTCTTGGAGGATAAGAGTGAGACTTTTGGTTTTGTTCGAGATCCGATCGTGAGGTTGAAAAACGAGAGGCATGGGAATGCTATTCGAGCTATCCGCAGTGATAATGGCTCTGAGTTCAAGAACTCTCGTTTTGATGCCTTTTGTCGTGATCTAGGTCTTGAACATCAGGATTCGACCCCTTATGTGCCCCCTCAAAATGGAGTCGTGGAAAGGAAAAATCGGACTCTTTGTGAGATGGCTAGGACGATGCTCGATGAGCACAGGACTCCTAGGAGGTTTTGGGCTGAGGCGGTCAATATAGCTTGTCATGTTTCCAACCGGATTTTATTGAGAGCTTTCAAGAAGAAAACCTGTTATGAGCTTATGCATGGTCGGGCACCCAAGGTGAGTCATTTCCGAGTCTTTGGCTGCAAATGCTTTATTCTGAAGAAGGGAAAACTTGACAAGTTTGAGGCTAGGTCTAGTGATGGTATTTTCTTTGGATATGCTAACCACTCTAGAGCCTATAGGGTGCTCAACCTTGAGACTAACAAAATCATGGAGACTTGCGAGGTGACCTTCGACGAGACAATGCCATGTACCTCTCTTGTCTTTGAATGTGCAAGTGATGAAGAGATGGCCGAGGAACTCTTTGAAGAGGAGAAAGATGAAGCAGGAGATGATGATGGGGAGAACCATGCGCCTTAAGCTGAGCATGTACCCACTACTTCCCCTACGACCACTTTGGAGCATGGACCGTCTACTTCATGGACAACGACGGTGCAACAAGAGGACCAGGCGAGAGAAGCTGAAGTTGAGGGGGAGGTAGTCTCGAGGCGTGAGGCTCCCCGGCGGATTCAAGAAGTGCATCCCCCTGTCGAAGATCATTGGGAACATCGATGAACGCACTACACGGTCGAGGTCCGAGAATTCCTCTCATTTTGCTCATCTTCGCTTTTGTTGCCACTTTTGAGCCCAAGGACATTGGACATGCTTTATCTGATGCAAACTGGGTCAATTCTATGCATGAGGAGTTGGAAAACTTTGAGAGGAACCAGGTGTGGGAGTTAGTTGAACCACCTCCAAATTGCCATCCCATAGGTACCAAGTGGGTTTGGAAGAACAAAGAGGGAGAGAATGGGATGGTTGTGAGGAACAAGTCCAGACTTGTTGCTCAGGGGTTTAGTCAAAAGGAGGGGATCGACTATGAGGAGACCTTTGCTCCTGTGGCCCGTCTTGAGGCAATTCGGATCCTTCTAGCCTTTGCCGTGGCTAAAGGGTTCAAGTTGTTTCGGATGGACGTGAAGAGTGCTTTTTCGAATGGGGTCATAGAGGAGGAGGTGTATGTGAAGCGACCCACCTGGGTTTGAGAGCGAGTTGTACCCACACAGGGTATATAGGTTGAAAAGGGCTCTGTATGGGTTGAAACAGGCGCCCCGTGCTTGGTATGGGAGATTGAGAGGTTTTGTTTTGAGCAGAGGGTTTGTGATGGGTACCGTGGATAGAACCTTGTTTCTCCTCAAGCATGGAAATGACTTGCTGATTGTTCAGATATACGTGGATGATATTGTCTTTGGTGGCTCGTCACATAACACGGTTGCCAAGTTTGCGGATGAGATGAGCGGGGAGTTCGAGATGAGCATGATGGGCGAGTTGCGGTATTTTCTCGGGGCGCGAGATCAAGCAAGTGAAGGACGGTACATTTGTGCACCAAACCAAGTACACGAAAGACATGCCGAGGAAGTTCCGGATGCAAGATGTGAAGCCGATGTCGACTCCCATGGGGAGTACGACCACTTTTGATGCGGATGAGGACGGAGAACCGGTGGACCGGCGGGAGTACGGGAGCATGATCGGCTCCCTCCTCTACTTGACGGCGACGAGGCCGGACATACGCGTTTAGCGTGTGTCCGTGCGCTCGTTTTCGTGCTTTGCCGAGGACATCACATCAACAAAGCCGTCAAGAGGATTTTCGGTACCTACAACCGCCCCTCGGTCTTGGCCTTTGGTATTCTTCCTCCTCGACTCTTTCTCTTCATGGTTTTTCTAATGTGGATTTTTTGGGTTGTCGAGTCGAGAGGAAGTCTACTTCTGGTACTTGCCAGTTTCTTGGGTCTTCGTTGGTCTCATGGTCTTCCCGCAAGCAGTCTAGTGTAGCTCAGTCTACCACAGAGGCAGAGTATGTTGCTGCCGCGAGTTGTTGCTCCCAGTTGTTGTGGATTTCATACACTTTGAGAGACTTTGGTGAGGAGTGCACCCAGATCCCACTTCTTTGTGATAGCACTAGTGCCATAAGCGTAGCCAAAAACCCAGTGCTTCACTCCAGAACCAAACATATAGAAGTGAGGTATCATTTCCTGAGGGACAATGTGGAGAAAGGAACCATTGTTTTGAGCCATGTCCCTACCCAAGATCAGCTAGCCGACATCTTTACAAAGCCTCTCGACCAAGCTACATTTGTGCGCTTGCGGGGGGAACTTGGGGTTTGTTGCCCTTTCTAGCTGATTCTTGGCGGATTTCCTTTTTGTATCATATGTATCACACCATGTTTTACTTTGATGTATATACATGCTTTGCTTGATGTACAAACCATGGTAGGATAGCCATCTTGTCATATATCATGTTGCATTTGTGTCATATTGCATTTTAGGATGATGAGCTTCTTTCATATGCCATATTTGAGTCTCTTTGGCTATTTCTGAGATATTGGTTATATGTGTGGAGAAATGGTAATGTGAGGCTATGCTCTTGGAATATTTGAGATATATGTGTGGTGAGATAGCCCCTTTTGAAATAAATGCTTAACTTGACTAATTTTTGATGAAATATGCTCCACTCGTGTGTAGTTGTGTATCCATGTCACAGTTTGGTCTACATGTGCTTTTCATGCTTAGATTGTGCTCGGATGCCTTGTTCTTGCATTTGGGCCAAAGGCCGAATATCATTGTGAATGTTTAGCCTATGTTGCATTCATGGGGGAGCATAAGCTTCTTTTTGCCGCAAAGGCACTTCATGTACAATGAAATGAATTAATCTTGAAAAGAAGTGTGAATGCTTGAAAAATGCTCCATCCATCATGTCTATGCTTAAAATGTCTTATCTTTCACATATGGGTGCTAAACATGTTGCATGATGTTCACCAGTGGAGAAGTCTCCCCGAAGTGGACACATGGCTCATGAGCTTTGACATGACATGCTTTGCTTTATGGGTGTTTGCCATGATCTTTTTCTTTGAGAATTTGATATCCTTGTATGATCTTTGAATGGTATGCATGTTTGTGGCTCAAGTGTGACATGGATAGGCTTTTACATGTGAAGCGAGCCTTCTTTTGGTAAAACTGCTTAAATCTGAAAATTTTGCTTTGTCACATGCTTGTATTTTCATCTATTACTTGTGGCAATGCTTTGACTATGCTATGATTCATATGTGTGATCTTTGTCTCGTTTTTAGCCTTTGACACTAGATTTGGCCTATTTGAGAAGCTCATGTAGTTGTTTATATGCTTTGTTTTGCATTTCTGCATTTTCACCTTGATTCATACATTGTCAACAAGGGGGAGAAGAGGTGAGCTTAATGAAAATTCGAAGAGGTGAGCTGAAATTTGGAAGTTTGCATCCACATGTTCAGGGGGAGCTTGCATTTGTTCAGGGGGAGCTTTCTTGCTGTTTTCGGTGTGGATTTTGTGCTTTGCTTGGCTTGTGACCTTTCTTTGCCTTTCTTCGGTTTTGGTCATGAGTTGAGCTTCTTTGCTTTTCTTTCTTCTTCTTTTCTCTTTTTATCTGAATTTCATTTCGCATTGTGTGTTGTCAATGCACTCATCAAGGGGGAGATTGAGGACCAGGAGCGTCCCAGTGGTCGATGGATGACCGCTCCTCAGTGATGAGTGATTGACAACGGGTGTTGGACTGACTCTTGGCTTAGTGCGCAGGTGTAGGCTGCGGCCTAGTTCGTCTTGTTGCGGGTGAAGAACGGGCGCGAAAGGTCTTCGGCCTTGAGGGGCCTCCGGGAGATGGAGAGACAAGTAGGCTCGGTTCGAGGGACCCGGTGGACAGCGGGACTGGGTGCGGGCCACATGGTGGCGACACAAGCAAGACGAAGTCATGGAATAGCGAGCCGGTGCACGGTGGCGGTCAAGTCAAGTGGTTTGGCGGGAGGCCAGACCGGGCATGCGGGGTTTGGTGGTTTGCCCACAAAACCATCGGCAGACGGTTTCTTGGTTTGGGCCTCAAAACCAAGTCCGAGGGCCCAACACGACGGAGACGGGATCCGGGCGTGTCGGGAAGCTTCGAGGCGGAGGACACGCGGCGGGATCGCATGGCTTGCGTCAGGAGGACGCGGGGTGCGGCAAAGGCGTGGCCGTCCGATGGCAAGACCCACAAACATTACCTAAATGCTCCTATGTGGGTTGTATCGCCAGTAGTTTAGTTAGGGGTAGTCGAGTCATTTACCACTCCGGCGGGACCTGATATATAAGCCATGAGTGTGTGTTGATGTCTCTCTCTCTCCGCGACTTAGGGTTTCATTTCCTCCCTCCTCTTTCTCATTTTCGTAGCTATTTTTTCTTCCATTTTTCTCTAGGCTAGCATGAGAGCTTCATGAGAGATTTGTTGAGAGGGATGGATGCTAGGGCGGCATGCTAGACCTTGCGAATCTTTCCTGGTTTGTATAGAAGATTCGGGGTTGTTTTTCGTGGCTTTTTGTGCTTGTTTTCGTGCCTTTGTTCCCGGTGTGATTCCGCGGATTTGAGTGAGTTTCTTCCGGATTTCTTTGAGGGAAACATGGATAGATGTCTTGTGCATCTTTGTGCTTGATCTTGTGCCCTCAAACGCCGGGAAACCACTTCGATTCGTGAGTTTTCGTTCGGTGCTCTAGCTTTTGGTGGTGCTCAAAGGATTCGCGATCCCCGGTGATTTAGGGAGTTAGGAGGCAAGATTTTTGGGCTATAGCATCCTTGTGTGACGCTTTTCAAGTCCCCAAACCCTTGTCTCCATAGCTTCAACCGTTTGGGAAATCCGATGATGATTTGGGGGAGTTGACTTTCGGGGTCGGGCTGATTCTGTTCTGTCCGCGCGGCGCGGACGGTCCGCAGGGGGGGGTCGCGGACGGTCAGCGAGGAGGCTGTTCGTCGCGTGTTCGTCGTGTTCTTGCGCGTCTTCGATTTCGATCCGGTTTGGCTTTTGGTTTTGGTTGCAGCCGGTTTGCGGACGGTCCGAGCTCGAGTAGCGTACGGTCCGCGGGTGGCGCGGACGGTCCGCCTGGCCTCGGCGGACGGTCCGTTTTTCTCGGGTCGCTTCTGGAGGTTCTGTGTGCTTTAACGGACGGTCCGCCGTGTTGGGCGGGACGGTCCGCGGTGCGGTGGCGGACGGTCCGCGGCCTCGGGTCGGACGGTCCGCGAGGCTCGTGCGGACGGTCCGCCCCTCTGCGCGGACGGTCCGCCGCAGCTCGTGTGCTTTGCTTCTTGGTTCGATTCCTCCCTCCCTTTCTAGTGCTTCCGCGTGTACTTCTAGGAATCGTTCCTAAGGCTAGAGGTTGATCCATAACCTCGTGGTCTTGGCGATTGGTGCGTGATTCGATCCATCGCTGGTGTGTGACCGGGATTTGAGTAGGGCATAGGCCGGGTTCTTTGAGAAGAATTTTTACCGGCTCCTATTCACTCCCCCCCTCTCTAGTCGCCATCAGATCCTTCAAATAGCTCCGGTCAGGACACGCCCTCCGCAACGGATGCGGGCGGTCCTCTTGATCTCGACGGGTAGCTTGAGCTCGCATCGCTTCGCCTCCTCCATCGATGGCTCCTTGGCGCCTTACTTCAACTCTAAGCTCCTCGGGGACACAATGGTTGCTGCGTGGGTGCAAAATATTGCTTGATGGGATTGATTCCCGAGCTCCCAATTCGGCCAAATAAGTAGTTCGAAGAGAAAAACAATAGGAACCTCATTTTCATTTTTTAAACTTCCCTTAAAATTTTCTGACCGAAAAAGGAAGTCGAACAGGAGCAATTCAGGCAAAAATCGGGACCAACCGCCGCCTGGACCCATCTGGACCGGTCGGACTGGGCCGGCCAGCCCACCCTGTCTCGGGGGTCGGGCCGGTCCGGTTTTTCGTGCACCGCCCTTTTTTCTCCTCCTTAGCCCATGGGAAAAAGTTGGCCCAGTAAATCTTCGCAAGAAACTCAAGAAATTTAAAAGAAAAAATATTTACAGAAATTCATGCCTTGTTCTTCGTCCTAGGCGGGACGTTTGGGCTCTTCTTCCATGGTGAAGACATCAACATGGTGAAGGGGCACAATGTCAGGTTCGTAGTAAACCTTAAGTCGTTGACCATTCACCATAAATTGATCGCCTTTTATATCCATAATGGTTACCGCTCCGTTGGAGAGCACCGAATGCACAACATAAGGTCCGTCCCACTTGCTTTGCAATTTCCCCCTTCCGAAGGTTTTAAACCTCGAATTTTAGAGGAGGACCTTATCTCCTTGTTTAAACTCTTTCTTTTTCAATCTTTTATCATACCACCTTTTGATTCTCTCTTTGTATATGCTTGCATTTTCATATGCTTTCAACCTCATCTCCTCTAGCTCGCTTATTTGGATTCTTTGTTTCACCACCACGGCATCGAGATCAAGGTTCATCTCTTTAATCGCCCAATAGGCTTTATGTTCCAACTCAACCGGAAGGTGGCAAGCTTTTCCATAGACGAATTGATAAGGGGTCATACCTATCGGTGTCTTGAACGCCGTTCGATAAGCCCACAAAGCTCCGTCTAATTTTTTTGACCAATCCTTGCCTCCCTTCTATATGGTTTTGTTGAGGATGCTTTTTACTTTCCTATTTGACGTTTCGGCTTGTCCGTTGGTTTGTGGGTGATAGGCCGTAGAGACCCTATGTTCAATCCCCAACTTGGACAAGCACTTCTTCAAATTCTTCCCGGTGAAGTGAGTTCCTCCATCACTTATCAAGATTCTCGGTGTACCGAAACGAAAAAAATCACGTTATTGATCATAGTAATGGACTCCTCCGTGGATGCTTTACGACATGGCATGGCCTCTACCCATTTGGATACATAAACAACCATGACTAGAATATACTCATATCCACATGAGTTTTTGAAAGGCCCCATGAAGTCTATACCCCATACATCGAATAAATCGATTTGTAGATTGTAATTCAAGGGCATAGAATTTCTTTGAGAGATGTTTCCGGTTCTCTGGCATTCGGGGCATGATGCAACATATCTTTTAATATCTTCATGCATCTCCGGCCAATAGAATCCGCTCAACCATACTTTTGCTTGGGTTTGAAAATGGCTATAGTGTCCACCGTACTCCGCTGAGTGGCACTTTCTCAGAATTTCTACCCTCTCTTCTCTTGGCACACATCTTCTCATAACTCCATCATTGCCAAGTTTGAAGAGGTATGGTGCATCCCGAAAGTACTTTCTACTTTCGAAGATTATCTTCTTTTGGGAGTTTTTATCTAGATGATCGAGAGGCATCTTTCGAATCGCTCGAATGATATCAATCGTCCAAGTGTCTTTATCGAGCACTCGATAGAGGTGGTCATCTCTCATCTTATCTTCTATGGGCTCTTTATCATCTTGTCCACGATTCATCCTAGACAAATGATCGGCCACAACATTCTCCACCCCCTTTTTATCACGAATTTCAACATCAAATTCTTGGAGAAGAAGGATCCAACGATTCAAACGTGGTTTAGCTTCCTTCTTAGCCAAGAGATACTTGATGGTTGCGTGATCGGTGTAAACAATGACCTTCGAGTTCACGATGTAAGATCTGAATTTTTCGAAAGCGAACACCACCGCTAGCAACTCCTTTTCCGTAGTGGCATAATTTAATTGTGCCCCACTAAGAGTTTTGCTAGCATAGTAAACGGCGTGAACTCGGTCTTCCTTTCTTTGACCCAAAACCGCGCCTACGGCGTAGTCACTTGCGTCACACATGATCTCGAAAGGTTGGCTCCAATCCGGAGGTTGAATGTTGGGAGCACTCACCAACGCACTTTTCAAGGTCCGGAATGCCGCAAGGCACTTCTCATCAAAGTCAAAAGCCACATCCTTTTGAAGGAGATGCGTTAAAGGCTTAGTGATCTTTGAGAAGTCCTTAATAAATCTTCTATAAAATCCGGCATGGCCTAGAAAGCTCCTTAAGGACTTAACATCCGTCGGAGGTGGGAGTTGCTCAACCATCTCTACCATAGCCTTGTCCACTTCAATGCCTCTTTCGGATATAACGTGTCCGAGCACTATGCCTTGCTTAACCATGAAGTGGCACTTTTCCGAATTTAACACCAAGTCTACCTCCGCACACCTCGTGAGGACCTTTTCCAAGTTTGCCAAGCAATCCATGAATGTCTTCCCATAAACAGAAAAATCATCCATGAACACCCACTACTAGGAATTGACCCTTAGAGCACAAAATTTGTTTGCAACACCACATATTTGGTTGCAATAGGTTGTTTTATAGCAACCAACTTTTTTATTAGTTGCGATATCTGGATGTTATGGCAACCAAAACATGTGGGTTGCGTTTGTTGAAACAGTCGTTGCAACAGGTTGGTGCTAATGCCACGGTGAAAATGGTGGTTGCCTTAAATGGTACCTGTTGCCACAACTACTTGTGCATTGCAATAGTATCAATTTAATGTTGCGATAGATATGTGTTTGTTGCCACAAATATTTATTTGGTTGCGATAATACATGCCTATGGCCACGATGAAATTACGTTGCCTAGAGTGTAAAATTTGTTGCGATAGCTGATGTGGCTGTTGCATCAAAACAATTCTTCGTTGCATTTGATGTTTGTATGTTGGCACGAATATATAGTTAGTTGCGATTATGCCAGCTTTCAACCACGATGAATTTACGTTGCCAAAAACTTAAACTTGGTTGCGATAGGTCATGTGACTGTTGCATCCAGAAAACAAATCGTTGCACCAATTAGCTTCTATTGCCACGACAAATTTTGTTAATTCATTAGTCTTTTTTTGGTTGCGATAAAAAATTCATTAGCCCACATCACTTATGAAGATTGAAAAATAAGCAAGCCGAACTGCTTTGTATTAACAAAATTAAAAATTAAAAACCGTATAGGCCCAGCCCACCGGCGCTTGAGGAGAGGGGAAAAAACTTGGGAAGGAAAAAAGGCCGACTGCCTTCCTGCTGTGGCGCGCTCCTGTTCGTCGTCGGTTGCGCCCCTCCCGAGGCCGGCGACGCGCGCGCCGCTCCCCGAGGGCGGCGACGACGGCGGATTTGCAGCGGCAACGCCCCCCCCTTCCGGCGGCTGTCCTCTGTTGGTACGTCCACCCCGCGCCGCCGCCACCCCAATCCCTGCCCCTCGGCACTGCCTTCGAACAAAGGTGAGCAGACAACAGTTTTTTTATAATAAACAACAGGTTTCAATTGTCTAGCATGCTGGTGAACTAGTTCCAAGTTTAACTTTGTATAGAGCTGCAAAAGCATAGCAAATAGATTGTCAATTTCTAATGTTAGGTTGATAGTAGCAGTTTTTTAATGTGTGAAGGAAGTAGTAGGTATTTATTTTATGGATTCATGTTCAATGTAGGGATACCGGGAAGAATGTCAAATGAAGATAAGAGTTGGATGCGTATGTCCGGGTATACTTGCGAATGGCAGGCAGGATTCAAGAACTTTTTACATAGTGTTTTTGGTGGAAGATCTAGTGAACAAACAGCTCCCTGTCCATGTACTCGTTGCCGCTACATGTCTTATCGAAGTGAAAAGGAGGTTCGAACTCACGTGGCATTGAGAGGTTTTGATGATAGTTTTATTCAAGGAGAAGGTAATTGTGAGCCTGCATTAGTTGAGAATGATAACGACGACGATGGCCCTGCACTAAATCATGCTGAGAGTTCCAATGAATTAATTTCTTCACTGATTAGAGGTGTTATACATGGACAAGTCACAGGAAGAGAAGAGGAAGAGAAAAATGCGACTGCAAAGAAACTTTTCAGGTTACTAGATGAGGCAAAAAAGGAGTTGTATCCGGGCTGCAAAGAGGTTACAAAGATTTCTTTCATTGTCATGCTATTTCAGATTAAATGCATGGATGGTATTAGTAACAAATGTTTGGAACGCATACTTCGGTTGTTCTTGCTTGTGTTTCCTGATGGACATTGTCTGCCAACTTCATTGGACAAAGTGGAGAGGGTTATTCGAGAACTTGGCCTACATTATGATAAGATTCATGCCTGTGTTAATGACTGTGTGTTATTTCGTGGGAATTATGCTAATTTGGATAAGTGCCCAACATGTGATGAATCTAGGTGGAAAGAGACATGTCGGTGTTTTAGACCGGCAACCTACTAAGGGGAGTACCCGAAGTAGATGAATGTGACTCGCCGAGATCGGTAACTCGGAGGAAGAGACACGTGGCACACAATTTAGACAGGTTCGGGCCGCCAGGTGTGTAATACCCTACGTCCTGTATGCTGCGTAGCTCTGGATTGATCGGGCACGATTACAAGATGGTGCAATAGTATGCTGTGGGTTGTATGAGATGAGATTGGATGAGATGATCCTAGAGATCGGTCCCTGCCTCGCCTTATATAGTCTGGGAGGCAGGGTTACAAGTCGGAGTAGGGAGAGAGTACTAGTCGAGTACGTATAGGAGTCCTCCATACAGTGCAGAACATGTACAACTCCCTAACCGAGTACTACTCCTGTGTAGTCCTTGTGCTCCACGCCTTCAGGCGCCGTGTAGCGCAAGCCGGGTAGTCCCAGGGGCCCACCGAGTAGTCGGTCCTAGTACCCACCGAGGTAGTGGGCCCAGGGAGGTCCATACGACAAGCCCCCGAGTACTTTGTAGTCGAGAAGGATAGCTTCAAGTAGTCTTGACTGCCTTAACAAGTAGTCCTCAAGCGTCCCTGAGTGCTACAAATCAAAGTCCTCAAGAGTAGTCGAAGCATCCCGAGGCTGGAATGTACTCCAGCTGATGTTTGAGCAATCTTGAAGTCTTCTCGAGTAGTCCCAAGTGTCCTCGAGTGCTGCCTTCGAAGGTCTTCAAAAACTGCCCGTCTTGTCTTGAAGCCGGAGCTGATATGGAGGTGCGATTGCAAAATCGCACTCCATATGGAGTATCCCCCGAGCCTTAGGTTGAGCCGCAAGCTCTGGCTGAGGGTCCATCTGAAATCTTGGTAAGAAAATCCCGAAAAATCTGGAGAGAAAAAACCGAAGGACACGTGGCACGGAGCCCCCGAGCCTTGAGTCGAGTACTTCCTCTCGAATTGAAGGGTCATCTTGAAGAATGTGTCCTGAGATGCTCTTGAGACTAGCCGCTTCCCAGGTAGTCGAGTAGAAGTAGCCGAGCCCCCGAGATGAGGCGCGTCGACTAGTAGAATACGAAGGGTCACGCACGGCCCGCCGAGTCGGCCCGCGCGTGGACTTATCCAGCCGCCCGTTGCGGAGCCGGTTTGACTTATAAATAGAAGCCAAAACCCTTAGGGTTTTTCACCCATTCAAGCTGCAGTCATTTTGATTCCATCTAAAGTAGATCCACTCCCAGCGCTTGCTGCCGCCGTAGTAGATTCAAGTGCGCTGCCACCCAAAGCTTTTTAGGGTAGCCCTCGAGCGGATGCGCGTGAAGACGCCCTGCACTTGGAGGATGAAGCCGTCACCATCCAAGACGTCAAAGGCCGCCGGGAAGAAGAGGGACGCGAAGAGGCCGCCGCGGCTGCCAGCGGAGCAGCGCCGCCCATGTCTCCACCGCGGGCCGATCCGAGCCGCGAGTGGAAGAAATCCAAGGTGAAGATGGAGGATCTGCTGACCCTCCTGAACAGCGGGTTCATCCGGGAGAAGGAAGTCGACATGTGGAGGGCCGCCGCTGGAGATCCGTATCCAATGGAGAAGGCCGAAGACGAGATCCCCATGTTCGCGCGGTTCGTGGAGCGCGGGCTTGCGCTCCCAGCCAGCGATTTCATCAAAGGGCTGCTCGGGTACTACGGGATCGAGTACCTGAATCTGAATCCCAACGGCGTCTTCCACACCGCGGTCTTCGTGCACTTCTGCGAAGCCTTCCTTGGGATCAAGCCGCACTGGGTTCTGTTCCGGAAGTTCTTCCGGGTCAAGCCGCAGCCAAGTGCCACCAACCCAAGGGTAGTCGGAGGAGCCGGCATCCAGTTGAGAGAAGACGCCGCGGAGCAATATCTGGCATACAAGCTCGTTGACTCCAACACTGATTGGAAGACAAGATGGTTCTACATCACGAACCACCATCCTGGCCTGCCGAAGCCGAGCGGGAGGCAGCTCAGGCACCGCGAGTGGTGGAACTCGGAGCCCACCATGCAAGAGGGAATCCAGCTTCTCGAGCTGTTGGCACGCATCAAGGTGCTGAGGGAGGCGGGGCTGAGGGCCGAGCACGTGGCCTTCAGTTTCATGAAGCGGAGGGTGCAGCCGTTGATGGCTCGAGACACCTTAGGCTTCGAGTACACCGGCGACGACGACACGTCGCGGATGCCTGGAGGCGAGCTGGACGACAGCGACATTATCGAGAGGTTGTCGCGGATCTTCAAAGATATGCCGACGTACACGGCGTGCCCTGTCCAAGAGTACTCCGCCGCGCGCTCGCCAAAAGAGGTGAGTAGTCGTGCTCCTCCTAGTCGAGTAGTCATTGCTTGGAGTAGTCGTGCCGATGTCTTCGTGTCTTGCAGGAGGACTTGAAGAAGTTCATCTTCGAGCCGCAGCCGCCCCCAAGTGGGATTGAGATCCCGAAGGAGGGGAAGGCGAAGGAGAAAGAGCGGCGAGAAGTCGGTGCAGGCGATGACACCGTCATTGTGGAGGACACCTCCGACGACGATGACGACGACGATGACGAGACGTTGCAGGACCGCTTCCAGCTGCGGTCGAGGTTTAGCCGCCCGGACTTACCTCATGTACCTCTGGTGCAAGACCCCCCGACTAGCCTGGAGGCTAGCCTGGCTGCGCCGCCACGGAGGCGGCGCAACCCCGCCAGGAAGCGGGTGACGAAGAAGCTTAGGGTCTCAGAGACCACGCCTCAAGAGGTAAGTTGTCTTGACTAGAGTAGTCAAGTACCCCGTCGTGCGAGTACCCTTTTCCTGACGAGTAGTCTTCCTTGTATGCAGGAGGTGCTGCCAACGGAGCCCATCGAAGAGGGCGACGAAGGCGTGTGGGACATAGTGGGGGAGCCAGCTGGAAGTCGTAGTCCAGCCCCCACTGTCGAGGAGCTCTTGGCGCAGCTGGAGCGCCAGCCCCCCTGCTCCACAGGGGAGCACGGAGCCTGTAGCCGCCGCCGTTGAAGAGGTGATGGCTTCAGGAGCGCAAGAGAGCACTGCGCTAGCCGCCGTTGCAGAGGAGGCGGTAGCCGCAGGGGCGCAGGAGGAGGCGCCCGCTGAGCTGGACTGGTCGACATCGCCAGCATCCTCGGTGCTCCGGCCGTGACAATAGTCCAGTCGAACTTGTAAGTACTGCATCTTCGCGAGTAGTACTTGTTGTAGTAATCGAGGTTGACTGACGACTAATTGTGTGTGCTTCTGCAGGAAATCCACGGATCTGTCCTGGGAGGGGGATGAGCCCTCATCAGCGGTGGCGGAAGAAGTCGCGCCGCCCGTAGAAGAGTCCACTCCCGCGTCCCAGGCGGTGCCCGAGCCGCCGGCTGCCGAGGCGATGTTGCCGAAGGCCAGCGTTGTCGAAGGTGAGTACCCTTCTGAAGCTATGGAGCTTCTCTAGGAGTAGTCGCAATTGCTTATGCACTTGTCTTCTCTTTTGACAGGGGCTGAAGCTGAAGGCAGTGACATTCCTGTGGGGGTGCCGATGCAGAAGTCGACACCAGAGGCCCCAGAGGCTGCGGCAAGAGCCCCAGAGCCCGTGAAGGAGGTCGTCGAGGAGGCCGCCGTGACGGCCGGGGGAGAGGGCGTCACCACGTCGCCAGAGGTTGCTCTGGAGGTGGCTATCCGCTCCCCGGAGATCCAGGACGCAGAGCCCATCCGCTCTACGCGGATGACGGAGGCCACTGCGAGTAGTCGCGACGGGATAGAGCTGCTCGCAGATGATCTTGTCGAGCCTGCGACGGTGGCGAAGCACCTGGAGGCGATCCGTCAGGCCGAGCAGTGGATGAAGGTAAGTAGCCGTAGCTTCTGATTAGTCAATCCTCTGTCGTTGAGTACTCTTGTGACTTGAGTTATCTTGTGCAGGACGTTGCAGAGCGGTCCCGCGACAAGTCGAACATGCTGCAGGGCTATGGCGACGCGGTGCTCCGAGCCGAAGCGCTAGAAGAGCAACTTGTGAAGTCGCGGAAGCACGCGGCTGCCATGCAGTTGAAGCTCGACACCGCCATCGCCAAATTCCACAATGACGTCCAAGAGTTGCAGGCGAAGGGCGACGACTTGGTGCGGAAGAATAAGGGCCTCCGCAACAAGAACAAAGGTACGCCGCTGAACTTGTCGGGTACTTGTTGGAAGTCGAGAAGTTCCTGACCCGCTGTGCTGTTGTCGTGTTGCAGAGCTTGAGGGCCAGGTGGAGCAGCTGAAGTCCTCGGAGACGAGCATGAAGAACCTCTTCTACCGGGAGCAAGAAGCCCGCCAGGTACTCGAGCTCGACTACAAAGAACTCGCCTTCGAGTGCGAGAAGCACATGGAGCTCCAGATTGCTTCTGATCGCGATCTCTTCAACTGCTACAAATCCTTGCAGAAGTTGAATGAAGACTGTGAGGCATTGCGGGCCCAACTGAAGGAACTCGAAGAAGCCGCACTGCCGATCGCAAGACTCCTGGTGCCGCACCCGGGCGGCCCCAAAATTGCCCCGCTGGTGGATCGCCTCAAGGAAGCTTCGAGCCGGCTGGCGGCCTACGTGAAGCACATGGCGAGGTCGATCCCAAGACAAGTCTTGGCCTTCATGAAGTCGTACTTCCCGAAGGCCCCAGTGGAGGTAGTCGCCGGCGGGGTAGCCGCCAACCGCACCGATGAGCAAGATGCGAGCCGCCGGGAGCAGATGGCTCCCATCGCGGAGCAAGTAGCTGAGAAGCTTAACCTCCAGTAGCCCTGTAATAGATAGCTAGTAGCCAGGGTTGTACAAAAAACAATTGTAATGAATTGCTTAAGTATCAATGAAAGAAATTTTCCAGCAATGAGTACTCGTAGTCGCGATCTCAGAGTGCGGAGCCCCCATCGTGGAGTGGATGCGAGTAGTAGTACTCGGCAGTAGTAGTCCCGTTGTAGGGAGTAGACAGTAAAGAAGTTGATGATCGATCAAACTTTATTACTGAAGAAGTACACCTGGATGGCCGGGCCGTAGTTACCGAGTAGTCGCTTGGACCGGAGGGCCGCTTACGGCGAGTAGCGCCGGAGCGGGTAGCCGCTTACGGCGGTTGATCCGTAAGTAGCCGTGTAGGCTGGATCGTAGATCCGTAGGTAGCCGTGCAGGCTGGATCTTGGAGTGTGGTCTCTTAGTAGACCGCTGCTAGAGTCCTTGACGCTCGTGGTAGCCCAGGGTCCGTAGGTAGCCACACGGGCTGGATCCTGGAGAGGAGAAGTCCGGAGACTGGAGCCAGGGCCCGGGGGGTCGCTTACAGCAGGGGGTGCTGATGTAGTCGTGTAGACTTGAACCCCAGAGTAGTCGTGTAGACTAGGCGTAGAATCGACAGAGTTGGTCGACGTTCCACGAGTTGTTGATGTCTTCGCCTTCAAGTGTTTGGAGGCGATAAGAGCCCGGCCCGGTCACCTTTGCAACGGTGAAGGGCCCTTCCCAGGGGGAGCTGAGCTTGTGAAGTCCTCCCGTGTTCTGGATACGGCGGAGGACAAGATCTCCAACGTTGAAGGAGCGTTCCTTGACGTTGCGATCATGGTAGCGTCGGATACCCTCCAGGAACCTTGCTGATTGGACGAGGGCAGCACAGCGAGCTTCTTCGAGGCTGTCGATGTCAACTCGTCTGCTGTCTTCTGAGACGCCTTCGTCGTAATGCTCCACTGCTGGCGAGTTCCATATGACGTCGGCAGGGAGGATTGCTTCGGAGCCGTAGACCAGGAAGTAAGGGGATAGCCCCGTTGGCTTGGATGGTTGAGTCCGTAGCCCCCAGAGTGCGTTGGGTAGTTCCTTGATCCACTTGCCCCCTTTGGAGTTAGCAGCGTTGTGTAGCCGCTTCTTGAGAGCGTCGAGCACCATCCCGTTGGCGTGCTCGACTTGTCCGTTGGCCCGTGGATGGGCAACTGAGACGTATCGGATGTCGATCCCACTGTTCTCGCAGTACTCCCAAAACTGGTGGTTGTTGAAGTTGGAGCCCAGGTCTGTGATGATGCGGTGGGGTAGCCCGTAGCGGTGTACGAGTTCATCCAGGAAGTCGAGTACTCTGTCAGCCTTGGGGCATGTGACCGGCTTGACCTCGATCCACTTGGTGAACTTGTCGATAGCCACCGGTACCCGTTGAATCCTCCCCGGCGCGGTTGGCGGTGGCCCAATCATGTCGAGCCCCCGGCAAGCAAGGGCCGGGTTGGCGTATGGTGACTAGCTTGTAGGCCGGGACGTGTTGTCGCTTGGCGAAGTGCGGCATCCTTGGCACTTTCTGACGAGTTCTTCGGCGTCGCCCAGAGCTGTGGGCCAGTAGAAGGCTCGTCGGAAAGCCTTGCTGACCAGCGTGCGTGAGGACGCGTGGTTGCCGCAGACGCCCTTATGGATCTCCTCCAAGATGTCCCTGCCCTCTTCATGAGGGACGCACTTCATGAGTACTCCAGAAGATGCGCCCCGCTTGTAAAGCTTGTCTCCGACGAGGACGTAAGACTTGGCGCGGCGGACGAGTTGCTCGGCCGCGTTCTTGTCGGAGGGGACCTTCTGCTCGCTGAGGTAGTCGATGAAGGGTTGCCTCCAGTCCACGTCGATCATCATGACCTCCTGCCCAGCTGGTGGATGGGCTGGGACAGTGGTCGGTGGCGCCGGCTCCGGGATGGATGGCGCGTGAAGCTCGTGGACGAAGACGCCCGCTGGCACTTGAGCGCGGGTGGATCCAAGCTTCGAGAGGACATCCGCTGCAACGTTTTTGTCGCGGACGATGTGATGGAACTCGAGACCATAGAACTTGTTCTCGAGCTTGCGGACTTCTAGGCAGTAGGCGTCCATGTTCTCCTTGTTGCGGTCCCAGGACTTGTTGACTTGGTTGATGACCACTGCGGAGTCGCTGTAGACTAGTAGTCGCTTGATTCCCAGTGAAGCCGCGAGGCGGAGCCCGTGCAGGAGGGCTTCGTACTCGGCTTTGTTGTTTGAGACCTTCCAGAAGATCTGCAGGACGTACTTGAATTGTTCGCCCGTTGGAGAGATCAGAAGCACCCCTGCACCTGCGCCCTCGAGGTTGAGTGAGCCGTCGAAGTACATCACCCAATGCTCTGGTCGCTCCGCCACTCTGCCATGAAGTCAACTAGTGCCTGCGACTTGATGGCTGTGTGTGGCTTGAAGTCGATAGTGAGGGCGCCGAGCTCGACAGCCCACTTGGAGATTCTTCCAGTAGCGTCTTGGTTCCGCAGGATGTCGCCAAGCGGGTAGTCGGTGACGATGGAGACCGAGTACTGCTGGAAGTAGTGTCGTAGCTTCCGCGAGGTGATGAGTAGTGCGTACAGGAGCTTCTGCACGGGCTAATAGCGAGCCTTGGACTCTGATAGAACCTCGCTGACGAAGTAGACTGGGCGCTGGACCGGGTAGGCGTGGCCGTCTTCTTGCCGCTCGACAACGATGGCGAGCATCGACCACGTGAGTAGTCGCGGCCCTAGGTAGAGCAAGAGTCGCTCGCCCTTGTGAGGAGCCGTGAGGATCGGTGGCTTCGATAAGAAGTCCTTGAGCCGAGCAAGGGCTTGATCCGCCTCTCGGAGTCCACACGAACTTCTCTTGATGCTTGAGTAGTTTGAAGAAGGGGAGGCCCCGTTCTCCTAGCCTCGAGATGAATCGTTCGGCGCCGCCATGCACCCCGTCGCCCCGGACATCTTTGATGCTCGTGGGAGCTTTCATGCCGGTGATGGCGGAGATCTTCTCGGGCCGGCTTCGATGCCGCGCGGGCGATGATGAAGCCGAGTAGTTTGCCCGAAGGGACGCCGAAGACGCACTTGTTCGGGTTGAGCTTCCAGCGGTACTCGCGAAGTGATGCGAAGGTCTCTTCAAGATCGTCGATGAGGGTACTGGAGTCCCTGGTCTTGACAACCACGTCATCCACGTAGGCCTCGACGTTCTTGTTGAGTTGCCTCTTGAAGCAGGCCTGGATAGCTCGTTGGTAGGTAGCGCCGGCGTTCTTCAACCCGAAGGACATGGTCGTGTAGCAGTACGCGCCAAACGGGGTGATGAACGCGGTCTTCTCTTGGTCTTCTTCCTTGATCGCGATCTGGTGGTACCCGGAGTAGCAGTCGAGGAAGTAGAGTAGGTCGCAGCCCTCTGTGGAATCGATGACTTGATCAATCCGCGGCAACCCGAAGGGGTCCTTGGGGCAGTGCTTGTTGAGGTCGGTGTAGTCGACGCACATCCTCCACTCGTTCGAGTTCTTCTTGCGGACGAGGACAGGGTTGGCGAGCCACTCAGGATGGAAGACTTCTCCGACGAAGCCAGCTTCGAGTAGCTTGGCGAGTTCCTTCTTGATGGCGTCCCGCCTGTCGTCGGCAAAGCGTCGGAGGTGTTGTCGTTTGGGGGTGGCCTTAGGATCGACGTTGAGGCAGTGCTCAATCAGCTCCCTGGGCACTCCTGCCATGTCCGCTGGCTTCCACGCGAAGATGTCGCGGTTAACCCGAAGGTAGCTGATGAGCGCGTCTTCCTATTTGGGGTCGAGGCTGGACCCGATGGTGGTGGTCTTGCTGGGGTCGCCTGTTCCGAGGTCGACCGTCTTGACGAGTACCTCCTCAGGTGGCTGAGGCTTGTTGGTGCTGTCAGACTTCTCTGGGATGTCGAGTTCACTTGTAGCAAGCTTCTTCGACGCGGCGTAGACCTCCATCATCGCGTTGGGTACTTGGTTCGTAGAGGCGATCTTCTCGGCTTCCGTGTCGCAGTCGTGGGAGATCTTCAAGTCCCCTTGGAGGGAGAGTACACCGGCTGGGCTTGGCATTTTGAGTACCAAGTAGGTGTAGTGGGGCACCGCCATGAACTTGGCGATGGCCGGTCTGCCGAGGATGGCGTGGTAGGAGGTCTCGAAGTCCGCGACCTCGAACTTGATGTACTCGGTATGGTAGTTGTCCCGAGATGCCCCGAAGGTAACTGGCAGGACCACTGAGCCCAGTGGAATAGCCGCGTTGCCAGGGACGATGCCGTAGAAGGGCACGTTGCTCTTGGTGAGCATATGAGTGATGTCGAGCTTCATTTTCTTCAAGGTCTTGGTGAAGAGGACGTTGAGCCCGCTTCCACCGTCGATGAGCACCTTGTTGAGTTTGGAGCCCGCCACCGTTGGCTTCAGGACGAGGGGGAACCGTCCTGGTTCAGAGAAGCTGGTCCATTGGTCCGCGCGGGAGATGGTGATGGGTACCTCCGACCACCTGAGAGGTGTCGGGACCGCTGTCTCAATGGACATTACTTCACGACGGGTAGCCTTCTGCTCCCGCCTGCTGGGCAGTCCGCCGAAGAGGACGTTGACGGTCTTCTCGGGTTTTTGGAAGTCGTTCTTGTCGCCGTCCTTCTTCTTGCCCTTTTGGTCGTGAGGGTGCGGTGGCTCCGGCGTCTCCTTGAGTGTGTGCCTGAGCTGGTAGCACTGTTCGGTGGTGTGGTTGCCGTTTGGATGCCACGGGCACTTCTCCTTCAGCAGGTCTTTGAAACCGCCAGAGTTCTTCTTCGAGTTCCCTTTCGCAGGGCGCTGGATGGCCGCGACAGTGTTGTCTGGCTTGCGCTTGCGGTTGGGACCCGAGTAGTAGTAGTAGTAGTTGTTGTTGCGACCACCCTGGTTCGCGTTGCTGCCGCTGCCGCCGCCCTGGTTCTACTTGGTCTTGCCGCGGATGGCGTCGTACTTGGCATTGGCCTTGTCTTCTTCATCCGCCCAGGACGTGATCATGTCCTTGAGGTGGGGGATGGACCTGTGGCGGCGACGACCAAAGTCTTCGAAGGTGCGGCGGTGGTAGAGGCCGTCTTGGAAGACGTCGATGACCTCCTTGTCAGTGACGTCGACGACGGTGGCGCGCTTGTCGAAAAAGCGGCGCATGTACTTGCGGAGGGTCTCGCCTTGTTCCTGCTTGATCATGGCCAGGTCCATGCGAGTACCCGATCGGCCCATGGCGCTCGCGAAGTTGCTCGTGAACTGCTCCTTCAGCTGGTCCCACTTGTCGATCGAGTGCTTGTCCAGCGACTCGAGCCAAGTGAGTGGTGCTTAGTCCAGGCAGAAGGGGAAGTAGAGGCACTTGGTGTCGCTGTTTCCTCCAGCGTTCTCGATGGAGAGGGCGTAGCAACTGAGCCACTAGATGGGGTCCTGCTTCGCATCGTACTTGGTGATCACCAAAGGCTTGAATTTGTCGGGGAGGAGCAAGTTGCGAAGTCGAGGTGAGAAGGCGGGGAAGCCGTCACCCTCAGCTGCGGTGGTCGACTTCTTCCGCCGGAGTTCTTCAATCTTCTGGCGAGCGTCGTAGCCGCCCTGCGAGGCGCCGGAGGCGTGGCTGTTCGCGTGGCCTCGGCCGCCGCGGCCGCCGCCGCCTCCGCCCCTCTTGTTGGCCCCATGATTGGAGCCGCCGCCGTCGGCCGCCGCCGCCATCGGGATCGTTGCCGTCCCCCGCCGGCCGGAGCGCGGTGAGGGACGACTTCTCGGTTGTCGTGGTCGCGCGGCCGAAGGTCCGCCGGCGTACGGGCACCTTGCCGGCCCGGCGCGGGGGGGGGAGCCCCCGTGCGGGCCGGCTGAGGATGCGGGGGCCATGTGCGGACTGCTCGCGCGGTGAGAAGACCGCCTGCGATGGCTGAGCAGCCAGCTCGCATGCGATGGCCCATGGCGACGTCGAGTCCGAGTTGGAATTGGACTCGAGCTCGAAGTCAGCGTGGTGGCCGAAGGGCGAAATTTCGTCGAACTTGTCGGCGAGTTCACCCGTGACAACTTCAGGAAGCGACACGAAGCCTGTCTTCGGGTTGGGCTGCATGGTCAGGCGGCGCTGGAAGGAGCCCGCGCCATCGCCGCGTGCGGACCCGGGCGCCGAACACGAAGGTGTCGCCGCGGTTGAAGGCGACGGTTGGCTTGAAGCAGACTTGAGCCGTCGAGTTCGCCATGTGATCTCGGGCGAGAGCCCCTACCGGCGCGCCACCGTGTCGGTGTTTTAGACCGGCAACCTACTAAGGGGAGTACCCGAAGTAGATGAATGTGACTCGCCGAGATCGGTAACTCGAAGGAAGAGACACGTGGCACACAATTTAGACAGGTTCGAGCCGCGAGGTGCGTAATACCCTACGTCCTGTATGCTGCGTAGCTCTGGATTGATCGGGCACGATTACAAGATGGTGCAATAGTGCGCCGTGGGTTGTATAAGATGAGATTGGATGAGATGATCCTAGAGATCGGTCCCTGCCTCGCTTATATAGTCCGGGAGGCAGGGTTACAAGTCGTAGTAGGGAGAGAGTACTAGTCGAGTACGTCTAGGAGTCCACCATACAGTGCAGAACATGTACAGCTCCCTAACCGAGTACTACTCCTGTGTAGTCCTTGTGCTCCATGCCTTCAGGCGCCGTGTAGCGCAAGCTGGGTAGTCCCAGGGGCCCATCGAGTAGTCGGTCCTGGTACCCACCGAGGTAGTGGGCCCAGGGAGGTCCATACGACAAGACAGGGGGTACTGAAAAGGATGATCCTGTTGACAGTGAAAGTGGAAAGAAGCAAAAGCGTTTTCCACGTAAGATCCTTCGTTATTTTCCACTTATTCCTCGCTTGCAAAGATTGTATATGAGAGCATCGACATCAAAGCTAATGCGTTGGCATGAGGAAGAACTAGTAAATGACGGGAAAATGCGTCACCCAGCAGACTCATTGGCATGGAAGCATGTGAATAAGGAGTACTATAAGGATTTTGCTGATGACCCTCGCAACGTCCGACTTGGTCTTGCAGCTGATGGCTTTAATCCGTTTGGGATGTTGAATGTTGCATATACTACATGGCCTGTCATCCTAATCCCTTACAACTTGCCTCCTTGGTTGTGTTTGAAGCAACCCTATTGGATGATGTCTATGCTGATACCTGGGCCAAAATCACCTGGAATGAATATTGATGTCTATTTGCAACACCTAATTGATGAGTTGATTGGGTTATGGGTGACAGGTGTGAAAACATGGATGAGGATAAGAAGGAAAATTTTACTCTTCCGGCACTTTTGTTGTGGACCATTAATGACTTCCCTGCCTATGTGATGCTATCTGGTTGGAGTACTAAAGGAAAATTTGCATGTCCATACTGCCACAAAGAAACGAAGTACTTATGGTTGAAATTTGGGTCAAAGCATTGTTATATGGGTCATCGTCGATTTCTTCCTCAGAACCATAGGTGGTGCAGGAGCAAAGGCAGCTTCAACAACATGACAGAGATGAGGGCGGCACTTGTGCCACTGATTGGTGATCAGGTTCTGCACCAGTTTGAAAGTTTTGATCAACCAAAATTTGGGACAGCATCAAAGAAGAGGAAGCAACGTGAAGAAGACAACAGGTGGCACAACTGGAGGAAGAAGATATATTTTTTCAGCTTCCCTACTGGAAAAATTTGCTTGTAAGGCATAACTTGGATGTTATGCACATTGAGGAGAATATCTGTGAAAGCATTATTGGGACGTTGCTTCACATAGATGGTAAGAGCAAGGATAGTGAAAAGGCGCGGCTTGACATGCAAAATCTTGGGATACACTAGGACCAGCATCCAGTGGTGGAGAATGGAAAGTATACTTTGCCTCCATCATTGTACTTCTTATGCAGGTACCAAAAGAAGATGTTATGCACATTCTTACAAGGAGTGAGGATGCCTGATGGTTACGCGTCTAATATTAAGAGGTGTGTGGATGTGAATGGATGCAAGGTTTCCGGACTAAAATCACATGACTATCATGTTATATTGCAGAAATTGTTACCCTTAGTTGCTAGGCATATCTTGCCTGAAGCTGTTGTCAGACCATTGGTTGAGCTTAGCAGGTTTTTCAATGCACTGTGTTCAAAGGAGCTTGTGCAAACTGACATGGATAAATTAAGCTCTTCAATTGCAGAGAGTTTATGTAAGCTTGAGATGATATTTCCACCAGCATTGTTTGACATTATGATCCATTTGCCGGTTCATTTAGCTGAGGAGGCTAAATTTGGTGGACCAGTCTGTTATCGATGGATGTATCCAATCAAGAGGTATCTACGTACACTTAAAGGATATGTTAGTAACAAGGCACATCCAGAAGGTTCGATAGCAGAGGGATATATATTGGAGGAGTGCATGACATTCTGCTGTCGCTTTGTAGAAGACATTGAAACGAAGCTGGATAGGCCAATGCGCCATGAGGGGAGTGTGGTAAATGAACCACCGGCTGGTTCTAACATACTAGGTAGCATCGACTACAATAAGAAAGGCTGCAAATTACGACATCTTCCTAAATCTGAAATGTTGAGGATGCGCCGCTATATTTTGTCAAACTGTGATGAGGCAGTGTCTTGGATCAAGTAAGCTGCTGCAAACATTTTTTTTTGTTCTTAAATAATTTATAGTTCATTTTATAGTAATATTGTTTTCAATTAAAAATTATAGTGAGCATAAGGTGGTGTTGAAAAAAAACTAGTGCACAAGGTGTTGAGAAGCGTCACAAGGAGCACTTTGTTGGATGGTTTGAACGTAAGGTGAGTAATGTTATAACATACATGACAAAAACCTTTTGCAGTACTCCACTTCAAAAAAAATTCAGCTGTAATTTTTTTCTCTTGAGCGCAGGCTAAGGTCCTTTATGAAGAACAGAAGATCAGTGAAGAGCTATATGACCTTTCACAGGGTCCTCATTATGTGGCTCGGGTTTTCAACAGATGTGTGATTCATGATTTCTTTTTCCGAACGGCTACTGTAGAGGCTAAGTACAATACACAAAATTCTGGAGTTGTAGTGAAGTCTGATGAAAAAGAGAGCAATATGGATTGGTACGGTGTCCTTAAGAAGGTAATCGCAATAGATTTCCCTAGTGAAAAAGAGGTCATATTATTTGAGTGTGATTGGTTTGATGTTCCTGACGCATCGAAGAGTAGCAAGAGTAAAACTAAAGGGTACAGTAGAGATGAATATGGGATTATAGATATTGAAACAAGTCGCCGTCGATTTATGGATGAGCCTTACATTCTGGGGACTCAAGTGGAAGGTTTTTTATGTCAAATGTGCACATAAACCTAGCTGAAGAAGTGTTGTTAGAATGAAGCCTAGGACCTTGTTTGCCATGCCGGAACAAGGAGATATTGAACAACAGGGACATATTGACATTGACTCAGTCGATGTAGGTGTGGAGGACATGGTCATGGTCAGCCAAATTAGTGAGTTGACAAATTGGACAAGGAATGACCTTGACAGACTGACCGGAGATGCCAACATAATTCAAACCGTTGTACTCGTGCCGGTAACCGCATTTAGATGACATACCTGATGATTATGATGACAGCGATAATACCTACGTCAATGACGGGCATGTTGCATCTGTGAACACTTTAGGCCAGGGCGAGGAAGATGAGCTTTTTACATAATCGAGATCATATATGTAGTAATTTCATTTTTATTTTAGTTTGGAGCAGATTATGTAGTCCCTTCAAGATTGCTCTACTTAGCAGTTTCCTCAACTTTATGGCACTTTTCAGTTTTGTACTTTCACTAGTCGTCCTTGCTATTAGGGTGGAGCAGGTTTGCCTGTGATTGCATTCTTGCATAAGGAGGGGAAACACAAATGAATAAGCTAACAAGGTGTAGGTCTAATGCAATGAAAAGGATGGACAGGTGACACGTAAATGCATGGATGATATGAACAGCACACAACTATATGTGAACAGCACACAACCATATGTAGATTAAGTACTGCTACAACAATATAGAAGTTCGACCAGAGTCATTACTTAGACCTTGCCACTAATTACAAGTAGCCACACTTAGTCCATGGCATAGACACCACCATACTTAACCTAGGTACTGGTTATGCGAAGTACTAAGCATTTAGTACTACTTGCGACTGACTTTGGCGTGAAGCTTGGAGATCTTCTTATCCATGGCTTCTAACTTGCTAGCTACATAGTCCATGAACTCCTCCAGGGTCATTTCCATGGCTTCCTTAGCTCCATCAACTTGTAGGGCTAGGCTCTCAATCTGCTCACGCATATCGTCGTAGCGATCCTTCAGCTGCTCAACCTGCTGGCGCAAGGTCACCTTCTGCAGCAGTCAACAAGATTAAGTTATTAACATGAAATGACTCAGATCATCAATGTACAAGGTTAATTTATTTATAGTAGTCACCTTTGTTTTCGATGATCCCGCATCTTTCTGTTTGGGTAGGGGCGACAGTTTGTTGCTGTTGGGTTCTTCATCATCCGTGTCAGGAATGATGATTTGCACCTTACTCACAGACTTGCTGACCACTTTGTCCTGGTTCCAATCACAGCTACTACATACAAATGTAGATATGGTTATTTGCCAACTTGAAGCAGCACAATAGCATTCACATGTACAAATTTCATTATCCTATATAGAAAATGAACATGCCATGTATCTGAACTGTAATTGCTTATGTACCTATTTTAATATAGCAAATGGCATCCCACTATTTTCAGAACCTGGGTAAGTAAATATCTTAATTTAAATCTAAAACAAAGCCATCCATTCTGATTAAATTGCTATATAATTTTCTCCCACATGGAGACTAGAAAATACTAAAAATAAGCAATGTGGAATTTTTCTGTCTCGGTCAACAGTACAAAACTTGCTGCTTTAGCCACCTACAATGGTTCCGCTGTTTGCACAACTTAGCTTAGTGTGCACAATTCGAAAATTTAATGCCTCAATTAGTCAAGTATATAGTGTCTCTCCCCCACGGTTTTTGCCTTAATAAAATTAGTCAACTGTGATATGTTGTTTGCTTTGTCTCTCTACACCTACTATTACCATGAGTTATATGATCCTACCAATGTTCAAACAACAGGTTCTCAAAAAAAGATGTTACAAACAACAGTAGAGCATTTCAGCTTTAGATGAATTTCCAGCCCTTAAATTCCAATAAGTCAGGGTTTTGTATCAGTCATGATCGAAGTATTGGATTCCCACATTCATACTTACTATGCCATTGCCTTCTATATACTAAGTTACAGCAACAACAGTACTCCATGGTGTCTTTCAATTTTACCTGTTAGCTATTGCTTTAGCTCTTACCTCTTTTATACTTTGTTTTAATTTTAAAATGGTAGTTAATTATAATTTATGAGAAGGCAAGTGCCGGATCACCTCACAGATTCCAGATTGCCTAATATTCATAGGTGACATGAAGTATACCATTTTTTTGATTTTCAAAACCAAATTAGCTTCTATTCAATTATTCTGGTAAGTTTTAATGGCTGGTTTTGATATATCTTTCATGCAGGGTTCCAGATCAATTAGGTTCGTCGTCTAAAGTGGCTGCTACTATGGCTCTAAAATTTAATTTTATAAAGGCAATTTAATGAACAAATACTACTATGCATCAGGTATTATTTAAAAGCAATCTGTTAAGATGGAAATCACAATAGATCATTTAAACAATTACAACAGGAGATGCCAAGTAATACTGTTAAGATCACGAAGTAACACTTTTGAGAAAAATGAAAAATCGGAGATGCCAGTTTACCTAACTTCACGGCGCGTGCGCTTGCACCCCACTATGACCTCCTTCCCCTTACCCGACGGTGCCACCTCGCGATGCGGCCCGTCGGACGACGAGGAGGAGGTCCCGGCGTCGTATGTACCGGAGATCGACGAGGTAGGGTTCCCACCGTAGCCACCGGAGGAAGACGAGGTTGGGGAGCGCGCCGGTGTAGGACCTTGAATCGCCCGCGTGCATCGCGCAACTGCATCGTGGCATTGTGGCCCCTCCATCCTCCGTCGCCGCTCCATCCGTCGACGGCGCCCCTCCGACCACTCGTGCCACCGCGACTAGATCCCTCGATGCGGCCCCTCCTCCCTCGCTCCGCCGCTCGATCCCGCGATGGCGCCCCCGCCTTCCGCCTACGCCGCTCGCCTGCGAGGCCCCGATGCGGTCCCTCCGGCCGCTCGCCATGGCGAAGGAGAACCGTCGGAGCCACCGAGGGGACGTGGGGAACCGAGGGGAGGTGGGGAACAGAGTGGGGTCAACGGGGGTCGGAGTACTGTGAGGGGGTGCCGGTGGTAGCTATACAGACATAACGGGCCGACCCATTTCGATATCCTACAATCGGCCCGTTTACAAGAAGTGTGCAGCGGCGGCCAAGTGCACCCTTTAGTACCACATCGGAGAAGAAGAAGGGCGCGACCCTGCTTAAAAGTGAAGCCGTCTGCACCATGCCGAACTCCTAATTCTTAAACATCCTGCACTGCTTGCTCGCTACATCTGATAAGGGGCTTAGTGGGCCTGCTGGGCCCAATCGGGCTCCCGCTCGCCGGTTGAGCCTGGTTGTGGTCTAGCTTGGCCCTAAAGCCCCGTAGCAATTTTTATAAAATTCATTTTTTCTTATTAACATTTAACCTATTAATTAGCATTCTAAAATTCGCTCTATGTTGATCTGTTTATGTCGATTCATATTTTTCCCATTTTCCTACATGTCAAAGCAATGTTTAAAATTCATATTTTTCCAAAATAACAATACCCTATTAATTCACATTATAAAATTACCTCTATATTAAATTGGAATATGGTACATCGAAATTGTATTTTTAATTCATTTAATCTTGTACAACTACTTCATAAACGATACATGAAAGTCACTGACATATATGGTCCCTCACGTGTCTAGTAACACCATATGTGTTCGTGTGTACCTTAATTTGCCTGTCCACATGCTTTTTAGCTCCCTACTTAATCTACCTTATTAAACAGGCAAAGATCTCATTATCAACACCTCATATACATGATGCATCCTCCTTCACGTGTCTAGATAGGTACCGGTGCATGTAGCTAGGCACCTGTGCCCGGGCAACGGTGTCTACCTAGGCTAGTAACACCATATGTGTTCGTGTGTACCTTAATTTGCCTGTCCACATGCTTTTTGGCTAGCTAGGTAACGGTGCATGAGCTCATCCATGAAACTCGCTCTACTTCTCGTGTCCCACATTTAAATTGGACAATGATATTCGACACGCTAACATATTTGTAATTTTGAAAAAAAAATTCATGAAACTTTATATTTCATCTCGTACATATACCAAGTCTGACTTTCCTTTTTTTCGCCCAGCCCGCCTATGGATCGAATAGATGCCCTGAAATTTTTGCTCCCTGCCGCATAACACCCACGTACCACGCGGAGTCGTGGGCCTGTTTTTTTGGCTCTCTCGCGTCGTGATCGACTCCTGAAACCGCGCCCCCTTCCTCGACTCATCATCTTCCGTAGTTAGGTCAGGAGGGGGACGGCGGCCGCCAATACTGCAACCGCGACGGCTTCGTCGTACAGCGCCCGCGACCACCTAGATGGACACCATCAAGACGACGGGTGCGTCTTCATCCGCCGGCGCACGCAGGAGCGTCACCTACGCTGAAACTCCATCCGTTGTGCCTTCATCCTCAGGACCAAGGGCGCTGCCCTCACATCTACTTGTTGACGAGGATGTCGAACATGGCCTTGAAGAAGCAGGGGTACTACGATACGTCAAAACGAGGTACTTAATAAATCTGCTATGGACCTTCATTGCTCCTGGTTGTTCTTCTTCTGGTTGTTGTTCTTCTTGTGCATGTGTATTTCCTATGTTAGGGTAACCACTTTTATTTGGGTTGTAGCCAAAAAAAGATCTTGGTTCTGTGGTTTGCAGTTTTTTCCATTAACTGCAGGGTATCATTGCCCTCACCTAGAGTAGCTGCGTATGCAATCAAGTTTGGCAACTTGTATTTTCGATTTATTTAATTTTCAGTAGCGGCTTGCCCCTTCTGTTCCATGAAAACCAAGTTCCAAGGCGAGTAGGCAACTTGATCTTCACTGGTCGATTAATTTAATATGTAGTACATGATATTTGTTGTGTTTACGGGGAAAACTACAATAATCAGGACATAATAATGGAGTTTCTTGAATTTATATGGTCCTATGTCATGCTAAAATAGGTCTGTTGCATCATATATGTTCCACAATTATGTACCTTTTCGGATGGTTGAACTATATGCTCAATTTTATTCCTGCATGCAGCTCCTTATTAAACCAGATTTAATTGTAGTTTTATTATGATCACATTATGAAGGGATGTGCTAATGTTCATATGTTCTACATGCAGTGAACCTTCGACGAATGACATGTGGACAATTTATTTCCACTTGAAGGGATGTGGAGATGAGGATGATGATTTTATTGAATGTTAAATCGATAGAGTTAATCTAACTTATCCTAACCTGATATGTTTCAAGGAACAGTTTGGCTATGCATCAAGGGACTATTTATACTACAAGAAGCGTTGCGGAGTAGATGTAGCTACAATTGAGCCCATTGATTTTTCCCATCACACAAAACAAATGCTACATGACAATGCCAAGGAAAAGGAAATCAGGTTACTTATGCTAGCTGTTGCATGCCCATGTTCCACCATATTAAATTCCAGTTTATACATGACTAGCTGCTGCATGCCCATGTTCAACAAAATTAAATTCCAGATTAACATTATTACAGGTTGATAATGTCAAAGGAGGCCCAACTTCAGGATACTGTAAGCATAACGCCAATTAAACAACGGAGGGGGAAGCGAAGAAATGATGAAACTAGTACAGATCAACAGCTAGATGCCTACAAGGTTTGGTTACTTAAAATTAAAGAGGAAGACCCAGAAATAGGTACACTCATTTTTTGCATATCTTAATAAATTTATTAGGATTTGGTATTAAGTTGTTTTGACACTAGCACATGGGGGATCATGATTCACAGACTTAAGGGATGACTTTAGGAATGAAACAATCGATACATACAAGGAATGGCTCAGGCACACAGGACGGCGTCGCCATATGTGTAAGTAAATTACTTTGCTCACATAAAGAAATAATTGTTCTTTGCATAAATTATTTGATATATGCTTTTCTTGTGTTGTGTGTAGTATCATTACTACAAGAAGAGTTAGTAACAGATAATGATAGGTCTGAAGGTGAGGAGGGTGGGGAAAATCATGAAAAGAGGACATCAATCAATAATAATAGGCAAAGTCATGCAAGACAGCCAAAAGAAGGGAATGGTATCTGCATTTCTCCTTTACTTGTGAAATGTACATTCTAACCTATTTCGCTAATAATGCATGTTATATTTGTCTCAAATGGCCATTAGGTGCATCCAAAACCCGTCGACGTGGAGTTGTCAAAGGTTACAAAGAAACATCAATGAGAGTCAGGAGTGGAACTCAGAAATTACAAATTCAGTTCGATGCCTTGACGGGAGGAATCTGTGGTGAGAACAGTCGTACATTTGTGGATGAGATTGTAGTGTTCACTAGGAAAAAAACTCCACTTATAGGAGTCAAATCTTGGAAGAAAGTAAGGGAAGTTGTCAAAGATTCAATAGTTGACGACATGATGGTAAGTAAATTATGAGCTGTAGCCACATCTAATTAATTCATTTCCTCTACTGTAATGATATATTTGTCATTCACATTGAAATAGAAAATTTGGAACTTAGACGATGTTGAAGATGCTAGTGATAAGATACTGACAATAGCGCAAGAGAGGTACAAAGGATGGAGATCTTCATTTAGTTCTACATACAAGGCATACTCCACTGATGCAGAACATATGAACACTACAAGGTTTTGTATCAAATTCAACGCCTCTGTATTGCAACGCTGAAAATTTGGTTGGTATAGATGGTTGTTTTGCAACCATTCTTAGAATCTGTAGCTATACATGTTGTTAATACAACGGTTTTGCAAGCATTGAAAAGCTTTGTTGCAATTGGGTGTCGATATTGCAATGGTGCCAAATGGTTACACTAGAATTGAATGTGGTTGCAATTGTGTTGTAGTACTGCAACCACATTTGTGTTAGTTGCATTTAGATGTGAATATTGCTACGCTGGTGTGGTGTTGCATAAATTTTCAGGAGCGTTGCAAATTATTGATGGTTAATGCAACGTGAAATCTTTTAGGCGAAGCAAAAGTGAGATTCAAATGCAACCTATGTTTATAGTTGCAATTAAAATCCTTGTTGTTGCAAATGCTAAACTTTGTTGCAACAAGATGTTTGGTCCCGAAGCGAAAATTGTGTTCAAGTGCAACGCCTAATTATGGTGGCAATATGTACTTGGAGTGTTGCAATAACTAAGCCGAGTCTGATTTGGATTGGGCCTTATCACAAGGCAGGGGGCGATCAAGGGTATTTTGACGAGAGTCCCACGACGCCGCGCACGGGGGGAGGGCGACGACGGGGCGCCGCCCGACGACGCTCCCACACGACGCCGGTTGTCGCGCAAGGCGGTCGGGGGGGGCGCATCGCCTCCGCTGCTCGGCATCTCGACTCTTCGAGGCCTTGGACGTCAGCTTGCTGCGCACGCTCCACTGCTCGGCATCTGCCCTCCTCCGACGGGTTGCTGCACAGGGGGGTGATTTCTGCCCTAATCGCTGGCTGCGGCACGCCCTCCATCATCCACGTCGATTGATCGATCAGACTAGACATCCTCGAGTCGCGTCGAAATTAAAGGTACGAGCGAGATCATCATGCGAAGCACATATATTTGAATTATATGTATGTAAATACGCCGTTTTAAATTGGGGATCGTTCATGTTCGTCACGCGATGTCGTGCGATGATAGGAGTTGGATGCGCTTGCCTCGTGGTTCATCCGAGTGGAAGAAGAAATTCCCGGAGTTTATGGACGAGACATTCGGTGGCACATCGAGTGGTGGAACTGCTGCATGTCCGTGCACTAGATGTCTGTGCAATGCACACAAAACCCGGGCTTTGCTTCAGAGTCATGTCCTTTTAAGAGGGTTTGCTGAATCTTTTATCAAGGAAGGGGGAGGTTCAGGTGATGTGGTATTTCACAATGATGATGCAGGACCTAGTGATGTTCAAGTACACAACGACGACGACCCAGCAGGTGTAGATGTACAAGTACAGAACGATGATGAAGGTGCACCACATGATTCTGGAGTAGTCAGTGAAGAAGGCGACGCACCGAGTGAAGATGATGGGGCCAGTCATTTGATTAAAGCGCTAATCAGAGGTGAAATACGAGGAGAGATCAGTGATGAAGATGAGACAATGAACGACCAAGCCAAGGTCTTCTTCAAGTTACTACAGGAGGCTAAAAAGGAATTATATCCGGGTTGCGAAGATGGTACGAAGATATCTTTTATTGTGGAACTTTTCCGGTTTGAAGTGCATGTATGGGATAAGTAACAAAGCATTGGAGGGGGTACTGCGTTTTCGATATCAAAGTTTCTCCCTAAAGGTCATTGTGTGCCAAACACAATGGAGAAAGTGCAAAGGGTGGTTCGTGATCTGGGCTTGGACTATATCAAGATAGATGCATGCGAGAATCATTGTGTGTTATTTTGGAAGGAATACAAGAAGCTGGATATATGCCCCAAATGTAAAGCCTCTAGGTGGAAAACAGATGATCAGGATAAGAACCATGGTGGTGGCCATTTGGAGGATGGTCAGCATAAGAACCGTCGTCGTGTTCTCGCCAAAATCCTTCGGTATTTCCCTCTCACACCTCGGTACCGCAGCATTGTACATGTCGAGAGGACATCTTCAGAAATGCGTTGGCATGAGGAGGGAAGAATAAAAGATGGGAAACTACGTCATCCTGCTGACTCCAGTGCATGGAAGCATGTGGACAATACTTTTCCAAAATTTAAACAAATACGTAACGGTCGGCTGGGTCTTGCTTCTGATGGCTTCAACCCATTCGGTATGCAAAATGTTACTTGCGCTTGTTGGCCCGTTATCCTAATACCTTATAATTTGCCGCCTTGGTTGTATGAGAAACAATCTTATTGGATCATGTCGATGTTGATACCGGCAAGAAAAGTCCCGGAATGAATATTGATGTTTTCTGAGGCCCCTCATTGAAGAGTTGAAGGAGTTGTGGAATACTGGGGTTGATTGTAGGGATGTAAAGGAGAAAGAAAATTTTACACTACGTGCTATGCTGCTTTGGACGATCAATGACTTCCCTGCATATGCGATGCTGTCTGGTTGGAGCACAAAAGGAAAATTTGCATGTCCTTATTGTCACAAGGATACAGATTATTTATGGTTGAAACATGGGAAGAAGTACTGCTACATGGGACATCGTCGGTTTTTGCCCTTAGACCATCCATGGCGAATGAACAAGATGAGTTTCAACAATGAGGAGAAAACCAAGGAGGCTCCAGTTCCACTGTCTGGTCAAGCTGTATTAGTCCATTATGCAACTTTTGATCAAGCGAAATTTGGAAAGGACATATCGAAAAAGAGGAAGCGTGATGAAGATGCAAGATGGCACAACTGGAGGAAGAAGAGTATTTTTTTGAGCTCCCCTACTGGTCTTCTTTGCGCATAAGGCATAATTTGGACGTGATGCATATTGAGAAAAACATATGCGAGAGCATATTAGGGACTTTGCTTCAAATTGAAGGGAAATGTGAGGACAGCGAGAATGCACGCCTTGACATGGAACATCTTGGGATCAGGGAAGATCAACATCCTGTGATTGAAGATGACGAGTACACCTTGCCAGCAGCGTTGTACTCTCTAGACCCGGATGACAAGAGGATTTTATGCCAATTTCTTCAAGGCGTGAAGATGCCTGATGGGTTCTGCTCCAATTTGAAGAGATGTGTGGATGGTAATACATGTAAGGTGTCTGGACTCAAAACTCATGACTACCATATTATTCTACAAAAATTGTTGCCCTTGGTCATTAGAAGGATTTTGCCAGAAGATGTTGTCAGGCCATTGATTGAGCTCGTAGGTTCTTCGGTGCACTTTGTTCAAATGAGTTGGTGCCATCCGATCTTGACAAACTAAGCGAGTTCAATTAAAGAGACTATTTGTCGGCTTGAGATGGTTTTTCCACCCGCATTTTTTGATATAATGATTCATTTGCCGGTCCACCTAGTCGAAGAGGCTAAACTAGGAGGGCCCGTGTGTTACAGATGGATGTATCCAGTAGAGAGGTATCTACGTACTGTTAAAGGATATGTCCGAAACAAGGCACAACCAGAAGGGTCAATAGCCGAGGCATACATAGCTGAGGAGTGTCTTATATTTTTCTCTCGATTCTTCAACATTGACACCAAGCTGAGTCGAGCTGATCGTCATGAAAATACAGTTGTGAACGAGCCTCCAAATGGGCTAAGCATATTTAGTGAAATTGATTACAAGAGGAGAGGAAATAAGATTAAAAATTTGGAGAATCCTGAACTTCATAATATGAGGCACTACATAATTACTAATTGCGATGAAGCCAACAAATGGGTAGAGTAAGTCGCAATTTGTACCACTAAATTTATCTATTATGTCCTTTTTTGTTGTGCCAACTACTAATTAATTTGGTTGACTATCATGCAGGGAGCACAAGGAAGAACTAAAAAGGGTTAGTCAAGTTAACCTTAAAAAACGACACAAGGATCATTTGGTCAGATGGTTTGAAATCGAGGTATGGAGTAATATTTCATTTTTTAATATTCCACTTTATGATCAGACCGAGATGTAGTAATTAATTACACAGTAGTTGTCTAAGTATATTACAAAATTGCAGATAGCAAAACTATACGAGAAAGGGGAAGTATGCAACCGATGCATGGGCTTTCTCAAGGACCGGACCCTCGAGCTTGTGTGTTGAATAGAGTGCACATCAATAATTGGCTATTTCGGACATCTGCCACAGAGAAAAGTCTCGTCACACAAAACTCTGGTGTGCTTGTGAAGTCTGAGAATAGCGACATGACCTGGTATGGAGTCATTAGAAATATAATATCACTGGAATTCCCACATGAAAAAGAAGTTATACTGTTTCAGTGCGATTGGTATGATGCGCCGACTACCGGTACCAGCAGAAGCAAAGGGTACTCTAGGGATAAATATGGTATTATTGACATTGCTACTTCCATGTTCAGATATTCAGATGAACCTTACATTCTTGCTTCAAACGCCGAACCGGTGTTTTATGCCCCTATCGTGGACAAGCCGGGATGGTCTACTGTTGTTTCGGTCAGACCAAGAAATTTGTTTTCCATGCCGTAAACTGGAAATGACGCGGATGCACTCGATGTGGGAATCCAACAAATGATTGAATCAGGGCGAGGTCAGGAATTATCAAGCTGGTCCAGACATGATAGGGCTGGCACAACTGGTTCAGCCGCCATTATTAATCAAGTGCGTAGCGAAGCAATTCCCGAACTTGCGGATGACTACATTGGTCATGACGATTGTGACGACGAGGACACCTACATTGACGATGGGGTTATTGCACCAGTCATGGAAGAAAATATAGAAGATGATTTATTTGTTTGAAGACAATTTTTTTTGTTGCACCAATCTTAATTATTTCATTCTTATGGTAGTTAACAGATAAGTGGATTAGCATTACAGATAACATAAAGTAGTTAACAACAACTTTAATTAACATCCATGACCACATAACATGAAGTACTAAACAAAGACGATTTGTTTAACATCCAGCAGAAGTACTTAACATAAAGTAGCCATAGTTCACACACGAGGTACTAATTAACATAGTTCATTTGGTTCTACTTAACAGCAAGCACTAATTGACACAAGAGGTACTACTTAACATCCACCCTAAGATTTCCAGCATCACATCTCAGAATCGGACTCCAGGCTCAGTTCATGCCAAATTTCTTCACGCAGCCTCTTCATCCTCTTATCAATGAACTTGTTGAGCCTATCTTTCATGCCCTCCATGTAGTCACTGATATCAGTTTGTGCTATTTCTATGTGGAACTGAACAAGTCCACGTATCCCAGTTACCACTTTCTGTTAACATGAACATAAATGATCGGTTAGCAAGGGAAGAAATTTGGCATTCTGTTAAATGACAAGGAATGCACCAAGGGCTCTACCCTAATATGCTACCTGTTTGAACATGTCAAATTGATTACCACACCTTGACAGTAATTTGTTAAGGTTTTAATAAATCACAACACATGTACTAAAAGCAATATGGTTTGTAAATGTGATACATAGCTACATGTATGTAAAATAATGTTATCAGTCAAGGGTTCAAAAAAAAGAGACATTTGGTGTTTAATAGGCATTACAACACATAATCTTTAGACTTCAATTTACATGTTTTTGAAGTTTTAACTTGCATGCCCAAAAAGTTGCAACAAGAGTCAACTAAATTTGGTTTATTAAGGAACTTGGTGAAAATTAACCACCTAAAAATAGAGTCATCTAAAAATAGCACAACCCCCATGCAGGATTTCGTGAACATACAACCAACCAAGGCAAATGATATGGATCATCCATTACCAGATCAATCATACAACCAAACATTCCATGAACATCCATTACGAGCACAAGTAAACCCTAACTCTACTGATAGGCATCAGCATTCACCTTCTTCCTGGCACGAGTCGACGTAGAACCTCTGCCCGGCTTGCTGTGGGGGGTCGCCGTCTTCTTCTTGGCCGCGGCGGAGTCCGTCGCTTTCCCCTTCCCCTTCCCCGTGGCGGGGGGGAGCTCGACGGGGCGCAAAGCGTCGGACGCGGATGGCCCACCGACGGCACACCTTGACAGCCCGAGATCCTCCGCCGAGGGCTTGATGTCCTCCTCCACGTCGAGATTGTACTCGACGGCGGTATGCGGCGCCGCTGGCGAAGAAGGGCCGCCCCGTGCAAACCACCCCTTGATCCGGAACTGGCTCCGCGCCTGCTCGCTGCGCCTGCTCCGATCCTCGCTGGAGTAGCCAGCGCTGCCGCGGCCGCCAGTCATCGCCGCCGGGGTGAGGTGGGGGCGACGGCGAGAAGGCGAGATGGGGGCGTCGGCGAGATGGCGAAGGGGGCGATATAGATGGGAATACGGAGAGGCCGAGGTGGGGGGAGGAAGGAGGGGCCGAGATGGGGCCGGGGTTACGGTGTTTTATAACTTGTACTCTACATTGGTGTTAAATACAGTAGAAACCAGAGCAAAATCAAACTCACATACATAGCGTAGTGGTAGAGAAGGTTTTATCTAAACCTGAGGTCCATGGTTCGAGTCCTGCAGGGGAGGCCATTTTTTCTTTCCTACTTTATTTTTAAAATTTTTTATTTTGTTCTATATGTACCTGCAATTTATTTTTTAGACTTGACAATCTTCAAAATCACAATAATAGGTAAACTTTAGGATTGGTTTTGACGAATTGGTACTATACGCGTCTGGCACGAGGATGAACATCTCTCCGGGATCTATAGGGGCATGTGTGGCGGCTCATATGACTTTGTGAAGATGTGCTTGAACGATTTCTCCGAATTACTTCAAATTTTTTGGGAACACTTATGCATCCAAAGGATGCGTCCCTCCTTGTTTTTATGGTATTTATTGGCACTTTAGGATTTTTTAACATTTAGCTTTAATATTATTATAAATAAATAACAATAATAGGAAAAATTGGTCAGAAATTTGCATAAATGCACACAAATTTATAGTTTGGGTCTTTAAACATCCCGGTGGAGTTTGGATTGGTTTTGACGAATTGGTACTATACGCGTCTGGCACGAGGATGAACATCTCTCCGGGATCTATAGGGGCATGTGTGGCGGCTCATATGACTTTGTGAAGATGTGCTTGACCGATTTCTACGAATTACTTCAAATTTTTTTATGGCACTTTTCAGTTTTGTACTTTCACTAGTCGTCCTTGCTATTAGGGTGTAGCAGGGTTGCTTGTGGTTGAATTCTTGCATCAGTAGGGGAAACACAAATGAATATGCTAACAAGGTGTAGGTCTAATGCAATGAAAAGGATGGACAGAAGAGACATAAATTCATGGATGATATGAACAACACACAACTATATGTGAACAGCACACAACCATACGTAGATTAAGTACTGCTACAACTTGCTTATTGAAGTTCGACTACAGTCATTACTTAGATCTTGCCACTAATTACAAGTAGCCAACACCGAGTCCATGGCAAAAGACACCACCATACTTAACCTAGGTACTGGTTATGCAAAGTAGTAAGCATTTAGTACTACTTGCGACTGACTTTGGCGTACAGCTTGGAGATCTTGTTATCCATGGCTTCTAACTTGCTAGCGACACTGTCCATGAACTCCTCCAGGTTCATTTCCATGGCTTCCTCCCGCCTCCATCAACTTGCGGTGGCTAGGCTCTCAATCCGCTCACGCATATCGTCGTAGCGATCCTTCAGCTGCTCCACCTGCTGGCGCAAGGTCACCTTCTGCAGCAGTCAACAAGATTAAGTTATTAACATGAAATGACTCAGATAATCAGTGTACAAGGTTAATTTATTTATAGTACTCACCTTTGTTTTCGATGATCCCGCATCTATCTGTTTGGGTAAGGGCGACGGAATGTTGCTGTTGGGTTCTTCATCATCCGAGTCAGGAATGATGATTTGCACCTTACTCACATATTTGCCGACCACTTTGTCCTGGTTCCAATCGCAGCTAGTACATACAAATGTAGAAAGCACTTTCACATATTGGAAGCAGAAACAGAAACAGAAATGGAAAAGTTATCTTAATCACAGAAACAGAAATAACCAGAAATGGAAGCTATCTTAATTACTTGTCCCCTGACAACCATATCAGACTTGAGTATTTAGCAACGCTACACGTGGAAAAGTTATGTCGAAATTGAGTTTGCATACAACTGTAATATCAACAGATGAGGCTCAACAAATAACACACACAACTGTGAAGGTCATAAATCAGATGTATGCTTTGTAAGAAAAAAACAACATGTGAAAAATGAGTGTTCATGATATATATACACACAACCAAAGATCTGATACAATTTGGGATCTGATGTGCACCAATTCTATGTCGAAGATTGTACTGGTACAAATTGGCATCTGATGCATTGAACCCTACCTCTTAAGTTATATTATATACTAGCATGATTAATATAAGTGCATCCATTTTTAATGAGTGTCACGATCCACTGTCTACTTATGCAAATTTCAAATTTCAGTCATAGGAGACCAATTCCATAACCTACAATGGTTTACTCCACTAAAACATCCTACATCAGTCTTGGTATGCTACAAATTCTAAATTCACGACTAGCAAAGTACTGGTAATTAGCAACCAGAAATTAGCACCCAACATTCCACAAGCAACCAGAAATTAGCACCCAAATTATTGGTACCCTGCATTCCACAAGCAATCACACGAAACAAGCAACCAAATTCAGCGGCATCAAGTGGAGAAAAATGAAAAACCGGAGATGCCCCGCTTTACCTAACTTCACGTGCGCGTGCGCTTGCACCCCACTATGACCTCCTTCCCCTTACCCGACGGTGCAACCTCGCGATGCGGCCGTCGGACGACGAGGAGGAGGTCCCGAGTCGTATGAACCGGAGATCGATGAGGTAGGGTTCCCGCCGTGGCCACGTCGATGAGGTAGGGTTCCCGCCGGGGCCCCGGGGAGGAAGACAAGGTTGGGGAGCGCGTCGGTGTAGGAGCCTTGAATCGCCCGCGTGCATCGCGCAACCGCGCCGCGGCATTGTGGCCCCTCCTCCGGCCGCCGCCGCATCCGTCGACGGCGCCCCCCCGACCACTCACGCCGCCGCGACTACATCCCTCGATGCGGCCCCTCCTCCCCGCCCTCCGCCGTCGATCCCGCGATGGCGCCCCGCCTTCCTCCCCGCGCCGCCGGCCGCGAGGCCCGCCGCGGCCCCCCCCGCCCCGGGCCGCCCCCGGCCCTCGCCATGGCGAAGGAGAACCGGTCGGAGCCACCGAGGGGACGTGGGGAACAGAGGGGAGGTGGGGAACCGATGGGGTCAACGGGGGTCGGGGAACTGTGAGAGGGTGCCGGTGCTAAAGATATATACATGACGGGCCGGCCCATTTAGATATCCTACTATCGGCCCGATTACAAGAAGTGTGCAGCGGCCACCTACTGCACCCTTTAGTACCACATCGGAGAACAAGAAGGGCGCGACCCTGCTTAAAAGTGAAGGCGTGCGCACCATCCCGAACTCCTAATTACTAAACATCCTGCACTGCTTGCTCGCTACATCCGCTAAGGGGCTTAGTGGGCCGCCGGGCCCAATCGGGCTCCGCCGCCGCGGCTGAGCCCGGTGGTGGTCCGGCTTGGCCCTAGAGCCCCTTAGCAATTTTTTTTTGTTTTTTAAATTCATTTTTTCTTATTAACATTTAACCAATTAAATATCATTTTTTTGTTTTTTAAATTCATTTTTTCTTATTAACATTTAACCAATTAAATATCATTCAAAAATTCGATTGACCTTACTAAAGCAGCAAAGCTCTCATTGTCAACACCTCATATACATGATGCATCCTCCTTCGCGTGTCTAGATAGGCACCAAGTGCATGTAGCTAGGTACCGTTCCCGGGCAATGGTGTCAACCTAGGCTAGTAACACCATATGTGTGCGTGTGTACCTTAATTTGCCTGTCCACACACGCTTTTTGGCTCCCTGCCTGAGCCACCTTACTAAACAGGCAAAGCTCTCATTGTCAACACCTCATATACATGATGCATCCTCCTTCGCGTGTCTAGATAGGTACCGGTGCATGTAGCTAGGCACCTGTGCCCGGGCAACGGTGTCAACCTAGGCTAGTAACACCATATGTGTGCGTGTGTACCTTAATTTGCCTGTCCACACATGCTTTTTGGCTCCCTTCCTGAGCCACCTTACTAAACAGGCAAAGCTCTCATTGTCAACACCTCATATACATGATGCATCCTCCTTCGCGTGTCTAGATAGGTACCGGTGCATATAGCTAGGCACCTATGCCCGGGCAACGGTGTCAACCTAGGCTAGTAACACCATATGTGTGCGTGTGTACCTTAATTTGCCTGTCCACATGCTTTTTGGCTCCCTGCCTGAGCCACCTTACTAAACAGGCAAAGCTCTCATTGTCAACACCTCATATACATGATGCATCCTCCTTCGCGTGTCTAGATAGGTACCAGTGCATGTAGCTTGGCACCTGTGCCCGGGCAACGGTGTCAACCTAGGCTAGTAACACCATATGTGTGCGTGTGTACCTTAATTTGCCTGTCCACATGCTTTTTGGCTCCCTGCCTGAGCCACCTTACTAACACCGCAAAGCTCTCATTGTCAACACCTCATATACATGATGCATCCTCCTTCGCGTGTCTAGATAGGTACCGGGCATGTAGCTGGCTGGCACCGTGCCCGGCAACGGTGTCAACCTAGGCTAGTAACACCATATGTGTGCGTGTGTACCTTAATTTGCCTGTCCACATGCTTTTTGGCTCCCTCGCCCGAGCCACCTTACTAAACAGCAAAGCTCTCATTGTCAACACCTCATATACATGATGCATCCTCCTTCGCGTGTCTAGATAGGTACCGGTGCATGTAGCTTGGCACTGTGCCCGGCAACGGTGTCAACCTAGGCTAGTAACACCATATGTGTGCGTGTGTACCTTAATTTGCCCGTCCACATGCTTTTTAGCTAGCTAGGTAACGATGCATGAGCTCATCCACGAATCTCGCTCTACTTGTCGTGTCCCACATTTAAATTGCACAATGATATTCGACACGCTAACATATTTTGTAATTTTGCGAAAAAAGTTCATGAAACTTTATAGTTCATCTTGTACATAAACCAAGTCTGGCTTTCCTTGTTTTTTTTCCCAGCCCGCCTATGCATCGAATAGATGCCCCCAAAATTTGGCGCCCTGCCGCGTAACACCCACGTACCGCGCGGAGTTGTGGGCCTAATTTTTTGGCTCTACCCTAATATGCTACCTGTTTGAACACCACTTTCTGTTAACATGAACCTATTCAATCTACACGCGCGCCCACCCCTCGCCCCACGTCACCAAAAAAGTTTCCAAAAAATTTCCTCCCCCCACGTCGCCCTTTTTCTCGTAACTTTCTCATCTACACGCGCTACTGAACTAGCCCACGCCGCCGGCTCCTGTCTCCAAGAATTAGGGTTTCTCGGTTTCCACCTTGGAGAACTAGACCATGGCGACTTCTTCTCCAACGAGTGGAACACCACTCACGGCGTCTATGCGCACACCTTCAGGATCCGGGACGCCAACAACTCCGGCGGCGGCGCGCCGGCAACTTCATCGAGACCCAACATCACCATGTCTCTTTTCGGGGCAACACGCTCCGGTCGACAGATCGGGGGACGCCATCAACTCCGGCGGCGGCGGCATCCACGCCGGCAAGTTCATCCAGGCCCATCTCGACCATGTCCGGGCGACGGGGAGTTGCTGCTGCTCGACAACAAAGCTCCCTGCGAATCGACGACACTACTGAGCGGTAACAGTTCTTGGCTTCGTATCTTTGCCTTCATCATCTCGGCTTTAGGGTTCTAGTAAAGATGATTGCTTCGTATTTTTTTATTCATCACATCGTTGCGCCATGGGACAAATGATACGTATGCTACCTATATTATTGGATTCATCACACCATCTCAGGTTTAGGGTTCTAGCAAAAATGATATGCTGTGTGAATTTCTCTACTCTAACGAGCGGATCAACTGTTTTAATTAGTTCTTTAGCTGATTAGTGTAGTAATAATCAGTAAAGATCTACTCCAAATATTTAGTGACAATGGGATGGTGTGTGCAGTTTTCTGAAATTTCAATCTATCTTTTGCATAGTGAGACAATTGGTCCTGAAATTATGCACACTATTGTAGTAATAATCAGTAAAGGAAAAATATTTGTCGCTTTACCTTAAATTCGGGGTTTACGTATAGGCGAGTTAAAATAAGTGGCACTAAGTTTTAATTACTTTCACTATCCGTACACAACTATATGTACACTCTTTTCCTTTTAACTAAATTGATTTATCATCACTAGTGCTTAAGTTTGATACTATTGTAATATTTGACGGCCGAGGATGATACGTGGACTCTCTACTTCACTTGCGAGGGGGCGTCGGGGGGGATGCAAGAATCTTCCACCATTAGAATCAGTAGGTCTGAGCTCACCATGAGCAACTTGATTGCAATGAAGTTACAAATGGGGTATAGGGTAAGGGACTATTTGTACTACAAGAGGAGATGCGGTAATGCAGCAACACTACAAGAACTCGAAGAAGAAGACCATGTACATGCTATGATAGCGTGTAACGAGGTGGAGAAAGAGGTAAGACTATTGCTGTCCAAGGACCAAAAAATAGACCAAAATGTTAGCATAACACCCTTGAAAGTACATAGAAGCAGACCCATTAGGGATATGAATTTAGATGAAGATGAGGAGCCAATTGATGCTTACAAGGACTGGCTGGCCAACATGCATAGGCAAAACCGATTCACTGGTAAGTGTTATGTTCTAATATTTTCTATATATTCGAGAAGCCTTTGTACTAATATTTGCTTGATTAACCCGCATTTGAAAGATATCGAGAGGGATGACACCACCAAAACTTACAAAGAATGGTTAAGGGTGGAACGAACACTGGATGATATTAGTAATTTAACATCTCTCCCTATTTGTCTATTACTTAGTCATCCTTCACAATCATATTATATCCGACACAAGTGATTTATATTTTCTCGCAGTGGCATATGCAAATAGTACTCACCTACTACGAAGTTGAACTTTCAAGTCAAGATAGCACCCCCACACCACCAAGAAGCGGACCTTCCCATGCGCGGCGTTTCATTCCACGGGGGAGAGGGAACTAGTAGTAAGTACCGAATATTTTCTCGTTTTTTAGTGAGATTCAAGTAATTTTGTACTACGTGACCACTTTCTTAATTCTATTGTTCCGTATATATTTCTTTTTCATGGACAAGACTCCAACAAGAGGAAGCCAAGAGGTAACTTGAAAGGATGGACAAGCAACAAAGAAGAGAACCAGGGAGGCATCTCGAAGCTTAGCATCCGTTCTCCAGGCTTGGAGGACCTGTAGGTGCAAACAAACGAACATTTATTGATGAAATAACACTGTTCACAAGGAAAAGAGCACCTCTCATTGGAGTAAGAACGTGGAGAGATATCCATGTGGACGTCAAAATTGCAATAGCAAATGATGTGCTGGTAAGCTTATGTTGTCCATGTGTTTTTCAAATTTGCACTATTAAAAAAATGTATAAGAAGTAATTTATTTGTGATTTAATTTGAGCAGGCTAAGTGGGACCTTGAGGATAATGAGGCTAACAGAATCAAGATTTGGACCGTGGCTAATGACCGTTACAAAGGATGGCGATCTACATTGAGCGCTACCTACAAGGCGTACACCACCTATGATGAGAGAATGAGACATAGGCCAGAAGAATTGGACATTGTTGAGTGGCACTATATGGTGTTGTATTTTGGCACCGAAGAATTCCAGGTTCTTTGCCAATTTTTAAAAATACTTGCCAAATCCACTTGCATCAATGTTTACGTAAAGTGCACTGCTGATTTTGTAAAAATAATATCTTTGCTGATTGTGTGCAGAAAATTAGCAATAAGAATTCTCAGAATCGGCTGAATCGAAAGATGCACCATAATACCGGATCAAAGGGTTTTTCTCAAGTGAGCTATGAGAAGGTAACAAATTATGCAACAAGGTTTACGTTCAGGCAAATTTTATGGTTTGTTCTTCTGCCCCCCAATGACTATGACATGATATGGTTGCAACCTCTATATGCTTGTTGACGGTGAATTTCCGTCAACCTAGAGTACTTGTTATACATTGGTTTCGATTATGATTTTCAACTAACCCGCCACTAGGCATACTAATGATGTAACAAGTTCACACTTGCATGTCGATTTTGGAGTTCATTGTTTACGCAGGAAATCTACGCTAAAGAGTAGACTTTCGGGATAAGTTCATCAAGCACTTCAAAAGAAGATCATGAAGCCCGTCACAAGTCAAGACACGAAGTGAACAAGACTCCAAACGACCCAAGGACCGAAGCATCAACACGCAAAACTCCGGGGACTTGGATGTTTACCAACGAGATCAACTCAGCCCGAGAGATATTCTCGCAAATTTCGGAGAGAGGCATGATCTTTCGGTACAGATTCGGAGGCTTAAACGGTCTTTAATGGCAAAAGTTTGACTACCAAAGTTGTGGGCCTCGACAATACCTTCGATTTGGACATGTGGAAGACCCAATTCGGATAAGGGAGCTAGGAGATATAGCCCCCGAAATCCCTGCTGCGCAGTCAGTTCGAAATCAGAACAGATTATCTTCCAAGGCCGATTTGGAGATCTTATCTTCGTTTTTAAGGAAAGAAATGAATACCAAAGTTGAAGATAATTTCGTGGCACACAACCTGGACACCGAATTTGCATTATTTGGAGTCCATACGTGGGAGATATGGCCCTGGCAAGGAAGGACTGCGAATCAGGAAAATCTGGCTGATTTTATGGAAACCAAGTTTGCTTCTCTCCCAAGGAGGGTCTCGTGCAAGGCAAGGTGGAGCACGCCCAAAGGCACCCCAAGGACATAAATACAACCCCCTAGGCGCCCCAAGGTGGTGACCCATCGAACAAATCATCCTACCGACGCCAATCACCAGAACACCACCGCCGCAAGATGAGGGACAAAGTTAGATGAGCTCGTAGCAAGGATCAATGCCGGCGGAGAGAAGGAAGCAAGAGGAGGACTCCAAGCCGCTGGCCTAGGGGTGTTCCCAAGCTCCATCGCCGCCATCTTCATCGACGACGTTCTCCGGAGTCTCCATCACCCCTATGTGCTTCAATCCGTGTAAGATGATGGGGTAATGTCTCCGTTCATCCCTAGGATTAGATGGATACATGCTATGTGATCGCTACTCGAATTGTGGTTTCAATCTATTGTTTTCATGTTGATGATGCTTTGATGATTAAGGTTAGCTACCGTGTTTTTCGGGCGTATGATATCCGCTACTCCCATAGATTCCATCAACATACCGTGTCCATCATAGGTCTAGTCACGAATACCTTCGCGTAGTGACAGTACGAGAGGAGGGAAAGGGCGAAACCGTGCTCACAACCCCCGGTAGATTGGTTTACCGCTTTCGTGTAGTAGATGCATACCATGTTATCCTAGATCCTAGGGAGGGAACGCTTATCTTTCTTACTCACTCTCTTGTGTTCACCCCTTTATCATCTAGTTTAACCCTCGATTTGTTTGATCAACTTAACTTAGATTAACTTAGGTTAGATTGTCTTTACTTTTAGATTAATACTCTCTTTCAAAGGTTTTTCAATCAACTAGATTAGTACTTGGTTAAGCGCTAGTAATCCCCTTGCTCCGCGGATTGACAAGAACCTTGGGAATCCCGTGGTGAAAAAGGTGTAGGTCCGTACGCTTGCGGATCGTAGGTGGATACGAGTTTTATCCGTCAACAATGCTTTGTATTTGATAGACATATATAATTAGCCCAACGCCCACTAAAGCAATATAGATTTTCCATGCTGCTAAACAGATAGCTGAAAACTACCCAAACTAATTAAGTGTTCAAAAAATAAAACATTGGATTCCTTTAGTTATTCAGTAGCAATAAATATTTCTGTTTACCTTTTCTTTTCCTGGTAAATATCTTTCTCATATTTACAGTGAACAAAAACTTGTACATTACCCTACATTATGAAATATGGCTAATTTGTTTACATTCTTGCCTAATTAGAGGGACCAACTAACTGGTGAAGAGCCAAATGATATGGAGCTTTTTATGATCACCCACCAACAAAATGGAGAATGGACAAGCGAGGAATCTAAGGAAATCTATGTGAGTATTTCTTTTGTACAACCCTTATTAAGTGATGCAACGCGTCCTCGCTTAGAATTACATATATAATTAACTAAATGTATGTACTTTGTTAGGACAATACAAACAGGAAGATTATGGAGTTGGAGTCAAGGCCTCGACGCAAATGTCGTATTCGGACCTTGGAGCGGGAATCCGAATTTTCCAATCGACCTACAAGGAAACGAGGAAATCCAAGTCAAACAAGATGTATGCCAATGGATACCTAGCAAGGTACCCAACTAGGAAGGAGCTACTGTCTGAGGACTACCAGCGCAGAGTCCAATAGGAGGAGGCACTCATTGAATCGTTTAGACAGCTGCAAGATAGACTAGACGCTCAAGATGATGAAAGGGAAGCAGAGAGGCAAGAACATAAGCGTCAGCTTGAACAAATCAACAAGGAAAGGGAGGCCGATAGAGAAGCACTTAGGCAAGCAACGTTGTTGTTGCAAGCAGCCCAAAAACAGGCTTCAGTACAAACGGTAATATTAACAACATCTATTTTTTAATAGTTCATTTGCTGAAAATCATGATCTTCAACCCAATTCAAAAATGCCGGTACTAGCAGGCCCTGCGGGTGGTTGTGGAATCACCACCGGAAATGTTGCCGTTTCTGCAACAATTGAGGGGTCACAAAATCCGACTACAGAGGGTCAACAAATGATGCATAATGAGCAGGTAGTGGCATGATAATTAAAGGATGTTAAATTTTAACATACATGTCATATTCTTATCAACGTGTGTAATTTTATCCACCAACCATTTTTTCCAGGTTAACCAAGACGTAAGCCTACTAGAACAGCAACCCACTAATCCTGCAGCTGAAGAACGTCCTACAGGGCGCGCGACTAGAAGTAATTCAGCAGCCCAAAACAAAGGAGCGAATTCGGGTGCTGTTTACACTACAACAAAGCAATTGAAGGAAGGAGCCGGCTAGGAAAAGATCAATGTCCAAAAAGAATGCACAGGACTATGTCAAACCTTTTATCTCTCTTTGCATTGAAATGGAACATGTAGTCCTTTTGGAGAAGGTTCATATTTGCCTTTTGCATATAACTGATTTTTATTTCTACAATTTTTGTTTAACTAATGCATGTCAATGATTTTTTTCAGGAGGATTCTTGAGCTTAAGAAGGAGCATGCGAATGGTGGGAAGATGGCCAACATATATATCAATGGAACCGTTTGCTACAACATTAGTCTTTTTGTTACAATATGTTCAAACAATTGTGTGTGGTGGACGCATTATTATGTGTTAAGCTATGGACTTTTGTTCTCATTTATCTTGACACTCGATGTCTTTGGTTTGATTATGTACGAACGAATGATATTTCGGTTTAATGGATGTTGATGCCTCATTCATTATGTTTTTGTGGTTTTGTGATTAATTTTTCAATAGAACAAACAAAGCAATGTATTTTATTCTTAATATATATGAATCGTGGGTTGCAATATAACATGGACATCAAACCATATTGGGTTGCAATAGACTCACATATAACAACCACATTAAGCTGTGGAAATAGGTACAATTATCGTGGCAATACACATACATTCTCTTGCAACAAAAACAATGCGACGGTTGCAATAGAGAACCCACTTATAGCAACCATTAAATATCATGGCAATAGATAACCTAACTGTCGCAACTAACCTAATGACTGTGGCAATAGCATATGTCTCCTATAGCAACCATTCGCAAATGTGGTAATAGAGGACCTCTCTGTAGCAACCAACCACCCATAACGTTGCAATATCCAAAGACAGCTATAGCAACCATTTTGGTGATGTGGTAATAGAGAACCTCTATTGCAATGATTTCTATGCGTAGCAAAAATATCTATTGCAACACCTATGTTTACGCAATATTGGTGCATTTTCTTGCTACACAACCAACGTGTCGCAATATGTATCACTAGCAACGTCTCGTTCGTTGCAATTGGTTCCATTGCAACACCCATAGTGGTTGCAATGTCGTATGTTACAACGCTCCCAACATGTTGCAAAAGCGTCAAAACTGTTGCAATAGATGGGTTCTGTATCGCTACTAAAACGTAAACTGTTGCATTACGCTATTGCTACGGTTACAAGTGCAACGACTTTTAACAAAAAAAAAGGTAGCAAAACTACTATTACTACCATTTTTGGGTCTATTGCAACACTTTTTCGGTGTTGATTTTGATACAAAACCTTGTAATGGAAGCATAAGCCTGAGGACTTAGACATTGTGGTGTGGTACTACCTGATCCAGTACTTTGGATCTGACAGCTTTCAGGTTCTTTCAAACAAATTTCGTTGTTAATTCCAGTTTTGTTATGCAATTAACAACGTTTTCCTCATACTCCTTTTGCGAAAATTAGTACAAAAAATTCGAAGAGTCGGGAAGAAGCAAAAGACTAAGCATGTGATGGGAGCAAAACCATATTCCCAAATTCGATATGAACTGGGTTATAACTATATTAACTAATTTGCTTATTACTTTATGATATATAGTGTCATCACCTAATGCTACATTTTCGGAACCTTAGACAAACCGTGCCAATGGTCAACAACCGACTGATCTGCAACTTTGGATGACTACTCACGTCAACAAGAATGGAGAATGGACAAGTGATGAAGCTAGGGATGTATATGTGAGTGATAATGTTTGTGAAGGACCGAAAAGGCGACCAGAGAGGGGGGAGTGAATGGGAGCCGATAAAAATTCTTCTCGAGGGAGATTGAAACTCCGACAAGATGAACTAGCTCGGTCGAACCCCCGAAATCACATGCTCCGCACTTCAACCTTCCGTTTGCAAAAACCACGTAGCCACTGGAGTGCTACTGGTCCTAGGAACAAACTCTACCAGCAACCACAACACACACGCAGCACCGACAGAGGAAACAACTCGAAAGCCGGCTAACCAGAGGGGGGCGGTTAGACCGGTATAGGGGGCGGTTAGACCGCCTCCACCGGCAACCAAGAAATCCTCCGAAACGCCTCTTCCGAGCACCAAAACTCACCACGGTTTCACCAACGGAGATCTCTCGGTCAATGCCATGCTAGCTACCGGAAAATCTTGGCGAAAACCAAAACTTCACCCAAGGGCCTAGGGGCGGTTAGACCGGCTACCGGGGCGGTCTAACCTCCCGTACCCGCCGACGAACACCAACCAATAACACCAAGCAAACCGCACGAGAACGACCCCAAATTTCACCCGGACACTCCTCCGATCAAGGCGAACAAACTCACGGAGGAAAATCCGGCGAAACAAAACTTTGACCGGCAACACCCGTGGCGGTTAGACCGCCCCCTGTAGGCGGTTAGACCGCCCCTTCCAGAAAACGAACCCGCGGGTCAAACCTCAACTTCCTTGCTCCCGATCTCCCGAATCACTCCACGGATTGCAGCCAAACTTCGGGAATAGCTGGGTTACCTCCTGGGCAACCTCTACCTCATAGGAATCGACCCGAAATGCTCACAATCAAGAGGAATCGAAGAAATCGCTGCTCTAGGTCAAGAACTCGCCCAACTCGAGAAACCACCAAATCGAGTCCAATTCAAAGGGGATTTGGGGGCAAAGTCACCAGCCAAAGAGGCACAAGAACCTCATACGTGACACCCACCAAAAACCCCAAGAAACCGTCCTCAAAACACCGCCAAAAAGAGCTCCGAAAATCAACACAAGGGAGACGGGCAAACCACCATGATGAACAACGCCAAACCTTCTATACATGCCATGAAAGGTTCGTACAAGGTCTAGCTTGCCACCCAAACATCCATCCCTCTCTCTAGATCTCACATGAAGCTCTCAAGCTAGCCTTCTAAAATCCTAAGGAAAATGGAGAACGAAAATGGAAAAACTAAATGAGCTAGGGTTCCAAGAGTTGGCTGCCATCCACCCATCTAATGAGTATATATGGAGGCACCCAAAAGACTAAACTACCCTTCACTAATAACTAGGGATACATGCCCCTCGAGGGCGAATTTGGAAGTCTTCATGTCTTCACCATCGGACGGATGCCCGGCGACCGCAACCTGCTTAGCCTCGACGCAAGCCTTGCGATCCCGACGCGTGTCCTCCGCTTCGAAGCTTCTCGGCGTCGGCGGCCGGGCGGTCGGACCGCCCCCCGGGCGGTTAGGACCGGCCTGGGGGATCTGACCGGCCCCAGGCGGTCTGACCGCCCCTCCTGGGCGGTTGAACCGGCCTGGGTGGCCGCACCTCCTCGTCGAGTCTTCGGCCTCGGTTTTGTGGCTCAACCGAGTAACCCAATGGTTTTTCTGGTGAACCACTGCAAACCCCGCGAACTCGGTGTAGCCTCCGCCAATCTCCACTCATGACTCGGCTCCCACGTAGTCCCAGCTCGATCTTGGTTTTGAGGCTCTACCAAGAAACCGTCCACAACTTCATCTTGCTGTTCATGCCACCATGCGGCCCGCACTTGACCCCGCTGGCCACCGGGTCCCTCGAACGAAGCCTACTTGTCTTCTCCACACCTGGAGGCCTCACCGGCAACGACCTTTCGCGCTTGTTCTTCACCTGCACCAACACGAGTCAAGCCGCAACCTGCACCTGCAATACTTAGCCAAGAATCAGTCCACACAACGTTGTCAATCACTCATCACACAAGGAAGCGACCATCCACTGGTCCTCGAACCACACATGGTCCTCAGTTTGCATCATTACATTTACAGCATTTTTCTCCTCTTAATTGTATATGTTTAATCTCGCATCCTCCTAATTTATTCGACATGTCACACCTAGGAAAAAGCTTCCATCGAAGTTAGCAATGCAGAAAAAGGTAAGGATAGGCCTTTCCTTACGACTGAGGAGGAGAACTCAGTTTTTCAGGTCAACTATTCAAAGACTATTGGAATAAAATCATACCAGACACATGGTCGTGGGTACATGGCGAAGTATCCAACACGAAGAGCACTACTGAAACAAAGGGAAGAAGATGCAACACGTGCTGAATTGGATGCCCAGGAAGAAAGATTGCAGCACCAAGAAGAGGTACGAGAACTGAAAGAAAGCCTTGCAAATGTAATTTCAGCAAGGGAAAAGATAAGGAAGAAAGTAAGAAACAAATGGATGATATGAGGGAAGAATTCCGTCAGCTTTTGCAACAAGTACCCATTTGAACCGTGTTTGAACTATTGTTTTAGCCCATAATTGCTATAATTTCTCTTTCCATTTCCTCCACAGGCTATGTCTGGAACCATGATCACCACACATGAGTCAAATGGACCTACTTCGTAGGAGTTCATCACACCACCACGTTAGACCGCCTGCTCACACTGCCCAGGGCGGTTAGACCGCCTGTGCCTGATCTGACCGCCTGGGGGGCGGTTAGACCGCCCCAAGAGACCGGCCCTGCACCAAACTGCTCAAAATTTGCCCGAAACAAATGGAACACCTTCCAAACACTCCCAGGTGCCCAAAACATGCACAAACTTCTCCCCCTTGTTGACAATGCATGAATCAAGGCAAAATGCAAAACCTTTCAACATATAGCTTCTTCGAATATACAAAATTCATCACAAGGAGCTACACAAGTCCAAATGAGCAAGTTAGATACTCGACAGGTTCGTAATGACCTTAACTACGTGATCACCAAGTTTCACAACCATTGGACAAGGCTAAAAAGGATTTGAGTAATTTTGCGAAAAGTTACTCTCTGATAAGCAAATACCTAAACATGAGCAAAACATATCAAAATGGCAAAGCCACTCAAATTTCATGCTAGGACAGCCATTCTAATCATAAGACCATCATAAACACCCAAAAGCACCTCATGTCATGTCAAAGCCACCGAGCCATGTGCCTACTTCTATGTATGAGACTTCTCATTGGTAGGCAACATGCAACGGTTTAGCACCCAAAGAAAATTAATTTCAGCACATATGACATGGGAACATATTTTCCAAGCATTTTTCATTTCATTTTCAGATTTATGATTGGTACATGAAATGTCTTTGCGACAAAAAGAAACTTATGCCCCTCCACAAGATTAAGCAAGAGGGCTAAACATTCATGATGGCAAATGAGCCTTTGGCCCCATATGATCAATAAACTAGCTATCCAACCACAAAGTAAGCATAGCAAAGCCACTAAAACATGTCAAGATCATGTAAAGGCATTTGCACATGAGAGAGCATATATGTGACATTTTTCAAAAAACTAGCCATCAACCATGGACCATTCGTCAAGATAATCAAGAGCTAAGCCAAACTAACCGTAGCATACCAAACAAGTTCACAAGAACAAATATAGCAAGCCATGATAAACAATGTATATAGGAGAAGCTTTTCCTATCCAATGCATATGATACAAAATGCATGCAATCTAAGATACAAGGATGCCTATACATCATGTTACATATGCAATGCCAAATGCAAGAAATGCACAAAGGAAAGCTATACATATGCTACAAAGGAGCTCCCACACACCCAACTCAAGAAATCAAGCACACACCAAGTTCCCCCCGCAAATGAGTGAAAGTTGCTTGATCTAGGGGTTTGGTGAAAATATCGGCTAGTTGGTCATGTGTGGGTACATGGATCAAAGCTATCTTTCCTTTCTCGACGTTGTCTCTCAGAAAATGATACCTCACTTCTATGTGTTTGGTTTTGGAATGAAGCACTGGGTTCTTTGCAACACTTATGGCACTGGTGCTATCACATTGAAGTGGGACATGGGTATACTCCTCACCAATGTCACTCATGGTGTAGGTGATCCAAAGGAGCTGAGAGCAACAACTAGCAGTGGCAACATACTCGGCCTCGGTCGTGGATTGAGCAACACTCGACTGCTTGCGGGAAGACCAAGACACCAAAGAAGAACCCAAAAACTGGCAAGTCCCAGAAGTGGACTTCCTTTCCAACCGACACCCGACAAAATCCGCGTCTGAAAAGCCATGAAGCGCCAAAGAAGAGGACGCGGAGTACCAAAGGCCGAAGTCGGGAGTGTGACGCAAGTACCTGAAAATTCTCTTCACTGCTTGCCGATGCGAAGTCCTCGGAGACGCTTGAAAACGAGCGCACAAACACACCGAGAACTGTATGTCCGGCCTCGTTGCCGTCAAGTAGAGGAGTGATCCGATCATGCTCCGGTACTCCTTCTGGTCCACGTGTTCAACTTCCTCGTCTGCATCAAGAGCTGTAGTCGTACTCATCGGCGTCGTCATAGCCTTGGAGTCCTCCATCTTGAACTTCCTCACAATGTCCTTGGTGTACTTAGCCTGGTGCACAAATGTTCCTTCCTTTGATTGCTTGATTTGTAGCCCGAGGAAGAACTGCAACTCACCCATCATGCTCATCTCGAACTCCCCGCTCATATCATCCGCAAACCTTGCAACAAGAGAGTTAGACGAGCCACCAAAGACAATATCATCCACGTACACCTGCACAATCAGGATATCTCTACCCCCGCCCAAAAAAACACGGTCTGATCGACCTTCCCCATCTCAAAACCTCTCTCAAACAAGAACACCCTCAACCTACCATACCAAGCTCTAGGCGCCTGCTTCAACCCATACAGCGCCTTCCTCAACTTGTACACCCGGTGGGGGTACTTCTCACTCTCAAACCCAGGAGGATGTCTCACATACACTTCTTCCTCCAACACTCCATTCAGAAAAGCACTCTTCACATCCATTTGGTGCAACTTGAACCCTTTAGCCATAGAGAAGGCTAGAAGGATCCTAATCGCCTCCAAACGGGCTACGGGAGCAAAGGTCTCCTCGTAGTCGATCCCCTCCTTCTGACTGAACCCTTGAGCAACAAGTCTCGACTTGTTCCTCACAACCTCACCTTTCTCTCCCTCTTTGTTTTTCCACACCCACTTTGTACCAATCGGCTTACACCCTGGGGGAGGGTCAACCAACTCCCACACCTGATTCCTCTCAAGGTTCTCCAACTCCTCATGCATCGAATTAACCCAATTGTGATCAGATAGTGCATGTCCAATGTCTTTGGGCTCGAAAGAAGCAACAAACACAGCATGAGCAAAATGGGAATTGTTTCGAACCCTCGACCGTGTAGTGCGTTCATTCATGTCGCCGATGATCCTCGAAGCTGGGTGATCCACTTGAACTCGCCGGGGAGGTTCTCGCCTCGAAGCTACCTCCCCCTCAACATCAGCTTCTCCTCATTCTTGATTTGTCGTCGTAGGTGTAGCAGAGGGTCCATCCATCATCGTAGTCGAAGTAGTGGGTACATGTTCAGCCGGGGGCACCGCACCGCCATCTTCATCATCACCATGTTCATGCTCCTCCTCCTGAAAAATCTCCTCGCCAAGCTCATCATCACCTGCACACTCAAAGACAAGCTGACTACGTGGCTCTGCCTCGTCGAAGGTTACCTCGCAAGTCTCCACGATTTGGTTAGTTTCAAGATTGAGCACACGATATGCTCTAGAATGAGATGCATAACCAAAGAAAATGCCATCGACAGACTTAGCCTCAAACTTATCCAACTTCCTGCCCTTCTTCAGAATGAAACACTTGCAACCAAAGACATGGAAGTGACTCAGCTTGGGTGTGCGCCCATGCATCAACTCATAGCATGTCTTCTTCTTGTGCACTCTGAGGTATATCCTGTTTGACACATAGCACGCGGTATTCACCGCCTCAGCCCAATACCTCCTCTGAGTCCTATGCTCATCAAGCATCGTCCGAGCCATCTCGCACAAAGTCCTGTTCTTCCTTTCCACAACACCATTCTGGGGAGGCGTATACGGACTCGAAAACTGGTGCTCAAGACCCAAGTCATGGCAAAAGGTTTCAAAACGAGAGTTCCTGAATTCCGAGCCATTATCACTGCGGATAGCTCGTATGGCATCTCCGTGCCTCTCGTTTCTCAACCTCAAGACTAGATCTCGAACAAAACCAAACGTCTCCCCCTTCTCCTCGAGAAAGAACACCCACGCATACCAAGAATAGTCGTCCACCACAACAAGGACATACCACTTCCCACCCGCAGATCGCACATGAGCTGGGCCAACAAGGTCCATATGGAGCAGCTCGCATGGATGCTCAGTCATCACATCGGTGAGAGGCGGGTGAGAAGAGGCCACCATCTTGGCATGCCTACACGGAGCACAAACCAACTCTTTCTCAAGCCTCAAACGTGGCAATCCTCGGACCAAATTGAGTTTACTCAAGCGAGACAAAAGGTCAAAGCTCAAGTGACCCAACTTCCTATGCCACCTCCACAACTCACTCGAAGAACCAGCCAAGAAACAACGCTCCACACCCGAAGACTGAGAAAAATCAGCACGAAACACCTGACCCTCGGGAACGACCATACAAACAAGGTCCCCTCGAGAGTCCACAATACGAGAACCACCTGGCCGAAACAACACCTCAAACCCCCCATCCAACAACTGGGACACAGAAAGCAAATTGTACCACAGCGATTGAACAAGAGCAACACGCCTCAGAGTGATCTTGTCACTCACTTTTATCTCACCTTCTGAAAGCACACGCCCACGCCCATTGTCCCCAAAGGTGATGTACCTCTTCGTCACCACCGGGACGAGACTTGAGAACCACCCCCTGTCTCCGGTCATATGCCTCGAGCAACCAGAGTCAATCAATCAAATGTTTTTCAAGTCTCCCACCTAAAATTCAAAAATAAGCACGTGAGCGAACAAACGACTCGGCACTGGGGTTAGTACCAAAAGAGGAAAACCAGTGCCGAGCCATTTGCTCGAAAGTGGGGTTAGCACACATCAAGCCATCTTTCCTACCATAACCATCACCATGAACACCACCTCGGTAACCACTCCGAGGAAACCACCCCTCACTGCCTGGAGGAGGGCCAAAACCACGGAAGACAACCCGTGGAACGTCCCTCCTCTCCTTCTCAAAGCTACGACTCCTCCCATCCCCGTAGTGACCTCGAGGGGGAGAATGCCTAGCAACCGACCACCCGTTGTCTCTCCGGACCAACCACCAGCAACTCCACCTCCGGACCCGAAACCTCTCGACTCACCACCTCGAAAACCACTCCGCCTAGAATTCGGGGGGGTGGTTAAACCGCCTAGCCGAGCCGGTCTCAACCGCCCCCTCTGCGGGCCGGGCCGGCCCGACCGCCTAGCCGAGCCGGGCCGGTCGACCGCCCCCTCCGTACTCGCTCCTCGGCCGCGGGAACTCGCATCTCCCCATGCCGAACACTTCTCACCACGGCCTTACCCCCGGGTAGTGGCATACGAGGCTTAGGTACACCATGGGAAGGGTTGTACCTATCCTTGTTCGCCCACTCCTTTGCCATCCTCTCTTCCCGCTTCCTCTTGAAGCAAAACTCATCCTTGTGACCCTCTTTCCCACAATGGCCACAACGGAACCTCACAAGCTTAGGTTTAGGCTTGGATTGGGGCTACTCGCTTGGTTTCTCTCCACTCAACTCCTCCACCGATTTCTCCTCACTTGCCTTCTCACTCACTTTTCCAACGAACACTTTCCCGGAAGTGCTCACAAACTTGATAGGCCTTCGGAGATCATTTGTGGGTGTAGGAAATATAGGTGGAGCTGGGGTTGTGTCTAGTCGGTTCCTAAGATGGTTGGGTTTTGGAGGGAAATAATTTTTGTGGTGGGTTTTTGGTGGCTCTGGGATATTCTCTCCACTTCCCTCACCGACCTTGTTTGCCCCAAGTCCTTCACCATCTTGCCTCTTAAACGCCTCTATCATCATTCTCAACTGAGGCTCATGGCCAGACAACCAACCCATCAACTTTCTCAAATCATCATTCTCATCCTGCAAACGATCAACATAATGTGCAAGTTCCAAATTTTTCAATGCATGCATTTCACAGGTAGAGCATGATGTAGGCATGGGTTCCTTCAATTTAGCCTCAAGCGAACTAGTGTAAGCATGCATCTCATCAATCTTAGCATGCAAAACAGGGCAAGAAGTGCAAGCACCTAGCAAAGCAGGTCTAGACTTAAGCTCAGCCACTTCAACCCTAAGCACATCTAGTTCCTCACACTTGGAGGCATGCTTTCCCTTAAACAAAGCAAGATCAGCAAGGAATATGGAGCAATCAGCACAATCATTATCATCGGAAACAACAGGGCTAGCCTTAAGCGAATCAATCTCAAGCTTGCTATCAAGCACCTGTGTCTCTAGCTCAGCCACTCTAGTCCTAGCATCCTCGAGTGAAGCCCTAAGCTCTTTTCTCATTTTCTTGGCCTCTCTAAGCATGTCATCACGATTATCAAGCAAAGAGCCAAGCCTCTCATTCTCCTGACGCAAGAAGGGAAGTTCATCACGCACCTCGTCGTCGGACTCCGAGTCCGAGTCGCTCTGTGTGCTCTTCTTGCTGCCGGAGCTCAGCGCCATGGTGTAGAAGCTATCTCTCGCGGCGGCTCCACCCCGCTCGGTGTTCTTGGACGACTTCTTGTTCTTGCGGCGATCTCCCTCGTCTTCACTGCTGCTCGAGCTCGAGGTGGAGTACGCGGAACTGGAGTCGACGTCGCTCACTCCAACCATCGCTCGGGCCTTGCCTCGGCTCTCCTTCTTCCTCGATCGTCGCTCGTCCTTGTACTTGTTCTTGTGCTTGCTCTTGTGGTCGCGCCTCGAACGGTACTTGCCATCGTTCATCCTCGGCTTGTGCTTGTAGTTGTCCTTGTTCTCGGCCTTCTCCGGGCAGTCGGCGACGAAGTGTCCCGGCTTGCCGCACTGGAAGCAAGTCCTCGTGTTCCTCCTCATGTTCACGCGGTTCTCGTGCAGCCTCTCGAACCGCCTTGTCAACGAGTGCCGCTCGTCCTCTCCAAGGTCATCAAACTCCTCATCCGGCATAGACATCAAAGAGGAAAACGAGAACATCCCGGTGGATGGGTTAGAGTTAGTCTTTCCTTTGGAACCACCAACGAGGGCAAGACTATGGGAATCGGCCGGTCCCTCGAGCTTGGCGGTCATGCCCCTATCCACCTCGGCCCGACTTGAGCTTCGAGAACAGCTCGTTCACCGTCAGAGTGTCATACTTCTCCGACTCGACAATGGCCTCGAACTTTCCGCCCCATATCGTACGATCCAAAGAGTGTAAGAGCTTGACCGCTCTATCATGATCATCGTACGGGAGCACGTCCACATTGGCCCTCATGTTGTTCACAACCACCGTGAACCTCTGAAACAAGGCATCGATGGACTCACCGGGGAGATGAGTGAAATTCTCGTACTCTCTCCGGTAGGTCGCATACATCCGTGCCTGAACCTGGGCGTTCCCAACATGAGCCTCCTTCAACACCGCCCAAATCCTACAAGCCAAGTGCTCGGTGTGCACCCGATCGAACTCAGGCTGACACATTGCACGAAACAAGTAGTCGACCGCCTTATTGTTGGCGTCGAATCTGTCCCTCGACCCTGGAGCAAGGAAATCCATCGGCTGGACATAGCCTGTGTCCACCATGACATCCCAAAGAAGCTGACCCTTTCCGCGGAGGAACGCACCCATCCGCTTGCTCCACATCTGGTAGTTCTTGCCATCGAAGTGTGGAGGACCCGAACCCCGTTCCTGGTACGCCATCCTTGGATCTTAGACTGGTTAGAGTCAACAAAGACCCGAAACGGCTCTGATACCAGTTGAAGGACCGAAAAGGCGACCAGAGAGGGGGGGAAGTGAATGGGAGCCGATAAAAATTCTTCTCGAGGGAGATTGAAACTCCGACAAGATGAACTAGCTCGATCGAACCCCCGAAATCACACGCTCCGCACTTCAACCTTCCGTTTGCAAAAACCACGTAGCCACTGGAGTGCTACTGGTCCTAGGAACAAACTCTACCAGCAACCACAACACACACGCAAGACCGACGGCGGAAACAACTCGAAAGCCGGCTAACCAAAGGGGGGCGGTTAGACCGGTATATGGGGCGGTTAGACCGCCTCCACCCCGGCAACCAAGGAATCCTCCGAAACGCCTCTTCCGAGCACCAAAACTCACCACGGTTTCACCAACAGAGATCTCTCGGTCAATGCCATGCTAGCTACCGGAAAATCTTGGCGAAAACCAAAACTTCACCCAAGGGCCTAGGGGCGGTTAGACCGGCTACCCGGGGCGGTCTAACCTCCCGTACCCAAAGCAACGAACACCAACCAAGAACACCTAGCAACCGCACGAGAACGACCCCAAATTTCACCCGGACACTCCTCCGATCAAGGCGAACAAACTCACAGAGGAAAATCCGGCGAAACAAAACTTTGACCCGGCAACACCCGTGGCGGTTAGACCGCCCCCTGTAGGCGGTTAGACCGCCCCTTCCAGAAAACGAACCCGCGGGTCAAACATCAACTTCCTCGCGCCCGATCTCCCGAATCACTCCACGGATTGCAGCCAAACTTCGGGAATAGCTGGGTTACCTCCTGGGCAACCTCTACCTCATAGGAATCGACCCGAAACGCTCACAATCAAGAGGAATCGAAGAAATCGCTGCTCTAGGTCAAGAACTCGCCCAACTCGAGAAACCACCAAATCGAGTCCGATTCAAAGGGGATTTGGGGGAAAAGTCACCAGCCAAAGAGGCACAAGAACCTCATACGTGACACCCACCAAAAACCCCAAGAAATCGTCCTCAAAACACCGCCAAAAAGAGCTCCGAAAATCAACACAAGGAAAACCACCATGATGAACAACGCCAAACCTTCTATACATGCCATGAAAGGTTCGTACAAGGTCTAGCTTGCCACCCAAACATCCATCCCTCTCTCTAGATCTCACATGAAGCTCTCAAGCTAGCCTTCTAAAATCTTAAGGAAAATGGAGAACAAAAATGGAAAAACTAAATGAGCTAGGGTTCCAAGAGTTGGCTGCCATCCACCCATCTAATGAGTATATATGGAGGCACCCAACAGACTAAACTACCCTTCACTAATAACTAGGGATACATGCCCCTCGAGGGCGAATTTGGAAGTCTTCATGTCTTCACCATCGGACGGATGCCCGGCGACCGCAACCTGCTTAGCCTTGACGCAAGCCTTGCGATCCCGACGCGTGTCCTCCGCTTCGAAGCTTCTCGGCGTCGGCGGCCAGGGCGGTCAGACCGCCCCCCCTGGGCGGTTAGACCGGCCTAGGGGATCTGACCGGCCCCAGTCGGTCTGACCGCCCCTCTTGGGCGGTTGAACCGGCCTGGGTGGCCGCACCTCCTCGTCGAGTCTTCGGCCTCGGTTTTGTGGCTCAACCGAGTAACCCAGTGGTTTTCTGGTGAACCACTGCAAACCCCGCGAATTCGGTAGCCTCTGCCAATCTCCACTCATGACTCGGCTCCCACGTAGTCCCGGCTCGATCTTGGTTTTGAGGCTCTACCAAGAAACCCTTGACGACTTCATCTTGCTGTTCATGCCACCATGCGGCCCGCACTTGACGCCGCTGGCCACCGGGTCCCTCGAACGAAGCCTACTTGTCTTCTCCACACCTGGAGGCCTCACCGGCAATGAACTTTCGCGCTTGTTCTTCACCTGCACCAACACGAGTCAAGCCGCAACCTGCACCTGCAATACTTAGCTAAGAATCAGTCCACACAACGTTGTCAATCACTCATCACATAAGGAAGCGACCATCCACTGGTCCTCGAACCACACATGGTCCTCAGTTTGCATCATTACATTTACAACATTTTTCTCCTCTTAATTGTAAATGTTTAATCTCGCATCTTCCTAATTTATTCGACATGTCACACCTAGGAAATAGCTTCCATCGAAGTTAGCAATGCAGAAAAAGGTAAGGATAGGCCTTTCCTTACGACTGAGGAGGAGAACTCAGTTTTTCAGGTCAACTATTCAAAGACTCTTGGAATAAAATCATAACAGACACATGGTCGTGGGTACATGGCGAAGTATCCAACACGAAGAGCACTACTGAAACAAAGGGAAGAAGATGCAACACGTGCTGAATTGGATGCCCAGGAAGAAAGATTGCAGCACTAAGAAGAGGTACGAGAACTGAAAGAAAGCCTTGCAAATGTAATTTCAGCAAGGGAAAAAGATAAGGAAGAAAGTAAGAAACAAATGGATGATATGAGGGAAGAATTCCGTCAGCTTTTGCAACAAGTACCCATTTCAACCGTGTTTGAACTATTGTTTTAGCCCATAATTGCTATAATTTCTCTTTCCATTTCCTCCACAGGCTATGTCTGGAACCATGATCACCACACATGAGTCAAATGGACCTACTTCGTAGGAGTTCATCACACCACCACGTGGAGAAGCTGAACCTGCAAAGGTATTTCTGTTGGAGAGGCTGATGCACAAACATGCTTCAAAATTTTTAGCATTATGTTTACACCAAATTTTCTTTGTGGCAGACTCCTGAACCACCAAGTGTGATGACAACAGAAAAGGATATTGTACCACCTCAGACCATAAAAACTAAGAGTAGCTCAGCTAGGAATATTTTCACAAAAACTAATGTTGCTCCAGGATCAACGATTAGTTTTGTTACTTCCAATTAGCTATTGAGGACTCGTAATCAGAAAAGAATCAACAGGTATGAATAACGTCATAACTAAATGTGCACTTGATGTTTACCAAGTAATTTATTATTTATGCCTATGCCTTGTGTTCTGTATGCCCTCAAGTAAAAGGATAACTGATGTTATCCAATTTATTTACTAAGTATAGTTAAACTAGACATTTATTACTATTGAACAACTAATCTGGTGTATGCTGCAATATATTAATTTTTTGTTGCTGCTGGTTTTGTTTAATGTGTGGGAATAAATAAACTACATTACATCTTTTTGTGTACCATTGGCTTGTCATATAATTTATATCTTCAGTGAACAGTCACAGTTTTTAATAGGAATATGTACTTACTAATCCGATGCATCCTTTTTTATTATCCAAATATGATGCTAGAGTTACTTGAAATGTGCATCCTTTTCTATTATCTTTTTTATACCAACTAATCTGGTGTATGCTAATTTAATCATATATGCTTTCATGATTCGCAGAGAAACTCAGACAGCTAAAACAATTAGAGAAAGCAACCATGGATTACTGTTGATGGGCGACCAACAAGAATGATGTACGAGAAGCTGATGGGCGATGGAGCAAGCAGGGAACTAATTTTTAGATCCATTTATTATATGCTAAACAATGTTGTGAACTCAGTTAAATGTGGTGTCTTTATTTTTTTACTTGTGGTCATGTTCAATCAAGACGAATTCTGGTCATTACCTGTTACTGTGTTTTGAGACAATCTTAAATAAAGAATTACTCAGTTATTAAATGTGATGTGCATGCTGTGCAATTGCTTTGTAAAAAACTATTCAAATTCACGGCGTTGCGACAGAATAATAGGCAACCATTCATTTTGGTTGCAATATGCATTATTGCTACGAACTTTAAGCGTTGCTTTATCATAACATCTATTGCCACAAACCATTGTTTGTTGCATCTAACCTCTATTACAACCCACAACACACACAAATTCGTTGCAACATATGTATAATACCTCGAAGACTAGTTCGTTGCATTAACATATCATCTATTGCCACCATATCTGATTTGTTGCAAAAGCATTGTAATGCAATGGATCAGAATTCGTGGGAATAAGACTATATGCCTACGTATCTTTGGAGTGGCAATACTTTTCTTTTGCAGCACATTTGGTCGTGGCAATCTTGAACTATTGCATCCTAGCGTTTGGTCGCAATAAAACCTGAGACAACCAATAAAGTAATTGCAATATTTACTCTTGCAACCAAAAATTGGTTGCATTTCCTTTCTTGTTCGTTGCCATATTTGTTATTACAACCTAGTATAGGTTGCATTAGGCTTCTTTTGTGTTGCAATATTTTTTCTAGCAACCAACTATTGGTTGCAATAGGATTTTTTGGTCACTGCATTAACAAACTCTATTGCAACACATCATCTTATGGTTGCCTCAGGCTATTGCACCGTTGCAATTGCAACCATTTATCGACCACCTCACTTTGATGCAACTGATTCCAGATGCAACCAAAACAACCATATTGCAACCATATATAGGTGTTGGCAAAGGGTTGATTTCTAGTAGTGACCTCGACAATTTCTTCGATGAATTCCGAAAATACGGCCATCATGCAACGTTGAAAAGAGGCCGGAGCGTTGCATAGACTGAAGGGCATCCTTCTATATGCAAACGTTCCATAAGGGCATGTAAACATTGTTTTGTGTTGATCATCTGGGTGAATGGGAATTTACATGAACCCCGAGTACGCATCGAGAACGCAAAAATAAGCTTGGTTCGCTAATCTCTCGAGCATCTCGTCAATGAACGATAGGGGGAAGTGATCTTTCTTCTTTGCTTCGTTAAGCTTATGATAATCGATACACATCCGCCACCCGGTCACGGTTCTTTGCGGTATCAATTCGTTCTTCTCATTCTTCACCACGGTTAAACCTCCTTTCTTTGGTACACAATGTACCGGGCTCACCCATTCGCTATGCGGAACCAGGTATATGATTCCGGCATCAAGTAACTTGATGACCTCTTTCTTTACTACCTCTTGCATGGCATGAGTTTGCCTCCTTTGGTGGTCCACTACGGGCTTACATTGGTCTTCCATTGGTATACGATGAGTGCAAAAGGCTGGGCTAATACCTTTGAGATCATTAATCGAATATCTAATCACCTTCCTATGTTTTTTCAACAAAATCAGCAACTTCTCATTTTCTTCGGGACTCAACTCGTCGCTCACAATGACTGGATAAGACTTGTCTGGGCCCAAAAATTCATATTTTAATCCTTTGGGCAAAGGTTTAAGGTCTACCTTGGGCACTTGTGGCTCCTCGGGTTTTATTTCTCCTATGTCCTCGAATTTTCCTTCCTCCACGCTTCCATCATGTGGTTCTAAGCCTTTCGTTGCTTCTTCTAGTTCTTCATCTTGTTGATTACTACTTTGATTTTCCATTGCTCTTTGCAGCGGGTCTCTAGGGGTTTCAACAAAACAAAGACTATCTATCTCCTCTACTTCTTCGTCTTCGGGAGGAAAGCGTATAGGGTGTTTAGAAACGCGAGGAAAGTTATATGTGTACTTTATTCCATTAAGGTTCATTGTTACTTTGCCTTCTCCGGCATCTAACACGGCATCAACCAACTTAAGAAAGGGCCTACCTAGGATTATGTGATCATGATTACTATGGTAAGCATCAATAACAAAGAAATCAGTTGGTATACATTTTCCAGAGATTTTTACATTCATGTTGCAAGCAATACCTAGAGGTCTAATAGTTCTACCATCTCCCATAATTAATTTTGTTGATGTTGGAGCTAAGTCTAGGTTGTGTTCTTTAACTTTATCGTAAATTTTAGAAGATAGGACACTTACTTGGGCTCCGATGTCGCATAAACCTTTGCATTGAACTCCGTTGATCTCACAACTCAAGCATGGTGCCATCTTCTCTTCTTCTTCGGATCCTATCGCGTAAATTTCGGTGAGGCTAGCGTATGGTGATGCTTCGGGCTTGATCCCCATGATTCTCTTCACCTCGGCTATGTGTTCTAGATCCACTTCATCATCTCCAAAGAGCTTTTGAAAGATCTCACTGGTGGTTTCAAAGTTGTATGAATCTTCCGCTTTCTTCTCCGGTGGGAAATCCACTTCCAATGCTCTTGCCATCCCCTTTTGATTAGGGAACGGTCTTCTTTTGTCGAATACTTCTCCGTAATCGTTATGAACCCAATCTATTGGTTCGAACTCCCTTAGTGGTTTCGCGCTTGACATGCTTCTCTTGTTTATCTCATTTGATACGGTGAAGTCAACGCTCGGGGTAGTTCCTGACTTGATGTGTTCTTGTTCAAACTTTTCCGGGATTGGCTCCTCTTTTGTGACTTCCGAGGTTGCCTCTTTAGAAAATTCAACACACTTCTTCTTCCTTGAATTATATTCCGGCTCTTCCGCAAGTCTTGTTTCCCAATATCTTTGCATGGCGGCCGCTTTACTAATTTTTTGTGGAAGTTGGGCGGCTTCCGTGAGCGTTTTCTCCATGAGATCCCCACCTGCACACATTTGGACGTGTTGCATGCAACTAGGGGTTAGGGAAAAGAAAAATGTATGCAAGAGTACGTCACCGGAGAAGCCGAGACTTGGTCCTTGTTCGATTAACTCATTAAACCTATCCCAAGCTTGGTCTATCCCTTCCTCTTCTCCTTGCATGAAAGTGATCACTTGCCTTCTTAGATGTTGAACCTTGCTAATTGGAAAAAACTTCTCGCAATACTTCTTTGTCAACTTGTTCCAATTGCCTTCAACTTCAAAGGACGCAAAAGAGTACCATGTCTTTGCACTACCGGCAAGTGAGTAGGGAAAGTGATTCCATTTGAACCATTCATCGGGAACTCCTTCTTGACGCACCATGTTGCATAGCGTCGTGAAATGCCTTATTTGTCTATATGGGTTCTCCGTAACCATCCCTCCAAACGGGTTTGCCGCCACCATCTTGATGATCTTGGATTTGATTTCATACTTGGTCGCTTTGATCTTTGAATCCGACTCTTGTACTTTTATGTCTTCACATCGAGGGCTAGCATAATCCCTTAGTGATTTCTTCGGTTCTTCCACGGGTTGATTGACGAACTCCATCTAGACAACAAGATAAAAACAAAAACAAACACAAAACAAGTGGTTTTCTGGATAATATGTGTTAGATATAGCAAATAAAAGATAAACTAAATATAAAACTAAGTTAAATGCAAACCAAATGATGTAAACTAGCTTGCTCGAAAGTGGGGTTAGCACAAACCAAAATATCTTCCCTACCAAAACTACCACCACGAACACCACCTCGGTAACCACTCCGAGGAAACCAACCCCCTCTGCCTGGAGGAGAACCAAAACCACGAAAGGAGAACCGTGGATCGTCCCTCCTCTCCATCTCAAAGCTACGACTCCTCCCATTCCCGTATTGAACACAAGAAGGATAACGCCTAGCATACTGACCACCGCTGACTCTCTAGACCAACCACCAGAACCATGACTACCTGAGACAAACCGAGACTCCTCACGGGCACGAAAACCAAACTTGCCACTGAAGGATCGGATGGCGACTAGAGAGGGGGGGAGTGAATAGGAGCCGGTAAAAATTCTTCTCAAAGAACCCGGCCTATACCCTAGTCAAAACCCGGTCACACACAAGCGTTGGAATGAATCACACACCAATCGCCAAAACAACGAGTTCTTGAAACACACGCGGAAGCACGAATGAAGGAGGGAGGAATTGAACCAAAGAGCAAAGCAGCCAGGCTCTGGCGGACCGTCCGGCTCGGCAGGGCGGACTGTCCGCGATGGCCGCGCGGACCGTCCGGCAGGGTCCCGCGGACTGTCCGCACCCTTGCCGCGGACCGTCCGCCCGAGCCGCGGACCGTCCGTTAAAGTGAACGGAACCACCGAACCGACCCGAGAAAAACGGACCGTCCGCGAAGACCGGCGGACCGTCCGCGCGGGTCACGGACCGTCCGCTACTGAAGCTCGGACCGTCCGCAAACCGGCTGCAACAAAAAACCAAAACCAAATCGGATCGAAAGCAAAGCCGAGGAAGAACACGAAGAACACGCGAAGAACACTGTACACGCGGACCGTCCGCCCGGCCCTCGCGGACCGTCCGCCGGTGCGGGACGTAGCCGAAAACGCCCCGACCCCGAAAGTCAACTCCCCCAAATCATCATCGGATTTCCCAAACGGTTGAAGTCGTAGAGACAAGGGTTTGGGTACTTGAAAAGCGTCACACAAGGATGCTATAGCCCAAAAATCTTGCCTCCTAACTCCCTAAATCACCGGGAATCGCGAATCCTTTGAGCACCACCAAAAGCTAGAGCACCGAACGAAAACTCACGAATCGAAGTGGTTTCCCGGCGTTTGAGGGCACAAGATCAAGCACAAAGATGCACAAGACATCTATCCATGTTTCCCTCAAAGAAATCCGGGGAGAAACCCACTCAAATCCGCGGAATCACACCGGGAACAAAGGCACGAAAACTAACACGAAAATAGCACAAAAAGAGCTCCGAAAAAGCAATAAAAGAAATTCGGGAATAGAAAGATTGGCACAAGATTTAGAGGATGAAATCACTATGAATATCTTGTCCAAACGATTACAAGCCACTCCTAGAAATCAAATCTAAGATGGCAAAAAGCTCCAATCAAAGAGCCACTCTCCCCTCTCTCCCTCTCTCCCAAAGCACTCCAAAATGAAAGAGTACAAGAGCCTCTAGCCCAAGAGTTGGCTGAAAATTCAGCCCCCTCCTCCTATATATAGGCCCTCCGGAAAAGACCGAAGTGCCCCTACACTAGGAGTACAACACAAGCCCTCACAGGGGCGTTTTGGTCAACACATGATGTTCACCATCGGACGGCCGCGCATCCATCTGGCCTTCACGTCCTCCCGACGCAAGCACCTAGATCATGCCGCGTGTCGCCCGCCTCGAAGCTTCCCGACGCACCCGGATACCATCTCCGTCACGTCAGGCCCTCGGGCTCGGTTTTGAGGCCCAAACCGAGAAACCCTCCTCCGATGGTTTTGTGGCCAAACCACCAAACCCCGCGTACACGGCCTGGCCTCACCACGCCAAGCGTCGAGCCCGCCAAGCCTTTCACCTCCGGCGCCGGACGGTCTACTCGGCCTTGCCTCGTTCCTTGACTTGGCCACCACCGATGCACCGGCTCCATGTCCACGACTTCGTCTTGCTCTTCTTGCACCATGCGGCTCGCACTTGATCCCGTCGGCCACCGGTCCCTCGAACCAAGCCTACTTGTCTCTCCACTCCTCGGAGGCCCCGCAAGGCTAAGACCTTTCGCACTGTTCTTCACCCGCACCAACGCAAACCAAGCCGCAACCAACACCCGCAATACTAGGCCAAGAGTCGGTCCACACAACGTTGTCAACCACTCCTCACGAGTGCATTGACAACACACCACATAAACAATAAGGTAAATACACAAAATAAAACACACACAACACAACTCAACACTACACACACAAAGCTTCAAACCATCCGGTCAATCACTCATCACACACGAACCAAGGTACTTCTCAACTTGGTTCCTCAATCTCCCCCTTGATGAGTGCATTGACAAAAGAAGGTCAAAAAGCAAATAAGAACTCATTCAAGCGCCACAAAGCCTATAAAAAGCAAACAAAAGGCCACTTGAAGTGAGAAGGGATAAAAGCATGCTCCGACAAATTCCTCTCGAAACCAAAGCAAGCACAAAGGCTAAGCGCAATCAAAGAGACACACTACCAACATGCAATCCCTAAAAGCCATCAAACCAAAATGCTCAACACAAAGTGCCATAAACCTCTTACCAAAACACTTGTCAACCGCTCATCACCATCAAATCAAGGTTCATATCAACTTGATTTTCCAAATTTCTCCCCCTTGAGGAGCGGATTGACAACAAGTGAGCACAAAGAAATGGTTTGAGAGGGCAAAGACCGAACACCTCATCCAAGTGAAAGAAAACCACACAAGAGCAAAGAACAAGGTCACTTGGCATGAGAGAAACCACAAAGGCCAACACAATGTCTCGGTCCCCAAAGACATGGGCAATGGCTCGACACAACCGAGACAAGAATGCATGATCCCTCAAGAAGAGGCACAAATGGCTCAACACCGATCATGTGATAATCGAAAACATACGTCAACCGCCGGCTCCTCAAGAAGAGGCAAAGGGGCTCAACACCACCGGCACAAGAGCACAAAACTCACAAGCTCCCCCTAAACACATGCACTAGGGACAAAGAGCATACAAAGCTCACCCTAAACTCATGAGATAGAGAAAAGAGCACATCAAGCTCACAAGCTCCCCCTAAACACATGCACTAGGGACAAAGAGCATACAAAGCTCACCCTAAACACACGTGATAGAGCAAAAAGCAACCACCAAAGCACAACTCAGGCAAACAAAGGAGACTCACCAAAGCTCCCCCTACACAAATGCAAGCTCCCCCTGAACAAGTGGAGCAAACTCCCAAATTTTAGATGCAGTTTTCTGAATTTTTCATTAAGCTCACCTCTTCTCCCCCTTGTTGACAATGTATGAAGCAAGGTGAATATGCAGAAATGCAAAACAAAGCATATAAACATCTACATGAGCTTCTCAAATAGGCCAAATTTAGTGACAAAGGCTAGAAATGAGACAAAGAGCACATATATGGATCATAACATAGTCAAAGCATTGCCACAAGTAATATATGGAAATATAGGCATGTGACAAAACAAATTTTCAGATTTGAATAATTATATCAAAAGATGGCTCACTTCAAATGTAAAAGCCTATCCATGTCACACTTGAGCCACAAACATGCATACCATTCAAAGATCATACAAGGATATCAAATTCTCAGCAAAAGATCATGGCAAACACCCATAAAGCAAAGCATGTCATGTCAAAGCTCATGAGCCATGTGTCCACTTCGGGGAGATTTCTCCACTGGTGAACATCATGCAACATGTTTTGCACCCATATGTGAAAGATAAAACATTTTAAGCATAGACATGATGGATGGAGCATTTTTCAAGCATTCACACTTCATTTCAAGATTAATTCATTTCATGGTACATGAAGTGCCTTTGCGGCAAAAAGAAGCTTATGCTCCTCCATGAATGCAACATAGGCTAAACATTCACAATGATATTGACCTTTGGCCCAAATGCAAGAAAGAGACATCCAAGCACCATCTAAGCATGAAAGGCACATTTAGACCAAAAAGTGACATGGATATACTACTACACATGAGTGGAGCACATTTCATCAAATTTAGTCAAGATTAGCATTTGATTCAAAAAGGCTATCTCACAACACATATATCTCAAATATTCCAAGAGCATAGCCTCACATAGCTATTTCTCCACACACATGACCAATATCTCACAAGTAGCCAAAGAAACTCAAATGAGGCATATGGAAGAAGCTCATCATCCTAAAATGCAATATGATACACATGCAACATAGGTAGATATGTACATCAAAAGGAACATGATATATGACAAAATGCGAGACACAAATGTCAAACCTACCAAAGTCTATACATCATGATATATGATACAAATGCAATGCGAGAATGCATAGGGAGACAAGGAACTTGACTTAACACCAATAAAGCTCACAAGGGAACACATCAACCAAGAATCGCTCCAAGCGAGAGAAGAGCCACCAAAGGTCCCAATTGAGTACCATAGAAAAAGTACCAATTGCAAAACCGCAAAGATCCCAATTGAATACCATAGAAGGAATACCAATTTAAGGATCACAAAGACCGCCCGTAAAGCCACAACCCTTCTTGGAATCAAATTCCCTATCAAAAGAAGCCAAGCTCCCCCTCAACCAAGGGCAGCTAACAAAGCAAAAACTAGGAAAAGGAAGAGCAAGGAAAAACTCTAAAACCAACCGAAAAGAGGAACAACAACACAACTCGAAAACAAGACAAGCCCAAAACTCCAAGGAAAGCTCACAACATGCTACACAAAGCATTCATAATACCAATTAACATAAATAGAGCATTGTAACATGATTCCACAAATATGAATAAGCATGGGCAAGCAAGTATGTCAACATAAAATCATACAAAGATAGCAATATAGATATTCAAGATCACAAAGCTATCATGAATAAGGTGGCTAGCCTACCATGGTTTTCACACAAGCAAGACACAAGTATATACAAGGGAGGACAAGGGGAAAAGAAAACTCACTATACATGTGTACAAAGGCTTTCAAGAGCCATCCAAAACGGTGTGGAGAACCATCATGTCTCCATTGAGCTCATGTTCTCCAACCGCGTCTCCATACCTACACACAAGGAGACGAGAAAGACCGAGCCTTGGATCCCAAAGGGTTAGCAAGCACGTACTTGGGAATCCAAGATTTGGTCACACGGGTAAGTGGTGCACACAACCTATCATGTGGGTTAGCATGATGCAAATGCCGGTTGGAATGAAAAGTCTTTCGAACACCCTTGGAACCATGCCTCAAAGAAGTCACTCGCGAGGAAAGTCGAGTGCTACCACAAGCAAAAAGGCAAAGATCCTTCGGGGTCGTAGGAGAAGAACCAACACAAGCACCACGGGAAGCATGTCGCGGACCAACACAAGAAACACTAGAAGCATGTCCACGAGCATGGCCTAACTCACTAGAAAGAGTGTCATAAGACCCATCCACAAATCGCGCCTTCTTAGGCTCACAAGTGTTCATGCCATGAGAAAGGCTATGAACAACCAAAGGCCTAGAGGCACCTCCTCGCCGTATTCTCCTTGCCGGCGGTAGCAAAAACTCTCTTGATGCCCATCCTTCCCAAAGGGAGAGCAAGTGGTACAAAGGCCTATCGAGAGGCACGGTCCGAGTGGATGAATCACCATTCTCTTGTAAGTGGGAAGTCCCTTGGACTTAGAGCATGAAGCATCAACCCGAACATCCAACTTGGTGTCCACATTAGAATCACACGTGCCATGAGAAAGACTACGTGGCTTCTTAAAAGCTTTAGCACGCACACGTCGCTCGTGCTTGACACGGCGAAAGCAAAACTCAACGGTATGCCCATCCTTCTTGCAAAAGGTGCATTGGAACCTCGGCTTGGGAGTATGAGTTACAAATATGTGGGAGGCACCCTTTCCATTCAAATCACCTTGGGCAACACCGGAAGAAGCAACAAGCTTAGGAGTAGCTATGGGAGAGCTATCCAAAGCACTAGCACACTTACTAGCATCCAAAGACTCACACTCAAGAGAAGAAGTCGACTCCGGTTTAGAAGAAGCAAATTTAGAAGCATCAACATCGGAGTGACAAGAGAAGTGAGAATCCAAACCCCTGGCACAAAGACTCTTGCACCTTGTGCGCAAAACCTCATTTTGAGACTTGAGGCGCTCACAAGTACCACATGTCATATTTCTCAAATTATTGATTTCTTCTTCAATGCATTTAGCATATGTGGTATGCAAGATTTCATTTTCTTTCTCAAGGTTGGCACTCATCTCATCATGCTCAACCAACTTAGCGCTCATATCCTCGCGCATCTTTTTCAAAGCCAAAACTTCACTTTCCAAATCAATGCATGAGGTGCAAACGAAATCACATGAACAAGCAACATCATTTACATCTCGCAAAGCACTATCATCATTGCAAGAAGTATGGCAAGCATCCTCAACCAGCAACAAAGAGCACTTGCTACAAGGCATGGATTTTATATCACAAATTTCAGCCCTAGCATGCTCAAGATCATCTACACATGTGGTGTGAGTCAATTTTAATTCATTAATTTCAGTATGCAAAGACTCACAAGAAACACATGGTAAAGAAGCACTTGTCTCTAACAAAGCAATCTTACTCCTAGCCATATCAAGCTCATCATTCAAAACACCACAAGATTTGCAAGGCATAGAAGCATTGGATTTCAACAAGTCAATTTCAGATTGCAAGTTAGCAAGAGATGATCTCAATTCATCATTCTCAAAATCAAGATTGTCGCATGCTCTTCTAAAAGCTTCAACATGCATTTTGCGCCAACTAACTTCATATTTTAATTTCTCATTTTCAGCACACAAGGCATCGCAAGATTTGCAAGGCAAAGAAGCTTTGAAATTTAACACCTTGATTTCAGATTTCAAGCATGCAATGGAAGCAATCAAAGCATCATTTTCAGCATGCATGGTGTTACAAGAAACGCAAGAATTCAAAGCACGAGACCTCCAATGAGCCATACCACATTTCAACCTAGTAAGAGAGCATTTCATCTTCTCATTCTTCCTACGCAAGGCATCACACAAATCTATGTTTCTCCTATGCAAGTCTCCACAATCACACTCACAATCATCCAACCTATTGCATAGGATCAAGATAGCTTTGGCAAGTGTACCTTGGTTCATGCCTCCTAGCTTGTGGTAGAGCTTGCCTTTCTTGATGTCACCATCTCGATAGTCCTCGATGAGAGATATCATCTCCTCCACTTCGGCTTCCGCCTCAACCTCCATACTCCTCCTGCTCAAAGAACCACAAGGAGAAGAACTTGGTGCCATAAACAAAGTACCGGTTAGGATTAGCCGAAACCAAGCTCAAGGAACAAGCAACGATGCAAAGAAAGCGCTCAAAAAGCCTCAATTCTCTAACAACTACTGACGAGTTCAATAGCAAAGGATCTTATCTTTTTCCCAAAATTTTACCACTGAACAAGGAGCACCAAAGATAGAGGCAGAAAAAATTTCAGCTCAAGATAAGGTGAAATGAAGCCTAGAGAAAATCCAGAAGAAACAAGACAAAGCCGCAAGAGACATAAATGAGGATTTTTCAATTATCTTCTTGATTTTTTCTGAATTTTTGAAGACCCCAAAAATTTGAGCCAAAACGGAGCACCGAGCGAAAAGTTATGCCCGTTTTACTGAAGGTACCTCAAGTTATGGTTTTCCAAGGGCACAACTCCAAATCGTCGGACTCAAAACGTGCAAACCAAGGTCGCAAGCAAAAGCACCTCTTTCCTCTAGTCACCCTATGGATTCAAGACTTGTTAGAGCCAAAAGAATCCACAACCGGCTCTGATACCAATTGAAGGATCGGATGGCGACTAGAGAGGGGGGAGTGAATAGGAACCGGTAAAAATTCTTCTCAAAGAACCCGGCCTATACCCTAGTCAAAACCCGGTCACACACAAGCGTTGGAATGAATCACACACCAATCGCCAAAACAACGAGTTCTTGAAACACACGCGGAAGCACGAATGAAGGAGGGAGGAATCGAACCAAAGAGCAAAGCGACCGGGCTGCGGCGGACCGTCCCGGCTCGGCGGGGCGGACCGTCCGCGATGGCCGCGCGGACCGTCCGGCGAGGTCCCGCGGACCGTCCGCACCCTTGCCGCGGACCGTCCGGCCCGAGCCGCGGACCGTCCGTTAAAGCGAACGGAGAACCACCGAACCGACCCGAGAAAAACGGACCGTCCGCGAAGACCGGCGGACCGTCCGCGCGGGTCACGGACCGTCCGCTACCGAAGCTCGGACCATCCGCAAACCCGGCCGCAACAAAAAACCAAAACCAAATCGGATCGAAAGAAAAGCCGAGGAAGAACACGAAGAACACGCGAAGAACACCGTACACGCGGACCGTCCGCCCGGCCCTCGCGGACCGTCCGCCGGTGCGGACGTAGCCGAAAACGCCCGACCCCGAAAGTCAACTCCCCCAAATCATCATCGGATTTCCCAAACGGTTGAAGTTGTAGAGACAAGGGTTTGGGTACTTGAAAAGCGTCACACAAGGATGCTATAGCCCAAAAATCTTGCCTCCTAACTCCCTAAATCACCGGGAATCGCGAATCCTTTGAGCACCACCAAAAGCTAGAGCACCGAACGAAAACTCACGAATCGAAGTGGTTTCCGGCGTTTGAGGGCACAAGATCAAACACAAAGATGCACAAGACATCTATCCATGTTTCCCTCAAAGAAATCCGGGGAGAAACCCACTCAAATCCGCGGAATCACACCGGGAACAAAGGCACGAAAACTAACACGAAAATAGCACAAAAAGAGCTCCGAAAAAGCAATAAAAGAAATTCGGGAATAGAAAGATTGGCACAAGATTTAGAGGATGAAATCACTATGAATATCTTGTCCAAACGATTACAAGCCACTCCTAGAAATCAAATCTAAGATGGCAAAAAGCTCCAATCAAAGAGCCACTCTCCCCTCTCTCCCTCTCTCCCAAAGCACTCCAAAATGAAAGAGTACAGCAGCCTCTAGCCCAAGAGTTGGCTGAAAATTCAGCCCCCTCCTCCTATATATAGGCCCTCCGGAAAAGACCGAAGTGCCCCTACACTAGGAGTACAACACAATCCCTCACAGGGGAGTTTTGGTCAACACATGATGTTCACCATCGGACGGCCGCGCATCCATCTGGCCTTCACGTCCTCCCGACGCAAGCACCTAGATCATGCCGCGTGTCGCCCGCCTCGAAGCTTCCCGACGCACCCGGATACCATCTCCGTCACGTCAGGTCCTCGGGCTCGGTTTTGAGGCCCAAACCGAGAAACCCTCCTCCGATGGTTTTGTGGCCAAACCACCAAACCCCGCGTACACGGCCTGGCCTCACCACGCCAAGCGTCGAGCACGCCAAGCCTTTCACCTCCGGCGCCCGGACGGTCTACTCAGTCTTGCCTCGTTCCTTGACTTGGCCACCACCGATGCACCGGCTCCATGTCCACGACTTCGTCTTGCTCTTCTTGCACCATGCGGCTCGCACTTGATCCCGTCGGCCACCGGGTCCCTCGAACCAAGCCTACTTGTCTCTCCACTCCTCGGAGGCCCCGCAAGGCTAAGACCTTTCGCGCCTGTTCTTCCCCTGCACCAACGCAAACCAAGCCGCAACCAACACCCGCAATACTAGGCCAAGAGTCGGTCCACACAACGTTGTCAACCACTCCTCACGAGTGCATTGACAACACACCACATAAACAATAAGGTAAATACACAAAATAAAACACACACAACACAACTCAACACTACACACACAAAGCTTCAAACCATCCGGTCAATCACTCATCACACACGAACCAAGGTACTTCTCAACTTGGTTCCTCAGCCACTCTGTAGACCCCAAACCGGTCTGACCAGTTTCAAAACTGGTCTGACAGGTTTCACTCCTCAGCAACACCTCCTGCACCCTTTCGTCTCCCTAAGCCGGAATTGTCCTCACACTCGCCTTAGCTCTGGGTATCTGCACACGAGGCTCAAGTACACCACTGGAGGGGTGATACTTGTCCTTGTTAGCCCATTCCTTCGCCATTCTCTCCTCTCGCTTCCTCTTGAAGCAAAACTCATCCTTATGGCCATCTCTCCCACAATAGCCACAATGAAACCTCACAAGCTTAGGCCTAGGGTTGGGTTGGGGCTGCTCACTTGGTTTCTCTCCACTCGACTTCTCCATGGGTTTCTCCTTACTAGCCTTCTCACTCTCGTTCCCAGAGAACACTTTCCCCGAAGTGCTCACAAACTTGATAGGATTTTGGAAATCATTTGTTGGTGGAGGAAACACGGGTGGAGCTGGGGTTGTGTCTAGTCGGTTCCTAAGATGGTTAGGTTTGGGAGGGAAATCATTTTTGTGGTTGGTTTTCGGTGGTTCTGGAATGTTTTCTCCACTTCCCTCACCAACCTTATTTGCCCCAAGTCCCTCACCATCCTGCCTCTTGAATGTCTCAATCATTATCCTCAGCTGAGGCTCATGACCGAACAACCAACCCATCAACTTTCTCAACTCATCATTCTCATCCTGTAAACGATTAACATAATGTGCAAGTTCCAAATTCTTCAAAGCATTTAATTCACATGTAGAGCAAGATGTAGGAATTGGTTCTTTCAACTTTGCCTCAAGAGAAATAGTGTAAGCATGCATCTCATCAATTTTCTCATGCAAAACAGGGCAAGAAGTGCATGCACCTAGCAAAGCAGGTCTAGCCTTAAGATCAGGCACTTCAACCCTAAGCACATCTAGTTCCTCACACTTGGAGGCAAGCTTTTCCTTAAACAAGGCAAGATCAGCAAGGAAAATAGAGCAATCAGCACAATCAGTCTCATCAGAGACAGCAGGGCTAGCCTTAAGGGAATCAATTTCAAGCTTGCTATCAAGAACCTGTGTTTCTAGCTCAACCACTGAGGACCAGGAGCGTCCTAGTGGTCGATGGATGACCACTCCTCAGTGATGAGTGATTGACAACGAGTGTTGGACTGACTCTTGGCTTAGTGCACAGGTGTAGGCTGCGGCCTAGTTCGTGTTGTTGTAGGTGAAGAACGGGCGCGAAAGGTCTTCAGCCTTGAGGGGCCTCCGGGAGATGGAGAGACAAGTAGGCTCGGTTCGAGGGACCGGTGGACGAGCGGGGCCCGGGTGCGGGTCACATGGTGGAGACACAAGCAAGACGAAGTCATGGACAAGCGAGCCGGTGCACGGTGGCGGTCAAGTCAAGTGGTTTGGCGGGAGGCCGGACCGAGAACGCGGGGTTTGGTGGTTTGCCCACAAAACCATCGGCGGACGGTTTCTTGGTTTGGGCCTCAAAACCAAGTCCGAGGGCCCAACACGATGGAGACGGGATCCGGGCGTCTCGGGAAGCTTCGAGGCGGAGGAGACGCGGCGGGATCGCATGGCTTGCGTCGGGAGGACGCGGGGTGCGGCAAAGGTTTGGCCGTCCGATGGCAAGACCCACAAACATTACCTAAATGCCCCTGCGTGGGTTGTATCGCCAGTAGTTAAGTTAGGGGTAGTCGAGTCATTTACCACTCCGGCGGGACCTGATATATAAGCCATGAGTGTGTGTGGATGGCTCTCTCTCTCTCGGCGACTTAGGGTTTCATTTCCTCCCTCCCATTTCTCATTTTCGTAGCTATTTTTCTTCCATTTTCTCTAGGCTAGCATGAGAGCTTCATGAGATATTTGTTGAGAGGGATGGATGCTAGGGCGGCATGCTAGACCTTGTGAATCTTTCCTGGTTTGTATAGAAGATTCAGAGTTGTGTTTTTCATGGTCTTTTTGTGCTTGTTTTCGTGCCTTTGTTCCCGGTGCGATTCCACGGATTTGAGTGGGTTTCTCCCCAGATTTCTTTGAGGAAACCATGGATAGATGTCTCGTGCATCTTTGTGATTGATCTTGTGCCCTCAAACGCCGGGAAAACACTTCGATTCGAAGTTTTTCGTTCGGTGCTCTAGCTTTTGGTGGTGCTCAAAGGATTCGCGATTCCCGGTGATTTAGGGAGTTAGGAGGCAAGATTTTTGGGCTATAGCATCCTTGTGTGACGCTTTTCAAGTCCCCAGACCCTTGTCTCCACAGCTTCAACCGTTTGGGAAACCCGATGATGATTTGAGGGAGTTGACTTTCGGGGTCGGGCGTTTTCTACTCTGTCCGCACCTGGCGGACGGTCCGCGAGGACCTAGCGGACGGTCCGCGCCGCTAGGGTTCGTCCCGTGTTCTTTGTGTTCTTGCTTGTCTCTCGTTTCGATCCGTCGCGATTTTGGTTTTCGGTTGGACGGAGTTTCGGACGGTCCGCAGCAGAGGGCGGACGGTCCGCGGGTGCCTGGCGGACAGTCCGCGTGCTCCCCGCGGACGGTCCGTGGTTCGTGGGTCGCTTCGGTTGGTTCTGTGTGATTTAACGGACGGTCCGCGACTTAGGCCAGACAGTCCGCGGCAAGGGGGCGGACAGTCCGCGGTCCCCTGCCGGACGGTCCACGCGGCTCATCACGGACGGTCCGCCCTGTCTGGCCAGACGGTCCGCCAGAGGCTGCGCGCTTTGCTTCTTGGTTCAATTCCTCTCCTTCTTCTTTCGTGCTTCCGCGTGTGCTTCAAAGAATCGTTCCTAAGGCTAGAGGTTGATCCATAACCTCGTTGTCTTGGCGATTAGTGTGTGATTCGATCCATCGCTCGTGTGTGACAGGGATTTGTCTAGGGCATAGGCCGGGTTCTTTTGGAAGAATTTTTTACCGGCTCCTATTCACCCCCCCCCTCTCTAGTCGCCATCTGATCCTTCAATTGGTATCAGAGCCTGGTGCCGGATTCTTTGCGACTTTGACAAGTCTCAAATCCTAAGATGGTGTACGTTGAGCGGGGCGGTCTGCCGCACTTCGATGGCAAGGGTTACCACAAGTGGGCGGCCCGAATGATGATCTTTCTTCGTGGGAAGCTGTTGGATTTCATTGTGCTTGACAAGACCTATGCTATTCCGGTCAACATCCATACTCTTATGGTGACCGATGCTGGTGCTAAGGCCAAGTATGAGGCTAATGCAAAGGCCGTTGATCACTTGGTCCGAAGCTTGTGTGATCCGAGTTTGAGCGTGTTCGCCATTTGAATCTTGCTTGGCAAATTTGGGAGAAGTTGTTGGTTGCTCACGGTGGTGATAACCATGTGAAGGCTCGCCTCTTTGTCTCTTACCGGATGCAATATGAGAATTTCACTCCACTTCCGGTGAGGACATTGATGCGATGTTTCAGAGGTTCACCGCCATCGTGAACAATATGAAAGCTAATGTTGAGGATTTTCCTTACACCGAGCATGATCAGGCTTTGAAGCTCTTGCATGTCTTGGACCCAAATGTTTGGGGTGCTAAGGTTGAGGCCATCAAGGAGTCTAGGCAATATTTGACTATTGAGTTGGATGACCTCTTTTCTAAGCTCAAGTCGGCTGAGGTTGACAGGAAGTTGCAATCCAAGCATGAGGGCTTGACTGACCATAGTCTTGCTCTTGTGGGCGGATCAAAGGGCAAATTTAACCCTTCCTGTCAACAGTTTTCCTTGTCTTCTCTTATGTCCATTCCAGATGAGGAGTTTGATGTGCTGGGCGAGGAGGAGCTGGCCTTGCTCTCAAGAAGGTTTGAACGACTACACGAGAGTCGGAGGAATGCAAGGTGGAGCTCAGGGACGTGCTACAAGTGTGGCAAGCGTGGCCACTTCATCGCCGAGTGCCCGGAAGCGGAGGAGAACTTACAAGGTGAATGAGTACAAGGCGCACCCGAGGCGTGAAGACAAGTACTCCTCCAAGGGCAAGCACTTCAACAAGTCCAAGAGCAAGGACAAGGACAAGCGGCGACCGAGCAAGAGCGGCTACAAGAAGAACAAGGCAAGAGCAATGGTGGCCGGTGCGAGCGACGTCGACTCAAGCTCAAGCGATGAGCAGTCAAGCTCAAGCAGCGAAGATGAAGACACCGAGAGGCGCAAGGGCAAGAAGAGTGCAAGCCGGAACCTCAGTGGGTTGAGCTGTGTGGCGCTTGAGGGCTTTTGTGGCATGGCCCATAGCTCAAGCAGCAAGAAGAGTGAGAAGGAAGACAGCGACTCCGACTCGGAGGATGAGGTAAATCGTGACCCCGACTCTTTGCTTGCTGAGATCACTAGGTTGAATGGCTTGATTGACAATCGTGATAGTGTGCTAAGAGATGCCAAAAAGAAGAGGAAAGAAAGAAAGAAAGAAAAATCATATGTGAATGAAAGAAAAAAAAAGAGAGGAAAAGAGAGAAAGATGAGTTAGCAATGAAGATATGAGAGGGATGGATCAAGTGAAAGAAAAGAAAAAAAATAAAGTGTAAGGAAGGATGTCACGTTGATTGTGAGACGAAACTTTTACTCTATTTCCAACCATGTGCAATCCGACAACAAGGACATCATTGGTGCCTTGAAGTCACAATTTTCTTTTGCCCTTGCACATGTCCACCATTCTAAATCTTCTCATCCTTGATATCCCTACATATGGTTAATTCTCATGATCATTGGCTTTGAAAGGTAGACAACCATTAGAGGAAGTTCTTAGTTTGACAATATTTGTGTTGATTGCGCTAGCCCTACCTATAGCTCCACTTTTACATGATATATGAGAGATTAATGGGAGGTGAGAGTTTTATAAAATTTGGTTAGGATAGCCACTTCATATGAGTGACTTGAGAGAGCTTGGAGAAAGGTTTTTGTCTAATACTTGTTGCAGGAATTTTTGTTTTGAAAACCATAAAAAACCCTCCGATGGAAGCAAAGGAGTAAGCATGGCTGAAATTGAAGACTTCGAGTGAAGAGTTTGAGTTGTGGGGTAAATCTTGACGTGGTAAAAATTCTAAACGCCCATGTTTATGTTTGATTATCATTACTTTGTGTTTATGTATTAAAGATGAAGGGATTGACTAACTTGTGAAGAAGGATAAGTGGTACACGATTACACTCCTTGGACGAAGTTCTTTTACGAGTACTTGCTCGAGGACGAGCAAGAGCTAAGTGTGGGGGAGATGTTGATGGTGTATTTTGGTGCACCTAGCATGTTCATTACACTTTGGTTTGGATTTGATTATGGAACTAACCCGCCACTAGGCACACTAATCATATAACAAGTTCATCTTTGTGCATGCATTTGGAAGTGTTGTGTTTATGTAGGAAAACATGGACATAAGGGACGGATTTGCAATAAGTTCAAAGGAGCATTCATGGAGTCTTGTTCGTGTCCATGAGCTTGCTGAAATCACTTCCAATGGTGGCGAGGACCGAAGTGCTACAAGGAACACCCCCAGGGATTGAAGCGTAAAAGATCAAACTTCATGCAAAGAGAGCCTCCATCTTGATCGCGAGGATAACAGCGTCAAAATCATCCAAGTGGAGGGGGCAAAGTAGATAAGTGCACGAGGACCCACAGAGCAAAAAGGGCGACCGAACCGGGCCGAAGCCGGGCTCGGGCCGGCCGGCCCACGCGGGCCGGCCCGGCCCACTTCGGGAACCGGTTCGGTCCCGTCTTCCTTGCCCTCGAAGGATCTTCGACCCTAAAACCCCCGACGCGCCGCCAACACAGAGGGGAGGAGTTATTCGCACCAGAAGGCCATCCACAAGCTAGAGAGAGAGGAGGAGGATCTCCGGCGGGAGATCAACCACCTCGAAGGAAGCACCCTCTCGTGGAGAAGGAGGAAGACACCGGCGGAAGGGAAACCATGATCAACGGTGCCATGATCAACACTTGATGGGGTAATCTTCTCATTCGTCCATGGGTTGTAATCGATCGTGAGATGTAATCGCACTTTGTTGGTTTATCTATCTATCATCTTGTGTTGAATATACTTTAATGCTTAAGGCTTGCAACCATGCCGTAAAGGGAGTATAGGCCTCAATGCTTCCTTGGATCCATTCAATACGTCGTGGCCATCAAAGGTCTAGTCATGAATACCTTCGCGTAGTGACAGTACGAGAGGAGGGAAAGGGCGAAACCGTGGTCACATCCCCGATAGATTAGATTGGTTTTCATGTCTTTAAGCGATTGCATGCTCTAGTATCGTAGACCCGTGGGCGAGTGTCTTCTATCTTGATCGTTTATCATTCTCTCTAGTGTAGTTCAGTTGTTTTCTAGTTTAATAGTAAGTTAGGGTTTTAGTAGCTAGTGTGTCGTTGTTGATCGAACGCTTGTAATCCCCTTGTACCGCGGATTGACAAGAACCTTGGGAATCCCGTGGTGAAAAAGGTGTGGGGTCCGTACGCTTGCGGATCGTAGAGGGATACGTCTTTTATCCGTCAACAAGCCCCTTTTTCTGGCGCCGTTGCCGGGGAGCAAGTTAGTTTACATCGTTTGATTTGCATCTAACTTAGTTTTATATTCTAGTTTATCTTTTATTTGCTATATCTAACATATATTATCAGAAAAACACTTGTTTCTTTTTTTGTTTTTTTTATCTTATTGTCTAGATGGAGTTCGTGAATCAACCCGTGGAAGAACCGGAGAAATCATTAAGGGATTACGCTAGCCCTCGATGTGAAGACATAAAAGTACAAGAGTCGGATTCGAAGCTGGAAGCGACCAAGTATGAAATTAAATCCAAGATCATCAAGATGGTGGCGGAAAACCCATTTGAAGGGATGGTTACGGAGAACCCATATAGACACATAAGGGATTTCACGACAATATGCAACACGGTGCGTCAAGAAGGAGTTCCCGATGAATGGTTCAAATGGAATCTCTTTCCCTACTCACTTGCCGGCAAAGCAAAGACATGGTATTCGGTTGCGTCCTTTGAAGTTGAAGGCAATTGGAACAAGTTGACAAAGAAGTTTTGCGAGAAGTTCTTTCCAATTAGCAAGGTTCAACATCTAAGGAGGCAAGTGATCACTTTCATGCAAGGAGAAGAGGAAGGGATAGACCAAGCACGGGATAGGTTTAATGAATTAATCGAACAAGGACCAAAACTCGGCTTCACCGGTGACGTACTCTTGCATACATTTTTCTTTTCCTTAACCCCTAGTTGCATGCGACATGTCGAAATGTGTGCAGGTGGGGATCTCATGGAGAAAACACTCACGGAAGCTGCCCAACTTCTACAAAAAGTTAGTAAAGCGGCTGCCATGCGAAGAGATTGGGAAACAAGACTTGCGGAAGAGCCGGAATTCAATTCAAGGAAGAAAAAGCTTGCTGATTTTTCTAAAGAGGCAACCCCGGAAGTCACAAAAGAGGAGCCAATCATGGAAAAGCTTGAACAAGAACACATCAAGTCAAGAACTACACCAAACGTCGACTTCGCCGCACCAAATGAGACGAACAAGAGAAGCATGTCAAGCGCGAAGCCACTAAGGGAGTTCGAACCAATGGATTGGGTTCCTATTGATTACGGAGAAGTATTCGACAAAAGAAGACCGTTCCCTAATCAAAAGGGGATGGCAAGAGCATTGGAAGTGGATTTCCCACCGGAGAAGAAAGCTGAAAATTCATACGACCTCGAAACCACCGGTGAGATTTTTGAAAAGCTCTTTGGAGATGACGTGGTGGATCCGGAACATATTGCCGAGGTGAAGAGGATCATGGGGATCAAGCCCGAAGCATCACCATACGCTCGCCTTGCTGAAATTTATTCGATCGGATCCGAAGAAGAAGAGAAGATGACGCCGCACTTGAGTTGCGAGATCAACGGAGTTCAATGCAAAGCTTTATGCGACATCGGAGCCCAAGTAAGTGTTCTATCTTCTAAAATTTACGATAAAGTTCAATACCACAACCTAGACTTAGCTCCAACATCAACGAAATTAATTATGGGAGATGGTAGAACTATCAAACCTCTAGGTATTGCTTGCAACATGAAAGTAAAAATCTCTAGAAACTATATTCCAACCGATTTCTTTGTTATTGATGCTTACCATGGTAATTCTGATCATATAATCTTAGGTAGGCCTTTTCTTAAGTTGGTTGATGTCGTGTTAGATGCCGGAGAAGGCAAAGTAACAATGAACCTTAATGGAACAAAGTACACATATAACTTTCTTCGTGCTTCTAAACACCTTACACCTTTTCCTCCCGAAGATGAAGAAGTAGAAGAGATAGATAGTCTTTGTTTTGTTGAAACCCTTAGAGACCCGCTGCAACGAGCGATGGAAAATCAAATTAGTAATCAACAAGATGAAGAACTAGAGGAAGCGACAAAAGGCTTAGAGCCGCATGACGGTAGCGTGGAGGAAGAGAAGTTCGAAGACATAGGAGAAATCAAACACGAGGAGCCGCAAGTGCCCGAAGTAGACCTTAAACCTTTGCCCAAGGGATTAAAATATGAATTTTTGGGCCCAGACAAAACTTATCCAGTCATTGTGAGCGACGAGTTGAGCCCCGAAGAAAATGAAGCGTTGCTGATTTTATTAAAAAAACATAGGAAGGTGATTGGATATTCAATTAATGATCTCAAAGGTATTAGCCCAGCCTTTTGCACTCATCGTATACCGATGGAAGACCAATGTAAACCTGTAGTGGACCACCAAAGGAGGCTAACTCATGCCATGCGAGAGGTAGTAAAGAAAGAGGTTATCAAGTTACTTGATGCCGGAATCATCTACCCGGTTCCGCATAGCGAATGGGTGAGCCCGGTACATTGTGTACCGAAGAAAGGAGGCTTGACCGTGGTGACGAATGAGAAGAACGAGTTGATACCGCAAAGAACCGTGACCGGGTGGCGGATGTGTATCGATTGCCGTAAGCTTAACAAAGCGACGAAGAAAGATCACTTCCCCCTACCGTTCATAGACGAGATGCTCGAGAGGTTAGCAACCCACGCTTATTTTTGCTTTCTCGATGGATACTCGGGGTTCATGCAAATTCCCATTCACCCGGAAGATCAACATAAGACAACGTTTACGTGTCCTTACGGAACGTTTGCATATAGGAGGATGCCCTTCGGCCTATGCAACGCTCCGGCCTCTTTTCAACGTTGCATGATGGCCGTGTTTTCGGAATTCATCGAAGAAATTGTTGAAGTGTTTATGGATGATTTTTCCGTTTACGGGAAGACGTTCATGGATTGCTTAGCAAACTTAGAAAAGGTCCTTACAAGGTGTGCGGAGGTAGATTTGGTTTTAAATTGGGAAAAGTGCCACTTCATGGTTAAGCAAGGCATAGTGCTCGGACATGTTATATCCGAGAGAGGAATTGAAGTGGACAAGGCTAAGGTAGAGACGGTTGAGCAACTCCCACCTCCTACGGATATTAAGTCCTTAAGGAGTTTTCTAGGCCATGCCGGATTCTATAGAAGATTTATAAAGGACTTCTCGAAGATCACTAAGCCTTTAACGCACCTTCTTCAAAAGGATGTGGCTTTCGACTTTGATGAGAAGTGCCTAGCGGCATTCCGGACCTTGAAAAATGCTTTGGTGAGTGCTCCCATCATCCAACCTCCGGATTGGAGCCAACCTTTCGAGATCATGTGTGACGCAAGTGACTACGCCGTAGGCGCGGTCTTGGGACAAAGAAAGGAAGGCCGAGTTCACACCGTTTACTACGCCAGCAAAACTCTTAGTGGGGCACAATTAAATTACGCCACTACGGAAAAAGAGTTGCTAGCGGTGGTATTCGCTTTCGAAAAATTCAGATCTTACATTGTGAACTCGAAAGTCATTGTTTACACCGATCACGCAGCTATCAAGTATCCCTTGGCTAAGAAGGAAGCTAAACCACGTTTGATTCGTTGGATCCTTCTTCTCTAAGAGTTTGATGTTGAAATTCGTGATAAAAAGGGGGTGGAAAATGTTGTGGCCGATCATTTGTCTAGGATGAATCGTGGACAAGATGATAAAGAGCCCATAGAAGATAAGATGAGAGATGACCACCTCTATAGAGTGCTTGATAAAGATACTTGGATGATCGACATCATTCGAGCAATTCGAAAGATGCCCCTCGATCATCTAGACAAAAACACTCAAAGGAAGATAATCTCTCGAAAGTAAGAAATATTTTTGGGATGCACCATACCTCTTCAAACTTGGCAATGATGGAGTGATGAGAAGATGTGTGCCAAGAGAAGAGAGGCTTGAGATTCGAGGAAGTGCCACTCGGCGGGAGTACGGTGGACACTATAGCCATTTTCGAACCGAAGCAAAAGTATGGTCGAGCGGATTCTATTGGCCGGAGATGCATGAAGATACTAAAAGATATGTTGCGTCATGCCCCGAATGCCAAAGAACCGGAAACATCTCTCAAAGAAATTCTATGCCTTTGAAATACAACTTGCAAATCGACATATTCGATGTATGGGGCATAGACTTCATGGGGCCTTTTAAAAACTCATTTGGATTCGAGTATATACTTGTTATGGTTGATTATGTATCCAAGTGGGTAGAGGCTATACCATGTCGTAAAGCTTCCACGGAGGAGTCCATCACTATGATCAAGAACGTGATTTTTCCCCGTTTCGGTACACCGAGAATCTTGATAAGTGATGGAGGAACTCATTTCACCGGGAAGAACTTTAAAAAGTGCTTGTCCAAGTTGGGAATTGAGCATAGGGTCTCCACGGCCTATCACCCACAAACCAACGGACAAGCGGAAACGTCAAATAGGCAATTAAAAAGCATACTCAACAAGACCATAGAGAAGGGAGGCAAGGATTGGTCAAAGAAATTAGACGGAGCTTTATGGGCTTATCGAACGGCGTTTAAAACACCAATAGGTATGACCCCCTATCAATTCGTCTATGGAAAAGCTTGCCACCTTCTGGTTGAGTTGGAACATAAAGCATATTGGGCGATTAAAGAAATGAACCTTGATCTCGATGCCGCGGTGGTGAAACGAAGAATTCAAATAAGCGAGCTAGAGGAGTTGAGGTTGAAAGCTTATGAAAACGCAAGCATATACAAGGAGAGAATCAAAAGGTGGTATGATAAAAGATTGAAGAAAAAAGAATTTAAAGAAGGAGATAAGGTCCTCCTCTACAATTCGAGGTTTAAAACCTTCGGAAAGGGGAAATTGCAAAGCAAGTGGGACGGACCTTATGTTGTGCATTCGGTGTTCTCCAACGGAGCGGTAACCATTATGGATATAAACGGCGATCAATTTGTGGTGAATGGACAGCGGCTCAAGGTTTACTACGAACCCGATGTCGTGCCCATTCATCATGTTGACGTCTTTACCATGGAGGAAGAGCCCGAACGTCCCGCCTAGGACGAAAAACAAGGCATCAACTTCTCGTAAATAATTTTTCTTTTAGTTTTACGGAGTATTTCGCGAAGATTTACTTGGGCCAACTTTTTCCCATGGGCCGAGGAACAAAAAATAAGGCGGTGTGCAAAAAACCGGACCGGCCGGCCCCCGAGGCGGGGGTGGGCCGGCCGGCCCAGGCGGACCGGCCCAGGGGTGGCCCGACGCCCGATGACCCCGAATTTCGCACGAATTGCTCCTTTTTGACTTCCTTGTTTGGTCGGAAAATTTTAAGGGAAGTGTAAAAAAGGAAATTAAGGTTCCCAGGGCTTTTCTCTCAGGACTATATATTTGGCCGAATTGGGAGCTCGAGAATCAAAGCTTTCAAGCAATGTGTTGCACCCTTATAGCAGCCATTGAGCCTCCAAAAAGTTTAGAGTTGAAGCTAGAAGCCAAGAAGCCATCGATGGAGGAGGCGATGCGATGCGAGCTCAAGCTACCCGTCAAGAGGACCGCACGTATCCGTTGCGGAGGACGTGTCCCGACCGGAGCTCTTGCATCTCGCAACCCCGTCAAAGGAGAGAAGGTCCCTACACCCGTTCGAAGGTCGGCACGTCTCCAAGGCATCAAGCGCAAGGATTACAAGGAGGTGTTGCCGGAGCCTAAGGACTATGGGGATAGCGACTACTCCGACGATCGTAGCCCGAGCTCGTGGGCGGCCGCCGGTAGAGATGATGATGATTGGGGTGAGCAACCCTACGAAAGGACTCCCGAAGGCCCCAACGGCAACGGCAACGGTGGTGGCGAAGGCAACAACAATGGAGGTGGCGACGATGGTGGTGACAACGGTGGAGATTATGGCGACGACGACCCCTTTGGATTGCATCCGGTGTGTTGTCGATTTTGCCGTCAATCCATCGCGGATCTCTACACGTCGGCCGACGAATGTCTCCAAGCCATGGAAGCGATGAAGCAGCGTATGGAGGACTTGGAGCGCGTAGTTGAAGATAACTACAAGTTCCTTAACCGCAACGTGCGCAAACTTTTTGGCATGGTTGGAAACATGAGAGGCAAGTGGTGCAAAACTTGCTTGAAGTACCACTAGATCTAGTTTTCCCCTTAGATTTTTGTAAGATACGACGAGGACGTCGTATGTTTTAAGTGTGGGGGAGAGCTAGCTTGCTAGCCTTAGCCTTTGAACTTCAAGTTTAGGTTCGGTTTAATCTTCGTGTGAGAGTCTTAGTGTTTTAATGAGTCTTTAGTTTTTGAGTCTGTTTTAAAATTTTTGCAAGTGTCTTAAATTAGCGTTGAGTCAAGAAAATCAAATAAAAAGAGTCTTTATATATATCTTTTTGTTCTATGTATTGTTTATCTTTATTTACTTGTTTGTTTAATCTTCGATTCTTGATATATGAGCACAAGTATGTGGTTTGAAAAACGTTTACCGTGGTGCTTAGTGGAATCGCTACTACTTAAAGTACCCATACCGCACTTCGATCTTGAGCTTCACATGTTAGTTGTGCTATGTTCGATGCTAAAAATTGGAGGATTTCAGTTCTGAAAATTATTTTAAAACCCTTGTAATAAAGGTTAGCAAAACCTCTTTTTCCAAGTTGAGAGTAAGAAAAAAATTCCTATCCAAAGCCAAGTTTATTTTTTTCGCTCCACCATAAGTGTGATTAGCACGATGAGTTAGGCTAGGACCTTTCTCTCTTGGTGAGTTCTAATTTCAAGCAATGATCATGTCCTTGTGCTTATCTTTTGTTGCTAGCCTCGTCATATATTCAGTCCATGACTTTCACAACGAAAGTCATGAATATCGCTGGATTCCATACCCAACCCTATACATCTCTTTTGTACATCGTATTCCTTGAACACAACCTATTTTCAAAGTTTCGTCTCGTCTCTAGCATGATTTATTTAAAAATTCAGATTGTATGCATGTGAGGAAGGAGAGAATTGAAAGCTTTGAAAAGTTGTCAAGAGAGAGAAAAATAAAGAGAAAAAGTATGTGTATGGAAAAGAAAGAAAGAAAGAAAGAAAGAAAAATCATATGTGAATGAAAGAAAAAAAAGAGAGCAAAAGAGAGAAAGATGAGTTAGCAATGAAGATATGAGAGGGATGGATCAAGTGAAAGAAAAGAAAAAAAAATAAAGTGTAAGGAAGGATGTCACGTTGATTGTGAGACGAAACTTTTACTCTATTTCCAACCATGTGCAATCCGACAACGAGGACATCATTGGTGCCTTGAAGTCACAATTTTCTTTTGCCCTTGCACATGTCCACCATTCTAAATCTTCTCATCCTTGATATCCCTACATATGGTTAATTCTCATGATCATTGGCTTTGAAAGGTAGACAACCATTAGAGGAAGTTCTTAGTTTGACAATATTTGTGTTGATTGCGCTAGCCCTACCTATAGCTCCACTTTTACATGATATATGAGAGATTAATGGGAGGTGAGAGTTTTATAAAATTTGGTTAGGATAGCCACTTCATATGAGTGACTTGAGAGAGCTTGGAGAAAGGTTTTTGTCTAATACTTGTTGCAGGAATTTTTGTTTTGAAAACCATAAAAAACCCTCCGATGGAAGCAAAGGAGTAAGCATGGCTGAAATTGAAGACTTCGAGTGAAGAGTTTGAGTTGTGGGGTAAATCTTGACGTGGTAAAAATTCTAAACGCCCATGTTTATGTTTGATTATCATTACTTTGTGTTTATGTATTAAAGATGAAGGGATTGACTAACTTGTGAAGAAGGATAAGTGGTACACGATTACACTCCTTGGACGAAGTTCTTTTACGAGTACTTGCTCGAGGACGAGCAAGAACTAAGTGTGGGGGAGATGTTGACGGTGTATTTTGGTGCACCTAGCATGTTCATTACACTTTGGTTTGGATTTGATTATGGAACTAACCCGCCACTAGGCACACTAATCATATAACAAGTTCATCTTTGTGCATGCATTTGGAAGTGTTGTGTTTATGTAGGAAAACATGGACATAAGGGACGGATTTGCAATAAGTTCAAAGGAGCATTCATGGAGTCTTGTTCGTGTCCATGAGCTTGCTGAAATCACTTCCAATGGTGGCGAGGACCGAAGTGCTACAAGGAACACCCCCAGGGATTGAAGCGTAAAAGATCAAACTTCATGCAAAGAGAGCCTCCATCTTGACCGCGAGGATAACAGCGTCAAAATCATCCAAGTGGAGGGGGCAAAGTAGATAAGTGCACGAGGACCCACAGAGCAAAAAGGGCGACCGAACCGGGCCGAAACTGGGCCTCAGCCGGCCGGCCCAGGCGGGCCGGCCCAGCCCACTTCGGGCACCGGTTCGGTCCCGTCTTCCTTGCCCTCGAAGGATCTTCGACCCTAAAACCCCCGACGCGCCGCCAACACAGAGGGGAGGAGTTATTCGCACCAGAAGGCCATCCACAAGCTAGAGAGAGGAGGAGGATCTCCGGCGGGAGATCAACCACCTCGAAGGAAGCACCCTCTCGTGGAGAAGGAGGAAGACACCGGCGGAAGGGAAACCATGATCAACGGTGCCATGATCAGCACCTTGATGGGGTAATCTTCTCATTCGTCCATGGGTTGTAATCGATCGTGAGATGTAATCGCACTTTGTTGGTTTATCTATCTATCATCTTGTGTTGAATATACTTTAATGCTTAAGGCTTGCAACCATGCCGTAAAGGGAGTATAGGCCTCAATGCTTCCTTGGATCCATTCAATACGCCGTGGCCATCAAAGGTCTAGTCATGAATACCTTCGCGTAGTGACAGTACGAGAGGAGGGAAAGGGCGAAACCGTGGTCACATCCCCGATAGATTAGATTGGTTTTCATGTCTTTAAGCGATTGCATGCTCTAGTATCGTAGACCCGTGGGCGAGTGTCTTCTATCTTGATCGTTTATCATTCTCTCTAGTGTAGTTCAGTTGTTTTCTAGTTTAATAGTAAGTTAGGGTTTTAGTAGCTAGTGTGTTGTTGTTGATCGAACGCTTGTAATCCCCTTGCTCCGCGGATTGACAAGAACCTTGGGAATCCCATGGTGAAAAAGGTGTGGGGTCCGTACGCTTGCGGATCGTAGAGGGATACGTCTTTTATCCGTCAACAGAGATCAAGTTGCTTAATGAGAAGAATGCTTCCACTTTGGCTAAACTAGATGCTCTTAGGACTGAATATGATGAGCTTAAGGCTAGACTCACTTTGCTTGGTGCTTGTAAATCATGTCATACTATGCATGCTAAGCTTGTTGATGCTCGTTCTACCATTAGTTCTTTGGAAGCATCTTTGAAATCTCCTGTTGTCAATGCATGCACTAGCTGTGATGAGGTTACTTTGTGCAATCTTGAACTTACTTCCCGTTTGGATGTCATCTATGAGGAGAATGACTATTTGAGGAAGGTGTTGGGTTGGGTCATGCAGGCGGGGAACCTCAATTGAAAATCATGATTGAGGAGTTCAAGAGAGCTGATGGTCGTGGTTTGGGGTTTGAGAAGTTGGGTGAGAAAGTGGGAGAGAACAGTGGGGAGAGTGTGTATGAGAAGTGTGTTAAGTCTAACGCCGAGTTTGAGGTGATCGGAGAGATCCAAGTCCCACTTCCAAAAGCACCCAAGAACTCTTTCACACCAAAGCCCAACCACCTTTGCAACAAGCTTGACACATCCCAAGATCCACCCAAATTTCCACCTAAGACAAATGACTTCCAGAAACCGGTGAAGTTTGTGGGTGAGAAGGGTGAGAAGCCTAGAGAGAAGCCAGAGCCAAAACCAAAATCCATCCCCTTCAGGTGTGAGTATTGTGGTAAGGAGAGGCATCCTGCAGAGTTTTGCTACAAGAGGAAGAGGGATGAGAGGCTTGCTAGGGAGCAAGCAAACCAGGACAGGTATCGCTAGTCTCATGGTATTCCTGAGCCTAGAGTGCCACTTCGACGGGGTGTGGGAAGTGTGAGGAGTGTTGGCAGGTTCCCACAGAGAGGTGGTGGTGAGAGGTTTGCTAGGAGAGATGATGGTGTGCGTGCTGGTGAGAGGTTTGGTCGGGCTCGTGGTGGCTTTGCTGGACGTCCCCCTACTCGTCCTCAGTACGGGTTTAGGGGAGATGATCGCAGCTTTGGGTTTAGAGGAACTACGGACCACGTTTTCCCCCTCGTGGTGCTCGGACTCCTCCCATGGGACATGGGAAGTTTGGTGGCAAGGGAATGATGTTTGTTAACCCCTCTTTTGAGCAGATAGTTCGACACTGGTTTAACTTTCTTTGTGCTAACCCCAGTGTCGAGTCGTTAGCTCATTCTCGTTCTTGTTTCTGACTACAGGCAGGAGGCTTGGAGAACATTTGGTTGATCGACTCCGGGTGTTCTCGACACATGACCGGAGATAAGAAGTGGTTCTCCAGCCTCACCCCAGTGAAGGAAAAGTTGTACATCACATTTGGGGATAATGGACGAGGAAGGGTGCTTTCGGAGGGTGTTGTGCATGTGAGTGACAAGGTAATGTTGAAGAGAGTGGCTCTTGTGAAGTCATTGGGTTTCAATTTGCTTTCGGTTTCTCAGTTGCTTGATGAGGGTTTTGAGGTGCGTTTCAAGTCTGGCGAGTCTCGTTTACTTGATTCTCGAGGTGATCTTGTCTGTATGATCATCCCCGAGGGTCAGATTTTCAGGACTGATTTCTCTCGTTCTTGGGTCCTGCTCGCTGTTTGATGGCTGGTCCTTCCTCTGCTTTGTGGAAATGGCATAGGCGGTTGGGACACTTAAGCTTTGATTTGATTTCCTGCTTGAGTGGTCTTGACCTTGTCCGAGGATTGCCGAGGTTGAAGCTTGAGAAGGATTTGGTTTGTGCTCCGTGTAGGCATGGCAAGATGGTAGCCACTCCCCATCCACCCCTGACCGATGTCATGACGGAGCGTCCGACAGAGCTATTGCACATGGACCTTGTTGGGCCAGCTCGAGTTCGCTCGGTGGGTGGGAAGTGGTATGTCCTTGTTGTGGTGGACGATTACTCTTGCTATGCCTGGGTGTTTTTCTTGGAGGATAAGAGTGAGACATTTGGTTTTGTCCGAGATCTGATCGTGAGGTTGAAAAACGAGAGGCATGGGAATGTTATTCGAGCTATCCGCGGTGATAATGGCTCTGAGTTCAAGAACTCTCGTTTTGATGCCTTTTGTCGTGATCTAGGTCTTGAACATCAGTATTCGACCCCTTACGTGCCTCCTCAAAATGGAGTCGTGGAAAGGAAAAATCGGACTCTTTGTGAGATGGCTAGGACGATGTTCGATGAGCACAGGACTCCTAGGAGGTATTGGGCTGAGGCGGTCAATACGGCTTGTCATGTCTCCAACAGGATTTTATTGCGAGCTTTCAAGAAGAAGACCTGTTATGAGCTTATGCATGGTCGGGCACCCAAGGTGAGTCATTTCCGAGTCTTTGGCTGCAAGTGCTTTATTCTTAAGAAGGGAAAACTCGACAAGTTTGAGGCCAGGTCTAATGATGGTATTTTCTTTGGATATGCTAACCATTCTAGAGCCTATAGGGTGCTTAACCTTGAGACTAACAAAATCATGGAGACTTGCGAGGTAACCTTCGACGAGACAATGCCATGTACCTCTCTTGGCTTTGAATGTGCAGGTGAAGAGGAGATGGCCGAGGACCTCTTTGAAGAGGAGAAGGATGAAGCTGGAGATGATGATGGAGAGAACCATGCGCCTGAAGCTGAGTGTGTACCCACTACTTCCCCTACGACCACTATGGAGCGTGGACCGTCTACTTCATGGACAACGACGGTGCAACAAGAAGATCAGGCGAGAGAAGCTGAAGTTGAGGGGGAGGTAGTCTCGAGGCGTGAGGCTCCCCGGCGGATTCAAGAAGTGCATCCCTTGTCGAAGATCATTGGGAACATCGATGAACGCACTACACGGTAAAGGTCCAGGAATTCCTCTCATTTTGCTCATCTTCGCTTTTGTTGCCACTTTTGAGCCCAAGGACATTGGACATGCTTTATCCGATGCAAACCGGGTCAATTCTATGCATGAGGAGTTGGAAAACTTTGAGAGGAACCAGGGTGTGGGAGTTAGTTGAACCACCTCCAAATTGCCATCCCATAGGAACCAAGTGGGTTTGAAAGAACAAAGAGGGAGAGAATGGGATGGTTGTGAGGAACAAGTCCGGACTTGTTGCTCGGGGGTTTAGTCGAAGGAGGGGATCGACTATGAGGAGACCTTTGCTCCCGTGGCCCGTCTTGAGGCAATTCGGATCCTTCTAGCCTTTGCCGTGGCTAAAGGGTTCAAGTTGTTTCGGATGGACGTGAAGAGTGCTTTTCGAATGGGGTCATAGAGGAGGAGGTGTATGTGAAGCAGCCACCTGGGTTTGAGAGCGAGCTGTACCCACACAGGGTATACAGGTTCAAAAGGGCTCTGTATGGGTTGAAACAGGAGGCCCGTGCTTGGTATCGGAGATTGAGAGGTTTTCTGTTGAGCAGAGGGTTTATGATGGGTACCGTGGATAGAACCTTGTTTCTCCTCAAGCATGGAAATGACTTGTTGATTGTTCAGATATACGTGGATGATATTGTCTTTGGTGGCTCGTCACATAACCTTGTTGCCAAGTTTGCAGATGAGATGAGCAGGGAGTTCGAGATGAGCATGATGGGCGAGTTGCAGTATTTTCTCGGGCTGCGAGATCAAGCAAGTGAAGGATGGAACTTTTGTGCACCAGACCAAGTACACGAAAGACATGCTGAGGAAGTTCCAGATGCAAGATGTGAAGCCGATGTCGACTCCCATGGGGAGTACGGCCACTTTGGATGCGGACGAGGACGGAGAACCAGTGGACCAGTGGGAGTACAGGAGCATGATCGGCTCTGTTGACGGTGAAAATCCGTCAACCTAGCCATGAGTTTACCTTCGGTGTTGGCATGAGTTTTGTATCTTATTCATTGGTACTAACCCCCGTGGTATAACAAGTTCACTTGTGCATGTCGGTTTTGGAGTTATGTGTTTACGCAGGGTTTTAACGTTGAAAGCAAGACTTCGGGATAAGTTCATTAAGCACCTCATGACAAGACCTTGAAGCCCGATACAAGTCAAGCAATGAAGTGAACATGACTACAAGAGCCCAAGGACCAAGCCCGAGAAGATGATAAACTCCGAGGACCGAACCGAGAAAAGTCTCGAATCTTGCAAGACAAGGAATTGAGTCCAATTCGGAGAGAAACCGACGTCAAGGGCCCACATGCAAAAGGGGAGAACATCTAGAAGACATGGGAAGCAACACGGGCGAAGCGAGGCCGAGGGATGGGCTGAATTGGGCCCGGCCGGCCGGCCCGGCCGGCCGGCCGGCCCCCATTCGGGGCCCAATCGGCCTCTCCTTTGACCTAATTGCTTCTCGGGCTATAAATAGCCCCCCGACCGAGAGCCACACGAACGGAAGTCGTAATCCGCCGCGAGAGGAGCGAGAGAAGCTTGAGGGACACCATCTCAAAGATGAGGGTCGTGCTAGTTGTCTAGGGTTTCCCTAGCCGACGTGGGAACCTTGCATGGAAGACCACGTCGGAGCTCGGAGTGAGGATCAAGATCGAGGGAGGGCCCGGTGGTGATCTTGTTCATGTAATCATTCATGGTGAAGTTTGTAAGTGAATTCGATTTCTAGCGATCAAGTGCCTTCTCGATGATTTTGTTTTCTTCTTGGTTTTGCTTCTTCTACGATCTATACTTAAGATAGATTACATAGGGTGCTCTTGTAGCCGCGGTGGCTAGAGGTGCATACCGGACCGGCCAAGTGATTTCAGCTTGTTCTATCGAACTCGCCCTAGACTACCCGCATGAATAGGGATACGTTGTGACAGAACGGGGGTTCCGAAAGGCGGGCGTTTTCGGAGTCGGATGGAAGGCCACGATTTAAAGATGCTTTTAATGAGATTCGCTTTTCTATCTTCATCTATCTTGTTTGGAGCTACAACATAAGCATGATCTAGATTCTCTAGATTGGTTATCTCTTGCTTTCTCTTGCTACCTCTTTAGTAGATTAGATTAGATTCGTTTACTTGATCATATCTTAGATTAGATGCATCTTTGTTCTTCAATAGATAGCTTTACCTTGCTTTACTAGATTGAATCCTTGCGTTGCACATTGTTCCACGGATTCGATACCTTGGGTTCACCACTCGAGGGAAGAAGGGTCCCTTGACTACGACGGGAGACTTGTCCGCTTGCAAGTCATAAACGAACTTTGATACAACTATTAACCGTCAACAAGCCCCTTTTTCTGGCGCCGTTGCCGGGGAACAAGCAATCAAGATCCGATCTAGTATCGCTTATCTTTCAGTTTTTCTTTTGATTTTCTTTTGCATCTCTTATGTTTGATCATCCTCAAAAGAAAAAAAAATATCAATCTAATCTAGTTTTGATTAACCCTAATTTCTCTTTTGTTAGATTTTTGTTTTATCACTACCCCTAACCGGAGATGGTTGGCTACCTCTCCAAGAAACCCAAACTTTTTTGTGGATGATCCGGGGAAAACTTTACAGGCAAAGGTGACGTGCAACACAAGCTAAAGGGTTGGAAACCCTAGATCCAAAGTCGAAGGACCGTCAAAATCTCCAAGGGAATCACCACCTCCAAGTCCAAAGGAAGATCAACCTCAACCACTGGAGCGCTATGCACCCCGGACATTGTTGATCTACCTATCATAAACCTTCAAGACGCTGGGAGGCCGTTCAGGATCAAGGTCTCAACTATCCGCATGACGATTGCGAGAGCTGAATGCATACGAGCCGGATTCCTTGAGTGGCATATCGGTTTACTCAAGAGGAGGATGGAGAAGATGGAGATGGAGAAAGAAGCTCAACACCTAAAGGCCGCCGAAGCAAGATCCACATGCAAAGAGTGTGTGGAGTACGACCATGTCCAAAGTGACGGAGGTCGGTGAGGACCAGGAGCGTCCCAGTGGTCGGCGGATGACCGCTCCTTAGTGATGAGTGATTGACAACGGGTGTTGGACTGACTCTTGGCTTAGTGCGCAGATGTAGGCTGCGGCCTAGTTCGTGTTGTTGCAGGTGAAGAACGGGCGCGAAAGGTCTTCAGCCTTGAGGGGCCTCCGGAAGATGGAGAGACAAGTAGGCTCGGTTCGAGGGACCGGTGGACGGCGGGGACCGGGTGCGGGCCACATGGTGGCGACACAAGCAAGACGAAGTCATGGACAAGTGAGCGGTGCACGGTGGCGGTCAAGTCAAGTGGTTTGGCGGGAGGCCGGACCGGGCACGCGGGGTTTGGTGGTTTGCCCACAAAACCATCGGCGGACGGTTTCTTGGTTTGGGCCTCAAAACCAAGTCCGAGGGCCCAACACGACGGAGACGGGATCCGGGCGTGTCGGGAAGCTTCGAGGCGGAGGACACGCGGCGGGATCGCATGGCTTGCGTCGGGAGGACGCGGGGTGCGGCGAAGGCGTGGCCGTCCGATGGGAAGACCCACAAACATTAACAAAATGCCCCTACGTGGGTTGTATCGCCAGTAGTATAGTTAGGGGTAGTCGAGTCATTTACCACTCCGGCGGGACCTGATATATAAGCCATGAGTGTGTGTTGATGGCTCCCTCTCTCCGCGACTTAGGGTTTCATTTGCTCCCTCCTCTTTCTCATTTTCGTAGCTATTTTCCTTCCTATTTTCTCTAGGCTAGCATGAGAGCTTCATGAGAGATTTGTTGAGAGGGATGGATGCTAGGGGCGGCATGCTAGACCTTGTGAATCTTTGCTTTGGTTTGTATAGAAGATTCGGGTTGTTTTTCGTGGCTTTTTGTGCTTATTTTCGTGCCTTTGTTCCCGGTGTGATTCCGCGGATTTGAGTGAGTTTCTTCCCGGATTTCTTTGAGGGAAACATGGATAGATGTCTTGTGCATCTTTGTGCTTGATCTTGTGCCCTCAAACGCCGGAAACTACTTCGATTCGTGAGTTTTCGTTCGGTGCTCTAGCTTTTGGTGGTGCTCAAAGGATTCGCGATTCCCGGTGATTTAGGGAGTTAGGAGGCAAGATTTTTGGGCTATAGCATCCTTGTGTGACGCTTTTCAAGTCCCCAAACCCTTGTCTCCATAGCTTCAACCGTTTGGGAAATCCGATGAAGATTTGGGGGAGTTGACTTTCGAGGTCGGGCGTTTTTCTGCTCTGTCCGAGCCTCGCGGACGGTCCGCGCCCTCCTGGCGGACGGTCCGCGCCGCTCGTGTTCGTCCCGTGTTCTTCGTGTTCTTGCTCGCTCTCCGTTTCGATCCGTCGCGATTTTGGTTTTTGGTTGGACGAAGTTTCGGACAGTCCGCGGTGTCGGGCGGACGGTCCGCGGGTGCTTGGCGGACGGTCCGCGTGCTCCCCGCGGACGGTCCGTGGCACGGGGGTGTCTTTGGGTCGTTCTGTGTAAATTAACGGACGGTCCGCGGCTAAGGCCGGACGGTCGCGGCTCGGGTGCGGACGGCCGCGATACCGGCCGGACGGTCCGCGCGGCTCTTGCGGACGGTCCGCCCCCACGCGCGGACGGTCGCCGGAGCTCGTGTGCTTTACTTCTTGGTTCGATTCCTTCCTCCCTTTCTAGTGCTTCCGCGTGTGCTTTGAGGAATCGTTCCTAAGGCTAGAGGTTGATCCATAACCTCGTGGTCTTGGCGATTGGTGCGTGATTCGATCCATCGCTTGTGTGTGACCGGGATTTGAGTAGGACATAGGCCGGGTTCTTTGGGAAGAATTTTTACCGGCTCCTATTCACTCCCCCCCTCTCTAGTCGCCATCTGATCCTTCAGTCGGAAGCTCTATACGTGAAGTGTTCATCGTGATGAAGATGCTAGACGCAAGTGGGACAACTTGCCGGGCGTCCGATGGGTAACAAAGAAGAATTTCGGGGACAACTCCAAGGTCCCAAGACGGCGAAGGCTACTCAAGCTCATTCGGGAGAGATGAAGGATCACACTAGAGACCATGAAGATCACGACCGAAGGACCGGAGTTCGAGATGCCGAGCCACAAGGAAGTTGTTGCATCCGTCAAGACCAAAGGACATAGCCAGCCTGTGAAGACCAAAAAAATGACTAAGCCGAAGTGGGTACCCAAGATTGCAACGCCCACAAAGAGTGTTGATCTGGAGTAATCAAGTGAAGAAGTCTAGCCATGGACTATAAACGAAGCGCTAGGCGGGAGGCAACCCGTTTCGTCGAGTCAAGAATAAGCTACCGGGAGGACAACCCGATTCCAGGTTTTTCGAGTCTTTATAATTCAGTTTTGAATTTTACTACGCAAAAAATTAGACTTAGAATGGTTGAACAATATTAGAGACATAATTCTTGGTTGAATATTTTGCTTGATCATAAACCCTTTACATGAACCATCCTATGTGTTTGTTTGCTTCTTTTTCGAGAAACCACAACCAAAAAAAATTTTCAGAACCTAACTCAACCCTTCACCCTCATTATGGTGCTGTGGTTGACTTGTTTTTCATGCTAAAAACACACGAGTAGAGCCACGACTTGTATCTAGATGTTATTTAAATTTCAGCATGTGGTAGGACTCGCGTGAACCTAGAAGCTTGATTTTTGGTTGGTTTAAAAATCCATATCCTTGGTTTCTCTAAGATTAGAATTTTTCTAAGCCTCACTTAATTTTATTTCATTCAAAATCTCTCTCATCTAATCAAAATTAGGACCTAAACCTATGCCCCCATGATCAAGCCGGGAAAAGCTTGCTCTCAACTAATGAAGGCAAACTATACCGGTGAGACCGAAATCGACGTAGTCGAAAAATATTTTCGACTTACATATGTTTTTAATGGTTTAAAAACTTCTCTAAATTTATGCTTGAGCTCTTGCATGGCTCTGAAAAATATTTTTAAATTTCGAAATTAGAGGAGTGCTTAGCCTTAAACACACTTAAAGGGAGGCAATCTAGTTAACCTAACCATGCATGCACCATGATACATCACGGGATGCCCCTCCAACATATTTAAACCACATGCAAAGTACAAGCATGGGGGGGGGGCAGCCAAGGCTTTGTTTTGTAGGAATATCTTGGATGCATGGGAGGCAAGGGAGTATGGAAGTGAATCAAGCGAAAACATCAAGTGGAAGGAGCAATAATGCAAGCGAAGGAGTGGACGAGAACGTTTGGAAGGTGTACGCGATCACGAAGCAACATGAATGCACTAGAGAAGAACTGAGCCAAGAGGAGGAGAGAGGTAAGTCTTTCATCCAACTCTTTGTTCGTGTGCTCTAGTTTGTAGGCCAGAACCACCTTAGACTTAGCCATCCACCGCGTTTGTTTCTTGCAACAAATCACATCCTTAATCCACTCAAAGTCCAGACTCCAAAATAATATCTGTGTACCTTGTTACCGGTTGAAAACCCCGGATATATATTTGTGAGGGAGAGTGCTGCAATCATGGAGGAAAAATACAAGCCTTTTCACCGAAGAAGAAGGGATCATCGTCGTCTAAGCCATCAACCTCTTCGAGGAGGCACTCGGTTTCCGAGTTTCCTTGGAGTATGGAGGAGGACACGGCACCGCCAAGGAGGAATCGCACTCTTTTCCTTGGTGGCATGAGGGCCACACGAAACTCGTTTATGAGGTTTACCAAACTTCAATAACATATGGAGGAGCCGCTTGTCCAACCTCGCCGCTTGACACGATCATCCGCTCCACCTCCATATGCTCCGCGGTATTCCGAGGGGTATGTCATCATGACGGAGGAGTAGAAGAAGCTCGCTCGCCTTAAGTAGAGGCTTGTAGCGAACGTCGACATCGACGACCAAGCTCTCCACATATTGGGTTTCACACGGGACACCGGTGCAATTCTCTAATGGAGTGTCGGCAAACACCCACAAGGAATTCGCCTAGGAAATTTTCGTGACCATGGCGCATACCCTTGATGAAGGAGTGCCGAGTCTCTCATTCCATTGGAGGGAGCCCACAAGTGGAGAAGAAGAAAGACACCGTCGAAAGGGTAACCTTGATCAATGATGCTATTTCTAGCACCTTGATGGGGTAATCTCCTTTCATCCATGGGTTGCAATCGATCTTGAGATGTAATCGAACTTTGTTGGATTATCTATCTATCATCTTACACCGTGACCATCATAGGTCTAGTCATGAATACCTTCGCGTAGTGAGAGTACGAGAGGAGGGAAAGGGCAAAACCGTCGTCACAACCCCCGATAGATTAGATTGGTTTTCATGTTCAAAACGATTGCATGCTCTAGTATCGTAGACCCATGGGCGAGTGTCTCCTATTTTCAAAAGGGAGCTCCGGAACAAGTGGATGTGCATGAAGGCACATGGGAAGGTTTTTTGGAGTATGATCACGGGAAGAGACCATCAACGAAGAAATACTATCCGAAACCCCATCATCCAAGTGTGTCACTTTTTGTGCAAGTGGATTTTTGGGGAGAATAAGAGAGACAAAGATAACCAACACGGAGTTGAATTGGATTTACTCAGCTTTGATTGCCAAGTGTCCAATAGACCCCACTCACCTATGATCAACCGGTGGTGTTGTTAAGCAACATCGAGTTCGGAAGATATTGGTTCGGGGTGTTGCCTCTCCATATTGGCTATCTCTTTAAAAAGCCGGGTATTACAAGGAACCCAAATCATCTCCTACCCGGGACTTCCCTAGGAATATATGAAGAAAGGAAAATATAAGAGTGAAGATGAGAGAGGAGGCTTCCGAGTGGCCTAGGTGAATTTGCCCCTTCGGATTGAAGATTAAGACTTTTCTTGAGGGGAAGAAGATCGGTTAGAGGAAGGACTTCTTGTGCCGGCGAAGAAAAAAATAATAAAAGAAAATAATTATAGGAGAAGGATCTTCTATGGCCCAAGAAGGAGGTGCACAACAAAATTATGTTCCACCATTCGGAGAAATTCCGGCATCGCCAAATTACTACGGTGGTGTACCAATGCAAGCATGGGGGAGTGGTGCAGCCATACCCCCACCATTTTTGCGGTGCCCAACGTAGCCTTTGCGGAGCCATTTGCACACCTTCCTCAACCACAACAAAATGTTGCCACCATTGGAGGATACGCTGCAAGAAACATGCAAAATATTGCAGCCATCCAAACCAATGCAAACCAAATGGGTGAAGGTAATGCAACATTCGCTTATGAGCTTTGACACCTTCACCTAGCACCGTCGGACAATTCATAGGAGGAGTGGTGCATTCCTATTACAAGTAAGGGTACAACAACCAAGACTATCAATATCAACCGCCGACGGAAGATTAGAGAGAGGAGGAGCTTTAGTTATCTTTCCTTTACCCCTTTTTCTTTAATTTTCAGCTTCGATGTGCCTATGTTTGCGTAGTATTTTCAGCTTTGCTTTAATTTTCAGTATGTTAGTTTAATTTTTAAGCGTGTGTCTTAGTTTTTATTTTCATCATGAATAATGTCACCACCATGTTTTTACCTTTGGTAAAGTTACAAAGTTTGTGCCATGATGATATATGATTATAATTGCTGCTTTGTTTATCTTTGTAATTGATTTATGCTGTTTGAACTAGTGCTCTCTTAAAAATACAAATCTGAAATTATCTAAATGCTAGCTTAATCTTTAGCGGAGGTTATGATTAAAATAAAGACCCATAGTGTTTTATGTGCTCTCAAGTTATGAATAGATTAAAGATGTCTTTTATGCTCAAAAATATTGCTAACCTTGTCATAAATATCACTTGTGTGTTGCTCAACCTATCCGAGCCTTATATATATTTGAGTGCATAAACCTTAGTGTACAAGATTTATTTTTGAGTGAGTTATTGCAGGCCATGATTTCTCTGGCCCGAGACTAAGAAGCTGGTCATTTCGTTTTTGCGTATCTATCTTTTTGCTAGCCTTTTATCCGTGCATTGTGTATCCCCGCCTTGGAGATCTCACAAACCTCGCCAGAAATCCACCCTTAAACCAAATATCATCTTTTGTGATTACCCCCTTGACCACAACCTATCGTTGAGAATGGATCATCAATTCGAGGGAGATCGTAAGACGGTGCCAACATTGAAGATTTCAAGTATCTCTCTAAGGAAAAATACTCCGGTACCTACCTTATTTTTCGCCTCTTTGCTCGAGAACGAGCAACGTCTAAGCATGGGGGAGGAGGTAGGTATGGTGCAGTTTTAGAGTTAAAAGGGGAATATTTAAAAAAATGATGATGAAAGAAAAAAAATCCAGCGATACTCATGACTTTCAAGGTAAAGAAAAAAATATATATAATGAATGAAAGAAAGAAAGAAAGAAAAGAATGAGAAATATGAGAAAGAGAAAAAAAAGTATGAGCATAAAGTGAACTCCCCGGTTCTCTAAGAGTGCATTCAAGGCTTCAAGTTTAAAAGATCCATTCTCATTTTCCAACCATGTGCAATCCGATAACGAGGACTTCCTTTGTGCCTCGGGATCACTCTTTGCCATTTGCACATGTCCACTCATCTAAAAGTGTGTGTATTTTTCTCTTTCCCCTCCTTGATTTAACATTATTTTCCAATGACCTTTTTGACGAGTCTCGGTAAGACCATGAGAAGCTTGTCTTGTTTTGACAACACCTCATTTATAAAATCTTGTTATGACTAAACTTTCCCAAAGCTCCATATAAAGCCTACCACACATATATGTGATGAGAGGGAAAGGAGTAGAATATATAGGCTTGAGAGACAAGTGAGATGAGAGTTCATGAGCAATATGCAAGATGATTTAAATTTGTGAACTTGGTTTAGCTTTTCTTTATCTCGTTCTTTATTTCAAAAATTCTGAGGTCTATTTAAACTTTGTGAGCATGTTAATACTTGTGGGATAAGCTTAATAAGAATCTACCCTCCGTAGAGGTGAAGGCTAGTACATTATGGAACTTTAACGAATTAAACTTTTGAGAGCATTATGTTTTTTTTCATGTATGATCAAGTGCAAGGTTTAAACATTGTTTGGCAATGATGATATCCATCGAAGGCTTACTCGAGGACGAGCAAGGTTTAAGCATGGGGGAGATGTTGACGGTGAAAATCCGTCAACCTAGTCATGAGTTTACCTTCGGTGTTGGCATGACTTTTGTATCTTATTCATTGGTACTAACCCCCGTTGTATAACAAGTTCACTTGTGCATGTCGGTTTTGGAGTTATGTGTTTACGCAGGGTTTTAACGTTGAAAGCAAGACTTCCGGGATAAGTTCATTAAGCACCTCATGACAAGACCTTGAAGCCCGATACAAGTCAAGCAATGAAGTGAACATGACTACAAGAGCCCAAGGACCAAGCCCGAGAAGATGATAAACTCCGAGGACTGAACCAGAAAAGTGTTGAATCTTGCAAGACAAGGAATTGAGTCCAATTCGGAGAGAAACCGACGTCAAGGGCCCACATGCAAAAGGGGAGAACATCTAGAAGACATGGGAAGCAACACGGGCGAAGCGAGGCCGCGGGATGGGGCCGAATTGGGCCCAGGCCGGCCGGCCCAGCCCAATTCGGGGCCCAATCGGCCTCTCCTTTGACCTAATTGCTTCTCAGGCTATAAATAGCCCCCTGACCGAGAGCCACGCAGAACGGAAGTCGTAATCCGCCGCCGAGGAGCAGATAAGCTTGAGGGACACCATCTCGAAGATGAGGGTCGTGCTAGTTGTCTAGGGTCTCCCTAGCCGACGTGGGAACCTTGCATGGAAGACCACGTCGGAGCTCCGGAGTGAGGATCAAGATCGAGGGAGGGCCCCGGTGGTGATCTTGTTCAGGTAATCATTCATGGTGAAGTTTGTAAGTGAATTCGATTTCTAGCGATCAAGTGCCTTCTCGATGATTTTGTTTTCTTCTTGGTTTTGCTTCTTCTACGATCTATACTTAAGATAGATTACATAGGGTGCTCTTGTAGCCGCGGTGGCTAGAGGTGCATACCGGACCGGCCAAGTGATTTCAACTTGTTCTATCGAACTCGCCCTAGACTACCCGCATGAATAGGGATACGTTGTGACGAGAATGGGGGTTCGAAAGGCGGGCGTTTTCGGAGTCGGATGGAAGGCCACGATTTAAAGATGCTTTTAATGAGATTCGCTTTTCTATCTTCATCTATCTTGTTTGGAGCTACAACATAAGCATGATCTAGATTCTCTAGATTGGTTATCTCTTGCTTTCTCTTGCTACCTCTTTAGTAGATTAGATTAGATTCGTTTACTTGATCATATCTTAGATTAGATGCATCTTTGTTCTTCAATAGATAGCTTTACCTTGCTTTACTAGATTGAATCCTTGCGTTGCACATTGTTCCACGGATTCGATACCTTGGGTTCACCACTCGAGGGAAGAAGGGTCCCTTGACTACGACGGGAGACTTGTCCGCTTGCAAGTCATAAACGAACTTTGATACAACTATTAACCGTCAACAGGCTCCCTCCTCTACTTGACGGCAACGAGGCCAGACATACAGTTCAGCGTGTGTCTGTGCGCTCGTTTTCAGGCTTCGCCGAGGACATCACATCGACAGGCTGTCAAGAGGATTTTCAGGTACCTACAGTCTGCCCCTAGTCTTGGCCATTGGTATTCATCCTCCTCGACTCTTTCCCTTCATGGTTTTTCCGATGCGGATTTTGCTGGTTGTCGAGTCGAGAGGAAGTCTACTTCTGGTACTTGCCAGTTTCTTGGTTCTTCGTTGGTCTCATGGTCTTCCCGCAAGCAGTCTAGTGTAGCTCAGTCTACCACCGAGGCGGAGTATGTTCTCGCCGCGAGTTGTTGTTCCCGATTGTTGTGGATTTCGTACACTTTGAGAGACTTTGGTGAGGAGTGCACCCAAATCCCACTTCTTTGTGATAGCACCAGTGCCATAAGCGTAGCCAAAAGCCCAGTGCTTCACTCCAGAACCAAACATATAGAAGTGAGGTATCATTTCTTGAGGGACAATGTGGAGAAAGGAACCATTGTGTTGAGTCATGTCCCTACCCAAGATCAGCTTGCAGACATTTTCACAAAGCCTCTCGACCAAGCTACATTTGTGCTCTTGCGGGGGGAACTTGGGGTTTGTTGCCCTTTCTAGTTGATTCTTGGGGGATCTCCTTTTTGTACCATATGTATCATACCATGTTTTACTTTGATGTATATACATGCTTTGCTTGATGTATAAACCATGGTAGGATAGCCATCTTGTCATATATCATGTTGCATTTGTATCATATTGCATTTTAGGATGATGAGCTTCTTTCATATGCCATATTTGAGTCTCTTTGGCTATTTGTAAGATATTGGTCATATGTGTGGAGAAATGGTGATGTGAGGTTATGCTCTTGGAATATTTGAGATATATGTGTGGTGAGATAGCCCTTTTTGAAATAAATGCTAATCTTGACTAACTTTTGATGAAATATGCTCCACTCGTGTGTAGTTGTGTATCCATGTCACAGTTTGGTCTAAATGTGCTTTTCATGCTTAGATTGTGTTTGGATGCCTTGTTCTTGCATTTGGGCCAAAGGCCGAATATCATTGTGAATGTTTAGCCTATGTTGCATTCATGGGGGAGCATAAGCTTCTTTTTGCCGCAAAGGCACTTCATGTACCATGAAATGATTTAATCTTGAAAAGAAGTGTATAATGCTTGAAAAATGCTCCATCCATTATGTCTATGATTAAAATGTTTTATCTTTCACATATGGGTGCAAAACATGTTGCATGAGGTTCACCAGTGGAGAAGCCTCCCCGAAGTGGACACATGGCTCATGAGCTTTGACATGACATGCTTTGCTTTATGGGTGTTTGCCATGATCTTTTGCTGAGAATTTAATATCCTTGTATGATCTTTGAGTGGTATGCATGTTTGTGGCTCAAGTGTGACATGGATAGGCTTTTACATGTGAAGCGAGCCTTCTTTTGGTAAAATTGCTTAAATCTGAAAATTTTGCCTTGTCACATGCTTGTATTTTCATATATTACTTGTGGCAATGCTTTGACTATGCTATGATCCATATGTGTGATCTCTGTCTCATTTTTAGCCTTTGACACTAGATTTGGCCTATTTGAGAAGCTCCTGTAGGTGTTTATATGCTTTGTTTTGCATTTCTGCATTTTCACCTTGATTCATACATTGTCAACAAGGGGGAGAAGGTGAGCTTAATGAAAATTCAGAAGAGGTGAGCTGAAATTTGGAAGTTTGCATCCACATGTTCAGGGGGAGCTTGCATTTGTTCAGAAGGAGCTTTCTTGCTGTTTTCGGTGTGGAGTTTGTGCTTTGCTTGGCTTGTGACCTTTCTTCGCCTTTTTTCGGTTTTGGTCATGAGTTGAGTTTCTTTGTTTTTCTTTCTTCTTCCTTTCTTTCTTTCTCTGAATTTCATTTCGCGTTGTGTGTTGTCAATGCACTCATCAAGGGGGAGATTGAGGACCAGGAGCGTCCCAGTAGTCGATGGATGACCGCTCCTCAGTGATGAGTGATTGACAACGGGTGTTGGACCGACTCTTGGCTTAGTGCGCGAGGTGTAGGCGCGGCCTAGTTCGTGTTGTTGCGGGTGAAGAACGGGCGCGAAAGGTCTTCGGCCTTGAGGGGCCTCCGGAAATGGAGAGACAAGTAGGCTCGGTTCGAGGGACCCGGTGGACGGCGGGGCCCGGGTGCGGGTCACATGGTGGCGACACAAGCAAGACGAAGTCATGGACAAGCGAGCGGTGCACGGTGGCGGTCAAGTCAAGTGGTTTGGCGGGAGGCCGGACCGAGCACGCGGGGTTTGGTGGTTGGCCCACAAAACCATCGGCGGACGGTTTCTTGGTTTGGGCCTCAAAACCAAGTCCGAGGGCCCAACACGACGGAGACGGGATCCGGGCGTGTCGGGAAGCTTCGAGGCGGAGGACATGCGGCGGGATCGCATGGCTTGCGTCGGGAGGATGCGGGGTGCGGCAAAGGCGTGGCCGTCCGATGGCAAGACCCACAAACATTACCTAAATGCCCCTGCGTGGGTTGTATCGCCAGTAGTTAAGTTAGGGGTAGTCGAGTCATTTACCACTCCGGCGGGACGCGATATATAAGCCATGAGTGTGTGTGGATGGCTCTCTCTCTCCGCGACTTAGGGTTTCATTTCCTCCCTCCCATTTCTCATTTTCGTAGCTATTTTTCTTCCATTTTCTCTAGGCTAGCATGAGAGCTTCATGAGAGATTTGTTGAGAGGGATGGATGCTAGGGCGGCATGCTAGACCTTATGAATCTTTCCTGGTTTGTATAGAAGATTCGGAGTTGTGTTTTTCGTTGTCTTTTTGTGCTTGTTTTCGTACCTTTGTTCCCGGTGCGATTCCGCGGATTTGAGAGGGTTTCTCCCCGGATTTCTTTGAGGAAAACATGGATAGATGTCTCGTGCATCTTTGTGATTGATCTTGTGCCCTCAAACACCGGGAAACCACTTCGATTCGAAGTTTTTCGTTCGGTGCTTTAGCTTTTGGCGGTGCTCAAAGGATTCGCGATTCCCGGTGATTTAGGGAGTTAGGAGGCAAGATTTTTGGGCTATAGCATCCTTGTGTGATGCTTTTCAAGTACCCAAACCCTTGTCTCCACAGCTTCAACCATTTGGGAAACCCGATGATGATTTGGGGGAGTTGACTTTCGGGGTCGGGCGTTTTCTGCTCTGTCCGCACCTGGCGGACGGTCCGCGAGGACCTGGCGGACGGTCCGCGCCGCTAGGGTTCGTCCCGTGTTTTTTGTGTTCTTGTTCGTCTCTCGTTTCGATCCGTCGTGATTTCGGTTTTCGGTTGGACGGAGTTTCGGACGGTCCGCAGCAGAGGGCGGACGGTGAAGGACCGATACGGCAAACCAGAGAGGGGGGGGGAGTGAATGGGAGCCGATAAAAATTCTTCTCGATGGAGATGAGAACTCCAACAAGACGAACGCGGCTTCCAACACACGTCTCCGACTTACTACCCAAGTTGGCCAAGCCCACGTAGCCACTGGAGTGCCACTGGACCTAGGAACCAACACACACGGCCTTCCGAGCTCGAGAACGCGGCGGAACAACAAACCCCGAGTCTACGGAGACCCACACCGGTCGGACCGGTGAGCACCACCGGTCGGAGCCGGTCCCCCGCCGGTGAACACGAGCAACTTCCACTAAGTGGCTCTACACCGGTCGGACCGGTGAGACGCACCGCCGGTCGGACCGATGGCGACGTGAGAAAGCCCCCAAGGCACCAAATAGGCCAACCGACCACCAAACGAACCCAAACTCGAAACGGCGGCACCACGGGACAACAAAGAACACACCAAGACGTTCACCCAAGCGAAAACCCACAAGGACCCTGCACCGGTCGGACCGGTCAAGAGCACCGGTCGGAGCGGGGTGTAGCTGGCGACTCGGGATGAACAGCACCCGCGGGTCAACTCCCCCAAATCCAAATCTCGATCTCCCGAATCGCTCCACGGACTCGAACAAGACTTTGGGGATATCAGGAGCACCTCATGAGGAGTCCATAGCCAAGTTTAATCCCACCAAATCTCGTCCAAAAAGGAGGAATCGAAGAAATCCCGCCGAAAGCACTTCCAACCCAAGAACTCAAGAAACCCCAAATTCGAGCAACTTTACTCACGGATTTGGGAGGGGAATCACAGCCCAAAGAACCACGAAGGGTTCCCACAAATTTCCCCACCGAATCACCAAGAGAAAAGCCCCAAAAACACTCCAAAGAAATCACGGAAGAGGGCTCCGAAAATCACCACCAAAAACAACGGGTAAAACACATCCAAACCTTGAGGAATCACGCCGAATCATCTATACATGAAACAAGGATTCGTACAAGGTCTAGCAAGACGCCCGATCATCCATCCCTCTCTACAAGATCTCTCAGTGAAGCTCTCTTGCTAGTCCTAAGGAAAACCTAGAGAAAATAGGTGGAAAATAGGAAAACTAATGAGCTAGGGTTCCAAGAGTTGGCTGCCATCCTCTCACCTCTTGGGTTATATGGAGGCAACCGAATGTCTAAAATGCCCTTCTCTACTAACTAGGAATACAAGCCCCTCAAGAGCGGATTTGGAATTCTTGATGTCTTCACCATCGGACGGATGCCGGCGACCGCACCTGCGTAGCCTCGACGCAAGCCATGCGATCCCGACGCGTGTCCTCCGCTTCGAAGATTCGGACTGCGTCGTCGCACACGGTCGGACCGGTGCTCCTCAGCCGGTCGGAGCCGGTCGGACCCACCGGTCGGACCGGTGCGGGTGCTTCTTGCACCTCCGTCTTCGGTTCTCCGGTCTTGGCTTTGTGGATCAACCAAGGAACCCGGTGGTTTTACGGTGAACCCTTCGGAAACCCCGCGAACTCGGTGTAGCCTCCGCCAATCTCCACTCATGACTTGGCTCCCACGTAGTCCCGGCTCGACCTTGGTTTTGAGGCTCAACCAAGAAACCGTCCACGACTTCATCTTCTTGTTCATGCCACCATGCGGCCCGCACTTGACCCCGGCGGCCACCGGGTCCCTCGAACAAAGCCTACTTGTCTTCTCCACAACTGGAGGCCTCACCGGCGACGACCTTTCGCGCTTGTTCTTCACCTGCACCAACACGAGTCAAGCCGCAACCTGCACCTGCAATACTTAGCCAAGAATCAGTCCACACAACGTTGTCAATCACTCATCACACAAGGAAGCGACCATCCACCGGTCCTCGAGCCACACATGGTCCTCAATCTCCCCCTTGATGAGTGCATTGACAACACCCACACGAAAGTAACAAGAGAGAAAAGAAAAAGAAAAAGAAACGAACAAAAAGAAACTCCAACAAGCGATCGAAAACCAACCAAAGGCAAAGAGCAAGATCACTTGAAGGAAACAAGTCTCGGACCCCTTAGGCAAGGGCAACGGCTCGACACATCCGAGACAAAGCAAAGCTCAAGCAAAGAGCACAAACCACCGAACCAAAGCTCGAAAACTCTCAAAGAGCTCCCCCTACACACATGCAAGCTCCCCCTGAACCAATGCATGCAAGAAACCACATGAAACAGGGCAGCTGCAGCAACTTCTGCTCACACCGGTCAGACCGGTCATCACCACCGGTCAGACCGGTGCCCAACATATGTACAGGACCAGCACTCACCATCGGTCGGACCGGTGCTCATCACCGGTCGGACCGGTGTACAACGAAGCCCGAAATGGCTCGAAACCACCTGAAAACCTTCCAAACGCGTCCAACAAGCCATTTCAAGCTCAAACTTCTCCCCCTTGTTGGCAATGCATGAATCAAGCCAAAAATGCAAAAAATGCAACCTAGAGCTTCTCAAATAGACAAAATTCAACAAAGAAAGAGACACATATCCAAATGAGCAAGTTAGGTACTCTACGGCTTCGTATCGATCTCAACTACATGATCACCAAGTTTCACAACCATTGGACGAAGCTAAGATGGATTTTGGCAATTTTGCGAAAAACTTGCCTCTCATGAGCAAAGTCCTAAACATGATCAAAGCATATCAAAATGGCAAAGCCACACGAACTTCATGCTAGGACAGCTATTCTAACCATAAGACCATCACAAACACCCACAAGCACCTCATGTCATGTCAAAGCCACCGAGCCATGTGCCTACTTCTATGTATGAGACTTCTCATTGGTAGGCATCATGCAACGGTTTAGCACCCAAAGCAATTTAAATTCAGCACATATGACATGGGAGCATATTTCCAAGCATTTTTCATTTCATTTTCAGATTTGTAAATGGTACATGAAATGTCTTTGCGACAAAAAGGAACTTATGCTCCTCCACAAGATAAATCTAGAGGGCTAAACATTCATGATGGCAAATGAGCCTTTGGCCCCATATGATCAATAAACTAGCCATCCAACCACAAATTAAGCATAGAAAGGCCACAAAAACATGTCAAGAGCATGTAAAGGCATTTACACATGAGAGAGCATACATGTGACATTTTTCAAGAGCATAGCTAGCAACCATGGATTATTCATCAAGATCATCAAGAGCTAAGCCAAACTAAACGTAGCATACCAAACAAGCTCACAAAGACATATATCTCATTCCATGGTGAACAATGTATATGAGAGAAGCTTTTCCTAACCAATGCATATGATACAAAATGCATGCAATCTAAGATACAAGGATGCCTATACATCATGTTACATATGCCATGCCAAATGCAAGGAATGCACAAAGGAAAGCTATACATATGCGACAAAACCGGCTCCTCGAGGGGAGGCAAAACGGGCTCGACACCACCGGCAAAAGAAAGCTCCCACACACCCAACTCAAGAAATCAAACACACACCAAGTTCCCCCCGCAAACGAGTGAAAGTTGCTTGATCTAGGGGTTTGGTGAAAATATCGGCTAGTTGGTCATGTGTGGGTACATGGATCAAAGCTATCTTTCCTTTCTCGACGTTGTCTCTCAGAAAATGATACCTCACTTCTATGTGCTTGGTTTTGGAATGAAGCACTTGGGTTCTTTGCAACGCTTATGGCACTAGTGCTATCACATTGAAGTGGGACATGGGTATACTCCTCACCAAAGTCACTCATGGTGTAGGTGATCCAAAGGAGCTGAGAGCAACAACTAGCAGCGGCAACATACTCGGCCTCGGTCGTGGATTGAGCAACACTCGGCGCTTACGGGAAGACCAAGACACCAACGAAGAACCCAAAAAGCGGCAAGTCCCGAAGTGGACTTCCTATCCAACCGACACCGGCAAAATCCGCGTGCGAAAAACCATGAAGCGCCAAAGAAGAGGACGCGGAGTACCAAAGGCCGAAGTCGGGAGTGTGACGCAAGTACACGAAAATTCGCTTCACCGCTTGCCGATGCGAAGTCCTCGGAGACGCTTGAAAACGAGCGCACGGACACACCGAGAAGCGTATGTCCGGCCTCGTCGCCGTCAAGTAGAGGAGTGACCCGATCATGCTCGGTACTCCTTCCGGTCCACGTGTTCACCTTCCTCATCCGCATCAAGAGCCGTAGTCGTACTCATCGGCGTCGTCATAGCCTTGGAGTCCTCCATCTTGAACTTCCTCACAATGTCCTTGGTGTACTTAGCACTGGTGCACAAATGTTCCTTCCTTTGATTGCTTGATTTGTGGCCGAGGAAGAAGCGCAACTCTCCCATCATGCTCATCTCGAACTCCCTGCTCATATCATCTGCAAACCTCGCAACAAGAGAGTTAGACGAGCCACCAAAGACAATATCATCCACGTACACACCGCACAATCGGGATATCTACGCCTTTACTGCCTCAGCAAAAACAAGGTCTGATCGACCTTCCCCATCTCAAAGCCTCTCTCAAACAAGAACCCCCTCAACCTGCCATACCAAGCTCTAGGCGCCTGCTTCAACCCATACAACGCCTTCCTCAACTTGTACACCCGGTGGGGGTACTTCTCACTCTCAAACCCGGAGGCTGCCTCACATACACTTCTTCCTCCAGCACACCATTCAGAAAAGCACTCTTCACATCCATTTGGTGCAACTTGAACCCTTTAGCCACGGAAAAGCTAGAAGGATCCTAATCGCCTCCAAACGGGCTACGGGAGCAAAGGTCTCCTCGTAGTCGATCCCCTCCTTACGGCCGAACCCCCGAGCAACAAGTCTCGACTTGTTCCTCACAACCTCACCCTTCTCTCCCTCTTTGTTTTTCCACACCCACTTTGTACCAATCGGCTTACACCCACGGGGGAGGGTCAACCAACTCCCACACGATTCCTCTCAAAGTTCTCCAACTCCTCATGCATCGAGTTAACCCAATTGTGATCAGATAGCGCGTGTCCAATGTCTTTGGGCTCGAAAGAAGCAACAAATGCAGCATGAGCAAAATGGGAATTGTTTCGAACCCTCGATCGTGTAGTGCGTTCATTCATGTCGCCGATGATCCTTGAAGCTGGATGATCCACTTGAACTCGCCGGGGAGGTTCTCGCCTCGAAGCTACCTCCCCCTCAACATCAGCTTCTCCTCGTTCTTGATTTGTCGTCGTAGGTGTAGCAGAGGGTCCATCCATCATCGTAGTCGAAGTAGTGGGTACATGTTCAGCATGGGGCACCGCACCGCCATCCTCATCATCACCATGTTCATGCTCCTCCTCCTGAAAGATCTCCTCGCCAAGCTCATCATCACCTGCACACTCAAAGACAAGCTGACTACGTGGCTCTGTCTCGTCGAAGGTTACCTCGCAAGTCTCCACGATTTGGTTAGTTTCAAGATTGAGCACACGATATGCTCTAGAATGAGATGCATAACCAAAGAAAATGCCATCGACGAGACCTAGCCTCAAACTTATCCAACTTCCTGCCTTTCTTCGGAATGAAACACTTGCAACCAAAGACATGGAAGTGACTCACTTTGGGTGTGCGACCATGCATCAACTCATAGCATGTCTTCTTCTTGTGCACTGCGAGGTATATCTGTTCGACACATAGCACGCGGTATTCACCGCCTCGGCCCAATACCTCCTCGGAGTCCTATGCTCATCAAGCATCGTCGAGCCATCTCGCACAAGGTCTGTTCTTCCTTTCCACAACACCATTGCGGGGAGGCGTATACGGACTCGAAAAGCGGGTGCTCAAGACCCAAGTCATGACAAAAGGTTTCAAAACGAGAGTTCCCGAATTCCGAGCCATTATCCTTGCGGATAGCTCGTATGGCATCTCCGTGCCTCTCGTTCCTCAACCTCAAGACTAGATCTCGAACAAAACCAAACGTCTCCCCCTTATCCTCCGGAAAAGAACACCCACGCATACCGAGAATAGTCATCCACCACAACAAGGACATACCACTTCCCACCGCGGATCGCACACGAGGCCGGGCCAACAAGGTCCATATGGAGCAGCTCGCATGGACGCTCAGTCATCACATCGGTGAGAGGCGGGTGAGAAGAGGCCACCATCTTGGCATGCCTACACGGAGCACAAACCAACTCTTTCTCAAGCTTCAACCGTGGCAATCCTCGGACCAAATTGAGTTTACTCAAGCGAGACAAAAGGTCAAAACTCAAGTGACCCAACTTCCTATGCCACTTCCACAACTCACTCGAAGAACCGGCCAAGAAACAACGCTCAACACCCGAAGGCGAGAAAAATCAGCACGAAACACACGACCCTCGGGAACGACCATACAAACAAGGTCCCCTCGAGAGTCCAGAATCCGAGAACCACCGAGGCCGAAACAACACCTCAAAACCCTCATCCAACAAGCGAGACACGGAAAGCAAATTGTACCCCGGCGATTGAACAAGAGCAACACGCCTCGAGTGATCTTGTCACTCACTTTTATCTCACCTTACGAAAGCACACGCCCACGCCCATTGTCCCAAAAGTGATGTACCTCTTCGTCACCACGGGACGAGACTTGAGAACCACCCCCTGTCTCCGGTCATATGCCTCGAACAACCGGAGTCAATCAACCAAATGTTCTTCAAGTCTCCCACATGAAAATCAAAAATAGGCACGTGAGCGAACAAACGACTCAAGACCGGGGTTAGTACCAAAGGAGGAAAACCGGTGCCGAGCCATTTGCTCGAAAGTGGGGTTAGCACCAACCAAAGCATCTCTCCTACCAAAACTACCTCCACGAACACCACCACGGTAACCACCACGAGGGAACCACCCCTCTCTGCACGGAGGAGGACCAAAACCACGCAAGAAAGCCCGTGGAACGTCCTTCCTCTCCAATTCAACGCCACGACTCCTCCAATCCCGGTATTGAGCACGAGGAGGAGAACGCCTAGCAAGCCCGACCACACCACTCTTTCCGGCCCAACCACCGGAACCACGACCACCGAAACAACCCTCGCACCGTACGAGCTCGAAACCCGAACATCGTCCGTCCCGGGGCTGCACCGGTCGGCCGGTGCCCCCACCGGTCGGCCGGTGTGACACCGGGACGACAACACCACCTGCGGCCTTCTTCTCTCCCCAAGCCCGAAGCTTTGTCCTCACAATCGCCTTGCCCCTGGGCATCTGCATACGAGGCTCAAGTACACCATCGGAAGGGTGGTACTTGTCCTTGTTTGCCCACTCCTTCCTCATTCTCTCCTCTCGCTTCCTCTTGAAGCAAAACTCCTCCTTATGGCCATCTCTCCCACAATAGCCACAATGGAACCTCACAAGCTTAGGCTTTGGCTTGGGATGTGGCTGCTCACTTGGTTTCTCTCCACTCAAACCCTCCACCGGTTTCTCACCACTAGCCTTCTCACTCTCCTTCCCAAAGAACACTTTCCCCGAAGTGCTCACAAACTTGATAGGCTTTTGTAGATCATTTGTGGGTGTAGGAAACACGGGTGGAGGCTGGGGTTGTGTCTAGTCGGTTCCTTAGATGGTTAGGTTTTGGTGGGAAATCATTTTTGTGGTGGGTTTTTGGTGGCTCGGGATATTCTCTCCACTTCCCTCACCAACCTTGTTTGCCCCAAGCCCCTCACCATCTTGCCTCTTAAAGGCCTCGATCATCATCCTCAGCGAGGCTCGTGGCCAGGACAACCAACCCATCAACTTACTCAAATCATCATTCTCATCCGCAAACGATCAACATAATGTGCAAGCTCCAAATTTTTCAATGCATGCATTTCACGGGTAGAGCAAGATGTGGGCATGGGTTCCTTCAATTTAGCCTCGAGCGAACTAGTGTAAGCATGCATCTCATCAATCTTAGCATGCAAAACGGGGCATGAAGTGCAAGCACCTAGCAAAGCGAGGTCTAGACTTAAGCTCGGCCACCTCAACCCTAAGCACATCTAGTTCCTCACACTTGGAGGCATGCTTCTCCTTAAACAAAGCAAGATCGGCAAGGAATATGGAGCAATCAACACAATCATTCTCATCGAAACAACGGGGCTAGCCTTAAGCGAATCAATCTCAAGCTTGCTATCAAGCACCGGTGTCTCTAGCTCAGCCACTCTAGTCCTAGCATCCTCGAGTGAAGCCCTAAGCTCTTTCCTCATTTTCTTAGCCTCTCTAAGCATGTCATCACGGTTATCAAGCAAAGAGCCAAGCCTCTCATTCTCCTGGCGCAAGAAGGGAAGTTCATCACGCACCTCGTCGTCGGACTCGGAAGTCCGAGTCGCTCCGTGTGCTCTTCTTGCTGCGCCGGAGCTCAACGCCATGGTGCGAAGCCATCTCTCGCGAGCGGCTCGGCCGCTCGGGTTCTTGGACGACTTCTTGTTCTTGCGGCGATCTCCCTCGTCTTCGGCTGCTGCTCGAGCTCGAGGTGGAGTACGCGGGCCCGGAGTCGACGTCGCTCGCTCCAACCATCGCCGGGCCTTGCCTCGGCCCTCCTTCTTCCTCGATCGTCGCTCGTCCTTGTACTTGTTCTTGTGCTTGCTCTTGTGGTCGCGCCTCGAACGGTACTTGCCATCGTTCATCCTCGGCTTGTGCTTGTAGCTGTCCTTGCTCTCGGCCTTCTCCGGGCAGTCGGCGACGAAGTGTCCCAGCTTGCCGCACTGGAAGCAAATCCTCGTGTTCCTCCTCATGTTCACGCGGTTCTCGTGCAGCCTCTCGAACCGCCTTGTCAACAGCGCCAGCTCGTCCTCTCCAAGGTCATCAAACTCCTCATCTGCATAGACATCAAAGAGGAAAATGAGAACATCCTGGTGGATGGGTTAGAGTTAGTCTTTCCTTTGGAACCACCAACGAGGGCAAGACTATGGGAATCAGTCGGTCCCTCGAGCTTGGCAGTCATGCCCCTATTCACCTCAGCCGACTTGAGCTTTGAGAACAGCTCGTTCACCGTCAGAGTATCATACCTCTCCGACTCGACTATGGCCTCGAACTTTCCGCCCCATATCGTACAATCCAAATAGTGTAAGAGCTTGACGGCTCTATCATGATCATCGTACGGGAGCACGTCCACATTGGCCCTCATGTTGTTCACCACCACCGTGAACCTCTGAAACAAGGCATCGATGGACTCACCGGGGAGATGAGTGAAGTTCTCGTACTCTCTCCGGTAGGTCGCATACAACGCGTGCACCGAACACGGGCGTTCCCAACATGAGCCTCCTTCAACACCGCCCAAATCCTACAAGCCAAGTGCTCGGTGTGCACCCGATCGAACTCGGTCGACACAAAGCACGAAACAAGTAGTCGACCGCCTTATTGTTGGCGTCGAATGCGTCCCCTCGGCCCTAGAGCAAGGAAATCCGTCGGTGGACATAGCTTTGTGTCCACCGTGACATCCCAAAACGGTGACCCTTTCCGCGGAGGAACGCACCCATCCGCTTGCTCCACATCCGGTAGTTCTTGCCATCGAAGTGTGGAGGACCCGAACCCCGTTCTCGGTACGCCATCCTTGGATCTTGGGCGGTTAGAGTCAACAAAGACCCGAACCGGCTGCGATACCACTTGAAGGACCGATACGGCGAACCGAGAGGAGGGGGGGGGGAGTGAATGGGAGCCGATAAAAATTCTTCTCGATGGAGATGAGAACTCCAACAAGACGAACGCGGCTTCCAACACACGTCTCCGACTCACTACCCAAGTTGGCCAAGCCCACGTAGCCACCGGAGTGCCCGCGGACCTAGGAACCAACACACACGGCCTTCCGAGCTCGAGAACGCGGCGGAACAACAAACCCCGAGTCTACGGACCCACACGGTCGGACCGGTGAGCACCACCGGTCGGACCGGTCCCTGGCGGTGAACACGAGCAACTTCCACTAAGTGGCTCTACACCGGTCAGACCGGTGAGACGCACCGGTCAGACCGATGGCAGCCAGAAAGCCCCCAAGGCACCAAACAGGCCAACCGACCACCAAACGAACCCAAACTCGAAACAGCAGCACCACGGGACAACAAAGAACACACCAAGACGTTCACCCAAGCGAAAACCCACAACGACCTGCACCGGTCAGACCGGTCAAGAGCACCGGTCAGACCGGTGTAGCCTAGGCAGCTCGGGATGAACAGCACCCGCGGGTCAACTCCCCCAAATCCAAATCTCGATCTCCCGAATCGCTGCACGGACTTGAACAAGACTTTGGGGATATCAGGAGCACCTCATGAGGAGTCCATAGCCAAGTTTAATCCCACCAAATCTCGTCCAAAAAGGAGGAATCGAAGAAATCCCACCGAAAGCACTTCCAACCCAAGAACTCAAGAAACCCCAAATTCGAGCAACTTTACTCACGAAGGGTTCCCACAAATTTCCCCACCGAATCACCAAGAGAAAAGCCCCAAAAACACTCCAAAGAAATCACCGGAAGAGGGCTCCGAAAATCACCACCAAAAACAACCGGGTAAAACACATCCAAACCTTGAGGAATCACGCCGAATCATCTATACATGAAACAAGGATTCGTACAAGGTCTAGCAAGACGCCCGATCATCCATCCCTCTCTACAAGATCTCTCCGTGAAGCTCTCTTGCTAGTCCTAAGGAAAACCTAGAGAAAATAGGTGGAAAATAGGAAAACTAATGAGCTAGGGTTCCAAGAGTTGGCTGCCATCCTCTCACCTCTTGGGTTATATGGAGGCAACCGAATGTCTAAAATGCCCTTCTCTACTAACTAGGGATACAAGCCCCTCAAGGGCGGATTTGGAATTCTTGATGTCTTCACCATCGGACGGATGCCGGCGACCGCACCTGCGTAGCCTCGACGCAAGCCATGCGATCCCGACGCGTGTCCTCCGCTTCGAAGATTCGGACTGCGTCGTCGCACACCGGTCGGACCGGTGCTCCTCACCGGTCGGACCGGGTCCCCACCGGTCGGGCCGGTCGGACCCACCGGTCGGAGGCCGGTGCAGTGTCTTCTTGCACCTCCGTCTTCGGTTCTCGGTCTTGGCTTTGTGGATCAACCAAGGAACCCGGTGGTTTTCTTGTGAACCACTCGGAAACCCCGCGAACTCGGTGTAGCCTCCGCCAATCTCCACTCATGACTTGGCTCCCACGTAGTCCCGGCTCGACCTTGGTTTTGAGGCTCAACCAAGAAACCGTCCACGACTTCATCTTCTTGTTCATGCCACCATGCGGCCCGCACTTGACCCCGCCGGCCACCGGGTCCCTCGAACAAAGCCTACTTGTCTTCTCCACACACGGAGGCCTCACCGGCGACGACCTTTCGCGCTTGTTCTTCACCTGCACCAACACGAGTCAAGCCGCAACCACACTGCAATACTTAGCCAAGAATCAGTCCACACAACGTTGTCAATCACTCATCACACAAGGAAGCGACCATCCACCGGTCCTCGAGCCACACATGGTCCTCAGACGGTCCGCGGGTGCCTGGCGGACAGTCCGCATGCTCCCCGCGGACGGTCCGTGGTTCGTGGGTCGCTTCGGTTGGTACTGTGTGATTGAACGGACGGTCCGCGGCTCAGGCCGGACAATCCGCGACAAGGGGGCGGATAGTCCGCGGTCCCCTGCCGGATGGTCCGCGCGGCTCATCGCGGACGGTCCACCCTGTCTGGCCGGACGGTCCGCCAGAGGTTGCGCGCTTTGCTTCTTGGTTCGATTCCTCTCCTTATTCTTTCGTGCTTCCGCGTGTGCTTCAAAGAATCGTTCCTAAGGCTAGAGGTTGATCCATAACCTCGTTGTCTTGGCGATTGGTGTGTGATTCGATCCATCGCTCGTGTGTGACCGGGATTTGTCTAGGGCATAGGCCGGGTTCTTTTGGAAGAATTTTTTACCGGCTCCTATTCACTCCCCCCTCTCTATTCGCCATCTGATCCTTCAACCACTCTAGTCCTAGCATCCTCAAGTGAAGCCCTAAGCTCTTTTCTCATTTTCTTGTCCTCTCTAAGCATGTCATCACGATTATCAAGCAACGAGCCAAGCTGTTCATTCTCCTGACGCAAGAAGGGAAGTTCATCACGCACCTCATTGTCAAAGTCAGAGTCCGAGTCGCTCTGTGTGCTCTTCTTGCTGCCGGAGCTCAGCGCCATGGTGCAGAAGCCGTCTCTAGCGAAGCAGCTCAGCCCGCTTGGATTCTTGGATGACTTCCTGCTCTTGCGACGATCACCTTTGTCTTCACTGCTGCTTGAGCTCGAGGTAGAGTACGCGGAACTGGAGTCGACGTCACTCGCTCCAACCATCGCTCGGGCCTTGCCTCGGATCTCCTTCTTTGTTGACGGATAAAAGGCGTATCCCTCTACGATCCGCAAGCGTACGGACCCCACACCTTTTCATCACAGGATTTCCAAGGTTCTTGTCAATCCGCGGAGCAAGGGGATTACAAGCGTTCGATCTACGTATACACACTAGCTACTCAAACCCTAACTATGATCAAACTAGAAAACAACTAAACTACACTAGAGAGAATGATTGAGCAATCAAGATAGGAGACACTCGCCCATGGGTCTACGATACTAGAGCATGCAATCTCTTAAAGACATGAAAACCAATCTAATTTATCGGGGTTGTGACCACGGTTGCGCCCTTTCCCTCCTCTCGTATTGTCACTACGCGAAGGTATTCATGACTAGACCTATGATGGACACGGCGTATTGAATGGATCCAAGGAAGCATTGGAGCTCTTACTCCCTTTACGGCATGGTAGCTAACCTTAAGCATTAAAGTATATTCAACACAAGATGATAGATAGATAATCAGACAAAGTACGATTACATCTCAAGATCGATTACAACCCATGGACGAATAAGGAGATTACCCCATCAAGGTGCTAGACATAGCACCGTTGATCATGGTTTCCCTTCCGACGGTGTATTCCTTCTTCTCCACTTGTAGGTGCTTCCTTCGAAGTGGTTGATCTCCCTCCGGAGATCTCCCTCCTCTCTCTCTAGCTTGTGGATGGCCTCCTGGTGCGAGTGGCTCTCCCCCTGTCGAATGGCGGCGCCTCCAGGGTTTCAAGGTTGAAGATCCTTCGGGTGCAAGGAAAGGGGGGCCGAATGGCCACTGGAGTGGGCTGGGCCGGCCGGCCCGGGCCGGCGGCCGGAGCCCATCTCGGCCGGTTCGGTCGCCCCTTCGCTCCCGTGGGTCCTCAGGTGATTATGCACTTTGCCCCCTCCACTTGCATGATTTTGACGATGTCATTCTCGCGTCCAAGATGGAGGTTCTCCGCGCATGAAGTTCAGTCTTTTACGCTTCAATCCCCGGGGGTGTTCCTACATAGCACTTCGGTCCTTGCACCATTGGAAGTGATTTCATCAAGCTCATGAACACGAACAAGACTCCGTAAATGCTCCTTTGAATTTGTTGTGAATCCGTCCTTTATGTCCATGTTTTCCTACATAAACATAACACTTCCAAATGCATGCACATAGATGAACTTGTTATATGATTAGTGTGCCTAGTGGCGGGTTAGTTCCATCATCAAATCCAAACCAAAGTGTAATGAACATGCTTGGTGTACCAAAATACACCGTCAACATTCTTTCTCGATCGTCGCTCGTCCTTGTGCTTGTTCTTATGCTTGCTCTTGTGATCACGCCTCGACCGGTACTTGCCATCCATCCTCGACTTGTGCTTGTAGCCATCCTTGTTCTTGACCTTCTCCGGGCAGTTGGCGATGAAGTGTCCCGGCTTGCCGCACTGGAAGCATGTCCTCGTGTTCCTCCTCATGTTCACCCGGTTCTCGTGCAGCCTCTCGAACCTCCTCGTCAGCAACGCCAGCTCATCCTCTCCAAGCACGTCGAACTCCTCATCTGGCATAGACATCAAAGAGGACAAAGAGAACATCCTGGTGGATGGGTTAGTGTTAGCCTTTCCTTTTGAACCACCAACGAGGGCAAGACTATGGGAGTCAGTTGGACCCTCGAGCTTGGTTGTCATGCCCCTATCCACCTTAGCCTACTTGAGCTTCGAGAACAGCTTGTTCACCGTCAGAGTGTCATACTTCTCCGACTCCACAATGGCCTCGAACTTTCCGCCCCAAATCGTACGATTCAAACAGTGTTAGAGCTTGACAGCTCTATCATGATCATCGTACGGGAGCACGTCCACGTTGGCCCTCATGCTGTTCACAACCACCGTGAACCTCTGAAACAAGGCATCGATGGACTCACCGGGGAGATCAGTGAAGTTCTCGTACTCTCTCCGATAGGTCGCATACATCCGTGCCTGAACCTGGGCATTTCCAACATGAGCCTCCCTCAACACCAACCAGATTCTACAAGCCAAGTGCTCGGTGTGCACCTGATCGAACTCAGGCTGACACAAAGCACGAAACAAGTAGTCGACCGCCTTATTGTTGTCGTCGAACATGTCCCTCGATCCGGGAGCAAGGAAGTTCATCGACTGGACATAGCTTGTGTCCACCGTGACATCCCAAAGGATCTGACCCTTTCCGCGGAGGAACGCCACCATCCGGTTACTCCACATCTGGTAGTTCTTGCCATCGAAGTGTGGAGGACCCGAACCCCGTTCCTGGTACGCCATCCTTGGATCTTAGACTGGTTAGAGTCAATAAAGACCCGAACCGGCTTTGATACCACTTGAAGGACCGAAACGGCGCACCAACGAAGGGGGAGTGAATGGGAGCCGATAAAAATTCTATTCAAGAATTCGGCCTATGAACCCAATTTCACTCGTGCACCTCAGCAAGCTTCTCTTGCCAAGTTCACGTAGCCACTGAAGTGCTACTGAACCTAGGAGCAAGATCCAACCAACAGCCACAACACACACGCAGCGGAAACACACACGACACGGCTGCTGGAAACGCATACCGGTCAGGCCGGTTTCTGAAACCGGTCAGACCGCTTCTCTTGGACTTAGCCTCACACGGGCAGAGGAAACCTGTCAGACCGGTTTGGCAAACCGGTCAGACCGACTTTGTCCAGAACCTCCCCAAAGACCCAAAACACCTCAAGAGCCTTTCCACATCTGAACAGAAGAAGCCAGGGCACAACAGAGACTTCCTTGCTCAAAAACCCTTCTCGACAGCCCACAGGGCGAAACCGGTCAGACCGGTTTGGGAAACCGGTCAGGCAGGTTTTTGCCTGGATAGTCAGGAAGAACACAGCCCACGGGAAAAACACAACACTTCCTCCAATCGATCTCCCGATTCGTTCCACGGATCAAAGTGAGCCTTTGGGGATAGTTGGGGTACCTCGTGGGTTACCCTTGGCTAGAAGCTCGGTCCCCAAAACCCACTCAATCAAAAGGAATCGAGAATCAACCCTCACGAACACCTCTAACCCTAAAACTCCGAAACCACCAAAATCGAGCCCCTAAGCTTTTGGATTTGGGAGGGGAATCAAAGGCAAAAGAACCATGAAGGGTTCACACGAATTTCCCCCATCAAATCCCCAAGAACAAGGTCCCGAAAACATCCCGAGAAAACTACCAAGAGAGGGCTCCGAAAATCACCATCAAGAACAATCGGGAACAACACAACAAGGCCTTGAGGAACAACGCCGAATCATCTATACATACCAAAAAGGTTCATACAAGGTCTAGCTTGCCGCCCGATCATCCAACCCTCTCACAAGATCTCACCATGAAGCTCTCAAGCTAGTCCTATGGAAATCCTAAGAAAAATAGGAAGGGAAAATAGGAAAGCAAATTAACTAGGGTTCCAAGAGATGTCTGCCATCCTCTCACCCCTTGAGTTATATGGAGGCAAGCCGAAAGACTAAAATACCCCTAAAGCCTAAACTAGGATACACGCCCACTAAGGGAACTTTGGGAATTTGTCTTCATAGCACCATCGGACGGATGACCAGCGACCACACCTCACGTAGCCTCGACGCAAGCCTTGCGATCCCGACGCGTGTCCTCCGCTTCGAAGCTTCCGGTGCCCTTCGACCCCAAACCAGTCAGACCGGTTCTCCAAACCGGTCAGGCCGGTTTCGGTCAGACAGCCACGCCCGGTCTTCGGTCTCGGTTTTGTGGCTCAGCCGAGTAACCCGGTGATTTTCTGGTGAACCACCGCAAACCTCGCGAACTTGATGTAGCCTCCGCCAATCACCACTCATGACTTGGCTCCCACGAAGTCCCGGCTCGACCTTGGTTTTGTGGCTCAACCAAGAAACCATCCACCGACTTCATCTTGTTGTTCTTGCCACCATGCGGCCCGCACTTGACCCCGCTGGCCACAGGGTCCCTCGAACGAAGCCTACTTGTCTTCTCCACACCTGGAGGCCTCACCGGCGACGACCTTTCGCGCTAGTTCTTCACCTGCATCAACACCAGTCAAGTCGCAACCTGCACCTGCATTACTTAGCCAAGAACCAGTCCACACAACGATGTCAATCACTTATCACACAAGGAAGCGACCATCCACTGGTCCTCGAACCACACATAGTCCTCAGAGTTTCTGAATTCTGAGCCATTGTCACCGCGGATCGCTCGTATGGCATCTCCGTGCCTCTCGTTTCTAAACCTCAAGACAAGATCTCAAACAAAACCAAATGTCTCCCCTTTCTTCTCAAGAAAGTACACCCACGCACACCAAGAGTAGTCGTCCACCACAACAAGGACGTACCACTTCCCACCCTCAGATCGCACACGAGCTGGGCCAACAAGGTCCGTATGGAGCAGCTCGCATGGACGCTCAGTCATCACATCGGTGAGAGGCGGGTGAGAAGAGGCTACCATCTTGGCATGCCTACACGGCGCATAAACAAACTCTTTCTCAAGCCTCAACCATGGAAATCCTCAAACCAAATTGAGTTTAGTTAAGTGAGACAAAAGGTCAAAGCTCAAGTGACCCAACTTTCTATGCCACTTCCTCAACTCACACGAAGAACCAGCCAAGAAACAACGCTCAACACCAGAAGACTGAGAAAAATCAGCTCAAAACACTTGACCCTCGGGAACAACCATACAGACAAGGTCCCCTCGAGAATCCAAAATCCGAGAACCACCAGGCCAAAACAACACCTCAAAACCCTCATCCAATAGCTGGGACACGGAAAGCAAATTGTACCCAAGCGATTGAACAAGAGCAACACGCCTGAGATTGATCTTGTCACTCACCTTAACTCATCTTCTGATAGCACACGCCCACGCCCATTGTCGCCAATGGTGATGTACCTATTTGTCACCACTGGGACGAGACTTGAGAACCACCCCTTGTCTCCGGTCATATGCCTCGAGCAACCGGAGTCAATCAACTAAATGTTCTTCAAGTCTCTCACATGAAATTCAAAAACGAGCACGTGAGCAAACAAACAACTATGTACTGGGGTTAGTACCAAAAGAGTAACACCAGTGCTGAGCCATTTGCTCCAAAGTGGGGTTAGCACACTCCAAAACACTTCTCCTATCAAAGCTACCTCCACAAACACTACCACGGTAACCACTATGAGGGAACCAACCCTCTCTAACTGGAGGAGGACCAAAACCACGAAAGGAAGACTGTGGGCCATTCCTCCTCTCCACCTCAAAACCATGACTCCTCCCATCCCCGTATTGAGCACGAGGGGGAAAACACCTAGCAAACTGACCACCTGCAAACTTTTCAGACCAACAACCAGAACCACGACCTCCTGCAACAAACTGAGACTCATCACGAGCACAAAAACCAAACAGGCCCCCTGCTGTCTCCAAACCGGTTTGACCAGTTTCCAAACCAGTCTGACCGATTTCTCTCCTCCAGCAACACCTCCTGCAACCTTTCGCTCTCCCCAAGCCGGAACTGTTCTCAGACTCGCCTTGGCCCTGGGCATCTGCACACGAGGCTCAAGTACACCATTGGGAGGGTGGTACTTGTCCTTATTAGTCCACTCCTTAGCCATTCTTCCTCAGGCTTCCTCTTGAAGCAAAACTCACTCTTGTGTCCATCTCTCCCACAATAGTCACAATGGAACTTCACGACCTTAGGCTTGGGCTTCGGATGGGGCTTCTCACTTGGTTTCTCTCCACTCGGCTTCTCCACCGATTTCTTCTCACTAGGCTTCTCACTCTCTTTCCCAAAGAACACTTTCCCCAAAGTACTTATGAATTTGATGGGCTTTTGGAAATCATTTGTGGAGTGAGGGAATATGGGTGGATCTGGATTTGTGTCGAGTTTGTTTAGTAGTGGGTTGGGTTTAGGGACATAAGCATTTTTGTGGTGGGTATTTGGTGGAGCAAGGATATCACCAATCTTTTCTTATCCCTCACCACCAGACTCCCCAATCTTCTCCAACCCAAACCCACGCCCATCTTGGCGCTTATAGGTCTCCATCATCATTCTCAACTGGGGTTCATGCCCTGACAACCAACCCATCATTTTTCTCAGCTCATCATTTTCAACCTGCAGACGATCAACATAATGTGCAAGTTCCAGATTCTTCAAAGCATGCAATTCACAGGTAGAGCAAGAAGTAGGAATAGGTTCTTTCAGCTTAGACTCAAGCGAAACAGTATAAGCATGCATCTCATCAATTTTTCCATGCAAAACAGGGCAAGAAGTGCAAGCTCCTAGCAAAGCAGGTCTAGACTTAAGCTCAACCACTTCAACCCTAAGCACACTAGTTCCTCACACTTCGAGGCATGCTTTTCCTTAAACATAGCAAGATCAGCTAGGAAAATAGGGCAATCAGCACATTCAACTTCATCAGAAACAACAGGTGAAGCCTTAAGCGAGTCAATCTCAAGTTTAGCATCCAAGTTCTGTGTTTCTAACTCAGCCACTCTAGTCCTAGCATCCTCAAGCAAAGCCCTAAGCTCTTTTCTCATCTTCTTAACCTCTCAAAGCATGTCATCACGATTATCAAGCAACAAGCCAAGCTGTTCATTCTCCTGACACAAGAAGGGAAGTTCATCTCGTACCTCGTCGTCGAAGTCAGAGTTCGAGTCGCTCTGGTTGCTCTTCTTGCTAATGGAGCTAAATGCCATGGTGCAGAAGCCGTTTTTAGCGAAGCAGCTCAGCCCGCTCAGGTTCTTGGATGACTTCCTGCCCATGCGCCGATCACCTTCATCTTTACTGCTGCTCGAGCTCGAGGCGGAGTACGCAGAACTGGAGTAGACGCCACTCGCTCCAACCATCGCTCGGGCCTTGCCTTGGCTCTCCTTATTCCTTGATCGTCGCTACTCCTTGTGCTTGCTCTTGTGCTTGTGCTTGTGGTCGCGCCTTGATCAGTACTTGCCATCCGTCCTCGACTTGTGCTTGTAGCTGTACTTCTTCTCGACCTTCTCGGGGCAGTCGGTGCCGAAGTGTCCCGGCTTGCCACACTGGAAGCATGTCCTCGTGTTCCTCCTGATGTTCACCTGGTTGTCGTGCAACCTCTCGAACCACCTCGTCAGTAGAGCCAGCTCGTCCTCTCCAAGTACGTCGAACTCCTCATCTGGCACAGACATCAAAGATGACAAGGAGAACATCCTGGTGGATGGGTTAGCGTTAGACTTCCCTTTCGAGCCACCGATGAGGGCAAGACTATGAGAGTTAGTCGGGCCCTCAATCTTGGCTGTCATGCCCCGATCCACCTCAGCCGACTTGAGCTTCGAGAACAGCTCGTTCATGGTAAGAGTGTCAAACTTCTCTGACTCCACAATGGCCTCGAACTTTCTGTCCCAAACCATACGATCCAATGAGTGTAATTGATGGCTCTATCATGATCATCGTACGGGAGCACGTCCACATTGGCCCTCATGTTGTTCACCACAATCGTGAACCTCTGAAACAAGGCATCAATAGACTCACCGGGGAGATGAGTGAAATTCTTGTACTCTATCCGATAAGTCGCATACATCCGAGCCTGAACCTAGGCGTTTCCAACATGAGCTTCCTTCAACACCGACCAGATTCTACAAGCCAAGCTCTCTGTGTGCACTCAATCGAACTCAGGTTGACACAGAGCACGAAACAAGTAGTCGACCGCCTTGTTGTTGGTGTCAAACATGTCCCTCGATGCTGGAGCAAGGAAGTTCATCGGCTGGACATAACCTGTGTCCACCATGACATCCCAAAGGATCACAGAGGAACGCTGCCATCTGTTTACTCCACATATGGTAGTTCTTTCCATAAAAGTGTGGAGGACCCGAACCCCGTTCCTGGTACGCCATCCTTGGATCTTAGACTGGTTAGAGTCAATCAAGACCCATAACCGGCTCTGATACCACTTGAAGGACCAAAGCGGCGAACCAGAGAGGGGGGTGAATGGGAGCCGATAAAAATTCTATTCAAGACTTCGGCCTGTGAACACGATTTCACTTGTGCACCCCCACAAGCTTCTGTTGCTAAGTCCACGAAGCCACTGGAGTGCTACTGGACCTAGGAGCAGGACCCAACCAACAACCACTCGAGACACGCAGTGGAAACACACACAACATGGCTGCTGGCACCTCAAACCGGTTAGGCCGGTTTCTGAAACCGGTCAGACCTCTTCTGTTGGACTTAGCCTCACGCAGGCAGGGGAAACCGGTAAGGCCAGTTTTGCAAATCGGTCAGGTCGGTTTTGTCCAGAAACTCCCCAAAACACGTCTAAGACCCAAAGCACCTCAAGAGCCTTTCCTCCTTTGAACAAAAGAAGCCATAGCACGACAGAGACTCTTTTGCTCAAAAACTCTTCACAACAGCCCACAGGGCTAAACCGGTCAGACCAGGAAACCGGTCAGGCCGGTTTTGCCTGGACAGTCGGGAAGAACACAGCCCGCGGGAAAAACTCAAAACTCCAAGCGATCGATCTCCCGATTTGTTCCATTGATCAAAGTGAGACTTTGGGGATAATTGGGGTACCTCGTGGGCTACCTTTGGCTAGAAGCTCGGTCCCCAAAACCTACTCAATCAAGAGCAATCGGAAGTCAACCCTCAAGAACACCTTCCCATGGAAACCACCAAAAACACCCAAATCGAAGCCGTTTCGGAGGGTTTGTTGGATCAAGATCACCAAGCGAAGAGGCATAAAGTCCTCATACATGACATCCAACAAGAATCCCTCAAAGAAACACCCCCAAAACTTCCCCACGGAAATTCCACGTAAAGGCTCCGAAAATCACCAAAAAGGAAAAACGGGAGGAACACAACCAAGCCTTGAGGAACCACGCCGAATCATCTATACATACCATAAAAGGTTCATACAAGGTCTAGCTTCCGCTCAATCATCCATCCCTCTCACAAGATCTCACCATGAAGCTCTCAAGCTAGTCCTTTTGAAATCCTAAGAAAAATAGGAAGGGAAAATAGGAAAACAAAATGAGCTAGGGTTCAAGAGATGGCTGCCATCCTCGCACCACTTGGGTTATATGGAGGCAAGCCGAAAGACTAAATACCCCTAAATCCTAAACTAGGATACACGCCCACCAAGGGCACTTTGGGAATTTGTCTTCATATCACCATCGGACGGATGCCCGACGACTGCACTTCGCGTAGCCTCGACGCAAGCATTGCGATCCCGACGTGTGTCCTCCGCCTCTGAAGCTTCCAGCGCCCTGCGACCCCAACCCGGTCAGACCGGTTCTCCAAACCGGTCAGGCTGGTTTTGGCTTGACAGCCACGCCCAGTCTTCGGCCTCGGCTTTGTGGCTCAGCCGAGTAACCCGGTGGTTTTCTGGTGAACCACCGCAAACCCCGCGAACTTGATGTAGCCTCCGCCAATCACCACTCATGACTTGGCTCCCACAAAGTCCCGGCTCGACCTTGGTTTTGTGGCTCAACCAAGAAACTGTCCTCGACTTCATCTTACTGTTCTTGCCACCATGCGACCCATACTTGACCCCGCTGGCCACCGGGTCCCTCGAACCAAGCCTACTAGTCTTCTCCAGACCTGGAGGCCTCACCGGCAACGACCTTTCGCGCATGTTCTTCACCTGCACCAACACGAGTCAAGACGCAACCTACACCTGCAATACTTAGCCAAGAATCAGTCCACACAATGTTGTCAATCACTCATCACACCAGGAAGCGTCCATCCACCGGTCCTCGAACCACACATGGTCCTCACTACTCCTTATGGAGCACCATAACTTTTGACTATGAACCAGACTAGTTCCACTAGGAATTAGAGGTAAGCCTTCTCCAGAGGGCTTCCAGGAATATGCAACTATGCCCATTCCTTGACATTTTTCTTTTTGAAGAGTTCTTGTACCCTAATGATGCATCAAAGCTTGTCATTGTTGATGGAAATATTGAGGGAGAGGAATCTGAATAGCCTCCTCTTCTGGAGTACAGAGTAGGGCCACACATCATTATTCAATTCTCTTTCAAAGCCAGCCCCTGAATTTTGGGAAACGCATCGATGCGTGCCTGCCAATTACTTAGCTTGAGACCTTCACGAGGAAAATGTTCCTATGTTAACTGCATCAGGTGCCTTTCATTTTCCCTTTTCTATATTCCCCTTTGTTGTTATCTCTTCTGCCATTTGGGGCTATAAATGGTCCTGAAGCTCGATGGAGAAAACTTACTCTCGTCGGCCATGTCCCGACCAACTCAGATAGATCACAGACTCTTGTTGTATGACTGTTCCTTTCTTATATTTCCCCTTCAATGGCTAAAAAATTCTTGTGAAGTAGTTTAGCGGGCCCTCTTCTTCTTTGTCTCCTTTTGAAACTCCAGGAGGCATCATAGCCAGAAGAATCCTTATGAGGACCTAGTTTTCAGAGAAGGAGATAGGTAGGGTGTCTTTCTACACATTTATCAGAGCAAGAGCAGGCCAAAGGAACAACCATCTTGGTCATCAACTCGGGCACCTTTTGATGGAAGATTGCAGAATCAGGTGAAGAACTTAATCTTTCATTTCCTCTTCGCGTGTGTCTTTCTCTCATTCAACGATTCAATATCCTCATCACACTGGGAGTTAGGACAACACACCTCTTGTAACTTCTTTAAAAGCATGTAATCTGTAGCTCTGAGTTGTAGTATCATTGTTGTAATCAAAAAACAGAAGAGATAAAAATGCATTCATTTTGTCCTGAAGGCGATACATGTATCGGCTATAACCGAATATATTGATTTTGTACATTGCTTTTGCATTTTTTGCACTAAAGGCGATTCTTTACAAATATCGGATATTCTACAATTACATTTTCAATCGGCTTGTCACACCCGGCCCAGTTTGGATGGCCCATGAGTGGCCCATGAGCGCAGGTGCGTGTGTTTAGTGCCACATTGCTAGTTGAGCAAGGGTGGAGCCAACTTATAAGCCTTTGTCCACCAGCCATACCACCCTCGGGTTAACCATTTTACACGAAGCAAGGACGAAAGTGTAAGCAGGGTGCTATGTGTACGTGCGCTTGCCCCTACAGAAGGGCTGGGCGGTGCGGCTTTGGTGGGCATGGTGTTACATGGCTATAGCTCAAAACCTCAATCGACCGATAGGCACGATAAGATAATCGGCTTACATAACTGCTTGTAGACTTGGGCGATCAATCCATCGGTTGTTGTGATTCCAAGCCCAAGCCCTCTCTTATCTTCAATGAACTGATTTATTAAGTCTCGTTATCAGAGTTGACTGCTTGAATCAGCTTTAGTCCAAAATCGGACACTTTGAGATATTTGGTATCCCTTGCTTTTCCAGATATGCAAGTCACCCGATCGTAAGTCCATCCTTGTGCTTTTGTAGCTGCTACCGTCAAGGAAGTTTCTCCTTGGACCACCTCCATTGAATCTCCGATCCATTGGATGATGCATTGATGCATTGTAGATGGTATGCAACAATTGGGATGTATCCAATCCCGACCCAGCAGTAGATTATAAGATCCCCTCCCTTTAATGACAAATAAAGCGATTGGAAGGGTCTTACTGCCGATGGTGAGCGTAGATTGCTCCTTGAGCCAGAGAGATGTTGCCTTCGAAGTCCACCAGCATCATGTCAGTTCAGCTTAAATCTTCATCAAATTTCCCAATCTTGCGCAGCATGGTGTACGACATCAGGTTGATTGCTGCTCCTCCATCGACAAGTATCCTAGTGATTGGTTTGCCATTAAGAAATAGAGCCTTCAAGTGTTGTCTCTTCTCGTCTTCTGGTTTCTCAAAGATAGCCTGTCTAGGTTCCAACGTCAATTGAGCCATGCCAAGTTCTTCATTGGACATATCTGAATCAACTGGAGCCACGAACTCTTTTGGTAGGAAGACAACCATGTTTATACCAGCTTGGGGTTTGTCATCCTCCTCGCCATCAGTCTTAAGCTTTGGGCGCCAAACTTTAGACCAAACCTTCTTCTTGTCCAGCACATGTCTCTTTACTTCTTCATTCTGTTCTAGCTGACGTAAGCGCTGGACTCTCCTTTTCTGAGATTTGGTCAAGCCATCTAGACAGCACTACAGATTGGGCTTCTTACATGTTTGGCTTGATCCTTCATCGTCCAGTTGCAACGTGCGTCGGCGTTTAGGAGCTCGGCACATGATATCCTCATTAGGAACCAGAGAATCGGCCACCTCTTCCAGCCGATTATTTGACTTCTCATTGACTCAGCCTCCCAGCCGATCATGAACACTGGCCTTGCCCCCCAGCCGATCGTGGACGCTGGATTTGCCCCCCAGCCGATCATGGACTGAGACCCGTTGATTGCCGAATTCACAATGATCCCCGGCTAAAGGTCCTCTGTCATCAAAGCAAACCCCTTTGGACGAGTTGCTATTGTTGTAAGCTCCATTGCATTCTACACAATTTTCTGGCGTTGGCAGTTTGACCCCTTCTTCCCAACAGTACTTAAAGAATGGGCATCTCTAATGTCCTTCATTACACCTTACCCACTCTTCTCTTCCCCTTGCTTTCTCTTGTTGGCGGTGGAACTTATTGATTAGCATCTGGGACGTGACAAGCTAGCGTGGCTTCAAGACTCCTTCTTCAAGTAGTAACCCTTTTCCTTTGACATTGGCAGCGGTTACTTGTACTTTGGGATCAACGGCTCCTTTATTTTGAGCCGAATCAGATGTTAGTAACTTAACTCGTGACGTGTCTTTGCTAGACACCTCAACTGTTTTAGTTGGGAAGGGGTGCTGATCAATCATCATCAGCTTTTCAGCTTTGGTAGGAGTTTCAAATTTAAGCCTCCCGTGCTCAATAGCTGATTGGATTTGTTTTCTAAAGATCTTGCAATCATTGGTGTCATGTGATGTTGTATTGTGACACTTGCAATACTTCATCCTCTTCAGCTCCTCTGCAGATGGTATAGTATGGAATTGGGAGAGTTTAATCTACCCTTGTTGAAGCAACAAATCAAATATTTTATCGGTCTTAGTGATATCAAAGTCGAATTTCTCTGGCTCTTTTTTGCCGAAGGGACAGGACACTGTCTTCTTGCCCTTGACCCACTCTGCAAGCCGTATCATATTATCTTCATCTTCTGAGTCAGAGTAGTCCACATAAGACACCTTCTTCTAAAAGTTTCTTCTAGGCTCATGGGACTTTGCAGTTTCCTGACTCATCTGACTGACCAACCAGCTGAGGCTTTCGAAGTCATGTGATGCATATTTCTCTCTCAAGGTTGGCAAGAGACCTTGGAAAGCTAGCTCAGCCAATTGTTTGTCTCCCAAGTTCAAATTGCAGCACTTGTTTTTGACCTCTCTGAATCTTTGAACGAATCCAGGTACTGTTTCATCGTTCCTTTGCTTGAGCATGGTCAGTGTCGGGCATACACCCCGGGTACTCATGCAACGAAGGAAGAGGAGTAGAAGACGGACTCCTAGAATTCCCCTGTACTCCTACTAGGACTCGTGCCATGTAATCCTACTAGGACTCCTACCTTGTAACCGACTAGGTTCCCACCCCCTGGACTATATAAAGGAGGGCCGGGTACCTAGCCGATCATCGACAATCCCTCCGGGGATCAACATCCAAGCGCAGGGCGCAATACTCCAAACAGGACGTAGGGTAGCTACTCCGGCTACCCGAACCTGTATAAATCTTGTGTCTTGTGTCCTCGTGCGTACCTTCGGGTTCCAGATCATGGCGATCCCCACCTTCTACCCTGCTGCGGGTACCTCCTATGGGGGTTGAGAGGTTTAAACACCGACAGCTGGCGCCCACCATGGGGTCGATCGTCACGATCATTGGGTGAATTTGAAGGACCGTCGTCCAAGTCAATCTACGAAGTGACAACGTTGCTGTCCAGTTTCCGTCTATCGGCGACACAACATGCAACTATGTCATATCCTAGGCGAGTTCGAGCAAATTTTTGTCTCATCGAGTTCGAATTCCAGTACGGAACGAATCAAGGCAACTATTGTTTCCAGCATCAAGTCCAAGATGGATTTGGTACCGTGCCTTATTGAGATTCGTGCATCACGGTGCAACAGAGGAAGTTGACGAGTTCAATACCAATTCGATTCGGAGCAAGTAAGCTTTGGACCTATATGGTTGCGTTACACACACCTCAACACGGTTCGGGTCCCAAGCAACAGCTACTACGGAGACCAAGAAAAAAAAGGCAACACTACTTGTGTGCGAGTATGGAAATCAATTTGATGGCAAATTACTACTCGCACAAAGAGAAGCTCCTGCCTTTGTATTCGTGCGGCACCAAAGTAATCAAGCCTTGTCTCCATGTGAAAAGCAATCAGGTTTTGACTTCACGTGAAAAGCAAATACAGTTTGCCCAATTCTGCTACACGCACTCACAAAGCTCCCACAAGGATCCAAAATCAACTACCAAGGCAATTCAAGATCATCGCTTGGTGCACACAGAACATGCAGAAAAGCAGTACTACGCCTACATACGGCTGCATCAACACGAGTATGACTACATCGTCTCCCGGTAGCACAGGCTCTACCTCCGCACCGCCGTGCGCCACGACTACTCGTGATCCGACCGCACGGGTTCTACCTCAACACTGCTGTACGCCGTGACTACTCATCACCCGGCCGCACAGGCTCTACGTCAACCTCGCCGTGCGCCGCGAGTACTCGTCTTCCTGCCGCAGCGGCTCTACATCGACTACGCCGTACACCGCCGCGACGTCGTCTTCTGGGCGTACGACTACCTCGACTACTTACCTCGACTAGTCTCAACTAGAAAACTAGTCGAGGACGGCTCCCGCGACATCAATAACTAGTCGGATCCACCTCCAACTAGTCGACTTCAGCTCCAACCATCGCAGCTCCATCACCGACCGCCACGGCTTCATCGACACTCGTCCACGAATCAAGCTAAGTCACTTATTTCAATAATTATTTTTTTTCTTCGGCTTGTTTTCCACATACAGGAACCAACGCTGAAGACTACTCCGTGTACGCCTCTCAACGGCTACTTGCCAGCAGAGCTACACCGTGCCAATTATTCCTAGGGGATGTTGACTGCCTGTCACAGGCTTGGTACACCAAATTAGGAGGCTCTTGCCACGACGTTTTGTGTACTGAGTGCTGGAGGCACACAACGGCTACACCCTGAGGAGGCACTGCGCAATCCTGCTCTCCGCCATGCGGAACAACGAGCAATCGCGCTCTCTCTTGTCGCCATGTCGACTACTTTCGTCTACCTCTTAATGGCCTCGCTACAGTAGCACACGCCTTGATCTGTGCAAAGCCTCGACTCTCCTGTCATGCCTCCACGTCCCCAGCGACTACGGCTAAACAGGCTCCTCAGAGACCGGGTGCTTAAACCGGCTCTCTCCGTCATGCCTTCACGCCCTAGCGGCTATGGCTAAACAGCGACCACAGAGACTGGGTGCTAAACCGCATCAGGCTAACTACTCGACGCCTAATGACCACAACAAGAGCATGACACATGACATTTACATCTATATTCATATTTGTATTTGTCATTTGTAGATTTAATTTCTACAACAATGCTACATAATGTACGCATCTCTACATTCAGGTCAAGATTCGGCGACGACTTCCAGTACGCTCCGCGTACCTCCACCGGCGCGGCTAGTTCCCAAACTCGGGGGCTACGCTCCAAAACACTACTCGACAACAACTCGAGTAGTCTCCGCTAGCTCTCTAGCTCGGGGGCTCAGCACCAACAACTACTCGATGTGGCTCCTACGGCTCACCTGGCGATGAGCTCGGGGGCTGAACGCTACAAGAGTACTCAAATGATGACTTCCGCAAGACTGAAGACCCTCGGACTGATTCTTCAATCGTTCCAAGGCTCGGGGGCTACTAGGCTACACTCATCAGTTGATTTTTTCAAGACGGAAGCAGAATCAAGATTGACCCTCAGCCAGAATCTACAACTCAACCTAAGGTTCGGGGGCTACTCCATATGGGGTGCAATTTTGCAATCGCACTTCCATATAAATCTCGACTTCAAGACAAATGAGCTGGACCACCTTCCAGCCTCGCGGCAGTTCAAGTACTATTGAAGACTTCTCCAAGTAGTACTCGAGGACGCTCAAGAACTACTCGAAGAGGCTTCAAGACTACTCGAACTACTACTCTCGACTCCAACGTGCTCGGGGGCTTGTCGGGCATACACCCCGGGTACTCATGCAAGGAAGGAAGAAGAGTAGAAGACGGACTCCTACTAGAATTCCCCTGTACTCCTACTAGGACTCGTGCCATGTAATCCTACTAGGACTCCTACCTTGTAACCGACTAGGTTCCCGCCCCCTGGACTATATAAAGGAGGGTCGGGTACCTAGCCGATCATCGACAATCCCTCCGGGGATCAACATCCAAGCGCAGGGCACAATACTCCAAACAGGACGTAGGGTAGCTACTCTGGCTACCCGAACCTGTATAAATCTTGTGTCTTGTGTCCTCGCGCGTACCTTCGGGATCCAGATCATGACGATCCCCACCATCTACCTTGCTGCGGGTACCTCCTATGGAGGTCGAGAGGTTTAAACACCGACAGTCAGATCCATGATCTTCATCTTATGGATGCTGAAGAAGAAGTAGTTATGGAACTGTTGTTCCAAATCAGACCACTTGATGATGGAGTTAGTTCGTAGTGATGTGAACCATGAGAATGCTGGTCCTGATAGAGATGAAGAGAACAAACGTATCCTGAGTGCATCAATGTTCGCTGCTTCTCCACATTGGATGATGAATCGAGTGATGTGCTCCATAGTGGATGTCTCATCTTGCCCAGAGAACTTGCTGAAATCTGGCAACTTGAATCTTGGCGGGAATAGTATTTGATCATAGCCAGACGGATACGGTGTCCTGTACATGCAGGATAGTTGTTTGGGTTTTATCCCATATTGCTTCAGTAGCATCTCCGAGAAGTGGTTAATCAACTCCTGCTTCATGTTAGACTTCAACTCAGCAGATACTTGTTCAATCGCCTTTATATTAGCTGGAGTTTCTGGAGGCCGTTCTTCTAGGATTCTTGGTTGTGGACTTGGTGCCACTGACGCCCCTGTCCGAGAAGAATTCTGCACATTTGCAATAGCTAGAGCTTGTCTGATCGGCTGACCAACCGATGGAGTTGGCTGCTGCAAATTCGATTGGCTTGAGATAGCCAATTGATTTAGAAGTGTTTGCAGTAGTTCTGAAGACTCCACTTGTGGAATTACTGGCTGCCCTGTCACCCCTTGGTTGATCGGCTGCTGCGGTGATGATCTGGTATGAGCCATTGTATTCGTCGGGGTCAATACACACTGCATTGATGTTGACTGCTGTAGTGGGGCAGTCTGTATGGGCATCCACAATGTTGGTTGCTGTAGTGGAGCAGTCTGCACAGGCATCCCGAGTATCGGCTGTTGAGCCGATCTCAAAGGTGGAATGGGAGTTGATTTCTGAGGTGGAATGGGAGCACTATTCTCTGTTGGTATGACCATATGATCATGAGCTAGGCTGATCTTACTCTTTCAAAGTTCTTGCTCCCATGATTAAAGTAGACGAAATCAACTCCATCCCCATTCATGTGCACAGTCCCTGGAGTACCTCCAAACATGGCTTGATAAGACTGTGGTTACTTCACTTCTGGAACTTCTTCAGGTTGAGGCTCGAAAAAATTGAGATAACATTCTCAAAGTGATCACGAGGTAAACTCCTACCAGTAAGCCTTCCGTCTTGATCTCTCATTGCAGGATAATTTTGTTGATTTTGCACTGGAAACATCTGATCCTGGATGTTAGTTTGTACTGGTGTTGTGACAGTAGGGTCTTTAGCTTTACCATCACCACTTTAATTCTGAATCAACTGGGAGTCCAATGAAGAACCAGGAGTAGCCTGTGGAGATGGTATGACTTTTAATGTTGGGTCATCAATCGGCGGGGTGGCCGATTGGACCTGTTGGAACACCGAAAGAGTTCAGTTCGATTAAATATATGCAGGTCCCAGATATCCTCCTTCTGCTCGTTTCTTGAGTGCTTCAATCAGACTATTTTGCACCATATTAGCAAAAACTTTAGCTTGATCGGTCATTATCTGGTGCATCGCCTTGGTCATCATATCCTTAAGTGATTCAGGATCGGCTAAGAAGGTGATTTGCTTAGGCGTAGGCAGCAAACTCTTCTTGAAGACTCCACCCTTAGTCTGACCATATGATTCCAGGCAAAGCTCTTCATAATATCTCATGTGAGCTTCGAACTTATCTTTGTCTGCATCCTTCAGTTGATCCCTGGTAATCGCTTGGACGTTTCCTAGATCAATCTCAAAAGAACCCGTCTTCGTAGGCTTCGTCATTATTGACTTTTTCGGGTCCCACCAGGCGTGCCAAAAGTGTGTTGATGCGAAAATAGGACATCACCTCTGCGCGTAGCACACGTGACTCCCCGGTCTGTAGCGAGGCGTGCTAGTCAATCTGACATGTTAATTGACAATGGAAAATATTAGGGATCGACAAGAGAACCGATGGCCTTTCAGCGACACGTGTACCAGCCAATCGGCCGATACAGGTAAAGCGGGATCGACCGGGTCGAGAGCGACCGAAGAGCGGATGTGTAAGTAGATAGATCAGTTGGATCGGCCGATCGTGACGTCAGCACTCGAGTAGATCGGAATCGGCTGCGGTGTTAGAAGCTGATAGGATCTAGATCGAGTGGATGATAATGATAATAGCTAAAACCACAAGAATTGGTACGAAAACTTGCAGATCTAGTTAATATTGGCAAGGGGTGAATAAAGAACTAGACGAAACCTCAGCGATGCGCCCGGAGGTCAAAGCCTAGGATTATTCGGTAAAACGATACTCACAAGCTTGCCGGAGGTCAGTTGATACAGCCCGACGAACTCAAAGCATGGCGTTGTAGAAAAAGGGAAAACACAATGGCGAAGTCACCGAAAAGTAGATGTTGTAAAGGTAGATGTTGTAAACTAGATGCAGTAAAGTAAAGGGCTTGCCCGAAGACGGTTTGTTTGATATTGGTGTCTACAATTTTTTCGACCATGCAGGGTCGCTATTTATGTCCCTAGGACAACCCCGACTCCTAGCCGATAACAGCACTATTTTCTTGCATATAAAGACAAAAAACTGCTAAAAATAGAAAAGGACTCTCGTGGGAGTCAAAACTTCCTAAAACTATCTCTTTGACCCGTCGCCAATCATAGACTGACCCGCCTCCACCATGCTTTCCTTTTGGCGTATCTCCTTGATTATTGCCTTCTTCCTTTCTATCGGCCAATCCTCTGGTTAACCATCGGCCAATCGCTCTGACCCGCTAGCCCACTAATAGACTCAAACTCCTTTTAACCATCGGCAGATCCTGTTGACTACCCTTTTTTCTTTCTCTAATTGGCCGATTGGACTCTGTTTTCATCGGATACTCTTCCTTATCCTTTTTGACTTGGTTTTCCAAAAAGTGGTGTCAACAATACTCAAACAAGTTCCTAACTAATTTGTTTGTCTTACATCAACTACCCTGTATATGAACTACTTCTATAGGTACCTCTACTGAAGGTTCAGCATATCCGCGACTTGATCCGCGATAGGCGCCATCTCCTCCAGTAGGGTTTTGTACTGCTCATCCGTGCAGTTCACCGCAAGACCCCCAGCTACCACATCCATTGGCGCCTTTGGGAAGTACAACTTCATGAAGGTGAGTATCTTGTTCGGTATCGACTTCGTCAAGTGCTTGTTGTACGTCGTCAGGCGCCCGGGAGCTTCCTTCAGTCTATCCATGAGAGGCGCTATCTTGGGACCGCCTGGATGAGGAACCAACAACCTTGCAATGGGAACTGCGACTTCTTCAAGTTCCTTCAGTTGTGCATGTAGCTTCTCGCAATCCTCATTAAGCTTCTGCAGAGATTTGTAACAACGCACTAGTTCAAGATTAGAGGCTTCATAAAGCTCCATCCACATGATGCACTCATGGCGCATCTGTGCGTACTAGTACTCGGCTACCTCTTGGGGGTCGGTCTTCCAGTACACGATGTTCTTGAGATCCGTCTCTGAAGCTTTCAGTCGGTCGACAGTAACCTTAAGATCTGCAGACAACTCGTCAACTGTGTTAGACTACACATAAGCACTGCAACAAGTACTGAACGATTGTCGTATAAGGCCTACCTCTTTTCTTCTGGCGCAGAGTCTTGTTCTTCTTGATCGAGTCATCCCTCTTCGCCCACATGTCTTGTACCTTGTTATGGTACTGGGCAAAGGCGCCATCAAGCTTGGATTGGAGCAGCACAGAGTGCTTCTTTCATTTGTTCAACTCCTTCTCCAGAGCTTCAGCTCGGATGACCATGTCACCGTACCCCTTCAAGAGCTCGGTCTTCTGACAGGACCACTCCACCAGGCCCTGCGCCGGATCACAGCTCAATCAGTACTCAATATCCAATGATGCAAGACTACTCCGGGGTATTGATAGCGTACCTTGATCAACTGCTCTATGCGACGCCACGACTCCATGCTTAGAGACACAAAGGTCAGGTCGGTCAGATCATCGTCTAGCAATTCGAGACCTTCGCAGCTCAAGGTCCAGTATCTGGCATCGGCGCCGAGCAAAGTGGCACAACGTCCTCCACCATCGCCTCGCGGATGATGACTTCGGTCCATGATTCGGGCTGAGGGTCCACTCGCATCTCTGCCCTTGGCTCGGGGGATGTAGTTGCAGCTTGCCCGACAACTGGCTCAGTAGTTGCTGCCTCGACAATAGCCGATTCCATGCATACTGCCTCAGGGATCACCGCTCCATCGGCTTGTGGTCCTATCAAGATCAGTTCAGCAACATGTGGCGGCTATGACTACTCTACATGATGAGTACTCGTGACAACAGGCTGCGTACCTTCTACCAGGGTGGCTTCTTCAAGCCTCGTCTCTGTTGTAGCTTCAGCTTGTGGAGGTGGCGAGGGTTCTCGTGCCTCCACCGAGCGGTCCTGAAGGACCGATTAGGCGACCAGAGAGGGGGGGAGTGAATGGGAGCTGATAAAAATTCTTCTCGAAGGAGATTGAAACTCCGACAAGATGAACTAGCTCGGTCGGACCCCCAAAATCACACGCTCAGCACTTCTACCTTCCGTTTGCTAAAACCACGTAGCCACTAGAGTGCTACTGGTCCTAGGAACAAACACTACCAGCAACCTCAACACACACACACCAACGACAGCGGAAACAACTCGAAAGCCGGCTGTCCGGAGGGGGGCGGTTGGGCGGGTATAGGGGGCGGTTAGACCGCCTCCACCAGGCTACCAAGAAATCCTCCGAAACACCTCTTCCGAGCACCAAAACGCACCACGGTTTCACCAAAAAAGATCTCTGGTCAGGGCCATGCTAGCTACCAGAAAATCTTGGCGAAAACCAAAACTCCACCCAGGGGCCTAGGGGCGGTTATATCGGCTACTCGGGGCGGTCTAACCTCCTGTACCCAGCAACGAACTCCAAACAAGAACTCCTAGCAAACTCACAGAGAACGACCCGAAATTTCACCCAGACGCTCCTATGATCAAGGCGAACAAACTCACAGAGGAAAATCTGGCGAACCAAAACTTTGACTTGGAAAGACCCAGGGCGGTTAGACCGCCCCCTCCAGGTGGTTAGACCGCCTCTCCTAGAAAAACAGCCCGCGGGTCAACCACAAACTTCCTCACGCCCGATCTCCCGAATCACTCCACGGATTGCAGCAAAACTTCGGGAATAGCTGGGTTACCTCCTGGGCAACCTCTACCTCAAAGGAATCGACCTGAATCGCTCACAATCAAGAGGAATCAAAGAAATCGCTTCTTTAGGTCAAGAACTCGCCCAACTCGAAAAACCACCAAATCGAGTCTGATTCAAAGGAGATTTGGGGGCAAAGTCACCAGCCAAAGAGGCACAAGATCCTCATATGTGACACCCACCAAAGACCACAAGAAATCGTCCTCACAACACCGCCAACAAACAGCTCCGAAAATCAACACAAAAAGGGACGGGAAAACCACCTTGAGGAACAACGTCGAACCATCTATACATACCATGAAGATTCGTACAAGGTCTAGCTTGCCACCCAAACATCCATCCCTCTCTCTAGATCTCACATGAAGCTCTCAATCTAGTCCTAGGAAAAACTAGGGAAAAAGGAGAACGAAAATGGAAAAACAAATGACCTAGGGTTCCAAGAGTTGGCTGCCATCCACCCACTCAATGAGTATATATGGAGGCACACAAAAGACTAAACTACCCTCACCTAATAACTAGGGATACAAGCCCCTCAAGGGCGGATTTGGAAGTCTTCGGAATTTCTTCATCGGACGGATGCCCGGCGACCGCAACCTGCTTAGCTTCGACGCAAGCTTTTTGATCCCGACGTGTGTCCCCCGCTTCGAAGCATCTCGGCGCTGGCGGCCTGGGCGGTCAGACCGCCCCCCTTGGGCGGTTAGACCGGCCCGGGAGATCTGACCGGCCCCCGGGCGGTCGACCGCCCCTCTCGGGTGGTTGAACCGGCCTGGGTGGCCGCACCTCCTCGTCGAGTCTTCGGCCTCGGTTTTGTGGCTCAACCGAGTAACCCAGTGGTTTTCTGGTGAAGCAATGCAAACCCCGCGAACTCGGTGTAGCCTCCACCAATCTCCACTCATGACTCGGCTCCCACGTAGTCCCGGCTCGACCTTGGTTTTGAGGCTCTACCAAGAAACTGCCCATGACTTCATCTTGCTGTTCATGCCACCATGCAGCCTGCACTTGACCCCGCTAGACACCGGGTCCCTCGAACGAAGCCTACTCGTCTTCTCCACACTTGGAGGCCTCACCGGCAACGACCTTTCGCGCTTGTTCTTCACCTGCACCAACACGAGTCAAGCCGCAACCTGCACCTGCAATACTTAGCCAAGAATCAGTCCACACAACGTTGTCAATCACTCATCACACAAGGAAGTGACCATCCACCGGTCCTCGAACCACACATTGTCCTCAATCTTCCCCTTGACGAGTGCATTGACAACACCCACAAGAAGTAACACAAGAGAAAAGAAAAAAAGAAACAAATAAAAAGAAACCTCAACAAGCGATCGAAAGCCAAAGAAAGGTGAAGAGCAAGATCACTTGAAGAAGACAAGTCTCGGACACCCTTGGCAAGGGCAACGGCTCGACACATTCGAGACAAAACCATGCTCAAACAAAGAGCGAAAACCACCGAACCAAAGCTCGAACACCACAAAGAGCTCCCCCTGCACATATGCAAGCTCCCCCTGAGCCAAAGTACACTCCCCCTGAACAAATGCAGCAATGCAACACGGGAATGCAACAAGGAGCAAAAACTACTCACTCTGCCTAGGGCGGTTAGACCGCCTACCCCAGGCGGTTAGACCGCCTACCACACATCTGACCGCCTGGGGGCGGTTAGACCGCCCCATGTGACCGGCCCTGCACCAAACTGCTCAAAAACTTCCCGAACCAATTGGAACACCTTCCAAACACTCCCAGGTGCCCAAAGCATGCACAAACTTCTCCCCCTTGTTGACAATGCATGAATCAAGGCAAAATGCGAAACTTTACAACTTATAGCTTCTCAAATGTACAAAATTCATCACAAGGAGCTACACAAGTCCAAATGAGCGAGTTAGATACTCTACAGGTTCGTAATGACCTTAACTACATGATCACCAAGTTTCACAACCATTGGACAAGTCTAAATAGGATTTGAGTAATTTTGCGAAAAGTTACTCTCTCACAAGCAAAAACCTAAACATGAGCAAAACATGTCAAAATGGCAAAGCCACACAAACTTCATGCTAGGACAGCCATTCTAATCATAAGACCATCGCAAACACCCACAAGCACCTCATGTCATGTCAAAGCCACCGAGCCATGTGCCTACTTATATGTATGAGACTTCTCATTGCTAGGCATCATGCAATGGTTTAGCACCCAAAGCAAATTAAATTCAGCACATGTGACATGGGAGCATATTTTCCAAGCATTTTACATTTCATTTTCAGATTTATGAATGGTACATGAAATGTCTTTGCGACAAAAAGGAACTTATGCCACTCAACAAGATGAAGCAAGAGGGCTAAACATTCATGATGGCAAATGAGCCTTTGGCCCCATATGATCAATAAACTAGCTATCCAACCACAAATTAAGCATAGCAAAGCCACTAAAACATGTCAAGATCATATAAAGGTGTTTACACATGAGAGAGCATATATGTGACATTTTCGAAAAATATAGCCATCAACCATGGATCATTCATCAAGATCATCAAGAGCTAAGCCAAGCTAACCATAGCATACCAAACAAGCTCACAAAAACATATATAGCATCCCATGGTGAACAATGTATATAGTAGAAGATTTTCCTATCCAATGCATATGATACAAAATGCATGCAATCTAAGATACAAGGATGCCTATACATCATGTTACATATGCCATGCCAAATGCAAGAAATGCATAAAGGAAACTATACATATGCTACAAAGGAGCTCCCACACACCCAACTCAAGAAATCAAACACACACCAAGTCCCCCCGCAAACGAGTGAAAGTTGCTTGATCTAGGGGTTTGGTGAAAATATCGGCTAGTTGGTCATGTGTGGGTACATGGATCAAAGCTAGCTTTCCTTTCTCTACGTTGTTTCTCAGGAAATGATACCTCACTTCTATGTGCTTGGTTTTGGAATGGAGCACTGGGTTCTTTGCAAGGCTTATGGCACTGGTGCTATCACATTGAAGTGGAACATGGGTATACTGCTCACCAAAGTCACTCATGGTGTATGAAATCCAAAGGAGCTGAGAGCAACAACTAGCAGCGGCAATGTACTCTGCTTTGGTAGTGGATTCAGCAACACTCGACTGCTTGCGGGAAGACCAAGACACCAAAGAAAAACCCAAAAACTGGCAAGTCCCAGAGGTGGACTTCCTATCCAACCGACACCCAGCAAAATTCGCTTCTGAAAACCCATGAAGCGCCAAAGAAGAGGACGCGGAGTACCAAAGGCCGAAGTCAGGAGTGTGACGCAAGTACCTAAAAATTCGCTTCACCACTTGCCGATGCGAAGTCCTCAGAGATGCTTGAAAACGAGCGCACAGACACACCGAGAACTGTATGTCCGGCCTTGTCGCTGTTAAGTAGAGGGGTGACCCGATCATGCTCCGGTACTCCTTCTGGTCCACGTGTTCACATTCCTCGTTCGCATCAAGAGCTGTAGTCGTACTCATCGGCGTCGTCATAGCCTTGGAATCCTCCATCTTGAACTTCCTCACAATCTCCTTGGTGTACTTAGCCTGGTGCACAAATGTTCCTTCCTTTGATTGTTTGATTTGTAGCCCGAGGAAGAACTGCAACTCGCCCATCATCCTCATCTCAAATTCCCTGCTCATATCCTCTGCAAACCTTGCAACAAGGGAGTTAGACGAGCCACCAAAGACAATATCATCCACGTACACCTGCACAATCAGGATATCTCTGCCCTGCCTCAGAAGAAACAAGGTCTGATCGACCTTCCCCATCTCAAAACCTCTCTCAAACAAGAACCCCCTCATCCTACCATACCAAGCTCTAGACGCCTGCTTCAACCCATACAGCGCCTTCCTCAACTTGTACACCCGGTGGGGGTACTTCTCACTCTCAAACCCCGGAGGTTGCCTCACATACACTTCTTCCTCCAACACACCATTCAGAAAAGCACTCTTCACATCCGTTGGGTGCAACTTGAATCCTTTAGCCACGGAAAAGGCTAGAAGAATCCTTATTGCCTCCAAACGGGATACGGGAGCAAAGGTGTCCTCCTAGTCGATCCCCTCCTTCTGACTGAACCCCTGAGCAACAAGCCTCGACTTGTTTCTCACAACCTCACCTTTCTCTCCCTCTTTGTTCTTCCACACCCACTTTGTACCAATCGGCTTACACCCTGGGGGAGGGTCAACCAACTCCCAAACCTGATTCCTCTCAAAGTTCTCCAACTCCTCATGCATCGAATTAACCCAATTGTGATCAGATAATGCGTGTCCAATATCTTTGGGCTCAAAAGTAGCAACAAATGAAGCATGAGAAAAATGAGAATTGTTTCGAACCCTCGACCGTGTAGTGCGTTTATTCATGTCGCCGATGATCCTCGAAGCTGGGTGATCCACTTGTACTCACCGGGGAGGTTCTCGCCTCGATGCTACCTCCCCCTCAACATCAGCTTCTCCTCATTCTTGATTTGTCGTTGTAGGTGTAGTAGAGGGTCCGTCCATCACCGTAGTCGAAGTAGTGGGTACATGTTCAGCCGGGGGCACCGCACCGCCATCTTCATCGTCTCCATGTCCATGCTCCTCCTCCTGAAAGATCTCCTCGCCAAGCTCATCATCACCTGCACACTCAAAGACAAGTTGATTACGTGGCTCTGTCTCATCGAAGGTTACCTCGCAAGTCTCCACGATTTGGTTAGTTTCAAGATTGAGCACATGATATGCTCTAGAATGAGATGCATAACCAAATAAAATACCATCGACAGACCTAGCCTCAAACTTATCCAACTTCCTGCCTTTCTTCAGAATGAAACACTTGCAACCAAAGACATGGAAGTGACTCACCTTGGGTGTGCGACCATGCATCAACTCATAGCATGTCTTCTTCTTGTGCACTCTGAGGTAGATCCTGTTTGACACATAGCACGCCGTATTCACCGCCTCAGCCCAATACCTCCTCGGAGTACTATGCTCATCAAGCATCGTCTGAGCCATCTCGCACAAGGTCCTATTCTTCCTTTCCACAACACCATTATGGGGAGGCGTATACGGACTCGAAAACTGGTGCTCAAGACCCAAGTCATGGCAAAAGGTTTCAAAACGAGAGTTTCTGAATTCCGAGCCATTATCACTGCGGATAGCTCGTATGGCATCTCCGTGCCTCTCGTTCCTCAACCTCAACACTAGATCTCAAACAAAACCAAACATCTCCCCCTTATCCTAGAGAAAGAACACCCACGCATACCGAGAATAGTCGTCCACCACAACAAGGACATACCACTTCCCACCCGCCGATCGCACACGAGCTGACCCAACAAGGTCCATATGGAGCAGCTCGCATGGATGCTCAGTCATCACACCGGTGAGAGGCGGGTGAGAAGAGGCTACCATCTTGGCATGCCTACACGGCGCACAAACCAACTCTTTGTCAAGTCTCAACCGTGGCAATCCTCGGACCAAATTGAGTTTACTCAAGCGCGACAAGAGGTCAAAGCTCAAGTGACCCAACTTCCTATGCCACTTCCACAACTCACTCGAAGAACCAGCCAAAAAACAACGCTCCACACCCGAAGACTGAGAAAAATCAGCACGAAACACCTGACCCTCGGGAACGACCATACAAACAAGGTCCCCACGAGAGTCCAAAATCCGAGAACCACCTGGCCGAAACAACACCTCAAAGCCCTCATCCAACAACCGGGACACAGAAAGTAAATTGTACCACAGCGATTGAACAAGAGCAACACGCCTCAGAGTGATCTTGTCACTCACTTTGATCTCACCTTCAGAAAGCACACGCCCACGCCCATTGTCCCCAAAAGTGATGTACCTCTTCGTCACCACTAGGACGAGAGTTGAGAACCACCCCCTGTCTCCGGTCATCTGCCTCGAGCAACCGAAGTCAATCAACCAAATGTTCTTCAAGTCTCCCACCTGAAATTAAAAAACGAGCACGTGAGCGAACAGACGACTCAGCACTGGGGTTAGTACCAAAAGAGTAAAACCAGTGTCAATCCATTTCCTCGAAAGTGGGGTTAGCACACATCAAACCATCTTTCCTACCAAAACTACCACCACGAACACCACCTCGGTAACCACTCTGAGGAAACCACCCCTCACTGCCTGGAGGAGGACCAAAGCCACGAAAGACAACCCGTGGACGGTCCCTCCTCTCCTTCTCAAAGCTACGACTCCTCTCATCCTCGTAGTGAACTCGAGGAGGAGAATGCCTAGCAAACTGACCACCTGCTGACTCTCCAGACCAACCACCAGCAACACCACCTCCAGAACTGAAACCTCTCGACTCAACACCTCGAAAACCACTCCGCCCGGAGTCGCGGGGGCGGTTGAACCGCCTAGCCAGGCCGGTCTAACCGCCCCCCTCTGGGCAGGGCCGGTCTGACCGCCTAGCCAGGCCGGTCTGACCGCCCCCTCCAAAACTGCTCCTCGGCTGCGGGAACTCGCATCTCCCCATGCCGGAACACTTCTCACCACTGCTTTACCCCTGGGCAGTGGCATACGAGGCTTAGGTACACCATGGGAAGGGTTGTACCTATCCTTGTTCGCCCACTCCTTTGCCATCCTCTCTTCACGCTTCCTCTTGAAGCAAAACTCATCCTTGTGACCCTCTTTCCCACAATAGCCACAATGGAACCTCACAAGCTTAGGCTTAGACTTGGATTGGGGCTGCTCACTTGGTTTCTCTCCACTCAACTCCTCCACCGGTTTCTCCTCACTAGCCTTCTCACTCACTTTTCCAAAGAACACTTTCCCCGAAGTGCTCACTAACTTGATAGGCTTTTGCAGATCATTTGTGGGTGTAGGAAACACGGGTGGAGCTGGGGTGTGTCTAGTCGGTTCCTAAGGTGGTTGGGTTTTGGAGGGAAATCATTTTTGTGGTGGGTTTTTGGTGGCTCTAGGATATTCTCTCCACTTCCCTCACCAACGTTGTTTGCCCCAAGTCCCTCACCATCCTGCCTCTTAAATGCCTTGATCATCATTCTCAACTGAGGCTCATGACCCAACAACCAACCCATCCATTTTCTCAACTCATCATTCTCATCCTGCAAATGATCAACATAATGTGCAAGTTCCAAATTTTTCAAAGCATGCATTTCACAGGTAGAGCATGATGTAGGCATGGGTTCCTTCAATTTAGCTTCAAGAGAACTAGTGTAAGCATGCATCTCATCAATCTTAGCATGCAAAACAGGGCAAGAAGTGCAAGCACCTAGCAAAGCAGGTCTAGACTTAAGCTCAGCCACTTCAACCCTAAGCATATCTAGTTCCTCACACTTGGAGGCATGCTTTTCCTTGAACAAAGCAAGATCAGCAAGAAAGATGGAGCAATTAGCACAATCAACCTTATCCGAAACAACAGGACCAGCCTTAAGGGAATCAATCTCAAGCTTGCTATCAAGCACCTGTGTTTCTAGCTCAGCCACTCTAATCCTAGCATCCTCGAGTGAAGCCCTAAGCTCTTTCCTCATTTTCTTTGCCTCTCTAAGCATGTCATCACGATTATCAAGCAAAGTACCAAGCCATTCATTCTCCTGGCGCAAGAAGGGAAGCTCATCACGCACCTCGTCGTCGGACTCAGAATTCGAATCGCTCTGTGTGCTCTTCTTGCTGCCGGAGCTCAGCGCCATGGTGCAGAAGCCGTCTCTAGCGAAGCAGCTCAGCCCGCTCAGGTTCTTGGACGACTTCTTGCTCTTGCAACGATCACCTTCGTCTTCACTGCTACTCAAGCTCGAGGTGGAGTACACAGAACTGGAGTCGACGTCGCTTGCTCCAACCATCGCTCGGGCCTTGCCTCGGCTCTCCTTCTTCCTCGATCGTCGCTCGTCCTTGTACTTGTTCTTGTACTTGCTCTTGTGGTCGCGCCTCGACCGGTACTTTCCATCCATCCTCGGCTTGTGCTTGTAGCCGTCCTTGTTCTCGACCTTCTCCGGGCAGTCGGCGACGAAGTGTCCTGGCTTGCCGCACTGGAAGCATGTCCTCGTATTCCTCCTCATGTTCACTCGGTTCTCGTGCAGCTTCTCAAACCGTCTCGTCAGGAGCGCCAGCTCATCCTCTCCAAGCACGTCGAACTCCTCATCTGGCATAGACATCAAAGAGGACAAAGAGAACATCCTGGTGGATGGGTTAGTGTTAGGCTTTCCCTTCGAACCACCAAAGAGGGCAAGACTATGGGAATCAGTCAGACCCTCGAGCTTGGCAGTCATGCCCCTAACCACCTCAGCCGACTTGAGCTTCGAGAACAGCTCGTTCACCGTCAGAGTGTCATACTTCTCTGACTCCACAATGGCCTCGAACTTTCCGCCCCATATTGTACGATCCAAAGAGTGTAAGAGCTTGACAGCTCTATCATGATCATCGTACGGGAGCACGTCCACATTGGCCCTCATGTTGTTCACAACCACCGTGAATCTACGAAACAAGGCATCGATGGACTCACCCGGGGAGATGAGTGAAGTTCTCGTACTCTCTCCGGTAGGTCGCATACATCCGTGCTCGAACACTCGGGCATTTCCAACATGAGCCTCCTTCAGCACCGTCCAAATTCTACAAGCCAAGTGCTCAGTGTGCACCCGATCGAACTCAGGCTGACACAAAGCACGAAACAAGTAGTCGACCGCCTTGTTGTTGGCGTCGAACCTATCCCTCGATCCTGGAGTGAGGAAGTCCATGGGCTGGACATTGCCTGTGTCCACCGTGACATCCCAAAGGATCTGACCCTTTCCACGGAGGAACGCACCCATCCGCTTACTCCACGTCTGGTAGTTCTTGCCATCGAAGTGTGGAGGACCTGAACCCCGTTCCTGGTACGCCATCCTTGGATCTTAGACTGGTTAGAGTCAACAAAGACCCGAACTGGATCTGATACCACTTGAAGGACCGATTAGGCGACCAGAGGGGGGGGGGAGCGAATGGGAGCCGATAAAACTTCTTCTCGAAGGAGATTGAAACTCCGACAAGATGAACTAGCTCGGTCGGACACCCAAAATCACACGCTCTGCACTTCTACCTTCCGTTTGCCAAAACCACGTAGCCATTGGAGTGCTACTGGTCCTAGGAACAAACACTACCAGCAACCTCAACACACACGCACCCACGACAGCGGAAACAACTCGAAAGCCGGCTGTCCAAAGGGGGCGGTTAGACTGGGTATAGGGGGCGGTTAGACCGCCTCCACCAGGCTACCAAGAAATCCTCCGAAACACCTCTTCCGAGCACCAAAACGCACCACGGTTTCACCAACAAAGATCTCTGGTCAGGGCCATGCTAGCTACCAGAAAATCTTGGCGAAAACCAAAACTCCACCCAGGGGCCTAGGGGCGGTTAGACCGGCTACCGGGGGGCGGTCGACCTCCGTACCCCCGGCAACAAACTCCAAACAAGAACTCCTAGCAAACGGCACGAGAACGACCCGAAATTTCACCCAGACGCTCCTCTGATCAAGGCGAACAAACTCATAGAGAAAAATCCGGCGAAACAAAACTTTGACCTGGAAAGACCCAGGGCGGTTAGACCGCCCCCTCCAGGCAGTTAGACCGCCTCTCCCAGAAAAACAGACCGCGGGTCAACCACAAACTTCCTCGCGCCCGATCGCCCGAATCACTCCACGGATTGCAGGAAAACTTTGGGAATAGCTGGGTTACCTCCTGGGCAACCTCTGTAAGAAATCGGATGCCCGTTAGACTAAGAGGGGGAGGGGGTGAATTAGGCAACTTAAAACCTTAACCTATGGCTTCACTAATTTTGCGCAAAGGTAAACAAGAACATACTATCTATATGTGCAACTAGGTTGTTCTAGCGTGAAACTCCCATCCCAAAAGAAGGTTTGCAACCTATAGCCAATCCTAGCTTGATACTCCTCTAGGAAAGTAGAGGCAAACAAAGATTGCAATAGAGTAAATGCGGAAATGTAAAGGGGATGAGAGGAAGCAAACTCTTGACACGCGATTTATCCCGTGGTATCGGTAGGCACTAAGCCACCCCTAGTCCACGTTGTTGAAGCACTCACACAAGAGTATTGCTTCCCGGTCACCAAGTCTCTCCCAAGAGCACCAACTTGACTTGCCACAAAGGCTAGCCACTTAGGCACTTGTCAAGCTCCCTTGGTCACCTTGATGCCGCCTCCACTAACGAGCTTCTCCACCAATGAAGGGGGTCTCCACGTCCCCCGCACAAAGTGTCGTCGCCGCTCCACACCAAGCCGGAGGGTCGATGACGATTGCCGGTGAGCCACTTAGGCCCCAAGGCTTCCGGCGAACCTTGTACAACAGGATTCACTCAAGAATCACCTCACAAGGTTGGCACAACCTTGCACTCACTCAGCTCTAAGCTAAGCCTAGCACTAAGCACATACACAAAGCATATGCAAGTCTAAGGATGAGCAATTAAGCACTTGGGTGGATTGGATATGATCTTGAATGTGTCTTGAACTCCTCTGCACTTCCACGCAATCTAGCAACCTCAAATGAGTGAGTGGAGGGGTATAAATAGCAAAAGGCATCAAACTAGCCGTTGTCTAACGTCCACTGAAAAAGGTACCGTCGGATGATCCGACGCTATGCTTTTCCAGGGCGTCGGTTCATCCGGTGCCCCTCTCACGTCACGTAGCTGTTGAGGTTCTCTGACACAACTATTCCGACGTTATGCTTCGACGCTACGTCGGATCATCCGGTGCTGAAGGCCTCGCGTCCAAGTCGGTACTGTTAGCTTCCAACAGACCGTCGGATAGACCGACGCTATGCCTTGACCAAGGCGTCGGATCATCCGGTGCTGAAGGCTTCGTCTTGGCGCGTCTCTGTATGAATTCAAACTGAGCGTCAGATAGACCGATGGGGTCCCCACTTAGACCGTCGGATCATCCGGTGCTACTGTCTTCCTTGCTCTTCCTCTGCAACTCGTCCGACGCTACTAAATAATGGACCGTCGGTTCATCCGACGGTACCTAGGGTTTGACCCTGTGCACCAACTCGTCCGACGATTGCACCAACGCTTGTATTTGAGGGACCGTCGGTTCATCTGACGGTGTCTTTTCTTTTTCTTTTCTTGCTCGGTTTTGACCCTTTGTTTAAGCATTTTTGCATGGGGTTTTCTTGCATCCTTGGGACCTATAAATGTCTACAAAGACATGCTTAAACAATATGGTTAGTCCCAATGATAATGTTGTCATGAATCACCAAAATCAAACTCCGAACAAATGGCATATGAGGCCATGTTCGCTACAATCTCCCCCTTTTTGGTGATTTATGACAACACAACCAAAGCAAGCATAAATTTGCTAGAATTGACAGAATTAGAACCACTTACACTTGCTTGGATGCTTACCATCATCCAAATTCCCCCTAGATCAAACTTCCCCCTTTTTGATCTTATGTTCACATTCTCCCCTTTGGTCTCATATCCTTGAAACCACTTGTAAGCATCCTTGAAACCACTTGTAGGCTTAAGCCACAAGCTTGCTTTGGTCTCACATTCTCCCCCTTTGGAATAAAAATCTCCAAAAAGTCCCAAAGCAAACGGGTCCAAGGAAACTAGCAAGATCTAGCAACCATAGCTCAAAGGAGAGATGTCAAATGCAAGGGAGAAAGCCGCATGAACCATGATCCATATGTATGATATCGATGAAGAGACCACATGTGAGAATAACTAAGGTGGATCACATGCTCATGAGACTAGCATGATACAAACTGAGCTCCCCCTAAGTGTGTGCATAAAAAGAATACCACTTGCAAGACAAGGGTAGTGAGAAACAAGTGCACAACTACAAACTTGTAAAACAAGGTAGCTTAGAGCATATCATGCATAGAGGTAGCTTAAAGGACAAGAGATAAGACAAATGGGTTCTTGATACATTACCACTTGTAGATATCACTTGTAGTCTTTTGATTATTGCATACCTCGGGGGGGTAATCCTCTCTACCTTGTTGGAACCACATTGAGATGAGCCACTTGGAAATGATATCACTAGGTGACACCACTTGAAAGAAGCTTGCATAGAAGATACTTGGGGTACCACAGGGATTAGGAATGTATGAGTACATTGCCTTTGAACTTATATAGAGACATAAGCTCGCAAGGACATGACTCAATAACATGAAGCTCATATTGCTATATTCACTCTTTTAGAGATGTTAGATCACATTGAGAGTGAAATAGCATTCTCTTAGAATGAAACACCGCACCGGAACGCGTCGCTAAGTGACTACATAAGATAAGCTTGAAACAATGTTAGTCCCATAACCAAACCATAGGATGAGCTCCCCCTAAATGTGTGCATTTAGTGTTTGAATCACCAACCAAATGTATGCACATTGTTTATGACAACAAAAGGAAAGCTTACCCTATAGCTTGCTCATGATGCAAAGAGATGTATATGAAAACATGCACCATGAAAGAACAAGTGTAGCTTTCCTACACACTAATCAAACCATGTAGATTGCTCATGGGTTAGCTTATGACACAAGCAACCTACCATATGTAAACATTGCAACAAATGCAACCTAAACAAGGCAATGGAGCTACAATGATACAAGAGATGGGTTTTAGTTTCCATTACCTCAACCGGGGAACTTGGGCAACACATGTCCAATTTGCAAGCTTGGCTTATAGGCTTGAATCTTCTCATCTTGATTATGCCAAGCCTCCCAAGTCCCCGCTTATAGCCTTTAAGTAGCCTTCAGAACTCAAACCATTTGAGGCCCCTTCTTTTCGGTGATGACTTCCTTGGGCACCCAAATGGGTTGGTTCCTACCCCGCTCTTCCTTCATCTTCCCAACCTTGTGTGCAACCACCTTGCCATTTGCTTTCTTCTTGATGACGTAGGTGTTGCTCTTGGTCTTGTTCTTGCGGTTGGGCTTGGTGTAGATGAGGGAGCTCTTGATGGTGGGCTTCAATTTCTTCTTTGCGCCCTTGTCCATCTTCTTGACAAATTGAGGGCATTTGTAGAACTTGTGCCCTTCTCCATGACACTTGTAGCAAGTCACGGTTGTACCCTTCTCAAGCTTCTTCACCATGGGATCACGGTTATCTTGAGAAGGTTGGACTTGGCTCTTCATGTCTTGAGAGATGTCCACTTGTTCTTCATCATTCTTGCCCTTGCCCATCAAGTTTGCCAACCTCTCTCGGAGCCATTTCACTTCTCGCTTGAGTTCATCATTTTCCTTGCCTATGAGATAATCACATGATTCTACAACAACATTCTCATGGCAAGATGGTGAGCAAGATTCATCAATTAAATCAATGCAAGAAGTTGAAGCATCTACCTTGGAGATAGGAATTGCACAAGGGATAGATGTTTCATCAAGCTCAAAGGAATTACTTGTTTTAGTCTCATTACTCTCAATCTTAGATTTTAGCTCATCACACTCCTTGCTAAGCAATTTGAATTTGCACAAAAAATGTTCATAATTTGTAGCAAGGGTGTCACTAAGATCATTTAGAGCATTGAGTTCTTTAATTTCGTTAGCTTCTTGTTCAAGCATTCCTTTTTGCTCATGGATTAGCTCAACAAGATCATTGAGAGAGGTGGTGTCGGATTCGTCATCACTTACATTGCTTTCCATACCTTTGGCCATAAGGCACATGTGTGATGATGAAGGACCTTGCATGAAGCGGGTGGTGAAGTTCTTTCTTGATTCATCGCTTGAGCTGGAAGAACTTGATCCACCACTTGTCCACCCACGGACGGCTATTGTTGCTTCTTGCCTTGGTCTCCTCTCCTTGACCACCTTCTTCTTGGGCTTGTGCTTGATCTTGGTGAACTTGATGTGTTGATGATGAAGCCTTTCTCTCAAGTGGAAGTTGTAGCCGTACATGTTGACTTTCTTCACATACTTGAAGATCTTCTTCACGTACTCGGCCACCATGGATTCAACCTCTTCATCACTTGAGGAATCTCCATCGTCACCATCATCACCATCTTCTTCGCTTGAGCTTCCATGAGTAGCCATCCTACTCAACATTTTCTCTTATCGGCTTGAGAGAGCATGGCTTGTTGTTAGAGAGAATGGTTCTTGAGGCTTTTCTTGGGGCGCCTTCTTTGACTTGGGCATGAGTTGAAGCTCATGTGCCATGATCTTGCTCAAGATATGCGATGGCTTCAAATCTTCGAGCTTCTTCTCATAGATGATTGCCTTCACCAAGTCATAATCGGGCTTCCGGAGACTTTGAAGGATCTTGCGGTTGATGTTCAAGTCCGTGATGTCCTTCACACCTAAGGCATTAATCTCATTGACAAGCACATTTAGGCGTGAGTACATAGATTCGACATTTTCATTAGCAAGTTGCTTAAAGTTATTGAATTCTTCAAGGAGACAACCGTAGCATTCATTAGTGTTAACACCAAAATTTGGTAAGGAGTCTGACTTGTGGGTCCAACTCGGTGAGAAATCCGTCCGGCGGAAGGAAGGTTTCTTCAGACGCGTTCGGCAGAAAAATCCGCGGTCGGCTATCTACTTCCGTTCGGCAAGGAAACTGTTGAGCTGATTTTGCGGGATTATGTGGTGACGTGGCCGGAGCGGAAAGGACGAATGGATGGATAAGCGATCAAGCTTAAAGATAAATTAGGTATCAAATCCATTCGAGGTCGTGCTTGGCAGAAAATAAATAAGAACCCTGAATGTATGTAACATATACGAAATCATTCTCAATACAAACCGGCTTTACGCCAAACCCTAGAGTCCATTTGTCGTGTCGTCGAGTTCTTCGAGAGGGTTTATCGATCCGTCGACCTCCGTGAGTACCGGCAACCTTGTATCATGTCTAGTATCATGTGGTGGATTTAGATTTGATGCAAGTAGTCTTGTTACCATGCTTAGTGTCATGCGGTAGATTCAAGCTTGGTTCAAGAAGGTTTCTTGTTAGGTCATGAGCCACGCGGTAGGCTAAGATATAGCTTGAAGCTAGTTATCGGCTCTATTGAATTTTGGCAAGATTCAATACATTCATTAAGTTACCCTGTGTTGCTTTGAGTTTTTTGCTTTATGTTTAAATTCATGTAACACTTCTTTGCCCAATCTAGATGGATTTGGATCGGCTTTATCTTTTTGATGATCCTTATGCGAATCGAGTTCGTACCCTTGGTTAAAACGGCACGTGGATCACATGCGCCTTGATAGCCAAAATCGAGTTGATCTAGGTTGTTACGTGTTGCGGGTTCAAGCTTGCCAAAACTTGTATAAATCTTGAAAGAGCTGGGTATCACGCGGTAAGTGCAGGTTTTTGGGTTGTTTTGGAGCTAATCATCCGGTGGATTAGATTTCAATCCGATCTGATAGATTTATCTCGCTTGGTAATGTTTGTTCCTTCTTCATGGACCCCGAATCGGCTGTTCAGCCGTTTTCGGTTATGCTTTCATGAGTAAAACACGTGCACAATTCATGCTTTAAATACTGTATGCTTTTAGCTTTCCATATTTGGATCGTATCATGCGGTGGATAGATCTGTTTGTGGAAGGTGGTACGATCTCAAGCAAGTTGTATCATGCGGTGGATAGATTTGCTTGGTGTCATACCTGACGGGTCCTAAAGTACCTAGACACGCGGTAGACTAGTGCTTTGGATCTATGCGTGCTTGTTTATTACATATTTATGTTCGTGCTTTTACTTTATTTATTATTTAATGTTGTTCACCACGGGGATCGGTCACGGCCTTGCGCACGTACTCCTTTGTCCAGATAAAGACCGATCTATCGTCATGCTTACGTCATCTATTCGGCTATGTTACTTTTTCCTTTTTAAAGCTCCCGAATGGTTTTCAGTTCGTTGGCAGATAGCTCTTTATAGCTATATGTCATCTCGCTTGGCTCTCTAGCCATAAATATGGAACTGTCTGGTACCACCCGGCAAGTTCCAAGCTTTGAAATTTAACTACTTTGTCTTTTGTTAATTTTCAGGGAAAATTGACTGGCATGTCTTGTGATCTCTTCGCGTGTGAAGCCAGCTTCTTCGGCTTGCTGTGTGTTTGGCGTTAGGTGCAGATTTTGCGTCAACAATTAGCAACTTCTTTTGAACCCTCATTTTGCTCCTTGATGGTTTTCCATAGCTCATGAGCATTTTCACAAGTAAAAACTCTATTCAAAACGCCTACATCTAGTGAGGACAAAATGATACTCTTGGCAATCACATCAACTTGCTTTTCTTTCCTAGTACCATTTTTCATGCCCTCATTGGTGACTCTCCAAACATCAAGGTCCCTTGCTTGGAGATAGGCCTCCATGAGAACCTTCCACTGGGGATAGCCCGTGCCATCAAAATGTGGAGCCAAACCAAAATTATCCACCCCTTTCATTCCTCTATAGAGCAACTAACCAGGCGGTGAAGCTTAACCGTTCCAATGAGCCGGTTTTCACAATTTACCAATTGAATTGGCGTTTCCTTGTGAAGGAAGTGAGTCCCGGCTCTGATACAACTTGTAAGGAATCGGATGCCCATTAGCCTAAGAGGGGGAGGGGGTGAATTAGGCAACTTAAAACCTTAACCTATGGCTTCACTAATTTTGCGCAAAGGTAAACTAGAACATACTATCTATATGTGCTACTAGGTTGTTCTAGCGTGAAACTCCCATCCCAAAAGAAGGTTTGCAACCTATAGCCAATCCTAGCTCGATACTACTCTAGGAAATTAGAGGCAAACAAAGATTGCAATAGAGTAAATGCGGAAACGTAAAGGGGATGAGAGGAAGCAAACTCTTGACACGCGATTTATCCCGTGGTATCGGTAGGCACTAAGCCACACCTACTCCACGTTGTTGAAGCACTCACACAAGTGTATTGCTTCCCGTTCACCAAGTCTCTCCCAAGAGCACCAACTTGACTTGCCACAAAGGCTAGCCACTTAGGCACTTGTCAAGCTCCCTTGGTCACCTTGATGCCGCCTCCACTAAGGAGCTTCTCCACCAAGGAAGGGGGTCTCCACGTCCCCCGCACAAAGTGTCCTTGCCGCTCCACACCAAGCCGGAGGGTCGATGACGATTGCTGGTGATCCACTTAGGCCCCAAGGCTTCCGGCGAACCTTGTACAATAGGATTCACTCAAGAATCACCTAACAAGGTTGGCACAACCTTGCACTCACTCAGCTTTAAGCTAAGCCTAGCACTAAGCACATACACAAAGTATATGCAAGTCTAAGGATGAGCAATTAAGCACTTGGATGGATTGGATATGATCTTGAATGTGTCTTGAACTCCTCTGCACTTCCACACAATCCAGCAACCTCAAATGAGTGAGTGGAGGGGGTATAAATTGCCCAAGGCATCAAACTAGCTGTTGGCTAACGTCCACTGAAAAAGGTACCGTCGGATGATCCGACGCTATGCTTTTCCAGGGCGTCGGTTCATCCGGTGCCCCTCTCACGTCACGTAACCGTTGAGGTTCTCTGACACAACTGTTCCGATGCTATGCTCCGACGCTACGTCGGATCATCCGGTGCTGAAGGCCTCGCGTCCAAGTCGGTACTGTTAGCTTCCAACAGACCGTCGGATAAACCAAGACGCTATGCCTTGACCAAGGCGTCGGATCATCCGGTGTTGAAGGCTTCGTCTTGGCGCGTCTCTGTATGAATTCAAACTGAGCGTCGGATAGACCGACGGGGTCCCCACTTAGACCGTCGGATCATCCGGTGCTACTGTCTTCCTTGCTCTTCCTCTGCAACTCGTCCGACGCTACTAAATAATGGACCGTCGGTTCATCTGACGGTACCTAGGGTTTGACCCTGTGCACAAACTCGTCTGACGATTGCACCGACGCTTGTATTTGAGGGACCGTCGGTTCATCCGACGGTGTCTTTTCTTTTCCTTTTCTTGCTCGGTTTTGACCCTTTGTTTAGGCATTTATGCATGGGGTTTTCTTGCATCCTTGGGACCTAAAAATGTGTACAAAGACATGCTCAAACAATATGGTTAGTCCCAATGATCATGTTGCGATGAATCACCAAAATCAAACTCCGAACAAATGACATATGAGGCCATGTTCGCTACAACCTCTACCTCAAAGGAATAAACCCGAATCGCTCACGATAAAGAGGAATCAAAGAAATCGCTTCTCTATGTCAAGAACTCGCCCAACTCGAAAAACCACCAAATCGAGTCCGATTCAAAGGAGATTTGGGGGCAAAGTCACCAGCCAAAGAGGCACAAGATCCTCATACGTGACACCCACCAAAGACCCCAAGAAATCGTCCTCAAAACACCGCCACCAAAGAGCTCCGAAAATCAACACAAAGAAGGACGGGAAAACCACCTTGAGGAACAACGTCGAACCATCTATACATACCATGAAGATTCGTACAAGGTCTAGCTTGCCACCCAAACATCCATCCCTCTCTCTAGATCTCACATGAAGCTCTCAAGCTAGTCCTAGGATGAGGACCAGGAGCGTCCCAGTGGTCGGTGGATGACCGCTCCTTAGTGATGAGTCATTGACAACGGGTGTTGGACTGACTCTTGGCTTAGTGCACAGGTGTAGGCTGCGGCCTAGTTCGTGTTGTTGCAGGTGAAGAACGGGCGCGAAAGGTCTTCAGCCTTGAGGGGCCTCCGGGAGATGGAGAGACAAGTAGGCTCGGTTCGAGGGACCCGGTGGACGGCGGGGCCCGGGTGCGGGCCACATGGTGGCGACACAAGCAAGACGAAGTCATGGACAAGTGAGCCGGTGCACGGTGGCGGTCAAGTCAAGTGGTTTGGCGGGAGGCCGGACCGGGCACGCGGGGTTTGGTGGTTTGCCCACAAAACCATCGGTGGACGGTTTCTTGGTTTGGGCCTCAAAACCAAGTCCGAGGGCCCAACACGACGGAGACGGGATCCGGGCGTGTCGGGAAGCTTCGAAGCGGAGGACACGCGGCGGGATCGCATGGCTTGCGTCGGGAGGACGCGGGGGTGCGGCAAAGGCGTGGCCGTCCGATGGCAAGACCCACAAACATTACCAAAATGCCCCTACGTGGGTTGTATCGCCAGTAGTGTAGTTAGGGGTAGTCGAGTCATTTACCACTCCGGCGGGACCTGATATATAAGCCTAGAGTGTGTGTTGATGGCTCACTCTCTCCGCGACTTAGGGTTTCATTTCCCCCCTCCTCTTTCTCATTTTCGTAGCTATTTTTCTTCCTATTTTCTCTAGGCTAGCATGAGAGCTTCATGAGAGATTTGTTGAGAGGGATGGATGCTAGGGCGGCATGCTAGACCTTGTGAATCTTTCCTGGTTTGTATAGAAGATTCGGGGTTGTTTTTCGTGCCTTTTTGTGCCTATTTTCGTGCCTTTGTTCTCGGTGTGATTCCGCGGATTTGAGTGAGTTTCTTCCCGGATTTCTTTGAGGGAAACATGGATAGATGTCTTGTGCATCTTTGTGCTTGATCTCGTGCCCTCAAACGCCGGAAACTACTTCGATTCGTGAGTTTTCGTTCGGTGCTCTAGGTTTTGGTGGTGCTCAAAGGATTCGCGATTCCCGGTGAGTTAGGGAGTTAGGAGGCAAGATTTTTGGGCTATAGCATCCTTGTGTGATGCTTTTCAAGTACCCAAACCCTTGTCTCCACGGCTTCAACCGTTTGGGAAATCCGATGATGATTTGGGGGAGTTGACTTTCGAGGTCGGGCATTTTTCGTTCGTCCGAGCCTCGCGGACGGTCCGCGGCCTCCGGCGGACGGTCCGCGCGGGTCCGATTCATCCCGTGTTCTTCGTGTTCTTGCTCGTCCTTTGTTTCGATCCGTTGTGATTTTGGTTTTTGGTTGGACGAAGTTTCGGACGGTCCGCGGTGTCGGGCGGACGGTCCGCGGGTGCTAGGCGGACGGTCCGCGTGCTCCCCGCGGACGGTCCGTGGCACGCGGGTGTCTTTGGGTCGTTCGTGTAAATTAACGGACGGTCCGTGGCTAAGGCCGGACGGTCCGCGGCCGGGTGCGGACGGTCCGCGATGCCGGCCGGACGTTCCGCGCGGCTCTTGCGGACGGTCCGCCCCCCCTGCGCGGACGGTCCGCCAGAGCCTGTGTGCTTTGCTTCTTGGTTCGATTCCTTCCTCCCTTTCTAGTGCTTCCGCGTGTTCTTTGAGGAATCGTTCCTAAGGCTAGAGGTTGATCCATAACCTCGTGGTCTTGGCGATTGTTGCATGATTCGATCCATCGCTCGTGTGTGACCGGGATTTGAGTAGGACATAGGCCGGGTTCTTTGGGAAGAATTTTTACCGGCTCCTATTCACTCCCCCCCTCTCTAGTCGCCATCTGATCCTTCAATTGGTATCAGAGCTTGGTGCCGGATTCTTTGCGACTTTGACAAGTCTCGAATCCTAAGATGGCGTACGTTGAGCGGGGAGGTCCGCCGCACTTCGATGGCAAGGGTTACCACAAGTGGGCGGCTCGTATGAGGATTTTTCTTCGAGGAAAATTGTTGGAGTTTATTGTGCTTGACAAGACATATGCTATTCCGGTCAACATCCATACTCTTATGGTGACCGATGCCGATGCCAAGGCCAAGTATGAGGCTAATGCAAAAGCCGTTGATCACTTGTGCCGGAGTTTGTGTGATCCAGAGTTTGATCGTGTTCGCCATTTGGATCTTGCTTGGCAAATTTGGGAAAAGTTGTTGGTTGCTCACGGTGGTGATAACCATGTGAAGGCTCGCCTCTTTGTCTCTTACCGGATGCAATATGAGAATTTCACTCCACTTCCCGGTGAGGACATTGATGCGATGTTTCAGAGGTTCATCGCTATCGTGAACAACATGAAGGCTAATGTTGAGGATTTTCCGTACTCCGAGCATGATCAGGCTTTAAAGCTCTTGCATGTCTTGGATCCAAATGTTTGGGGTGCTAAGGTTGAGGCCATCAAGGAGTCTGGGAATTATTTGACTATTGAGTTGGATGACCTCTTTTCTAAGCTCAAGTCGGCCGAGGTTGACGGGAAGATGCTATCCAAGCATGAGGGCTCGACCGACCATAGTCTTGCTCTTGTGGGAGGATCAAAGGGCAAATCTAACCCTTCCGTCGACGAGTTTTCTTTGTCCTCTCTTATGTCCATTCCGGATGAGGAGTTTGATGTGCTCGGGCGAGGAGGAGCTGGCCTTGCTCTCAAGAAGATTTGAACGACTACACGAGAGTCGGAGGAACGCAAGGCGGAGCTCAGGGACGTGCTACAAGTGTGGCAAGCGTGGCCACTTCATCGCCGAGTGCCGGAAGCGGAGGAGAACAAGTACAAGGTGAACGAGTACAAGGCGCACCCGAGGCGTGAAGACAAGTACTCCTCCAAGGGCAAGCACTTCAACAAGTCCAAGAGCAAGGACAAGGACAAGCGGCGACCGAGCAAGAGCACCTACAAGAAGAACAAGGCAAGAGCGATGGTGGCCGGTGCGAGCGACGTCGACTCAAGCTCAAGCGAGGAGCGATCAAGCTCAAGCGGCCCGAAGATGAAGACGCCGGGAGGTGCGGTGGCAAGAAGAGTGCAAGCCGTAACCTCGGCGGGCCGAGCCGTGTGGCGCTCGAGGGCTTTTGTGGCATGGCCCATAGCTCAAGCGAAGCAAGAAGAGTGTGAAGGAAGACGGCGACTCCGACTCGGAGGATGAGGTAAACCGTGACCCCGACTCTTTGCTTGCCGAGATTGCTAGGTTGAATGGTTTGCTTGATAACCGTGATAGTGTGCTTGAGAGATGCCAAAAAGATGAGGAAAGATCTTAGGGCTCGGCTTGAGAATGCTAGTGAGAAAGTAGGAGATTTAGAGTCAAAATTGCTTGAATTGAAACTTGAGAATGACTCTTTGAAACTTGCTCCTACTTCTCCTGATGATGTTGAATGTGTTGAATGTGATGCTTGGTTGAATGAGATCAAACTGCTTAATGAGAAGAATGCTTGTATTTTGGCTCAACTAGATGCTCTTAGGACTGAACATGATGAGCTTAAGGCTAGACCCACTTAGCTTGGTGCTTGCAAATCATGTCCTACTATGCATGCTAAGCTTATTGATGCTCGTTCTACCATTAGTTCTTTGGAAGCATCTTTGAAATCTCCTGTTGCAAATGCCTGTTCTAGCTGTGATGAAGTCACTTTGCGTAATCTTGAACTTACTTCCCGTTTGGATGTCATCTATGAGGAGAATGACTATTTGAGGAAGGTGTTGGGTTGGTTGTCTGGGCAGGAACCTCGGTTGAAAATCATGATTGAGGAGTTCAAGAGAGGCGATGGTCGTGGTTTGGGGTTTGAGAAGTTGGGTGAGAAAGTGGGAGAGAACAAGTGGGGAGAGTGTGTACGAGAAGTGTGTTGAGTCTAACCCCGAGTTTGAGGTGATCGGAGAGATCCAAGTCCCACTCCCAAAAGCACCCAAGAACTCTTTCACACCAAAGCCCAACCACCTTTGCAACAAGCTTGACACAACCCGGGATCCACCCAAATTCCCACCTAAGACAAATGATTTCCGGAAACCGAGTGAAGTTTGTGGGTGAGAAGGGTGAGAAGCCTAGAGAGAAGCCGAGCCAAAACCAAAACCCATCCCCTTCGGGTGTGAGTATTGTGGCAAGGAGAGGCATCTTGCGAGTTTTGCTACAAAAGGAAGAGGGATGAGAGGCTTGCTAGGGAGCAAGCAAACCGGGACGGGTATCGCGCCGCCTCGCGGTATTCCCCGAGCCTAGAGTGCCACTTCCACGGGGTGTGGGAAGTGTGAGGAGTGTTGGCGGGTTCCCACGGAGAGGTGGTGGTGGTGAGAGGTTTGTCGGGAGAGATGATGGTGTGCGTCTTTGGTGAGAGGTTTGGTCGGGCTCGTGGTGGTTTCTGCCGGACGTCCTCCTACTCGTCCTCGGTACGGGTTTAGGGGAGATGATCGCAGCTTTGGGTTCCGGAGGAACTACGGACCACGTTTTCCCTCTCGTGGTGCTCGTACTCCTCCCATGGGACATGGGAAGTTTGGTGGCAAGGGAGTGAAGTTTGCTAACCCCTCTTTTGAGCGAGATGGCTCGACACCGGTTTAACTTTCTCCGTGCTAACCCCGGTGTCGAGTCGCTAGCTCATTCTCGTTCTTGTTTCGGATTTGCGGGCGGGAGGCTTGGAGAACATTTGGTTGATCGACTCCGGTGTTCTCGACACATGACCGGAGATAAGAAGTGGTTCTCCGGCCTCACCCCGGTGAAGGAAAAGATGTACATCACATTTGGGGACAATGGACGAGGTAGGGTCTTTGTCCGAGGGTGTTGTGCATGTGAGTGACAAGGTAACGTTGAAGAGAGTGGCTCTTGTGAAGTCTTTGGGTTTTAATTTGCTTTCGGTTTCTCGGTTGCTTGATGAGGGTTTTGAGGTGCGTTTCAAGTCCGGCGAGTCTCGTTTGCTTGATTCTCGAGGTGATCTTGTACGTATGATCATCCCCGAGGGTCAGATTTTCAGGGCTGATTTCTCTCGTTCTTTGGGTCCTGCTCGCTGTTTGATGGCTGGTCCTTCTTCTGATTTGTGGAAATGGCATAGGCGGTTGGGACACTTGAGCTTTGATTTGGTTTCCCGCTTGAGTGGTCTTGACCTGGTCCGAGGATTGCCTAAGTTGAAGTTTGAGAAGGATTTGGTTTGTGCTCCTTGTAGGCATGGTAAGATGGTAGCCACTCCCCATCCACCCCTGACCGATGTCATGACCGAGCGTCCGACGTAGCCGTTGCATATGGACCTTGTTGGGCCGGCTCGAGTTCGCTCGGTGGGTGGGAAGTGGTATGTCCTTGTTGTGGTGGACGATTACTCTCGCTATGCACGGGTGTTCTTCTTGGAGGATAAGAGTGAGACTTTTGGTTTTGTTCGAGATCCGATCGTGAGGTTGAAAAACGAGAGGCATGGGAATGCTATTCGAGCTATCCGCAAGTGATAATGGCTGCGAGTTCAAGAACTCTCGTTTTGATGCCTTTTGTCGTGATCTAGGTCTTAAACATCGGTATTCGACCCCTTATGTGCCCCCTCAAAATGGAGTCGTGGAAAGGAAAAATCGGACTCTTTGTGAGATGGCTAGGACGATGCTCGATGAGCACGGGACTCCTAGGAGGTTTTGGGCCGAGGCGGTCAATACGGCTTGTCATGTTTCCAATCGGATTTTATTGAGAGCTTTCAAGAAGAAGACTGTTATGAGCTTATGCATGGTCGGGCACCCAAAGTGAGTCATTTCCGAGTTTTTGGCTGCAAGTGCTTTATTTTGAAAAAGGGAAAACTCGACAAGTTTGAGGCTAGGTCTAGTGATGGTATTTTCTTTGGATATGCTAACCACTCTAGAGCCTATAGGGTGCTTAACCTTGAGACTAACAAAATCATGGAGACTTGCGAGGTGACCTTCGACGAGACAATGCCATGTACTTCTCTTGGCTTTCAATGTGCAGGTGATGAAGAGATGGCCGAGGACCTCTTTGAAGAGGAGAAAGATGAAGCTGGAGATGATGATGGGGAGAACCATGCGCCTGAAGCTGAGCATGTACCCACTACTTCCCCTACGACTACTTTGGAGCATGGACCGTCTACTTCATGGACAACGACGGTACAACAAGAGGACCAGGCGAGAGAAGCTGAAATTGAGGGAGAGGTAGTCTCGAGGCGTGAGGCTCCCCGGCGGATTCAAGAAATGCATCCCATGTCGAAGATCATTGGAGACATCAATGAACGCACTACACGGTCGAGGTCCAGGAATTCCTCTCATTTTGCTCATGCTGCTTTTGTTGCCACTTTTGAGCCCAAGGACATTGGACATGCTTTATCTGATGCAAACTGGGTCAATTCTATGCATGAGGAGTTGGAAAATTTTGAGAGGAACCTGGGTGTGGGAGTTAGTTGAACCACCTCCAAATTGCCATCCCATAGGAACCAAGTGGGTTTGGAAGAACAAAGAGGGAGAAAATGGGATGGTTGTGAGGAACAAGTCCGGACTTGTTGCTCGGGGGTTTAGTCGAAGGAGGGGATTGACTATGAGGAGACCTTTGCTCCCGTGGCCCGTCTTGAGGCAATTCGGATCCTTCTAGCCTTTGCCGTGGCTAAAGGGTTCAAGTTGTTTCGGATGGACGTGAAGAGTGCTTTTCGAATGGGGTCATAGAGGAGGAGGTGTATGTGAAGCGCCACACGGGGTTTGAGAGCGAGTTGTACCCACACGGGGTATACGGGTTGAAAAGGGCTCGTATGGGTTGAAACGGGCGCCCGTGCTTGGTATGGGAGATTGAGAGGTTTTCTTTTGAGCAAAGGGTTTGTGATGGGTACAGTGGATAGAACCTTGTTTCTCCTCAAGCATAGGAATGACTTGCTGATTGTTCAGATATACGTGGATGATATTGTCTTTGGTGGCTCGTCACATAATCTTATTGCCAAGTTTGCAGATGAGATGAGCAGGGAGTTCGAGATGAGCATGATGGGCGAGTTGCAGTACTTTCTCGGATTGCAGATCAAGCAAGTGAAGGACGGTACATTTGTGCACCAAACCAAGTACACGAAAGACATGCTGAGGAAGTTCCAGATGCAAGATGTGAAGCCGATGTCGACTCCCATGGGGAGTACGGCCACTTTGGATGCGGATGAGGATGGAGAACCAGTGGACCAGCGGGAGTACAGGAGCATGATCGGCTCCCTCCTCTACTTGACGGCGACGAGGCCAGACATACAGTTCAGCGTGTGTCTGTGCGCTCGTTTTCAAGCTTTGCCGAGGACATCACATCGACAGGCCGTCAAGAGGATTTTCGGTACCTACGATCCGCCCTCGGTCTTGGCCTTTGGTATTCTTCCTCCTCGACTCTCGTCTCTTCATGGTTTTTCCAATGCGGATTTTGTTGGTTGTCGAGTCGAGAGGAAGTCTACTTCCGGCACTTGTCGGTTTCTTGGTTCTTCGTTGGTCTCATGGTCTTCCCGCAAGCGGCCTAGTGTAGCTCGGTCTACCACGGAGGCGGAGTATGTTGCCGCCGCTAGTTGTTGCTCCCGTTGTTGTGGATTTCATACACTTTGAGAGACTTTGGTGAGGAGTGCACCCGGATCCCACTTCTTTGTGATAGCACCGGTGCCATAAGCGTAGCCAAAAACCCGGTGCTTCACTCCAGAACCAAACATATAGAAGTGAGGTATCATTTCCTGAGGGACAATGTGGAGAAAGGAACCATTGTTTTGAGCCATGTCCCTACCCAAGATCAGCTAGCCGACATCTTTACAAAGCCTCTCGATCAAGTTACATTTGTGCGCTTGCGGGGGGAACTTGGGGTTTGTTGCCCTTTCTAGTTGATTCTTGGGAGATTTTCTTTTTGTACCATATGTATCATACCATGTTTATTTTGATGTATATACATGCTTTGCTTGATGTATAAACCATGGTAGGATAGCCATCTTGTCACATATCATGTTGCATTTGTGTCATATTGCATTTTAGGATGATGAGCTTCTTTCATATGCCATACTTGAGTCTCTTTGGCTATTTGTGAGATATTGGTTATATGTGTGGAGAAATGGTGATGTGAGGCTATGCTCTTGGAATATTTGAGATATATGTGTGGTGAGATAGCCCCTTTTGAAATAAATGCTTAACTTGACTAATTTTTGATGAAATATGCTCCACTCGTGTGTAGTTGTGTATCCATGTCACAGTTTGGTCTAAATATGTTTTATGCTTAGATTGTGCTTGGATGCCCTGTTCTTGCATTTGGGCCAAAGGCCGGATATCATTGTGAATGTTTAGCCTATGTTGCATTCATGGGGGAGCATAAGCTTCTTTTTGCCGCAAAGGCACTTCATGTACCATGAAATGATTTAATCTTGGAAAGAAGTGTAAAATGCTTGAAAAAATGCTCCATCCATCATGTCTATGCTGAAAATGTATTATCTTTCACATATGGGTGCAAAACATGTTGCATGATGTTCACCAGTGGAGAAGTCTCCCCGAAGTGGACACATGGCTCATGAGCTTTGACATGACATGCTTTGCTTTATGGGTGTTTGCCATGATCTTTTGCTGAGAATTTGATATCTTTGTATGATCTTTGAGTAATATGCATGTTTGTGGCTCAAGTGTGACATGGATAGGCTTTTACATGTGAAGCGAGCCTTCTTTTGGTAAAACTGCTTAAATCTGAAAATTTTGCTTTGTCACATGCTTGTATTTTCATATATTACTTGTGGCAATGCTTTGACTATGCTATGATTCATGTGTGTGATCTTTGTCTCATTTCTAGCCTTTGACACTAGATTTGGTCTATTTGAGAAGCTCATGTAGATGTTTATATGCTTTGCTTTGCATTTCTGCATTTTCACCTTGATTCAGACATTGTCAACAAGGGGGAGAAAAGGTGAGCTTAATGAAAATTCAGAAAAAGGTGAGCTGAAATTTGGAAGTGTGCATCCACATGTTCAGGGGGAGGCATTTGTTCAGGGGGAGCTTTCTTGCTGCTTTCGGTGTGGATTTTGTGCTTTGCTTGGCTTGTGACCTTTCTTTGCCTTTCTTCGGTTTTGGTCATGAGTTGAGCTTCTTCGTTTTTATTTCTTCTTTCTTTTCTCTTTTACTCTGAATTTCATTTCGCGTTGTGTGTTGTCAATGCACTCATCAAGGGGGAGATTGAGGACCAGGAGCGTCCCAGTGGTCGGTGGATGACCGCTCCTTAGTGATGAGTGATTGACAACGGGTGTTGGACTGACTCTTGGCTTAGTGCACAGGTGTAGGCTGCGGCCTAGTTCGTGTTGTTGCAGGTGAAGAACGGGCGCGAAAGGTCTTCAGCCTTGAGGGGCCTCCGGGAGATGGAGAGACAAGTAGGCTCGGTTCGAGGGACCCGGTGGACGGCGGGACCGGGTGCGGGCCACATGGTGGCGACACAAGCAAGACGAAGTCATGGACAAGTGAGCGGTGCACGGTGGCGGTCAAGTCAAGTGGTTTGGCGGGAGGCCGGACCGGGCACGCGGGGTTTGGTGGTTTGCCCACAAAACCATCGGCGGACGGTTTCTTGGTTTGGGCCTCAAAACCAAGTCCGAGGGCCCAACACGACGGAGACGGGATCCGGGCGTGTCGGGAAGCTTCGAAGCGGAGGACACGCGGCGGGATCGCATGGCTTGCGTCGGGAGGACGCGGGGGTGCGGCAAAGGCGTGGCCGTCCGATGGCAAGACCCACAAACATTACCAAAATGCCCCTACGTGGGTTGTATCGCCAGTAGTGTAGTTAGGGGTAGTCGAGTCATTTACCACTCCGGCGGGACCTGATATATAAGCCTAGAGTGTGTGTTGATGGCTCACTCTCTCCGCGACTTAGGGTTTCATTTCCCCCCTCCTCTTTCTCATTTTCGTAGCTATTTTTCTTCCTATTTTCTCTAGGCTAGCATGAGAGCTTCATGAGAGATTTGTTGAGAGGGATGGATGCTAGGGCGGCATGCTAGACCTTGTGAATCTTTCCTGGTTTGTATAGAAGATTCGGGGTTGTTTTTCGTGCCTTTTTGTGCCTATTTTCGTGCCTTTGTTCTCGGTGTGATTCCGCGGATTTGAGTGAGTTTCTTCCGGATTTCTTTGAGGGAAACATGGATAGATGTCTTGTGCATCTTTGTGCTTGATCTCGTGCCCTCAAACGCCGGGAAACTACTTCGATTCGTGAGTTTTCGTTCGGTGCTCTAGGTTTTGGTGGTGCTCAAAGGATTCGCGATTCCCGGTGATTTAGGGAGTTAGGAGGCAAGATTTTTGGGCTATAGCATCCTTGTGTGATGCTTTTCAAGTACCCAAACCCTTGTCTCCACAACTTCAACCGTTTGGGAAATCCGATGATGATTTGGGGGAGTTGACTTTCGAGGTCGGGCATTTTTCTGTTCTGTCCGAGCCTCGCGGACGGTCCGCGGCCTCTCCGGCGGACGGTCCGCGCGGGTCCAGTTCATCCCGTGTTCTTCGTGTTCTTGCTCGTCCTTTGTTTCGATCCGTTGTGATTTTGGTTTTTGGTTGGACGAAGTTTCGGACAGTCCGCGGTGTCGGGCGGACGGTCCGCGGGTGCTAGGCGGACGGTCCGCGTGCTCCCCGCGGACGGTCCGTGGCACGCGGGTGTCTTTGGGTCGTTCTGTGTAAATTAACGGACGGTCCGTGGCTAAGGCCGGACGGTCCGCGGCCCGGGTGCGGACAGTCCGCGATACCCGGCCGGACGGTCCGCGCGGCTCTTGCGGACGGTCCGCCCCCCCTGCGCGGACGGTCCGCCAGAGCCTGTGTGCTTTGCTTCTTGGTTCGATTCCTTCCTCCCTTTCTAGTGCTTCCGCGTGTGCTTTGAGGAATCGTTCCTAAGGCTAGAGGTTGATCCATAACCTCGTGGTCTTGGCGATTGGTGCATGATTCGATCCATCGCTCGTGTGTGACCGGGATTTGAGTAGGACATAGGCCGGGTTCTTTGGGAAGAATTTTTACCGGCTCCTATTCACTCCCCCCCTCTCTAGTCGCCATCTGATCCTTCATAGGAAAAACTAGGGAAAAAGGAGAACGAAAATGGAAAAATAAATGAGCTAGGGTTCCAAGAGTTGGCTGCCATCCACCCACTCAATGAGTATATATGGAGGCACCCAAAAGACTAAACTACCCTCACCTAATAACTAGGGATACAAGCCCCTCAATGGCGGATTTGGAAGTCTTCGGAATTTCTTCATCGGACGGATGCCCGGCGACCGCAACCTGCTTAGCCTCGACGCAAGCTTTTTGATCCCGACGCGTGTCCTCCGCTTCGAAGCATCTCGGCGCCGGCGGCCAGGGCGGTCAGACCGCCCCCTTGGGCGGTTAGACCGGCCCGGGAGATCTGACCAGCCCCAGGCGGTCTGACCGCCCCTCCTGGGCGGTTGAACTGGCCTGGGTGGCCGCACCTCCTCGTCGAGTCTTCGGCCTCGGTTTTGTGGCTCAACCGAGTAACCTAATGGTTTTCTAGTGAACCACTGCAAACCCCGCGAACTCCGTGTAACCTCCGCCAATCTCCACTCATGACTCGGCTCCCACGTAGTCCCGCCTCGACCTTGGTTTTGAGGCTCTACCAAGAAACCGTCCACGACTTCATCTTGCTGTTCATGCCACCATGCGGCCCGCACTTGACCCCGCTGGCCACCGGGTCCCTCGAACGAAGCCTACTTGTCTTCTCCACACTTGGAGGCCTCACCGGCAACGACATTTCGCGCTTGTTCTTCACCTGCACCAACACGAGTCAAGCCGCAACCTGCACCTGCAATAGTTAGCCAAGAATCAGTCCACACAATGTTGTCAATTACTCATCGCACAAGGAAGCGACCATCCACCGGTCCTCGAACCACACATGGTCCTCAGGTCCTCACCATCGGTAGGCGCGGTAATTTCCACCTCCTTTCATGACAAGTCAGTGGATTTCCTGCATAATGAAGTACTGCGTCAGCAACACAGAGTTGACGGAAAATGACTACTCGAGGATTTCATGTACTTACAGCATTGACCGCACGACAGTGATGGTTGGGGCACCCAGCAGATGGGTGAAGGACCGATTAGGTGACCAGAGAGGGGGGGGGGAGTGAATGGGAGCCGATAAAAATTCTTCCCGAAGGATGAACTCGGCCTATGCCCCAAATCCACAAACAAGGATTCCAACACGAGCTTGCCAAGGTCGCGTAGTCACAAAGGACCTACCAACCCTAGGAACAAGTCCCAAACCAATCCAACGCGGAAGCACAACTCAAAAAGCAAGGGACTTAGGCAATCTGGAAAGCACCAGGCGGACCGTCCGCAGTGTCTGGGCGGACTGTCCGCGAGGACGGCGCGGACTGTCCGCGAGGAGGGCACGGACCGTCCGAAATTGCTACCCGAACCTCCAGTACTGCACCGAGAAGAACGGACTGTCCGTGATGGACCCGCGGACCATCTGCCTCGTCACGGACCGTCCGACACTCTAGTACGGACCGTCCGCAAACTTCATGCACCAAAAACCCACCGACAAAATGAATCGAAAGAGAGGCGCTCAAGAACCTGCAAGAACACGAAGAACAACTGGGCTGTCAGGCACCTCGCGGACGGTCCGCGATGACCTCGGGGACGGTCCGCGGCTACCTCGCGGACGGTCCACCAGGTGCGAATCAGCACAGCCGAGGAACACGAGAAACAACCTCAAACTTCAATCGATGGATCTCCCAAACCACAAGAAGTCTTGAGACGAAATTTTGGTGAGATGATGAACACCCCAAGGAGAGGTTATGCCCCAAAAATTACAGCCTCAAACATCATACAACTCCCGGAATCGCAAATCCTTGCCAAGAACACTGTGAACTAGGGTTCATCCAAAAGTCAACGAATCGAAGGCCAAATCCGGCGTTTGAGGGGTCAAGATCATCCACAAAGAGGCACAAAACACTCACCCATGATCCCCGCAAAGAAATCCGGATAGAAACGCCCTCAAATCGATGAAACAAGTCAAGCATGAAAATAGCACAAAAGGAGCTCCGAAAATGCAACAAGAGCAACTCGGGAATAGAAAGATTGGCACAAGATTTAGAGGATGAATTCACTATGAATATCTTGTCCAATCGATTACAAGCCACTCCTAGAATCCAAATCTAAGATGGCAAAAAGCTCCAATCAAAGAGCCACTCTCTCCTCTCTCCCTCTCTCCCAAAGCACTCCAAAATGAAAGAGTACCACGACCGCTAGCCCAAGAGTTGGCTGAAAATTCAGCCCCCTCCTCCTATATATAGGCCCTCCGGAAAAGACCGAAGTGCCCCTACACTAGGAGTACAACACAAGCCCTCACAGGGGCATTTTGGTCAACACATGAAGTTCACCATCGGACGGCCGCACACGCATCAGGCCTTCACGTCCTCCCGATGCAAGCACCTAGATCATGCTGTGTGTCGCCCGCCTCGAAGCTTCCCGACGCACCAGGATACCGTCTCTGTCACGCCAGGCCCTCGGGCTCGGTTTTGAGGCCCAAACCGAGAAACCCTCTTCCGATGGTTTTGTGGCCAAACCACCAAACCCCGCGTACACGGCCCGGCCTCACCACGCCAAGCGTCGAGCCCGCCAAGCCTTTCACCTCCGGCACCCGGACGGCCTACTCAGTCTTGCCTCGTTCCTTGACTTGGCCACCACCAATGCACCGACTCCATGTCCACGACTTCGTCTTGCTCTTCTTGCACCATGCGGCTCGCACTTGATCCCGTCGACCACCGAGTCCCTCGAACCAAGCCTACTTGTCTCTCCACTCCTCGGAGGCCCCGCAAGGCTAAGACCTTTCGCGCCTGTTCTTCACCTGCACCAACGCAAACCAAGCCGCAACCAACACCTGCAATACTAGGCCAAGAGTCAGTCCACACAACGTTGTCAACCACTCCTCACGAGTGCATTGACAACACACCACATAAATAATAAGGTAAATACACAAAATAAAACACACACAACACAACTCAACACTACACACACAAAGCTTCAAACCATCCGGTCAATCACTCATCACACACGGACCAAGGTACTTCTCAACTCGGTTCCTCAATCTCCCCCTTGATGAGTGCATTGACAAAAGAAGGTCAAAAAGCAAATAAGAACTCATTCAAGCGCCACAAAGCCAATAAAAAGCAAACAAAAGGCCACTTGAAGAGAGAAGGGATAAAACATGCTCCGACAAATTCCTCTCGAAACCAAAGCAAGCACAAAGCCTAAGCGCCAACGAAGATACACACTACCAACATGCAATCCCTAAAAGCCATCAAGCCAAAATGCTCAACACAAAGTGCCATAAAACTCTTACCAAAACACTTGTCAACCGCTCATCACCATGAAATCAAGGTTCATATCAACTTGATTTTCCAAATTTCTCCCCCTTGAGGAGCGGATTGACAACATGTGAGCACAAAGAAATGGTTTGAGAGGGCAAAGGCCGAACAACTCATCCAAGTGAAAGAAAACCACACAGGAGCAAAGAACAAGGTCACTTGGCATCAGAGAAACCACAAAGGTCAACTCAATGTCTCGGTCCCCAAAGACATGGGCAACGGCTCGACACAACTGAGACAAGAATGCATGATCCCTCAAGAAGAGGCACAAAGGGCTCAACACCGATCATGGACAAGCGAAATCACACGATCCCTCAAGAAGAGGCACAAAGGGCTCAACACCAATCATGTGATAATCGAAAACACAAGTCAACCGCCGGCTCCTCAAGAAGAGGCAAAGGGGCTCAACACCACCGGCACAAGAGCACAAAACTCACAAGCTCCCCTTAAACACATGAACTAGGGCCAAAGAGCATACAAAGCTCACCCTAAACTCATGAGATAGAGAAAAAAACACACCAAGCTTACAAGCTCCTCCTAAACACATGCACTAGGGACAAAGAGCATACAAAGCTCACCCTAAACACACGTGAGAGCAAAAAGCAACCACCAAAGCACAACTCAGGCAAACAAAGGAAACTCACCAAAACTCCCCCTACACAAATGCAAGCTCCCCCTGAACATGTGGATGCAAACTTCCAATTTTTAGATGTAGTTTTCTGAATTTTTCATTAAGCTCACCTCTTCTCCCCCTTGTTGACAATGTATGAATCAAGGTGAAAATGCGTGAATGTAAGACAAAGCATATAAACATCTACATGAGCTTCTCAAATAGGCCAAATCTAGTGTCAAAGGCTAGAAGTGAGACAAAGAGCACACATATGGGTCATGGCATAGTCAAAGCATTGCCACAAGTAATATATGAAAATATAGGCATGTGACAAAGCAAGTTTTCAGATTTGAGCCATTTTATCAAAAGATGGCTCACTTCAAATGTAAGGACCTATCCATGTCATATTCTAGCCAAAAACATGCATATCATCCAGAGATCATACAAGGATATCCAATTCTCAACAAAAGATCATTGCAAACACCCATAAAGCAAAGCATGTCATGTTAAAGCTCATGAGCCATGTGTCCACTTCGGGGAGACTTCTCCACTGGTGAACATCATGCAACATGTTTTGCACCCATGTGTGAAAGATAAGACATTTTAAGCATAAACATGATGGAGGGAGCATTTTTCAAGCATACACACTTCTTTTCAAGATTAATTCATTTCATGGTACATGAAGTGCCTTTGCGGCAAAAACATTCACAATGATATTGGCCTTTGGCCCAAATGCAAGAAAGAGACATCCAAGCACAATCTAAGCATGAAAGGCACATTTAGACCAAAAAGTGACATGGATATACTGCTATACATGAGTGGAGCACATTTCATCAAATTTAGTCAAGATTAACATTTGATTCAAGAAGGCTATCTCACAACACATATATCTCAAATATTCCAAGAGCATAGCCTCACATAGCCATTTCTCCACACACATGACCAATATCTCACAAGTAGCCAAAGAAACTCAAATGAGGCATATGGAAGAAGCTCATCATCCTAAAATGCAATATGATACAAATGCAACATAGGGTAGATATGTACATCAAAAGAAACATGATATATGACAGAATGCGAGATACAAATGTCAAACCTACCAAAGTATATACAACATGATATATGATACAAATGCAATGCAAAATGCATAGGGAGACAAGGAACTTGACTTAACACCAATAAAGCTCACGAGGGAACACACCAACCAAGAATCGCTCCAAGCGAGAGAAGAGCCACCAAAGGTCCTAATTGAGTACCATAGAAAAAGTACCAATTGCAAAACCGCAAAGATCCCAATTGAATACCATAGAAGGAATACCAATTTAAGGATCACAAAGACTGCCCAGAAAGGCACAACCCTTCTTGGAATCAAATTCCCTATCAAAAGAAGCCAAGCTCCCCCTCAACCAAGGGCAACTAACAAAGCAAAAGCTAGAAAAAGAAAGAGCAAGGAAAAACTCTAAAACCAACCGAAAAGAGAAACAACAACACAACTCGAAGACAAGACAAGCCCAAAACTCCAAGGAAAGCTCACAACATGCTACACAATGCATTGATAATATCAATTAACATAAATAGAGCATTGTAACATGATTCCACAAAAAATGAATAAGCATGGGCAAGTAAGTATGTCAACAAGGTACAACACTAAACCAAAATGATACCAAAGAACAACATGCCAAACAATATACAAGAACTAAACAAAGGCATGATACAAGATCACATGGATGAACCACCAACATATATTACAGAGCTAGCAAGACAAGATATACATGGGGGACAAACATGCTAACAAGAAAGGTACCATCGAGCTAGACAAAAATGATATGGATGAACAACATGACATAACCGAGCAAACAACCATAAAGCATGACATGATGTTCATAAATATCACCCACCATAAAATCATACAAAGATAGCAAGATAGATATTCAAGATCACAAAGCTATCATGAACAAGATGGCTAGCCTACCATGGTTTTCACACAAGCAAGACACAAGTATATACAAGAGAGGACAAGGGGAAAAGAAAACTCACTATACATGTGTACAAAGGCTTTCAAGAGCCATCCAAAGTGGTGTGGACAACCATCTTGTCTTGATCTCCTCACGGGCAGAGATCAAGCCCATCCAACTCATGTTCTCCAACCGCGACTCCATACCTACACACAAGGAGACGAGAAAGACCGAGCCTTGGATCCCAAAGGGTTAGCAAGCACGTACTTGGGAATCCAAGATTTGGTCACACGGGTAAGTGGTGCACACAACCTATCATGTGGGTTAGCATGATGCAAATGCCGGTTGGAATGAAAAGGCTTTCGAACACCCTTGGAACCATGCCTCAAAGAAGTCACTCGCGAAGAAAGTCGAGTGCTACCACAAGCAAAAAGGCAAAGATCCTTCGGGGTCGTAGGAGAAGAACCAACACAAGCACCACGGGAAGCATGTCGCGGACCAACACAAGAAACACTAGAAGCATGTCCACGAGCATGTCTTAACTCACTAGAAATAGTGTCATAAAACCCGTCCACAAATCGCGCCTTCTTAGGCTCACAAGTGTTCATGCCATGAGAAGGGCTATGAACAACCAAAAGCCTAGAGGCACCTCCTCGCCCTATTCTCCTTGCCTGACGGTAGCAAAAGCTCTCTTGATGCCCATCCTTCCCACAGTGATAGCAATGGTACAGAGGCCTATCGAGAGGCATGGTCTGAGTGGATGAATCACTATTCTCTTGTAAGTGGGAAGTCCCTTGGGACTTAGAGCATGAAGCATCAACCCCAACATCCAACTTGGTGCCCACATTAGAATCACACGTGCCATGAGAAAGGCTACGTGGCTCCTTACAAGCTTTGGCACGCACATGTCGCTCGTGCTTGACACGACGAAAGCAAAACTCAACAGTATGCCCATCCTTCTTGCAAAAGGTGCATTGGAACCTCGTCTTGGGAGCATGAGTTCCAAATATGTGGGAGGCACCCTTTCCATTCATATCACCTTGGGCAACACCGGAAGAAGCAACAAGCTTAGGAGTAGCTATGAGAGAGCTTTCCAAGGCACTAGCACACTTACCACCATCCAAAGACTCACACTTAAAAGAAGAAGTCGACTCCGGTTTAGAAGAAGGAAATTTAGAAGTATCAACACCGGAGTGACAAGAGAAGCATGAATCCAAACCCTTGGCACAAAGACTCTTGCACCTTGTACGCAAAACCTCATTTTGAGACTTGAGGCGCTCAGAACTACCACATGTCATATTTCTCAAATTATTGATTTCTTCTTCAATGCATTTAGCATATGTGGTACGCAAGAGTTCATTTTCTTTCTCAAGATTGGCACTCATCTCATCATGCTCAACCAACTTGGCGCTCATATCATCGCGCATTTTCTTTAAAGCCAAAACTTCACTTTCCAAATTAATGCATGAAGTGCAAATGAGACCACATGAGCAAGTATCATCATTTACACCCATCAAAGCATCATCATCATCATCATCACAAGAAGTATGTCAAGCATCCTTTACAAGAAATAAAGAGCACTTGCTACAAGGCATGGATTTTATATCACAAATTTCAGCCCTAGCATGCTCAAGATCATCTACACATGTGGTGTGAGTCAATTTTAATTCATTAATTTTAGCATGCAAAGACTCACAAGAAACACATGGTAAAGAAGCACTTATATCTAACAAAGCAATCTTACTCCTAGCCATATCATGCTCATCATTCAAAACAACACAAGAGTTGCAAGGCATAGAAGCATTGGATTTCAACAACTCAATTTCAGATTGCAAGTTAGCAAGAGATGATCTCAATTCATCATTCTCAAAATCAAGATTGTCGCATGCTCTTCTAAAAGCTTCAACATGCATTTTGCGCCAATTAACTTCATCTTTTAATTTCTCATTTTCAGCACACAAGGCATCGCAAGATTTGCAAGGCAAAGAAGCTTTGAAATTTAACACCTTAATTTCATATTTCAAGCATGCAATGGAAGCAATCAAAGCATCATGTTTAGCATGAATGGTGTTACAAGAAGTGCAAGAATTCAAAGCACGAGACCTCCAATGAGCCATACCACATTTCAACCTAGTAAGAGAGCATTTCATCTTCTCATTCTTCCTACACAAGGCATCACACAAATCTATGTTTCTCCTATGCAAGTCTCCACAATCACACTCACAATCCAACCTATTGCATAGGATCAAGATAACTTTGGCAAGTGTACCTTGGTTCATGCCTCCTAGCTTGTGGTAGAGCTCGCCTTTCTTGATGTCACCATCTTGATAGTCCTCGACGAGAGATATCATCTCCTCCACTCCGGCTTCTGCCTCAACCGCCATACTCCTCCTGCTCAAAAACCACAAGGAGAAGAACTTGGTGCCATAATCAAAGTACTAGTTAGGATTAGCCGAAAGCAAACTCGAGGAACAAGCAACGATGCAAAGAAAGCACTCAAAATGCCTCAATTCTCTAACAAGCACTCACGAGTTCAATAGCAAAGGATCTTATCTTTTTTCCAAAAATTTACCACTGAACAAGGAGCACCAAAGATAGAGGCACAAAAAATTCCAGCTCAAAATAAGGTGAAATGAAGCCTAGAGAAATTCCAGAAGAAACAAGACAAAGCCGCAAGAGACTTAAACGAGGATTTTTCAATTATCTTCTTGATTTTTTTCTGAATTTTTGAAGACCCCAAAATGATCTTTAGATGGTTTTGGATCACCTACAAATGGAGTCACGAAACTGCTGTAAACATTTGAGCAAAAACGGAGCACCGAACGAAAAGTTATGCCCGTTTTACTGAAGGTATCTCAAGTTATGGTTTTCCAAGGGCACAACTCCAAATCGCCAGACTAAAAACGCGCAAACCAAGGTCGCAAGCAAAAGCACCTCTTTCCTCTATTCACCCTATGGATTCAAAACTTGTTAGAGCCACAAGAATCCACAACCGGCTCTGATTCCAATTGAAGGACCGATTAGGCGACCAGAGAGGGGGGAGTGAATGGGAGCCGATAAAATTTTTTCCCGAAGGATGAACTCGGCCTATGCCCCAAATCCACAAACAAGGATTCCAACACGAGCTTGCCAAGGTCGCGTAGTCACAAAGGACCTACCAACCCTAGGAACAAGTCCCAAACCAATCCAACGCGAAAGCACAACTCAAAAAGCAAGGACTTAGGCAATCTGGAAAGCACCAGGCGGACCGTCTGCAGTGTCCGGGCGGACTGTCCGCGAGGAGGGCGCAGACTGTCCGCGAGGAGGGCACGGACCGTCCGAAATTGCTACCCGAACCTCCAGTACTGCACCGAGAAAAATGGACTGTCCGTGATGGACCCGCGGACCGTCCGCCTCGTCACGGACCGTCCGACACTCTAGTACGGACCGTCCGCAAACTTCATGCACCAAAAACCCACCGACAAAATGAATTGAAAGAGAGGCGCTCAAGAACCTGCAAGAACACGAAGAACAACTGGGCTGTCAGGCACCTCGCGGATGGTCCGCGGTGACCTCGCGGACGGTCCGCGGCTACCTCGCGGACGGTCCACCAGGTGCGAATCAGCACAACCGAGGAACACGAGAAACAACCTCAAACTTCAATAGATGGATCTCCCAAACCACAAGGAGTCTTGAGACGAAATTTTGGTGAGATGATGAACACCCCAAGGAGAGGTTATGCCCCAAAAATTACAGCCTCAAACATCCTACAACTCCCGGAATCGCAAATCCTTGCCAAGAACACTATGACCTAGGGTTCATCCAAAAGTCAACGAATCGAAGGCCAAATCCGGCGTTTGAGGGGTCAAGATCATCCACAAAGAGGCACAAAACACTCACCCATGATCCCCTCAAAGAAATCCGGATAGAAACGCCCTCAAATCGATGAAACAAGTCAAGCATGAAAATAGCACAAAAGGAGCTCGGAAAATGCAACAAGAGCAACTCGGGAATAGAAAGATTGACACAAGATTTAGAGGATGAATTCACTATGAATATCTTGTCCAATCGATTACAAGCCACACCTAGAATCCAAATCTGAGATGGCAAAAAGCTCCAATCAAAGAGCCACTCTCTCCTCTCTCCCTCTCTCCCAAAGCACTCCAAAATGAAAGAGTACCGCAGCCTGCTAGCCCAAGAGTTGGCTGAAAATTCAGCCCCCTCCTCCTATATATAGGCCCTCCAGAAAAGACCGAAGTGCCCCTACACTAGGAGTACAACACAAGCCCTCACAGGGACATTTTGGTCAACACATGAAGTTCACCATCGGACGGCCGCACATGCATCAGGCCTTCACGTCCTCCCGACGCAAGCACCTAGATCATGTCGTGTGTTGCCCGCCTCGAAGCTTCCCGACGCACCCGGATACCGTCTCCGTCACGCAAGGCCCTCAGGCTCGGTTTTGAGGCCCAAACTGAGAAACCCTCCTCCGATGGTTTTGTGGCCAAACCACCAAACCCCGCGTACACGGCCCGGCCTCACCACGCCAAGCATCGAGTCTGCCAAGCCTTTCACCTCCGGCGCCCGGACGGTCTACTCAGTCTTGCCTCGTTCCATGATTTGGCCACCACCGATGCACCGACTCCATGTCCACGACTTCGTCTTGCTCTTCTTGCACCATGCGGATCGCACTTGATCCCGTCGGCCACCGAGTCCCTCGAACCAAGCTTACTTGTCTCTCCACTCCTCGGAGGCCCCGCGAGGCTAAGACCTTTCGCGCCTGTTCTTCACCTGCACCAACGCAAACCAAGCCGCAACCAACACATGCAATACTAGGCCAAGAATCAGTCCACACAACGTTGTCAACCACTCCTCACGAGTGCATTGACAACACACCACATAAACAATAAGGTAAATACAAAAAATAAGACACACACAACACAACTCAACACTACAGACACAAAGCTTCAAACCATCCGGTCAATCACTCATCACACATGGACCAAGGTACTTCTCAACTTGGTTCCTCAACGGGCGATATCTACAATGTCAGGCTCGCTGGCACTTCCTGCCTCAACAGGAGGCTGTTGCTCCCTCTCCTCTGGCTGCTCAACAGCCATGGCTGCAGCAGGAGGAGGGTCCTAAACTTCTTCAGTCAACAGTTGTGGATGGCTCGACGCGGCTTGTTCCTATGACTCCTCGGGCACAACATCTTCAGCAACTGGAGGCAGGCTAGTACTTCTTCTAGACGTCGCCCCCACTATCTCCCAAACTTCCTCTCCCTCATCCTGGATAGCAAGATCTGGGGAAGGGATGTCTTGCAACAACGCAAGTTGAATCGTCAGCAATAGAATACTCGTTAAGGTACTCAACTACTCTAGTCGCGGTGCTCACCTCTTGTCCAGTGGCTTCAGATACCTTTGGCTTCTTCACGGTGCATTTGCGCGCCACGTTGCGGGGCTTCCTCGGCAGGAGTGGCAAGTCTGCCTCAAGGCTGGATGGCTTCTGGACTAATGGCACATGCGGCATACCAGCTCGACTAAATCTAGAGTGGAGCTGGAAGCGTTGTTGCATTGTCTCATCGTCATCATCGTCGGAAGTGTCCTCGATGACGACGACATCATCATCATTGCCGACTACTGAGCGCTCTTTCAGCTTCGGCTCAGCCTTCCCCTGCGGTTGCTTCTCAAGCTATGTGGGTGCTGGTGGGATGGAGATGTACTTCTTGAGGTCCTCCTACAACACCAAGCAAGCATCAGTACGACTACATATGCTACTAGTACACGGGGGTTCTGGCCACAATTACTAACCTCATTTGGCGGACGTGCTGCGGAGTACTCTTCCACAGGGCATGGTGTGAATGGGGGCACATCCTTGAAGATTTCCCCAGCCTCTCAATGATGATATCATCATCAACTTCTTCGCAGGGCATCCAAGATGTATCTTCAGCGCCGGTGTACTCATAGACGAGAGTGTCTCGTGCCATCAGCGACTGCACTCTCCTCTTCATGAAACTGAAGGCTACAAGCTCGGCCCTCAGTCCGGCCTCCCCCAAGGCCTTGATCTTCTCCAGCAATGCAGGTACCTGGAGACCTTCTTGCATGGTGGGTGTTGACGGTGAAATTCCGTTCACCTTCGGTGTTGGCATGAATTTTATATCTTATCCATTGGTACTAACTCCCTTGGTATAACAAGTTCGTTTGTGCATGTCAGTTTAGTGTTTATGTAGGATTTTAGTGTTGAAAGCAAGACTTTCGGGATAAGTTCGTTAGACACCTCATGACAAGACCTTGAAGCCCGATACAAGTCAAGCAATGAAGTAAACATGACTCCAAGAATCCCAAGGACCAAACCCGAGAAGATGGAAAACTCCGAGGACCCAGTCAGAAACTGCTGAATCTTGCGAGATAAGAAGCTTCATCTAAATCGTGGAGAAACTGACGTCAAGGGCCCACATGCAGAAGAAGGAAGACTCTAGAAGACTCGGGAAGCAACACCGGGCTAACGAGGCCGCGGGCTGGGCCGAAGTGGGCCCAGCCCGGCCGGCCCAGCCCAATTCGAGGCCCAGTCGGCCCCCTTTGACCTAGCTGCCTCTCAGGCTATTTATAGCCCCCTGACAGAGAGCCACGCAAGAATTCATTTGTCATCCGCCGCCGAGGAGGAGAGAAGCTTGAGGGACACCATCTCGGAGAGGAGGGTCGTGCTAGTTGTCTAGGGTCTCCCTAGCCGACGTGGGTACCTTGGATGGAAAACCACGTCGGAGCTCCAGAGCAAGGATCAAGATCCAGGTAGGATCCCGGTGGTGATCTTGTTCATGTAATCATTCATGGTGAAGTTTTATAGTGAATCTGATTTCTAGCGATCAAGTTCCTTCTTAATGATTTTGTTCTCCCTTGGTTTTGCTTCTTCCCCAATCTATACTTAAGATAGATTGCATAGGGTGCTCTTGTAGCCGCGATGGCTAGAGGTGCATACCGGACCGACCAAGTGATTTCAACTCGTTCATATCGAACTCGCCCTAGGCTAACTCGCACGAATAGGAGTGCATTGTGACAGAACGGTGGATCCAAAAGGCGGGCGTCTTCGGAATCGGACCGGAGGCCGCGGTTTAAAGATGTTTTTAATAAGATTCGCTTTTCTATCTTCATCTATCTTGTTTGGAGCTACACAAAAGCATGATTTAGACTCTCTAGATTGGTTATCTCTTTGCTTTCTCTTGCGACCTCTTTAGTATATTACATTAGATGTGTTTTCTTGATGATCTCTTAGATTAGATGCAACTTGGTTCTTCAAAAGATAGCTTTCCTTGCTTGACTAGATTGAATCCTTGCATTGCACATTGTTCCACGGATTCGATACCTTGGGTTCTCACACTTAAGGGAAGAAGGGTCCCTTGACTTCGACGGGGGATTTGTCCACTTGCAAATCTATGTGAACTTTGATACGATAATCAACCGTCAACAAGCTCCTTTTTCTGGTGCCGTTGCTGGGGAACAAGCAATCAAGATCCCATCTAGTATCACTTTCTTGTGAATATTTTTGTTTTTGTTTTGATTTTTCTTTTGCATCTCTCAACTTTGATCATCCTCAAAAAGAAAAAAAACAATCTAATCTAGTTTTTTATTAACCCTAATTTTCCTTTTTTTAGAATTTTGTTTTATTGATAACCCTAACCGGAGATGGTTGGCTACCCCTCCAAGAAACCTAATCTTTCTTTTGTGGATGATCCAGGAAAATTTTATAGGAAAAGAAGACGTGCAACACAAGCTAAAGGGTCGAAACCCTAGATCCAAAAGCCAAAGTCGAAGGACCGTCGGAATCTCCAGGGGAATCACCACCTCCAAGTCCAAAGGAAGAGCAACCTCAACCGCCACCCGTGGGAGAACAACCACCCATGGGAGAACAACCACAACCGGAGTGCAAGATCGAGCTATGCACCCCAGACACCGTTCATCTACCTATCATAAACCTTCAAGACGCCGGAAGGCCATTCAATATCAAGGTCTCAACTATCCGCATGGTGCAACACTCGCCTTTCACCGGTAAAGAGGATTTGAACCTTCACCTCCAAGCATTTGTTCAACTATGTCAAATTTTCTATGAGGATGGGGTGATTCAAGATCAAATGAGGGCAAGGCTTTTTCCGTTCTAACATGGAAAAGCTCTGCGTTGGTTCCACACTTCATCGGAGGAGTCAAAACAAGATTGGGAAGCGTTGATGAGGAACTTTATGGAGGAATTTTATTCGCCTACCAAGACTTAGAGTTTGTGCAACAAGGTTGGTACATTTGTTCAATTGCCCATGGAGACGATTGAAGAAGATTTGGAGTGTTTCAATGAATACACACGAGCTGAATTCCTTAAGTGGCATATCGATTTCCTTAAGAGGAGGATGGAGAAGATGGAGATAGATTGAGAAGCTCAAGACCTAAAGGCTGCCGAGGCAAGATCCACATGTGAGGAGTGTGAGGAGTATGACCATGTCCAAGGTAAACCCCAATTTAATGCAAGTTCGTCCATTCAAGATTTGGTTCCTCTTTGTACACAATTGAAGGACTTCATGGACGAGCAAGCTAAGATCAACAAGGATGTCGTCACTAAGTTCGAGGCTATGGAGAAAATATTGGAGAATTTAGATGTCAAGGTGACGGAGGTCAGAAGCGCTATATGTGAAGTGTTCATCATGATGAAGATACTAGAGACGCAAGTGGGACAACTTGCCGGGCGCCCGATGGGTAGCGAAAGAAGATTGTCGGTACAACCCCAAGGTCCCGAGGAGGCGAAGGCTACTCAACCTCATTCGGGAGAGATAGAGGATCAAAATAAGGAGACCATGAAGATCATGACCGAAGGACTGGAGTTTGAGATGTCGAGCCAATACATAAAGACGAAGGAAGTTGTTGCATCCATCAAGACCAAAGGACAAAGCCAGCCTGTGAAGACCAAAAAATGACTAAGCCGAAGAATAAGCCTGTGCCCAAGATGGTCCGGAAGTGGGTACCCAAGATTGCAACACCCGCAAAGAGTGTTGATCCGAAGTAATCAAGTGAAGAAGTCTAGCCATGGACTATAAACGAAGTGCTAGGCAGGAGGCAACCCGTTTCGTCGAGTCAAGAATAAGCTACCTAGAGGACAACCCAATTCAAGATTTTTCGAGTCTTTCAAGTAAGTTAGTTTTGGAATTTTTCTACTCAAGACATTAGAGTTAGAATGGTTGAATAATATTAGAGACATAATTCTTGGTTGAATATTTTGCTTGGATCATAAACCCTTTACATGAACCATCCTATGTGTTATTTGCTTCTTTTAGAGAAATCAAAACCAAATAAATTTAGAACCTATCTCAACCGTTCATCCTCTTTATGATGTTATGGTTGACTTGTTTTACATGTTAAAAACACACGAGTTTTATGATGCGTCACGGGATGCCCCTCCAACATCTTTCATTAAACCACATGCACAAGACAAGCATGGGGGGCAGCCAAGGCCTTGTTTTGCAGGAATATCATGGAAGCATGTGAGGCAAGGGAGCATGGAGGTGAATCAAAGCAAAATCATTATGTGGAAGGAGAAATAATGCAAGCAAAGGAGTGGACGAGAAAGTTTGGAAGGTGCAACCTCGTGGAACACGCAGTCACGAAGCAACAAAGCAAGCATGAGTGCACTAGAGAAGAACTGAGCGAGGAGGAGCAGAGAGGGCCCCAGGCCGGTCGGTCCAGGCTGGCCGGCCTACCCCCTTTATAAGCACCCTGGTGCTCCCCTTTCCTCAGGTAAGTCACTTGCTTAGTTCCTTGTTCGTGTTCTCAAGCTTGTACTTCAGAACCACCTTAGACTTAGCCTTCCACTCTAAGTTTGTTTCGTCCAACAAAAAACATCCTAATTCTACTCAAAGTCCATACTCCAAATAATATTTGTGTACCTTGTTACCGGTTGAAAACCCCGGATATATATTTGTGTGAGAGAGTGCAGCAACCATGTGGAAGAAAGCTACAAGTCTTTTCACCAAGAACAAGGGATCATCGTCTTCCAAGCCATCTCGACAACCTCTTCGAGGAGGCACTTGGTTTTCGAGTCTTCTTCGAATATGTAGGAGGACACGGCATCATCGAGGAGGAACCACACTCTTCTCCTTAGTGGGATGAGGGCCACACGAACCTCGTTTATGAGGTTTACTGAACCTCATGGATGTATGGAGGAGTCGCCCGTCCCACCTCGTCACTCGACACGATCATCCGCTCCACCTCCACACGCTCCGTGGTATTCCAATGGGTTTATCATCACGACGGAGGAGGAGGAGAAGAAGCTCACTCACCTTGAGAAGAGGCTTGTGGCAAATGTCGACTTCGACAAACAAGCTCTCTAAGTGTTGGGTTTTCATATAGATATTTACTACATGTTGGGACACCTAGGTTAGGTGCAATTCTTCAACGGAGTGTCAGCAAACACCCACAAGGAATTCGCCTTGGAAATTCTCATGACCATGGCGCATATCCTTGATGAAGGAGTACCGAGTCTCTCATTCCATTTGGAGGGAGTGGAACAAGTGGTTCCCTATGAGTATATTTGGGAATTGCTTGGTTTTCAAAAGGGAGCCCCGGAACAAGTGGTGTGCAAGAAGACACATTGGAAGGTTTTTGGAGTATGATCGCGGGAGAATCTCACCAACAAAGAAATAGTATCCGGAACCCCATCATCTAAGTATTTCACTCATGGATGTGCAAGAGGATTTTTGGGAAGAATGGGAGAGACCAAGATAACCGAAATGGAGGTGAATTGGCTTGACACGACTTTAATTGCCAGGCAGCCAATTAACCCCACTCACCTTACGATCAACCAGTGGTGTTGTGAAGCAACATCGGGTTCGGGAGATATTGGCTCGGGGTGTTATCTCTCCATGTTGGCTATCTCTTTGAGACCGGGAATCCCAAGAAACCCGAAGCATCTCCTACCCAGGACTTCCCTTGGATTTGAATATATGAAGCAAGAACATAAGTGGAGATGAGAGAGGAGGCTTCAAAGTGGCCAAAGTAAATTTGCCCCTACGGATGGAAGATTAAGACTTTTTCTTGAGGGAAAAGAAGATTGGTTAGAGGAAAGACTTCTTGTGCCAGTGAAGAAAAAAATAAGAGAGGAAGGATTATAGGAGATGGTTCTTCCTAGGCCCAAGAAGGAGGTGCGCAAAAAAATTATGTGCCACCATTTGGACGAATCCCAGCACCGCCGAGTTACTACGGTGATGTACCAATGCAAGCATGGGGGAGTGGTGCAGCCATACCCCCCACCAAATTCTGCGGTGCCCAACGTAGCCTTTGCGAAGCCATATGCACATCTTCCTCAACCACAGCAAAGTGTGGCCATCATTGGAGGATACGCTGCGAGAAACATGCAAAATATCGCAGCCATCCAAACCAATGCAAACCAAACGGGTGAAGGAAATGCAAACATCGCTTATGAACTTGGATGCCTTCACTTAGCACCGCCGGGGCAATTCATAAGAGGAGCGGTGCAATCCTATTATGAGCAAGGGTACAACAATCAAGATTATCAATATCAACCACCAGCGGAAGATTAGAGAAAGGAGGAGCTTTAATTATCTTTCCTTTTCCCTTTTTCTTTAATTTTCAGCTTGTATGCGCCTATGTATGCGTAGTGTTTTCAGTTTTTATTTAAATTTTCAGCATGTGTGTTAGTATTCATTTTCATCATGAATAAAATCACCACCTTGTTTTTACCTTAGGCAAAGATACAAAGCTTGTGCCATGATGATATATGATGATAATTGCCACTTTGTTTATCTTTGTACTTGTTTTATGCATGATTAAGCTAATGCTCTCTTAAAATACAAATATGAAATTATCTAAATGCTAGCTTAATGTTTAGTGGAGGTTATGATAAAAATAAAGACCCATAGTGTTTTATGTGCTCTCAAGTTTTAGATGGATTAAAGATGATTTATTTTTGTTCTTAGAAGATGAGAGTTCATGAGCAAGATGCAAGGTGGTTTAAATTTTTGAACTTGGTTTAGCTTTTTTGCATCTCGTTCTTTATTTCAAAATTTCTGAGATCTATTTGAATTTTGGGAGCATGTTAATACTTGTGGGATAAGCTTAATTAATAATCTACCCTCCGTAGGGATGAAGGCTAGTACATTATGAAACTTTAACAAATTAAACTTTTGAGAGCATTATGTTTTCTTGTGTATGATCAAGTGCAAGGTTTAAACAATGAAGGGTAATGCTGATATCCATCAAAGGCTTACTCGAGGACGAGCAAGGTTTAAGCATGGGGGAGATGTAGACAGTGAAATTCCGTCAACCTAGCCATGAGCTTACCTTTGATGTTGGCATGAATTTTATATCTTAACCATTGGTATTAACCCCCTTGGTATAACAAGTTCATTTGTGCATTTCAGTTTTGGAGTTTAGTATTTATGCAAGATTTTAGTGTTGAAAGCAATACTTTCGGGATAAGTTCATTAGGCACCTCATGACAAGACCTTGAAGCCCGATACAAGTCAAGCAATGAAGTAAACATGACTCCAAGAAGCCCAAGGACCAAACCTGAGAAGATGGAAAACTCCGAGGACCCAGTCAGAAACTGCCGAATCTTGCGGGACAAGGAGCTTCATCTAAACCGCGGAGAAACTAACGTCAAGGGCCCACATGCAAAAGGTGGAAGACTCTAGGGGTGTGTTTGATGGGGTGGCCCGTGGGCTCGGCTGCGCTCCCGGGAGCCCAATTTTGTGTTTGGTGCCATTTTCCTCTCTCCCAATCCGGCTCGCACGCTCCTCAAAGCAGCCCGTAGCCTGGCTCCATTGCTACGCCAAAATCTGAGGACCAGGAGCGTCCCGGTGGTCGATGGATGACTGCTCCTCAGTGATGAGTGATTGACAACGGGTGTTGGACTGACTCTTGGCTTAGTGCGCAGGTGTAGGCTGCGGCCTAGTTCGTGTTGTTGCAGGTGAAGAACGGGTGCGAAAGGTCTTCAGCCTTGAGGAGCCTCCGGGAGATGGAGAGATAAGTAGGCTCGGTTCGAGGGACCCGGCGGACGGCGGGACTAGGTGCGGGTCACATGGTGGCGAGATGAGCAAGACGAAGTCATGGACGAGCGAGCCGGTGCACGGTGGCGGTCGAGTCAAGTGGTTTGGCGGGAGGCCGGACCGAGCACGCGGTGTTTGGTGGTTTACCCACAAAACCATCGGAGGACGGTTTCTTGGTTTGGGCCTCAAAACCAAGTTCGAGGGCCCAACACGATGGAGACGGGATCTGGGCGTGTCGGGAAGCTTCGAAGCGGAGGACACACGGCGGGATCGCATTGCTTGCGTCGGGAGGACGCGGGGTGCGGCAAAGGCGTGGCCGTCCGATGGCAAGACTCACAAACATTACCTAAATGCCCCTACGTGGGTTGTATCGCAAGTAGTTAAGTTAGGGGTAGTCGAGTCATTTACCACTCCGGCGGGACCTGATATATAAGCCATGAGTGTGTGTGGATGGCTCTCTCTCTCTGCGACTTAGGGTTTCATTTCCCCCCTCCCATTTCTCATTTTCGTAGCTATTTTCTTCTCCATTTTCTCTAGGCTAGCATGAGAGCTTCATGAGAGATTTGTTGAGAGGGATGGATGCTAGGGCGGCATGCTAGACCTTGTGAATCTTTCCTGGTTTGTATAGAAGATTCGGAGTTGTGTTTTTCGTGGTCTTTTTGCGCTTGTTTTCGTGCCTTTGTTCTTGGCGTGATTCCACGGATTTGAGTGGGTTTCTCCCCGGATTTTTTTGAGGGAAACAAGGATGGATGTCTCGTGCATCTTTGTGATTGATCTTGTGCCCTCAAACGCCGGGAAACCACTTCGATTCGAGGATTTTCATTCGGTGCTCTAGCTTTTGGTGGTGCTCAAAGGATTCGCGATTCCCAGTGATTTAGGGAGTTAGGAGGCAAGATTTTTGGGCTATAGCATCCTTGTGTGACGCTTTTCAATTCCCCAAACCCTTGTCTTCGCAGCTTCAACCGTTTGGGAAATCCGATGATGATTTGGGGGAGTTGACCTTCGAGGTCGAGCTGTTTTTCTGCTCTGTCCGTGCCTCGCGGACGGTCCGCGTCGTCCTGGCGGACGGTCCGCGCCGCGCGTGTTCGTCGGGTGTTCTTCGTGTTCTTGCTTGCCTTTCGTTTCGATCCATCGTGGTTTTGAGTTTTGGTTGGACGAAGTTTCGGACGGTCCGCGTGTCTTTGGGCGGACGGTCCGCGGGTGCCTGGCGGACAGTCCGCGTGCTCCCCGCGGACGGTCCGTTATTCGCGGTGCGTCTCTGGTGGTTCCGTGTGCTTTTTCGGACGGTCCGCGGTGTAGGGCCGTACAGTCCGCGGTGTTGGTGCGGACGGTCCGCGGCAGCAGGACGGACGGTCCGCGTGGCCAGTGCGGACGGTCCGCCCCTCCTGGCCGGACGGTCCGCCAGAGCCTGTGTGCTTCGCTTCTTGGTTCGATTCCTTTCTTCCTTTCTTGTGCTTCCGCTTGTGCTTCAAGGAATCTTTCCTAGGACTAGAGGTTGATCCATAACCTCGTTGTCTTGGCGATTGGTGTGTGATTTGATTCATCGCTTGTGTGTGACCAGGATTTGACTAGGGTATAGGCCGGGTTCTTTGAGAAGAATTTTTGCCGGCTCCTATTCACTCCCCCCTCTCTAGTCGCCATCTGGTCCTTCAATTGGTATCAGAGCTTGGTGCCGGATTCTTTGCGACTTTGACAAGTCTTGAATCCTAAGATGGCGTACGTTGAGCGGGGCGGTCCGCCGCACTTCGATGGCAAGGGTTACCATAAGTGGGCGGCTCGTATGATGATCTTTCTTCGTGGCAAGTTGTTGGATTTCATTGTGCTTGACAAGACCTACGATATTCCGGTCAACATCCATACTCTTATGGTGACCGATGCTGGTGCTAAGGCCCAGTATGAGGCAAATGCAAAAGCCGTTGATCACTTGGTCCGGAGCTTGTGTGATCCAGAGTTTGAGCGTGTTCGCCATTTGAATCTTGCTTGGCAAATTTGGGAGAAGTTGTTGGTTGCTCACGGTGGTGATAACCATGTGAAGGCTTGCCTCTTTGTCTCTTACCGGATGCAATATGAGAACTTCACTCAACTTCCCGGTGAGGACATTGATGCGATGTTTCAGAGGTTCACCGCCATCGTGAACAACATGAAGGCTAATGTTGAGGATTTTCCTTACACCGAGCATGATCAGGCTTTGAAGCTCTTGCATGTCTTGGATCCAAATGTTTGGGGTGCTAAGGTTGAGGCCATCAAGGAGTCTGGGCAGTATTTGACTATTGAGTTGGATGACCTCTTTTCTAAGCTCAAGTCGGCTGAGGTTGACAAGAAGTTGCAATCCAAGCATGAGGGCTCGACTGACCATAGTCTTGCTCTTGTGGGTGGATCAAAGGGCAAATCTAACCCTTCCTGTCGACAGTTTTCCTTATCTTCTCTTATGTCTATTCCAGATGAGGAGTTTGATGTGCTGGGTGAGGAGGAGCTGGCCTTGCTCTCAAGAAGGTTTGAACGACTACACGAAAGTCGGAGGAATGCAAGGCGGAGCTCAGGGACGTGCTACAAGTGTGGCAAGCGTGGCCACTTCATCGCCGAGTGCCCGGAAGCGGAGGAGAACAAGTACAAGACGAGCGAGTACAAGGTGCACCCGAGGCGTGAAGACAAGTACTCCTCCAAGGGCAAGCACTTCAGCAAGTCCAAGAGCAAGTACAAGGAGAAGCGGCGACCGAGCAAGGGCGGCTACAAGAAGGACAAGGCAAGAGCCATGGTGGCCGGTGCAAGCGACGTCGACTCAAGCTCAAGCGACGCGCAGTCAAGCTCAAGCAGTGAAGATGAAGACGCCGGGAGGCGCATGGGCAAGAAGAGTGCAAGCCGGAACCTTAGTGGATTGAGCTGTGTGGCGCTTGAAGGCTTTTGTGGCATGGCCCATAGCTCGAGCAGCAAGAAGAGCGACAAGGAAGACAACGACTCCGACTCGGAGGATGAGGTAAATCGTGACCCTGACTCTTTGCTTGCTGAGATCACTTGGTTGAATGGCTTGATTGACAACTGTGATAGTGTGTTGAGAGATGCTAAGAAGATGAGGAAAGATCTTAGGGATCAACTTGAGAATGCTAGTGAGAAAGTAGGAGAGTTAGAGTCCAAATTGCTTGAATTGAAACTTGAGAATGATTCTTTGAAACTTGCTCCTACTACTCCTGATGATGTTGAGTGTCTTGAGTGTGATGCATGGTTGAATGAGATCAAGTTGCTCAATGAGAAGAATGCTTCCACTTTGGCTAAACTAGATGCTCTTAGGACTGAGTATGATGAGCTTAAGGCTAGACCCACCTTGCTTGGTGCTTGTAAATCATGTCCTACTATGCATGCTAAGCTTGTTGATGCTCGTTCTACTATTAGCTCTTTGGAAGCTTCTTTGAAATCTCCTATTGTCAATGCATGCACTAGCTGTGATGAAGTTACTTTACGCAATCTTGAACTTACTTCCCGTTTGGATGTCATCTATGAGGAGAATGACTATTTGAGGAAGGTGTTGGGTTGGTTGTCTGGGCAGGAACCTCAATTGAAAATCATGATTGAGGAGTTCAAGAGAGCTGATGGTCGTGGTTTGGGGTTTGAGAAGTTGGGTGAGAAAGTGGGAGAGAACAGTGGGGAGAGTGTGTATGAGAAGTGTGTTGAGTCTAACCCCGAGTTTGAAGTGATCGGAGACATCCAAGTCCCACTTTCAAAAGCACCCAAGAACTCTTTCACACCAAAGCCCAACCACCTTTGCAACAAGCTTGACACAACCCAAGATCCACCCAAATTCCCACCTAAGACAAATGACTTCCAGAAACCGGTGAAGTTTGTGAGTGAAAAGGGTGAGAAGCCTAGAGAGAAGCCAGAGCCAAAACCAAAACCCATCCCATTCAGGTGTGAGTATTGTGGCAAGGAGAGGCACCTAGCAGAGTTTTGCTACAAAAGGAAGAGGGATGAGAGGCTTTCTAGGGAGCAAGCAAACCTGGACAGGTATCGCCAGTCTCATGGTACCCCTGAGCCTAGAGTGCCACTTCCACGTGGTGTGGGATGTGTGAAGAGTGTTGGTAGAGTTGGAGCTCAGGGTGGTAGGTTCCCACAGAGAGGTGGTGGTGAGAGGTTTGTTAGGAGAGATGATGGTGTGCGTGCTAGTGAGAGGTTTGGTCGGGCTCGTGGTGGTTTTGCTGGACGCCCCCCTACTTGTCCTCAATACGGGTTTAGGGGAGATGATCGCAGCTTTGGGTTCCAGAGGAACTACGGACAACGTTTTCCCCCTCGTGGTGCTCGTACTCCTTCCATGGGACCTGGGAAGTTTGGTGGCAAGGGAATGATGTTTGCTAACCCCTCTTTTGAGCAGATGGCTCGACACTGGTTTAACTTTCTTTGTGCTAACCCCAGTGTCGAGTCGCTAGCTCATTCTCGTTCTTGTTTCTGACTACAGGCAGAGGCTTGGAGAACATTTGGTTGATCGACTCCGGATGTTCCCGACACATGACAGGAGATAAGAAGTGGTTCTCCAGCCTCACCCAGTGAAGGAAAAGATGAACATCACATTTGGGGACAATGGACGAGGAAGGGTGATTTCTGAGGGTGTTGTGCATGTGAGTGACAAGGTAACATTGAAGAGAGTTGCTCTTGTGAAGTCTTTGGGTTTCAATTTTCTTTCGGTTTCTCAGTTTCTTGATGAGGGTTTTGAGGTGCGTTTCAAGTCTGGCGAGTCTCGTTTGCTGGATTCTCGAGGTGATCTTGTCTGTATGATCATCCCCGAAGGTCGGATTTTCGTGGCCGATTTCTCTCGTTCTTTGGGTCCTCGCTCGTTGTTTGATGGTTGGTCCTTCTTCGATTTGTGGAAATGGCATAGGCGGTTGGGACACTTGAGCTTTGATTTGGTTTCCCGCTTGAGTGGTCTTGACCTTGTCCGAGGATTGCCGAGGTTGAAGCTTGAGAAGGATTTGGTTTGTGCTCCGTGTAGGCATGGCAAGATGGTAGCCACTCCCCATCCACCCCTGACCGATGTCATGACCGAGCGTCCGATAGAGCTGTTGCACATGGACCTCGTTGGGCCAGCTCGAGTTCGCTTGGTGGGTGGGAAGTGGTATGTCCTTGTTGTGGTGGACGATTACTCTCGCTTTGCCTGGGTGTTTTTCTTGGAGGATAAGAGTGAGACATTTGGTTTTGTTCGAGATCTGATCGTGAGGTTGAGAAACGAGAGGCATGGGAATGCCATCCGAGCTTTTCGCAGTGATAATGGCTTAGAGTTCAAGAACTCTCGTTTTGATGCCTTCTGTCGTGATCTAGGTCTTGAACATCAGTATTCGACCCCTTATGTGCCCCCTCAAAATGGAGTTGTGGAAAGGAAAAATCGGACTCTTTGTGAGATGGCTAGGACGGTGCTCGATGAGCACAGGACTCCTAGGAGGTTTTGGGCTGAGGCGGTCAATACGGCTTGTCATGTTTCCAGCAGGAATTTATTGCGATCTTTCAAGAAGAAGACCTGTTATGAGCTTATGCATGGTCGGGCACCCAAGGTGAGTCATTTCCGAGTTTTTGGCTGCAAGTGCTTTATTCTTAAGAAGGGAAAACTCGACAAGTTTGAGGCTCGGTCTAGTGATGGTATTTTCTTTGGATATGCTAACCACTCTAGAGCCTATAGGATGCTTAACCTTGAGACTAACAAAATCATGGAGACTTGCGAGGTAACCTTCGACGAGACAATGCCATGTACCTCTCTTGGCTTTGAATGTGCAGGTGATGAAGAGATGGCCGAGGACCTCTTTGAAGAGGAGAAGGATGAAGCTGGAGATAATGATGGAGAGAACCATGCGCCTGACACTGAGTGCGTACCCACTACTTCCCCTACGACCACTACGGAGCGTGGACCGTCTACTTCATGGACAACGACGGTGCGACAAGAGGACCAGGCGAGAGAAGCTGATGTTGAGGGGGAGGTGGTCTCAAGGCGTGAGGCTCCCCGGAGAATTCAAGAAGTGCATCCCCTATTGAAGATCATTGGGGACATCGATGAACGCACTACACGGTCACGGTCCAGGAATTCCTCTCATTTTGCTCATGCTGCTTTTGTTGCCACCTTTGAGCCCAAAGACATTGGACATGCTTTATCTGAAGCAAACTGGGTCAATTCTATGCATGAGGAGTTGGAAACTTTGAGGGGAACCAGGTGTGGGAGTTAGTTGAACCACCTCCAAATTGCCATCCCATAGGAACCAAGTGGGTTTGGAAGAACAAAGAGGGTGAGAATGGGATGGTTGTGAGGAACAAGTCCAGACTTGTTGCTCAGGGGTTTAGTCAGAAGGAGGGGATCGACTATGAGGAGACCTTTGCTCCTGTGGCCTGTCTTGAGGCAATTCGGATCCTTCTAGCCTTTGCCGTGGCTAAAGGGTTCAAGTTGTTTCAGATGGATGTGAAGAGTGCCTTTTTGAATGGGGTCATAGAGGAGGAGGTGTATGTGAAACAGCCACCTGGGTTTGAGAGCGAGTTGTACCCACACAGGGTGTACAGGTTGAAAAGGGCTCTGTATGGCTTGAAACAGGCGCCCCGTGCTTGGTATGGGAGATTGAGAGGTTTTCTGTTGAGCAGAGGGTTTGTGATGGGTAACGTGGATAGGACTCTGTTTCTCCTCAAGCATGAGAATGACTTGTTGATTGTTCAGATATACGTGGATGATATTGTCTTTGGTGGCTCGTCACATAACCTTGTTGCCAAGTTTGCAGATGATATGAGCAGGGAGTTCGAGATGAGCATGATGGGCGAGTTGCAGTACTTTCGGGCTGCAGATCAAGCAAGTGAAGGATGGAACTTTTGTGCACCAGACCAAGTACATGAAAGACATGCTGAGGAAGCTCCAGATGCAAGATGTGAAGACGATGTCGACTCCCATGGGGAGTACGACCACTTTGGATGCGGACGAGGACGGAGAACCAGTGGACCAGCGAGAGTACCGGAGCATGATCAGCTCCCTCCTCTACTTGACGGCGACGAGGCCAGACATGCAGTTCAGCGTGTGTCTGTGCGCTCGTTTTCAGGCTTTGCCGAGGACATCACATCGACAGGCCGTCAAGAGGATTTTCAGGTACCTACAGTCTGCCCTTGGTCTTGGCCTTTGGTATTCTTCCTCCTCAACTCTTTCTCTTCATGGTTTTTCCGATGCGGATTTTGCTGGTTGTCGAGTTGAGAGGAAGTCTACTTCTGGTACTTGCCAGTTTCTTGGGTCTTCGTTGGTTTCATGGTCTTCCCGCAAGCAGACTAGTGTAGCTCAGTCTACCACCGAGGCGGAGTATGTTGCAGCCGCGAGTTGTTGTTCCCAGCTGTTGTGGATTTCATACACTTTGAGAGACTTTGGTGGGGAGTGCACCCAGATCCCACTTCTTTGTGATAGCACCAGTGCCATAAGCGTAGCTAAAAACCCAGTGCTTCACTCCAGAACCAAACACATAGAAGTGAGGTATCATTTCTTGAGGGACAATGTGGAAAAAGGAACCATTTTGTTGAGTCAAGTCCCTACCCAAGATCAGCTAGCCGACATCTTTACAAAGCCTCTCGACCAAGCTACATTTGTGTGCTTGCGGGGGGAACTTGGGGTTTGTTGCCCTTTCTAGTTGATTCTTGGGGATTTTTCTTGTACCATATGTATCATACCATGTTTTACTTTGATGTATATACATGTTTTGCTTGATGTACAAACCCTGGTAGGATAGCCATCTTGTCATATATCATGTTGCATTTGTGTCATATTGCATTTTAGGATGATGAGCTTCTTTCATATGCCTTATTTGAGTTTCTTTGGCTATTTGTGAGATATTGGTCATATGTGTGGAGAAATGGTGATGTGAGGCTATGCTCTTGAAATATTTGAGATATATGTGTGGTGAGGTAGCCCCTTTTTGAAATAAATGCTAATCTTGACTAATTTTTGGTGAAATGTGCTCCATTCATGTGTAGTAGTGTATCCATGTCACGTTTTGGTCTAAATGTGCTTTCTATACTTAGATTGTGCTTGGATGCCTTTTTCTTGCATTTGGGCCAAAGGCCGAATATCATTGTGAATGTTTAGCCTATGTTGCATTCATGGGGGAGCATAAGCTTCTTTTTGCCGCAAAGGCACTTAATGTACCATGAAATGATTTAATCTTGAAAAGAAGTGTGTAATGCTTGAAAAATGCTCCATCCATCATGTCTATGCTTAAAATGTCTTATCTTTCACATATGGGTGCAAAACATGTTGCATGATGTTCACCAGTGGAGAAGTCTCCCGAAGTGGACACATGGCTCATGAGCTTTGACATGACATGCTTTGCTTTATGGGTGTTTGCCATGATCTTTTGCTGAGAATTTGATATCCTTGTATGATCTTTGAATGGTATGCATGTTTGTGGCTCAAGTGTGACATGGATAGGCTTTTACATGTGAAGCGAGCCTTCTTTTGGTAAAACTGCTTAAATCTGAAAATTTTGCTTTGTCACATGCTTGTATTTTCATATATTACTTGTGGCAATGCTTTGACTATGCTATGATTCACATGTGTGATTTTTGTCTCATTTCTAGTCTTTGACACTAAATTTGGCCTATTTGAGAAGCTCATGTAGATGTTTATATGCTTTGTTTTGCATTTCTGCATTTTCACCTTGATTCATACATTGTCAACAAGGGGGAGAAGAGGTGAGCTTAATGAAAATTCAGAAGAGGTGAGCTAAAATTTGGAAGTTTGCATCCACATGTTCAGGGGGAGCTTGCATTTGTTCAGGGGGAGCTTTCTTGCTGATTTCAGTGTGGAGTTTGTGCTTTGCATGGCTTGTGACCTTTCTTTGCCTTTCTTTGGTTTTGGTCATGAGTTGAGCTTCTTTGTTTTTCTTTCTTCTTCCTTTCCTTCTTTCTCTGAATCTCATTTCACGTTGTGTGTTGTCAATGCACTCATCAAGGGGGAGATTGAGGACCAGGAGCGTCCCGATGGTCGATGGATGACCGCTCCTCAGTGATGAGTGATTGACAACGGGTGTTGGACTGAATCTTGGATTAGTGCGCAGGTGTAGGCTGCGGCCTAGTTCGTGTTGTTGCAGGTGAAGAACGAGTGCGAAAGGTCTTCAGCCTTGAGGGGCCTCCGGGAGATGGAGAGACAAGTAGGCTCGGTTCGAGGGACCCGGTGGACGGCGGGACTAGGTGCGGGTCACATGGTGGCGAGACGAGCAAGACGAAGTCATGGACGAGCGAGCCGGTGCACGGTGGCGGTCGAGTCAAGTAGTTTGGCGGGAGGCCGGACCGAGCACGCAGAGTTTGGTGGTTTGCCCACAAAACCATCGAAGTAGTTAAGTTAGGGGTAGTCGAGTCATTTACCACTCCGGCGGGACCTGATATATAAGCCATGAGTGTGTGTGGATGGCTCTCTCTCTCTTCGACTTAAGGTTTCATTTCCCCCCTCCCATTTCTCATTTTCGTAGCTATTTTCTTCTCCATTTTCTCTAGGCTAGCATGAGAGCTTCATGAGAGATTTGTTGAGAGGGATGGATGCTAGGGTGGCATGCTAGACCTTGTGAATCTTTCCTGGTTTGTATAGAAGATTCGGAGTTGTGTTTTTCGTGGTCTTTTTGTGCTTGTTTTCGTGCCTTTGTTCTTGGCGTGATTCCGCGGATTTGAGTGGGTTTCTCCCCAGATTTCTTTGAGGGAAACATGGATGGATGTCTCATGCATCTTTGTGATTGATCTTGTGCCCTCAAACGCCGGGAAACCACTTCGATTCGAGGATTTTCGTTCGGTGCTCTAGCTTTTGGTGGTGCTCAAAGGATTCGCGATTCCCGGTGATTTAGGGAGTTAGGAGGCAAGATTTTTGGGCTATAGCATCCTTGTGTTACGCTTTTCAAGTCCCCAAACCCTTGTCTTCGCAGCTTCAACCGTTTGGGAAATCCGATGATGATTTGGGGGAGTTGACCTTCGAGGTCGAGCTCTTTTTCTGCTCTGTCCGTGCCTCGCGGACGGTCCATGTCGTCCTGGCGGACGGTCCGCGCCGCGCGTGTTCGTCAGGTGTTCTTCGTGTTCTTGCCCGCCTTTCGTTTCGATCCGTCGTGTTTTTGAGTTTTGGTTGGACGAAGTTTCGGACGGTCCGCGTGTGCTGGGCGGACGGTCCGCGGGTGCCTGGCGGACAGTCCGCGTGCTCCCCGCGGACGTTCCGTTATTCGCTGTGTGTCTCTGGTGGTTCTGTGTGCTTTATCGGATGGTCCGCGGTGTAGGGCCGGACAGTCCGCGGTGTTGGTGCGGACGGTCCGCGTGGCCAGTGCGGACGGTCCGCCCCTCCTGGCCCGACGGTCCGCCAGAGCCTGTGTGCTTCGCTTCTTGGTTCGATTCCTTTCTTCCTTTCTTGTGCTTCCGCTTGTGCTTCAAGGAATCGTTCCTAGGACTAGAGGTTGATCCATAACCTCGTTGTCTTGGCAATTGGTGTGTGATTCGATTCATCGCTTGTGTGTGACCAGGATTTGACTAGGGTATAGGCCGGGTTCTTTGAGAAGAATTTTTGCCGGCTCCTATTCACTCCCCCCCTCTCTAGTCACCATCTGATCCTTCAAATCTGGCGTAGCAAATGGGCCGCGCCGAGTGGAGCATTGGGTGCCTCTCCTGCGCGGGATGTTTCCACGTTCTGCCGCCGCCACCCACCACTGCCTCCCGCCGCCGCCACCCACCACTGCCTTCTGCCACCGCAAAGGAGGATGAGCACGCAAGGCCTCACCACAGGGACGAGGAGTCGGCCGCCCGAGAGCAGAGGAGGGGTGAGGGCGCTCGATTCCCCGCTTGTAGATATCGATGAAGCGCACCACCGCGGTCGTCGACACCGCAGTCGCGCCACTGCTTCCCTGCGGGCCTCCTTTATTCTGCCATACTGCCGTCGAGGGAGAAGCAGGCTCACCGCCGTTAGGGGGCGAGAGAGAGAGAGAGAGAGAGAGAGAATGGCGTGGGGCGAGCGGCGGAGGAGGCTGCGCCGGGAAAGAGGAGCTCGTTGGCGGCGGCGCAGCATCCTCCATTGCAACAGCCGGCGACCTTCATCGACATGCTAAAGTGCCCGTGGGGCAAGTGGTGCAGGTGCTGGACGAGCTCGAGCTAGAGCTCAGTGGCAGCCATTGCCGCGATGCAGTATGCCCCTAAAGTGTTCGATGAAATGCCATACCAATTCCGAGTCTATGGTCACCATATATTCATGTGTACAAGAACTTGCCAAACACGATCTCGATGGAGCCGAGCTCCAGGGCCAAGTTTCCAAACATGTGGAGGTGCACCATGGCAACCAGGCTTCGGCTGGTCAAAGACAGGCTGAGGAGCCAAACCGTCCAGATACAGGTGAGCAAACACACCCTAGAAGACTCGGGAAGCAACACCGGGCAAAGGAGGCCGCGGGCTGGGCCGAAGTGGGCCCAGGCCGGCCGGCCTAGCCCACTTCGAGGCCCAGTCGACCCCCCTTTGACCTAGTTGCCTCTCAGGATATTTATAGCCCCCCGACCGAGAGCCACGCAAGAATTCATTCGTCATCCGCCGTCGAGGAGCAGAGAAGCTTGAGGGACACCAACTCGGAGAGGAGGGCCGTGCTAATTGTCTAGGGTCTCCCTAGCTGACATGGGAACCTTGCATGGAAGACCACGTCGGAGCTCCTCAGCAAGGATCAAGATCGAGCTAGGATCCCGGTGGTGATCTTGTTCATGTAATCATTCATGGTGAAGTTTTATAGTGAATCCGATTTCTAGCGATCAAGTGCCTTCTCGATGATTTTGTTCTCCCTTGGTTTTGCTTCTTCCCCAATCTATACTTAAGATAGATTGCATAGGATGCTTTTGTAGCCGCGGTGGCTAGAGGTGCATACCGGACAAACCAAGTGATTTCAACTTGTTCATGTCGAACTCGCCCTAGGCTAACCCGCACGAATAGGGGTGCGTTTTGACAGAACAGTGGCTCCAAATGGTGGGCGTCTTCGGAATCGGACCGAAGGCCATAGTTTAAAGATGCTTTTAATGAGATTTGCTTTTTTATCTTCATCTATCTTGTTTGGAGCTACCACATAAGCATGATCTAGACTCTCTAGATCAGTTATCTCTTTGCTTTCTCTTTCTACCTCGTTAGTAGATTAGAATAGATTAGATGTGTTTTCTTGATGATCTCTTAGATTAGATGCAACTTGGTTCTTCAAAAGTTAGCTGTCCTTGCTTTACTAGATTGAATCCTTGCATTGCACATTGTTCCACGGATTCTATACCTTGGGTTTTCACACTTAAGGGAAGAAGGGTCCCTTGACTACGACGGGGGATTTGTCCGCTTGTAGATCCATGTGAACTTTGATACAATAATCAACCGTCAACAGTGGGCTCTGAGTTCCACCACGACGCATGCTTCGGCTGGCGACCACTTGGCTTCGGCAGCTCAGGGTAGTAGTTGTTGATGTAGAACCATTTTAACTTCCAATCTTGGTTGGAGTCAATCAGCTTGCACAACAAGTACTGCCCAACGGCATCTTCATGCATCTGCACCCCAGCACCGGTTAAAGTTCATAGCAATAATGCATATTGCAACCAAAATGAATGGTTGCCTATTATTCTGTCGCAACGCGGTGAATTTGAATAGTAGTTTACAAAGCAATTGCACAGCATGCACATCACATTTAATAACTGAGTAATTCTTTATTTAAGATTGTCTCAAAACATAGTAAACCAGAATTCGTCTTGATTGAACATGACCACAACTAACAAAATAAAGACAACACATTTAACTAAGTTCACTACATTGTTTAGCATATAATAAAAGGTTGTAAAAATGAGTCCCCTGGTTGCTCCACATTCATCAGCTCCACGTACATCATTCTTGTTGGTCGCCCATCAACAGTAATCCATGGTTGCTTTCTCTAATTGTTTTGGCTGTCTAATTTTCTCTGCGAATCATGAAAGCATATATGATTAAATTAGCATACACCAGATTAGTTGTTATAAAAAAGATAATAGAAAAGGAAGCACATTTCAAGTAACTCTAGCATTAGATTTGGATAATAAAAAAGGATGCATCAGATTATGAAGTACATATTCCTATTAAAAATTGTGCCTGTTCACTGAAGATATAAATTATATGACAATCCAATGGTACACAAAAAGATGTAATGTAGTTTATTTATTCCCACACATTAAACAAAACCAGCAACAACAAAAAATTAATATCTTGCAGCATACACTAGTTTAGTTGTTCAATAGTATTAAATGTCAAGTTTAACTATACTTAGTAAATAAATTGGATAACATCAGTTATTTTTTGACTTGAGGGCATACAGAACACAAGGCATAGGCATAAATAATAAATTACTTGGTAAACATCAGGTGCAGATTTAGTTATGACGTTATTCATACCTGTTGATTCTTTTTCTGATTACGAGTCCTCAATAGCTGATTGGAAGTAACAAAACTAATCGTTCATCCTGGAGCAACTTTAGTTTTTGAGAAAATATTCCTAGCTGAGCTACTCTTAGTTTTTATGGTCTGAGGTGGTACAATATCCTTTTCTGTTGTCATCACACTCGGTGGTTCAGGAGTTTGCCACAAAGAAAATTTGGTGTAAACATATTGCTAAAAATTTTGAAGCATGTATGTGCATCAGCCTCTCCAACAGAAATACCTTTGCAGGTTCAGCTTCTACACGTGGTGGTGTGATGAACTCCTGCGAAGTAGGTCCATTTGACTCATGTGTGGTGATCATGGTTCCAGACATAGCCTGTGGAGGAAATGGAAAGAGAAATTATAGCAATTATGGGCTGAAACAATAGTTCAAACACGGTTGAAATGGGTACCTGTTGCAAAAGCTGACGGAATTCTTCCCTCATATCAACCATTTGTTTCTTACTTTCTTCCTTATCTTTTTCCCTTGCTGAAATTACATTTGCAAGGCTTTCTTTCAGTTCTCGTACCTCTTCTTGGTGCTGCAATCTTTCTTCTTGGGCATCCAATTTAGCACGTGTTGCATCTTCTTCCCTTTGTTTCAGTAGTGCTCTTCGTGTTGGATATTTCGCCATGTACCCACGACCATGTGTCTTGTATGATTTTATTCCAAGAGTCTTTGAATAGTTGACCTGAAAAACTGAGTTCTCCTCCTCAGTCGTAAGGAAAGGCCTATCCTTACCTTTTTCTGCATTGCTAACTTCGATGGAAGCTTTTTCCTAGGTCTGACATGTCGAATAAATTAGGAGGATGCGAGATTAAACATTTACAATTAAGAGGATAAAAATGTTGTAAATGTAATGATGCAAACATAATCACTCACATATACATCCCTAGCTTCATCACTTGTCCATTCTCCATTCTTGTTGACATGAGTAGTCATCCTAAGTTGCAGATCAGTCGGTTGTTGACCATTGGCACGGTGTGTCTAAGGTTCCGAAAATGTAGCATTAGGTGATGACACTATATATCATAAAGTAATAAGCAAATTATTTAATATAGTTATAACCTGTTCATATCGAATTTGGGACTATGGTTTTGCTCCCATCACATGCTTAGTCTTTTGCTTCTTCCTGACTCCTGAATTTTTTGTACTAATTTTTTGCAAAAGGAGTATGAGGAAAACGTTGTTAATTGCATAACAAAACTGGAATTAACAACGAAATTTGTTTGAAACGAACCTGAAAGCTGTCAGATCCAAAGTACTGGATCAGTTAGTACCACTCCACAATGTCTAAGTCCTCAGGCGTATGCTTCATACGTTCTGCATCAGTGGAGTATGCCTTGTATGTAGAACTAAATGAAGATCTCCATCCTTTGTACCTCTCTTGTGCTATTTTCAGTATCTTATCACTAGCATCTTCAACATCGTCTAAGTTCCAAATTTTCTGTTTCAATGTGAATGACAAATATAACATTACATGAATTAATTAGATGTGGCTACAGCTATAATTCACTTACCATCATGTCGTCAACTATTGAATCTTTTACAACTTCCCTTACTTTCTTCCAAGATTTGACTCCTATAAGTGGAGTTTTTTTCCTAGTGAACACTGCAATCTCATCCACAAATGTACGACTATTCTCACCACAGACTCCTCCCGTCAAGGCATCAAACTAAATTTGTAATTTCTGAGTTCCGCTCCACACTCTCTTTGCTGTTGCTTTGTAACCTTTGACAACTCCACGTCGACGGGTTTTGGATGCACCTAATGGCCATTTGAGACAAATATAACATGCATTATTGGCGAAATAGGTTAGAATGTACATTTTAAAAGTAAAGGAGAAATGCAGATACCATTCCCTTCTTTTGGCTGTCTTGCATGACTTGGCCTATTATTATTGATTGATGTCCTCTTTTCATGATTTTCCCCACCCTCCTCACCTTCATACCTATCATTATCTGTTACTGAATCTTCTTGTAGTAATGATACTACACACAGCACAAGAAAAGCATATATCAAATAATTTATGCAAAGAACAATTATTTCTTTATATGAGCAAAGTAATTTACTTACACATACGGCGATGCCGTCCTGTGTGCCTGAGCCATTCCTTGTATGTATCGATTGTTTCATTCCTAAAGTCATCCCTTAAGTCTGTGAATCATGATCCCCCATGTGCTAGTGTCAAAACAACTTAATACCTGATCCTAATAAATTTATTAAGATATGCAAAAAATGAGTGTACCTATTTCTGGGTCTTCCTCTTTAATTTTAAGTAACCAAACCTTGTAGGCATCTAGCTGTTGATCTGTACTAGTTTCATCATTTCTTTGCTTCCCCCTTTGTTGTTTAATTGGCGTTATGCTTACATTATCCTGAAGTTGGGCCTCCTTTGACATTATCAACCTGATATAATGTTAATCTGGAATTTAATTTTGTTGAACATGGGCATGCAGCAGCTAGTCATGTATAAACTGGAATTTAATATGGTTGAACATGGGCGTGCAGCAGCTAGTCATGTAGGACAGAGTGATTAAAGAAGTGCATAAGTAACCGGATTTCTGTTTCCTTGGCATTGTCATGTAGCATTTGTTTTGTGTGCTGGGAAAAATCAATGGGCTCAATTGTAGCTACATCTACTCCGCAACGCTTCTTGTAGTATAAATAGTCCCTTGATGCATAGCCAAACCGTTCCTTGAAACATATCAGGTTAGGATAAGTTAGATTAACTCTATCGATTTTACATTCAATAAAATCATCATCCTCATCTCCACATCGTTTCAAGTGGAAATAAATTGTCCACATGTCATTCGTCGAAGGTTCACTGCATGTAGAACATAGGAACATTAGCACGTCCCATCATAATGTGATCATAACAAAACTACAATTAAATCTGGTTTAATAAGGAGCTGCATGCAGGAATAAAATTGAGGATATAGTTCAACCATTCGAATAGGTACATAATTGTGGAACATATATGATGCAACAAGCCTATTTTAGCATGACACAGGCCCATATAAATTTAAGAAACTCCATTATTATGTCCTGATTATTGTAGTTTTACCCATAAACACAACAAATATCATGTACTACATATTAAACTAATCGACCAATGGAGATCAACTTGCCTACTCGCCTTGGAACTTGGTTTTTATGGAACAGAAGGGCAAGCCGCTACTGAAAATGAAATAAATCGAAAATACAAGTCGCCAAACTTGATTGCATACGCAGCTACTCTAGGTGAAAAAACTGCGAACCGCAGAACCAAGATCTTTTTTGGCTACAACCCAAATAAAAGTGGTTACCCTAACATAGGAAATACACATGCACAACAAGAAGAACAACCAGGAGCAATGAAGGTCCGTAGCAGATTTATTAAGTACCTCGTTTTGATGTATCGTAGTACCCTGCTTCTTCAAGGCCAGTTTCGACATCCTCGTCAACAAGTAGATGTGAGGGCACCGCCCTTGGGCCTGAGGATGAAGGCGCAACGGATGGAGTTTCGGCGTAGGTGACGCTCCTGCGTGCGCCGGCAGATGAAGACGCACCCGTCGTCTTGACGGTGTCCATCTAGGTGGTAGCGGGCGCTGTAGGACGAAGCCGTCGCCGTCATTTAAGAAGCCGCCGGGGTTGCAGTACTGGCGGCCGCCGTCCCCCTCCTGACCTAACTACGAAAGATGATGAGTCGAGGAAGGGGGCGCGGTTTCAGGAGTCGATCACGATGCCAGAGAGCCAAAAAAAGAGGCCCACGACGCCGCGAGGTACGTTGGTGTTATGCGGCAGGGCGCCGAATTTTCAAGGCATCAATTCGATGCTTTGGCGGGCTGGGAAAAAACCAAAGGAAAGTCAGACTTGATATATGTACGAGATGAACTATAAAGTTTCATGAAATTTTTTTGCAAACTTACAAAATATGTTAGCGTGTCGAATATCATTGTCCAATTTAAATGTGGGACACGAGAAGTAGAGCGAGTTTCGTGGATGAGCTCATGCACTGGTACCTAGCTAGACACGTGAAGGAGGATGCATCATGTATATGAGGTGTTGATAATGAGAGCTTTGCCTATTTAATAAGGTGTCTTAAGTAGGGAGACAAAAAGCATGTGGACAGGCAAATTAAGGTACACACGAACGCATATGGTGTTACTAGCCTAGGTAGACACCGTTGCTCGGGCACAGGTGCCTAGCTACATGCACCGGTACCTAGCTAGACACGTGAAGGAGGATGCATCATGTATATGAGGTATTGATAATGAGAGCTTTGCCTGTTTAATAAGGTGGCTTAAGTAGGGAGCCAAAAAGCATGTGGACAGGCAAATTAAGGTACACACGAACACATATGGTGTTACTAGCCTAGGTAGACACTGTTGCCCGGGCACAGGTGCCTAGCTACATGCACCGGTACTTAGCTAGACACGTGAAGGAGGATGCAACCTCGTATATGAGGTATTGATAATGAGAGCTTTGCCTGTTTAATAAGGTGGCTTAAGTAGGGAGCCAAAAAGCATGTGGACATGCAAATTAAGTTACACACGAACACATATGGTGTTACTAGCCTAGCTAGACACCGTTGCCCGGCACACGGTGCCTAGCTACATGCCCGTACCTAGCTAGACACGTGAAGGAGGATGCATCATGTATATGAGGTACTGATAATGAGAGCTTTGCCTGTTTAATAAGGTGGCTTAAGTAGGGAGCCAAAAAGCATGTGGACAGGCAAATTAAGGTACACACGAACACATATGGTGTTACTAGCCTAGGTAGACACCGTTGCCCGGGCACAAGTGCCTAGCTACATGCACCGGTACCTAGCTAGACACGTGAAGGAGGATGCATCATGTATATGAGGTATTGATAATGAGAGCTTTGCCTCTTTAATAAGGTGGCTTAAGTAGGGAGCCAAAAAGCATGTGGACAGGTAAATTAAGGTACACACGAACACATATGGTGTTACTAGCCTAGGTAGACACCGTTGCCCGGGCACAGGTGCCTAGATACATGCACTGGTACCTAGCTAGACACGTGAAGGAGGATGCATCATGTATATGAGGTATTGATAATGAGAGCTTTGCTTGTTTAATAAGGTGGCTTAAGTAGGGAGCCAAAAAGCATGTGGACATGCAAATTAAGTTACACACGAACACATATGGTGTTACTAGCCTAGGTCGACACCGTTGCCCGGGCACAGGTGCCTAGCTACATGCACCGGTACCTAGCTAGACACGTGAAGGAGGATGCATCATGTATATGAGGTATTGATAATGAGAGCTTTGCGTGTTTAATAAGGTGGCTTAAATAGGGAGACAAAAAGCATGTGGACAGGCAAATTAAGGTACACACGAACACATATGGTGTTACTAGCCTAGGTAGACACCGTTGCTCGGGCACAGGTGCCTAGCTACATGCACCGGTACCTAGCTAGACACGTGAAGGAGGATGCATCATGTATATGAGGTATTGATAATGAGAGCTTTGCCTGTTTAATAAGGTGGCTTAAGTAGGGAGCCAAAAAGCATGTGGACAGGCAAATTAAGGTACACACGAACACATACGGTGTTACTAGCCTAGGTAGACACTCAAGGTTGCCGGCACGGGTGCCTAGCTACATGCACCGTACTTAGCTAGACACGTGAAGGAGGATGCATCCTGTATATGAGGTATTGATAATGAGAGCTTTGCTTGTTTAATAAGGTGGCTTAAGTAGGGAGCCAAAAAGCATGTGGACATGCAAATTAAGTTACACACGAACACATATGGTGTTACTAGCCTAGGTAGACACCGTTGCCCGGGCACAGGTGCCTAGCTACATGCACCGGTACCTAGCTAGACACGTGAAGGAGGATGCATCATGTATATGAGGTACTGATAATGAGAGCTTTGCCTGTTTAATAAGGTGGCTTAACAAGGGAGCCAAAAAGCATGTGGACAGGCAAATTAAGGTACACACGAACACATATGGTGTTACTAGCCTAGGTAGACACCGTTGCCCGGGCACAGGTGCCTAGCTACATGCACCGGTACCTAGCTAGACACGTGAAGGAGGATGCATCATGTATATGAGGTGTTGATAATGAGAGCTTTGCCTGTTTAATAAGGTGGCTTAAGTAGGGAGCCAAAAAGCATGTGGACAGGCAAATTAAGGTACACACGAACACATATGGTGTTACTAGCCTAGGTAGACACCGTTGCCCGGGCACAGGTGCCTAGCTACATGCACCGGTACTTAGCTAGACACGTGAAGGAGGATGCATCCTGTATATGAGGTATTGATAATGAGAGCTTTGCTTGTTTAATAAGGTGGCTTAAGTAGGGAGCCAAAAAGCATGTGGACATGCAAATTAAGTTACACACGAACACATATGGTGTTACTAGCCTAGGTAGACACTGTTGCCCGGGCACAGGTGCCTAGCTACATGCACCGGTACCTAGCTAGACACGTGAAGGAGGATGCATCATGTATATGAGGTATTGATAATGAGAGCTTTGCCTGTTTAATAAGGTGGCTTAAATAGGGAGCCAAAAAGCATGTGGACAGGCAAATTAAGGTACACACGAACACATATGGTGTTACTAGCCTAGATAGACACCGTTGCCCGGGCACAGGTGCCTAGCTACATGCACCGGTACCTAGCTAGACACGTGAAGGAGGATGCATCATGTATATGAGGTATTAATAATGAGAGCTTTGCCTGTTTAATAAGGTGGCTTAAGTAGGGAGCCAAAAAGCATGTGGACAGGCAAATTAAGGTACACACGAACACATATGGTGTTACTAGCCTAGGTAGACACCGTTGCCCGGGCACAGGTGCCTAGCTACATGCACCGGTACTTAGCTAGACACGTGAAGGAGGATGCATCCTGTATATGAGGTATTGATAATGAGAGCTTTGCTTGTTTAATAAGGTGGCTTAAGTAGGGAGCCAAAAAGCATGTGGAGATGCAAATTAAGTTACACACGAACACATATGGTGTTACTAGCCTAGCTAGACACCGTTGCCCGGGCACAGGTGCCTAGCTACATGCACCTGTACCTAGCTAGACACGTGAAGGAGGATGCATCATGTATATGAGGTATTGATAATGAGAGCTTTGCCTGTTTAATAAGGTGGCTTAAGTAGGGAGCCAAAAAGCATGTGGACATGCAAATTAAGTTACACACGAACACATATGGTGTTACTAGCCTAGCTAGACACCGTTGCCCGGCACGAGTGCCTAGCTACATGCACCGTACCTAGCTAGACACGTGAAGGAGGATGCATCATGTATATGAGGTATTGATAATGAGAGCTTTGCCTGTTTAATAAGGTGGCTTAAGTAGGGAGCCAAAAAGCATGTGGACATGCAAATTAAGTTACACACGAACACATATGGTGTTACTAGCCTAGCTAGACACCGTTGCCCGGGCACAGGTGCCTAGCTACATGCACCGGTACCTAGCTAGACACGTGAAGGAGGATGCATCATGTATATGAGGTATTGATAATGAGAGCTTTGCCTCTTTAATAAGGTGGCTTATGTAGGGAGCCAAAAAGCATGTGGACAGGCAAATTAAGGTACACACGAACACATATGGTGTTACTAGCCTAGGTAGACACCGTTGCCCGGGCACAGGTGCCTAGATACATAGCTAGACACGTGGAGGACCATATATGTCAGTGACTCTCATGTATCGTTTATGAAGTAGTTGTACAAGATTAAATGAATTAAAAAATACAATTTCGATGTACCATATTCCAATTTAATATAGAGGGAATTTTATAATGTGAATTAATATGGTATTGTTATTTTGGAAAATATGAATTTTAAACATTGCTTTGACATGTAGGAAAATGGGAAAAAATATGAATCGACATAAACAGATCAACATAGAGCGAATTCTAGAATGCTAATTAATAGGTTAAATGTTAATAAGAAAAAATGAATTTAAAAATACGAAAAAAAATTGCTAAGGGGCTCTAGGGCCAAGCCAGACCACAACCAGGCTCAACCGGCGAGCGGGAGCCTGATTGGGCCCAGCAGGCCCACTAAGCCCCTTAGCAGATGTAGCGAGCAAGCAGTCCATGATGTTAGGAATTAGGAGTTCGGCATGGTGCAGACGCCATCACTTTTAAGCAGGGTCGCACCCTTCTTCTTCTCCGATGTGGTACTAAAGGGTGCACTTGGCCGCCGCTGCACACTTCTTGTAAACGGGCCGATTATAGGATATCGAAATGGGCCGGCCCGTTATGTCTATATAGCTACCACCGGCACCCCATCACAGTACCCCGACCCCCCTTGACCCCCCTCGGTTCCCCACCTCCCCTCGGTTCCCCACGTCCCCTCGGTGGCTCCGACGGTCCACCTTCACCATGGCAAGCGGCCGGAGGGGCCGCATCGGGGCCTCGCAGGCGAGCGGCGCAGGTGGAAGGTGGGGCACCATCGCGGGATTGAGCAGCGGAGCAGGGAGGAGGGGCCGCATCGAGGGATCTAGTCGTGGCGGCGCGAGTGGTCGGAGGGGCGCCATCGACGGATGCAGCGGCGACGGAGGATGGAGGAGGGGCCACAACGCCGCCACGCAGTTGCGCGATGCATGCGGGCGATTCAAGGCTCCTACACCGGCGTGCTCCCCAACCACGTCGTCCTCCGGTGGCTACGGCGGCAACCCTACGTCGTCGATCTCCAGTACATACGCCGCCGGGACCTCTTTCTCGTCGTCCGACGGGCCGCATCGCGAAGTGGAACCGTCGTGTAAGGGGAAGGAGGTCATAGTGGGGTGCAAGCGCACGCGCCGTGAAGTTAGGTAAACTGGCATCTCCTCTTTTTCATTTTTCTCTTGCTCGACATAGCAATCTTCACAACAATCTTGTGATAGTATCATAGTGGTATACCTCCTTTTGTAATTGTTTAAATGATCTATTGTGATGGCCATCTTAACAAATTGCTTTTAAATAATACCCGATGCATATTAGTATTTGTGTCGGGGACAGCCCTAGGGGCCCCCTTTAACAACCGGGAAATCCCCACTTAAAACCCGCAACAAAGCCAAACAAACTTTGCCTAACCATCCAGGATACGGCCCACGCCGCAGGGACCTCAACGACCCACCAAGGCGGCCCCCTTGAAGATCCCCTCGAGCAGGCTCCGCCTCGCCCGAGGGTGCGCGCCTCCCTCGGGCGGGCTCCGTCCCGTTCGAGGGGGTGCGCTTCCCTCGAGCGGGCTCCGCCCCGCTCGAGGGCCCGCTCCCCCTCGAGCGAGGCTCCGCCTCGCTCGAGGGTCCGCCGCGCCCTCGACCGGGGTCCGCCTCGCTCGAGGGCGCCCGCACGCGTACGCCCGCCCCCGTACATGGGCATTTAACGCCCGACACCGGCGGGACGGCGCCATCATGCGCCCGGGGCTCGCGCCCCGTGCCGCCGCACCAACTCCCCGAGGAGGGAGCCTATCCCCATCACCGTGGGAAGGGACCGTGCGGGCGCGGCGGTGTCGTCCCGTGACGCCGTGCGCCTGCTCCAAGATGGCTAACGCGCCGAGCCCTCGAAGGGGGGCCGCCGCACCCTCAATTTGCTTTCTTGTGACCCTACGAGGTTAGGTGGAGACGCTAGGCCGGTGGAACGCCATCCCCGCCTTTGTTACGACGCATGGCCGCCGTCCCCGCGCGTGCAGGCGCACGCCAGGCGCTGTAGCAACGACTCCAGCACTGTGAAACGCACTGGAACGGGACACCGTTTTACCTACTCCTGTACTCCGTACGGGCCAACGTCAGCAGCTCCCTCGAGCCTATCAGAAGACATCACTACCATCCGCCGCCCTTCTACCCTCGAACCGCCACTGTTCGGGTACAAGATAGGCCATGGTGGCCGGATCGCTACAAGGATCGTCCGGACGGCCGCCCGCTCTACAGCATAGCACGCCATGCCCCTTCACATAGCTAAATAGCGCGGCGCGCATGTGATTCGCTCCTTCCTTGATCTATAAAAGGGGGACGAACCCTCCCTGCCGCGGGTAGGACGGGGGGGAACACAGACACAACACAACGGGAGACAAGCGGCGCCACGCACTTGTCCTCCCATTCTCCCACACCACACCTCCAACCACGACACCAGGGACTTGGAAGCCACGCTTCCTCTCCCGCCTTGCTTGTAGCAGCCCCACTACAGGCACCCCTGGTGCTAAGTAATATAGTGCCTTGAGCACGCCACTGCTGGACGTACGGCCCCCTCGGCCGGAACCCGGATAAACCTCTGTGTCTCTCATTGCTTAGCATTGACCATCGAGGGATATACCACGGCGCTTACTACTGGTTAGTGTCGGGACCATATTCCGCACCGACAGTTGGCGCCCACCGTGGGGCAATCTGAGCGCCTAAGGTCAATCCGTCAACTCCCTCCATGGTGATCCGCACTGAGTACCGCGGTACGCGTTACAACATGGGCAGCTCGGACCCCCTCCCTGCCGGATTCGAAATCCGGTTTGGGGGCCTGAACTTTCAGGCCACAGGGAATGGCTACCTCATGCGCCTCACCAGCCGTGAGGAGCTCCGCGCGTGGTGCCAGGCCGGGTCCGCCCCGGTCCCCGCTGCACGCACCACCACGGCGCGGACACCCGCAGCACGAACGCCGCGGGCCCGTCAACGCCACGATGTCGCCGCCGCTGCGGGTTGCGTTCGCGCCGGGCGCGGTCCGAGCGACGGCGGCCGAGCGTGCCGCCTCTCAACATGACGCGCCCGCCACCACGACCGCTGCCACCCCAGTAGGACGGCGCACGGTCTCCGGACCGCGCCTTCCCATTGGGCTGCGCGGGGCCACGACGGCCTACAACAACAACGTCAACACCACAATGCGCAGGGTCCCGCCTGGCCGTCACGTCTTCGTCGCCAGGGATCCCGGCGCCTCAGCGGGTGACGAGTCGTCCCTGGGCTCCCTCGACGCTCCGCCACCCGCCAACCGCCACGGGTACGCGGAATGGGACTTCTCCCGCGTGCGGGACCCCGGTCATGTTCGGGCGTTTCCTTGACGCTACGGACTGCGGTTCGGTTGCTCCGATGACTCCAGACACGGGAGCTACGACCCCGCGCGGGAATGCTACGTGGTCGTCGCTAACGACCAGGCCAACGCCACCGACGCGGTAGGCGTCGGGAGGCGGGGAGATCACGCCCGCCCCCGGGATCGCCACACGCCTAGCCGCGGGGGTCAAGCGCTCCGCCGGGGGCCGACGCCGACGCACAGCTAGCCCAAGCCCGCGAGCTCGAGGCCAAGCTGGCGGAGGAATACCGAACGGTGCGGCTGCTCCGCGCCTCGATGGCTGGAGAAGCCTCCGCTCGCGGCGAACGCGTGCGGGAGCTGGGCAGACAGGCCCGCGACCGCATCAACGCCGACAACCCTGACGTGCCGCCGCGGGCAAGTCAGAAGCTCGTTGCCGCCGCAACGCTGCTACGGGCCATGCCGGCACCCTCGACCCCTGAGGCACGAGACCTGCACCGCGAGGTGCAGACTCTCATCGAGCAAGCGGCCGTCCAGCAGGCCGAGAGCTCGGCGTCGCGCATCCGCCAATAAGGGGATGTGCGGGGCGACGGGGCCGCACAAGGGGGCGAATCCTCGGTCCATGCAGGGGAAGCGACGGGGCGACCAGCCAACTCGGGACGCGCACCGGCCAAGGAACGGCTCCTTGACACGCGCAGAGCGCTGGACGGTGACACTCGCAACGTCATCAACGCCCGCCGCACAAGCAAGGCGGACGCCCGAGCAGCGGTGGGCTACCACCCTCGACGGGGCGGACGCTACGACAGCGGCGAGGATCGCTCCCCGACGCCGAGCCCCCGGGGACCCGTGTGTTCGGCGGGAGATCCGCACGGCGACCTTCCCCCCGCCGCTTTCGCCAACCTTCGACCATCGTCAAGTACAACGGGGAGACGGACCCCCGCGTGTGGCTCAACGACTACCGCTTGGCTTGCCGCCCAGGCGGGGCCACCGGCCGACGAGGTCATCATCCGCAACTTTCCCCCGCACCTCGGCGATGCCGCCGGACGTGGCTCGAGCACTTGCCCGCCACCCAAATCCACAATTGGGATGATCGCGGTCCGCACATTCGTGGGCAACTTCCCGGGCACGTACGTGCGCCCCGGAAATTCATGGGACCGCGCTCCCGCACACGAAGCCCGGCGAGTCGCCGCGGGACTTCATACGGCGCTTCTCCAAGCGCCGTACGGAGCCGCCCCGCCGTAGCGCGTCCGAGATCGTGCACGCCTTCCTCGAGGGCACCACATGCAGGGATCTCGTGCGAGAGCTGGGGCGCAGCCCGCCCGCGGACTCGAACGAGCTGTTCGACATCGCCACCAGCTTCACCTCAGGAGAAGAGGCCGTGGGAGCGATCTTCGACGGCAAGAAGGGCAAGCGCTCGGAGGACGCGCCCGCGGAGGGCAGCAAGTCCAAGGAGCCCCATCGCAACGACAAGCGGGGAAAGAAGGGAAAAAAGCCGCGCCACGAGGCGCGCGAGCAGGGGCGCGACGGCAGTAATGCCGAGGCCCTCGCTGTTGACCCGGCTCGACGGGGCCCTCGACCGGCCCCTCGAGGCCCGGGGGTGTTCGACGACATGCTGAAGAAGCCATGTCCTTATCACAAGACCCCAGTGAACCACACCCTTGAGCAGTGCGATATGCTCGAGAAATTCTATGGCCGCGCCGCCGCGAAGGATGCAGAGGCCAAGAAAGACGGAGGAGATGGCGACGCCGGCGGCTTCCCCGCCGTGGAAAACGTGTTCCTCATCTTTGGGGGGCCAACCGTCGACATGTTGACACGCCAGCGCAAGAAGGAGCGGCACGAGGTCCTCGCCGCAGAGAAGGCGCCTCCCTCCTTCCTCAATTGGTCGGAGGACGCCATCACCTTCAGCCGGGAAGACCACCCGAACCGCGTCCCCAACCCAGGCCAGTACCCGCTGGTGGTCGACCCAGTCATCGGGAACGCGCGGTTCTCGAAGGTCTTGATGGACGGGGGCAGCAGCCTCAACATCCTCTACGTGCATACGCTGCGCCTGATGGGGATCGGGCTGGATCATCTGCGGCCCAGTACGAAGCCATTCCATGGCATCGCGCCGGGCAAGCAGGTTCAGCCCCTCGGGCAGATCGACCTGCCAGTTTGGTTTGGCACCGCAAAGAATTTCCGCAAGGAGATCCTCACCTTCGAGGTGGTAGGGTTCAAGGGAGCCTACCACGCTATACTTGGGCGACCCTGTTACGCCAAATTCATGGCGGTCCCCAACTATACCTACTTGAAGATGAAGATGCCAGGACCAAACAGCGTCATCACCGTCAGCTCGTCCATCGAGCACGCATTCGACTGCGACGTCGAGTGCGTGGAGCACGCAGAGGCACTGGCGTTGGATGAAGCGCTGGTGCCCACTTTGGAGAAGATGGTCAACGACGACCTCGGCTCCACCGCCAAGCACACCGGCACCTTCGAGGCCGCGGAGCAGACCAAGGAGGTCCCCCTCGATCCTTCTGCCCCCGAGGGCAAGGCGTTGAGGGTCAGCTCCACCCTCGACCCCAAATAGGAAGTGGTGCTTGTCGACTTCCTCCGCGCCAACGCCTACATCTTCGCGTGGAGCCCCTCGGATATGCCAGGCATCCCGAGGGAAGTCGCCGAGCACTCCCTTGACATCCTGCCTCACGCCCGCGCCGTGCAACAACGGCTCCGCCGCTTCGACGAGGAGCGGCGACAGGCAATCGGAGCGGAGCTGCGGAAGCTTCTCGAGGCCGGATTCATCAAGGAGGTGTTCCACCCCACGTGGCTAGCAAACCCCGTGCTTGTAAAGAAAAAGAATGGGAAGTGGCGGATGTGTATAGACTACACTAGTCTTAATAAAGCATGTCCTAAAGTTCCTTTTCCTCTGCCACACATTGATCAAATCGTTGATTCAACGGCTGGGTGTGAATTGCTTTGCTTCCTTGATGCTTACTCCGGGTATCATCAAATAAAGATGAAGGAGTACGATCAGCTAGCGACTTCGTTCATCACACCGTTCGGGATGTTCTGCTACGTCACGATGCCATTTGGCCTCCGAAATGCAGGTGCAACATACCAGCGCTGCATGCAGCACGTTTTCGGAGACCACATCGGGCGGACGGTCGAGGCGTATGTGGACGACATCGTCGTAAAGACCAGGAAGGCAGACGACCTGGTTGGCGATCTTGGCATCGTGTTCAGCTGCCTACGGGCCAATGGGGTCAAGTTAAATCCCGAAAAGTGTGTCTTTGGAGTGCCGCGAGGCATGCTCCTGGGATACATTGTCTCCCAACACGGAATCAAGGCCAACCCAGAAAAGGTTGCGGCCCTCGAACGAATGGGTCCGATCCGGGACCTCAAAGGGGTGCAAAAGGTGCTGGGGTGCCTTGCCTCCTTAAGCCGCTTCATCTCGAGGCTCGGCGAAAAGGGCCTGCCCCTCTATCGCCTCCTCAAGAAGCACGAGCGCTTCTCCTGGACCGCCGAGGCCCAGGACGCGCTCGACAAGCTAAAGGCGTCCTTAGCGCACGCCCCAATTCTCACGCCGCCGCAGGATGGTGAACCCCTGCAGCTCTATGTAGCCGCGACCACCCAGGTGGTCAGCGCCGTGATCGTGGTGGAGCGCACGGAGAAAGGGCACGCCCTGCCGGTCCAGCGGCCAGTCTATTACATCAGCGAGGACCGGTCAGACACCAAGACACGCTACCCCCAGGTCCAGAAGTTGTTGTACGCGGTAGTCCTTGCGCGGCGCAAGCTCCGCCATTACTTCGAGGCCCACCACGTCACGGTGGTCTCCTCCTTTCCACTGGGGGAGATCATCCGCAATCCCGACGCAGCGGGCAGGATCGCCAAATGGTCCGTGGAGTTGATGGGCGAGACGCTTGCCTACGCCTCGCGCAAGGCCGTCAAATCCCAAATCTTAGCAGATTTCGTTGCTGAGTGGACGGACACACAGCTGCCGCCGCCGCAGATCCAAGCAGAGTGCTGGACTCTGTTCTTCGACGGCTCGGTGATGAAAACAGGGGCGGGCGCGGGCCTGCTCTTCGTGTCACCCCTCGGGGAACACATGCGGTACGCAGTGCGCCTCCACTTCCCCGCGTCTAACAATATGGCTGAATACGAGGCCCTCCTCTGTGGCCTCAAAATCGCCATTGAGTTAGGCGTCAAGCGCCTTGACGTGCGGGGGGCCTCGCAGCTCGTAATCGATCAAGTCATGAAGAGCGCGAGCTGCCATGACGACAAGATGGAGGCTTACTACAAAGCCGTGCGAGCCCTCGAGGACAAGTTCTACGGCATCGAGCTCAACCATGTGCCCCGCCGGTACAACAAGGAGGCGGATGAGCTGGCCAAGATCGCGTCCGGGCGGATCACCATCCCCCCGAACGTTTTCGCGCGTGACGTCGCTCAGCCCTCGGTCATCTTTGAGCCCCACCCCTCGAGTCACGACGAATCCTCTGGGGCTCCCTCAAACCCAGCAGGTGCGGAACCCATGGACGAGGACCCCTCGAACGAGGCGTACGTGCTCTCCCTCCTCGAGGGGTATGGCTCCCACGAGGCCGACGTGATGGATATCGAGCCGGCCCCTGTCAAAGCGGACTGGCGCGACAAATACATCGCCTGGATGGCTCGAGGGGAGCTCCCCGCGGACCGGGCCGCGGCCAGGCGCATCGCCAGGATGGCCAAGTCCTTTGCCCTCGTTGACGACGAGCTGTACAAGTGCGCCGCCTCTGGCATCCTACAGCGATGCGTGCCCATCCCCGAGGGGCGCGAGCTCCTACGGGACATCCACGCCGCAATCTGTGGCCACCACGCCGCGCCTTGTACCCTCGTCGGCAACGCGTTCCGCCAGGGCCTTTACTGGCCTACCGCGGTCGCGGACGCCAGCGAAATCGTACACACTTGCGAAGGGTGCCAGTTCTACGCCCGCAAGTCCAACCTGCCCGCCCATGCCCTACAGACCATCCCCGTAACATGGCCATTTGCCGTGTGGGGGCTGGACATCGTCGGGCCCCTACGGAAGGCGCCCGGGGGCTTCACCCACTTGTTGGTCGCGATCGACAAGTTCTCCAAGTGGGTGGAGGTGCGCCCCATCACGAACCTCAGGGCAGAGCAGGCGGTAACATTCTTCACCGACATCGTCTACCGCTTTAAAGTGCCAAACTCCATCATCACCGACAATGGGTCCCAGTTCACAGGCAGGAAGTTCTTGGAGTTTTGCGACAAATTCCACATTCGTGTGGATTGGGCAGCTGTGGCACACCCACAGACCAACAGCCAAGTAGAGCGTGCCAACGACATGATCTTACAAGGCCTCAAGCCCAGAATTTTCGACCGGCTAAACAAATCTGGGCGAAAATGGCTCCAAGAGTTACCAGCGGTTGTGTGGAGCCTAAGGACTACCCCGAGCAGAGCCACTGGGTTCACCCCGTTTTTCCTAGTCCATGGCGTGGAGGCCGTCCTCCCCACGGACTTAGAATACGGATCGCCCAGGGTTCGAGGCTATGACGAGGAGGCCAACCAGCGAGCCCGCGAGGACTCGCTGGATCAGCTGGACGAGGCACGCCTCGTGGCCTTGATGCATTCCGCAAGGTATCAACAGTCCCTAAGACGCTACCAAGCGCGCAAGATACGTCGACAGGACTTCAGCGAAGGGGACTTGGTCCTAAGGCTATGCCAAGACAACCGAGGGCGCCACAAGCTGTCGCCCCCATGGGAGGGACCCTACGTCGTGGTGAAGGTACTCAAGCCCGGCACGTACAAGCTGGCCAACGAGGACGGTGAAGAGCTCACCAACGCTTGGAACATCCAACAGCTACGTCGCTTCTACCCCTAGCTAGGATTTCCAAGTATTTTTTGTTGTAAAAATCATATGACCAACGCCCCAGTTGGTGACAACCATGTAAATACCATAAGTCTAATGGAAAGGGCAACTTGGCTTTCCCCTGAAACCCAAGTTACCCTCGGGGGCTACTGCGGGGGGCATTCCCCCCCAAAATGGTCCCATTTTCGCACAAAAACAAGACAACTCATGAGCGCTAAGTTTGTTTTCTACTCCAGCCTCGAGCAACGATTCGAACAGGGCGCAGGCAGCCTAGCGGAAGGAGCGCGTGAGCCAGAGATAGCCTACGCCGTGAGGATATGGCCCTTCTCTCTCACCTCCAACCCAGCAGGCCCCCCCGCGAAAATCGAACTCCCCTAAGTAAAATCTACTCAGGAAGAAGGAGAAACAAAAAAGCGCAATAAGCAAAAGACTTCATTTCGTATCAACAAATGTTTACGATTGAGATAACTTGTTTATTTACAAAGGCCGCATGGCCAAAATACTGATACACAAATAAAAACGGGCCTAGCGCCCAACTGTCTTCAGGCAGGAGGAGCGGCAGCATCAGCAGCGTCCGGAAAGAGGAACTCCTCGAAGGCTTCAGTGAGCGACCCGGTGGCATCGGCGGCGAGCGCGTCCACACGCTCCATCGCTACCTCGTCCTCAACACCGTCGGGGATGACGTAACCCTCCGCCAGCGCCTCGAAGTTGACCTCGTAGTGGGACCGCACAACTCCGAGGGCCTTCTGGACGCCCAGATGCAGCGCCCGGCGCATCCGCTCGGTGACGTGGCCGCCAAGGGCGCGCGCGGGCGGCGGCCGGCCGAGCCGCCGCCCGTGCTTCGCCCTCCTCCACGGCTTGGCGGGTCTCGAGGGCCACACCACGCGGCCTCCCTGCAGCCTCCCGGCTCGGAGGAGTTATACGAAGCCTGCAGTGCCTCGGCCCGCTCAGCTGCATGCCCCAGAACGGTGCGCAAGCCTGGAATCGCCAAGACAAGAAAGAAATCAGAAAGGGGAATGCGAACCCCCTAACAGAAAAACTAACAAAGCAAGAGTCAAACAGAGGCTCACCTTCGACTTGTTTCCTCTCCACCTCGAGAGCACGGCGCTCGGCCTCGACCGCCAGCTCGAGGCGCTTGACGGTCTCACCCTGCTCCTGGAGGGCCAGCTCTTGGTTTGCGCTTGTAATACTGAGCACAATGAGCTCACCCTTGGCCTTGGAGAGCACGATGCTCTTCTCCCCCAGCGACTTCTGCGCCGCCTCGCGAGCGACGCGCTCCTGCTCCAGCGCCGACCGGGTGTCGGCGAGGGCAGCTTGCTCCCGCCGGAGCCGCCCCTCGGCCCCTTGGCGGGCGGTGCGCTCCTGCGGAGAGCTGCTCCTCGGCCGACGACGAGCGCCGCGGCCTGGCGTCGAGGGCGGCCTTCAAGTCGTCGGCCTCCTTGGCCCGCTGCTCCGGCCCCGTGCGCCCGCTCCTCGGCACGGCGGCCGCGCGCCCGCGCCCCCTCGAGCGACGAGCGGAGCCCCGGTTCTCGCCGCGGACGGCGGCTACCTCCGCCTCCCAATTGGTTGCCGGCGTGCGCATCTTCTCCAAGTCCGAGCGCGCACGCACGGCACCTCATCACGGTCGATGAGGGCTGCGCGGACCCGCTCGAGGCTAGAGCGGCGCGCGCCGGGTCCGGCCCTCGAGCTCTCGGGGAGTTCGTCGCGCCAGGCCACGGCCCGGTACGCCAGCCAGCCGTCCGGAGTCCTGAGGGCATCAGCAAGCGCGTCGAAAGCGCTGCATCGCTCCCGGAGCTGGTGGAGCTCGGCGTTCATCCGATCGAAGGCGTCGTACTTGTCGTGGGCGTGGCGCTCGAGCTCCTGGCGCCCATAAATCGAAACCCGTAAGCGCCACAACACGGAAACAGCGCACAAAAACGAGAGAAAGAAGAAAACGAACAACAACGCCCTACCTGGAAGACGCGCCATGCGGGGCCGCCATGGACCCTCAGCACCTCATTCAGCGCGCGGTCGAGCGTGGCGCCGTGGCTCCGGAGCTCTCCCCAGAGCTCCTGCTCTCCCTGGGCGTCAGCGAACGAGGGGGGATCGCCAGCGGTCCCCTCTACCTGGGCGGAGTGGCCGGCGCGGGAGGACGAGGCCTCGGCGCCGTGTCCTCGGTCCCCCTCCACCATGTGACCCTCGCGCCGCCTCACGAGGGCCCCTCCTGGGGCTCGGGGGAGCGTGTGGGGAAGCTCGCCCACCGGTCCCACTCGGGCGGCGGGGAGTCGTCGTCCGAGACCTCCACCACCTCCGCTCGGGAACCGCCGGTGGGCGCCGACCCTTCGCCCGCCTCCACTTGCGCCTCCACGGCCGCGGGCGCTGGACGTGGCGCCGCAGCCACCACCTTTGGCCGCGCCCCGCGGCGGCGGCGCCCCGGCCGCCCTCCGCGGCGCCCACCGCCTCCGCCGTGCCTCTCGCGACCACGGGTGCCACCGCGGGCCGCACCTCGCTGCGCCTCCGCCGCGGTTGGTGCCACAGTCGCGCCTCCGCCGCGGCGCCCACCATCGGCCGCACCTCCGCCGCGATCGCCGCCGTGGGCTGCGCCTGCCACGGCCGGCGCCGGCCGCTCCTCGGCAACCGCCGGCCGCGCAATGGCGGGCCGATCCGCCGCCGAGGCCTCGAAGCCTCGGCCGGGCCTTGCGAGCTCTCGCCCGCCGCCGCCGTGCTTGCCCCCGCCCGCGACGCCCTCGACGAGCGCCACCGGGTGGGGATGGATGCGTCCGCCCTCAGCACCTTGGCCGGTGCGAGGGGAGGCACAGTTGGCACCACCCTGCGCAAGCACAAACAGAAAGTTACAATGCCTGATCGTCAAAAAACCGAACCAAGTGGACGATCGAGCCCCTTACCTCGAAGAGGAAAAGGCGCGCTTCCTTTTCCTCGAAGCCTCAGTGGATGAGGCCGGCGCGGCCGGCACGCCCGCCGCCGCGCCTCCCCGACAACGCCACCGCGCGCGCGGGCCCCGCCCCGCGCGCGGGGCTCGCTTGCCGCGCGCGGCGCGCTTGCCGTGCGCACCTCCGCGGCACGCACCGGCGTCTCCGCGGCGCTCGTCGCCCCCGTTGTCGACCGCCCGGCGGCGGGCGCCGTTGCGCCCGCCCCGGGCGATGCCACCCTTGCCTCCGGAGCCGCTCCGGCGACGGGGCGGGCTCCCACCTACCGGAGGGGGCCCCGCCCCTCGACCTCTTCCTCTTCGTCCTCCCTCCGAGGACGAGTACTCCTCGGTCCCCGGGGAGGAAAGCCCCCGGCTCCTCGCGCCGCCGGTGCTCCGCGCTCCGTCGCTCGCGGCGCTCGCGGCGCCGCCTCGCGCGCTCCCTCTTGCGCGCCGCTCCCTCTTGCTCCCGCCTGCCGTGCCGCCCGACCGAGCGCGCGGGGAGTCGGGGGGGTGGGCGGAACGGACTTCGCGGCGGTGAAGCTCACCAGCTGCATGCAGGAACGTCAAAGACGCGTCAGGAGGCAGAGGCAGCGCCAAGAATTAAAACGGAATCAAGAATCATACTCATCGGCGGGCCGGTGGGGGAGCATCTCGAGGTCCCACGGGGGTCCGGTCCCGGGTGCGCCAGCATCCGGGTGTCGACGGCGCTCCGCGCCCGGGTGAGCGCATACGACCGCCCGAGGGGGGTTGGGAGCATCCGCGACCTCGCCAGCGCGATGGGGTCCGCCTCCTCTGTCATCTCGTAGATGCAGAGCGGCCTCTCCATCAAAGGCACGACCCGCCGGTGATGGAGGAAGGCAAGGACGCCCGCCGCGGTCAGCCCTTGTGACGTCAGGCTCCTCAGGGTGGCGAAGACCGAGTCCTGCCGCCTCCGATGCTGGGGCGTGGACACCCCGTAGCCCCAGGAGCTGGGCTTCTCCTTGAACACCCGACCGCGTGGTGTAGGGGGGAGGCCGGGCTCGGCGTTGCGCGGTAGGAACCATCCCCGCTCCCGGCCCGGCGTTGTTCGTCGTCATGGTGCGGGGGGGATGTAGTCGTCTTTGAACCGCCCCCGCAGGCGAGCGACATCCCGCCGGCGCGCACCGCGCGGCGGGTCCTCGGCTCCGTCGTGGGCTGCGTGAAGAGCTCCGTGCGGAAGAGGTGTACCCAGAGCTCCCAGTTGACTGGGATCCCCAGATACCCCTCGCAGACGCCAACGAACGTGGCCGCCTGCGAAATCGCGTTGGGCGCGAAGTTGTGCAACTCCACGCCGTAGTAGTGGCACAACGCTCGCATGAAGCGACTCACCGGTGCGTTGAAGCCTCACTCGTGGAAGCGGATAAAGCTCACCACGTAGCCTTCCGGCGGGTTGGGCACGCGGTCCCCCGCCGGCGGCACTATCCACTCCGCCGGGCGGCCCTCCTCATTTGCCGCCAACTGGCCGGCAGTGACCAGCTCGTTGAGGGCCAGCGGGGTCACTGACGACCGCTCCCAGGCGTACAGGTCAAGGATCGTGAGGGGCGGAGGCGGCGCCATGAGAAGAGGGCAAAGGAATGCGAGAGCGGTGGACAGGAAGAGGAAGAAGAGCTCTAATGGTGATGCCGCACGGTGGCGAAGGCAAAGCGAGGACGAAAGCACAGGGGGCTAAAATGGCGGATCGCTAAGGTAAAAAACCGCCGCTTCCCCTTCCCCTCAGATTTATAAGACGCGGGCGAGCTCTCCGGGGCGGACGTCCCGCGCGCATTAACTGCAGGGAATCTATCCTTCTCACTGGCGAACGGACCCCACCACGACCGCTGCGGCCACATCACCGCGAACAGGCCATCATCACGGTGAAGACTAGCAGGGACCGTGGGAGGCGGTCACGTCCGCCTGCCATGCCGCCCACTACGCGCGCGCACGTGGCCGCGACGCCTAAAAAGGCGCGCCCGCGATGTGAAACCGCAGCCTCTACTGTGGAGCATTTAATGGCCCGGTCCCTTGCGAAGCAAGGAGAACCCTCGAGCGGCACGGACTCCTGGCTCGTGATAAATTCAACCCTCGAAGGGGTACAAGCGTGAGAAGGTCGCCACGGGGCCCGCTTGAAACAAGGCGGGCATCGCGGGCACCCATGCCACGTAGGACCCTCGAGCGGTGCGAGCCCCTGACTCTAGACAATGTCAGCCCTCTGATGGGTACAGGCGTGAGAAGGTCGCCTCGAGGCCCGTTTGAAACAAAGCGGGCATCGCGAGCACCCATGCCACGTAGGACCCTCGAGCGGCGCGAGCCCCTGGCTCTAAACGATATCAACCCTCTAAAGGGGTACAAGCGTGAGAAGGTCGCCCCGGGGCCCACCTGAAACAGGGCAGGTACCACAAGCACCCATGCCACGCCGTGCCGCCGCCCGCCGCCAGAGGGCTGGCTCGCCCAGACCCCTCGACGGCCGCAAACGCAAAGACGGGGCCACCCAGGCGCCGCCCCGCACGGCCCTACCGATCGAGGTTCGAAGCCTGACCCTCGACGGGTTCGAACAGCGCGCCCGCATCGCGAGTCAGGGACGACGAAGGCACACGCATTAGAGCCATTCCTCGAGCCCGTCGGCTCGAGGGTGCCCCATATGTCGTGTTCGAGAGCCAGCGAGGTCAGCTAGCTGGGGGATCCCACCGAGGGAGAGCTTCCGCGCCCTCGGTCCCTAGGACCGAGCCCCACCTAGCAAACCCACGCAAGCGCTTCGATGGACGTGTCTCTGGACCATGCAGCCTACCCTTATCGAACGGGGCATGGGCGTCCACTCGAACCACCCACTAGCAGCTCAAAGAGGAATCCACAATTCGCGACCCGCTCGATGGGGGTTGCGGAAACCTCACCCTCCGTCCCGCGGAGGGACGGCGAGGGCGCGTTAAGAAGCAAGTCGTAAAGCTCTACCCGATCGCCTCGAACGGGCCCAGGCTCAGGGGCTTGACGCACGGCTACACCTCCTTAGTTTGCGCCCGCCGGAGACAGTGCCAGCAGCGCGTGCGTCACCGAAGCCGGCTGAGATATTGCCGACGCCGGTTGAAACATGTGCCACGCCCTCGACCGGTCCACGGCTAACCCCCGCAGAGCATCCACGCCCCTGCAAGGCTTCGGGGCCTAGACCCGCGAGTCCGCTGACGCGGCCCCACGGAAAGCGTTTGCAAGACAAGGAGGGAAGAACGTCCTATCAGTAGGCTCCAACATCTGCGGGAGCCTCAATGGCAAACCCACAGATGCTCGGGGGCTACTGTCGGGGACAGCCCTAGGGGTCCCCTTTAACAACCGGGAAATCCCCACTTAAAACCCGCAACAAAGCCAAACAAACTTTGCCTAACCATGCAGGATACGGCCCACGCCGCAGGGACCTCAACGACCCACCAAGGCGGCCCCCTTGAAGATCCCCTCGAGCAAGCTCCCGCCGCCCGAGGGTGCACGCCTCCCTCGGGCGGGCTCCGTCCCGTTCGAGGGGGTGCGCTTCCCTCGAGCGGGCTCCGCCCCGCCGAGGGGCTCGCTCCCCTCGAGCGGAGCTCCGCCTCACTCGAGGGTCCGCCCCGCCCTCGATCGGGGTCCGCCTCGCTCGAGATCGCCCCGCACTCGTACGCCCGCCCCCGTACACGGGCATTTAACGCCCGACACCGGCGGACAGCCGCCATCCCGCGCCGGGGGCTCGCACCCCGGTGCCGCCGCACCAACTCCCCGGAGAGGGAGCCCATCCCCATCACCGTGGGAAGGGACCGTGCGCCGCGGCCGGTGTCGGTCCCGTGACGCCGTGCGCCGCTCCAAGACGGCTAACGCGCCGAGCCCTCGAAGGGGGCCGGCCGCACCCTCGATTTGCTTTCTTGTGACCCTACAGGGTTAGGTGGAGACGCTAGGCCGGTGGAACGCCATCCCTGCCACTGTTACAAAGCATGGCCGCCGTCCCCGCGCGTGGTGCGCACGCCGTGCGCCGTAGCAACGACTCCAAAGACCGTGAAACGCACTGGAACGGGACGTCGTTTTACCTACTCCTGTACTCCGTACGGGCCAACGTCAGCAGCTCCCTCGAGCCTATCAAAAGACATCACTACCATCCGCCGCCCTTCTACCCTCGAACCGCCACTGTTCGGGTACAAGATAGGCCATGGTGGCCGGATCGCTACAAGGATCGTCCGGACGACCGCCCGCTCTACAGCATAGCACGCCAAGCCCCTTCACGTAGCTAAATAGCGCGACGTGCATGTGATTCGCTCCTTCCTTGATCTATAAAAGGGGGACGAACCCTCCCTGCCGCGGGGAGGACGGGGGGGAACACAGACACAACACAACGGGAGACAAGCGGCGCCACGCACTTGTCCTCCCATTCTCCCACACCACACCTCCAACCACGACACCAGGGACTTGGAAGCCACGCTTCCTCTCCCGCCTTGCTTGTAGCAGCCCCACTACAGGCACCCCCGGTGCTAAGTAATATAGTTCCTTGAGCACGCCACTGCTGGACGTACGGCCCCCTCGGCCGGAACCAGGATAAACCTCTGTGTCTCTCATTGCTTAGCATCGACCATCGAGGGATAGACCACGGCACTTACTACTGGTTAGTGTCGGGACCATATTCCGCACCGACAATTTGTTCGTTAAAATGCTACTCTCGGTTTTTACTAGAAACTTCGGTGCGGCTTTGCCGTGCCTTTATAGGGTTGTGGCCAATATTTGTTTCTTAAATTTTTCCCAACAGTGTTACTTTAGCATAAAGTGAAGTAGACTTTTCTAGTTGTCATCATTTTAACACTTAAATACAAAACAATAATTCTTATTGGCAACAATGTTTATGCATTCTATGTGATTTTTCATGAACCTTTGTATATATGTATCAAAGTATAATATCAGTGACCTAGAGCTGAGTTTATATATGTTGCCATGTCCTAGCTAGTTCGTGGTAGTAATTCCGGAGTGTAAATGTCATGCTTAAAGGCCTTGCGCATGTCTGTAAGAGTATTGTCAATTCCTGTTTAATCTGACAAACATATGCTCGAGTAATGCATGTACATGGATGAATAAATATATCACTAACACTAAATGTCAAGAATAGAAGCAGCCAAATTTATGGGCAAGAATATGGTAGATCAAGCAAACAATATGAAACTTGTGGGCTCAAAAGGTTCCTTATTACAGCATGGATAATTAAATTTGTGCTTACATACTTTACTTGAAAGAGACAATTCATCAGCAAATTAATGCCCATATTGGTATTTCAATATCAGAAACTCAATGCCATTTTATGTCATAGCTGATGCATTGCTTATTTTTAGTATTTTCTAGTCTCCATGTGGGAGAAAATTAGATAGCAATTTAATCAGAATGGATGGCTTTGTTTCAGATTTAAATTAAGATATCTACGTACTCAGGTTCTGAAAATAGTGGGATGCCATTTGCTATATCAAAATAGGTACATAAGCAATTACAGTTCAGATACATGGCATGTTCATTTTCTATATAGGTTAATGAAATTTGTACATGTTAATGCTTTTGTGCTGCTTCAAGTTGGCAAATAACCATATCTACATTTGTATGTACTAGCTGCGACTGGAACCAGGACAAAGTGGTCAGCAAGTCTGTGAGTAAGGTGGAAATCATCATTCCTGACTCGGATGATGAAGAACCCAACAGCAACAACCGTCGCCCTTACCCAAATAGAAAGATGCGGGTTCTTCAAAAACAAAGGTGACTACTATAAATAAATTAACCTTGTACACTGATGATCTGAGTCCTTTCATGTTAATAACTTAATCTTGTTGACTGCTGCAGAAGGTGACCTTGCGCCAAAGAAAGTTGAGTACCAAGGATCGCTACGACGATATGCGTGAGCAGATTGAGAGCCTAGCCCTGCAAGTTGATGGAGCTGAGGAAGCCATGGAAATGACCTTGGAGGAGTTCATGGACACTGTAGCTAGCAAGTTAGAAGCCATGGATAAGATCTCCAAGCTTTACGCCAAAGTCAGTCGCAAGTAGTACTAAATGCTTAGTACTTCGCATAACCAGTACCTAGGTTAAGTATGGTGGTGTCTTTGCCATGGACTAAGTGTGGCTACTTGTAATTAGTGGCAAGATCTAAGTAATGACTCTGGTCGAACTTCTATATTGTACTAGCAGTACTTAATCTACGTATGGTTGTGTGCTGTTCACATATAGTTGTGTGTTGTTCATATCATCTATGCATTTATGTGTCACCTGTCCATCCTTTTCTTTGCATTAGACCTACACCTTGTTAGCTTATTCATTTGTGTTTCCCCTCGTTATGCAAGAATGCAATCACAGGCAAACCTGCTCCACCCTAATAGCAAGGACGCCTAGTGAAAGTACAAAACTGAAAAGCGCCATAAAGTAGAGGATACTGCTAAGTAGAGCAATCTTGAAGGCAATACATAATCTGCTGCAAACTAAAATAAAAATGAAATTACTACATATATGATCACAATTATGTAAAAAGTTCATCTTCCTCGCCCTGGCCTAAAGTGTTCACAGGTGCAACATGACCGTCATTGACGTAGGTATAATCACTGTCATCATAATCATCAGGTATGTCATCTAAATCTGGTTCTGGCACAGGTACAGCAGTTTGAATTATGTTGGCATCTCCGGTCAGTCTGTCAAGGTCATTCCTTGTCCAATTTGTCAACTCACTAATTTGGCTGACTATGACCATGTCCTCCACACCTACATTGACTGAGTCAATGTCAATATGCCCCTGTTGTTCAATATCTCCTTGTTCCGACATGGCAAACAAGGTCCTAGGCTTCATTCTAACAACACTGCTCCAGCATGGTTTATGTGCACATTTGACATAAAAAACCTGTTCCACTTGAGTCCCTAGAACGTAAGGCTCATCCATATATCGACGGTGACTTGTTTCAATATCTATAATCCCATATTGATCTCTACTGTACCCTTTACTTTTACTCTTGTTACTCTTCGATGCGTCAGGAACATCAAACCAATCACACTCATACAATATGACCTCTTTTTCACCAGGGAAATCTAGTGCGATTACCTTCTGAAGGACACCGTACCAATCCATATTGCACTCTTTTTCATCAGACTTCACTACAACTCCAGAATTTTGTATATTGTAGTTAGCCTCTACAGTAGCTGTTCAGAAAAAGAAATCATGAATCAAACATCTGTTGAAAACCCGAGCCACATAATGAGGACCCAGTGAAAGGTCATCTAGCTCTTCACTCATCTTCTGTTCTTCATAAAGGACCTTAGCCTGCGCTCAAGAGAAAAAAAATTACAGCTTAAACTTTATTAAAGTGGAGTACTGCAAAAAGTTTTTGTCGTGTATGTTATAACATTACTCAGCTTACGTTCAAACCATCCAACAAAGTGCTCCTTGTGACGCTTCTCAACACCTTGTGCACTAGTTTTTTCAACACCGCCTTATGCTCACTATAATTTTTAATTGAAAACGATATTACTATACATTGAACTATAAACTATTTAAGAACAAAAAAAATGTTTGTAGCAGCTTACTTTATCCAAGACAGTGCCTCATCATAGTTTTCCAAAATATAGTGGCGCATCCTCAACATTTCAGATTTAGGAATATGTCGTAATTTGCAGCCTTTCTTACTGTAGTCGATGCTGCCAAGTATGTTAGAACCAGCCAGTGGTTCATTTACCACGCTCCGCTCATGGCGCATTGGCCTATCCAGCTTCGTTTCAATGTCTTCTACAAAGCGACAGCAGAATGTCATGCACTCCTCTAAGATATATCCCTCTGCTACCGAACCTTCTGGATGTGCCTTGTTCCTAACATATCCTTTAAGTGTACGTAGATACCTCTCGATTGGATACATCCATCGATAACACACTGGTCCACCAAATTTAGCCTTCTCAGCTAAATGAACCGGCAAATGCATCATAATGTCAAAGAATGCTGGTGGAAATATCATCTCAAGCTTACATAAAGTCTCTGTAATTGAAGAGCTTAATTTATCCATGTCAGTTTGCACAAGCTCCTTTGAACACAGTGCATTGAAAAACCTGCTAAGCTCAACCAATGGTCTGACAACAGCTTCAGGCAAGATATGCCTAGCAACTAAGGGTAACAATTTCTGCAATATAACATGATAGTCATGTGATTTTAGTCCAGAAACCTTGCATCCATTCACATCCACACACCTCTTAATATTAGACGCGTAACCATCAGGCATCCTCACTCCTTGTAAGAATGTGCATAACATCTTCTTTTGGTCCCTGTCTAAGGAGTACAATGATGGAGGCAAAGTATACTTTCCATTCTCCACCACTGGATGCTGGTCCTGCCGTATCCCAAGATTTTGCATGTCAAGCCGCGCCTTTTCCCTATCCTTGCTCTTACCATCTATGTGAAGCAACGTCCCAATAATGCTTTCACATATATTCTTCTCAATGTGCATAACATCCAAGTTATGCCTTACAAGCAAATTTTTCCAGTAGGGAAGCTGAAAAAATATATTGTTCTTCCTCCAGTTGTGCCACCTATTGTCTTCTTCACGTTGCTTCCTCTTCTTTGATGTTGTCCCAAATTTTGGTTGATCAAAACTTTCAAACTGCTGCAGAACCTGATCACCAGTCAGTGGCATAGGTGTCGCCGTCATCTTTGTCATGTTGTTGAAGCTGCCTTTGCTCCTGCGCCACCTATGGTTCTGAGGGAGAAATCGACGATGACCCATATAACAATGCTTTGACCCAAATTTCAACCATAAGTACTCCGTATCTTTGTGGCAGTATGGACATGTAAATTTTCCTTTAGTACTCCAACCAGATAGCATGGCATAGGCAGGGAAGTCATTAATGGTCCACAACAAAAGTGCCCGAAGAGTAAAATTCTCCTTCGTATCCTCATCCCATGTTTTCACACCTGTCACCCATAACTCAATCAACTCATCAATTAGGGGTTGCAAATAGATATCAATATTCATTCCAGGTGATTTTGGCCCTGGTATCAGCATAGACATCATCCAATAGGGTTGCTTCAAACACAACCAAGGAGTCAAGTTGTAAGGGATTAGGATGACAGGCCATGTAGTATATGCAACATTCAACATCCCAAACGGATTACAGCCATCAGCTGCAAGACCGAGTCGAATGTTGCGAGGGTCATCAGCAAAATCCTTATAGTACTCCTTATTCACATGCTTCCATGCCAATGAGTCTGCCGGGTGACACATTTTCCCGTCATTTACTAGTTCTTCCTCATGCCAACGCATCAGCTTCGATGTCGATGCTCGCATATACAATCTTTGCAAGCGAGGAATAAGTGGAAAATAACGAAGGACTTACGTGGAAAACACTTTTGCTTCTTTCCACTTTCACTGTCAACAGGATCATCCTTTTCAGTACCCCCTGTCTCTTTCCACCTAGATTCATCACATGTTGGGCACTTATCCAAATTAGCATAATTCCCACGAAATAACACACAGTCATTAACACAGGCATGAATCTTATCATAATGCAGGCCAAGATCTCGAATAACCCTCTCCACTTTGTCCAAGGAAGTTGGCAGACAATGTCCATCAGGAAGCACAAGCAAGAACAACCGAAGTATGTGTTCTAAACTTTTGTTACTAATACCATCAATGCATTTAATTTGAAATAGCATGACAATGAAAGAAATATTTGTAACCTCTTTGCAGCCCGGATACAACTCCTTTTTTGCCTCATCTAGTAACCTGAAAAGTTTCTTTGTAGTCGCATTTTTCTCTTCCTCTTCTCTTCCTATGACTTGTCCATGTATAACACCTCTAATCAGTGAAGAAATTAATTCATTGGAACTCTCAGCATGATTTAGTGCAGTGGCCATCGTCATCGTTATCATTCTCAACTAATGCAGGCTCACAATTACCTTCTCCTTGAATAAAACTATCATCAAAACCTCTCAATGCCACGTGAGTTCGAACCTCCTTTTCACTTCGATAAGACATGCAGCGGCAACGAGTACATGGACAGGGAGCTGTTTCTTCACTAGATCTTCCACCAAAAACACTATGTAAAAAGTTCTTGAATCCTGCCTGCCATTCGGAACTATACCTGGACATCCGCATCCAACTCTTATCTTCATTTGACATTCTTCACGGTATCCCTACATTGAACATGAATCCCTAGAATAAATACCTACTACTTCCTTCACACATAAAAAAAACTGCTACTAACAACCTAACTTAGAAATTGACAGTCTATTTGCTATGCTTTTGCAGCTCTATACAAAGTTAAACTTGGAACTAGTTCACCAGCATGCTAGACAATTAAAACCTGTTGTTTATTGTCAAAAAAAACTGTTGTCCGCTCACCTTTGTTCGAAGGCGCGTGCCGAGGGGGGGGGGTGGGGTGGGGGCGCGGGGTGGACGTAGCAACGAGAGGAAAGCCGCCGAAAGGGGGCGTATTTGCCACCGCGTTGCCGCCGCAAATCCGCCGCCGTCGCCGGCCTTAGGAGCGGCGCGCCGTCGCCCGTCCTTAGGAGGGGCGCGACCGACGACGAACAGGGGCGCGCCGCGGCAGGAGTAGAGTCGGCCTTTTTTTCCTTCCCAAGTTTTTTCCCCTCTCCTCAAGCGTCAGTGGGCTGGGCCTATATGGTTCTTAATTTTTAATTTTGTTAATACAAAGCTGTTCGGCTTGCTTATTTTTCTATCTTCATAAGTGAGGTGGGCTAATGATTTTTTTATCGCAACCAAAAAAAGACTATTGAATTAACAAAATTTGTCGTGGCAATAAAAGCTAATAGATGCAGCGATTTATTTTCTGGATGCAACAGTCACATGACCTATCGCAGCCAAGTTTAAGTTTTTGGCAACGTAAATTCATCATGGTTGAAAGCTGGCATAATCGCAACCAACTATATATTCATGGAAACATACAAACATCAAATGCAGCGAATGATTCTTTCGATGCAACAGCCACATCAGCTATCGCAACAAATTTTACACTCTAGACAACGTAATTTCATCGTGGCCATAGGCATGTATTATCGCAACCAAATAAAAATTCGTGGCAACAAACACATATCTATGGCAACATTAAATTGATACTATTTCAATGCACAAGTAGTTGTGGCAATAGGTACCATTTAAGGCAACCACCATTTTCACCGTGCCATCAGCACCAACCTGTTGCAACGACTGTTTCAACAAACGCAACCCACATGTTTTGGTTGCCATAACATCCAGGTATCGCAACCCATTAATACGTTGGTTGCTATAAAACAACCTATTGCAACCAAATACGTGGTGTTGCAAAAAAATTTGGTGCTCTAAGGGTCAATTCCTAGTAGTGACCTCCAACTACTCGGGGGTCGTCCATGCTCGGTTGGGGCATCAGCCGGTAGAACTTCCAGATTAAGATCCAGTGTGGCTTGATCCCCACAAACGCCTCGCAAAAGTGGACAAATATGGAGACGTGAAAGATACCATTGGGGTTGAGGTTGAGGTACTCGATCCCATAGTACTAGAGCATCCCCTTGAAGAAGTCGCTTGCATGCAGTGCGAGTCCACGCTCCACGAAACGTTCAAACAGCGGGATCTCATTCGGATGCTTTTCCATCGGGTATGGATCTCCAGTGGCGATGCTCCACAGATCCATCTCTTTCTCGCAGAGGAATCCGCTATTGACCAGGGCGGGAAGCTCCTCGGTCTTATGCTTTGCCTTTTGTCACTCCTTCAATGGATTCGGTAGAGTGGAGGGGGCGGCGACGATGAAGATTGACCGGCATCGCAGGCCTCATCGCGGCTCCCCTTCTTTGACGTGCCGGTCTTGGTGCACTTCGATGGAGACGCCTTCATCCTTCCGGTCACGAGTGTTTTCACTCACATTCGCTCGGGGGCTGCGGAGGAGGGTGGACTACGACGGTGGCGCGGAAGTAGATCTAATCTACTCAATAGTGGCGGCAGGAGCAGTGAAGGGGGAAGTCTCTCTAGATCTAATCGCAAAGAAATGCAATTGCTGGAAGTGAGAAACCCTAAGGGGTATCCCTGTTATTTATAAGCCATCAGGTGGCTTAGTTCCGAGTGGGCAGCTATGTTTCAGGTGGCTGACTCAGCCCGGCGGACTTACCCTTCTTCTTCCGGTACTCAGCGCTCTCATTCTTGGGAGCTCGACTTCGATCAACGGAATCAGTGGGCTAAACCAGATCAAGAACCCACTCCGAACGCATTCTACAGTCAAGATGACCCTTCAATTCGAGAAAAGTACTTGACTCAAGGCTTGGGGGCTCCGTGTCACGTGTCCTTCGGTTTTTTCTCCAGATTTTCAGGATAAGATTGGCAGAACTTCAGATTGACCCTCAGCTTGAATCTACAATTCATCCTAAGGATCAGGGGCTACATTCCATATGGAATGTGATTCTTCAAATCGCATTTTCCATATGGTTTTGTATCAAGACATCACAAGTACTATTGAAGACCTTCGAGAAAAGCACTCGGGGATGCTTGGGGACTACTCGAGAAGACTTCAAGACCACTCAAAGATCAGCTCGAGTACCTTCTAGCCTCGGGATGATTCAAGCATTCTTGAGGACTTTCGGCTTGTGGAACTCAGGTATGCTCAAGGACTACTCGCCAAGTCTGTCAAAACTACTCGAAGACATCCTGCTCGACTTCAAAGTATTCGGGGGCTTGTCGTATGGACATCCCTGGGCTCACTACACAAACAGGTATTAGGACTAACTACTGCATGGGCCCCTGGGACTACTCGACTTGGGTTGCATGGTACAAGATGGCGTGAAGCACAAGGCAACCAGAGGGCTAGTACTCGGTTAGGAAGTTAGACATGTTCGGATCCATGTAGAGTACTCCTAGCCGTGTATGACTAGAACTCTCTCCCTCAAACAGACTTGTAACCCTGCCTCCTGGACTATATAAGGCAAGGTAGGGTCCTCTATCCATATATCCGCATCATCTTGTAAACACACCCGAGCAATCCAGAGCTACATAACATATAGGACGTAGGGTATTACGCACCTCGTGGCCCGAACCTGTCTAAATTGTGTGCCATGTGTCTCTCCTTCGAGTTCCTGATCTCGGTGAGGCTACAAACATCTACCTCAGGTACTCCCCTTGGTAGGTTGCCGGGTTAAAACACTGACAGGTGTAAAGAAGGGGTCATGCCTTTTAGGTATTAGGGTATTTCGATGAACACTCATAAAATCTCAAATAAAGATTAGGGTGTAATAGAGGAAAGATTTCACAAAAAACTTGCTAGTTGGAAGGGCAAGGTTCTCTCTACTGAGGGAAGGCTAGTCCGTATAAATTATGTGCTTTCAAGTTTACCCATGTTCATGATGTCTTTATTTAGGATTTCTAAGGGTGTACTAAAGAAGTTGGACTATTATAGATCTAGATTCTTTTGGCAGTGTGACGAGCATAAGAAAAAGTATCGACTTGCAAAATGGACTATTCTGTGCAAACCCAAGTGTGAGGGGAGTTTAGGTATAATCGAACTTGACACACTGAACAATTGTTTGTTAGGAAAATGGTTGTTCAAACTCTTTAGTGAAGAAGGATTGTGGCAGGATATTCTAAGGGGAAAATACCTTCAAAATAATACTTTGTCGCAAGTGGGAAAGAAAAAAGGGGGCTCACAATTTTGGACGGGGTTGATGGAAATTAAGGAACAATTCCTAGAAAGAGGGTCGTTTGTGGTTCGTGATGGAAATCAAGCAAGGTTCTGGGAGGATCGTTGCTTAGGGAATAAGCCTTTGATGTGCTTATATCCATCTTTATATAGTATAATAAAAAAAAGAATGTCATAGTGGCAACTGTGCTTGGTGCTTCCCCTCCTGCTGTGTCTTTTAGACGTGCCCTAGTGGCGATAGGCGGGAGAAATGGTTGCATCTGGTTGGAAAAATTCTAAGTGGAAGCGAAGCACTAAATGTTGTTTTTGTGACGCAAATGAGATCGAAACTGCAATTTATACAGTGGTAAGCCCTCAAACCGTTGTGGTCCAGTTTCAAAAAACGTGTTAAAAAGTATCGAGCCGAACCTACCAAACCGGTGCCAACGGTTTACTGCTCGGTTTTTGCGGTTTACCGCTCGGTTTTTTCCTTAAACCGACCGCTCATACCACGTTTAAAAACCATGCTTATGGCATGGATGGTATGGAATGATGTTAGCATTACTTTTGGTCTGTAATTGTCTGATACGGTCTCAAAACCTAACTCTTGTTTGCATGTTATCTTCGAGAGGTGAGAGGCAAATTAAAGAGAGGCTGCCAGCTAAGCCTTCTCTGCCCGATTGGTTAGAGTGTGAGGCACCCCTCTAGGTCTCGAATTCGACTCCTGGTGGGAGTGAATTTCAGGCTAGAGGGGGAAAATCCCCTCGCCTACCACTGTTGGTGTTTGGATTAGTCCCGACACTATTTAGTGAATTGCGCTATGATCCATCTCTTGATGGTTGGTGCGAAGGCTAACATAGAGACATGGGTTTATCCTAGTTCTGGTCGCGGGGCCGTACGTCCAGCAAGGTGTGCATGCACACTATATTATCTTTCACCGAGGTTGAAAGGATCAAGATCTCGACTAGAGGGGGTGAATAGTAAAACCTAAAAATTCACAAACTTTTTTGCAGCTGTTAGACCAGGTCCGGAGTCTCCGGATATTTTTTTTGGATACTCCGTGAAATCCAAAGAATCCAGGAAAATGTTCGGATTCTCCGTCCTACGAGGGGGAATCAAATTTGACAGAAATTAAACTTGCTCAAATTTAGATCTATGAAAATAGGTTATACACTAAGATGAGACAAGCCTGTTTATCCAGCTAAAACTTGCAGATACCTCAACACGAAGTAGATCGGCACCAAACCCTAGAAATGTGCTCAAAGGAGATACAAGCATACAACTAGGTGAACAAGCACAGGAGACACAAGGATTAGTTACCGGAGTTCAACCTCAAACCTTGAGGTCTATGTCTCTGTTGAGGAACCCACAAAGGGTGGACCTTTACACCTAGGTCACTTTCCTCCCTCTAGCGACCACAAAGATCAAGCTAGAGTTACTTACTTAGTTTTGGGGTGATACAAACTTCCTTGGGTAGCCACAACCTTTGGATGCTCCAAGGCAACACCACGCCGGCTAGGAGCTAAAAGCTCCAAGAGTAACAAACAAGAAATGTGCCAACCAAGCGAAGAATGAGGTGCTCTAGAGATGGGATATCAGCTCACTAGCACTCTCCAAGCTCTTGCTCTCAATACCTCTTAAATCCCTACCAAATCTCACCAACTTAGAGCCAAGGGGAGTAAAGAGGAGAGTAAATGAGTTCTGAAGGTTTGTAGTTCGAAATGGGCAAGAGAGAGATAAAGGAAAGGGTGAAGGGGGCTTTTATACCCCCTCACACAAAAAAGAGTCGTTACAGCTCTAAGACTCGGAATGTCCGAAAAAATCCCGGAAACTCCAGGAAGTCCGGAGACTCCGGGTAAAAGCCGGATACTCTGGCCTTCCAAGGTCAGCACCCAAGAATATAACCTTGTGAACGTGTTGGTGCAAAGGTGTCTCTCATAAGTTTTGTTTTAACAACAAGAGCACCTGTTCGACTCTTGCACCTGTTCAACAAGAACTCAAATTCAAAATATAAAATAGATAAGCCTTCATAGGAACCCTTTGTAGCATCACTTTCTTTTTTGTATAAACAATGAATCACACTTGATGCCACATACAATTTTAATACCTGCTCATACGCTAGATAAATCATTAGTCACTTAAGCGTGTGTCATAAATCACCAAAACCAGTCTTACAAGAGATAATCAAAGAATATTAAAGACCTTTTGCAATACTCCCCTTTAATATGTGCATGTTGATTTTGAATACCAATGGTCCTTTTAGGGCCAAATTTTGCACAAAGGGAAAAGCATGAGAGTATTACGCTAGTGGGGTGCTTGACATGTGCAACAGGTAATAGTGAAATGCATATGATAGTTCATGCACTCAACAAGGATGCAAAAAGAAATCTGATGCTTAAAAGTCTGGAATGTCTGAGCCAGACCCGGATTCTCCGGAAAATATGGATACTCCGGGAAAAAGTCCGGACTCTCCGGGCTTTCAGAATATAAGTGAAAAACAACAATCACTAAGATTTTTCACACTAACATATAGAATCCTTTGGAAGTAAAACCAGAAATAACCACAAGCACACAACTATAAGTCTCAAGCTCACATGGTCTTACACACATACGAATTTAGAGTTATTACAAGCCATTGTTCCAAATCCAAATACATAAAAGTTCAAAGTTCCACACTTGATAGATAGATAAATGTCTCACTCCCCCTTTGGCATCAAGCACCAAAAAGGAAGTGTGGTAGCAGCTAGATCACTCGGAGTCATCGTCGTCCTCATTTTCTTCATTGTTGTCATCCCCCTCCTCATCTTGCCCTTCTTCTTCATCTTGGGCGTCCCACTCTGCAAAGGGGTCATCAAAGGTGGGAAGCTCACGGTAGGGATCAGTGGGAAGGCCAAGATGAGACTTCATCTCAATGATATCTCAGTGGTTTTCATTGGTCTCCGTGGCCATGGTCTTGCACATGCTAAAAATGTTTTTTAGAACTCTCTTGATCATGGAGCCACGGTGCCGACGGGGAGGCCTAGGTGGGAAGGGTGCATCAGGCACATCATCATGGCGAGGAGCTACACTAGATGAGCCAAGATACTTGCGAGCCTTTGGTGCCTTCTTGGCTCGATCACAGAGGTGATGGAAGGGCTCATGGACAACATCCTTTGGATAGCGGACGTTGGTGACTCTCTCAATCATGTACATGAGATAAGGGGCATAGGGGAGATACTTCATTGGATCATTCATCACCCTCCTCAACTCATTCCAAATTAAGTCAAAGATACAAAACCCCTCTTCATCTGGTGCCATCCTATTGAGGAGATTAGGAGCAAAGTACCTTAGGGCCGTAGCATCTCCTTGCTTAGGATCAATGGTGGCACAGAAGAATTGATTGATATAGTAATAGTAGGGGTTGAGTTGATTCGCCTTGCCCTCAATAGCCAAGTCATGGCTAGGAAACATGAATGTGAGGTCCCTAGGTTTGTACTTGTTCTCGTTGTGGATAGGAGTGCGATCTTCATCCTTTAAGCCAAGTCCCAAAAGCCTAGAGAAGGTCATTTAGTCGATGGTGCACTTGTTTCCTTGAGTGGTCCAAGTGATTGTGTTGTCATAGGGACTGTAGTAGTAGGAGCAATGGAATTGGGCTAGGATCTCCTTGTTACAATTATAGTAAAAGCCCATAATGTCATAGAGACCAACCTCCTTGCACTTCTCAATGATGGAGTTGAACACGGTGTTGTTGAGATCTTCATAGTACTTCCAATCAATGTACCTCATCTTCACAATGGGCACCATGTTCTTTGCCACCAACTTGGGATTCCTTATGACGGTTTGGTAGAAATCCCTATGGAAATCACACCAAAACTGAGCCTCTAGCCCCTCACCCTTGAGGTAGTGATACACATCATCCTCCCTTTGCTCCCTCACTGCAAGAGCATTCTTGGAATAATCTCGGTACATATGCTCTGCAAATCCAAGGATGGATCCGGGCTCTCTAAGGTTGATAGGAGTGTTGACGACCCGGATGTTTGGAGGAAAGTTAGGAATGAGCCTAGGAGGGGTTTTGGGACAAATATGGGCTGCTACTCCTTGTTTGTGTTTAGGAGGAGCACGAGTAGCAGCCCGGCTTTGTTGGATGTAGGGGGCTTGATGGCTTTTCTTGTGATGAGGTTTGTAGCGGGTTTTCTCTTTAGCTGGCCCTTTTCCATGGCGGCGAGGAGGCTCAGGGGGCTGCTCATAGGTGTCATCTTCAACCTCATCATCATCACTCTCGATCCTCTCCTCCTCCTCTATCTCTTCTTCACTACCCTCAGCATAAGAGGGAGGAAGATCACCCCATCTTGGCCTTGTGCTACACTGAGAAGACTCTTGTCCCAACACTTCTTGCACGACCCTCAAAGTGGCGGGGTCATGCCTTGCCTTGGTCCTCCTTTGAGTGGAGGGCTCTTCCGTCTCACGACTTATCTTCACCCTCATGATCTGAACATATGGAAGGACATTGAAATGAGAGATGAACAATAGAAGAGGTGCATGACACTGTGTTTTAGGGTTTTCAGTGTGAACCCCGGAGACTCCGGGAAAAAGCCCGGAGCCGGAGAGTCCGGGCTTGGAATGCCCAGAGTTTCCGGGTTTCGCAGCTGAAACCCTAACTCGCAATGCCATGCAAATCAACGATCCAAAACGAGAGATATTGCAGATCTAGAGCCTATAGAGTCTACTCAACCTATTCCCTAAGAGGATACAACAAGGAAACCACTAGGGAGATAGATCGAAAAGAGCCTTCAAGAGATACCTTAGGGGAGAGAGGGGAAAGAGCTTCGAATCTTTAAAAGCAATGTAGATCCTTGTTCTCCACACCTTGGAGCCCTCAAATCCTCACTCTCACTTGATTTGGTCGGTGGAAAACAAAAATTGCCTTGGGGCGATGTGAGGGAGAGAGGGGAGGCGACGGGAGAGAAGGGGAAGGCCGGTCAACACGGTAGAAGTGAAAAAGAGAAAATAACAGCGGTGAAAGGGTATTTATACCCTAAAGGCCCGGAATGTCCGGACCAAGTCCAGAGTTTCCGGGAAACCCGGATTCTCCGGGAAATAATCCGGAGTTTCCGCTCCCCCTGAGTCCAGCGAGTAGATTTGCAAGGAATTTGATTTGGGATAGATTTGGATGACTATACATGTAATATATGTGAGCCTGAGTAGTACCAACACTTGAGACTATGAGGACCATGTGTGGTTCGAGGACCGGTGGATGGTCTCTTCCTTGTGTGATGAGTGATTGACGACGTTGTGTGGACTGATTCTTGGCTAAGTATTGCAGATGCAGGTTGCGGCTTGACTAGTGTTGGTGCAGGTGAAGAATAAGCGCGAAAGGTCGTCGCCGGTGAGGCCTCCAAGTGTGGAGAAGACAAGTAGGCTTCGTTCGAGGGACCCGGTGGCCAACGGGGTCAAGTGCAGGCCACATGGTGGCATGAACAGCAAGATGAAGTCATGGACGGTTTCTTGGTTGAGCCTCAAAACCAAGGTCGAGCCGGGACTACGTGGGAGACGAGTCATGAGTGGAGATTGGCGGAGGCTACACTGAGTTCGCGGGGTTTCTAGTGGTTCACCAGAAAACCACTGCGTTCCTTGGTTGACCCAAAAGCCAAGACCGAAGAACCGAAGACGGTGCTGCAGCAGTGCCAGACCGGTCTGACCGGTGGGTCTGACTGGTCTGACCGGTGAGGAGCACCGGTCTGACCGGTGTGCGACGACGCAGTCCGAAATCTTCGAAGCGGAGAACACGCGTCGGGATCGCAAGGCTTGCGTCGAGGCTAAGCGGGGTGCGGTCGCCGGGCATCCGTCCGATGGAGAAAACTTGAAGACTTCCAAAACCGCCCTTGAGGGGCTTGTATCCCTAGTTGTTAAGTAAAGGTATTTTAGACTTTCGGTTGCCTTCATATAACCCATGAGGTGAGAGGATGGCAGCCATCTCTTGGAACCCTAGTTCATTTTCTTTCCTATTTTCCCTTCCTATTTTCTTAGGATTTCCATAGGACTAGCTTGAGAGCTTCATGTTGAGATCTTGTGAGAGGGTTGGATGATCAGGCGGCAAGCTAGACCTTGTATGAACCTTCTTGGTATGTATAGATCATTCAGCGTGGTTCCTCAAGGCCTTGTTGTGTTGTTCCCGGTTGTTCTTGGTGGTGATTTTTGGAGCCCTCTCTTGGTGGTTTTCTTGGGGTGTTTTTGGGACGTTGCTCTTGGGGATTTGATGGGGGAAATTTGTGGGAACCCTTCGTGGTTCTTTGGGCTGTGATTCCCCACCTAAATCCGTGAGTTAAGGGGCTCGATTTTGAGGTTTTCGGTGTTCTAGGGTTATAGGAGTTCTTGGTGGGATTTCTTTGATTCCTCTAGATTTGGCAAGTTTTGGTGGACAAAATCGTGGCTATGGACTCCTCATGAGGTGTTCCTATCATCCTCAAAGTCTTGTTCAAGTTCGTGGAGCGATTCTGGAGATCGAGGTTTGGATTTGGGGGAGTTGACCGGTGGGTGTTGTTCATCCCGAGCTACCCAGCCTACACTGGTATGACTGGTGCTCTGGACCGGTCTGACCGGTGCTAGTCTTTTGTGGGATTTGCATCGGGTGAGCTGCTGGACTCATGTGTCTTTGGGTCTTGGTGCTGTTGGTCTGTTCTTGGTCTGTTTGGAGTTGTTTTGTTAGGTTTTGTGTAGGGTTTTCCTTCCGTGCAGGTTGTGTTTTGGGGGTGGTTTTGTTCCAGGGCCTAGAGAAGTCACTGAGGCTTTCTGGAACACTTGTTGTGCGGCTGCTGTAGCCACTGGCCTGACCGGCACTGTCCACCGGTCTGACCGGTGTCACCGGTCTGACCGGCGCAGGCCATCGGTCTGACCGGTGCGGCACAGGCAGCAAGCCGTGCAAGTTTCCGCTGTGCGTGTTGGTGTGTTTTGGCTCGGAAGGTTGTGTGTTGGTTCCTAGGTCCAGTGGCACTCCAGTGGCTACGTGGGCTTGGCCAACTTGGGTAGTGAGTCGGAGGCGTGTGTTGGAAGTCGTGTTCGTCTTGTTGGAGTCTTCATCTCCTTCGAGAAATTTTTATCAGCTCCCATTCACTCCCCCCCTCTCTGGTTCGCCGTATCGGTTCTTCAAGTGGTATCAGAGCCGGTTTGGGTCTTTATTGACTCTAACCAGTCTAAGATCCAAGGATGGCGTAAAAGGAATGGGGTTCGGGTCCTCCACACTTCGATGGCAAGAACTACCAGATGTGGAGTAAGCGGATGGCTGCGTTTCTCCGTGGAAAGGGTCAGATCCTTTCGGACATCACGGTGGACACAGGCTATGTCCAGCCGATGAACTTTCTTGCTCCAGGATCGAGGGACATGTTCGACGCCAAAAATAAGGCGGTCGACTACTTGTTTCGTGCTTTGTGTCAGCCTGAGCTCGATCAGGTGCACACCGAGCACTTGGCTTGTAGAATCTGGTTGGTGTTGAAGGAGGCTCATGTTGGGAATGCCTAGGTTCAGGCTCAGATGTATGCGACCTACCGGAGAGAGTACGAGAACTTCACTCATCTCCCCGGTGAGTCCATCGATGCCTTGTTTCAAAGGTTCACGGTGGTTGTGAACAACATGAGGGCTAATGTGGACGTGCTCCAGTACGATGATCATGATAGACCTGTCAAGCTCTTACACTCTTTGAATCGTACGATTTGGGGCGGAAAGTTTGAGGCCATTGTGGAGTCGGAGAAGTATGACACTCTGATGGTGAATGAGTTGTTCTCGAAGCTCAAGTCGGCTGAGGTGGATAGGAGCATGACAGCCAAGCTCGAGAGCCCGACTGACTCTCATAGTCTTGCCCTCGTCGGTGGCTCGAAAGGAAAGGCTAACACTAACCCATCCACCAGGATGTTCTCTTTGTCCTCTTTGATGTCTATGCCAGATCAAGAGTTTGATGTGCTTGGAGAGGACGAGCTGGCGTTGCTGACGAGGAGGTTCGAGAGGCTGCACGAGAACCGGGTGAACATGGGGAGGAACATGAGGACATGCTTCCAGTGTGGCAAGCCGGGACACTTCGTCACCGACTGCCCAGAGAAGGTCGAGAACAAGGATGGCTACAAGCACAAGTCAAGGACGGATGGCAAGTACCGGTCGAGGCGTGACCACAAGAGCAAGCACAAGAACAAGCACAAGGACGAGCGACAATCGAGGAAGGAGGAGAGCCGAGGCAAGGCCCGAGCGATGGTTGGAGCGAGCGACGTCGACTCCAGTTCCGCGTACTCCACCTCGAGCTCAAGCAGCAGTGAAGACGATGGTGATCGTCGCAAGAGCAGAAAGTCGTCCAAGAACCTGAGCGAGCTGAGCTGCTTCTCTAGAGACGGCTTCTGCACCATGGCGCTGAGCTCCGGCAGCAAGAAGAGCACACAGAGCGACTCGGACTCTGACTCCGACGACGAGATGCGTGATGAGCTTCCCTTCTTGCATCAGGAGAATGAACGGCTTGGCTCGTTGCTTGATAATCGTGATGACATGCTTAGAGAGGCCAAGAAAATGAGAAAAGATCTTAGGGCTTCACTCGAGGATGATAGGACTAGAGTGGCTGAGCTAGAAACACAGGTTCTTGATAGAAAGCTCGAAATTGATTCCCTTAAGGCTAGCCCTGTTGTTTCTGATGAGGTTGATTGTGCTGATTGCTCTATTTTCCTTGCTGATCTTGCTTTGTTTAAGGAAAAGCATGCCTCCAAGTGTGAGGAACTAGATGTGCTTAGGGTTGAAGTGGCTAAGATTAAATCTAGATCTGCTTTGCTAGGTGCTTGCACTTCTTGCCCTGTCTTTCATGCTAAAATTGATGAGATGCATGTTTACACTGCTTCCCTTGAGGCTAAGCTGAAAGAACCAATTGCTACATCTTGCTCTACTTGTGAAATGCATGCTTTGAAGAATTTGGAACTTGCACATTATGTTGATCGCTTGCAAGATGAGAATGATGAGCTGAGAAAGTTTATGGGTTGGTTGTCAGGTCATGAGCCTCAGTTGAGGATAATGATCGAGTCATTCAAGAGGCATGATGGTGAGGGACTTGGGGCAAACAAGGTTGGTGAGGGAAGTGGAGAAAATATTCCAGAGCCACCAAAAACCTACCACAAAAATGATTTCCCTCCCAAACCTAACCATCTTAGGAACCGACTAGACACAACCCCAGCTCCACCCGTGTTTCCCCTACAAACAAATGATTTCCAAAATCCTATCAAGTTTGTGAGCACTTCCAGCAAAGTGTTCTTTGGGTGAGAAGACTAGTAAGGAGAAACCCATGGAGAAGTCGAGTGGAGAGAAACCAAGTGAGCAGCCCCAACCCAAGCCTAAATCGAAGCTTGTGAGGTTTCATTGTGGCTATTGTGGGAGAGATGGCCATAAGGATGAGTTTTGCTTCAAGAGGAAGCGAGAGGAGAAAATGGCGAAGGAGTGGGCTAACAAGGACAAGTACCACCCTTCCGATGGTGTACTTGAGCCTCGTGTATAGATGACCAGGGCCAAGGCGAGTGTGAGGACAGTTCCGGCTTGGGGAGAGCGAAAGGCTGTTGGAGGTGGTGCAGGTCGGGCTACACCGGTCAGACCGGCGAGGTTTGGTTCTGGAGGTCGTGGTTCTAGTGGTTGGGCTGGAGAGTTTGCAGTAGGTAAGTTTGCTAGGCGTTCTCCCCCTCGTGCTAATTACGGGGATGGGAGGATCCATAGCTTTGAGATAGAGAGGAGGGACAGTCCATGGGCTTTCTTTCGTGGTTTTGATCCTCCTCCGGGTAGAGAGGGTTGGTTCCCTCATGGTGGTTACCGTGGTGGTGTTCGTGGAGGTAGCTTTGGTAGGAAAGATGGTTTGGTTTGTGCTAACCCCACTTTCGAGCAAATGGCTCGGCACTGGTTTTACTCTTTTGGTACTAACCCAGTGCTGATTCGTTTATTTGCTCATGTGCTCATTTTTGAATTTCAGGTGGGAGACTTGAAGAACATTTGGTTGATTGACTCCAGTTGCTCGAGGCATATGACCGGAGACAAGGGGTGGTTCTCAAGTCTCGTCCCGGTGGTGACAAGGGGGTACATCACTTTTGGGGACAATGGGCGTGGGCGTGTGCTTTCAGAAGGTGAGATTAAGGTGAGTGACAAGATCACTCTCAGGCGTGTTGCTCTTGTTCAATCGCTTGGATACAATTTGCTTTCTGTGTCCCAGCTATTGTATGAGGGTTTTGAGGTGTTGTTTCAGCCTGGTGGTTCTCGGATTTTGGATTCTCGAGGGGACCTTGTCTGTATGGTCGTTCCTGAGGGTCAGGTGTTTCGTGCTGATTTTTCTCAGTCTTCTGGTGTGGAGCGTTGTTTGTTGGCTGGTTCTTCGAGTGAGTTGTGGAAGTGGCATAGGAAGTTGGGTCACTTGAGCTTTGACCTTTTGTCTCGCTTGAGTAAACTCAATTTGGTCCGAGGATTTCCACGGTTGAGGCTTGAGAAAGAGTTGGTTTGTGCGCAATGTAGGCATGCCAAGATGGTAGCATCTTCTCACCCGCCTCTCACCAATGTGATGACTGAGCGTCCATGCGAGTTGCTCCATATGGACGTTGTTGGCCCAGCTCGTGTGCGATCTGTGGGTGGGAAGTGGTATGTCCTTGTTGTGATGGATGACTACTCTCGGTATGCGTGGGTGTTCTTTCTCGAGGATAACGGGGCGACGTTTGGTTTTGTTCGAGATCTTGTCTTGAGGTTGAGGAACGAGTGGCACAGAGATGCCATACGAGCAATCCGCAGTGACAATGGCTCAGAGTTCAGAAAATCTCATTTTGAAACCTTTTGCCATGACTTGGGTCTTGAACATCAGTTTTCGAGTCCGTATACGCCTCCCCAGAATGGTGTTGTGGAACGGAAGAACAGGACCTTGTGTGAGATGGCTCGGACGATGCTTGATGAGCATAGGACTCCGAGAAGATTCTGGGATGAGGCGGTGAATACCGCGTGCTATGTGTCGAACAGGATCTACCTCAGAGTGCATAAGAAGAAAACATGCTACGAGTTGATGCACGGTCACACACCCAAGGTGAGTCACTTCCATGTCTTTGGTTGCAAGTGCTTTATTCTAAAGAAAGGGAAGAAGTTGGATAAGTTTGAGGCTAGGTTGGTCGATGGTATTTTCTTTGGTTATGCATCTCATTCTAGAGCATATCGTGTGCTCAATCTTGAAACTAACCAAATCGTGGAGACTTGCGAGGTAACCTTCGACGAGACACAGCCACGTAGTCAGCTTGTCTTTGAGTGTGCAGGTGATGATGATCTTGGTGAGGAGATCTTTCAGGAGGAGGAGCATGAACATGGAGACGATGAAGATGGCAGTGTGGTGCCCCCGGCTGAACGTGTACCTACTACTTCGACTACGGTGGTAGACGGACCCTCTCCCACACCTACGACGACAAACCAGGATCGAGGAGAAGCTGTTGTTGAGGGGGAGGTAGCATGAAGGCGAGAACCTCCCCGGCGAGTACAAGTGGATCACCCAGCTTCAAAGATCATCGGCGACATGAATGAACGCACTACACGGTCGAGGGTTCGGAAGAATTCTCATTTCTCTCATGCTGCATTTGTTGCTACTTTTGAGCCAAAGACATTGGACACGCACTATCTGATCACAATTGGGTTAATTCGATGCATGAGGAATTGGAGAACTTTGAGAGGAATCAGGTTTGGGAGTTGGTTGACCCTCCCCCAGGGTGTTAGCCGATTGGTACAAAGTGGGTGTGGAAGAACAAAGAGGGAGAGAAAGGTGAAGCGGTGAGAAACAAGTCGAGGCTTGTTGCTCAGGGGTTCAGTCAGAAGGAGGGGATAGACTACGAGGAGACCTTTGCTCCCGTATCCCGTTTGGAGGCAATAAGGATCCTTCTAGCCTTTTCCGTGGCTAAAGGGTTCAAGTTGCACCAAACGGATATGAAGAGTGCTTTCCTAAATGGTGTGTTGGAGGAATAAGTGTATGTGAGGCAACCGCCGGGGTTTGAGAGTGAGAAGTACCCCCACCGGGTGTACAAGTTGAGGAAGGCGCTTTATGGGTTGAAGCAGGCGCCTAGAGCTTGGTATGGTAGGTTGAGGGGGTTCTTGTTTGAGAGAGGTTTTGAGATGGGGAAGGTCGATCAGACCTTGTTTCTTCTAAGGCAGGGCAGAGATATCCTGATTGTGCAGGTGTACGTGGATGATATTGTCTTTGGTGGCTTGTCTAACTCTCTTGTTGCAAGGTTTGCAGAGGATATGAGCAGGGAATTTGAGATGAGCATGATGGGCGAGTTGCAGTTCTTCCTCGGACTACAAATCAAGCAATCAAAGGAAGGAACATTTGTGCACCAAGCTAAGTACACCAAGGACATTGTGCGGAATTCAAGATGGAGGACTCCAAGGCTATGGCGACACCGATGAGTACGACTACAACTCTTGATGCGAACGAGGAAGGTGAACATGTGGACCAGAAGGAGTACCGAAGCATGATCGGGTCACTCCTCTACTTGACGGCGACGAGGCCGGACATCCAGTTCTCGGTATGTCTGTGCGCTCGTTTTCAAGCGTCTTCGAGGACTTCGCATCGGCAAGCGGTGAAGCGAATTTTCAGGTACTTGCGTCACACTCCCAACTTCGGCCTTTGGTACTCCGCGTCCTCTTCTTTGGCACTTCATGGCTTTTCGGATGCGGATTTTGTCGGGTATCGGTTCGATAGGAAGTCCACTTCTGGGACTTGCCAGTTTTTGGGATCTTCTTTGGTGTCTTGGTCTTCCCGCAAACAGTCGAGTGTTGCTCAATCCGCTACCGAGGCAGAGTACGTTGCCACTGCTAGTTGTTGCTCTCAGCTCCTTTGGATTACATACACCATGAGTGACTTTGGTGAGGAGTATACCCATGTCCCACTTCAATGTGATAGCACCAGTGCCATCAGCGTTGCAAAGAATCCAGTGCTTCATTACAAAACCAAGCACATAGAAGTGAGGTATCATTTTCTGAGAGACAACATAGAGAAAGGAAAGATAGCTTTGATCCATGTTCCCACACATGACCAACTGGCCGATATTTTCACTAAACCCCTAAATTAAGCAACTTACACTCGTTTGCGGGGGGAGCTTGGTGTGTGTTTGTGTTGACGTAAAATCGGCACCTCACACCAAGCACACAGCAAGCCGAAAGGAGCTGGCTTAACACGCGCGATGAATCCTGAAAGCGTGCTAGTCAATTTTCCTGAAATTGACAAAGGAAATAAAATAGTCAGATAACAAACTTGGAACTTGCCGGGTGGTACCAGACAGTTCCATATTTACGGCTAGAAAGCCAATCAAAGTGATACATAGTTACAACAAGCTATCTATCAACAGTTCAAATAGCATTCTGGAGCTGTTATACATGAAAACATGAAATAGCCGAATGGATGATGTAAGCATGACGATAGATCAGTCTTTGTTTAAATAACGTTGCTTGCACAAGATCATGACCGATCCTCGAGGATAAATAACAATTAAAATAAATAAAGTAAAAGCATGATTATAAATATGAAATAAACAAGCATGCATAGGCCAAAAGCACTAGTCTACCGCATGTCTAGGTACTTTCAAGCCCGTCGAGCATGACACCAAACAAGTTAATCCACCGCATGATACAACTTGTTTGAAATCACACCACCAACGACAACAAGATTAATCCACCGCATGATACAATCTAAATATGGAAGGCTAAAAGCACACATTATTTAAAACAAATTTATGAGCACGTTTTACTCATGGAAGCATAACCGAATACAGCTGTACAGCCGAATCGGGATCCGTGGAGAAGGAACAAACATTACCAAAGATGACAAACCTATCAGATTGAATCGAAATCTAATCCACCGGATGATTAGCTCTAAAACAACCCAAAAACCTGCATCTACCGCATGATACCCGGTTCTATCAAGATTCACACAAGATTAGCAAGCTTGAACCCGCAACACGTGACAACTTAGATTGATTCGGGTTCGGCTATTAAAGAAACACGTGATCCATGTGCCGTTTTAAGCCAAGAATATGAACGTGTAACATAAAGATCACCGAACAAGATAAAGCCGATCCAAACCAATCTAAATTGGGCAAAAGAGTATTACATGAATTTAAACATAAAGTAAAAAAACTCAAAGCAACAAGAGGTAACTTAATGAATCTATTAGATCTTGCCAAATCTAATAGAGCCGATAACTAGCTCCAAGCTAGATCTTCACCTACCGCATGGCTCATGACCTAACAAGAAACCCTCTTGAACCAAGCTTAAATCTACCGCATGATACTAAGCATGGTAACAAGACTACTTGCATCACGGTCTAAATCCACCGCATGATACTAGACATGATACAAGGTTGCCGGTACTTACGGAGGTCGACGGATCGATGATTCCCCTCGAAGAACTCGATGACACTACTAAAGGACTCGAGAATTTGGCGTAAAGCCGGTTTGTTGTGAAATTATTCGATACCCATTACATACATCAAGGGCTCATATTTATACCCTTGTCCTAACACGACTCCTGATCGACTACAAGTACAACATTAAATGCCTAAATTATTGCTCCGACGCCAATGTTTGTCTCGTATACGCCATCAAATCGTTCTTTCCTTGCATCGGGCCACGTCACCATGCATTCCCGAAAATCTCTCCTTAAAAAGCGCAAACAACCCCTTTGCCGAACGATGGCGCACTGCTGACCGCAAGCGTCCTTGACCGATTCCTTTGAGGAGATTATTCCCAGCCGAATGGTATTTATTCACCAAGCTCGGCCCACAAGTCAACCTTTCTCCTGTACCAATTTTTGGTGTTAACATATGCCCCTTCAATTACGGGATAAAAGTGATTTTATTCCGGAATTGACCACAAACGCTCGACGTCTTTAAGTCAAATCTGTTCAACACCATTTTTTCCTCCTGTAATCCGTTGGAGTCTCCGCTCAGATCCAAACCCTAGGTCACCAATCTTCAAGCTCAAACCTTCAATGGCGGACCAAGCTATCCAGGTAAACTTCATCCCTTTAAGGTTCATTCGGTATTACCTTTCCGATTGCCACCTTACATTTCTATTTCCGCCTTTTCTTGATAGGAGCTATCCACCGAGATTTTGATTCACACTGAGGACAACTCAACATCCTATTTCCTCGGTCCTGGGGGAATTTGTGATCCCCGTGAGTTCATTGAAGCCGAATCCAGGAGAATCCCCTTCAAAGCGGCTTTATCAGGGCCCCAGTTGTGGCAACATGCTTTCAAGAACTGACCTCTGCCCCCAATTGTAGGCTGGAGAAATTGGTACAAGAGGATACTCGCAGATAACAGTGCAAAAACCAGCAACTGGGACACCCTTCGCATCACCCAATGTTTGGAGTTATCTTTGGCCGAGACCCCCAAGAAGGAGAGCCTTTTGATCGTAGCCTGCCATTTCTGGTCAAATGACGTCAATGCCTTCCTCTTTGGCCACGGCCCAATGTCTCCTACCTTGGCTGATGTATACATGATGACCGGCCTCGATATCACAGGATCTGTGTATCCTTTCTAGTATAAAGGCTCCTTCAGGCAAAAAGGAGTGAAAACAAGAAGTGGATACAAGTCATATATTCAGATCATATGAAAGATGGTCCCCTGGGTGAAGTTGAATACAGGGCATTCTTGAACATGTGGCTATGCAGATTCATCTTATGTGGCAAAGCCAATGAGCCAACCCTGAACCATATCGCGATGGCTGAAGATTTAGCAACAGGTCATCGTGTTCCTCTTGGAAAGTATCTTCTAGGGAGTGTATACCATATGCTCCACCAGACCATCTCTCAGATGCACACCGGCCAGAAGATATCATGTGTCAATGGCCCCTGGTGGTTTGTGTAGATGTGGCTGCAACTATACACGCACCAGATTGTTGGTATCAATCTCAACAATCGGCATTTACCTTCATCCAGCCATAAGGAAGGAGAAGCTCAGATTACCAAAGGATGCCAAACTTATGGAGAAGCTGCTTCAACTATATCCATTGATCAAAACGTCAGTCAACTTTTTGAGCTCTTCTTTAGAGGTTTCATCAATCCCCTCTGGCTCCCTTATTTGGGCAATGATAACCTGACCCTCCCTTATGAATTCTCTTTTGAAACTGGATGTCATGATGCAAGATCCATAGAAATTTTCAATATCTTTATCCATCCATGCATCTTTCCAGCAGAATTCTGTGGAGGAAGGCTAAATCACAGCACCTATGAATATTATCCGCCAAACATAATAGCTCGACAGTTGGGACGTGGCCAAGTGCCCCCAAGGCTATTTCTTCACGAATTCCTCAAACCCAGAGAGGAGATCAAAGAGAACATACAAGCCAGAAGGGTCTTTGAATACCAATGTAGCCCAACTATGTATACTTGGCCCTTCACACCAACAACAATGGCTCATCCTCTCTTTGTCACTTGGTGGCAATAATTCCATGACCATATCTTTAGTGAGCCAGTGCACTCCTTCTGTCTTGAGTTGATGCCTGACTTCCAGCCAACTTCAGAGGTAATACAGTTATCTCTTTCTTTTGACCAAGCAGGCCTTCCTTTATTGATCACGATTTCGGTTACTCTCTGCAGAACACAGTACCTGCCCATCAAGCAAGGACATTCCCTTACAATGTTGTTGGCCTAATCTCTTCTTTGGGATTCAAATCCACAACTCTAGCCCAGCTGATGTCCAGATATGCTTCAATGGACCCAGCTCTCATCAGCTCAACTTCTGACAAGAGAAAAGCTCCACCTCTGGTTGCACCTCCAGCTGCTAAGAAGAAAAGAACCACCAAAAAGGTTCCCATTGAGGTAATACTCCTTTCTTCTTGGACACAAGACCATTCTTTATCTGACAAATTTCATCTTGTGTAATTCCCCATCAACAGCCTCAGAGCTTGCCAATGCCCCATCTGTTGGTATGACCTTTACTGCCTCTTTCTCTTTAAAGATCATCATTTACATTGGAATTTACCCTTTATTTGGTATTTGCAGAAGAAACACTAGTGAACCAACCTGTGGAGATTTCCTCCCCTCAATATGCTTCATGTCCAAGTTCTCCAAGGGCTCAACCATCTCCTTCTCAAGCAAAAACTTCAACTTCACCAGGCATCCAATCACCCCCTCCTCAAGCAGAAGTCCCAGCTTCATCAGAAATGAACCCATCTTCACCTCAGCCAGAAGCTTCAGATTTACCAAGGATTGCACCAGCTTCCCCCCAACTAAAAGCTTTAGCTTTGCCAAGAACTCCTCAGACTCCTCTTCAACTGGCCGCCCAGGAAATTCCCCTTGAACCTAAACAAGCCTCTGCCCCAATTCAAGGGACCAGGCACGAGGTAAGTGCAGGCACCTAACTCTGTTACCTTCTTTCAATAAACCATCTCTAATTCGGCAATCCTTCCTTTTCAGGATCAGGCCACATCACCATCAGTCTCTCCACTCATTATGGGTGATCCAGCTACCGAAAAAGATGAAGCAACCTTAAATCAAGTCCTGTCAGAGGAAAATAAGGCAAAGCTCAAAGAAATCTTTTTCTGGCTGCAAAAAGGTGTCCGAGATCAGGTCAGAGATGTCGATCACTTCGAGGAAATACTTGAATCCATCGATCAAAAGCTCCCCGAAGACATCAAAGCTTCCTTGGAGCCTATCTCAGATCTGGATACTCATTATGTGGCAATAAGGCGAGCCTTGAAGAGCCAATCCTCTCGACCAGTTCTTGAGCAAAAGAGAGCCAGAGCTGAACAAGCTGTGAAAGGATCACAAGCCCAAATCGATAGCAATAAGGAAGTGCTGGCCAAACTGCAGTCCGCTCTTGAGTTGAAAATTGCCAGAAAAGCTGCATTAGAAACAGAACTAAGGAATTTGTCAGCTGAAATTGAAGCTGATGAGAAAAAGATAGCCGAGCTCCCTGGATTAACAGAGAAAATCCAAAAGGAAGCATCGGCGGCCATGATTGAAGTAAACCAGCTCGAGGAAAAACCCTCCGCCCTGTCCAATACTCAGAAAGATTATCAGGAACGGCTGGAGAATATCAATCAGATAACATCAAATGCCTTTAGTGTAATTGCAAAGTACTTGAACATTTGATTGTACTAAGCAATGTGTAACCGAATTAATCATCCTTGTAACCTTGTCTTTTATAAACTTCATTTCCTCTTTTCTGTATTACCTTGTTTGCAATTTTTTGGACGATTCATTCAGTAACTGCGGCCAAACAGTATCATACCCGAATAGCACTCCGACCGCAACTCAGCCGAGCCAGTCAACCGAACATGACTCAGCTTGAATTCCAAACGACCCGACGGCGATTCGGTTAAGGAAACCTCTCCACTTTCCAAATTTCTCAGGATATGCACCACGATCCAGGGCTACGATCTCTTCACCATCCCTATAAATAAAACCATAGGTGCTCCCAGCCTTTTACCAAGCCTTTAGCCTTCAAACTTTTGCCAATCTAAGCCTGCTTCTTCCACTACCAGCGCAGCTCCAAGAACCAATGGCGGGTAGAAGCAACAGGCGCCGCGCCACCGACGAGGCGGAAGGAAGTCGAAGCGGCGATGAAAAAATTCAAAGGGCATCGACGATGCACTCATGAGTAGTATCCGAGCATCGTGGCGGGCAGGATGGCCGGTATGATGGTCCAAAAAAGAAGAGAAGAAGAAAAAATAGTAGATCGAGTAACGACGTGATGAGAAACAGGTTTCCCAATAGGTCAGTACGACGAAGAAAACAAGAGGGCATCAAAGACGCACTCGTAGAGTAGTCCCCGAGCATTGAAGCAGGCAGCATGGATGGTTCGATGCTCAAAAAGAGAAGAAAACTGAGTCAGGGTCTTGATCGAACGAAGTGTAGAGACACCCAGATCTCCTAACATGACTGCAAGGAGTCTGTCGGGGCCGACCTCAGGGACGCCTTTGTAGGAGTGCCGACCTCGAAGAGGCCTCAAATCAACAATGCCCAGTATCCGAGGACACCCAGCAAGGTCTTGAAAGGTGCGTCGAATGAAAAAGTTGTCGATGATGCCGTAGTTGTAGATGCGATGTGCGGGGTCGGTCGATGATGAAGCCAAAAATTTTATCGATCTTGAACGTATTGAGTGTAGAGACACCCAGATATCCTGCATGGCTACAAGAGTCTTGTAGAGCCACTCGAGGCATGCCGACCTTAAGAAGGTCTCAAGTCAAAAACACCCAAGCACCCAGAGGTACTTGGCAGGGCCACTAGGCGCGCACCCCTCAGGCAGGCCTTCATTCCCAACGTAAGACCACAGCTGTTCAGAGTAGGCTGGCAGGGCTTCAAAGGCACACCGACCATGGAAGGTCATGCATCCGGGGCGGTAGAGCCGTAGACATACCAAGGTATTGCAAGACCTAGGTACACAAGGCGCGCCGGCCTCAAGGAAGTCGTTTTTGGTGCCCAGACGACCAACATAGATGTCAGCCATCCAGCTGAGCCATGATACTAAGGTATTGGCGACCTTAGCCATAGGCACACCGACCATGGGGCCCGACGAAAGAATTGTAGATCTTTGTGATGCTTCTGATCTTCATGGTTCTGTTGACCTCCAAGCGCCCAGAAGGATCTGGCAGGGCAGCGAGGCACGCCTACCTCGGAAGGTCTTCCATCGAACCTACGACCATTCGGCTCAGGAAACAGAAATATAGGCTGATTGTAATAGGTCCGTTTAGGTACAGAGCCATGGCGGGTGCACTAGGACGCAGAGCCTAGCGGGTGCAAATAAGGATCATAAGGTCGTAGAGGAAGGTCGTGAACTCATTGTTGCAAGGGGGGCTAAATTAGGCGTGGATCCATCAGACACAGGGTCAGGTCTTGTCGTGTAGCGTAGACTGCAGGGTCATGGGTCAATAGTGGTCGGAGATTCTCTTGCCACCCAGAAACCGACAAACTGTTCACTGATCGAGGGAGTTACTATAGCCATGTTACCTCTGTGGCGCGGGCATTATTGATGCACAAACGACAAGGACTTTGTCAGTTAGAAGGAGTAATGTCATCGCCTTTAATGATGCACAGGCTACAGGTCCCGTTATCACGTGGTGACAGTGTCATTGCCTCGCCAGTTGCCCAGGGCGCGGCTTCAGCTATAAATAGCACGCTTTGGACTTGGGGGAAGCAAGCTCTGAGCACCGTTGAGCTATGAAGCCGCAGTGTAATATTCTCACCATGCCATGGGCATGTGTTCGTCCACCAGATTGTAGAGCTTTGTTCTTGTAGATGCTTGGACCTAGGAGAATTCTCGCGAAGTGTAGGCAACATCTCCATCCTCTAAGCCCAGTCTCTGCATAGTATCAGGCAGAGTTTGGAGGTGCTGCTGTTCGAGCTGGAGCTATAGCAGGACGTCTCTGGTGAGCACCGGGAGCTCACTAGGGCTTGGTTTTCAACACCGAAGAGCAAGCTCGTTTCTCCGTTCGAATAGTTGGAGCCAAGTGTTCCTTAGATTGCGTGTTTGAAAGGATCTAGATGTCGACTAGAGGGGGGGTGAATAGTCGAACCTGAAAATCACAAACTTTTTCGCAGCTGTTAGACCATATCCAAAGACTCCGGATATTTTTCCGGATACTCCGGGAAATCCGGAGAATCCGGGAAAATGTCCGTATAGTCCGGCCTGCTAAAGGGGGATTAAATCGACAGAATTTAAACTTGCTCAAAAGTAAATCTGTGAAAATAGGTAATGCACTGAGGTGATATAAGCCTGTTTATCCACTTGAAACCTGTAGGAACCTCAGCACGAAGTAGATTGGCACCAAAACCTAAATGAGTGTTCAAGCAAGATACAAACATGCAACAAGATGAACAAGCACAAGAAGACACAGGATTTGTTACTGGAGTTCAACCTCACACCTTGAGGTCTACGTCTCCGTTGAGGTACCCACAAAGGGTGGACCTTTACACCTAGGTCACTTTCCTCCCTCTAGCGACCACAAAGATCAAGCTAGAGTTACTTACTCAATTTCGGGGTAATACAAACCTCCTTGGGCAGCCACAACCTTTGGATGCTCCAAGGCAACGCCTAGCCCGCTAGGAGCTCAAAGCTCCAAGAGTAAGAAACACGAACTTTGCCAACCAAGCGAAGAACAAGGTGCTCTAGAGATGGGAGATCAGCTCACTAGCACTCTCCAAGACCTTGCCCTCAAATCCTCTTAACTCCCTCTACAAATCTCACCAACTTTGAGCCAAAGGGGAGAGAAGGGGAGTAAATGAGGGTTGCAGCTGTTCAGAACGAAAATGGCAGGGGAGAGGAGTAAATGAAGGGGTGGAGGGGGCTTTTATACTCCCTCACCCAGAATATAGCCTTTGAGGCTTTATGACCCGGAGTATCCGAGTTGAACCCGGACTCTCCGGGAAGTCCGGAGTCTCCGGGCCAAAACCCGGACACTCCGGCCTTCCAAGGCCAGCACCCAAGATAAGATCCCCGTGAATGTGTTGGTGCAAAGGTGTCTCTCATAGGTTTTGTTTTAGCAACTAGAGCACCTGTTCGACCCTTGGAAGACATAATTCCTATGCCTCTTAATAGTACGACATTCCTAGGACTCAAATTCAAAAGTAAAAATAAATAAGCCGTCTTTGGAATCCTTTTAGAGAACCACTTTCTTTTTGTGTAGTCAACGAGCTGTGCTTGATGCCATGCATAATTTTAAGACCTGCTCATGGACTAGATAACCTCATTAGCCACTTAGGTGTGTGTCATTATATCACCAAAACCCACTTAGGGGGCCAAGATACTCTTCAATCTCCCCCTTTTTGGTGATTGATGACAACACAACTTAAGTCATATAAGAGATAAACAATGAATATTTAAAGCTTTTGTAATACTCCCCCTTAATGTGTGCATTTTCTATTTTGAATATCAAAGGTCCTATTAGGGCCAATATTTTGCACAACAAGAAAGGCAAGAGGGTATTACAATAGTGGGGTGCCTGTGATGTGCAACAGATTAAAAGGTGAAATGCTCATGACAGATTATGCACTCAACAAAGAGAAAAGAAATCTGGTGCTGAGAAGTCCGGTTTCTCCGGGCCAGGTCCGGAGTGTTCTTGGAGGCCAACTTGGGATTGCGGATCACTGATTGATAGAAGTCCCGGTGAAAGTCACACCAAAACCTAGCCTCAAGTCCTTCTCCCTTGAGATAGCGATAGACATTTTCCTCCCTTTGCTCCCTGACTGCTAGGGAGTTCCTCGAGTAGTCCCTGATCATGTGCTCAGCAAATCCAAGAACTGATCCCGGGTCCCTTAGTTTGATAGGTGTCTCAACCACTCGGACATTGGGTGGAAGGGTAGGGATGAGTCTCGGAGGGGTTTTAGGACAGATGTGAGCAGCTACTCCTTGCTTGTGTTTAGGAGGAACTCGAGTAGCTGGGCGGCTTTGGTGGATGTAGGGGGCTTGATGGCTCTTTTTGGGATGGGGCTTGAAGCGGGAGATTTCTTTGGCCGGCCCCTTTCCATGACGACGAGGAGGCTCGTGGGGATTGCTTATAGGTTTCATCCTCAACTTCGTCATCATCACTTTCCGTTTGCTCTTCCTCCTCCTCCTCTACAATATCTTCTTCACTCCCTTCGGCATAGGAGGGAGGAGGATCACCCCTTCTGGGTCTAGAGCTGCGCTGAGAGCTCTCTTGCCCCAATGCTTCTTGCACGGCCCGAAAAGCGGCGGGGTCATGCCTAGCCTTGGTCCTCCTTTGGGTGGAGGGCTCCTCATTGCCACGGCCGACCTTCACTCTGACCATCTGAATGGATAAAAATATATGGAAATGAGAGATTGTCAAGGGTGAAGACATGCTGCATTAGTGTTTTAGGGTTGCAGTGCGAACCCCGGATACTCTGGGAAAAAGTCCGGAGACTCCGAATTTTCCGGAGACTCCGGGTCCTTCTACCCCGGAGAGTCCGGGTTTCGCAGGCCGAAACCCTAAATCACAATGCAGAGATGTTCGTCCATCCAAACTGAGAGGAAACGCAGATCTAGAGCCTAAAGAGTGTTTCCTACCTATTCCCTACTAGGATACTGCAAGTACTACGCTAGGGAAGTAGATCGGGAAAGTTCCTTTTGAGAATACCTTGGGAAGAGAGGGGAAAGGGCTTGGATCCTTTGAAGCTTGCGTAGATCCTTGTTCTCTACGCCTTGGGGACTCCAAATCCTCGCTCTCACACGGTTTTGGTGGTTGGAAGGCAAAATCGCCTAAAGGGGTGAGAGGGGGCGACGGGAAGATAGGGCAAGGTTGAAAGGTGAACTGGAGGTGAAAGGAGGTTTTTACTGCGGTCAAAAAACCTTATATACCTTTAAAACCCGGAGTCTCTGGGTCAGGTCCGGACTATCCGAGAAACCCGGAGTGTCCGGCCTTGACCCTGGATACTCCGCTCCCCTTGAACTCAGCGAGCAGATTTTCAAGGAATTTGATTTAGAAAGGATTTGGAAGGTTGCTTATGTGATAAATGTGAGCTTGAGCAGTATCAACACCTTGGACTAGCCACAAACAACCAAAGAGAACAATAGTCCAAGTGTTGTACCTAAAGATCCAAATTTTTCAAAGACAAATGCAATACAAGCCTTTTCACAAATCTTTTGTTTTAAAAGTCCTGTACTAGGTCACTCAAATATGTGCATGATCTCAAGCCAAGTTACGAGAATCCAAGATATTTAGCTCACTCCTCAAAGCACAAAACCTTAGTTCATCAAGAGGCTTTGTGAAGATATCGGCTAGTTGCTTGTCGGTGCTCACATGACTTAAAGCGATATCTCCTTTGGCTTCGTGGTCTCTCAAGAAATGGTGTCTTATGTCTATGTGCTTTGTTCTTGAGTGGTTTACGGGGTTGTTTGCTAGCTTAATGGCACTCTCGTTGTCACACAAGAGTGGCACCTTACTAAACTTGCAACCAAAGTCTCTCAAAGTGAGCCTCATCCAAAGTAGTTGAGCACAACAAGCGCCGGCTGCAACGTACTCGGCCTCGGCGGTGGAAAGGGCAACGGAGTTTTGTTTCTTGGAGCTCCAAGACACCAAGGACCTTCCAAGGAATTGGCAAGTCCCGGATGTACTCTTCCTATCTACTTTGCAACTGGCATAGTCCGAATCGGAGTAGCCAAGTAGATCGAAAGTAGAGCCCTTAGGATACCATAAACCAAGGTTAGGAGTATGAACCAAGTATCTAAAAATTCTCTTAACGTCCATTAGATGGCACTCCTTAGGATTAGCTTGAAATCTTGCACACATGCACACACTAAGCATAATATCGGGCCTAGATGCACAAAGGTAAAGCAAAGAACCGATCATGGAGCGATATACCTTTTGATCTATGCTTTTGCCTTCTTCATTTGGATCAAGATGTCCATTTGATGGCATAGGTGTTTTGATGGGCTTGGCGTTGTTCATGTCAAACTTCTTAAGCATGTCGTGGGTGTACTTGGTTTGACTTATGAAGGTGCCATCCTTGAGTTGCTTGATTTGAAAACCGAGAAAGAACTTCAACTCTCCCATCATAGACATCTCGAATCTTTTAGTCATGATCCTACTAAACTCATCAACCCAAATTTGATTAGTAGAGCCAAATATGATATCATCAACATAAATTTGACAAACGAACAAATCATTGCCTTGTTTACGAGTGAAGAGAGTAGGATCGGCTTTGCCTATTTCAAAGCCTTTCTTTAAGAGAAAATCCTTAAGGCATTCATACCATGCTCTAGGAGCTTGCTTGAGCCCATAGAGCGCCTTATGGAGCTTGTAGACATGGTTTGGGAGTTGTGGATCTTCAAAGCCCGGTGGTTGCTCAACATAGACTTCTTCGGAGATTGGACCATTCAAGAAGGCACTCTTGACATCCATTTGATGTAGCTTGAAGTTATGATGAGTAGCAAAGGCTAAAAGTATACGAATTGCTTCAAGTCTTGCCACTGGTGCATAAGTTTCTCCAAAGTCTAAGCCTTCTACTTGAGTATAACCCTTTGCAACCAATCTAGCTTTGTTCTTGGTTACCACGCCGTCTTCATCTTGTTTGTTGCGAAACACCCACTTGGTTCCAATTACATTTTGTTTCGGGCGTTCCACTAAGGACCAGACTTCATTCCTAGTGAAGTTGTTGAGCTCTTCTTGCATTGCCATCACCCAATCAGCATCTCCAAGAGCATCTTCAACCCTAAGAGGTCGCAACATGGAAACAAACGAGTAATGTTCACAAAAATTTGCTAATCTTGAACGAGTTGTTACCCCTCTACGAATGCTTCCAAGTATGTTATCAACGGGATGATCCCGTTGAACACTTTGTCGAACTCTTGGATGTGGGTCAGACACTTCTTGTTGAATCAAGTCCTCATCTCCTTGACCGCATCGTGACAATTCAGCAAGGTCCGAGTCTCCGGCTTTTCTCCGTATTCTCCGGAAAATCCGGAGTCTCCGGGTTTTAGCCCGGATACTCCGGGTTGCGTAGCTGGGGGCAGATCTGCAGCATTCTCGATTATGCAGTCCTCATCATCATCTTCTTGAGGCTTGATTTCTACAATGGCCATCCTCCTTATAGCCTTTTCTGTGGGTACTTCCTTGCCTACACACAATTCATCAACTTGCTCCTCTTGAGAGCCATTAGATTCATCAAACGTCAAGTCACACGTGACTTCAACACAATCGGTGGTTTTGTTGAGGACACGATAGCCATGAGCGTTTGAGGCATAACCAAGAAAGATACCTTCATCAACTTTAGATGCAAACTTAGAGCTTTTGGGCTTCTTGTTGAGAATGAAGCACTTACAACCAAAAACTCTAAAGTAAGAGACATTAGGCTTTTTACCAATTAGGAGCTCATAGGCGGTCTTGTGGCGAAGCTTGTGAAGATACAAACGGTTGATAGCATGACACGCCGTGTTGATTGCTTCCGCCCAAAAACTATCCGAAGTCTTGTACTCATCAAGCATGGTCCTTGCGGCTTCAATAAGAGTTCTATTCTTCCTCTCTACTATCCCATTTTGTTGTGGTGTGTATGGGACGGAGAGCTCATGACCAATGCCTTCTTCATCAAGATACTCTTCAATGTTGGTGTTCTTGAACTCGGTGCCATTGTCGCTTCTCACTCTTTTGATCTTCACATCAAACTCATTTTGGGCTCTTGTTGCAAATTTCTTGAATATTTCATGAACTTTGCTCTTGTCTTTCATAAAGAATACCCAAGTGTATCGAGAGTAATCATCAACAATGACAAATCCATACTTGTTTCCCCCAATGCTAACATAGGCCACCGGACCAAAGATATCCATGTGAAGTAGTTCCAATGGTCTTGTGGTTGATACAATATTCTTGGCGGGATGAGGGGCACCAACATGCTTTCCGGCTTGACAAGCACTACAAATTCTATTTTTCTCAAAATGAACATTTGTTAGTCCTAGGATGTGTTCCCCCTTTAGAAGCTTATTGAGATTGTTCATCCCAACGTGAGCTAGTCGGCGATGCCAAAGCCAACTCAAGCTAGACTTTGCCAATAAGCATGTACCAAGTTGGGCTTTATCCGATGAAAAATCCACCAAGTAAAGCCATCCCTTGAGTTCACCCTTAAAGGCAACGGAGTCATCGCCCCTTCTAAAGACGGTTACACCCTCATTAGTGAACAAACAATTGTAGCCCATCTCACAAAGTTGTGAGACGGACAACAAGTTGTAGTCCAAAGATTCAACCAAATAAACATCGGAGATTGAATGATTGATTGAGATAGCAATTTTACCAAGACCAATAACCGTTCCTCCACCATTGCCTCCAAAGGCAATGCTTTCCGTAGGATTTTCAATCATATCACACGATGTAAACATTTTCTTCTCTCCGGTCATATGATTTGTGCATCCACTATCAATCACCCATTTGGTTCCACCGGAGGAGTATGCCTACAAAACAAATTATGCTTGTGTTTTAGGTACCCAAGTGGATTTGGGTCCTAGAGTGTTAGTCACAAGAATCTTGGGCACCTACACACTCCTTTTTATCATTGTTCCTTTTGTGTGAGGCCCTACATACTTGGCAACCACCTTACCCTTGTGGTTCCAAGTCAACACATAATCGGCATAAAAGCTATCTTGTGATGCATGAGGTTTGGGCTTCTTGATTGACTTGTTTGGCTTTGAATGTGATGCTTGTGAGGTTATTTGAGTGCTCTTGAACTTGATTGGAGTGTTGTATCTCACTTGATTGTCATGCTTCTTGACACCCATTTGCTTCATCCTGTGCACCACATTCCTTGTTCCCATACCTTTGGTATGGTGATTCTTGATGAATGGGATGGGGTCTTTTGTACCTTGTTCTTGCTTACCAAGCCCCTTCCCATCCTCAAAACCAAACTTCTTCATGTAGCTTGACCCAAAGCCTTTAGTGTGGTTTTCAAACTAACCTCTTTTGGGTTCTTTCTTCTTTTCAACTATAAGTGAGTTTGACAACCTAGCAATTTCCTTTTTCATGGCATTCATCTCGGCAACATTAGTAGCACAAGCATTTACATCAAATTTATAGCATCTAGAACAACCTTTGCTTGTTGATGTTTGAGAGTTTGAGAGAGCATCATTAGATAAAGTTGTAGCATTGTTCTTGAGGTTGTCAAGTTGAACTTCTAATGCTATGTGACTAGTCTTTAAGCTATCAATGCTCTTTTGAAGTTCAAGCTTTTCATCCTCAATTCTCTTGCAAGCATCCTTAGCTAGGAAAGATTCCCTAGTTAATTCATCTACCAACAACTTATCTTTAGCTAGGGATTTCTTGAGGCTAAGAATTTCTTTCTCCTTTTCCTTGAGCGAGTCCTCTTGCACCTTGAAACCCTTCTTTTCAATTACAAGGGCATCCTCAAGAGCGATGGTTTTCTCCCCGCTCAAGTCTAAAGAGTTCTTCTTGCACCTCAAGAGTCCCATCTCTATTCTCAATTTCTTTCATTAAAAACATAATTTTCTTAGTTGCCTTTTTACCAAAGCTAGTGATCATTTTTTCAAAGTCGAAATCATTCTCACTATCATTATCTAAAGGAGGGGTAGGAGTGTCAAACTTGGAGCCCCTAGCCATAAGGAAAGTGTGTGTGAAGTCATCATCATCATCGGTGAGATCTTCAAATAATGATGACTTGTTGATTGGTTCCTTGATGGTTATGGTAGCAAGACCGGCTTCTATGTCGGAGTCGGAGCTATCATCATTTGAATCCCACTCTTCACCCAAATGAGCTTCACCAACTTCCTTTCTCTTGTTCTTGTCAAACTTGTTGGTGTCTCTTCTTCTCACCTTTATGTTAGGGCATTCCGCAATGAAATGTCCCTCCTTTCCACATCCAAAGCATGGTCTCTTTGAGGATCTCTTGGTCTTGATCTTGTCCTTGTCCTTGTTCTTGTTGAGGAACCCACTTCTCTTGAACATTTTGTTAAACTTCCTCACAAAGAGAGCCATTTGTTCGGGGCTCATGTCCATGTCACTATCTTCATCATCATCTTCCTCGGCCATGAGATTTGAGGTTGATGAGCTTGACCTTTTCTCCTTGCTAGATGCCTTGAGGGCCACTCCCTTGTTCTTCTCAAGTTGTTCATGCATCTTTGACATTTCTTGTGAAAGCTTGGACTCCTTGACGGTGATGAGGTGTTCTTCCATTCTTCCAATCACATCCGCCGGAGTGAACTTGTTGAAACCTCTCTTCTCCCTTATGAGAGTGGGGAGTTGAACATCCCTTGCCATGTATGCGGAGAGGATCTTGTCAACCACTTCTCTTCTTCCCCATTTTGTACTTCCAAGAGATTTGATCTTGTTGATGATCTTGTTCAATCGGTTGTACATGTCTTGTGGTGATTCATCGTCCTTGATGACAAACCGGTTGAGCTCACTTTCAAAGGCTCGAATCCTTCCTTCTCTTACTTGCTTTGTCCCTTCATGATTGATGAACAAGGTGTCCCACACTTCTTTGGCGGACTTCAATCCATCTACCTTGTCATATTCTTCGGCCGTGAGTGAACTCTTGATGATGCGGATAGCTTGATAGTTTCTTTGTATCTCATTTGCTTGATCTTGAGATAGCATCGCATCACCACTTGGAAATGTAATTCCCCTGTTCACAATAGTCCAAAGTGCGGGATTTACCACCATCAAATACTCCTCCATCGAGTTCTTCCACTTGGAATAGCCGGTTCCATCAAATTGGGGTATCTTCCCAATGTGGCTAAAACCCGATGGATGGTTAAAAGATAAACGAGAATAATCGAAAGAGGTTCGAGTGTAATCCCTTGATGGTCGACGAGCGGAGCGGGTGGATCTTGCATCATCGAATTCTTCGTCCTCACTATCGGAGGACTCATCACCTCTTCTGGGCGCTTGATGACTAGTGTTTGCACCCCGCGTGTTGTCTCCTCGAGGTGGAGGAGGCATGCCAACAACATTGTTGACGGAATCACCTTCGGTGAGAGGTGTGGCTTGATCATTTGGATTCGACATCTTCTTGACTCCAAGCGGTTAGGCTTCAAACACGGAGCACCAGGCTCTGATACCAATTGAAAGGATCTAGATGTCGACTAGAGGGGGGGCTGAATAGTCGAACTTGAAAATCACAAACTTTTTCGCAGCTGTTAGACCAGGTCCGGAGACTCCGGATATTTTTCCGGATACTCCGGAAACCGAGAATCCGGGAAAATGTCCGGATAGTCCCGCCCGCTAAAGGGGGATTAAATCGACGAATTTAAACTTGCTCAAAAGTAAATCCGTGAAAATAGGTAATGCACCGAGGTGATATAAGCCTCGTTTATCCACTTGAAACCCGTAGGAACCTCAAAGACGAAGTAGATCGGCACCAAACCCTAAATGAGTGTTCAAGCAAGATACAAACATGCAACAAGATGAACAAGCACAAGAAGACACAAGGATTTGTTACCGGAGTTCAACCTCACACCTTGAGGTCTACGTCTCCGTTGAGGTACCCACAAAGGGTGGACCTTTACACCTAGGTCACTTTCCTCCCTCTAGCGACCACAAAGATCAAGCTAGAGTTACTTACTCAATTTCGGGGTAATACAAACCTCCTTGGGCAGCCACAACCTTTGGATGCTCCAAGGCAACGCCTAGCCGTCTAGGAGCTCAAAGCTCCAAGAGTAACAAACACGAATTTTGCCAACCAAGCGAAGAACTAGGTGCTCTAGAGATGGGAGATCAGCTCACTAGCACTCTCCAAACCCTTGCCCTCAAATCCTCTTAACTCCCTCTACAAATCTCACCAACTTTGAGCCAAAGGGGAGAGAGGGGGAGTAAATGAGGGTTGCAGCTGTTCAGAACGAAAATGACAGGGGAGAGGAGTAAATGAAGGGGTGGAGGGGGCTTTTATACTCCCTCACCCAGAACATAGCCGTTGAGGCTTTATGACCCGGAGTATCCGGGTTGAACCCGGACTCTCCGGGAAGTCCGGAGTCTCTGGGCCAAAACCCGGACACTCCGGCCTTCCAAGGCCAGCACCAAAGATAAGATCCCCGTGAATGTGTTGGTGCAAAGGTGTCTCTCATAGGTTTTGTTTTAGCAACTAGAGCACCTGTTCGACCCTTGGAAGACATAATTCCTGTCCCTCTTAATAGTACGACATTCGTAGGACTCAAATTCAAAAGTAAAAATAAATAAGCCGTCTTTGGAATCCTTTTAGAGCACCACTTTCTTTTTGTGTAGTCAACGAGTTGTGCTTGATGCCATGCATAATTTTAAGACCTGCTCATGGACTAGATAACCTCATTAGCCACTTAGGTGTGTGTCATTATATCACCAAAACCCACTTAGGGGGCCAAGATACTCTTCAGTGTTGTCCTGCAGTTGGCTCCCGCAAGGCCGCCAACAAGGTCGTGATGCTAGGAGAAGTCTCGCGATGTACTCTACTCCGGCAAAGTAAGTCGTGGTGACTGCTCTGGGAGGCCCAGGCCTTGTAGTATATTTATTTTGTGTGTCAGGTTCTGGATCCAGTGAGGTCGCAGGCAACTTGTGTACCTTCGGATTCTGGATCCAATAAGGTTGTAGGCGGCTATGCACCCTGGGGTAATCCATGTAATGCTTGCTCTCTTCTGTCATGTACTTGGTCGTTTTGGCAACATGATTTGCCAAAGACTTATATTAACGTGACGTAGGGGCTTGCAAAATGATTTTTCATCAGGACGACCTGATGTTGTCTTTTCGGCTAACGACCTAAACTCAGGTTTAGGTCGTAGCTCTGGCTTTTTTCGCGAAAATTCCGCCTTAATCTTCTCAAGAACTTCTCGGGATAGAGCCTTTGAGGCGTTTTGTACGGTGGAAGGAGCCGCAACGGATAGATTCGGTGGACCCCCTATAAATAGGGAGACCCGGGGCGGAGTTGACTCCATTCCCCTTCTCCTTCCTCCGTCGCGGTCACTTTCGCTCCCATTGCTCTCTCACTCTCTCTTGTGCCGCAGCGATCTTGTGCCCGCTCGTCCAGCTCCCAACTCCGTCTAGGCCCGAGCTAGCGCCACCACTCCGTGCCGTGCTTCTCCGGCGTATGTGCATTAAAACCCTGTGCCATATTAGATCCAACTCAAACCCTAGCAGTGAGATGGCGGTAGAGGCGACTTGCATCTCGGACCCACGGACAGCGTGGGTCTAGTCGACGATGACTGAGGCCAAGATCCAGGCACTGGTGGACCGTGGTCTGCTCCGGCCGAAGGCGGAGGTGGAGTGGAGGGCTGCTGCTGGGGAAGAGTTCCCGAGCGAGGACTTCAAGGAGCAGGTCGTCTTCACTTCCTTCTTCGAGCGCGGCTTCAACCTCCCAGCGGGAGCTTTCTTCCGCGGTTTGCTGTACTACTACAGGATGGAGCTAGTACATCTTGTTCCCAACTCCGTCACAGTAGTTTCAACCTTCATCCATTTTTGTGAGGCGTATCTGGGGATACCGCCGCACTTTCTGCTGTGGAGGTATTTTTTCTGTGTTAAGAGTACTGGCAAGAGGTCGGGGCCAGTGAAGGCTGTGATGTTTAACTTGAGGTCAGGCTTCAAGGCAGAGTGGATAGACACCGACCTCCCCGACAACACCACTGCGTGGAGGTCGGAGTGGTTTTATATTGCAGATCAAATTCCTGGTCTTCCACATCGTACTGGTCATAAGCCAGCGAAGATAAGTGAATGGTATCTAGGACTCTCAACCCGTGAACTCGAGGACCTCAAGGGTGTCCTGGAGCTTGTCAGTGATATGAAGGAACGGGGAGTGACAGGAGCGGTGGTGGCAAGGTCGTTCTGTCGTCGGATGATCCAACCGATCAAGGATCGGGTCCACCCGGCGTATGAGTATTGCAGGCAATCAAACCCCACACGCGAGGTCAACCGCTAGGTATCCAAAGAGGAGATAGCGGTTTGAGTTTCCCAGATGTACTCTGGGAAAGTAAAGGTGAAGAAGTGCCCCAAGGCACACTGGTTGAAGAGGCCTGCTGACCCGGTAAGATCCTGAGATCTATCTGTAGGTTGTTGCGTTTCGCTTTGGTTTTTTAGGTCATATAACGTCCATATCATCCATTTTGCAGATGTGCAAGCTTCAAATGTGGTGTCCAGCACCTCTCCCTGAGGCGGAGCTGCACCGAAGGAAACTTAGGTCGGACAAGTACAAGTCTCTAGCAGGTCGTCTGCTGGAGTTTTACAAATCAAATTCGTCGATGGAGGCCGACGAGGATACCGGTGATGAGGCTATCGGTGGCGATGCCGGAGTGGCCCCGGACGCTGGTGGCGCTGTGAAGGCACAGCGCAGGACCACCAGGTCGGCGGTGCGGAAGCAATCGGCTTCTGCTGTTGTTGATGCCGTTTCTGCGGTCAAGGCCGCAGAAAAGAAGAAGGAGAGGAAGAGGAGGGCGGCCTCCCCTCTAGCAGTGGTCACTCCATCGATTCCGACACCCCGCTCACAGGAGGTCGAGTCGGAAGAGGAGGAGGAGGAGAAAGAGAAGGATGAGGCGATCGAGGAGTTGCCGGTCCCTGAGGATCAGGCGGCAAGGTGGCCGGAGAGTCCTGCTGCCTAGAGGCAGCGGGAGCTGGTGCAGAAGACGTCAGAGGATGCTCTCCGACGTGGATTGGAGGCACAGCGTAGTGCTACAGCAGCGTAGGCGAGGATGCCTGCGGCTATTAAGCCTCGGGTGTTTTGGTCGAAGGCTCGGCTTCCAGCTGCGACGAGGTAAAGTCTTTGCTAGTTTTCCCTTGTACGTAGTCTCTTGTGAGTTATTGTCCTTACGAGGTGTTTCGCCATGCAAGTCGGTGACGAAGGCACAAGGGGGGCAAGGCGCCCCATCTTCCCCTTCCCGCACGAGGTCGTCTAAGCCACAGGTCGTGGGGGAGGCGCTTGCTGATGATGCACGCACTGCCACTCCACTGAGGGGAGCAGTTCAAGGCAGGGCGGCCTCATCACCCATGGCCGACGCAAGGGTGGGCACTCCCCCGCGCGCTGCTGATGCTGGAGGAGCTTCCGCTGGGGACGTCGGGGCGACGGCCTCCCCAATGATCATCGACGCCGACCCCATCAGTGCAGTCCCTGATGGGGCAGAGGACTTGGTCAGGGACCAGCCTCAAATTGACCTGGCGCCAGGAGGTCTAGAAACATTTGGCGCGCAGGTACCTCCATCTTCGTCTTCGAGCCCAAGGTTGCCACGGTACACAATTAATTGGAATCACACCCCTTGGTAGGAGGATTGGTTTGAAGACAACGAGGACATGCAGGCATTGCGGACCTGCATCGTCACCATCAACAACACGCTGACGGCAAGTTGCCCACGACATGTTCCATGTTCGTTGATCATACATGATTGAATTATTGTCGATGACCATGTTATTTTTGTGGCAGTCGTTAGCAGAGAGGGCCAAAGGCTGGGCCGACCTGCTTAAGAACGCAACGGAGAAGGAGCAGCGGATCGTCGACCTTGAGCGAGAGCTCAAAGAGGTCCGTGAGGCGGCGGCCGCCGAAAAGAAGAGGCTCAAGGACGAGCTCGTTGAGGAGAAGCGCAAGGCCGTGGAGGCCACCACGCAATTTAACACCATGTCTACTAGATGATCCCTTTGAAGAGGAGGTCACTAACTGTTGTATCCTGTAGACTTCTGTAACCGTGAGGAAGAGCTGAAGAACGCTCTGGCGACCTCCAGGAGCAAGATTCGGGACCTGGAGATAAGAATCCGGGAGATCGAGGCTGGAGGCCTGGCACTCAAATAGGCGATGAGAGAAGCTACTGACAGTGAGTACGCCATATCTCAAAAGCTGGCTTGTGAGACAGGAGCTCGTCGGGGCCTTGAAGCCCAGTTCGAAGTTGTTTTGAAGTCATTGGAGAATGACCAAACCACTATTGCAGGGTACGAGGTGGAGCTGAACGACGTCAAGGGTGCTGCCTATTATGCAATGTCTTGCATAGCTGTTCCAGAGGAGGGGGAGCAGCAGCGGTCCATTGTTGATCGCCTGGTAGATACTCCTAACAGGCTATTGACCTTGCTGAGGGCGACTGGCTTGGCAGCTGCGACCGATGCGTTGGTGAGAGTTAAGTCTCACTATCCTGATGTTGACATCGCCAAGATCAAGGGAGGTGCTGACACCACGAAGGACCTCCAAGCCTTGGAGCTTGAGGTTGAGGAGGCCGCCAACGAAGTGATGGAGAACATCGACTTTGAAGGCGATGGTGGCGACGGTGGCGACCAATAGTCTTGAGTTAGGAGCTGTACCTCCCCCTTGCCTCAAAACTTGTAAATAACATTTGAAGAAAATTTAATGAAGTGCTTGCCTTTTGCCTGCATGAGCTTGGTTGATCTTGTAGATGTCGATGTCTTGTGTTCTTGACTCACTGACCACTACTCATGGAGAGGCTGGATTACCGACCTCCACAGCTCAGGTCGGCGCGTGAGGAGGGGGGATAGAGCTCGGGTCTGGCGACCATTCCGACCAAGCAGGCTCGTGACGACAAGAGGCTTCACATTTGTTGAAGACGGTGTCCTTAGGTCGTATGACCCTTAGGTTGGCTTTGAGCCAAGCCCCCGAACATGTCGATGGGAAGGACTAGAAAGACTCGAAACCCCTAGGTTTTGCAACCCATATGTTGGCTTTAGCCAAGCTCCCGAGCATGTCGAGGGGGAGGGGGAAGCATGAGGAAGGAGGAGGTAGTGCTCGACTCATAGCAGATGACTACTTAAAATATTTATTTATTAAATCTGAAAAAAGGTACAAGAAAAGGAAATACATAGCTTATGTTTAAAACTATTCTACGGATATAATCGACGTAGATGCTCCACGTTCCAGGGGTTGGGTACTCCTTGCCCGTCTCCCCACTGGAGTCGATATGTAGACAGGCTGATAACTTCTGTGACGATGAAATGTCCCTCCCAAGGGGCAGAGAGCTTGTGCATGCCGTCAGTCTTTTGTATGCGTTTGAGGATGAGGTCGCCAACGTTAAAGGAAGTTTCTTTAACGTTGTGATCATGGTAACGACGTAGTTGTTGGTCGTGACGAGCTTGTCTCATGACGGCAGCGAGTCTTTGTTCTTCGAGGCTGTCGAGGTCGATGCGTCGTGTTTGCTCGGCCTCTCCTTCCTCGTAGAACTGGATCCGTGGAGCTCCGAAAGTGACGTTGGTAGGTAGTACAGCTTCTGATCCATAGACTAGAAAGAAGGGCGAAAAGCCTGTAGCAGAGCTGACTTGAGTTCTGAGACCCCAAATCACGTGTGGTAGCTCGGCTAACTAGCGGGTGGCGTAGTTGGAGGCGTCATCGTAGATACGGTCTTTGAGTGCTTGGAGCACCATGCCATTGGCTCTCTAGACCTGGCCGTTGCGCCGTGGGTGGGCGACCGAGGAGTAGTAGACGTCGATGAGGTTATCCTGGCAAAAGTCCCAGAAGACCGAGCCAGTGAAAGCTTTGCCTAGGTCGGTGATGATGTTGTTAGGCATGCCGAAGCGACGTTTGATGTCTCTGTTTAATTTAACTGCTTCTTTCGACGTTACTTTCGCAACAGGTCGGACTTCAATCCACTTGGTGAATTTGTCTACAGCAACTAGGATATGTTTGTAGCCGCCCGGGGCGGTACGAAACGGTCCTACAGCGTCGAGGCCCCACATAGCGAAGGGCCATGACGGCGGGATAGTGCGCAGGACCTGAGCTGGCAGGTGCTGCTGTTTAGCAAAGAATTGTTATCCTTTGCACCTTTTTATGAGGTCATTAGCATCGGTTACGGCCGTGGGCCAATAGAATCCAGATCGGTACGCTTTGCCGACAAGGTTGGTGGATGCCATGTGGCAGCCACACTTGCTGCTGTAAATCTCAGCTAAGAGCTGTAGACCTTCTGATCGTAGGATGCAATTCATCTAGATGCCAGAAGAGGCAGTTTCCTGTATAGGTCGGAACCAATTACGACGTAGTTAGCACTTCGTCTCATAATGCATTCTCGCTCATAAAGTCTATGAAGGGCTTGCGCCAATCATCCTCTTTTTCTGACATTATCACGTCGCGGGGAGGTGCTGAGTTTTGGTTGTTTGGAGGTGGTTCTGGATTATCATGATCCAGAAGCTTGATTGAAGGCTTGCGTAGGTCTTGGACGAACATGCCTGCTGGAACTAGAGCTCGACGAGAGCCTAGTTTGGAGAGTACATCGGCGGCGACGTTGTTGTTCCGCGGGATGTGCTGGAACTCGACCCCATCGAAGTTGTAACATCCTTAGATTTGGTTTGTTTGCAAAATGGGAAATTTCTAAAACTTGAATTGAATTGGAAGTGCTCATGCAACACGTAAGGTTGGTTTCTTGTTTCTTCCTCGAAATTCCTAGATTTAATTTGGCCCATCATTAATTTTAGGTTTATGTCTTGCTAGTGTGGTAATCTGGATCTTCATTTGGTTTATATCTGGAGTTTCATGAGTGGATGCAAATTTGATTTGGGGAATTCAAATTTGAATCAAATTAGTAGTCTAAAAAAAAGGAGAAACTCACCTATGCTTAACAGGCCGCCAACCCCCATTTCCGCCCAACACCGCTTTCGGCCCACTCGCCGGCCCAGCTAACCGACCGCGGGACGCCACCTACCACGCGCGCGCCCGGCCACCGACCGGCGGGCCCCGCGCCCGCGTCATCCGGGCCCCGCGGTGACGCGAGCGCGTCACCCCCAACCTTTCGCCTTTGGCCGACGCCCAAAGGCAAAGGCGGGGGAGCGCCGACCGCAAAGGCTCGCCGCCGCGGCGTGCCGCGCGCCCCGCGCATCCTAGCCGTCCGCGTGCCCCCGCGCCGCGCAGCCCCATTTAAAGCCGCCCCCGAGCCCCAGGGGAGCTCCCAACCCTAGCCGCCCCAGGGGAGTTGCCCTCCTGACCACCCACACCGACCCGACTGAGGAGAAGGGAGTGAAAGAAGGAAGGAGGAGGAGTGGAGCCGCCCGTGGGAGAACCGTTCGCCGCGAAGACCGGAGCCGCCCGTGGGAGGAGCCGGACCCGCCGTCGCCAGGAATGCCTACTTCCCCTACTTCCTCTTCTTCCCCGACGACACGCCACCGCCTACCTCTTCTTCCTCCTCGCCGGCAAGCCGCACCACCACACTGCCAGGTTGGGATGCAGCTTCTTGCAGGTGCTGCTGCCTTCGTCAATGCGCACCGCTTCCATAACCTAGCTTTCTTGTGTCGTCGTGTCCGCCGTCCGATGCCTGTCGAGCCCGCGACGCCGCGCCGAGCTGGACGCGTTCGCGTTCGCGCTTGCGCTCGCACGCACGCCAACCCGACGCCCGCATTACCGTGCACCCCAGCACGCGCGCGTATCGATCCTGGGGAGGCCAGGTTGAGCCTTGGCCCTTCCCCCTCGCGTACGATGCCGCCGCCGTGCTTGAGCGAACCGCGCCGTCGCGGCCTCGCCGTGGCCGGGAACCTTGTGTACCATAGCGGGTAGGGGAGGAAGGAGGACACCACGTCCTTGGTCGCCCCGAACGCGCCCAGCCACCCGCCGTGAACCCTCTCGCGCTTGCGCGAACCGACCGCGGGTGCCGTGCTCGCCACCGCCCATGGCGTCGAGCCGGGCTCCGCCGTGACCCCCACTGCGACATCCCGTTGCGGCCAACCCTACACCTACTGGTAGCCACCTTGCGCGTGCGCTGCCTCGCGTACGCCATAGCACCCACGATTCGCTCGTTCCCGCACTGGGAGGGGGGCGCCAACACCACCGCCACGCCGCCGTCGCCGCGCTCGCGCCGGCGCCAACCTCTCCGCGGTGGCCGTCGCCCCTTGGTGCGTGACCCTTCGAGCCAGCAACCCTAGGGAAGCCCGTGAGGCTATCGTGTGGAGACCAGTCGCCAGGCGCAGTAGGGCCTCACCGCCGGCAAGGCCGCACGCCACCGTCACCCTTAGGAGCATTCCGTCGAACACCTTGGGCCACCTTCGAAACAGCAGGGGACCGCTCTGTACACGGGGAACCACACACGGGAGTGACCGCAGCCGATACGCCCGGATCCGGTGCGGCCCACCACTCTTTTCCCAGGCCACACACCAGCCCACACAGAACCCAGCCGTACCGCCCATCGCGAGATCGCGTGCGGGAGCCAATGGCCGCCAGGCCGCACGCGAGCCGCAAGGCGCCGGGCCGCAGCCGATCCGGAACCGGAGGATCTGGTGTGGCCATGGGATTTTAATGGAAAAGCGTATTTTATTTCCAGAAAATCATTTCTCTCTGTGAAAATCCCTAGTAAATCCATTTTAACTCCAAAAATTGTGAAATATTTTCCAGAAAGTTTCTAAAATTCTAAACTCCAGGCTAGGGTGGTGATTGCGTTTCTTTGGAGTTAATTGCAATAGGACCAATATTTTTTTTTCCTTTTCGCGCTATTAGGAGCAGCTGGAGCCGGGGAGCTGAACCCGGAGTACGACTACGCCGACGACTTCACCGCGGAGGACTACCCGACCCCAGGTTCACGCCCGACTGATTCTGAAATACCTATTAGGCATTGCTAAGTAGAATTGCTAGCGCTTTACTTTATATCTGCATTATAATGAACCTTGCACTGCCTCTTTGTTTACCCTATCCTTGGTTGCCCTACTACTACCGTATATATATGTTTATGTGAGCGTGTATATACGCCAAGCTTCGCGATGCATGTTTTGGGATGGGAATAGTGGTTCTTGGCGTGAGTGGGGTAAAAACCGGCAGGAGAAGGCGTTTTGGGTACTTTGGCGGGGCTGAGCTCGAAACAACCGATCTGGGATCGGGGACAGGGGTGTACTCCTCAGTGTACCCCTATTGCTACGGTTTTCGGAGCCTAGGTGTTGCGGTTTTACTTGCGCTTGGAGGATATGAGCTCGCCCCGGTCTGAAACCGAGTGGATCAACTTGTCTATAGGACATCGTACACACCACCCCGCCGAGAGTGGGGATAGGGCCGAGTTGGGCTCGGCGAGTGTGGAACCATACCTGCCTAGGAAGGATAGAGGGTATCTGTGGGGAGCGATGGAGGTGAGACCACCCTCTCAGGGCGTCTCCCGTGTGGCCACACGGGAGCATTTCACAGTTCCGGCGCTGTTCTCGCTGCGGGGTGGGGGACCGCTTTGAGGGCCGGATGCAGGGTGGGACCGTATCTACCGAGAGTTCGCCCGGTAGGATGGGCTCGGTCGGCCGTACACCGGCCGGGTGCCATTCCGAGATGGGTACAGGTGTACACACTCTGCAGAGTTGGTCGATCCATAGCTATAGCCGCGTCCTCGGTCAAGGACACTACCTAGACGACATGTTCGTTCCTCAGGTTTTGGGATTTCTACCTTCCCCCTATAGGAGAGTGTGTGGTGAGCCGTCGTTGTAGCCGGCTAGAGGAGAGAGGCTCCATCTACCTCATTGATCCGGTTGCAATCATTGATGTGCGAGGAGAGGAAGTTCTCGCATCGACCCCAGTCAGGAGTAGGCTGAGGAGACGGGTCCCCTGGGTGGCCAGGCAGGTCCGAGCTGTGTTGAGAGACTTGGGTTAAGGGGATATTGATGGAGATACCTTGTTACACTCTGCTGCTGCTGCACAAGAAGCCAAAGCCGTTTCCTTGTCTCTTTTCCTCCCTTTAGATGTTAGGCCACTTAAAGCTGCATACAGTTAGTGACGTGGACCTACCCCACTCCTTGGGGATAGACTTTGGGTGTGCAGGGTATGAGTCCGAGTTCGACTCCAACGCCGACGGATGGTACGACTGAGGGATGTGTCGCTTCGCTCAAGATTGCCTGTGGCGGGAAGAATAAAAGATGGAGACCCTTCTGAGAAGATAGCTACCGTTGCGTAGAATTTTCACTCTGATTCAGCCAAGAGGCTTGTATTGATGTACTCCATGATGGACATGTAATAAATTTGTGTACTCTTATCTTTATGTGATGCGATGTATGACTTTGTGTACTTATCTGTGAGACGTTCTGTACGCGATAGCCACTGATCCAGGGACTATCACGAAGGTACAGGGATTCAGATTTTCTATGAAAATCCAGGGTTTTACAGGTGGTATCAGAGCCATGCTTGACCGTAGCACGTATCCCTAGAAAAGGTCGATAGAGATAGGACTCTATACGCTCTGCTTTATATAGTCATACCCTTGAGCTATGTTATAAAACTCGTTCCCTTTTTGAAAACTTCATACTCACCTGCGCTAACAGAAACTTCCTGCGTTTCACAGGAGATGGAGCACCAGGCCGCTGAGATCACCCCCGAGACTGCGGGGCGATCTGCCACTGGATGGAGAGGGCCCTTCTCAGGCTTGGAGTCCCTCCGACCTACGTCACGTACCGCGCCGAGTACGTACCAACCGTGACTGGGCGGATGGTGCTCTGCACGGTCGCCGTGCTCCCTCACCCGAGTCTCCCGGGGTTCAAGGGAGAGGTGCGCTCCGCGCGCCGCCGCACTCACCGTCGCGACTGCGCTGAACGTCGCCTGCCGCCAGGCACTGGGCTGCCTTCTCGCGCAGTACCGCGCCTCCTTCGAGTCCGGGACACTTCGGCTGCTACCCCGAGACTACTGGTGCCTCGCACCGCTCATGGACGGAGTTCCTTCGTACGAGGGGATCCATGACGATGTTGACGCTGCTCCCTTCCGCGAGTCCGACGAGACCCTGGTGGAGACGGCCAGCTACTTGGTTGACCTCGACAAGTACGCACGCCGACTGGAGGATGAGTCACGTACCCTCTTTGGCCAGATCAGAGACGCCACCATCGATGCCCGTCAGTACCAGCCACGCTGTGTCCAGTTGGAGAGAGAGAACAGCGCCCTACGCTACCGTGTTCGCCAGCTCGAGCAGAGCCTGGACCGTGCGACCACCGTCCTGCTGCACGTGAGGAGATGCTGCACATCAAGGAGGACGTCCGCAGGCTGACAGCGAGTCAGAATAGGCTGAAAGACAAGCTCGAGCGCAAGTACGACCTACTCACGGTACGCGCTCACCTGCTTGGTTGTGAGCGGCTCAAGGTGGAGAAGCTGGAGAAGAGTCGGGCGGACAACATCGCCAACCTCGCGTGGCTCACACGCACGGCCGTCTACCTGAGAGACAAGGCCGAGAGACTGAGGAGGACTTGGGAGGACGCCGACTCACTTCGCATGGACGAGCTCTTCGAGCTCAACGGAGAGCAACCCCCCGAGTCTCAGCGTGAGATCCGCACTGAGACCTACGAGCTACACCAGTCGCGCCTCAAGCTTCACCTTTGCCCGATGGCACGTCTGCCGACCCCCGTCGAGACCGAGGAGGTTCGAGAGGCTCACGCCTTGGTGTCCAGGATCTTTCCGCGCGGACTACCCCACTGAGGACCGCTACCTCGTCTCGTACAAGAGGGCGCGCACTGAGTAGAGAGCTGAGCGAGGGGCATGACCTAGAGTAGTGTAATGTGTTAGTAGTTTCCATGAGTTGTTCCATGCAGCCGCGAGCATGTTCCGGTGCATGAAGAGAGTCATGCCACACCATGTAGACACTACTCCTTTTGAGATTGTACCGATGTATTAGAGCGTTGACTTGATGCTGCTACCCCAAGGTCTGAGTCAGCCTCAGGGCAGCAAGTGTATCATTCATGCTTGATGTATGCTTGGAACTTAATGGAGTTATTCGCGTCTTAATGCTTTTTCTCCTTGAGTGTAGGTTATAATTAGAATTATTTTCATGTTTGCTATAGACTCTTGTGTGTGTTGGTGAGTGACGTGTGTAAACTTCCCCCTTCTCTTATGTTTTCAGAAAGATGTCGATCCGCCGATCCAACCGGCTGATGACTCGCCTCGAGGAGGTAGCTGCTGAGGAAGAAGCCCCGCAGGGACGTGGACGCGGGCGTGGCCGTTGTCGCCCACCCCTGCGTGGAGGAGCTTTGGGAGCTAGGGCCCAGGGTGACGAAGCACCGCCACCACTGCCCGAGAACCCTGAGGTCGAGGTTGAGCAAGGAGGAGCCGAGCGAGGCCAGCCGGAGCCGGACCAGCCCCTACCACCCCCACCTAACTTGGTGGAGGTGATGGCGCTCCAGACTCAGCTGATGCAGAGGATGGCTGAAGCCATGGAGCACCGTGGCAACGGTGGGAACCACATCGCTCCGCAGGACGAGGACCTCACGAGGAAGATCGAGAGGTTCATGCGTCTGAAGGCCCCCACCTTCAGCTACTCGGATGACCCGCTCGAGGTCGACGACTGGCTGAGGGTGATCGAGACCAAGCTCGACCTCACCGTCTACTTCGACGAGGAGTGCGTCGCTATCGTCGTGCACCAGCTGGAGGGTCCTGCCAAACCATGGTGGGACAACTACACTGCCACCCACTCGAACCCAGCTTTCATCACCTGGCTGGAGTTCTGCGAGGCGTTCCGCGAGCAGTACCTTCCCGGTGAACTGCTGGTTTAGAAGGCGCAGGAGTTCCCCACCATGACCCAGGGTGCAATGAGGGTCGAGGAGTACGAGCGTCACTTCATGAAGATGATGCGGTACGCCCCCGACGACACCAACACCGACCAGAAGAAACAGTTCTAGTTCCTGCGAGGCCTTCACCACGGCCTTCGCCAGGCGCTGAAGGCAAGTGAGCACAAGTCCCTTCGCCATCTCGTCAACCGCGCCATCACGGTCGAGGATGAGAGGAGGGGCCACTAGGAGCGCATGAGGGGCAAGAAGAGGATGGGAGACCGGGACCAGCCCGACCGGTCCTTCCAGAAGCCGAGGAGCGGACGGAGCAACATGCTGAGGGGGAGCTACCGCCTGGGGCACAACCAGCCTGGGCGTGGCTTCGGAGGAGGTGGACGTAGCCCGTTCCCTGGAGGGAGGAACCCCGGCTATCCCCAGCAGACTGGAGGCTACACTCGTGCTCCACCAGGCACCGCGAGACCTGTCGCGGGGGGCTTCACCGTCACCTGCTTCGCGTGTGGCAAGCCCGGCCACAAGTCCTTCGAGTGCCCCGACAAGAAGGCCAGCTGCCACCCCCGCGAGGGCACCTGCTCCAGGAGGCCAGCCTCCTCAGGCTGCGCCGCCGGTGGCTACCGGCCGTGGGAGGCTGAACCACCTTACTGAGGAGGAGGCTGCCGACGCCCCAGACGTCGTGATCGTTACGTTTTTAGTTTGTGGTACTTCTGCTCTGGTTCTCTTCGACACCGGTGCAACCGGGTCGTATGTTACCTCTCGGTTCGTGAACAAACTCTCCCTCTGAAGGATCGGATGGCGACTAGAGAGGGGGGGAGTGAATAGGAGCCGGTAAAAATTCTTTTCAAAGAACCCGGCCTATACCCTAGACAAAACCCGGTCACACACGAGAGATGGATCGAATCACACACCAACCGCTAAGACAACAAGGTTATGGATCAACCTCAAGTCTTAGGAACGATTCCTTGAAGCACACGCGGAAGCACGAAAGAAGGAGGAAGGAATCGAACCAAGGAACAAAGTTGTCAGCCTCGGGTGGACTGTCCGGCCAGGCAGGGCGGACTGTCCGCGATGGCCGCGCGGACCGTCCGGCGGGGTACCGCGGACTGTCCGCACCCTTGCTGTGGACTGTCCGGCCTGAGCCGCGGACCATCCGTTAAAGCAAACAAAACCTCCAGAACCGACCCAAGAAAAACGGACCGTCTGGGAAGACCGGGCGGACCGTCCACGCGGGCCACTGACCGTCCGCTACTGAAGCTCGGACCGTCCGCAAACCGGCTGCAACGAAAACCTAAAACAAAACCGGATCAAAACAAAACGAAACAAGAACACGAAGAACGCCCGACAAACGGGCTCCTCGCGGACTGTCCGCCGGCCCCTCGCGGACTGTCCGCCGGCCCCTCGCGGACCGTCCGCACCTCACGGACAGAACTGAAAACAGCCCAACCTCGAAGGTCAACTCCCCCAAATCATCATCGGATTTCCCAAATGGTAGAAGCTGTAGAGACAAGGGTTTGGGGACTTGAAAAGCGTCACACAAGGATGCTATAGCCCAAAAATCTTGCCTCCTTAATCCCTAAATCACCGGGAATCGCGAATCCTTTGAGCACCACCAAAATCTAGAGCTCCGGCCGAAAATCATTGAATTGAAGTGGTTTCCCGGCGTTTGAGGGCACAAGATCAATCACAAAGGTGCACAAGGCATCCATACATCTTTCCCTCAAAGAAATCCGGGGAGAAACCTACTCAAATCTGCAGAATCACACCAAGAACAAGAGCACCAAAAACAAGCACGCAAAAGACAACGAAAAACACAACGCCGAATCTTCTATACAAACCAGGAGAGATTCACAAGGTCTAGCATGCCGCCCTAGCATCCATCCCTCTCAACAGATCTCTCATGAAGCTCTCATGCTAGCCTAGAGAAAAATGAGAAGAAAATAGCTACGAAAATGAGAAATGGGAGGGGGGGAATGAAACCCTAAGTCCCGGAGAGAGAGCCATCCACACACTCATGGCTTATATATCGGGTCCCGCCGGTGTGGGAAATGACTCGACTACCCCTAACTCAACTACTGGCGATACAACCCACGCAGGGGCATATATGTAATGTTTGTGGGTCTTGCCATCGGACGGCCACGCCTTCGCCGCACCCCGCGTCCTCCGACGCAAGCCATGCGATCCCGTCACGTGTCCTCTGCCTCGAAGCTTCCCGACACGCCCGGATCCCGTCTCCGTCGTGTTGGGCCTTCGGACTTGGTTTTGAGGCCCAAACCAAGAAACCGTCCTCCGATGGTTTTGTGGACAAACCACCAAACCCCTCGTGCTCGGTCCGGCCTCCCGCCAAGCCTCTTGACTCGACCGCCACCGTGCACCGGCTCGATCGTCCATGACTTCGTCTTGCTCATCTCGCCACCATGTGGCCCGCACCTTGTCCCATCGTCCACCGGGTCCCTCGAACCGAGCCTACTTGTCTCTCCATCTCCCGGAGGCCCCTCAAGGCTGAAGACCTTTCGCGCCCGTTCTTCACCTGCAACAACACGAACTAGGCCGCAGCCTACACCTGTGCACTGAGCCAAGAGTCAGTCCAACACCCGTTGTCAATCACTCATCACTGAGGAGCGGTCATCCACCGACCACTGGGACGCTCCTGGTCCTCAATCTCCCCCTTGATGAGTGCATTGACAACACACAAAGCGAAATGAAATTCAGAGAAAGAAATAAAGAAGAAAGAAAAACAAGGAAGCTCAACTCATGACCAAAACCAAAGAAAGGCAAAGAAAGGTCACAAGCCGAGCAAAGCACAAACTCCACACTGAAAACAGCAAGAAAGCTCCCCCTGAACAAATGCAAGCTCCCCCTGAACATGTGGATGCAAACCTCCAAAATTTTAGCTCACCTCTTCTGAATTTGCATTAAGCTCACCTCTTCCCCCCCTTGGTGACAATGTATGAATCAAGGTGAAAATGCAGGAATGTAAAACAAAGCATATAAACATCTACATGAGCTTCTCAAATAGGCCAAATCTAGTGTCAAAGGCTAGAAATGAGACAAAGAGCACATATATGGTTCATAACATAGTCAAAACGTTGCCACAAGTAATATATGAAAATATAGGCATGTGACAAAGCAAATTTTCAGATTTGAGCAGTTTTATCAAAAGGTGGCTCACTTCAAATGTAACGGCCTATCCATGTCATATTCGAGCCAAAAACATGCATATCATCCAGAGATCATACAAGGATATTCAATTCTCAACAAAAGATCATTGCAAACACCCATAAAGCAAAGCATGTCATGTCAAAGCTCATGAGCCATGTGTCCACTTCTGGGAGACTTCTCCACTCGTGAACACCATGCAACATGTTTTGCACCAATATGTGAAAGATAAGACATTTTAAGCATAGACATGATGGATGGAGCATTTTTTCAAGCATACACACTTCCTTTCAAGATTTATTCATTTCATGGTACATGAAGTGCTTTTGCGGCAAAAAGAAGCTTATGCTCCCCCATGAATGCAACATAGGCTAAACATTCACAATGATATTCGGCCTTTGGCCCTAATGCAAGAAAAAGATATCCAAGCACAATCTAAGCATAGAAAGCATATTTGGACCAAAACGTGACATGGATACACTACTACACATGAGTGGAGCACATTTCATCAAATTTAGTCAAGATTAGCATTCGATTCAAAAAGGGCTATCTCACAACACATATATCTCAAATATTCCAAGAGCATAGCCTCACATAGCCATTTCTCCACACACATGACCAATATCTCACAAGTAGCCAAAGAAGCTCAAATAAGGCATATGAAAGAAGCTCATCATCCTAAAATGCAATATGATACAAATGCAACATGATATATAACAAGATGGCTATCCTACCATGGTTTATACATCAAGCAAAGCATGTATGTACATCAAAGTAAACAGGATATAGTACATATGGTACAAAAAGGAAATCCCCCAAGAATCGACTAGAAAGGGCAACAAACCCCAAGTTCCCCCCGCAAGCGCACAAATGTAGCTTGGTCGAGAGGCTTTGTGAAAATGTCTGCAAGCTGATCTTGGGTAGGGACATGGCTCAACACAATGGTCCCTTTCTCCACATTGTCTCTCAAGAAATGGTACCTCACCTCTATATGTTTGGTTCTGGAGTGAAGCACAGGGTTTTTCGCTACGCTTATGGCACTGGTGCTATCACAAAGAAGTGGGATCTGGGTACACTCCTCACCAAAGTCTCTCAAAGTCTATGAAATCCACAACAGCTAGGAACAACAACTCGCGGCTGCAACATACTCTGCCTCGGTGGTAGACTGAGCTACACTAGACTGCTTGCGAGAAGACCACGAAACCAACAAGGACCCAAGAAACTGGCAAGAACCAGAGGTAGACTTCCTCTGGACTCGGCAACCAGCAAAATCCGCATCAGAAAAACCATGAAGAGAAAGAGTCGAGGAGGAAGAATACCAAAGGCCAAGACCGAGAGGGCGGATCGTAGGTACTCGAAAATCCTCTTGATGGCCTGTCGATGTGATGTCCTCGGCGAAGCCTGAAAACGAGCGCACAGACACACATTGAATTGTATGTCTGGCCTCATCGCCGTAAGGTAGAGGAGGGAGCCGATCATGCTCCTGTACTCCCGCTGGTCCACTGGTTCTCCGTCCTCGTCCGCATCCAAAGTAGTCGTACTCCCCATGGGTGTCGACATAGGCTTCACATCTTGCATCTAGAACTTCCTCAACATGTCTTTCGTATACTTGGTCTGATGTACAAATGTTCCGTCCTTCACTTGCTTGATCTGCAACCCGAGAAAGTATTGCAACTCGCCCATCATGCTCATCTCGAATTCCCTGCTCATCTCATCTGCAAACTTGGCAACAAAGTTATGTGACGAGCCACCAAAGACAATATCATCCACGTATATCTGCACAATCAACAAGTCATTTTCATGCTTGAGGAGAAACAAGGTCCTATCCACTGTACCCATCACAAACCCTCTGCTCACCAGAAAACCTCTCAATCTCCCATACCAAGCCCGGGGCGCCTGTTTCAACCCATACAGAGCCCTTTTCAACCCGTACACCCCGTGCGGATACTTCTCACTCTCGAACCCCGGTGGCTGCTTCACATACACCTCATCCTCTATGACCCCATTCAGAAAAGCACTCTTCACATCCATTTGAAACAACTTGAACCCTTTAGCCACGGCAAAGGCTAGAAGAATTCGAATTGCCTCAAGAAGGGCCACAGGAGCAAAGGTCTCCTCATAGTCGATCCCCTCCTTCTGACTATAACCCTGAGCAACAAGTCTGGACTTGTTCCTCACAACCATCCCATTCTCTCCCTCTTTGTTCTTCCAAACCCACTTGGTTCCTATAGGATGTCAATTTGGAGGTGGTTCAACTAACTCCCACACCTGGTTAATCTCAAAGTTTTCCAACTCCTCATGCATAGAATTGACCCAGTTTGCATCAGATAAAGCATGTCCAATGTCCTTGGGCTCAAAGGTGGCAACAAATGCAGCATGAGCGAAATGAGAGGAATTTCTAGACCTTGACCGCGTGGTACGTTCGTCGATGTCCGCAATGATCCTCAATAAGGGATGCACTTCTTGAATCCGCCGGGAGCCTCACGCCTCGAGACTACCTCCCCCTCAACTACAGCTTCTCTCGCCTAGTCCTCTTGTCGCACCGTCGTTGTCCATGAAGTAGATGGTCCACCCTCCGTAGTGGTCGTAGGGGAAGTAGTGGGTACACACTCAGCTTCAGGCGCATGGTTCTCTCCATCATCATCTCCAGCTTCATCCTTCTCCTCTTCAAAGAGGTCCTCGGCCATCTCCTCATCACCTGCACATTCAAAACTAAGAGAGGTACATGGCATTGTCTCGTCGAAGGTTACCTCGCAAGTCTCCATGATTTTGTTAGTCTCAAGGTTAAGCACCCTATAGGCTCTAGAGTGGTTAGCATATCCAAAGAAAATACCATCACTAGACCCAGCCTCAAACTTGTCGAGTTTTCCCTTCTTAAGAATAAAGCACTTGCAGCCAAAGACTCGGAAGTGACTCACCTTGGGTGCCCGACCATGCATAAGCTCATAACAGGTCTTCCTCTTGAAAGCTCGCAATAAAATCCTGTTGGAGACATGACAAGCCGTATTGACCGCCTCATCCCAATACCTCCTAGGAGTCCTGTGCTGATCGAGCATCGTCCTAGCCATCTCGCAAAGAGTCTGATTTTTCCTTTCCACGACTCCATTCTGAGGGGGCACATAAGGGGTCGAATACTGATGTTCAAGACCTAGATCACAACAGAAGGCATCAAAACGAGAGTTCTTGAAATCTGAGCCATTATCACTGCGGATAGCTCGGATGGCATTTCCATGCCTCTCGTTCCTCAACCTTACGATCAGATCTCGAACAAAACCGAAAGTCTCACTCTTGTCCTCCAAGAAAAACACCCAGGCATAGCGTGAGTAATCGTCCACCACAACAAGGACATACCACTTCCCACCCACCGAGCGAACTCGAGCTGGCCCAACAAGGTCCATATGCAACAGCTCTGTCGGACGCTCGGTCATGACATTGGTCAGGGGTGGATGGGAAGTGGCTACCATTTTGCCATGCCTACACGGAGCACAAACCAAATCCTTCTCAAGCTTCAACCTCGACAATCCTCGGACAAGGTCAAGACCACTCAAGCGGGAAACCAAATCAAAGCTCAAGTGACCCAACCGCCTATGCCATTTCCACAAATCAGAAGAAGGACTGGCCATCAACGAGCAGGACCCAAAGAACGAGAGAAATCGGCCCTGGAAATCTGACCCTCAGGGATGATCTTACAGACAAGATCACCTCGAGAATCCAGCAAACGAGACTCACCAGACTTGAAACGCACCTCAAAACCCTCATCAAGCAACTGAGAAACCGAAAGCAAATTGAAACCCAAAGAATTCATAGGAGCAACCCTCTTCAACGTTACCTTGTCACTCACATGCACCACACCCTCAGAAATCACCCTTCCTCGTCCATTGTCCCCAAATGTGATGTACATCTTTTCCTTCACTGGGGTGGGGCTGGAGAACCACTTCTTATCTCCGGTCATGTGTCGGTGAAGGACCGATACGGCGAACCAGAGAGGGGGGGAGTGAATGGGAGCCGATAAAAATTCTTCTCGATGGAGATGAAAACTCCAACAAGACGAACACGGCTTCCAACACACGTCTCCGACTCACTACCCAAGTTGGCCAAGCCCACGTAGCCACTGGAGTGCCACTGGACCTAGGAACCAACACACACAGCCTTCCGACTCGAGAACGCAGCGGAACAACAAACCCTGAGTCTACAGACCCACACCGGTCAGACCGGTAAGCACCACCGGTCAGACCGGTCCCTGCTGGTGAACCTGAGCAACTTCCACTAAGTGGCTCTACACCGGTCAGACCGGTGAGAAGCACCGGTCAGACCGATGGCAGCCAGAAAGCCCCCAAGGCACCAAACAGGCCAACCGACCACCAAACGGACCCAAACTCGAAATAGCAGCACCACGGGACAACAAAGAACACACCAAGACGCTCACCCGAGTGAAAACCCACAAGGGCTTGCACCGGTCAGACCGGTCAAGAGCACCGGTCAGACCGGTGTAGCCTGGGCAGCTCGGGATGAACAGCACCCGCGGGTCAACTCCCCCAAATCCAAAACTCGATCTCCCGAATCGCTCCACGGACTTGAACAAGACTTTGGGGATATCAGGAGCACCTCATGAGGAGTCCATAGCCAAGTTTAATCCCACCAAATCTCGTCCAAAAAGGAGGAATCGAAGAAACCCCGCCGAAAACACTTCCAACCCAAGAACTCAAGAAACCCCTAAATCGAGCACTTTTTCTCACGGATTTGGGAGGGGAATCACAGCCCAAAGAACCACGAAGGGTTCCCACAAATTTCCCCCATCAAATCCCCAAGAGAAAAGCCCCGAAAACACCCCAGAGAAATCACGAAGAGAGGGCTCCGAAAATCACCACCAAGAACAACCGGGGAAAACACATCCAAACCTTGAGGAACCACGCCGAATCATCTATACATGAAACAAAGATTCGTACAAGGTCTAGCAAGCCGCCCGATCATCCATCCCTCTCTACAAGATCTCTCCGTGAAGCTCTCTTGCTAGTCCTAAGGAAAACCTAGAGAAAATAGGTGGAAAATAGGAAAACTAATGAGCTAGGGTTCCAAGAGTTGGCTGCCATCCTCTCACCTCTTGGGTTATATGGAGGCAACCGAATGTCTAAAATGCCCTTCTCTAACAACTAGGGATACAAGCCCCTCAAGGGCGGATTTGGAATTCTTGATGTCTTCACCATCGGACGGATGCCCGGCGACCGCACCCCGCGTAGCCTCGACGCAAGCCATGCGATCCCGACGCGTGTCCTCTCGCTTCGAAGATTCCGGACCGCGTCGTCGCACACCGGTCGGACCGGTGCTCCTCACCGGTCGACCGGTCCCCACCGGTCGACCGGTCGACCGGTCCGTGCCTGCCGCACCTCCGTCTTCGGTTCTCCGTCTTGGCTTTGTGGATCAACCAAGGAACCCAGTGGTTTTCTGGTGAACCACCGTAAACCCCGCGAACTCGGTGTAGCCTCCGCCAATCTCCACTCATGACTTGGCTCCCACGTAGTCCCGGCTCGACCTTGGTTTTGAGGCTCAACCAAGAAACCGTCCACGACTTCATCTTGCTGTTCATGCCACCATGCGGCCCGCACTTGACCCCGCTGGCCATCGAGTCCCTCGAACGAAGCCTACTTGTCTTCTCCACACCTGGAGGCCTCACCGGCAACGACCTTTCGCGCTTGTTCTTCACCTGCACCAACACGAGTCAAGCCGCAACCTGCACCTGCAATACTTAGCCAAGAATCAGTCCACACAACGTTGTCAATCACTCATCACACAAGGAAGCGACCATCCACCGGTCCTTGAACCACACATGGTCCTCAATCTCCCCCTTGATGAGTGCATTGACAACACCCACACGAAAGTAACAAGAGAGAAAAGAAAAGAAAAAGAAACGAACAAAAAAGAAATTCCAACAAGCGATCGAAAGCCAAACAAAGGCAAAGAGCAAGATCACTTGAAGGAAACAAGTCTCGGACCCCTTAGGCAAGGGCAACGGCTCGACACATCCGAGACAAAGCAAATCTCAAGCAAAGAGCGCAAACCACCGAAACAAAGCTCGAAAAACCACAAAGAGCTCCCCCTGCACACATGCAAGCTCCCCCTGAACCAATGCAACTCCCCCTGGACGAATGCATGCAAAACAGCTGAAAATAGGGCAGCTGCAGCAATTTCAGCCCACACCGGTCAGACCGGTCATCACCACCGGTTAGACCGGTGCCTAACATATGTACAGGACCAGCACTCACACCGGTCAGACCGGTGCTCCTCACCGGTCAGACCGGTGTACAACAGAGCCCAGAAATGGCTCGAAACCACCTGAAAACCTTCTAAATGCGCCCGGTAAGCCATTTCAAGATCAAACTTCTCCCCCTTGTTGGCAATGCATGAATCAAGCCAAAAATGCAAAACTTTCAACCTAGAGCTTCTCAAATAGACAAAATTCAACAAAGAATGCTACACATGTCCAAATGAGCAAGTTAGATACTCTACGGCTTCGTATCGATCTCAACTACATGATCACCAAGTTTCACAACCATTGGACGAAGCTAAAATGGATTTTGGCAATTTTGCGAAAAACTTGCCTCTCATGAGCAAAGTCCTAAACATGATCAAAGCATATCAAAAAGGCAAAGCCACACAAACTTCATGCTAGGACAGCCATTCTAATCATAAGACCATCACAAACACCCACAAGCACCTCATGTCATGTCAAAGCCACCGAGCCATGTGCCTACTTCTATGTATGAGACTTCTCATTGGTAGGCATCATGCAACGGTTTAGCACCCAAAGCAAATTAAATTCAGCACGTATGACATGGGAGCACATTTCCAAGCATTTTTCATTTCATTTTCAGATTTGTAAATGGTACATGAAATGTCTTTGCGACAAAAAGGAACTTATGCTCCTCCATAAGATAAATCTAGAGGGCTAAACATTCATGATGGCAAATGAGTCTTTGGCCCCATAAGATCAATAAACTAGCCATCCAACCACAAATTAAGCATAGCAAGGCCACAAAGACATGTCAAGAGCATGTAAAGGCATTTACACATGAGAGAGCATACATGAGACATTTTTCAAAAGCATAGCTATCAACCATGGATTATTCATCAAGGTCATCAAGAGCTAAGCCAAACTAACCGCAGCATACCAAACAAGCTCACAAAGACAAATATCTCATTCCATGGTGAACAATGTATATGAGAGAAACTTTTCCTAACCAATGCATATGATACAAAATGCATGCAATCTAAGATACAAGGATGCCTATACATCATGTTACATATGCCATGCCAAATGCAAGAAATGCACAAAGGAAAGCTATACATATGCTACAAACCGGCTCCTCGAGGGGAGGCAAAACGGGCTCGACACCACCGGCAAAAGAGAACTCCCACACACCCAACTCAAGAAATCAAACACACACCAAGTTCCCCCCGCAAACGAGTGAAAGTTGCTTGATCTAGGGGTTTGGTGAAAATATCGGCTAGTTGGTGATGTGTGGGTACATGGATCAAGGCTATCTTTCCTTTCTCAACACTGTCTCTCAGAAAATGATACCTCACTTCTATGTGCTTGGTTTTGGAATGGAGCACTGGGTTCTTTGCAACGCTTATGGCACTGGTGCTATCACATTGAAGTGGGACATGGGTATACTCCTCACCAAAGTCACTCATGGTGTAGGTGATCCAAAGGAGCTGAGAGCAACAACTAGCAGCGGCAACATACTCGGCTTCGGTCGTGGATTGAGCAACACTCGACTGCTTACGGGAAGACCAAGACACCAAAGAAGAACCCAAAAACTGGCAAGTCCCAGAAGTGGATTTCCTATCCAACCGACACCTGGCAAAATCCGCGTCTGAAAAACCATGAAGCGCTAAAGAAGAGGACGCGGAGTACCAAAGACCGAAGTCAGGAGTGTGACGCAAGTACCTGAAAATTCTCTTCACCGCTTGCCGATGCGAAGTCCTCGGAGACGCTTGAAAACGAGCGCACAGACACACCGAGAACTGGATGTCTGGCCTCGTCGCCGTCAGGTAGAGGAGTGACCCGATCATGCTTCGGTACTCCTTCTGGTCCACGTGTTCACCTTCCTCGTCCGCATCAAGAGCTGTAGTCGTACTCATCGGCGTCGTCATAGCCTTGGAGTCCTCCATCTTGAACTTCCGCACAATGTCCTTGGTGTACTTAGCCTGGTGCACAAATGTTCCTTCCTTTGATTGCTTGATTTGTAGCCCGAGGAAGAACTGCAACTCGCCCATCATGCTCATCTCGAACTCCCTGCTCATATCATCTCGCAAACCTTGCAACAAGAGAGTTAGACGAGCCACCAAAGACAATATCATCCACGTACACACCGCACAATCGGGATATCTCTCGCCTCGCCTCGGCAAAAACAAGGTCCGATCGACCTTCCCCATCTCAAAGCCTCTCGCAAACAAGAACCCCCTCAACCTCGCCATACCAAGCTCTAGGCGCCGCTTCAACCCATACGGCCGCCTTCCTCAACTTGTACACCCGGTGGGGGTACTTCTCACTCTCAAACCCCGGAGGCTGTCTCACATACACTTCTTCCTCCAACACACCATTCAGAAAAGCACTCTTCACATCCATTTGGTGCAACTTGAACCCTTTAGCCACAGAAAAGGCTAGAAGGATCCTAATCGCCTCCAAACGGGCTACGGGAGCAAAGGTCTCCTCGTAGTCGATCCCCTCCTTCTGACTGAACCCCTGAGCAACAAGTCTCGACTTGTTCCTCACAACCTCACCCTTCTCTCCCTCTTTGTTTTTCCACACCCACTTTGTACCAATCGGCTTACACCCTGGGGGAGGGTCAACCAACTCCCACACCTGATTCCTCTCAAAGTTCTCCAACTCCTCATGCATCGAGTTAACCCAATTGTGATCAGATAGTGCGTGTCCAATGTCTTTGGGCTCGAAAGAAGCAACAAACGCAGCATGAGAAAAATGGGAATTGTTCCGAACCCTCGACCGTGTAGTGCGTTCATTCATGTCGCCGATGATCCTCGAAGCTGGGTGATCCACTTGAACTCGCCGGGGAGGTTCTCGCCTCGAAGCTACCTCCCCCTCAACATCGCCTTCTCCTCCTTCTTGATTTGTCGTCGTAGGTGTAGCGAGAGGGTCCATCCATCATCGTAGTCGAAGTAGTGGGTACATGTTCGCCGGGGGCACCGCACCGCCATCCTCATCATCTCCATGTTCATGCTCCTACTCCCGAAAGATCTCCTCGCCAAGCTCATCATCACCCGCACACTCAAAGACAAGCCGACTACGTGGCTCGTCTCGTCGAAGGTTACCTCGCAAGTCTCCACGATTTGGTTAGTTTCAAGATTGAGCACACGATATGCTCTAGAATGAGATGCATAACCAAAGAAAATGCCATCGACAAACCTAGCCTCAAACTTATCCAACTTCCTGCCTTTCTTCAGAATGAAACACTTGCAACCAAAGACATGGAAGTGACTCACCTTGGGTGTGCGACCATGCATCAACTCATAGCATGTCTTCTTCTTGTGCACTCTGAGGTATATCCTGTTCGACACATAGCATGCGGTATTCACCGCCTCAGCCCAATACCTCCTTGGAGTCTTATGCTCATCAAGCATCATCCGAGCCATCTCGCACAAGGTCCTGTTCTTCCTTTCCACAACACCATTCTGGGGAGGCATATACGGACTCGAAAACTGGTGCTCAAGACCCAAGTCATGGCAAAAGGTTTCAAAACGAGAGTTCCTGAATTCCGTGCCATTATCACTGCGGATAGCTCGTATGGCATCTCCGTGCCTCTCGTTCCTCAACCTCAAGACTAGATCTCGAACAAAACCAAACGTCTCCCCCTTATCCTCGAGAAAGAACACCCACGCATACCGAGAATAGTCGTCCACCACAACAAGGACATACCACTTCCCACCCGCAGATCGCACACGAGCTGGGCCAACAAGGTCCATATGGAGCAGCTCGCATGGACGCTCAGTCATCACATCGGTGAGAGGCGGGTGAGAAGAGGCCACCATCTTGGCATGCCTACACGGAGCACAAACCAACTCTTTCTCAAGCCTCGACCGTGGCAATCCTCGGACCAAATTGAGCTTACTCAAGCGTGGCAAAAGGTCAAAGCTCAAGTGACCCAACTTCCTATGCCACTTCCACAACTCACTCGAAGAACCAGCCAAGAAACAACGCTCCACACCAGAAGACTGAGAAAAATCAGCACGAAATACCTGACCCTCGGGAACGACCATACAAACAAGGTCCCCTCGAGAGTCCACAATCCGAGAACCACCAGGTCGAAACAACACCTCAAAGCCCTCATCCAACAACTGGGACACAGAAAGCAAATTGTACCCCAGAGATTGAACAAGAGCGACACGCCTCAGAGTGATCTTGTCACTCACTTTGATCTCACCTTCTGAAAGCACACACCCACGCCCATTGTCCCCAAAGGTGATGTACCTCTTCGTCACCACCGGGACGAGACTTGAGAACCACCCCCTGTCTCCGGTCATATGCCTCGAGCAACCGGAGTCAATCAACCAAATGTTATTCAAGTCTCCCACCTGAAATTCAAAAATAGGCACGTGAGCGAACAAACGACTCAAAGATCGGGGTTAGTACCAAAGGAGGAAAACCAAGTGCCGAGCCATTTGCTCGAAAGTGGGGTTAGCACCAACCAAAGCATCTCTCCTACCAAAGCTACCTCCACGAACACCACCACGGTAACCACCCTGAGGGAACCACCCCTCTCTGCCTGGAGGAGGACCAAAACCACGCAAGAACGCCCGTGGAACGTCCTTCCTCTCCAACTCAACGCCACGACTCCTCCAATCTCCGTATTGAGCACGAGGAGGAGAACGCCTAGCAAACTGACCACCTACACCCATTCCAGCCCAACCACCAGAACCACGACCACCAGAAACAACCCTCGCACCTGTACGAGCTCGAAACCCGAACAGCTGTCTGTCCAGGCCTGGACCGGTCTGACCGGTGCTCCACACCGGTCTGACCGGTGTGACCTGGACAGCAACACCACCTGCAGCCTTCTTCTCTCCCCAAGCTCGAACTGTCCTCACAATTGCCTTGCCCCTGGGCATTTGCATACGAGGCTCAAGTACACCATCGGAAAGGTGGTACTTGTCCTTGTTAGCCCACTCCTTCTCCATTCTCTCCTCTCGCTTCCTCTTGAAGCAAAACTCCTCCTTATGGCCATCTCTCCCACAATAGCCACAATGGAACCTCACAAGCTTAGGCTTAGGCTTGGGATGTGGCTGTTCACTTGGTTTCTCTCCACTCAAACCCTCCACCGGTTTCTCACCACTAGCCTTCTCACTCTCCTTCCCAAAGAACACTTTCCCCGAAGTGCTCACAAACTTGATAGGCTTTTGTAGGTCATTTGTGGGTGTAGGAAACACGGGTGGAGCTGGGGTTGTGTCTAGTCGATTCCTTAGATGGTTAGGTTTTGGAGGGAAATCATTTTTGTGGTGGGTTTTTGGTGGCTCCGGGATATTTTCTCCACTTCCCTCACCAACCTTGTTTGCCCCAAGCCCCTCACCATCTTGCCTCTTAAAGGCCTCGATCATCATCCTCAACTGAGGCTCATGACCGGACAACCAACCCATCAACTTCCTCAAATCATCATTCCCATCCTGCAAACGATCAACATAATGTGCAAGCTCCAAATTTTTCAATGCATGCATTTCACAGGTAGAGCAAGATGTAGGCATGGGTTCCTTCAATTTAGCCTCGAGCGAACTAGTGTAAGCATGCATCTCATCAATCTTAGCATGCAAAACGGGGCAAGAAGTGCGTGGCACCTAGCAAAGCAGTCTAGACTTAAGCTCGGCCACTTCAACCCTAAGCACATCTAGTTCCTCACACTTGGAGGCATGCTTCTCCTTAAACAAAGCAAGATCAGCAAGGAATATGGAGCAATCAAGACAATCATTCTCATCGAAACAACGAGGCTAGCCTTAAGCGAATCAATCTCAAGCTTGCTATCAAGCACCTGTGTCTCTAGCTCAGCCACTCTAGTCCTAGCATCCTCGAGTGAAGCCCTAATCTCTTTCCTCATTTTATTAGCCTCTCTAAGCATGTCATCACGATTATCAAGCAAAGAGCCAAGCCTCTCATTCTCCTGGCGCAAGAAGGGAAGTTCATCACGCACCTCGTCGTCGGACTCAGAGTCCGAGTCGCTCTGTGTGCTCTTCTTGCCGCCGGAGCTCAACGCCATGGTGCAGAAGCCATCTCTCGCGAAGCAGCTCAGCCCGCTCAGGTTCTTGGACGACTTCTTGTTCTTGTGGCGATCTCCCTCGTCTTCGCTGCTGCTCGAGCTCGAGGTGGAGTACACGGAACTGGAGTCGACGTCGCTCGCTCCAACCATCGCTCGGGCCTTGCCTCGGCCCTCCTTCTTCCTCGATCGTCGCTCGTCCTTGTACTTGTTCTTGTGCTTGCTCTTGTGGTCGCGCCTCGAACGGTACTTGCCATCGTTCATCCTCGGCTTGTGCTTGTAGCTGTCCTTGTTCTCGGCCTTCTCCGGGCAGTCGGCGACGAAGTGTCCTGGCTTGCCGCACTGGAAGCAAGTCCTCGTGTTCCTCCTCATGTTCATGCGGTTCTCGTGCAGCCTCTCGAACTGCCTCGTCAACAGCGCCAGCTCGTCCTCTCCAAGGTCATCAAACTCCTCATCTGGCATAGACATCAAAGAGGAAAACGAGAACATCCTGGTGGATGGGTTAGAGTTAGTCTTTCCTTGGGAACCACCAACGAGGGCAAGACTATGGGAAACAGTCGGTCCCTCGAGCTTGGCAGTCATGCCCCTATCCACCTCAGCCAACTTGAGCTTCGAGAACAGCTCGTTCACCGTCAGAGTATCATACCTCTCCGACTCGACTATGGCCTCGAACTTTCCGCCCCATATCGTACGATCCAAAGAGTGTAAGAGCTTGACCGCTCTATCATGATCATCGTACGGGAGCACGTCCACATTGGCCCTCATGTTGTTCACCACCACCGTGAACCTCTGAAACAAGGCATCAATGGACTCACCGGGGAGATGAGTGAAGTTCTCGTACTCTCTCCGGTAGGTCGCATACAACCGTGCCTGAACTTGGGCGTTCCCAACATGAGCCTCCTTCAACACCGCCCAAATCCTACAAGCCAAGTGCTCGGTGTGCACCCGATCGAACTCAGGCTGACACAAAGCACGAAACAAGTAGTCGACCGCCTTATTGTTGGCGTCGAATCTGTCCCTCGACCCTGGAGCAAGGAAATCCATCGGCTGGACATAGCCTGTGTCCACCGTGACATCCCAAAGAACCTGACCCTTTCCGCGGAGGAACGCACCCATCCGCTTGCTCCACATCTGGTAGTTCTTGCCATCGAAGTGTGGAGGACCCGAACCCCGTTCCCGGTACGCCATCCTTGGATCTTAGACGGTTAGAGTCAACAAAGACCCGAACCGGCTCGATACCACTTGAAGGACCGATACGGCGAACCGCAGAGGGGGGGGGAGTGAATGGGAGCCGATAAAAATTCTTCTCGATGGAGATGAAAACTCCAACAAGACGAACACGGCTTCCAACACACGTCTCCGACTCACTACCCAAGTTGGCCAAGTCCACGTAGCCACCGGAGTGCCACCGGACCTAGGAACCAACACACACGGCCTTCCGACTTGAGAACGCGGCGGAACAACAAACCCCCGAGTCTACAGACCCACACCGGTCGACCGGTGAGCACCACCGGTCGACCGGTCCCCGCCGGTGAACCCGAGCAACTTCCACTAAGTGGCTCTACACCGGTCAGACTGGTGAAAAGCACCGGTCAGACCGATGGCAGCCAGAAAGCCCCCAAGGCATCAAACAGGCCAACCGACCACCAAACGGACCCAAACTCGAAATAGCAGCACCACGGGACAACAAAGAACACACCAAGACGCTCACCCGAGCGAAAACCCACAAGGGCTTGCACCGGTCAGATCGGTCAAGAGCACCGGTCAGACCGGTGTAGCCTGGGCAGCTCGGGATGAACAGCACCCGCGGGTCAACTCCCCCAAATCCAAAACTCGATCTCCCGAATCGCTCCACGGACTTGAACAAGACTTTGGGGAAACCAGGAGCACCTCATGAGGAGTCCATAGCCAAGTTTAATCCCACCAAATCTCGTCCAAAAAGGAGGAATCGAAGAAACCCCGCCGAAAACACTTCCAACCCAAGAACTCAAGAAACCCCGAAATCGAGCACTTTTTCTCACAGATTTGGGAGGGGAATCACAGCCCAAAGAACCACGAAGGGTTCCCACAAATTTCCCCCATCAAATCCCCAAGAGAAAAGCCCCGAAAACACCCCAAAGAAATCACGAAGAGAGGGCTCCGAAAATCACCACCAAGAACAACCGGGGAAAACACATCCAAACCTTGAGGAACCACGCCGAATCATCTATACATGAAACAAAGATTCGTGCAAGGTCTAGCAAGCCACCCGATCATCCATCCCTCTCTACAAGATCTCTCCATGAAGCTCTCTTGCTAGTCCTAAGGAAAACCTAGAGAAAATAGGTGGAAAATAGGAAAACTAATGAGCTAGGGTTCCAAGAGTTGGCTGCCATCCTCTCACCTCTTGGGTTATATGGAGGCAACCGAATGTCTAAAATGCCCTTCTCTAACAACTAGGGATACAAGCCCCTCAAGGGCGGATTTGGAATTCTTGATGTCTTCACCATCGGACGGATGCCCGCGACCGCACCCTGCGTAGCCTCGACGCAAGCCATGCGATCCCGACACGTGTCCTCCGCTTCGAAGATTCCGGACTGCGTCGTCGCACACGGGCCGACCGGTGCTCCTCACCGGTCGACCGGTCCCCACCGGCCGACCGGCCGTACCCACCGGTCGGACCCGTGCCGTGCCGCCGCACCTCCGTCTTCGGTTCTCCGGTCTTGGCTTTGTGGATCAACCAAGGAACCCAGTGGTTTTCTGGTGAACCACCGGAAACCCCGCGAACTCGGTGTAGCCTCCGCCAATCTCCACTCATGACTTGGCTCCCACGTAGTCCCGGCTCGACCTTGGTTTTGAGGCTCAACCAAGAAACCGTCCACGACTTCATCTTGCTGTTCATGCCACCAAGCGGCCCGCACTTGACCCCGCTGGCCATCGAGTCCCTCGAACGAAGCCTACTTGTCTTCTCCACACCTGGAGGCCTCACCGGCAACGACCTTTCGCGCTTGTTCTTCACCTGCACCAACACGAGTCAAGCCGCAACCTGCACCTGCAATACATAGCCAAGAATCAGTCCACACAACGTTGTCAATCACTCATCACACAAGGAAGCGACCATCCACCGGTCCTTGAACCACACATGGTCCTCAGTCGGGAACATCCGGAGTCGATCAACCAAATGTTCTCCAAGCCTCCTGCCTGTAGTCAGAAACAAGAACGAGAATGAGCTAACGACTCGACACTGGGGTTAGCACAAAGAAGGTTGAACCGGTGTCGAGCCATCTGCTCAAAAGAGGGGTTAGCAAACATCATTCCCTTGCCACCAAACTTCCCATGTCCCATGGAAGGAGTACGAGCATCATGAGGGGGAAAACGTGGTCCGTAGTTCCTCTGGAACCCAAAGCTGCGATCATCTCCCCTAAACCCGTATTGAGGACGAGTAGGGGGACGTCCAGCAAAACCACCACGAGCCTGACCAAACCTCTCACCAGCACGCCCACCATCTTTTTCCTATCAAACCTCTCACCACCACCTCTCTGTGGGAACATACCACCCTGAGCTCCAACTCTACAAACACTCCTCACACTTCCCCCACCCCGTGGAAGTGGCACTCTAGGCTCAGGAATACCATGAGACTGGCGATACCTGTCCTGGTTTGCTTGCTCCCTAGCAAGCCTCTCATCCCTCTTCCTCTTGTAGCAAAACTCTGCTAGGTGTCTCTCCTTGCCACAATACTCACATCTGAAGGGGATGGGTTTTGGTTTTGGCTCTGGCTTCTCTCTAGGTTTCTCACCCTTCTCACTCACAAACTTCACGGGTTTCTGGAAGTCATTTGTTTTGGGTGGAAATTTGGGTGGATCTTGGGTTGTGTCAAGCTTGTTGCAAAGGTGGTTGGGCTTTGGTGTGAAGGAGTTCTTGGGTGCTTTTGGAAGTGGGACTTGGATGTCTCCGATCACCTCAAACTCGGGGTTAGACTCAACACACTTCTCATACACACTCTCCCCACTGTTCTCTCCCACTTTCTCACCCAACTTCTCAAAACCCAACCCACGACCATCAGCTCTCTTGAACTCCTCAATCATGATTTTCAATTGCGGTTCTTGCCCAGACAACCAACCCAACACCTTCCTCAAATAATCATTCTCCTGATAGATGACATCCAAACGGGAAGTAAGTTCAAGATTACGCAAAGTAACTTCATCACAGCTAGTGCATGCATTGACAACAGGAGATTTCAAAGAAGCTTCCAACGTGCTAATAGTAGAACGAGCATCAACAAGCTTAGCATGCATAGTAGGACATGATTTACAAGCACCAAGCAAAGTGGGTCTAGCCTTAAGCTCATCACACTCAGTCCTAAGAGCATCTAGTTTAGCCAAAGTGGAAGCATTCTTCTCATTAAGTAACTTGATCTCATTCAACCATGCATCACATTCAGGACATTCAACATCATCAGAAATAGTAGGAGCAAGTTTCAAAGAGTCATTCTCAAGTTTCAATTCAAGCAACTTAGACTCTAACTCTCCTACTTTCTCACTAGCATTCTCAAGTTGAGCCCTAAGTTCTTTCCTCATCTTTTTGGCATCTCTTAGCACACTATCACGGTTGTCAATCAAGCCATTCAACCTAGTGATCTCAGCAAGCAAAGAGTCGGGGTCACGATTTACCTCATCCTTCGAGTCGGAGTCGCTGTCTTCCTTCTCGCTCTTCTTGCTGCTTGAGCTATGGGCCATGCCACAAAAGCCCTCAAGCGCCACACAGCTCAACCCACTGAGGTTCCGGCTTGCACTCTTCTTACCTTTGCGCCTCCCGGCGTCTTCATCTTCACTGCTTGAGCTTGACTGCGCATCGCTTGAGCTTGAGTCGACGTCGCTTGCATCGGCCACCATGGCTCTTGCCTTGTCCTTCTTGTAGCCGCCCTTGCTCGGTCGCCGCTTCTCCTTGTCCTTGCTCTTGGACTTGCTGAAGTGCTTACCCTTGGAGGAGTACTTGTCTTCACGCCTCGGGTGCGCCTTGTACTCGCTCATCTTGTACTTCTTCTCCTCCGCTTCCGGGCACTCGGCGATGAAGTGGCCACGCTTGCCACACTTGTAGCACGTCCCTGAGCTCTGCCTTGCATTCCTCCGACTCTCGTGTAGTTGATCAAACCTTCTTGAGAACAAGGCCAGCTCCTCCTTGCCCAGCACATCAAACTCCTCATCTGGAATAGACATAAGAGAAGACAAGGAAAACTGTCAACAGGAAGGGTTAGCTTTGCCCTTTGATCCGCCCACAAGAGCAAGACTATGGTCAGTCGAGCCCTCATGCTTGGATTGCAACTTCCTGTCAACCTCAGCCGACTTGAGCTTTGAAAAGAGGTCATCCAACTCAATAGTCAAATACTGCCCAGACTCCTTGATGGCCTCAACCTTAGCACCCCAAACATTTGGTCCAAGAAATGCAAGAGCTTCAAAGCTTGATCATGCTCAGTGTAAGGGAAATCCTCAACATTGGCCTTCATGTTGTTCACGATGGCGGTGAACCTCTGAAACATCACATCAATGTCCTCACCGGGAAGTTGAGTGAAGTTCTCATATTGCATCCGGTAAGAGACAAAGAGGCGAGCCTTCACATGGTTATCACCACCGTGAGCAACCAACAACTTCTCCCAAATTTGCCAAGCAAGATTCAAATGGTGAACACGCTCAAACTCAGGATCACACAAGCTCCTGACCAAGTGATTAACGGCTTTTGCATTTGCCTCATACTTGGCCTTAGCACTGGCATCGGTCACCATAAGAGTATGGATGTTGGCCAGAATAGCATAGGTCTTGTCAAGCACAATGAAATCCAACAACTTGCTATGAAGAAAGATCATCATACGAGCCGCCCACTTGTGGTAACCCTTGCCATCGAAGTGCGGCGGACCACCCCGCTCAACGTACGCCATCTTAGAATTCAAGACTTCTCAAAGTCACAAAGAATCCAGCACCAATCTCTGATACCAATTGAAGGATCGGATGGCGACTAGAGAGGGGAGGAGTGAATAGGAGCCGGTAAAAATTCTTTTCAAAGAACCCGGCCTATACCCTAGACAAAACCCGGTCACACACGAGCGATGGATCGAATCACACACCAACCGCCAAGACAACAAGGTTATGGATCAACCTCAAGTCTTAGGAACGATTCCTTGAAGCACACGCGGAAGCACGAAAGAAGGAGGAAGGAATCGAACCAAGGAACAAAGCTGTCAGCCTCGGGCGGACTGTCCGGCCAGGCAGGGCGGACTGTCCGCGATGGCCGCGTGGACCGTCCCACGGGGTACCGCGGACTGTCCGCACCCTTGCCGCGGACTGTCCGGCCTGAGCCGCGGACCGTCCGTTAAAGCGAACAGAACCTCCAGAACCGACCCAAGAAAAACGGACCGTCCGCGAAGAAAGGGCGGACCGTCCGTGCGGGCCACGGACCGTCCGCTACTGAAGCTCGGGCCGTCCGCAAACCGGCTGCAACGAAAACCTAAAAAAAATCAGATCAAAACGAAACGAAACAAGAACACGAAGAACGCCCGATGAACTGGCTCCTCGCGGACTGTCCGCCGGCCCCTCGCGGACCGTCCGCGCCTCACGGACAGAACTGAAAACAGCCCGACCTCGAAGGTCAACTCCCCCAAATCATCATCGGATTTCCCAAGCAGTAGAAGCTGTAAAGACAAGAGTTTGGGGACTTGAAAAGCGTCACACAAGGATGCTATAGCCCAAAAATCTTGCCTCCTAACTCCCTAAATCACCGGGAATCGCGAATCCTTTGAGCACCACCAAAAGCTAGAGCTCCGTCCGAAAATCCTTGAATCGAAGTGGTTTCCCGGCGTTTGAGGGCACAAGATCAATCACAAAGGTGCACAAGGCATCCATACATCTTTCCCTCAAAGAAATCCAGGAAGAAACCTACTCAAATCCGCGGAACCACACCAAGAACAAGAGCACCAAAAACAAGCACGCAAAAGACAACGAAAAACACAACGCCGAATCTTCTATACAAACCAAGAAAGATTCACAAGGTCTAGCATGCCGCCCTAGCATCCATCCCTCTCAAAAAATCTCTCATGAAGCTCTCATGCTAGCCTTGAGAAAAAGGAGAAGAAAATAGCTACGAAAATGAGAAATGGGAGGGGGAAATGAAACCCTAAGTCCCGGAGAGAGAGAGCCATTGTTGACGGTGAAAATCCGTCAACCTAGCCATGAGTTTACCTTCGGTGTTGGCATAACTTTTGTATCTTATTCATTGGTACTAACCCCCGTGGTATAACAAGTTCACTTGTGCATGTCGGTTTTGGAGTTATGTGTTTACGCAGGGTTTTAATGTTGAAAGCAAGACTTCCGGGATAAGTTCATTAAGCACCTCATGACAAGACCTTGAAGCCCGATACAAGTCAAGCAATGAAGTGAACATGACTCCAAGAGCCCAAGGACCAAGCCCGAGAAGATGATAAACTCCGAGGACCGAACCGGAAAAGTGCTTCGAATCTTGCAAGACAAGGAGTTGAGTCCAATTCGGAGAGAAACCGACGTCAAGGGCCCACATGCAAAAGGGGAGAACATCTAGAAGACGTGGGAAGCAACACCGGCGAAGCGAGGCCGCGGGATGGGCCGAAGTGGGCCCGAGCCGGCCGGCCCAGGCTCGCCGCCCAGCCCAATTTGGGGCCCAATCGGCCTCTCCTTTGACCTAATTGCTTCTCAGGCTATAAATAGCCCCCTGACTGAGAGCCACGCAGAACCGAAGTTGTATTCCGCCGCCGAGGAGCAGAGAAGCTTGAGGGACACCAACTTGGGGATGAGGGTCGTGCTAGTTGTCTAGGGTTTCCCTAGCCGACGTGGGAACCTTGCATGGAAGACCACGTCGGAGCTCCGGAGCGAGGATCAAGATCGAGGGAGGGCCCCGGTGGTGATCTTGTTCATGTAATCATTCATGGTGAAGTTTGTAAGTGAATCCGATTTCTAGCGATTAAGTGCCTTCTCGATGATTTTGATTTCTTCTTGGTTTTGCTTCTTCTACGATCTAGTCTATAGCTAGATTACATAGGGTGCTCTTGTAGCCGCGGTGGCTAGAGGTGCATACCGGACCGGCCAAGTGATTTCAACTCGGTTCTATCGAACTCGCCCTAGACTACCCGCATGAATAGGGATACGTTGTGACAGAACGGGGGGTCTCGAAAGGCGGATGTTTTCGGAGTCGGATGGGAAGGCCACGATTTAAATATGCTTTTAATGAGATTCGCTTTTCTATCTTCATCTATCTTGTTTGGAGCTACAACATAAGCATGATCTAGATTCTCTAGATTGGTTATCTCTTGCTTTCTTTTGCTACCTCTTTAGTGGATTAGATTAGATTCGTTTACTTGATCATATCTTAGATTAGATGCATCTTTGTTCTTCAATAGATAGCTTTACCTTGCTTTACTAGATTGAATCCTTGCGTTGCACATTGTTCCACGGATTCGATACCTTGGGTTCACCACTCGAGGGAAGAAGGGTCCCTTGACTACGACGGGAGACTTGTCCGCTTGCAAGTCACAAACGAACTTTGATACAACTATTAACCGTCAACAAGCCCCTTTTTCTGGCGCCGTTGCCGGGGAACAAGCAATCAAGATCCGATCTAGTATCGCTTATCTTTCAGTTTTTCTTTTGATTTTCTCTTGCATCTCTTATGTTCGATCATCCTCAAAAGAAAAAAAAGAGTCAATCTAATCTAGTTTTGATTAACCCTAATTTTTCTTTTGTTAGATTTTTGTCTTATCACTAACCCTAACCGGAGATGGTTGGCTACCTCTCCAAGAAACCCAAAACTTTTTTGTGGATGATCCAGGAAGACTTTACAGGCAAAGGTGACGTGCAACACAAGCTCGAAGGACCATCAAAATCTCCAAGGGAATCACCACCTCCAAGTCCAAAGGAAGATCAACCTCAACCACTGGAGCGCTACGCACCTCGGACATCGTTGATCTACCTATCATAAACCTTCAAGACGCCGGGAGGCCGTTCAAGATCAAGGTCTCAACTATCCGCATGACGATTGCGAGAGCTGAATGCATACGAGCCGGATTCCTTGAGTGGCGTATCGGTTCACTTAAGAGGAGGATGGAGAAGATGGAGATGGAGAAAGAAGCTCAACACCTAAAGGCTTCCAAGGCAAGATCCACATGCAAGGAGCATGAAGTGTTCATCGTGATAAAGATGCTAGACGCAAGTGGGACAACTTGCCGGGCGCCCGATGGGCAACAAAGAAGAATATCCGAGACAACTCCAAGGTCCCAAGACGGCGAAGGCTACTCAAGCTCATTCGGGAGAGATGAAGGATCACACTAGGAGACCATGAAGATCACGACCGAAGGACCGGAGTTCGAGATGCCGAGCCACAAGGAAGATGTTGCATCCGTCAAGACCAAAGGAGAAAGCCAGCCTGTGAAGACCAAAAAAATTGACTAAGCCAAAGTGGGTACCCAAGATTGCAACGCCCGCAAAGAGTGTTGATCCGGAGTAATCAAGTGAAGAAGTCTAGCCATGGACTATAAACGAAGCGCTAGGCGGGAGGCAACCCGTTTCGTCGAGTCAAGAATAAGCTACCGGGAGGACAACCCGATTCTAGGTTTTTCGAGTCTTTTTACTAATTCAGTTTTGAATTTTACTACGCAAAATCTTAGACTTAGAATGGTTGAATAATATTAGAGACATAATTCTTGGTTGAATATTTTGCTTGATCATAAACCCTTTACATGAACCATCCTATGTGTTTGTTTGCTTCTTTTCGAGAAACCACAACCAAAAAAATTTCAGAACCTAACTCAACCCTTCACCCTCATTATGGTGCTGTGGTTGACTTGTTTTTTATGCTAAAAAACACACGAGTAGAGCCACAACTTATATCTAGATGTTATTTAAATTTCAGCATGTGGTAGGACTCGCGTGAACCTAGAAACTTGATTTTTGGTTGGTTTAAAAATCATTATCCTTGGTTTCTCTAAGATTAGAATTTTTCTAAGCCTCACCTAATTTTATTTCATTTAAAATCTCTCTCATCTAATCAAAATTAGGACCTAAACCTATGCCCCCATGATCAAGCCGGGAAAAGCTTGCTCTCAACTAATGAAGGCAAACTATACCGGTGAGACCGAAATCGACGTAGTCGAAAAATATTTTCGACTTACATTTGTTTTTAATGGTTTAAAAACTTCTCTAAATTTATGCTTGAGCTCTTGCATGGCTCTGAAAAATATTTTTAAATTTCGAAATTAGAGGAGTGCTCAACCTTAAAATATGCTTGGAGGGAGGCAATCTAGTTAACCTAACCATGCATGCACCATGATACATCACGGGATGCCCCTCCAACATATTTAAACCACATGCAAAGTACAAGCATGGGGGGGCAGCCAAGGCTTTGTTTTGTAGGAATATCATGGATGCATGTGAGGCAAGGGAGTATGGAAGTGAGTTAAAGCGAAAACATCAAGTGGAAGGAGCAATAATGCAAGCGAAGGAGTGGACGGGAACGTTTGGAAGGTGCACGCGATCACGAAGCAACATGCATTAGAGAAGAACCGAGCCAAGAGGAGGAGAGAGGTAAGTCTTTCATCCAACTCTTTGTTCGTGTGCTCTAGTTTGTAGGCCGGAATCACCTTAGACTTAGCCATCCACCGCGTTTGTTTTGTGCAACAAATCACATCCTTAATCCACTCAAAGTCCAGACTCCAAAATAATATTTGTGTACCTTGTTACCGGGTGAAAACCCCGGATATTTATTTGTGAGGGAGAGTGCTGCAATCAACGAAGAAAACTACAAGTCTTTTCACCGAAGAAGAAGGGATCATCGTCGTCTAAGCCATCATCGACAACCTCTTCGAGGAGGCACTCGGTTTCCGAGTTTCCTCGGAGTATGGAGGAGGACACGGCACCGCCGAGGAGGAACCTCACTCTTCTCCTCGGTGGCATGAGGGCCACACGAAACTCGTTTATTAGGTTTACCAAACTTCAATAACATATGGAGGAGCCGCCTGTCCAACCTCGCCACTTGACACGATCATCCGCTCCACCTCCATACGCTCCACGGTATTCCGAGGGGTATGTCATCACGACGGAGGAGGAGGAGAAGAAGCTCGCTCACCTTGGGTAGAGGCTCGTAGCGAACGTCGACATCGACGACCAAGCTCTCCACATATTGGGTTTCACACGGGACACCGGTGCAGTTCTCTAACGGAGTGTCGGCAAACACCCACAAGGAATTCGCCTAGGAAATTTTCATGACCATGGCGCATACCCTTGATGAAGGAGTGCTGAGTCTCTCATTCCGTTGGAGGGAGCCCACAAGTGGAGAAGAAGGAAGACACCGTCGGAAGGGTAACCTCGATCAATGATGCTATTTCTAGCACCTTGATGGGGTAATCTCCTTTCATCCATGGGTTGCAATCGATCTTGAGATGTGATCATACTTTGTTGGATTATCTATCTATCATCTTACACCGTGACCATCATAGGTCTAGTCATGAATACCTTCGCGTAGTGAGAGTACGAGAGGAGGGAAAGGGCGAAACCGTGGTCACAACCCCCGATAGATTAGATTGGTTTTCATGATCAAAACGATTGCATGTCTAGTATCGTAGACCCATGGGCGAGTGTCCCCTATTTTCAAAAGGGAGCTCCGGAACAAGTATGTGCATGAAGGCACATGGGAAGGCTTTTGGAGTATGATCACGGGAAGAGACCATCAACGAAAAAATACTATCCGGACCCCATCATCCAAGTGTGTCACTTTTGTGCAAGTGGATTTTCGGGAGAATGAGAGAGACAAAGATAACCAACACTGAGTCGAATTGGCTTTACTTGGCTTTGATTGCCAAGTGGCCAATAGACCCCACTCACCTATGATCAACCGGTGGTGTTGTTAAGCAACATCGAGTTCGGGAGATATTGGTTCGGGGTGTTGCCTCTCCATGTTGGCTATCTCTTTAAAACCGGGTATTACAAGGAACCCGAATCATCTCCTACCCGGGACTTCGCTAGGAATATGAAGAAAGGAAAATATAAGAGTGAAGATAAGAGAGGAGGCTTCCAAGTGGCCTAGGTGAATTTGCCCCTTCCGGATTGAAGATTAAAACTTTTTCTTGAGGGGAAAAAGATCGGTTAGAGGAAGGACTTCTTGTGCCGGCAAAGAGAAAAAAAAATAAAAGAGAAGGATTAGGAGAAGGTTTTTCCACGACCCAAGAAGGAGGTGCACAACAAAATTATGTCCCACCATTGGAACCCCGGCGCCGCCGAGTTACTACGGTGGTGTACCAATGCAAGCATGGGGGAGTGGTGCAGCCATACCCCCACCATTTTTGCGGTGCCAAACGTAGCCTTTGCGGAGCCCTATGCACACCTTCCTCAACCACAACAAAATGTGGCCACCATTGGAGGATACGCTGCAAGGAACATGCAAATTATTGCAGCCATCCAAACCAATGCAAACCAAATGGGTGAAGGAAATGCAAACGTCGCTTATGTGCTTGGACACCTTCACCTAGCACCGTCAGACAATTCATAGGAGTAGTGGTGCATTCCTATTACAAGTAAGGGTACAACAACCAAGACTATCAATATCAACCACCGGCTGAAGATTGGAGAGAGGAGGAGCTTTAGTTATCTTTCCTTTACCCCTCTTCTTTAATTTTCAGCTTGTTTGCGCCTTTGTATGCGTAGTGTTTTCAGGTTTTTTTATTTAAATTTCAGAAAGTGCGTTAGTTTAATTTTTTCAGCACGTGTCTTAGTTTTTATCTTCATCATGAATAATGTCGCCACCAAGTTTTTACCTTTGGTAAAGTTACAAAGTTTGTGCCATGATGATATATGATTATAATTGCCGCTTTGTTTATCTTTGTAATTGACTTATGCATGTTTGAACTAGTGCTCTCTTAAAAATACAAATCTGAAATTATCTAAATGCTAGCTCAATCTTCAGCGGAGGTTATGATTAAAATAAAGACCCATAGTGTTTTATGTGCTCTCAAGTTATGAATAGGTTAAAGATGTCTTTTATGCTCAAAAATATTGCTAACCTTGTCACAAATATCACTTGTGTGTTGCTCAACCTATCCAGAGCCTTATATATATTTGAGTGCATAAACCTTAGTGTACAAGATTTATTTTGGAGTAAGTTATTGCAGGCCATGATTTCTCTGGCCCGAGACTAAGAAGCTGGTCATTCCGTTTTTGCGTATCTATCTTTTTGCTAGCCTTTTATCCGTGCATTGTGTATCCCCGCATTGGAGATCTCACAAACCTCGCCGGATATCCACCCTTAAACCAAATATCATCTTTTGTGATTACCTCCTTGACCACAACCTATTGTTGAGAATGGATCATCAATTCAAGGAAGATCGCAAGACGGTGCCAACATTGAAGATTTCAAGTATCTCTCCAAGGAAGAATACCCCGGTACCTACCTTCTTTTTCGCCTCTTTGCTCGAGGACGAGCAACGTCTAAGCATGGGGGAGGAGGTAGGTACGGTGCAATTTTAGAGTTCAAAAAGGGAGTATTTTAAAAAAATATATATAATGAAATAATGATGAAAGAAAAAAATTCGGCGATATACGTGACTTTCAAGGTGCAGAAAGAAAAAAATTATATAATGAAAGAAAGAAAGAAAGAAAAGAATGAGAAATATGAGAAAGAAAAAAAATATATGTGAGTAAAGTGAACTCCCCGGTTCTCTAAGAGTGCATTCAAGGCTTCAAGTTAAAAAGATCCATTCTCATTTTCCAACCATGTGCAATCCGATAACGAGGACTTCCTTTGTGCCTCGGGATCACTCTTTGCCATTTGCACATGTCCACTCATCTAAAAGCGTGTGTATTTTTCTCTTTCCCCTCCTTGACTTAACATTATTTTCCAATGACCTTTTTGACGAGTCTCGGTAAGACCATGAGAAGCTTGTCTTGTTTTGACAACACCTCATTTATAAAATCTTGTTAGGACTAAACTTTCCCAAAGCTCCATATAAAGCCTACCACACATATATGTTATGAGAGGGAAAGGAGTAGAATATATAGGCTTGAGAGACAAGTGAGATGAGAGTTCATGAGCAATATACAAGATGATTTAAATTTGTGAACTTGGTTTAGCTTTTCTTTATCTCGTTCTTTATTTCAAAATTTCGAGGTCTATTTAAACTTTGTGAGCATGTTAATACTTGTGGGATAAGCTTAATAAGAATCTACCCTCCATAGAGGTGAAGGCTAGTACATTATGGAACTTTAACGAATTAAACTTTTGAGAGCATTATGTTTTTTTTTCATGTATGATCAAGTGCAAGGTTTAAACATTGTTTGGCAATGATGATATCCATCGAAGGCTTACTCGAGGACGAGCAAGGTTTAAGCATGGGGGAGATGTTGACGGTGAAAATCCGTCAACCTAGCCATGAGTTTACCTTCGGTGTTGGCATAACTTTTGTATCTTATTCATTGGTACTAACCCCCGTGGTATAACAAGTTCACTTGTGCATGTCGGTTTTGGAGTTATGTGTTTACGCGGGGTTTTAACGTTGAAAGCAAGACTTCCGGGATAAGTTCATTAAGCACCTCATGACAAGACCTTGAAGCCCGATACAAGTCAAGCAATGAAGTGAACATGACTCCAAGAGCCCAAGGACCAAGCCCGAGAAGATGATAAACTCCGAGGACCGAACCGTAAAAGTGCTCGAATCTTGCAAGACAAGGAGTTGAGTCCAATTCGGAGAGAAACCGACGTCAAGGGCCCACATGCAAAAGGGGAGAACATCTAGAAGATGTGGGAAGCAACACCGGCGAAGCATGCCGCGGGATGGGCCGAGTGGGCCCGGCCGGCCGGCCCAGCCGGCCGGCCCAGCCCAATTCGGGGCCCAATCGACCTCTCCTTTGACCTAATTGCTTCTCAGGCTATAAATAGCCCCCTGACCGAAGTTGTATTCCGCCGCCGAGGAGCAGAGAAGCTTGAGGGACACCAACTTGGGGATGAGGGTCGTGCTAGTTGTCTAGGGTTTCCCTAGCCGACGTGGGAACCTTGCATGGAAGACCACGTCGGAGCTCCGGAGCGAGGATCAAGATCGAGGGAGGGCCCCGGTGGTGATCTTGTTCATGTAATCATTCATGGTGAAGTTTGTAAGTGAATCCGATTTCTAGCGATTAAGTGCCTTCTCGATGATTTTGATTTCTTCTTGGTTTTGCTTCTTCTACGATCTAGTCTATAGCTAGATTACATAGGGTGCTCTTGTAGCCGCGGTGGCTAGAGGTGCATACCGGACCGGCCAAGTGATTTCAACTTGTTCTATCGAACTCGCCCTAGACTACCCGCATGAATAGGGATACGTTGTGACAGAACGGGGGTCTCGAAAGGCGGATGTTTTCGGAGTCGGATGGGAAGGCCACGATTTAAATATGCTTTTAATGAGATTCGCTTTTCTATCTTCATCTATCTTGTTTGGAGCTACAACATAAGCATGATCTAGATTCTCTAGATTGGTTATCTCTTGCTTTCTTTTGCTACCTCTTTAGTGGATTAGATTAGATTCGTTTACTTGATCATATCTTAGATTAGATGCATCTTTGTTCTTCAATAGATAGCTTTACCTTGCTTTACTAGATTGAATCCTTGCGTTGCACATTGTTCCACGGATTCGATACCTTGGGTTCACCACTCGAGGGAAGAAGGGTCCCTTGACTACGACGGGAGACTTGTCCGCTTGCAAGTCACAAACGAACTTTGATACTACTATTAACCGTCAACAGCCATCCACACACACTCATGGCTTATATATCGGGTCCCGCCGGTGTGGGAAATGACTCGACTACCCCTAACTCAACTACTGGCGATACAACCCACGCAGGGGCATTTATGTAATGTTTGTGGGTCTTGCCATCGGACGGCCATGCTTTCGCCGCACCCCGCGTCCTCCCGACGCAAGCCATGCGATCCCGCCGCGTGTCCTCCACCTCGAAGCTTCCCGACACGCCCGGATCCTGTCTCCGTCGTGTTGGGCCTTCGGACTTGGTTTTGAGGCCCAAACCAAGAAACCGTCCTCCGATGGTTTTGTGGACAAACCATCAAACCCCGCGTGCTCGGTCCGGCCTCCCGCCAAGCCTCTTGACTCGACCGCCACCGTGCACCGGCTCGATCGTCCATGACTTCGTCTTGCTCGTCTCGCCACCATGTGGCCCGCACCTAGTCCCATCGTCCACCGGGTCCCTCGAACCGAGCCTACTTGTATCTCCATCTCCCAGAGGCCCCTCAAGGCTGAAGACCTTTTGCGCCCGTTCTTCACCGGCAACAACACGAACTAGGCCGCAGCCTACACCTGCTCACTAAGCCAAGAGTCAGTCCAACACCTGTTGTAAACCACTCATCACTGAGGAGCAGTCATCCACCGACCACTGGGATGCTCCTGGTCCTCACCCTCCCTACAACCACCCGATCAATTCCCATTATCACGAGCTCTCCGCTCGGGGATATCCGATGCACCCTGCTGTGCAAGGGAGTAGAAGTGGTCATCCAAGGCCACAGGTTCTATGGGGATCTGACCGTGCTGCCTTCCCATGGTATTGACGTGATACTGGGGATGGATTGGATCACTGCTCACAAGGGTGTCATCTCCACTTCGCCGAGACTTGTGACTCTGGTGCACCCTGACGGGACGAGAGTTGCCTTCGAGTCGATGAAGTTTCGAGACATACCGGCGGTGTACAGCCTTCACACGAAGGCCACATCGAACGTGCCAGTCGTCCGTGAGTATGAGGATGTGTTTCCGGAGGAACTGCCCGGGTTGCCTCCTGATCGTGATGTGGAGTTTGTGATTAACTTGGTGCCGGGAACGGCGCCGATAGCCCAGAGTCCGTACCGCATGGCAGAAGTTGAACTGAAACTGTTGAAGGCAGAGCTAGACTCACTGCTCGAGAAAGGGTTCATCCGACCAAGTGCTTCACTTTGGGGTTCACCGGCACTGTTCGTTCCGAAGAAGGATGGAACTCAACGTCTATGCGTCGACTACCGCGCCCTAAATGCGGTAACCATCAAGAACAAGTACCCACTACCCAGGATCAATGACCTGATGGATCAGCTAAGACAAGCTAAATACTTCAGCAAGATTGATCTCCGGTCGAGATACCACCAGATGAAGATTCGCCCGGAGGACATTCACAAGACGGCATTTGTAACCCGGTATGGGCAATACCAGTACACAGTCGTGTCGTTTGGCCTGACCAATGCCCCGGCATACTTCATGAACATGATGAACAAGGTCTTCATGGAGGAGTTGGACAAGTGTGTCGTCGTCTTCATCGACGATATACTGGTCTACTCCCAAACAGCAGAAGAGCACGAGAAGCACCTGAGGATCGTGTTGGGAAAGCTCAGGCAGCATCAGTTGTACGCCAAGTTCAGCAAGTGTGAGTTCTGGATGGAGGAAGTCGCCTTTCTTGGTCATGTGTTGTTAGCCAAAGGAGTGGCCGTAGACCCGAGCAAGATAGAAGCAGTGTCCAAGTGGCAGTCACCAAAGTCCGTGACAGAGATCTGCAGTTTTCTCGGTTTGGCCGGATACTACCGCCGGTTCATCGAGAACTTTTCAAAGATCGCCAAACCCATGACAGAACTGTTGAAGAGCAACACGCCGTATGTGTGGTCGGACAAGTGTGAAACCAGCTTCCAGGAGCTCAAGACTCGCCTCACCACTACGCCGGTCCTGACCTTGCCGATGCGAGCAAGGACTTCGTGGTGTACTGTGACGCATCAAGGCAAGGACTCGGCTGTGTGTTGATGTAGGGAGGCAAGGTGCTAGCCTATGCCTCGCGGCATCTTAGAAAGCATGAGGAGAACTACCCTACACACGACCTCGAGCTAGCCGCTGTCATTCATGCCTTGAATATATGGAGGCACTATCTGATGGGAAACAAGTGCGACATTTATACTGATCACAAGTGTGACGCCCCAGGTTTTTAACTAGCCGTAATAGCCGGTCAAATGGTCAACAGTGGTCAAACCATGGTCTACCTGGGCCCTCACCTCGAAAAACTCACTAAGCCACTCTAGTGACCCTAATTGGCTAGTAAACACACTTGTGGGGCCAACCCAGGGTCAAAGGATGGTCAAACCCCCTTGCCACTCTAGTGTCCCCAGGTGTCTGCGGGAACTTTTGCCGCGTTCTCCAAAATTCACCTAAACACTTAAAATTCTACCTTTATGAAAGTTGTACATCTTGATGAGGGACACAACTTTCATGTAGATTGGCATTTCCAATTTTGAGAGGAAAAGCTTGAAAAATCAACTGCAAGGCAAAATTCACTGTTTGCAAAACTCTGCTGGCATTCAAAGTTGGCATTCAAATAACTTTCAATTTGGGCAGAAAAACCCTATATAGCTTTAGTAGAAAATGTTGTTGGTAGCTAGATCTACAACTTTGGTATTCAACACTTGGTCAACTTCTATTCAATTTTTTAGAACAGTTCGCTCAAACTGGGCACCAACAAAACGTTCAAATCCAGAGCGCCGCGCGCCGCGACGTCGCGCGCCCCCGCGCGCCGCCGGCCTGCCGGCCTCGCGCCGCCGACTCCGGCGTCCGCGCCACCGCTCCGCCCGAGGCCGCACCGCCCGAGGCACGCCCCGTCCCGAGACCCCACACCCCAACGCGCGCCCGCCCTAGGCGCCCCGAGATCGGCGCCGCCGTACGCGCGCGCACGCCGCGCGGACCGGCGGTCGGCCGGCGGTGTCGCCGCCGTACGCGCGAGCCCCCGAGCCGCCGTAGCACGGCGAGCATCTCCCCCATCACCCCTTCGTCCCCCTGAACGCGCTGAGCAGCATATAAAATCCCCCTTGTCTCTCCTCCGCGCGCCCGCCCGAACCACCCGCCGCCATTACCGCCGCCGCCCGGTGCTAGCACCCCCCGCCCGTGCTCGTCGCCGGTCAGCTGCTCCGGTAGATTCCCTAGGTCCTGGTGAAGCTCCAACGCTCGCTTGTTGCGCCACATTGCCCCTTCCCGCCGCCCTTTCCCGAGCCGCCGCGGCCATCGCCACCGGCCACCGCCGAACCTCGCTGCCGGCCAACTCCCTGCCTCCACTCTGGTTCCCTACCGCTCCTAGGTGAGCACGTGCCCCCCTGAGCCGCTTGCCTGACCGGCAGAGCCGCCATCTCGCTGACGATTGGCCGTGCCCGTGCCGCCCGACCGGCCAGGGACCCGATTGCTTTGATTTCAATAGTTCTAGGGTGCATCGCGTAAATTCCAGGGCTTGGTTGTAAAGATCCTTATGTAAGTTTTCTTACAGTTCAGTCCAGCACCTTGTAAAATTCCTAGAAATTCGTAAAAAAATCAGAAAAATACCAAACCAATTTTGTTGGATTCAGAAAGATAAATCCCACCAATTTTGTTATTTGAACATGGCTGGACTCTAAATAGTTTTAGCATGAAAAATACAAATGTGAAAAACCTAGATCTGTCATAACATGAAATCCATAACTTCTCTGTGTCCCAATTTTGGATATGTTGTGTGATAGGTCATGACTAGATGTTGTGCCAAAAATTGCACAAAGTTATGCAGTATATCTTCTTAAATAAATTGTTTTCGATTCTTGCAGAAACTTCCTAGATGATTTTTATTGTTAAATATATTTATGCTTTTGAGCTCAACTTGTGCACAATGTCTTGATATGTCAAAATGCACAGCTTGTGAATTAATCATGATTTTTGGCTTAACAAAAATAATTATTCTTGATTTATGCATGTTTTCCTTTGAAAATTAATAAACTAAGATCAGTAGAGTTCCCAGGTGAATATGCTGGTTCTTTAGGCTTGCTTAGGACCAGAGAGCATGCATAAGAATGTTTGGATCATTTTGATGCATATTTATTTTTATATGCATTTAAATGGAATCACTAGCTAGCCTTTGTTATTTTCCATAATATTTAATTTCCTAGCATCCAACACTTACATGTGGGTCCAATGGACCAGGATAGGTGCTAATATGCTTGAGAAACACTCCTTTAATTTTTGGTAATTTAATTGCTTGATAGAAAGCTTAAAAGCCCTTTTAATATTAAAGAGAAATTAAATAAAGAAAAGCCCTTATTTAATTATTTTTCCTTTTTGAAAACGTTATCTAATTTAAATAAAAGGTAATTAATTACCATTGCTGATCAGGATTTAATTCATGAATAAAAATGTTGTTTATACCCTTGCTTGTGAAGGTAAAAGGAATTAAAGCCTTCACATGAAATGATAAGAATAATAAAAACCTTTATTCAAATGTGCAATAAAAGAATCACCCATGTACACCAATAACCTTCCTAAAAGAGAAACCCTATCTAAATGCTTGTTAAGGTGAATATGACCAACCCAGAGTTGGATAAGACAACGAACTATCACATCACCTAAACTTGCATTGCATTCCGTGTAGATCTTCCGGACGGAGATTACTCCCTTGTCCCGGAAACCGAGGAAGGAGGAGCGGAAGCGTCGCTGCAGTACGTGGAAGTGCTCGACACCGAGGGTGCCCAAGCTAACCTAGCTTACGAAGGCAAGCTCCGGTGCATCTAACCCAGTTTCAAATTCCGTATTCAATTATCTATGGATGATTGTACATTTACGTTCAGGAGTTGAATGAAACCCTAGATGCATGATCCATAGGTACCTTTGTCCTTACTAGTATGATAGGTCGATAGCTGCTAAGCTATAGGACCGTTACAAGTCGAGTGATGACCTCACTTGTGAGAATAGGTTCCTAGATGGGAATCACAATATATCCTTAAATGGATTGCTCACGTGGTAAGAGCATGGGATCTGGGCTCCGGTCTAGTGGTTATGTGGGTTAAGTTTTTGATGTACTAAGCACATGTCGGGTATGGGACCGGTAAGCCTAGTACCTTAATGAGACGGTGAGGGATCCTACCATTACTACTCTTGGGATTCGCTCTCACGGCTCGCCACCGGTGGTGTATGGTGACTCCGAGTATCTCGCGGGGTATGCCGGATAGCCTGCACCAAAGACTGTAAGATTCGATCCCGACCCGAGGATTTATGGGGACGGCCTGGGAAAGTTGTCCTTTCTGGGGCAGCCTACCGTGTGTTTGGGTCTACCTTGCAAGGTTTAAATCAATCAATTGTCGGCCTTTCACCATTATCCGAGACTACTTACTCCACTAGTCATGAGATCCCTAATAATGGAAGTTGATGAACTTTATGTTTGATTAATTGTATTGTACAACTTTGTTTGTACTAGTTGGCTAATGTAGTAAAGATTAAACCTACTAGAACTTGTGCTAAAATCTTGAAAGTAAGGACCTACTCTTTGTTACTTTTTAGCAAAAGCAACCCAGTAGCTAAAAAGCCTTTCATGGTCTAGATTTGGTGAAGTAGATATCACCGACGGGTAAGACTTGCTGAGTCTTAGTATACTCAGCCTTGCTATAATGTGTTGATCCAGGTAATGCCTTCAGTGATGTGTGGCCCGGAGAGATCCCGCCCGGCTGGGAGCTGGAGTGGGTGGAGGACGACTACTGAAAGCATCATGGATGGCCTCCCGTGGTGTCTTCGCTTGCGTTAATTAATTTCCGCTGCTTTCAAAAACTTTGAACTATCTCAGTATGACAAAAACTATGGTTTATAATAATTAAACCATTCAGGGTACGAATTTGGATATTAATGTTGTTGTATCTCTGGACTCGCCTTCGAGTGAGTTTTAATGCATATATTCGATCCTTGTTGCTTTTCAAGTGATTTACCGGGCGTTAACCCCGCAACTAATGACAGGATGATACTTTATTATTGCTTAATGACCAAAGTGGATCGGTCTTAGGCGATAGTACGGTATTTTCCTGGGCGGGTTGTCACAACAAGAGTATGAAGTATATCTTCACCCAGTCTGAATTGAACCTGAGGCAGAGAAGGTGGCTGGAGCTGATCAAGGACTACGACCTGAACATTCACTACCACCCCGGTAAGGCAAACGTCGTAGCTGATGCTCTGAGCCGCAAGCACTACTGCAACAACCTGATGGTGCGTGAAGAACAGCCGGCCTTACATGAAGAGCCGGAGAAGCTGAGTTTAGAGATAGTAGAAGAGGGGCAGTTGAATGAGTTGAGGGTGAAATACACACTCGAAGACCGGATACGTCAAGCTTAGAAGGAGTGCCCGGAGATTCAAGAGGTAAAGCGCCAGATGGAGAGAGGCAAAGCAGCCGACTATCACCTCGATGACCAGGGCACACTGTGGCTGAAGGACCGTATCTGCGTACCCCAGAACAAGGAAATTCAGGACTTGATCCTTAGAGAGGCTCACGACTCTCGATACTCGATCCACCCTGGATGCACCAGGATGTACAAGGATTTGAAGGTAAGTTCTGGTGGGAAAAGATTAGGGAGGACATTGCTGAGTACGTCGCTCGATGCGACACGTGTCAGAGAGTGAAGGCAGAACACCAGAGGCCTGCCGGTCTGCTGCAACCGCTCGAGATACCCACGTGGAAGTGGGATGATATCAGTATGGACTTCATTGTGGGATTACCGCGCACACAGAAAGGAAATGACTCCATTTGGGTGATAGTCGATCGGTTGACCAAAGTAGCACACTTCTTGCCCGTGAAAGCAAACTATAGCGTGAGCCGGCTTGCAGAATTGTATGTGGACAATATTCTAAAGCTTCATGGAGCTCCGAGGAGCATTGTGTCAGACAGAGGGCCTTAGTTCACCGCCCAGTTCTAGAAGAGTTTGCATGCTTCCCTGGGCACCGAGCTGAACTACAGCACAGCTTTCCACCCCCAGACTGATGGTCAGACAGAGAGAGTGAATCAAGTCCTAGAAGACTTACTGAGGGCTTGTGTGTTGACCTACAGGTCCGATTGGGAAAAGAGTCTATCCTATGCCGAGTTCTCGTACAACAACGGCTACCAGGCCAGCTTGAAGATGGCTCCTTTCGAAGCCCTGTACGGCAGAAAGTGTCGGACACCGTTGATGTGGTCCGAGGTGGGGGAGCGAACCTTTTTCGGTCCCGCCGCCATTGTTGAGGCCGAAGAAAATGTCGCCAAGATCAGAGAGAACCTGAAGATAGCTCAAAGCAGGCAGAAGAGCTATGCGGACCCGAAACGGAGAGACGTCTCGTTTGAAGTGGGAGATCACGTCTACTTGAAGGCGTCACCCCTCCAAGGTACGAAGAGGTTCCACATCAGGGGGAAGCTGTCCCCTAGGTACGTTGGCCCCTACCCTGTTGTGAAAAGGGTCGGGAAGGTGGCTTACCAACTCGAGCTACCTCCGGAGCTTACCGGAGTGCATCCGGTGTTCCATGTATCCCAGCTTCGGAAGTGTGTGGTCGTCGAGAAGAGAGTGCCCGCTCGGTCACTCGACGTCCGAGAAACCCCGGAGTACCGGAGTACCGGTTCGGATCTGGGCTCGGGCGGAGAAATCGACCAGGAACACCACCACGCGCTTCTGCAAGGTGCTATGGAGTAATCACTCCGAGCGCGAAGCAACGTGGGAGAAGGAGTCCGCGTTGAGGGAGAAATACCCTCATCTCTTCGAAACGGAGGTAACTTCTTAATCTCGGGGACGAGATTCTTGTGAGGGGGGGAGTTCTGTAACATCCTTAGATTTGGTTTGTTTGCAAAATGGGAAATTTCTAAAACTTGAATTGAATTTGAAGTGCTCATGCAACACGTAAGGTTGGTTTCTTGTTTCTTCCCCGAAATTCCTAGATTTAATTTGGCCCATCATTAATTCTAGGTTTATATCTTGCTAGTGTGGTAATTAGGATCTTCATTTGGTTTTTATTTGGAGTTTCATGAGTGGATGCAAATTTTATTTGGGTAATTCAAATTTGAATCAAATTAGTAGTCTAAAAGAAAAGGAGAAACTCACCTATGCTTAACAGGCCGCCAACCCCCATTTCCGCCCAACACCGCTTTCGGCCCACTCGCTGGCCCAGCTAACCGACCGCGGGACGCCACCTACCGCACGCGCGCTAGGGCCGCCGGCCGGCGGGCCCCGCGCCCGCGTCATCCGGGCCCCGCGGTGACGCGAGCGTGTCACCCCCAACCTTTCGCCTTTGGCCGACGCCCAAAGGCAAAGACGGGGGGAGTGCCGGCCGCAAAGGCTCGTCGCCGCCGGCGTGCCGCGCGCCTCAGCTCATCCTAGCCGTCCGCGTGCCCCCGTGCCGCACAGCCCTATTTAAAGCCGCCGCCGAGCCCCAGGGAAGCTCCCAACCCTAGCCGCCCCAGGGGAGTTGCCCCCCCTGACCACCCACACCGACCCGCCGGAGGAGAAGGGAGTGAAGGAGGGAAGGAGGAGGAGTGGAGCCGCCCGTGGGAGAACCGTTCGCCGCGAAGACCGGAGCCGCCAGTGGGAGGAGCCGGACCCGCCGTCGCTGGGAACGCCTACTTCCCCTACTTCCTCTTCTTCCCCGACGACACGCCACCGCCTGCCTCTTCTTCCTCCTCGCCGGCAAGCCGCACCGCCACACTACACCGACGCACTGCACTACGGCCAGGAGCCACAGAGGTGAGGACGATCGCTGCTTCCCTCTTGTGGATGCCCCGGCCATCGAGCCGGAGTGGAACGCGCCGCGCCGCCGCTGGTGATGCCGGCCTTCGTGCCAGGCTGGGATGCAGCTTCTTGCAGGAGCCGCTGCCTTCGTCAACGCGCGCCGCTTCCATAGCCTAGCTTTCTTGTGTCGTCGTGTCCGTCGTGCGATGCCTGTCGAGCCCGCGACGCCGCGCCGAGCCGGACGCGTTCGTGTTCGCGCTTGCGCTCGCATGCACGGTTCCGCCAACCCGACGCCCGCATTACCGTGCACCCCAGGCACGCGCCCGTATCGATCCCGAGGCGGCCAGGTTGAGCCTTGGCCCTTCCCCCTCGCGTAGGACGCTGCCGCCGTGCTTGACCGAACCGCGCCGCCGCGGCCTCGCCGTGGCTGGGAACCTTGTGCACCATAGCGGGTAGGGGAGGAAGGAGGACACCACGTCCTTGGTCGCCCCGAACGCGCCCAGCCACCCGTCGTGAACCCTCTCGCGCTTGCGCGAACCGACCGCGAGCGCCGGTGCTCGCCGCCGCACATGGCGTCGAGCCGGGCTCCACCGTGACCCCCGGCGCGACGTCCCGTCGCGGCCAACCTTACACCTAGCGGTAGCCACCTTGCACGCGCGCCGCCTCACGTATGCCGTAGCACCCACGATTCGCTCGTTCCCGCACCGGGAGGGGCGCCAACACCACCTCCGCGCCGCCGTCGCCGCGCTCGCACCGGCGCCGACCTCGCCGCGGCGGCCGTCGCCCCTTGGTGCGTGACCCTTCGAGCCAGCAACCCTAGGGAAGCCCGTGAGGCTATCGTGTGGAGACCAGTCGCCAGGCGCATTAGGGCCTCGCCGCCGGCAAGGCCATGACACGCCACCATCACCCTTAGGAGCATTCCGTCGAACACCTTGGGCCACCTTCGAAACAGCAGGGGACCGCTCTGTACACGGGGAACCACACGCGGGAGTGACCGCAGCCGATCCGCCGGGATCCGGTGCGCCCCGCCACTCTTTTCCCAGGCCACACACCGGCCCACACAGAACCCAGTTGCACCGCCCATCGTGGGATCGCGTGCGGGAGCCAATGGCCGTCGGGCCGCACGCGAGCCTCAAGGCGCCGGGCCACAGCCGATCCGGAACTGGAGGATCCAGTGTGGCCATGGAATTTTAAGGGAAAAGCGTATTTTATTTCCAGAAAATCATTTCTTTCTTTGAATAACCCTAGTAAATCCATTTTAACTCCAAAAACTGTGAAATCTTTTCCAGAAAGTTTCTAAAATCCTAAACTCCGGGCTAGGGTGGTGATTGCTCTCTTTTGGATCTTAATTGCATTTCTTTGGAGTTAATTGCAATAGGACCGCTATTTATTTTTCCTTTTCGCGCTATTAGGAGCAGCTGGAGCCGGGGAGCTGATCCCGGAGTACTACTACGCCGACTTCTTCACCGCGCAGGACTACCCGACCCCAGGTTCACGCCCGACTGATTCTGAAATACCTATTAGGCATTGCTAAGTAGAATTGCTAGCACTTTACTTTATATATGCATGATGATGAACCTTGCACTGCCTCTTTGTTTACCCTGTCCTTGGTTGCCCTACTACTACCGTATATATATGTTTATGTGAGTGTATATATACGCTGAGCTTCGCGATGCATGTGTTGGGATGGGAATAGTGGTTCTTGCCGTGAGTGGGGTAAAAACCTACAGGAGAAGGCGTTTTGGGTACTTTGGCGGGGGTGAGCTCGAAACAACCGATCTGGGATCGGGGACAGGGGTGTACTCCTTAGTGTACCCCTACTGTTACGGTTTTCGGAGCCTAGGTGTTGGGGTTTTACTTGCGCTAAGAGGATATGAGCTCGCCCCAGTCTGAAACCGAGTGGATCAACTTGTCTATAGGACATCGTACACACCACCCCGCCGAGAGTGGGGATAGGGCCGAGTTGAGCTCGGCGAGTGCGGAACCATACCTAGCTAGGAAGGATAGAGGGTATCTGTGGGGGAGCGGTGGAGGTGAGACCACCCTCTCAGAGCGTCTCCCGTGTGGCCACACGGGAGCATTTCACAGTTCCGGCGCTGTTCTCACTGCGCGGGGGACCGCTTTGAGGGCCGGATGCAGGGTGGGACCGTATCTACTGAGAGTTCACCCGGTAGGATGGGCTCGGTCCGCCGTACACCGGCCGGGTGCCATTCCGGGATGGGTACAGGTGTACACAATCTGCAGAGTTGTTCGATCTATAGCTATAGTCGCGTCCTCGGTCAAGGACACTGCCTAGACGACATGTTCGTTCCTCAGGTTTTGGGATTTCTACCTTCCCCCTATAGGAGAGTGTGTGGTGAGCCGTGGTTGTAGCTGGCTAGAGGAGAGAGGCTCCATCTATCTCGTTGATCTGGTTGCAATCATTGAGGTGCGAAGAGAGGAAGTTCTCGCATCGACCCTAGTCAGGAGTAGGTTGAGGAGACGGGTCCCCTGGGTGGACAGGCGGTTCCGAGCTATGTTGAGAGACTTGGGTTAAGGGGATATTGATGGAGATACCTTGTTACACTCTGCTGCTGCTGCACAGGAAGCCAAAGTCGTTTCCTTGTCTCTTTTCCTCCCTTTAGATGTTAGGCCACTTAAAGCTGCATACAGTCAGTGACGTGGACCTATCTCACTCCTTGGGGGTAGACTTTGGGTGTGCAGGGTACGAGTCCAAGTTCGACTCCAACACCGACGGATGGTACGACTGAGGGATGCGTCGCTTCGCTCAAGATTGCCTGTGGCGGGAAGAATAAAAGATGGAGACCCTTCTGAGAAGATAGCTACCGTTGCGTAGAATTTTCACTCTGATTCAGCCAAGAGGCTTGTATTGATGTACTCCATGATGGACATGTAATAAATTTGTGTACTCTTATCTTTATGTGATGCGATGTATGACTTTGTGTACTTATCTGTGAGACGTTCTGTACGCGATAGCCACTGATCCAGGGACTATCGCGAAGGTACAGGGATTCGGATTTTCTATGAAAATCCGGGGTTTTACAGAAGTGGCCTTCGAGTTTACGGATTTCAGCGCAGTAAGCATCCATCGTGTCCTTGACGCAGTCCCACTCCTTGTTAACCTGTTCGATGATGACCTTGGAATCGCCAAAATCTAGTTGTCGCTTGATGCCAAGGGACACTTCTATGCGGAGCCCGTGGATCAAGGCTTCGTACTCCGCTCCATTGTTGGAGGCCATGTAGTGGATTTGCAGGACGTACTTGAGTTGTTCACTCTGAGGAGAGATGAGAAATACGCCTGCATCTGCCCTTCGAGGTTGAGGGCATCGTCGAAGTACATTATCCAGTGTTCCGGCCGCTCCTTGGGAGGGGGCATCTGTATCTCTGTCCATTCAGACACGAAGTCGGCAAGGATCTGCGACTTGATCGCTTGCCTGTGGCAAAACTCGACTTCAAACTCTCCAAGCTCGACTGACCAATTAACGATGCGACCTTTGGCGCCACGGTTACGGATGATCTCTCCTAGGGGGAACGAAGACGGCACCATGATCTTATGATCTTGGAAATAATGTCGAAGCTTTCTCGACGTGATCAGGAGCGCGTAGAGCAACTTTGGGGTTGTGCGTAACGTGTCTTAGCATCGGCCAGGACCTCGCTCATGTAGTACACAGGTCATTGAACAGGATAGGCCTGGTCTTCTTCTTCTCGTTCGGTGACGAGAACCGTACTAACCATGTTAGTGGTGCAGAGATGTAAAGTTGGAGTGTTTCCTTCGGGATCAGAGGTGTCATTGCTGGTGGTGTCGTTAAGGATTCTTTGAGAGCCTCAAACGCTTTTTGGGCTTCGTCATCCCATACGAACTTGTTAGCCTTCTTCAATAGCTTGAAGAAGGGTAAGCCTTTTTCACTGAGCTTGCTGATGAAACGACCTAGAGCCGCCATCATACCAGTAAGCTTCATGACGTCTTTCTTGTTGGATGGCTTGGCCATCTTGCGTATGGCATCGACCTTCGCTGGGTTGGCTTCAATGCCGTGGTGCTCGACCATGAATCCCAGAAGCAATCCGGATGGGACACCAAAGACACACTTTGTTGGGTTGAGCTTCCACTAGAATTTTCGCAGATTGGCGAAGGTTTCGGTGAGGTCGGCGATGAGCTTGTCTTCTACTGTGGTCTTGAGGACCACATCATCTACATAGCTCTCGACGTTCTTCCCGATTTGGGACTTCAAGCACTTCTGGATCGCCTTCTGGTATGTTGCTCCAGCGTTTTTCAGGACAAAGGTCATGACCTTGTAGCAATAGATGTCGTGAAGTGTTATGAATGATGTTTTATCTTCGTCATCGAGGTGCAGGGATATCTGGTGATATCCTGAGTAGCAGTCGAGGAAACAAAGTAGAACGCTACCAGCCGTGGAGTCCACAACCTGGTCAATACGAGGAAGAGGGAACAGATCCTTCGGGCAGTGCTTGTTAAGGTCGGTGTAATCGATACACATCCTTAATCCACCAGTTTTCTTTGGTACAAGAACCGGGTTTGCGAGCCAAAACAGGTGTTGATACTCTCTAATAAAACCTGCAGCTAAGAGCTTACAGACTTCTACTTCTATAGCTTTTTTCTGTCTTTTGCAAATCACCGGAGCTTTTGCTTGATAGGTCGTGCGGTCTTGCTAACTTCAAGTCTGTGCTCAGCCAGCTCCCTGGGGACCCCAGGCATATCGGATGGACTCCATGCGAAGATGTCAGCGTTGTCCCTGAGGAAGCTGGTGAGCGCGAGTTCCTATTTGGGGTCGGGGTCGGCCCCGATGACGACTTCCTTGGATGCATCGGGCAGGCCGAGGCAAACCTTCTTGACAGCTGGACTCTGGTCTAGCGTTGTGGTTGTGCGCTTCTGCTCTAGTACCTACAGAGTTGTTTGGTCAATCTTGGCTGCGTGGGCGATAATGACCGTTGCTGTGGCTTTGATCGCTGAATCCTTGGAGAGCTCAACAGTGGCACTTTCACAATTGTAAGACACCATGATGTCCTCGAGGACGGAGAGGATCCCATTTGGCGCCGACATCTTCATGATGAGGTAGGTGTGATGCGGTATAGCCATGAATTTGGCGAGCATAGGTCGACCGAATATGACATGGTATGAAGAGCGGAAGTCCGCGACCTCGAACATCAGGTACTTTGTACGGAAGTTCTCCTCTGTGCCAAAGCTAACCGGGAGGCATACACGACCTACGGGGTACGCAGCCTTTCCGGGCACAACCCCGTAGAAGGGTTCGTCACAAGCACTCATCTTGCTGAAGTCGAACTCCATCTTGTGCAGCGTCTATGTGAAGATGATGTTTAGGCTGCTGCCTCCATCGATGAGGGTCTTAGGCAACCAGGACCCATTGACTATGGGGTTAACGACCAGCGGATAGGTTCCGGGGTCGGGGATGTGAACCCAATGAACTTTCCTGGAGAAAGTGATTGGGAATTCAGACCACCGCAGAGGGCGCAGGTTTTCGGTGTTGATGTGTCCGATCTCCCTGTGTCGGGCATACTCCCCGGGTACTCATGCAAGGAAGGAAGAAGACGGACTCCTACTAGAATTCCCCTGTAATCTTACAAGGACTCGTTCCGTGTAATCCTACTAGGACTCCTGCCTTGTAACCGACTAGGAACCCGCCCCCTGGACTATATAAAGGAGGGCCGGGTACCTAGCCGGGCACCTGATCTCAAACAACACCAAGCGCAGGGCGCCATACTTGATCCCAAAACAGGACGTAGGGCTCGCCACCTTAGCAGCCCGAACCTGTATAAATCTTGTGTCCCGTGTCCTTGCGCATACCTTCGAGTTCTCAGTCTCCCGATCACGATCCCCACCGCACAATCTACTACTTCGGGTACTCCCTTGGTAGGTTTGCTGGTCTAAAACACCGACAGCTAGCGCGCCAGGTATTGGTGATCATCACCACCGGGCAAATTCGAAGGACCCTCGTCAAAAAGATCCATCTACTCATTGACTCGCCGAGATCCATTGAAGCAAGTCGCCTTGCTCTTGTCAAAGTGGAATCAATTTTCCTACGTCGCGCTTCTGGTTGCCTCGGCACATCGCGTGGCTCGTCACGCGGCTCGTCGTGCTGCTCGTCGTCGACTACTCTGCCTCGCGCAGGCTCGTCGTCGACTACTTCACCTCCGCCGCGCGTCCGGGTGCCTCGGCACGTCGCGCGACTCGTCACGCGGCTCGTCGCACCGCTCGTCGTCGACTTCTCCCGCCTCGCACGGAGCTCGTCGTCGACAACTCCGCCTCGCGCGAGGCTTGTCGTCGACTACTCCGCCTCGCACAGGCTCGTCGTCGACTACTTTGCCTCCGCCGCGCGTCCGGGTGTCTCGGCACGTCGCGCGGCTCGTCACGCGGCTCGTCGCGCCACTCGTCGTCAACTACTCTACCTCGCACAGGCTCGTCATCGACAACTCCACCTCGTGCAGGCTCGTCGTCGACTTCTCCACCTCGCGCAGGCTCGTCGTCGACTACTCCGCCACGCGCAGGCTCGTCGTCGACTACTTCACCTCCGCCGCGCGTTCGGGTGCCTCGGCACATCGCACGGCTTGTCACGCAGCTCGTCACGCCGCTCGTCGTCGACAACTCCGCCTCGCGCAGGCTCGTCGTCGACTACTTCGCCTCCGCCGCGCGTCTGCATGCCTCGGCACGTCGCGCGGCTCATCATGCGGCTCGTCTCGCCGCTCCTCGTCGACTAATCCGCCTCGCGCAGGCTCGTCGTCGACAACTCTGCCTCGCACAGGCTCGTCGTCGACTACTCCGCCTCGCGTAGGCTCGTCTTCGATTACTTCGCCTCTGCCGCGCGTCCGAATGCCTCGGCACGTCACGCGGCTTGTCGCACCGCTCGTAGTCGACTACTCCGCCTCGCACAGGCTCGTCGTTGACTACTTCGCCTCCGCCGCGCGTCCAGTTGCCTCGGCACGTCGCGCGACTCATCACGCGACTCGTCGCGCCGCTCGTCGTTGACTACTCCACCTCACGCAGGCTCGTCGTCGACTACTTCACCTCCGCCGCGCGTCCGGGTGCCTCGGCACGTCGCGCGGCTCATCATGCGGCTCGTCACGCCGCTCGTCGTCGACTCCTCCGCCTCGTGCGGGCTCGTTGTCGACAACTCCGCCTCGCGCAGGCTCGTCGTCGACTACTTTGCCTCCGCTGTGCGTCTGGGTGCCTTGGCACGTCGAGCGGCTCGTGGCGCCGCTCGTCATCGACTACTCAGCCTCGCGCAGGCCCGTCGTCGACAACTCCGCCTCGCTCAGGCTCATCGTGGACTACTCCACCTCCCGCATGCTCGTCGTCGACAACTCCGCCTCGCGCAGGCTCGTCGTCGACTACTTTGCCTCCGCCGTGCGTCTGGGTGCCTCGGCACGTCGCGCGGCTCGTCACGCCGCTCGTCATCGACTACTCCGCCTCGCGCAGGCTCGTCGTCGACAACTCCGCCTCGTGCAGGCTCATCGTCGACTACTTTGCCTCCGACGTGCGTCTGGGTGCCTCGGCACGTCGCGCGGCTCGTCGCGCCGCTCGTCATCGACTACTCCGCCTCCCGCAGGCTCGTCGTCGACTACTCCACCTCGCGCAGGCTCGTCGTCGATTACTTCGCCTCTGCCGCGCGTCTGAGTGCCTCGGCACATCACGCGGCTCGTCACGCGGCTCGTCGCGCCGCTCGTAGTCGACTACTCCGCCTCGCGTAGGCTCGCCGTCGACTACTTCGCCTCCTCCGCGCGTTCGGGTGCCTCGGCACGTCGCGCGGCTCATCACGCGGCTCGACGCGCCGCTCGTCGTTGACTACTCCACCTCACGCAGGCTCGTCGTCGACTACTTTGCCTCCGCCGTGCGTCCGGGTGCCTCAGCACGTCGCGCGGCTCATCACGCGGCTCGTCGCGCCGCTCGTCGTCGACAACTCGCCTCGCGCAGGCTCATTGTCGACAACTACGCCTCGCGCAGGCTCGTCGTCGACAACTACGCCTCGCGCAGGCTCGTTGTCGACTACTCCGCCTCCGCCGTGCGTCCGGGCGCGCCTCGGCACGTCGCGCCGCTCGTCGTCGACTACTCCGCCTCGCGCAGGCTCGTCGTCGACTACTCGCCTCACGCGGGGGCTCGTCGTCGACTACTCCACCTCGCGCAGGCTCATCGTCGACAACTCCACCATGTGCTGGCTCGTCATCGACTACTTCGCCTCCGCCGCGCGTCTGGGTGCCTCGGCACGTCGCGCGGCTCATCACGCGGGTCGTCGCGCCGCTCGTCGTCGACTACTCCGCCTCGCGTAGGCTCGTCGTCGACAACTCCGCCTCGCGCAGGCTCGTCGTCGACTACTTCGCCTACGCCACGCGTCCGGGTGCCTCGGCACGTCGTGCGGCTTGTCGTCGACTACTTTGCCTACGCCGCGCGTCTGGGTGCCTCGGCACGTCGCGCGGCTCATCGCTTGTCGTCGACTACTTCGCCTACGCCGCACAACCGGGTGCCCCGGCTCGTCACTCGGCTCGTCGCGTGGCTCGTTGCGCCGCTCGTCGTCGACTACTTTGCCTACGTCGCGCGTCCGGGTGCCTCGGCACGTCGCGTGGTCCGTCACACGGCTCATCGTCGACTACTCCGTGCACCGTGATTTCATCTTGCTGCCACGCTGGCTCTAGTTTAGCCACGCCGTGCGTGGTGACAACTTGTCTCGCGGCAACACTGGCTCTACTTCGTGTATGCCGCACGCCGCCACGACGTCGTCTTCCGGTCGCATCGCATTGACCATTCATCTCGACTAGTTTCCAAACTAGTCGAGAACGGCAGTCACGCCCCCAACAACTAGTCAGAATCAACTCTGACTAGTCAACTTCAGCAACAACCATCGTGGCTCCATCGCCGACCGCCACGGCTTCAGCAACAGTTTGCCCAGGCAGCAACAGCTAAGTCATTTATTTAAATGATTACGTTTTTCTTTCTTGGCTTGTTTTCCTCATCATGCAGGATAACATGCCAGCTACTCATTTGTGTACGCTTCTCGGCGGGTTTTCACGAGAGCTGCACTCTGCTGACTACTCTTGGGGTATATCTATCAAGTCACCACGAGTCTACTTCATCAACTCGAGGGCTATCCCTAGGTGGCAGCTTCTAAAGTCCACTACGCGCGGCAATCTAAAGTCGACTTCTAAAGTCGCATTCTAAAGTCCGCTCCGTGCGACAACTTAAAGTCGACTCTGGTCGCATCTTTGCCTACTTCGGTGGCATACTATGTGCGTAAGCTTCGATGGAACCTAGATGTAAGTGGCCCTCGGGTCCTGGCGACGATGGAACCTAGCTGCACGTGGTCTTCACGCTCTGTACCATGGGTCCAAGTACTCTAAGTACTCGCACTCCGTACCTTGGGTCTGAAATCCATGGCCCAGGTACACAAGTCGACTCCAGACGCACCTTCAAGCCCACTCCGGTGGCACAAGTCGACGCTAACGGTCGCACCCAAGCCCACTCTGGTGGCACAAGTCGATGCTAACAGTCGCACCCAAGCCCACTCCGGTGGCACAAGTCGACGCTAATGGTCGCATCCAAGCCCACTCCGGTGGCACAAGCCGACTTTGGTCGCAATCTTAAGCCCGCTCCGGCGGCAAAACTACTCGTTTTCTCTGATTTTTCATTCGCTTTGGCTTTCTGGAAAGTACTTTTCATTTTTTGCATCTTAAGTCCACCCCGCGTGGCACAAAGTCGACTACTGCAGTCACATCTAAAGTCCGCTTTACACGGCAATCTAAAGTCGACTTCTTCAGTCGCAACTCAAAGTCAGCTCCACGCGGCATCCTAAAGTCGACTTCGGTTTTCAAGTCGCATCTCAAAGTCCGCTCCGCGTGGCACAAAGTCGACTTCGGTTTTTAAGTCGCATTCTAAAGTCCGCTCTACCGGCATCTAAAGTAGACTTCGGTCGCATCTAAAGTCCGCTCTGACGGCACGACTACTTCTTAGGCCCCACGGCTCAATGCTAAATTACTACTCGGAATGTCTCCAGCTCGGGGGCTGCATTCAAATTACTACTCGAGAACAACTCTAGTAGAGTTCGCTTGCTCTCATGCTCGGGGGCTCTGCACCAACAACAACTCGACGTGGCTCATACGACTCTCTTATCTCAGGGGTTACACGCTGCAAGAGTACTCGGATGATGGCTTTCGCGAACACTGAAAACCCTTGGATTGATTACCTAATCATTTCAAGGCTCGGGCGCTGCTATGCTACACCCATCATTCAAATTTTTCAAGATGGAATATTCAGAATCAAGATTGACCCTCAGCTAGAGTCTGCAACTCAACCTAAGGCTCGGGGGTTACTCCATATGGAGTGCGATTTTGCAACCGCACTTCCATATAATCTCGACTTCAAGACTGATGAGCTGGACCACCTTCCAGCCTCGTGGCAGTTCCGGTACTACTGAAGACTTCTCCAAGAAGTACTTGAGGATGCTCAAGAACTACTCGAAGAGGCTTCAAGACTACTCGAACTACTACTCTCGACTACAACGTGCTCGGGGGCTTGTCGGGCATACTCCCCGGGTACTCATGCAAGGAAGGAAGAAGACGGACTCCTACTAGAATTCCCCTGTAATCTTACTAGGACTCATTCCGTGTAATCCTACTGGGACTCCTGCCTTGTAACCGACTAGGAACATGCCCCCTGGATTATATAAAGGAGGGCCGGGTACCTAGCCGGGCACCTGATCTCAACCAACATCAAGCGCAGGGCGCCATACTGGATCCCCAAATAGGACGTAGGGCTCGCCACCTTGGCAGCCCGAACCTGTATAAATCTTGTGTCTCGTGTCCTTGCGCATACCTTCGAGTTCTCGATCTCCCGATTACGATCCCCACCGCATAATCTACTACCTCGGGTACTCCCTTGGTACGTTTACCGGTCTAAAACACCGACACCATGGCGTTTGATCGAGTCTGCCGGTTGCTTTTGGTCGCTTGGCGACCTCCATCGATGAAGTTGATCTCGTGGTTGGCCTTATGGAAAGCTGTTGATAGTTAATAGTTGTATCAAAGTTCGTTTAGACTTGCAAGCGTACAAGTCTCCCGTCGTAGTCAAGGGACCCTTCTTCCCTCGAGTGGTGAACCCAAGGTATCGAATCCGTGGAACAAATGTGTGACGCAAAAGATGATCTAGTAAAGCCAAGCAACTTCAATCTTCGGTAACGAGAAACCCTAATGCATCTAGATAAAGAACACAAAACTAATCTAATCTAATAAAGACCGGAGATAACAAAGAAAGATAGGGTAGATAAACTGGTCTAGAGAGATCGGGTTAAGCCTTTTGTTGAAATTCCAAGAAAGGGAAGAAGTAGCAAATCGAATCTTATTAGAAGCCTCTTTAAATCGTGGTTTCCCATCCAACTCCGAAAACATCCGCCTTTCGGAACCCCCGTTCTGTCACAACGTATCCCTACTCATGCGGGTAGTCTAGGGCGAGTCCAAGGACAAGTCGAGTTCTTTCGGAAGATCTGGCGTGTACCTCTAGCCCCCGCGGCTACAAGAAGACCCTATATGATCTATCTCGAGAATAGATCTAGAATAAGCAAAGCTGATCGAAAAACAAAATCTTCGAGGAAACACTTGATCGCTAGAAATAGATTCAACTCGATAATTCAACCATTACAATGATACATAAACAAGATCACAACCGGGATCCTACCTTGATCTTGCTTCTAGCTTCGGGAACTCCAACGTGGTCTTCTGTGCAAGGTTCCCACGTCGGCTAGGGAGACCCTAGTCAACTAGCTCGACCCTTTCCTCTCTGGGATGGTGTCCCTCTCTTCTCTGCTCCTCGGCGGCCGATGACGAATTGGATGATGCGTGGCTCTCGACCCCGGTGCTATAAATAGCCCGAAGGGCGGCTAGGTCAAAGGAGGGGGCAAATGGGCCCTGGACTGGGCTGGGCCGGCCGGCCTGGGCCCATCCAGGCCCAGCCCGCGGCCTCCTTTGCGTGGTGTCGGTTCCGAGTCTTCTAGATGCTTCCCCCTTCTGCATGTAGGCCCTTGTCGTCAGTTTCTCTCTGAGTTGGACGTAGCTCCTTGTCTCGCAAGATTTGGCACTTTTCTGGTTAGGTCCTCGGAGTTTGTCATCTTCTCGGGTTGAGTCCCTGGCTTCTTGGAGTCAAGTTTGCTTCATTGCATGACTTGTACGGGCTTCAAGGTCTTGTCACAAGGTGCTTGATGAACTTATCCCTAAAGTCTTGCATTCAACGATAAAACCCCGCATAAACACTAAACTCCAAAACCGACATGCACAAGTGAACTTGTTATACCACGGGGGTTAGTACCAATGGATAAGGTATAAAACTTATGCCAACACCAGAGGTAAACTCATGGCTAGGTTGACGGATTTTCACCGTCAACATCTCCCCCATGCTTAAACCTTGCTCGTCCACGAGTAAGCCTTCGATGGATATCATCGTTGCCCATCAATGTTTAAACCTTGCACTTGATCATACATGAGAAAACATAATGCTCTCGAAATTTTAATTCGTTAAAGTTCCATAATGTACTAGCCTTCACTTCTACGGAGGGTAGATTCTTAATTAAGCTTATCCCACAAGTATTAACATGCTCCCAAAGTTTGAATAGATCTTGGAATTTTTGAAATAAAGAATGAGATGAAGAAAAGATAAACCAAGTTCACAAATTTAAATCATCTTGCATATTGCTCATGAACTCTCATCTCGCTTTGTCTCTCAAGCCTATATATTCTACTCCTTTCCCTCTCATAACATATATGTGTGGTAGGCTTTATATGGAGCTTTGGGAAAGTTTAGTCCTACCAAGATATTATAAATGAGATGTTGTCAAAACAAGACAAGCTTCTCATGGTCTTACCGAGACTCGTCAAAAAGGTCATTGGAAAATGATGTTATATCAAGGAGGGGAAAGAAAAGTACACACACTTGAGATAAGTGGACATGTGCAAATGGCAAAGAGTGATCCCGAGGCACAAAGGAAGTCCTCGTTATCGGATTGCACATGGTTGGAAACTGAGCATGGATCTTTTAATCTTGAAGCCTTGAATTTCCTAATGCACTTTAGAGAACCGGGGAGTTCACTTTATTTTTATTTTTACACATACTCATATTTTTTCTCTTTTTCTCATGTATCTCTTTCTTTCTTTCTTTTCCTCATTTTTTCTTTTTTTCTTTCTCATAAATTTTTTATTTGCTCCCCTTTTGAACTATAAAAATTGCATCGTACCTACCTCCTCCCCCATGCTTAGACGTTTGCTCGTCCTCGGGCAAAGAGGCGATAAATAAGGCAGGTACCGGAAATATTTTTCCTTCGAGAGATACTTGAATTCTGCAATGTTGGCACCGTCTTGCGATCTTCCTTGAATTGATGATCCATTCTCAATGATAAGTTGTGGTCAAGGAGGTGATCACAAAAAATGATATTTGGTTTTAAGGGTGGATATCCGGCGAGGTTTGTGAGATCTCTAGTGTGGTGATGCACAATGCACGGATAAGAGGCTAGCAAAAAGATAGATACGCAAAAATGGAATGACCAGCTTCTTAGTCTCGGGCCAGAGAAATCATGGCCTGCAATAACTCACTCAAAAATAAATCTTGTACACTAAGGTTTATGCACTCAAATATATATTAGGCTCTGGATAGGTTGAGCAACACACAAGTGATATTTATGACAAGGTTAGCGATATTTTTAGGCATAAAAACCATCTTCAATCTATCTATAACTTGAGAGCACATAAAACACTATGGGTCTTTATTTTAATCATAACCTCCGCTAAAGGTCAAGCTAGCATTTAAATAAATTCAGATTCATATTTTAAGAGAGCACTAGCTTTAACATGCATAAATCAATTACAAAGATAAACAAAGTGGCAATTATAATCATATATCATCATGGCACAAATTTTTGTAACTTTTCCAATGATGTAATCAAGGTGGCGTCTTTATTAATGGTGAAAAAAAACTGAAATACATGCTGAAAATAAATAAACACACTTTCTGAAATTTAAATGAAAACTAAAAATATTACGCAAACACAAACAAACAAAAGCTGCAAATTACAGAGAAAGGGAAAAGAAAAGAAAAACTAAGGTTCCTCCTTCTTCCTAATCCTCCGCCGGTGGTTGGTGTTGATAATCTTGATAGTTGTACCCTTGCTCGTAGTAAGGTTGGACATCCCCTCCAACGAATTGATCCGGCTCCACTAGGTGAAGGCGTCCAATCTCATAGGCAATATTTGCATTGCCCTCACCAAGTTGAGCCGCGTTGGTTTGAATGGCTGCGACGTTTTGCATATTTCTCGCAACATACCCTCCAATTATGGCCATGCATTGTTGTGGTTGGGGATATTGTGCGTAGGGCTCCGCGAAGGCTACGTTGGGCACCACATAATTTGGTGGGGGTACCGGTGCACCATCCCCATGCTTGCATTTGTGGCCCTTCGTAATAATTTGGCGGAGGAGGGATCCCGCCGAAAGGTGGCAGAACATTGGGTTGTGCACTACCCGCTTGTGCGGAGGAGGATCCCTCCTCTACGATTCTTCCCCTTTTATTTTTCTTCGCCGGGACAAGGAGTCCTTCTTCCAACTAATCTTCCCTCCCTTGAATGAAAAGCCTAAGCCTTGCGTCCGGAAGGGGTAAGTTCACCTTGGCCACATGAAAGCCTCCTCTTTCATCTCCACTAATATATTTTCCTTGTCTCAAATACTCAATGCCGAGAGAGATCCCGCACAAAAGATGCTCGGGGTTTCTTGTGATTCCCGGCCGTAGGGAGATGGCCAACATAGAGAGGTAGCACCCCAAACCAATATCTCCCGCTCCCGATGTTGCCTCGCAACACCAACGGTTGATCATAAGGTATGAGGGGTCTATTGGCTGCTTGGCAATTAAAGCCGAGCAGAGCCAATTCAACTCCGTGTCGGTCACCTTCGTCTCCCTCATCCTCCACAATATCCTCTTGCTTATCCAAGAGTGGAATACTTGGATAATGGGGTTACGGATGCAGTTGCGTTGTTGGTGGGCTTCTTCGGAGATCAAATTCCAAAATCCATCTAACATGCCGGGCGGCACGTCAACTTTCTCCGGAGCTCCCTTTTGCAACCCAAGTAGCTCCCTAACATACTCGTAGGGAACCACTTGTTGGACTCCATCCAAACAGAATGATAAATTTGCACCCCATCATCAAGGATAGGCGCCATAGTCATCAAGATTTCCAAGGCAAACTCCTTGTGGGTGTCCGCCGACACCCCGTTGGAGAATTGCACCCATCCAAGGTGCCCCAAATAGTTGAGTGCTTGATCGTCGAAGTCGACATTGGCCACGAGCCTCTTCTCAAGACGAGAGAGTTTCTTCTCCTCCTCCTCCGACAATATGATGAAGCCATATGAGGAATATTGCGGAGTGTACGGAGGTGGCACGGTTGAACGGGTCGATCGTCGCGGTGGGACAGGCGGCTCCTCCGTACGCCCTTGAGGTTCGGTAAACCTCATGGACGTACTCCTTGTTGCCCTCATGCCACCAAGGAGGAGAGCGTCGTTCCTCCTTGGCGGTGTCGTGTCCTCCTCCATGCTCCGAGGAGACTCGGAAACCGAGTGCCTCCTCGAAGACGTCGTTGAAGACGGCTTGGATGACGATGACCCCTTCTTCTTGGTGAAGAGACTTTTTGTTTTCTTCCACATGATTGCAGCACTCTTCTCTCCAGTAAAATTCCGGGTTGCAACCGGTAACTAGGCACTTAAAAACTTACTTCGGATGTGGACTTTGAGTGGATTAAGGGTGTGTATTGTTTGAGCTATCAAGCTTGGGAAGGTTGGCTATGTCTACGGTGGTTCTGGGCACGAAAACTTGAGCACACAAACTGAGGAAGGAGAGGGATGCTTGCCTGCAGAAGACGGGAGCCGGGGGGCTCCTTATGTAGGGGAGGCCGGCCGGCCTGGGCCGACCGGCCTGGGTGGCCGCGTGCTCTCCCCTGGCTCGGTTTTCTTCCAACACGATCATTTCTCCTCCATGACTTCCTTGCCCGCGTGCTCCACGAGTTGCACCGCCCAAATGCTCTCATCCACTCGTTTTCTTGCATTATTGGTCCTTCCACTTGATGCTTCATGCTTTGAGTCATGTCCATGCTACCTTGCTCCACTTGCTTCACATGTCACCATGAATTTCTTGCAAAGTTATGCTTGCTGCCCACCCATGCTTATCCTTTGCATGTGGTCTTGATGAAAGTTGATGAAAGAGCATCCAATGGTGCATGCATGATTAACTTTAACTAGATTGCCTCCCTTTAAGTATGTTTAAGGTTAAGCACTCCTCTAATTTCGAAAATTAAAAATATTTTCAGAGCTATGGAAGAGCTCAAGCATAAAGTTAGAGAAGTTTTAAACCATTAAAAACAAATGTAAGTCGAAAATATTTTCCGACTACATTGATATCGGTTTCACCGGTATAGTTTGCCTTCATTGGTTGAGAGCAAACTTTTCCCGGCTTGATCATGGGGGCATAGGTTTAGGTTCTAATTTTGGATAAATGAGAGAGATTTTGAATAAAACAAAATTAAATGAGGCTTAGAAAAATTCTAATCCTAGAGAAACCAAGGATATAGATTTTTAGACCAACCAAAAGTTTAGTTTCTAGGTTCACGCGAGTCCTACCACGTGCTGAAATTTAATTAACACCTAGGTATAAGTCGTGGCTCTACTCGTGTGTTTTTAGCATGAAAAACAAGTCAACCACAACACCATAATAAGGATGAAGGGTTGAGTTAGGTTCTGAATTTATTTGGTTGTGGTTTCTCGAAAACAAACAAACAAACACATAGGAGGGTTCAAGTAAAGGGTTTATGATCAAGCAAAATATTCAACCAAGAATTATGTATCTTCAACCACTTCTAAGTCTAATGTCTTTGCGTAAAAAAATTCAAAACTAAATTATTAAAAAGACTCGAAAAACCAGGAATCGGGTTGTCCTCCCGGTAGCTTATTCTTGACTCAACGAAACGGGTTGCCTCCCGCCTAGCGCTTTGTTTATAGTCCATGGCTAGACTTCTTCACTTGATTACTTCAGATCAACACTCTTTGCGGGTGTTGCAATCTTGGGTACCCACTTCAGCACCATGTTGTGTGTGGGCTTGTCTTCCGGCTCAGTCATTTTTTTGGTCTTCACAGGCGGCTCTTATTCCTTTGTCTTGACGGATGCAACACCTTCCTTGATTTTATTTACGTCCTTCTTCTTCGGCTCTTTCTTCTTTTTCAGCCCTTCCTTCTTCCTTGGTTCTTCCTTAGCAACGCGACGAGGAGGTGAAACATTTTTAACTTCAATCATATTGCATGCCTCGAGTCGTGGTCGGAACTTGAATGAACTCCTTTCTCCGTTAATGTCGAACATGATCTCTCCCTTGCCAACATCAATAGTAGCTCCCACGGTATTGAGGAAAAGCCTCCCAAGGATGAGCGGCGGCTTCTCCCTCTCTCCCATCTCGAGCACCACGAAGTCGACGGGGATGAAGTGGTGTCCGACCTTCATGGGTACATCTTCGGCAATGCCCAAGGGATAGCGAATGGAGTTATCTCCCAACTCCAAACACATAACCGTAGGCTCCAATGGTAGGCGTAGCTTCTCGAACACATCCCTTGGCATGACGCTCACACTTGCTCCAAGGTCGCACAACGCCTTCTTGAAATTGAATGAACCAACGGAACATGGAATAGTAGGGCATCCGGGGTCCTTTTGCTTCTCTAGCCCATTAGCAATAGCGGCACTACACTCCTCGGACATTTTGACATGATCTACCCCGAGTGTTGCTATCTCATATTTATTTGCAAGTATGTCTTTAAAGTAACGAGAATATGTAGGTACTTGTAGGCCATCTAATAGTGGCATGTTGATACTAAGTCTACGCACAACCTCCACAAACTTCTCAAAGTGGTTGTCAAGTTTACCTCGGAAGTAGCGTGGCTTGAGTTGTGGTATCCTCGTGTCTTCTTCCGGCATCTCAAATTCGGGCTCTTCAGTGACGATCCCCGTAACCTTCTCCTTAGCAACTCCTTCCGTCTCGGCGGATGGTTTAGGCTTCCTTGCTCCTGCGGAACGTTCCGGATCTTCGGTCTCCTTTCCCGAACGTGTTTGAATGGCCTTCGCCGATTCGGGACTTTTAGGTTGTATCGGAAGCTTCCCGTCATCATTAGTGAGGCGCCCGGCAAGTTGTCCAACTTGCGTCTCGAGCATCTTCATCATGTTGAGCACTTGATGGTTGGAGCTTCCGACCTCCGTCACTTTGCTATCGATGTTCTCCAACACCTTGTCTATGGCTTTGAACTTGGTGACAGTGTCCTTGTTGATCTTAGCTTGCTCGTCCATGAATTCCTTCAATTGTATACAAATCGGAGCCGAATTAGGAATAGATGAGCTTGCATTAAATTGAGGTCTACCTTGCCCGTAGCGGAAGTTCGGCAATTCTCCCTTCCTCATGTAGTCGAGCACTTTGGCTTCCTCCAGACAATCTTTGCAGACATGGCCATACTCTCCACATTCTTCGCATGTGGATCTCGCTTTGGTGGCCTTCAAGTCTTGAGCCTCTTTCTTTTCTATCTCCATCTTCTCCAACCTCCTCATGAGCGAGTCGATCTTGCCTTCAAGTATGTTCTCCTTCTCCATTTGCAAGACTCCCTTGACGTTCCCCATGGGTTGAACCGGATGTAGGCGCCTGGATGACGCCCATGTGTCATTATCCGCGACCTTCTTGAATAGAGTGAAAGCTTCCGTCGGTGTTAGCTCGATGATGGATCCTCCCGCCGGTGCATCGATGATCATCCTTGATGCCATGGTGAGTCCTTGATAGAACTTTTGCACGTGGTCTTCCTTCGGGAACTTGTGATGTGGAACCGCCCGAGTGTACTCATTGAAGCACTCGAATGCCTCCGAGATAGTTTCCGTAGGATATTGAACAAAGGTGGCAATCTTATTACGCAAACTTTGAGTTTTACCCGGCGAGTAGTATTCCTTCATGAAAGCCTTCATCAACGTGTTCCAATTTTGCACCGTCTCCGCCGGTTGAGAGTGGAACCATTGCAAAGCCTTCTCGAGAAGTGAGAACGAAAAAATCCTTGCCCTCATTTGATCTTGAGTCACCCCATCCATGTTGAAAGTTTGACATAGTTGAATAAACGCTTGGAGGTGAAGGTTTGGATCCTCTTTGCACCATGCGGATAGTTGACGTCTTGATCTCGAACGGTCTTCCAATCTCCTCAAGGTTCAAGATTGGTAGGTCGATGATGTTCGGGGTGCATAGCTCCCCAATCTTGCGCTCTTGCGGTTGGTCACCCACCGGTGGAAGTCGATTCTCCCGAGGACTTTGAGGTGGTGAATTCTTCAGAGATTCCTTCGATCTTTTGTCTTCCGACTTCGAATCTACAAAATCCAGCTTTTTAGCTTGATGTGCTTCGCGTCTCCTTAGCCTGTAAAGTTTTTCTGGATCATCCACAAAATTATCGGGTTTGTTGGAGAGGTAGCCGTCCATCTCCTGTTAGGGTTAGCAATAAACAAAATATGCAAAAACTAGAAAGTAAAAATAAATATATGAAAACTAGGATTAGACAAACTAGATTATATTTATTTTGAGGATGATCAAAGTTTAGTAGATGCAAAAAGAAAAATTAAAAGAAAACTGAAAATCACAAAAGGGCAATAGAAAATCAAATCTTGATCACTTGTTCCCCGGCAACGGCGCCAGAAAAAGGGGCTTCTTGACGGTTAATAGTTGTATCAAAGTTCGTTTAGACTCGCAAGCGTACAAGTCTCCCGTCGTAGTCAAGGGACCCTTCTTCCCTCGAGTGGTGAACCCAAGGTATCGAATCCGTGGAACAAATGTGTGACGCAAAAGATGATCTAGTAAAGCCAAGCAACTTCAATCTTCGGTATAGAGAAACCCTAATGCATCTAGATAAAGAACACAATACTAATCTAATCTACTAAAGACCGGAGATAACAAAGAAAGATAGGGTAGATAAACCGATCTAGAGAGATCGGGTTAAGCCTTTTGTTGAAATTCCAAGCAAGAGAAGAAGTAGCAAACCGATTCTTATTAGAAGCCTCTTTAACTCGTGGTTTCCCATCCAACTCCGAAAACATCCGCCTTCCAGAACCCCCATTCTGTCACAACGTATCCCTACTCATGCGGGTAGTCTAGGGCGAGTCCAAGGACAAGTCGAGTTCTTTCGGAAGATCTGGCGTGTACCTCTAGCCACCGCGGCTACAAGAACACCCTATATGATCTATCTCGAGAATAGATCTAGAATAAGCAAAGCCGAACGAAAAACGAAATCTTCGAGGAAACACTTGATCGCTAGAAATAGATTCAACTCGATAATTCAACCATTACAATGATACATAAACAAGATCACAACCGGGATCCTACCTTGATCTTGCTTCTAGCTCCGGGAACTCTGACGTGGTCTTCCGTGCAAGGTTCCCACGTCGGCTAGGGAGACCCTAGTCAACTAGCTCGACCCTTTCCTCTCTTCTCTGCTCCTCGGCGGCCGATGACGAATTGGATGATGCGTGGCTCTCGACCCCGGTGCTATAAATAGCCCGAAGGGCGGCTAGGTCAAAGGAGGGGGCAAATGGGCCCTGGACTGGGCTGGGCCGGCCGGCCTGGGCCCATCCAGGCCCAGCCCGCGGCCTCCTTTGCGTGGTGTCGGTTCCCGAGTCTTCTAGATGCTTCCCCCCTTCGCATGTAGGCCCTTGTCGTCAGTTTCTCTCTGAGTTGGACGTAGCTCCTTGTCTCGCAAGATTTGGCACTTTTCTGGTTAGGTCCTCGGAGTTTGTCATCTTCTCGGGTTGAGTCCCTGGCTTCTTGGAGTCAAGTTTGCTTCATTGCATGACTTATACGGGCTTCAAGGTCTTGTCACAAGGTGCTTGATGAACTTATCCCTAAAGTCTTGCATTTAACGCTAAAACCCTGCATAAACACTAAACTCCAAAACCGACATGCACAAGTGAACTTGTTATACCACGGGGGTTAGTACCAATGGATAAGGTATAAAACTTATGCCAACACCAAAGGTAAACTCATGGCTAGGTTGACGGATTTTCACCGTCAACAAATGCGCCATTGGGGTTGCCCCCTTTGGGCAGTGGTGGTGGAGTCCGCTCCTTGCGGTTGTTGTCGCGGGGACTGTGGTCATCCTGGCGACGTCGATCATCACGTCGGTCGTCTCGTCGGTCATTGTGACAATCATCATGGCGATCATCACGACGATCACTTCTGTGGTCATCGTGCCTGTCGTTGCGGTCATCGCGACGGTAGTCATCACGTCTGTCATCACGGCGGTAGTCGCAGCGATAATCACGTCGATCCGTATCATCATTGCGAGGATAGGGCCTGCGGTCACGGTAATCTCGTCGATCAGGTCGATGGTTATGATTGTCAAAGTGTTGGCCACAGTTGCGGTCGACGTTGCCATTGCTTCTGGTCTTCTTGGAGGTAGTTGGGACTCCAAGGGCACACTTCAACTGCTCACACTCCCTCATGGTGTGCTTGGCGTCACGGTGGAACTGGCACTGGTCGTCCATGACCATATTGAAGACACCTTCGAGGAAGGTGGAAGGTCTTGGTGGATCTGTCACATAGGCTTCGCTAGATTGCTTACGCGACCTGGTGCCTCTATCATCATGGTCTTCTCCGTTGAAGTCATGCATTACCGCATCTTGCGTGTCAACCAGTTTTTCGACGTAGGCCATGAGGTCACCAATGGTTTTTGCGTCGGCTTCGTGGATCTTCTCAAACAACTTGATGTTGGTGATTCCCTTTTTGTATTAGGTGATGACGTCGTCGTCTTTGACACCTTCAAGGGTGTTGCGGTTCTCGAAGTAGCGGTCGGTGTACTCACGGAGAGTTTCATCACTTCTCATCCGCACTCTGGCGAGATGGTGAGTATTGCCATGACGATTCTAGATCGCCTGGTAGTTGGTCGTGAAGAGGCGAGACAGAGTTGCCCAGGAGGTGATGCACTCTACTGGGAGATTGTCGAGCCACAAGAGTGGTGCCTTGCCCATCACGAGGGGGAAGTATCCCGCCATGTGGTCTTCATTGCCTCCAGATGCACGCTCCGCTATGCTGTGCATCTTGAGCCATATATTCGGGTCGGAGCGATCGTCGTACTTCTTAATAGATGGCTTGAAGTCCTTGGGGTATCTGATTGTTCGGAGACGTTGTGAGAAAGTTGGGAAATTATTAACCGCTCCCGGGCTTGCTGATGGAGCATGATTAGCAGGGATGACGTAGAGGTCGTCAGGAGGGGCGTTGTCTTGGTCGTACTGGGCACGTCGTAGGAGTTCCTGATCGTGCATGATCCAAAGATCTGTAGGTTGAATAGGGTTGTTGGCGTCGAGGGCGTCAGGGACTCCATGCTCGTGGTCGTAGTTAGCACATTGAGCTATCTCGACTTTATCTCTTATGCGGTAACGCTGACTTCCCTCTGCACAATTGGCCTGGACCGGAGGAGGCTGAGCTCCTGCATTGCGTCTTGGATTTGGGGCTGCGTTCCCCTAGATGTTGGCAGCGTTGGCTGCATTGTTGGCGGCATTACCAGCAGCATTGGCCAGGGCGTTTGCTAGAGCGTTAGCCGCAAGGTTGGCTAGAGCGTTGGCTGCAGCATTGGCAGCGGGATTGGCTGGCTGCACTACTTCGTTTTCGCCTCGACCTTCTTCAGCCACCGGGTCGAGGGGACCCTGGCTACGACGTCGCTGGCGAGGACGCTCCGATCTGCTTCTAGAGTAAGAACTTGCTGCAGATCTGCTATATCCAAGACTTCTTTCTTCGATCTGAGCAGCAGTGGCGCGGACGTTTGCTTGGAGACGTCGGACCATTGGGGAATCTTCGAGGTGGTTCAGAGTGGCAAGAGCGGCACCCAAGTTGGTTTGTGGTGAATTATAGACTTTAAGTCCTTCACGCTCGAAATCCATGAGGAGGTCTCGCGTGCGTAATCTCTTGGCACGAGGTAAATTATCTTGGCGTCGCTGCTGAGGGCAGCTGGTGCCGCGGGTGCTTGTTGCCCAACATTGGCGTTGACTTGACCGGCGTTAGCCAGTGGTTGGCCAGCACCTGGGGCAGCAATAGCGAGCTCTTGTCGCCGGACGGCTCTGGCAGCATTGGCATTTTCACACTCTTGTCGTTGCTCGTCTCTTTCTCCATCTAGTGGTGGCGCATCCGCAGAAACAACCAAGATCTAGCGATCTGGGGTCTCGAACTCCTCTCCGGATAGTTCGGGGAGATTGTTGTATGAGCGACCTGGAACGCAAGGCAGTCTGGAGACGACTCCTGCTTCATCCGATGGCAGTGAGCCGTGGTGAGGGGTCGACGAAGCTTCTTGAGGACACGGCACTGGCGTGCAGTGTGCTTGGACTTCTCGTGAATAGGGCAGGGTTCGTCGAAGTGATTCTTGCAGCTTCCACGATCTTGGGTCTTGGGTCCAGATTGAATCTGGATCTTGTGCTTCATGAAGCGTGATGCTACGTGAGCAGTGTTGTTCAAGCAAAGAGGCATGCTGGAGGTTGACGAGGTCGTGCGAGGGCGTTTAACGCGCTCACAGACTTTGATCGTGTCAGAGAGCTTGCCCTCGACATAATGAATCCCAGCGATCAGGTCGCTAGGAGTGGGTGGGTGGGTTTCCGATGACAGATCTGTTTCGATCTGTTGGTCGGTGGTGACCGCGTTGCCTTCGATGACGAGGCGGGCGGCTGGAGCGGTGGATGTCGCTGGGATCGAGCCAAAGCAGATGTCGACGGGGTTGGAGAGAATGTTCGCCATGCTCTTCAGGGAGATGACGCCGTTGGTCGAAGCCATCGAGTTGCACGAAAAACCTTGACTCAGCCCCTACCTGGCACGCCAACTGTCAGATGGTGAGATCTAGACAGCCCGCGGGAGTGTTAATCCCTATGGTTTAGTTGTTCGACGAGGGGGAGTCTAAGGCTAAGAACTTGAAGGTCGCACACGAGTACGCGGAACACAGAGAACACGTCGAGTTTATACTGGTTCGGGCCTCCGGAGAGTAATACTCTACGTCCAGTTGTTGGTGTAGATTGCTTGAAGGTTGCGTATGAGTACAAGGGGTCGCCTCATCTGTCTTATATTGGCCAGTGGATGAGGTCGGTTCCCAAACTCCTGGTCGGTTACGACCAGGAGACCTAAGTCTACATTACACATCTTGCCATATCCCGTTGACCTGCTTTGGGCGAAATCCACCGAGGTCTTGTCTTGTACACCGAGTCTTGAGGTCATGATGGATTAGATCGTCTACGGAATCTTCTGGAAGGTCTTCAGGAGGTCGTGTAGGCTGCCAACTAGGTCGGTTGGGCCCACTAACAGGTCGGCGGGTCTTCTAATGGGCCGGACCCACTTGTCGGGGACGGCCGTGAGCCTGGTCGGTGGGGACCCAGGGGTACCCATGTCTCACAAAACCTTGCACACAAGCACACACTAAGCATAATATCGGGCCTACATGCATAACGGTAAAGCAAAGATCCAATCATGGAGTGATATACCTTTTGGTCGATGCTTTTGCCTTCCTCATTTAGATCAATATGTCCATTTGATGGCTTAGGTGTTTTGATAGGCATGGCATTGTTCATGTCAAACTTCTTGAGTATATCATTGGTGTACTTGGTTTGACTTATGAATGTGCCATCCTTAAGTTGCTTGATTTGAAATCCGAGAAAAAACTTCAACTCACCCATCATAGACATCTCAAATCTTTTGGTCATAATCCTACTAAACTCATCAACCCAAACTTGATTAGTAGAGCCAAATATAATGTCATCGACATATATTTGGCATACAAATAAATCATTGCATTATTTACGAGTGAAGAGAGTAGGATCGGCTTTGCCTATTTCAAAGCATTTCTTTAACAGAAATTCCTTAAGGCATTCATACCATGCTCTTGGGACTTGCTTGAGCCCATAGAGTGCCTTATGGAGCTTGTAGACGTGGTTAGGAAATTGAGGATCTTCATAGCCCAGTGGTTGTTCAACATAGACTTCTTCGGAGATTGGGCTATTCAAGAAAGCACTCTTGACATCCATTTGATGTAACTTGAAGTTGTGATGAGTGGCAAAGGCTAAGAGTATGCGAATTGCTTCAAGCCTTGCTACTGGTGCATAAGCTTCTCCAAAGTCTAAGCCTTCTACTTGAGTATAGTCGTTTGCCACCAATCTTGCTTTGTTCTTAGTCACCACGCCATTCTCATCTTGTTTGTTGCGGAAGACCCATTGGGTTCCAATCACATTTTGCTTGGGGCGTTCCACTAAGGACCAGACTTCATTTTGTGTGAAGATGTTGAGCTCTTCTTGCATGGCCATTGCCCAATCAGCATCCCCAAGTGCTTCTTCAACCTTAAGAGGTTCCAACATAGAAACAAACGAGTAATGTTCACAAAAAATTGCTAATCTTAAACGAGTTGTTACCCCTCTACGGATGCTTCCAAGAATGTTGTCAACCGGATGATCTCGTTGAACACTTTGGCGAACTCTTGGATTTGGGTCAGAAACTTCTTGTTGGATCAATACCTCATCTTCTTAAATACTTTGGGAATCACCAGCAACAGGCCCGGAGTCTCCGGGATTTTCTCTGGAGTTTCTGGGAAACCCGGAATCTCCAGATTTTTCTCCGGACACTCCGGGGTTCACCGCGAGAGGTGTACTTGCTGGTTCTTCTATCATCTCGCAGTCCTCATCATCTTCTTCTCGAGGCTTAACTTCTCCAATGGCCATCTTCTTTATAGCCTTTTCAGCTGGTATATCCTTGCCTACACACAATTCATCAACTTGCTCCACTTGAGAGCCATTAGATTCATCAAACGTCAAGTCACACGTGACTTCAACAAAACCGGTGGTTTTGTTGAGGACATAATAGCCATAAGCGTTTGAGGCATAACCAAGAAAGATACCTTCATCAACTTTAGGTGCAAACTTAGAGCTTTTGGGCTTCTTGTTAAGAATGAAGCACTTACAACCAAAAACACTAAAGTAAGACACGTTAGGCTTTTTACCGGTTAGAAGTTCATAGGTGGTTTTGTGACGAAGCTTGTGAAGATACAAACGGTTGATAGCATGACAAGCCGTGTTGATTGCTTCTGCCCAAAAACTATCTGAAGTCTTGTACTCATCAAGCATGGTTCTTGCAGCTTCAATGAGAGTCCTATTCTTCCTCTCCACTATCCCATTTTGTTGTGGAGTGTATGGGATGGAGAGTTCATGACCAATGCCTTCTTCATCAAGATACTCTTCAATGTTGGTGTTCTTGAACTCGGTGCCATTGTCACTTCTCACTCTCTTGATCTTCACATCAAACTCATTTTGGGCTCTTGTGGCAAACTTCTTGAATATTTCATGAACCTTGCTCTTGTCCTTCATAAAGAATATCCAAGTGTACCGAGAATAATCATCAACAATGACAAATCCATACTTGTTCCCTCCAATGCTAACATAAGCCACAGGACCAAAGATATCCATGTGAAGTAGTTCCAATGGCCTTCTAGTGGTGAGTACATTCTTGGCGGGATGAGGAGCACCAACTTGCTTTCTGGCTTGACAAGCACTACAAATTCTATTTTTCTCAAAATGAACGTTTGTTAGTTCTAGGATGTGTTCCCCCTTTAGAAGCTTATTGAGATTGTTCATCCCAACGTGAGCGAGTCGGTGATGCCAAAGCAAACTCAAGCTAGACTTTGCCAATAAGCATGTATCAAGTTGGGCTTTATCCGATGAGAAATCCACCAAGTAAAGCCTTCCCTTGAGTTCACCATTAAAGGCAACAGAGTCATCGCACCTTCTAAAGACGGTCACACCCTCATTGGTGAACAAAATTGTAGCCCATCTTACATAGTTGTGAAACAGACAACAAATTGTAGTCCAAAGGTTCAACCAAATAAATATCGGAAATTGAATGATTGATTGAGATAGAAATTTTACCAAGACCAACAACTGTTCCTCCACCACTGCCTCCAAAGGCAATTCTTTCCGTAGGATTTTCAATCATATCACAAGATGTAAACATTTTCTTCTCTCTGGTCATATGATTTGTGCATCCACTATCAATCACCCATTTGGTTCCACCGAAGGAGTATGCCTACAAAACAAATTATGCTTCTGTTTTAGGTATCCAAGTAGGTTTGGGTCCTAGAGTGTTAGTCACAGGAACTTTGGGCACCCAAACATTCCTTTTGATCAATGTCCCTTTTGTGCGGGGTCCCACATACTTGGCAACCACCTTACCCTTGTGGTTCCAAGTCAACACATAATCGGCATAGAAGCTATCTTGTGAAGCATGTGGCTTGGGCTTCTTGCTTGACTTGACTGGGTTGGACTTCGCCTTAAGATGTGGTGCATTTGTTGTGACTTGAGTGCCCTTGAACTTGATGGGAGTGTTGTACTTGACTTGGTTGTCAATGTTCTTGGCACCTAATTTCTTCATTCCATGTACCACATTCCTTGTCCCCACACCTTTGGTGTGGTAGTTCTTGATAAATGGGATAGGGTCCTTTGTGCCTTGTTCTTGCTCAACAAGACCCTTCCCATCCGCAAAGCCAAACTTCTTCATGTAGCTTGACCCAAAGCCTTTTGTATGGTTCTCAAACTCACCTCTCTTGGGTTCTTTCTTCTTCTCATCAATGAGAGAGTTTGACAACCTAGCAATCTCTTTCTTCATAGCATTCATCTCGTCAATGTTAGTAGCACAAGCATTTATATCAATTTTATAACACCGAGAACAACCATTGCTTGTTGAGGCTTTAGAGTTAGACAGAGCATCATTAGATGTTGTTGCAGCATTATTCTTGTGGTTGTCAAGTTGAACTTCTAGTGCTATGTGACTAGTCTTTAAGCTTTCAAAGCTCTTTTGAAGTTCAAGCTTTTCACCCTCAAGTTTCTTGCAAGCATCCTTAGCTAGGAAAGATTCCCTAGTTAATTCATCTACTATCAACTCATCTTTAGCTTGGGATTTCTTGAGGCTAAGAATTTCTAACTCCTTTTCCTTGAGCAATTCCTCTCACACCTTGAAACCCTTCTTTCCAATTACAAGGGCATTCTCAAGGGCAATGGTATTCTCCCGCTCAAGTCTAAAGAGTTCTTATTACACCTCTAGAGACCCATCTCTATTCTCTATTTCTTTCATTAAAACATGATTTTCTTAGTTGCCTTTTTACCAAAGCTATTGATCATCTTTTCAAATTCAAGATCACTTTCACTATCATCATCTAGGGGCGGGGTGGGAGTGTCTACCTTAGAGCCCCTAGCCATGAGGCATGTGTGGGTGAAGTCATCTTCATCATCGGTGAGATCTTCAAAGAGTGAGACTTGTTGATTGGTTCTCCAATAGAGATAGTGGCAAGACCCACTTCATCATCAGAGTCAGAGCTATCATCATTTGAGTCCCATTCTTCACCCAAGTGTGCTTCACCAACTTCTTTCTTCTTGTTCTTGAAATTCTTGTTGGTGTCCCTTCTTCTCACTTTGATGTTGGGGCACTCCGCAATGAAGTGACCCTCCTTTCCACACTCAAAGCATGGCCTCTTGGAAGTCCTCTTCGTCTTGATCTTGTCTTTGTCTTTGCTCTTGTTGAGGAAAACCCTCTTCTTGAATATTTTGTTGAACTTTCTTACAAAGAGTGCCATTTGCTCGGGAGTCATGTTCTCATCACTATCTTCCTTGACCACGGTCTTGGAGGTTGATGAGCTAGATTTCTTCTCCTTACTAGATGCCTTGAGGGCCACTCCCTTGTTCTTCTCAAGTTGTTCATGCATCTTGGACATTTCTTGTGAGAGCTTTGACTCCTTAACGGTGATAAGATGTTCTTCATTCTTCCAATCACATCCGCCGGAGTGAACTTGTTGAAGCCTCTCTTCTCTCTTATGAGTGTTGGTAGTTGAACATCTCTTGCCATGTATGTAGAGAGCATCTTATCAAGCACTTCTCTTCTTCCCCATCTTGTGCTTCCAAGAGACTTGATCTTGTTGATGATCTTGTTTAAGTGGTTGTACATATCTTGTGGAGACTCATCATCCCCGATAACAAAATGGTTGAGCTCACTTTCCAAAGCACGAATTCTTCCTTCTCTCACTTGCTTTGTCCCTTCATGGTTGATGAACAATGTGTCCCACACTTCCTTGTCAAATTTTAACCCATCCACATTGTCATACTCTTCGGACGTGAGTGAACTCTTGATGATGTGTATGGCTTGATAATTTGTTTGTATCTCATTTGCTTGATCTTGAGTTAGCGTTGCATCACCACTAGGGAAAGTAATACCCATGTTCACAATAGTTCAAAGTGCGATATTCACCGCCATCAAATACACCTCCATCGAGTTCTTCCATTTGGAATAGCCGGTTCCATCAAATTGGGGTATCTTCCCAATGTGGCTAGAACCCGATGGATGGTTAAAAGATAAACGGGAGTAATTGAGAGAGGTTTGAGTATAGTCCCTTGATGACGATGGTCGTCGAGCGGAGCGGTTGTGAGGACCATGTGTGGTTCGAGGACCGGTGGATGGTCGCTTCCTTGTGTGATGAGTGATTGACAACGTTGTGTGGACTGATTCTTGGCTAAGTATTGCAGGTGCAGGTTGCGGCTTGACTGGTGTTGGTGCAGGTGAAGAACAAGCGCGAAAGTTCGTCGCCGGTGAGGCCTCCAGGTGTGGAGAAGACAAGTAGGCTTCGTTCGAGGGACCCGGTGGCCAGCGGGGTCAAGTGTGGGCCGCATGGTGGCATGAACAGCAAGATGAAGTCATGGACAGTTTCTTGGTTGAGCCTCAAAACCAAGGTCGAGCCGGGACTACGTGGGAGCCGAGTCATGAGTGGAGATTGGCGGAGGCTACACCGAGTTCGCGGGGTTTCCGGTGGTTCACCAGAAAACCACTGGGTTCCTTGGTTGATCCACAAAGCCAAGACCGAAGAACCGAAAACGGAGCTGCAGCAGCGCCAGACCGGTCTGACCGGTGGGGAGCACCGGTCTGACCGGTGTGTGACGATGCAGTCTGGAGACTTCGAAGCGGAGGACACGCGTCGGGATCGCATGGCTCGCGTCGAGGCTACGCAGGGTGCGGTCGCCGGGCATCCGTCCGATGGTGAAGACATGAAGACTTCCAAATCTGCCCTTGAGGGGCTTGTATCCCTAGTTATTAGGAAAGGGCATTTTAGACTTTCGGTTGCCTCCATATAACCCAAGAGGTGAGAGGATGGCAGCCAACTCTTGGAACCCTAGCTCATTTGTTTTCCCATTGTCCTTCCTATTTTCCTTAGGTTTTCCATAGGACTAGCAAGAGAGCTTCATGGAGAGATCTTGTTGAGAGGGATGGATGATCGGGCGCCTTGCTAGACCTTGTATGAACCTTTGTTTCATGTATAGATGATTCGGCGTGGTTCCTCAAGGTTTGGATGTGTTTTCCCCGGTTGTTCTTGGTGGTGATTTTCGGAGCCCTCTCTTGGTGATTTCTTTGGGTTGTTTTCGAGACCTTTCTCTTGGGTATTTGATGGGGGAAATTTGTGGGAACCCTTCGTGGTTCTTTGGGCTGTGATTCCCCTCCCAAATCTGTGAGTAAAGGTGCTTGATTTTGAGGTTTCTTGAGTTCTTGGGTTGGCAGTGCTCTTGGCGGGATTTCCTTGATTCCTCCTTTTTGGACGAGTTTTGGTGGGATTAAACTTGGCTATGGACTCCTCATGAGGTGTTCCTAATATCCCCAAAGTCTTGTTCAACTCCGTGGAGCGATTCGGGAGATCGAGGTTTGGATTTGGGGGAGTTGACCCGCGGTGTCTTTGTTCATCCCGAGTCGCCCGAGCTACACCGGGGCCCCGACCGGGTGCTCTTGACCGGTCTGATCGGTGCAACCCTCGGTGGGATTTTGCTCGAGTGAACGTCTTGGTGTGTTCATTGTTGTCCTGTGGTGCTACTGTTTCGAGTTTGGGTCAGTTTGGTGGTTGGTTAGCCTGTTTGGTGCCTTGGGGGCTTTCAGGCTGTGATCGGTTTGACCGGTGTGTCTCACCGGTCTGACCGGTGTAGTGCCACTTAGTGAAAGTTGCTCAGTTTCACCGGCAGGGACCGGTCTGACCGGTGGTGCTCACCGGTCTGACCGGTGTGAGTCTGTAGACTCGAGGTTTGGTGTTCCGCTGCGTTCTCAGGTCGGAAGGTTGTGTGTTGGTTCCTAGGTCCAGTGGCACTCCAGTGGCTACGTGGGCTTGGCCAACTTGGGTAGTGAGTCGGAGACGTGTGTTGGAAGCCGCTTTCATCTTGTTGGAGTTTCCATCTCCTTCGAGAAGAATTTTTATCGGCTCCCATTCACTCCCCCCCTCTCTGGTTCGCCGTATCGGTCCTTCAGGTTGGACCTTGCATCATCAAATTCTTCATCCTCACTATCGGAGGATTCTTCACCATGTCCATGTGCTTGATGACTTGTGCTTGCTCCAAGAGTGCCACCTCCTTGAGGTAGGACGGGAGGTGTGCCAATGACATTGTTGGCAGGATCACCTTTGGGGAGAAGGTGGATCTTGAGCGTTTGGATCTGACATCTTCTTGACTCCAAGTAGTTAAGCTTCAAATTCGGAGCACTTGGCTCTGATACTAATTGAAAGGATCAAGATGTCGACTAGAGGGGGGTGAATAGTCGAACCTGAAAATTCACAAACTTTTTCGTAGTTGTTAGACTAGGTCCGGAGTCTCCGGATATTTTTCTGGATACTCTGGGAAATCAAGAGAATCCGGGAAAATGTTCGGATTGTCCGACCTACGAGGGGGGAATCAAATTCGACAAAAATTAAACTTTCTCAAATTTAGATCTATGAAAATAGGTTATGCACTGAGATGAGACAAGCCTGTTTATCCACCTAAAACTTACAGGTACCTCAACACGAAGTAGATCGGCACCAAACCCTAGAAATGTGCTCAAAGGAGATACAAGCATACAACAAGGTGAACAAGCACAGGAGACACAAGGATTTGTTACCGGAGTTCAACCTCGCACCTTGAGGTCTACGTCTCCGTTGAGGAACCCGCAAAGGGTGGACCTTTACACCTAGGTCACTTTCCTCCCTCTGGCGACCACAAAGATCAAGCTAGAGTTACTTACTCAATTTCGGGGTGATACAAACTTCCTTGGGCAGCCACAACCATTGGATGCTCCAAGGAAACACCTAGCCGTCTAGGAGCTCAAAGCTCCAAGAGTAACAAACATGAAATGTGCCAACCAAGCGAAGAACAAGGTGCTCTAGAGATGGGAAATCAGTTCACTAGCACTGTCCAAGCTCTTGCTCTCAATCCCAAATCCCCACCAAATCTCACCAACTTAAAGCCAAGGGGAGTAAAGAGGAGAGTAAATGAGTTCTGAAGGTTTGCAGTTCGAAATGGGAAAGAGAGAGAGAAAGGAAAGGGTGAAGAGAGCTTTTATACCCCCTCACACAGAAAAGAGTCGTTACAGCTCTAAGACCCGAAATGTCTGGGAAAATCCCGGAAACTCCGAGAAGTCCGGAGACTCCGGGTAAAACCGGGATACTCCGGCCTTCCAAGGTCAGCACCCAAGAATATAACCACGTGAATGTGTTGGTGCAAAGGTGTCTCTCATAGGTTTTGTTTTGACAAATAGAGCACATGTTCGACTGTTGGAGGATATATTTCCTATCCCTCTTATAGTACAGCGTTCCTAGGACTCAAATTCAAAATATAAATAGACAAGCCTTCATAGGAACCCTTTGTAGCATCACTTCCTTTTTGTATAGACAATGAATCACAGTTGATGCCACATACAATTTTAATACCTGCTCATTGTTGACGGTTGATTATCGTATCAAAGTTCATTTGGACTTGCAAGCGGACAAGTCATCTGTCGTAGTCAAGGGACCCTTCTTCCCTTAAGTGTGAACCCAATGTATCGAATTTGTGGAACAATGTGTAACGCAAGATCTAATCTAATAAGCAGAAAACACTTTGATCTTGAAAAGGGGTTTTGCATCTAATCTATGGAAGAACCATAAAATGCATCTAATCTACTAAACACCAGAGGTAGCAAGAGAAAGAGAGATAAAACCAATCTAGAGATTGTATCGGGTCTTTTATTGAAGTTCCAAAGCAAAGAAGAATAAAGCAAACGAATCTCATAACTAGCCTCTTTAAATTGTGGCTTCTGTTCCAGCTCCGAAGACGCCTGCCTTTTGGAGCCACTGTCCTGTCACAACGCACCCCTATTCGTGCAGGTTAGCCTAGGGCAAGTCCAAGAAGAACAAGTTGAAAACGCTCGGTAGATCAGGTATGCACCTCTAGACACCATGACTACAAGAGCACCCTAAGCAATCTAGCTATAGACTAGATTGGGGAAGAAGCAAACCTAAGCAAAGACAAAGTCGTAGAGAAAGCACTTGATCACTAGAAATCGGATTCAATCTTGCAAATTCAACACGAGGACAAGATCACCACCGGGATCCTACCTTGATCTTGATCCTAGCTCCGAGAACTCTGACGTGGTCTTCCATGCAAGGTTCCCACGTCAGCTAGGGGAACCCTAGTCAACCATCTCGACCCTCTCCTTTCTGGAACGATGTCATTCTCTTCTCTGCTCCTCGGTGGCGGATGATGAATGTCTTCTCTTCGTGACTCTCGGCCAGGGGGCTATAAATAGCCCGAGAGGCGGCTAGGTCAAAGTGGGCATCGAACCGGGCCTCGAATGGACTGGGTTGATCGGCCCAGGCCGGCCGGCCCGGGCCCATTTCGGCCCGGTTCGGCCCCGGTTTCTTCCCCGGTTGCTTCTCGCGTGATTCCTTATTTGTGTGCACTTACATGTGGGCCTTTGACGTCGTTTCCTTCACGGTTAAGGCTTGAATCTTGTCATCCAAGCTTCATTGTTTTCTGGTTGAGTCCTTGAAGATTTGCACGTTGACGGTCCTCAGGTCATTTGGAGTCATGTTCATCGCGTGTCTTGACTCTTGTCGGGCTTCATGATCTTCTTCCAAAGTGCTTGATGAACTTATCCCGAAAGTCTCCTCTTTAGCGTAGATTTCCTGTGTAAACAATAAACTCCAAAATCGTCATGCAAGAGTGAACTTGTTATATATAGGGGGTTAGTTACAGTGGTTAGAATAATGAATCAATGCCAACATTAAAGGTAAACTCATGGCTAGGTTGACGGAAATTCACTGTCAACACTCATACACTAGATAAATCATTAGTCACTTAAGCGTGTGTCATTAAATCACCAAAACCCACTTAGGGGGCCAAGATACTCTTCAGGGGTACTCATAGAGAGGGCCTACAAGCAAGGCGGGAGAGGAGGCGAATCCTCCAAAGTCTCTACTAGGATGATTGAGGCGAGGTGCCAATGTCGTGAGAAGGGGGGGGAGAGAGAGAGAGAGAGAGAGAGTGGTGTGTCATCGTGTGTGGGGATTGAACGTCATGCCCGCGGCAGGGCGTCTGCCTCCTCCTTTTATAGGCAAGGGGAGGCAGTTTCAGGCATATGTCGCACAGTGAAGTGTACAATGGTCATGTACTGGCGAGCAGTAAGTCGAGCGGGGCCGTCGTCCTTGCGAATCCTTGCGCCTGGCATGGGTTGATGGTGATCTCCGACTTCCGCGGGCGTCGTGGCGGCTTCTGTGCTTGTCAGAGAACAGCTTTAAGGGGTAGCTCTGATCGGGGTCCGCACCTAGTCGTCATCCGTACACATATCAAGAGTGCCCATGCTTGTTTGAGGGCCTCATTCATGGGAGAAGGTTCGGGGGGCTGGCAGCACAGGTGCTGAAGTGGTGTTGTCCCGTCTGCATAGTGTGTCGCCGGCTTGCACGATGGCGGGGATGGTCGTATAGTGCCGAAGTTGGCGGACAAGACTTGGGCCGCGTCATTTGTGCCGTCGCGTCATCCAGCATGTGCGCTTGGTCGCCGTCCATACACCCTTCGAGAGTGCTCTCATGCCCTTTCGTTGGGCTTGTCGTGAGAGGATGACGGGTGTTGGTAGTACAGTGCTGTGGAATGATGCTGGCCTCAGGGGCGAAGCCGGAACAGGAAGCCATCGGGGTCGGATGCGTTAGACGTTGGGGTCGATTGTGTGGATGAACAATGCTAAACAGTGATTTCGATTTATTTTGGCAAATTTTGTCGGGGTCCGGCGACCCCGTCGGCTCCATGCAGCTCCGCCCCTGGCTGGCCTGTCCGCACAGGGCCACGCAGTTCTTGCACAGTGCAGGGGATGACGCACCAAGGTTCGCCCGCACAGTGATGGGGCCAGACGTGCGGAGAGTAAGGCGGTGTCAGGCATGCGGCGTGGGAGGTGATTTGTCTTTTGACTTTGGTGCCCCGCAGTAGATCGGAGCATTTAATGCTCCTGTCGGGCGGGGCGGACGGGCGAGATGTCGCTGTCGAGGGGCGGCCTTGAGCGAGGGGGTTTGTCACATGCTCGAGGGGCGCTGAGACCCTCGAGCGAGGCGGAGATGGGGTGCGCAAGCAAGCACCCTCCATGGAGGGGCCCGAGCGACCGTTGGGCCATAGCGGGACTTGGGCCTTGCACGCGCCTGGTCCCCTTTTGGTCTATGGAGGTATATGGGTTATTTGCATTTTGAGATGGTGATTATCCCCTTGGTTAGGGGACCCCTTATGACCGTCCTGGACAACCGCCAATTCCCAAAGCACATGGGTCCTGGCTCGTGCTCACAGGGTTACGGCGCCCCCGTGTAAGGGTGGGGTAGAGGTTCAGGGGTTTCTTAACCTGCGTGAGAGGGCTTCTTCTTATTGTAACGCTCGGGGGCAGCTTGGCTCTTGGAGGTCAATTTTTTTTAAGAGAGGCTGCCAAAACCTGGAGATTGGTACCATGAATATTCTATCTATACTATAAAGAGCGAAGACAATTGGAAACTTTTCCCACCCAAATCGGACCCGCCTTACCACTCACGCTGGACCCACGTGTCATATGTTTTTGGAAGTGGATAGGGTGGAAGGACTATGAAGTACCAAAAAATCGCAATTTGGAGAGTTTTTCCGCCAAAAACGAATTTTTTTCTCACCCACCGTGCATATACCCACGCATTGTACCCACTTGTGGACCCACATGTGAATAAGAATATGTAAAGATCAGGGAGCTTTTGCACGGGTACAACTCGCCATCAATGTCCACAGAAACCCAACCCTCTCTTTTTACCACGTTCAACTGCCGCTGCCCGACGCCGAGCCCCATGCTTGGTCCAGCCACCGCACTAGCCCCCTGCGTCCATGCGCCACGTCAGCTACCATGGAACCGTGCGCCGCGCCCGGCCACGCTAGCCCCCTGCGCGCGCCCATGCGCCACGCCCAGCCACCGTGGAACCGTGCGCCAAGCTGGCCGCCGTGAGGCACCGTGCGCTGGTGCTGAGCTGCCAGCCCGTCACAGGTGCCATTTGTGGTGGTTGGAGCAGTGGTTGCCATAGGTGCCGCGCATGGTGGTCGGCGGCATCACCGCCGCCGCCGTAGGTGGTGGCTGGACTGAAACTTATTTTTCTTGCAAACATTTGGTTCTTGAGCCAAGAATCTAATATATGACTTGTGACCCTATACACCAACTGTAGATTTTTGTCGAACCTTGCAGGGAGTTGACATTGGAGTTCACGCCAAAAACATCAGACAAGTCATCAATTCAGAACAATGTCTGTGTAGTGAATGATTGAATTCTTGCCAAAGTTCAAAATCCTTGATGCTGCATTGACGTGGTACTGAAACATGATTTTTGCTCAAAAAGTTCAGGGATGTTTAGATCTCAAACTATGAGTGATTTGAACAAAAATCCTATGTATGTTTGTGGCCCTTTGTTCTAGCTTTAACTTTGGTTAAAGGTTTATAGAGTGTAGATGTTTAATTTCGTTCAAAATTCAACAAGTAAATTGACTGGTTGGATGGACGTCCTTGCACTGGGAAGCAGGGTTCACCGACTCACCGTCAGCTGCCAGCCAGCTTGCTTCATCTGCTTCCTTTGAACTAGGATGCATGTGCCAAAGCCCGGAGTAGGTGCAGATAGGCCAGAGAAAACTGACGATTCAGAACATGAAATCTCGAGTTTTTTGTCCGAATTTTGAGATTTGAGAGCTACTTATCTTCGCAACCGTGGATTTTTTAACAAAATTCGTATCTATCACTTGTAGTCCTGCCAGTGGTGGAGCCACCTATCTGGCAAGGTCTGGCTGCCGCCATACCTAGGCTGTTGAACTGAGCTGGTGTTACACTATTGTTCAAAGGCAAAGTTCACATAAACTTATTTAGCGATAAAGGACTATCCGATATACACTGATTGATATCAGAGTTCACATAAGCTAATTTAACGTCACAAATCAAGGATAAAGTTGGGGGAATTAATTAAAGTGAGCGATTGTGTATATCAGCCTGTGTATATATAGGACCGACTTTGTCCTTTGATTTAGCGATTTGTCACCATGACCGGGTCCATCAAAGCACATTGGTCCAATAGAAAATTAAAAATGTAGACCAACACAACTTATCATGTGGTCATATATCTATAAATAGTATAGTAGTAATTTCACCATAGGTAGATTTTGATTTTGGCTCCGCCACTATGTGATCTACCAACAGTTTTTTTTGAACGAACCGCACAAGATAGTGCGTGTTTCATTGATATAGCAGGAAAAAATACAAGACTATGATCCTGGGAGATCATAGGGAGGGAAAAAAGAAAGAGAAAGTAAAATAAACTCGCCCGGTTGGATTGCGACCTCAACACGGGTTACCGCACTGTCCAGTTGGACAGGGACAACAACGCGGCCAAAACTCTACACTCAACGACGACAGAAAAACGGAGCAAAACCGCAGCTCCACCCTCCCAAACAAGTATCGAAAAACCACCGAAGTGAAGACCGCCGCGGAGAAGGAACGGAGGGGCAGACACCACCACACCGAAAGGGCCACCGCTGTGCAGAAAACCAACACCGCGGTGTTGTTGCACCCGAAAGGCCACCGGGCGGCATGTAGAAACACCGAGTCAGAAGCAACTCTCGCGTGCGCGGGGACCACCAACCCGCCTCACAGCACGCCTCACTCTCTCGTGCGCGGGGACCGCACAAACCCGCCGCACGGCTCCACACTCCAGACTCGTCGCAAAGATTGCCGTCGAAGTAGCACAAAGAGGTGCCCCGCCCTCAAAACCAAATCAAGCTGCAGATCACCACAGAGGCTCGAATCATCTCGCTGCTTCCCCCTAGCACGAGCCGCCGCCATCGAGCCAGAAGTCCAAAGAAGTCGCCTGCGCCGTCATCCGACGTTGTACCGCACCGGAGAGATTCAGCCGTGCTGAACAGCCCCGCCACAATCCGCTGCAGGCCAAGTCTCCTCTGGCTGCAGATGCCGCAAGCGCCGTCCGACGACGCTGTCCCGCACCGCACCGGGGAGTGCCAAGCAACCCCGGCCCGCCGCAGACGCCGGGCAGTACGAGTCCGCAGCCGAGAAGAGACCCTAAGACTCCAACTGAAGAGCAGACATCAAGGCTTGAGGTAGACAGCCCCCGTAGCGCAAGCCGTACAACGGGATAGCCACCACCAACCGGAGCAGTCGCAAAAGGCAGGCTGGCCATGCCAACGAGCGCAATGTGTCTCAAGAGACGACGCCTCCAAGGAGGTTACGACACCCGCAGGCGCCGCCGTCGCTCGTCCAGGAGCTGGACCGGGTTTGCACCCTGAGATCTCATGTAGCAGGGCTATCACTCCAACATGGCGCCCTCAACAGGGAGAGCGACGCCCTAGGGGCGCCGCCGCCAATCCACCGTAAAGATTCCGCAAGGGCTTTCGCCCGAGCAATGAACCCCACTACCACCATCCGCCTCAGCCGGCCAAGACCACCTTGCAACCGCAGCCGGCGAAGAGACGTCGCCATCGTAGCACTCCACCAATTACCGCGGAAGCCTCGAGTCACTGTCGTCGTCCCCACCTCCCAACGACGCGCCAGGCCGGCAAGCACACCGGTCGCCGAAGCCAAACGCAGCCGTCGCACGTGGCCCACGCCAGCGCCGGCAGCAAACCGGCACAGCAAGAGAGAAGCACCCACCACCTACCATAGTCGCAGATGGGGTGGACGCCACCGCGGCGTCACAACCCGCACGACATGGCCGACGGCCGTCGCACCACCAAGGTGCCACGCCGGGGACCGAGCGGCGCCACCATGGCGCCGCCCCCGCCCAATGGGGGCGCGAAACCGCCACCGGAGGCCACCGCCCGCTCCGCGCAGCCGCGCCCACGCGCGGGAGGGGCCTCGCCCGCGCCGGATGCCGTCGTCGCCGGGGCCGGCGCCCCCGCCGCCGCCCAACGCAGATCCGGCCGTGGGGGGACCGGGCCCGGCCAAGGGACGCGGAGCCGCGCCCCTCGCGGACGGCGCCGCCACCGAAACGTCGCCGCCGCCCTCGGTGCCCCCGCGCGGCCGCGCGCCGTAGATCCGGCCCCCGGGGCGACCGGATCCGGCCGCGGGGCCCCGGAATCGTCGCCCCGCCGTCGAAATCGGTGAGGCCGACGAGGTCCGCCGCGCCGCTCCGCCGCCCGGAAGCACCGGCCGCCGAGACAAGGAAGGCCCCGCCGCCGCCGTCCTTGGGGCCCGCATGGGCACCCGGCCGGCTCCTCCGGCGGCGGCGAGGGAGGGGGAGGACGGAGGGGGGAGGGCGCGCGCGGGGGGGGCGGGGTCGCCGCCCGAGTCACCTGGGGTGGGGGCGACTCGAGCCGGTCCACGGGTTGTTTTCAGCAGCAACTCTAAGCCACAACTCTACCAACAATTTTGGTAAAGGGTTTTTGGTGAGTTTGTGTTTGTGTTTGCTTTTGGATGAAATTAGTCAAGAAGGGACTGCCATTTTGTGCAACTCTTCAACTCAACTCTACCCTGACAGCAAGCATCTTATTTGCCTACTTTGCTTGCTTCCAGCCGTGCATGAGGCCGCCGTGTCTCGGCAGTCTGGTGGTGTGGGACACGGGCAGAGCAGGCAAGCACGGGGTGGAGGGGCTCTCCAGAGTTCAATTTGAGGCGACGCTCGGAGAAGGGGATAACCCGGAGGGGCACGTCGCAATTGAGGTCTTGGCGGCGGCAGAAGGTCACGGCCGGTAAAAGGATCCGAAATCCCCAGCACGGTGGTCGCTATCTCGTTGAAGAGATGTTGGGGAGGTCGAGTAGGATGTTGGAGAGCGTCGGGTGGAGGCTATTGGACAGAGACTGTTGGAGCTCGACGTAATTGGCCGGCGCAGGGGCTCAAAGTGGCGACGGCAATGGCGGGTGGCAAAGCCACGATTCCTGGTGGACGAGTGGCTTGTGCTTGGTTTAAACTGGTCGAGTGGGGAGCTTGAGAGGTTGAAGAGCTACAGAGAGCAGATCGACGTCGCCAGTCACCTCCTCCGCTCCATCGACGGTAAGATCTGTCCTTTCCTCCTCTTGTCCTTTGTTATGTTCTCCTCCTCTATTTATCTATCTTCTTCTTCTTCGCGTTTGCACCATCTTTTTATTTTTCTGCAGATGGATCATTCCTACAATGCATTTGCAGCTACTGACTCTGAGTCACCTACCGTCATCACCGTCAGCACGAGGAAGTACCATGGGAAGAGGTCTAATGTATGGGACGAGTTTGATGAGGTGTTCGAGATAAAGAATGGCAAGAGGGTATGCGTACAAGCCACCTGCAAACACTGCGGCGAGGTGTACTCAGGTTTTTCCACTGGTGGTACTCGCCATTTGATTCGTTACATCCGTCGACATTGAAGACCCTGAGCTTGAAGATGCATTTGAGAACTTGTACCTTGATTGATAGTTGATGGATGTTGTAATGCTTTTGAGAACTTATCTGAACTTAATTATAGCTGGCAGCATAATAAGATCATCTCATATTATTTTATCTTTTGAACTTCATATATTTGTGATTCTTTTTCAGTTTGATTGGCTTTTGAATTGTCAGTTTTTGACTTTGAAAATATTATATTTGACATGCTTGTGAAATATGCTTTTGAATGAGGTGCAAGTGTGGTGCCGGGCTGCGGGCTAGCATGACACAGTCAGCCCATCGTGCCTGACGTTGTGCTTCGTGCCGGCACGACACAAAAAATGGGTGTCGTGCTCGTGCTGTGTCGCGAGCTTAGCACGTACTGCCAGCACGACACATGTTATGCTGGGTGGGCCAAATGGCCATGTATAAAAACATTTGCTTGGCAATGAATTAATAATTTTTAAATAATAAATAGGTGCAAAAACTATCTAGATCAGAACTAAGGGCACGTACAACGCCCGTCGGCGAGCCGTCTGCAAACCGGCATATTTGCAAAAACGACCTCCACTCACCTAGGCGACGGGTGCGCCGCCGCCTCGTGAGAGGACAGCCGCGTCCCGTGCTCCGAGGCAGGAAGAGACACCGTAGAACCTTTGTATGACCCGTCTTCGAAGATCGACCGCACACTAGATCCTAGGCGGGGATTTTTGCGCGCCAATTCCATCCTCGCCTTCTCTTCCCGCGTCCTTGCTTTCCCCTTCATCCGTCTCCATCCCCGACGTGCTCTGCAAGGGGTCGAAATGTCGAAGAGGCGGGCGTTGATGAGCTCGTCAGTGGCCCTGTCAACGCTGAGAATGGCACCGCCCTTGGCCTGACCAACGGCTGCGGGGATTTGAAGATGGGGGCCTGACCAACGGCTGCGGGGATTTGAAGATGCATGAATTTTGCATTGGTGGCAAAGCAACTCACACGGCTTCACCCCCTTGGGAAATCTATCTGGTGAGGAGAAAGAGAGAAGAACAGAGAAGGAACTTGCCTCTCCTCGATGAGGATCTCGACTGATTGCGTTGGGTTCGATCCCGCTAGACGCTGCACCGCCGGTGAGCCGTCGCGTGCAACTGCTCCGCTTATGTTGCATAATCCACAACCACGTGCTTGCTTGCCCTGGGCTCCGGACCGGATCCACCACAACGCTGATGAGAGATGAGAGAGAAGCTGCTCCGGTTGGAGTTCGATGAGAGGCTCAAAGTGATAGGATAATGTTCTCAAAAAAAAAAAAAAAAAAGTGGCCGGATAAGAAAAGAGGATAAGGCTCAAAGAACAAATGTATATTTTATTTTTTCTTATCAAATGACTTGTATATGAACATATTATCTATCTTATTTGTGTAAGCACACACAAGGCTACAAAGTTCAATTTTAATCACCATGGTTCATGTGTCCAAAGATGAATTAAATTGCTTGCAGACAGTTAAATAGACAACACTAGGCCAGAAACGATTTGTCCTGGCACTAGCAAATTAGCGTGCTGGCGGGTGCAACTATCAACTGCTAGCAAAGTGGGGGCGCGAGGGCGCCGGACAAAGAACCGTCGGCATTGAAGCATCATCGCGGCGGGCGACATAAGCCACCCGCCGGCAAAAATGGTACCATTTATGCCGGCGACGAGTTATGTCGACCGCCGGCCTTAGAAGGTTTAGTAGGGGCGGCCTACATAAGCCAACCGCCAAAGACAAATGGTCACATTTTCCGCGGCGGTGGCTTATATCGACCGCCAAACGAGGATCTTTACTACCGGCGGATTTCATATGCACCCTCCAACACAAGGTGAAGCCGAAAATAGCTTGAAATTGATACAAGTCACCAATATTTCAACATGGACAGCAACAACAAGTAAAATTCAAACTGAAATATCAACACAAACATCACCTTAGAAAGGTTTATTTCACACAAACAACATGCATGATGACAAATGTTTCAAAGCACACTTAAAACCAACACAAATTAAAGTACACTACAATAGGGGCCTCACTCACAAATCAACACAACTTTGCCCCACTCAAATTTCTTAGACAGTCCGGCTGGGATATAGCTACCAAGCACTAAACCTATTATCGAGACCACAACAGCGAGGATGGTGCCCTACATGCAGAATCCTTGATTTTTCTTGTGCTTCTTCCAATAGCCAATTTCCGCCATAATGTCATTAAGTTGCCCTCTATGGTCTGCAAGTTCAAGCCTCGTTTCATTACTCGTTATCTTCAAATCACTCATCCCCACCTTCATATCAGAAATGACACACTTCATCTGATTCCATTGATCCAGAATTTCTGAAATTGCTTGTGGTGCCAGTGGTGGCTCCTGCACCTGCCCTGGCGGATACACAACACTAGACGGTTGTGCCGCTCCTGGTGCCGCTTCTGGCGGTGCACCAACGAAACTGCTGAACGTCTGATAGTTTGGCGGCAACAAATGAGGGTGAAATTTTTTCAAATGGTTGATGTATTGATTTTCCCAATAAACTTCCTGACATGATTTAGGGTCCTCCTAAAAGAATAAACAACAAATGTGGCTTCCATCAATAAATTGGATAATTCTATAGACATAAAATCATATCAACCAAATCATTATTAATCAACAAATGTGGATAATTCTATATCAACCGAATCACTAATAATCAACAAATCCTACTAATATTATATCAACGGAATAAATAATAATCAACAAATCCTGCTAATATTACATCAACTAATAATCACTAATATTATATCAACCGAATCAGTACTAATCAAATGAATTAGGGCACGAGATGAAAAACAAACCACGCGGTTGTTCGGGCACTTGTAGATGATGCCATTTGACTTCGTCCTGAACCAAACAAACCAGAGCCGACAGGCCGGGCAGGTCAGCAGGGGGAGAGGCACGAATTGGCTAAGGTTCGGCACCACAGAGCTGCTCGATATGCGACGGCGGTGAACCTGCTCGACGTCGGTCGAGGAACTGGAGGTTGAAGAGTGGGTCGACAGTTTGCCGACGGTGGCTGAGGCGGCGGTGCGCGGGCGAAGCTCACGAGTGGCGGTGGTGGGGGCGGTTGCGGCTGCGATGGGGCTCGCGGCTGCTTGCGGCGGTGGCTAGGGTTGTGAGTGAGTGAGTGAGTGAGTGAGTGAGTGAGTGAGTGAGTGAGTGAGTGAGTGAGTGAGTGAGTGAGTGAAACCGCGTTCCGACCGAAGATATTCAGACAAGTGTGCTGGCGGTTGGCTTAATAGCCCGCCAGGAAAGGTATCAGTGCTGGCGGGTGGCTTAAGCTGACCGCGAGCATAAATGGACACAGTCTTGGCGGTCAACATAAGGCACCGCCAGCGCAGAGATTACTGCTGGCGATTGCCTTATGCCAACCGCCAGCACCGTGTCTTCTATAAATATAGATCAGCCCCTTCTTCCCAGCAACCTTTTTTACATATTAAATGAAGCATAGAGCATACGCAGTTTATAATAGAATTACTTTTATAGGTTATTTAAGATGGAACATGTAACACCCTAATTTTACTAAAAATTTGGCTTTATTAAAAATTTGCTAGAAACCATTTATTTGTTTAAGGAAAATAAGGTTGCTTTATTTACTTTTTTAGGCATTTAAAACCTTTTCTAAAGTAAAGTCAATGGAAAATATGAGTTAATTGTTGCATTCATGCTGGAGCATTATTTTTGGTTGCTGGAATTCAAATTCAAGTTTGAATTCCTTTTGATTGAATCCTTTTTCCTAAAACTCCTTTTCAAAAATTAGCCAAACCTTTCCTTTTACCCCCTTTGGCCCTCCTTTCTCTTCTGGCCCGTGTTGGCTTGCGGCCCATCGCCTGGAAGTCCGCCGGCGCCCCTTGCCAGCCCAGCCCGCCAGCTCGCGGCCCAGGACCGCCGGCCCACCGCCGCCGCGGCCCGCACCCCCGCGCCCGTGCCGCCGACGGGTGGGGCCCCCTCGTCATCTTCTACCCGGCGCCCGTCTCCGCCCCCGGACTCCACCGCCGCCGCGCAGTCCGAGCGAGGCACGCCGGGACGCGTGGCCCGCACGCCAAGGTGCTCGACCGGGATATTTAAAGCCGCTGCAGCCCCCTGGACCGCCCTACCCTAGAAACCCGAGCCGCCGCCTCTTGCGCCTGCCGCCCGCCGAAACCCTAACCCTAGAGCGCCGCCGCCGCTGTTCCCCGGTCGCCGCTCTTTCGTCGCCGTGAAGCCACCCAGGAGACGCGCAAGAAGGTGAGGCACCTGCCGGCGTCGCTAGATGTCGATCCCGTGCACCCCGTCGCCTTGGAGCCGTCGCCGAGCTCTTCGGCCGCGCCGTCCGGACGCCCCACCGCATCTCTCGCCGCGACCGCCGCCCCGCCTTGCTTTGCGTGCTCGCGCGCCGCGCATAGATGTCTCCTGCGCCCCAAATCGTGCACCGGAGCCCAAGATTGGGGTACATCGGCGAGCTCCGCCGCCCAGCGCCGCCGCAGCCGCTCGTCGCTGGCTTAACACCGCCGCTCGCCGCTCGCATGCGTTCTGCGCCGTTGGATCGAGATCCAGCGTCTCAGATCCGATCCAGCCGCCCGTGTTAAACCGCAGCCGTTAGATTCAGATCCAATGGATCTAAAGCACCCGACCCGGTCAACTAGGTCAACCCCGCCGCCAGCACTGGCAGTTTTGCAGAAAAGCCCCTGACTTTTCCTATATTCACAGATATACCCTTCCACCTTATAAGATTCCCTGCAGTTCAGTCCTTTTCCTTTAATTTAGCCCAGAATCTTTTTAAATCTTTACAGATTAGTCCCTACACCTTCCCTAAGCCATAACTTAGTCGTTTTAGCTCAGATTTTATCCACGCGTTCGTTTCGAAGCGTAGATTAGTTTATGCTACTGTTTAGATCTGTTTGATCTGTTTGGTGACTGTTTCTTATTTATTCTTATTGTATGCTTGTATGTGATGATTGTGGACCGTAGAGAGCGATTCGTTCGAGGGATTTGAAGACCAAGTCGTGCAAGAGTTTGAGCAGCAAGGCTTTGTTGAAGGCAAGTATTCCTTGATGCATGCCCGTTTGTCCTACATAACATGCATTTAAATTCACCGTCTTCACTTTTCTGCTTGCATTAATTTGATGGGAACCTATTAAGGATCATGCCTAGATTTTTAATACCGTTACCTTCAAACCGGGAATTAAATTAATCTTGTGGTAGCTATTGCTTAGCATGCTCAACTGGGATTGGTATTAATCAACTTGGATACCTTTTGTTATTCTATGTTCTGTTTATGATCTTTTACTTTACAAGACCACTTTAAATATGTTAATCGGAACATGGAGAACCACCCAGGAAAACAGTACAACCACAAGAACTAATGGGCAATGGTCTTGGCTGAATAATTAGGAACTTTAGCTTGGGATGGTCTTACCTGATAAGGACAAGGGATCGGCGGTACTGTGGGGTATGGACTCGCTCTAGCAGGGGGTTGGGTGAGTTATTCTTTTATGGTGGGGTATCGACCTGCTAGGGGACTTTATACCTTGCTAACTGATCCGGACCTTGTGGGTCATAACTTGCTAGGGAACTTTTGTAAAGGCCATGTAGCGTCCCTATGCAATCACACCTTGGAAGTGTGATATGGTGCCTTGCAAACACCGCATGGTTGGGTCCAAAGTTCTTCGGAGCTTTTACGCTGCTTGTGGGTAAAGATGTACAACCTCTGCAGAGTGTTAAACTAATCGATTAGCCGTGCTCACGGTCAAGAGCGGCCTGGACACTCACATGATTAAATGATGGAACTTTAATGTTTAATTGCTGTTTTTTTCTTTATTTATGATGCTTATATCTTATTAATTGGGTTGCTATGAACTTACACTCTTTAGTAATCAGGTTGCTAATAAAACTTGACCAACTAAAATGCTAAAGTGCTTGAACCTTAGCCATCCACCATATGGCCTTGCATGTTATGTTGTTCTCTCTTGCTGAGTACGATATGTGCTCACGCTTGTTTATTCTCTTGCATATACAATACCCGGAATCGCTGCTCAGACTGGGAGAACTTTGAAGACGTTCCAGGAGACTTCCAGGAGTTCTAGGTGTGCGTAGTCTTCAGTCAGCTGCCTGTGGAGGCATTTTGTCCGCTGCGAGAACTCGTTTATTTAAGATTCGTTTAAGACTATGGTTTGTAATAACTCTTTATTCGTGTGGCACAGATTTTGGTATTCATAATGTCTAAGCGTGTGTGTAACTTGATCCTGGCGCACACGTGATCAATGCATTCGGTTTTGCCTTTAAAACCGGGTGTGACAGAGTGGTACCAGAGCTGTGTTGACTGTAGGAACGCTAGCCTAGATAGAAATGGTCGAACTAAGGATTTTATACTCATAGAAGCTTTCTCTTACATGTTTGCTTTATTCTTATTAACCTTACTCTTGCCTTTTTGCCTTACTCTTAAGCTATCTGCATTCTTCACCTTGTGCTTGCTTTAGCTCTCATCCTTTTGCCTTACCATCTTTCTCATTCTGCACTGCACTACAGATGGTTCATAGTTTGAAGACCTCTCAGGCTGGAGCAATCCATCAGTATGCTCCACAGGAACAGTACAATGACTTGCATGATGGAGACACATATGAGGAGATTGAGATGGAGCCTGCACCTATGGTTTTCCCTAACCTTATCATGGTGCCTGATGATGAGGAAGATCCGGAGGAGATGATTCCAGAGGAGGATGAGCTAGGCCGAACGACCAAACCTAGAGGAGCAAGCGCCGAGGAGAAGATGAGGATCACCTTGATCAAGAGATGGAGGAAGAAGAACAAGAGCAAGAGGAGGAAGCCGAGGAAGCGATCCGGGAAGTGTACCACTACGTAGCCGATGGAGTAGGCATTCCCATGGCGGACCACCCGAGAGCGATGGTACTCCGCCCGGGCTATGATAAGGCCCCCGTCTACCATTGTGAGCCGTGGACTCATCCGTGGTTCGAGCCCCATTGGGAGGTTGCTGCCATCTTGGAGGAGTACATTCCATGCCGTGGAGTGAAGGAGGTGTCCAAGCATCATGATGTGGCTCACGGGACTACTATGGATGCCGGGATAGCGAGAGTCGGCTCGGAGGGCGCTCTATGTGCTCTCTCACAAGGAGCGTGACGAGTTGGAGGATACCCACCGCCGTTACACACCTTTCGCAGCAAGTGGGGAAGCCAAGACTTACATCGCCCAAAGACCGACCTATGAAGGAACGCTGAACAATGTCCGGAGTCTACTTGCAGCTGTGAACACCGCATTGGATGATGCCAACAACACTCTATATGCAGCACAGCAGCAGATTTTCACTCTGGAGACGCAGAGGCGTGCCTTAGAAGCTGCACTTCAGAACAGGGAGCAGCCAGAAGCCCATGAAGCCACAGAAGGATGTACCTCCCCGTCACCCAAGAGGCCACACTACGACTCCCCTGACGCCCACACAGATGCCATGGCAGAAGATAGTCCTTAGGTTTAAGATTAAGGATAGGATCTCTTTGTAATCGCTAGTAGACGATCAGTAAAGTGTGTTTAGTTTAGAGGTGTGGTTGAATGCTTGATTTTGTGCTTAATGTATGAGTTGGATTTTTGGTTGAGTACAATGTGTTGTGGAGTGATGACCACAACGACATTGGTTTAGTAGTAAGTTTGTGGGGGTTAACTTTCAGTCTCAATCAATTATCTATCTTGATCTTTTTGTCCCTTTAAGTTTTCCCTTAATGCAAAATTCGAGATCCCTAAATCTGTTCGCGCAGCTTTCTAAGTCAGCTGCACTTTTTTAATTTTATCTAGAGCTACAGAACTCCGATTGCAGTAAAACCAATTGGAAAAGTTCAATAATTTCGTGACTGATTTTCTGTGAAAAATTCAGAATATTTGGATGGATAACCAGAGAGTTATAACTGAAACATTACAGCCTCACGAATCTGTTAAACACTGCTGACCTACCTGACTTGTTTATTTTATAACCAGAGCTACACAACTCCGATTGAGGTGATTCCAGTTGGAGTAGTTTCGTAATTTCATTACCTTTTATCAGTCCAAAATCTATAATTTTTCGTTACCCGCACTGAGAGCTATGCCTGATTGTTTGGAGTCAACAGAATCTGTCCTATCTGAATATCATTGCTATCTTATCTTCCTAAGTTTAACCCTTGGTGCAATCATCTAAAATAATGTTCCTAACACTCAGATGGTGAACACCAGGTCAGGATCAAGTGTTGATCAACCAGCAGGAAGAGCACCCCAGCCAGTACAAATGGATCCCGCTATGCAGCAGTTCTCGGAGGCACGGACCCGGCTCCTCCGGAACTTGACCAACACCGTGACAAACTTGCAAGCCCGGGTCAACAATCCACCGGTGCCGCCACCCGCGCCTCGCAACAAGCACCGGGAGTTCATGAGTCATCACCCTCCCGTGTTTACTCACGCCGCCGACCCACTTCAAGCTGAAGATTGGCTAAAGACAGATGCGAAGATGCTCACTACCGTCGGTGTGACGACAGAGAGAAGGTCCCGTATGCTTGCGAGGACGACTTCAAGGATCTGCAGCCGCTTGGTGGGATGCGTATTCTGCCGCTCATGCCGCCCCAGACACTATCACTTGGGAGGAGTTTACCACCAACTTCAGGAGCCATCACATACCCTCTGGAGTCATGAAGATCAAGAAGAAGGAGTTCCTTTCTCTGAAGCAGGGAGGAATGTCAGTGGCTGAGTACAGAGACAAGTTCACTGAGTTGTCTCGCTATGCAGCTTAGGAGGTTGTTGAAGATAGGAAGAAGCGAGGAGTTGTTCCTGGATGGGTTAGGCCGGTTCGCTGCAGTACCAGCCGATGTCCTATCCTTTCCCTAACTTTCGGCGCCTAGTTGATGCCGCCATCTGCTTGGAGCACAAGCGCAAGGAGCTCGGAGAGCAGAAGAGGAAGGCTGCCAGCTCTGGGCAGTTTGGGAGTGCGTCTCGCCCGCGCTTCAACCCACCGCCGAACACCCCGTTCCGCTTTGGGGGACCGGGTGGAAACTTTGGGCACCAGCAGTCCCAGCGTCCTGCTCAGCAGTTCCAGCAGTCTGCTCAGCAGTTTCAGCGTCCTGTTCCTCAGACTCCCCGCCCAGTTTCCCAGCAGAGTTAGCAGAGAGCCCCAGTTGGCACACATGTAAGGTCCGTGGCACCACCCAATCCTACCACCACTACTTGCTTCAAGTGCGGAGAGCTTGGTCACTATGCCAATGCTTGCCCAAAGAGGAACCCTCCACACACCCCTGTGCAGAACCAGCAGCAGACAAGGAGCGGAAGCCAAACCCCGCAGTCTAACAAAGGACAACAGAGCTATGCACGAGGCAAGGCGATGCACGTCGATGCCGAAGTCGCTCGGGAGAACCCCCGCAGTAGTGCTCGGTATGTTTCTAGTCAACTCTACTCCTGCCTCAGTTTTGTTTGATTCTGGAGCATCCCATTCTTTCATTACATCCCAGTTCGTAGCTCAACATAATCTACCTATCAGTCCCATGTCTCGCCACATGTTAGTTACCTCACCTGGGGGGAATTGAAAGCCAACTATAAATGTGACAACGTTCATCTCAAGATTGTGGGCAGAGATTTCCGTGCCAATCTTATAATCTTGGATTCAAAGGGGATCGATGTGATATTGGGAATGGGATGGTTGACCGCGTGTGATGCGGTGATACAGTGTGCTAAGAGATCAATCCTTCTTACAAGTCCAGCTGGTGAAAGGTTTGAGTTTGCAGCAGATCCCGCACCATCAAACACCAGTGCCGTGAATAAGCTGGATGGAGCAGCCTTGGAAGACATACGAGTAGTGTGCGATTATCCTGATGTGTTTCCCGAGGAGTTGCCAGGTATGCCCCCTGACCGAGATGTTGAGTTCGTTATTGATCTTTTACCTGGTACTGCTCCCATCTCTAAGCGCCCTTATAGAATGTCTAGTGATCAGTTACAAGAACTTAAAGCTCAGATTAAAGAATTATTGGGTAAAGGGTTCATTCGTGCTAGTTCATCACCTTGGGAAGCCTCTCGTACAGTGTCTGAGATCCGGAGTTTTCTTGGACTTGCTGGTTACTATCGTCGGTTTATTGAAGGATTCTCCAAGATTGTGAAGCCTCTCACTACATTGCTAGAGAAGGACAGCGAGTTCAAATGGACCAGTGCATGTCAGTCCAGTTTTGAAGAATTAAAGAAGCGGTTAACCACAAGACTGTTCTAGTAATGCCTGATCTACGGAAGAGCTTTGACATTTATTGTGATGCATCTCGACAAGGTCTAGGATGTGTGTTGATGCAAGAAGGTCATGTTATAGCCTATGCATCTCGTCAGTTGAGGAAGGATGAGTTGAACTATCCTACGCATGATCTTGAGTTAGCAGCAGTGGTTCATGCATTGAAGATTTGGAGACATTACATTATGGGAACTAAGTGTCAGGTCTATACTGATCACAAGAGTCTGAAGTATATCTTCACTCAGAAGGATCTCAATCTAAGACAGCGTCGTTGGTTAGAGTTGATCAAGGACTATGATCTAGAGATTCACTATCATCCGGGTAAAGCGAATCTGGTTGCTGATGCTTTGAGTCGGAAGGGCCACACTAACATGGCTATGATTATTCAGTTTCCCGATGAGTTGGTAAAAGAGTTTGAAAGGCTCAACTTGAAAGTGGTTGCACACGCAGAAGGAGTGACTTTGGAAGTACAGTCCACTCTGGAGCAAGAGATACGTAAGTGGCAGCTAGAGGATGCTGGAATACGGAAAATTAAGGAGAGTATGCAACAGGGAGAAGCCCCAGATTTCACAGAAGATGAGCAAGGAACCGTGTGATTTAAAAACTGGTTGTGTGTACCAGAGACAGGAGATCTCAGAGAGACTATCTTGAGAGAAGCTCACGACTCAGCTTACTCTATCCATCCAGGCAGTACTAAGATGTACCAGGATCTCAAGCAGAGGTATTGGTGGTACGGTATGAAGAGAGATGTGGCCGCACATGTGGCTTTGTGTGACACTTGCCACCGGGTTAAGGCTGAACATCAGAGACCCGCTGGTTTGCTTCAACCATTGAAGGTGCTTGAGTGGAAGTGGGAAGAGATCGGAATGGACTTCATAGTGGGTTTACCACGAACCCGAGATGGTAACGATTCGATTTGGGTTATTGTGGATCGTTTGACTAAGGTAGCTCACTTCATTCCGGTAAAGACTACTTATACGGGAGCTAAGTTGGCAGAGCTATACATGTCCAGGATTGTGTGTTTGCATGGTGTACCAAAGAAGATCGTGTCGACCTGAGGTACTCGGTTTACTTCTCGTTTACGGGGGAAGTTGCATGAGTCTCCGGATACTAAGCTAAATTTCAGCTCGGCTTATCATCCACGGACGGATGGACGGACAGAGAGAACCGGTCGGATCCTAGAAGACATGCTGAGAGCCTGTGCGCTTAAGCATGGTGGTAGTTGGGATAAGAGCTTGCCATACGCTGAGTTCTCTTATAACAACAGCTACCAAGCCAGTCTCAAAATGTCACCCTTTGAGGCCCTGTATGGAAGGAAGTGTAGAACCCCGTTATACTGGAGTGAGACAGGTGAAAGACAGTTATTTGGGGCAGATATCGTCAGAGAAGCGGAGAAGCAAGTTCAGATCATCAGAGAAAATTTAAGGATTGCTCAGTCTAGACAGAAAAGTTATGCAGATGGCAAACGAAGGGATGTGGTCTTTCAGGAAGGCGATTATGTGTACTTAAAGGTGTCACCTATCAGAGGTTTGCGTCGATTCGGAGTTAAAGGAAAGTTTTCACCTCGGTTTATTGGACCTTTTAAGATTCTTGAGAGAGTGGGAGAAGTGGCTTACAGATTGGAGTTGCCAGTCCAGCTAGCTGATGTGCATGATGTATTCCATATCTCTCAGTTGAAGAAGGGTTTTGGTCCTCATGACAAGGAGCCGTTACCCTTGGACGAACTAAACATTAAAGAGGATCTCACTATTGTTGAACACCCCATTCGGATATTGGAAACGATGACAAGGGTCACCAGGAATAGCGTGATTAAGATGTGCAAAGTACAGTGGAGTAATCATGCAGAGGATGAGGCAACATGGGAAAGAGAGGATGAGCTGAAAGCAGAGTTTCCAGATCTTTTTCCCAATCTGTCCGAATCTCGAGGACGAGATTCTTCTTAAGGGGGGTAGGATTTGTAACACCCTAATTTTACTAAAAATTTGGCTTTATTAAAAATTTGCTAGAAACCATTTATTTGTTTAAGGAAAATAAGGTTGCTTTATTTATTTTTTTAGGCATTTAAAACCTTTTCTAAAGTAAAGTTAATGGAATATAGGAGTTAATTGTTGCATTCATGCTGGAGCATTATTTTTGGTTGCTGGAATTCAAATTCAAGTTTGAATTCCTTTTGATTGAATCCTTTTTCCTAAAACTCCTTTTCAAAAAATTAGCCAAACCTTTCCTTTTACCCCCTTAGGCCCTCCTTTCTCTTCTGGCTCGTGTTGGCTTGCGGCCCATCGCCTGGAAGTCCGCCGGCGCCCCTTGCCGCCCCGGCCCGCCGCCCGCGGCCCAAGACCGCCGGCCCACCGCCGCCGCGGCCCGCACCCCGCGCCTATGCCGCCGACGGGTGGGGCCCCCTCGTCATCTTCTACTCGGCGCCCGTCTCCGCCCGGACTCCACCCGCCGCCGCGCCGAGTCCGAGCAGGGCACGCCTGGGACGCGTGGCCCGCACGCCAAGGTGCTCGACCGGGCTATTTAAAGCCGATGCCGCCCCCTGGACCGCCCTACCCGAGAAACCCGAGCCGCCGCCTCTTGCGCCTGCCGCCCTGCCGGAAACCCTAACCCTAGAGCGCCGCCCCCGCTGTTCCCCGGTTTCCGGCGCCGTCGCCGCTCTTTCGTCGCCGTGAAGCCACCCAGGAGACGCGCAAGAAGGTGAGGCACACGCCGGCGTCACTAGATGTCGATCCCGTGCACCCCGTCGCCTTGGAACCGTCGCCGGAGCTCTTTGGCCGCGGCGCCGCGCCGTCCCGCCGCCCCCGCCGCATCTCCGCCGCGACCGCCGCCCCCGCTTGCTTTGCGTGCTCGCGCGCCGCTCATAGATGTCTCCCCGCACCCCAAATCGTGCACCGGAGCCCAAGATTGGGGTACACCGGCGAGCTCCGCCGCCCGCCGCCGCCGCGGCCGCCGCCGCCGCTTAACACCGCCGCTCGCCGCTCGCATGCGTTCTGCGCCGTTGGATCGAGATCCAGCGTCTCAGATCCGATCCAGCCGTCCGTGTTAAACCGCAGCCATTAGATTCAGATCCAATGGATCTAAAGCACCCGACCCGGTCAACTAGGTCAACCCCGCCGCCAGCCCTGGCAGTTTTGCAGAAAAGCCCCTGAGTTTTCCTATATTCACAGATATACCCTTCCACCTTAGAAGATTCCCTGCAGTTCAGTCCTTTTCCTTTAATTTAGCCCAGAATCTTTTTAAATCTTTACAGATTAGTCCCTACACCTTCCCTAAGCCATAACTTAGTCGTTTTAGCTCCGATTTTAGCGTTCTTTATGTCCACGCGTTCGTTTCGAAGCGTAGATTAGTTTATGCTACTGTTTAGATTTGTTTGATCTGTTTGGTGACTGTTTCTTATTTATTCTTATTGTATGCTTGTATGTGATGATTTTGGACCGTAGAGAGCGATTCGTTCGAGGGATTTGAAGACCAAGTCGTGCAAGAGTTTGAGCAGCAAGGCTTTGTTGAAGGCAAGTATTCCTTGATGCATGCTCGTTTGTCCTACATAACATGCATTTAAATTCACCGTCTTTACTTTTCCGCTTGCATTAATTTGATGGGAACCTATTAAGGATCATGCCTAGATTTTTACTACCCTTACCTTGAAACCGGGGATTAAATTAATCTTGTGGTAGCTATTGCTTAGCATGCTCAACTGGGATTGGTATTAATCAACTTGGATACCTTTTGTTATTCTATGTTCTGTTTATGATCTTTTACTTTACAAGACCACTTTAAATATGTTAATCGGAACATGGAGGACCACCCAGAAAACAAGACAACCACAAGAACTAATGGGCAATGGTCTTGGCCGAATAATTAGGAACTTTAGCTTGGGATGGTCTTACCCGATAAGGACAAGGGATCGGCGGTACTGTGGGGTATGGACTCGCTCTAGCAGGGGGTTGGGTGAGTTATTCTTTTATGGTGGTGTATCGACCTGCTAGGGGACTTTATACCTTGCTAACTGATCCGGACCTTGTGGGTCATAACTTGCTAGGGAACCTTTGTAAAGGCCATGTAGCGTCCCTATGCAATCACACTCGGAAGTGTGATATGGTGCCTTGCAAACACCGCATGGTTGGGTCCAAAGTTCTTCGGAGCTTTTACGCTGCTAGTGGGTAAAGATGTACAACCTCTGAAGAGTGTTAAACTAATCGATTAGTCGTGCTCACGGTCAAGAGCGGCCTGGACACTCACATGATTAAATTATGGAACTTTAATGTTTAATTGTTGTTTTATTCTTTATTTATGATGCTTATATCTTATTAATTGGGTTGGTATGAACTTACACTCTTTAGTAATCAGGTTGCTAATAAAACTTGACCAACTAAAATGCTAAAGTGCTTGAACCTTAGCCATCCACCATATGGCCTTGCATGTTATGTTGTTCTCTCTTGCTGAGTACGATATGTGCTCACGCTTGTTTATTCTCTTGCATCTACAATACCCGGAATTGCTGCTCAGACTGGGAGAACTTTGAAGACGTTCCAGGAGACTTCCAGGAGTTCTAGGTGTGCGTAGTCTTCAGTCAGCTGCCTGTGGAGGCATTTTGTCCGCTGCGAGAACTCGTTTATTTAAGATTCGTTTAAGACTATGGTTTGTAATAACTCTTTATTCGTGTGGCACAGATTTTGGTATTCATAATGTCTAAGCGTGTGTGTAACTTGATCCTGGCGCACACGTGATCAATGCATTCGGTTTTGCCTTTAAAACCGGGTGTGATAGAACATAGAGAATGGATGTATGGCATACGGAGAAATTCGTCTACATTCTTGACAGAGTTAACAAACTTTCTTGAGGTTGCGCAGAAGCTTGCCCAATTTTCTAGGACAAAGCAAATACATTGTCCATGTTGTGATTGTTGCAACAAAATTGTGTGGGAAGATATTAATGCCATCAAGATGCATTTGATAAAGCGTGGTTTTGTGAAAGGATACAAAACTTGGTCCCACCATGGTGAAGCAGAAAGTACTTTCAACAATGCAGAGATCGGCACCAGGTATGATGAAGTGGGTGATGAAGATGCAGATGAAAATGATCATGTCATGATGGATGATGCTTTTGGCTGTGAAGATCAAAATGATGATCGAACAGATGCACCACAGGTGGACGAGGAATGTGATGTTGATATGGAAGAAATGTTGTGCCACATTGAACCGGAGGTGTTGCTAGGGAGTGCTAAAAGGTTAGAAAATTTTGAGACACTAAAGAAGGCAGCAAAGCACAGTATGTATGAGGGTTGTGGGAAGGAGTGGACCATGTTGCGTTTCATGCTCCATCTTCTGATTGTGAAGGCAAAATTTGGATGGTCGGACAATAGTTTTAACGAACTCCTTACTTTATTGGCCAATCTACTCTCGAAGCCTAACTTGATCCCAAGAAACACATATGAAGCAAAGAAGATTATCAACCCATTGAAGATGCGAGTGCAAAGAATACACGCGTGTAGGAACTATTGCATATTGTACCACGGTGACTATGCAGAACTGGAGAAGTGTCCAAATTGTGATGCTAATCGTTACAAAAGTAATGCCGATTTTGCTGTGGAAAGGGTCATTGCATCTAAAGGCGCGAAGAGGAAGGTGGGTGGAAAGAAAAGTGTATTTTCTCAAGTTGAGGAAGAGTATAGTATTGGTACTGACACTGCTACTCAACATAAAGTCCCTGCATTGGTGATGTGGTACTTGCCGGTGGAGGATCGTCTAAAGCGATTGTTCTCGAACCCAAAGACCGTTGAACTAATGACTTGGCACGTAGATCACCTAGAGAAGTCTGATGGGAAGCTTCGACATCCTTCTGATGCTCGGCAGTAGAGGACCTTTGATTCCAAGCACAAAGAGTTTAGAGAAGAAAAAAGAAATATAAGGTTCGCGTTAAGTACAGATGGTATGAATCCATTTGGTGAAAGAAGCAAAGACGCACAAAGACATGGCCAGTGTTGATGACCATATACAACCTCCCCCTGGCTATGTCACAAGAGAAAGTTCCTTTTGCTTACCATTATAATCCAAGGACCGAAGCAACCTGGTATTGATATAGATGTCTTCCTGGAGCCATTGATGGAAGAAATGGAGAAGTTTCGGAAACATGGGGTTGAGATGTGGGATGAGTACAGAAGGGAGACATTCACACTTAAGGCAATTATCTTTGTTACCATTAATGATTACCCTGCCCTATTTTCTTTGTCTGGTCAGAAAAAAGGAAAAAACATGTTGTGTAGTTTGTTTGAATGGTACAATATTTGTGTACCTGAAAGGATCTCAGAAGATAGTGTATATGGGGCACAGACACTAGCTACTAAGGACTCACAAGTACCGTAAGATGGCAGACTATTTCGATGGAAAGATTGAGAAAGACTCTGTTGCCCCACAACCGGCCACCGATAGAACCGTATTTGAAATGTGTTAGAAGGTCAAGTTTAAACTTGGTAAGAAATCAAAAGGTGATGTTGATGATAATTCAAAAAGGGGAAGGAAGGAGGCTGAAACTACAGAAAACATTGACGTGCCTTTCAAGAAGATCTCTATATTTTTTGAAGTACTTGCCATACTGGGAAGATTTGACAGTGCACCATGCCATCGATGAGATGCATCTTCAGAAGAATGTGTTTGAAAGCACAATGGGATTCTTAGGCTTAACAGGAAAGGTAAAGGACAGACTGAAGTCGCGTAAGGATCTTGTTGACCAAAACATTAGGCAAGAACTCCACCCACAACCACGTCCTAATGGTTAGCAGTACCTTCCACCTGTTAGCTACAACTTAACACAACATGAGAGGTTAGCTATCTGCAAATGCTTAAACGGGCTGAAAGTGCCAACCGGATTCTCATCCAACATCCGATCATTAGTCTCGTTGAAGGACATGACGCTTACTGTTTGTAACTCTCATGACTGTCATGTGATGATTATTGTTCTTCTCGCGATTGCGATCCGAGCTGTCAAACCAGTATTCCTTAAGATGGTCATCACAAGGATGTGCTACTTTTTCAATGTCATTTCGCAGAAAGTGGTAGATTGTGTAGAGTTGGCAAGGCTTCAGCTATTTATGTCAAAAACTCAAGCCCAGCTCGAGATGTGCTTCCCTCCGTCATTTTTTGATATCATGGAACATCTAATGATCCACATGGTCGAGCAAATTACTGAACTAGGACCTATGTACTTTCATCAGATGTGGACGTACGAACGGTTCATGTCGATTCTTAATGGATACATGAGAAACAAGGCATTTCAAGAGGGAAGCATGATCGAGAGCTACCATACAGAAGAGAGTGTTGATTGTTGCATAGACTACATAAAAGATAACAGAGCGATCGGTTTACCGAAATCTCGACATGAAGGCAGATTGTGAGGGAAAGGGACCATTGGAAGGAAAAGATTCATTGACGAGGACAACCAACAACTGGAGAAAGCACATGCTAGTGTTCTGCAACAACTTGCAATAGTGGAGCCATTTATCGTGCAACACGAAAATGAGATTCGTGAGGAAAATGATAATCGGACCGAGGATTGGGTCTTCAAAGAGCAAAATCGTCATTTCCCATCATGGTTAAAGGAACATGTGCATCTATTTCAAGGAAATTCCATAGATGACACAATGTTGACCAGGTTGGTGGTTGGTCCATCAAGCAATGTTATCTCATGGCAAGCATACGAAATTAATGGGTACACCTACTATATGAAGGCGAAAGACAACAAGAGTGTTGCGTATCAAAATAGTGGTGTTCACATAGATGCTATTGATAAACCTGGAAACAACATCACTTACTACGGGTTCATAGAGGAAATATGGGAACTTGACTATGGAGATAATATCAGGTTCCCCGTGTTTCGGTGCCAATGGGTCAAACACCCGAATGGCGTCACAGATGACAATTATGGGTTGACACTTGTAGACCTTGCCAATGTAGGTTACCAAGATGATCCATGGGTACTCGTCGAGTGTGTTGCACAAGTTTTCTACATAGCTGATCCTATGAATGTGAAGAAGCACATTGCCGTCTCCGGAAAACAAAGAATTCTAGGGGTAGAAGGTGTAATTGATGTTGAGGATTACAATCAGTTCGAGGAACTAGTCTTGTTCAAAGATCATGAGAAGAGAATAAAAAAATTGAAGCCAGCATTCCTAAATCGGAGAAGCCATGGTTACATACAGACTGTGAAGGGAGAATTGTTAAACGATCAACTTGCACTTCTTATTAGTCGGGCTTGATGTACACTTGTACGACTTTATATAATTAGTATTGTTGTAAGACTTTCAATCAATTTAGGAGAGTTTTGGAAGTTTTGATGAAATGCGACTCTCCTCCTATACTTAAATTCAAATTATGGAAATTATTGTTTCAGTTAGTGTTTGAATATATGAATTTATGTATATGAGGTGTTTTTTCATAAAAAAAGGTTTGCATTTGAAAAGGTTAGTTCAAATAAGACTCTAGGGTTAAACAACCTATAACTCATTAGGTGTATGAACCTAGAGTCCTATTTGAACTAACCTTTTCTACTAGGACTTCTTTTACAAAAAACACACCCCCTATACTTAAATTCAAATATTTTATGATACCTTGGGAAGTTTCAATAAAATTTGAACAATTTAAGCCCCCGTTTCAAATTTTGCAAATTATGGAAAACACTATGCTGGCGGGCATCTTAAGAAACCGCCAGCGGTGAAACTCACCGCTGGCGTTATCATAAGTCAACCGCTAGCACAGTGGTTTGCCAAAATTTGAAAATTTGAAATCCAGGCCTGAAAATGTTCAAAATTCTCTGAAACTTCCAAAAATTATCATAAAATATTTGAATTTATGTATATGAGGTGTTTTGTTATAAGAAAAGGTTTGAATTTGAAAAGGTTAGTTCAAATGAGACTCTAGGGTCAAACAACCTATAACTCATTAGGTGTATGAACCTAGTGTCCTAATTGAACTAACCTTTACTAACTAGGACTTATACAAAAAGCACACTCCCTATACTTAAATTGAAATATTTTCTGATACGTTGGGAAGTTTCAATTAAATTTGAACAATTTAAGCTCTTGTTTCAAATTTTGCAAATTATGGAAAAACACTATGCTGGCGGTTATCATAAGTCAACCGCCAGCACAGTGGTTTGACAAAATTTGAAAATTTGAAATCCAGGCATGAAATTGTTCAAAATTCTTTGAAACTTCCAAAACTTATGATAAAATATTTGAATTTATTTATAGGAGGTGTTTTGTCATTTGAATTTGAAAATGTTTGTATTTGAAAAGTTAACTTCAAATTCTTTCAAATCAAAGCGCTAGCGGGCGTTTATAATAACCGCAAGCGGGAATTCTCACCATTGGTGGTCGCTTAAGCCACCTGCCTGTGGTAAGGATCACTGCTGGCGGTTGTCTAATGTGACCCGCCAGGGGTGCCCTACCGCTGGCAGTTGCCTTATGTGGCCCGCCAGTGGTGATTCCATCTATATATACACGAGACGCGCTCTCGAGAATTTTCTAAGTCTGGCGCGAAACGAAACGGCGCCGTCAGGCTGCCAAATTTTCCCACCGAGCGCCGCCGTCGTCCCCGACCGCCGCCGCCCCTCCGACCACCCCGTCGTCCTCCGGGCAGAGTGCCCGGCCGACCTCCACGAGCGCCCCGCCGTCGTCCGCGAAGGCCCCACCCCCTTCTCCCCGTGGACCGCCGCCGTCTTCCGCTAGGGCGCCACCCCTTCTCCCGTGGACCGCCGCCACACCGTCGTCCGCGGGCGCCCCGCCGACCGACGACCTCCTCCCCGAGCGCCACCGCTCCTCTTCCCTACCGGGATGACGTCCTCTTCCCCACGGGCCGCTTCCCCAACCGCCGACCCGGGAACCGCCGCCGACCGCTCCGCCGCCGCCGCCTCCGCCGACAGCTCTGCCGCCCCCGCTCGCCACCGAAACCTCATCTCCTCACCGCTCGCCACGCATGGAGGCCGGGGATGGGGCCGGCGGCGCAGCAACGACAGCCCCGGCATGGTTGGTTTTTTCTTTTTTCAAAATGCAATTACATGTGTTAAAAATGTGGATAAATAGATTGTGGATAAATGCAATTACATGGATTGTGGATAAATAGATTTAAAAATGTTACAAATAGACTATGGATTTAATTTTATTAGTTTTGTTGTATAAATAATTAAATATGGACTATGGATTGTGGATAAACAGATTTATTTTATAAAAATGGATTATGCATTGTGTATAAATAGATGTATTATAAGTATGGACTATGGATTGTGTCTAATTTTTAAATAGATTTATCATATAAACATGGACTATGGATTTAATTTTATTAGTTTTGTTGTATAAATAATTAAATATGGACTATGGATTGTGGATAAGTAGATTTATTTTATAAAAATGGATTATGCATTGTGTATAAATAGATTTATTATAAGTATGGACTATGGATTGTGTCTAATTTTTAAATAGATTTATTGTATAAAAATGGACTATGGATTTAATTTTATTAGTGTTGTTGTATAAATAATTAAATATGGACTATGGATTGTTGTATAAGTATGGACTATGGATTGTTGTATAAATATGGACTATGGATTATTGTATAAATATGGACTATGGATTATCTATGATCAAATGTTAACAGTGAACAATCCAGTGAGGAGGAATCTAGTGATAGTGGTATAATTGGAGACTATGAAACTCCCTCTGAGTACGAACCAATCGAACCACGACCTCGTAGGCGTCCGGAAGACGATGATGTTGATTACAAACCAAGAGATAAATTAATGTTTGTTTATTCAATTAAGATATACTTTAAATAGTGTTTTTATGTGTAGAACAATGACCGATCCCCGCGATGACGTCGTAGAGCATCTAACATTCGTGCCCAAGAGGCAGAAGGCATTTCAGAACCACAACCTTCGCGTACTACTAGTTCTAGTAACCTTAAAAGGAAACGTGGTCATAGAAGAAGAAACCAGATCCCTGAAAGAGGAAAACTTGTGATAGAACGGTTGGGTGACAAAGGTGAGCCCGTTGAACCTAAGGGGATAGCTGCTAGGTTTCGGAACATCGTCGATGTAATTGTCAGAGACCAATTGGCGTCTTGGATCACAACTACTAAATGGAAGACAGTCCCTAAGGCTATGAAGGATGTATTATGGGCCAAAGTGAAAGAAAAGTTTGTTTATCCGGAAGGTACAGAAAATGCAGGTAGAACTTTTGTTGAGGCCTTTGTGGAAGAGCTCTTAGGAATTGGAGGTCTACACTTAATACTGAATTTGTCCAGAAAGGAAAGGATGCTAGGGATGTGTATGGTAACATTCCGCTTGCAGTCTGGGAAGAATTCGTAGATCACAAGAAGACGGCAGAAGTAGTAGCTCTAAGTGTGCAACAAAAGGAGAAGGCTATGAAAGCTGCTGACAACCCCCATCGCTTGGGTTCGGGAGGATATGCTGCCAAAATGGCAAAATGGAGGAAGGCGGAAGAAGAAAGGAGGGTAGCTGGTTTACCAACTATTTTTGAAGGCATGGATGAGCGTAGCAGGAATTGGATCCTTGCTCGAGTTCCGGCTATAGCACCTGACGGTAATGTTTCATTCCAGAAGCCCTCAACAGAACAAATTTATCAGAAGCTGGAAGGACTTGCGGAAATGCAAAAGAAAGGTCTTTTCGTGCCCGACAGGGAGAAAGATATGCTAATTGCCGCGATCGGAACGCCTGAGCACCCTGGCTGTGTTCGAGGGATTTCTTCTACCTTGCCCTGGGGTAAAGCATTTCGTGAACACCGATCAAGTTACAAAAAGTGAGACCGTTATAAGAAGAAGCTTGAAGACGAGATGAGAGAAATTGCCAAGCAAGAATTGATAGGCTTCTTCATACAACAACAACAACAAGCTTCTGTTGGGCCAAGTGCAGAGAATCTAATATCTGGTGGTTCTGGACAGGTTCCTCCAAACTTGATGCTTGCCCAGATCAGAGCATCCCGATGTGACAACCCGCCCAAGAAAATACCGTACTATCGCCTAAAACCAATCCACTTTGGTCATTTAAGCAACAGTAAATTATCATCCTGTCATTAGTTGCCGGGTTAACACCCGGTAAATCGCTTGGAATTCATACAAAGGATCGACATATGCATTAAAACTCACGCGAAGGCAAGTCCAGAGTACAACATGAGTGTTGACGGTGAATTTCCGTCAACCTAGAGTACTTGTTATACATTGGTTTCGATTATGATTTGCAACTAACCCACCACTAGGCATACTAATGATATAACAAGTTCACACTTGCATGTCGATTTTGGAGTTTGTTGTTTACGCAGGAAATCTACACTAAAGAGGAGACTTTCGGGATAAGTTCACCAAGCACTTTGGAAGAAGATCATGAAGCCCGACAAGAGTCAAGACACGCGATGAACATGACTCCAAATGACCCGAGGACCGAAGCGTCAACGTGCAAATCATCATGGACTCAACCAGAAAACAACGAAGCTTGCATAGCAAGGATTCGGGCCTTAACCGTGAAGGAAACGACGTCAAAGGCCCACATGCAAGTGCACACAAATAGGGGATCACGCGAGAAGCAACCGAGGAGGAAACCGGGGCCGAAGCGGGCCGAAGTGGGCATGGGCCGGCCGGCCCAGGCCGGCCGGCCCGGCCCACTCCGGGGTCGGTTCGGTCCCCCCTTTGCCCTAGGTGTTCGTCTATTTATTGCCTCCGCCGCCGTCGGCCGCCACATCGAACAAATCATCCTACCGACGCCAATCACTAGAAAACCGCCGCCGCAAGATGAGGGAGAGAGTTAGATGAGCTCGTCGCAAGGATCAACGCCGGCGGAGAGAAGGAAGCAAGAGGACTCCAAGCCGCTGGCCTAGGGGTGTTCCCAAGCTCCATCGCCGCCATCTTCATCGACGACGTTCTCCGGAGTCTCCATCACCCATATGTGCTTCAATCCGTGTAAGATGATGGGGTAATGTCTCCGTTCATCCCTAGGATTAGATGGATACATGCTATGTGATCGCTACTTGATTCGTGGTTTCAATCTATTGTTTTCATGTTGATGATGCTTTGATGATTAAGGTAGGCCACCGTGTTTTTCGGGCATATGATATGCGCTACTCCCATAGATTCCATCAACATACCGTGTCCATCATAGGTCTAGTCACGAATACCTTCGCGTAGTGACAGTATGAGAGGAGGGAAAGGGCGAAACTGTGGTCACAACCACCGGTAGATTGGTTTACCGCTTTCGTGTAGTAGATGCATACCATGTTATCCTAGATCCTAGGGAGGGAACGCTTATCTTTCTTACTCACTCTCTTGTGTTCACCCCTTTACCATCTAGTTTAACCCTAGATTTGTTTGATCAACTTAACTTAGATTAACTTAGGTTACATTGTCTTTACTTTTTGATTAATACTCTCTTTAAAGGTTTCCTTAGTCAACTAGATTAGTACTTGGTTAAGCGCTAGTAATCCCCTTGCTCTGCGGATTGACAAGAACCTTGGGAATCCCGTGGTGAAAAAGGTGTAGGTCCGTACGCCTGCGGATCGTAGGTGGATACGAGTTTTATCCGTCAACAAGCCCCTTTTTCTGGCGCCGTTGCCGGGGAGCAAGCCAGTTTGCTATGTTTAATCTAGTATTAATTTTGTTGATCGCTAACACCTAACCCTTATTTTGTAAAAAAAGGAAAAAAATTCTTTTTTGTTTTTCTTTCTACTTTTCTTGTGCCTAGATGGATTTGTTCACCTCACCATTGGAAGACGAAGAGATGTCGCTAAGGGAGCTAGCAATGCCGTCAATGGAAGACATTGAGATGCAAAAATCAAATTTGACGTTTGCTACAACCCACTATGAAGTGAAGCCTGGAATCATCAAGTTAGTGGCGACAAAACCATTTAGAGGATTGGAGGATGACAACCCATATAAACACATTAAGGAATTCATGATGATATGCAACACGGTGCAACAAAAAGGAGTTCCGGCCGCTTGGTTCAAGTGGAATCTTTTTCCATTCTCTCTCGAAGATGAAGCATGAAGATGGTACACACTTGCGTCTGTTGAAGCAAAAGGAAATTGGGATGAGCTAGTGAAGAAGTTTCTTTTGAAGTTCTTTCCCATAAGCAAGGTCCAAGACTTAAGGAGGCAAGTGCTCAATTTCAAGCAAGGAGAGGATGAAGGAATTGATGAAGCATAGGACCGATTTAATGAACTACTTGAGCGAGGCCCGAACTTGGGATTTTTCGGTGACTTGATGTTGCATACCTTTTATTTTTCACTAACCCCTAACTCATCTCGTTTTGTAAGCATGTGTGCAGGCGGTGATATAATGGATAAAACAATTAGTGAAGCCGCACAAATCTTACAAAGGATAAGCAATGGACAAAGAACACTACGAGATTGGCAAAGATGTTGTCGAGAGGAGCAAAATGAAAAAAGCAAGCCCAAGGTGCTTGCTGAAATTTCTGAAAAAGATGAACCGAAGGTCAAGGAAGATGAACCGACCATACATGAAAGTAAAGATCCACTTCCCAAGGTAAGAGAAGTCATTTCGGATGTTAAAAATGTTGAAACTAACATGAATGTAGGCCGAAGTATGTGGAATGCTAGACCATTGGTGGAGTTCGGTTCAAGTTGATTTCGTCCCACTAATTAACTACCGAAGGAAGGAGGAACGCCGACACGTTGTCAAACTAATTGAAGATATATTTGATCAAGAGATGAGTGGAGAGTCGATCCAAAAGATGTTTGAAGAAGAAAGAGAAGAAGGAGATGAACGATGGATCGACCGGTTTGACAACTCAAAGATTTATGATGAAGGAAGAGAAGAGTACAACCGTGATGAGCCTAGTGACTCAAAGGATAAATGGGAGGAGATAGGACTCAAGCTAGATGATAGCTTGTTTGCTATTGAAGCCTACACACTAGCAAATCAAGACATGGAAGTACTCAAGGATGAAGAAAAGAGTGAATCAATGATGAGCGATCTTGACGAAATGTGGTACACAGGAGATAAAGAAAGCAACACATAAGACTTTGAAGATGAAGATTTGGTTGATAAAGAAGACTTCAAAGAAGAGATGAATGTGTACATAGTTGAAGGATTACATGTTCCACATGATGAGTTGAAGAAATTGCAAGATGGTGATGAAGAGGCAACTACACTTGTTGAGATCGATTCGCCTTCAACACCGCTTGATGAACCAAATATCACTCTTGTTGAAAAATCTCTAAGGCCAAGGTACGCGCTGAAATCTCAAGATATTATCAGTATTGATGTTGATAAATTCAAATACTCATGCTCAACCAATAGTATGAATGATAGTTTAATGTCTATGCCTTGTTCCAATAGTGATCATGTTGATAGGCTAGATTTTCTTGAGAATGAAAAAGAGGAAACATTTATGTTTGATCCAATTAATCTCACAATTAAAGAACATTTGCCTAATGATGAGCTAAGTGCTATGCATGAAACATATACTTCTTTTATTTACACCTTGACTTGTTGCTGCAATTCACATGTGGTGTTAATTATGGATGCGTATGCTCACAATAAGTTTTGTAAATCTCGATCATGCTTTGCGCTTGGTCAAGCTAATGACCTTAAAGAAGAACATGTCAGGAGAAGGCCCGATTTTCACTAACCATGTAAACAAGGCTTTAATAATAAAAAGAGAAGTCATGCTTAAAGAGTTGCAAGATAAATCATCAACCTCTCTAAATCCCGTAATGGATGCTGCTGTCTTCATAAATTTGAGAGCTTGTTCGGAGGTGTACAAATGAAGAAAATGAGATATTCAGAAGCTCCATCAAATTGCCATTCCAACTCATCAAGAACCAACAAGTTTGAAGACCCGTGCAAGGAGTTATGGAGAAAACATTTGCGCGTTCTGAAATTTCAGGACAGATTTCATCGCCGAAGTAAAACGGACGTAACTCTCTTGTCCGGAGTCCGATTTGAGCAAATGAAGACTCGTTGGAAAGGAAATTTTGTGCACTATGCAACGGAGTAGAGCTTGAATATACTTTATGTTCTGGACATAAAAAAATTCATGGAGTGAAGGCAGCACCGAAGGATGATAAAGAAGGAGATAACGATAAAACAAAAGGATGCTTTGGGCAAGTCTTCTATAAGTGATCAAGCACAACATGGGAAGTAAATTAAAGCTGCATTGGTACCTTTTCTTCTTGCATGAAGGGCCATGGCTATGCAACGAAAAGAAGGTATGTGAGAAAGTCCAGCTCTATGACTTTAAATGAAGCGCTTTTCGGGAGGCAACCCGTTTCTTTATATTTTTACTACTTTCTTAGAGAAAATAAAGAATGACACTATCTTATGATGATCAACTTGTGGTTATTAATCTAAGTTCAGTTTTCCTTTCTAGAACCACCATCATGTTCATGATAATATTTATTTGTATGCATTGCATTTTGTTATCAATGTGATGTTTCTTTGTGTATACATGTTTTGCACATAGTTGGCTTGGTTGTTTTATATACTTAATGATGTATACTTCAGTTTCCATGTTAATGCTTCATAGGTACCTATGGGTATTTTCCTTTTGTGGACTTGTGTAAACGTGGTGTTTAAACAAGATTGCGGACCATCATCGTTAAGTTCGATAAACCTAGCTGGCTTTTCATATGTTTTCATGTTGCTTTGGTTAGTTTATAAGCTTTGCAATGCGCTTAATTTTTCTTGTGCTATGAGAGTTATTGATTTAGGGATAGACATGGTGTTTTAGCCCTACATATATAAACCTTTATGGCTATGGAGAAATTCGGCAACCTAGTTGTAAACATGGTGTTTAGAACTAGGTGAAAACATTGTCTTTGTTTATATGCTTTCCTATCATGTGCATACACACCTTGCACCACGTACACTCATTAGTTTTTTATTCCTCATTAAACTAATTATGCCACAAGTTAAGAATCTTAGGAGACATTGTTAGATTGTTGGCAATTCTATCTACTCCCAACCATCACCTTGGGGGTAGAATGTGCGTTTAAAACGTATTAAAGGCAAGATAAAGACTCTCACTACAAGGAAATTGAAGGATGGCTAAGAAGTGCTTTGTCTTCTTCTTCCATGACTAGCAAAAATGCTAAGCATGGGGGAGACCTTGAATCTTCAACACGGTAGTGCAACATGACACTCTAGAAGATAGAATGATAAAGATCGTTAACATCTCCGGATCAGTGCGCAAGAAGCCACCAATCTCATCAAAATTCTGCATGGTCTCGAAGGGAAAAAACTGGGTATTTTTGGATATGTAGAAGCCCCATGAAGTTACGATTCCAACAAATCAAAAATGAAGACAATCGGAGGTTCCTACAAGCGGTTATGCCCAAATCACCGAGTGCAACACCTCCTGAAATCAGTTTTGGACAGCACATAGCGCTGAAGTAAAATGGACATAGCTCCCTTGTTTGAACTCCGTTTTCGATGAATGACCACACAATGGAAAGGTAATTTCATAAACTTTTCAATAGAGCTATATTTAAATATATGTTCTGTTCTGGACAGAGGGGGAAATCCATAAAAAAGAGACAGCAAGGAGATGATGAGAACAAGAAAGAGGAGATGGTGATGACAACATTGAAGAGAAGGGCGACCAATGACTCCATTAAGCATACAAGATCAAATTCAGAAGTCTAGGAGTGTTGATAAATCAATACAAAAGCAAAAGCCACATCGATACATGGAGATGTCGGAAGAAGGCAACGAAGAATTACAAAGGATGATAACATCTCCATGGACCTTCTCTTTTCCAAACACAAATGCTTGTAAGTATGCCTTCAACATCAACTAGGTGCAACCTTTTGTTTTTCTCTTCAAACAATAACATGGCTACTAAGAGGACAACCTAGGTTTCTTTTTACTTTCAATAGATAAGCATGACCATGTGTTCACCTCGATGTTCTATATTGAACATGCTTACGGAAAGATGATGAAAGTTGTCGCTTTGTTTTACCTACATGAAGTTATACATGTCTTGGCTAATTGCTCTCTGTAATATGATCTGAAATTAATTTAAATGACGGCTCTTTTATTTGTGGAGGTGAAATGACTATGCTCTAGACCCACATACATATCTTTGCTCTTTGATTTAAGTTTATGGATAGCCGGATAACTTGTCGTTTTTATGAAAACTTAACTTTTATGCTATCTACATGTTTGTGATGCTCTTGCAATGTTCTACCTACCAAAGCCATATACATATATGTTTTATGATAACAAAACCCGTAGATTGCAAACATATGTTTTGATGAGTTGGATTAGGATTGATTTCTATGGTTCGAGACTAAGAAGCTGGTCATTCCTTTGTGTAACTTTTTCATGCTAGCCTTTTTGTTCATGCATTGTGGGTTTTCACATCGAAAATTTCACAAACTTCGCTGGGCATCCACCCTAAACCAAAAACATCTTTTTGTGATCACCTCCTTGTCCACAACCCAATTTGAGTATGGAGTAAAATTCTCGATGGAGATTCAAATATTCCGCAATATTATGGAATTTATACTTACTTTAGCAGTCATTTCCCCTCTCTTTTATGCTCGAGGACGAGCATCGTTCAAGCATGGGGGAGGAGTCATTCTCTGACACAAATGCTATGTAAGTATTATGTTGCAAAAAGTTTTGAGGAGCAAAAGAAAAAATGAAAAATGAAAAAAAATATGATAAGAAGAAAAGAAAAGTAAGAAAAATAGGAAGAATAAAGTGAAAAAAAGAAAGAGTGACAAATGAGAAGGAAATAAAATAAAGAAAAAAAATAAAGATGCTCCTCGGATCTTTTTGCTTCATATGTTCTCAAGTGCCTTGATGACACATCCATACTCAAATCTTCCAACCATGTGCAATCCGATAACGAGGACTTCACTCGTGCCTTGGGATCATCCATTTGCCACTTGCACATGTCCACTTATCTAAATGTGTGTGTTTCATCCCTCTCTCTTTCCAACATTTATTTTCCATGGCCTTTTTGACGAGTCTCGGTAATTCCAATAGATCTCCCTCTTAATTTAACAATATTTCGGATGTATGTTTTGCTAGGATTGTTTTTAACCTTCCAAGATCCACATAAGCCTTCCACTATCACATATGAGTAGAGTAGGTTGAAAATAATCTAGTATAGGCTTGAGTGACTTGATGAGATGAGTGTTTCCATGAGCTTTTGCAAGAGATTTTCACTTATGTTGGATATGCATCTTCTTGAAAATCTTCCATGTGACAAGGTGATGGTTTGAAGTTCACTTAAGTTTGAGAGCATCGTGTCTCTTGTGGCTTGTTCTTTATTGTTAGTCTATCTTCCATAATGAAAAAGAAGTCGGTCACAACTTGAACTTTAAAAATAAATTCTTAAGAGAGAGCAATTCGCCTCGTCGTGAATGACTAAAGAGGAGACTTTCGGGATAAGTTCACCAAGCACTTTGGAAGAAGATCATGAAGCCCGACAAGAGTCAAGACACGCGATGAACATGACTCCAAATGACCCGAGGACCGAAGCGTCAACGTGCAAATCTTCAGGGACTCAACCAGAAAACAGCGAAGCTTGCATAGCAACGATTCAAGCCTTAACCGTGAAGTAAACAACGTCAAAGGCCCACATGCAAGTGCACACAAATAAGGGATCACGCGACAAGCAACCGGGGAGGAAACCGGGGCCGAACCGGGCCGGCCGGCCTGGGCCGACCGGCCCAGCCCACTTCGGGGTCGGTTCGGTCCCCCCTTTGCCCTAGGTGTTCGTCTATTTATTGCCTCCACCGCTGTCGGCCGCCACATCGAACAAATCATCCTACCGACGCCAATCACTAGAAAACTGCCACCGCAAGATGAGGGAGAGAGTTAGATGAGCTCGTCGCAAGGATCAACGCCGGCGGAGAGAAGGAAGCAAGAGGACTCCAAGCCGCTGGCATAGGGGTGTTCCCAAGCTCCATCGCCGCCATCTTCATCGACGAAGTTCTTCGGAGTCTCCATCACCCCTATGTGCTTCAATCCGTGTAAGATGATGGGGTAATGTCTCCGTTCATCCCTAGGATTAGATGGATACATGCTATGTGATCGCTACTTGATTCATGGTTTCAATCTATTGTTTTCATGTTGATGATGCTTTGATGATTAAGGTAGGCCACCGTGTTTTTTGGGCGTATGATATCTGCTACTCCCATAGATTCCATCAACATACCGTGTCCATCATAGGTCTAGTCACGAATACCTTCGCGTAGTGACAGTACGAGAGGAGGGAAAGGGCGAAACCGTGGTCACAACCGCCGGTAGATTGGTTTACCGCTTTCGTGTAGTAGATGCATACCATGTTATCCTAGATCCTAGGGAGGGAACGCTTATCTTTCTTACTCACTCTCTTGTGTTCACCCCTTTACCATCTAGTTTAACCCTAGATTTGTTTGATCAACTTAACTTAGATTAACTTAGGTTACATTGTCTTTACTTTTTGATTAATACTCTCTTTAAAGGTTTCCTTAGTCAACTAGATTAGTACTTGGTTAAGCGCTAGTAATCCCCTTGCTCCGCGGATTGACAAGAACCTTGGGAATCCCGTGGTGAAAAAGGTGTAGGTCCGTACGCATGCCGATCGTAGGTGGATACGAGTTTTATCCGTCAACAATGAGTTAAAAACAATTTATTGCAAACCATTGTTCATGACATGAAGTAAATGATCAGGGTTCGAAAACAGCGGAAATAAATTAAATTAACACAACGGTCAGCATCACAGGAGGCCATCCGTGATGCCATCACTTGTCGTCATCCACCCGGTCAACAGCACCTGGACAACAATTTTAAAGCAAGGCTGAGTATACTAATACTCAGCAAGACTTAACTGTCGGGTGACAACTACATCACCAAACTCTAGACATGAAAGGCTTTATGGCTGGTGGAGTTCCTTTGCTGAAAGGCAACAAAGAGTATGTCCTTACTTTCAATATTTTAGCACAAGTTCTAGTTGATTACCATTTCTAAGTGTGCCAGTCAATTCAATCAAGAGTTGTACAAGCAATTAATCCATACAACAATATTTACCAAGTTCCATCATTCCGGGATATCATGGCCAGTTGATTAAGCAGTCTCGGGTAACGGTGAGAGGCCGACAATCGATTGATTTAAACCTTGCAAGGTAAACCTAAGAATACGGTAGGTTGCCCCCGCGAGGACAACCATCCAGGCAGTTCCCAAAAATCCTCGGGTTGGGACCAATGCTTACAGTCCTAGGTACAAGGCTCACTGGTATACCCCGCGAGGCACCCAGTCTCACACATGCACCCCCCCTTCCCGGTAGCTAGCCGGGTAGGTGACTACTCAGGAGTAGTAAGGGGGAGTTCTCGCGCCGTCTCATTAAGGTACTAGGCTTACCGGTCTCATTCCCGACAAGTGCTTAGTACGTTCGAAAGCTTAGCCCATGAAAGCCACTGGGCCGGAGCCTAAATCCCATGCTCTTACCACATGAGCAATCCATTTATAAAGATCTTATGATTCCAACATAAGAACCTATTCTCACGAGTGACGAACATCACTCAACTTCTACCGGGTCCTATAGCATAGCAGCTATCGACCTACCATACTAGTGGTAGAGCATAGGTACCAAGGGATCATGCAACTAGGGTTTCAATTCAACTCCTAAAACGTAAATGTGCAATCATAGCAAAACATAATGGCATAATTTTAAAAGACGGGGTTAATGATCCTGGGGCTTGCCTTCGCTGGCAAGGTTGGCCTTGGGCCCTTCTGGACCTTGGTCCAGGTCTGGAGCTACGTCCATGTACTGCAGCTCTTCGTCAGTACCTTCGTCTCCTCCTTCCGACACGAGCGTATATCTACCGTCAGGAAGATCTACACGAAGATGCAAATGCAAGATTTATTCAACGATTTTCGATTTAACAATTTACGATTAACAAATGAAAACCATGGGGTGCATAGTAGACCACATTCACCTAAATAAGAAATACATTCAGCATACTCTTCCAAAAAGGAACAATATGCAGCTCTTTATTAACTATTCTTTTTTATAGTGACTGTGTACATATATATATGTAAAATGATTTAATTTCACTTCACATACATTAGTGGGTGGGTATTTTTCTTTTAAAAAATGATTTTCATCATACCTAAGGTCATCAAAAGTGGTTCAGTGATTTTTCCCATTTAATTGACTAATAAGCCTTAAATTGCTCTTTTAGCTTTTATTTAATAAATGAATTAATAAAATTTAAGTGGAAGGGTGCATTAAGCACTAAACACCTATAACCAGCCACTGGACACACATGCATGCCTAGGATAGCTAAGAAATTAATTATTTTGAAAATAACAAAAGCTAGCTTAGTAAAACAAGGTAAATGCACACAAAAATAAAAACTCATCAAAATTATCCTAATCTTCTCACACATGATATGTGGTCCAAAACTAACCTAGGAATGCAGCACATACACCTAGAACTATTGTGAATCTTGAGTTATGCATTTTCAAAGAAAATCAAGCATATTTCAAGATTAAATATTTCCAGTAATCATAAAATTGTGATTATTTAACCAGAGGTGTATTTTGGCATAAAAAGACAACATGCAGAAGTTCGGCACAAAACTCTAACTATTTTTAGCTATAAAAATCATTTGGAAAATTCTACATAAAAAGAAAACAATTTATATAGAACGATTTACAACACAACTTTGTGCAATTTTGGGCACAGAAGCTAGGCATAACATAACACACAACATATGCAAAAATTAGCTACAGAGGACCTATAGATTTGGAGATATCTCAGATCTAGGTTTTTCACATTTCTATTTTTCATGCAAAAAATATCAGGAAACAGCTCAGGTGAGAATAACAAAAGTTGTAGTACTTTTCACCAGGAATCCAAAAAAATTGGGTTTGCATTTTTATGGTTTTTCTACGATTTTCCACGGAATTTACAAGATTCAGCAATTCACAAATACTATTGAAGTTACAGCTTTTTACTAAGGCCCCTAGAACTTTTCAATCCTTCATAGATATGCCCTCGGTTTACACAAAACTCCCCAAGAAGGAGGGAGACGCAATAGGGTCCCCGAGTCATGGGAGCGGCAGTTCCGGCCAAAATCCGGCGGCTCCGGCGGCGGGGTCGGCCGGGGGAGGTGGGGAAGATGACTAGGGACTCACCGGTGACCGATTTGTGGGCTTGGTTGGGGGCGGAGGGTGCCAGCGAGGGCGCACCGCGGCACGGCCGGGCGGCGGCCGCCGGAAGCTCGCGCTCCGGCGAAGGGGTGCCGCGGTCTGGACTACCGCGTGCCGGGTGTGTCGTGTGGGTGGTAGGCAAGGTACCACAGTGGTTGGGGAGGCTTCGGAGGGAACGCAGGGAGATGTCCCGCGACGGCAGCCACGACGAGCCGGTGGCCGAGCCAGGCACAAGGCGCGGCGTGCTTGCGCAAGGAGGAGCGCGTCGGCCTTAAATAGGGGGGCTACCTCATGCTATGGAGCTAAGGGATGGGCAGCACCGTGGTACGGTGGCCTCGGGACAGCGCGTACAGGGAGACAGCGAGCGGACCGGCGGTCCGGTGCGGTGTGCACGGGAATGGCACGGAGTCCACGGCGTCTCGGAGCACGGGGCGTTGGGAAGGCGCGAGGCGGCCTTGGGAAGGCGTGCGTGGGGCGCGGACACCGAGGGCGGGCACGGCCGGCGCGCCCGGGGGGGCGGACGCGCGGCGGCGCGGCGCCGGCGCTCGCGGCGCGGCGCGTCGTGCGAGCGTGTTCTGCCTTGATTCCGTTTCGATATGCCCCTGTTTGACTGTGTTTTTCTCATGATTTCTCAACTAAAGTACACTGAGTGATGAATAGGAAAGTTGTAGATCTCACTACCCCCTACAACTTTTACAAAGGCCCTATGGTGTTTTTCTCAACGGATTTCGCATAAATGGCTGCCAAACTTTGAATGTCGCTCTGTTTCGGTGAACAGGAGATGTTGACAGTTGACCGCGTTTTTCACCTATTTCCTCTCAAAATTGGAAATGCCAATCTACATGAAAGTTGTGTCCCTCGACAAACTGAACAACTTTCATATTGGTAGATTTTGAAGTGTTTAGGTGAAATTTGGAGAACGCGGCAAAAGTTCCGGAGGACGTTCGCCGACGTCAGTGTTTAAGCGGGGTTTGACCGTGTCTTTGACCAAGGGTTGACCACCAGGGTGTGTTGACTTGGTTAAGGGGGTCAACAGGGTTTGTTGGTGAGGTTTTCGAGGTGATGACCCAGGTTGGCCTAGGTTTGACCAGTGTTAGCCGGTTTGACTCGGCTGATTCGGCCATTAGCGGAAATAATGCTAATCAAAAACATGGGGCATCACAGCCTACCCCCCCTTAAGGAGAATCTCGTCTTGAGATTCGATTACAAGATTAGAGTGATTCCTCCCATCATGACAAGGGGTTACAAAGGGAGAAAGATATCTACGCTACACTTCCCAGTATCGAGAATTCAAATGGAACAAAGTACCAGGTTCGTTCCGTACTCCCTCATCACCGTTCATGAGGAAGCGGGCGATGAATGTGCACATGGACAGTTAACAGCAGACAGATTCCACCTGCAATACAAAGATACATCCCTACCAACGTCCAGCGAAATGACTCGAACTCTTCCGAGGACTAAGTCATGGTTGTCGGCGTAGCTCGAGTTCTTCCTCGGCCTACTTCCGAGCTTCTTTTCGACATCGCGGAAGAAGACGGAGGAACAGCTTGCTCGGCGAGGAACGGAACAGATGGGGAATGGGCTAGTGGCAGGGTGGCCAAGACTAGCTAGAGGAAGAACAAGAGCGGTGGTGATGCCAAGCTCAGACGGATATGAGGCTTTCGTGTCGGCGGTTCTGGGTAAAGGCTTCCCTTTTATGGCCGCCACGGACGGCAACGGTCATTTAACCAGCCGGGTATCTGATGTAGACAACACGGAGCTCGACAATGGTCAGCCCATGAGGCCTCGACGGCGTGAGCACGGTTGCAGAAGAAGATGGCTTAGTGGCGTCACAGCGTCGCACGGTCCTGACACTGAAAGGATGGGGTCCAACGGTCTGAATAAGTGACCGGAATGGGGAGAGAAGCGAGAAAAGCTTAGAGTAGAAGCATTCTAAGCTTGCGATTGCAACCAAGAGACTTCTAGCAAAAGCTTCCAGCGATCCTGGTTACTTCCTTGCTCGATTCCGAGGATTTGAAGGGTATGAGCACGGATCATGGACGGATAAGCGATGGATGATTTCTCAACGTTGACTCTTCGAGAGCCTTGTCTGTTCAAGAAAAATCTACTTCTTCTACTTATTTGATCGGAAAAGGGTTGAGTGTTAAAAGGTCGTCGAGATTGGTGGCAAGGAATCAAGTTGATGGGGATTATCAAAAGACTTTAACCAAGAAAAGGAAAGCTAGTAAAAGAGTTTTGTAACTTCTTGTACGAAACATACTTTCGTGTGGGAACTTCAGAACAATCTTGCTCACACCTTTACTCATTACCTTGTAGTGCACTGATTTTAAAATTTAGTGGAATGCACGTGCTCATGCGGTAAGGTACTCATGATGCACGTTAGAATGACCCGGTTACCCACATGATGAGTTAGTGACTGCAAGGGCAATCACAGGCAGGGGAAAACATGTGTGGCGAGTCACATTCTCACAACCAAGATACCTGGCGCGCTCCTAATGGTAGTCATGTGGCTGCAGCACAAATGATGCCCTAGGTTCCGTCGCGGCACCTGTGGTTATGGGATGACAACATCACCAACAGGAGAGGTAGAGTTGAGTATGGAGTTTTCATGTGAATGCATGTTAGTATGCCCAAGGTTCCCAAATGCATATGTTATGCAATGCATGCCCAAAAGTGACATTAATTTTAATTCAAAAAGTCGTGAGCAAGACCAAAAAGAAATAAGTTCAGGATTGGGGAATCGATTGGATCTTTGATTAGCACGAACTTTTTGGACGAGTTTGAGATTCACCACAGAACTTTTGATTTGATCGAAACTAGCATAATAAGGCCTTACGAAAATTACTGCTGAAAGATGTTCAATCAAGGTGTTACATCGATGAGGGTTTTCAAAATTACCAACAACGGTTGGGGGTTACAATGAGGACTGGCGGCACCTAAGGAAGGCTCTTAGTTCAGCTAACCACAACGACTACCCAACATGGCTGCACCACTAGGGTTCCTTACAACTACTACACTTGTACGACTCATAATTTTATTTCCAACATACCAACTTCCTATGGTTGGATCTTCCATGCTGAAAGACTATAGTGCCTCGGATCCAGACTCTACTCCGGACTCTCCTTGGATGTCCTCAGCATCTTCTTCTTTTGCTGGTCCAGGAATGACAGATTCCGGGGGTGGAGCTGCTATAGCTTCCAGTTGATTCTCAAGTTCAAGCATATACTGGTCATTATGCTGCAACAGGAAGTTCTGCTCATGGATAACTTCACTCAGTTCTCGTATATTTGCTTTATCCTTGCGTCTTTCCTTATTGAGAGTAGCGATCATTGCTCGGGCTTCGTTCAACACTTGAGTTGTACACTCCATCTCTTTAACTCGGTATCTATAGATTTGGTGTCTAAAGAATACACTTTCTCCCACCATCCGTCGGTAGGTGTCGTACATGGCTTCTCAAAAGCGGACTGAGGTGACGAGATTGGAACTATAGTGAGAGTGGCCCTGAGCTGGAAGGAAAGCTTCGCGCTCGACACAAGGTACAGAGTGTCGCTCAGGCACAGGAATCACTTTGGCTGCAGAGCCGGCTATCTCGTCAGGGTGCTTCCCACAAAAAGTTGTGAGTGCTTCGAGAGCATCCTTCTGCATGGTGTCAGCCAAGTTCCGTCCTTGTGCCTTACACTCCCACTCTTCCCAAGCAGGATTGGTCGGGCACATGCAAATCTTCACCTTTACTTCACAACGGAGGAGCTGGCATGTGGTCATGATCTCACGTGTCGAGTACTCTGGGTAAGTAGTGTACCCAAAGTCCTTTAGGGTGTCCCACAAGAGTGCAGGAAATCCACCCTCCTCGAGGTAGTTCACGAGAGTCCATGCTTCCACATCAGCCGACGCAGATCCAGTGTTGTCCATCTGGACATAATGACAAGAGTGAGAACCAGATGGGTGTGAGTGTACTAGGATAAACTCAATCCACGCCAAAAGGGTATATGGTTAAGCAATGGGGTAGCCATGGGTGCTAAGGTACAATCATATGCATAACTCGAAACGAGCCGACATACATAATGACATAAGTTCTGGCAGTTGTGAACAAAAATTCATAACTTAAAACCAGAGCCTCAAACTTTCTTAAATTTGTGCGGCAACTCATTAAGGTTATGAGACACATGTTTGGGTATGCAAGATTGATATAGAAGTTTAGGGAGGTGCTTAACTAAGCAAGAATTTCAAATTGGGCTCCTGGAAAAATCAGCAGGATAGCGGTTCACAATCTGAGCATAACATGATATAGACAAAAGCTATGACTGCGAGCTTTTGCGAGCAGGAACTAGAGTAGATGTGGAGCACTTGGGTAGAGATCTTCTAGACAAAAGATTCTTGGATAGGGTGCACGATCTAAACCAATAGTCACAACAGATTTTTGGACAACAACACCTACACCAGAGAGGCTAGGCAAGACGAAACATACTAGCAATAGGTTACCTTTGAAGGCATATAAACAAGTATGGTTCAGTTTAAGCTTCTCCAATTTTCAGCATGATTCAAGACATCCTATTCGTCCTCACAAGGCAATCAAGCCAAAACTCGAAGTTAGCGCCGACGGCATGATACACACACGTATCTCCCTATAATAACTAGTCGAGAACTAGTCGATGCTCACTTAGCGACTTACGAAACGAGGTTAGGGTACCTGCAGAAGATCTCAAAACACAATGAACCTTTCACGCTAGTACTCATGAAAGCGTCCACATACATTACCATTCACTATAGGAACGGTATCCATGCGTGAAGCCGCTGCATGGACAGCGTCCAACCTCGGACACCCTCCGTTTGAATGGAGTGTATCCTTGCCTCGCATATTCGACATGCGGAATGCTCACGTATGAAACACGTGGTGACACACAACTTACAACCAGACGCGAAGATGGGATTCGTGGAATGGATCACTCCATCAACCCTTGCAATTCGTGTGATGCGGCACAGCACACGTATAAAACACGTGGCTCAGCTAGTTTGGTTGTGCAAGAAAGTAAGTCTGTCATAAAGTAAATGTGTTGGAAGTTAGCAAGATAAACCATAGGTTATTAAACCACCTGAAAGAAACCAAAAAAAATTCCCTCTAGGGCCTCACGGTCTAATTTATCCTTAATGGACTAACGTATTTTGCAAATCCAAGCAATCTTGGCAAATTTCATTCGAAATCATGTGATTAAGACTGTTAATTAAACTCTGGTGCATATAATCGCTCTGATACCAGCTGTGACAACACGCCCAGGAAAATGCGGTACTATCGCCTAAAACCAATCCACTTTGGTCATTTAAGCAATAGTAAAGTATCATCCTGTCGTTAGTTGCCAGGTTAACGCCCAGTAAATCACTTGGAATTCATACAGAGGATCGACATATGCATTAAAACTCACGCGAAGGCGAGTCCAGAGTACAACATGAGTTAAAAACAATTTATAGCAAACCATTGTTCATGACATGAAGTAAATGTTCAGAGTTCGAAAACAACGGAAATAAATTAAACTAACGCAACGGTCAGCATCACAGGAGGCCATCCGTGATGCCATCACTTGTCGTCATCCACCTGGTCAACAGCACCTACACAATAGTTTTAAAGCAAGGCTGAGTATACTAATACTCAACAAGACTTAACCGTCGGGTGATAACTACATCACCAAACTCTAGACATGAAAGGCTTTATGGCTGGTGGAGTTCCTTTGCTGAAAGGCAACAAAGAGTATGTCCTTACTTTCAATATTTTAGCACAAGTTCTAGTTGATTACCATTTCTAAGTGTGCCAGCCAATTCAATCAAGAGTTGTACAAGCAATTAATCCATACAACAATATTTACCAAGTTCCATCATTCCGGATATCATGGCCGATTGATTAAGCGATCTCGGGTAACGGTGAGAGGCCGACAATCGATTGATTTAAACCTTGCAAGGTAAACCTAAGAATACGGTAGGTTGCCCCCGCGAGGACAACCATCCAGGCAGTTCCCAAAAATCCTCGGGTTGGGACCAATGCTTACAGTCCTGGGTACAAGGCTCACTGGCATACCCCGCGAGGCACCCGGTCTCACACATGCACCCCCCTTCCCGGTAGCTAGCCGAGTAGGTGACTACTCAGGAGTAGTAAGGGAGAGTTCTCGTGCCGTCTGAAGGACCGATTAGGCAACCAGAGAGGGGGGAGTGAATGGGAGCCGATAAAATTCTTCTCCTAAGAGAGAACTCAGCCTAACCCCAAATTCACAACCAAGGATTCCCACACGAGTTTGCCAAGGTCACGTAGTCACGACGGACGTACCAACCCTAGGAACAAACCCCAAACGATCCCAAAGCAGAAGCACGAACCAAGAAGCAAAGGACTTAGATGTTCTGCAGCAGTCCATGCGGACGGTCCGCGGCCCTGGGGCGGACTGTCCGCGATGACCACGCGGACGGTCCGCACCACACGGCAGATAGTCCATTAAACACTAACAGAACGACCCAACCGGCACCTCAACACGTGGACGGTCCGTACCACGTTCTCGGACGGTCCGCGAGAAACTCGTGTCGCGCGGACTGTCCACGACATCCCTGTTGACTGTCCGCCAAACCACTTTCCACCAAAAGCCACTGGCCAACCGGATCAAAACGAAGGCGCTCAAGAACACGCGAAGAACGCGAAGAACACCTGGGAAAAAGCCTCCACGCGGACGGTCCGCACCCACCACGCGGATGGTCCGCGAGGTGCAAACCGGCGCGGGAACAGCAGCCCGAAAACCAACTCGCGAGCACCCTACCACCTATCCTTCCAAGGATCTCCCAAACGGTTGAAGCTCTTGAGGAAAGATTTGGGGAAGATGTGAAGCGTCCCTAGGGAATGCTATGCCCCAAAACTTGGGTCCTCAAACAACCTAAATCGCCGGGAATCAAAACGCCACTGAAACCAACCAAAAACCTAGGACCCAACCGAAATCCTTCAATCGGAGGCCGAACTCGAAGTTTGGGGGATCAAGATCAAGCACAAAGATGCACGAGCCAACTATCCATGATTCCCACCAACAAATTCGAGCCCAAACACCTCAGAATCAAAGGAACAAGCCACGCACGAAAAACTGACGAAAATAGCTTGAAAAAGACACGAAAATCCAACGAGCTACAAACCGGGAATCGACGCAACCATGAATGCTTCCATTCACTCGGAGGCCAGATTCTTTACGAACTGAGGAAAAATCTAACCCTAGAGAGCAAGGAAATGAGAAGCAGTCCGGATGGATAGTTTGCCTGGAAACCCTAGAGCTAATATATATGAGTCCACTCTGGGCCAGGCAAAAGACCACACTACCCCTAGCACTTAAGTTGAGATACAACCCCTCAGAGGAGAATAGGTCATGTAGCACTCCTCTTCATCACACGGCCACGCCGTTGCCGCAGATTGTGTCCTCCAGACGCAAGCCCTGTGATCCCGCCATGCGTCCGCCGACATCAAAGCTTCTCGGCGCGCCCGGATCCCGTCTCCGCCCGCCAAGCCTCCGGTCTTGGTTTTGTGGCTCAACCAAGTAACCCGACGGTTTTCTGGTGAACCGCCGCAAACCCCGCGTGCAGACTCCGGTCGTGAGCCGCTACCCTGCACCGGCTCCGGTCGACGACTTCGTCTTGCTTTTCTTGCCATCATGCGGCCCGCACTTGACCCCGCTGGCCACCGGGTCCCTCGAATCAGGCCTACTTGTCTCTCCACTCCTGGAATGCCCCGCAAGGCATACACCTTTCACGCCCACTCTTCACCTGCACCAACGCAAATCAAGCCCAACCTGCACCCGCAATACTCGGCCAAGAGTTAGTCCACACCATGTTGTCAATCACTCTTCACAACCAGGAGCGACCATCCACCGGTCCTTGGACACTCCGGTCCTCACCGCCTCATTAAGGTACTAGGCTTACCGGTCCCATTCCCGACAAGTGCTTAATACATTCGAAAGCTTAGCCCACGAAAGCCACTGGGTTGGAGCCCAAATCCCATGCTCTTACACATGAGCAATCCATTTATAAAGATCGCATGATTCCAACATAAGAACCTATTCTCGCGAGTGACGAACATCACTCGACTTCTATCGGGTCATATAGCATAGCAGCTATCGACCTACCATACTAGTGATAGAGCATAGGTACCTAGGGATCATGCAACTAGGGTTTCAATTCAACTCCTGAAACGTAAATGCGCAATCATAGCAAAACATAATGGCATAATTTTAAAAGACGGGGTTAATGATCCCGGGGCTTGCCTTTGCTGGCAAGGTTGTCCTTGAGCCCTTCTGGACCTTGGTCCAAGTCTGGAGCTACGTCCACGTACTGCAGGTCTTCGTCAGTACCTTCGTCTCCTCCTTCCGGCACGAGCGTATATCTACCGTCAGGAAGATCTACACGAAGATGCAAATGCAAGATTTATTCAACGATTTTCGATGTAACAATTTACGATTAACAAATGAAAACCATGGGGTGCATGGTTGACCACATTCACCTAGATAAGAAATACATTCAACATACTCTTCCAAAAAGGAACAATATGCAGCTCTTTATTAACTATTCTTTTTTATAGTGATTGTGTACATATATGTGTAAAATGATTTCATTTCACTTCACATACAGTAGTGGGTGGGTATTTATCTTTTTTAAAAAATGATTTTCATCATACCTAACATCATCAAAAGTGGTTCGGTGATTTTTTCCATTTAATTGACTATTAAGCCTTAAATTGCTCTTTTAGCTTTTATTTAATAAATGAATTAATAAAATTTCAGTGGAAGGGTGCATTAAGCACTAAACACCGATAACCAGCCACTGGATACACATGCATGCCTAGGATAGCTAATAAATTAATTATTTTGAAAATAACAAAAGCTAGCTTAGTAAAACAAGGTAAATGCACACAAAAATAAAAACTCATCAAAATTATCCTAATCTTCTCACACATGATATGTGGTCCAAAACTAACATAGGAATGCAGCACATACACCTAGAACTATTGCGAATCTTGAGTTATGCATTTTCAAAGAAAATCAAGCATATTTCAAGATTAAATATTTCCAGCAATCAAAAAATTGTGATTAATTCACCAGAGGTGTATTTTGGCATACAAGACAACATGCAGAAGTTGGGCACAAAAATCTAATAATTTTTAGCTATAAAAATCATTTGGACAGATTCTGCATAAATAGAAAACAATTTATATAAAACGATTTACAACACAACTTTGTGCAATTTTGGGCACAGAAGCTAGCCATAACATAGCACACAACATATGCAAAAATTAGCCATAGAGGACTTTTAGATTTGGAGATATCTTAGATCTAGGTTTTTCACATTTCTATTTTTTCATGCAAAAATTATCAGGAAACAGCTCAGGCAAGAATAACAAAAGTTGTAATACTTTTTACCAGGAATCCAACAAAATTGGGTTTGCATTTTTATAATTTTTCTATGATTTTCCACGGAATTTACAAGATTCAGAATTCACAAATACTATTGAAGTTACAGCTTTTTACTAAGACCCCTAGAACTTTTCAATACTTCACAGATATGCCCTCGGTTTACACAAAACTCCCCGAGAAGAAGGAGGGAGACGCAATTGGGTCCCCGGGTCATGGGAGCGGCGGTTCCGGCCAAAATCAGGCTGCTCCGGCGGCGGGGTCGGCCGGGGGGAGGTGGGGAAGATGACTAGGGACTCACCGGCGACCCATTTGTGGGCTTGGTTGGGGCGGAGGTTGCCGACGAGGGCGCACCGTGGCACAGCCGGGCAGCGGCCACCGGAAGCTCGCGCTCCAGCGAAGGGGCGGCGCAGTCTGGACTACCCGCGTGCCGGGTGTGTCGGGTGGGTGCTAGGCAAGGTACTGGAGTGGTTGGTGAGGCTTTGGAGGGAACGCCGAGAGATGTCCCGCGACGGCAGCCACGGTGAGCCGGCGGCCGAGCCAGGTGCAGGGCGCGGCGTGCTTGTGCAAGGAGGAGCGCGTCGACCTTAAATATGGGGCTACCTCATGCTACAGAACTAAGGGATGGGCAGCACCGTGGTACAGTGGCCTTGGGACGGCGCGTACGAGGAGACATCGAGCGGACCGGTGGTCCGGCGCGGTGTGCACGGGAACGGCGCGGAGTCCACAGCGTCTCGGGGCGCGGGGTGTTGGGAAGGCGCGAGGCGGCCTTGGGAAGGCGTGCGTGGGGCGTGGACGCCGAGGACGGGCGTGACCGCGGCGCGAGCAGGGGCAGGCACGCGGCGGCACGGCGCCGGTGCGTCGTGCGGGTGCGTTCTGCCTTGATTCCGTTTCGGTGTGCCCCTGTCTGACTGTGTTTTTCTCAAGATTTCTCAACTAAGGTGCACTAAGTGATGAATAGGAAAGTTGTATATCTCACTACCCCCTACAACTTTTACAAAGGCCCTATGGTATTTTTCTCAACGGATTTCGCATAAATGGCAGCCAAACTTTGAATGTCGCTCTGTTTCGGTGAACAGGAGATGTTGACAGTTGACCGTGTTTTTCACCAATTTCCTCTCAAAATTTGAAATGCCAATCTACATGAAAGTTGTGTCCCTCGACAAACTGAACAACTTTCATATTGGTAGATTTTGAAGTGTTTAGGTGAAATTTGGAGAACGCGGCAAAAGTTCCGGAGGACGTTCGCCGACGTCAGTGTTTAAGCGGGGTTTAGCCGTGTCTTTGACCAAGGGTTGACCACCAGGGTGTGTTGACTTTGTCAAGGGGGTCAACAGGGTTTTGTTGGTGAGGTTTTCGAGGTGATGACCCAGGTTGGCCTAGGTTTGACCAGTGTTAGCCGGTTTGACTCGGCTGATTCGGCCATTAGTCGAAATAATGCTAATCAAAAACATGGGGCGTCACACCCGACTCCAAGTAGTGTTGGTTCTATTGCTAACGCCAAGCATCTTGTGGATGACATTGTAGAGGATACACCATGCAAGTTGGTTATTCCATATGGAAGAAAACTAGATAAGTTTCGAGAAGTTGGGACAGCCATGGGACTAACGGGTCGTGTGTTTCCGAATTCACCACCGCCAGAGTACGCATGGGTTCAAGTTGTTTCGGTTTCTGATGAGTCGTGCGAGATTGATATCCCTACTGAGGATGGGATCAAGCTTCTCGGTGATGCGAGGAACCAATACATATTGTGGCATCGTCGAGATGTCATACTTAATGTATCACCAAGTCCCTACTTGCAACCTAGCCAAGAACGAGTACCCCCCCCCCAGGATCCAGATGCTGCAATGGTCGAGTACATAATGGGTGGGGAACATGGAGGCGGTAACAATTACAACAACATGATGATTTTGGAGCAGGGAGTTAACAATAATGACAACAACATGCCACAAACTACTCCGGCATCAGGGGCAGGGGCAGGGGCATCATCATCTCCGAAATCTATTCCAAGACCACAAACTCCTCCGACATCAGGGGCAGGGGCAGGGACATCATCTCCGAAATCCGATCCAAGACCACAAACTCCTCCGACATCAGAGGCAGGGGCAGGGGCACCACCATCTCCTCTGCCATGTCCAAGACCACCATCTCCTCCTCCAGCAACCAAGACGCCAACAACAATACACCGGATGATAAACTCATATGAACCAAAGACGAAATCATCTGATGTTGACTTGTTCTTGAAAGTGCTGAAGAATAAACCTAAACGGGCTCCAACATCCGGTAAAGAATCACCAAATGTTCAAGTACTCAAGAAGGCACCAGATGAGAATTCTTTATCCCACACCTCTTTACAAAAACAAAAGGAGGAGCACATAAGTATGTTTTCATCGGATGAGGTGCCCGACAAGTATGAGCATGGCAAACCATTCTTGTTTAGGTGGCAACTAAATGAAGGGCTATCAGAATTGATGAGGCTGCATACTTGGATCATGCACGCCATGTAGCAAGGCATTCACACTATCACCGCCAATCTCCCGAAATGGGTGTTCAGTAGCTCTTTTGACCGGAAGGTTGCAATCGATTTCCCCGATTTGCATGCGATGTTCCGTCGTGAAAAACTCGACATCAATCTCGTCACCATTTGGTCCATGTAAGTCAACTTCCCTATACGACATCCAAATCTATTCAATTCCATATGTATTGTTATTACCATCCTAAGTAAACTTTTTTGCAGGGTACAAGCGTATGATGAAAAGAAAACAAATGGGAGGTGGAAGGTAGCATATATATTGACCCGCAACAAGTAACTAAATCACAACACACGTTCATAATGAGGGATCAACTAAGAAAGAAAATAGAGGAAGAAGCAAAGACACCAGAAGAGAAAGAAGAATTAATAAAGAATTACCAGAAAGCTAAACTTCACGAGGTGTTTGTATACATTGCAAGGGTCATGAGGATAAACCAACATAAGGATTCTATCAAGTTTGCTTACAATTTTGAGTAAGATTCTTTAAATAACTATTTCATCATTTTCCTTCATTTTTTAGTCTATTTATATTAATTATTTTAATTTTATGCAGTGATCATTTCATTTACTTTCACATGTGTACGAAGTTGGGAACTATGGGGGTCTTCGACTCATTACACTATTAAGCGGCTTCTTACAAGACAATCATTGATATTATAAGAAAGTAAGACAACTAAGTGCAATATATAATCACTAATGCGTGTATCAGCTATATTTCAAATTGTATTACTAACTTATGTTTTTATATCCTTAAAGTGCGTATAGGTTATACATACTCAATGGCGGGGAGCACAAGAAGAAAAAATGGTGATATGTCATGCCAAAGGGGTAAGAACACTTCTGTTAATAAGTACGAATCATTTTTATCAAAGTTGGTACACTTCTGTTAATTAGTAGCGATCATTTTTTATTTGGTTGCAGTGCTACAAACAACCTCCTGGCAGTGTGCTATGTGGATATTATGTGTGTGGGGTTTTGAGAAATTAATAATGGGAGGTAACGGACGAATCCTGAAGATGTAAGCCTCTTGTTTGTACACAACTATGTATGTGCTAATTATGATCCTGATGGTAATGCATAACAATCTTCATTTATTGTGTTTACGTGCAGATGCCTACCATTGAGAAATCATGGGGGCAACTTGGTGACAATCAAATCACCAACATTTGTGCGGACATGGCGAGATTCATCCTACGTGAGATTTGCCACGAGGATGGAGAATTCTTCGATAAAGAAGGAGTTTTGTCACTAGACGATGCAGAAAGGTTACGAAGATGGGTGTCTTAGGGTTATCTATTATGCACAATGTTTTGTAATGTGATTTATGTATACATTTTTTATTTTAGTTTGGATTATGTGTTTGTGAGACATATATTTGGATTTGGTGGTTAAATACAAATTAAATTACAGTAAATTAAAGTGAATTTAGCATACAAATACCAATGTGAAAAAAATAATAGACGAAAATGACAAATTATATACAACTAATAAACAATTATGGGGAATTATATGGAAATGGGAAAAATGCTTTCTGTGGCGAGTGGTCTAAGCAACCGCCAGCAAAGATGAATTTTGTGCCGGCGGGCGTCCTAAGAAACCACCAGCATTGATGGCATTTGTGCTAGCGGGCTGCTTAAGTAACCGCCAACGCTAATGACATTTGTGTTGGCGGTTGTTTAAGTGACCTGTGACGCCCCAGGTTTTTAATTAACGTCATTAACGTTAATGACCAACTCAGCCGAGTCAAACTGGCCGAACACTGGTCAAACCTAGGTCAACCTGGGTCATCACCTCGAAAACCTCGCCAATGAACCCTAGTGAACCCCTTGACCAAGTCTACACTCACCCGTGGTCAACCCTTGGTCAAAGGCACGGTCAAACCCGACTTGACCATTGACGTCGGCGAATGTCGTCCGGAACTTTTGCCGCGTTCTCCAAGTTTCACCTAAACACTTCAAAATCTACCTTTATGAAAGTTGTCCAGCTTGTCGAGGGACACAACTTTCATGTAGATTGGCATTTCAAATTTTGAGTGGAAATTGGTGAAAACCTTGGTCAACCGCCAGTACCTCCTGTTCACCGAAACAGGGCGGCATTCAAAGTTTGGCAGCGTTTTGTGCAAAATCCGTGGAGAAAAACACTAGACAGCCTTTGTGAAAGTTGTAGAGGGTAGTGAGATCTACAACTTTCCTATTCATCACTCTGTGCCCTTTTATTCAACTTTTTGGAGTTTAACGCGTTCAAAGTAGGGCACTGCGAAGCAGCCGCGGGCTGGCCGACGCCGCGCCGCTACGTCGCGCGCCCCGTCACCTCATTGCCCGCGCGCGCACGCCGCCCGAGGACCCGCCCTCCAAGGCCGCTCCTTCCCCATGCCCGCCCGCATGCCGAGAACGTCCGGAGCTCCGCACCGCCGTACGGTTTCACGCTTTGCACCGTGGTCCGTTGGTCGTCGCCGTCCCCGAGGCGCCCCTGTCCGCCCGCCGGTCGCTTGGAGGCTCGCGCGTCGCCTATAAAGCGGTCGCTCGCTCATTGCGGTGACGCGCAGTCCACCCCGCCCACCGGCCGTGCCGTCCGCCGGCGCCGAGCGGGGGCCGCCGCGGCAAGCTCGAGTTTCCCCGGCCGCATTGCCCAACCGCGGTGTCCTACACCTCCTCTAGCCCTCCAGAACCGACCCCCTCCGCCCATTGCTTTCCCGAGCCGGAGGCTCGCCGGAACCGGCGCGCCACGGCGGCCACCACCGCCGCCGCCGGTGTGCCCCCCCCCCCGGCAACTCCTCTCCCCAACCGAGCCCCCAAATCAAACCCTAGCAGGCCCTAGGCCACTCCCCTACCCTCCCCGGCCGGATTACGGCGAAGTCTCGCCGGAGTTTCACTGGATGGCCGTCGGTCGCGCCCCCGAGGACCACATTGCAAAGGGGTAATTCTTTTCAAGGGCCTGACTGCAAAATTGTAACTGAAATAGTATTTGTGAATTGTAGAAACTTGTAAATTGCGTAGAAAATCACAGAAAAATCAGAAAAAAGCAAAACCAATTTTGTTGGATTCGTGGTGAAAAATCCCAGTTTTATTATTCTTGCCTGAGCTAGTTCCTATTAGTTTCTGCATGAAAAATAGAAATGTCAAAAACCTAGATCTGCAATATCTAAAAATCTATAAATCTTCTATAGCTAATTTTTGGATATGTTGTGTGTTAGGTCATGACTAGCTCCTGTACCAAAAATTACACAAAGTTATGATATAAATCTTTTATAAAAATGTTTTTCCATTTCTGCAGGATCTGCATATATGATTTTTGTAGATAAAAATAATTAGGTTTTTGCAACCAACTTTTGCATACTGTCTTGTTATTCCAAAACACACCTCTGGTGAATTAATCACATTTTTATAATTACCAGAAATATTTATTCTTGAATTATGCTTGTTTTTCTTTGAAAATTCATAACTCAAGTTTCATAATAGCTCTAGGTATATGTGTTGCATCCCTAAGCTAGTTTTGAACCATATAGCATGTGTGAGAAAGTTTGGATCATTTTGTTGAGTATTTATTTTTTGTGTGCATTTATCTTGTCCTTCTAGCTAGCTTTTGTCATTTTCAAAAATAATTAATTTCTAACTATCCAAAGCATGCATGTATGTCCAGTGGCTTGTTATAGGTGTCTACTGTGTAACACACCCTTCCACTGAATTTTATTAATTAATTTCACGAATAAAAGCTATGGAAGCAGTTAAAGGCTCAATAGTCATTTAAATGGGAAAAATCGCCAACCATCTTTAATAACATTGTGAGTGGTTGTAAATCGTTTTAAAAGGCTAAATATACCCACCCACTACTGTTTGTGAAGTTAAATTAAATTATTTACATATATATGTACACAGTCACTATCAAAAGAATATTTAATAAAGAGCTGCATATTGTTCCTTTTTGGAAGAGTATGCTAAATGTATTTCTTATCTAGGTGAATGTGTCCAACCAATGCACCCCCTTGGTTGTCATCTATTGTTTGTGGTTGATTAAATTAAAAATCGTCGAATGAATCTTACATTTGCATCTTCGTGTAGATCTTTCCGCCAGTAAACGTACGCTCGTGCCGGAAGGAGGAGACGATGGTGCCGACAAAGAGCTGCAGAACGTGGACGTAGCTCAAGACCTGGACCCCAGTCTAGAAGGGCCTAAGGCCAACCTTGCCTGCGAAGGCAAGCCCCGGATCATTAACCCCGTCCTTTAAAATTATGCAATTATGTTTGCTACGATTGTGCATTTACGTTTCAGGAGTTGAATTGAAACCCTAGATGCATGATCCCTAGGTACCTATGCTCTATCACTAGTATGCTAGGTCGATATCTGCTATGCTATAGGACCCGATAGAAGTCGAGTGGTGTTCGTCACTCGCGAGAATCTTTACGAGACGAAAGCTGGGTTCATTCCCTAAACGGGCAGCGGGTCCACGTCGGCTGTTAATCTGCTGAGCGTTCGATTCGGCGAGCTTGCATCGCCAGCCATTTGATCGTGGTCGGCGCGGGTCTCCCACCCGCTAATCCGCAGACCGGTAACTCGCGAATAGGGATGGCAATGGGGTGGGTTCGGGGCGGGTAGAGCATACCCATGTCCGCCCCGACATGGGCAGCGGGTAAAATTTCTTACCCGTCCCCGTGCCCATGGGTAAAATTTCTTACCCGTCCCCGTGCCCGCCGGGTATCGGGCGGGTAACGGGTTACCCATGGGTACAACAATGTAAACACATTGCCATTATGCCATACCACAATCACAAATTCACAATTCAACAAATTATTTCAATTTTGCAACATCTCACACAATAAACATTCATATGATAAATATAGTCACATTGTCAGTTTGTCACATCGGTACATCACATGATAAATGCGTAAATGGAGTCACATTGTCACATCACATGATAAACCACAGATTCACAGCACATATTTAAAAAAAAGTATTGTTGACTTAGGGTTAGGCGGCGCCTGTGGGATGAGGAACGTTGGGCTGGGCCGAAGGTTGGGCTGAAACTAAAATATTTTGTTGAGTTTGTGATTGTTTGACGGGTACCCACGGGTTACCCATGGGTAAGATTAGATCCCCGCCCCGTACCCGCCTCACGCCGGGTTGGGTATGGGCGCCACCCACGGGTGAAAAATGGTACCCATGCCCGTCCCCGTCGGGTCGGGTACCCGGCGGGTACTGGGTTTTCCCTTCGCCTCTCGCCCTCTGCCTCCCACCTACGTGCCGGTGGTCGGCTCCACCGCCGGACTCCTGCCGCACCGCCAGCGACCTCGTCCCGTCGTCCACATGGTCTCACGCTTCACCGCCATTCCGACCTCTCACCACAGCTATCATACTTGCTCGAGACATCGATCCCACCATCCATGGTTTATCCCCTCCGCCCCAGCCCATGCAAAACAGAATCACCGGCACCTATTGCGGCACCCGAGCGGTCGCGCCTCCCTCCGCCTGCTGCACGCTCTCCGCCTCCACCGTCCACTGGGCTTCCCAGCTCCAATCCCTTTAACGCAGCGGCAAGTTCCCTTCCTCTCCCTTTTGCAGTCCTGATCCTTGCAGACTCCAGGGCGGCCTCCAAGTTCATGGTGGCCGGCGATGGCGCATAAAATTGCAGTCCAAAGAGGTCCTTGTAGTGGACCTGGCTGCATCATTAATCTCTCCATGAGGTATTGAGGTACGCCAGCATCCCATTCATTGGCTGCCCCACGCATGGCTCATTGATTGTCTTCTACGTGGTGTGTTGGTGCATAATTCCCTTAACTCCTGATTCAAAAGTTGGGTTACAAGCAAGCGACCATCGCAAACTCATATTGCAGGAAGCATTGAAGCAACAACACCTGCATAGAGCTAGGGACGAAACGCTTGCGAGAAATCGAAAGATATCACACAACCATGTTACCACTGCCTGAGAGGTGTTTGACAAAATGTCCATCCCCTAACAGGTAAGCTCCACAATTCTATTCCATGGCAGTATGGCACCCATGTCAGTACTAAGATTGATGCATATGGCTAAACGCTTACCACTTCAATTGAAACAGAGAGGAGATGTAAATTGAATTATTGAACTATAGAAATAAGTTATTTACAAGCTGGGGCTGAGCAATTACTTATTGCCAACACCCAACTAACTGTTATAGGAAGTCAATTTGAGAATGGACAATTACTGGATCCTTTCTATAGTTTCACTAAGTGTTTTTCACTTTTTTGATATTTTGAATTTCTCTTAAATGAATCTCTACTTTTTTACCTTGTACTGTAATTGATTGATAACCTAATTATAATTTAAGCATATTGGTCCAGTTAGTGCACTTCTATGTTTTGAATTCGACCTTCTTCTGAGTAGCCATTGTGAAAATTCTTTCACTAAAATTTTAAAAGACAATGTAGAAAGTAGAAGATACTACGCCTATTTTCAATGTGTATGTATCATGTTCAGGTTTCTGCAGAAACAAGATCTGCTTGATGTAAGAAGCAAATAGGAATCAAAGAAACTGAGACTACTATCCTTGGCTAAGGTAAGAATGCCTACACATTAATGTAATTTTGAAGCGGATGATGCTTCTGCATGATCGCACACTCACACATTAGGTAAATTCATAGCTATCCACGTAAAGGGCAATGCATTGGTTATGCTCTACATTTAAGCCAACCATATATACTTGTGGCATATTATAACCTGATATAAGTAACCATATTATTGATAATATATGATTTAAGTTCAATACCATCATGTCGATGATTGAAGCTATTTTAATAGTCCAATATACTATGCGCTTGCACTATCAATCTGGTGAAACATCACTCTTTCAAATTAATGTAATGCAGCACCGTGTGCAAAATTGTAGATAATCTCGTATTGCTGGGTAAGGTACTATATCTTCAGACCTTATCTATCTTTTGTTTTGGTTATAGGATTATCATCAAAACAACATATTATCACTGATATGCTTTTGGCCAGAACAAGATTTTGCCTACTTTAGAAGTTCACATTAAGCCAGACTACTAACTACCAGTTAGAAGTATATAAATCACTAGATTTAGCAAGCGCTTCATAACAGTTTATCACATAATTGCTCTTTTGCAGTATTTGCATGATTGCATCTTCTACCCTGACACAAAGACAATCTGCTGTATCTCCTGAACACTCCATAATTCATATTATCATGGGATGTTTATTAAAATTGATTGCTTAAATGAAGCTTTCCTCCTGAACTGATGGATTGATGCTCTCACTAGGTAGTGCCTTTGAGGACTCGACCATCGCATAGCACAACTATGCCTGTGACTGTGAAGCTGTTGGGCGGCGCTATTGAGTATTGGCTATAAAAAGTGCCCATGTAGCTGGTTGTTGACTCCAACTCTTGGAACCCTGATGTATAAGCATAAATTAAAACATGAACAAAGTATTCGTTATTCAACGCTGCAGATTCTGAATTTCAATGAAATGGGCTACATGTATTTGTGTTGGGCCTAAATTTATCATGACAGTTAGTTCTTGCAAAAAAATTGCTTGATTGCTTTACAGTTGCAGTGTCCCTCTTTAAAATGGTCAATCTACATAAAATGTAATGTGGAACAAATTACTTTAGAACATGACTAACATTGACCTCAAACTATGAAGTAACACTAATGGACTACTTTTCGGTAGAAACTATCTTTAAGAAAATGTTATAAGTTTAAAAATCACTAATCAGCTAGTAAGTTGTGGTATTTAAGTTTTATTGAAGGTCTAGACGTAGTTTGAGGTCCAATGTTAACATGGTTCAAAAATAAGAACCATCAACCAATATCTACCTTTTTAGCAAACTTCTACGTCTCTAAGCACAATTATTTGCATTACACTCTGTATTTTTCAGCGTCTAATCGTACAGTTCACACACTAGCCAAGCAAAGGCCGAAGTGCGGCAACGCGGCGCGTTGATTCTAGTAGGTTCTTATGTTGGGATCATAAGATCTTTATAAATGGATTGCTCATGTGGTAAGAGCATGGGATTTGGGCTCCGGTCCAGTGGCTTTCGTGGGCTAAGCTTTTGAACGTACTAAGCACTTGCTGGGAATGGGACCGGTAAGCCTAGTACCTTAATGAGACGGCGCGAGAACTTTTCCCTACTACTCTTGAGTATTCACCTTACCGGCTAGCTACCGGGAAGGGGGGTGCATGTGTGAGACTGGGTACTTTGCGGGGTATGCCAGCTAACCTTGTACCCAGGACTGTAGGCTCTGTTCCCAACCCGAGGACTTTTGGGAACTGCCTGGGAAAGTTGTCCTTGCGGGGGCAGCCTACCGTGTGTTTAGGTTTACCTTGCAAGGTTTAAATCAATCGATTGTCGGCCTCTCACCGTTATCCGAGACTGCTTAATCAACTGGCCATGATATCCCATAATGATGGAACTGGTGAATATGGTTGTATGAATTAATTGCTTGTCCAATTCTTGATTGAATTAGATGGCACATTTAGAAATGGTGATCAACTAGAACTTGTGCTAAAATATTGAATGTAAGGATCTAACCTTAGTAGGTGCTCAGCAAAAGAAACTCCACCGGCCAAAAGCCTTTCATGTCTAGAGTTTGGTGATGTAGTTATCACCCGACGCTTAAGTCTTGCTGAGTATTAGTATACTCAGCCTTGCTTTAAAACTGTTGTTGCAGGTGTTGTTGACCGGATGGGTGACGACAAGTGATGACATCCCGGATGGCCTCCTGTGATGTTTACCGTTGCGCTAGTTATTTTATTTTCCGCTGTTTTTGAACTCTGAACCTTTACTCCATGCCAGGAACAATGGTTTGTAATAAAATGTTTTTAACTCATGTTGTACTCTGGACTCGCCTTCGCGTGAGTTTTAATACATGTGTCGATCCTCTGTATGATTTCCAAGTGATTTACCGGGCGTTAACCCGGCAACTAACGACAGGATGATACTTTACTATTGCCTAACGACCAAAGTGGATTGGTCTTAGGCGATAGTATGGTATTTCCCTGGGCGGGTTGTCACAGCTGGTATCAGAGCGATTGCATGCACCAGAGCTTAATTAACAATCTTAATCACACGATTTTTTAATAAAAATTTGCCAAGATTGTTTGGATTTGCAAAACACGATTGGTCCGTTAAGGATAAACTAGACCGAGAGGCCCTAGAGGGAATTTTGGGTTCTTTCAGGTGGCTTATTTAACCTATGGTTTATTTTGCTAACTTCGAACACATTACTTTATGTCAGACTTACTTTCTTGCACAACCAAACTAGATGAGCCACGTGTTTTATACATGTGTTATACCGCATCACGGGAATTGCGAGGGTTGATGGAGTGATCCATTCCACGGATCCCATCTTCGCGTCTGTTTATGAGTTGTGTTGTCGCCACGTGTTTCATACGTGAGCATTCCGCATGTCGAGCATGCGAGGCAAGGATACACTCCATTCAAACGGAGGATGTCTGAGGTTGGACGCAGTCCATGCAGCGGCTTAACGCATGGATGCCGTTTCTATAGTGAACGGTAATGTATGGGAACGCTTTCATGAGTGCTGGCATGAAAGGTTCGTTGTGTTCTATGATCTTCTGTAGGTACCCTAACCTCGTTTCGTAAGTCGCTAAGTAAGCATCGACTAGATCTCGACTAGTTATTATAGGGAGATACATGTATGTGCCATGCCACCGGCGCTAACTTCGAGTTTTGGCTGAATGCCTTGTGAGAACGAATAGGATGTCTTGCATCATGCTAAAAGTCGTGGAAGAACCTAAACTGAACTCGTACCTGTTTCCGTGCTCTCTAAGGTAAATTAGTGATAGTGTGTGTTTTGTCCTGTCTAGCCTCTCTAGCGTAGATGTGTTGTCGTGCACAATTTTATTAAAAGTTATTGCTTGGATTGTTGATCTCTACCTAGGTTGCTCCAATCCAATCTAGTTCTGCTCGCCGAAGTTCACGATCATAACTTAGGTCTACTGCAAGTTATGCTCCGTTAGTCCACCCTGGTCTTGCTATCTTCCTAGAACCCTTTGAGGTCTCGCTTAGGTAAGCACCTTCCTAATCTTCTAGCTCAACCTTGCATACCCAACTTAAGTCTCATAACCTTACTAAGTCACTACACAAAATTGAGAAGTGTTGAACTCTGGTTTGAGTTAGGAAGTTCGGTTTCCGATTGCCAGAACTTTATATCTTTAGGTATGCATGCTCGATCGAGTTCAGCATACGTTGGCATTTTAGTATACATAATTACCCCATACCTTAACCCTATCCGTATTCGTGGATCGAGTTATCCTGGTACACTCGTACCCGACTGATTCTCACTTTTGTCGTTATGTCCAGATGGACCACACTGGCTCTACGTCGGCTGATGTGGAATCGTGGACTCTCGTGAACTACCTCGAGGAGGGGGATTTCCTGCACTTTTGTGGGACATTCTGAAGGACTTTGGGTACACCACTTACCCAGAGTACTCAACACATGAGGTCATGACCACAGGACAACTCCTTCGTTGCGAAGTAAAGGTGAAAATTTCAATGTGCCCGACCAGTCCTGCTTGGGAAGAGTGGGAGTGTAAGGCACAAGGGCGAAACTTGTCCGACACGGTGCAGAAAGCTGCTCTCGAAGCACTCACAACTTTTTGTGGGAAGCACCCGGTCGAGATAGCCCACTCTGCAGCCAAAGTAATTCCGGTACCTGAGCGACACATTGTACCAGGTGGCGAACGGGAAACTATCCTTCCAGCCCAGAGCAACTCTCACTATAACCCAGATCTTGTCTCCTCAGTCCCCTTTTCAGAAGCCATGTACGACACCTACCAACGGATGGTGGGAGAAAGTGTATTCTATAGATACCAGATCTATAGATACAGAGTTAAAGAAACGGAGTGTACGGCTCAAGCGTTGAAGGAAGCCCGAGCTATGATAGCTACTCTCAAGAAGGAAAGACGCAAGGACAAGGCCAAGATACAAGAATTGAGTGAGATCATACATGAGCAGAATTTCTTGTTGCAGCATAACGACCAGTATATGCTTGAACTAGAAAATCAACTGGAAGTTGTAGCAGTTCCACCCCCAGAACCTGTCATTCCTGGACCAGCAGGAGAAGAAGATGCGGAGGACATCCAAGGAGAATCTGGAATTGAGTCTGGACCCGAGTCACCATAGTTCCTCAGCGTGGAAGACCCAACCCTAGAAAGTTTGTATATGGAAATAAAATTCTGAGTCGTAAGAGTGTAGTGTCGTAAGGAACCCTCGTGTACCATAACCGCTTTTGGTTAACTATCACGGTCGGTTGAACTAGGAACCTTGTTGTTGCAGCTAGTCTGCATTGTAATTCCAAATGTTGTTTGGTAATTCTGAAAACCCTCATCGATGTGATGCCTGGATTAAACATCTCTTTCAGCAATAATGTTCGTAAGGCATTATTTATGCTAGTTGTGATCAGTCAAGTTCTGTGGTCCGGAAATCTCGTGCCAATCAAGATCCAATCGAATCCTCAGTCCTGAACTGATTCTTTCTGGTCTTGCTCACGACCTTGTGAATTAAAATAAATGTTGCTTTTGAGCATGCACTGCATAGCATATGCATTTGGGAAGCTTGGGTATACTAACGTGCATTCGCATGAAAACTCCGTACTCCTACTCTACCTCTCTTGTTGGTGATGTTGTTACCCCATAGCCAAAGGTGCCGCGACGGAACCTAGGGCATCGTGTGTGCTGCAGCCGCACGACTGCCATTAGGAGCGCGCTAGATACCTTGGTTGTGAGAATGCAACTCGTCACACAGATTCCTTCCTTGCCTATGATTGCTCTCGCGATCACTAACTCATCATATGGGTAACCAAGTCATTCTAACGTGCATCATGAGCACCATACCACACGAGCATGTGCATAGTGTCTTCACAAGTATGTGCATCACATCAACTTTGAAAATCTTTGCACCTTAAAATAGTGGGAAGTCAACAACTCAAATTAACAAGGATAGGGTGAGCAAGATTATTCTGAAGTTTTTGCATGAAGTTATCTTTCGCACAAGAAAACTTTGGAACTCTTTTATTAGCCTTTCTTTTTCTTCGTAATGGTCTTTTGGAAATTTCTGTCGAATTGGTCCCTTGTCGTGAATCACGACTACCTTGTAGCATCAAATTCCTTCCGACTAGCAAAATGGAAGCAATAGAAGTAGAAATTTTCTTGAGCAATCAAGGTTCTCGAAAAGTCAATGAGGAGAAGTCATCAATCGTGTTTTCATTCTTGGTCCGGGCTCATAACCTTCAATTCCTCGGAAGCGAACAAGGAAGTACCCCCAGGATCGATCGAAGCTTTTGGCTACGCTTCTCTTCGTTGCTATTGCGAGCGTAAAGCGAAGTACACTGAGCTTTTCTCGTTCTTCTCCCCATCACGATCAATTCTTTCGACCGTTGAACCTCGTCATCGTCAGTGTCCCGACCGTACGACGCCACGATGTCACTCCGCCGTCTTTTTCCGCAACCGTATGCGCGACACTAAGACCTCATGGGCTGACCATTGTCGAGCTCCGTGTTGCCTACACCAGATACCCGGATGGTTAAAAGACCGTTGCAGCCCCACAGCGGCCTTAAAAGGGGAAGCCCTTGCCCAGAACCGCCTCAGCTCGACACCACCACCGCTCTTGTTCTTCCTCCAGCTAGCCTTGGCCACCTTACCACTAGTCCGTCTCTCCCATCAGTTCCATTCCTTACCGAGCAAGTTGTCCTCCGTCTTCGTTCGCGACGTTGAGAAGAAGCTCGGAGTAGACCGGAAGAAGAGCTCAAGCCAAGCTGCCACCCATGACCCAGTCTTCGGAAGGGTTCGAGTCTTTTTGTTGGACATTGATAGGGATGTACCTCTGTATCGTAGGCGGAATCTGTCTGCTATTGGCTGTGCATGTGCACATTCATCGCCCGTTTCCTCATGAACGACGATGAGATAGGAAGGAATGCACCTTGTACCTTTTGTTTCATCTGAATTTCCGATATTGGGACGTGCAAACAGAGCTTTACCGTTTGATATTGTGACTATTTTGATGTTCGGTTTGCATTACTTACCGTAAACGAGTTTCGTAGAGCATGTTCGAATTTTGAGATTCCGGGTGAGATTCTGAACATGTATTAATTAGGGACTTAATTTTCAGATGTTCAAACCGGCGCGAAGTAACCCCAATGGTTTTGATGTGTTGGGTAGTGGTGATCTATCGCTACCACCGCCCACGACGCTGACCGAAGTTTTCGTGGCAGCGCATACAGACTTGTTGTGCCAGATCCTGCAAGCACAACAATGGATGGCTCAACAACTACAACAAATGCCGCCGATGCACCAGAAGCTCCGACCTTCCAAGTCCTGTTCACCCGAAGTACCTACCCAGAGTGACATAAACGCCATGGTCGGCGCCACTCAACTGTTGGAAGGGCAAAATTCCATGCTGAACCAGATGGCGTACGATGTCATCCAAGGACGTTATGGGAAACCATCTCAAACTAGTTTGGCAGATAGTCTCTCTCAGTCTTTATCTGCCTCTATGGTCGAACAAGCCCGATTGTTCAATCTGTTGGTGGAGTATGTTAATCAAGATCAACCCTAGGCCTCCGACTCCATATTACCACTTTCTCAACTACCAATGGATCTTAGAGAAGAAGAGAGGGCAAATCGAGGCAACAAACGAGTATTATCTGAGATAGATGTAAGTGAGTGGGAAATTACCTGTAAGGAGACTCGTCCGTGGGAGGGCAAACGGAGATGTGACACTAGCAAGGCCACTCAACTCCCTGTTGGTGGAACGCTCACGCGCGCCACGAGGTTAAGAAGGAAAAAGAAGAAGAAGAGGCTCTGCCTCATCAAGAAAGGCCAGCAACAAATCTCCAAGCCCGGAGACCTTCCACCCCGTTTGTGCTACAATTGTAGACAACTCGGGCATTACGCAAATGAGTGCCCGAACCCCAGACAGCAGGAGCCCCAGCAATAGACGCAGAACCCCGGATCCGCTAATGACAACCACAGCAACAAGCCAAGCTGTCAAGTGGGGCAAAGCCAACTGAATTTCTTGGGTAACACCTCTATGCACGAACTTCTCCCCACCTCCTCTTGTGATTTCGAATCTCGGGACGAGATTCTGTTAAGGGGGGTAGGCTGTGACACCCCAGGTTTTTAATTAACGTCATTAACGTTAATGATCGACTCAGTCGAGTCAAACCGGCCGAACACTGGTCAAACCTAGGTCAACCTGGGTCATCACCTCGAAAACCTCGCCAATGAACCCTAGTGAACCCCTTGACCAAGTCTACACACACCCGTGGTCAACCCTTGGTCAAAGGCACGGTCAAACCCGACTTGACCATTGACGTCGGCGAATGTCGTCCGGAACTTTTGCCGCGTTCTCCAAGTTTCACCTAAACACTTCAAAATCTACCTTTATGAAAGTTGTCCAGCTTGTCGAGGGACACAACTTTCATGTAGATTGGCATTTCAAATTTTGAGTGGAAATTGGTGAAAACCTTGGTCAACCGCCAGTACCTCCTGTTCACCGAAACAGGGCGGCATTCAAAGTTTGGCAGCGTTTTGTGCAAAATCCGTGGAGAAAAACACTAGACGGCCTTTGTGAAAGTTGTAGAGGGTAGTGAGACCTACAACTTTCCTATTCATCACTCTGTGCCTTTTTATTCAACTTTTTGGAGTTTAACGCGTTCAAAGTAGGGCACTGCGAAGCAGCCGCGGGCGGGCCGACGCCGCGCCGCGCGCGCGGCGCTGCACCGCCACGCGCCGGGCGCCACCCCGCGCCCGCGCCCCGCCGCCTCGGTGCCCGCGCGCGCACGCCGCCCGAGGACCCGCTCTCCGAGGCCGCTCCTTCCCCATGCCCGCGCGCATGCCGAGAACGTCTGGAGCTCCGCGCCGCCGTACGGTTTCACGCTTTGCACCGCGGTCCGTTTTGGTCGTCGTCGTCCCCGAGGCACCCCTGTCCGCCCGCTGGTCGCTTGGAGGCTCGCGCGTCGCCTATAAAGCGGTCGCTGCTCCTTGCGGCGACGCGCAGGTCCACCCCGGCCCACCGGCCGTCGTTGTCCGCCGGCGCCAGGCAGGGCTGCCGCGGCAAGCTCGAGTTTCCCCGGCCGCATTGCCTAACTGCGGTGTCCTACACCTCCTCTAGCCCTCCAGGAACCGACCCCCGCCGCCCATTGCTTTCCCAGGCCGGAGGCTCGCCGGAACTGGCAGCCACGGCGGCCACCACCGCCGGCCGCCGGTGTGCCCCCTCCCCCGCCCCCCCCCCGCCCCCGCCCCCGCCCCCGCAACTCCTCTCCCCAACCGAGCCCCCAAATCAAACCCTAGCAGGCCCTAGGCCACTCCCCTACCCTCCCCTGCCGGATTCCGGCGAAGTATCGCCAGAATTTCACTGGATGGCCGTCGGCCGCGCCCCCGAGGACCACAATGCAAAGGGGTAATTCTTTTCATGGTCCTAACTGCAAAATTGTAACTGAAATAGTATTTGTGAATTGCAAAAAGTTGTAAATTGCGTAGAAAATCGTAGAAAAATCAGAAAAATGCAAAACTAATTTTTTTGGATTCGTGGTGAAAAATGCCACTTTTGTTATTCTTGCCTGAGCTAGTTCCTGTTAGTTTCTACATGAAAAATAGAAATGTCAAAAACCTAGATCTGCAATATCTAAAAATCTATAAATCTTTTGTAGCTAATTTTTGGATATGTTGTGTGTTAGGTCATGACTAGCTCCTATACCAAAAATTACACAAAGGTATGATATATATCTTTTTATAAAAATGTTTTTCCATTTCTGCAGGATCTGCATATATGATTTTTGTAGATAAAAATAATTAGGTTGTTGCAACCAACTTTTGCATACTGTCTTGTTATTCCGAAACACACCTCTGGTGAATTAATCACAATTTTATAATTACCAGAAATATTTATTCTCGAAGTATGCTTGTTTTTCTTTGAAAATTCATAACTCAAGTTTCATAATAGCTCTAGGTGTATGTGCTGCATCCCTAAGCTAGTTTTGAACCATATAGCATGTGTGAGAAAGTTTGGATCATTGTGTTGAGTATTTATTTTTGTGTGCATTTACCTTGTCCTTCTAGCTAGCTTTTGTCATTTTCAAAAATAATTAATTTCTAACTGTCCAAAGCATGCATGTATGTCCAGTGGCTTGTTATAGGTGTCTAGTGTGTAACACACCCTTCCACTGAATTTTATTAATTAATTTCACGAATAAAAGCTATGGAAGCAGTTAAAGGCTCAATAGTCATTTAAATGGGAAAAATCACCAACCATCTTTAACAACCTTGTGAGTGGTTGTAAATCGTTTTAAAAGGGTAAATATACCCACCCACTACTGTTTGTGAAGTTAAATTAAATTATTTACATATATATGTACACCGTCACTATCAAAATAATATTTAATAAAGAGCTGCATATTGTTCCTTTTTGGAAGAGTATGCTAAATGTATTTCTTATATAGGTGAATGTGTCCAACTAATACACCCCCTTGGTTGTCATCTATTGTTTGTGGTCGATTAAATTAAAAATCGTCGAATGAATCTTACATTTGCATCTTCGTGTAGATCTTTCTGCCAGTAGACGTACGCTCGTGCCGGAAGGAGTAGATGAAGGTGCCGACAAAGAGCTGCAGAACGTGGACGTAGCTCAAGACCTGGACCCCAGTCCAGAAGGGCCTAAGGCCAACCTTGCCTGCGAAGGCAAGCCCCGGATCATTAACCCCGTCCTTTAAAATTACTCAATTATGTTTGCTACGATTGTGCATTTACGTTTCAGGAGTTGAATTGAAACCCTAGATGCATGATCCCTAGGTACCTATGCTCTATCACTAGTATGCTAGGTCGATAGCTTCTATGCTATAGGACTCGATAGAAGTCGAGTGGTGTTCGTCACTTGCGAGAATAGGTTCTTATGTTGGAATCATAAGATCTTTATAAATGGATTGATAATGTGGTAAGAGCATGGGATTTGGGCTCTGGTCCAGTGGCTTTCGTGGGCCAAGCTTTTGAACGTACTAAGCACTTGCCGGGAATGGGACCGGTAAGCCTAGTACCTTAATGAGATGGCGCGGGAACTTTTCCCTACTACTCTTGAGTATTCACCTTACCGGCTAGCTACTGGGAAGGGGGGTGCATGTGTGAGACTGGGTACTTTGCGGGGTATGCCAGCTAACCTTGTACCCAGGACTGTAGCCTCTGTTCCCAACCCGAGGACTTTTGGGAACTGCCTAGGAAAGTTGTCCTTGCGGGGGCAGCCTACCGTGTGTTTAGGTTTAGCTTGCAAGGTTTAAATCAATCGATTGTCGGCCTCTCACCGTTATCCGAGACTGCTTAATCAACTGGCCATGATATCCCATAATGATGGAACTGGTGAATATGGTTGTATGAATTAATTGCTTGTCCAATTCTTGATTGAATTAGATGGCACATTTAGAAATGGTGATCAACTAGAACTTGTGCTAAAATATTGAATGTAAGGATCTAACCTTAGCAGGTGCTCAGCAAAAGAAACTCCACCGGCCAAAAGCCTTTCATGTCTAGAGTTTGGTGATGTAGTTATCACCCGACGGTTAAGTCTTGCTGAGTATTAGTATACTCAACCTTGCTTTAAAACTGTTGTTGCAGGTGTTGTTGACCGGATGGGTGACGACAAGTGATGACATCCCGGATGGCCTCCTGTGATGTTTACCGTTGCGCTAGTTATTTTATTTTCCGCTGTTTTCGAACTCTGAACCTTTACTCCATGCCAGGAACAATGGTTTGTAATAAAATGTTTTTAACTCATGTTGTACTCTGGACTCGCCTTCGCGTGAGTTTTAATGCATGTGTCGATCCTCGGTATGATTTCCAAGTGATTTACCGGGCGTTAACCCGGCAACTAACGACAGGATGATACTTTACTATTGCTTAACGACCAAAGTGGATCGGTCTTAGGCGATAGTACGGTATTTCCCTGGGCGGGTTGTCACACGACCCGCCAGCACAAATGGCTCTGTGCTGGCGGGCCGGCCACCCGCCAGCACAAAGGGTCATTTCTACTGGCTCAAAGTTGTTGGCGGGTGTCGCGTCCGCCAGCAAAAATCGGTTTTAGCCGCCAGGACAAATCGTTTCTGGCCTAGTGCAATGCACTGTACAAGTTGTCTATTTAGTTGTCTACATTTGTCAAATAGACGACAACCGTCTAAATTGTTGTACGTGCCCTAATAAGGTACAGGGCAGAAAGATGGTAAAGTGAGTATTATCTACCATTTTTCTTGAAAATATCAATGGAGTAATATTTCATTACCATATTTAGTGAAACATATAAACTACATCACCATAACACAAGACAATATTTGATGTCGTTTTAATGTTATTTAATGTTCATATCATAGTGTTACTGAAAACTGATTTTTAGTTTAAAAGCACTATTATGTTGGCTGTTATATCTTACATTTTGTCAATCTCTCGTTAAGCTTACAACATTGAGATAAATTTGGTTCATCAGTACCAATTAGTAGTTAAAACAGATTTTTTAACAAGTAGTTGAAATAGATTATATGTTCAGCTATGCATGTGTGACCTTTTTCCTTCTCATTTTGAATCGCACCAGATGATTTTTGAGATGTTTTAAATAATAGATCTTAATTTGATAGTTGATTTTTTTTAAAAAAATACATATTTTAAACACGTGTATGTCGCACATGCATTTTATAGTCTTCTCAAAATCCGAATGGAATGTCTTGAGAAGAATTCAGCGTTAAAATTGTTATCTGTGTCGTTTCTGTATCGTGCTACTTTGTTTCTTTGTTGTCCGGCGTATGTGCCTCCTGTTTTTCAGCTACCTCTCGGCTATGTGCTGTAGGTTTCTGGTGTCTTTGCGTTGTAAGCTTTCAGACCGGGTTATATCCGTAATCTAAAAAAAACCTCTCGGCAAATTCGCATTCAACTATTTGGACCAAAATAATAATGCTCAAGTATGCTTACCGTACCCGTCGGACACTTAGTAAGAATTTCTAGTTGTGCCATACCATAAACTGATTTGATATTGCAGATGTTGGTGCGTTTGTCATTAAAGTTTCTCAAAGTTGGAGAAGTTTTAACAAAGGGAGTATCTCCCGATGATCTCTATAAATTTTTAACGGTCCTAATTGAAGATGTAGTTTTGAAATCACCTCAATAGCCATTAGTTTCTTTTTTCCCACAGGTTGTTTAAATTTTCAGTCGTTTCACAAAGTGATCCTAGCGCTAAAAAATGTTGGTGCTTCTGGAAGAAACTCTCTATTTTGTCATGTTGGCAAAATCAGCTCAGTGTGATACTGTGATCGATATAATCTACACAGAGAGAAAGAATGAAATTTGTCTTGTCGAAAAGGGATGTCCACTGCAGGACGTATTTGGTACAACACGATCGCCAAAGGGCTTAGACAAAAGAATCACTATAAAATTTGCACATTGCCGATGCGAATTGGTTTCTTCTCGGAAGCGCCATTCGAAACATCTGACGGCAAAACAGGTTGGATATTAGAACATAGCGTGTGGATAATGCAAAGCCAGACTGGTTGCAATTGCAGTTGATATTGATCTCTGGTTAGTGGTTACGATCGATCGACATGCTAATCCCCTCATCCTGACAGTTACAGTAGTATTATATGGTTGAGAGCTCGATCGCCAAGTTGCTCTCGCCTGATTGATTGGCTGCGGTTACCACGGCTCGTCGCGTCAGCCAGTGCGCAACGAGGGACGAATTGAGGCTTGATTAGTGGCCTCATCAGCTCGTGCTTAACGATGGACGACCAAACTGAGATACTAATTGGCTACGGAAACAGCAACGTTTTGGCTGAAGATTACTAGCACATGTTGCTGCAGATCGTTAGCGGGCTTTTCTCCTTCCGCCAGCTGATACATGCATGCGCATACTGCTGTGCGCACATGGTAATGGTACGCGTTGCCAATCAGTATAATCAGAGCTGAACCTTCTCTGGTCATTCATTTAGGAGTATTTTTTTTCTCTATTTGTGCTGCGATGACCAGCTCGATCCGCTGCCGACTGCATGCCGGCCGTGAGTTTCTCTTGAGCTATGCGAAAATATCTTATGCGAGCAGCAGGACAAGGTTGCAGCAGCATGGTGCACTTTTTTATCTGCAAATAAACAGGGTGCGACAGCTGCTATATGGTTCAAATAAATGTATGCCCGATTCTCTAGTAGTGATATTTCCGCATCGGATGCAGTTTTTTTTTCCAAATTGCCAAAAAAAAATTATCAAGTCTTTTGCCAAACTGTTAGAGGAGTATTTTTAACGTTTTTACCAAAAGTCAAGGATGGCAACTCGATTTGGTAAATTGTTGGATATGCTCAATCCCACCGTGTATTTAGATTGGCAAATTGGTGCTAATGAATAGTGCATTGAAGTGAAAAATTGTGCAAAAAATGTGTATTAAACCGCGACTCGATGTGATGGGTGAATAAGGACTTGGGAGGCCAACCAATTGGCCAATCTAAACATGCCAAGATATTTTTTGGATTAACTTTTTTTACAACTAATACTGATAATTTCTTGGTTGCTATAAAACAATGTCCCGCAACTGGTTTTCACTAAATCAACTTACACCAAGGTGGGGAAAACCTCTCTTATTTTAGAGCAATTGTTAGAGCAATTGTCAAAAACGTATTCCCTTCTTCGATTGAAATATGCATGAAAGGGACTTTTGTGTTCAACTGAATTATTTTTAAGTCCGGAAGCCAATTTGTTGTAAAAAAAAGACATGCATGATACACCCTATTTTTTCTTGAAAGTATGCACCCCATTTTTTACTAAACAAGATAACCATTACTCATGATCTCAATTCTCAACATCTCGATTGACCAATTTTCGAGATCCATTTTACTAGCGGCCAAGTGAAAATGTGTCTACCAAATTAATCTTGAAAAATCATTTGTTCTGTCATACAAAACGCTTAGTGATCTACATTTTTCTTTTTTAAAAACATCAGCAAAAGCACTACCATATCATTTAAGCATAGAAGAGCAAGCAATTTGATGTACATTAGAAATAGTAGACTCTCAAGCTTAAAAAGTCAAATTGATAAATAACATGATAAAACTAAGTTATACTTGGCATCCCACAAGCTTGTCTTCTCAAATTCATTGCCTGCTTGAATATCACCACCTCGTCAGGTAGTCTGACTTCCTTTAAACACTTTTCGATTTATCTCCTTTGTTATGTTCCATGTTGTGTAGATCAACATTGTAGCTTTAAATCTTCTTGTGTTTCTTCGTGTCGCAGTCAGCACCTTTGCTCATCACTTGTACATCGATATCTATTGTTGCCACCTTGATCGAATGATAAATAGCTATCAATCATTCTCTCTTGTGAAACTATACATTGTAAGATAATTTGTTGTGTTTGGCCAATGCCATTTAGTATAGATTTTTAACATAATCTAAGTTGGCCATTTTCATGAAGGTGTGGCATAGACTAGTGATATTTTGTTTCAAGAGTAGATACTACATGGTAGAGTCTCTCTGGTTCGTGTAATATGATGGATAGTGATGCAGAAACGTATATCACTTTCTTTCCTAAAACGACTTGCTAGATGACCCTTATGATTAGGATGTAGTTAGACAAAGCATACAACAAAAACATCAACCGTTTATTTCAGTAGTTTTCACACAATTATTTCACACGTATGAATCAATCAGAAATCACATATTCTTATTATGTATAATTAATCTATGACATTTTTCAGAAAAAACGAAAGTATTATTTCTTAATTTTTACTGATGTAATCAGCATGATCAGACACAAAGAGAACCTCATAATATTTATTTATATTACAGATTTCAATGTACGTACTAGAAACTGATGTGAGTATGAGATAGGTAGACCGATGTAATCATGACGATAAGATGCAACGCAAATCAGATCATGATACATTAATAAAGAAAAAAAGTCATCGGAATGTGAGAAGACAAATGTATTACATATATTGAATTAATATGTATTGAGAATATTTGTAGTCAAACATTTAATTATATATAAGTATGTGAGATCCAGAAGAATGAAGCTAATCATATCTTACCATCAATATGAATCGCTCTAGATTACTGCAATACACTCAAACATTGTCCCCTAAATCCTAATAATCCTAACATGAAAAAAGTATAAAGTTATGATTAGATTGGAAATTGGTGAGTTCACTCAAAAGATAGTAGTAGCTCTTTTGTTGCTAGTATAACCAGGAGTGGTGCATAGTGAATATTATATTGTGGTAGAGGAGGAAGACACCAACCTGAGCACAAGTGTGTACAAAATTAGCTTTAATCAGTCGATAGGTGACTAGTTACCTCGAAGATGGCATCAGGAGTTGACGATACATAGATAGTATGATAGACTGTATGATGATATGATCCAACGTGATACAATGATCATATGGGCACATGGATGATGTAGCATTAACTATCGATGAACATACATGATCATAACCATATTATCATAGGAAAGTGGAAACACCGAAGAAGTCAAGGCCCTAGCAGTAAAAATGTAAAATTCATACTCCGGTAGTGCAATTGGAATGTAAACCGATATATAAGAAAGAAATTAGAGATCTCTACCTAAAGGGATAAATATCGGTCCAAGCAACTATTTAGTGCTACCATTGTTTTTTTCCTATAAATTTGATCTAAGTCTAATGGCATGCTCCCTTCAATCCTGATTATTTGATGTTTACGACAGACAAATACAATTTATTATATGCCATTTTGCCTAACTGAAACATCAAATAATTCCGTATAATAGAACTAAAACCTCCGTCATTAAATTCTTAAAAACATTAAAATACGGTTTGTCACAACCGATCCCCACGGTAGGTTTTGCCCTTCGTGTAGACAATCACAAGACCCGGGCAGCAGCACACACCACAGTAGCGTAGGACTACCAACCTCGTAGTGGGAGCAATCTGAACGCGGGCAAAACCGCGTATTAGCTGGGCGGCTGCCCCTCTTGCGCCGCGATAGACTCGAAGCAAGAGCGAGCCAGCCGAGCCGAGTCCACCACCACTGCAGACTCCTTTGCTGCTCGCTCGCTCTCGTCTCGCTCCCTCCCCCTCCGCTTCCCCTCCAAAAACCCAATAAAAAAACGCACCTTTCCTTCCTCTCCCCTCCTTCGCCTCGCTTTCCCCCCCACCCCTCTCCCTCGATCCCCTCACCGCGAAGATCCGATCCCATCCACCTCCACGTCCACCTTCCGGCTCAATCATCAGAGCGAGGAAGCGCCGGAAGGAATGTTGCGCCTCTGATCGACGCGGCGGCGACCCGGTGGTGGTTTTTCCTGGCCGGCGGTGATGGGCTGCTTCTCGTGCTTCGACTCGCCCGCCGATGAGCAGCTCAACCCCAAGCTCGGCGGCGCCGGCGGGTACGGCGCCTCGTCCTCGGCCGCAGCGTCGTACGGCGGCGGCCGGCACGGGGACAGGGGGTACCCGGACCTGCAGCAGGCGCCCATGGTGGCGCCGCGCATCGAGAAGCTCTCCGCAGGTGCGTGACCCGCGCTCTGGCGCTGCGCTACGTGTTTCGTGGGCTCGGTGGGTGGGTGGACGGGCGGGCTGGATCCCGGGCGAGCGGTAGTTGGTGGGTGGGATCGGATCGGGGGCGCGGTGGTTGATTTTTCCCGCGTGGTGGTTCAACAGCTACCACGCGCCTTCTTGATCTGATTTAATACTTCCCCGCGTAGCTTATGGCATCTTTGCGTGTCCGGATTAGTGGCGGCAGGTGCAATATCTGTAGAGAAGGCGGAGAAGGGCAAGAGCCATCTCTTTAGTTGTTGGATATATTGTTAGTTGCTAGTAATTAGGTTCATTCACGGCCTTTGGATCTTGGACAAATATAAAGATGGTGGACAAATGGACTCGAGGACTGATGAGATCAGAATATACTAGTTTAAATAGTAATTCTCTTTGTCTGAGTCAGACTCAGATTAGCTTACTGTTTCTTCTCCTTGTGCTGGTATACATGTGCAGCGGCAGAGAAAGCGAGGGTCAAGAGCAATGCGCTTGCACGAGAGGCTTCCGCACCAAAGGATGCCAATGGCAATGTTATCTCTGCACAGACTTTCACCTTCCGTGAACTTGCCACTGCCACCAGGAACTTCAGGCCTGAGTGCTTCCTGGGTGAGGGAGGGTTTGGGCGTGTTTACAGGGGCCGACTTGAGAGCACAGGACAGGTAACTTTGGGTTCAGCAAATTTGAGCTTGCTCTTTTCTTGCTAATAGCAAATTGCAATGTTGTAAACTGGCACTGTTTGTTTGAACCCACAGTCCATGTGGACCAGTGTGATTGTGAATAGTAGCTGTTTAGTGGAGAGCTGGTTTGTTTTATTCTTATCTTTTGACAGTAGACTAGAAGAATTGGCAGGGTTCATTGAGTCCAGATGTTGAAATAGTCCATGTTTTGAATCAGAAGCTGTTCAGCAGAGAGCTGAACTTAAATCTTGTCCTTTGCATTAAACTAGAATAATTTACACTGTTCATTTTAATCCAGATGTTTAGAATAGTCCATGTTGTAAAATAGTAACTGTTCTATGGAGCTTTCTTACTTAGACTGCAGACCTTATGTTCCTATAAAGCTAATTTGATGGAAGAATATGATGTACAGTAGACACGAATAGAGCAATAAGGTGGCTAGGTGAGATTAAAACAAAGGCAGATGGTTTAAATGTGGTCGTTTGCTGCAGGTTGTTGCTATAAAGCAGCTTAATAGGGATGGGCTTCAAGGAAACAGAGAATTTCTAGTAGAAGTCCTCATGCTCAGTTTGCTGCATCATCAGAACCTGGTTAATTTGATTGGTTATTGTGCTGATGGAGATCAGCGCCTTCTTGTTTATGAGTATATGCCCTTCGGATCATTGGAAGACCATTTACACGGTACAGATACTGTTCCTCTATTGACACTGTTTGCATATGACCTACACCTGACTATTTCAATCAATGTTATCTGTGTGACTAGCTGCATGCCTGGCCTAGCATCTGTCTGCCTGTCTGTCACATGCTTGCTTGTCTATGATTGCCATTCTGCAGTTCTATATTTGTTTCTCCTGCCTTCTGCTCTTTATGTATGCATCCATCTTCATTGTTATGCCCTATTATACTGTCAAATGTTTATTGTACTTTAGCTTATTCCTTAGCCCTACACGCACTGCCAATAACATAACTGTCTTACTTTTTAAAGTTATTCAAGGCCCATGGGTGATGCAGAGCAGCATACTATGCACCCATTGCCAGTGTGCCTGGTTTGTCTTTGGCTGCTGTCATCCAACACAAATGCCTTCAACTGTTTAGTTGGGGTCATTAAGACATTGTTTATGACATCTAGGCTTTTTTTCCTCGTCTTATGTCGTGATGTAGATTGTAGAACCAGTATTGCACAGAAGATTTGTTTGTATGCATTCTATCGAAGTTTATCTTTAAAGTTTTGCAACATGTTGAAATTGATTGGCGAAATGATCTGATTGGGATCTCTATGTGAGCATGTTTAAACATACTAAAAAACTTGATGACTTAGGAGGTGGGCCTTTGTTTTTATATATTTTTTATGCCCAGAAAGTATACCATCGATCCTTTTTAAAGTTTAGCATGTGACTATGCACTTGTTTGGCAATCTTTTGAACTAGCTCTCCTTAGCTTCATCAACTGATGCATCAGAATTTAAAATTTGAACCGTGGTTCTGTATGACGTTTGTAGGATTGTTCTTGTGTATCTTTAGTGTTCTTCTTCAAGGGCATATGCATATAAGATACTCCTACAAATAGTGAGTCCACTTCATTTAATTCAGTTGAGGAGTTTCTCATTTCATCTGAATGGCTTATTTGATGTAGATCTCCCTCTTGATAAGGAGGCCTTGGACTGGAACACCAGGATGAAAATTGCAGCAGGTGCTGCCAAAGGACTAGAGTACCTTCATGACAAAGCTAATCCTCCAGTTATTTATCGGGATTTCAAGTCGTCAAACATTCTGTTGGATGAAAGCTTCCACCCAAAGCTATCTGACTTTGGCCTTGCTAAGTTGGGCCCTGTTGGTGACAAATCTCATGTATCAACACGTGTGATGGGTACATATGGTTATTGTGCACCGGAATATGCTATGACTGGACAACTCACAGTAAAGTCTGATGTGTATAGCTTTGGAGTTGTCTTGCTTGAGTTGATTACTGGTCGTAGGGCTATCGACAGCACGAGACCACATGGAGAACAAAATCTTGTCTCATGGGTAAGTGATGATTTGCTTAGCTGTAAATGCACATTTTATCTCTATTGTCTTATATCTTCACATCTCAGTATACCTGCGAACATATCGAGTACTAACTGCTGCTGTCTGGACGACATCACTTTGCTTGTGAAAACATTGGATTGTTAGTTGTTATAGTATTTATTGATTTTAAATAGATTCCACAAGTAATCAGGGTTGAGACTTAGCATCCTCTACTCTACATTCAACAAAAACAAAGACCATAGGTGATACAAGCAAATTGTGATGGTTTTGCATCAAATAATGTTGGAAAGAAGATGATTTAGCATATGTTGTAAAGGATATACACGACCATATGAGACATTGTGAACTGAGCGATTAAGTTTGTCAATTACTAGCCTCCATTCTTGTACTGACTTGCCTGATTAGTTAGAACCGATTGTATGTTGTGGATCAGAAGGATAAGCACTCACACTGTTCCTTGTTGATTGGCAGGCACGGCCTCTTTTCAATGACAGGAGAAAGCTCCCTAAAATGGCTGACCCGAGACTGGAAGGGCGATATCCCATGCGCGGGCTTTACCAAGCCCTTGCAGTGGCATCCATGTGCATTCAGTCGGAGGCTGCTTCCCGCCCACTGATCGCAGATGTTGTGACTGCTCTATCCTACTTGGCGTCCCAGTCATATGATCCTAACATGGCCCTTGCTTCAAGGAAGCCTGGCGGCGATCCGCGGAGCAAGCCTGGCGAGAACGGCAGGGTGGTTTCCAGGAATGATGAGACCAGCAGCTCCGGCCATAAGTCCCCGGGCAAGGACAGGGAGGACTCACCCCGAGACCTCCCAGGCATTCTGAACAAGGACTTTGACCGGGAGCGCATGGTGGCGGAGGCGAAGATGTGGGGCGACCGCGAGCGCATGGTGGCAGAGGCGAAGATGTGGGGCGACCGCGAGCGCATGGTGGCAGAGGCGAAGATGTGGGGCGAGAATTGGCGTGACAAGCGGCGTGCAGAGAATGGCCAGGGGAGCCTGGATTCGCCGACCGGTAACAGCTAGGGGAGGCGGTGGGAGGTTGGAAAAAGAAAAGAAACATGACGAGGCCTTGGTCCATCCATCCACCCATGCATTGTTCCGTTTGTTTCAGGTTCCGGTGGCGGAGGGGAGGGCAGGGAGGGTTAGATGTACATTCCTAGGGCGGGAACGACCGAACGAGGGGGAAAAACACGGCAGCGTTGTACTGGATAGTGGATGCATGTGGTTGTACTTGTAAATTCTCAGAAAATTTTGTGAGAATGAAAGGACATTTTTGAGTTCCAGCTGTGAAATGTTTCCGTGCTTGGCTGCTGCCGCTGCTGTTGATGTTTGCCTGTCGTGTGACATGGGTCTGGCGTCTGGCGCACGCAACCTTCGCTGTGCTCATCTGGACGGCTTGGCTTGCTTCGTGCACGAGTGGCCCGGGATATTTAACTTTTTACCATTATAACGGGCGACGTCTTTCCAGATAGCATCTTAACAGTTGTCAATACATTTTTAGTATACGAAAAAGAAAATGTATACAAATTTACCACAATTGCTCGCGTGGCACGCCAGCGAGTCAGTCCACGTCGGATCCCAGTCAGTGAAAGGTGTAAAATGACCTCCAATACCCGTGGTCTATCCTCTTCTTCTCCATGCCGTGAGCCTCTCTTTCTCTCCCAGGCCGTCCGCTGACGAGGCCCTCTTGCTCCCCCAAGTCCGCCCGCCGGCCGGCCTCTTCCTAGCTTTTTCCACCGGCGACCCGCAGGACCCCCGCCATCTCCAAGCCCATGCTCTCCCTATGTCGTCCGCTGCTTTCCGTGGTGGCCGGCGTCAGTCTCTTTGGGCGGCCACCGGCGGAGATCCCCCAATGGCATACCGGAGGCCACGGGCGGAGCTCGAGCGAGCCACCAGACAGCGAGCCGCCAGACAACGAGCATGTGCTCCACACCCAACGGCGCGGTGGCCGCGGGTCAGCTCCGCCGCGGACAACCGGACACCGGATGTGGAGGGACGATGTCGAGGGCGAGCCCGAAGCCGATGATTGCGCCGTGCGCCTCGCGCCGCTGCTCTCCCGGGCCACGGCCAGTGCAACGCCGTCCTGCGCCACCGCCGCGCCATCACCACCGCGAAGCCGCCGCCATCTGCTTCTCTGTCGACAGCGTCGTCATCTTCTTCCTAGGCGCGGGGGGGGGGGGGTGGGGCCAGTGACTCACGGGAGGAGCGCGTCCACCTCCTCCACGCTCGAGCTCCACCGATGGCTGCCCGAGCGAGCTTGGTAGGGTGGCCGCGACCTCATGGATGGCTGACCGAGCAACACCGTGATGGCGCCCTACAGCGCCGACAGCGGCGGGGACAGAGGTTGCCATGTCGCCGGCGACGTGCGGTTTGGGACAGAGGGCGGTGGAGGTTGAAGGTAACCTTACAAGCGGGTCCCACATGTAATGGAGAGGGAGAAGGAACAGGGGCACCGGAGTCATTTGACACACCTCTGTCTCTCATCTCTCTCTCGGATCCACACTGGACAGATAATGTGGCGTGCCACATCAGCAATGTGGTAAATGTGTATGTCATTGGCACTGTAGCATGGTAAAGATGTAGTGTCATCTGGGAAGGTGCTATCTGGAGAGGCGTCAGCCGTTATAATGGTAAAAAGTTAAATATCCCCAGTGGCGGGGTCCTCATGGGAGTGATGGGGTCAGGCCAGCGCGTGAATCGTGAGGTCATCTGATTCTTGTGATGCTGAATGCGCTAGTGACCCGGAGACGCAGCAACTGGGCGAGCGCGGAGAAAATATCTCGCGGCGCGCGATCGGTTTTAGGCAGGCGCGCCGGACATGACGCGATCGCCTGTCCGGTGCGTTGGTGCTGTGCTGCGGCTCGCCGTGACGACGACGAGTTCGTCTGGCCTGAAAGGGCAGCAGCACCCTCGTTGCCATGCTACCGGAGCGGCAAGCGCTCCGTGACCGGGATCCTATTGCTGTCGGATCGCCTTGCCTGCACCAGGAAGCAGAGGGAGCCAGTGTTGATGTTGGGGAAGTTGGTCTTCGGAAGCATCGCCCTCGTTCGGCCACGCCAGCCACCTTCGGTCTGTGCACGGCTTCGGCCTCGTGGGGAAGCCTTCGCAGTACGGGCGCTGACGAAACACTAATGCCGCTTGTGCCATGCGAGTTTTGTTGTGCAGGAATGATCCCACGTGGCGGCGCCTACCTTCGGCGCCGAAGGAACGAACGGCCGTGCTCCGGCCGACGAAGGTCGGACGGACCGGGGACGAGACGCGGCGGCGGGGACGTCGCGCCGAGCTTGTGGCGGCGCAAGCAGGGCATCCGATGAAGCGTGACGCCTTCAGTCCAGAGTCGCCGCCTCGTCGCCGAAGGCGCGGCGACCCTGGACATGTGGTTGCCGCCGACGTGTAAAGCGGGCTCCGGACAAGGCAGAGACAAGAGTGGCCGCGTGTAAAGGCGTTTCGGCCGTACGAAGACACGCTGGAGGCCTGTACGACGCGGGGGACTTCCTTGTTATACCCTTGTAAAGTGTTTAAAGCAGTTTGTCAGGAACGGAAAAGGTGTAATTGAGGCAAATGACTATACCCAGGGGTCTCCTATAAATAGTGAACCCCTTGTAATGAAACGGACACACTGTAATGAGAAGAGAGCACCGAAGGCGTCGGCTGGTCTTTCGGTCTTCGGTCTGCTAAGTATTTCCTTGTTTCCTTTACTGTTCCATTAAGTTTAGCGTTCCCTCTCCTCGCACAAGTAGAAGTAGAAGCCTTGCGGAGGCAACCGAAGGGAGGGAGAGAACTCAAGGGGCTGTTGTGTCGGCGTCCACCCTTCGGGCCCGATTTCCACCAACAGTTTGGCGCCCACCTCGTGGAAGAACTCAAGACCACATGGCCAGGACACGTTCGGCAGGCGCCGAAGCCGCAACGGCTCAGGCGGCGACCCCTCCACTCGTGTCGGAGCCCACCAACCCATCTCCTTCGGCCGTCCAGCCTTCGGCAGGGACCGATGCCGGGCCGAGTGCTCCGGAGGTGGAGCACACCACTTCGGGAATGTTCGAAGTCAGCCTCGAGGGGCTGGGGGCTTCGGCGCAAGACATCGAAGCTCTCCGAAGGATCTGGGCCCTCATCGCTGGCAAGTCCGTGCCGGCCCACCCTGAGCAGGAGACGCGCCCATCCTCCTCGCAGATGCAACCATCCCAGCACCAGGACGCGGCTCTGCCGCACGCCGCTCCCGACGCCATCGACTTCAACATCCGGCAGGCTGAGCGTTACCTCGCCATGCTGCAAAGCCAGATCGCCGGCGCGATGCCGCCACAGCAAGTCGCTCCGGCGCCGCCCGCACCAACGCCGACGCCCGCCGCGCATGCCGCGCCGGCGGCCCGGCCGCAGACGCCCGGCTCACCCCCGGGCCATGCGGAGCTCGGCCCCGGACCAATGGAGGCAGCAGAAAGATGCCTCCGAAGGCCAAAGCATAGGCCACCGCCAAGACAGGGGGCAGGCGCACGAGCACTTCACTCCCGACGACGCACCACTTCGCAACGTCGTCCCGGTGTCCCCGCTCTCGGTCGAGCTCGAGAGCACGCCGTGGCCCCGTCGATTCAACGCCAACACCCTGCCCCAATATGACGGAGACTACGATCCCAAGGAGTTCCTGATGAAGTTCGAGGCGGCGGTAGAATCCAATGGGGGCGACGCCACTACGAAGACGAAGGCCCTTGTGCTCGCGCTCAAAGGAGAAGTCCAGTATTGGTATGCCAACATACCGAAGGGGCATATAACATCTTGGTTCCAGCTGCGGAACAAGCTGTTGTCCAGCTTCAAAGGCATGCAGGTCGAAGAGCTAGACTCCAACGACCTCGTCAACATGTGTGTCCAGGGGGACCGTGAGTCACTGCAAGAGTACATGCACAGGGTTGTCAAATTGACAGCGCGTGCGCCCACGGTGTCCGAAAGCAGCATCATCGACGCCATCGTTGGGGGCCTGAGGGTTGGAAACTGCCAAGATGTGCTCGATAGGGTCAAGCCGAAGTCTTTGCAAGAGTTATTTGAAGTTATGCAAGAATACTGCAAGTCCGACAAAGGCCGCCGCCGAAGCCTCGACCGGGCAAACGCAGCAAAGAAGCAGAAACAACAGGGGCAGTGGGACCAGCCGAAGGGGTGGCAAAACCAGCCGCCGAAGCAAGCGAACCGTCAGATCAACAATGTGTCCGCGCCCCCTGACCAGAACCAGAACTGGGGCGGCGGGCACAAGGGCGGATACAAGCATAATAGGGGGCCGAAGCCACAGCAGCATAACCAGCCGCAGCGGGCCGGTGGTGAGCGGTTTTTCTGCTGGCTCCATGGAATTGATGCCCAGCACCACACACACCAGTGCCCTTCGGCGGTCAAAATGAAACTGGAGTGGGAGGCGGAGGAGAAGGTGAAGGCAGCAGGCATGGCCGTGAACCATGTCATGAAGTACCAAAATGCGGGTCAGTTCAGGGCCCTGCCACCACCATACCATCACCAGCCCTACCAACCTTCGGCACCTGCGCATGCCTTCCACCCACCACAGCCATACACACCTTCCGCGCCGCAGCTGCTTCCTCCTCCTCCCCCGCTCGCGCAACAGCCTTCGGTCTTCGTGCCTTCGTGACCGAACCCAGCTGCCCACCACCAAGCACACTACACCCATACCCAACCGCCACCTCCACCCCCACCAAAGCAAGAGGCCCCTGACTCCAGCGGTTCGGGGATGACGGGCATGCTCAACATCATCAATGCGATCTCCGGCGGATCCAATGAGCCGACGCACGAGACGAAGAGGCAACGCCAAGATTACTACCGAAGCGTGTCGCATATCTGCTCCGGCAAGTACTTTCACTTGCCATGGTCCCACGTCCCCATAACCTTCACGGTCGACATCCGGCTCCAGCACTACCCTCACAACGATCCGCTCGTCATAAGGGCCAACATCGGCAAGAACACAAAGTACTACTTCGGCAATGACGTGGGGAGGATCTTGGTGGATAACGGCAGTTCAGCAGATATCCTGACCTGGCAGTGTTTCACCGGCATGGGGTTCAAAAAGGAAGACTTGAAGAAGGCAGAACACCTGTTGTACGGCTTCGGCAACAAGAAAATCGAAGCCCTGGGCAAGATTGATGTCAATGTATCCTTCGGCCAAGACGCCACCATGAGAACCGAGGTCATAACATTTGATGTTGTAGACTTCGCGTGCCGTACAACGTCATCTTCGGCCGCAACACCATAAACAAGTTCGCAGCGGTCATCCACCAAGGGTACCTGCTGATGAAGATACCGACGGCGGCGGGGGTAATATCCGTGTACGGTAGCCAGGAGGAGGCCCGAAGAGCCGAGCGCAACACTTCAGTCCACAACAGACAAGTCCATGTCATCGATGAAGACGAGAGCAACGAAGCTGCAGCGGCCGAAGAGCACAAGGCCGAAGCCCAAATGAGGCAGTCCATGAAGGGGGCCAAAGCCGAGCTTATGAAAGCTGTCGACGTCACGAAAACAGTCCCCTTATGCGCGGATGTGCCCAGCAGAACCGTGATGATAGGCGCCGAGATTAGCACAGAAGACGAAGGCCGGCTCTTGCAGTTCCTTCGCAATAATCAAGATGTGTTCGCATGGTCCAAGTCCGATCTGACAGGCGTTCATCGTTCGGTCATAGAGCATGCGCTCAACACCGACCCAAGAGTTAAACCGAAGCTGCAGAGGCAGCGGCCGATGTCAGCGGACAGGGTCAAGTCTACGGAGGCCGAAGTACAAAAGTTGCTCGACGCAAGAATCATCAGAGAAGTCCAATACCCCATCTGGGTGGCAAACGTGGTCATGGTGCCGAAGAAGAACGGCAACATGAGAATGTGTATTGACTTCACTGAACTCAACAAGGCATGCCCGAAGGACCCTTTCCCATTGCCAAGGATCGACGTCATTATTGATCAGGCCGCCGGCTGTGACATGTTGAGCCTCCTAGACTGCTTCTCCGGCTATCACCAAGTGTGGATGTGAAGGGAAGACGAAGCGAAAACCGGATTCACGGCCCCCTTCGGCATCTTCTGCTTCGTCAGAATGCCCGAAGGCCTACGCAACGCCGGGTCCACCTTCAACCGCATGACGAAGCTGATCCTGGGCAGCCAGCTGGGGCGCAACGCTTCGGCGTACATTGATGACATCGTCATCATGAGCGAGAAAGAGGAAGATCACATTGCAGATCTAACCGAGACCTTCGACAACATGAGGCAAAATGGCCTCAAGCTCAACCCAGAGAAGTGCATCTTCGGCATCCGGAAAGGGCAATTGCTGGGCTGCATGGTTTCTAAGCGGGGTATCCAGGCGAACCCCCAAAAGATCGAAGCCCTACGAAGGATGCAGCCCCCGGCCACTCGAAAGGAAGTCCAAAGGCTCACAGGCAGAATCGCCTCGCTGAACCGCTTCATCTCAAGAGCCGTCGAACGAAGCCTTCCTTTCTTCAAGGTACTCCGAGCAAATTCAACTTTCCAATGGGGCCCGAGCAAGAAGCAAGCCTTCGATGACCTCAAGAAATACCTTGAAGATGCAGCAGTCATGACCAAACCGTCACCGAAGGCCGAACTGCTGTTGTACATTGCGGCAACCGACACAGCGGTTAGTGCAGTGCTCGTGGAAGAGCGCAAAGAGGCAGATGTTCTGAGGCAATTTCCTATATATTATGTCTCCGAAGCTCTGAGCGGCTCAAAGCTGCTCTACTCCGAAATGGAGAAGATGGCATATGCTGTCGTGATGGCAAAAAGGAAACTTCGGCACTACTTCCAGAGCCACAACGTTTCGGTGCCCACAGCTTTCCCCCTTCGGGACATGTTCGAGAACAAGGAGTCAACAGGCAGGATGGGCAAGTGGGCCTCGGAATTGGCGGAGCACGTCATAAGCTTCGTCGCCCGCAGTGCGATAAAGTCTCAAGTCCTCGCTGACTTCGTAGCTGATTGGACGCCTTCGGCGCCGAAGGGGGAGGCGGTGGTCATAGAGCCAATATGGGAAGTCCAGTGTGATGGCGCATACTGCCACCTTGGGTCGGCGGCCGCAACGGTCTTAAAGTCCCCTTCGGGCATCAAACTCCGATATGCCTTGCGGCTGAATTATGATAACTGCACAAACAACGTGGCAGAGTACGAAGGCCTGCTGCTCGCGCTTCGGAAGGCCAGGGCTGTAGGTGCAAGGAGGCTCGTCATCCTGACGGACTCCGAACTTGTTGCCTGCCACATTGGGAAAACCTACAAGGCAAAGAGCCCGGATATGATGAAGTACCTGCAGGCCGTCCGGAGCATGGAAAAGTTCTTCATCGGCATCACAGTGAGAAGTTTTCCCAGGAACCACAACAAGGAGGCCGATGCTATCGCGAAGGCAACCGCACTACTTGAGCCCCTGCCACCGGATGTCTTTTATGAAACAACCACATCGAGGTCCGCAGCCGACAAAGCAGCACCCCCCAAATTTGTGAACGCCATACAGAGCGAGGACTGGCGCGCCCCAATAGTAGCGGCGCTCAAAGGGTACTATGAGGCCGAAGATGGGGTCATCACCAAGAGAGTGGCCATCAGGGCGAGGAACTATCACCTCGTCGACGGCAACCTGTACCGAAGAGGGGTGTGTGCCCCACTGCTAAAGTGCATATCGGTCACCGAGGGGAAACAACTGCTCCATGAAATCCATAGCGGCATGTGCTCACACCACCTCGGCACCAGGGCATTGGTGCGAAAGCCTTCCGCCGGGGTTTCTGCGGCCTTCGGCGGTCGCGGATGCCCATGACATTGTGCGCCATTGTCCCGAGTGCCAACGCCATGCGCCCCTACGGCAAGTTCGCTTCCAATGAGATACGGCTATTACCACCGGTGTGGCCCTTCGCCGGTGGGGTGTTGACATCGTCGGCCCGCTACCCACGGCACCGGAAACTACACTCACGCGGTTGTGGCGGTTGAATATTTCTCCAAGTGGGTTGAAGCGAAGCCGTTGTTGAGCATCACTTCGGCAACCATTCGAAGTTCTTTTGGCAGAACATAGTGTGCCGCTTCGGTGTCCCCCACGAGGTCACAGTGGATAATGGCAAGCAGTTTGACAGCGCGGAGTTCAAGGAATTCTGTGCATACTTGGGAACGAAGTTGTGCTTCGCTTCGGTCTACCACCCACAGTCCAATGGGGCAGTGGAGCGGGCCAATGGGATCATCTTCGCTGGCATCAGGAGGAACATTACTGACTTACCCAAGAGCAAATGGGCGGAAGAACTACCGAGGGTAGTCTGGTCCCACAACACCACCACATCCGAGAACTACCCGGTTCTCCCCCTTCAAAGCGTTATACGGGGGAGGAAGCTATGCCGCACGAAGAGCGTGTGCGGGCACTGGAGGAGCACACCCTCCGGAGACGAAGACCTTAAGGCTTCGGTTCAGAACATTGAGGAGGTCCGCTTACAGGCAGCCGAAAACCTCTCGGCTTACCAAGACGAGACCCGAAGGTGGAAAAATAAAAAGATCAGACCGAAGCTCATACGGTCAGGGGACCTAGTGCTACGCAAGGTGCCGAAGGGCAAACTGAAGGGCAAGATGCATGGGAAATGGGAAGGCCCGTTCATAGCAACGGCAACCGCAAACGAAGCAGCCTTCAAACTGCGTCGGCTAACGGGCGACGAAGAGCCATACACCTGGAATGTGGACATGCTTCAGAAATACTTCGTCTGAAGCAGTTGCGGGTCTTTAGCATAGTCTTTGAGTTTCAATAGTTTCTCTTTCTTTTTAAGTCAAGATACCGACTTTGTATCCTATGTACATTAAGTAGTGGGGGACGTACTCTTTTCCTCACGGGGGAGGCTTCGCGGTTCCCCTCCGGATCCGCGAAGTGTGAGGTTTTTAACGAGGCGGCCTCTTGTATCCCTTTGATTTCTGACATGTAATATAAGTCAGTGTTCCCCCATCCCTTCGCATGCAGTCTACTTTCTTTTCAAAAAATGCTCTCGCCACTCTGTCGAAGCTAGGCCACCGCCTTTGAGGGGGGCCTAGTCTCCGAGGTGGCCTTCGGCGCGGTAAGTGACAGCCTAGGCGCGGATCGCCTTGGGAGCGCGCGCACCAAGCCTGTCACTTATTGTCGTGACCGAAGAGACAAACCGCTTGACGCGGTGCGAGGCCACGATTGGGCCGGAGTAAGCGCACGCCTGGAGCGATGCGTCGGTCTCGATTCGACCGAAGAGACAAACCGCTTGACGCGGTGCGGGGCCACGATTGGGCCGGAGTAAGCGCACGCCTGGAGCGATGCGTCGGTCTCGATTCGACCGAAGAGACAAACCGCTTGACGCGGTGCGGGGCCACGATTGGGCCGGAGTAAGCGCACGCTTGACGCGATGCGTCGGTCTCGATTCGACCGAAGAGACAAACCGCTTGACGCGGTGCGGGGCCATGATCGAGTCGGAGAAAGCGCACACCTGGAGCGATGCGTCGGTCTCGATTTGACCGAAGAGACAAACCGCTTGACGCGGTGCGAGGCCACGATTGGGCCGGAGTAAGCGCACGCCTGGAGCGATGCGTCGGTCTCGATTTGACCGAAGAGACAAACCGCTTGACGCGGTGCGAGGCCACGATTGGGCCGGAGTAAGCGCACGCCTGGAGCGATGCGTCGGTCTCGATTTGACCGAAGAGACAAACCGCTTGACGCGGTGCGGGGCCACGATTGGGCCGGAGTAAGCGCACGCCTGGAGCGATGTGTCGGTCTCGGTTTGACCGAAGGGAAGCCAGCTCCGCGTGGTATACACCCTCGACCTGGCTCGAGCAGGCGCACTAAAAATGGTCTGCGGAAAACGCACGTCTTAAACATAACGGTGTTTCTAGCCCGAGAGGGCAAGCCGTTTGCGAGATAATTTCGAAGGGGAAGCGCGGTGCCGCTTCGTCCCAATGCACCCAGGGTTTTCTTGACAAAGCAAGTAGCGAACGAAACACTGAAGCATGCAAAAGATGGGTTCTAACACCCCTCGTCCATTTTCCTTTTCACATACAACATCCTTCGTAAAAACAATGTAACTTTACAAGGGGAAAAACAATGCAGTTGCAACACACACTGCCTCGAACGATAAATTTACAAATCCATGGTCAGAAATCCGCTCCGGGCATGCCGCGAACACTTCCAGGGGGGAGTTCCGAAGTCCTGTGCTCCAAGTCTTCGCGCCAGCCCGTAGCCATACTTAACATTAAATCCTCGTTCAGCACGTCCTCACAGATCTCGTCGATCAACCGAAGATATGCCATATTTATGATCTCTAGAGCCATCTCCCGAAGCTCGCTGTCGGTAGGCATCCGTCCTGCGCCGAAGTCGGGGTTAGAGTCTATGCGAAGGTGATCACTCCGTCTCCACCTTCACCGCCGCGAAGCTCTCCGACGAGGCGTCAGGAATTAAATATACATACTCGGGCGGCCCAAGGACCCCCTCTTCGATCGGCTCTATTTTTGGAACGACCCCTTCGGCCACGAAGGGGTCCACTAAGTTACGCTTGGCCGCCCTACGGGCGGCCCGTTCTCTAAGAATGGCATCCCGACGCGCGGGATCCCTTGAAAAATCCGCGAAAAAGCGCTTAGCCGCTTCATTTTGAAGGCGGTAACGCTCCGCTCGATACGACAAAAACTCGGCGTACGAAACATCCGGATGGCGAATACTAAACTTCGTCCAAACGTTCGGCGCGACAAAAAGGGAGTCAAGGGGCAGAGTTGAGTTGCTCGCACCTTCGGCCCTCTGCGCAGGAACCACCGAAGGAACCTGCGCAGAGATACCGTGCATCAGTTTACTTTACAAAAATTTCATCCCTTCAAGGGGAGAATAGTTCACTCCTTCACAAGTCCCAGACCGACGCGTTTCAGACCTCGGCACCTTCGGTGCCCTCGTTCAGCACGACGCTCGCTTCGGTGGCCTCGACCGCCGCGACTGTCTCGTCGACCGCTGCCTCCGCGGGACCTTCGACGCCGGGAGGCGGCAGCCGGCGCGCGTAGCTTCAAGTTCCGCCGCGTGGGCCGCCTCCGAGGCACCCGCTGTAGCGTCCTCCTCCGCGGGAACAGTGGCCGCCACGGTGTCGCCAGGGGCGGGCGCGACCTCTTCCTCGGGAGCGGGAGCAGCTTCAAGGCCGGCGGGCGCCGAAGGGGCAGTCCCTACGGCCGCCTAGGCATGCTCCCCCTCAATTGCGGGCCCCGTCGTGTCTCCCCCGTGCCCTTCTTCGGTGTTGGGAGCCGTCGCGTCTTCGGCGGCGCCAGCTTCGCCCTCAGCAACGCCGGCGGCCTCACCCTCCTCCGGTGCCGCAGCTGCGGGGCCCCCGGCGGTGATAAGAGGAACGCCGGGCATGGCGATCCAGTCACCGTCCATCATGAACTGGGGCAGGGGTGGAGCATCGCCGTATCGAGCCAGGAGACGGCTGTAAACGCGTTCTTGCAGCCGAGGCCTTATCTGCAGAACAGCGAGGACAACGTGTCAAAGTATTTACGACAATTCGGTTTCAACACAGCCACAAACAAAAGGAGGAAGTAGCTTCGGCGCACCTGGGCACTAAGGCGAGCGGACTCGTCCAAAGTGAGTTGGTATCCGCGTCGGGCGAAGAAGGTGTTCGTGAAATTCTTCGCAAGGTTCTTGGGGAGCACCGGAAGCCGACCAACATCTAGCTCTGCGTCGCTAGGCCATTCGAAGTTCTCCTTCGTGAGACGACGAAGATCGCCTTTGCTGATCGTCTTCTCCGAAGACGGGCGATCCGGGGGCACCAGCGAGCACACCGAATACGCTAACGTGCGAACCCCCACCGCAGCCCCAAGCTCGCCAAAGATCTTCGTGTTCATCGAGATGACGTCGAAGCAAGCATTCACCCACTCATAGAATGACTCGACGGTGCATCGGGGGAGCGGGACAGGCGGCGCACTCAGATTGCACTGCTCCAGCAGCTGCAGTATGTCGTCGCGAAGGGCTTCGGCACTCCGAATGTGATCCGTGTGGTACCGCTCCAGCACTTCGTTCAGCTCACTCGCCCCTCTCTGCGCTTCGGCCAACTTGGCCTCCCTATCGGCGAGCTGAACGCGCAAGTCCTCTTTGGCGCTGCTAAGGACCTCCACATCATGGCGCAGCGTGTTGAGGAGGGCTTCGGAGGATTTCGCAGAGTTTTCCTTCTCCTGTTGCAGCTTCCGGGAGCGCTCTTGCTCCGCAGCCAGTCGTCCTTCCAGCTCCGCCACTCTGTTCTCAAGCGAGGAGACGGCGGCCACCGATCTCTCCTTCGCCTCCTTGCTCTCCTGCTCCAGCCTTCGGGAGAGGCACCGCGACGCGATGAAGGCCTTTAGAGACAGGTCCCCGCACGCCGTCGTGAGCTCCGCGGCGGTGAGCTTCCCAAAGTACTCCTCTTCATGAGGTATGGCGAAGCTTGCTCCGGCTTCTTCCAGGAACCGGCGCTCATGCCCGCCGCTCGTCAGCCCCAAAAAGCGGATCGTCTTCCCGCCAATCAGCTTGGCTTCGGCAGGGACTTGAAGACGAACAGCGGCGGCCCGGGGCTCCTCAGGCGTCACCCGATAGCTGCTGCTCTCGGGCCCGTCCTCCTCCTCCTCCTCTGCTTCGGGGACAACGTCATTTTTCTCGGAAGCAGGGGCCGAGGGGGAGGCGGACTGCTCGGTGCCATCGGAGGATGTGTCAGACGAGCTGCTGGAGGTGGAGCTGGAGTCATCTTTTTCTCGTGGGGCTTCGGCGCCGAGGGAGGCAGGGCTTGGCTTGCGCGGCGCATCACCGACGGAGGACACGATGCGAACGTCGCTGTCGTCGTCACTGTCTTTCTCCGGCGGGCTGAGCGGGACAAGTAGCGGCCCGGCGGCCCCTTGCCCAGCCCTCTCCGAAGGCACGCCCGAAGGTACGTCCGAAGGCGAGGCCGCGCGCAGCGGCACGGCGACTATCACGTCTTCGACGAGGCCCGTCTCCACGTCAACGACGCGGGTCCTCTTGGGGGACGGGGGCGAGTCCGCCGGCCGCCCGCCCCGTTTCTTCGGGCCTTCCCTTCGGCGGCGGCGATGGCCGCGGCGGGCGCGCGCTCCTCCTCGCCGGTTTTCCGCGGAGCGGTGTCGTATGCACCTCCCCGGGCCCACTACCTCGGTGGGTACCGGGACCGACTACTCGGTGGGCCCCCCGGGACTACCGGCTTGCGCTACACGGCATCCGAAGGCGTGGAGCACAAGGACTACACGGGAGTAGTACTCGGTTAGGAAGGCCGTGCATGTTCCGCACCGTACGAGAGGACTCCTAGACGTACTCGACTAGTACTCTCTTCCTACTCCGACTTGTAACCCTGCCTCCCGGACTATATAAGGCGAGGGCGAGGGACCGATCCCCTCATCCAATCTCATCTCATACAACCCACGACGCACTATTGCACCATCTTGTAATCGTGCCCTATCAATCCGAGCTACGCAGCATACAGGACGTAGGGTATTACGCACCTCGCGGCCCGAACCTCGTCTAAATTGTGTGCCACGTGTCTCTTCCTTCGAGTTACCGATCTCGGCGAGTCACATTCATCTACTTCGGGTACTCCCCGTAGTAGGTTGCCGGTCTAAAACACCGACGGTGGCGCGCCGCAGGTAGGGGCTCTCGCTCGAGATCACATGGCGAACTCGACGGCTTCCGTTCACATCAAGCCAACCGTCGCCTTCAACCGCGGCGACACCTTCGTCTTCGGCGCCTGGGTCTGCACTGCTGATGGCGCGGGCTCCTTCCGGCCGCGCCGACCATGCGGCCCAACCCGAGGACGAGGCCTCGTGACGCTTCCCGAGGTCGTCACGGGCGAACTCGCCGGCAAGTTCGGCGAAATTTCGCTCTTCAACCACCACGGCCGACTTCGAGCTCGAGTCGCGTCTCCAACTCGAACCCGACGTCGCCATGGGCCATCGCATGCGAGCCGGCCGCTCGGCCATCGCGAGCGGCCCCTTCACCACGCCCGGCGCCCCGCGCGTGGCCCCCGCGTCCTCACCGGGCCCGCACGGAGGGCTCCTACTCCACGCCGGCCGGCAAGGAGCCCGTATCCGAGTGCAACTCGGACTCCGACGCCGTCCCCGACCACATCTCGGACTCCGACCCCTCTCTCCGAGTTCTACTCGAACCCGGATTACGAGTTCGACTTCGGGTCGGACCCCGAGGAGCCCGAGTCCGAAGATGACTCCGCCGAGCTTCCCTTGTCGGGGCCGGCCTGCGGGGCCGGTTATAAGATCGACGCCGGCCGGAAGATACGTCTGCGGCCGGACCGCAAGCCCGCCGACACGGCAAAGGAGGACTCACGCTACGTCGCCTACATCGACTCACTACCGTTCCGGGAGGGAACACCACGGGCCGGGCGACTCAAACACACCAAGGCGAGGGTGGCACCCTGCGAGTCCCGGGCTTGGGTACCCCCGATCGCCAAGTCTTCATGGCCGCCGGCGAAACTCCGGGACCCTCGAGCACGGCCGAAGACAGTACACGGAGGACATCTCCGCGGACAAGGCGTGCTCGCCGACGCACCCGGACGAGACCGCCGCCAACGGGGACGCTCGACGCGAGCGCAACGAGAAGCGCAGCGAACGACGCCGGCGGCTCAGAGACAACCTCCCCATCCGCAACCTTGCGGAAGCTCTCGAGGCGGTCAAGAGCAGAGTACACACCACCCCTGAGCAATGCCTCATGTCGATCACAACGATCGCACGTCAGGCTCAGGGCATACGCGCTGGAGAGGTCATCGCCAAGCTCGGCCGAAGAAGCCTACTTCATGCGGGTCGACAACGGAGTCAACCAACCTCTCCCCGGCCCAAACCCCGCGACAATGAAGCTACTAGTCGCGGCGGCCGACCCTGGCCCCAACCGTACTCGAGCTGACCTCCCGGCCGATCCAAACCGCCGCCGCTCCAACGCCGGCGGACCTTCACGACAAGACCAAGGCAACCGAGAAGTCGTTCCCCACCGTGCTCCGGCCGGTGGCGGCGGCAACGACCCCCGACGGCGGCGGCGGCGCGGCGGCGGCTCCAACCACGGGGCCAACGAGAAGAGGCCGGAGGCGGCGGCGGCGCGGCGGCGGCCACGGCCATGCGAACGGCCACGCCTCCGGTGCCTCCCCACGGCGGGTACGACGCTCGCCGGGAAGATCGAGGAGCCGCGGCGGAAGAAGTTGACCACCGGCCGGCCGAAGGCGACGGCTTCCCCGCCTTCTCACCCCGGCTCGCAACCTGCTCCTCCCCGACAAGTTCAAGCCTTTGGGGATCACCAAGTACGACGCGAAGCAGGATCCCATCCAGTGGCTCCGGTGCTACGCCCTCTCCATCGAGAACGCCGGCGGCAACAGCGACACCAAATGCCTCTACTTCCCCTTCGTCCGGACCAAGCTCCACTCACATGGCTCGAGTCGCTGGACAAGCACTCGATCGACAAGTGGGACCACCGAAGGAGCAGTTCACGAGCGGTGCTACCGGCTCGAGCACGCACTCAAGGATACGCCGGAGCCACCGCACCCTCACGACCAAAAGGGCAAGAAGAAGGACGGCGACGACAACGACTTCCAAGAACCCGAGAAGACCGTCAACGTCCTCTTCGGCGGACCGCCCAGAGAGGCGGGAGCAGAAGGCTACCCGTCGTGAAGTGATGTCCATTGAACCAGCGGTCCCGACCCCTCTCAGGTGGTCGGAGGTACCCATCACCTTCTCCCGCGCGGACCAATGGACCAACTTCTCCGAACTAGGACGGTTCCCCCTCGTCCTGAAGCCAACAGTGGCGGGTTCCAAGCTCAACAAGGTGCTCATCGACGGTGGAAGCGGGCTCAACGTCCTCTTCACCAAGACCTTGAAGAAGATGAACCTCGACGTCACCCCCATGCTCACCAAGAGCAGCACGCCCTTCTACGGCATCGTCCCAGGCAACGCGGCTATCCCCTCGGGCTCGGTGGTACCGCCGATTACCTTCGGGGCGTCTCGGGATAACTACCGCACCGAGTACATCAAGTTCGAGGTCGCGGATTTCGAGACTTCTTACCACGCCATCCTCGGCAGACCGGCCATCGCCAAGTTCATGGCGGTGCCCCACTACACCTACTTGGTACTCAAGATGCCAAGTCCAGCCGGCGTACTCTCCCTCCAAGGGGACTTGAAGATCTCCCACGACTGCGATACAGAAGCCGTGGTGATCGCCTCCACGAACCAAGTACCCAACGCAATGATGGAGGTCTACGCCGCGTCGAAGAAGCTTGCCACGAGCGAACTCGACATCCCAGAGAAGTCTGACAGCACCAACAAGCCTCAGCCACCTGAGGAGGTACTCGTCAGGACGGTCGACCTTGGAACAGGGCGACCCCGAAGAAGACCACCACCATCGGGGCCGGCCTCGACCCCAAATAGGAAGACGCGCTCATCAGCTTCCTTCGGGCTAACCGCGACATCTTCGCGTGGAAGCCGGTGGACATGCCGGGAGTGCCCGGGTAGGCGATTGAGCACGCGCCTCAACGTCGATCCAAAGGCCACCCCCAAGCGACAACACCTCCGACGCTTTGCCGACGACGGACGGGACGCCATCAAGAAGGAGCTCGCCAAGCTCCTAGCGGGCGGCTTCATCCGAGAAGTCTTCCATCTCGAGTGGCTCGCCAACCCCGTCCTCGTCCGCAAGAAGAACTCGAACGAGTGGAGGATGTGCGTCGACTACACCGACCTCAACAAGCACGCCCCCAAGGACCCCTTCGGGTTGCCGCGGATTAATCAAGTTATCGACTCCACGGCGGGGCTGCGACCGCTCTCGCTTCCTCGATCGCTACTCCGGGTACCACCGGATCGCAATCAAGGAGGAAGACCGAGGAAAAGACCACGTTCATCACCCCGTTTGGCGCGTCTTGCTACACGACCATGTCATTCGGGTTGAAGAACGCGAGCGCTACTTATCAACGGGCCATCCGAGCTCGCTTCAAGCGGCAACTCAACAAGAACGTCGAGGCCTACGTGGATGACGTGGTTGTCAAAACCAGGGACTCCAGTACCCTCATCGACGACCTTGAAGAGACCTTCGCATCGCTACGCGAGTACCGTTGGAAGCTCAACCCGAACAAGTGCGTCTTCGGTGTCCCTTCGGGCAAGCTACTCGGCTTCATCATCAGCCAGCGCGGCATCGAAGCCAACCCCGAGAAGATCTCCGCCATCACCAGCATGAAAGCTCCCACGAGCATCAAGGACGTCCGAAGCCGACGGGGTGCATGGCGGCGTTGAAGCAATTCATCTCGAGGCTAGGAGAACGGGGCCTCCCCTTCTTCAAACTACTCAAGCACCACGAGAAGTTCGTGTGGACTCCGAGGCGGATCAAGCCCTTTCCCCGGCTCAAGTACTTCTTGTCGAAGCCGCCAATCCTCACGGCTCCTCACAAGGGCGGCGGCCTCATTGCTCTACCTAGCTGCGACTACTCACGTGGTCGATGCGCCATCGTTGTCGAGCGGCGGGGAAGACGGCCACGCCTACCGGTCCGGCGCCCGGTCTACTTCGTCGGCGAGGTTCTATCGAGTCCAAGGCTCGCTACCGGCCGTGCGAAGCTCCGTGCGCTCTACTCATCACCTCGCGGAAGCTACGACACTACTTCCAGGAGTACTCGGTCTCCGTCGTCACCGACTACCCGCTCGGCGACATCCTGAGGAACCAAGACGCCACCGGAAGAATCTCCAAGTGGGCCGTCGAGCTCGGCGCCCTCACCATCGACTTCAAGCCACGCACAGCCATCAAGTCGCAAGCACTAGTCGACTTCATGGCGGAGTGGCGGGAGAACCAGCTACCTACTCCCACCGTGCGACCAGAGCATTGGGTGATGTACTTTGATGGCGCACTCAACCTCGAGGGCGCAGGCGCAGGGGTACTCCTGATCTCTCCAACGGGCGAACAACTCAAGTACGTCCTGCAGATCTTCTGGAAGGTCTCGAACAACGAAGCCGAGTACGAAGCTCTTCTACACGGGCTCCGCCTTGCGGCTTCACTTGGCATCAAGCGGCTACTAGTCTACGGCGACTCCGCAGTGGTCTGTTGACGGTTAATATTTGTATCAAAGTTCGTTTAGTGACTTGCAAGCGGACAAGTCTCCCGTCGTAGTCAAGGGACCCTTCTTCCCTCGAGTGGTGAACCCAAGGTATCGAATCCGTGGAACAATGTGCAACGCAAGGATTCAATCTAGTAAAGCAAGGTAAAGCTATCTAATGAAGACAAGTTGCATCTAATCTACTAACTCATAAAGAAAACGAATCTAATCTAATCTACTAAAGAGGTAGCAAGAGAAAGCAAGAGATAACCAATCTAGAGAATCTAGATCATGCTTATGTTGTAGCTCCAAACAAGATAGACGAAGATAGTAAAGCAAATCTCATTAAAAGCATCTTTAAATCGTGGCCTTCCCATCCGACTCCGAAAACATCCGCCTTTCGAGACCCCCGTTCTGTCACAACGTATCCCTATTCATGCGGGGAGCTTAGGGCGAGTTCGATAGAACAAGTTGAAATCACTTGGCCGGTCCGTATGCACCTCTAGCCACCGCGGCTACAAGAGCACCCTATGTAATCTATCTTAAGTATAGATCGTAGAAGAAGCAAAACCAAGAAGAAAACAAAATCATCGAGAAGGCACTTGATCGCTAGAAATCGAATTCACTTACAAACTTCACCATGAATGATTACATGAACAAGATCACCACCGGGCCCTCCCTCGATCTTGATCCTCGCTCCGAGCTCCGACGTGGTCTTCCATGCAAGGTTCCCACGTCGGCCGGGGAAACCCTAGACAACTAGCACGACCCTCATCTTCAAGTTGGTGTCCCTCAAGCTTCTCCGCTCCTCGGCGGCGGAATACGACTTCTTCGCGTGGCTCTCGGTCGGGGGGCTATTTATAGCCCGAGAAGCAATTAGGTCAAAGGAGAGGCCCATTGGGCCCCGAATGGGGGCGGGGCCGGCCGGCCGGGCCGACCGGCCCGGGCCCATTCGGCCCATCCCGCGGCTTGCTTCGCCGGTGTTGCTTCCCACGTCTTCTAGATGTTCTCCCCTTTTGCATGTGGGCCCTTGACGTCGGTTTCTCTCCGAATTGGACTCAACTCCTTGTCTTGCAAGATTCGGCACTTTTCTTGGTTCAGTCCTCGGAGTTTATCATCTTCTCGGGCTTGGTCCTTGGGCTCTTGGAGTCATGTTCACTTCATTGCTTGACTTGTATCGGGCTTCAAGGTCTTGTCATGAGGTGCTTAATGAACTTATCCCGGAAGTCTTGCTTTCAACGTTAAAACCCTCGCGTAAACACATAACTCCAAAACCGACATGCACAAGTGAACTTGTTATACCACGGGGGTTAGTACCAATGAATAAGATACAAAAGTCATGCCAACACCGAAGGTAAACTCATGGCTAGGTTGACGGATTTTCACCGTCAACATCTCCCCCATGCTTAAACCTTGCTCGTCCTCGAGTTAGCCTTCGATGGATATCATCATTGCCAAACAATGTTTAAACTTTGCACTTGATCATACATGAAAAAAACATAATGCTCTCAAAAGTTTAATTCATTAAAGTTCCATAATGTACTAGCCTTCACCTCTACGAAGGGTAGATTCTTATTAAGCTTATCCCACAAGTATTAACATGCTCACAAAGTTTAAATAGATCTCAGAATTTTTGAAATAAAGAACAAGATAAAGAAAAGAGCTAAACCAAGTTCACAAATTTAAATCACCTTGCATGTTGCTCATGAACTCTCATCTCACTTGTCTCTCAAGCCTATATATTCTACTCCTTTCCCTCTCATATATATATGTGTGGTAGGCTTTATATGGAGCTTTGGGAAAGTTTAGTCCTAACAAGATTTTATAAATGAGGTGTTGTCAAAACAAGACAAGCTTCTCATGGTCTTACCGAGACTCGTCAAAAAGGTCATTGGAAAATAATGTTAAATCAAGGAGGGGAAAGAGAAAAATACACACACTTTTAGATGAGTGGACATGTGCAAATGGCAAAGAGTGATCCCGAGGCACAAAGGAAGTCCTCGTTATCGGATTGCACATGGTTGGAAGATGAGAATGGATCTTTTTAACTTGAAGCCTTGAATGCACTCTTAGAGAACCGGGGAGTTCACTTTACGCACAAATATATTTTTTCCTTTCTTATATTTCTCATTCTTTTCTTTCTTTCATTCATTCATTTTTTTTTTCTTTCCTCGTCATTTATTCAGTCCATGACTTTCACAACGAAGTTTTGATTTTTTATACCTTGAAAGTCATGAATATCACTGGATTTTTTTTACCCAACCCTATACATCTCTTTCATCATTTATTTTAAAATACTCCCTTTTGAACTCTAAAACTGCACCGTACCTACCTCCTCCCCCATGCTTAGACGTTGCTCGTCCTCGAGCAAAGAGGCGAAAAATAAGGTAGGTACCGGAGATATTTTTCCTTGGAGAGATACTTGAAATCTTCAACGTTGGCACCGTCTTGCGATCTTCCTTGAATTGATGATCCATTCTCAACGATAGGTTGTGGTCAAGGAGGTAATCACAAAAAATGATATTTTGGTTTAAGGGTGGATATCCGGCGAAATTTGTGAGATCTCCGATGCGGGGATACACAATGCACGGATAAGAGGCTAGCAAAAAGATAGATACGCAAAAACGGAATGACCAGCTTCTTAGTCTCGGGCCAGAGAAATCATGGCCTGCAATAACGCACTCAAAAATAAATCTTGTACACTAAGGTTTATGCACTCAAATATATATAAGGCTTTGGATAGGTTGAGCAACACACAAGTGATATTTGTGACAAGGTTAGCAATATTTTTGAGCATAAAAGACATCTTCAATCTATTCATAACTTGAGAGCACATAAAACACTATGGGTCTTTATTTTAATCATGACCTCCGCTGAAAATTAAGCTAGCATTTAAATAAATTCAGATCTGTATTTTTAAGAGAGCACTAGCTTAAACATGCATAAATCAACTACAAAGATAAACAAAGCAGCAATTATAATCATATATCATCATGGCACAAACTTTGTAACTTTACCAAAGGTAAAAACTTGGTGGTGACATTATTCATGATGAAAATAAAAACTAAGACACACGCTGAAAAACTAAACTAACATACTTGCTGAAATTTAAATAAAAACTGAAAACACTACGCATACATAGGCGCAAACAAGCTGAAAATTAAAGAAAAGGGGGTAAAGGAAAGATAACTAAAGCTCCTCCTCTCTCTAATCTTCCGCCGGTGGTTGATATTGATAGTCTTGGTTGTTGTACCCTTACTTGCAATAGGAATGCGCCTCTCCTCCTATGAATTGTCCAATGGTATTAGGTGAAGGTGTCAAAGCTCATAAGCGACGTTTGCATTTCCTTCACCCATTTGGTTTGCATTGGTTAGGATGGCTGCAATAATTTGCATGTTCCTTGCAGCGTATCCTCCAATGGTGGCCACATTTTGTTGTGGTTGAGGAAGGTGTGCAAATGGCTCCGCAAAGGCTACGTTGGGCACCGCAAAAATGGTGGGGGTATGGCTGCACCACTCCCCCATGCTTGCATTGGTACACCACCGTAGTAACTCGGCGGCGCCGGGGTTCCTCCCAATGGTGGGACATAATTTTGTTGTGCACCTCCTTCTTGGGCCATAGAAGATCCTTCTCCTATAATTCTTTTCTTTTATTATTTTTTTCTTCGCCGGCACAAGAAGTCCTTCCTCTAACCGATCTTCTTCCCCTCAAGAAAAGTCTTAATCTTCAATCCGGAAGGGGCAAATTCACCTAGGCCACTTGGAAGCCTCCTCTCTCATCTTCACTCTTATATTTTCCTTTCTTCATATATTCCTAGGGAAGTCCCGGGTAGGAGATGATTCGGGTTCCTTGTAATACCCGGTTTTAAAGAGATAGTCAACATGGAGAGGTAACAACCCGATCTCCCGAATCCGATGTTGCTCACAACACCACCGGTTGATCATAGGTGAGTAGGGTTGATTGGCTGCGAGTAAATCCAATTCAACTCCGTGTTGGTTATCTATGTCTCTCTTATTCTCCCCAAAAATCCACTTGCACAAAAGTGACACACTTTGGATGATGGGGTTCCGGACAGTATATCTTCGTTGATGGTCTCTTCCTGTGATCATACTCCAAAAGCCTTCCCATGTGCCTTCATGCACATACTTGTTTCGGAGCTCCCTTCTGAAAATAGGAGACACTCGCCCATGGGTCTACGATACTAGAACATGCAATCATTTCGAACATGAAAGCCAATCTAATCTATCGGGGATTGTGTTGAATGGATCCAAGGAAGCATTGAGGCCTATACTCCCTTTATGGCATGGTTGCTAGCCTTAAGCATTAAAGTATTTTCAGCACAAGATGATAGATAGATAATCCAACAAAGTGTGATTACATCTCAAGACCGAATGCAACCCATGGATGAAAGGAGATTACCCCATCAAGGTGCTAGAAATAGCATCACCGATCAAGGTTACCCTTCCGACGGTGTCTTCCTTCTTCTCCTTTTGTGGGCTCCCTCCAACGGAATGAGAGACTCAGCACTCCTTCATCAAGGTTATGCGCCATGGTCATGAAAATTTCCTAGGCGAATTTCTTGTGGGTGTTTGCCGACACTCCGCTAGAGAATTGCACCGGTGTCCCGTGTGAAACCCAATATGTGGAGAGCTTGGTCGTCGATGTCGACGTTCGCTACAAGCCTCTACTTAAGGCGAGCGAGCTTCTTCTCCTCCTCCGTCATGATGACATACCCCTCGGAATACCGCGGAGCGTGTGGAGGTGGAGCGGATGATCGTGTCAAGTGGCGAGGTTGGACGAGCGGCTCCTCCATATGTTATTGAAGTTTGGTAAACCTAATAAACAAGTTTTGTGTGGCCCTCATGCCACCAAGGAGAAGAGTGTGGTTCCTCCTCGGCGGTGCCGTGTCCTCCTCCATACCTCGAGGAAACTCGGAAACGAGTGCCTCCTCGAAAAGGTTGTCGATGATGGCTTAGACGACGATAATCCCTTCTTCTTTGGTGAAAAGGCTTGTAGTTTTCTTCCATGATTGCAGCACTCTCCCTCACAAATATATATCCGGGGTTTTCACCCGGTAACAAGGTACACAAATATTATTTTGGAGTCTGGACTTTGAGTGGATTAAGGATGTGATTTGTTGCACGAAACAAACGCGGTGGATGGCTAAGTCTAAGGTGATTCCGGCCTATAAACTAGAGCACACGAACAAAAGTTGGATGACAGACTACCTCTCTCCTCCTCTTGGCGCGGTTCTTCTCTAGTGCATTCATGTTGCTTCGTGATCGCGTACACCTTCCAAACGTTCCCGTCCACTCCTTCGCTTGCACTATTGCTCCTTCCACTTGATGTTTTCGCTTTGACTCACTTCCATACTCCATTGCCTCACATGCATCCATGATATTCCTACAAAACAAAGCCTTGGCTGCCCCCCCATGCTTGTACTTTGCATGTGGTTTAAATATGTTGGAGGGGCATCCCGTGATGTATCATGGTGCATGCTTGGTTAGTTCAAACTAGATTGCCTCCATTTAGGTGTGTTTAAGCACTCCCCTAATTCGAAATTTAAAATATTTTTCAGAGCCATGCAAGAGCTCGAACATAATTTTAGAGAAGTTTTTAAACCATGAAAAACAAATGCAAGTCGAAAATATTTTATTTTTACGTCGATTTCGGTCTCACCGGTATAGTTTGCCTTCATTGGTTGAGAGCAAGCTTTTCTCGGCTTGATCATGGGGGCAAAGGTTTAGGTCCTAATTTTGATTAGATGAGAGAGATTTTGAATGAAATAAAATTAAGTGAGGCTTAGAAAAATTCTAATCTTAGAGAAACCAAGGATATGGATTTTTTAACCAACCAAAAATCAAGTTTCTAGGTTCACGCGAGTCCTACCACATGCTGAAATTTAAATAACATCTAGATACAAGTCGTGGCTCTACTCGAGTGTTTTTAGCATGAAAAAAATAAGTCAACCTCAGCACCATAATGAGGGTGAAAGGTTGATTAAGGTTCTGAAATTTTTTTCTTTTTGGTTGTGGTTTCTCGAAAAAGAAGCAAACAATCACATAGGATGGTTCATGTAAAGGGTTTATGATCAAGCAATATATTGAACCAAGAATTATGTCTCTAATATTGTTCAACCAATCTAAGTCTAAGGTTTTGCGTAGTAAAATTCAGAACTGAATTATATTTAAAAAGACTTGAAAAACCTGGAATCGGGTTGTCCTCCCGGTAGCTTATTCTTGACTTGACGAAACGGGTTGCCTCCCGCCTAGCGCTTCGTTTATAGTCCATGGCTAGACTTCTTCACTTGATTACTCCGGATCAACGCTCTTTGCGGGCGTTGCAATCTTGGGTACCCACTTTGGCTTAGTCATTTTTTTTTGGTCTTCGCAGTGGCTTTGTCCTTTGGTCTTGACGGATGCAACAACTTCCTTGTGGCTCGGCATCTCGAACTCCGGTCTTCGGTTGTGATCTTCATGGTCTCTAGTGTGATCCTTCATCTCTCCCGAATGAGCTTGAGTAGCCTTCGCCGTCTTGGGACCTTGGAGTTGTCTCGGATATTCTTCTTTGTCACCAATCGGTTGTCCGGCAAGTTGTCCCACTTGCGTCTCTAACATCTTCATCACGATGAACACCCCGCATGTGGATCTTGCCTTGGCAGCCTTTAGGTGTTGAGCTTCTTTCTCCATCTCCATCTTCTCCGTCCTCGTTGATCTTGAACGGCCTTCCGGCGTCTTGACTTGGAGGTGGTGATTCCCTTGGAGATTTTGATGGTCCTTCGAGCTTGTGTTGCACGTCACCTTTGCCTGTAAAGTTTTCCTGGATCATCCACAAAAAAGTTTTGGGTTTCTTGGAGAGGTAGCCAACCATCTCCGGTTAGGGTTAGCAATAAAACAAAAATCTAAACATAAAAACTAGGGTTAATGAAAACTAGATTAGATTGACTCTTTTTTTTCTTTTTGGGGATGATCAAACATAAGAGATGCAAAAGAAAATCAAAAGAAAAACTGAAAGATAAGCGATACTAGATCGGATCTTGATTGCTTGTTCCCCGGCAACGGCGCCAGAAAAAGGGGCTTGTTGACGGTTAATATTTGTATCAAAGTTCGTTTAGTGACTTGCAAGCGGACAAGTCTCCCGTCGTAGTCAAGGGACCCTTCTTCCCTCGAGTGGTGAACCCAAGGTATCGAATCCGTGGAACAATGTGCAACGCAAGGATTCAATCTAGTAAAGCAAGGTAAAGCTATCTAATGAAGACAAGTTGCATCTAATCTACTAACTCATAAAGAAAACGAATCTAATCTAATCTACTAAAGAGGTAGCAAGAGAAAGCAAGAGATAACCAATCTAGAGAATCTAGATCATGCTTATGTTGTAGCTCCAAACAAGATAGACAAAGATAGTAAAGCAAATCTCATTAAAAGCATCTTTAAATCGTGGCCTTCCCATCCGACTCCGAAAACATCCACCTTTCGAGACCCCCGTTCTGTCACAACGTATCCCTATTCATGCGGGGAGCTTAGGGCGAGTTCGATAGAACAAGTTGAAATCACTTGGCCGGTCCGGTATGCACCTCTAGCCACCGCGGCTACAAGAGCACCCTATGTAATCTATCTTAAGTATAGATCGTAGAAGAAGCAAAACCAAGAAGAAAACAAAATCATCGAGAAGGCACTTGATCGCTAGAAATCGAATTCACTTACAAACTTCACCATGAATGATTACATGAACAAGATCACCACCGGGCCCTCCCTCGATCGTGATCCTTGCTCCGAGCTCCGACGTGGTCTTCCATGCAAGGTTCCCACGTCGGCCGGGGAAACCCTAGACAACTAGCACGACCCTCATCTTCAAGTTGGTGTCCCTCAAGCTTCTCCGCTCCTCGGCGGCGGAATACGACTTCTTCTCGCGTGGCTCTCGGTCGGGGGGCTATTTATAGCCCGAGAAGCAATTAGGTCAAAGGAGAGGCCGATTGGGCCCCGAGTGGGGGCCGGGCCGGCCGGCTCGGGCCGACCGGCCCGGGCCCAGTCGGCCCATCCCGCGGCTTGCTTCGCCCGGTGTTGCTTCCCACGTCTTCTAGATGTTCTCCCCTTTTGCATGTGGGCCCTTGACGTCGGTTTCTCTCCGAATTGGACTCAACTCCTTGTCTTGCAAGATTCGACACTTTTACGGTTCGGTCCTCGGAGTTTATCATCTTCTCGGGCTTGGTCCTTGGGCTCTTGGAGTCATGTTCACTTCATTGCTTGACTTGTATCGGGCTTCAAGGTCTTGTCATGAGGTGCTTAATGAACTTATCCGGAAGTCTTGCTTTCAACGTTAAAACCCTGCGTAAACACATAACTCCAAAACCGACATGCACAAGTGAACTTGTTATACCACGGGGGTTAGTACCAATGAATAAGATACAAAAGTCATGCCAACACCGAAGGTAAACTCATGGCTAGGTTGACGGATTTTCACCGTCAACATGGTCATCAACCAGGTCAACAAGTCCTGGGACCGCAACAAGGAGAACATGGACGCCTACTGCCTAGAAGTCCGCAAGCTCGAGAACAAATTCTATGGTCTCGAGTTCCATCACATCGTCCGCGACAACAACGTTGCAGCGGACGTCCTCTCGAAGCTTGGATCCACCCGCGCACAAGTACCCGCGGGCGTCTTCGTCCATGAGCTTCACGCGCCATCCATCCGGAGCGGCACCTCCGACCACCGTACCGGCCCATCCACCAAGCGGGCGAGGAGGTCATGATGATCGACGTGGACTGGAGGCAACCCTTCATCGACTACCTCAGCGAGCAGAAGGTCCCCTCCGACAAGAACGCAGCCGAACAACTCGTCCGCCGCGCCAAATCCTACGTCCTCGTCGGAGACAAGCTCTATAAGCGGGGCGCATCTTCTGGAGTACTCATGAAGTGTGTCCCTCGTGAAGAAGGCAAGGACATCTTGGAGGAGATCCACAAGGGCATCTGCGGCAACCACGCGTCTTCACGCACGCTGGTCAGCAAGGCCTTCCGGCGAGCTTTCTACTGGCCCACAGCCCTGGGCGATGCCGAAGAACTCGTCAGAAGGTGCCAAGGATGTCAGTTCTTCGCCAAGCGACAACACGTCCCGGCCTACAAGCTAGTCACCATACCGCCAACCCGGCCCTTTGCCGCCGGGGGCTCGACATGATTGGGCCACCGCCAACCGCGCCGGGGAGGATTCAACGGGGTACCGGTGGCTATCGACAAGTTCACCAAGTGGATCGAGGTCAAGCCGGTCACATGCCCCAAGGCCGACGAGTACTCGACTTCTGGATGAACTCGTACACCGCTACGGGCTACCCCACCGCATCATCACGGACACCGGGGTCCAACTTCAACAACCACCAGTTCTGGGAGTACTGCGAGAACAGCGGAATCGACGACAGATACGTCTCAGTCGCCCATCCACGGGCCAACGGACAAGTCGAGCGCGCCAATGGGATGGTGCTCGACACCCTCAAGAAGCGGCTACACGACGCTGCTAACTCCAAAGGGGGCAAGTGGATCAAGGAACTACCCAACGCACTCTGGGGGCTGCGGACTCAACCATCCAAGCCAACGGGGCAATCCCCCTACTTCCTGGTCTACGGCTCTGAAGCCATCCTCCCTGCCGATGTCATATGGAACTCGCCGGCAGTGGAGCACTACGACGAAGGCGTCTCAGAAGACAACAGACGAGTTGATATCGACAGCCTCGAAGAAGCTCGCTGCGCCGCCCTCGTCCAATCAGCAAGGTACCTGGAGGGTATCCGACGCTACCATGATCGCAACGTCAAGGAACGCTCCTTCAACGTTGGAGATCTTGTCCTCCGCCGTATCCAGAACACGGAAGGACTCCACAAGCTCAGCTCCCCCTGGGAAGGCCCCTTCACCGTGTCCAAGGTGACCGGGTCGGGCTCCTACCGCCTCCAAACACTTGAAGGCGAAGAAGTCAACAACTCGTGGAACGTCGACCAACTCTATCGATTCTACGCCTAGTCTGCACGACTACTCCGGGGTTCAAGTCCAATCGACTACATCAGCACCCCTCGCCGCAAGCGACCCTCCGGGTCCTGGCTCCAGTCTCCGGACTACTCTCCTCCAGGGTCCAGCCCGCGCGGCTACCTACGGACCCTGGGGCTGCGACGAGCGTCAAGGACTCTAGCAGCGGTCTACCAAGAGACCACACTCCAAGATCCAGCCTGCGCGGCTACCTACGGATCTGCGATCCAGCCTACACGGCTACCTACGGATCACTCGCTGCAAGCGGCTACCCGCTCCAGCGCTACTTAGCTGTAAGCGGCCTCCGGGTCCAGGCGACTACTTGTAACTACGGCCCTGGCCACCCAGGTGTACTTCTTCAGTAATAAAGCTATCAATTCATCAACTTGTTTACTGTTCTGCTCCCTACGACGGGACTACTAAGCCGAGTACTACTACTCGCACCTACTCCACGATGGGCGCTCCGCACTCTGAGATCGCGGTTACGAGTACTCATTGCTGGAAAATTCCATTTCATTGATATATGAATAATTCATTACAAGTGCTTTTTGTACAACTATGGCTACTAGCTACCTATGCAGGGCTACTGGAGGTTCAGCTTTTCGGCTACCTGCTCCGTGATGGGAGCCATCTGCTCCAGCTCTGCGGCGCGCGGCGAAGTCGCCGTCCCCTCAACGTCCGCTTTGGCGGCTGCAACCGCCGCGGCCTTCTTCTCGGCTGCCTCGCGGTGTTTGGCAAAACCGACGCGCTCAGGCGGCGCGATCTTGAAAAATTCGAATATACGGTTCGTCCGGGACCCGTTCAGCTCCGCGACGGTGTCCTTATACTCCTTCAGCGAGACGGGGCCGAGGATGAAGTCCCCGTGCGCCTCCACCTTCCTTCTCCTCAACACTGCAGAAAAACAGCCCAGTCAGTCAGCATTTCATTTACTAAGGACGTAGTTAAGAACAACTCTCCGAAGGACGCAGAGTAACTTACAATCGGCTGTAAAGCCGAAGACCTTCGTCCAGTCAGGGCAGGGAATGCCCCCGATATCTTCCGCCCACTCGTCTTCGGCCACGGACCAGCCGTCCACCAGCGGGCACACGGGGATGCTGCGGTACTCCTCCACGATGTCGCGAGTGCCGTACTTGCGCGCGAACCGGCGCAGCATCATCACGAACTCGTCGCCCTCCGGACACGAAGGGTTCTTGGTGTAGGACTCGTGGAGGGGCGGGAGTTCCTTCGTCGCCAGCGGGTGAGAGCCTCCGGAAGAAGGGGGGCTCAGGGTGTAGTAGAACCAGTGCTGCTGCCAATCCGAAGGCCACTTGTTCCGATATGCGGTGGCCAGGGCTCACCACGCCGGCCTTGTACGAGAAGTTGAGACGCCCGGGCGGCGGTCCTTCTCCACGGATTGGTCCCCCTCCTCCTCGAAGACCGTCCGCCGCTGGTGGTGCACCTGATGCGCCGAAGCGAACCCCTCGGCGGAGGGCTTGATCTTCGTTGTCCGGCATATCCACATGTACACCGACAGCCGCAGGATGGCATTTGGGGTGAGCTGGTGCAGGTAGATATCGAAGTACCGAAGGATGTCGACGACAGCGGGGTGCAGTGGGAACCGAAGCCCCGCATACAGCAGATCGCAAAAGATAACAACCTCGTTGTCCCGCGGCCGCGGCACAGTCTCCCGGCCATGGGCTCGGCCGGCCCCGACCATGCGGTTCTTCACCAGCGACTCCACTTCGGTCTTGTCGATCTGGCTCCGACCGAATGTGTAGGTTTTCGCAATCTCTCTTGCGACAGCATCGCGCCTCCGCTTCGGCGCCATGAATGCTAACTAAGCACGAAGCGAAAAACGGAGACGAAGGGGCTGGAGGAAGTCTTACAGTAGACCTTCGGAGCTCTCGTGCGTCGTAGCTCTGGGGTCGCAGCTGCAGTGTGGGGGCAACCCAAAGGGCGGCCTTCCCTTTTATAGTAATGAGTACCGATAATCGCGCCGACGACGACCAAAATTACCTTTTTACCTAGTAACAGCCCTCCACAACGGTAATTTTCCCAAGGGGCAGCGCGCGTCTTTTTTCGGGTCGCCGCGTCAGCGTGGGCCGTCCGGGGGAGTTCCGAAGCCCATTCTTCACCCTGACAAGGTCAAATCGTAAGTTCGGCCCATCGCAGGATCAGGACGACCCTCACTGACGAGGGGCTACTGTTGGGGAAGTTGGTCTTCGGAAGCATCGCCCTCGTTCGGCCACGCCAGCCACCTTCGGTCTGTGCACGGCTTCGGCCTCGTGGGGAAGCCTTCGCAGTACGGGCGCTGACGAAACGCTAATGCCGCTTGTGCCATGCGAGTTTTGTTGTGCAGGAATGATCCCACGTGGCGGCGCCTACCTTCGGCGCCGAAGGAACGAACGGCCGTGCTCCGGCGACGAAGGTCCGGACGGACCAGGGACGAGACGCGCTGGCCGGGGACGTCGCGCCCGGAGCTTGTGGCGGCGCAAGCATGGCATCCGATGAAGCGTGACGCCTTCAGTCCAGAGTCGCCGCCTCGTCGGCGAAGGCGCGGCGACCCCGGACACGTGGCTGCCGCCGACGTGTAAAGCGGGCTCCGGACAAGGCAGAGACAAGAGTGGCCGCGTGTAAAGGCGTTTCGGCCGTACGAAGACACGGCCGGAGGCACGTACGACGCGGGGACTTACTGTTATACCCTTGTAAAGTGTTTAAAGCAGTTTGTCAGGAACGGAAAAGGTGTAATTGATGCAAATGACTATACCCAGGGGTCTCCTATAAATAGTGAACCCCTTGTAATGAAACGGACACACTGTAATGAGAAGAGAGCACCGAAGGCGTCGTCTGGTCTTTCGGTCTTCGGTCTGCTAAGTATTTCCTTGTTTCCTTTACTGTTCCATTAAGTTTAGCGTTCCCTCTCCTCGCACAAGTAGAAGTAGAAGCCTTGCGGAGGCAACCGAAGGGAGGGAGAGAACTCAGGGGCTGTTGTGTCGGCGTCTACCCTTCGGACCCGATTTCCACCAACAGTTGAGACGGGTGCTCGGTCGGGCCGTGCGTGGGGCGGGCGAGGCCAATTCGATGGGCTGCCGAGTGCCGCCGACGCTCGGGCGGGGTCGCTTCGGGTTGCCTTGTCCGGAAACTTCAACCGGGGGGTGCTCGGTGCCGGCTCCGCGCGCAGCAGCAACCTCGGAGGGTTGCCGTGTCTGCGGCGCGCCCGCGACGGATGGGTGCGCGCCGAGCAAGTTGCGGGCTCGTTTGGGGCCGCGCGACGGTGACGGTGTGATCGATCGGTGACTCGCGAGTCGCGACCACGGAAGCGCGCTATTACATGAGGGTGCACGCACGGTCGCACGCGCACATGTTTGTTGGTTTGGTCGATTGGGGTAAGGGGGTGCAATCGGCCGGCGTGTCGGGCAGCACAGGCCGAAAAGGGAGAAGCACGTACGCGTACATAGTAACATAGATCGCGCGGCCGGCCGTACGTTGAGACGGCGCGATTTGGTGTTACGGAGAGAGGCCTTCAAGGCTTGATCCACGTAACAGCTCGAGCCCGTGGTTTTTTTCGGGGATCCAACAAGTTTCGGTCTTGCGATTGCGAACCGGACGGAGGGAGAGCGACGCGGCGCTCTGCTGGCGGCCTGTGCGCCAGTGCCCGCTGCTGACGTGTGCCTCCAGCCGGCCGGGCTTGCTGCCCGGCACAGGTGGCGCAGACCCAGGCCGGATATTTCAGCTGTGTCGCGTTGCTGCTTCCCAGTTCCCACACTGCCGTTGCCACTTGGTTGGCCAAAACAGTCAGCATGCTGGCTCAATTATAGGCCAGGGGCACACCGAAACGCACGCACGCACGCATGTACCGCCGCAGCACTAGGAAGTTTTGCGTGCGCGACCGGAAGTGCGTGCGTGTTCGTTCAAAGCCGCCTGCAATCATATGCGTGCGGCCGTCAGAAAAGCCCCACCGTGACGTACGCTCGCTCTTCGCCGTCGTCGTCCTACCTGAGATCGTTCAACACTTGAACGGCTCGCGCGCCGGCGGCGGAGCTGCGCTGCAATCATGCATTCATGCTGCTGTCAGCTGGCTGGCTGGGTGGCTGCGCGCGCGCTACGTACACGCCACCGAGTCCCTCCTCGCGCGCGCACCGTCTGGTCGTGCCATTTTGTGGGGTGGCGCCCGGTTGTAGGGCCGGGGATGCAAACCGTGTCCACCTATGGTGAGCATGCGTGGCTCACTGGCTCGTCATGCCGTCCTGCTGCGTGAGGTCTCCACCAGCCGGTCATCACGACTCGTGAGCAGGGTTTTTAATACCGACCGGTCGGGCCGAACCGGTCGGGTCCGGTACCGGTTTACCGATCCGGTTCGTCCGGAAACCGGAGGAATTCAAATTTCAAATCAAAATTCTAGTTCAATCGGTTTCCACCGGTATAACGACCGGTATACCGGTCCAGTTCGACCGGGAATCGGTCATTTAAACAAAAAACCAAATCAGTGGAGAATTTGACGTGTTTTCAAATTTGAATTAAAAATTGAAAAAATAAAAGAATTTTTTCTAAAAATATTGCAAGGTGCATAGAATCTAATGGTGTCGAAACATTTCAAATATTAGTGCATTTAGTATTTTTTGCGGGGTATTAGAAGTTCAACCGGCCAATTTGTTCTCCTTTTTTTAGTTGAACTTCGTATGCACGCAAACTATACTAAACGAACGAATATTTGAAAGTTTTTGACACTATTTGATTCTATACACCTTGAAGTATTTTTGAGAATTTTGTGAGATTTTTTTTTCATTTTTTGAATTTAAATTCAAATTTTGAATTTGAACCGGTCGGGAACCGGAACCGGTCCGGACGGGTTCGGTCAACCCTGCTCGTGAGGCTTGGACGAGCGATGCCTAGCGCCCAGACGTTCTGGGGCAAGCGGAACCCCCTCCCCCTAGTGTTTCTGTAATCTCAAAACCTTGAACAGTTGAACGTTGATGCCTTGGACATGTTTTTTAAGATTTCTACGGACAAGACACTCCCCCAATTTGATTTTTGAGAAACGGGCACGTGTAAGAAGGATGGGGCCAGAATACACTATGCTCACTGCAGCACCAGTAGTGGGCCGAAATTCAGATACCGAGCGTGGCCGCCCGGCCATCATCGTTGATGGGCCTATTATCAGAGCCCCAGAACGCCCCGAACTTCTTTTATTTTTATATTTATTTATTTTACGATTTTTAAAAAAATATATAGCCCAACAAAAATTTTGCAAACTTTATAATATTTTCATATAAATTCGGATGGAGGTAAACTCTGCACTGAAATTGTGTATCTCAACGAGGTCTAAACTTTGCAGTTTGAACCGTGTTCATTTGAGTTCATTTTGATGCTCAAATGATTGACACAATGTTTAGATTTAAAATGTAAAATTTGGACCTGGATAATATGTGGATTATTTGAACCTCAAGATGATTTCAAGTGAAAAAGGTTTGAAGTAAAAAGATATAGATTCGGAGTGCTAAGAGTGCCAACCGCGGTGGTTACTGCTCACTACCACCATTTCATGGCGGTACGGGCCAACTACCTTTCGAAACTACGGTTGCAGTGCTACCGTTGTTTGAAATGACGGTATTGGTATAATTTTGCAAAATTTTTATTTTTTTTAAAAAAAGATTAACCCTGCTTTTATAAAAAAGGATTAAGGTTTTTACATACACACTTCCACGGTTGGAGAGAAAGAAAGTTGAAGTTGAAACAGGAGAATAGACAAGCGATCCAGCCTAAACAGATAGGTAGCACCCGAAGCTTTCGACAACTACCGCTACAGCGCTGCTACTCTGAGACTGACTCCAGCGGCTGCTGGATCAGCCTCGGCAAACCCAATATGCAGAACCAAACGTCACTGTTCACCCTCCAACAATTACCCCATCTGCTGCTGCAAAATGAGCAAAGCCCACCGGTGTGCCGCATTCCTGGGGCTGTCCGGCCCTTTCTGCATCCGCTACAGGTCCAACTGCCTACCTCGTCTCCCTCGTCCCCGCGCCCCTTCCCTCCGCCCGTCCGCCAACCGTCGTTGCCTCCTCCTCCCGCGCCCGACTCCCCCACTTCCAGGCAAAGGCGGCGCAGATCCGGACGAGGCCGCGGCTACGGAGGCTCTCCGGCGGCGGATGACGGCTTGCGCCACCTCCCCCTTCCGCGGCCACCGGCGGCGCATATCCGGGCGGCGCGGCCTCCGGGGAACCGCGGCGCCGGCGGACGGGGAGCCGAGGCGGACGCGACCTCTTCCGCCGGTGCTTCCCTCCCTCGTCGGCGGCGGGCTCCTCCGAGCTCCGGCGGGCGACGCAGATCCAAGGCGCAGGTAACATCCTCCTTCCGCGCGATGTGGGACGGCGGCGGGCTCCTCTGAGCTCGGGTGGGCGGCCGCCTCCCTCCCTCCCCGCCCGCCTCCTTCCACACGGGTCACCGGCGGCGCGCGCGGCCCTCCCTAGCTCTGTCCTCGCTCTAGTCCCGACCTCCCCCTCCACCGTCCGCTCGATCCGAGCGCCGGCGGGAGGCAACTGTCGGGAGGATGCAGAAGCAATTTGCGCGACATTGCTGCACACCCTCCTCCTTTCCGCGACCGGATTCATCTCTCTCTTGTGCTCAAACCATATGCAGATGCAGGAAACTGCTGGAGACAGTCTGAGGTACCAAAAGAGGAAGAACAGCTCTGCTACCGGCAAAAATTTTTTTGACCTTAATACTTTTATAAAATCGTCAAAAAGTAAATATAAAATAAAAAATTCGCAGAGCCCCCCACTTCTTACCGGCTGACGGCTACCGACGGCGGATTGTCGCCGCGCCCCGCTGATTCTTGTCGTACTGCGCCCAGCAGCAGTAAGATCTGGTCGCCCGTGAATGGTACGGTGCACTCGCGCGCATCAACGTGGCGGACTCCCACCGGCCGTCTGCACTGGCAGTTGCGAGGCGATGGGGCCACACGCGGGGACCAGGACCACGACTCAACAGGCGCCTCCTCGGTCCCGTCCCGTCCCGTCCCCCGGTCTGCCCCATCCGGCGAAGATGCTGCTACAGTGGGTGGTGCATACCGCCCATGCGTACCAAAAGGCAAGTTTTTGTTGCATGCGAGCTAAAAGGGTTTAGCTAGCTCTGAACGTCCTATATACTTCGGTATATGCATGAACGGGCCGGTGCCCCGGTGCGCGACGCTGCATCATTCACCGGTCACCCACTCACCACTGTGCCTTGTGCCAGTCATTATGGTTGAGACGGAGATTAAAATTAAACCTATTTCTCTGTTGTGCTGTAGCGAAGTTTAACACGAACAATGAAAAGGGATGCAACAATTGGGCTCAAGAGAAAGGAAAACTCTCAACCGTGTAATTCTCAAAAGTTGAACCCATTTACAAGTGCTGATCAGCCTCCTTCTACAGGGAGATGGACGGAAACTTTTTACATACCAAAATTGACCTCGTGTAGGATCAAACTAGGATGTACTAGGCTAGTTTGAGGAATTCTCCATTGGGTCTTCACATAATCGGCGCTTTCCTGACATCAGCACGTGCGCCTGTCGGGTGAAGACCTTCAATTTTAGGAGACTTCCCTTTCGCCTAACGAAACCCCACACCTGAAACATACATAAGACCAGATGTGAAGAAATAAACTGTCAGTGGTATCGAAACCCCCGACCAATAATTAGGCTAGAACTCATTGATCAAAGGAGATTCGACCCTAGGGTTTCGTCATGGGAAAAATTGATGTTATCAAGTCCGAAGTTTGGGAAATTGATCCCTTCGCCCCATGTTGAATCTTTCGGGCGACGAAGGGTACCAGGCGAAAGCTAGTGTAAAAAGGGTGAAAAGACATTGATTGGCTCTGAGGGTTTCGTTGTTGGTGTTGGGGAATATGGCCTTCGGAAACGTTTCTGCCACGACCGGCCTGGTTTGCCAACTTCGAGCCATGAATACAAAGGGTCTTTTTTGTGCGCGCAATGATGATCTAATGGAGATGCTAATGTTACTTAAAGCATGTGAGTGTTGTTTCGCAGGTGCTGATCTACTTGCGATTGGTTCGGCGCTACAGGGCTTCGGCGCCAAAGGTGCGGATAGGTCAGGAACATCACTTGTCGAGAGCGCTCCGACGAAGGACGGGAACGGGTCATGTGGGACGCCTCGGAGGCCCACTATGGCTGCAGCGGTGTTGTAGACCGCTTCGGTGCCGAAGGTGCAGCGCGTGTGGTGGCCCTGACCTTGTCAGAGGAGCACCGCAACACGTAAGTGTGTCAGGCGTGTAAAGGGTGTCGTACGAAGGAGAGACAAAAAGGTGCCGCGTGTAAAGGAGGCTCGACCGTGCGAAGACACGCTGGAAGCCCATACAAAGCAAGGAGTTACTGTTATACCCTTAAAAAAGCATGTAAAGCCGTTTGTCAGGAACGAAAAAGGTGTAATTGGGGTATTTGAGCTTCCCCAGGGCCTCCTATAAATAGATGTTCCCTTGTAACTGAACGGACACACATTATTAAGAAGAGAGCTCCGAAGGCTCCAGTTTGATTCCAAGGCTTTCGTTTTTGAGTACTTCGTTTCTTTCATAGCGTAGAGGGGTAGCTGTTGTAGTAGAAATAGAAGTAATTTAGTCACAATTTAGAGTAGCCTACCTAACGAAGGTAGAAGTAGCGGTAGAGCATCCCGTTCGTCTCCGAGGGGGCCTTCGGCCGTGTCCCCTTCGGAGGAGGGCGGAACCTCCATGGAGCTGTTGTGTCGGCGTCCATCTTCGGGCCCGATCTCCACCAACAGTTTGGCGCCCACCTCGTGGAAGAATCCGAGACCGAATGGCAAGGACACGATCAGTAGGGGCTAAAGCCACCACAGCCCAGGCTGTCGGTGTTTTAGACCGGCAAACCTACCAAGGGGGTACCCGAGGTAGTAGATTGTGCTGTGAGGATCGTGATCGGGAGACCGAGAACTCGAAGGTATGCGCAAGGACACGGGACACAAGATTTATACAGGTTCGGGTTGCCAAGGTGGCGAACCCTACGTCCTGTTTGGGGGATCAAGTATGGCGCCCTGCGCTTGGTGTTGGTTGAGATCAGGCGCCCGGCTAGGTACCCGGCCCTCCGTTATATAGTCCAGGGGGCGGGTTCCTAGTCGATTACAAGGCAGGAGTCCTAGTAGGATTACACGGAACGAGTCCTAGTAGGATTACAGGGGAATTCTAGTAAGAGTCCGTCTTCATCCTTCCTTGCATGGGTACCCGGGGAGTATGCCTGACAAGCCCCCGAGCACGTTGTAGTCGAGAGTAGTAGTTCGAGTAGTCATGAAGCCTCTTTGAGTAGTTCTTGAGTGTCCTCGAGTACTGCTTGGAGAAGCCTTCAATAGTACTTGAACTGCCACGAGGCTGGAAGGTGGTCCAACTCATCAGTCTTGAAGTCGAGATTATATGGAAGTGCGGTTGCAAAATCGCACTCCATATGGCCCTCGAGCCTTAGGTTGAGTTGTAGACTCTAGCTGAGGGTCAATCTTGATTCTGAATCTTCCGTCTTGAAAAAATTGAACGATGGGTGTAGCATAGCAGCCCCCGAGCCTTGAAATGATTAGGTAATCAATCCAAGGGTCTTCAGTGTTCGCGAAAGCCATCACCCGAGTACTCTTGTAGCGTGTAGCCCCCGAGATAAGAGATCCATATGAGCCACGTCGAGTAGTTGTTGGTACGGAGCCCCCAAGCTTGAGAGCAAGCGAAGTCTACTGGTGTCATCCTCGAGTAGTAATTTGAGTGCAGCCCCCGAGCTGGAGAGATTCCGAATAGTAGTTTGGCATCGAGCTGTGTAGCTTAAAAAGTAGCCATGCCGTCAGAGCGGACTTTAGATGCGACCGAAGTCGACTTTAGATGCCGGCAGTCCAGACTTTAGAATGCGACTTAAAAACCGAAGTCGACTTTGTGCCGCGCGGAGCGGACTTTGAGATGCGACTTGAAAACCGAAGTCGACTTTAGGATGCCGCGTGGAGCGGACTTTGAGTTGCGACTGAAGAAGTCGACTTTGTGCCACGCGAGGTGGACTTAAGATGAAAAAAATGAAAAGTACTTTCCGGAAAGCCAAAGCGAATGAAAAATTAGAGAAAACGAGTAGTTTTGCCGCCGGAGCAGGCTTAAGATTGCGACCGAAGTCGGCTTGTGCCACCGGAGTGGGCTTGGGTGCGACCGTTAGCGTCGACTTGTGCCACCGGAGTGGGCTTGTGTGCGACCGTTAGCGTCGACTTGTGCCACCGGAGTGGGCTTAGGTGCGACCGTTAGCCTCGACTTGTGCCACCGGAGTGGGCTTAAGTACCTGAGCCATGGATTTCAGACCCAAGGTACGGTTGCCACCGTAGTGGACTTGAAGGTGCGACCGGAGTCGACTTGCGTACCTGGGCCATGGATTTCAGACCCAAGGTACGGAGCGCGAGTACTTAGGGTACTTGGACCCATGGTACAGAGCGTGAAGACCACGTGCAGCTAGGTTCCATCGTTGCCAGGACCCGAGGGCCGCTTACAACTAGGTTCCATCGAAGCTTACACACGCAGTATGCCATCGAAGCAGGCGAAGATGTGACTGGAGTCGACTTTAAGTTGCCGCATGGGGCGGACTTTAGAATGCAACTTTAGAAGTCGACTTTAAGTTGCCGCACGGAGCGGACTTTAGAAGCTGCCTCCTTGGGATAGCCCCCGAGCTGATGAAGTAGGTTCGTGCTGACTTGATCGATATACCCCAAGAGTAGTCAGCAGAGTGTAGATCCCGTGAAAACCCGCCGAGAAGCGTACACAAGAGCATGTTGTCCTGCATGATGAGGAAAACAAGCCAAGAATAGAAAAGGTAATCATTTAAATAAATGACTTAGCTGTGCTGCCTGGGCAGACTGTTGATACGACCGGTGGCGAGTTGTCGAGCAGTGAAGACGGCGTGTCCGGATGCACGACATAGGCAGTTAAGCCAGTGCAACTGCGCGACGAGCACCTGAGCCGCAAGACGGAGTGACCAGCGCACGGTGAGAGACAGTGCGACTGACCGACGAGAAGTCGAGCGGCGAAGATGGTGCGAGGTCGACGACGAGCCGTGCGAGAGGCCGAGGCACCCGATCACACAGCATAGGCGAAGTAGTCGACAACGAGTTGCGCAACGAGCAAGGCACCCGGACGCGCAATGCAGGCGAAGTAGTCGACAACGAGCCGCGTGACGTGCCGAGGCACCCGGACACACGGCGTGGGCGAAGTAGTCAACGATGAGCCGCACGAGGAGCCACGCGACGTGCCGAGGCACCCGGACGCGCGGCGGAGGCGAAGTAGTCGACGACGAGCCTGCGCGAGGCGGAGTAGTTGACGACGAGCGGCGTGACGAGCCGCGTGACGAGCCGCGCGACGTGCCGAGGCACCCGGACGCGCGGCGGAGGTGAAGTAGTCGACGACGAGCTTGCGCGAGTTGGAGTAGTCGACGACGAGCGGCGCGATGAGCCGCGTCACGAGCCGTGCGACGTGCCGAGGCACCCGGACACGCGGCGCGGCGAAGTAGTCGACGACGAGCGCGCGCGAGGTAGAGTAGTCGACGACGAGCGGCACGACGAGCCACGTGACGAGCCGCGCGACGTGCCGAGGCACCCGGACGCGAGGTGGAGGCGAAGTAGTCGACGACGAGCCTGCGCGAGGCAGAGTAGTCGATGACGAGCGGCGCGACGAGCCGCGTGATGAGCCGAGCGATGTGCCGAGGCACCCAGACGCGCGGCGGAGATGAAGTAGTCGACGACGAGCCTGCGCGAGGCAGAGTTGTCAACTACGAGCGGCGCGACGAGCCGCGGACGAGCCGCGCGACGTGCCGAGGCACCGGGACGCGTGGCGTAGTTGATGTAGAGCCGCTGCAGCCGGGGACGAGTACCGCGGCGCACGGCAAGGTTGACGTAGAGCCGCTGCAGCCGGGAGACGAGTACTCGCAGTGCACGGCGAGGTTGAGGTAGAGCTCGTGCGGCCGGGTAATGAGTAGTCGCGGAGCACGACATTGCTGATGCAGCCGGAAGTTGACATAGTAGTACTCATGTACCTCTTCCATGTGCATCAAGCGAAGATTTTGAAGTCTTGCGTGTGCATATAGCAAAACTCAAGGGAATTGATTTTTTAGCCACGTAAGTTCCACAAAGTTGTTTTTCTTGCCGCACTAGAGACCATGACAGAGAAAGCTCTGCTTTGCTCAGCCCTGTCTCGTGATGTGCTTGTTGATACTGATCCACTCTGCTTTGAGTCTTTGACCGACGATAGCATGTTGACACAGCAGCTTCGACACGGATTCGTTAAATGTGCGATGCTTGTTCCCTTGTCTGCCTCGGACTCGAGAAAAAAATCAATTTGTAGCTGGACTGTGATTGGTCGTCGCAGAAAACATCAGGGTCGGATTGCAGCCCTCCAAAGACGATGTGCTTCGGCTCATCGACACGATTAGATGGAGCTGGCAGTTGGCACGGGCCTTTGCTAGCCACGGTAGTGTTGTACGCCGATACATAATTATCCCGCCGTGCATGTAGATCACGCCGAGTAGGCCTCTACTTGGGACTTTCGACGAAACAACTTCGAATTGGAATTGAGCCATCACGCCGAGTACCTGTGAGCGCTGAACAGATTGATCTTGTTGACGAGGGTCCTTCGAATTTGCCCGGTGGTGATGATCACCCCTACCTGGCGCGCCAGCTGTTGGTGTTTTAGACCGGCAAACCTACCAAGGGGGTACCTGAGGTAGTAGATTGTGCCGTGAGGATCGTGATCGGGAGACCGAGAACTCGAAGGTATGCGCAAGGACACGGGACACAAGATTTATACAGGTTCGGGTTGCCAAGGTGGCGAACCCTACGTCCTGTTTGGGGGATCAAGTATGGCGCCCTGCGCTTGGTGTTGGTTGAGATCAGGCGCCCGGCTAGGTACCCGGCCCTCCTTTATATAGTCCAGGGGGCGGGTTCCTAGTCAGTTACAAGGCAGGAGTCCTAGTAGGATTACACGGAACGAGTCCTAGTAGGATTACAGGGGAATTCTAGTAAGAGTCCGTCTTCATCCTTCCTTGCATGGGTACCCGGGGAGTATGCCCGACACAGGCGTCAACCCCACCGCCAGCGCCGGAACCCATCAACCCTTCGGCCTCGGTCGACCGGCCTTCGGCGGGAACCGGCGCCGGCGCGAGCGTCCCGGAGGTCGAGCACACTGCTTCGGGGGTGTTTGAAGTCAACCTCGAGGGGCTTGGGGCTTCGGCGCAAGACATAGAAGCGCTACGATGGATACGAGCTCTCATCACGGGCAAGGCTGCTGCAGCCCAGCAAGAGCAGGAAGCTCAACCGTCTTCGTCCCAAGCACAGCCGCACCAACAGCAGGGCGCGGCACCAACGCGGACAGTTCCAGGTGACGTCTACTTCAACATTAGGCAGGCTGAGTGGTACTTTGCCTTACTCCAGGGGAAAATCGCCAGCACACTGCCACAACAGCACACCACTCCTCCGCCAGCCGCACCAACACCAGCAGCCGCCGCGCAGGCCGCACAGGCGTTCCAGCAGCACGTCTGGCATACTTTGCAGGCCATGCAAGCTCAGCTGGACCAGTGGAGGCAACAGAAGGATGCACCCAAAGGGCAGAGCATCAGACACCAACAGGAACGCGGGCAAGGGCCGGAACACTTCGTGCCAGATGACGCCCCGTTCTGCAACATTGTCCTGGTGTCCCCGCTCTCAATCAAGCTCGAGAGCGCGCCATGGCCCCGCCGTTTCAACGACAATACCCTTCCTCAGTACGATGGAGATTACGACCCTAAAGAATTCCTCATGAAGTTCGAAGCTGCAATGGAATCCAACGGTGGCAACGCCACAACGAAGGCGAAGGCGCTTGTGATGGCCCTAAAAGGTGAGGTTCAATATTGGTATGCAAACATACCGAAAGGGCACATAACCTCATGGTTTCAACTCCGCAACAAGCTGCTGTCCAGCTTCAAGGGCATGCAGGTCGAAGAGATGGATTCTAATGACCTTGTCAACATGTGTATCCAAGGGGACAAGGAGTCACTACAGGAGTATATGCACCGAGTAGTGAAACTAACGGCGCGGGCGCTTGGGGTGTCCGAAAGCAGCACCATTGATGCCATCGTAGGGGGTTTGAGGGTAGGCAACTGCCAAGATGTGCTTGACAGAATCAAAGCGAAGTCCCTCCAGGAGCTGTTCGAAGTGATACAAGAATATTGCAAGTCTAATAAAGGCCGCAGCGCGAAAGATGAGTTTCATAGCAGCAAGGGCACCGCGAATCTACGTAAAGGCAATATCCTATAACGCAAGAACTGACCCTCTCTTCTCTTCAAAGTGGAGTTTTTCGATAGCATCTCATGAAAAGAAATACTCAACCTACTCGCTAGGGATTTATGGATAGATGGATTAGTTGGGTACGAAACCTACTAATATCTATTTATCCCCTCTTGTGCCTTCTTCACCTACTCTGTTTACTGAAGGAGAAAAAGCAGTGTCAGATGGTCCTGCATCCATGTCTGATACATAGGTGTCAGCTGGAAGATCAACATCAAAGTCTTGAATGTCATCTGCCACATTGACTCCTAATACCTAACCATCATCATAAGCAACCTTTCTCCAGACTGCTGCAAGACTCAAAATAGGAGCTGTTTTATTAGAATTTTCGTTTTCTATAATAAAATAGAAAAAATTCTCCGCCGAAGGCTGGACCGAGCCAATTCAGCCAAGAAGCAAAAGCAACAGGGTCAGTGGGACACGCCGAAGGGATGGCAGAATCATCCGCCGAAGCAGTTATACCGTCAAGTCAACAATGTGTCCACAACCACTGGTCAAAACCAGAACAGAGGCGACGACGGACAAAAAGGAGGGCACAGGAACAGTAGGGGACCGAAGCCCCCGCAACCACCTCCATCACCTCAAGGGGCGACGAAAGGTATTTCTGTTGGCTCCACGGGATCAATGCATACCACCACACGCATCAGTGCCCTTCGGCAATCAAGAAAAAAATAGAATGGGAAGCTGAGGAGAAGGCAAAGACGGCAGGGCTGGCCATAAATCATGTCATGAAGTACCAGAACTCGAGGCAGTTCAGAGCTTTACCGCTGCCGTACCACCTGCACCAGTCTTTCCAGCCTTCAGTGCCGATGCAGGCGTTCCAACCACCACAAATGTTTGCCCCTTCGGCACCACAACTGCCACCACCTCCACCCATGCATATGCAGTCACCTTTGGTCTTTGTGCCTTCGTGGCCGAACCCACCCGTCCACCATCAAATGCCTTACAACCAGCCACCACATCAGCCACCGCCACAACCAAAGCAAGAAGCACCTGATTCCAGTGGTTCAGGGATGATGGGCATGGTCAACATCATCAATGCAATTTCGGGGGGCTCCAACAAACCGGTGTACACGACGAAGCGTCAGAGGCAGGAGTACTACCAAAGCGTCTCTCACATCTACTCAGGAAAATACTTCCACCTGCCATGGTCTCATATTCCAATAACCTTCACAGCTGCTGACATTCAGTTGCAACATTACCCCCACAATGACCCCCTCGTCATAAATGCGAACATTGGCAAGAACATGAAGTATTACTTCGGTAACGACGTCAGGCGAGTCCTGGTGGATAATGGTAGCTCAGCGGATATCCTAACTTGGCAGTGCTTCTCCGACATGGGTTTCAAAAGGGAAGACTTGCAAAAAGCAGAACACCTGTTATATGGTTTCGGCAACAAAAGAATTGAGGCACTTGGCAAAATTGATGTCAATGTGACCTTCAGGCAGGATGCCACCATGAGAACTGAAGTCATCACCTTTGACGTCGTCGACTTCGTGTACCCGTACAACGCCATCTTCGGGCGTAACACCATCAACAAGTTCGCAGCAGTCATTCACTAGGACTATCTGTTAATGAAGATACCAACCGCGGCTGGGGTGATTTCGGTGTATGGCAACCAAGAATAGGCTCGACATGCTGAGCGGAACACTTCGGTGCACAACATGCAAGTGCACGTCATTAATGAGGCCAAAGGCGGTGAAGTCGTGCCAGAGACTGAACAGAGGGCCGAAGCACAGATGAGGCAATCGATGAAACAAGCTGAAACTGAATGCATGAAAGTAGTTGATGACACGAGAACAGTTCCCTTGTGTGCAAATGTGCCAAGTAGAACCGTCATGATAGGCACCGAAGTCAGCAAGGAGGAGGAAGACAGACTCCTACAGTTCCTTCACCACAACCAGGATGTTTTTGCATGGTCCAAGTTAGATTTGACGGGGGTCCATCGCTCTGTCATAGAGCATGCTTTAAACACTGACCTAAAGGTCAGACCGAAGCTGCAACGGCAAAGGCCAATGTCGGACGATAGGGTCAAGTCTGCAGAAGCCGAAGTGCAAAAACTGCTTGACGCAAGAATCAAGGGAGGTGCAGTACCCAGTATGGGTGGCCAATGTTGTGATGGTACCGAAGAAGAATGGAAACATGCGCATGTGCATCGACTTCACAGAGCTCAACAAAGCGTGCCCGAAAGACCCCTACCCACTCCCAAGGATCGATATCATCATCGATCAGGCAGCTGGCTGCGAAATGTTAAGTTTGCTAGATTGTTTCTCTGGGTATCACCAGGTGTGGATGCGAAGGGAGGACGAGGCCAAAACAGGTTCACAACCCCCTTCGGAATTTTCCGTTTTGTCAGAATGCCAGAGGGCCTTCGTAATGTTAGGCCCACTTTCAACCGTATGATGAAGCTGATCCTCGGCAGTCAGTGGATCGCAATGCTTCGGCTTACATAGATGACATAGTCATCATAGCGAGAAGGAAACAGATTACATTGCAGACCTGACCGAAACTTTTGACAATATGAGGCGTAATGGTGTGACGCCCCTGGTTTTCAGCCGGAGTATTTAACCGTAATGAGAGGGTCAACTGTGTTGACTTTGGTCAAACGACGGTCAACCTAGGCCATCACCTCGAAAACACCACCGACAAACCCTAATGACCCTTTTGGTCAACCTTTGTCAACCCTTGGTCAAATCCTACTCAAAACCCCTTGAACACCCCTTTGCCCTCCAGTGTCAGCCGGAACTTTTGCCGCGTTCTCCAAAATTCACCTAAACACTTCAAAATCTCCCAATGTAAAAGTTGTGTGTTTTGTCGAGGGACACAAATTTTATGTTGAGTGGCATTTGAGATTTGAAGACTAAATAGGTGAAAAACTCAAGTCAACGCCCAAGGTTACTATTCACAGGTGCCCAAAAAACAGCCAACTTGCCATGCGATTTGTGCACAACTGGTTGAGAAAAACCCCATACGCCCTTTTTGGAAGTTGTAGAGGGATGGAAGATCTACAACTTTGCTATTGACCAATTGGTCCACTTTTATTTCAAAATTTTGAGTTTTCAGTAGTCAAACAGGTCCAGTTGAATTTAAATCGGGCCGACCCGCGCCACACGTGCAACATCGCGCGCGACACCGTCGCGGCGCGCTGACCCGCCCGCATTGCACGCGCACGCCGAGGTCCCCCTCCGACCGCCGGTCCGTGCGAGGTGTTTTGGTCACTGTGGCAAGGTACGGGTGACGCGGTCTAAGGCAGTAGACCGACATCACGCGTTCCCCTCTCAACCGCTGGCCGGCGCACCACCTCTCCGCCATTGGCCCAGAGGCCGCCGCACACCGCTGCCCATACCTCGCTGTACTTGGCCGTGCCACCGCCCATACCACGACTCCCGCGGCCTTGGCGCGCAAGGAACGCCCAACCGCCTCGAGCCGGCTATAAAAGTTCCCCCCTTTTCTCCTCGCGCGAGAGCAAGCATGCGCCGCCGTCCGCCATAGGAGCCGCTACGGTGAACTCCACTCTCTGGCCACTTGCACCGCCAACACGTGCTGCTCCAGCGTGCCCTAGGACTCCTTGTAGCTTCCCCTCTCGCTTGTTGTCCAGGCCAAGCCGCTAGCTCGCCGAAGTGACTCCTCCAGCGGCCGCCGCCGCCGGCCTCCGCCGTGGCCGCCCGCCGGCACCAATTCCGTCGCAGGTGAGCGCTCAAATCGAGCCTATGCGAACCCTAGACCACTTTCCCCCTCTTACCCGGCCTTCCCCGCCGCCGGCCTCGCTGGAATCCGGACGGCCGCGCCGCCCTTGCCCCCTTGGACTACATTGCAAAGCTCCAGAAACCTCTAGGGAGTTTTGTGCAAACCGAGGGCAGATCTGTAAGCTTTTCAATCTTTTCGAGGGCCTGGTTGGAAATGGAATCTTCCCCTTTTGAGTGTTTTAGCTGGAACTTGTAAAATCCATTTCAAATCAGAGAAAAATCCAAAAACTGCAAACCCAATTTTGTTGTGCTCTATGCGACTAGAACGACATTTTCTGCAAAGGATGTATATACTTTTGAGCTATAGTTTTTGCTTGAAAAATTGAAATGTGATTTACCTAGATCTGTGATTCTGCAAACTCCATGCATGACCTTGAGCTGGATTTTGGATATGTTGTGAGTACTAGCATGTGTAGATCCTGTGCCAAAAATTGCACAAAGTTACTGAAGAAATCTTTTTATATGATTTATCTTGTATTATTGTCAAATCTGCCTAGATGATTTTTGTAGCTTAAAATATAATTATTTTTGAGGCCTACTTATGGCTATCATATTGTAATTCGAAAATGCACCTCTAGTGAATTTATCATGATTTTATCACTGTTAAAAATATTTATTCCCGATTTATACTTGTTTTTAATCAGAAATGTGTAGATCAAGATCTATAAAGGCTATAGATGTGTTTGTTGGTTTCCTAGACTTGTTTTAGACTAGAGCATGTGCAGGAAAAGTTTTGGGTCCAGAAGTGTTATATTTATTTTTTTATGCATTTATCTTGTTTTTGGTGGATAGAAATGCCATAATTGATATATTTATTTTTAGGGCTTAAGCAAGTGTGCATGTGTGATCAGTGGTTGGTCTTAGACTCAATGAAACCCAGGGAGCACTACTCTTGGCGTTTTATGATTTATTTTTGTGCATTAATGTGAAGGAGCCTTTGTAGGTTTAATATTGAAATTAATTGGAAAATCACAACTCTTAGCTGAGGACTTTGTGTTTGTGTTGAGAAACTTGCTAACAAGTTTATAACCAACCCCTTGCTGTTTTTGTGAGAATTAAATTAATTTACTTGTATATATATGTACACCATCACTATTAAAAAGTCTAGATAATAAAGCATCGCAAATTGTTCCTTTAAAGGAAGAGTATGTTGAATGTATTATTATCTAGGTGAATGTGGTCAACCAAGCACCCAATGGTTGTCATGTTTTGCTTTGGTGATTAATTAAATCAAATGGTCACTTAAGTCTTGCATTTGCATCCTCCGTGTAGAAGTTCCCTACGGTAGCTACATGTCGGTGTTTTAGACCGGCAACCTACTAAGGGGAGTACCCGAAGTAGATGAATGTGACTCGCCGAGATCGGTAACTCGAAGGAAGAGACACGTGGCACACAATTTAGATAGGTTCGGGCCGCGAGGTGCGTAATACCCTACGTCCTGTATGCTGCGTAGCTCTGGATTGATTGGGCACGATTACAAGATGGTGCAATAGTGCGCCGTGGGTTGTATGAGATGAGATTGGATGCTAGAGATCGGTCCCTGCCTCGCCTTATATAGTCCGGGAGGCAGGGTTACAAGTCGGAGTAGGGAGAGAGTACTAGTTGAGTACGTCTAGGAGTCCTCTATACAGTGCGGAACATGTACAGCTCCCTAACTGAGTACTACTCCTGTGCGGTCCTTGTGCTCCACGCCTTCAGGTGCCGTGTAGCGCAAACCGGGTAGTCCCAGGGGCCCACCGAGTAGTCGGTCCTGGTACCCACCGAGGTAGTGGGCCCAGGGAGGTCCATACGACAAGCCCCCGAGTACTTTGTAGTCGAGAAGGATAGCTTCAAGTAGTCTTGACGGCCTTAACAAGTAGTCCTCAAGCGTCCCCGAGTGCTACAAGTCAAAGTCCTCAAGAGTAGTCGAAGCATCCCGAGGCTGGAATGTACTCCAGCTGATGTTTGAGCAATCTTGAAGTCTTCTCGAGTAGTCCCAAGCGTCCTCGAAAACTGCCTTCGAAGGTCTTCAAAAAATGCCTGTCTTGTCTTGAAGCCGGAGCTGATATGGAGGTGCGATTGCAAAATCGCACTCCATATGGAGTAGCCCCCGAGCCTTAGGTTGAGCCGCGGGCTCTGGCTGAGGGTCCATCTGAAGTCTTGGCAAGAAAATCCCGAAAAATCCGGAGAGAAAAACCGAAGGACACGTGGCACGGAGCCCCCGAGCCTTGAGTCGAGTACTTCCTCTCGAATTGAAGGGTCATCTTGAAGAATGTGTCCTGAGATGCTCTTGAGACTAGCCGCTTCCCAGGTAGTCGAGTAGAGGTAGCCGAGCCCCCGAGGTGAGGCGCGTCGACTAGTGGAATACGAAGGGTCACGCGCAGCCGCTGAGTCAGCCGCGCGTGGACTTATCCAGCCGCCCGTTGCGGAGCCGGTTTGACTTATAAATAGAAGCCAAAACCCTTAGGGTTTTTCACCCATCCGAGCTGCAGCCATTTCGATTCCATCTGAAGTAGATCCACTCCCAGCGCTTGCTGCCGCCGTAGTAGATTCAAGTGTGCTGCCACCCAAAGCTTTTAGGGTAGCCCCCGAGCGGATGCGCGTGAAGACGCCCTGCACTTGGAGGATGAAGCCGTCACCATCCAAGACGTCGAAGGCCGCCGGGAAGAAGAGAAGCCGCGAAGAGGCCGCCGCGACTGCCACCGGAGCAGTGCCGCCCATGTCTCCACCGCGGGCCGATCCGAGCCGTGAGTGGAAGAAATCCAAGGTGAAGACGGAGGATCTGCTGACCCTCCTCAACAGTGGGTTCATCAGGGAGAAGGAGGTCGACATGTGGAGATCCGCCGCTGGAGATCCATATCCGATGGAGAAGGCCGAAGACGAGATCCCAATGTTTGCGCGGTTCGTGGAGCGCGGGCTTGCGCTCCCGGCCAGCGAGTTCTTCAAGGGGCTGCTCGGGTACTACGGGATCGAGTACCTGAACCTGAACCCCAACGGCATCTTCCACACGGCGGTCTTCATGCACTTCTGCGAAGCCTTCCTCGGGATCAAGACACATTGGGTGCTTTTCCGGAAGTTCTTCCGCGTCAAGCCGCAGCCAAGTGCCACCAACCCCAGGGTAGTCGGAGGAGCCGGCATCCAATTGAGGGAAGACGCCGCGGAGCAATATCTGGCGTACAAGCTTGTCGATTCCAACACTGATTGGAAGACGCGGTGGTTCTACATCACGAACCACCACCCTGGCCTGCCGAAGCCGAGCGGGAGGCAGCCCAGGCACCGCGAGTGGTGGAACTCGGAGCCCACCATGCAAGAGGGAATCCAGCTTCCCGAGTTGCTGGCACGCATCAAGGTGCTGAGGGAGGCGGGACTGAGGGCCGAGCACGTGGCCTTCAGTTTCATGAAGCGGAGGGTGCAGCCGTTGATGGCTCGAGACACCCTAGGCTTTGAGTACACCGGCGACGACGACACGTCGCGGATGCAGGGAGGCGAGCTGGACGATAGCGACATCGTCGAGAGGTTGTCGCGGATTTTCAAAGACATGGCGCCATACACGGCGTGCCCTGTACAGGAGTACTCCGCCGCGCGCCCGCCAAAGGAGGTGAGTAGTCGTACTCTATCAGTCGAGTAGTCATTGCCTGGTGTAGAGTTGCTGACGTCTTGTGTCTTGCAGGAGGACTTGAAGAAGTTCATCTCCGAGCCGCAGCCGCCCCCAAGTGGGATCGAGGTCCCGAAGGAGGGGAAGGCCAAGGAGAAAGAGCAGCGAGAAGTCGATGCAGGCGATGACACCGTCATCGTGGAGGACACCTCCGACGACGACGAAGACGACGAAGAAACGTTGCAGGACCGCTTCCAGCTGCGGTCGAGGTTTAGCCGCCCGAGCTTGCCTCATGTTCCTCTGGTACAAGACCCCCCGACTAGCCTGGAGGCTAGCCTGGCTGCGCCGCCACGGAAGCCGCGCAACCCCGCTAGGAAGCGGGTGACGAAGAAGCTCAAGGTCTCAGAGACCACACCTCAGGAGGTAAGTTGTCTTGAACAGAGTAGTCGAGTACCCGTTGTACGAGTACGATTGCTGATGAGTAGTCTCCCTTGTATTCAGGAGGTGCCGCCGACGGAGCCCGTCGAAGAGGGCGATGAGGGCGTGTGGGACACGGTGGGGGAGCCAGCTGGAAGTCGTAGTCCAGCCCCCACTGTCGAGGAGCTGTTGGCGCAGCTGGAGCGCCAGCCCCCTGCTCCACAGGGGAGCACAGAGCCTGTAGCCGCCGCCGTTGAAGAGGTGGTGGCTTCAGGAGCGCAGGAGACCACTGTGCCGGCCGCCGCTGCCGTGGAGGAGGCGGTAGCCACAGGGGCGTCGGAAGAGGCGCCCGCCGAGGGTGGACTGGTCGATATCACCAGCATCCTCGGTGCTCCGGCCGCGACAATTGTCCGGTCGAACTTGTAAGTACCGTATCCTTCCGAGTAGTACTTGTTGCAGTAGTCGATGTTGACTGACGACCATCTGTGAGTGTTTCTGCAGGAAGTCCACGGATTTGTCTTGGGAGGGGGAGGAGCCCTCTTCAGCGGTGGCGGAAGAAGACGCGTCGCCCGCCGAGGAGGCCACTCCCGCTACCCAAGCCGCGACTGAGCCACCGGCTGCCGAGGCGCCGCTGCCGGAGGCCAGCGTAGTCGAAGGTGAGTACCCTTCTTGAAGCTATAAAGCTCTTTGAGGAGTAGTCGTAGGCACTGATGCACCCATCTTCTTCTTGACAGGTGCTGAAGCTGAAGGAGGTGACATCCCTGCAGGGGTGCCGATGGAGAGGTCAACACCAGGAGCCCCGGAGGCTGCTGGAGGAGCCCCCGAGCCCGTGGAGGAGGTCGTCGAGAAGTCCGCTGGGGGAGAGGCGGTCACCACGTCGCCAGAGATTGCTCTGGAGGTGGCTATCCGCTCCCCCGAGATCCAGGACGCAGAGCCCATCCGCTCTGCGCCGATGACAGAGGCCACCACGAGTAGTCGCGGCGGAATAGAGCTTCTCACAGACGATCTTATCGAGCCGGCGACGGTGGCCAAGCATCTGGAGGCGATCCGTCAAGCCGAGCAGTGGATGAAGGTAAGTAGCCGTAGCCTTTGAGTAGCCAATCCTTTGTCGTTGAGTACTCTTGTGACTTGAGTTGTCTTGTGCAGGACGTTGCGGAGCGGTCCCGCGACAAGTCGAACCTGCTGCAGGGCTATGGCGACGCGGTGCTCCGAGCCGAGGCGCTAGAAGAGCAACTTGTGAAGTCGCGGAAGCACGCAGTTGCCATGCAGTCGAAGCTCGATGCCGCCTTCTCCAAGTACCACAACGACGTCCAGGAGTTGCAGGCGAAGGGCGACGACTTGGTGCGGAAGAACAAGGGCCTCCGCAACAAGAACAAAGGTACGCCGCTGAACTGGTCGGGTACTTGTTGGAGGTCGAGAAGTCCTTGACCCGCTGTGCTGCTGTCATGTTGCAGAGCTTGAGGGCCAGGTGGAGCAGCTGAAGGCCTCGGAGACGAGCATGAAGAACCTCTTCTACCGGGAGCAAGAAGCCCGCCAGGTACTCGAGCTCGACTACAAAGAACTCGCCTTCGAGTGCGAGAAGCATATGGAGCTTCGGATTGCTTCTGACCGAGATCTCGTCAACTGCTACAAATCCTTGCAGAAGTTGAACGAAGACTGCGAGGCACTGCGGGCCCAGTTGAAGGAGTTGGAAGAAGCCGCACTGCCGATCGCACGGCTCCTGGTGCCGCACCCGGGCGGCCCCAAGATTGCTCCTCTGGTGGATCGCCTCAAGGAAGCTCTGAGCCGGCTGGCCTCCTACGTGAAGCACATGGCGAGGTCGATCCCAAGACAAGTCCTGGCCTTCACGAAGTCGTACTTCCCGAAGGCCCCAGTGGAGGTAGTCGCCGGCGGGGTAGCCGCCAACTGCTCTGATGAGCGAGTATGCGAGCTGCTGGAGCAGATGGCTCCCATCGCGAAGCAGGTAGCTGAGAAGCTGAACCTCCAGTAGCCCTGTAATAGGTAGCTAGTAGCCATGGTTGTACAGGAAGACAATTGTAATGAATTGCTTAAGTATTGATGAAAGAAATTTTCCAGCAATGAGTACTTGTAGTCGCGATCTCAGAGTGCGGAGCCCCCATCATGGAGTGGGTGCGAGTAGTAGTACTCGGCTTTTTGTAGTCCCGTTGTAGGGCGTAGACAGTAAAGAAGTTGATGAACAATCAAACTTTATTACTGAAGGAGTACACCTGGGTGACCAGGGCCGTAGTTACAAAGTAGTCGCTTGGACCCGGAGGCCGCTTATAGCTGAGTAGCGCTGCAGCGGGTAGCCGCTTACAGCAGTTGATCCGTAGGTAGCCGTGTAGGCTGGATCGTAGATCCGTAGGTAGCCGTGTAGGCTGGATCTTGGGGTGTGGTCTCTTAGTAGACCGCTGCTAGAGTCCTTGACGCTCGTGGCAGCCCAAGGTCCGTAGGTAGCCGCACGGGCTGGACCCTGGAGAGGAGTAGTCGGAGGACCGGGAGCCAGGACCCGGGGGGTCGCTTGCGGCAAGGGGTGTTGATGTAGTCGTGTAGACTTGAACCCCAGAGTAGTCGTGTAGACTAGGCGTAGAATCGACAAAGTTGGTCGACGTTCCACGAGTTGTTGATGTCTTCGCCTTCAAGTGTTTGGAGGCGGTAGGAGCCCGGCCCGGTCACCTTTGCCATGGTGAAGGGGCCTTCCCAGGGGGAGCTGAGCTTGTGTAGTCCTTCCGTGTTCTGGATACGACGGAGGACGAGATCACCAACGTTGAAGGAGCGTTCCTTGACGTTGCGATCATGGTAGCGTCGGATACCCTCCAGGTACCTTGCTGATTGGACGAGGGCAGCACAGCGAGCTTCTTCGAGGCTGTCGATGTCAACTCGTCTGCTGTCTTCTGAGACGCCTTTGTCGTAATGCTCCACTGCTGGCGAGTTCCATATGACGTTGGCAGGGAGGATTGCTTCGGAGCCGCAGACCAGGAAGTAAGGGGATTGCCCCGCTGGCTTGGATGGTTGAGTCCGTAGCCCCCAGAGTGCGTTGGGTAGTTCCTTGATCCACTTGCCCCCTTTGGAGTTAGCAGCGTCGTGTAGCCGCTTTTTGAGAGCGTCGAGCACCATCCCGTTGGCGCGCTCGACTTGTCCGTTGGCCCGTGGATGGGCAACTGAGATGTATCGGACGTCGATCCCGCTGTTCTCGCAGTACTCCCAGAACTGGTGGTTGTTGAAGTTGGAGCCTAGGTCTGTGATGATGCGGTGGGGTAGCCCGTAGCGGTGTACGAGTTCATCCAGGAAGTCGAGTACTCTGTCAGCCTTGGGGCATGTGACTGGCTGGACCTCGATCCACTTGGTGAACTTGTCGATAGCCACCAGTACCCTGTTGAATCCTCCTGGCGCAGTTGGCAGTGGCCCAATCATGTCGAGCCCCCAGCAGGCAAAGGGCCAAGTTGGCGGTATGGTGACTAGCTTGTAGGCTGGGACGTGTTGTTGCTTGGTGAAGTACTGGCATCCTTGGCATTTTCTGACGAGTTCTTCGGCGTCGCCCAGAGCTGTGGGCCAGTAGAAAGCTCGTCGGAAAGCCTTGCTGACCAGCGTGCGTGAGGACGCGTGGTTGCCGCAGACGCCCTTGTGGATCTCCTCCAAGATGTCCTTGCCTTCATCACGAGGGACGCACTTCATGAGTACTCCGGAAGATGCGCCCCGCTTGTAAAGCTTGTCTCCGACGAGGACGTAAGACTTGGCGCGGCGGACGAGTTGCTCGGCCGCGTTCTTGTCGGAGGGGACCTTCTGCTCGCTGAGGTAGTCGATGAAGGGCTGCCTCCAGTCCACGTCGATCATCATGACCTCCTGCCCAGCTGGTGGATGGGCTGGGACAGTGGTCGGTGGCGCCAGCTCCGGGATGGATGGCGCGTGAAGCTCGTGGACGAAGACACCCGCTGGCACTTGAGCGCGGGTGGATCCAAGCTTCGAGAGGACGTCCGCTGCAACGTTGTTGTCGCGAACGATGTGATGGAACTCGAGACCATAGAACTTGTTCTCGAGCTTGCGGACTTCTAGGCGATGGCGTCCATGTTCTCCTTGTTGCGGTCCCGGGACTTGTTGACTTGGTTGATGACCACTTGCGGAGTCGCCGTAGACTAGTAGCCGCTTGATGCCCGGTGAAGCCGCGAGGCGGAGCCCATGTAGGAGGGCTTCGTACTCGGCTTCGTTGTTTGAGACCTTCCGGAAGATGCGGGACGTACTTGAGTTGTTCGCCCGTTGGAGAGATCGGGAGTACCCCCGCACTCGCGCCCTCGAGGTTGAGTGAGCCGTCGAAGTACATCACCCAATGCTCGGTCGCACGGTGGGAGTAGGTAGCCGGTTCTCCCGCCACTCGCCATGAAGTCGACTAGTGCCTCGCAATTTGATGGCCGTGCGTGGCTTGAAGTCGATAGTGAGGGCGCCGAGCTCGACGCCCCACTTGGAGATTCTTCTAGTAGCATCTTGGTTCCGCGAGATGTCGCCAAGCGGGTAGTCGGTGACGATGGAGACCGAGTACCGCCGGGAAGTAGTGTCGTAGCTTCCGCGAGGTGATGAGTACCGCGTACGTAGTTTCGCACGAGCCGATAGCGGGCCTTGGACTCGATAGAACCTCGCCGACGAAGTAGACCGGGCGCCGGACCGGGTAGGCGTGGTCGTCTTCCCCGCCGCTCGACAACGATGGCGATGACCGACCACGTGAGTAGTCGCGGCGAGGTAGAGTAACATGTGCTCTCCCTTGTGAGGAGCCGTGAGGATCCGTGGCTTTGATAGGAAGTCCTTGAGCCGGGCAAGGGCTTGATCCGCCTCCGGAGTCCACACGAACTTCTCTTGATGCTTGAGTAGTTTGAAGAAGGGGAGGCCCCGTTCTCCTAGCCTCGAGATGAATGCGTTCGGCGCCGCCATGCACCCCGTCGGCTTACGGACGTCTTTGATGCTCGTGGGAGCTTTCATGCTGGTGATGGTGGAGATCTTCTCGGGGGTTGGCTTCGATGCCGCGGCGGGTCGATGATGAAGCCGAGTAGTTTGCCCGAAGGGACGCCGAAGACGCACTTGTTCGGGTTGAGCTTCCAGCGGTACTCGCGTAGTGACGCGAAGGTCTCTTCAAGGTCATCGATGAGCGTACTGGAGTCCCTGGTTTTGACAACCACGTCATCCACGTAGGCCTCGACGTTCTTGTTGAGTTGCCGCTTGAAGCAGGCCTGGATGGCTCGTTGGTAGGTAGCGCCGGCGTTCTTCAACCCGAATGACATGGTCGTGTAGCAAGACGCGCCAAACGGGGTGATGAACGCGGTCTTCTCCTGGTCTTCTTCCTTGATTGTGATCCGGTGGTACCGGAGTAGCGGTCGAGGAAGCAGAGCGAGTCGCGGCCCCGCCGTGGAGTCGATGACTTGATCAATCCGCAGCAACCCGAAGGGGTCCTTGAGGCAGTGTTTGTTGAGGTCGGTGTAGTCGACGCACATCCTCCACTCGTTCGAGTTCTTCTTGCGGACGAGGACGGGGTTGGCGAGCCACTCAGGATGGAAGACTTCTCTGATGAAGCTAGCTGCGAGTAGCTTGGCGAGTTCCTTCTTGATGGCGTCCCGCCTGTCGTCGGCAAAGCGTTGGAGGTGTTGTCGCTTGGGGGTGGCCTTAGGATCGACGTTGAGGCAGTGCTCAATCAACTCCCTGGGCACTCCTGGCATGTCCGCTGGCTTCCACGCGAAGATGTCGCGGTTAGCCCGAAGGAAGCTGATGAGCGCGTCTTCCTATTTGGGGTCGAGGCCTGCCCCGATGGTGGTGGTCTTGCTGGGATCGCCTGTTCAAAGGTCGATCGCCTTGACGAGTACCTCCTCAGGTGGCTGAGGCTTGTTGGTGCTGTCAGACTTCTCTGGAATGTCGAGTTCACTTGTAGCAAGCTTCTTCGATGCGGCGTAGACCTCCATCATCGAGTTGGGTACTTGATTTGTGGAGGCGATCTCCACGGCTTCTGTGTCGCAGTCGTGGGAGATCTTGAGGTCCCCTTGGAGGGAGAGTACGCCGGCTGGACTTGGCATTTTGAGTACCAAGTAGGTGTAGTGGGGCACCGCCATGAACTTGGCGATGGCCGGTCTGCCGAGGATGGCGTGGTAGGAGGTCTCGAAGTCCGCGACATCGAACTTGATGTACTCGGTACGGTAGTTGCCCCGAGATGCCCCGAAGGTAACTGGCAGGACCACTGAGCCCAGTGGAATAGCCGCGTTGCCAGGGACGATGTCGTAGAAGGACACGTTGCTCTTAGTGAGCATATGCGTGATGTCGAGCTTCATTTTATTCAAGGTCTTGGTGAAAAGGACGTTGAGCCCGCTTCCACCGTCGATGAGCACCTTGTTGAGTTTGGAGCCCGCCACCGTTGGCTTCAGGACGAGGGGGAACCGTCCTGGTTCAGAGAAGCTGGTCCATTGGTCCGCGCGGGACAAGGTTATGGGTACCTCCGACCACCTTAGAGGGGTCGGGACTGCTGGCTCAATGGACATCACTTCCCGACGGGTAGCCTTCTGCTCCCGCCTGCTGGGCAGTCCGCCGAAGAGGATGTTGACGGTCTTCTCAGGCTCTTGGAAGTCGTTGTTGTCGCCGTCCTTCTTCTTGCCCTTTTGGTCGTGAGGGTGCGGTGGCTCCGGCGTCTCCTTGAGTGCGTGCCTGAGCTGGTAGCACTGTTCGGTGGTGTGGTTGCCGTTTGGATGCCACGGGCACTTCTCCTTCAGCAGGTCCTTGAAACCGCCAGAGTTCTTCTTCGAGTTCCCTTTCGCAGGGTGCTGGATAGCCACAACAGTGTTGTCTGGCTTGCGCTTGCGGTTGGGACCCGAGTAGTTGTTGTTGTTGTTGTTGTTGTTGTTGTTGTTGCGGCCGCCCTGGTTCGCATTGCTGCCGCTGCCACCGCCCTGGTTCTGCTTGGTCTTGCCACGAATGGCGTCGTACTTGGCATTGGCCTTGTCTTCTTCATCCGCCCAGGATGTGATCATGTCCTTGAGGTGGGGGATGGACCTGGGGCGGCGACGACCGAAGTCTTCAAAGGTGCGGCGGTGGTAGAGGCCGTCTTGGAAGAGGTCGATGACCTCCTTGTCAGTGACGTCGACGACGGTGGCGCGCTTGTCGAAAAAGCGGCGCATGTACTTGCGGAGGGTCTCGCCTTGTTCCTGCTTGATCATGGCCAGGTCCATGCGAGTACCCGATCGGCCCATGGCGCCCGCGAAGTTGCTCGTGAACTGCTCCTTCAGCTGGTCCCACTTGTCGATCGAGTGCTTGTCCAGCGACTCGAGCCAAGTGAGTGGTGCTTGGTCCAGGCAGAAGGGGAAGTAGAGCCACTTGGTGTCGCTGTTGCCGCCAGCGTTCTCGATGGAGAGGGCGTAGCACCTGAGCCACTGGATGGGGTCTTGCTTCGCATCGTACTTGGTGATCCCCAAAGGCTTGAACTTGTCGGGGAGGAGCAGGTTGCAAAGTCGAGGTGAGAAGGCGGGGAAGCCGTCGCCTTCAGCGGCGGTGGTCGACTTCTTCCGCCGCAGTTCTTCAATCTTCTGGCGAGCGTCGTACCCGCCATGTGAGGCACCGGAGGCGTGGCTGTTCGCGTGGCCTCGGCCTCCGTGACTGCCGCCGCCGCCAGCTCTCCTGTTGGCTCCATGGTTGGAGCTTCCGCCGTCGCTGCCGCCGCCGTCAGGGTCGTTGCCGCCGCCACCGGCCGGGGCACGGTGGGGAACAACTTCTCGATTGTCGTGGTCTTGCAGTGAAGGTCCGCTGGCGTTGGAGCGACGGCGGTTTGGGTCGGCTGGGAGCTCAGCTCGAGTACGGCCATGCGCTACTACTCCCTGCGCTCGCATCGCTGCTACTGCGCTGCGCATCGCCATCGCCATCGCCTCGCATCGCGCATCGCCATCGCGCATCGCTGCGCGCTGCGCTGCGCTCGCTACTACTACCGCTGCTGCCATCGCCATCGCTACTCTGCTGGCTGCTGGCGCCGCCGCTGGCTGTCTTCGCTGCTACTACTACTACTGCTACTACTACTCCTGCTACTACTCCTACTACTGCTACTACTACTGCTACTACTACTGCTACTACTACTGCTGCTACTACTACTACTACTCCTACTCCTACTACTACTCCTACTCCTACTCCTACTCCTACTCCTACTCCTACTACTCCTCCTCCTCCTCCTCCTACTACTACTACTACTACTACTGTCGCTACTACTACTATCGTCGCTACTAGTACCTACCGCGCTCGTGCATTGCTATATTGCTACTACTACTACTACTACTACTACTACTACTACTACTACTACTACTACTACTACTACTACTACTACTACTACTGCTACTACTACTACTACTGCTACTACTACTACTGCACACGGCTGTCATTGCTACTACTAATGCTACTACTACTGCTATTACTATCGCACTGCTGCTACTACTACTACTACTACTATCTGCTATTACTCGCTATTCTCTACTACTACTACTACTACTGCTACTACTGCTACTCCTACTACTACTACTACTGCTACTAGTACTACTATCGCTATCGCTGCTATCGCTACTCTCGTTGCTGGTTGCTACTACTACTACTGCTGCTATCGCTATCGCTGCTACTACTATCGCTATTACTGCTATATGCGCTCTCTAGCTATCGCTGCTGCTCATTGCTGCTGCTGCTGCTTCGCTGCTCTGCTGCTGCTACTCCTACTCCTACTCCTACTACTACTACTCCTACTACTACTACTACTACTTCTACTACTACTACTACCTGCGCATCGCATCGCCATCGCCATCGCCATCGCCATCGCTATCGCCATCGCCATCGCTACTCCCATCGCTACTCCTACTACTACTACCATCGCTACTCCATCGCCATCGCCATCGCCATCGCCATCGCCATCGCTATCGCCATCACATCGCTATCGCTACTGCTACTACTACTGCTACTGCTACTACTACCATCGCTGCTTCATCGCTATCGTGCTGCTATCGCTGGCATCGCTCATCGCCGCTATCGCTATCGCTGCTGCTGCTGCTGCTGCTGCTGCTGCTGCTGCTACTACTACTACTACTACTCCTACTCCTACTCCTCCTACTCCTCCGCTATCGCCATCGCTATCGCTATCGTATCAGTATCAATATCGCTCCTACTCCTACTCCTACTCCTACTCCTACTACTACTACTACTACTACTACTACTACTACTACTACTACTACTACTACTACTACTACTACTACTACTACTACTACTACTACTACTACTACTACTACTACTACTACTACTACTACTACTACTACTACTACTACTACTACTACTACTACTACTGCTCCTACTCCTATCAAGTATCGCTATCAGCTATCGCTATCTCCTACTCCTACTCCTACTCCTACTCCTACTCCTACTACTACTACTACTACTACTACTACTACTACTACTACTACTACTACTGCTGCTGCTACTGCTACTGCTGCTGCTACTACTACTACTGCTGCTGCTGCTACTACTACTACTACTACTACTACTACTACTGCTGCTACTACTACTACTACTACTACTACTTCTGCTGTTGCTACTCCGTTGCTACTCCTCGTCGCTACTCCTCTCGTCGCTACTCCTCTCGCTACTCCTCCGCTCGTCGCTCCTACTACTGCTACTCCTACTGCTACTACTACTGCTACTCCTACTACTACTACTTGGGCACCCTCGGTGTCGAGTACGTCCATGTATTGCAGAGAACCTTCCGCTCCGCCTTCCTCGGTTTCCGGGACCAGGGAGTAATCTCCGTCCGGAAGATCTACACGAAATGCAATGCACTTTAGGTGATGTGATAGTTTGTTGTCATATCCAACTCTAGTTGGTCATTTTCACCTTAACAAGCATTCATCTAAGGTTTCTCTTTTAGGAAGGTTAGGGAATGTACATGGGTTACTCTTTTATTCCGCATTTGAACAAGGTTTTCATTAAGCTCATTATTTCATGTGAAAGCTTCATTTACTTTTATCTTCACCAACAAAGGTGTAATTAATATTTTTATTATGAATTAATTTCTCATCAGTGATGATAATTAAATTTCTTTTATTTATATTAAATAGTACCTCCAAAAAGGAAAAGATTTTATTAAAGGTTTCTCTCTATTTTAATTTCCCTTTAATATTAAAAGGACATTTAAGCCACTTATTAATCAATTAAATTACCAAAAATTACATGAGTGTTTCTTAGGCTTACTAGCACCTATCCTGGTCCATTGGACCCACATGTAAGTGTTGGTTGCTAGGAAAATAAATATTATGGAAAATAACAAAGGCTAGCTAGTGATTCAACTTAAATGCATAACAAAATAAATAAGCATCAAAATGATCCAAAATCTCTTGTGCATGCTCTCTGAACATAAACAAGTCTAAAAAGCCAGCATGTTCACATGGAACCTCTACTGAACTTGGTTTATAAATTTACAAAGGAAAACATGCATAATTCAAGAATAATTGCTTCTGTCAATCCAAAATTCATGATTAATTCACAGGATGTGTCTTTTGGCATTACAAGACAGTGTGCACAAGTTGAGCTCAAGATCATAAATATTTAACAGGAAAAATCATCTAGGCAGCCTCTACAGGAATGGAAAAGAATTTGTCTAGCAAAATCTACTACATAACTTTGTGCAATTTTTGGCACAGCACCTAGTCATATCCTAACACACAACATATCCAAAATTTGGCTACAGAGTAGTTATATTTTTCAAGTTAGGACAGATCCATGAATAACACATTTGTATTTTTCCTGCCATAACTAATTTGAATCTAGCCATGAGTATACAACCAAGAGGTGGGTTTAGCATCCTGAACCCTACAAAATTGGTTTGGGATTTTTATGATTTTTATGTGAATTTCTAGGGATTTTACAAGTCACTGGACTGAAATGTAATAAAACTTAGTTAAGTTTCTTTGCAACTAAGCCCTCGAGTTCACAACCATGCCCTTGGCGGTGGCGGGAGGGCTCGCCGGCGGCGATGTGGGGCCCGGCCACGGCAACAAGCGGCACAGGAGTGAAACTGGGCTCACCACGGATCGTTGGGCGGTGGCGGCGGGGTCGGGGCCGTGCTGCGGCGACGGTGCACGGCGGTGGCCGGCGGCGGCGCTCACGGCGGCTCGGGGTGCTGCGGCGTGGAGGCCAAATTATAGCAAATAAGCGCACGCGTGAGCTTGCCTGGGTGCTAAGGAAGCTAACTACGTGCTTGGACGGCGGCGAACGTGAGCGAGGGGCGCTAGCACCGGCGGCGGCGACGATGGCGGCGGGCGGCTCGGGATGGCGCGCGGGGGAGGGACGGGGGGCTTAAATACCCGGCTCGGCCCGCCCGTGGGTGACGAGGGGATGACGGGCCGAGATGCCGGCCGTGCTACGACGGCTCGAGGCGCACGTGTACGGCGGCGACGCCGCCGACGGACCGCCGGTCCGTGGCGCGTGCGCGCGTACGGCGGCGCGGGCCTCGGGGCACCTCGGGACGGGGGCGTTCGGGGGCGCGGGGCATCGGGGACGGGGCGTGGCGCGAGCGGCGAGGCCTCGGGCGGCGCGGGAACGGACGCCGGGGCGTGGCCGGCGGCGGGCGGCAAAGGCGGCGGCGCGCGGGCGCGCACGACGTCGCGCGCGGCGCGCTCTGGCCCTGGTACTGTTGCTGGAGCACTGTTTGAACCACTTTTTCTCTAAAATTTTGAATACAACTTGACCAAGCAATGAATACCAAAGTTGCAGATCTAAGTACCAGCTACAATTTTCACAAAGGTTGTATAGGTTTTTTCTCCCTAGATTTGAATCTGTTTGAATGCCAACTTTGAATGTCAGCCTGTGCCTGGGAACAGTGAATCCTGCCTTCCAAGGGGTTTTTCAAAATTTTCCCCTCTAAATTTGAAGTGCCACTCTACATGAAAGTTGTGTCCCTCAACAAGACCTACAACTTTCCTAAAGGTAGAATTTTAAGTGTTTAGGTGAAATTCGGAGAACGCGGCAAAAATTCCGGCAGACACCTGTGGACACTGGATGGCAAGGGGGTTTGACCCACCCTTTGACCATGGGTTAGCCCCACAAGTGTTTTAATTATCCACTAAGGGTCACTAGGGGTGTGTTAGGGAGTTTTCATGGGTGAGGGCCCAGGTTGACCTAGGGTTGACCATTTGACCGGCTAATCCGGTCATTAGCGTTAATGACGGTAATTAAAAACCTGGGGTGTCACAGGCTACCCCCCTTAAGAAGAATCTCGTCCCGAGATTCGATTTGACAACGAAGAGATGGGGAAAAGACTCACTGTTTCGGGATTGGAGGAAGCCCGGATACTTGGTGTTAAGATAATCCTCCGTCTCCCACGTGGCTTCTTCTTCCATGTGATGGCTCCATTGGATCTTGTACATTCGCACGGTCTGCCTCCGGGTCTTTCGCTCTTTTTGGTCTAGTACCTTCAATGGATGCTCGACGAGCGAGAAATCCGGCTCGATCCAATCATTAGCTTCTGCAATGATCTCGTTCTCCGGAACAGGCAGTCCCTTCTTCAACTGAGTTACATGGAACACATTGTGAGCTCGCGGAAAACCGTTCGGCAATTGGATACGGTAAGCCACGGGTCCACATACTTCTATTACTTCATAGGGTCCAATGTAGCGCGGGGCTAACTTTCCCTTGACTCCGAACCTTTGCACACCTTTGGTGGGGGATACTTTCAAGTATACATGATCTCCCACTTCAAAGTGTCGAGGTGCGGTTCCCTTATCATGGTAACTCTTTTGTCTCATCCTGGGCCATCTTCAAATTCTCTCTTATCACTTGCACCTTTTCTTGACCTCTTTAACTAACTCTGGTCCAAAGAGTGTTCTTTCTCCGGTCTCGACCGGTTCGGTGGGGTGCGGCATCTACGTCCGTATAGAGCATCGAACGGTGCCATTCTCAAGCCGGCTCGATAGCCGTTATTGTAAGAGAACTCGCCAAGGACAAACACTTGTCCCAACTCTTGTCAAAGTGCAAGATGCTTGCTCTCAACATGTCCTCTAGAATCTGATTTATCCTCTCCGTCTGACCATCAGTCTGCGGATGATAACTGGAACTACGGAGTAGCTGAGTTCCCAAACACTCGTGCAATTGCTCCCAAAATCGGGCCACAAATTGAGTCCCTCTATCAGAGATTATAGTTTTTGGGATTCCATGCAGACGAACTATGTGGTCTACATACAACTCTGCATATTGTTGTACGGAGTAAGTGGTATGTACGGCAATGAAGTGAGCGGTCTTGGTGAGTCTATCCACGATTACCCAAATAGAATCTTTCTTCCTAGGGGTCGGGGGTAAACCCACAATGAAATCCATACTAATATCGTCCCATTTCCACATAGGTATCGACAGGGTTTGGAGTACTCCTGCCGATTTCAAGTGACTTGCTTTCATCCGGTGGCAAGTATCGCACTCGGCTACATACTTGGCTACATCCACCTTCATATTGGACCACCAAAAGTTCTGCTTTAGATCTTGGTACATCTTGGAACTACCGGGATGAATAGAGAACTTGGACTTGTGAGCTTCATCTAGAATGATTTTCTTGAGTTCTGGGTCAACGGGGACCACTAGACGTTTTCCAAACCAGACCACATCTTGGTGATCCTTTTGGAAACAAGTGTACTTTGGGTCTCCTTCTGCTAGCTTCTGCCTGATGGTTTGAACATCTGCATCATTGCGCTGGGCAGTGACAATCCGGTCATAAAGGTTTGACTCTGCCGTCAAGGCATAAAGGATTCCCTGTGGTACCACTTCTAAGTTGAGCCTTCTCATTTCTTCACACAAAGGTTCACTGACTGGCTCTAACTCTAGGTGGTTGCAATGATCCTTGCGGCTAAGAGCATCCGCAACAACATTTGCTTTGCCGGGATGATAGTGCACTTCTAAATCATAATCCTTGATCAACTCAAGCCATCTTCTCTGCCTCATATTCAATTCTGACTGGGTGAAGATATATTTGAGGCTCTTGTGATCAGTGAAGATATTGCAATGATTGCCCATTAGATAATGTCTCCATATCTTGAGGGCATGAACAACGGCAGCTAACTCAAGACCATGGGTAGGATAGTTGAGCTCATGGGGTCGAAGGGCCCGTGAAGCATAGGCGATGACTCGGCCCTCTTGCATAAGGACACAGCCAAGACCGGTGCCTGATGCGTCACAGAAGACTTTGAATGGTTTGGAATTATCGGGTTGAGCTAGCACTGGGGCTGAAGTTAGATGTTGTCTGAGGGTGTGAAAAGCTTTCTCACATGCTTCACTCCACACGAATTTCACTCCCTTCTTGAGTAATTCGGTCATGGGTTTTGCAAGTCTAGAAAAGTCAGGAACGAATCGACGGTAATATCCCGCCAATCCTAGGAAACTGCGGATTTGATGTACGGATTTGGGTGGTTTCCAATCCATCACCTCTTGAACTTTGCTAGGATCTACGGAGATACCATCGTGGGAAATGGTGTGCCCTAAGAATTTGACACTTTTCAACCGGAATTCGCATTTGGAGAACTTAGCATAGAGCTTGTGATCTCGCAAACGCTGAAGGACAACTCGGAGATGATTGGCGTGATCTTCCTCGCTCTTAGAATAGATGAGGATATCATCGATAAAGACCACGACAAATTTATCGAGCTCCGTCATGAATACGGAGTTCATGAGATACATGAAGTAGGCAGGTGCATTAGTGAGTCCGATGGACATCACCAAGAACTCGTAAAGACCATAACGAGTGGAAAGGCGGTTTTAGGAATGTCGCATGGTCGAATCTTGATTTGGTGGTAGCCAGAACGAAGATCGATCTTAGAGAAGACTTTGGCACCAGCCAATTGATCGAAAAGAACATCGATTCGAGGAAGTGGGTATTTGTTTTTGATGGTGACTGCATTGAGTGGTCGATAATCTACGCACATTCTCAAGCTACCATCTTTCTTTTTGACAAAGAGAGCAGGGCAACCCCAAGGAGAAGAGCTCGGGCGAATGTAACCCTTATCTAACAATTCTTGGAGTTGGGTTTTTAATTCAGCTAACTCTTTGGGTGGCATGCGATAAGGTCTTTTGGAAATGGGTGCGGTACCGGGCTGGAGTTCGATCACAAATTTGACATCTCTGTCTGGTGGCATACCAGGCAACTCGTTAGGAAATACATCCGGGTACTGACACACTACTGGAATTTCAACAAGGGAGGAAATAATGGTCACATAGGCACAAGAGTCAGTACCGTCCCGGAAAGGTAGGTACAAGGTAGTGTGCCCGACCGTAGGAGAGTTGATCTCTACGACCCTATCTGATATATCTAGAACCACCTTATGTTGATTCATCCATTCCATACCCAAAATAACATCCATGCTTCCCAATTTGATGGTTATAAGATTAGATCGAATAACCTTACTTCCTAGTCTTAGAGGAACTTCGAAGGTCACTAATTGAGACGTGATGTCTCCACCGGGTGTGGTAATTTTATAAGAAGATTTGGTTTGTACTCCTCTTAAACCCAATTTGTCTAGTAGACTCTCATTTATGAAACTATGGGTGGCTCCCGAATCAAATAAGACTTTAACAGGAGTGTTATTGATAGAGAATGTACCCGTGAGTACTGGAGCTCCTGCGGGAATGTCACTCATGGTAGCGAAGTTCAGCTTGCCCTGGCGCACTTGCACCATAGGCTTCTTGGCCGGAGTGGCAGGCTTGTTTCCCGTACTCTGATTCTGCGGGTTGGGCTTGATCTGCCTGGGCTTGGGACACTCATTAATGTAGTGCCCTGGCTGGCCACAGTTGTAGCAACGTCGATCTCCAACATCACGAAGGGGTGCGATAGGCTTCGGAGCCTGCTGCTCCTCCGGGTGTGCCTGTACTGGGGGCAGTGGCTGTAAGGCCACTATAGCCTGTAAGGCGGCCACCTGTACGTCAGCTTCCTGCACGTGCTCCTGCATCTCAGCAATGTTCTGCAGCAGTGTCAGCCTCTCTATCTCGTGTGCGTCGGCATCCTCCTCCAGTGCATGGTTCTCCGCCTCCAGGTCCACAATCCTCTGTAGGCAGTAATTAAAAACCTGGGGCGTCACAACTACGTGGGAGTCGAGTCATGAGTGGAGATTGGCGGAGGCTACACCGAGTTCGCGGGGTTTCCAGTGGTTCACCAGAAAACCACTAGGTTCCTTGGTTGATCCACAAAGCCAAGACCGAAGAACCGAAGACGGTGCTGCAGCAGTGCCAGACTGGTCTGACCGGTGGGTCTGACCGGTCTGACCGGTGGGTATCGGTCTAACCGATGAGGAGCACCGGTCTGACCGGTGTGCGACTACGCAGTCCGGAATCTTCGAAGCGGAGGACACGCGTCGGGATCGAAGGCTTGCGTCGAGGCTACGCAGGGTGCGGTCGCCGGGCATTCGTCCGATGGAGAAGACATGAAGACTTCCAAATCCGCCCTTGAGGGGCTTGTATCCCTAGTTATTAGGAAAGGGCATTTTAGACTTTCGGTTGCCTCCATATAACCCAAGAGGTGAGAGGATGGCAGCCAACTCTTGAAACCCTAGCTCATTTGTTTTCCTATTTTCCTTCCTATTTTTCCTTAGGATTTCCATAGGACTAGCTTGAGAGCTTCATGGTGAGATCTTGTGAGAGGGTTGGATGATTGGGCGGCAAGCTAGACCTTGTATGAACCTTTGTTGCATGTATAGATGATTCGGCGTGGTTCCTCAAGGTTTGGATGTGTTGTCCCCGGTTGGTCTTGGTGGTGATTTTCGGAGCCCTCTCTTGGTGTTTTCTCTGGGTTGTTTTCGTGACCTTTCTCTTGTGGATTTGATGGGGGAAATTTGTGGGAACCCTTCGTGGTTCTTTGGGCTGTGATCCCCCTCCCAAATCCGTGAGTAAAGGGGCTCGATTTTGGGGTTTTCCGAGTTCTAGGGTTTGTGGTGTTCTTGGCGGGATTTCTTCGATTCCTCCTTTTTGGACAAGTTTTGGTGGGATTAAACTTGGCTATGGACTCCTCATGAGGTGTTCCTAATGTCCCCAAAGTCTTGTTCAAGTCCATGGAGCGATTCGGGAGATCGAGGTTTGGATTTGGGGGAGTTGAACCGCGGGTGCTGTTCATCCCGAGCTGCCCAGGCTACACCGGTCTGACCGGTGCGACCCTCGGTGGGTTTTTGCTCGGGTGAACGTCTGGGTGTGTTCGCTGTTGTCCTGTGTTGCTGCTGTTTTGAGTTCGGGTCAGTTTGGTGGTCGGTTGGCCTGTTTGGTGCTTTGGGGGCTTTCAGGCTGTGACCGGTCTAACCGGTGTGTTTCACCGGTCTGACCGGTGTGGAGCCACTTAGTGAAAGTTGCCCAGTTTCACCAGTAGGGACCGGTCTGACCGGTGGTGCTCACCGGTCTGACCGGTGTTGGTCTGTAGATTCGAGGTTTGGTGCTCCGCTGCATTCTCGGGTCGGAAGGTTGTGTGTTGGTTTCTAGGTCCAATGGCTACGTGGGCTTGGCCAACTTGGGCAGTGAGTCGGAGACGTCTGTTGTAAGCCGTATTCATCTTGTTGGAGTTTCCATCTCCTTCGAGAAGAATTTTTATCGGCTCCCATTCACTCCCCCCCTCTCTGGTTCGCCGTATCGGTCCTTCAAAGTGGGTAGAAGCGAAGCCATTGTTAAGCATCACTTCAGCCACAATACAGAAGTTCTTTTGGCAGAACATCGTATGCCGCTTCGGAGTGCCGTACGAAGTCACCGTGGACAATGGCAAACAGTTTGACAGCACTGATTTCAAAGAATTCTGTACTTATTTGGGCACCAAGCTATGTTTTGCTTCGGTCTACCATCCACAGCCCAACGAGGCAGTAGAACGGGCTAACAGAGTAATTTTCACTGGCATCAAAAGGAATATCACTGAGTTGCCCAAAAGCAAGTGGGCCAAAGAGTTACCAAGGGTGATCTGGTCTCACAATACTACAACTTCCAGAACCACACAGTTTTCACCTTTCAAGCTGCTTTACGGTGAGGAAGCCATGCTACCCGAGGAATTGTGCCTGGGAACCTGGAGGGACACCCCTCCCAGCGACGAAGCCCTCAAGGCATCGGTCTAGAACATTAAGGAAGTACGCTTATAGGCTGGAGCCAACTTGTTGTCTTACCAGGAGGAAACCTGAAGATGGAAGAACAAGAAGATTCGATTGAAGCTCATACGATCGGGAGACCTGGTCCTACGCAAGATCCAGAAGGGAAAATTGAAGGGAAAGATGCACTGCAAGTGGGAAGGACCGTTCATAGCAACCGCGACAACAAACGAAGCAGCTTTTAAGTTGCGTAGGCTGAGCGGCGAAGAAGAGCCCTACACGTGGAACGTGGACATGCTCCAGAAGTATTCCGTGTAAATCGCACCGAGGTGGTGTCCTTTGTAACCTCGTGTTTTATCTTTGTTTCTTTTCCTTTTCGGAGTTTGTAATATATGAACAATAAGTAGGGGGACGTACTCTTTTCCTCACGGGGGAGGCTTCGCAGATCCTCGCTGGATCCGCGAAGTGTGAGGTTGTAGCGAACATGGCCTCATATGCCATTAGTTTGAGTTTGATTTTTGTGATTCATGACAACATGATCAATGGGACTAACCATATTGTTTAGCATGTCTTTGTAGACATTTCTAGGTCCCAAGGCTGCAAAAATACCACATGCCAAATTGAGAAGATAGTCTATTTTTCAAGGGTCAAAAACGAGAAAGAAAAGAAAAACAAAGGACACCGTCGGATGAACTGACGGTATCAAGATAACAAGCGTCGGTGCAATGGTCAGACGAGTTGGTACATTGGGTGAAAACAAAGGCACCGTCGGATGAACTGACGGTCCATTTTCTAGTAGCGTCGGACGAGTTGTAGAGAGGAAGAGCAGCGAAGACAGTAGCACCGGATGATCCGACGGTCTGACTGAGGACACCGTCAATCTATTCGACGCTTGGTTTGAATCAAGACAAAGACGCGCCAAACCGAACCTTCAGCACCAGATGAACCGACAGTTCAGCAGCGGTCTGTCCAACGGTTACGAAGAAACCAACAGAGACGGTTTGGCGAGAAGTCCGTTAGCACCAAATGAACTGACGCACCGTCGATGCATAGCGTCGGAGCAGTTGTGTCAGAGAACTTCAACGGCTATGTGACGTGGAAGAGGCACCGGATGAACCGATGCTCCCGAAAAGTAGGCGTTGGTTCATCCGACGGTCAACTTTTCAGTGAGTCATTAGCCAACGGCTAGCTGAGTGCCTTGGGCTATTTATAACCCCTCCACTCACCCATTTGAGGTAGCTGGATTGTGTGGAAGTGCAGAGGAGTTCAAGACACCTAGAACATCATATCCAATCCATCCAAGTGCTTAATTGCTCATCCTTAGACTTGCATATGCTTTGTGTATGTGCTTAGTGCTAGGCTTAGCTTAGAGCTGAGTGAGTGCAAGGTTGTGCCAACCTTGTGAGGCGATTCTTGAGTGAATCAAGGTGTACAAGGATCGTTGAAAGCCTTGGGGCCTAAGTGGCTCACCGGCAATCGTCATCGACCCTCCGGCTTGGTGTGGAGTGGCGAGGACACTTTGTGCGGGGGACGTGGAGACCCCCTTCCTTGGTGGAGAAGCTCCTTAGTGGAGGCGGCATCAAGGTGACCAAGGGAGCTTGGCAAGTGACTAAGTGGCTAGCCTTTGTAGCGAGTCAAGTGCTCTTGGGAGAGACTTGGTGACCGGGAAGCAATACTCTTGTGTGAGTGCTTCAACAACGTGGACTAGGGGTGGCTTAGTGCCTACCGATACCACGGGATAAATCGTGTGTCAAGAGTTTGCTTCCTCTCATCCCCTTTACGTTTCTGCATTTACTCTATTGCAATCCTTGCTTGCCTTTACTTTCCTAGAGTTGTATCTTGCTAGGATCGGCTATAGGTTGCAAACCTTGTTTTGGGATGGGAGTTTCACACTAGAACAACCCTAGTTGCACATCTAGATAGTATGTTCTAGTTTATCTTTGTGTAAAAATAGTGAAGCCATAGGTTAAGGTTTTTAGTTGCCTAATTCACCCCCTCCCCCTCTTAGGCTAACGGGCATGCGATTCCTTACAGAGGTTTTTAACGAGGTGGACCCGGGTACCTTTTTGGCGTGTAATATAAGTCAGTCTTTCCCCCATGCTCGCTGTCTAGCTCTTTTTGTTTGAGCCATTTCGCAATCTCGCCGACACTAGGCTCCCCCGGTACGCTCCAGGGGGCATAGTCTTCGGGGGGGCTTCGGCGAGGTAAGTAACGGCGTAGTTGCGGATAGCATTGAGTGCACCCAAACTACGCCTGTCACTTATTATCATGACCGAAGTTGAAAAGTCCGCTCGAGGCGGCGCAATGGCCCCATTATGGCCTAAGTGAAAGCACGCTTATGCGGTGCGTCGGTCCCGTTATGACCGAAGTTGACAAGTCCGCTTGATGCGGCACAATGGCCCCGTTATGGCCTAAGTGAAAGCACACTTGATACGGTGCGTCGGTCCCGTTATGACCGAAGTTGAAACGTCCGCTTGACGCGGCGCAATGGCCCCGTTATGGCCTAAGGCTTCGTTTGGATGTTGGCATTGAGATGAAGGAATTGTATTGGGAAGGAATATCAAAGCTGGAGTGGAAATGAAATGCACTTCAACGCCAATGCTAATGTTTGGATGTACTTGTAACATATACTTGGAATCAAATGGTAGCAACCAATGCCAATTCATGTTTGGATGCACAAACTCTTGAATTCTACATCTTGAAGAGTTGAATCATCATGTAATGCTGTACACGTGTGAAAATATTGTTTCCACCACTTGTGAATATCATTTGAATAATTATAATTACTTTACACATAAATAACGATTTATATTTTAAAAATAGCAGACAATTCAAAAAATAATTTAAGATAAATGAAAAACAGTGGCAACAATATCACAAGAACCATAGCTGAAGTACAACATTACAACCATAATAGGTTCCAAACAGTGAACACAATATCACAAGAACCATAGCTAGAAGTACTAATATTACAACCACAATAGGTTCCAAATAGTGACAACAATATCACAAGAACCATAGCTGAAGTACCAACATTACAGCCATAGTAGATAACAAGTTTTTGTCCATAACCAGAAGCACCTACTTAGCATAACAAGTTCTTAATCACTACAACACACATAACTTAGCATTCATAACCTCCCTCAGTTGTCATTCTTCTCATTCAATATAAGGAGCCAATCCTTCCTCAGCCATAGAGAGCTCCAAAAGTGCTTGGTACAAGCGTTCATTGAGGATCAACTTCCCATAAGATTTCAGCATGTCACGTGTACTCAAATCTGGTATCATTTCAAGTGTTGCAAGGATTTCAGCAGGAGGAGTCACTACGAAGCAACCTCATTTTTAGACCATGTCCAACTACTAGCAAGAACATAGCAACCTTTTCTTCCACGGTAACACATACGTTGTCCCGCATACCACACTTTTCACGCAATATGGCACACAAATCATGGAAGTTTCGTTTAGTCAGACGTAATTTATCATAGCATGTAACTTCAGACCCATCATACATCTCCTTGAGCAAATACTTCCTATAGGTTTGCAGCTGCTGTTCATCACTAGTAAAGCACCCTACATTCCTTGGTGGCCGTTATGAACTAAGATATGCAAACCCAAGAATAATTGATTCCAAATAGAGTTCTGTCAACACAATTCTTCCCTTCTTTCTTCTTTTATTTTCATCAGTTATATAAGAAACCAATTCGAGGTCTGACATAATTTAGCTACAATGCACACACACACAATTCATAAACTTCATGGCATACAGTGAGAGAGACGTCATTTATAATCACATACCTTCAATCGGCTAAAGCAGCAACTCAAAACTTCAGTACCCTGAAAAATTACAGCAATAGACCTGTTTTAGGGTTTCAATCAGACAAAATCAGCATGGCATACAGAAGGGGAAGGGAGCAATGGGGATGCGCCATGGATAAGAGGGCAAGGGGGATGCGGATTTACTCCTCCCATTGGGGCGAGATGGTGCACAACAGGGAAATAAGGGACATTGGGGCGAGATGGTGCAGCAGGAAGAAGGGAAAAGGGCGGAGCTTTGCCCGAGATGCAAGAGCATGAGGAGGAACGGACAGAGGGAGTGTACCTGTGGCGGCGATGGGGGAGGCAGAGACCGCGCAGGCAGGGGGCGGCGGCGGCCTCTAAGGATGTAGATTTTAGTGGGTCGACCCAATAACCCAATACCCAAAAGATATAAAGTGGTGTAATTACCCATTGGGTCGACCCATTGAAATTTTGGTGTTAATCAGTGTTGAGTGCTCTGGGTTACTTGGGTGACCCAATCCCCCCATCATCATCCCGAGCTCCTCCTCTCTCCTGTTCTCTTTCTCATTTTCTCTTTATCTTCCTTCTTGTTCTAGCAGCGGACCCCGGCTCGTCATACCTGCATCCTCCGATTTCAAACACTGCTTGCCATTTTCCGGAGGAATCCGATGTGAGTGATGACGACTCAGCAGAGCAGTGGAATCATCTGCTTCTCGTTGAATCGATGTCCGTGCTTCTCATGCTAGATTTGCTTTGACGTAATGGACTCTCAAATCAGGCTATCTTATCTTGAAACGGATGGCTCATAGGAACAGCTTGTGTCGGCGGTTCAGAAAAGGGGATATGGGTGCGGTGAGTGGCGACGGCGGCCGGTGTCAGTGATGGACGGCGAGGGAGGGATAACCGCATGGCCGCATGCGCAGCTGATCGAATTTGCTCCGCCGGCTCGCGGCTCCCAGAGATCCAAATCTCACCCTACCTCTCTTGCCGTCGTGCAATGTGTTGTCGTGCCCCCATAGGCGAGCTCGAATCGCGGTCCCACGCCAGGCAAGTGCGCGCCCCGCCGGGAGCGGCGGCCCACGACCTCGCCGAAGCGAACGGCCAACGGAGCGGTGGTGCGGCGCGGCCACCCCACGCATCCGGCGAGCTCCCCGGCGAGAGGGCCGCCCGCGGCGGCGCCGGCACGAGAGAACTCCTCGGTGAGTGGGCCATCCGCGGGACCACGGGCGCGGGCGAGCTCCTCGGCGCAACGGCCCGGCCTCGAGGGTGGCAGCTCGGTGGAGTTCCCGGCATCGGCGAGACGGCCGCCGGCCGCGGAAGCGGGAACGCGGAGGATGAAGCATATGGAAGCATCTGGGGAAGACTGCAGCAGCGAAGCAGTCAGGTGCAGCGCACCATCTGGTGTTTTTTGTTGACCCATATGCAAGCATTGTTACGGGTGAGGGTAACCCAAAACCCAAAAAAAATATTAGTGGGTTACTTGGGTCAGCCACTGGTTGACCCAATGGGTACCCACTTTCATGACTACCGGCGTCCCTGGTCGCTGTTTCGCTTGTCTCCTGCGGCTTCTGTTTTCTCTGAAGGAAAAAGAAGGAGGTATCGGGGGCAGGGCGCGGGATGAAGGGGTCGTGGGTGCGGGGAGCCGATTCGGAGGAATACCGAGCGGGAGACCTCTGAATTGTGGGCGGGCTCGCGTAGGCCAGCTGAATATCTCGTGGCTTTCGCTCCCGTTTCCGAGCCTTGAATGCCAAATGCAGCCAAACAGCCGAATTGGAGATTATACAATGCCAATTCTTGATTCCGGGTCTGAATATCTACTTCCAAACGGGCACTAAGTGAAAGCACGCTTGATGCGGTGCGTCGGTCCCGTTATGACCGAAGTTGACAAGTCCGCTTGACGCGGCACAGTGGCCCCGTTATGGCCTAAATAAAAGCTCGCTTGAAGCAGGCGTGTCGGTCCCGTAATGACCGAAGTTGGGAAGCGCGCTTGAAGAAGCACGATAACCCTAACACAGCCCAAGCAAGGAGCTTGCTCGAAGTAGAGCGTCCGCCCCTTTGCGTCGGCTTCGGTCGATAGTGGCTAAAGACGATGGTGCGGCGGTCACGAGTCGAACCAGCGCGCGAACCTTGAGTTAGCTCAAGAGTACCACGATGAATACGCAATGCAACAGCAAAATTTGCAGACAACGAAATCACTATCTTTGTTCATTACCATACAACAGGGTACAACAAATCAATACAAGTTTCCATTTAACACTTTACAAGCCATCTCGAGTCGTGTCACTCTAATCAGCCACGAACACTTCCGGGGGAGTTCCAAAGCAGGCCTCTTGAAGTCTTCGCGGCATGCATCGACATGACACGAAGTCATCTCCGTTTGAGAAAAAGCTTCGTCTACGAAGGAGTGTTAGGCATATACCAAGGGGCTAGTCCTCGCTTAGTACGGCTTCGCAGATTTCGTCGATCAGCCGAAGCGCCGCCACGTCTATTATGTCCAGCGCCATCTAGCGCAGCTCTTCGTTGGAGGGCATGTGTCCTGCGCCGAAGACAGGGTCACAGTCAGGTGCACGAGCACTCACATCTGCTCGGTCTTTACAACCACGGTGCCCTCTGACGAAGCGTCGGGACTTAGATACACATACTCAAGGGGCCCGATAACACCCTCCTCAACTGGCTCCGATTTGGGAGCCACCCCTTCGTCTACAAAGGGTTCTATCAAGCTACGTTTCACCGCCCGTTGGGCGGCGTGCTCCCTAAGAATCGCATCACGACGCGCCGGATCCTTAGAAAATTCCGCAAAGAAACATTTGGCGGACTCATTTCGGACCCGGTAGCGCTGCGCGCGGTATGACAAGAACTCAGAATATGACACGCCTGGATGGCGAATGCTAAATTTTGTCCACACATTCAGTGCAACAAAAAATGAGTTCAGTGATAAAGACGGGTCGCTCGCACCTTCGGTTCCCTGTGCAGGCACCACCGAGGGGACCTGCGCAGAGGAACCCCGCATTAGTTTTTGGGTACAACCACAGCGGAAAAAATGCATTAATTTACTAAATTCTAGTTCTAGACTGCTCAGACCTCAGCCTCGGCAGTAGCGGCCGGTGGGAGGCCAGTCTCGGCGGCGCCCGCGTCCTCGATGTGAGCTTCGCGTGCCGGAGAGCTGACGGCGTGGAGCGCGGCTTCAAGCTCGGTTGCGTGCGCCACATCGTCGGCATCACCCCTAGTTGGCCCGCGCACAGTTTCTTTCACTTCATCAATCGGTGTGCGAACATCGTCTTCAGCGGTCGTAGCGGTGGCTTCGGGGGGAGTGCAGGTTGCGTGGGCAGCATGCTCAGCCACCGCGGCGCGCTCCGCATCGTTTACAGGGCCCTCTTCTGCAGGGCCGGTGCGCTCTGCCCTGTCTTCGTGCGCGGTCTCGGCGCCTAGTTCCGTCCCACGCTCAGCTTCATGATCGGCGCCATGCCCCGCCTCAGCACCTCTGCCCCCTACGTTAGCGTCGGCCCCGCCTTCGGTGGCGATACCCTCGACGGCGATCAGGGGGATCCCGGTCATCTCGATCTAGTTGCCTTCCTCCATGAACGAAGGCTGAGGAAGCACACCACCGGCGTGACGAGACCGAAGATGCACTGTGACCCGCGCCTGCAAACGAGGCCCTATCTGCACAACAACAAGAGAACACGGATACATCATCGTAAGTCGAGGGCAGTTGAGTGCGTCGATATGAAAATGCAAGTCGTTTCATCGCACCTGAGCGCTTAAGTGTTGTGATTCATCAAGGGTAAGGAAGGACCCGCATTCGACGAAGAAGGTGTTCATGAAGTTTTTAGCAAGGTTCTTGGCAAGCACTAGGAGTTTTGACACGTCCAGCTCCGCATCGCTGGGCCACCCGTAGTCGTCCTTCATCAACCGCCGGAGATCACTCTTGCTGACAGTTTTTTCCGATGAAGGGCGATCCGCGGGGACCAAGGAGCACACAGAATAAACCAGTGTGCGGACCCCGACCGCGGCCCCAAGTTCACCGAAGATCTTGGTGTTCATGGCAACAAGGTCAAAGCAGGCACTTACCCATTCGTAAAAGGACCCGACAGTGCACTGGGGGAACGAAGTTGGCGGGGCGTCAAAGTTGCATTGCGCTAGTAGTTCCAGCACCTCAGAACGTAGCACCTCCGCACTTCGTATATGTTGTGTTCAGTACCTTTCCAGAACGCCGTTCATTCAGCCTGCCTTGTTCTTGGTGTCGGCCAGTTCAACGTCTTTGTTGCGAAGTTGAGCGTTCAAGTCCTCCTTCGCGCTGGCTAGCCTTTCCATGTCGCTGCGAAGTGTTTCAAGGGCGGCCCGGGATGTCTTGACTTCATTCTCTTTCTCTTGTTGAAGTTGCTGGTTTCGGTCTTGCTCTGTGGCCAGCAAATTTTCAAGCTCGATCACCCGAGTTTGCAGGGACGCGACCGCTGCAGCCGACAAGTCTTTTGCTTCTTTGTCCTCCCGCTCCAGTTTTCGGGCAAGGCACCACGATGCGACAAAATTTTTCAATTCCAAGTCACCGCAAGCGGTTACCAGGTACGCAGAGCTAAAGCCGCCGAAGTATTCCTCTTCATGGGGGATCGCGAACCTCGATCCAGCTTCCTCCAAGAATTTGCGCTCATGATCGTCGCTCATCAATCCCAAGAAGCGGATTTGTTTCCCACCAATCAACTTCGCCTTGGAGGGGATCTGAAGACGGGCAGTGGCGGCTTGGGGCTCCTCGGGCGTCACACGATAGTTGCTTCTTTCGGGGTCCTCCTCCTCTTCAGCTTCGGCAACAAAATCATCTTTTTTGGCGCTCATCGCTGAAGGAGAGGCGGACTGGCCAGTGTTTTCAGTTGATGAACTTGACGAGCTGGTGGACGCCGAGCTAGATTTGCCTTCATCGCAAGGGGCTTCGTGACCGAGGGGTGGGGGGCTTCGGCGACGAGAAGCTTCACCAACTGAGGACACGATGCGAACATCGCTCTCTCATAGCTGTCTTTCTCCTTTGGGCTTAGCGGCACAAGTAGTGGACCGCTAGCATCTCCACAGGCTCCTCCCGAAGGCGCAACTACACGCAAAGGCATGGCGGCGATAACAGACCCTACGACGTCGGTCTCAAGGTCAACAACACACATTCTCTTGGCGGTCGGGGGTGAGTCCATCGGCCGGGTGCCACGCTTCTTCCGGGCTTTCCCTTCGGCCTCAGCGGTGGCTGCAGCGACGGCAAAAATTTTCTTAGTGGTTTTCTTCGATGGCGCGCTTCTGGCGCGTGGCGACATCGCAGTCTCGCCCGCGTCCGTTTCGGCGGCTGTGAGTGCAGCAGCTTTCCTCTCGGCTGCCTCGCGATGCTTAGCGAAGCCGAGGCATTCTGGCGTGATGACCTTGAAAAACTCGAACACGCGGTTCGTTCGAGATCCATTCAACTCCACCATCGTGTCCTTGTACTCTTTCGGCGACACGGGGCCAAGGATGAAATCATCGTGATCCTCCACCTTTCTCTTCTTCAGCTCTGCGAATCAACAAATAGAAACGACCATTAGGAAAACCTAGGCAACATGCGAAAGCATACACCGATTCGAAGGGTCAGCGAAGGACACAAAACTCACGGGCCGAGGTGAAGCCAAAAACCTTCGTCCAATCTGGGCACGAGATGCCGCTGATGTCGGCCGCCCAGGCATCGTCAGCCACTACCCACTAGGGATGGCAGCGGGTGGGAAACCCGGTGGGGGGTAGAGAACACACCCACACCCGTCAGGTTGAAATCACCCACCACCCGCACCCGCCACCCACTGCGGGTCTCAAAATCCCCCACACCCGCCACCCGTGTAGGTAACGGGTACCCATCGGGTGACCCATACCCGCCATCGTCAGGTCACCTCTGCGGCGACGCCGGACGCGCCCCAGCTCAGAGATCCAGCACTGGCCGGGCGTCAAGATTCCTTCCCCAGGGAGAGATGGGCGCACGAGGAGTGGCGGCACCCTAGCCGAGGTCGGGCAGAGGAAGGGGTGGTGGGCTGGCCGGGGTAGAACGTAAGGAGGAGCGGCCAACGGCAGCCTCCGGTCTGGTTGGATGCGCACCGTGCGCAGGGAGCGATGGCACCCTGGGCCCTGGCTGGGGTCGGGTGGAGGAAAGGAGCCGCGGCCTGGTCAGAGTGGGGCGTGGGGAGGTGCGGTTGGTTGCGGCTTAGCCGGATGCGTGCATGGGGAGCGACAGTGCGGGGTCACGCTCACGCACTCGAGCCGTCGGGCGAAGGGAGCGGCGGCGGCAGAGAGGGTGGTGACGAGTTGGAATGGGATGCTCTAGGGTTTTCCAATCTTTTATATAGAAATATTATAGTGAATGGCCCACATGTCATAGCTAAATGGGTGACCCACCGGGTAACGGGTATGGGGTACTCAAGAATGCACCCGCACCCGCTTCACCCGATGGGTGAGGTTTTCACCCATTAACAGACCCGTGGAGGGTAAAATCCCCCAAACCCGCACCCTAATAGGGTTTTTACCCGCGGGTAAACGGGTGACGGGTACCCATTGCCATCCCTACTACCCACCCATCAAGTAGCGGGCACACTGGAATGCTGCGGTACTCCTCCACGATGTCGCGGGTGCTATATTTACGAGCAAACCGGCGGAGCATCATGATGAATTCGTCCCCTTCGGGGGCAAGATGGATTCTTCGTGTACGAATCATGGAGAGGAGGCAGCTCCCTCGTAGCCAGTGGGTGCGCCTCCCCCGGGGCGAGTGGAGTCACAGTGCGGTATAGCCAGTGTTGTTGCCAATCCTAAGGCCACTTGTTGCGGTACGCGGTCACGGGGCTGACGACACCAGACTTGTACGAGAAGTTCAAGCAGCCGAACTGGCAGTCTTTCTCCACACTGTTGTCCCCCTCCTCTTCAAAGACAATACGACGTTGGTGATGGACCTGGTGCGCCGAAGCAAAACCTTTGGTGGAAGGTTTGATCTTCATAGTTTGGCATATCCACATGTACACCAAAAGACGCAGGATGGCATTGGGGGTGAGTTTGATCTTCATAGTTTGGCATATCCACATGCCCTCATCTATCAGGCTCCGCCCGAAGATGTACATATTCGGAATTTCCTTCGCGACAGCATCGCGTCTTCGCTTCGGGGCCATGACTACGAGCTATTGCGAAGCAAAGGAAAGTAGGTGGGCGAAGGAAGTCTTACAGTGAAACCTTGGAGCTGTAAGCCTCTCGTTTGCGTATCGCAGCACCAGTGTGGGGTAGCACAAGGGTTAGGCCCCTTTTATAGTGCACTGACGCCCGATAGTCTCGCGACTAACGCGCGATTTTACCTTTTTACCCTGGCACATGAATCTCTCAACGGTCATTTCATTAAGGGTAGCACGCGTCTTTCTTCCAGGTAAAAATCAGCGTGGGCCGTCCGTGGGAGTTCCGAAGCCCATTTTCACCCTATGAAGAGATGTTCGTAAGTTCGGCCCATCTAGGGAATGGGACGACCCTCACAGACGAGGGGCTACTGTTGGGGAATATGGCCTTCGGAAACATTTCTGCTACGGCCAGCATGGTTCGCCAACTTCGAGCCATGAATACAAAGGGTCTTTTTTGTGTGCGCAATGATGATCTAATGGAGATGCTAATGTTACTTAAAGCATGTGAGTGGTTTTTCGCAGGTGCTGATCTACCCGCGATTGGTTCGGCACTACAGGGCTTCGGCACTATGACAACCCACCCAGAAAAATACCGTACTATCACCTAAACCAATCCACTTTGGTCATTAAGCAATAATAAAGTATCATCCTGTCGTTAGTTGCCGGGTTAACGCCCGGTAAATCACTTGGAATTTCAAACAAAGGATCGACAAATGCATTAAAACTCACGTGAAGGCGAGTCCAGAGTACCACACGAATTAAATCCAATTTATTACAAGCCATTGTTCAAGGCATGAAGTAAAGGTTCAGAGTTCGAAAACAACGGAAATAAAATAAACTAGTGCAACGGTAAACATCACAGGAGGCCATCCGTGATGTCATCACTTGTCGTCATCCACCCGGTCAACAACACCTGCACATCAGTTTTAAAGCAAGGCTGAGTATACTAATACTTAGTAAGACTTAACCGTCGGGTGATAACTACATCACCAAACTCTAGACATGAGAGGCTTTTGGTCGGTGGGGTTTCTTTTGCTGAACAGCCACGAAGAGTATGTCATTACTTTCAATGTTTTAGCACAATTTCTAGTTGATTACCATTTCTAAGTGTGCCAACTAATTCAATCAAGAATTGTACAAACAATTAATTCAAGCAGTATACTTCACCAAGTTCCATCATTACGGGATATCATGGCCAGTTGATTAAGCAGTCTCAGATAATGGTGAGAGGCCGACAATTGATTGATTTAAACCTTGCAAGGTAAACCTAAGCACACGGTAGGGTGCCCCCGCGATGATAACCATCCAAGCGGTTCCCGAAAGTCCTCGGATTGGGATCGAATCTTACAGTCTTGGGTACAAGGTTAGTTGGCATACCCCGCGAGGCACCCAACCCTCACACAAGTACCCCCTGCCCCGGTAGCTAGCCGGGTAGGTGATTCCTCATGAGTAGTAATAGTAAGTACCTGCACCATCTCATTAAGGTACTAGGCTTCCCAGTCTCATTCCCAACAAGTGCTTAGTACGTTCAAAAGCTTAGCCCACGAAAGCCACTGGACCGGAGCCCAAATCCCATGCTTTCACCACATGAGCAATCCTATCATTAAGATCTTATGATTCCAACATAAGAACCTATTCTCGCGAGTGACGAACATCACTCGACTTCTATCGGGTCCTATTGCAGAGCAGCTATCGACCTATCATACCAGTGATAGAGCATAGGTACCTAAGGATCATGCATCTAGGGTTTCAATTCAATTCCTGAAACGTAAATGCACAAACATAGCAAAGATAATTGCATAATTTTTTAAAAGACGAGGTTAATGATCTGGGGCTTGCCTTTGCTGGCAAGGTTGGCATTGGGCCCTTCTGGACTTTGGTCCAGGCCTTGAGCTACGAACACGTGCTGCATCTCTTCGTCAGCACCTTCATCTCATCCTTCCGGCACGAGCGTACATCTACCGTCAGGAACATATACACGAAGATGCAAATGCACGATTTGCTTAACAATTTTTAATTCACTTAATTACAAACACAAATGACAACCATGGGGCGCATGGTTGACTACATTCACCTAGATAAGAATACATTCAGCATACTCTTCCAAAAGGGAACAATATGCGGTTCATTATTAATTATTCTTTTTGATAGTGACTGTGTACATATATAGGCAAATAATTTAATTTAACTTCACAAACAACAATGGATTGATAACATTTAGCCTTTTAATAAGATTTACACACACACAAGGTCACTAAAGGTGGGTTGGTGATTTTCCCCTTTAATTGACTATTAAGCCTTAAATGGCTTCCATAGCTTTTATTCATAAAATCAATTATTAAAATTTAGTGGAAGGGTATATTAAGCACTAATCACCTATAACAAGCCACTGAAAACACATGCATGCTTAGGATAGCTAGGAAATTAATTATACTAAAAATAACAAAAACTAGCTAGTAAAGCAAGGTAAATGCATACAAAAACATAAATACACATCAAAATGATTCAAACTTTCTCCCACATGACCTCTGGCCTAAAACTAATCTAGGAATGCAATATATACACCTAGAACCCTTATAGAGCTTGAGTTATGCATTTATAAAGAAAAACAACCATATATCAAGAATAAATATTTCTGATGGTTATCAAATTGTATCAATTCAGCAGAGGTGCAGTTTGGCAGAAAAAGATATCATGCAGAAGTTGGTCACAAAAATCTAATTATTTTTAGCTACAAAAATCATTTGGACAGATTCTACATAAATAGAAAACAATTTATATAAAAAGATTTACAACATAACTGTATGCAATTTTTGGTACAGGAACTAGTCATAACATAAGACACAACATATCCAAAAATTAGCTACAGAGGATTTATGGATTTTGAGATACAACAGATCTAGGTTTTTCACATTTCTATTTTTTCATGCAAAAATTATCATGAAACAGCCTGGACAAGTTTAACGAAAGTTGTAGTGCTCTTCACCTGGAGTCTAGCAAAATAGGGTATGCATTTTTCCGATGTTTCTACGATTTTTCTAGAGATTTTACAAGATTCAGCAAATTGACTTTACTATTTGAGATACTGTTTTACACCGAGGTCCCTGGAACTTCTCTATTCTTCACAGATTTGCCCCTAGATTGCAGATTGGCCCCTAGAAAGATTAAAATCTTTGCAATGTGGCCCTTGGCCAAGGGGAGGCGGCGGGCTCGCCGGAATCCGGTGGTTCCGGCGGCGCTACCGGTCGGGTAAGAGGTGGGGAATCGTCCATGGTCACCTAGGGTTCCGTTCGAGGGGCTCGACTGGGTCGGGGAGCTGCCGGCGAGGGAGTCGACGGCACAGCCGGGCGGTGGCCGCCTGGAGCTCGGCTCCGGTCAGGTTGCAACACCAGCAAGGCAACAAGCGGCTCTGGGCGTTGAGGTAGGCATTCACGGTGGTGGTGGTATGCTCACACGGCCGGTGGTGGCTTGGGTCCGGCAGCTCACCGCGGAGGCTACCATGGAGGCTCGGCGGTAGAGCAAGGCGAAGGTGGAGGGGGCTCACACGCGCAGGGGGCGGCCCTGGCCTTTTTATAGGCAGCGGCCTTCTTGCTTCGCGATTAAGGGAGGGAATCGCACCGTGGTACGGCGGCCTTGGTAGGCGCGCGAGCAGGGAACTCGCGGCGGACCGGTGGGCACGGCGGTGCGGGCGGGCGGGCGAGTGAGGGCTCGGCGCGTGGCAAAGGGGGCGTCCCGAGGGTGCGGTGCACGGACGAGGGGTCACGGCCCGCCTCGGCGTCCGGGTACGGCGGTACGGCGGCGTACAGCGCGTACAGCGTGCGCGCGGTGCGCTAGAGCACGGGACATGGTGGCACGCGCAGCGTCGCGCGTTCCGACATGAAATGTTGCGATGCAAGTGACTTTGACCAAGTTTTACTCCCAACACTTGAACTGAAGTGCACCGAGGGGTAAATAGCAAAGTTGTAGATCTCACTATCCTCTACAACTTCTACAAAGGCTCTATGGTGTTTTTCTCCACGGTTTTTTGCACAAATTGCTGCCAAACTTTGAATGCCACTCTGTTTCGGTGAACAGGAGTTGCTGGCAGTTGACCAAGTTTTCCACCCCTTTCCACTTAAAATTTGAAATGCCATTCAACATGAAAGTTGTGTCCCTCGAAAAACTAGACAACTTTCATATTGGGAGATTTTGAAGTGTTTAGGTGAAATTTGGAGAACGCGGCAAAAATTCGGAGGACATTCAAAGACACTAGGGTTTAAGTGGGGATTGACCATGCCTCTGACCAATGCTTGACTACCAGTGTGTGTTGACTTGATCAAGAGGGTCATTAGGATTGGTTGGTGAGGTTTTCGAGATGATGACCCAGGTTGACCTAGGTTTGACCAACGTCAGCCGGTTTGACTCAGCTGTTTCGGCCATTAGCGTTAATGACGCTAATTAAAAACCTGGGGCGTCACAGCCTACCCCCTTAAGAAGAATCTCGTCCCGAGATTCGAAAGTACAAAACAAAGTGGGGAGGTGGTTCTCGGAGAGAGAAATTACCCATAGAGTTAAGCTAGTCTGGCTTCCCTTGAAAAATCGGCTTCTTGTCGTGATCACCTTTAGCTGCTCTGAGGTCCTGATTCTACTGCTGGGGGTTCCGGCAATTACGTATGAAATGCCCAAGTTGTCTACAATTGTAGCAAAGGCGGGGCGAAAGTTCTTTGGGCTTGGAAACTTGTTGCTGATCTTTCTTGACGATATGGAGCTTCTGCCCCTTTCGCTTTCCTAATCTCTCAGCTTGCGAGTGAGTTTTGCCGTCGGGGAACTGGGTGGTCTCGTCAGTGTCGCAACTTTGTTTGCTCTCACACTGACGAGTCTCCTTATAGGTAATTTCCCACTCACTTACATCTATTTCTCATAATACTCGCTTGTTGCTCCGACTTTTGCTCGCTTCCTTGCTGAGGTCCATCGGTTTTGGGAGGGTGGTAATATCGAGTCGGAGGCCTGGAGTTGATCTTGATTTACATGCCTTACCGACAGATTGAACAAGCAGGCCTGCTCGATCATGGATGCAGATAACAACTGAGAGAGACGGTCTGCCAAACTAGTTTGAGATATTACTCCATAACGACCTTGGACGATATCGTACACTATCTGGCTTGGTACTAAATTTTTCCCTTCCAACATCTGGATTGCACCAACAATGGCATTCCTATCGGTCTGGGTAGGTACTATGGGTGAGCGAAGCTCGAAAGATTGAGACTTCTGTTGCATTGGTTGCAGCTGTTGTAGTTGTTGGGCCATCAGCTGTTGTGCCTGCAGGATTTGGCACCACACTTCGGTTTGCGTTACCACGAGTGCCTCGTCAGTGTCCTGGGTGGTGGCGGCGGTAGGTTACCACTTCTCGAAGCACCACAACCATTGGTGATACCGTGTGTCGGTCCGACCATCTGAAAATTGAGTCTTCATTAAACACACATTCGTAAGCTTGCTCATAATTTAACAAGTAGAATATGCACAACGAAAACTCATTTATGGTACGTGTTGTGGAACCGGACAACACAGTGGTCATAAGCAAAATTTTCATACATCTTGGCTCATGCACCAAAAATCTTTCCCATATTTGGTTAGTACGTGTAGGATTTCACCACTCTGAAGTGGATATTTAACTCTGTGGCGAACTCTAGAGTGTTCCGTGACAGTGAAAATCATGAGGGAAAACTCACGGCACTCACCCCCTAGGCTCGAGATTGAAACTAGGCGGATTGAGTGAAACTTGTACCGATCATGGGCTTGTCCTTGTCTCAACTCTGAGGATTTGGAGGGTACGATCACAGATCATGGACAGATAAGCAATGGATGACTCTCAAACATTGACCTTTCGAGAACCTTCATTGCTCGAGAAAACTCTACTTCTACTTCTACAACTTATCTGATTGGAAAGGAGTTGATGCTACGAGAATGTCGAGATTGGCGGCAAGAGAACAAATCGACAGTGATCTTAAAAACAGACTTTTATGAAGAAAAGGAAGGCTAGTAAAGATTTCTGTAATTTTTTTGTACGGAAGACGATTTAGTGTAGGAACTTCAGAACAATCTTGCTCACATCGGAGAAATGAAAAGCGGTTGCGGTTTCCTTCGCTCCCCGCATTTCACGGTCTACGTGTCAAGCAACGCTCGCGCCTGTCAATTTTGCAAAAAGCCCCTCTGCTCTCTGGAAATTGCAGCGAGGTCCCGCAGCTCCCCTAACAGCCTGAGCGCCAACCCTCTCATGCCCCTTCTTCTCCCGTCTCCTTCCCGCGTCCCGCCGCCGCCTCCCCTTCCCTCCTCTCTCCATCTACCTCCACCGCCACCCATGCCTATTTTTCACCGCCTCCGATGCCCCACGACGGCGGCTCTCCAGTGCCCCCCGGCAGCTCTCCCTCTCCCCCTTCCCCGTGGTGGCTCTCCCCGAGCTCTCTCAGTGGTGGCAGCTAGATCCGGTGCTGCCTCCCATGTTCGCGCCCTACGACACCCGCCCCGCCGCGTAGAAGCGGACACGCCGGGCAAGCCTGCTTGCGATGCTTGCGGAGCAGCTCCTCCTCCCTACGGATCTGGTGAGGGCCGCGACTACTGCGACAGTGGCTGGAGGCGTCGTCCCTCCCCGCCCCCTTACCGCGGCGCTCCTTTTTTCGGATCCGGTGAGGGTGCGGCTCGCAGCACCGGCGCCGCCGATAGGGCTGTCTCGCGGAGCGGCGGCGGCTCCTCTCCAGATTCGGTGATAGCTGCTACATTTCTTCTGCTACCTAGCTCATCACACGTGAATATACTAGGATACTGATCTTCCTATTGTGGTGGATGAATCACCTAGATGGATCATTTTGGTTTTAGAGGTTAAATTGTCAGCGTTAATTGTTGGGGAATTCAAGAAAACCCGTCACCCTCGAAACATCGAGTTTAACAAAGTTCTTAAGATATGTTTTTCAGGGTCGCAAACATGCGGTTTTCAGGAATATTGAGCCTGCGAAGCTTCTGGGTCGCGAACAGGTGATCTTCGGGAATCTTGAGCCTGTGAAGCCTCTGGGTCGCGAACAGGCAATCTTCAGGAATCTTGAGCCTGCGGAGCTTCAGGGTCGCGAACATGCGATCTTTGGGGAATCTTGAACCTGCGGAGTCTCGGAGTCGTGAACATGCGAAAGCCTGGAATCTCGAATCGACGAAGTCATGAATTTTGGAGGATGGCCAATTCGGGAATCTGTCGGAAGTCAAGTTCGGAAGTCTCAAACGGGGAAATTCACGAACCAGTGAGAAGCAAAGTCAAAGTTGTCGTCCCAAAAAGTCTGGGTTTAGAGTGTGAACTAGTGGCAGTCTTGTAAATATATGAGGCGAAAAAGACATTCTTGTATGTGTTCACATTAGGAATATTCTTTGAGCTCAAGGGTGTTTTCGGAATGTAAAAGTCCCTTCGTCTCCCTATAAAAGGGGGATGTGAGGGCATGTGTAAATGGATTGATCACTATTGAAAGCTCAAGCATTCCACGGCTGAATCACGATCTCTTCTCCTGTCTTAACTGCGCTTGAACGTGTTACTGCTCCTCCTCTCTTTTGTGTTCGGGGAATCTGATCGAGCTTTCGGATACCCCCCAACATTGGCGTCCACCGTGTTTCAGACGAAGAAAACCTCACGATGCCAAACAGAAGAAATCCAAGAAGAACGTTCCAGCTGAGACAAATCGAGATGACCATAACCCTCCTCAAGGGAATGAAATCCCCTTCTCCCTGAACCTTCAAACACCACAGATCAAGAGCGGAGAGCAAAGCTCGAAGCTCTGATGAAGGCAAGAGCTGAGAAGACAGCTCACACCCAAGAACAACTTGCTGAACAGCAAACATTTGAGAACGTTGATGATGATGATGACACCATAGATAGGGAACTAGAAAGAGTTCAGCAAAAAATACAGCAGCTGCAAAAAGACAAGGAAAAATTCGCGAGTCAGTTGCAAGCAAAAAGAAAAATCTCTGAAAAGTTAGAACAACTGAACAAGGCAAAAGAACAAATTGAAATAATACACAGAGAAATAGATTAGATGAAAGAACAAGAAAACAGTTCCATGTGGCAGGAATCGCCACATCAGAACTCTGGGCCAGCAAGAGAACCCCCGAAAGAAAACTTCTTCGCGGGGAACGGAATCTCACACTTCGTAGATTATGAGTCACCATTGTCCATTGGGCTGCAAACAGCACCTTGGCCGCCGAAGTTCAAGCCGGTCTCTCTCCCGAAATATAACAACTTCGGAAACTCCAGGCAATTCCTCATGAGGTATGAATCAGCTGTGAATTCAGCAGGAGGAGATGATGTTGCACTGGTCAAATCCTTCATCATTGCTTGCGAAGGACCAGTACTGAATTGGTACTCCTTGCTGCCGCCGCACTCAGTCTACAGCTGGGCAGATCTCAAGACAAAGTTCATGCAAGCATTTCAGATGTTTCATGACACAACGGCTGAAGTGTCGGATTTGTACAACTGCAAGCAGAAAGACAGAGAGCCACTGTGGAACTTCGTGAGAAGGTTCATGCAGCAGAGATCCCAAATTCCAGGAGTTGATGAAAGAACAACGATCAATGCGTTAATCAAGGGCCTCACTCCAGGGCCAACAGCTTCACATCTCACTAGAAAGAAACCCAAGACGGTTGAGGAACTTTTTCGTGAATTGGAGGAATACATCTTGTCTGATGATGACCATCGCAAGAGAGTAGCCGAACGAAATGAAGCAAGGCAGGGAAATAGAGAGATGACATGGAGAGCGCAATCCCAGAATCCGTGAAATATCAACAATGTCGAAAATCCACAACCTGACCAAAACAGCAAACCAAGCACCAGAGGAGGGTTTGCGCCCAGAGGAAGGGGAAAAGGAAGAGGACCCGCGAGGCTCACGAACCATAACCCGAAAGACCCTTACTTCTATTGCCAGTATCATGGGAGGGGCCACAGCACCGAAGGGTGCCCAGAAACAAAGAAAAACATGGCAAGAATTCAGCAAGAAAAAAGCGCTAATGAGCATCGCATCCTCAATGCCAAGCCAATTTCGCCCGAATTTTTGGCAACTGCAATTCGCGAACTCACAACCAAGTTCAGTCCCAGTTCAGCAATTCTCACAACCACAGTCATCGTGGCAACCATCGCAACAGTTTTTCCCCCAGTCACAAGCAATCCAGTCAATCTAACAACACAACCGATTCGGGAAATCTTACCATCACCTCCAGAAAGTTCGTCAAGGCCTCAGTCAAGTGCAGGACCTCAGAACCCCAAAGCATTGCCGTCTTTCGGGACTATCATGCTAATCACAGGAGGGTCAGCTATGGAATTCGAGACCAAGAAGCAAAGAAGCAATTACTTCAAGTCTGTAAACACCATCATCAATGACGGTCCAGCTGCACGTCCGGAGTGGGCAAAGGTGCCAATCACCTTCACGGAAGAAGATTTCAGGCTGAAATCTGCGATTCATAATGATGCTATGGTCATTGAGGTAAACATGGCTGGGTGGGTCATAGGAAAAGTCCTAGTTGACAATGGAAGTTCAGCAGATATCTTGTTCTTGAAGACTTTCGAAAAGATGAATCTGAGTCAGCACATGTTGGACCCGCCAGAGTACCCATTGCAAGGGTTCGGAGGAAAGCCAATCAAGCCGGTTGGAAAGATATCACTCCTTGTTTCCTTCGGAGATCTCGAAAACGACAGAACAGAGAGTCTCACCTTCGATGTGGTTGACATCTATCATCTGTATCTCGCGATTTTCGGCAGAGGTTTCATGAACAAGTTCGACGCAGTCATAAGGCAGCAGTTCTTATGCATGAAGATGCCCGCGCCCAAGGGGGTCATTACAGTATTCGGCAATCAACAAGAGGCCAGAAACATAGAAAAAGGCCACACGCCCGGCCAGACGAACGTGTACCAGCTGAAAACGGATGACAAGAAGAAGGAAACTTACGAAGAGGCCAAGCGGGATAAAGGAAAATTTGAAATAGCCGCAGATGGTGAAACCAAGAAAGTGTATCTGGATGACATGCCCGATAGAGCAGTCACAATAGGGGCTAACCTCAGTGCCGAAGAAGACAGAGACCTCGTACAATTCCTGAACCAGAACAAGGATGTTTTCGCATGGTCAGCTAAGGACCTGCAAGGTGTTGACAGGGACATCATTGAACATGCCCTGGAAACAGACGAAAAAATACCTCCCAAGAAATAGAAACTTCGGAAAATGTCTGAGGAAAAGGTGAAAGCAGTGGAAGTTGAAGTTCAGAGATTGCAAGACGCACAAGTAATCAGAGAAGTAGTATCCAGTCTGGCTAGCCAACACTGTACCAGTCGAGAAGAAAAATGGAAAGTGGAGAATGTGTGTGGACTTCACAGATCTGAACAAGGCATGCAAGAAAGACGATTTCCCCTTGAAAAGGGTAGACAAAATCGTAGATGATGCAGCCAACGGTGAAATGCTCTCGCTCCTGGACATGTTCTCTGGGTATCATCAGATCAGGGTTCGCAAAGAGGACGAAGAAAAAACAAGTTTCATCACTCCCTTCGGAACATTCTGTTTCATGAGAATTCCAGAGGGGCTAAAGAATGCAGGATGTACATTCTCAAGAATGATAGCAATAGTACTTCACCCCCAGATACGGAGGAACATCTTGGCGTATGTGGACGATATAGTCGTCAAAAGTGTTCAGAGGAAAGACCACATCAGTGACCTGGCGGAAACATTCGTGAACATGAGAGCAGCAAATCTGAAGCTGAATCTGGAGAAATGTGTATTCGGCATTCAGAAGGGGAAAGTTCTCGGATGCCTAGTTTCGACAAAAGGCATAGAGGCGAATCCCACAAAATCAGGGCTTTAGTGGAAATGCAAGATCCAGTTTCAGTGAAAGATGTGCAGAAGCTGACAGGGAGAGTGGCTGCCCTTAACAGATTCATTCCCAAAGCCGCAGAAAGAAGCTTACCATTCTTCCAATTCCTCAGAAGTGCCAAGAGCTTCCAGTGGTCTGAACCTCAAAAGCGATCCTTCCAAGAATTAAAAGATTACTTGTCCAATATGACCAAGCTCTGTCCTCCCGAACCGAAATCGCCACTTCTGCTATATGTGTCTGCATCAAGTTCGGCAGTAAGTGCGGTGCTAGTGCAAGAAAAGGAGGAAAGAAGGGAAGCTCAAACAAATTCTTGTATACTTTGCCTCTGAAGCTTTGTGTGGCTCCAAGATCTTCTATTCCGAACTGGAAAAAATCGCATATGCAGTCATCATGGCAGCAAGGAAGCTAAGGCACTATTTCGAGGGTCACAGGATAAGAGTCATCACCAACCAGCCATTGAACGATTTGTTCGCAAATAGAGAGGCTTCCACCCGAATAATCAAGTGGGCGCTGAACTCTCTGAATATGTGGTAGACTTCGAGAGAAGAAGTGCAATAAAGTCGCAAGTTCTGGCAGATTTTGTCGTGGATTGGACTTCACCTATTCAGAACATCGAGGAAAATGTACCTGAACCTTGGATAGTACAGTGTGATGGGGCTTGGTGTTACAAGGGGGTTGGAATTTCGGCTGTCGTAACGTTCCCAACGGGCGTAGTGATAAGATATGCAGCTCGGCTCGTATTCGCGAACAATGAACATTCCACAAACAACACAACAGAATACGAAGCTCTTCTGTTGGTATTAAGGAAAATGAAAGCCTTGGGGCAGCAGACCTTCATAATCAGAACGGATTCGAAAGTAATTCAAGAACATATCGAGAAAGAAAGTGAAGCGAGAAATCCTGTTCTCATGAAGTATCTAGAAAAAGTCAGGGAAATGGAAAAGCACTTCAAAGGTTACTCAGTCCAGCATATCCCAAGAGATGACAATCATGAGGTAGACAAATTGGCGAAAGCAGCAGCCAGAAATCAAGAGCTACCTCCTGATGTGTTTTTCAAAATCATTAGGGAACCATCCATCAAAGATTCAAGGCCGAAAATCGTGAATGTAGTGGACACTCCCGATTGGAGAGCAGAAATCATGGCTTATCTGAGAGGCCACTATGAGCCACAAGATGAGTTGGAAGAAAAAATATTGAAACAAAGGGCACGGGGCTATACAGTGGTAAACGGAGAACTATACAAATCAGGAGTCACTGAGCCTTGGCTGCGGTGCATCACTTCCGAAAAAGGCCTAAAGCTTCTAAAGGAAATTCACAGTGGATTCTGTGGTGCGCACATAGGCACCAGGGCTTTGGCTGGAAAGGCAATAAAGCAGGGATTCTATTGGCCCGCCACAAACATTGACGCCAATGCATTAGTTCGGCAATGTGAAGCATGCCAGAAAACAGCGAATCAACAGAATTTGCCTTCAATGCCAGTTCACTTAATTCCACCGTCGTGGCCACTGCAAAGGTGGGGAATGGATCTAGTGGGCCCATTGCCAACGGCTCAGGGGAATTGCCGATTCGCAGCTGTTGCAGTCGATTATTTCAAAAAATGGGTGGAAGCAAAACCACTTGTGCATATCAAAGCAACAACAATTCAGAAGTTCTTTTGGCAGAACATAGTCTGCAGATTTGGGGTTCCTAGAGAACTAACTGTTGACAATGGCAAACAATTTGATTGTTACACTTTCAAAGAGTATTGCAAGACCTTGGGTACTCAGGCAAAATTTTAGTCAGTATATCACCCACAGTCCAACGGAGCAGTTGAGAGGGCAAATGGCCTAATTTTTTCGGGAATCAAAAAGTGCTTGTTCGACCAAAAGAAGGGTAAATGGGTGGATGAATTACCGAAAGTGATCTGGTCTCACAACACTACAGTGTCAAGAGCAACGGGTTTCACGCCTTTTCGCCTACTTTTCGGCACTGAGGCAATGACACCAGAGGAAATCAAAAATGAAAGCGTGAGAGTTCTGAAAGCAAAAGAGATTGAGGAAATTGATAAGAAAGTGGAAAAGGACATGATCGAGCTAACAATTCTTGAAGCTGCTGAAAACATTGAGAAGTACCAAAAGGAGTCTAGGGCTTGGAGAGACAAGAAAGTGGTCCGAAAGGACATCAAAACTGGCGATCTTGTATTGAAAAGGAAGAAAAACTGGGAGAACCCAGGAAAACTTCATGAGTCTTGGGAAGGTCCTTACATTGCAAAGGAAACAGACATGCCAGGGGCTTTTCGCTTAATGGAGCAAACTGGCGAAGAGTTGCCATATTCGTGGAATGCTGACAGCCTGAAAAGGTACTACCCTTGAAAATTCCACTTGTAGTTAGATGTAATATACAGTGTTTTTTCTATTTTCACAAATTTGTATTCTAAAAAAATCTGAATCACGTGTCTATAAGTGATTTCGGGAAAAAATAAGTTGTAGCTAGATGTAATATAGCCTTTACTTTCTTAGTCGCATTAGAATAAGGAGGACCGTACTCTTTTCCTTGCAAAGGGGGCTCTAAATCAAGAGGCAAGGTTTTTAACGAGGCGGATCCTGTGTGAATTACTCTTTGTGATATATATATATATATATATATATATATATATATATATATATATATATATATATATATATATATATATATATATATATATATATATATATATATATATAAAGAGTCTTCCCCCAAATCGCGTATTTTGAGAATTCCATCGTGAAAAAGAAAAAGTTCATGAGAAAGGCTTCCTGATAGCCAGAATTCCATCGTGAAAAAGAAAAAGTTCGTGAGAAAGGCTTCCTGATAGCCAGAATTCCATCGTGAAAAAGAAAAAGTTCATGAGAAAGGCTCCCTAATAGCCAGAATTCCATCGTGAAACGAAAAAGTTCGCGAGAAAGGCTTCCTGATAACCAGAATTCAACCATATAAAAAAGAAAAAAAGAAGAGGTTGCGAAAAAAGGCCCGAGACAACAATAAGTTGTGGCCTAAAATCCCATCCACGAAGGGATTCCCACAAAAAAGGGCCCGAGACAACAATAAGTTGTGGCCTAAAATCCCATCCACGAAGGGATTCCCACCGAAAAGGCCCGAGGCAACAATAAGTTGTGGCCTAAAATCCCATCTACGAAGGGATTCCCACCGAAAAGGCCCGAAACAACAATAAGTTGTGGCCTAAAGTCCTATCCACGAAGGGATACCCACCGAAAAAGGCTCGAGACAATGATAAGTTGCAGCCTCAGTTTCCATCGTGATAAGCAATGACGATTCCGGTTAAGTGAATGTGAATGTCATTGTTCTGAAATTCTTTTTCCTCAATGAAAACTACTAAAAAATTTTTGCGAAAAAATCGTCTCGGTAGAAAGGGCAAGGGGCTCGTGCAAGAATTTGTAGAAGTTCACGGTCGAAGCAACTGAGGGTTGCAATATCAACCAGGGAAGGCATGCAACAGGGTCAAGTCCACAAAACTCGAGAACAAATTTTGTCGACTTGTCTAGCAACGTTTGAAGCTTTAAAGCATTTGCAAAAATCTCCACGAAAGCCCGACTGATCAAAGTATTCGAGGAATAGTAGAGCTTCGGTAATTTGACTACAAATTTTCATGCAAAACGGCAAGGTGGGGGAGGGTGACGTTTTTTCAGAAGAAAACGTCCTCATTGCCTTATTTGCATCAAAATTTCGAAACAGTTCAACACCAATTACATTGTTAGGTAAAAAAATCTAAAACAAAATTTCGACAACATATCCGGGTTCGCAACTATCATCTTCTGTAATGTCACTAGCGTAAGCAAAGTTGAACTTGCCGACAGTTGGGCTAAGGGGCTCCGTCTTCGGAATCTTCGCGAAACTCGAATTCGTAGATGTAGAACCTTCCTTCTTATTAACTAGGAAGCAGGAAGCAAGGTCGAAGCATCCCATAGAAAATCTAAGCGAAGTTTCGAGACAGAAGTCGGAAAAGTCTTGTTCGGGATGAGCCCTTTGGAACAAACTCCACGCTTCGCCACTAACAAACATTTTATCGCGATGAATCCGTAGTGGCATCACGTCCTGCGCAGGCCCAGCTTGCAGGACTTGTGCAGGTTAAAGATTACAAAACAACTGTTCAGACAAACTAGGTGAATGTACAAATATACAAAAGCAGCCTCGAGGGCGCGAATAGTTCGAAGAGACGTCTAATCCGCAATATCAACCTTCGGAGAGTTCTCTTCGTGCCCGGGAGCTTGGCCATCATCACTCCCACTGTCACTGCTGTCGCTCGAGTCCTCCTCTCCCGAATCGCTAGATTCTTCATCGCCAGTAGAGGATTCAGGAGACACAGCGCCCTTTCCGCGACTTTCTTCCTCGATCAGCTAAGAGAGGTAGTGGAGCAAAATGTAAGGAAAGTCAAGAAGCAAAAAGTGTCACGAACTAACAGCGGCGGCGAAATCGTGCAAAAATTTACCTGAGCAAGTTTAGCATGTGCAATGGTCTTAACGGCTCCTTTCCGGCTGGCTAGCCAAAATTCCCTCGCGAATTTGGACTTGATAACTTGAACATCTTCATTCGGCCGAATTAACGAGGTACTCATGGCACCGGGAAACTGCGAGATTTTTTCGCGAAACTTCGCGAGATCTGCGCAGTCGAAGTCATGCAGAAGTTTCAGAATGCTTTCCACTGAAAAAGCTGCTGCAAAATCGCTAGCACCAGAGATAACATCGGGGAGCGCCTTAAACTCAGCGTCGATCCATTCCATGAATCCAGAAACCCCGAGTTCAGCAGGGAGAGGTGCAGGGTGAATGCCAAATTCGTTTAGAGATTTCTCGTATTCCACGAACAAGAGCTTCAACCTATTCAAGAGATCAGAAACGTTCTTTTCCAAAGCCTCTTTCTGGTCAGCCAGAGCCTTCTCAAGATCATGAACTCTTCGATCTTTAGTGCTCAGAGACTTAGCCAAATCAGAGTTGTTCGCACGAAGATCTTCGATAGTCTTCAGAGACTTGTCATGATCTCAGCGAAGATTTTCAATCATTCGCAGATCTTCGTCATGAGTTTTCTGAAGTCTCTCGAGCTCTTTTCAAGAATTCTCAGCATCTTCCCCAGCAGCCTTCCTCTCATCTTGGCAACGCTTCAGAGTTTCTGCAAGTTCAGCCACCTTTTTCTCGAGATCCAGATTCACAGATTGAGCAATAGCAAAATTGCGCTTGATCTCCTTAGATTCTTGGGAAAGCAGTGCATTAACCTTCTCTTGCTCCACAAGCCACTCAGCAGCAATTCTCCCGATCAGTGAAGAATTAACCGCATAAGTGTCTTGAGTTCTCACAAGTTTGGATGAAGGATATGAGCGAAGAAGATCCTTGAACTCTGAAAAATCGTTACAGGCAAAGTCACAAGCAAGAAATCATAAAATAGCGAGAGTCAAGAGTCATTGAAAAGAGGGACGAACCTTGTCTGTTGTAGTTTTTCATGATGACCTTCTTCCCAGAGCTCGAAGAAGATTTACCCGCAGAGGCAAAAGCATTCTTCTGGGAAGATTCAGCCACTTTCCTGGAGATGCACACAATTCCTTCGAGCGAATTGTCCGAACCTTCCTCCCCTGTTTCATCAATAAGTGCAGGTGATTCCCAAAGCGTTAAAATCCGGGGGGGTGCCATCTCTATTTTTAGTCACTTCGCGGCCAACGCTTAGCAATTCACCGCGATGTGACGTACCGAAGCTTTTGTTGAATGCGGCGATGGAGGGAGAAGGATCTTGACCTTTGGGCAAAGATTCACGAACTTCAACCAGAGGGGCGTTGGCGGCAGGATCTTCATGTTTACGAATTGTGAGCTCAAGTTCTCTGACGAATTCGGCGGATGCCTCTCCCACCGGATCAGCAAGCTGGGAAACAACAACTTCGGGGGGCCACAGCAGAAGGCGCAGCACCGACGTCGGGAATAACCTCCTTCCGAACTTCGGGCGCGGCATCTGAAAAGGAGTCAATATCCACGAACTCACTTTCAGAACCTGATGGGCAATGTTCATGAAAGTCAAATCTCAACAAGGGCCAAAAAAAGGGATCTTTCGGCTTAGGTTCCACGAAGACATCGTTAAACGCAGAGGGAACTCGTTGAACACCCGAAGAGACAACTTTCTTGACGGCCTTCTTGGATTTCTTGTGAATCATTCGAGTGAGGTCGGAGGCTGCTTGGAGTTCGGCATCCGAAAGTTGTTCGGAGGTCCGACGCTTGCATTTCGTCGATTCTAGAGATTTCGTCTTGGAAGGTTGGACGCCAGAGGAAGTGCTCTCTTCAATAACTGACGGACCCCGTTTCGAAGATCTTCTTCGCGGGGCACTAATAGGAGCCGCTGAACAACTGGCGACAGCAACCGCAGGAACCTTCAATTTGCGACCAGGGCGTCGAGAATTAAAGGACTTGTCACCACAGACTTCAGTAAACACACGATTAATTCTTCTTTTGTGCTTCACCAGAAACTTGTATGCCTTGTATTCGTTCATGGTATACTCGCCTATCATCAAAATAACTCTCTTCTCAATCTCGACCATGAAATCATCGGCACTTTGGCCCTCCTTCAGTTTAATACCGAACTTCGGGAAAGGTACTTCTTGAGCAGCCCAGTTCACATTGAAATGCACGATCTCGGTGGGGGCCCAGCCACAAGAAATCGTCCAAATTTGTGCAGCAATGAATTCCTCGATAATGTTGCGGCCCCCAAGTATAGTGCTGGAAAGGTGAAAAGCACTCTCGCAGTTTCTAATCCCTACTGCTCGATGATTGAAGTCGGCAGTGTTCACAGCAGTCAGGGGTGCGATAGAGCAGGACAAGGGGTAAGCTGGTCCTTCGTAGCCATGAACTTCAGACATGTTGACCTTCACGTAGAACCAGTACGAATTCCAGTCATCAGTGAGGTTGGTCTTGCAACAGGGAGCGATCTGAATTCGCGTAATCCCTTTTCGGGTGTTTTGGCGTCGGGTGTTGAAGGTGCAGCATGCATGCTGAGCTTCGTAGAATTGCCCGTCGTCGACCTTGATGACGCCGGGGACGATAACCAATTCGAAAAATCTTGCAAAAGCGTCGACGCTAAGATTACGGCCGAAGGTCTTCATGATCCAAATAAATTTTGACACCTCAAGGAAAGAAGTCGGTGATAGCTGATGAATCTTCACTGAAAAAGCATCCAAGATCGCGGGCAGATTGGGATCACAAGGAAACCTAAAGCCGCATATGAAGAAGTCCCGAAACACGACAATTTCTCCATCTTCAGGAGTAGGGATTTGTTCGTCCAGTGGGGCTTGCCCAGTGCCCAAGGGAAAGAACCCAGCCGCTTCATATTCCCGAATCATATTGGCCGTGACCTTCGTTTCTCCGAAAACGAGAGAGGGAGGAAGAGGTCCACCAGCCCTTGCTCTGACCAGATCCCCGACGCCGGCATCTACATCTCCGACATCTTCGTCATCCGTTTTGACTTCGCCATCCTCGTGACTCCTGGAGCCACTGGCGGCGGGAGAACTTCCATCTTCGGGAGGTGGAGCATTATCAGGACCCTCGACAATAGCCTCGACTGGGAGACCAGCAGCGACAAGTTCTTCAGTCGTCATGGGTCTCGCAGTGCTTTTGACTCGAGCCACCTATTCGGCAGTTTTACAGAGAAAAAGAAATAAGAACAACTTTCGCGAATGAAGTTTAAAAAATAAAAAACCTATTGCAATAAGAAGAACAAATAACAACTAAGGAGCTAAAGGAACAATACCTTAGAAAGGTTCGAAGAAAGTTGGAAGGTCGCGAACTTTGAAGCACAAGACGAGATTCCGCAAAGAGGAAGAGTTATGATTCGCGTAAAAAGCGAGAGAGCGGTGAAAACATTTAACAGCAGAAGACTCCTATTTATAGGGGCGAGGGGGGTAGTTCCGCGAAACCTGCCTCGATTAGACCGTTACAGGGTTTCTGGGTGACACGTGTCCACTCCGACGTTCCGAGGGTGACGTTTTTTACTAAATTTCCGAAATGTTCGTGGAATCGGATCGTCGGAGTCAACCCGCTTCCCCGAGGGGCTAGTGTTGGGGAATTCAGGAAAACCCGTCACCCTCGAAACATCGAGTTTAACAAAGTTCTTAAGATATGTTTTTCAGGGTCGCAAACATGCGGTTTTCAGGAATCTTGAGCCTGCGAAGCTTCTGGGTCGCGAACAGGCGATCTTCGGGAATCTTGAGCCTGTGAAGCCTCTGGGTCGCGAACAGGCGATCTTCGGAAATCTTGAGCCTGCGGAGCTTCAGGGTCGCGAACATGCGATCTTCGGGAATCTTGAACCTGCGGAGTCTCGGGGTCGTGAACATGCGAAAGCCTGGAATCTCGAATCGACGAAGTCATGAATTTCGGAGGATGTCCAATTCGGGAATCTGTCGGAAGTCAAGTTCGGAAGTCTCGAACGGGGAAATTCACGAACCAGTGAGAAGCAAAGTCAAAGTTGTCGTCCCAAAAAGTCCGGGTTTAGAGTGTGAACTAGTGGTAGGCTTGTAAATATATGAGGCGAAAAAGACATTCTTGTATGTGTTCACATTAGGAATATTCTTTGAGCTCGAGGGTGTTTTCGGAATGTAAAAGTCTCTTCGTCTCCCTATAAAAGGGGGATGTGAGGGCACGTGTAAATGGATTGATCACTATTGAAAGCTCAAGCATTCCACGGGTGAATCACGGTCTCTTCTCCTGTCTTAACTGTGCTTGAACGTGTTACTGCTCCTCCTCTCTTTTGTGTTCGAGGAATCTGATCGAGCTTTCGGATACCCCCCAACATTAATACTGTAGGAAGATTTTCCTTGTGAATTAATATTCATAAATAGGAAAAAAGTAGACCAAAGGGTTGCCTGGTATTTGTGTTTCGTATACGCATTTGCTCGCTGTAGGAAAGGATGTTGTGTAGGATTGTGCTTAGTTTTGTTTCGAGATTACCTAGAGGTTTGCACATCTGTAGCTTTATCAGCTTATAAAAAGTATGTTGTCCAACACCATATCCTCTTCTTTGTTGTGGTTGCAGTGAAGGTTTTGGCTTCGGTCCGTACAAATTCTTGGTGACTTTGGTCTCAACCTTTACTCTGACTAATAACTGGGTAGGAAATATCGTTCCTGCAGTTGTGAGTTTTGTTTCGCATGTGGCATGCAGCCTGGGCCTACAGAGCCCTTTTGGTTTGAACTTTGAAGAGGTATCCTAATAATTTCTGGAATGAGATTAACAAAAGTATAATCCTAGCTGAACCAAAACATAACAGTTAACTAGCCTATTATCATGTGTGTAAAGCATTACAAAATAGCAAAGTGCATAGGTTTCTTAGAACTCTGTCTGTTCACTTCAAAGTGCATACATTTTGCTGATGTTTTTGTTAAACTATGCACATAGAAGTGATTGTACAGTATATCCACCTGAATATGTAGAGTTGTGTTTTAAAAAATTGACCTGTCAAAAAATGTACCAAAATTGAAATACACGGGGTCATGAATCATATTATGTTCGATGATGCAATGCTTCGCTTAGTTTTGATGCCTCTGTGAATACGATTTCTTTTGATGCTGCAAGGCTTAGGTTACCTTCAGAGTAGTACAAATATTTGTACAACGCTCATAGCCTTATTTTTTATCATATATAAAAACTTCATTCGTAATGATCATTGCTTGCAAATCAAATTATTGTAGTCTTTTCTTCAAAAAAATGGTTGTATAGTATACCTTAGAAGTTTGATTGTTCACATGAGGCATTTGATAGTTTTAGCTACAACGGCTGAAAATGCAAACTATACCATCTTATAAGGTCCAACATGCAGCTTGATTCATTTGACCACAAGAAATGTACATAATTTCGGTAGCAGGGATACTGTACAGAGTATGATGCAGCATCCTCTTTTGTTTCATGCTCCTTGGAATGTCTGGATTTTAATGGTGTTTTGTTTGAATGCTTCACTACAGGTTGCTAACCTATGAATCTTAGCAACTCTGGTGGTCAGTAACAAATAATAAAGAGGTATGTACTCTTTTGTCTTGTAAGTTAACAAAAATTGTGTATTTAGATTACCAGATACTTTTTTGAGTCTATGTTTTTCAGGAAAGCTTGACAAATGAGCAGTTCTTAAAGCAATTTGTGTTGCTTTTCGGGAAACCACTGGGTCATCTGTTTGCTTGGGTGAACGTTGGTTCATCGATTCCCATGTTATTTGCATGTTAATAATTTCTTATTAGTGGAGATAATCAGTGTCATTGGTTCACTTACTGAACTGAATCTGTTAATGATAACCAGCCTATCAATGAGTTGCATACTATGACATGTGACGGGATCATAATTGTTGCTACAAATTAAGATCTGTAATAATATATTGATAATAAATATTGTGAACCACTTTGTCAGTTTTGAAATGACAATCCATCTTTGATGATAAGGACTTGCACCCATAGCTTAGGCTATGTTGTCTAACACTAAGGCTATTATTTTTTTAGGAGAGTCTAACACTAAGGTTATGATGAAGTAGTATCAATATTTCTCTTTTCTTCATGATGGGGTGTACTTTCGATAGGGCGCGCATCGCGCGCCGGATCGTTCTAGTTTTAATTAACTTTTGGGTGTGGATGACTCATTACATTTTGGTGCAATTATTTTAAAAGTTGGTGTGATGCACATGCTTGTGAAGACACGATGCACATGCTCATACGATATGGTGCTCATGATGCAGGTTACCATGACTCTGAGTTAATGATTGAGAGGGAATCTTAGGTTGAGAAGGAGTATGTGTGGCGAGTCGCATTCTCACAACCAAGATGCCTAGTGCGCTCCCAGTGGCAGTCATGTGGCTGCAGCGCACGTGATGCCCTATGTTCCGTCGCGGCGCCTTTGATTATGGGACAACAACATCACCAAACAAGATAGAGAAGGTATGAGTATGGAAGTTTCCATGCGAATGCACGTTAGTTCACCCAAGGTTCCCAAATGCATAGGCTCTGCAATGCATACTCCAACAAGTGACATTTATTTTAATTCAAAAAGTTGTGAGCAAGACTAAAGAGGATAAGTTCAGGATTGAGAGATCGGACGATTCATGATTGGCAAGAAACTTTTGGTCGAGTTGAGACTCATCACAGAACTTTTGATCTGATCACAACCAGCATGAATCATATCTTATGAAAATAATTGTTGAAAGATGTTTAAGCAAGGCATTACATGGATGAAGGTCTGGGGCTCACCCACAACTCTTGGGACTACAATGCAGACTAGCGGCACAAAAGAAGCTCCTAGTTCAGCCAACCACAACAACTAACCAACACGGCTACACCACTAGGGTTCCTTACAACTATTACACTCATAGGACTCAGGACTTTATTACAACATACCAACTTCCTAGGGTTGGATCTTCCATGCCGAAGACTATGGTGATTCAAGTCCAAACTCTACTCCGGACTCTCCTTGGATGTCCTCAGCATCTTCTTCTTCTGCTGGTCTGGGAATGACAGGTTCCAGAGGTGGAGCTGCTATAGCTTCCAGTTGATTCTCTAGTTCAAGCATATACTGGTCACTATGCTGCAACAGGAAGTTCTGCTCATGTATGATTTCACTTAATTCTTGTATCTTTGCCTTATCCTTGCATCTTTCCTTCTTGAGAGTAGCTATCATTGCTCGGGCTCCCTTCAATGCTTGAGTGGTGTTCTCCATTTCTTTAACTCGGTACCTATAGATTTGGTGTCTATAGAATACGCTTTCTCCCTCCATCCGGCGGTAGGTGTCATACATGGCTTCGGAGAAACGAACTGAGGTGACGAGATCAGGACTATAATGATAATTGCCTTGAGTTGGAAGAAAAGCTTCGCGTCTGACACAAGGTACTGTGTGTCGCTTAGGTACAGGAATCACTCTGGCTGCAGTACCGGCTACCTCGTCAGGGTACATCCCACAAAAAGTTGTGAGCACTTCGAGAGCAGCCTTCTGCACAGTGGCAGCCAGGTTTCGTCCTTGTGCCTTACACTCCCACTCTTCCCAAGCAGGATTGGACGGGCACATGGAAATCTTCACCTTCACTTCACAACGAAGGAGCTAGCCGATGGTCATGACCTCACATGTCGAGTACTCTGGGTAAGCAGTGTACCCAAAGTCCTTCAGGGTGTCCCACAAAAGTGCAGGAAATCCACCCTCTTCGAGGTAGTTCACGAGAGTCCATGCTTCCACATCAGCCGACGTAGATTTCAGGTTGTCCATCTGGACATAACGACAAAAGTGAGAGCTAGACTGGTGTGAGTGTACAATGATAAACTTGTTCCATGATAAAAGAGTATGTGTTTAAGAAATGGGGTAGCCACAGGTACCAAGGTACAATCGTATGTTAGAACTCGAAACGAGCAGACATACATAATGACATAACATTCTGGCAGTTGTGAACAAAAATTCATAACTTAAAAACCAGAGCCCCAAAATTTCTCAAATTTGTGTAGCAAATCAGCAAGTTTATAGACATATGTTTGGTAGACAAAGATTGAGCTAGAAGATTAGGAAGGTGCTTAACTAAGCAAGATTTCGGGTTAGGTTTCTGGAAAAATAGCAAGACAGGGGTTCACAAAACTGAGCACAACTTGAGGTAGACCAAGGCTATGATCATGGATTTCGGCGAGCAGGATTTAGATTAGGTATTGTGCAACTTTGATAGAGATAACCTAGACAAAAAGGTTCTTGAACAAGGGACAACAATCTAAGCAACAACTCTAATAGATTTATGGACAACAACACATCTACATCTGAGAGGCTAGGCAGGACAAAACATACTAGCAATATTTTACCTTATAGAGCACATAAACAAGTATGGGTTCGGTTTTGAGCTTTCACCGATTTTTAGCATGATGCAAGACGTCCTATTCGTCCTCACAAGGCAATCAAGCCAAAACTCGAAGTTAGCGCCGGTGGCAAGGCACATATGCATTTCTCTCTATAATAGCTAGTCGAGAACTAGTCGATACTCACTTAGCGACTTACGAAACGCGGTTAGTGTACCTGCAGAAGATCACAGATCAAAACGAACCTTTCATGACAGCACTCATGAAAGCGTCCACATACATTACCGTTCACTATAGAAACAACATCCATGCGTAAAGCCACTGCATGGACAGCATTCAACCTCGGACACCCTTCGTTTGAATGGAGTGTGTTCTTGCCTCGCATACTCGACATGCGGAATGCACACGTTTAAAACACATGGCGACATCACAACTCATGACCAGACGTGAAGATGGGATCCGTGGAATGGATCACTCCATCAACCCTCGCAATTCCCATGATGCGGTACAGCACATGTATAATACACGTGGCTCATCTAGTTTGGTTGTGCAAGAAAGTAAGTCTGACATAAAGTAAAATGTGCTGGAAGTTAGCAAAATAAACCATAGGTTAATAAGCCACCTGAAAGAACCCAAAAAATCCCTCTAGGGCCTCTCGGTCTAGTTTATCCTTAACGGACCAACGTGTTTTGCAAATCCAAACAATCTTGGCAAATTTTATTCAAAAACCAATGATTAAGGTTATTAATTAATCTCCGGTGCATATAATTTCTCTGATGTCAACTGCGACAACCCGCTCAGGAAAATACCGTACTATCGCCTAAACCAATCCACTTTGGTCATTAAGCAATAATAAAGTATCATACTGTCATTAGTTGTCGGGTTAACGCCCGGTAAATCACTTGGAATTTCAAACAGAGGATTGACAAATGCATTAAAACTCACACGAAGGTGAGTCCAGAGTACCACACGAATTAAATCCAATTTATTACAAGCCATTGTTCAAGGCATGAAGTAAAGGTTCAGAGTTCGAAAACAGCGAAAATAAAATAAACTAGTGCAATGGTAAACATCACAGCAGGCCATCCGTGATGTCATCACTTGTCTTCATCCACCCAGTCAACAACACCTGCACATCAGTTTTAAAGTAAGGTTGAGTATACTAATACTCAGCAATACTTAACCGTCGGGTGATAACTACATCACCAAACTCTAGACATGAGAGGCTTTTAGCCGGTGGGGTTTCTTTTGCTGAACAGCCACGAAGAGTATGTCCTTACTTTCAATGTTTTAGCACAATTTATAGTTGATTACCATTTCTAAGTGTGCCAACTAATTCAATCAAGAATTGTACAAACAATTAATTCAAGTAGTATACTTCACCAAGTTCCATCATTACGGGATATCATGGCTAGTTGATTAAGTAGTCTCAGATAACGGTGAGAGGCCGACAATCGATTGATTTGAACCTTGCAAGGTAAACCTAAGCACACGGTAGGGTGCCCCCGTGAGGACAACCATCCAGGCGGTTCTCAAAAGTCCTCAGATTGGGATCGAATCTTACAGTCTGGGGTACAAGGTTAGTTGGCATACCCTGCGAGGCACCCAACTGTCACACAAGTACCCCCTGCCTGGTAGCTAGCCGGGTAGGTGATTCCTCATGAGTAGTAATAGTAAGTTCCTGCACTATCTCATTAAGGTACTAGGCTTACCGGTCTCATTCCCGACAAGTGCTTAGTACATTCAAAAGCTTAGCCCACGAAAGCCACTGGACCGGAGCCCAAATCCCATGCTCTCACCACATGAGAAATCCATTTATTAAGATCTTATGATTCCAACATAAGAACCTATTCTCATGAGTGACAAACATCACTCGACTTCTATCGGGTCCTATTGCAGAGCAGCTATCGACCTATCATACTAGTGATAGAGCATAGGTACCTAAGGATCATGCATCTAGGGTTTCAATTCAATTCCTGAAACGTAAATGCACAAACATAGCAAAGATAATTGCATAATTTTTTAAAAGACGGGGTTAATGATCCGGGGCTTGCCTTTGCTAGCAGGGTTGGCCTTGGGCCCTTCTGGACTTTGGTCCAGGCCTTGAGCTATGAACACGTGCTGCAGCTCTTCGTCAGCACCTTCATCTCATCCTTCCGGCACGAGCGTACATCTACCGTCAGGAAGATCCACGAAGATGCAAATGCACGATTTGCTTAACGATTTTTAATTCACTTATTACAAACAGAAATGACAACCATGGGGCGCATGGTTGACCACATTCACCTAGATAAGAATACATTCAGCATACTCTTCCAAAAGGGAACAATATGCGGTTCATTATTAATTATTCTTTTTGATAGTGACTGTGTACATATATAGGCAAATAATTTAATTTAATTTCACAAACAGCAATGGGTTGATAACATTTAGCCTTTTAATAAGATTTACACACACAAGGTTATTAAAGGTGGGTTGGTGATTTTCCCCTTTAATTGACTATTAAGCCTTAAATGGCTTTCATAGCTTTTGTTCATAAAATCAATTATTAAAATTTAGTGGAAGGGTTTATTAAGCACTAATCACCTATAACAAGCCACTGAATACACATGCATGCTTAGGATAGCTAGGAAATTAATTATACCAAAAATAACAAAAGCAAGCTAGTAAAGCAAGGTAAATGCATACAAAAAATAAATACACATCAAATTATTCAAACTTTCTCCCACATGACCTCTGGCCTAAAACTAATCTAGGAATGCAACATATACACCTAGAACCCTTATAGAGCTTGAGTTATGCATTTATAAAGAAAAACAAGCATATATCAAGAATAAATATTTCTGACGGTTATCAAATTGTATCAATTCACCAGAGGTGCAGTTTGGCAGAAAAAGATAACATGCAGAAGTTGGTCACAAAAATCTAATTATTTTTAGCTACAAAAATCATTTGGACAGATTCTTCATAAATAGAAAACAATTTATATAAAAATTTTAGGACATAACTTTATGCAATTTTTGGTACAGGAACTAGTCATAACATAACACACAACATATCCAAAAAAGTAGCTACAGAGGATTTATGGATTTTGAGATACAACAGATCTAGGTTTTTCACATTTCTATTTTTCATGCAAAAATTATCATGAAACAGCCTGGACAAGTTTAACGAAAGTTGTAGTGCTCTTCACATGGAGTCTAGCAAAATTGAGTTTGTATTTTTCCGATGTCTCTACGATTTTTCTAGAGATTTTACAATATTCAGCAAATTGACTTTACTATTTGAGATACGGTTTTACACCGAGGTCCCTGGAACTTTTCTATTCTTCACAGATATGCCCCTAGATTGCAGATTGGCCCCTAGAAAGATTAAAAGCTTTGCAATGTGGCCCTTGGCCAAGAGGAGGCGGCGGGCTCGCCGGAATCCGACGATTCCGTCGGCGCTCCCGGGCGGGTAAGAGGTAGGGAGTCGTCCATGCTCACCTAGGGTTCCGTTCAAGGGGTTGGACTAGGTCGGGGAGCTGCCAGCGAGGGAGTCGACGGCGCAGCCGGGCGGCGGCCGCCTGGAGCTCGGCTCCGACGAGGTTGCAACGCCTGCAAGGCAACAAGCGACTCTAGGAGTTGCGGTAGGTGTTCACGGTGGTGGTGGTATGCTCACACGGCCGGTGGTGGCTCGGGTCTGGCAGCTCACCACAGAGGCGGCCATGGAGGCTCGGCGGCGGAGCAAGGCGGAGGTGGAGGGGGCTCGCACACGCAGGGGCCGGCCCTGGACTTTTTATAGGCGGCGGCCTGCTTGCTTCGGGATTAAGGGAGGGAATCACGCCGTGGTACGGCGGCCTCGGTAGGCGCGCGAGTAGGGAGCTCGCGGCTGGCCAGTGGGCACGGCGGTGCGGCGGGCGGGCGAGTGAGGGCTCGGTGCGTGGCGAGAGGGGTGTCCCGAGGGTGTGGCGCACGGACCGGGGGTCACGGGCCCGCCTCGGCGTCCAGGTACGACGGCGTATGGCGCATACGACGCGCGTGGCGCGCTGGAGCGCGAGACGCAGTGGCACGCGTGACGTCACGCGTTCCGGCATGAAATGTTGCGGTGCAGGTGACTTTGACCAAGATTTACTCCCAAAACTTGAACTGAAGTGCACCGAGGGGTAAATAGCAAAGTTGTAGATCTCACTATCCTCTACAACTTCTACAAAGGCTCTATGGTGTTTTTCTCCACGGTTTTTTTGCACAAATTGCTGCCAAACTTCGAATGCCACTCTGTTTCGGTGAACAGGAGCTGCTAGCAGTTGAATAAGTTTTCCACCCCTTTCCACTTAAAATTTGAAATGCCATTCAACATGAAAGTTGTGTCCCTCAAAAAACTGGACAACTTTCATATTGGGATATTTTAAAGTGTTTAGGTGAAATTTGGAGAACGCGACAAAAGTTTTGGAGGACATTCAAAAACACTACGGTTTAAGTGGGGTTTGACCATGCCTTTGACCAATGGTTGACTACTAGTGTGTGTTGACTTGATCAAGAGGGTCATTAGGGTTGGTCGGTGAGGTTTTCGAGATGATGACCCAGGTTGACCTAGGTTTGACCAACGTCAGCCGGTTTGACTCAGCTGTTTCGGCCATTAGCGTTAATGACGCTAATTAAAAACCTGGGGCGTCACAGGCGCCGAAGGTGTGCATAGGTCAGGAACACCACTTGTCGAGAGCGCTCTGACGAAGGACGGGAACGGGTCATGTGGGATGCCTCAGAGGCCCATTATGGCTGCGGCGGTGTTGTAGACCGCTTCGGTGCCGAAGGTGCGGCGCATGTGGTGGCCCTAGCCTTGTCAGAGGAGCGCTGCAACACGTAAGCGCGTCGGACGTGTAAAGGGTGTTGTACGAAGGAGAGACAAAAGGTGTGAGGACCAGAGCGTCCGAGGACTGGTGGATGGTCGCTCCTGGTTGTGATGAGTGATTGACAACGTGGTGTGGACTAACTCTTGGCCGAGTATTGCAGGTGCAGGTTGCGGCTTGATTTGCGTTGGTGCAGGTGAAGAGTGGCGCAAAAAAGTCTATGCCTTGCGGGGCCTCAGAGGAGTGGAGAGACAGGTAGGCCAGACTCGAGGGACCCGGTGGCCAGCGAGTTCAACTGTGGGCCACATGGTGGCAAGAAAAGAAAGACGAAGTCATCGACTGAAGCCGGTGCATGGTAGCGGCTCGCGACCGGAGTCCGCACGCGGGGTTTGTGGCGGTTCACCAGAAAACCGTCGGGTTACTTGGTTGAACCACAAAATCAGGACCGGAGGCTCAGCGGGTGGAGACGGGATCCGGGCGCACCGAGAAGCTTCGATGCCGGCGGACGCGTGGTGGGATCGCAGGACTTGCGTCGGGAGGACGCGGTCTGCGGCAACAGCGTGACCGTGCGATGAAAAGGAGTGCTACATGACCTATTTGCCCCTAAGGGGTTGTATCACAATATAAGTGCTAGGGGTAGTGTGGTCTTTTGCCTGGCCCGGAGGGGACTCATATATATTAGCTCTAGGGTTTCCAGGCAAACTATCCATCTGGACTGCTTCTCATTTCCTTGCTCTCTAGGGTTAGATTTTTCCTCTGTTTGTAAAGAATCTGACCTCCGAGTGAATGTAAGCTTTCATGGTTGCGTCGATTCCCGGTTTGTAGCTCGTTGGATTTTCGTGTCTTTTTGGAGCTATTTTCGTCGGTTTTTCGTGCGTGGCTTGTTCCTTCGATTCTGAGGTGTTTGGGCTCGGATTTGTTGGTGGGAATCATGGATAGTTACTTCGTGCATCTTTGTGCTTGATCTTGATCCCCAAACTTCGAGTTCGGCCTCCGATTGAAGCATTCCGATTGGAACCTAGGTTTTTGGTTGAGTTCAGTGACGATTCAATTCCTGGCGTTTTAGTTCATTTGAGGACCCATGTTTTGGGGCATAGCATCCCCTAGGGATGCTTCACATCTTCCCCAAATCTTTCCAAAAGAGCTCAAGCCGTTTGGGAGATCCATGGATGGGTAGGAGAGGTTGTGCTCGCGGTTTGGAGCTCGGGCTGCTCTGTTCGTGCCTTGTGGACAGTCCGCCTATAGGCCGCGGACAGTCCGCGTGGAGCCTTTCGCCTAGGGTTATTCGTGTTCGTGACGTGTTCTTGAGCGTCTTCATTTCGATCCGTTTGTCCAGTTGTTTCTGGCCGGAAGGGGTTTGGCGGACCGTCCGTCCAATGGCCGCGGACCGTCCGCGTGTAGGGTACGAACCGTCCGTGTTTTGGGGTGCGCTGTTGGTGGTCCTGTTGCGTTTAACGGACCGTCCGCCCGAGGGTCGCGGACTGTCTGCCCTGTCCTCGCGGACCGTCCGCCAGGGCTTTCGCAGGACAGCTAAGTCCTTTGCTTCTTGAGTCGTGCTTCCACTTTGGGATCGTTTGGGGTTTGTTACTAGGGTTGGTAGATCCGCTGTGACTACTGACCTTGGCAAACTCGTGTGGGAATCCTTGGTTGTGAATTTGGGGTATAGGTCAAGTTTTATCTTTTGAGAAGAATTTTTATCGACTCCCATTCACGCCCCCCCTCTGGTCGCTTAATCGGTCCTTCAAGGTGACGCGTGTAAAGGAGGCTCGACCGTGCGAAGACACGCTGGAAGCCCGTACGAAGCAAGGAGTTACTGTTATACCCTTAAAAAGCGTGTAAAGCCGTTTGTCAAGAACGAAAAAGGTGTAATTGGGGTATTTGAGCTTCCCGAGGGCCTCCTATAAATAGAGGTTCCCTTGTAACTGAACAGACACACATTATTAAGAAGAGAGCTCTGAAGGCTCCAGTTTGATTCCAAGGCTTTCGTTTTTTTAGTACTTCGTTTCTTTCATAGCGTAGAGGGGTAGCTGTTTTAGTAGAAGTAGAAGTAATTTAGTCGCAATTTAGAGTAGCCTGCCTAACGAAGGCAGAAGTAGTGGTAGAGCGCTCTGTTCGTCTCCGAGGGGGGCCTTCGGTCGTGTCCCCTTCGGAGGAGGGCGGAACCTCCAGGGGGCTGTTGTGTTGGCGTCCATTTTCGGGCCCGATCTCCACCAACAGTTGGCTTTTTGGGTTACCCATGCAAAACGCGACAATCTTATGATATTAACCCTGCTAAGCTCGATTTCGAATCCCCCAGCACCCTCTCAGACCAAAATCATGGCGGGTCGTAAATACAAATAGGAGTACTCCATTATCATGCGCGTTTCAAAACACAGGAAAACGCTCAATTCATTTGGCTTATCAGCCACCAGCCAGCAGTACTTTTCACTCGGAACAAATCAGCCATAAGCAACAGTCAGCAAAACTTTTCTCTCAGAACAAACCAGCACCAGCCATCAGCCACCAGCCAAACGAACATGCTGAAAGTGAGCACCCGTCAGGCCGTCACTAACCCAGAGGTGGCACAAATCGACCAGCGTCGTGCCGGGGTAGATCACGGTGGCGACAGCCCGAATCCGCGGAGGCCAGGGCGGCAGGCCACAGCAAGCTGCGGCCGTGCATCATCGAGCGAGGACCAGCATATCAGCGTCATCAACTGGCCACAATCAGCCGGATCTAACTAACGGCAGCATCAAACATGCGGCCTCGGTGAGCCCTGTCGACGCCTGACAGTGACTTGCATGGGAATAATGGTGGTGCCGGCCGCGCCGCGCAGCGCCCTCCTATTTCCCATCTCGCAGCTCGGTCATTTGGTGGCTCCGACTTTTCCCATACACAAGCACAACTAGTTACACAATTTGTTGTGAGATGCTACGAGATGTTGTTGGTTCTATATCCACTTTATTTGGCTTTAAAAGCTAAATTTCATTCCCTGGAACACTGAAATAAGCTGCTGGAACGTCGGCGCGGCGGCTAACAGATGCGCGTGTCAAGGCGTTTCCATGGCCTTTCACACGCGCTGCCCGCGAACGGTGCCTCCGGCCGCGACTTGTCGGTCGCGCGTTGGATTCCTGGCTTCCCGCGGTGTCCGGCCGGGCCGGCCTTGGCGGCGCACACCTCATGCCCGCCGCCATTGGTCGCTGCCATTTGCCGTGCAATGCCGGGTCATTTTGGTTCCGTCACCCCGGCCCCCGGCACGCCCAGACCAGCCGCCGAGCAACGGAAAGCGCCCGCCACCTCCTCCAATTCTCCCTTCCCCCGGGCCGGCCGCGCCCGCGCGCGCGTTCCCAACCGGAACCCGTTCGTCCGTCCCCGCGACGTGAGCAAATAGGAACGGGAGGAGGTGTGCAACGGGAGAAAGGCAGCCTTGAATGCGCGTAGTACACGTCTGTCCGCCGCGCCCGCGCCCGCGCCCCCTCCTGGCCGTCGCCTCGCTCCAGCTTTCCCGGGGCGCCAGGATCCTTGTTCGCTTCCGCGTGCACCTGCCGCGCTGCAACTGCATATGCCGCTGCCTGCCGAGTCGTGCAGCGCCGCACACTTGTCCCGCGCCGTACTAGTACTCCTCTGTCGCGTGACCACCTGCCGCTACTCTGCTGGGCGCGCGTAGCATGTGGTTACCGTGGGAATGGGAGAGATGCTGCTCGGCGAGGCAGGCGCACGGCACGGTGGTTGGGTTGGGTTGGAGCCAGCAGGCCGCCGCGGGTGGCGTCGCGGCTGAGGTAGCCAAGCTAGCAGAGGTTGCCGAACACGGGAGTGCGGAGCGGCCGATAGATGGGCGGGTGTCGTTGCACAAAACAACCATAAAGACAGGATCGCACACGAATGAAGCGGGAATGTAGGAACGCGTGTGGTGAATCGTCCGTTCCGAGTTTATTGCTGAGATGTCAGGCATGAAATTGGAATGAAACAATCGAAGATAACTGATAAGACACACACACACAAAGGCGATCGACAATCCGATCGAATCGATTACACACACACGCACACGGGATCAGCCGAAAGCTGCAGCTTGGCCGTATGAATCTGATGAACCAACCCTCACGCGCTCAAATTATCTAACCTCATCATCATCTTTCGCCGGCTCATCACACGGAGGCTCAGTACGGCTGGCCGCGTGGGTGCCAAGGCGCTACTCGCCTACGGGCCCGGCGGCTACCTCCCCCCCACTCCACCTCCTCGAACGGTCAACGGGCCTGCATGCATGCAGACTGGCCTGCGGAGAGACAAGTCAAGCATGCATGGCCGCAGCTAGCTGCTCTAGGCTGCTGTAGCGTTAGCAGGCCCGGCCGTTCTTCTTCACATGAGAATTACTACTGACTGGATACTAGCTAGAGACTTGTGCTGTCTTCTGCCATTGCTACCGGCTAACCTAAACCTCCACGGCAATGGCCGTGTCAGGCTTGATCGTCGCCAGCATCTCCGGTGCCACCACGAGGCCGCCGTCGCCGCTGACTCCGCCGGCCGCCGCCGCCGCCGCGCACGTGACGGGCTCCATGTCGATGGCCACCGTGACCTGCTGCGGGTCGTGCGCCACCACCACCGCCGCCGCGGGTGGCTCCGACGGCAGGATGTCGATGGGGTGCACCTCGGCGCCGCAGCTGGCCCTGCCCTCGTGGTGCGCCGGCGGCGCCGGCGCGGCCGCGGCCACCTCCTTGACGTGCTCCGGCAGCTTCACCTCCTCCACCATCACCACCGCCGCCGCGGGCTTCCTGTTCCGGTACGCCATGTAGAGCGCCATCTGCGCGAGGCCGAACACGAAGCCCAGCACGTTGGGGAACGCCACGAATACGTCCTTCTTGAGCGCGCCGTACGCGAACCAGATCACCGCGCTCAGCACCAGGAAGAAGGACAGCGAGAAGGGCATGAACTCCACGCTCTTGGTCCGGATCACCTGCCGCTGCAAGTCAAATCGAATCGAAACCAATCAGATTTCTTCAGATCGCGAAACAATTCGATCGCTTCAGATCGAGCAACGTATAGGTACGTACCATGATGCTGAGCGGCGCGGCGAAGACGCTGAGCGCGACGCTGACGCAGATCCAGCCGAGCACGTGCACGCGGAGGCCGCCGCTGGGGAGCACCATGGTGACGAGCGAGACGAGGCCGAAGACGCCGACGTTGAGGCCAAGCAGCATCTTGGCCGTGAGCACCCGGGCGGCCCTGGGCGCGTACGCGAGGTACATAGCGATGTACACCGTCTCGATGACGCAGCCGACGCCGTTGATGGTGACGAGCAGCACGGCGCCGGTCTTGAGCAGCGCGTAGAAGATCCACAGCATGCAGCTGAAGAGCGTCACCACGTACGGCGTCGACAGGAACCCCTCCGTAGACTTCTTGCGGTACACGCGGTAGAACGTCGGCCTGCAACAACATAAAAGCAACAGCAGGGGGGTCGGTCATTTATCTCTGCTGCATCATGCCGTTTATCTCTCCTTTCTGGAGGCACGGTGACTGACTAATATTTTGAAAGATTTTTACCATGTGATTAGATATTGGAACAAAGCACTCTAGTTGTTCGATAAAAGCTAGTAGTGCACCTACCAACAATGACACTCGCGACTAAAAGTGACGTGCAGGTCTTTTCTCTCTCACTCACTCAACTCCTGGTTATTATTAACACGAGAATCATTCTCAGCAAGTTTCCCATGTTGTCTTCAGGTATAAGCATATACTACTAGCAGGGTTAACAAAACCGCCGCCGATCGGTTTCTGCAAATCAATAAAAACCGGGCGGTTTACCGGTGAAACCGGTCGGTTTACCATTCTCACGAATTTGTAGGCACGGTTTTGGAGTGGGAACCGGCTGAACCCGACCGGTTCCCACCGGTTTTGCGAACCCTCTACTAGTATAATTCTAGAAGAGAATGAACGACGATGGCGACCCCTCAAAGATTCAGTGAGATGTGTGTATATATCTGCATTTGAACATTGTTATTATTTAATGTTTTCTCCAACTGAATAATAACCAGTGTCCTAAAAATACTAGGACGGGTATAAAACATGCATGATGTGTGTGTGGGCCCATGTGAAAAAAATTAACCGCAGGTAGTAGTAAAAAAAAGGCATGGGAAGCAGAGTGACGACTTACAGCGGTGACAGAAACACCATCAGTGAGATTATGTTACCTGAAAAAGCAAAAGCACAGGACGTACCGAGATCTGTCAGACAACAACAAGCAGCTACGCATGCGGCATGCAGTCAATTTGTCTACTGTATCAAAGGATTCCTGGAGGTAGAAGAAACTCATGAAGGTGGTACGGTTCTCGTGAAGGTACATGTAACATGTATGATGGCATTGGTTTCTTTGTTTGGGCTAACCACCTCATTAGGCGCTAAAAGTTTGGCCCTGGCAGTTCCATTTATTGGAGGGACAGACAGTAACGCTACCTTCTGTGGCTGTGGCTTGGAAAGAGATCGCTTGAGGAGGACACGTATATGTCGTGCGGCTGCTAATCAAGGACGAAAGGCTCATGGGAACTAAATGACTGAAAAATTAGCTCAGGGAAAGGGTGATTGTTGCTTTGGTTTGGTTCCCATATCTAGTATATATCAACCTGCTGGGCAATGAAGAACTTAGGGAACGGTGGTGCTCTGGTAGAACATGAGTAGATGAAGGCATGTCTCTCTGCATGCGTTTCAAGGGATATGCGCGTGGGAGATAACAATGCAGAGGTGAGGTGATGAAGGAAATGAAGAAGAACACGGGATGAATGCAGCATGAGGGGCTAGCCGATGGATGGATGCAGTAAACTAAGTGGCTATTTACCTAGGATACCAAAGGTGAAGGCCCAGGTCTGCTGCTCCATGTTGAGGAAAGCCATCTCGATCTTTCTCCTCACGAGATACGGCGGCGACCCCTTCTCCTCTTGCTCGGTGGGTGGATCGGGAGAGATCTAGTGCACTGAGCAGTCAGTGGAGAAGCGGCGGCGGTTGTGGTGGAAGAGGAGGATGAGAAGGTAGCAGAAGGGCAGAGGAGCTCGCTGGCTACCAGAGGAGGAGGAAGAGGCTCTCAACTGCCTTGGGCTCTTGAGAACCTTGGCACCACAAGGCCTCCTATTTATAGGGAGAAATGGAGCGGAGAGGGGAGCTCAGGGAGGAGCCGAGGAGAGGGGGAGTCATTAGGGTTGTGGCAGTGGGCCCGCTAGATCTATGATTACACGTCTGACTTGTCGCGCCGTGCTTGCTTTTGGCGCCGAGAGAACAGAGGCCGGGGCACCGGGCAGGGGGTCGGTAAGCTAGCTGCAGGGCATGCAATGCATCACACAACGCATACACGGTAAGCTCGTGGAGTACGCCGCGCACCCCCTGCCCCTGGTGCTGCGCCTACTGCTGCGTGATTGCGTGTACACGTCGGTCGGTTCAGCGGCCTATCTAGCTCACCAGGGCGGCGGCAGCAGCAGCAGCTTGCAACAAAAAGCCCTGGTTTCTCGCGATTATTCATCTCGTAACGCCACCGCGTGACATGTCAAACATGCACCAGAGGGAGAGGCAGCGCGCGCGGAGTGAGGCCCAAGCAGCCATTCCTGGCCGTTTATCTGTTGTGCCGCCGCGCCACCGGTCGGGAGGGAGAGAAAAGAACGGGCATGATGCACCGAGACGCGCGTCCGTCCGGTGAGGCGGTGACGCGCGCCCGGCTGGATCTCCCCCAGCTAGAGCTAAGCTGGTTGACATGCACGCAGACGCAGCTAGCAGAGGCGGTCACGCACACAAGACTCTGGTTGTCATCGCCCTCGCGCCTTTCGTAACGGCCCCCTCACGCTTTCTACAAAAAAGATACTACGGCACATTACGCGTCTCGTAAGTTACTCATGCGCGCGAAACGCGAACGAGGCCCGGCCGAACCGGGCCAGGTGAAACGTCTAGAAGCAGCAGCCGGGCGGGGTGGTCATGGATGGCCGGATATTTGCTTTGCTTGCCCACGTCGACAAACAGAAGCGAGACGGCCGCCGATGCAACCACCCGTCGAGCGACGGATGCGTGACACGCCCGCCACACGGGAGGAAGGAAGGGGGGGGGGGGGGGGGGGGGGGCAACGCGCGCCGCGCCGCGCCCTGTGGTAACTCCGGCAGCCACAACAGAACGCGCAGCGGCCGCGACGGCGGGGTGGTCATGTCACACGCGCGCAAGGCCCCCCTCCGGCCGGCCGGTCCTGTTTCGCGTCCACAACACTCGCGCGCCAGCAACAAGGCAGGTGCGTGGTGGTGGTGCGTCCTGGTGTGTGTGGGGGGCTTGCTCAGCGCGGGCACCGTTCGCGTACGCGCGCCCGCGCCGCCGTCGCCTCGATCGGCAACGGACGGACGGGTGGCTCCCGGCTGAATTCACGGTGCTTCTGGCGTCACTTCAGCGGGGAAAAAACTTCTCGCTGAAGGCCCTGCGCGTATGTGGTCTGTGTGGACCTTTTAATCCTTTGCATGCAGCTCATATACTTTTCCACTAGTGATGATGTGAGTGTAGGATTTGAAATTAAAATATCTATAAATCACAAACCAAATCTCAAACTTTAACAAAATCCTTCGTGTGGACTATATTGACAAACTTTTTAATTCATATTTCTTTAATTAAGTTTATATATTCTATTATAGCCAGAACAAAACAAATGAAGTGTCTGAACAAACGAGAACAACTGTTAGAACACGATCCTATTATAGCCTAAATAAATTTGTATGTCATCCCGAAAAAATGTATTGTCAGAACACATCAAAACAAGTTTTTTTTATAGACACAAGAAGTTATTATTATAGCCAAAACAAGATATTGTTCTAGCTAGAACAACTTGTTATTATAGCCAAAATAAATTTGTATGTCATCTCGAACAAACAAAATAAAGTGTCAGAGCAAATAAGAACAACTGTCAAAATAAGATAATATTATAGTTAGAACAAGTTTGTATGCCATCTTAAACAAATAAATAAAGTGTCGGAATAAATAAATAAACAAGGGGGAAACTAAAAAGAGAGAAAAGAACGAAAAATCAAAATAAAATAATTTATAACTCTATGTAGGCATGAAGTGTTGTGTTGTACAATGGTTGCTAACTAAGTAACCATCTTGTTTAGTTGAAGGTCTGAGATTTGAAACCTGTGTTTGATGAAATCTTTTCTATTTTAACTTCGTATAGGACTGAGAAGGGCAAAAAAAAAGAAAGAAACCGCGAGCCGAAGGGGAGGAAGAAATGAAAACCGCGAGCACGAAAAAAAAAAACGAAGGAAAAATGAAAAGAGAAGATAAAAGAAACGAAGAAAATAAGACAAAAAACCAAAATAAAGGAAACTGAAGGAAAAAAACGAAAAGAAAAAACAAAGGATAAAGCAAAAGTACCAACCGAAGGAAAAAACGAAAAGAGAAAAGAAACAAAGGAAAAAACAAAAACAAAAAAGAAATCGATACGAAAACCGCGAGCACGAAAAGAGAAAAAACGAAGGAAAAAATGAAAAGAGCAAAAAAAAAAACACGAAGGAAACAGCAAAAAGCAAAAAAAAAAAAGAAAAACCAACCAAGGAACCACGATGGAGAAAAGGAAAAGAGAAAAAAAACCAACGAAAAAACGAAAACCAACCGAAGGGACCGGCAGTGTGACGCCTGAATGTATCGTTGAAGCGACGTATAATCACGGGGCTGAATTCCTGGTGGTTCCTCACTACCGAGTACCAGACCGGGTTAAAAGTGTTCTTTACGTGTTCCGTTCCGGGGCCTCTCCGCCAACCGCAAGCCGGCGCAGGCCCCTCTCGCGTGTGTGCCCCTCTCCCTCTCCTGCAATTGCAAAGTTCGCGGCGCCACGTTACCGCTCGCTCGTCAGATCTAGTATATCTATCGCCGGCAATTAATTGGTGACCCCGAAGCCTGCTAGCTGCCGCCACAGCTAACGTCCGTCCGCAATGCACAGATCCGGCAACGCACACAAGGGGACGAACCCGGTACACGCGTATAGCTAGGCAGGTGGCATCTGTTATTTCTAGACGCGTTGGTGTTGCGGACATGAAAACACGCGCGAGGGAGGGGAGGTAACGTACGCGACGGCCGACGGGGCCGATCGAGCTGCTAGCAAGCTGATGATCATCAGAGCCTCGCTGGACGCACGCGAGCTAAGCGTTTCGAGGCTTTTAAGGTAAACGCGCCCGGCCACATTGGTGCATGTGTGTATCTATGCAAAATGATCGGGCGGGGCAATCGTTTCCCGCGCCAATGCGCCCGGCAACGGGCAATAATTGAAGACTACTATTAGTAGCAAAGGGTTAGTAGCAGTAGGTTATTTCGCTTCCAGAACTCAGCTGGGAGACAGCTACTTCCGGGGCTCGCCTAAGCCTTGCGTAAGGAGTGTTTTCTAGCGGTTTCCAAACTGAACGACTGGATATTGCGAGCTAGCCTGGATCGGATTGGCTTTGCCTTCCGATCCCCTCGCGCGAACACGCAACGCTACACACGCGTTTTGCCAAGTTTGTGGCCGGCGTCGATCGAGCTAGCCCGGCCGCGTGTCACACGCCAATCGACACTTTCCAATCATGGAGAAACTACAAATTATTTCCTTCAGTCCGGCAGGGAGGCGGACGTGACGTGACGCCGGGAAGCCGCCTCTGGATAGTGGACGACGATGCACCGGTTCAAGCTAGAGGCCCGTACGTGCGTGTAGCTAGCTAGGCGGCCGGGCGCGCCTTGAGGTGTCATTGCGCAGCGCCGGGCCGGGAGCCCATGGCGTACACTGAATGATTGTTTGTGGCGGCGCTAATCAACGCGTGGCCTCGTCGTCCCCAGCCGTATCAGCCGCAAGCTAGCGAGCGAGCTCTCGTGCGTGAATGATTTGCAGGCAGGGCAGCCATCGATTATATTGACCGCGCATGATTAGCAGGCGTCGCGCTGGAGCTTACTAGAGCCACGCAGAAGCCACGTACGCCCTCGTCGTCGTTCCTTGTGTGCTTACGCTTTCATATGCATGGCGAGAAATACGATTTAAATGCTGCTGCGGGCCGGCGGCGGCGTCTAGCGGCCAGGTCACGATGATTAACAGTTTTCTCGATCGAGAGAGGGAGGAAGAAGAAAGAAAACCAGTGTATTAATTTCCACCTCTGTACGTGCATAACAATTTTGGGATGGTCTCAGCTCTCCTATGATGAAGAGGGGAACGAAGCTTCAAGCTTGATCGATGTGCCGTCTGCGCTCAACCACAGGAAACTGACTCGAATCAATCACAGATCTATCAGCTTATATTACCATACGTATCAGGGGGCGAGTGAACGGTTCTCGATCTTCACGTTACGTACTCGTAGCTACTTTCATGCAGCAGAATCACGACCATGCATATTATTACGTGATTCCCAGTGGGCGGCATGGGCGAACGCTAGGGGCCGGAAATCCCCCCATCACGCATGTCATCAACGACGAGCGTCGCGTAGCGCGCGCGCCCGCGGGCTCCCACTCACGGACGGTTTCTGCGGTTGCCGTTGCGAGAAAGCAGAAAGCGGACAGGCTGACAGCACCGCCTCTACGTGTCCAGCCGCAGCTCCGTCCGTCGCCTCTCCGGCTCTCCCTCTCCTTTCTCCCGTCTCTCCGGAGGACAGGTCGGCGGCGCGAAACATGCATGCAGCCTGCTACTACACTTGGTTATCCCGGCCTGACACCCTAGTGCTGCAAAAGTCCGTGCTGCGAGCCTGCAAAAGCGCAAAAGCGGGGTGGACGATGCGTGCACAGTACACACATGCCCGCTGTGGCGAACGAACAGTGTGCATGTGACCGATCGAACACCGAACTCTTCTTGTACGTACGTGCAGCTGCAGTGCCGCGCGCCTAATTATTGAATGAATACCACCACTGCGTGTTCAGGCCAGGTGGCCGTTGCAGCCTACGCACGACACCTGTGCGACGTCCGTAGCGGTAGCAGCGCGCATGCACTTCTTCCCGAGCCCCCCCCCCCCCCCGTGTGAGTGCGTGGAACGAACAATCCCATCGATCAGTAATTCATTCAGTATCAGATCCCCCATTCAAGTCGGTGCATTAGATGGACGTACCCAGGGCCCGCGCGACACGATCATAGGAGCGCCTGACCCGCCGGCCGTGCCAGGCGCGCGAGCGAGGCGGCGATAGATTCGACGTCGATCTCGAACGCGATCCGGGATCGGCGCTGGCACCGCAACACAGCACGTACTATAGTAGGGTGCGTCACCTGGGACAGCAACGGCGCGGCCGGGCTGGGGGGGCAGGCCGGGGGTAAAGGCGGTGCTCGGGGGGGCATGCACACGCCGGGCCAACTGGAAATTGGGATGCCGGTCATGGACACGGCATGTGAGACCACGTCCCGGGCTCGAACGTGGCGCATGCACACTGAAAGCTAGGTGTATGCCTCTAGCTACTAGTTGTCTAGTTCATCATGCATCCGGCCGCGGCCGGCCGGTGTGAGTTGTGACTGCATGCGCCTGGTTCACTCAAACGACACATCGCACGCAGAAAGGGAGATCGAGGAAAAGCAGTCAGCATGGCATGCTTTGTTGCTACATTGTTGTTGGCTAGCTTATTAGTTAGCTTTCTGCTGGGATCGTATTACCTGGTTCCAAGATTTCCTCCATGTGCCGGTCGATCAATCTGATGTGCAACATATTTATTGTTAATATATTAGAGCTTTCCTCGTCCCAGCACAGTGCCAACTAACGGTCTTTTTAGAACGGCTGAAAGCGCAATGAAGAGGCTAAAAGGAATAATTTTACGTATGTACGTACGTGCATGATGCATACTATACGGCCGGTATGATGATCCTATATCTCCAAAAAGTAACGTCGTCTCGTGCAATGACATATGCACATGATGAGTAACACTGAACCATGCAAATATCGATCTCACGAGTTAAGTTAATCTAGCTGCATTGTACATGTTGACCGCAACAAAATCAGCAAATCCCCTGTCGTAATTGGTTCAACACGTACATATGGTGTACCTGTTACGTCCTTCATACACTGATAGTAGCAGTCCCCAACGTGTTCCTTGTTCAATGAGATCATCATAGAAACAAATGAAGGTGCCATGTGCCCATGTCATTCAACGGCCCGTACGTGGTGACATGATTCACTAGTCACCGTCGGGGAAAAGACCGGATACAGTAAACAAGATACTCGATCATGAAGTGTCATCGTCGATCTGACGGTTAACTTTTGTATTATTGCCCGGGCGCGACCTCGCCGGCCGCTCGCTACCGTCAAGATCGTCAGCTAGCTAGTAGCGTGGCTACAGCGCGACCATGTCACGTTGCGGAACGTCCGATCCGGCCGTCCGCCTCGGAGCTTCTCGATCGGTTTCCAAGCCGGAGGGAGCGATCGCGCGCGAGGAAATCTGGCGAAGTCGCCCCAAGCTCGTCGGCATGGCACGGGCACGCCCACGCATCCCACGACGGCGTGTTCCGGAGCGGCCGGGCGGTGAAAAGCACACCGGCCTGCATCGGGTGAGCACGGACAACAACCTCTCTGCTAGGATTCTGACAGCACACGATCGAGCTAGGCCCCGGGCCGTGTCATCAGGTCGTTCATATGGATATGCATGCGCATCAGGTCACTTTGACGGGATGTTTTTTTTTGGCACAGTGACCGAATTGAGCTACTGTTACACTTTCGACCGGATGCAATTTGATATCCCAGTTCTTGTCACGCGTCACGAGTCTCAGTACCCAGTCACAACTACTAGCTACAGGAGTAGCTAGCTGCTGCTAGCTCCCTCTCAAGGATCGGAAAAACAGGATCCACACATGCATGTAGTGGTAGCTAGAGATCGAAGAGGCTACTGGCTCCATCGATCGATCGATCGATCCAAGCAAGCCCACGCGACGATGCATCGATCGGTCACCACCTATCGAGCAAATGGGGATGCGGCGGATGAACAGTCGTCGTCGTCGGTCGATCGATCAGCGGCCGCCGGCGCTGCCGTTCGAGCAGGAGAACTGAAAAAAAAAACAAATAAATCTCGCCAACCTTATTAGGTATCGTATCATCACACTCATTGATGATCGTGTATACCAGACCGGCCGGGTCAGTCGTCGATCGATAGATAGATCGATCGATCGCACACACCGCTCGCTTATTTATTGATCAACAAACCTTTTCCGTGTTGATGCTGCGGCATCGCCACGCGCTGCTCTGTAGATGGTTTAACCCTTGGAGAGGATGAGCTGAAACGTTTGCTCTCCATGGACTCTAGTCATTGTACTGACAGGCTTGCTTTTTCTGGTACACCACAGATATGATATTTGTGAAAGTAACAGCTGCTGATAGGCCGGGTTGCATTGGTGGTTCGCATCACAGCCTCACACTATAGTCAGGGCATAGCTAGTAGATAGGATAGCTGCCGTTCTTGACTTGTTTGAGGGAAAACATGTACATGTGCCAGATTCTGAGGCCGGCTGGTATGTGACGACCTTATCGCTCCCAACTTGCTACTATCTTTGTGTTAGCTAGTTGTTTCTAGGGTAAATAACTTATCAGATATCGGTGGTACGTGCGTGGACGTGTGTGACATAGGTTCTCATTCATGATTCAATGCAACAGCAGGGGATAATCACGAATCAGGAAAATAAACTGTGAATAAGTGGGGGGGGGGGGGGGGGACCCAGCAAATTATATAATGTGGCTATTCTGAGATGGTTTTTTTTAAAAAAATAATACTAAAAGTCGGCTATTTGGGTCTGTTTTAGCGTACGAAGAGTGTTTTCCTTATCATTTTTTATAAAAGACTTGATTTTCCAGGGAGACATGAACTAGCTAGATCTAAAAGAATCTTAATTTAACAACCTTAATTCAATAAGTCGTTGTTAGTGCGAATTTTTTCATCTTCAAGCAAAGTAGAGATAACAAAAGCTTGTTGGGTATAAACCTAGAGCAAGTTTAGACGGCATATATTTTTTGGAGGGAACGGATCGTAGTATATGGTATTTAGTAACAAGTTAACTGATGGAAGAAGGTGACCAACCTGTAATTATTCGTACGAGCGCTGCTTTAATATTTCGGTCCCCTGAACGGGGAAAAGGCTCTTAAAAGGGGGGCTGTCCGTCCCCTGCATATACCTATGTCCAAAGCATATATAGCTTCAGCTAGCGCTAGCTTTTGGCCTAAGCGTGGACACGTGCCAGCAGGCGCACGCGTAACGTACCGGCGCACGGGGCAGTGGCACGTCGCGTCGTGTGTTTTTTTGGGGCCGGACCGGACGACGACGACGAGCGAGCGAATGAATGCGCCGTGCACCGCGGTTTGATGTCCGTTCGTGCGTGGGTGGGTGTTTGTGTTTGATCGGGACCAAATAAGCTCGAGGAGTCGAAGCGAAACGAGCTCTCAGCAACATATCATCTGCACGCCTATAGAGATTCCTTAAAATCTAGTAAGACTAAGCTTAGTACAGAATTCACAACTAACGAGCTGAAACAAACTTGGCCTCGAGAAAAGTCGTTGGAAGCCACGTCGATGTCGTACGTATATAGGGCAGCGTTGTGACTTGTGACCTGAGGCCAGACCGGGATAGTGCCAGGCCGTACGGGGCGCCTGGGGCTTTTTGGGGCTCGGCAACGTGTCGGGCGCCGGTGCCCTGCAACATATATTACTCCGTCTGAAAGTGCGCACATGTAACGTATACCCAACAAGTTGCGACGTGCAAAGCTGAGCTCGCTATCTATCGGTGAGTGGTCAGTGGCCGGACGGACCCCGGACGGATCGGAGGGTGTATATAGGTGGTGGATCGATCGACCGATCCGGCCGTGAGCCCGTGTGCGCGTGAAAGGAAAGGGTCGTGGCCGCACGCTGGTCCTCCCGGTTCGTTGGAACGGGCGCGAACCAACGGCGGAGGGCGCGCGCTCCGCCCGGGCGGTCGGCCCAAAATTGATTGCACATGACAGCGTCCACGCAACCGTCAGTGGACCGATGGGTGATCGCCGACGGTGTGCGCACGTACGTGCTCATGGACTGTTAAGCTACTACTCATGCCTATGCCGACGATCGATCCTACTTTAGGTATGCAGCTCATTATTTGGGAACAAGTCCTCATAAATGGCAAATGATTTGCGCAGATGGACGACTCCCGTCCCGGACCGGACCTTGATTCCCGCCGAAAAGGCGGTTGTGCTCACCTCTAGAATTGGATTTCGCCACGTGGCCTCGTGCGCTGCTACTACCTCGCATCCCTTTGCCAAACCCGTGGTGTTCACTTCGAGCTAAAGCAAGGAAACAGTGGAAATTTGGTCCATGTGGCCCATTTAGTAAATTCTAAAGTATGCACAATAATAGTCTTGTATTGCCAAGACAAGAAGAGATTGACTTGCTTAAATATGAGAGTCTCCTATCAGAGGAAAATAGATGCATGTGAGAGAAAAGGAGACTGTTGATACACGCACGCGCAGACTGGTTGTTACAGGTGCATTTTTATTTTTGTGTTGTGTCAATGACGTTTCAGTTTCGACTGCTTAATGGTGACAGTTTTACTGCAATCAAATAGGCAGTTTCAGCCTGCTTGATAAAGGTGGCAGTTTCTATTTGAATCAATTGAGCAGTTATCAGTCTGATTGATGAGAGGAATATGAAACGTTGGCTGGAGCCTATAAACACCAGGAGACGTCTTGGTGGCTGGTACACATAGTAAACATACACTTCATCTCCCACGCGTTCGCTGTTCTGACCGCTAGCTGCTGCACTTCATCGACCTTCGATCTCGGCGTGCACCGGCCTTGGAGGAAGTGGGATCTCCGAAACAACTACCGCAACATTCCTGCACGGGGCGGTAATCAAGTTTTTGGGCAGCGTCACACGCGACCGCTTGGTGGATCTGCAACTACTTCTTCGACGTGTTCGTCAACTCACTGCGCAAGAACTGTGAGTAATTTCTTAATATGTGGCTTGTTCATTTGTGTTGTGTGATTGCATCATTTTTAGTCAATATGCTTTTCCTCAAGATTAAATTTGGATTATTCATAATTAGGCTGTTTTTTTCCAACAATCCAAAAACCTGATTACGCCTATTTTTATGATCTAGCAATGGCAAAAGCATCTGATGCCATGAAACTTGAGAGGTTTGGAGGTGAAAACTTCCGTAGATGGCAGACAAGGGCCAAGTTTTGGCTCATGTCATTGAGATTATGGTGGGTGATACACCCGATGTTTCCTTTTCCATAGGAACAGGAAGCCCAGTTTGAGAATGCGAATAACACCGCATTGGGCTGCCTACTCACCATCCTGGCAAATCAACTCTATGATGTGTATATGAATTACACGTCGGCCACTGCTGTGTGGGATGCTTTGGAGCAAAAAATATGCGGAAGCCGAAGCTAGTCGCTGGTTGTATGTGTGTGAAAAGTTCTTTGATTTCAGCATGGATAATGCTAAATCAATTGTGACTCAAGCACACGACCTCCAGCTTCTGGTTGGCGATATTGCACATTTGGGATGTGCTTTGCCTCCAAAGTTTGTTGCGGCTGCGATAGTTGCAAAACTTCCTGCAGAGTGGCGTGATTTTTCTACATCTATAAAGCAAAAAAGAGAGGAGATTTCTATGGAGGATCTCATTGGAACTCTCGATGTCGAAGAGAAGGCAAGGGCAAAAGATGCGCAGATCAAGAACGCACAGAACAGTGCCAATTTTGTTCATAAGAACAAACAATTTAACAAGAAGAAGGGTCTCAAGCAGAACAAAACTACTGGCTTTAAAAAAGAAGAAAACAGAGAAGAAGGATGTGAAGAACCTTACCTGTTTCGTGTGCCGTAATCCTGGTCACTTTGCCAAGGATTGTGAAGACTGCAAGGACAGGACCACTGAACTTAACAAGAAGTTTACTCATGTGACCATAGGCGAGGCCTCTACTTCAGAAGGGTATGGTAATCCTTTTGTTGTCTATTCTGCATTTCATTCTATTGATTGGTGGATCGATACTGGTGCAAATGTTCACGTGTGTTCTGATATTTCTTTGTTTTCTTCGTATCAGGCAGCAGGGGCTTCCAGCGTCCTGATGGGGATCGGATCGTGTGCTTCTGTTCTTGGTGTTGGTACGGTAGATCTGAAGTTAACTTCAGGGAAAACCCTCCAATTGAAGAATGTCCAGTACGCGCCTGCCATAAACAAGAACCTGTTGAGCGGGTCTCTCCTGTGTAGGAGTGGTTATAAGCTAGTTTTCGAGTCAAATAAATTAGTTGTGTCGAGGTTTGGGACCTTTATAGGAAAAGGCTATGATAGCGGAGGCTTGTTCCGCCTAAGTACTGTTGATTTTTGTTATGAGATGAATATTAATACTGTTCTGAACAAAAATCTTGCTGATGTATGGCATTCGAGATTCTGTCATGTTGGTTTTAATACAATTGCTAGAATGTCCAGATCTGAGTTAATTCCTAAGTGCGACATAGTCAAAAATTCTAAGTGCCAAACTTGTGTGCAAGCAAAACAACCTTGAAAACCTTTCAAAGCATTAGAGTTTGAGAAGTTTTTGGCACCTCTAGATTTAATTCACACTGATTTATGTGAGATGAATGGTGTTTTGACTAAAGGACGAAAAAGATATTGTCTTACTTTTATTGATGATGCAACACGTTACTGCCAAGTCTACTTGCTGAAAACTAAAGATGAAGCGCTCAACTATTTTAAAATTTATAAGGCAGAGGTTGAGAACCAATTAGAAAGAAATATTAAAAGACTGAGAGATGATAGAGGAGGAGAGTATACCTCTACTGACTTTTCTAATTTCTGTTCCGAGCATGGGATCATCCATGAATTTACACCACCATATTCACCAGAATCAAATGGTGTAGCTGAGAGGAAAAATCAGACGCTTTTAGATTTGGTGAATGCCTTACTACAAAGTGCCGGTATGCCTAACATGTGGTGGGGGGAAGCAATCTTGACTGTAAATTTCGTGCTCAATAGAGTGATCACGAAAAGACGTGACATAACTCCATACGAGGCATGGAGGGGAAGAAAACTCAATGTCAACTTTCTGAGAACATGGGGATGTTAGGCGAAAGTCAATATTCCGGAGCCAAAGAAGAGAAAGCTTGGGCAAAAAACAGTCGATTGCATTTTTATAGGATATGCTCAGAATAGTCCTGCCTATAGATTTTTGATAGTTAAATCTGAAACTCCAGAGATGATAGTTGATACTATAATGGAGTCTAAGGATGCAACTTCTTTTGAAAATATCTTTCCTATGAGACAGACTAGCGGTAGTTTAGAAAATGTGGATGTAGTCATTCCAGACTTTCCTCATTGTGAACAAGTAAAGAACATACCTCTACGAGAGGATGATAATGAGGAGGACAACAATTTAGTCATCACTCCGCGCAGGAGTAAGAGACAAAGGGTCGAGAAATCCTTTGGATATGACTTTATTGTATACCTTGTGGATGACATGCCTAAGACTCTAGCTGATGCTTATGCATCTTCGGATGCAGAGTATTGGAAAGAGGCGGTTCGAAGCGAGATGGAATCCATCATGACAAATGAGACTTGGGAAGTCATTGAACGTCCACCTGGGTGTAAACCCATTGGATGTAAATGGATTTTCAAGAAAAAGATGAGACCAGATGGCATGATTGACAAATATAAAGCGAGGCTTGTGGCCAAAGGATTTACACAGAAAGAAGGTGAAGATTATATTGACACATATTCACTTGTGGCCAGGTTAACCACTATCAGGCTGCTTATAGCATTAGCTGCTTCATATGGTCTACACATTCATCAGATGGATGTAAAGACAACTTTTCTTAATGGAGAGTTGGAGGAAGAAATCTATATGGAGCAACCTGATGGTTTTGTGGTTAAGGGTCAAGAGAGTAAAGTGTGCAGATTACTAAAATCTTTGTATGGTCTGAAACAAGCACCCAAACAATGGCACGAGAAATTTGATCAGACTCTAACATCTGTTGGTTTTGTTGCAAACGAAGCAGATAAGTGTGTTTATTATCGTCATGGTGGGGGTCAAACGGTGATCTTATGCTTGTATGTGGATGACATACTTATATTTAGAACTAATACTGCAGTAATTGACGAGGTCAAATCATTCTTGTCCTCATGCTTTGACATGAAGGATCTGGGAGAAGCAGATGTTATCCTAAATATTAAGTTGACAAGAAATGAGAATGAGATTATTTTAAATCAAACGCATTATGTGAAAAAATGTTGTGTCGCTTTGGTTTTGAGAATGCCAAAGTAGCCCCTACACCCTATGATCCGAGTGTAAAATTAGGAAAAAATCAGGGCGAAGGATTGGACCAATTGAGATTTTTACAAATAATTGGTTCCCTCTTGTATCTTGCTGGAGCTACACGTCCCGACATCTCTTTTGCTGTGAGCAAATTAAGTCGATTTACTTCCAATCCAGGGAAGGATCACTGGGAAGCACTAGTGAGAGTGCTACGTTATCTAGTAGGAACAATCGCATATGGAATTCACTATACTGGTTATCCATCTGTACTAGAAGGATATAGTGAAGCTGTAACGCCCGCGTTTTTAGCTCCAAATAAATCACCTAATAAATCGTCGTATTTTTCAAAACTGTCCAGCCGAGCTCAAATTACCCCCTTCGAACCCTAGTCACCGTCCCTCCCTCTCACCCCGGCGCGCGTGCCGCGAATCCCGCCGCACCGCCCGCACCCGGCCAGCACCCACACGCGCCTTCCCAACGCCGCGGTCGGCCACCGTGCCGGGAATCCCGCGCACGTCGCGGTCCCGACGGCCGGTCCGCCTCGCCATCACCGCCGTCCCGAAAAACGCGCCGACGCCGGGAATCGGAAAAATCCCGCAAAACCCTTCCTCTAATTTCCCTAACATTTTTCCCTAATTTTTCTAAATTTTTCCAAATTCTTTTTCTTCCTTCTTCTATTTTTCTTTCCTCTTCCTTCCTTTTCTTTCTTTTCTTTCTTTTCTCCTTTCCTTTTTCCTTTTTCTTTCTTTTCCTTTTTCCTTTCCCTTTCTTTCTTCTCTCTCTCCCCCTCCTTTCCTCTTTCCTCGAGGAGTCCGGCCGGACTTCGAGAAGGCGCCCGAGCTCACCGGCGGCCTCCCGCCGGAAATATCTCCCCCCCGAACCGCCTTAGACCGCTTATAAAAGGGCAGCACCATCCCCTCGCCGCACCACACCGCATCCGCAGCCTCCCTGAGCACCACAGCGCCGCCGCCCCTAGCACCGCCGCCTCCCTCTGACCGCCGCCGCCGATCCGCCTCCTCGAGCCGCCTCGGTCCAAGGTGAGCACGGGGAAAGGATTCCCTCTTCCCCCTCTCCATTTTGCCCCATTCCCAAGTCGCGGCCGTGGCCAGGACCACCGGCGGGCACCCCTGCCGGCCGGCCACCGCTCGCCCCCCTGTTCTGATGCGAGCCAGGGGGAAGAAGATGGCATTTTTGCCAAAAACCCCCTGGCCTCCCCCCTATTTCTCCCCACCGAGCCCCTCCTTCTATTCCCTTCCTTTCTAACCCCCTAAACCTTAAGTTTCTTTACCAAAACACCCCTGTTATTTCTAGATAGACCCCTAGGCTAGTTTAATTAAACCCCACCCTACCTAAATAGTATGTTTAGGTCCTGCTAATTCAAACTAAATTACTAACCAACCCTAGTTAATTATAAACACCTCTCTAACTCGACATTTTATGCGCGGGTTTAATCCCGATCGCGTCCAACCTTCCCCATTAATAGAAATTACCAAATAGGCCCTTAGCCCTTGTAACCCCTCTTTAACCCAACACCCCATGCACAATTTTATCCAAATAATACCACACCCCTCCCAGTAGTACCCCCGCCGAACCAACCCCCTAGAACTTATATATACCCCCTCTCCGCTCATTTCCCCTCCCCGGGCTCGGCCGGAAATATGTGTGCTAATATTGTTTGCTTGCCTATGTGTGCGCTATAGCCGACGGAGTAGACGAAGGAAGGTACCCCGAGCCGGAGATCGGAGCCGACTTCTGCGAGCAGGAGCCCGAAGCCCCGAACGTCGAGCCGGCACTCCCCGAAGACTTCGAAGACGGCAAGTTCAATCTCATCCTTTGATGCATGCTTCTGTCCTAGTTTTATAAATATACCCTATACCCGTTTTATAAATTGCATGTTGTTTCACTGCAAAAACATGGTAGGATAGCCACCCTTGATTGCTATGATTGAACCTTGTTTTTGCCTAAATGAGTGCTTTAAAAATGTGTGAGTGCTTTCCAAATGTGTGAGTGCTTTAAAAATGGAAATGGGATATGTTTTGGAAAATGAGTAAAGAACTGAGTAGACGGGATGGACGTGTGTGTCAGGAGTATGGGTGAGCTCGTACCTGTGTGGTTGAGCGTGTTGGGAGTTGTCCATCTTGTCGGTTAAGGACCGGGTTGCGTGACATCTCACCTGACCCAAGTCACCGTACAACCACTCGACCGTTGTATGTGGCAACGGCTTAGCATAAATCCCACTAGTTAATCTACTTGCCATCCGGTGTGCGGGTGAGCGGCGGGGAGACCAAGGAGCAGGGGTACGCTCCGTGTGAGGTACGCCCCGGTTATGTGGTATAACCCCTTGGGTGCTTCCGTGGTGGCTCGTAGTGTTAGCTAAGGTGGGTAATGGCTTTGATAGGATCCGTACCGCACCGAGGTGTCCGTGTGACGGTACCCTACTTGTGGGTAAAGATGTACAACCTCTCGCAGTGTCAAACCTATTCGAATAGCCGTGTCCACGGTATTGGACGAGTCACGGTGTGGTCACAAAAACTAGTGTTTGGGATGGGATGTTTTTTCGGCGTGAGTTGTTTTCCGGTGAAGTGTGTGGCTGTGTGCCTGGGCTACGACGGACGGGAAGTCCGGTAGTTCCACAGTGGTTTCCCTAAAACTGTTGAGTTACTTGGTTTATGAAAATGATTTGCGAAAATCTTTTTGAAATGAACCCCTGCATGAGTAAGCTTGCAAAATGAACCATAACCTGATCCTTGTTATACTTTATGCATGATTTTGCTTATAAGCCCCTCCGTGGGTGGGGTTGGATTTGCTGAGTACGTATGTGCTCACCCTTGTTTTACTAACTATTTTACAGAGGAGGATCCCGATTACATTCCCGAAGACGTTGAGTAGGTCGTTGCCCTACACCCAACCGTGCCTGTGTGCCCAGGGCCCCTACCGAAAGCTTCCATGGTGTGGTACTCTGAGGAGGCTATGGAAGCCTTTGCTATTGTAGTGTGGTCGTTAGCTTTGGTGTTGTTCATTGTAGCGTTGGCACTACCGTGCCCTCTGTGTCGCCGTGATGTAAAAGACTGATTCCACCTGTTGTAATAAATGTGTTACCAGCCTCCTGGGACTGGTATTTGTGTCACATTTAGTCACCTCTGATGAGGGGACGCTTCAGGTGGTATCAGAGCCGTAGGTTGGCCGTAGGACACGACCCTAGGATGCAAGACCTCCCCTGGCCCTCTATAACCTTTCCTTTGCTAAGCTCACCTTTCCCCAAATCCTTACCTTGATTCTTGCCTGTTTCCAGATGGCTAACCCCGAATGGAACGGAGGAATCGCGCCCGTCCACCGGCCTCCCTAACTCCGTTGCTACTCGGCCCTAGAGCGCGTCGGAGTAAGGGATCCGCCGCAGTTCGTCTACCGGGAGTACGAACGCTACGGCACCCCTCGGTGTAAGCCGCCGATCTTTGTGGGAAGAAGCACGCTTTACCCCGACATAGAACCATGGTTCGTCTCCGCCACCGGTTTTCGCTTCGCCGACACCTACCCCAAGGCCGCTCGGAAGGCCCCGCGACGCCTACGAGTGGTTTATAGACAGCACCTCCGAAGGACTCCAATGGTATTCTTTCCACCCTCCGGAGGAAGAGGACGCTCGTGGATCGATCGCATGAGAGGACTAGAACGAGAGGAAGAAGACTTAGAAGACGCAGTTTCCCACCTATCCATATACCTCAGAGGCCTAGACCACCTTTATCAAGAGCAAGCCCAGCAACTGAAGCAGCAGATTGACAGAGCGGAAAGAGCGGAGTAGAGGATAGAACTGGAGAGGGTAAAGACAACCATAGCAGAAGTTGAACTACACAACACGAAGCAAGAGTATCTTAGGGAAAGAGAGCGCACTCTGTTGGCCCATAAAGCCCTATGGGACGAACTGAAGGAGCGTAGGAGCAGAGATGAAGGAGCCAGAGCAGAAGAAGATGAACCCGAAGAAACCCACTGGGACAAAGGGACCCAGACTGAAGATGAGATACTGGAGCAAGATCTTCCACTGAAGAAGCGCCGTATCCAGCTAGAGGAAAAATCACCCTGAGGATAAGACTAGGGTGTTTAGGCTAGAAGCTGAGTCCTAGTAATAATAAGTGTACCCCGAAGGATGTACCCCAACCTTGCTACTAAATAAAGTTATCCATCTCTTGTACCCCACCACAACCTGTTCAACTCTACCTTTGTTTTCAGATGGCGGAAGATGGATGAACCCAGGGCGTGTTCCAGGAGGAGCCTGGTTTTGCTCGCCTGCTCATCAACTCCCTGGAGCGCCTCGGTATCACTGAGCGCCCTAGGTACTACAACAGAGAGTACGAGCAACTCGGCACTCTTCGCTATAGAGTGGTCCTCTCCGTCGCTAGAAGCAACCGCCACACCAACATCGAGCCGTGGCACGTGACCGCCACAGGGTTTCGACACCGGGATACCTATCCTTTGGCCCTCAGAAAAGCCCTCCGCTACCTGTGCCGAATCTACGAAGAACACCTCGTCCCCACACCGATGAGGTACTTCCCTCCCGCCATCGAACCCCGTTTGGCGTGCCCGCATGAGAAACCCGGAACGACGCCGCCATCAAGAAGACCCGCCGTACCACGTAGTCGCCTACCTTGTCTCCCCGGATAAGCTCTTTGATGACCGGGCCGGACACTTGAGGGAACAAATCGGTCGGGCCGAGCAAGCCGAGGTCACAAAGTGAGGATGCACCAAGTCCGAGTGGCTCAAGCTGAAGCAAGGACCGCGACCGCCATAAGCAGTGAAGCCGTTGCCCAGGAAAGCCTCAGGAGAATCCAGGACCAACGCATGCAAGAATGGACCAACGGCGGAACACCTGTTCCAGCCATTGGAGAAGCTCAAGTCCTGCTGGGAACACCCCTTGTGGGTTGGGGAGGAACTATCGAAGTCCCGCCAGCACCACCAGCAGTCGGCGAATCCCCAACGACGACCACCGAAGCCGCAAAGACGCCCCTCGGAAAACGGAAACCCTGAAGGCGGGAATGATGACGAGCTGCTCATTCCGCTGGAAGAACACTCGACCCCAGAAGACAGCTCCCCTTGCGAGTAGTGTGCCCCAAGACCCAGGGAATGAAGTCGTACTGGTCCAAGTCGCGCCCTTAGTCCTTAGTCGTGTAGTGTGTCCGCGTAGTCGGGATGTATCCTCCTCGCTGGTTTGTAATAAAAACTTATTTGTGCTTGCTTGTTTGCTATGTGCTTGTTGTGTGCTTACCGCGACAGGAGTAGACCCTGCCTTTTCAAAAAGAAATCGATATAATCCACTTAAACATCACATAAAACTAGACCTCTTAGAAAACCCGTTTCTTTACAGATGGTTTCCAGGCGCCCTGTCAGGACCCACCGATCGGACGCTGAAGGATCGCAAGCCGATCGGAGGGAGCGTCTCCACGACCAGGAAGTTAACCAAAATGAAGATGGAGGAGAGAACGTGGTCCTGCCACCGCCACCCCCTCCCGTTGACTTGGCACAAGTCTTAGCCAACGAGACTGTCCTGATGGAGGCTATCTTCAACGCCGTCAACCGACCAAGACCCCGAGTTTTGGGCATGAACGAGAAGCTGATCGAGTTCCTCAGGACTAAGCCGCCCACCTTTGGCGGGTCGGTGAATCCTTTGGATGCTGACGATTGGCTGAGAGCCATTCTGAGAGAGCTAGAGCCCTTCAACTGTGAGGACCGCGACAAGGTTCTCTCGGCAGCTCACCACCACCACGGGACGACCCCTAGCTCGGTGGGAAAATTACCGCGCCGCGCCCAAGGATTCCTCCGCCATCACATGGGATGAATTCGTGGAGGAGTTCCGTCGCTACCACATCCCGAGGCCACACCGAAGCGGAAGGCGTACGAGTTCCGCGAACTCCGCCAAGGCAACATGTCCGTGGTGGAATACACGTACCAGCTCATAGAGCCGGCACGCTATGCCCCCGAGGAAGTGGATAAAGATTCCAAAAAGCAAGAAATGTTCAAGAAGGGGCCGACTCCGAACCGAGGACACCGCCGACTCCTCGCATCTACCCGGACTTTAACACCCTCATGAACATGGCAATACTCACGGAGAGAGCAAGGGCCGAAGAGAAGAAGGAAAACAAGCGCAAGTTCATGGAACATAAGGCCAAGAAGAAGAGCGGTCCCGGAGGCCGAGAAACTTTGGACACCCCATGTCCGGGTTCCAAGCTCCCATGCAAGTACGGAACCCAATCCCAAGCCACGAGCTCGCAAGCCCCGAACCCGGCTCAAGCCCTACAACAACCGGAGTGCCATGAAGCCCCCACAGAACAACACCACCGCATCACCGCCAACAACAACAACGACTCCCGAGTGTGTTTCAACCGCCGAGAAACCGGGCACTTCATCGCCAACCGCCCGTATGCCAAAAAGCCGCCCACCACCACCTACTCCAACTCGGTAAACGGCCAAGGCCACTAGTGTCCGGAGCCAACCGCCCGCCGGTGCGCAAGAACAATAACTTCGACAACAACAACGGCGGCCAAACAGATGAGGCAGCCCCGGCAGCCGTATGGACGCGCCCGGGTCAATCACATCAATGCGCAAGAGGCACAGGAAGCACAAGGCGTAGTACTCGGTGAGTTCCTGGTCAGCTCAGTTTTGGCTACCATACTATTTGATTCGGGAGCATCACACTCATTCATATCCTCAAGCTTTGTGGAAAAGCATAGAATACCCACAGTACTACTAAAAGCACCCCTAATAACTCGAACGCCCGGAGGTGACATTAAGTGTCAACGGGATGCCCCCGGGTAAGGATTATTTTAAGTGGGGTAGAGTTCCTAGCAGACCTGGTAGTACTGAAGTCCAAGGGGATAGATGTGATCCTTGGGATGGACTGGTTAAGCCAACACCATGGCCTCATAAGTTGCGCCGATAAAGTAGTGCACCTGACCAACCCAAACGGGATACAAGTAACCTGCCACACCCGAGGACACAAGCCGGATATAATGGTTTTCAACATAGAAGCCAAGTCCATAGAAGATGTCCCAGTAGTACGAGAATACCCAGATGTGTTCCCCGAAGAACTCCCTGGAATGCCACCAGACAGGGATATAGAGTTCGTAATCGACCTTATCCCCGGAACCTCTCCCATAGCCAAGAGACCCTATAGGATGGCAGCACCTGAGTTGGCAGAATTGAAGAAGCAGCTAGCAGAACTCCAGCGAAGTGGGTTCATCAGACCAAGCTCATCACCATGGGGAGCCCCAGTGCTTTTCGTGGAAAAGAAGGATAAGAGCATGAGGATGTGCGTGGACTATCGCTCGCTGAACGAGGTCACTATTAAAAACAAGTACCCTCTCCCCAGAATAGATGACCTGTTTGACCAGCTGAAGGGAGCCAAGTATTTCTCGAAGGTGGATCTAAGATCAGGATACCACCAGCTCAAGATTAGGGAAAGTGACATCACCAAGACCGCCTTTGTCACTCGCTACGGGCAGTATGAGTTCACGGTGATGTCCTTTGGATTAACCAATGCATCAGCATACTTCATGAACATCGTGAATAAGGTGTTCATGGAAGAGCTGGACAAGTTTGTCGTAGTCTTCATTGACGACATACTTGTTTACTCCAAGAGCGTGGAGGAGCATGAACAACATCTTCGAGTAGTGCTGGGAAAATTGAGGGCACACAAGCTATACGCCAAGTTCAGCAAGTGTGAGTTTTGGCTAGAGAAAATATCCTTCCTTGGGCATATCCTGACCGCAGAAGGAGTAGCTGTAGACCCTGGGAAAGTTGAGACAGCCTCCAACCGCGGCAAAGAACCGACCAACGTGAGCGAGATCGGGGAGTTTCCTAGGTTTAGCAGATACTACCGGAGATTTATCGAGGGATTCTCCAAGATCGCCCGCCCATGACAGAGCCGCTCAAGAAGGAGAAGAAGTTCAACCGGACCGAGGCCTCGCGAGAGAAGTTTTCAAGAGTTGAAGAAGAGGTTGACCACGGCCCCGGTCGACCCCCGCCGGACATTCAACGGGACTTTGTCGTGTATTGCGACGCCTCCCGACAAGGGTTGGGATGTGTTCTCATGCAAGATGGGAAGGTATTGGCATATGCCTCCCGTCAGCTCAAACCCCACGAGCAGAATTATCCCACCCATGATCTGGAGTTTGCAGCCATTGTGCATGCCCTGAAGATCTGGAGACACTATCTGATCGGGAACAAGTGTGAAATCTACACAGACCACAAGAGTCTAAAGTACATCTTCACCTAGCCCGACCTGAACCTAAGGCAAAGAAGGTGGCTAGAGCTAGTCAATGACTATAACCTAGAGATTCACTACCACCCAGGGAAGGCCAATGTAGTAGCAGATGCCCTGAGCCGGAAAACCTACGAGAAGGCAGCACCCAAGAGTGCCCAGTTGCAAGAGGAGATGGCACGGCTCAACGTACACATCGTCCCCCAAGGCTACGTCCGCCAGCTGAGTGTTCAGCCTACCCTAGAGGAAAAGATCCGGAAGGCCCAAGAGACAGACGAAAATCTGATGAAGATCCGCAAGCATACCGGAGAGAACAAGGCCCCTGACTTCAGAGTGGATGACCAAGGCACCCTGTGGTACAAAAACCGGATATGCGTGCCTGAAGGTGGAGATTTTCGACAGACCATCATGAATGAGGCACACAACTCAGCATACTCCATTCACCCGGGATCCACCAAGATGTACATGGACTTAAAACAGAAGTATTGGTGGAATGGGATGAATGCAGACATTGCATGGTTCGTCACCCACTGTGACACTTGTCAGAGGATCAAAGCCGAACATCAGAAGCCCGCAGGACTGTTGCAACCTTTACCAATCCCGGTATGGAAGTGGGACGAGATAGGTATGGACTTCGTAGTAGGGTTGCCAAGGACTCGTAAGGGACATGACTCCATATGGGTGATCGTGGACCGACTCACTAAAGTCGCTCACTTTCTACCCGTACGTACCACTTATGGTGGAGAGAAGTTGGCAAAACTCTACATAGAAAATATAGTAAAGCCGCATGGAGTGCCTAGCAGAATAGTCTCGTATAGAGGGACCCAAGTTCACCTCTAGGTTCCGGAAAAGCCCGCACAAAGCCATGGGCACCAAGCTAGACTTCACTCAAAGATACCACCCACGTACGTACGGATAGACCGAAAGGGTAAATCAAATTTTGGAAGATATGTTGAGAGCATGCGTCCTCACCTATGGCAAAGATTGGGAGCAGAGCCTGCCATATGCAGAATTTTCCTACAACAACGGCTACCAAGCAAGTCTGGGAATGTCGCCATTTGAAGCACTATACGGGAGAAAATGTAGGACACCCCTGATGTGGTCAGAAGTAGGAGAGCGTACCCATAAGTGTGATTAGCACGATGAGTTAGGCTAGGACCCTTCTCTCTTGGTGAGTTTTAATTTCGAGCAATGATCATGTCCTTGTGCTTATCTTTTGTTGCTAGCCTCGTCATTTATTCAGTTCATGACTTTCATAACGAAAGTCATGTATATCACTGGATTCCATACCCAACCCTATACATCTCTTTTGTACATCGTATTCCTTGAACACAACCTATTTTCAAAGTTTCGTCTCGTCTCTAGCATGATTTATTTAAAAATTTCAGATTGTGTGCATGCGAGAAAAGGGAGAATTGAAAGCTTTGAAAAGTTGTCAAGAGAGAGAAAAATAAAGAGAAAAAGTATGTGTATGGAAAAGAAAGAAAGGAAGAAAGAAAAAAATCATATGTGAATGAAAGAAGAAAAAGAAAAGAGAAAGATGAGTTAGCAATGAAGATATGAGAGGGATGGATCAAGTGAAAGAAAAGAAAAAAATAATAAAGTGTAAGGAAGGATGTCGCGTTGATTGTGAGACGAAACTTTTACTCTATTTCCAACCATGTGCAATCCGACAACCAGGACATCATTGGTGCCTTGAAGTCACAATTTTCTTTTGCCCTTGCACATGTCCACCATTCTAAATCTTCTCATCCTTGATATCCCTACATATGGTTAATTCTCATGATCATTGGCTTTGAAAGGTAGACAACCATTAGAGGAAGTTCTTAGTTTGACAATACTTGTGTTGATTGCACTAGCCCTACCTATAGCTCCACTTTTACATGATATATGAGAGATTAATGGGAGGTGAGAGTTTTATAAAATTTGGTTAGGATAGACACTTCATATGAGTGACTTGAGAGAGCTTGGAGAAAGGTTTTTGTCTAACACTTGTTGCAGGAATTTTTGTTTTGAAAACCATAAAAACCCTCCGATGGAAGCAAAGAAGTAAGTATGGCTGAAATTGAAGACTTCAAGTGAAAGGTTTGAGTTGTGGGGTAAATCTTGACGTGGTAAAAATTCTAAACGCCCATGTTTATGATTGATTATCATTACTTTGTGTTTATGTATTAAAGATGAAGGGATTGACTAACTTGTGAAGAGGGATAAGTGGTACACGATTACACTTCTTGGACGAAGTTCTTTTACGAGTACTTGCTCGAGGACGAGCAAGAGCTAAGTGTGGGGGAGATGTTGACGGTGTATTTTGGTGCACCTAGCATGTTCATTACACTTTGGTTTGGATTTGATTATGGAACTAATCCGCCACTAGGCACACTAATCATATAACAAGTTCATCTTTGTGCATGCATTTGGAAGTGTTATGTTTATGTAGGAAATCATGGACATAAAGGACGGATTCGCAACAAGTTCAAAGGAGCATTCATGGAGTCTTGTTCGTGTTCATGAGCTTGCTGAATTTACTTCCAATGGTGGCGAGGACCGAAGTGCTACGAGGAACACCCCGGGGATTGAAGCGTAAAAGATCAAACTTCATGCAAAGAGAGCCTCCATCTTGATCGCGAGGATAACAGCGTCAAAATCATCCAAGTGGAAGGGGCAAAGTAGATAAGTGCACGAGGACCCACGGAGCAAAAAGGGCGACCGAACCGGCCGAAACTGGGCCTGGGCCGGCCGGCCCAGTCGGATCGGCCTAGCCCACTTCGGGCACCGGTTCGGTCCCGTTTTCCTTGCCCTCGAAGGATCTTCGACCCTAAAACCCCCGACGCGCCGCCAACAGAAGGGAGGAGTTTTATTCGCACCAGAAGGCCATCCACAAGCTAGAGAGAGAGGAGGAGGATCTCCGGCTGGAGATCAACCACCTCGAAGGAAGCACCCTCTCGTGGAGAAGAAGGAAGACACCGGCGGAAGGGAAACCATGATCAACGGTGCCATGATCAGCACCTTGATGGGGTAATCTTCTCATTCGTCCATGGGTTGTAATCGATATTGAGATGTAATCGCACTTTGTCGGATTATCTATCTATCATCCTGTGTTGGATATACTTTAATGCTTAAGGCTTGCAACCGTGCCGTAGAGGGAGTAAGAGCTCCAATGCTTCCTTGGATCCATTCAATACGCCGTGGCCATCAAAGGTCTAGTCATGAATACCTTCGCGTAGTGACAAGACGAGAGGAGGGGAAAGGGCGAAACCGTGGTCACATCCCCGATAGATTAGATTGGTTTTTCATGTTTTAAAGCGATTGCATGCTCTAGTATCGTAGACCCGTGGGCGAGTGTCTTCTCTCTTGATCGTTTACCATTCTCTCTAGTGTAGTTAAGTGTTTTCTAGTATAATAGTAGTTAGGGTTTAGTAGCTAGTGTGTCGTTGTTGATCGAACGCTTGTAATCCCCTTGCTCCGCGGATTGACAAGAACCTTGGGAATCCCGTGGTGAAAAAGGTGTGGGGTCCGTACGCTTGCGGATCGTAGAGGGATACGTCTTTTATCCGTCAACAAGCCCCTTTTTCTCGGCGCCGTTGCCGGGGAGCAAGTTAGTTTACATCGTTTGATTTGCATCTAACTTAGTTTTATATTTTAGTTTATCTTTTATTCGCTATATCTAACATTTATTATCGTAAAAGCACTTGTTTCTTTTTTTGTTTTTGTTTTTATCTTATTGTCTAGATGGAGTTCGTTAATCAACCCGTGGAAGAACCGGAGAAATCATTAAGGGATTACGCTAGCCCTCGATGTGAAGACATAAAGGTACAAGAGTCGGATTCGAAGCTCGAAGCGACCAAGTATGAAATTAAATCCAAGATCATGAAGATGGTGGCGGAAAACCCATTTGAAGGGATGGTTACGGAGAACCCATATAGACACATAAGGGATTTCACGACAATATGCAACACGGTGCGTCAAGAAGGAGTTCCCGATGAATGGTTCAAATGGAATCTCTTTCCCTACTCACTTGCCGCAAAGCAAAGACATGGTATTCGGTTGCGTCCTTTGAAGTTGAAGGCAATTGGAACAAGTTGACAAAGAAGTTTTGCGAGAAGTTCTTTCCAATGAGCAAGGTTCAACATCTAAGGAGGCAAGTGATCAATTTTATGCAAGGAGAAGAGGAAGGGATAGACCAAGCCCGGGATAGGTTTAATGAATTAATCGAACAAGGACCAAAACTCGGCTTCACCGGTGACGTACTCTTGCATACATTTTTCTTTTCCCTAACCCCTAGTTGCATGCGACACGTCGAAATGTGTGCGGGTGGGGATCTCATGGAGAAAACACTCACGGAAGCCGCCCAACCGCTACAAAAAGTTAGCAAAGCGGCTCGCCATGCGAAGAGATTGGGAAACAAGACTTGCGGAAGAGCCGAATTCAATTCAAGGAAGAAAAAGCTTGCTGATTTTTCTAAAGAGGCAACCCGGAAGTCACAAAAGAGGAGCCAATCATGGAAAAGCTTGAACAAGAACACATCAAGTCAAGAACTACACCAAACGTCAACTTCGCCGCACCAAATGAGACGAACAAGAGAAGCATGTCAAGCGCGAAGCCGCAAGGGAGTTCGAGCCAATGGATTGGGTTCCTATTGATTACGGAGAAGTATTCGACAAGAGAAGACCGTTCCCTAATCAAAAGGGAATGGCGAGAGCATTGGAAGTCGATTTCCCACCGGAGAGGAAAGCTCGAAAATTCATACGACCTCGAAACCACCGGTGAGATTTTTGAAAAGCTCTTTGGAGATGACGTGGTGGATCCGGAACATATTGCCGAGGTGAAGAGGATCATGGGGATCAAGCCCGAAGCATCACCATACGCTCGCCTTGCTGAAATTTATTCGATCGGATCCGAAGAAGAAGAGAAGATGACGCCGCACTTGAGTTGCGAGATCAACGGAGTTCAATGCAAAGCTTTATGCGACATCGGAGCCCAAGTAAGTGTTCTATCTTCTAAAATTTACGATAAAGTTCAATACCACAACCTAGACTTAGCTCCAACATCAACGAAATTAATTATGGGAGATGGTAGAACTATCAAACCTCTAGGTATTGCTTGCAACATGAAAGTAAAAATCTCTAGAAACTACATACCAACCGATTTCTTTGTTATTGATGCTTACCATAGTAATTCTGATCATATAATCTTAGGTAGGCCTTTTCTTAAGTTGGTTGATGCCGTGTTAGATGCCGGAGAAGGCAAAGTAACAATGAACCTTAATGGAACAAAGTACACATATAACTTTCTTCGTGCTTCTAAACACCTTACTCCTTTTCCTCCCGAAGATGAAGAAATAGAAGAGATAGATAGTCTTTGTTTTGTTGAAACCCTTAGAGACCCGCTGCAAAGAGCGATGGAAAATCAAATTAGTAATCAACAAGATGAAGAACTAGAGGAAGCGACAAAAGGCTTAGAGCCGCATGACGGTAGCATGGAGGAAGAGAAGTTCGAAGACATAGGAGAAATCAAACCCGAGGAGCCACAAGTGCCCGAGGTAGACCTTAAACCTTTGCCCAAGGGATTAAAATATGAATTTTTGGGGCCAGACAAAACCTATCCAGTCATTGTGAGCGACGAGTTGAGCCCCGAAGAAAATGAAGCGTTGCTGATTTTATTAAAAAAACATAGGAAGGTGATTGGATATTCAATCAATGATCTCAAAGGTATTAGCCCGACCTTTTGCACTCATCGTATACCAATGGAAGACCAATGTAAGCCCGTAGTGGACCATCAAAGGAGGCTAACCCATGCCATGCGAGAGGTAGTAAAGAAAGAGGTTATCAAGTTACTTGATGCCGGAATCATCTACCCGGTTCCACATAGCGAATGGGTGAGCCCGGACATTGTGTACCGAAGAAAGGAGGTTTGACCGTGGTGAAGAATGAGAAGAACGAATTGATACCGCAAAGAACCGTGACCGGGTGGCGGATGTGTATTGATTACCGTAAGCTTAACAAAGCGACGAAGAAAGATCACTTCCCCCTACCGTTCATAGACGAGATGCTCGAGAGGTTAGCAAACCACGCTTATTTTTGCTTTCTCGATGGATACTCGGGGTTCATGCAAATTCCCATTCACCCGAAGATCAACATAAGACAACATTTACGTGTCCTTACGGAACGTTTGCATATAGGAGGATGCCCTTCGGCCTATGCAACGCTCCGGCCTCTTTTCAACGCCGCATGATGGCCGTGTTTTCGAATTCATCGAAGAGATTGTTGAAGTGTTTATGGATGATTTTTCCGTTTACGGGAAGACGTTCATGGATTGCTTAGCAAACTTAGAAAAGGTCCTTACAAGGTGTGCGGAGGTAGATTTGGTTTTAAATTGGGAAAAGTGCCACTTCATGGTTAAGCAAGGCATAGTGCTCGGACATGTTATATCCGAGAGAGGAATCGAAGTGGACAAGGCTAAGGTAGAGACGGTTGAGCAACTCCCACCTCCTACGGATATTAAGTCCTTAAGGAGCTTTCTAGGCCATGTCGGATTCTATAGAAGATTTATAAAGGACTTCTCAAAGATCACTAAGCCTTTAACACACCTTCTTCAAAAAGATGTGGCTTTCGACTTTGATGAGAAGTGTCTAGCGGCATTCCGAACCTTGAAAAATGCGTTGGTGAGTGCTCCCATCATCCAACCTCCGGATTGGAGCCAACCTTTCGAGATCATGTGTGACGCAAGTGACTACGCCGTAGGCGCGGTCTTGGGACAAAGAAAGGAAGGCCGAGTTCACGCCGTTTACTACGCTAGCAAAACTCTTAGTGGGGCACAATTAAATTACGCTACTACGGAAAAAGAATTGCTAGCGGTGGTATTCGCTTTCGAAAAATTCAGATCTTACATCGTGAACTCGAAAGTCATTGTTTACACCGATCATGCAGCCATAAAGTATCTCTTGGCTAAGAAGGAAGCTAAACCACGTTTGATTCGTTGGATCCTTCTTCTCCAAGAGTTTGATGTTGAAATTCGTGATAAAAAGGGGGTGGAGAATGTTGTGGCCGATCATTTATCTAGGATGAATCGTGGGTAAGATGATAAAGAGCCCATAGAAGATAAGATGAGAGATGACCACCTCTATAGAGTGCTTGATAAAGATACTTGGATGATCGACATCATTCGAGCAATTCGAAAGATGCCCCTCGACCATCTAGACAAAAACACTCAAAGGAAGATAATTTCTGAAAGTAAGAAATATTTTTGGGATGCACCATACCTCTTCAAGCTTGGCAATGATGGAGTGATGAGAAGATGTGTGCCAAGAGAAGAGAGGCTTGAGATTCTAAGGAAGTGCCACTCGGCGGAGTACGGTGGGCACTATAGCCATTTTCGAACCGAAGCCAAAGTATGGTCGAGCGGATTCTATTGGCCGGAGATGCATGAAGATACTAAAAGATATGTTGCGTCATGCCCCGAATGCCAAAGAACCGGAAACATCTCTCAAAGAAATTCTATGCCTTTGAAATACAACTTGCAAGTCGACATATTCGATGTATGGGGCATAGACTTCATGGGGCCTTTTAAAAACTCATTTGGATTCGAGTACATACTTGTTATGGTTGATTATGTATCCAAGTGGGTAGAGGCTATACCATGTCGTAAAGCTTCCACGGAGGAGTCCATCACTATGATCAAGAACGTGATTTTTCCCCGTTTCGGTACACCGAGAATCTTGATAAGTGATGGAGGAACTCATTTCACCGGGAAGAACTTCAAAAAGTGCTTGTCCAAGTTGGGAATTGAGCATAGGGTCTCCACGGCCTATCACCCACAAACCAACGGACAAGCGGAGACGTCAAATAGGCAATTAAAAAGCATACTTAACAAAACCATAGAGAAGGGAGGCAAGGATTGGTCAAAGAAATTAGACAGAGCTTTATGGGCTAATCGAACGGCGTTTAAAACACCGATAGGTATGACCCCTTATCAATTCATCTATGGAAAAGCTTGCCACCTTCCGGTTGAGTTAGAACATAAAGCCTATTGGGCGATTAAAGAGATGAACCTTGATCTCGATGCCGCGGTGGTGAAACGGAGAATTCAAATAAGCGAGCTAGAGGAGTTGAGGTTGAAAGCTTATGAAAACGCAAGCATATACAAAGAGAGAATCAAAAGGTGGTATGATAAAAGATTGAAGAAAAAAGAATTTAAAGAAGGAGATAAGGACCTCCTCTACAATTCGAGGTTTAAAACCTTCGGAAAGGGGAAATTGCAAAGCAAGTGGGACGGACCTTATGTTGTGCATTCGGTGTTCTCCAACGGAGCGGTAACCATTATGGATATAAACGGCGATCAATTTGTGGTGAATGGACAGCGGCTTAAGGTTTACTACGAACCCGACATCGTGCCCATTCATCATGTTGACGTCTTTACCATGGAGGAAGAGCCCGAACGTCCCGCCTAGGACGAAAAACAAGGCACCAACTTCTCGTAAATAATTTTTCTTTTAGTTCTCTCGGGAGTTTTTCGCGAAGATTTACCGGGGCCAACTTTTTCCCATGGGCCGAGGACGAAAAAATAGGGCGGTGTGCAAAAACCGGACCGGCCCGGCCCCCGAGGCGGGGTGGGCCGGCCGGCCCGCCGGATCGGCCCAAGGGGGGCCCGACGCCCGATGTCCCCGAATTTCGCCCCGAACTCGCTCCTTTTCGACTTCCTTGTTTGGTCGAAAATTTTAAGGGAAGTGTAAAAAAGGAAAATAAGGTTCCCGTGGCTTTTCTCTCGGGACTATATATTTGGCCGAATTGGGAGCTCGAGAATCAAATCTTTCAAGCAATGTGTTGCACCCTTGTAGCAGCCATTGAGCCTCCAAAAAGCTTAGAGTTGAAGGTAGAAGCCAAGAAGCCATCGATGGAGGAGGCGATGCGATGCGAGGTCAAGCTACCCGTCAAGAGGACCGCACGTATCCGTTGCGGAGGACGTGTCCCGACCGGAGCTCTTGCATCTCGCCACCCCCGTCAAAGGAGAGAAGGTCCCTACACCCGTTCGAAGGTCGGCACGTCTCCAAGGCATCAAGCGTAAGGATTGCAAGGAGGTGTCGCCGGAGCCTAAGGAATATGGGGATAGCGACTACTCCGACGATCGTAGCCCGAGCTCGTGGGCGGCCGCCGGTAGAGATGATGATGATTGGGATGAGCATCCTTATGAAAGGACTCCCGAAGGCCCCAACGGCGACGGCAACGGCGGTGGCGAAGGCGACAACAATGGAGGTGGCGACGACGGTGGTGACAACGGTGGAGATTATGGCGACGACGACCCCTTCGGATTGCATCCGGTGTGCTGTCGAGTTTGCCGTCAATCCATCGCAGCCTCTCTACGCGTCGGCCGACGAATGTCTTCAAACCATGGAAGCGATGAAGCAGCCGTATGGAGGACTTGGAGCGCGTAGTTGAAGATGACTACAAGTTCCTTAACCGTAACGTGCGCAAACTTTTCGGCATGGTTGGAAACATGAGAGGCAAGTGGTGCAAAGCTTGCTCGAAGTACCATTAGATCTAGTTTTCCCCTTTGGTTTTTGTAAGATACGACGAGGACGTCGTATGTTTTAAGTGTGGGGGAGAGCTAGCTCGCTAGCCTTAGCTTTTGAACTTCAAGTTTAGGTTCGGTTTAATCTTCGTGTGAGAGTCTTAGTGTTTTAATGAGTCTTTAGTTTTTGAGTCTGTTTTAAAATTTTTTTGCAAGTGTCTTAAATTAGTGTTGAGTCAAGAAAACCAAATAAAAAGAGTCTTTATATACATTTTTGTGTTTTATGTATTGTTTATCTTTATTTACTTGTTTGTTTAATCTTCGATTCTTGATATATGAACACAAGTATGTGGTTTGAAAATCGTTTACCGTGGTGCTTAGTGGAATCGCTACTACTTAAAGTACCCATACCGCACTTCGATCTTGAGCTTCACATGTCAGTTGTGCTATGTTCGATGCTAAAAATTGGAGGATTTCAGTTCTGAAAATTATATTAAAACCCTTGTAATAAAGGTTAGCAAAACCTCTTTTTCCAAGTTGAGAGTAAGAAAAAATTCCTATCCAAAGCCAAGTTTATTTTCGCTCCACCATAAGTGTGATTAGCACGATGAGTTAGGCTAGGACCCTTCTCTCTTGGTGAGTTTTAATTTCGAGCAATGATCATGTCCTTGTGCTTATCTTTTGTTGCTAGCCTCGTCATTTATTCAGTTCATGACTTTCATAACGAAAGTCATGTATATCACTGGATTCCATACCCAACCCTATACATCTCTTTTGTACATCGTATTCCTTGAACACAACCTATTTTCAAAGTTTCGTCTCGTCTCTAGCATGATTTATTTAAAAATTTCAGATTGTGTGCATGCGAGAAAAGGGAGAATTGAAAGCTTTGAAAAGTTGTCAAGAGAGAGAAAAATAAAGAGAAAAAGTATGTGTATGGAAAAGAAAGAAAGGAAGAAAGAAAAAATCATATGTGAATGAAAGAAGAAAAAGAAAAGAGAAAGATGAGTTAGCAATGAAGATATGAGAGGGATGGATCAAGTGAAAGAAAAGAAAAAAATAATAAAGTGTAAGGAAGGATGTCGCGTTGATTGTGAGACGAAACTTTTACTCTATTTCCAACCATGTGCAATCCGACAACCAGGACATCATTGGTGCCTTGAAGTCACAATTTTCTTTTGCCCTTGCACATGTCCACCATTCTAAATCTTCTCATCCTTGATATCCCTACATATGGTTAATTCTCATGATCATTGGCTTTGAAAGGTAGACAACCATTAGAGGAAGTTCTTAGTTTGACAATACTTGTGTTGATTGCACTAGCCCTACCTATAGCTCCACTTTTACATGATATATGAGAGATTAATGGGAGGTGAGAGTTTTATAAAATTTGGTTAGGATAGACACTTCATATGAGTGACTTGAGAGAGCTTGGAGAAAGGTTTTTGTCTAACACTTGTTGCAGGAATTTTTGTTTTGAAAACCATAAAAACCCTCCGATGGAAGCAAAGAAGTAAGTATGGCTGAAATTGAAGACTTCAAGTGAAAGGTTTGAGTTGTGGGGTAAATCTTGACGTGGTAAAAATTCTAAACGCCCATGTTTATGATTGATTATCATTACTTTGTGTTTATGTATTAAAGATGAAGGGATTGACTAAGTTGTGAAGAGGGATAAGTGGTACACGATTACACTTCTTGGACGAAGTTCTTTTACGAGTACTTGCTCGAGGACGAGCAAGAGCTAAGTGTGGGGGAGATGTTGACGGTGTATTTTGGTGCACCTAGCATGTTCATTACACTTTGGTTTGGATTTGATTATGGAACTAATCCGCCACTAGGCACACTAATCATATAACAAGTTCATCTCTCGTGCATGCATTTGGAAGTGTTATGTTTATGTAGGAAATCATGGACATAAAGGACGGATTCGCAACAAGTTCAAAGGAGCATTCATGGAGTCTTGTTCGTGTTCATGAGCTTGCTGAATTTACTTCCAATGGTGGCGAGGACCGAAGTGCTACGAGGAACACCCCCGGGGATTGAAGCGTAAAAGATCAAACTTCATGCAAAGAGAGCCTCCATCTTGATCGCGAGGATAACAGCGTCAAAATCATCCAAGTGGAAGGGGCAAAGTAGATAAGTGCACGAGGACCCACGGAGCAAAAAGGGCGACCGAACCGGGCCGAACCGGGCTCCGGGCCGGCCGGCCCGGCCGGATCGGCCTAGCCCACTTCGGGCACCGGTTCGGTCCCGTTTTCCTTGCCCTCGAAGGATCTTCGACCCTAAAACCCCCGACGCGCCGCCAACAGAAGGGAGGAGTTTTATTCGCACCAGAAGGCCATCCACAAGCTAGAGAGAGAGGAGGAGGATCTCGCCGGAGATCAACCACCTCGAAGGAAGCACCCTCTCGTGGAGAAGAAGGAAGACACCGGCGGAAGGGAAACCATGATCAACGGTGCCATGATCAGCACCTTGATGGGGTAATCTTCTCATTCGTCCATGGGTTGTAATCGATATTGAGATGTAATCGCACTTTGTCGGATTATCTATCTACCATCCTGTGTTGGATATACTTTAATGCTTAAGGCTTGCAACCGTGCCGTAGAGGGAGTAAGAGCTCCAATGCTTCCTTGGATCCATTCAATACGCCGTGGCCATCAAAGGTCTAGTCATGAATACCTTCGCGTAGTGACAGTACGAGAGGAGGGAAAGGGCGAAACCGTGGTCACATCCCCGATAGATTAGATTGGTTTTTCATGTTTTAAAGCGATTGCATGCTCTAGTATCGTAGACCCGTGGGCGAGTGTCTTCTCTCTTGATCGTTTACCATTCTCTCTAGTGTAGTTAAGTGTTTTCTAGTATAATAGTAGTTAGGGTTTAGTAGCTAGTGTGTCGTTGTTGATCGAACGCTTGTAATCCCCTTGCTCCGCGGATTGACAAGAACCTTGGGAATCCCGTGGTGAAAAAGGTGTGGGGTCCGTACGCTTGCGGATCGTAGAGGGATACGTCTTTTATCCGTCAACACCCCCCTCCGCACGCCACCACGACCCCACGCCCTGCCGCGCCCGGCCTCCCCTCCTCACTGCTCGAGCACGGGCCCGCGACGGGACCTTTCCCCGGCGCCCGACGGCCCGCCCGAGCCGTCGCCTCCGCCACCGCCGGTCGATGCGACCGCCGCCGCCCCCCGCGCCGCCGACGACGGCCGCCACGGCCGGCCTAACCCTCCCCGCACGTGTTGACCCGCCGCGCTCGAGCCGCCGCGTCGCCGGTCGCCGAGGAGTCCGGCCGACTTCGAGAAGGCGCCCGAGCTCACCGGCGGCCTCCCCGCCGGAAATATTTGCCCCCCCGAACCGCCTTAGACCGCTTATAAAAGGGCAGCACCATCCCCTCGCCGCACCACACCGCATCCGCAGCCTCCCCCGAGCACCGCGGCCGCCGCCGCCCCTAGCACCGCCGCCTCCCTCTGACCGCCGCCGCCGATCCGCCTCCTCGAGCCGTCTCGGTCCAAGGTGAGCACGGGGAAAGGATTCCCTCGTCCCCCTCTCCATTTTGCCCCATTCCCCAGCCGCGGCCGTGGCCGGGGACCGCCGGCGGGCACCCCTGCCGGCCGGCCACCGCTCGCCCCCCTGTTCTGATGCGAGCCAGGGGGAAGAAGATGGCATTTTTGCCAAAAACCCCTTGGCCTCCCCCCTATTTCTCCCTACCGAGCCCCTCCTTATATTCCCTTCCTTTCTAACCCCCTAAACCTTAAGTTTCTTTACCAAAACACCCCTGTTATTTCTAGATAGACCCCTAGGCTAGTTTAATTAAACCTCACCCTACCTAAATAGTATGTTTAGGTCCTGCTAATTCAAACTAAATTACTAACCAACCCTAGTTAATTATAAACACCTCTCTAACTCGACATTTCATGCGCGGGTTTAATCCCGATCGCGCCCAACCTTCCCTATCAATAGAAATTACCAATAGGCCCTTAGCCCTTGTAACCCCTCTTTAACCCAACACCCCATGCACAATTTTATCCAAATAATACCACACCCCTCCCAGTAGTACCCCCGCCGAACCAACCCCCTAGAACTTATATATACCCCCCCTCTCCACTCATTTCCCCTCCCCGAGCTCGGCTGGAAATATGTGTGCTAATATTGTTTGCTTGCCTATGTGTGCGCTATAGCCGACGGAGTAGACGAAGGAAGGTACCCCGAGCCGGAGATCGGAGCCGACTTCTGCGAGCAGGAGCCCGAAGCCCCGAACGTCGAGCCGGCACTCCCCGAAGACTTCGAAGACGGCAAGTTCAATCTCATCCTTTGATGCATGCTTCTGTCCTAGTTTTATAAATATACCCTATACTCGTTTTATAAATTGCATGTTGTTTCACTGCAAAAACATGGTAGGATAGCCACCCTTGATTGCTATGATTGAACCTTGTTTTGGCCTAAATGAGTGCTTTAAAAATGTGTGAGTGCTTTCCAAATGTGTGAGTGCTTTAAAAATGGAAATGGGATATGTTTTGGAAAATGAGTAAAGAACTGAGTAGACGGGATGGACGTGTGTGTCAGGAGTATGGGTGAGCTCGTACTTGTGTGGTTGAGCGTGTTGGGAGTTGTCCATCTTGTCGGTTAAGGACCGGGTTGCGTGACATCTCACCTGACCCAAGTCACCGTACAACCACTCGACCGTTGTATGTGGCAACGGCTTAGCATAAATCCCACTAGTTAATCTACTTGCCATCTGGTGTGCGGGTGAGCAGCGGGAGACCAAGGAGCAGGGGTACGCTCTGTGTGAGGTACACCCTGGTTATGTGGTATAACCCCTTGGGTGCTTCCGTGGTGGCTCATAGTGTTAGCTAAGGTGGGTAATGGCTTTGATAGGATCCGTACCGGCACTGAGGTGTCCGTGTGACGGTACCCTACTTGTGGGTAAAGATGTACAACCTCTGCAGAGTGTCAAACCTATTCGAATAGCCGTGTCCACGGTATTGGACGAGTCACGGTGTGGTCACAAAAACTAGTGTTTGGGATGAGATGTTTTCTGGCGTGAGTTGTTTTCCGGTGAAGTGTGTGGCTGTGTGCCTGGGCTACGACGGACGGGAAGTCCGGTAGTTCCACAGTGGTTTCCCTAAAACTGTTGAGTTACTTGGTTTATGAAAATGATTTGCGAAAATCTTTTTGAAATGAACCCCTGCATGAGTAAGCTTGCAAAATGAACCATAACCTGATCCTTGTTATACTTTATGCATGATTCTGCTTATAAGCCCCTCCGTGGGTGGGGTTGGATTTGCTGAGTACGTATGTGCTCACCCTTGTTTTACTAACTATTTTACAGAGGAGGATCCCGATTACATTCTCGAAGACGTTGAGTAGGCCATTGCCCTACACCCAACCGTGCCTGTGTGCCTAGGGCCCCTACCGAAAGCTTCCATGGTGTGGTACTCTGAGGAGGCTATGGAAGCCTTTGCTATTGTAGTGTGGTCGTTAGCTTTGGTGTTGTTCATTGTAGCGTTGGCACTACCGTGCCCTCTGTGTCGCCGTGATGTTAAAGACTGATTCCACCTGTTGTAATAAATGTGTTACCAGCCTCCTGGGACTGGTATTTGTGTCACATTTAGTCACCTCTGATGAGGGGACGCTTCAGATGCAAATTGGATCTCTGACGCAGATGAGATTAAAGCCACGAGTGGCAATGTGTTTACATTAGAAGGTGCTGCAATTTCATGGAGGTCATGTAAATAGACCATTTTGACGCGATCAACCATGGAAACTGAGCTTGTAGCACTTGACACGGCTACAGTTGAAGCCGAGTGGTTGAGAGAACTACTCATGGACTTGCCACTGTTAGAGAAACCAGTTCCTGCTATCCTTACATATTGTGATAATCAAACAGTCTTGGCCAAGATAATGAGTACTAAGGATAACATGAAATCCTCGAGACATGTGAAGCGGAGGCTTAAATCTGTTAGAAAGCTGAAAAACTCCGGAGTAATTGCTGTGAATTATATTCGCAATGAGAAAAACCTAGCAGATCCTTTTACAAAAAGGCTTGCACGGACGGCGATATCTGTTGCAAGTATGGACATGAGACTGAGACCCATTTAGTTGCAAAGTAATGGTAACTCACTTTATCTGAAAGGAGATCCCTTATTTGGAAAATGAGAAAAACAAAGTTACTGTTGTAACAAGGAGTACAATTCATTTAAATTACCCATGTTCATAATATGTACTCTTTTCTGTATGGAAGGTTGCCTATAATACCTTAATGTGTTCTAGTGTCTACGGAGAGAAAAGGTATCGTCCTACAGGATACCTATAATGAACACACCTATGTGAGCTCAACTGTTGGGTCGCAGTTTATGAGAGTGGGGTGCTTTCTAGAAATCTCATGAGAAGATCGGGGAGCAAGACCTTTAAAGCTCCGTTTAGACTTGGCGTTCTGGTAGTCTAGTACTAGATAGATTTTCAAGAGAAATCTGATAGCAAAAAGCTATGAATTCAAGGCTTAGTCCATTCACAAGCTGCTGAAAGATGGATCTTGTTGATCTAGGTGTAAGTTCAACCCGTACAGGACATGTACCGAAAATCTGGTATATAAAAGTGGCTTAGAACAGCAACTGCTTCAAAATTGGTGGGGGAATGTTGGAATTTGGTCCATGTGGCCCATTTAGTAAAATTCTAAAGCATGCACAATAATAGTCCCGTATTGCCAAGACAAGGAGAGGTTGCCTTGCTTAAATATGGGAGTCTCCTATCAGAGTAAAATAGATGCATGTGAGAGAAAAGGAGATTGTTGATACACGCACGCGCAACCCGCGCATTTTCGCGTAAATTATCGCGTGACTTGTGACTCGTCGCACGTGTATAACTGGCTGTTACAGGTGCATTTTTATTTTTGTGCTGTGTCAATGACGTTTCAGTTTCGACTGCTTAATGGTGACAGTTTTACGGCAATCAAATAGGCAGTTTCAGCCTACTTGATAAAGGTGACAGTTTCTGCTTGAATCAATTGAGTAGTTATCAGTGTGATTGATAAGAGGAATATGAAACGTTGGCTGGAGCCTATAAACACCAGGAGACGTCTTGGTGGCTGGGACACAAAGTAGACATACACTTCATCTCCCACGCGTTCGCTGTTCTGACCGCTAGCTGCTGCGCTTCGTCGACCTTCGATCTCGGCGTGCACCGGGCTTGGAGGAAGCGGGATCTCCGAAACCACTACCGCAACATTCCTGCACGGGGCGGTAATCAGATTTTTGGGCAGCGTCACACGCGACCGCTTGGTGGATCTGCAACTACTTCTTCGACGTGTTCGTCAACTCACTGCGCAAGAACTGTGAGTAATTTCTTAATATGTGGCTTCTTCATTTGTGTTGTGTGATTGCATCATTTTTAGTCAATATGCTTTTCCTCAAGATTAAATTTGTATTATTCATAATTAGGCTGTTTTTTCCAACAGAAACGACTGAGCATCGTTCAAATGGAAATGGCACAACACAATAGAAGTAGTAGTACTTACTAGTAGCAGCATATGCATGTTGTTACACAAAGGGCTCATCAGGCCCTCGAAAGAAATCAGTCCTGCTGCTTCTTGCTTGCTCGTCGTCCTACGGTAGCTTAGTGTCAAACCCTAAAGTGGGCTGCCACGAAAATAAGAGTGCTTACGGTCCATGCAACTAAGCCCAATAGCCCAAACAGTAATTTGGGTCTTTTTGTGCAAAACATACTCCGTAGGCCCAAAATCCATCTTAACAAACGGAAGTGCGTGCTCGGCGAATAATCTTTACAAGACGAAAGCTGGGTTCATTCCCGGCGCGGGTAGCGGGTCCACGGCGCCCGTTAACCCGCGAGCCGTTGGATCCGTGCAACTCACAGCATCAGCCGTTCGATCGGGGTTGGCGCGGGTCTCGCCCGTTAACTCGCAAATCTGAGTGGTCGAGAATCCACGCGAACCCTCGCGAGCGAGGAGCTCAGCCCCTCCGCCTCCGCTTCCGTTGCCGCGCCGCCGCCGGACCGCCGCGGCCATCGCCGCTCGCCACCTCCCTCTCCATAGTACACTGATGCAGTGATGCTTCTGGTGCCCCGCCACCACCTAAGCCTCCTGCCGTCGTCACAGTAGCATCTGCTCAGAGCTTGAGATGAGCTCATGCTTCACAGTCCACAACCTCCCATCGCTCCTTCCCTCCTCGTTTCTCCACCGCATTGTCCAATCGAGCCTCGCCACAGACCAAATCGAGTTCTAGGCCGAGGACGGATGGAGAGCCTTGGCTGAAGGTGGCGGTGGACATCCTCTCCATGTTGCGCGCCGGCGGCGAGCGACGTCAAAACAGCAGCGGTTGGCAAGTGACTTCAGCCGCCATGATTTCTCCCTGACCCTGATGCATCACCTCTCCGGTCTCTCCCATGAGCATCACCCCCGGTCCCTGTGCATGGCCGCCCCCTTCCTAGCTCCTAGGTACTCTCCTACTCTCTCGCATGTCTGAGTTGGATGCAAGTGAAGCCTCTGGTTTTGTGGCTCAACGATTCATGCCAATTTATATCGGCATTTGCTAAGTAGTATGCTCCATGGAAATGTTAATTATTCAGAAAGCATTATCAGAACACTGACCAGCCAAAAACTTCCTATTAGTGCTACACACTTGAACAATGTCCCCTTTTAGCTAGTTGTCTGATTATATTTTACAATCCTACGAGTGAAAGATAGAGTTAGTTCTCCAGATACTTTTTATTGTGCTGCTAGATCTGTGCCTTTCCCCCTTAGTAGATATTTACAACAAATTTAACAGTAAGTAAGCTAGCAAAATCAGGCATGTACCAAAACAGATTTAGAAATCTGAATCTCTAAAGAAAAATTAAGAGAATGGGCAAGAGCACTTGGCATGCAGCGGCCGCCCACCTCTGATGGCCCGAACTTCTCACTAAGTGTCGTGCTTGCCTGCAGCACTGCCGATGCTATATCCTTGTCTGGTTGCTCTAATGAGCTCTTAATTTCTGCATAGTGGACACGTGCCCAATACAATATTCATGTATTCATTTTTAGTATATGCGTGCTCCAAAATGTACTTTGTTTAATTACTACAAAAAGTAATTGTTCTTTCTTCAGCAAGACACGGCGAAAGATTACACCTCAAACGTTTTGCATATATACAGATAACTTTTTTCACACCTAATTGTCCCTTCTTATTGGCCAATATCCAACTTGACCTTTTCTCCCCTGAATTCTTAACGTAATTTTTAACTAAGCTTGCAATATCTACTTACATATTTCAAATATTAATTTTATTAAAGACATTAACTTATATATATGCAGAAGCATAAAACTACTCTCTTTGAGCTGTGTTGCTGATTATGCATCAATATTTTGTGAAGATATGTGCTTGATTACATCGATCGCAAGCAAAACTGCCGATCCCTTGTTGGAATTTCTTGATCAGCAAGGAGCACAAATTGCACTTTAACGGTTACACGGAAGATATATTTTGTCTAGGCATCACTTGCGTTTTTCAAAGGTATATCCAACGTAACATTCGAAGGAAGGACAAAGTATTATGTTATCTTTCTCAATAGCATTAACAAGGATATACCTTATTCTACACATCAACCTTCAGAATGACTATACAGCAAACAAACCAATTGGTCGAGATGGTGGGTTCTTATTTCTCGTGCACATATGACAACTATAATGTCTCGGTTGATTTCCGCCATCGATAATGAAGGTCTTACGGAGTATCACTAACAGTATCAAATATGTTCGGCATGACTGCATGAACATGCTGTGACATTACATTATAAGGCTTTCCTCTGCAACTCCTACCCAACAATACCTATCTTTGATTTCCGCCCTACTAGATGAAGGCTTTAAAATTGGCATCTGTTCCCTGAAAATTTTTATGCCTTGGATTGATTGTATGATACAGATAACAAAAAGATTAATACCATTCACATTGCTTGATCAATCTGACAGTAAATATCTTCTTCCGGTTCTGAATTAATGTACTGCTACTGATTTTTCATCTATATCACCAAATGATGTGGTACATGCTCTGCAATGAATATATTACTCTTTCGTACCAGTTTCATAATAATTACATGGTGTGGTATGATGTTTCACCATCGTTTATAAAAAACTTTCCAAATTCAGATGGCATGTCATATAGATAAAGATGGTTTTCCAGAAAATCGGCAGGTTAGAAAAATCTTATCTCGTGGAATCCACACATAAATAGTCACTATAGGTTAGCTCAAAATGGCGCGGCAACGTCGCGCCTCATGTTTTCTAGTTGTGTACTTATGCTGCAGACGACAGACTTGAGAAATGGGCCTGAGATTGTACATATCGTTCTATTAAGCCCGCGAGCCCGGAGTGGCGAGCCACTTTCTTTTTTTGTTTTGGTGGGAGCACGGTCCTTTTTAGGATCTGAATTTTTTGCTGTGTTTTACCAGTATACTTTCTAGTATTTATTTACCAAAGTACAAAAACACTCGCCTATTTCTCTGCCAAAAAAGAGTAATCTCCTATTTGTTTAGTCCAGATATCAGTTAGTTTTTCAAGCAATCATAAATTAAAGTCACGTGTAAACACTAAGATAACATCAATGAAGAATCGACTATAGTATTCGCCTAATATTAGAAGCACAAACGTTTATTCCATCATCATATCCTTTGCACACTCCGTCCTCGATCGGGACTCTACCGTGTTTTCCTATCTTATTGGATCTTGTTACGTCTGTCCATGTTTTCCATGTGTTTTCCATCGATCGTGAGTCCTACTCGACCTCGCGGTCTCATTAGCAATTTCGTATCACAACTTCATGCACTTAAGAACCTTCCCAATAAATAGTTTCTAGAGCAACTCCAATAATCTTCTTATATTACCCCTAAAATCAAAGTTAGCGAGAAAATGAAACATTTAAGGTTTAACAGCTTCCCCATTCTTCCTATATAAAAACACATGGATGGGAAACTCTCCTGTCACCCTGAATATTTGAGGGTAGACACTCCTCTTTCAAAAAATAGCCCCACGAGAAGACTGAATGCAACATCTTCTACCTTGCCTGCTGCGCCATGGTGGTCGGTAGTTGACCGATGATAGCTTGCCAGCGGCGAGCCTACTGGCCCACCATGACCTACAGTGCGGTGGCCTTCTCCAAAGGCAAGAGCCAACAACTAGCTCTATGTTTGTAATGAGGATCTTGACACAATGTCGACATGTAAGCGTGCCTATGAGAGGAGAAATCATCAACGAGCGTGCGAGATAGGCGAGAAGGAAAGCACTAGGACGCCCTGTTCATTGATTAACTTCTTTTGAGTTGGCTTAGAGTTAGCCGCCGGATGAGGCCTAAGCATCTAGTGGACATGCTCTAACCAACGACGGACGACTACGACGACCACAACAAAGGAAAGAAGGAGAAAGCAAGCGCCACACCACTATAGGCTCAACACTCCTCTGTTTTGATGATTTGTTGGTGATGACGAGGTGGTCCTGATCTTGGGGTCGGTGGCATTGCGACTTTGGGATTGTCACACCCGTTTTTCCGATGAAAACCAAATGCATCTCATATGTGTGTCAGGATAAAAAATTCACACATATGATAGACAAATGAGTGTAATATCACATGACATTGCTCAAAACATACAGAAGAGGTTTATTAACTTTTATTACACTCATGAGGGTAGACACGAAGGTCTTTACATGAACAACGATAAATGTGAAGATGCGACTCCATCTTCATCTTCCATAGGCATCTGACCGGTGGATCGCATGCTTCAGAACTCCTGGTAGTCACTGATGTACTCCTCTCCAGGGTTCTTCTCTGAACAACATTATGCAAAGATGAGTACACTTATGATTGGTACTCAACAAGGCCACATAAATAACCATAAACCGAATTAAGTCCATCTTTAAGTTCATTAATCATGTGAGGGTCCAAACTGCTCTTGACCGTGAGCACGGCTGATCGATCAGTTTTACACTCTGCAAAGGTTGCACACGTTCACCACAGTCCACGTAAAAGTTCCAAAAAACTTTGAACCCAACCATGCTTGTGCTGATTAGGCACAATACCACACTTCTGAGGTGTGATTGCATAGGGACGCTACGAAGACTTTGCAAAGATATGCAAAAGCACCAACAACTCACGATAGTTACAGCTCAGGGCGGACCGTAACCCTCCCTAGTGGTCAGCACCTTAGCAAAGGTTACCACCCCAAGATAACCAAGCTATACGCTGCAACCCGGAGCCCCCTGTGTTCCTTTCGAATAAGGTCAGCAGTACAATCACACACCTAATTAATTGGCTAAGCCAGAGCCATATCGACTGTGGTTGCACTATTTTCCTGGGTGGTTTTCCATGTTCCAATTAATTTATAGTATTCTTGTATTAAAGCATAGGTAGAAGGGTGGTTAGTCACTTGCCTTTTTCCAACCAAAAGTTACTCTCTTCTTCTTCAAACCTTTGCACTTGATCTTCCTTGATTGGCACGTTGTCTACGATCATACAAGAAAACATGCAATAAATAAAACAGTGCATCAAACATTACCAAAAGGCTTAAACAAGCTTCTAAAACTAACATGCTTGTTAAGATGATTGTGCGGACACCAAGAACGCTTAAAACAGAGCTAAGACGGAAAAGATATGGCTTAAACAAGGTTCAGGGCTAGATTGTGAAGGAAACAAACTTCCAGAGGCTTGTCTGCAAGAAACCAGGGACCTAAACCTAATTGCTTATATAAACCCGAGTTTATAATGCAAAAGGGCAAGGATGGACCATGGAACATAGAAACAAAGGAGTTCAGGGGCCTAAGCATAAAAGAAAGGACAGAACTGAAAGGGTTCTTATAGGTGGAAGGTTTATACTTGTGATATTAAAAACTACAGGGGCGTTTGTGTAAAACGATGGAGGAGACCCTGGGTTGACCGGTATGTGGTTGGTTTGACTCGGTGGCTAATAGATTTGGGCCATTGATACACTAATGGACGGCGGCAGCAAGCGGGCAGCGGCGGTACGCCGGAGAAAGGTGGCACGCGGCGGGGCTCGTCGGTGATGCTTGAAATCGAGCATCCGACCTTGGTTTGGGACGCGGAAAAGACCTACACGAAGAGGAGGAAGTGGCGAACCTAACTAGGGGCTCAACAAGGTGGTTTGAGTGGCGGAGAGGGCACAGAGGGCAGCGAGGCGGACGGCGGTGGCGGGCTTCAAGTCCGGCGAGCTCGCACAGCTTCTACGGGCTCGGGCGTGAAAGGGAATGGGATTTGGAAGGATCCTTACCTCAATGCAAAGCTCCTGGTGAAGAGCACGAGGACAAAGAAGAAGTAGGGGCGTAGATCAACGCCAGCGGCTCCGATGGCGCTCCGGGCTTGGGTGGCAGCGTTGCGCAGACGAGGAGGAGAGGAGGGTGGTGCGGGTTGGAGTGGAGCTCGGGGTCGCCTTTTATAGGGCTGAGAGGGAAGGGGAGGGGGCGCCTAAGGTGGTGAGGGGAGCTCCGGCGGTGAGGCGGCCATGAATGCTCGGTGGGGGACGGTTGCGGGAGAGGAGAGGATGAGGCGGCCCGGGGGTGAGTGCGTGTAACGCCCGCGTTCTTAGCTCCTAATAAATCACCTACTAAATCACGCGTGTTTTCAAAACTTTCCCGCTGAGCTCATTTATCCCCTCGGAACCCCGGTCGTTTGCCCCCTTTCTCTCTCACCCTCGGCGCGCGTGCCGCGAATCCCGCCGGCACCGCACGCACTCGGGCCGTCCCCACCGCGTGCCGCCCTAGCGCCGCCGTCGGCCACCACGCCGCGCCCGCCGCGCCCGCCGCGGTCCCGCCGGCCGGATCGCCTCGCCATCACCGCCGTCTCGGAATTAACGCCGGTATCTGAGAAAACCAGAAAATTCCACAAAAATCCTTCTTCCCCCCTCTCCTAATTTCCCTAGGATTTCTCCTAATTTTCTAAATCCCTTTCTATTTTTCTTCTTCCCTTATTTTCCTTTTCCTATTTCCTTTTCCCTCTTTCTTTTCTTTTTTCTTTTCTTCCCTTCTTTTTCCCCTCCTTCTTTCCCCCTCCCTTTTTCCTCCTTGGGCTGGCTCCCCTGCCGTGGCCCTGTGCCCTGCCCCGGCAGTGCGCCCCCTCCACACGCCACCTCGGCCCCGCGCCCTACCGCGCCCGACCCCTCCTCCTCCTTGCTCGAGCACGGGCCCGCGACGAGACCCCTCCCCCGACGTCCGACGGCCACCACGGCGCCCGCCCGAGCCGTCGCCTCAACCAAACACCGCCGCCGCGACCCGCCGCCTGCCACCACCGCGTCGTTGGCCGACCCGTCCCATCCCACAGCGCCACATTTACTCCCCGCCACGAATCCCGGCCAAGAACCTCGCCGAACGAGTCAACGGCGGGATATTTTTCTCCCCCACTGCCATTGCCCGAAGTTCCTCGAGCTCGAAGTCCGGCCGGGTTACCGCCTTCCCGCGGCTATAAAAGGACCCGCCACGCTCCCACCTCACCCCGCACCGCTACAACCGAACCCCTCTCCCCCATAGGCTCCCGAGCGCCGCCACACGGAGCACCACCACCTCCAGTCCACTGCCGCCCGAGGACCCACCTCTACACACCATCCCAGCCCAAGGTAGGTAGGGGAATCAAATACCCGTGAAGCCCTCTTCGTTTTGTCCTACTGCCTGATCGCCGCCGTGGCCCGGCTCGCCGGGGATTGCCGCCGGCCGGCCGTACCCGAGCCGCCTCCCTCCCTCTCTCTATTCTGATTCGAGGGGGAGGAAGGAGATGGCTATTTAGCCGAAAACCCCCTGGCCTTTTTCCTTTTCCCCCACCGAGTTTTCCCCTCTCTACTCTCTCTCCTATATTTCAATTAGATCCCACCCCTTTAAACTATTCCACCAAAACAACCCTGCCCTTTTTAAATAGGCCCCTAGGCTATTATAGTTAGACCCTCACCCTATCTAAATATTATAATTAGGCCCTTCAACCCTAATTACTAGTAGGACCTTAAATTTTTAATTAATCCTAAAACCCCTTTAACCCATCATTTTATGCGCACCTTTATTTCAAATCACGCCCAAAATTCATCATACCCGTCCCGGATATACCGCCACCAATCCATTATCTAAAACCCCTTGCATAGCACTTATTCCTCCATTTTATTTACCTACTGTTCCTTGAGCTCAGCCAGGAAAATTGTGTGTGCTTATATTGATTGTATGCTTGCTTGTGTGTGCACTATAGCCGACGGAGTGAACGAAGGAGGGTACCGCGAGCCAGAGCTTGGAGCCGAGTACTGCAAGCAGGAGCCCGAGATCCCGAACACCGAGCCGGAACTTCCCGAGGACTTCGAAGACGGCAAGTTCAATCTCATCCTTTCATGCATGCTTTGGTCCTAGTTTTATAAACACCACCCTATACCCATTTTATAAACTGCATATTGTTTTACTGCAAAGACATGGTAGGATAGCCACCCTTGATTGCTATAATTAAACCTTTGTTTGGCCTAAATGATTGCTTTAAAAATGAGTGAGTGCTTTAAAATGGGAATGGGATATTTTGAAATGAGTAAAGAACTGGGTAGACGGGATGGACGTTGTGTCAGGAGTATAGGTGAGCTCGTACCTGTGTGGTTGGGCATGTTGGGAGTTGTCCATCTTGTCGTTAAGGACCGGGTTGCGTGACATCTCACCTGACCCAAATCATCGTACAACCACTCGACCATTGTATGTGGCAACGACATAGCATAAACCCCACTAGTTAATTTACTTGCCATCTGGTGTGCGGGTTAGCGGCGGGAGACCAAGGAGTAGGGGTACGCTCTGTGTGAGGTACCCCCTGGTTATGTGTGAGAACCCCTTGGCTGCTCTCGTGGTGGCTTGTAGGGTTAGTTAAGGTGGGTAATGGCTTTGATAGGATCCGCACCGACACTAAGGTGTTCGTGTGGTGGTACCCTACTTGTGGGTAAAGATGTACAACCTCTGTAGAGTGTAAAACCTATTCGAATAGCCGTGTCCACGGTATCGGACGAGTCACGGTGTGGTCACAAAAACTAGTGTTTGGGTCTGGGATGTTTTCATGGCGTGAGTTGTTTTCTGGAATAGTGTGTGGATGTGTCATAGTGTGTGGATGTGTGCCTGGGCTACTGCGGACGGGGAGTCCGGTAGTCCCTAATTGGTTTTTTCAAAACAACTGAGATACTTGGGTTATAGAAATGGTTTGCGAAAGTATTTTTTGAAAATGAACCCCTGCATGAGTAAATAAGTTTGCAAATAAACCTTAACCGATCCTTGATATAACCTGTGCATGATCTGCTTATAAGCCCCTCCGTAGGTGGGGTTGAACTTGTTGAGTACGTTTGTACTCACCCTTGCTTACTAACTGTTTTTCAGAGGAGGATCCCGACTTCGTCCCCGAAGACGTCGAGTAGGTCGCCGCCCTACACTCAACAGTGCTTGTGTATTCAGGGCCTCCACAGAGAGCTTCCATGGTGTGGTACTCTGATGAGGCTTTTGAAGCCTTCGCTATCGTAGTTTGGTCATTAGCACTTGTGTTGTTTCTTGTGGCGTTGGCACTCCCGTGCCCTCTATGCCGCCGTGATGTAAAAGACTGAACCACCTGTTGTAATAAATGTGTTACTGAAGAGTATCTTGGCCCCCCTAAGTGAGTTTTGGTGATTTAATGTCACACACCTAAGTAGCTAATGAATTTACCTAGTCCATGAGCAGGTATTAAAATTATGTATGGCATCAAGCACAGATCGTTGACTATACAAAAAGGAAAGTGGTGCTCTAAAGGATTCCTAAGAAGACTTATTTATTTTAATTTTGAATTTGAGTCCTAGGAATGCCGTACTATCAAGAGGGACATGAATTATGTCTTCCAAGAGTCGAACAAGTGCTCTAGTTGCTAAAACAAAACATATGAGAGACACCTTTGCACCAACACGTTCACGGGAATCTTTTCTTGGGTACTGGCCTTGGAAGGCCGGAGTATCCGGGTTTACCCCGGAGACTCTGGACTTCCCGGAGTTTCTGGGTTTACCCTAGATACTCCGGGTCATTAAGCCTCAACGGCTATACTCTGGGTGAGGGGGTATCAAAGCCCCCTCCACCCCTTCATTTACTCCTCTCCCCTGCCATTTCGTGTTGAACAGTAACAGACCTCATTTACTCCCCCCTCTCCCTTTGGCTCAAGTTTGGTGAGATTTGTTGTGGGACTTAAGAGGATTTGAGAGCAAGGGCTTGGAGAGTGCTAGTGAGCTGATTTCCCATCTCTAGAGCACCTCGTTCTTCGCTTGGTTGGCAAAATTCGTGTTTGTTACTCTTGGAGCCTTGAGCTCCTAGACGGCTAGGCGTTGCCTTGGAGCATCCAAAGATTGTGGCTGCCCAAGGAAGTTTGTATCACCCCGACATTGAGTAAGTAACTCTAGCTTGATCTTTGTGGTCGCTAGAGGGAGGAAAGTGACCTAGGTGTAAAGGTCCACCCTTCGTGGGTACCTCAACAGAGACGTAGACCTCAAGGTCTGAGGTTGAACTCTGGTAACAAATCCTTGTGTCTCTTGTGCTTGTTCATCTTGTTGCATGCTTGTTTCTATCTTGAGCACATATCTAGGGTTTGGTGCCGATCTACTTCGTGTTGAGGTTCCTAGAAGATTTGAGTGGATAAACAGGCTTGTCTCATCTCAGTGCATAACCTATTTTCACAGATTTACTTTTGAGCAAGTTTAATTTCTGTCGAATTTAATATCTCCCTAGCAGGCCGGATTATCCGGACATTTTCCCGGATTCTCCGGATTACCCGGAGTATTCAGAAAAATATCCGGAGTCTCCGGACCTGTATTTGACAGCTGTGAAAAAGTTTGTGATTTTCAGGTTTGACTATTCACCCCCCTCTAGTCGACATCTTGATCCTTTCAATTGGTATCAGAGCCAAGTGCTCCACATTTGAAGCTTAACCGCTTGGAGTTAAGAAGATGTCGAATCCAAATGATCAAGCCCTACCTCTCGCCGAAGATGATCCCATCAACAATGTTGTTGGCATGCCTCCCCTTCCTCAAGGAGGCAACACTCATGGCGCAAGCACGAGTCATCAAGCGCATGGACGAGATGATGAATCCTCCGATAGTGAGGACGAGGAGTTCGATGATGCAAGGTCCACCCGCTCCACTCGACGACCATCAAGGGACTATACTCGAACCTCTTTCGATTACTCTCGCTTATCCTTTAACCATCCACCGGGTTCTAGCCACATTGGGAAGATACCCCAATTTGATGGAACCGGCTATTCCAAGTGGAAGAACTTGATGGAGGAGTATTTGATGGCAGTGAATCCTGCACTTTGGACTATTGTGAACAGGGGTATTACCTTTTCAAGTGGTGATGCGACGCTAACTCAAGATCAAGCAAATGAGATACAATGAAACTATCAAGCCATACGCATCATCAAGAGTTCACCCACATCCGAAGAATATGACAAGGTAGATGGGTTGAAGTCCACCAAGGAAGTGTGGGACACCTTGTTCATCAACCATGAAGGGACAAAGCAAGTAAGGGAAGGAAGGATTCGAGCCTTGGAAAGTGAGCTCAATCGGTTTGTCATCAAAGATGATGAATCACCTCAAGACATGTACAACTGCTTGAACAAGATCATCAACAAGATCAAATCACTTGGAAGTACAAGATGGGGAAGAAGAGAAGTGGTTGACAAGATTCTCTCTGCTTACATGGCAAGGGATGTTCAACTCCCTACTCTCATAAGGGAAAAGAGAGGTTTCAACAAGTTCACTTCGGCGGATGTGATTGGAAGAATGGAAGAACACCTCATCACCATCAAGGAGTCCAAGCTCTCACAAGAAATGTCAAAAATGCATGAACAACTTGAGAAGAACAAGGGGGTAGCCCTCAAGGCATCTAGCAAGGAGAAAAGGTCAAGCTCATCAACCTTAAGGACCGTGGTCAAGGAAGATGGTGATGAAGATAGTGACATGGACATGACTCCCGAACAAATGGCTCTCTTTGTGAGGAAGTTCAACAAAATGTTCAAAAAGAGTGGTTTCTTCAACAAGAACAAGGACAAGGACAAAATCAAGACGAAGAGGATTTCAAAGAGACCATACTTTGGGTGTGGCAAGGAGGGTCATTTCATTGCGGAGTGCCCTAACATAAAAGTAAGAAGAAGAGACACCAACAAGTTTGACAAGAACAAGAAGAAGGAAGTTGGTGAAGCTCATTTGGGTGAAGAATGGGATTCAAATGATGATAGCTCCGACTCCGACATTGAAGCCGGTCTTGCTACCATATCCATTGGGAAATCAATCAACAAGTCATCACTATTTGAAGATCTCACCGATGATGAAGATGACCTCACCCACACTTGCCTCATGGCTAGGGGCTCCAAGGTAGACACTCCCACCCCGCCCCTAGATGATGATAGTGAAACTGATTTTGATTTTGAGAAAATGATCACTAGCTTTGGTAGAAAGGCAACTAAGAAAATTATGTTTTTAATGAAAGAACATGAGAATAGAGATGGGACCCTAGAGTTGCAAGAAGAACTCTTTAGACTTGAGCGGGAGAAAACCATTGCCCTTGAGAATGCCCTTGTAATTGAAAAGAAGGGTTTCAAGGTGCAAGAGGGCTCGCTCAAGGAAAAGGAGATAGAAATTCTTAGCCTCAAGAAATCCCTAGCTAAAGATGAGTTGATAGTGGATGAATTAACTAGGGAATCCTCCCTAGCTAAGGATGCTTGCAAGAAACTTGAGGATGAAAAGCTTGAACTTCAAAAGAGCTTTGATAGCTTAAATACTAGTCACATAGCATTAGAAGTTCAACTTGACAACCTCAAGAACAATGCTACAACTTCATCTAATGATGCCTTATCTAACTCTCAAACATCAACAAGCAATGATTGTTCTAGATGTTATAAGATTGATATAAATGCTTGTGCTACTAATGTTGCCGAGATGAATGCCTTGAAAAAGGAGATTGCTAGGTTGTCAAACTCTCTCATGGTTGAAAAGAAGAAAGAACCCAAGAGAGGTGAGTTTGAAAACCACACCAAAGGGTTTGGGTCAAGCTACATGAAGAAGTTTGGCTATGAGGATGGGAAGGGGCTTGGTAAGAAAGAACAAGGTACAAAAGACCCCATCCCATTCATTAAGAACCACCACACCAAGGGTATGGGAACAAGAAATGTGGTGCACGACATGAAGCAAATGGGTGTCAAGAACTATGACAACCAAGTTAGATACAACACTCCTATCAAGTTCAAGAGCACCCAAACCACAACACAAGCACTACCATCAAAGCCAAACAAGTCAAGCAAAAAGCCCAAACCACATGCATCACAAGATAGCTTTTATGCCGATTATGTGTTGACTTGGAACCACAAGGGTAAGGTGGTTGCCAAGTATGTGGGACCCCGCACAAAAGGGACAATAATCAAAAGGAATGTGTGGGTGCCCAAGATTCTTGTGACTAACACTCTAGGACCCAAATCCACTTGGGTACCTAAAACACAAGCATAATTTGTTTTGTAGGCATACTCCTCTGGTGGAACAAAATGGGTGATTGATAGTGGATGCACAAATCATATGACCGGGGAGAAGAAAATGTTTACATCTTGTGATATGATTGAAAATCCTACAGAAAAGATTGCCTTTGGAGGCAATGGTGGAGGAACGGTTGTTGGTCTTGGTAAAATTGCTATCTCAATCAATCATTCAATTTCCAATGTTTATTTGGTTGAATCTTTGGACTACAACTTGTTGTCCGTTTCACAACTTTGTGAAATGGGCTACAATTGTTTGTTCACAAATGTGGGTGTGACCGTCTTTAGAAGGGGCGATGACTCCGTTGCCTTTAAGGGTGAACTCAAGGGAAGGCTTTACTTGGTGGATTTTTCATCGGATAAAGCCCAACTTGATACATGCTTATTGGCAAAGTCTAGCTTGAGTTGGCTTTGGCATCGCCGACTAGCTCACGTTGGGATGAATAATCTCAATAAGTGTCACACCTGCTTTTCCGAAGAAAACCAAGTGCATACCTATATGCATGCCAGGGTCAAGTTTCATGCATATAGTGACAAATAAGTGAATACAGAAACAATATCACTTAAGAAAAAGAAAGATTATCAGAGATTTACGCTTAATCCTGGAAACGAAGGCACCAAACTTCACAGGCAGTCGACTGGGGGTTGCGTATGCCTAGCACCAGCAACATCTTCACAAGACTTCAAAGTAGCATCCTCTTTCTGAGCAACAATGGTAATAGCAAGGGTGAGCACTTGTCGTACTCAGCAAGTGTGGGGAAAAGAATGAATGCACAGGCTTTATAATGGACTGGGCTATAAGCATTTAAGCAATTTTAGTTGGTCAAATCTTATTAGCACCTGATTACTAATAAAGTATAAGTTTATACCAACCCACATTAAGCATAAGGTAAGAGATACGCCATAAGCACATGGCAAGCATAACCAGAGAGAACGATTTAAGTCCATCTTCAAGTTTAATTATCATGTGAGGGTCCAGGCCGCTCTTGACCGTGAGCACGACTAATCGATTAGTTTTACACTCTGCAGAGGTTGTACATCTTTACCCACAAGTCGCGTAAAAGTCCCGAAGAACTTTAAACCCAACCATGCGATGCCGGCCAAGCATCATACCACACTACCGAGGTGTGATTGCATAGGGACACTACAAGGCCTTTACAAAGAGTCCTCCCGTGCATATTAGTCCATAGTAGTATGTCATAGAGGCTATCTTTCGCACCACACTTCTATTACGGACGGTCAGCCATAGAGTCTTCCGTTCCAACACCGCTCCGGAATAGAAGAGCCATAAAAGCATTCCTCCGTCCCCAACCTACTATGCGAGTAATAACCACACAAAGACTTCCCTAATTAATCGGCCAAGACCAGAGCCATATAGTCCTTGTGGTTGCACTATTGTCCTGGGTAGTTCTCCATGTTCCGATTAATCATATGATCTTGTATTAAGCATCCAAAGACATAGAATAAAGGTATAACATGATTCATCATTAATGTTCATTAAAACCACCATAACCCAGGTATAGCAACTAAGCATAGCTACCCAACATAAATGTAAACCCAGGTTAACAAGGAATGACAATCAAAGACTAGGATAAACCTTAATAGGAACCCATCAAAATTAATGCAAGCAAAGCAATGAGTGATTAAACATAGTTCTTAGGACAAAGATCAAGGACACACTTGCCTTTAACCAAAGTAATGTCGTTGCTCAGAATATCTTCAACCTCTTGTTCTTCAAAGCTTCTCGAACGGCGTTCACTCTAAGCGCATCAATCATCGGGCACAAGCATACAAAACAAACAAACAAGCATATACTAAGAACAATACACCAATCAAAAGAAAACTTTAAAAGAGCGCACTAAAGGATAGGCTTGATTAGATGGATCACTAAAGCACACAAACCGTGCTTAGAGGAAGAAAGGCTTGGTTTGCTTTAAAGAGATGGTTGTGGAAGATTGAGCAAGGACCGGAAAGATCACACTCAGATTGAGCTGAGAAAAGAACGTCTAACGAACATTTTGCATATATGAGAGAGCAAGGCTATGAGCTAAAAACCAATATAAAGGATATTTTAGATATAAAATACCCTAGGTTGTCATTAATGCAATATTAAACTTTATTTATGAAACCGGTGTAAAGAACTAGTCAAGTTTTATTAATAAAGATTCATATAAGAATTAACCGATTAAACATTTTATTTAGAAAAACTAAACTATATGAACAATCTAAATGAAACTTTGTAATTCGAGTAGATCATATTATTATTAAAAACATTATGGTATTGGCATTAATCACATTAATATTTATTGTAAAAGCCGTTGTAAAAGCCTAATCAAATTTTAATTAGAAAAGATTAATTAACTATTAAACAAATTAACATTTGGTTTACGAAAACCGAGATAAAGATCTAATTTACTTTTATGTACAAAAACATGTGATAGAAACATTAATCAAATTAAATTTGCTTATGAAAAACGATATATAGATCTATATTGATTTTATTTATAAAAGGCATGCATAACTAGATATTAATCAAAATTAATATTAATTTTATTTTCAGAAACAAAACATGGTGAAAACACATCACTAACGCGTGCTTTACATTATTATGGACCTAACGCAACTTGAACGGATTAAATCGGAGCTAAAATGAAAAAGATATGAGAAAAATAAGATGAAAAGGACATGTTCGCGATTAACTATAGATTTCAGGGAGTAGCTGAAAAGATTCGCAAGACACAGGGAACAGTGCTCGCAAAAGATACAAAGGTCGGGGTTAGATCTGCAAAAGGGCGCTGGTTGGATCTGGATGCAAAGAATCTAATAGATGTAAGGGTTATTTGGAAAACTTGCAAGACACAAAAGATATGCTAATCATTACAGGGTTCTCCAGGGGTCTAAGTGCAAAACGGTCATAACCTCATCTCCTTCCTCAGGACAGGTCGCACAGGTGCAACAGGAAGGGGTAGCGGCGGCCCTGGTGGCCGGCGGCGCCGGTGCTCCGGGCGACGAGAAGCTCGGCCGAGGCTAGGAACGGATAGAGGAGATCAAGGGGAACTCGATGGTGGTGCTCACCAGCGCGGAGGACGACGAAATTGGCTGGGAACTGCAGTCAACGACGGCGGCCCGAGCTTGGTCCTGCAGGGCGGTGGCGGCGGCGTTGCTGGCATGGCAGCAGGGAGCAGGGGCGGCGCGGCAGGGGGTTTTGCCCCCCCCTTTATATGGGGCGCGGGCACGGGGCACGCCCCGCCCGGGGTGGCGGCGGCGGCCCGCCGGCCGGCGGCGCGATGCGGGCCCGGATGGGCCCCGCGCGGCCGCGGCCGGGCCGGCGGCGGGCGGAGGGAGACCGGGTCGGGCCTTCGGGCTCGGCCCAGTTAGATAGGATAGGTTTTCCTTTTTTTCTGAAACCATTTCCAGTGCAAAAACAATTACAGTAAAGTCTAGTAAATGTTTGCAAGGCACCAAAAATACTCAGAAAATCACAAAAATTCCAGAAAAATTCCTAGAGATAGATTAAGACATGAACAATCCAAATAAAGCATTTGGTGCTCATGAAAAAGATTTTAGAGCCTTCTAATAAATAGAAATAGCTCAAAGAAAATTAGAATAAATTCCAGAAAAATCCGGAAAATTCTCGGGAGAGTTTGGACAGCTCCTAAACGCATTTTTGAAACCTTTTTGCACTCAAGAACCACTAGATGCATGATGAATGCAACACTCTTAACTTTTATTTAATTTAGAAAATCAAACAAAGGATTTTTCCTATACTATATTCCTTGTAAAGAAAAATAAATATAGGAAAAATTTTAAAATTGTGAGGAAATCATTATTTATTATTCTCTCTATTCACATCCTGAAATTGAAAATTTTAGAGTGTGACAAATCTACCCCCTTAAAAGGATTCTCGTCCCGAGATTCGAAAAAGGCTAGCAAGAGACAAGGGTTTATCCCGAACTCTTTCATATCCTTCAGCAATATTCTTCCTTTCATATTACAAAAAAAACTTTCCAAGCCTAACTTATACCAACATCCTTAAATATCGGGGGTCTTGTCTTGCTTGTGTCGTTGTCGCCATTCCCTCTTGAAATGACGATCTAGAAATTTCTTCGAGCATCTGTTGATAAAGTGTCCACCAGCTTTGCAATAAAAACAAGCTTTACTTTCCCTAATGTTTCGACGATTCTGTGGTGTCTCGTAAATCACTGGTATTGTGACACCATGAGGATATTCTAGATATGCATCTTCATTGTGATCTTCAGGAAAACCTTGGGCTTGAGACATATGATGTAGGTGAGGATTGTTATTGGCTTCCTCTGGATATTCCTTTTTCTCTTCTTACTCATGATCTCCTGTAGTTTGCTTTCTAGCCCAATGGCTTTGTTGATTAAATCTTGTAGACTGGAATATTCATGTAAGCTTAGTATACTTTGAAGATCTTCATTCAACCCTTTGATGAAATGCTCTCGTTTCTTCTTATCACTTTCAGCTGATCTTGGGGCATACAGAGATAATTGAATAAACGTATCCCTGTACTCAGTTACTGTCATCTGTCCCTGCTTTAAGTTAAGGAACTCTTTCCTTTTGAGCTTCATCGTACTTATAGGAGTATGGTGTAAGATAAAGTTGTCTTTGAATTCCTTCCACACAATACTCTCAGGTTGCTGATGTACATTGATGTAAGAATTCCACCACTCTGAAGCTGCTCCTATAAGTTGCCAAGATGCATACAAAGCTTTCTTTCCATCATTGCATTGTACCATATCTAGCTTCTCTTCAATTGTCTTGATCCAGTCTTCAGCTTCTAAGGGATATGTGGTACTAGAGAACATTGGCGGCTCAGTTCTCATGAACAATGCATACTTATCATCCGGGGGTGGTAATGATAACACATCTTGGTAGTATCCATAGTCGTCATTGTTCTCATAGCTTTCGCCTGGGTTACCTCCTTCTTGGTTTTCCATCTGGTTGGTAGATAAAGATATGATCAGAAGAGAACAAGAGTAGGGTCAAAGAATAGGGAAAACAAGGAGGTGAGAGATACAAAAGAAGAACCCAACTAAGCGGCTGATGTTATTGTAGATATAAGACCCACAATACATCAACACTCACATCAAAGAAGCGAATCAATCAAGTTCACAAAACCAAGCATCATCATGCAAGCACTGAATTCCACCAATCAAGGCATAGCTGAGGGAACGACTCTACACGTTGTTAATAAAGTCAGAGGGTATCCTCCTAATAGATCAGATGTAGCTCCCAGCAGGGATATCCATAAATAATGGATTTTTACCATATCAAAGAGTCCAAAATTATGAGTTCATCCCAACTGGAATCACCTCAATCGGAGGTTTAGAACTCGAGATATGAATTAAACAAGAGGGTTAGGTCAGCAGTGTTGGCAGATTCTGAATGCTCCACTAATTCGTATGTATCTCCCTGGACACAAAACGAATGCTGCTGAATTTTGGATGGAAAGAAGCTGATGAAATTCCTGAACTACTCCAATTGTATTTACCTCAATCAGAGGTCTATAGCCTGAGATATAGAATATTGAATGTAACTAGGTCAGCAGAGTTTACAGTTTCTGATAGCTCCAATGTTTCTAGCATAGCACCTGGAACACGTACTGGATAGGGCTGAATTTTTGATAGAAAATCATTTATAAAATTTAGGAACTAACCCAACTGGTTTCATGTCGATCGAAGTTCTGTAGCTCGAGATAAAATTAAAACATCGCTGAGGTGTCAGAGAGCTGCACGAATAGATAGAATGTTAAGGGTAACAGTTCTACCAATAAATCAATGGGGTGCTTATTGCTTGAGGGAATGAATAGGCGAGATCGAAGAAATGTTCGAGGAGAGTGAAGATAAATATACAAGAATTCATGGTATGGAGATAAGAAGATGGTTAAGATGTGAGATCATTCATCACAGAGGTCAAGGAAGAGGTAAGATAGGACTTTAGATCAAAAGAGACCTTAGGAAACATCCATTGCTAACTAGGCTTACGTCCTACAGTCGATACAACTCTGATACCACTCTGTCACACCTGCTTTTCCGAAGAAAAACCAAGTGCATACCTATATGCATTCCAGGATCAAGTTTCATGCATATAGTGACAAATAAGTGAATACAGAAACAGTATCACGTAAGAAAAAGAAAGATTATCAGAGATTTACGCTTAATCCTGGAAACGAAGGCACCAAACTTCACAGGCAGTCGACTGGGGGTTGCATACGCCTAGCACCAGCAACATCTTCACAAGACTTCAAAGTAGCATCCTCTTTCTGAGCAACAATGGTTATAGCAAGGGTGAGCACTTGTCGTACTCAGCAAGTGTAGGGAAAAGAATGAATGCACATGCTTTATTGTGGACTGGGCTATAAGCATTTAAGCAATTTTAGTTGGTCAAATTTTATTAGCACCTGATTACTAATAAAGTATAAGTTTATATCAACCCACATTAAGCATAAGGTAAGAGATACGCCATAAGCACATGGCAAGCATAACCAGAGAGAACGATTTAAGTCCATCTTCAAGTTTAACTATCATGTGAGGGTCCGGGCCGCTCTTGACCGTGAGCACGGCTAATCGATTAGTTTTACACTCTGCAGAGGTTGTACATCTTTACCCACAAGTCGCGTAAAAGTCCCGAAGAACTTTAAACCCAACCATGCGATGCCTGCCAAGCATCATACCACACTACCGAGGTGTGATTGCATAGGGACGCTACGAGGCCTTTACAAAGAGTCCTCCCGTGCGTATTAGTCCATAGTAGTATGTCATAGAGGCTATCTTTCGTACCACACTTCTATTATGGATGGTCAGCCATAGAGTCTTCCGTTCCAACACCGCTCCGGAATAGAAGAGCCATAAAAGCATTCCTTCGTCCCCAGCCTACTATGCGAGTAATAACCACACAAAGACTTCCCTAATTAATCGGCTAAGACCAGAGCCATATAGTCCTTGTAGTTGCACTGTTGTCCTGGGTGGTTCTCCATGTTCCGATTAATCATATGATCTTGTATTAAGCATCCAAAGACATAGCATAAAGGTATAACATGATTCATCGTTAATGTTCATTAAAACCACCATAACCCAGGTATAGCAACTAAGCATAGCTACCCAACATAAATGTAAACCCAGGTTAACAAGGAATGGCAATCAAAGACTAGGATAAACCTTAATAGGAACCCATCAAAATTAATGCAAGCAAAGCAATGAGTGATTAAACATAGTTCTTAGGACAAAAGATCAAGGACACACTTGCCTTTAACCAAAGTAACGTCGTTGCTCAGAATATCTTCAACCTCTGTTCTTCAAAGCTTCTCGAACGGCGTTCACTCTAAGCGCATCAATCATCGGGCACAAGCATACAAAACAAACAAACAAGCATATACTAAGAACAATACACCAATCAAAAGAAAACTTTAAAAGAGCGCACTAAAGGATAGGCTTGATTAGATGGATCACTAAAGCACACAAACCGTGCTTAGAGGCAGAAAGGCTTGGTTTGCTTTAAAGAGATGGTTGTGGAAGATTGAGCAAGGACCAGAAAGATCACACTCAGATTGAGCTGAGAAAAGAACGTCTAACGAACATTTTGCATATATGAGAGAGCAAGGCTATGAGCTAAGTTCATTTTAATTAACAAAACCAATATAAAGGATATTTTAGAAATAAAATACCCTATGTTGTCATTAATGCAATATTAAACTTTATTTATGAAACCGGTGTAAAGAACTAGTCAAGTTTTATTAATAAAGATTCATATATGAATTAACTGATTAAACATTTTATTTAGAAAAACTAAACTATATGAACAATCTAAAGGAAACTTTGTAATTTGAGTAGATCATATTATTATTAAAAACATTATGGTATTGGCATTAATCACATTAATATTTATTGTAAAAGCCTAATCAAATTTTAATTAGAAAAGATTAATTAACTATTAAACAAATTAACATTTGGTTTACGAAAACCGAGATAAAGATCTAATTAACTTTTATGTACAGAACATGTGATAGAAACATTAATCAAATTAAATTTGCTTATGAAAAACGATATATAGATCTATATTGATTTTATTTATAAAAGGCATGCATAACTAGATATTAATCAAAATTAATATTAATTTTATTTTCAGAAATAAAACATGGTGAAAACACACCACTAACGCGTGCTTTACATTATTATGGACCTAACGCAACTTGAACGGATTAAATCGGAGCTAAAACGAAAAAGATATGAGAAAAACAAGATGAAAAGGACCTGTTGCGATTAACTATAGATTTCAGGGAGTAGCTGAAAAGATTCGCAAGACACATGGAACAGTGCTCGCAAAAGATAAAAAGGTCGGCGTTAGATCTGCAAAAGGGCGCTGGTTGGATCTGGATGCAAAGAATCTAATAGATGTAAGGGTTATTTGGACAACTTGCAAGACACAAAAGATATGCTAATCATTACAGGGTTCTCCAGGGGTCTAAGTGCAAAACGGTCATAACCTCATCTCCTTACTCAGGACAGGTCGCACAGGCGCAACAAGAAGGGGACGGCGGCGGCCCTGGTGGCCGGCGGCGCCGGTGCTCCGGGCGACGAGAAGCTCGGCCAAGGCTAGGAACGGATAGAGGAGATCAAGGGGAACTCGATGGTGGTGCTCACCGGCACGGAGGACGACAGAATCGGCTGGGAACTGCAGTCAACGGCGGCGGCCCGAGCTTGGTCCTGCAGGCGGCGGCGGCGGCGGCTCGCGGCGAGGGAGCGGGGCGGCGCAGCGAGGGGGTTTGGCCCCCCCCTTTATATGGGGCGTGGGCGCGGGGCACGCCCGCCCGTGGTGGCGGCGGCGGCCTGCGCCGGGCGGCGGCGCGATGCGGCCCGGATGGGCCCCGCGCGGCCGCGCGCCGGGCCGGCGGCGGGCGGAGGGAGACTGGGTCGGGCCTTCGGGCTCGGCCCAGTTAGATAGGATAGGTTTTCCTTTTTTTCTGAAACCATTTCCAGTGCAAAAACAATTATAGTAAAGTCTAGCAAATGTTTGTAAGGCACCAAAAATACTCAGAAAATCACAAAAATTCTAGAAAAATTCCTAGAGATAGATTAAGACATGAACAATCCAAATAAAACATTTGGTGCTCATGAAAAAGATTTTAGAGTCTTCTAATAAATAGAAATAGCTCAAAGAAAATTAGAATAAATTCCAGAAAAATCCGGAAAATTCTCGGGAGAGTTTGGACAGCTCGTAAACGCATTTTGAAACTTTTTTGCACTCAAGAACCACTAGATGCATCGGCATGAATGCAACACTCTCAACTTTTATTTAATTTATAAAATCAAACAAAGGATTTTTCCTATACTATATTCCCTGTAAAGAAAAATAAATATAGGAAAAATTTTAAAATTGTGAGAAAAATCATTATTTAATTATTCTCTCTATTCACATCTTGAAATTGAAAATTTCAGAGTGTGACAATAAGCTTCTAAAGGGGGAACACATCCTAGGACTAACAAACGTTCACTTTGAGAAAAATAGAATTTGTAGTGCTTGTCAAGCCGGAAAGCAAGTTGGTGCTCCTCATCCCGCCAAGAATGTAGTCACCACCATAAGGCCATTGGAACTACTTCACATGGATATCTTTGGTCCGGTGGCTTATGTTAGTATTGGAGGGAACAAGTATGGATTTGTCATTGTTCATGATTACTCTCGGTACACTTGGGTATTCTTTATGAAAGACAAGAGCAAAGTTCATGAAATATTCAAGAAGTTTGCCACAAGAGCCCAAAATGAATTCGATATGAAGATCAAAAGAGTAAGAAGTGACAATGGCACCGAGTTCAAGAACACCAACATTGAAGAGTATCTTGATGAAGAAGGCATTGGTCATGAGCTCTCCGTCCCATGCACTCCACAACAAAATGGGATTGTAGAGAGGAAGAATAGAACTCTCATTGAAGCCGCAAGAACCATGCTTGATGAGTACAAGACTTCGGATAGTTTTTGGGCGGAAGCAATCAACACGGCTTGTCATGCTATCAACCGTTTGTATCTTCACAAGCTTCGCTACAAGACCGCTTATGAGCTCCTAATTGGTAAAAAGCCTAATGTCTCTTACTTTAGAGTTTTTGGTTGTAAGTGTTTCATTCTCAACAAGAAACCCAAAAGCTCTAAGTTTGCATCTAAAGTTAATGAAGGTATCTTTCTTGGTTACGCCTCAAATGCTCATGGCTATCGTGTCCTCAACAAAACCACCGGTTGTGTTGAAGTCACGCGTGACTTGACGTTTGATGAATCTAATGGCTCTCAAGAGGAGCAAGTTGATGAATTGTGTGTAGGCAAGGATGTACATGCTTGTCACACCCGATTTTACAAGGAAACCGGATGCATCTCACGTGTGCGCCAGGATCAATTTACACACACATGATAGACAAAACGAGAGTAATACCATTGCTGTAATTAAACATACAAGAGTTTAAACCAGTATGATAACCATTATTACATCCAAGGGGGGTGGACTCGAAGGTCCGAACACGACGATAACTAAACGACGACGAGCAACTCCATTGTTGACTTCCACAGGCATGATGACTTGGGGATCCGCATGCCCTAGAACTCCTCGTAATCACTCCAGTACTCGTCCTCGCCTCCGACGTTCTCCTCTGAATAGCGGTAAGCAAGGGTGAACACACTTATGGTTGGAGCTCAGCAAGTGGGGGAAACAATGCAAGGCTATCAAGGATAGGCTATGGTTCACAGCGGTAAGCATTTTATAAGTTGGTCAAGTTTTATTAGCAAGCACCTAATTACTAGGTGTAAGTGTATACCAACCCGCTTAACCTTAAAAGAAACCTCAAACCAAACCACAAACCCATGATTTGCATTAATCTTCAAGTTTATTAATCATGTGAGGGTCCAAGCCGCTCATGACCGTGAGCACGGCTGATCGATCAGTTTTTACACTCTGCAGAGGTTGTACACTTTACCCACAGCTCGTGTTCCCCATCTCACCCGGGTTAGCCAGACCCTTAAACACTTCCAAGGTGAGTGGCTAGGGGTCCACTACGAAGCCTTTACAAAGGAAAGAAGAGAAGCCAACAGCCCCCGCAACAATTCATAAAGGCGGAGCGGACCATAACCCTCCCTAATGGTCAACACCTTAGCCAAGGCTGCTACCCCAAAAGGACCGGGCTATACCCCTTCAACTCCGGCCCCCTGTGCCCCTCTCGGAAAAGAGCTATCAGCTAACCCACTCTCCTAATTAATCGGCTAAGCCAGAGCCATGTGGACTGTGGTTGTACTGTTATCTTGGGTGGTTCTCCATGTTCCATTTATAAATCAAGTTATCTTGTATTAAGCACAAGCACATAATATAAGCAAAACTGAGATGTATAACATAAACAAAGCATAACCAAACTCATGTAGAGCAAACTAAGCATTTATCTACCCCAAACATTTGTTTAAACAGGGTTGATCAAGGTAAAGTGGTAAAGCATCTAGTCAAGTCCTTAGCTAGGTGTTTGCCCATCAGATTTATGCATAGCAACATGAATAGTAAACATTGTTTAGCATGCAGTGTCATAGGTTCAAAAAGATTATGCAGAGGGGGAAAGCCACTTGCCTTCCTCTACAAGCTGGGTGAAATCCTCCTCGAAGACAGGCTCTTCCTGATCACCTCCGACAAGGAGCTCAGACGAAATAGGCACGATATCTACGAGTCAAACATGAACAACAAACAATAAACAAAACAGTACACCAAACAGTAACAAAACTGGTAAATTTACTATTTAAAAGATTCTACTCATCGAGACGATCATTTCAGTGTATAGAACGCTAAAAACGGAGTTAAAATGAGAAAGATATGATTAAAACAGTTTACAGGGGCCTATCTGCAAGAAAACTAAGTTTACAGGGCTGTTTATAAATAAAATCAGGGGCTAAACATATTTATAAAATAAATCAGAGGGGTTTATATGCTAAAAGGATGAAAAAGGACCTTTATATAAAGAATCTAGGCTGGCCAGGGGCTAAAACATAAAAATCAGGACCTATCCGTAAGAAAACCTATAGGTGGAAGGACCGGCTTGTGAAACTGTAAAAGCTCAGGGGCTCTTAATCAAAATCGCCAGAGCGGCACCATGGATCTCAGATCCAACGGCTACCGATGCGCGCACGTCCCGTGGACCGCGCCGTGCGCCCGGTGCACGGGTCCACGGTGGACCGGCCGCATAACCCGAAGGGGTACGCGATCTGGGCCATCCACGCAAGATCTGATGGCCCTGGACGTGTGCACGCGAGGGCGGCGGAGGCGTCGCCGGAGAGAGGCGGCGCGCGGCGGGAGCTCGCCGGCGTTGGCCCTGGACGGCGCTCCCGGCCACCTCTCCGACCACGGGCTAGAGCAAAATGTAGAGGGGGCGCATGCGCACGTGACCGAGGGGTCAAGGGGGGCGATCGTGCCTCCCCGGCGGCCGGCACCGGAAGGGGGCGGCGCGGGCGCGCTCCGGCGAGCTCGCGGGGACGCTGCTGTGCGTGAAAGGAAGGGGAAATTGGGCGGGGGTTAATGCTCACGGTTCGACGGTGAAGCGGGCGAGCTCGAAGACGAAGAGGATTCAACGGCGGCGGGGCTTGGCAACGGCGGCGGGGACCGGCGGCGCTCCGGCGTGGACGAGGCGCGGCACCCACGGGCTCCGAGGACGTGAACCGCAGCCAATTGAGCTTGATGAGCCCCCGGTGAACCCAAAGAGAAGAGAAGGGGAGGCGACGGAGGTGATCCTTCACCGACGGCGGCGCTTGCACCGGCGGCGGCGGGGACCCCGAGGCGACGGCGCGGGGGGAATTGGGGCTCGGTTGCGTGCGTTGGTGTGTTGCGGGTGCAAAGGGAGGCGCGAGAGCTCGTGCACGAGCTTAAGTAGGGGCGCAGGGAGGTAGGCGAAGCGGGAAGGGGACGGGGCGGCCGGCGGCTTGCCATTGATGGCCGGCGGGCCGTCCGGGCGTAAAGAAGGCAAGGGGAAAAGGGGAAACGGCCGGGGATTTGAGTGGGGGATTAATTGCCTTAATTGGCGTGCTCGCAGGGGAGAGAAAGGAAGGGGAGAAGGCGGGGCATGGCGGATTCCGCGCGGCTGCAGCGGCGGGCCGGCGAGCAGGGGGAAGAAGAAAGGAAGGGGGAGAAAGGGAGGCTGACAGGTGGGGCCCGGGCGTCAGCGGCTCAAGGGAAAAAGAAAAAGGAGAGGGGGAAGGTGGGCCGACACGGGAGGCAGGCTGGGCCGCTTGGGCCGAAAAGGAGCTGGTGCAGATTTCTTTTTTTTCTCTTCCTTTTTCAAACTTCATTTTCAAACCAAATTTCATCTCAATTTCAATTCAAACTTTTCTCAAGAATTTTATAAACTTTTTAGAAACCACACAAGCAACCAAAAACCATGCAAGCCAACTGATGATGCACATACACTTGTTGTCTCTAAGTTTATTAATTTATCTTTAATATTTTTAGAGCTCAATTTAAATAGCAATTTAATCTCCTTAAATCCTTAAGACTAATTTAAGTTGCTAAGTAATTTTAGTGATGGAATTTTAGGGTGTCACAAATCCTACCCCCTTAAAGAGAATCTCGTCCCGAGATTCAGAAGACTTAGAGAACAGCTGAGGAAAGTCTTCCTTGAGTTCATCCTCTCTTTCCCAAGTTGCCTCTTCCTCAGTATGATGACTCCACTGCACTTTACACATTCTAATGATCTTACTCCTGGTAACTCTTTCTGACACATCCAAGATCTTAACGGGGTATTCTTTGTATGTCAGGTCATTCTCCATTTGAATATCCTCTAACTGTACTGGTTCTATCCTAACCTCACTTGTACATTTCTTCAGTTGTGATACATGAAACACGTCATGAACTCCTGATAACTGTGCTGGCAACTCTAACTGATATGCTACTTCTCCTTTCCGTTCCAAAATTTTGAAAGGTCTGATAAATCGAGGTGATAACTTCCCTCTGACATTAAACCTTCGTAATCCCCGAATAGGTGACACTCTGAGGTATGCATAATCACCGACTTCCAAAATCACCTCTCTTCGCCGAGGATCAGCATAACTCTTCTGACGTGACTGTGCTACTTTAAGATTCTCCCTTATGATTTCAACTTGTTTTTCTGCTTCTCGTATGCTGTCTGGCCCAAAGAATTGTCTTTCACCAGTCTGGTTCCAAAACAACGGTGTTCTACACTTCCATCCATACAGAGCTTCAAAAGGTGCCATTTTAATGCCGGATCGATAGCCGTTGTTATAAGCAAACTCGCATAAGGTAAACTCTTATCCCAAGCGCCATCGTTCTTTAACGCACAAGCTCTCAACATATCTTCAAGTATCCGATTTGTTCTCTCGTCCGCCCATCCGTCCGAGGATGGTATGTCGAGCCGAAGTTTAACTTTGTATCCATCGATTCATGCAACTTCGCCAAAACCGTGAAGTGAACTCGTGTGCCTCGATCCGACACTATCTTCTTCGGTACCCCGTGCAAACACACTATCCTTGAATTATACAACTCGGCCTAGCTTCACTCCCCGTATAGGTCGTCTTCACCGGGATAAAGTGCGCTACCTTGGTTAATCTATCCACAATAACCCAAATAGAGTCATACCCATCACGAGTACGAGGTAATCCCACTATGAAATCCATACCGATTTCCTCCCATTTCCACTCGAGGTACCTTCGGAGGCCGAAGCAATCCCGCCGGCCTTTGATACTCGGCCTTCACTCTTTGACACACATCACACAAAGCTACATGAGTCGCTACATCTTTCTTCATCCCATACCACCGCATATCTCTACTTCAAGTCCTCGATACATCTTGGTACTACCAGGGTGTATAGAGTAAGCTGAATCATGTGCTTCCTTCAAAATAGCTTCTCTCAACTCCTTGATCTCAGGTACACAGATTCTGTTCTTAAACCACACTGTTCCTTGCTCATCTTCCCTGAATTCTGGAACTTTGCCCAACTTAATCAACTTCCTGTATTCTGTAATCTTGTCATCAGTCAACTGTCCCTTTCTGATATCTTGCTCAAGTGTCGACTCAATCTCTAATGTCAAAGTCTCACTTGAAGCAACCATTCCCAAGTTAAGCTGTGCCATCTCCCAACATAGCTCCTGAGGTAATAGATGTCCTATCAGCATGCTAGTCTGTCCCTTCCGACTCAAAGCATCTGTCACAACATTTGCCTTTCCTGGATGGTACTGGATATCCAAATCATAATCTTTGATTAACTCCAACCACCTTCTTTGCCTCAAATTCAAATCCTTCTGAGTAAAGATATACTTCAAACTCTTATGGTCAGTAAAGATCTTGCACTTGTTCCCAATCATATAATGTCTCCAAATCTTCAATGTGTGAACAACCGCTGCTAACTCAAGATCATGAGTAGGGTAGTTCTGCTCACGTTTCCTTAACTGTCTTGAAGCATAAGCTACTACCTTTCCTTCTTGCATTAACACACATCCCAAACCTTGCCGAGAGGCATCACAGTATACATCGAACCCTTTGTGTATGTCTGGCATGATCAACACAGGTGCTGTGGTCAGCCTCTTCTTCAACTCCTCAAAACTAGCTTGACACTTCTCATCCACTTGAATTCTCTTCCTTTCTCGAGCAGAGTGGTAAGTGGCTTCACTATCTTAGAAAATCCTTCAATGAACCTCCGATAGTATCCCGCAAGTCCAAGGAAACTTCGATCTCCGGCACATTCTTAGGCGGACTCCGTTCAATACATCCCGAACCTTGCTTGGATCGACTGCTATGCCTCCATCTGTGATGATGTGTCCGAGAAAAGAGACCTCCTTCAACCGTAAAAGCACACTTGCCGAACTTGGCATACAAATGATGTTCCCGTAGCTTCTGTAACACAAGCCTCAGATGTTCCTCATGTTCTTCCTCACTCCGAGAGAATACCAATATATCATCAATGAATACCACAACGAACTTATCCAGATACTCCATGAATACCTTGTTCATCAAATACATAAAGTATACTAGTGCATTGGTCAAGCCAAAGGACATCACAGTGAACTCATACAACCCGTATCTAGATGTGAATGCTGTCTTTGGTATATCCTCCACACGGATTTTTAACCGGTGATAACCTGATCTAAGATCTATCTTAGAGAAGGCCTTAGCTCCTCTCATCTGATCAAACAAATCCTCAATCCGAGGTAAAGGGTATTTATTCTTGATAGTAACCTCATTAAGTGATCGATAGTCTATACACAACCTCCTAGATCCATCCTTTTTATCAACGAAGAGTGTGGGGGCTCCCCATGGTGATGAACTAGGACGGATAAAACCTTTACTAAGTAGTTCTTCGATTTGTTTCTTTAATTCAGCTAGATCTTTAACATCCATTCTATATGGTCTTTTAGATATGGGAGCGGTAGATCTGGGTATAAGTTCAATACTAAATTCAATGTCACGATCGGGTGGCATACCACGGCAAATCCTCCGGAAACACATCGGGAAATTCATTCACTACCCTTATATCCTCCAAGGCCTTGCCTTCAACGAGTTCACAACTCCTTTGCTTGGATGAGGGTGCACTCACATATTCTACTCTCTCCCCTTGAGGACCGGTTAACGCACCGACCTCTTCCGACACCGAATAACTCCATCACAACTCCTTAACCAATCCATACCAAGAATGACATCTATTCCCCATGATTTTAGAACTACCGCATTAGCAAGAAAGTCTACCCCCATGATATTAATCTTTACTTGTGGACATATATGACCGGTTTTCATTTCTCCCCGGGAGTGCTAACTATCGTGGGTTCTTCATTGTGCTCATAGATAAGTTATATTTTGCCACAAATTGATCGTTATGAATGAATGTGATGCTCCCGAATCAAATAATACGGTAGCAGGTACGAGTTGACGAAAAACGTACCCAATACCACGCCGGCATCATTCCGAGCTTGCTCCACCGATACATGATTGACTCGGCCACGCACATGACTCTACTGGCCTCTCTTGCTAGGTGTCTGTGGAGTACGAGCCTGTGAAGATGGCTGCCCAGTCCTGTTTCCATTGTCTCTCTGCGGAGTTTGCATCACCCTCTTGGGACAATTGTTAGCATAATGCCCCAGCTCTCCACACTTGAAGCATCCACCGGGCTGAACAGGGTTGGCGTTTCTGATAGGTGCCCCAGAGTTATTGCTAGGACGACTCAGCTGAGGGGTAGGAGCTCGGGGTGTCTGAGGATTGAAACGCTGTGGCTGAAACGAGCGCTGCAGCTGCATGTTCTGTGGGTACCTCCCACCTTGACCACCAGGACGATATGGAGTCAGGCTCTGCTGAGAACTGTAACGGGGACGTGTGTTACTGCTAGACTACCCATGAGACTGAAACTTGCGTTTCTGTTCACCCATCTCCTTTCTCTTGCTTTCCAGCCCAATAGCTTTATTCACCAGCGTCTGAAAGTCTGCGAAGATGTGACTCTGCACTTGATAGTTCAAAGGACCAATCAAGCCATCCAGGAACCTTTCTTGCCTCTTTGGATCAGTGTTGACTTCATCAGGTGCATAGCGTGACAAGTGAGTGAACTTGTCCAGATACTCAGTCACCGACATATTGCCTTGCCTCAGTGACAAGAACTCCCTCTGCTTAAGCTTGAGAACCCCTGAAGGAATGTGGTAAGTACGGAAGTTGTCACGGAACTCCTGCCAAGTGATGTTATGCCTGTTGGGATGAGCAGTTGAGTACGCATCCCACCAATCTGCGGCCTGCCCCACAAGTCTTCCAGCAGCATACAACACCATCTCCCTGTTAGTGCATTGCACGATCTCGAGCTTCTTGGTGATAGTTTTCAGCCAGTCGTCAGCATCCAGCGGATCAGCCGAGTGGGAAAATGTAGGGGGATGGTGGCTCATGAACTCCTTGTGCCTGTCCCTTGGTGGCGGGGTGGTGGAGGGATCGGCTGTGGTGGCTGGTTCTGTTGAGCTTGCATCCGCCGCACGGTGTTGGTGAGATTCTCGAATCGCTTGCATCCGTGCCGCCGTAAACCGCCGCATGTTTGGGCCCATTGCTTGGTTGATCGGTGGAGGTGGTGCTGGGTTTTGCTGATTTGCAATATGTGCCCGGATCACAGGTGGCATGTCTTGACCTCCTCCGGACCTGGTGTTTACCATCTGACCGTTAGAAAAATCATATCTCAGATAATTGTACTTGAATCATTGCATAAGAGGATAACTCAAAATAAAATAACAGCATGTTCTTCAGTTAAGACAGATTCTGTTGCCCTCAAAGAATTATGTATAACTTTCTGTGTAATTATCCAATGACCACGAATTTTTACCAGATTATGATGTATAAAATTATGGAACCATCCCAACTGGAATCACCTCATTTGGACACCTATAACTTGAGATAAAATTCAAACAGTACAGCTATATCAGCAGAGATTTACAGATTCTGACATGTTCATTACTTCGTGCATAACTCCCAGAATAAATATTGTATACCATTGAATTTTTGACAGAAATTCATCCTCTAAATTTGTGAACTAAACCTACTGGTTTCATGTCATTTGGAGTTCTGTAGCTTGAGTTATAAACAAAATATTACTGGTATGCCATATGACTGCGAAAACAGATTTGATCCGAACAATCTTGCATAAGAGATTAAGCAATGACAACCGATAAAACCCAAACCATCCTTTAATTAACTTAACAATTCAGATTGCATAGTGGCCATCACTCCACTATACAATTCACAATCAAGCAAAGATCCAACTCAAACATGTTTGCAAACAGCATTCATTATTACAAGCAAATACGTTCACGCAGGAACGGTCTAGCGAAAGGTAAATGATAGGGGCGAGCATCTTAGGATCCTAGCCAAGACGAGTAGTAGCTTCATCAGTGCCGTAACGAAGCCTCTTGCGCGGAGGGGAAGCTGTAGTCTGATATGGCATGACTTCCTGAGGGAGTCGCTGTCCTGCCAGTTGTGCTTTCAGATGTGCTATCTTCGCCTGAGCAGCCTGCAACTATTCATGATACTTGTTCATCTCCAAAGTTGCTCCCTCCAGATCTGCGTTCAGAGCAGCAGTCACCCGTGCCAAGACGTCAATGCGATTATTGCCTCCTGCTGGCACCACGGTCACTTCTGTGCCACTTGCACGTCGAGGCACATGGCGGTACTCCGATTGAAACAACTGCACCCGATTTGCATGGCAGACCGACCAGAGTGCCCTCCTTGCCGCATCATTCACCGCGAGCCGTCATCCGTAGAGAACCGAGCCGTGCTATGGTGAGATGAGCGATACCTCCATCCTTCGTATCATTCGAGGCTTCCCCGATGTAAACTCTCGCAGTGTAGTAATCCCTCATTCCGGCTCACCGAAATGCTTGGTCACATAGAGAGGCCTTATGGTATATCCCGGATACCTCGAACATCCCACGAAGAATGCGAACCGTCCATTCTCGGCTTCAGGTAGAATGTTTGTGGTATTCGGCCTCCGTGATAGCGGGGATCCTCATCTTCCTCTGGGTTGCCAACAGCATTGTCACCATCATCCTCACCCACACTGTCATCACTGGAGTCTTCTGGGTCACCTTCTTCATCATCAGGCACTGGATCAGCAGGTGCAGGGGGTGCTTCCTCATTGACTACAGGCGCCGGTGGGATCACCATATCTCCATCTGCGTCTGCCTCTAGCACTGTGCCATCGTACAGCTGTGGCTGTTCCAATGGCTCTTCTGGCTCCTCCTCCTCCATCTCGATCTCTTCAGGATCCTCCTCTTCTTCTTCTGACTGGACCTCCTCTGGGTCTTCCTCCACCTCAACCTCTGGCTGGAACTCCTCCTGTTCCTCCTCAACATCTTCAAGACGATGGCGAGGGGCCAGCTGTCCAGAAGGAAAACACCCACCAGTGCTCTTACGAGGGGTCATGTAAGTCCTGGCCATCTGTCAAAGCAAAACTGATCTCAGAGTACAAAATAAATCAAAATGACAGTTTAAAATGATAAACAAAAATTAAATTAGATTTTTAATGCGTAAATAAGATGATTTGAAGCATGATAAGGCTTTCTAGAACATGAATCCTTAATTTCGTCCATTTCTAACTAAGGCTGCGACCTACAGTCATCACGGCTCTGGTACCACTTTGTCACACCCGATTTTACAAGGAAACCGGATGCATCTCACGTGTGCGCCAGGATCAATTTACACACACATGATAGACAAAACGAGAGTAATACCATTGCTGTAATTAAACGTACAAGAGTTTAAACCAGTATGATAACCATTATTACATCCAAGGGGGGTGGACTCGAAGGTCCGAACACGACGATAACTAAACGACGACGAGCAACTCCATTGTTGACTTCCACAGGCATGATGACTGGGGGATCCGCATGCCCTAGAACTCCTCGTAATCACTCCAGTACTCGTCCTCGCCTCCGACGTTCTCCTCTGAACAGCGGTAAGCAAGGGTGAGCACACTTATGGTTGGAGCTCAGCAAGTGGGGGAAACAATGCAAGGCTATCAAGGATAGACTATGGTTCACAGCGGTAAGCATTTTATAAGTTGGTCAAGTTTTATTAGCAAGCACCTAATTACTAGGTGTAAGTGTATACCAACCCACTTAACCTTAAAAGAAACCTCAAACCAAACCACAAACCCATAATTTGCATTAATCTTCAAGTTTATTAATCATGTGAGGGTCCAAGCCGCTCATGACCGTGAGCACGGCTGATCGATCAGTTTTTACACTCTGCAGAGGTTGTACACTTTACCCACAGCTCGTGTTCCCCATCTCGCCCGGGTTAGCCAGACCCTTAAACACTTCCAAGGTGAGTGCCTAGGGTCCACTACGAAGCCTTTACAAAGGAAAGAAGAGAAACCAACAGCCCCGCAACGATTCTTGCGGCAAGGAGCGGCACCATAACCCTCCCTAATGGTCAACACCTTAGCCAAGGCTGCTACCCCAAAAGGACCGGGCTATACCCCTTCAACTCCGCCCCCCTGTGCCCCTCTCGGAAAAGATCTATCAGCTAACCCACTCTCCTAATTAATCGGCTAAGACAGAGCCATGTGGACTGTGGTTGTACTGTTATCTTGGGTGGTTCTCCATGTTCCGTTTATAAATCAAGTTATCTTGTATTAAGCACAAGCACATAATATAAGCAAAACTGAGATGTATAACATAAACAAAGCATAACCAAACTCATGTAGAGCAAACTAAGCATTTATCTACCTCAAACATTTGTTTAAACAGGGTTGATCAAGGTAAAGTGGTAAAGCATCTAGTCAAGTCCTTAGCTAGGTGTTTGCCCATCAGATTTATGTATAGCAACATGAATAGTAAACATTGTTTAGCATGCAGTGTCATAGGTTCAAAAAGATTATGCAGAGGGGGAAAGCCACTTGCCTTCCTCTACAAGCTGGGTGAAATCCTCCTCGAAGACAAGGCTCTTCCCCGATCACCTCCGACAGGGAGCTCAGACGAAATAGGCACGATATCTACGAGTCAAACATGAACAACAAACAATAAACAAAACAGTACACCAAACAGTAACAAAACTAGTAAATTTACTGTTTAAAAGATTCTACTCGTCGAGACGATCATTTCAGTGTATAGAACGCTAAAAATGGAGTTAAAATGAGAAAGATATGATTAAAACAGTTTACAGGGGCCTATCTGCAAGAAAACTAAGTTTACAGGGCTGTTTATAAATAAAATCAGGGGCTAAACATATTTATAAAATAAATCAGAGGGGTTTATATGCTAAAAGGATGAAAAAGGACCTTTATATAAAGAATCTAGGTCGGCCGGGGGCTAAAACATAAAAATCAGGACCTATCCGTAAGAAAACCTATAGGTGGAAGGACCGGCTTGTGAAACTGTAAAAGCTCAGGGGCTCTTAATCAAAATCGCCAGAGCGGCACCGTGGATCTCAGATTCAACGGCTACCGATGCGCGCGCGTCCCGTGGACCGCGCCGTGCGCCGGTGCACGGGTCCACGGTGGACCGGCCGCATAACCCGAAGAGGTACGCGATCCGGGGCCGTCCACGCAAGATCCGATGGCCCCGGACGTGTGCACGCGAGGGCGGCGGCGGCGTCGCCGGAGAGAGGCGGCGCGCGGCGGGGAGCTCGCCGGCGTTGGCCCCGGGCGGCGCTCTCGGCCACCTCTCCGACCACGGGCTAGAGCAAAATGTAGAGGGGGCGCATGCGCACGTGACCGAGGGGTCAAGGGGGGGCGATCGTGCCTCACCGGCGGCCGGCACCGGAAGGGGGGCGCGCGCGGCGCTCCGGCGAGCTCGCGGGGGACGCCGCCGTGCGTGAAAGGAAGGGGAAATTGGGCGGGGGTTAATGCTCGCGGCTCGACGGTGAAGCGGGCGAGCTCGAAGACGAAGAGGATTCAACGGCGGCGGGGCTTGGCAACGGCGGCAGGATGGGCGGCGCTCCGGCGTGGACGAGGCGCGATGCCCACGGGCTCTGAGGACGTGAACCTGCAGCCAATTGAGCTTGATGAGCCCCTGGTGAACCCAAAGAGAAGAGAAGGGAGGCGGTGGAGGTGATCCTTCACCGACGGCGGCGCTTGCACGACGGCGGCGGGGACCTGAGGCGGCGGCGCAGGGGAATTGGGGCTCGGTTGCGTGTGTTGGTGTGTTGCGGGTGCAAAGGGAGGCGCAGGAGATCGTGCACGAGCTTAAGTAGGGGCGCAGGGAGGTAGGCAAAGAGGGAAGGGGACGGGGCGGCCGGCGGCTTGCCATTGATGGCCGGCGGGCCGTCCGGGCGTAAAGAAGGCAAGGGAAAAGGGGAAACGGCCGGGGATTTGAGTGGGGGATTAATTGCCTTAATTGGCGTGCTCGCAGGGGAGAGAAAGGAAGGGGAGAAGGCGGGGCGTGGCGGATTCCGCGCGGCTGCCGCGGCGGGCGGCGAGCGGGGGGGAAGAAGAAAGGAAGGGGGAGAAAGGGAGGCTGACAGGTGGGGCCCGGGCGTCAGCGGCTCAAGGGAAAAAGAAAAAGGAGAGGGGGAAGGTGGGCCGGCGCGGGAGGCAGGCTGGGCCGCTTGGGCCGAAAAGGAGCCGGTGCAGATTTCTTTTTTTTTCTCTTCCTTTTTCAAACTTCATTTTCAAACCAAATTTCATCTCAATTTCAATTCAAACTTTTCTCAAGAATTTTATAAACTTTTTAGAAACCACACAAGCAACCAAAAACCATGCAAGCCAACTGATGATGCACATACACTTGTTGTCTCTAAGTTTATTAATTTATCTTTAATATTTTTAGAGCTCAATTTAAATAGCAATTTAATCTCCTTAAATCCTTAAGACTAATTTAAGTTGCTAAGTAATTTTAGTGATGGAATTTTAGGGTGTCACAATGCTGAAAAGGCTATAAGGAGGATGGCCATTGGAGAAATCAAGCCTCAGGAAGAAGATGACGAGGACTGCGAAATTGAAGAAGTAGCAGCTCCAAACCCCGCTGCGAACCCCGGAGTATCCGGAAAAAAACCCAGAGAATCCGGATTTTCCGGAAACTCCGGAGAAAAGTCCGGACATTCCGGACCTGCTGCTGAAACCTCACAAGGCAGTCAAGAAGCTGAGGAATTGATCCAGGAAGAAGATTCTGACCCACACCCAAGAGTTCGACAAAGCATTCAACGAGATCATCCCGTTGACAACATTCTTGGAAGCACCCGTAGAGGGGTAACAACTCGTTCAAGATTAGCAAATTTTTGTGAACATTACTCGTTTGTTTCCATGTTGGAACCTCTTAAGGTTGAAGATGCTCTTGGAGATGCCGATTGGGTGATGGCCATGCAAGAAGAGCTCAACAACTTCACTAGGAATGAAGTCTGGTCCTTGGTGGAATGCCCCAAACAAAATGTGATAGGAACCAAGTGGGTGTTTCGCAACAAACAAGATGAAGATGGCGTGGTGACCAAGAACAAAGCTAGATTGGTTGCGAAGGGGTACACTCAAGTAGAAGGCTTAGACTTTGGAGAAATTTTTTTTGAGATCGACTTTGGAGAAACTTATGCACCGGTGGCAAGACTTGAAGCAATTCGTATACTCTTAGCCTTTGCCACCCATTACAACTTCAAGCTACATCAAATGGATGTCAAGAGTGCTTTCTTGAATGGTCCAATCTCCGAAGAGGTCTACATTGAGCAACCACCGGGCTTTGAAGATCCTCAATTTCCAAACCACGTCTACAAGCTCCATAAGGCGCTCTATGGGCTCAAGCAAGCCCCTAGAGCATGGTATGAATGCCTTAGGGAATTTCTCTTAAAGAAAGGCTTTGAAATAGGCAAAGCCGATCCTACTCTCTTCACTCGTAAACAAGGCAATGATTTGTTTGTATGTCAAATATATGTTGATGATATCATATTTGGATCTACTAATCAAGTTTGGGTCGATGAGTTTAGTAGGATCATGACCAAAAGATTCGAGATGTCTATGATGGGCGAGTTGAAGTTCTTTCTCGGTTTTCAAATCAAGCAACTCAAGGATGGCACGTTCATAAGTCAAACCAAGTACACCAACGACATGCTCAAGAAATTTGACATGAACAATGCCAAGCCCATCAAAACACCTATGCCATCCAATGGACATCTTGATCTAAATGAGGAAGGCAAAAGCATCGACCAAAAGGTATATGGCTCCATGATTGGTTCTTTGCTTTACCTTTGTGCATCTAGGCCCGATATTATGCTTAGTGTGTGCATGTGTGCAAGATTTCAAGCTAATCCTAAGGAGTGCCATCTAATGGCCGTTAAGAGAATTTTTAGATATTTGGTTCATACTCCTAACCTTGGTTTATGGTATCCTAAGGGCTCCACTTTCGATCTACTTGGCTACTCCGATTCGGATTATGCCGGTTGCAAAGTAGATAGAAAGAGTACATCCGGGACTTGCCAATTCCTTGGGAGATCCTTGGTGTCTTGGAGTTCCAAGAAACAAAACTTCGTTGCCCTTTCCACCGCCGAGGCCGAGTATGTTGCAGCCGGCGCTTGTTGTGCTCAACTACTTTGGATGAGGCTCACTTTGAGAGACTTTGGTTGCAAGTTTAGCAAGGTGCCACTCTTGTGTGACAACGAGAGTGCCATCAAGCTAGCTAACAACCCCGTAAACCACTCAAGAACAAAGCATATAGACATAAGACACCATTTCTTGAGAGACCACGAAGCCAAAGGAGATATAGCTTTAAGCCATGTGAGCACCGATAAGCAACTAGCCGATATCTTCACAAAGCCTCTTGATGAACTAAGGTTTTGTGCTTTGAGGAGTAAGCTAAATATCTTGGATTCTCGTAACTTGGCTTGAGATCATGCACATGTTTGAGTGACCTAGTATAGGACTTTTGAAAGCAAAAGAATTGTGAAAAATGTGTGTTGAATTTGTTTTGAAATATTTGGATCTTTAGAGTACAACGTTTGGACTATAGTTCTCCTTGTTTGTTTGTGCCTAGTCCAAAGTGTTGATACTGCTCAGGCTCACATATGTTACACATGCAATCTTCCAAATCTCTACAAAATCAAAATCCTTGAAAATCTGCTCGCTGGATTCAGGGGGAGCGGAATCTCCGGGGTCTGTCCAGAAAGTCCGGATTTTCCGGATACTCTGGACCTGGCCCAGAGACTCCGGGTTGTAAAGGTATATATACCTTTGACCGCTGTGAAAAACCCTCTTTCACCCTTTCACAGTTACACCGTGCCCTATCTCTTCCCCCCCGTCGCCTCCCTCTCCCCCACATCTAACTCCTTGGCGATTTCCACCTTCCCACCGGCCAAATCGAGTGAATGTGAGGGATTGAAGGCTCCAAGGCGTGGAGATCAAGGATCCACTCAAGTTTCAAAGGATTCAAGTCTTCTTCCCTCTCTCCCCATGGTATTCAAAGGAATTTTTCCCGATCTACTTCCCTAGAGTAGTCCTTGTAGTATCCTCTTAGGAAATAGGTAGGAAATACTCCATAGACTCTAGATCTGCAATATCTCTTAGTTTGGATGGATGAATCTTGCTGCATTGTAAATTAGGGTTTCGGCTGCGAAACCCGGAAACTCCGGGGTTGAAAAACCCGGACTCTTCGGAATTTCTGGAGTTTCCGGACTTTTTCCCGGAGTATCCGGGGTTCACACTGCAAACCCTAAGTCACAAGTGTAGTGCTTCTCCTCTTTTGATAACCTCTCACTTCTATATCCTTTTACCTATCCAGATGGTGAGAGTGAAGGTCAGTCGCGGAAATGAGGAGCCCTCCACCCAAAGGAGGACCAAGGCTAGGCACGATCCCGCCGCTTTGCGGGCCGTGCAAGAGGTCTTAGAGCAAGAAGGTTCTCAGCGTAGTTCTAGGCCAAGAAGAGGTGACCCTCCTCCCTCCTATGCCGAAGGGAGTGAAGAAGAGATTGAGGAGGAGGAGAGGAGAGGACCGAGAGTGATGGTGACGAGGAAGATGAGACTTATGAGCAGTCACTCGAGCCTCCTCGTCGCCATGAAAAGGGGCCAGCTAAAGAAAAACCTCGCTATAAGCCCCATCCCAAAAAGAGCCATCAAGCCCCATATGTTCATCAAAGCCGACCCGCTACTCGTGTCCCTCCTAAACATAGGCAAGGAGTATCAGCTCATATCTGCCCCAAAACCCCTCCTAGGCTCATTGCTACCCTCCCACAAAATGTCCGGGTAGTTGACACTCCCATCAAGCTAAGGGATCCCGGTTCAGTTCTTGGTTTTGCAGAACATATGATTAGGGATTACTCCAGGAACTCTCTAGCAGTGAGGGAGCAAAGAGAAGAAAATGTGTATTTGTATCTCAAGGGAGAAGGGCTAGAGGCAAGGTTTTGGTGTGATTTTCATAGGGACTTTTATCAATCCGTTATCCGCAATCCCAAGTTAGCTTCAAAGAACATGGCTCCAGTTGTGCCAATGAGGTTCCTTGATTGGAAATACTATGAAGAGCTAAACAACACCGTGTTCAACTCCGTCATTGACAAGTGCAAGGAAGTTGGACTCTATGATATCATGGGTTTTAGGTACAATTGGAACAAAGAAATTCTTGCTCAATTCCATTGCTCCTACTACTACAATCCTCATGACAACACCATCACTTGGACAACTCAAGGGAACAAGTGCACCATTGATTAGATGACTTTCTCTAGGCTCTTGGGACTTGGCCCTAAGGATGAGAGGTGCTCTCCCGTGCACAATGAGGACAAGTACAAGCCCAAAGAGCTCCCCTTCATGTTTCGTAGCCGAGATTTGGCTATTGAGGGCAAGGCGGACCAACTCAATCCTTACTATTACTATCTCAATCAATTCTTTCATGCCACTATTGATCCCAAGATAGGAGATGCTACAGCTTTGAGATACTATACTCCAAATCTTCTCAATAGGATGGCACCGGATGAAGAAGGATTTTGTATATTCGACTTCATTTGCAATGAGTTGGGAAGGGCCATGAATGATCCGATGAAGCATCTTCCATATGCCCCCTATCTCATGTACATGATTGAGAGAGTTACAAATGTCCACTATCCCAAGGATGTTGTCCATGAGCCGCTTCGCCACCTCCGTGATCGAGCCAAGAGGCCTCCCAAAGGTCGCAACTACGTTGGCTCCTCTAGTGCAGCTCCTCGCCATGATGATTTGCCCGCTGCACGTTCTTCTCCTACACCTCCCCGTCGGCACCGTGGCTCCATGATAAAAAGGGTGCTCAAGAGCATCTTTAGCATGTGCAAGACAATAGCCACGGAAACTAATGAGAATCGCTGGGACATCATCGAGATCAAGTTCATCTTGGCCTTCCCACCGATCCCTACCGCGAGCTTCCAGAGTTTGATGACCCTTTTGCGGAGTGGGACGCCCAAGGTGCCCAAGAGGAAGAAGAGGAGGAGGGCAATGATGAAGAAGAAGAGGAGGAATACGACGACTCTGAGTGACTCAGCTGCTCCACCTTCCTTTTTGGCGCTTGATGCCAAAGGGGCAGTGAAGTTATCTTTTATGTGTTGTGGAACAATGAACTTGAACTTTATTGTATTTGGATTTGGATCTTGGCTTGTAATAACTTTAATTTCGTATGTGTGAGACTATGGGAGCTTGAGAAATTTGGTTGTGTGCTTGTGATGATTTACTCTGTTTTTTATCTTCTAAGGACAGTTTATGTTAGATTGAAAAACTGTATGAAGTCTGTTTTTTCTCTGCTGTGCTGAAGCCCGGAGAGTCCGGAGTTTTTCCCGGAGTTTCCGGATTTTCCGGACAGTCCGGACTTGGCCCGGAGACTCCGGACCTCTCAGCACCAGAATTCTCTTTCTTACTTGTTGAGTGCATAATATGTCATGAGCATCTCACTTTTACCTGTTGCACGTCACAAGCACCCCACTGTTGTAATACTCTCTAGTTTCTCTTGTTGTGCAAAATTTTGGCCCTAATAGGACCATTGATATTCAAGATCAAAGTGCACATATTAAGCGGGAGTATTACGAAAGCTTTTAATATTCATTGTTTATGTCATATGTGACTTAAGTGTGTTGTCATCAATCACCAAAAAGGGGGAGATTGAAGAGTATCTTGGCCCCCTAAGTGGGTTTTGGTGATTTAATGACACACACCTAAGTAGCTAATGAATTTACCTAGTCCATGAGCAGGTATTAAAATTATGTATGGTATCAAGCACAACTCGTTGACTATACAAAAAGGAAAGTGGTGCTCTAAAGGATTCCTAAGAAGACTTATTTATTTTAATTTTGAATTTGAGTCCTAAGAATGTCGTACTATCAAGAGGGACAGGAATTATGTCTTCCAAGAGTCGATCAGGTGCTCTATTTGCTCAAACAAAACCTATGAGAGACACCTTTGCACCAACACGTTCACGAGAATCTTTTCTTGGGTACTGGCCTTGGAAGGCCGGAGTATCCGGGTTTACCCCGGAGACTCCGGACTTCCCGGAGTTTCCGGGTTTACCCTGGATACTCCGGGTCATTAAGCCTCAACGGCTATACTCTGGGTGAGGGGGTATCAAAGCCCCCTCCACCCCTTCATTTACTCCTCTCCCCTGCCATTTCGTGTTGAACAAGAATGAGACCTCATTTACTCCCCCCCTCTCCCTTTGGCTCAAGTTTGGTGAGATTTGTTGTGGGATTTAAGAGGATTTGAGAGCAAGGGCTTGGAGAGTGCTAGTGAGCTGATTTCCCATCTCTAGAGCACCTCGTTCTTCGCTTGGTTGGCAAAATTCGTGTTTGTTACTCTTGGAGCCTTGAGCTCCTAGACGGCTAGGCGTTGCCTTGGAGCATCCAAAGATTGTGGCTGCCCAAGGAAGTTTGTATCACCCCGACATTGAGTAAGTAACTCTAGCTTGATCTTTGTGGTCGCTAGAGGGAGGAAAGTGACCTAGGTGTAAAGGTCCACCCTTCGTGGGTACCTCAACGGAGACGTAGACCTCAAGGTCTGAGGTTGAACTCTGGTAACAAATCCTTGTGTCTCTTGTGCTTGTTCATCTTGTTGCATGCTTGTTTCTATCTTGAGCACATATCTAGGGTTTGGTGCCGATCTACTTCGTGTTAAGGTTCCTAGAAGATTTGAGTGGATAAACAGGCTTGTCTCATCTCAGTGCATAACCTATTTTCACAGATTTACTTTTGAGCAAGTTTAATTTCTGTCGAATTTAATATCTCCCTAGCAGGCCGGATTATCCGGACATTTTCCCGGATTCTCCGGATTACCCGGAGTATCCGGAAAATTATCCGGAGTCTTCAGACCTGTATTTGACAGCTGTGAAAAAGTTTGTGATTTTCAGGTTCGACTATTCACCCCCCCTCTAGTCGACATCTTGATCCTTTCAGTTACCAGCCTCCTGGGACTGGTATTTGTGTCACATTTGGTCATCTCTGATGAGGGGATGCTTTAGGTGGTATCAGAGCTGTAGGTTGGCCGTAGGACGCGACCCCTAGGATACGAGACCTCCTCTGGCCCCTCTCTAACCTTTTCTTTGCTAAGCTCATCTTTTCCCAAAATCCTTACCTGATCCTTGCCTGGTTCCAGATGGCTAACCTGGAATGGAACGGAGGAATTTGCCCCGCACAGCCTGGCCTCCCTAACTTGCTACTACTCAGCTTGTAGCGCGTAGGAGTAAGGGACCCACCAGAGTTCGTCTATCGGGAGTACGAACGCTATGGCACCCTTCGGTGTAAAGTGCTGATCTTCGTGGGTAGAAGTACGCTCTACCCCGACATAGAACCCTGGTTCATTTCCACCACTGGGTTTTGCTTCGCTGACACCTACCCAAAGGCTGCTCGGAAAGCCCTGCGACGCCTATGAGTGGTTTATAGGCAGCATCTCAGAAGGACTCCAATGGGATTTTTCCCACCCTCAAGAGGTAGAGGGCGCTCATGGATTGACCGCATGAGGGGACTGGAACGAGAGGAACAAGACCTACAAGATGCATTATCCCACCTATCCATCTACCTCAATGGCCTAGACCACCTCCACCAGGAACAAGCTCAACAGCTGAAGCATCAGATCGACAGAGCAGAAAGAGTGAAGCAAAGGATAGAATTGGAAAGGATAAAGGAAACAATGGCGGAAGTCGCCTGACACAACCTGGAGCAAGATTACCTTAGGGAAAGGGAACACACTTTATTAGCCAATAAAGCCCTATGGGATGAAGTCAAGGACCGTAGAAGGAGAGAAGAAGAAGCTGAATTGGAGGAAGAAGAACCCGAAGAAACTCATTGGGACAAAGTGACCCAGACCGAGGACGTAATACTGGAGCAAGACCTCCCACCTAAGAAGCACCGCATTCAGACGGAGGAAGAGTCCCCATGAGGATAGACTAGAATGTCTAGGCTAGAGCTGTGTTCTAGCAATAATAAGTGTACCCCGAGGAGTGTACCCCAACCCTGTTGCTAAATAAAACTATCTATCTTTTGTACCCCACCACAACTTGTTCAACTCTACCCTTGTTTTCAGATGGCGGAAGATGGATGGACCCAAGGCGTGTGCCAGGAGGAGCCTGGTTTTGCTCGCCTCCTTATCAACTCCCTGGAGCGCCTCGGTATCACTGAGCGCCCTAGGTACTACAACAGAGTACGAGCAACTCGGCACTCTTCGCTGTAGGGTGGTCCTCTCCGTCACCAGAAGCAACCGCCACACCAACATCGAGCCGTGGCGCGTGACCGCCACCGGGTTTCGACAACGAGACACTTACCCCTTAGCCCTCAGAAAAGTCCTCCGCTACCCGTGTCGGATCTACGAGGAACACCTAGTCCCCACACCGATGAGGTATTTTCCCCCCGCCATCAGAACCCCAGTCTGGCAGGCCCGCATGAGAAACCTGGAACGACGCCGCCACCAAGAAGACCTGCTGTACCACATAGTTGCCTACCTCGTCTCCTCAGACAAACTCTTCGATGACCAGGCCAAGCTCTTGAGGGAGCAAATCAGTCGAGCCGAGCAAGCTGAAGTCACAGTGAGGATGCACCAAGTCCGAGTGGCTCAAGATGAAGCAAGGACCGCAGCCTCCATAAGCAGTGAAGCCGTTGCCCATGAAAGCCTCAGGCAGATCCAAGACCAGCGCATGCAAGAATGGACCAACAGTGGAACACCCGTTCCGGCCATTGGAGAAGCACAAGTCTTGCTTGGGACACCCCTTGTAGGATGGGGAGGAACTATTGAAGTCCCGCCAGCACCACCGGTAGTCACCGAACAACCAACGGCGACCACCGAAGCCGCAGCATAGCCCCAAGAGAATGGAAACCCCGAAGGTGAGAATGACGACGAGCTGCTCATTCCGCTGGAAGTGCACTCAACCCCGGAAGATGGGTCTCCTCGCGAGTAGCATACCCCTATTGCCTTGACCCAGGGATTGAAGCCGTACTAGTCCGAGCTTAGAGTCGCACCCTTAGCTTTTGTTGTAGTACCGAGTCGTGTAGTGTGTCTGCGTTGTACCAGTCGAGTAGTCGGGATGTATCCTCCTCACTTGTTTATAGTAAAATTTGTCGGTGCTTGCTTGTTTGCTATGTGCTTGTTGTGTGCTTGCCGGCAGGAGTAGACCCTGCCTTTTCAAAAAGAAAATCCGTCATAATCCACTTAAACATCACATAAATGCTAGATCTCTTAGAAAACCCTCTCCTTTGCAGATGGTTTCCAGGCGCCCTGCTAGGACCCACCAAGGCTCCGGTCGTATGGACGCTGAAGGATCTCAAGCCGATCGAAGGGAGCGCCTTAACGACCAGGAAGTGAACCAAGGCGAAGATGGAGGAGAGAACGTTGTCCTGCCACTGCCACCCCCTCCCGTAGAACTGGCACAAGTTCTGGCCAATCAGACTCTACTGATGGAGGCCATATTCAATGCCGTCAACCGCCCAAGGCCCCGAGTTCTGGGCATGAATGAGAGGCTGATCGAATTCCTCAGGACGAAGCCACCCACTTTTGGTGGGTCCGTGAATCCCTTGGATGCTGATGACTGGCTGAGGGCCATTCTAAGGGAATCGGAGCCCTTCAACTGTGAAGACCGAGACAAGGTTCTCCTGGCCACTCACCAGCTCACCGGAACAGCCTTAGCCTACTGGGAGAACTATTGTGCGGCAGCCAAGGATCCCTCCGCCATCACTTGGGGTGAGTTCGTGGAAGAGTTTCGCCGCTACCACATCCCAGAGGCCACACTGAAGCGCAAGGCGGATGAGTTCCGTGAACTCCACCAGGGAAACAAGTCCATGGAGGAATACACCTACCAGTTCATAGAGCTAGCTCGTTATGCCCCAGAAGAAGTGGATAAGGACTCCAAGAAGCAGGAAATGTTCAAGAAGGGCCTGACTCCAGAGCTGAGGACTCTACTTACCCCTCAGATCTACCCGGATTTCAATACCCTCATGAACATGGCCATACTCATAGAGAGAGCTAGGGCAGAAGAGAAGAAAGAGAACAAGCGCAAATTCATGGAGCACAAGGCCCAACAGCAAGAGCGACCCCAGAGGCAAAGAAACTTCGAACACCCCATGTCTAGATTCCAAGCCCCATGCAGTACAGGACCCAGTCGCAAGCCACGGGCTCTCAAGGCCCCAGAACCCAGTTCAAACCATACAACAACCAAAACACCATGAATCCCCCACAAAGCAACACTAGCCAAGTCACTGCCAACAACAACAACAACTCCAGGGTGTGTTTCAACTGCCGTGAGACCGGACACTTCATTGCCAACTGTCCATACGCCAAGAAGCCAACAACTTCCGCCTACTCCAACTGAGTGAATGGGCCAAGGCCACTCGTATCTGGAGCCAACCGCATGCCGGCACACAGCAACAACAACTTTGGCAACAACAACAATAACCAGCAGATGAGGAAGCCCCAACAGTCTTATGGACGAGCCCGCGTCAACCACATCAACGCACAGGAGGCTCAAGAAGCACAAGGCGTAGTGCTCGATGAGTTTCTGGTCAGCTCAGTCTTGGCAACTATATTATTTGATTCAGGAGCATCGCACTCATTCATATCCTCAAGTTTTGTGGAAAAGCATAGCATACCTACAGTACTACTAAAAGCACCCCTATTAACTCGAACGCCCGAAGGTGACATTAAGTGTCAACTGGGATGCCCCCGGGTAAGGATCATTTTAAGTGGGGTAGAGTTCCTAGCGGACCTAGTAGTACTAAAGTCCAAGGGAATAGATGTGATCCTTGGGATGGATTGGTTAAGCCAACACCATGGTCTCATCAATTGTGCCGATAAGGTAGTACACCTAACCAACCCAGACGGAATACAAGTGACTTGCCACACCCGAGGACACAGACCAGACATAATGGTTTTCAGCATGGAAGCCAAATCCATAGATGATGTCCCAGTAGTGCGGGAGTATCCAGATGTGTTCCCCGAAGAACTCACAGGAATGCCACTAGATAGGGATATAGAGTTCGTCATTGACCTTATCCCTAGAACCTCTCCCATATCCAAGGACCCTATAGGATGGCAGCCCCTGAGTTGGCGGAATTAAAGAAGCAGCTAGGAGAACTCCAACGAAGTGGATTTATCAGACCAAGTTCATCACCATGGGGAGCCCCAGTGCTCTTCGTAGAAAATAAGGACAAGAGCATGAGGATGTGCGTGGACTATCGCTCGCTGAACGAAGTTACTATAAAAAACAAGTATCCCCTCCCCAGGATAGATGATTTATTCGACCAGCTGAAGGGAGCCAAGTATTTTTCGAAGGTGGATTTAAGGTCAAGATACCACCAACTCAAGATTAGAGAAAGCGACATCCCCAAGACCGCCTTTGTCACCCGTTACGGGCAGTATGAGTTCACAGTGATGTCCTTTGGACTCACCAACGCACCAGCGTATTTTATGAACCTCATGAATAAGGTGTTTATGGAAGAGCTGTACAAGTTTGTCGTAGTCTTCATTGACGACATACTTGTTTACTCCAAGAGTGTGGAGGAGCATGAGCAACATCTTCGAGTAGTGCTGGGGAAACTAAGGGCACACAAGTTGTACGCTAAGTTCAGCAAGTGTGAGTTCTGGCTAGAGAAAATATCTTTCCTTGGGCATATTTTGACCACAGAAGGAGTAGTAGCAGACCTCGGGAATGTCGAAACAGTATCCAACTGGCAACAACCGACCAATGTGAGCGAGATCAGAAGCTTTCTTGGTTTAGCAGGGTCCTACCGGAGGTTCATTGAAGGATTTTCCAAGATTGCCCGATCCATGACGGAGTTTCTTAAGAAGGAGAAGAAGTTCAACTGGACTGAGTCGTGCGAGAAAAGTTTTCAAAAGTTGAAAAGAAGGTTGACCACAGCCCCAGTGCTGACCTTGCCAGACATTCAACGGGATTTTGTCGTGTATTGCGACGCCTCCCGACAAGGGTTGGGATGTGTTCTTATGCAAGACGTGAAAGTAGTGGCGTATGCTTCTCGCTAGCTCAAACCCCACGAGCAGAATTACCCCACCCATGATTTGGAGTTTGCAGCCGTAGTGCATGCCCTTAAGATTTGGAGACATTACCTGATTGGGAATAAGTGCGAGATCTATACCGACCACAAGAGCTTAAAGTACATCTTCACCCAACCTAACCTGAACCTAAGGCAGAGAAGGTGGTTAGAGTTAGTCAAAGATTATAACCTAGAAATCCACTACCACCCAGGAAATTCCAATGTAGTGGCCGATGCCTTAAGCAGAAAGTCCTACGAGAAGGCAGTACCTAAGAGTGCCCAGTTGCAAGAGGAAATGGCACGACTCAACATGCACATTGTTCCCTAAGGCTACATTCGCCAACTAAGTGTTTAGCCTACCTTGGAGTAAAAGATCAGGAAGGCCCAGGAGACCGATGAGAATTTGATGAAGATCCGCAAGCATACAGGAGAAAATAAGGCCCCTGACTTTAGAGTGGATGACCAAGGCACACTGTGGTATAAGAATAGGATATGCGTGCCTGAAGGCGGAGATTTCCGACAGACCATCATGGATGAGGCACACAACTCGGCATATTCCATCCACCCAAGATCCAGCAAGATGTATATGGATTTAAAGCAGAAGTATTGGTGGAATGGAATGAAAGCAGACATCGCCCGGTTCGTCGCCCATTGTGATACTTGTCAAAGGATTAAAGCTGAACACCAGAAACCTGCAGGACTGTTGCAGCCTTTACCCATTCCGGTATGGAAATGGGATAAGATAGGCATGGACTTTGTAGTGGGTTTGCCGAAGACTCAGAAGGGACATGATTCCATATGGGTAATAGTGGACCGACTCACTAAGGTCGCTCACTTTTTACCCGTACGAACTACTTATGGTGGAGAGAAGTTGGCAAAGCGCTACATAGAGAACATAGTGAAATTGGATGGAGTACCTAGCAGGATAGTCTCAAATCGAGGGACCCAGTTTACCTTTAGGTTTTGGAAAAGCTTGCATAAAGCCATGGGCACCAAGCTGGATTTCAGTTCGGCGTATCACCCGCAGACAGATGGACAGACCGAGAGGGTGAACCAAATTTTAGAAGACATGTTGAGAGCATGTGTCCTTACATATGGCAAAGACTGGGAGCAAAGTCTACCGTATGCAGAATTCTCCTACAACAGCGGCTATCAAGCAAGCCTAGGAATGTCACCGTTCGAAGCATTATACGGGAGGAAATGTAGGACACCCTTGATGTGGTCAGAAGTGGGAGAACGTGCCCTGGTTGGGCCCGCACTCATAAAGGAAGCAGAGGAGCGAGTAGCCGATATCCAAGAAAAGTTGAAGGCTGCCCAATCCCGACAAAAGAGCTATGCAGATAAGAAGAGGCGCGAAGCAAGCTTCAATCCTGGAGATTTCGCTTACCTAAAGGTTTCACCTATCCGAGGGACTCAAAGATTTCAGGTGCATGGAAAGTTGGCCCCTCGGTACATTGGACCATACAAAGTGCTGAAGAGGGTTGGAGCGGTAGCATACCGGTTGGAGTTACAAGAAGAAATGTCAGATATACACCCAGTGTTTCATGTCTCCCAGTTACGGAGATGTTTGAAGGTCCTCGAAGAAAAGCGAGTGCTGGTAGAGACAATTGATCTATAGCCAGATCTTAGGTACCAGGAGGTGCCTGTCAAAATTTTGGACACAGTGGTAAGAAGGACATGGACGTCAGAGGTATGGGTGTGCAGAGTCCAATGGAGCAGACATGGAGTAGAAGACGCCACGTGGGAACAAGAGGACGCATTGAACAAAGAATTTTCTCACCTGTTCGAGGACTAGCCGAATCTTGAGGGCGAGATTCATTTTAAGTGGGGTAGGTTTGTAACGCCCGCGTTTTTAGCTCCTAATAAATCACCTACTAAATCACGTGTGTTTTCAAAACTTTCCCGCTGAGCTAATTTATCCCCTCGGAACCCCGGTCGTTTTCCCCCTTTCTCTCTCACCCTCGGCGCGCGTGCCGCGAATCCCGCCGGCACCGCATGCACTCGGGCCGTCGCCCACCGCGTGCCGCCCGGGCGCCGCTCGTCGGCCACCACGCCAGGAATCCCGCGCCCGCCGCGGTCTTGCCGGCCGGACCACCTCGCCATCACCGCCGTCCCGGAATTAACGCCGGTATCTGAGAAAACCAGAAAATTCCACAAAAATCCTTCTCCCCCCTCTCCTAATTTTCCTAGGATTTCTCCTAATTTTCTAAATCTCTTTCTATTTTTCTTCCTCCCTTATTTTCCTTTTCCTATTTCCTTTTCTCTCTTTCTTTTCTTTTTTCTTTTCTTCCCTTCTTTTCCCCTCCTTCTTTTTCCTCTCCCTTCTTCCTCTTTCGGCTGGCTCTGTTAACACCAAAATTTGGTAAGGAGTCTGACTTGTGGGTCCGGTTCGATAAAGAGTCCGTCTGGTGGAAGGAGGGATATTTTCAGAGATATTCGGCAAAGAGATCTGCGGTCGGCTATCTGCTCCGGTTCGGCAAAGGAACAGTAGAGCTGATTTTGCGGGATTGGACGGTGACGTGGCTTAATCAGGGAAGACGAATGGATGGATAGGCGATCAAGCTTAGAGATAAGTTAGGCAACGAATCCATTCGAAGTTGTACTCAACAGGGTATAAATATGATCCCTGAATGTATGTAAAGGACACAATCATTCTTCAATACACACCGGCCTTACGCCAAACCCTAGAGTCCTTGTCGTGTCGTCGAGTTCTTCGAGAGGGCCAATCGATCCGTCGACCTCCGTGAGTACTGGCAACCTTGTATCATGTCTAGTATCATGCGGTGGATTTAGATCTGATGCAAGTAGTCTTGTTACCATGCTTTGTGTCATGCGGTAGATTCAAGCTTGGTTCAAGAGGGTTTCTTGTTAGGTCATGAGCCATGCGGTGGGCTAAGATCTAGCTTGAAGCTAGTTATCGGCTCTATTGGATTTTGGCAAGATCCAATAGATTCATTAAGTTACCCCGTGTTATCTTGAGTTTTACTTTATGTTTTAATTCATGTAACACACCTTTGCCCAATCTAGATGGGTTTGGATCGGCTCTATCTTTTTATGATCCTTGTCCGAGTGGATTTCATGTTTTAACACGTGGATCTTGTGCTTCCCGATAGCCGAAACCGAATCGATCTAGATTGCCACGTGTTGCGGGTTCAAGCTTGCTAATGTTCGTATGAATCTTGAAAGAGCCGGGTATCATGCGGTAGATGCAGGTTTTTGGGTTGCTTTGGAGCTAGTCATCCGTGGATTAGATTCCCAAATCAATCTGATAGATTTATTCACTTGGTAATGTTTGTTCCTTCTTCATGGACCCCGAATCGGTACATTCTCACCGTATTCGGTTATGTTTCTCCACGAGTAGAACACGTGCGTTATTCATGTTTTGAATGATGTATGCTTTTAGCTTTCCATATTTAGATTGTATCATGCGGTGGATAGATCTATTTGTGGAAAGTGGTACGGTTTTTCATGCAAGTTGTATCATGCGGTGGATAGATTTGCTTGATATCGTACTCGACGGGTTTTAAAGTAGCTAGACATGCGGTAGACTAGTGCTTTGGATCTATGCATACTTGTTTAATACATGATCATGTCCGTGCTTTACTTTATTCGTTTATTTAATGTTAATCTTTAGGGGGATCGGTCATGACTTCGTGTATGTGCATCCTTGTTCGAACAAAGATCGATCGCTGTCATGCTCACGTCATCCATTCGACAATGTTACTTTTTCCCTTTGCGGTTTCCCGAATGGTTGTAGTTCGTTGGCAGATAGCTTTCTATAGCTATGTGTCATCTCATTTGGCTTTTTAGCTGTAAATATGGAACTGTCTGGTACCACCCGGCAAGTTCCAAGATTTGGTATTTAACTGCTTTATCTTTTGTTAATTTTCAGGAAAAATTGACTGGCACGTCTTTCGCTCTCTGCGCGTGTGATGCCAGCTTTGTTCGGCTTGCTGTGTGTTTGGCGTTGAGTGCACTTTTCGCGTCAACACACTTTTTGGCACGCCCAGGTGGGACAACAGCCGAATAGATTCAAGATGCCTGAAATCGCAGACCTCATGGATGTCAACCTTGAAGATCTTTCTCCGCAGCGGCATGAAGAACTCCAAGACGTCGTGGACCGGTTTCGACGAAGTGTCCGCCGTCGTTCAAGAAGAATAAAAGCGGCGTCCCGTATCCGAAGAACGAGATGCCCGTGGTATTGCCGCCAGGGGGAGAGCGATACCACATCCCGACGAGAAAAAGAGGAGTGCGCGCGAGTATTCCAAGAATCAGCAGATTACATGCTTAGCAAGCACAACAAGGCTTTCCTCGGTGCGCTCCAGCAGATGATGGTGGCCGTCTTCGGCCCTGGCATGGAACAAGCGTTCAGCAAGACACCCGTCCAGGGGAAGACCGTGGAGCTGGGCGAGTCAAGTTCTCAACCGCCGTTACGGAGCCAGCCACAGCAGCCTCCTCCTCAAAGCGCTGGAAGTCAAGCTTTCCAGCCTCCGCCACAGGCCGCTGGGAAGAAGCCGGTTCAGCCCCCACTGCAGGCATCGGGACAGCCAATCCAGCCACCACCGCAGGGCAGCACAGGTCAACCTGTGCAACAGTCGAATCCGTACCAGCCCACGTACGGGGACGTAGCATTCGGCTCGATCGGCGCCCCGCTCACTTCCGGTCAGAGGATTGCTCCGGCGACCAACTGGCTGCAGAGAAACTTGTACGGCGGTGGCTATCACGAGGTGGGAAACTACGGGGCGTTTGATGCTTTCCCACATCCAGGATACGCGCCAGCTGCAGGCGCGCAGGAGGACAACGCCCTGGAGCGGAAGATGGCCGAATTGATGCAAAATCAGTTCGGCCTCAAGCCAAAAATGCAAGGACCCGCCTATAAGCCACCGTTCCCAGAATGGTACTACAATGTGCTCTTGCCACCAAGAGTGAAGCCGCCAACGGAGTTCACTAAGTTTTCAGGGCAAGACGACACGAGCACGGTCGAGCACATCGCTCGCTACCTCATGCAGCTCGGGGAGTGCTCGGCTGAAGAGACGTTCAGGGTCCGCTACTTCGCCGCATCGCTGACAGGTCCAGCGTTTCAGTGGTTCTCGTCCCTGCCCCCCGAATCAGTTGCCAGGTGGAAGGACTTAGAGCGGAAATTCCACGCTCATTACTTCAGCGGCAGCTCGGAGAAGAAGCTGATTGACCTTGCGACTATGAAGCAGAGGCATAGCGAGACGCCGCTGGAGTTTCTCCGGAGGTTCAGGGAGGTCAAGGGCATGTGCTTCTCGCTTAACTTACCAGATGACCAGCTGGCCGACATGGCCGTCGCCGGGATGCTGCCGGCCGTGCGCGAGAAGTTGTTTGGGATGGAGTTTGAGAATCTGGGCCAGCTATCGCAGAAGCTATCACTTATGAGCAATCAGGCATATGGCTTTAAGAAGGACGCCAAATTTGGCAAGCAGCACGACGTCGCTGACGTCTACAACCAGTTCTTGGATAAGGCTGATCTGTTCGAGGATTCTGACGATGAATTGGATGTAGCCGCAGCAGAGATCATGTGGGGAAAGGAGCCCTTGACAATGAATCAGCGCTGGGTCAAGCAGACCAAGGGAACTTATGACTTTGATATTACAAAAGCTGATAAATTGTTCGAGCTCTTAGTGAAAGAAGGCCGAATCAAGCTGCCCGAGGGGCATTCCATGCTTCAGCCCGATGGAATTAAAGCAAAATGTTACTATGGCTTCCATGACAGGGATTCACACTCCATCAATGACTGCAGGGTCTTCAGGATGAGGATCCAGAAGGCCATCCAGGAGGGTCACCTCAAGTTCGATAACAAAATGAAGCTGGATGGCCACCCCTTTCCTCAGAACATGGTGGGCTTTTCTGTTAATGTGATAACAGCCGAGGAGAAGGGAAAAGTCAAGGTCTTGACCTCAGCCAGGTCTAGACAAGGTGGAGCAGTGGACCCAGAGCGCCAAGTGACTCTGGAACAGGTGCAAGGTGACGCCCCCCGCATTCTTAAGAGTCACATCGAAGTTGGGGAATCATCCAGAGCTAAGCCCAGGGTGACATCGCGCATCCTCCTCAACAAATGGCAGCGCCAGATAGAGAAAGAGCGCTACCAGAAACGGTGCTACGAGGAGGAGCAGCGCAGAGCCGAAGAAGAGGCGCGCAGAAGGGACCAGGAGCAGTACACGCGCGAGCAAGAGCGCGCACACTGGGGATGCGCCTTCTTCGGGCATTGCCGGGAATGAGGGTTTAAAGCTGCCCACGTTGAAGAACCGTCCCGAATGCAAGGATGGGTATGTTGAGTACGGGCAGAAACTGCCAATCGCCGATCCGTCCACGAGAGAATTGGGAGGATCCACCCTAATGGGGATCGGCGCCAAAAAATTGAAGTCATCGATCATCCCAGGAAGCGCCAAGCTGATCTCAGGTGGGCTGATCAAGAAGAGGACGAAGAGGACTACATCTGGCAGAAGGGGCAATGGTGCCCGCCCGGCCTGAGGAAGTGCCAGAAGAGACGGGTCCAGCGCTTGAGGAACCGCGAAATGAGGCAGGCCGGGATCCAGACGAGGCAGGTGTGGCGCCCCAAAGACCAACCGAGGGATCGAAGCGTTCGGCTCCAAAGATGCATGGTATACTTTCTCGCCGAATGAGTTCATGGCTCCCGCTAACCGGGTTATGCAGAGGAAGCTTCCTTCGATGATGAGCAGACCGAGGGGATGATGGCACAACTGGTGCTGGCCAAGCAGGCCATCTTCGACAAGCCGGCCAAGAATCGTCATATGAGGCCGCTGTACTTGAGGGGATACGTCAATGGCAAGCCATTGACCAAGATGTTCGTCGACGGTGGGGCGGCAGTCAACGTAATGCCGTACACCACCTTCAGGAAGCTTGGCATGGGCCCGAGCGATTTGACGCCTACAAGCATCATCTTGAATGATTTCGCCGGGAACCCCTCAGACACCAAGGGATGCGCTCACGTGGACTTGATGATCGGGTCCAAGATGCTGCTCACCACTTTCTTTGTCATCGAAGGCAAAGGAGCCTACGACCGTCGCTTGGGCGGGACCGGATTCATGCTAATCGTTGCGTCCCATCCACCATGCATCAACAAGCTTATCCGGTGGGTGGACGATGAGATCGAGGTCGTCCAAGCGATGACTCCGTAAGCGTGGCCAACATGGAACCGGCCTTCCGGGGAGTACCAAGGCATCGATTGTTTCTCGTGGAAAGAGCGGGGGAGAAGGTACCGTTGAACCCGTCGCGGTGATCAACGTACCGATTCAAGCGATCGGCTCTTATAGCAATTTTTAATGGAGAACCCCGTAGATGGCACTGATGGCAAATTAGGGCGAGGATTCATGTCGGCTGATAAACTGGAAGAAGTTGACATTGGAAGTGGTGATAAGCCAAGGCCGACGTTCATCAGTGCAAATTTGCAACCAGACTTCAGGGGGAATTTGATTGAGCTTCTCAAAGAGTACAAGGATTGCTTCGCCTGGGATTATTCGGAGATGCCTGGACTGGATCGTTCCATCGTCGAGCATCGATTGCCAATCAAGCCTGGTTTCAAACCTTATAAGCAACCACCCCGGAAAATCTACAAGGATGAGGTATTGGCCGATGTGAAGAAGGAAGTTGAAAGATTACTTGATGCAAACTTCGTTCGGCCATGCAGATATGCGGAGTGGATATCTAACATCGTCCCTGTATACAAGAAGAATGGAAAAATGAGGGTTTGCATAGATTTCAGGGACCTGAACAGAGCTACTCCGATGGATGGATACCCGATGCCTATTGCCGATTTGTTGATTGACGCCGCCGCTGGACACAAGGTGATTAGTTTCATGGATGGCAATGCGGGATACAATCAGATCTTCATGGCAATAGAAGACATATCAAAGACGGCCTTTAGATGTCCTGGTCATATAGGCCTATTCGAGTGGATAGTCATGACATTTGGGTTGAAAAATGCCGGTGCAACCTATCAACGGGCCATGAATTACGTTTTTCATGAGTTGATCGGCAAAATTGTGGAGATCTACATTGATGACGTGGTGATCAAATCCCTAAGTCATGACACCCATTTGGACGACGTAAAGAAGACCTTAGAGTGCACCCGGAAGCATGGTTTGAAGATGAATCCAAACAAGTGCGCTTTTGGGGTATCAGCTGGAGAATTCTTGGGGTTTCTGGTCCACGAAGGAGGAATTGAAGTTGGCAAGAAGAGCATGAAGGCCATTGATGAAGTTGTTCCTCCAACTAACCTCAAAGAGTTACAATCACTGCTCGGCAAGATGAACTTCGTGAGAAGATTCATTTCAAATTTATCACAGAAGGTGTTGCCATTCTCTCCATTGCTGAAGCTGAAGAAAGATCAGAAGTTCACGTGGGGTGACGAACAACAAAAGGCTTTTGATGAGATCAAGCAGTACATGAAGGAGCCGCCGGTGTTGGTTCCTCCTCGCCTAAACAAGCCTTTCAAGTTGTACGTGGCGGCCGATACCCAAACCATTGGATCGGCCCTTATTCAAGAATTTGAAGGAAAGGAGCGGGTAGTAGCTTATCTTAGCCGAAAACTACTTGATCCCGAAACCGGGTATTCGGCCGTGAGAGAACCGTGCCTTTGCGTGTACTACTCGTGTACAAAGTTTCGGCACTACCTGTTGAATGCCGAATGCATTGTGTATTCCAAGTTTGATGTGATAAAACATATGTTATCTATGCCAATTTTGAACGGCAGGATTGGCAAGTGGATTTTGGCTTTATCAGAGTTTGAGTTGAAGTTCTAATCGGCAAAAGCCATCAAAGGTTAGGTCATTGCCGATTTTGTAACGGAACATCGTGATCCGTCAATTGATCTGCTTGAAATTACCCCTTGGGCTTTATTTTTTGATGGATCATCGTGTGGTAAAGGTGGGGGAGTAGGGATCCTACTGATTTCGCCCAGAGGTGAGATGTTTGAATTTGCCATTCCTATACAACCCACTGTCACAAATAACCAGGCTGAGTACGAGGCATTACTTCGAGGGCTTCAATATTTGAGAGAAGCTGGGGCCATTTCAGTTGAAGTCTATGGAGATTCAGAGTTGGTAATCAAGCAATTGAACGGCCAATACGAGTGCAAAAGTGAAGCGCTGAGGAGTTACTACGAGGAATGCAGGGAAATCTTGAAGAGCTTCCCATTGGTAACTCTACAGCATATTCCTAGAGAACACAACGAGGAAGCAAACAAAGCCGGCTCGCAGCGCCTCTGGTTACAAAGAGAGTCAAGAAGCGTTTGCTGCGGGAAGTGTGTGCACTAGGGGCGGATCTTGCGAAGATGATTGGAGGAAAGAGATCGTTGATTACTTGAAGGATCCATCCCGAAAGGTCTCTAGGAAGCTAAGGTACAAGGCCATTAAGTTCGTTCTTCTGGATGATAATTTATTCTATAAATCATTAGATGGGGTATTACTACGATGCCTAGGTCCAGAAGAGGCCAAGAACATGATGAGCGAAGTGCACGACGGGATATGTGGAGCACACCAATCGGCCTACCGTATGAAGTGGGTTATTAGACAAGCTGGATGCTTTTGGCCGACGATATTAGAGGACTGCTTTGAATATTACAAGGGATGTCAGGATTGCCAAAGGTTTGGGAATATTCAAAGGGTCCCTGCATCAGCATTGAATCCCATCATCAAGCCATGGCCATTCAGGGGCTGGGGTATAGACTTGATTGGCCAAATTAACCCACCGTCTAGCAAGGGGCATAAGTTCGTGCTTTTGGCCACAGATTATTTCACTAAATGGGTTGAGGCGATCCCACTGAAGAAGGTGACGTCAGAAAACATGATTGAATTCGTCAAGGAGCACATCATCTATCGATTTGGGATCCCTCAGACAATTACCACTGATCAAGGGGCACAATTCGTGTCACTGGAGTTCAGAGAATTTGCCGAAAGCATGGGGATCAAATTGTTTAATTCCTCTCCCTATTATGCCCAGGCTAATGGTCAAGCAGAGGCTTCTAATAAGATCATGATCAAGTTGATACAAAAGAAGATCGATCAGAAGCCAAGAAAGTGGCATTCGGTTCTCAGCGAAGCACTGTGGGCTTACCGAATGGCCCCCCATGGAGCCACAAAGACTTCTCCTTACGAGTTGGTTTACGGGCATCACGCGATCCTGCCTTGGGAGATGCAATCGGATTCAAGGAGAGTGGTGCTGCAAAAGGAGTTGAGCTCCAAGGATTACAGTGGCCTAATGACGGATGAGCTAGAGGATTTACATATGATCCATCTTAGAGCCCCGGAAAACATCGAGAAAAACAAACTACGGGTCGCCAAGTACTACAATAAGAAGGTAAAAGTAAGGCAATTTGCAGAAGGCGATCTAGTATGGAAAGCATTACTGCCGATTGGAACTAAATACAGTGAATTCGGCAAATGGTCCCCTAACTGGGAAGGACCTTTTCGTGTTGTCAGATGCGTCCCTGGTAATGCATATATATTGAAAACTTTGCTAGGAGAAGAATTTTCCGCAGTAATAAATGGAAGATATCTGAAGAAATATTATCCTAGCATTGAGATTGGTCGATGATTACACACATCTGGCACAGAGATAGCCGGCGCTCAAGAATGAGGCCGCCTTCAGAACAAAAAATCCTCGAACAGGAAAAATGGCCAGTGCCTAGATGCATTGCCCTTAGCACAAAAACTACATTACAACTGCTTCTTGCAGGATTACATCGAACAACCCCGGTGGTCAGATCTCCGAGGAGGTGGGAAGCTGAAGGCGTGGAGGAAGAAGCGAAAGTATGATTCAATCTTTTCTTTACTTCTTCGTCTGCTCCCTCTTCAGTTGTTCCAGGACCACCGTGACGGCAACTTGGAACGCATGGGGGTGACCATGATTAGCGGCCTCCACCAAGCTATCCCAGTGCCGCCTTCGGGTTGTTGTACCGTCGAGACATCTGAAGCGGAGGAATCAAGGTTAGGGGCAAGAAATCCAAGTGCAGGCACGAGGTCAAGAAGGAGTCAGAAGCGTTTACCCCCTACTAGTGCTTCTAGAGCCATGCGACGCTCGCGCTCGGCTTGGCAGCGGGCGGTGATGTCCCTGAGGCCGTGCTCCAGATGCCGAACGTGGCGGCGCAGATGATGGTTGGTCCTCTGTTCAGGCGTGGCATCCTCTGCTTCGAGGGAGGAATCAGAGGAGATGTACTCAGACACATCTTCGGTCCCGATGATTTCTTCAGGGAGCAAATCAAGGCTGGAAGAGGGCAGGAAGAAAACATGAAGCACGAGATCATGCGGAAGAACGAGGAGTAGATCAAGGGAGAACTCACTTCCGAATCGTGCGCTTCTTTGATGAGCTGCTCTCCTGGGGTTGCTTGCCCTTGTCCATAGCTTTGGGGTTTTCTCCTCTAAGGACAGGGGAGGAGATGAGAAATGATGGATGAGTGCGCGAGTGGATTTGCAGGGCATCCCGACAGGCTATTTTATTGACCAAGGGGGTGCATTGGGAGTGATGACCGGCCAGTACACACTGTTGGAATACCAAACGGCAGGGTTTTCTCCCAAGTGCGAAGGGTTTTTTCTTGAACAGTGTTTATGGATTGCCGAATCGGGATCCGCTGTGGATTTTGTGCCAAGGGGCAGTTGTTCTCGCGCGTTTGGCTCAAGATAGTCCCGAATGCATTCAAAGAAAACAGAATTCGCAGATGCAAAATGCAAAGGGACTCATCACAAAACAAGCACAGGATTCAAAAGTTCTTCATCTATTGCCGATATTTACACATCCCTAGTACAATCTAGTCGAAAAGCCTATTCAACACAGATTGGGGATGAGTAATTTCGGCAATGGCGTCGCCGTGGCCATCGAGGCGCTCCAGGATGAGCTCGATCTCGTCGATGTCCTCCGCGCGCCGCCCGAAGCCGCGCGGCCTGGTAGAGTAGTCGACGTCCGTATGCGTCGCCATGGCAGCCAGGCCCAAGGTGGTGCCCAGACGAACGCCATGGGTGGCCACCTCGTCGACGCGGTGCTCCACCGCGGCAAGGCGCTCCGCCGGCGTGTCACCGCGGGCGTTCACCTTCTCGGCCAGCTGCTCTACCAGCGCCTTTAGCTGGTTGAGCTCAGCATCGCGGGCTGCAAGAAGCAAAAAGAAAAAGATTAGCATCAAAAGCCGGGTTGGATCAAGAATTAATCTCAGAGCCGTACCGTCGATGGCTTCCAGCAGCTGTTTGCGCTGGTCCTCCCATTCCAGCTCGGCTATGCCCGCCTTCTTGGAGACGTCCTCTAGCTCACGCCGGGACGCCTCCAGTTCCTCCTTGAAGCGGAGGGCATCGACCTCCCCGTGCGGCACGGGGGAGTGGCCGTCGGACTCCGAGGAGTCGTCAGGAAGGGGTTGATTGGCCGGCGCAGGAGACGGATTCCACTGGATCAATCTGAAAAAAGGGGATAATCGTCAAGGCAAGAAGAAGATCAAAAGTCGAATCAAAGAGGAGGAATCGACGATCATTGCCTTCGGCGCGCGTTGGCTCTGCTCCCCTCGCCTCGTCGGAGGCGCGGCGGCGGTTGAGGCGGCGCACCATGGTGGTTTGGGATGTGCACTGTTTGCAGAAGGGCTGAGATTGGCAAAGATTCGAGAGCTAAAAGGCCTGGTGGAGAACTAGGGGCACCTATGGTTGCATTTATAGGCCTGGCAGGATGAATCGTGTCTTCGAGTCGTGGCTTTGGATCGTGGCGCATATCCCAAGAAAATCGGAAGGTGGAAAGGTTTCCTTGGCCAGCCCGCCGGCGGGTCGCTTGGAGTTCTAGGCTGAGCCGTGTTCAGTTGATTGGTTTGGCTAAAGAAAATCAAAGTGCCATTCGGGAGTTGGCGTTTCTTTGCCGAATGGGTCGTTCAGCATTACATTTGAAGGTGCGCAGAAGAAAGGAAACAAATTGCAAGAAAATATTACAAGGACGACCAATTCGGTTATACATCACTACGGGCATTCAAATGTTCAGATGTTTCGCAATCACACCACGAGCATTGGATGTTGTTAGACGAAAATTGTCCAGCAGCTCCTGGCAATCTTTTTGAGTACCAGACAAGACGGTGAGTTCTGCATCGCATTGCTCTATCTTGGTGATAGCCGATTTGGCTTCCGCTTGGGTCTTTTCTATCAATCCAGGGAGCTCGGCTATTTTCTCCTTGTCGGCCTCTATCTCCGCTGACAGGCTTCTCAGTTCTGCTTCTAGAGCAGCTTTCCTGGCGATTTTCAGATCATAAGAAGCCTGCAGGTTAGCCAATGTATCCTTGTGGCTCTCTGCTCGGGATTGTGCCCCGGTCATGGCATGTTCAGCATCGGCTTTCTTCTTTTTAATAGCCGGGCGGGAGCGCAATTTCCTCAAAGCATGCTTTATGGGTGCATAAAGGGTGTCTAAGCCATAAACAAATGATAGAGGAGTTCTGATGTCTTCAGGAAGTTCTTGGCTGATGGATTCAAACATCTCCTCGAAGTGATCAAGATCTTTGAACTGATCTTGTGCATCCCTTTCTAGCCAGGCAACAATTTCTTTAAGCTTTGATAACACTTCATCTGAAAGAGGCTGGTATGCTCTTTCCATCACCTCGGCAGCTGGATTGCTCTCTGACGGCGGGCTTGATGTTGATGGAGCCTGATCCTGAGAAGCAGTATTGCCGAGTTAAGAGTGCTAAACGTGGAAGTAGCAGAGTTAAGCGCAGATGGATACCTCATGGCTGGTTTCTTGAGCAGGGACAATCACAGGTGAAGGAGGTGTTCCAGGTAGAGCTGAAGCTTCTGAGCTAGGAGGTGTCGATGTAGCTGCTGGTAGCTCGTGGGCTTCTGGCTGATGAGGAGTAGGGACTACCTCTGTTGGGACTGTTGTCTCTGCATGACCAACAGGTGATTGCGCCCTTGGAGGACTTGATGGCTCTGGCTGGATTGGGAGATTCATCTCTGGAGAATTTATAGCTTCTGCAGAAGGTGATGAAGATGAGATCTCCACTGGGATAGGTAATTCAACCCCGGGTGGACTTGTTTGCTGGACCACTGGGACATTTACAAGCTGCTCTTCCATTGTTTCTTCTGCAAATGTCAAATTGAAAGGGTAAATGCTAGTGTTCATCCTTAAGAAAAGACAGTAAAGGTCATACCAGTGGATGGGGCATTGGCATGTACTGGTTCTGAAGACTGCTGGGCTCTGGTCTGAAAATGCACAACGATATGATTCATCAAGAACGCAGTGGTCTTGTAATTAAGAGGGTAAAGGATTCTACCTCAACAAGCACTTTCTTGACAGTTCTTCTCCTCTTGGCATTTGGAGGAGCAATCAGATGCAGCCCTTGCCTCCTGTCAGCAGCAAGGCTAGAGAGGCTGGGATCTGTAGTGGCATACCTGGCCATTAGTTGAGCCAGAGTTGTGGATTTGAATCCCAGTGCTGAGATTGGGCCTTCAGCATTGTAAGCAATATCCCTGGCTCGAGGGGCAGACATCGTGTTCTGTGGACAAGGAGATGAAGGTCAGAATCATTAATAAAGAGGACATGTTTGATCCAAAGGTTCATTGTATTACCTCTGAAGTTGGCAGGAAATCAGGCGTCAACTCTGCACAGAACACGTGGACAGGCTCACTGAAGATGTGATCGTGGAATTCTTGCCACCAGGAGTTAAAGGTGGGATGAGCTATGGTTGTGGGCATGAAAGGACAGGTGTAGATAGTAGGACTACACACGTATTGGAAGACCCTACTGCTGTGCATACTCTCTTTGATCTCCTCCCTAGGCTTAAGGAATTCATGCAGAAATAGCCTTGGGGGCATCTGTCCACATCCAATTTGCCTGGCCATTACATTGGGCTGATAATATTCATAAGTGCTAACATTCAGCCTTCCTCCATTAAACTCAGCCGGCAGTATGCATGGGCGGATTATGATGTTGAGGATCTCTAAGAATCTCCCATCTTGACGGCCGGGCTCAAAGGAAAATTCAACAGGGAAAGTCAAGGTGTCATTGTCCAGATAAGGAAGCCAGAGAGGATTGGGGAAACCTTTGAAGAATAGCTCGAAAAGCTGGCTGATGTCCTGCTGAACAAGAACAGTTGAAGCCGCTTCTCCGTAATTCTGGCATCCTCTGGTAGCTTGAGGCTCTCCTTCAGGGTGATTGGACAAGGGGAAGAACCTAGAGTTCAAATCGACACCAATGATCTGATGCACGTGGAGCTGCAGCCACATTTGAACAAACCACCAAGGGCCGTTGACACATGCTATCCTTTGGCTGGTATACATTTGGGTGACGGTCTGGTGAAGCATATGGTATACGCTACCCAAGAGGAATTTTCCCAGGGGGAGGCGGTTGCCACTAGCCAGATGAGACGCCATTGCGATGTGGTTCAGGCTATGTTCGTTGGCTTTACCACAGAAGACAAATCTGCACAGCCACATATTCAGAAATGCCATGTATTCAACAGCACCAAGGGGATTGTCTTTCATGTGTTTCAAGATGTAGTTCTTGTATCCATTCCCTGGCTTCACCCCCGTTTGCCGTGAGGAATTTTTGAAGTTCCAAGGCTGAACAGACCCTGTGATGTCAAGGCCGGTGATCATATATACATCGGCCAAAGTTGGAGACATTGGGCCATGCCCAAAAAGGAAGGCGTTGACGCCATTTGACCAGAAGTGGCAGGCGGCTATCAGGAGGTCTTCGTTCTTGGGGGTCTCAGCCACGGATAACTCCAAGCACTGGGCGATACGGAGGGTATCCAGGTTGGTCAATCCACTCTTTTCTGCAAGAATCCTCCGATACCAAGTTTTCCAGCCTGCAATTGGAGGTAAAGGCCAGTTCTTGAAAGCATATTGCCACTGAGGCGGTGGAGACAGAGCTGCTTTGAAGGGGATTCTCCGAGATTCAGCTGCGATGAAATCTCGAGGGTCAGAGTTCCCCACAGGACCAAGATAATAAGACCTCGAATTGGCCTCGGTACGAATCAAAAGCGCAGTAGAAGGCTCCTGAAAGAAAAGCGGAAAAGGAAATCTCAGGTAAAATTGAAAACCTAAATGCCGAACGAGGCTTGCGGGGGATGAATTTACCTGAGCATCTTGGTTCTGAGCTGCCATTGGAGGTTTGAGCTCGGAACAAGGGGATCTAGGGTTGGATCTGGATGAAGATTCCGGCGGATTGCGAAGAACAGGTGTTGACAGATTCGATTTGAAGTATTCGTGGCTGGAGTCAATTGTGGAACAAAATTACTTTTATCCCACAATTGAAGGGGCATGTGTTAACACCAAAATTTGGTAAGGAGTCTGACTTGTGGGTCCGGTTCGATAAAGAGTCCGTCTGGTGGAAGGAAGGATATTTTCAGAGATATTCGGCAAAGAGATCTGCGGTCGGCTATCTGCTCCGGTTCGGCAAAGGAACAGTAGAGCTGATTTTGCGGGATTGGACGGTGACGTGGCTTAATCAGGGAAGACGAATGGATGGATAGGCGATCAAGCTTAGAGATAAGTTAGGCAACAAATCCATTCGAAGTTGTACTCAACAGGGTATAAATATGATCCCTTAATGTATGTAAAGGACACAATCATTCTTCAATACACACCGGCCTTACGCCAAACCCTAGAGTCCTTGTGTCGTCGAGTTCTTCGAGAGGGCCAATCGATCCGTCGACCTCCGTGAGTACCGGCAACCTTGTATCATGTCTAGTATCATGCGGTGGATTTAGATCTGATGCAAGTAGTCTTGTTACCATGCTTTATGTCATGCGGTAGATTCAAGCTTGGTTCAAGAGGGTTTCTTGTTAGGTCATGAGCCATGCGGTGGGCTAAGATCTAGCTTGAAGCTAGTTATCGGCTCTATTGGATTTTGGCAAGATCCAATAGATTCATTAAGTTACCCCGTGTTATCTTGAGTTTTACTTTATGTTTTAATTCATGTAACACACCTTTGCCCAATCTAGATGGGTTTGGATCGGCTCTATCTTTTTATGATCCTTGTTCGAGTGGATTTCATGTTTTAACACGTGGATCTTGTGTTTTCTGATAGCCGAAACTGAATCGATCTAGGTTGTTACGTGTTGCGGGTTCAAGCTTGCTAATGTTCGTATGAATCTTGAAAGAGCCGGGTATCATGCGGTAGATGCAGGTTTTTGGGTTGCTTTGGAGCTAGTCATCCGGTGGATTAGATTCCCAAATCAATCTGATAGATTTATTCACTTGGTAATGTTTGTTCCTTCTTCATGGACCCCGAATCGGCTGTTCAGCCGTATTCGGTTATGTTTCTCCACGAGTAGAACACGTGCGTTATTCATGTTTTGAATGATGTATGCTTTTAGCTTTCCATATTTAGATTGTATCATGCGGTGGATAGATCTATTTGTGGAAAGTGGTACGGTTTTTCAAGCAAGTTGTATCATGCGGTGGATAGATTTGCTTGATATCGTACTCGACGGGTTTTAAAGTAGCTAGACATGCGGTAGACTAGTGCTTTGGATCTATGCATACTTGTTTAATACATGATCATGTCCGTGCTTTACTTTATTCGTTTATTTAATGTTAATCTTTAGGGGGATCGGTCATGACTTCGTGTATGTGCATCCTTGTTCGAACAAAGATCGATCGCTGTCATGCTCACGTCATCCATTCGGCAATGTTACTTTTTCCCTTTGCGGTTTCCCAAATGGTTGTAGTTCGTTGGCAGATAGCTTTCTATAGCTATGTGTCATCTCATTTGGCTTTTTAGCCGTAAATATGGAACTGTCTGGTACCACTCGGCAAGTTCCAAGCTTTGGTATTTAACTGCTTTATCTTTTGTTAATTTTCAGAAAAAATTGACTGGCACGTCTTTCGCTCTCTGCGCGTGTGAAGCCAGCTTTGTTCGGCTTGCTGTGTGTTTGGCGTTGAGTGCACTTTTCGCGTCAACAGGCTCCCCTGCTGCGGACTTGCGCCCTGCCCCGGCAGCGCGCCCCCCTCCACACACCACCTCGGCCCCACGCCCGACCCCTCCTCCTCACTGCTCGAGCACGGGCCCGCGACGAGACCCCTCCCTGACGCCCGACGGCCACCACGGTGCCTGCCCGAGCTGTCGCGTCCACCAAACACCACCGCCGCGACCCACCGCCTGCCACCATCGTGTCGCTGGCTGACCAGTCCCATCCCACAGCGCCACATTCACTCCCCGCCACGAATCCCGGCCAAGAACCTCGCCGGACGGGTCAACGGCGGGATATTTTTCTCCCCCACCGCCATTGCCCGAAGCTCCTCGAGCTCAAAGTCCGGCCGGGTTACCACCTTCCCCGCGGCTATAAAAGGACCTCGCCGCGCTCCCACCTCACCTCGCACCACTACAGCCGAACCCCTCCCCCCCATAGGCACCCGAGCGCCGCCACACTGAGCACCACCACCTCCAGTCCGCCACCGCCCGAGGTCCCACCTCTACACACCATCCCAGCCCAAGGTAGGTAGGGGAATCGAATACCTGTGAAGCCCTCTTCGTTTTGCACTACTGCCCGACCGCCGCCGTGGCCCGGCTCGCCGGGGGATTGCCGCCGGCCGGCCGCACCCGAGCCGCCTCCCTCCATCTCTCTGTTTTGATTTGAGGGGGAGGAGATGGCTATTTAGCCGAAAACCCCCTGGCCTTTTTCCTTTTCCCCCACCGACTTTTCCCCTCTCTACTCTCTCTCCTATATTTCAATTAGATCCCACCCCTTTAAACTATTCCACCAAAACAACCCTGCCCTTTTTAAATAGGCCCCTAGGCTATTATAGTTAGACCCTCACCCTATCTAAATATTATAATTAGGACCTTCAACCCTAATTACTAGTAGGACATTAAATTTTTAATTAATCCTAAAACCCCTTTAACCCATCATTTTATGCGCACCTTTATTTCAAATCGCGGCCAAAATTCATCATACCCGTCCCGGGTATACCGCCACCGATCCATTATCTAAAACCCCTTGCATAGCACTTATTCCTCCATTTTATTTACCTACTGATCCTCGAGCTCAGCCGGGAAAAATGTGTGTGCTTATATTGATTGTATGCTTGCTTGTGTGTGCGCTATAGCCGATGGAGTGAATGAAGGAGGGTACCGCGAGCCAGAGCTTGGAGCCGAGTACTGCGAGCAGGAGCTCGAGATCCCGAGCACCGAGCCGGAACTTCCCGAGGACTTCGAAGATGGCAAGTTCAATGTCATCCTTTGATGCATGCTTTGGTCCTAGTTTTATAAACACCACCCTATACCCATTTTATAAATTGCATATTGTTTTACTGCAAAAACATGGTAGGATAACCACCCTTGATTGCTATGATTAAACCTTTGTTTGGCCTAAATGATTGCTTTAAAAATGAGTAAGTGCTTTAAAATGGGAATGGGATATTTTGGAAAATGAGTAAAGAACTGGGTAGACGGGATGGACGTTGTGTTAGGAGTATGGGTGATTTCGTACCTGTGTGGTTGGGCATGTTGGGAGTTGTCCATCTTGTCGTTAAGGACTGGGTTGCGTGACATCTCACCTGACCCAAATCATCATACAACCACTCGACCGTTGTATGTGGCAACGGCATAGCATAAACCCCACTAGTTAATCTACTTGCCATCTGGTGTGCGGGTGAGCGGCGGGAGACCAAGGAGTAGGGGTATGCTCTGTGTGAGGTACGCCCTAGTTATGTGTGATAACCCCTTGGTTGCTCCCGTGGTGGCTCGTAGGGTTAGCTAAGGTGGGTAATGGCTTTGATAGGATCCGCGCCGACACTAAGGTGTTCGTGTGGCGGTACCCTACTTGTGGGTAAAGATGTACAACCTCTGCAGAGTGTAAAACCTATTCGAATAGCCGTGTACATGGTATTGGACGAGTCACGGTGTGGTCACAAAAACTTGTGTTTGGGTCTGGGATGTTTTCATGGCGTGAGTTGTTTTCTGGAATAGTGTGTTGCTGTGTGCCTGGGCTACTGCGGACGGGGAGCCCGGTAGTCCCTAATTGGGTTTCTCAAAACAACTGAGATACTTGGGTTATAGAAATGGTTTGTGAAAGTTTTCTTTTGAAAATGAACCCCTGGATGAGTAAATAAGTTTGCAAATAAACCTTAACCGATCCTTGATATAACCTGTGTATGATCTGCTTATAAGCCCCTCCGTGGGTGGGGTTGAACTTGTTGAGTACGTTTGTACTCACCCTTGCTTACTAACTATTTTTCAGAGGAGGATCCCGACTTCGTCCCCGAAGACGTCGAGTAGGTCGCCGCCCTACACCCAACCGTGCCTGTGTATTCAGGGCCTCCACAGAGAGCTTCCATGGTGTGGTACTCTGATGAGGCTTTGGAAGCCTTCGCTATCGTAGTTTGGTCATTAGCACTTGTGTTGTTTCTTGTGGAGTTCGCACTCCCGTGCCCTCTATGCCACCATGATGTAAAAGACTGAACCACCTGTTGTAATAAATGTTATCCCAGCCTCCTGAGACTGGTATTTGTGTCACATTTAGTCACCTCTGATGAGGGGATGCTTCAGTGCACGCCTGCACATTGATGGCGAGCTCAGTGCGGAAAGGGAAGGAGCGGCGGGATGGTGGCGCGGCCATGGGGAGGGGCGGCCGGCTCTGGCGGGAGGTAGGGGACGACCCCGACAGGTGGGTCCCACCTGTCAGCGATCGTGGGAGAGAGGGAAAGGTGGAGTGGGCCGACAGTGCCTGATGGGTCGGAAGGTGTTGACGGTGTATTTTGGTACACCTAGCATGTTCATTACACTTTGGTTTGGATTTGATTATGGAACTAACCCGCCACTAGGCACACTAATCATATAACAAGTTCATCTATGTGCATGCATTTGGAAGTGTTGTGTTCATGTAGGAAAACATGGACATAAAGGACGGATTCGCAACAAGTTCAAAGGAGCATTTATGGAGTTTTGTTCGTGTTCATGAGCTTGATGAAATCACTTCCAATGGTGGCAAGGACCGAAGTGCTACGAGGAACACCCCCGGGTATTGAAGCGTAAAAGACCGAACTTAATGCGCGAAGAACCTCCATCTTGGACGCGAGGATGACATCATCAAAATCATGCAAGTGGAGGGGGCAAAGTGCATAATCACCTGAGGACCCACGGGAGCGAAGGGGCGACCGAACCGGGCCGAGATGGGCCTGGGCCGGTCGGCCCAGGACGGCCGGTCCAGCCCACTCCGAGGGTCGGTTCGGCCCCCCTTTCCGTGCACCCGAAGGATCTTCAACCCTAAAACCCTGGAGGCGCCGCCATTCGACAGGGAGAGAACCATTCGCACCAGGAGGCCATCCACAAGCTAGAGAGAGAGGAGGAAGATCTCCGGAGGGAGATCAACTACCTCGAAGGAAGCACCCACAAGTGGAGAAGAAGGAAGACACCGTCGGAAGGGTGACAATGATCAACGGTGCTATGTCTAGCACCTTGATGGGGTAATCTTCTTATTCGTCCATGGGTTGTAATCGATCTTGAGATGTAATCATACTTTGTCGGATTATCTATCTATCATCTTGTGTTGAACATACTTTATTGCTTAAGGTTAGCTACCATGCCGTAAAGGGAGTAGAGCTCCAATGCTTCCTTGGATCCATTCAATATGCCGTGTCCATCATAGGTCTAGTCATGAATACTTTCGCGTAGTGACAGTACGAGAGGAGGGAAAGGGCGAAACCGTGGTCACAACCCCCGATAGATTAGATTGGTTTTCATGTCTTTAAGTGATTGCATGCTCTAGTATCGTGGACCCATGGGCGAGTGTCTCCTATCTTGATTGCTTGATCATTCTCTCCAGTGTAGTTTAGTTGTTTTCTAGTTTAATTGTAGTTAGAGTTTTAGTAGCTAGTGTGTAAAGGTAGATCGAACGCTTGTAAGCCCCTTGCTCTGCGGATTGACAAGAACCATGGGAATCCCGTGGTGAAAACGGTGTGGGTCCGTATGAAAGGATCGAGGCAATATGGCCTAGAGGGGGGGTGAATAGGCCTGCACACAGAATTTAAACTTTTTCTGCGAAAACACTGTCATACCCCGGAACCTCCGAGATTATTCTCGGAACCTCCGAACGAGGCAGCCTCCGAGAATAAACTCAGAACTTCCGACAGCTGTTAGAACAGAGCATAAATAACTTGAGCTGCGAGAAACTTGATGAAAACCAGATCTACTAAATTCTAGGAGGTACTTAGGACCTAGCAAGAAGATTTCTAAGCAAAGTACAAGCTAGGAAGGCACCACAAAGTAGATTGGGAGCAAACCCTAATAGATCTAGTCAAGCACAAGTATGAACAAGTAAGTAAACAAGAGCACACATGAGACAAAGATTTATCCCGTGGTTCAGCTCGCCACAAAGGCTTGCTTACGTCCACGTTGTTGAGGAAGCCACAAAAGGCCAGGGACCACAAAGGTCAACTCCTCTCTCACACCTATCACTTTGGGTAATAGGTGGAGGCTTTCCACTAGAATCACAAAGGGTAATACAAGCACCTTGGAGCTTCCACAAATCGGTTTGGAGAGCTTCCAAGAACCTCTATCCGTCTAGGAGCAAAGCTCCAAGAGTAATAGATCCACCAAGCTTGCTAGGGTTCTTCCAAGTGCTCAAGTACCAAGGGGAAAGCGATTGTCTCACTAACTTACTTCAAGAATCCACTCTCAATCAATGCTAGGCAAGGATTTGGAAGAGAGTAGGTTAGGAGTGAATGCAAGGTGAGAGAAACAGCAAGAAACGGCATTCTGTGCAGTGGGAGGAAAAAGATAACTGTTGGGGGACCGTGGGGTATAAATACCCCCAGATCTAGAACAGTAACGGCTATATTCCAGAGTTTGGAACCTCCGAGAAAAATCTCGGAACTTCCGACTTTTGAAAACTCTACAGACTGTAGCCCGTACAGTCGGAACCTCCGAGAAAAACTTCGGAACGTCCGAACAACAAACAGCAGGGGCAAAACTGCTGCAGGCCACTTCCCTTGGGGTGAGGATTAAGGTTTAAGAAAGATGGAATATGAGCACTTGAAACCACCCTAACTCACCATTAGTATCCCTCTTGATAGTACGGATTGTCCTATACTCAAATTCAAAAGATAAAAATAAATAAACTCCTCCAAGTAGCATAGGCATCCTTCTTTAATAAGTTGAGGGGTCTCCAATCATTCTTTTACACCTGTGATAATAACTCTATGCTGCACAATAAACTCAAAGGCTCATTAGCTCTTTAATTGTGTGGTCAACATCACCAAAACCCTCATAGGGCTTGATTGCACTTACAATCTCCCCCTTTTTGGTAAATGTTGACAACCCAATTAAAGTTTACAATTTAATTTGAAAGATTGAGCTTTTGATGATTTGAGTACAAGTCTCCCCCTCAATGTATGCATGTACCTTTTGAATAGGGTAAAATGTCTTAACTGACAATTAAGTTGCATAAATTGTGAGTAAAAGTGTCAAGAAAGTTGTACTCAAGCCATCGAGGGGTGCAAAAGAAGTGTAGCAGATAGTACGTGATGCATATGCCATGTGAAAAACAAGGGGACGGGGGGGTTATACGGGGGCAGAGAGGGGGGGGTAGTTTGGAACCTCCGAGAAAGTTTCCGGAACCTCCAGGAGTTGGAGCCTCCGGAAAAATTCTCAGAACCTCCGAGGTCTGCAACAGATACTCCAACAAACAACAATACACAGGCAGAGCAACAATATGATCAGAAATAGCAGCTAGATAAAGATAACAGCATCCAATACATCTAGCCCTATTACATCCAACACAAAGGTTTTAAAGTTTGCAAATCCCATACATGACCATGACCAGACCCTGCTTGCCAACAGAGGCAAGCTAAAAGCTTTACAACAGTTCAACATTAACCACCAGGAGTTTATGAGAGAAAAGTTAGCACTCTCATCTCACCAAAAGAACAAAAGAATTTCTGTGGTTAGCAGGCCACCAGAAGGAGCTCCAGGTCTTCAGATTCTTCTCAATCTTCATATCTCTCCCTCTTTGTCAACAGTTTAACAAAAAGGAGAGAAAAGAAGAGAGGAAGTGAGAGCAGGACCTAGGGAAATCACTCCTCATCACTGAAGTCAGAGTCATCCTCCTCGCGTGGACCGTGGCGGCGGCTCGAACCAAAGTCGAACCCGGATTCCGAGGACAGGTCTATGGGCCTTCTGACAGGTCTTCCAGCAGTGGCCTTTCTCCTGATTCTAGCACCAGATGAGGAACTCATAACCTTCTTACCAGCAGCCTCCTTCCTAAGTCTGGCCATTTTGGCACCGAGTGGCTCATCATCTTCTTCATCTCCATCGGAGTGGGCAGCAGGTGTGTCTTCAGCCATGGGACTGGCAGGCTCCTTCTCACCCTCCTCCTCACTAGTAGTATACTCTGGAAAATCAGGAAAGAGAGGTGGAGGATGGTGCATGGCATCGAAGGACAGCCCCCGGTGCTTCGCGTCGGCGAGCGTTCATATCCCCCCCGAGCTCAAACAGCTGATGTGAAGTCCATCTGCAGTACCTCCAGGTGTCCCTCACCATGCCTCTCGGCCTATGCGATCCGACAGGCATGGGAGCCTTGCTGGGTCCTTCTTCTCCTCCTGCTGGACCAGATTTGGGCTGCTTGGTGCTGGCCTTCTTGAGAATGTGCTCCTCCACAACATGCTGCTTCTTCTGATGCTGCCACTGCTTGACCTGGTAAGAGGCATGCTCAACATCCTTCTTGAAGCTGACCCTAGAAACCATCTCTATCATGTACATAAGGTATGGAGCATAGGGCTGGTTGCACTTCCCGCTTTCTGTCACTTCCACCAAGTTGTACCGGATGAACTCGCCTCGTAGAGAATGGTCTAGCTCCCGGCTCTCGAGCACTAGCCAGCAGATTTGGTGCAAATCTCCTAAGGCTGGTTGAGTCACTACCTCCTTTTGGATAGATTGTTTCCCTAAACATGTTGTTGAGCACATAATACACAGATTTCAGAGCAGTGGTAGAGCCATCAGCCAACTCATCATACTCATAAGTGGCTGCAATCTTGTTGGGGTTCATATGGGCCTCAAAGTGAATAATGTCAGCCTCCCTATCCTCCTTGCTGAAACCAAACAATCTAGCAAATGTGACAAAATCAATCTTGTAGTGTACACCTTCTGTCATCCAGTGTATGGTCTCCTTGTTGTCTTCATGAAAGAAAGTGGCATGAAACTGCGCTAAGACCTCTATGTTCCAGTCATACTTGAAGCTCATGATGTCTCTCATTTTATACTTGTCCACCAACTCAAGCACCTCTTCCTTCACTAGTTCTTCTGCTGCTTCCAGATGGGTAAAATCAATCCATTTCATCTTGATCAACTTCATCTTTGTGTTTAGGACGGTCTCATAGAACTTGAAATGGAAAACAGATAGAACCTATAGTCTATTGCTGCCATCTTGGGGTTCACATATGGATTTTCCTCTCTGGCCTTCTTGACCAAGAACCCTGCTCCATCATAATTTGTGTGCTCAATGTACACAGAGTTATCATACTTTGTTGGAGGGTGTCTTTTGAGCAGCCCCTTGTGATACTTCAGATAGGTTGAATCTATTTCCCCTAAAGGCATGTCATCTTCAAGCTCTATGGGAATGGTCTTGCCTTCAGTTCCTCCATTATCCTCTACATGGGAAGTTGACCCAGATCCTCTCCCTCCTGATAGACTGCCCCCTTTGCCTCTCCTAGGGGTGGCCTTTCCTCTGCTGCCACTGCCACCAGCTGCTGCTCTTGCTGCTAATTTGAAGGCCCTTTCACCAGCAGGTGTCTCAAAGAGTGGCCTCTGCCTCTTGGTGTATGTCTTGTCAACAGGGGTGCCAGACATCTGTCAGGGAGAAATATGAGCAGCAGATAAGAGTGGGATCAGGACTGATAAGGACAGAGGATCAAGATAGGCATGAAGTTCAATTGATTAATTTTCAGTGGAATTTTGAATCACAGACTGTCACATGTTAGTACAGACTTCGGAACCTCCAAGGATTTTCTCGGAACCTCCGAAGTCAGTGTACTGACAGAGGACAGTTTGTTGATTCAACTTTCAACTGAATCTTAACCAAGGAAGCAAACATGATTGAATTTAACTAGGACATATGAGAAAAGGTGTTGCAGGTGAAGTGAAGTTCAGTGGAACTTTGAATCAAGGTGTCGGGGACAGCCATAGGGGTCCCCTTTAACAACTGGGAAATCCCCACTTAAAACCCGCAACAAAGCCATAGCCAAACACGCCTCGCCTAACCATGCAGGACACGGCCCACGCCGCGGAGGCCCCAATGGCCGACCAAGGAGGCCCACTCGAAGATCCCCTCGAGCAGGCTCCGCCTCGCTCGAGGATGCGCGCCTCCCTCGGGCGGGCTCCGTCCCGTTCGAGGGGGTGCGCTTACCTCGAGCAAGCTCCGCCTCGCTCGAGGGTCCGCTCCGCCCTCGAGCGGGGTCCGCCTCGCTCGAGGGCACCACGCACGCGCGCGCCGCTCCCGTACACGGGCATTTAATGCCCTGACAACGGCGGGGCGGCGCCATCATATGCCTGGGGCTCGCGCCCGGTGCCGCCGCACCAACTCCCCAGAGGGAGCCCATCCCCGCCACTGTGGGAGGAACTGTGCGGCGTGGCCGGTGCCAGTCCCGTGACGCCACGCCCCGCCCACCCCGGACGGCTAACACGCCGAGCCCTCGAAGGGGGGCCACCGCACCTTCGACTTGCTTTCTTGTGATCTTGCGGTGGTTAGGGTGGAGGCGCTAGGCCGGTGGGACGCCATCCCCCGCCTTACCGCACCGCATGGCCGCCGCCCCCGCGTGTACGAACCACACGCGGGCGGCGCGCCGGGGCGGGGGCACACAGCTCTAGCACTGTGGAGCGTGTGGGAACGGGACGCCGCCTTACCTGCCACTGTGCCTCGTACGGGCCGACGTCAGCAACTGCCTCGAGCCCGTCTAAAGGCATCACAGCCGTCCGCTGCCTTTCTACCCTCGAAGCCGCCGTTTGGGTACAAGATACGCCATGATGGCCAGATTGCTGCAAGGATCGTCCGGGCGGCCGCCTACTCTACGGCATAGCACACCACGCTCTCTCGCATAGCTAAATAGCGCGGCACGCATGTGATTCTCTCTCTCCTTGGTCTATAAAAGGAGGACGAACCCCCCTGCCGCAGGGGACGGACAGAAGACACACGACACAGAGAGGAGAGAACACAACACGAGACAGGCTGCATCGCGCACTTGCTCTCCAATTCTCTCACAACATCTTCAGCCACTACGCCAGGGACTTGGAAGCCATGCTTCCTCTCCCGCCTTGCTTGTAGCAGCCCCACTACTGCACCCCCGTGCCGAGCAATATAGTGCCTTGAGCACACCACCGGCGGGTAGACGTACGACCCCCCCCCCCCCGGCGGGAACCAGGATAAACTCGTGTCTTCTATTGCTTAGCATCGACCATTGAGGGATAGACCTCGGCGCTTATTATCGGTTAGTGTCGGGACCACAATCCGCACCGACGCTTGGCGCCCACCGTGGGGCAATCCGAGCGCCTAAGGTCAATCCACCATCAACTCCCTCCATGGTGATCCGCACCGAGTACCGCGGTACGCGCACCGCATGGGCGGCTCGGACCCCCCTCCCCCGCCGGGTTCGAAATCCCGGTTCGGGGGCCCGAACTTTCGGGCCACGGGGAACGGCTACCCGATGCGCCTCACCAACCGTGAGGAGCTCCGCGCGCGCCGCCGGCCGGGTCCGCTCCGGTCCCCGCCGCGCGCACCGCCACGGCGCGGATGCCGCGGGCCCGTCGACGCCACGACGTCGTCGCCCCCCGACCGCGCGCGCGCGCCGGGCGCGGACCGAGCGGCGGCAAGCCGGGGGAACGTGCCGCCTCTCGATGCGACGCACCCGTCCGGCACGACAACCACCGCCCCCGACGGGCAGCGCACGGTCTCCGGCCGCGCTTCCCCATCGGCCTTCGCGGTGCTACGACGGCCTACAACGCCAACGTCAACACGGCGATGCGCCGGGTTCCCCCTGGTCGTCATGTCTTCGTTGCCAGGGGCCCTGATGCCTCCGCTGGCGACGAGTCATCCCTGGGTTCTCTTGACGCGTTTCCACCCGCCAACCTCCATGGGTACGCGGAGTGGGACTTCTCCGGTGTGCCGGACCCGGTCATGTTCAGGCACTTCCTTGACGCTACGGACTACTGGTTCGGCTGCTCCGACGACTCCAGCACCGGGAGTTACGACCCCGCGCGGGAGTGCTGCGTCGTCATCGCCAACGACCCAGCCAACGCCACCGGGCGCAAGAGGGCGCCGGCGACGGGGAGGTCACGCCTACCCCGTGGATCGCTCCGCGCTTGGCGCGCGGGGCCAAGCCACCCCCGCCGGGGCCGATGTTGACGCACGCCCCAGCCGGTGCTCGCGAGCTCGGGGCCAAGGGGGCGAGGCCAAGCCGGGGGAGGATTATCGAACGGTGCGGCTGCTCCGTGCCTCGATGGCGGGGGAAGCCTCCGCGCGAGGCGAACGCGCACGGGGTGGGCGGAACCAGGGTGCCCGCGACCGTATCAACGCCGACTTCAATGTCGACAACCCGGACACGCCTCCGCGAGCGAGCCAAAAGCTCATTGCCGCCGCGACGCTGCTGCGGGCTATGCCGGCACCCTCGACCCTTGAGGCGCGAAACCCGCAACGCGGGGGGGGGGGGTGAGGGGGGGAGCGGGGGCTCTCATCGAGCAAGCGGCCGTACAGCAGGCAGAGAGCTCGGCGTCACGCATTCGCCAACAGGGGGATGCGCGGGACGACGGAGCCGCACAGGGGGCGAACCCTCGGTCCATGCGAGGTGAAGCGGCGGGGCGACCCGCCAACCCAGGACGCACGCCGTCCAAGGAGCGGCTCCTTGACACGCGCAGGGCGCTGGACGGTGACGCCCGCAACGTCATCAACGCCCGGCGCACGAGCAAGGCGGATGCGCGAGCAGCGGTAGGCTACCACCCTCGACGGGGTGGACGCTACGACAGCGACGAGGACCGTTCCCCGACACCGAAACCCCCGGGGACCCGTGTGTTCAGCCGGGAGATCCGCGCGGCGGCCTTCCCCCAACGCTTCCGCCAACCCTTGACCATCGTCAAATACAACGGGGAGACGGATCCCCGCGTGTGGCTCAACGACTACCGCCCGGCGTGCCGACCGGGCGGGGCCACCGGCCGACGAGGTCATCATCCGCAACTTGCCCCCCCCCCTTGCCCACACACCCTGGCGATGCAGCCCCGGGACATGGCTCGAGCACCTGCCCGCCAGCCAGATCCACAACTGGGACGACCTGGTCCGCACGTTCGTGGGAAACTTCCAGGGCACGTATGTGCGCCCTGGAAATTTCTGGGACCTGCGCTCCTGCACCCAGAAGCCCGGTGAGTCGCTGCAGGACTTCATACGGCGCTTCTCCAAGCGCTGTACCGAGCTCCCCAGCGTGGCGCAATCCGAGATTGTGCATGCCTTCCTCGAAGTCACCACGTGCCGGGACCTCGTGCGAGAGCTGGGGCGCAGCCCGCCCGCGGACTCCAACGAGCTGTTCGACATCGCGACCAGCTTCGCCTCATGAGAGGAGGCCGTGGGGGTGATCTTCGACGGCAAGAAGGGCAAGCGCTCGGACGATGCGCCCGCGGAGGGCAGCAAGTCCAGGGAGCCCCACCGGAAGGAAAAGCGGGGCAAGAAGGGAAAGAAGCCGTGCCGCGAGGCGCGCGAGCAGGGGCGCAACGGCGATGATGCCGAGGCCCTTGCTGTTGACCCGGCTCGACGAGGCCCTCGACCGGCCCCTCGAGGTCCGGGGGTGTTTGACGACATGCTGAAAAAGCCATGTCCTTACCACAAGACCCCAGTAAACCACACCCTTGAGCAATGCGACATGCTCAAGAAGTTCTATGGCCACGCCGCCGCGAAGGAAGCGGAGGCCATGAAGGACGGAGGAGATGGCGACGCCGGCGGCTTCCCCGCCGTGGAGAACGTGTTCCTCATCTTCGGAGGACCCACCGTCGACATGTCGACCCGCCAGCGCAAGCGAGAGCGGCACGAGGTCCTCGCCGCGGAGAAGGCGCCTCCCTCCTTCCTCGACTGGTCGGAAGACGCCATCACCTTCAGCAGGGAAGACCATCCGAACCGCGTCCCCAACCCGGGCCAATACCCGCTAGTGGTCGACCCGATCATTGGGAACGCGCGGTTCTCAAAGGTCCTGATGGACGGGGGTAGTAGCATCAACATCCTCTACGCGCATACGCTGCGCTTGCTGGGGATCGGGTTGGACCGCAGCCGGCCCAAAGACGACGCCGTTCCATGGCGTCGCGCCCGGCAAGCGAGTCCAGCCCCTCGGGCAGATCGACCTGCCGGTTTGGTTCGGCACCGCGAAGAATTTCCGCAAGGAAACGCTCACCTTCGAGGTGGTGGGGTTCAAGGGCGCCTACCACGACATACTTGGACGGCCCTGCTACGCCAAGTTCATGGCGGTCCCCAACTACACCTACTTGAAGATGAAGATGCCAGGACCAAACGACATCATCACCGTGGGCTCGTCTATCGAGCACGCGTTCGACTGCGATGTCGAGTGCGTGGAGCACGCGGAAGCGCTGGCGCTGGACGAAGCGCTGGTCACCACTTTGGAGAAGATGGTCAACGAGGACCTCGACTCCACCGCCAAACACACCGGCACCTTCGAGGCCGCGGAGCAGACCAAGGAGGTGCCCCTCGACCCCGCTGCCCCCGAGGGCAAGGCGTTGAGGGTCAGCTCCACCCTCGACCCAAAATAGGAAGTGGTGCTCGTCGACTTCCTCCGCGCCAACGCCGACATCTTCGCGTGGAGCCCCTCGGATATGCCAGGCATCTCGAGGGAGGTCGCCGAGCACTCCCTTGACATCCTGCCTCACGCCCGCGCTGTGCAACAACGGCTGCGCCGCTTCGACGAGGAGCGGCGACGGGCTATCGGAGCGAAGCTGCGGAAGCTTCTCGAGGCCGGGTTCATCAAGGAGGTGTTCCACCCAATGTGGCTAGCAAACCCTGTGCTTGTAAAGAAAAAGAACGGGAAGTGGCGGATGTGTATAGACTACACCAGTCTTAATAAAGCATGTCCTAAAGTTCCTTTTCCTTTGCCACGTATTGATCAAATTGTTGACTCAACGGCTGGGTGTGAGCTGATTTGCTTCCTTGATGCCTACTCCGGGTATCATCAAATAAAGATGAAGGAGTCCGACCAGCTCGCGACTTCGTTCATCACGCCGTTCGGGATGTTCTGTTACGTCACGATGCCGTTCGGCCTCCGAAATGCGGGTGCAACGTATCAACGTTGCATGCAACACATTTTCGGAGATCACATCGGACGGACGGTCGAGGCGTACGTGGACGACATCGTCGTGAAAACCAGGAAGGCGGACAACCTGGTTGGCGACCTTGGCATCGCGTTCGGCTGCCTACGGGCCAATGGGGTAAAATTAAACCCCGAAAAGTGCGTCCTTGGAGTGCCGCGAGGCATGCTCCTAGGATACATCGTCTCTCAACGGGGCATTGAGGCCAACCCCGAGAAGGTTGCGGCCCTCGAACGAATGGGCCCGATCCGGGACCTCAAAGGGGTGCAAAAGGTGCTGGGGTGCCTTGCCGCCTTGAGCCGCTTCATCTCGCGGCTCGGCGAGAAGGGCCTCGCCCTCTATCGCCTCCTCAAGAAGCATGAGCGCTTCTCCTGGACCGCCGAGGCCCAGGATGCGCTCGACAAGCTGAAGGCGTCCTTGACCCACGCTCCGATCCTCACGCCGCCGCAGACGGCGAACCCCCGCAGCTTTACGTGGCCGCAACCACCCGGTGGTCGCCGCCGTGATCGTGGTGGAGCGCACGGAGGAAGGGCACGCCCCGCCGGCCCGGCGGCCGGTCTACTACATCGGGCCGAGGTCTTTTTCGACAACAAGACGCGCTACCCCCAAGTCCAAAAGCTGCCGTATGCGGTGGTCCCCGCGCGGCGCAAGCTTCGCCACTACTTCGAGGCCCACCCCCGTCACGGTGGTCTCCTCCTTCCCGCGAGGGGGAGATCATCCGCAATCCCGACGCGGCGGCGGTGATCGCCAAGTGGTCGGGAGCCGATGGGCGAGACGCTCGCCTATGCCCCGCGCAAGGCCATCAAGTCCCGCATCCCGGCGGATTTCGTCGCCGAATAGACGGACACGCAGCCGCCACCGCCACACGGCATCCAAGCGCAGTGCCGGACTCGTATTTCGACGGCTCGGTGATGAAAACAGGGGGCGGGCGCGGGCCTCGCTTTGTGTCACCCCTCGGGGAGCACATGCGATACGCGGTGCGCCTCCACTTCCCCGCATCAAACAACATGGCTGAATACGAGGCCCTCCTCTGCGGCCTCAAGATCACCATCGAGTTAGGCGTCAAGCGCCTCGACGTGCGGGGAGACTCGCAGCTCGTAATCGACCAAGTCATGAAGAACGCGAGCTGCCATGACGACAAGATGGAGGCATACTGCAAGGCCGTGCGTGTAACATCCCTCAAATTTATCGAGGAATGTTAATTAATAAAAATGTGGATTTACAATATTTGGTGAATCATTGGAGTGCGTGTCAACTTACTTAAGGATGTCTTCCATTTCTCTCCCTTAATTCCTAGATTTATTCTGAGCTAAATGAAAATTCCTAGGAAATATAAAAATGTTAGTGTGAGAAACTTGGAGTTCTATTGGTTTTATTTGGAATTTATTTGAGTGGGATTTCAAATTTCAATCTGCATTCAAATTTGAATCTAATTTAGAAAGGGGTTTGGAAGAAAATAGAAAAGGAGAAGGGGGATTGCTTCTGGGCCGCGAGCCCAAGCTCTCGAAGTCCGTTGGGCCACCTCCATCTCTTTTTTTCCGCACGCCGCGACACCCCCTTCTCTTCCCTTTCCGCCCCACCGCGGCCCGCCTAACGCCGGCCCGCCACCACCTACCCCGCCCGCGCCGGTCGCCGCCGAGGTGGGGCCCGCGTGACGCCGCCCCCGCGTCACCCTTCTTCCTCCCGTCACCCCTTCTCTTTTCCCCTTTGCGACGTCGCCCCGGCATCGCCGCCGCCCCCGCCCGCCCGGCAGCCGTCCGCACCCGCCGGAGCCATCCGCGCCGTCCACGCGTCCCGCGCCCCGCCAAGCGCTATAAGAAGGCCGCCGCCGCGCCGGGGCGCCCCAACCCTAGCCGCCACGGGGAGTCCTCCCCCACCCACTCGCCACCGCCCCGCCGAAGAAGAAGGAGGAGGAGGAGGGGAGAAAGAGACTCCGAGGCCCACCGCCGCCCGCCGGCGACCTTGCGAAGCCGGAGGACTGCACGTGGGAGCCCGAGGACACCGCGAAGCCAAGAACCGCGACGCCCCCGCTTCCTCTCGCTCCGCGCCGCCGTCTTCTTCCTCGCCGACGACCCTCGCTTCCTCTCGCTCCGCCCCGCTTCACCGCCGCTCGCACGTCGGCCCGTGGCCACCAAGGTGAGGCAAAGCCCCCTCACCCCTCCCGTGGTCGACCCGCCTTCGAGCCGCGCGCTTGCACTCGCCCGTACCGCTCTTGCCGCCGCGCCGCCGCCGCCGGTGATGCCGGCCATCGAGCCGGCCGGGACGCTCTTTGTGCGGAGTGCCACCGCCGCCGCCGCCGCAATCGCGCACACGCGGCGCCGTTTCGTTTTTTCCGACCCCCGCACCGTCCTCACGTCGCCGAAGCGCGTCACGCCGCCGTCGTGCTCCGCAGCGCCGCGCCGCCGCCCTCGCTCGACCCCGTTCCACACGCGCGCGCGAGCGCCCGCCACCCACACACGCCCGCAACACGACCGCCTCGACGCCCAAGCCACCGTGCGCACGCACGCAGCCACCCCCGAGGCCGAGCCGTGCTCGCACCGCGCGCCGCCGCCGGCCGCAGCTCCGCCACGGCGGGCCGGGAGCCGTTCAAGGCAACCTAGGGAGAAAGGCCCCGCTTTAGGCGTTTTCGTGTCCGTAGAACCCGTTCACAACCAACCAAGAGCGCCGGGCGTTGATTAGCGCCGTCACCGGCGACCCTCGCCGCGCCGCCGCCCGCGCCCGCCGCCGCCGCCGCCCATCTCCGGCCAAGGCCGTCCACGATTAGGGACAAACCGAGCCTTGCCGCCCCTTGACCTTGCCCCGTTATCCGTTGGCCCGCCGAGCGCACCTCGCCGCCGGCGAGCCGCCGCCGCGCCGCCGCCCGTCACGGCATATCACCGAGCACCTTGCGCGCTGGGGGAACCCCAGGGGTTAGCTCGCACACGGCGCCCACACGCACGCGTGACCGCAGGGGATCCGGGGGATCCCGTGCGCCCGCCAACCGCAGCCAGGCCACACGGGCGCCGCACGGCCGCGCGCCGCAGGGATCCACCCCAGATCCGCCGCGCGCCGCGCCACGCGGCGCCGCGTGGCCGGCCACGCAAGCCACCGCCGCCAAAGCCGCCGGCGTGGGCAGCCACATCGCCGGCCGTAGCCGCCCTACGCCTAGCTTAAAGCTAGGTTTGAGCCAGCTGGAGCTACCCTATAGCTAGCTAAGAGTCTGCAATATTGTATATGCGTATTTTAATTTCAGAATGTATTTTATCTTTGGAAAATTCATAATAAATCCGTTTTAACTCCGAAAAATGTGAAACTTCTTCTGAAAATCTTCTAAAAATCCAAACTCCGTGTTAGACTAGGGTTTGCCTCTTTTTTTGGATCTTATTTGCTCTTATTTGGATTTAAGTTACTTTAGGACCGCTATTTATTTCCTTTTTCGCGCTATTAGGAGCAGCAGGAGCCGGAGAGCTGAGCCAGGAGTACGACTACGCCGACGACTTCACCGCGGAGGACTACCCGACCCCAGGTTCACGCCCGACTAATTCTGAACTACCCACTAGGCATTGCTGAGTAGTATTGCTAGCGCTTTACTTTATGTATGCATGTTGATGAACCTTACACTGCCTCTTTATTTACCCTGTCCTTGATTGTCCTACCACTACTATATATGTTTATGTGGGCGTATATATGCGCCGAGCTTCGCGATGCATGTGTTGGGATGGGAATAGTGGTTCTTGGCGTGTGTGGGGTAAAAACCGGCAGGAGAAGGCGTTTTGGGTACTTTGGCGGGGGTGAGCTCGAAACAACCGATCTGGGATCGGGGATAGGGGTGCACTCCTCAGTGCATCCCTCCTGTTGCGGTTTTCGGAGCCTAGGTGTTGGGGTTTTTACGTACGCTTGGAGGACATGAGCTCGCCCCGGTCTGAAACCGAGTGGATCAACTTGTTTATAGGACATCGTACACACCACCCCGCCGAGAGTGGGGGTAGGGCCGTGTTGAGCTCGGCAAGTGCAGAACCATACCTGCTTAGGATGGATAGCGGGGTATCAGTGGGGGAGCGGTGGGGGTGAGACCACCCTCTCGTAGCGACTCCCGTGTGGCCACACGGGAGCATTTCACAGCTTCCGTGTAGTCCCTTCCGAGGGGGGGACAGCTTTGAGGGCCGGATGCGAGATGGGTTCGTAACTACCGAGAGTTCGTCGGTAGGATGGGCTCGGCCGGCCGTACACCGGTCGGGTACCATTCGGGATGGGTACGGTGTGTGCACGCCTCGCGTAGTTGTTCGATCTATAGCTATAGCCGCGTCCCGGTTATGGACACCGCCTAGAAGACATGTTCGTTCCTCATGTTTCGGGATTTTCTACCTTCCCCCTATAGGTGAGAGTGTGGTGAGCCGTGGTTACGATCGGTTAGAGGAGAGAGGCTCCATCTACCTCGTCGATCCGGTTGTAACCATTGAGGTGCGAGGAGAGGAAGTTCTCGCATCGACCCTAGACAGAGTAGGAGCCGGTGACGGGTCTTCCGGGTGACCAGGTGGATCCGGTTGTGTTGAGAGACTTGGGTTTTGGGATATTGATGGAGATACCTTGTTTATACTCTCGCCGTCGTCGCATAGGAACCCACAACTCGTTTCCTTGTCTACTCTCTTTACCCTTTAGATGTTAGGCCACTTAAAGCCGCATACGGTTGGTGACGTGGACCTATCCCACTCCTTGGGGATAGACTTTGGGTGTGCAGTGGTACGAGTCCGAGTTTGATCGCAACGCCGACGGTTGGTACGACTGAGGGATACGTCGCTTCGCTCGAGTTGCCTGTGGCGTGAAGAATAAAGATGGAGACCCTTCTGAAAAGATAGCTACCGTTGTGTAGAATTTTCACTCTGATTCAGCCAAGAGGCTTGTAATGATGTACTCCATAATGGACTTGTAATAAACTAATGTACTCTTAACTTTATGTGATGCGATGTATGACTTTGTGTATCTATCTGTGAGACGTTCTGTACGCGATAGCCACTGATCCAGGGACTATCGCGATGGTACAGGGATTCGGGTTTTCCATGAAAATCCGGGGTTTTACAGGTGGTACCAGAGCCATGCTTGACCGTAGCACGTATCCCTAGGAAAGGTCGATAGAAATAGGACTCTATACGCTCTACCTTTATAGTTATACCCTTGAGCTATGTTATAAAACTCGTTCCCTCTTTAAAAAAACTTCTTACTCACCTGCGCTGACAGAAATTTCTTGCGTTTCACAGGAGATGGAACACCAGGTCGCGGAGATCACCCCCGAGACGTGCGGGGCGATCTGCCACTGGATGGAGAGGGCCCTTCTCAGGCTTGGAGTCCCTCCGACCTACGTCACATACCGCGCCGAGTACGTACCCGCCGTGATCGGGGGCGGATGGTGCTCGCACGGCCGCTATGCTCCCTCACCCGAGTCTCCCCGAGTTCAAGGGAGAGGTCCGCGCGCCGCCGCACTCACCGTCGCGACCGCGCTCGACGTCGCGTGCCGCCAGGCCCTGGGCTGCCTACTCGCACAGTACCGCGCCTCCTTCGAGACTGGGACTCTTCGGCTGCTACCCCGGGACTACTGGCGCCTCGCACCGCTCGTGGACAGAGTTCCTTCGTACGAGGGGATCCAGGACGACGTCGACACTGCTCCCTTCCGCGAGACCGACGAGACCCTGGTGGAGACCGCCAGCTACTTTGTCGACCTCGACAAGTACACGCGCCGACTGGAGGACGAGTCACGTACCCTCTACGGCCAGGTCAGGGACTCCACCATCGACGCGCTCCAGTACCAGCCCCGCTGTGCCGAGCTGGAGAGGGAGGACACCGCCCTACGCCACTGTGTTCGCCAGCTCGAGTTGAGCCTCAACCGCGCGACCACTGTCCTGCTGCAGTCCGAGAGGGAGAGGGTGGACACCCGGGAGGAGATGCTGCACGCCATGGAGGACCTACGCAGGCTGACGGCGAGTCAGAACAGGCTGAAGGACAAGCTCGAGCGCAAGGACGACCTGCTCACGGTGCGCGCTCACCGCCGGGTGTGAGCGGCTCAAGGTGGAGAAGCCGGAGAAGAGCCGAGCGTACAACGTCGCCAACATCGCGTGGCTCACGCGCACGACCGTCTACCCGAGGGACAAGGCCGAGAGACCGAGGAGGACTTGGGAGGACGCCGACTCGCTTCGCGTGGACGAGCTCTTCGAGCTCAACGGAGAGCTACCCCCCCGAGTCTCGCCGTGAGATTCGCACCGAGACCTTCGAGCCGCACCCGCCGCGCCTCAAGCTTCACCTCGTGCCCGATGGCCCGTCTCCGCCGACCCCCGTCGAGACCGAGGAGGTTCGAGAGGCTCACGCCTTGGTGTCCCTGGATCTTTCCGCCGGACTACCCCACCGAGGACCGCTACCCCGTCACGTACTCGCAGGGCATGCACTGAGTAGTGAGCTGAGCAGGAGGCATGACCTAGAGTAGTGTTTTATGCTAGTAGTTTCCATGAGATGTTCCATGCAACCGCGAGCATGTTCCGGTGCATGAAGAGAGTCATGCCACACCATGTAGACACTACCCTTTTGAGATTGTACCGATGTATTAGATCGTTGACTTGTTGCTGCTACCCCAAGGTCTGAGTCAGCCTCAGGGGAACAAGTGTAATAATCATGTTTGATGTGTGCTTGGATCTTAATGGTGTTATTTGTGTCTTAATGCTTCTTCCGCTTGAGTGTAGGTTATACTTAGAACTATTTTCTTGTTTGCTAAAGGCTCATGTGTGAGTTGGTGAGTGACGTGCGTAAACTCCTCCCTTTTTACCTTATGTTTTCAGAAGGATGTCGATCCGCCGCTCGAACCGGCTGATAGCCCGCCTCGAGGAGGCAGCTGCTGAGGATGAAGCCCAGCAGGGGCGTGGACGCGGTCGTGGCCGTGGCCGTCCACCCCTGCGTGGAGGAGCTTTGGGGGCTAGGGCCCGAGGTGACGGAGCACCGCCACCACTGCCCGAGAGCCCTGAGGCCGAGGTTGAGCAAGGAGCAGCCGAGCAAGGTCAGCCTGAGCCGGAACAGCCACCACCACCCCCACCTAACTTGGTGGAAGTGATGGCGCTCTAGACTCAGCTGATGCAGAGGATGGCGGAGGCCATGGAGCACCGTGGCCACGGTGGGAACCGCGTCGCTCCGCAGGACGAGGACCTCACGAGGAAGATCGAGAGGTTCATCCGCCTGAAGGCCCCCACCTTCAGCTACTCGGATGACCCACTCGACGCCGACGACTGGCTGAGGGTGATCGAGACCAAGCTCGACCTCACCGTCTGCTCCGACGAGGATTGCGTCGCTATCGCCGCGCACCAGCTGGAGGGTCCAGCCAAGGCATGGTGGGACAACTACACTGCCACCAACCCGAACCCAGCTTTCATCACCTGGCCGGAGTTCTCGCGAGGGCGTTCCGCGAGCAGTACCTTCCCGATGAGCTGCTGGTCCAGAAGGCGCAGGAGTTCCGCACCATGACTCAGGGTGCGATGAGGGTCGAGGAGTACGAGTGTCACTTCATGAAGATGATGCGGTACGCACTCGACAACACCAACACCGACCAGAAGAAGCAGTTCTGGTTCCTGCGAGGCCTTCACCACGGCCTTCGCCAGGCGCTGAAGGCAAGTGAGCACAAGTCCCTGCGCCATCTCGTCAACCGTGCCATCGCGGTCGAGGACGAAAGGAGGCGAGGAACGCATGAGGGGCAAGAAAAGGATGGGAGATCAGGATCAGCCTGACCTATCCTTCCAGAAGCCGAGAAGCGGACAGAGCAACATGCTGAGGGGTAGTTACCGCCCGGGGCACAACCAGCCTGGGCGTGGCTTCGGAGGAAGTGGACGTAGCCCGTTCCCCGAGGGAGGAACCCCGCTACCCCCGCCAGACCGGGGAGGCTACACCGTGCTCCACCGAGCACCGCGCGACCCGCCGCAGAGGCTTCACCGTCACCCGCTTCGCGTGTGGCAAGCCGTGCCACAAGTCCTACGACCGCCCCGATAAGAAGGCCGCCGCCACTCCCGCGAGGGCACCTCGCTCCAGAGGCCGATCTCCTCGGCCGCGCCGCCCCCGCCGCCGGCCGTGGGAGGCTGAACCACCTCACTGAGGAGGAGGCTGCCGACGCCCCCGACGTCGTGATCGGTAAGTTTTTGGTTTGTGGTACTTCTGCTCTGGTTCTCTTCGACACCGGTGCAACCGGGTCTTATATCACCTCTCAGTTCGTGAATAAACTCTCCCTCCCTACAACCACCCGAGCGATGCCTATCATCACGAGTTCTCCACTCGGGGATATCCGATGCACCCTGCTGTGCAAAGGAGTGGAAGTGGTCATCCAAGGTCACAAATTCTATGGGGATCTTACCGTGCTGCCTTCCCATGGTATCGACGTACTGGGAATGGATTGGATCACTGCCCACAAAGGTGTCATCTCCACTTCGCCGAGACTGGTGACACTACTGCACCCTGACGGAACAAGGGTTACCTTCGAGCCGATGAAGTCTCGAGACATACCGGCCGTGTACGGCCCTTCACACGAAGGCCATATCGGACGTACCGGTGGTCCGTGAGTATGAGGATGTGTTCCGGAGGAGTTGCCCGGTTGCCTCCTGATCGTGATGTGGAGTTCGTGATTAACCTGGTGCCGGGAACGGCGCCGATAGCCCAGAGTCCGTACCGTATGGCAGAGGTTGAGCTGAAACTGTTGAAGGCAGAGCTAGACTCGCTACTCGAGAAAGGGTTCATTCGGCCAAGTGCTTCACCCTGGGGTTCACCGGCACTATTCGTACCGAAGAAGGATGGAACGCAACGACTGTGCGTCGATTACCGCGCCCTGAACGTGGTAACCATCAAGAACAAGTACCCACTGCCCAGGATTGATGATTTGATGGATCGACTGAGGCAAGCCAAGTACTTCGAAGAAGATTGATCTCCGGTCAGGTTATCACCAGATGAAGATCCGCCCGGAGGACATCCACAAGACGGCATTCGTAACCGTGTATGGGCAAGTATGAGTACACACAACGTATCGTTTGGCCCGACCAATGCCCCTAAGATACTTCATGAACATGATGAACAAGGTCTTCATGGATGAGTTGGACAAGTGTGTCGTCGTCTTCATTGACGATATACTGGTCTACTCCCAGACAGCAGAAGAGCACGAGGAGCACCTGAGGATCGTGCTGGGGAAGCTCAGGCAGCATCAGTTGTACGCCAAGTTCAGCAAGTGTGAGTTCTGGATGGAGGAAGTCGCGTTTCTGGGTCATGTGTTGTCAGCTAAAGGAGTTGCAGTAGATCCGAGCAAGATTGAGGCCGTGTCCAAGTGGCAGTCTCCGAAGTCCGTGACGGAGATCCGCAGCTTTCTCGGTTTGGTCGGATACTACCGCCGATTCATCGAGAACTTCTCGAAGATCGCCAAGCCCATGACAGAGCTGTTGAAGAGCAACACGCCGTATGTGTGGTCGGACAAGTGTGAAGCCAGTTTCCAGGAGCTCAAAACTCGTCTCACCACTACCCCGGTCCTGACCCTGCCCGACGCAAGCAAGGACTTCGTGGTGTACTGTGACGCATCGAGGCAAGGACTCGGCTGCGTGTTGATGCAAGGAGGCAAGGTAGTGGCCTACGCTTCACGACAGCTAAGAAAGCATGAGGAGAACTATCCCACGCACGACCTCGAGCTAGCCGCTGTCATACATGCGTTGAAGATATGGAGGCACTACCTGATGGGGAACAAGTGCGACATCTACACGGATCACAAGAGTCTGAAGTACATCTTCACTCAGTCGGAGTTGAACTTGAGGCAACGGAGATGGCTAGAGCTGATCAAGGACTACGACCTGAGCATCCACTACCACCCTGGTAAGGCAAACGTCGTAGCCGACGCTCTGAGCCGCAAGCACTACTGCAACAATCTGATGGTGCGAGAGGAGCAACCAGCCTTACATGAAGAGTTGGAAAAGCTGAGCTTAGAGATTGTGGAGGAGGGGCAGTTGAACCAGTTGCGGGTGAAATACACACTCGAAGACCAGATCCGCCAAGCTCAGAAGGAGTGCCCGCAGATTCAAGAGGTAAAACGCCCGATGGAGAATGGCAAGGCACCGACTATCGCCTCGACGAACGAGGTACACCGTGGGCCGAAGGACCGCATCCGCGTGCCTCAGACAAGGAAATCCGGACTCGATCCTTAAAGAGGCCCACGACTCTCGTACTCGATCCACCCCGGTTGTACCAAGATGTACAAAGACCCGAAGGTACGGTTTTGGTGGGAAAAGATGAGGGAAGACATTGCCGAATACGTCGCTCGATGCGACACGTGCCGCCGAGTGAAGGCCGAACACCGAGGCCCGCCGGCCGCCGCAACCGCTCGAGATACCCATGTGGAAGTGGGATGATATCGCATGGACTTCATTGTGGGGTTGCCACGCACGCAAGGGAAATGACTCCATTTGGGTGATTGTTGATCGATTAACCAAGGTAGCACACTTCTTGCCAGTGAAAACGAACTACAGCGTGAGCCGACTTGCAGAACTGTATGTGGACAACATCCTAAAGCTTCATGGGGCTCCGAGGAGCATTGTGTCAGACAGAGGGCCTCGCTCACCGCCCGGCCCGGGAAGAGTTTGCACGCTTCCATGGGCACCCAGCCGAACTACAAGACGGCGTTCCACCCACGGAAGACCGACGGTCGGACGCAGAGAGGGTGAATCGTGTACTAGAAGACTTGCTGAGAGCTTGTGTGTTAACCTATGGGTCCGATTGGGAAAAGAGCCTATCATATGCCGAGTTCTCTTACAACAACGGCTACTGTGCCGCCTTGAATATGGCTCCGTTCGAAGCCCTGTATGGCAGACAGTGTCGGACGCCGTTGATGTGGTCCGAGGTGGGGGAGCGAACCTTTTTCGGTCCCGCCACCATTGTTGAGGCCGAGGAACATGTCGCCAAGGTACGAGAGAACCTGAAGATAGCTCAGGGCAGGCAGAAGAGCTATGCCGACGCGAAACGAAAGGATGTCTCGTTTGAAGTAGGGGATCACGTCTACTTGAAGGTGTCACCCCTCCGAGGCACGAAGAGGTTCCACATCAGAGGGAAGCTGTCCCCTAGGTACGTTGGGCCCTACCCTATTGTGAGTAAGGTCGGGAAGGTGGCTTACAGACTCGAGCTACCTCCGGAGCTTACGGGAGTGCACCCGGTGTTCCACGTTTCCCAACTTCGGAAGTGCGTGGTCGTCGAGAAGAGAGTGCCTGCTCAGGCGCTCGACGTCCAGGAAACCCTGGAGTATTTGGAGTACCCGGTTCGGATCCTGGACTGGGCGGAGAAGTTGACCAGGAACACCACCACGCGTTTCTGCAAGGTGTTATGGAGTAACCACTCCGAGCGCGAAGCTACATGGGAGAAGGAGTCGGCCTTGAGGAAGAAATACCCTCATCTCTTCGAAACGGAGGTAACTTCTTAATCTCGGGGACGAGATTCTTGTGAGGGGGGGAGTCCTGTAACATCCCTCAAATTTATCGAGGAATGTTAATTAATAAAAATGTGGATTTACAATTTTTGGTGAATCATTGGAGTGCGTGTCAACTTACTTAAGGATGTCTTCCATTTCTCTCCCTTAATTCCTAGATTTATTTTGAGCTAAATGAAAATTCCTCGGAAATATAAAAATGTTAGTGTGAGAAACTTGGAGTTCTATTGGTTTTATTTGGAATTTATTTGAGTGGGATTTCAAATTTGAATCTGCATTCAAATTTGAATCTAATTTAGAAAGGGGTTTGGAAGAAAATAGAAAAGGAGAAGGGGGATTGCTTCTGGGCCGCGAGCCCAAGCTCTAAAAGTCCGTTGGGCCACCTCCATCTCTTTTTTTCCGCACGCCGCGACACCCCCTTCTCTTCCCTTTCCAGCCCACCGCGGCCCAGCTAACGCCGACCCGCCTACCACCTACCCCCCGCCCGCGCCGGACGCCGCGGTGGGGCCCGCGTGACGTCGCCCCCGCGTCACCCTTCTTCCTCCCCGTCACCCCTTTTATTTTCCCCTTGCGACGTCGCCCGGCATCGCCGCCGCCCCCCGCCCGCCCGGCGCCCGTCCGCACCCGCCGGAGCCATCCGCGCCGTCCACGCGTCCCGCGCCCCGCCATGCGCTATAAGAAGGCCGCCGCCGCGCCCTCGGGCACCCCAACCCTAGCCGCCACGGGGAGTCCTCCCCACTCCACTCTGCCACTGCCCGCCGGAGAAGCAGGAGGAGGAGGGGAGAAATAGACCCGAGGCCCACCGCCGCCCGCCGGCGACCTCGCGAAGCCGAGGACCGCACGTGGGAGCCCGAGGACGCCGCGAAGCCAAGAACCGCGACGCCCTCGCTTCCCTCTCGCTCCGCGCCGCCGTCTTCTTCCTCGCCGATGACCCCGCTTCCTCTCGCTCCGCCCCCGCTTCACCGCCGCTCGCACGTCGGCCCGTGGCCACCAAGGTGAGGCAAAGCCCCCTCACCCCTCTCGTGGTCGACCCGCCCTTCGAGCCGCGGCGCTTGCACTCGCCCGTACCGCTCTTGCCGCCGCGCCGCCGCCGCCGGTGATGCCGGCCATCGAGCCAGCCGGGACGCTCTTTTGTGCAGGTGCCACCGCCGCCGTCGCCGCAATCGCGCACACGCGCCGCCGTTTCCTTTTTTCTCGACCCCCGCACCGTCCTCACGCCGCCGACGCGCGTCACGCCGCCGTCGTGCTCCGCAGCGCCGCGCCGCCGCCCTCGCTCGACCCCGTTGCACACGCGCGCGAGCGCCCGCCACCCACACACGCCCGGCAACACGACCGCCTCGACGCCCTAGCCACCGTGCGCACGCACGCGAGCCACCCCGGGGGCGGAGCCGTGCTCGCACCGTGCGCCGCCGCCGCCGTAGCGCCTCCGCCACGGCGGGCTAGAGCCGTTCTCGGGCAACCTAGGGAGAAAGGCCCCGCCTTTAGGCGTTTTCGCGTCCGTAGAACCCGTTCACAACCAACCAAGAGCGCCGGGCGTTGATTAGCGCCGTCACCGGCGACCCTCGCCGCGCCGCCGCCCGCGCCCGTCGCCGCCGCTCCCTCCGTCTCGCCGCCGCCGCCCATCTCCGGCCAAGGCCGTCCACGATTAGGGACGAAACCGAGCCTTGCTGCCCCTCGACCTTGCCCCGCAGTTCGACCGTGGCCCGGCCGAGCGCGCCTCGCCGGCGAGCCGCCGCCGCGCCGCCGCCCGGCCTCACGGGCATATCACCGAGCACCTTGCGCGCGGGGGGGGAAACCCCGGGGGTTAGCTCACACACGGGCGCCCACACGCACGCGTGACCGCGAGGGGATCCGGGGGATCCCGTGCGCCCGGCCAACCGCAGCCGGGCCACACGGGCGCCGCACGGCCGCGCGCCGCGGGATCCACCCCGAGATCCGCCGCGCGCCGCGCCACACGGCGCCGCGTGGCCGGCCACGCAAGCCACCGCCGGCTTGGGGGCCGCCGGCGTGGCAGCCACATCGGCCGGCCGTAGCCGGCCTACAGCTAGCTTAAAGCTAGGTTTGAGCCAGCTGGAGCTACCCTATAGCTAGCTAAGAGTCTGCAATATTGTATATGCGTATTTTAATTTCAGAAATGTACTTTATCTTTGGAAAATTCATAATAAATCCGTTTTAACTCCGAAAAATGTGAAACTTCTTCTGAAAATCTTCTAAAAACCCAAACTCCGTGTTAGACTAGGGTTTGCCTCTTTTTTTGGATCTTATTTGCTCTTATTTGGATTTAAGTTACTTTAGGACCGCTATTTATTTCCTTTTTCGCGCTATTAGGAGCAGCAGGAGCCGGAGAGCTGAGCCAGGAGTACGACTACGCCGACGACTTCACCGCGGAGGACTACCCGACCCCAGGTTCACGCCCGACTAATTCTGAACTACCCACTAGGCATTGCTGAGTAGTATTGCTAGCGCTTTACTTTATGTATGCATGTTGATGAACCTTACATCGCCTCTTTATTTACCCCCGTCCTTGATTGTCCTACCACTACTATATATGTTTATGTGGGCGTATATATGCGCCGAGCTTCGCGATGCATGTGTTGGGATGGGAATAGTGGTTCTTGGCGTGTGTGGCATAAAAACCGGTAGGAGAAGGCGTTTTGGGTACTTTGGCGGGGGTGAGCTCGAAACAACCGATCTGGGATCGGGGATAGGGGTGCACTCCTCAGTGCATCCCTTTTGTTGCGGTTTTCGGAGCCTAGGTGTTGGGGTTTTTACATACGCTTGGAGGACATGAGCTCGCCCCGGTCTGAAACCGAGTGGATCAACTTGTTTATAGGACATCGTACACACCACCCCGCTGAGAGTGGGGGTAGGGCCGTGTTGAGCTCGGCAAGTGCGGAACCATACCTGCTTAGGATGGATAGCGGGGTATCAGTGGGGGAGCGGTGGGGGTGAGACCACCCTCTCAGAGCGACTCCCGTGTGGCCACACGGGAGCATTTCACGCTTCCGTGTAGTCCCTTCCGAGGGGGGGACAGCCTTTGAGGGCCGGATGCGGGGATGGGTTCGTAACTACCGAGAGTTCGCCGGTAGGATGGGCTCGGTCGGCCGTACACCGGTCGGGTACCATTCCGGGATGGGTACAGGTGTGCACGCTCTGCAGAGTTGTTCGATCTATAGCTATAGCCGCGTCCTCGGTTATGGACACTGCCTAGAAGACATGTTCGTTCCTCATGTTTCGGGATTTTCTACCTTCCCCCTATAGGTGAGAGTGTGGTGAGCCGTGGTTACAGTCGGTTAGAGGAGAGAGGCTCCATCTACCTCGTCGATCCGGTTGTAACCATTGAGGTGCGAGGAGAGGAAGTTCTCGCATCGACCCTAGACAGAGTAGGAGCCGGTGACGGGTCTTCCGGGTGACCAGTGGATCCGGTTGTGTTGAGAGACTTGGGTTTTGGGATATTGATGGAGATACCTTGTTTATACTCGCCGTCGCTCGCATAGGAACCCACGACCGTTTCCTTGTCTACTCTCTTTACCCTTTAGATGTTAGGCCACTTAAAGCTGCATACGGTTGGTGACGTGGACCTATCCCACTCCTTGGGGATAGACTTTGGGTGTGCAGGGTACGAGTCCGAGTTCGACTGCAACGCCGACGGTTGGTACGACTGAGGGATACGTCGCTTCGCTCGAGTTGCCTGTGGCGGGAAGAATAAAGATGGAGACCCTTCTGAGAAGATAGCTACCGCTGCGTAGAATTTTCACTCTGATTAAGCCAAGAGGCTTGTAATGATGTACTCCATAATGGACTTGTAATAAACTAATGTACTCTTAACTTTATGTGATGCGATGTATGACTTTGTGTATCTATCTGTGAGACGTTCTGTATGCGATAGCCACTGATCCAGGGACTATCGCGATGGTACAGGGATTCGGGTTTTCCATGAAAATCCGGGGTTTTACAGTGCGAGCCCTCGAGGATAAGTTCTACGGCATCGAGCTCAATCACGTGCCCCGCCGGTACAACGAGGAAGCGGACGAGCTGGCCAAAATCGCGTCCGGGCGGATTACGGTCCCCCCAAATGTTTTTGCCCGTGATATCGCCCAGCCCTCGGTCGTCCTCGAGCCTCACCCCTCGGGCCACGCAGAACCCTCGGGGGCTCCCTCGAATCCAGCGGGTGCGGAACCCATGGATGAGGACCCCTCGAACGAGGCGTACGTGCTCTCCCTCCTCGAGGGGTATGGCGCCTATGGGGCTGATGTGATGGACATCGAGCCAGCCCCCGTCAAGGCTGACTGGCGTGACAAGTACGTTGCCTGGATGGCCCGAGGGGAACTCCCCACGGACCGGGCCGCGGCCAGACGCATCGCCAGGATGGCCAAGTCCTTTGCCCTCGTCGACGGCGAGCTGTACAAGCGCGCCGCCTCTGGCATCTTGCAGTGGTGCGTGCCCATCCCGGAGGGGCGCGAGCTCCTGCGGGACATCCACGTGGGGATCTGTGGCCATCACGCGGCGCCTCGTACCCTCGTTGGCAATGCTTTCCGCCAAGGCTTTTACTGGCCTACCGCGGTCGCGGACGCCAGCGAGATCGTACGCACCTGCGAAGGGTGCCAGTTCTACGCCCGCAAGACCAACCTTCCCGCTCATGTCCTGCAGACCATCCCCATAACATGGCCGTTCGCTGTGTGGGGGCTGGACATCGTCGGGCCCCTGCGAAAGGCGCCCGGGGGCTTCACCCACTTGTTGGTTGCGATCGACAAGTTCTCCAAGTGGGTGGAGGCACGCCCCATTACGAATCTCAGGGCAGAGCAAGCGGTGACGTTCTTCACCGACATCATCCACCGCTTTGGAGTGCCAAACTCCATTATCACCGACAACAGGTCCCAGTTCACGGGCAGGAAATTCTTGGAGTTCTGTGACAAGTTCCACATCTGTGTGGATTGGGAAGCTGTGGCACACCCGCAGACTAACGGCCAAGTAGAACGTGCCAACGGCATGATCCTACAGGGCCTTAAGCCTAGAATCTTCGATCAGCTGAACAAATCCAGTCGGAAATGGCTCCAAGAGTTACCAGCAGTCGTGTGGAGCCTCAGGACCACCCCGAGTAGAGCCACCGGGTTCACCCCGTTTTTCCTGGTCCATGGCGCAGCGGCCGTCCTCCCCACGGACCTAGAATACGGGTCGCCCAGGGTTCGAGGCTACGACGAGGACGCCAACCAGCGAGCCCGCGAGGACTCACTGGACCAGCTAGACGAAGCACGCCTCGTGGCCTTGATGCACTCCGCAAGGTATCAACGGTCCCTCGGTGCGCTACCAAGCACGCAAGATACGCCGGCGGGACTTCGGTGAAGGGGATTTGGTCCTAAGGCTACGCCAGACAACCGAGGACGCCACAAGCTATCACCTCCGTGGGAGGGACCCTACGTCGTGGTGAAGGTACTCAAGCCCGGCACGTACAAGCTGGCCAACGAGGACGGTGAAGAACTCACCAATGCTTGGAACATCCAACAGCTACGTCGCTTCTACCCCTAGCTAGGATTTCCAAGTATTTTTGTTGTAAAAATCACATAACCAACGCCCCAGTTGGTGACAACTATGTAAACGTCATAAGTCTAATGAAAAGGGCATCTCGGCTTTCCCCTGAAACCCAAGTTACCCTCGGGGGCTACTACGGGGGGCATCCCCCCCCCCAAAATAGTCCCATTTTCGCGCAAAAACGAAACAACTCACGCACGCTAAGTTTGTTTTCTACTTTGGCCCCGAGCAAAGATTCGAACAGGGCGCAGGCAGCCTAGCGGAAGGAGCGCGCGAGCCAGAGATAGCCTACGCCTCCGCGAGGATACGACCCTTCTCTCTCGCCTCCAACCCAGCAGGCCACCCGCGAAAAGCGTAATAAACAAAAGACATCACTTCACATCAGCAAATGTTTATGGCAAAAGTAATTTGTTTATTTACAAGGGCCGCACGGCCAGCATACTGATACATAAACAAAAACGGGCCTAGCGCCCGGCTGTCTTCAGGAGGGAGGAGCGGCGGCATCAGCAGTGTCCGGGAAGAGGAACTCCTCGAAGGCTTCGGCAAGTGTCCCGGCGGCGTTGGCGGCGAGCGCGTCCACGCGCTCCATCGCCACCTCGTCCTCAACACCCTCGGGGACGACGTAGCCCCTCCGCCGCCTCGAAGTTAACCTCGTAGTGGGACCACACCACCCCGAGGGCCTTCTCGGACGCCAAGATGCAGCCGCCCGCGCATGCGCTCGGTGACGTGGCCGCTAAGGGCGCGCAGCGGCCGGCCGGGGCCGAGCTACCGGCCTGTGCCTCACCATCCTCCACGGCCCGGCAGGTCTCGAGGGCCGCATTGCGCAACTCCTGCAGCTCCTGCTCGGAGGAGTTGTAGGAGGTCTGCAGTGCCTCGGCCCGCTCAGCCGCGTGCCCCAGCCTAGAGTTGCCAGACGAGAAAGAAATGAGAAAAAGAGTGCGAACCCTCTAAGGGAAACCCAACAAAACAGGAGTCAAACAGCGGCTCACCTTCCACTTGCTTCCTCTCCACCTCGAGGGCTCGGCGCTCGGCCTCGACCGCCTGCTCGAGGCCCCTGACAGTCTCACCTTGCTCCTGGAGAGCCAGCTCCTGGTTCGTGCTCGTGATGCTGAGCACTATCAGCTCGCCCTCGACCCTGGAGAGCTCCGCGTTTCGGCCCTCTAGCGACTTCTGCGCCACCTCGCGAGCGACGCGCTCCTGCTCCAGCGCCCACCGGGCGTCGACAAGGGCGGCCTGCTCCTGCTGGAGCCGCCCCTTAGCCCCTTGGCGAGCGGTACGCTCCTGCAGAACCTGGCCTTCGGCGGCGGTGAGCGCCGCGACCTTGGCGTCAAGGGCGGCCTTCAAGTCGTCGGCCTCCTTGGCCTTCTGCTCGAACACGCGCGCCCGCTCCTCAGCTTGGCCCCACTGAGCATGCGCCTCCTGGAGCGACGAGCGGAGCCCCTGGTTGTCTTTGCGGACGACGGCCACCTCGCCTCCCAGTTGGCCGCTAGGGTGCGCATCTTCTCCAGGTCCGCCCGCGCCCGCCGCAGCGCCTCATCCCGATCGATGAGGGCTGTGCAGACCCGCTCAAGGGTGGAGGGGTGCGCCGGGTCCTGCCTTCTGCTATCATGGAGTTGATCACGCAGGGCCATGGCCCGGTACGACAGCCAGCCGTCCGGGGTCCTGAGGGCATCGGCGAGCGCGTCGAAGGCGTCGCACCGCTCCCGGAGCTAGTGGAGCTCGGCGGTCGCCTGGTCGAAGGCACCGTACTTGTCGCGGGCGCGGCGCTCGAGCTCCTGTCACCCACAAGTCAAGACCCGTAAGCACCATGACGCAAGGATCGCGCGCAGAAACGAGAAAAAAGGAAAGAAGCGGGCAACGATGCCCCACCTGGAAGACGCGCCACGCAGGGCCGCCATGGACCCTCAGCGCCTTGTTCAACGCTCGGTTGAGCGTGGCGCCGTGGTTTCGGAGCTCCCCCCACAGCTCCTGCTCTCCCTGGGCGTCGGTGAATGTGGGTGGGTCGCCAGCAAACCCCTCTACCGGAGCGGAGTGGCCGGCGCGGGAAGACGAGGCCTCGGCGCCATGCCCTCGGCCCCCTGCCACCATGTGGCCGTTGAGCCGCCTCACGAGGGCCCCGTCCTGGGACTCGGGGGACGGCAGGGAGAAGCTCACCCACTGGTCCCACCCGGGCGGCGGGAAGTCGTCGTCCGGGATCTCCACCACCACCGCCCGGGGAGCCGCGCCGGCGGCGCCGCCCTCTCGCGTCGCCCTCCGCCGGCGCCTCCACTCGCGCCTCCGTAGCCGCGGGCGACCGACGCGGCGCCGTGGCCACCGCTTCCGACCGCGCCTCCGCGACCACGGCACCCGACCGCCCTCCCTCGCCCGCCGCCGCCCGCTGCGCCTCCGCCGCGGCCGCCCGGCGCCGCGGACCGCACCTCCGTCGCGGCCGCCACCGCGGGCCGCATCTCCGCCATAGCCGCCACCGCGGGCGCGCCTCCGCCACGACCGGCGCCCGCCGCTCCTCGACGACCACCGGCCGCGCCGCGGCAAGCCGATCCGCCGCCGAGGCCTCGAGGCCTCGGCCGCGCCCGCGAGCTCTCGCCCGCCGCCGCCGCCGTGCTCGCCCCCGCCCGCGGCGCCCTCGACGAGCGCCGCCGGGTGGGAACGGACGCGTCCGCCCTCAACACCTTGGCCAGTGCGAGGGGAGGCACGGTCGGCACCACCCTGCACAAGTATAAACAAAGAATCGGAACGCCTGGTCGCCAAAAAACCAAACCCCGCAGAAGAGCAAGCCCTTTACCTCGAAGAGGAGAAGGCGCGCTTCCTCTTCCTCGAGGCCTCGGTGGATGAGGCCGGCGCGATCGATGCGCCCGCCGCCGCGCCTCCCGACGTCTCCGCCGCGCGCGCGGACCCCGCCCCGCGCGCGAGCGCGCTTGCCGCGCGCGCCTCCGCGGCACACGCCGGCACCTCCGTGGCCCGCGCCGCTCCCCGTCGCCGATTGCCTAGCGGCGGGCGCCGCCGCGCCCGCCCCGGGGCGATGCCGCCCTTGCCGCCGGAGCCGGATCCGGCGACGGGGGTGCGGTGCTCCCACCCTATCGAGGGGCCCCGCTCCCCGCCTTCTTCCTCCTCGTCCTCCTCCGAGGACGAATACTCCCTCGGTCCCGGAGAGGAGAGCCCCCCGCCGCTCGCGCAGCCGGTACTCCTCACTCCGCCGCTCGCGGCGCTCGCGGTGCCGCCTCGCGCGCTCCCTCTTGCGCGCTGCCCGCTCCCGCTACCGTTGCTGCGCCGCCCGGTTGAGCGCGCGGGAGTCGGGGGTGGGTGGAACGGACTTCGCGACGCTCAGGCTCACCAGCTGCAGGCGAGAACGTCAAAGGCACGTCGGGAGCCAGAGGCAACATCAAGAATGAAAACAAGGCCAAGGATCATACTCACCAGCGGGCCGGTGGGGAGCATCTCGAGGTCCCACGGGGACCGGTCCTGGCGCAGCATCCGGGTGTCGACGGCGCTTCGCGCCCGTGTGAGCGCATACGCCCGCTCGACGGGGGTCGGGAGCATCCGCGACCTCGCCGCCGCGACGGGGTCCGCCTCCTCCGTCATCTCGAAGATGCAGAGCGACCTCTCCATCAGGGGCACAATCCGCCGGTTGTGGAGGAAGGCGAGGACGCCCGCCGCGGTCAGCCCGCGCGTCGCCGGGTTCTTCGGCCGCGGCCGGGGAGCGAGTCCGGACCGCCTCCGATGCTGGACCGTGGACACCCCGTGGCCCCAGGAGTTGGGCCTCTCCCGGAGCACCAGACCGGTGTAGGGGGGGAGGCCGGGCTCGGTGTTGCGAAGGTAGAACCACCCCCGCTCCCAGTCGACATTGTTGGTTGTCATGGTACAAGGGATGTAGTCGTCCTTGTACTGCGTCCGCAGGGCGAGCGACATGCCGCCAGCGTGCACCGCGCGGCGGGTCCTCTGCTCCGTCGTCGGCTGCGTGAACAGCCTCCGCGCGGAAGAGGTGTGCCCGGAGATCCCGCTCCACCGGGATCCCCGTGTACCCTTCGCAGACGCCCATGAACGTGGCCGCCTGCGAAATCGCGTTCGGCGCGAAGTTGTGCAGCTCCACGCCGTAGCGGTGGCAGAGCGCCCGCATGAAGCGGCTCGCCGGCGCGGCGAAACCGCGTTCATGGAAACGGATGAAGCTCACCACGTAGCCGTCCGGCGGGTTGGGCGCGTGGTCCCCCGCAGGCGGCACGATCCACTCCGCCGGCCGGCCCTCCTCGTTCGCCGCCAGCTGGCCGGCGGAGACCAGGTCGCTAAGGGCCGCCCGGTTCACCGACGACCGCTCCCATGCGTACGGGTCGAGGATCGTGAGGGGCGGAAGCGGCGCCATGAGAAAAGACAGGGGATCCGAGAACGGAGGACGGAAGGAAGAAGAAGAGCTCTGATGGAGAAGGGGCGTGGTGGCAAGAACAAAACGAAGGCTAGAGCGCATGGGGCAAGAATGGCGGAACGCTAAGGTAAAAACCGCCATTTTCCCTCCCCTCAGATTTGTAAGCCGTGGGCGTGCCCTCCGGGGCGCACGTCCCGCGCGCATTAACTGCAGGGAATCTTTTCTCTCGCTGACGGGCGGGTCCCACCACGGCCGCGGCGGCCACGCCACCGCAAAACGGGCCATCATCACGGCGAAGAACAGGGAGGGCCGTGGCAGGCGGTCACGTCCGCCTGCCCACGCCGCCCACTACGCGCGCGCGCCGCGCGCGCCAAAAAGGCGCGCCCGCGACGCGAAATCGCAGCCTCGGCTGTGGAGCATTTAATGGCCCGGTTCCTTACAAAGTGAGGAGAACCCTCGAGCGGCACGGGCTCCTGGCTCGGGAAAATTTCAACCCTCGAAAGGGTACAGGCGTGAGAAGGTTGCCACGGGGCCCGTTTGAAACAAAACGGGCACCGCAAAGCACCCATGCCGCGCTGTATTACTGATCAGCGCCTCAAGGGCTGGCTTGCCCAGGCCCCTCGAAGGATCGCAGATGCCAGGCCGGGAGCGCTTAGCCGCCGCCCCGCACCATTTTTACTGATCAGCGCCTCGAGGGCTGGCTCGCCCAGGCCCCTCGATGGTCGCAGATGCCAGGCCGGGAGCGCTTAGCCGCCGCCCCACACCACTTTACTGATCAGCACCTCGAGGGCTGGCTCGCACAGGCCCCTCGAAGGATCACAGATGCCAGGCCGGGAGCGCTTAGCCGCCACCCCGCACCACTTTACTGATCAGCGCCTCGAGGGCTGGCTCGCCCAGGCCTCTCGATGGTCGCAGATGCCAGGCCGGGAGCGCTTAGCCGCCGCCCCGCACCACTTTACTGATCAGCGCCTCGAGGGCTGGCTCGCCCATGCCCCTCAAAGGATCGCAGATGCCAGGCCGGGAGCGCTTAGCCGCCACCACGCACCACTTTACTGATCAACTCCTCGAGGGCTGGCTCGCCCAGGCCCCTCGATGGTCGCAGATGCCAGGCCGGGAGCGCTTAGCCGCCGCCCCGCACCATTTTTACTGATCAGCGCCACGAGGGCTGGCTTGCCTAGGCCCCTCGATGGTCGCAGATGCCAGGCCGGGAGCACTTAGCCGCCGCCCCGCACCATTTTTACTGATCAGTGCCACGAGGGCTGGCTCGCCCAGGCCCCTCGATGGTCGCAGATGCAAAGACGGGGCCGCCCAGGCGCCACCCCGCACGGCCCTACTGATCAGAGGTTCGAAGCCTGACCCTCGACGGGTTCGAACAGGTGCCCCAGATCACCAGAGTCAGGGACGACGAGGGCACGCGCATTCGAGCCGTTCCTCGAGCCCGCCGGCTCGAGGGTGCCCCATATGTCGTGTTCGAGAGCCAGCGAGGGCAGCTAGCCGGGGGATCCCACCGAGGGAGAGCTTCCGCGCCCTCGGTCCCTATCGAACGGGACCGAGCCCCACCTAGCAAACCCACGCAAGCGCTTCAATGGACGTGTCTCTGGACCACGCAGCCTACCCTTATCGAACGGGGCATGGGCGTCCACTCGAACCACCCGCTAGCAGCTCAACGAGGAATCCTCAATCCGCGACCCGCTCGATGGGGGTTGCGGAAACCTCACCCTCCGTCCCGCGGAGGGACGGTGAGGGCGCTTTAAAAAACAAGTCGTAAAGCTCTACCCGATCGCCTTGAACGGGCCCAGGCTCGGGGGCTTGACGCACGGCTACACCTTCTGGATTGCACCCGCCGGAGATAGTGCCAGCAGCGCGTGCGTCACCGAAGCCGGCTGAGACATTGCCGACGCCGGTTGAAACATGTACCATGCCCTCTGGCCAACTCTCGCAGTCAACCCCTACAGGAGCGCCTATGCTCCTGCAGGGCTTCGGGGGCTAGACCCGCGGGTCCGCTGACGCGGCCCCACGGAAAGCGTTCGCAAGACCAGGAGGGAAGAATGTCCTATCGGTAGGCTCCAGCATCTGCAGGAGCCTCAATGGCAAACCCACAGATGCTCGGGGGCTACTGTCGGGGACAGCCCTAGGGGTCCCCTTTAACAACTGGGAAATCCCCACTTAAAACCCGTAACAAAGCCAAAGCCAAACACGCCTCGCCTAACCATGCAGGACACGACCCACGCCGCGGAGGCCCCAACGGCCCACCAAGGCGGCCCACTCGAAGATCCCCTCGAGCAGGCTCCGCCTCGCTCGAGGATGCGCGCCTCCCTCGGGCGGGCTCCGTCCCGTTCGAGGGGGTGCGCTTACCTCGAGCAAGCTCCGCCTCGCTCGAGGGTCCGCTCCGCCCTCGAGCGGGGTCCGCCTCGCTTGAGGGCACCCCGCACGCGCGCGCCTACTCCCGTACACGGGCATTTAATGCCCTGACAACGGCGGGGCGGCTCCATCATGCGCACGGGGCTCGCGCCCCGGTGCCGCCGCACCAACTCCCCGGGGAGGGAGCCCATCCCCGCCACTGTGGGAGGAACTGTGCGGCGTGGCCGGTGCCAGTCCCGTGACGCCGCGCCGCCTACTCCGGTACGGCTAACGCGCCGAGCCCTCGAAGGGGGCCGGCCGCACCCTCGACTTGCTTTCTTGTGATCTTGCAGGGTTAGGTGGAGGCGCTAGGCCGGTGGGACGCCATCCCTGCCACTGTTAACGGCATGGCTGCCGCCCCCGCGCATACGAACCACACGCCGGGCGCTGTGGCAACAGCTCTAGCACTGTGGAGCGTGTGGGAACGGGACGCCGCCTTACCTGCCACTGTGCCTCGTACGGACCGACGTCAGCAACTCCCTCGAGCCCGTCTAAAGGCATCACAGCCGTCCGCTGCCTCTCTACCCTCGAAGCCGCCACTGTTCAGGTACAAGATACGTCATGATGGCCGGATCGCTGCAAGGATCGTCCGGGCGGCCGCCTACTCTACGGCATAGCACACCATGCTCCCTCGCATAGCTAAATAGCGCGGCACACATGTGATTCGCTCTCTCCTTGGTCTATAAAAGGAGGACGAACCACCCTGCCGCAGGGGACGGACAGAAGACACACGACACAGAGAGGAGAGAACACAACACGAGGCAGGCTGCATCGCGCACTTGCTCTCCAATTCTCCCACAACATCTTCAGCCACTACGCCAGGGACTTGGAAGCCACGCTTCCTCTCCTGCCTTGCTTGTAGCAGCCCCACTACAGGCACCCCCTGTGCTGAGCAATATAGTGCCTTGAGCACACCACTGCTGGACGTACGGCCCCCCCGGCCGGAACCAGGATAAACTCTGTGTCTTCTATTGCTTAGCATCGACCATTGAGGGATAGACCTCGGCGCTTATTACTGGTTAGTGTTGGGACCACATTCCGCACCGACACAAGGTCAGCCTATAGTGGGTTACAGGGTTCGGAACCTCTGAGAATTTTCTCAGAACCTCCGAGCCCCTGTCAACCTTACTGCACTCTGAAATTTGATTCAACTTTCAACTAAACCTAGACTAAACTTGCATCACAGGCATTCAGGACAGGGCAAACAGGCAGCATTCTACGAATCCAAGATTTAGAACCCTAACAGCATGTAGACCTAGGAATTAGGGTTAGGGTTAGGGTTAGGCCTCAGATTACCTTGATTGGGATCAAGGAGATGGAAGGCGAAGATCTTCAAGATGTGTTTACGCCAGGGGATCGACAGGAGAGAGTGCAGATTGAAGCCTTCTTCTTCTTCTCCGTACTGGACCCGAGCGGACCCTCCTTGTTACTCCTCGGTGGTGACCCACGGACGAGGAAGGAGGCACGGCTTCGCGCGGGTAGCCCGCAAGAAGTGTGGTCACCGGCGGCGAGGGAAGCGGCGGCGGTGAAGCGGTGGAGAAGGACAGTGCGGTGCGGTTCCCTTCGGGAGAGAGAGAGAGAGAGGGAGAGAAGCGGTAAAACTGGATCTGAGATGGTTGACTGCGGTGAAAGGGAACGGCTGGTTTACCCTAGGTAAAGGAATATTCTTCGTAGATGCCTTATTCCCTTTAACTCCCCTTCGGTCGAGACTGAGCGTTAAGTTGTAAAGATTGGAGCTTCCGATGATTTTCTCAGAGCTTCCGAGGCCCGGAGCCTCCAAAGATTTTCTCGGAGCTTCCGAAACTTTAATTCCAGAGACAGTTAACTTCTACTCCTTTTGAGATTTTGAACTTTCTATCAACTGAGATTCTTAGGTCATGGTACCCTTGACTCAAGTGGCTAGAAAACAAGCATTCACACACACAACTATAGCCACTTAAGACAAGTTAGGGATAAGAAAATAGATTTTGAAAAACCTTTAAGATAGAGTTTTCACACACACTTTTTCAAACAAATTTTTCAGAGAAAACTAACAGATTGAAGCAAACAATTATGGCATGCTAGAGATCAAACCACGCAACGAGAATCAAGAATATTTAGTTCATTCCTTAAGCTACAAAACCTTGACTCATCGAGAGGTTTAGTGAAGATATCGGCTAGTTGTTTGTTGGTGCTCACATGACTTAAAACGATATCTCCTTTGGCTTCGTGGTCTCTCAAGAAATGATGACGGATGTCTATATGTTTTGTGCGAGAATGGCTTACGGGGTTGTTTGCAAGCTTTATGGCACTTTCATTGTCACACAAAAGTGGGATATGGGAAAAGTGACATCTGTAATCTTTTAAGGTTTGCTTCATCCAAAGTAGTTGAGCACAACATGCCCCGCCGCAACATACTCGGCCTCGGCGGTGGAAAGGGCTACCGAGTTTTGCTTTTTAGAACTCCAAGACACTAGAGACCTACCAAGGAATTGGCAAGTCCCCGATGTACTCTTTCTATCTACTTTACAACCGGCATAATCGGAATCCGAATAGCCAAGTAGATCGAAAGTGGAGCCCTTAGGATACCACAAGCCAAGGTTAGGGGTATGCACTAGATATCTCAAGATTCTCTTTACGGCCATGAGATGGCACTCTTTCGGGTTAGCTTGAAATCTAGCACACATGCACACCCTAAGCATAATATCCGGCCTAGATGCACATAAGTAAAGAAGAGAGCCGATCATGGAGTGATATACCTTTTGATCCACGGATTTCCCTTCTTCATTGAGGTCCATGTGTCCATTGGTGGGCATTGGAGTCTTGATGGGCTTTGCCTTGTCCATGTCAAACTTCTTTAACATATCCCTTGTATACTTGGTTTGACATATGAACGTCCCTTCTTTAGCTTGTTTGATTTGAAATCCAAGAAAGAACTTAAGCTCACCCATCATGGACATTTCAAACCTCTTTGTCATCACCCTACTAAACTCTTCACAAAAAGTTTCATTAGTACTACCAAATATTATGTCATCGACATATATTTGGCACACAAAAATATGACCATCAACTTTTCTAGTAAAGAGAGTAGCATCGGCTTTGCCTATCTCAAAGCCTTGCTTAAGCAAGAAATCCTTAAGGCATTCATACCATGCTCTTGGTGCTTGCTTTAGCCCATAGAGCGCCTTATGGAGTTTGTAGACATGATTAGGATGCTTGGGATCTTCAAAACCCGGTGGTTGCTTAACATATACTTCTTCGGAGAGTGGTCCATTGAGAAAAGCACTCTTGACATCCATTTGATAGAGCTTGAAGTCATGATGGGCAGCGAAAGCTAGTAGAAATCGAATTGCTTCAAGTCTTGCTACCTGTGCATATGTTTCTCCAAAGTCTAGCCCTTCAACTTGGGTGTACCCTTGAGCAACCAATCTTGCTTTGTTCCTAGTCACAATACCAAAATCATCTTGCTTGTTCCGAAAGACCCACTTGGTGCCGATGATGTTTGTGTTTGGTCTCTCCACTAACTCCCACACTTGATTTCTTTCAAAGTTGTTCAACTCCTCTTGCATGGCCACCACCCAATCCGGATCCTCAAGAGCTTGCTCTACCTTGGTTGGTTCAAGAGAGGAAACAAACGAGTAAAATGCACAAAAATTCTTAAGACGAGATCGTGTTGTTACCCCTCTCCTTATGCTCCCAAGAATATTGTCAACGGGATGATCCCGTTGTATGACTTGATGTACACGAGGATGTGATGGTCCAAGAGGTTGGTGTAGAGGTTGATCTTCATCATCTTCATCAGCTTGGGGCTCAGATGTGCTTGCTTGAACATCCCCTTCTCATCAACTTGCTGATTCAGGGTGTCTTGTGGTGTTGGACTTCCAGACCCCGGAACCTCCAGGGAATTTCTCGGAGGTTGGATTTCAGCGCCAGTTCCCGGAACCTCTAAGGAATTTCTCGGAACCTCCGAGGTCTGCACAGCTCCTGAACCAGTGGCTTCTGGCCCTTCGAGTGGTGTTGAAGCTTGTGCTTGGTTTTCGTCTTCCTCGTGTGCCTGAACTGGTCTAACATCACCTATGGCCATTTGCTTGATTGCTTCACAAGATGGCTTCTCTTTACCTACAACATTCAAATCAACTTGCTCCACTTGAGAGCCATTAGATTCATCAAAGGTCAAATCTACCGTGACTTCAATCCTCCCGGTGGTTAGATTGAAGACTCGATAAGCATGCTCATTTGGACCATAACCAAGAAGAAATCCTTCGTCAACCTTTGGTGCAAACTTAGAGGTTCGGGGCCTCTTGTTTAGAATGAAACATTTGCACCCAAACACTCTAAAGTAAGACACCTTGGGATTTTTACTGGTAATAAGCTCATAGGTGGTCTTCTTCTGAAACTTGTGAAGATAGAGGCGGTTGATTGCATGACAAGCCGTGTTGATAGCTTCGGCCCAAAAGATGTCTTGAGTCTTGTACTCATCCAACATGGTTCTTGCCATCTCGATAAGAGTTCTATTCTTCCTCTCAACCACCCCATTTTGTTGAGGGGGTATAAGGTGCTGAAAATTCATGCTTGATGCCCTCTTCATCAAGAAATTCTTCAACATAGGTGTTCCGGAACTCCGAGCCATTATCACTTCTCACTTTCTTGATTGGTAGCCCGAATTCCCTTTGTGCTCTTCTAATGAAGGTCTTCACCTTTCCTTGCACTTCACTCTTGTCAAACACAAAGAACACCCACGTGAAGCGAGAATAATCATCAACAATAACTAAGCCATATTTGTTACCGACAATACTTATGTAGGCCACTGGTCCAAATAGATCCATGTGGATGAGCTCCAACGGGCCTGAAGTAGTGAGGATGCTATTTGGTGGGTGAGGTGCTCCTACTTGCTTTTCGGCTTGGCATGTTTTGCAAATCCTATCTTTCTCAAAATGTACATTTGTTAGTCCAAGGATGTGTTCATCTTTCAAAAGTTTGGCCAAGTTCCTCATGCCAACATGGGCTAGACGGCGATGCCATAGCCAACCCATGCTAGATTTTGCCACTAGACAAGTCTTGGGAGAAACTTTACTTTTGTTGAGATCAACTAGGTAAAGCCTCCCCCTCAAGCGACCCGTGAGGACAATAGAGGAATCCTCCCTTTTTATGATGGACACACCCTTATCCGAGAAGTGGCAATCAAAATCAATCTCACTAAGTTGTGAAACCGATAATAGATTGTAACCCAACGGATCAACATGAAGAACATTTGTGATTGAATAATTTTGAGATATAGGGATATCACCTACGCCGATGACTTCTCCTTTTGTATCCCCTCCATATGCAATAGTTTCCTTTGGTCCTTCCAAATGGAGATAGGATGAGAACATACTCTTTTCTCCGGTCATATGATATGTACATCCGCTATCAAGCACCCAACTTGATCCACCGGAGGAGTATGCCTACAAAACAATTTAGTTCCTTCTTTTAGGTCCCCAATTTGACTTGGGGCCTTCCACGTTAGTAACCAAAACTTTTGGAACCCATAGTGATCTCTTCACATATATGTTGGACTCATTTCCAACATACGTGGCAACAACTTTACCAACATTGTTGCGTCTCAACACATAGCTAGGAGGTATGTCTCTAGATGCATGGGCTTTGCTCTTGTTGGGACTCAAGTTTCTTCTAGGCACCATTGGATGATTTTCAACCCGCATACAAGTGTTAGAGGCCCCGAACCATGTCGCTTCGAGTCTTGCTCTTTTTCTTTGTCTTGTCTTTACGGTCCCCGAACTTCCGAGAATTTTCTCGAACCCCCGAGTTGGGACCGTCCGAGCTCGCTCGAGGCTTCCAGACTCCGGAACCTCCGGGCTTGGAGGTCGGAACCTCCGGGGTCTGGGAGAACAGAAATCCAGAACTCTTGAATTCAAGGCATTATTTTTCTTTGATGATTTTTCTTTCATTGGTCTTGCCACCTTCAATATATCCAAAGCTTGGATTCTTGCTTTTCTCTAACACTTTCCTCTTGGTGAATCTTGCCCTTTTGTTTTCTTCACCCATGCATCCTCTAGCTATGATTGAGTTCAACCTAGCAATTTCTTTCTTTAAAGCTTCCATGTTAGCAAGGTTAGTGGCATAAGATTCAATATCAACATGATAACATCTATCACAGCCCTTGCTAGTAGAAGCACTAGAGTCGCCTTTTACCTTCGAGGGATGTGAGGTGCTACTCCAAAGGAGGCTATATTGCTCCTCAAGCTCTTTATTCCTCGACTTGAGAGAATTACATTGAGCTTGAGTGGCAGTAAGGTCCTCCTTGAGAGTAGCTATGACACTCTTCGCTTGGTTGACTTCCAAACGCAAAGCCTCAATCTCACTTCTATCGGAGATAATGGTGTCTTGGCTTTTCTCTAGTTCTACTATTAGCTTAGCCATAAAATCTCTAGATTGCTCATCCATTTCACGAACAAGTTGGTTTGCTTCTTCATCACTAGTATCATCACTAGAGTCCATTTCTGACTCATCACTAGGTTGAGGAAAGGGTTTTGGGGCAGTTTTTACCTTCTCGCCCTTGGCCATGAGACAATGAATGGATGTGCTCTCTTCATCATCGGTTAAATTGTTGAACAACCTTGAGGTGGAGGGAAGCTTCTTGATAGCCACGGTTGCAATTTTCTTCCCTTCCTCTTCACTAGAGCTTTCATCTCCGGAGTTCCATTCATGACCAATGTGGGCTTCACCACCATAGTGTCTTCTTTTGTAGTGTGGTTTTTGATCTTTCTTGTAGTTCCCTTTACCCTTGTCATTCCTATTTTCTCTCTTCTCATTAGGGCAATCAGCAATGAAGTGCTCGGTACTTCCACAATTGTAGCAAGTTCTCTTTTTCTTGTTGGGAAAGTTCCTCTTGGCAAACTTGTACCCTTGCTTCTTCAATCCTCTCTTGTAAATCTTCATGAACAAGGACATGTCCCCAATCTCAACATGAGAACCTTCATCTTCATCTTCGCTTGAATCACTTGTGGAGCTCTCTACTTCCACCCTTTTGGATTTTGACTTAAGAGGATTGGAAGAAGTAGTGTGCTTGGATGAAGAGGAGGGTTTGCTTGACTTGTAAGAATGGAGAGCAACCTCTTTAACCTTCAAGTTGTTTAACTTAGCTTCCAACTCCCCAATCTTCTTTCTATGTTGAATTTCCTTGTCCATGAGCTCATGTGTAAGAATTCTTCCAAGAAGATCATTAGGAGAGAGTTCCTCAAACCTTTTCTTCTCTCTAATCAAGGTGACTAGAGTGGGATTTCTTGGAGCAAAGGCCTCCAACATCACTTTCACAACAAAGTGGTCATCTAGCTCATCACCACCTAGACCCCTTATCTTTCCAACAATGACCATCAACCTATCAAACATCTCTTGTGGCCCTTCACCATCAAAGATAATAAATCTATTGAGTTCGGCCATCAATATGTTGATCTTGGATTTCTTGACCTTGTCAACACCCTCATGTGCAATGTGGAGAATGTCCCAAATCTCCTTGGCAATCTCAAGTCTACTAACACGGTTGTACTCTTGGGCATTCAAGGCACTAAGGAGTATGCTTGTAGCTTGACCATTCCTCCTAATGTTGCGACGGTCACTTGAAGTGAGGTTCCTAAAATCTTTGGGATCTTCAAAACCTACACACACAATATTCCACAATTCCAAGCTTAAGCCGATTAGATAAGCTTTCATCATATGCTTCCATTTGGCAAAGTTAGTCCCATCGAATTGGGGTAATTTGCCAACGGGAATAGTCACTTCATCCTTGGATTTGACATCCAAGGAATCATAGTTAAAGGATACGCTTTTATAGTCATTCTTTGCTTTGAGCTTCGACTTGGGCTTGATTGTTCGCTTGGGAATTCTTGTGCCGTAGTACTCATCATCATCATCTCCATTCTCACTAGATGAGGACGACGATGAGGATGACGAGGATGGTGATGGAGATGGTGAAGGTGTTCTTTTTCTTCTTTTCTTTTCTTCCTTCTTTCTCTTCTTCTTCATTTCTTGCTTCTCGTCTTCTTTCTTCTTTTCTTCTTCTTCTTCTATCTTCTTGTTCTCTTTCTTGCTTTTCTTGCTTCCTTCCTTGGAGCTTTCCTTCTGACCTTTTTAAGCTTTTCGAACTTCTCTTGGGCTGATGTGTCGCCCACTTCCGAGGCATCACTTTCAGCCTCGCTTGGTATGTCTTCAAACTCCTCTTCTTCGTGCTTGTCATCATCACTTGCCATATCCTCACACGGTTAGGTGTTTACGAGGATGACCAGCTCTGATACCAATTGAAAGGATCGAGGCAATATGGCCTAGAGGGGGGGTGAATAGGCTTGCACACAGAATTTAAACTTTTTTTGCGAAAACACTGTCAGACCCCGGAACCTCCGAGATTATTCTCGGAACCTCCGAACGAGGCAGCCTCCGAGAATAAACTCGGAACTTCCGACGGTTTGTTAGAACAGAGCATAAATAACTTGAGCTGCGAGAAACTTGATGAAAACCAGATCTACTAAATTCTAGGAGGCACTTAGGACCTAGCAAGAAGATTTCTAAGCAAAGTACAAGCTAGGAAGGCACCACAAAGTAGATCGGGAGCAAACCCTAATAGATCTAGTCAAGCACAAGTATGAACAAGTAAGTAAACAAGAGCACGCATGAGACAAAGATTTATCCCGTGGTTCAGCTCGCCACAAAGGCTTGCTTATGTCCACGTTGTTGAGGAAGCCACAAAAGGCTAGGGACCACAAAGGTCAACCCCTCTCTCACACCTATCACTTTGGGTAATAGGTGGAGGCTTTCCACTAGAATCACAAAGGGTAATACAAACACCTTGGAGCTTCCACAAATCGGTTTGGAGAGCTTCCAAGAACCTCTATCCGTCTAGGAGCAAAGCTCCAAGAGTAATAGATCCACCAAGCTTGCTAGGGTTCTTCCAAGTGCTCAGAGTGCGTTGGGTAGTTCCTTGATCCACTTGCCCCCTTTGGAGTTCGCGGCGTCGTGTAGCCGCTTCTTGAGAGCATCGAGCACCATCCCATTGGCGCGCTCGACTTGTCCGTTGGCCCGTGGATGGGCAACTGAGACGTATCGGACGTCGATCCCGCTGTTCTCGCAATATTCCCAGAACTGGTGGTTGTTGAAGTTGGATCCCGGTGTCCGTGATGATGCGGTGGGGTAGCCCGTAGCGGTGTACGAGTTCATCCAGGAAGTCGAGTACTCTGTCAGCCTTGGGGCATGTGACTGGCTTGACCTCGATCCACTTGGTGAACTTGTCGATAGCCACCAATACCCTGTTGAATCCTCCTGGCGCAGTTGGCAGTGGCCCAATCATGTCGAGCCCCCAGCAGGCAAAGGGCCAGGTTGGTGGTATGGTGACTAGCTTGTAGGCTGGGACGTGTTGTTGCTTGGAGAAGTATTGGCATCCTTGGCACTTTCTGACGAGTTCTTCGGCGTCGCCCAGAGCTGTGGGCCAGTAGAAAGCTCGTCGGAAAGCCTTGCTGACCAGCGTGCGTGAGGACGCGTGGTTGCCGCAGACACCCTTGTGGATCTCCTCCAAGATGTCCTTGCCTTCTTCACGAGGGACGCACTTCATGAGTACTCCGGAAGATGCGCCCCGCTTGTAAAGCTTGTCTCCGACGAGGACGTAAGACTTGGCACGGCGGACGAGTTGCTCGGCCGCGTTCTTGTCGGAGGGGACCTTCTGCTCGCTGAGGTAGTCGATGAAGGGTTGCCTCCAGTCCACGTCGATCATCATGACCTCCTGTCCAGCTAGTGGATGGGCTGGGACAGTGGTCGGCGGCGCCGGCTCCGGGATGGATGGTGCGTGAAGCTCGTGGACGAAGACACCCGGTGGCACTTGAGCGCGGGTGGATCCAAGCTTCGAGAGGACGTCCGCTGCAACGTTGTTGTCGCAAACGATGTGGTGGAACTCGAGACCATAGAACTTGTTCTCGAGCTTGCGGACTTCTAGGCAGTAGGCGTCCATGTTCTCCTTGTTGCGGTCCCAGGACTTGTTGACTTGGTTGATGACCACTGCGGAGTCGCCGTAGACTAGTAGCCGCTTGATGCCCAATGAAGCCGCGATGCGGAGCCCGTGTAGGAGGGCTTCGTACTCGGCTTCGTTGTTGGAGACCTTTCAAAAGATCTGCAGGACGTACTTGAGTTGTTCGCCCGTTGGAGAGATCAGGAGTACCCCTGCACCTGCGCCCTCGAGGTTGAGTGAGCCGTCGAAGTACATTACCCAATGCTCTGGTCGCACGGTGGGAGTAGGTAGTCGGTTCTCCCGCCACTCGCCATGAAGTCGACTAGTGCTGCGATTTGATGGTCGTTCGTGGCTTGAAGTCGATAGTAAGGGCGCCGAGCTCGACAGCCCACTTGGAGATTCTTCCAGTAGCATCTTGGTTCCGCAGGATGTCGCCGAGCGGGTAGTCGGTGACGATGGAGACCGAGTACTGCTGGAAGTAGTGTCGTAGCTTCCGCGAGGTAATGAGTACTGCGTACAGTAGTTTCTGCACAGGCTGATAGCGGGCCTTGGACTCTGATAGAACCTTGCTGACGAAGTAGACTGGGCGCTGGACCGGATAGGCGTGGCCAAGTACCAAGGGGAAAGAGATTGGCTCACTAACTCACTTCAAGAATCCACTCTCAATCAATGCTAGGCAAGGATTTGGAAGAGAGTAGGTTAGGAGTGAATGCAAGGTGAGAGAAATAGCAAGAAACGGCGTTCTGTGCAGTGGGAGGAAAAAGATAACCGTTGGGGGACCGTGGGGTATAAATACCCCCAGATCCAGAACAGTAACGACTATATTCCAGAGTTCGGAACCTCCGAGAAAAATCTCGGAACTTCCGACTTTTGAAAACTCTACAGACTGTAGCCCGTACGGTCGGAACCTCTGAGAAAAACTTCGGAACCTCCGAACAACAAATAGCAGGGGCAAAACAGCTGCAGGCCACTTCCCTTCGGGTGAGGATTAAGGTTTAAGAAAGATGGAATATGAGCACTTGAAACCACCCTAACTCACCATTAGTATCCCTCTTGATAGTACGGATTGTCCTATACTCAAATTCAAAAGATAAAAATAAATAAACTCCTCCAAGTAGCATAGGCATCCTTCTTTAATAAGTTGAGGGGTCTCCAATCATTCTTTTGCACCTGTGATAATATCTCTATGCTGCACAATAAACTCAAAGGCTCATTAGCTCTTTAATTGTGTGGTCAAGATCACCAAAACCCTCATAGGGCTTGATTGCACTTACACCATACGCTTGCGGATTGTAGAGGGATACGTCTTTTATCTGTCAACAAGCCCCTTTTTCTGGCGCCGTTGCCGGGGAGCAAGTTAGTTTACATTGTTTGGTTTGCATCTAACTTAGTTTTATATTTAGTTTATCTTTTGTTTGCTATATCTAACACATATTATCTAGAAAACCACTTCTTTTGTTTTTTGTTTTTATATTATCGTCTAGATGGCGTTCGTCAATCAACCCGTGGAAGAACCGGAGAAATCACTAAGGGATTACGCTAGCCCTCGATGTGAAGACATAAAAGTACAAGAGTCGGATTCGAAGCTCGAAGCGACCAAGTATGAAATTAAATCCAAGATCATCGAGATGGTGGCGGCAAACCCATTTGAAGGGATGGTTACGGAGAAGCCATATAGACACATAAGGCATTTCACAACGCTATGCAACACGATGCGTCAAGGAGTTCCCGATGAATGGTTCAAATGGAATCTCTTTCCCTACTCACTTGCCGGCAATGCAAAGACATGGTACTCGTTTGCGTCCTTTGAAGTTGAAGGAAAATGGAACAAGTTGACAAAGAAGTTTTGCGAGAAGTTCTTTCCAATTAGCAAGGTTCAACATCTAAGGAGGCAAGTGATCACTTTCATGCAAGGAAAAGAGGAAGGGATAGACCAAGCTTGGGATAGGTTTAATGAGTTAATCGAACAAGGACCAAGACTCGGCTTCTCCGGTGACGTACTCTTGCATACATTTTTATTTTCCCTAACCCCTAGTTGCATGCAACACGTCCAAATGTGTGCAGGTGGGGATCTCATGGAGAAAACACTCACGGAAGCCGCCCAACTTCTACAAAAAATTAGTAAAGCGGCTGCCATGCGAAGAGATTGGGAAACAAGACTTCCGGAAGAGCCGGAATATAATTCAAGGAAGAAGAAGTGTGCTGAATTTTCTAAAGAGGCAACCCCGGAAGTCACAAAAGAGGAACCAATCTCGGAAAAGTTTGAACAAGAGCACATCAAGTCAAGAACTACCCCGAGCGTTGACTTTGCTGCATCGAATGAAACAACTTTGCTGCATCGAATGAAACAAATAAGAGAAGCATGTCAAGCGCAAAGCCACTAAGGGAGTTCGATCCAATGGATTGGGTTCCTATTGATTACGGAGAAGTATTCGACAAGAGAAGACCGTTCCCTAATCAAAAGGGGATGGCAAGAGCATTGGAAGTAGATTTCCCACCGGAGAAGAAAGCGGAAGATTCATACAACCTTGAAACCACAGGTGAGATCTTTCAAAAACTCTTTGGAGATGATGAAGTGGATCCGGAACACATAGCCGAGGTGAAGAGAATCATGGGGATCAAGCCCGAAGCATCACCATACGCTCGCCTCGCCGAAATTTTGCGATAGGATCCGAAGAAGAAGAGGAGATGGCACCACACTTGAGTTGCGAGATCAACAGAGTTCAATGCAAAGCTTTATGCGACATCGGAGCCCAAGTAAGTGTCCTATCTTCTAAAATTTACGATAAAGTTCAAGACCACAACCTAGACTTAGCTCCAACATCAACAAAATTAATTATGGGAGATGGTAGAACTATTAAACCTCTAGGTATTGCTTGCAACGTGAAAGTAAAAATCTCTGGAAAATGTATACCAACCGATTTCTTTGTTATTGATGCTTACCATAGTAATCATGATCACATAATCCTAGGTAGGCCCTTTCTTAAGTTGGTTGATGCCGTGTTGGATGCCGGAGAAGGCAAAGTAACAATGAACTTTAATGGAACAAAGTACACATATAATTTTCTTCACGTATCTAAACACCCTACACCCTTTCCTCCCGAAGAAGAAGTAGAGGAGGTAGATAGTCTTTGTTTTGTTGAAACCTTAGAGACCCGCTGCAAAGAGCGATGGAAAATCAAATTAGTAATCAACAAGATGGAGAACTAGAAGAAGCAACAAAAGGCTTAGAACCACATGAAGGAAACGTGGAGGAAGAAAAATTCGAGGACATAGGAGAAATTAAACCCGAGGAGCCACAAGTGCCCGAGGTAGACCTTAAACCTTTGCCCAAAGGATTAAAGTACGAATTTTTGGGCCCAGACAAGACTTATCCAGTCATCGTGAGCGACGAGTTGAGTCCCGAAGAAAATGAGAAGTTGCTGATTTTATTGAAAAAACATAGGAAGGTGATTGGATATTCGATTAATGATCTCAAAGGTATTAGTCCAGCCTTTTGCACTCATCGTATACCAATGGAAGACCAATGTAAGCCCGTAGTGGACCACCAAAGGAGGCTAACTCATGCCATGTGAGAGGTAGTAAAGAAAGATTTACATGATGTCGGAATCATCTACCTGGTTCTGCATAGCGAATGGGTGAGCCCGGTACATTGTGTACCAAAGAAAGGAGGTTTAACCGTGGTGAAGAATGAGAAGAACGAGTTGATACCGCAAAGAACTGTGACCGGGTGGCGGATGTGTATCGATTATCGTAAGCTTAACAAAGCGACGAAGAAAGATCTCTTCCCCCTACCGTTTATTGACGAGATGCTCGAGAGATTAGCGAACCACGCTTATTTTTGCTTTCTCGATGGGTACTCAGGGTTCATGCAAATCCCCATTCACCTAGACGATCAACACAAAATAATGTTTGCATGCCCTTATGGAACGTTTGCATATAGAAGGATGCCCTTCGGTCTATGCAACACGCCGGTCTCTTTTCAATGTTGCATGATGGTCGTAATTTCGATATTCATCGAAGAAATTGTCGAGGTGTTCATGGATGATTTTTCCGTTTATGGGAAGACGTTCATGGATTGCTTGACAAACTTGGAAAAGGTCCTCACGAGGTGTGCGGAGGTAGACTTGGTGTTAAATTGGGAAAAGTGCCACTTCATGGTTAAGCAAGGCATAGTGCTCGGACATGTTATATCCGAGAGAGGCATTGAAGTGGACAAGGCTAAGGTAGAGATGGTTGAACAATTCCCACCTCCGACGGATGTTAAGTCCTTAAGGAGCTTTCTAGGCCATGCCGGATTTTATAGAAGATTTATTAAGGACTTCTCAAAGATCACTAAGCCTTTAATGCATCTCCTTCAAAAGGATGTGGCTTTTGACTTTGACGAGAAGTGCATAGCGGCATTCTGGACCTTGAAAAGTGCGTTGGTGAGTGCTCCCATTATTCAACCTCCGGATTGGAGCCAACCTTTCGAGATCATGTGTGACACAAGTGACTACGCCGTAGGCGCGGTTTTGGGTCAAAGAAAGGAAGGCCGAGTTCACGCCGTTTACTACGCTAGCAAAATCTTAATGGGGCACAATTAAATTATGCCACTACGGAAAAGGAGTTGCTAGCGGTGGTATTCGCTTTCATAAAATTCAGATCTTACATCGTGAACTCGAATGTCATTGTTTACACCGATCACGCAGCCATCAAGTATCTCTTGGCTAAGAAGGAAGCTAAACCACGCTTGATTCGTTGGATCCTTCTTCTCCAAGAATTTGATGTTGAAATTCGTGACAAAAAGGGGGTGGAGAATGTTGTGGCCGATCATTTGTCTAGGATGAATCATGGACAAGATGATAGAGAGCCCATAGAAGATAAGATGAGAGATGACCACCTCTATCGAGTGCTCGATAAAGACACTTGGATGATTGATATCATTCGAGCGATTCGGAAGATTCCTCTCGATCATCTAGATAAAAACTCTCAAAAGAAGATAATCTGCGAATGTAGGAAATACTTTTGGGATGCACCATACCTCTTCAAACTTGGCAATGATGGAGTTATGAGAAGATGTGTGCCAAGAGAAGAGAGGGTAGAAATTCTGAGGAAGTGCCACTCAGCGGAGTACGGTGGACACTATAGCCATTTTCGAACCCAAGCAAAAGTATGGTCGTGCGGATTCTATTGGCCGGAGATGCATGAAGATACTAAAAGATATGTTGCATCATGCCCCGAATGCCAAAGAACCAGAAACATCTCTCAAAGAAATTCTATGCCCTTGAATTACAATGTACAAATCGATTTATTCGATGTATGGGGTATAGACTTCATGGGGCCTTTCAAAAACTCATGTGGATATGAGTATATTCTAGTCATGGTTGATTATGTATCCAAATGGGTAGAGGCTATGCCATGTCGTAAAGCTTCCACGGAGGAGTTCATTACTATGATCAAGAACGTGATTTTTCCTCGTTTCGGTACACCGAGAATCTTGATAAGTGATGGAGGAACTAACTTCACCGGGAAGAATTTCAAAACGTGCTTGTCCAAGTTGGGGATTGAACATAGGGTTTCTACGGCCTATCACCCACAAACCAACGGACAAGCGGAAACGTCAAATAGGCAATTAAAAAGCATCCTCAACAAAACCATAGAGAAGGGAGGCAAGGATTGGTCAAAGAAATTAGACGGAGCTTTATGGGCTTATCGAACAGCGTTCAAGACACCGATAGGTATGACCCCTTATCAATTAGTCTATGGAAAGGCTTGCCACCTCCCGGTTGAGTTGGAACAGAAAGCCTATTGGGCGATTAAAGAGATGAACCTCGATCTTGATGCCGCAGTGGTGAAATGAAGAATCCAAATAAGCGAGCTAGAGGAGATGAGGTTGAAGGCGTATGAAAATGCAAGCATATACAAAGAGAGAATCAAAAGGTAGTATGATAAAAGATTGAAAATGAAAGAGTTTAAAGGAGATAAGGTTCTCCTCTATAATTCGAGGTTTAAAACCTTCGGAAAGGGGAAATTGCAAAGCAAGTGGGACGGACCTTATGTTGTGCATTCGATGCTCTCCAACGGAGCGGTAACCATTATGGATATAAAAGGCGATCAACTTATGGTGAATGGTCAACGACTTAAGGTTTACTACGAACCCGACGTTGTGCCCCTTCACCATGTTGATGTCTTCACCTAGGAAGAAGAGCCCGAATGTCCCGCCTAGGACGAAAATCAAGGCATGGATTTTTGTAAATAGTTTTTCTTTTAATTTTCTGGAGTTTCTTGCGAAGATTTACTAGGCCAACTTTTTCCCATGGGCTAAGGAGGCGAAAAAGGGCGGTGCACGAAAAACCGGACCGGCCCGGCCCCCGAGGCAGGGTGGGCCGGCCGGCCCGGTCCGACTGGCCAGGTGGGTCCCGACGGCGGTCGATCCCAGTTTTTGCCCGAATTGCTCCTTTTCGACTTCCTTCTTCGGTCAGAAAATTTTAAGGGAAGTTTAAAAAAGGAAAATGAGGTTCCTAGGGTTTTCCTCTTCGGACTATTTATTTGGCCGAATTGGGAGCTCGGGAATCAATCCCTTCAAGCAATATTTTGCACCCACGCAGCAGCCATTGTGTCCCCGAGGAGATTAGAGTTGAAGCAAGAAGCCAAGGAGCTATCGATGGATGAGGCGAAGCGATGTGAGCTCAAGCTACCCGTCGATATCAAGAGGACCGCCCGCATCCGTTGCGGAGGGCGTGTCCCGACCGGAGCTATTGCATCTCGCAACCCCGTCGAAGAAGAGAAGGTCCCTATGCCCGTTCGAAGATCGACACGCATCCAAGGCATGAAGCGGAAGGACTACAAGGAGGTGTCGCCCGAGCCTAAGGACTATGGGGGTAGCGACTACTCCGACGATCGTAGCCCGAGCTCGTGGGCGGCCGCTGGAAGAGATGATAACGATATTTACATTTGGGATGAGGAGCCCAAGGAGAAGACTCCCGAAGGCCCCAACAGAGGCGGCGACGACGGCGGCGACGACAATGGTGGTGGCGACGACGGTGGCAATGACAGCGGAGACGATAGCAATGACGACCCGTTCGGATTGCATCCGATGTGTTGTGCGGCTTGCCGTCACTCTATCGTGGATCTCTATGCGTCGGTCGACTAATGTCTCCAAGCCATGGAAGCGATGAGGCAGCATTTGGAGGATTTGGAGCGCGTAGTTGAAGACGACTACAAGTTCCTTAACCGCAACGTGCGCAAACTTTTTGGCATGGTCGGGAATATGAGAGGCAAGTGGTGCAATAGTTGCGGGAAGTACCACTAGGTCTTGTTTTCCCCTTAGGAATTTTGTAAGATACCACGAGGACGTCGTATGTTTTTAGCGGAGGGGAGAGCTAGGTAGCTAGCCTTAGCTTTTGTGCTTCAAGTTTAGGTTCGGTTTGATATTCGAGAGAGTCTTAGAGTTTAAAGAGTCTTAATTTTCGAGTGTGTTTTTAATTTTTTGCAAGTTTGAAGTGTCTTAAACTAGTGTTGAGTCAAAGAAAATCAAATAAAAAGAGTCTTTATATATTTTTTGTCTTGTGTGATGCTTATCTTTATTCACTTGTTTGTTTATCTTTGATTCTTGATATATGAACATAAGTGTGTGGTTCGAAAAACATTTACCGTGGTGCTTAGTGGAATTGCTACTACTTAAAGTACCTATACCGCACTTCGATCTTGAGCTTCACATGTTAGTTGTGCTATGTTCAATGCTAAAAGTTGGAGGATTTCAGTTCTGAAAATTATCTAAAAAACCTTGTAATAAAGGTTAGCAAAACCTCTTTTTCCAAGTTGAGAGTAAGAAAAAAATCCTATACAAAGCCAATTTATTTTTTTGCTCCACCATAAGTGTGATTAGCACGATGAGTTGGGCAAGGATCCTTCTCTCTTGGGAGTTTTAATTTCGATCAATGACCATGTTCTTGTGCTTATCTTTTGTTGCTAGCCTCGTCATGCATTCGGTAATGTGACTTTCACATTGGAAGTCCCGTACATCGCCGAATTCCATACCCAACCCTAGACATCTGTTTTGTACATCACATTCCTTGAACACAACCTACTCTCAAAGTTTCGTCTCGTCTCTAGCATGGTTTATTTAAAATCGGTTTTGCTCATTTTGTCCAGTAAATCGGAGCTACAAGTATATAAATAAATTAGACATACATATCCACCATCGGCTTGTTCGTTTGGCTGGTGGCTGATGGCTGGTGCTGATTTGTTCTGAGAGAAAAGTATTGTTGGCTGGTTGCTGGTGGCTGGTTTGTTCTAAGAGAAAAGTACTGCTGGCTAGTGGCTGATAAGCCAAACGAACAGGGCGTATAGAGTTTATTGCCATCCAACATGTGCCAGCAACCAGCACGAATGTACGATCGAGCAGCAATACTAGGCAAATTGATGTGTGTAGTTTAGTGGTTAGTACGTGTTTTCTGTTTTTCGAATTACACAATATCGGAGACACTCACAATGCACACACACTCATCCCTATGAATACACGCACGCAAACCCTACCCCTAGGAGCATCTTTGAAGGTTGTGCCGGCAAATCCTCAAGATTGACGAAGTCACTACAGGCGCCTCGCTATCGACGGGAACGTCGCGTACCACTGAAAGCACAAACGCCGTTAAATCCTGAGAGATTGTCGAAGTCACCACAGACGTCTCGCTGTCAACAGGAACATCACCTACCACTGAAAGCACAAACGCCATTAAATCCTGAGAAATTCGCTCCCACAGGGAGTCGAACCCAAGACCTAAGGTGCTACCGGTACTCGTAACCAATAGCCTAGAGGCCCTTCGAAGCACCACATTAGTGAGTCACCGATGCCATCATTTGCTTCTATCCCCACGACAGTCGACGTACGCCTGCAGCCGGAGTACCGGACGCACGCAGCCACGCCATGGTAGCATCAGAAAGACGCAAGGAAAGCACCAGCCTACTACACGTGCGGTTGGAAATATCTGCAGGTCCATTATTCATGGGCTGCTGAGTCAGTGCACCATCATATAGGGGCTAGCAGCTAACACATGCTACCAAACCCAAACCAAGGATATGGCGTGCACCTCAGCCTGACTGGTACGGTGTTCCCTTGCATCGCGGTCTACATGGACCTTGCCATGTGACTCCACTTGCTCATCAGACGCTGATATCATCGGATCGACCCCAGCTAGCAATAATGCACGGGATCAATCGATTAAACAAGCTGAAACCGCGTGGCGAGTGGTTCAATCATGGAATTCGATGCGTCCTCGATTACTTGGAGCAACAGATGTTGAAAAGGCATCGCGAGAATTAGCGTTTGGTCTTCCTTAAAAAAAGCGTTTGGTGGCGTGTGGCTTTGGTATTCCAATGCATATTCAGGTTTTGTGCGTTCTAGCCAGGGATATTTCCAGCTTAACGCTTACATTAGTTTTTAATTACCATACCCATGCCTTGTCAACCGGTTTACCGGTTGGTAAATTACCAATCGACTACTCCCTCTTAAATATATGACATTTAGGACAATCAAATTAATTTATTTTTGAACTAATTAGCTTGTCCTACACAACATATATTTGAGGACGGAGGTAGTACTAGCTACAATATTGTGCGTCTTTCTGCAGCTTCGTCAAAGAACATCACATTCTTATTTATCTTTTCCTCTTACCAAGTCCTAATTAAAGTTCCAGATAATCACTCTCAGCCTGTTTGGGTGGCTGGCGACTGACGCTAATTTGTGTAGAGGGAAAAGCATTCCTGGTCGGAGCTGATAAACTAGAGTACTAGACAAACTGGTTGTTCTCTCTTTTTTTTTGAAAGTAACTTTACTTACCAAAATAATGATTTGCACATGGTTTATTTCTCCATCACATCTTGCTAGCTGCATCCATCCATAAATATATTTTCCTCCATCCTGTAAAAAGTGTCCTTTTGATTTTAAATCAAATCATCTTTTGTTTCGCAAAACTTATATAAAAATATATCAATACTTTTGATTTCTATTAATTTCTATTATATTTATTATGAAAAATATTTATAACATACCTATTCAAATGCAACTAGAGCAAGGTATAAGTAACGAATTCAATCATGGCACCACCAGCCCACCACAACATCAACTTGAAGCAATTAACGCACAACTAGCGGTAGTATTTGTTTGCAAACAGACAGCCTGTTCGTTTGGCTGGTGGATGATGGCTGGTATTGATTTGTTCTGAGGGAATAGTACTGCTGGCTGATTGCTGGTGGCTGGTTTGTTCTGAGAGAAAAGTAGTGTTGGCTGGTGGATGATAAGCCAAACGAACAGAGCGAGTTGCTCGCGCCTTTGTTGGTTTCGTTCGTGACTTGCTTATATATATATATATGCTTGACATGACATACAGCATCAACAGCGGAGTTCTATAAATCCAAGTTGCACTGACGCTCCCCCCTATAAACAGTACAGCTAAGGGCGTTGTTGGGGGGATTCGGAATCAAGCCTTTCGCATACCTAAAAAATAGAGAGCGGCCATGCGAAGGGTGCCGGCAGCAAAACCCCAGAAACAGCAGATTCCATTTCCACCCTCCGGGCGTCGCGTTTTGGCGGGCACTTTTCGTCGCCACCGAAGCCATCAACACGAATCCAACTTAGCACAGGGCGTCAAAGTCTTGCTTGGCGACTTATTCCATGACGAAACCCCTACGGCGAATATTATCCACCCAGGGAGCCTCGGCCTGGGATTCGAACAGGGGGTTTCGTCGTTCCTAACACTTAATGAGTTCAAACTTGAGTGTGGTTTTTGTTTCAGGTGATGAAGAGCGCTAGGCGAAAGGGGGGATCTCCAAAAGGCTCGGGGGTTTTCACCCCGACAGGCGCACGTGATGAGAGCTGGAAAGGCGCCGCGATTTGCGGCATGACATCATGAAGCGCCGATTACGTGGAGACCTAATTGGAGGTTACCCGAAGATAGCCTAGCACATTCTGTTTTGATTCGTTTTACACGAGGGTGTTCTCGGAATGTAAAAAGTCCGCCCGCCTCCCTATAAAAGGAGACGGACCGGCACTTGTAAAGGGGATCGACTTTTGAGAAATCAACTATTGCGAAAAGAGCTTTTTGGCTGTCCTTTGTTCAGTGCTCTGTGTTTTGGTTCTTGAGCTTTTGTTTCCCTTCATTGTTCGTGTGCGAGAGCTGCGGCTTTCCCCACAACAATTGGCGCCCACCGTGTGTGTTTGGCTCGAGTATCGAACCCAGAATGTCCACAAGGAAGAAGAGAACCACCGTCAATTCCACCAAAGGGGCGTCGTCCTCCTTGGACGAGGAGCCCAATCTCTCAGCTATGCTCACCCAGGGAGAGGCGCTCCCAGACCTCAACCCAACGCAGGAGGCGGAGCTGGCCAAACTGCGCAAGGAGGCTGAGGAATTGGCCAGAACCAAGAAACAGCTCCTGGCAATACAGCACGAAGCAGAGATCCAAAAACAGAAAGCAGAAATCGCTAGCCTAAAGGAAGAACTGCGCGCTCTAAAAGCAAAACAATCCTTAAGCTTCACCCAACCTTCACCCGAATACACAGTTCCTAGCCAACCTAATTTTAATGAGCGCACCGAATTTTTCACCCAGCCCCCTCCGCACACCACCTTCAGCCGCAACCCCTTCGCGAGCCCTTTTGAATCTGGTCCCTCGCACCAAGACATTCACACCATTCGCACGAGACCATGGGACCCCAAATCCCCCTTGTCTCAAGAGATTCAAATCACTCCATGGCCGCAAACTTACGGGCCGGCTCCCCTTGCCCGGATTCTCGGGCCGGTCGACCCAAGGCAATTTCTAATGAGCTACGAAGCCGCCATCCTTTCGGCCGGCGGTGACGACTCCGTACTGGTGAAATCTTTCATCATCGCCGCCGATGACGCGGCAAAGACACGGTGGTATTCTCTCGTTAAGCCCGGGTGCGTGATTCACGGATGGGATGATGCGAAGCCGAATCCTCTCAAACTTCCAAGGTTTCCGGCGTCCGGAACTTACGAGAGAGTGACCTTTTCTCCTGTAAGCAGAAGGACAAGGAACCCCTTCAAAACTACTTCAGAAGATTTGTGCATTTAAGAGCCCAGGCACCAAATGTCTTGGACGCTGTCGCTATCAACGCAGCCATCGTGGGTTTAAGAGCCGGTCAATTTCGCTCGCATCTCATGCGCGAAAGGCCCAAAACTATCCAGCGCCTCTACGAAGAATTCGAGAAGTATTGTCACTCAGACAATGACTTCAGAATGTGCATGGAAGAGCAATCCCAGCAGAAAAAGTCTGCGAAAGCCAATCAGCCCAGCGAGAGGGAATGGCCCAATCCCAGAAACACCTCTCATACTAATCCTCGGGGCGTTTTCGGCCTGGACGGCGAAAACACCCAAGAAAATCCTTGCTCGCAGGTTGATTCACAGAGCCTGGTCCCAAGCCCACCTAGTCCCCCCTCACCCCAATCGGGGGGGGAGGCCGCGAGGGCGGAAGAGGTGGAGGCGGGGGTAGAGGTCGAGCGAGAGGCCGAGGCCATAACGAGAAAAAAGGAAATGGTATTGCATTTTTCACAAGGAAAACGATGACCATAGCTCAAACTACGCCCGGACAAGAAAAGATTCGAAGCTATCCTCGAAGAAGAGAGGAAGGAAAAAGAGAGAGCGAGTGCCGTAAACCATTCTCGCTCCGCCTGGCAAAATCCTAGTTTTGGGAGAAACTCTTTCGCAAACCCATTCCAACCACCTCAATACCAACCATCGCCACCCGGCCTACCCCCCGGCCTCCGCCTTGGCAATCACAAACTTTCCAAGCTCAAAATATCGAGCGCGAGCCCGTCGAGCAACATCCTATCCCTCCCCCACCCCCTCCTTACAAAGGTCCCTCGCGCTCCGCCGCTCCCGCCCAAGCTCGAGGGCCAAAGCGACCCCTTGCCATCTGTCGGTACCATAATGCCTATTTCAGGGGGCTCCGCCCTGGAATTCGAAACCAAGAAGGAACGAAAACACTACTTTCGCGAGGTGCGAAACATCTGTGTGGAAGGAAGAGTAGAAAAAACAAGGTGGTCTCACATCCCGATTACCTTCTCGGAGGAGGACGTGAGGTTGCAAGGTTTCCCTCACAACGACGCTCTTGTGATAGAAGCCAATATAGCGAGCTGGACTCTGGGAAAACTGTTGGTGGACAATGGTTCATCAGCAGACATCATTTTTGCCGATGCCTTTGACAAGATTAGGCTCAATAGAGATTTGCTGCAACCACCAGACACACCTCTGTATGGCTTCGGAGGGCGTGTCATTCACGCATTGGGCAAGGTGGTCCTCCCTATATCTTTCGGCACAGTCCAAAATGCCAGAACCGAGTATTTATCCTTTGACGTTGTGGAAATGTACTATCCGTACAATGGTATCTTAGGCAGAGGGTTCCTCAACAAGTTTGAGGCAGTCATCCACCAAGCATTTCTATGCATCAAAATCTTAGCGACACTGGGGGTCATCATAATATGGGGTCATCAAAACGATGGCCGCAACCTAGAAAGAGGCCGTACCCCAGGGCAGCGAAACGTGCACGCCCTCGACGAAGCAGTCGAATGCAACGAGGTAGAAAAGCAGCCGAAGGCAGACAGAGAAAAAATCAACATCCAGCCAGACTGCGAAACCAAGCGAGTTCCTTTGGACGCGATGGTCCTCGATCAGGCCGTCGTCATCGGCTCGGATCTATCGGCTGATGAGGAAGCAAGTCTAGTTCTTTTCCTCCAGAAGAACAAGGATGTGTTCGCATGGTCCGCCAAAGATCTCACAGGCGTTGACCGAAGCTTCATTGAGCACAAATTGAACATCGACCCATCGGTCAAGCCACGCAAACAGAAGTTGAGAAAGATGTCTGACGACAAGGTGGTGGCCGTCAAGTCAGAGGTCCAAAGGCTGCTTGACGCCACCGTCATCCGTGAAGTCATGTACCCTAAATGGCTGGCCAACACGGTGCCTGTCAAGAAAAAGAACGGCAAATGGCGCATGTGCATCGATTTCACCGATCTCAACAAGGCAACGCCAAAAGATAACTATCCATTGCCTCGAATGGATCAGGTGGTGGACTCCGCAGCCAACGCCGCGATCATGTCCCTGTTGGATTGTTTCTCCGGTTACCATCAGTGTTGGATGGCGAAAGAGGACGAGGAGAAAACCAGTTTCATCACACCCTTCGGAACCTTCTGCTTCGTCCGCATGCCAGAGGGGTTGATAAATGCTGGCTCAACGTTCACCAGAATGACCGGAACAGTATTCAAGCCACAGATAGGCAAAAACATTCAGGCCTATGTCGATGACCTCATCGTCAAAAGCTCCGACAGGGCCAGCCACGTAAATGATCTGTCCGAAACCTTCGCCAACATGAGGAGGGCCGGCTTGAAGCTAAACCCGGACAAATGTGTGTTCGGGGTTACAAAAGGAAAGATTCTGGGGTGCCTCATCTCCGCTAAAAGAATCGAAGCCAACCCCGACAAGATCAAAGCAATTAGGGAAATGGAGGAGCCCAAAACGAAGAAAGACGTCCAGAAATTGAACGGCCGAGTAGCAGCCTTAAACAGATTCATTTCAAAGTCCGCAGAGCGAAGCCTTCCGTTCTTCAAGGCACTAAAAGGCAAGGGCGCAATCGAATGGGGCCCCGAGCAAAGCAAGGCTTTCGCCGAGCTCAAGGACTACATCGAAAAGATGGCAACCTTGTCCCCACCTTCGCCCTTGGAGCCGCTACTCCTCTACGTAGCCGCTTCAAAGGCCGCAGTCAGCGCTGCCCTGGTCCGAGAGGTCGAAACTGAAAAAGGCAAACTCCAATCCCCGGTCTACTTTATCTCCGAAGCCCTAGCAGGGTCAAAATTGCACTACTCGGAGCTAGAGAAAATTGCCTACGCCGTAATCATGACCACGCGAAAGCTCAGGCATTATTTCGAGGCCGACAAAGTCACAGTGCTCACAGATCAACCTCTGAACGATCTGTTCATCAACAAGGAGGCTTCGTCCCGTAATTGCCAAATGGGCAACCGAGTTATCAGAATACACAATTGATTTCGGAAAGAGATCGGCAATCAAATCCCAAGTCTTAGCAGACTTCATCGCAGATTGGACCTCACCTAGCAACGTCACTGCTGACGAAGAGCTAGTGCCAATTTGGGAAATCAGATGCGACGGAGCCTGGGGGCGCAAGGGTGCTGGCATTGCAGCCATTATCACCTCTCCGACGGGTTTCAAGCTAAGATACGCTGCCAGGTTGGATTACAAGGACCCATCAGACAGATGCACCAACAACACCACTGAATACGAAGCCTTGCTGCTAGGCCTTCGCAAAGTAAGAGCTCTGGGGGCCAGCAACTTCCTAGTCAAGTGCGATGCCAAGGTCATCAAAGACCATGTGGAAAAGGAAAGTGAGGCCAAGGAGCCGGAGCTGGTCAAGTACCTAGCGGAGGTGCGCAAAATGGAAAGGCACTTTCGGGGATTCACTATCGAGCATCTACCCAGAAAACACAATGGCGAAGCCGACGAGCTTGCAAAGAAAGCCGCAAGGGGGGAGGTGATGCCCCCAGACGTATTTTTCGAAGTCTTAACAGCTCCGTCCACAAAGCCAGACAAACAGCCGCTCAGCACCATCAACGCAATCGCAAGCCTGGACTGGAGAGCCCCCATAATTGCCTTCCTTCGCGGGCACTATGAACCCGTCGAAACCCACGACCTCAAAAGAATGCAGGCGAGGGCCAAGGGCTATATCCTTAAGAACGATGTCTTGTTCAAGCTGGGTGTATGTGCACCACTGCTCAAATGCATTTCTCAAGATCAAGGCATCGAGCTCATGAGAGAAATCCATGGAGGGATGTGCGGCTCGCACATTGCAGCGAGAGCATTGGCAGGAAAAGCCTTCAGGCAAGGTTTTTATTGGCCAATGGCCATAAAAGACGCAGAGCACATCGTGAAAACTTGCAAGGCCTGCCAATTCGCGGCAAAGCACCAGCGAAGGCCTGGCGCGCCATCGCAGCTCATCACACCTACCTGGCCGTTGCAACGCTGGGGAATGGACATTGTTGGGCCGCTTCCCACTGCCCAGGGTAACTTCAAGTTCGCAGTGGTAGCAGTCGAGTACTTTACAAAATGGATCGAGGCAAGACCTCTCGCTACCATCACCTCAGCCACTATCAGGAAATTCTTTTGGCAGCAAATCATTTGCAGATTTGGAGTACCCAAAGAGCTCACTGTCGACAATGGAAAGCAATTCGACTGTCAAGACTTCAGGGAATACTGCCGATCAATTGGGACGAAGCTATGCTTCGCATCCGTGTACCATCCCCAATCCAACGGCGCAGTGGAAAGGGCAAATGGGAAAATCTTCTCCGCCATTAAAAAATGCCTCTTTGAGCAGAAGAAAGGGAAATGGGCAGACGAGCTTTCGAGGGTCATCTAGTCACATAACACCACGGAATCGAGAACAACCAAGTTCACGCCATTCAGACTACTGTATGGGGCCGAAGCAATGTGCCCCGAAGAACTCAACAATGAAAGCGCCAGAGTTTTGGCTGGTAGCTCTCGCGAGAGTGAAAAGGCCGACAAGGATCTAGTGGAAATCGACAGGCTCGACGCAGTCCAAAACCTGTTGAAGTATCAAGAGGAAACCAGGAGATGGAGAAACAAGAAGGTATCCCTCAAAAACATCAAAGTGGGAGACTTCGTCTTGAAAAGAAAGAAGAATGCCGACGTTGTAGGAAAATTCCAGTTCGCTTGGGAGGGACCCTACGTGGTCTCAAGTTCGGTTCGAGATAGGGCTTTTCGCCTCAAAGACGAGACAGGTGTGGAGTTGCCTCATTCGTGGAATGTGGACAACTTGTGTAAGTTCTTTCCGTAGTCTACTTTCAGTAGGAGCCTTTCGCACGGAACTATGAGTGCGGAGGACTCATCTTAGCTTTGCATTTTTCCAGTATTTACTTTCGCACTTTACAATTCAATAACAAGGCGGGTACTCTTTTCCTCACATAGGGAGGACTCCACTCTGGAGCGTGAGGTTTTTAACGAGGCAGCCTTGATGTAAAATTTATTTCCAAGTGAATGGAATACTTCCTCCCTAAAGTTTTGTTGTGTTTCTTTCGCATAGCTTAAAGTGCTATCTTAAGATAGCCCATCCCAAAAGAGGATGAATTGAAGTGCTATTCTAGAATAGCCCTCTCCGAAAGTGAGAGCATCAAAGTGCTACTCATTAGTAGCCCACCCACAAGTGGTGCAGACGAAACGATTCACAAGAATCAATTTTACAAAGAGCTACCCTCTCGATAGCCCATCCAGGAAGGACGTTCTAAAGCGATTCAGTCTCGAATCGAAACAATCTAGTAGCTGAAATGTTACGGTCCCTAACTTGCGCGGAAACTACGTCGCAAATGATAAGGCACGTCTCAAGGACGATCATTTTTCAAAAAACGCGAGTAAATGTCTCATCAAAAAAACAGCTCAAAAGCTGTAAAATTTGACAAATTCAAAACGGCTCCTAGTCCTTCGACACGTTTCGCGCCTAGGCGTCGCGTCGCAGGCTAGTTTTATTCGCTCCCATCAAAAAACCGTAAGCAACAAATGAGAAAATTCAACACGTAGCATCGCGCAACGTCTAAGCAAACCAACAAGTTCTAAACTTCGATGACGTAACAATCCTAAGCAAAATGGTTGAACTGAAGTTATCACTGCTTCCGAAGGGGGGGGGGAAGACGTTTTCTTCCGAAAGTTGTAACTCGAAAGCAGCGATAACTTCAGCTCTAAACGTTCAAGGACCTTAGCACGACAAAAATTACGACCGGCATTTACGGCACCCCATCGTCGCATACAAGTTTACATTTCAACCTTCAAATGTTTAAGTGGCCGACACGCCATTTTCAGTTTTCATTCAAAGCACTAATTCGCTGATTCAGAGCCGAAGGGGAGCCAACGCCTCTCCGGTGACAGGATCCACCTGACCGCCTTCGCCTTGAGGCGCTTCGCGAACTGTGGCTCCGGGGACTGCCTGCTCAGGGGCATCGTCAGTTGGTTTCGGCGGCCAGTCCCTAGGGGGTCCGTAAGGCCCCAAAGTTGCCTCAGGACCGTGCGTCGTGCGATGCTCTCGAAGCTCCAAAGCTTGTTTTGCCTGCCCAAAATGGAGTTGTGAGAAGGAAGAAAGCATTAACAACCATCGTAAGCAATCGAGTAGCAAAGACGATCGTAGTTGAAATAAACCAAAAAGACCTTCTTTCGAGCGTGCGCTCGCCCGCTTTTGGCCCAAGAGTTGCGAAGGATGATCTTATTTATCAGATCAACCGTCTTACTTGGGGCTGGAGCGTCGTCGGGTGAGGGAAACGCGAAGCCTCGGCTTCCAAAAGCTTTGAAGTGTTCACAACCCTGTCGCTCGAGAAGATTCAACAACATCTCAGAGCAGGTAGCAGCGCCATAGTCCCCAATCTTGCTCATGGTATCGGGCAGAAGCTTCAACTCGCTATGCAACCACTCTACAAAACTCGAGATGTTGTCGGTAATCTTGAAGTATTGGGCCTCGGCACCGAAGCTCTCCAAAGCTCGACGATACTCAGTCGCTAGATACGCCCCCCATTGGTGGTAGTAAGCCTCATTTTTCTCTAGAGTATCCTCAAGCTCGCCTTTCACCTTCTTCAATTCAGCAATGAGGTCGGCATTGGCTGCCAGCAAGATGTTCTGCGCATCATATTGCACCACCATATCTTTCAATTCCTGACGACACTCTTCATAGCATTTCACGCTCAACTCAAGTTCTTTCTTCAAAGCGTCAAGGGCTTCTTGCTGCTTGGCGTGTTGATTCGCCCGATCATTGGCATCGTGTCTCAACCTCTCATTCTCCTCTTTCAAACGTCGATTCTCGTCCTCCAACATCTTTTGCTTGTCAACAGAGGCCTTTGCTTCCGACGCAGCCTTCTCGAAGCCTTTCTGGCAGGCGACGATACCTCTTGAAAGATAAGCACGCACAATCTTCATTAGATCATCAGCGCTTAAGTCCTCCAAGGTACGTTCAAAATCTGCGAGGTGATCAACAACCATGTTATCTAGCGTATATCCTTCGCACCGCCAGCACGACGAAGGCACAAAGTCAAAAATCAAAAAGCAAAACGATAAACGAAATTTCATACCAGGCTCCCCCAGCATTGACGCGAGACTTGACCTTGATGCGGAAGGACCCGCCTCGATCTGGGAGACCTCCTTCTCCCGGTCTTTAATGCTCAAGGTGACCAAAGTTTTCGCTGCCAAAAATAATGGGAAAGCAAAAAGCGTAAGCAAGCAAAATGCACGATAAAAAGAAAGAGCATGAAAATGTTGCTCCTAAGTTAAAACATTGTACCAGCATCTTCAGGCTGGAGACTTTCGGGCGCCGTCAATTTCTCCGACGCGGCAGCCTCAATAGGTTTCGCTGACGCCGGGTCAAAATCTCGTGACACCGGTGGAGGCGAACGAGATGTCTGTGCCACCGAAGCTTCAACTTCCGGAGCATCCAGGTCAATCAGATTTTGAGCTTTCGCACCAAAGCCATCGTTCAAATTCGTCGCAGCTTCACATTGGGGCTGCGGTAGCGACACATCTGGTCCTTTTTCTGATCGAGTGGTGTCGTCATCAATATAGCAAAGTGATTCCGACTCATCCACGACATCCACAAGACCGGCCACACGCTCTTTCGGAGCTGCCTCGGCCATGGCAATATCCTTTTGGATTAGCTCAGCCACGCGCCTGCCTCTCGCTTCCCGCGCCTCCAACTCCTCCGCATCAGTTTGACCCACTTGCGAAAGCCCCTCAGCCAATTTCCGCGCTGATCCTTTCTGAGGGTACTTAGTACAAGGTTGAATTTGAGGTGTCGTCACAATATCGACATCTTCGTCAGTTTCAGCAACTGGATCAACTCGCGCTCTCTTAGCGGAAGCCTCAGCATCCTCAGGCTCTTTCTCTTTAACCGCAAGCTGCTTCACCTTTTCAATGGCGTCCAGCGGTCTCTTCCTCAAGACCAGTCCCTTGTCTACCTCTCCGGGGACGGCGGGGTCTTGCGCCTTTTTCTTCTCTCTCTCGGCCACGGCAACTTTCGCCGCTTCAACCTTGCGACGGGCCAGGGTCTCATTAACCTTCGACAACTTCGTAGACTTTTCTACAAGCAGTGGCAGGGTTGCTTTTGCAGCGTCCTCCTTCCGCTTGGCCAACACATCTTGGGCTTTACTACTCTTCACGACATTTTCAACAACTGAGCTAGTCTTGCTTAACTTGGCCTTTCGTGAGGTCTCGACGGCCTCAGACCCAACATTGCCTGGAGGCTGCATTTTCTTGCCGGCCGTCGGAGGCACCGGACGAGGGGAATACGTCATGCCCATCTCATCAAAAACTCGATTAACACAGCCCTGATGCTTCAAAATCCTCTGGGCACATTCCCATTCCTTATGGGTAAAATTCCCTATCATCTGTACAACTTTCCTCTCCACTTCAGCAACGATTTCTTCGTCGGTCACATCCTTCGGTCGTTTGACATTGAAGATGGGGCTTCGTACATCATTATCAAGCCCGGGCAGCCATTGCACCTTGAATGCCCACGACCCCCATCGGGGCTGGCACGGCCAGACATCGGCAGCCACAAACTCTTCCAGGGCATCGCGCGTAGTGATCACACGCGTCGCCTGATAAAATGCCATTGTACTTGCTGAGGACCGGCTGGCCTTCGTCAACTCTGGCAACAGTTCAACCTCTAGATCGACCATGCGGCTAGCCAAATCGTATGTTGTTACCTCTTCTTGCTTTGAATTCCGACCAATCACTTCAATGGGAACATAAAACCAATATGAAGTCCATCGGTTAGCCCATTTGTTCTTGTATGCCGGAGCCAGTTCCACCGGAGCCTGATTTTTGGCCAGGCGACGGGTCTGAAAGGTACAGCAGCCATATTGAGCTTCTTTGTCCTCATCATCAACCTTCACAAGCCTTCTGGCCCAATGAATCTCAAAATGTCGAACGAAGGTTTCGACATCATTATCCCCGGCGAAGGTCCGGCATGCCCACAAAAACTTCAGTACTTGAGGGATAGAATTGGGCGTCAGTTGATGAATTTGAACACTATAGGCCGCCAAAATATCCGCAAACTTCTTGGATACCGGCAACCGAAGGCCCGCAGTGAAAAAATCCTGAAACACCACACTTTCATTTTTCCGGGGTTTCGACGTGGTTTCTTTTCCAGGCAACCGACACACCCCGGGCTTGAAGCATCCCTCTAACCGCAAGGCATCCAAATCAGCCTGAGTCATCAAGGATCGACCAATATAACAAGTCCGGGCTTTCGCCCCAGCCGGGTTCCCTTCAGATTCTTCCATAGCTGCATCAGTCTCCACTCCTATTTCGGCCTCCTCCACGTCCTCAAGCACACGTTTTTTCAACATCTGTGTCGCTAGGCATTATTTCGACATAACTCCCATCCGAACCACTATTTTCATCACTACTAGAAGAAGATGAGGTATTGCCACTCTCACGAGAGCTGGCAGACCAATCCAAACCAGAAATCTTACCAGACTTCGAGCTAGACGTCGAGGTGGAGGAGGTCGCGGCAGTTTCCGCAACTTCCGGCGCAATCTGTTTCCCACGATTCGACGACGATCCTTCGTCCTCCATGTTTTCGCAAGAACGCCTGACACAAACAACTAAGTTTCCTCAGAAACATAGACTCAAGCGCGCAGTGCTGGAAACCGAAGAACGAAAGTGCGTGTGAAAAGCAGAAGCAGAACTAACCTCACAAATTCGACTGGGGCTTCCGCTGAAGCGATTCGCCGGAAGCAGTGGCGAAAACGAAGAAACGAGAAGCCGCGAGGGAAAAATGAGGCGGGAACGCGGGGCGGGGGTTGCACCGGCGGCGGTCCCCAGCTATTTATAGGCGGTAAAACCCAACGGTCGAAAATTTCAAACTCAACGGTAAAAAACACCAGTCCAAGGGCAGTTTAGGTTTTTCCAGAGAGACCCTTGGGAACCGCCGCCGAGGAAGACATTTTCTTCCGCCTCGATTCTCGATCCCCGGGTTTCGCTGGCTCAGGTTTGCAATCAAGGCAAGCGCTTCGCCATCGAGGGGCTTCTGTTGGGGGGATTCGGAATCAAGCCTTTCGCATACCTAAAAAATAGAGAGCGGCCATGCGAAGGGTGCCGGCAGCAAAACCCCAGAAACAGCGGATTCCATTTCCACCCTCCGGGCGTCGCGTTTTGGCGGGCACTTTTCGTCGCCACCGAAGACATCAACACGAATCCAACTTAGCACAGGGCGTCAAAGTCTCGCTTGGCGACTTATTCCATGACGAAACCCCTAGGGCGAATATTATCCACCCAGGGAGCCTCGGCCTGGGATTCGAACAGGGGGTTTCGTCGTTCCTAACACTTAATGAGTTCAAACTTGAGTGTGGTTTTTGTTTCAGGTGATGAAGAGCGCTAGGCGAAAGGGGGGATCTCCAAAAGGCTCGGGAGTTTTCACCCCGACAGGCGCACGTGATGAGAGCTGGAAAGGCGCCGCGATTTGCGGCGTGACATCATGAAGTGCCGATTACGTGGAGACCTAATTGGAGATTACCCGAAGATAGCCTAGCACATTCTGTTTTGATTTGTTTTACACGAGGGTGTTCTCGGAATGTAAAAAGTCCGCCCGCCTCCCTATAAAAGGAGACAGACCGGCACTTGTAGAGGGGATCGACTTTTGAGAAATCAACTATTGCGAAAAGAGCTTTTTGGCTGTCCTTTGTTCAGTGCTCTGTGTTTTGGTTCTTGAGCTTTTGTTTCCCTTCATTGTTCGTGTGCGAGAGCTGCGACTTTCCCCACAACAGGCGTCTCCAATCGTATGAGCTAGCACTAGCTCTAAGCTGATGAATTTAAACGAGAAAAGGGTGAAACAACTAGCTTTGAATATTGTGCAGTGAGAGAACAGTGTATTGGGAATTGAGCGAGCTTATCTCTTCCCTCCTAGTTAGTCTCTTGTCTTTTGCAATGTTTCATAATTAAAAAATTAGTTTCACTAGCTAGATTGTTGGAGACGCCCTAATAATGGTTTGTATTGCAGAGCTAACAGGTCGCTCAAAGACCCAGCAACCCCATATATATATATATATATCAGAGTGGATTTTGTACCACCGGTGCTAGATGTCCCCCCGTGTGTGGTAGCTACCCATTCCTCACATGCAACGACGCATGGCTGTTTGGTGCAGACGGAGCCGTTTCTCCTCCGTTATAGTGATGACGGTCCACCAACGGAGACCAACCGCTTCGCTTCAACAGTGCACGCATGGCCCATTCTCGAACCGTCGCTACCCCACCGTCTCCGTCAGCTCCCTTTCCTGCGCCGCTACACTGAGACCCCGCGCGACGGCAGGCGGCGGATCTCAGACTCCGCTCCCTTCCTGCGCCGCCCCCGATAGGTCAACCTTGGCTCCCCCCCCCCGACCGCTTGACTGAGACCCCGCGCGGCGGCCGCCGGCGGATCTAGCTGCCGAGCTAGGTCAATCTTTGCTCCCGCTGTAACCTGGAGTGTGAGTTTGTTCTGTGTGAATTCATGAGCTGGGATTATTTTCTCGCAAACCTGGTTCCCTCTCCGCCACTGAACGAAAGGAAATGAAGGTATGCTGTGGCTTATGATGGCAATCAAAAGTACTTGTGAATAACCGAATTATCAACATGTCAATCCTAGAAAAGAATCGAATCCCTGCTTATGGACATGCTGCTTGAAAGAGTTATCTGTATCTGGAGATAGTTTCCGAGGAGGGATGCCTGCATCAAAAAAAAATACGAGTGAGGTGAAAAAAACAGGAAAAAAGGTGCAACAGATCTAAATAAAACTGAGCAATCGCGGCAAGAAGGATTGTGACTTTGAGTCTTTGGCTAACAAATTCCATGAATACTAATTGAGCAACACGCATGGACAAAACACAAGAAAACAGAAATACCCCCCAGTGAGATCAGTGCAAAAACTAACAAATTTTTTGCCTTTGAATCTTTGCCTAGCAAATTGAAGAAGAAGTAGATTGTTGCAAAAACAAATAATAACATAATATTGGTCTCCGACCTGTGATCCCGCCGATCTGATTCGTTGGGCAGGGCGTTGTGTTCTTCTTTGGGGCTGCAAATGCAAGCAGATTAGACCCCAGCCACATAAATTCGACAAAAAAGGGGAAGGGGGAACAAAAAACAATCTCGCATACGGAGTGGGAGCTACACACCTGTAAGCACGAACAAGAACACCATGGACCGTCGGTCTACTGCTGCATGGAAGATGGGGAGACAGGTCAGGGAAGGGATAGCGAAAAAGATGGCCGCCAACCGCCTTGTCCGAGCAGGAGCCGCGAAGGCGACGGCGGATCTCCAAAACGCGCCTCCGCCGTGCTGGGTTGGCGACGGGGGATCTCCCCACCGAGCCAAACCATGGGGGCCTCCAGACTAGTCCTAGCGTCCTGCAGGATACGACCGGAGCCTCCAGGATAATCACCGGCACTAGATCCACCGGCGGGCGGCGCGGAGTATCAGTGAAGCACTGCTCGGGAAAGGCGGCTTCGGCACCGTGTACCTCGGATGCCTGTCGACGGGTATGGAGGTGGCCGTGAAGCTGAAGCGAGTGATGGCAAGCGTTGGCCGATCCAGCCGAGGGGAGCAAGAGTTGGTGGCGGAGGTGAACTCGATAAGCAAGCTCTCGCACCGCAACCTCGTGAAGCTGGTCGGGTGGTGCCACGAGCGGGGCGAGTTGATGCTGCATCGGGAGGGGGGGAGCCATGGTGGATCTAAGCTGGAAGGGAAGCACTGCGGTGGCTGTAGGGAGGATGGTGCGGCGGGGAGTGAGAGGCAGCGGTGAGCTGACGCCGTTGACGGAGAGATTGCTGCCGTTAAGTGTTCGGTCGGATTCCGCAAATGGCTGGATGGGGATCGGACGGTTGAAAACAGGTAGGGTAGCTATCACGGGTGGTGGGTATCTAGCACCGGTTGTATCTAGTTATTTCTATTTATATATATATATATATATATATATATATATATATATATATATATATATATATATATATATATATATATATATATATATATATATATATATATATATATATATATATATATATATATCGGGGACAGCCCTAGGGGTCCCCTTTAACAACCAGGAAATCCCCACTTAAAACCCGCAACAAAGCCAAACACACTTTACCTAACCATGCAGGATACGGCCCACGTCGCAGGGACCTCAACGACCCACCAAGGCGGCCCTCTTGAAGATCCCCTCGAGAAGGCTTCGCCTCGCTCGAGGGTGCGCGCCTCCCTCGGGCGGGCTCCGTCCCGTTCGAGGGGGTGCGCTTCCCTCGAGCGGGCTCCGCCCCGCTCGAGGGTCCGCTCCCCCCTCGAGCGGTGCTCGCCTCGTCGAGGGTTCGCCCTGCCCTCGACCGAGGTCCGCCTCGCTCAAGGGCGCCACGCACGCATACGCCTGCCCCCGTACACGGGCGTTTAATGCCCTGACACCAGCGGGACAGAGCCATCATGCGCCCGGGGCTTGCGCCCCGGTTCCGCCGCACCAACTCCCCAGGAGGGAGCCCATCCCCATCACTGTGGGGAGGGACTGTGCAGCGCGGCCGGTGTCAGTCCCGTGACGCCGTGCGCCTGCTCAAGTACGGCTAACGCGCCGAGCCCTCGAAGGGGGGCCGGTCGCACCCTCGATTTGCTTTCTTGTGACCCTACAGGGTTAGGTGGAGACGCTAGGCCGGTGGAACGCCATCCCTGCCACTGTTACAACATGGCTACCGTCCCCGCGCGTGCAGGCGCACGCCAGGCGCTGTAGCAACAACTCCAGCACTGTGAAACGCACTGGAACGGGACGCCATTTTACCTACTCCTGTACTCCGTACGGGCCAACGTCAGCAGCTCCCTTGAGCCTATCAGAAGACATCGCTACCATCCGCCGCCCTTCTACCCTCGAACCGCCACTGTTCGGGTACAAGATAGGCCATGGCGGCCGGATCGCTGCAAGGATCGTCCGGACGGCCGCCCGCTCTATAGCATAGCACCCCACGCCCCTTCACGTAGCTAAATAGCGCGGCGCGCATGTGATTCGCTCCCTCCTTGATCTATAAAAGGGGGACGAACCCTCCCTGCCGCGGAGAGGAGGAGAGGACGAAAAACACAGACACAACACAACAGGAGACAGGCTGCGCCACGCACTTGCTCTCCAATTCTCCCACAACATCTTCAGCCACTACACCAGGGACTTGGAAGCTACGCTTCCTCTCCCGCCTTGCTTGTAGTAGCCCCACTACAGGCACCCCCGGTGCTAAGTAATATAGTGCCTTGAGAACGCCACTGCTGGACGTACGGCCCCCTCGGCCGGAACCAGGATAAACCTCTGTGTCTCTTATTGCTTAGCATCGACCATCGAGGGATAGACCACGGCGCTTACTACTGGTTAGTGTCGGGACCATATTCCGCACCGACAGTTGGCACCCACCGTGGGGCAATATGAGCGCCTAAGGTCAATCCGTCAACTCCCTCCATGGTGATCCGCACTGAGTACCGTGGTACGCGTTACAACATGGGCAGCTCGGACCCCCTCCCTGCCGGGTTCGAAATCCGGTTTGGGGGCCTGAACTTTCAGGCCACAGGGAATGGCTACCTCATGCGCCTCACCAAACGTGAGGAGCTCCGCGCGCGGCGCCAGGCCGGGTCCGCCCCGGTCCCCGCCGCACGCACCACCACGGCGCGGACACCCGCGAGCACGGACGCCGCGGGCCCGTCAACGCCACAATGTCGCCGCCGCTGCGGGGCCGCGTTCGCGCCGGGCGCGGTCGGAGCGACGGCAGCCGAGCGTGCCGCCTCTCAACATGACGCGCCCGCCACCACGACCGCTGCCACCCCCGCGCGGGACGGCGTGCGGTCTCGGACCGCGCCTTCCCATTGGGGGCCGCGCGGAGCCACGACGGCCTACAACAACAACGTCAACACCACGATGCGCGAGGGTCCCGCCCGGCCGTCACGTCTTCGTCGCCGGGGATCCCGGCGCCTCGGCGGGCGACGAGTCGTCCCCGGGCTCCCTCGACGCTCCGCCACCCGCCAACCGCCACGGGTACGCGGAATGGGGACTTCTCCGCGTGCGGGACCCGGTCATGTTCGGGCGTTTCCTTGACGCTACGGACTGCGGTTCGGTTGCTCGATGACTCCAAAGACACGGGAGCTACGACCCCGCGCGGGAATGCTACGTGGTCGTCGCTAACGACCGAGGCCAACGCCACCAACGCGGTAGGCGCCGGAGACGGAGAGATCACGCCCGCCCCGGGATCGCCACACGCCTAGCCGCGGGGGCCAAGCGCTCCCGCCGGGGCCGACGCCGACGCACGAGTTAGCCCAAGCCCGCGAGCTCGAGGCCAAGCCGGCGGAGGAATACCGAACGGTGCGGGCCGCTCCGCGCCTCGATGGCCGGAGAAGCCTCCGCTCGCGGCGAACGCGTGCGGGAGGCTGGGCGGACAGGGCCCGCGACCGCATCAACGCCGACAACCCTGACGTGCCGGCGCGGGCAAGTCAGAAGCTCGTTGCCGCCGCAACGCTGCTACAGGCCATGCCGGCACCCTCGACCCCTGAGGCACGAGACCTGCACCACGAGGTGCAGACTCTCATCGAGCAAGTGGCCGTCCAGCAGGCCGAGAGCTCGGCGTCGCGCATCCGCCAACAAGGGGATGCGCGGGGTGACGGGGCCGCACAAGGGGGCAAACCCTCGGTCCACGCGGGGGAAGCGGCGGGGCGACCCGCCAACTCGGGACGCGCGGCCAGCCCAAGGAACGGCTCCTTGACACGCGCGAGCGCCGGACGGTGGACGCTCGCAACGTCATCAACGCCCGCCGCACAAGCAAGGCGGACGCCGGCGGCGGTGGGCTACCACCCTCGACGGGGCGGACGCTACGACAGCCGGCGAGGATCGCTCCCCGACTCCGAGCCCCCGGGGACCCGTGTGTTCGGGCCGGGAGATCCGCACGGCGACCTTCCCCGCCGCTTTCGCCAACCTTCGACCATCGTCAAGTACAACGGGGAGACGGATCCCCGCGTGTGGCTCAACGACTACCGCTTGGCTTGCCGGCTAGGCGGGGCCACCGGCCGACGAGGTCATCATCCGCAACTTGCCCCCGCACCTCGGCGATGCCGCCCGGACGTGGCTCGAGCACTTGCCCGCCGCCCAAATCCACAATTGGGATGATCTCGGTCCGCACATTCGTGGGCAACTTCCGGGGCACGTACGTGCGCCCACGGAAATTCATGGGACCTACGCTCCCGCACACGAAGCCGGCGAGCCGCCGCGGGACTTCATACGGCGCTTCTCCAAGCGCGTACGGAGCCGCCCGGCCGTAGCGCGTCCGAGATCGTGCACGCCTTCCTCGAGGGCACCACATGCGGGGATCTCGTGCGAGAGCTGGGGCGCAGCCCGCCCGCGGACTCGAACGAGCTGTTCGACATCGCCACCAGCTTCGCCTCAGGAGAAGAGGCCGTGGGAGCGATCTTCGACAGCAAGAAGGGCAAGCGCTCGGAGGACGCGCCCGCGGAGGGCAGCAAGTCCAAGGAGCCCCACCGCAACGACAAGCGGGGCAAGAAGGGAAAAAAGTCGCGCCTCGAGGTGCGCGAGCAGGGGCGCGACGGCGGTAATGCCGAGGCCCTCGCTGTTGACCCGGCTCGACGGGGCCCTCGACCGGCCCCTCGAGGCCCGGGGGTGTTCGATGACATGCTGAAGAAGCCATGTCCTTATCACAAGACCCCAGTGAACCACACCCTTGAGCAGTGCGATATGCTCAAGAAATTCTATGGCCGCGTCGCCGCGAAGGAGGCAGAGGCCAAGAAAGACGGAGGAGATGGCGACGCCGGCGGCTTCCCCGCCGTGGAAAACTTGTTCCTCATCTTTGGGGGGCCAACCGTCGACATGTCGACACGCCAGCGCAAGAAGGAGCGGCACGAGGTCCTCGCCGTAGAGAAGGCGCCTCCCTCCTTCCTCAATTGGTCGGAGGACGCCATCACCTTCAGCCGGGAAGACCACCCGAACTGCGTCCCCAACCCAGGCCAGTACCCGCTGGTGGTCGACCCAATCATCGGGAACGCGCGGTTCTCGAAGGTCTTGATGGACAGGGGCAGCAGCCTCAACATCCTCTACGCGCATACGCTGCGCTTGATGGGGATCGGGCTGGACCAGCTGCGGCCCGAAGACGAAGCCATTCCATGGCATCGCGCCGGCAAGCGAGTTCGGCCCTCGGGCAGATCAACCTGCCAGTTTGGTTTGGCACCGCAAAGAATTTCCGCAAGGAGATCCTCACCTTCGAGGTGGTAGGGTTCAAGGGAGCCTACCACACTATACTTGGGCGACCCTGTTACGCCAAATTCATGGCGGTCCCCAACTATACCTACTTGAAGATGAAGATGCCAGGACCAAACGGCGTCATCACCGTCGGCTCGTCCATCGAGCACGCGTTCGACTGCGACGTCGAGTGCGTGGAGCACGCAGAGGCACTGGCGCTGGACGAAGCGCTGGTGACCACTTTGGAGAAGATGGTCAACGACGACCTCGGCTCCACATCCAAGCACACCGGCACCTTCGAGGCCGCGGAGCAGACCAAGGAGGTCCCCCTCGATCCTTCTGCCCCCGAGGGCAAGGCGTTGAGGGTCAGCTCCACCCTCGGCCCCAAATAGGAAGTGGTGCTCGTCGACTTCCTCCGCGCCAACGCCGACATCTTCGCGTGGAGCCCCTCGGATATGCCAGGCATCCCGAGGGAAGTCGCCGAGCACTCCCTTGACATCCTGCCTCACGCCCGCGCCGTGCAACAACGACTCCGCCGCTTCGACGAGGAGCGGCGACGGGCAATCGGAGCGGAGCTGCGGAAGCTTCTCGAGGCCGGATTCATCAAGGAGGTGTTCCACCCCACGTGGCTAGCAAACCCTGTGCTTGTAAAGAAAACGAATGGGAAGTGGCGGATGTGTATAGACTACACCAGTCTTAATAAAGCATGTCCTAAAGTTCCTTTTCCTCTGCCACGCATTGATCAAATCGTTGATTCGACAGCTGGGTGTGAATTGCTTTGCTTCCTTGATGCTTACTCCGGGTATCATCAAATAAAGATGAAGGAGTCCGATCAGCTAGCGACTTCGTTTATCACACCGTTCGGGATGTTTTGCTACGTCACGATGCCATTTGGCCTCCAAAACGCAGGTGCCACATACCAGCGCTGCATGCAGCACGTTTTCGGAGACCACATCGGGCGGACGGTCGAGGCGTATGTGGACGACATCGTCGTAAAGACCAGGAAGGCGGACGACCTGGTTGGCGATCTTGGCATCGCGTTTGGCTACCTACGGGCCAATGGGGTCAAGTTAAATCCCGAAAAGTGTGTCTTTGGAGTGCCGCGAGGCATGCTCCTGGGATACATTGTCTCCCAACGGGGAATCGAGGCCAACCCTGAAAATGTTTCGGCCCTCGAACGAATGGGTCCGATCCGGGACCTCAAAGGGGTGCAAAAGGTGCTGGGGTACCTTGCCGCCTTAAGCCGCTTCATCTCGAGGCTCGGCGAAAAGGGCCTGCCCCTCTATCGCCTCCTCAAGAAGCACGAGCGCTTCTCCTGGACCGCCGAGGCCCAGGACGCGCTCGACAAGCTAAAGGCGTCCTTAGCGCACGCCCCAATTCTCACGCCACCGCAGGATGGCGAACCCCTGCAGCTCTATGTAGCCGCGACCACCCAGGTGGTCAGCGCCGTGATCGTGGTGGAGCGCACGGAGGAAGGGCACGCCCTGCCGGTCCAGCGGCCAGTCTATTACATCAGCGAGGTCCTGTCGGACACCAAGACACTCTACCCCCAGGTCCAGAAGTTGTTCTACGCGGTGGTCCTTGCGCGGCGCAAGCTCCGCCATTACTTCGAGGCCCACCCCGTCACGGTGGTCTCCTCCTTTCCGCTGGGGGAGATCATCCGCAATCCCGACGCCGCGGGCAGGATCGCCAAATGGTCCGTGGAGTTGATGGGCGAGACGCTTGCCTACGCCCAGCGCAAGGCCGTCAAATCCCAAATCTTGGCGGATTTCGTCGCTGAGTGGACGGACACACACCGCCGCCGCGCGCATCCAAGCAGAATGCTGGACTCGTTCTTCGACAGCTCGGTGATGAAAACGGGGGCGGGCGCGAGCCTGCTCTTCGTGTCCCCCCTCGGAGAACACATGCGGTACGCAGTGCGCCTCCACTTCCCTGCGTCTAACAATATGGCTGAATACGAGGCCCTCCTCTGTGGCCTCAAAATCGCCATTGAGTTAGGCGTCAAGCGCCTTGATGTGCGGGGGGACTCGCAGCTCGTAATCGATCAAGTCATGAAGAGCGCGAGCTGCCATGACGACAAGATGGAGGCCTACTGCAAAGCCGTGCGAGCCCTCGAGGACAAGTTCTACGGCATCGAGCTCAACCATGTGCCCCGCCGGTACAACAAGGAGGCGGATGAGTTGGCCAAGATCGCGTCCGGGCGGATCACCGTCCCCCCGAACGTTTTCGCGCGCGACGTCGCTCAGCCCTCGGTCGTCTTCGAGCCCCACCCCTCGAATCACGGCAAACCCTCGGGGGCTCCCTCGAGCCCAGCGGGTGCGGAACCCATGGACGAGAACCCCTCGAACGAGGCATACGTGCTCTCCCTCCTCGAGGGGTATGGCTCCTACGAGGCCGACGTGATGGACATCGAGCCGGCTCCTATCAAAGCGGACTGGCGCGACAAATACATTGCCTGGATGGCTCGAGGGGAGCTCCCCGCGGACCGGGCCGCGGCCAGGCGCATCGCCAGGATGGCCAAGTCTTTTTCCCTCGTTGACGGCGAGCTGTACAAGCGCGCCGCCTCTGGCATCCTACAGCGATGCGTGCCCATCCCCGAGGGGCGCAAGCTCCTACGGGACATCCACGCCGGAATCTGTGGCCACCACGCCGCGCCTCGCACCCTCGTCGGCAACACGTTCCGCCAGGGCCTTTACTGGCCCACCGCGGTCGCGGACGCCAGCGAAATCGTACGCACTTGTGAAGGGTGCCAGTACTACGCCCGCAAGTCCAACCTGCCCGCCCATGCCCTACAGACCATCCCCGTAACATGGCCATTTGTCGTGTGGGGGCTGGACATCGTCGGGCCCCTGCGGAAGGCGCCCGGGGGCTTCACCCACTTGTTGGTCGCGATCGACAAGTTCTCCAAGTGGGTGGAGGTGCGCCCCATCACGAACCTCGGGCGAGCAAGCGGGCGGTAACATTCTTCACCGATATCGTCTACCGCTTTGGAGTGCCAAACTCCATCATCACCGACGATGGGTCCCGTTCACGGGCGAGGAAGTTCTTGGAGTTCTGCGACAAATTCCACATTCGCGTGGATTGGGCAGCTGTGGCACACCCATAGACCAACGACCAAGTAGAGCGTGCCAACGGCATGATCTTACAAGGCCTCAAGCCCAGAATTTTCGACCGGCTAAACAAATGGGGCGAAAATGGCTCCAAGAGTTACCACGGTTGTGTGGAGCCTAAGGACTACCCCCGAGCGAGCCACCGGGTTCACCCCGTTTTTCCTAGTCCATGGCGCGGAGGCCGTCCTCCCCACAGACTTAGAATACGGATCGCCCAGGGTTCGAGGCTATGACGAGGAGGCCAACCAGCGAGCCCGCGAGGACTCGCTGGATCAGCTGGACGAGGCACGCCTCATGGCCTTGATGCATTCCGCAAGGTATCAACAGTCCCTAAGATGCTACCAAGCGCGCAAGATACGTCGATGGGACTTCAGCGAAGGGGACTTGGTCCTAAGGCTACGCCAAGACAACCGAGGGCGCCACAAGCTGTCGCCCCCATGGGAGGGACCCTACGTCGTGGTGAAGGTACTCAAGCCCAACACGTACAAGCTGGCCAACGAGGACGGTGAAGAGCTCACCAACGCCTGGAACATCCAACAGCTACGTCGCTTCTACCCCTAGCTAGGATTTCCAAGTATTTTTTGTTGTAAAAATCATATCACCAACGCCCCAGTTGGTGACAACCATGTAAATACCATAAGTCTAATGGAAAGGGCAACTCGGCTTTCCCATGAAACCCAAGTTACCCTCGGGGGAAGCTGCGGGGGGCCCCCCCCCCCCCCCCAAAACGGTCCCATTTTCGCGCAAAAACAAGACAACTCATGAGCGCTAAGTTTGTTTTCTACTCCAGCCTCGAGCAACGATTCGAACAGGGCGCAGGCAGCCTAGCGGAAGGACCGCGCGAGCCAGAGATAGCCTACGCCGCGAGGATATGGCCCTTCTCTCTCGCCTCCAACCCAGCAGGCCCCCCGCGAAAATCGAACGCCCCTAAGTAAAATCTACTCAGGAAGAAGGAGAAACAAAAAGCGCAATAAACAAAAGACTTCATTTCGTATCAACAAATGTTTACGATTGAGATAACTTGTTTATTTACAAAGGCCGCATGGCCAGAATACTGATACACAAATAAAAACGGGCCTAGCGCCCAACTGTCTTCAGGCGGGAGGAGCGGCAGCATCAGCAGCGTCCGGAAAGAGGAACTCCTCGAAGGCTTCAGCGAGCGACCCGGCGGCATCGGCGGCGAGCGCGTCCACACGCTCCATCGCTACCTCGTCCTCAACACCGTCGGGGACGACGTAACCCTCCACCAGCGCCTCGAAGTTGACCTCATAGTGGGACCGCACCACTCCGAGGGACTTCTGGACGCCCAGATGCAGCGCCCGGCGCATCCGCTCGGTGACGTGGCCGCCAAGGGCGCGCAGCGGCCGGCCGGCCGAGCCGCCGCCCGTGCTTCACCCTCCTCCACGGCTTGGCGGTGTCTCGAGGGCCGCACCACGCGGCCCCCGCAGCCCCGCTCGGAGGAGTTATAGGAAGCTCGCGGCCGCCTCGGCCCGCTCACCGCATGCCCCGCAGCGGTGCGCAAGCCCTCGGAATCGCCAATACAAGAAGGAAATCAGAAAGGGGAATGCGAACCTTCTAACAGAAAACCAACAAAGCAGGAGTCAAACAGCGGCTCACCTTCGACTTGCTTCCTCTCCACCTCGAGGGCACGGCGCTCGGCCTCGACCGCCAGCTCGAGGCCCTTGACGGTCTCACCCTGCTTCTGGAGGGCCAGCTCTTGGTTTGCGCTTGTAATGCTGAGCACAATGAGCTCGCCCTTGGCCTTAGAGAGCTTGGTGTCCTGCTCCGCCAATGACTTCTGCGCCGCCTCGCGAGCGACGCGCTCTTGCTCCAGCGCCAACTGGGCGTCGGCGAGGGCGGCTTGCTCCTGCTGGAGCCGCCCCTCGCCCCTTGGCGGGCGGTGCGCTCCGCGAGAGCTGCTCCTCGGCCGACGACGAGCGCCGCGGCCTGGCGTCGAGGGCGGCCTTCAAGTCGTCGGCTTCCTTGGCCCGCCGCTCCGGCCGCGCGCGCCGGCTCCTCGGCCGGCGCCGCCGCGCCGCGCCCCCTCGAGCGACGAGCGGAGCCCCCGGTTCTCGCCGCGGACGCTGGCTACCTCTGCCTCCCAATTAGTCGCCAGCGTGCGCATCTTCTCCAAGTCTGAGCGCGCCTGCCACAGCGCCTCATAACGGTCGATGAGGGCTGCGCAGACCCGCTCGAGACTAGAGCGGCGCGCAGGGTCCTGCCTCGAGCTCTCGGGGAGTTCGTCGTGCCAGGCCACGGCCCGCACGCCGGCCCACCGTCCGAGTCCTGAGGGCGTCAGCAAGCGCGTCGAAAGCGCTGCATCGCTCCCGGAGCTGGTGGAGCTCGGCGTTCACCCGATCGAAGGCGTCGTACTTGTCGTGGGCGCGGCGCTCGAGCTCCTGGCGCCCATAAATCAAAACCCGTAAGCGCCGCAACACGGAAACAGCGCACAAAAACGAGAGAAAGAAGAAAACGAACAACAATGCCCTACCTGGAAGACGCGCCATGCGGGGCCGCCATGGACCCTCAGTGCCTCGTTCAGCGCGCAGTTGAGCGCGGCGCCGTGGCTCCGGAGCTCTCCCCAGAGCTCCTGCTCTCCCTGGGCGTCAGCGAACGCGGGGGGATCGCCGCCGGTCCCCTCACCGGGCGGAGTGGCCGGCGCGGGAGGACGAGGCCTCGGCGCCGTGTCCTCGGTCCCCCGCCACCATGTGACCCTCACGCCGCCTCACGAGGGCCCCCTCCCCGGGGGCTCGGGGGAGCGTGTGGGGAAGCTCGCCCATCGGTCCCACCCGGCGGCGGGGGAGTCGTCGTCCGGGACCTCCACCACCTCGCGCCGGGAACCGCCGGCGGGCGCCGGCCCTTCGCCCGCCTCCACTCGCGCCTCCACGGCCGCGGGCGCCTTAAGGTGGCGCCGCGCCCACCGCCTGCGGCCGCCCCCCCGCGGCCGGGCGCCCGCCGCCCTCCACGCGCGCCCACCGCCTCCGGCCGTGCCTCCGCGACCACGGGTGCCACCGCGGGCCGCACCCGCTCCGCCTCCGCCGCGGTTGGCGCCACAGTCGCGCCTCCGCCGCACAGCCCACCATCGGCCGCACCTCCGCCGCGACCGCCGCAAGGGGGTCGCGCGCCTCGCCACGGCCGGCGCCGGCCGCCCTCGGCAACCGCCGGCCGCGCGATGGCGGGTCGGATCCGCCGCCGAGGCCTCGAAGCCTCGGCCCGGGCCTTGCGAGCTCTCACCCGCCGCCGCCGTGCTTGCCCCCGCCCGCGACGCCCTCGACGAGCGCCGCCGGGTGGGGATGGATGCGTCCGCCCTCAGCACCTTGGCCGGTGCGAGGGGAGGCACAGTTGGCACCACCCTGCGCAAGCACAAACAGAAAGTTAGAATGCCTGATCGTCAAAAAACCGAACCAAGTGGAGGATCGAGCCCCTTACCTCGAAGAGGAAAAGGCGCGCTTCCTTTTCCTCGAAGCCTCAGCGGATGAGGCCGGCGCGGCCGGCACGCCCCGCCGCCGCGCCTCCCGACGACTCCACCGCGCGTGCGGGCCCCGCCCCCACGCGCAAGCACGCTTACCCCGCGTGCACGGGGCGCGCTTGCCGAGCGCACCTCCGCGGCACGCGCCGGCCGTCTCCGCGGCGCGCGCCGCCCTTGTTGTCGACCGCCTAGCGGCGGGCGCCGTTGCGCCCGCCCCGGCGATGCCGCCCTTGCCGCCGAAGCCGGCTCCGGCGACGAGGGGCGCGGGCTCCCACCTATCGGGGGGCCCCGCCCCTCGCCCTCTTCCTCTTCGTCCTCCTCCGAGGACGAGTACTCCTCGGTCCCCGGGGAGGAGAGCCCCGCCTCCTTGCGCCGCCGGTACTCCGCGCTCCGTCGCTCGCGACGCTCGCGGTGCCGCCTCGCGCGCTCCTTCCGCGTGCCGCCCGCTCCCGCTCCCGTTCGTCGCGCCGCCCGGCCGAGCGCGCGGGAGTCGGGGGTGGGCGGAACGGACTTCGCGGCGGTGAAGCTCACCAGCTGCATGCAGGAACGTCAAAGACACGTCAGGAGGCAGAGGCAGCGCCAAGAATTAAAACGGAATCAAGAATCATACTCACCAGCGGGTCGGTGGGGAGCATCTCGAGTTCCCACGGGGTCCGTTCCGGATGCGCCGGCATCCGGGTGTCGACGGCGTTCCGCGCCCGGGTGAGCGCATACGGCCGCCCGAGGGGAGTCGGGAGCATCCGCGACCTCGCCAGCGCGATGGGGTCCGCCTCCTCTGTCATCTCGTAGATCCAGAGCGGCCTCTCCATCAGAGGCACAACCCGCCGGTGATGGAGGAAGGCGAGGACGCCCATCGCGGTCAGCCCCTGCTCCGACAGGCTCCTCAGGGCGGCTAGGACCGAGTCCTGCAGCCTCCGATGCTGGGATGAGGACACCCCGTAGCCCCAGGAGTTGGGCTTCTCCTTGAACACCCGACCGGTGTAGGGGGGGAGGCCGGGCTCGGCGTTGCGCAGGTAGAACCATCCCCGCTCCCGGCCCGGCGTTGTTCGTCGTTATGGTGCGGGGGATGTAGTCGTCCTTGAACCGCCCCCCGCGAGGGCGAGCGACATCTCGCCGGCGCGCACCGCGCGGCGGGTCCCTCGGCTCCGTCGTGGGCTGCGTGAAGAACTCCGCGCGTAAGAGGTGTACCCGCAGCTCCCGCTGACCGGGATCCCCAGATACCCCTCGCAGACGCCCACGAACGTGGCCGCCTGCGAAATCGCGTTGGGCGCGAAGTTGTGCAACTCCACGCCGTAGTAGTGGCACAACGCTCGCATGAAGCGGCTCGCCGGCACGTTGAAGCCTCGCTCGTGGAAGCGGATAAAGCTCACCACGTAGCCTTCCGGCGGGTTGGGCGCGCGGTCCCCCGCCGGCGGCACTATCCACTCCGCCGGGCGGCCCTCCTCATTTGCCGCCAACTGGCCGGCGGTGACCAGCTCGTTGAGGGCCAGCGGGGTCACCGACGACCGCTCCCAGGCGTACGGGTCAAGGATCGTGAGGGGCGGAGGCGGCGCCATGAGAAGAGGGCAAAGGATGAAGGATCAGATGGCGACTAGAGAGGGGGGGAGTGAATAGGAGCCGGTAAAAATTCTTCCCAAAGAACCCGGCCTATGCCCTACTCAAATCCGGTCACACACAAGCGATGGATCGAATCACGCACCAATCGCCAAGACCACGAGGTTATGGATCAACCTCTAGTCCTAGGAACGATTCCTTGAAGCACACGCGGAAGCAAGAAAGAAGAGGGAAAGGAATCGAACCAAGAAGCAAAGCGCTCAGCCTCAGGCGGACCGTCCGGCCAGACAGGGCGGACCGTCCGCAAAGGGCCACGCGGACCGTCCGGCCGGGTACCGCGGACCGTCCGCACCCGAGCCGCGGACCGTCCGCCCGAGCCGCGGACCGTCCGTTAAATCACACGGAACCAACCGAAGCAACCCACGAACCACGGACCGTCCGCGGGGAGCACGCGGACCGTCCGCCGTGCACCCGCGGACCGTCCGCCCTCTGCTGCGGACCGTCCGAAACTCCGTCCAACCGAAAACCAAAATCGCGACGGATCGAAACGAAAGACGAGCAAGAAAACGAAGAACACGGGACGAACCCTAGCCGCGCGGACCGTCCGCCTGGTCCTCGCGGACCGTCCGCCAGGTGCGGACAGAGCTGAAAACGCCCGACCCCGAAAGTCAACTCCCCCAAATCTTCATCGGATTTCCCAAACGGTTGAAGCTGTTGAGACAAGGGTTTGGGTACTTGAAAAGCGTCACACAAGGATGCTATAGCCCAAAAATCTTGCCTCCTAACTCCCTAAATCACCGGGAATCGCGAATCCTTTGAGCACCACCAAAAACTAGAGCACCGAACGAAAACTCACGAATCGAAGTGGTTTCCCGGCGTTTGAGGGCACAAGATCAAGCACAAAGATGCACAAGACAACTATCCATGTTTCCCTCAAAGAAATCCGGGGAGAAACCCACTCAAATCCGCGAAATCACACCGGGAACAAAGGCACGAAAACAAGCACAAAAAGACACGAAAAACAACCCCGAATCTTCTATACAAACTAGGAAAGATTCACAAGGTCTAGCATGCCGCCCTAGCATCCATCCCTCTCAACAAATCTCTCATGAAGCTATCATGCTAGCCTAGAGAAAATAGAAGGAAAAATAGCAACGAAAATGAGAAAGAGGAGGGAGGAAATGAAACCCTAAGTCGTGGAGAGAGAGAGCCATCCACACACCCTCATGGCTTATATATCGGGTCCCGCCGGAGTGGTAAATGACTCGACTACCCTTAACTTAACTACTGGCGATACAACCCACGCAGGGGTATTTTGGTAATGTTTGTGGGTCTTGCCATCGGCCGGCCACGCCTTTGCCGCACCCCGCGTCCTCCCGACGCAAGCCATGCGATCCCGCCGCGTGTCCTCCGCCTCGAAGCTTCCCGACACGCCCGGATCTCGTCTCCGTCGTGTTGGGCCCTCGGACTTGGTTTTGAGGCCCAAACCAAGAAACCATCCGCCGATGGTTTTGTGGGTAAACCACCAAACCCCGCGTGCCCGATCCGGCCTCCCGCCAAACCACTTGACTTGACCGCCACCGTGCACCGGCTCGTTTGTCCATGACTTCGTCTTGCTTGTGTCGCCACCATGTGGCCCGCACCCGGGCCCCGCCGTCCACCGGGTCCCTCGAACCGAGCCTACTTGTCTCTCCATCTCCCGAGGCCCCTCAAGGTCGAAGACCTTTCGCGCCCGTTCTTCACCCGCAACAACACGAACTAGGCCGCAGCCTACACCTCGCGCACTAAGCCAAGAGTCACTCCAACACCCGTTGTCAATCACTCATCACCGAGGAGCGGTCATCCATCGACCACCGGGACGCTCCCGGTCCTCAATCTCCCCCTTGATGAGTGCATTGACAACACACAACGCGAAATGAAATTCGAGAAAAAGAGAAAAGAAAGAAGAAAGAAAAACAAAGAAGCTCAACTCATGACCAAAACCGAAGAAAGGCAAAGAAAGGTCACAAGCCAAGCAAAGCACAAAATCCACACCGAAAACAAGCAAGAAAGCTCCCCCCCGAACAAATGCAAGCTCCCCCGAACATGTGGATGCAAACTTCCAATTTTCAGCTCACCTCTTCTGAATTTTCATTAAGCTCACCTCTTCTCCCCCTTGTTGACAATGTATGAATCAAGGTGAAAATGCAGAAATGCTAAACAAAGCATATAAACAACTACATGAGCTTCTCAAATAGGCCAAATCTAGTGTCAAAGGCTAAAAATGAGACAAAGATCACACATATGAATCATAGCATAGGCAAAGCATTGCCACAAGTAATATATGAAAATACAAGCATGTGACAAAGCAAAATTTTCAGATTTAAGCAGTTTTACCAAAAGAAGGCTCGCTTCACATGTAAAAGCCTATCCATGTCACAGTTGAGCCACAAACATGCATACCATTCAAAGATCATACAAGGATATCAAATTCTCAGCAAAAGATCATGGCAAACACCCATAAAGCAAAGCATGTCATGTCAAAGCTCATGAGCCATGTGTCCACTTCGGGGAGACTTCTCCACTAGTGAACATCATGCAACATGTTTAGCACCCATATGTGAAAGATAATATATGTTAAGCATAGACATGATGGATGGAGCATTTTTCAAGCATTCACACTTCTTTGCAAGATTAATTCATTTCATGGTACATGAAGTGCCTTGGCGGCAAAAAGAAGCTTATGCTCCCCCATGAATGCAACATAGGCTAAACATTCACAATGATATTCGGCCTTTGGCCCAAATGCAAGAACAAGGCATCCAAGCACAATCTAAGCATGAAAAGCACATTTAGACCAAACTGTGACATGGATACACAACTACACACGAGTGGAGCATATTTCATCAAGTTTAGCATTTATTTCAAAAGGGGCTATCTCACCACACATATATCTCAAATATTCCAAGAGCATAGCCTCACATCACCATTTCTCCACACATATAACCCATATCTCACAAATAGCCAAAGAGACTCAAATATGGCATATGAAAGAAGCTCATCGTCCTAAAATGCAATAAATGACAAATGCAACATGATATATGACAAGATGGCTATCCTACCATGGTTTGTACATCAAGCAAAGCATGTATATACATCAAAGTAGACATGGTCTGATACATATGATACAAAAGGAAATCCCCCAAGAATCAACTAGAAAGGGCAACATCCCCAAGTTCCCCCCGCAAGCGCACAAAAGTAGCTTGGTCGAGAGGCTTTGTAAAGATATCGGCTAGCTGATCTTGGGTAGGGACATGGCTCAAAACAATGGTTCCTTTCTCCACATTGTCCCTCAAGAAATGATACCTCACTTCTATATGTTTGGTTCTGGAGTGAAGCACTGGGTTTTTGGCTACGCTTATGGCACTGGTGCTATCACAAAGAAGTGGGATCTCGGGTGCACTCCTCACCAAAGTCTCTCAAAGTGTATGAAATCCACAACAGTTGGGAACAACAACTCGCGGCAAGCAACATACTTGCCTCTGTGGTAGACTGAGCTACACTAGACTGCTTGCGGGAAGACCATGAGACCAACGAAGACCCAAGAAACTGGCAAGTGCCGAAGTAGACTTCCTCTCGACTCGACATCCAGTAAAGTCCGCATCGGAAAAACCATGAAGAGACAGAGTCGAGGAGGAAGAATACCAAAGGCCAAGACCGGGGGCGGATCGTAGGTACCGAAAATCCTCTTGACGGCCGTCGATGTGATGTCCTCGGCGAAGCCTCGAAAACGAGCGCACGGACACACGCCGAACCGTATGTCCGGCCTCGTCGCCGTCAAGTAGAGGAGGGAGCCGATCATGCTCCTGTACTCCCGCTGGTCCACTGGTTCTCCGTCCTCATCCGCATCCAAAGTGGCCGTACTCCCCATGGGAGTCGACATCGGCTTCACATCTTGTATCTGGAACTTCCTCAGCATGTCTTTCGTGTACTTGGTTTGGTGCACAAATGTACCGTCCTTCACTTGTTTGATCTCGACCGTGTAGTGTGTTCATCGATGTCCCCAATGATCTTCGATAGGGGATGCACTTCTTGAATCTGCCGGGGAGCCTCACGCCTCGAGACTACCTCCCCCTCAACTTCCGGGCTTCTCTCGCTCGGTCCTCTTGTTGCACCGTCGTAGGGGAAGTAGTGGGTACATGCTCAGCTTCGGGTGCATGATTCTCCCCATCATCACCTCCAGCTTCATCTTTCTCCTCCTCAAAGAGGTCCTCGGCCATCTCTTCATCACCTGCACATTCAAAGCCAAGAGAGGTACATGGCATTGTCTCGTCGAAGGTCACTTCGCAAGTCTCCATGATTTTGTTAGTCTCAAGGTTAAGCACCCTATAGGCTCTAGAATGGTTAGCATATCCAAAGAAAATACCATCACTAGACCTAGCCTCAAACTTGTCGAGTTTTCCCTTCTTCAAAATAAAACACTTGCGGCCCAAAGACTCGGAAATGACTCACCTTGGGTGCCCGACCATGCATAAGCTCATAACAGTCTTCTTCTTGAAAGCTCTCAATAAAATGCGGTTGGAAACATGACAAGCCGTATTGACCGCCTCGGCCCCAATACCTCCTAGGAGTCCTGTGCTCATCGAGCATCGTCCTAGCCATCTCACAAAGAGTCCGATTTTTCCTTTCCACGACTCCATTTTGAGGGGGCACATAAGGGGTCGAATACTAATGTTCAAGACCTAGATCACGACAAAAGGCATCAAAACGAGAGTTCTTGAACTCAGAGCCATTATCACCGGCGGATAGCTCGAATAGCATTCCCATGCCTCTCGTTTTTCAACCTCACGATCGCATCTCGAACAAAACCAAATGTCTCACTCTTATCCTCCAAGAAGAACACCCGGGCATAGCGAGAGTAATCGTCCACCACAACAAGGACATACCACTTCCCACCCACCGAGCGAACTCGAGCCGGCCCAACAAGGTCCATATGCAACGGCTCCGTCGGACGCTCGGTCATGACATCGGTCGGGGGTGGATGGGGAGTGGCTACCATCTTACCATGCCTACAAGGAGCACAAACCAAATCCTTCTCAAGCTTCAACCTCGGCAATCCTCGACAAGATCAAGACCACTCAAGCGGGAAACCAAATCAAAGCTCAAGTGTCCCAACCGCCTATGCCATTTCCACAAATCGAAGAAGGACCGGCCATCAAACAAATGAACGAGCAGACCCAAAGAACGAGAGAAATCAGCCCCGAAAATCGACCCTCGGGGATGATCATACGGACAAGATCACCTCGAGAATCAAGCAAACGAGACTCGCCGGACTTGAAACGCACCTCAAAACCCTCATCAAGCAACTGAGAAACCGAAAGCAAATTAAAACCCAAAGACTTCACAAGAGCCACTCTCTTCAACGTTACCTTGTCACTCACATGCACAACACCCTCCGAAAGCACCCTACCTCGTCCATTGTCCCCAAATGTGATGTACATCTTTTCCTTTACTGGGGTGAGGCTGGAGAACCACTTCTTATCTCCGGTCATGTGTCGAGAACACCCGGAGTCGATCAACCAAATGTTCTCCAAGCCTCCCGCCCGTAGTCGAAACAAGAACGAGAGTGAGCTAGCGACTTGACACCGGGGTTAGCACGGAGAAAGTTAAACCGTTGTCGAGCCATCTCGCTCAAAAGAGGGGTTAGCAAACATCATTCCCTTGCCACCAAACTTCCCATGTCCCATGGGAGGAGTACGAGCACCACGAGGGGGAAAACGTGGTCCGTAGTTCCTCCGGGAACCCAAAGCTGCGATCATCTCCCCTAAACCCGTAGCGAGGACGAGTAGGAGGATGTCCAAAGCAAAACCACCACGAGCCCGACCAAATGAAGGACCGATACGGCGAACCGAGAGGGGGGGGGAGTGAATGGGAGCCGATAAAAATTCTTCTCGAAGGAGATGAAAACTCCAACAAGACGAACGCGGCTTCCAACACACGTCTCTCGACTCACTACCAAGGTTGGTCAAGCCCACGTAGCCACCGGAGTGCCACTAGACCTAGGAACCAACACGCAACCTTCCGACCCGAGAAATACGGCAGGAAAAACCAAACCTCGAGTCTACGAGACTCACACCGGTCGACCGGTGAGCACCACCGGCCGACCGGTCCCCGCCGGTGAAACCGAGCAACTTCCACTAAGTGGCTCTACACCGGTCGACCGGTGAGACACACCGGTCGGACCGATGGCGACCGAAAGCCCCCAAGGCACCAAACAAAGCCAACCAACCACCAAACGGACCCAAACTCAAAACAAGAAGCAACACGGGACAACAAGCGAACTCACCAAGACGTTCACCCGAGCAAAATCCCACAAGGGCTTGCACCGGTCGACCGGCCAAGAGCACCGGTCGACCGGTGTAGCTCGGGCGCTCGGGATGAACAAGCACCCGCGGGTCAACTCCCCCAAATCCAAATCTCGATCTCCCGAATCGCTCCACGGACTTGAACAAGACTTTGGGGATATCATGAACACCTCATGAGGAGTTCATAGCCAAGTTTAATCCCACCAAAACTCGTCCAAAAAGGAGGAATCGAAGAAATCCCGCCGAAAGCACTTCCAACCCAAGAACTCAAGAAACCCCCAAAATCGAGCACCTTTTCTCACGGATTTGGGAGGGGAATCACAATCCAAAGAACCAAGAAGGGTTCCCACAAATTTCCCCCATCAAATCCCCAAGAGAAAAGCCCCGAAAACACCCCAAAGAAATCACCGAGAGAGGGCTCCGAAAATCACCACCAAGAACAACCGGGGAAAACACATCCAAACCTTGAGGAACCACGCCGAATCATCTATACATGAAACAAAGGTTCGTACAAGGTCTAGCAAGCCGCCCGATCATCCATCCCTCTCTACAAGATCTCTCCGTGAAGCTCTCTTGCTAGTCCTAAGGAAAACCTAAAGAAAATAGGTGGAAAATAGGAAAACTAATGAGCTAGGGTTCCAAGAGTTGGCCGCCAACCTCTCACCTCTTGGGTTATATAGGCGGCAACCGAATGTCTAAAATGCCCTTCTCTAACAACTAGGGATACAAGCCCCTCAAGGGCGGATTTGGAATTCTTGATGTCTTCACCATCGGACGGATGCCCGGCGACCGCACCCTGCGTAGCCTCGACGCAAGCGATGCGATCCCGACGCGTGTCCTCCGCTTCGAAGATTCCGGACCGCGTCGTCGCACACCGGCCGACCGTGCTCCTCACCGGCCGACCGGTCCCCACCGGCCGACCGGCCGACCCACCGGCCGACCGGTCCGGTGCCGCCGCACCTCCGTCTTCGGTTCTCCGGTCTTGGCTTTGTGGATCAACCAAGGAACCCGGTGGTTTTCTCGGTGAACCACCGGAAACCCCGCGAACTCGGTGTAGCCTCCGCCAATCTCCACTCATGACTTGGCTCCCACGTAGTCCCGGCTCGACCTTGGTTTTGAGGCTCAACCAAGAAACCGTCCACGACTTCATCTTGCTGTTCATGCCACCATGCGGCCCGCACTTGACCCCCGCCGGCCACCGGTCCCTCGAACAAAGCCTACTTGTCTTCTCCACACCCGGAGGCCTCACCGGCGACGACCTTTCGCGCTTGTTCTTCACCTGCACCAACACGAGTCAAGCCGCAACCTGCACCTGCAATACTTAGCCAAGAATCAGTCCACACAACGTTGTCAATCACTCATCACACAAGGAAGCGACCATCCACCGGTCCTCGAACCACACATGGTCCTCAATCTCCCCCTTGATGAGTGCATTGACAACACCCACACGAAAGTAACAAGAGAAAAGAAAAAGAAAAGAAACGAACAGAAAGAAACTCCAACAAGCGATCGAAAGCCAAACAAAGGCAAAGAGCAAGATCACTTGAAGAAGACAAGTCTCGGACCCCTTAGGCAAGGGCAACGGCTCGACACATCCGAGACAAAGCAAAGCTCAAGCAAAGAGCACAAACCACCGAAACAAAACTCAAAAACTCTCAAAGAGCTCCCCCCGCACACATGCAAGCTCCCCCCGAACCAATGCAACTCCCCCCGGACGAATGCATGCAAAACAAACAAAAACAGGGCGCCGCAAAGCAATTTCGACTCACACCGGTCGATCGGTCATCACCACCGGTCGACCGGTGCCCAACATATGTACGAGGCCAGCACTCACACCGGTCATACCGGTGCTCTTCACCGGTCGACCGGTGTAAAACAGAGCCCGTAAATGGCTCGAAACCACTCGAAAACCTTCTAAATGTATCCACTAAGCCATTTCAAGCTCAAACTTCTCCCCCTTGTTGGCAATGCATGAATCAAGCCAAAAATGCAAAACTTTCAACCTAGAGCTTCTCAAAGATACAAAATTCAACAAAGAATGCTACACACGTCCAAATGAGCAAGTTAGGTACTCTACGGCTTCGTATCGATCTCAACTACATGATCACCAAGTTTCACAACCATTGGACGAAGCTAAGATGGATTTTGGCAATTTTGCGAAAAACTTGCCTCTCACGAGCAAAGACCTAAACATGATCAAAGCATATCAAAATGGCAAAGCCACACAAACTTCATGCTAGGACAGCTATTCTAACCATAAGACCATCACAAACACCCACAAGCACCTCATGTCATGTCAAAGCCACCGAGCCATGTGCCTACTTCTATGTATGAGACTTCTCATTGGTAGGCATCATGCAACGGTTTAGCACCCAAAGCAAATTAAATTCAGCACATATGACATGGGAGCATATTTTCCAAGCATTTTTCATTTCATTTTCAGATTTGTAAATGGTACATGAAATGTCTTTGCGACAAAAAGGAACTTATGCTCCTCCACAAGATAAATCAAGAGGGCTAAACATTCATGATGGCAAATGAGCCTTTGGCCCCATATGATCAATAAACTAGCTATCCAACCACAAATTAAGCATAGCAAGGCCACACAAACATGTCAAGAGCATGTAAAGGCATTTACACATGAGAGAGCATACATGAGACATTTTTCAAAAACATAGCTATCAACCATGGATTATTCATCAAGATCATCAAGAGCTAAGCCAAACTAACCGTAGCATACCAAACAAGCTCACAAAGACATATATCTCATTCCATGGTGAACAATGTATACGAGAGAAGCTTTTCCTAACCAATGCATATGATACAAAATGCATGCAATCTAAGATACAAGGATGCCTATACATCATGCTACATATGCCATGCCAAATGCAAGAAATGCATAAAGGAAAGCTATACATATGCTACAAAGGAGCTCCCACACACAAAGCTCACAAACCACCGCTCCTCGAGGGGAGGCAAAAAGGGCTCGACACCACCGGCAAAAGAGCAAAGGAGCACCAAACTCACAAGCTCCCCCTAAACTCATGCATTAAGGCCAAAGAGCGTACAAAGCTCACCTTACACACATGAGATAGAGAAGGAGCAAAACAAACCAAGTGGCTTGACCAAGGCCACACACTCGAAGGTCACAAAAACACTTACCTTTATCATTTCTTCACAAATCACTCATCCTTGTCCACCATCCCCGAAAGTGATGCACCTACATGTCACCACCGGGATATAAAGTCGAAGAACCACCCCCCGATATCAACCAAATGTTCTCCGGACCATCCACCTGCAACTCAAAACCAAGAGCGAGAGCGAGCAACCGACTCAACACTGGGGTTAGTTCCAAATGTGTAAAACCAGTGCCTAGCCATTTGCTCGAAAGTGGGGTTAGCAAACACCAAACCATCTTTCCTACCAAAGCTACCTCCACGAACACCACCACGATAACCACCATGAGGGAACCAACCCTCTCTGCCTGGAGGAGGACCAAAACCACGAAAGAAAGCCCGTGGACCATCCCTCCTCTCCTTCTCAAAGCCATGACTCCTCCCATCCCCGTAGTGAGCTCGAGGGGGAGAATGCCTAGCAACCGGCCTCCCGCAAACTTTCCGGACCAACTACCGAACCACGACCTCCGGAAACAACCCTCGCACTCGTACGAGCACGAAACCCAAACCGCCGCCTCGTCCGTGCCCGCACCGGTCCGACCGGTGCCCCTCACCGGCCCGACCGGTGTAACTCGGGCAAGCAAAGCACCTCCAACGACCTTCCGCTCTCCCCAAGCCCGAACCGACTTCACACTCGCCTTGGCCCTGGGCAACTGCACACGAGGCTCAAGTACACCATCGAAAGGGTGGTACTTGTCCTTGTTAGCCCACTCCTTCGCCATTCTCTCCTCACGCTTCCTCTTGAAGCAAAACGCTCTCTTGTGACCATCCTTTCCACAAAACTCACAATGGAAACGGATCGATCTGGGCTTAGGCTTGGGATGAGGCTCTTCACAAGGCTTCTCACTTGGTTTCTCACTAGGCGTTTCTCTTGCCTTCTCACTCGGTTTTTCTTTTGGTTGGTTTGGCTTGGATGCAAACTTGTATTTGGGTGTGGGTTGTGGTGGAACCGAAACATTCCCAAATTTCCTTTCTCTCTCACCACTGCCCTCACCAACCTTATCCAATCCCAAAGCCCAACCGTCAAAGCGCTTACAGCTAGCAATCATCATACCAAGCTGAGGTTCTTGACTCGACAACCAACTCGCCGCTTCACGCAACTTATCATTCTCATCTTGCAAGCGACCAACACATTTTGCAAGATCCAAATTCTTCATAGCATGCAACTCACAAGTAGAGCAAGAAGTAGGAATAGGCACTTTCAAATCGGCCTCAAGTGAAACAATGCGAGAGCGGAGCTCAAGAATTTTCTCATGCAAACTAGGGCAAGAAGTGCAAGCACCAAGCAAAGTGGGTCTAGATTGTAGCTCACCCAACTCAACCCTAAGCACATCTAGTTCCTCACACTTGGAGGCATACTTCTCCCTAAGATCACCAAGTCACCAGAAAACAGAGCAATCAAGACAATCGTTCTCATCCGAAACAACAGGCTAGCCTTAAGGGAATCAATCTCAAGCTTGCTATCAAGCACCCGTGTCTCTAGCTCACCCACTCTAGTCCTAGCATCCTCGAGCAAAGATCTAAGCTCCTTCCTAAGCTTCTTAGCCTCTCTAAGCATGTGATCGCGATTATCAAGCAAGTCAACCAACTCCTCATTCTCCTTGCGCAAAGAGGAGAGCTCATCACATACCTCATCCTCGGAATCCAAGTCCGAGGCGTCCTTCTCGGCTTCTCTTGTCGCTCGAACCGCGAGCCATGCCGCGAAGTCGTCCTTGAGGCTTAGGCCCGTCACACAAAGGCCGTTGAGATACTTGCCAATGTTCTTCTTCTTCTTCCTCTTCTTGTCATCCTCTTCGTCTTCATCACTCGAGCTTGAAGACGTGTCCTCGAATCGTACTCGATGTCGCTCGATCTCTTCATCTTCTCTCGAGACCGCGTCTTCTTCTCATGTCCATGATCCTTCTTCTCGGACTTCTTCTTCTTGTCCTTGGACTTGTGCTTGTCGTGGTTGTTCACCTTTGGACACTCGGCGAAATAGTGTCCGGCCTTGCCGCACTTGAAGCATGTCCTCGTGTTCCTCCTCCTCGTTCACGCGAGTTCTCGTGCGGCCTCTCGAACCGCCCTCGTCAGAGCGCCGGCTCGTCCTCTCCAAGCTCGTCGAACTCCTCATCCGGCATAGACATCAAAGAGGAGAAAGAGAACATCCCGGTGGATGGATTAGTGTTAGCCTTTCCTTTCGAACCACCAACGAGGGCAAGACTATGGGAATCGGTCGGTCCCTCGAGCTTGGCGTCATGCCCCTATCCACCTCAGCCGACTTGAGCTTCGAGAACAGCTCGTTCACCGTCAGAGTATCATACCTCTCCGACTCGACTATGGCCTCGAACTTTCCGCTCCATATCGTACGATCCAAAGAGTGTAAGAGCTTGACCGCTCTATCATGATCATCATACGGGAGCACGTCCACATTGGCCCTCATGTTGTTCACCACCACCGTGAACCTCTGAAACAAGGCATCGATGGACTCACGGGGAGATGAGTGAAGTTCTCGTACTCTCTCCGTAGGTCGCATACAACCGTGCCCGAACCCGGGCGTTCCCAACATGAGCCTCCTTCAACACCGCCCAAATCCTACAAGCCAAGTGCTCGGTGTGCACCCGATCGAACTCGGGCCGACACAAAGCACGAAACAAGTAGTCGACCGCCTTATTGTTGGCGTCGAAGCCGTCCCTCGATCCCGGAGCGAGGAAATCAACCGGCCGGACATAGCTTGTGTCCACCGTGACATCCCAAAGGATCCGACCCTTTCCGCGGAGAAACGCACCCATCCGCTTGCTCCACATCCGGTAGTTCTTGCCATCGAAGTGTGGAGGACCCGAACCCCGTTCCCGGTACGCCATCCTTGGATCTTAGACCGGTTAGAGTCAACAAAGACCCGAACCGGCTCGATACCACTTGAAGGACCGATACGGCGAACCGAGAGGAGGGGGGAGTGAATGGGAGCCGATAAAAATTCTTCTCGAAGGAGATGAAAACTCCAACAAGACGAACGCGGCTTCCAACACACGTCTCGACTCACTACCAAGGTTGGTCAAGCCCACGTAGCCACCGGAGTGCCACTAGACCTAGGAACCAACACGCAACCTTCCGACCCGAGAAATACGGCAAAAAAACCAAACCTCGAGTCTACGGACTCACACCGGTCGACCGGTGAGCACCACCGGCCGACCGGTCCCCGCCGGTGAAACCGAGCAACTTCCACTAAGTGGCTCTACACCGGTCGGACCGGTGAGACACACCGGTCGACCGATGGCGACCGAAAGCCCCCAAGGCACCAAACAGAGCCAACCAACCACCAAACGGACCCAAACTCAAAACAAGCAAGAACACGGGACAACAACGAACTCACCAAGACGTTCACCCGAGCAAAATCCCACAAGGGCTTGCACCGGTCGGACCGGCCAAGAGCACCGGTCGACCGGTGTAGCTCGGGGCGACTCGGGATGAACAAGACCCGCGGGTCAACTCCCCCAAATCCAAATCTCGATCTCCCGAATCGCTCCACGGACTTGAACAAGACTTTGGGGATATCATGAACACCTCATGAGGAGTTCATAGCCAAGTTTAATCCCACCAAAACTCGTCCAAAAAGGAGGAATCGAAGAAATCCCGCCGAAAGCACTTCCAACCCAAGAACTCAAGAAACCCCCAAAATCGAGCACCTTTTCTCACGGATTTGGGAGGGGAATCACAATCCAAAGAACCAAGAAGGGTTCCCACAAATTTCCCCCATCAAATCCCCAAGAGAAAAGCCCCGAAAACACCCCAAAGAAATCACCGAGAGAGGGCTCCGAAAATCACCACCAAGAACAACCGGGGAAAACACATCCAAACCTTGAGGAACCACGCCGAATCATCTATACATGAAACAAAGGTTCGTACAAGGTCTAGCAAGCCGCCCGATCATCCATCCCTCTCTACAAGATCTCTCCGTGAAGCTCTCTTGCTAGTCCTAAGGAAAACCTAAAGAAAATAGGTGGAAAATAGGAAAACTAATGAGCTAGGGTTCCAAGAGTTGGCTGCCAACCTCTCACCTCTTGGGTTATATAGGCGGCAACCGAATGTCTAAAATGCCCTTCTCTAACAACTAGGGATACAAGCCCCTCAAGGGCGGATTTGGAATTCTTGATGTCTTCACCATCGGACGGATGCCCGGCGACCGCACCCCCGCGTAGCCTCGACGCAAGCGATGCGATCCCGACGCGTGTCCTCCGCTTCGAAGATTCCGGACCGCGTCGTCGCACACCGGCCGGACCGGTGCTCCTCACCGGCCGACCGGTCCCCACCGCCGTCGGACCGGTCGGACCCACCGGCCGGGACCGGTCCGGTGCCGCCGCACCTCCGTCTTCGGTTCTCCGGTCTTGGCTTTGTGGATCAACCAAGGAACCCGGTGGTTTTCTCGGTGAACCACCGGAAACCCCGCGAACTCGGTGTAGCCTCCGCCAATCTCCACTCATGACTTGGCTCCCACGTAGTCCCGGCTCGACCTTGGTTTTGAGGCTCAACCAAGAAACCGTCCACGACTTCATCTTGTCGTTCATGCCACCATGCGGCCCGCACTTGACCCCCGCCGGCCACCGGGTCCCTCGAACAAAGCCTACTTGTCTTCTCCACACCGGAGGCCTCACCGGCGACGACCTTTCGCGCTTGTTCTTCACCCGCACCAACACGAGTCAAGCCGCAACCCGCACCCGCAATACTTAGCCAAGAATCGGTCCACACAACGTTGTCAATCACTCATCACACAAGGAAGCGACCATCCACCGGTCCTCGAACCACACATGGTCCTCACCAAACCTCTCACCAAAGACGCACACCATCATCTCTCCCGACAAACCTCTCACCACCACCTCTCCGTGGGAACCTCGCCAACACTCCTCACACTTCCCACACCCCGTGGAAGTGGCACTCTAGGCTCGGGAATACCATGAGGCCGGCGATACTTGCCCCGGTTTGCTTGCTCCCTAGCAAGCCTCTCATCCCTCTTCCTCTTGTAGCAAAACTCGCAAGATGCCTCTCCTTGCCACAATACTCACACCCGAAGGGGATGGGTTTTGGTTTTGGCCCCGGCTTCTCTCTAGGTTTCTCACCCTTCTCACCCACAAACTTCACTAGTTTCTGGAAATCATTTGTCTTAGGTGGGAATTTGGGTGGATCTTGGGTTGTGTCAAGCTTGTTGCAAAGGTGGTTGGGCTTTGGTGTGAAAGAGTTCTTGGGTGCTTTTGGGAGTGGGACTTGGATCTCTCCGATCACCTCAAACTCGGGGTTAGACTCAACACACTTCTCGTACATACTCTCCCCCCTTGTTCTCTCCCACTTTCTCACCCACCTTCTCAAAACCCAAACCACGACCATCCGCCTCTCTTGAACTCCTCAATCATGATTTTCAATTGAGGTTCCCGCCCGTACAACCAACCCAACACCTTCCTCAAATAGTCATTCTCCTCATAGATGACATCCAAACGGGAAATAAGTTCAAGATTACGCAAAGTGACTTCATCACAGCTAGAACATGCATTTGCAACAGGAGATTTCAAAGATGCTTCCAAAGAACTAATGGTAGAACGAGCATCGACAAGCTTAGCATGCATAGTAGGACATGATTTGCAAGCACCAAGCAAAGTAGGTCTAGCCTTAAGCTCATCATATTCAGTCCTAAGAGCATCTAGTTGAGCCAAAGTAGAAGCTTTCTTCTCATTAAGCACTTTGATCTCATTCAACCAAGCATCACATTCAACACATTCAACATCATCAGGAGTAGTAGGAGCAAGTTTCAAAGAGTCATTCTCAAGTTTCAATTCAAGCAATTTTGACTCTAACTCTCCTACTTTCTCGCTAGCATTCTCAAGCTGAGCCCTAAGATCTTTCCTCATCTTTTTGGCATCTCTAAGCACACTATCATGGTTGTCAAGCAAGCCATTCAACCTAGCAATCTCAGCAAGCAAAGAGTCGGGGTCACGGTTTACCTCATCCTCAGAGTCGGAGTCGCTGTCTTCCTTCTCGCTCTTCTTGCTGCTTGAGCTATGGGCCATGCCACAAAAGCCCTCAAGCGCCACACGGCCCAGCCCGCCGAGGTTCCGCTTGCACTCTTCTTGTCCTTGCGCCTCCCGGCGTCTTCATCTTCGCTGCTTGAGCTTGACTGCTCCTCGCTTGAGCTTGAGTCAACGTCGCTCGCACCGGCCACCATAGCTCTCGCCTTGTTCTTCTTGTAGCCGCTCTTGCTCGGTCGCCGCTTGTCCTTGTCCTTGCTCTTGGACTTGTTGAAGTGCTTGCCCTTGGAGGAGTACTTGTCTTCACGCCTCAGATGCGCCTTGTACTCGTTCACCTTGTACTTGTTCTCCTCCGCTTCCGGGCACTCGGCGATGAAGTGGCCACGCTTGCCACACTTGTAGCACGTCCCTGAGCTCCGCCTTGCATTCCTCCGACTCTCGTGTAGTCGTTCAAACCTTCTTGAGAGCAAGGCCAGCTCCTCCTCGCCGCCGAAGACATCAAACTCCTCATCCGGAATGGACATGAGAGAAGACAAGGAAAACGCGTCGACGGAAGGGTTAGATTTGCCCTTTGATCCGCCCACAAGAGCAAGACTATGGTCGGTCGAGCCCTCATGCTTGGATTGCAACTTCCGTCAACCTCACCGACTTGAGCTTAGAAAAGAGGTCATCCAACTCAATAGTCAAGTAATGCCCAGACTTCTTGATGGCCTCAACCTTAGCACCCCAAACATTTGGGTCCAAGACATGCAAGAGCTTCAAAGCCTGATCATGCTCGGTGTACGGAAAATCCTCAACATTAGCTTTCATGTTGTTCATGATGGCGGTGAACCTCTGAAACATCGCATCAATGTCCTCACCGGGAAGTGGAGTGAAATTCTCATATTGCATCCGGTAAGAGACAAAGAGGCGAGCCTTCACATGGTTATCACCACCGTGAGCAACCAACAACTTCTCCCAAATTTGCCAAGCAAGATTCAAATGGTGAACATGCTCAAACTCGGATCACACAAGCTCCGACCAAGTGATCAACAAGCTTTTGCATTAGCCTCATACTTGGCCTTGGCACCGGCATCGCTCACCATAAGAGTATGGATGTTGACCGGAATAGCATAGGTCTTGTCAAGCACAATGAAATCCAACAGCTTCCCACGAAGAAAGATCATCATACGAGCCGCCCACTTGTGGTAACCCTTGCCATCGAAGTGTGGCGGACCGCCCCGCTCAACGTACGCCATCTTAGGATTCGGGACTTGTCAAAGTCGCAAAGAATCCGGCACCAAGCTCTGATACCAATTGAAGGATCAGATGGCGACTAGAGAGGGGGGGGAGTGAATAGGAGCGCGGAAAAATTCTTCCCAAAGAACCCGGCCTATGCCCTACTCAAATCCCGGTCACACACAAGCGATGGATCGAATCACGCACCAATCGCCAAGACCACGAGGTTATGGATCAACCTCTAGTCCTAGGAACGATTCCTTGAAGCACACGCGGAAGCACGAAAGAAGAGGGAAAGGAATCGAACCAAGAAGCAAAGCGCCCAGCCTCAGGCGGACCGTCCGGCCCGACAGGGCGGACCGTCCGCAAAGGGCCGCGCGGACCGTCCTGGCCGGGTACCGCGGACCGTCCGCACCCGAGCCGCGGACCGTCCGGCCCGAGCCGCGGACCGTCCGTTAAATCACACGAACCAACCGAAGCAACCCACGAACCCCGGACCGTCCGCGGGGAGCACGCGGACCGTCCGCCAGTGCACCCACGGACCGTCCGCCCTCTCGCCGCGACCGTCCGAAACTCCGTCCAACCGAAAACCAAAATCGCGACGGATCGAAACGAAAGACGAGCAAGAACACGAAGAACACGGGACGAACCCTAGCCGCGCGGACCGTCCGCCCGGTCCTCGCGGACCGTCCCGAAGCCGTGACGGAGAGCCGAAAACGCCCGACCCCCGAAAGTCAACTCCCCCAAATCATCATCGGATTTCCCAAACGGTTGAAGCTGTAGAGACAAGGGTTTGGGTACTTGAAAAGCGTCGCACAAGGATGCTATAGCCCAAAAATCTTGCCTCCTAACTCCCTAAATCACCGGGAATCGCGAATCCTTTGAGCACCACCAAAAACTAGAGCACCGAACGAAAACACACGAATCGAAGTGGTTTCCCGGCGTTTGAGGGCACAAGATCAAGCACAAAGATGCACAAGACATCTATCCATGTTTCCCTCAAAGAAATCCGGGGAGAAACCCACTCAAATCCGCAAAATCACACCGGGAACAAAGGCACGAAAACAAGCACAAAAAGACACGAAAAACAACCCCGAATCTTCTATACAAACCAGGAAAGATTCACAAGGTCTAGCATGCCGCCCTAGCATCCATCCCTCTCAACAAATCTCTCATGAAGCTCTCATGCTAGCCTAGAGAAAATAGAAGGAAAAATAGCTACGAAAATGAGAAAGAGGAGGGAGGAAATGAAACCCTAAGTCGTGGAGAGAGAGAGCCATCCACACACCCTCATGGCTTATATATAGGGTCCCGCCGGAGTGGTAAATGACTCGACTACCCTTAACTTAACTACTGGCGATACAACCCACGCAGGGGCATTTTGGTAATGTTTGTGGGTCTTGCCATCGGCCGGCCACGCCTTTGCCCCACCCCGCGTCCTCCCGACGCAAGCCATGCGATCCCGCCGCGTGTCCTCCGCCTCGAAGCTTCCCGACACGCCCGGATCTCGTCTCCGTCGTGTTGGGCCCTCGGACTTGGTTTTGAGGCCCAAACCAAGAAACCATCCGCCGATGGTTTTGTGGGTAAACCACCAAACCCCGCGTGCCCGATCCGGCCTCCCGCCAAACCACTTGACTTGACCGCCACCGTGCACCGGCTCGTTTGTCCATGACTTCGCCTTGCTTGTGTCGCCACCATGTGGCCCGCACCCAGTCCCGCTGTCCACCGGGTCCCTCGAACCGAGCCTACTTTGTCGGTGTTTTGGACCGGCAACCTACTACGGGGAGTACCCGAAGTAGATGAATATGACTCGCCGAGATCGGTAACTCGAAGGAAGAGACACGCGACACACAATTTAGACAGGTTCGGGCCGCGAGGTGCGTAATACCCTACGTCCTGTATGCTGCGTAGCTCTGGATTGATAGGGCACGATTACAGGATGGTGCAATAGTGCGCCGTGGGTTGTATGAGATGAGATTGGATGATGAAGATCGGTCCCTGCCTCGCCTTATATAGTCCGGGAGGCAGGGTTACAAGTCGGAGTAGGAAGAGAGTACTAGTCGAGTACGTCTAGGAGACCTCTATACAGTGCGGAATGTGTACAGAGTCCTAACCGAGTACTACTCCTGTGTTGTCCTTGTGCTCCACGCCTTCAGATGCCGTGTAGCGCAAGCCGGTAGTCCTGTGGGCCCACCGAGTAGTCGGTCCTGGTACCCACCGAGGTAGTGGGCCCAGGGAGGTCCATACGACAAGCCCCCGAGTACTTTGTAGTCGAGAAGGATAGCTTCAAGTAGTCTTGAAGGCCTTAACGAGTAGTCCTCAAGCGTCCCTGAGTGCTACAAGTTAAAAGTCCTCAAGAGTAGTCGAAGCATCCCGAGGCTGGAATGTACTCCACCGATGTTTGAGCAATCTTGAAGTCTTCTCGAGTAGTCCCAAGCGTCCTTGAAATCCGCCTTCGAAGGTCTTCAAAAATGCCTGCCTTGTCTTGAAGCCAAAGCCGTCATGGAAACGCGATTTGCAGAACCGCAATCCACGTGGAGTAGCCCCCGAGCCTTGAGCCGCGGCTCGGGGCTGAGGATCCATCCGAAGTCTTGACAAGAAAATCCCGAAAAATCCGGAAAGAAAAAACCGAAGGACACGTGGCACGGAGCCCCCGAGCCTTGAGTCGAGTACTTCCTCTCGAATTGAAGGGTCTTCTTGGAGAATGTGTCCTGAGATGCTCTTTAGACTAGCCGCGTCTCAGGTAGTCGAGTAGGAGTAGCCGAGCCCCCGAGATGAGGCGCGTCGACTAGTGGAATACGAAGAGTCACGCGCAGCCGCTGAGTCAGCCGCGCGTGGACCTATCCAACCGCCCGTTACGGAGGCGCTTTGGCTTATAAATACAAGCCGAAACCCTTAGGGTTTTTCACCCAAGTGTGCCGCAGTCATTCGCCACCTGAATCTTGAAGTAGATCCACTCCAGCGAGCGCTGCCGCCATAGTAGATCCGAGCGCATCGCCACCCGAAAGCTGTAGGGTAGCTTCCGAGCGGATGCGAGTGAAGACTCCCCTGTTCTTGGAGGATGAAACCGTCCCCGTCGAAGACGTCGAAGGCCGGCGGGAAGAAGAGGAGCCATGCGAGAGGCCGCCGCGGCCGCACCGGAGCGGCGCCGCCCACATCTCCACCGCGCGCTGACCCAAGCCGCGAGTGGAAAAAATCGAAGGTGAAGACCGAAGACTTGCTGACCCTGTTGAACAGCGGGTTCATCAGGGAGAAGGAGATCGACATGTGGAGATCCGCCGCAGGAGATCCCTATCCGATGGAGAAGGCACAAGACGAGATCCCGATGTTCGCACGCTTCGTGGAGCGCGGTCTTGCGCTCCCAGCGAGTGACTTCTTCAAGGGGCTTCTCAGGTACTATGGCATCGAGTACCTTAATTTGAACCCCAACGGTATCTTCCACACTTCCGTCTTCGTCCACTTCTCGCGAAGCTTTCTTGGGAATCAAACCGCACCGGATTCTCTTCCGAAGTTTTTCCGCGTGAAGCCGCGCCCCCGCCGCCTCCAACCCCGCAGTAGCTCGGAGGGGCCGGGATCCGGGCACCGAGGGAGGATGCCGCGGAGCGCGCACTCGGCGTACAAGCTCATGGACTCCAACACCGACTGGAAAACGAGGTGGTTCTACATCACGAACCACCATCCCGAGCTACCGAAGCCGAGCGGGCGGCAGCCCAGGCACCAAGAGTGGTGGAACACGGAGCCCACCATGCAGGAGGGGCTCCTGCTCCCGGAGTTGCTAGCACGCATCAAGACTCTGCGGGATGCGGGACTGAGGGCCGAACACGTGGCCTTCGGCCTTCATGAAGCGCCGGATCCGGCCCGCCGATGGCGAGGGATACGATGGGCTTCGAGTACACCGGCGACGACGACACGTCGCGGATGCCGGGGGGCGAAATTGAGGACAACGACATCATCGAGAGGTTGTCGAGGATCTTCAAGGACATGCCGGAGTACATGGCGTGCCCTGTCGAGGAGTACTCCGCCGCGCGCCCGCCCAAGGAGGTGAGTAGCCATACCCCCCCCCCCCCCCCCCCCCCGTCGAGTAGTAGGCACTTGTAGCAGAGTTGCTGACGCCTTGTGTCTTTTGCGCAGGATGATGTGAAGCGGTTTGTCTCCGAGCCGCAGCCGCCACCAAGCGGAATCGAGGTCCAAACGGTGGAGAAGATGAAGGAGCGCCGAGTAGTCGGAGACGACGACGATCCCGTCATCGTGGAGGATACCTCCGATGACGAAGAGGACGAGGAGACGCCGCAGACCGCTTCCACCGCGGTCGAGGTTTAGCCGCCCCGGCTTGCCTCATGTACCTCTCATCCAAGACCCTCCGCTAGCTCCGGAGGCTAGCCTTGCCGCGCCGCCGAGGAAGCCGCGCAACCCCCGCCAAGAAGCGGGTAGCAAAGAAGATGAAGGTCTCAGAGACCACGCCTCCAGAGGTAAGTCATCTTGAGCAAAGTAGTCGAGTACCCAGTGATCGAGTACGGTGCTGACGAGTAGTCGTCCTTGTGTGCAGGAGAGGCCGCCAGCAGAGCCCGTGGAGGAAGGCGATGAGGGCATGTGGCCCACAGTGGGGGAACCGGCTGGAAGCCGAAGTCCAGCCCCCACTGTCGAAGAACTTCTGGCGCAGCTGGAGCGCCAGCCCCCTGCCCCGGAAGGGAGCAGAGTACCCGCGGCTGCCGCCGTTGAAGAGGTGGAAGCCGCAGGGGCGCAGAAAACTTCTGCGTCGGCCGCCGCCGCCGTGGAGGAGGCGGTAGTCGGAGAGGCGGAGGAAGAAACGCCCGCCGAGGGTGGACTGGTTGATATCGCCGCATCCTCGTGCTCCGGCCGTGACTATCGTCCGGTCGAACTTGTAAGTACCACGCCTTCATGAGTAGTACTCATTGTAGCAGTCGATTTTATCTGACGACCCTCTGTTGATACTTGTGCAGAAGATCCACGGACTTGAGCTGGGACGGAGAGGAGCCCACGGCAGCAGAAGCAGAAAAGGCCGCGCCGCTCGTCGAGGAGCCCGCTCCAGAAGCCCAAGTCGCGACCGAGCCCCCAGCTGCCGAAGCGCCGCTGCCGGAGGCGGTCGTAGTCGAAGGTGAGTACTCCTCCTGAGGCTGTAGAGCCCCAAAAAGAGTAGTCGTAGATACCGATGCGCGTGTTCCTTGGGTGACGTGCGCCGAAGGAGGTGACACTCCCCGCAGGGGTGCCCATGCGAGGAGTTGACACCGTAAGCCCCGCAGGCTACGGTAGGAGCCCCCGAGCCCATGGGGGGAAACCGTCGAGAAGTCCGCCGAGGGGGAGGCGGCTACCACGTCGCCGGGGGTTGCCCCGGAGGTGGCGATCCGATCTCCCGAGATCCAAGACGCGGAGCCTATCCGCCGGCGCCAATGACGGAGGCTACGTCGAGTAGCCGTGGCGGGATTGAGCCGCTTGCCGACGATCTCGTCGAGCCGGCGGTGTTGGCGCAAAGCATCCGGAGGCGATGCGGCGAGCCGAACAAAGGATGAAGGTACGTGGCCGTTGCCTCCCTAGTAGTCGCCCCTTTGCGTTGAGTACTCGGCTTGACTTAGACTTGTCTTGTGCGAGACGCCGCGGAGCGATCCCGCGTGAAGTCGAATCTCCGCCGCAAGGCTATGGCGACACGGTGCATCGCGAGCCGAAGCCCCGGAGGAGCAGCTCGTGAAGTCGAGGAAGCATGCGGCGGCCATGCGCCGAAGCTTGACGCCGCCTTCGCCAAGTACCACAACGATGTGATGGACTTGCAGGCGAAGGGCGACGAGCTGGTGCGGAAGAACAAAGGCCTCCGTAACAAGAATAAAGGTATGTCTCTTGACTTGCTCGGTACTTGTTGGGAGTCATCAAGCTCTGACCCGTTGTTTTGTTCCGGTGTTGCAGAACTCGAAAGCCAGGTGGAGCGGCTGAAAGGCTCGGAGGTCGCATGAAGAATCTCTTCTACCGGGAGCAAGAAGCCCGCGTGTACTTGAACTCGACTACAAGGAGCCGGCCTTCGAGTGTGAGAAGCACATGGAGTTGCGAATTGCATCTCGATCGGGATCTCGTCAATCGCTACAAATCTTTGCGTGGTTGAACGAAGACCGCGAGGCGCTCCGGCCCACCGAAGGACCTTGAAGAGGTCGCCCTCCCGATCGCGAGGCTCCCGGTGCCGCACCCGGCGGCCCCAAGATTGCTCCGTTGGCGGATCGACTTCGTGAGGCGCCAAGCCGGCCGGCCGCCTACGTGAAGCACATGGCCAAGTCAATCCCGAAGCAGTGCCGGCCTTCATGAAGTCGTACTTCCCGAAGGCCCCGTGGAGGTAGTCGCCGGCGGGGGTAGCCGCCAACCGGCTCGGGATGAGCAAGACGCAGTTGCCGGAGCGTATGGCTCCCATCGCGGAGCGTGTAGCCGATAAGTTGAACCTCCAGTAGCCCCGCATAGATAGCTAGTAGCCGTAGTTGTATAGGAAACAAGCTTGTAATGAACTTTTTCATATATCAATGAAATGTGATGTTCCATCAATGAGTACTCGTAACCGCGATCTCGGAGTGCGGAGCGCCCATCGTGGAGTAGGTGCGAGTAGTAGTACTCGGCTTAGTAGTCCCGTCGTTAGGAGTAGGCAAGAAAGAAGTTGATGAACAATCAAACTTTATTACCGAAGAAGTACACTCGGGTGGCCGGTGGCCGTAGTTACAAGGAGTCACCCGGACCCGAAGGCCGCTTACGACGAGTAGTACCGGGAGCGGGTAGCCGCTTACAAGTGAGTGATCCGTAGGTAGCCGTGTAGGCCGGATCGCGGATCCGTAGGTAGCCGTGCGGGCTGGATCTTGGAGTGTGGTCTCTTGGTAGACCGCTGCTAGAGTCCTTGACGCTCGTCGCAGCCTCGTGGTCCGTAGGTAGCCGCACGGGCCGGACTCGGAGGAGAGTAGTCCGAGACTTGGAGCCGTGACCCGGAGGGTCGCTTGCGGCAAGGGGAGTTGATGAAGTCGTGTAGACATGAACCCTGGAGTAGTCGTGTAGACTAGGCGTAGAATCGACAAAGCTGGTCAACGTTCCACGAGTTGTTGACTTCTTCGCCTTCAAGTGTTTGGAGGCGTAGGAGCCTCGGCCCGGCCACCTTGGCCACGGTGAAGGGGCCTTCCTGTGGGGAGCCGAGCTTGTGAAGTCCTTCCGTGTTCGGGATATGGCGGAGGACAAGATCTCCAACGTTGAAGGAGCGTTCCTTGACGTTGCGATCGTGGTAGCGTCGGATACCCTCCAGGTACCTTGCTGATTGGACGAGGGCGCACGCCGAGCTTCTTCGAGGCCGTCGATATCAACTCGTCTCGTCGTCTTCTGAGACGCCTTCGTCGTAGTGCTCCACTGCTGGCGAGTTCCATATGACATCGGCAGGGAGGATGGCTTCGGAACCGTAGACCAGGAAGTAGGGGGATTGCCCCGTTGGCTTGGACGGTTGAGTCCGCAGCCCCCAGAGTGCGTTGGGTAGTTCCTTGATCCACTTGCCCCCTTTTGAGTTAGCGCGTCGTGTAGCCGCTTCTTGAGGGCGTCGAGCACCATCCCATGGGCGCGCTCGACTTGTCCGTTGGCCCGTGGATGGGCGACCGAGACGTATCCGACGTCGATTCCGCCGTTCTCGCGCACTCCCCGGAACCGGTGGTTGTTGAAGTTGGACCCCGTGTCCGTGATGATGCGGTGGGGTAGCCCGTAGCGGTGTACGAGTTCATCCAGAAGTCGAGTACTCGTCGCCTTGGGGCATGTGACCGGCTTGACCTCGATCCACTTGGTGAACTTGTCGATAGCCACCAGCACTCGTTGAATCCTCCCCGGCGCAGCTTGGCGTGGCCCAATCATGTCGAGCCCCCACAGGCAAAGGGCCGGGTTGGCGGTATGGTGACCAGCTTGTAGGCCGGGACGTGTTGCTGCTTGGCGAAGAACTGACATCCTTGGCACCTTCTGACGAGTTCTTCGGCATCGCCCGTAGCCGTGGGGCCGCAGAAAGCTCGCCGAAGGCCTTGCCGACTCGCCGTGCGCGAGGACGCGTGGTTGCCGCAGACGCCCTTGTGGATCTCCTCCAAGATGTCCTTGCCTTCATCGCGAGGGACACACTTCATGAGTACTCCGAAGATGCGCCTCGCTTGTAAAGCTTGTCGCCGACGAGGACGTAAGACTTGGCGCGGCGGATGAGTTGTTCGGCCGCGTTTTTGTCTGAGGGGACCTCTCGCTCGCCGAGGTAGTCGATGAAGGGTTGCCTCCGGTCCTCGTCGATCATCATGACCTCCCCGTCCACCGGGGTGGTTAGCCGGGACAAGGGTCGGTGGCGCCGGCTCCGGATGGATGGCGCGTGAAGCTCATGGACGAAGACGCCCGCGGGTACTTGGGCGCGGGTGGATCCGAGCTTCGAGAGGACATCCGCTGCAACGTTGTTGTCGCGGACGATGTGATGGAACTCGAGACCATAGAATTTGTTCTCGAGCTTGCGGACTTCTAGGCAGTAGGCGTCCATGTTCTCCTTGTTGCGGTCCCAGGACTTGTTGACTTGGTTGATGACCACTGCGGAGTCGCCATAGACTAGTAGCCGCTTGATGCCAAGTGAAGCCGCGAGGCGGAGCCCGTGTAGGAGAGCTTCGTACTCGGCTTCATTGTTCGAGACCTTCCAGAAGATCTGCAGGACGTACTTTAGTTGTTCGCCCGTTGGAGAGATCAGGAGCACTCCTGCGCCTGCGCCCTCGAGGTTGAGTGAGCCGTCAAAGTACATCACCCAATGCTCCCGTCGCACAAGTGGGAGTAGGTAGCCGGTTCTCCCGCCACTCGCCATGAAGTCGACTAGAGCTTGCGACTTGATGGCCGTGCGCGGCTTGAAGTCGATGGTGAGGGCGCCGAGCTCGACAGCCCCATTTGGAGATCCTTCCGTGGCGTCTCGGGTTCCTCGAGATGTCGCCGAGCGGTAGTCGGTGACGACGGAAACCGAGTACTCCCGGAAGTAGTGTCGTAGCTTCCGCGAGGTGATGAGTAGAGCGTACGTAAGCTTCGCACGGGCCGGTAGCGAGCCTTGGACTCGATAGAACCTCGCCGACGAAGTAGACCGGGCGCCGGGACCGGTAGGCGTGGCCGTCTTCCCCCGCCGCTCGACAACGATGGCGCATCGACCACGTGAGTAGTCGCAGCAAGGTAGAGCAAGAGGCCGCTCGCCCTTGTAGGGAGCCGTGAGGATCGGCGGCTTCAACAGAAGTCCTTGAGCCGGGCAAGGGCTTGGTCCGCCTCTCGCAAGTCCACACGAACTTCTCGTGGTGCTTGAGTAGTTTGAAGAAGGGGAGACCCCGTTCTCCTAGCTTCGAGATGAATCTCGTTCAATGCCGCCATGCACCCCGCCGCCTTCGGACGTCCTTGATGCTCGTGGGAGCTTTCATGCGGGTGATGGCGGAGATCTTCTGGGGTTGGCTTCGATGCCGCGCCGGGCCGATGATGAAGCCGAGTAGTTTACCCGAAGGTACGCCGAAGACGCACTTGTTCGGTTGAGCTTCCGGGGCCGTACTCGCGTAGTGATGCGAAGGTCCGTTCAAGGTCGTCGATGAGGGTACCGGAGTCCCCGGTTTTGACAACCACGTCATCCACGTAGGCCTCGACGTTCTTGTTGAGTTGCCGCTTGAAGCTGTGCCCGGATGGCCCGTTGGTAGGTGGCGCCGGCGTTCTTCGACCCGAATGACATGGTCGTGTAGCAAGACGCGCCAAACGGGGTAATGAACGCGGTCTTCTCCCCGGTCCTCTTCCTTGATTGCGATCCGGTGGTACCCGAGTAGCGAGCCGAGGAAGCAGAGCAGTCGCAGCCCCCGCCGTGGAGTCGATGACTTGATCAATCCGCGCAACCCGAAGGAGTCCTTGGGGCGTGCTTGTTGAGGTCGGTGTAGTCGACACACATCCTCCACTCGTTCGAGTTCTTCTTGCGGACTAGGACGGGATTGGCGAGCCACTCAGATGGAAGACTTCTCCGATGAAGCCGCAGCCGAGTAGCTTGGCGAGCTCCTTCTTGATGGCGTCCCGTCCGTCGTCGGCAAAGCGTCGGAGGTGTTGTCGTTTGGGGGTGGCCTTTGGGTCGACGTTGAGGCGTGCTCGATCGGCCCCCGGGCACTCCCGGCATGTCCGTCGGCTTCCACGCGAAGATGTCGCGGCTAGCCCGAGGAAGCCGATGAGCGCGTCTTCCTATTTGGGGTCGAGGCCGGCCCCGATGGTGGTGGTCTTGGTGGGGTCGCCCGTTCCGAGGTCGACCGACTTGACGAGCACCTCCTCGGGTGGCCGAGGCTTGTTGGCGCCGTCGTACTTCTCTCGGGATGTCGAGTTCGCTTGTGGCAAGCTTCTTCGACGCGGCGTAGACCTCCATCATTGGGGTGGGTACTTGATTCGTTGAAGCGATCACCACGGCCTCCGTATCGCGCCGTGAGAGATCTTCAAGTCCCCTTGGAGGGAGAGTACGCCACCGGGCTTGGCATTTTGAGTACCAAGTACGTGTAGTGGGGTACCGCCATGAACTTGGCGATGGCCGGTCCGCCGAGGATGGCATGGTAGGAAGTCTCGATATCCGCGACCTCGAACTTGGATGTACTCGGTGCGTAGTTGTCGCGAGACGCCCCGAAGGTAATCGGCGCACCACCGAGCCTAGTGGGATAGCCGCGTTGCTCCGGGACGATGCCGTAGAAAGGCATGCCGCTCTTGTCGAGCATGGGGGTGACGTCAAGGTTCATCTTCTTCGTGGTGTTGGTGAAGAGGACGTTGAGCCCGCTTCCGCCGTCGATGAGCACCTTGTTGAGCTTAGAGCCCGCCATCGTTGGTTTCGGGACGAGAGGGAAACGTCCCGGTTCGGAGAAGCCGGTCCATTGGTCCGCGCGGGAGAAGGTGATAGGTGTCTCCGACCACCCGAGAGGGGTCATGACCGCCGGTTCAATGGACATCACTTCACGGAGAGTAGCCTCTCGCTCCCGCCCGCCGGGTAGTCCGCCGAAGAGGACGTTGACGGTCTTCTCGGTTCTTGGAAGTCGTCGCCGTCCTTCTTCTTGTTCTTCTCGATCGTGAGGGTGCGGTGGCTCCGGCGTATCCTTGAGTGCATGCCCGAGCCGGTAGCACCGCTTCGTAGTGTGGTTGCCGTTTGGATGCCACGGCACTTCTCCTTCAAGCAGGTGTCTTTGAACTCGCCGGAATTCTTCTTCGAGTTCCCTTTCGGAGGGCGCTGGATAGCCGCGACGGTATTGTCTGGCTTGCGCTTGCGATTAGAACCCGAGAAGTTGTTGTTGTTGTTGTTGTTGTTGTTGTTGTTGTTGTTGTTGCGGCCGCCTTGGTTTGCATTGCTGCCGCTGCCGCCACCTTGGTTCTCGCTTGGACTTGCCGCGATGGCGTCGTACTTGGCGTTGGCCTTGTCCTCTTCATCCGCCCAGGACGTGATCATGTCCTTGAGGTGGGGAATGGACCTGGGGCGGCGTCGACCGAAGTCCTCGAAGGTGCGGCGATGGTAGAGTCCGTCCTCGAAGAGGTCGATGACCTCCTTGTCGGTGACGTCCACGACGGTAGCGCGCTTGTCGAAAAAGCGGCGCATGTATTTGCGGAGGGTCTCGCCTTGTTCCTGCTTGATCATGGCAAGGTCCATGCGAGTACCCGAACGGCCCATGGCGCCCGCGAAGTTGCTTGTGAATTGCTCCTTCGACCGGTCCCACTTGTCGATTGAGTGCTTGTCCGGCCGACTCGAGCCACGTGAGTGGGGCTTGATCCGTGCGTAAGGGGAAGTAGAGGCACTTGGTGTCGCCGTTGCCGCCGCCGTTCTCGATGGAGAGAGCGTAGCATCGGAGCCACCGAATGGGATCCGCTTCGCGTCGTATTTGGTGATCCCCAAAGGCTTGAACTTGTCGGGGAGGAGGAGGTTGCGCGGCCGTGGTGAGAAGGCGGGGAAGCCGTCGCCTTCGGCTGGCGGTGGCCGACTTCTTCTCCCGCAACTCCTTGATCCTCCGACGAGCGTCGTACCCGCCATGGGGAGGCACCGGGAGGCGTGGCTATGCGCGTGGCCGCGGCCGCCGCGCGGGCCGCCGCCTCCAGCCTTTCTTGTTGGCCCCGTGGTTGGAGCCGCCGCCGCCGCCGCCGCCACCGTCGGGGTCGTTGCCGCCGCCACCGGCCGGGGCACCGGTGGGGGACGACTTCTCGTTGCCGTGCTCTTGTCGTGAAGGTCCGCCGCGGTGGAGCGTCGACGGTTTGGGTCGCCAGGATGTCGCCCCGAGTACGGTTAGGACCGGGGTCGGCCGCCGCGACTAGTAGCTTCGTTGTCGCGAGGCTTAGCCGGGAGGGGTTGGCCGACTCTCTTGTCGACCCGCATGAAGTAGGCTTCTTCGGGCCGAGCTTGGCGATGACCTCCCCGCCGTGTATGCCCCGAGCCTCGGCGCGCGATCGTTGTGATCGACATGAGGCATTGCTCGTGGGTGGTGTGGACTCGCTCTCGACCGCTTCGAGAGCCTCCGCAAGGTTGCGGATGGGAAGGTTGTCTCCGAGCCGCCGGCGTCGTTCGTTGCGCCTCCCGTTACGTTCGCGCGCCGGCGTCCCCGTTGGCGTCGGTCTCGTCCGCTAGGGGCATCGGCCAGACACGCTCGTCCGCGGAGATGTCCTCCAAGTACTTGTCCGCGGCCGTGCTCGAGGGTCCCGGGTGTCGCCGGCAGCCATGAAGACTTGGCGATCGGGGGTACCCAAGCTTGACTCGAAGGTGCCACCTCGGTTGGTGTGTTTGAGTCGCCGGGCTAGTGGTGTTCCCTCCCGGAATGGTAGCGAGTCGATGTAGGCGACGTAGCGTGAGTCCTCCTTTGTCGCCCGCCGGGCTTGCGGTCCGGCCGCAGACGTATCTTCCGCCGGCGTCGATCTTATAACGAGCCCGAGGCTAGCCCCGACAAGGGAAGCTCGCAGGAGTCATCTTCGGACTCGGGCTCCTCGTGTCCGACCCGAAGTCGAACTCGTAGTCCGGGTTCGAGTAGAACTCGGAGAGAGGGCCGGAGTCCGAGACGCGGTTGGGGACGGCGTCGGAGTCCGAGTTGTACTCGGCTACGGGCTCCTTGCCGGCCCGCGTGGTGTAGAAGCCTCCGTGCGGGCCCGGCTGGGGACGCGAGGGCCTCGCACGGAGCGCTGGCATGGAGAGGGGACCGCCTGCGATGGCTGAGGAGCCGGCTCGCATGCGATGGCCCATGGCGACGTCGGGTTCGAGTTGGAGACGGACTCGAGCTCGAAGTCAGCGTGGAGGTTGGAAAGCGAAATTTCGCCGAACTTGCCGGCGAGCTTGCCCGTGACAACTTCGGGAAGCGCCACAAGGCGTCCGTCCTCGAGTCGGGTTGCAAGATCAAGCGGCGCCGAAGGAGCCCGCGCCATCGCCAGGCGGACCCGGTGCGCCGAAGACGAAGGTGTCGCCGCGGTTGAAGGCGACGGTTGGCTTGATGTGAACGGAAGCCGTCGAGTTCGCCATGTGATCTCGAGCGAGAGCCCCTACCCGGCGCGCTAGCCGTCGGTGTTTTGGACCGGCAACCTACTACGGGGGAGTACCCGAAGTAGATGAATATGACTCGCCGAGATCGGTAACTCGAAGGAAGAGACAAGCGACACACAATTTAGACAGTTCGGGCCGCGAGGTGCGTAATACCCTACGTCCCGTATGCCGTGTAGCTCGGGATTGATAGGGCACGATTACGGGATGGTGCAATAGTGCGCCGTGGGTTGTATGAGATGAGATTGGATGATGAAGATCGGTCCCTGCCTCGCCTTATATAGTCCGGGAGGCAGGGTTACAAGTCGGAGTAGGAAGAGAGTACTAGTCGAGTACGTCTAGGAGACCTCTATACAGTGCGGAACGTGTACAGAGTCCTAACCGAGTACTACTCCTGTGTTGTCCTTGTGCTCCACGCCTTCAGATGCCGTGTAGCGCAAGCCGGGTAGTCCCAGGGGCCCACCGAGTAGTCGGTCCTGGTACCCACCGAGGTAGTGGGCCCAGGGAGGTCCATACGACATACTTGTCTCTCCATCTCCCGGAGGCCCCTCAAGGCTGAAGACCTTTCGCGCCCGTTCTTCACCTGCAATAACACGAACTAGGCCGCAGCCTGCACCTGCGCACTAAGCCAAGAGTCAGTCCAACACCCGTTGTCAATCACTCATCACTGAGGAGCGGTCATCCATCGACCACTGGGACGCTCCTGGTCCTCAAAGGAATGCGAGAGCGGAGGACAGGAAGAGAAAGAAGAGCTCTAATGGTGATGCCGCACGATGGCGAAGGCAAAGCGAGGACGAAAGCACAGGGAGCTAAAATGGCGGAGCGCTAAGGTAAAAAACCGCCGCTTCCCCTTCCCCTCAGATTTATAAGACGCGGGCGAGCTCTCTGGGGCGGACGTCCCGCGCGCACTAACTGCAGGGAATCTTCTCTTCTCGCTGACGAGTGGGCCCCGCCACGACCACAGCGGCCACATCGCCGCGAACGGGCCATCATCACGCTGAAGACTAGCAGGGACCGTGGCAGGCGGTCATGTCCGCCTGCCACGCCTCCCACTACGCGCGCGCGCGCGGCCGCAACGCCTAAAAAGGCGCGCCCGCGATACAAAACCGCAGCCTCTACTGTGGAGCATTTAATGGCCCGGTCCCTTGCAAAGCAAGGAGAACCCTCGAGCGGTGCGAGCCCCTGGCTCTAGACGATGTCAGCCCTCTGATGGGAACAAGCGTGAGAAGGTCGCCTCGAGGCCCGCTTGAAACATAGCAGGCATCGCGAGCACCCATGCCACGTAGGACCCTCGAGCGGTGCGAGCCCCTGGCTCTAGACGATGTCAGCCCTCTGATAGGAACAAGCGTGAGAAGGTCGCCTCGAGGCCCGCTTGAAACATAGCAGGCATCGCGAGCACCCATGCCACGTAGGACCCTCGAGCGGTGCGAGCCCCTGGCTCTAGACGATGTCAGCCCTCTGATGGGAACAAGCGTGAGAAGGTTGCCTCGAGGCCCGCTTGAAACATAGCAGGCATCGTGAGCACCCATGCCACGTAGGACCCTCGAGCGGTGTGAGCCCCTGGCTCTAGACGATGTCAGCCCTCTGATGGGAACAAGCGTGAGAAGGTCGCCACGAGGCCCGCTTGAAACAAAGCGGGCATCGCGAGCACCCATGCCACGTAGGACCCTCTAGCGGCGCGAGCCCCTGGCTCGAGACAATACCAACCTTCTGAAAGGGCACAGGCGTGAGAAGGTCGCCCGGGGCCCACCTGAAACAGGGTAGGTACCACAAGCACCCATGCCACGCTGTGCTGCTGACCAGCGCCTCGAGGGCTGGCTCGCCCAGACCCCTCGATGGCCGCAAACGCAAAGACGGGGCCGCCCAGAGCGCCGCCCCGCACGGCCCTACCGATCGAGGTTCGAAGCCCGACCCTCGACGGGTTCGAACGGCGCGCCCCGCATCGCGTAGTCGGGGACGACGAAGGCACGCGCATTCGAGCCGTTCCTCGAGCCCGTCGGCTCGAGGGTGCCCCACATGTCGTGTTCGAGAGCCAGCGAGGGCAGCTAGCCGGGGAATACCACCGAGGGAGAGCTTCCGCGCCCTCGGTCCCTATCGAACGGGACCGAGCCTGTGACGCCCCAGGTTTTTAATTACCGTCATTAACACTAACGACACGGTTAGCCGGTCAATTGGTCAACCCTAGGTCAACCTGGGCCCTAACCCATGAAAACTCCCTAACATACCCCTAAGTGACCCTAGTGAATAGTAAAACACTTGTGGGGCCAACCCTTGGTCAAAGGGTGGGTCAAAATCCCCTTGCCACCCAATGTCCACAGGTGTCGGCCGGAACTTTTGCCGCGTTCCCCAAAATCCACCTAAACACTTAAAATTCTACCTTTGGGAAAGTTGTAGGTCTTGTTGAGGGACACAACTTTCATGTAGAGTGGCATTGCTGATTTGGAGGGGAAAATTGTGAAAAAGCCCTTGGAAGCCAGAAATCACTATTGACAGAACCCTGCTGACATTCAAAGTTGGCACTTCCACAGATTCAGATCTAGGCAACAAAACCCTATACAACCTTTGTAAAAGTTGTAGCTGGTACCTAGATCTACAACTTTGGTATTCATCACTTGGTCCAGTTGTGTTGAAAAATTTTGAGAAAAATCGAGTCAAAGATGGCACCAAGAAGACGGCCGAGCCGTAGCGCGCCACGCGCGACGTCGTGCGCGTCCCGTGCGCCGCCGTGCCGCCCGCCGCCGGCCTTGCCCCGGCAGCCGTGCCCACGCCGCCCGAGGCCTCGACGTCCGCGCCACGCCGCGTCCCGATGCACGCGCGCCCCGATGCGCACCGTCCCGAGGCGTCTTGGCGTCCGCGCCGCCGTAGCACCGGCCGCATCTCCCGCCGTCACCAACGCGTCACCCACGGCCGCCCGAGCCGGGTATAAAAGCCCCCGGCCTCTCCTCGCGCGCCACACCGAGCCGCCCGCGCCATCGCCGCCGCCATCCCGCCGCCGCCGGTGCTAGCTCTCCCGGCCCGCGCTCGCCGCCGTCCAAGCACGCCGCTAGGCTCCTTAGCACCCGTGCCGGCTCGCAAGCGCGCTTGTTTGCGCCAATTTGGCCTCCCTCCGCAAAGGCACCGAGCCGCCCCCGAGCGCCGCCGCCGGCCGCCGCCGTGCGCCGTCGCCGGAGCCCGCCTCCACCCTCGCCACCACCACCAATCGGACCGTGGTGAGCCCAATCGCATCACGGTGCCGCTTGTTGTCGTGGTCGGGCCCCACATCGCCGCCGGCGAGCCCTCCCGCCGCCGTCGAGGGCATAGATGTGAATCCGGGGGCATATTTGCAAGGATTCTTAACTTAGTTTATTTGCGAAGTTCGGTCCACGGCCTTAGAAAATCCCTAGAAAATCACAGAAAATTCCAAAATTTCCCAAACAAATGTTGTAGGACTCGGGATGCCAAACCCCACCCATGTGTGGTACACTTGTGGCTAGATTCAAAGTAGTTTTGGTAGGAAAATTACAAATGTGTTATGCTTGCATCCGTTATAACTTGAAATGTATGGCTTCTCCGTAGCTAAGCTTTGGATATGTTGTTTGTTAGGATAAGACTAGATGCTGTGCCAAAAATTGCACAAAGTTATCATGTGAATCTTTTTATAAAAATACTTTTCCATCTCTGGCAGAACTGCATAGATGATTTTTCATGTTAAATATATTAATGTTCTTGAGCCCAACTTGTGCACACTACCTGGAGATGCCAAAAGGCACCTCTTGTGAATTAATCATGAATTTAGGAGTGACAGAAATAATTATTCTTGTTTAATGCATGTTTTCCTTTGTAAATTAATAAACCAAATTCAGTAGAGGTTCCATGTGAACATGCTAGCTTTTTAGACTTGTTTAGGACCAGAGAGCACCCACCAGAAAGTTTGGGTAATTTTGATGCTTATTTATTTTTTATTTGCATTTAAGTTGAATCACTAGATAACCTTTGTTATTTTCAATAAATATTTAATTCTCTAGCATCCAACACTTACTTGTGGGCCCAATGGAGCAGAATAGGTACTGTTAGGCTTAAGAAACACTCATTTAATTTTTGGCAATTTAGTTGTTTAAATAATGGCTTAAATGCCCTTTTAATATTAAAGGGAAATTAAAATAAAGAGAAATCCTTAATTAAATCCTTTTTCTTTTTTGAAATAGTACTTAATATAAATAAAAGAAATTTAATTAATATTATTGATAAAGGAATTTAATTCATAAATAAAAGATATTAATTACACCATGTTGGTAAAAATAATATGAAATAAAGCTTTCACATGAAATGATAAGCTTAAATAAAACCTTTATTCAAATAAGGAATAAAAGAGTAATCCATGTACCACCAATGACTTCCTCAAATAGAAACCTTAGATAGATGCTTGTTAAGGTGAATACAACCAACTAGAGTTAAGACAATGAACTATCACATCACCTAAAGTGCATTGCATTTCGTGTAGATCTTCCGGACGGAGATTACTCTCTGGTCTCGGAAACCGAGGAAGGCGGAGCGGAAGGTTCTCTGCAGTACGTGGACGGACTCGACACCGAGGGTGCCCAAGCTAGCGTAGCTGACGAAGGCAAGCTCCGGTGCATCTAACCCAGTTTTAAATTTCTTTATTCAATTACCTATGAATGAATGTGCATTTACGTTCAGGAGTTGAATGAAACCCTAGATGCATGATCTATAGGTACCTTTGGTCCCTACTAGTATGATAGGTCGATAGCTGCTAAGCTATAGGACCGTTACAAGTCGAGTGATAACCTCACTCGCGAGAATAGGTTCCTAGATAGGAATCATACTATATCCTTAATTGGATTGCTCACGTGGTAAGAGCATGGGATCTGGGCTCCGGTCCAGTGGTTATGTGGGTTAAGTCTTTGAACGTACCAAGCATATGCCGGGTATGGGACCGGTAAGCCTAGTACCATAATGAGGCGGTGAGGGATCTTACTATTACTACTCTTGGGATTCGCTCTCACGGCTAGCTACCGGTGGTGTATGGTGACTCCGGGTATCTCGCGGGGTATGCGGATAGCCCGCACCAAAGACCGTAAGATTCGATCCCAACCCGAGGATTTATGGGGACGGCTCGGGGAGTTGTCCTCGCGGGGGCAAGCCGACCGTGTGTTTGGGTCTACCTTGCAAGGTTTTAATCAATCGATTGTCGGCCTCTCACCGTTATCCGAGACTACTTACTCCACTAGTCATGTGATCCCTAATGATGGAAGTTGATGAAGATGATGTTTGAATAATTGTATTGTACAACTTTGTCTGTACTAGTTGGCTAATGTAGTAAAGATTAAAACTACTAGAACTTGTGCTAAAATCATGAAAGTAAGGACCTACTCTTTGTTACTTTTTAGCAAAAGCAACCCAGTAGCCAAAAAGCCTTTCATGGTCTAGAATTGGTCAAGTAGTTATCACCGACGGGTAAGTCTTGCTGAGTATTAGTATACTCAGCCTTGCATGATGTGTTGATCCAGGTAATGCCTTCAGTGATGTGTGGCCCGGTGAGATCCCGCCTGGCTGGGAGCTGGAGTGGGTGGAGGACGACTACTGAAGCATCATGGATGGCCTCCCGTGGTGACTTTGCTGCCGCTAGTTAATTTCCGCTGTGTCTTTTCAAAACTCTGAACTATTTCTGTCATGACAAAACTATGGTTTGTAATAATTAAACCCTTCGGGGTACGAATTTGAATTTTAATGTTGTTGTATCTCTGGACTCGCCTTCGAGTGAGTTTTAATGCATATATTCGATCCTTGTGCTCTCAAGTGATTTACCGGGCGTTAACCCGGCGACTTACGACAGGATGGTACTTTATTATTGCTTAATGACCAAAGTGGATCGGTCTTAGGCGATAGTACGGTACTTTCCTGGGCGGGTTGTCACAGTTGGCATCAGAGCTTATATGCACCAGAGATTAATTAATAAACCTTAATCACTGGTTTTTGAATAAAATATGCCAAGATTTTCTGATTTTCAAAAATACGTTGGTCTGCTAAGGATAAACTAGACCGAGAGGCCCTAGAGGAAATTTTGGGTTTTTCAGGTGGCTTAAATAACTTATGGTTTATTTTGCTAACCCCCAGCACATTACTTTCTGTCAGACTTACTTTCATGCACAACCAAACTAGGAGCCACGTGTTTTATACGTGTGCTGTTCCGCATCACGGGAATTGCGAGGGTTGATGGAGTGATCCCTTCCACGGATCCCATCTTCGTGTCAGTTTATGAGTTGTGTGTGTCGCCACGTATTTCATACGTGTGCATTCCGCATGTCGCTCATGCGAGGCAAGGATACACTCCATTCGAACGGAGGGTGTCCGAGGTTGGACGCTGTCCATGCAGCGGCTTAACGCATGGATGCCGTTTCTATAGTGAACGGTAATGTATGTGGACGCTTTCGTGACGTGCTGGCACAAAAGGTTCGTTTTCTGCAGGTACATAACAGCGCTTCGTTAGTCGTTAAGCGAGTACCGTATAGCTCTCGACTAGATATTATAGGGAGAGATGATTAAAAGCCTTGCCACCGGCACTAACTTCGATTTTTTTGGCTTGATTGCCATGTGAGGTCGAATAGGACGTCTTGCGTGCATATTAAAAATCGAAACAACCAAAATGGACCCAAAAATCAAAATTTCCATGTGTTCTCTAAGGAAGTTTATGCTAGTGTGTGCTTTTTATAAACTAGAATACCCCTCATACCTAGCTGTCATGCTGCCGAAATTTTGTGAAAATTTTGTTGATCATGTGCTAGGTTAACTAAACCAAATTGTTAAAAGCAGATGTTCCTCAACTAGTTACCTTGAATAGCAAGTCTCAATTCTAGTTTGTTGGGTTGGTTCACCTTTCCTTTAGGCACATCCAAGTTAAGGACCCTCCATCTTGTTTCCTTGATCGTGGTTCAACCTTAAAATCCTAATCAAGAGTATTAAAGGAATAATTTAAAAGTTGGGAAAATTTTGAGGTTTATGGGCTTTTGGTTATGAAATTTTTGTTCACAACTACCAGAACTTCACCATTTGTCATGCCGTTCTCTTTTGAGATCTGACACGGGTTACCTTTGTGTACAGATGGATTTCCCCGTGTTTCACCAGTTCGACGCTGACGGTACGATCCGTACCAACGGGTTGCACTGGGAGGGTTTTCCGCGCTTGGCGTGGGAAGCACTCAGTGCTGCAGGCTACCTTACCCCGCCGACGTACGAGGTGAAGGAGTTTGAGCGCTTTGGTGTTCCCCATTGCAGGGTGATCGTGACTGTGCTGCCGCACCCTGATCACACCGACTGGTTTGACCTGAGTTTTATTTACTGGGGATTTATCACGCACGAGTCCGTGGAGTCAGCCGCCCTCAGAGTGCTGACAGATTTTTGTGACCACAACCCTACTGTGGTAGCTCTTTCCCCGTTTGGACTGTTTCCAGCTGTGAGTCCTCACGACCCAGCTTGGTTGGACCGTTTGGACCATCTACGGGAGTTGCTGACCCTAGCAGAGCCGTTGGATATTACTCAGACACTTGCCCGTTGCCTGAATGTGGTTTTCACACTCCAGGGGCTGCGTTTTAATACCGCAGCGATTATTGCACGGCGCTTGGAGGCATCTAGGCGCGATTGGGAGCAGCCTTTCAGCAAAGACACCGGCCACTCGAACTTCACGCTTACCGGTGTGCAAGCAGAGAACGACAGAGCTGCGTACTAGGAGGTTCCAGTTGGAGCTTGAGCGAGGTGACAACCTCCAGAGGATCGTGGACCTAGAGACAGAGAACAATGCACTAGAGGAGGATGCCGACGCACACGAGATTGAGAGGCTGACCCTGTTGCGAACATTGCTGATATGCAGCAGCAGGTGCAGGAGGCCGAGGTACAGGTGGCAGCCTTGCAGGCTATAGTGGCCTTACAGCCACTGCCCCCAGTACAGGCACACCCGGAGGAGCAGCAGGCTGTGTCCGGTCTGGATCAGACGAGCCAGGCAGGACCACCGCTACCGACTCCCCCAGCTTCGCCTTCGTACAGTGGTGCTTCAGTGGGCAACTAGGTTGCCGACAGCAGGGAGCAGCAGGAGATCGATCTTATCGAGTTGTCTTAGAGATGTTGGAGTAGTGGCTTGACAGCACGTCTTCGTGCCAAGCAACTAGTGTATCATGTGTTGTCTTGTTGTTTCAAATCGAGTTGTAATGACATTGAACCTTGTTCTGTCATGTTGTAATAAGAATGCTTAAGCTTGTATGCTTTAAGTGAATCTTGTTGTCGTCCAAACTGAATTTTCTTGTGCTAATTACCATATCTTTGGATAATTTGTGCGAATGATCACGCTTGTCAACAGAATGCATTGTTTATCTCCTATGAACATAGGCAAAGCGAAGCATCTTTGCGAACGTCACTCGTTGCCAGCATATAAGTGCTCGTTCGTATACCATCTTCATTGGTATTCGGGATAACGACGATCGTTCGGATATGATTAGGAGCCGTGCAGTTGAGCAACCACCGTCCTAACCATGTTAAGAGAAACGATTCTATGAATCTTGGTGGCTATAGAATGTTGTGCTTGTTGCTGCACTCGTTACTTATTATTAATGAGATATGATAATGCATGATCGTGCTTGTCATCATTTGGGAGTAAGCTTTTGGTTATCTCACTAATAACGCTCACTTTTCAGATGGTGGGAACCACGCGCAGCTCTCCCAACGGTTTTGGAGCGAGTGGTAGTGGTGACTTGCCGCCACCCCCGCCCATGAACCCGACGGAGGCTTTCATGGCCACCCAGACCGAGGTGCTGCGCCAGATCTTGCAAACACAGCAGCAGATCGCCCAGCAGATGAGCCGAGGGCCGCCACATGGGGCCAACCACAAGGGACCTAACCAGGTCACCACGTATGCCCAGTTCATCGCCATGAAGCCGCCAACATTCGCGAAAGCCGAAGACCCTCTGGAAGCCGAGGCTTGGGTCAAGGCCATAGAGGCGAAATTCTCTGCCTTTGTGCTGCCTTGCTCAGAGGAGAACAAAGCGAACTTCGCAGCCCTACAACTGCGAGGTGAAGCTTTGATGTGGTGGGACCATTTCAAGTCCATGCAACGAAATCACGCCGTGACTTGGGAAGAATTCAAGCAAGCTTTCAAGAGTCATCACATTCCCAAGGGTCTTATGGACCGGAAGATGAGGGAACTGCTAGCCCTTCGTCAAGGATCCGACTCCGTGTACCGCTATGCCCAGAAGTTCAATAGCTTATGCCAGTACGGTGGGCATCATGTTGATACGGATGCCAAGAAGATGGAGAGGTTCCGTGATGGGCTTGATGGCAAGCTGTATGAGCGCCTAAACCTGCTGGAGCCCGCCAACTTCCATGAACTCGTGAATAAAGCTATCTCGCAAGAAGACGCTATGAAGAAAGCCCATGGGGACAACAAGAGGATGTCCGGTTTCACCCCAGGCAGCGGAACCCACAAGAAGTTTCGCTTTGTGAAGAAGGAAGCTCCGGGCCCATCCCAAGAATCTTCAACCGGACGCCGGACGATGAAGCCATTCCAGGGCAAACCCGCCGGAACTTCCGGGTCCGCCGTGCCCAGCAGGCTCCGAAGCCCAATGCACCCCCTCGTGATGTTGGTGATCGCCGTTGCTACAACCGTGGCCGCCAGGGCACTACATTAATGAGTGTCCCAAGCCCGGTGCGGATCAAGTCAAACCCGCGAGAACCGGAATACGGGAAACAAGCCGCCCACTCCGCCAAAAAACCCATGGTGCAAGTGCGCCGGGGTAAGTTGAATTTCACCACCATGAGTGACATTCCCGCGCAGAGCTCCAAAGACTCACGGGTACATTCTCTATCAATAACACTCCTGTCAAAGTCTTATTTGATTCGGGAGCCACCCATAGTTTCATAAATGAGAGTCTACTAGACAAATTGGGTCTAAGAGGAGTACCAACCAAATCTACTTATAAAATTACCACACCGGGTGGAAACATCACGTCTCAATTAGTGATTTTTGGAGTTCCCCTAAGACTAGGAAGTCGGGTCGTTCAATCTAATCTGATAGTCATCCAGTTAGGAAGCATGGATATTATTTTGGGTATGGAATGGATGAATCAACATAAGGTGGTTCTAGATATATCAGATAGGGTCGTAGAGATCCACTCTCCTACGGTCGGGCACACTACCTTGTACCTACCTTTCCGGGACGGTACCGACTCTTGTGCCTATGCGACCATTATCTCCTCCCTTGATGAGATTCCAGTAGTGTGTGAGTACCCGGATGTTTTCCCTGACGAGTTGCCTGGTATGCCACCAGACAGAGATGTCGAGTTTGTGATCGAACTCCAACCTGGTACCGCACCCATTTCCAAAAGACCTTATCGCATGCCACCCAAAGAGCTAGCCGAGCTAAAAACCCAACTCCAAGAATTGTTAGATAAGGGTTACATTCGCCCGAGCTCTTCTCCTTGGGGTTGCCCTGCTCTCTTTGTCAAAAAGAAAGATGGCAGCTTGAGGATGTGCGTAGATTATCGACCGCTCAATGCAGTCACTATCAAAAACAAATACCCACTTCCTCGAATTGATGTACTGTTTGATCAATTGGCTGGTGCCAAAGTCTTCTCTAAGATTGACCTTCGTTCTGGCTACCACCAAATCAAGATTCGACCATGTGATATTCCTAAAACCGCTTTCTCCACTCGTTATGGTCTTTACGAATTCTTGGTCATGTCCTTCGGACTCACTAACGCGCCTGCCTACTTCATGTACCTCATGAACTCCGTATTCATGACGGAGCTCGATAAGTTTGTCGTGGTCTTTATCGATGATATCCTTATCTATTCTAAAAACGAGGCAGAACACGCCAACCATCTCCAAGTTGTCCTTCAGCGTTTACGAGATCATCAGCTTTATGCTAAATTCTCCAAATGTGAATTCTGGCTGAAAAGTGTCAAATTCTTGGGGCACACCATTTCCCACGATGGTATTTCCGTAGATCCTAGTAAAGTTCAGGAGGTGATGGATTGGAAACCACCCAAGTCTGTACATCATATCCGCAGTTTCCTAGGATTGGCGGGATATTACCGTCGATTCATTCCTGACTTTTCTAGAATCGCAAAACCCATGACCGAATTACTCAAGAAGGGAGTGAAATTCGTGTGGAGTGAAGCATGTGAGAAAGCTTTTCACACCCCGAGACAACATCTAACTTCAAAGACCCGTGCTAGCCCAAACCCCGATAACTCCAAGCCATTTGAAGTCTTCTCGTGACGCATCGTGCACCGGTCTTGGTTGTGTCCTTATGCAAGAAGGCCGAGTCATTGCCTATGCTTCGCGAGCCCTTCGACCCCATGAACTCAACTATCCTACCCATGATCTTGAGTTAGTCGTCGTTGCTCATGCCCTCAAGATCTGGAGACATTATCTAATGGGCAATCATTGCAATATCTTCACTGATCACAAGAGCCTCAAATATATCTTCACCCAGTCCGAGTTGAATATGAGGCAGAGAAGATGGCTTGAGTTGATCAAGGATTATGATCTAGAGGTGCACTATCACCCGGGCAAAGCAAATGTTGTTGCGGATGCTCTTAGCCACAAGGATCATTGCAACCACCTAGAGTTGGTGACAGTCAGTGAACCCCTATGTGAGGAAATGAGAAAGCTCAGCCTAGAAGTGGTACCGCAGGGAATTCTTTATGCCTTGACGGCAGAATCCAGCCTTTATGACAGAATTGTCACTGCCCAGCGCAATGATGCGAATATCCAAACCATCGAGAGTGAAACTAGTGGAAGGAGACCCAAAGTACACTTGTTTTCAGCAAGATCACCAAGGTGTGGTCTGGTTTGGAAAACGTCTAGTGGTCCCCGTTGACCCGGAAATCAAGAAGATCATTCTAGATGAAGCTCACAAGTCCAAATTCTCTATCCATCCCGTAGTACCAAGATGTACCAAGATCTAAAGCGTAACTTTTGGTGGTCTAATATGAAGGTGGATGTAGCCAAGTATGTAGCCGAGTGCGATACTTGCCACCGGATGAAAGCAAGTCATTTGAAATCGGCAGAGTACTCCAACCCCCGTCGATACCTATGTGGAAATGGGATGACATTAGTATGGATTTTATTGTAGGTTTACCCCTGACCCCTAGGAAGAAGGATTCTATTTGGGTGATCGTGGATAGACTTACCAAGATCAGGCTCACTTCATTGCCGTACACACCACATACTCCGTGCAACAGTATGCAGAGTTGTACGTGGACCACGTAGTTCGTCTGCATGGAATCCCAAAGACCATAATTTCTGATAGAGGGACTTAGTTTGTAGCCCATTTTTGGGAACAGTTGCATGAGTGTTTGGGAACCCAGCTACTCCGTAGTTCCGCTTATCACCCACGTACGGATGGTCGACGGAGAGGATAAACCGGATCCTAGAGGACATGTTGAGAGCAAGCATCTTGCACTTTGACAAGAGTTGGGACAAGTGTTTGTCCTTAGCGAGTTCTCCTACAATAACGGCCTATCGTGCCGCCTTGAAAATGGCACCGTTCGATGCTCTATACGGACGCGTATGCCGCACCCCACCGAATTGGTCGAAGTCGGAGAAAGAACACTCTTTGGACCAGAAAGTTAGTTAAAGAGGCCGAAGAGAAAGTACAAGTGATAAGAGAAAATTTGAAGATGGCCCGGATGAGACAAAAGAGTTATCATGATAAGGGAACCGCACCTCGACACTTTGAAGTGGGAGACCATGTATATTTGAAGGTATCCCCCACCAAAGGTGTGCAAAGGTTCGGAGTCAAGGGAAAGTTAGCCCCGCGCTACATTGGACCCTACGAAGTACTAGAAGTATGTGGACCCGTGGCCTACCATATCCAATTGCCAGAACGGTTTTCCGCGGTTCACAATGTGTTTCATGTAACTCAGTTGAAGAAAGGAATGCCTATTCCGGAGAACGAGATCATCACAGAAGCTAATGCCTGGATCGAGCTGGATTTCTCGCTCGTCGACCATCCCTTAAAGGTGCTAGATCAAAAAGAGCGGAAGACCCGGAGGCAGACCGTGCGAATGTACAAGATCCAATGGAGCCATCACACGGAAGAAGAAGCCACGTGGGAGACAGAGGATTATCTCAACGCCAAGTATCCGGGCTTCCTCCAATCCCGGCAAAGTGAGTCTTTTTCCCCATCTCTTCGTTATCAAGTCGAATCTCGGGACGAGATTCCTTTAAGGGGGGTAGGCTGTGACGCCCCAGGTTTTTAATTACCGTCATTAACGCTAACGACACGGTTAGCTTCGGGTCAATTGGTCAACCCTAGGTCAACCTGGGCCCTCACCCATGAAAACTCCCTAACATACCCCTAAGTGACCCTAGTGAATAGTAAAACACTTGTGGGGCCAACCCTTGGTCAAAGGGTGGGTCAAAATCCCCTTGCCACCCAATGTCCACAGGTGTCTACCGGAACTTTTGCCGCGTTCCCCAAAATCCACCTAAACACTTAAAATTCTACCTTTGGGAAAGTTGTAGGTCTTGTTGAGGGACACAACTTTCATGTAGAGTGTCATTGCTGATTTGGATGGGAAAATTGTAAAAAAGCCCTTGCAAGCCAGAAATCACCGTTGTTAACCCCGCCGACATTCAAAGTTGGCACTTCCACGTATTCGCATCTAGGCAACAAAACCCTATACAACCTTTGTAAAAGTTGTAGCCGGTACCTAGATCTACAACTTTGGTATTCATCACTTGGTCCAGTTCCGTTGAAAAATTTTGAGAAAAATCGAGTCAAAGATGGCACCGAAGAAGCACGGCCGAGCCGGAGCGCGCCACGCGCGACGCCGTGTGCGTCCCGTGCGCCGCCGTGCCGCCCGCCGCCGGCCTTGCCCGCGCAGCCGTGCCCACGCCGCCCGAGGCCTCGACGTCCGCGCCACGCCGCGTCCCGATGCACGCGCGCCCCGATGCGCACCGTCCCGAGGCGTCTTGGCGTCCGCGCGCCGCACGCGCGCGCGCGCGCGCGCACGGACCGGGCCGGTCCGTCGGCGGCGTCGCCGCCGTACGCGCGCGTTCCGACGCGCCGTAGCACCGGCCGCATCTCCCGCCGTCACCAACGCGTCACCCACGGGCCGCCCGAGCCGGGTATAAAAGCCCCCGCCTCTCCTCGCGTGCCACACCGAGCCGCCCGCGCCATCGCCGCCGCCATCCTCGCCGCCGCCGGTTCTAGCTCTCCCGGCCCGCGCTCGCCGCCGTCCAAGCACGCCGCTAGGCTCCTTAGCACCCGTGCCGGCTCGCAAGCGCGCTTGTTTGCGCCAATTTGGCCTCCCCGCCGCAAAGGCACCGAGCCGCCCCCGAGCGCCGCCGCCGGCCGCCGCCGTGCGCGCGTCGCCGGAGCCGCCTCCACCCTCGCCACCACCACCAATCGGACCGTGGTGAGCCCAATCGCATCACGGTGCCGCTTGTTGTCGTGGTCGGGCCCCACATCGCCGCCGGCGAGCCCTCCCGCCGCCGTCGAGGGCATAGATGTGAATCCAGGGGCATATTTGCAAGGATTCTTAACTTAGTTTATTTGCAGTTCAGTCCACAGTCTTAGAAAATCCCTAGAAAATCACAGAAAATTCCAAAAATTCCCAAACAAATGTTGTAGGACTCAGGATGCCAAACCCCACCCATGTGTGGTATACTTGTGGCTAGATTCAAAGTAGTTTTGGCAGGAAAATTACAAATGTGTTATGCTTGCATCTGTTATAACTTGAAATGTATGGCTTCTCTGTAGCTAAGCTTTGGATATGTTGTGTGTTAGGATAAGACTAGATGTTGTGCCAAAAATTGCACAAAGTTATCATGTGAATCTTTTTATAAAAATACTTTTCCATCTCTGGCAGAACTGCATAGATGATTTTTCATGTTAAATATATTAATGTTCTTGAGCCCAACTTGTGCACACTGCCTGGAGATGCCAAAAGGCACCTCTTGTGATTTAATCATGAATTTAGGAGTGACAGAAATAATTATTCTTGTTTAATGCATGTTTTCCTTTGTAAATTAATAAACCAAATTCAGTAGAGGTTCCATGTGAACATGCTAGCTGTTTAGACTTGTTTAGGACCAGAGAGCACCCACCAGAAAGTTTGGGTAATTTTGATGCTTATTTCTTTTTTATTTGCATTTAAGTTGAATCACTAGATAACCTTTGTTATTTTCAATAAATATTTAATTCTCTAGCATCCAACACTTACTTGTGGGCCCAATGGAGCAGAATAGGTACTGTTAGGCTTAAGAAACACTCATTTAATTTTTGGCAATTTAGTTGTTTAAATAATGGCTTAAATGCCCTTTTAATATTAAAGGGAAATTAAAATAAAGAGAAATCATTAATTAAATCCTTTTTCTTTTTGGAAATAGTACTTAATATAAATAAAAGAAATTTAATTAATATTATTGATAAAGGAATTTAATTCATAAATAAAAGATATTAATTACACCATGTTGGTAAAAATAATATGAAATAAAGCTTTCACATGAAATGATAAGCTTAAATAAAACCTTTATTCAAATAAGGAATAAAAGAGTAATCCATGTACCACCAATGACTTCCTCAAATAGAAACCTTAGATAGATGCTTGTTAAGGTGAATACAACCAACTAGAGTTAAGACAATGAACTATCACATCACCTAAAGTGCATTGCATTTCGTGTAGAACTTCCGGACGGAGATTACTCTCTGGTCCCGGAAACCGAGGAAGGCGGAGCGGAAGGTTCTCTGCAGTACGTGGATGGACTCGACACCGAGGGTGCCCAAGCTAGCGTAGCTGACGAAGGCAAGCTCCGGTGCATCTAACCCAGTTTTAAAATTCTTTATTCAATTATCTATGAATGAATGTGCATTTACGTTCAGGAGTTGAATGAAACCCTAGATGCATGATCTATAGGTACCTTTGGTCCCTACTAGTATGATAGGTCGATAGCTGCTAAGCTATAGGACCGTTACAAGTCGAGTGATAACCTCACTCGCGAGAATAGGTTCCTAGATAGGAATCATACTATATCCTTAATTGGATTGCTCACGTGGTAAGAGCATGGGATCTGGGCTCCGGTCCAGTGGTTATGTGGGTTAAGTCTTTGAACGTACCAAGCATATGCCGGGTATGGGACCGGTAAGCCTAGTACCATAATGAGGCGGTGAGGGATCTTACTATTATTACTCTTGGGATTCGCTCTCACGGCTAGCTACCGGTGGTGTATGGTGACTCCGGGTATCTCGCGGGGTATGCGGATAGCCTCGCATCAAAGACTCGTAAGATTCGATCCCAACCCGAGGATTTATGGGGACGGCCTGGGGAGTTGTCCTCGCGGGGGCAGCCGACCGTGTGTTTGGGTCTACCTTGCAAGGTTTTAATCAATCGATTGTCGGCCTCTCACCGTTATCCGAGACTACTTACTCCACTAGTCATGTGATCCCTAATGATGGAAGTTGATGAAGATGATGTTTGAATAATTGTATTGTACAACTTTGTCTGTACTAGTTGGCTAATGTAGTAAAGATTAAAACTACTAGAACTTGTGCTAAAATCTTGAATGTAAGGACCTACTCTTTGTTACTTTTTAGCAAAAGCAACCCAGTAGCCAAAAACCCTTTCATGGTCTAGAATTGGTGAAGTAGTTATCACCGCCGGGTAAGTCTTGCTGAGTATTAGTATACTCAGCCTTGCATGATGTGTTGATCCAGGTAATGCCTTCAGTGATGTGTGGCCCGGTGAGATCCCGCCCGGCTGGGAGCTGGAGTGGGTGGAGGACGACTACTGAAGCATCATGGATGGCCTCCCGTGGTGACTTTGCTGCCGCTAGTTAATTTCCGCTGTGTCTTTTCAAAACTCTGAACTATTTCTGTCATGACAAAACTATGGTTTGTAATAATTAAACCCTTCGGGGTACGAATTTGAATTTTAATGTTGTTGTATCTCTGGACTCGCCTTCGAGTGAGTTTTAATGCATATATTCGATCCTTGTGCTCTCAAGTGATTTACCGGGCGTTAACCCGGCGACTTACGACAGGATGGTACTTTATTATTGCTTAATGACCAAAGTGGATCGGTCTTAGGCGATAGTACGGTACTTTCCTGGGCGGGTTGTCACAAAGCCCCACCTAGCAAACCCACGCAAGCGCTTCAATGGACGTGTCTCTGGACCACGCAGCCTACCCTTATCGAACGGGGCATGGGCGTCCACTCGAACCACCCACTAGCAGCTCAAAGAGGAATCCGCAATTCGCGACCCGCTCGATGGGGGTTGCGGAAACCTCACCCTCCGTCCCGCGGAGGGACGGCGAGGGCGCGTTAAGAAGCAAGTCGTAAAGCTCTACCCGATCACCTCGAACGGGCCCAGGCTCGGGGGCTTGACGCACGGCTACACCTCCTTGGTTTGCACCCGCCGGAGACAGTGCCAGCAGCGCGTGCGTCACCGAAGCCGACTGAGATATTGCCGACGCCGGTTGAAACATGTGCCACGCCCTCTGACTAGTTCTCACGGTTAACCCCGCGGGGAGCATCCACGCTCTGCGAGGCTTCGGGGCTAGACCCGCGGGTCCGCTGACGCGGCCCCACGGAAAGCGTTCGCGAGACAAGGAGGGAAGAACGTCCTATCAGTAGGCTCCAACATCTGCGGGAGCCTCAATGGCAAACCCACAGATGCTCGGGGGCTACTGTCGGGGACAGCCCTAGGGGTCCCCTTTAACAACCGGGAAATCCCCACTTAAAACCCGCAACAAAGCCAAACACACTTTGCCTAACCATGAAGGATACGGCCCACGCCGCAGGGACCTCAACGACCCGCAAAGGCGGCCCTCTTGAAGATCCACTCGAGCAGGCTTCGCCTCGCTCGAGGGTGCGCGCCTCCCTCGGGCGGGCTCCGTCCCGTTCGAGGGGGTGCGCTTCCCTCGAGCGGGCTCCGCCCCGCTCGAGGGTCCGCTCCCCCCTCGAGCGAGGCTCCGCCTCGCTCGAGGGTCCGCCCCGCACTCGACCGAGGTCCGCCTCGCTCGAGGGCGCCCCGCACGCGTACGCCCGCCCCCGTACACGGGCGTTTAATGCCCCGCCACCGGCGGGGACGGCGCCATCATGCGCCGGGGCTCGCGCCCGGTGCCGCCGCACCAACTCCCCGGGGAGGGAGCCCAACCCCATCACCGTGGGGAGGGACCGTGCGCGCGGCGGTGTCGGCCCCGTGACGCCGTGCGCTGCTCCGAAGACGGCTAACGCGCCGAGCCCTCGAAGGGGGGGCCGGTCGCACCCTCGATTTGCTTTCTTGTGACCCTACAGGGTTAGGTGGAGACGCTAGGCCGGTGGAACGCCATCCCTGCCACTGTTACGCGCATGGGCTGCCGTCCCCGCGCGTGCAGGCGCACGCCAGGCGCTGTAGCAACAACTCCAGCACTGTGAAACGCACTGGAACGGGACGCCATTTTACCTACTCCTGTACTCCGTACGGGCCAACGTCAGCAGCTCCCTCGAGCCTATCAGAAGACATCGCTACCATCCGCCGCCCTTCTACCCTCGAACCGCCACTGTTCGGGTACAAGATAGGCCATGGCGGCTGGATCGCTGCAAGGATCGTCCGGACGGCCGCCCGCTCTATAGCATAGCACGCCACGCCCCTTCACGTAGCTAAATAGCGCGGCGCGCATGTGATTCGCTCCCTCCTTGATCTATAAAAGGGGGACGAACCCTCCCTGCCGCGGGTGGAGGAGAGGACGAAAAACACAGACACAACACAGCAGGAGACAGGCTGCGCCACGCACTTGCTCTCCAATTCTCCCACAACATCTTCAGCCACTACACCAGGGACTTGGAAGCTACGCTTCCTCTCCCGCCTTGCTTGTAGTAGACCCCACTACGAGCACCCCCGGTGCTAAGTAATATAGTGCCTTGAGCACGCCACCGGCTGGACGTACGGCCCCCTCGGCGGAACCGGGATAAACCTCTCGTGTCTCTTATTGCTTAGCATCGACCATCGAGGGATAGACCACGGCGCTTACTACCGGTTAGTGTCGGGACCATATTCCGCACCGATATATATATATATATATATATATATATATATATATATATATATATATATATATATATATATATATATATATATATATATATATATATATATATATATATATATATATGTTGATACTAAAATGCACCCAGGTGCATTCTGTATAACAAATGCACAGACCCTGCGGTTGCAACTTCGCAGCTTAACCAATTGCAACTTGACGGACCAATTGCAACTCGACGTGAATCAATTGCAACTTGACGGACCAATTGCAACTCGACGAGAACCAATTGCAACTCAACGAGAACCAATTGCAACTGGACATAGCTGAGCTGCAACTAGGCGCGAACCAGTTGCAACAAAGAGAGTAACCGATTGCAACTGTGACACTACACTAATTGCAACTCGACGGAACTAATTATAACAAATCTGACTCCATTGCAATTGGACACGAACCAATTGCAACTAGACTTCTAATTGCAACCCGACGTGAACAAATTGCAACCAGAATGAGCTCCAGATGCAACTGGACAAGACCTAGTTGCAACAAAGGTGGGTGCATTCTCTATACAGAATGCACCCAGGTGCACTATAGCAAAACAGTATATATATATATGCCATGATAATCTCTATTTTCAACAAAAGAAGCAGTCTAGGATGGATGAGCCAGCCTATACGTGTACGGCTGGGGCTATACACGTAGGACTAGCCACCTATCACTCTTGTGTAGTCCCTTACAGTTCGGTCGTGAACCTTGTGCGCCTCCACTACTCCAGCAACGAATCTGATCCGCCATCCCTCCCCAACGCGAGCTGACAAGATCCCAACAACCAAAGTGACGCTGATGACACACGCGGCCAACGGCCTTGCGATCAGTGACGCATACCATCGCGCGGGAGGCTGGGCCGTCGGCCTCGTACGCATCTGGAGTGGAGTCATCTATCAGGAGGAGAGCTTGGGACAAGACGATACCCGCCCGCATCGCGCGGGCTATATGTCGCCGCCGCCGCCACTGGCCGGGAACTCGATGCCGCGCGCCGTTTGGAACCGATAGATCCATCTCTACCGCAGATGGAGCATCCGTTCCTGCCCTGTCCGCAACAATATAATCTGGAGAGAAAGTGTCTACCATCATGTGGAGCTCGATCGCATCAAGTGGCGACAGAGCAGTGTCTAGCTAGAACCGTGTGCAGTACACCCTTTATTCCAAACAGGACCTGGAAAGTGCATGCTACGCATTTACGCAAGATGAACATTTTGTCCGCGTACCTTTCCATATCAGATTAGGATGCAATGCATCTTGGTTGAACGGTGCGAGAGAGATTTGGTTTTGCGATGGGCGCCGCGCACACTGATTTCTCATGAGATCCCACAAGGGTTTGTCTTTAGCTAGCAGAAAGTACAATAATAAAGGAGGTATCGCTATGAGTTGTTGCTTCGAGTAAGTGCACTGGAATCGATTCCCACTAGCAGCAGCTAGCGAGGCGACGTTTCAGAAAATAAAACTTTGTTTCAGCATCCGAGTCACCTCACATGCTCGTTCCGTGTTTGGTTTTGTAGGAAAAAATTAGAACTCCGGCTTGTTTAGTGGATGTACAATTTGCATACTACATTTCACCATTTTTACTTCAGATGATGTTCATTAAGAGCACGTGCTTATAGTTGCAGCTTGTTGACGGCGGCTGCAGCTTTTTGTTAGGCAATTTAACTAATAAGGAATGAGGTTGTGGGACAAATTGTAGAAACTAGGATGGCCAAATGCTCCTTATCTTTTTTTCGATCCATTAGGAAAGAGTTTGTGGGACAAATTGTCCTAATGAAGAGATTGCGACAACATTTCTTTATTTCACATGAATGGTCTTTTGAGTATCGAGAAACTATATGTTTTTAGGTCATTTATGGATTATTTGCGTTTCTCATATGTAAATTACACCCTATTATATCATGTTTATCACAAACTTTGTGTATTTTGCAATATGTATATTTATCTTATTGCTACATACTAGAATTCTTTTGAGCTTATTTCGGTACTTTGGATAGTACCGGACGGTACTCACTAGTACACAGTAGCTTGTATTAAGATTTTTTCCAACAGCTAATTGAATAAATAAAATAAGTTGTTCGTTTTTTCTTCTTTGGTGGTCTTCTGATTTGATTTGTTCCGAGAGAAAAATCCTTCTTTGGCTGGTTGTTGGTGGCTGGTTTGTTCTGAGAGAAAAGTACTTGTGGCTGATAAGCCAAGCGAACAGGGCCTAGACCGATACTTCTGATACTATCTTGTTGGTACTTCCTGGTACTACTGGGTACTTCCATTGGTACTATCACGTCAATTACAAAGACTAAATTTTTCCTTCTTTTGAACTCTTCACGTTAATGCTTATTAGACCTTTAAAAGAAAATAAAGCATATAAATTCTTGTAACATGAGACAGAACCAACTATCAGTCAATATGTTTTAATATCACTAACAATAATAATCATTAATTTATATTTGTTTTGATAAAAATATCCACCTTTGCCAATACAAAATATCTAATCTTTACATACCTCTATGCTATTATAAATAATCTTTAGTTTGTCCATACCTTGCACAGTGATAGGGAACAATAGTAGAATGCAACATTTTTTAATTGGATTGTTTTTACGTGTCCAGTTCATGTTTTCCTTGATATAAATATGATATAATTGTCCTTGTGCGTCTCTTGTCAATGAAAGTTACCTACATATTCTATTATAAAATAAAAAATGGACGTTTGAATTATGGTGATCGATGATCATGTGCACATCTGATCTTTGTAGTCATTTTGGTGCTCAACTGAGTTATAATGTATGATATTCAATTATTCACAAGACTATTCACAAAGATGACATAATACAATCCACCATCATAGCAAGGCAGCATGCAAGAGTAACATTTCACACTAATGGAACGTGTGCAGCCAAAAAAGACACTTCATACATGAAAAAAGGGGAAAAAGGGGACAAATCACAACTTTTCAGAAAAGATACTAATTGTAGGTTCATTGGTTCGCCAACAAGGACAAATAGTAGACAATTCACCAAATTTTCAGAGAAGAAACTAAAACTGTTACAAGAAACTTAGAAAGTAGGGTTAGATGGAAATATGCCATTATAATTTTCACAGTTTGGAAATATGCCATTGGTATCTCACTGACAGGTGGGTGCCACCACAGTCACTGACATGTGGGTCAGGATGGCATATCTCCAATTTAGCAGAATCATAATGGCATGGTTCAAATTATCCCTAGAAAGTAGACATGTGTCACACCTGCTTTTCCAAAGAAAACCAAGTGCAATCCTATATGCATGCCAGGAACAAGTTTCATGCATATAGTGACATATAAGTGAAGACGGAAACAGTATCACGTATGAAAAAGGAAGATCATCAGAGATTTACGCTTAATCCTGGAAACGAAGACCACAAAACATCACAGGCAGTCGACTGGGGGTTGCGTACGCCTAGCACCAGCAACATCTTCACAAGACTTCAGAGTAGCTTCCTCCTTCTGAGCAACATTGTTTATAGCAAGGGTGAGCACTTGTCGTACTCAGCAAGTGTGAGGAAAGTATGAATGCAACGGCTTTATAGTGGACTGGCTCAAAGCATTTAGCATTTTTAGTTGGTCAAATTTTATTAGCACCTGATTACTAATAAAGTATACGTTTATACCAACCCACATTAAGCATAAAGGTAAGAGATACGCCATAAGCATATGGCCAGAATAACCAGAGAGCAAAATTTAAGTCCATCTTCAAGTTCAGTTATCATGTGAGGGTCCAGGCCGCTCTTGACCGTGAGCACGGCTAATCGATTAGTTTTACACTCTGCAGAGGTTGTACACTTTCACCACAAGTCGCGTAAAAGTCCTAAAGAACTTTGGACCCAACCATGCGATGCTGTGTAGGCATCATACCACACTACCGAGGTGTGATTGCATAGGGACGCTACGAGGCCTTTACAAAGAGTCCTCCCATGCATATTAGTCCATAGTAGTATGTCATAGAGGCTATCTTTCGTACCACACTTCTATTCACGGACGGTCAGCCATAGAGTACTTCCGTTCCAACACCACTCTAGAATAGAAGAGCCATAAAAGCATTCCTCCGTCCCCAACCTACTATGCGAGTAATGACCACACAAAGACTTCCCTAATTACTCGGCCAAGACCAGAGCCATATAGTTCTTGTGGTTGCACTGTTGTCCTGGGTGGTTCTCCATGTTCCGATTAAACATATGGTCTTGTATTAAACATCCAAAGATATAACATAAAGGTATAGCATGATTCATCATTATTGTTCATTAAAACCACCATAACCCAAGTATAGCAACTAAGCATAGCTACCCAACATAAATGTAAACCCAGGTTAACAAGGAGTGATCATAAAGACTAGGTAATCCTTAATAGGAACCCATCAAAATTAATGCAAGCAATGCAATGAGTGATTAAATATAATTCTTACGACAAAAGATCAAGGACACACTTGCCTTTCACCAAAGTAGTTGCTCAGAATGTCTTCACATCTTGCTCTTCAAAGCTTCTCGGACAACGTTCACTCTACTCGCATCAATCATCGGGCACAAGCATACACAAAGCAAACAAACAACTAAGAACAATACATCAATCAAAAGAAAATCTTTAAAAGAACGCACTAAAGGATAGGATCAATTCTATGGTTATGCAAAGACGAAAGAACGATGAAAACAAAACTAAGGTCGATGCTCACGAAAGATTATTATCAAATAACAAGAAGAGACTACGTGCTTGACATGTTTTAATTTAGGAAATCATGTGGCAAGAACATTTCAAAGCAGGTTATTTTTAATTAAGAAAATACGATAAGACTAATCATATTTTATTTGCATATATTTAAGTACAAGTTATATTAGATTAACAATTACTTTAGGAAGATAAAGCATGTGAAAGAATCTAATCGACTAACTTTGTATTGCGTGTTCAACTAAACATATTGATATTGGAAAGACATTTATAATATCATTAAGCAGATTAACTTTATTATGAAATCTGATGTTTAACACTAAGCACCTTTATTTAACAAAAGCTAGTTATAAATAAGAATTAACCAAATTAAATCTTAGCTTATGAAAACTGGGATAGAACCTAGTCACTTTTATTGAAAAGTAATGGAATAAATATTAGTCAAGATTAACATGCAATTTTAGTGTTAAAACAAGTAACAGGTGATACACACACTAACGTACAAGTTAAGGTGGAACGAACGAGAACGGTAGAAGCGAACTATAACGCACACACAAACCTTAAGGTAGGCTTAGGAAAACTAGTCTACGAACTAGACCGAATGACAATACTAAACAAAGGTAAGCTGAACTGATGCTGGTAGAGAAGAGATAACAAGATTGGCTCTAAAAGAAGATAGCTGCGGAAGACTAGACACAAGAACATAGCTGATTCATGAACTAGCTAGATGTTAAAGATTGGATCACAAAGAACTGAAAGGGTGTAGTTGCCTTACATAAAAGACAATTACGATAGGATGGCATGTACTAGGATTAGAAAGATCTGAAGCTTGAAAGAAGGTTATCTCTACAACAGAGTCACACTGAGACAGAGCTTGATAAAGAACGTGTAACGAACGGTTTGCATAAGAAAACAAGGCTATGAGGTAGATTTATTTTAATTAACAAAATATATGTAAGGATATTTCAGAAATAAAATACCCTATGTTGACATTAATGCAATATTAAACTTTATTTACCAAACCGGTGTAAAGAACTAGTCAAGTTTTATTAATAAAGATTCATATATTGATTAAACCGATTAAACATTTAATTTAGAAAAAACTAAACTATATGAACAATCTAAACGAAACTTTGTAATTCGAGTAGATCATATTATTATTGAAAACAGCATTACATTGGTATTAATCAAATTTAACATTTATTTATAAAGCCGGAGTAAAAGCCTAATCAACTTTTAATTAGAAAGGTTAATTAATTATTAAATAAATTAATATTTGGCTTATGGAAAACCGGATAAAATATCTAATTAGATTTTATTTACAAAAGCATGTGAGAGAAACATCAATCAAATTAAATTTGATTATGAAAAACGGTGTATAGATCTATATAGCTTTTATTTATAAAAGGCATGTATAACTAGATATTAATCAAAATTAGTATTAATTTTATTTTCAGCAAACAAAACATGGTGCAAACACACAACTAATGCGTGCTTTACATTATTATGATCCTAACGCAACTTGAACGGATTAAAATGGAGCTAAAACGGAGATTTTACGAGATAAACAAGATTGGAGGACCTATTCGTGATTAACTATAGATCTCAGGGAGTAGCAGAGGAAATTTGCAAGACACATTGAATAGTGCTCGCGAAAAGGACGAATGATAGGGTTAGATCTGAAAAAGTGCTCGGTTGGATTTATGTGTGATAGGTGGGATCTCTCTAGGGTGTTTCCTGGAAAACTTGCAAGACACAAGGAAAATATCTAAAGATTACCAAGAAGGACAGGGGTCTATCTGCAAACCGGTCGGCCCTCATCCCCTTACCTCTGCTCGATCCAGCAGCAGGGGCTGGCGGCGGTCCTGGTGGCCGGCGGCGCCGGTGCTCCGACGACCTAGGGTCCAGGGTGGATCGCGAAATAGAAAGAGCAGGACGAGGTGAACTCAAGGATATGCTCACCGTGGGAGGATGTAGACGGCAGCGGCTGGAATCGGAGCTGTGACGGCGGTACAGACCGGCTCGTCGGTCTTCAAGATGCAGCGCTCTGGTGGGTTTCCGGCGAGGGGCAAGGGCTCCCCGGACGCGTCTCGGCGTCGCGAAGCTCCAGGAGGTGACGGTTTTGCCCGGCGGCGTCCTGGCGCCGCGAACCGAGCTACGGCCGACGTCGGGCTCGGCGCCGGGTCGGCGGCGGCGGCGCTGCGCAGGGCTCGGCGGCACGGATAGAAACAGGCGCGACGCGGCTAGGGCTACGCGGGACAGCTGGGCTACGCGCCTTATAGGGCACAGTGTGCGAGGTTGCCCTAGCGCGCACGCCAAGGAAAGGGTGGCGGCGGCGGCGCTAGGCCATCCTGGCCATGGCCGGGAGCATTAGACCCAGATGGGCCTAGCGGGTCTGCGGCTGGGTGGGAACGAGTTGGGTCGGGCCCACGGGCTTGGCCCAATCCGGTAGGATAGGTTTTCCCTTTTTTTAAAATTTTCTGAAATACATTTTTCAGTACAAAAGAATTCCAGAAAAACTCCAGTTAATTCATTTGAAGCACTAAAAATACTCAGAAAATCTCAAAAATTTCAGGAAAATTCCTCGAGACACATTGAGACATGAGCTATCCAAATAAAGTGTTTGGAGCTCATGAAAAAGATTTTAGAGCCTTCTAATAAATAGAAATAGCTCAGAGAAAATGAGAATAAATCTCAGAAAAACCCGAAAAATTCTCGGAAGGATTTGGACAACTCCTAAATGCATTTTTTAAAACCTTTTGCACTCAAGAAGCACCAAGATGCATCGGCATGAATGCAACACTCACAAATTTGTATTTGATTTAGAAAATCAAACAAGGATTTTTCCTATACTATATTTCCTGTAAATAAAATTAAATGTTGGAAAAATTTTAAAATTATGATAAAATCGTTATTTAATTATTTTCTTTATTCACATCCTCAAATTGGAAATTTCAGGGTGTGACAACATGTAGAAAATATTTTTTGTTTTACAATGGACATTTCACTAAGATAGAAGACAATTTGGAGCTTTAGAGTTTGACCATGATAGTTCATGCAGTTTGATCATCCACCGTGACAGTTGACTAAGGAAAACAGACTGAAGCTGCAACAGAAACTAAAAGTCTCAACCCAAAGATCATGTAAATAATAGTTGTATCACTCACTTCAATTATAGTCAATAAATAATTTCTTTTTCAAGAACCTCATTGTATTTGCATGATTTAATTTTTCTTCAACAGACATCAACATTTATATATCTCAAATATTTTAGCTTTAACTTCTTTTTTTTCTTGTTTCCTTGCCTCCAATGCTATATGTCTCTGCATCATCAATAATAATTCCAATGCTAATGTTCGGAAGAATGGTTACAAAAGAACAAGACACTAAATCCAAAAGTTAACACTTCTCATGCCACGTTACAAAATCCTATATACTGATGCTAGACAATCTAGGACACAAGCATTTAATATAAAGGACATATAATTCAGCACATATGAGATCCTCAAGTAATTTTAGAAAAAAATTAGTAAAGCAGAAAATATTTACTATATGTGCACATTTGCTACTACTAAGCAAAAATCATAACTATTAAATGGTATATATGAATCTAATCAGATTGCAAATGAGAAAAAAATAGACTACTATCTGTGCTCTAATCAGAGGAAAATGAAAGAAACTGCGACTAAGCAACAATCACAATTCACAACTACTATATGTGCTCTAATCAGAGGAAAATGATATAATTGAGGCTAAGCGACAATCACAACTACTATTTGTGCTCTAATAGGAGGAAAATGGTAGAAATTGAGACTAATTTGCTACCATGTTGATGGACCAAAAGCTTGATGACACATCCATGGAGCTCCATTCGGACTACCACCAATGCCTTGGGTCCAGAAAACTCCATTCGGACTTCCAGCAACATCGACAACTGCAGGAAACTAGGGACTTAGGGTGGAGGTGCCGATGAAAGACGCAGTGGAATGGAAGGCAGTGGCGTAGCTAGGAATTTATCGTAGGGTATGCCACTATAAAATTTTTATAGCCATGATAAATTTTTTATAACAAGTTGGTTCAATAACTATATAAACCATGCAATGTATGTATGTGTGTGTATATATATATTGGGTAAGCAATTATAAAATTAACAAATCTAACGTACCAAGTCTTAAATTAACACTTAAGTGAAAAAGTTGCATATAGTATAATAAAAATAGTCCAAAGTATGTCTACATTCCTCCCAATAATTCAACAATAGTATAAATAAAAAAGCATGTATCAATATTTATTTTACTTACTTCCCAATTATAGATCATTTTATTTTTTTAGTTTCATAAATTTGTTATGCACTTATATCGATATATATCTCAAATCTGGATGCATCTACGAATCTAGAAAATCCAAATTGACTTATAAATTGAAATGGAGGAGTATAATATATACTTATATAATATGATGGAGAAGAACTGAGGGATATTTATTACTAAAGAATTGAGGGATATTTCTTACTACATGCATCAATGTGTATTAACTGTAAGAGTATGATGATTGTACGAATGGAGAAAAAAACCAACACAAGAATCGTTATTACTGCACCTGCGTAGGGCCCTGCAAGTCTACAACAGGAACTGAGGAAAGGATTATTTGAGACGGCTTGCTTCTACCAGCTGCTTGGTCTTGCGTTGTGTGTCACCTTGGTCGGGTGGGTGATTTCTGGGGGACTGCGTAGGGGCAGGCGGCAGCCGGCAGCGGCGGATGGCTGGACCGGAGACATGGTCACGCGAAACAACTGGATGACGGATCGACGGACGAACACGGAAGGGCGTCGATGGCCTTTTCTATTCACTTATGGGCCGGTTGATAGACATATGTTTCTACTGGGCCAAAATACAGGGTATGCCGCTGCCCACCCGACATACCCTGTAGCCTGATGGAAGGAGACAGTTCCTTCCGAAGTTGGGGGTGTTGACGAATGCGCTAGGGCCTCACTCCCACCGACGCGACAGTCTCCATCGCCCCGCCACCCCCTTCGTTCCTGCACTGTTGCGACCTCTCTCCTACGCTACAGGTGCCTATACCAAATCTTGCGCTGGCGCCGCCACCATTGGTCACACCGCATCCATGTAGATAGAAGTATGCAGATGGAAGTAGGGTTGGGAAGGGGTCGATTTCGTGTGCCATCTTCCTATGTAGAAGGGTTGGCCACACCAAATCCCGCCGCCGCTAGGGATCGATGAGGAACAATGTATAATGGTGATGGCTGCAACGATAAAGCCTGGGAGCACGCGCCCCGTCGTCCACTCGCGAAGGGACGGTCCGGTCGTCGACCGGATGGGGCGGGGTTTTGTGGCAAATTTCAAAACACGCAGACGGTGAGTCAACGGGGGTTGTACTTGCCCTAAGGCCTTTAGTGTCGATTCGTAACCCCTCTTTATTAGTACTGGTTGTGCAACCAGTACTAGCGATTCCGTAACAACCTTTCAGTATCAGGCAAAATAAATCATACTAAAAGACACTCCTTTAGTACTGGTCAATCCACAGTCGTTGTCCCACCACGCTAGCCATGCTTTTTTATTTTCCTTTTCTTGTTTTCTTTTCTATTATTTTCTCAATCACAAATACATATCCAATTTCAACCACAGATTCCTAGAAAGAATCACAATCACATACGTGTATTTACAAAAACCGCAAAACATTCACAATCACATGAATCACAAGTAAAATTACAATCACATACTACCTCTGTCCCGTTAAGACAGTCGCTGGGAAAATAATGCAAATACCAAGGCAACAGGCAAAAGACACTGCAAACCCTACATATAGCAGTGATTGGGGATGGTGACCCGCGGATGAGACTGGCCTGGGTCTGGGTGGGTGGAATGAGGATAAAGTTCAATTTTTTACTGTCTCGTGTGTGGTGCCTTCGCAATGCTTGATTTTTAACCAGGCACGACAGCAGCAGCTAGCCAGCTACAAGCCTAGGGCCTACTACTCCTCTGCTAGCAAGCGATGATGAACATGGGACGGAGTGTTATAGCTTGCGCGACCATCATTACGGGACGAAGGGAGTATTTCACAAGAACACATCTCACAAATATCTATAAAAATATCACATGTAATGATAGAAAATGAGGATCCGTCTCATATAAACAAGAAGAACAAAAAGAAGAATGAACAACCACATGCACCAACGATCAGCAACAGTGCATTGGCTGTCAGCCGCGTCCAACGACTAGCACAACACCTCTAGTCCGCGCCTCCTCACTGAGCCTACACCCCTAGGCCCGCTGTTGTGCCCGAGGCCGGCTTCGCCACAAGGCACACCCGACCCCCTGGGCCTCTAGGCCAGCACCGCCACACTCAGCTGGCTTCGTCGCCAGGGAGGCCTGGTCCCCTTACACTCGCGCTCATGGTCGGCTCTGCTGATGGGAGGCTGCAGGCTGCAGCTCATGTTGCCCATGCTATGTGTGAGAGAGAAGTGAGACAGAGACCAGAGATAAGCTACGGAAATCCGTCTTGTCGCCGTGTGTCACAGACACATGGCGTATCTAGGATTACACATGGTGGCAGCTTCGTATGGTCTATGTACGATTACACATGGTGGCAGCTTTGTAGTGTGTAAAGGGCAAATGCACATGGTGAATAATGCACGACAGCACCAAGCACGGTGAAGGCTCCCTTCGCCGTGTTCCTTTTATCGGGCACATGGGGAAAACTTCACTGTGCGTTTTTGAGGGCACACGACGAAAAAAGGGAGGAGACGGCACGCCGATGGAGACAGCCTGGGTGAACGACACAGGGCAAGGTCGTCGTGTGTTGAAACATACGCATGGTGATCATTTTCAACAAAAAACAAAAAAAATTGGAGCCTGAACCTACCCACCGCTGCAGCCTTGCCGACCACCACCATACCACCACTACAGACCATCATTACCGCCGCCACCTCGGGCAGTACCTCCACCACCGCCACCACCACCTCCGGTAGCACCAGCAGCACGTCGCCACTTCCAACAGCACGACCACCACCAACACGCCACCACTTCCACCACTAGCACGCCGCCGCTGCCACCAACACGCCACCACCACAACCGCTAGTAGCACGCCACCGCTGCCACCATGCCCGCCGCCACCACCACAACACTTCTCGGCCGCCACCACACAACAGAGAAAGAGAAAGGATAATTTATCATCGCTAGATCTGAGCAGGTGGAAGAGAGGGCCGCGGCCACCACTCCTCGCCCCACCGCCCCTCCCCACCAGTCAATCTGTTCCGGTGAGGGGTGAGTGGAGGGGGGAGGAGAGGAGCCGCCGGATGTGAGGGAGAGGGTCGTCAGAGGCTAGCTCACCGGCTGCAATCTCGTCATCGCCCGGGAGTAGAGGGGAGGGAGAGGAGAGGAGAGGTGGTGGTGGTGGCGGATCTGAAGAAGGAGAGGAGGGGGACCAGCGGTGGGGGTGTGTAAGGAACCGGATGCTCGTTAGTCTAAGAGGGGGAGGGGGTGAATTAGGCAACTTAAAACCTTAATCTATGGCTTCACTAATTTTACCCAAAGGTAAACTAGAACGTACTATCTAGATGTGCAACTAAGGTTGTTCTAATGTGAAGCTCCCATCCCAAAAGAAGGGTTGAAACCTATAGCCAATCCTAGCATGATACTACTCTAGGAAAGTAGAGGCAAACAAAGATTGCAATAGAGTAAATGCGGAAATGTAAAGGGGATGAGAGGAAGCAAACTCTTGACACGCGATTTATCCCGTGGTATCGGTAGGCACTAAACCACCCCTATTCCACGTTGTTGAAGTACTCACACAAGAGTACTGCTTCCCGGTCACCAAGTCTCTCCCAAGAGCACCACACTCGCCACAAAGGCTAGCCACTTAGGCACTTGCCAAGCTCCCTTGGTCACCTTGATGCCGCCTCCACTAAGGAGCTTCTCCACCAAGGAAGGGGTCTCCACGTCCCCCGCACAAAGTGTCCTCGCCGCTCCACACCAAGCCGGAGGGTCGATGACGATTGTCGGTGAGCCACTTAGGCCCCAAGCCTTCCGGCGAACCTTGTACAACTTGATTCACTCAAGAATCACCTCACAAGGTTGGCACAACCTTGCACTCACTCAGCTCTAAGCTAAGCCTAGTACTAAGCACATACACAAAGCATATGCAAGTCTAAGGATGAGCAATTAAGCACTAGGATGGATTGGGTATGATCTTCAATGTGTCTTGAACTCCTCTGCACTTCCACACAATCCAACAACCTCAAATGGGTGAGTGGAGGGGGTATAAATAGCCCAAGACATCAAACTAGCCGTTGGCTAACGACCACTAAAAAAGGTAGTGTCGGATGAACCGATGCTAGATTTTCCAGGGCGTTGGTTCATCTGGTGCCCCTCCCACGTCACATAGCCGTTAAGATTCTCTGACACAACTGCTCCGACGTTATACACCGACGGTGCGTCGGTTCATCAGGTGCTGAAGACCCTGTGGCCAAGTCGTCTCTGTTAGCTTTCATGCGACCGTCGGATAGACCGACGCTTCCCCTTGACCAAGGCGTCGGATCATCCGGTGCTGAAGACTTCGTCTTGGCGCGTCTCTGTCTTGATTCAAACTGAGCGTCGGATAGACCGACGGTGTCCACACTCAGACCGTCGGATCATCCAGTGCTACTGTCTTCGCTGCTCTTCCTCTGCAACTCGTCCGACGCTACTAGAAAATGTACCGTCGGTTCATCCGACGGTGCCTAGGGTTTCAACCAGTGCACCAACTCGTTCGACGATTGCAACGATGCTTGTTATATTGGTAGCGTCGGTTCATCCGACGGTGTCCTTTTCCTTCTTTTTCTTCGTGTCTTCAACTTGGATCTTTGCTTCAACTTAACATTCTTAACATACTTAACATGCCATTACTTATAGCCTCCAAATATATACTAAGTCCTCAAATTTGCTGTAAGTAACCTAACATGTCCATGGTATGTTAACTTGTGGCATGACATGTTAGCTTGGGCATGGTATGTTAACATGTGGTAACATCCATGAGACCTATGAATGCCTACAAAGACATGCTAGACAATGTGGTTAGTCCCATTACTTGTGTTAGCATGAATCACCAAAATCAACTCGAACAAATGGCAAATGGGGCCATGTTCGCTACAGGGTGGATTCGGAGGGGAGAGTTAGCGGGGGAGGCTAGGAGTGAGAGAGAGGAGGAGGGAGGCGGCTGGGGTGGCCAGCGGCCGAGAGAGAGGGAGTGATTGGGGGGTAGCTTTTATATTAGGGTTAGAAGGGGGAGGGCGCGATGGGCTGTTGGGCCGGCTGGCCCAACATGCCTTCGCCGTGTGTTGAAGTTTCGGACCAAAACAATTTTTTTTCAAATAATCTAGCAAATGCATTTAATTAGTTAAGTATTTCAAATAAACACAAAAATGTCAAATTTTAACATGGAGTACAACATGTGGTATATGAAGAGTAGAAAAACTTTCGAAGTCAAACTCAATTTCTTCTGCACTTTCACTCCAGACCTAACCGCATCCCACTCAACTCTATGAAGCTTCTTCGGAGAAGTTTCCGTTTGTAAGAATCATGCGTGAAAAATGTGCGAAACTCACTCAATTTCTTTCGTAGTATCCACATATGATATGATGAGATATTGACAAAGCTCATAGTTTTTGGACTTTATTTTCATTTTTTGGAATTTTAAAATTATTCAGAGACACAGACGTGGTCGTGTTTCTTGGTCAATGTTGGGAAATTGGGCAAAAAACCTTTCATCCTCGAGACTGTCGGAGTTGCCGAATACGTGAAAACATTCATGAGTATGCCTAAGGAAGTGAAATTCTAAATTCGTAACAAGAAGGTGTTCGTGAAAGACGTCTTGTCGAATTCCGCCCGAGTCGCTAATCTTTGAATATTTCATGAAGTAATTGCCGAACTTGGATTTGGTTCGCGAGTCTGTTATTTGTTTCAGGATGACTGGAATCTCGTGAAATTCAGGAAGTCATGGATCTGCGAATTTCGGGAATCCTCAATTCGGGAGTCTTGATGAGTGATGATCTTTGTGAATGAAACTTCGAAGGTTCGAGGAAGCCAAGTCAAAGACGCTATCTCAAAAATCCGGGTTTAAGGTGTGAACTAGTGGCTGACTTGTAAATGTAAGAAATTAGCCCCGCAAATCACAGGATATAAAAGACTGTTATGTACATGCTCACATCAGGAATATTCTCTAGATTAGAGGGTGGAATGTAAAAGTCCCTTCGTCTCCTTACAAAAGGGGGTGCGAGGGCACGTGTAAAGGGATTCACAACTTTTGAGGTAGAACAGGCTTTCAAACATTCTTTGTCTCCTCTCTCTCGTGCCTTACGCGCACTTGTTCGCAATCTCTGTGTTCGGGGACCCCATCTGATTTTCAGACCTCCCCAACATTGGCGCCCACTGTGGTTTCAGCCGAAAAACAACTCACGATGCCTCCACAGAAGAAGTCCAAGAAGAACAGACCCACTGAGACCGACCAAGAAGACAATTACAATGAACAAGACAACGGAATATCTTTCACTGCAGAACCTTCACAGACCACAAATCAAGCACGGAGGGCAAAACTTGAGGCTCTTCAGAAGGCAAGAGCTGAGAAAACAGCACATACTCTAGAACCATTCGCTGAAGAAGATGCTGATGAAGATGACGACCAAGCCGTCGACAGAGAACTGGAAAGAGTATAACAACAAGTACAATAGCTTCAGAAAGAGAAAGAAAGATTTGCGAACCAACTGGAGGCAAAGAGAAAAAATTCAGAAAAACTAGAGAAACTTAACCAGACAAAATAACAAATCGAAAGAATGTAAAGAGAAATGGAAGAAATGAAAGAACAAGAAAATAGTTCATTGTGGCAAGACTCACCACACCAGAACTCCGGCCAGAACAAAAGAACCCCAAAAGAAAATTTCTTCGTGGGCAATGGAATCTCGCAATTCGTGGATCCAGATTCACCACTCAATTGGGTTGCAAACTGCACCATGGCCGCCAAAGTTCAAGCCACTCTCTCTCCCGAAGTACAACAACTTCGAAAACTCAAAACAGTTCCTTATGAGGTATGAGTCAGTTGTTAATTCAGCAGGAGGAGATGATGTCGCATTGGCCAGATCCTTCACCAATGTGTGTGAAGGTCCAGTTCTAAATTGGTACTCTCTGCTACAACCACACTCAGTCTGCAACTGGGTTGATCTCAAGACAAAGTTCATCCAAGCATTCCAGATATTTCACAAAACAACAGCTCAGTCATCATATTTGTACAACTGCAAGCAGAAAGACAGGAGCCATTGCGAAGCTTTGTAAGAAGGTACGTACAGCAGAGATCCCAGATCCCCAAAGAAGATGATAAAACAACAATTCAGGCGCTGATCAAGGGCCTGACTCCAGGACTGACAGCATCACATCTGACCCGAATAAAACCAAAAAGTATTGATGAACTTTTCATGAATTAGAAGAATACATCATGTCCGATGAAGATCACCGCAAAAGAGTTGCCGAACAAAATGAGGCAAGGCAGGACAACATAGGAACAATGTGGAGACCTCACTTCCAAAACCCACGAAACATCAATCACGTGGAGAACCCTCAGTTCGATCAGGATAATAGACCAAGCAAAAGAGGAGGTCATGCATCTAGAGGAAGAGGAAGGGGAAGAGGACCCCCGAAACTCACAAATCACAACCCAAGAGATCCATACTTCTACTGCCAATATCATGGAAGAGGTCATAGCACCGAAGGGTGCCCAGAAACCAAGAAGAACATCCTAGAATTCAACAAGAGAAAGCCATGATGAACGTTGCCTCCACAATGCCGAATCAGTTTCACCCAAGCTTCTGGCAACCGCAATTCATGGGTTCTCAACCAAATCCAGTCATAGTTCAGCAGTTTCAGCAACCACAGCCATCTTGGCAGCCTTCTTAGCAGTTCTATCCTCAGTCGTCAAGGCAATTCAAACAATTCAACAGCCATAGCCGATTCAAGAAATATTGCCACCACCACCTGACAACTCGTCAAGGCCAGAATCGAGTTCAAGAACTCAAAACCCAAAATCTTTGCCCTCCTTTGGAACTATCATGCCCATCATAGGAGGATCAATTATGGAGTTCGAAACCAAAAGGCAGAGAAACAATTACTTCAGATCTGTGAACACTATCATCAAAGATGGTCCGGCCGCACGGCCAGAGTGGGCCAAAGTGCCCATTACATTCACTGAAGAAGATTTCAGATTGAAGTCCACGAACCACAATGATGCCATGGTCATCAAGGTAAACGTAGCCGGATGTATTATCAGAAAAATTCTAGTGGATAATGGAAGTTCATCAGACATTCTGTTCTTGAAAACTTTCGAGAAGATGAATTTGAGTCAACACATGTTGCATCCACCAGAATACCCACTCTTGGGCTTTGGAGGGAAGCCAATCAAACCAGTGGGAAAAATACCTCTGCCTGTATCATTCAGAGATCTTGACAATGCCAGAACCGAAACAATCACATTCTACGTGGTCGATATGTACCTCCCGTATCTCGCAATTTTCGGCACAGGTTTCATGAATAAGTTTGATGTTGTGATAAGGCAGCAATTCTTATGTATGAAGATACCAGCTCCCAAGGGAGTCATCACTGTGTTCGGTGATCAACAAGAAGCTAGAAATATTGAAAAGGGTCATACCCCAGAACAAACCAACATGCATCAACTGAATTCTGCCAAAGAAAAGAGAGAACCGTATATTGAGGCCAAGCGAGACAAAGAAAAAATGAGATAGCTACCGATGGTGAAACCAAGAAAGTGACCTAGATGATATACCCGACAGAGCAGTCACAATAGGGGCTCATCTTAGCCCCGAAGAAGAAAAAGAGCTTGTGCAATTCTTGAACAAAAACAAAGATGTCTTCGCATGGTCAGCCAAAGACTTGCAAGATGTCGACAGAGACATCATCGAGCACACTCTGGAGAGGGATGAAAGAATAACCCCGAAGAAGCAGAAACTCAGGAAAATGTCCGAAGAAACGGTGAAAGAAGTAGAAGCTGAGGTACAAAGGCTTCATGACGCAAAAGTAATCAGAGAAGTTTTGTATCTAGTCTGGCTAGCCAACACTGTACCAGTAAAGAAGAAAAATGGAAAGTGGAGAATGTGTGTAGACTTCACATATCTAAACAAGACATGCAAGCACGATGATTTTCCTCCAGAAAGGGTAGACAAGATTGTGGATGATGCTGCCAACTGCGAAATGCTCTCACTCCTAGACATGTTCTCAGGATATCATCAAATAAGAGTGCGAAGGGGAGATGAGGAGAAAATGAGTTTCATTACACCTTTCGGAACTTTTTGTTTTGTCAGAAAGCCAGAAGGACTGAAAATGCAGGATTCACCTTTTCAAGAATGATAGCAATAATTCTCCATCCACAGCTTCAGAGAAACATTCTAGCATATGTTGATGATATAGCCGTCAATAGCATTCAAAAGAAAGACCACATCAGCAATTTGGTAGAGACATTTGCGAACCTTAGAGCTGAGAACTTCAAACTCAATCCTGAGAAATGTGTTTTTGGCATTCATAAGGGAAAGGTGCTAGGATGCTTGGTTTCGACAAAAGGCGTAGAGGCAAACCCTGACAAAATTAAGGCTCTAATTGAAATGCAAGATCCAGTTTCATTAAAAGATGTGCAAAAGCTGACAGGAAGGGTCGCTGCTCTTAACAGATTCATCCCTAAAGTTGCGAAAAGAAGTTTGCCTTTCTTCCAAGTTCTCCGAAGTACCAAGAACTTTCAATGGTCCGAAGCTCAGAAACAATCTTTCCAAGAACTCAAAGACTATCTGTCAAACATGACTAAGTTGTGCCCTCCTGAGCTAAAATCGCCACTCCTGTTGTATCTTTCCGCCTCAAATTCAGCTGTAAGTGCAGTACTAGTACAAGAGAAAGAAGAAGAAGGAAAGCTCAAGCAAATCCCGATATATTTCGCTTCGGAAGCTCTCTCAGGATCCAAACTTTTCTACTCCAAGTTAGAAAAGATAGCATATGCAGTTGTAATGGCCGCGAGAAAATTAAGGCATTACTTCAAGGGTCACAGAATAAGAGTCATCACGAATCAACCACTGAATCACTTGTTTGCGAATGAAGAAGCATCCACCCGAATCATCAAGTGGAGTGCTGAATTGTCAGAATACAATGTTGACTTTGAGAGAAGAAGTGCAATCAAATCGCAAGTCATGGCAGATTTCATTGTAGACTGGACATCTCCAATTCAAAATCCTGGTGAAGATATGAGTACACCATGGGTAGTGAAATGTGATGAGGCTTGGTGCCTCAAAGGGGTAGGAATATCAGCAGTTGTAACATCTCTGACAAGAATCATAATAAGATATGCTGCTTGACTCATCTTCGCGGATGACGTCCACTCTACAAACAACACAACCGAATATGAAGCTTTACTTTTGGCCCTGAGAAAGATGAAAGCCTTGGGCCAGCAAAGTTTCATCATCAAGACAGATTCCAAAGTGATTCAGGAACATATCGAGAAAGAGAGCGAGGCAAGAAACCCAGTCTTAATGAAGTATCTCAAGAAAGTTAGAGAAATGGAAAGACATTTCAAGGGTTACTCAGTTCAACACATCCCAAGAGACGACAATAATGAGGCAGACAAATTGGCGAAAGCCGCAGCCAGAAATCATGCAATGCCTCCTGATGTCTTCTTCGAAATCATTAAAGAGCCATCCATCCAAGAATCAAAGACGGAAATCGTGAACATTGTGGAGACTCCCAATTAGAGAGCCGAAATAATGGCACACTTGAGGGATCACTACGAACCACAAGATGAATTGGAAGAGAAAAGTTTGAAACAAAGGGCAAGGGGCCATGCGGTGGTTGACGGAGAACTGTACAACTCAGGAGTCACGGAACCATGGCTGAGATGCATAACTTCCGAAAAAGGTGTGGAACTCCTCAAGGAGATACATAGCGGATTCTGTGGTGCACACATTGGCACAAGGGCTCTAGCAGACAAGGCGATAAAACAAGGATTCTACTGGCCATCCATAAACGTTGATGCAAAGAAGCTAGTTCGAGAATGTGAAGCATGACAAAAAACATCGAATCAACAAAATTTGCCATCCATGCCAGTTCATTTAATTCCTCCGTCATGGCCTCTACAAAGGTGGGGAATGGACTTGGTCAGCCCATTGCCAACAGCTCAAGGAAACTGCAAGTTCACAGCAGTAGCAGTTGATTACTTCACCAAATCGGTGGAAGCAAAGGCATTGGTGAATATCACAACACCAACAATTCAGAAATTCTTCTGGCAAAACTTAATCTGCATATTCTGAGTGCCAAGGGAGCCAACTGTTGATAACGGGAAACAATTTGACTGCTACTCTTCCAAGGAATACTGCAAAACTTTGGGCACTCACTCGACGTTTTCGTCAGTATATCATCCACATTTTAATGGAGCTGTCGAGAAAGCAAATGGGCTGATATTTTCAAAAATCAAGAAGTGCTTGCATGACCAAAAGAAAGGCAAGCAGACTGATGAATTACCGAAAGTTATCTTGTCTCACAATACCACAATGTCAAGAGCAACATGTTTCACACCTTTTCGCTTACTCTTTGGCACCGAAGCAATGACACTGGAAGAAATTAAGAATGAAAGCATGAGAGTGTAGAAGGCAAAGGAAATTGAAGAAATTGACATAAAAGTAGAGAAAGACATGATCGAGCTCATGATCCTCGAAGCTGCTGAAAACATCGAAAAATACCAGAAAGAAACTAAGGCGTGGAAAGATAGAAAAGTGGTCAGGAAAGATATCAAGACTGGTGATCTAGTTCTGAAAAGGAAGAAAAATTGGGAGAATCCTGGGAAACTTCAAGAACCATGGGAGGGGCCATACATAGCCAAAGAAACAAGTATGTCAGGGGCTTTCCGCTTGCTAGATCAAACTGGCGAAGAGTGCCGTATTCGTGGAATGCTTACAGCCTAAAGGTACTACCTTTGAGAATCATGAAAGCAGTTAGATTTATTTTTAGCATTTATTTTCGCAAGTTTTATTTTTGTGAAAGTGTAAAATACCGAACCATGGATTTATAAGTGGTTTCGAGAATCAAAACGTTTAAATTTCGCACTTAATTTAGAATAAGGAGGACCGTACTCTTTTCCTTGCAAAGGGGGATCTAAATTAAGAGGCAAGGTTTATAACTAGGCGGATCCTATATAAATACTCTTTGTGATATATGTGAAAAGAGTCTTCCCCCAAATGTGTGTCTTGCGAAATTCCATGGCATGAAAGAAAAGTTCTTGAGAAGGCTCCGTGATAGCCAAAATTCCATCGTATGAAAGAAAAGTTTGTGAGAAGGCTCCGTGATAGCCAAACTTCCATTGTATGAAAGAAAAGTTCGTGAGAAGGCTCCGTGATAGCCGAAATTCCATCGTATGAAAGAAAAGTTCGTGAGAAGGCTCCGTGATAGCCGAAATTCCATCGTATGAAAGAAAAGTTCGTGAGAAGGCTCCATGATAGCCAAAATTCCATTGTGTGAAAGAAAGAGTTGGTAAAGAGGCTCCATGATAGCCTAAATTCCATTATGTGAAAGAAATGTTTCGTGAAAGGGGCTCCTTGATAGCCGAAGGCTCCGTGAAAGCCTAAATCCCACCATTAAAGGGATTCCGACCAAAAGGCCTGAGACAACAACAAGTTGTGGCCTAAATCCCACCATCAAAGGGATTCCCACAAAAAGGCCTAAGACAACAACAAGTTGTGGCCTAAATCCCACCGTCAAAGGGATTCCCACCAAAAGGCCTGAGACAACAACAAGTTGTGGCCTAAATCCCACCGTCAAAGGGATTCCCATCGAGAGGCCCGAGACAACAACAAATTGTGGCCTGAATTCTAACATGAAGTTTGAGAACAATAGAGAATCGTAACAGAGGAAAACACACATGTCTACGTACAAAATCTTACATGTGAAGAGGTCTAATGGGCCAAGGGGCTCAAACATCTCAGAAGGATAGCGTTCAATGGAGGGTTAAAGCAACTGAAGGTTGCATTATCAACCCTGACAAGCATGCCAAGCGGATGCAAGTCCACAAAATTTGTGAAACAAAGTTTGTCAACTTGCACTAGAAGTTTTGTGGTTTTCAAAATTCATGAAACTCTACACGTCAGGTTCATGGGTGTTACAAGGAATCATTCAATTTGCAGACATTCACGAAATTTTGCATGCAAAACGGCAAGGTGGGGAGGGTGACGTTTTTTCTCAAAGAAAAACGTATTTATTGCCTTAGTTACATACAAAATTTCGTACAAAAATTACTACATTGCCTCAGAGAATTCGAAAATTAGTAGGAAATTTCCACAACATGGCCTGGATTACGACCGTTGTGTTCGGCAGTATCACTAGCATAAGCGAAATCGTAATCGCTAGTCTTGGTGCTAAGAAACCGTCCACGACTTCGTTTCGCTGTTCTTGCCACCATGCGGCCCGCACTTGACTCCGCTGGCCACCATGTCTCTCAAACCAAGCCTACTTGTCTTCTCCACACCTGGAGGCATCACCGGTGACGACCTTTCGCGTTTGTTCTTCACCTGCACCAACACCAGTCAAGCCGCAACCTGCACCTGCAATACTTAGCCAAGAGTCAGTCCACACAACGTTGTCAATCACTCATCACACCAGGAAGCGACCATCTACCGGTCCTCGAACCACACATGGTCCTCAGTAACGGCCGGCTCCGATCCTCACGTCCGTCACCGCTGGTGAGCACGCGGAACGCACGAGACCCTTTTCGCCGTGTTGGAACCACGACACACGGCAAAGGAGTTGGTTGTTGTGTGTCTACTGGCAAAGGAGTTGGTTGTTGTGTGTCTACTGGAAAACACGACAAAAAGGGTCAAGTTGTTTTTATATTATTAGAATATATGATTATTTCTTTATTGACAGTTAAAGTTGAAAATGTGTTGTTTCACCACCGTAGAGCACGGATCCAGTCAAGACACGTCCCACCTCCGGACCACCCCACGACGTCGAAATCACTTTGGTATAGCTATAGGAATTTATTAATTTGTGTATATAAAAATAAATATTATGAGTAGCATGGTGATAACAACTCATATGACGGTGGTTGAGTTGTCTCATAGTTCTAAAATTTAGATCTAGTTTAGCTCCCAGTCTGAAATTTTACCCCTATCACATCAAATGTTTGGGCACATGCATGAGGTATGAAATGTAGACTAAAATTTACAAATTGCACAAATTGCCTCTAAATTGCAAGATGAATCTTTTAAACCTAATTAGTTCATTGTTTGATAATAAAGTGCTATAATAAGCATGTGCTAACGACAGATTAATTGGGCTTCGGCTCATAACGAATTCTGATTTTTTTTATATAATTCCGGAAAGTCTTTTAGACATCTCACGTAACATCTAATGTGACATCAAAAAATTACATCCACAAACTAAACAAGCCACTAATTCCTACGTGGAATTGGATGAGAACACTGTTGACGGTTAATAATTGTATCAAAGTTCGTTTGTGACTCGCAAGTGTACAAGTCTCCCGTCGTAGTCAAGGGACCCTTCTTCCCTCGAGTGGTGAACCCAAGGTATCGAATCCGTGGAACAAATGTGTGACGCAAACTTAATCTAACAAAGCCATGTAACTCCAATCTTCGATAAAAGAAACCCTAATGCATCTAAGTAAAAGACATGAAACGAATCTAATCTACTAAAGACCGGAGAAAACAAAGTAAGATTGGGTAGATAAACCGATCTAGAGGGATCGGGGTAAGCCTTTTGTTGAAGTTCCAAGCAAGAGAAGAAGTAGCAAATCGAATCTTAATAGAAGCCTCTTTAAATCGTGGTTTCCCGTCCAAATCCGAAAACATCCGCCTTTCGAGACCCCCGTTCGTCACAACATATCCCTATTCATGCGGGGAGTTTAGGGCGGGTCAAAAGACAAGTCGAGATTCTTTCGGAAGATCCGGCGTGTACCTCTAGCCACCGCGGCTACAAGAACACCCTATGTAATCTTTCTCGAGAATAGAATTTGAATAAGCAAAGCCGATCGAAAAACGAAATCTTCGAGGAAACACTTGATCGCTAGGAAAAGATTCAACTTGATAATTCAACTATAACAATGATACATACACAAGATCATCACCGGGATCCTTCCTTGATCTTGCTTCTAGCTCCGGGAACTCCGACGTGGTCTTCCGTGCAAGGTTCCCACGTCGGCTAGGGGAACCCTAGTCAACTAGCTCGACCCTCTCCTCTCCGAGATGGTGTCCCTCTCTTCTCTGCTCCTCGGCGGCCGATGACGAATTCTTCTCTGCGAGGCTCTCGGTTAGGGGGCTATAAATAGCCCGATTGGCGGCTAGGGCAAAGGAGGGGGGCATTTGGGCCCTGGATGGGCCTGGGCCGACCGGACTGGGCCGGCCGGCCTGGGCCCATCTAGGCCCAGCCCGAGGGCTCCTTCGCTCCATGTTGGTTCCCTTGCTTCCTGGATGTTTCCCCCTTCTGCATGTAGGTCCATGTCGTCGGTTTCTCTCCGAATTGGACTCAACTCCTTGTCTTGCAAGATTCAAGACTTTTCTCGGTCGTGTCCCTCGGAGTCCGTCGTCTTCTCGGATCAAGTCCCCGGCTTCTTGGAGTTAAGTTTGCTTCATTGCATGACTTGTACGGGGCTTCAAGGTCTTGTCATGAGGTGCTTGATGAACTTATCCCGAAAGTCTTGCATTCAACACTAAAACCCTGCATAAACATTAAACTCCAAAACCGACATGCACACGTGAACTTGTTATACCACGGGGGTTAGTACCAATGGATAAGGTATAAAACTCATGCTAACACCGAAGGTAAACTCATGGCTAGGTTGACGGATTTTCACCGTCAACATCTCCCCCATGCTTAAACCTTGCTCGTCCTCGAGTAAGCCTTCGATGGATATCATCATTGCCAAACAATGTTTAAACTTTGCACTTGATCACACATGAGAAAACCTAATGCTCTCAAAATTTTAATTCATTTAAAGTTCCATAGTGTACTAGACTTCATCTCTACGGAGGGTAGATCCTTATTAAGCTTATCCCACAAGTATTAACATGCTCACAAAGTTTAAATACATCTCAGAATTTTTTGAAATAAAGAACGAGATAAAGAAAAGCTAAACCAAGTTCACAAATTTAAATCATGTCGTATATTGCTCATGAACTCTCATCTCACTTGTCTCTCAAGCCTATATATTCTACTCCTTTCCCTCTCATATATATGTGGTAGGCTTTATATGGAGCTTTGGGAAAGTTTAGTCCTAACAAGATTTTATAGATGAGGTGTTGTCAAAACAAGACAAGCTTCTCATGGTCTTACCGAGACTCGTCAAAAAGGTCATTGGAAAATAATGTTAAATCAAGGAGGGGAAAGAGAAAAATACACACACTTTTAGATGAGTGGACATGTGTAAATGGCAAAGAGTGATCCCGAGGCACAAAGGAAGTCCTCGTTATCGGATTGCACATGGTTGGAAAATGAGAATGGATCTTTTTAACTTGAAGCCTTGAATGCACTCTTAGAGAACCGGGGAGTTTACTTTACGCATATATTTTTTTCTCTTTCTCATATTTCTCATTCTTTTCTTTCTTTCTTTCTTTCATTCATTATATATATATATTTTTTCTTTCTTCACCTTGAAAGTCATGATCATCGCCGGATTTTTTTCTTTCATCATCATTTTTTTTAATATTCCCCTTTTAACTCTAAAACTGCACCGTACCTACCTCCTCCCCCATCCTTAGACGTTGCTCGTCCTCGAGCAAAGAGGCGAAAAATAAGGTAGGTACCGGGGTATTTTTCCTTGGAGAGATACTTGAAATCTTCAATGTTGGCATCGTCTTGCGATCTTCCTTGAATTTATGATCCATTCTCAACGATAGGTTGTGGTCAAGGAGGTAATCACAAAAGATGATATTTGGTTTAAGGGTGGATATCCGGCGAAGTTTGTGAGATCTCCGATGCGGGGATACACAATGCACGGATAAAAGGCTAGCAAAAAGATAGATATGCAAAAATGGAATGACCAGCTTCTTAGTCTCGGGCCAGAGAAATCATGGCCTGCAATAACTCACTCAAAAATAAATCTTGTACACTAAGGTTTATGCACTCAAATATATATAAGGCTTTGGATAGGTTGAGCAACACACAAGCGATATTTGTGACAAGGTTAGCGATATTTTTGAGCATAAAAGACATCTTTAATCTATTCATAACTTGAGAGCACATAAAACACTATGGGTCTTTATTTTAATCATAACCTCCGCTGAAAATTAAGCTAGCATTTAAATAAATTCAGATTTGTATTTTTAAGAGAGCACTAGCTTAAACATGCATAAATCAATTACAAAGATGAACAAAGCTGCAATTATAATCATATATCATCATGGCACGAATTTTGTAACTTTTCCAATGATATAATCAAGGTGGTGTCTTTATTAATGATGACATCAAGTTGAAATACAAACTGAAAATAAACAAACATGCTTGCTGAATTTTAAATAAAAACAGAAAATACTACGCAAACACACATAAACAAAAGCTGAAAATTACAGAGAAAAAGAAAAGAAAAGAAAACTAAAGTTCCTAAATCTTCTAGTCCTCCGCCGGTGGTTGATGTTGATGATCTTGATAATAATACCCTTGCTCATAATATGATTGGACATTTCCTCCGACGAATTGATTTGGCTCCACAAGGTGAAGGCGTCCAAGCTCAAAGGCAATATTTGCGTTGCCTTCACCAAGTTGAGCTGCGTTAGCTTGGATGGCTGCGATGTTTTGAGCATTTCTTGCAGCATACCCTCCAATTATGGCCATGCTTTGTTGTGGTTGGGGATGATGAGCGTAGGACTCCGCGAAGTTAGCATTGGGCACAATATAATTTGGTGGGGGTACCGGTGCACCACCCCCCATGCTTGCTCTTGTGGCCCTCCGTAATAACTTGGCGGAGGAGGGACCCCGCCGAATGGTTGCACATTGGGTTGTGCTCCACTCGCTTGTGCGGAGGATGTTCCCTCCTCTACGATTCTTCCTCTTTTGTTCTTCCTTGCAGGGACAAGTAGTCCCTCTTCCAACCAATCTTCTCTCCCTTCGTTGAAAAGCCTAAGCCTCTCGTTGGGAAGGGGTAGGTTCACTATGGCCAACCGATAACCTCCTCTCTCATCTCCACTAATGTATTTGCCTTGCCGCAAATACTCAATGCCGAGAGAGGTACCACGCAAAAGGTGGTCGGGGTTTCTTGCGATCCCGGCCGCAAGGAGAAGGCCAACATTGAGAGGTAGCACCCCGAACCAATATTACCCGCCCCCGATGTTGCTTCACAACACCAACGGTTGATCATGAGGTAAGAGGGGTCTATTGGCTGCCTGGCAATTAAAGCCGAGTATAGCCAATTCAACTCCGTGTCGGTCACCTTTGTCTCCTTCATCCTCCCCAATACCCTCTTGCACATCCAAGAGTGAAATATCCGGATAATGGGGTTGCGGATGCAATTACGTTGTTGATGGGCTTCTCCGGAGATCATATTCCAAAATCCCGCTAACATGCCGGTGGCACGTCAACTTTCTCCGGAGCTCCCTTGTGGAATCCAAGCAGCTCCCTAACGTGCTCGTAGGGAACCACTTGTTGGACTCCCTCCAAACGGAATGACAAGCTTTGCACCCCATCATCATCAATGATGGGTGCAATAGTCATCAAAATTTCCAAGGCGAACCCCAAATGGGTGTCCACCGATACTCCGTTGGAGAACTGCACCCATCCAAGGTGCCCCAACATATAGTATATGTCGGTGCCAAAACCCAAGGTGTAGAGTGCTTGGTCGTCGAACTCAACGTTGGGCACAAGCCTCTTCTCAAGATTAGAGAGCATCTCCTCCTCCTCCGCCGACAAGATGATGAAGCCGTACGAAGAGTATGTCGGGGTGTAAGGAGGTGGCGCGGTTGAGCGGGTCGATCGTCGTGGTGGCGCGGGCTGCTCCTCCGTGTGCCCACGAGGTTCGGTAAACCTCATGGAAGTGCTTCTTGCAGCCCTCATACCACCAAGGAGGAGAGCGTCGTTCCTCCTCGGTGGTGCCGTATCCGTCTCCATGCTCCGGGGAGACTCGGAAACCGAGTGCCTCCTCGAAGATGTGGTTGATGACGGCTTGGATGACGACGAACTCTTCTTCTTGGAGAAGAGACTTGTGGTCTTCTTCCACATGGTTGTTGCACTCTTTTCTTCAACTAAAACTCCGGGTTGCAACCGGTAACTAGGCACTAAAACTCTTTGCTTCGGATGTGGACTTTGAGTGGATTAAGGATGTGGATTTTTTCTTGAGCTATCAAGCTTGGGAAGGTTGGCTATGTCTACGGAGGTTTTGAGCACACAAACTTGAACACACAAACAAGGGAAGGAGAGGGAAGCTTGCCTGCAGAAAACGGGAGCCGGGGGGCTCCTTAAGTAGGTGAGGCCGGCCGGCCTGGGGTCCTCCTGGCTCCTCCCCGCCTCGTCTTTCTTCCAGCATGATCATTTCGCCTCTGCAACTTTTCTGCCCGCGTGCTCCACGAGTTGCACCTCCCAAACGCTCTCGTCCACTCCTTTTCTTGCATTATTGGTCCTTCCACTTGAGGCTCCATGCTTTGGGTCATGTCCATGCTCCCTAGCTCCACTTGCTTCACATGTCACCATGAAATTCCTGCAAAGTTGATGCTTGCTGCCCACCATGCTTGTCCTTTGCATGTGGAATTGGTGAAAGTTGATAAAAGGGAATCCAATTGTGCATGCATGATTAATTCAAACTAGATTGCCTCCATTAAGGTGTGTTTAAGGTTAAGCACTCCTCTAATTCGAAATTTAAAATATTTTTCAGAGCCATGCAAGAGCTCAAACATAATTTTAGAGAAGTTTTTAAACCATTAAAAACAAATGTAAGTCGAAAATATTTTTCGACTACGTCGATTTCGGTCTCACCGGTATAGTTTGCCTTCATTGGTTGAGAGCAGACATTTTCCCGGCTTGATCATGGGGGCATAGGTTTAGGTTCTAATTTTGGCTAAATAAGAAAGATTTTGAATAAAACAAAATTAGAATAGGCTTAGAAAAATTCTAATCCTAGAGAAACCAAGGATATAGATTTTTAAAACCAACCAAAAGTTTTGATTTCTAAGTTCACGCGAGTTCTACCACGTGCTGAATTTTATTAACACCTAAACATAAATCGTGGCTCTACTCATGTGGTTTTAGCATGAAAAATAAGTCAACCTCAGCACCATAATGAGGGTGAAAGGTTGAGTTAGGTTCTGAAATTATTTGGTTGAGGTTTCTCGAAAAGAAATGAACAAACAAGCACATAGGAGGGTTCATGCAAAGGGTTTATGATAAAGCAAACATTCAATCAAGAATTATGTCTCTAATATTGTTCAACCACTTCTAAGTCTAATGTCTTTGCGTAATAAAACTCAAAAACTAAATTATTAAAAATACTCGAAAAACCTGGAATCGGGTTGTCCTCCCGGTAGCTTATTCTTGACTCGACGAAACGGGTTGCCTCCCGCCTAGCGCTTTGTGTATAGTCTATAGCTAGACTTATTCACTTGATTACTCCGGATCAATGCTCTTTGCGGGCGTTGCAATCTTGGGTACCCACTTCCGCACCATCTTGGGCGCGGGCTTGTCTTCCGGCTTAGTTGGCTTCGTCATTTTTTTGGTCTTCACAGGCGGCTTCTCTTCCTTTGTCTTGACGGATGCAACACCTTCTTTGATTTCCTTTACGTTCATTTTTTCGGCTCCTTCTTCTTTTTCAACCCCTCCGTTTGTTTTGGTTCTCCCTTCACTCCAATCATGTTGCATGCCTCGATTCTTGGATGGAACTTGAAGGAACTCCTTTCTCCGTTGATATCGAACATGATCTCCCCTTGCCAACATCAATAGTAGCTCCCACGGTCTTGAGGAACGGCCTCCCTAGGATGAGCGGGCTTCTCCCTCTCTCCCATCTCGAGCACAACGAAGTCGACGGGGATGAAGTGGTGTCCAATCTTCACGGGTACATCTTCAGCAATGCCCAAGGGATAGCGAATGGAGTTGTCTCCCAACTCCAAACATATTCCCGTAGGCTCCATTGGTAGGCGTAGCTTCTCGAACACATCCCTCGGCATGACGCTCACACTAGCTCCAAGGTCGCATAACGCCTTCTCGAAGTTGAAAGAACCAACTGAACATGGAATTGTAGGGCACCGGGGGTCTTTTTGCTTCTCTAGCCCATTAGCAATAGCGGCACTACACTCCTCGGACATCTTGACATGATCTACCCCGAGCGTTGCTATCTCATATTTATTTGCAAGTATGTCTTTAAAGTAACGAGAATATGTAGGTACTTGTAGGGCATCTAGTAATGGCATGTTAATGCTAAGTCTACGCACAACTTCCACAAACTTCTCAAAGTGGTTGTCAAGTTTACCTCGGAAGTAGCGTGGCTTGAGTTGCGGTATCCTCGTGTCTTCCTCCGGCATCTCGTATTCAGGTTCCTCGGTGACGATCCCCGTAACCTTCTCTCTAGAAACTCCTTCCACCTCGGTGGATGGTTTAAGCATCCTTGCTCCCGCGGAACGTTCCGGATCTTCGGTCTCCTTCCCCGAACGTGTTTGAATGGCTTTTGCCGATTCGGGACATTTGGGTTGTCCCGGAAGCTTCCCTTCATCATTGGTGAGGCGCCCCGCAAGTTGTCCAACTTGCGTCTCGAGCATCTTCATCATGTTGAGCACTTGATGATTGGAACTTCCGACCTCCGTCACTTTGCTATCGATGTTCTCCAACACCTTGTCTATGGTCTTGAACTTGGTGACGGTGTCCTTGTTGATCTTAGCTTGCTCATCCATGAACTCCTTCAATTGTATATGAAGCGGAACCGCGTTAGGAATAGATGAGCTTGCATTAAATTGAGGCCTACCTTGCCCGTAGCGGAAGTTTGGTAATTCTCCCTTCCTCATGTAGTCGAGCACTTTGGCTTCCTCCGGACAATCTTTGCGGACATGGCCATACTCTCCACATTCTTCACATGTGGACCTTGCTTTGGCGGCCTTCAAGTCTTGAGCCTCTTTCTTTTCCATCTCCATCTTCTCCAACCTCCTCATGAGCGAGTCGATCTTGACTTCAAGTATGTTCTCCTTCTCCACTTGCAAGACTCCTTTGACGTTCCCCGTGGGTTGAACCGGATGTAGGCGCCCGGACGACGCCCACGTGTCATTATCCGCGACCTTCTTGAATAGCGTGAAAGCTTCCGTCGGTGTAAGCTCGATGATAGATCCTCCCGCCGATGCATCGATGATCGTCCTTGACGCCATGGTGAGTCCTTGATAGAACTTTTGCACGAGGTCTTCCTTCGGGAACTTGTGATGTGGAACCGCCCGGGTGTACTCGTTGAAGCGCTCGAATGCCTCCGAGATAGTTTCCGTAGGATATTGAACAAAGGTGGCAATCTTATTACGCAAGCTTTGAGTTTTACCCGGTGAGCAGTATTCCTTCATGAAAGCCTTCATCAACGTGTTCCAATTTTGCACCGTCTCCGCCGGTTGAGAGTGGAACCATTGCAAAGCCTTCCCGAGTAGTGAGAACGGAAAAAGCCTTGCCCTCATTTGGTCTTGAGTCACCCCATCCATGTTGAAAGTCTGACATAGTTGAATGAATGCTTGGAGGTGAAGGTTCGGATCCTCGTTACCGGTGAAGGGTGAATGTTGCACCATGCGGATTGTTGAGGTCTTGATCTCGAACAGTCTTCCGATCTCCTCAAGGTTCAAGATTGGTAGGTCGATGATGTCTGGGGTTCATAGCTCCCCAATCTTGCGTTCTTGCGGTGGTTGGTCACCCATCGGTGGAAGTCGATTCTCTCGAGGACTTTGAGGTGGTGAATTCTTCGGAGATTCCTGCGATCCTTTGTCTTCCGACTCCGAATCTACAAAATCCAAACTTTTTAGCTTGATGTGCTTCGCGTCTCCTTAGCCTGTAAAGTTTTTCTGGATCATCCACAAAATTATTGGGTTTGTTGGAGAGGTAGCCGTCCATCTCCTGTTAGGGTTAGCAATAAACAAAGTATGCAAAAACTAGAAAGTAAAAACAAATCTATAAAAACTAGAGTTAGACAACTAGGTTAGATGTATTTTGAGGATGATCAAAATTTAGTAGGTGCAAAAATAAAAACAAAGAGAAAACTGAAAATTACAAAAAGGCAATAAAAAATCAAATCTTGATCACTTGTTCCCCGGCAACGGCGCCAGAAAAAGGGGCTTGTTGACGGTTAATAATTGTATCAAAGTTCGTTTGTGACTCGCAAGCGTACAAGTCTCCCGTCGTAGTCAAGGGACCCTTCTTCCCTCGAGTGGTGAACCCAAGGTATCGAATCTGTGGAACAAATGTCCGACGCAAAACTTAATCTAATAAAGCCATGTAACTCCAATCTTCGATAAAAGAAACCCTAATGCATCTAAGTAAAAGACATGAAACGAATCTAATCTACTAAAGACCGGAGAAAACAAAGTAAGATTGGGTAGATAAACCGATCTAGAGGGATCGGGGTAAGCCTTTTGTTGAAGTTCCAAGCAAGAGAAGAAGTAGCAAATCGAATCTTAATAGAAGCCTCTTTAAATCGTGGTTTCCCGTCCAAATCCAAAAACATCCGCCTTTCGAGACCCCCGTTCGTCACAACGTATCCCTATTCATGCGGGGAGTTTAGGGCGAGTCAAAAGACAAGTCGAGATTCTTTCGGAAGATCCGACGTGTACCTCTAGCCACCGCGGCTACAAGAACACCCTATGTAATCTATCTCGAGAATAGAATTGGAATAAGCAAAGCCGATCGAAAAACGAAATCTTCGAGGAAACACTTGATCGCTAGGAAAAGATTCAACTTGATAATTCAACTATAACAATGATACATACACAAGATCACCACCGGGATCCTTCCTTGATCTTGCTTCTAGCTCCGGAACTCCGACGTGGTCTTCCGTGCAAGGTTCCCACGTCGGCTAGGGGAACCCTAGTCAACTAGCTCGACCCTCTCCTCTCCGAGATGGTGTCCCTCTCTTCTCTGCTCATCGGCGGCCGATGACGAATTCTTCTCTGCGAGGCTCTCGGTCAGGGGGCTATAAATAGCCCGATTGGCGGCTAGGGCAAAGGAGGGGGCATTTGGGCCCTGGATGGGCCTGGGCCGACCGGACTGGGCCGGCCGGCTTGGGTCCATCTAGGCCCAGCCCGAGGGCTCCTTCGCTCCACGTCGGTTCCCTTGCTTCCTGGATGTTTCCCCCTTCTGCATGTAGGTCCATGTCGTCGGTTTCTCTCCGAATTGGACTCAACTCCTTGTCTTGCAATATTCAGCACTTTTCTGGTCAGGTCCTCGGAGTCTGTCGTCTTCTCGGATCAAGTCCCTGGCTTCTTGGAGTTAAGTTTGCTTCATTGCGTGACTTGTACGGGGCTTCAAGGTCTTGTCATGAGGTGCTTGATGAACTTATCCCGAAAGTCTTGCATTCAACACTAAAACCCTGCATAAACATTAAACTCCAAAACCGACATGCACACGTGAACTTGTTATACCACGGGGGTTAGTACCAATGGATAAGGTATAAAACTCATGCCAACACCGAAGGTAAACTCATGGCTAGGTTGACGGATTTTCACCGTCAACAAACACCTAGCAATGTACTTCTTTCGTTTTTAAATATATGAGGATAAGTAAATTAGTTCACAATAAACTACTCTAATTTGAGGGCAGTCCCAATGGTAGACACCAAGTGCGAAGTCCAAGACAACCATATGAGTAAAAATGAACAGTAGAAATCATCTTCTACAATGGTACGAAGTCCAAGACAATAAATGTAGATGGTCCCCACAGTCATCTAAAAGTGGGTCCTACTCGTCATTGTCTCAACCCCCTAGACCTTATCGTCTTCGGTCTTCCTCGATCCTCAACCGCTCGTCCCCGAGCAGAGCTGGAGAAGCTCGCCCGTCTAGCGGCTCGCCAGACCGGCGGCGAGTCCCCAGACACTCAGGCGCGGGTGCAGCAGCGCAGACGAGCGCTCCTCAACCGCTCATCTCCGCGCGGAGCTAGACGAGCTCGCCCGTCCCGCGGCGAGGCTCGCGGCGGAGCTCGGCTCGCCGGTGCTCGCGGCGGAGGCGAGCGTGGCGGAGCCCGTGGCGAGGGCCCCGGACGCTCGGTCGCGAGCGTGGAGGGAGTAGCCATGGCGAGCACGGCTTGCGCGTCCGTGTTGGTGTGCGTGCCCGCATGGCCGCGGCGGCCGCGGGCTTGCGCGTTTGCAAGGGTGTGCACGGCCGGCATGGCCGCGGTAGCGTGGTCTTGCGCGTCCGCGCGGGCGTGCGTGGACGGCGTGGCCGCGGTGGCGCGGGCGAGCACGGCTGGTGTGGCCGCGGCGGCGCGGCCGAGCACGATGGAGTTAATTGCATGGATGCCAATCGTTTCCTCCCAATGGCGAAATCACCGTTTCTTCCCGCCTCGTTGCAAGAGTCGACACGATTTCCTTCCGAAGAAACGGTGTCTAGGATTTTCATTCTCTTTCTTCGTTGATAAGTGTGCTGCCTTAAATATTTGCTAGAGTTAATGAAGATAGAGACCAGCTCTTAAATACTGTTGGGACTGCCCTTAGGTCAGTCTCAGTGCACATGTCATGAACTTGTGACACACCATTTAAAAACATTTAAAACAATAATGAAACACCACACTCTCAATGCATAATTTCATCTATTGTTGTTTTCTAGGTTGCATGCAAGACACAAGTTGTCTAGGTAACTGTGTATAGGGAGTGTCATCCTCATGAAACTCATTTTATCTCTCTCTTCATTAATACACTGCCACATCATCAAAAGTAATCACATGGCAGCCTATTTAGGGCAAATACATTGGTGTGGTCTGATAGGCTCTCCCATGCATTTACACGTAATCTTGGGTCGACTCAACAGACAACCTATACAATGAGTTGTCTGGTAAGTCGTCTGGTGGATCTATATAATTCCTTAATTTGTGCACATAAAAAGGAATATTATGAGTTGCATGGCAACAACAACTCATACAATGGTTGTGGAGTTGTCTCATGACGTAGTTGTTTCGTTCATGAGGTGGTTGTTTCGCGAGGCAACGACCTCTTTCTCTCTCCTTGTTCTCTCTCCTCCACATCATCAAAAATCCTACGTGGCACTGCATGGGACGACCTATGGGACTGCTGACGTGTACCAATGACTTGCTCTTAATGTCTATGTAACTCCCACTGAGACCGGCCTTAGGATGTCATATACCCCTCACCTCCGTCCTGATTTGATCTTCGTATAACAAAATAAAAGGTGTCCATGAATGATATGTGTATTCAGACAATCCTGTCATGAATTGTTTAGTTGCTGACTCGTTTGTCAATGCATCACAGAGAGAAATTAACTTCTCCTTGGTCTCTGTGTTACACACGCATATCAAACCTGAACGGTGGGAGTATTTAAGAACGGAGTTAGCATTTTTTTAAGAAAAAGTAATGGCGACATAATAATGAGATTTGATATGGGTAATAAAAGGGACAGGTAAACGGAAACTTGTGGCCCCTATATCCGAATATCCTGGAGGATAAACCCAAGCGAGACCAAGATGGCACCCGGAATATTCCCGCCATTCCGCGGGTGCTTCGATTTCCACCGTCGCCTGCCTTATAAAAGACACCTTCCCGTTTCCTTCCCCGTCGCGGCGTCGCCACCCAAATTCAATTCGATTCAACGCCTCCTCCTCGCTTGCTCGCCGATCCAGGCAGCGCGGTCGGCCGCCCCAATCCTCCTCCGACCAACCCCGTCGATCGAACAGGAGACAATGGCCCTGCTCAAGGCCGCGCGCGTCGCCGACGTGCCCAACCTGGACGTGGTGGCCCCTGGGCTGGTGGTCGCCACCGGCGAGGCAGACGCCGCCGCGACGATCGCGGCGGCGGGGAAGCTCGGCACCGCGGGCGGCGGCGGCGGCGGGCGGTTCTCCGTGATCGGGCACCGCGGGAAGGGGATGAACGCGCTGGCGTCGGCGGACCGGCGGCTGCAGCAGGTCCGCGAGAACACCGTCCGCTCCTTCAACGACGCCGCGCGCTTCCCCGTCGACTACGTCGAGTTCGACGTCCAGGTAAAGAGACGCCCCGCCGCTTCGATCCCGCCCCCATTGAATTGCTTTCTTCCTCGCACACCCAAAACGGGAGGGGCACTCGCGGCTTGCGGGCTTTGCCCTCCCCGTTACGTTAATTAGTTCTTTAGGGGTCGCGATTATCGAGGCAATAATCAGCGGTCGGAAGATCGTGGCTTCCGGGCGCTAGGAGCTCGCGAGCTGCCGGTGTTGTTTGCCGGCGCGGCGGCGGGCTGGTTTCCGGCATGCTGCTGCGTGACGGGGACGGCAGATCCGCGCCGATGTGGGGGCCCGGCCCCGTGACTCGCTGCCGACAGGTGAAAACTGAAAGGAGAAGGGTGACGGTGACGGAGAGCGTGGTGCGACTGCGAGCGAGATCGCCGAATCCAACAGCTTTGGCCGCCTCAGCTCTGACTCTGAATCCTGATCCGAACCCAACCCCATCGATCCACTACCCCCGACCGACTACCGAGCCCCCCCGACGCGTTGCGTGGGGTGTGGTGCAGTCTCGATCACGCTAGGTGTGTGGGCCCGGGCAGGTGGTCGCCTCGCCTGGTCGGCTCCACTCGCTCTCCATGTGCCGCGTCCCGGGGCCTCATCGCCAGCCATGTGCCCGGGTTGCTGCTCGTGCGTGTCAGACATGTTACTGTAGCAAGCACACACAGTCAAAGCAAAGGAATGGATGGCGAGCTGGTTACGGCTACTCTTGTGCGTACGGGGTAGTAATCTTTTTACCCCGAACTTTATGAAACGGGACAAATCACCCCCTGAAACAGTTTTGAAAAATTATAATAAATCACAGAAATATCATAAAATGGAAAATTCAATCATGTTGGATTCTCAATGAGTACATCTACACAATGAACATATAATATGGTATATTTAGTACATTTTTTTACAGTTATGGAGAAAAGCATAAATCTAAAGTTATAACAAAAATATGTACTAAAGTATTCTATATTGTATGCTCACTGCGTAGTACTACTAATTTGAAGTCCAACACAATCTAATTTTCCATTTTATGATTTTTCTGTGATTTCCTATGATTTTTCAAAATTACTTCAGGGGGTGATTTGTCCCGTTTTAGAAAGTTCAGGGGTAAAAAATCCATTTTCATAGGTTGGGGGGTGATGTGTTCCAACCCCATAGGTTGAGGTGAAGTAGACTTTTTCCTAATTTTTTTTTCTAATCAAAATTCCACAAACGGCCTGTTCATTTGGCTAGTGGCTGATGGCTGGTGCTGATTTGGTCTGAGAGAAAAGTACTGTTGGCAGATTGCTGGTGGCTGGTTTGTTGTGAGAGAAAAGTGCCTGATAAGCCAAACGAATAAGGCGAACATGAATTAAGGGGAGGATGCTTGACTCAACAAGGGTTTCAATAGTTGGTGGTCCTCTGTTATAGATTGCTGGGCCCACCATGTCTACCTTTGCCTCATGATTCAGTACTAAATTGACGTTGCTACACATCCAGAGGGTTTAGCTTGATATTTGAGAGGCAGAATCTGTTGGCGTGTCTGATTAATCCGAGTCGCCCTGATCGGGAGCTTTCGTCGTTTACAACCCCACCTTGCATTCTGCTACTAGGACCAAATGTCCGTCCAATCTTTGAGCTGTAACGTGAATCTAGGCCATGAACACGGTGACCAATCACTTGGGAGACGAGATAGGTAGATCCATGGCAGGGGGTCCAGTTTGCTCGGAATCATTTACCGGCCGGCGAGCTGCTTCTGGATTGTTATGTCACTGACTGTGACAGAAGCCAAACCATGAAGCCGAGTATGTTTATAATCGTTTTGCCTTTTGTTGCCGCGTCTCTGGTACTTGGTACTGATGCAAGTGAATAATGTTTCCTTCTGCTTGTAGTCTGCTTAAACTTAAAACAATGTTTCAAGAAACATACTGATTCGTTTTACTCTGCTTCTTGTCCCTTCCCTCCCCCTCTTCAATAATTCGGTGTGCATAGATGTTGAGAAGCGAACCGTGAATATCGGTTTTTGCAGGTCACCAAGGATGGGTGCCCGATCATCTTCCATGACAACTTCATCTACACCGAAGAAGATGTAAGCTCATGCTTCTTGGGACCATACATGTCACATTGTTTATCGGCTAACTATGCACTGAATGTAGGTCTTACACCCATCTTTTTTCCAGGGTAAAATTTCGCAGAAGCGCGTCACTGATCTTCAGTTGGAAGACTTCGTCCAGTATGGACCACAAAATGAGCTGGGGAAGGTAAACGCAGAGCACCATCTCGACCTTATGTGATACTATAAGCAATTTGGACTAAGTAGCATCTGATTATATTTTTTTTTCTTTTCGTATGAATGCAGATTGGGAAGCCCCTTCTTCGCAAAATGAAGGACGGTAGAATCATCAACTGGAATGTGCAGTCAGAGGATGCTCTTTGCACGCTTCAAGAAGCATTCGAGAAGGTCAACACTAGATTGGGCTTCAACGTTGAGCTGAAATTCGATGACAATCTTGAATACAAGGAGGAAGAGCTCACTCGCGTCCTCCAGTCCATCCTGAAGGCATGTGTAACACGACAAACTGTTTATGCTTCTTTCGAAAAGTTTGTTGATAAGTTCCAGTCTAACAGTGCCATGCATTTGGTGTGCAGGTGATCTTTGAGCACGCCAAAGATAGGCCTATACTTTTCTCTAGCTTCCAGCCCGATGCTGCGCTGCTCATGCGAAAATTGCAGAGTAAATACCCTGTAAGTATGCTGAACACAGCGCAAGCATTCGTTTTCATGTTTATTTACAGTAGTATACAGTACCGACCATCTGTTTTATATATGATCTTCAATCAGGTGTACTTTTTGACGAACGGAGGGACAGAGATTTACACTGACGTCAGGAGGAACTCATTGGAGGAGGCCATCAAGCTATGCCTTGGCAGCGGTTTGCAAGGGATAGTTTCAGAGGCCCGTGGTATATTCAGGCACCCTGCTGCCATACCAAAGGTCAAAGAGGCTAACCTCTCCCTGCTGACCTACGGAACATTGAAGTAAGGCAGTTCACATACAAATTTTGTAGCAGCATCGTCCTTATACCATCGAATGTCTATGCTAAAATTTGTCATCATTTTTGCAGTAACGTGCCAGAGGCGGTGTACATGCAGCACCTGATGGGGGTGAACGGAGTGATCGTCGACCTGGTGCCAGAGATCACTGAGGCGGTCTCTGAGCTCATCGCCCTGCCAGAGCCTGACCCGGAAGTGGAGAACTTGAGCAGCAACCAGGCTGCTAAAGGCACTGCAACACCGAATTTCTCACAACGCGAGATCTCGTTCCTGCTGAGGCTTATACCTGAGCTTGTCCAATGATGCCTCCCCTCCGGATGTCTATCTTCAATTATCTGATGTACTATTATTGATGTAGCGATCTGCATACAAGAAAAGAAGCCCTTGTGCAGGGTACGGTTGATACGTCTGTCCTGAAACTTGCCCTGGTTCAGTTATTACTTTTGCTGGGAGGAATGGGGATTTGATCAATGTAGGGAGGGCAGGGGGTGGAGTGAGGTCTGACAAACAATCTGACAAGTGTTAGGACCCCAGAAAGGAGTCTCGAGTTGTAATATCTGCAACGCAGTAACGAGCTGTTTGAGTTGAATGATATTGTGTTGCTGATAATTTGTATGAGCAGTATACTTTCAAGAAGGTTGGCAGCGTGCCATAGCATCAAGTGTTTGAACTTGTGCTAGTGCTGCCCCTTCGGCAGGTTTATCTCGGTTTATGGCTTATACCTGAGAGGAAAATATTATGTAAGAAGCCAACATAAGTTGAGTGTAGACTAGCCGAACATGCTCTATGTCTTGATGTTCAGGATTTTGAGAACCGAGTATTTTGAGTTTGTTTGGCAGATCTTCGGTGGATTTGTACGACAGATTTGTTGTGATAGAAAAATACCGCATACTGATTTGCACGGTAGATTTGTGTTTGAGAAAAATATTGCAGAAGCCGAAACAAGAGAAGTATCTACTCCCTCCGTCTCCAGATATAGCTACGTTTAGAGCAATTCCAACAGCCTCTTCACAAAGAACAGAATTTGTAAAAATAACAAAAACAGTGTAAAAAAACAGATCCAACAACGTATGTGTTTTTCTCCTCGCTATCCCGCTAGCGATTTCCTGCCCCCCCCCCCCCCCCCCCCCGCTGGCTTTCTTTGCCGAGGCCGTCTCCTCGCTATTCTGTAAGGAATCGGATGCTCCTTAGCCTAAGAGGGGGAGGGGGTGAATAGTTAGGCAACTTAAAAACTTAGCCTATGGCTTCACTAAATCTACACAAAAATAATCTAGAACATACTATCTAGATGTGCAACTAGGGTTGTTCTAGTGTGAAACTCCCATCCCAAAACAAGGTTTGCAACCTATAACCAATCCTAGCATGATACTACTCTGGGAAAGTAAAGACAAGCAAAGATTGCAATAGAGTAAATGCGGAAACGTAAAGGGGGTGAGAGAAAACCAACTCTTAACATTTGATTTATCCCGTGGTATCGGTAGGCACTAAGACACCCCTAGTCCAAGTTGTTGAAGCACTCACACAAGAGTATTTTTTTTCCCGGTCACCAAGTCTCTCCCAAGAGCACCACTTGACTCGCCAGAAACGCTAGTCACTTAGGCACTTGCCAAGCTCCCTTGGTCACCTTGATGTCGCCTCCACTAAGGAGCTTCTCCACCAAAGAAGGGGGTCTCCACGTCCCCCGCACAAAGTGTCCTTGCCGGTTCACACCAAGCCGGAGGGTCGATGACGATTGCCGGTGAGCCACTTAGGCCCCAAGGCTTCCGACGAACCCTGTACTCCTTGATTCACTCAAGAATCATCTCACAAGGTTGGCACAACCTTGCACTCACTCAGCTCTAAGCTAAGCCTAGCACTATGCACATACACTAAGCATATGCAAGTCTATGGATGAACAATTAAGCACTTGGATGGATTGGATATGATCTTCTAGGTGTCTTGAACTCCTGTGCACTTCCACACAATCTAGCTTGCAAGCTTGGCTTGTAGGCATGAATTTGCACAACTTCTTTGTGCCAAGCCTCCCAAGTCCCCATTCTCATGGCCTTCAAGTGGCCTTCTCTTGTTGGGTTGAGAGGGCATGGCTTGTAGTTGGAGAAGATGGTTCTTGGGTCTTTTCTTGAGGCGCCTTCTTGGACTTGGGCATGATTTGAAGCTCATGTGCCATGATCTTGCTCAATATATGAGATGGCTTCAATTTTTCGAGCTTCTTCTCATAGATGATAGCTTTCACCAAGTCATAATCGGGCTTCCGGAGACTTTGAAGAATCTTGCGATTGATGTTCACGTCCGTGATGTTCTTCACACCTAAAGCATTGATCTCATTGACAAGCACATTTAGGCGTGAGTACATAGATTCAGCATTTTCATTTGCAAGTTTCTTAAAGCTATTGAATTCCTCAAGGAGACAACCGTAGCGTTCATTAGCAACTTCTTTTGAACCCTCATTTTGCTCCTTGATGGTTTTCCATAGCTCATGAGTATTTTCACAATTAAAAACTCTGTTGAAAACGCCTACATCTAGTGAGGACAAAATGATACTCTTAGCAATCACATCGAATTGCTTTTCCTTCTTAGTACCATTTCTCATGCCCTCATTGGTGACTCTCCAAACATCAAGGTCCTTTGCTTGGAGATTGGCCTCCATGAGAACCTTCCACCAAGATAGCCCGTGCCATCGAAATGTGGAGCCAAACCTAAGGTATCCACCCCTTTCATACCTCTAGAGAGCAACTCACTAGGCGGTGAAGCCTAACTGTTCCAATGAGTCGGTTTTCACAATTTACCAATCGAATTGGCGTATCCTTGTGAAGGAAGTGAGTCCCGACTCTGATACCACTTGTGGTATGACATGTTAGTTTGGGCATGGTATGTTAACTTGTGCATGGTATGTTAACATGTGGTAACATCCATGGGACCTAGGAATGCCTACAAAGACATGCTAGACAATGTGGTTAGTCCCATTACTTGTGTTAGCATGAATCACCAAAATCAACTCGAACAAATGGCAAATGGGGCCATGTTCGCTACATATTCCCTCCTCCGGCGTGCTTCTGAGCGGTCCCACACCCTCCGCGGAGGTACGACACGAGGTGCGTAGCATGGACCATCGCTGCCGAGCTGTTGTCGAGCCATCCGCGCAGGCAGGTGGTTGCGGCCATGACGTGGGGAAGCACGATGCGCGCGGCAGGGGCTTGTCACCGTTGTCAGCGCAGGTGGAGGCGTCCACCGAGGCGCCGACGCAAGGAGGCGCACGAGGCATGCTGCAGGGGGCCGTCGAGCCGTCCGCGCAGGTGGAGGTGACCGCCAGCGAGAGAGGCAGGAGGTCGCGTGGCGTCTGGGAGCAGCCGCTGCTGATGGATGCTCTGACCGACTAACCTCCAGGTATCGCCATGGATGTACTCAATCGAAATTCCCATGCAACCATCTCCGGCTAGCTACCACTTGCTCAAACAATTTCAAAAATCGAGACTTGAATTCACCGAAACAACTTCACCACTGCCAACAAATTATTGCCATCTGCAACAAATTTGCCTGCCATACCATGCCACCATGTCCATCTCTACAGCGGCGGCGCGGTGTGAGCTCGCAGAGGACGATGATGATGCCAAGCAGCTCGCAGGGGCAACAATGACAATCGTGGCGCACAGGAAGAAGGCGGGCGAGGCTCCATTCATTTAAAGAAGTTGTTGGATTTCACACTATTTCTAGCTATTTTATTTTACATAATAGCTACATTAATATTTTAGCTATTCAATTTTAGAGAGGCTCTTGGAGATGCTCGCTTTTTCAAAAGTCAAATCTTTCAAGCTTTGACCAACTATATCTCCAAACACAGTTCATTCCAAATAGAAAAGGTTACATATTACAATATTACAATAGTTGGTTTCATGATAAATATATTAATATTGTTGATCTTGTTATAGTTGAAGTTGAAACAATTTGACTTTGACAAAGTCTAAATGTAGCTATATATATTCTCGGGCGGAGGGAGTAAAAAACAACTCACTGAAGTCATGAATACCTAGAGACAAAAAGTGTGTATTTCAAAAAAGTGAGCCTTATAAAAGGAAAAAATGATGGAAAGGACAATCGAAAAATGGCTATGAATTTATAAATCTCTAGATTTTATCTAGTAGGTTCTGTAGATGGAAGTGTAAAAAATGATTAATTTTATCGGGGAAAGCTATATGTTACTTGGGTGATTTGGAGCTCTTTCTCATAGGAACTTTTGTTCATCTCATCTTGTGACGCCCTAGGTTTTTAATTGACCTTAATTGCCTATCAAACTCATCGACTAGGGTCAAAACATGGTCAACCCAGGTCATCACCTCGAAAACCTCACTAACCCTCACCCATTATCACCTTAAGCAAGTCAAATACACTTCCCTTTGTTAAAACCCTAAAAGGAGTGGTCAAACCCCTAATGTCTTTTTCCTAGATCTGGAACTTTGGCCACATTCTCCAAATTTTGTCTAAACACTAAAAAATCTACCAATATAAAAGTTGTGCAGAATTTCCAGGAACATAATTCATCTTCAGGGTGGCATTTCAAATTTAGAGTGGAAAAGGTTCAAATTTGCCAGTCAAACTCAGATTCAATGTTCACCCGAGGCATCAAAATGCTCAAATTGGCATTTGAATTTCTCTTTCAAATTGAATCCAATTCAAAATCGGCTTGAGCCATTATTTAGAGGATCAACTCGTCTACAACTTTCCTATCTATCGATTTTGAAGTTTGTACACATTTTTTTAGTTTTGAACACACAAACAGGGGCACAACGCATGGACCGGGCCGAGAACGCTCTCGGCGCGACGTCACGCACGCGCGCGACGCCACGCGTCGCCGCCGCGCGCGCCGCCGTGCGCCACCTACGGCCGGCCATCGAGTTTGCGCATGACCAAGGCCTACGTCGGCGGCCGCGCGCGCGCCCCTAGAAGCCGCCTCGGCCGGAGGAGCCGCGCGTCACGCATCGTGTACGCGCGCGCCGCGCGCGTCGCCCGCCCTCGCCACGCACGCACGCCGAGGACTGGCTGCCGACCCCGCATTGGACGTCGGGATGCTTAACCGTGAAGTGACCTCGCCTCTCGCGCGTGCTTGGCTATAAATAGCCGCCCTCTCTCCTCCCGCGCGTGAGCCCGCCGTCCGCCGCACGCCATTGCCGCCACCGCAGGCGAGCAGCCCCCTCCGCTAGCTTCCACCGCCGGCCTAGCAGTCCAACACCTCCACTAGGACCTAGTGAAGCTTTCCCCGCCGCTTGTTGCTTCACATTACTCTCATCCTCGCCGGAAGCCGAGCCGCAGCCGGGCGCGCCGCCGCGACCTCGCCGCCGCCGGTCGCCGGAGCCACCTCCGGCCACGCCACCACCACCAATAGACTCGTGGTGAGTCCAATCGGAGCATGACGCCTTTTGTTTGCCAGGCCTGGCCGCTGTTCACCGCCGGCGAGCCTCCCTCGCCACCGAGGGCACGGGTGTGAATCCCTGAGGGCATATTTGTAAACCAGGGGCCTAGTTGTAATGATAGTTATCTTAGGTTCCTTGCAAGTTGGTCCAGCACCTTAGAAAAAGCCTAGAAATTCACAGAAAATTCTGAAAAATGCAAACCAATTTTTTTGGTCTCAGTGAGAGCAGATCTACAAATTTTACAAAACATGACCATAGTTTTGACTTATAGATTTCGAATGAAAATTCAAATTCAGTTTGACACCTTTTTGTTGTAATTCAAAATATAGAAGAGCTATGGAGCTGAATTTTGGATATGTTGCTAGACTTGTCATGATTAGACTCTGGACCAAAAGTTGCACAAAGTTGTTGAACAGATCTTTTATTATGAATTACTTTGCATTTATTTTATTTCTACTTTAATGATTTTTGTAGCAAAATATAATTTGATTTTTTTGCTCAACTTGTGGCTATGCTCATGTTATGCATAGATGCAACTTTCCTGAATGAATTTACCTATGTCAGAATTATTTAATCCTGATTTATGCTTAGATTCACATTTAAATGTGTAGTTCAAATTTCAAAAACGTTTGTGATGAACCTGTTGGTGTTCTGATCTTGTTTTAAGGTCAGAGTAGCTGTGGGCTTGTTTTTGGATGCAGGAGCTCTTTATTTATTTATTTATTTATTTATTTATTTATTTATTTCCTGAATGTGAGACATGGGTACCCACGGGTCCTTACCGACCAGGGTCTCCGCCGTCCCCGACAGGCGGGCCCAACCTACCAGAACACCCGTCGACCTGTCCGTGGACCCTGCCCGACCTGACTTGTGGGCCCAAAGACATGAAGACAGCTTGGTGTACAAGACAAGATAGTCCAGCTTGGATAAGCTTTCCATGTTGTAACAGAGTAGGATAGATGGAAACCAACTTGTAACCCAAGGCACGCCAGCCAATATAAGGCGGCCTAGGGCGCCCCTCAAGGGCACGTCGACGGCTCCCTCCTCAGGGGCAGATGACTCTCCACATAATTCCAATACCAACTGGATGTAGGGTTTCACTCTCCAGAGGCCCGAACTAGTATAAAACACCATGTCTCGCCGGGATTACCGAGTTCCATCCGCGAACTACCACCTACGTTCTTAGGTCCCGATCCCCCATCAATCGATCTACAACCACTTGGGTAGCCCCCTTGCGGATCTGCCATGTCTCACCCCCTGACAGTTGGCGCGCCAGGTAGGGGAGATCAGGAACTCACTGTGTAGCATGGCGACCCGATCTGGCGTTGTCTTCCCGGCGAGCATGGCGGACATCCTCACTGACCCCGTGGAGATCTGCTTCGGCTCCTTCATGACAACCTCGACCCCGCTGGCGGCGGTGACCTCACCAACGGCCTCCATGAAGGTCCCCACGACGTCTGGCGTCGCCCCCAGCCCTTTCTGAAAGTCGAAGACCCACCCTCCCAAACCCTATGACCTTGTCCAGGGGAAGGAGCGCGTCATCGACATGATGGAGGAAACCCGCCAGATCTGCGAACGAGCTCAGCGCTCAATGCAGGACGCATCGCACCGCAAGACCTTCCCGTTTGGCCTGCGGCCTCCCAGCGACGTATACCAGCATCAGGCGGCAAAGTCGATCCAGATCCAATCTGGACGACAACAACCAACTAGCGACCTCAAGGTCGAACCTCGCACACGTCGTGACCCTCTCGACGTACCATGCATCTACCACAAGGGTGCGCGGCACACACTCCGTGGCTGTCGGCTGAGGAAGAAGATGGATCGGGAGCGTGACGTCGTGCGTGCTACGCAAGCTCCCACATCTCCGGACGGCGGTGAGTTCCAGAAGGCACGGATCCGCATCTCCCCCAACAACCAGAGATCTACCCGGCGGCGTGTCCTGGTGGTCTCAGCGAACGACCCACCTCGGGTCGGCGTGACGGATTCCGAGGAAGCACGTCGGATCCAGGCCAACGCAAACTGCGCCCAACGACGGGTAGAGGACCAGCGCCAGGCGGTACCCCCATGGCGCCCGCGACCTACGTCTCGAGTTCGAAGAGGCGGGTCTGCCGATGTTCAATAGCCCCCAGGCCAATCTGGGCGCAGCGTTGGCACATCTTCAGCAGGCCAATCCCTCACCCGAGGTCGAAGCATCCATGGCGCACGTCTGGATCACCACTGCTCTGGTGGAGGAAAAGAGCGTGGCATCCAAATCGGCTGCATCTACGTCGAGCCGGCACTCGCGTAGCCGATCTAATCGGCCTGCGCATAGCAGGCTCCCCACGATCCAGGAGGAGGTCAACCAGCCCGGAACAAGAGCCGAGCGAGCCATCGATCTATGCGCCTACCTCGACAAGAGCCGGCGCGATCGCGACGCCAGCGACTACATCGACCAACGTCATCGCGAGCGCGAGGAGTGGGAACTGTGAGTACGGTCCTCCAGGCAGCATCCACTGTATCATGGAGCGCGAGGAGCTTGAGCGCCACGACGTCGAGAACCGACGATGTGCCAGTACGAGTAAGACTACGGCCACCCTGAGGGTCCGGTCCGTAACCTGGCGCGGCAGCCTAGATACGAGGTTGTGGCTGTGGCGCAGGATGATGATGTGACTCAGGTCGGCGACAACGGTGACGACATGGCACTCACCACCTTCCCTGCGCTGGCGCCGCGCCTCCGGTCAGTTGCATAACCCGACAACTTCAAGCCGAACATCCAGAAGTACGACGGTCACTCTGACCCCATCATCTGGCTGTCAACCTACTACGTCGCAAAGTCAAGGCGGCTGGTGGCAACTTCGACCACATGGCCGCGTACTTCCCGCTGGTGATGGGCGACGCACCGTCGCTCTGGTCAACGACCTCCCGGCACGCAGCATCACATCGTGGGTCGACCTGTCCCAGGCCTTCACGTCGAACTTCCAGGCGACGTACAATTGCCCCGGCAACGCCTTCCATCTTGGGAGGGTGACTATGAAGCCTGGTGAGCGGCTACAAGACTACACCAATAGGTTCTTCGAGAACCACAACACCTGTGTGGGCGTTCGGGACGATCAGGTCATCGACATCTACAAGAAAGGTCTTAGGGATCGCAAGGTCTTCGAGAAGATCCACGAGTCTAACGCCACGACAGTTGCGCCGCTCATGGAGGTCGTCAACAAGCTGATCGACACGGAGGAGGCCTTGGTCAACCAGTTTGACCACGATGGCAAGCAAGATGCTGGCACCCCTGGCGCTGCTGGGGACGCCAGCTCAAAGTTCTGCAAGCGATCTTCACAGGTCCTCGCGGCGGACGGGCGCCGGCCTTCAACGTTCAACGTCAAGGAGTTCAATGCAGTGCTAGACGGCCCCTGCACATTCCATGAAGGGGGTACTCACACAGTCTGCGAGTGCCAGCAGTTCAAGAGGGCGTTCTGCGTGCCCGAGGACCCCAAGCAACCTAGAGTCGACGGAGATAGGTCATCCTCACGTCGCTACAACAACAGCCGCCGGGACGATCGACGTGGTCGCCAAGACAACGAGCGCCGCGACGACCGGCGACATGACGACAACCCGCCGGAGGACCGTCACGAGGAGGGCGATCTGCCTCTCCCGTTGGAGACAGGCAACCCCAATCCGTTCCAACATGCCAAGAGGTCGATCAACATGATCGTCATTGGCCTGAAGAGCACCACGAGCAAAAGGAGGTACCAGAAGGACAGCCGCGAGGTCTAGCTCATCCACACCAAGCCATCACAGCCCCTGCGTTGGTCGGAGTAGCCCATCACCTTCTCCAGAGCTGATCACTGGGTCCACATCCCGGATCCCGGGTCATACCCACTGGTCGTCGAGCCCAACATCGAGGGCGCTCTGCTCGCTCAAACCCTCATCGACGGTGGGAGCGGGCTCAACGTCATCTTCGTCGACACCCTCAAGAAGATGGACTTCGACTTCAAGAGGCTCACGGAGTGCGATGAGCCCTTCTTCGGATAGTGTGCTTAGAGATGCCAAAAAGATGAGGAAAGATCTTAGGGCACAACTTGAGAATGCTAGTGAGAAAGTAGGAGAGTTAGAGTCGAAATTGCTTGAATTGAAACTTGAAAATAACTCTTTGAAACTTGCTCCTGCTACTCCTAATGATGTTGAATGCCTTGAGTGTGATGCATGGTTGAATGAGATCAAGTTGCTCAATGAGAAGAATGCTTCCACTTTGGCTAAACTAGATGCTCTTAGGACTGAATATGATGAGCTTAAGGCTAGACCTACTTTGCTTGGTGCTTGCAAATCATGTCCTACTATGCATGCTAAGCTTGTTGATGCTCGTTCTACCATTAGTTCTTTGGAAGCATCTTTGAAATCTCCTGTTGCAAATGCATGCTTTAGCTGTGATGAAGTCACTTTGCGCAATCTTGAACTTACTTCCCGTTTGGATGTCATCTATGAAGAGAATGACTATTTGAGGAAGGTGTTGGGTTGGTTGTCTGGGCAGGAACCTCAATTGAAAATCATGATTGAGGAGTTCAAGAGAGCTGATGGTCGTGGTTTGGGTTTTGAGAAGTTGGGTGAGAAAGTGGGAGAGAACAGTGGGGAGAGTATGTACGAGAAGTGTGTTGAGTCTAACCCCGAGTTTGAGGTGATCGGAGAGATCCAAGTCCCACTCCCAAAAGCACCCAAGAACTCTTTCACACCAAAGCCCAACCACCTTTGCAACAAGCTTGACACAACCCAAGATCCACCCAAATTCCCACCTAAGACAAATGATTTACAGAAACTAGTGAAGTTTGTGGGTGAGAAGGGTGAGAAACCTAGAGAGAAGCCAGAGCCAAAACCAAAACCCATCCCCTTCAGGTGTGAGTATTGTGGCAAGGAGAGGCATCTTGCCGAGTTTTGCTACAAGAGGAAGAGGGATGAGAGGCTTGCTAGGGAGCAAGCGAACCAGGACAGGTATCGCCAGTCTCATGGTATTCCTGAGCCTAGAGTGCCACTTCCACGGGGTGTGGGAAGTGTGAGGAGTGTTGGCAGGTTCCCACAGAGAGGTGGTGGTGAGAGGTTTGTCAGGAGAGAGGATGGTGTGCGTGATGGTGAGAGGTTTGGTCGGACTCGTGGTGGTTTTGCTGGACGTCCCCCTACTCGTCCTCAATACGGGTTCAGGGGAGATGATCGCAGCTTTGGGTTCCAGAGGAACTACGGACCACGTTTTCCCCCTCGTGGTGCTCGTACTCCTCCCATGGGACATGGGAAGTTTGGTGGCAAGGGAGTGATGTTTGCTAACCCCTCTTTTGAGCAGATGGCTCGACACTGGTTTAACTTTCTTTGTGCTAACCCCAGTGTCGAGTCGCTAGCTCACTCTCGTTCTTGTTTCTGACTACAGGCAGGAGGCTTGGAGAACATTTGGTTGATCGACTCCGGGTGTTCTCGACACATGACCGGAGATAAGAAGTGGTTCTCCAGCCTCACCCCAGTGAAGGAAAAGATGTACATCACATTTGGGGTTAACGGACGAGGAAGGGTGATGTATGAGGGTGTTGTGCATGTGAGTGACAAGGTAACGTTGAAGAGAGTGGCTCTTGTGAAGTCTTTGGGTTTCAATCTGCTTTCGGTTTCTCAGTTGCTTGATGCGGGTTTTGAGGTGCGTTTCAAGTCTGGCGAGTCTCGTTTGCTTGATTCTCGAGGTGATCTTGTCTGTATGATCATCCCCGAGGGTCGATTTTCGTGGCTGATTTCTCTCGTTCTTTGGGTCCCGCTCGCCGTTTGATGGCCGGTCCTTCTTCGATTTGTGGAAATGGCATAGGCGGTTGGGACACTTGAGGTTTGATTTGGTTTCCCGCTTGAGTGGTCTTGACCTTGTCCGAGGATTGCCGAGGTTGAAGCTTGAGAAGGATTTGGTTTGTGCTCCTTGTAGGCATGGCAAGATGGTAGCCACTCCCCATCCACCCCTGACCGATGTCATGACCGAGCGTCCGACAGAGCTGTTGCATATGGACCTTGTTGGGCCATCTCGAGTTCGCTCGGTGGGTGGGAAGTGGTATGTCCTTGTTGTGGTGGACGATTACTCTCTCTATGCTTGGGTGTTTTTCTTGGAAGATAAGAGTGAGACATTTGGTTTTGTTCGAGATCTGATTGTGAGGTTGAAAAACGAGAGGCATGGGAATGCTATTCGAGCTATCCGCAGTGATAATGGCTCAGAGTTCAAGAACTCTCGTTTTGATGCCTTTTGTCGTGATCTAGGTCTTGAACATCAGTATTCGACCCCTTATGTGCCCCTCAAAATGGAGTCGTGGAAAGGAAAAATCGGACTCTTTGTGAGATGGCTAGGACGATGCTCGATGAGCACAGGACTCCTAGGAGGTATTGGGCTGAGGCGGTCAATACAGCTTGTCATGTTTCCAACCGCATTTTATTGAGAGCTTTCAAGAAGAAGACCTGTTATGAGCTTATGCATGGTCGGGCACCCAAGGTGAGTCATTTCCGAGTCTTTGGCTGCAAGTGTTTTATTTTGAAGAAGGGAAAACTCGACAAGTTTGAGGCTAGGTCTAGTGATGGTATTTTCTTTGGATATGCTAACCATTCTAGAGCCTATAGGGTGCTTAACCTTGAGACTAACAAAATCATGGAGACTTGCGAAGTGACCTTCAACGAGACAATGCCATGTACCTCTCTTGGCTTTGAATGTGCAGGTGATGAAGAGATGGCCGAGGACCTCTTTGAGGAGGAGAAAGATGAAGCTGGAGATGATGATGGGGAGAATCATGCACCCGAAGCTGAGCATGTACCCACTACTTCCCCTACGACCACTTTGGAGCATGGACCGTCTACATCATGGACAACGACGGTGCAACAAGAGGACCAGGCGAGAGAAGCTGAAGTTGAGGGGGAGGTAGTCTCGAGGCGTGAGGCTCCCCGGCGGATTCAAGAAGTGCATCCCCTATCGAAGATCATTGGGGACATCGATGAACGCACTACACGGTCGAGATCAAGCAAGTGAAGGATGGAACATTCGTGCACCAGACCAAGTACACGAAAGACATGCTGAGGAAGTTCAGATGCAAGATGTGAAGCCGATGTCGACTCCCATGGGGAGTACGGCCACTTTGGATGCGGATGAGGACGGAGAACCAGTGGACCAGCGGGAGTACAGGAGCATGATCGGCTCCCTCCTCTACTTGACGGCGACGAGGCCAGACATACAGTTCAGCGTGTGTCTGTGCGCTCGTTTTCAGGCTTCGTCGAGGACATCACATCGACAGGCCGTCAAGAGGATTTTCAGGTACCTACAGTCTGCCCCTGGTCTTGGCCTTTGGTATTCGTCCTCCTCGACTCTTTCTCTTCATGACTTTTCCGATGCTGATTTTGCTGGTTGTCGAGTCGAGAGGAAGTCTACTTCTGGTACTTGCCAGTTTCTTGGTTCTTCGTTGGTCTCATGGTCTTCCCGCAAGCAGTCTAGTGTAGCTCAGTCTACCACCGAGGCGGAGTATGTTGCTGCCGCGAGTTGTTGTTCCCAGCTGTTGTGGATTTCATACATTTTGAGGGACTTTGGTGAGGAGTGCACCCAGATCCCACTTCTTTGTGATAGCACCAGTGCCATAAGCGTAGCCAAAAACCCTGTGCTTCACTCCAGAACCAAACATATAGAAGTGAGGTATCATTTCTTGAGGGACATTGTGGAGAAAGGAACCATTGTGTTGAGCCATGTTCCTACCCAAGATCAGCTTGCAGACATTTTCACAAAGCCTCTCGATCAAGCTACATTTGTGCGCTTGCGGGGGGAACTTGGGGTTTGTTGCCCTTTCTAGTTGATTCTTGGGGGATTTCCTTTGTGTATCATATGTATCATACCATGTTTACTTTGATGTATATACATGCTTTGCTTGATGTATAAACCATGGTAGGATAGCCATCTTGTCATATATCATGTTGCATTTGTATCATATTGCATTTTAGGATGATGAGCTTCTTTCATATGCCATATTTGAGTCTCTTTGGCTATTTGTGAGATTTTGGTCATATGTGTGGAGAAATGGTGATGTGAGGCTATGCTCTTGAAATATTTGAGATATATGTGTGGTGAGATAGCCCTTTTTGAAATTAATGCTAATCTTGACTAATTCTTGATGAAACATGCTCCACTCGTGTGTAGTTGTGTATCCATGTCACAGTTTGGTCTAAATGTGCTTTTCATGCTTAGATTGTGCTTGGATGCCTTGTTCTTGCATTTGGGCCAAAGGCCGAAAATCATTGTGAATGTTTAGCCTATGTTGCATTCATGGGGGAGCATAAGCTTCTTTTTGCCGCAAAGGCACTTCATGTACCATGAAATGATTTAATCTTGAAAAGAAGTGTATAATGCTTGAAAAATGCTCCATCCATCATGTCTATGCTTAAAATGACTTATCTTTCACATATGGGTGCAAAACATGTTGCATGATGTTCACCAGTGGAGAAGTCTCCCGAAGTGGACACATGGCTCATGAGCTTTGACATGACATGCTTTGCTTTATGGGTGTTTGCCATGATCTTTTGCTGAGAATTTGATATCCTTGTATGATCTTTGAGTGGTATGCATGTTTGTGGCTCAAGTGTGACATGGATAGGCTTTTACATGTGAAGCGAGCCTTCTTTTGGTAAAACTGCTTAAATCTGAAAATTTTGCTTTGTCACATGCTTGTATTTTCATATATTACTTGTGGCAATGCTTTGACTATGCTATGATTCATGTGTGTGATCTTTGTCTCATTTTTAGCCTTTGACACTAGATTTGGCCTATTTGAGAAGCTCATGTAGATGTTTATATGCTTTGTTTTGCTTTTCTGCATTTTCACCTTGATTCATACATTGTCAACAAGGGGGAGAAGAGGTGAGCTTAATAAAAATTCAGAAGAGGTGAGCTGAAATTTGGAAGTTTGCATCCACATGTTCAAGAGGAGCTTGCATTTGTTCAGGGGGAGCTTTCTTGCTGTTTTCGATGTGGAGTTTGTGCTTTGCTTGGCTTGTGATCTTTCTTCGCCTTTCTTCGGTTTTGGTCATGAGTTGAGCTTCTTTGTTTTTCTTTCTTCTTCCTTTCTTTCTTTCTCTGAATTTCATTTCGCGTTGTGTGTTGTCAATGCACTCATCAAGGGGGAGATTGAGGACCAGGAGCGTCTCAGTGGTCGATGGATGACCGCTCCTCAGTGATGAGTGATTGACAACGGGTGTTGGACTGACTCTTGGCTTAGTGCGCAGGTGTAGGCTGCGGCCTAATTCGTGTTGTTGCAGGTGAAGAACGGGCGCGAAAGGTCTTCAGCCTTGAGGGGCCTTCGGGAGATGGAGGGACAAGTAGGCTCGGTTCGAGGGACCCGGTGGACAGCGGGACTGGGTGCGGGTCACATGGTGGCGGCACAAGCAAGACGAAGTCATGGACAAGTGAGCCGGTGCACGGTGGCGGTCAAGTCAAGTGGTTTGGCGGGAGGCCGGACCGAGCACGCGGGGTTTGGTGGTTTGCCCACAAAACCATCGGCAGACGGTTTCTTGGTTTGGGCCTCAAAACCAAGTCCGAGGGCCCAACACGACGGAGACGGGATCCGGGCGTGTCGGGAAGCTTCGAGGCGGAGGACACGCGGCGGGATCGCATGGCTTGCGTCGGGAGGACGCGGGGTGCGGCAAAGGCGTGGCCGTCCGATGGCAAGACCCACAAACATTACCAAAATGCCCCTGCGTGGGTTGTATTGCTAGTAGTTAAGTTAGGGGTAGTCGAGTCATTTACCACTCCGGCGGGACCCGATATATAAGCCATGAGGGTGTGTGGATGGCTCTCTCTCTGGGTGACTTAGGGTTTCATTTCCTCCCTCCTCTTTCCCATTTTCGTAGCTATTTTTCTTCCATTTTCTCTAAGCTAGCATGAGAGCTTCATGAGAGATTTGTTGAGAGGGATGGATGCTAGGGCGGCATGCTAGACCTTGTGAATCTTTCCTGGTTTCTATAGAAGATTCGGGGTTGTGTTTTTCGTGGCCTTTTTGTGCTTGTTTTCGTGCCTTTGTTCCCGGTTCGATTCCGCGGATTTGAGTGGGTTTCTCCCCGGATTTCTTTGGGGGATACATGGATAGATGTCTCGTGCATCTTTGTGATTGATCTTGTGCCCTCAAACGCCGGGAAACCACTTGGATTCGAAGTTTTTCGTTCGGTGCTCTAGCTTTTGGTGGTGCTCAAAGGATTCGCGATTCCCGGTGATTTAGGGAGTTAGGAGGCAAGATTTTTGGGCTATAGAATCCTTGTGTGATGCTTTTCAAGTCCCCAAACCCTTGTCTCCATAGCTTCAACCGTTTGGGAAATCCGATGATGATTTGGGGAAGTTGACTTTCGGGGTCGGGCGTTTTCTGCTCGTCCGCACCGCGGGACAGTCCGCGGGGTGCTGGCGGACGGTCCGTGCGGCTAGGGTTCGTCGCGTGTTCGTCGTGTTCTTGCGCATCCTTTCTTTCGATCCATTTTGGCTTTTGGTTTTGGTTGCAGCCAGTTTGCGGACGGTCCGAGCTCGAGTAGCGGACGGTCCGTGGGTGGCGCGGACGGTCCGCCCGGCCTTGGCGGACGGTCCGTTTTTCTCGGGTCGCTTCTGGTGGTTCTGTGTGCTTTAACGGACGGTCCGCGGTGTTGGGCCGGACGGTCCGCGGTGTTGGCGCGGACGGTCCACGGCTTCGGGTCGGACGGTCCGCGAGGCTCGCGCGGACGGTCCGCCCCTCCCCGGCCGGGACGGTCCGCCGAGCCCGTGCGCTTTGCTTCTTGGTTCGATTCCTCCCTTCCCTTTCTAGTGCTTCCGCGTGTGCTTCAAGGAATCGTTCCTAGGACTAGAGGTTGATCCATAACCTCGTGGTCTTGGCGATTGGTGTGTGATTCGATCCATCGCTCGTGTGTGACCGGGGTTTGACTAGGGTATAGGCCGGGTTCTTTGGAAAGAATTTTTACCTGCTCCTATTCACTCCCCCCCTCTCTAGTCGCCATTTGATCCTTCAGGAGGGAAATCATTTTTGTGGTGGGTTTTTGGTGGCTCCGGGATATTCTCTCCACTTCCCTCACCAACCTTGTTTGCCCCAAGCCCCTCACCATCTTGCCTCTTGAAGGCCTCGATCATCATCCTCAACTGAGGCTCATGACCAGACAACCAACCCATCAACTTCCTCAAGTCATCATTCTCATCCTGCAAACGATCAACATAATGTGCAAGCTCCAAATTTTTCAATGCATGCATTTCACAGGTAGAGAAAGATGTAGGCATGGGTTCCTTCAATTTAGCCTCGAGCGAACTAGTGTAAGCATGCATCTCATCAATCTTAGCATGCAAAACGGGGCAAGAAGTGCAAGCACCTAGCAAAGCAGGTCTAGACTTAAGCTCGGCCCACTTCAACCCTAAGCACATCTAGTTCCTCACACTTGGAGGCATGCTTCTCCTTAAACAAAGCAAGATCAGCAAGGAATATGGAGCAATCAGCACAGTCATTCTCATCCGAAACAACAGGGCTAGCCTTAAGCGAATCAATCTCAAGCTTGCTATCAAGCATCTGTGTCTCTAGCTCAGCCACTCTAGTCCTAGCATCCTCGAGTGAAGCCCTAAGCTCTTTTCTCATTTTCTTGGCCTCTCTAAGCATGTCATCACGGTTATCAAGCAAAGAACCAAGCCTCTCATTCTCCTGGCGCAAGAAGGGAAGTTCATCACGCACCTCGTCGTCGGACTTAGAGTCCGAGTCGCTCTGTGTGCTCTTCTTGCTGCCGGAGCTCAGCGCCATGGTGCAGAAGCCATCTCTCGCGAAGCAGCTCAGCCTACTCAGGTTCTTGGACGACTTCTTGTTCTTGCGATGATCACCCTCATCTTCACTGCTGCTCGAGCTCGAGGTGGAGTACGCGGAACTGGAGTCGACGTCGCTCGCTCCCACCATCGCTCGGGCCTTGCCTCGGCTCTCCTTCTTCCTCGATCGTCGCTCGTCCTTGTACTTGTTCTTGTGCTTGCTCTTGTGGTCGTGCCTCGACCGGTACTTGCCATCGTTCCTCGGTTTGTGCTTGTAGCTGTCCTTGTTCTCGGCCTTCTCCGGGCAGTCGGCGACGAAGTGTCCCGGCTTGCCGCACTGGAAGCAAGTCCTCGTGTTCCTCCTCATGTTCACATGGTTCTCGTGCAGCCTCTCGAACCGCCTCGTCAACAGCGCCAACTCGTCCTCTCCAAGGTCATCAAACTCCTCATCTGGCATAGACATCAAAGAGGAAAAGGAGAACATCCTGGTGGATGGGTTAGAGTTAGCCTTGCCTTTGGAACCACCAAAGAGGGCAAGACTATGGGAATCAGTCGGTCCCTCGAGCTTTGCAGTCATGCCCCTATCCACCTCAGCCAACTTGAGCTTCGAGAACAGCTCGTTCACCGTCAGAGTGTCATACTTCTCTGACTCCACAATGGCCTCGAACTTTCCGCCCCAAATCATACGATCCAAAGAGTGTAAGAGCTTGACCGCTCTATCATGATCATCGTACGGGAGCACGTCCACATTGGCCCTCATGTTGTTCACAACCACCGTGAACCTCTGAAACAAGGCATCGATGGACTCACCGGGGAGATGAGTGAAGTTCTCGTACTCTCTCCGGTAGGTCGCATACATCCGTGCCTGAACCTGGGCGTTCCCAACATGAGCCTCCTTCAACACCGCCCAAATCCTACAAGCCAAGTGCTCGGTGTGCACCCGATCGAACTCGGCCGACACAAAGCACGAAACAAGTAGTCGACCGCCTTATTGTTGGCGTCGAATCTGTCCCTCAATCCTGGAGCGAGGAAGTCCATCGGCTGGACATAGCCTGTGTCCACCGTGACATCCCAAAGGATCTGACCCTTTCCGCGGAGAAACGCACCCATCCGCTTGATCCACATCTGGTAGTTCTTGCCATCGAAGTGTGGAGGACCCGAACCCCGTTCGTGGTATGCCATCCTTGGATCTTAGACTGGTTAGAGTCAATAAAGACCCGAACCGGCTCTGATACCACTTGAAGGACCGATACGGCGAACCAGAGGGGGGGGGGGGTGAATGGGAGCCGATAAGAATTCTTCTCGAAGGAGATGGAAACTCCAACAAGATGAACACGGCTTCCAACACACGTCTCCGACTCACTACCAAGGTTGGTCAAGCCCACGTAGCCACTGGAGTGCCACTGGACCTAGGAACCAACACACCACCTTCCGACCCGAGAAACGAAGTGGAAAAACCAAACCTCGAGTCTACAGACCCACACCGGTCAGACCGGTGAGCACCACCGGTCAGACCGGTCCCTGCTGGTGAAACTGAGCAACTTCCACTAAGTGGCAGCCTGAAAGCCCCCAAGGCACCAAACAGGCCAACCGACCACCAAACTGACCCTAACTCGAAACAGCAGCAACACGGGACAACAACGAACACACCAAGACGTTCACCTGAGCAAAAACCCACAAGGGCTCGCACCAGTCAGACCGGTCAAGAGCACCGGTCAGACCGGTGTAGCCTGGGCAGCTCGGGATGAACAGCACCCGCGGGACAACTCCCCCAAATCCAAATCTCGACCTCCCGAATCACTCCACGGACTTGAACAAGACTTTGGGGATACCAGGAACACCTCATGAGGAGTCCATAGCAAAGTTTAATCCCACCAAAACTCGTCCAAAAAGGAGGAATCGAAGAAATCCCGCCGAAAGCACTTCCAACCCAAGAACTCAAGAAACCCCAAAATCGAGCACTTTTACTCGGAGCCATTATCACAAAGAAGTGGGATCTGGGTGCTCTCCTCACCAAAGTCTCTCAAAGTGTATGAAATCCACAACAGCTGGGAACAACAACTCGCGGCAGCAACATACTCCGCCTCTGTGGTAGACTGAGCTACACTAGACTGCTTGCGGGAAGACCATGAGATCAACGAAGAACCAAGAAACTGACAAGTACCAGAAGTAGACTTCCTCTCGACTCGACAACCAAGCAAAATCCGCATCGGAAAAACCATGAAGAGAAAGAGTCGAGGAGGAAGAATACCAAAGGCCAAGACCGAGGGGCGGATTGTAGGTACACGAAAATCCTCTTGACGGCCTGTCGATGTGATGTCCTCGGCGAAGCTCGAAAACGAGCACACGGACACACGCCGAACCGTATGTCCGGCCTCGTCGCCGTCAAGTAGAGGAGGGAGCCGATCATGCTCCCCGTACTCCCGCCGGTCCACCGGTTCTCCGTCCTCATCCGCATCCAAAGTGGCCGTACTCCCCATGGGGAGTCGACATCGGCTTCACATCTTGCATCCGAACTTCCTCGCATGTCTTTCGTGTACTTGGTCTGGTGCACGAATGTTCCATCCTTCACTTGCTTGATCTCGACCGTGTAGTGCGTTCATCGATGTCCCCAATGATCTTCGATAGGGGATGCACTTCTTGAATCCGCCGGGGAGCCTCACGCCTCGAGACTACCTCCCCCTCAACTTCAGCTTCTCTCGCCTGGTCCTCTTGTTGCACCGTCGTTGTCCATGATGTAAACGGTCCATGCTCCAAAGTGGTCGTAGGGGAAGTAGTGGGTACATGCTCAGCTTCGGGTGCATGATTCTCCCCATCATCATCTCCAGCTTCATCTTTCTCCTCCTCAAAGAGGTCCTCGGCGATCTCTTCATCACCTGCACATTCAAAGCCAAGAGAGGTACATGGCATTGTCTCGTCGAAGGTCACTTCGCAAGTCTCCATGATTTTGTTAGTCTCAAGGTTAAGCACCCTATAGGCTCTAGAATGGTTAGCATATCCAAAGAAAATACCATCACTAGACCTAGCCTCAAACTTGTCGAGTTTTCCCTTCTTCAAAATAAAACACTTGCAGCCAAAGACTCGGAAATGACTCACCTTGGGTGCCCGACCATGCATAAGCTTATAACAGGTCTTCTTCTTGAAAGCTCTCAATAAAATGCGGTTGGAAACATGACAAGCTGTATTGACCGCCTCAGCCCAATATCTTCTAGGAGTCCTGTGCTCATCGAGCATCGTCCTAGCCATCTCACAAAGAGTCCGATTTTTCCTTTCCACGACTCCATTTTGAGGGGGCACATAAGGGGTCGAATACTGATGTTCAAGACCTAGATCACGACAAAAGGCATCAAAACGAGAGTTCTTGAACTCAGAGCCATTATCACTGCGGATAGCTCGAATAGCATTCCCATGCCTCTCGTTTTTCAACCTCACGATCAGATCTCGAACAAAACCAAATGTCTCACTCTTGTCTTCCAAGAAAAACACCCGGGCATAGCGAGAGTAATCGTCCACCACAACAAGGACATACCACTTCCCACCCACCGAGCGAACTCGAGCCGGCCCAACAAGGTCCATATGCAACGGCTACGTCGGACGCTCGGTCATGACATCGGTCAGGGGTGGATGGGGAGTGGCTACCATCTTACCATGCCTACAAGGAGCACAAACCAAATCCTTCTCAAGCTTCAACCTCGGCAATCCTCGGACAAGGTCAAGACTACTCAAGCGGGAAACCAAATCAAAGCTCAAGTGTCCCAACCGCCTATGCCATTTCCACAAATCAGAAGAAGGACCGGCCATCAAACAGCGAGCAGGACCCAAAGAACGAGAGAAATCAGCCCTGAAAATCTGACCCTCGGGGATGATCATACGTACAAGATCACCTCGAGAATCAAGCAAACAAGACTCGCCGGACTTGAAACGCACCTCAAAACCCTCATCAAGCAACTGAGAAACCGAAAGCAAATTAAAACCCAAAGACTTCACAAGAGCCACTCTCTTCAACGTTACCTTGTCACTCACATGCACAACACCCTCTCGAAAGCACCCTACCTCGTCCATTGTCCCCAAATGTGATGTACATCTTTTCCTTCACCGGGGTGAGGCCGGAGAACCACTTCTTATCTCCGGTCATGTGTCGAGAACACCCGGAGTCGATCAACCAAATGTCCTCCAAGCCTCCTCGCCCGCAAATCGAAACAAGAACGAGAGTGAGCTAGCGACTCGACACCGGGGTTAGCACGAGAGAAAGTTAAACCGGTGTCGAGCCATCTCGCTCAAAAGAGGGGTTAGCAAACATCACTCCCTTGCCACCAAACTTCCCATGTCCCATGGGAGGAGTACGAGCACCACGAGGGGGAAAACGTGGTCCGTAGTTCCTCCGGAACCCAAAGCTGCGATCATCTCCCCTAAACCCGTAGCGAGGACGAGTAGGAGGACGTCTAGCAAAACCACCACGAGCTCGACCAAACCTCTCACCAAAGCACGCACACCATCATCTCTCCCCGACAAACCTCTCACCACCACCTCTCTGTGGGAACCTGCCAACACTCCTCACACTTCCCACACCCCGTGGAAGTGGCACTCGGGCTCGGGAATACCATGAGGCCGGCGATATCTGTCCTAGTTCGCTTGCTCCCTAGCAAGCCTCTCATCCCTCTTCCTCTTGTAGCAGAACTCGCAAGATGCCTCTCCTTGCCACAATACTCACACCGAAGGGGATGGGTTTTGGTTTTGGCTCGGCTTCTCTCTAGGCTTCTCACCCTTCTCACCCACAAACTTTACTCGGTTTCGGAAATCATTTGTCTTAGGTGGGAATTTGGGTGGATCTTGGGTTGTGTCAAGCTTGTTGCAAAGGTGGTTGGGCTTTGGTGTGAAAGAGTTCTTGGGTGCTTTTGGGAGTGGGACTTGGATCTCTCCGATCACCTCAAACCCGGGGTTAGACTCAACACACTTCTCGTACACACTCTCCCCGCTGTTCTCTCCCACTTTCTCACCCAACTTCTCAAACCCCAAACCACGACCATCAGCTCTCTTGAACTCCTCAATCATGATTTTCAATTGAGGTTCCTGCCCAGACAACCACCCCAACAATTTCCTCAAATAGTCATTCTCCTCATAGATGACATCCAAACGGGAAGTAAGCTCAAGATTACGCAAAGTGACTTCATCACAGCTAGAACATGCATTTGCAACAGGAGATTTCAAAGATGCTTCCAAAGAACTAATAGTAGAGCGAGCATCAACAAGCTTAGCATGCATAGTAGGACATGATTTGCAAGCACCAAGCAAAGTGGGTCTAGCCTTAAGCTCATCATGTTCAGTCCTAAGAGCATCTAGTTGAGCCAAAATCGAAGCATTCTTCTCATTAAGCAGTTTGATCTCATTCAACCAAGCATCACATTCAACACATTCAACATCATCAGGGGGAGTAGGAGCAAGTTTCAAAGAGTCATTCTCGAGTTTCAATTCAAGCAATTTTGACTCTAACTCTCCTACTTTCTCTCTAGCATTCTCAAGCTGAGCCCTAAGATCTTTCCTCATCTTTTTGGCATCTCTCAGCACACTATCACGATTATCAAGCAAACCATTCAACCTAGCAATCTCAGCAAGCAAAGAGTCGGGGTCACGGTTTACCTCATCCTCGAGTCGGAGTCGCCGTCTTCCTTCTCGCTCTTCTTGCCGCTTGAGCTATGGGCCATGCCACAAAATCCCTCAAGCGCCACACGGCTCGCCCCGCCGAGGTTCGGCTTGCACTCTTCTTGCCGTTGCGCCTCCCGGCGTCTTCATCTTCACTGCTTGAGCTTGACTGCTCCTCGCTTGAGCTTGAGTCGACGTCGCTCGCACCGGCCACCATCGCTCTTGCCTTGTTCTTCTTGTAGCTGCTCTTGCTCGGTCGCCGCTTGTCCTTGTCCTTGCTCTTGGACTTGTTGAAGTGCTTGCCCTTGGAGGAGTACTTGTCTTCACGCCTCGGGTGTGCCTCGTACTCGTTCACCTTGTACTTGTTCTCCTCCGCTTCCGGGCACTCGGCGATGAAGTGGACACGCTTGCCACACTTGTAGCACGTCCCTGAGCTCCGCCTTGCATTCCTCCGACTCTCGTGTAGTCGTTCAAACCTTCTTGAGAGCAAGGCCAGCTCCTCCTCGCCCAGCACATCAAACTCCTCATCCGGAATGGACATAAGAGAGGACAAAGAAAGCGTCGACGGAAGGGTTAGATTTGCCCTTTGATCCTCCCACAAGAGCAAGACTATGGTCAGTCGAGCCCTCATGCTTGGATAGCAACTTCCTGTCAACCTCAGCCGATTTGAGCTTAAAAAAGAGGTCATCCAACTCAATAGTCAAATAATGTCCAGACTCCTTGATGGCCTCAACCTTAGCACCCCAAACATTTGGGTCCAAGACATGCAAGAGCTTCAAAGCCTGATCATGCTCGGAGTACGGAAAATCCTCAACATTAGCCTTCATGTTGTTCACGATGGCGGTGAACCTCTGAAACATCACATCAATGTCCTCACCGGGAAGTGGAGTGAAATTCTCATATTGCATCCGGTAAGAGACAAAGAGGCGAGCCTTCACATGGTTATCACCACCGTGAGCAACCAACAACTTTTCCCAAATTTGCCAAGCAAGATTCAAATGGCGAACACGCTCAAACTCTGGATCACACAAGCTCCGGCACAAGTGATCAACGACTTTTGCATTAGCCTCATACTTGGCCTTGGCATCGGCATCGGTCACCATAAGAGTATGGATGTTGACCGGAATAGCATAGGTCTTGTCAAGCACAATGAAATCCAACAGCTTCCCTCGAAGAAAGATCATCATACGAGCCGCCCACTTGTGGTAACCCTTGCCATCGAAGTGCGGCGGACCGCCCCGCTCAACGTACGCCATCTTAGGATTCGAGAATTGTCAAAGTCGCAAAGAATCCGGCACCAAGCTCTGATACCAATTGAAGGATCAGACGGTGACTAGAGAGGGGGGGAGTGAATAGGAGCCGGTAAAAATTCTTCCAAAAGAATCCGGCCTATACCCTAGACAAACCCCGGTCACACACAAGCGATGGATCGAATCACGCACCAATCGCCAAGACCACGAGGTTATGGATCAACCTCTAGCCTTAGGAACGATTCCTAGAAGCACACGCGGAAGCACTAGAAAGGGAAGGAAGGAATCGAAACAAACAGCACTGCACACGGCTCCTAGCGGACTGTCCGGCCTGGCAGTGCGGACCGTCCGCGATGAACCGCGCGGACTGTTCGACCTGCTCCCGCGGACCGTCCGCGCCGACGTCGCGGACCGTCCGCCCTTCCCCGCGGACCGTCCGTTAAATCACACGTAACGGACCAAAGCCACCCACGAACCACGGACCGTCCGCGGGGAGCACGCGGACCGTCCGCCAGCACCCGCGGACCGTCCGCCCAACACCGCGGACCGTCCGAAAGTCCGTCCAACCAAAAACCAAAATCGCGACGGATCGAAAGGAAGGACGAGCAAGAACACGAAGAACACGGGACGAACACGACCCACGCGGACCCTCCGCGACCTCCCCGCGGAGCGTCCGCGGTGCGGACGGGCGTAAACAGCCCCGACCCCGAAAGTCAACTCCCCCAAATCATCATCGGATTTCCCAAACGGTTGAAGCTATGGAGACAAGGGTTTGGGGACTTGAAAAGCGTCACACAAGGATGCTATAGCCCAAAAATCTTGCCTCCTAACTCCCTAAATCACCGGGAATTGCGAATCCTTTGAGCACCACCAAAAGCTAGAGCACCGAACGAAAACTCACGAATCGAAGTGGTTTCCCGGCGTTTGAGGGCACAAGATCAAGCACAAAGATGCACAAGACATCTATCCATGTTTTCCTCAAAGAAATCCGGAGAGAAACCCACTCAAATCCGCGGAATCACACCGGGAACAAAGGCACGAAAACAAGCACAAAAAGCCACGAAAAACAACCCCGAATCTTCTATACAAACCAGGAAAGATTCACAAGGTCTAGCATGCCGCCCTAGCATCCATCCCTCTCAACAAATCTCTCGTGAAGCTCTCATGCTAGCCTAGAGAAAATAGGAAGGAAAATAGCTACGAAAATGAGAAAGGGGAGGGAGCAAATGAAACCCTAAGTCGCGGAGAGAGAGAGAGCCATCAACACACACTCATGGCTTATATATCAGGTCCCGCCGGAGTGGTAAATGACTCGACTACCCCTAACTACACTACTGGCGATACAACCCACGTAGGGGCAATTTGGTAATGTTTGTGGGTCTTGCCATCGGACGGCCACGCCTTTGCCGCACCCCCGCGTCCTCCCGACGCAAGCCATGCGATCCCGCCGCGTGTCCTCCGCCTCGAAGCTTCCCGACACGCCGGATCCCGTCTCCGTCGTGTTGGGCCCTCGGACTTGGTTTTGAGGCTCAAACCAAGAAACCGTCCGCCGATGGTTTTGTGGGCAAACCACCAAACCCCGCGTGCTCGTCCGGCCTCCCGCCAAACCACTTGACTTGACCGCCACCGTGCACCGGCTCACTTGTCCATGACTTCGTCTTGCTTGTGTCGCCACCATGTGGCCCGCACCCGGCCCCGCCGTCCACCGGTCCCTCGAACCGAGCCTACTTGTCTCTCCATCTCCCGGAGGCCCCTCAAGGCTGAAGACCTTTCGCGCCCGTTCTTCACCTGCAACAACACGAACTAGGCCGCAGCCTACACCTGCGCACTAAGCCAAGAGTCAGTCCAACACCCGTTGTCAATCACTCATCACTAAGGAGCGGTCATCCACCGACCACTGGGACGCTCCTGGTCCTCAAGAACAACCGGGGAAAACACATCCAAACCTTGAGGAACCACGCCGAATCATCTATACATGAAACAAAGGTTCGTACAAGGTCTAGCAAGCCGCCCGATCATCCATCCCTCTCAACAAGATCTCTCCGTGAAGCTCTCTTGCTAGTCCTAAGGAAAACCTAAGGAAAATAGGTGGAAAATAGGGAAACTAATGAGCTAGGGTTCCAAGAGTTGGCTTCCATCCTCTCACCTCTTGGGTTATATGGAGGCAACCCAATGTCTAAAACGCCCTTCTCTACTAACTAGGCATACAAGCCCCTCAAGGGCGGATTTGGAATTCTTGATGTCTTCACCATCGGATAGATGCCCGGCGACCGCACCCTGCGTAGCCTCGACGCAAGCCATGCGATCCCGACGCGTGTCCTCCGCTTCGAAGATTTCGGACTGCGTCGTCGCACACCGCTCAGACCGGTGCTCCTCACCGGTCAGACCGGTCCCCACCGGTCAGACCGGTCAGACCCACCGGTCGGACCGGTGCCGCGCCGCTTGCAGCCTCCGTCTTCGGTTCTCCGGTCTTGGCTTTGTGGATCAACCAAGGAACCCAGTGGTTTTCTGGTGAACCACCGGAAACCCCGCGAACTCGGTGTAGCCTCCGTCAATCTCCACTCATGACTTGGCTCCCATGTAGTCCCGGCTCGACCTTGGTTTTGAGGCTCAACCAAGAAACCGTCCACGACTTCATCTTGCTGTTCATGCCACCATGCGGCCCGCACTTGACCCCCGCCGGCCACCGGTCCCTCGAACGAAGCCTACTTGTCTTCTCCACACCTGGAGGCCTCACCGGCGACGACCTTTCGCGCTTGTTCTTCACCTGCACCAACACCAGTCAAGCCGCAACCTGCACCTGCAATACTTAGCCAAGAATCAGTCCACACAACGTTGTCAATCACTCATCACACAAGGAAGCAACCATCCACCAGTCCTCGAACCACACATGGTCCTCACTAGTTGACTAGGGTCTCCCTAGCCGACGTGGGAACCATGCAAGGAAGACCATGTTGGAGTTCCCGGAGCTTGAAGAAAGATCGAGGTAGGATCCCGGTGGTGATCTTGGCTCGTGTATCATGTACTAGTTGATGTATCAAGTTGAATCCGATTTCTAGCGATCAAGTATTTCTCCGAAGTCTTCGTTTTCGATCGGCTGTTCTTATCTTGGATCTGTTCTCGAGATAGATCACATAGGGTGTTCTTGCAGCCGTGGTGGCTAGAGGTGCACGCCTGACCTTCTGAAAGATCTCGACTTGTCCTTGGACTCGCCCTAGACTAACCCGCACGAATAGGGGAGCGTTGTGACAGAACGGTGGCTCCAAAAAGTGGGCATTTTTGGATCGGACGGGAAACTACGATTTAAAGAGGCTTCTAATGAGTTTGAACTTGCTACTTCTTCTTTAGCTTGGAACTTCAACAAAAGGCTTGATCCGATCTCTCTAGATCGGTTTATCTATCCCTCTCTATCTCTTGCTACCTCCGGTCTTTAGTAGATTAGATTTGTTTTTGATGTTCTTAAAGTAGATGCATTAGGTTTAACTTCTCGAAGATATAAGTTTCTTAGCTTTAATAGATCAACTATTGCATCACACATTTGTTCCACGGATTCGATACCTTGGGTTCACCACTCGAGGGAAGAAGGGTCCCTTGACTACGACGGGAGACTTGTCCGCTTGCAAGTCTACTTGAAGTTTAATATAATTATACACCGTCAACAAGCCCCTTTTTCTAGCGCCGTTGACGGGAAACAAGTGATCAAGATTCGATCTTTTATTGCTTTTTGTGTAATTTTCAGTTTTATTTTGGTTTTTCTTTTTGCATCTACTAACTTTTGATCATCCTGAAAATCAATCTAATCTAGTTTGTCTAACCCTAATTTTCTTAGATTTGTTTTTACTTTTCGTTTTTTGTATATTTTGTTTATCACTAACCCTAATAGGAGATGGACGACTACCTCTCCAACAAACCCGATTATTTTGTGGATGATCCAGAAAAACTTTACAGGCTAAGGAGACGCGAAGCACATCAAGCTAAAAAGTGGGATTTTGTAGATTCAAAGTCGGAAGACAAAGGATCATTGGAATCTCCGAAGAATTCACCACCTCAAAGTCCTCAGGAGAATCGACTTCCACCGATGGGAGAACAACCGCAAGAACGCAAGATTGGGGAGCTATGCACCCCGGACATCATCGACCTTCCAATCTTGAACCAACCAGAGATCGGAAGGCCGTTCGAGATCAAGACCTCAACAATCCGCATGGTGCAACATTCACCCTTCACCGGTAAAGAGGATTCGAACCTTCACCTCCAAGCGTTCATTCAACTATGTCAGACATTCAACATGGACGGGGTGACTCAAGATCAAATGAGGGCAAGGCTCTTTCCGTTCTCGCTACTCGGGAAGTCTTTACAATGGTTCCACTCTCAACCGGCGGAGATGGTGCAAAATTGGAATGCATTGATGAGGGCCTTCATGAAGGAATACTACTCACCGGGTAAAACTCAAAGCTTGCATAATAAGATTACCACTTTTGCTCAATATCCTACGGAAACTATCTCGGAGGCATTCGAGCGCTTCAATGAGTACACTCAGGCGGTTCCACATCACAAGTTCCCGAAGGAGGACCTCGTTCAAAAGTTCTACCAAGGAGTCACCATGGCATCAAGGACGATCATCGATGCATCAGCGGGAGGATCTATCATCGAGCTTATGCCGACTCAAGCTTTCACTCTATTCAAGAAGGTCGCGGACAATGACACGTGTGTATCATCCGGACGCTTACTTCCGGTTCAACCCACGGGGAACGTCAAAGGAGTCTTGCAAGTGGAGAAGGAAGACATACTCGAAGGCAAGATCGATTCACTCATGCAGAGGTTGGAGAAGATGGAGATAGAGAAGAAAGAGCCTCAAGACTTAAAGGCTGCCGAAGCAAGATCCACATGTGAAGAGTGTGGAGAATATGGCCATGTCCACAAGGATTGACCGGAGGAAGCCAAGGTGCTCGACTACATGAGGAAGGGAGATCTGCCGAACTTCCGCTACGGGCAAGGTAGACCTCAATTTAATGCAAGCTCATCCATTCCAAATTTAGTTCTGCTTCGTATACAATTGAAGGACTTAATGGACGCACAAGCTAAGATCAACAAGGACACCGTCACCAAGTTCAAAGCCATAGACACGGTGTTGGAGAACATCGATAGCAAAGTGATGGAGGTCAGAAGCTCCAACCATCAAGTGCTCAACATGATGAAGATGCTCGAGATGCAAGTGGGACAACTTGCCGGGCGCCTCACTACTAATGAAGGGAAGCTTCCGGGACAATCTAAAGGTCCCGAATCGGCTAAAGCTATTCAAACACATTCGGGAAAGGAGACCGAAAATCTAGAATGTTCCGCGGGAGCAAGGAAGCCTAAACCATCCGCCGAGGCGGAGGAATTTGCTAAGGAGGAAGTTACAGATATCATCACTGAAGAGCCCGAGTTTGAGATGCCAGGAGAAGACACGAAGATACCGCAACTCAAGCAATGCTACTTCCAAGGTAAACTTGATAATCACTTTGAGAAGTTTGTGGAGGTTGTGCGTAAACTTAGCATCAACATGCCGTTATTGGATGCCCTTCAAGTTCCTACATATTCTCGTTACTTCAAAGACATCTTAGCAAATAAATGTGAGATAGCAACACTCGGGGTAGATCATGTCAAGATGTCCGAGCAATGTAGTGCCGCTATTGCAAATGGACTATAGAAGCAAAAAGACTGCGGATGCCCGACAATTCCATGTTCTGTTGGTTCATTCAAGTTCGAGAAGGCATTATGCGACCTTGGAGCTAGTGTAAGCGTCATGCCAAGGGATGTGTTCGAGAAGCTATGCCTACCATTGTAGCCTACGGGTATGTGCTTGGAGTTGGGTGATAACTCCATTCGCTATCCCTTGGGTATCGCCGAAGATGTGCCCATGAAGATCGGACACCACTTCATCCCCATCGACTTCGTGGTACTTGAGATGGGAGAGAGGGAGAAGCCACCACTCATCCTTGGGAGGCCTTTCCTCAAGACCGTGGGAGCTACCATTGATGTTGGCAAGGGGGAGATCATGTTCGACATCAACAGAGAAAGGAGTTCCTTCAAGTTTCGACCACGCCTCGAGGTATGCAATATGATTGAAATTAAATATGTTCCATCTCATCGTCGCATTGTTAAGTAAGAACCAAGGAAGAAGGAAGGGCTGAAGAAGAAGGAAGAGCCGAAGAAGAAGGACGTGAAGAAGATCAAGGAAGTTATTGCATCCGTCAAGACAAAGGAACAAAAGCCGCATGTGAAGACCAAAAAGATGACTAAGCCGGAGAATAAGCCCATGCCCAAGATGGTGCGGAAGTGGGTACCCAAGATTGCAACGCCCACAAAGAGCGTTGATCCAAAGTATTCAAGTGAAGAAGTCTAGCCATGGACTATAAACGAAGCGCTAGGCGGGAGGCAACCCGTTTTGTCGAGTCAAGAATAAGCTACCGGGAGGACAACCCGATTCCAGTTTTTCAAGTCTTTTTAAATAATTCAGTTTTGAATTTTACTAAGCAAAGACATTAGACTTAGAAGTGGTTGAACAATATTAATGAGATAATTTTTGGTTGAATATTTTGCTTGATCATAAACCCTTTACATGAACCCTCCTATGTGTTTGTTTGCTTCTTTTCGAGAAACCACAACCAAATAAATTCAGAACCTAACTCAACCATTCATCCTCTTTATGATGTTGTGGTTGACTTGTTTTTAATGCTAAAAACACACGAGTAGAGCCACGACTTGTACCTAGATGTTATTTAAATTTCAGCACGTGGTAGGACTTGCGTGAACCTAGAAACTAAACTTTTGGTTGGTTTTAAAATCTATATCCTTGATTTCTCTAAGATTAGAATTTTTCTAAGCCTCATTTAATTTTATTTCATTCAAAATCTCTCTCATTTAGCCAAAATTAGAACTTAAAACCTATGCCCCCATGATCAAGCCGGGAAAAGTTTGCTATCAACCAATGAAGGCAAACAATACCGGTGAGACCAATATAAATGTAGTCGGAAAATATTTTCAACTTAAATTTGTTTTTAATGGTTTAAAAAACTTCTCTAAATTTATGCTTGAGCTCTTCCATAGCTCTGAAATTATTTTTAATTTTCGAAATTAGAGAGTGCTTCGCCTTAAGACATGCTTAGAGGGAGGCAATCTAGTCGAGTTAATCATGCATGCACCATAATGCATAATTGGATGCCCTCCCAACAACTTTCATCAAAACCACATGCAAAGGACAAGCATGGGTGGGCAGCAAGCATGACTTTTCAGGAAATTCATGGTGGCATGTGAAGCAAGTGGAGCAAGGGAGCATGGACATGACTCAAAGCAAGAGCATCAAGTGGAAGGACCAATAATGCAAGCAAAGGAGTGGACGAGAGCGTTTGGACGGTGCAACAAGTAGAGCATGCAGGCACAAAAGTCACAAAGGGGAGATGATCGTGCTAGGAGAAAGAACCGAGCCAGGGGGGCTAGAACCACCCCAGGCCGGTCGGCCCAGGCCGGTCGGCCCACGCCGGTCGGCCTGCCCTATAAATGGCAATCCCCGGTGCCCGTCTTCTGCAGGCAAGCAACTCTCTCCTTCCTCTATTTGTGTGCTCAAGTTTTCGAGTCCAGAACCACCATAGACTTAGCCATCCTTCCCAAGCTTGCTAGCTCAAACAATTCACACCCTTAATCCACTCAAAGTCCACATTCCGAAATAATTATTGAAGTGCCTAATTACCGGTTGATACCCGGAATTTTATTAGAGAGAAGAGTGCTGCAATCATGTGGAAGAAAATCACAAGTCTCTTCACCAAGGAGAAGGGGTCGTCGTCGTCCAAGCCATCTTCTACGACATCTTCGAGGAGGCACTCGGTTTCCGAGTCTCTCGGAGCATGGAGGAGGACACTACACCGCCAAGGAGGAACGACACTCTCCTCCTCGGTGGCATGAGAGCTACAAGGAGCTCGTCCATGAGGTTTACCGAACCTCAAGGGCGTACGGAGGAGGCACCTGTCCCACCTCGTCGATCGACCCGTTCATCCGCTCCACCTCCGTACACTCCGCGGTACTCCGCATATGGCTTCATCATCTTGTCGGAGGAGGAGGAAAAGAAACTCTCTCGCCTTGAGAAGAGGCTTGTGGCAAACGTCGATTTTGACGATCAAGCTCTCAACTCATTGGGTTTTGGCACAGACATATATTATATGTTGGGGCACCTTGGATGGGTGCAATGCTCCAACGGGGTGTCGGCAAACACCCACAAGGAGTTTGCCTTGGAAATTTTGATGACTATGGCGCCCATTCTTGATGAGGGGGTGCCAAGTTTATCATGCTGATTGGAGGGAATTTAGCAAGTGGTTCCCTATGAAAACATTCGGGAGCTACTTGGGTTCCAAAAGGGAGCTCCGGAGAAAGTTGACGTGCCGGAAGGCATGTTGGATGGATTTTGGAATTTAATCTCCGGGGGAGCCCACCAACAACGAAATTCCATATGGAACCCCATTATCCAAGTACTCCACACATGGATGTGTAAGAGGATTATGGGGAGGATGAGGGAGACGAAGGTGACCGATACGGAGTTGAATTGGCTTTACTCGGCTTTAATTGCCAGGCAACCAATAGACCCCTCATACCTCATGATCAATCGATGGTGTTGCGAGGCAACATCGGGATCAAGAGATATTGGTTCAGGGTGCTACCTCTCCATGTTGGCCATCTCCTTAAGGCCGGAAATTTCGAGAAATCCCGAACATCTTTTACCTAGGACCTCTCTCGGGTATGAATACTTGAAGCAAGGAAAATACAAAAGTGGAGATGAGAGAGGAGGCTTTCATGTGGCCAAAGTGAACTTACCCCTTCCGGATCCAAGACTGAGACTCTTCATTCAAGGGAAGGAAGATTGGTTGGAGGAAGGAATCCTTGTGCCGGCAAGGAAGAATAAAAGAGGAAGAATTATAGAGGAGAGATCCTCCTCGGCGCAGGAGGGTGGTGCACAACAAAACTATGTGCCACCGTTCGGAGGAATCCCTACTCCGCCGAGTTATTACGGAGGGCCATCAATGCAAGCATGGGGGAGTGGTGCAGCTGTGCCCCCACAAAATTATGTGGTGCAGCTTTGCGGAGCCCTATGCACAATACCCCCAACCAGAACAAAGTATGGCCATAATTGGAGGGTATGATGCGAGAAACATGCAAAACGTCGCAGCCATCCAATCCAACATGGCTCAACTTGGTGAGAGCAATGCAAATATTGCCTATGAGCTTGGGCGCCTTCACCTAGTACCGCCGGATCAATTCGTTGGAGGGGATGTCCAAACCTACTATGAGCAAGGGTACAACTACCAAGATTAACAACACCAACCACCGGCGGAAGATTAAGAAGGAGGAGGAGCTTTAGTTTTCCTTTCTTTTCCCTTTTTCTGTAATTTTCAGCTTGTGTTAGCTTGTGTTTGCGTAGTGTTTTCAGTTGTTATTTAAATTTCAGTAAGTGTGTTAGTTTATTTTCAGCATGTGTGTTAGTTTGTTTTCATCATGAATAAAGACACCACCTTGTTTTTACCTATGGTAAAGTTACGAAATTTGTGCCATGATGATATATGATTATAATTGCTGCTTTGTTTATCTTTGTAATTGATTTATGCATGTTAAAGCTAGTGCTCTCTTAAAATACAAATCTGAATTTATCTAAATGCTAGCTTAATCTTTAGCGGAGGTTATGATAAAAATAAAGACCCATAGTCTTTTATATGCTCTCAAGTTTTAGATGGATTAAAGATGATTTTTATTCTTAAAAGTAATGCTAACCTTGTCATGAATATCACTTGTGTGTTGCTCTACCTATCCAGAGCCTTATAAATATCTAAATGCATAAACCATAGTGTACAAGATTTATTTTTGAGTGAGTTATTGCAGGCCATGATTTCTCTGGCCCGAGACTAAGAAGCTGGTTATTCTGTTTTTGCGTATCTATCTTACTGCTAGCCTCTTATCGGTGCATTGTGTATCCCCACATCGGAGATCTCACAAACCTCGCCGGATATCTACCCTTAAAACCAAATATCATCTTTTTGTGATTATCTCCTTGACCACAACCTATTGTTGAGTATGGATCATCAATTCAAGGAAGATCGCAAGACGGTGCAAAGATTGAAGATTTCAAGTATCTCTCCGAAGGAAAAGTATTTCTGGTACCTACCTTATCTTTATCACCTCTTTGCCCGAGGAAGAGCAAATGTCTAAGCATGGGGGGGAGGTAGGTACAATGCAATTTTAGAGTTCAAGGGGAGCAAATAAAAAAATTTAAAAATGATGAGAAAGAAAGAAAAAGAAAAAATGAGTATAAAGAAAAAGAAAAAAATATATGTATGAGAAAAAGAGAAAAAAATATGAGTATGTGTAAAAATAAAATAAAATAAAGTGAACTCCCCGGTTCTCTAAAAGTTCATTAGGAATTTCAAGGTTTCAAGATTAAAGATCCATTCTCATTTTCCAACCATGTGCGATCCGATAACGAGGACTTCCTTTGTACCTCGAGATCACTCTTTGCCATTTGCACATGTCCACTTATCTCAAGTGTATGTATTTTTCCCTTTCCCCTCCTTGATATAACATTAATTTCCAATGACCTTTTTGATGAGTCTCGGTAAGACCATGAGAAACTTGACTTGTTTTGACAACATCTCATTGGTAATATCTTGGTAGAACTAAACTTTCCCAAAAAGCTACATATAAAGCCTACCACATATATATGTTATGAGAGGGGAAGGAGTAGAATAAATAGGCTTGAGAGACAAGATGAGATGAGAGTTCATGAGCAATATGCAAGTTGATTCAAATTTGTGGACTTGGTTTAGCTCTCTTTTCATCTCGTTCTTTATTTCAAAATTTCTGAGATCTATTTAAACTTTGGGAGCATGTTAATACTTGTGGGATAAGCTTAATTGATAATGTACCCTCCGTAGAGATGAAGGCTAGTACATTATGAAACTTTAACGAATTAAACATTTGAGAGCATTATGTTTTCTCATGTATGATCAAGTGCAAGGTTTAAACAATGTAGGGCAACGATGATATCCATCAAAGGCATACTCAAGGACGAGCAAGGTTTAAGCATGGGGGAGATGTTGACGGTGAAATTCCATCAACCTAGCCATGAGTTTACCTTCGGTGTTGGCATGAGTTTTATATCTTATCTTTTCTTCTTGGTTATGCTTCTTCCCCAATCTAGTCTATAGCTAGATTACATAGGGTGCTCTTGTAGCCGTGGTGGCTAGAGGTGCATACCGGACCGACCAAGTGATTTCAACTTGTTCTTATCGAACTCGCCTTATACTACCCACATGAATAGGAATATGTTGTGACAGAACGGGGGTTCCGAAAGGCGGGCGTTTTCGGAATCGGACCGGAGGATAGTAGTTTAAAGATGGCTTTGGATGAGATGCATGTCGCGCTTGCTCTTTTGGCTGGAACTATGACTAGAAGATGATAGGCCTTAGTTTCCCTTGCTTACTCTTTACCTTGTCTACGTTCATGGATGCGATCAACCTTATGCTATAACTCATACATCTTTAAGGTTTATCTTCTATGCAATCAATGCTTCATGTTAGGATAGATCAATAGGTTAGATGGAGAATCCTAGGAGTTTGCTTCCGATCCTTGGATTGACAAATCTAGGGAGAACCCTCCTTGGTGAAAAAGGCACCAAGTCACCCGTAGGCTTGCGGTGAACTTGAGCACGGTTTTGAACCATCAACAAGCCCCTTTTTCTGGCGCCGTTGCCGGGGATCGGCAACTCAAACCCTAGGGTGATCCATCTATCCCTTTGACTAACCCTAATTTTTATTATTGCATACATGCTTGGTTTCTTGTTTGTGTCCTTGAAAGTAGGTGAAAAGCTAGACACAAGAGGTTCACATCCACTCCCACAAGACGATGACTACATCAAGATTCACTCTTTAGTGGTAGGTGCTAACTTTTGTTAGCGTCCCATCATCCGCTACTAAGTCCACACCCTACACGAGTGATGTTGAACAAGGTATGTCAATGTGTCAATTAAAGTTTTAAGACTAATGTTTTGTGGAGGTTTGTTTGTCCAAGCAATAGGTGTTGGAGGCAATCACGTTGTGAGAGAAGCACCCGTCACTTTGGCTAAAGAAAAATCAAGAATACACACCATTGCCATCATGCTACTCGCTGGTCCAGTAATGATGAGGACTTAAAAAGCCAAAGGAGACGCGATGTAACGCCCCGGAGACCACAAGATCAAGGTCGTCAACATATTCGGATCATTTCACAAGAAGTTTTTGTTCCCATCAATTTCTGCACAACCTCAAGGGAGAACAACAGGATATCTTTGGATATTTATAAGCCCATGAAGTTACGCTTCCAACGAATCAAGAATCAAGTCAATCAAAGGTTCCGACAAGCGGGTATGGCCGAATTACCGAAGGTTGCACGTTCTGAAATTTTTGGACAGCATGCAAGAGCGGAAACAAAACGGCCATAACTCCCTCATTTGGGCTCCGATTAAGATGAATGAGTACCCGTTGGAAAGGTAATTTTATAAAGTTTTCAATGGAACAATATTTTTGTATATGTTCTGTTATGTACACAGGGGAAAATCCATGAAAAATAGGCAGCAACAACATGATGAGAACAAGATAGTGGAGATGAGAACGACGACAACAAAGAGAAGCTTGGGCAACGCTTCCATTAGATCACACGAGATGAAATTCAGAAGTTTGGAACAAAAAAAAACTCCAACAGCATTGACAAAAGAAGGCACAAGTTGGCAACATCCGACGCTAGGAGATGTTAGAAGCAAATCACGATGGATTACACACAAATGATGGCATCCAATGGCGCGGATACTCTGGGCTCTCGCACGAAGGATCATGGAGTTACAAGAAGATATTTGAGACATGTGTGAAGTCCCACAAATCAATAAGAAGAGTGAGTCCACTCAAGGCAACCTTGATGATGTATGGCACGAACGAAGAAATTGCGAAAAGACAATACAAGCCACCGATCATTTAAGATTGTTTGCTTTCAACTCCGAGAGACCACTCACGATGAAAAGCTCGAAGGCCAAGGTACAAATTAACATCTCAAGACACTTTTGGAGCTGATAATATCCCTTTGATATATCTATGATTCATATCCATTAGTGAGGTTGATTCAATTCTATGCCTTGTTCTTATGATAATTATGATAGTGTCGGTGTTTTAGACCGGCAACCTACTACGGGAAGTACCCGAAGTAGATGATTGTGACTCGCCGAGATCGGTAACTCGAAGGAAGAGACACGTGGCACACAATTTAGACAGGTTCGGGCCGCGAGGTGCGTAATACCCTACGTCTTGTATGCTGCGTAGCTCTGGATTGATAGGGCACAATTACAAGATGGTGCAATAGTGCGTTGTGGGTTGTAGGGGATTGGATGAGATGAGGTGATCGGTCTCTGCCTCGCCTTATATAGTCCAGGAGGCAGGGTTACAAGTCGGAGTAGGGAGAGAGTACTAGTCGAGTACGTCTAGGAGTCCTCTATGCAGTGCGGAACATGTACAGCTCCCTAACCGAGTACTACTCCTGTGTAGTCCTTGTGCTCCACGCCTTCAGGTGCCATGTAGCGCAAGCCGGGTAGTCCCAGGGGCCCACCGAGTAGTCGGTCCTGGTACCCACCGAGGTAGTGGGCCCAGGGAGGTCCATACGACAAGCCCCCGAGTACTTTGTAGTCGAGAAGGATAGCTTCAAGTAGTCTTGACGGCCTTAACAAGCAGTCCTCAAGCGTCCCTGAGTGCTGCAAGCCAAAGTCATCAAGAGTAGTCGAAGCATCCCGAGGCTGGAATGTACTCCAGCTAATGTCTGAGCAATCTTGAAGTCTTCTCGAGTAGTCCCAAGCGTCCTTGAAATCTGCCTTCGAAGGTCTTCAAGAAATGCCTATCTTGTCTTGAAGCCGGAGCCGTCGTGGAGGTGCGATTTGCAGAACCGCACTCTACATGGAGTAGCCCCCGAGCCTTGAGCCGCGGGCTCTGGCTGAGGGTCCATCTGAAGTCTTGGCAAGAAAATCCCGAAAAATCCGGAGAGAAAAAACCGAAGGACACGTGGCACGGAGCCCCCGAGCCTTGAGTCGAGTACTTCCTTTCGAATTGAAGGGTCTTCTTGGAGAATGTGTCCTGAGATGCTCTTGAGACTAGCCGCTTCCCAGGTAGTCGAGTAGAAGTAGCCGAGCCCCCGAGGTGAGGCGCGTCGACTAGTAGAATTCGAAGAGTCACGCGCAACCGCTGAGTCAGCCGCGCGTGGACTTATCCTGCCGCCCGTTACGGAGCCAATTTGGCTTATAAATAGAAGCCAAAACCCTTAGGGTTTTTCACCCATTCGAGCCGCAGCCATTCCATTTGAATCTTGAAGCGAATCCACTCCCAGCGCCTGCTGCCGCCGTAGTAGATCCGAGCGCGCCGCCACCCGAAGCCTTTAGGGTAGCCCCCGAGCGGATGCGAGTGAAAACTCCTTGCACTTGGAGAATGAAGCCGTTGCTGTCCAAGACGTCCAAGGCCGGCGGGAAGAAGAGGGGCCGCGAAGAGGCCGCCGCGGCTGCCACCGGAGCGGGGCCGCCGATTTCTCCACCGCGGGCTGATCCCAGCCGCGAGTGGAAAAAATCCAAGGTGAAGACGGAGGACCTGCTGACCCTCCTCAACAGTGGATTCATCAGGGAGAAGGAAGTGGACATGTGGAGATCCGCCGCGGGAGATCCATATCCGATGGAGAAAGCCGAAGACGAGATCCCGATGTTCTCGCGGTTCGTGCAGCGCGGTCTTGCGCTCCCAGCCAGCGACTTCTTCAAAGGGCTGCTCGGGTACTACGGCATCGAGTACCTGAACTTGAACCCCAACGGCATCTTCCACACGTCGGTCTTCGTCCACTTCTGCGAAGCCTTCCTCGGAATCAAGCCGCACTGGGTGCTCTTCCGGAAGTTCTTCCGCGTCAAGCCGCAACCAAGTGCCTCCAACCCCAGAGTAGTCGGAGGGGCCGGCATCCAGCTGAGGGAGGACGCCGCGGAGCAGTACCTGGCGTACAAGCTCGTCGACTCCAACACGGACTGGAAGACCAGGTGGTTCTACATCACGAACCACCACCCTGGCCTGCCGAAGCCGAGCGGACGGCAGCCCAGGCACCGTGAGTGGTGGAACACAGAGCTCACCATGCAAGAGGGGATCCAGCTCCCCGAGCTGCTAGCACGCATCAAAGTGCTCAGGGAAGCGGGACTGAGGGCCGAGCACGTGGCCTTCAGTTTCATGAAGCGCAGGATCCAGCCGCTGATGGCTCGGGAGACCCTGGGCTTCGAGTACACCGGCGACGACGACGCGTCGCGGATGCCGGGAGGCGAGCTGGACGACAACGACATCGTCGAGAGGTTGTCGCGGATCTTCAAGGACATGCCACCGTACACGGCGTGCCCGGTCGAGGAGTACTCCGCCGCCCGCCCGCCCAAGGAGGTGAGTAGTCGTACTCCCCTCGTCAAGTAGTGAGTACTTGTAGTAGAGTTGCTGACGTCTTGTGTCTTGTGCAGGATGATGTAAGGCGGTTCGTCTCCGAGCCGCAGCCGCCACCGAGTGGGATCGAGATCCCGGCGGAGGGGAAGGTGAAGGAGCGCCGCGAAGTCGGTGGAGGCGACGATACCGTCATCGTGGAGGATTCCTCCGATGACGACGAAGAAGACGAAGAAACGCTGCAAGACCGCTTCCAGCTGCGGTCGAGGTTTAGCCGCCCGGGCTTGCCTCACGTTCCGCTGGTTCAAGATCCTCCGGCTAGCCTGGAGGCTAGCCTCGCTGCGCCGCCGCGGAAGCCGCGCAACCCCGCCAGGAAGCGGGTGACGAAGAAGCTAAAGGTCTCGGAGACCACGCCTCAGGAGGTAAGTCATCTTGAGCAGAGTAGTCGAGTACCCGTTGCTCGAGTACATTGCTGACGAGTAGTCTTCCTTTTGTATGCAGGAGGTGCCGCCAGCGGAGCCCGTCGAAGAGGGCGACGAGGGCGTGTGGGACCCGGTGGGGGGAACCGGGCCGGAAGCCGAAGTCCGGCCCCCCCACCGTTGAAGAACTCCCCGGCGCAGCGGAGCGCCGCCCCTCGCTCCAGAAGAGAGCAGAAGACCCATGGCTGCCACCGTTGAAGAGGTGGTGGCCTCAGGAGCGCAGGAGACGTCTGCGCCGGCCGCCGCTGCCATGGAGGAGGCAGTAGCCGCAAGGGCGGAGGAGGAGGCGCCCGCCGAGGGTGGACTGGTTGATATTGCCAGTATCCTCGGTGCTCCGGCCGTGACCATCGTCCGGTCGAACTTGTAAGTACCATATCCTCACGAGTAGTACTTGCTGCGGTAGTCGATTTTGTCTGACGACCCTCTGTGAATACTTTTGCAGAAAATCCACAGATCTGAGCTGGGATGGGGACGAGCCCTCATCAGCGGTGGCGGAAGAAGTCGCGCCGCCCGTCGAGGAGGCCGCTCCCGATACCCAAGCCGTGACTGAGCCCCCGGCTACCGAAGCGCCGCTGCCGGAGGCGAGTGTAGTCGAAGGTAGGTACCCTTCGTGAAACTGCAGAGCTCCAGGATGAGTAGTCGTAGGCGCTGACGCCCATGTCGTGTTGTTGATAGGCGCTGAAGGAGGTGACATCCCTGCGGGGGTGCCAATGCAGGAGTTGACACCAGAGGCCCCGGAGGCTGCGGAAGGAGCCCCCGAGCCTGTTGCGGAGGTCGTCGAGAAGACCGCCGGTGGAGAGGCGGTCACCACGTCGCCAGAGATTGCTCTGGAGGTGTCTATCCGCTCCCCTGAGATCCAAGACGCAGAGCCCATCCGTTCTGCGCCGATGACAGAAGCCGCCTCGGGTAGCCGCGGCGGGATAGAACTCCTTGCGGACGATCTCGTCGAGCCGGCGACGGTAGCCAAGCACATGGAGGCGATCCGTCAAGCCGAGCAGTGGATAAAGGTACGTCGCCGTAGCCTTGGAGTAGTCAATCCTTTGTCGTTGAGTACTCTTCGTGACTTGAGTTGTCTTGTGCAGGATGTCGCGGAGCGGTCCCGCGAGAAGTCGAACCTGTTGCAGGGATACGGCGACACCGTGCTCCGAGCGGAGGCGCTGGAGGAGCAGCTCGTGAAGTCACAGAAGCACGCGGCCGCCATGCAATCAAAGCTCGACGCCACCTTCGCCAAGTACCACAACGACGTCATGGAGCTGCAGGCGAAGGGCGACGACTTGGTGCGGAAGAACAAGGGTCTCCGCAACAAGAATAAAGGTATATCCTTCGACTTGTCGAGTACTTGTTGGAAGTCGTGAAGCCTCTGACCCGCTGTTGCGTTACTGTGTTGCAGAGCTCGAAGGCCAGGTGGAGCAGCTGAAGGCCTCGGAGGTGAGCATGAAGAACCTCTTCTACCGGGAGCAAGAAGCCCGCCAGGTACTCGAGCTCGACTACAAGGAACTCGCCTTCGAGTGCGAGAAGCATATGGAGCTGCGGATTGCTTCGACGAGGATCTCGTCAATCGCTACAAATCTTTGCGAGAAATTGAACGAAGACTGCGAGGCGTTGCGGGCCCAGTTGAGGGAGTTGGAAGAAGCCGCTCTCCCGATCGCGAGGCTCCTGGTGCCGCACCCGGGCGGCCCCAAGATCGCTCCCCTGGTGGATCGACTTCGTGAAGCTCCGAGCCGGCTGGCCGCCTACGTCAAGCACATGGCCAGGTCGATCCCAAGACAGGTCTTGGCCTTCATGAAGTCGTACTTCCCGAAGGCTCCAGTGGAGGTGGTCGCCGGCGGAGAAGCCACCAACTACTCGGATGAGCAGTATGCAGAGCTGCTGGAGCAGATGGCTCCCATCGCGGAGCAGGTAGCCAAGAAGCTGAACCTCCAGTAGCCCTGTAATAAGTAGCTAGTAGCCATAGTTGTACAGGAAAACAATTGTAATGAATTGTATCAAGTATCAATGAAAGAAATTTTTCCAGCAATGAGTACTCATAACCGCGATCTCAGAGTGCAGAGCGCCCATCGTGGAGTAAGTGCGAGTAGTAGTACTCGGCTTTAGTAGTCCCGTTGTTAGGAGTAGGCAGTAAATAAGTTGATGAACGATCAATCTTTATTACTGAAAAAGGACACCTGGGTGGCCAGGGCCGTAGTTACAAAGTGGTCGCCTGGACCCGGAGGCCGCTTACAGCTAAGTGGCGCTGGAGCGGGTAGCCGCTTGCAGCAGGTGATCCGTAGGTAGCCGTGTAGGCTGGATCGCAGATCCGTAGGTAGCCGCGCGGGGCTGGATCTTGGAGTGTGGTCTCTTGGTAGACCGCTGCTAGAGTCCTTGACGCTCGTCGCAGCCCAGGGTCCGTAGGTAGCCGCGCGGGCTGGACCCTGGAGGGGAGTAGTCCGGAGACTGGGGCCAGGACCCGATGGGTCGCTTGCGGCGAGGGGTGCTGATGTAGTCGTGTAGACTTGAACCCCGGAGTAGTCGTGTAGACTAGGCGTAGAATCGACAGAGTTGGTCGACGTTCCACGAGTTGTTGACGTCTTCGCCTTCAAGTGTTTGGAGGCGGTAGGAGCCCGGCCGGTCACCTTAGCCACGGTGAAAGGGCCTTCCCGGGGGAGCCGAGCTTGTGGAGTCCTTCCGTGTTCGGGATACGGCGGAGGACGAGATCTCCAACGTTGAAGGAGCGTTCCTTGACGTTGCGATCATGGTAGCGTCGGATACCCTCCGGGTACCTTGCCGATTGGACGAGGGCGGCGCGGCGAGCTTCTTCGAGGCCGTCGATGTCAACTCGTCCGTTGTCTTCCGAGACGCCTTCGTCGTAGTGCTCCACCGCCGGCGAGTTCCATATGACGTCGGCGGGGAGGATGGCTTCGCAGCCGTAGACCGAGAAGTAGGGGGATTGCCTCGTTGGCTTGGATGGTTGAGTCCGCGGCCCCCGAGTGCGTTGGGTAGATCCTTGATCCACTTGCCCCCTTTGGAGTTAGCGGCGTCGTGTAGCCGCTTCTTGAGGGCGTCGAGCACCATCCCATTGGCGCGCTCGACTTGTCCGTTGGCCCGTGGATGGGCGAGCGAGACGTATCGGACGTCAATCCCGCCGTTCTCGCGGTACTCCCCCAACCGGTGGTTGTTGAAGTTGGACCCCGGTGTCCGTGATGATGCGGTGGGGTAGCCCATAGCGGTGCACGAGTTCATCCGGGGAAGTCGAGTCCTCTGTCGGCCTTGGGGCATGTGACCGGCTTGACCTCGATCCACTTGGTGAACTTGTCGATAGCCACCGGTACCCGTTGAATCCTCCTCGGCGCGGTTGGCGGTGGCCCAATCATGTCGAGCCCCCGGCGAGCAAAGGGCCAAGTTGGCAGTATGGTGACTAGCTTGTAGGCTGGGACGTGTTGCTGCTTGGCGAAGAACTGGCATCCTTGGCACCTTCTGACGAGTTCTTCGGCATCGCCCAGTGCTGTGGGCCAGTAGAAAGCTCGCCGGAAGGCCTTGCTGACCAGCGTGTGTGAAGACGCGTGGTTGCCGCAGATGCCCTTGTGGATCTCCTCCAAGATGTCCTTGCCTTCTTCACGAGGGACGCACTTCATGAGTACTCCAGAAGATGCGCCCCGCTTGTAAAGCTTGTCTCCGACAAGGACGTAGGACTTGGCGCGGCGGACGAGTTGTTCGGCTGCGTTCTTGTCGGAGGGGACCTTCTCGCTCGCCGAGGTAGTCGATGAAGGGTTGCCTCCGGTCCACGTCGATCATCATGACCTCCTGCCCGACCGGTGGATGGGGGCGGGGCGGTGGTCGGTGGCGCCGGCTCCGGATGGATGGCGCGTGAAGCTCATGGACGAAGACGCCCGCCGGTACTTGAGCGCGGGTGGATCCAAGCTTCGAGAGGACGTCCGCCGCAACGTTGTTGTCGCGGACGATGTGATGGAACTCGAGACCATAGAATTTGTTCTCGAGCTTGCGGACTTCTAGGCGATGGCGTCCATGTTCTCCTTGTTGCGGTCCCAGGACTTGTTGACTTGGTTGATGACCACTGCGGAGTCGCCGTAGACTAGTAGCCGCTTGATGCCCAGTGAAGCCGCGAGGCGGAGCCCGTGTAGGAGGGCTTCGTACTCGGCTTCGTTGTTTGAGACCTTCCAGAAGATCTGTAGGACGTACTTGAGTTGTTCGCCCGTTGGAGAGATCGGGGAGTACCCCTCGCGCCCGCGCCCTCGAGGTTGAGTGAGCCATCAAAGTACATCACCCAATGCTCGGTCGCACGGTGGGAGTAGGTAGCTGGTTCTCCCGCCACTCTGCCATGAAGTCGACTAGTGCTTGCGACTTGATGGCTGTGCGTGGCTTGAAGTCGATGGTGAGGGCGCTGAGCTCAACAGCCCACTTGGAGATTCTTCCGGTGGCGTCTTGGTTCCTTAGGATGTCGCCGAGCGGGTAGTCGGTGACGACGGAAACCGAGTACTCCTGGAAGTAGTGTCGTAGCTTCCGCGAGGTGATGAGTAGAGTGTACGGGGAGCTTCGCACGGGGCGGGTAGCGAGCCTTGGACTCGATAGAACCTCGCCGACGAAGTAGACGGGGCGGCCCGGACCGGGTAGGCGTGGCCGTCTTCCCGCCGCTCGACAACAATGGCGTGACCGACCACGTGAGTAGTCGCAGCCTAGGTAGAGCAAGAGGGCCGCTCGCCCTTGTGAGGAGCCGTGAGGATTGGCGGCTTCGACAGAAGTCCTTGAGGCCGGGCAAGGGCTTGATCCGCCTCTCGGAGTCCACACGAACTTCTCGTGATGCTTGAATAGTTTGAAGAAGGGGAGGCCCCGTTCTCCTATCCTCGAGATGAATACGTTCAATGCCGCCATGCACCCCGTCGCCTTCGGACGTCCTTGATGCTCGTGGGAGCTTTCATGCTTGGTGACGGCGGAGATCTTCTCGGGGTTGGCTTCAATGCCGCGGCGGGCCGATGATGAAGCCGAGTAGTTTGCCCGAAGGGACGCCGAAGACGCACTTGTTCGGGTTGAGCTTCCGGCGGTACTCGCGTAGCGATGCGAAGGTCTCTTCAAGGTCGTCGATGAGGGTACCGGAGTCCCCGGTTTTGACAACCACGTCATCCACGTAGGCCTCGACGTTCTTGTTGAGTTGCCGCTTGAAGCGAGCGACCGGATGGCCCGTTGGTAGGTAGCGCCGGCGTTCTTCAACCCGAATGACATGGTCGTGTAGCGAAGACGCGCCAAACGGGGTGATGAACGCGGTCTTTTCCCGGTCTTCCTCCTTGATTGCGATCCGGTGGTACCGGAGTAGCGTCGAGGAAGCGAGCATCGGGTCGCGGCCCGCCGTGGAGTCGATGACTTGATCAATCCGCGGCAACCCGAAGGGGTCCTTGGGGGCGGTGCTTGTTGAGGTCGGTTTAGTCGACGCACATCCTCCACTCGTTCGAGTTCTTCTTGCGGACGAGGACGGGGTTGGCGAGCCACTCGGGATGGAAAACTTCTCCGATGAAGCCGGCGGCGAGTAGCTTGGCGAGCTCCTTCTTGATGGCGTCCCGTCCGTCGTCGGCAAAACGTCGGAGGTGTTGTCGCTTGGGGGTGGCCTTTGGATCGACGTTGAGGCGGTGCTCAATCGGCTCCCCGGGCACTCCCGGCATGTCCGTCGGCTTCCACGCGAAGATGTCGCGGTTAGCCCGAAGAAAGCTGATGAGCGCGTCTTCCTATTTGGGGTCGAGGCCAGCCCCGATGGTGGTGGTCTTGCTGGGGTCGCCTGTTCCGAGGTCGACCGTCCTGACGAGTACCTCCTCAGGTGGCTGAGGCTTGTTGACGCTGTCGGACTTCTCTGGGATGTCGAGTTCGCTTGTAGCAAGCTTCTTCGACGTGGCGTAGACCTCCATCATCGCGTTGGGTACTTGGTTTGTGGAAGCGATCACCACGGCTTCTGTATCGCAGTCGTGGGAGATCTTCAAGTCCCCTTGGAGGGAGAGTACACCGGCTGGACTTGGCATCTTGAGTACCAAGTAGGTGTAGTGGGGCACCGCCATGAACTTGGCGATGGCCGGTCGCCGAGGATGGCGTGGTAAGAGGTCTCGAAGTCCGCGACCTCGAACTTGATGTACTCGGTGCGGTAGTTGTCCCGAGACGCCCCGAAGGTAATCGCGCGTACCACCGAGCCCGGTGGGATAGCCGCGTTGCTCGGGACGATGCCGTAGAAGGGCGTCTTGCTCTTGGTGAGCATGGGGGTGACGTCGAGGTTCATCTTCTTCAAGGTTTTGGTGAAGAGGACGTTGAGCCCGCTTCCACCGTCGATGAGCACCTTGTTGAGCTTGGAGCCCGCCACCGTTGGCTTCAGGACGAGGGGGAACCGTCCTGGTTCGGAGAAGCTGGTCCATTGGTCCGCGCGAGAGAAGGTGATGGGTACCTCCGACCACCTGAGAGGGGTCGGGACCGCTGGCTCAATGGACATCACTTCACGACGGGTAGCCTTCTGCTCCCGCCTGCTGGGCAGTCCGCCGAAGAGGACGTTGACGGTCTTCTTGGGTTCTTGGAAGTCGTTGTTGTCGCCGTCCTTCTTCTTGCCCTTTTGGTCGTGAGGGTGCAGTGGCTCCGGCGTATCCTTGAGTGCATGCTTGAGCTGGTAGCACTGCTCGGTAGTGTGGTTGCCGTTTGGATGCCACGGGCACTTCTCCTTTAGCAGGTCTTTGAACCCGCCAGAGTTCTTCTTCGAGTTCCCTTTCGCAGGGCGCTGGATAGCCGCGACGGTGTTGTCTGGCTTGCGCTTGCGGTTGGGACCCGAGTAGTAGTTGTTGTTGTTGTTGTTGCGGCCGCCTTGGTTTGTGTTGCTGCCGCCGCCGCCCTGGTTCTGCTTGGACTTGCCGCGGATGGCGTCGTATTTGGCGTTGGCCTTGTCCTCTTCATCCGCCCAGGACGTGATCATGTCCTTGAGGTCGGGGATGGACCTGGGGCGGCGACGGCCGAAGTCCTCGAAGGTGCAGCGATGGTAGAGGCCGTCCTGGAAGAGGTCGATGACCTCCTTGTCGGTGACGTCGACGACGGTAGCGCGCTTGTCAAAAAAGCGGCGCATGTACTTGCGGAGGGTCTCGCCCTGTTCCTACTTGATCATGGCAAGGTCAATGCGAGTACCCGAACGGCCCATGGCGCCCGCGAAGTTGCTCGTGAACTGCTCCTTCAGCTGGTCCCACTTGTCGATTGAGTGCTTGTCCAGCGACTCAAGCCATGTGAGTAGTGCTTGGTCCAGACAGAAGGGGAAGTAAAGGCATTTGGTATCGCTGATGCCGCCAGCGTTCTCGATGGAGAGGGCGTAGCATCGGAGCCACTGGATGGGATCCTGCTTCGCATCGTAATTGGTGATCCCCAAAGGCTTGAACTTGTCGGGGAGGAGTAGGTTGCGAAGCCGGGGTGAGAAAGCGGGGAAGCCGTCGCCTTCAGCGGCAGTGGTCGACTTCTTCCGCCGCAACTCCTCGATCTTCTGGCGAGCGTCGTACCCGCCGTGAGAGGCACGGAGGCGTGGCGTTCGCGTGGTCTCGGCCACCGCGGCGCCGCCGCCTCCGGCCTCTCTGTTGGCCCCGTGGTTGGAGGCCGCCGCCGCGGCCGCCGCCGCCGTCAGGGTCGTTGCCGCCGCCACCGGCCGGAGCGCGGTGGGGAACGACTTCTCGGTGGCCTTGGTCTTGCAGTGAAGGTCCACCGGCGTTGGAGCGGCGGCGGTTTGGATCAGCCGGAAGGTCAGCTCGAGTACGGTTGGGGCCAGCGTTGGCACTGCGACTAGTAGCTTCGTTGTCGCGGGGTTTAGCTGGAAGAGGTTGGTTGACTCTGTTGTCGACCCGCATGAAGTAGGCTTCTTCAGCGAGCTTGGCGATGACCTCTCCAGCGCGTATGCCCTGAGCCTGGCGTGCGATCGTTGTGATCGACATGAGGCCTTGCTCGGGGGGTGGTGTGTACTCTGCTCTCGACCGCCTCGAGAGCTTCCGCAAGGTTGCGGATGGGGGAGGTTGTCTCCGAGCCGCCGGCGTCGTTCGCGCGCTTCCTGTTGCGTTCGCGTCGAGCGTCCCCGTTGGCGGCGGTCTCATCCGCACGTGCGTTGGCGGACGGCTCGTCCGCGGAGATGTCCTCCGAGGTACTGTCTTCGGCCGTGCTCGAAGGTCCGGGGTGTCGCCGGCGGCCATGAAGACTTGGCGATCGGGGGTACCCGAGCCGGACTCGGAGGGTGCCACCTCGGTTGGTGTATTTGAGTCGGCCGGGTTAGTGGTGTTCCCTCCGGAATGGTAGCGAGTCGATGTAGGCGACGTAGCGTGAGTCTCCCTTTACCAGGTCAGCGGGCTTGCGGTCTGGCCAGTAGACGTATCTGCCGGCCGGCGTTGATCTTATAACCAGCCCCGAGGCTGGCCCTGACAAGGGAAGCTCAGTGGAGTCGTCTTCGGACTCGGGCTCCTCAGGGTCCGACCCGAAGTCGAACTCGTAGTCCGGGTTCGAGTAGAACTCGGAGAGAGGGCTAGAGTCCGAGACGCGGTCGGGGACGGCGTCGGAGTCCGAGCTGCACTCGGGTACGGGCTCCTTGCCGGCCCGGCGCGGGGGTGGGAGCGCTCGTGCGGGCCCGGCTGAGGATGCGTGGGCCACGCGTGGAGTGCCGCGTGGTGAGGAGGCCGTCTGCGATGGCTGAGTAGCCGGCTCGCATGCGATGGCCCATGGCGACGTCGGGTTCGAGTTGGAGACGGACTCGAGCTCGAAGTCAGCGTGGTGGTTGAAGAGCGAAATTTCGCCGAACTTGCCGGCGAGTTCGCATGTGACGACTTCGGGAAGCGTCACAAGGCCTGTCTTCGAGTCGGGCTGCATGGTTAGGCGGCGCTGGAAGGAGCCCGCGCCATCAGCAGTGCAGACCCAGGCGCCGAAGACGAAGGTGTCGCCGCGGTTGAAGGCGACAGTTGGCTTGAAGTGGACGGAAGCCGTCGAGTTCGCCATGTGATCCCGAGCGAGATCCCCTACCTGGCGCGCCAGCTGTCGGTGTTTTAGACCGGCAACCTACTACGGGGAGTACCCAAAGTAGATGATTGTGACTCGCCGAGATCGGTAACTCGAAGGAAGAGACACGTGGCACACAATTTAGACAGGTTCGGGCCGCGAGGTGCGTAATACCCTACGTCCCGTATGCCGCGTAGCTACGGGATTGATAGGGCACAATTACAAGATGGTGCAATAGTGCGCCGTGGGTTGTAGGGGATTGGATGAGATGAGGTGATCGGTCCCTGCCTCGCCTTATATAGTCGGGAGGCGGGGTTACAAGTCGGAGTAGGGAGAGAGTACTAGTCGAGTACGTCTAGGAGTCCTCTATACAGTGCGGAACATGTACAGCTCCCTAACCGAGTACTACTCCTGTGTAGTCCTTGTGCTCCACGCCTTCAGGTGCCGTGTAGCGCAAGCCGGGTAGTCCCAGGGGCCCACCGAGTAGTCGGTCCTGGTACCCACCGAGGTAGTGGGCCCAGGGAGGTCCATACGACAGATAGGCTAGAATTTCTTGAGAGTGATAAAGAGGATTTGTTGTGCTTAAAATTTGTTACATGCCTAATGAACCTTTGCCTAATGAGAGCTTAGTGCTGAGCAAGAAAACTTATGCTATAATTAATCACAACTTACTTTGTCATAAATTGTGGTTATGGAAGCGTTTGTTTGCAATATGATTTGTAAATCTTGGACTTGCTTTGTGCTCGGTCAAGCTAGTGACCTTAAAAGAGCAAATTGTGGGAGAAATCCCAAGTTTCACTAACCATGAAGGGAATTAAATATAAATTAAGATGAGAGAAGTCATACCCAAAGGAATTGCAAACCCGTGCATCACCGTCACCGAACCTCAAAAACAGACGTCGCTATTTTTATCAATTTTGAGGACCTGGTCAGACATGTTCAAGGAAGAAAAAGTTGAAAATAAGAAGCTCCATCAAGTTCCGATTCCAACGCATCTAAGATCGATGAATTTGAAGACCCGTACAAGGAGATATGGCAAAAACATTGAGCGATGTGCAGTCTGAAATCAGCTTTGGACAGATTGCTGCGCCGGAGTAGAACGGGCATAACTCACTCGATCGGAGTCCGTTGGGGGTGCATAAATACTTTATGGAAAGCCAATTTCATGCACCACGCATGGAAGCTATTGTTCTTTACATGGTCTGACCTGGACAGAGAGGAAAATTCGTGAAAGAAGAGGCAGCGATAAAGTGTGATGGAGAGGGTGATGATGATGATGCAAGGAGACGATTGGGCAAGCCTCTCATCGAGCATAACTGATCATGTCAGGCATGGAGAGTGGATCAAGGCTGCATGAACACCTTCAAATCTTGCATGAAGGATCATGGCTCCGCAACAATAAGAAGGTATGTGAGAAAGTCGTGCTCTATGACTTTAAATGAAGTGCTTTGTGAGAGGCAACCCGGTTTATATATATATGACCGTCTACATTGTGCTCTTTAATCGAACCATCAAGTAACATTGTACGATTGCTCTAATAAAAACCACAACACCATGTTGTATGATCTAATTGCTATTGAGCGAGCGCTTTGTTATTTGATCTCAAAAACCTTGTAGACCTTTTTGTGTGCCTATTAGAGTTTAGAGTCCTTTTCTTTTGTGTCTTTTTAGAGAGATATATAAAGTTGGCACCATCCTTTGATTCTAAATTTGTGGCTAGTTAATTTAGGCTAACTTTTGTTTTAGACAACCTCCATATCGTGTTGTTTTGTTCATCCATGTCATATTGCATTGCATGTTGTGTTAATCTAACTTTTTGTCCAACCAACCTAAGCCTTCCTATAACCCCCACCAAAAACCATAGACTATAGAGGTAGGATTTTTTTTGAGTTGACCGAGGGCTCTCACCCTTGGGGTTGAACAAGTCTATCCCTTTCCTCTTTATTAATTAAAAACTTTAACTGGCCTCCCCATAAAATCCTTAGGAAAACCTTTCACACCTTTAGCAATCCTAAAACCATAGGTTAGTTTTTCATTAAATGACTCGTAGCGCCACCTTAGTTAGAATTTCTACACTTGACTTTCTCTCTTAAAAATCCTCGTTTGAGCTAAAAATATAGGATACCCATAACCTACCCTTAAACCTTGTAAGTTTGGTTGATTGATTCTTTTCGATGGGTGACTTCCTTGTTGACAATGCTTACTTTGTGAGATCAAGCTTTGTCCTTTGCTTATTATATACCACATCGAAAGTGTTTTTCAAACCTTGCTAATGTTTGTTTGAGCTAACTTTCTGCATTTGTATTTTACATCCATCTCTTTGTCATCATCCACTTTATGTTAGCTTGGAACCTTTTGTGAAACTTTATGATGAATGCTTTCATATCCATGTCAATACTTGTCGGCATGCGTTACTACTTTTTGGAATCTTGTGTAAACATGGTGTTTAGACATGATTGGAGACCACCATCATTTAGTCTTATATCCTGAGCTGTCATGATGCATTAGTTGATTTATAAACTTAGCAATGTGCCATACTTTTCTTGCACTATAAAGAATTATTGATCTTGGGATGAACATGGTGTTTTGACCTTGGTTAACAAATTTCTATGGGAATAGAAAGTTTGGCAACCACTTTGTAAGCATGGAGCTTAGAATTTGGTGTAAACATTGTTTTGTTTTTATACCATCCTTTCATTTGCATACACACTTGCACTCACGTACACCCATTAGTATTTTCGCTAGATTAACTATGCCACAAGTGAAGATCGTAGGGATGTCATGGTTTGTTGGCATAGGGTGAGTATTCCCGACCGTCACCGGGGGGGGTACTTTGTGATTTATAGTTATTTTGCAGGCATGGTGAATCACTCCCATGAGTTCGTGATAAAAGCTGAAATCAAGATCATCAACACTTCCAAAATCCTGAAGGGAGCACTGCTGTTTTCATCAAGATTAAGCACATGTTCAGAGATGTAAAAAAGGGAAAAATTGGATATTCATGTGCTCAATTAAGTATACTTTCCAATGCATCAAGAATCAACATTTTAGGAGACCTGCGCAAGAAGTTACAACCAAATCTTTGGGCGTCACACATTCTGAAATCAGTCTGGGACAGCTTGCACCAACAAAGTAAAAAGGGCGTAACTCTCTTGTTCGGAGTCCGATCGGGATGAATGACCACTCATTGGAAAGATAATTTCAAGCACTTTGCAATGGATCTATTATTCAGTACATACTCAGTTCTGGAAGTAGAAGAAAAAATCGTGGAAGATGAACCAGCAATAAAGGACAACATGGAAGGAGGAGAAGATGGGATGAGAAACAATCGGGATCAAGGCTCGTGGCAAAGGGCGGATATTGAAGGATGAACAAAGGCAACAATGTGATGATGATCTCCTTGCATGACGGTAGGACTTCAAGAATTTTAAAATGGTTCATCATCTTCCGTGCCTAGCAACATGCTAAGCATGGGGGAAGACTTGGTGGACGAAAGAAGACCGCATGGAGTTCAAGGATCACGGTTGCTACGGATGCCGATCTTCCTTCTTCCATGCTAGGCACAATGCTTAAGCATGGGGGAGGGCGTGCTACATCACAAACATCAAAGGACGGTAACAATTCCTCAACCCTCTCTTTGTCCTTGTCTTTTTAAATGCTTGTATATATGTATATGCCTTCAACAACCTTAGATGCAACTTTTGTATGTCTCTCGTTAAATAACATGGCTTCTAGGAGTACAACCTAGTTTTAGTTTTTGTTTATTGTCATCACCTTGTGCTCACCATGATAAAATACTTTTGGCTTGATCTTGCTCGTTTATATATGATGACCGTTGCCACTTTGTTTAAACTTTGTGCTTGTTTATGTATGATTAAGCTATTGCTCTCTCTAATACAAATCTGAAATTAATTAAATGCTAACTTAATCTTTTGTGGAGGTCATGATAAAAATAAAGACCCGTGGTTTCTTTTATGCTCTCAACTTTGGATGGGTCGAAGAAGACATATTACTTTTTGCTAAAAGTCATGCTAACCTTATCATTAATACCTCTTGCATTTTGCTCTACCTATCCAAAGCCTTATATATTGAGTGCAACCATAGATTACAAGAGTTATTGTTGGGTGAATTGATTCAAAGCTCGATTCTTTGGCTCGTGACTAAGAAGCTGGTCATTCCATGTTTTGCGTAACTTATCTTTTGCTAGCCTATTCTATCCGTGCATTGTGAGCTCCCACATCGGAAGCTTTGCGAATCTCGCCGGATATCCACCCTTTAAACCAACATCATCTTTTGTGTTAACCTCCTTGACCTACCTACCTATCACTTGAGTATGGAGACGACATGTCATAAGAAGGTGCTTCAAAGGGAAGATTCAAGTTCCCTCTCATCAAGACATCCGGTACCTACCTTAACACCACTTCCTCTTTGCTCGGGGACGAGCAAATGTCTAAGCATGGGGGAGGAGGTAGGTACTATGCAAATTAGAGTTCTAGGGGAGATAAAAGATGAAAGATGTGCATGACGAGGGTAGCAACAAAAGAAATAAAAAAATGAATAAGATAAGAGGACGAAACAAAAAAATCAAAGTACCTCACATGTCAAAAAGAAAAAAGAAGGAAAAAGGAGGAAAATAAGAAAAAGAAAAAGGAAAAAATAGAGTAATAATAATCTCCCCCAGTTCTCTAGTTGCTTAAGGATTTTCCAAGGACTTCAAGACCCATACTCATTTTTCCAACCATGTGCAATCCGATAACGAGGACTTCGTTGGGGCCTCGGGATCATTCTTTGCCATTTGCACATGTCCACCTATCTAAAAGTGTGAGTTCTTTCTCTTCCCCCTTCTTGTGAACATTATTTTTCCAATGACCTTTTTGACGAGTCATGATAAGTCCCATGAGAAGCTTGCCTTGTATTGATAATAGTCTCAACTTTAGCATCTTGGTAGGATAAAAACTTTCCTATGAGCTCCAAATAAAACCCTTCCACCTACAAACATGAGAGGGAAAGGATATAGATCAAGTAGGCTTGAGAGTGTTGTGAGATGAGAGTTCATGGGCAAGATGCAAGGTTTAAATTTTTGTACTTGGTTTAGCTCTTTTATTCATCTCATTCTTCACTTCAGAAGTTTCTAAGACCTATTCGAATTTTGTGGAGCATGATTGATTACTTGTGGAAAGAGCTTAAATTATATCTACCCTCCATAGAGATGAAAGCTAGTTACATTATGGAATTATACTTGGAGAGCATTATGCTTTCTCATGTGTGATCAAGTGCTGGGTATGAACAATGAAAGGCAATGCTGATATCCATTGAAAACTTACTCGAGGACGAGCAAGGTTTAAGCATGGGGGAGATGTTGACGGTGAATTTCCGTTAACCTAGAGTACTTGTTATACATTGGTTTTGATTATGATTTGCAACTAACCCGCCACTAGGCATACTAATGATGTAACAAGTTCACACTTGCATGTTGATTTTGGAGTTTGTTGTTTACGCAGGAAATCTATGCTAAAGAGAAGACTTTCGGGATAAGTTCATCAAGCACTTCAAGAGAAGATCATGAAGCCCGTCACAAGTCAAGACACACGATGAACATGACTCCAAATGACCCGAGGACCGAAGCGTCAACGTGCAAGTCTTCATGGACTCAACCAGAAAACAGCGAAGCTTTCATAGCAAGGATTCAAGCCTTAACCGTGAAGGAAACGATGTCAAAGGCCCACATGCAAGTGCACACCAATAAGGGATCACGCGAGAAGCAACCGGGGAGGAAACCGGGGCCAAACCGGGCCGAATTGAGCCTGGGCCGGCCGGCCTGGGCCGACCGGCCCAGCCCACTCCGGGCCCGGTTCGCGTCCCCCTTTTGCCCTAGGTGCTTGTCTATAAATTGTCTCTGCCTCCGTCGGCCGCCACATCCATCCATCCACAGGAACTAGGCGAAATCTAGGAGAGAGCGACGACAGCCGCCGCGAGTCCTCGAAGTCGTCTAGGAGATGGCCTAGGCCTAACCTAGCCGCCATGGCCGCCTTGCACGGTGGAGCCATGGCAGAGTTCCGAAGCTAGTTGAGGTCATCAATGGTATGTACTCGGTGGAGATGATCTAAACGCATTTATTATGTGAGTAAAGTACTTCGTGTCATCCGATCTTTTAGTGACTCGGTTCCTCCCTCGATGATTTTGTTTTCTTCTTGGTTATGCTTCTTCCCCAATCTAGTCTATAGCTAGATTACATAGGGTGCTCTTGTAGCCGCAGTGGCTAGAGGTGCATACCGGACTGACCAAGTGATTTCAACTTGTTCTTATCGAACTCGCCCTAGACTACCCACATGAATAGGAATACGTTGTGACAGAACGGGGGTTCCGGAAGGCAGGCGTTTTCGGAATCGGACCGGAGGATAGTAGTTTAAAGATGACTTTGGATGAGATGCATGTCGCGCTTGCTCTTTTGGCTGGAACTATGACTAGAAGATGATAGGCCTTAGTTTCCCTTGCTTACTCTTTACCTTGTCTACGTTCATGGATGCGATCAACCTTATGCTATAACTCATACATCTTTAAGGTTTATCTTCTATGCAATCAATGCTTCATGTTAGGCTAGATCAATAGGTTAGATGGAGAATCCTGGGAGTTTGCTTCTGATCCTTGGATTGACAAATCTAGGGAGAACCCTCCTTGGTGAAAAGGCACTAAGTAACCTGTAGGCTTGCGGTGAACTTGAGCACGGTTTTGAACCGTCAACACATGTACTGCCCCATGCTGCACCTGGATTCTTCGCTGGGCGCGGGGGTGCAGGTCGGTGGAGTTCCCCTAACTTCGCAAGCATTCTTCTAGCTTCAAGTGATGATACCTCGGCTCTACACTCGGGTGGACGCACACAAAGCCAGGGTGAGGCTATATTATCAGCTAAAGTTGCCATGGTGCCTTCTCTGGATTTGGCTAAGCGAAGGGTCATGTGAACCTATTTATAGCAGAGAAGCTCAGTACCGGTGGCTATCCACCGCATTGGTGACGCGACGGCCTTATCAGGATACTGTTGGCACGTGGATGGCGAGGTCTTTGTCCGCTACCGGCAGCTTTGGCACATCTGCAGCAGTTATGATGACACCTTTTCAGACTTTGTCTTCTAGCAGTGGCGGTGGCATCTCTATACAGGGACAGGCTCTGTACCTACATATTACGTCCGTGGGTCGGTAGGCGACAACAAACTGAGTTACCTGGTGTTTCTGTGCAGAGATCCCCGTTATCTTGTCGGTTTCCAAGTGAAGAGCATATGTTTCCTCAACAAAAGGTCGTAGGTCGCGGATTCTTTCTTCGAGCATCAACCCGACCTTTCAGATCGCCTTACTGCTCGGGGGCTACTCTACGAGTGCGTCCGTGTGACGCCCTCTCTCTTTCACGTCGCCTCGACCTACTGGAAGCACGCTTCTGGTACGTCTCTGCTTGACCTCCCGTTGGTCGGCGTCTAGACCATCCTTGAAGGTCTCGTGGCTTCGCCTGGTCGTGTTCAGGTCGAGGATTCTTTTGGCAGTCATGGCGCCGTGTTCAGGTCGAGGATTCTCCAGAGACTTGATGTTCATCTCCGTTTGCGCCCAGGAGGATTTTTCTTCTTTGGATCCCTGTGCACCCTACGCGACTTCATCACCGTCACATCTTTGCCCTGCTTCAACGTGACTTCGTCTCTGCCTCTTCGCCTACACGTCGATCAGGCTTGTGAGATATGGGTACCCATGGGTCCCCACCGACCAGGGTCCTAGAGGTCCCTGTCAAGTGGACCCTGTCGGGCATACACCCCGGGTACTCATGCAAGGAAGGAACAATAGTAGAAGACGGGCTCCTAGTAGAATTCCCATGTACTCCTACTAGGACTCGCTCTGTGTACTCCTACTAGGACTCCTGCCTTGTAACCGACTAGGAACCCACCCCCTGGACTATATAAAGGAGGGCCGGGTACCTAGCCGCACATCCCCAATCCCTCCGGGGGACAACCCAACACCAAGCGCGGGGCGCCATACTTGATCCCCCAAACAGGACGTAGGGTTCGCCACCTTGGCAACCCGAACTCCGTATAAATCTTGTGTCCCGTGTCCTTGCGCATACCTTCGAGTTCTCGGTCTCCCGATCACGATCCCCACCGCACAATCTACTACCTCGGGTACCCCCTTGGTAGGTTTGCCGGTCTAAAACACCGACAGCTGGCGCGCCAGGTAGGGGTGATCATCACCACCGGGCGAATTCGAAGGACCCTCGTCAACAAGATCAATCCTCTTGTCGACTCGCCGAGATCCATTGAAGCAAGTCGCCTTGCTCTTGTCAAAGCGGAATCAATCTTCCTACGCCGCGCTTCCGGTTGCTTCGGCACGTCGCGCGGCTCGTCATGCGGCTCGCCGCGCCGCTCGTCGTCGACTACTCCAGACTCGTCGTCGACTACTTCGCCTACGCCGCGCGTCCGGTGCCTCGGCTCGTCGCGCGGCTCGTCACGCGGCTCCTCACGCCGCTCGTCGTCGACTACTCCGGGCTCGTCGTCGACTACTTCGTCTTCGTCACGTGTCCGGGTGCCTCGGCTCGTCGCGCGGCTCGTCACGCGGCTCCTCGCGCCGCTCGTCGTCGACTACTCCAGGCTCGTCATCGAATACTTCGCCTACGCCGCGCGTCCGGTGCCTCGGCACATCACGCGGCTCGTCATGCGGCTCGCCGCGCCACTCGTCGACTACTCCGCCTCGCCCGGGCTCGTCGTCGACTACTCCGCCTACGCCGCGCGTCCGGGTGCCTCGGCCCGTCGCGCGGCTCGTCACGCGGCTCCTCGCGCCGCTCGTCGTCGACTACTCCGGGCTCGTCGTCGACTACTTCGCCTACGCCGCGCGTCCGGGGTGCCTCGGCTCGTCGCGCGGCTCGTCGCGCGGCTCCTCGCGCCGCTCGTCGTCGACTACTCCGGGCTCGTCGTCGACTACTTCGCCTACACCGCGCGCGTCCGGGTGCCTCGGCTCGTCGCGCGGCTCGTCACGCGGCTACTCGCGCGCGCTCGTCGTCGACTACTCCCGGGCTCGTCGTCGACTGCTTTCGCCCTACGCCGCGCGTCCCGGGTGCCTCGGCACATCGCGCGGCTCGTCATGCGACTCGCGCGCGCTCGTCGACTACTCCGCCTCGCCCGGGCTCGTCGTCGACTACTTCATCTTCGTCGGCGTCCCGGGTGCCTCGGCTCGTCGCGCGGCTCGTCACGCGGCTCCTCGCGCCGCTCGTCGTCGACTACTCCAGGCTCGTCGTCGACTACTTCGCCTACGCCGCGCGTCCGGGTGCCTCGGCTCGTCGCGCGGCTCGTCACGCGGCTCCTCGCTCCGCTCATCGCCGACTACTCCCGGGCTCGTCGTCTACTACTTCGTCTTCGCGCGCGTACGGGTGCCTCGGCTCGTCGCGCGGCTCGTCACGCGGCTCCTCACGCCGCTCGTCGTCGACTACTCCAGGCTCGTCGTCGACTACTTCGTCTTCGTCGCGCGTCCGGGTGCCTCGGCTCGTCGCGCGGCTCGTCACGCGGCTCCTCGCGCGCTCGTCGTCGACTACTCCGGGCTCGTCGTCGGATACTTCGCCTACGCGCGCGTCGGGGTGCCTCGGCACATCACGCGGCTCGTCATGCGGCTCGCCGCGCCACTCGTCGACTACTCCGCCTCGCCCGGGCTCGTCGTCGACTACTTCGCCTACGCCGCGCGTCCCGGGGTGCCTCGGCCGTCGCGCGGCCTCGTCCGCGGCTCCTCGCGCCGCTCGTCGTCGACTACTCCCGGGCTCGTCGTCGACTCGCCGCCTACGCCGCGCGTCCGGGTGCCTCGGCGTCGCGCGGCTCGTCACGCGGCTCCTCGCGCCGCTCGTCCTCAACTACTCCGGGCTCGTCGTCGACTACTTCGCCTGCTCCGCGCGCGTCCGGGGTGCCTCGGCACATCGCGCGGCTCGTCATGCGGCTCGCCGCGCCGCTCGTCGACTACTCCCGCCTCGCCCGGGCTCATCGTCGACTACTTCGTCTTCGTCGCGCGTCCGGGTGCCTCGGATCGTCGCGCGGCTCGTCACGAGGCTCCTCGCGCCGCTCGTCGTCGACTACTCCGGAGCTCGTCATCGACTACTTCGCCTACGCCGCGCGTCCGGGGTGCCTCGGCTCGTCGCGCGGCTCGTCACGCGGCTCCTCGCTCCGCTCATCGCCGACTACTCCAAGCTCGTCGTCGACTACTTTGTCTTCGCCGCGCGTCCGGGTGCCTCGGCTCGTCGCGCGGCTCGTCACGCGGCTCCTCACGCCGCTCGTCGTCGACTACTCTCCCGGGGCTCGTCGTCGACTACTTCGTCTTCGTCGCGCGTCCCGGGGTGCCTCGGCTCGTCGCGCGGCCTGGTCACGCGGCTCCTCGCGCGGCTCGTCGTCGACTACTCCAGGCTCGTCGTCGACTACTTCGCCTAAGCCGCGCGTCCGGGTGCCTCGGCACATCACGCGGCTCGTCATGCGGCTCGCCGCGCCGCTCGTCGACTACTCGCCTCACCCGGGCTCGTCGTCGACTACTTCCCGCCTACGCCGCGCGTCGGGTGCCTCGGCTCATCGCGCGGCTCGTCACGCGGCTCCTCGCGCCGCTCGTCGTCGACTACTCCGGGCTCGTCGTCGACTACTTCGCCTACGCCGCGCGTCCGTGGGTGCCTCGGCTCGTCGCGCGGCTCGTCACGCGGCTCCTCGCGCCGCTCGTCGTCGACTACTCCGGGCTCGTCGTCGACTACTTCGCCTACGCCGCGCATCCGGGTGCCTCGGCTCGTCGCGCGGCTCGTCACGCGGCTCCTCGCGCGCTCGTCGTCGACGACTCCCGGAGCTCGTCGTCGACTCGCCGCCTACGCCGCGCGTCCGGGGTGCCTCGGCACATCGCGCGGCTCGTCATGCGGCTCGCCGCGCCGCTCGTCGACTACTCCGCGCCTCGCCCGGGCTCGTCGTCGACTACTTCGTCTTCGTCGCGCGTCCGGTGCCTCGGCTCGTCGCGCGGCTCGCCACGCGGCTCCTCGCGCCACTCGTCGTCGACTACTCCGGGCTTGTCGTCGACTACTTCGCCTACGCCGCGCGTCCGGGGTGCCTCGGCTCGTCGCGCGGCTCGTCACGCGGCTCCTCGCTCCGCTCATCGCCGACTACTCCGGGCTCGTCGTCGACTACTTCACCTCCGCCGCGCGTCTGGGTGCCTCGGCACGTCGCGCGGCTCGTCGCGCCGCTCGTCGTCGACTACTCCGCGTTGCACAGTCTCGTCGTCGACTACTCCGTGTGCCGCGACTTCGTCTTGCGGCCACACTGGCTCTACTTCAGCCACGCCGTGGGGCGCGATTACTTGTCTTTCGGCAACATTGGCTCTACTTCGAGTACGCCGCGCGCCTCCACGACATCGTCTTCCGGTCGCATCGCGTCGACCATTCATCTCGACTAGTTTTCCAAACTAGTCGAGAACGACAGTCACGCCCCCAACAACTAGCCGGAATCAACTCTAACTAGTCAACTTCAACAACAACCGTCACGGCTCCATCACCGACCGCCACGGCTTCATCTACAAGTCCGCCGTGCGACAACGGCCTAAGTCATTTATCTAGATGATTACTGTTTTCGTGGCTTGTTCTCCTAATCATGTAGGACTACTTGCCGACTACTCATTTGTGTATGCTTCTCGGCGGGTTTTCACGGGAGCTACACTCTGCTGACTACTCTTGGGGCATATCAATCAAGTCGCCGCGAGTCTACTTCATCAACTCGGGGGCTATCCCTAGGAGGCAGTTTCTAAAGTCCGCTACGCGCGGCAATCTAAAGTCGACTACTAAAGTCGCATTCGAAAGTCGCTCCGCGCGGCAACTTAAAGTCGACGCTGGTCGCATCTTCGCCTACTTCGGTGGCATTCTACGTGTGTAAGCTTCGATGGAACCTAGGCGTAAGCGGCCCTCGGGTCCGGCGACGATGGAACCTAGCCGCACGTGGTCTTCATGCTCCGTACCATGGGTCCAAGTACCCTAAGTACTCGCGCTCCGTACCTTGGGTCTGAAATCCATGGCCCAGGTACGCAAGTCGACTCCGGTCGCACCTTCAAGTCCACTACGGTGGCAACCATACCTTGGGTCTGAAATCCATGGCTCAGGTATTTAAGCCCACTCCGGTGGCACAAGCCCGCTCTGGCGGCAATTGTACCTTGGGTCTGAAATCCATGGCTCAGGTATTTAAGCCCACTCCGGTGGCACAAGCCCGCTCTGGCGGCAATTGTACCTTGGGTCTGAAATCCATGGCTCAGGTATTTAAGCCCACTCCGGTGGCACAAGCCCGCTCTGGCGGCAATTGTACCTTGGGTCTGAAATCCATGGCTCGGGTACTTAAGCCCACTCCGGTGACACAAGTGGACGCTAACGGTCGCACTCAAGCCCGCTCCGGCGGCAACTGTACCTTGGGTCTGAAATCCATGGCTCACGTACTCAAGCCCACTCCGATGGCACAAGCCGACTCCGGTCGCAATCTTAAGCCCGCTCCGGCGGCAAAACTACTCGTTTTCTCTGATTTTTTATTCGCTTTGGCTTTCCGGAAATGCTCTTTTGTTTTTTGCATCTTAAGTCCACCCCGCGTGGCACAAAGTCGACTATTGTAGTCGCATATCAAAGTCCGCTCTGCGCGGCATCCTAAAGTCGACTTCTAAAGTCGCATATCAAAGTCCGCTCCGCGCGGCAACTAAAGTCGACTTCGGTTTTCAAGTCGCATCTCAAAGTCCGCTCTACGCGGCACAAAGTCGACTTCGGATTTCAAGTCGCATCTCAAAGACCGCTCCGCGCGGCACAAAGTCGACTTCGGTTTTTAAGTCGCATTCTAAAGTCCGCACTGCCGGCATCTAAAGTCGACTTTGGTCGCACCTAAAGTCCGCTCTGACGGCACGACTACTTCTCAAGCTCCACGGCTTGACACCAAACTACTACTTGGAATCTCTCCACTCGGGGGCTACTTGAAGATAACTTCAGCATGCTTCGCTCGCTCTCAAGCTCGGGGGCTCCTCACCAATCACTACTTGACGTGGCTCATACAGCTCTCTTATCTCGGGGGCTACACGCTGCAAGAGTACTCGGATGATGGCTTCGCGAACACTGAAGACCCTTGGATTGATTACCTAATCATTTCAAGGCTCGGGGGCGCTATGCTACACCCATCATTCAAATTTTTTCAAGATCGATGAGTGGACCACCTTCCGGCCTCGCGGCAGTTCAAGTACTATTGAAGGCTTCTCCAAGCAGTACTCGAGGACGCTCAAGGACTACTCGAAGAGGCTTCAAGACTACTCGAACTACTACTCTCGACTCCAACGTGCTCGGGGGCTTGTCGGGCATACACCCCGGGTACTCATGCAAGGAAGAAAGAATGGTAGAAGACGGACTCCTAGTAGAATTCCCATGTACTCCTACTAGGACTCGCTCTGTGTACTCCTACTAGGACTCCTGCCTTGTAACCGACTAGGAACCCACCCCCTGGACTATATAAAGGAGGGCCGGGTACCTAGCCGCACATCCCCAATCCCTCCGGGGACAACCCAACACCAAGCGCAGGGCGCCATACTTGATCCCCCAAACAGGACGTAGGGTTCGCCACCTTGGCAACCCGAACCTGTATAAATCTTGTGTCCCGTGTCCTTGCGCATACCTTCGAGTTCTCGGTCTCCCGATCACGATCCCCACCGCACAATCTACTACCTCGGGTACCCCCTTGGTAGGTTTGCCGGTCTAAAACACCGACAGACCCGACCTGCCACAAGACCAGCCGACCTGCAAGTGGGCCTGGAGACCTTATCTGCAGCACCGATGACCTTGGAAGACCTTGAACGACCTTATCCAGATCGCGGGCGACCTCCTAGGCTTGCGGTGCAAGCCTTCCCCTAGATCACGGCAGCAGCGGCGCCAGTTGAAGGACCGATACGGCGAACTAGAAAGGGGGGGAGTGAATGGGAGCCGATAAAAATTCTTCTCGAAGGAGATGGAACTCCAACAAGATGAATGTGGCTTCCAACACACTTCTCCAACTCACTACCCAAGTTGGTCAAGCCCACGTAGCCACTGAAGTGCCACTGGACCTAGGAACCAACACACAACCTTCCGACCAGAGAACACAGCGGAACACCAAACCTCGAGTCTACAGACCAACACCGGTCAGACCGGTGAGCACCACCGGTCAGACCGGTCCCTGCTGGTGAAACTGGGCAACTTTCACCAAGTGGCTCCACACCGGTCAGACCGGTGAGACACACCGGTTAGACCGGTCACAGCCTGAAAGCCCCCAAAGCACCAAACAAGCCAACCGACCACCAACCGACCCAAACTCAAAACAGGCAGCAACACGAGATAACGGAAAAAAAACACCCAGATGTTCACCCGAGCAAAAACCCACCGAGGGTTGCCCGGTCGGACTAGTCAAAAGCACCGGTCGGACCGGTGTAGCTCGGGCGGCTCGGGATGAACAAACCCCATGGGTCAACTCCCCCAAATCCAAACCTCAATCTCCTGAATCGCTCCACGGACTTGAACAAGACTTTGGGGATATTAGGAACACCTCATGAGGAGTCCATAGCCAAGTTTAATCCCACCAAAACTTGTCCAAAAAGGAGGAATAGAAGAAATCCTGCCAAGAACACCACAAACCCTAGAACTCAGAAAACACCAAAATCGAGCCCCTTTACTCATGGATTTGGGAGGGAAATCACTGCCCAAAGAACCACGAAGGGTTCCCACAAATTTCCCTCCTCAAATCCTCAAGAGAAAGGTCCCGAAAACAACCCAAAGAAATCACCAAGAGAGGGCTCCGAAAATCACCACCAAGAACAACTGGGAACCACACATCCAAACCTTGAGGAACCACGCCGAATCATCTATACATGCAACAAAGGTTCATACAAGGTCTAGCTTGCCGCCCGATCATCCAACCCTCTCAACAAGATCTCACCATGAAGCTCTCAAGCTAGTCCTATGGAAATCCTAAGAAAATAGGAAGGGAAAATAGGAAAGCAAATGAACTAGGGTTCCAAGAGTTGGCTGCCATCCTCTCACCTCTTGGGTTATATGGAGGCAACTGAAAGTCTAAAATGCCCTTTCCTAATAACTAGGGATACAAGGCCCTCAAGGGCGGATTTGGAAGTCTTCATGTCTTCTCCATCGGACGGATGCCCGGCGACCGCACCCTGCGTAGCCTCAACGCAAGCCATGCGATCCCGACACGTGTCCTCCTCTTTGAAGTCTCCGGACTGCGTCGTTGCACACCGGTCAGACCGGTGCTCTCCACCGGCCGGTACCCACATCGATCGGGCCGACCGATCGGACCCACCGGTCGAGGCCGGGCCAGCGGCGCTTCGCGGCAAAGACCGTCTTCGGTTCTTCAGTCTTGGCTTTGTGGATCAACCAAGGAACCCAGTGGTTTTCTGGTGAACCACTAGAAACCCCGCGAACTCGGTGTAGCCTCCTCCAATCACCACTCATGACTCAGCTCCCACGTAGTCCCGGCTTGACCTTGGTTTTGAGGCTCAACCAAGAAACCGTCCACTACTTCATCTTGTTGTTCGTGCCACCATGCGGCGCGCACTTGACCCCGCTGGCCACTGGGTCCCTCGAACGAAGCCTACTTGTCTTCTCCGCACCTGGAGGCCTCACTGGCGACGACCTTTCGCGCTTGTTCTTCACCTGCACCAACACCAGTCAAGCCGCAACCTGCACCTGCAATACTTAGCCAAAATTCAGTCCACACAACGTTGTCAATCACTCATCACACAAGGAAGCGACCATCCACCGGTCCTCGAACCACACATGGTCCTCAATCTCCCCCTTGATGAGTGCATTGACAACACCCACACGAAAGTAACAAGAGAGAAAAGAAAAAGAAAAGAAACGAACAAAAAGAAACTCCAACAAGCGATCGAAAGCCAAACAAAGGCAAAGAGCAAGATCACTTGAAGAAGACACGAAGCTAAGATGGATTTGGGCAATTTTGCGAAAAACTTGCCTCTCATGAGCAAAGTCCTAAACATGATCAAAACATATCAAAATGGCAAAGCCACACAAACTTCATGCTAGGAGAGCCATTCTAATCATAAAACCATCACAATCACCCACAAGCACCTCATGTCATGTCAAAGCCACCGAGCCATGTGCCTACTTCTATGTATGAGACTTCTCATTGGTAGGCATCATGCAACGGTTTAGCACCCAAAGCAAATTAAATTCAGCACATATGACATGGGAGAATGTTTTCCAAGCATTTTTCATTTCATTTTCAGATTTGTAAATGGTACATGAAATGTCTTTGCGACAAAAAGGAACTTATGCCCCTCCACAAGATGAAGCAAGAGGGCTAAACATTCATGATGGCAAATGAGCCTTTGGCCCCATATGATCAATAAACTAGCTATCCAACCACAAATTAAGCATGACCAAGCCACTAAAACATGTCAAGATCATATAAAGGCATTTACACATGAGAGAGCATACATGTGACATTGTCAAAAACATAGCCATCAACCATGGATTATTCATCAAGATCATCAAGAGCTAAGCCAAACTAACCATAGCATACCAAACAAGCTCACAAAGACATATATCTCATTCCATGGTGAACAATGTATATAAGAGAAGCTTTTCCTATCCAATGCATATGATACAAAATGCATGCAATCTAAGATACAAGGATGCCTATACATCATGTTACATATGCCATGCCAAATGCAAGAAATGCACAAAGGAAAGCTATACATATGCTACAAAGAGAGCTCCCACACACCCAACTCAAGAAATCAAACACACACCAAGTTCCCCCCGCAAACAAGTGAAAGTTGCTTGATCTAGGGGTTTGGTGAAAATATCGGCTAGTTGGTCATGTGTGGGTACATGGATCAAAGCTATCTTTCCTTTCTCTACGTTGTCTCTCAGAAAATGGTACCTCACTTCTATGTGCTTGGTTTTGGAATGGAGCACTGGGTTCTTTGCAACGCTTATGGCACTGGTGCTATCACATTGAAGTGGAACATGGGTATACTCCTCACCAAAGTCACTCATGGTGTACGAAATCCAAAGGAGCTGAGAGCAACAACTAGCAGCGGCAACATACTCGGCCTCGGTAGTGGATTGAGCAACACTCGACTGTTTGCGGGAAGACCAAGACACCAAATAAGAACCCAAAAACTGGCAAGTCCCAGAAGTGGACTTCCTATCCAACCGACACCCGGCAAAATCCGCGTCTGAAAAACCGTGAAACGCCAAAGAAGAGGACGCGGAGTACCAAAGGCCGAAGTCGGGAGTGTGACGTAAGTACCTGAAAATTCGCTTCACTGCTTGCCGATGCGAAGTCCTCGGAGATGCTTGAAACGAGCGCACAGACACGCCGAGAACTGTATGTCTGGCCTCGTCGCCGTCAAGTAGAGGAGTGACCCGATCATGCTCCGGTACTCCTTCTGGTCCACGTGTTCACCTTCCTCGTCCGCCTCAAGAGCTGTAGTCGTACTCATCGGTGTCGTCATAGCCTTGGAGTCCTCCATCTTGAACTTCCGCACAATGTCCTTGGTGTACTTAGCCTGGTGCACAAATGTTCCTTCCTTTGATTGCTTGATTTGTAGCCCGAGGAAGAACTGCAACTCGTCCATCATGCTCATCTCCAATTCCCTGCTCATATCATCTCCAAACCTTGCAACAAGAGAGTTAGACGAGCCACCAAAGACAATATCATCCACGTACACCTGCACAATCAGGATATCTCTGCCCCTGCCTCAGCAAAAACAAGGTCTGATCGACCTTCCCCATCTCAAAACCTCTCTCAAACAAGAAACCCCTCAACCTGCCATACCAAGCTCTAGGCGCACCGCTCGGCCCGCCGATACGGCGCCTTCCTCAACTTGTACACCGGTGGGGGTACCTCTCACTCTCAAACCCCGGAGGTCGCCTCACATACACTTCTTCCTCCAAAGACACCATTCAGAAAAGCACTCTTCACATCCATTTGGTGCAACTTGAACCCTTTAGCCACGGAAAAGGCTAGAAGGATCCTTATCGCCTCCAAACGGGCTACGTGAGCAAAGGTCTCCTCGTAGTCGATCCCCTCCTTCTGACTGAACCCCTGAGCAACAAGCCTCGACTTGTTTCTCACAACCTCACCTTTCTCTCCCTCTTTGTTCTTCCACACCCACTTTGTACCAATCGGCTTACACCCTGGGGGAGGGTCAACCAACTCCCAAACCTGATTCCTCTCAAAGTTCTCTAACTCCTCATGCATCGAATTAACCCAATTGTGATCAGATAGTGCGTGTCCAATGTCTTTGGGCTCAAAAGTAGCAACAAACACAGCATGAGTGAAATGAGAATTGTTCCGAACCCTCGACCGTGTAGTGCGTTCATTCATGTCGCCAATGATCCTCGAAGCTGGGTGATCCACTTGTACTCGCCGGGGAGGTTCTCGCCTCGATGCTACCTCCCCCTCAACATCAGCTTCTCCTCGTTCTTGATTTGTCGTCGTAGGTGTAGTAGAGGGTCCGTCCATCACCGTAGTCGAAGTAGTGGGTACATGTTCAGCCGGGGGCACTGCACCGCCATCTTCATCGTCTCCATGCTCATGCTCCTCCTCCTGAAAGATCTCCACGCCAAGCTCATCATCACCTGCACACGACAAGCTGACTACGTGGCTCTGTCTCGTCAAAGGTTACCTCGCAAGTCTCCACGATTTGGTTAGTTTCAAGATTGAGCACACGGTATGCTCTAGAGTGAGATGCATAACCAAAGAAAATACCATCGACAGACCTAGCCTCAAACTTATCCAACTTCTTGCCTTTCTTCAGAATGAAACACTTGCAACCAAAGACATGGAAGTGACTCACCTTGGGTGAGCGACCATGCATCAACTCATAGCATGTTTTCTTCTTGTGCACTCTAAGGTAGATCCTGTTCGACACATAGCACGCGGTATTCACCGCCTCAGCCCAATACCTCCTCGGAGTCCTATGCTCATCAAGCATCGTCCGAGCCATCTCGCACAAGGTCATGTTCTTTCTTTCCACAACACCATTCTGGGGAGGCGTATACGGACTCGAAAACTGGTGCTCAAGACCCAAGTCATGGCAAAAGGTTTCAAAACGAGAGTTTCTGAATTCCGAGCCATTATCACTACGGATAGCTCGTACGGCATCTCCGTGCCTCTCGTTCCTCAACCTCAAGACTAGATCTCGAACAAAACCAAACGTCTCCCCTTATCCTCGAGAAAGAACACCCACGCATACCGAGAATAGTCGTCCACCACGACAAGGACATACCACTTCCCACCGGCAGATCGCACACGAGCTGGGCCAACAAGGTCCATATGGAGCAGCTCGCATGGACGCTCAGTCATCACATCGGTGAGAGGCGGGTGAGAAGAGGCTACAATCTTGGCATGCCTACACGGCGCACAAACCAACTCTTTCTCAAGCCTCAACCGTGGCAATCCTCGGACCAAATTGAGTTTACTCAAGCGAGACAAAAGGTCAAAGCTCAGGTGACCCAACTTCCTATGCCACTTCCACAATTCACTCGAAGAACCAGCCAAGAAACAACGCTCCATACCCGAAGACTGAGAAAAATAAGCACGAAACACCTGACCCTCGGGAACGACCATACAGACAAGGTCCCCTCGAGAGTCCAAAATCCGAGAACCACCGGGCCGAAACAACACCTCAAAACTCTCATCCAACAGCTGGGACACAGAAAGCAGATTGTACCCCAACGATTGAACAAGAGCAACACGCCTGAGAGTGATCTTGTCACTCACTTTGATCTCACCTTCTGAAAGCACACGCCCACGCCCATTATCCCCAAAAGTGATGTACCTCCTTGTCACCACCGGGACGAGACTTGAGAACCACCCCCTGTCTCCGGTCATATGCCTCGAGCAACCGGAGTCAATCAACCAAATGTTCTTCAAGTCTCCCACCTGAAATTCAAAAACGAGCACGTGAGCGAACAAACGACTCAGCACTGGGGTTAGTACCAAAAGAGTAAAACCAGTGCCGAGCCATTTGCTCGAAGGTGGGGTTAGCACCAACCAAAGCATCTCTCCTGCCAAAGCTACCTCCACGATCACCACCACGGTAACCACCCTGAGGGAACCACCCCTCTCTACCTGGAGGAGGACCAAAACCACGAAACAGAACCCGTGGACCGTCCCTCCTCTCCTTCTCAAAGCTATGACTCCTCCCATCCCCATAGTGAACTCGAGGGGAAGAACGCCTAGCAACCTGACCACCTGCAAACTCTCCAGCCCAACCACCAGAACCACGACCTCCAGAAACAACCCTCGCACCTGTACGAGTACGAAACCCCGAACTGCCGCTGTCCCGGTGCTGCGCACCGGTCCGACCGGTGCCCCACACCGGTCCGACCGGTGTGACTCCCGGCGCAGCACCTCTAACGCCTTCCGCTCTCCCCAAGCCCGAAGCTCGTCCTCACACTCACCTTGGCCCTGGGCATCTGCACACGAGGCTCAAGTACACCATCGGAAAGGTGGTACTTGTCCTTGTTAGCCCACTCCTTTGCCATTCTCTCCTCTCGCTTCCTCTTGAAGCAAAACTCATCCTTATGGCCATCTCTCCCACAATAGCCACAATGGAACCTCACAACCTTAGGCTTAGGCTTCGGATGTGGCTGCTCACTAGGTTCCTCTCCACTCAACTCCTCCACCGGTTTCCCCTCACTAGCCTTCTCATTTTCTTTCCCAAAGAACACTTTCCCCGAAGTGCTCACAAACTTGATAGGCTTTTGTAGATCATTTGTGGGTGTAGGAAACACGGGTGGAGCTGGGGTTGTGTCTAGTCGGTTCCTAAGATGGTTAGGTTTTGGGGGAAATCATTTTTGTGGTGGGTTTTTGGTGGCTCCGGGATATTCTCTCCACTTCCCTCACCAACCTTGTTTGCCCCAAGTCCCTCACCATCCGCGCGCTCTTAAATGCCTCGATCATCATCCTCAACTGAGGCTCATGACCAGACAACCAATCCATCAACTTCCTCAGCTCATCATTCTCATCCTGCAAACGATCAACATAATGTGCAAGTTCCAAATTTTTCAAAGCATGCATTTCACAGGTAGAGCATGATGTAGGCATGGGTTCCATCAATTTAGCCTCAAGAGAACTAGTGTAAGCATGCATCTCATCAATCTTAGCATGCAAAACAGGGTAAGAAGTGCAAGCACCTAGCAAAGCAGGTCTAGACTTAAGCTCAGCCACTTCAACCCTATGCACATCTAGTTCCTCACACTTGGAGGCATGCTTCTCCTTAAATAAAGCAAGATCAGCAAGAAAGATGGAGCAATTAGCACAATCAACCTCATCCGAAACAACAGGGCTAGCCTTAAGGGAATCAATCTCAAGCTTGCTATCAAGCTTTTGTGTCTCTAGCTCGACCCACTCTAGTCCTAGCATCCTCGAGTGAAGCCCTAAGCTCTTTTCTCATTTTCTTGGCCTCTCTAAGCATGTCATCACGGTTATCAAGCAAAGTGCCAAGCCTCTCATTCTCCTGGCGCATGAAGGGAAGTTCATCACGCACCTCGTCGTCGGAATCGGAGTCTGAGTCGCTCTGTGTGCTCTTCTTGCTGCCGGAGCTCAGCGCCATGGTGCAGAAGTCGTCTCTCGTGAAGCAGCTCAGCCCGCTCAGGTTCTTGGACAACTTCTTGTTCTTGCGACGATCACCTTCATCTTCACTGCTTCTCGAGCTCGAGGTGGAGTACGCGGAACTGGAGTCGACGTCGCTCGCTCCAACCATCGCTCGGGCCTTGGCTCGGCTCTCCTTCTTCCTCAATCGTCACTCGTCCTTGTACTTGTTCTTGTGCTTGCTCTTGTGGTCACGCCTCGACCGGTACTTGCCATCGTTCCTCGTCTTGTGCTTGTAGCCGTCCTTGTTCTCGACCTTCTCCGGGCAGTCGGCGACGAAGTGTCCCGGCTTGCCGCACTGAAAGCATGTCCTCGTGTTCCTCCTCATGTTCACCCAGTTCTCGTGCAGCCTCTCGAACCTCCTCGTCAGCAGCGCCAGCTCGTCCTCTCCAAGCACATCGAACTCCTCATCTGGCATAGACATCAAAGAGGACAAAGAGAACATCCTGGTGGATGGGCTAGTGTTAGCCTTTCCTTTCGAACCACCAACGAGGGCAAGACTATGGGAATCAGTCGGTCCCTCGAGCTTGGTAGTCATGCCCCTATCCACCTCAGCCGACTTGAGCTTCGAGAACATCTCATTCACCGTCAGAGTGTCATACTTCTCTGACTCCACAGTGGCCTCGAACTTTCCGCCCCAAATCGTATGATCCAAAGAGTGTAAGAGCTTGACCGCTCTATCATGATCATCGTACGGGAGCACGTCCACATTGGCCCTCATGTTGTTCACAACCACAGTGAACCTCTGAAACAAGGCATCGATGGACTCACCGGGGAGATGAGTGAAGTTCTCGTACTCTATCCGGTAGGTTGCATACATCCGTGCCTGAACCTGGGCATTCCCAACATGAGCCTCTTTCAGCACCGACCAAATTCTACAAGCCAAGTGCTCGGTGTGCACCCGATCGAACTCAGGCTGACACAAAGCACGAAACAAGTAGTCGACCACCTTTTTGTTGGCGTCGAATGTGTCCCTCGATCCTGAAGCGAGGAAGTCCATCGGCTGGACATAGCCTGTGTCCACCGTGACATCCCAAAGGATCTGACCCTTTCCGCGGAGGAACGCACCCATCCGCTTGCTCCACATCTGGTAGTTCTTGCCATCGAAGTGTGGAGGACCTGAACCCCGTTCCTGATACGCCATCCTTGGATCTTAGACTGGTTAGAGTCAATAAAGACCCGAACCTGCTCTGATACCACTTGAAGGACCGATACGGCGAACCAGAGAGGGGGGGAGTGAATGGGAGCCGATAAAAATTCTTCTCGAAGGAGTTGGAAACTCCAACAAGATGAACGTGGCTTCCAACACACTTCTCCAACTCACTACCCTAGTTGGTCAAGCCCACGTAGCCACTGAAGTGCCACTGGACCTAGGAACCAACACACAACCTTCCGACCCGAGAATGCAGCGGAACACCAAACCTCGAGTCTACAGACCAACACCGGTCAGACCGGTCCCTGCTGGTGAAACTGGGCAACTTTCACCAAGTGGCTCCATACCGGTCAGACCGGTGAGACACACCGGTTAGACCGGTCACAGCCTGAAAGCCCCCAAAGCACCAAACAGGCCAACCGACCACCAAACTGACCCAAACTCGAAACAGCAGCAACACAGGACAACAGAAAACACACCCAGACGTTCACCCGAGCAAAAACCCACTGAGGGTTGCACCGGTCAGACCGGTCAAGAGCACCGGTCGGACCGGTGTAGCTCGGGGCGGCTCGATCAAGAGCACCGGTCGGACCGGTGTAGCACGGGCGACTCGGGATGAACAACACCTGCAGGTCAACTCCCCCAAATCCAAACCTCAATCTCCCGAATCGCTCCACGGACTTGAACAAGACTTTGGGGATATTAGGAACACCTCATGAGGAGTCCATAGCCAAGTTTAATCCCACCAAAACTTGTCCAAAAAGGAGGAATCGAAGAAATCCCGCCAAGAACACCACAAACCCTAGAACTCGGAAAACCCCAAAATCGAGCCCCTTTACTCACGGATTTGGGAGGGAAATCACAGCCCAAAGAACCACGAAGGGTTCCCACAAATTTCCCCCATCAAATCCTCAAGAGAAAGGTCCCGAAAACAACCCAAAGAAATCACCAAGAGAGGGCTCCGAAAATCACCACCAAGAACAACTGGGAACCACACATCCAAACCTTGAGGAACCACGCCGAATCATCTATACATGCAACAAAGGTTCATACAAGGTCTAGCTTGCCGCCCGATCATCCAACCCTCTCAACAAGATCTCACCATGAAGCTCTCAAGCTAGTCCTATGGAAATCCTAAGAAAATAGGAAGGGAAAATAGGAAAGCAAATGAACTAGGGTTCCAAGAGTTGGCTGCCATCCTCTCACCTCTTGGGTTATATGGAGGCAACCGAAAGTCTAAAATGCTCTTTCCTAATAACTAGGGATACAAGCCCCTCAAGGGAGGATTTGGAAGTCTTCATGTCTTCTTCATCGGACGGATGCCCGACGAACGCACCCTGCGTAGCCTCGACGCAAGCCATGCGATCTTGACGCGTGTCCTCCTCTTCGAAGTCTCCGGACTGCGTCATTGCACACCGGTCAGACCGGTGCTACCCACCGGTCAGACCGGTACCCACTGGTCAGACCAGTACCCACCGGTCAGACCGATCAGACCCACCGGTCGGACCGGCGGCGCTCGCGAGAGACCGTCTTCGGTTCTTCGGTCTTGGCTTTGTGGATCAACCAAGGAACCCAGTGGTTTTCTGGTGAACCACTGGAAACCCCGCGAACTCGGTGTAGCCTCCGCCAATCACCACTCATGACTCAGCTCCCACGTAGTCCTGACTCGACCTTGGTTTTGAGGCTCAACCAAGAAACCGTCCACGACTTCATCTTGCTGTTCATGCCACAATGTGGCCCGCACTTGAACCCGCTGGCCACCGGGTCCCTCGAACGAAGCCTACTTGTCTTCTCCACACCTGAAGGCCACGCCGGCGACAACCTTTCGCGCTTGTTCTTCACCTGCACCAACACCAGTCAAGCCGCAACCTGCACCTGCAATACTTAGCCAAGAATGAGTCCACACAACATTGTTAATCACTCATCATACAAGGAAGCGACCATCCACCGGTCCTCGAACCACACATGGTCCTCACCAGTAGACCCGAGGATTGCGGGATCCTCTTTGTAATCACGGAAGGCGACCTTTCTAAATCTGTAACCGACCCTGATGAGGGTCCACCGACCTCGAATGGAAACCCTAGCACGTCGGCCATATAAGGCGGCCTAGAGCTCCATTCGAGGGAGATCACCTTTTCCACATAATCCCATCACACTGGACGTAGGGTTTTACTCTCCAGAGGCCTGAACCAGTCTAAAGTCCCTTGCGTCCTTACCATACTCGCCGAGTTCCGAGTTCATCTTAGAACTACCGCTTACACTCTTAGGTCCTGATCCCCCATCAATCCACCTACAACCGCTTGGGTAGCCCCCTTGCGGATCTGTGGAGGTCTCACCCCCTGACAACTGGTTGTCGGCCTCTCACCGTTATCTGAGACTACTTACTCCACTGGCCATGAGATCCCTAATGATTGAAGTTGATGAATATTATGCTTGATTAATTGTATTACACAACTTATCCTTGCAATAGTTTGCTAACCTAGAAGAGAATAATCAACTAGAACTTGTGCTAAAATTTTGAAAGTAAGGACATACTCTTGTTGCTTTTCAGCAAAAGAAACCCCAATGGCTAAAAAGCCTTTCATGTCTAGTGTTGGTGAAGTAGTTATCACCGACGGGTAAGTCTTGCTGAGTATTAGTATACTCAACCTTGCTATAATCTGTTGTTCTAGGTAATGCTTTTGTTGATGTGTGGCCTGGAGAGATTCCGCATGGCTGGGAGTTGGAGTGGGTGGAAGACAAAGAATGAAGGCATCATGGATGGCCTCCTGTGATGTTTCTCACTCTATTTAGTTTAATTCCACTGTTTTCAAAACTCCGAACTTCGTTGTCATGTCAAAGACTTCGGTTCCTAATAATTAAACCCTTCGGGGTAGTTTCAAATGTTAATCATGCGTTGTCTCTAGACTCACCTTCGCGTGAGTTTTAATGCATATATGTCGATCCTTGTTGCTATGTAAAGTGATTTCACCGGGCGTTAACTCGACAACTGACGACAAGATGATACTTTATTATTGCTTAATGACCAAAGTGGATTGGTTTAGGCATAGTACAGTATTTTCCTGGGCGAATTGTCACACATCTCCACCATCTCCAACTCCAGCAACACTCTGGCGAGGTTAGGGTTCGGGGTTAGGGGTTATTGTAGGGCTGCTGTCACCGCCGGCCATGGAGGGAGGGTCGGCGGTGGCAACTCAGCTCGGCGGAGGTGGCGGGCAGTGGGGCGGCGAGGCCGAACGACGATGGAGGCTGGCGGTTGGGGACTTGGGGCCAAGGTCGGGCGGGGGCACTCACAGCGTCGACCGGAGGTGGCGGCAGCGAGATCTAGAGGGAGGGTGGCGGCAGTGGTGGGAAGGGCGTCGAGAGGGGCTGGAAGCGGGGTGGCTAGCGCCGGCGAACTAGGGTCTGCCAGAGCTCCGTGCTGGACGCGCTAGCACCTACCAGGGTGGCGGTGGGTCTGGGCGGGGGTGGGGGTGCATGAGAGGGCACATGGTTGGTGGGGTGTGGGGAGGGGATAAGATAGAGAGATCAGAAGAGTAAAAATAATGGATCTGAATTGTAAAATAGTTGAAAAATTCGTGTGAGGAAGACCCTTATTTCACACATGTGATGTGAGCTATAGACACTCCCTATCTTATCTCATGCTTGGGCAATTCTTTGTGTGTATACGTAAGTGCCTTAAAAAGGGGGGAAAACCTAACTAACCCTTGTTGCAAAACACGGTGTTTAGACATCGTCGTGTTTGAGCAAATGTGGTTTCAAGAAACTATAGTTTTTTCCCCGGGAGAAGAGAGCTTTTTATTACTCAGAAACAGGTTATATTCCCAAGTAATAACCTTGTGGATGGCGATCCAATGGGGCAACTTATCTCCTGCTTCAATTGCTTCGTCTACAATGAACTTCAATGCTGATCATTCTCCTGATCTTCTTGACAGCATGGATACAATTGAGCTACAGTCTGATTCTATCACAGTCCACTGCGGACACCATTCTGCAACTAGCATTAATCCCTCTTTGCATGCTAAAGCTTCCACCACTTCCGCACCCATTCCATGCTCAATGAATTTCCAGGTCGTGAACTGTACCTCTCCTTTGTGGTTTCGGATGACCACTCCCACGCCAGCCTCCCCTGAGCCATCATCAAATGCACCATCTACATTAGCTTTCAGCCAGCCGTCTTGAGGCGTTGTCCACCTGGCCTTCTCCTTGATGCACTGATCTTTCTTGCCGGCAACCAGAGAAACCAAAGCATGTTTTTCCTTTCAGTTCACTGTGACTTCCTTGCTGTCGGATTTCGCACACTTCCCGACAGTAATTTTGAAGGAATTTTACTGAGCCGTCGAATCATAGCCATAAGAGCAGCAGCACCCGCGCACCTTCATCAGTGTCCAAGGTATCCACAAGGTGCAGCAGACTAGCTAGCACGGGTGAGCTCCAAGTACTGTTGCTCATCCGGCAAATGCCAGACTTGCCGCATTGCCTCTCTTAGCGCAGCTGCATGGTTGCAGGTAACCAAGGCATGCATCACTGTCTCATCCTCCTTTCCACAAATCCCACAGGTGCCATTTGTGACGATTGTACGTCTTATTTCATTACTTTCCATCTAAACATCAGGATTTTGTGTTGTAACGGCATCTTCTAATACTTAGTCCAAATTGGGCGACCCTTCTGAGCCGCTAAGGATGATTGGCGCCCTCGCATGTTCTTCCTCAGCAAGCCCCTTTGCCAGCTTATATGCACTAAGAACGGAAAACACACCACTCTTTTCATACTGTCATGCTGTAAGAAATCGGATGCTCGTAGCCTAAGAAGGGGAGGGGTGAATTGGGTGACCCTTCTGAGCCGCCGAGGATGATTGGTGCCCTCCCATGTTCTTCCTCAGCAAGCCCCTTTGCCAGCTTATATGCACTAAGAACGGAAAACACACCACTCTTTTCATACTGTCATGCTGTAACAAATCAGATGCTCGTAGCCTAGGAAGGGGAGGGGTGAATTAGGCAACTAAAAACCTTAATTTATGACTTCACTACTTTTACACAAAGTAAAACTAGAATACTATCTAGATGTGCAACTATAGTTGTTCTAGTGTGAAACTCCCATCTCAAAACAAGTTTTGCAACTTATAACCAATCATAGCATGATACTACTCTAGGAAAGTAAAGGCAAGCAAAGATTGCAAGAGAGTAAATGTGGAAACATAAAGAGGGATGAGAGGAAGCAAAATCTTGACACGCGATTTATCCCGTGGTATCGGTAGGCACTAAGCCACCCCTAGTCCATGTTGTTGAAGCACTCACACAAGAGTATTGCTTCCCGGTCACCAAGTCTCTCCCAAGAGCACCACTTGACTCGCCATAAAGGCTCGCCACTTAGGCACTCGCCAAGCTCTCTTGGTCACCTTGATGCAGCCACCACCAAGGAGCTTCTCCACCAAGGAAGGGGGTCTCCACGTCCCCTACACAAAGTGTTCTCGCCCTTCACACCAAGTCGGAGGGTCGAAGACGATTGTCGGTGAGCCACTTAGGCCCCAAGGCTTCCGGCACATGCACTTTGCACACCTTGATTCACTCAAGCATAACCTCACAAGGTTGGCACAACCTTGCACTCACTCAACTCTAAACTAAGCCTAGCACTAAGCACATACACAAAGCATATGCAAGTCTATGGATGAGCAATTAAGCACTTTGATGGATTGGATATGATCTTCTAGGTGTCTTGCACTCCTTTGCACTTCCACACAATCCATCAACCTCAAAAATAGGTGAGTGGAGGGGGTATAAATAGACCAAGGCATCCAAAGAGCCGTTGGCTAACGGCCACTAAAAAAAGGTAGTGTCAGATGAACTGATGCTATGCTTTTCCTAGGCGTCGGTTCATCTGGTGCCCTCCATGTCACATAGTTGTTGCAGATCTACTGACACAACTGCTCCGATGCTATACACCGACAGTGCATCGGATCATCCGGTGCTGAAGTACTTCTCGCCAAAACCTTACTGTCCGCATCTTCGAGACCGTCGGATGAGCCGCTGCTCCACCGTCGGTTCATCCGGTGCTACTAACTTCGCTGCTTCTCCTCTGCAATTCATCTGGCACATCTGAAAACTGGACCGTCGGATCATCTGACAGTGTCAACTTCATTTTGAATGCAGCTCAGTGTACCAAGTGCACCGACGCTTCCACCGATGGTACCGTCGGTTCATTCGACGGTGGCTTTTCTTGTTTTCTTGCGTTGTTGACTTATTTCTTTGCTTCTTTGATTGTGGTTGCATCCATGGGACCTAGATATGTCTATAAGGACATGCTAGACAATGTGGTTAGTCCCATTGCTTGTGTTAGCATGAATCACCAAAATCAACCCGAATAAATGGCAAATGAGGCCATGTTCCCTACACATGCCAAAAATCCTCCACATGTCTTGATGGCAACCTAATATTTAGAATCATCAGCACATCAGCCTCTCTAAAGAAATCTCGTTTGCATCCTCCTTCCATTCCATTGTGTTCTCGTCAATAAACTGACCTGTCTAGGAGTCGAGGGCCGGCGCATCGTCGTCTTTTTGAGGCGATGATGTTGTTGATCCTGTTAATCTCAAAGAAGATGATCTTTGGAAGAAATCTGAGCATTGCTTGGGTTGCCGATGGTGGAGACGAAGGATGTGTCGTGGGTACTGGAGTTGGCCGATGCATTTGGGAGGCAGTGTACTCGGCTGATTCGCCTAGTAGAAAGCCCTCCTCTGCGGCCTCCACTTTGTGGAGTTTGGCTCTGGTGCCCGGTGACGATTGGTAAGCAGCTTCGACGGCGGCGATGAACGGATCGCTGAAGGCTTCGAGGAAGATGAACACGAGTTTTAAACTTCTTTGTAATTTTCCTTTTCTTTCGGATCCTGTTTAAAGAGACCAGTGTAATGCGCTAAGATCAATACATGTTCCTTTAAAACACGACCTCCTGGTCCAACCACGAGGAATCCAAGCCTCGCACCATACACGAACTGACCGGCCATTCTCAATATGCCAGTAAACTCCTTTTTTGATAGTTCGTGTACTATTGCTTTCCACGTCGGGGATTGAATGGTAGGAAAGGCCGTTTCAAGTTTATTACCATTCGGGAAATATTTTGCCTGGAGAACACGGGCACACAAACTGTCAGGTCGTTCTATCAATCTCCAGGCCTGCTTTGCTAACAGTGCCTGGCTAAATAGCTTCATATCCCGGAAGCCCAGAGCCCCAGGCCACCCTCTCCTTTCGAAGTCGAGAATTCGTCCCAAACAATCCAGTGCGTTTTCCTTTTCCTGCTGTTTCTCCCCCATCAAAATCTCCGAATACACTTGGTCAGAGCTTCATGTACCGTCCCTGGCAGTATAAAAATACTCATCACGTATACCTGGATGGTCCGTGCTACTGATTTGATGAGTGTTCGTTCCTTCCCTACCGAAGACAAGTGCCGCTCATCCCATGCGTTGCATCTTTTTATTAGCCTTTCAGTGACCGCCTGAAATTTTTCTTCTTTCATTCTTCCTTCCGGCATAGGCAGCCCTAGATGCTTAGCCTCGAAAGTAACCCTGTGTACATTCAGCTGCTCCCTGACCTCAATTGCATGGTCTGCTTCTCAATAAACAAAATGGAGCATTTGTCAAAGTTAATTAGCTGCCCAGTACCACGACATGAGTACCTCTCTCGCGCCCCTTTTACAGAGGATGCATGAACTCTATTTGCCTGGAAGAATAGCAGACTGTCATCAGCGAATAACAGTTGTGTAATCTCTAGGTCTCGTGTACACACCTTCACCCCTTGGATTAAGCCATTTGAAGCCTCCTTCTTCAACACTTTATACAAACCATCGACAACAAAATGGAATAAATCCGGTGACGACATATCACCTTGTTGTAAGGCCCATGTAGGTTGGATGGTGTCTAATAGAACACCATTGAAGCGAACAAAGTATGGTGCAGTGGTAACACACTCCATTACCCATTGCATCCACTGCCGCTAAAAGCCCAGCTCCCAAGAACACTTTCTAGGTATCTCCAATCCACACGGTCATACACCTTGCCGATCTTGGCAAGATCCAATTTGTAAGCACATAAATTACTCCGGTCCAAGTTATCTTCGTGAATGGCATGAATACACTCAACAGCAATTAAAGCATTATCAGTAATCATGCGACCTGTAATAAAAGCACTTTGACTCGGAGATAATATCATTCAGGATGGGTCGCAACATGTTGTCTAAGCACTTAGAGACAATTTTATAGATGATGTTGCATAACCTAATAGGCCTATAATCTTTTAAGCATTTTGGATGTTGCACTTTAGGAATGAGCACAATAGCTGTATAATTTACCCCCTGTGGCATTCACCCTTCCTAAAAAAGCACTTAATAGCATTGATTATGTCCTTCTTCAATAAACCTAGTTCTGTTGAAAAATCTTGCCGGGAAACCATCCGGTCTCAGGGCTTTCAGAGGACCTATCTGAAAAAAAAGTGTTACCAAATTCCTCGTCCGTGAGAGGTTTACAAAGGTCAACATTCATCTCGTTCGAGATGCAGGGTTCAAACAGGCTAGTGATCTCCAGGGATTTTACATGCAAGCTCTTTTACGGTGGACTATATCACCCTATACCATTGTTGGAAAAGGACCAGTATGAAAGGATCCGACGGTTGAGATTAATTGTATATCACCACAACTTGCACCGTGGTATAGGGAGGTATACATAGGTGGTATAGGGGTATTATTTAAAGTTTTATCTTGGTGGCATAAACGAAAAACATTATTTCTTCATTTCAATTTTTTTATTTCCCTCTGGTGATATGGCCAAATCTTTTTTCACATTTCAAACGGATTAGGAATACGAATGATTTTTTTTTCAAAGAGACTATTAGGAATATCATTCGTATCAACATTGGCAGCTTGGAGACCGGCCAGCTTGGCCCAGAGCTGCTCAAGTTCTTTTCTTACCGTCCCAAAGTGCACAAGACTCCAATGTTTTAAGGAAGTTAACACATTCTTCAGAGCCCTGTTGATGATACCCAGGTCGCCCCGGGTTTGCTCACCCTCCCAAGCTGTTCCAACATGCTCCCCAAGAATACCTCCCTTTCCCAGATGATCTCATAGTAAGGTTGTTTATATGTGCCCAAACTATTATCCTCTTTTTGAACACGCAGCAAGAAGGGGGCAATGATCAGAATAAGGAGAAGTCAAATGAGTCCCCCTGATTCAACCGCACTTCGACATCCCTAAGCCCGTCTTTTCTATTGTCATAAGTCGAAGGAACCCCGGAAAAACCAAAATCTCGCAGCTCACAAAAATCCAGAGCATCCCTAAAAACCTCCACTTGTCTATCTTGTCTCCTAGTTTCAGAAAAAAAATGCTCATTGCCACATAGCTTCATTAAAATCATAATAAGTGGAGCAGGTTTTCAAACATTGCATCCCATATACGCTGTCTATCCTCTACCCTCTGTTCCCCATAAATAAAGGTTGCCCTCCAGGTTCCGCGCTAGGTTCTTCCTTAATAGACGTGTGGATATAAGAATCATCAATAGTAAAGAGATCTACTAAAATGTTTTGGAAACTAGATATGCACAAAACCAAAAAAAAAGTCTGAAGTGGAATTTATATGTAATAACTCCAAAATGACTACACAATGTTGTTTGGCTCTCTTCAGTAGATATTTTGCTGATTTGTACAACATATTTGTTTTGAGATAAATATATTACACGTTGATTTGTGACTGATTTGTTCTAAGAGAAAAATAGGACACAAGAAGTCGAAAAGAGAGAAGCCGAACAGAGCTCACACTCATCCGGTAAACTTTACTTTTCCAAAAACCAAATTATTTTGCCGTTATTATACCTAAGTCGGCCAGCCCACATTCTACCTTCCACACTAACAATTTTTTAAAAATATATATCGATGCCACTGTTTCAAATGACGTTAGCATTGCAACAGTCATTTGAAATGGCAGTTAGCCCCTACCACCACTTGAAACCACAATAGTGAACAGTAACTCACAGTGGTACTGTAGCACTCCCAACTGCCGTTTCAAACGATAGTAATGGTCCATCCATTTAAAAAAAATCATAATTTTATTTATAAACACGGATGAAGATAAACTTTATACAAAAATTGTAGCTTTTGTCAAGATTTACAACTTTCTAGTTTAAACTTTCTCATTTGAAGTCATCTTGATGCTCAAATAATTGATACAAATGTTTCTTCTCTTGACAACATATATTTAAAAACATATTTCTTTTGTATGAACCTCGATGCAGACAAAAGACAAGTTATACAAAAATTGTAGCTTTCGTCGAGAGTTACAACTATAGTTCATATTTTTTTCATTTGAAATTTTTTCGATGCTTAAATAATCAATTTGACAAGATTTTTTTCTCTCGACAATGTATGTTCAAAAAATTTATAACGTTTAAGGACCGAAATCGTGTATCTCAATGAAGTTTACAACTTTGTTGTTCAAAACATGTCCATTTAAATTCATTTTGACGCTCAAATGATTGACCCTAGATTTAAAATTCAAATTTTAGAATTCGATAGTATGTCGAATATTTGAACCTCAAGATGACTTCAAATGAAAAATATTTACATTAGAATGTTGTAGATCTCGATGAAAGCTTCAATTTTCATATAAAGTTTATCTTCATCCGAGTTTATAAAAAACTATGATTTTTTGAAAATAGATTGGGCCCTACTGTTCACTACATGCTGCGGGGTTCTGGTCATTTCAAATGGCTGTAGGGGCCAACCGCTGTTTGAAACAGCGACTGAATGCTACCACAGTACCACCATTTGAAACAGTCGTATCGGTATAGTTTTGTAAAATATATATTACACTATGAATTTAAAAAATATAAAAAATAAATATAATAAGTAAAAATTCACACCAGGCTGGGCTGTAGCACCCAAATAGCAAGCCCAACCTGGGCAGCCCGTTAAGTCAGAACTCCGAAGGGCCCGCTGTCCGTCCGTCCGTCCGTCCCTCCCCTCGTCGTCGTCGGCCGTCGCTGCGAGTCCGGCCGCCGCCCCCGTCCCGCCCACTCCCTTCCGCCCTTGCCACGCCGGAACGCGTTGGCTCCACTGCAGACTCGCCATGGCGCCGGCGCGGGTGAATGCCGACAAAGTAATTTCGGTTGTTCTGAGAGATTTGCATCCTCTTTCTTAACCTGTCTAGAGGTTCGCTTGTTTTTCTCTGATCATCTTATTATACTTCTCTATCATCTGCGGCATCGATGGCGCTAGCAGGACGCTGAGGAGGAGCTAGAGATGAAGGTGGAGAAGTATTCGCGGGGAAAGGGTGCTGACTTGAAGGTAATCCGTTATTATTCTCAAGTTTACAAGTCCTAATCATGTTACTTTAGCATGAATTTGTTGGCCAGCTATGCTCATGTTCTTCATGTTGAAAATGTGGATTGACTTGTAGGTGTTGAGGGACAGGAAGCTGAAAGGTCAGCTCGCTGTAAAAGAGAAGCTCTATGGCCAGTCTGCGAAAGCTGCTGCAAAGGCTGAACAGGTTCCTCTTTTTCTTTCATTGCATTCATGTGGATTTCTGCAAAATGTCTACATTACATTTGGATTGCAAAATATGCAAGTTGGTGTGTCACTAGAAATGCTACCAATAATTATGAACATTAGATATTGAAATCAAGTGACTGATGTTAGCTGTTTTAAGGCTTCAAGGGAATCCACTTTGGATGAACTGATGAAGTGTGTAGTTGCACATATCGGGTAGCATTCTGAGAATTATTTGAGGAGCTGAAACAGTACATGCAGAAAGGACAAGCCTCAGGAAGATCTGTAGTGTCTTGGGCATTGGCTTGCTGAAAGTACTGTTGCTAAGTTTAAATATACTTTCTTTGGAGCAGAATTTTTGTTGTCTTAAATCAGCTCCTAACTCTAGGGACTGTCTTGCATAACATAAATATGTTTATTAGAAAAGCACTATATTTTAAATTTCTTTGTTTGAATTGCTATGCTTGTAATCTTCATTCTTGATGGTTATGGTAATTAGCCTTTGTTAAATTTGAATATTTGTCCTTTCTGATTTATGTTAATCCTTTGGCAGTGGCTTATGCCTACAGAGGCGGGTTTCTTAGAGCCTGATGAAGACTTGTAGAAGACATATAGGGTTCATCAAGAATCAATTCTGAAGGAAGTGGATCTTTTGAGTTCAAGAAAACCATTTGATATGATCTTACCTGGTAAATCTGTTAACCAATTTTAGTGTTCTGTGAGCAAGTCAACATAACTTGTCTGCTTCTCTTATCAAAACTAGTCTGCTTACTGCTTGACCTGATCACCTTGTTGATCCTGTAGCATAAAAAGAATCTTGAAAAATTGTCTTTCAGTTTGCTGAAATGCACTTCGACATTATACTGTACCAAATACTACATGCACATCCAGTGTCAGTTTTGCTCGATCCAGAAATCTCCATATTCTACATTGGTTGCCTGCATTGTTATTAACTTTTCTGATTATGATCACTGATGATTATGGGGTCTGACTAGCTCTTGTGTTTTGCAGTGCTTGGTTCTTATACTATAGGGTACACATCAAATCTCCGCTACATGCTAGTAGGTGGACGGAAAGGCCATCTTGCAATGATGGATATGCATAAAATGGATCTCTTCAAGGAATTTCAGGTCATTTATTTTATTATTAAAGCATTTCCCTCCAGATGGGTTTACTTTACTACCCTTGTCTACTTCACATTCTCGTTCTGCTATTAGGTTGTTTTTTCCGTTAGTATGTGTTAGTGTATATATGTGTTGTTGGGGGGATTCGGAATCAAGCCTTCCGTATACCTAAAAAATAGAGAGCGGCCATGCGAAGGGTGCCGGCAGCAAAACCCCAGAAACAGCGGATTCCATTTCCACCCTCCGGGCGTTGCGTTTTGGCTGGCACCCTTCGTCGCCAACGAAGCCATCAAACGAATCCAGCATGGCACAGGGTGTCGAAGTCTCGCTTGACAGCTTATTCCGAGACGAAACCTCCGGGGCGAATATTGTTCACTCCGGGAGCCTCGGCCTGGTTTTCGCACAGGGGGTTTCGTCGTTCCTAACACTTAACCAGTTTAAACTTGAGTATTGTTTTCGTTTCAGGTAACGAAGAGGGCTAGGCGAAAGGGGGATCTCCAAAGGGCTCGGGGGTTTTTTTCACCCCGACAAGCGCACGTGATAAGAGCTGGAAAGGCGCCGCGATTTGCGGCGTGACATCATGAAGCGCCGATTACTTGGAGACCCAATTGGAGATTACCCGAACATAGCCTAGCACATTCTGTTTTGATTCGTTTTACACGAGGGTGTTCTCGGAAATGTAAAAGTCCGCCCGCCTCCCTATAAAAGGAGACGGACCGGCACTTGTAAAGGGGATCAACTTTTGAGAAATCAACTGTCAAACAAAAGAGCCTTTGGCTGTCCTTTGTTCTGTGTTTTGGTTTTGGTTCTTGAGCTTTTGTTTCCCTTCATTGTTCGTGTGCGAGAGCTGCGGCTTTCCCCACAACATGTGTGAGTAGCCCATATGGCCTGTGTACATCCCGTAGAGGCCCATGTATAGCTAACTATATACCCACCCTTCTAGGGTTGGAGGAATATAGAGAATATTCCTTCTATCATGGCATGTTTCTCCTCCTCTCCTAGCCGTCGCCGTACCTGCTGTCCATGGCCGGCCGGCCGCCGGTGGTGCCGCCGCTGCCTCTCTCTTCCTCTGGCGCGCCGCGCTCTCCTCCAGCTGCCGCACTCGAGACCTCGTCTGCTCCTCTGCTCGAGCCTGCACGCTGCTCTCGAGCTCACGCGTCGCCACCTTCTCTCTCTCCCCAGGCTGGCCGCCTCACCTCCTCTACTTCCCCCGCTCCGGCGCGCCGCCGCCTGGACCTCCCTGCATCCCACGGCCATGCAAGCCGCCGCCGCACCGCGCCGCGCGGGCGCGCGTGCAACCCTCCTCGGCCGGCCGTCGCCGCCCCGAGCCGTGGGCGCGAGCGCGCCCTCCCCGCTCCGCCGCCCTCCTCTGCTGCTGTGGCCCGCCGCCCCCTCGCGGATCCCGTCATGGACATGCTTGCCGCACTCCCCAAGAGGAGCACGGGGTCGATCCCGTCGCCCTGCCCCTGTCTTGCCTGCCGCGAGCGCCAATGGCGTGTTTCCCGCCGCCGCGGGCGCCACCCTCCTCCTGGGTGCGGGCGCGGATGGTGCCTCACACGGTGTGGATGCGGCCCCCCATCCCTCCTCCGCAGTTGTGCTCCGATCTCGATGTCGGTCCGTGAGGCTCTGGCAGATCCGAACTAGCGTCGTGCGATGGAAGAGGAGTACGGAGCTCTTCTTGCCAACAAGACTTGGGACCTTGTGCCGCGTCCGTCTGGTTGCAATGTGGTGACCGACAAGTGGATTTGGACGATCAAGCGGCGTGCTGATGGTACTCTGGAGCGCTATAAGGCGCGTTGGGTCCTTCGGGGGTTCACTCAACGTCCTGGTGTGGACTATGACGAGACTTCCAGTCCAGTGGTGAAGCCTGCTACAATACTGTGACAACCCGCCCAGGAAAATACCGTACTATCGCCTAAGACCGATCCACTTTGGTCATTAAGCAATAATAAAGTATCATCTTGTCGTTAGTTGCCGGGTTAACGCCCGGTAAATCACTTGAAAAGCACAAGGATCGAATATATGCATTAAAACTCACTCGAAGGCGAGTCCAGAGATACAACAACATTAATATCCAAATTCGTACCCTAGGGGTTTAATTATTACAAACCATAGTTTTTGTCATGACGAAATAGTTCAGAGTTTTCGAAAAATAGCGGAATTTAACTAACGGAAGCGAAGACACCACGGGAGGCCATCCATGATGCTTTCAGTAGTCGTCCTCCACCCACTCCAGCTCCCAGCCGGGCGGGATCTCTCCGGGCCACACATCACTGAAGGCATTACCTGGATCAACACATTATAGCAAGGCTGAGTATACTAATACTCAGCAAGACTTACCCGTCGGTGATAACTACTTCACCAAATCTAGACCATGAAAGGCTTTTTGGCTACTGGGTTGCTTTTGCTAAAAAGTAACAAAGAGTAGATCCTTACTTTCAAGATTTTAGCACAAGTTTTAGTAGTTTAATCTTTACTACATTAGCCAACTAGTACAAACAAAGTTGTACAATACAATTAATCAAGTATAATATTCATCAACTTCCATCATTAGGGATCTCATGACTAGTGGAGTAAGTAGTCTCGGATAACGGTGAGAGGCCGACAATCGATTGATTTAAACCTTGCAAGGTAGACCCAAACACACGGTAGGCTGCCCCCGAAAGGACAACTTTCCCAGGCCGTCCCCAAAAATCCTCGGGTCGGGATCGAATCTTACGGTCTTTGGTGCGGGCTATCCGCATACCCCGCGAGATACCCGAAGTCACCATACACCACCGGTGGCGAGCCGTGAGAGCGAATCCCAAGAGTAGTAACGGTAGGATCCCTTGCCGCCTCATTAAGGTACTAGGCTTACCGGTCCCATACCCGACATGTGCTTAGTACGTTCAAAGACTTAACCCACATAACCACTGGACCGGAGCCCAGATCCCATGCTCTTACCACATGAGCAATCCATTTAAGGATACATTGTGATTCCTATCTAGGAACCTATTCTCGTGAGTGAGGTCATCACCCGACTTGTAACGGTCCTATAGCTTAGCAGCTATTGACCTATCATACTAGTAGGGACAGAAGGTACCTAGGGATCATGCATCTAGGGTTTCATTCAACTCCTGAACGTAAATGCACAATCATCCATAGATAATTGAATAAAGAATTTGAAAAACTAGGTTAGATGCACCGGAGCTTGCCTTCGTCAGCTAGGTTAGCCTGGGCACCCTCGGTGTCGAGTACTTCCACGTCTTTGCGGCCGACGCTTCCGCTCCTCCTTCCTCGGTTTCCGGGACAAGGGAGTAATCTCCGTCCGGAAGATCTACACGAAATGCAATGCAAGATTTAGGTGATGTGATAGTTTGTTGCCTTATCCGACTCTTGGTTGGTCATATTCACCTTAACAAGCATTTAGATAAGGTTTACCTTTTAGGAAGGTTATTGGTGTACATGGGTTATTCTTTATTGCATTTTTGAATAAAGGTTTTTATTGTACTTGTCATTTCATGTGAAGGCTTTAATCCTTTTACTTTCACAAGCAAGGGTGTAAATAATATTTTTATTTATGAATTACTTTCTGATCAGCAATGATAATTAATTATCTTTTTAATGAAATTAAATAATACTTTCAAAAAGAAAAAGAATTAATTAGGGGTTTTCTTTATTTAACTTCCCTTTAATATTAAAAGGGTTTTTAAGCTTTTTATTAAACAATTAAATTCCCAAAAAATAAAGAAGTGATTCATATGCATACTAGCACCTATCCTGGTCCATTGGACCCACATGTAAGTGTTGGATGCTAGGAAATTAAATATTGGAGAAAATAACAAGGACTAGCTAGTGATTCATTTTAAATGCATTCAAAAATAAATAAGCATCAAAATGATCTAAACTTTCTCATGCCTGCTCTCTGGTCCTAAACAAGTCTAAATAACCAGCACATTCACCTAGGAACTTCACTGATCTGGGTTTATTAATTTGCAAAGGAAAACATGCATAATTCAAGAATAATCATTTCTGTTAATCCATAAATCATGATCAATTCACAAGATGTGCATTTTGACATATCAAGATAGTGTGCACAAGTTGAGCTCAAGAACATAAATATATTTAACAAGAAAAATTAATTAGGCAGTTTTTGCAAGAATGGACAAGAATTTATTTAACAAGATCTACTGCATAACTTTGTGCAATTTTTGGCACAGCAACTAGTCATATCCTAACACTCAACATGTTATGGGCAGCCGGAGGGCTGGCCCCTCTATCTGTCCTGTCTAGAGATAGGATTAGTTAGTTGGATAAGATCAGTTAGAGATAAGATTAGAATTAGATCTTTACTTAAGGGTCAAGTCAGCCCCTCTATATAAAGAGAGGCAATGTATTCAGATGAAAATCAATCAATGAAGAATTAATCAATCTCGAATCCCCCCAATTCTCCAAACCAAGCGCGAGCGGGAAGGACTAGATCCTCCCCCTCGGCGGCGGTTACCTGCCGGACCATCCCGACATTACATTGGTATCGGACGGCCGGCGATTCTCGACTCCATGGCTTCGCCGCCAATCTATCCGCACCAAAGCCAATCGAGGACCGGGTCCGATCCGGAACTCGGATTGCCGGCGCATATGCCGTGGCACCGGCTTCATCCATCGCCGGTTCGGCTAGCCACGGCTTCCAATCGCCCACCGACTCCTTCATTGGAAGAGCTAGCGGCGGTGCGGCTTCGGGGCGGCCGCACGTGGATTCCTCACAAGATTGAGGATGCGGGCGTTGCGCGAGGCGCAAGTCCGCTGCGGCGGACTCGTCGATTCCTCATCGGGGGAGTACGGATCATGGCTTCCAATGGGGGGCGAAGCCGACGCCGACGCCATCGACCTTGCTTTGTTTGGAAATTAACCCGAGCACGCCTCGGCGGCGCGGGGTTCCGCCGGACACGACGGGTCGCCTCCGCGTCGTGACGGCGGGCGATTACAAGGAGCGCGGCCGCCCATGCCATGGTCACCGTTGTCCCCGGGTTCCGTTCCTTCACGGGACTCGGTGCCGGCCGCCACGAGCTCGTCTTCGCGGCCTCCGACCGCATCCGGGCAAGCGAGAAGTGGGTGCGGCGGCTAGGCTGCGGCGGCACGCAACACCCTAGCGCGGAAGGCGGCGAGGGCGCTACGTGAATCGTGGAGCGGCTCATCTCTTCCTCCACGGGCGGTGCACGAACGGCGCAATCTTCGACGCCAAGGACGGGTTCGGCCGCGGCGGACAACTCCTCTCGCCTGCGATTAGGAATTGGCCTGTGGTGGGCTGCACCTGTGGTGGGCTCCTACGGCCGTTTGTTTTCAGCCCTCGTGCCTGCACATGCTGGGTTGCTATTTCCATGGGACCCAGGCGGAGGTGCTTCATCAGATCTTTCTGCACTTGAAAATAGGCATCCACACCTACTTCATCTTTTAGTCATAATAATAAACTTAAGCCGAGATGTAAAAGGCTTAAGAGTTTGCCGTGTCCTCCTCCAATAGGTTTGATGCAGCTCGAGGACGAGCTGCTCATAAGGGGGGAGAAATGTTATGGGCAGCCGGAGGGCTGGCCCCTCTATCTGTCCCGTTTAGAGATAGGATTAGTTAGTTGGATAAGATCAGTTAGAGATAAGATTAGAATTAGATCTTTACTTAAGGGTCAAGTCATCCCCTCTATATAAAGAGAGGCAATGTATTCAGATGAAAATCAATCAATGAAGAATTAATCAATCTCAAATCCCCCCAATTCTCCAAACCAAGCGCATAGCAGGAAGGACTAGATCCTCCCCCTCGGCAGCAGTTACCTGCCGGACCATCCCGGCATTACACAACATATCCAAAATTGAGATACAGAGGAGTTATGGATTTCAAGTTATGACAGATCTAGGTTTAACACATTTGTATTTTTCATGCTAAAACTATTTAGAATCTAGCCTTGAGTAAATAACAAAAGAGATGGGGTTTATCATCCTGAACCCTACAAAATTAGTTTGGGATTTTTCTGATTTTTCTATGAATTTCTAGGCATTTTACAAGACACTGGACTAATCTGCAAGAAAAACTAGATAGGGTTCTTCACAAACCAGCCCTGCAATTTTACACGAAACACCCTAACCAGATTCGAATCACAGCAATTGGGTCCCTGGCCGGGGAGGGCGGCGCGGGCGCTGCCAATTCTGGCGAGCCGGCGGCGCTCCTGGCCGGGCAAGCGGCCTGGTGGGACCAACAGCTCACCTAGGGGTGGCAGGGAACCGGAGGGGAGGCAGTGAGTTGACCAGCGACGAGGTTTGGCGGTGGCCGGTGGCGGTGACCGCGGCGGCTCGGGAAAGGGCGGCGGGAAGGCGAAATGCGGGCAAACAAGCGAGCGCTGGAGCTTCACCAGAACCTAAGGAAGCTACTAGAGCGGCTGGCCAGTGACGAGCACGGGCGGGAGATGCTAGCACCGAGCGGTGGCGGCCATGGCGGCGTGTGGTTCGGGTGGCGCGCGGAGGGGGAACAGGAGGGCTTATATAAGCTGCTCAGCGCGACCAGGGTGACGTAGCGGTGATGGGGAAGATACCCGCCGTGCTACGGCGGCTCGGGGCTCGCGCGTACGGCGGGCGGCCTCGGGACGCCTCGGGACGGGGCGCGTTGGGGGCGCGGAGCCTCGGGATGGAGCATGCCTCGGCCGGTGTGGCCTCGGGCGGCGCGGGCGTGGACGCCGGGGCAAGGCCGGCGGCGGGCGGCGACGGCGGCGGGCGGGTGCGCACGACGTCGCGCGTGGTGGCGCTCTGTGCTCAAACGTTTTGCTGGAGCCCTGTTCAAGTCGATTTTTCTCTAAAATTTTCAATAGAACTGGACCAAGTGATGAATACCAAAGTTGTAGGTCTAGCTACCAACAACAATTTCTACAAAAGCCATATAGGTTTTTCTGCCCAGATCAAAAGTTATTTGAATGCCAACTTTGAATATCAGCAGGGTTTGGCAAACAGTGATTTCTGGCTTGCACTTGATTTTTCAAGTTTTTCCCCTCAAAATTTGAAATGCCAATCTACATGAAAGTTGTGTCCCTCATTAAGATCTACAACTTTCATAAAGGTAGAATTTTAAGTGTTTAGGTGAATTTTGGAGAACGCGGCAAAAGTTCCGGCAGACACTTGTGGACACTAGGGTGGCAAGGGGTTTGACCCAACCTTTGACCAGGGGTTGGCCCCACAAGTGTGTTTACTAGTCAATTAGGGTCACTAGGGTGGGTTAGTGAGTTTTTCGAGGTGAGGGCCCAGGTTGACCTAGGTTTGACCACGGTTGACTATTTGACCGGCTATTAAGGTTAATTAAAAACCTGGGGCGTCACAAATACGCACTGTTCTCTCTTTGGCTCTCTCTCGGTCTTGTCCAGTACACCAGCTCGATGTCAAAAATGCATTTCTTCATGGCACGCTGAGCTGACCGAGATAGTCTACTGCAGCCAGCTAGCAAGCCAGCAGGGTTTGTGGACTCCAGTCATCCGGATTTGGTCTGCTGGTTGAACAAGTCTCTCTATGGTTTGAAGCAGGCTCCTCGGGCATGGTACTCTCGGTTTGCCACCTTCTTGCTGACACTGGGGTTTGTTGAGGCAAAGTCAGATACTTCACTGTTCATATATCACCATGCTGATGGGGTTGCCTACCTCTCTACGTTGATGACATTGTTCTGACTGCCTCTAGTCCACGGCTGCTTCAGCGGATTATCTCCTCCCTTCAGCAGGAGTTTTCCATGAAGGATTTGGGCACGCTTCACCACTTCTTGGGCGTGACAGTTGAGCCACGTCAGGCTGGTCTTCTCCTTCACCAGCGTCAGTATGCCCTTGATATCCTGGAGCGTGCCGGGATTGCAAGCCTTGCTCCACTCCTGTTGACACTCAGGCGAAGCTGTCTGCTACCCTGGGTGATCCTGTGGCTGATCCTACTGCTTATAGGAGTCTTGTTGGAGCCTTACAGTACCTCACTTTCACCAGGCCGGATCTCACCTACGCTGTCCAGTAGATTTGCCTCCATATGCATGATCAACGGGAGTCACACCTTGCTGCGCTGAAGCGCCTTCTTCGCTACGTCTGAGACACTGTTGACTTCGGCTTGGTCCTCCATCAGTCTCCGTCTGCTGAGCTAGTAGTCTACACTGACGCTGACTGGGTGGGGTGCCCGGACATGCGCCGCTCTACCTCCGGTTATGCCGTCATCCTCGGAGGCAATATGGTCTCCTGGTCGTCCAAGCGACAGCCGGTTGTCTCTCGCTCGAGTGCTGAGGCGGAGTACCGGGCTGTTGCTAACAGCGTGGCTGAGGCGTCCTGGCTCCGACAGCTCTTGGCTGAGCTTCACAGCCCGCTCGCCAAGAGCACGCTCGTCTATTGTGACAACATCAGCGCTGTGTACCTCTCCACCAACCCAGTTCAACATCAGCGGACGAAGCATGTGGAGATTGACTTGCATTTCGTTCGTGACCGAGTGGCTATCGGTGATGTTCGGGTTCTTCATGTACCGCCACCTCCCAGTTTGCTGACATCTTCACCAAGGGTTTTCCCTCCTCGGCCTTCTTGGAGTTTCAGTCCAGCCTTAACGTAGCCAGTGGCTAGTTGTGGCTGCGGGGGGCCTTGTGTGTGAGTTTCTTTCTCTTGGCCAGTCTTGTACACCGTTGCGCCGGTAGTCCAGACTTCGAGGGGGGGTGTTAGTGTATATATGTGTGAGTGGCCCATATGGTCTGTGTACAGCCCATAGAGGCCCATGTATAGCTAACTATATGCCCACCCTTCTAGGGTTGGAGGAATATAGAGAATATTCCTTCTATCAGTATGTGCACTAGCTGTTATTAAATTCTAATTTGGGTTATTATAGGCATGATAGATAAAATAGCATAGAAATGGCTATCCTTTTATGTTTCCATAATTGATGAGGGAACTCAATCTTATGGGTTTTGTGGAGGTGGAGATCAAAGAACTTTTAGTTTTTGTGGTAGTAAATTACACCATAGATACGATAACATATGGGATGGATGCAACTAGATCGTGGATCTCAAAAGTTACTCAAAGTTGTCTGGAACAACATCAGGACAAAGCCACTGGTAGTGGCCTACTTACACAGACATGGCTGGACTGTCGCCTCCAATGGATCCAGAGGTGTGTCATAGTGTGTGGCGTTTATTTCACCCCAGTTATTTTTCAAATGCTGTGCTTCCAGATTGTGAGCACTGCAACAGCTTGACAGTGGCACCACCTGGGAGGGAGGGAGGGAGGGAACAGAGTGGATGGATATGGAGTACCACAAGTGGCTACAAAAATTTATGCAAGAGAAAGTACTAAGCACCACGTTATTCGATTTCTTTTGTTGGGTAACATAAGCACCGAAAGGATCAAGATGTCGACGAGAGGGGGGGTGAATAGTCGAACCTAAGAAATCACAACTTTTTCGCAGCTGTTAAATTCAGGTCCGGAGTTTCCGGATATTTTTCCGTATACTCCGGGAAATCCGGAGAATCCGGGAAAATGTCCGGATATTCCGGCTGTCAAGGGGGAATCAAATTCGACAGAAATTAAACTTGCTCAAATGTAAATCTGTGAAAATAGGTTATGCACTGAGATGAGACAAGCCTGTTTATCCACTCCAATCTTGCAGAAACCTCACAACGAGGTAGATCGGCACCAAACCCTAGATATGTGCTCAAGATAGAAACAAACATACAACAAGAAGAACAAGCACACGAGACAGAAGGATTTGTTACCGGAGTTCAACTTCACACCTTGAGGTTTATGTCTCCGTTGAGGTACCCACAAAGGGTGGACCTTTATACCTAGGTCACTTTCCTCCCTCTAGCGACCACAAAGATCAAGCTAGAGTTACTTACTCAAAGTCGGGGTGATACAAACTTCCTTGCGCAGCCACAATCTTTGGATGCTCCAAGGCAACGCCTAGCCGGCTAGGAGCTCAAATCTCCAAGAGTAACAAACACGAATTTTGCCAACCAAGCGAAGAACCAGGTGCTCTAGAGATGGGAAATCAGCTCACTAGCACTCTCCAAGCTCTTGCTCTCAAACCCTCTTAAATCCCCACAAAAAATCTCACCAAACTTGAGCCAAGGGGAGTGAAGGAGGGAGTAAATGAGGTTTGAAGATGTTCAGGTCGAAATGGCAGGAGAGAGAAGTAAAGGAAGGGGTGGAGGGGGCTTTTATACCCCTCTCACCCAGAATATAGCCGTTGAGGTCTTAAGACCCGGAGTATCCGGGGTAAACCCGGAAACTCCGGGAAGCCTGGAGACTCCGGGGTAAACCCGGATACTCCGGTCTCCCAAGGTCAGCACCCAAGAAAAGATCCCCGTGAAAGTGTTGGTGCAAAGGTGTTTCTCATAGGTTTTGTTTTAGCAACTAGAGCACCTGTTCGACTCTTGGAAGACATAATTTCTGTCCCTCTTGATAGTACGGCATTCCTAGGACTCAAATTCAAAAGTGTAAAATAAATAAAAAGCCTCTTAGGAACCCTTTGTAGCATCACTTCCTTTTTGTAGTGTCAATGAACTGCACTTGATGCCACTTATAATTTTAATCCCTGCTCATGGACTAGATAAATCATTAGCTACTTAAGTGTGTGTCATTAAACCACCAAAACCCACTTAGGGGGCCAAGATACTCTTCAAGCACTTAAATAAATGACATGGCAACTTCACACAGCTACCAAATACATGTGATAAGTAACTTACACTTGTATAAGATAATATATATTTTTTCATTTCATATGCTTTGATTGGTGGAAGCTAAATTTGAGCCGACTTTGATTGTTGTAGTCCAGGCTGGTCATTTTCTTACAACAGTAGGATGTCGTATCTATTGTCTTCACCTTCGTTTTTTCAGTCCATGTTTTCTTTGATGATCTCCATTATGTGAATGATGTTTGGTGGTTTTAGGCAAATGTCAATATATCTTTTTCAGGCATCACCCTTTGGGGTATGGGTATTTTCTCCGGTTTTGATAATCACAATCATTGCTAGACATCTCTTGTTTCTTTTTAATGCACTTCATGCATATTGCGCTTCTCTGATCTAGTGTTCTTTCTTCAGGTGAGGGAAACTGTTCGTGATGTGGCATTCTTAAGTAACATTTTTTACTTTGCTTGAACTGTGTGCTATGCTTTCATTGCTCATAAAATATATTAACATGTTTTGTCTGTTAGCCTGAAAATATTTGAAAAATGTGGTATTGAAATCTCTATCTTTGTTCAGAAATAAAACCATATACCAGAGTATGATTAGATTTGTTGATCAAACAGGCCATATGATTTTTTGAAATGGTCGCTGCATTGCATGTTCCTCATAGCTGTTGATAAGGCCATTGGATGGTCCAATATTTATACTTCAAAATATCAATATTAGACTAGAGCAGACAAAACTTTTTATGCTTCAAGTCGATGCTTTATTATAGCCAATTGTATAAGGATGTTGGTCTTTATAAATTCCTGTGTACTGTTACCATTCTGTAGTTACTCATTGGAATGTTTCTGAAACAGGTACCCCTACATATATAATCGACATGGTACTGAAATTCACTGTCTGAAGGTAATCATTGGAATATTTGAATATTTCTTTCTCTTCTTATTATATCGACATGCAGCTCTCTCCCGCGTGTTCGAGAAAAATCTTGTTTTCTATTTCTCTATGTTCTTATGACTTCACGACAAAAAATATGGCACTTGAGCTATCAGCTAATTGTGAAGTACTCCGTATGTGGCACTATGTGCTCATTGATTACTTATACAATCACATACAATCACATAGGCAAACTTTTATATTCATTATTGCTGGGGGAAATAGTCAATGCCATTGCAAGTTATGTGTTCTTGGAATATCTATGAGACTATGTGGCTAACGACAACTTGTCATATTTGTAAAAGGTTTGGTCTTGGGTTAAACTTTTGACATGTTTGAAAGAATTTTCTGTAAGATGTAAAGGGGGGGGGGGGTGTTATGGACGCCTTCTATGGGCATCAGTACATGGGTCGCTGCAAGCAGGCGCCAAGTCAGGGTTAGTTCAGATAATTGCGGAGGATTAGCGTTGTTAGTTTGAGTGCTTAAAGATAGGCGAGTTTGTTAGCCGGTGGTGTCATATAAACCAACCGAATTAGAGTAGTCAGGTAAGCAGAGATTGAGTTGTTTAAGTCCAGAGCCTCTTCGGAGGGCGGATAGACTTATCTGCTAGATTTGGTTGGGATTTACTTGTGAGATTTGGATCAATAAAGCTAAACCTTCCTCTGCTATATCATTTGGTATCAGAGCCTCCTTCTTCCCCTGCGCCGCCGCACATATCCACCCGCGCCGCCAGCTTCCTCCTGCTGCGCCGCTCCCCTGTGCCCACCCTGCGCCGCATTGCACCGCCCAACCACCTTCCCCAATCCGTGCCACAGACACTTCGTCTGCGCCTGCGCCGCCGCCACCGCCGCATCCCTCGCCATGGGAGACGCCATGACCCTAGACGAGCTCAAGCAGCTCCTCAGCAACCTCGCGGGCGACGTCACCGCCATCAAGGCGGACCAATCTCGCCTACACGTGGCTGTGAACAAGGTCCAATCGGACATCCTCGCCGACGGCTCGTCTGCCTCCAGTAGGGGGAAGGGCGTCGACGGTTCTGGTGGCTCGGGCCCCGCCGCCTACCACAAATTGCGCTTTCCCATGTATGACGGCGCATCCGACCCCCCTCGCCTGGCTACACCGTTGTGACCAATTCTTCCGGGCGGCGAGCACCCCGGAGGAAGAGAAGGTCTTGTACGCCGCTTTCCATCTGAAGGACGACGCCCAGCAGTGGTATTACAGATTGGAACGCAATCAAGGAGTGCCCACCTGGGAGCGCTTCATCGACTTGGTGTCTCGTCGCTTCGGCCCGCCGGCGTGTAGCAATCCCCTCGGCGAGCTTATCAAGCTGTAGCATGTTGGATCTGTCGCCGAGTACCAGGATCAATTCCTCAAGCACATGGCGCGCTGCGACAGAGTCACCGAGCAGCAGCTAATCGCCATCTACACGGTCGGCCTAGGCGACCCACTCCACATCGACGTCGAGCTCCAGCGCCCCGTGACACTGGAGGACGCCATGACATTGTCTCGCGCCTACAAGCGCAGGAACGCGCCGGTCGAGCTTCCGCTGGTCAGCGGGCGCACCACGAGCCGCCCACCGCCACGCTCGGCGTCTTCTGCGCCACTGCCCGTCACCCCGACGCCCACCCCGACGCCTCCCCCTACCACAACACTAGGCGCCCCACAACGTCAGCGCCCACCGCCAGGCACCCGCTTCACCAGACTCTCCGCCGAGGAGATGGCCCAGCGACGTGACACCAGGCTGTGCTACAACTGCCCGGCGGAGTTCTCCAAGGAGCACATGAAGGAATGTACCATGAAAGGGATTTACCTCCTGGAGATCGATGACAATGCCCCTGCCGACGACCCCGACACCGAGGACGTGTGCGCATCTCTCCACGCCATCACTGGCATCGCGTCATCCACAACGATGCATCTCGGCGTTACGCTGGAGAACACCCACGTTCGCGCTCTAGTGGACTCGGGGTCCACGCACTGCTTCGTCGCCACAGCCACGGCGCACCGCCTCGGTCTCGACCCCCTTCCGCGCCCTGGTCTCACTATCGGCATCGCCAACGGCGACCGCATCGCCTGCGTGGGCGTCTGCCCCGCCGTGCCCATCACCATCGGCTCCGAGCGCTTCGACATCGACATCTTCATCATCCCACTGGGCGGCTGTGAGATGGTCCTGGGGTGCCAATGGCTCCGCACCCTCGGGCCCATCCTGTGGGATTTCAAGCGCCTCGCCATGTCCTTCTGGCGCTCCGGCCACCGAGTGCAGTGGATTGGCCTCGACGCCGGCATCGGCGGCCGCGTTACTGCGCTCTCCGGCGACAACCTCCTGCCACTCCTGGCGGAATTTGAGGACCTCTTCGCTGCGCCACGGGGCTTGCCACCAGCCCGCGCCATGGACCATCACATCCACTTGCTCCCCGACACGCCACCCGTCGCTGTCCGCCCGTACCGCTACTCGCAACTCCTCAAGGATGAAATCGAGCGGCAGTGCGACGACATGCTGCAGCAGGGCCTCATCCGCCAGAGTACTTCACCGTTTTTGTCTCCGGTGCTGCTCGTCCGCAAGAAGGACAAGTCATGACGCTTCTGCGGCGACTATCGGGCGCTTAACTCCAAGACGGTGAAGGACAAATTCCCGATCCCCATCGTCGACGAGCTATTGGACGAGCTATGCGGTGCCTGCTACTTCACCAAGCTTGACCTCCGCAGCGGGTACCACCAGGTGCTCATGCACCCCGACGATGTGGCCAAGACAGCGTTCCGCACTCACCACGGACACTTCGAGTTCCTGGTGATGGCGTTCGGCCTCACAAACGCACCGTCTACCCTCCAGGCGCTGATGAACCATGTGCTACGTGCCTTCCTTCGCAGCTTCGTTTTGGTCTTCTTCGACGACATACTCATCTACTCTGCGACGTGGGCGGAACATCTACAGCACGTTCGCGCCGTGTTCTAGGAGCTGCGCACACACAACCTCGCCCTCAAACAGAGCAAATGCTCCTCCGGTGCCCAGGAGGTCGCCATGGATCCCTCCAAGATTGAGGTGGTCCAATCCTGGCCTACACCCACGACGGTGCGCGCGCTTCGCGGCTTCCTCGGTCTCACCGGATATTACCGGAAATTCATCCACGACTACGGCACCGTGGCGCGACCGCTCACCCAACTCCTCAAGCGGGAGGCTTTCACATGGACGGCGGACACGGACGCGGACGCTGCCTTCGCCGCCCTAAAGCGTGCACTGACCACAACAGGGCCGACGCTGCAGCTACCGGACTTCTCCGCCCTGTTCATCGTCAACTACGACGCATCTGGCAGTGGGTTCGGCGCCGTCCTCCACCAAGACGGCGGTCCCATTGCCTTCTACAGCCGGTCGGTGGCGCCTCAGCATGCCAAATTGGCGGCCTACGAGCGGGAATTGATCGACTTGGTCAAGGCCGTGCGGCACTGGCGACCGTACTTGTGGCTGCGGTCGTTTGTCGTGCGCACGGACCACTACTCCCTCAAGTTCCTCCTCGACCAGCGCCTATCGACGATCCCTCAACATACTTGGGTGAGTAAATTGTTTGGATATGATTTCACTGTCGAATTCAACCCTGGCAAGAACAATATGGCGTCCAACACGCTATCATGGCGCGATGAGGACATGCAGAGCGCCGCCCACCTCTCCTCGCCGGCGTTTGACCTCTACGACGAATTCCACAGCGAGGCGGAGGGCCTGCCAGAGATTGTCGAGCTGAAGGAGGATATTGCTCAAGGCACGACGTCTGCGGCTTGGTCCCTCGTCGATGGCCTCCTCCTCCACGACGGCCACGTCTTCGTTCCGGTGACGTCGGCGCTCTGGCCCAAGTTGTTGGCCACAGCTCACGGCACGGGACATGAAGGCGTACAGAAGACGCTGCATCGGCTCCAAGCGTCCTTCTACAACCCCCACGCCACACGCCTCGTCCAGGAGTACATCAAAGGGTGCGCCGTTTGTCAGCGCGACAAAACTGAGCAGCTCCACACGGTCGGCCTACTGCAGCCCCTGGAGGTGCCCAGTTCAGTTTGGGCTGACATTGCACTGGACTTCGTCGAGGGATTTCCACGCGTCGGCGGCAAGACTGTGGTGCTCACCGTCGTAGACATATTCTCCAAGTACGCGCACTTCATCACCCTCAGCCACCCCTACACCGCCGTCTCCATCGCCCGCGCCTTATTCGACAACATTGTGCGGCTACACGGCGTGCCCTGTTCCATCGTGAGCGACCGCCCGGTGTTTACCAGCGTGTTCTGGTCCGAGTTGTTTTCCCTCGCCGGCGTGACATTGCGGCTCAGCACAACGTTCCATCCCCATACAGACGGTCAGTTCGAGGTGACGAACCGGATTTTGGGCGTCTATCTCCGCTGCCTTGCTGGTGATCGCCCAACAAGCTGGCTCTGCTGGCTTCCATGGGCGGAATACTGCTACAATACCTCCTACCAGTCGGCGCTGCAGACTACTCCGTTCCGGGTGGTGTACGGGCGTGATCCGCCCTCATTGATTCCACATCATGCTGGTTCCGCGCGCGTCCAGGCTTTGGATCGCCAGCTTGTGGACAGGGACGGCTTCCTGGAGGAGATTGGGGAGCAGCTGCTCCACGCTCAGGATGCCATGAAGCGGCAGTACGACGCCGGTCATCGCTTTGTTGAATTTCAGGTTAGTGACTGGGTTTGGCTCCGCCTGCACCAGCGCCTGGCCACTGCCATCACCACCAGGGCCGCCGACAAGCTCGCTCCTCGCTACTACGGACCCTACAAGATCCTGGACAGAGTGGGGGCGTTGGCCTACCGTCTGGCGTTGCCGCCGCGCGTGCATGCACTGCGTTTTTCATGTTGTGCCCCTGAAGAAGTTTGAGGGTGAGCCGCCTGCGGAGGTCGTGCCTGTTAGTAGCTGAATTTTCAATCTCATTGAGAGTGAGGATGACACCGAGAGGTTGGGAATTTTCTGGTTTCTTTCTCAAACATACTACAATGCCATGCCAACCCAAGGGGGTTGGGGATACATATTTATAGGGCTGTTGGGGCTGCTAGCTAGCCAAGCATATGCCGAATTCTAGTCTAAGATGCTAGTCTAACTGCTGTCCTAGATGCTGCCTAACTGCTGCCATAAAGCAGTCCAAGATGCTGGGGAATACTACCCTGCTGCAGCCCTAAACAAGTACCATGTCTTCTGCTGCAGCCCCACAAAGACCGCCCCCACAAAGACCAACGGTACGGACGGACGGTACAGAGACTTATCCATCATTCTCCCCCTAAGTCTTGTGTCTTCGTCTTGTGAGATATCTGAACCATCCCACTCTTGGAGCAGAGCTCCAAAAACCTGATCCTCCCAAGAGGCTTGGTGAGCAGATCGGCAAGTTCATCCTTGGTGTTGATGTAGCCTGCCTTGATGCTCCCTTCCTCCAAACAGCCTTGGATGAAGTGATACCTCACCAGGATGTGCTTGCTCCGTTCATGGAAAACGGGGTTCTTCGCCAGGGACAGCGGACTTGCTGTCCACTCGGAGCTCCACCGCTCTAGTGTCTTTGCCAAGGAGATCACCGAGCAGTCGAGCGAGCCAGATCACCTGAGTCGAAGCGGTGGAGGCCGCGATGTACTCGGCCTCGCAGCTGGACAGGGCCACCACCCGCTGTTTGATCGAGCGCCACCGGACAAGACACTTGCCAAGGAAGAAGAGGATCCCGCTGGTGCTCTTGCTAGTGTCGATGTCGCCGGCGTGGTCGGCGTCGCCGTACCCAACGAAGTGTGCCTCCCGGGGCACCTCGGGTAGAAGAGGCCGTGGTCGAGAGTCCCCGCGACATAGCGGACGATCCTCTTCACGCCCCTGCTGGTGCTCTGTCGTCGGTCGCTGCATGAACCGACTAACGTAGCCAACGGAGAACGCCAAGTCCGGCCGTGTGTGGGCAAGGTAGCGAAGGCTCCCCACAAGAGGCCGGTACTGTGTAGCATCCACCTCCTCTGCTGTGCTATCACGGCTCAGCTTCAGCCTCTCCTCCATCGGAGTGAGAGCTGGGTTGCAGTCGGTGAGCCCTGCTAGCTCAACGATGCGCTTAGCGTAGGCAGTCTGTCGAAGCGTGATCCTGGAGTCGTCTTGGTGCACCTCAATCCCCAGGTAGAAGGAGAGAGGCCCCAAGTCATTCATCTGGAAAGTGGCCTTTATTTCTTCCTTGAACGCTGCCACTTCCGCTTCCTTGGTGCCGGTGATCACCAAGTCATCGACGTAGACGCCCACCAGCAGGGTGTTTCCTCCACTACCCCGCCGGTAGACGACCGCCTCGTGCGGGTTTTGCTCGAAGCCCATCCTCTTGAGTGTGGAATCCAACTTGGCATTCCACGCCCTCGGTGCCTGCCGCAAGCCGTAGAGGGCCTTGCGCAGGCGCAGCACCTTGCTCTCCTTGCCGGGGATTGCAAAACCCGGCGGCTGGTGCACATAAACCTCCTCCTTCAAGTCGCCGTTAAGAAACGCCGACTTGACGTCGATGTGGTGGACGCGCCAGCCCCCCTGGGCAACCAACACAAGAAGGAGCCGCATAGACTCCATCTGTGCTACGGGGGCGAAAGCATCGTCGAAGTCGACCCCCTCCTGCTACACGCAACCTCGTGCCACCACGCGAGCCTTGTGCTTGATGACGTCGCTGGCTCCATCCCTCTTCAGTTTGAACACCCACTTAAGGGTGATCGCGCGGTGACCACGAGGGAGATCAGCAAGCTCCCAGGTGCGGTTCTGCTCAACCTCATCCATCTCCGTCTTCATCGCGGCACGCCATGCCGCGTCTCGCTCGGCCTCTGCGAACGACCGAAGCTCGCCGTCGTCGCACGCAAGGTGCAACTGCACCTCCAAGTCGTGTGGCACGAGTCCCGGCACTGGTTGATCGCCGAGAAGGTCCTCCATTGTACGGTACCGCAGCGGCTCACCATCGTAGCACGCGTCGATGCGCTCCTCATCGTGGGAGAGTGGGGTGGTGAACGCAACCGGGCTGGGCTCAACATGAGATGGTGCTGAAGTAGACGTGCCCGGGGGGTGGCTATCGGTGCCGGGGCATCTGGCATTGGTGCCAGAGTACGGGGAGTCGTCGGCTGTGGTGGAGTCGGCGGAGAGCTCGTCGCAGTTGAAGTCGTGGCTGGAAAGCGTGGAGTCGCTGGAGTAGCGGGCGTCGCAGCTCGAGCCGTGGCTCGAGAACGTGGTGCTGCCGGCGTAGTGGATGTTGGAGTCGGTGGAGGCTCGGGGACTGGGGTAGGCACGCTCAGCGAAGAAGAGCTGCCCACTCCCCCAGCTTCCTCGAAGTGGATGTACTCGATAGTGAAGTCGCCGTGAGTCGGAGTCGAGCCGTCGTCCACCGCCTTGTCCCACGCCCATCCTCGCCTTTCGTTGAACACAACGTCGCGCGCCGTGCGCACACGCTGTGTCTTCGGGTCGAGGATGCGATAGGCCTTCGAGCCTTCCGTGTAGCCGATGAACACTCCCGGAGTGCTCCTGTCGTTGAGCTTGCTGACGTGGCCAAGCTCCTTGGCGAAAGCGAGGCAGCCGAAGACCCGCAGGTGGGAGACCGCCGGCTTGCGCCCATGCCAGGCCTCGTACGGTGTCCTGCCCTCGAGCGCCTTGGTAGGCGAGCGGTTGAGGATGTAGACGGCTGTCACCACGGCCTCTCCCCAGAAGATAGCCGGCATCCCCCTCTGCTTGAGGAGGGCCCGGGCCATCCCCACAACCGTCTGGTTGCGCCGCTCGATGACACCATTCTGCTACGGGCTGTGGGGTGCGGAGTAGTGGCGCTGAATGCCTTGATCAGCGCAGTACGACGCGAACTCAGCCGCCGTGAATTCGCCGCCGTTGTCGGTGCGCGGCACGCACAGCTTGCGGCCGCACTCCGCCTCTGCAGCAGCCTGCGTTCGCCTGATGGCGTCCGCAACCTCTCCCTTGCTGCCGAGAACCAACACCCACATGTAGCGGGAGTGGTCGTCGATGAGCAACAGGAAGTAGCGTCGTCCTCCTGGTGTGGCCGGTGTCACTGGGCCACACAAGTCCCAGTGTACGAGCTCGAGCTGCTCCATGGCTCGGAAGCTTGCCTGGTGAAAAAAGGGGAGCTGCCTCTGCTTTGTTAGCACGCAGACGTCGCAAAACTGCTCCACATGGTCGAGGCATGGCAGGCCTCGCACCATCTCCTTGGCACTGAGCCGCTTCAGGGCCTCAAAGTTGAGGTGCCCGAAGCGCTCGTGGCACTGCCACGCCTCCTCGTCCCGACGAGCAGTGAGGCAGAAGGGTTGTGCCGCCTGCACATGGAGAACGTAGAGCCGATTTGCACCCCTGGTTACCTTGGCGATAAGGCGACGCTGGTGATCCCATATCCTCATGACTCCGTGCTCGACCATCACGCGTGAGCCATTCTCGTCCAGCTGGCCCACGCTGATGATGGAGTTCCTCAACGCCGGGATGTAGTAGACTCTGGTAAGAAGCCTATGCTCACCGGACTTGGCGGTGAAGATCACGGAGCCGACGCCCTTGATCTCCACGCCGGAGGCATCTCCAAACTTGACGGAGCCTCGAACGCTGGAGTCAAGCTCGGTGAAGAACTCCCGTCGACCGGTCATGTGATGGGTGGCACCGGTGTTGAGGCACCACCCGTCATTCTTGTCGTCGCCAGAGCCATCACCGAGGAGGGCGTGTGCCTTCGGCTCGTCGAGGTGGAGAAGTGCCGCTACAGCTGACGCCATCGGAGGTAGCTCGATGCTTGCGTGTGCCAAGAGCAGAGCTGGCTCCTCCTCCTCTGCCTGGGCGATGTGGGCCTAGCCGCGTTGTGGCTGTCGACACTCCTTGGCCCAGTGGCCAAGCTTGCCACAGTTGCGGCAGGCGTCGTCTGGTGCCGGCTTTGGCTTGCCAGCAGCTTGCTTCCCCGCTTTGCGCGGTTTACCGCGCTTGTGGCCTCCTGTCGCGGAAGAAGGCTCCCCCTTCTCCCCGTCACCTCGGTAGACCTCCCACTGCTTCCCAGCGAAGTGGAGCCCCCCGCCAATGGTGATAGGTCCCGACGGAGGTTGTGGCTCGTCAGCGTCGACAACCTTGAGGCGACCAATCGCCTCCTCGATCGTCATTGTAGAGAGGTCAATCAGGGACTCGACCCCGCGAGCCATTTGCTTGTACTTCTCAGGGACACAGCGGAAAAGCTTCTCTATGGCTCTCTCCTCGTCGTAGGTGCCGTCGTCGAACTGCACCAACTTTTGCATCAGGGTGTTGAGGCGGAGGGCGAAGCCGTCGATGGCCTCACCCGGCTTGAAAGCCAGGTTTTGCCACTCCTTACGGAGCGTCTGCAGTGTGGACTTGCGGGCGCGGTCGCTGCCGATGCGTGCCGCAGCAATGGCGTCCCAAGCCTCCTTGGCAGTCTCCTTCTGAGAGAGTGAGAACTGCATCTCGGGCGGGACAGCAGCAACGAGGGCGTCCAACGCCCGTCGATCTTCATCGTAGTCGATGTCGTCATGCTCCCACATGTGCCGCACTTGGAGCCTGATCTTCATGATTGTGGCCCACTCGACGTAGTTGGTCTTGGTGAGGGTAGGCCACCCGCCGTCCCTGATGACGGCCGGGACCCCGTAGTGACCTTGGTGCCGGTCAGGGGAGAGGGAGCCACGCTGCCTGTGAGGGGCGCGCTCTCCGTCGTGCCTACCCTGCCGTCGGTAATGGGCCATCTCAGCCTCTAGCTGAGCAACCTCGCCCGCAACCGCTGGGCCTCCAACGCATGGCCGTCTGGAGCGCCGCCGCCTCCGCCGCCGGGCGTACCTCCGCCCGGGAGCGCCACCGCCATGCGTGCCTCCCACGGGAGCACCGCCGTCGGGCGCGCCTGCACTGGGACGCCGCCGCCGAGCGCGCCTCCATGCGGAGCGCCGCCACCGGGCGGGCCTCCAGGCAAGAGCGCCACCGCCGTGGGCGTGGGAGGCCGCCCACCGTGCCACCCGGTCTTGTGCGGCCTCCCCGGCGAGCAACTCGAGGTCCGCGTCGGCACTATCGTCGGCACGGACGGAGCCGCTAGCGTTCTTTGCGCGAGCGTCGGCCTCCGCCGCCGCCGCACGTGATGTAGCTACCGCCGCCTCTGCCTCCACCTCCGCCCGGCCGCGCGCCGGCTTCACGCGCCGCCGCCTCGACGCCCTTGCCGCCGCTGCGCGGCAATCTCTCGCCGCTACTCGCTCGCGCTCCTCCACTGCAGCGAGCTCGGCCTCGCCGGCGCCGCACGCTTGAGGCGACCGAGTGCCGAGAGTGCCCTGCGGACATGGCTCGGCTGGCGGGGGGCCGCTGCGGCCTACGTGGGGGAGGTTCCTCCATCGGACGAGCCGCCGCTTGTCCGTATGGAGGGAGAAGGGTGAGCGGGGGCAGCCGGTCTTCTTCGCTCGCTAGCCGTGGCTGCTGTGAGGCTGTGGAGGGAAGGGAGCAGGAGATGTTTAGGCTATAGGATAGTACGGCTCTGATACCAGATGTTAGTAGCTGAATTTTTACTCTCATTGAGAGTGAGGATGACACTGAGAGGTTGGGAATTTTCTGGTTTCTTTCTCAAACATACTACAATGCCATGCCAACCCAAGGGGGTTGGGGATACATATTTATAGGGCTTCTGGGGCTGCTAGCCAGCTATGCATATGCCGAATTCTAGTCTAAGATGCTAGTCTAACTGCTGTCCTAGATGCTGCCTAACTGCTGCCATAAAGCAGTCCAAGATGCTGGGGAATACTACCCTGCTGCAACCCTAAACAAGTACCATGTGCTGCTGCAGTCCCACAAAGACCAGCCCCACAAAGACCAACAGTACAGACAGACAGTACAGAGACTTATGCATTAGTGCCTTTGCCACCAATTCGCCACGGTCTTGTGGTGGCAGTCCCTTCCCAGGTCATCAAGGCGCGCCTAAATAGAGGCCACTGGGAGGTGCTTGTTTGCTGGGAGGCTCGTTCGGCTGCTGATGCTACTTGGGAACCTCTGGAGCAGTTCAAGGAGACTCACCCGGATTTTCAGCTCGAGGACGAGCTGTTTGCCGGGGAGGGAGGAAGTGTTATGGACGCCTTCTATGGGCGTCAGTACATGCGTCGCTGCAAGCAAGCGCCAAGTCAGGGTTAGTTCAGATAATTGCAGAGGATTAGCGTTGTTAGTTTGAGTGCTTAAAGATAGGGGAGTTTGATAGCTGGTGGTGTCATATAAACCAACCGGATTAGAGTAGTCAGGTAAGCAGAGATTGAGTTGTTTAAGTCCAGAGCCTCTTCAGAGGGCGGATAGACTCATCTGCTAGATTTGGTTGGGATTTGCTTGTGAGATTTGGATCAATAAAGCTAAACCTTCCTCTGCTATATCAGGGGGGTTTAGTTTCTAGATCCACTCTCCACTCATTCATTCTTCTTAATATAATGGTACAGAACCAGGATTTGGCGTTAGTGGACGGCTATCGTGGCCGTTGATTGCTTACCGTGTGATTTCCACTTTGACGCCGTTAAATGATACATTTAATTTTTACCGCAGCAACAATGGTAACTTCCATTACGCCAGGCTGTTTTCTCCTTCCTTTTCTTCTTTCTTCACGACCCAAACACACATGACGAGACCCCTTCTTTCCGTAATTATACACAGCTCTTTTTGCAGTCATCATCACAACAGTTGAGCGATGTAGATTTAGACTTTGAGAGAGTTGTTTGTCGTTTGGTCTGTCCTCAATGCATAGATATGCTTTCTTCCTAAATACAGTGAGGATTTATTCGTTTGTGAATCTGACACTTCTCCTATGTTGACAGGAACATGGCAAAGCGTTGAAACTCCAGTTTCTGACTAAACAATTCCTCTTGACTTCGATAAACAGCTTTGGGCAACTGCAATACCAAGATGTGAGCACTGGTGAGATGATTGCAAATTACAGGACCGGTCTGGGGCGTACTGACGTTATGCGGGTCAATCCCTACAATGCTGTCATTGGCCTTGGACATATTGGTGGCAAAGTTACCATATGGAAGCCAACCAGCGTGAAACCCCTCGTCACAGTGCTGTGCCTCATGGCCCTGTAACTGCTGTTGCATTCGATAAGAGCGGCCATCTGATGGCGACGGCAGGTGTTGACAGGAAGATAAAAATCTGGGACTTGAAAATCTGGGACTTGAGGAAGAAGTATGAGGTTGTAAATTTTTACCCCGTGCGGGCTCAATCCTTGGATTTTAGCCAGAAGGGGCTGTTGGCCTGCAGCAATGGATCTCTAGTAGAGATATACTGTAAGGAATCGGATGCTCGTTAGTTTAAGAGCGGGAGGGGGTGAATTATGCAACTTAAAACCTTAATCTGTGGCTCACTAAATTTTACACAAAAGTAAACTAGAACATACTATCTATATGTGCAGCTACGGTTGTTCTAGTGTGAAACTCCCATCCCAAAAGAAGGTTTGTAACCTATAGTCAATCCTAGCATGATACTACTCTAGGAAAGTAGAGGCAAGCAAAGATTGCAATAGAGTAAATGCGGAAACGTAAAGGGGATGAGAGGAAACAAACTCTTGACACGCGGTTTATCCTGTGGTATCGGTAGGCACTAAGCCACCCCTAGTCCACGTTGTTAAAGCACTCACACAAGATTATTGCTTCCCGGCAACCAAGTCTCTCCCAAGAGCACCAACTTGACTTGCCACAAAGACTAGCCACTTAGGCACTTGTCAAGCTCCCTTGGTCACCTTGATGCCGCCTCCACTAAGGAGCTTCTCCACCAAGGAAGGGGGTCTCCACGTCCCCCGCACAAAGTGTCCTCGCCGCTCCACATCAAGCCGGAGGGTTGATGACGATTGCCGGTGAGCCACTTAGGCCCCAAGGCTTCCGGCGAACCTTGTACAATAGGATTCACTCAAGAATCACCTCACAAGGTTGGCACAACCTTGCACTCAGCTCTAAGCTAAGCCTAGCACTACACACATACACAAAGCATATGCAAGTCTAAGGATGAGCAATTAAGCACTTGGATGGATTGGGTATGATCTTGAATGTGTCTTGAACTCCTCTGCACTTCCACACAATCCCACGACCTCAAATGGGTGAGTGGAGGGGTATAAATAGCCCAAGGCATCAAACTAGCCGTTGGCTAAAAGCTGCTGAAAAATGTATCGTCGGATGATCCGACGCTATGCTTTTCCAGGGCGTCGGTTCATCCGGTGCCCCTCCCACGTCACGTAGCCGTTGAGGTTCTCTGACACAACTGCTCCGACGCTATGCTCCGACACTACGTCGGATCATCCGGTTCATCCGACGCAAAAATGGAGGGCTACCTGCAGACTTTTTGACATCCATGAGTTCAAAAATTAATTATTTCCAATAAACCTGCAAAAATTAATTTAAATAGTAGAAAATAGAAATTTGTTCAAAAAATCTTGAAACTTATATAAGACAACTTAAATGTGTTCCTTTATATGCGAAAAATATGTTTGAGGTATATAAGATAAATATTTTTTTCAATTAATGCATAAAGGTGTCTTAATTAGGTATTTTAAAATAGAAAAAATATTTTTTGCACAATAAATGGAAATGTGAATCCTCATGTGTTAATAAAAGAGTAAATGTAAGGTTATGTGTAGAATTGAGGTGTACATGACTAAGAAAATATTTTAGGGTATACAAACTTCAGAGTTTAAGTTGAGTTGTATGAAACATTGTAAGAGATCTATATAGTTTGTGAACAATGTATACTCCAGTTTTCACAAAATCTTATGAAACTTTTTTTTCAAACTTGTACATCCATAAAATGATTCTATGCCAATTTACATAATTAATAAAGAAGTTTTAGATATTATTATCATTATTGTATAACACGGTGACTAGTAGAAGTTCGAGTTTTCCCTATAAGTCAATTGAATTTTTTGTTAACCTCTTAGATGTGGGCTATAATGGACCACAGAAGCATAAATATTTTTTTGAATTATTCGAATCTTATTAGAAGGACATATAAGTCAGTTTGACATTATTTTTGAATTATTTTTTATAACTATGTAGAAAATCATTTAACGTACCAAAAATATTAAATTGGTTTATTTTTTTTAAAACTTGTAAAAGAGAACTTTTATGCAGTTTGTTACACATAAAAATAAGTTTGTATGTAGAACCTAATTATTTATGTGTCTTACTTCACAATGGTGCAATAAAATGAAAAAGAAAAACATTAAGCTGAGAAGGAAAGAAACGAAGCCCTTGTAGACCAAATAGCCCAACAGATCCCGACCATCCACCTTCGACTCAACAGTTCATATTGATACGGAGATGAATAAAATGCGCAGCCAGGCAAACCCTAACATCCCCATCCCATTCATCTGCTCCCCAGATCTGCCGCTACCCTCTTGCCCCCCGCCGCCCTCCCTTCGCACACCTTCCCTTCCTCCCCCTTCCTCAGATCTGCCCGTTGCTGCTCCCTGCGGCTGATGCGGCCGCCCGCGCCTCCCCTTCAGTTCGTCTACCCAGCTCGCGGCTGTCCCTGTGGCAGATGCCGGCCGGCGGCACTGCATTTTAAACGGCCGGCGGCACTGCAACCAACTCATAAACCATCAACTGGGTCTGGGCACCACCCGTTGAACGGCCAAGCTGCCGACGACGGCGAGTACCCACCGGAGATTCCACCTCTCCCACCACCTTATCCCCTCGCGCGCGCGAGGGGCGGCCGCCGCTTGGGTGCCCTACCAGATCGGCTCCTCCTCACCGCTCTCCCCTTCCAGATCCTCCTAGGCCGCTCCAGATCCTCCGAGCGCGGGCGCGCGGGGCAAAGATCTCGCCGGAGAAATGGACAAGTCCAGCGCCCTCGAGTACATCAACCAGATGTTCCCCACTAGTAAGCTCTCCGCCACTCGAATCGAATCGATAATTCCTAGCTCGCACGCTCGTGTTGCTACTGCTGCTGCGGCGGCGGCAATGCGCTCGTCTTAGCTGTGCTGTTTGTCGGGACTCCTCACCTCCTAGGGTAACAGTTTGCTTTGATGTTGTTGTGACCCGCAGAGGCGTCATTGTCGGGCGTCGAGCCGCTGATGCAGAAGATACAGAGCGAGATTCGTCGAGTGGACGCCAGCATCCTTGCCGCCGTACGACAGCAGGTTCGACCTTGTGGTCACACATCCTAGCCATGCAGTGTTGCTGTTTAAAATGAACTGAAATTTTGAAATGCTGTAAATGACATGATTCTGTGCTGAAAATACTGGTGTGATTTCTAGTTACTTACTCATCAATCACCCTGAACGCCATGGTATTGCGCACAAATGTGGTTTGTGCAGTGTGTACTCCCTGCCTCGACGATGGGAGGTTCCCCTGTTGGGTATGGGGCTCTGTCCCTCGACGGCTTCACCGCCTCTGCGACGGTGTTGGTGAAGAGGTGGAAGGAGATCGAGGTCGATGACCTTCTTGACTAGACATGGCAGCCCTGCAGCAATTTGGGTGTGACGTCCAAAGTTTCTGTCCAATGATTTTATCTTGCTGCACTCTTATTTTATCTTTTTGCCCTTTGTAGTGCCTCCTTTCAATTCGTGCTAGTTTTTGGATTGCGCAGTGTGGTTGACTGATGGATTTGCTAATTGCCTTGCAGTTGGAGGGGTATCTGGAAGGGGTATACTGCGAGTGTGGAGGGAGCCAGGTGCGTAAATCTGTTCTTTGCCCTGTATCTGTATGCTTGTAAAGTGAGCATGCTGATGCCTGATGGTGGTAAAATGCTAACTATTGACTAATTCTTTTTTCCCATAGGAGCAAATTGAGGAGAACTCTGATGGTGTTCTGGTCTAGCGGAATCAGTGGCTCAGTGCTCCTTCTCCCCTTCTTTGCTCTTCTTTCAGCTTGAACGTGTGCTCTGAATATCTGGTGAAGCCATCTGCTGCTTGTGCTTGTGGTTCTGTACAGTTGTTGCTAGCGGCTTGTGCTAGGTTACTTTTGTATACTTTCCATTTGAACTATAGCATCTTGCCCTTTAATTATTGTTGACATTTTTCATGTCGTACCTATGGATCTGTTTCTTTTTTGCCATATGCATGCTTCAGAGAATTGAATTTCATAATTGAAGTTTAGTGTTAGTTTGCTTCGAGCTGATTTGGACTGGGTTACTCATCTATTCAGTACTTGTACTTCTCTGTTCAACATATAATTTCGATTGCCATATGGTGTTAGAATCCATTTTATATTGGTACCTTGGCATTACATTGAATTACCTCCTTTGCATGTTCATTAAGATTTTTGCACACAAGTTGATAGAAAATGCACACTGCAGAAGATAGCTATCATATAGTTAGATTGTTTGTGGTTTTCCTATGTGGAACTGAAGGCATCAAATTAGTAGCCTTATGAGATTGGAATAAAATACTGACCTATGTGCCTGCCAATTGCAAGTATTTGAAATTATCTTTTTATTTCCAACCAATTTCTTTGTTAGTTAATTATAGTGCTCTTGTAAGATTTCTAGCCAAAAGGGCATGGTTATCCCAAATGTCGTTAATTTGTAATTACATGACCGAAAAAACTGCTGGAATGTATGTGCTTGGTTATTATTTCAGTGACAAAAAACAGTATGTTGGGCTTCCTGAGCTCTGTACTTTTCATGTTGGGAGTATAACTACTGGTGGTTTTGAATGAGAAATATCATCAGGCTATGAGATTAATTGTTTGCAATGGTTTTTTTTCCGGCTCCTATGATGAACACTTAACCAAATACTTTCCTGGATCGTCGGCTCCTAATGCAGGCAGAAAATAAATTTGGCTACCTCATGTATTGTAGAGCAGGCGCCCTCCTCTCTCCCTTCTGCTGCCGCTCAAGGTTGTCCTCCCTTTCAATCCTCTGGTAATAAGACAACAACTCATGCAGATCCATGTGACCTCGGCTGCACAACAATACTGCCTCCTCGGCTCCTTCAGTATGACTTTGTCAAGTCATCATACAGGCAACATGATTGCCCTCCACCAGGTCGTCCTCTCTCCCCCCACATGTCCTTGATGTTTTGCATCTCGTTCTCAGTGCTAATGCTGTCGCAGCTGATACGGGTAGTAGCTGCTCAAGTAAAAAACATTTTGATTGTATCTGACCAATAGCTACTGGTAGCTATCACTATTTTGCATAACAATGCAACAATTTTATGTATAAGATTTGGTTGATTCATCAATTATTTCAAGTTCAAGTGTTTCAGGGAACTAAAACTCTAAAAGCAAGTAATGTCCTTTGCCTTTTACCTGCTCATGTCAATTATGATATTTTTATTTTTATGTGCTTGCACCAATCTCTTAATCTGACTCATGCATCTTTCAAGTGGAGAGGAGGAAAAATGCTGAGTTGGCGGCAAAAAATTGATGATCTTTCAAGTCATGCAACTGAGTCGGTCGAAGAAAGCTAAGTTGGAGGCAACATTGGACCTTTTGCTGAGTCAAAATCAAGCCAACTAAGCAACAAAAGATGGTATGTTACCTTTTTGGTGGAAACTTTACAGGAGCCAAACTGTGCAGCGGTTGTGGTAGTTTTGATGTAGTCTGGTGATATATGGTGATACATGTTGGGGTTTTGATCTGTTTATGGTTGTGGTGATATATGTTGTATACATATAAAAAATATTCTGATGATATCTGTTGATTTGGTGATCTCGGTTGATCTGGGTTTATATGGTAATTGGCGATCTTTTTAGCTATTGTGTTTGGCTGAAATGTATATGGGCTGAAATGTATATATGCTGAAATGTATATGGGCCGAAATGAATATGGTCTGAAATTAGACCTGGTTACAAAGTGTCACATCATCTGCCACGTTAGCGACATGTGGACGCCAAGTTAGCGACACATGGCAGCCACATGGCAGCCACGTCAGCGCCACGTGGACGCCACGTCAGCACCACATGGCAGCCACTAAGCCCCACGTGGCAGCCACAACAGCGCCACATGGCCGCCATGTCGGCACTGCGTCATCTACCTCGTGCCCGCCACGTTAGTGCCTCGTCATCTGCCACGTCAGCAGCCACCTCATCTCTATAAGTGATGTGGCAAGTTAATCCATGACGATCACTTTCGTCACAGATTTTGGGCTTCGGGCTGGGTTCAATGGGCTTTACACCAGTCTATGAAGGCTTGAGAACGTCATGGATCACGCTAATCTATGACGAAAATTTAAGGACGTCACGAGAAGGGATCCGTGACGCTCAATACATGACGTTCTCAAATTTCGTCATAGATGTCATTTTATGACGAAATTTTGATGATCCGTGACGAAAATTGACCGTCATAGACCACGAGATTTTTTGTAGTGATCTGTGGTCACTTGATTAGTGGTGGAACCAGACTGGGGCGAATTGACTCAATTAGGATGTAAGAAAATGCAAATTCACACCAGAATTATATATTACAACCGTCACAAACTACAACAAAAAATGGATAAGCAATATCAAAGTGCACACAAGGCCATATTTCTTCTCATGCACATTATTTGCTCTTTTATGGGCACCTAACGTCATGTTTGGCACACAAACAGATGGGTGGAGGCAAAGGTTAGTGTCCAAAGGTGTAAGAGAAATAGCATGCTAGCATACTAGTAGCTGGGGCGGCCTCCCCACCCCGCCGATAGGGTACCTCCGCCCCTGCTCTTGATGATTTTCATAGAGATGATCATCTCCAAGAGTCTTTCTAAATTTTACTCTCCAAATCATAACTAGAGAGCCATTTGAATAAAAATTGTTTTATGTATTTTTTCACTTTCCAACAATTTTCCTATATCTTATGCACACTCTAGAGAGTCATTCTCTTCTATATTTGACTAGAGAATAGAAGATGGCTATATCTGGATGACCATTTAGATAAGTTGTTGGAGGATAGTTTTTCACCAAAATCTCCATTCCTTGTAGATACTAAAGTTGTGTGCGTATATTTAAATGGTTACGTGCATGCACATACATGAGTTTGAAAATACTACTCTCTTATTTTACTAAAAAATGTTTTCTCAACTTCCTTATGTTTCATTTCTAGCAAATTAGTCCCTAACTAAACATTTTAACAACGTTTTACAATATGGTTAATCATTGCTTAGTCATATCTTACAAGTGGTTCTTTGTAAGTTGTAATAGTTTGAGACTTTTATTTGTGTGTCATTAGAAAAAGATGATCTTTACCTACAAGTCATTGAAAAGTTTGAACACACTCACATGTCATCCACTCAAACTTCTTTGTCTCCTAAGCCATTATGTCCACCTTCCATCGGTTTGGAAGCTCTTACATGTGGACCTGGCAAGCAAAAAAGTTTAAAATGCCCCTATCTCATACCTCTCACTCTTCTCTAACCGAACACGATTCTTCCTCATAGCGCTGCGGTGGGGCATAGGAAGAAGCACGTCGCCGGTGACCACGTGCCCCGCCGCCTTAGGCTTGCACCTGAGTGTGTGGCAGTGGCGGCAAGGGTCGAGCTCACCCTTGCGCGGCTGGGGTTGCTCTCCTCCACCGGCAAGCGGGAGACATACCCAAGCCTCCGCGTCGCCGCGTCCGGTCTAGCCACCACGACGAGTCTCAACGCCACCACGCACGGGATGGCCTACTCCACGAGCAGGCTAGGCGTCGCGATGAGCCTCCCTTTCCCACCCGTAAACACACCGACGCCTATGTCATATGGACCTCCCTGGGCCCACTGCCTCGGTGGGTACCAGGACCGACTACTCGGTGGTCCCCTAGGACTACTCGGCTTGTGTCACACAGCACCTGATGGCGTGGGGTGCAAGGACTACGGTGGAGAAGTACTCGGATAGGAAGCTATACATGTCCTGTACTATGTAGAGAACTCCTAGACGTACCCGACTAGTACTCTCTCCTCAAACCGACTTGTAACCCTGCCTCCTGGGCTATATAAGGCAAGGCAGGGACCCCTCTCTCTCTCATATGCATCATCTTGTAAACACATCCAATCAATCCAGATCTACGCGCCAGGTAGGGGATCTTGTCGAAGATCTCATGGCGAACTCGACGGCTTCAGTCTTCATCAAGCCAATCGCCGCTTTCAACCGCGGCGACACCTTCGTCTTCAGGTCCTGGGTGTGCACCGCTGACGGCACCGGATCTTTCCAACGCCGCCTCACCATGACTCCCAACCCGAGCACTGGGCTCGTGACGCTTCCCGAAGTAGTCACGGGCGAACTCGCCGGAAAATTCGGCGAAATTTCGCTCTTCAGCCAACACGTCGACTTCGAGCTTGGATCCGCCTCCAACCCGAACTCGACGTCCCCGTGGGCCATCGCATGCGAGCCAGCTATCGAGCCACCGTATGCGGACTCCCCGCTCCATGAGCACTTCCCATACGGCCTCTGCAACGCTAGCAAGGCCCACATGAAGGCTCTCACTGCGCGCTGGGCCGGCAAGGAGATCGTCTCTGACTACACCTCGGACTCCAACCCCGTCTCCGGTTACTACTCGGACTCCTCCTACGAGTTCGATTTCGGATCGGACCCAGACCAGTCCGAGTCCGAGATCTCCACGACTGAACAACTGCTGTCAGGACCAGCTACCGGCCTGGTTATAACATCTACACTCGCCGGGAGATTCGTCTACTGGCCCGACAGCAAGCCTGCAGACCTGGCATATGGGAACTCACGTTGCGTCGCCTACCTCGACTCGCTTCCCTTCCAAGAGGGAACACCACTAGCTCCAACAGAGGAGCACACTCCAACAGAGGTGGCGACTACCGACTCCAGTCTCAGCTCTCCTGATCGTCAAGTCTTCATGACTACCAACCAGACGCTGGGACCTTCAGGGTCACGACTTGACCGTTACCTCGAAGATATCTCAGCAGACGAGTTGTCTGCCAATGCACCCGCAGACGAAACCAGCGACGACAAGAACGCCCGACGTGAGCGCAACAGGAAGAGTAACGAACGGCGATGACGTCTCTGTGAGAGCCTCTCCATACGGAACCTCACAGAGGCGCTTAATCAAGTCGAAAGCCGGGTGCATACTACCCCTGAATAGTGCCTCATGTCTATCACCACGATAGCACGTCAGGCTTAGGGGATGCGTGCGGGAGAAGTCATTGCCAAGCTCGCGGAGGATGCCTACTTCATGAGAGTTGACAACAGAGTCACTCAAGTGCCTCCCCTCAGAACTCGCGAAGCCGACCATGAAGCCACAAGTCGCAGTCCAGCTGACAACGGATGTAACCGTACTCGAGGAGAACTACCATAGAACCCCAACCGCACTAGGGCATCAGCTGGTGGACCCTCTCAGGGCGGTCACAGCACCGGTGGCTCATGGCGACGCCGGCGGCGGAGGCAACGGCGGTGGGAGCTCCTCACACGGGGCTGGAAGGAGAGCCGGTGGTGGAGGCGATCGCGGAGGCCGAGGCCACGCAGACAGCCATGTCACAGGTGTCTCACGCGGCGGCTACGATGCCCGCCGCAGAATTGAAGAAATTCGACGCAAGAAATCCTCCACGGCGGGCGAGAATGGTGGCTTCCCCACCTTCTCTGCTCGACTTCGCAATCTGCTGCTCCCAGAGAAATTCAAGCCTCTAGGGATCACCAAGTATGATGCGAAGCAATATCCAGTACAATGGCTCAGATGCTACGCCCTCTCCATCGAGAATGCTAGTGGCAACAATGACACGAAGTGCCTCTACTTCCCTTTCTGTCTGGACCAAGCTCCACTTACATGGCTCGAGTCTCTTGAGAAGTACTCGATCAACAAGTGGGACCAGCTCAAGGAGCAGTTCACCAGCAACTTCGCGGGCGCCATGGGACGCTCGGGTACTCGCATGGACCTGGCCATGGTGAAGCAGGAACAGGGCGAGACCTTGCGCAAGTACATGCAGTGCTTTTTCGACAAGCGCGCCACTGTAGTCGATGTCACCGACAAGGAAGTCATCGACCTTTTCCAAGATGGTCTCTACCACCATTGCACCTTCGAAGACTTCAGTCGCCGCCGCCCGAGCTCCATCACCAAGCTCAAAGACATGATTACTTCATGGGCCGACGAAGAAGACAAGGCGAACGCTAAGTATGACGCTATTCGCGGCAAGGGCAAGCAAAACGCGGGCGGCAGCAGCAACAACAACAACAACCCGGATCAAGGCGGTCGCAACAACAACTACTCAGGTCCTAATCACAAGCATATGCCAGACAACACAGTCGCGGATATCCAGTGCCCTGCGAAAGACAACTCGAAGAAGACCTCCGGCGGCTTCAAGGACTTACTGAAAGAGAAATGCCCGTGGCACCTGGAGGGCAATCACACTACCGAGCAATGCTACCAACTCCGGCGAGCACTCAAGGACTCTCCAGACCCATGGCCTCCTCATGACAAGAAAGGCAAGAAAAAAGTCGACGAAGGCAATGGCGACTTCCAAGAACCCTACAAGACAGTGAACGTCCTCTTCGGCAGACTACCCACCAAACGGTCTCAGAAGGCCACTCGACGGGAAGTCTTAAATCTCGAACCAACGGTCCCGACCCCTCTCAGGTGGTCGGAGGTACCCATCACCTTCTCCCGTGCGGATCAATGAACAAACTTCTCCGAACCAGGGCGGTTTCCTCTCGTCCTGAAGCCAGTAGTCGCAGGCTCCAGACTCAACAAGGTACTCATCGATGGTGGGAGCGGGCTCAACGTCCTCTTCACCAAGACCTTGAAGAAGATGAAGATCGACATCACTCACATCCTCACTAAGAGCACATCGCCTTTCTACGGCATCGTCCCCGGGAACGCGGCTATCCAACTGGGCTCAGTGGTCTTGCCAGTTACCTTTGGGGAAACCAGAGAAAACTACTGCACCGAGTACATCAAGTTCGAAGTCGCGGACTTCGAGACTTCCTACCATGCCATCCTTGGCAGACAAGCTATCACCAAGTTCATGGCGGTACCCCACTACACGTACTTGGTACTCAAGATGCCAAGTCCGGCCGGTGTACTCTCGCTACAAGGGGACTTGAAGATATCCTTCAACTGCGACACCGAAGCTGTGGAACTCACAACCACCAACCAAGTACCCAATGCCATGATGGAGATCTATGCTGCGTCAAAAAAGCTTGCCCCAAGTGAACTTGACATCCTAGAGAAGTCGGACAAAGCCAACAGGCCTCAGCCCTCTGAGGAAGTGCAAGTCAAGGTAATTGACCTTGAGACAGGCGACAGCAGCAAGACCACCATGATCGGGGCGGGCCTTGACCCGAAATAGGAAGACGCGCTCGTCAGCTTCCTCCGGGCTAACCGAGACATCTTCGCTTGGAAACCAGTGGACATGCCAGGGGTGCCTAGGAATCTGATCGAGCACTCACTCAACGTTGACCCTAAAGCTACCCCGAAACGACAACACCTCCGCCGTTTCGCCGACGACCGACGGGATGCCATCAAGAAGGAACTCGCCAAACTACTCGCGGCTGGCTTCATCAAAGAAGTCTTCCATCTTGAGTGGCTCGCCAACCCCGTCCTTGTCCGCAAGAAGAACTCCAACGAGTGGAGGATGTGCATCGACTACACCGACCTCAACAAGCACTGCCCCAAGGACCCCTTCGGGTTGCTGTGGATAGATCAAGTCATCGACTCCACGGCGGTTACCACCAGATTGCTATCAAGGAAGAAGACCAGGAGAAGACCGTGTTCATCACCCCGTTTGGTGCCTACTGCTACACGACCATGTCGTTCGGGTTGAAGAACGCCGGTGCCACCTACCAGCGAGCTATCCAGGCCTGTTTCAAGAGACAGCTCAACAAGAACGTCGAAGCCTACGTGGATGACGTGGTTATCAAGACCAGAAACTCCGACACGCTCTTCACCGATCTTGAAGAGACTTTCGCATCCTTGCGAGAGTACCACTGGAAGCTCAACCTGAACAAGTGCGTCTTCGGCGTACCGTCGGGAAAGCTACTCGGCTTCATCATCAGCCATCACGGCATCGAAGCCAACCCCGAGAAGATCTCCGCCATCACCAACATGAAAGCTCCCACCTGCATCAAAGATATGCAGAAGCTTGCCGGGTGCATGGCCGCCTTGAACAGATTCATCTTGAAGCTTGGAGAATGGGGGCTACCCTTCTTCAAACTACTCAAGCATCAAGAGAAGTTCGTGTGGACTCCAAAGGTAGATCAAGCTCTCACTCAGCTCAAGGATTTCCTATCCAAGCCGCCAGTCCTCACGGCTCCTCGCAAAAAGGAGCAGCTACTGCTCTATCTCGCTGCGACTACTCACGTGGTCAGCTCTACCATCATTGTCGAGCGGCAGGAAGACGGCCACGCCTACCTAGTTCAGCGACCAGTCTACTTCGTCAGCGAGGTCCTGTCGAAATCTAAAGCATGCTACCAACCAGTACAGAAGCTATTGTGTGTTGTGCTCATCACCTCGCGGAAGCTACGACACTACTTCCAGGAGTACTCGATCTCCGTCATCACCGACTACCCGCTCGGTGACATCCTGCGGAACCAAGATGCTATTGGAAGAATCTCCAAGTGGGCAGTCGAACTCGGCACCCTCAACATCGACTTCAAGCCACGAACAACCATCAAGTCGCAAGCACTAGTCGACTTCATGGCAGAATGGCGGGAGAATCAGCTACCAACTCCAACCGAGTGACCAGAGCATTGGGTGATGTACTTCGACGGCTCACTCAATCTCGAAGGTGCAGGTGCAGGGGTACTCCTGATTTCTCCAACGGGTGAACAACTCAAGTACGTCCTACAAATCTTTTGGAAGGTCTCAAACAACAAAGCTGAGTACGAAGCTCTACTACACGGGCTCCGCCTTGCAGCTTCTCTGGGCATCAAGCGACTACTAGTCTACGGCGACTCTGCAATGGTCATCAATCAAGTCAACAAGTCTTGGGACCATAACAAGGAGAACATGGATGCCTACTGCCTAGAAGTCCGCAAGCTCGAGAACAAGTTCTACGGTCTCGAGTTCCACTACGTCGTCCGCGACAACAATGTTGCCGCGGACGTCTTGTCAAAGCTCGGTTCTACTTGCGCTCAAGTGCCAGCGGGTGTCTTCATCCACAAGCTTCACACGCCATCCATCCCAGAGCCGGTGCCTACGACCACTGACCCAGCGCTTCATCGACGGGATTCGCGAGCAGAAGGTTCCCACGGACAAAAACTTGGCCGAGCAACTCATTCACCGGGCCAAGTCCTACGTCCTAGTCGGGGACAAACTCTACAGGCGGGGCACCACTTCTGGAGTACTCATGAAGTGCGTTCACTGAGAAGAAGGCAAGGACATCTTGGAGGAGATCCATAAAGGCGTCTGCGGCAACCACGCATCTTCACGTACGCTGGTCAGCAAGGCCTTCCAGCGAGCCTTCTACTGGCCCACAGCTCTGGGCGATACTGAGGAACTCATCAGAAAGTGCCAAGGGTTCCAGTACTTCGCCAAGCAACAGCACGTCCCGGCCTACAAGCTATTCACCATACAACCAACCTGGCCTTTCGCCTGCTGAGGGCTTGATATGATTGGGCCTCCTCCAACTGCGCCAGGGGGATTCAATAGAGTTCTGGTGGCCATCGACAATTCCACCAAGTTGATCGAAGTCAAGACGGTCACTTGTCCCAAGGCCGACATGTACTCGACTTCTTGGATGAACTCATGCACCGCTACGGACTACCCCATCATATCATCACAGACCTGGGCTCCAACTTCAACAATCACCAGTTCTGGGAGTACTGCGAGAATAGCAGGATCGACGTCTGGTACATCTCAGTCGCCCATCCACGGGCCAACGGACAAGTCGAGCGCGCCAATGGGATGGTACTCGACGCTCTCAAGAAGCCACTGCACGATGCTGCTAACACAAAGGGAGGCAAGTGGATCAAGGAACTGCCCAATCCTCTCTGGGGGCTGCGTACTCAACCCACCAAGCCGACGGGACAGTCACCCTATTTCCTGGTCTACGGCTCCGAAGCTATTCTACCCGCTGACGTCATGTGGGAGTCGCCGGCAGTAGAACAGTACGACGAAGGCATATCCGAAGATAGCAGAAGAGTTGACATCGATGGACTCGAAGAAGCTCGCTGCGCTGCCCTCGTCCAAACAGCAAGGTACCTAGAGGGTATCCGACGCTACCACGATCGCAACGTCAAGGAACGCTCCTTCAATGTTGGTGATCTAGTCCTCCACCGCATCCAGAACACGGAAAGACTACACAAGCTCAGCTCGCCATGGGAAGGCCCTTTCACAGTCGCAAGGGTGACCGGACCAGGCTCGTATCGCCTCCAGACACTTGAAGGCGAAGACATCCGCAACTCATGGAACGTCGACCAGCTCTGTCGATTCTACGCATAGTCTCTCGACTACTCTGGGGGCTCAAGTCTACACGACTACTTCCGAGCCCTTCGTTGTAAGCGGCCTCCGGGTCTAGGCACTAGTCTCTGGACTACTCCACTCCGAGATCCAGCGCTAACGGCTACTAACGGAACTCAGGGTTGCTTAGAGCGTCAAGGACTCTAGCAGCGGTCTATCAAGAGACCATGTACTCCTAGATCCAGCCTTTACGGCTACTAACGGATCTACAGCTGTAAGCGACCACGCGCCCTAGAACTATTCTAGCCGTAGGCGGCCTCCGGGTCCTGGTGACTTCACTTGTAAAAGGCCTCGACCATCCAAGTGTATTTTTTTCAGTAATAAAGTTTGACTCTTGATCAACTTATTTACTGTGTCTCCCCCAACGGGTCTACTACCGAGTACTACTACTCGTGACAACTCCACAGATGGGCACTCCGCATACAACATCGCGACAACGAGTACTCATTCGATGGAAGTCTTTTCATTAATACATAAGCAAGTTCATTACAACTTTGTTTATATACAATTGCTGCTACAAGCTAATCCTACAGGCTAACTACTGGAGGTTCAGCTTCTCGGCGACTTGCTATGTGATCAGCGCCATCTGCCCCCGAAGCTCCGTGTACTGCTCATCTCTACAATTGGCGGCTAGTCCACCCGCGACTACGTCCATAGGAGCCTTGGGGAAGTATGACTTCATGAATGCCAAGACTTGGTTCGGGATGGACTTCGCCAAGTGCTTGACATAAGTAGCCAGGCGTCCGGGGCTTCCTTCAGCCGGTCAACCAGAGGGGCTATCTTCGGCCCGCCCGGGTGTGGCACCAGCAGCCTCGCAATGGGGAGCGCGGCTTCTTCGAGTTTTTTGAGCTACCCCCGCAACCTCTCGCAGTCTTCATTCAGCTTCTGTAGAGATTTATAGCAGTTGACAAGGTCACGATCCGAGGTGATCCAAAGTTCCATGTGCATATTACACTCATGGGCTAGCTGCTTATAATCGTACTCAAGTACCTCGCGGGCATCCTTCTCTCGGTAGAAGAGGTTCTTCATATCAACTTCCGATGCCTTCAGCTGTTCCACTCGGGCTTCAAGATCTGCAAACAACTCAAGGGGAAATGTCAGACTACTACAGGGTACCCACAATAAGTACTCGACAGGATGACATCAGCATACCTTTGTGCTTCTGGCGCAGCGACTTCATTGTGGTACTGGGCGAAGGCACCATCAAGTTTGGACTGGAGCATGGCGGAGTGCTTCCTGGCCTTATTGAGCTCTTTCTCCAACGTCTCTGCCCGGAGCACTGTATCACCATACCCCTGGAGCATATCAGACTTCTGTCGGGATCTCTCCACGACTTCCTGCAGAAGGCAATGATTATTACTCGGGTACTGTAGTCGGGCGGAATTCGACTACTCAAGAGCCCTGATATGTACCTTCATCCATTGCTCAGCCCGGTGCACTGACTCCAAGTTGTGGGCTACCGTCCCGGGTTGATAAGGTCATCCGCTAGCAGTTCGAGTCCATCACGACTAGTCGCGGCGGCCTCGGACATCGGCGCCGAACAGATCGGCTCCGCGTCTTGGATTAACGGCGAGCGGATGACTACCTCCAGGCTCGCCTCCGGCAGTGCATCACCACGCACCTCTTCGGTCACCCCGGGAGCTGCTGTCTCCGCCAGCTCAGTTGCTGCTCCTGTGGCCACCTCGGCTTCTGGCACGACGTTGTTGACGGTGAATTTCCGTCAACCTAGAGTACTTGTTATACATTCGTTTTGATTATGATTTGCAACTAACCCGCCACTAGGCATACTAATGATATAACAAGTTCACACTTGCATGTCGATTTTGGAGTTTGTTGTTTGTGCAGGAAATCTACGCTAAAGAGGAGACTTTCGGGATAAGTTCACCAAGCACTTTGGAAGAAGATCATGAAGCCCGACAAGAGTCAAGACACGCGATGAACATGACTCCAAATGACCCGAGGACCGAAGCGTCAACGAGCAAGTCTTCAGGGACTTAACCAGAAAATAGCGAAGCTTGCATAACAAGGATTCAAGCCTTAACCGTGAAGGAAACGACGTCAAAGGCCCACATGCAAGTGCACACAAATAAGGGATCACGCGAGAAGCAACCGGGGAGGAAACCGGGGCCGAACCGGGCCGAAACGGGCTCGGGCCGGCCGGCTCGGGCCGACCGGCCCGCCCCCACTCCGGGGTCGGTTCGGTGCCTCCTTTTCCCTAGGTGTTTGTCTATTTATTGCCCCCGCCGCCGTCGGCCACCACATCGAACAAATCATCCTACCGACGCCATTGACCAGAACACCGCCGCCGCAAGATGAGGGAGAGAGTTAGATGAGCTCGTCGCAAGGATCAACGCCGGCGGAGAGAAGGAAGCAAGAGGAGGACTCCAAGCCACTGGCCTAGGGGTGTTCCCAAGCTCCATCACCGCCATCTTCATCGACGACATTCTCCGGAGTCTCCATGACCCCTATGTGCTTCAATCGTGTAAGATGATGGGGTAATGTCTCCGATCATCCCTAGGTTTAGATGGATGCATTCTTTGTGGTCGCTACTTGATTCGTGGTTTCAATCTATTGTTTTCATGTTGATGATGCTTTGATGATTAGGGTTAGCTACCGTGTTTTTCGGGCGTATGATATCCACTACTCCCATAGATTCCATCAACATACCGTGTCCATCATAGGTCTAGTCACGATTACCTTCGCGTAATGACAGTACGAGAGGAGGGAAAGGGCGAAACCGTGGTCACAACCCCCAGTAGATTAGTTTACCACTCTCGTGTAGTAGATGCATACCATGTTATCCTAGATCCTAGGGAGGGAACGCTTATCGTTCTTAATCACTCTCTTGTGTTCACCCTTTACCATCTAGTTTAACCCTAGATTTGTTTGATCAACTTAACTTAGATTAACTTAGGTTAGATTGTTTTACCTTTAGATTAATACTCTTTCAAAGGTTTTCCATTCAACTAGATTAGTACTTGGTTAAGCGCCATTCATCTAGATTAGTACTTGGTTAAGCGCTAGTAATCCCCTTGCTCCGCGGATTGACAAGAACCTAGGGAATCCCCGTGGTGAAAAAGGTGTAGGTCGGTACGCTTGCGGATCGTAGGTGGATACGAGTTTTATCCGTCAACAAGCCCCTTTTTATGGTGCCGTTGCCGGGGAGCAAGCCAGTTTGCTACGTTTAATCTAGTATTAATTTTGTTGATTACTAACACCTAACCCTTATTTTCTAGAAAAAATCTTTTTTTTTGTTTTTGTTTCTTTGTTTTCTTTCAACTTTTCTTTTGCCTAGATGGATTTGTTCACCTCACCATTGGAAGACGAAGAGATGTCGCTAAGGGAGCTAGCAATGCCGTCAATGGAAGACATTGAGATACAAAAATCAGATTTGATGCTTGCTACAACCCACTACGAAGTGAAGCCTGGAATCATCAAGTTAGTGGCAACGAAACCATTTAGAGGATTGGAGGATGACAACCCATATAGACACATTAAGGAATTCATGATGATATGCAACACGGTGCAACAAAAAGGAGTTCCGGCCGCTTGGTTCAAGTGGAATCTTTTTCCATTCTCTCTCAAAGATGAAGCGCGAAGATGGTACACACTTGCGTCCGTTGAAGCAAAAGGAAACTGGGATGAGCTAGTGAAGAAGTTTCTTTTGAAGTTCTTTCCCATAAGCAAGGTCCAAGACTTAAGGAGGCAAGTGCTCACTTTCAAGCAAGGAGAGGATGAAGGAATTGATGAAGCATGGGACCGATTTAATGAACTACTTGAGCGAGGCCCGAACTTGGGATTTTCCGGTGACTTGATGTTGCATACCTTTTATTTTTCACTAACCCCTAACTCGTCTCATTTTGTAAGCATGTGTGCAGGAGGTGATATAATGGATAAAACAATTAGTGAAGCCGGACAAATCTTACAAAGGATAAGCAATGAACAAAGTACGCAACAAGATTGGCAAAGATGTTGTCGAGAGGAGCAAAACGACAAAAGCAAGCCCAAGGTGCTTGCTGAAATTTCTGAAAAAGATGAACCGGAGGTCAAGGAAGATGAACCGACCATACAAGAATTTGAAGATCCTCTTCCCAAGGTAAGAGAAGTCATTTCGGATGTTAAAAAATGTTGAAACTAACATGAATGTAGGCCGAAGTATGTGGAATGCTAGACCATTGGCAGAGTTCAAGCAATCTGATTGGGTTCAAGTTGATTTCGCCCCACTAATCAACTACCGAAGGAAGGAGGAACGCCGACACGTTGCCAAACTAGTTGAAGATATATTTGATCAAGAGATGAGTGGAGAGTCGATCAAAAGATGTTTGAAGAAGAAGGAGAAGGAGATGAAGGATGGATCGACCGGTTTGACAACTCAAAGATTTGTAATAAAGGAAGAGAAGAGTACAACCGTGATGATCCTAGTGACTCAAAGGATAAATGGGAGGAGATAAGACTCAAGCTAGAAGATGAATGGGAAGGGGTTGACATAGATCAAGTACTCCAAGAAGGCCCCTCCCCACAAGGTGATAGCTTGTGTGCTATTGAAGCCTACACACTAGCAAATCAAGACATGGAAGTACTCAAGGATGACGGAAAGAGTGAATCAACAATGAGCGATCTTGACGACATGTGGTACATGGAAGATAAAGAAAGCAACATACAAGACTTTGAAGACGAAGATTGGGATGACAATGAAGACTTCAAAGAAGAGACAAATGCAAATGTAGTTGATGGATTACACGTTCCACATGATGAGATGGAGGGGATGCAAAAGGGTAACAAAGAGACACCTTCACTCGTTGAGATTGATTCGCCTTCAACACTGCTAGATGAACCAAATATCACTCTTGTTGAAAAGGCTCTAAGGCCAAGGTACGCGCTGAAACCTCAAGATATTATTGGTATTGATGTTGATAAATTCAAATACTCATGCTCAACCAATAGTATGAATGATAGTTTAATGTCTATGCCTTGTTCCAATAGTGATCATGTTGATAGGCTAGATTTTCTTGAGAATGAAAAAGAGGAAACATTTATGTTTGATCCAATTAATCTCACACCTAAAGAACCTTTGCCTATTGATGAGCTAAGTGCTATGCATGAAACATATGCTTCTTTTATTTACACCTTGATTTGTTGCTACAGTTCACATGTGGTGTTAATTATGGACGCGTATGTTTACAATAAGTTTTGTAAATCTTGATCATGCTTTGCGCTTGGTCGAGCTAATGACCTTAAAGAAGAACATGTTGGGAGAAGGCCCGATTTTCACTAACCATGTAGACAAGGCTTGAATAATGAAAAGAGAAGTCATGCCTAAAAGAGTTGCAAGATAAATCATCAACCTCTCCAAATCCCGCAATGGATGCTGCTGTCTTCATCAATTTGAGAGATTGTTCAGAGGTGTACAAATGGATAAAATGCGATATCTAGAAGCTCCATCAAGTTACCATTCCAACACATCAAGAACCAACAAGTTTGAAGACCCGTGCAAGGAGTTATGGAGAAAACATTGAGCGTTGCGCGTTCTGAAATTTCAGGACAGATTTCATCACCGAAGTAAAATGGACGTAACTCTCTTGTCCGGAGTCCGATTTGGGCAAATAAAGACTTGTTGGAAAGGAATTTTTGTGCACTGTGCAAAGGAGTAGAGCTTGGGTATACTTTCTGTTATGGTCATTAAAAAAAATCGTGGAGTGAAGGCAGCACCGAAGGATGATAAAGAAGGAGATAGCGATGAAACAAAAGAATGCTTTGGGCAAGTCTTCTAGAAGTGATCAAGTACAACATGGAAAGTAAATGAAAGCTGCATTGGTACCTTTTCTTCTTGCATGAAGGGCCATGGCGATGTGACGAAAAGAAGGTATGTGAGAAAGTCGAGCTTTATGACTTTAAATGAATCGCTTTTCGGGAGGCAACCCGTTTCTTTATATTTTTACTACTTTCTTACAGAAAATAAAAGAATGGCACTATCTTATGATGATCAACTTGTGATTATTAATCTAAGTTCAGTTTTCCTTTTTAGAACCACCATCATGTTCATGATCATATTTATTTGCATGCATCGCATTTTGTTATCAATGTGATGTTTCTTTGTGCATACATGTTTTGCACATAGTTGGCTTGGTTGTTCTATATACTTAATGATGTATGCTTATTTTTCCATGTTAATACTTCATAAGGCATTATGAGTATTTTCCTTTTGTGATCTTGTGTAAATGTGGTGTTTAAACAAGATTGTGGACCATCATCGTTAAGTTCGATAAACCTAGCTAGCTTTTCATATGTTTTCATGTTGCTTTGGTTAGTTTATAAGCTTTGCAATGCGCTTAATTTTTCTTGTGCTATAAGAGTTATTGATTTAGGGATAGACATGATGTTTTAACCCTTGATAAATAAACCTTGATGGCTATGAAGAAATTCGGCAACCTAGTTGTAAACATGGTGTTTAGAACTAGGTGAAAACATTGTCTTTGTTTATATGCTTTCCTATCATGTGCATACACACCTTGCACCACGTACACTCATTAGGTTTTTATTCCTCATTATACTAATTATGCCACAAGTTAAGGATCTTAGGAGACATTGTTGGATTGTTGGCAATTCTATCTACTCCCAACCGTCACCTTGGGGGTAGAATGTGCGTTTAAAACGTCTTGCAGGCAAGATAGAGACTCTCACTACAAGGAAATTCAAGGAGGGCTAAGATAAAAATGCTTTGTCTTCTTCTTCCATGACTAGCAAAATGCTAAGCATGGGAGAGACCCTGAATCTTCAACACGGAAGTGCACTATGACGCTCTAGAAGATAGAATGATCAAGATCATTAACGTCTCCGGATCAATGTGCAAGAAGCCACTGATCTCATCAAAATTCTGCATGGTCTCGAAGGGAACACACTAGATATTTTTGGATATTTAAAAGCCCCATGAAGTTAGGATTCCAACAAATCAAGAATCAAGACAATCGGAGGTTCCTACAAGCGGTTATGCCCGAATCACCGAGTGCAACACGTCCTGAAATCAGTTTTGGACAGCACGCAGCGCTGAAGTAAAACGAACATAGCTCCCTTGTTTGAACTACGTTTTCGATAAATGACCACACGTTAGAAAGGTAATTTCATAAACTTTTCAATAGAGCTATATTTCGATATATGTTCTGTTCTGGACAGAGGGGGAAATCCATGAAAAAGAGACAGCAAGGAGATGATGAGAACAAGAAAGAGGAGATGGTGATGGAAACATTGAAGAGAAGGGCGACCAATGACTCCATTAAGCATACAAGATTAATTTCAGAAGTTTAGGAGCATTGATAAATCAAGAAAAAAGCAAAAGTCATATCGATACATGGAGATGTCGGAAGAAGGCAACGAAGAATTACAAAGGATGGTAACATCTCCATGGACCTTCTTTTTTCCAAACACAAATGCTTGTAAGTATGCCTTCAACCTCAACTAGGTGCAACCTTTTTTTCCTCTTCCAACAATAACATGGCTACTATGAGGAAAACCTAGGTTTCTTTTTTACTTTCAATAGATAGGCATGACCATGTGTTCACCTCGATGTTTTATATTGCCTATGCTTACGGAAAGATGTTGAAAGTTGCCGCTTTGTTTTGCCTACATGAAGTTCTACATGTCTTGGCTAATTGCTCTCTATAATATGATCTGAAATTAATTTAAATACCGGCTCTTTCATTTGTGGAGGTGAAATGACTATGCTCTAGACCCACATACATATCTTTGCTCTTCGATTTAAGTTTATGGATAGCCGGATAACTTGTTATTTTTATGAAAACTTAACTTTTATGCTATCTACATGTTTGTGATGCTCTTGCAAAGTTCTACCTACCAAAGCCGTATACATATATGTTTTATGATAACAAAACCCGTAGATTGCAAACATATGTTTTGATGAGTTGGATTAGGATTGATTTCTATGGTTCGAGATTAAGAAGCTGGTCATTCCTTTGTGTAACTTTTCATGCTAGCCTTTTTGTCCATGCATTGTGGGTTTTCACATCGAAAATTTCACAAACTTCGCTGGGCCTCCACCCTAAACCAAAAACATCTTTTTTGTGATCACCTCCTTGTGCACAACCCAATTTGAGTATGGAGTAAAATTCTCGATGGAGATTCAAATATTCCACAATATTATAAAATTTATACTTACTTTAGCAGTCATTTTCCCTCTCTTTTATGCTCGAGGACGAGCATCATTCAAGCATGGGGGAGGAGTCATTCTCTGACAAATGTTATGTAAGTATTATGTTGCAAAAAGTTTTGAGGAGCAAAAGAAAAAAATTATGATGAGAAGAAAAGAAAAGTAAGAAAAATAGGTAGAATAAAGTGAAAAAAAGAAAGAGAGAAAAATGAGAAGGAAATAAAATAAAATAAAATAATAAAGATGCTCCTCGGATCTTTTTGCTTCATAAGTTCTTAAGTGCCTTGATGACAAATCCATACTCAAATCTTCCAACCATGTGCAATCCGATAATGAGGACTTCACTCGTGCCTCGGGATCATCCATTTGCCACTTGCACATGTCCACTTATCTAAATGTGTGTGTTTCGTCCCTCTCTTTCCAACATTTATTTTCCATGGCCTTTTTGACGAGTCGCGGTAATTCCAATAGACCTCTCTCTTAATTTGACAATATTTTGGATATATGTTTTGCTAAGATTGTTTTTAACCTTCCAAGCTCCACATAAGCCTTCCACTATCACATATGAGTAGAGTAGGTTGAAAATAATCTAGTATAGGCTTGAGTGACTTGATGAGATGAGTCTTCCATGAGCTCTTGCAAGAGATTTTCACTTATGTTGGATATGCATATTTTTGAAAATCTTCCATGTGACAAGGTAATGGTTTGAAGTTCACTTAAGTTTGAGAGCATCGTGTTAAATGTGGCTTGTTCTTTATTGTTAGTCTATCTTCCATAATGAAAAAGAAGCCGGTCACAACTTGAACTTTAAAAATAAATTCTTAAGAGAGAGCAACTTTCCTCGTCATGAATGACTAAGTGCAGGGACAACATTGGAAGGCAACACTGATTTCCCTTTTAAGCAAGGATTACTTACTCGAGGACGAGCAAGGTTTAAGCATGGGGGAGATATTGACGGTGAATTTCCGTCAACCTAGAGTACTTGTTATACATTGGTTTCGATTATGATTTGCAACTAACCCGCCACTAGGCATACTAATGATATAACAAGTTCACACTTGCATGTCGATTTTGGAGTTTGTTGTTTACGTAGGAAATCTACGCTAAAGAGGAGACTTTCGGGATAAGTTCACCAAGCACTTTGGAAGAAGATCATGAAGCCCGACAAGAGTCAAGACACGCGATGAACATGACTCCAAATGACCCGAGGATCGAAGCGTCAACGTGCAAGTCTTCAGGGACTTAACCAGAAAACAGCGAAGCTTGCATAGCAAGGATTCAAGCCTTAACCGTGAAGGAAACGACGTCAAAGGCCCACATGCAAGTGCACACAAATAAGGGATCATGTGAGAAGCAACCGGGGAGGAAACCGGGGCCGAACTGGGCTGAAATGGGCCTAGGCTGGCCGGCCTGGGCCGACCGGCCCAGCCCATTCTGGGGTCGGTTCGGTGCCCCCTTTGCCCTAGGTGTTTGTCTATTTATTGCATCCGCCGTCATCGGCCGCCACATCGAACAAATCATCCTACCGACGCCATTGACCAGAACACCGCCGCCGCAAGATGAGGGAGAGAGTTAGATAAGCTGTCGCAAGGATCAACGCCGGTGGAGAGAAGGAAGCAAGAGGAGGAATCCAAGCCGCTGGCCTAGGGGTGTTCCCAAGCTCCATCGCCGCTATCTTCATCGATGACGTTCTCCGGAGTCTCCGTCACCCCTATGTGCTTCAATTCGTGTAAGATGATGGGGTAATGTCTCCGTTCATCCCTAGGGTTAGATGGATGCATGCTTTGTGATCGCTACTTGATTCGTGGTTTCAATCTATTGTTTTCATGTTGATGATGCTTTGATGATTAAGGTTAGCTACCATGTTTTTCGGGCGTATGATATCCGCTACTCCCATAGATTCCATCAACATACCGTGTCCATCATAGGTCTAGTCACGATTACCTTCGCGTAGTGACAGTACGAGAGGAGGGAAAGGGCGAAACTGTGGTTACAACCCCCGGTAGATTGGTTTACCAATCTCGTGTAGTAGATGCATACCATGTTATCCTAGATCCTAGGGATGGAACGCTTATCTTTCTTAATCACTCTCTTGTGTTCACCCTTTACCATCTAGTTTAACCCTAGATTTGTTTGATCAACTTAACTTAGATTAACTTAGGTTAGATTGTTTTACCTTTAGATTAATAATCTTTCAAAGGTTTTCCATTCAACTAGATTAGTACTTGGTTAAGCGCTAGTAATCCCCTTGCTCCGCGGATTGACAAGAACCTAGGGAATCCCCGTGGTGAAAAAGGTGTAGGTCCGTACGCTTGCGGATCGTAGGTGGATACGAGTTTTATCCGTCAACAGACGCTTTCGACCGGCACGGCTTCGGGGATGGTGCTTCCCTCGACTTCTGCCCCTGTCAACACAAGACATACGGTATCAGTTCCCGGGGGCTCTGACTACTACTCGAGGAAGGCTGCATTGGCGCAGTCTACTTACCTTCTACTACACTGGCTTCTAGCAACGTAGCCTCTGCGACCGGCGCCACAGTTTTGGCCTGAGGGAGGGGAGCGGACTCCTCGGCAGCAGGCATGGAAACTTCTTCAGCCGCCGCCGTGCTGGGTTCATCTCCTTCCCAGGACAAATCAGTCGACTTCCTGCACAGTACAAAATTGGTGGTCAACCAAGTAAGATTACCAAGTTACAAGTACTACTCGGGAAAGGTTTTCACTTACAAGCTATACCGGACGACAGTCACGGTCGGAGCGCCAAGTATGCTGGCGATGTCTACAAGCCCGGCTTCAGCAGGCGCCTCTTCTTCAGCTTGAGCCACTACTGGTTCTTCAGCACTAGTAGTCGCGCTCGGTTCCAGCCTCCTCTCCATGGCCGGCGTCTGTGGCTCGACAACTCTAGTTGACCACTGTGTCATCTGCGACACAAGTTCTTCTACGGTGGGGGCTGGGCTGCGGCTTCTCTCAGCCGGCTCGCCCACCATCGCCCAGTCGTCTCCTTCCCATTGGTCAACGGGGTCGGATGGTGGAATCTCCTGCGAGAACTCAGAATTCAATTGTCAGCATACACAATACTTCAAGACAAGTACTCGACTACTCTACTCGAAGAGCTTACCTCTTGAGATGTAGTCTCGGTGACCTTCAATTTCTTGGCAACTCGCTTGCTTTCCACATTGCGCGGCCTCCTCAGCGGCGCAGGGAGACTAGCCTCTAGGCTAGTCGTTGGATCGTCGACAAGGGGAACGTTGGGTAGTCCAGGACGGCTGAACCTGGACCACAGCTGGAACCATTCCTGCAGCGTCTCCTCGTCCTCCTCGTCGGATGTATCTTCAATGGTGACGGTGTCGTCACCCTCGCCGACTTGACGACGCTCCTTGGCCTTGCCCTTGCCCTCCTCTGGAATATCCACAAGTCGAGGAGGGGAAGCTGGGTCGGAGATAAACTTCGTCAGGTCATCCTGCAGCAAACAGTTTGGGTGAGCTCGACTACTACAATACAATCAGTACTCGAAGACAGTTCGATTACCAACCTTGTTTGGCGGATGAGCCGCGGAGTACTCGGGGACGGGGCAGGGTGTGTATGGTGGCATATCTTTGACGATCCTACCCAGTCTCTGGACGATATCTTCATCATCGACTTCATTACCGGGCATCCTCGACGTGTCGTCATCGCCCGTATATTGTTATCCGAGGGTATCGCGCACCATCAGCGGCTGCACCCTCCACTTCATGAAGCTAAAGGCCATGTGTTCGGCCCTCAGCCCGGCTTCTCTCAAAGCCTTGATCTTCTGCAGCAGTTCGGGTAGTTGAATACCCTCCTGCATCGTCGGCTCCGTGTTCCACCAGGGCCGATGCTTCGGCTGCTGACCGCTCGGCTTCAACAGCTCTGGGTGGTGGTTGGTGATGTAGAACCACTTCACCTTCCAATCTTGATTTGAGTCAATAAGCTTGTACGACAAGTACTACTCGGTGGCGTCCTCGCGCATCTGGATGCCGGCTCCTTCGACTACTCTTGGGTCGTTGGCGCTCGGCTGCGGCTTCAAGCGGAAGAATTTTCAGAACAATACCCAGTGGGACTTGATCCCCACGAAGTCCTCACAAAAATGGACGAAGATGGAGACGTGAAAAATCCCGTTAGAGTTCAAGTTCAAGTACTCGATACCGTAGTACTTAAGGAGACCCTTGAAGAAGTCGCTCACCGGGAGGGCCAGCCCGCGCTCCACGAACCCGGCGAACATCGGGATCTCGTCGGGGTTCTTCTCCATTGGGTACGGGTCTCCTGTGGCGGCACGCCACATGTCCATCTCCTTTTCCCGGAGGAAACAACTGTTCACCAGCGCCAGCAAATCTTCGGTCTTCGCCTTAGACTTCTTCCACTCCTTGTTTGGATTCGGGCGCGGGGGAGATGTCAGCGGTGTTGACCCCTGGGCGGATCCAGCCACCTCATCACGAGATCTCTTCTTCCCGGCGCCAGTCTTCATGCTCTTCGATGGGGAAGACTTCATCCTCCAAATTCACCGGGTCTTCACTCACATCCGCTCAGGGGCTTCTCTGGACGCAAACAGCGGCGGCGCGTGTGGATCTGCAGCCTAAGGCGCGGCGGCAGTGGCACGGGTGGCTGACTCTTGCCTAGATATGTTTCAAATGGCTGCAAATGTGGGGGATGGAAAAACCTAAGGGTTTCAGCCTCTATTTATAAGCCAACCGGCGGCGCTGCAACAGCCAGATGGATAAGTATTGGCAGCTGACTCAGCGGTGGCCGCCTAACCCTTCATCTTCCAGTAGTCGACTGTTGACGGTGAAAATTCGTCAACCTAGCCATGAGTTTACCTTCGGTGTTGGCATAAGTTTTATACCTTATCCATCGGTACTAACCCCCGTGGTATAACAAGTTCACGTGTGCATGTCGGTTTTGGAGTTTAGTGTTTATGCAGGATTTTAGCGTTGAACGCAAGACTTTAGGGATAAGTTCATCAAGCACCTTATGACAAGACCTTGAAGCCCGCACAAGTCATGCAATGAAGCAAACATAACTCCAATAAGCCAGGGACTTGATCCGAGAAGATGACAAACTCCGAGGACCTAACCAGAAAAGTGCTGAATCTTGCAAGACAAGGAGTTATGCCCAATTCGGAGGGAAACTGACGACATGGACCTACATGCAGAAGGGGGAAACATCTAGAAGACACGGGAACCGACGTAGAGCAAAGGAGGCCGCGGGCCCGGGCTCGGATGGGCCCAGGCCGGCCGGCCCAGGCCGGTCGGCCCAGCCCAGTCCAGGGCCCGTTCGTCCCCTCATTTGCCCTAGCGGCCATTCAGGCTATTTATAGCCCCCTGATCGAGAGCCATGCATAATCCAATTCGTCATCAGCCGCCGAGGAGCAGAGAAGAGAGGGACACCATCTCGGAGAGGAGAGGGTCGAGCTAGTTGACTAGGCTTTCCCTAGCCGACGTGGGAACCTTGCATGGGAGACCACGTCGGAGTTCCCGGAGCTAGAAGCAAGATCAAGGAAGGATCCCGGTGGTGATCTTGTGTATGTATCATTGTCATAGTTGAATTATCAAGTTGAATCTATTCTTAGCGATTAAGTGTTTCCTCGAAGATTTCGTTTTTCGATTGGTTTGCTTATTCTAGATCTATTCGCGTGATAGATCACATAGGGTGTTCTTGTAGCCGCGGTGGCTAGAGGTACACACCGGATCTTCCGAAAGAATCTCGACTTGTCTTTTGACTCGCCCTAGATTCCCCGCATGAGTAGGGATACGTTGTGACAGAACGGGGGTTCCGAAAGGCGGATGTTTTCGGATTTGGATGGGAAACCACAGTTTAAAGAGGCTTCTAATAAGATTTGATTTGCTACTTCTTCTCTTGCTTGGAACTTCAACAAAAGGCTTAACCCGATCTCTCTAGATCGGTTTATCTACCCAATCTAACTTTGTTATCTCCGGTCTTTAGTAGATTAGATTAGTTTCGTGTCTTTTATCGAGATGCAATAGGGTTTTACCGAAGATTGAAGTTACTTGGCTTTACTAGATCAACTTTTGCGTCACACATTTGTTCCACAGATTCGATACCTTGGGTTCACCACTTGAGGGAAGAAGGGTCCCTTGACTACGACGGGAGACTTGTCCGCTTGCAAGTCTAAACGAAATTCGATACCACTATTAACCGTCAACAAGCCCCTTTTTCTGGCGCCGTTACCGGGGAACAAGTGATCAAGATTTGATTTTTTATTGCCTTTTCTTGTAATTTTCAGTTTTCTTTTGGTTTTTCTTTTTGCATCTACTAAACTTTGATCATCCTCAAAATAAATCTAATCTAGTTTGTCTAACCCTAGTTTTTATAGATTTGTTTTTACTTTCTAGTTTTTGCATACTTTGTTTATTGCTAACCATAACCGGAGATGGTTGGCTACCTCTCCAAGAAACCCAAACTTTTTTGTGGATGATCCAGGAAAACTTTACAGGCAAAGGAGACGTGCAACACAAGCTAAAGGGTTGGAAACCCTAGATTCAAAAGCGGAAGTTGAAGGACTGCCGGAATCTCCAAGGGAATCACCACCTCCAAGTCCAAAGGAAGATCAACCTAAACCGACATCGTTGATCTACCTATCATAAACCTTCAAGACGCCGGAAGGCCGTTCAAGATCAAGGTCTCAACTATCCGCATGACGATTGCGGGAGCTTTGGAGCGTTTCAATGAATACATACGAGCCGGATTCCTTGAGTGGCAAATCGGTTTACTTAAGAGGAGGATGGAGAAGATGGAGATAGAGAAAGAAGCTCAACACCTAAAGGCTACCAAGGCAAGATCCACATGTGAGGATTGAAGTGTTCATCATGATGAAGATGCTAGAGACGCAAGTGGGACAACTTGTCGGGCGCCCAATGGGTAACAAAGAAGAATATCCGAGACAACTCCAAGGTCCCAAGACGGCAAAGGCTACTCAAACTCATTCGGGAGAGAAGGAGGATCACACTAAGGAGACCATGAAGGTCACAACCGAAGGACCGGAGTTCGAGATGCCGAGCCACTACATGAAGGAAGTTGTTGCATCCGTCAAGACCAAAAGACAAAGCCAGCCTGTGAAGACCAAAAAAATTGACTAAGCCGAAGAAGAAGCCCGTGCCCAAGATGGTGCGGAAGTGGGTACCCAAGATTGCAACGCCCGCAAAGAGCGTTGATCCAAGGTAACCAAGTGAAGAAGTCTAGCCATGGACTATAAACGAAGCGCTAGGCGGGAGGCAACCCGTTTCGTCGAGTCAAGAATAAGCTACCGGGAGGACAACCCGATTCCAGGTTTTTCGAGTCTTTTTAATAATAATTTAGTTTTGAGTTTTATTACGCAAAGACATTAGACTTACAAGTGGTTGAACAACATTAGAGACATAATTCTTGGTTGAATATTTTGCTTTATCATAAACCCCTTACATGAACCCTCCTATGTGTTTGTTTGATTCTTTTCGAGAAACCACAACCAAATAATTTCAGAACCTAACTCAACCTTTCACCCTCATTATGGTGCTGTGGTTGACTTATTTTTCATGCTAAAAACACACAAGTAGAGCCACGACTTATACCTAGGTGTTAATTAAATTTCAGCACATGGTAGGACTCGCGTAAACCTAGAAACTAAACTTTTGGTTGGTTCAAAAATCTATATCCTTGGTTTCTCTAAGATTAGAATTTTCCTAAGCCTCATTTAATTTTGTTTTGTTCAAAATCTCTCTTATTTAGCCAAAATTAGAACCTAAACCTATGCCCCCATGATCAAGCCGGGAAAAGTTTGCTCTCAACCGATGAAGGCAAACTATACCGGTGAGACCGTCATCAACGTAGTCGGAAAATATTTTCGACTTACATTTGTTTTTAATGGTTTAAAAACTTCTCTAAAATTATGCTTGAGCTCTTGCATGGCTCTGAAAAGTATTTTAATTTTCGAATTAGAGGAGTGCTTAACCTTAAACATACATAAAGGGAGGCAATCTAGTTTGAATTAATCATGCATGCACCATTGGATACCCTTTCATCAACTTTCACCAAGTCCACATGCAAAGGACAAGGATGGTGGGCAGCAAGCATAAACTTTGCAGGAATTTCATAGTGGCATGTGAAGCAAGTGGAGCAAGGGAGCATGGACATGACTCAAAGCATGAAGCATCAAGTGGAAGGACCAATAATGCAAGAAAAGGAGTCGACGAGAGCGTTTGGGCGGTGCAACTCGTGGAGCACGTGGGCAGGAAAGTTGTAGAGGCGAAATGATCGTGCTGGAAGAAAGCCGAGGCGGGGAGGAGCACCAGGCCACCCAGGCCGGCCGGCCTCCCCTACTTAAGGATCCACCCGGCGCCCGTTTTCTGCAGGCAAGCTTCCCTCTCTTTGCTTAGTTTGTGTATTCAAGTTTGTGTGCCCAGAACCTCCGTAGACGTAGCCAACCTTCCCAAGCTTGATAGCTCAAAAAAAATCCACACCCTTAATCCATTCAAAGTCCACATCCCGAAGTAAGATTTTAAGTGCCTAGTTACCGGTTGCAACCCGGAGTTTTAGTGGAGAGAAGAGTGCAGCAGCCATGTGGAAGAAAACCACGAGTCCCTTCTCCAAGAAGAAGGGGTCATCATCATCCAAGCCGTCGTCGATGGCATCTTCGAGGAGGCACTCGGTTTCCGAGTCTCCTCGCAGCATGGAGACGGATACGGCACCACCAAGGAGGAACGATGCTCTCCTCCTCGGTGGCATGAGGGAAACAAGGAGCACGTCCATGAGGTTTACCGAACCTCAAGGGCACACGGAGGAGCCGCCCGTTCCATCACGACGATCGACCCGTTCAACCGCGCCACCTTCATACACTCCGATATATTCCTCTTATGGCTTCATCATATTGTCAGAGGAGGAGAAGAGGCTCTCTCGTCTTGAGAAGAGACTTGTGCCCAACGTCGAGTTCAACGACCAAGCACTCTACTACTTGGGTTTCGGCACCGACATATACTACATGTTGGGGCACCTTGGATGGGTGCAATTCTCCAACGGAGTGTCGGCGGACACCCACAAGGAGTTCGCCTTGGAAATCTTGATGACCATTGCACCTATCCTTGATGATGGGGTGCAAAGCTTATCATTCCGTTTGGAGGGAGTCCAACAAGTGGTTCCCTACGAGCATGTTAGGGAGCTACTTGGATTCCATAAGGGAGCTCCGGAGAAAGTTGACGTACCACCCGGCATGTTAGAAGGATTCTGGAATTTGATCTCCGGAGAAGCCCACCAACAACGCAATTGCATCCTGTTGACGGTGAAAATCCGTCAACCTAGCCATGAGTTTACCTTCGGTGTTGGCATAAGTTTTATACCTTATCCATTGGTACTAACCACCGTGGTATAACAAGTTCACGTGTGCATGTCGGTTTTGGAGTTTAGTGTTTATGCAGAATTTTAGCGTTGAATGCAAGACTTTCGGGATGAGTTCATCAAGCACCTTATGACAAGACCTTGAAGCCCCGTACAAGTCATGCAATGAAGCAAACTTAACTCCAAGAAGCAAGGGACTTGATCCGAGAAGACGACAAACTCCGAGGACCTGACCAGAAAAGTGCTGAATCTTGCAAGACAAGGAGTTATGCCCAATTCGGAGAGAAACTGACGACATGGACCTACATGCAGAAGGGGGAAACATCCAGGAAGCAAGGGAACCGATGTAGAGCAAAGGAGGCCTCGGGGCCGGGCCCGGATGGGCCCCGGGCCGGCCGGGCCGGCCTGTCAAGGGCCCGGTGGAGGCTCCCCTTTGCCCTAGCCGCCAATCGAGGCTATTTATAGCCCCCACGACCGAGAGCCACGCATCATCCAATTCGTCATCGGCCGCCGAGGAGCGAGAGAAGAGAGGGACACCATCTCGGAGAGGAGAGGGTCGAGCTAGTTGACTAGGGTTTCCCTAGCCGACGTGGGAACCTTGCACGGAAGACCACGTCGGAGTTCCGGAGCTAGAAGCAAGATCAAGGAAGGATCCGGTGGTGATCTTGTGTATGTATCATTGTTATAGTTGAATTATCAAGTTGAATCTTTTCCTAGCGATCAAGTGTTTCCTCGAAGATTTCGTTTTTCGATCGGCTTTGCTTATTCCAATTCTATTCTCGAGATAGATTACATAGGGTGTTCTTGTAGCCGCGGTGGCTAGAGGTACACGCCGGATCTTCCGGAAGAATCTGGACTTGTCTTTTGACTCACCCTAAGCTCCCCGCATGAGTAGGGATACATTGTGACAGAACGGGGGTTCCGAAAGGCGGATGTTTTCGGATTTGGACGGGAAACCACGATTTAAAGAGGCTTCTAATAAGATTCGATTTGCTACTTCTTCTCTTGCTTGGAACTTCAACAAAAGGCTTACCCCGATCTCTCTAGATCGGTTTATCTACCCAATCTTAATTTGTTATCTCCGGTCTTTGGTAGATTAGATTAGTTTCGTGTCTTTTACCTAGATGCATTAGGGTTTCTTTTACCGAAGATTGGAGTTACTTGGCTTTACTAGATCAACTTTTGCGTCACACATTTGTTCCACGGATTCGATACCTTGGGTTCACCACTCGAGGGAAGAAGGGTCCCTTGACTACGACGGGAGACTTGTCCGCTTGCAAGTCATAAACGAACTTGATACAACTATTAACCGTCAACAAGCCCCTTTTTCTGGTGCCGTTGCTGGGGAACAAGTGATCAGGATTTGGTTTTTTATTGCCTTTTTGTAATTTTCAGTTTTCTTTTTGTTTTTCTTTTTGCATCTACTAAATTTTGATCATCCTCAAAATACATCTAATCTAGTTTGTCTAACCCTAGTTTTTATAGATTTGTTTTTACTTTCTAGTTTTTGCATACTTTGTTTATTGCTAACCCTAACAGGAGATGGACGGCTACCTCTCCAACAAACCCGATAATTTTGTGGATGATCCAGAAAAACTTTACAGGCTAAGGAGACGCGAAGCACATCAAGCTAAAAAGCTGGATTTTGTAGATTCGGAGTCGGAAGACAAAGGATCGCAGAAATCTCCGAAGAATTCACCACCTCAAAGTCCCCGGGAGAATCGTCTTCCACCGATGGGTGACCAACCACCGCAAGAACGCAAGATTGGGGAGTTATGCACCCCGGACATCATCGACCTACCAATCTTGAACCTTGAGGAGATCGGAAGACCGTTCGAGATCAAGACCTCAACAATCCGCATGGTGCAACATTCACCCTTCACCGGTAAAGAGGACCCGAACCTTCACCTCCAAGCATTTATTCAACTATGTCAGACTTTCAACATGGATGGGGTGACTCAAGACCAAATGAGGGCAAGGTTTTTTCCGTTCTCACTACTCGGGAAGGCTTTGCAATGGTTCCACTCTCAACCGGCGGAGACGGTGCAAAATTGGAACACGTTGCTGAAGGCTTTCATGAAGGAATACTACTCACCGGGTAAAACTCAAAGCTTGCGTAATAAGATTGCCACCTTTGTTCAATATCCTATGGAAACTATCTCAGAGGCATTCGAGCGCTTCAACGAGTACACCCGGGCGGTTCCACATCACAAGTTCCCGAAGGAAGACCTCATGCAAAAGTTCTATCAAGGACTCACCATGGCGTCAAGGACGATCATCGATGCATCAGCGGGAGGATCCATCATCGAACTTACACCGACGGAAGCTTTCACTCTATTCAAGAAGGTCGCGGATAATGACACATGGGTGTCGTTCGGGCACCTACATCCAGTTCAACCCACGGGGAACGTCAAAGGAGTCTTGCAAGTGGAGAAGGAGAACATACTTGAAGGCAAGATCGACTCGCTCATGAGGAGGTTGGAGAAGATGGAGATGGAAAAGAAATAGGCTCAAGACTTGAAGGCCGCCGAAGCAAGGTCCACATGCGAAGAATGTGGAGAGTATGGCCATGTCCGCAAAGATTGTCCGGAGGAAGCCAAAGTGCTCGACTACATGAGGAGGGGAGAATTGCTGAACTTCCACTACGGGCAAGGTAGACCTCAATTTAACGCAAGTTCATCTATTCCTAACGTGGTTCCGCTTCGTATACAATTGAAGGAGTTCATGGATGTGCAAGCTAAGATCAACAAGGACATCGTCACCAAGTTCAAGACCATAGACAAGGTGTTGGAGAACATCGATAGCAAGGTGACGGAGGTCGGAAGTTCCAATCATCAAGTGCTCAACATGATGAAGATGCTCGAGACGCAAGTTGGACAACTTGCAGGGCGCCTCACTAATGATGAAGGGAAGCTTCCGGGACAACCCAAAAGTCCCGAATCGGCGAAGGCCATTCAAACACGTTTGGGGAAGGAGACCGAAGACCCGGAACGTTCCGCTGGAGCAAGGAAGCTTAAACCATCCACCGAGGTGGAAGGAGTTGCTAAAGAGAAGGTTACGGGGATTGTCACCGAGGAACCCGAATTTGAGATGCCGGAGGAAGACACGAGGATACCGCAACTCAAGCCACGCTACTTCCGAGGTAAACTTGACAACCACTTTGAGAAGTTTGTGGAGGTTGTGCGTAGACTTAGCATCAACATGCCATTACTAGATGCCCTACAAGTACCTACATATTCTCGTTACTTTAAAGATATACTTGCAAATAAATATGAGATAGCAACACTCAGGGTAAATCATGTCAAGATGTCCGAGGAGTGTAGTGCCGCTATTACTAATGGGCTAGAGAAGCAAAAGGACCACGGGTGCCCTACTATTCCATGTTCGGTTGGTTCTTTCAACTTCGAGAAGGCGTTATGCGACCTTGGAGCTAGTGTAAGCGTCATGCCGAGGGATGTGTTCGAGAAGCTACGCCTACCAATGGAGCCTACGGGTATATGTTTGGAGTTGGGAGATAACTCCATTCGCTATCCCTTGGGCATTGCTGAAGATGTACCCGTGAAGGTCGGACACCACTTCATCCCCGTCGACTTCGTTGTGCTCGAGATGGGAGAGAGGGAGAAGCCGCCGCTCATCCTTGGGAGGCCTTTCCTCAAGACCGTGGGAGCTACTATTGATGTTGGCAAGGGGGAGATCATGTTCGATATCAACGGAGAAAGGAGTTCCTTCAAGTTCCATCCAAGAATCGAGGCATGCAACATGATTGGAGTGAAGGGAGAACCAAAGCGAAAGGAGGAGCTGAAAAAGAAGAACGAGCCGAAAAAATGAACGTAAAGAAAATCAAAGAAGGTGTTGCATCCGTCAAGACAAAGGAAGGGAAGCCGCCTGTGAAGACCAAAAAAATGACTAAGCCGGAAGACAAGGCCGCGCCCAAGATGGTGCGGAAGTGGGTACCCAAGATTGCAACGCCCGCAAAGAGCGTTGATCCAGAGTAATCAAGTGAAGAAGTCTAGCTATAGACTATAAACGAAGCGCTAGGCGGGAGGCAACCCGTTTCGTCGAGTCAAGAATAAGCTACGGGAGGACAACCCGATTCCGGGTTTTTCGAGTCTTTTTAATAATTTAGTTTTGAGTTTTATTACGCAAAGACATTAGACTTAGAAGTGGTTGAACAATATTAGAGACATAATTCTTGATTGAATGTTTTGCTTTATCATAAACCCTTTGCATGAACCCTCCTATGTGCTTGTTTGTTCTTTTTTTTCGAGAAACCACAACCAAATAATTTCAGAACCTAACTCAACCTTTCACCCTCATTATGATGCTGAGGTTGACTTATTTTTCATGCTAAAACCACACGAGTAAATCCACGACTTATATCTAGGTGTTAATAAAATTCAGCACGTGGTAGAACTCGCGTGAACCTAGAAATCAAAACTTTTGGTTGGTTTGAAAATCTATATCCTTGGTTTCTCTAGGATTAGAATTTTTCTAAGCCTCATCCAATTTTGTTTTATTCAAAATCTCTCTTATTTAGCCAAAATTAGAACCTAAACCGGGAAAAGTTTGCTCTCAACCAATGAAGGCAAACTATACCGGTGAGACCGATATCAACGTAGTCGGAAAACATTTTCGACTTACATTTGTTTTTAATGGTTTAAAAACTTCTCTAAATTTATGCTTGAGCTCTTGCATGGCTCTGAAAAATATTTTAAATCTCGAATTAGAGGAGTGCTTAACCTTAAACATACCTAAATGGAGGCAATCTAGTTTGAATTAATCATGCATGCACCATTGGATTCCCTTTCATCAACTTTCACCAAATCCACATGCAAAGGACAAGCATGGTGGGCAGCAAGCATCAACTTTGCAGGAATTTCATGGTGGCATGTGAAGCAAGTGGAGCTAGGGAGCATGGACATGACCCAAAGCATGAAGCATCAAGTGGAAGGACCAATAATGCAAAAAAAGGAGTGGACGAAGCGTTTGGGCGGTGCAACTCGTGGAGCACGCGGGCAGGAAAGTTGCAGAGGCGAAATGATCGTGCTGGATGAAAGACGAGGCGGGGAGGAGCACTGAGGACCCCAGGCCGGTCGGCCCAGACCGGCCGGCCTACCCTATTTAAGGAGCCCCCGGCTCCCGTTTTCTGCAGGCAAGCTTCCCTCTCCTTCCTTTGTTTGTGCGTTCAAGTTTGTGTGCCCAAAACCTCCGTAGACATAGCCAACCTTCGCAAGCTTGATAGCTCAAAAATGTCCACATCCTTAATCCACTCAAAGTCCACATCCGAAGTAAGAGTTTAAGTGCCTAGTTACCGGTTGCAACACTGAGTTTTAGTAGAAGAAAAGAGTGCAGCAACCATGTGGAAGAAAACCACAAGTCTCTTCTCCAAGAAGAAGGGTTCATCGTCATCCAAGCCGTCATCAACGACGTCTTCGAGGAGGCACTCGGTTTCTGAGTCTCCCTGGAGCATGGAGACAGATACGGCACCACCGAGGAGGAACGATGCTCTCCTCCTTGGTGGTATGAGGGCTGCAAGGAGCACGTCCATGAGGTTTACCGAACCTCAAGGGCACATGGAGGAGCAGCCCGCGCCACCACGACGATCGAGCCGTTCGACCGCGCCACCTCCTTACACCCCGATATATTCTTCGTACGTCTTCATCATCTTGTCGTCATCGGAGGAGGAGAGGCTCTCTCGTCTTGAGAAGAGGCTTGTGCCCAACGTCGAGTTCGACGACTAAGCACTCTACACCTTGGGTTTTGGCACTGACATATACTACATGTTGGGGCACCTTGGATGGGTGCAATTCTCCAACGGAGTATCGGCGGACACCCACAAGGGGTTCGCCTTAGAAATCTTGATGACCATTGCACCTATGCTTGATGATGGGGTGCAAAGCTCATCATTCCGTTTGGAGGGAGTCCAACAAGTGGTTCCCTACGAGCATGTTAGGGAGCTACTTGCATTTGAGCCGTTCCTCGAGCCCGCCGGCTCGAGGGTGCCCCGCATGTCGTGTTCGAGAGCCAGCGAGGGCAGCTAGCCGGGGGGATCCCACCGAGGGAGAGCTTCCGCGCCCTCGGTCCCTAGCGAACGGGACCGAGCTCCACCTAGCAAACCCACGCAAGCGCTTTAATGGACGTGTCTCTGGACCGCGCAGCCTACCCTCATCGAACAGGGCATGGGCGTCCACTCGAACCACCCACTAACAACTCAACGAGGAATCCGCAATCCGCGACCCGACCGATGGGGGTTGCGGAAACCACACCCACCGTCCCGCATTAAAAAACAAGTCGTAGAGCTCTACCCGATCACCTCGAACGGGCCCAGGCTTGGGGGCTCGACGCACGGCTACACCTCCTGGATTGCACCGGCCGCGGGTAGTGCCAGCAGCGCGTGCGTCACCGTGGCCGGCTGAAACATTGCCGACGCCGGTTGTGATATGCACCACGCCCTCTGGCCAAATCTCGTGGTAAAACCCCTGCAGGAGCGCCCACGCTCCTACAGGGCTTCGGGGGCTAGACCCGCGGGTCCGCTGACGCGGCCCCACAGAAAGCGTTCGCGAGCCAGGGGGGAAGGACGTCCTATCAGTAGGCTCCAGCATCTGCGGGAGCCTGGCCGGCGAACCCGCAGATGCTCGGGGCTACTGTCGGGGACAGCCCTGGGGGTCCCCTTAAACAACTGGGGAATCCCCACTTAAAACCTGCAAAAAGCCAAAGCCAAACGCGCCTCGCTTAAACACGCTCACGGGGCATGGCCCATGCTGCGGTGGCCCCGACGGCCCACCAAGGCAGCCCACTTAAAGATCCCCTCGAGCAGGCTCCGCCTCGCTCGAGGGCACACACCTCCCTCGGGTGGGCTCCACCCCGTTCGAGGGAGTGCGCTTACCTCGAGCGGGCTCCGCCTCGCTCGAGGGTCCGCACCGCCCTCGAGCAGGCTCCGCCTCGCTCGAGGGCGCTCTGCACGCGCACGCCCGTTCCCGTACGCGGGTACGGGCATTTAATGCTCTGACAAAGGCGGGGCGGTGCCATCATGCGCCTGGGACTCGCGCCCCGGTCCTGTTGCACCAACTCCCTAGGAGGGAACCCATCCCCGCCACTGTGGGGGACTGTGCGACGTGGCCGGTGCCAGCCCCGTGACGCCGCGCCACCTACTCCTGTACGGCTAACGCGCCAAGCCCTCAAAGGGGGGTCGGTCGCACCCTCGATTTGCTTTCCCGTGACTTTGCACGGTTAGGTCGAGATGTTAGGCCGGCGGGTGCCATCCCTACCACTGTTAACAGCATGGCGGCCGCCCCCGCGCGTACAATCCCACGTGGGGCACTGTGGTAACAGCTCCGGCACAGTGGAGTGTGCGGGAACGGGACACCGCCATGCCTGCCACTGTACCCCGTACGGATCGACGTCAGCAACTCCCTCGAGCCCGCTTGAGGACATCACGGCCATCCACAGCGCCCCTACCCTCGAAGCTGCCACTGTTCGGGTACAAGATACGCCATGATGGCCAGATCGCGGCAAGGACCGTCAAGGCGGCCGCCTACTCTACGGCGCGGCGCACCACACCTCCCCATGTAGCTGAATAGTGTGGCATACATGTAATTCGCTCTCTCCTTGGCCTATAAAAGGAAGGCGAACTCCCCCGCCGCAGGGGACACGGACAAGACACACGGCGGAACAACAAGAGACAACACACGACACATCACACGCTTGCTTTCTAATTCTCCCACAATATCTTCAGCCACTTCACCAGGGACTTGGAAGCCACACTTCCTCTCCCGCCTTGCTTGTAGCAGCCCCACTACAGGCACCCCGGTGCTGAGAAATATAGTGCCTCGAGCACACCACTACTGGACGTACGGCCCCTCGGCCGGAACCAGGATAAAACTCTGCCTCTGATTGCTTGGCATCGACCATTGAGGCACAGACCTTGGCGCTTATTACTGGTTAGTGTCGGGACCACATTCCGCACGGACAGTTGGCGCCCACCGTGGGGCAATCGAGCGCCTAAGGTCAACCCACCATCAACTCCCTCCATGGTGATCCGCACAGAGTACCGCGGTACACGCTACTCCATGGGCAGCTCGGACCCCCTCCCCGCCGGGTTTGAAATCCGGTTCGGGAGCTTGAACTTTCAGGCCACGGGGAACGGCTACCTAATGCGCCTCACCAACTGTGAGGAGCTCCGTGCGCGGCTCCAAGCCGGGTCTGTCCCGGCCGCCACTGCGCACGCCATCGCCACGCGGACGCCCGCGAGCACGGACGCCGCGGGCCCGTCGGCGTCACGGCGTCGCCGCCGCTCCGGTCGGCGTTCACGCTAGGCGCGGTCGGAGCGGCGGCAAGCCGAACGCGCCGCCTCCCAACGCGGCGCACCCGTCGGCGCGACGACCGCCACCCCGGCAGGGGAGCGCACGGTCTCCGGGCCGCGCTTCCCCATCGGCCTGCGTGGCACCACGACAGCCTACAACGCCCACGTCAACACCACGATGCGCAGGGTTCCCCCTGGCCGCCACGTCTTCGTCGCCAGGGACCCCGGCGCCTCTGCCGGCAACGAGTCGTCCCTAGGCTCCCTCGACGCATTGCCACCCGCCAACCTACATGGGTACGCGGAATGGGACTTCTCTGGCGTGCCGGACCCAGTAATGTTCAGGCGTTTCCTTGACGCCACGGACTACTGATTCGGCTGCTCCGATGACTCCAGCACCGGGAGCTACGACCCCGCGCTGGAATGCTGCGTTGTCATCGCCAACGACCCAGCAAACTCCACTGGTGCAGCGGGCGCCGGCGACGGGGAGGTTACGCTCGCCCCAGGGATTGCTCCGCGCCTGGCTGCGGGGCCCAGCACCCCTACTGGGGCCGCCATCGACATACAGCTGGCCCAAGCTCGCGAACTCGAAGCCAAGCTGGCAGAGGAGTATCGGACGGTGCGGCTGCTCCGTGCCTCCATGGCAGGGGAAGCCTCCGCGCGCGGCGAACGCACGCGGGAGTTGGGCATACAGGCCCGCGACCGCATCAACGCCGACTTCAACGTCGACAACCCGGACACACCTCCGCGGGCGAGCCAGAAGCTTATCGCCGCCGCGACGCTGCTGCGGGCCATGCCGGCCCCCTCGACGCCTGAGGCACGAAACCTACATCGTGAGGTGCAGGCGCTCATCGATCAGGCGGTCGTTCAACAGGCTGAGAGCTCGGCATCACGCATCCGCCAACAAGGGGACGCACGAGGCGACGGGGCCGCGCGAGGGGGGCGAGCCCTCGGTCCATGCAGGTGAAGCGGCGGGGCGACCCGCCAACCCGGGGCGCACACCGGCCAAAGAGCGGCTCCTCGACACGCGCAGGGCGCGGGACGGCGACTCCCGTAACGTCATCAACGCTCGGCGGACGAGCAAGGCGGACGCGTGAGTGGCGGCGGGCTACCACCCTCGGCGGGGTGGACGCTACGACAGCGATGAAGACCGCTCTCCAACACTGGAGCCCCCGGGGACCCGTGTGTTCAGCCGGGAGATCCGCGCGGCGGCCTTCCCCCAGCGCTTCCGCCAGCCCACGACCATCGTCAAATATAACGGGGAAACAGATCCCCGTGTATGGCTCAACGATTACCGCCTAGCATGCCAGCTGGGCGGGGCCACCAGCGACGAGGTCATCATCCGCAACCTCCCCCTACACCTTGGCGATTCGGCCCGGACGTGGCTCGAGCATCTGCCGGCCAGCCAGATCCATAGCTGGGATGATTTGGTCCGCACGTTCGTGGGCAACTTCTAGGGCACGTACGTGTGCCCTGGGAATTCCTGGGACCTGCGCTCCTGCACCCAGAAGCCCGGCGAGTCGCTCCGGGACTTCATACGACGCTTCTCCAAGCGCTGCACGGAGCTCCCAAGCGTGGCGCAATCCGAGATTGTGCACGCCTTCCTCGAGGGCACCACGTGCCGGGACCTCGTGCGAGAGCTGGGGCGCAGCCCGCCTGCGGACTCAAACGAGCTGTTCGACATCGCCACCAGCTTCGCCTCAGGAGAAGAGGCCGTGGGAGCGATCTTCGACGGCAAGAAGGGCAAGCGCCCGGACGACGCGCCCGCTGAGGGCAGCAAGTCCAGGGAGCCCCACCGGAAGGACAAGCGGGGCAAGAAAGGGAAGAAGTCGCGCCGCGAGGCGCGCGAGCAGGGGCGCGACGGCGATGACGCCGAGGCCCTTGCTATTGACCCGGCTCGACGAGGCCCTCGACCGGCCCCTCGAGGTCCGGGGGTGTTCGATGACATGCTGAAAAAGCCATGTCCATACCACAAGACCCCAGTAAACCACACCCTCGAGCAATGCGACATGCTCAAGAAGTTCTATGGTCGCGCCGCCGCGAAGGACGAGGAGGCATTAAGGACGGAGGAGATGGCGACACCAGTGGCTTCCCCGCCGTAGAGAACGTGTTCCTCATCTTCGGGGGACCAACCGTCGACATGTCGAGCCGCCAGCGCAAGCGGGAGCGGCACGAGGTCCTCGCCGTGGAGAAGGCGCCTCCCTCCTTCCTTGACTGGTTAGAGGATGCCATCACCTTCAGCCGTGAAGACCACCCGAACCGCATCCCAAACCCGGGCCAGTACCCACTGGTGGTCAACCCGGTCTTTGGGAAAGCGCGGTTCTCCAAGGTCCTGATGGACGGAGGCAACAGCCTCAACATCCTCTACGCACACACGCTGCGCCTGCTGGGGATCGGGTTGGACCAGCTGCGGCCCAACACGACACCGTTCCACTGCATCGCGCCAGGCAAGCGCGTCCAACCCCTCGGGCAGATCGACCTGTCGGTTTGGTTCGGCACTCCGAGCAACTTCCGCAAGGAAATGCTCACCTTCGAGGTGGTGGGGTTCCGGGGCGCCTATCACGCCATACTTGGGCGGCCCTGCTACGCCAAGTTCATGGCCGTCCCCAACTACACCTACCTCAAAATGAAGATGTCGGGACCGAACGGCGTCATCACCATGGGCTCGTCCATCGAGCACGCGTTCGACTGCGACGTCGAATGCGTAGAGCATGCGGAAGCGCTGGCGCTGGGTGAAGCGCTGGTGACCGCCTTGGAGAAGATGGTCAACGAGGACCTCGACTCCACCACCAAGCACGCCAGCAACTTCGAGGCCACGGAGCAGACCAAGGGGGTGCCCCTCGACCCTGCTGCCCCCGAGGGCAAGGCGTTGAGGGTCAACTCCACCTTCGACCCGAAATAGGAAGTGGTGCTCGTCGACTTCCTCCGCGCCAACGCCGACATCTTCGCGTGGAGCCCCTCGGATATGCCAGGCATCCCGAGGGAGGTCACCGAGCACTCCCTTGACATCCTGCCTCATTCCCGCGCCGTGCAGCAACGGCTCCGCCGCTTCGACGAGGAGCGGCGCCGGGCGATCGGAGCGGAGCTGCGGAAGCTTCTCGAGGCCGGGTTCATCAAGGAAGTGTTCCACCCTACGTGTCTAGCGAATCCTGTACTTGTAAAGAAAAAGAACGGGAAATGGCGGATGTGTATAGACTACACTAGTCTTAATAAAGCATGTCCTAAGGTTCCCTTTCCTTTGCCACGCATCGATCAGATTGTAGATTCAACGGCCGGGTGTGAGCTGCTTTGCTTCCTTGATGCCTACTCCGGGTATCACCAAATAAAGATGAAGGAGTCCGACCAGCTCGCGACTTCATTCATCACGCCGTTCGGGATGTTTTGCTACGTCACGATGCCGTTCGGCCTCCGGAACACGGGTGCAACGTATCAACGCTGCATGCAACAAGATTTCAGAGATCACATCGGGCGAACGGTTGAGGCGTATGTAGACGACATCGTCGTAAACACCAGGAAGGCGGACGACCTGGTTGGCGACCTCAACATCGCGTTCGGCTGCCTACGGGGCAACGGGGTAAAATTGAACCCCGAAAAATGTGTGTTTGGTGTGCCGCGGGGCATGCTCCTAGGATACATAGTCTCCTAGTGAGGCATCAAGGCCAACCCCGAGAAGGTTGCGGCCCTCGAGCGAATGGGTCCAATTCGGGACCTCAAAGGGGTGCAAAAGGTGCTAGGATGCCTTGCTGCCTTGAGCCACTTCATCTCGCGGCTCGGCGAAAAAGGCTTGCCCCTCTATCGCCTCCTCAAAAAGCACGAGCGCTTCTCCTGGACCGCTGAGGCCCAAGACGCGCTTGACAAGCTGAAGGCATCCTTGACCCACGCCCCGATCCTCACGCCGCCACAGGACGGCGAACCTCTATAGCTCTACGTGGCCGCGACCACCCAGGTGTTCAGCGCCGTAATCGTAGTAGAGCGCACGGAGGAAGGGCACGCCCTGCCGGTCCAACGGTCGGTGTACTACATCAGCGAAGTCTTGTCCGACACCAAGACGCGCTACCCTCAAGTCCAAAAGCTGCTATACGTGGTGGTCCTTGCGCGGCGCAATCTTCACCACTACTTCGAGGCCCACCCTGTCACGGTGGTCTCCTCCTTCCCGCTGGGGGAGATCATCCGCAATCCGGACGCGGCGGGCAGGATCGCCAAGTGGTCGGTGGAGCTGATGGGCGAGACGCTCGCCTACGCCCCGCGCAAGGCCATCAAGTCCCAGATCCTGGCGGATTTCATTGCTGAATGGACAGACACGCAACTACCGCCGCCACAGATCCAAGCAGAGTGCTGGACTCTGTATTTCGACGGCTCAGTGATGAAAATAGGGGCGGGCGCGGGCCTGCTCTTTGTGTCGCCCCTCGGGGAGCACATGCGGTACGCAGTACGTCTCCACTTCCCCGCGTCAAACAACATGGCTGAGTACGAGGCCCTCCTTTGCGGCCTCAAGATCGCCATTGAAATAGGCGTCAAGCGCCTCGACGTGCGGGGGGATTCGCAGCTCGTGATTGACCAAGTCATGAAAAATGCGAGCTGCCACGACGACAAGATGGAAGCATACTGCAAGGCCGTGCGAGCCCTCGAAGACAAGTTCTACGGCATCGAGCTCAATCACGTGCCCCGCCGGTACAACGAGGAGGCGGACGAGCTGGCCAAGGTCGCGTCCGGGCAGATCACCGCCCCCGAACGTCTTCGCCCGAGATATCACCCAGCCCTCCGTCCCCCTCGAGCCACACCCCTCGAGCCACGCGAAACCCTCGGGGGCTCCCTCGAATCCAGCAGGCGTGGAGCCCATGGATGAGGACCCCTCGAACGAGGCGTACGTGCTCTCCCTCCTCGAGGGGTATGGCGCCTACGAGGCTGATGTGATGGATGTCGAGCCAGCCCCCATCAAGGCAGATTGGCGCGACAAGTATGTCGCCTGGATGGCTCGAGGGGAACTCCCCTCGGACCGGGCCGAGGCCAGGCGCATCGCCAGGATGGCCAAGTCCTTCGCCCTCGTCGACGGCGAGCTGTACAAGCGCGCAGCTTCCGGCATCCTGCAGCGATGCGTACCCATCCCCGAGGGGCGCGAGCTCCTCCGGGACATTCACGCGGGGATCTGCGGCCATCACACCACACCCCGCACCCTCGTAGGCAACGCGTTCCGTCAAGGCTTTTACTGGCCTACCGCAGTCGCGGATGCCAACGAGATCGTGCGCACCTGCGAAGGGTGCCAGTTCTAGGCCCGCAAATCCAGCCTTCCTGCTCACGTCCTGCAGACCATCCCCATAACATGGCCTTTCGCCGTGTGGGGGCTGGACATCGTGGGGCCCCTGCGGAAGGCCCCCGGGGGCTTCACCCACTTGTTGGTCGCAATCGACAAATTTTCCAAGTGGGTAGAAGTACGCCCCATTACGAATCTCAGGGCAGAGCAAGCGGTGACATTCTTCACCGACATCGTCCATCGTTTTGGAGTGCCAAATTCCATCATCACCGACAACGGGTCCCAGTTCACGGGCAGGAAATTCCTGGAGTTCTTTGACAAATTCCACATCTGTGTGGATTGGGCAGCTGTGGCACACCCACAGACTAACGGCCAAGTAGAGCGTGCCAATGGCATGATCCTACAAGGCCTTAAGCCCAGAATTTTCGACCAGCTGAATAAGTCTGGTCGGAAATGGCTCCAGGAGTTACCTGCGGTCGTGTGGAGCCTAAGGACCACCCCAAGCAGAGCCACTGGGTTCACCCCGTTCTTTATAGTCCATGGTGCAGAGGCCGTACTCCCCACGGACTTAGAATACGGGTCACCCAGGGTACGAGGCTACGACGAGGATGCTAACCAGCGAGCCTGCAAGGACTCACTGGACCAACTGGACGAAGCGCGCCTTGTGGCCTTAATGCACTCCGCAAGATATCCACAGTCCCTCAGGCGCTACCAGGCACGGAAGATACGCCGGCGGGACTTCAGCGAAGGGGATCTGGTCCTAAGGCTACGCCAAGACAACTGAGGACGCCACAAGCTATCACCTCTGTGGGAGGGACCCTACGTCGTAGTGAAAGTGCTCAAGCCCGGCACGTACAAGCTGGCCAATGAGGACGGTGAAGGACTCACCAACGCTTGGAACATCCAACAGCTACGTCGCTTCTACCCCTAGCTAGGATTTCCAAGTCTTTTGTTGTAAATCACGCGACCAACACCCCAGTTGGTGACAACCATGTAAACATCACCAGTTCAATAAAAAGGGCAACTCGGCTTTCCCCTGAAACCCAAGTTACCCTCGGGAGCTACTACGGGGGGCATCCCCCCCCCCCAAAAATGGTCCCATTTTTTCGCAAAAATGAAACAACTCACGCGCGCTAAGCACGTTTTCACTTCGGCCTCGAGCAAAATTCGAACAGGGCGCAGGCAGCCTAGCGGAAAGGATGCGCAAGTCAGAGATAGCCTACGCCCTCGCGAGGATGCGGCCCTTATCTCTTGCCTCCAACCCAGCAGGCCGCTCGCGAAAATCGAACTCCCCTAACTAGAATTTACTCAGGAAGAAGGAGAAACAAAAAAGCGCAATAAAGTAAAGAACATCATTCCACTTTCACAAACGTTTAAAGAAAAAGTGATATGTTTATTTACAAGGCCACATGACCCGCACACTCACACATAAACAAAAAAAGGGCCTAGCGCGCGGCCATCCTCAGGCTGGCGGAGCGGCAGCATCAGCGGCATCCGGGAACAGAAACTCCTCGAAGGCCTCGGCGAGCGCCCTGGCGGCGTCGGCGGCTAACGCGTCCACGCGCTCCATCGCCACCTCGTCCTCGACGCCCTCGGGGACGACGTAACCCTCCGCCACCACCTCGAAGTTGATCTCGTAGTGAGATCGCACCACCCCGAGGGCCTTCTGGACGCCGAGGTGCGGCGCCGGCGCATGCGCCGGTGACGTGCCCGCCAAGGCCGCGCAGAGGCCGGCCGGCCGAGCTCCCAGCCTGCGCCTCGCCCTCCTCCACGACCTGGCAGGTCTCGAGGGCCGCGGAGTGCAACTCCAGCAGCTCCTGCTCGGAGGAGTTGTAGGAGGTCTGCAGTGCCTCGGCCCGCTCGGCCGCGTGCCCCAACGCGGTGCGCAAGCCTGAAGTTGCCAAGCAAGAGGGGGATCAGAAAAGGGGGCGAACCCTCTAAGGGGAAATCAGCGAAACGAAAGACAAACAACAACTTACCCTCAACCTGCTTCTTCTCCACCTCGAGGGCACGGCGCCCGGCCTCGACCGCCTGTTCAAGGCCCTTGAGGGTCTCGCCTTGCTCCTGGAGGGCCAGCTCCTGGCTCGCGCTCGTGATGCTGAGCACCATCAGCTCGCCCTCGAGCTTCGAGAACTCCGTGTTTCGCCCCTCCAGCGATTTCTGCGCCGCCTCGCGAGCGACGCGCTCCTGCTCCAGCGCCGACCGGGCGTCGGCAAGGGCAGCCCGATCCTGGTGGAGCTGCCCCTCAGCCCCCTGGTGGGCGGTACGCTCCTGCAGGAGCTGGTCCTCCGCGACGGCGAGCGCTGCAACCTTGGCGTCGAGGGCGGCCTTCAGATCGTCGGCCTCCTTGGCCTTCTGCTCGAGCGCGCGCGCCCGCTCCTCAGCCTGGCTCTGCTGAGCCTGCGCCCCCCGGAGCAACGAGTGGAGCTCCAGGTTGTCGTTGCGGACGCCGGCCACCTCCGTCTCCCAGTTGGCCGCCAGGGTGCGCATCCTCTCCAGGTCCGCCCGCGCCTGCCGTAGCGCCTCATCCCGGTCGATGAGGGCCATGCAGACCTGCTCGAGGGTGGAGGGGCGCGCCGCGTCCTGCCTTGCGCTCTCATGGAGCTAATCGCGTAGGGCCACGGCCCGGTATGACAGCCAACCGTCCCGAGTCCTCAGGGCGTCGGCGAGCGCGTCGAAGGCGTCGCACCGCTCCCGGAGGGCCGTGGCGGAGCTCGGCGCTCACCTGATCGAAGGCGCCGTACTTGTCGCGGGCGCGGTGCTCGAGCTCCTGTCACCAACAAGCCGAGACCTGTGAGTGTCATGCTGCAAGGATCGCGCGCAAAAACGAGAAAAACAAAGAAAGCACACGACGGTGCCCCACCTGGAAGACGCGCCACGCAGGGCCGCCATGAATCCGCAGCGCCTCGTTCAACGCTCGGTCGAGCAAGGCGCCGTGGTTGCGGAGCTCTCCCCACAGCTCCTGCTCCCCCTGGGCATCGGCAAAGGTGGGCGGATCGCCAACGCGCCCCTCTACCGGGGCGGAGCGGCCGGCGCGGGAAGAGGAGGCCTCGGCACGCGTGCCCTCGGCCTCCCCGCCACCATGTGGCCCTCCCGCCGCCCTCACGAGAGCCCCCCTCCCGGGACTCGGGGGGGGACCGCGTGGGGAAGCTCACCCACCGGTCCCACCCGGCGGCGGGGAGTCATCGTCCGGGATCCGCCGGCGGGTGCCGGCCCCCGGGTCGCCTCCGCCGACGCCTCCGCCCGCGCCTCCGTGACCGCGGGCACCCGTCGCGGCGCCGCGGCCACCGCCTCCGGCCGCGCCTCCGCAACCGCGGCGCCGCTCGCCCTCCCCGGCGAGCGCCGCCGGCCGCGCCTCCACCGCGGCCGCGCCGCCGGCCGCGCCTCCAACGCGGCCGGCGCCCGACGCTCCTCGACGGCCGCCGGCCGCGCGCGGCGAGGCGAGTCCACCGGCGTGGCGCTTGGGGCCTCGCCCGCGCGCCTGCGAGCTCTCGCCCGCCGCGGCCGCCGCGCCCACCCCTGACCGCGGTGCCCTCGACGAACGCCGTCGGGTGGGAACGGATGCGTCCACCCTCAGCACCTTGGCCGGTGCGAGGGGAGGCACGGTCGGCACCACCCTGTGCAAACACGAACAAGCGGTCAGGTTCTTGGTTGTCAGAAATGCAACCCCGCAAAAGAGCAAGTCCCTCACCTCGAAAAATAGAAGGCGCGCTTCCTCTTCCTCGAGGTCCCAGCAGATGACGCCGGCGCGGCCCGCACGGCCGCCGCCGCACCTCCGGCCATCTCGGCCACGCGCGCGAGCGCACCCGTCGCGTGCACCTCCGGGCGCGCGTAGGCGCCTCCGCGGCCCGCGCCGCTCCCCGTCGTCAATTTCTTGGCGGCAGGCGCCTCCGCACCCGCCCCAGGCGATGCTGCTCTTGCCGCCGGAGCTGGCTCCGGCGGCGGGGGCGCAGGCTCCCACCTATCAGGGAGGCCCTGCCCCCCGGCCTCTTCCTCCTCTTCCTCCTCCGAGGACGAGTACTCCTCGGTCCCCGGAGAAGAGAGCCCCTGCTGCTCGCGCAGCCGGTACTCCTCGTTCCGCCGCTCGCGACGCTCGCGGTGTCGCTTCGCGCGCTCCTTCTTGCGCGCCGCCCGCTCCTGCTCCCATTGCTGCGACGCCCGACCGAGCGCGCGAGAGCGGGGAGTGGGTGGATCAGACTTCGCGGCGCTCAGGCTCACCATCTGCGAGCGAAACATCGAAGTGCGTCAAAAACCTGAAGTATCAGCAAGATCAAAAACGGAGCCAGGAACTCTACTCACCAGCCGGCCGGTGGGGAGCATCTCGAGGTCCCACAGGGACCGGTCGCTGCGCAGGGACCGGGTGTCGACGGCGCTCCGCGCCCGTGTGGCCGCGTACTCCAGCAGGAGGGGGCTCTGGAGCATCTGCGACCTCGCCAGCGCGACGTGGTTCGCCGTCACCGTCATCTCGAAGATGCGGAGTGGCCTCTCCACCAGGGGGACGACCCGCCGGTGGTGGAGGAAGGCGAGGACGGTCGCCGCGGTCAGCCCGCGCCCCGCCAGGTTCCTCAGCGCGGCCAGAAGCGAGTCCAACCGCCTCCGATGCTGGACCGGAGACACCCCGTGGCTCCAGGAGTCGGGCTTCTCCCGGAGCACCAGACCGGTGTAGGGGGGAGACCGGGCTCGTCGTTGCGAAGGTAGAACCACCCCCGCTCCCAGCCTGCGTTGTTGGTCGTCATGGTGCAGGGGATGTAGTCGTCCTTGTACTGCCCCCGCAAGGCGAGCGACATGCCGCCGGCGCGCACCGCGCGGCGGGTCCTCTGCTCCGTCGTCGGCTGCGTGAACAGCTCCGCACGGAAGAGGTGAATCCAGAGATCCCAGTTCACCGGGATCCCTAGATACCCCTCGCAAACGCCCACGAACGTGGCCGCCTGCGAAATTGCATTCAGCGCGAAGTTGTGCAACTCCACACCGTAGTGGTGGCAGAGCGCCCGCATGAAGCGACTCGCCGGCGCCGTGAAGCCTCGCTCGTGGAACCGGGTGAAGCTGACCACGTAGCCGCTCGGCGGGTTGGGCGCGTGGTCCCCGGCCCGGCGGCACGATCCACTCGGCCGGCACCGCCCTCCTCGTTCGCCGCCAGCTGGCCGGCGGACACCAGCTCGCCCAGGGCCAGCCGCGTCACAGACGAGCGCTCCCACGCGTACGGATCGACGATAATGAGGGGCGGAAGAGGCGCCATGAGGACAGCAAGGGGGCAAGGAACGAAGAACAGGAAGGAGGAGAAGAGCTCCAAAGGCGGAGAGGCGCTGCAGCGAGAACAAGACAGGGGGTGGAGCGCAAGAAGCGAGAATGGCGAATGCTAAGGTAAAAACCGCCGTTTTCCCCTCTCCTCAGATTTATAAGCCGCGGGCGTGCTCTCCGGAGCGCATGTCCCGCGCGCATTAACTGCAGGGGAATCTTCTCTCACTGACGAGCGGGCCCCACCACGACCGCGGCGGCCACGCCACCGCTGACGGGCCATCATCACGACGTAGAACCGGGAGGGCCGTGGCAGGCGGTCACGTCCGCCTGCCCACGCCGCCCACTACGCGCGCGGCTGCGGCGCCTAAAAAGGCGCGCCCGCGGCGCGAAACCGTAGCCACAGCTGCGAAGCATTAAATGGCCCGGTCCCTTACCAAGTAAGGAGGACCCTCGAGTGGCACGAGCTCCTGGCTCAGAAAAATTCAACCCTCGAAGGGTGCAAGCACCGGACGGTCACCTCGGGGCCCGTTTGAGGTAAAACAGGCACGACAGGTACCTTCGATGCGCTATTCTACTGATCAGCGCCTCGAGGACTGACGCGGTCAGGGACCCTCGAGGATTCGCAGATGCAAAGACGGGGGCGCCTAGCCGCCACCCCGCGCCATTTTACTGATCAACGCCTCGAGGGCTGACGCGGTCAGGGACCCTTGAGGATTTGCAGATGCAAAGACGGGGGCGCCTAGCCGCCACCACGCGCTATTTTACTGATCAGCGCCTCGAGGGCTGACGCGGTCAGGCACCCTCGAGGATTCGCAGATGCAAAGACGGGGGGCGCCTAGCCGCCACCCCGCACGACCCTACTGATCAGAGGTTCGAAGCCTGACCCTCGACGGGTTCGAACAGGCGCCCAGATCACCAGAGTTAGGGACGACGAGGGCACGCGCATTCGAGCCGTTCCTCGAGGCCGCCGGCTCGAGGGTGCCCCGCATGTCGTTTTCGAGAGCCAGCGAGGGCAGCTAGCCGGGGGGATCCCACCGAGGGAGAGCTTCCGCGCCCTCAGTCCCTAGCGAACGGGACCGAGCCCCACCTAGAAAACCCACGCAAGCGCTTTAATGGACGTGTCTCTGGACCGCGCAGCCTACCCTCATCGAACGGGGCATGGGCGTCCACTCGAACCACCCACTAACAGATCAACGAGGAATCCGCAATCCGCTACCCGACCGATGGGGGTTGCGGAAACCTCACCCTCTGTTCAGCGGAGGGACGGCGAGGGCGCATTAAAAACAAGTCGTAGAGCTCTACCCGATCGCCTCGAACGGGCCCAGGCTCGGGGGCTCGACGCACGGCTACACCTCCTGGATTGCACCGGCCACGGGTAGTGCCAGCAGCGCGTGCGTCACCGTGGCCGGCTGAAACATTGCCGACGCCGGTTGTGATATGCACCACGCCCTCTGGCCAAATCTCGCGGTAAAACCCCTGCAGAAGCGCCCACGCTCCTACAGGGCTTCGGGGGCTAGACCCGCGGGTCCGCTGACGCGACCCCACGGAAAGCGTTCGCGAGCCAGGGGGGAAGGACGTCCTATCAGTAGGCTCCAGCATCTGCGGGAGCCTGGCCGGCGAACCCGCAGATGCTCGGGGGCTACTGTCGGGGACAGCCCTGGGGGTCCCCTTAAACAACTGGGGAATCCCCACTTAAAACCTGCAAAAAGCCAAAGCTAAACGCGCCTCGCTTAAACACACTCACGGGGCAAGGCCCACGCCGCGGTGGCCCCGACGGCCCACCAAGGCGGCCCACTTAAAGATCCCCTTGAGCAGGCTCTGCCTCGCTCGAGGGCACACAGCTCCCTCGGGTGGGCTCCGCCCCGTTCGAGGGAGTGCGCTTACCTCGAGCGGGCTCCGCCTCGCTCGAGGGTCCGCGCCGCCCTCGGCGGGCTCCGCCTCGCTCGAGGGCGCTCCGCACGCGCACGCCCGTTCCCGCACGCGGGTACGAGGCACTAATGCTCGACAACGGCGGGGCGGCGCCATCATGCGCGTGGGACTCGCGCCCCGATCCTGTTGCACCAACTCCCTAGGAGGGAACCCATCCCCGCCACTGTGGGGGACTGTGCGATGTGGTCGGTGCCAGCCCCGTGACGCCGCGCCGCCTACTCCTGTATGGCTAACGCGCCAAGCCCTCGAAGGGGGGCCGGTCGCACCCTCGATTTGCTTTCCCGTGACTTTGCAGGGTTAGGTCGAGATGTTAGGCCGGCGGGGCCATCCTTGCCACTGTTAACGGCATGGCGGCCGCCCCCGCGCGTACAATCCCACGCCGAGCACTGTGGTAACAGCTCCGGCGCTGTGGAGCTTGCGGGAACGGGACACCGCCATGCCTACCACTGTACCCCGTACGGATCGACGTCAGCAACTCCCTCGAGCCCGCCTGAGGACATCACGACCATCCACAGCGCCCCTACCCTCGAAGCTGCCACTGTTCTGGTACAAGATACGCCATGATGGCCAGATCGCGGCAAGGACCGTCAAGGCGGCCACCTACTCTACGGCGCGGCGCACCACACCTCCCCATGTAGCTGAATAGTGCGGCATACATGTAATTCGCTCTCTCCTTGGTCTATAAAAGGAAGGCGAACTCCCCCGCCGCAAGGGACACGGACAAGACTCACGGCGGAACAACAAGAGACAACACACGACACATCACACGCTTGCTTTCTAATTCTCCCACAATATCTTCAACCACTTCACCAGGGACTTGGAAGCCACGCTTCCTCTCCCGCCTTGCTTGTAGCAGCTCCACTACAGGCACCCCGGTGCTGAGCAATATAGTGCCTCAAGCACACCACTGCTGGACGTACGACGCTTCGGCCGGAACCAGGATAAAACTCTGCCTCTGATTGCTTGGCATCGACCATTGAGGGACAGACCTTGGCGCTTATTACTGGTCAGTGTCGGGACCACATTCCGCACCGACAATGATGAAGATGCTCGAGACGCAAGTTGGACAACTTGCAGGGCACCTCACTAATGATGAAGGGAAGCTTCCGGGACAACCCAAAAGTCCCCAATCGGCGAAGGCCATTCAAACACGTTCGGGGAAGGAGACCGAGACCCGAAACGTTCCGCGGGGGCAAGGAAGCTTAAACCATCCACCGAGGTGGAAGGAGTTGCTAAAGAGAAGGTTACGGGGATCGTCACCGAGGAACCCGAATTTGAGATGCCGGAGGAAGACACGAGGATACCGCAACTCAAGCCACGCTACTTCCGAGGTAAACTTGACAACCACTTTGAGAAGTTTGTGGAGGTTGTGCGTAGACTTAGCATCAACATGCCATTACTAGATGCCCTACAAGTACCTACATATTCTCGTTACTTTAAAGACATACTTGCAACTAAATATGAGATAGCAACACTCAGGGTAGATCATGTCAAGAAGTCCGAGGAGTGTAGTGCCGCTATTACTAATGGGCTAGAGAAGCAAAAGGACCCCGGGTGCCCTACTATTCCATGTTCGGTTGGTTCTTTCAACTTCGAGAAGGCGTTATGCGACCTTGGAGCTAGTGTAAGCGTCATGCCGAGGGATGTGTTCAAGAAGCTACGCCTACCAATGGAGCCTACGGGTATATGTTTTGAGTTGGGAGATAACTCCATTCGCTATCCCTTGGGCATTGTTGAAGATGTACCCGTGAAGGTCGGACACCACTTCATCCCCGTCGACTTCGTTGTGCTCGAGATGGGGGAGAGGGAGAAGCCGTTGCTCATCCTTGGGAGGCCTTTCCTCAAGACAGTGGGAGCTACTATTGATGTTGGCAAGGGGGAGATCATGTTCGATATCAACAGAGAAAGGAGTTCCTTCATGTTCCGTCCAAGAATCGAGGCATGCAACATGATTGGAGTGAAGGGAGAACCAAAGCGAAAGGAGGGGCTGAAAAAGAAGAACGAGCCGAAAAAAATGAACGTAAAGAAAATCAAAGAAGGTGTTGCATCCGTCAAGACAAAGGAAGAGAAGCCGCCTGTGAAGACCAAAAAAATGACTAAGCCGGAAGACAAGGCCGCGCCCAAGATGGTGCGGAAGTGGGTACCCAAGATTGCAACGCCCGCAAAGAGCGTTGATCCGGAGTAATCAAGTGAAGAAGTCTAGCTATAGACTATAAACGAAGCGCTAGGCGGGAGGCAACCCGTTTCGTCGAGTCAAGAATAAGCTACCGGGAGGACAACCCGATTCCAGGTTTTTCGAGTCTTTTTAATAATTTAGTTTTGAGTTTTATTACGCAAAGACATTAGACTTAGAAGTGGTTGAACAATATCAAAGACATAATTCTTGATTGAATGTTTTGCTTTATCATAAACCCTTTGCATGAACCCTCCTATGTGCTTGTTTGTTCTTTTCTTTTCGAGAAGCCACAACCAAATAATTTCAGAACCTAACTCAACCTTTCACCCTCATTATGGTGCTGAGGTTGACTTATTTTTCATGCTAAAACCACACAAGTAGAGCCACAACTTATATCTAGGTGTTAATAAAATTCAGCACGTGGTAGAACTCGCGTGAACCTAGAAATCAAAACTTTTGGTTGGTTTGAAAATCTATATCCTTGGTTTCTCTAGGATTAGAATTTTTCTAAGCCTCATCTAATTTTGTTTTATTCAAAATCTCTCTTATTTAGCCAAAATTAGAACCTAAACCGGGAAAAGTTTGCTCTCAACCGATGAAGGCAAACTATACCGGTGAGACCGATATCAACGTAGTCGGAAAACATTTTCGACTTACATTTGTTTTTAATGGTTTAAAAACTTCTCTAAATTTATGCTTGAGCTCTTGCATGGCTCTGAAAAATATTTTAAATTTCGAATTAGAGGAGTGCTTAACCTTAAACATACCTAAATGGAGGCAATCTAGTTTGAATTAATCATGCATGCACCATTGGATTCCCTTTCGTCAACTTTCACCAAATCCACATGCAAAGGACAAGCATGGTGGGCAGCAAGCATCAACTTTGCAGGAATTTCATGGTGGCATGTGAAGTAAGTGGAGCTAGGGAGCATGGACATGACCCAAAGCATGAAGCATCAAGTGGAAGGACCAATAATGCAAAAAAGGAGTGGACGAGAGCGTTTGGGCGGTGCAACTCGTGGAGCACGCGGGCAGGAAAGTTGCAGAGGCGAAATGATCGTGCTGGATGAAAGACGAGGCGGGGAGGAGCACCGAGGACCCCAGGCCGGTCGGCCCAGACCGGCCGGCCTACCCTATTTAAGGAGCCCCCGGCTCCCGTTTTCTGCAGGCAAGCTTCCCTCTCCTTCCTTTGTTTGTGCGTTCAAGTTTGTGTGCCCAAAACCTCCGTAGACATAGCCAACCTTCCTGTCGGGCATACTCCCCGGGTACTCATGCAAGGAAGGAAGAATAGTAGAAGACGGACTCCTGGTAGAATTCCCCTGTACTCCTACTAGGACTCGCTCTGTGTACTCCTACTAGGACTCCTGCCTTGTAACCAACTAGGAACCCGCCCCTGGACTATATAAAGGAGGGCCGGGTACCTAGCCGCACATCCCCAATCCCTCCGGGGACAACCCAACACAAAGCGCAGGGCGCCATACTTGATCCCCCAAACAGGACGTAGGGCTCGCCACCTCGGCGGCCCGAACCTGTATAAATCTTGTGTCCTGTGTCCTTGCGCATACCTTCGAGTTCTCGGTCTCCCGATCACGATCCTCACCGCACAATCTACTACCTCGGGTACCCCCTTGGTAGGTTTGCCGGTCTAAAACACCGACACGGGCGCGCCGGTAGGGGGAGTCATCACCACCGGCGAATTCGAAGGACCCTTGTCAACAAGATCAATCTACTCGTCCACTCGCCGAGATCCATTGAAGCAAGTCGCCTTGCTCTTGTCAAAGCGTAATCAATTTTCCTACGCGCGCGTCCGGGGTGCCTCGGCACGTCGCGCGCCTCGTCACGCGGCTCCTCGCGCGCGCTCGTCGTCGACTACTCCGCCTCGCGCGAGGCTCGTCGTCGACTACGCCGTCTACGCCGCGCATCCGGGTGCCTCGGCACGTCGCGCGGCTCGTCACGCGGCTCCTCGCGCCGCTCGTCGTCAACTACACCGGCTCGTCGTCGACTACTTCTCCTAAGCCGCTCGTCCGGTGCCTCGGCACGTCGCGCGGCTCGTCATGCGGCTCGTCGCGCCGCTCGTCGTCGACTACTCCGGGCTCGTCGTCGACTATTTCGCCTATGCCGCGCGTCCGGGTGCCTCGGCACGTTGCGCGGCTCGTCACACGGCTCGTCGCGCCACTCGTCGTCTACTACTCCAGGCTCGTCGTCGACTACTCCGTGCGCCGCGACTTCGTCTTGCGGCCACGCTGGCTCTACTTCATCCACGCCGTGCGTCGTGACTACTTGTCTCGTGGCAACACTGGCTCTACTTCGAGTATGCCGTGCGCCGCCACGACGTCGTCTTCCGGTCGCATCGTGTCGACCTTTCATCTTGACTAGTTTTCCAAACTAGTCGAGAACGGCAGTCACGCCCCCAACAACTAGTCGGAATCAACTCTGACTAGTCGACTTCAACAACAACCGTCGCGGCTCCATCGCCGATCGCCACGGCTTCATCTACAAGTCTGCCATGCGGCCAACAGCTAAGTCATTTATCTAAATGATTACTGTTTTCTTGGCTTGTTCTCCTCATCATGTAGGACTACTTGCCGACTACTCATTTGTGTATGCTTCTCGGCGGGTTTTCACGGGAGCTACACTCTGCTGACTACTCTTGGGGCATACCAGTCAAGTCACCACGAGTCTACTTCATCAACTCGGGGGCTATCCCTAGGAGGCAGCTTCTAAAGTCCACTACGCGCGGCAATCTAAAGTCGACTTCTAAAGTCGCATTCTAAAGTCCGCTCCGTGCGGCAACTTAAAGTCGACTCCGGTCGCATCTTCGCCTGCTTCGATGGCATACTACATGTGTAAGCTTCGATGGAACGTCTGTAAGCGGCCCTCGGGTCCTGGCGACGATGGAACCTAGCAGCACGTGGTCTTCATGCTCTGTACCATGGGTCCAAGTACCCTAAGTACTCGCGCCCCGTACCTTGGGTCTGAAATCCATGGCCCAGGTACGCAAGTCGACTCCGGTCGCACCTTCAAGTCCACTACGGTGGCACCCGTACCTTGGGTCTGAAATCCATGGCCTAGGTACACAAGTCGACTCTGGTCGCACCTTCAAGCCCGCTCCGGCGGCAATCGTACCTTGGGTCTGAAATCCATGGCTCAGGTACTTAAGCCCACTCCGGTGGCACAAGTCGACGCTAACGGTCGCATCCAAGCCCACTCCGGTGGCACAAGCTCGCTCCGGCGGCAACTGTACCTTGGGTGTGAAATCCATGGCTCAGGTACTTAAGCCCACTCCGGTGGCACAAGCCGACTCCTGTCGCAATCTTAAGCCCGCTCCGGCGGCAAAACTACTCGTTTTCTCTGATTTTTCATTCGCTTTGGCTTTCCGGAAAGTGCTTTTCGTTTTTTGCATCTTAAGTCCACCCCGCGTGGCACAAAGTCGACTTCTTCAGTCGCATCTTAAAGTCCGCTTTACGTGGCAATCTAAAGTCGACTTCGGTTTTTAAGTCGCAACTCAAAAGTCCGCTCCACGCGGCATCACAAAGTCGACTTCGGTTTTTAAGTCGCATCTCAAAGTCCGCTCCGTGCGGCACAAAGTCGACTTCGGTTTTCAAGTCGCATTCTAAAGTCCGCTCCGCCGGCATCTAAAGTCGACTTCGGTCGCATCTAAAGTCCGCTCTGACGGCACGACTACTTCTCAAGCTCCACGGCTCGACGCCAAACTGCTACTTGGAATCTCTCCAGCTCGGGGGCTGCATTTCACATACTACTCGAAGATAACTTCAGCATGCTTCGCTCGCTCTCAAGCTCGGGGGCTTCTCACCAATCACTACTCGACGTGGCTCATACGGCTCTCTTATCTCGGGGGCTACACGCTGCAAGAGTACTCGGATGATGGCTTCGCGAACACTGAAGACCCTTGGATTGATTACCTAATCATTTCAAGGCTCGGGGGCTGCTATGCTACACCCATCATTCAAATTTTTTTCAAGACTGATGAGCTGGACCACCTTCCAGCCTCGCGGCAGTTCAAGTACTATTGAAGACTTCTCCAAGCAGTACTCGAGGACGCTCAAGAACTACTCGAAGAGGCTTCAAGACTACTCGAACTACTACTCTCGACTCCAACGTGCTCGGGGGCTTGTCGGGCATACTCCCCGGGTACTCATGCAAGGAAGGAAGAATAGTAGAAGACGGACTCCTGGTAGATTTCCCCTGTACTCCTACTAGGACTCGCTCTGTGTACTCCTACTAGGACTCCTGCCTTGTAACCAACTAGGAACCCGCCCCTGGACTATATAAAGGAGGGCCGGGTACCTAGTCGCACATCCCCAATCCCTCCGGGGACAACCCAACACCAAGCGCAGGGCGCCATACTTGATCCCCCAAACAGGACGTAGGGCTCGCCACCTCGGCGGCCCGAACCTGTATAAATCTTGTGTCCCATGTCCTTGCGCATACCTTCGAGTTCTCGGTCTCCCGATCACGATCCTCACTGCACAATCTACTACCTCGGGTACCCCCTTGGTAGGTTTGCCGGTCTAAAACACCGAAACTTCCCAAGCTCGATAGCTCAAAAAATCCACATCCTTAATCCACTCAAAGTCCACATCCGAAGTAAGAGTTTAAGTGCCTAGTTACCGGTTGCAACACGGAGTTTTAGTAGAAGAAAAGAGTGCAGCAACCATGTGGAAGAAAACCACAAGCCTCTTCTCCAAGAAGAAGGGTTCGTCGTCATCCAAGCCGTCATCAACGACGTCTTCGAGGAGGCACTCGGTTTCTAAGTCTCCCTGGAGCATGGAGACGGATACGGCACCACCGAGGAGGAACGATGCTCTCCTCCTTGGTGGTATGAAGGCTGCAAGGAGCACGTCCATGAGGTTTACCGAACCTCTAGGGCACATGGAGGAGCAGCCCGCGCCACCACGACGATCAAGCCGTTCGACCGCGCCACCTCCTTACACCCCGATATATTCTTCGTACGTCTTCATCATCTTGTCGTCGTCGGAGGAGGAGAGGCTCTCTCGTCTTGAGAAGAGGCTTGTGCCCAACGTCGAGTTCGACGACCAAGCACTCTACACCTTGGGTTTTGGCACCAACATATACTACATGTTGGGGCACCTTGGATGGGTGCAATTCTCCAACGGAGTATCGGCGGACACCCACAAGGGGTTCGCCTTGGAAATCTTGATGACCATTGCACCTATCCTTGATGATGGGATGCAAAGCTCATCATTCCGTTTGGAGGAAGTCCAACAAGTGGTTCCCTACGCGCATGTTAGGGAGCTACTTGGATTCCACAAGGGAGCTCCGGAGAAAGTTGACGTGCCACCCGGCATGTTAGCGGGATTTTGGAATTTAATCTCCGGAGAAGCCCATCAACAACGCAATTGCATCCGCAACCCCATTATCTGGATATTTCACTCTTGGATGTGTAAGAGGGTATTGGGGAGGATGAAGGAGACGAAGGTGACCGACACGGAGTTGAATTGGCTCTACTCGGCTTTAATTGCCAGGCAGCCAATAGACCTCTCTTCCCTTATGATCAACCATTGGTGTTGTGAAGCAACATCGGGGGCGGGACATAGCGGTTCGGGGTGTTACCTCTCCATGTTGGCCTTCTCCTTACGGCCGGGGATCGCAAGGAACCCCGACCATCTTTTGCGTGGTACCTCTCTCGGCATTGAGTATTTGCGGCAAGGCAAATACATTAGTGGAGATGAGAGAGGAGGTTATCGTTTGGCCATAGTGAACCTACACCTTCCCGATGAGAGGCTTAGGCTTTTCACTGAAGGGAGGGAAGATTGGTTGGAAGAGGGACTCCTTGTCCCTGCAAGGAAGAACAAAAGAGGAAGAATCGTAGAGGAGGGAACATCCTCCGCACAAGCGAGTGGAGCACAACCCAATGTTCCACCATTCGGCGGGATCCCTCCTCCGCCAAGTTATTACGGAGGGCTACAAGAGCAAGTATGAGGGGGTGGTGCACCGGTAACCCCACCAAATTATGTGGTGCCCAACGCTAACTTCGCGGAGCCCTACGCACAATATCCCCAACCACAACAAAGCATGGCCATAATTGGAGGGTATGTTGCAAGAAACGCCCAAAACGTCGCAACCATCCAAGCCAACACGGCTCAACTTGGTGAGGGCAATGCAAATATTTCCTATGAGCTTGGACGCCTTCACCTAGTGGAGCCGAATCAATTCGTCGGAGGGAATGTCCAATCATATTATGAGCAAGGGTACTATTATCAAGATTATCAACACCAACCACCGGCGGAGGACTAGGAAGATTAAGGAACTTTAGTTTTTTTCTTTTCCCTTTCTCTGTAATTTTCAGCTTTTGTTTGTGTGTGTTTGCGTAATATTTTCTGTTTTTATTTAAATTTCAGCAAGTGTGTTTGTTTATTTTCAGTTTGTATTTCAGTTTGATTTCATCATTAATAAAGACACCACCTTGTTCTCACCATTGGAAAAGTTACAAAAATTTGTGCCATAATGATATATGATTATAATTGCCGCTTTGTTTATCTTTGTAATTGATTTATGCATGTTAAAGCTAGTGCTCTCTTAAAATACAAATCTGAATTTATTTAAATGCTAGCTTAATCTTTAGCGGAGGTTATGATTAAAATAAAGAACCATAGTGTTTTATGTGCTCTGAAGTTATGAATAGATTGAAGATGGTTTTTTTGCTCGAAAATATTGCTAACCCTGTCATAAATATCACTTGTGTGTTGCTCAACCTATCCAGAGCCCAATATATATTTGACGTAAACCTTAGTGTACAAGATTTATTTTTGAGTGAGTCATTGTAGGCCATGATCTCTCTGGCCCGAAACTAAGAAGCTGGTCATTCCGTTTTTGCGTATCTATCTTTTTGCTAGCCTTTATCCGTGCATTGTGTATCCCCACATTGGAGATCTCACAAACCTCGCCAGATATCCACCCTTAAACCAAATATCATCTTTTGTGATTACCTCCTTGACCACAACCTATTGTTGAGAATGGATCATCAACTCAAGGAAGATCGCAAGACGGTGCCAACATTGAAGATTTCAAGTATCTCTCCAAAGGAAAAATATCTCCGGTACCTACCTTATTTATCGTCTCTTTGCTCGAGGACGAGCAACGTCTAAGCATGGGGGAGGAGGTAGGTACGGTGCAGTTTTAGAGTTTAAAGGGGAGTAATTTAAAAAAAATGAATGAAAGAAAATTCAAAGGCGATGTACGTGACTTCCAAGGTGAAAGTCTCACACAAAAAAATGAATGAATGAAAGAAAGAAAGTAAGAAAAGAAGGAGAAAAATGAGAAAAAGAAAAAAAAATGAGTATGTGTAAAATGAACTCCCTGGTTCTCTAAAGTGCATTCAAGGCTTCAAGTTTAAAAGATCCATTCTCATTTTCCAACCATGTGCAATGCGATAACGAGGACTCCCTTTGTGCCTCGGGATCACTCTTTGCCATTTCTACATGTCCACTCATCTAAAGTGTGCGTATTTTTCTCTTTCCCCTCCTTGATATAACATTATTTTCCAATGACCTTTTTGACGAGTCTCGGTAAGACCATGAGAAGCTTGTCTTGTTTTGACAACACCTCATTTATAAAATCTTGTTAGGACTAAACTTTCCCAAAGCTCCATATAAAGCCTACCACACATATATGTTATGAGAGGGAAAGGAGTAGAATATATAGGCTTGAGAGACAAGCGAGATGAGAGTTCATGAGCAATATGCAAGATGATTTAAATTTGTGAACTTGGTTTAGCTTTTCTTTATCTCGTTCTTTATTTCAAAAATTCTGAGATCTATTTAAGCTTTGTGAGCATGTTAATACATGTGGGATAAGCTTAGTAAGAATCTACCCTCCATAGAGATGAAGGCTAGTACATTATGGAACTTTAATGAATTAAAATTTTGAGAGCATTATGTTTTCTCATGTATGATCTAGTGCAAGGTTTAAACATTGTTGGCAATGATGATATCCATCGAAGGCTTACTCGAGGACGAGCAAAGTTTAAGCATGGAGGAGATGTTTACCGTGAAAATCCGTCAACCTAGCCATGAGTTTACCTTCGGTGTTGGCATAAGTTTTATACCTTATCCATTGGTACTAACCCCCGTGGTATAACAAGTTCACATGTGCATGTCGGTTTTGGAGTTTAGTGTTTATGTAGGATTTTAGCGTTGAATGCAAGACTTTCGGGCTGAGTTCATCAAGCACCTTATGACAAAACCTTGAAGCCCCGTAGAAGTCATGCAGTGAAGCAAACTTAACTCCAAGAAGCCGGGGACTTGATCCGAGAAGACGACAAACTCCGAGGACCTGACCAGAAAAGTGCTGAATCTTGCAAGACAAGGAGTTATGCCCAATTCAGAGAGAAACTAACGACATGGACCTACATGCTGAAGGGGGAAACATCCAGGAAGCAAGGGAACCGACGTAGAGCAAAGGAGGCCTCAGGCTGGGCCTAGATGGGCCCAGGCCGGCCGGGCCAGCCCTGTCCAGGGCCCAGTGAGGCTCCCCTTTGCCCTAGCCGCCAATCAGGCTATTTATAGCCCCCTGACCGAGAGCCACGCATCATCCAATTCGTCATCGGCCGCCGAGGAGCAGAGAAGAGAGGGACACCATCTCGGAGAGGAGAGGGTCGAGCTAGTTGACTAGGGTTTCTTTAGCCGACGTGGGAACCTTGCACGGAAGACCATGTTGGAGTTCCCTGAGCTAGAAGCAAGATCAAGGAAGGATCCCGGTGGTGATCTTGTGTATGTATCATTGTTATAGTTGAATTATCAAGTTGAATCTTTTCCTAGCGATCAAGTGTTTCCTCGAAGATTTCGTTTTTCAATCAGCTTTGCTTATTCCAATTCTATTCTCGAGATAGATTACATAGGGTGTTCTTGTAGTCGCGGTGCCTAGAGGTACACGCCGGATCTTCCGAAAGAATCTCGACTTGTCTTTTGACTCGCCCTAAGCTCCCCGCATGAGTAGGGATACGTTGTGACAGAACGGGAGTTCTGAAAGGCGGATGTTTTCGGATTTGGGCGGGAAACCACGATTTAAAGAGGCTTCTAATAAGATTCGATTTGCTACTTCTTCTCTTGCTTGGAACTTCAACAAAAGGCTTACCCCGATCTCTCTAGATCGGTTTATCTACCCAATCTTACTTTGTTATCTCCGGTCTTTAGTAGATTAGATTAGTTTCGTGTCTTTTACCTAGATGCATTAGGGTTTATTTTACCGAAGATTGGAGTTACTTGGCTTTACTATATCAACTTTTGCGTCACACATTTGTTCCACGGATTCGATACCTTGGGTTCATCACTCGAGGGAAGAAGGGTCCCTTGACTACGACGGGAGACTTGTCCGCTTGCAAGTCATAAACGAACTTGATACAACTATTAACCGTCAACACATCCGCAACCCCATTATCCGAGTATTCCACTCTTGGATGTGCAAGAGGGTATTGGGGAGGATGAGGGAGACGAAGGTGACCGACACGGAGTTGAATTGGCTCTACTCGGCCTTAATTGCCAAGCAGCCAATAGACCCCTCATACCTTATGATGAACCGTTGGTGTTGCGAGGCAACATCGGGAGCGGGACATATTGGTTCGGGGTGCTCCTCTCTATGTTGGCCATCTCCCTACAGCCGGGGATTACAAAAAAGCCCGAACATCTTTTGTGTGGTACCTCTCTCGGCATTGAGTATTTGCGACAAGGCAAATATATTAGTGGAGATGAGAGAGGAGGTTTTCGTTTGGCCACGGTGAACCTACCCCTTCCGGATGCGAGGCTTAGGCTTTTCATCCAAGGGAGGGAAGATTGGTTGGAAGAGGGACTCCTTGTCCCGGCACGGAAAAATAAAAGAGGAAGAATCATAGAGGAGGGATCCACCTCCGCTCAAGCGGGTAGTGCACAACCCAATGTTGCGCCACCATTTGGCGGGATCCCTCCTCCGCCAAGTTATTACGGAGGGCCACAAGAGCAAGCATGGGGGGTGGTGCACCGGTACCCCCACCAAATTATGTGGTGCCCAACGTAAACTTCGCAGAGACCTACACACAATATCCCCAACCGCAACAAAGCGTGGCCATAATTGGAGGGTATGTTGCGAGAAACGCCCAAAACGTCGCAGCCATCCAAGCCAACGCGACTCAACTTGGTGAGGGCAATGCAAGCTTGGACGCCTTCACCTAGTGGAGCCGGATCAATTCGTTGGAGGGAATGTCCAACCTTACTACAAGCAAGGGTACTACTATCAAGATCATCAACACCAACCACCGGCGGAGGACTAGGAAGATTAAGGAACTTTAGTTTTCTTTTCTTTTCCCTTTCTCTGTAATTTTCAGCTTTTGTTTGTGTGTGTTTGCGTAATATTTTCTGTTTTTATTTCAGCAAGTGTGTTTGTTTATTTTCAGTTTGTATTTCAACTTGATTTCATCATTAATAAAGATACCACCTTGTTCTCACCATTGGAAAAGTTACAAAAATTTGTGCCATAATGATATATGATTATAATTTCCGCTTTGTTTACCTTTGTAATTGATTTATGCATGTTAAAGCTAGTGCTCTCTTAAAATACGAATCTGAATTTACTTAAATGCTAGCTTAATCTTTAGCGGAGGTTATGATTAAAATAAAGACCCATAGTGTTTTATGTGTTCTCAAGTTATGAATAGTTTGAAGATGGTTTTATGCTCAAAAATATCGCTAACCTTGTCATGAATATCACTTGTGTGTTGCTCAACCTATCCAAAGCCTAATATATATTTGAGTGCATAAACCTCAGTGTACAAGATTTATTTTTGAGTGAGTTATTGCAGGCCATGATTTCTCTGGCCCGAGACCAAGAAGCTGGTCATTCCGTTTTTGCGTATCTATCTTTTTGCTAGCCCTTTATCCGTGCATTGTGTATGACCACATCGGAGATCTCACAAACCTTGCCGGATATCCACCCTTAAAACCAAAATATCATCTTTTGTGTTTACCTCCTTGACCACAACCTATCGTTGAGAATGGATCATCTATTCAAGGAAGATCGCAAGACGGTGCCAACATTGAAGAATTCAAGTATCTCTCCAAGGAAAAATATTTCCGGTACCTACCTTATTTATCGCCTCTTTGCTCGAAGACGAGCAACGTCTAAGCATGGGGGAGGAGGTAGGTACGATGCAATTTTTAGAGTTCAAAGGGGAGTAATTAAAAAAAGAGAGAAAGTTTAAAAGGGGAGCAAAATAAAAAAATCAAAACTCTGATGTGAAAGTCTCGTGACCGAATGTATGACAAGAAAAAAAATGAATGAATGAGAAAAAGAAAGAAAGAAAGAAAAGAAGGAGAAATATGAGAAAGAGAAAAAATATGAGTATGTGCAAAAATAAAATGAACTCCCCGGTTCTCTAAAGTGCATTCAAGGCTTCAAGTTTAAAAGATCCATTCTCATTTTCCAACCATGTGCAATCCGATAACGAGGACTTCCTTTGTGCCTCGGGATCACCCTTTGCCCTTTGCACATGTCCACTCATCTAAAGTGTGCGTATTTTTCTCTTTCCCCTCCTTGATTTAACAATATTTTCCAATGACCTTTTTGACGAGTCTCGGTAAGACCATGAGAAGCTTGTCTTGTTTTGACAACACCTCATTTATAAAATCTTGTTAGGACTAAACTTTCCCAAAAAGCTCCATATAAAGCCTACCACACATATATGTTATGAGAGGGAAAGGAGTAGAATATATAGGCTTGAGAGACAAGCGAGTTGAGAGTTCATGAGCAATATACAAGATGATTTAAATTTGTGAACTTGGTTTAGCTTTTCTTTATCTCGTTCTTTATTTCAAAAATTCTGAGATCTATTTAAACTTTGTGAGCATGTTAATACTTGTGGGATAAGCTTAACTAAGAATCTACCCTCCGTAGAGATGAAGGCTAGTACATTATGGAACTTTAATGAATTAAAATTTTGAGAGCATTAGGTTTTCTCATGTGTGATCAAGCGCAAGGTTTAAACATTGTTTGGCAATGATGATATCCATCGAAGGCTTACTCGAGGATGAGCAAGGTTTAAACATGGGGGAGATGTTGACGGTGAAAATTCGTCAACCTAGCCATGAGTTTACCTTCGGTGTTGGCATAAGTTTTATACCTTATCCGTCGGTACTAACCCCCGTGGTATAACAAGTTCACGTGTGCATGTCAGTTTTGGAGTTTAGTGTTTATGCAGGATTTTAGCGTTGAATGCAAGACTTTAGGGATAAGTTCATCAAGCACCTTATGACAAGACCTTGAAGCCCGTACAAGTCATGCAATGAAACAAACTTAACTCCAAGAAGCCAGGGACTTGATCGGAGAAGATGACAAACTCCGAGGACCTAACCAGAAAAGTGCTGAATCTTGCAAGACAAGGAGTTATGCCCAATTTGGAGGGAAACTGACGACATGGACCTACAAGCAGAAGGGGGAAACATCTAGAAGACACGGGAACCGACGTAGAGCAAAGGACGCCGCGGACTGGGCCTAGATGGGCCCAGGCCGGCTAGCCCAGGCCGGTCGGCCCAGCCCAGTCCAGGGCCCGTTCGTCCCCTCCTTTGCCCTAGCCGCCATTCAGGCTATTTATAGCCCCCTGACCGAGAGCCATGCATAATCCAATTCGTCATCGGCCGCCGAGAAACAGAGAAGAGAGGGACACCATCTCGGAGAGGAGAGGGTCGAGCTAGTTGACTAGGGTTTCCCTAGCCGACGTGGGAACCTCGCATGGAAGACCACGTCAGAGTTCCCGGAGCTAGAAGCAAGATCAAGGAAGGATCCCGGTGGTGATCTTGTGTATGTATCATTGTCATAGTTGAATTATCAAGTTGAATCTATTCTTAGCGATCAAGTGTTTCCTCGAAGATTTCGTTTTTTGATCGGTTTGCTTATTCTAGATCTATTCGCGTGATAGATCACATAGGGTGTTCTTGTAGCCGCGGTGGCTAGAGGTACACGCCGGATCTTCTGAAAGAATCTCGACTTGTCTTTTGAGTCGCCCTAGACTCCCCGCATGAGTAGGGATACGTTGTGACAGAACGGGGGTTCCGAAAGGCGGATGTTTTCGGATTTGGACGGGAAACCACGGTTTAAAGAGGCTTCTAATAAGATTCGATTTGCTACTTCTTCTCTTGCTTGGAACTTCAACAAAAGGCTTAACCCGATCTCTCTAGATCGGTTTATCTACCCAATCTTACTTTGTTATCTCCGGTCTTTAGTAGATTAGATTAGTTTCATGTCTTTTATCTAGATGCATTAGGGTTTTACCGAAGATTGAAGTTACTTGGCTTTACTAGATCAACTTTTGCGTCACACATTTGTTCCACGGATTCGATACCTTGGGTTCACCACTTGAGGGAAGAAGGGTCCCTTGACTACGACGGGAGACTTGTCCGCTTGCAAGTCTAAACGAAATTCGATACAACTATTAACCGTCAACATCGACGCGCTCCATCTCGGGGGCTCGACTACATCTACTCCATTCCCTGGGTGGTGACAAGATTCCGGAGCAACTCAGAACACATTCTACAATCAAGATGACCCTTCAATTCGAGAGGAAGTACTCGACTCAAGGCTCAGGGGCTCCGTGCCACGTGTCCTTCGGTTTTTTCTCCGGATTTTGCGGGATAATCTTGGCAAAATTTCAGATTGATCCTCAACTTGAATCTACGATTCGACCTAAGGCTCGAGGGCTACATTCAATATGGAATGTGATTCTTCGAATCGCATTTTCCATATGGTTTCTTCTTCAAGACAAAGCAAGTATTATTGAAGGCCTTCAAGAGGAGAACTCGAGGACGCTTGGGAACTACTCGAGAAGACTTCAAGATTACTCAAGGATCAGCTGGAGTACCTTCGAGCCTCGGGATGCTTCACGTGCTCTTGAGGACTTTTGGCTTGTAGTACTCGGGGACGCCTGAGGACTACTCGTCAAGGCCATCAAGACTACTCGAAACTATCCTGCTCGACTACAAAGTACTCGGGGGCTTGTCGTATGGACCTCCCTAGGCCCACTGCCTCGGTGCGTACCAGGACCGACTACTCGGTGGGCTCCTGGGACTACTCGGCTTGTGCCACACGGCACCTAATGGCGTGGGGTGCAAGGACTACGGTGGAGAAGTACTCGGATAGGAAGCTATACATGTCCTGTACTATGTAGAGAACTCCTAGACGTACCCGACTAGTACTCTCTCCTCAAACCGACTTGTAACCCTGCCACCCGGACTATGTAAGGCGAGGTAGGGACCCGTCTCTCTCATACACATCATCTTGTAAACACATCCAATCAATCTAGAGCTATGCAGCATACATGATGTAGGGTATTACGCACCTCGCGGCCCGAACCTATCTAAATTGTGTGCCACGTGTCTCTTCCTTCGAGTTACCGATCTCGGCGAGGCCATATTCATCTACCTCGAGTACTCCCCTTGGTAGGTTGCCGGTCTAAAACACCGACAGCCTCTTCATCCCACACGGCTAGGTTCGACGATGGTGAGGACCAGGAGCGTCCCAGTGGTCGATGGATGACCGCTCCTCAGTGATGAGTGATTGACAACGGGTGTTGGACTGACTCTTGGCTTAGTGCGCAGGTGTAGGCTGCGGCCTAGTTCGTGTTGTTGCAGGTGAAGAACGGGCGCGAAAGGTCTTCAGCCTTGAGGGGCCTCCGGGAGATGGAGAGACAAGTAGGCTCGGTTCGAGGGACCCGGTGGACGGCGGGGACCGGGTGCGGGCCACATGGTGGCGACACGAGCTAGACGAAGTCATGGACAATCGAGCCGGTGCACGGTGGCGGCCAAGTCAAGTGGTTTGGCGGGAGGCCGGACCGGGCACGCGGGGTTTGGTGGTTTGCCCACAAAACCATCGGCGGACGGTTTCTTGGTTTGGGCCTCAAAACCAAGTCCGAGGGCCCAACACGACGGAGACGAGATCCAGGCGTGTCGGGAAGCTTCGAGGCAGAGGACACGCGGCGGGATCGCATGGCTTGCGTCGGGAGGACGCGGGGTGCGGCAAAGGCGTGGCCGTCCGATGGCAAGACCCACAAACGTTACCAAAATGCCCCTACGTGGGTTGTATTGCCAGTAGTGTAGATAGGGGTAGTCGAGTCAATTACCACTCCGGCGGGACCTGATATATAAGCCATGAGTGTGTGTTGATGGCTCGCTTCTTCCGCGACTTAGGGTTTCATTTGCTCCCTCCTCTTTCTCATTTTCGTAGCTATTTTTCCTTCTATTTTCTCTAGGCTAGCATGAGAGCTTCATGAGAGATTTGTTGAGAGGGATGGATGCTAGGGCGGCATGCTAGACCTTGTGAATCTTTCCTGGTTTGTATATAAGATTCGGGGTTGTTTTTCGTGGCTTTTTGTGCTTGTTTTCGTGCCTTTGTTCCCGGTGTGATTCCGCGAATTTGAGTTGGTTTCTCCCCGGATTTCTTTGAGGGAAACATGGATGGATGCCTTGCGCACCTTTGGTGATGATCTTGACCCCTCAAACGCCGGATTTGGCCTTCGATTCGTTGACTTTTGGATGAACCCTAGGTCTTTGTGTTCTTGGCAAGGATTTGCGATTCCGGGAGTTGTAGGGAGTTTGAGACCATAATTTTTGGGGCATAACCTCTCCTTGGGGTGTTCATCATCTCCCCAAAATTTCGTCTCACGACTCCAAGTGGTTTGGGAGATCCTTTGGTCTAAAGTTTGGGGTGATTTCGCGGGGCGTTTTACCGGGTCGTCCCGGGTGATCCGGTCACTCGTGCGGGTGACCCGAAGGGGGTAGGTTGACCCGGTCACTTGTGCCGGGTGACCCGTGCGGCTCGTAGGGCTCGGGGTGACCCGGTCACTTGTGCCGGTTGACCGGTAGGTCTCGGCCTTCTTAGTTGTTGCTCAAGTTCTTTCGTGCTTGCTTCTGCTTTGCTTCCTAGCCTTTCAAGCCTTGTTCCTAAGGTATCGAGAGAGGGTTGTGTGTGCTTCCGCTTGTTCGTGTCTGACTCTCGGAGTTGCGATTGGGATATAGGCCGAGTTCTTTCAAGAAAGAATTTTTATCGGCTCCCATTCACTCCCCCCTCTCTGGTCGCCAATTCGGTCCTTCAATTGGTATCAGAGCTTGGTGCCCGATTCTTTGTGACTTTAACAAGTCTCGAATCCTAAGATGGCGTACGTTGAGCGGGGGCGGTCCGCCGCACTTCGATGGCAAGGGTTACCACAAGTGGGCGGCTCGTATGATGATCTTTCTTCGAGGGAAGCTCGTTGGATTTCATTGTGCTTGACAAGACCTATGCTATTCCGGTCAACATCCATACTCTTATGGTGACCGATGCCGATGCCAAGGCCAAGTATGAGGCTAATGCAAAAGCCGTTGATCACTTGTGCCGGAGCTTGTGTGATCCGAGTTTGAGCGTGTTCGCCATTTGAATCTTGCTTGGCAAATTTGGGAAAAGCTGTTAGTTGCTCATGGTGGTGATAACCATGTGAAGGCTCGCCTCTTTGTCTCTTACCGAATGCAATATGAGAATTTCACTCCACTTCCGGTGAGGACATTGATGCGATGTTTCGGAGGTTCACCGCCATCGTGAACAACATGAAGGCTAATGTTGAGGATTTTCCGTACTCCGAGCATGATCGGGCTTTGAAGCTCTTGCATGTCTTGGACCCAAATGTTTGGGGTGCTAAGGTTGAGGCCATCAAGGAGTCCGGACATTACTTGACTATTGAGTTGGATGACCTCTTTTCTAAGCTCAAGTCGGCCGAGGTTGACAGGAAGTTGCTATCCAAGCATGAGGGCTCGACCGACCATAGTCTTGCTCTTGTGGGAGGATCAAAAGGCAAATCTAACCCTTCCTGTCGACAGTTTTTTTTGTCCTCTCTTATGTCTATTCCAGATGAGGAGTTTGATGTGCTGGGCGAGGAGGAGCTGGCCTTGCTCTCAAGAAGGTTTGAACGACTACACGAGAGTCGGAGGAATGCAAGGCGGAGCTCAGGGACGTGCTACAAGTGTGGTAAGCGTGGCCACTTCATCGCCGAGTGCCCAGAAGCGGAGGAGAACAAGTACAAGGTGAACGAGTACAAGGCGCACCCGAGGCGTGAAAACAAGTACTCCTCCAAGGGCAAGCACTTCAACAAGTCCAAGGGCAAGGACAAGGACAAGCGGCGACCAAGCAAGAGCGCCTACAAGAAGAACAAGGCAAGAGCGATGGTGGCCGGTGCGAGCGACGTCGACTCAAGCTCAAGCGAGGAGCGATCAAGCTCAAGCGGCCGAAGATGAAGACGCCGGAAGGCGCAACGGCAAGAAGAGTGCAAGCCGGAACCTCAGCCGGCCGAGCCGTGTGGCGCTCGAGGGCTTTTGTGGCATGGCCCATAGCTCAAGCAAGCAAGAAGAGCGAGAAGGAAGACAAGCCGACTCCGACTGCGAGGATGAGGTAAATCGTGACCCCGACTCTTTGCTTGCTGAGATTGCTAGGTTGAATGGTTTGCTTGATAACCGTGATAGTGTGCTGAGAGATGCCAAAAAGATGAGGAAAGATCTTAGGGCTCAGCTTGAGAATGCTAGCGAGAAAGTAGGAGAGTTAGAGTCAAAATTGCTTGAATTGAAACTTGAGAATGACTCTTTGAAACTTGCTCCTACTACTCCCGATGATGTTGAATGTGTTGAATGTGATGCTTGGTTGAATGAGATCAAAATGCTTAATGAGAAGAATGCTTCTACTTTGGCTCAACTAGATGCTCTTAGGACCGAACATGATGAGCTTAAGGCTAGACCCACTTTGCTTGGTGCTTGTAAATCATGTCCTACTATGCATGCTAAGCTTGTCGATGCTCGTTCTACCATTAGTTCTTTGGAAGCATCTTTGAAATCTCCCGTTGCAAATGCATGTTCTAGCTGTGATGAAGTCACTTTGCGTAATCTTGAACTTACTTCCCGTTTGGATGTCATCTATGAGGAGAATGACTATTTGAGGAAGGTGTTGGGTTGGTTGTACGGGCGGGAACCTCAATTAAAAATCATGATTGAGGAGTTCAAGAGAGCTGATGGTTGTGGTTTGGGTTTTGAGAAGGTGGGTGAGAAAGTGGGAGAGAACAAAGTGGGGAGAGTGTGTATGAGAAGTGTGTTGAGTCTAACCCCGAGTTCGAGGTGATCGGAGAGATCCAAGTCCCACTCCCAAAAGCACCCAAGAACTCTTTCACACCAAAGCCCAACCACCTTTGCAACAAGCTTGACACAACCCAAGATCCACCCAAATTCCCACCTAAGACAAATGATTTCCAAAAACCTGTGAAGTTTGTGGGTGAGAAGGGTGAGAAACCTAGAGAGAAGCCAGAGCCAAAACCAAAACCCATCCCCTTCAGGTGTGAGTATTGTGGCAAGGAGAGGCATCTTGCAGAGTTTTGCTACAAGAGGAAGAGGGATGAGAGGCTTGCTAGGGAGCAAGCGAACTAGAACAGGTATCGCCAGCCTCATGGTATTCCTGAGCCTAGAGTGCCACTTCCACGGGGTGTGGGAAGTGTGAGGAGTGTTGGCAGGTTCCCACAGAAAGGTGGTGGTGAGAGGTTTGTCAGGAGAGATGATGGTGTGCGTGCTGGTGAGAGGTTTGGTCGGGCTCGTGGTGGTTTTGCTGGACGTCCTCCTACTCGTCCTCAGTATGGGTTTAGGGGAGATGATCGCAGCTTTGGGTTCCAGAGGAACTACGGACCACGTTTTCCCCCTCGTGGTGCTCGTACTCCTCCCATGGGACATGGGAAGTTTGGTGGCAAGGGAGTGATGTTTGCTAACCCCTCTTTTGAGCAGATGGCTCGACACCGGTTTAACTTTCTTTGTGCTAACCCCGGTGTCGAGTCGCTAGCTCATTCTCGTTCTTGTTTCGACCGCAGGGGGAGGCTTGGAGAACATTTGGTTGATCGACTCCGGTGTTCTCGACACATGACCGGAAATAAGAAGTGGTTCTCCGACCTCACCCCGGTGAAGGAAAAGATGTACATTACATTTGGGGACAATGGACGAGGTAGGGTGCTTTCGGAGGGTGTTGTGCATGTGAGTGACAAGGTAACGTTGAAGAGAGTGGCTCTTGTGAAGTCTTTGGGTTTTAATTTGCTTTCGGTTTCTCGGTTGCTTGATGAGGGTTTTGAGGTGCGTTTCAAGTCCGGCGAGTCTCGTTTGCTTGATTCTCGAGGTGATCTTGTCCGTATGATCATCCCCGAGGGTCGATTTTCGGGGCTGATTTCTCTCGTTCTTTGGGTCCCGCTCGCCGTTTGATGGCCGGTCCTTCTTCGATTTGTGGAAATGGCATAGGCGGTTGGGACACTTGAGCTTTGATTTGGTTTCCCGCTTGAGTGGTCTTGACCTTGTCCGAGGATTGCCGAGGTTGAAGCTCGAAAAGGATTTGGTTTGTGCTCCTTGTAGGCATGGTAAGATGGTAGCCACTCCCCATCCACCCCTGACCGATGTCATGACCGAGCGTCCGACGTAGCCGTTGCATATGGACCTTGTTGGGCCAGCTCGAGTTCGCTCGGTGGGTGGGAAGTGGTATGTCCTTGTTGTGGTGGACGATTACTCTCGCTATGCCTGGGTGTTCTTCTTGGAGGATAAGAGTGAGACTTTTGGTTTTGTTCGAGATCTGATCGTGAGGTTGAAAAACGAGAGGCATGGGAATGCTATTCGAGCTATCTGCAGTGATAATGGCTCTGAGTTTAAGAACTCTCGTTTTGATGCCTTTTGTCGTGATCTAGGTCTTGAACATCAGTATTCGACCCCTTATGTGCCCCCTCAAAATGGAGTCGTGGAAAGCAAAAATTGGACTCTTTGTGAGATGGCTAGGACGATGCTCGATGAGCACAGGACTCCTAGGAGGTATTGGGCTGAGGCGGTCAATACAGCTTGTCATGTTTCCAACAAGATTTTATTGCGAGCTTTCAAGAAGAAGACCTGTTATGAGCTTATGCATGGTCGGGCACCCAAGGTGAGTCACTTCCGAGTTTTTGGCTGCAAGTGCTTTATTTTGAAGAAGGGAAAACTCGACAAGTTTGAGGCTAGGTCTAGTGATGGTATTTTCTTTGGATATGCTAACCACTCTAGAGCCTATAGGGTGCTTAACCTTGAGACTAACAAAATCATGGAGACTTGCGAGGTGACCTTCGACGAGACAATGCCATGTACCTCTCTTGGCTTTGAATGTGTAGGTGATGAAGAGATGGCCGAGGACCTCTTTGAGGAGGAGAAAGATGAAGCTGGAGATGATGATGGGGAGAACCATGCGCCTGAAGCTGAGCATGTACCCACTACTTCCCCTACGACCACTTTGGAGCATGGACCGTCTACTTCATGGACGACGACGGTGCAACAAGAGGACCAGGCGAGAGAAGCTGAAGTTGAGGGGGAGGTAGTCTCGAGGCGTGAGGCTCCCCGGCGGATTCAAGAAGTGCATCCCCTGTCGAAGATCATTGGGAACATCGATGAACGCACTACACGGTCGAGGTCCAGGAATTCCTCTCATTTTGCTCATGCTGCTTTTGTTGCTACTTTTGAGCCCAAGGACATTGGACATGCTTTATCTGATGCAAACCGGGTCAATTCTATGCATGAGGAGTTGGAAAACTTTGAGAGGAACCGAGGTGTGGGGAGTTAGTTGAACCACCTCCAAATTGCCATCCCATAGGAACCAAGTGGGTTTGGAAGAACAAAGAGGGAGAAAATGGGATGGTTGTGAGGAACAAGTCCCGACTTGTTGCTCGGGGGTTTAGTCGAAGGAGGGGATCGACTATGAGGAGACCTTTGCTCCGTGGCCCGTCTTGAGGCAATTCGGATCCTTCTAGCCTTTGCCGTGGCTAAAGGGTTCAAGTTGTTTCGGATGGACGTGAAGAGTGCTTTTCGAATGGGGTCATAGAGGAGGAGGTGTATGTGAAGCGACCACCCGGGGTTTGAGAGCGAGTTGTACCCACACGGGGTATACGGGTTGAAAAGGGCTCGTATGGGTTGAAACAGCGCCCCGTGCTTGGTATGGGAGATTGAGAGGTTTTCTTTTGAGCGAGAGGGTTTGTGATGGGTACCGTAGATAGAACCTTGTTTCTCCTCAAGCATGGAAATGACTTGCCGATTGTTCGGATATACGTGGATGATATTGTCTTTGGTGGCTCGTCACATAACCTTGTTGCCAAGTTTGCGGATGAGATGAGCAGGGGAGTTCGAGATGAGCATGATGGGCGAGTTGCAGTATTTTCTCGGCTTGCGGATCAAGCAAGTGAAGGACGGTACATTTGTGCACCGGACCAAGTACACGAAAGACATGCGAGGAAGTTCCGGATGCAAGATGTGAAGCCGATGTCGACTCCCATGGGGAGTACGGCCACTTTGGATGCGGATGAGGACGGAGAACCGGTGGACCGGCGGGAGTACGGGAGCATGATCGGCTCCCTCCTCTACTTGACGGCGACGAGGCCGGACATACGGTTCGGCCGTGTGTCCGTGCGCTCATTTTCGGGCTTCGCCGAGGACATCACATCGACGAGCCGTCAAGAGGATTTTCGGTACCTACGTCCGCCCCCGGTCTTGGCCTTTGGTATTCTTCCTCCTCGACTCTTTCCCTTCATGGTTTTTCCGATGCGGATTTTTCTCGGTTGTCGAGTCGAGAGGAAGTCTACTTCGGTACTTGCCGTTTCTTGGGTCTTCGTTGGTCTCATGGTCTTCCCGCAAGCGAGTCTAGTGTAGCTCGGTCTACCACGGAGGCAGAGTATGTTGCCGCCGCGAGTTGTTGCTCCCGTTGTTGTGGATTTCATACACTTTGAGAGACTTTGGTGAGGAGTGCACCCGGATCCCACTTCTTTGTGATAGCACCGGTGCCATAAGCGTAGCCAAAAACCCGAGTGCTTCACTCCAGGACCAAACATATAGAAGTGAGGTATCATTTCTTGAGGGACAATGTGGAGAAAGGAACCATTGTTTTGAGCCATGTCCCTACCCAAGATCAGCTTGCAGACATCTTTACAAAGCCTCTCGACCAAGCTACGTTTGTGCGCTTGCGGGGGGAACTTGGGGTTTGTTGCCCTTTCTAGTTGATTCTTGGGGGATTTCCTTTTTGTACCATATGTATCATACCATGTTTTACTTTGATGTACATACATGCTTTGCTTGATGTATAAACCATGGTAGGATAGCCATCTTGTCATATATCATGTTGCATTTGTATCATATTGCATTTTAGGATGATGAGCTTCTTTCATATGCCATATTTGAGTCTCTTTGGCTATTTGTGAGATATTGGTTATATGTGTGGAGAAATGGTGATGTGAGGCTATGCTCTTGGAATATTTGAGATATATGTGTGGTGAGATAGCCCCTTTTGAAATAAATGGTTAACTTGACTAATTTTTTATGAAATATGCTCCACTCGTGTGTAGTTGTGTATCCATGTCACAGTTTGGTCTAAATGTGCTTTTCATGCTTAGATTGTGCTTGGATGCCTTGTTCTTGCATTTGGGCCAAAGGCCGGATATCATTGTGAATGTTTAGCCTATGTTGCATTCATGGGGGAGCATAAGCTTCTTTTTGCTGCAAAGGCACTTCATGTACCATGAAATAAATTAATCTTGAAAAGAAGTGCATAATGCTTGAAAAATGCTCCATCCATCATGTCTATGTTTAAAATGTCTTATCTTTCACATATGGGTGCAAAACATGTTGCATGATGTGCACCAGTGGAGAAGTCTCCCCGAAGTGGACACATGGCTCATGAGCTTTGACATGACATGCTTTGCTTTATGGGTGTTTGCCATGATCTTTTGCTGAGAATTTGATATCCTTGTATGATCTTTGAGTAATATGCATGTTTGTGGCTCAAGTGTGACATGGATAGGCTTTTACATGTGAAGCGAGCCTTCTTTTGGTAAAATTGCTTAAATCTGAAAATTTTGCCTTGTCACATGCTTGTATTTTCATATATTACTTGTGGCAATGCTTTGACTATGCTATGACTCATGTGTGTGATCTTTGTCTCATTTTTAGCCTTTGACACTAACTTTGGCCTATTTGAGAAGCTCATGTAGATGTTTATATGCTTTGCTTTTGCATTTCTGCATTTTCACCTTGATTCATACATTGCCAACAAGGGGGAGAAAAGGTGAGCTTAATGAAAATTCAGAAGAGGTGAGCTGAAATTTGGAAGTTTGCATTCACATGTTCAGGGGGAGCTTGCATTTGTTCAGGGGGAGCTTTCTTGCTGTTTTCAGTGTGGATTTTGTGCTTTGCTTGGCTTGTGACCTTTCTTCGCCTTTCTTCGGTTTTGGTCATGAGTTGAGCTTCTTTGTTTTTCTTTCTTCTTTCTTTCTCTTTTTCTCTGAATTTCATTTCGCGTTGTGTGTTGTCAATGCACTCATCAAGGGGGAGATTGAGGACCGGGGAGCGTCCCGGTGGTCGATGGATGACCGCTCCTCGGTGATGAGTGATTGACAACGGGTGTTGGACCGACTCTTGGCTTAGTGCGCGGGTGTAGGCTGCGGCCTAGTTCGTGTTGTTGCGGGTGAAGAACGGGCGCGAAAGGTCTTCGACCTTGAGGGGCCTCCGGGAGATGGAGAGACAAGTAGGCTCGGTTCGAGGGACCCGGTGGACGGCGGGGACTGGGTGCGGGTCACATGGTGGCGACACAAGCAAGACGAAGTCATGGACAAGCGAGCCGGTGCACGGTGGCGGTCAAGTCAAGTGGTTTGGCGGGAGGCCGGACCGGGCACGCGGGGTTTGGTGGTTTGCCCACAAAACCATCGGCGGACGGTTTCTTGGTTTGGGCCTCAAAACCAAGTCCGAGGGCCCAACACGACGGAGACGGGATCCGGGCGTGTCGGGAAGCTTCGAGGCGGAGGACACGCGGCGGGATCGCATGGCTTGCGTCGGGAGGACGCGGGGGTGCGGCAAAGGCGTGGCCGTCCGATGGCAAGACCCACAAACGTTACCAAAATGCCCCTACGTGGGTTGTATCGCCAGTAGTGTAGATAGGGGTAGTCGAGTCATTTACCACTCCGGCGGGACCTGATATATAAGCCATGAGTGTGTGTTGATGGCTCTCTCTCCGGGACTTAGGGTTTCATTTGCTCCCTCCTCTTTCTCATTTTCGTAGCTATTTTTCCTTCTATTTTCTCTAGGCTAGCATGAGAGCTTCATGAGAGATTTGTTGAGAGGGATGGATGCTAGGGCGGCATGCTAGACCTTGTGAATCTTTCCTGGTTTGTATAGAAGATTCGGGGTTGTTTTTCGTGGCTTTTTGTGCTTGTTTTCGTGCCTTTGTTCCCGGTGTGATTCCGCGAATTTGAGTTGGTTTCTCCCCGGATTTCTTTGAGGGAAACATGGATGGATGCCTTGCGCACCTTTGGTGATGATCTTGACCCCTCAAACGCCGGATTTGGCCTTCGATTCGTTGACTTTTGGATGAACCCTAGGTCTTTGTGTTCTTGGCAAGGATTTGCGATTCCGGGAGTTGTAGGGAGTTTGAGACCATAATTTTTGGGGCATAACCTCTCCTTGGGGTGTTCATCATCTCCCCAAAATTTCGTCTCAAGACTCCAAGTGGTTTGGGAGATCCTTTGATCTAAAGTTTGGGGCGATTTCGCGGGCAGTTTTCTGGGCTGTCCCGGGTGATCCGGTCACCTGTGCCGGGTGACCCGAAGGGGGTAGGTTGACCCGGTCACTTGTGCCCGGGTGACCCGGTGCGGCTCTGTAGGGCTCAGGGTGACCCGGTCACTTGTGCCGGTTGACCCGGTAGGTCTCAGCCTTCTTAGTTGTTGCTCAAGTTCTTTCGTGCTTGCTTCTGCTTTGCTTCCTAGCCTTTCAAGCCTTGTTCCTAAGGTATCGAGAGAGGGTTGTGTGTGCTTCCGCTTGTTCGTGTCTGACTCTCGGAGTTGCGATTGGGATATAGGCCGAGTTCTTTCGAGAAAGAATTTTTATCGGCTCCCATTCACTCCCCCCCTCTCTGGTCGCCAATTCGGTCCTTCAGATGGAACGCGCGCGTCGACAGAGAGGATGTGATGAGGGCAAGAGGATGTGCGACGGGCTGCGCGAATGACCGGTGGATGAACCCGATGGAGCTGGCGCTGGTGAGCCTCCGGTGCGAGCGGATGCTCGTGTGCGCCGGTGATGGACCGCACGTACTATGCAAGTATGCAACCATGGCAGCGATAGCGTGGCCCAAGAATATCGAGCATGGCTCGAATCGGAAGGGGAGGGCACATATTCTTCCTCGACAAGCTGGAGTGAAGCAACACTAGGGAGCAAATGGACCTCATCATCTTGTTCGTCCACAGACCGTGAGCACCAAGCTTGAGTGCTCCGTGTAATGGTGATTTGCTATGTACACTACTAGATAATAGAATATATATATATATATATATATATCGAAAATAACTTCCTACCACCGATGGGGGCTGCTACCCGAGCAAAACCAGCCATACGAACGCCATGCAAGCCCATCCATGCGTAGACTCCTGGCAGACGGAGACGAAAGCAAGGATGCACGGCATTGGAAACACAGTATGTAGCTGTGAATCAAACTAGGACCACTTCAAAACTACAGAGCAGTGTACACGGTTCATGAAAAAGCTTGCGGGCCAAACATCTGTACGTGGCATAGCATAGTTTTTTTATACTTTATACTTTATTATTTTCAAAATAACACATGTTACACTACGTGAAAAACTGGCTTTGGTAACGGGCGTAGATTGCCTTTGGTAACGGGCAATGCGCCCGTTACCGATCAAGTGTTACAAATAAGTCAAAAAAGAGAACGGGCAGATGCCCGTTACTGATAAGACATATTAGTAACGGGCATTAAACAATGACCGTTCATGTGAAATGGCTGTTTCTCTGAGCCCACATGGAACTTTGGTAACGGGCATGAAACAGAGCCCGTTACTGTTAAATTAACATCAGAGACGCATTCTGTGAACCCGCGTCTCCACTGTCTCGACGAAATGAGACGCTTCTGTTTCTACGCACGTCTGCTTTCTCTCTATTAAAGGAGACACTTGCTTTCAACCTGCGTCTCCTATATCTCGATGAATGGCCAGGTCCTGGGGCCCACCGGTCAGGACTGGTAACGGGCTTTTACACTGCCCGTTACTTTGTGGGAATTTTTGTAACGGGATTTCCGAATGAAGCCCATTACTTATTGATCAGTGTTTGTAACGAGCTTTAATTAACGACCATTACAGATACGGTGGCCACCCCTACAGTAACCTGCCCAGTTGCCGGTGGCATCCTGGAACCTGCCAGGATTTGGCAGCCACCAGGGGCTGCATCCTGGAACCAGCCAGGACTTGCATAGCATCTCCCGAACACGCTTTACATCTTCTATGGAAACATCTACAGGAGGTTTGAAATCCTGCAAAATACAATCATTTATGAGAATACAAGTAGAAATCATTTTCTAAAATCAGATGGATAATATGAGCAGAGACAAGGTTGAGCATTATTATCTACTTACAACATCGAGTAGTCTTAACATATGGAATGCCACATGGAATCCACACAAAGAGGACCCCCGTGGCTGCTGAGCACACTGCATCGAGGTACCAAAATGACAAGTTAATGCAGTACCAAATAGGTAAGAAGGGACCATAAAAAAACCTCTGTCTTACAACGAGATTTGTTCTGTGCTTGAGTGTGGCTTTTGCCTTTTTTTCTTTCCTTTCGTCACTCTGTACTGTGCATCACCAAAGGCCCTGCATGATCAGCAATACCAATTAGAAATACTAAGAGATTGATTTTTTGTGAACAAAAAATACTGTACCAAAGGCCCTTCATGGTCAGCAGTACCAATTAGAAACACTAAGAGATTGAATTTTTGTGAACAAAATCTACAAGAAACTAACCAGTTGAAAACATTTTGGAGGTCTGTGAACTTTAGCGGGGGATGTTGTTTAGCAGAATCTAGATACCAAACCTCTGTGAACTTCATACAGACATACACAGTTCATATTTTACTTAATTAGCATACAGGGATAGGTGCTAACCATTTTGACAGGGACACAACAATATGCTTATATATCAAAGAAGAATGGATTGTGTGTTCCATATGTACATGCAACAGGAGGATAAAGCAATGGTCATGACATTATATATGACAGTAGTGAAACAATACTCACGACACATCATGACACCAACAATAACAATATACATGACAGTAGTGAAACAATTAACACTCACAACAAAGCTTAAGACAGTCTAGTTATCACTACCTTATAAACCACTACGATGCAATTCCAACTGACATTATGTAGCCATCAGAATTAAAATATGGTAATAGGTCCAAAGCATAAGTGTCGATCTGGTACATTCAGAGCATAGCAGAATTAAAGTATGCTAACATCTTTTATGCTTTTCATGAATTACAGTGCAAAAATTATAGCACCAAGAACATGAAAATGAATTTCAACATTTCATATAACTTCATCTGTTAGCAACAATTTATTCAAAACAAACATGGAGCAACAAAATCCATCCATCAAATCCACAGTCAATCAATTGAAGATGAACTATTAAGGCATGTCTCCCTAATCCACCTTGACATGTATATATAGCAGACTGGGTGGACTACATTATAAACCACTGTGATGCAATTCCCAATGACATTATGTGGCCATCAGAATTAAAATATACTAACAGGTCCAAAGCATAACTGTCGATCTGAGCATAGCAGAATTAAAGTATATGCTAACAGGTTTTAAGCATAATTGTCGATCTGGTACATTCAGAGCATAACAGATTTAAAGTATGCTAACAGGTCCAAAGCATAAGTATCGATCTGGTACATTCAGAGCATAGCAGAATTAAAGTATGCTAACATCTTTTATGCTTTTCATGAATTTACAGTGCAAAAATTATAGCACCAGGAACATGAAAATGAATTTCAACATTTCATATAACTTCATCTGTTAGCAACAATTTATTCAAAACAAACTTGGAGCAACAAAATCCATCCATCAAATCCACAGTCAATCAATTGAAGCTGAACTATTAAGGCATGTCTCCCTAGTCCACCTTGAAATGAATATATAACAGATTGGGTGGACTACATTATAAACCACTGTGATGCAATTCCCAATAACATTATGTGGCCATCAGAATTAAAATATACTAACAGGTCCAAAACATAACTGTCGATCTGTATATGCTAACAGGTTTAAAGCATAACTGTCGATCTGGTACATTCAGAGCATAGCAGAATTAAAGTATGCTAACAGGTCCAAAGCATAAGTATCGATCTGGTACATTCAGAGCATAGCAGAATTAAAGTATGCTAACATCCTTTATACTTTTTATGAATTTACAGTGCAAAAATTATAGCACCACGAACATGCAAAGGAATTTCAACATTTCATATCACTTCATCGGTTAGCAACAATTTATTCAAAAAACATGGTGCAACAAAATCCATCCATCAAATTCACAGTCAATCCATTGAAGAAGAACTATTAAGGCATGTCTCCCTAATCCACCTTGACATGAATACATAGAAGATTGGGTGGACTACATTATAAACCACTGCGATGCAATTCCCAATGACATTATGTGGCCATCAGAATTAAAATATACTAACAGGTCCAAAGCATAACTGTCGATCTGAGCATAGCAGAATTAAAGTATATGCTAACAGGTTTAAAGCACAACCGTCGATCTGGTACATTCAGAGCATAGCAGAATTAAAGTATGGTAACAGGTCCAAAGCATAAGTATCGATCTGGTACATTCAGAGCATAGCAGAATTAAAGTATGCTAACATCTTTTATGCTTTTCATGAATTTACAGTGCAGAAATTATAGCACCAGGAACATGAAAATGAATTTCAACATTTCATATAACTTCATCTGTTAGCAACAATTTATTCAAAACAAACTTGAGCAACAAAATCCATCCATCAAATCCACAGTCAATCAATTGAAGCTGAACTATTAAGGCATGTCTCCATAGTCCACCTTGAAATGAATATATAACAGATTGGGTGGACTACATTATAAACCACTGTGATGCAATTCCCAATAACATTATGTGGCCATCAGAATTAAAATATACTAACAGGTCCAAAACATAACTGTCGATCTGTATATGCTAACAGGTTTAAAGCATAACTGTCGATCTGGTACATTCAGAGCATAGCAGAATTAAAGTATGCTAACAGGTCCAAAGCATAAGTATCGATCCGGTACATTCAGAGCATGGCAGAATTAAAGTATGCTAACATCCTTTATACTTTTTATGAATTTACAGTGCAAAAATTATAGCACCATGAACATGCAAAGGAATTTCAACATTTCATATCACTTCATCGGTTAGCAACAATTTATTCAAAAAACTTGGTGCAACAAAATCCATCCATCAAATTCACAGTCAATCCATTGAAGAAGAACTATTAAGGCATGTCTCCCTAATCCACCTTGACATGAATACATAGAAGATTGGGTGGACTACATTATAAACCATCGCGATGCAATTCCCAATGACATTATGTGGCCATCGAATTAAAATATACTAACGGAGTCCAAAGCATAACTCGTCGATCCGAGCATAGCGAATTAAAGTATATGCTAACAGGTTTAAAGCACAACCGTCGATCTGGTACATTCAGAGCATAGCAGAATTAAAGTATGGTAACAGGTCCAAAGCATAAGTATCGATCTGGTACATTCAGAGCATAGCAGAATTAAAGTATGCTAACATCTTTTATGCTTTTCATGAATTTACAGTGCAGAAATTATAGCACCAGGAACATGAAAATGAATTTCAACATTTAATATAACTTCATCGGTTAGCAACAATTTATTCAAAACAAACTTGGAGCAACAAAATCCATCCATCAAATCCACAGTCAATCAATTGAAGAACAACTATTAAGGCATGTCTCCCTAATCCACCTTGACATGAATATATAGCAGATTGGGTGGACTACATTATAAACCACTGCGATGCAATTCCCAATGACATTATGTGGCCATCAGAATTAAAATATGCTAATAGGTCCAAAGCATAACTGTCGATCTGAGCATAGCAGAATTAAAGTATATGCTTAAAGGTCCAAAGCATAACTGTCGATCTGGTACATTCATAGTATAGCAAAATTGAAGTATGCTAACACGTCCAAAGCATAAGTGTTGATCTGGTACATTCAGAGTATAGTAGAATTAAAGTATGCTAACATCCTTTATGCTTTTCATGAATTTACAATGCAAAAATTATAGCACCAGGACCATGAAAATGAATTTCATCATTTCATATAACTTCATCTGTTAGCAACAATTTATTCAAAACAAACTTGGAGGAACAAAATCCATCCTTCAAATCCACAGTCAATCAATTAAAGATGAACTATTAAGGCATGTCTTCCTAATCCACCTTTACAGGAATATATAGTAGATTGGGTGGACTACATTATAAACCACTATGATGCAATTCCCAATGACATTATGTGGCCATCAGAATTAAAATATGCTAACAGGTCCAAATCATAACTGTCGATCTAAAAATAGCAGAATTAAAGTATATGCTAACAGGTCCAAAGCACAACTATCGATCTGGTACGTTCAGAGCATAGCAGAATAAATGTATGCTAACAGGTCCAAAGCATAAGTGTCGATCTGGTCCATTCAGGGCGTAGCAGAATTAAAGTATGCTAACATCCTTTATGCTTTTCATGAATTTATATTACAGTGCAGAAATTATAGCACCAGGAACATGAAAATGAATTTCAACATTTCATATAACTTCATCTGTTAGCAACAATTTATTCAAAACAGACTTGGAGCAACAAAATCCATCCATGAAATCCACAGTCAATCAATTGAAGATGAACTATTAAGGCATGTCTCCCTAATCCACCTTGACATGAATATATAGCAGAATGGGTGGACTACATTATAAACCACTGCAATGCAATTCCCAATGACATTATGTGGCCATCAGAATTAAAATATGCTAACAGGTCCAAAGCATAACTGTCGATCCGAGCATAGCAGAATTAAAGTATATGCTAACAGGTCCAAAGCATAACCGTTGATCCGATACATTCGAGCATAGCAGAATTGAAGTATGCTAACAAAGTCCAAAGCATAAGTGTCGATCTGGTACATTCAGAGCATAGCAGAGTTAAAGTATGCTAACATCCTTTATGCTTTTCATGAATTTACAGTGCAAAAATTATAGCACCAAGAACATGAAAATGAATTTCAACATTTCATATAACTTCATCTGTTAGCAACAATTTATTCAAAACAATGTTGGAGCAACACAATCCATCCATCAAATCCACAATCAATCAATTGAAGATGAACTATTAAGGAATGTCTCCCTAATCCACCATGACATGAATATATAGCAGATTGGGTGGACTACATTATAAACCACTGCGATGCAACTCCCAATGACATTATGTGGCCATCAGAATTAAAATATGCTAACAAGTCCAAAGCATGATTGTCGATCTGAGCATAGAAGAATTAAAGTATATGCTAACAGGTCCAAAGCATAACCGTCGATTTGGTACATTCAGAGCATAGAAGAATTAAAGTATGCTAACAAGTCCAAAGCATAACTGTCGATCTGGTACATTCAAAGCATAGCAGAATTAAAGTATGCTAACATCCTCGATACTTTTCATGAATTTACAGTGCAAAAATTATAGCACCAGGAACATGAAAATGAATTTCAACATTTCATATAACTTCATCTGCTAGCAACAATTTATTCAAAACAGACTTAGAGCATCAAAATCCATCCATCAAAACCACAATCAATCAATTAAATATGAACTATTTAGGCATGTCTCCCTAATTAATCCACATTGACATGATTATATAGCAGATTGATTTTGGTGGCCAATGCGAGAGAGGGCATTGGGGATTCAAGCAAGACTAACCTCTGTCGCGAATGAAATAGTTGTTCTCGTGATGGTCGGAGGGGCTGGATCCACGGCGGCTCGTGGCTTGAGGTGGCCGGCCGGCTCGTCGTCGTGGCCGGGGACGACGTCGACGGATCCGCGTCAACCATCTTTAGGTTGGCCGGACGTACATCCACACGCCAGTAACCGCGTCCTCGTCACCGTCGTCACGCAGGGAGCGGTGGGGCTGGAGAAGAGCAGGGCTGCGGCGGGGAGAGAGCGACGAAGGCGAGCAGGGCGACTAGCAGCGGCGGTGGGGAGAATGCGGGCGTTGTGGATCCGTCTAGCGAGGAGCCGAATATGAACGACGCACGTAACTGTGTTTAATGAAACTACTGGCATGCCCTTGATGGCTCTGTGCAGCAATTGGAATTTCATGGGCACTATAGTAAATATAGGTGGGAAATTTTGAGCAGCCCGCACACGGTTCACCTGCTAACGATGACGAGTGGGCCAGTGTCATGGGCGACGATGGTTAGTGAACCCGGATCGCCTTTGTTGGGAGTTGGGTCAGCAGTTATCTTTTTTTATATTAGCTGTTGACGCTGACACGTGGGCCTGTCACAATTTTTTTGGAATGAAACTTGCTTCCCCGATTTATTAGAGCCCATAAAACATCACCTAAAAAATCATAAAAATACGAACAATTCGTATTTGGACATTCAGTATTTGAATAAAATATCAACAGTCACACTTGTGTGCCCAAGATTTTTAGAATCCGTTTTTACATCCCATATTAATGATGTAATAATTCTACTAACATCTAGTGTGCTCTAAAAATCTACAAATTGACATGCCAACATAATTTGGGTACCTAGACTTCTCTTCAAAATTTCAAATGGTTTTGATGAAGGAATTATATACTTGTGTACAAATGTCTACATCTCTCACATAGTTTCCTAGAATGTTTGATTGAACATTGAAGTTTTCCACACTTTGCAACATGTTCGAACTCATATGCATTTGAAAACGTAACAAAACCTTGTGTTCACCTTAAGCTTACGAAATGGAAAGTTCCATCACTAATGGTTGTGTAAAACAAATATTATTTGTATGTTGTACTTACAAAGAACAAAATAAGGCATATAAACATCACTCAACAAACGGAATGTACACTAAACAATGAAATTAATGAATAGATGATGATTTTAAAAAAATTTAGAAAAAACGAGTAATGATAATTGTTCTTCATTTGAATAGAACTGGCCCCCATAGTCATTTGAATAGAACAAAGGAAGAAGCAGAGGGCACCGCCGCCCGCCGCCGCCGACATCCCGACATCCCGATAAAATCAAATCCGCGTTTAGTAATACCTAATAATTTACATTCAATATAGATAATGTTCATATTGATGCTTGCGCCTAGATCCCGATGTTCATCCTGCTGACGGCGTACTCCACGGTGGGGCTGAATTTACGCGTCCAGAGGTCGAACTCATGACGGATTCGACACTCGGCACTGCAGTAGTGTATGATCTCTTTGGTATCCTGCCCGTAGCGCCTACATCCCGCTCCCCAAATGCAGATGTGGGGATTCTGGACGGGCAGCAACGGAATGTCGTCGTCGTCGCTGTCATCAAGCTAGTACAACCACGCAATGTTGTCGAGATCCTGCTTGACGAGGTAGCGCAGCCGCCTCAGGTTGTGGTTCTTCCACCGGCCGTCAGGGGGCGACGGGCCGCCGCTGATTTCCTAGAGTAGTGCCATGGCTTCAGGGTCCGTCGGGTTGCAACGATACTTTAGCATCACTAAAATGTACTTGGCACCGGAGTCTTCAGCAGCGACGGCATCTCCGATGAGCTTCAGACCCTTATCGGGGTTCCGCCGCCTCATCAACCTCACCGTGCCCTCGAATCACAATGCCTCTGGATGATTGGCCTCGTGGAAGCGCCGCTCAAAGCACGACCTGATGTAGCGATTCTTGCACGCCGAACGAAGATCATGCAGCGACACGTGCAGTAGTACCTCATCGGAGTTGCAGATGCGCCAGAAGGTGCCGCAGATTTTATTGCGAAGGTTTAGAAAATGGAAAATGGCCACATCCTTGATGGAGTGGATGATGATCTTAGTGAGAAGTTCATCTGGTAGTAGCAACATCAAGCACACCGCGGCAGCCATCAAGGAGAGAATGGAGGAAATAGCACGGCGACGGGGTTTGGAATTTGAATCGCGACGAGGGTTGCAGTTGGCAGCGACGACGGATGAAGTTGTCAAGGAGGATTGAAGTTGAAGAGGGATGAAGTTGGCGACTAGGATTGAAGTTGAAGGAGGCGAATAGCTCGAGGGTTGAAGATTGAAGATGGCGCCTTGGCCATGTCGTAATAAAACAATAAATGGAAATTGAAAAGGCGCCGCAGTTTTGGCTGCTGCCGTTGACAAGTGGGCCCGACTGTCGTATGGACCTCCCTGGGCCCACTACCTCAGTGGGTACTAGGACCGACTACTCGGTGGGCCCCTGGGACTACCCGGCTCATGCCACACGGTACCTGATGGCGTGAGGCGCAAGGACTACGGTGGAGAAGTACTCTGATAGGAAGCTATACATGCCTTGTACTGTGTAGAGGACTCTTAGACATACACGACTAGTACTCTCTCCCTAAACCGACCTGTAACCCTACCTCTCGGACTATATAAGGCGAGACAGGGACCCTTCTCTCTCATACGCATCATCTTGTAATCACACCCAATCAATCTAGAGCTACGCAGCATACAGGACGTAGGGTATTATGCACCTCGCGGCCCGAACCTGTCTAAATTGTGTGCCACGTGTCTCTTCCTTCGAGTTACCGATCTTGGCGAGGCCACATTCATCTACCTCGGGTACTCCCCTTGGTTGGTTGCCGGTCTAAAACACCGACAGCTGGCACGCCGGGTAGGGGATCTCGCCGAAGATCACATGGCGAACTCGACGGCTTTAATCTTCATCAAGCCAACTGTCGCCTTCAACCGCAGCGACACCTTCGTCTTTGGCTCCTAGGTCTGCACTGCTGACGGCGCCAGATCTTTCTAGTGCCGCCTCACCATGCCGCCCAACCCGAAGACCGGGCTCGTGACACTTCTCGAAGTAGTCACGGGCGATCTCGCCGAAAAGTTCGGCGAAATTTCGCTCTACAACCAACGCGCCGACTTCGAGCTCGGATCCGCTTCCAACTCGAACTCGACATCCCCTTGGGCCATCACATGCAAGCCGGCTATAGAGACATCGTGTGTGGACTTCCCACTCCATGATCACTTCCCATACGGCCTCTGCAATGCCAGTAGGGCCCATGCAGAGGCTCTTTCTGTGCGCCGGGCCGGGAAAGAGATCGTCTCCGAGTACAACTCGGACTCCAACCCCGTCTCCGGCTACTACTCGGACTCCTCCTATGAGTTCGACTTCGGGGCGGACCCTGACGAGCCCGAGTCTGAGGACCACACGACTGAGCAACCGCTGTCGGGACCACCTCCGGCCTGGTTATAACATCTACACCCGCCGGCAGATTCGTCTACTAGCTAGACCACAAGCCCGCAGACCTTACAGACGGGAACTCACGCTGCGTCGCCTACCTCGACTCACTTCCCTTCCAGGAGGGAACACCGCTAGCTCCAGCTGAGGAGCACACTCCAACAGAGGTGGCGACTAGCGACTCCAGCCTCGGCTCTCCTCATCGTCAAGTCTTCATGACTACCAACGAGACGCCGGGACCCTCAGGGACACACCTTGACCGATATCTCGAGGATATCTCAGCAGACGAGTTGTCTGCCAACACACCCGCAGACGAGACCGACGCCAACATGAACGCCCGACGTGAACGCAACAGAAGGCGGAACGAACAGCGCAGACGTCTCCGCGAGTCCCTACCCATACGGAATCTCGTAGAGGCTCTCGACCAAGTCGAAAACTGGGTGCACACTACCCCAGAACAATGCCTCATGTCTATCACCACGATAGCACGTCAGGCTCAGGGGATGCGCGCGGGAGAAGTCATCGCCAAGCTCGCGGAGGACGCCTACTTCATGATAGTTGAACCAGCGGTCCCGACCCCTCTCCGGTGGTCGAAGGTACCCATTACCTTCTCCCGCGTGGATCAATGGACAAGATTCTCTAAACCAGGACGGTTTCCACTCGTCCTGAAGCCGGTAGTCGCGGGCTCCAGACTCAACAAGGTCCTCATCGACGGTGGAAGCGGGCTCAACGTCCTTTTCACCAAGACCTTGAAGAATATGAAGCTCAACATCACCCACATACTCACCAAGAGCACTTCGCCTTTCTATGGCATCGTCCCTGGGAAAGCGGCTATCCCACTGGGCTCAGTGGTCCTGCCAGTTACCTTTGGGGAGACAAGGGAAAACTACCGCACCGAGTACATCAAGTTCGAAGTCGCGGACTTCGAGACTTCCTACCATGCCATCCTCGGCAGACCAGCTATCGCCAAGTTCATGGCGGTACCTCACTACACATACTTGGTACTCAAGATGCTAAGTCCGGCCGGTGTACTCTCGCTGCAAGGGGACTTGAAGATATCCTTCGACTGCGACACAGAAGCTGTGGAACTCGCAGCCACAAATCAAGTACCCAACGCAATGATGGAAATCTACAATACATATAAGAAGTTTGCCCCAAGTGAACTCGACATCCCATGGAAGTTGGACAACGCCAACAAGCCTCAGCCAGCTGAGGAGGTGCAAGTCAAGACGATTGACCTTGGGACAGGCGACAGCAGCAAGACCACCACCATCGGGGCGGGCCTCGACCCGAAATAGGAAGATGCGCTCGTCAGCTTCCTCCGGGCTAACCGAGACATCTTCACGTGGAAACCAGCGGACATGCCAGGGGTGCCCAGGAATTTGATCGAGCACTCACTTAACGTCGACCCTAAAGCTACCCCGAAGCGACAACACCTCCGCCGCTTCGCCGACGACAGACGGGATGCCATCAAGAAGGAACTCGCCAAACTACTCGCGGTTGACTTCATCAGAGAAGTCTTCCATCCCGAGTGGCTAGCTAACCCGATCCTCATCCGCAAGAAGAACTCGAACGAGTGGAGGATGTGCGTCGACTACACCAACCTCAACAAGCACTGCCCCAAGGACCCCTTTGGGTTGCCGCGGATAGACAAAGTCATCGACTCCACGACGGGCTGCGACCTGCTCTGCTTCCTCGATTGCTACTCAGGGTACCACCAGATCGCTATCAAGGAAGAAGACCAGGAGAAGACCGCGTTCATCACCCCGTTTGGCGCGTACTACTACACGACCATGTCCTTCGGGTTGAAGAACACTGGTGCTACCTACCAGCGAGCTATCCAGACCTGTTTCAAGAGGCAGCTCAATAAGAATGTCGAAGCCTATGTGGATGACGTGGTCGTCAAGACTAGAAACTCCGACACGCTCATCGCCGATCTTGAAGAGACTTTCACATCCTTGTGAGAGTACCACTGGAAGCTCAACCCGAACAAGTGCGTCTTCGGCGTACCGTCGAGCAAACTACTCGGCTTCATCATCAGCCATCGCGGCACCGAAGCCAATCCCGAGAAGATCTCCACCATCACCAGCATGAAAGCTCCCACGTGCATCAAAGACGTGCAGAAGCTAACCAGGTGCATGGCGGCCCTGAACACATTCATCTCGAAGCTTGGAGAACGGGGGCTCCCCTTCTTCAAATTAAACAAGCATCAAGAGAAGTTCGCGTGGACTCCAGAGGTAGACCAAGCCCTTGCTCATCTCAAGGACTTCTTATCCAAGCCACCAGTCCTCACGGCTCCTCGCAAAAAGGAGCAGCTACTGCTCTACCTCACTGCGACTACTCATGTGGTCAGTACTGCCATCGTCGTCGAGCGGCAGGAAGACGGCCACGCTTACCCAGTCCAGTGAGCAGTCTACTTCGTCAGCGAGGTCCTGTTGGAATGTAAGGCACGCTATCAACCAGTACAGAAGCTACTGTATGCAGTGCTCATCACCTCGCGGAAGCTACGTCACTACTTCCAGGAGTACTCGATCTCCGTCATCACTGACTACCCGCTCAGCGACATCTTGCGAAACCAAGATGCTACTGGAAGGATTTCGAAGTGGGCAGTCGAACTCGGCGCCCTCAACATTGACTTCAAGCCACAAACAACCACCAAGTCACAGGCACTAGTCGACTTCATGGCAGAGTGGCGGAAAATCAGCTACCTACTCCAACTGAGCGCCCAGAGCAGTGGGTGATGTACTTCGACAGCTCGCTCAAGCTTGAAGGCGCAAGTGCAGGGGTACTCCTGATTTCCCCAACAGGCGAACAACTCAAATACGTCCTGCAGATCTTTTGGAAGGTCTCAAACAACGAAGCTGAGTACGAAGCTCTACTACATGGGCTCCGCCTCGCAGCTTTATTGGGCATCAAGCGACTACTAGTCTACGGCGACTCCGCAGTGGTCATCAACCAAGTCATCAAGTCCTGGGACCGCAACAAGGAGAACATGGACGCCTACTGCCTAGAAGTCCGCAAGCTCGAGAACAAGCTCTACGGTCTCGAGTTCCCTCACGTCGTCCGCAACAACAATGTTGCAGCGGACGTCCTGTCGAAGCTTGGCTCTACTCGCGCTCAAGTACCAGCGGGTGTCTTCGTCCACGAGCTTCACGCGCCATCCATCCCGGAGCCGGCACCACTGACCACTGATCCAGCACAGCCCCCAGCTAGCCAGGAGATCATGATGATAGACGTGGACTGGCGGCAACCCTTCATCAACTACATCCGCGAGCAGAAGGTTCCCACGGACAAGAACTTGGCCGAGCAACTCATCCGCCGTGCCAAGTCCTACGTCCTAGTCGGAGACAAGCCCTACAGGCGGGGCGCATCTTCCGGAGTACTCATGAAGTGAGTCCCCTGAGAAGAAGGCAAGGGCATCTTGGAGGAGATCCATAAAGGCGTCTGCGGCAACCACGCGTCTTCACGCACGCTGGTTAGCAAGGCTTTCCGACGAGCTTTCTACTGGCCCACAGCTCTGGGCGATGCCAAAGAACTCGTCAGAAGGTGCCAAGGGTGCCAATACTTCGCCAAGCAACAACATGTCCCGGCCTACAAGCTAGTCACCATACCACCAACTTGGCCCTTTGCTTGCTGGGGGCTCAACATGATTGGGCCTCTCCCGACTGCGCCAGGTGGATTCAACAGCGTCTTGGTGGCCATCGACAAGTTCACCAAGTGGATCGAGGTCAAGCCAGTCACATGCCCCTAGGCGACAGAGTACTGGACTTCTTGGATGAACTCGTGCATTGCTACGGACTACCCCATCGCATCATCACAGACCTGGGCTCCAACTTCAATAATCACCAGTTTTGGGAGTACTGCGAGAACAGCGGGATCAACGTCCGATATGTCTCAGTCGGCCATCCTCGGGCCAATGGACAAGTTGAGCGTGCCAACGGGATGGTACTTGATGCTCTCAAGAAGCGACTGCACGATGCTGCTAACTCAAAAGAAGGCAAGTGGATCAAGGAACTACCCAATGCGCTCTGGGGGCTGCGTACTCAACCCTCCAAGCCAATGGGACAATCGCCATACTTCCTGGTCTACGGCTCCGAAGCAATTCTCCCTGCCGACGTCATGTGGAATTCACCGGCAGTAGAGCAATATAGCGAAGGCATATCTGAAGATAGCAGGCGAGTTGATATCAATGGACTCGAAGAAGCTCGCTGTGCCGCCCTCGTCCAATCAGCAAGGTACGTTGAGGGTATCCAATGCTACCATGATCGCAATGTCAAGGAACGCTCCTTCAATGTTGGCGATCTCGTCCTCCGCCGCATCCAGAACACGGAAGGACTGCACAAGCTTAGCTCGCCATGGGAAGGTCCCTTCACAGTTGCAAAGGTGACCGGACCAGGCTCCTACAGCCTCCATACTCTTGAAGGCGAAGACATCAGCAACTCGTGGAATATCGACCAGCTCTGTCGATTCTACGCCTAGTCTCTCGACTACCCTGGGGGCTCAAGTCTGCACGACTACTCCAAGACCCCTTCGTTGTAAGCGTCCTCCGGGTCCAGGCACTAGTCTCTGGACTATTCTACTCCAAGATCCAGCGTTAACCACTACTAACGGATCTGGGGCTGCTTAGAGCGTCAAAGGACACTAGCAGCGGTCTATCAAGAGACCATGTACTTCTAGATCCAGCCTATACGACTACTAACGGATCTACTGCTGTAAGCGGCTACACGCCCTAGCACTACTTAGCCATAGGTGACCTCCGGGTCCTGAAGACTACACTTGTAAAATGGCACTGACCATCCAGGTGTACTTCTTTTAGTAATAAAGTTTGATTATCCATCAACTAACTTACTGTGTCTCCCTCAACAAGCCTACTGACGAGTACCACTACTCGTGACAACTCCACGATGAGCACTCCGCATTTATATCTCGCGACAACGAGTAATCATTTATGGAAGCTTTCTCATTCATACTCAAACAAGTTCATTACAACTTTGTTCATATACAACTATTGCTACAAGCTAACCCTACAGGACTACTGGAGGTTCAACTTTTCGGCGACTTATTCAGCTATTGGGGCTATCTGCTCCAGGAGCTCCGCGTATTGCTCATCAGTACAGTTGGTGGCTAGTCCACCCGCAACTACATCCACCAGAGCCTTGGGGAAGTACGACTTCATGTATGCCAAGACTTGATTGGGGATGGACTTCGCCAGATGCTTGACATACGTCGCTAGACGACCAGGAGCCTCTCTCAGCCGTTCAACCAATGGAGCAATCTTCGGCCCGCCCGGATGAGGCACCAGCAGCCTTGCAATGGGAAGTGTAGCTTCTTCAAGTTCTTTGAGTTGTCCCCGCAACTTCTCGCAATCTTCGTTCAGCTTCTGCAGGGATTTGTAGCAGTAGACAAGGTCACGATCCGAGGCAATCCGAAGCTCCATATACTTATCGCACTCGTAAGCAAACTACTTATAATCATATTCAAGTACCTCGCAGGCGTCCTTCTCCCGGTAGAAGAGATTCTTCATGTCGACTTTTGAGGCCTTCAGCTGCTCAACCCGGGTCTCAAGCTCTGCAATCAACAAAGAAGGCGGGGTCAGACTACTGTAGAGTACTTCCAATAGGTACTCGACAAGACAACAGCATACCTTTGTTCTTATTGCAGAGCGACTTGTTCTTGCGCACCAGTTCGTCGCTCTTCGCCTGCATGTCTTGGACTTCATTATGGTACTGGGCGAAGGCACCATCAAGCTTCGACTGGAGCATGGCGGAGTGGTTCCTGGCCTTGGCGAGTTCTTCCTCCAATGCTTCCACCAGGAGCACCGTATCGCCATATCCTTGGAGCATCTCAGATTTCTGTCGGGATCTCTCCACGACATCCTACAGCAGACAACAATTGTTACTCAGGTACTCAACACTTATGGCAGATCGACCATTCAAGGGTACTGATAACTTACCTTCATCCATTGCTCGACCCGGCGCATCGCCTCCAAGTTGCGCGATACTACTGCTGGGTCGACGAGATCGTCTGCCAGAAGCTCGATCCCACCACGACTAGTTGTGGCGGCCCCGGACATCGGCGCCGAACGGATCGGCTCCGCATCCTGAATCTCTGGCGAACGGACGACTACTTCCAGGCTTGATTCTGGCAGTACTTCGTCGCGCCTCTCTTCGGCCACCCCGGGGGCCCCTTCGCTGGCTACCTCCGCCGGCTCGGTTGCTGCTTTGGCGGCTTCTTGGGTCTTCGGCACCACGCCCTCAACGGGCACAACCTTGGGGATGTTGCTTCCCTCGGCTTTGGCCCCTGTCAACAAAAGACACATGGATTAGTTTCCCGAGGGCTACGACTACTACTCGAGGAAGGCTGCATTTGTGCAGTATATTTACCTTCAACTATGCTGGCCCCCGGCAGTGTAGCCTCTACGGCCGGCGCCACCGTCTTGACCTGGGGGAGGGGAGCAGACTCCTCGGTTGCTAGCGCAGAATCTTCTTCAGCCGCCTGCGCTGGGTTCATCTCCCTCCCAGGACAAGTCTATCGATTTCCTGCACAGTACACAATCGGTTGTCAACCAAGTACGACTACCAATCTACATGTACTACTTGGGAAAGATCTTCACTTACAAGCTCGACCGAACAATAGTCATGGTCGGGGCGCCAAGTATGCTGGCGATGTCGACAAGCCTGGCTTCAGCGGGCGCCTCTTCTTCGGCTTTAGTGGCCGCTGGCTCTTCAACAGCAGTGGCTGAGGCCGGCTCTGTCCTGCTCCCAGCGACCGGCGACTGCAGCTCAACTTCCGTAGTCGACCGCTGCGACACGAGCTCTTCCACAGAGGGGCTGGACTGTGGCTTCTTTCAGCCGGCTCCCCCACCGTCTCCCAGTCGCCTTCGTCCCCTTGGTCTATGGGGTCGGAAGGCGGAATCTCCCGCAAGCACTCAGAATTCTGTTGTCAGCATACACAACATTGCAAGACAAGTACTCGACTACTCTACTCGAAGAGTTTACCTCTTGAGACGTAGTCTCAGTGACCTTCAATTTCTTGGTGACGCGCTTGCGTGCCACGTTGCGCGGCCTCCTCGGCGGCGCAGGCAGACTAGCCTCCAAATTAGTCAGAGGATCGTGGATGAGGGGGACATTGGGCAGTCCAGGGCGGCTGAACCTCGACCACAACTAGAACCGCTCCTGAAGCGTCTCCTCGTCCGACATGCCCTCGACAATGACGGTGTCATCACCTTCGCCGACTTCGCGGCGCTCCTTGGCTTTGCCCTTCCCCTCCTCCGGGATATTTACAAGTCGGGGAGGCGAAGCCGGCTCAGAGACTAACTTTACTATTTCATCTTGCAACAAGTACATTGGGTGAGCAGACTACTACCACATAATCAGTACTCGTACACTGAGTGCGGCTACTGACCTCGTTTGGCGGATGAGCGGCGGAGTACTCAGGGACCAGACAGGGCGTGTACGCCGGCATGTCCTTGAAGATCGTGCACATCCTCTCGATGATGTCGTCGTCATCAATCTCCCCGCCAGGCATCCGCGACGAGTCGCCCTCGCCAATGTACTGGTAGCCGAGGGTGTCGCGAGCCATCAGTGGCTGCACCCTCCTGTTCATAAAGCTGAAGGCCACATGTTCGGCCCTCAGCCTGGCTTCTCTTAAAGCCTTGATCTTCAGCAGCAGTTCTGGTAGCTGGATACCCTCCTGCATCGTCGGCTCTGTATTCCACCAAGGTCGGTGCTTCGGCTGCTTCCCGCTGGGCTTCAGCAGCTCCGGGTGGTGGTTGGTGATGTAGAACCACTTCGACTTCTAGTCCCGGTTGGAGTCGATCAACTTGTATGCCAAGTACTGCTCAGCGGCGTCTTCGCGCATCTGGATGCCGGCCCCTCCGACTACTCTCGGGTCGTTGGCGCTCGGCTGGGGTTTCACGCAGAAGAACTTCCGAAACAGCACCCAGTAGGGCTTGATCCCCAAGAACGCTTCGCAGAAATGGACGAAGACAGATACGTGGAAGGTGCCATTGGGGTTCAAGTTAAGGTACTCGATACCGTAATAGTCGAGGAGACCCTTGAAGAAGTCGCTCGCTGGGAGAGCCAACCCGCGCTCCACTAATCGCGCGAACATTGGGATCTCATCGGGAATTTTCTCCATCGGGTACGAATCTCTCGTGGCGGTGCGCCACATGTCGACCTCCTTCTGTTGGAGGAACCCGCTGTTCAGCAGCACCAACAGGTCCTCTGTCTTCGCTTTGGATTTCTTCCACTCCTTGTTTGGATTCGGGCGCGGGGGAGACACTGGCGGTGTTGACCCTCCGGTGGATCCAGCAGCCTCCTCGCGGGATCTCTTCTTCCCGGCGGCAGTCTTCATGCTATTTGATGGTGAGGGCTTCATTCTCCAAGTGCAGCGGGTTTTCACTCGCATTCGCTCGGGGGCTGCGGCGGTGGCTACTGGCGGCGGTGCGCATGGATCTACGACTTCCGGCGCGGTGGTAGTGTGCACTGGCGGTGGCCTCTTAGCAAGATCTGCTTCGAGTGGCTGCAAGTGCAGCGGGTGAAAAACCCTAAGGGTTCTGGCTTCTATTTATAAGTCAACCGGCGGCTCCGCAACGGCCGGATGGATATGTTTCAAAACAGCTAACTCAGCGGCGGCGCCTGACCTTTCAACTTCCAGTAGTCGATGCGCCTTATCTCGGGGGCTCAGCTACATCTACTCAACTCACTAGGTAGCGACAAGATTCAAGAGCAACTCAAGACACATTCTACATTCATGATGACCCTTCAATTCGAGAGGAAGTACTCGACTCAAGGCTCAGGGGCTCCATGCCACGTGTCCTTCGGTTTTTTCTCCGCATTTTGCAGATAATCTTGCCGTAATCTCGCATTGACCCTCGGCCCGTAGTCTACGAATCAACCTAAGGCTCGGGGGCTACTCCATATGGAGTGCGATTTTGCAATCGCACTTCCATATAAATTTTGGCTTCAAGACAACGTGAGCGTTGTTGAAGACCTTCAAGAGCAGAACTCGAGGATGCTTGGGAACTACTCGAGAAGACTTCAAGATTACTCAAGGATCAGCTGGAGTACCTTCCAGCCTCGGGATACTTCAAGTATTATTGAGGACTTTCGCTTGTAGTACTCGGGGACACTTGAGGACTACTCGTCAAGGCCGTCAAGACTACTCGAAGCTATCCCCGCTCGTCTACAAAGTACTCGTGGCCTTGTCGTATGGACCTCCCTGGGCCCACTACCTCGGTGGGTACCAAGTCCGACTACTCGATGGGCCCCTGGGACTACCCGGCTTGTGCCACACGGCACCTGATGGCGTGAGGCGCAAGGACTACGGTGGAGAAGTACTCGGATAGGAAGCTATACATGCCTTGTACTGTGTAGAGGACTCCTAGACGTACACGACTAGTACTCTCTCCCTAAACCGACCTGTAACCCTGCCTCCCAGACTATATAAGGCGAGGAAGGGACCCTTCTCTCTCATACGCATCATCTTGTAATCACACCCAATCAATCCAGAGCTACGCAGCATACAGGACGTAGGGTATTACGCACCTCGCGGCCCGAACCTGTCTAAATTGTGTGCCACGTGTCTCTTCCTTTGAGTTACCGATCTCGGCGAGGCCACATTCATCTACCTTGGGTACTCCCCTTGGTAGGTTGCCAGTCTAAAACACCGACACCGACATCATTGCCCCGCCCCTTCTCCTTCCCGCCTAAGTGAAAGGCGACGCGTGGCTTCGCGCCTGAGACGGAGCCCGATGCGCAATCGAGTGGCACGTACTAGCAGTAATGGAGTAGTGGGTGGGGGCAGAGGCGCCTGACGGTTCCGCGTCTTGTCAATATAACTCCCTCACCCAGTCACCCTCCCCTGCTTTCTCCCCTACTTCTTCCATAAGCTTATCATCTTTTTCTTCACTTCTTCTTCCTCCTCGCGATTCACCACTACAAATCTTCGGTCACCGAGAGAAGGAGGAGATGACATCGAGGAGCCCACCGCCATCAAAGCGGGGACGAAGGGAGGACAACGACGACGAAAGCCGCGATCGGAAGAAGTTGGAGAAGGGGAAGGAGCCGGCGGCCAAGGACGCTAACGAGGAACCGCTCTTCGACGACAATAAGTTCGCCGCCGAGCCGCTCGAGAGCGCCTTCGTAAAAGCTTCAAGGTGTTGGCGAGGCCTTCGACATCAAGGCGCATCATGATGTGTACATGGAACCCACCTTGAAGGGTCTTGCCTTCAGGATCCACGGGTTGGCTGAGAAGCTCGAGAACCTCCCCGTGGTCAAGCGGGCTGCCCGCCGCTACTTCTTCTTCGACGACGGCGGCTTCGACGGCAACGACGGCAGCCACGGTGACGACGACAGCCACGGCGGCGACGGAGGGACTCCGACTAATTGATAAACTCATCTACCAATTAGTAACAATCATGTCTGTGTGCTTTTGTGTCTTCATCCGGTTCTTGGACATGACCTGCTTACTTAATTAGCTTAGTTGTTAGATTTTGTATGTCATGAACTCGATCTAATATACGCGAGTAGAGATCCAACCGCGTTGTGATGAATTGTGTTCTGTTGTGATTAACTGGAGATCTGTTGTGATGAATTAGATCTTATTAGAGTAGTCATTGCTGAGGCAGGTTAGGCTGCTGACGCGTGGGCCAGTGTCATTGGTGACGATAGTTAGTGAACCCGGATCGCATTTGTTGGCAGTTGGGTCCGCGCGGGCAGGCAACGGTTATCTTTTTTATATTGGCTGGTGACGCTGACGCGTGGGCCTATCACAATTTTTTTGGAATAAAACTTGCTTCCCTGAATTATTAGAGCCCATAAAACAGCACCCAAAAAATTATAAAAATACGAACAATTCATATTTGGACATTCAGTATTTGAATAAAATATCAACAGTCAAACTTGTGTGCCCAAAATTCATATATTTCGGTTTTACACCCCATGGTAATTATATAATAATTCTAATAACATCAAATTTTCTCTAAAAAATCTACAAATTGACTTGCCAACATAATTTGGGTACCTAAACTTGTCTTCGAAATTTCAAGTGGTATCGATGAAGGAATAATATACTTGTGTACAAATGTCTTCATCTCCCACATAGTTTCCTACAATGTTTGCTTGAACATTGAAGTTATCCACACTTTGCAACATGTTCGAACTCATATGCATTTGAAAACTTAACAAAACCTTGTGTTCACCTTAAGCTTACAAAATGTAAAGTTCCATCACTAATGGTTGTGTAAAACAAATATTATTTGTATGTTGTACTTACAAAGAATGAAATAAGGCATATAAACATCACTCAACAAACGAAATGTACACTAAACAATGAAATTAATGAATAGATGGTGATTTTATAAAAAATTAGAAAAAAGTATCAAATTTGGACTAATAACGACGAAGAAATACGTGTTACAACATTTGATTGCAGATTAAATGGAGAAATGGGAATTGTTCTTCATTTGAATAGAACTGGGCCCCATAGTCATTTGCGACGCGGGGCTGATAACCCGCATCGGATTTGCTGCTCTCCCAAAATTTTACACAGATAATTCGAGCATCATACAAAAGCTAATCCACTACTGATTTCCTATTCTCTGTGCACCCTCACGACAAGAAAGGCAAGAAGAAGAACGACGGAGACAATAATGACTTCTAGGAACCCGACAAGACTATCAACGTCCTCTTCGGTGGACTACCCAGCAGGTGGGAGCAAAAGGCTACCCGTTGAGAAGTCATGAGCATTGAACCAGCGGTCCCGACCCCTCTCAGGTGGTCGGAGGTACCCATCACCTTCTCCCGCGCGGATCAATGGACCAGCTTCTCCGAACCAGGATGGTCCCCCTCGTCCTGAAGCCAACGGTAGCGGGCTCCAAACTCAACAAGGTGCTCATCGACGGTGGAAGCGGGCTCAACATCCTCTTCACCAAGACCTTGAAGAAAATGAAGCTCGACATCACTCATATGCTCACCAAGAGCAATGTGCCCTTCTACGGCATCGTCCCTGGCAACGCGGCTATTCCACTGGGCTCAGTGGTCCTCCCAGTTACCTTCGGGGCATCTCGGGACAACTACCGTACCGAGTACATCAAGTTCGAGGTCGCGGACTTCGAGACATCATACCACGCCATCCTCGGCAGACCGGCCATCGCCAAGTTCATGGCGGTGCCCCACTACACCTACTTGGTACTCAAAGTGCCAAGCCCAGCCGGTGTACTCTCCCTCCAAGGGGACTTGAAGATCTCCCACGACTGCGACACAGAAGCCGTGGAGATCGCCTCTACAAACCAAGTACCCAACGCGATGATGGAGGTCTACGCCACGTCGAAGAGCTTGCTACAAGTGAACTCGACATCCCAGAGAAATCTGACAGCACCAACAAGCCTCAGCCACCTGAGGAGGTACTCGTCAAGACGGTCGACCTCGGAACAAAGCGACCCCGAAGCAAGACCACCACCATCGGGTCTGGCCTCGACCCCAAATAGGAAGACGAGCTCATCAGCTTTCTTCGGGCTAACCGCGACATCTTCGCGTGGAAGCCACGGGACATGCCAGGAGTGCCCAGGGAGCTGATTGAGCACTGCCTCAACGTCGATCCTAAGGCCACCCCCAAGCGACAACACCTCCGACGCTTTGCCGACGACAGGCGGGACGTCATCAGGAAGGAACTCGCCAAGCTACTCGTAGCTGGCTTCATCAGAGAAGTCCTCCATCCTGAGTGGCTCGCTAACTCTGTCCTCGTCCGCAAGAAGAACTCGAACGAGTGGAGGATGTGCGTCGACTACACCGACCTCAACAAGCACTGCCCCAAGGACCCCTTCGGGTTGCCGCGGATTGATCAAGTCATCGACTCCACGGCGGGCTGCGACCTGCTCTGCTTCCTCGACTGCTACTCCGGGTACCACCAGATTGCGATCAAGGAAGAAGACCAAGAGAAGACCGCGTTCATCACCCCGTTTGGCGCGTACTGCTACACGACCATGTCCTTCGGGTTGAAGAACGCCGGCGCTACCTACCAACGAGCTATCCAGGCCTGCTTCAAGAGGCAGCTCAACAAGAATGTCGAGGCCTACGTGGATGACGTGGTCGTCAAGACCAGGGATTCCAGTACCCTCATTGACGACCTTGAAGAGACCTTCGCATCACTACGCGAGTACCGCTGGAAGCTCAACCCGAACAAGTGCGTCTTCGGCGTCCCTTCGGGCAAACTACTCGGCTTCATCATCGCCCCGCGGCATTGAAGCCAACCCCAAGATGATCTCCGCCATCACCAGCATGAAAGCTCCCACGAGCATCAAAGACGTCCAGAAGCTGACAGGGTGCATGGCGGCGCTGAACAGATTCATCTCGAGGCTAGGAGAACGGGGCCTCCCCTTCTTCAAACTACTCAAGCATCAAGAGAAGTTCGTGTGGACTCCAGAGGCGGATCAAGCCCTTGCTCAGCTCAAGGACTTCTTATCGAAGCCACCGATCCTCACGGCTCCTCACAAGGGCGAGCAGCTACTGCTCTACCTAGCTGCGACTACTCACGTGGTCAGTACTGCCATCGTTGTCGAGCGGCAAGAAGTCAACCACGCCTACCCAGTCCAGTGCCCAGTCTACTTCGTCAGCGAGGTTTTATCGGAGTCCAAGGCCCGCTACCAGCTTGTACAGAAGCTCCTGTACGCACTACTCATCACCTCGCGGAAGCTACGACACTACTTCCAGGAGTACTCGGTCTCCGGCGTCACCGACTACCCGCTTGGCGACATCCTGCGGAACCAAGATGCTACAGGAAGAATCTCCAAGTGGGTTGTCGAGCTCGGCGCCCTCACCATCGACTTCAAGCCACGCACAGCCATCAAGTCGCAGGCACTAGTCGACTTCATAGCAGAGTGGCGGGAGAACCAGCTACCTACTCCCACCGTGCGACCAGAGCATTGGGTGATGTACTTTGACGGCTCATTCAACCTCGAGGGCGCAGGTGCAGGGGTACTCCTGATCTCTCCAACGGGCGAACAACTCAAGTACGTCCTGCAGATCTTCTGGAAGGTCTCAAACAATGAAGCCGAGTACGAAGCCCTCCTTCACGGGCTCCGCCTCGCGGCTTCACTGGGAACCAAGCGGCTACTAGTCTACGGCGACTCCGCAGTGGTCATCAACCAAGTCAACAAGTCCTGGGACCGCAACAAAGAGAACATGGACGCCTACTGCCTAGAGGTCCGCAAGCTCGAGAACAAATTCTATGGTCTCGAGTTCCATCACATCGTCCGCGACAACAACGTTGCAGCGGATGTCCTCTCGAAGCTTGGATCCACCCGCGCTCAAGTGCCAGTGGGCATCTTCGTCCACGAGCTCCACTCGCCATCCATCCCGGAGCCGGCGCCACCGACCACCGTCCCAGCTCATCCACCAGCTGGGCAGGAGGTCATGATGATCGACGTGGACTGGAGGCAACCCTTCATCGACTACCTCAGCGAGCAGAAGGTCCCCTCCGACAAGAACGCGGCCGAGCAACTCGTCCGCCGCGCCAGGTCCTACGTCCTTGTCGGAGACAAGCTTTACAAGTGGGGTGCTTCTTCTGGAGTACTCATGAAGTGCGTCCCTCATGAAGAAGGCAAGGACATCTTGGAGGAGATCCACAAGGGCGTCTGCGGCAACCACGCGTCCTCACGCACGCTGGTCAGCATGGCTTCCCGACGAGCTTTCTACTGGCCCACAGCTCTGGGCGACGCCGAAGAACTCGTCAGAAAGTGCCAAGGATGCCGCACTTCGTCAAGGAAGAACACGTCCCGCCTACAAGCTAGTCACCATACCGCCAACCCGGCCCTTTGCTTGCCGGGGGCTCGACATGATTGGGCCACCGCCAACCGCGCCGGGGAGGATTCAACAGGGTATTGGTGGCTATCGACAAGTTCACCAAGTGGATCGAGGTCAAGCCAGTCACATGTCCCAAGGCTGACAGAGTACTCGACTTCCTGGATGAACTCGTGCACCGCTACGGACTACCCCACCGCATCATCACAGACCTGGGATCCTACTTCAACAACCACCAGTTCTAGGAGTACTGCGAGAACAGCGGGATCGACGTCCGATACGTCTCAGTTGCCCATCCACGGGCCAACGGACAAGTCGAGCGCGCCAATGGGATGGTGCTCGACGCTCTCAAAAAGCAGCTACACGATGCCGCGAACTCCAAAGGGGGCAAGTGGATCAAGGAACTACCCAACGCACTCTGGGGGCTGCGGACTCAACCATCCAAGCCAACGGGGCAATCCCCCTACTTCCTGGTCTACGGCTCCGAAGCCATCCTCACTGCCGACGTCATATGGAACTCGCCAGCAGTGGAGCACTATGACGAAGGCGTCTCGAAGACGACGCAGACGAGTTGACATCGACAGCTTCGAAGAAGCTCGCTGCGCTGCCCTCGTCCAATCAGCAAGGTACCTAGAGGGTATCCGACGCTACCATGATCGCAACGTCAAGGAACGCTCCTTCAACGTTGGAGATCTTGTCCTCCGCCGTATCCGGAACACGGAAGGACTTCACAAGCTCGCCCTCCCCTCGGGAAGGCCCCTTCACCGTGGCAAAGGTGACCGGGCAGGGCTCCTACCTCCTCCAAACACTTGAAGGCGAAGATGTTAACAACTCGTGGAACGTCGACCAGCTCTGTCGATTCTACGCCTAGTCTACACGACTACTCTAGGGTTCAAGTCTACACGACTGCATCAACACCCCCTTGCCATATGCGACCCCCCGAGTCCTGGCTCCAGTCTCCGGACTTCTCCTCTCCAGGATCCAGCCCGTGCGGCTACCTACGGATCCTGGGCTGCGACGAGCATCAAGGACTCTAGCAGCGGTCTACTAAGAGACCACACCCCAAGATCCAGCCTGCACGGCTACCTACCGATCTACGATCCAGCCCCACACGGCTACCTACGGATCAACTGCTGTAAGCGGCTACCCGCTCCAGCGCTACTCAGCTGTAAGCGGCCTCCGGGTCCAAGCGACTACTTTGTAACTACGGCCCTGGCCATCCAGGTGTACTCCTTCAGTAATAAAGCTTGATTGTCCATCAACTTCTTTACTGCCTACTCCCTACAACGGGACTACCAAAGCTGAGTACGACTACTCGCATCCACTCCACGATGGGGGCTCCGCACTCTGAGATTGCGACTACGAGTACTCATTGCTGGAAAATTTCTTTCATTGATACTTAAGCAATTCATTACAATTGTCTTCCTGTACAACCATGGCTACTAGCTATCTATTACAGGGCTACTGGAGGTTAAGCTTCTCGCCCACTGCTCGGCGATAGGAGCCATCTGCTCCAGCAGCTCTGCATACTGCTCATCAGTGCAGTTGGCCGCCACCCCGCCGGCGACTACCTCCACTGGGGCCTTCGGGAAGTACGACTTCATGAAGGCCAAGACTTGTCTTGGGATTGACCTCGCCATGTGCTTCACGTAGGCGGCCAGCCGGCTCGGAGCTTCCTTGAGGCGGTCCACCAGAGGAGCAATCTTGGGGCCGCCCGGGTGCAGCACCAGGAGTCTTGCGATCGGCAGTGCGGCTTCTTCGAGCTCGTTCAGTTGGGCCCGCAATGCCTCGCAGTCTTCGTTCAACTTCTGCAAGGATTTGTAGCGATTGACGAGATCTCGGTCGAAGCAACCGAGCTCCATATGCTTCTCGCACTCGAAGGCGAGTTCTTTGTAGTCGAGCTCGAGTACCGGCGGGCTTCTTGCTCCCGTAGAAGAGGTTCTTCATGCTCGTCTCCGAGGACTTCACCGCTCCTCCCCGGCCCTCAAGCTCGCAACACGACAACAAAGACGGCCGGGTCAAGGACTTCTCGACCTCCAACAAGTACCCGACCAGTTCAGCGGCGTACCTTTGTTCTTGTTGCGGAGGCCCTTATTCTTCCGCACCAAGTCGTCGCCCTTCGCCTGCAACTCTTGGACGTCGTTGTGGTACTTGGCGAAGGCGGCGTCGAGCTTCGACTGCATGGCAGCCGCGTGCTTCCACGACTTCACAAGTTGCTCTTCTAGTGCTTCGGCTCGGAGCACCGCGTCGCCATAACCCCGCAAAGATGTTCGACTTGTCGCGGACCGCTCCGCAACGTCCCGCACAAGACAACTCAAGTCACAAGAGTACTCAACAAACGAGAGGATTGACTACTCGAAGCTACGGCTACTTACCTTCATCCACCGCTCGGCTCGGCGGATCGCCTCCGGGTGCTTCGCCACCGTCGCGAGCTCAACAAGATCATCCGCGAGCAGCCTCTATCCCGCCGCGACTACTCGCGGTGGCCTCCGTCATCGGCGCGGAGCGGATGGGCTCGCGTCCCGGATCTCCGGGGGAGCGGATAGCCACCTCAAGAGCAACCTCGCGGCGACGTGGTGACGCCCTCTCCCCCCGCCGTCACGCGCGCCCTCCTCGACGACCTCCTCCACGGGCTCGGGGGCTCCTCCCGCAGCCTCCGGGGCCCCTGGTGTCGACTTCTGCATCGGCACCCCCGCAGGGATGTCACTGCCTTCAGCTTCAGCGCCTGCCAAAAGAAGATGAGTGCATCAGCAAATTGCGACTACTCCCCAAGGGGCGTTGTAGCTTCAAGAAGAGTACTCACCTTCGACAACGCTGGCCTCCGGCAACGTCGCCTCGGCAGCCGGTGGCTCGGGCACCGCCTGGGGCGCGGGAGTGGACTCCTCTGCGGGCGGCGCGACTTCTTCCGCCACCGCCGATGAGGGCTCATCCCCCTCCCGGGACGCATCCGTGGATTTCCCGCACACACACACAATTCGTCGTCGACCAACCTCGACTACTACAACAAGTACTACTCGGAGAAGATGGAGTACTCACAAGTTCGACCGGACTATTGTCACGGCCGGTGCACTGAGGATGCTGGCGATGTCGACCAGTCCACCCTCGGCGGGCGCCTCCTCCCGCGCCCCTGCGGCTACCGCCTCTTCTGTGACGGCGGCCGGCGCAGTGCTCTCCTGCGCTCCTGATTCCACCACCTCTTCAACGGAGGCGGCTATGGGTTCCGTGCTTCCCTGTGGGGCAGGGGGCTGGTGCTCCAACTGCGCCAAGATCTCCTCAACAGTGGGGGCTGGACTACGACTTCCAGCTGGCTCCTCCACTGTGTCCCACACGCCTTCGTCGCCTTCTTCGACAGGCTCCATTGGCGGCACCTCCTGCATACAAGGGAGACTACTCGTCAGCAAGTGTACTCGTACAACGGGTACTCGACTACTCTGATCAAGACAACTTACCTCCTGAGGCGTGGTGTCTGAGACCTTAAGCTTCTTCGTCACCCGCTTCCTGGCGGGGTTGCGCGGCTTCCGTGGCGGCGCAGCCAGGCTAGCCTCCAGGCTAGTCAGGGGGTCTTGCACCAGAGGAACATGAGGCAAGCCCGGGCGGCTAAACCTCGACCGCAGCTGGAAGCGGTACTGCAACGTCTCATCATCTTCGTCATCATCGTCGTCGGAGGTGTCCTCCACGATGACGGTGTCATCGCCTGCACTGACTTCTCGGCACTCTTTCTCCTTGGCCTTCCCCTCCTTCGGGATCTCAATCCCACTTGGGGGCGGCTGCGGCTCGGAGATGAATTTCTTCAAGTCATCCTGCAAAGCACGAAGACGTCAGTAAGTCTACACCAAGCAACGACTACTCGACTGGTAGAGTACGACTACTCACCTCCTTTGGCGGGCGCGTGGCGGAGTACTCCTGTACAGGGCATGCCGTATACAGCGGCATATCTTTGAAGATCCGCGACAAGCTCTTGATGATGTCGCTGTCTTCCAGCTCGCCTCCGGGCATCCGCGACGTGTCGTCGTCGCCGGTGTACTCGAAGCCTAAGGTGTCCCGAGCCATCAACGGCTGGACCCTTCGCTTCATGAAACTGAAGGCCACGTGCTCGGCCCTCAGTCCCGCCTCCCTGAGCACCTTGATGCGTGCCAGCAGCTCGGGAAGCTGGATTCCCTCTTGCATGGTGGGCTCCGTGTTCCACCATTCACGGTGCCTGGGCTGCCGTCCGCTCGGCTTCGGCAGGCCGGGGTGGTGGTTCGTGATGTAGAACCACCTTGTCTTCCAGTCGGTGTTGGAGTCGACAAGCTTGTACGCCAGATATTGCTCCGCGGCGTCCTCCCTCAACTGGATGCCGGCTCCTCCGACTACCCTTGGGTTGGTGGCACTTGGTCGCGGCTTGACGCGAAGAACTTCCGAAAAGCACCCAATGTGGCTTGATCCCAAGGAAGGCTTCGCAGAAGTGCACGAAGACCGCGGTGTGGAAGACGCCGTTGGGGTTCAGGTTCAGGTACTCGATCCCGTAGTACCCGAGCAGCCCCTTGAAGAAATCGCTGGCCGGGAGCGCAAGCTCGCGCTCCACGAACCGCGCGAACATGGGGATCTCATCTTCGGCTTTCTCCATTGGATGACCCTTCAATTCGAGATGACCCTTCAATTCGAGATGACCCTTCAATTCGTGAGGGTCATTATTGTCTCTGTCGTTCTTCTTCTTGCCGTCGTTCTTCTACATTCATGATGACCCTTCAATTCGAGAGGAAGTACTCGACTCAAGGCTCGGGGGCTCCATGCCACGTGTCCTTCGGTTTTTTCTCCAGATTTTGCGGGATAATCTTGCCAGAACTTCAGATTGACCCTCAGCCAGAGTCTACGAATCAACCTAAGGCTCGGGGGCTACTCCATATGGAGTGCGATTTTGCAATCGCACTTCCATATAAATTTTGGCTTCAAGACAACGTGAGCGTTGTTGAAGACCTTCAAGAGCAGAACTCGAGGACGCTTGGGAACTACTCGAGAAGACTTCAAGATTACTCAAGGATCAGCTGGAGTACCTTCCAGCCTCGGGATACTTCAAGTATTCTTGAGGACTTTCGGCTTGTAGTACTCGGGGACACTTGAGGACTACTCGTCAAGGCTGTCAAGACTACTCGAAGCTATCCTGCTCGTCTACAAAGTACTCAGGGCCTTGTCGTATGGACCTCCCTGGGCCCACTACCTCGGTGGGTACCAAGTCCGACTACTCGATGGGCCCCTGGGACTACCCGGCTTGTGCCACACGGCACCTGATGGCGTGAGGCGCAAGGACTACGGTGGAGAAGTACTCGGATAGGAAGCTATACATGCCTTGTACTGTGTAGAGGACTCCTAGACGTACACGACTAGTACTCTCTCCCTAAACCGACCTGTAACCCTGCCTCCCAGACTATACAAGGCGAGGTAGGGACCCTTCTCTCTCATACGCATCATCTTGTAATCACACCCAATCAATCCGTAGCTACGCAAAGATAGGGACGTAGGGTATTACGCACCTCGCGGCCCGAACCTGTCTAAATTGTGTGCCACGTGTCTCTTCCTTTGAGTTACCGATCTCGGCGAGGCCACATTCATCTACCTTGGGTACTCCCCTTGGTAGGTTGCCGGTCTAAAACACCGACACCGACATCATTGCCCCGCCCCTTCTCCTTCCCGCCTAAGTGAAAGGCGACGCGTGGCTTCGCGCCTGAGACGGAGCCCGATGCGCAATCGAGTGGCACGTACTAGCAGTAATGGAGTAGTGGGTGGGGGCAGAGGCGCCTGACGGTTCCGCGTCTTATCAATATAACTCCCTCACCCAGTCACCCTCCCCTGCTTTCTCCCCTACTTCTTCCATAAGCTTATCATCTTTTTCTTCACTTCTTCTTCCTCCTCGCGATTCACCACTACAAATCTTCGGTCACCGAGAGAAGGAGGAGATGACATCGAGGAGCCCACCGCCATCAAAGCGGGGACGAAGGGAGGACAACGACGACGAAAGCCGCGATCGGAAGAAGTTGGAGAAGGGGAAGGAGCCGGCGGCCAAGGACGCCAACGAGGAACCGCTCTTCGACGACAATAAGTTCGCCGCCGAGCTGCTCAGGAGCGCCTTCAGAAAGCTTCAAGGTGTTGGCGAGGCCTTCGACATCAAGGCGCATCATGATGTGTACAAGGAACCCACCTTGAAGGGTCTTGCCTTCAGGATCCACGGGTTGGCTGATAAGCTCGAGAACCTCCCCGTGGTCAAGAGGGCTGCCCGCCGCTACTTCTTCTTCGACGACGGCGGCTTCGACGGCAACGACGGCAGCCACGGTGACGACGACAGCCACGGCGGCGACGGAGGGACTCCGACTAATTGATAAACTCATCTACCAATTAGTAACAATCATGTCTGTGTGCTTTTGTGTCTTCATCCGGTTCTTGGACATGACCTGCTTAGTTAATTAGCTTAGTTGTTAGATTTTGTATGTCATGAACTCGATCTAATATACGCGAGTAGAGATCCAACCGCGTTGTGATGAATTGTGTTCTGTTGTGATTAACTGGAGATCTGTTGTGATGAATTAGATCTTATTAGAGTAGTCATTGCTGAGGCAGGTTAGGCTGCTGACGCTGACGCTGACGCGTGGGCCAGTGTCATTGGTGACGATAGTTAGTGAACCCGGATCGCATTTGTTGGCAGTTGGGTCCGCGGCGGTGCAACGGTTATCTTTTTTATATTGGCTGGTGACGCTGACGCGTGGGCCTATCACAATTTTTTTGGAATAAAACTTGCTTCCCTGAATTATTAGAGCCCATAAAACAGCACCCAAAAAATTATAAAAATACGAACAATTCATATTTGGACATTCAGTATTTGAATAAAATATCAACAGTCAAACTTGTGTGCCCAAAATTCATATATTTCGGTTTTACACCCCATGGTAATTATATAATAATTCTAATAACATCAAATTTTCTCTAAAAAATCTACAAATTGACTTGCCAACATAATTTGGGTACCTAAAGTTGTCTTCGAAATTTCAAGTGGTATCGATGAAAGAATAATATACTTGTGTACAAATGTCTTCATCTCTCACATAGTTTCCTACAATGTTTGCTTGAACATTGAAGTTATCCACACTTTGCAACATGTTCGAACTCATATGCATTTGAAAACTTAACAAAACCTTGTGTTCACCTTAAGCTTACAAAATGTAAAGTTCCATCACTAATGGTTGTGTAAAACAAATATTATTTGTATGTTGTACTTACAAAGAATGAAATAAGGCATATAAACATCACTCAACAAACGAAATGTACACTAAACAATGAAATTAATGAATAGATGGTGATTTTAGAAAAAATTAGAAAAAAGTATCAAATTTGGACTAATAACGACGAAGAAATACGTGTTACAACATTTGATTGCAGATTAAATGGAGAAATGGGAATTGTTCTTCATTTGAATAGAACTGGGCCCCATAGTCATTTGCGACGCGGGGCTGATAACCCGCATCGGATTTGCTGCTCTCCCAAAATTTTACACAGATAATTCGAGCATCATACAAAAGCTAATCCACTACTGATTTCCTATTCTCTGTGCGAACTTCACCATTTCGCAGCGCAGCCTACAGTCTTCGCTGCAAAACAGAGAAATTTGAAGTCATCCTTTTTTCACGCCGCAGCCGCCGCCGGTGCTTGCGCACGGGTGATCGCCACGCACCTGTGCTGGAGGCGGCAGCGGTTCACCCCAAATGCACCTAGTCGAGTAGTGGAGCGCACGCGCGGCCTTCCGCGCAAAGGCAGACACTCCTCGTTGCTCATCCATCTCGACGACGTCGTACTGCCGCCGCCCGCAACCCGCCTCATGTACCCCTTCGCGGTGTCGTCGGCGGCGGCACCGCCATTGTCTTTATAGAGCAAGATGGCGTATAGATAGGCCGCAGCATCGTGCCCACCCTCGGCAGCGCGCCGACGATCATTGTATCCCCTGTGTTCGATGAAGAAGGCTTTGATTCCGGAGAGGAAACAAGCCTCCGGATTCCCGAGACCGCTCAGCATAGAAAGGAATGCTTTGTAAGTGGTGGGGTTCCACACCCAAGAAATCTCATCTCGTATCCCCTCTATCGACAAACGCCGGCCGACGTCGTCGTGGCCGCACACGCGGCGCATGGTCGAGCAAGTACCGTGTAGGCTGCGGAGGTCAGCCAAGGGCCACTCCGAGGTCGCACCGACACGCGCCGCAATCTCAATGCGGAGGTCTTGAGGGAGGCCCAGCAGCAGCGATGACGGTTGGTGCCGCGTGCTTCTTCCCGGCATGCTATCCATCTCCGGCCGGGAATGGTGACGATGAGGAGTAGGCAGTTGTTGTTTTTCACGGGTAGAGATGAAGGGGCAGGGGATCTAATTGTTTTGGAAGGAGAAGATATAGGAGATTTGTTTCCAAGCACGATTTAAGTGTGCAATGGAGATGACATTTGGCTCATCTGCGTTATCATTTAATTCTCCATTAGAAATGACATTTGGCTAATCCGCGTAGAGACGATGTTTCGTTACCCCGCGTATGGAAGTGCATCTAGGCCCCTAAGTGGATTTTGGTGAATTGAATGACAAGGCGATTAAAGGACTAATGAATTTGTCTAAGACTGTGAGCAAGTTTAATTTATACATTCATGAGCAACCATTGAAGTATTTAATTGTGGATGAATATTATGGCTCACATTGACAAAGACAAGTATATGGTGCAAGACTTCATGTGTTTGTTGGAAAAGAACAAAATAATGAGTGTACACACTATGGTTCTGATTTGGAAACTTGCACATCCCTTGTCAATCAAGATCAAGCATTTGAAGCGGGGTTTTCAAATGAAGGTTAATTGTTCAAAGTGGATTGGATAAGTGATGAAGAGATCAACCGAGATGTCTAGGGTGAGGGATTAAGCAATCTTTGGGGCAGTAGCTAAGCCGCCACTAGTGTTTTGCTAAGGTGAAGTTCTAGCATCCGCGGGGTCTTCAAGTAACATATTCAAACATTAACCGAGGGAAGCATTGCACGTCTTCAACCTGTTAAGATTGGCAATGTGGAGTGACTTATGGATCCAAGTGTGCATTTCTATGCTAGATGGAAAGATTCTAAGTCACTAGCTCAAGTATGGACGTGCTCAAGTCGAAGGCTATGTTGAAATCCCTCAAGTGGATATCGATGAAAGTATGGAAAATTGAAAGTGTTCAAGCTCAAGAGATCAACAAAGTGTTTTCATTCATTCCTGAGTATAGGTATGCCGTACTATCAAGAGGGATGCAACTTAGCGGGTTGACCAAATCAAAGCTCTTTAGTTGACCTAAGTGAGATCTAGCCTTAGAGTGTGCTAACAAACCCTCCTAACCTAACCAGAGTCATTTCATCTTGGTGGTGAAGTGCTAGTCTCTTAGAAAAGGTTTTTGAGGATGTCTCGGTCCTGACCGGTCCGACCGGTCAGGGGCACCAGTCTGACCAGTGCCGCTAGCCCCAACGGCTAGTTTTTCAAACACCAATCTCACCGGTGTGAGGCACCGGTCTGACCGGTGCCGCCCGAGGACCAACGACTAGTTTTCTCTTTTGAGGGGTATAAATACCCCAAGCCTTCTTCAAGTCAGGGTTGTTGTTTTCTAGTGAGTTTGCTGAGGTCCCAAGCCATTTCTAACTACCTCTAAGCCTTAGTGGCACTCCCCAACCCTCTCTTTGTGAGATTTGTGGATTCAAGCCATATTCTTTGTGTTGGGTTGAGAAAGTGAGCTTAAGAGTGACCTAGTGAGCTAACAAGAGTATTTCCATAGCTTGAGCACTATGTTTCGCGTCTACAAGCTTTGAAGCATTTGTTACTCTTGGAGGTTTTCCTCCTAGACGGCTAGGCGTCGCCGGCTAGCTCCCAAGGTTGTGGTGAGCAGCGGGAAGTTTGTAAGGGCGGCGATCTTGCCTCTTCGTGGAAAAGATGCCCTTTGTGGAAAGGAGGAAAGTGGTTGAAAGACACCCGACTTGTTGTGGGAATTGTCCCTTACAAGCTCCTCAACGGAGACGTAGCCATTCCTTAGTGGGTGGTGAACTTCGGGAAATAAATACTTGCTTCTTCGTATGGTTTGACTCTCTAAGTTGTTTTTCTAGCATATTACATTTGCTTCCGCTTCGATCTACTTGGGTATGCTATTTGTGTGTGCAGGGCTCATTACCCTCCTTGTGATCATCTACAAAGGCCACACACCAAGTTTGGTTCGTGCTAGAAGTCAAGAGGTGCTTGAAGTTGTTTTTGCAGGTGTTCTGTGCTACACCGGTCTGACCGGTGAGACGCACTGGTCTGACTGGTGTCACCTGTGAAGTCCAGTGCTTGACCGGTTTGACCGTTCATCACCACCGGTCTGACCGGTGGAGCACAGTTAGCTCAAGTGCTCGAGGAGAAAGAGTTTAATTTGGTCGTCACGCCTATTCACCCCCTCCCCCCTCTAAGCGACATCAAGGTCCTTTCAACGTATCATTTAATTCTACATTAGAATCACTACTCTGCAGGTCTGCTCTCAGCCATTGACTGGCAACAGTTTCGCCTTTGACCATCTTGGGAACTTCCCGTTTCCTGTGCTCTTGATCGCTTATCCCTTCCTCTCATTTTTTTGGAGATGATGACTACATTGGATGTTTGGATGGAGGTGTTAGTGTTAGTTTGTAGCAAACTAACACCAAAACTAACACTTTGGAGCCAAACACATGTGTTAATTTGGAGGTGTTAAAAACTACCACTAACAGTAACACTAACATCTATCATCCAAACATGGTCATTGGAGACGATGTTTGCTTACTCCGCGTATCATTTAATTCTACATTGGAATCACTACCTCTGCAGCTCTGCTCTCAGCCGTTGACTAGCAACAGTTTCCCGGATGTCTTGACCATCTTGGGAACCTTCCCGGCCGTTTTTGTGCTCTTGATCTTATCCCTTCCTTGTTTTTTCTATAAAAAGGCACCGGCGCCTATCGGTCCTCCTCACTTCAAGTTGCTTCCTTCTTCTCTAGATCTAGATCTAGCTATATGGTTCCTTCTTTTAATACAATAAAGCGAGTCACTTGCTTCCTTCTTCTCTAGATCTAGATCTTGCTATGGCGCAAAGAATAGATTTTGTAGGGCGCAAGCTTTTGCTTTTCTCTCTTCTTCCTCCTCCCCGATCTCTCAGTTGCTAGAAGAATTCTTGTCATAAGGGGTGATTGGGTTGCTCATCCCTCGAACACAGCTGCCAGAAGAATCCTTGTGACATACCCCTTGCTCGCAGCCATGTCTGGGGAAGGAAGCCCAGAACCTCCTAGCATCAGGATGTACAAGCCGACGGAAAGCTTGCTGCAGCTTTTCCATCACACTTGGGCTTCCTTTTGCTTTCCCCTTCTCCTCCAGGAGGAGGGATTTTTTTAAGGGATATGTTTCCACCCTCTTTATATCTTTCTCTTGTGTTCACTTGGAAGCACCCAGAATCTGGATGGAGCATATCTCATTATTTTTCCTTGCAAGATGAGCATAACTATGGAAAGCTTCTATCTTGCAAACCAAAATTAGGGTTGCTAGACATAAGTTTTCATTAATTAGTCATGCAAGGAATCAAGTCTCTAAGCCGTTAGCAGAAGTTGAGCTTGTTCGATGACCACGTGCAGCAAGATCGACGACCTGCGAGCAAGATCGATGTGTGTGTGATTTTGCATATCTCGTCATGAAGATATGGCCGCATTAAAACCTTGTTTTGATGTATCAATGATGACTATAATTTGTGTGTGTGTGTGTGATTTTGCATCTCAAGAGACATGCTTTTGTGAAATTATGCTAGATTGTTGGAGATGAACTCTTTTTTTACTTGGCATATTTTTTTAGAAGTTGGCAAAGCACAAGATTTGCCAAGTAAAATTTGGCAAACTCTTGGAGATGCTCTAATCCATGTCTGTTTTGATGTAATATGTTCGTGATTTTGCATATCTTCTTGCTAATAACAAAAGCGACGTTGGTTCGTTAGTCCTCGTCTCTTGCCTGTAAAAAAGGCGACGCTGGTTCGTTAGTCCTCGTCTCTTGCCCGTAACAAAGGCGACGCTGGTTCGTTAGTCCTTGTCTCTTGCCCGTAACAAAGGCGACGCTGGTTCGTTAGTCCTCGTCTCTTGCCCGTAACAAAGGCAACGCTGGTTCGTCAGTCCTCGTCTCTTGCCCATTACTGAACCGAAGTAGAATATAAATAGAGTATATATAGTATCTTTGGCAAGAATATATTACAAGCAGGATTCAAATTCCACCACATCCCATATATTACAAAAAGATTGAAATTCCACCAATACATCACATCCTTTATATTACAAAACGGATTCTATTTCCACCAATAGACACATCCTCCGGCATTACAAAAAGGATTCGGCAGAAACCAGGCTTGCTTTTTCTTCTTTGATTTTTGTATATGGATTTTTTCACTATGGTTGCTTCGCAAGTACGGTGTTTTGTTAGTTCCGAAGAGCTCGGGCTTGTATGAAGTGTCAAAGGATGGAATTTCGTCAAACTGGTTGTATTCCTCCTCAACAACAACATTTTCAATGCCCACAATCCTCTTTTTCTAGGCATAACCACAGACCAGTTCTTCTTTGCAAGGTCACGTACATAGAACACTTGCTCAACATCATTGGCGAAGACAAACGGTTCGTTTTTGTAACCAAAGACCCGGAGATCAACACTAACATAACCATATTTGTCCTTGCTCACAGCTCTCTTCCCATTGGTGACCCATCTACACCGAAACAAGGCTACCTTCAATCCTACATAATCAAGCTCTCATATCTCCTCTATTTGACCATAATATGTGTCTGTTTCCGTGTCATCATCATCGTCAACTGTCGTCAACGACGGTGTGACGCCCCAGGTTTTTAATTAGCAATCAATACCGCTCATAACCAAATAAGTCGAGTTGAGCCGGCTAACACTGGTCAAACCTAGGTCAACCTGGGTCATCACCTCGAAAACCGAGCCGACAACCCCTATTGACCCCTTGACCAAGTCAACACGCCCTTGTGGTCAACCCTTGGTCAAAGACACGGTCAAACCCCGCTTAAACCCTGACGTCGGTGACTGTCTTCCGGAACTTTTGCCGCGTTCCCCAAATTTCACCTTAACACTTCAAAATCTACCAATATGAAAGTTGTCCAGTTTGTCGAGGGACACAACTTTCATGTAGATTGGCATTTCCAATTTTGAGTGGAAATTGGTGAAAAACATGGTCAACCGACAGCAGCTCCTTTTCACTGAGACATGGCGGCATTCAAAGTTGGCAAGCCGTTCCTGCAAAAACCATTGAGAAAAACACCTATGAGCCTTTGTAAAAGTTGTAGAGGGTAGTGAGATCTACAACTTTGGTATTCACTACTCGGTGCACTTCAGTTCAAATTTTAGGAGTAAATTTTGGTCAAACTAGGCTACACCGCAGCATGTCGCGCTGGAACGCGACGTCGCACCCGCTCCTGTCCGCCCGCGCGCGCTACGCGCCGTACCGCCGCCTTGGCGTCCCGGCCCGCCGCGCCTTCCCGAGGTCGGGAGCACTGCGAGGCACCTTGAAGTCCCCCCCCGCCACGTGCCGCGCCTTCCCTCGCCGGCCGGCCACGCCACCAGACCGCCGGTCCGCTCCCCTCGCCGCGTTGCCCGCGCCGCGCACGCGCGTGCCGCCCGCGGTCGTGCACCCGTTCCACCCCTTCGCTCTCTCTCGCGTCGCCGAGGAGGGCGCGCAGCCTCTATAAAAGGGTGGCACCTTGGGCGTCCCCGCGGGCCGCCGTGCCACGCCGAGCGGCTCCGCCGACGCCATTGAAGGCCGCCGCGGCGAGCCCCCGGGTTCCGCCGGCCGCACCCGCAACCGAGACCCCTCCACCTCCCCTTACACCTACTCTAGCTCACCGACCGTCCCTAGTCACTAGCGTGCCAACCACCTCACCGAGCGGCCGCTCCCGCGGCCGCACGGGGCGGCGCCGCGGAACCCCGCCGCCGGGCGCCCCTCCGCCCCAACTTCGACCCCAAACCGGTCCGTGGTAAGCCCCGGACCATCTTCCACCCATCCCCTACCCTCCCCGGCAAACTCCTCACCGGAATTTTGGCCGGAGCCGCCAGCAGCCATGCCCAAGGGCCACATTGCGAGCCCCCAATTCTTTCTAGGGGCCTTAGCGCAAAACCGTATCCCCAATAGTAAAAGGGTTTTGCTGAAACTTGTAAATTCTCTAGAAAATCGTTGGAAAATCAGAAAAATGCAAACCCAATTTTCCTAGATTACGCGTGAAGAGTACTACAACTTTTGTTATACTCACCTAGCCTGTTTCTTTATAGTTTTAGCATGAAAAATAGAAATGTGAAAAACCTAGATCTGCAATATCTTAAAATCCATACTACCTCTGTATCCAATTTTTGGATATGTTGTGTGTGATGTTATGACTAGCTACTGTACCACAAATTGCACAAAGTTATGATGTAAATCTTTTTATATGAATTACTTTCCATTTATGCAGAATCTGCCTAGATGATTTTTATAGCTAAAAATAAATATGTTCTTGAGCCCAAATTCTGCATGCTGTCTTGTTATGTCAAGTTACACGTCTGGTGAATTAATCACAATTTTTTAGTGTTCAGAAGTATTTATTCTTAATATATGCATGTTTTCCTTTGTATTTCAATAATGCAAGATCAGTGGTAGTTCTAGGTGTACTTGCTGCTTTTCTAGGATGGTTTAGGACCAGAAAACATGTGTGAGGAAGCATGGAGCATTTGGGTGCTTATTTATTTTTGTGTGCATTTAACTTTAATTACTAGCTAGCTTTTGTTATTTTCAAAAGTAATTAATTTTCTAGCTTTCCTAGCGTTGCAAGTGTGTTCAGTGGCTTAATGCTTAAGAAACCCTTCACTGAATTTTTAGTGATTTATTGTTAAATGAAAGCTTGAAAGCCTGTTATAGATTAATGTTTTGATTAAATTAGGAAAATGCCTTTTAATTCTTTTCCCTTTTTGTGAAGTGTTATCAAACAAAATTAAGAGCTAAGAATACACCCTTGCTGTTGAAAAATTAAATTGTAAAAGATTATCTTTGTACGCACTATTACGAGTGAGAGGTGAAGTATTAAACCTTCACATAAAATAACAATTATAAAAAGAGAGACGTTAGTTAGATTGTTAAATTAAAAGGATAAAACACATATCAATAATAACCTTCATGAAAAGAAATTAATAATCAATTCTTTGTTAAGGCGAATATGACCAACAAGAGTTGGATAAGATAAATAATCTATCACATCACCTGAACCCTACATTGCATTTCCTGTAGAACTTCCTGACGGTGACTACTCGCTCATCCCGGAAACCGAGGAAGGAGAAGCGGAAGCTGCACCGCAGTACGTGGAAGTACTCGACGACACCGAGGGTGCTGAGGCTAACCTTGCTGACGAAGGCAAGCCCCGGTGCATATGACCCAACTTTTCAAATTGATATACAATTACCTATGGATTCTTGTGCATTTAAGTTCAGGAGTTGTATGGAAACTTAGATGCATGATCCCTAGCTACCTGTGTCCTTACTAGAACGATAGGTCGATAGCTGCTAAGCTATAGAACTGTTACAAGTCGAGTGATGACGTCACTCGCGAGAATAGGTTCCTAGATAGGAATCATAAGATCTCCTTAAATGGATTGCTCATGTGGTAAGAGCATGGGATTCGGGCTCCGGTCCATTGGCTATTTTGGGTTAAGTGTTTGAACGTACTAAGCACTTGTTGGGACTGGGACCGGTAAGACTAGTACCTTAATGAGGCAGCGAGGGATCTTACTATTACTCATCTTGGGATGTGTCTCACGGCTAGCTACCGGTGGTGTATGGTGAGTCCGGGTGCCTCGCGGGGTATGCCGGATACCCTGCACCAAAGACTGTAAGATTCAATCCCGACCCGAAGAGTTTTGGGAACCTCATGGTGGTTATCCTCGCGTGGGCATCCCATCGGGTATTTAGGTCTACCTTGCAAGGTTTTGAATCAATCGATTGTCGGCCTCTCACCGTTATCTGAGACTACTTACTCCACTAGCCATGAGATCCCTAATGGTGGAAGTTGATGAATTTTATGATTGATTAATTGTATTGTACAGCCTTGCCTGCATCAGATGGCTAATTTAGTAAAGATTAAACCCACTAGAACTTGTGCTAAAATCTTGAAAGTAAGGACATACTCTTTGTTACTTTTCAGCAAAAGAAACCCAGTAGCCCAAAAGCCTTTCATGTCTAGAGTTGGTGAAGTAGTTATCACCGACGGGTAAGTCTTGCTGAGTATTAGTATACTCAGCCTTGCTATAATCTGTTGCTCCAGGTAATGCCTTTGGTGATGTGTGGTGTAACACCCTAATTTTACTAAAAATTTGGCTTTATTAAAATTTGCTAGAAACCATTTAATTGCTTAAGGAATATAAGGTTGCTTTATTTATTTTTAGGCATTTAAAACTTTTCTAAAATAAAGTTAATGAAATATAGGAGTTAATTGTGGCATTCATGCTGGAGCATTTCTTTTGGTTGTTGGAATTCAAATTCAAATTTGAATTCCATTATTTGAATCCTTTTCCTAAAACCCAAAATACCTAATTCCTACCCTATCCTTTTGGCCCAAGAACAACCCCCCGCCGCCGCCGCAGCCGCCGCAGCCCCCCGCTAACGGCCCGCCCGCCCGGCCGCCGCGCGGCCCCCGCCGCCCGCCAGCGTGTCGCCACCCCCGCCTAGGCCGCCTAGCGCCCCCGACCGCGCAGCGCCCGCCCACCGGCCCGGCCAGCCCGCGCCACCCCCGCCCCGTCGCCCTCGCGCCCGCCGCCGCTAACCGGGGGGACCCACCGGTCATCCCCTACCCGGCGCCCGTTTCCACCCCGAACTCCGCCGCCGCCGCGCGAGTCCGAGCTCCGCACGCGTCCCTCGCGTGGCCCGCACGCCAAGGAGTCCGCCCGGGACTATTTAAGGCCGCCGCCGCCCACTGGACCGCTTACCCGAGACCCCCGTGCCCTAGCCGCCGCTTTGCGCCGCATCGCGCCGAAACCCTAGCACCGCCGCCTTCGGGTTCTCACCGCTGACACCACTTTGTTGCCAAGGAGCTGCCCCGGGGACGTGTTTGGAGGTGAGGAGGATCGTGGTGTCGCTTGTGTTCGAGCCCGGAGCTTTGAGCCGCCCGCGATAGCTCGCCGGAGCTACCTCGCCGCGCCGCCGCGTCGACCCGCCGCTCCGCCGCGACCCCCGCCGCGGCCGTTGCCCCCGCTAGCTTCGCGTGCCCGCGCGTGTCGCGTAGATGCATTCGGGCCGCCTTGAATCGTGGCCCGGAACTCGAGATCGAGTTCGCCGGCGAGGTCACGCCCCGCGCCGCCGCAAGCCCGCTCGCCGCCGGCTATTGCCCGCCGCCGGCCGCTTACATGCATTCCTGACCGCCGGATCGTGATCCAGTGGCCCAGATCCAATCCAGCCGCCCCGCCTTAAACCGCAGCCGCCACAGCCGTCGGATCTAGATCCAACGGGTCTAGATCTGGTCAACCCGAGTCAAGCCAGGTCAAACCCAGCTGGCCCGACATTTTGCAGAAAAAACCCCAAGTTTTCCGGCATTCACAAAAATACCCTTCCACCTTAGAAGTTTCTTTACAGTTTAGTCCTTTTTCTTTATTTTAGCCCAGAACCATTTCAAAACTTTACAGATTAGTCCCTACACCTCCCCTAAGCCATAACTTGGTCGTTTTAGCCCCGATTTTAGCGTTCTTTATGTCCACGCGTTCGTCTCGAAGCGTAGATTAGTTTTATGCTACTGTTTGGATCTGTTTGATCTGTTTGGTGACTGTTTCTTATTTATTCTTATTGTATGCTTGTATGTGATGATTGTGGACCGTAGAGAGCGATTCGTTCGAGGGATTCGAAGATCCAGTCGTGCAAGAGTTTCAGCAGCAAGGCTTTGTTGAAGGCAAGTATTCCTTGATGCATACCCGCTTGTCCTACATAACATGCATTTAAATTCACTGTCTTTACTTTTCCGCTTGCACTAATTTGATGGGAATCTATTAAGGATCATGCCTAGTCTTTTACTACCTTTACCTTGATGCCGGGTTTATCAAATTAATCTTGTGGTAGATATTGCTTAGCATGCTCAATTGGGAATTGGTATTAATCAAACTTGGTTACTGTTATTATTCTATGTTCCGTTTATGATCTTTACTTTACAAGACCACTTTAATATGTTAATCGGAACATGCAGAACCACCCAGGAAAACAGTACAACCACAAGAACTAATGGGCAATGGTCTTGGCTGAATAATTAGGAACTTTAGCTTGGGGTGATCTTACCTGATAAGGACAAGGGATCGGCGGTACTGCGGGGTATATACTCGCTCTAGCAGGGGGTTGGGTGAGTTATTCTTTTATGGTGGGATATCGACCTGCTAGGGGACTTTATACCTTGCTAACTGATCCGGATCTTGTGGGTCATAACTTGCTAGGGAACCTTTGTAAAGGCCATGTAGCGTCCCTATGCAATCACACCTCGGTAGTGTGATATGGTGCCTTGCAAACATCGCATGGTTGGGTCTAAAGTTCTTTGGAGCTTTTACACTGCTTGTGGGTAAAGATGTACAACCTCTGCAGAGTGTTAAACTAATCGATTAGCCGTGCTCACGGCCCGCAGCGGCCACGGACACTCACATGATTAAATTATGGAACTTTAATGTTTAATTGCTGTTTTATTCTTTATTTTATGATGCTTATATCTTATTAATTGGGTTGGTATGAACTTACATCTTTTAGTAATCAGGTTGCTAATAAAACTTGATCCACTAAAATGCTTAACTGTTTGAACCTTAGCCATCCACCATATGGCCTCTCATGTTATGTTGTTCTCTCTTGCTGAGTACGTCATGTGTTCACGCTTGTTTATTCTCTTGCATCTACAATACCCGGATTTGCTGCTCAGACTTGGAGAACTTTGAAGATATTCCGGGAGATTTCCAGGAGTTCTAGGTGTGCGTAGTCTTCAGTCAGCTGCCTGTGGAGGCATTTTTGTCCGCTGCGAGAACTCATTGTTTAAGATTCGTTTAAGACTATGGTTTGTAATAACTCTTTATTCATGTGGCACTGTTTTTGGTATTCATTATGTCTAAGCGTGTATGTAACTTGATCCTAGCGCACACGTGATCAATGCATTCGGTTTTGCCTTTAAAACGGGTGTGACAGAGTGGTACTAGAGCTGTGTTGACTGTAGGAACGCTAGCCTAGATAGAAATGGTCGACTTAAGGATTTTATAATCATAGAAGCTTTCTCTTACATGCTTGCTTTACTTCTATTAACCTTACTCTTGCCTTTTTGCCTTACTCTTGAGCTATCTGCATTCTTTACCTTGTGCTTGCTTTAGCTCTCATCCTTTTGTCTTACCATCTATCTCATTCTACACTGCACTACAGATGGTTCGCAGTTTGAAGACCTCTCTTGCTGGAGCAGTCCATCAGTATGCTCCACAAGAACAGTACAATGACTTCCATGATGGAGACACAGATGAGGAGATTGAGATGGAGCCTGTACCTATGGTCTTCCCTAACCTTATCATGGTACCTGATGATGAGGAGGATCCAGAGGAGATGATCCAGAGGAGGATGAGCCAGCTGAACAGCCCAACTTAGAAGAGCAAGCGCCAGGAGAAGATCAAGATCACCTTGATCAAGAGATGGAGGAAGAAGAGCAAGAGCAAGAGGAGGAAGCTGAGGAAGCAATCTGGGAAGTGTACAGCTACAGAGCTGATGGAGTAGGCATTCCCATGGCAGACCACCTGCGAGCGATGGTACTCCGCTTGGGCTATGATAAGGCCCCTGTCTACCATTGTGAGTTGTAGACTCATCCGTGGTTTGAGCCCCATTGGGAAGTTGCTGCCATCCTGGAGGAGTACATTCCATGTCGTGGAGTGAAGGAGATGTCCAAGCATCATGATGTGGCTCACATGACTACTATGGATGCTGGTATAGCAGAGTCAGCTCGGAGGGCGCTCTATGTGCTCTCTCACAAGGAGTGTGACAGGTTGGAGGATACCCACTGCCGTTACACACCTTTCAGAGCCAGTGGGGAAGCCAAGACCTACATCGCCCCAGCACCAGCCTATGAAGGAACGCTGAACAATGTCTGGAGTCTACTTGCAGCTGTGAACACCGCATTGGACGATACCAACAACACTCTATATGCGGCACAACAGCAGATTTTCACTCTGGAGACGCAGAGGCGTGCCTTAGAAGCTGCACTTCAGAACAGGGAGCAGCCAGATGCCCATGAAGCCACAGAAGGATGTACCTCCACGTCGCCCAAGAGGCCACACTACGACTCCCCTGACACCCGCACAGATGCCATGGCAGAAGATAGTCCTTAGGTTTAAGTTAAGAATAGGATCTTTTGTAATCGCTAGTAGACGATCGGTAAAGTGTGTTTAGTTTAGAGGTGTGGTTGAATGCTTGGTTTTGTGCTTAATGGTTGAGCTGGATTTTTGTTTGAGTGCAATGTGTTGTGGAGTGATGACCAAAACGACATTGGTTTACTAGTAAGTTTGTGGGGGTTAACTTTCAGTCTCAATCAGTTATCTATCTAAATCCTTTTGTCTCTTTAAGTTTTTCCTTAATGCAAATCCGAGAGCTCTAAATCTGTTCGCGCAGCTTTCTGAGTCAGCTGCACTGTTTTAATTTTATCTCGAGCTACAGAACTCCGATTGTAGTAAAACCAATTGGAAAAGTTCAGAAATTTCGTGACTGATTTTCTGTGAAAAAATCAGAATATTTGGATGGATAATCAGAGAGTTATGACTGAAACATTAGAGCCTCACGAATCTGTTAAACACTGCTGACCTACCTGACTTGTTTATTTTATAACCAGAGTTATACAACTCCGATTGACGTTATTCCAGTTGGAGTGGTTTCGTAATTTCATTAACTTTATCAATCCAAAATCCATAACTTTTGATTACCTGCACTGAGAGTTATGCCTGATTGTTTGGAGTCAACAGAATCTGTCTTATCTAAACATCATTGCTATCTTATCTTTCTGAGTTTAACCCTTGGTGCAATCATCTAAAGTAATGTCCCTAACACTCAGATGGTGAACACCAGGTCAGGATCAGGAGTTGATCAACCAGTAGGAAGAGTACCCCAACCAGTACCAATGGATCCCGCTATGCAGCAGTTCCGGAGGCTCGACTCGCCCTCCTCCGAACCCGACCAACACCGTGACAAACTTGCAAGCCAGAGTCAACAACCCACCGGTGTAGCCACCGGCGCCTCGCAACAAGCACCGGGAGTTTATGAGTCACCACCCTCCCCGTGTTCACTCATGCCGCCGATCCACTTGAAGCTCGAAGATTGGCTAAAGACAAGGCCGAAGATGCTCACTACCCGTCGTGTGACGACAGAGAGAAGGTCCAAGTATGCTTTGCAGACGACTTCAAGGATCTGCAGCCGCTTGGTGGGATGCGTACTCTGCCGCTCATGCCGCCCCAGACACCATCACCTAGGAAGAGTTTACCACCAACTTCAGGAGCCATCACATCCCCTCTGGAGTCATGAAGATCAAGAAGAAGGAGTTTCTTTCTCTGAAGCAGGGAGGAATGCCACTGGCTGAGTACAGAGACAAGTTCACTGAGTTGTCTCGCTATGCAGCTGAGGAGGTTGCGGAAGACAGGAAGAAGCAGGAGCTGTTCCTGGATGGGTTAGCTGGTTCGCTGTAGTACCGGCTTATGTCCTATCCTTTCCCCAACTTTCAGCAGCTAGTTGATGCCGTCATCCGCTTGGAGCACAAGCGCAAGGAGCTCGGAGAGCAGAAGAGAAAGGCCGCCAGCTCTGGGCAGTTTGGGAGTGCATCTCGCCCGCGCTTCAACCCACCACCGAACACCCCATTCCGCTTTGGGGGACCGGGTGGAAACTTTGGGTAGCAGCAGTCCCAACGTCCTGCTCGGCAGTTCCTGGCCAGCCTCGCTCACCGGTTTCGGCGTCCCGTTCCTCGGACTCCCCGCCCGCTTCCCGGCGAGTCGGCCGAGAGAGCCCCAGTTGGCACACCTGTGAGGTCCGTGGCACCTCCTAATCCTGCCACCACTACTTGCTTCAAGTGCGGAGAGCTTGGTCACTATGCCAATGCTTGCCCAAAGAGGAACCCTCCACATACCCTAGTGCAGAACCAGCAGCAGACAAGGAGCGGGAGTCAGACCCCGCAAACCAACAAAGGACAACAGAGCTATGCACGAGGCAAGGCGATGCACGTTGATGCTGAAGTCACCCAGGAGAACCCCAGAGTAGTGCTCGGTATGTTTCTAGCCAACTCTACTCCTGCCTCAGTTTTGTTTGATTCTGGAGCATCCCATTCTTTCATTACATCACAGTTCATAGCTCAACATAATATACCCATCAGTCCCATGTCTCGCCACATGTTAGTTACCTCACCTGGGGGGAATTGAAAGCCATATATAAATGTGACAACATCCATCTCAAGATTGTAGGTAGAGATTTCCGTGCCAATCTTATAATCCTGGATTCAAAAGGGATTGATGTGATACTAGGAATGGGATGGTTGACCGCGTGTGATGCGGTGATACAGTGTGCTAAGAGATCAATCCTTCTTACAAGTCCAGCTGGTGAAAGGTTTGAGTTTGCAGCAGACCCCGCACCATCAAACCCCAGTGCCGTGAATAAGCTTGATGGAGCAGCCTTGGAAGATATACGAGTGGTGTGCGATTACCCTGATGTGTTTCCTGAGGATTTGCCAGGTATGCCCCCTGACCGAGATGTTGAGTTCGTTATTGATCTTTTGCCTGGTACTGCTCCTATCTCTAAGCGCCCATATAGAATGTCTAGTGATCAGTTACAAGAACTTAAAGCTCAGATTAAAGAATTAATGTAAAGGGTTCATTCGTGCTAGTTCATCACCTTGGGGAGCACCCGTTATCTTTGTGGGTAAAAAAGATGGCACACAAAGGATGTGTGTTGATTACAGGTCCCTTAATGATGTTACCATCAAGAACAAGTATCCTCTGCCACGTATTGAAGACTTGTTTGATCAAATGAGAGGAACTAAAGTGTTTTCTAAGATCGATCTGCGATCTGGTTATCATCAGTTGAAGATTAGGCCTTCGGATATTCCTAAGACAGCTTTTACTACCAGATACGGACTTTATGAGTATACAGTTATGTCCTTTGGGTTAACCAATGCACCCGCCTACTTCATGTACTTGATGAACAAGATCTTTATGGAGTATCTAGACAAGTTTGTTGTGGTATTTATTGATGACATTTTGATCTACTCCAAGAATGAGGAAGAGCATGAGGAGCATTTGAGGCTTGTATTGCAGAAGCTAAGAGAGCATGAGTTATATGCAAAGTTCAGCAAGTGTGAGTTTTGGCTCAAGGAAGTGTCTTTTCTAGGTCATATCATCACCAACGGAGGTATTGCGGTAGATCCCAGCAAGGTCAGTGATGTGTTGAAGTGGGAAGCCCCTCGTACAGTGTCTGAGATCAGGAGTTTCCTTGGACTCGCTGGTTACTATCGTCGATTCATTGAAGGATTCTCCAAGATTGTGAAGCCTCTCACTACATTGCTAGAGAAGGACAGAGAGTTCAAATGGACCAGTGCATGTCAGTCCAGTTTTGAAGAATTAAAGAAGCGGTTAACCACAACACCTGTTCTAGTAATGCCTGATCTGCAAAAGAGCTTTGACATCTATTGTGATGCATCTCGACAAGGTCTAGGATGTGTGTTGATGCAAGAAGGTCACGTTATAGTCTATGCATCTCGTCAGTTGAGGAAACATGAGTTGAACTATCCTACGCATGATCTTGAGTTAGCAGCAGTGGTTCATGCATTGAAGATTTGGAGACACTACATTATGGGAACTAAGTGTCAGATCTATACTGATCACAAGAGTCTGAAGTATATCTTCACTCAGAAGGATCTCAATCTGAGATAGCGTCGTTGGTTAGAGTTGATCAAAGACTATGATCTAGAGATTCACTATCATCCTGGTAAAGCGAATCTGGTTGTTGATGCTTTGAGTCGGAAGGGCCATACTAACATGGCTATGATTATTCATTTTCCTGATGAGTTGGTAAAAGAGTTTGAAAGGCTCAACTTGAAAGTGGTTGCACATGCAGAAGGAGTGACTTTGGAAGTACAGTCCACTCTGGAGCAGGAGATACGTAAGTGGCAGCTAGAGGATGCTGGAATACAGAAAATCAAGGAGAGTATGAAACAGGGAGAAGCCCCAGATTTCACAGAAGATGAACAAGGAACCGTGTAGTTCAAGAACCGGTTGTGTGTACCAGAGACAAGAGATCTCAAAGAGACTATCTTGAGAGAAGCTCACGACTCAGCTTACTCTATCCATCCAGGCAGTACTAAGATGTACCAGGATCTCAAGCAGAGGTATTGGTGGTACGGTATGAAGAGAGATGTGGCCGCACATGTGGATTTGTGTGACACTTGCCACCGGGTTAAGGCTAAACATCAGAGACCCGCTGGTTTGCTTCAACCATTGAAGGTGCCTGAGTGGAAGTGGGAATAGATCGGAATGGACTTCATAGTGGGTTTACCCCGAATCCGAGATGGTTATGATTCGATTTGGGTCATTGTGGATCGTTTGACCAAAGTAGCTCACTTCATTCTGGTGAAAACTACGTATACAGGAGCTAAGTTGGCAGAACTATACATGTCCAGGATTGTGTGTTTGCATGGTGTACCCAAGAAGATCGTGTCAGATAGAGTTACTCATTTTACTTGTCGTTTCTGGGGGGAAGTTGCATGAGTCTCTGGATAGTAAGCTAAATTCCAGCTCAGCATATCATCCACAAACAGATGGACAGACAGAGAGAACCAATCAGATCCTAGAAGACATGCTGAGAGCATGTGCGCTTAAGCATGGTGGTAGTTGGGATAAGAGTTTGCCATACATTATAACAACAGCTACCAAGCCAGTCTCAAAATGTCACCCTTTGAGGCCTTGTATGGAAGGAAGTGTAGAACTCCGTTATACTGGAGTGAGACAGGTGAAAGGCAGTTATTTGGGGCAGACATCATCAGAGAAGCAAAGAAACAAGTTCAGATCATCAGAGAGAACTTGAGGATTGCTCAATCTAGACAGAAAAGTTATGCAGATGATAAACGAAGGGATGTGGTCTTTCAGGAAGGTGATTATGTGTACCTAAAGGTGTCACCTATCAGAGGTTTGCGTCAATTCAGAGTTAAAGGGAAGTTGTCACCTCGGTTTATCGGACCTTTCAAGATTCTTGAGAGAGTGCGAGAAGTGGCTTACAGGTTGGTGTTGCCAGTCCAGCTAGCTGATGTGCATGATGTATTCCATATCTCTCAGTTGAAGAGGGGTTTTGGTCCTCATGACAAGGAGCCGTTACCCTTGGATGATCTAAACGTTAAAGAGGATCCCACTATTGTTGAACACCCTATTCGGATATTGGAAACTATGACAAGGGTCACCAGGAATAGTGTGATCAAGATGTGCAAAGTACAGTGGAGTAATCATGCAGAGGATGAGGCAACATGGGAAAGAGAGGATGAGCTAAAAGCAGAGTTTCCAGATCTTTTTCCCAATCTGTCCGAATCTCGAGGACGAGATTCTTCTTAAGGGGGGTAGGATTTGTAACACCCTAATTTTACTAAAAATTTGGCTTTATTAGCATTTGCTAGAAACCATTTAATTGCTTAAGGAATATAAGGTTGCTTTATTTAGTTTTAGGCATTTAAAACTTTTCTAAAATAAAGTTAATGAAATATAGGAGTTAATTGTGGCATTCATGCTGGAGAATTTCTTTTGGTTGCTGGAATTCAAATTCAAATTTGAATTTTTATTGTTTGAATCCTTTTCCTAAAACCCAAAATACCTAATTCCTACCCTATCCTTTTGGCCCAACAACAACCCCCCCCGCCGCGCGCAGCCGCCCGCGCCCCCGCTAACGGCTTCCGCCCCGCCCGGCCGCGCAGCCCCCCGGCCCGCTAGCAGCCGCCACCCCCGCCTAGGCCACCTAGCAGCCCAACACCGCGTAGTAGCCGCCCCCGGCCGGGGCCGGCCCGCGCCAGCCCACCCCGTCGCTCCTGCGCCGGCTGCCGCTGACCAGGGGTGAAGGATCAGATGGCAACTAGAGAGAGGGGGAGTGAATAGGAGCCGGTAAAATTCTCCTCAAAGAACCCGGCCTATATCCTAGACAAATCCCGGTCACACACAAGCGATAGATCGAATCACACACCAATCGCCAAGACAACGAGGTTATGGATCAACCTCTAGTCCTAGGAACGATTCCTTGAAGCACACGCGGAAGCACAAGAAAGGAAGGGAGGAATCGAACCAAGAAGCAAAGCACACAGACTTTGGCGGACCGTCCGGCCAGGAGGGGCGGACCGTCCGCACTGGCCTCGCGGACCGTCCGCCCGCTCGCTGCCGCGGACCGTCCGCGCCAACACGCGGGACCGTCCGGGCCCTACGTCGCGGACCGTCCGATAAAGCACACAGAACCAACAGAAGCGACCCGAGAAAAACGGACCGTCCGCAAAGACCGGGCGGACCGTCACTGAAGCTCGGACCGTCCGCGAACCAGCTACAACAAAAACCAAAAGCCAAACCGGATCGAAAGCAAAGACGCGCAAGAACACGACGAACACACGACGAACACGCAACTCGCGTACCGTCCGCCACCTTCCCGCGAACCGTCCGCGCCGCACGGACAGAGCAGAAAACTGCTCGACCTCGAAGGTCAACTCCCCCAAATCATCATCGGATTTCCCAAACGGTTGAAGCTGTGGAGACAAGGGTTTGGGGACTTGAAAAGTGTCACACAAGGATGCTATAGCCCAAAAATCTTGCCTCCTAACTCCCTAAATCACCGGGAATCGCGAATCCTTTGAGCACCACCAAAAGCTAGAGCACCGAACAAAAATCCTTTAATCGAAGTGGTTTCCCAGCGTTTGAGGGCACAAGATCAATCACAAAGATGCACGAGACATCTATCCATGTTTCCCTCAAAGAAATCCAGGGAGAAACGAACTCAAATCCGCGCAATCACACCGAGAACAAAGGCACGAGAACAAGCACAAAAAGACCACGAAAAACACAACTCCGAATCTTCTATACAAACCAGGAAAGATTCACAAGTTCTAGCATGCCGCCCTAGCATCCATCCCTCTCAACAAATCTCTCATGAAGCTCTCATGCTAGCCTAGAGAAAATAGAGAAGAAAATAGCTACGAAAATGAGAAATGGGAGGGAGGAAATGAAACCCAAAGTCGCGGAGAGGGAGAGCCATCCACACACCCTCATGGCTTATATATCGGGTCCCGCCGGAGTGGTAAATGACTCGACTACCCCTAACTTAACAACTGGCGATACAACCCACGTAGGCGCATTTAGGTAATGTTTGTGGGTCTTGCCATCAGACGGCCACGCCTATGCCACACCCCACGTCCTCTCGACGCAAGCCATGCGATCCCGCCGCGTGTCCTCCGCTTCGAAGCTTCCCGACACGCCCGGATCCCGTCTCCGTCGTGTTGGGCCCTGTGACTTGGTTTTGAGGCCCAAACCAAGAAACCGTCCTCCGATGGTTTTGTGGGCAAACCACCAAAGCCCGCGTGCTCGGTCCGGCCTCCCGCCAAACCACTTGACTCGACCGCCACCATGCACCGGCTCGATTGTCCATGACTTCGTCTTGCTCGTATCGCCACCATGTGGCCTGCACCTAGTCCCGCCGTCCACCGGGTCCCTCGAACCGAGCTTACTTGTCTCTCCATCTCCCGGAGGCCCCTCAAGGCTGAAGACCTTTCGCGCCCGTTCTTCACCTGCAACAACACGAACTAGGCCGCAGCCTACACCTGCGCACTAAGCCAAGAGTCAGTCCAACACCCGTTGTCAATCACTCATCACTGAGGAGCGGTCATCCATCGACCACTGGGATGCTCCTGGTCCTCAATCTCCCCCTTGATGAGTGCATTGACAACACACAACGCGAAATGAAATTCAGAGAAAGAAAGAAAAACAAAGAAGCTCAACTCATGACCAAAACCAAAGAAAGGCAAAGAAAGGTCACAAGCCAAGCAAAGCACAAACTCCACACTGAAAACAGCAAGAAAGCTCCCCCTGAACAAATGCAAGCTCCCCCTGAACATGTGGATGCAAACTTCCAAACTTTAGCTCACCTCTTCTGAATTTTCATTAAGCTCACCTCTTCTCCCCCTTGTTGACAATGTATGAATCAAGGTGAAATTGCAGAAATGCAAAACAAAGCACATAAACATCTACATGAGCTTCTCAAATAGGCCAAATCTAGTGTCAAGGGCTAAAAATGAGACAAAGATCACACATATGAATCATAGCATAGACAAAGCATTGCCACAAGTAATATATGAAAATACTAGCATGTGACAAAGCAAAATTTGCAGATTTAAGCAGTTTTACCAAAAGAATGCTCGCTTAACATGTAAAAGCCTATCCATGTCACACTCGAGCCACAAACATGCATACCACTCAGAGATCATACAAGGATATCAAATTCTCAGCAAAAGATCATGGAAAACACCCATAAAGCAAAGCATGTCATGTCAAAGCTCATGAGCCATGTGTCCACTTCGGGGAGACTTCTCCACTGGTGAACATCATGCAACATGTTTTGCACCCATATGTGAAAGATAAGACATTTTAAGCATAGACGTGATGGATGGAGCATTGTTCAAGCATTATACACTTCTTTTCAAGATTAAATCATTTCATGGTACATGAAGTGCCTTTGTGGCAAAAAGAAGCTTATGCTCCCCCATGAATGCAACATAGGCTAAACATTCACAATGATATTCGGCCTTTGGCCCAAATGCAAGAAAAAGACATCCAAGCACAATCTAAGCATAGAAAGCACATTTAGACCAAAACGTGACATGGATACACTACTACACATGAGTGGAGCACATTTCACCAAAAATGAGTCAAGATTAGCATTTATTTCAAAAAGGGCTATCTCACCACACATACATCTCAAATATTCCAAGAGCATAGCCTCACATCACCATTTCTCCACACATATAACCAATAACTCACAAATAGCCAAAGAGACTCAAATAAGGCATATGGAAGAAGCTCATCATCCTAAAATGCAATATGAGACAAATGCAACATGATATATGACAAGATGGCTATCCTACCATGGTTTATACATCAAGAAAAACATGTATATACATCAAGGTAAAACATGGTATGATACATATGATACAAAAAGGAAATCCCCCAAGAATCAACTAGAAAGGACAACAAACCCCAAGTTCCCCCCGCAAGCGCACAAATGTAGCTTGGTCGAGAGGCTTTGTAAAGATGTCGGCTAGCTGATCTTGGGTAGGGACATGACTCAACACAATGGTTCATTTTTCCACATTATCCCTCAAGAAATGATACCTCACTTCTATGTGTTTTGTTCTGGAGTGAAGCATTGGGTTTTTGGCTACGCTTATGGCACTGGTGCTATCACAAAGAAGTGGGATCTGGGTGCACTCCTCACCAAAGTCTCTCAAAGTGTATGAAATCCACAACAGTCGGGAACAACAACTCGCGGCCGCAACATACTCCGCCTCGGTGGTAGATCGAGCTACACTAGACCGCTTGCGGGAAGACCATGAAAGCAACGAAGACCCAAGAAACCGGCAAGTACCGAAGTAGACTTCCTCTCGACTCGACAACCGCAAAATCCGCATCGGAAAAACCATGAAGAGAAAGAGTCGAGGAGGACGAATACCAAAGGCAAAGACCAAGAGGGGGACCGTAGGCACCGAAAATCCTCTTGACGGCCTGTCGATGTGATGTCCTCGGCGAAGCCTGAAAACGAGCGCACAGACACACGCTGAACTGTATGTCTGGCCTCGTCGCCGTCAAGTAGAGAAGGGAGCCGATCATGCTCCTGTACTCCCTCTGGTCCACTGGTTCTCCGTCCTCGTCCGCATCCAAAGTGGCCGTACTCCCCATGGGAGTCGACATCGGCTTCACATCGTGCATCTGGAACTTCCTCAGCATGTCTTTCGTGTACTTCGTCTGGTGCACAAAAGTTCCGTCCTTCACTTGCTTGATCCCGCGACTCGAGAAAGTACCGCAACTCGCCCATCATGCTCATCTCGAACTCCCCGCTCATCTCATCCGCAAACTTGGCAACAAGGTTATGTGACGAGCCACCAAAGACAATATCATCCACATATATCCGAACAATCAACAAGTCATTTCCATGCTTGAGGAGAAACAAGGTAATATCCACGGTACCCATCACAAACCCTCTCGCTCAACGGAAAACCTCTCAATCTCCCATACCAAGCACGGGCGCCCGTTTCAACCCATACGAGCCCTTTTCAACCTGTACACCCTGTGTGGGTACAACTCACTCTCAAACCCAGGTGGCTGCTTCACATACACCTCCTCCTCTATGACCCCATTCAGAAAGGCACTCTTCACGTCCATCTGAAACAACTTGAGCCCTTTAGCCACGACAAAGGCTAGAAGGATCCGAATTGCCTCAAGACGGGCCACAAGAGAAAAGGTCTCCTCATAGTCGATCCCCTCCTTCTGACTAAACCCCTGAGCAACAAGTCTGGACTTGTTCCTCACAACCATCCCATTCTCTCCCTCTTTGTTCTTCCAAACCCACTTGGTTCCTATGGGATGGCAATTTGGAGGTGGTTCAACTAACTCCCACACACGGTTCCTCTCAAAGTTTTCCAACTCCTCATGCATAGAATTGACCCAGCTTTGCATCGGATAAAGCGTGTCCAATGTCCTTGGGCTCAAAAGTGGCAACAAAAGCAAAGATGAGCAAAATGAGAGGAATTCCTGGACCTTGACCTTGTAGTACGTTCGTCGATGTCCCCAATGATCTTCGACAGGGGATGCACTTCTTGAATCCGCCGGGGAGCCTCACGCCTCGAGACTACCTCCCCCTCAACTTCAGCTTCTCTTGCCTGGTCCTCTTGTCGCACCATCGTTGTCCATGAAGTAGACGGTCCACGCTCCGTAGTGGTCGTAGGAGAAGTAGTGGGTACACACTCAGCTTCAGGTGCATGGTTCTCCCCATCATCATCTCCAGCTTCATCCTTCTCCTCTTCAAAGAGATCCTCGGCCATCTCCTCGTCACCTGCACATTCAAAGCCAAGAGAGGTACATGGCATTGTCTCGTCGAAGGTTACCTCGCAAGTTTCCATGATTTTGTTAGTCTCAAGGTTAAGCACCCTATAGGCTCTAGAGTGGTTAGCATATCCAAAGAAAATACCATCACTAGACCTAGCCTCAAACTTGTCGAGTTTTCCCTTCTTAAGAATAAAGCACTTGCAGCCAAAGACTCGGAAATGACTCACCTTGGGTGCCCGACCATGCATAAGCTCATAACAGGTCTTCTTCTTGAAAGTTCGCAATAAAATCCTGTTGGAAACATGACAAGCCGTATTGACCGCCTCAGCCCAATACCTCCTCGGAGTCCTGTGCTCATCGAGCATCGTCCTAGCCATCTCACAAAGAGTCCGATTTTTCCTTCCACAACTCCATTTTGAGGGGGCACATAAGGGGTCGAATACTGATGTTCAAGACCTAGATCACGACAAAAGGCATCAAAACGAGAGTTCTTGAACTCTGAGCCATTATCACTGCGGATAGCTCGAATAGCATTCCCATGCCTCTAGTTTTTCAACCTCACGATTAGATCTCGAACAAAGCCAAATGTCTCACTCTTATCCTCCAAGAAAACACCCAGGAATAGCGAGAGTAATCATCCACCACAACAAGGACATACCACTTCCCACCCACCGAGCGAACTCGAGCTGGCCCAACAAGGTCCATATGCAACAGCTCTGTCGGACGCTCGGTCATGACATCAGTCAGGGGTGGATGGGGAGTGGCTACCGTCTTGCCATGCCTACACGGAGCACAAACCAAATCCTTCTCAAGCTTCAACCTCGGCAATCCTCGGACAAGGTCAAGACCACTCAAGTGGGAAACCAAATCAAAGCTCAAGTGTCCCAACCGCCTATGCCATTTCCACAAATCAGAAGAAGGACCAGCCATCAAACAACGAAAGCAGACCCAAAGAACGAGAGAAATCAGCCCTGAAAATCTGACCCTCGGGGATGATCATACAGACAAGATCACCTCGAGAATCCAGCAAACGGGACTCGCCAGACTTGAAACGCACCTCAAAATCCTCATCAAGCAACTGAGAAACCGAAAGCAAATTGAAACCCAAAGACTTCACAAGAGCAACTCTCTTCAACGTTACCTTGTCACTCACATGCACAACACCCTCAAAAATCACCCTTCCTCGTCCATTGTCCCCAAATGTGATGTACATCATTTCCTTCACTGGGGTGAGGCTGGAGAACCACTTCTTATCTCCGGTCATGTGTCGAGAACATCCGGAGTCGATCAACCAAATGTTCTCCAAGCCTCCTGCCTCTAGTCAGAAACAAGAACGAGAGTGAGCTAGCGACTCGACACTGGGGTTAGCACAAAGAAAGTTAAACCAGTGTCGAGCCATCTGCTCAAATGAGGGGTTAGCAAACATCATTCCCTTGCCACCAAACTTCCCATGTCCCATGGAAGGAGTACGAGCACCACGAGGGGGAAAACGTGGTTCGTAGTTCCTCTGGAACCCAAAGCTGCGATCATCTCCCCTAAACCCGTATTGAGGACGAGTAGGGGGACGTCCAAACAAAACCACCACGAGCCCGACCAAACCTCTCACCAAAGATGCACACCATCATCTCTCTTCTCAAACCTCGCACCACCACCTCTCCGTGGGAACCCGCCGGAAGACTCCTCACACTTCCCACACCCCGTGGAAGTGGCACTCTAGGCTCGGGAATACCATGAGACCGGCGATACTCGGCCCCGGTTTGCTTGCTCCCTAGCAAGCCTCTCATCCCTCTTCCTCTTGTAGCAAAACTCGCAAGATGCCTCTCCTTGCCACAATACTCACACCGAAGGGGATGGATTTTGGTTTTGGCTCGGCTTCTCTCTAGGCTTCTCACCCTTCTCACCCACAAACTTCACCCGGTTTCGGAAGTCATTTGTCTTAGGTGGGAATTTGGGTGGATCTTGGGTTGTGTCAAGCTTGTTGCAAAGGTGGTTGGGCTTTGGTGTGAAAGAGTTCTTGGGTGCTTTTGGAAGTGGAACTTGGATGTCTCCGATCACCTCAAACTCGGGGTTAGACTCAACGCACTTCTCATACACACTCTCCCCCACTCGTTCTCTCCCACTTTCTCACCCAACTTCTCAAAACCCAAACCACGACCATCGGCTCTCTTGAACTCCTCAATCATGATTTTCAATTGAGGTTCCCGCCGTACAACCAACCCAACACCTTCCTCAAATAGTCATTCTCCTCATTGATGACATCCAAACGGGAAGTAAGTTCAAGATTGCGCAAAGTAACTTCATCACAGCTAGAGCATGCATTTGCAACAGGAGATTTCAAAGATGCTTCCAAAGAACTAATGGTAGAACGAGCATCAACAAGCTTAGCATGCATAGTAGGACATGATTTACAAGCACCAAGCAAAGTGGGTCTAGCCTTAAGCTCATCATACTCAGCCGTAAGAGCATCTAGTTTAGCCAAAGTGGAAGCATTCTTCTCATTAAGCAACTTGATCTCATTCAACCATGCATCACACTCAAGATATTCAACATCATCAGGAGTAGTAGGAGCAAGTTTCAAAGAGTCATTCTCAAGTTTCAATTCAAGCAATTTGGACTCTAACTCTCCTACTTTCTCACTAGCATTCTCAAGTTGAGCCCTAAGATCTTTCCTCATCTTCTTAGCATCTCTCAACGCACTATCACGGTTGTCAATCAAGCCATTCAACCTAGTGATTTCAGGAAGCAAAGAGTCGGGGTCACAATTTACCTCATCCTCCGAGTCGGAGTCGCTGTCTTCCTTGTCGCTCTTCTTGCTGCTCGACCACAAAAGCCTTCAAGCGCCACACAGCTCAATCCACTGAGGTTTCGGCTTGCACTCTTCTTGCCCTTGCGCCTCCCGACGTCTTCATCTTCACTGATTGAGCTTGACTGCGCGTCGCTTGAGCTTGAGTCGACGTCGCTCGCACCGGCCACCATAGCTCTTGCCTTGTCCTTCTTGTAGCCGCCCTTGCTCGGTCGCCGCTTGTCCTTGTCCTTGCTCTTGGATTTGCTGAAGTGCTTGCCCTTGGAGGAGTACTTGTCTTCACGCCTCGAGTGCGCCTTGTACTCGCTCATCTTGTACTTGTTCTCCTCCGCTTCCGGGCACTCGGCGATGAAGTGTCCACGCTTGCCACACTTGTAGCATGTCCCCGAGCTCCACCTTGCATTCCTCCGGCTCACATGTAGTCGATCAAAGCTCCTTGAAAGCAAGGCCAGCTCCTCCTCGCCCAGCACATCAAACTCCTCATCTGGAATAGACATAAGAGAAGACAAGGAAAACTGTCGACAGGAAGGGTTAGATTTGCCCTTTGATCCGCCCACAAGAGCAAGACTATGGTCAGTCGAGCCCTCATGCTTGGATTGCAACTTCCTGTCAACCTCAGCCGACTTGAGCTTAGAAAAGAGGTCATCCAACTCAATAGTCAAATACTGCCCAGACTCCTTGATGGCCTCAACCTTAGCACCCCAAACATTTGTATCCAAGACATGCAAAAGCTTCAAAGCCTGATCGTGCTCGGTGTAAGGAAAATCCTCAACATTAGCCTTCATGTTGTTCACGATGGCGGTGAACCTCTGAAACATCGCATCGATGTCCTCACCGGGAAGTTGAGTGAAGTTCTCATATTGCATCCGGTAAGAGACAAAGAGGCGAGCCTTCACATGGTTATCACCACCGTGAGCAACCAACAACTTCTCCCAAATTTGCCAAGCAAGATTCAAATGATGAACACACTCAAACTCAGGATCACACAAGCTCCGGACCAAGTGATCAACGGCTTTTGCACTTGCCTCATACTTGGCCTTAGCACCAGCATCAGTCACCATAAGAGTATGGATGTTGACCGGAATAGCATAGGTCTTGTCAAGCACAATGAAATCCAACAACTTGCCACGAAGAAAGATCATCATACGAGCCGCCCACTTGTGGTAACCCTTGCCATCTGTTGACGGTGAAAATCCGTCAACCTAGCCATGAGTTTACCTTCGGTGTTGGCATAACTTTTGTATCTTATTCATTGGTACTAACCCCCGTGGTATAACAAGTTCACTTGTGCATGTCGGTTTTGGAGTTATGTGTTTACGCAGGGTTTTAACGTTGAAAGCAAGACTTCCGGGATAAGTTCATTAAGCACCTCATGACAAGACCTTGAAGCCCGATACAAGTCAAGCAATGAAGTGAACATGACTCCAAGAGCCCAAGGACCAAGCCCGAGAAGATGATAAACTCCGAGGACCGAACCGTAAAAGTGCTCGAATCTTGCAAGACAAGGAGTTGAGTCCAATTCGGAGAGAAACCGACGTCAAGGGCCCACATGCAAAAGGGGAGAACATCTAGAAGACGTGGGAAGCAACACCGGCGAAGCAGGCCGCGGGATGGGCCGGGTGGGCCCGGGCCGGCCGGCCCAGGCCGGCCGGCCCAGCCCAATTCGGGGCCCAATCGGCCTCCCCTTTGACCTAATTGCTTCTCAGGCTATAAATAGCCCCCTGACCGAGAGCCACGCAGAACGGAAGTCGTAATCCACCGCCGAGGAGCAGAGAAGCTTGAGGGACATCATCTCGGAGATGAGGGTCGTGCTAGTTGTCTAGGGTTTCCCTAACCGACGTGGGAACCTTGCATGGAAGACCACGTCGGAGCTCCGGAGCGAGGATCAAGATCGAGGGAGGGCCCCGGTGGTGATCTTGTTCATGTAATCATTCATGGTGAAGTTTGTAAGTGAATCCGATTTCTAGCGATCAAGTGCCTTCTCGATGATTTTGTTTTCTTCTTGGTTTTGCTTCTTCTACGATCTAGTCTGCAGCTAGATTACTTAGGGTGCTCTTGTAGCCGCGGTGGCTAGAGGTGCATACCGGACCGGCCAAGTGATTTCAACTTGTTCTATCGAACTCGCCCTAAGCTCCCCGCATGAATAGGGATACGTTGTGACAGAACGGGGGTCTCGAAAGGCGGATGTTTTCGGAGTCGGATGGGAAGGCCACGATTTAAAGATGCTTTTAATGAGATTCGCTTTTCTATCTTCATCTATCTTGTTTGGAGCTACAACATAAGCATGATCTAGATTCTCTAGATTGGTTATCTCTTGCTTTCTCTTGTTACCTCTTTAGTAGATTAGATTAGATTCGTTTTCTTTATGAGTTAGTAGATAGATGCAACTTGTCTTCATTAGATAGCTTTACCTTGCTTTACTAGATTGAATCCTTGCATTGCACATTGTTCCACGGATTCGATACCTTGGGTTCACCACTCGAGGGAAGAAGGGTCCCTTGACTACGACGGGAGACTTGTCCGCTTGCAAGTCACAAACGAACTTTGATACAACTATTAACCGTCAACAAGACCCTTTTTCTGGCGCCGTTGCCGGGGAACAAGCAATCAAGATCCGATCTAGTATCGCTTATCTTTCAGTTTTTCTTTTGATTTTCTTTTGCATCTCTTATGTTTGATCATCCCTGAAAAGAAAAAAATCAATCTAATCTAGTTTTGATTAACCCTAGTTTTTATGTTTAGATTTTTATTTTATCACTAACCCTAACCGGAGATGGTTGGCTACCTCTCCAAGAAACCCAAACGTTTTTGTGGATGATCCAGGAAAACTTTACAGGCAAAGGTGACGTGCAACACAAGCTAAAGGGGTGGAAACCCTAGATTCAAAAGTTGAAGTCGAAGGACCGTCAAAATCTCCAAGGGAATCACCACCTCCAAGTCCAAAGGAAGATCAACCTCAACCACCGGAGCGCTACGCACCCCGGACATCGTTGATCTACCTATCATAAACCTTCAAGACGTCGGGAGGCCGTTCAAGATCAAGGTCTCAACTATCCGCATGACGATTGCGAGAGCTGAATGCATACGAGCCAGATTCCTTGAGTGGCATATCGGTTGACTTAAGAGGAGGATGGAGAAGATGGAGATGGAGAAAGAAGCTCAACACCTAAAGGCCGCCGAAGCAAGTTCCACATGCAAGGAGTGTGAAGTGTTCATCGTGATGAAGATGCTAGACGCAAGTGGGACAACTTGCCGGGCGCCCGATGGGTAACAAAGAAGAATATCCGAGACAACTCCAAGGTCCCAAGACGGCGAAGGCTACTCAAACTCATTCGGGAGAGATGAAGGATCACACTAGAGACCATGAAGATCACGACCGAAGGACCGGAGTTCGAGATGCCGAGCCACAAGGAAGTTGTTGCATCCGTCAAGACCAAAGGACAAAGCCGACTCGTGAAGACCAAAAAAATTGACTAAGCCAAAGTGGGTACCCAAGATTGCAACGCCCGCAAAGAGCGTTGATCCGGAGTAATCAAGTGAAGAAGTCTAGCCATGGACTATAAACGAAGCGCTAGGCGGGAGGCAACCCGTTTCGTCGAGTCAAGAATAAGCTACCGGGAGGACAACCCGATTCCAGGTTCTTCGAGTCTTTTTAATTCAGTTCTGAATTTTACTACGCAAAACCTTAGACTTAGAATGGTTGAACAATATTAGAGACATAATTCTTGGTTGAATATTTTGCTTGATCATAAACCCTTTACATGAACCATCCTATGTGATTGTTTGCTTCTTTTTCGAGAAACCACAACCAAAAAAAAAATTTCAGAACCAAACTCAACCCTTCACCCTCATTATGGTGCTGTGGTTGACTTGTTTTTCATGCTAAAAACACACGAGTAGAGCCACGACTTGTATCTAGATGTTATTTAAATTTCAGCATGTGGTAGGACTCGCGTGAACCTAGAAACTTGATCTTTGGTTGGTTTAAAAATCCATATTCTTGGTTTCTCTAAGATTAGAATTTTTCTAAGCCTCACTTAATTTTATTTCATTCAAAATCTCTCTCATCTAATCAAAATTAGGACCTAAACCTATGCCCCCATGATCAAGCCGGGAAAAGCTTGCTCTCAACCAATGAAGGCAAACTATACCGGTGAGACCGAAATCGACGTAATAAAAAAATATTTTCGACTTGCATTTGTTTTTAATGGTTTAAAAACTTCTCTAAAATTATGTTCGAGCTCTTGCATGGCTCTGAAAAATATTTTTAAATTTCGAAATTAGAGGAGTGCTTAGCTTTAAAGGGGGGCAATCTAGTTAACCTAACCATGCATGCACCATGATACATCACGGGATGCCCCTCCAACATATTTAAACCACATGCAAAGTACAAGCATGGGGGGGCAGCCAAGGCTTTGTTTTGTAGGAATATCTTGGATGCATGGGAGGCAAGGGAGTATGGAAGTGAATCAAGCGAAAACATCAAGTGGAAGGAGCAATAATGCAAGCGAAGGAGTGGACGGGAACGTTTGGAAGGTGTACGCGATCATGAAGCAACATGCATGCACTAGAGAAGAACCGAGCCAAGAGGAGGAGAGAGGTAAGTCTTTTATCCAACTCATTGTTCGTGTGCTCTAGTTTGTAGGCCGGAATCACCTTAGACTTAGCCATCCACCGCGTTTGTTTCGTGCAACAAATCACATCCTTAATCCACTCAAAGTCCAGACTCCAAAATAATATTTGTGTACCTTGTTACCGGGCGAAAACCCCGGATATTTATTTGTGAGGGAGAGCGCTGCAATCAAGGAAGAAACTACAAGTCTTTTCACCGAAGAAGAAGGGATCATCGTCGTCTAAGCCATCATCGACAGCCTCTTCGAGGAGGCGCTCGGTTTCCGAGTCTCCTTGGAGTATGGGGGAGGACACGTCACCACTGAGGAGGAACCACTCTTCCCCTTGGTGGCATGAGGGCCTCACAAAACTCGTTTATTAGGTTTACCAAACTTCAATAACATATGGAGGAGCCGCCCGTCCAACCTCACCACTTGACACGATCATCCGCTCCACCTCCATATGCTCCGCGGTATTCCGAGGGGTATGTCATCATGACGGAGGAGGAGAAGAAGCTCGCTCACCTTAAGTAGAGGCTTGTAGCGAACGTCGACATCGACGGACCAAGCTCTCCACATATTGGGTTTCACACGGGACACCGGTGCAATTCTCTAACGGAGTGTCGGCAAACACCCACAAGGAATTCGCCTAGGAAATTTTCGTGACCATGGCGCATACCCTTGATGAAGGAGTGCTGAGTCTCTCATTCCGTTGGAGGGAGCCCACAAGTGGAGAAGAAGGAAGACACCGTCGGAAGGGTAACCTCGATCAATGATGCTATTTCTAGCACCTTGATGGGGTAATCTCCTTTCATCCATGGGTTGCAATCGATCTTGAGATGTAATCACACTTTGTTGGATTATCTATCTATCCTCTTATGTTGAAAATACTTTAATGCTTAAGGCTAGCAACCATGCCGTAAAGGGAGTATAGGCCTCAATGCTTCCTTGGATCCATTCAACACAATCCCCGATAGACTAGATTGGTTTTCATGTTCGAAACGATTGCATGTTCTAGTATCGTAGACCCATGGGCGAGTGTCTTCTACTTTCAAAAGGGAGCTCCGGAACAAGTATGTGCATGAAGGCACATGGGAAGGCTTTTGGAGTATGATCACGGGAAGAGACCATCAGCGAAGAAATACTATCCGGAACCCATCATCCTAGTGTGTCACTTTTGTGCAAATGGATTTTTGGGAGAACAAGAGAGACAAAGATAACCAACACGGAGTTGAATTGGCTTTACTCGGCTTTGATTGCCAAGTGGCCAATAGACCCCACTCACCTATGATCAACCGGTGGTGTTGTTGCAACATCGAGTTCGGAAGATATTGGTTCGGGGTGTTACCTCTCCATGTTGACTATCTCTTTAAAACCGGGTATTACAAGGAACCCAAATCATCTCCTACCCGGGACTTCCCTAGGAATATATGAAGAAAGGAAAATATAAGAGTGAAGATGAGAGAGGAGGCTTACAAGTGGCCTAGGTGAATTTGCCCCTTCCGGATTGAAGATTAAGACTTTTCTTAAGGGGAAGAAGATCGGTTAGAGGAAGGACTTCTTGTGCCGGCGAAGAAAAAAAATAATAAAAGAAAAGAATTATAGGAGAAGGATCTTCTATGGCCCAAGAAGGAGGTGCACAACAAAATTATTTTCCACCATTCGGAGAAAATCCGGCATCGCCAAATTACTACGGTGGTGTACCAATGCAAGCATGGGGGAGTGGTGCAGCCATACCCCCACCATTTTCGCGGTGCCCAACGTAGCCTTTGCGGAGCCATATGCACACCTTCCTCAACCACAACAAAATGTGGCCACCATTGGAGGATACGCTGCAAGAAACATGCAAAATATTGCAGCCTTCCAAACCAATGCAAACCAAATGGGTGAAGGTAATGCAACATTCGCTTATGAGCTTTGACACCTTCACCTAGCACCGTCGGACAATTCATATGAGGAGTGGTGCATTATGAGTAAGGGTACAACAACCAAGACTATCAATATCAACCACCGGCAGAAGATTAGAGAGAGGAGGAGCTTTAGCTATCTTTCCTTTACCCCCTTTTATTTAATTTTCAGCTTGTTTGCACCTATGTTTGCGTAGTATTTTCAGCTTTGCTTTAATTTTCAGTTTTTAGTTTAAATTTTCAGCGTGTATCTTAGTGTTTATTTTCATCATGAATAATGACGCCACCAAGTTTTACCTTTGGTAAAGTTACAAAGTTTGTGCCATGATGATATATGATTATAATTGCCGCTTTGTTTATCTTTGTAATTGATTTATGCATGTTTAACCTAGTGCTCTCTTAAAAATACAAATCTGAAATTATCTAAATGCTAGCTCAATCTTCAGCGGAGGTTATGATTAAAATAAAGACCCATAGTGTTTTATGTGCTCTCAAGTTATGAATAGATTAAAGATGTCTTTTATGCTCAAAAATATTGCTAACCTTGTCATAAATATCACTTGTGTGTTGCTCAACCTATCCAGAGCCTTATATATATTTGAGTGCATAAACCTTAGTGTACAAGATTTATGTTTGAGTGAGTTATTGCAGGCCATGATTTCTCTGGCCCGAGACTAAGAAGCTGGTCATTTCGTTTTTTTGCGTATCTATCTTTTTGCTAGCCTTTTATCCGTGCATTGTGTATCCCCGCATTGGAGATCTCACAAACCTCGCCGGATATCCACCCTTAAACCAAATATCATCTTTTGTGATTACCTCCTTGACCACAACCTATTGTTGAGAATGGATCATCAATTCAAGAAAGATCGCAAGACGGTGCCAACATTGAAGATTTCAAGTATCTCTCCAAGGAATAATACCCCGATACCTACCTTATTTTTCTGCCTCTTTGCTCGAGGACGAGCAACATCTAAGCATGGGGGAGGAGGTAGGTACGGTGCAGTTTTAGAGTTAAAAGGGGAATATTTAAAAAAAAATGATGATGAAAGAAAAAAAATCCAGCGATATTCATGACTTTCAAGGTAAAGAAAATATATATATATATATATAATGAAAGAAAGAAAGAAAGAAAGAAAAGAATGAGAAATATGAGGAAGAGAAAAAAATATATATATGCGTAAAAGTGAACTCCCCGGTCCTCTAAGAGTGCATTCAAGGCTTCAAGTTTAAAAGATCCATTCTCATTTTCCAACCATGTGCAATCCGATAACGAGGACTTCCTTTGTGCCTCGGGATCACTCTTTGCCATTTGCACATGTCCACTCATCTAAAAGCGTGTGTATTTTTCTCTTTCCCCTCCTTGACTTAACATTATTTTCCAATGACCTTTTTGACGAGTCTCGGTAAGACCATGAGAAGCTTGTCTTGTTTTGACAACACCTCATTTATAAAATCTTGTTAGGACTAAACTTTCCCAAAGCTCCATATAAAGCCTACCACACATATATGTTATGAGAGGGAAAGGAGTAGAATATATAGGCTTGAGAGACAAGTGAGATGAGAGTTCATGAGCAATATACAAGATGATTTAAATTTGTGAACTTGGTTTAGCTTTTCTTTATCTTGTTCTTTATTTCAAAAATTCTGAGGTCTATTTAAACTTGGTGAGCATGTTAATACTTGTGGGATAAGCTTAATGAGAATCTACCCTCCGTAGAGGTGAAGGCTAGTACATTATGGAACTTTAACGAATTAAACTTTTGAGAGCATTATGTTTTTTTTCATGTATGATCAAGTGCAAGGTTTAAACAATGAAGGGCAACGATGATATCCATCGAAGGCTTACTCGAGGATGAGCAAGGTTTAAGCATGGGGGAAATGTTGACGGTGAAAATCTGTCAACCTAGCCATGAGTTTACCTTCGGTGTTGTCATAACTTTTGTATCTTATTCATTGGTACTAACCCCCGTGGTATAACAAGTTCACTTGTGCATGTCGGTTTTGGAGTTATGTGTTTACGCAGGGTTTTAACGTTGAAAGCAAGACTTCCGGGATAAGTTCATTAAGCACCTCATGACAAGACCTTGAAGCCCGATACAAGTCAAGCAATGAAGTGAACATGACTCCAAGAGCCCAAGGACCAAGCCCGAGAAGATGATAAACTCCGAGGACCGAACCGAAAAGTGCTCGAATCTTGCAAGACAAGGAGTTGAGTCCCATTCGGAGAGAAGCCGACGTCAAGGGCCCACATGCAAAAGGGGAGAACATCTAGAAGACGTGGGAAGCAACACCGGCGAAGCAGCCGCGGGATGGGCCGGGTGGGCCCGGGCCGGCCGGCCCAGGGCCGGCCGGCCCAGCCCAATTCGGGGCCCAATTGGCCTCCCCTTTGACCTAATTGCTTCTCAGGCTATAAATAGCCCCCTGACCAAGAGCCACGCAGAACGGAAGTCGTAATCCACCGCCGAGGAGCAGAGAAGCTTGAGGGACATCATCTCGGAGATGAGGGTCGTGCTAGTTGTCTAGGGTTTCCCTAACCGACGTGGGAACCTTGCATGGAAGACCACGTCGGAGCTCCGGAGCGAGGATCAAGATCGAGGGAGGGCCCCGGTGGTGATCTTGTTCATGTAATCATTCATGGTGAAGTTTGTAAGTGAATCCGATTTCTAGCGATCAAGTGCCTTCTCGATGATTTTGTTTTCTTCTTGGTTTTGCTTCTTCTACGATCTAGTCTGCAGCTAGATTACTAAGGGTGCTCTTGTAGCCGCGGTGGCTAGAGGTGCATACTGGACCGGCCAAGTGATTTCAAGTTGTTCTATCGAACTCGCCCTAAGCTCCCCGCATGAATAGGGATACGTTGTGACAGAACGGGGGTCTCGAAAGGCGGATGTTTTCGGAGTCGGATGGGAAGGCCACGATTTAAAGATGCTTTTAATGAGATTCGCTTTTCTATCTTCATCTATCTTGTTTGGAGCTACAACATAAGCATGATCTAGATTCTCTAGATTGGTTATCTCTTGCTTTCTCTTGTTACCTCTTTAGTAGATTAGATTAGATTCGTTTTCTTTATGAGTTAGTAGATAGATGCAACTTGTCTTCATTAGATAGCTTTACCTTGCTTTACTAGATTGAATCCTTGCGTTGCACATTGTTCCACGGATTCGATACCTTGGGTTCACCACTCGAGGGAAGAAGGGTCCCTTGACTACGACGGGAGACTTGTCCGCTTGCAAGTCACAAACGAACTTTGATACAACTATTAACCGTCAACACCATCGAAGTGCGGCGGACCGCCCCGCTCAACGTACGCCATCTTAGGATTCAAGACTTGTCAAAGTCGCAAAGAATCCGACACCAAGCTCTGATACCAATTGAAGGATCAGATGGCGACTAGAGAGGGGGGGAGTGAATAGCCGGTAAAAATTCTCCTCAAAGAACCCGGCCTATATCCTAGACAAATCCCGGTCACACACAAGCGATGGATCGAATCACACACCAATCACCAAGACAACGAGGTTATGGATCAACCTCTAGTCCTAGGAACGATTCCTTGAAGCACACACGGAAACACAAGAAAGGAAGGGAGGAATCGAACCAAGAAGCAAAGCACACAGACTCTGGCGGACCGTCCGGCTAGGAGGGGCGGACCGTCTGCACTGGCCTCGCGGACCGTCTGGCCTGCTGCCGCGGACCGTCCGCGCCAACACTACGGACTGTCCGGCCCTACGCCGCGGACCGTCCGATAAAGCACACAGAACCAACAGAAGTGACCCGAGAAAAATGGACCGTCTGCGAAGACCGGGCGGACCGTCCGCGTGGGTCCCGGACCGTCCGCTACTGAAGCTCGGACAGTCCGCGAACCAGCTGCAACAAAAACCAAAAGCCAAACCGGATCGAAAGCAAAGACACGCAAGAACACGACAAACATGCGACGAACACGCAACTCGCGGACCGTCCGCCACCTTGCCGCGGACCGTCCGCGCCGCACGGACAGAGCAGAAAACTGCTCGACCTCGAAGGTCAACTCCCCCAAATCATCATCGGATTTCCCAAACGGTTGAAGCTGTGGAGACAAGGGTTTGGGAACTTGAAAAGCGTCATACAAGGATGCTATAGCCCAAAAATCTTGCCTCCTAACTCCCTAAATGACCGGGAATCGCGAATCCTTTGAGCACCACCAAAAGCTAGAGCACCGAACGAAAATCCTTGAATCGAAGTGGTTTACGGCGTTTGAGGGCACAAGATCAATCACAAAGATGCACGAGACATCTATCCATGTTTCCCTCAAAGAAATCTGTGGAGAAACCCACTCAAATCCGTGGAATCACACCGAGAACAAAGGCACAAGAACAAGCACAAAAAGACCACGAAAAACACAACTCCGAATCTTCTATACAAACTAGGAAAGATTCACAAGGTCTAGCATGCCGCCCTAGCATCCATCCCTCTCAACAAATCTCTCATGAAGCTCTCATGCTAGCCTAGAGAAAATAGAGAAGAAAATAGCTACGAAAATGAGAAATGGGAGGGAGGAAATGAAACCCTAAGTCGCGGAGAGGGAGAGCCATCCACACACCCTCATGGCTTATATATCGGGTCCCGCCGGAGTGGTAAATGACTCGACTACCCCTAACTTAACTACTGGAGATACAACCCACGTAGGGGCATTTAGGTAATGTTTGTGGGTCTTGCCATCGGACGGCCACGCCTTTGCCGCACCCCGCATCCTCCCAGCGCAAGCCATGCGATCCCGCCGCGTGTCTTCCGCTTCGAAGCTTCCCGACACGCCCGGATCCCGTCTCCGTCGTGTTGGGCCCTCGGACTTGGTTTTGAGGCCCAAACCAAGAAACCGTCCTCCGATGGTTTTGTGGGCAAACCACCAAACCTCGCGTGCTCGGTCCGGCCTCCCGCCAAACCACTTGACTCGACCGCCACCGTGCACCGGCTCGATTGTCCATGACTTCGTCTTGCTCGTATCGCCACCATGTGGCCCGCACCTAGTCCCGCCGTCCACCGGGTCCCTCGAACCGAGCCTACTTGTCTCTCCATCTCCCGGAGGCCCCTCAAGGTTGAAGACCTTTCGCGCCCATTCTTCACCTGCAACAACACGAACTAGGCCGCAGCCTACACCTGCGCACTAAGCCAAGAGTCAGTCCCACACCTGTTGTCAATCACTCATCACTGAGGAGCGGTCATCCGTCGACCACCGGGACGCTCCTGGTCCTCAAGGGGGACCCACTGGTCATCCCCTACCCGGCGCCCATTTCCGCCCCGGACTCCGCCGCAGCGTGAGTCCGAGCTCCGCACGCGTCCTCCGCGTGGCCCGCATGCCAAGGAGTCCGCCCGGGACTATTTAAGGCCGCCGCCGCCCCTGGACCGCCTACCCGAGACCCCCGTGCCCTAGCCGCCGCTTTGCGCCGCATCGCACCGAAACCCTAGCACCACCGCCTTCGGGTTCTCGCCGCCGACGCCGCTTCGTCGCCAAGGAGCTGCCCTGGGGACGTGCTTGGAGGTGAGGAGGATCGTGGTGTCACTTGTGTTCAAGCCGGAGCTATGAGCCGCCCGCGGTAGCTCGCCGGAACTACCTCGCCGCGCCGCCGTGTCGACCCTCCGCTCCGCCGCGACCCCCGCCGCGCCGTTGCCCCCGCTAGCTTTGCCTCGCTCGCGCGTGTCGCGTAGATGCATTCAGCGCCTTGAATCGTGGCCCGGAACTCGAGATCAAGTTCGCCGGCGAGGTCACCGCCCGCGCCGCCGCAAGCCAGCTCGCCGCCGGCTATTGCCCCGCCGCCGGCCGCTTACATGCGTTCCTGGCCGCCGGATCGTGATCCAGTGGCCCAAATCCAATCCAGCCGCCCCGCCTTAAACCGCAGCCGTCACAGCCGTCGGATCTAGATCCAACGGGTCTAGATCTGGTCAACCCGAGTCAAGCCAGGTCAAACCCAGCCGGCCCGGCAGTTTTGCAGAAAACACCCCAAGTTTTCCAGTATTCACAAAAATACCCTTCCACCTTAGAACTTTCTTTACAGTTTAGTCCTTTTTCTTTATTTTAGCCCAGAACCTTTTAAAACTTTACAGATTAGTCCCTACACCTCCCCTAAGACATAACTTGGTCGTTTTAGCTCCGATTTTAGCGTTCTTTATGTCCACACGTTCGTCTCGAAGCGTAGATTAGTTTTATGCTACTGTTTAGATCTGTTTGATCTGTTTGGTGATTGTTTCTTATTTATTCTTATTGTATGCTTGTATGTGATGATTATGGACCGTAGAGAGCGATTCGTTCGAGGGATTCGAAGATCTAGTCGTGCAAGAGTTTGAGCAGCAAGGCTTTGTTGAAGGCAAGTATTCCTTGATGCATACCCGCTTGTCCTACATAACATGCATTTAAATTCACTGTCTTTACTTTTCCGCTTGCATTAATTTGATGGGAACCTATTAAGGATCATGCCTAGTCTTTTACTACCTTTACCTTGATGCCGGGTTTATCAAATTAATCTTGTGGTAGCTATTGCTTAGCATGCTCAACTGGGAAATGGTATAAATCAAACTTGGTTACTGTTATTATTCTATGTTCCGTTTATGGTCTTTACTTTACAAGACCACATTAATATGTTAATCGGAACATGGAGAACCACCCAGGAAAATAGTACAACCACAAGAACTAATGGGCAATGGTCTTGGCTGAATAATTAGGAACTTTAGCTTGGGTGATCTTACCTGATAAGGGCAAGGGATCGGCGGTACTGCGGGGTATAGACTCGCTCTAGCAGGGGGTTGGGTGAGTTATTCTTTTATGGTGGGGTATCGACCTGCTAGGGGACTTTATACCTTGCTATTTGATCCGGACCTTGTGGGTCATAACTTGCTAGGTAACCTTTGTAAAGGCCATGTAGCGTCCCTATGCAATCACACCTCGGTAGTGTGATATGGTGCCTTGCAAACACCGCATGGTTGGGTCTAAAGTTCTTTGGAGCTTTTACGCTGCTTGTGGGTAAGGATGTACAACCTCTGTAGAGTGTTAAACTAATCGATTAGCCGTGCTCACGGTCAAGAGCGACCTGGACACTCACATGATTAAATTATGGAACTTTAATGTTTAATTGCTGTTTTATTCTTTATTTTATGATGCTTATATCTTATTAATTGGGTTGGCATGAACTTACATTATTTAGTAATCAGGTTGCTAATAAAACTTGATCCACTAAAATGCTTAACTGCTTTAACCTTAGCCATCCACCATATGGCCTTGCATGTTATGTTGTTCTCTCTTGCTGAGTACGTCATGTGCTCACACTTGTTTATTCTCTTGCATCAACAATACCCGGATTTGCTGCTCAGACTGGGAGATTTCCAGGAGTTCTAGGTGTGTGTAGTCTTCAGTCAGCTGCCTGTGGAGGCATTTTTGTCTGCTGCGAGAACTCATTGTTTAATATTCGTTTAAGACTATGGTTTGTAATAACTCTTTATTCGTGTGGCACTGTTTTTGGTATTCATTATGTCTAAGCGTGTGTGTAACTTGATCCTGGCGCACACGTGATCAATGCATTCGGTTTTGCCTTTAAAACTGAGTGTGACATGTGGCCTGGAGAGATCCCGCCCGGCTGGGAGCCGGAGTGGGTGGAGGATGACGAATGAAGGCATCATGGATGGCCTCCCGTGGTGTTCTCGCTTTCCGCTTAGTTCAATTCCGCTGTTTCGAAAACTCTAAACTACATTGTGATGACAAAAACTTCGGTTTGTAATAATTAGACCCTTCGGGGTAAACTTCAGATGTTAATTATGATTGTATCTCTGGACTCACCTTCGCGTGAGTTTTAATGCGTATATGTCGATCCTTGTTGCTATGTAAGTGATTTACCGGGCGTTAACCCGGCAACTAACGACAAGATGACACTTTATTACTGCTTAATGGCCAAAGTGGATTGGTTTAGGCGGTAGTACGGTATTTTCCTGGGCGGGTTGTCACAGATGGCCCGTACACGCACACCACTATTTTGATAGACGCTCTATTTATCCTGGGTCATGGTGTAGAACGTGTATCCATTGATATCCATTCCTTCATATCTTGTAACAGTGAACAATGGCCCCTCTGCTAGATTCCTTATCTCGGCGGTAATTACAGCATTATTACTGCATGTCTCGACATAATCTCGGAGCCACATGCTGAAACCTTGCATGTGCATCTTTGCAAGACAAGCCCTACCACGGTTAGGGTTGTCGTCACGTAGTTGTCGTTTGTGCTCATTGGCAAACGGTGTAATCAGGTGCAGCTGTTGTATCACGGTGAAATAAGCCTTTTCGAAGGCATCTGCATACGGAGTGACTGACCTTTTCCCCATGGTCCCAACACCTGAAAGCCTACCTTCATGCCGTGAGCGAGGGACACTAATGGGGTTTTGTGGGTCCATATAACCCATGGCGCCCCACTCCACTGCTTCGATGGTCTCGTAGCCACGAACAATGGCTCCCTCCGGAAATAACCGGTTATGTACCAATGATTTCAGGAATCCATAGAACCTCTCATATGGAAATATCTGATGAAGGTAAGATGGGCCAAGGAACCAGATTTCCCTCGCGAGGTGTGTTGTTAGATGCAGCATGAGATCAAAGAATGACGGTGGAAAGGTAGCTTCAAGCAGGCATAGGGTCTCGAAATGCCTCCTCTCCAAGTCCAATAGTTTTTCCTCATCAATCACCTTCTGTTCTATTGCATTGAAGAATAAACACAAGCTCGTGACCGCGTTGTGAACTAGTTCTGTCTTGATACCTGTAAGTGCAACAGGAAGAAGAGTTGTCATCAACACATGGCAATCATGAGATTTCATCAAGTTGAAATTCATTTTCATGTCCTTCACTAACACTAGCCTCTTGAAGTTTGATGAGTAGCCTGAAGGTACTTTCAAATCATGCAAAAATTGACATAACTCTTTTCTTTCTGCTTTTGACAAGGTGGTTGCAGCAACGGGAAGGTTCGTCCCCGTCTTTGTTTCCTCTGCATAGAGCTCCGGCCTAATGCCCAGCACTTTAAGATCCTCCCTTGCATTTTTATGATCTTTTCCTTTGGACTTCTATTGTAGCAATGTTCCACAATTAGCATCACACACATTCTTCTTGACGTGCATGTTGTCAATCGAATGATGCACATCCAACATCGGCCAATACTCTAGCTCCCATAGAATTGATTTCTTGTTCCACATTCCTTCTTCTTCTTCACCATCTCGTTTCTTTCTTTTGCCAAGGGTTTTTTCAGTCAGTTTGGGTAACTCCTCGATAGTTTTGATGTCCTTGACTTTCAAGTGGACCAGATCTCTAGTCACATGCAACGGTGCCTCTCGATTCTCCATTTCCCCCATTAAACTGACATTCCATGGCCCGGTATATATGTTTCTTGCCGAGGAAACGATGGTGCCCCATAAATACATATTTCTTTGAATGTCTTAGCCATATTGTGCAAGTATCTTCCAAGCAGACATCAATACGGTCGCCAGGTTGCTTTGGCCCGGAGACCAATATTGTCGTTGATGGTGGTAAACAACATGCCATGCAATGTGAACTCCTCACACTTGTACTCATCCCAAACATCCGACACATAAGCTTCCATAATATCTTCAAGTCATCAACTAGTGGCCTCAAGTAGACATCAATACGGTCGCCAGGTTGCTTTGGCCCGGAGACCAATATTGTTAGCATCATATATTTCTGTTTCTTGCATAGCCAGGGTGGAAGGTTGTACAACGACAGCACGACGGGCCAGGTGCTATGTGTTGAGCTCTGGTTACTGAATGCGTTCACGCCATCTGTGCTCATAGCAAACCGTATGCTCCTTGCGTCGTCAAACCACAGGAAGTGGGTATTAATGTTACCCCATTGCGCTGCATCAGCGGGGTGCCTAAACTTGCCATCTTTCTTATAATTAAGCTCCTTTCGGCCTTCGTCATGCCAATGCAAGAGTTGGGCCTCCTTTCGTGTTGCGAACCATCTTCTCAGCCGAGGAATGATGCAAAAATACCATGCCACCCTCACAGGAGCCCCTCTATTAGCCTTCTTCTTCTTGCCTCTGATCTCGCCGGGCTCGTTCTCGTTATCAGCATTATTATCATCTCCACCATCCTTTTTCCTCTTGTACCGATCATAGCCACACTTGGGGCACTTGTCAAGGTCCGCATAATCTCCACGGAACAATACACAACTGTTTTTGCATGCATGGATTTTTTCAACCTCTATTCCCAGAAGACAGATTATCTTCTTCGCCTCATAGACAAACTATGCTATTTGGTTTCCTTCAGGTAGCATGTCTCTAAGCATGTCACACCCAATTTTAAAAGCAAAACCGAATGCATAGATCACATGTGCGCCAGGATAAAGTTACACACACACTTAGACATTATGGATACCAAAATCAGTGGCATATGAATAAAGAGTTATTACATGACCAAAGTCTTAAACGAGACATAAATATCGAGTTCTCGCAGTGGACAAAATGCCTCCACAGGCAGCTGACTGAAGACTACGCACACCTCCTGAAAATCTCCGGCGATATCTTCAAAGTTCTCCCAGTCTGAGCAGCATTCCAAGTGTTGTAGATACAAGAAAGTAAACAAGCGTGAGCACATGACGTACTCAGCAATAGAGAACAACATAACATGTAAGGCCATATGGTGGATGGCTAAGGTTCAAGCAGTTTAACATTTTAGTGAGTCAAGTTTTATTAGAAACATAATTACTAAGACTGTAAGTTCATACCAACCCAATTAATAAGGTATAAGCATCATAAATAAAGAGTAAAACAGCAATTAAACATTTAAATTTCCATAACTTAATAATGTGAGGGTCCAGGCCACTCTTGACTGTGAGCACGGCTAACTAGTTAGTTTGACACTCTGCAGAGGTTGTACACTTTCACCACAAGCAGCGTAAATGCTCCGAAGAACTTTGAACCCAACCATGCGGTGTTTGCAAGGCACCATACCACACTACCGAGGTGTGATTTCATAGGGACGCTACATGGCCTTTACAAAGGTTCCCTAGCAAGTTATGACCCACAAGGTCCGGATCAGTTAGCAAGGGATAAAGTCCCCTAGCAGGTCGATACCCCACCATAAAAAGAATAACTCACCCAACCCCCTGCTAGAGCGAGTCTATACCCCACAGTACCGCCGATCCCTTGTCCTTATCAGGTAAGACCATCCCAAGCTAAAGTTCCTAATTAATTAGCCAAGACCATTGCCCATTAGTTCTTTTGGTTGTACTGTTTTCCTGGGTGGTTCTCCATGTTCCGATTAACATAATAAAGTGGTCTTGCAAAGTAAAGTAACATAATATGGAACATAGAATGTAAAAGTATCCAAGTTTGATTAATACCATCCTAGTTAAGCATGCTAAGCCATAGCTACCCTCAAGATTAATTTGATTAACCCGATTTCAAGGTAAAGGTAGTGAAAGACTAGGCATGATCCTTAATAGGTTCCCGTCAAGTTAATGCAAGTAAGAAAAGTAAAAATAATGAATTTAAATGCATTTATGTAGGACAAGTGGGCATGCATCAAGGAAGACTTGCCTTCAACAAAACTCGGCTACTCAAACTCCGGCGCGTCTTGATCTTCAAATCCTTCGAACGCTTTGCTCTCTACGATCCACAATCATCACATACAAGCTTACAACAAGAATAAATAAGAAACAATCACCAAACAGTACAAACAGTACAAAACAGTGACATAAAACTAATCTATGCTTCGAGACGATCGCGTGGACATAAAGAACGCTAAAATCGGAGCTAAAACGACCAAGTTACGCCCTATAGAAGGTGCAGGGACTAATCTGTAAAGTTTTAAAAAGAATCTGGGCTAAAATAAAGAAAAAAGACTAAACTGTAAGGAATTTTGTAAGGCGGAAGGGTATTTTTGTGAATATCAAAAAACATATGGGGTTTTCTGCAAAATCGCCAGGGCCGGCTGGGTTTGACCAGGTTGAACAGGGTTGACTCGATCTAGATCCGTTGGATCTAGATCTAACGGTGACCGGCGCTTGCGGGTTAAGTGATGCGGCAGGGTTGAAACAGGCGCATCGGATATGGATCCGACGGCTCAGGACGTGCGCGTACAGCTGCGCGGCGGAGGGCGACAAGCGACGGCGGCGGCCGGCGGCGAGTGGCGGCGGGGGCTCGCCGGTGAACCCTATCTAGGGCTCCGGGGCTCGGTTTGAGGCGAAGAAAGCTCCTATGTGCGGCGCACCGGGACGGCGAAGCAACTAGGGGCGGCGGGAGCGGCGGAGATGCGGCGGAGCGGGCGGACGACGCGGCGGCGCGGCTCGGGAACTCCGGCGAGGGTTTCCGGGTGCTAGGGTGTGTGGGGACTGCGACAAGCGACGCGAGCGGGTCCTCACCTCCTGGCGCAGACCTTGGACGGCTTCACGACGACGAGACTGCGATGACGGCGAGGGAACACAGTGGCGGCGGATAGGGTTTCCGGCGACAGCGGCGCACGGGGCTCGGGCGGCTAGGGCACGGATTGGGGAGGTCCAGTGGGTGCGCGTGGCTTTAAATAGCTCGGGGGTCCCGTCCTCGACGTGCGGGCTAAGGCAACGGCGCACGCGGGAGTCGGACTCGGCGGCGGCGCACAGCAGGGCCGAGTCGGCGCGGGTACGGCCGGGTGGGAGGGGATGAGAAGCGGGCCCCGGCGGTCGGCGACCGTGGCACGGCGCGGGGCGGGGGAGCGGGCCGGTGGCGGTGGCCGTGGGCCGGGCGGGCCGCTGCGCGAGTTGGGCTGCAGCGCGGGGCGCTGGGCTACCAAGCGGAGCTGGGCCGCGGCTAGCTGTTGTGCTGGGCGGGCTAGAAGTAGTGCTGGGCTGAAAAAAGGAAGAGAATAGGGGTGGAGCAAGGGTTGGCTAGGAAAAAGATTTGAACATTTTGAAAAGGCTCAAACAAATAGAATTCAAACTATGAATTTGAATCCCAACAATCAAAAGCAATGCATCAGCATGAGTGCAACAATTAATTCCTATAATTCATTAATTCTATTTTAGAGAAATTTTAAATTCCTAAAAGAAAATAAAACAACCTTATTTTCCTTAAGCAATTAAAAGGGTTTCTAGCAAATTTTTAATAAAACCAAATTTAGCTAAATTAGTGTGTTACAAATCCTACCCCCCTTAAGAAGAATCTCGTCCTCGAGATTCGGATAGATTAGGAAAAAGATCTAGAAACTCTGCTTTCAGCTCATCCACCCTTTCCCATGTTGCCTCATCCTCCGCATGATTACTCCACTGTACTTTGCACATCTTGATCACACTATTCCTGGTGACCATCATAGTTTCCAATATCCGGATAGGGTGTTCGACAGTAGTGAGATCCTCTTTAATGTTTAGATCATCCAAGGATAACGGCTCCTTGTCATGAGGACCAAAACCCTTCCTCAACTGAGAGATATGGAACACATCATGCACATCAACTAACTGGACTGGCAACTCCAACCTGTAAGCCACTTCTCCCACTCTCTTTAGAATCTTAAAAGGTCTGATAAACCGAGGTGACAACTTCCCTTTGACCTTGAATCGACGCAACCCTCTGATAGGTGACACCTTTAAGTACACATAATCACCCTCCTGAAAGACCACGTCCCTCCTTTTACCATCTGCATAACTTTTCTGTCTAGACTGAGCAATCCTCAAGTTTTCTGTGATGATCTGAACCTACTTCTCTGCCTCTCTGATGATGTCTGCCCCAAACAACTGCCTTTCGCCTGTCTCACTACAATACAATGGAGTTCTACACTTCCTTCCATACAAAGCCTCAAAGGGTGCCATCTTGAGACTAGCTTGGTAGCTGTTGTTATAAGAGAACTCAGCATACGGCAAACTCTTATCCCAACTACCACCATGCTTAAGTGCACATGCTCTCAGCATGTCCTCTAAGATCTGATTTGTCCTCTCTGTTTGTCCATCTGTCTGTGGATGATAAGCTGAGCTGAAATTCAACTTGGTATCCATGGACTCATGCAACTTCCCCCAGAAATGAGAAGTGAACTGGGTACCTCTGTCTAACACTATCTTCTTTGGTACACCATGCAAACACACGATTTTGGACATGTACAGCTCTGCCAACTTAGCTCTTGTATAAGTGTTTTTTACCGGATTGAAGTGAGCAACCTTGGTCAAACGATCCACAATGACCCAAATCGAATCATAACCATCTCGGGTTTGAGGTAAACCCACAATGAAATCCATACCCATCTCTTCCCACTTCCACTCAGGCACCTTCAACGGTTGAAGCAAACCAGCGGGCCTCTGATGTTCAGCCTTAACCCGATGGCAAGTATCGCACAAAGCCACATGTGCGGATACATCCCTCTTCATACCGTACCACCAATACCTTTGCTTGAGATCCTGATACATCTTAGTACTGCATGGATGGATAGAGTAGGCAGAATCGTGAGCTTCTCCCAAGATAGTCTCTCTGAGGTCTCCTGTTTCTGGCACACATAACTGACCTTTAAACCACACAGTTCCTTGATCATCCTCTGTGAAATCTGGGGCTTCTCCCTGCTTCATACTCTCCTTGATTTTCTGAATCCCAACATCATCTAACTGCCCTTTGCGTATCTTCTGCTCCATAGTGGACTGCACTTCCAAAGTCACTCCCTCTGTATGAGCAACAACCTCCAAGTTGAGCCTTTCAAACTCTTTTTCCAGCTCATCAGGAAACTAGAAAACCATAGCCATGTTAGCATGACCCTTCCGACTCAATGTGTCAGCGAACAAATTTGCTTCACCAGGGTGATAGTGAATCTCCAGATCATAGTCTTTGATCAGCTCTAACCAACGGTGCTGTCTCAGATTGAGATCCTTCCGAGTGAAGATGTACTTCAGGCTCTTGTGATCGGTGTATATCTGGCACTTAGTTCCCATAACATAATGCCTCCAAATCTTCAATGCATGAACCACTGTTGCTAGCTCAAGATCGTGCGTAGAATAGTTCAACTCATGCTTCCTCAACTGACGAGATGCATAGGCTATAACGTGACCTTCCTGCATCAGCACACAACCCAGACCCTGTCGAGATGCATCACAATAGATGTCAAAGCTCTTCTGCAGATCTGGCATCACTAGAACAGGTGTTGTGGTTAACCGCTTCTTCAACTCTTCGAAACTGGACTAACATGCACCGGTCCACTTGAACTCCCCATCCTTCTCTAGCAGTGTGGTGAGAGGCTTCACAATCTTGGAGAATCCCTCAATGAATCAATGGTAGTAATCAGCTAGTCCTAGAAAACTCCTGATCTCATACACCGTACGAGGGGTTCCCACTTCAACACATCACTGACCTTGCTCGGATCTACCGCAATACCTCTGTTGGTAATGATATGACCCAGAAAAGACACTTCCTTGAGCCAGAACTCACACTTGCTAAACTTTGTGTATAACTCGTGCTCTCTCAGCTTCTACAACACAAGCCTCAAATGCTCCTCATGCTCTACATCATTCTTGGAGTAGATCAAGATGTGATCAATTATCACCACAACAAACTTGTCCAGATACTCCATAAAGATCTTGTTCATCATGTACATGAAGTAGGCAGGTGCATTGGTCAACCCAAAAGACATGACCGTGTACTCATAAAGTCCGTACCTGGTGGTAAACGCTGTCTTAGAAATATCCGAAGGCCTTATCTTCATCTAATGATAACCGGATCGTAGATCAATCTTAGAAAACACATTGGCTCCTCTCATCTGATCAAACAAGTCCTCAATACGAGGCAGAGGATACTTGTTCTTGATGGTGACATCATTGAGAGACCAGTAATCAACACACATCCTCTGTGTGCCATCCTTCTTACCCACAAAGATGACTGGTGCTCCCCAAGGTGATGAACTAGCACGAATGAACCCTTTACCCACTAACTCTTTAATCTGAGCTTTAAGTTCTTGTAACTGATCACTAGACATTCTATATGGGCGCTTAGAGATAGGAGCAGTACCAGGCAAAACATCAATAACGAACTCAACATCTCGGTCATGGGGCATACCTGGCAACTCCTCAGGAAACACATCAGGGTAGTCGCACACCACTCTTATGTCTTCCAAGGCCGTTCCATCGAGCTTATTCACGGCACTGGCTGTTGATGGTGCGGGATCTGCTGCAAACTCGAACCTTTCACCAGCTGGACTAGTAAGAAGGACTGATGTCTTAGCACACTGAATCACCGCATCACACGCGGTCAACCATCCCATTCCCAGTATCACATCAATCCCCTTTGAATCCAAGATTATCAGATTGGCACAGAAATCTTTGCCCAAAATCTTGAGACTGACGTTGTCACACTTATATATAGCTTTCAATTCCCCCTGGTGAGCTAACTAGCATGTGGTGAGGCATGGGACTGATGGGTATATTATGTTGAGCTACGAACTGAGATGTAGTGAAAGAATGGGATGCTCCAGAATCAAATGAAACTGAGACATGAGTGGAGTTAACTAGAAACATACCGAGCACTACTCTGGGGTTCTCCTGGGCAACTTCAGCATCAACGTGCATCGCCTTTCCTCGTGCATAGCTCTGTTGTCCCTTGTTGGTCTGCGGGGTCTGATTCCCGTTCCTCATCTGCTGCATCTGCTGGTTATGCACTGGGGTGTGGGGAGGGTTCCTCTTTGGGCAAGCGTTGGCATAGTGTCCAAGCTCTCCGCACTTGAAGAAAGTAGTGGTTGTGGGATTAGGAGGTGCCACGGACCTCACCGGGGTGCCGACTAGAGCTCTCTGCTGACTCTGCTGGACAGCTGGGCATGGAGTCTGAGGGACAGGATGCTGAAACTGCTGAGCAAACTGCTGGAACTGCTGAGCGGGGCGCTGGTGTAACACCTCAGGAGTTTAATTACCTTGGTTAGTGCTAACGACATTACTAATTAAGTCAACACACTTTGGTGGTCAAAGCTTGGTCAAACTCTAGCTGAAACCCTAGTCAAACCCCTTGTCAGTTCTTGTCCTTCTGGAACTTTTGCCGCGTTCTCCAAATTTCACCTAAACACTTCAAATTATACCAATATAAAAGTTGTCCAGTTTTTCGAGGAACACAACTTTCATGTTGGATGGCATTTCAAATTTTGAGCGGAAAACGGGGAAAACTTGGTCAACTGCGGTTTTCACTGTTCATCAGCACTCTGCAGAACCCCAACTTTGCTTGGCGTTCCTGCTCAAACCGTCGAGAAAAACATAGGACGACCTTTGCAAATGTTGTAGAGGGATGTCTCATCTACAACTTTTGTAACTATCGTTTTTGTCGCACAGTTCAACTTTTTGGAGAAACACGCAGTCAAAGTCGTGTTGACCGGCTGGAAAACAGCACGGCCGCGCTCTAGAGCGCCGCCAGAGCGCCGGCGAGCTGCCTGGCGTCCTGCGCCATGCGCTACACGCTCCATCACCTCGGCGTGCGTGCTGGCGCAATGCCCACTGCCTCGAGGCGCGAGTCGTCAGTCCCCTTCGCGCCGACCACCTCGGAACGCGAGCCGTTGCCTAGGAGCGCGAGCCTCGCCGTACGGCCGCCGCGTACTACCCGGCGGTCCGTCGCCCGAGCTCCCCGCCGAGCGCGCCTACCGAGGCCGACGCCGTACCGGGGAGTTAAGGCGGCGCGTCCCGTCGTCGTGAAGGCAGGGAGCCGGCCGGCTATTTAGGTCGGCGCAGCCTGCTGCCCATGCGCAGGCCGACGCCGCGTCCGCCCTCGATGTCCCACGGCGAGTTTCGAGAATTCGACCCTACCACCACCGGCCAACGTCCTAGCAACTCCACACGACACCACACCACCTCCCCGTGCCGTGGACGCCACCACCGGCGCCTCCCCTCAACCGGAACAGGACATCCTGCGGTGGGTACCGTCGGCCACCGCCGCAGACCGCCGCCGGGCACCTTCCCGCCCCGTCTCCGGCCACAAATCGAGCCCCGGTGAGCCCCTCTTCCTTTCCCACTCCTTCCCCGGCCGAAACAGCCACCGGAGCCGCCCAATTTCGGCCGGAACCGCCGCCTCCATGGCCAAGGGACTACATTGCTTCTCTTTCGTTATTTCCAGGGTGTTTTTCGTGAACCAGGGACCTATTCGCGATAGAAACAGGAATTCCAGGGACCTGCCGGTAAAACCTAGTCTTAAATAGTAAATGGGTTTTGTTGAATCTTGTAAAATTTGTAGAAAATCATAGAAAAATCAGAAAAATGCAAACCCAATTTTGTTGGATTCGTTGTGAAAAATCCTACAACTTTTGTTATTCTTGATAGAGCTGTTTCCTAATATTTTTGGCATGAAAAAATAGAAATGCCTTTTTCTTTCTTTTACCCTTTTATTTTTTTTGAAATGCTGTCAAATTATTTAAGGGCTAAAAACACACCCTTGCTGTTGAAGAATTCATTTATAAATATTTATCTTGTATATACCTTTACTAGGGAGAGGTAAAAGTATTACACCTTCACATGAAATAACAAGTATAAAGGAAAACATGAATTCAAGTGTGTAATAAAAGAATGAAACATATATCAATAATAACCTTCATAAAAAGAAATTAATCGTTAATTATATGTTAAGGTGAATATGACCGACAAGAGTTGGTTAAGATAAGCAAACTATCACATCACCTAAACCCTACATTGCATTCTGTGTAGATCTTCCTGACGGTGACTACTCGCTCGTCCTAATAGCCGAGGGAGGAGAAGCGGAAGCTGCTCTGCAGTACGTGGAAGTACTCGACGACACTGAGGGTGCTCCGGCTAATCCTGCTGATGAAGGCAAGCCCCGGTGCATGCGACCCAGCTTTCAAATTAATATACACTTATCTATGTATGTTTGTGCATTTAAGTTCAGGAGTTGTATGGAACCTTAGATGCATGACCCCTAGGTACCTATGTCCTTACTAGTATGATAGGTCAATACCTGCTAAGCTATAGGACCGTTACAAGTCGGGTGATGACGTCACTCGCGAGAATAGGTTCCTAGATAGGAATCACAAGATCTTTTTAAATGGATTGCTCATGTGGTAAGAGCGTGGGATGTGGACTCCGGTCCAGTGGCTATCGTGGGTTAAATGTTTGAGCGTACTAAGCACTTGTCGGGAATGGAACCGGTAAGCCTAGTACCTTAATGAGACGATTAGGCATTTAACTGACACTACTCTTGGGATGCGTCTCACGGCTAGCTACCGGTGGTGTTTGGTGAGTCCGGGTGCCTCACGGGGTATGCCGGATAGCCTGCACCAAATACTGTGGCCTTTTATCCCGACCCGAGGATTTTTGGGAACCGTGTCGTGGTTTTCCTCTCGGGGGCATCCCGCCATGTGTTTAGGTCTACCTTGCAAGGTTGGAATCATTCGATTGTCGGCCTCTCACCGTTATCTGAGACTACTTACTCCACTAGCCATGAGATCCCTAATGATGGAAGTTGATGAATTTTATGCTTGATTATCTGTATGGTACAACCTTGTTTGTATTAGATGGCTAATTTAGTAAAGAATAATCCCGCTAGAACTTGTGCTAAAATCTTGAAAATAAGGACATACTTTTTGTTACTTTTCAGCAAAAGAAACTCAGTGGCCAAAAGCCTTTCATGTCTAGAGTTGGTGAAGTAGTTATCACCGACGGGTAAGTCTTGCTGAGTATTAGTATACTCAGCCTTGCTATAACATGTTGATCCAGGTAATGCTTTCGGTGATGTGTGGCCCGGAGAGATCCCGCCCGGCTGGGAGCTGGAGTGGGTGGAGGATGACGATTGAAGGCATCATGGCTGGCCTCCCGTGGTGTTATCGCTATCCGCTTAGTTAATTCCGCTGTTTGAAAACTCTGAACTACGTCGTGAAGACAAAAACTTCGGTTTGTAATAATTAAACCCTTCGGGGTAAATTCGGATGTCAATTTATGATGTATCTCTGGACTCGCCTTCGTGTGAGTTTTTATGCTTATATATCGATCCTTGTTGCTATATAAGTGATTTACCGGGCGTTAACCCGGTGACTAACGACAGGATGATACCTTATTACTGGTTAATGACCAAAGTGGATTTGTTTAGGCGGTAGTACATTATTTTCTTGGGCGGGTTGTCACAGCTGGGACTGCTGCTACCCGAAGTTTCCACCCGGTCCTCCAAAGCGGAACGGGGTGTTCTGCGGTGGGTTGAAGCGCGGGCGAGACGCACTCCCGAACTGTCCAGAGCTGGCAGCCTTCCTCTTCTGCTCCTCGAGCTCCTTGCGCTTGTGCTCCTAGCGGATGGCAGCATCAACTAACTGTTGAAAGTTGGTAAAAGGATAAGACATCAGCTGGTACTGCAGCGAACCAGCTAACCCATCCAGGAACAGCTCCAGCTTCTTCCTTTCTTATTCAACCTCCTCAGCTGCATAGCGAGACAACTCAGTGAACTTGTCTCTGAGGACCATGTGTGGTTCGAGGACCGGTGGATGGTCGCTTCCTTGTGTGATGAGTGATTGACAACGTTGTGTGGACTGATTCTTGGCTAAGTATTGCAGATGCAGGTTGCGAATTGACTGGTGTTGGTGCAGGTGAAGAACAAGTGAGAAAGGTCGTCGCCGGTGAGGCCTCCAGGTGTGGAGAAGACAAGTAGGCTTCGTTCGAGGGACCAGGTGGCCAGCGGGGTCAAGTGCGGGCCGCATGGTGGCATGAACAGCAAGATGAAGTCATGGACGGTTTCTTGGTTGAGCCTCAAAACCAAGGTCGAGCCGGGACAACGTGGGAGCCGAGTCATGAGTGGAGATTGGCGGAGGCTACACCGAGTTCGCGGGGTTTCTGGTGGTTCACCAGAAAACCACTGGGTTCCTTGGTTGATCCACAAAGCCAAGATCGAAGAACTGAAGACGGTGCTGCAGCAGCGCCAGACCGGTCTGACCGGTGGGGACCGGTCTAACCGGTGAGGAGCACCGGTCTGACCGGTGTGCGACGACGCAGTCCGGAGACTTCGAAGCGGAGGACATGCGTCGGGATCGCATGGCTTGCGTTGAGGCTATGCAGGATGCGGTCGCCGGGCATCCGTCCGATGGTGAAGACATGAAGACTTCCAAACCCACCCTTGAGGGGCTTGTATCCCTAGTTGTTAGGAAAGGGCGTTTTAGACTTTCGGTTGCCTCCATATAACCCAAGAGGTGAGAGAATCGCAGCCAACTCTTGGAACCCTAGCTCATTAGTTTTCCTATTTTCCACCTATTTTCTTTAGGTTTTCTTTAGGACTAGCAAGAGAGCTTCACGGAGAGATCTTGTTGAGAGGGATGGATGATCGGGTGGCTTGCTAGACCTTGTATGAACCTTTGTTTCATGTATAGATGATTCGGCGTGGTTCCTCAAGGTTTGGATGTGTTTTCCCCGGTTGTTCTTGGTGGTGATTTTCGGAGCTCTCTCTTTGTGATTTCTTTGTGTTGTTTTCGGGACCTTTCTCTTGGGAATTTGATGGGGGAAATTTGTGGGAACCCTTCGTGGTTCTTTGGGATGTGATTCCCCTCCCAAATCCGTGAGTAAAGGTGCTCGATTTTGGGGTTTCTTGAGTTCTTGGGTTGGAAGTGCTCTCGGCGGGATTTCTTCGATTCCTCCTTTTTGGACGAGTTTTGGTGGTTTTAAACTTGGCTATGGACTCCTCATGAGGTGTTGATAATATCCCCAAAGTCTTGTTCAAGTCCGTGGAGCGATTCGGGAGATCGAGATTTGGATTTGGGGGAGTTGACCCGCGGGTGCTGTTCATCCCGAGCTGCCCAGGCTACACCGGTCTGACCAGTGCTCTTGACCGGTCTGACCGGTGCGAGCCCTAGTGGGTTTTTGCTCGGGTGAACGTCTTGGTGTGTTCGTTGTTGTCCTGTGTTGCTGCTGTTTCGAGTTTGGGTCAGTTTGGTGGTCGGTTGGCCTGTTTGGTGCCTTGGGGGCTTTCAGGCTGCGATCGGTCTGACCGGTGTGTCTCACCGGTCTGACCGGTGTAGAGCCACTTAGTGAAAGTTGCTCAGTTTCACCAGCAGGGACCGGTCTGACCGGTGGTGCTCACCGGTCTGACCGGTGTGGGTCTGTAGACTCGAGGTTTGGTTTTCCGCTGCGTTCTCGGGTCGGAAGGTTGTGTGTTGGTTCCTAGGTCCAGTGGCACTCCAGTGGCTACGTGGGCTTGACCAACCTTGGTAGTGAGTCGGAGACGTGTGTTGGAAGCCGTGTTCATCTCGTTGGAGTTTCCATCTCCTTCGAGAAGAATTTTTATCGGCTCCCATTCACTCCCCCCCTCTCTGGTTCGCCGTATCGGTCCTTCAAGTGGTATCAAAGCCGGTTCGGGTCTTTATTGACTCTAACCAGTCTAAGATCCAAGGATGGCGTACCAGGAACGGGGTTTGGGTCCTCCACACTTCGATGGCAAGAACTACCAGATGTGCAGCAAGCGGATGGGTGCGTTTCTCCACGGAAAGGGTCAGATCCTTTGGGATGTCACGGTGGACACAAGCTATGTCCAGCCGATGGACTTCCTCGCTCCAGGATCAAGGGACAGATTCGACGCCAACAATAAGGTGGTCGACTACTTGTTTCGTGCTTTGTGTCAGCCTGAGTTCGATCAGGTGCACACCGAGCACTTGGCTTGTAGGATTTGGGCGGTGTTGAAGGAGGCTCATGTTGGGAACGCCCAGGTTCAGGAACGGATGTATGCGACCTACCGAAGAGAGTACGAGAACTTCACTCATCTCCCCGGTGAGTCCATCGATGCCTTGTTTCAGAGGTTCACGGTGGTTGTGAACAACATGAGGGCCAATGTGGACGTGCTCCCGTACGATGATCATGATAGAGCGGTCAAGCTCTTACACTCTTTAGATCGTACGATTTGGGGCGGAAAGTTCGAGGCCATTGTGGAGTCGGAGAAGTATGACACTCTGACGGTGAACGAGCTGTTCTCGAAGCTCAAGTCGGCTGAGGTGGATAGGGGCATGACTGCCAAGCTTGAGGGACCGACTGATTCCCATAGTCTTCCCCTCGTTGGTGGTTCCAAAGGAAAGGCTAACTCTAACCCATCCACCAGGATGTTCTCTTTCTCCTCCTTGATGTCTATGGCAGATGAAGAGTTTGACGAGCTTGGAGAGGACGAGCTGGCACTCCTGACGAGGCAGTTCGAGAGGCTGCACGAGAACCGCGTGAACATGAGGAGGAACACGAGGACTTGCTTCTAGTGCGGCAAGCCGGGACACTTCGTCGCCGACTGCCCGGAGAAGGCCGAGAACAAGGACAGCTACAAGCACAAGTCGAGGATGGATGGCAAGTACCGGTCGAGGCACGACCACAAGAGCAAGCACAAGAACGAGTACAAGGACGAGCGACGATCGAGGAAGAAGGAGAGCCGAGGCAAGGCCCGAGCGATGGTTGGAGCGAGCGACGTCGACACCAGTTCCACGTACTCCACCTCGAGCTCGAGCAGCAGTGAAGACGAAGGTGATTGTCGCAAGAACAAGAAGTCGTCCAAGAACCTGAGCGGGTTGAGCTGCTTCGCGAGAGATGGCTTCGCACCATGGGCGAGCTCCGGCGGCAAGAAGAGCACACAGAGCGACTCGGACTCTGAGTCCGACGACGAGGTGCGTGATGAACTTCCCTTCTTGCACCAGGAGAATGAGAGGCTTGGCTCTTTGCTTGATAACCGTGATGACATGCTTAGAGAGGCCAAGAAAATGAGAAAAGAGCTTAGGGCTTCACTCGAGGATGCTAGGACTAGAGTGGCTGAGCTAGAGACACAGGTGCTTGATAGCAAGCTTGAGATTGATTCCCTTAAGGCTAGCCCTGTTGTTTCGGATGAGGTTGATTGTCTTTGATTGCTCCATATTCCTTGCCGATCTTGCTTTGTTTAAGGAGAAGCATGCCTCCAAGTGTGAGGAACTAGATGTGCTTAGGGTTGAAGTGGGTGAGCTTAAGTCTAGACCTGCTTTGCTAGGTGCTTGCACTTCTTGCCCTGTTTTGCATGCTAAGATTGATGAGATGCATCCTTACACTAGTTCTCTCGAGGCTAAATTGAAGGAACCCATGCCTACATCATGCTCTACCTGTGAAATGCATGCTTTGAAAAATTTGGAACTTGCACATTATGTTGGTCGTTTGCAGGATGAGAATGATGACTTGAGGAAGTTGATGGGTTGGTTGTCTAGTCACGAGCCTCAGTTGAGGATGATGATCGAGGCGTTTAAGAGGTAGGATGGTGAGGGACTTGGGGCAAACAAGGTTGGTGAGGGAAGTGGAGAGAATATCCCGGAGCCACCAAAAACCCACCACAAAAATGATTTCCCCCCAAAACCTAACCATCTTAGGAACCGACTAGACACAACCCCATCTCCACCCGTGTTTCCTACACCCACAAATGATCTACAAAAGCCTATCAAGTTTGTGAGCACTTCGGGGAAAGTGTTCTTTGGGAAAGAAAGTGAGAAGGCTAGTGAGGGGAAACCGGTGGAGGATTTGAGTGGAGAGAAACCAAGTGAGCAGCCACATCCCAAGCCTAAGCCTAAGATTGTGAGGTTCCATTGTGGCTATTGTGGGAGAGATGGCCATAAGGAGGAGTTTTGCTTCAAGAGGAAGCGTGAGGAGAGAATGGAAAAGGAGTGGGCTAACAAGGACAAGTACCACCCTTCCGATGGTGTACTTGAGCCTCGTGTGCGGATGCCCAAGGCCAAGGCGAATGTGAGGACAGTTCGGGCTTGGGGAGAGCGGAAGGAAGTTGGAGGCGCTGCTACCCAGGTCACACCGGTCAGACCGGTGTGGGGCACCGGTCGGACGGTGCGAGCTCGGGACAGCGAGCAGCGGTTTAGGTTTCGGGCTCGTACAGGTGCGAGGGTTGTTTCTAGAGGTTGTGGTTCTGGTGGTTGGGCTGGAGAGTTTGCAGGTGGTCAGGTTGCTAGGCGTTCTCCCCCTCGAGTTCACTACGGGGATGGGAGGAGTCGTAGCTTTGAGAAGGAGAGGAGGGACGGTCCACGGGTTCTCTTTCGTGGTTTTGGTCCTCCTCCAGGCGAGAGGGATGGTTCCCTCGGGGTGGTTACCGTGGTGGTGTTCGTGGAGGTAGCTTTGGTAGGAGAGATGCTTTGGTTGGTGCTAACCCCACTTTCGAGCAAATGGCTCGGCACCGGTTTTACTCTTTTGGTTCTAACCCCGATCGTCGAGTCGTTTGTTCGCTCACGTGCTCGTTTTTGAATTTTAGGTGGGAGACTTGAAGAACATTTGGTTGATTGACTCCGGTTGCTCGAGGCATATGACCGGAGACAGGGGTGGTTCTCAAGTCTCGTCCCGGTGGTGACAAAGAGGTACATCACCTTTGGGGACAATGGGTGTGGGCGTGTGCTTTCAGAAGGTGAGATCAAAGTGAGTGATAAGATCACTCTGAGGCGTGTTGCTCTTGTTCAATCACTGGGGTACAATTTGCTTTCTGTGTCCCAGTTGTTGGATGAGGGCTTTGAGGTGTTGTTTCGGCCAGGTGGTTCTCGGATTTTAGACTCTCGAGGGGATCTTGTCTGTATGGTCGTTCCCGAGGGTCAGGTGTTCCGTGCTGATTTTTCTCAGTCTTCGGGTGTGGAGCATTGTTTCTTGGCTGGTTCTTCGAGTGAGTTGTGGAAGTGGCATAGGAAATTGGGTCACTTGAGCTTTGACCTTTTGTCTCGCTTGAGTAAACTCAAATTGGTCCGAGGATTGCCACGGTTGAGGCTTGAGAAAGAGTTGGTTTGTGTGCCTTGTAGACATGCCAAGATGGTAGCCTCTTCTCACCCGCCTCTCACCGATGTGATGACAGAGCGTCCATGCGAGCTGCTCCATATGGACCTTGTTGGCCCAGCTTGTGTGCGATCTGCGAGTGGGAAGTGGTATGTCCTTGTTGTGGTGGACGACTATTCTCGGTATGCGTGGGTGTTCTTTCTTGAGGATAAGGGGGAGACGTTTGGTTTTGTTCGAGATCTAGTCTTGAGGTTGAGGAACGAGAGGCACGGAGATGCCATACGAGCTATCCGCAGTGATAATGGCTCGGAATTCAGGAACTCTCGTTTTGAAACCTTTTGCCATGACTTGGGTCTTGAGACCGAGTTTTCGAGTCCGTATACGCCTCCCCGAATGGTGTTGTGGAAAGGAAGAACAGGACCTTGTGCGAGATGGCTCGGACGATGCTTGATGAGCATAGGACTCCAAGGAGGTATTGGGCTGAGGTGGTGAATACCGCGTGCTATGTGTCGAACAGGATATACCTCAGAGTGCACAAGAAGAAGACATGCTATGAGTTGATGCATGGTCGCACACCCAAGGTGAGTCACTTCCATGTCTTTGGTTGCAAGTGTTTCATTCGAAGAAAGGCGGGGAAGTTGGATAAGTTTGAGGCTAGGTCTGTCGATGGCATTTTATTTGGTTATGCATCTCATTCTAGAGCATATCGTGTGCTCAATCTTGAAACTAACCAAATCGTGGAGACTTGCGAGGTAACCTTCGACGAGATAGAGCCACGTAGTCAGCTTGTCTTTGAGTGTGCAGGTGATGATGAGCTTGGCGAGGAGATCTTTCAGGAGGAGGAGCATGAACATGGTGATGATGAAGATGGCGGTGTGGTGCCCCCGGCTGAACAAGTACCCACTACTTCGACTATGGTGATGGACGGACCCTCTACTGCACCTACGACGACAAATCAAGAACGAGGAGAAGCTGATGTTGAGGGGGAGGTAGCATCGAGGCGAGAACCTCCCCGACGAGTACAAGTGGATCACCCAGCTTCGAGGATCATCGGCGACATGAATGAACGCACTACACGGTCGAGGGTTCGAAACAACTCTCATTTCGCTCATGCTGCATTTGTTGCTACTTTTGAGCCCAAAGACATTGGACACGCACTATCTGATCACAATTGGGTTAATTCGATGCATGAGGAGTTGGAGAACTTTGAGAGGAACCAGGTTTGGGAGTTGGTTGACCCTCCCCCAGGGTGTAAGACGATTGGTACAAAGTGGGTGTGGAAGAACAAAGAGGGAGAGAAGGGTGAGATTGTGAGGAACAAGTCGAGGCTTGTTGCTCAGGGGTTCAGTCAGAAGGAGGGGATCCACTACGAGGAGACCTTTGCTCCCGTAGCTTGTTTGGAGGCGATTAGGATCCTTCTAGCCTTTTCCGTGGCTAAAGGGTTCAAGTTGCACCAAATGGATGTGAAGAGTGCTTTTCTGAATGGTGTGTTGGAGGAAGAAGTGTATGTGAGGCAGCCTCCGGGGTTTGAGAGCGAGAAGTACCCCCACCGGGTGTACAAGTTGAGGAAGGCGTTGTATGGGCTGAAGCAGGCGCCTAGAGCTTGGTATGGCAGGTTGAGGGGGTTCTTGTTTGAGAGAGGTTTTGAGATGGGGAAGGTCGATCAGACCTTGTTTTTGCTGAGGCAGCGAGAGATATCCTGATTGTGCAGGTGTACGTGGATGATATTGTCTTTGGTGGCTCGTCTAACTCTCTTGTTGCAAGGTTTGCAGATGATATGAGCAGGGAATTTGAGATGAGCATGATGGGCGAGTTGCAGTTCTTCCTCGGGCTTCAAATCAAACAATCAAAGGAAGGAACATTTGTGCACCATGCTAAGTACACCAAGGACATTGTGCGGAAGTTCAAGATGGAGGACTCCAAGGCTATGACGACGCCGATGAGTACGACTACAGCTCTTGATGCAGACGAGGAAGGTGAACATGTGGACCAGAAGGAGTACCGGAGCATGATCGGGTCACTCCTGTACTTGACGGCGACGAGGCCGGACATACAGTTCTCAGTGTGTCTGTGTGCTCGTTTTCAAGCGTCTCCGAGGACTTCGCATCGGCAAGTGGTGAAGAGAATTTTCAGGTACTTGCGTCACACTCCCGACTTCGGCCTTTGGTACTCCGCGTCCTCTTCTTTGGCGCTTCATGGTTTTTCTGACGCGGATTTTGCCGGGTGTCGGTTGGATAGGAAGTCCACTTCTGGGACTTGCCAATTTTTGGGTTCCTCTTTGGTCTCTTGGTCTTCCCGCAAGCAGTCAAGTGTTGCTCAATCCACGACCGAGGCCGAGTATGTTGCCGCTGCTAGTTATTGCTCTTAGCTCCTTTGGATCACCTACACCATGAGTGATTTTGGTGAGGAGTATACCCATGTCCCACTTCAATGTGATAGCACCAGTGCCATAAGCGTTGCAAAGAACCCAGTGCTCCATTCCAAAACCAAGCACATAGAAGTGAGGTATCATTTTCTGAGAGACAACGTAGAGAAAGGAAAGATATCTTTGATCCATGTACCCACACATGACCAACTAGCCGATATTTTCACCAAACCCCTAGATCAAGCAACTTTCACTCATTTGCGGGGGGAACTTGGTGTGTGTTTGATCTCTTGAGTTGGGTGTGTGGGAGCTCTTCCTTGTAGCATATGTATAGCTTTCCTTTGTGCATTTCTTGCATTTTGCATGGCATATGTAACATGATGTATAGGCATCCTTGTATCTTAGATTGCATGCATTTTGTATCATATGCATTGGTTAGGAAAAGCTTCTCTCATATACATTGTTCACCATGGAATCAAATATATGTCTTTGTGAGCTTGTTTGGTATGCTATGGTTAGTTTGGCTTAGCTCTTGATGATCTTGATGAATAATCCATGGTTGATTGCTATGTTTTTGAAAAATGTCACATGTATGCGCTCTCATGTGTAAATGCCTTTATATGCTCTTGACATGTTTTAGTGGCTTGTCTATGCTTAATTTGTGGTTGGATGGCTAGTTTATTGATCATATGGGGCCAAAGGCTCATTTGCCATCATGAATGTATAGCCCTCTTGGTGTATCTTGTGGAGGAGCATAAGTTCCTTTTTGTCGCAAAGACATTTCATGTACCATTTATAAATCTGAAAATGAAATGAAAAATGCTTGGAAATGTGCTCCCATGTCATATGTGCTGAATTTAATTTACTTTGGGTGCTAAACCATTGCATGATGCCTACCAATGAGAAGTCTCATACATAGAAGTAGTCACATGGCTCGGTGGCGTTGACATGACATGAGGTGCTTGTGGGTGTTTGTGATGGTCTTATGATTAGAATGGCTGTCCTAGCATGAAGTTTGTGTGGCTTTGCCATTTTGATATGCTTTGATCATGTTTAGGACTTTGCTCATGAGAGGCAAGTTTTTTGCAAAATTGCCAAAATCCATCTTAGCTTCGTCCAATGGTTGTGAAACTTGGTGATCATGTAGTTGAGATCGATACGAAGCCGTAGAGTATCTAACTTGCTCATTTGGATATGTGTAGCATTCTTTGTTGAATTTTGTCTATTTGAGAAGCTCTAAGTTGAAAGTTTTGCATTTTTGGCTTGATTCATGCATTGCCAACAAGGGGGAGAAGTTTGAGCTTGAAATGGCTTGCTGGACGCGTTTAGAAGGTTTTCAGGTGGTTTCGAGCCATTTCTGGGCTCTGTTGTGCACCGGTCTGACCGGTCAGGGTCACCGGTCTGATCGGTGTGAGTGCTGGTTCTGTACACATGTTGCACACCGATCTGACCGGTGGTGTTGACCGGTCTGACCGGTCAGGGCTGAGTTGTTGCAGCTGCCATGTTTCAAGTGGTGTCTTGCATGCTTTCGTCTAGGGGGGAGGTGCATTGGTTCAGGGGGAGCTTGCATGTGTGCAGGGGGAGCTCTTTGTGGTTGTTCGAGCTTTGATTCGGTGGTTTGCGCTCTTTGCTTGAGCTTTGCTTTGTCTCGGATGTGTCGAGCCGTTGCCCTTACCCAAGGGGTCCGAGACTTGTCTTCTTCAAGTGGTCTTGCTCTTTGCCTTTGTTTGGTTTCCGATCGCTTGTTGGAGTTTCTGTTTGTTCGTTTCTTTTCTTTTTCTTTTCTCTCTTGTTACTTTCGTGTGGGTGATGTCAATGCACTCATCAAGGGGGAGATTGAGGACCATGTGTGGTTTGAGGACCGGTGGATGGTCGCTTCCTTGTGTGATGAGTGATTGACAACGTTGTGTGGACTGATTCTTGGCTAAGTATTGCAGGTGCAGGTTGCGACTTGACTGGTGTTGGTGCAGGTGAAGAACAAGTGCGAAAGGTCGTCGCCGGTGAGGCCTCCAGGTGTGGAGAAGACAAGTAGCTTCGTTCGAGGGACCCGGTGGCCAGCGGGGTCAAGTGCGGGCCGCATGGTGGCATGAACAGCAAGATGAAGTCATGGACGGTTTCTTGGTTGAGCCTCAAAACCAAGGTCGAGCCGGGACTACGTGGGAGCCGAGTCAAGAGTGGAGATTGGTGGAGGCTACACCGAGTTCGCGGGATTTCCGGTGGTTCACCAGAAAACCACTGGGTTCCTTGGTTGATCCACAAAGCCAAGATCGAAGAACCGAAGACGGTGCTGCAGCAGCGCCAGACCGATCTGACCGGTGGGTCTGACTGGTCTGACCGGTGAGGAGCACCGGTCTGACCGGTGTGCGACAACGCAGTCCGGAGACTTCGAAGCGGAGGACACGCGTCGGGATCGCATGGCTTGCGTCGAGGCTACGCAGGATGCGGTCGCCGGGCATCCGTCCGATGGTGAAGACATGAAGACTTCCAAATCCGCCCTTGAGGGGCTTGTATCCCTAGTTGTTAGGAAAGGGCATTTTAGACTTTCGGTTGCCTCCATATAACCCAAGAGGTGAGAGAATGGCAGTCAACTCTTGGAACCCTAGCTCATTAGTTTTCCTATTTTCCACCTATTTTCTTTAGGTTTTCTTTAGGACTAGCAAGAGAGCTTGACGGAGAGATCTTGTTGAGAGGGATGGATGATCGGGCGGCTTGCTAGACCATGTATGAACCTTTGTTTCATGTATAGATGATTCGGCGTGGTTCCTCAAGGTTTGGATGTGTTTTCCTCGGTTGTTCTTGGTGGTGATTTTCGGAGCCCTCTCTTTGTGATTTCTTTATGTTGTTTTCGGGACCTTTGTCTTGGGGATTTGACGGGGCAAATTTGTGGGAACCCTTCGTGGTTCTTTGGGCTATGATTCCCCTCCCAAATCCGTGAGTAAAGGTGCTCGATTTTGGGGTTTCTTGAGTTCTTGGGTTGGAAGTGCTCTCGGCGAGATTTCTTTGATTCCTCCTTTTTGGACGAGTTTTTGTGGGATTAAACTTGGCTATGGACTCCTCATGAGGTGTTCATAATATCCCAAAAGTCTTGTTCAAGTCCGTGGAGCGATTCGGGAGATCGAGATTTGGATTTGGGGGAGTTGACCCGCGGGTGCTGTTCATCCCGAGCCGCCGTGCTACACCGGTCTGACCGGTGCTCTTGACCGGTCTGACCGGTGCGAGCCCTGGTGGGTTTTTGCTCGGGTGAACGTCTTGGTGTGTTCGTTGTTGTCCTGTGTTGCTGCTGTTTCGAGTTTGGGTCAGTTTGGTGGTCGGTTGGCCTGTTTGGTGCCTTGGGGGCTTTCAGGCTGCGATCGGTCTGACCGGTGTGTCTCACCGGTCTGACCGGTGTAGAGCCACTTAGTGAAAGTTGCTCAGTTTCACCAGCAGGCATCGGTCTGACTGGTGGTGCTCACCGATCTGACCGGTGTGGGTCTGTAGACTCGAGGTTTGGTTTTCCGCTGCGTTCTCGGGTCGGAAGGTTGTGTGTTGGTTCCTAGGTCCAGTGGCACTCCAGTGGCTACGTGGGCTTGACCAACCTTGGTAGTGAGTCAGAGACGTGTGTTGGAAGCCGTGTTCATCTTGTTGGAGTTTCCATCTCGTTCGAGAAGAATTTTTATCGGCTCCCATTCACTCCCCCCCTCTGGTTCGCCGTATCGGTCCTTCAGTCTCTATACTCAGCCACTGACATTCCTCCCTGCTTGAGAGAAAGGAACTCCTTCTTCTTGATCTTCATGACTCCAGAGGGTATGTGGTGGCTCCTGAAGTTGGTGGTGAACTCGTCCCAGGTGATAGTGTCTGGGGCGGCATGAGCAGCAGTATACGCATCCCACCAAGCGGATGCAGACCCCTGAATTCGTCCTGCAGCATACATGACCTTCTCTCTGTCGTCACACTGATAGGTAGTGAGCATCTTCAGCATTGTCTTCAACCAATCCTCAGCTTCAAGCGGATCAGCGGCATGAGTGAACATGGGGGGATGGTGACTCATAAACTCCCAGTGCTTGTTGCGAGGCGCCGGCTGCTGCACCGGTGGATTGTTGACCAGGGCTTGCAGGTTTGTCACGGTGTTGGTCAGGTTCTGGAGGAGCTGAGTCCTTGCCTCCAGGAATTGCTGCATGACGGGATCCATCTGTGCTTGTCGGGGTGCTCTTCCTGGACGATTCACTGCTGGTTGATCAACTCCTGATCCTGACCTGGTGTTCACCATCTGAGTGTTAGGGATATTACTTTAGATGATTGCACCAAGAGTTAAACCCAGAAAGATAAGATAGCAAAGATGTTCAACTAAGACAGATTCTGTTGACCCTAAACAATCAGGAATAACTCTCAGCGTGAGTAACCGAAAATTATGGGCTTTTAACTGGTAATAGGTAATGAGATCACTGAACCACTCCAACTGGAATCACCTCAATCGGAGTTCTGTAACTCTGGTTATAAAATAAACAAATCAGGTAGGTCAGCAGTGTTTATCAGATTCATGGGGCTGCAATGTTTCAGTCATAACTCTCTGACTATCCACCCAAAAATGCTGAATTTTTCACAGAAAATCAGTCACAAAATTTCTGAACTTCTCCAATTGAACTTACTGCAATCAGAGTTCTGTAGCCCGAGATAAAATTAAAACAGTGCAGCTGACTCAGAAAGCTGCGCGAACAGATTTAGAGCTCTCAGATTTGTATTAAGAAAAAACTTAAAAGGGACAAAAGGATTAAGATAGATAATTGATTGAGACTGAAAGTTGACCCGCACAAACTTACTACTAAACCAATGTCGTTGTGGTTATCACTCCACAACACATTGCACTCAAACAAAATCCATCTCAAACATGTAGCACAAAACCAAGCATCCAACCACACTTCTAAACTAAGCACACTTTAACCGATCGTCTACTAGTGATTACAAAAAGATCCTATTCTTAACTTAAGCCTAAGGACTTTCTTCCGGCATGTGTAGGATCTAGGATACCGACAAAGGGGGGGTGAATAGGCGGTTTAAAAACTAAAACCACAACACTAGAGAAATTTAATTAGAACCACAAGGAGAATTAAATCTCTACCTACTCTACTCCTATGTTGGGGGTTTTGCGGCCTAGGGTGACAAGATAAACAACAATCTCTAGAAATAGAATGCTAAAAGTAAAGTACTTGAAAGGAAATTGAGGAAAGAAATAACCGAGCACAAGAGACGAAATTTATCCCGTGGTATCGATGACTTGCCGGTCACCCCTAATCCATGTTGAGGTGGATTCAATGTTCAACCGCTCCTTTATCAAGACACCACTTGATCTTGAGCCGGTTAGAACCAAAGAACCACTCCACACCTCGATTCCACTAGAGTTGCTCTTTACCGCTCCGGTGAGGTGAGCACAATACCTCTCACAACACGAAATCCGGAGCCACGCACAATCTTCTTGCGAGCTTCAACAGATTCTTTCACCACCAAGCCGTCTAGGAAGCGGCAACTTCCAAAAGTAACAAATCAACCACTTGCTTGATGATTCCCTAGTGCCACAAAGATCAAAACCTTGATGCAATGCACTAGAAGCTCTCAATCTCACAAAGAATACAACCACTAAGCCAAGTGAGTGAGAGAGAGGAGAGGGAGAGCTCTACAAGGGAGTATGGACCTTTAAAAGTGCCAAGAGAGGCTCTCCAACCCCGGGCTTGGAGTATAAATACTCCCCCTTCCCGTTACGAGCCGTTAGGGGCAAAACGCATAGCTTGCGGACTGTCCGCGATGCCCGCGCGGACTGTCTGCGTTTGAATTCCAACAGTAAAAACGCGAAGTCAACGGCTGGTGGGACTGACCGTTGGGCCGGGCGGACCGTCCGCCAGGGCCACGCGGACTGTCCCCGGGCAGGCCGCGGACCGTCCGCCCGGTCCACCGAGTAGCACCCTCTTCTGTAAAGAATAACAGACCGTCCGCCTGGGGTCCGCGGACAATCCGCCCGGAAGCGCATTTTCTCGAAAACATTTGCCAAAAATGTCAGATATTAAATAAATATCATAAACTCACGGACCGTCCGCCCAAGGGTCCGGACTGTCTGCCCAATACCTGAAAACTGTTTTTCCTTAAGATTTTCAAAGAATTCTTTTTACCAAGAGAAATCGCCACTCATCTGCAATGCATGCAAATTTTTGATCCAAGTGGCACTATGGAAAGTCAAGCCAATGAAATTGATCCCTCTTGATAGTACGGCTATCCATCCTATCAACCCGGTCATTTAACATCCTCTAATCACCTTATGACCGGCAAAAATAAAACCCTATCTTTTACCTTTGCCTTGAGATCTTTCTAACACACGTCATACAAGACCTTCTCATTTATACTGCATGATCTCATCATTTCACCAGACTAACCTATTCTTATAACTCAAATAAAAATGTTAGTCCATAATGATTGTCATTAATTACCAAAACACGAATTAGGGGCCTAGATGCCTTTAATCTCCCCCTTTTTGGTAATTGATGACAACCATTTAAAGGAGTGATATAAGAAAGGTTATGTGCTTTGGAATCACTTACTCTTCTCAAATAAATTCAATAAATAGATAGAGTGAATGTCTCCAAAACAAGAATATAGAGAGAACCCCCCCCCCTACATATGTGCATATAATTTTCATTTGATTCTTACACATATGCATAAACATAATAAATTTTGACGGAGTTTCCCTACAAAATAGAGATTAAGGCAACAACCACATATATATATCCAAAAAGATTAAGGAAGGGTTAGCTTCAAAAACTACTTCAGGAACTAGAACAAGTCATAAGATAAACAAAATAAGATCACAACTATAGAACATCACAACATAACCACAAGCTCTAGTTCTCAACCACATCACACACCAAAACGAAGTCTCACAAATTATTACAAGCCAATCGAAGTTCATGCAATACCAAAATTAAACATGCAGATGCAATGCAAGAGTTCCAAATTCATGCAACGAAAGTGAGCTCCCCCTAAAGATCACACAACACTCCTCCAAATCTCTCTCCCCCTTTGGCATCAAATACCAAAAGGGCCTAGTCATCCTGAGGCGGCGGCGGAGGAGGATAGAATGGCGGAGGGGGACAGAACTGTGGTGGTGGAGCTGGAGCTGGATAGTAATGATAAAAATGATCTCTAAAGTCTCCAAAAGCAGTGTTCAGGGCATGGACATCGTGCTGAAGCTGAGTCTGCTGATCGTGTAACTGCTGATACCGCTCTGAGGTGGACATCTGAGAGAATCAATTAAGGCACTGAGGTCATTCTGAAGATCAGTCTGCATATCACCCAACCGCTGCATCATGGGGTCATGCATAGTATTATAGACATGATGACCAAAATTATCCAGACTAGTATCAATCTGCTGCTGAAAATTCTGCTGCATAGTCTGAAAAGTATTATTCATTTGCTGTCCATATGCCTCAAAGTGAGAGTTAAACCCGGATTGCATTTGCTGAAACTGAGAGTTCATGGACTGTTGAATATTAGCAAAATAGGAATCAAAGTATCCAGCAGGAGGCTCCCACTGTGGCTGCATGGGATGAACTGGAGGAGGAGGAGGAGGAGGCATAGCATAAGCACCTTCATCAACATTAACATAGCCCATGTCGCCAACATTTGCATTTTCATCATCACTACCATGAGCCTCAATATTTTCTGCAACATTGTGAGCCTCTGCATCCTGTCCATAGGGTGTTAATGGCTTGTTTAGAAAAGCTTTAGCATTGTAAAACGGACGATAAAGCTCATGCTTCACATCACATAAACCATTGAACCCCATCTTGATCTTGATCAATGACATAATATAGGGAGCAAAATAAATACTATCTCGGACAAGACGCTTCTTGCAAATCATTTGATCAAGAATAAGCTTCACAACATCAAATTTAGTTCCATTCATGACGTGATCAATCACATTCCAATAATGTTCCCGGACTTTGTCCTTATTACCGCTTTTAGGCATAAAGGTGTGTCTAATGATATTGTTGATGGCAGCAGGATCATGTCTAAGTCCTGCTGCTAGCCAGTTCATTATAGTTGCATTAGGGGTGCCAGGCTCATAGAAGACAGTTGTATCTTCAAGAATATCCTCGTTATAAACATCAACACCCTCTCTAAAATACTCATAGTTAAGATTATTGGCAGCCGCAAATTCTGCAAATGTGGCCTCATACTCACTCTTACCAGTCATCCACCTCATTTTCTTCCCTACGAAATCCATTTCATAAGTTGCATAGAATTGTCTAACTATTGTATCATTCCAATCACATCTATGCTGAAGAAATGGTTTCAACCCCAAATTTTAAAGTTTCATTGCCACCCCAGCTAGGACAGGTTTAGACTCAAGATAATCAAAATCAACCCTTTGATGAGTGAAAACTGTGCACTCCATCAAACTACTGAAAAATGCTTGCTCTTGCACAAGGGTGAGGAAGAATAAATTTTGGGTGTCGTGCGGTTGATTATAAGCATTTTCATTTCGAGCAATAGCAAACTCTCTTTGTGTCCACTGCCTTCTAGGAGCTGTGTAATTAACCACATCAATGATGTCAACATTATTACCAACCCCTTGATTTATCTCATCTTCATCCACCATGAATGAGGCACTGGCCGCTTCATTTGCCGGATCAAAGTCGTTGTCATTTGGATTGTCGGGTTCCTCTTCTTCCTCAGAGGTATCATCTTTTCTCCGCCTTTTTGATGTCCCAACATCCTTGCTCTTCTTCTTTGATGTGCCCTTTTTGGTCACCTTTCGAGTGAGTGAAGCTATAGCCTTGCGAGCACTGTCAAAAACCATATATTTCAATGAGTATTAACAGTTGGAAGCAATTAGAAGTGAGAGTGACACCCCATACTAGATACTACTGGACATGGGTGCCGCTGCCGGGGCCGCGCAGACTGTCCGCGCGGAGGCGGCGGACTGTCCGCCTGGTCCAGGACGGCAAGCGCCCATGAACAGTAGGTCCAAATCTTTCCAACCTCATAATTTGATCAAAATCTAATATTTCTTTACCAAAATTTTGCCACAACACCACATTGATATCCCAAACACATTCACCAAGCCAAAATCTTGAAATCATGGACGAATTTTAGATCACGCTTCCAAACCCTAACCACCTCCTTGGTCAAAATCCGAGAGATAGAATGAGAGACTCGAAAAAATACCCGGATGACATGGTGGAGAACCTCGCGGAGAGTCCAGGGATGTGCTCGGACGGTCCGAGGAGTGCCCCAATTGAAATCCCTAAGAGGGAGGCCTTTTCTTTGAGAGGGAGCAAGAAAGAGAGATGGGAGAAGATTGGGTCGGGTTGGGGAAAGGAGAAGAGGTGCCTGCTTGACTTCATCCCGCGGCCTGGGTCCCACCTGCGCGCGGCACGCGCGGACGGTCCGCGACACCCCCGCGTACGGTCCGCGAGGCGCGCGGACGGTCCGTTATTACTTCCAGAACATCCAGTGATGCACCTCCTCCCCATGAGCCACGCGGACGGTACGCGCTGCCCTGGCAGACAGTTCGCTAGGAGCAGCCGGACGGTCCGCCCTATTACCGCATACGGTCCGACCTCCTCTGTTAATTTTAGCTTGATATAACTTGAGATAGAGATTTGCACAAATATCTTTTGGGATCATTGCTCAAGAATAATGAAGGAAAATTATTGAATGATGCAATGTACCAAGTAATGCTAGAAAAATATGTAAAAGCAAGCTTCATGAAAAAAGAATAAAGGATAAGAGATGAGCTAGAAATGAATAAGAGAGATAGACAAAAGCATATGGATAAACACATGTGCTAGCTCTCAAGCCACATTCGAGATGTCAATAACATTTAGCTCATTTCTCAATTTGCAAAACCGAGACTCATCCCAAGGCTTGGTAAATATATCCGCCAATTGATCATCTGTGCTTACTCCATCAATCTTGATATCTCCTTTGCTCACATGATCTATAAGAAAATGGTGCCGAATATCAATATGCTTGGTTCTAGAGTGTTGAACCGGATTGTTTGCAATCTTGATGGCACTTTCATTATCACATAAGAGAGGAATTTCCTTGAATTTCACACCATAATCAAGAAGTGTTTGCTTCATCCATAGCAATGGAGCACAACAACTTCCCGCCGAGATATATTCCGCTTCGGCGGTAGAAAGAGCCACTGAATTTTGCTTCTTAGATGACCAAGAAACAAGTGACCGCCCAAGCAATTGACAACCTTCGGAAGTGCTCTTCCTATCAACCTTGCAACCGGCGTAATCCGAGTCTGAAAAGCCTACTAACTCAAATTGAGCACCCTTTGGATATCAAAGACCAATGTTAGGAGAATACTTCAAATATCTCATAATCCTCTTTACGGCGGTCAAATGACATTCTTTAGGAGCGGCTTGAAATCTAGCACACATGCACACAGTAAACATGATATCGGGCCTAGATGCGGTAAGATAAAGCAAACTACCAATCATGGACCTATAAAGCTTAAGATCAACCGGTTTACCTCCCTCATCAAGATCAAGATGTCCATTAGTAGCCATAGGAGTTTTGATGGGTTTTGCATCTTCCATGCCAAATTTCTTTAAGATGTCCCTCACATAATTAGATTGGCAAACAAAAGTGCCTTCCTTCAATTGTTTGATTTGAAGACCAAGGAATAAACTCAATTCACCAATCATAGACATTTCAAATTCTCTAGACATCATTTCTCCAAATTCTTTACAAAATTCTTCATTTGTTGAACCAAAGATGATATAATCAACATAAATTTGACAAATATAGATGTCATTTCCAATTTTCTTGGTGAACAATGTAGTATCAACCTTTCCAATTTTAAAGCCCTTTGAAAGAAGAAAGTCCCGAAGCCTTTCATACCAAGCACGAGGGGCTTGTTTCAACCCATATAATGCCTTAGAGAGCTTGTACACATGATTAGGCTTTGTGGGATCTTCAAAGGCGGGAGGTTGCTTAACATATACTAGTTCACTAATTTTCTCATTCAAGAAAGCACTTTTGACATCCATTTGATATAACTTGATATTGCGAGAACAAGCATAAGCAAGCAAGATTCTTATGGCTTCAAATCTAGCTACGGGAGCAAAGGTTTCATCAAAATCCAATTCCTCAACTTGAGTATAACCTTGAGCAACTAATCTCGACTTGTTCTTCACAACAATACCATCTTCATTTTCTTTGTTTCGGAAGACCCATTTAGTACCAATGACATTATGATTCTTGGGTCTTTCAACCAACTCCCAAACTTCATTTCTAGTGAAATTATTTAATTCTTCTTGCATGGAAATAACCCAATCCGGATCATTAAGTGCATCATCTACACGCTTAGGCTCATGGAAAGAAACAAAAGAAATAATGTTGACAAAAAGAAGCAACACGAGATTGAGTTTGAACACCCTTACTAATCTTGTCGCTGTTTTAGACCGGCAACCTACTAAGGGGAGTACCCGAAGTAGATGAATGTGGCCTCGCCGAGATCGGTAACTCGAAGGAAGAGACACGTGGCACACAATTTAGACAGGTTCGGCCCGCGAGGTGCGTAATACCCTACGTCCTGTATGCTGCGTAGCTCTGGATTGATTGGGTGCGATTACAAGATGATGCAATCTTAAGCCGTGTGAGAGAGAGGGGTCCCTACCTCGCCTTATATAGTCCGGGAGGCAGGGCTACAAGTCGGTTGAGGGAGAGAGTACTAGTCGAGTACGTCTAGGAGTCCTCTATACAGTGCAGGACTTGTACAGCTTCCTATCCGAGTACTTCTCCTCTGTAGTCCTTGTGCTTCATGCCAGCATGTGCCGTGCAGCGCAAGCAGGGTAGTCCCAGGGGCCCACTGAGTAGTCGGTCCTGGTACCCACCGAGGTAGTGGGCCCAGGGAGGTCCATACGACATGCCCTCGAGTACATTGTAGTCGAGAAGGATAGCCTTGAGTAGTCTTGACGGCCTTAACGAGTAGTCCTCAAGCATCCCCGAGTGCTACAAGTCAAAAGTCCTCAAGAGTAGTCGAAGCATCCCGAGGCTGGAATGTACTCTAGCTGATGTTGAGCAATCCTGAAGTCTTCTTGAGTAGTCCCAAGCGTCCTCGAGTGCTGCCCTAGAAGGTCTTCAACAATGCCCGTGTTGTCTTGAAGCCGAAACTGATATGGAAGTGCGATTGCAAAATCACACTCCATATGGAGTAGCCCCCGAGCCTTAGGTTGAGTTGCAGACTCTGGCTGAGGGTCCATCTGAAGTTTTGGCAAGAATATCCCGAAAAATCTGGAGAAAAAACCGAAGGACACGTGGCACAGAGCCCCCGAGCCTTGAGTCGAGTACTTCCTCTCGAATTGAAGGGTCATCTTGTAAAATGTGTCCTGAGTTGCTCTTGAGTCTTGTCGCTACCCAGGAAGTCGAGTAAAAGTAGTCGAGCCCCCGAGGTGAGGCGCGTCGACTAGTAGAAGTTGAAGGGTCACGCGCCGCCGCTGAGTCAGCCGAGCGCAGACTTATCCATCCGGCCATTCGAGGGGCCGCTGTCGACTTATAAATAGAAGCCGAAACCCTTAGGGTTTTTCATCCCACGCATTCGCAGCCATTCCTAGCAGATCTAGCCAGGAATCACTGCCAGTGGCACTGCCGCCGTTAAGAGGATTGAAGATCCGAGTGCACCACCGTAGGAAACCACCGCCGTAGCACCCGAGTGAATGCGCGTGAAGACGCCGTGCACTTGGAGAATGAAGCCCTCGCCATCGAAGATCTCGAAGGCTGCCGGTGGGAAGAAGAGGGCTCGTGATGAGGCCGCCGGATCTGCTGCAGGGACATCGCCGCCGGTGTCTCCGCCGCGGCCAGATCCAAATCGAGAGTGGAAGAAGTCCAAGGCCAAGACCGAAGATCTGCTGGCGCTGCTCAACAGCGGATTCTTGCGGGAGAAGTAGGTGGACATGTGGAGAGCCGCTGCAGGGGATCCGTACCCCATGGAGAAGAACCCAGATGAGATTTTGATGTTCACCCGGTTCGCGGAGCGCGGACTGTCTCTCCCGGCCAGCGACTTCTTCAAGGGGCTGTTGGGGTACTACGGCATCGAGTACCTCAACCTCAACCCCAACGGTATCATCCACACCTCAGTCTTCGTACATTTCTGTGAAGCTTTCTTGGGGATCAAGCCCCATTGGATCCTGTTCCGGAAGTTCTTCCGGGTGAAGCCTCAGCCCAGCGCCAACAATCCCCGAGTAGTGGGGGGAGCTGGGATCTAGATGAGGGAGGACGCCGCGGAGCAGTACCTCTCATACAAGCTCATTGATTCCAACCATGATTGGAAAGCGAAGTGGTTCTACGTCACCAACCACCACCCGGAGCTGCCGAAGCCGAGCGGGAAGCAGCCCAAGCACTGGCTGTGGTGGAACTCGGAGCCAACGATGCAGGAGGGTATCTAGCTACCCGAACTACTGGCGAAGATCAAGGCGCTAAGAGAAGCTGGGCTAAGGGCCGAACATGTGGCCTTCAGCTTCATGAAGCGTAGGGTGCAGCCACTGATGGCCCGCGATACCCTAGGATACGAGTACACCGGTGATGACGACACATCGCGGATGCCCGGAGATGAAGTTGATGACGACGACATCGTCGACAGGCTCGGCAGAATCTTCAAAGATATGCCGGCGTACACGCCGTGCCCTGTGCCCGAGTACTCCGCCGCGCGCCCACCAAAGAAGGTTGGTAGTCGTACCCATTGTCGAGTACTCGTTACAGAAGAGTAGTCGTGTTGACGTTGTGTGCTTCTTGCAGGATGACTTGGTGAAGTTCGTCTCCGAACCAGCGTCGCCTCCTCAACTTGTCGAGGTCCAAGAAGAAGGGAGGGCCAAGGCCAAGGAGCGGCGCGAGGTTGGCGAAGGAGACGACACAGTTGTCGTCGAAGACACGTCCAAGGAGGACGACGATGAGGAGACGCTGCAGGAGCGCTTCCAGCTGCGGTCGAGATTCAGCCGCCCTGGATTGCCGCATATACCTCTCGTTTAGGATCAGCCGACTTGCCTGGAGGCTAGTTTGCCTGCGCTGCCAAGAAAGCCGCGCAACATGGTCCGCAAGCGCGTGGCCAAGAAGTTGAAGGTCACAGAGACCACGTCCTAGGAGGTAAGCCGTCTTCAACAGGGTAGTTGAGTACTTATGTCTCGATGTTGTGTGTTGACAAAGAAGTTCCCTTGCTTGCAGGAGATGCCGCCTTCCGACCCTGTTGAGCAGGGTGACGAAGGCGATTAGGACACAGTGGGGGAGCCAGTTGGGGGTAGTCGTAGCCCAGCCCCCACTGTGGAGGAGCTCTTGGCGCAGATGACGTGCCAGCCCCCTGTGGCTGAGGGGAGCACAGAACCGGCCGTTGCTGCCACTGAAGAGGCAGCGGCTACGGAGGCGCAAGAGGAGGCGCCTGCCGAGGCAGGACTGGTCGACATTGCCAGTATCCTCGGCGCACCAACCGTGACGGTGGTCCGGTCGAGCTTGTAAGTGTTGATCCTTCCTGAGTAGTACATTAGATGTGGTAGTCATACTAGGTTGACAGCCAGTTTGAGTACTCTGCAGGAAATCGACGGACTTGACCTGGGAGGAGGATGAACCCGCTACAGAGGTGACGGAAGAGGAGATCACGCTGCCCGCTGAGGAGTCCGCTCCCGCCCCTTAGGCAGAATCTGAGGCGCCCACCACGGAGGCTACATTGCCTGAGGCCTGCGTCGCAGAAGGTGAGTACTTGTTCAGGTGCAAATAGCCCTGAAGAGTAGTCGTAGACGCCATGTATGATTAATCCAGTTGTCCTTTTGTTGACAAGTGCTGAAGCCGAGGGAAGTGATATCCCGTCGGTGGTGCCGGTTGAAGATGTGACACCGGAGGCTCAGGGAGCTGCCGGAGGAGCCTCCGAGCCGATGGAGGTGGCTGCCGGAGAAGCCACCGCGACAACTGGAGGAGAGGGCGACGACGCGCTACCAGAACCCACTCTGGAGGTAGTTGTCCGCTCGCTAGAGATCCAGGACGCGGATCCAATCCGCTCGGCACCATTGTCCGGGGCCGCGACGAGTAGTCGTGGCGGGATCGAGTTGTTGGCGGATGATCTTGTCGACCCGGCGACGGTGGCTCGGCACCTGGAGCCGGTGCGCCAGGCCAAGCAATGGATGAAGGTGAGTAGTCGACACCCTTAAGTAGTCAATCCTTTTGTGTTGAGTACCCATTTGACATGTGTTGTCTGTGCAGGACGTCGCGGAGAGGTCCCGCCAGAAGTCAGACATGCTTCAAGGATACGGCGACGCAGTACTCCAGGCAGAAGCCTTGGAGGAGCAGCTTGTGAAGGCCCGGAAGCACGCCGCCGTGATGCAGTCGAAGCTGGACACCGCCTTCGCCCAGTATCACAATGACATCCAATATATGCAGGCGAAGAGCGACGATCTGGTGCAGAAGAACAAGTCTCTCCGCAACAAGAATAAAGGTACGCGACCGCCTTGTCGGGTACTTGTTGATAGTAGCTTGAGGTAGTCTAACCCACTTTGCCTTCGTTGATGGCAGAGCTTGAGACCCGCGTCAATCAGCTGAAGGCTTCAGAGACCGACATGAAGAACCTCTTCTACCGAGAGCAAAAGGCCAGCCAGGTACTGGAGTATGATTATAAGGAGCATGCTTACGAGTGCGACAAGCACATGGAGCTCCGTATTGCGTCAGATCAAGACCTCGTCAACTGCTACAAATCCTTGCAGAAGCTGAACGAGGACTGCGAGAAGCTGCGGGCTCAACTCAAGGAACTCGAGGAAGCCGTACTCCCCATCGCGAGGCTGCTGGTGCCCCACCCTGGCGCTCCGAAGATTGCACCTTTGGTAGATTGGCTGAAGGAAGGCCCCAGCCGCCTGGCGACCTACGTCAAGCACTTGGCGAAGTCGATCCCCAACCAGGTTCTGGCCTTCATGAAGTCGTACTTCCCGAAGGCTCCTGTGACAACCCGCCCAGGAAAATTCCGTACTATCGCCTAAGACCGATCCACTTTGGCCATTAAGCAATAGTAAAGTATCATCCTGTCGTTAGTTGCCGGGTTAACACCCGGTAAATCACTTGGAATTCAAACAGAGGATCGACATATGCATTAAAACTCACGCGAAGGCGAGTCCAGAGTACAACATGAGTTAACATAATTTATTACAAACCATTGTTCATGACATGGAGTAAAGGTTCAGAGTTTGAAAAGAGCGGAAATAAAATATCTAGCGCAATGGTAAACATCACAGGAGGCCATCCGTGATGTCATCACTTGTCGTCACCCTTCCGGTCAGCAACACCTACAACCACAGTTTTAAAGCAAGGCTGAGTATACTAATACTCAGCAAGACTTAACCGTCAGGTGATAACCACATCACCAAACTCTAGACATGAGAGGCTTTTGGCCAGTGGAGTTTTCTTTTGCGGAACAGCTACTAAGAGTAGATCCTTACTTTCAATCTTTTAGCACAAGTTCTAGTTGATTACCATTTCTAAATATGCCATCTAATTCAATCAAGAATTGGACAAGCAATTAATTCATACAACAATATTCCTCGAGTTCCATCATTATGGGATATCATGGCCAGTTGATTAAGCAGTCTCGGATAACGGTGAGAAGCCGACAATCGATTGATTTAAACCTTGCAAGGTAAACCCAAACACACGGTAGGCTGCCCCCGAAAGGACAACTTTCCCCGGCCGTTTCCGTCGATCTTCAGCTAGGGAGCGGAACCTACATTCCTTGGTACAAGGCTTACTGGATCGCTCCCACATGAACATCCAGACTCACGCAGGTACCACACTGTTGTAAGCAGGGGGACACAAGTGCTCCAGGTTTAGTAGGGAAAGGTTTCCTTACCGCGTCAATCGGGTACTAGGCTTACCGGTCCCATTCCCGGCATATGTTTAGTACGTTCAAAAGCTTAGCCCACGAAAGCCACTGGACCGGAGCCCAAATCCTATGCTCTTACCACATGAGCAATCCATTTATAAAGATCTTATGATTCCAACATAAGAACCTATTCTCGCGAGTGACGAACATCACTCGACTTCTACCGGGTCCTATAGCATAGCAGCTATCGACCTAGCATACTAGTAAAAGAACATAGGTACCTAGGGATCATGCATCTAGGCTTTCAAATCAACTCCTGAAACGTAAATGCACAATCATAGCAGCGATAATTATATAAATCTCAAAAACAGGGTTAATGATCTGGGGCTTGCCTTCGATGGCAAGGTTGGCCTTGGGCCCTTCTGGACTTTGGTCCAGGCCTTGCTCTACAGCGACGTGGTGCACGTCTCCGTCAGCTCCTCCGTCTCCTCCTTCCGGCACACGCGTACAGCTACCGTTCGAGAGATCTACACGAGGATGCAAATGCAAGATTGACTTGACGATTTTTAATTTACTTAATTACAAACAACATATGACATCCATGGGGTGTATAGTTGGACACATTTACCTAGATAAGAATACATTTAGCATACTCTTCCAAAAGGAATAATATGCTGCTCTTTATTAGATATTCTTTTTGATAGTGACTGTGTACATATATATGTAAATAATTTAATTCAACCTCACAAACAGTAGTGGGTGGCACGTTTAACTTTTTAACATGATTTGCAACCACACACAAGATTTGCAAGGGTGGTTTGGTGATTTTTCCTATTTAATGACTATTAAGCCTTAATTACTTCCAATGCTTTAATTCATGAAATTAATTAATAAAATTCATTGGAAAGGTGTATTACACTTTAAATACCTATAACAAGCCACTGGACACACATGCAATCTTTGGATAGCTAGAAATTAATTATTTTTGAAAATAACAAAAGCTTGCTAGAAGGACAAGGTAAATGCACACAAAAATAATTACTCAACAAAATGATCCAAACTTTCTCACACATGTTATATGGTCCAAAACTAGCCTAGTGCTGCAGCACATACACCTAGAACTGTTATGGAACTTGAGTTATGTATTTTCAAAGAAACTCAAGCATAATTCAAGAATAAATATTTGTGGTACTTATAAAATTGTGATTAGTTCACCAAAGGTTCATTTTGGCATAACAAGACAGTGTGCAAAAGTTGGTGGCAAAAACCTAATTATTTTTAGCTAGAAAAATCATTTATGCAGATCTGGCAGAATTGGAAAAACATTTTTATAAAAAGATTTACATCATAACTTTGTGCAATTTTTGGCATAGGAGCTAGACATGACCTAACACACAACATATCCGAAAATTAGCTACAGAGGATTTACATATTTTGAGATATTGCAGATCTAGGTTTTTCACATTTGTATTTTTCATGCAAAAACTATCAGGAATTAACTCAGGCAAGAATAACAAACGTTGTGGGATAATTCATCTCGAATCCTACAAAATTGGTTTCGCATTTTTATGATTTATATATGATTTTCTACGCAATTTGAAAGAAACAGCCAAAGCACTTTTACTATTGGAGTTACCCTTTTGCAGGGAGGCCCTCGAAAATATTTTCTCCTTTGCAATGTAGTCCCTGGGAGCATGGCCGGCACGGGCTGGCCAAATTCCGGCGAGGTTCGCCGGGGTTTGGCCGGGGAAGGGCGGTGGAAGGGTCTATGGGTCACGGGCGCTCGGGTTCTCTAGTTGGACGGGGGCGAGGCGGCTCCGGCGAGCGGCACACCGGCGGCCGGCGGTGTTGGCCGCCGCGGCTGCCCGCAGCGACGGGCTTCCGGCCGGGGAGGGGCAATGGGCGGTAGGAGTGGCTTCGAGGGGGGCTAGTGGAGGTGGAGAAGGGGTTACTTGACTTGGGGTTCGGCTCGCCACCGAGCTCGCCGCGGGCGGCCCCCGGGGCGCCGGCGCGGCTCGGGTGTGACCGGGGAGGGTCGGGCGCGGCGTCCTCGCGCAAGAGGGGGGCACAGCGGCCTTAGGTAAGGAGGTCACCTCGTGTTCCGGAGCGCACCCGACGTCACAGGCCCGCCGTAGTACGGCCGCGACCTCGGTAGGCGCGCATCGGGACGGAAGCTGTGGATGGACCGGTTGTTAGGGTGCGGCGCGGGCGGGAGGACTTCTAGGTGCTTTGGGATGCGGTAGGCCTGGGGAAGGTGCAAGGCGCCCTCGGGAAGGCGCGCCGGCGGGTCCGGATGCCAAGGCGGTGGCGCGCGGGGCGCGCCGGCGCGCCGGCGGCGCGACGTCGCGATGCGGCTGGTTCGAGGCGCTGAACGTTACAGACCACGCCACTTCGAGCATGTTTTTCTCTCAAAACTTGAATACAAGTGCACAAATTGATGAATAGAAAAGTTGTAGATCCAGCTACCCTCTACAGCTTTTACAAAGGCCATATAGTGTTTTTCTCAACAGATTTTGCAGGAACGTCGTGCCAACTTTGAATGACGGCCTGTCTTTGTGCACAGGAGGTACTGTCAGTCGATCAAGTTTTTCACCAATTTCCACTCAAAATTTGAAATGCCAATCTACTTGAAAGTTGTGTCCCTCAACAAGATGGACAACTTTTATAAAGGTAGATTTTGAAGTGTTTAGGTGAATTTTGGAGAACGCGGCAAAAGTTCCGGACGACATTCGCTGACGTCAACGGTTAAGCCGGTTTTGACCGTGTCTTTGACCAAGGGCTCACCACGGATGTGTGTAGACTTGGTCAAGGGGTTCATTGGGGTTCATTGGCGAGGTTTTCGAGGTGATGACCCAGGTTGACCTAGGTTTGACCATTGTTGGCGGGTTTGACTCGGCTGATTCGGTCATTAGCGTTAATGACGCTAATTAAAAACTTGGGGCATCACAAAGAGGCAGTAAAGTAGTTGATAGATAATCAAACTTTATTACTGAAGAAGTACACTTGGATGGCTAGGGCCGTTATTACAGAGTAGTCGCCAGGACCTGGAGGCCGCCTACGGCTAAGTAGTGCTAGTGCGTATAGTCGCTTACAGCAGTAGATCTGTTAGTAGCCATGTAGGCTGGATCTAGAAGTACATGGTCTCTCAGTAGACCGCTGCTGGAGTCCTTTGTCGCTCGTCACAGCCCAGGATCCGTTAGTAGCCGCATGGGCTGGATCCTGGAGAGGAGTAGTCCGGAGACTGGTGCCTGGAGACGGAGGCCACTTACAGCGAAGGGGTCTTGATGTAGTCGTATAGACTTGAGCCCCCAGGGTAGTCGTCTAGACTAGGTTTAGAATCGACAGAGTTGGTCGATGTTCCATGAGTTGTTGACGTCTTCGCCTTCAAGCGTCTGGAGGCGGTAGGAACCCGGTCCGGTCACCTTTGCAACTATGAAGGGACCTTCCCAGGGCGAGTTGAGCTTGTGTAGTCCTTCCGTGTTCTGGATGCGACGGAGGACAAGATCACCAACGTTGAAAGAGCGTTCCTTAACGTTGCGGTCGTGGTAGCGTCGGATACCCTCTAGGTACCTTGCTGATTGGACGAGGGCGACACAGCGAGCTTCTTCGAGTCCGTCGATGTCAACTCGTCTGCTGTCTTCGGAGACGCCTTCGTCGTATTGCTCCACTGCTGGTGAATCCCACATGACATCAGCAGGGAGGATTGCTTTGGAGCCGTAGACCAGGAAGTATGAAGATTGTCCCGTTGGCTTGGAGGGTTGAGTACGTATCCCCCAGAGAGCATTGGGTAGTTCCTTGATCCACTTGCCTCATTTGGAGTTGGCAGCGTCGTGTAGCCGCTTTTTGAGAGCGTCGAGCACCATCCCATTGGCGCGCTCGACTTGCCCGTTGGCCCGAGGATGGGCAACTGAAACGTATCGGACGTCGATCCCGCTGTTCTCGCAGTACTCCCAGAACTGGTGATTGTTGAAGTTGGAGCCCATGTCTGTGATGATGCGATGGGGCAGTCCGTAGCGATGTACGAGTTCATCCAGGAAGTCGAGTACTCTGTCAGCCTTGGGGTATGTAACCGGCTTGACCTGGATCCACTTAGTGAACTTGTCGATGGCCACCAGTACTCTGTTGAATCCACCTGGCGCAGTTGGGAGCGGCCCAATCATGTCGAGCCCCCAGCAAGCGAAAGGCCAGGTTGGCGGTATGGTGACTAGCTTGTAAGCTGGGACATGTTGCTGCTTGGTGAAGTATTGGCACCCATGGCACCTTCTGACGAGTTCTTCGGCGTCGCCCAGAGCTGTGGACCAATAGAAAGCTCGTCAGAAGGCCTTGCTGACCAGCGTGCGGGAGGACGCGTGGTTGCCGCAGACGCCTTTGTGGATCTCCTCCAAGATGTCCTTGCCTTCTTTTCTGGGAACGCACTTCATGAGTACTCCTGAAGATGCGCCCCGTCTGTAGAGCTTGTCTCCGACGAGGACGTAGGATTTTGCACGGTGGATGAGTTGCTCGGCCAAGTTCTTATCTGAGGGAACTTTCTGCTCACTGAGGTAGTCGATGAAGGGCTGCCTCCAGTCCACGTCGATCATCATGACCTCCTGGCCAGCCGGGGGATGCGCTGGGTCAGTGGTCGGTGGCGCCGGGATGGATGGCGCGTGAAGCTCGTGGACGAAGACACCCGCTGGTACTTGAGCGCGAGTAGAACCAAGCTTCGACAGGACGTCCGCTGCGACGTTGTTGTCGCGGACGACGTGGTGGAACTCGAGACCATAGAACTTGTTCTCGAGCTTGCAGACTTCTAGGCAGTAAGCGTCCATGTTCTCCTTGTTGCGGTCCTAGGACTTGTTGACTTGGTTGATGACCACTGCGGAGTCGCCGTAGACGAGTAGCCGCTTGGTGCCCAGTGAAGCCGCGAGGCGGAGCCCGTGTAGCAGAGCTTCGTACTCGGCTTCGTTGTTTGAGACCTTCCAGAAGATCTGCAGGACGTACTTGAGTTGTTCGCCCGTTGGAGAGATCAGGAGTACCCCTGCACCTGCGCCCTCGAGGTTGAGTGAGCCGTCGAAGTACATCACCAAGTGCTTTGGGCACTCAGTTGGAGTAGGTAGCGGATTCTCCCGCCATTCCGCCATGAAGTCAACTAGTGCCTGCGACTTGATGGCTGTGCGTGGCTTGAAGTCAATGTTGAGGGCGCCGAGTTCGACTGCACACTTGGAGATTCTTCCAGTAGCATCTTGGTTCCGCAGGATGTCACCGAGCGGGTAGTCGACAACGGAGATCGAGTACTCCTGGAAGTAGTGTCGTAGCTTCCACGAGGTGATGAGCACTGCGTACAGAAGCTTCTGTACTGGCTGGTAGCGTGCCTTGGATTCTGATAGACCTCGTTGACGAAGTAGACTGGTCGCTGGACTGGGTAGGCGTGGCCGTCTTCCTGCCGCTCGACGACGATGACAGTAGCTGCTCGCCTTTGCGAGGAGCCGTGAGGACTGGTGGCTTCGATAGGAAGTTCTTGAGCTGGGCAAGGGCTTGGTCCGCCTCTGGAGTCCACACGAACTTCTCTTGGTGTTTGAGTAGTTTGAAGAAGGGGAGCCCCCGTTCTCCAAGCTTTGAGATAAATATGTTCAAGGCTGTCATGCACCCGGTCAGCTTCTAGACGTCTTTGATGCACGTGGGAGCTTTCATGCTGGTGATGGCAGAGATCTTCTCGGGATTGGCTTCGATGCCGCCATGGCTGATGATGAAGCCGAGTAGTTTGCCCGAAGGTACGCCGAAGACGCACTTGTTCGGGTTGAGCTTCCAGCGGTACTCACACAGGGATGCGAAAGTCTCTTCAAGATCGTCGATGAGCGTGCTGGAGTTTTTGGTCTTGACGACCACGTCATCCATGTAGGCTTCGACGTTCTTGTTGAGTTGCCTCTTGAAGCAGGCCTGGATAGCTCGTTGGTATGTAGCGCCGGCGTTCTTCAACCTGCAGGACATGGTCGTATAGCAGTACGCGCCAAACGGGGTGATGAACGCGGTCTTCTCCTGGTCTTCTTCCTTGATCGCGATCTGGTGGTACCCAGAGTAGCAGTCGAGGAAGCAGAGCAGGTCGTAGCCCGCCATGGAGTCAATGACTTGGTCAATCCGTGGCAACCCAAAGGGGTCCTTGGGGCAGTGCTTGTTGAGGTCGGTGTAGTCGACGCACATCCTCCACTCGTTCGAGTTCTTCTTGCAGACGAGGACGGGGTTGGTGAGCCACTCAGGATGGAAGACTTCTTTGATGAAGCCAGCCGCGAGTAGTTTGGCGAGTTCCTTCTTGATGGCGTCCCGTCTGTCGTCGGCGAAGCGGCGGAGGTGTTGTCGCTTCAGGGTAGCTTTAGGATCGACGTTGAGAGAATGCTCAGTCAACTCCCTGGGCACCCCAGGAATGTCCGCTGGCTTCCACGCGAAGATGTCGCGGTTAGCCCGGAGGAAGTTGATGAGTGCGTCTCCCTATTTGGGGTCGAGACCCGCCCCGATGGTGGTGGTCTTGCTGCTGTCGCCTGTCCCGAGGTCGATTGTCTTGACCAGAACCTCCTCAGCTGGCTGAGGCTTGTTAGCTTTGTCCGGCTTCTCTGGGATGTCAAGTTCACTTGGGGCAAGCTTCTTCGACGGAGTGTAGATCTCCATCATTGCATTGGGTACTTGATTTGTGGAGGCGAACTCCACAGCTTCCGTGTCGTAGTCGTGCGATATCTTCAAGTCCCCTTGCAGCGAGAGTACACCTGCTGGACTTGGCATCTTGAGTACCAAGTAGGTGTAGTGGGGTACCGCCATGAACTTGGCGATGGCAGGTCTGCCGAGGATGGCATGGTAGGACGTCTCGAAGTCCGCAACTTCGAACTTGATGTACTCGGTACGATAGTTGTCCCGAGATTCCCCAAAGGTAACTGGCAGGACCACTGAGCCCAGTGGGATAGCCGCGTTCCCAGGGACGATGCTGTAGAAGGGCGAGGTGCTCTTGGTGAGCATGTGGGTGATGTCGAGCTTCATCTTCTTCAAGGTCTTGGTGAAAAGGACGTTAAGCCCGCTTCCACCGTCGATGAGGACCTTGTTGAGCCTGGAGCCTGTGACCACCGGCTTCAGCACGAGTGGGAACCGTCCTGGTTCGGAGAAGCTAGTCCACTGATCCGCGCGGGAGAAGGTAATGCGTACCTCCGACCACCTGAGAGGGGTCGGAACCGCTAGTTCAATGCTCATGACTTCTCGACGGGTAGCCTTTCCTTCCCGTCTGCTGGGTAGTCCGCCGCAGAGGACGTTGACCGTCTTGTCAGGTTCCTGGAAGTCGCCATTGCCTTCGTCGTTCTTCTTCTTGCCTTTCTTGTCGTGAGGGTGCCGTGGCTCTGGAGTATCCTTGAGTGCTCGCCTGAGTTGGTAGCACTGCTCGGTGGTGTGGTTGCCGTCCAGATGCCACGGGCACTTCTCTTTCAGCAAGTCTTTGAAGACGCCGGAGGTCTTCTTCGAGTTCTCCTTCGCAGGGCGCTAGATAGCTGCGACAGTGTTGTCTGGCTTGCGCTTGCGGTTGGGACCCGAGTAGTTGTTGTTGTTGCGACCGCTTTGGTTCCCATTGTTGCTGCTGCCGCCGCCCGTGTTCGGTTTGCTCTTGCCACGAATGGCATCGTACTTGGCGTTGGCTTTGTCTTCTTCATCCGCCCAGGAGGTGATCATATCCTTGAGATGGGTGATGGACCTGGGGCGGCGTTGACCGAAGTCTTCGAAGGTGCGATGGTGGTAGAGACCATCTTGGAAGAGGTCGATGACCTCCTTGTCAGTGACGTCAACTACGGTGGCGCGCTTGTCGAAGAAGCACCGCATGTACTTGTGAAGGGTCTCGCCTTGTTCCTACTTCACCATAGCCAGGTCCATGCGAGTACCCGAGCGGCCCATAGCGCCCGCGAAGTTGCTGGTGAACTGCTCCTTCAGCTGGTCCCACTTGTCAATCGAGTGCTTTTCTAGTGACTCGAGCCATGTGAGCGGGGCTTGGTCCAGGCAAAAGGGGAAGTAGAGGCACTTGATGTCGTTGTTGCCACCAGCGTTCTCGATGGAGAGGGCGTAGCAACTGAGCCACTGGATGGGGTCTTGCTTCGCGTCGTACTTGGTGATTCCCAGAGGTTTGAACTTGTCCGGGAGGAGTAAGTTGCGAAGCCGAGGAGAGAAGGCGGGGAAGCCATCGTTGTCGCCTACGGTGGAGGACTTCTTCCGCCGCAGTTCTTCAATCTTCTGGCAGGCATCAAAGTTGCCTTGTGAGGCTCCGGAGGCGTGGTTGTTCACGTGGCCTCGGCCGCTGCGATCACCTCCGCGACCGGCCCTCCTGTTGGCCCCATGGTTGGAGCTTCCGCCGTCGCTGCCTCCGCCGCCAGCGTCGCGATGAGGGACGATTTCACGATCGCCGCCATCAGCTGCAGCGTTGTTGCCAGCTTGAGAGGGTCCGCCGGCTATTGCACGAGTACGGTTGGGCTGGGCCGGCAGCTCGGCTCGAGTACGGTTACGGCCGAGGTCTGCGCTGCGACTTGTGGCTTCATTGTTCCTGGCGGGGGGCGGCTGAGCGACCCTGTTGTCCACTCGCATGAAGTAAGCGTCTTCTGCAAGCTTGGTGATGACTTCTCCAGTGCGCATCCCCTGATCTTGGCGTGCGATCACCGTGATCAACATGAGGCATTGGTCCGGGGTGGTGTCTACCCTACTCTAGACTTGGTCGAGAGCCTCTGTGAGGTTGCGGATGGGGAGGTTGTCTCGAAGACGCTGTCGTCGTTCGTTCCGCTTTTTGTTACGCTCATGTCGAGCGCCCCTGTTGGCATCTGTCTCATCTGCGGGTGCTTCGGCAAACAGCTCGTCTGCGGAGATGTCTTTGAGGTATCGGTCGTCTGCTGTCCCTGAGGGTCCCGGCATGTTGCCGGCAGCCATGAAGACTTGGCGATCGGGGTTGCCAAGACTGGAGTCGGAACTTGCCACCTCTGTTGGGGTGTACTCCTCAGCTCGAGCGAGTGGTGTTCCCTCCTGGAAGGGAAGCGAGTCGAGGTAGGCGACGTAGCGTGAGTTCCCGTCTATCAGGTCAGCGGGCTTGCGGTCTGCCCAGTAGACGAATCTCTCGGCGGGTGTGGATGTTATAACCGGCCCGTGCTTCGGTCCTGATAAGGGTTGCTCAGTAGAGTTGTCCTCGGACTTAGGATCCTCAGGGTCCGACCCGAAGTCAAACTCGTACGCGGAGTCTGAGTAGAAGCCGAAGAGGGGGTTGGAGTCCGAGGTGTGGCCGGGGGCGGTGTCGGAGTCCGAGTCGTACTCGGGTACGGGCTCCTTGCCGGCCCGGCGTGTAGAGGGAGCCTTCGTGTGGGCCCTGCTAACATTGCGGGGGCCACGCGTGAAGCGCTCGCGGGGTGGGGAGTCCGCATGTGATGGCTGAGTAGCCGGCTCGCATATGATACCCCACAGAGACGTCGGGTTCGAGTTGGAGGCGGATCCCAACTCGAAGTCGGCGTGTTGGTCGAAAAGTGAAATTTCGCCGAATTTGCCGGCGAGTTCGCCCGTGACTACTTCGGGAAGTGTCACGAGGCCAGTCTTCGGGTTGGGCTGCATGGTGAGATGGCGTTGGAAGGATCCGGAGCCGTCAGCGGTGCAGACCCAGGCGCCGAAGACGAAGGTGTCGCTGTGGTTGAAGGCGACGGTTGGCTTGATGTAGACGGAAGCCGTCGAGTTCGCCATGTGATCTCGGGCGAGATCCCCTACCTGGCGCGCCAGCTGTCGGTGTTTTAGACCGGCAACCTACTAAGGGGAGTACCCGAAGTAGATGAATGTGGCCTCGCCGAGATCGGTAACTCGAAGGAAGAGACACGTGGCACACAATTTAGACAGGTTCGGCCCGCGAGGTGCGTAATACCCTACGTCCTGTATGCTGCGTAGCTCTGGATTGATTGGGTGCGATTACAAGATGATGCAATCTTAAGACGTGAGAGAGAGAGGGATCCCTGCCTCGCCTTATATAGTCCAGGAGGCAGGGTTACAAGTCGGTTCAGGGAGAGAGTACTAGTCGAGTACATCTAGGAGTCCTCTATACAGTGCGGGACTTGTACAGCTTCCTATCCGAGTACTTCTCCTCTGTAGTCCTTGTGCTTCACACCAGCAAGTGCCGTGCAGCACAAGCCAGGTAGTCCCAGGGGCCCACCGAGTAGTCGGTCCTGGTACCCACCGAGGTAGTGGGCCCAGGGAGGTCCATACGACAAATGTCACCCATGATTTGATCAACAGGGTGATCTTTGGCGGCTTCATGATGAATTATGGGTTGATCAATTGGTTCTTGAGTTGATGGAGAAGGTGTAGTCATATGGGCCATTTGATCATCTTCTTGGGGTGAGTCATTATTACTTGAGTTACCATTTTGTTGATCATGATCATTTGTTGTGGAAGTAGATGGGTTAACTTGAATATATATCGATGGACCTTCATCATCGTCTTCTTCTCTAGGCATGATATCCCCAATGGCCATAGTCTTCATTGCTTTGCTTATTTCTTCACCTCTCACATCATCTAAATTCTCTTATTCATCTTGAGAGCCCAATGTTTCATCAAATTGCACATCATATGCTTCCTCAACAAATCCTTTGGACTTTTTGTAAACTTTATAGGCTTTGGAATTTGAAGAATATCCAAGAAGAAATCCCTCATCACACTTGCTTTGAAATTTAGACAACCGAGATCACTTCCTCAAGATATAGCACTTACAACCAAAGACCCGGAAATATGAAATATTGGGCTTCCTTCCATTTAAAAGTTCATATGGTGTTTTGTTTAAGAATCTATGACAATATAGCCTATTAGAGGCATGGCAAGCGGTATTGATAGCTTCGACCCAAAAAGAATTCGAAACTTTGTACTCATCTAGCATTGATCTTGCCATCTCAATCAAGGTCCTATTCTTCCTCTCAACTACACCATTTTGTTCCGGTGTATATGTAGTTGAAAACTCATGTTTGATTCCTTTCTCATCACAAAACTCTTCAACATTTGTGTTCTTGAACTCACTACCGTTGTCACTTCTAACTTTCTTCAATTTTAGCTCAAATTCATTTTCGGCTCTTCTCACAAATGACTTGAAAATATCACACGTAATAGCCTTGTCATGAAGAAAGAATACCCATGTGAATCTTGAATAATCATCCACAATTACAAGACAATAGGTATTTCCAGCAATGCTTCTATAGGTAGTAGGACCAAATAAATCCATATGTAGCAATTCCAATGGTCTTAAGTTGACATTATGCTCTTGTTAGGATGCGGAGTAGCAACTTGTTTTCCGGCTTGACAAGCACTACACAATTTATGTTTCTCAAACTTTACATCTTTCAACCCAAGAACTAAGTCATGCTTCACCAACCGATGGAGTTGTTTCAGACCAACATGACCAAGTCTTCTATGCCATAACCAACCCATAGAGGCTTTTGAGAATAAAAAAGTAGTCAAATTAGCCTTCTTAGACGAGAAATCCACTAGATATAAGCTCTCGTGACGAAAGCCCTTAAAAATAGAATCTTTCCCATCAAGTGAGGTAACCTCAAAATCATTGCTAGTGAATGTATATTTATAACCATTATCACAAAGTTGAGCAATAGATAGCAAATTGAAATTGAGAGAATCAACTAGCAAGACATTAGAGAGATTATAATCTTTAGTGATAGGTATTTCACCAATGCCTTTTACACCTCCCTTGCTATCATCTCCAGAAGTGATGTTATCAAAATCGGAAATATTTTCATCAAGATGAGAGAATATTTTTCTTTCGCCGGTCATGCGGTTTGTACAACCACTATCAATTACCCAATGTCTTCCTCCGGCTTTATAGTTCACCTACAAAAGAAATTACTTTGTTTTAGGTACCCAAATTTTTTTGGGTCCTTCAATGTTAGTGACCAAAATTTTAGGCACCCAAATATATTTCTTTTTACTACTACCAAGAGAGTGACCAACATATTTAGCACAAACAACACCCTTAGAATATTTCTTGAGAATATATGAAGTATCCAAGGATACGGTCTTCTTGCTCTTGCATTGGTGATCCACATCAACCCTTGTCTTGCACTTATGGCACATCTTAATCTTTTCTTCTTCCTCAAAGGAAACATTTGAATTTACAAAGATACTTTCCTTAGGAATGAAAGCCTCTTTTCCTTTCTTGGGCAAGTAACCAAGTGCATCTTTATTTAAGGTGAATTTTTGATTTGTCCAAATATGATTAAACCGAACATGACTTCCAAAATACCGTGCAAGATCCTTAGACAAGCACTCAATCTCTTTCTTCAAAGATTCATTTTCCAATAATAGAGAGTCATAAGACATATCCTCACTAATGCAAGAGCTAGTGCTTGGGCTACAAGATGGATTAGATGAACAAGAACAAGTATTCAATATATTACATTCAACACCCATGCTTATTTTTCCTTTGACTTCTTGTGCAAGAAGAGAGTTGTGAGCTTCCTTAAGCTCCTCATGCTTATCTTTAAGAGTTTCCCAAGAAATGTTAAGTGTTTCATGGGAAGTCTTTAGATTTTAATGAGTAGTCTTTAGCTCCTCAAAAGAATTTTGAAGTGAAACATTTTTCAACTCCAAATCCTTCAACTTTGATCTCTCCAAGCGCAATTGTCATCGGACTTAATAATCATGGCAACAAGATCATCATAAGATAAAGCATTATCATCATTATCACTATCACAATCATCACCATCATCGTCGATTATTACCTTTGATTCACCTTTTGCCATGAGACAATATGGCTTGGAGAAGAGTGAAGGAGCTTCCTTGATAGCAACCCCGGCAAGACCTCTTGAAGGCTTGTCATCATCTTCTTCATCGGAGCTTGCATCGAAATACCACTCAACAAAGTATGCTTGACCATTCTTCTCCTTCTTGTAATATTTCTTCCTCTTAGGTACACTCTTCTTGTCTTTCTTCTTGCCATATTTGTCTTCTTTCTTGTTTGGACAATTAATTGAGATATGTCCAATTTCACCACAATTGAAGCAATCTTTGCCTTCAAAAGGATTCTTCTTTGAACATTGCCCTATCTTGCCAAACTTCTTCTTCATGATTCTTCTAAGTCCCTTTACAATAAGAGCCATTTCCTCATCGGAGTCAATGTCTTGGTTCTCATCATCATTTTCCTCTTGAGTAGCCTTGGCCTTGAGAGCAATATTTTTCTTCTCTTCATTCATTGATTGGCCTTAAACTTTCTTTTGTGATTGCTTGAATAAGTCATGAGTTTGCACTTCACCAAGCATGTAACAACCCAGGAATTTAGGTGTGTAAATTTTGCGAAAATTTAAAACTTTTTGCTTGCATTTGAGTGCTATCAATTTTTGAGCCAAAATTGCTAGCCTCTCACCAAATTCTCCACTAATTTAACCTAGTTATAAAACATATGTTAAAAATATGGTAAAATATGTGAGTTGGTTTTTCTTTGGTTTATTTGGAGTTTAATTGAGTGAAGTATGAATTTGAAAGGGAAACAAATTCAAACTCTATTTCAAACCTTGGTTCAAACTTATTTCCTTAATTTGAAAAAGGCCAAGCGGGTGATGTGGGCCGTTTCCTACCTTCCCACGCCTTGCGGCCCAACCCAAGCCGCTTGTCGGCCCACTAGACCGCGCCACCGTCCTCTCTTTCGTCACCGACGGGTGGACCCCCGCCTGGCAGTCACCGTTCTTCCCCCATCTCTTATCCTTTTCTCCCCTCTCCGCTTGACCCCCTACGCCGGCCAACCGAGCCGCCCAAGCGCGCGCCGGTCCCGGCCCGGGCCGGCGCGCGGGACGGGCGCGCCGGCCGCTGCCGGCCGGCACGCACGCCAAGGGCCGCGCGCGCGCGGGACGGGAGGCGGCCGGGGAAAAGGTGAAGGACATCTTTGCCCCGCCCGCGGGCATCCAAGGCGTTCCGGGCTGCAGCCTTGGCGCGCCACCTGCCCCGCTCGGCGGCGGTGCCAAGGGCACTGAGGAACTTTCCCCCTCGAGCCCCGCAGCGCGGATTCAAAAGGAGAGGAGGCCGGCGTGGGCTGGAGACAAGGCCAACCACCCCCCTCTTGGGGTTTCCACATCCACTGCTCGTCGTGTTCGTCGGAGTAAAGGAGAAGGCGGGCGCGCCACGCGCCGCGCGCGCCGTTGCGAAGGGAGCGGGCACGCCGCCGCCGCGTCGCGCGGGGACGGGGGGAGAAGCCAAGGACCGGACCGGGGCAGGAACATCTTCACCACCAAGGAGCGCCGAGCCGTGCCAGAAGAGGGAAAGGCGGGAACCGGACCGGGGGACCGGAGCGAGGAGCCGAGGCGGCCGACCATCGACGTGAACACCTACCTCGCCATCGCACGCCTCTTCACCGAGCCGGCCACGACTCCACCAACGCCCCGTCGTGAGCACCGCAGCCCCTTCCTCTCTTCTTCCCCTTGGTCTCTCTTTCCTGTGTTGCACCGCGACGTCGAGGCGCGGAGCCGTGGATTCTTGCTTGGTGACTGGCCATCGCGCCGCAGGTTTGCCGCACCGCGACGGGGGAAAACTCCTGAGCCGCCTGTGCTCTTGGGCGCCGCCGTCGCCGTGCGGGGAAAGAGGTTTGGGTCCGGCCGTCGCGCCGTGGTCGTGTGTGCAAGAGCGTGTGCGTGCTGGCCATCGCGCCATGCCTCTCGTGCGGGGGACGTGAGCGTCGCCGTGTCGCGGCGCGGCGCGCAGCGGTTACCGGGCGGCGCGCGCCGGGCGAACGAGCCGGACGCGCCGGGGCGTGTGGGTGTTCGGGCATCGACCCGTGGCTTTGTGCATGTGGGGGAAACGGGGGCCGTCGTGCGGGGTGGCGCGCGCGGCGGTGGCGGCATCGTGTCCGGCCACCGGAACGACGCGCCGCGCCGCGCGCGCGCGGGAGCACGGGTGCGAGCACCCGAGCGGCGGAGCACACCCCGGTCGAGCCGAGCCGTGTGTTTCGGCCGAGAGGGTGATGAACCGGGGCGTGAGGCACCCGAGCCGAGCGCCGGTGGCGCACCGCGCGGTCGCGGCTCCGCCAGGTCGTTTCGTCGAACACCTGCTGGGCGAGTGGGACGTGCTGGTTTAGGTGCAGAAGTGGGCCGCCGGCCAGTTATGGGCCCTAAGCCCAGCTTTTTACTAGCAGGCCACCGGCCCAGCACGGGATAGGATTTAGGAGGTGGCTTACCAGACTTCATACGTGACCTCTAGCGGGCTGTAGCACCTGGGCCAAGGTAGGCCGAAATCCGATCCGGGCGGGATCAAGTCCTCTGGGCCGCCCACGGCCCAGCAGCAATTCTGGCCTTTTTGCAACCCGATAAAACCAGGAGGCTGACGTCATGCTGACGTCAGCAACGTTTTTTCTGAAAAACCTATTTCTCTTCTGTGTAAAAATTCCAGAAAATGTATTTAACCTTTAAAAATTCATAATAAATTCTAGGAAGCTCATAAAAATACAAAACTAATTTCTATAAATCCGTATTTGCGAAACCTTGCCGATTGTGGGTAGTTTGGGTTCATTTGGATCTTCTAAATTGATTCTTATTTGGAGTTAATGCATAGATGTGCACCGTTATCTTATTTCGCGTCGAATCTCGTGCCACAGACCCGAGCTTCGACCAGGAGGACGTGGAGGACCCCGAGTACACTGCTCCGGACAGCGACTGCTTCAACGGCAACGAAGGTGTCATGTCACTCCCAACCATATAGATCCTATGTTGCTATGTAGCTGCTAGTGCTTTACTTTAATGCATGGAAGTGTTGAATTGCATAACCCGTTTAATAGCCATGCCTTGATGCTTTGCTATACCCTGTTTCCTTGTTCTTCTACCTGCGGGACTAGCTACAGACCCCTAGCTAGTCCCTTACTTCAACTGTCCATACTTTTGTTGTTTGATTATGGATGGTGCTCTGGATTTGAGCTGAGATGTGGGGATCTCGGTGTGATTCTAGCGTGCGTTCTGGGTTGCGTACCCCCTTGCTGTGTTTTGGCGGGAGCGAGCCGCTGGTTACTTGTGAACGGCTGCCGAGGGAAGATGCGATCTGGCCTCTTACCCAAGGGTCGTGTCGTGTGGGATGGAGATGTTGAGTGCTCGCTCTCGGCCCCTTAAGGACCGATCATCAGTTGACCTTGTTTCGGATGACTATTTTCGTACAGACCGCCCGCCTTGTTTTGGGCAGGGGTGCGGGGTGAGACTTGTAGTGGATAGCACCCCTCCTGTAGGAGGATCGGTGTGATCGTGTCGGGAGTGGTCTTTCCCTCCTTAGTAGACTTTGCCCTGGCGAGGCCAGGGAAGGGTTCCACAGCTTCGAGGGACCTCTCACGGGTAGTATGAGCTCGCCGCGGAGGGCTGGGCCGAGCTCGGAGATGCGAAGGGTACTATCCACTTACTTGGGCTTCAGCCGTATGGTAGGGTCGGACACGGTGACGGCCGGTTCCGGACCTATTCGGGCGGGTACGGTTGTACAACCTCGCGAGTGTTAAACCTATAGCTATAGTCCGTGTCCACCGGTTATGGACGGATCTTTCGATCTCTCACCTGACTAGCTACACTTCTCTTGTGCTTCTTCTCTCCCCCGAGTGTGTGAGCCCGGCTTCGGCCGTTGAGATGTGGGGATAGGAGCCGGTGGGCCCCACATCGCAGATGAGAGATGGGTTCTGGATCGTGGTTGAGGTCCGGTGCTTTGGTGTGGTGTTCCTTGAGCGGGGTGTGGACCCCTGAGGTGTGGACCTCGGAAGCGGATGCTTCCCCGAGGTGTGGACCTCCTCGCTATATTCTGCTTACCTTGTACGTTGCACTGCTGCTTTGCTTAAGCTTTCTACAGCCAGATTAGGGATATCTCATGCATAGTAGAATATACACCGCTTTTGCCTCTTTGTTGGGAAGGCGACATGACCTACCCGCTTATCGGGTAGACCCACGGTGACTCGACGCAGCCGGACTACGACTTCGACAACGACGGTTGGGTGGACTAGAGCTCTTCCTACACTTGAGCCCTTTGCGGATATGGAGTTTCCCGCGCTTTCATGGAGCCGGTTGCTAGACGTTTTAATTATGTTTGATTCGATCCCGATGGACTTGTACCCGGCATGTGCCGAAGAGATGTACTCGATTAATGTAATAAAATAAATGTTGTACTCTACTTTATTGTTTTATCTTTCTGTATGGATTTTTGGAATCGCTGAGACAGGGATTGCACGTGGTAGCCCTCCTGGGACTACCGCCGAGGTGCTAAGATTCGGGATTCCGTTCGCGGAAATCCGGGTCGTTTCAGTTGGTACCAGAGCCATGCTTGATTGTAGGACGAGCCTCAGGAATGGTCGATAGCATAGGAAGCCGTTTCTGAACCTTGAAACTTTATATAAACCCCCTTGGCTTCCGTATGTATATAACTATACTTATATATATGCATTACCTTGATTAACTTTCACTAACTACCTTACTAACTACGCTCTAACAACGTTGTGCAGATGGCGGAGAGTACGTGGGTTCCTTTGGAGTCGGACGGCAAGAGCTACGGAGGCTTCTACCGCTTGCCGAGAGAGTGCCGGAGGCGGTACCGGGAGTGGAGACCGACGGAGTCGGCTACAAGGGGAGGGCCATGGGGCACTTGGAGCGAGACCCCCACCTACACGGCCGTCACGGTGCCGGCGGACCCACGGGTGCCGAGTTCGAGGAGGTTGAGGTGCCATCGCTTCGAGAGTTCGGTCACGGAGGCACACCGGAGCGGCGCACGCAGGGGCTCTCAAGAAGGTTTGTGTCCGGCTCGGGGGAGAGGCCGAAGGACACTCCGTTCGGCCGTGCTTCCGACGAGAGATCTACGACCGGGTCGGCGGGACTCGAGCGACCGGGCACGGTACCGGAGGTGACTTCGGTGGAGGAGGACCGAGGTGATGCTCGCGGCCAGACGGTGCATCCTGGCTCAGGACCAGGCGCTGTACTGGGCAGACGGTGAGGTCGCGTACCTTCGGTGGAGGTGTGACGGCGCTCGCGGCGAGGTTCGGGACTCGGAGGTGGAGAGAGAGGATATACTTGACGAGTTGGAGGCGTCACACGTGAGGAACGGAGAGCTAGTACGGCTTGGACCGGCGGCGGCCGCGGCCCGACGACCGAGAGGGACGCCGGAGGATCGCTACTCGCGGAGGCACGGGCGAGGGCGGAGCGGGAGTCACACCGGGCTTCGGTGGAGGCCGCGCGAGAGGACGAGTGAGGCCGGCGAGAGGCGAGGGACCGGTTGGAGTCGGTGGGAGCGCCGCGGTGACTATCAAGTCAAGGTGTGGGATCTTCGAGAGGCGAGTCGACACAACTACCACCACTTGTGCTACCTTGGTGGACCGGTCTACGAGGAGAGAGACGAGCGAGCCCGGGACCCGCGCGGCACGGGGAGCGGTCCGACCAGCAGAGGCTGACAGAGCTGGAGGCGCTCTCCGCACAGCTACCACCCAAGAAGAGACCCCGACTGAGGACAGAGACTTTCGAGCTTTCGCCGACGCTCCTACCACGAGTACGCCCGTACCCGAGAGGTTCCCAGGACACAGCAGAGATGGACCGTGCTCTTCAGGATACCTGTGACTACTACGGAGGACCGGCGATCAGGGTGCCGGGATACCCAGGGGCACACTCACCGCCGTTCTACTCAGTTCCACCAGACGCCAGCCCCGAGGCACCTCAGTGTACCCCGTGACGGGAGTAGAGACTACGCCGTAGATCCTGAGTCGATGTAATAAGTTAGATGTGATGCTGTCACTTAGGCTGTCATGACCTTAGCAGCTACCCCATGATGTACCATGCGTTAGCGTGATGTGTTGCCGTGCACCCTCGAAGGTTGTTGGAGTAAACCTCGAGGTGCACCCCTTTTGTATGGTGGCATTGATTGAGTGACATGGATCTTCATGGTTTCTTTCGGATTTCATGCTTCTTTATGTCTGTCTGAAATTCTGTGATTGTTAGCAGGATTACTCCTTTATAGTTAATAACCTTAATAGATACAATCTCCCTACCACTACTAACTCTTGCAACTGGAACAGATGTCGGGAGTAAGGAGGTCCGGGCGACTCCTGGCCCGTTTCGAGGAGGTCGCTGGGGACGACGGAGGGGAGGATGCCCCTAACCCAGCGGGAGCGAGAGGCCGTGGACGCCGTGGAGGTCACGCGCCACGAGGCGGGCTTCGCGGGGGCCGGGCGAGCCGCGGAGGCCGAGGAGGCCGAGTTGGCGGTCGAGGAGCCGCGCACGACGACGAGGGAGCTCGGGAGCGAGGAGCTCGAGCACGAGCGAGGGTACCCCGGCCGAGGGAGGAGCGAGGCCGGGCTCGGGGGACACGAGGTGCCACCACCGCCACCTCCCCCCCGAACTTGGCCGACGTGATGGCAGGTACGGACTCGACCGATGCGGACGATCACCCGGATGCTAGCCCGAACAACAACAACAACCACGGGGCTCGGAACCGCAACGCTCCGGAGGGGTTTCCGGAAGAAGGTTGAGAACTTCAACAAGCTGCGACCGCCTACCTTCGACCACTCGGCGGACCCGATGGACGCGGACAAGCGGCTACGTGAGATCGAGAAGAAGCTGGACCTGACCGAGCTTACCGAGGAGGAGTGTGTGACCGTGGCGGCGCACCGGCCCGTCGGCACGGCCCGGTGCGTGGTGGGACAACTACTGTGACTCGCACCGAGACCCGTTGCACATCGGGTGGGACGAGTTCGTGGAGGCCTTCAGGAGTCACCACATTCCAGATGCGGTGATGGACGGGGAAAGGCCGACGAGTTCGAGGGCACCTCCAAGATGGGAAACATGTCGGTGCGGGAGTACGCCAACCGCTACCGGAGAGCGATGAGGTACGTGCGAAGACACCGACACGAGAGAAGAAGAAGGTCTACCGGTTCGAAAGGGGCCGCACAAGGGGATGGCACACCACTTGTCCGCGCACGACCGCCCGACACTTCGCTCCATTATCGACAAGGCACCGATCGTGGAGAGGTCAAGGCTTGAGTACATGGAGGTTCGTGGAAGCAAGTCCAAGCGCTCGGACCGGCGGAGACGCTCGGGACCACCTCGAGGCGAGAGGACGAGGTTACACTCGGGGCCACCGAGTCCACGGCAGAGGCACCACGTCTCTCGGTCTCCGCCCGCGAGCGAGAGCCAACCCGGGCGGGAGTGGAGGTCGAACACCGGAAACCGAGGCCACCACCGCGGTCGGCCGGAGCAGCATCCAAGGTGACTTGCTTCAACCGCCGTCGGGTTGGGCACAAGTCGTTTGAGTGTCCACGGCGGGCGCCACCGGGGAGTCGAACCGCGGCTCTCGGTTCCGGACCCCGGCCAAGCCACCGGCACCGGGAGGACGGCCACCCCGTACACGGCGGAGGGGCGCTCGGCGCGCCCTACTCGAGGCCGTCTGAACCACCTCACCGCCGAGGATGCAGCAGCCGCACCCGACGTCACACTTGGTGAGTTCCTCGTTGACTCTGTTTTGGCAATTGTTTTGTTTGATACTGGAGCTCAGTTTTCGTATATTTCTACCAAGTTTGCTAAAGAAAGGTCTTTACCAACTAAGCCTCGACCAAGGCCTATCTTGACTAGCTCTCCGCTAGGAGAGAAGAGGAGTACGTTAGAGTGCAGGGGAGTGAGGATGGTGTTTGAGGGGCTACAGTTCACGGCAGACTTGACAGTTTTGGAGTCTACCGGGATAGACGTGATCCTAGGGATGGATTGGTTGGCAAAGCACAACGGGATAGTCTCTTGCAACCCCAGAGTGATACAGCTAGAACACCCCAGCGGAACTACAGTGCGGATCGAGCCACAGAGTCCGAAGGTTGCTACGATGATGTGCAACATGAGTGGGAAAGAGATTGAGGAAATCCCAGTGGTCCGTGAGATTCCGGACGTGTTCCCAGAGGAGCTTACGGAGTTACCCCCAGACCGGGACGTGGAGTTCGTGATTGAGCTGATGCCAGGAGCGGGGCCCGTTGCAAAGAGTCCGTACAGGATGTCGTTCGACAAGCTGGACGAGTTGAAGAAACAGCTCAAGAAGCTGCTCGAGCAAGGGTTTGTTAGGCCGAGTGCCTCACCGTGGGGTTCACCAGTGCTCTTCGTGGAAAAGAAAGACGGCACCAAGAGAATGTGCATTGACTACCGCACGCTCAACTCGATGACAATCAAGAACAAGTACCCGCTACCCAGAATCGAGGATCTGCTGGATAGGCTCAAAAAGGCAAGGTTCTTCTCCAAGATCGACTTGAGGTCGGGCTACCACCAGATGAAGATCCGAGAGCGGAGATATACCCAAGACGGCCTTCACCACACGTTACGGCTTGTACGAGTTCGTGGTGGTTTCCTTCGGGCCGACCAACGCCCTCTGCTTACTTCATGAACTTGATGAACAAGGTCTTCATGGAAGAGTTGGACGAGGTTTGTAGTGGTGTTTATCGACGATATCTTGATCTACTCGAGACCACCGAGGAGCACGAGGAGCACACGAGAGTCGTGCTAGAGAGGCCGAGGCGAGCAGAGAACCGTACGCTAAGTTCGGCAAGTGCGAGTTACGGATGGAGAAGGTCGCGTTCTTGGGACACGTGTTGTCAGCAGAGGGGATAGCCGTGGACCCGTCCAAAGTTGAGTCGGTGACCAAGTGGGAGCAGCCATTAAACGTGACAGATGTCAGAAGCTTCCTTGGGTTGGCAGGTTACTACCGAGGTTCATTGAGAACTTTTCCAAGATTGCAAAGCCAATGACCGAGTTGCTCAAGAACAACACGAAGTTCGAGTGGTCAGAAGCGTGTGAGAAGAGTTTCCAGGAACTGAAGAAGAGACTCACCACAGCCCCAGTGCTTACCTTGCCAGATATCAAGAAAGACTTTGTGGTCTCTTGTGACGCTTCAAAGCAAGGACTTGGTTGTGTCTCGATGCGGGAAGGGAAAGTTGTGGCTTATGCTTCCGGGCACTGAAGAAACACGAGGAAAACTACCCGACACACGACTTGGAGGCGGTACTGTTGTGCATGCGCTCAAAATCTGGAGACACTACCGATAGGGAACAAGTGTGAGCGTTTTCCGACCACAAGAGCCTGAAGTACTTCTTTACCCAGACAGAGTTGAACATGAGGCAGAGACGATGGTTAGAGCTGATCAAGGACTACGACGTCGAGATCAACTACCACCCAGGCAAAGCTAACGTCGTGGCAGATGCACTGAGCCGGAAAACCTACTGCAACAACCTCATGGTAAAAGAGGAGCAACCAGCTTTGCATGAAGAGCTAGAGAAGCTGAGCATCGAGATTGTGGACCAAGGCCAAGTCAACGTGATGCAAGTGACCTATGACCTGGAGGAGCGAATCCGTACAGCCCAGAAGGAGTGTGCAGAAATCAAAGTGCTGCGAGAACTAATGAAGAAGGGCAAAGCGAGAGGACTACGGGTTGATGAACGGGGCACCGTGTGGTTGAAAGAACGAATCCGTGTACCACAAGACGAGCACTCCGGGAGCGAGATCATGAGAGAAGCTCACGACTCGAGGTACTCGATTCACCCGGCGATACCAAGATGTACAGAGATCTGAAGATCAGGTACTGGTGGAAGGACATGAAGAAGGACATAGCACACTACGTGGCCTGTTGCGACACCTGTAGCAGAGTAAAGATTGAACATCAGAAACCTGCTGGTTTGTTGAAGCCGTTGGATATCCCAGTGTGGAAGTGGGAGGACATTTCCATGGACTTTGTGGTGGGACTTCCTAGAACACCAAAAGGAAACGACTCAGTTTGGGTCATTGTGGATCGACTGACCAAAGTGGCTCACTTTGTGCCGGTGAAGACCCGGTATGCAACCGAGAAGTTGGCAGAACTGTACGTAGAGCACATACTCAGACTGCACGGGGCACCTAGAAGTATTGTATCTGATCGAGGGCCACAGTTTGTCTCCAAGTTTTGGCAGAGCTTCCACAAGCTTATGGGCACCACACTCAGCTACAGCACAGCTTTTCACCCACAGACCGACGGTCAAACAGAGAGGGTCAACCAGGTCCTGGAGGACATGCTTCGAGCTTGTGCACTCACCTATGGTACTGATTGGGAGAGCAGTTTGCCGTTTGCAGAGTTCTCGTACAACAACAACTTTCAAGCAAGTCTCCGGATGGCACCCTTCGAGGCACTTTACGGTCGAAAGTGCAGGACCCCGCTAGCTTGGTCGGAGGTTGGAGAGCGAGCTCGTTTGGGCCGACAATCATTGAGGAAGCGAGAGGAGAAAGTTGAGAAAGTTCGTGAGAACCTGAAAATCGCTCAAAGTCGTCAGAAGAGTTATGCCGACAAGAGAAGGAGAGAGTTGACCTTTGCAGTTGGCGACAGAGTGTACTTGAAAGTCTCACCGCTCCGAGGAACTAAGAGGTTCTTGGTGAAGGGAAAGCTTGCACCAAGGTACGTGGGACCGTACCCTATCACCCGTAGGATTGGAGGTTTGGCCTACCAGCTTGCACTACCCGAGACGATGGCAGGAGTTCACCCAGGTGTTTCACGTGTCACGGTTCGAAGAAGAGCGAGAAGGCAAGTGGAGGCAAAGCAAGTGCCCATGGAGTTGCTCGACTTGCAAGACAACCGGAATATACGGAATATCTGAGAAAATCTTGGACGGAGAGTGTCAAGGAAACGAGGAGAACTACCCTTCCTTTCTGTAGAGTGTTGTGGAGCAACCATACAGAGCGAGAGGCAACATGGGAGAAGGAAGCTGATCTCAGGAAAGAGTACCCTCACTTGTTCACGGAGGAGGTCGAGGACTAAATCTCGAGGACGAGATTCTCGGTGGTGGGGGAGAATGTAACAACCCAGGAATTTAGGTGTGTAAATTTTGCTAAAATTTAAAACTTTTTGCTTGCATTTGAGTGCTATCAATTTTTGAGCCAAAATTGCTAGCCTCTCACCAAATTCTCCACTAATTTAACCTAGTTATAAAACATATGTTAAAAATATGGTAAAATATGTGAGTTGGTTTTTCTTTGGTTTATTTGGAGTTTAATTGAGTGAAGTATGAATTTGAAAGGGAAACAAATTCAAACTCTATTTCAAACCTTGGTTCAAACTTATTTCCTTAATTTGAAAAAGGCCAAGCGGGTGATGTGGGCCGTTTCCTACCTTCCCACGCCTTGCAGCGGCCCAACCCAAGCCGCTTGTCGGCCCACTAGACCGCGCCACCGTCCTCTCTTTCTCTTTCTGTCACCGACGGGTGGACCCCCGCCCGCGGTCCACCGTTCTTCCCCCATCTCTTATCCTTTTCTCCCCTCTCCGCTTGACCCCCTGCGCCGGTCAACCGAGCCGCCCAAGCGCGCCGCCGGTCCCGGCCCGGGCCGGCGCGCGGGACGGGCGCGGCCGGGCTGCCGGCCGGCACGCACGCCAAGGGCGGCGCGCGCGGGACGGGGGAGGCGGCGGGGAAAAAGGTGAAGGACATCTTTGCCCCCGCCCGCGGGCATCCAAGGCGTTCGGGGGCTGCGGCCTTGGCGCGCCACCGCCCCGCTCGGCGGCGGTGCCAAGGGCACGCGAGGAACTTTCCCCCTCGAGCCCCCGCAGCGCGGATTCAAAAGGAGAGGAGGCCGGCGTGGGCTGGAGACAAGGCCAACCACCCCCCTCTTGGGGTTTCCACATCCACTGCTCGTCGTGTTCGCCGGAGTAAAGGAGAAGGCGGGCGCGCCACCTCCGCGCCGCGCCGTTGCAGAAGGGAGCGGGCACGCCGCCGCCGCGTCGCGCAGGACGGGGGAGAAGCCAAGGACCGGACCGGGGCAGGAACATCTTCACCACCAAGGAGCGCCGAGCCGTGCCAGAAGAGGGAAAGGCGGGAACCGGACCGGGGACCGGAGCAGGAGCCGAGGCAGCGACCACCGACGTGAACACCTACCTCGCCATCACACGCCTCTTCACCGAGCCGGCCACGACTCCACCAACGCCCCGTCGTGAGCACCGCAGCCCCTTCCTCTCTTCTTCCCCTTGGTCTCTCTTTCCTGTGTTGCACCGCGACGTCGACGCGCGGATCCGTGGATTCTTGCTTGGTGACTGGCCATCGCGCCGCAGGTTTGCCGCACCGCGACGGGGGAAAACTCCTGAGCCGCCTGTGCTCTTGGGCGCCGCCGTCGCCGTGCGGGGAAAGAGGTTTGGGTCCGGCCGTCGCGCCATGGTTGTGTGTGCAGGAGCGTGTGCGTGCTGGCCATCGCGCCATGCCTCTCGTGCAGGGACGTGAGCGTCGCCGTGTCGCGGCGCGGCGCGCGCGGGTTACCGAGCGGCGGCGGCGGCGGGCGAACGAGGCCCGGAGCGCGGCCGGGCGTGTGGTGTTCGGGCATCGACCCGTGGCTTTGTGCGAGGTGGGGGAAACGGGGGCCGTCGCGCGTGGCGCGCCGGCGGCGGCGGCATCGTGTCCGGCCCCCGAACGACGCGCCGCCCGCCGCCGCGCGGGAGCACGGGTGCGAGCACCGAACGGCGAGCACACCCCGGTCGAGCCGAGCCATGTGTTTCGGCCCGAGAGGGTGATGAACCGGGGCGTGAGGCACACGAGCCGCGGCCGGCGGCGCACCGCGCGGTCGCGGCTCCGCCGGGTCGTTTCGTCGAACACCTGGCCGGGCGAGTGGGACGTCTTTGGTTTAGGTGCAGAAGTGGGCCGCCGGCCAGTTATGGGCCCTAAGCCCAGCTTTTTACTAGCGAGGCCACCGGCCCGGCCACGGGATAGGATTTAGGGAGGTGGCTTACCGGACTTCATACGTGACCTCTAGCGGGTACGTAGCACCCGGGCCAAGGTAGGCGAAATCCGATCCGGGCGGGATCAAGTCCTCCGGGCCGCCCACGGCCCGGCGGCAATTCGGCCTTTTTTGCAACCCGATAAAACCGGGGGAGGCGACGTCATGCGACGTCGGCAACGTTTTTTCGAAAAACCTATTTCTCTTCTGTGTAAAAATTCCAGAAAATGTATTTAACCTTTAAAAATTCATAATAAATTCTAGGAAGCTCATAAAAATACAAAACTAATTTCTATAAATCCGTATTTGCGAAACCTTGCTGATTGTGGGTAGTTTGGGTTCATTTGGATCTTCTAAATTGATTCTTATTTGGAGTTAATGCATAGATGTGCACCGTTATCTTATTTCGCGTCGAATCTCGTGCCACGGACCGAGCTTCGACCGGGGAGGGACGTGGAGGACCCCGAGTACCTTTGCTCCGGACGACGGCGCTTCAACGGCAACGAAGGTGTCATGTCACTCCCAACCATATAGATCCTATGTTGCTATGTAGCTGCTAGTGCTTTACTTTAATGCATGGAAGTGTTGAATTGCATAACCCGTTTAATAGCCATGCCTTGATGCTTTGCTATACCCTGTTTCCTTGTTCTTCTACCTGCGGGACTAGCTACAGACCCCTAGCTAGTCCCTTACTTCAACTGTCCATACTTTTGTTGTTTGATTATGGATGGTGCTGCGGGTTTGGCTGAGATGTGGGGATCTCGGTGTGATTCTAGCGTGCGTTACGGGTTGCGTACCCCCTTGCCTTGTGTTTTGGCGGGAGCGAGCCGGCTGGTTACTTGTGAGCGAGTGCCGAGGAAAGATGCGATCGGCCTCTTACCCAAGGGTCGTGTCGTGTGGGATGGAGATGTTGAGTGCTCGCTCTCGGCCCCTTAAGGACCGATCGTCAGTTGACCTTGTTTCGGATGACTATTTTCGTACAGACCGCCCGCCTTGTTTTGGGCGGGGGGTGCGGGGGTGAGACTTGTAGTGGATAGCACCCCTCCTGTAGGAGGATCGGTGTGATCGTGTCGGGAGTGGTCTTTCCCTCCTTAGTAGACTTTGCCCTGGCGAGGCCAGGGAAGGGTTCCACAGCTTCGAGGGACCTCTCGCGGGTAGTATGAGCTCTGTCGCGGAGGCTGGGCCAGGCTCGGAGATGCAGAAGGGTACTATCCACTTACTTGGGCTTCGGCCCGTATGGTAGGGTCGGACACGGTGACGGCCGGTTCGGACCTATTCGGGCGGGTACGGTTGTACAACCTCGCGAGTGTTAAACCTATAGCTATAGTCGTGTCCCTTTGGTTATGGACAGTCTTTCGATCTCTCACCTGACTAGCTACACTTCTCTTGTGCTTCTTCTCTCCCCCGAGTGTGTGAGCTCGGCTTCGGCCGTTGAGATGTGGGGATAGGAGCCGGTGGGCCCCACATTGCAGATGAGAGATGGGTTCTGGATCGTGGTTGAGGTCCGGTGCTTTGGTGTGGTGTTCCTTGAGCGGGGTGTGGACCCCTGAGGTGTGGACCTCGGAAGCGGATGCTTCCCCGAGGTGTGGACCTCCTCGCTATATTCTGCTTACCTTGTACGTTGCCTTTTCTTTGCTTTGCTTAAGCTTTCTACGGCCGGATTAGGGATATCTCGCATAGTAGAATATACACCGCTTTTGCCTCTTTGTTGGGAAGGCGACATGACCTACCCGCTTATCGGGTAGACCACGGTGACTCGACGCGAGAGCCGGACTACGACTTCGACAACGACGGTTGGGTGGACTAGAGCTCTTCCTACACTTGGTGCTGCGGATATGGAGTTTCTCGCGCTTTCATGGAGCCGTTGCTAGACGTTTTATTTATGTTTGATTCGGTCCTAATGGACTTGTACCGGCATGTGCCGAAGAGATGTACTCTGATTAATGTAATAAAATAAATGTTGTACTCTACTTTATTGTTTTATCTTTCTGTATGGATTTTTGGAATCGCTGAGACAGGGATTGCACGTGGTAGCCCTCCTGGGACTACCGCCGAGGTGCTAAGATTCGGGATTCCGTTCGCGGAAATCCGGGTCGTTTCAAAGCACCTCCGTAGGAGTCATCTTACTCAAATCACACCTCACAAGCAAGGTCACAATTGTCTCATATTTTTCCGGAAGGCACCTAAGGAACTTGTGAGAGAAGTCTTTGTTTGATACATCAAAATCAAGACACTTGAGTTCACTCACCATATATTTCAACCGGTTGAACATGGTTGAAACATCTTCATCCTTATTCATGGTGAACTCATTGAACTTTCCCTTGTACACATAAAGTTTTGCTTCTTTAACCGTAGATGTTCCCTCGTAACTTTCCATAAGCTTCTCCCGTATCTCATTTGCCTTCTCAAGTCCCTTTACTCTATTGAATTCACTAAGAGCAAGAGCATTGTAAAGCACACTCAAGGCTCTATCATTTAGTTTTTAATTTTTATCATCTTGATCCGACTTATTCTTAGGATCCAAAATAACATATCCTTCCATTACAATTCTCCGTAATTCTCTTCCCAAGGCCTTAAAGTGAACCTCCAGTCTTTTCTTCCAATAGTCATAATTGTTCCCATCAAAGACCGGTGGCTTCCCAACATGAAACTTATATTCCTCAGCCATTTATCCTACTCCGAGATGGTTAAATCTCTCAAAAAAGGAGTCCTTGGCTCCGGTACCACTTGTAGGATCTAGGATACCGACTAGAGGGGGGTGAATAGGCGGTTTAAAAACTAAAACCACAACACTTGAATGCTCTACAAATCTCTACAAATAGAATGCTCAAAGTAAAGTACTTGAAAGGAAACTGAGGAAAGAAAGAACCGAGCACAAGAGACGAATTTTATCCCGTGGTATCGATGACTTGCCGGTCACCCCTAATCCACGTTGAGGTGGATTCAATGTTCAACCGCTCCTCTATCAAGACACCACTTGATCTTGAGCCGGTTAGAACCAAAGAACCACTCCACACCTCGATTCCACTAGAGTTGCTCTTTACCGCTCCGGTGAGGTGAGCACAATACCTTTCACAATACGAAATCGGGAGCCACGCACAATCTTCTTGTGAGCTTCAATGGATTCTTTCACCACCAAGCCGTCTAGGAAGCGGCAACTTCCAAGAGTAACAAATAAACCACTTTCTTGATGATTTCCTAGTGCCACAAAGATCAAAACCTTGATGCAATGCACTAGAAGCTCTCAATCTCACAAAGAATACAACCACTAAGCCAAGTAAGTGAGAGAGAGGAGAGGGAGAGCTCTACAAGGGAGTATGGACCTTTCAAAGTGCCAAGAGAGGCTCTCCAACCCCGGGCTTGGAGTACAAATACTCCCCCTTCCTGTTACTAGCCGTTAGGGGCAAAACGCGTACCTCGCGGACTGTCCACGATGCCCTCGCGAACTGTCCGCGTTTGAATTCCAACGGTAAAAACGCGAAGTCAACGGCTGGTGGGACTGACCGTTGGGCCGGGCGGACCGTCCGCCTGGGCCACGCGGACTGTCCGCGGGCGAGCCGCGGACCGTCCCGCCGGTCCCCGAGCGGCACCCCGTTGCGTAAAGAATAACGGACCGTCCGCCTGGGGTCCGCGGACAGTCCGCCCGGAAGCGCAATTTCTCGAAAACTTTTGCCAAAAATGTCAGATATTAAATAAATATCATAAACTTGCGGACCGTCCGCCCCAAGGGTCCGGACTGTCCGCTCAATACCTGAAAACTGTTTTCCTTAAGATTTTCAAAGAATTCTTTTTACTAAGAGAAATCGCCACTCATCTAAATGCAATGCATGCAAATTTTTGATCCAAGTGGCACTATGGAAAGTCAAGCCAATGAAATTGATCCCTCTTGATAGTACGGCTATCTATCCTAACAACCCGTTCATTTAACATCCTCTAATCACGTTATGACCGGCAAAAATAAAACCCTAGCTTTTACCTTTGCCTTGAGCTCTTTCCAACACACGTCATACAAGACCTTCTCATTTATACTGCATGATCTCATCATTTCACCGGACTAACCTATTCTTACAACTCAAATAAAAATGTTAGTCCATAATGATTGTCATTAATTACCAAAACACGAATTAGGGGTCTAGATGCCTTCAGCATGGCATCTGTGCGAGCGTCAGGGGAGTCGTAGTGTGGCCTCTTGGGTGACGGGGAGGTGCATCCTTCCGTGGCATCATGAACCACTGGCTGCTCTCTGTTCTGCAGTGCAGCTTCTAAGGCACGCTTCTGCAACTCCAGAGTGAAGATCTTCTGTTGTGCCGCGTACAGAGTGTTGTTGGTGTCGTCCAAAGTGGTGTTAACAGTGGCAAGTAGACTACGAACATTGTTCAACGTCCCTTCATAGGCTGGTGCCGAGGCGATGTAGGTCTTCGCTTCCCCACTGGCTCTGAAGGGTGTGTACCGGCAGTGGGTATCCTCCAACCTGTCATGCTCCTTGTGAGAGAGCACATAAAGCGCCCTCCGAGCTGACTCTGCTATGCCAGCGTCCATAGTGGTCCTGTGGGCTACATCATGATGCTTGGAAATCTCTCTCACTCCACGACATGGAACGTACTCCTCCAAGATGGCGGCAACCTCCCAATGGGGCTCGAACCACGGGTGAGTCCACAGCTCACAATGGTAAACAGGGGTCTTGTCATAGCCCAAGCGGAGTACCATAGCTCGCAGGGGTCAGCCATGGGAATGCCCACTCCATCAGCCCCGTAGTGGTACACTTCCGAGATCACTTCCTCAGCTGCTTCATCTTGCTCTTGCTCTTGCTCTTCTTTATCCACCTTTGGATCAAGGTGATCTTCTAGTTCTTCTCCTGGCACCTTCTCCTCTTGATTGGGCTAATCAGCTGGCTCATCCTCTTCTAGGATCATCTCTTCTGGGTCCTCCTCATCATCAGACACCATGACGAGGTCAGGGACAGCTATTGGTGCAGGCTCCATCACGATCTCTTCATCCGTGTCTCCGTCATGGAAGTCGTGGTACTGTTCCTGAGGAGCGTACTGGTGGGCAGCACCAGCGTGAGAAGTCTTGAAACGGCGAACCATCTATAAGTGCAGTGTAGAATGAGATAGATAGTAAGACAAAAAGGATGAGAGCTAAAGCAAGCACAAGGTTGAGAATCCAGACTAGCTCAAGAGTGAGGCAAAAGCAAGAGTAAGGTTAATAGAAGTAAAGCAAGCATGTAAGAGAAGCTTCTATGATTATGAAATCCTTAGTTTCAACCATTTCTATCTAAACTAACGTTCCTATAGTCAACACGGCTCTGATACTACTTTGTCACACCCAGTTCTAAAAGCAAAACCGTATGCATGTGCACCAGGATCAAGTTACACACACGCTTAGACATTGTGGATACCAAAATCAGTGCCATACGAATAAAGAGTTATTACATGACCAAAGTCTTAAACGAAACATAAATATCGAGTTCTCGCAGCGGACAAAATTGTGACAACCCACCCGAGATAATTCCGTACTATCGCCTAAACCACTCCTTTTGGTCATTAAGTGATAATAAAGAAGTATCCCGTTGAGTGTTGCCGGGTTAACACCCGGTAAATCACTTGTCAACACAGAGAGGGTCGAATGTATGCATTAAAACTCCCACGAAGGAGAGTCCAGAGTGCCTTACAAATTAACATCAATCCCCCTTAGGGTCCATTATTACAAACATAGTTCCTTGACATGAAAGTAAATAGTTCAGAGTTTATTGAAAACAGCGGAAGATAACTAAACAATACGATCACATCATAGGAGGCCTGTCCATGATGCAATCACTCCTCGTCATCCACCCATTCCAGCTCCCAGCCGGGTGGAAGTTCTCCGGGCCACACATCACATGCATTACCTGAAAACAACATTTATAAAGCAAGGCTGAGTATACTAATACTCAGCAAGACTTACCCATCTAAAAGAAAGACTTTACCTCTAATCATGCATGGCTTTTAGCTAGTGGGTTTGTTTTCCAAAAAGCTGCTAAGTAGTGAATCCTTACTTTCAATATTTTAGCTCATGTTCTAGTAGAAATAACCATTACTAGATAAGCAACTATTACCATCAAGTTGTACAAACAATTAATCAAAGTAATAATCTTCACAAAGTTCCATCAAAAAGGGATATCATGGCCAGTCGGGTAAGTAGTCTCAGATAACGGTGAGAGGCCGACAATTGATTGATTCATAACCTTGCAAGGTGGACCTAAACACACGGGAGGTGCCCTCACTAAGAGTTCACCAACCAGGCGGTTCCCGTCTTTCTTCCGTTTGGGGATAATAGCTCACAGTCTTAAGTACAAGATTTATCTGGGCTACGCCACTAAGGTCACCCAGCCTCACGCATGCACTCGGGTGGCGAGCCCGGGGCCGCAACCCTAAGAGTAGTGATAGTAAAACCCCGTACCGCCTCATTGAGGTACTAGGCTTACCGTGCCCATTTTCGACAAGTGTTTAGAACTTTTAAACACTTAACCAACGAAGCCATTGGACCGGAGCCCAAATCCCATGCTCTTACCACATGAGCAATCCATTTAAACATATGGTGATTCCATAAAGTAGATCCTATTCTCGTGAGTGACGAAAATCACTCGACTTGTACCGGATCCTTAAAGCATAGCAACTAGCGTCCTAACATGCTAGTGAAAGATCATGGTACTTAAGGATCATGCAACTAGGGTTTCAATTCGACTCCTAAACGTAAATGCACATAAGATAGCAATAAGTAAATTCAGAAGTTTAAAGGAACACATAGGTAAATGAATAAACTGGGGCTTGCCTTCGTCAGCACAAGCAGACACACAAACTTCCGGACTTTGGCCCGAGTCTTGCTCTACAGTCACGTAGTGCACGTCTCCTCCTACTCCCTCGTCCTCATCAGCCGGCACAAGTGTATAGCTACCGTCGGGGACTTCTACACGGAGAATGCAAATGCAAGACTTAATTGGCAGATTGAGTTAATTCAACACAAAACCACTTTTGGCAACCATGAGGTGCATGGTTGACCACATTCACCTAGATAAAGATACGTTCAGCATACTCTTCTTATAAAGAAGCATTGCGTGATGCTTTATTAGCTAGAATTTTTAACGGTGGCTCTGTACATATATATATACACATAAATTAATTTAGTTCACATAATAAAACAGTGGCAACAGCCACAAGATGAATAGGGTTGGCCATATTCACTTTAAAGAAAGCATTTAAACATTTACTCATTTAAAGTAAACACAAAAAGACTATACAGCACTTTCATGATGGTGATTGTGTACACATCTATAAAGAATATTTTATTTAAATACAAACAGCAAGGAAAATTACTTTTGTGCCACAAATTTACTTTCCTAACTCATTTATTTAACTTATGCACAAAAGGATGTATTTTTCCTATTTTTCCTTTACTAGATTAATCTAGTTTGCACTCTTTTAATCAACCAATCATTCTTCAAACTTGCCCAACAGTGCCCACTGGCCCTAATGACCAGGAAACACTGCTCCGGACAGCAAGCAACTAGTTTGCACTATTGAATTTAAATGCACATAAATAAAAGCATTTCTAGCTAGTATTTAAGGGATTAATGCATATAAAAATAAATATAACAGAAATGTAGTCAAACTTTCTCCTACACATGCTCTGGCCTAAAACAAGCCTAAAGAGCCAACAAACACACCTATAGCTATTATGGATCTTGCTATACACATTTATGATTAAAGACAAGCATAAATTAGGAAATAATATTTCTAACAGATATAAACTTAGGATATAAATTCACCAGAGGTGCATTTTGGTATAACATAACAATAGCCAGAAGTTGGGCTGAAGAATAATTATATTTTAAGCTACAAAAATCATCTAGGCAGATTTGTCAATATCACTAGATAATTTATATAAAAAGATTCCTTCAGTAGCCTTGTGCAATTTTTGGCACAGAACCTAAACATGCTAGTTCCCACAACATATCCAAAATCCAGCTCAAGATCATGTATGGATTTTGCAGAAACATAGATCTAGGTATTTTACTTTTCAATTTTTCAAGCAAAAACCATAGCTCAAAAGCAAACACCGGTGACACACGCACGCGTGGAGAGGCCGCGGCATGGCCGGCGACGTGCGTCGCTCCGGCGGCCAATAGAGCGCCACGGGTGATGCGCGGCCGGTGGATTGGCGCCACACGGCACGGTCCACTTGCCACGGGCGTCACGGGGGAGGTTCCCGTCGTCGCAGCGTAGCGAACGGTGGTCGCTCCAGCACCTCGGCGTGTGCGCCCGGCGCGGGTACGACATGTACAACGGCGTGTCGGCGTGGCTGCACGCGACGTCGCGGCAGAGCGCGCTCCGGCGTGCCAAGGCGTTTTCAATTCGCTGAACCAGTTTTCAAACGCGATTTTCTCTGAATTTTTAAACTAAATTGTGCCTTCCACTGAACAGCAAAGATGTAGATCAAGTATCCCTCTTCCGTAATTGCAAAGGCCGATAGGGGTTTTACCTAAGGGATTGAGCAGAAACTGCATGCCAACTTGGCAGTTTTCTCGGCGCCGGTGAACAGGAGCAGGGCACATTCAAACGCGTTTTTCACCAAGAATTACTTCGAATTTCAAATGCCAATCAACAGCAAAGTTGTGTGCCTTGACATTCTACACATTTTTTCCTTTGGGTGATTTTGAAGTGTTTAGGGAAATTGTGGAGTCGTGCTCAAGTTCTAGATTGACATAAGGAGGTCAAAGGGGACATTAGGGTTTTGGGCTAGGGTTTTGACCAGGAGTTGACCTAGGCTTCTCAAGGGTAGTTAGAGGAGTAGTTAGGAGTGTCATTATCACAAATCATGCGCAAAAATATGGGGTGTTACAAAAATGCCTCCACAGGCAGCTGACTGAAGACTACGCACAACTAGAACTCCTGGAAATCTCCGGGGATATCTTCAAAGTTCTCCCAGTCTGAGCAGCATTCCTAGTGTTGTAGATACAATAAAGTAAACAAGTGTGAGCACATGACGTACTCAGCAATAGAGAACAACATAACATGCAAGGCCATATGGTGGATGGCTGAGGTTCAAGCAGTTTAACATTTTAGTGAGTCAAGTTTTATTAGCAACATAATTACTTAGACTGTAAGTTCATACCAACCCAATTAATAAGGTATAAGCATCATAAATAAAGAGTAAAACATCAATTAAACATTTAAATTTCCATAACTTAATCATGTGAGGGTCCAGGCCAGTCGGTGTTTAAACCTCTCGACCTCCATGGGAGGTACCCGCAGCAAGGTAGAAGGTGGGGATCGCCATGATCTGGAACCCAAAGGTACGCGCAAGGACACAAGACACGAGATTTATACAGGTTCGGGTAGCCGGAGTAGCTACCCTACGTTCTGTTTAGAGTAGTATTGCGCCCTGCGCTTGGTGTTGTTCCCCGGAGGGATTGAGGATGTTTGGCTAGGTACCCGGCCCTCCTTTATATAGTCCAGGGGGCGGGAACCTAGTCGGTTACAAGGTAGGAGTCCTAGTAGGATTACATGGCACGAGTCCTAGTAGGAGTATAGGGGAATTCTACTAGGAGTTTGTCTGCTTCCTTCCTTGCGGTACCCGGGGTGTATGCCCGACAAGCCCCCGAGCACGTTGTAGTCGAGAGTAGTAGTTCTAGTAGTCTTGAAGCCTCTTCGAGTAGTTCTTGAGCGTCCTCAAGTACTGCTTGGAGAAGTCTTCAATAGTACTTGAACTGCCGCGAGGCTGGAAGGTGGTCCAGCTCATTTGTCTTGAAGTCGAGATTATATGGAAGTGCGATTGCAAAATCGCACTCCATATGGAGTAGCCTCCGAGCCTTAGGTTGAGTTGTAGACTGCGGTCGAGGGTCAATCTTGATCTCGCTTCCGTCTTGAAAAAATCAACTGATGAGTGTAGCCTAGTAGCCCCCGAGCCTTGGAACGATTGAAGAATCAGTCCGAGGGTCTTCAGTGTTTGCGGAAGTCATCTTGTGGCGTTTAGCCCCCGAGCTCATAGCCAGGTGAGCCGTAGGAGCCACGTCGAGTAGTTGTTGGTACTGAGCCCCCGAGCTAGAGAGCTAGCGGAGACTACTCGAGTTGTCATCGAGTAGTAATTTGGTGCGTAACCCCCGAGTTTGGGAACTAGCCGCGTCGGTGGAGGTACGCGGAGCGTACTAGAAGTCGTCGCTGAAGCTTGACCTGAAAGTAGAGATGCGTACATTATGTAGCATTTTTGTAGAAATTGAATCTACAAATGACAAATACAAATATGAATATAGATGTAAATTTCATGTGTCATGCTCTTTTTTGGTCGTAAGGCATCAAGTAGTTAGCCTGATGCGGTTTAGCGCCCAGTCTCTGTGGTCGCTGTTTAGCCATAGCCACTGGGGGCGTGGAGGCATGACGGGGAGAGGCCGGTTTAAGCGCCGGTCTCCGAGGAGCCTGTTTAGCCGTAGTCGCTGGGGACGTGCATGACAGGAGAGCCGAGGCTTTGCGCGGATCGAGGCGTGTGCTACTGTAGCGAGACCATTAAGAGGTAGACGAAAGTAGTCGACATGGCGACAAGAGAGAGCGCGATTGCTCGTTGTTCCGCATGGCGGAGAGCAGGATTGCGCATTGCCTCCTCAAGGTGTAGTCGTTGTGCACCTCCAGCACTCAGTTGTTGACGGATAAAAGACGTATCCCTCTACGATTCGCAAGCTTACGGACCCCACACCTTTTTCACCACGGGATTCCCAAGGTTCTTGTCAATCCGCGGAGCAAGGGGATTACAAGCGTTCGATCTACAACAACACACTAGCTACTAAAACCCTAACTACTATTATACTAGAAAACACTAAACTACACTAGAGAGAATGATAAACGATCAAGGTAGAAGACACTCGCCCACGGGTCTACGATACTAGAGCATGTAATCGCTTAAAGACATGAAAAACCAATCTAATCTATCGGGGTTGTGACCACGGTTTCGCCCTTTCCCTCCTCTCGTACTGTCACTACGCGAAGGTATTCATGACTAGACCTTTGATGGACACGGCGTATTGAATGGATCCAAGGAAGCATTGAGGCCTTACTTCCTTTACGGTATGGTAGCAAACCTTAAGCATGAAAGTATATTCAACACAAGATGATAGATAGATAATCTGACAAAGTGCGATTACATCTCAAGATCGATTACAACCCATGGACGAATGAGAAGATTACCCCATCAAGGTGCTGATCATGGCACCGTTGATCATGGTTTCCCTTCCGCCGGTGTCTTCCTTCTTCTCCACGAGAGGGTGCTTTTTTTCGAGGTGGTTGATCTCCCGCCGGAGATCCTCCTCCTCTCTCTCTAGCTTGTGGATGGCCTTCTGGTGCGAATGACTCCTCTCCCCGGTGTTGGCGGCGCCTCGGGGGTTTTAGGGTTGAAGATCCTTCGAGGGCAAGGAAAACGGGACCGAATCGGTGCGGAAGTGGGGCCGGGCCGGCCGGCCCGAGCCCAATTCGGCCCAGTTCGGTCGCCCCTTTTGCTCCGTGGGTCCTCGTGCACTTATGTACTTTGCCCCCTCCACTTGCATGATTTTGATGCTGTTATCCTCACGTCCAAGATGGAGGCTCTCTTTGCATGAAGTTTGATCTTTTACGCTTCAATCCTCCGGGGTGTTCCTCGTAGCACTTCGGTCCTTGCCACCATTGGAAGTGATTTCAGCAAGCTCATGAACATGAACAAGACTCCATGAATGCTCCTTTGAACTTGTTGCGAATCCGTCCTTTATGCCCATGTTTTCCTACATAAACACAACACTTCCAAATGCATGCACAAAGATGAACTTGTTATATGATTAGTGTACCTAGTGGCGGGTTAGTTCCATAATCAAATCCAAACCAAAGTGTAATGAACGTGCTAGGTGCACCAAAATACACCGTCAACATCTCCCCCACACTTAGCTCTTGCTCGTCCTCGAGCAAGTACTCGTAAAAGAATTTCGTCCAAGGTGTGTAATCGTGTATCATTAATCCTCCTTCACAAGTTAGTCAATCTTTTCATCTTTAATACATAAACACAAAGTAATGATAATCAAACATAAACATGGGCGTTTAGAACTTTTACCACGTCAAGTTTTACCCCACAACTCAAACTCTTCACTCGAAGTCTTCAATTTCAGCCATGCTTACTCCTTTGCTTCCATCGGAGGGTTTTTATGGTTTTCAAAACAAAAATTCCTGCAACAAGTATTAGGCAAAAACCTTTCTCCAAGCTCTCTCAAGTCACTCATATAAAGTGGCTATCCTAACCAAATTTTATAAAACTCTCACCTCCCATTAATCTCTCTTATATCATGTAAAGTGGAGCTATAGGTAGGGCTAGCGCAATCAACACAAGTATTGTCAAACTAAGAACTTCCTCTAATGGTTGTCTACCTTTCAAAGCCAATGATCATGAGAATTAACCATATGTAGGGATATCAAGGATAAGAAGATTTAGAATGGTGGACATGTGCAAGGGCAAAAGAAAATTGTGACTTCAAGGCACCAATGATGTCCTCGTTGTCGGATTGCACATGGTTGGAAATAGAGTAAAAGTTTCGTCTCACAATCAACGTGACACCCTTCCTTACACTTTATTATTTTTCTTTTCTTTCACTTGATCCATCCCTCTCATATCTTCATTGCTACCTCATCTTTTCCTCTTTTTCTTCTTTCATTCACATATTATTTCTTTCTTTCTTTCTTTCTTTCTTTCTTTTCCATACACATACTTTTTCTCTTTATTTTTCTCTCTCTTGACAACTTTTCAAAGCTTTCAATTCTCTCTTTCCTCGCATGCATACAATCTGAAATTTTTAATAAATCATGCTAGAGACGAGACGAAACTTTGAAAATGGGTTGTGTTCAAGGAATATGATGTACAAAAGAGACGTATAGGGTTGGGTATGGAATCCGGCGATAATCATGACTTTCGTTGTGAAAGTCATGTACCGAATATATGACGAGGCTAGCAACAAAAGATAAGCTCAAGGACATGATCATTGCTTGAAATTAAAACTCACCAAGAGAGAAGGGTCCTAGCCTAACTCATCGTGCTAATCACACTTATGGTGGAGCGAAAAAAATAAACTTGGCTTTGGATAGGAATCTTTTCTTACTCTCATCTTGGAAAAAGAGGTTTTGCTAACCTTTATTACAAGGGTTTTAAGATAAATTTCAGAACTGAAATCCTCCAATTTTTAGCATCGAACATAGCACAACTAACATGTGAAGCTCAAGATCGAAGCGCGGTATGGGTACTTTAAGTAGTAGTGATTCCACTAAGCACCACGGTAAACGTTTTTCAAACCACATACTTGTGTTCATATATCAAGAATCGAAGATTAAACAAACAAGTAAATAAAGAAAAACAATACATAAAACACAAAGATATATATAAAGACTCTTTTTATTTGGTTTTCTTGACTCAACACTAATTTTAGACACTTGCAAAAATTTTAAAACAGACTCAAAAACTAAAGACTCATTAAAAACACTAAGACTCTCACACAAAGATTAAACCGAACCTAAACTTGAAGTTCAAAAGCTAAGGCTAGCGAGCTAGCTCTCCCCCACACTTAAAACATACGACGTCCTCGTCGTATCTTACAAAATCCTAAGGGGAAAACTAGATCTAGTGGTACTTCAAGCAAGTTTTGCACCACTTGCCTCTCATGTTTCCAACCATGCCGAAAAGTTTGCGCACGTTGCGGTTAAGGAACTTGTAGTCATCTTCAACTACGCACTCCAAGTCCTCCATACGCTGCTTCATCGCTTCCATGGCTTGGAGACATTCGTCGGCCGACGTGTAGAGATCCGCGATGGATTGACGGCAAACTCGACAACACATCGGATGCAATCCGAAGGGGTCATCGTCGCCATAATCTCCACCGTTGTCACCACCGTCGTTGCCACCTCCATTGTCGTTGCCTTCGCCACCGTCGTTGCCGTCGCCGTTGGGGCCTTCGGGAGTCCTTTCCTTGGGCTGCTCATCCCAATCATCATCATCTCTACCGGCGGCCGCCCACGAGCTCGGGCTACGATCGTCGGAGTAGTCGCTATCCCCATAATCCTTAGGCTGTGGCGACACCTCCTTGTAATCTTTGCGCTTGATGCCTTGGAGGCGTGCCGACCTTCGGACGGGTGTAGGGACCTTCTCTCCTTCGACGGGGGTTGCGAGATGCAAGAGCTCCGGTCGGGACACGTCCTCCGCAACGGATGCGTGCGGTCCTCTTGACGGGTAGCTTGAGCTCGCATCGCATCGCCTCCTCCATCGATGGCTTCTTGTCTTCTAGCTTCAACTCTAAGCTCCTTGGGGGCACAATAGCTGCTACAAGGGTGCAACACATTGCTTGAAAGGTTTGATCCTCGAGCTCCCAATTCGGCCAAATAAATAGTCCTGAGAGGAAAGCCCTGGGAACCTTATTTTCCTTTTTTACACTTCCCTTAAAATTTTCCGACCAAACAAGGAAGTCAAAAAGGAGCAATTCGGGCGAAATTCGGCATCATCGGACGTCGGGCCCCTGCGGGCCGGTCCGCTCGGGGCCGGCCGGCCCACCCTGCCTCGGGGGCCGGGCCGGGCCGGTTTTTTGCACACCGCCCTATTTTTTTCTTCCTTAGCCCATGGGAAAAAGTTGGCCCAGTAAATCTTTGCGAAAAACTCTAGAAAACTAAAAGAAAAATTATTTACAGAAGTTGATGCCTTGTTTTTCGTCCTAGGTGGGACGTTCGGGCTCTTCCTCCATGGTGAAGACGTCAACATGGTGAAGGGGGACGACATCGGGTTCGTAGTAAACCTTAAGCCGCTGTCCATTCACCACAAATTGATCGCCGTTTATATCCATAATGGTTACCGCTCCGTTGGAGAACACCAAATGCACAACATAAGGTCCATCCCACTTGCTTTGCAATTTCCCCTTTCCGAAGGTTTTAAACCTCGAATTGTAGAGGAGGACCTTATCTCCTTCTTTGAATTCTTTTTTCTTCAATCTTTTATCATACCACCTTTTGATTCTCTCCTTGTATATGCTTGCGTTTTCATAAGCTTTCAACCTCAACTCCTCTAGCTCGCTTATTTGAATTCTTCGTTTCACCACCGCGGCATCGAGATCAAGGTTCATCTCTTTAATCGCCCAATAGGCTTTATGTTCCAACTCAACCGGAAGGTGGCAAACTTTTCCATAGACGAATTGATAAGGGGTCATACCTATCGGTGTTTTAAACGTCGTTCGATAAGCCCATAAAGCTCTGTCTAATTTCTTTGACCAATCCTTGCCTCCCTTCTCTATGGTCTTGTTGAGTATGCTTTTTAATTGCCTATTTGACGTCTTCGCTTGTCCGTTGGTTTGTGGGTGATAGGCTGTGGAGACCCTATGCTCAATTCCCAACTTGGACAGGAACTTTTTGAAGTTCTTCCCGGTGAAATGAGTTCCTCCATCACTTATCAAGATTCTCGGTGTACCGAAACGGGGAAAAATCACGTTCTTGATCATAGTGATGGACTCCTCCATGGAAGCTTTACGACATGGTATTGCCTCCACCCACTTGGATACATAATCTACCATCACTAGGATGTACTCGAATCCAAATGAGTTTTTAAAAGGCCCCATGAAGTCTATGCCCCATACATCGAATATGTCGATTTGTAAGTTGTATTTCAAAGGCATAGAATTTCTTTGAGAGATGTTTCCGGTTCTTTGGCATTCGGGGCATGACGCAACATATCTTTTAGTATCTTCATGCATCTCCGGCCAATAGAATCCACTCGACCATACCTTTGCTTCGGTTCGAAAATGGCTATAGTGTCCACCGTACTCCGCCGAGTGGCACTTCCTTAGAATCTCAACCCTCTCTTCCTTGGCACACATCTTCTCATTACTCCATCATTGCCAAGTTTGAAGAGGTATGGTGCATCCCAAAAATATTTCTTACTTTCGGAGATTATCTTCCTTTGAGTGTTTTTATCTAGATGATCGAGGGGCATCTTTCGAATTGCTCGAATGATGTCGATCATCCAAGTATCTTTATCAAGCACTCTATAGAGGTGGTCATCTCTCATCTTATCTTCTCGTGGGCTCTTTATCATCTTGTCCACGATTCATCCTAGACAAATGATCGGCCACAACATTTTCCACCCCTTTTTATCACGAATTTCAACATCAAACTCTTGGAGAAGAAGGATCCAACGAATCAAACGTGGTTTAGCTTCCTTCTTAGCCAAGAGATACTTGATGGCTGCGTGATCGGTGTAAACAATGACCTTCGAGTTCACGATGTAAGATCTGAATTTTTCAAAAGCGAATACCACCGCTAGCAACTCTTTTTCCGTAGTGGCATAATTTAATTGTGCCCCACTGAGAGTTTTGCTAGCGTAGTAAACGGCGTGAACTCGGCCTTCCTTTCTTTGACCCAAGACCGCGCCTACGGCGTAGTCACTTGCGTCACACATGATCTCGAAAGGTTGGCTCCAATCCGGAGGTTGGATGATGGGAGCACTCACCAATGCATTTTTCAAGGTCCGGAATGCCGCTAGGCACTTCTCGTCAAAGTCGAAAGCCACATCCTTTTGAAGAAGGTGCGTTAAAGGCTTAGTGATCTTCGAGAAGTCCTTTATAAATCTTCTATAGAATCCGGCATGGCCTAGAAAGCTCCTTAAGGACTTAACATCCGTAGGAGGTGGGAGTTGCTCAACCGTCTCCACCTTAGCCTTGTCCACTTCGATTCCTCTCTCGGATATAACATGTCCGAGCACTATGCCTTGCTTAACCATGAAGTGGCACTTTTCCCAATTTAAAACCAAATCTACCTCCGCACACCATGTAAGGACCTTTTCTAAATTTGCTAAGCAATCCATGAACGTCTTCCCGTAAACGGAAAAATCATCCATAAACACTTTAACAATTTCTTCGATGAATTCCGAAAACACGGCCATCATGCAACGTTGAAAAGAGGCCGGAGCGTTGCATAGGCCGAAGGGCATCCTCCTATATGCAAACGTTCCGTAAGGACACGTAAACGTTGTCTTATGTTGATCTTCCGGGTGAATGGGAATTTGCATGAACCCCGAGTATCCATCGAGAAAGCAAAAATAAGCGTGGTTTGCTAACCTCTCGAGCATCTCGTCTATGAACGGTAGGGGGAAGTGATCTTTGTTCATCGCTTTGTTAAGCTTACGATAATCGATACACATCCGCCACCCGGTCACGGTCCTTTGCGGTATCAACTCGTTCTTCTCATTCTTCACCACGGTCAAACCTCCCTTCTTCGGTACACAATGTACCGGGCTCACCCATTCGCTATGCGGAACCGGGTAGATGATTCCGGCATCAAGTAACTTGATAACCTCTTTCTTTACTACCTCTCGCATGGCATGGGTTAGCCTCCTTTGGTGGTCCACTACGAGCTTACATTGGTCTTCCATTGGTATACGATGAGTGCAAAAGGCTGGGCTAATACCTTTGAGATCATTAATCGAATATCCAATCACCTTCCTATGTTTTTTAATAAAATCAGCAACGCTTCATTTTCTTCGGGACTCAACTCGTCGCTCACAATGATTGGATAAGTTTTGTCTGGGCCCAAAATTCATATTTTAATCCCTTGGGCATAGGTTTAAGGTCTACCTCGGGCACTTGTGGCTCCTCGGGTTTTATTTCTCCTATGTCTTCGAATTTCTCTTCCTCCACACTACCATCATGCGGCTCTAAGTCTTTTGTCGCTTCCTCTAGTTCTTCATCTTGTTGATTACTAATTTGATTTTCCATCGCTCTTTGCAGCGGGTCTCTAAGGGTTTCAACAAAACAAAGACTATCTATCTCTTCTACTTCTTCATCTTCGGGAGGAAAAGGTGTAAGGTGTTTAGAAGCACGAAGAAAGTTATATGTGTACTTTGTTCCGTTAAGGTTCATTGTTACTTTGCCTTCTCCGGCATCTAACACGGCATCAACCAACTTAAGAAAAGGCCTACCTAAGATTATATGATCAGAATTACTATGGTAAGCATCAATAACAAAGAAATCGGTTGGTATATAGTTTCTAGAGATTTTTACTTTCATGTTGCAAGCAATACCTAAAGGTTTGATAGTTCTACCATCTCCCATAATTAATTTCGTTTATGTTGGAGCTAAGTCTAGGTTGTGGTATTGAACTTTATCGTAAATTTTAGAAGATAGAACACTTACTTGGGCTCCGATGTCGCATAAAGCTTTGCATTGAACTCCGTTGATCTCGGAACTCAAGTGCGGCGTCATCTTCTCTACTTCTTCGGATCCTATCGAGTAAATTTCAGCAAGGCGAGCGTATGGTGATGCTTCGGGCTTGATCCCCATGATTCTCTTCACCTCGGCAATATGTTCCGGATCCACCACGTCATCTCCAAAGAGCTTTTCAAAAATCTCACCGGTGGTTTCGAGGTCGTATGAATTTTCAGCTTTCTTCTCCGGTGGGAAATCCACTTCCAATGCTCTTGCCATTCCCTTTTGATTAGGGAACGGTCTTCTCTTGTCGAATACTTCTTCGTAGTCGATAGGAACCCAATCCATTGGTTCGAACTCCCTTAGTGGCTTCGCGCTTGACATGCTTCTCTTGTTCGTCTCCTTTGGTGCGGCGAAGTCGATGTTTGGTGTAGTTCTTGACTTGATGTGTTCTTGTTCAAGCTTTTCCATCATCGGTTCCTCTTTTGTGGCTTCTGGGGTTGCTTCTTTAGAAAAATCAGCAAGCTTCTTCTTCCTTGAATTGAATTCCGGCTCTTCCGCAAGTCTTGTTTCCCAATCTCTTCGCATGGCAGCCGCTTTACTAACTTTTTGTAGAAGTTGGGCGGCTTCCGTGAGTGTTTTCTCCATGAGATCCCCACCTGCACACATTTCGACGTGTCGCATGCAACTAGGGGTTAGGGAAAAGAAAAATGTATGCAAGAGTACGTCACCGGTGAAGCCGAGTTTTGGTCCTTGTTCGATTAATTCATTAAACCTATCCCAGGCTTGGTCTATGCCTTCCTCTTCTCCTTGAATGAAAGTGATCACTTGCCTCCTTAGATGTTGAACCTTGCTAATTGGAAAGAACTTCTCACAAAACTTCTTTGTCAACTTGTTCCAATTGCCTTCAACTTCAAAGGACGCAACCGAATACCATGTCTTTGCTTTGCCGGCAAGTGAGTAGGGAAAGAGATTCCATTTGAACCATTCATCGGGAACTCCTTCTTGACGCACCGTGTTGCATATTGTCGTGAAATCCCTTATGTTTCTATATGGGTTCTCCGTAACCATCCCTTCAAATGGGTTTTCCGCCACCATCTTGATGATCTTGGATTTAATTTCATACTTGGTCGCTTCGAGCTTCGAATCCGACTCTTGTACTTTTATGTCTTCACATCGAGGGCTAGCGTAATCCCTTAATGATTTCTCCGGTTCTTCCACGGGTTGATTAACGAACTCCATCTAGACAATAAGATAAAAACAAAAACAAAAACGAAACAAGTGTTTTTCTAGATAATATATGTTAGATATAGCAAATAAAAGATAAACTAAAATATAAAACTAAGTTAGATGCAAATCAAACGATGTAAACTAACTTGCTCCCCAGCAACGGCGCCAGAAAAAGGGGCTTGTTGACGGATAAAAGATGTATCCCTCTACGATCCGCAAGCGTACGGACCCCACACCTTTTTCACCACGGGATTCCCAAGGTTCTTGTCAATCTGCGGAGCAAGGGGATTACAAGCGTTCGATCTACAACGACACACTAGCTACTAAAACCCTAACTACTATTATACTAGAAAACACTAAACTACACTAGAGAGAATGATAAACGATCAAGGTAGAAGACACTCACCCACGGATCTACGATACTAGAGCATGCAATCGCTTAAAGACATGAAAAAACCAATCTAATCTATCGGGGTTGTGACCACGGTTTCGCCCTTTCCCTCCTCTCGTACTGTCACTACGCGAAGGTATTCATGACTAGACCTTTGATGGACACGGCGTATTGAATGGATCCAAGGAAGCATTGAGGCCTTACTTCCTTTACGGTATGGTAGCGAACCTTAAGCATGAAAGTATATTCAACACAAGATGATAGATAGATAATCCGACAAAGTGCGATTACATCTCAAGATCGATTACAACCCATGGACGAATGAGAAGATTACCCCATCAAGGTCCTGATCATGGCACCGTTGATCATGGTTTCCCTTCCGCCGGTGTCTTCCTTCTTCTCCACGAGAGGGTGCTTTTTTCGAGGTGGTTGATCTCCCGCCGGAGATCCTCCTCTTCTCTCTCTAGCTTGTGGATGGCCTTCTGGTGCGAATGACTCCTCTCTCCGGTGTTGGCGGCGCCTGGGGGGTTTTAGGGTTGAAGATCCTTCGAGGGCAAGGAAAACGGGACCGAACCGGTGCCGGAAGTGGGCTGGGCCGGCCGGCCTGGGCCGGCCGCCCAGGCCCACCCGGCCCAGTTCGGTCGCCCCTTTTGCTCCGTGGGTCCTCGTGCACTTATGTACTTTGCCCCCTCCACTTGCATGATTTTGATGCTTTTATCCTCGCGTCCAAGATGGAGGCTCTCTTTGCATGAAGTTTGATCTTTTACGCTTCAATCCTCTGGGTGTTCCTCGTAGCACTTCGGTCCTTGCCACCATTGGAAGTGATTTCAGCAAGCTCATGAACACGAACAAGACTCCATGAATGCTCCTTTGAACTTGTTGCGAATCCGTCCTTTATGCCCATGTTTTCCTACATAAACACAACACTTCCAAATGCATGCACAAAGATGAACTTGTTATATGATTAGTGTACCTAGTGGCGGGTTAGTTCCATAATCAAATCCAAACCAAAGTGTAATGAACATGCTAGGTGCACCAAAATACACCGTCAACATCAGTACACGAAACGTCGTGGCAAGAGCCTCCTAATTTGGTGTACCAAGCCTGTGACAGTCAGTCAACGGTCCCCAAGGAATAGCTGGCACAATGTAGCTCTGCTGGCAGGTAGCCGTTGAGAGGCGTACACGAAGTAGTCTTCAGCGTTGGTTCCTGTATGCGGAAAACAAGTCGAAGAAATAATTATTGAAATAAGTGACTTAGCTTGATTCGCGGACAAGAGTCGACGAAGCCGTGGCGGTCGGTGATGGAGCCGCGACGGTTGTTGCTGAAGTCGACTAGTTGGAGGTGGATCCGACTAGTTGTTGATGTCGCGGGAGCCGTTCTCGACTAGTTTACTAGTCGAGATAGTAGTCGAAGTAGTCGTACACCCAGAAGACGATGTCGCGGCGGCGTACGACGTAGTCGATGTAGAGCCGCTGCGGCCGAGAGACGAGTACTCGCGGCGCACGGCAAGGTTGATGTAGAGCCCGTGCGACCGGGTGATGAGTAGTCGGCGAGTTGATGCGTCTGGACGGCGATGTAGTAGTCGTACTCGAGTAGTTGAAGTAGGTGTGCCCACGTACGTCTTGCCGTGTGCACCAAGCAAAAAATCTTGCATGTTCCTGGTACAGCTCTTGGTGTGGCTGTTGTCAAGAGCCAATATTCTCCATGATCTTCACGTGCAGCGTAATCTTCATGGTCAGCTTCGGACTCGATGCCGCCAGGGCATAGGGTTAACTTCTCGCGGACAATAATTGGAGCTTGATTCTGAACTTGATTCCGTCTCGGTGGACAGGTGACACGAAGTTGATTCCGTGTCGTTCTTGAACTCGAGCGAAACTCCACCAAGTCGACGAGTGCCAACAACCGTTGCGGTAGATTGATTTTGCAGATGAGGTCCTTCGAATTCGCCTGATGATCCTGACGATTGCCCCACGGTGGGCGCCAGCTGTCGGTGTTTAAACCTCTCGACCTCCATGGGAGGTACCCGCAGCAAGGTAGAAGGTGGGGATCACCATGATCTGGAACTCGAAGGTACGCACGAGGACACAAGACACGAGATTTATACAGGTTCGGGTAGCCGGAGTAGCTACCCTACGTCCTGTTTAGAGTAGTATTGCGCCCTGCGCTTGGTGTTGTTCCCCGGAGGGATTGAGGATGTTCGGCTAGGTACCCGGCCCTCCTTTATATAGTCCAGGGGGTGGGAACCTAGTCGGTTACAAGGTAGGAGTCCTAGTAGGATTACATGGCACGAGTCCTAGTAGGAGTACAGGGGAATTCTACTAGGAGTCTGTCTGCTTCCTTCCTTGCGGTACCCGGGGTGTATGCCCGACAAGGCCGCTCTTGACCGTGAGCACGGCTATCTAGTTAGTTTGACACTCTGCGGAGGTTGTACACTTTCACCACAAGCAGCATAAAAGCTTCGAAGAACTTTGAACCCAACCATGCGGTGTTTGCAAGGCACCATGCCACACTACCGAGGTGTGATTGCATAGGGACGCTACATGGCCTTTACAAAGGTTCCCTAGCAAGTTATGACCCACAAGGTCCGGATCAGTTAGCAAGGTATAAAGTCCCCTGGCAGGTCGATACCCCACCATAAAAAGAATAACTCACCCAACCCCCTACTAGAGCGAGTCTATACCCCACAGTATTGTCGATCCCTTGTCCTTATCAGGTAAGACCATCCCAAGCTAAAGTTCCTAATTAATTAGCCAAGACCATTGCCCATTAGTTCTTGTGGTTGTACTGTTTTCCTGGGTGGTTCTCTATGTTCCGATTAACATAATAAAGTGGTATTGCAAAGTCAAGTAACATAATAAGGAATATAGAATGTAAAAGTGTCCAAGTTTGATTAATACCATCCCAGTTAAGCATGCTAAGCCATAGCTACCCTCAAGATTAATTAGATTAACCCGGTTTCAAGGTAAAGGTAGTGAAAGACTAGGCATGATCCTTAATAGGTTCCCGTCAAGTTAATGCAAGCAAGAAAAGTAAATACAATGAATTTAAATGCATGTTATATAGGACAAGTGGGCATGCATCAAGGAAGACTTGCCTTCAACAAAACTCGGGTGCTCAAACTCCGGCGCGTCTCGATCTTCAAATCCTTCGAACGCTTCGCTCTCCACGATCCACAATCATCACATACAAGCATACAACAAGAATAAATAAGAAACAGTCACCAAACAGTACAAACAGTACAAAACAGTGGCATAAAACTAATCTACACTTCGAGACGATCACGTGGACATAAAGAACGCTAAAATTGGAGCTAAAACGACCAAGTTACGCCCTATAGAAGGTGTAGGGACTAATTTGTAAAGTTTTAAAAAGAATCTGGGCTAAAATAAAGAAAAAGGACTAAACTGTAATGAATTTCCTAAGGCGAGAGGGTATTTTTGTGAATATCAGAAAACATAGGGGATTTTCTGCAAAATCGCCAGGGCCGGCTGGGTTTGACCAGGTTGACCAGGGTTGACTTGATCTAGATCCGTTGGATCTAGATCTAACGGTGGCCAGCGCTTGCAGGTTAAGCGATGCGGCGGGGTTGAAACAAGCGCGTTGGATCTGGATCCGACGGCTTAGGACGTGCGCGTGCAGCTGCGCGGCGGAGGGTGACAAGCGACGGCGGCGGCCGGCGGCAAGTGGCGGCGGGGCTTGCCGGCGAACCCTATCTAGGGCTCCAGGGCTCGGTTTGAGGCGCGGAAAGCTCCTACGTGCAGCGTGCGGGGTGACGAAGCAATTAGGGGCGGCGAGAGCGGAGGAGATGTGGCGGAGCGGGCGGATGACGCGGCGGCACGGCTCGGGAACTCCGGCGAGGGCTTCCGGGTGCTACGGTGTGCGGGGATGGTGACAAGAGACGCGGGCGGGTTCATCACCTCCTGGCGCAGACCTTGGATGGCTTCACGACGACGAGACTGCGACGACGGCGAGGGAACACGGCGGTGGCGGCTAGGGTTTCCGGCGACGGCGGCGCACGGAGCTTGGGCGGCTAGGGCACGGATTGGGGAGGTCTAGGGGGTGCGCACGGCTTTAAATAGCCCGGGGGTCCCGTCCTCGACGTGCGGGCCAAGGCAACGGCACGCGGGGGAGTCGGACTCGGCGGCGGCGCACGGCAAGGCCGAGTCCCGGCGCGGGCACGGCCGGGCGGAGGGGATGACAAGTGGGCCCCGGTGGTCGGCGGACCGTGGCGCGGCGCGGGGGCGGGGGGAGCGGGGCGGCGGTGGCCGTGGGCCGGGCGGGGGGCCGCGCGCGGGCGCTGGGCTACCAAGCGGAGTTGGGCCGCGGCTAGCTGTTGTGCTGGGCGAGCTAGAAGTAGTGCTGGGCTGAAAGAAGGAAGAGAATAGGGGTGGAGCAAGGGTTGGTTAGGAAAAAGATTTGAACATTTTGAAAAGGCTCAAACAAATAGAATTCAAACTTTGAATTTGAATCCCAACAATCAAAAGCAATGCATCAGCATGAGTGCAACAATTAATTCCTATAATTCATTAATTTATTTTAGAGAAATTTTAAATGCCTAAAAGAAAATAAAACAACCTTATATTCCTTAAGCAATTAAAAGGGTTTCTAGCAAATTTTTGATAAAACCAAATTTAGCAAAATTAGGGTGTTACAAAGCACATCCAATAGATGTTTGAAACTTTTGTTGCTCCAACCATGATCTGCCTTAAGCTGTAGAAGTTTTAGATCACCAGAAAGGCGTGAGTACTTTTGGCAATCAAGATAGAGGGGTTTCTTTGAGTCTTCAATGAACTGCTTCAGCCTCGCTAATTCAGAAGGTGTGTACACTCGTTGAAACTCAATATCCCGCAACATTTGATCAACATTGTGCACATGTTGCAACACCTCACCATCACTGAAGCCCCTAACTTCTTGGTTAGTGATATCCTCAGGCCTCAACACATTTGGTGGGAATAATGGTTCATTTCCCTCAAAAAGTTCATTGTCATCAAGGTCTTCATCATGGTTAGCATAGTGTCGCACTTCACCTTCATTTAGGCAGCCTGCTTCAAGTTCATTAAGGCTTTCCTCACCATGTTTATTCCAACACGTGTAATGTTTTGTGAAACCACATGTGACCAAATGATGAAAAATGATTTCCCATTGTGCGGATTTCTTTTGGTTGAGACAATCAATACAGGGGCAAAGCATTGCCTGAACACCACGGTTTCTCATATCCGTCTCTGCTTGATTTAGAAAACCATTGACCCCGCTTAAGAAATTCTCCCAATCTTCTTGGGGCTGTCTGTACATCCAAGCCCGAGCAGCAGACGCCATCTGCATTCCATACACCAAATGAGCATAATTCATCACACAAAAAGACAGCTGAAGAATTTTAATAAAATAGGCTAATTAATTTCCACCTAGATGAGGAATTTCTACACGAGCCGAGCGCGGCCGAGGAGGAGGATCGGAGGCGCGGAGGACGGCGTGGTCGACGTCCGCTCTAGCCCCTTTCGCCGTCGCGCAATCCTCAGAGCGCGCGCAGCTGGCGGCGGCGAACGGGACAGGCCGGCGGGGACATCTGAGCACACAGATCGAGCGAGTGACTTTCTGAGGAGAGAGAGCAAGTGTTGTTGTCGGAACAGGAGTGGCCTAGCTTCTGCGGAGAGAGAGCGAGTGGTGTCGAAAGGATAAGACACAGACACACAGACGAGATAACAACATGCGTCCCCGATGTGAGAAAAAAGGCGACCCTGGGTGCCAATCAAAGGAGACGCGTCCTACAAGCATGCGTCTCCAGTACGAACTTATCGGTAACGGACTTTATAGCCCGTTACCAATACGGCAGCGATCAGTAACGGACTTAAGCATCCCGTTACTGATAGGGCATTGATCGGTAACAGACTTTACAAGCCCGTTACCGATAGGTTTGACATTTGTAACGGGTTCTTTTAACATCCGTTACAAAGAATTTATGTAACAGGCGTTTAAGAAGCCCGTTACCAGAAGTCCACATTGATAATGGGCGTTGTGGAGGCCAACCCGGGGGTCGTCCTGGCGCGCCTATGGGTAACGGACGGACGGCAAACAACAACCGTTACATATGTGGGTGGATGTAACGGGCGTTAAGAGCCCGTTACAAATGCTGCGTGACCTATATGAGGTTTTCACGTAGTGTTATTAGCTCGGTAGTTTCCCGCACTGAACTCCATCCTTCTGCCACGCCTAAGTATAGTAGTGGCCAACACACTACTTTTCCCTGTAAGCACACCACCTGTACACCTCATCCCCGAGACGTAGTGGCGATTTGTTCGCTTCCAACTGGCATCAGCATAGCTGCGTTGCCCATAGCACTCTGCAACATATCGTGTGGCGACACCGCGACACCGTACGTAGAGCTCATGTCAGCAGTGTCCTGGTCACGGCAGACCTCAGGCCACTACTACAGCGGTCACTGCGAACGAAAAGATAGCCCAACAAACATTTTCTTCAGCCGCTTTTTCATGACATACATGGCATTTAGTCATATATTTATTTAATAGTGGGCAGCCTAATTACCGTTGACTGGATGACGCTGCTCTCTGCTACAGGATGGAGTAGGGCCTATAGGGGTATGGGCATGCGCATGCAATGTCAGGGTACCACTATGTTTGAGGGAGGGGCCGTAGATGTACTGTTCGGTTGGCTGCTGTCTGATGGCTGATGCTGGTTTGTTCTGAGAGAAGAGTACTGCTGGCTGGTGGCTGATAAGCCAAGCGAACAGTACTGATGGGTTTTACAGGAGACAGAACTATTTTGTTTAGAAACTTGCTACAGTATACTATTCGATGAGCACTCTGACGGAGTATTATATGTAATAAAGAGAGAGGGATGAGGTCGCTCTCAGATTGTGCAAGGAATAACTCTTCGATGAGCAGTAGCTGTTTTCTTGAAATTTTTAGATAAAGGATAAAAATATCCGGCCTCTACATTCCGATTGGAATGTATACCGCCACAACAGCAACACACCAAATTCACACACCACGGTTCTCAGACCGCTCTGGTACTCCAGTACAAACCAAACAGAGGTCGAACATCTCAACCCAACAAGGAAACTACTACTGTAATCTAAGCTTGGAGTTCCACCCAAAATTCCTGAAGATCTCCATGGACGTTACTTCCAACCGGCGACACTTTTCTTTCAGAGTAACTTTCTCTTCCTCTTTAGACAGGAGCGACCAACATCTTGTCTGTATTTTTGCTTTTTTAATGTGGTTAGAGAGAGGGGAACGGTAGACCTGGGTCCTGTTCTGGTATTCTAGTTTTCTAAGTATAGATTTCTTTTGCAACATTTTGTTACTTTGTTGTAAGAAAAATATATTTCTCCTTCAGTTGCGTGAGTGGACCATGGAAGTATGGAACACTCCAGCTTTGTAAAAAAATGTTATAGATTTTGAGAGAGAAAAAATACTATTTCAAATTCATTCACAAGGGTGTAGCAGAAAACAGAATGAAGACAAGAAACAAAAGAAAAGATTAGCTTCAAAAAAAGGAAGCAAAAGAAGAGAGAGAGAGGATGCGGAAATAAAAAATGAGATGATGGTATCGATGGTGCAAATGTGTACAGGGTTTCTCTGCAATGTCGTATTCTTGGACCACTACAGACTTGTGCCTGCAGCTGCAGAGGGACCGCGTCCTCACTCATACTGTCCTACAACACAAAGATGCTCTAACAGCCGTTAAACGATGACGGCCAATAGCACGGTAGCTGACACACGTGTCACCATCTCCTAGACGCGGGTAGGTACCACCGGGCCGGAGGTAGGTACCACCGGTTGTAGCAAATCCACATATATATATTCACCACGCTGTGTGGTGAATATTATTCAACACCGCAGACGGAGCTTCGTCAAATCACAGAATTACTTTGCTTTTGTTTGAAGTAGTAAAATGATCTAACAGAGTCATTACAATTCCATTTTAACGTGTGTGTGGCTCCCCAACATGAATTACGTCATCCTTCCGGAGCTGTTTGAGTCCTGCTAATTGATAAGTGATTGACACTTGCATGGATTGGGTTTTCTATCTAATAATTATCTGACACAAATCCCAAGTGGTAGTAATTGTATGGTGTTCATTGGAGGCCTATTTCCACAGCCGTAAAATCTAATGCAAAATAGTCCTAGTGCCATAAAATCATTTTGTTGGGTAGATTAGCTTTGAATTTTCATTGGGCAGGTCATAAGCAATTCTATTTTCTACAAAAAATAGGCGGACACATCGATGATGTTTAATTTGCGGTTGATCAGTCAGCGAGGCACGAGGAATGGTAGAATGAAGCAGATCGGCGTTTCGACTGTTTGGCGAGCCTCGATGTCCGTAAAAACCTTTTTGTTTTATAACTCATTCATTTCATTGAAGGATGTCTCAACTGTATGTATGCACGACGCCGTAGTTGTGATCTCTATTTCTTCACCACGCGCGGAGGAGGACGAGGACACCACATCTCACAGCACCGAGGGCGGCAACGTCGAGCTGCTCCAAAATCGATGTAACGTTGTGGTCGACGCATGACGAGTGGCAGCGTGATGCGAGCGGATTGTTGACGTGCGACGATAGCGAGCTGCACCAGGCGCCATGCTTTGCAACCATGCAGCGAGGATGAATAAGCTCTCGGAGGTTCATCTCACACGCATGGACGTGAGCAGAGGACAAGCTAATAAATCAGGTTCTCTAGTTTCTACGTGTCTACTCCTATTTTGTCATTACTGTACTCCATAATTGTGTTTTGTCTCTTGAAAAAATGTATTTTGTGAACCATATGCTATAAAAACTATAGGTAAATTATAAAAAAATACTATGTACATCGTACTGTTGTTCATTTTTACATTTTCACCATTCATGTGTGATTAAACCTTGTTGCAAGTTGTCAACCTTTAAAATTCAAAATATTCTAGTTAACATAAAATTGAAGCAAGGAGAAATTTCTGCCGGGTAGCATGGGCGAGATTCCAGTGAGCAAGACTTCTATGCATCGTTAATTCATTATTCAAACGAATCCAAGTATGCAATTACACTAGATGACACACCTAATTCATGAGGCTTTGATCACGCGGCACCTAGCCGAAGCTCCGACAGCCTTGCATGACGTGGGATTTTTATTTTGTTTTGATCGGCGGCAGTAAAAGTCATGATGAAGCAAAATTTATTAGCAAAATTACACTCTATATGTATCTCTCTTTTGGCAGTATTACTTCATTTCTAAATTACTCCTTATTCTACATGGGGATTAAGGTGAAGATGCGGCGGCGCCCATCGAAGTGCAGCACCGATATGTAGCCCTTCATAATAGAGCAAAGCCATCATATCTTGCATGGCGGAGTTGCAACATGCATATCGCAATCAGTACAAAAAGGAAATAAAACACTTCTCTATGTTGTGTCAATGTGTTATTGCTGGACAATTTATTAGGCTAGATAACCCTTGCTGAGTTAGGCATGTCATCTACATACTAGTGACCTTATTTCGAGAAGTTATTGTTGTGTTCATGTGCAAAAGTTACGTCTAATTAAAAGCGATCCACGTAGTAAAAGACATCAAGCAACCAATTTACTTCTTTCAATTGAGATAGGAAAATGGGTCCAGTAAATTTCCTATGGATTTTATTTCATGCATTAATTAGAAGTAATTTGTTATAAATAATGAAGAATAATTACTCTATGTGGTTAACCCTATATATATATATTGATTGCGCGATCAATACTTTGCTGCAGGGCAAGCACGCCCAAAAGTACCGCTGACATGTATCTGTTACGAAATATTGATTAGTGATCAATTAGCATAACTATGTAATTAGGGGAATCATTAGAGATGTAATTAGGAAGTTACAACTGCCTTGTCGAAGGCTCATCTCGAAGGGGTGCGACACTCCCCAAAGGGTGCCTACACACCCTTTCCCTATGTATATATTCAGGGGTCTACCCCCTCATCAATCAATCAATTCATTTGCCCCCATTCCATTACATTCCATTCCTTTTACTCTTAACACGTTATCAGCACTGCCTCTGCCCTGAGAGGCACGCACGAGAGATAGAGGCCTGGGCACTTTGCTGGTGACGCAGGACTCCCTCCCTGGGTCTCATGTTCACGGAACGCAGGCCATCTCTACGCCAAGAATTCCTGCAAGTTGATGTTGGTGCCAGCGATGAACAAAGAAGCTATTGCTGTTGCTGGCGTTCTGCAAAGTAGAAGATGCAAAGATCTTCGTCAACAGAAATAATTTTCTTGCGAAATCAAGAACTCCATTGAAGGAGTTAACAAACAACAGTAAGAATCAAAGAATTTTCTAATTAAGATGTCTTACCTTGATGATCGATGGCTTTTCCCATGGCCATCATACCAAGTCTCGGTAGAAGAACAAAAGCTAGAGACGTTAACAGCAAGTTCTCCATGGACACCATTGGTAGTCAATTCGGTGGTTGCAGATATCATACCATGAACCTCGAGGCTTCACTAGTTGGTGTCGTTCGGCCGCAGTACCGGCAAAGCCCCGCCCTTATTCACGGTTGACGGCGCCTCCGCGCCAGTGTGCTCCTCCACGAACCAGGCAGCGGCATCCGCTGCACAACGCCCCCTTTTTGGCCACGTTGTGGCCATGGACTGCCGTCCCGGCATCCGGCACGACACCTGGAGCCCCGCCACACTAGGGCTCTCCTCCGGGGGCTAGATGGCCAGCCATGGCCGGCGGCCGGAGCAAGCCGGAGCACCAAGCGGCGGCATACGAAGAAAAGGAGGAGAAGAGGGGGAGGACGCCGATCTGCGGCTACTGGTGGCACTAAAGGACGCCGACCATCCGGCCGGCCACCCCACCAGCGGCGGTGGAGCGACACGCAGGCGGCGGCGGCGGTTCCAGGTGAAAGCGAGTGGGTTAGGCAAACCCTAACTGCCCCTTCCCTTTTATTCGCAAGCCAGGCCGTGGTGGGCCAGATGGGCCGCGCCCAGGCTGCCATCGCGGGCTGCTAGCCTGCTATGCGGGCCGCAAACCAGGCTGTAGTCGGCCCACAGGTCGGAGCCAGCCCGTACGCCTGCCTGCTTGCTTGGGCTGCCAACAGGCCGGCCCGACCGAGCCACTCCGGTAGGCCAACAGGCCACATTACCCCCTCCAATTTAAAAAGTAGCCCCCAAGTTTTAATTTATTTACATGTCCAGAATAAGTAGTTATGCATTTATGTTTTGGACCCTGAATTGTTCTATAATTATGTGTTGTCACGCACGTTATATATGTACCCTCCGACATTTGCACCTTTGTAATTTGGATGCTAATATTGTTGTAGTAATTATGCATTTCTATGATCCGCAGATCGTTTATTGGTGTTAGAACAATTATTACATATGCAAATTAATTTCATTTGAATGATTAATGCTTAATCAAATTTTCTACATCAAGTAGAATATAAAGCACAATTAAAATTAAGGCTTATATATTTGGAATAACACAAGGTGATGTGACCAGGCGCTGACTGTGATAAGTTCTTTATATGAATTTATTGGCCATAAGATTCGCGCTTTTAGGCAGCTTTTGCTCATCACTGAGAGGTCTACATCTTTATAATAAATACCTTCAAAGAGTATATCCAAATTTAATATATATGGACAAACTATTAATGACTATCAAGTCAAATTATTCCTATAGGAATTAAAATGTCCTATATCTTAATTTTGTAAGAATCATCTTACATTCATTATTTTGCTTGTGTTACAACACAAATTTACCTCGGTAAATTAACATTTTGGTGCAAGAATCATCTTGCCTTCACTATTTTTGCATTATTATAACACAGGGTGTAAAACATGAATAACACTAAATGACCTCCTAGTATTACTAGTGTAACACAAATACGTGGAGTCTAGGTATTTGTTGCAATCATGCAAATTATACCTATAGAACGAGTTTCTCGTCCATCATTTCAAATGGTTACACCATTCTAGTGATTAACTTTTATTGCATTAACTCACTAGTACATGATGATCGAGTCACACTCGATAATAACGATTTCATCGCCTATCAAAGATGAGGTTCACACTATTTGTAATTCAAATCGCAATTTGAAAATACAAGATTTTACATAAAATAATTCAAGATCCATCTTGAATACAAAATTTTAAGCATCAATTTTGGCTTAAATAAGTAGCAGAAAATGTGCAACTTATTATGATGGTTATATTCTATCATAAAGAGAGTATGTTTCGGCAATGATCATCACATCATTTATTCTCACAAGAATAGAGTCCAAAAGCATATGCAACAAAACTTTTGTTGCTAGCAAATTATAGAATAGTCCACTTAGAATCAAGTATCAACTTGATTTTAATAATTTTGCACTACAATATATTTCATGCTATATAATTTACTCATCGAGTAAATTCATTTAAATACATGACTAACTCATGTAGGACAAGACTAATGTTTCCAAAATGGAATTTTTTTTAATTTGCATTGGATTGAATTTACTATCCAATATGGGTACATGATATCAACGATATCATTGCAATATTCATGGCATCCAAGCCACCATCATTGTAGCCACATACAAGTACCCAATCAATTATTAACATTACCACACATGCACCTTTGTGTGTTACTACATTTCCTCAATTCCGATTTTACAAATCAGAATAACCAAATGAGGAAGATCCATTTATTCTTTAAACTCTTGAGAAGAGTTACCAACAAAGAATATAACTTTTCGTTCACGGTATTTACAATACAATGGATCTCATCTATAAAATGTCACTTTTGTTCAAATCAAGTGACCATAATGACTAACTTCAAGTTTGTCTAAAGTGTGGTTGTACATTCATGTACACATGATTTCCAAATCAAATATTTAGTTCAAGCAAATACTTCCACATCATTGGAGAAAAGTGAATTCAAGGAGATCAATTTGAAGCGCACTTCAATAAATTAATAAATTAGATCTCTATATGTTTCCATATAAATTCATGAAATTATCATTAGTTCAATATTATACTACAAGTGTAGTATATTGTCCATCATCAATATCATGTACTTCATACATGATATTTACTCGGGATACACCCAGAAAGAAAAGGAATTCCATTTAGTGGATCACCACTATCACAATTATGAGAAATTTACTCTCCTCACGGGTATTCAATTATTTATTATAGATGCACTCATGTATTCTACAAATACCCTCAATTTTGTGACATCCATTTCTATATGGTTCATACTGAAACCCATTACCAAGGATAATGATGAAAAATCAGCACTCAACTTGGTAAAATGGACATGAAAATTCAATATTCATACACTTCCTTTCATATTATCTGGGATATGTTATATGTGCATACATAAATCCTGCATGACATGTTGCGTACCAAATAATTTTTCAATCTTGATTATATCAAGAATTGGCATGATAGCTTTGGTCATTCTAACTCATGAATGATAAAAAAAAATTATTATAAATCTTATTGGTCATTGCATACATTCTCAAAATCCTCATATTTTGTGCACCGCATGTGTCACTTGAGAATTAATTTTAAGGCCCTCTTACCTTAAAGTTCTAAACAATACAAATCCTTGAATGCATTCAAGATAAGTTAGCATATTCAACCATTTATAGATTCTCTAAGCACTATCAAGTGCTCATAGAGTCAATTATGAATAGTTCCATTTGTGTCCCTTACTGATCATAAGGCATCGCAAATTCCCAAATTAATTACTCTAGTTTTCAACTTTGAGCAAAACTTTCCTGGATGTAGGAATACATCCATTCATATGGAATTATTTGGTTTGGGGAACTATATCACTAAGTACCATATGTCCATACCAATTATGGCTTAACTAAATCTCTTATCGAGATAACTCATTTGCATGACCATCACAATAGAATTCAACCTATCAACATCAAGTTGGTAATACGTAGATTTACACACCACATATTTTACATTCATCAAGCTGCAATCATACGACCCCCTCCATTGCAGTTAGTACGTGAAAGCTTGACTACAGCCAAATATTTCCCATGTGCGTGTCGGTTATGTTTTGCACATACCGATATCACCACCTCACAACATACATCATGGGCATTAGGGATCAACATAAAAGGTATTATCCGTCATTCATATAATACCTTAGGTCTCTATGGGGATTTACACAAAAAGCCCGTATGTTGATCACACCTTGAGGATAATTCCAGGCATTAGGGGGAGATTAATACCACATATAGAATGCCGGGAATACAAAATGAATGTTACCAATCACATTCAATCCTCACATTCACGTACATACAAAGAATATTTGAACTATCAATTCAAAACATCTTATATATTTGTAGCATATTACAAATATTCGCCAAATGCATTTACTTATCAAAAGTGTCATCTTATTCAATCCCTACAAATCAATATGCCGAAAAGAGTGGAAATCTAACAAGATCACTCAACTCCCAAATTAAAATAAGAGGGGGAGAAGTATGGTCACTAGGGACACAACTTGTTAATAAGCATCCGCGGAAATAGGGGGAGACATCCTCCAGTATAGTAAATGCAAATCAACATCATACATGTTGTTAGACACTTTATGGATAATTGAAAATCCAAAGCCTATGAATGTTTAACATTCTAAAGCCCAGTACATGTGCACATAAATTTAGGCACTGAGGCATCATTGGAACATCATAACTCTATCATCTTGGGAAATGAGATAAGAGTTCTAAAGTATTAATATTTCACATGCTATATTTGTTCTATCGAATCAATAATACAAAGACTACATAAATGTCGACATATACTCCTTAAAATTGTTATACACCTTAAACTGGATCCAGACCAAAAGTCCTAGGCAGAGTGTATCAACACTCAAATTGGGTCAAATAAAAAGGTGGCAATTATGGAGAATTTATCTCATTCACTAGTAAGAGGTATTTACCACAGTAATGTCATCTTCTCACAAATGCATTCTTTATGAAAGCAAGGTGGTGATATAATGAGATATTGTAGCAATGGTTTCACGCAGAGACCGAGCAACATACCCTTGTGGTATATGTGAAAATTATGTTCCTATACTTTATCAATGGCAGATCATATAACTTTCATAGATTTCGATATACAAGTCTTCGACTTATTCCATATTCTATATCTAAATATAAATCGCAACATATATTGTGTATCATTCAAGATTCAAGTCACTCCATAACTTGAAATAGTCAAGTTGATTGTGGTACAACTGACTAAGTGAGTATCTTCCATAGAAGTATTACTCCAATCATTATGGTTGCATGTGTGTTCATAAATAAATCCAACGTGGATTTTCCATCATCATATTTAACACACATAAACAAACAAGCAATCATTTCATGACGGAATTTGAGATGGAAATTTTGGTAAAACCAAACTATGCTCAAGTTTACAACTTGTGCGAGATACATATCGCTTTATCAATATTTAATTGATAACATGTACCAATATTCAAATAATATTGGACATAAATACTCATGGTCATTCAATCCCTAAAGGTGGATCAATATCCATTTCGACCCTGGGATGATAAACTTTAGTACCAAGAAAGTGCTTGCGTATCATACAACATGCTTAATATTTCAGTTGTAGATACCTTACTATAATTCAACTCCAACAACACCATGCTGGTGGGAGTGAAAAATGATATCCATAGATATCAAATGGTACTAAAAGCCTTGATGAATATTTCGAGACTTGACCAAATAGGATATCAAGATGTTGATTAACTGATCCCCCCGCATATTGCCAGATCATAGACTGATACAAATAATAAAGTTTTCATGGTAGTCATCATAATGGACTCCACAACATAAACTTTTATATATCATTATGAAGCATCATATTCATATGCTTGACTTTAATGGATGATAAAATGTGATTCCATATAATCACTAGCATTATCCATAAATGATAATGCATCTTGTATTGATCAAAATATTTATCCTCATTTTTACAAAATGAGAGAATAAATATCTTGCAAAAGGCACTCACTAATTTGCTTATCCACCACTTATAGTAGAATGGTATCCGTGGTAAGTGGTGAGGGACAACTTAAAATTTTGCAAGGTTCAAGAGGAGATATTCTCATAAATTACAAAATAAAAGTGAGATAGAAATCTTGCAAACCAAATCATGTGATAATCTTACAGATTTATTTACAAAGTCCTTACCAATAATATTATTCCAGAAATATGTGTTTGGAATAGGTATGAGACAACTCAAAGATTTGCAAGAATCAGGGGGAGACATTCCTTTGATATAAACATATACATAATCACCTGATTATGAATATTGTACTCTTTTTCCTATATCAGTTTTCCTTACAAGGTTTCTCATAAAAGGTTTTAATGAGGCAATATCAATACAAGAACATATCGCATGTCACCTAATTTTTCCACTACGGTTTTAATGGTGGTATTCAAGACATATTCTATGTCATATCTTCTGTTTTCTTTACAAGAGTTTTTAAGAAGATATAAAATCCCTTCTCATATTTTTCCCATTGGGTTTTGGAGAAGGTTATTCAAACATGATCCTCAGATCATAACATTACTGATTTCTAAACTTATCTATGAGTTTTTCCTTTTCAAGGTTTTCTCATATAAGTCATCAGTGAGGCAGTAATCTAAAATGTCATATCATTTTCTCCTTATATTTTCCCATTGGGTTTAAAGGAGTTTTAATGGCATATACACACAGATTGATTTCTCCTCAAGATTTTTCCCATAGGGTTTTTAAGGAGTTTTACAAGACAATATCCAAAGATGATTGAAGAAGAATTACATCAAGATCCCAAGAAAAAATTGATCAAGGGGGAGTGTTACGAAATATTGATTAGTGATCAATTAGCATAACTATGTAATTAGGGGAATCATTAGAGATGTAATTAGGAAGTTACAACTGCCTTGTCGAAGGCTCATCTCGAAGGGGTGCGACACTCCCCAAAGGGTGCCTACACACCCTTTCCCTATGTATATATTCAGGGGTCTACCCCCTCATCAATCAATCAATTCATTTGCCCCCATTCCATTACATTCCATTCCTTTTACTCTTAACAGTATCAATGATTCAGCTTCCCTTGAAAGTAATTAAATGAGGTGCTTAATCACAGAAAGCCTCACCGGAACTCCAACGTGGGACTTTGGATCATGGGTGAGTGAGAGAAAGTAGAAGATGGCTGGTGTAATTAGTTGGGTGTACTTAGCTTGGTAATGACAGTTGGGGTGATTTGTTTGTGTGGCTTTAGGAAAGAACAAATTGGTGCATTTTATAGTGGTAGTGATTCGCTGCAAACACCAACTTTCTCACACTCACCCATGATCAAATGGCTAAACTCCTCCGGATCAGACCTGTGTCTTCCATCATCAGCGGATCAGCGGACCCACAACGCCAGGCCCACACGCCCCGCACCGCACGCACGCGACTCCTCGATTTCCCCCGTCGTCGCACACACCGGCGCCTGCCAGCCTCATCCCACACGCGCGCACCGCAGCGCCAGCCCCGCCGCCCTCTCGATGCCCACCCCTATGCCCTATCCATCTCCGCTCACATCTCTCTATCTCCTCTGCCCGGGTGGATGGCGGTGGCGGAGGGGGCTAACCACTGTCGGATGAGGCGCTGCTCGGCTGCTCCTCGCCCCACCACACCGTCATCCCCTTCTCCACCACCGTCCAATGCCGCCCGCAGATCTCCTTGGCCACCGCCACGGTCCACCGTCGCGCACGCCACCGCCCCCGCACTTGAGGTCGAATATGGGAGTAGAGGGGATCGCCGACTCTGGTGCTGCATCGCCATCCACTGGTTTCTCTACTCCTCAGCTCCGATTCCTCTCACATCTCGACCGTCATCGTCAACCGTGATGCCACTGTCATGTTCAACCAGAAAGTCGTCGCCTCCCGTGCAGTTTCATCTTCTTTCCCATCTCCCAGTTCCCCATCTCGCTCCAATTCCTGCTACCGTCCCTTCTCCCTTACTGAACCCTAGATCTGGAGGTGACGAGGTGGTTCTGGTAGGCGGCGGCGTGCTCGACGGCTTGGGGTGCGGGTCGTCTGGATGAGCAACGGTGACGGCGGGGAGGTGGAGAGTCAGGCTTGTGCCGCGACGATGTCACGCCATGGAGCTACAACCGTTGTTAGCGGCGTCTGCCTCGGCAGAAGAGTGCAAGAACGTCGCGAGCCCGCGACGGGTCGTGCCTCCACCAAGGTCCTCTGTTGTTTGTCCATGCGCAGTACTACTACGATGGTGAACCAGGCTGTACTCTACATGCACCTCGGCATTTGCCCATACGTCTGTACCGAGTGGAATTTTGGGTATGTGAACTTGCTTGGATTTGCAGTTTAGCTTGATTTTTGTGTACGTGAACTGATGAATATTTGTGATAACTGAAGTTTCCATTGTTTAGTGTTTCTTTTCCTGATCGGATCCTCCCAATTGGCTGTGTTATATGGGATTTAAAATTCCAGATAGCATAATGACTTGAAACATATACTATTGAAAAATCTGACTTCATTACGGTTATATTGTCTTTACAGGTTGAAATGGACTTGGGTAGGGAGAGGCCAGTAGCAACCTGTAGTGCGGGATAGTTCTTATTTTGGCGATCACATGTTGCCACAACTAAGGTTAGGCACCTAACATGTGGCAAAAGCAAACAAGTCTTACAGGCTTAGATTCGTTAGTCAAAATTGTACCACAAACACCTCCATAGAAGTTACAGTAGTATTTTTTATGAACTCATTAAATTGTGAGCAATCATTGATCCTGGTTGGTCCTTTTTCTCTAGCAGTATCATTGAAATGGGACTATAAACCACTAAGAGATTTAATCTATGCTACATATTTAAACAAGCTGCATCCTTGTGCCTTACTAGGTCCATATTTTAAATTGATTGTGCGACTGGTGTAGATTTTTTTTCATTTATTCCATTTGCCTAATTACTGGTTTTTTTGCCAAGGTAGTGTTTGTGTTGCACATAAAACCGACCATATACATGTCGAATGACTCACTACTGTAAGGTTTGGGGCTGGTTAAGTTTGCAATTGGATCATTCTTAAAGAATGTAAATACGCTGTGAATATTTTATATTTTGCTTCAGAAATAAGGTCACATACTGTTTAGAAATAAGCTGCCTGCTTACCTTGGCTTGCCCGTCATGCCCTGCACCTGATTGCAACTTAACTAACTGGCCTGCTAGCTATCTTTTAAAGCACTGAGCCACTGACTGTTAGTGCACCTGCAGATTTCAATTTTGGCTGAGTTACCATAAGTTTTGTCATCCTATTATGTATCATCGTAATTTTATTTCAAATGATGATATTCCATTCCGTAAACTGTTTTTTTTTTAAGTTCAGATGCTCTGTATTATGTGGAGTTTCTGCTGGAAACGATATTTTATGATTTTCAGTTACGTTTATGTGAGTGATGGCATTTGTTTCAATTAATAGTAGTATGATTGGAGGAATGATAGTATGATACAAAGATATAACATAGCTCTCTTCATCTGTAATTGTTGCTGAAACTATTTTTGAATAAATAATATTTTTTGCCACATCTTAGGACTAACTGCTTGATTCCTTTAATTGCAGTTCCGACTTCTAAGATAGTATCAATTCCATTATCTTTGGCAAGCATAAGGTTACTCTTGTTTTCCTTTTCTTGGACATCCTTATATTTGCTGCTTGATTCTTTTCTTTTTCTGGACAAGGAGTCATCTGAGAATAAGAACACCAAGTTCCATTTAATCTCTATCCACTGTCTGTTATTGTAGTATTTTGTAGATATACTAATTATTGTATCCAGTTGTCTTTTGGACTTATTTTTGTTTTCGCGTACTGCCAGTCTGTCATTGGAAAAGGTAGCACAGGTATTATATTTATTACAAGAGTGAAATACATTGTAGGTCCCTAAACTACTTGCATTCTCATCTGGGTCTATGTGCTTCTGTTCATTTACCTTTAGGTGCAGTGAGAAATTAAAATCATTTACCTTTAGGTTATATGCTTCAGTACCAATTTATATATTTACCTTTAGGTACAGTAAGAAATTAAAATGATTTTATAAAATTATGAGTATGATTATGAAATATTATCTTGTTACTGGGAAACTACGATCGAACTTGATGAGTTATATGTATTGTCACAATTGGAAATAATTTATATGATATTCCTGTAACAATTTTGACATTTTACTTATAGGCTATAGCAGATATTTGTGTAGTGTTCTCTCACAAAATAAGAGTTGTCTCCTCATAATTTTATTTCTTTATGTTGGTTTTGTACCTTTACAACCTATGATGAAATCATTTGAAGTTTCAGAACTGCCACTTATGCAATACACTTACGTTCACATGAAAGCAGAAGAGGTGGGTTTCTTACTTGGGTTTGTCAAAGTACCCAGCGAAAGTGAAAGTGAAATTTTATTTAGGGTGACCTATGAATGGAGTGCTAATAAGGGGAGATGATGTTCAACCTTTTCTGAATTGCATGGCATTGAGCAATCAAGGCAGTTGTGGGTATCTATATAATTTGAGCTGATCCCTCCCCTCTTGAAGCCTAAACCATCTCTTATTGTTTGTGGTTCTGTGCCTAGGATGGTCATTCATATATGTGGCAACCAGCACAGTTCCACTTATATTACGATGAGTAAATTGTGCAGCAAGAGGTTCTAGGGATTGGCTTGTATGATCGACCAAAGGTGAAGCTGAGCCCACTTAGTGTTATTTCAATACTAACAAAATTGTCTTGCTATACAATTCATAGTTTTGTTTCTCTTGCCCCGCCGTGTCGCCCTCGGCCATCCGTCGGTGCTGCGGCAGCGGGTGGATTGGGGTTTGGGACCATGGGGGTGTCTGCGGTGTGTCCCGGTTGTTCGGGCGTGGCCAGACAGCACGGGAGCTGAGCCGCCAGTGACGTTTTGGTACACTTGTTGTTTCCTCCTCGTCCTTCTTTGCCTCACTGTCGTCGTCTCTCTGATTCATTGCGCTGGAGCCTTTTACCTGTATGCCATTATAAAAGATGTATAGGATTTCCCTCAGTCGCCCCAGGTTCCCATCTCTACGGTGCCGCCTCGCCGCCAATCCGTTGCCTTGCACCGGTGGCGGCAGGGGCTGGGAACTGTGGGGTGTCGCCTGATGTGGCTTCTAGGTCGGGTTTGGCCGGCTACGGTCTACTGCCTGGTGGATGGATGGATGCAAGGGTCTTGATGCCTTAGGCTATCCGCACTCGTCATACTCTATATATCACCCTCTACCTGTTCTCTGTTCCTATCATTATTGCAGCTTCTGTGGCAGCCACACTACCACAGCTGTGATCTCTTTTGCTTGCTGTTGCCTCTGTGTGCTTGCTGGGCTGTGAATATGTGATCTGCTGACTGCTCTACTTTGCTTTGAATATGTGATCTGTTGAATGAAATTCCTCTTTTTGAAATTCCTCAAAACACAAGGTTGGTTTCTTTCAACTAGCATTAGGGTGCATAACCTTCACAGTTATCCCATTTTATTTGTTTATTACTGCAAAAGAAGCAACTTAATTTGATGCTAATTTGTCATTTGTTTAGGAAGTGTGAGAATAAAGCCCTCTTGATATTGATCTGGCATGGGATGAGAGGCACATATCAAGAAAGGTGGATGACAAACTCTTATGCCATCCAGGATAATATTTACAGAGCTTGTTCGAGTATTTTTGAGACATTTTTCAGGCTATCAATAAATTTTTTTCCTTTCAACGAGTGCATACTTTCCCAACACTATTTAAACTGATTTCTTTGAGACAAAATGTGAATGCAATAGAGCCTGCTCAGAAGAAACAACTTATAATCTCTGTTATTGTGATGATTGTTTGCATTTGAAATAGAGCATACTACTTCATATCAGTGATCATTGTGCATAATCCTCACAGTTATCATGTTTCATTTGTTTATTGTTGCAAAGGTAGATGTTTTATCGGGATACAAAGGGATAAATTTTGGGTCAATTTTGCACACTACCATAGTTGATGCCAATATGTCAATTGTATAGAAGGGTAAAAATACAATCTTGTGATTTCCATCTTGGATTTTGAAGGATTTATCCTCATTATTTTCGTGCTAATTGCATGAGACTTATGTAATGATGAAAACCTTTTCGTTAGCGTGGATATTATATTTATGAATGGCTCAGTTATGTGCATGGTCTTTTAGCTGCTGTCCGTAGCAACGCACGGGCATTATACTAGTTTTTTGAAATAAAGAAGAGGGAAAGGAGTGGATGGTAGTGGACCCCACGCGATGGGAGGAGCTGGTTTGGTTGGACCGGTGGGTGGCTGGCTGGGACTGCCAATATTTATTGGAAGCCCTAGGCTCCCAATATATATACTATAGGACAGTGATATTCACCACGCTGTGTGGTGAATATTATTCACCACGCGCCGCCAGTCTTGTCCGGAGCTCCGGTGAGGTAAATTACTACTCAAAGATTTACTTATTTTCAGATTTGAGTCGTAAAATCAAAACTAGGTGGCTTCACAAATTCGTTTTTCACCACGGTGAGGAGGGGCCTCCTCAGAGTCGGCGTGCGCTAGATTCGAAGGCATGGCCTGGCGCGTGCAGCAGAGGTCTCTATGCGGAGCTTGAGGCGGTCAAGGTTGGCGCAACGACGACGACGGAAGGGTGTTGTTTCGCGAGGACGCTTTGACGCGCCTCGGTGGCGGCGGCGAAATCAGCCGCGTGTGTTCGAGAAGGCCACGGTGAATGTCTGTTGTCTACGGAGTCATGCCTTCCGAGGTGTACCACGCGGCGAGGCCCAAGGCCGCAGCTGCAGCTGCGGCTAGGAAGGCTGGATTGGTACCCTTCCATCATTGCTGCTATCAGCTCGGTGAGCAAGATTCTTCTCTCTGCTCGAGCATTTTCACAAATTGATGGTTTGTTCAATGTTTGCGAACTGTTGCATCTTTCATTTTCACAAATTGATGGTTTGTTCAATGTTTGCGAACTGTTGCATCTTTCGGGAGTTCTCGCGAATTAATTGTGTAAGTATTGATTGCTTGGACCTAGCCATAGATTGATTTTGGCTGGCGACCACGATCGTGAGGGCCACCCGCATGCGGCGCCACATCCGGAGCTCTGGGGAGTTGTTTTTGTCGTCAAATTACAATTATTCTTTTGTCTGTGAGTAGTAAAAATCATTCCCCTGCCGGCCATCACATTTTGCATTTAATTAGATTATTCCACCCTGATTCCCCGGTAACACATCCAAAATGTAAAGACCATCCTTTTTCATTCTTTGACCGTGCAAAATGGATGAATTCTCTTTTATTATGCACTAATTGATATGTGGTTAATTCTCTTTTAATTCCGCAAGAAACGAGAGATATTTTTGGCCTGACTTAATGCTTACATACCCATGAATTTCTACAAGGAGTAATGTACGGATGGTTCTTCAAAAAGTAATGTAGGTACGCATGGATTTGGTTTTTGAAGAGGTTACCTTACATGCATGCATTACTCAAATCATGATTTAGGAGTGCACGCTAGTACAAGAAAAGAAAATGCTGACACATTACAGGGTGTAGTGCTGTTACTAATAGGAATATTATTCATATGCATTAGAAGTAATAACTTGCAAATTACTTACTATCCAGCGAAATAGTAATTCCAATTGCCAAAATAGGAGCATTTTCATTAACTTGGAAGTAGTTACTTGCAAAAATAATAGGAGCAAATATTTTAAGCATAAGATGTGTAAATCCTACAATTTTACTTACATCCCCATGATACAAATATTAATTGTACTCACTTGATTTCTCATTTTCTTTCATGAGTAGTAAAAACAGATCTCAGACTTTCCACATCCATTTTTTTTGTGTTTCCAAATGAGAACAATGAGCTGTCGTGCATGCAGAGGATGCCGCACCCATGATTTTTTTTTGTTTGAAGTGCATGTGATCTTTTTTACTCCTACAATTATGCAATCAAGCACTATGCAGGGAGCTTGTTTGCAGTAAATGAAATTCTGGAGCGATAGATTTCAGGGGACGAGATTTTGGGCGAGATGACGAACCTGAATGCATGCAAATTATTAAAGATGGCTAATTTTAGTTTAGTGTTTAAAAACTACATAAAAAAGTGAACTTGACCAGAAATACTAATCCAAATTATGAAAATATTCCTTTAAGTCATCTTGAATTTATTTGCTTAATTAGGAACGAAAAAGTCATTGTGCGTAAACATGGTACTCCAAATTATGAAAAATGCTTCTTCAAAGACATTGTGAATTGTCAAAAAAATACAGAAAAATACTCGTTGGAGACCAAAGAAGTAATCTTGTAGATCATATCGTAATTTTTCATAATTGGTTTTATGTAAACAAATGAATAGAATGATTGTAATACAATGAATTATCATTGGCGACCAAATCAGTAATGCTCCGGAACATGGGATAATTTGTCATAATTGATTTTGCACAGAAGAATGGAATAATTATTGGTCATATACAAAAGGAGTAATCTTTTGTGCTAAAGGAGTAATCTTACTGTAAAACAAGGAATAATATGTTTGTTTTACAACAATGAACTAGACAAGAACAAACCACACATTATTCAAATGGGTGAATGATTTACATCAATTTACAAGCTCCTCTGAACATCTAGTGAGTCAACTAGCTTATATGTCAGCATTTCATCAAACAGTCCATCATATGTTCTTGTCCTAATTCAACATGGCCCCATTTGGTGTTGTGGATCAAGGGATGATGACTATAGAATTGCAGAAAAATAAATGTGTCCAACAAATGGCTGTATGCCTGATTTTAGTTGAATGAAACTCGCCTCAGATGTGTGCTACCACCAGGATAACTCCCTACGTGAAGGAGAGTCTCTGCAAGTGAGGCTACAGGGGAATGCAAAATGGATCAGGGCCAGAATCAAGCAGAGATGAGGGAGAGTGTGTGAAGCGGCTAACCTGAACATGCGTAATTAAGTTCATATGGGATGAGGATAACTGGAGCACAGCCACACCGCCGCCGTCCTTCATGGCATCGATGGTTGCGTGTAGGTTGCCAAGGCATCGATGCAGGGTTGAGGGGCTGCCGCCGTAACACACGTGGTAGCCGTGGTATCGTGACACATCAGACTGTCCAGGAATAAACATATCAGCACAACGGCTTGAATCACAATGTAAGAGAAGCTCACCGGGAAGAAGAAGCGCGGAGAGGCCCAACGACAAGAGATGAATTCCACTGGATGATTCACATGCGCATGCTCATGAATCATGTTGATGGCATAACAGAAGCAACATTGGTGGGACAATGAAAGATGTGTCGCCGCCGCCGATGCCTAGGTGAGAGGGTGCCGCTGCGAAGTCCGTGGCCGGGATCTAGGGAGGAGGAACCGAGGGTTGGAGGAGCACAGACTAGATTTTTTCCCATTTAATGACACATTGAATGGGATCATAATCACCAACTGTGAGGGGATTTTATTAGGGAAGATTTTAAGGTTTGTTGAGTTATTTACTACCGCGGAGTGTTCGCTGGTTCGCCGGATGCCGGCGGAGCTCCGTCAGTGCGTTAGATTCTCCACCATGTCATCCGGGTATTTTTTCGAATATCTCATTCTCTCTCTCGGATTTTGAGGAAGAAGACGATTAGGGTTTGGTGATGTGATCTAAATTTCGTCCATGGATTCAAGTTTTTGGATTGGTGAATGAGTTTGGGATATCAATACGGTGTTGTGGCAAAAATTTGGTGAAGAAATATTGGATTTTGATCAAGTTATGAGGATGGGAAAAATCGGACCTACTGTTCACAGGCGCCTGCCGGCCCGGACCGGGCGGACTGTCTGTCGCCTCTGCGCGGACGGTCCGCGCGGCCCCGGCAGCGGCACCTGTGCCCAGTAGCTTCTAGTTTGGGGTTTCATTCTCACTTATAATTGCTTCCAATTGTTAATACTCATTCAAATATATGATCTTTGACAGTGCTCGCAAGGCTCTCGCTTCACTCACCAAAAAGGTGACCAAAAAGGCCACTTCCAAGAAGAAGAGCAAGGATGTAGGGACATCTAAGAGGCGTAGAAAAGATGATACCTCTGAGGAAGAAGAGTAGCCCGACAATCCTAATGACAGTGACTTTGATTCGGCCGATGAAGTGGCCAGTGCCTCATTCATGGTGGACGAAGATGAGATAAATCAAGGGGGAGGTAACAATACTGACATCATTGATGTGATTAATTACACAGCTCCTAGAAGGCAGTGGAATCAAAGAGAGTTTGCTATTGCTAGGAATGACAATGCCTATAATCAACCCAGTGACACTCACAATTTGTATTTCCACACAAATATGCAAGAGCAAGCCTTCTTTAGTAGTTTAATGGAGTGCACAGTATTTGCTCATCAGAGGGTTGATTTTGACTATCTTGAGTCTAAAACTGTCTTAGCTGGTGTGGCAACAAAACTTGAAAACTTGGGTTTGAAACCGTTTCTTCAGCATAGATGTGATTGGAATGAGACCATAATTAGACAATTCTACGCAACTTATGAAATGGATTTTGAAGCCAAGAACATTATGTGGATGACGGTAAAAGTGTATATGAGGCCACTTTTGCAAAATTTGCAGCTGCCAATCATCTTAATTATGAGTATTTTAGTGATGGTGTTGATGTTTATAATGAGGATATTCTTGAAAACACTGTTGTCTTTTATGAGCCTGGCAACTCAAATGCAACTATAATGAACTGGCTAGCAGCAGGACTTAGACATCATCCTGCTGCCATTAACAACACCATCAGACATACCTTTATGCCTAAGAGTGGAAATAAGAACAAGGTCCGAGAACATTATTGGAATGTGATTAATCATGTCATGAATGAAACTAGATTTGATGTTGTGAAGCTCATTCTTGATCAAATGATTTGCAAGAAGCGTCTTGTCAGAGATAGTGTTTATTTTGCTCCTTATATTATGTCTTTGATTAGGACTAAGACGGGGTTCAATGGTCTGTGTGATGTGAAGCATGAAATTTATCATCCATTTTACAATGCTAAAACTTTTCTCAACAAGCCATTGACACCTTATGGGCAGGATGCAGAGGCTCAAAATGTTGCTGAAAATGTTGAGGTTCATGCTAGTGATGATGAAAATGCAAATGTTGGTAACATGGGTTATGCTAATGTTGATGAGGATGCTTATGCTATGCCACCTCCTCCTCCTCCAGTTCATCCCATGCAGCCATAGTGGGAGCCTCCTACTGGTTACTTTGACTCTTATTTTGCTAATATTTAGCAATCCTTGAACTCTTAGTTTCTGCAGATGCAATCCAGGTTCAACTCTCACTTTGAGGCATATGGGCAACAGATGAATGATACATTTCAGACCATGCAGCAGGGTTTTCAGCAGCAGATTGACACTAGTCTGAATAACTTTGGTCATCATGTATATAACACTATGCATGACCCCATGATGTAAAGGTTGGGTGATATGCAGACAGACCTTCAGAACGACCTCAGTGCCTTGAATGACAAATTCTCTTAGATGTCCACTTCAGAGCAGTATCAACAGCTATATGATCAGCAAACTCGGCTTCAGAACAATGTCAATGCTTTGAACACAGCCTTTGGAGATTTCAGAGATCATTTTTATCATTACTATCCAGCTCCAGCTCCACCACCACAGTTCTGTCCCCCTCCGCCATTCTATCCTCCGTCGCCGCCTCAGGATGACTAGACCTTTTGGTATTTGATGCCAAAGGGGGAGAGATTTGGAGGAGTGATGTGTGATCTTTAGGGGGAGATCACTTCTTTTCATGCATTTGGAACTCTTGCATTGCACTTGCATGTTTAATTTCGGTTATGCATGAACTTTGGTTGGCTTGTAATAATTTGTTAGACTTACGTTATGGTGTGTGATGTGGTTGAGAACTAGAACTTGTCGTTATCTTGTGATGATCTATGGTTGTGATTTCAAATTGCTTATCTTATGACTTGTTCTAGTTCTTGTAACAATCCGTGTTTTTGCTCAGTGGTGTTTTGTGCTAATGACCCTCTCAACACCCCCTCTAGCTAACCATGAGAACCCTAAGTCAACCCTTGGTCAAAACCCTAGCTTGAAACCCCATTGTCCCCTTTGACCCCTTTGTGCCATTCTAGAACTTTGGCACGTTCTCCAAAATTTCCCTAAACACTTCAAAACCACCCAAAGGGAAAAATGTGCAGAATTTCAAGGCACACAACTTTGCTGTTGAGTGGCATTGCTGGTTTGGAGTGTAGGAGGGTGAAAATGGCAAAACAAGACACTGGTTCACTGTTCACGGGCGCCGAGATTTTGGACAGATTGGTATGATGTTCATGCTCGATTTCTTGAACAAAACCCCTACCAACCTTTGTGAAAGTTGTAGAGGGATGTGTGATCTTCAACTTTGCTTCAGACTAGAAGGTGCACTTTATTTTGAAAATTTAGAGAAAAACTAATTTGAAAACTGCTTCAGCAAACTGTTTCCACCACGTGAACGCCAGAGCGCGCTCACGCGCGACGTCGTGCGTGCGTGCCACGCCAGCGGCCGTACGCGCGCCGCGCGCGCACGCCGAGGCACCGGCGGACCCAGCGGTCCATGCGCCGCGCCGAGAGTGCTACTGTTGGTGACGTTCGCGAGCGTTTGGACGGTGCCAAGTGGCTAGTTCCCACTCGCCGGCGTGCCAACCGCCACACGCCATTGGGCCGCCACTCCGCCGCATGTCGCAGCGCCTTGCTACCCACGCCGCGCGTGCACCGGTGACGTGGTTGACCCCACGACCCCTTGACCGACCTCCAGCTCCCTTAAAAACTCGCCCCGGTCGCTTCTCGCGCGCACGCGCACTCGCCACCGAGCCCTGCCGTCCGCCATTGGTGCCGCCCGGTGTGAACCCCCTTCCCGTCGCCGTCCTCACCCACCCAAGCTCCTAAGCTCTCTCTTATGCATCACAAAACCTCCCCGAGACGCTTGTTGATCAAGCCGAGCCGCACGATCGCGGAGCCCGAGCTCCCGCGGCCGCCGCCGGACCGCCGCCGCCGAACTCGCCCTTCCGCCGATCCTCCGAGCCCAGGCGACCGCCTAGCATCTTCCCTAGGCCACATGGAAGCTCCCCGTGCAGCACGTGGTTGAGCCCAGTCCTTTCCCTCACCACCGTCCAAGTTCCCGCGGGCGCGCCGCCGCAGCTCCGCCGCCGCCTCTCGTCGGTGACCTCTCCGGCCGAACCACCGCCACCAATCAATCACTGGTGAGCCCAATCGACGATCCCCGCAGCATGTTTACCTCCCCATGCCCCACCTCACCACCGGCGAGCTCGCCTCCGCCGTCGGGCCCAAGGGGGGAGAGCCCGAGGGTATTTTTGTGAAGATTTTAAAAGTTCTAGGGTCTGCAGCGTAAAAAGATTCTTCTCTGTTTTGTGTTTGGGTCCAGCACCTTGTAAAATCGATTAAAAATTGTAGAAAAATCCAAAAATAGCAAACTCAATTTTGCTGTGCACAGTGTAACAAGAATTACAACTTTCTCCAGATGTGTATATGCTTTTGAGTTATAGTTTTTGCTTGAAAAATAGAAATGTAAAATACTTAGATTTGTGTTTCTGCAAAATCCACACAAGCTCTTGAGCTGGGTTTTGGATATGTTGTGGGAAATAGCGTGCTTAGGTTCTGTGCCAAAAATTGCATAAAGTTACTGAAGGAATCTTTTTGAATAAATCATCTTGTGATATTGATAAATCTGTCTAGATGATTTTTGTAGCCTGTTTTATATATAGTTTTGAGCTCAACTTCTGGATATCATCTTGTAATGATGAATTGCATCTCTGGTGAATTTACCATGATTTTATCTCTGTTAAAAATATTATTTCCTAATTTATGCTTGTTTTTAATCATAAATATGTGTATCAAGATCCATGAGGGCTATAGGTGTGTAGGTTGGTTGTTTAGGCTTGTTTTGGACCAAAGCATGTGTGGAAGAAAGATTGCATGCATTTCTGCTATATCGATTTTAATATGTATTATTCCCTTGTATGCTAACTAGTAATGCCTTTAATTTGTGTATTTAAATTCAGTAGTGCAAAAGCTAGATACTTGCCGTCCAAGGAAGTGTTCCTGGTTGTTAGGGCCAGTGGGTACTGTTGGATAAGTTTGTTATGTGTTTAGTTGTTTAAAAGGTTGCAAACTGTCGGTGTTTTGGACCGGCAACCTACTACGGGGAGTACCCGAAGTAGATGAATATGACTCGCCGAGATCGGTAACTCGAAGGAAGAGACACGCGACACACAATTTAGACAGGTTCGGGCCGCGAGGTGCGTAATACCCTACGTCCTGTATGCTGCGTAGCTCTGGATTGATAGGGCACGATTACAGGATGGTGCAATAGTGCGCCGTGGGTTGTATGAGATGAGATTGGATGATGAAGATCGGTCCCTGCCTCGCCTTATATAGTCCGGGAGGCAGGGTTACAAGTCGGAGTAGGAAGAGAGTACTAGTCGAGTACGTCTAGGAGACCTCTATACAGTGCGGAACGTGTACAGAGTCCTAACCGAGTACTACTCCTGTGTTGTCCTTGTGCTCCACGCCTTCAGATGCCGTGTAGCGCAAGCCGGGTAGTCCCAGGGGCCCATTGAGTAGTCGGTCCTGGTACCCACCGAGGTAGTGGGCCCAGGGAGGTCCATACGACAAGCCCCCGAGTACTTTGTAGTCGAGAAGGATAGCTTCAAGTAGTCTTGAAGGCCTTAACGAGTAGTCCTCAAGCGTCCCTGAGTGCTACAAGTTAAAAGTCCTCAAGAGTAGTCGAAGCATCCCGAGGCTGGAATGTACTCCAGCTGATGTTTGAGCAATCTTGAAGTCTTCTCGAGTAGTCCCAAGCGTCCTTGAAATCTGCCTTCGAAGGTCTTCAAAAAATGCCTGCCTTGTCTTGAAGCCGAAGCCGTCATGGAAACGCGATTTGCAGAACCGCAATCCACGTGGAGTAGCCCCCGAGCCTTGAGCCGCGGGCTCTGGCTGAGGATCCATCCGAAGTCTTGACAAGAAAATCCCGAAAAATCCGGAAAGAAAAAACCGAAGGACACGTGGCACGGAGCCCCCGAGCCTTGAGTCGAGTACTTCCTCTCGAATTGAAGGGTCTTCTTGGAGAATGTGTCCTGAGATGCTCTTTAGACTAGCCGCGTCTCAGGTAGTCGAGTAGGAGTAGCCGAGCCCCCGAGATGAGGCGCGTCGACTAGTGGAATACGAAGAGTCACGCGCAGCCGCTGAGTCAGCCGCGCGTGGACCTATCCAACCGCCCGTTACGGAGGCGCTTTGGCTTATAAATACAAGCCGAAACCCTTAGGGTTTTTCACCCAAGTGTGCCGCAGTCATTCGCCACTTGAATCTTGAAGTAGATCCACTCCAGCGAGCGCTGCCGCCATAGTAGATCCGAGCGCATCGCCACCCGAAAGCTGTAGGGTAGCTTCCGAGCGGATGCGAGTGAAGACTCCCTGTTCTTGGAGGATGAAACCGTCCCCGTCGAAGACGTCGAAGGCCGGCGGGAAGAAGAGGAGCCATGCAGAGGCTGCCGCGGCCGGCACCGGAGCGGCGCCGCCCACATCTCCACCGCGCGCTGACCCAAGCCGCGAGTGGAAAAAATTGAAGGTGAAGACCGAAGACTTGCTGACCCTGCTGAACAGCGGGTTCATCAGGGAGAAGGAGATCGACATGTGGAGATCCGCCGCAGGAGATCCCTATCCGATGGAGAAGGCACAAGACGAGATCCCGATGTTCACACGCTTCGTGGAGCGCGGTCTTGCGCTCCCAGCGAGTGACTTCTTCAAGGGGCTTCTCAAGTACTATGGCATCGAGTACCTTAATTTGAACCCCAACGGTATCTTCCACACTTCCGTCTTCGTCCACTTCTGTGAAGCTTTCTTGGGAATCAAACCGCACTGGATTCTCTTCCGGAAGTTTTTCCGCGTGAAGCCGCGGCCCGGCGCCTCCAACCCCGAGTAGTCGGAGGGGCGGGATCCGAGCGAGGGGAGGATGCCGCGGAGGATGCACTCGGCGTACAAGCTCGTGGACTCCAACACCGGACCGGAAAACGAGGTGGTTCTACATCACGAACCACCATCCGGAGCTACCGAAGCCGGCGGGCGGCGGCCCAGGGCACCAAGAGTGGTGGAACACGGAGCCCACCATGCGGGGAGGGGCTCCGGCTCCGGAGTTGCTAGCACGCATCAAGACTGCGGGATGCGGGAGCGAGGGCCGAACACGTGGCCTTCGGCTTCATGAAGCGCGGATCCGGCCGGCCGATGGCGAGGGATACGATGGGCTTCGAGTACACCGGCGACGACGACACGTCGCGGATGCGGGGGGCGAGAGTGAGGACAACGACATCATCGAGAGGTTGTCGAGGATCTTCAAGGACATGCGGAGTACACGGCGTGCCTGTCGAGGAGTACTCCGCCGCGCGCCCGCCCAACGAGGTGAGTAGCCATACCCCCCCCCCCCCCGTCGAGTAGTAGGCACTTGTAGCAGAGTTGCTGACGCCTTGTGTCTTTTGCGCAGGATGATGTGAAGCGGTTTGTCTCCGAGCCGCAGCCGCCACCGAGCGGAATCGAGGTCCAAACGGTGGAGAAGATGAAGGAGCGCCGAGTAGTCGGAGACGACGACGATCCCGTCATCGTGGAGGATACCTCCGATGACGAAGAGGACGAGGAGACGCTGCAGGACCGCTTCCAGCTGCGGTCGAGGTTTAGCCGCCCGGGCTTGCCTCATGTACCTCTCATCCAGGACCCTCCGGCTAGCCTGGAGGCTAGCCTTGCTGCGCCGCCGAGGAAGCCGCGCAACCCCGCCAAGAAGCGGGTAGCAAAGAAGATGAAGGTCTCAGAGACCACGCCTCCGGAAGGTAAGTCATCTTGAGCAAAGTAGTCGAGTACCCGGTGATCGAGTACGGTGCCGACGAGTAGTCGTCCTTGTGTGCGGGAGAGGCCGCCGGCGGAGCCGTGGAGGAAGGCGATGAGGGCATGTGGCCCACAGTGGGGGAACCGGCTGGAAGCCGAAGTCCGCCCCCCCGCGTCGAAGAACTTCTGGCGCGGCTGGAGCGCCAGCCCCCTGCCCCGGAAGGGAGCAGAGTACCCGCGGCCGCCGCCGTTGAAGAGGTGGAAGCCGGCGGGGGCGCGCGAAAACTTCGCGCCGGCCGCCGCCGCCGTGGAGGAGGCGGTAGTCGGAGAGGCGGAGGAAGAAACGCCCGCCGAGGGTGGACTGGTTGATATCGCCAGCATCCTCGGTGCTCCGGCCGTGACTATCGTCCGGTCGAACTTGTAAGTACCACACCTTCATGAGTAGTACTCATTGTAGTAGTCGATTTTATCTGACGACCCTCTGTTGATACTTGTGCAGAAGATCCACGGAGTTGAGCTGGGACGGAGAGGAGCCCACGGCAGCAGAAGCAGAAAAGGCCGCGCCGCTCGTCGAGGAGCCCGCTCCAGAAGCCCAAGTCGCGACCGAGCCCCCGGTGCCGAGCGCGCGGCGCCGCCGGAGGCGGTCGTAGTCGAAGGTGAGTACTCCTCCTGAAGCTGTAGAGCCCCAAAAAGAGTAGTCGTAGATACTGATGCGCGTGTTCCTTGGTGACAGGCGCCGAAGGAGGTGACATCCCTGCAGGGGTGCCCATGCAGGAGTTGACACCAGAAGCCCCAGAGGCTACGGTAGGAGCCCCCGAGCCCATGGGGGAAACCGTCGAGAAGTCCGCCGAGGGGGGAGGCGGCTACCACGTCGCCAGGGGTTGCCCTGGAGGTGGCGATCCGATCTCCCGAGATCCAAGACGCGGAGCCTATCCGCTCGGCGCCAATGACGGAGGCTACGTCGAGTAGCCGTGGCGGGATTGAGCTGCTTGCCGACGATCTCGTCGAGCCGGCGGTGTTGGCGCAGCATCTGGAGGCGATGCGGCGAGCCGAACAGTGGATGAAGGTACGTGGCCGTTGCCTCCCTAGTAGTCAGCCCTTTGCGTTGAGTACTCGGCTTGACTTAGACTTGTCTTGTGTAGGACGTCGCGGAGCGATCCCGCGTGAAGTCGAATCTGCTGCAAGGCTATGGCGACACGGTACTGCGAGCTGAAGCCCTGGAGGAGCAGCTCGTGAAGTCGAGGAAGCATGCGGCCGCCATGCAGTCGAAGCTTGACGCCGCCTTCGCCAAGTACCACAACGATGTGATGGACTTGCAGGCGAAGGGCGACGAGCTGGTGCGGAAGAACAAAGGCCTCCGTAACAAGAATAAAGGTATGTCTCTTGACTTGTCGGGTACTTGTTGGGAGTCATCAAGCTCTGACCCGTTGTTTTGTTCCGGTGTTGCAGAACTCGAAAGCCAGGTGGAGCGGCTGAAAGGCTCGGAGGTCAGCATGAAGAATCTCTTCTACCGGGAGCAAGAAGCCCGCCAGGTACTTGAACTCGACTACAAGGAGCTGGCCTTCGAGTGTGAGAAGCACATGGAGTTGCGAATTGCATCTGACCGGGATCTCGTCAACTGCTACAAATCTTTGCAGAAGTTGAACGAAGACGCGAGGCGCTCGGGCCCGGGCCCGAAGGACCTTGAAGAGGGCGCCCTCCCGATCACGAGGCTCCGGTGCCGCACCGGGCGGCCCCAAGATTGCTCCGTTGGCGGATCGACTTCGTGAGGCGCCAAGCCGGCTGGCCGCCTACGTGAAGCACATGGCCAAGTCAATCCCGAAGCGAGTGCTGGCCTTCATGAAGTCGTACTTCCCGAAGGCCCCGGTGGAGGTAGTCGCCGGCGGGGTAGCCGCCAACTGCTCGGATGAGCGATGACGCGAGTTGCCGGAGCGAGATGGCTCCCATCGCGGAGCAGGTAGCCGATAAGTATAAGTTGAACCTCCAGTAGCCCTGCATAGATAGCTAGTAGCCGTAGTTGTATAGGAAACGGCTTGTAATGAACTTTTTCATATATCAATGAAATGTGATGTTCCATCAATGAGTACTCGTAACCGCGATCTCGAGTGCGGAGCGCCCATCGTGGAGTAGGTGCGAGTAGTAGTACTCGGCTTAGTAGTCCCGTCGCGGGGAGTAGGCGGTAAAGAAGTTGATGAACAATCAAACTTTATTACCGAAGAAGTACACACTGGGTGGCCGGGGCCGTAGTTACAAGGAGTCGCACGGGACCCGAAGGCCGCTTACGGTGAGTAGTGCCGGAGCGGGTAGCCGCTTACAGGTGAGTGATCCGTAGGTAGCCGTGTAGGCCGGATCGCGGATCCGTAGGTAGCCGTGGGGTTGGATCTTGGAGTGTGGTCTCTTGGTAGACCGCTGCTAGAGTCCTTGACGCTCGTCGCGGCCCGGGGTCCGTAGGTAGCCGCACGGGGCCGGACACGGAGGAGAGTAGTCCGGAGACTTGGAGCCGGGACCCGGAGGGTCGCTTGCGGCAAGGGGGAGTTGATGAAGTCGTGTAGACATGAACCCGGAGTAGTCGTGTAGACTAGGCGTAGAATCGACAAAGGCGGTCGACGTTCCACGAGTTGTTGACTTCTTCGCCTTCAAGTGTTTGGAGGCGGTAGGAGCCCGGCCGGTCACCTTGGCCACGGTGAAGGGGCCTTCCCGGGGGGGAGCCGAGCTTGTGAAGTCCTTCCGTGTTCGGATACGGCGGAGGACAAGATCTCCAACGTTGAAGGAGCGTTCCTTGACGTTGCGATCGTGGTAGCGTCGGATACCCTCCGGGTACCTTGCCGATTGGACGAGGGCGGCACGGCGAGCTTCTTCGAGGCCGTCGATATCAACTCGTCGTCGTCGTCTTCGAGACGCCTTCGTTGTAGTGCTCCACCGCCGGCGAGTTCCATATGACATCGGCGGGGAGGATGGCTTCGGAACCGTAGACCGGGGAAGTAGGGGGGATTGCCCCGTTGGCTTGGACGGTTGAGTCCGCAGCCCCCAGAGTGCGTTGGGTAGTTCCTTGATCCACTTTCCCCCTTTTGAGTTAGCAGCGTCGTGTAGCCGCTTCTTGAGGGCGTCGAGCACCATCCCATTGGCGCGCTCGACTTGTCCGTTGGCCCGTGGATGGGCGACTGAGACGTATCTGACGTCGATTCCGCTGTTCTCGCGGTACTCCCCGGAACCGGTGGTTGTTGAAGTTGGACCCCAGGTCTGTGATGATGCGGTGGGGTAGCCCGTAGCGGTGTACGAGTTCATCCAGGAAGTCGAGTACTCTGTCGGCTTTGGGGCATGTGACCGAGCTTGACCTCGATCCACTTGGTGAACTTGTCGATAGCCACCGGTATCCTGTTGAATCCTCCCGGCGCGGTTGGCGGTGGCCCAATCATGTCGAGCCCCCGGCGGGCAAAGGGCCGGGTTGGCGGTATGGTGACTAGCTTGTAGGGCCGGGACGTGTTCTTTGCTTGGCGAAGAACCGACATCCTTGGCACCTTCGACGAGTTCTTCGGCATCGCCCGCAGCCGTGGGCCGCAGAAAGCTCGCCGGAAGGCCTTGGCCGACCGGCGTGCGCGAGGACGCGTGGTTGCCGCAGACGCCCTTGTGGATCTCCTCCAAGATGTCCTTGCCTTCATCGCGAGGGACACACTTCATGAGTACTCCGGAAGATGCGCCTCGCTTGTAAAGCTTGTCGCCGACGAGGACGTAAGACTTGGCGCGGCGGATGAGTTGTTCGGCTGCGTTTTTGTCGGAGGGGACCTTCTGCTCGCTGAGGTAGTCGATGAAGGGTTGCCTCCAGTCCTCGTCGATCATCATGACCTCCTGTCCAGCTGGGTGGTTAGCTGGGACAGTGGTCGGTGGCGCCGGCTCCGGGATGGATGGCGCGTGAAGCTCATGGACGAAGACGCCCGCGGGTACCTGGGCGCGGGTGGATCCGAGCTTCGAGAGGACGTCCGCTGCAACGTTGTTGTCGCGGACGATGTGATGGAACTCGAGACCATAGAATTTGTTCTCGAGCTTGCGGACTTCTAGGCAGTAGGCGTCCATGTTCTCCTTGTTGCGGTCCCGGGACTTGTTGACTTGGCTGATGACCACTGCGGAGTCGCCATAGACTAGTAGCCGCTTGATGCCAAGTGAAGCCGCGAGGCGGAGCCCGTGTAGGAGAGCTTCGTACTCGGCTTCATTGTTCGAGACCTTCCAGAAGATCTGCAAGACGTACTTTAGTTGTTCGCCCGTTGGAGAGATCAGGAGCACTCCTGCGCCTGCGCCCTCGAGGTTGAGTGAGCTGTCAAAGTACATCACCCAATGCTCCGGTCGCACAGTGGGAGTAGGTAGCTGGTTCTCCCGCCACTCTGCCATGAAGTCGACTAGAGCTTGCGACTTGATAGCTGTGCGCGGCTTGAAGTCGATGGTGAGGGCGCCGAGCTCGACAGCCCATTTGGAGATCCTTCGGTGGCGTGCGGGTTCCTCGGGGATGTCGCCGAGCGGGTAGTCGGTGACGACGGAAACCGAGTACTCCCCGGAAGTAGTGTCGTAGCTTCCGCGAGGTGATGAGTAGAGCGTACGGGAAGCACGCACGGGGCTGGTAGCGAGCCTTGGACTGCGATAGAACCTCGGCCCGACGAAGTAGGCGGGGCGGCCCCGGGCCGGGTAGGCGTGGCCGTCTTCCTGCCGCTCGACAACGATGGCGATGCGACCACGTGAGTAGTCGCGGCAAGGTAGAGCGATGAGCGCTCGCCCTTGTAGGGAGCCGTGAGGACCGGCGGCTTCGACGGGAAGTCCTTGGCCGGGCAAGGGCTTGGTCCGCCTCTGCCGGTCCACACGAACTTCTCGTGGTGCTTGAGTAGTTTGAAGAAGGGGAGACCCCGTTCTCCTAGCTTCGAGATGAATGCGTTCAATGCCGCCATGCACCCCGTCGGCCTACGGGACGTCCTTGATGCTCGTGGGAGCTTTCATGCAGGTGATGGCGGAGATCTTCTCGGGGTTGGCTTCGATGCCGCGCTGGCTGATGATGAAGCCGAGTAGTTTACCTGAAGGTACGCCGAAGACGCACTTGTTCGGGTTGAGCTTCCAGCGGTACTTGCGTAGTGATGCGAAGGTCTGTTCAAGGTCGTCGATGAGGGTACTGGAGTCCCTGGTTTTGACAACCACGTCATCCACGTAGGCCTCGACGTTCTTGTTGAGTTGCCGCTTGAAGCGAGCCCGGATGGCCCGTTGGTAGGTGGCGCCGGCGTTCTTCACCCGAATGACATGGTCGTGTAGCGATACGCGCCAAACGGGGTAATGAACGCGGTCTTCTCTCGGTCCTCTTCCTTGATTGCGATCCGGTGGTACCGGAGTAGCGATCGAGGAAGCGAGCGAGTCGCGGCCCCGCGGTGGAGTCGATGACTTGATCAATCCGCGGCAACCCGAAGGAGTCCTTGGGGCAGTGCTTGTTGAGGTCGGTGTAGTCGACACACATCCTCCACTCGTTCGAGTTCTTCTTGCGGACTAGGACGGGATTGGCGAGCCACTCAGGATGGAAGACTTCTCTGATGAAGCCAGCAGCGAGTAGCTTGGCGAGCTCCTTCTTGATGGCGTCCCGTCTGTCGTCGGCAAAGCGTCGGAGGTGTTGTCGTTTGGGGGTGGCCTTTGGGTCGACGTTGAGGCAGTGCTCGATCGGCTCCACCGGGCACTCTCGGCATGTCCGTCGGCTTCCACGCGAAGATGTCGCGGTTAGCCGGGAGGAAGGCGATGAGCGCGTCTTCCTATTTGGGGTCGAGGCCGGCCCCGATGGTGGTGGTCTTGGTGGGGTCGCCCGTTCCGAGGTCGGCCCGACTTGACGAGCACCTCCTCGGGTGGCCGAGGCTTGTTGGCGCTGTCAGACTTCTCTGGGATGTCGAGTTCGCTTGTGGCAAGCTTCTTCGACGCGGCGTAGACCTCCATCATTGGGGTGGGTACTTGATTCGTTGAAGCGATCACCACGGCCTCTGTATCGCAGTCGTGAGAGATCTTCAAGTCCCCTTGGAGGGAGAGTACGCCAGCTGGGCTTGGCATTTTGAGTACCAAGTACGTGTAGTGGGGTACCGCCATGAACTTGGCGATGGCCGGTCTGCCGAGGATGGCATGGTAGGAAGTCTCGATATCCGCGACCTCGAACTTGATGTACTCGGTGCGGTAGTTGTCGCGAGACGCCCCGAAGGTAACTGGCAGTACCACTGAGCCTAGTGGGATAGCCGCGTTGCCTGGGACGATGCCGTAGAAAGGCATGCTGCTCTTGTCGAGCATGGGGGTGACGTCAAGGTTCATCTTCTTCAGGGTCTTGGTGAAGAGGACGTTGAGCCCGCTTCCGCCGTCGATGAGCACCTTGTTGAGCTTAGAGCCCGCCATCGTTGGTTTCGGGACGAGAGGGAAACGTCTGGTTCGGAGAAGCTGGTCCATTGGTCCGCGCGGGGAGAAGGTGATAGGTGTCTCCGACCACACGAGAGGGGTCATGACCGCGGTTCAATGGACATCACTTCACGGCGAGTAGCCTTCGCTCCCGCCTCGTTGGGTAGTCCGCCGAAGAGGACGTTGACGGTCTTCTCGGGTTCTTGGAAGTCGTCGCCGTCCTTCTTCTTGTTCTTCTGATCGTGAGGGTGCGGTGGCTCCGGCGTATCCTTGAGTGCATGCCTGAGCTGGTAGCACTGCTCGGTAGTGTGGTTGCCGTTTGGATGCCACGGGCACTTCTCCTTCAGCAGGTCTTTGAACCCGCCGGAGTTCTTCTTCGAGTTCCCTTTCGGAGGACGCTGGATAGCCGCGACGGTATTGTCTGGCTTGCGCTTGCGATTAGAACCCGAGAAGTTGTTGTTGTTGTTGTTGTTGTTGTTGTTGCGGCCGTCTTGGTTTGGATTCTTCTTCTTTGCCGCCACCTTGGTTCTCGCTTGGACTTGCCGCGGATGGCGTCGTACTTGGCGTTGGCCTTGTCCTCTTCATCCGCCCGGGACGTGACCATGTCCTTGAGGTGGGGAATGGACACGGGGCGGCGTCGACCGAAGTCCTCGAAGGTGCGGCGATGGTAGAGTCCGTCCTGGAAGAGGTCGATGACCTCCTTGTCGGTGACGTCCACGACGGTAGCGCGCTTGTCGAAAAAGCGGCGCATGTACTTGCGGAGGGTCTCGCCTTGTTCCTGCTTGATCGTGGCAAGGTCCATGCGAGTACCCGAACGGCCCATGGCGCCCGCGAAGTTGCTTGTGAATTGCTCCTTCAGCTGGTCCCACTTGTCGATTGAGTGCTTGTCCAGCGACTCGAGCCACGTGAATGGGGCTTGATCCAGGCAGAAGGGGAAGTAGAGGCACTTGGTGTCGCTGTTGCCGCCAGCGTTCTCGATGGAGAGAGCGTAGCATCGGAGCCACTGAATGGGATCCTGCTTCGCGTCGTATTTGGTGATCCCCAAAGGCTTGAACTTGTCGGGGAGGAGGAGGTTGCGCAGCCGTGGTGAGAAGGCGGGGAAGCCGTCGCCTTCAGCAGCGGTGGCCGACTTCTTCTCCCGCAACTCCTCGATCCTCTGACGAGCGTCGTACCCGCCATGGGAGGCACCGGAGGCGTGGCTATGCGCGTGGCCGCGGCCGCCGCGGCGCCGCCGCCTCCGGCTTTCTTGTTGGCCCCGTGGTTGGAGGCGCCGCCGTCGGCCGCCGCCACCGTCGGGGTCGTTGCCGCCGCCACCGGCCGGGGCACGGTGGGGGACGACTTCTCGGTTGCCGTGCTCTTGTCGTGAAGGTCCGCCGGCGGTGGAGCGTCGACGGTTTGGGTCAGCAGGGATGTCGCCCCGAGTACGGTTAGGACCGGGGTCAGCGCTGCGACTAGTAGCTTCGTTGTCGCGAGGCTTAGCTGGGAGGGGTTGGCTGACTCTCTTGTCGACCCGCATGAAGTAGGCTTCTTCAGCGAGCTTGGCGATGACCTCCCCAGCGCGTATGCCCTGAGCCTGGCGCGCGATCGTTGTGATCGACATGAGGCATTGCTCAGGGGTGGTGTGGACTCTGCTCTCGACCGCTTCGAGAGCCTCCGCAAGGTTGCGGATGGGAAGGTTGTCTCTGAGCCGCCGGCGTCGTTCGTTGCGCCTCCTGTTACGTTCGCGCCGGGCGTCCCTGTTGGCGTCGGTCTCGTCCGCAGGGGCATCAGCAGACAGCTCGTCTGCGGAGATGTCCTCCAAGTACTTGTCTGCGGCCGTGCCTGAGGGTCCCGGGGTGTCGCCGGCAGCCATGAAGACTTGGCGATCGGGGGTACCCAAGCTTGACTCAGAAGGTGCCACCTCAGTTGGTGTGTTTGAGTCAGCTCGGGCTAGTGGTTTTCCCTCCTGGAACGGTAGCGAGTCGATGTAGGCGATGTAGCGTGAGTCCTCCTTTGTCAGCTCAGCGGGCTTGCGGTCTGGCCAGTAGACGTATCTTCCGGCCGGCGTCGATCTTATAACGAGCCCAGAGGCTGGCCCCGACAAGGGAAGCTCAGAGGAGTCATCTTCGGACTCGGGCTCCTCAGGGTCCGACCCGAAGTCGAACTCGTAGTCCGGGTTCGAGTAGAACTCGGAGAGGGGGCTGGAGTCCGAGACGCGGTTGGGGACGGCGTCGGAGTCCGAGTTGTACTCGGTTACGGGCTCCTTGCCGGCCCGGCGTGGTGTAGAAGCCTCCGTGCGGGCCCGGCTGGGGACGCGAGGGCCTCGCACGGAGCGCTGGCATGGAGAGGGGACCGCCTGCGATGGCTGAGGAGCCGGCTCGCATGCGATGGCCCATGGCGACGTCGGGTTCGAGTTGGAGACGGACTCGAGCTCGAAGTCAGCGTGGAGGTTGGAAAGCGAAATTTCGCCGAACTTGCCGGCGAGCTTGCCCGTGACAACTTCGGGAAGCGTCACAAGGCCTGTCCTCGAGTCGGGTTGCAAGATCAGGCGGCGCCGGAAGGAGCCCGCGCCATCAGCAGTGCAGACCCAGGCGCCGAAGACGAAGGTGTCGCCGCGGTTGAAGGCGACGGTTGGCTTGATGTGAACGGAAGCCGTCGAGTTCGCCATGTGATCTCGAGCGAGAGCCCCTACCTGGCGCGCCAGCTGTCGGTGTTTTGGACCGGCAACCTACTACGGGGAGTACCCGAAGTAGATGAATATGACTCGCCGAGATCGGTAACTCGAAGGAAGAGACACGCGACACACAATTTAGACAGGTTCGGGCCGCGAGGTGCGTAATACCCTACGTCCCGTATGCTTTGCGTAGCTCGGATTGATAGGGCACGATTACGGGATGGTGCAATAGTGCGCCGTGGGTTGTATGAGATGAGATTGGATGATGAAGATCGGTCCCTGCCTCGCCTTATATAGTCCGGGAGGCAGGGTTACAAGTCGGAGTAGGAAGAGAGTACTAGTCGAGTACGTCTAGGAGACCTCTATACAGTGCGGAACGTGTACAGAGTCCTAACCGAGTACTACTCCTGTGTTGTCCTTGTGCTCCACGCCTTCAGATGCCGTGTAGCGCAAGCCGGGTAGTCCCAGGGGCCCACCGAGTAGTCGGTCCTGGTACCCACCGAGGTAGTGGGCCCAGGGAGGTCCATACGACACAAACTAGATTAATCTAGTAAAGGAAAAATAGGAAAAATGCCTCCTTTTGTGCATAAGTGAAATAAATGATATAGGAAAGTAAAATGGTGGTACAAAACTAAATTCCTTGCTGTTTGCATGTAAATAAAATATTCTTTTATAGATGTGCACACAATCACCTAAAGAGAAGACTAAATAAGCCTTTTGATTATCTTTAATAGGAGAAATGGTTAAATACATTTCTTAAGGTGAATATGACCAACTTTACACTCTTTGATGCTGTTTACTACTGTTTTTGAATTAAATTAAATTGATGGCACTCCTAATCACTGCACTACATTCCCCGTGTAGAAGTCCCCGACGGTAGCTATACTCTTGTGCCGGCTGACGAGGATGAGGGAGCAGGAGGAGACGTGCACTACGTGGCCGTAGAGCAAGACCCGGGCCAAAGCCCGAAGGTTTATGGGTCTACTTGTGTTGACGAAGGCAAGCCCCGGTTTATTCATTAACCTATATGTTCCTTTACACTTCTGAATTTACTTATTGTTATTGTATGTGCATTTACGTTCAGGAGTTGAAATGAAACCCTACTTGCATGATCCATAAGTACCTATGATCCTTTACTAGCATGTTAGGTCGCTAGTTGCTATGCTTTAAGGATCCGGTACAAGTCGAGTGATGTTCGTCACTCGCGAGAATAGGATCTCATTTCTGGAATCACCATATGTATAAATGGATTGCTCATGTGGTAAGAGCATGGGATTTGGGCTCCGGTCTAATGGCTTCGTTGGTTAAGTGTTTGAAAGTACTAAACACTTGTCGGAAATGGGTACGATAAGCCTAGTACCTAAATGAGGCGGTACGGGGTTTTACTATCACTACTCTTAGGGTTGCGGCCCCGGGCTCGCCACCCGAGTGCATGCGTGAGGCTGGGTGACCTTAGTGGCGTAGCCCAGATAAACCTTGTACTTAAGACTGTGAGCTATTATCCCCAAACCGAGAATGACGGGAACCGCCTAGTTGGTGAACTCTTGGTGAGGGCACCTCCCGTGTGTTTAGGTCCACCTTGCAAGGTTTGAATCAATCGATTGTCGGCCTCTCACCGTCATATGAGACTACTTACCCGACTGGCCATGATATCCCTTTATGATGGAACTTTGTGAAGATTATTACTTTGATTAATTGTTTGTACAACTTTGGTTGCAATAGTTGCTGATTTAGTAATGATTACTTCTACTAGAACTTGAGCTAAAATGTGAAAGTAAGGATTCACTACTTAGTAGCTTTTTGGCAAACAAACCCGCAAGCCAAAAGCCTTGCATAACTAGAGGTAAAGTCTTTCTTTTAGACGGGTAAGTCTTGCTGAGTATTAGTATACTCAGCCTTGCTGTATAAATGTTGTTTCCAGGTAATGCATCTGATGTATGGCCCAGAGAACTTCCACCGGCTGGGAGCTGGAATGGGTGGATGACGAAGAGTGATTGCACCATGGACAGGCCTCCTATGATGTGATCGTACCGTTTAGTTATCTTCCGCTGTTTTAAATAAACTCTGAACTATTTCCTTCATGTCAAAGAACTATGTTTGTAATAATGAACCCTACGGGGATGTGATGGTCAATTTGTAAGGCACTCCAGACTCTCCTTTGTGGTGGTTTTAATGCATACGTTCGATCCTCTCTGTGATGTCAAGTGATTTACCAGGCGTTAACCCGGCAACATTCAACGGGATGCTTCTTTATTATCGCTTAATGACCAAATGGAGTGGTTTAGGCGATAGTACGGAAGTATCTCGGGTGGGGTTGTCACAGTTGGTATCAGAGCATCCATATGCACCGGAGTGATTAGATTAATACTAATCACATGATTTACAATAAAACTTGCCAAGATTGATTGGATTTTGAAAATCTGTTGGATCGTTAAGGAACGATCCAGATCGAGAGGCCCTAGAGGGAATTTTGGGTTCTTTAAGGTGGCATAAGAATCTATGGTTTATTTTGCTAACTTCCAACACATTACTTTATGCCAGACTTACTTTATTGCACAACCAAACTAGATGAGCCACGTGTTTCATACGTGTCCTGTTCCGTATCACGGGAATTGCGAGGGTTGATGGAGTGATCCATTCCACGGATCCCATCTTCGCGTCTAGATATGAGTTATGGTGTTGCCACGTGTTTCATACGTGTGCATTCCGCATGTCGATCATACGAGGCAAGGGTACACTCCATTCAAACGGAGGGTGTCCGAGGTTGGACGTTGTCCATGCAGCGGCTTGACGCATGGATACCGTTTCTATAAGTGAACGGTAATGTATGTGGATGCTTTCGTGACGTGCTGGCATGAAAGGTTCGTTTTCTGCAGGTACACTAACAATGTTCGTAAGTCGTTAAGTGCGAATCGAGTAGCTCCGACTAGCTATTATAAAGAGAGCCGAGTATAAGCTTGCCACCGGCACTAACTACGTCTTTTTGGATCCATGTGTGTGAGGTCGTTTAAGACGTGTGCATGCATGATTAAAATTTTGTTGAACCTAAAATTGGTCCTTGCTCGGTTGAATAATTTTTCTAAGTAAACTGGTTGATCTTAGATAAGGTTTTCCTCTCTTTGGAGCTTAGGAAATTTCTGGCAGATTCTGTCTCTGTCATTTCTCACTTTTGTAGCCAAATCTGTAAGGAATCTGTCTAGACATCCTTTAGGAAAGTTGTTTCTTATCAAGTTGAGCATCCACTGTGAATTGTTCAGGATTTTAGGAAATTCCTGCAGAGAGCTATGCTCAGTTTAGTGAGTCTCTGTTCTGCGGTTTTTCAGAGCAGCATCCCTCGGCAAATGAAATTTTTCGAGCTTTTTCCAATCCAATATACATCTACCTTTGAATACCAAAAGTGTGCATAATCATGTTTTTAAGTTGCTGTGAAAAATTGGGAATTTTTGGAGCCCTGGTTTTTATGTTATGAATTTTTGTTCATACCTGCCAGATTTTACCCTATTGCTCGTTGATGTCGATTGATATCTAACGTGTAGTTCCTAATTCTTGTACAGATGGCGCAGCCACCGATCTACGAGATCGACGCGGATGGTACTATTTGTACCGATGCCCTTCACTGGGAGGGCTTCCCCCGCATTTTGTGGGAGACCCTCAGTGAGGTGGGCTACGTTACGCCGCCGCTGTACGAGGTGGTCTCTTTTTGGGACCAAGGTGTTCCCTACGCCCGCACGACCACTATCGTGCTTCCTCACCCCGAGTACCCGGAGTGGGCAGACTTGAGCTTGATGTTCTTTGCTCACTGCGGTGTCGAGTCAGTTGAGTCCGCGGCCATGCAGATCCTTCACACTTTCTGCGAGCAGCACCCGGACGAGGTGATGCTCACTACGCTTGGTTTGTTCCCGGCCATGGACCCACTCGACCCTGCATGGCGAGAGCGTCTCTCGCTCACCGACGTGTTGCTCACGGCAGACCCTCCAGCGGTTGTTGTGCGCCAGCTTCTGAGGTTCTTGGAGGCGGTGTACAACATGCAGGTGTTTCGTCTTTCCACTCAGGGTATGCCTCAATGGTATTGATGGACTCCACATCGATGAGGGATATCCTCACCCTTGACCTTCAGTATGAGCGCCAGACCGTTGCTCACCTCCAGTAGGAGATTGTTACGCTTTAGGACGAGCGCATTCAGTGGCACCAGGAGCATGCCGAGCTCACGGAGCAGTTGTTTGCCCGAGAGCACGCTCTTGAGACGACTCAGGTGCAGCTAGCTCACACTGAGGCCCAGCGTTTTGCCTTGGTGCAGAACGTGATGGAGATGCAGAACTAGGTAGCTGAGATGGAGATAGAGGTAGAGGTGTGGCAGGTGATGGCCCAGCAGGGTCAGCAGCCGCCGATCGCACCACCAGCCGCACCTGCCGCTCCAGACGAGCTACAGGGAGTTTCAGGCATGAGCGAGGACAGTGCTGGTGGTCCACCACCCGACTCTCCGGACACTAGCACTGGCTCCGCTGCAGGCTATTAGTGGTGTTAGCAGTTGTTTTTTGGAAGGAAATCATGTACTCATAGTTTAGCCTCCTCAACTGGCTTTTGTGTAAGGGTAGAGGCTGCTCAGAGAGTATAATTGATGGCCTTTTGTGTACATAAGTTGTAAGCGGTCCAAAAGATTCCGCATCGTGTAATGCTTGGATGGACATCACGATGTTGTCATGTTCAATGAATAAATTAGGGTTGTTGTGATCAAATTTTCACTTTGTGATGAATACCAATCTTGTGTGACATGTTGTGGAGAATGTGCTCACCAAAATTCACCACAAGTGCATAAGTGTATCGAGAATTGTAGTGAAAGTTGTGCAATTCGGCCTACAGCAAAAACAGCTAGGCAGAACCTCGGTGTTGGAATTTTTCGGGTATGTTAACGTTGGAATTAGACCTCGGGTTGAATACCAACGTTGGAGATCATGAAATTTTGCACTTTCTGACCAAAAATGGGAGTTTTTACTAATACGGGCAGAGAGTTGTGAATTTTCTAGTAACTCAGCTGTGCTGTCCAGATTTCACCAAATCAATGCTATGAGTTTTCGTTTGCATATTCTTCTTGTGGATGATGCAAACAAGCTTGTGAATATGTAACTAATGGAAATCTCGTGGATTTCAGATGGTGGGACAAACTCGTACTTCTCCCAATGGTTTTGGTGCAAGTGGGAGTGACGCTCTGCCTCCTCCTCCCAACCTGACCATTCAAGAGCAGTTTATGGTCACCCAAACTGAGGTGATGCGGCAGCTCTTGCAAATGCAGCAACAACTTGCTCAGCAGCTGCAGAATAATCCCCGTGGGGAGAACATCGATGGCCAGCCTCGAGTCACTAAGTATGAGCATTTCTATGCCATGAAGCCCCCGACTTTTGAAGAGGCCAAGGAGCCACTGGCTGCCGATGCATGGATCAGGGCCATTGAGGCCAAGTTCTCTGTGTTCACCTTGCCCTGCTCCGAGGAGCGAAAGGCCAGCTTCGCTGCCCTACAGCTCCGTGGTGCAGCGTTGATATGGTGGGAGAACTTCAAGACCATGATTCCTGCCGGACACCAGATCACTTGGGCTGAATTCAAGAAGGCCTTCAAGGAACATCACATTCCTAAAGGTCTCATGGATAGAAATATGAAGGAGTTGCTTGCTCTAAAGCAAGGCACCGATACGGTGTACGAGTATGCAAAGAAATTTAACGCCTTGTGTCAGTATGGTGGGCATCATGTTGACAACGATGCCAAGAAGATAGAGCGTTTCCATGATGGGCTGCATGGAGATCGTTACGAGAGGCTTAATCTTTATGACCTAACAATTATCAGGACCTTGTGAAAAAGGCCATTTCTCAAGAGGACGACATGTCCAAAGCTCAGAGGGATAGAAAGAGACAGGTGGGATTCACTGCTACAGGTGGGTAAGGCAAGAAATTCCGCTTTATCAAGAAAGGTACTCAGGGTCCTCCCCAGTCATCTTCAACTGGACACTGGAGGGTGACTCCGTCTCAGAACAAGCCATCTGGGAACTTTCAGTTCCGTAAGGCACAGCAGCAGCCATACGAGCCTAGTGCACCCCCGGCTAACAACATTAACAACAGTGCTATCAAGGACCGTCGCTGTTATAATTGTGGGCAGCCCGGACACTACGCCAATGAGTGCCCCAAGCCCAGGCAGAACAAGCAGAACGAAAGCTCAGGCTTCCGTCAGGGGAACCAAGGCAAGAAGCCCATGGTGCAACTCAAGCAGGGTAAACTCAACTTCACCACCTTGGTTGACGTCCCAGAGGGAGCAGCAGTGCTGACGGGTACATTCTCTATCCGTGATCACCCCGTTCGAATTTTGTTTGATTCTGGAGCAACCCATAGTTTCATTAGTGAAAGTCTAGTGAGCAAGTTGGGATTACACTCTTGTCATACCAACTATTCTTTCGTCGTAGCCACGGCGGGAGGAAGAATCCTCTCCAACACTATAACCAAAGCCGTTCCTTTGCAGCTGGGCAGCAAAACCTTCTTAACCAACCTGATTCATTTAGGATTGGGAGGTCTAGATGTGATTCTAGGAATGAATTGGTTGACCCAACATCAAGTTGTTTTGAATATTGCCACTAGGATGATAGAACTCCATTCCCCTACCAGCGGTCATACCATCTTGTACCTACCCAAGGTGGAAGGCACAATCCTGTTTCCTATGCTGCCGTAGCCATCCAACTAGAAGATATTCCAGTAGTGTGCGAATATCCCGACGTCTTTCCCGACGACTTGCCTGGTATGCCACCAGATAGGGACGTCGAATTTGTCATAGAACTCCAGCCAGGTACCGCACCAATATCTAAAAGGCCTTACCGAATGCCACCCAAGGAACTGGCTGAGTTGAAAATTCAGTTGCAAGAATTGCTTGATAAGGGGTATATCCGCCCAAGTTCTTCTCCTTGGGGAAGCCCCGCTCTTTTTGTGAAAAAGAAAGATGGTAGTTTGCGGATGTGTGTTGACTATCGTCCACTCAATGCGGTGACAATTAAGAATGAATATCCGTTGCCCCGCATTGATGTTCTCTTTGATCAATTGGCTGGTGCCAAGGTCTTTTCCAAGATTGATCTTCGATCAGGCTATCATCAAATCAAAATTCGGGCAAGTGACGTACCAAATACAGCCTTTTCCACTCGATACGGACTGTATGAGTTCCTGGTGATGTCTTTTGGTCTCACCAATGCACCTACCTATTTCATGTACCTTATGAACTCAGTCTTCATGAATGAACTGGACAAGTTCGTAGTGGTCTTCATCGATGATATTCTCATATATTCCAAAAGCAAAGACGAGCATGCGAAGCACCTTCGTATTGTCTTGCAGCGATTGATAGATCACAAACTCTATGCCAAATTCTCTAAATGTGAGTTCTGGCTGGATAGTGTGAAGTTTTTGGGTCACACTATTTCCAAAGAGGGTATCTCCGTGGATCCTAGCAAAGTGCAGGAGGTCATGGATTAGAAGCCACCCAAGTCGGTACATCAAATCCGTAGCTTTCTAGGTCTAGCAGGATATTATCGTCGGTTTATTTCGGATTTCTCCAGAATAGCTAAACCCATGACTAAACTTTTGAAGAAGGGTGTCAAGTTTGTGTGGAGTGAGGAGTGTGACCAAGATTTCCATACCTTGAGGAAACACTTAACCTCAGCTCCTGTGTTGACTCAACCGGATATGTCAAAACCGTTTGAGGTGTTTTGTGATGCTTCGGGCACTGGTCTTGGCTGCGTGCTTATGCAAGAAAACCGAGTCATTGCCTATGCCTCACGGGCACTTCGACCTCATGAGAAGAACTATCCGACTCATGATCTTGAGTTAGCAGCAGTCGTGCATGCCTTGAAACTTTGGCGGCACTACTTGATGGGTAATCACTGCAACATCTACACCGACCACAAGAGTCTCAAGTATATTTTCATGTACCTTGGAATTAATCAAGGATTATGATTTGGAAGTCCACTATCATCCCGGCAAGGCTAACGTGGTTGCAGATGCGCTTAGCCGCAAGCATTGAAACTATGTGACGTTAGAGCTGAAGAATGAAGCTTTATGTGAAGAAATGAGGAAGCTTAGCTTGGAAGTGGTCGAGCATGGCAAGCTTCATGCTGTCTCGATCGAATCCCCTCTCCATGAGAGAATTGCTATAGCTCAACTCAATGATGAAGAGGTTCAGAAAATCAAATAGAAATTAGAAGGAGACCCCAAGTATGATTGTTTCCGAAAGGATGACAAAGGAGTTGTTTGGTTCGGACAAAGACTAGTGGTACCTCGGGATCAAGACTTAAAGAAGGAAATTTTAGATGAGGCTCATCTCTCTAAGTTCACCATTCACCCCGGAAGTACCAAAATGTACCGAGATCTTAGGGAAAACTTTTGGTGGTCAAATATGAAGGGTGAAATAGCCAAGTATGTGTCTAGTTGCGATACATGCCAAAGAATCAAGGCTAGTCACCTAAAGACCGTAGGTCAAATGCAACCATTGTCCATTCCTGCATGGAAGTGGGACGATATCAGCATGGATTTCATTGTCGGACTACCGCTCACGCCCCGGAAGCATGATTCCATTTGGGTAATAGTGGACCGGCTTACCAAGACCGCTCACTTTATCCCCGTTCACACTACCTACTCAGCTGAGCGCTACGCGGAAATCTATATTGATCTCATAGTGCGCTTACACGGTGTTCCCAAGACTATCTTGTCATATCGAGGCACGCAATTCGTTGCTCACTTTTGGGCACAAGTGCACGAATCTTTAGGAACCAAGTTAGTCCATAGCTCCAGCTATCATCCTCAGACTGATGGTCAGACGGAAAGAGTAAATCAAATAGTAGAAGATATGTTGAGAGCTTGCGTCATTCATTTTGACAAATCTTGGGACAAATGCCTAGCCCTAGCAGAGTTTGCTTATAACAATAGTTATCAAGCTAGTTTGAAGATGGCCCCGTTTGAATCCTTGTATGGAAGGAGGTGTCGTACCCCTTTGAATTGGTCACAAGCGGGTGAGAGAACCTTGTTTGGTCCTAAGTTAGTACAAGAAGCCGAAGAGAAAGTGAGTGTGATTAGAGAAAATCTGAGAGCAGCTCAGATGAGGCAAAAGAGCTACCATGATAAAGTTAAAGCTCCCCGAGAGTTTGAAGTTGGTAATTATGTATAACTAAAGGTATCTCCGACCAAGGGCGTACAACGCTTTGGAGTAAAAGGGAAATTAGCTCCACGCTATATAGGTCCTTATGAAGTCACCGAGAAGTTTGGTACGGTTGCCTACCGTATTCGACTTCCCGACCGATTGTCTGCAGTGCACGACGTGTTTCACGTCTCGCAATTGAAGAAGTGTGAGCAAGTCCCAGAGGCACAAATAATTGAAGAGACCAATGCAAAAATAGAACCAGATCTATCCCTAGTAGAGTATCCAATGAGGGTATTGAAACATAAAGAAAGGCAAACTAGGAGACAAAAAGTGAAGATGTACAAGATACAATGGAGTCACCACACCGAAGAAGAAGCTACATGGGAGACCGAGCAGTTTCTAAACACCAAGTACCCCGACTTTCTTCCGAGTCAAGCTCGTAAGTGAACTCTTTCTCATGTACTCTTGATTTCGAATCTCGGGACGAGATTCCCGTTAAGGGGGTAGGCTGTAACACCCCGTGTTTTTGCTCAGTGGTGTTTTTTGCTAATGACCCTCTCAACACCCCTCTAGCTAACCATGAGAACCCTAAGTCAACCCTTGGTCAAAACCCTAGCTTGAAACCCCATTGTCCCCTTTGACCCCTTTGTGCCATTCTAGAACTTTGGCACGTTCTCCAAAATTTCCCTAAACACTTCAAAACCACCCAAAGGAAAAAATGTGCAGAATTTCAAGGCACACAACTTTGCTGTTGAGTGGCATTGCTAGTTTGGAGTGTAGGAGGGTGAAAATGGCAAAACAAGACACTGGTTCACTGTTCACAGGCGCCGAGATTTTGGACAGATTGGCATGATGTTCCTGCTCGATTTCTTGAACAAAACCCCTACCAACCTTTGTAAAAGTTGTAGAGGGATGTGTGATCTTCAACTTTGCTTCAGACCAGAAGGTGCACTTTAGTTTGAAAATTTAGAGAAAAACTAATTTGAAAACTACTTCAGCAAACTGTATCCACCACGTGAACGCCAGAGCGCGCTCACGCGCGACGTCGCGCGCGCGTGCCACGCCGGCCGGCCGTACGCACGCCGAGCGCGCATGCCGAGGCACCGGCGGACCCCGGCGGTCCATGCGCCGCGCGGGAGTGCTGCTGTTGGTGACGTTCGCGAGCGTTTGGACGGCGCCAAGTGGCTAGTTCCCACTCGCCTGCGTGCCAACGGCCGCACGCCATTGGGCCGCCGCTCCGCCGCACGTCGCAGCGCCTTGCTGCCCACGCCGCGCGTGCACCGACGATGTGGTTGACCCCACGACCCCTTAACCCACCTCCAGCGCCCTTAAAAACCCGCCCCGGTCGCTTCTCGCTCGCACGCGCACTCGCCACCGAGCCCCGCCGTCCACCATTGGCGCCGCCCGGTGTGAACCCCCTTCCCGTCGCCGTCCTCACCCACCCAAGCTCCTAAGCTCTCTCTTGTGCATCACAAAACCTCCCCGAGCTGCTTGTTGATCAAGCCGAGCCGCACGATCGTCGGAGCCCGAGCTCCCGCGGCCGCCGCCGGACCGCCGCCGCCGAACTCACCCCTCCGCCGATCCTCCAAGCCCAGGCGACCGCCTAGCATCTTCCCTAGGCCACATGGAAGCTCCCCGTGCAGCACGTGGTTGAGCCCAGTCCTTTCCCTCACCACCGTCCGAGTTCCCGCGGGCGCGCCGCCGCCGCTCCGCCGCTGCCGCTCGCCGCTGACCTCTCCGGCCGAACCACCGCCACCAATCAATCACTGGTGAGCCCAATCGACGATCCCCGCAGCATGTTTACCTCCCCATGCCCCACCTCACCATCGGCGAGCTCGCCTCCGCCGTCGGGCCCAAGGGGGGAGAGCCCGAGGGTATTTTTGTGAAGATTTTAAAAGTTCTAGGGTCCAGCGTAAAAAGATTCTTCTCTGTTTTGTGTTTGGGTCCAGCACCTTGTAAAATCGATTAAAAATTGTAGAAAAATCCAAAAATAGCAAACTCAATTTTGATGTGCTCAGTGTAACAAGAATTACAACTTTCTCCAAATGTGTATATGCTTTTGAGTTATAGATGCTTGAAAAATAGAAATGTAAAATACTTAGATTTATGTTTCTGCAAAATCCACACTAGCTCATGAGCTGGATTTTGGATATGTTGTGGGAACTAACTTGATTAGGTTCTGTGCCAAACATTACACAAAGTTACTGAAGGAATCTTTTTAAATAAATCATCTTGTGATATTGATAAATCTGCCTAGATGATTTTTGTAGCCTGTTTTATAAATATCTTTGAGCTCAACTTCTGGATATCATCTTGTAATGATGAAATGCATCTCTGGTGAATTTACCATGATTTTATCTCTGTTAAAAATATTATTTCCTAATTTATGCTTGTTTTTAATCATAAATATGTGTAGCAAGATCCATGAGGGCTATAGGTGTGTTGGTTGGCTGTTTAGGCTTGTTTTGGACCAAAGCATGTGTGGAAGAAAGTTTGCATGCATTTCTGCTATATCGATTTTAATATGTATTATACCCTTATATGCTAACTAGTAATGCCTTTAATTTGTGTATTTAAATTCAGTAGTGCAAAAGCTAGATACTTGCCGTCCAAGGAAGTGTTCCTGGTCAATAGAGCTAGTGGGTACTGTTGGATAAGTTTGTTATGTGTTTAGTTGTTTAAAAGGTTGCAAACTAGATTAACCCAGTAAAGGAAAAATAGGAAAAATGCCTCCTTTTGTGCATAAGTGAAATAAATGAGATAGGAAAGTAAAATGGTGGTACAAAACCAAATTCCTTGCTGTTTGCATGTAAATAAAATATTCTTTTATAGTTGTGCACACAATCACCTAAAGAGAAGACTAAATAATCCTTTTGATTATCTTTCATAGGAGAAATGGTTAAATACATTTCTTAAGGTGAATATGACCAACTTTACACTCTTTGTTGCTGTTTGCTACTATTTTTGAATTAAATTAAAATAATGGCACTCCTAATCACTGCACTGCATTCCCCGTGTAGAAGTCCCCGACGGTAGCTATACGCTTGTGCCGGCTGACGAGGACGAGGCAGCAGGAGGAGACGTGCATTACGTGGCCGTAGAGCAAGACCCGGGCCAAAGCCCGAAGGTTTGTGGGTCTGCTTGTGCTGACGAAGGCAAGCCCCGGTTTATTCATTAACCTATATGTTTCTTTACACTTCTGAATTTACTTATTGTTATTGTATGTGCATTTACGTTCAGGAGTTAAAATGAAACCCTACTTGCATGATCCATAAGTACCTATGATCCTTTAGTAGCATGTTAGGTCGCTAGTTGCTATGCTTTAAGGATCCGGTACAAGTCGAGTGATGTTCGTCACTCGCGAGAATAGGATCTCCTTTTTGGAATCACCATATGTATAAATGGATTGCTCATGTGGTAAGAGCATGGGATTTGGGCTCCGGTCCAATGGCTTCGTTGGTTAAGTGTTTGAAAGTACTAAACACTTGTCGGAAATGGGTACGATAAGCCTAGTACCTAAATGAGGCGGTACGGGGTTTTACTATCACTACTCTTAGGGTTGCGGCCCCGGGCTCGCCACCCGAGTGCATGCGTGAGGCTGGGTGACCTTAGTGGTGTAGCCCAGATAAACCTTGTACTGAAGATTGTGAGCTATTATCCCCAAACCAAAGAATGACGGGAACCGCCTGGTTGGTGAACTCTTGGTGAGGGCACCTCCTGTGTGTTTAGGTCCACCTTGCAAGGTTTGAATCAATCGATTGTCGGCCTCTCACCGTCATCTGAGACTACTTACCCGACTGGCCATGATATCCCTTTATGATGGAACTTTGTGAAGATTATTACTTTGATTAATTGTTTGTACAACTTTGGTTGCAATAGTTGCTGATTTAGTAATGATTACTTCTACTGGAACATGAGTTAAAACGTGAAAGTAAGGATTCACTACTTAGTAGCTTTTTGGCAAACAAACCCACAAGCCAAAAGCCTTGCATAACTAGAGGTAAAGTCTTTCTTTTAGACGGGTAAGTCTTGCTGTGTATTAGTATACTCAGCCTTGCTGTATAAATGTTGTTTCCAGGTAATGCATCTGATGTATGGCCCGGAGAACTTCCACCCGGCTGGGAGTTGGAATGGGTGGATGACGAAGAGTGATTGCATCATGGATAGGCCTCCTATGATGTGATCGTACCGTTTAGTTATCTTCCGCTGTTTTAAATAAACTCTGAACTATTTCCTTTCATGTCAAAGAACTATGTTTGTGATAATGAACCCTACGGGGATGTGATGGTTAATTTGTAAGGCACTCCGGACTCTCCTTCGTGGGGGTTTTAATGCATACGTTCGATCCTCTCTGTGATGTCAAGTGATTTACCGGGCGTTAACCCGGCAACATTCAACGCGATGCTTCTTTATTATCTCTTAATGACCAAATGGAGTGGTTTAGGAGATAGTACGGAAGTATCTCCATTTCCTCCCCGGCCGATCTATCCTCAGATGGGAAGGACGACAGAGCGGAAGCGTTCCAGGCCCGCGGCGGCAGCGGCGGTCCTGGCCGCGGTCGCATCAGTGCTCGGCAATGACGTCCTCCTCGCCGAGATCCTCCTCCGCCTCGACCTCCCGACCTCGTCCGCGCCGCGCTCGTCGGCGGGCGCGAGGTTCCGCCGCGCGTCCGACCCGGCCTTCCTCTGCCGCTTCCGCGCGCTCCACCCGCCCCGCGTCCTCGCCCTCCAAGCCAACGGCGTCGGGTTCGGCGGCGAAACGCGCGCCCTCCCGGTCCCTCGGCCCCCGGGCTCACCGCCGCCGCCCGCCGCGCCCTCGCGATGCTGCGCCACACGGAATTCTGCGGCCGCCGCAACGGCCGCCTGCTGGTCTCGATCCAGGACCCGGACCCTACCTTGTTGCCCACATACGCCATCCGAAGCTTGCTGAACAACGGGCGACACAAACCCATCCCCTCGCCTCCCAGCTCCAATCCCGGGAGCTTGCTCCGCGATAATGGTGGGGACCTGCGAAGACGACGCCGACTCCACTTCCTGCCTGTCCCTGAATCTGATGTACAGCTATGAAGAACTTGCCGTTGAGTTTTCCCTTCTTCAGTCTGGCGTCTGGGGGGTCGCGAGGTCCACCGTCCCGGAGCTCCCGCAACGCATATTCGACACCATTAGTAGCTCACTAGTTGCTTGTGGGCAGGAAGTTCTACATGATAACCACCTTAGGCTACATTCTCGGGTTGGATTTGGTCACTGCCAGCTTCTTTACCGTCCAGCTTCCAGCCGACATCAGCACGTCTTTCAGGCTCTTACGCCCTCAGCAATCTGGGCTCTATCTCATTGATGCAAAGGGGTTCCAACAAGTGTGGCGGGGTGATGATGTGAGCCAGTGGTCGTTGGTTGATTACTATCTGTGTGCCTAATGGCGTCTCCAATCGTATGAGCTAGCACTAGCTCTAAGCTGATGAATTCAAACGAGAAAAAAGTGCAACAACTAGCTTTGAATAGTGTGCAGTGAGAGAACAGTGTATTGGGAATTGAGCGAGCTTATCTCTTCTCCTAGTTAGTCTCTTGTGTTTTGCAATGTTTCATGATTAAAAAATTAGTTTCACTAGCTTTAAGCTAGATTGTTGGAGACGCCCTAAGGTGTGCGGTCATCGTAACGTGCGACGTTGGGTACCAGATGATGCACAAACAGCTCCTGTTTTGGTCCTTGCAGCTGGGCGAAAACTACTATCATAGGATTGCAAACGTTTGGCTTTCTCTCAAATAGGACTCCAAAGAATTTTTCCTCCCAAATAGGACTCCAAAGAATTTCACAATTCTATTATAATAGGATTGTGGCTCTTTTTAATCAATTTTGGAATATAGAAATACATGTATTTTACTGTATTGACCAAGCTACCCTTGTACTATTGTTTTGGATCGATCGTACGTGAGACTCTCTTTTCCCCTGGCCCTCTCGTACGTGAGACTCGCGATCTTCAAGTCGCGCCGCCGCCGATCACGCCGCGGACTCGCGACGTCTCCGCCGCCACGCCCGCCGGACTCGCGACGCCTCCACCGCCGGAAAATGGATGACGATCCTCCGCTTCGCCACGCCCGCCGGTGGAGGTCCGGCCATGGCACATGATGGATGGCCGGGCACGGCGGCCTATGGAGGGCTGGGCACGGCGGCCGGGGGAGGGCTGGCCATGGCGGGAGATGTGGTTCTTGCTGCGGCAGACCACGCTGGCCAGCCGGCACTGGAGTCCGATGGAGTTGAAGCCGTGGCGTCACAGTCGGCAGTGGAGGCCGAGGTTGCCGATGCCCTAGCCGTAGCTAGGTCTTTGCTGCCCACTATTCACCATCCGGCAATAGAGTATAATCTCCCAGTCATGGATGTGCAAAGGTATTGCTTGGGTAGCTGCAGCTTTACTAGTTCTTTGATTTGATGTGCAAATACGATTTACAGTGATGGATGTGCTTGGGTAGCTGGTAGCTTTTGTTAATGTTTTTATGCTCTTCTTTTTATAGGTCCCAATTAGATTTAGAGGTAAATGGTGAAATAGTTGATTGGGCAACCTTACAAATTGAGGAGACACATGATGATGAGGGTCGAATTCAGCTTATAAGTGAGAGTCAGATGTGTCAGGTTTTGGGCTTGACGGATGAGGGCACAACAAATGTACCTAGGCAATGATGTGATCATGGAATGGATGAAAACAAGTTTGAGCAAGGTATTGATGGTGCTGCCATTCCTACTAATGATACTGTAACAGGTGAGGTGGTCATTTCATATGATAAGAACAACCCATCGATGGAGGTAGGGACACAGTACCCATCAATGGAAGAGTTCAAGCTTGCAGTGCGGACATTTGCTATCAAGAAGGAGTTCTGGTTAGGCGTAGAGAAGTCAACTACAGAGAAGTATAGGGGTTTCTGTAGGTCTGGTGATAATTTTACTGGCCCTTGTACTTGGTGGGTGAATGGCTCAAAACTGGATGGATGTAATACTGTGGAGGTAAAAATATTTTTTGTATCACTTATTTCATTCATTGTTGTTTATGTAAAGTAAATCATTTTTTGTGTAAAGTAAAATCATTTTTTTGTGTTTTGTAGGTAACCATTTATGTTGATCACCATGAATGTGTGTCCAGCCAGAGGATGACAGTTACAACACCAAGTGCCAAGTGGGTAGCTAGCAAGGCTCTGGATATCATTAGAGTTCAACCAAACATTGGTACCAAGGAGTTGTAAACGAGGTTGCAAAATGATCCTAATCTTAAGTGTGTAATTGGATATGACACTGTAGCACGGGGTAAAGCAAAAGCTCTTGAGGAGATTTATGGGAAATGGTCAGAAAGTTTTGAGCTATTGTTCAGATGGAAGGCCGAGGTGATGCTGAGGAGTCCTGTGAGTGTCGTCGAGATTGATGTTCTTGAAGTGGATGGTGACATATATTTCCATCGATTTTTCTGTGCACTGAAACCATGCATTGATGGTTTCTTGGAAGGTTGTAGGCCTCATTTAAGTGTAGATGCTACAGCACTTAATGGGAGATGGAATGGTCACTTGGCAGCAGCTGTGGCAGTTGATGGTCACAATTGGATGTATCCAGTTGCATTTGGTTTCATTGCTAAGGAAACAACAAACAGCTGGACATGGTTCATGAAGCAATTAAAGAAAGCTATAGGTGATCTGCCACTCCTAGCATTCTGTTCTGATGCTTGCAAGGGCTTGGAGAATGCAGTGCAGAATGTATTTCCCAGTGCAGAGCAAAGAGAATGCTTTCATCATATGGTTAAAAACTTCAAGAATAGATATAGGGGGTTTGGCCAGATATATCCTGCTGCAAGGGCTTACAGAGAAGACATTTTCTATGACAATATAGCAAAGATGGTAAGTGCATCACCTGAATCAGTGGAATGGTTACGAAAGAATCATAAGCTATTATGGTATAGGTGTCGGTGTTTTAGACCGGCAACCTACTAAGGGGAGTACACGAAGTAGATGAATGTGGCCTCGTCGAGATCGGTAACTCGAAGGAAGAGACACGTGGCACACAATTTAGACAGGTTCGGGCCGCGAGGTGCGTAATACCCTACGTCCTGTATGCTGCGTAGCTCTGGATTGATTGGGCACGATTACAAGATAGTGCAATAGTGCGCCGTGGGTTGTATGAGATGAGGTGATCCTAGAGATCGGTCCTTGCCTCGCCTTATATAGTCCGGGAGGCAGGGTTACAAGTCGGAGTAGGGAGAGAGTACTAGTCGAGTACGTCTAGGAGTCTTCCATACAGTGCAGGACATGTACAGCTTCCTAACCGAGTACTTCTCCTCTGCAGTCCTTGTGCTCCACGCCTTCAGGTGCCGTGTAGCACAAGCCGGGTTGTCCCAGGGGCCCACCGAGTAGTCGGTCCTGGTACCCACCGAGGTAGTGGGCCCAGGGAGGTCCATACGACAAGCCCCTGAGTACTTTGTAGTCGAGAAGGATAGCTTCAAGTAATCTTGACGGCCTTAACGAATAGTCCCCAAGCGTCCCCGAGCACTACAAGTCAAAAGTCCTCAAGAGTAGTCGAAGCATCCCGAGGCTGGAATGTACTCCAGCTGATATTTGAGCAAACTTGAAGTCTTCTCGAGTAGTCCCAAGCGTCCTTGAGCGCTGCCTTCGAAGGTCTTCAAAAAATGCCCGTCTTGTCTTGAAGCCGGAGCTGATATGGAGGTGCGATTGCAAAATCGCACTCCATATGGAGTAGCCCCCGAGCCTTAGGTTGAGCCGTAGGCTCTGGCTGAGGGTCTATCTGAAGTCTTGGCAAGAAAATCCCAAAAAATCCGGAGAGAAAAAACCGAAGGACACGTGGCACGGAGCCCCCGAGCCTTGAGTCGAGTACTTCCTCTCGAATTGAAGGGTCATCTTGAAGAATGTGTCCTGAGACGCTCCTGAGCCTTGCCGCTGCCCAGGTAGTCGAGTAGAAGTAGCCGAGCCCCCGAGGTGAGGCACGTCGACTAGTAGAATACGAAGGGTCACGCTTAGCCGGCGAGTCGGTCGCGCGCGTGGACTTATCCAGCCGGCCGTTGCGGAGCCGGTTTGACTTATAAATAGAAGCCAAAACCCTTAGGGTTTTTCACCCATCCGAGCTGCAGTCATTTCGATCCCATCTGAAGTAGATCCACTCCCAGCGCACGCTGCCGCCGTAGTAGATCCAAGTGCGCCGCCACCCAGAGCTTTTAGGGTAGCCCCCGAGCGGATGCGCGTGAAGATGCCCTGTACTTGGAGAATGAAGCCGTCACCGTCCAAGTCATTGAAGGCCGCCGGGAAGAAGGGGGGCCGCGAAGAGGCCGCCGCGGCCGCCACCGGAGTAGCACCGCCAATGTCTCCACCGCGGGCTGATCCAAGCCGCGAGTGGAAGAAATCCAAGGTGAAGACGGAAGATCTGTTGGCCCTCCTGAACAACGGGTTCATCCGGGAGAAGGAGGTCGACATGTGGAGGGCCGCTGCTGGAGATCCATATCCAATGGAGAAGGCCGAAGACGAGATTCCAATGTTTGCGCGGTTCGTGGAGCGCGGACTCGCGCTCCCGGCTAGCGATTTCTTCAAGGGTCTCCTCAGGTACTATGGAGTCGAGTACCGAATCGAACCCCCAACGGTATCTTCCATGCTGCGGTCTTCGTGCACTTCTGCGAGGCCTTCCTTGGGATCAAGCCGCACTGGATCCTTTTCCGGAAGTTTTTCCGAGTGAAGCCGCAGCCAAGCGCCACCGACCCAAGAGTAGTCGGAGGAGCCGGCATCCAGTTGAGAGAGGACGCCACGGAGCAGTATCTGGCGTACAAGCTTGTTGACTCCAACACTGATTGGAAGACGAGGTGGTTCTACATCACGAACCACCACCCCGGCCTGCCGAAGCCGAGCGGACGGCAGCCCAGGCACCGCGAGTGGTGGAACACGGAGCCCACCATGCAGGAAGGAATCCAGCTCCCCGAGCTGCTGGCACGCATCAAGGTGCTCAGGGAAGCGGGACTGAGGGCCGAGCACGTGGCCTTCAGTTTCATGAAGCGGAGGGTGCAGCCATTGATGGCTCGAGACACCTTGGGCTTCGAGTACACCGGCGACGACGACATGTCGCGGATGCCCGGAGGTGAGCTGGACAACAGCGACATCATCGAGAGGCTGTCGCGGATCTTCAAGGATATGCCGCCGTACACGGCGTGCCCTGTCCAGGAGTACTCCGCTGCGCGCCCGCCAAAGGAGGTGAGTAGTCGTACTCCCTTAGTTGAGTAGTCCTTGCTTGACGTAGACGTGCTGATGTTCTTGTGCCTTTGCAGGATGACTTGAAAAAGTTCATCTCCAAGCCGCAGCCGCCCCCGAGCGGGATCGAGATCCCGAAGGAAGGGAAGGCAAAAGAGCGGCGAGAAATCGGCGAAGGCGATGACACCGTCATCGTGGAGGACACCACCGACGACGACGAGACGTTGCAGGACCGCTTTCAGTTGCGGTCGAGGTTTAGCCGTCCAGGCTTACCTCATGTTCCTCTTGTGCAAGACCCCCCGACTAGCCTGGAGGATAGCCTGGCTGCGCCGCCACGGAAGCCGCGCAACCCCGCCCGCAAGCAGGTGACAAAGAAGCTCAAGGTCTCAGAGACCACGCCTCAGGAGGTAAGATGTCTTGAACAGAGTAGTCGAGTACCCATCGTACGAGTACACTTGCTGATGAGTAGTCTTCTTTGTATGCAGGAGGTGCCGCCAGCGGAGCCCGTCGAGGAGGGTGACGAAGGCGTATGGGACACAGTGGGGGAGCCGGCTGGAAGTCGTAGTCCAGCCCCCACTGTCGAGGAGATTTTGGCGCAGTTGGAGCGCCAGCCCCCTGCTCCACAGGGGAACACAGAGCCCGTAGCCGCCGCCGTTGAAGAGGTGGTGACTACCGGAGCGCAGGAGGGCACTGCGCCGGCCACCGTTGCTGCAGAGGAGGCGGTAACCGCAGGGGCGCAGGAGGAGGCGCCCGCCGAGGGTGGACTGGTAGATATTGTCAGCATCCTCGGTGCCCCGGCCGTGACAATAGTCCAGTCAAACTTGTAAGTACATCATCTTCCCGGGTAGTACTTGTTGTAGTAGTCGAGGTTGACTGACGACCAATTGTGTGTGCTTCTGCAAAAAATCGACGGATCTGTCCTGGGAGGGGGATGAACCCTCTTCAGCGGTGGCGGAAGAAGTCGCGCCGCCCGCTGAGGAGTCCGCTCCTGCTTCCCAGGCGGTGCCCGAGCCGCCGGCTACCGAAGCGCCGTTGCCGGAGGCCAGCGTAGTCGAAGGTGAGTACTCTTCTGAATCTATAGAGCTCCTCGAGGAGTAGTCGTAGTCGCTGATACACTTGTCTTCTCCTTGACAGGTGCTGAGGCTGAAGGTAGTGACATCCCTGCGGGGGTGCCAATGCAGAAGTCGACACCAGAGGTCCCGGAGGCTGCCGGAGGAGCCCCCGAGCCCATGGAACAAGTCGTCGAGGAGGCCGCCATGACGGCCAGAGGAGAGGAGGTCACCACGTCGCCAGAGGTCGCTCTGGAGGTGGCTATCCGCTCCCCAGAGATCCAGGACGCAGAGCCCATCCGCTCTGCGCCGATGACGGAGGCCGCCGCGAGTAGTCGTGGCGGGATAGAACTGCTCGCAGACGATCTTGCCGACCCGGCAACGGTGGCCAAGCACCTGGAAGCGATCCTCCAGGGCGAGCAGTGGATGAAGGTAAGTAGCCGTAGCTTCTGAGTAGTCAATCCTCTGTCGTTGAGTACTCGTTGACGTGTGTTGTCTGAGCAGGACGTCGCGGAGAGGTCCCGCGAGAAGTCCAACATGCTGCAGGGCTTCGGCGATGCAGTGCTCCGGGCTGAGGCGCTGGAAGAGCAACTTTTGAAGTCGCGGAAGCACGCGGCCGCCATGCAGTCTAAGCTCGACGCCACCTTCACCAAGTATCACAATGATATCCAAGAGTTGCAGGCGAAGGGCGACGACTTGGTGCGGAAGAATAAGGGCCTCCGCAACAAGAACAAAGGTACGCCGCTGGACTTGTCGGGTAGTTGTTGGAGGTCGAGAGGTAGTCTGACCCGCTGTACTGTTGTTGTGTTGCAGAGCTTGAGGGCCAGGTGGAGCAGCTGAAGTCCTCGGAGACGAGCATGAAGAACCTCTTCTACCGTGAGAAAGAAGCCCGCCAGGAACTCGAGCTCGACTACAAAGAACTTGCCTTCGAGTGCGAGAAGCACATGGAGCTTCAGATTGCATCTGACTGCGATCTCGTCAACTGCTACAAATCCTTGCAGAAGTTGAATGAAGACTGCGAGGCACTGCGGGCCCAACTGAAGGAGCTTGAGGAGGCCGCGCTGCCGATCGCAAGGCTCCTGGTGCCGCACCCGGGCGGCCCCAAGATTGCTCCACTGGTGGATCGCCTCAAGGAAGCTCCAAGCCGGCTGGCGGCTTATGTGAAGCACATGGCGAGATCGATCCCAAGGCAGGTCTTGGCCTTCATGAAGTCGTACTTCCCGAAGGCTCCAGTGGAAGTAGTCGCCGGCGGGGTAGCCGCCAAGCGCAGCGATGAGCGATATGCGGAGCTGTTGGAGCAGATGGCTCCCATCGCGGAGCAAGTAGCTGAGAAGCTTAATCTCCAGTAGCCCTGTAATAGATAGCTAGTAGCCAGGGTTGTACAAAAAACAATTGTAATGAATTGCTTAAGTATCAATGAAAGAAAATTTCCAGCAATGAGTACTCGTAGTCGCGATCTCAGAGTGCGGAGCCCTCATCGTGGAGTGGATGCGAGTGGTCATACTCGGCAGTAGTGGTCCCGTTATAGGGAGTAGACAGTAAAGAAGTTGATGAACGATCGAACTTTATTACTGAAGAAGTACACCTGGATGGCCAGGGCTGTATTTACAGAGTAGTCGCTTGGACCCGGAGGCCGCTTACAGCTGAGTAGTGCTAGAGCGGGTAGCCGCTTACGGCGAAGAGATCCGTAAGTAGCCGTGTAGGCTGGATCGTAGATCCGTAGGTAGCCGTGCGGGCGGATCTTGGAGTGTGGTCTCTTAGTAGACCGCTGCTAGAGTCCTTGACGCTCGTCACAGCCCAGGATCCGTAGGTAGCCGCGCGGGCTGGATCCTGGATAGGAGAAGTCCGGAGACTGGAGCCGGGACCCGGAGGCCGCTTACGGCAGAGGGGTGTTGGTGTAGTCGTGTAGACTTGAACCCCGGAGTAGTCGTGTAGACTAGGCGTAGAATCGACAGAGCTGGTAGGAGTTGTTAATGTCTTCGCCTTCAAGTGTTTGGAGGCGGTAGGAGCCCGGCCCGGTCACCTTTGCGATGGTGAAGGGACCTTCCCAGGGGGAGCTGAGCTTGTGTAGTCCTTCCATGTTCTGGATGCGACGGAGGACGAGATCACCAACGTTGAAGGAGCGTTCCTTGACGTTGCGATCGTGGTAGCGTCGGATACCCTCTAGGTACCTTGCTGATTGGACGAGGGCAGCGCAGCGAGCTTCTTCGAGGCTGTCGATGTCAACTCGTCTGCTGTCTTCTGAGACACCTTCGTCGTAATGCTCCACTACTGGCGAGTTCCATATGACACCGGCAGGGAGGATTGCTTCGGAGCCGTAGACCAGGAAGTAAGGGGATTGCCCCGTTGGCTTGGATGGCTGAGTCCGTAGCCCCCAGAGTGTGTTGGGTAGTTCCTTGATCCACTTGCCCCCTTTGGAGTTAGCAGCGTCGTGCCGCTTCTTGAGAGCGTCGAGCACCATCCCATTGGCGCGCTCGACTTGTCCGTTGGCCCGTGGATGGGCAACTGAGACGTATCGGACGTCGATCCCGCTGTTCTCGCAGTACTCCCAGAACTGGTGGTTATTGAAGTTGGAGCCCAGGTCTGTGATGATGCGGTGGGGTAGTCCGTAGCAATGTACGAGTTCATCCAGGAAGTCGAGTACTCTGTCAGCCTTGGGGCATGTGACCGGCTTGACCTCGATCCACTTGGTGAACTTGTCGATGGCCACCAATACCCTGTTGAAACCACCTGGTGCAGTAGGCAGTGGCCCAATCATGTCGAGCCCCCAGCAGGCAAAGGGCCAGGTTGGCGGTATGGTGACTAGCTTGTAGGCTGGGACGTGTTGCTGCTTGGCGAAGTACTGGCATCCTTGGCACCGTCTGACGAGTTCTTCGGCGTCGCCCGAGCCGTGGGCCGTATAAAGCTCGCGGGAAGGCCTTGGCCGACCGGCGTGCGTGAGGACGCGTGGTTGCGCGGACACCCTTGTGGATCTCCTCCAAGATGTCCTTGCCTTCTTCACGAGGGACGCACTTCATGAGTACTCCGAGAAGATGCGCCCCGCTTGTAAAGCTTGTCTCCGACGAGGACGTAGGACTTGGCGCGGCGGACGAGCCGGCCGAGCCGAGTTCTTGTCGGAGGGGACCTTCTCGCTCGGCGAGGTAGTCGATGAAGGGTTGCCTCCGGTCCACGTCGATCATCATGACCTCCCGCCCGGTGGTGGATGGGCTGGGACAGTGGTCGGTGGCGCCGGCTCCGGGATGGATGGCGCGTGAAGCTCGTGAACGAAGACACCCGCTGGTACTTGAGCGCGGGTGGATCCAAGCTTCGAGAGGACGTCCGCTGCGACGTTGTTGTCGCGGACGATGTGGTGGAACTCGAGACCGTAGAACTTGTTCTCGAGCTTGCGGACTTCTAGGCAGTAGGCGTCCATGTTCTCCTTGTTGCGGTCCCAGGACTTGTTGACTTGGTTGATGACCACTGCGGAGTCGCCGTAGACTAGTAGCCGCTTGATGCCCAGTGAAGCCGCGAGGCGGAGCTCATGTAGGAGAGCTTCGTACTCGGCTTCGTTGTTTGAGACCTTCCAGAAGATCTGCAGGACGTACTTGAGTTGTTCGCCCGTTGGGGAGATCAGGAGTACTCATGCACCTGCGCCCTCGAGGTTGAGTGAGCCGTCGAAGTACATCACCCAATGCTCTGGTCGCACCGTGGGAGTAGGCAGCTGGTTCTCCCGCCACTCTGCCATGAAGTCGACTAGCGCCCGCGACTTGATGGCTGTGCGTGGCTTGAAGTCGATAGTGAGGGCGCCGAGCTCGACCACCCACTTGGAGATTCTTCCAGTAGCATCTTGGTTCGCGCAGATGTCGCCGAGCGGGTAGTCGGTGACGACGGAGATCGAGTACTCCTGGAAGTAGTGTCGTAGCTTCCGCGAGGTGATGAGTAGTGCGTACGGGAGCTACGCACGGGCGATAGCGGGCCTTGGACTCTGATAGAACCTCGCTGACGAAGTAGACTGGGCGCTGGACTGGGTAGGCGTGGCCGTCTTCTTGCCGCTCGACAACGATGGCAGTACTGACCACGGGAGTAGTCGCAGCGAGGTAGAGCAGTAGCTGCTCGCCCTTGTGAGGAGCCGTGAGGATCGGTGGCTTCAATAGGAAGTCCTTGAGCTGGGCAAGGGCTTGATCAGCCTCTAGAGTCCACACGAACTTCTCTTGATGCTTGAGTAGTTTGAAGAAGGGGAGCCCCCGTTCTCCTAGCCTCGAGATGAATCTGTTCAGCGCCGCCATGCACCCTGTCAGCTTCTGGACGTCCTTGATGCTCGTGGGAGCTTTCATGCTGGTGATGGCGGAGATCTTCTCGGGGTTGGCTTCAATGCCGCACTGGCTGATGATGAAGCCGAGTAGTTTGCCCGAAGGGACGCCGAAGACGCACTTGTTCGGGTTGAGCTTCCAGCGGTACTCGCGCAGTGATGCGAAGGTCTCTTCAAGGTCTTCGATGAGGGTACTGGAGTCTCTGGTCTTGACGACCACGTCATCCACGTAGGCCTCGACGTTCTTGTTGAGTTTCCTCTTGAAGCAGGCCTGGATAGCTCGTTGGTAGGTAGCGCCGGCGTTCTTCAACCCGAAGGACATGGTCGTGTAGCAATACGCGCCAAACGGAGTGATGAACGCGGTCTTCTCCTGGTCTTCTTCCTTGATCGCGATCTGGTGGTACCCGGAGTAGCAGTCGAGGAAGTAGAGCAGGTCGCAGCCCGCCGTGGACTCGATGACTTGATCAATCCGCGGCAACCCGAAGGGGTCCTTGGGGCAGTGCTTGTTGAGGTCGGTGTAGTCGACGCACATCCTCCACTCGTTCGAGTTCTTCTTGCGGATGAGGACGGGGGTGGCGAGCCACTCAGGATGGAAGACTTCTCTGATGAAGCCGGCCGCGAGTAGTTTGGCGAGTTCCTTCTTGATGGCGTCCCGTCTGTCGTCGGCAAAGCGTCGGAGGTGTTGTCGCTTGGGGGTAGCCTTAGGATCGACGTTGAGGCAGTGCTCAATCAGCTCCATGGGCACTCCGGCATGTCCGCTGGCTTCCACGCGAAGATGTCGCGGTTAGCCCGAAGGAAGCTGATGAGCGCGTCTTCCTATTTGGGGTCGAGGCCAGCCCCGATGGTGGTGGTCTTGCTGGGGTCGCCTGTTCCGAGGTCGATCGTCTTGACGAGTACCTCCTCGAGGTGGGCGAGGCTTGTTGGTCTTTGTCGGACTTCTGCGGGATGTCGAGTTCACTTGTAGCAAGCTTCTTCGACGCGGCGTAGACCTCCATCATCGCGTTGGGTACTTGGTTCGTAGAGGCGATCTCCACGGCTTCTGTGTCGCAGTCATGGGAGATCTTCAAGTCCCCTTGAAAGGAGAGTACACCAGCTGGACTTGGCATTTTGAGTACCAAGTAGGTGTAGTGGGGCACCGCCATGAACTTGGCGATGGCCGGTCTGCCGAGGATGGCGTGGTAGGAAGTCTCGAAGTCCGCAACCTCGAACTTGATGTACTCGGTACGGTAGTTGTCCTGAGATGCCCCGAAGGTAACTGGCAGGACCATTGAGCCTAGTGGAATAGCCGCGTTGCCGGGGACGATACCGTAGAAGGGCGTGTTGCTCTTGCTGAGCATGTGAGCGATGTCGAGCTTCATTTTCTTCAAGGTCTTGGTGAAAAGGACGTTAAGCCCACTTCCACCGTCGATGAGCACCTTGTTGAGTTTGGAGCCCGCGACCATTGGCTTCAGGACGAGGGGGAACCGTCCTGGTTCGGAGAAGCTGGTCCATTGATCCGCGCGGGAGAAGGTGATGAGTACCTCCGACCACCTGAGAGGGGTCGGGACCGCTGGCTCAATGGACATGACTTCACGACGGGTGGCCTTCTGCTCCCGCCTGCTGGGCAATCCGCCGAAGAGGACGTTGACGGTCTTGTCAGGCTCCTGGAAGTCGTTGTTGTCGCCATCCTTCTTCTTGCCCTTTTGGTCGTGAGGGTGCGGTGGCTCTGGCGTATCCTTGAGTGCATGCCTGAGTTGGTAGCACTGCTCGGTGGTGTGGTTTCCGTTTGGATGCCACGGGCACTTCTCCTTCAGCAGGTCTTTGAAACCGCCGGAGTTCTTCTTCGAGTTCCCTTTCGCAGGGCGCTGGATAGCCGCGACAGTGTTGTCTGGCTTGCGCTTGCGGTTGGGACCCGAGTAGTAGTTGTTGTTGTTGTTGCGACCGCCCTGGTTCGCGTTGCTGCCGCTGCCGCCGCCCTGGTTTTGCTTGCTCTTGCCGCGGATGGCATCGTACTTGGCATTGGCCTTGTCTTCTTCATCCGCCCAGGACGTGATCATGTCCTTGAGGTGGGGATGGACCTGGGGCGGCGACGACCGAAGTCTTCGAATGTGCGGCGGTGGTAGAGGCCGTCTTGGAAGAGGTCGATGACCTCCTTGTCGGTGACGTCGACGACGGTAGCGCGCTTGTCGAAAAAGCGGCGCATGTACTTGCGGAGGGTCTCGCCTTGTTCCTGTTTGATCATGGCCAGGTCCATGCGAGTACCCGACCGGCCCATGGCGCCCGCGAAGTTGCTTGTGAACTGCTCCTTCGGTGGTCCCACTTGTCGATCGAGTGCTTGTCCGGCGACTCGAGCCATGTGAGTGGTGCTTGGTCCGAGCGAAGGGGAAGTAGAGGCACTTGGTGTCGCTGTTGCCGCCGGCGTTCTCGATGGAGAGGGCGTAGCACCCGAGCCACCGGATGGGATCTCGCCGCATCGTACTTGGTGATCCCCAAAGGCTTGAATTTGTCGGCGAGGAGCAAGTTGCGAAGTCGAGGTGAGAAGGCGGGGAAGCCGTCGCCCTCAGCCGCATTGGTCGACTTCTTCCGCCGTAGCTCCTCAATCTTCTGGCGAGCGTCGTAGCCGCCCTGCGAGGCGCTAGAGGCGTGGCTGTTCACGTGGCCTCGGCCGCCGCGGCCGCCGCCGCCTCCGGCCCTCTGTTGGCCCCATGATTGGAGCTTCCGCCGTCGCCCGCCACCGCCGTCGGGGTCGTTGCCGCCCCCGCCGGCCGGAGCGCGGTGGGGGACGATTTCTCGGTTGCCGTGGTCGTGCTGTGAAGGTCCGCCGGCGTTGGAGCGATGACGGTTTGGCTCGGCTGGGAGGTCAGCTCGAGTACGGTTAGGACCGTTGTTGGCGCTGCGACTTGTGGCTTCGTTGTCGCGGGGTGCGGGCCTGGAGGAGGCTGGTTGACTCTGTTGTCGACCCGCATGAAGTAGGCGTCTTCGGCGAGCTTGGCGATGACCCCTCCAGCGCGTATGCCCTGAGCCTGACGTGCGATCGCTGTGATCGACATGAGGCATTGCTCAGGGGTGGTGTGTACTCTGCTCTCGACTGCCTCGAGAGCTTCCGCAAGGTTGCGGACGGGGAAGTTGTCGCGGAGGCGCGGCGACGTTCGGCTGCGCTTCGGTTACGCTCACGTCGAGCGTCTCTGTCTGCAGGGTTCTCGTTCGGTGGAGCATCAGCAGAGAGCTCGTCGGAGGAGATGTCTTCCAGGTATCTGTCTTGAGTCGTCCCTGAAGGCCCTGGGGCGTCGCCAGCAGCCATGAAGACTTGGCGATCGGGGGTGCCAAGGCTGGACTCAGAGGGTGCCACCTCAGTTGGTGTGCTCGAGTCAGCCCGGGCTAAGGGTGTTCCCTCCTGGAACGGTAGTGAGTCGATGTAGGCGACGTAGCGTGAGTCTCCGCTTATCAGGTCAGCGGGCTTGGGGTCTGGCCAGTAGACGAATCTCCCGGCCGGTGTGGATGTTATAACCAGCCCAGAGGCCGGCCCTGACAAGGGAAGCTCAGTAGAGTTGTCCTCGGACTCGGGCTCCTCAGGGTCCGACCCGAAGTCGAACTCGTAATCCGGGTTCGAGTAGAACTCAGAGAGAGGGCTAGAGTCCAAAGCGTGGCCGGGGGCGGTGTCGGAGTCCGAGTTGTACTCGGGTACGGACTCCTTGCCGGCCCGGCGCGAAGAGGGAGCCCCCGTGCGGGCCCGGCTGAGGATGCGGGGGCCACGCGTGGAGCGCTCGCGAGGTGAGGGGACCGCCTGCGATGGGTGGGTAGCCGGCTCGCAAGCGATGGCCCATGGAGAGGTCGAGTTCGAGTTGGAAGCGGACTCGAGCTCGAAGTCAGCGTGGTGGTTGAAGAGTGAAATTTCACCGAATTTGCCGGCGAGTTCGCCTGTGACGACTTCAGGAAGCGTCACGAGGCCTGTCTTCGGGTTGGGCTGCATGGTCAGGCGACGCTGGAAGGAGCCCGCGCCGTCAGCAGTGCACACCCAGGTGCCGAACACGAAGGTGTCGCCGCGGTTGAAGGCGACGGTTGGCTTGAAGTAGACGGGAGCCGTTGAGTTCGCCATGTGATCTCGGGCGAGATCACCTACCTGGCACGCCAGCTGTCGGTGATTTAGACCGGCAACCTACTAAGGGGAGTACCCGAAGTAGATGAATGTGGCCTCGCCGAGATCGGTAACTTGAAGGAAGAGACACGTGGCACACAATTTAGACAGGTTCGGGCCGCGAGGTGCGTAATACCCTACGTCCTGTATGCTGCGTAGCTCTGGATTGATTGGGCACGATTACAAGATGGTGCAATAGTGCGCCGTGGGTTGTATGAGATGAGGTGATCCTAGAGATCGGTCCCTGCCTCGCCTTATATAGTCCGGGAGGCAGGGTTACAAGTCGGAGTAGGGAGAGAGTACTAGTCGAGTACGTCTAGGAGTCTTCCATACAGTGCGGGACATGTACAGCTTCCTAACCGAGTACTTCTCCTCTGCAGTCCTTGTGCTCCACGCCTTCAGGTGCCGTGTAGCGCAAGCCGGGTAGTCCCAGGGGCCACCGAGTAGTCGGTCCTGGTACCCACCGAGGTAGTGGGCCCAGGGAGGTCCATACGACAATAGGTGTGGTTTCAATTCAGAAATTAAGTGTGACTACATAACTAGTAACATTGCTGAGTCATTTAATAACTGGATTAGAGACCATAAGGACTTACCAGTTTGTGATCTTGCTGACAAGATTAGAGAAATGATCATGGTTCTATGGAATAAGAGAAGACTTATTGCATCTAGGCACCTGCAGATAGGATACTCCCAGCTATTATGGTTCAACTAAGGGCAAATACTAGAGGTTTGGGACACTTGAAAATTGTACCATGTTCTAACTGGACTGCAGAGGTTTGGGACCATGGCGGGGCTGTTTTTGTGAGACATGTTATCAAGTTACGTCACAGGACATGTACTTGTCTTGAATGGCAGCACACTGGTAAACCATGTCAACATGTATTGGCCTATGTAACCCGCGAAAGGGGAGTGGACCTAGAACAGTTTGTGCATGAGTACTACTCTGTTAATAGATTTAGGGCTGCTTATAGTAGAGAGATTGAACAAATGACAGATAAAACACAATGGCCACAAGTGGACCTATCATTCTTAGTTGGTGCGCCTCTTACTAAATTACCTCTTGGAAGACTGAGGAAACTAAGATTGAAGTCATGGGATGAAGGTGGACACAAGAAGAAAGGTAAATCTACTGATGAGAGTGAAGGTGAGAAGGAATGTGACAATGATATTGCCCCAACAAATGCAAAGGGGCAGAAGATGATTAGAGGACCTATGACTTGCAAAAGATGTGGAGAAAAAGGTCACAGACAAGCTAGTTCTAAGTGCCCACTCAATGGGACCGCAAAAAAGGTAATTCATTATTTTTATTTATATTATCAACAATCTTAAATAACAATATTAAATTATTACATCAATTATAGGAAGCGTAGACAACCTACGAAGAATGTCACCAAAGAAAGGCTTCCCCAAGAACCTATCATCCCACAGAGGCCAACTAGAGAAGAAATCCTACGGGATAGTCCAGGAAGAGTCACTAGAAGGTAAAGAATATTAACACATTTACTGTACACCAATATTTCCATTTTTCCATACATCTGATATATTTCAATATTTTTTATTTGCAGCAAGCTTGCAATGTTACTGGGAGAGGGAACTTCTTCACGAATCGACATCATTAGTCCTGTGAAGATACCAACCGCTCCAGCACCAAAGAAGATGACCCCAAAGAGAAGACTATGCATTGAATGATTTTTCGAGTTGTTTGTGATGAGGTGTAAACTCATGAGTTATTTTATGCAACTTCAATATTGTTTGGAACTAAATTATGGTCTTATGAGATGAACAAGTAATTGCTATAATGATGGTTTTCTGAGATTACCTCGTTTGGGCTTAAATATTTTGATTTTATCCATTGTTTGCATCATCCCTTTCCTATTTATTGTGGATAAAATGAGTCTGTACAGTCGGGCAACCTAGGGCATGCTCAGCCATGGCCAGGAGGCGCCCAGGCCAGCACAGGCCAGCCATGGCCAGCAACAGCTAGCCTCAGCCAGGCAGCACAGGCATGGAGCGGCCAGCAAAGGCCCGGGCGCGGCCAGGTGCGGCCAGCCAGGCCTGGGGGACGTCCAGACAGGCGTACAAACCTGTTGAGAGGGGGAGGGGCAAAATGGTCCATCCAAGTCTAAATACATGTATTTCCATGGTTAAAAGAGCCACAATCCTATAATAGAGTAGTGAAATTCTTTGGAGTCCTATTTGGGAGGAAAATTCTTTGGAATCCTATTTGGGAGAAAGCCAAACGTTTGCAATCCTATAATAGTAGTTTTCTCTGCAGCTGGGGAAAATGCAGAGTTTTTGTTTTTGGAGCTTGTGGCTAGTGGAATAGTCTGTTGTATCCAATTGAGCAATAGGGCTGTTGAGAGGGTGGGTGTGGGCTTGAGGATGACAGAAGACTTTATCTGTCCCATTACAATGGTTTGGCCTCCAGTCTTCCCGGTGCTTAACTAAGCGCTCCGTAAGAATTGGTACTTCAGTGCTCTGCTCAATTGTCTCTCATCGTGAATGTCACGTAGAGTAGTTTTGTTAAGAGTTAAATACGCCATGGGTCCATGAACTTGCAGCGTTGTGTCAAATAGGTCTATAAACTTGAAAACCAGATATCTAGCCCCTCGAACTTGCAAACCCGTTCACCTCGGGTCCAACCCGGTTTTGTACAGTGGTTTTGCATGGGTACTGCAGCATCGCTGATGTCAGCAGTGACATCAGCACTCCTATTTAATTTGTGAAATTAATACCTTTTTATTCGGAGCTCCAAATATAGCAAATAATATATCAATTTCGATCGTCTCGATGAGCTCCTTGCAATGGTGTACTTCATTTTGTTATTTGAGATAATTTTATTTCGTGTAAAATTAAATATTTTTATAAAACGAGTGATATTTTATTCTCACTTGCAACGATATATATGTGGTCATGATTAAGTCTTGGACTGAAATTGATTAAGATTTAAGACCTGGATGTGCCCATTTTTATTGTCATGATTCAGAAATAAAAAGCAAAGGTGTAACCAAAATTGATTAATATTTTAAGACCTGGATGCACGTAAAGCTAGGGTTTTATACCAACCAACCTAACCATGTTATCGTCACATGTCACCATCCTAGGAATAAAGAAACGATGCAAAACAGAAATAGCTGGCTGCATCAACTCTATTCTTGGTGATCGACATGTGGTGTGTCGTCACCCAAACCTCCATGAGGACCGGAGGACATATACTTTTGCACATGTGCAATGCAGTAGAGAGATGTACGCTGAATTGATCGATCTCTTCCTTTTCGGTGATGTTGGCCAAGAAATTGGCGAGGGGTTGGTTGGGAAAACCCTAGATTTGCGCGCGTCCAGGTCTTAAATCTTAATCAATTTCAGTTGTACCTTTTTTTCTGAATCATGACAATAAAATCGACAATATATATTCAAAACTTAATCATGACCACATATATATTTGATTGCAAGTGAGAATAAAATATCACTTATTTTATAGAAATATTAAATTTACACGAAATAAAATTATCTCAAATAACAAAACAGATTACACCATTGCAAAGAGCTCGTCGAGACGATCGAAATTGATATATTATTTGCTATTTGGAGCTCCAAATAAAAAGATATTGATTTCACAAATTAAATAGGAGTGCTGATGTCATCACTGACATCAGCAACACTACAATGCCCATTCAAAACCGCCATGCAAACCATTCAAAACCGGGTTGGACCTAGGGTGAACAGTTTTGCAAGTTCAAGGGGTTGGATGTCTGGTTTTCAAGTTCATTGACCCATTTGACACAGCGCTGCAAGTTCATGTACCCACGGTGTATTTAACTCTTTTGTTAATGCCCTGCTGGAGGAACAGTTATGTTCTTTAATTGTTCTTTAATTTCTCGTAGAGTAGTTTGGTCAGTGCCTTGGTTATGCTGGAGAAACAGTTATGTTCTTTGGATGGCTGTAACTTTTGAGCTCTATTCTGCTATTTAAATATATATGGTCATCTATTTGTTGTGTCACGTAGTAGATATGTCCAGTAATTAGAAACAAAACATGGAAATTTCAGATTAATTAACTGTTCGCAGAGAAGTAATAAATGTTACGTAGGAAAACTGAACCAAAAACCGAAACAAGCACATCCTTTTGTTTTGCTGATGTCTTTATCTCTTACCCATCTGGAAGTTAAATATGGAACACTGTTACGTGTCCTTTGCCTGCCCTGTTAGATGTTGCCGACCTCGTGAATGAGGTGATCAGCGTTATAGTTGAGGCCTTCCCAATTCGCTTGTTAAAGAGATGTTGGTGACTTTGTTAGTTATGTCAGGACTTAAGAACAGTTAAGTTGGCAGGTATTTCAACTTCCGCCCTGTTCGCTTGGCTTATCAGCCACCAGCCATGAGTACTTTTCTCTCAGAACAAACCAGCCACCAAGAATCAGTAACAAGATCTTTTCTCTCGTAACAAACCAAAGACTAACCATACCACCAGCCAAACGAACAGTTTGTTCAAAGGGTTATTCTAACCTTGTAACACCTGATTGGGGCTAAAAGGCTTTGTTGGGTTGTTGCTGTTTATAATGTCTCTGTATCTACCTTTATAATATTTAGCAGCTCTTGCTGAGAAGGCTGATTTAAATCAGCGGTGTGTCATGGCAGTTAATACTTTGAGGAAAGCAGGTGTTTACATTTTACTTTTTTTTACAACAATTTACATTTTACTTTGAAGTGTTGATGAGTCCATAATGATCGATAATGCAAAAATATTAAAAAAATTAAAAAGAAACTATGTGCCTGCAACATGCTGAATGACGTAACCTTAAAGAAAGTTGTATCAATGGCGATTTCATTACTGATTAATTAGTAAATACATGTTTTTACCATTATAACTATCAGTATTTGTTATCCAGTGTCAACACCTGCAAGTAGGTAGACAGCCCTAAATAATAACTTGCTTTTGAAAAGAATGATGCGTGCACCTTCAGTGTACAAACAGTTTTACTACACCTTCAGATGTCACCACTATCTTTAGGTGCTATATATTTGCTTCAACACTGCAGTTTTTGGGCTGGAGGCTTAAGATTCGTGAGAAATGCTCCAATGCAAACGTCTGGAGTTTCTGTTGGAGTTCATGTCCCAAATGTTTCGGCATTTGTTAAAGACACATTCAGATTAATAGATCGTCAAACTTTTGTTGCGGTCAATGTTCAGATGTCAGTGGTTGTGGAATTGCAGCCCTGCTATGATGGCAAATGCAGATTCGACTATTCGAGAGCCATCGGCTGGTTTTATTGCTGTAGAAATGGACTTCTTTTATATACACTCTTGTAGTCTAATTATATTATTTTGATATGCATGAGCTTATCACTTTTTAATCTTAAATCGATCCATATCTTTCTGTTTTCTTCTTATGTCATCACCGTATTCTAGTGGTCTTTACGTTTTATCAATCTGCGACTCTAAAATTTGATAGAGCATTTTTGTAGAGTGAGAAACCTGAAGGTATGTTGTGAAGCACATCAAAGTTGGTGTTTTAGATGTGCAAGCTTCTGCCTCAGTGTTTGCTTTTCTTCCTCCCTAAATTTATGTCGACTTCGATAAAAAATATATATATATAGCTGTCTTATTAGCAGTGAGTTGCTCCTCTACAATAATATGTGATTTAGGTAATGTTTGTATACATTTGAAGTGACAAGACTCAACGTTACGAATTTTAACTGCTTGCATAGTAGCTAGATTCCATTTATACAAAATAGTGGGAACATATGTGAAATTACCCAGCATATCACCTCTATTAAAAATAACAAATTTGATACTACTAGTATGTTTACCTTTTTAATTCACTCAGACATCTAAACGACATGGTGAGACGTACTCCTCCGATTCCCTATTAGAAGTTATTTGGGACAAAATTTGAGTCAAATGTTGGGAATATAAATCATTAATAACTTTTAAGTCATTGAGTTTGAAAATGTGAAAATCATATAAATAGATTTGTCTTTAATATTACTTTCATAAGAATATACATATATAACTTTCCAATAAAGATTTTTATAGAAAAGAGAAGTTAAATTGTACTTTGGTGACCATGTCAATGTCCTAAACGACTTCTAATACGCAACCGGAGGGAGTAATCTCAAATTTAAGCCGAAAATAAATTAGTCTTGCTAGGCAAGGAAACAATCAAACAAACATCCTAAATTCCCGCTCCATTCCAAATAAATCCATTTATGCGATATAAAAAAGCAAAAAGGTTATAATAATAAAATAAAAAGGGAAGTATTCCATCGGCTGCCACCCTTTTTCTTTCTCGCGTTAACATAAAGCAGATCGCTGAGACATCGGTCCTCGTCCATCTCCGGCGAATCAGATGGCGTCCCGCCTCGCGTCCCGCCTCCTCCTTCGCCGCCCCACCGCTGTATGGGGCATCCTCTCTTTCCCTCTCTCATCTCGTGGGCTGATCCGTTATCATGGTTGGGGTTGGATCATCTCATCTCGAATCGAGTAGCGTCGAATGGTTTGATTCCGCTGGTCCCTTCAGGCGATTTTGATTGCTGTAGTATCGGTGCTAGGTGCATGAAAAAAATTTCTTGCCTCGCGTCATGCTGATTAGGCGAGCAGAGGGATCGCTAAGCAAGCATTGGAGCCTCCGACGATTTGTTGTCTTGTAGCTGCTTGCTTACGGTCTAAACCGGCGGGTTGGGTTTGTAATTTGGCACAATCTAGGGGATTCCTGATGAGGTTTGCAATTACTTATCGGTGATCTGCCAATATTTTGCTAGTGTTTGACGGCCGGCTCGAATGTTGGATGAATCTTACAGTGTGAATTTTTGACATGCTATGAAACTGAAATTGGCCGCAGGTGTGCTTCTGTCAAATTCTTGTATTCATTTTTCAAATGGTCGGTGTTGCTTGGCTTGGTTAGTTGAGTATATATCATGAGTTGAAAGCTGATATGCCACTGACATCTCGCTTTTCACGTAGTTTATTGTTAATCTGTTATTCTGTTATCAGAGGATACAATTAGTTATCTCTATAAAACCACTTGCATGGTACAATCAACATTGTTATTTGTGGCAAAATGCTTCATTGACAACCAAAAACGACATTTATTGGAAAATTGAAGTCGACGTCTTGGACTACAATAACAGTTTGTTTTCCCTTCTTAATCTGAGAATTAACATGCAGATTTCTGTATTATTGCTTATTTGTTCACACCTTCCACAGAAGATTAGTTTTCCATTTTCAACTAGTATAAAATTCATTTTCAACTAGTATAAAATTTAAAATTTTTCCATTATTCTTTATTTTGTTTTCACAACATATATGTTTTGTTTTTGTTCACTTTTTTTGGCTGATATAATGCTGCTTGCAGACAGTATGCATTTTACAAAGTTGCAGCCATGTCAGACATTTCAGCACTCAGCTCCTCGAAGGTAACTGGATCTAGTCATGTAGAAGTTGATTATTATTAGTTGTCATAGGATCTAATGTTATTTCACAATCTTTGTGGCAGGTGTTCCTAAATATTCAAAGCCAGCTCGGTAAGTTGCAGACTTCATGCTTCTTATCTTCAAGTTTATTACTGCAGTTTTAGTGAAACCCATCTTTTTTTAACAAAAATGTGACTTCTATTGTTTTTTAGTGGATGCAATTTCCTTCCAAATTATCAACTTTGGAGTAGATCATTTGCATCAAAGAATGGTACGTTTATGAGTCATGTAGAGTACACATAATTTGTAAATAGACTCCATATGGATACTTCCTAAACTCTTTTTTCTTCCTCTTAAGGTGATTTGGTTGAAGCTGTTGTGCCTTTTATGGGTGAATCAGTAACTGATGGAACCCTAGCCAACTTCCTAAAGAGTATGCGTCTTGCTGATGACATGTTGTCCTCTTCAGAACCTGGAGACAGAGTTGAAGCTGATGAGCCTATAGCACAGATCGAAACTGATAAGGTGATATACTTCTCTTACAAGCTAGTCTTGTATTATTGTATGATATACTTCTGGAATTTCACTGAATTGAAAATTTCCCCTTTGGTTTTTAGGTTACAATAGATGTTTCCAGTCCAGAAGCTGGGGTTATTGAAAAGGTGAATGCATTTCCATCATTGTGATATCCATGTTTATTAACTTCCCTAGAACTTGCCAACTGGTTATTTGGCAGCAAGCTGTGTTTCTCACAGTATCAGTGCTTTGCAGTTCATTGCCAGTGAAGGCGACACTGTTACTCCTGGTACAAAGGTTGCTGTCATATCTAAGTCTGCTATTCCAAATGAGGCCCATGTTTCACCACCTGAAGAGGCCTCCCAGAAGGAGACCCCTCCACCACCTCCTGAAGAGAAAAACAAGGTTGAGGAGAAATCACCAAAAGTAGAACCTGTCAAAAAGAAGGAGCCAAAATTAACCATGCCACCACTAAAATCCTCCCCTTCAGAACCCCTGCTCCCTCCAAAGGAAAGAGAGAGACAGGTAAGTCTGTATCTGTCACATGATTTTATATAATTGGTATGCTATGTTATCAAACTAAATATTATGAGTTGTCCCGCAGTGTTTAACCATTATAATTTCAGGTACCTATGCCAAGACTCAGGAAGCGTATTGCAAACCGTCTGAAGGATTCGCAAAACACTTTTGCAATGTTGACTACATTCAACGAAGTGGACATGTCAGTGCATAACCAAGCTATTCTCTTCTCTAGGATGTTATTGTTGCTTCTCACCCTGACTTGAGCCTGTATTTACACTAGGCAGGCAGTTTTGAAATCCCAACTGACCCTTTGATAGTTGTGTAATTTAATATTGCCTCCACTTTATATCATTAGGTTAGCACGATCATTATTAACAAATGTTCTTGTTCAAATGAGCCCCCATTAATCTTGTTTTTTTCTTAAAAATGTTCAACTGATCTCACTTTTCTTTTACTGAACACAATTCCTTATTATTTTGTCTGTTTGATCATTGTGTGTTATTCTTTAGGACTAACATGATGAAGCTGCGTTCTGATTACAAAGACAAGTTTGTTGAGAAGCACGGTGTCAAGTTGGGTCTCATGTCCTGCTTTGTCAAGGTGATGACAATTTGATGGGCTGTTTAAACTATACAATACTGGATACAGTGCTTATCCCAGTCGCTTTTGCAGGCTTCTGTTTCTGCCCTCCAAAACCAGCCAGTTGTTAATGCTGTCATTGATGGTGATGACATCATATACAGAGACTACATTGACATTAGTGTTGCTGTTGGTGTTAGAATGTATTGCGTACAGCCTGTACAGCCCATATTGGGCCTGCGGCCCATTGGCCTTGTATATTGTAACCCTAGCCTTCTAGGCTATATAATGAAGGTCACCCCCCTGATTAGGGTGTGCGGTGTTTCTCTACATGGTATCACGAGTCTAGGAAATCAATCTTGGGTTTCCCCTCTCTCCTTCCGCTGCTCCACCGCTCCAGGCCGCCGCCGCGCGCGCGCGCGCCGCCGCCGCCGCCGATCCACGCGCCCCTCACGGGTCGCACCAAGCCGCCGCCGCCGCTGCTCCTCCTTCGAGCGGGCCGCCGCCGCCGCATCCGCTTTGCTTCCCGCGGGCGTCGCCCGGCCGCCGTCGCTGCGGCCTTCGCCGCGTCGACCGGGGAGCCGCGCGCCCGCCGCCCGTCCACGCGGCTTCGCCCGCGCCGCCGCCGACCGGGCGCCGCGCGTGCTCGTGCGCCCCGCCGCCGATCGCGCCCGTCGCCCGGGACCGCCTCGTCCCCGCCCGACCGGGAGCCGCGCGTGCTCGCGCGACCCGCCGTCCGTCGCGCCCGTCGCCCAGGACCGAGTCGTCCCGCCCGGCCTGCGCCCGTCTGCCGACCCTAGCCGCAATGACGTCCGCCGCCAACGACTCCGCCACCTCCGGCGTCCTAGGGTCCCAATCCTCTGGGAGCTCCCTCGCTACGGCTTCCTTCTTCGCCGCCTATGCATCCGTCAACGTCAAGCAGCACGTGCCGATCTCCCTCAGCCTCGAGCGCCCTAATTACTCCAAGTGGAAGGCATTCTTCACCGCCCTCTGCGCCAAGTACGGGCTGCTCGGCCACGTTGATGGCACGGAGGATGCACGCCCGACTGATCCCCTGTGGTCTCAGCCTGATGCCTGCATCCGCGGATGGATGTACGGCTCCATCGACGACGCCGTCCTCGACCTCGCCATGGAGCCCAATCAGGATGCCCGTGCCCTGTACGTCTCCATCGAGGCTTTGTTCCAGGCGAACAAGGAGTCTCGCGCGGTCGTCCTTGAACAGGAATTCCATAGCCTGTCCCAGGGCGACCTCTCCGTTGACGCCTACGCTCAGCAGATGAAGCGCACCGCCGACGCCCTGCGGGAGGTTGGTCACACCGTATCTCCGGCACAGCTTGTGCTGAACCTTCTGCGCGGCCTCAACCCTCGCTTCGCCAACACCGTCGACATCATCGCCAACACGTCGCCACTTCCCGACTTCAAGTCTGCCACCAACATGCTCCGCGTCAAGGAACTCCGCCTCGGCGCTGCAGGCAAGGAGGCCTCGGCCTCGGCTCTCGGCCGCTTCCACTGCCCCGTCGACCTGTACGTCGTCCTCGTGCCCACCCACCTCCTCCAACAACCGTGGGGGCAGTGGCAAGGGCAAGGGCGGCAAGGGCAAGGGAGGGCGGAGCAAGGCCGGCGGTGGCGGCGGTGGCGGTCGCAACCGACAGCACGGTGGTCATCGGCGGCACGGCGGCGGTTTCGGCGGGCGCCGGACTCCTCGGCCCGGCCGGTCCCTCGGGTTTGCTACAACCCCCGGGTCGGCCCGTGGGCTTCCTCGGGCACCCGGTGGTCCCCTCGGCGGTGGGCGCCACCTCCACCGCCTCCACGGCAAGCCCACACCGCCTTCGCGCCGTCCCGGCTCTCCGCCGCCGGCCCCGCTCCGGTAGCCGGGACGCCGCCGGACCGATCGCCGCCCTCAACCGGTGGCGGTGCAAGGGTCTTCACCTTGGGTCATGGACGGCGGAGCGACATCCCACATGTCCTCCAATGACGGTATACTTCTCTCCCGTCTCCCGTCACCGCATCTTCCATCATCGTTGGTAACGGGCGAGTCCATCCCTATTTCCGGTCGTGGCACTTCTTCTTTACGCATAGCCGATCGTCTTTTTCATCTTAATAACGTTCTTGTCGCTCCTCGGCTTACTCGCAACTTGTTATCCGTTCGACGCCTTACTCGCGACAATAACTGTTCTATTGAGTTTGACGCCTCTGGTTTTTCTGTTAAGGATCTCCAGACCAAGATGGTCCTCCTTCGGTGCAATAGTGATGGGGACCTCTACACCGTTCCCCACCACATGCCTCCTCGTTGTCATGTCGCTGTCGTCTCTCCGGAGCTTTGGCATTCTCGTCTTGGGCATCCGGCCACCGGCGGCCGTTCGGACTCTACATAAACTTTCGGCTATTCGGTGTAATAAAGCGACTCGCCGTATTTGTCATGCCGCGCACTAGGCAAACACGCCAGACTGCCGTTTGCTAGTTCGGTCTCTAGTACCTTAGCACCATTTGAACTCCTCCATTGTGATATTTGGACCTCTCCAGTTTTGAGTATTTCTGGTTATAAATTTTATCTTGTGATAGTTGACGATTTTACTCATTACTGTTGGTTTTTTCCCCTGCGCCACAAATCAGATGTTCACGAACACCTTGTTCAGTTCATAGCTTATGCTCACACACAGTTCAGTTCTCCTGTACGCTGTTTTCAGGCCGACAACGGCACGGAGTTCCTCAACAATGCCACCTCTTCCTTCCTGGCTGGCCGCGGCATTCTTCTCCGTACTTCGTGCCCTTACACGTCTGCCCAGAACGGCAAGGCTGAGCGCATGCTACGCACACTGAACAACACCGTTCGGACCCTCCTGATACATGCCGCCATGCCTCCCTCCTACTGGGTTGAGGCACTTTCCACCGTCGTGTTTCTTATCAACCGGCGGCCCTCATCGTCCATCGCCAACGGTATTCCCTATCACCGTCTTTTTCACAAGATGCCAGACTACTCCCTTCTCCGAGTCTTTGGTTGCCTGTGCTACCCGAATCTTAGTGCCATGACTCCCCACAAACTGTCTCCTCGCTCAGCAGCATGTGTCTTCCTTGGTTACCCTCCTTCTCAGAAGGGTTACCGATGTCTTGACCTTTCCACTCGCAAGATCATCATCTCGCGTCACGTTGTTTTTTATGAGACTCACTTTCCGTTTGCGGCTTCGAAGCCTCGACCGGACTCGTTTGATTTTCTGTTACAGGACATCCTCCCCGCGCCTGCCCCGTCTACTCTAGACGCTCGGCACACGCGGGCTTCCGTTCCACCGGTCTCGGACGACGCAGCGACCCGTCGGGTTGGACCCCGGCCATCCTGTGGCACGGCGCCGCGTACCGACGTGCCACGGGCGACGCCTCCGACGGCGCCCGCGCCCTCGACCGCCGCACGGGTCGACCCCGGCGCCGGCATCCTAGGCGCCGGGCCCGGCGCTTCGGCCTTCACTACGGCGGCGCCCGCCCCGGCCGCGGTTCTCCAGCCGTCGCCAGCTGCACCACCGGTCTCCGAGCCGCCGATCGAGTCGTCCACTTCTCCGGCTCCCCTCGCGCCCCCGGTACGGGCGACCCGCTCACAGACAGGCTCCCTGCCACCACCCATGCAGCGCTACGGCTTCACCGCGGTCACCTCGGCGTCTCCACTGCCTACCACCACTCGCGCCGCGCTCGCGGATGCGAATTGGCGTGCCGCGATGGCTGATGAGTACAAGGCCCTCGTCGACAATGGCACCTGGCGTCTCGTCCCTCGCCCGCCTCGCGCCAACGTCATCACCGGCAAGTGGGTCTTCAAGCACAAGTTCCATGCTGACGGCTCCCTGGCACGCCATAAGGCCAGGTGGGTCGTTCGGGGTTTTTCGCAGCGATATGGCATCGACTACGATGAGACGTTCAGCCCGGTCGTCAAACCAGCCACCATCCGGGCTGTTCTCAGCATCGCCGTCTCCCGTTCCTGGCCGATCCATCAGCTGGACGTGAAGAACGCCTTCCTCCACGGTCATCTCCACGAGACAGTCTACTGTCAGCAGCCGCCTGGATTTGTCGACCCGGCTGCCCCCGATCACGTCTGTCTCCTGCAAAAGTCCTTGTATGGGCTCAAGCAGGCGCCCCGAGCGTGGCACCAGCGCTTCTCTGGCTTCGTGCAGCAGACTGGCTTCACTGCTTCGATCTCCGACACATCCCTCTTTGTTTACAAAGAGGGCGCCGACATCGCCTACCTGCTGCTCTACGTCGACGACATCATTCTGACAGCCTCGTCGACCCGGCTTCTTCGACGCCTCACCGAGTCCCTTCACTCCGAGTTCGCCATGACAGATCTCGGGGATCTTCATCATTTCCTCGGGATTTCTGTCACACGTTCCTCCGACGGACTCTTCCTCTCCCAGCGACAGTACGCTGCCGACCTGCTTCAGCGCGCCGGCATGGCTGAGTGTCACTCTACGGCGACTCCTGTGGACACTCATGCCAAGCTATCGGCTGTGGATGGCGCTCCCGTGGCAGATCCCACTCAGTATCGCAGCCTTGCCGGCGCTCTGCGCATCTCACGGCCGACCCGTCGGACCTCGCCTATGCAGTCCAGCAGGTGTGTCTTTTCATGCACGACCCGCGTGAGCCTCATCTAGCACTGCTCAAGCGCGTCCTGCGGTACGTCAAGGGCACCCTCTCCACCGGGCTACACATCGGCACTGGCGCCATCACCAGTCTGACGGCCTACTCCGATGCTGATTGGGCGGGTTGTCCAGATTCTCGGCGCTCTACTTCCGGCTACTGCGTCTTCCTTGGCGACAACTTGGTCTCTTGGTCCTCCAAACGACAGACTACGGTCTCTCGTTCGAGTGCGGAGGCTGAGTATCGTGCAGTCGCGCACGCTGTGGCTGAGACCTGTTGGCTGCGTCAGTTGCTTCAGGAGCTTCATGCACCCATCTCTTCGGCGACAATTGTTTACTGTGACAATGTCGTATGTTGTCTACATGACCGCTAACCCGGTCCATCATCGTCGCACGAAGCATATCGAGATCGACATCCACTTTGTTCGCGAGAAGGTTGCTTTGGGACAGGTTCGGGTGCTCCATGTTCCCTCGTCTCATCAGTTCGCGGACATTATGACCAAAGGGTTACCCGTACGGTTGTTTCTCGACTTTAGGTCCAGTCTTTGTGTTCGTGACACTCCCGCTTAGACTGAGGGAGGGTGTTAGAATGTATTGCGTACAGCCTGTACAGCCCATATTGGGCCTGCGGCCCATTGGCCTTGTATATTGTAACCCTAGCCTTCTAGGCTATATAATGAAGGTCACCCCCCTGATTAGGGTGTGCGGTGTTTCTTTACAGTTGGCACTTCCAAGGCATGGACACCATTTTAATCTTAAGTTGAATGCCTAGCTATCTTTTTTTCTGTGTCCAGGCATAATCATTTCATATGGATGCCTCTTTGTCTTAGGGACTTGTTGTGCCCGTCATTCGCGATACTGACCGGATGAACTTCGCGGATATTGAGAAGGGGATAAACAACCTTGCTAAGAAAGCAAATGCGGGAGCACTTTCAATTGATGAGATGGCAGGGGGGACCTTCACCATCTCAAATGGTGGTGTCTATGGAAGCCTTATCAGCACGCCGATCATCAACCCCCCACAGGTTTCCTTTTTTGTTTGCCTATAAATTGCTTCTTGTTAATTTCTGTGCAAAGAGAATACCAACTTCGACACAATTCACACCAATGCAGTCAGCAATCCTCGGGATGCATTCCATCGTTCAGCGCCCCATGGTCGTGGATGGCAAGATTGTCGCGCGACCAATGATGTACCTTGCATTGACGTACGACCATAGGTTGGTCGATGGCAGAGAAGCTGTTCTCTTCCTGCGCCGCATCAAGGATGTGGTTGAAGATCCTTGGAGGTTGCTCCTCGACATATAGTTTCTTGCACCATTGCTGGGCTGCAAATTGTTGTCCTGGTTTTTCCAAATAATTGGATGCAAAAATTTTGACTCCTATCATTGCTAGCCAGCCTCAGAACTGTAAAAGAGAGCGCAGCAGATACTTTGTTCCTTTTGCCCTCCAGATATTACTAGTTGGCATGTAGTAGCTCTGTGAGCATGTTCTCGTTTCACAAGAGCAAATGAAGATTGCTCACCTTTTGTTGCCGTACGTCATGGTGATTTCTCTACAACAATTACAACTTGTTTCCTGTCAGATGCTGCATCCCACGAAAGCTTCGTTGTATGGTTCGAATTGCATCTGCCAAAAGGCAAATATTTTATCATTCTTGGAAGGAAGATGTTCTTCTCCTTGCCTGGCAACGCCTGGTTAGCGCGATGGATAAACTGAAGGCGGGGGAGCCAGGTTATTACTATCACTGCTCAGAGTGCTTGCCTTGTGTAGCTCGTGTCATACTCCGAATTTGAAATTGGCATAGCCAAAGAAACTAGAAATCTAGAATGCGTATTGTAGTGTTGTTCTGAAACACTATGTGGTTAGAAATAAAATGACGCTCGCGTTCAGATCCATATATTCATGATAGCCGTTCTGCATTTTCACGAATAAAGGCATTGTAAGTAAATAACATACAAAACCATATACATGCTCATACCATCTGGTACCAATTTTACATTTTACGTCAGTCTGCTCAGAATCATGGTCTTTTCAAATGACATGCATGATTGAAGCGTCTGCTCAGAATCATGGTCTTTTCAAATGATATGCATGATTGAAGCGCTACGCCGCTACCATATGGAAAATGCAAGGTGCTCATACGCTGCAATTCCCATCAAGAGCCATGCATTTCCCTTCATTCATGGACAAAACGGACCAAAACAGCATGCAATGTTCCTTTTAACTGCTTGTGAACTCCTGACATCAGTCAAATTGATACGTGAAAACAGGGGGGGGGGGGGGGGGGGGGGTCAAAGTAAACAAGCAAAACAACTCCTTTGCCGTTTACATCTGAAATCAGAACAAATTTAGTTACCTCTACTCCAGATTTGCAACTCCGTGGTCTTCACATGATTGAGCAGCATCGACCTACTTGCAAGATTTCCAACAAGCATAACATGCAATAGGACCTAATATTTACCCATTTGTAACACCCCACACAGGCTATTCCATCTCTCAGATCTCAATAGAACCTAGCAAAGAGTCGATATCAGGTGTTACAATTGCACGCTTTCCGATCTCCCCTATGCCGCAGCAGTGCTTCTCCCTGGTGTTAATCGCTACAGCTTCCTGAGGAAACATGCAATTCGAGCCAGCTGAAACCTGTACAGTATGTCAATTTTGAGCGCATCACCAAGAGGAAAAAGAAATAAAATGCACCATGCAGGAAAAAGAAACAAAATGCACCATGCAGAAGTTTATGGCGTTTAGTACTTACATCAAAGAGCACATCACCGAGCTTCATCTTCACTTTACCACTCTTGTACACGAGCATCTTCCCCATGAAGCCATCTGGGAGCTCTTTCAGACCACAGCCATGGATGGAGTCGAGATGCCTCTTCCTGTTGCCCCCCATGGATTTTGCATTCATATTCATATTTGTGTCAGCATCTGGGTCAGTCTGCCTTGGTAAAGGAAGAGTTGTAGGTAACTGGAAGAAGAGCAACTGCGGTGTATCTACCCTTTCCTGTCAGGATAAGAAAATCTATCGATATAAGACAAGATAGTTTAGATAAAAGCATATACAATACTGAATACAATAAAATAACAGTTCAGTTAATATGTGAGTTTTGCTTTTGATGTGAAACAATACGGTATACTCCCTCCGTCCCATAAAAGAGTGCAATTTTAGTTTTTCTAAGACAGATTAGTGGAGGAATGAAAAGACTCTAATACCCTCATTTGTTTGCCAAGTGTAGTATGTTTTGTCATGCAAATCAGATCTGAGCACTTAATTAGGAAGGTAATTAGATCTATTTTCTAGGATTGCATTCTTTGTGAGATTTTTTTCAAAAGTTAGAATTGCACTCTTTTATGGGACGGAGAGAGTACATACCATCAGACCAAGTTCTTCAGCTGCACTCAATGGATGAATGTCCGACGAATGTCCGAATTCCTCTTCATCAAGAATATCTGTTTTATACAGTGGAACGCTAATGAGTACCAGACAAAGAGTGTCCCACTGTGCATCATACCACAAAACACAGAAGAAACAAGAACTGGAGAACCTGCATTTCCAGAGTTGGGCCTTCTCAGTGGTAGAGTAACAGGATAATTGGTGCAGTTGTAGTCCTGCAGAAGTTACTAACAGATGAAATCAATAACAGAAGAATGCACACCATGTTTGTGTTGTTGATGTATCTACTCACCCATGGTTCATCGTGCTCCTTGGGTAATTTTACAGCAGATACGCCTGGAAACACATGGAACAAACGATATAACTATCTTTTTCAGTTACTCAATTGCTGAATTGCACGATGCTTAAGAAATAAATGCATATGGGAAGGACCAGGGTTCGCAAAACCGGTGGGAACAATTCTGGTTCGGCCGGTTTCCGGTGGAACCGGTCCGGCCCGGTACATGAACCGGTCCGGTTCGCACCTCCAAACCGTGCCTAAAATTTTTACCCATCAGCAAACCGGCCGGTTTGACTGGTTTACCGGCCGGTTTTTATTGAACCGTGGGAACCGGCCATCCACGGTTCTGTTAACCCTGGCAAGGACTATACTAATAACAAGTACAATTTTCCTTACCAACTTGCAGAACACATTTATTTGATTTATGAACACATTAAGCATGAAACAGATGAGTGCAAATCTGTACCTGATGAAAAGCTTCTTCGAGTAGGGAAAGTTCTTGCAATTGAAGGGTCTGCTCGTCCAAATGCAACCTGGACGGGGGTTCCTGTGTCATGATGGAGAAAATGCGAGATAAAGCAACATGTTAAAGTTGGTAACTAAAACTAACTAAAACTACAAAAAGAATCACACAAGTTTCCAACTAGCATCCTACGCTCCTACTGAAAGTAGGCTGTGATTTTAGAACTTTAGGAGGTTTATCCTGACAGCAGCTCAAGTTTATTGATGAGTTAGTCAACTTAACTCCCACTGGAGAGAGAAATATGGCGTATGAGATCGAGTCCTTTCTAGGTTAAGAAGATGATTACAAGGATCTCTATACCATTCAAAGATTGCAAAGTTAGATATATACCATTGATCCGACATGTCATTGGCTCATGCGAACCCCACATGTAAGTGAGACAACAATGGTATATATCTAAAGTTGCAATCTTTTAATGGTACAGATCCGAATTTCCCGATTGAGGAATAATCACCTTGTTTCCCAGCCTTACTTCCACTTCCGGGGCTATAAGTGCTCTGCAATATGAAGCTAGGAATTATATGCTACTGAATCAAGCATATAGAAAACTAGATGCTTAAGTACCTGCAAGCTCCCAAGTGCAGACATCAATTTCTTATCAATTGTCAGAGCCTTGTTCTCCTCTTGTGGTTCCCTGTAGAATCCACCATAACTTTCACTCAACATATAATCTAGTAAACTAAATAAGAGTAATAGGAGAATAGAAAACATAGAGCTGTTTACGTTTTAGGGATGATCTTTGGGTCTTTCTTAGGAAGAACTTTGGGTGAAAATTTAAGTCCAGCCTGCATTACAGAAAGGTAAAGAAAAGGTAAGCACCAAAAAGCATTAACTTATGCATGAACAAAGTCACATAATTAAGGAAATACCGACTTTGCGGCGACGCTGAGGAGTGGAGCCATCCGCCTCTTTCTTCTTTGTATCTTCCTTATCCATAAGAGCGACTGGGATACATACAGTAGTGTAAGGTAAAGGGGCATGCAGGCATCTACCAAAACAGTAATTTTGCTAAGTTAACTACATAAGTGCACAACTGTCTAAATCAACTTGCAAAATTTCTTAAAATGCCTTCCTGCATCACTTCATTTTATGTTCAGTATCTTCTTAAAATCAAAATAAGAACCTATGCAGCACGGATACAGATACGTGTATCGGTATCGGAGGATACGGATACACGGATATGGCAATTTCCCAAACAATCTGATACGTGGATACGTTTAAACAATTTTTATTAAATAGATATATAACATTGCATATTACATTGCAAAATAGATGTTCAAGTTCAACAAGAGACATTAAGGTCTATTACACTCGATAAAATGACAGCAGCAGGCAGCAGGTTCCAATTGAAGAAATTAATAAAATGTAGTAGCAAACTAGCAATATAGTACTACAATAGGATAGGATAGCTTCAAGCCATCAACAATCAAGCTTCTCCCTCGACTTCCTCATTGTTCTCAATGTCCAGATCATCCAATCTAAATGATATAGCCTGCAACTCAGGTTCATCAATGGAAAGGTCAGCATTTTCAAGAAGACCTACACCACTAAAGGAATCAAAAGAATCTCCTCCAACATCCCGTACTTTGACTAGCACTAGCTGCACTACTCAAATTTGGAGATGCCATAGAGCTGGACAATGGACATTGGACAGAATTAATCGGTGCACTAGTTCAGTTCTAGGTTCGATTGGGGAGGGAGGGGATCAGGGCCTTCAGGGGAACTCACCTCACGGTCGCAGGAAGCAGGGCAGGGCAGCCGTAGCAGGAGGTACGGGCAGCCGTCGCCGTCAGCCGTCGCAGGAGGCAGGGCGGGCACGGCGGCTCGTCTCCGTCCGGACTCCGGCGATGCGGATTGCGGAGGCTGGTCGCCGGGCAGCCGCCGTCGCCGTGCGCCCGTGCGGCGCGTGGTGGAGGTGGGCGGAATGGAAGGGGCGACTGCGTGAGTCGAAGGAATTGCAGGGGAGGGAATGAGGGATGGATAGTGCCATAGTGGATGAGTCTCCACTGACATGTGAGAGAGCGATTACTCTCACTAACATGTGGGACCGGACCCACATGTCGTGGTAGTGAGTCCCTAAGGCTAAGTCCAACAAGAGAAGGCAAAATAAGAGAGGCATTAGGGATTTTGCCTTGGGGTTATTTGGATTTGTACCATTACAATTTGCCAAAGTTGGAGATATACCATTACAATTCACCTATTTGGAAATTTACCATTACAACTTCAAGTTTCACTGATCGATGCTATTCTCTACGTCCCCCAGCCATTTGGGCCCATTGTCAGGCGTATTTGTACTGTGCGTATTTTTGTATGGTCGATTTTGCCCCTGTGCTCAAACAAAGAGCTCCCTGTGAGTACCTGTGTCCCCATCCTCTCACTCTGTTTCTCTCTCACGCAGTCTCCTCTCCAAGCCTGGCGACGGCGGCCCGAACCCTAGCCGCCGGCGTGCCTCTACCCGCGCCCGCACCCCAGCTCTGCCCGGATCCGGCGCCCTCCTCTGAGCTCCTACGCAGATGCGCGATGGCTGACCCCACGGATATGGAGGGCGGCGACGAGAGGTATGAAACTCGCATGGATCTCCAAGCTTCATTGACTAGAAATCTGAGTACCGATGCGAGTAGGTCGAGGAATTTCGCTGACCCTAGTGTATTTTTTGCTATTGTTGATTGCTGTTAGGGTTCGGTTGTTCTGCTTAGAGATTAAAGTGCAAGGTTTCTGTTCTACACACAGTGACGGTAGCAAATCTTACACGAAGCCTAGTGTGATTCAATGGGGTGTGGAGGTAGGATCGTTCAGTGTTGAGTTGCTGATGCAAAGCTTGACCAATCAGTTGAAATGGTCCCCTAGCCAAGTTCCTTGTGTGTGGTTTTTTGACAAAAGGATGTGTGAAGACGTCAGACTATATAATGACTTCTAGATGCATGATTTGTTTGAAATGTATAAGGATCAGATGCATTGCGAACTTGTTGCAGGAGTTTTTGAAAGAACCATTGCAGATGTTGATGAGCACGCTATCATAGAGCCTCTTTGTGTGATTCCTAGTGCTGATAACCAAGATGTAGAGCCTGAAGTAGAGCCTGAGCATCCTATTCCAGATCCTGTTGAACCAGATGGAGGACCAAAGTATCCTCCAGAGCCTGAAGTAGAGCCTGAGCATCCTATTCCAGATTCTGTTGAACCAGATGGAGGACCAAAGTATCCTCCAGAGCCTGAGCATCCTATTCCAGATCCTGTTGAACCAGATGGAGGACCAGAGTATCCTCCAGAGCTTGAACTAGAGCCTGACAGGGAACCTGACATGTTTGACAATGAGGAGGAGTATGTGGGTGTAGATGATGAGTTGATGTACATGCCAGTACCAATTCATCAGGGCAATAACAATGCACAGGCTGCTAACAATTCTACTCCAGAACCATATGCTAATGCTGATGATGGGAATGATTTTGGTGCTGTTGAAGGAGGTGTTCCTCTTGAGGCAGAGATTGATGATGCAGATCCACAAGAGATCCATGTGATTCATGATCCAGAAAACCCCAAGATTGTGGAGGGAGGGCAATTTCCTGACATAGTATCATTCAGGAAGGCAATTAGGCATTATGGAGTGAAGGTTGGATTTGAGTTTGCTGGCCTGATAACTGATAAGACAAGATTCATTGCCAAGTGTAAAGCAAAGGGTTGTCCTTGGCGCATTCATGCTTCCAGGATTTTTGATGGAAAGACAATACAGGTCATGTTGAGGATTTCATTAATTTTCAGTTCATTAATAATTCATTTTGTTAACTATTACGTGACTAATGGTATGTTCAATTTGTTTTTGCAGATCAAAAAGCTACCTTCAGTCCACAATTGTGCTACCACTAAACTCAGAGTAGGGAAGATGGCCACACAGGGTTGGTGTGCAGATAGGTTGGCTGACTGGCTGAAGAAGAATCCAACCAAAGGTGCATCTGACTGTAAGGAAAAATTGGAGAGTGACTTTGGCATTAAGTTGAAATATTCCAAGGCATGGTCAGGTATGAAAGTAGCTTTAGAACAGATTCATGGTAAATATGAGGAAAGTTTTCAACTGTTGTTTAATTGGGCTACTCAAATTGAGAAAGTATCACCTGGTAGCTACATACAGATAGATGTAGAGAAGGTGGGCAAAAAACAAAGGTTCAGGAGGATATTTGTGGCTCTTAAACCTTGTGTTGATGGGTTTTTAGCTGGTTGCAGACCTTTTATTGGGGTAGATGCTTCTGGTTTGAATGGTAAATACAGGGGTCAGTTAGTTAGTGCTACTGGTGTAGATGGACACAATTGGTTGTACCATATAGCTTATGCAATTTTTGACTCAGAAACTGAAGAAAATTGGGGATGGTTTCTGGAGCAACTGCAAAAGGTTATAGGAGATGTTCCAAATCTGGTTATTTGTTCAGATGCATGTAAAGGCTTAGAGACTGCAGTTGGGAAAGTCTTCCCAAATGCTGAAAATAGGGAGTGTATGAGGCATCTGTATCAGAATTTCATGAAGAAATTTACTGGTGATGTGTTCACTGATCATTTGTACCCTGCATCTAGAAGCTATTCAGAAGGGTTGTTTCAGTGCCACATGAAGAAAATTTTTGAGTTTGCACCTGAGGCCATTGACTTCCTAGAACAGCACCATGGTAGGCTTTGGTACAGGTGTGCATTCTCTGAAAACAACAAGTGTGACTACTTGACAAATAATGTTTTAGAAAGCTTTAATGCACAAGTAAAGAAGTTCAAAGGTCTGCTTATACATGAACTTGTTGATAGAATTAGAGAGCTAATCATGGAGAAGAGGTTCACTAGGAAGATGCTAGCTAGGCAGTGGGCAGATGGGATACTCCCAAATGTGATCAAGGTCCTCAACTTGATCAGCAAGAACCTCAAAGTAGTCAAGGTGTCAGTTAGTGATGTTGATATTGCAGAAGTGACTATCCTGGATGATTGGAACAATCAAAAAAGGAGAACAGTTGATTTGGCAAACAAAAAATGCTCTTGCAGGGAGTGGCAAGTGACAGGGAAGCCCTGCAAACATGCTTTGGCATGGATCCTGTCTAACAGAGGGGTCCAAATTGATGATTTTGTCCATGAGTATTACTCAGTGGCTAGGTTCAAGGCAGCTTATGCAGACAGAATTGAACCTCTCCCGGACAGATCAGAATAGCCTGTTGTCGACCTTGGATACAAAGTTTATCCACCCTTGCTAGCAAGAGGAGCAGGAAGACCAAAGGTTCAGAGGATTAGAGGTTTCCTGGAGCAAAAGGCAAACAAAAAGAAGGTTAAGTGTAGGAGATGTAAGGGATTTGGTCATTTCGCCAAAACTTGCAAACTGGCAGAGATTGGAGAAGATGGTGAGATGTGTCCACCAAGAAGCAAGGCTGCAAAAAGGTATGCAATGTTCCCTTTTAGTGCAGTAAATATCTTACTCTACATTTTTTATGTGCACTAAATGTGTAATCTCCCCAATTATATGTAGGAAACAAGCTGCAATGGATGAAGCTGGTTCTTCCCAAGCTGCAATGGATGAAGCTGGTTCTTCCCAAGCTGCAATGGATGAAGTTGGTTCTTCCCAAGCCAAGAAGCAAAAAGTTCAGAAGAAGCAGGCAGCACCAAAGAAGAAGGGTAAGGCCACACCAAAGAAGAAGGCCATCAAGAAGAAGCTTCAGAAAGCTGCTGCTGACCCACCTGCAGCTGTTGTCAGTAGCCTCAGGAGGCTAGTGTATGAGAAATAGCATGACTAGCTCTTGTATGCTTTTGTGAGATTTGGTTGCAACCTGTAAATTGGTGCTTGTGAACTATGTGTTTGTGAACTATGAGGTTGTAAGCTGTGAACCAAGTTCAACCTGGTGTTGTTCTGAACTATGCGGTTGTAACCTGTGAACTAAATACTTGTCAATTCAGTTGAGTCCAAGTTTGTGAACTAAATGGTGTTACCTCAAGCTTGGATATCCTAATTTTTGTGGATTGATTCATGCTTGTATACTCTCAGTTCAACAAATCACAGAGAACAAATCACAAGAATTGGCATGATCAGATAGCACATTTCATTTCATTCCATACTCTTCTAGTTTCAGGGAGACATACAACCACATCAAACATTGTCATTGCCTAACCCACAATTACATTAGTTGCATACATTGTACATGTTCACTTGAACAATCGAGCAACTAGGACACCACTCAAAACACCTAAAAAGCCGAAACAAACTGACAATAACATTGAATGATCAAGCACAACATGGCATTTCCTGTTGTCCACACCCTTCGCCTCTACAAGCTGCCGCTTCAATTTCCACAGATCATCCACAACACTATGAAGGGTTTGCTTCAACTCTTGAATTTCTTCATTCAATTCAGCATAACACCCTCCTCTAGCCTCCTTACCAGTTCGCCGCTGCCATTTCTGTTCCTGCTGGGCCTCATATTGCAACTCAGAGCGGATGAAGCCACAAGTAGTTGGATCACCCTACACAAATTTGCAGCAATCAGTGTACCATCAAAAGCCAGAGACAGGTTCGTAATGTCAAGAATGCTAACCTTGACGTTGTATGGGCACACCAAAAACCACTCATCCTTTGTCGCCGGTTGCTTGCTCTGGATCCGGACCAAAGGAACATTGCAATACGGGCACTCCCTTCCCTCTCTTTTACGGCTGGCCATGGAGCTCGAGTCCGTCGAAGCTACCTTCATCAGGTTTCCATACGCATGCCCAGCCATGGCGCCACCACAGAGCAGAGAGGAGATCTGGGGGCACGGGATCCTCGAAGGCGCGAGAGGAGATCTAGGGGTACGGGATCCGGGCAAAAATTGGGGAGCGGGCGCCAGTGGAGTCGGTCGCGGGAGCGAGCGGCGGGACGCCGACGGCTAGGGTTCCGCCGTCGTCGCGGCTTGGAGAGAGAGAGGAGGAGAGCGTGCGAGAGAGAATGAGAGAGGGGAGGAAGACGAGCTGAGAGATGGGGCCACAGGCAGGGCCCTTTGAGAGTTGCAATAGGGGCTAAATTGTCCATACGGAATATGTATACGCCTGACAATGGGCCCAAATGGCTGGGGGACGTAGAGAATAGCATCGATCAGTGAAACTTGAAGTTGTAATGGTAAATTTCCAAATAGGTGAATTGTAATGGTATATCTCCAACTTTGGCAAATTGTAATGGTACAAATCCAAATAACCCTTTGCCTTGCGCACCGTATATGCCTCCACAAGGCAAATTATCCCGTCTCCAACAGAGCGCAGGCAAAGGCAAACGAATCCTCCCGCGGAGCAGAGGAGCCACTGTGTCGGAGGAGCTGGTGTGTCGAAGAAGAAGGGTAGGAAGACTAGATCCACCGTTGCTCGTCCTCGCCGGCGGCCGAGGCAGGAGAGAGGGGGCGCGTCCGCGACCGCGGGTGGAGGACGCGGCGGCGGCGGTGGGCGACGCGGGAGGGGGCGAGTCGGACGACATCTGGCTCCACCGCGTGCTTCCGAATCGAGCTCCGGCGTGACCGAATTGAGTTCCCTGTTGCCGCGTCAAGCTCCGTCAAACTCGTCGGCCGCCGCATCGAACTCCGCCGCGGCTGCCGCCTCGAACTCCGGCGCGATTTGGCGCGGGGGAGCGGGGGCGCGCTCGAGGGCGCGGTGGCGCCGTCAAGAGGGCGGCTTGGTGCGGCCGTGTGGGAGCGGGAGGGCGTGCGGGAGCTCGAGTGCGCGGTGGCGCGGGAGCCCCGCCCATCCAACTCGCTGGCCGCCCCGCGCGTTCGTCCAGCACGCCGGCGCCGCCGCTACTTGCCCCGTGCAAGCCGAAGCCGCTCGCCTTGTGTGTCTGCTCGCCCATGAAATGCATTCGAGGAGAGAGGGTATCCATTTTTAGCTCTCCTCTCTCCTCAGAGGGAAAAATGCCTCCTGCTTTGCCTTCTCTGTTGGAGAGGGAAAATGTGTGCACAGTGGCGATTGGAGAGGCATTTTTGCTTTTGCCTGCTGCTGTTGGAGTCAGTCTAAGTACTAAGTACTGCATAGGATTGGTTGTCGATGGACAGTACTCCCTCAGACTTGTAAAACATGCAATTTTAATTTTAGTATTTGAGTAAAAAAACGCAATCTTACCCTTCCCAATGTGTACTTGTGACTTGGGTTAAATAAAAAACAAGATAATAGAGTCCAAGAGGGAAAAACTGCGGTAGAAAGATAGCACGACATCCTACCGTAGGATCCAGACTCCATTCTTCATCATCCACCTCCACTGCAGCACAATGAAGCAGGAGCAAATTCGTCTTTTCACCTTGTCCTTGGTATGTGTGCAACAACCTAGAATTGCATATTTTCTTCAAAGGAGGGAGTATCATAGTTGTAGGGCATAAGTTGCTTAGGCGGGCTGGGTACCAAAATTAGGTCTATATATGTATCCAAAGTTAAGTTTTCGGTCTATTAATTTCAGGATACGACCGCTTCCTAACCGTATTTGTATCCGTATCGGATACGTATCCGAAACGGGATACGTCACCTGCTTCCCAGATAAGAGCAGCTAGGCCACTTTTTACGGGCGCCAATGGCTGAAGGGCAGGCTGCTAAGACCAACTCCAGCAGATGCTACAAACGCCGGCGATGCTGTAAAATGGGGAAGGAACGTGCACTGCAGCCACTCCAGCGGATGCTGCAACGGTTGCTGCAAAATGCAGCGACCCCTCCGGCCACGCGCATCCCCGGGGGATTTTCCCTCCTTTTCCGCATCCCCCATTCCAACCGCCACCTCCACTCCGCCCGGCATCTCCCTCTCAGGTCGACTCGCCTCCTCCGCCTCACCTTCCCTCTCCCGCTCCCTCTCAGCTCGTTCTCCTCCGCCTCGAGTAGGAGGCCGTGGCAGCGCGTGTTGTCTCCAGGGCACGCGCGGCAGCCGTGGCGCAGATCCGGCGCAGGAGCGGGGTCCGGCGGCGAGCGGCTCCCGTCGAGGAGGTGGCGGCGGAGCAGGGGGCCGGGCGAGTAGGGCCCAAATCCGACGCGCACGAAGGCGGAGGCAGAGGACCCGGGGCCGCGGGCGCGGGCGGAGGTGGAGGATCCGGAGGCGCCGGCCCTCTTCCTCGTCCACCCCCACACGACTGTCGTCGTCGCCCTTCACCCCGCCGCGGAGCCGCAAGGTCCCCGCACCTGCCTGCACATCCTCTCCGTGGCGGCCTTCTCCTGCGCGCTCCCTCTCCGTCGCGTTCCCCCTCTTCCTCCTCTCCGCTCTCCCTCTCCTCTCTTCCTTGAGCAGGCACCGACCTTGATTTGGAGGCAGGGAAGCTCCTCTGGGCCCGCCGGTGGAGGAACAAGGAGCAAGGAGGAGGGCCGGCGACGATGTGCTGGTGGCCGGCTAAACCCGCGGCCTTCTCCCTCCTGACGGGAGGCAACTGCCCCTGCGGATGCGTGAAGGTTGCGGCGGTGCTGCTGGAAGCGGCTTGTTTTTGCGCGTGGGATTTCCCCTCTCCCGTGCTACATATCGCTGGATTTTGAAGATGCAAATCGGTAACTGCTGGAGATGGTCTAAGGAGCACTAGCCAAGCAGTAGCACTTGCTTTTGCACGGGGCGCTTCAAATAAAATACTAAAATTTACTCATCATTGCTATACCTTAGTACCACATGCATGATAGAAAAAAAAGCTGCTAGCTACAGTTGTTTGCAGGAGAATGGATTGCTCATACGTTGGAGCAATTTGTCCGGACTAGCAGCCAGATGTCCAACGTCAAAATTTCTTGAAGGATGATACACTGCCCTTGCTTTAAGAACCGCTCCCTTTGTCCATGAAAGAATGAAATTCTCGATTTTCGACGAGTCAAGCTATTTAAATTTTGATCAAAAATATAGAAGAAAGTAATAACAGTCCTGATACAAAATAAGTATCATTAGATTAGTATAGAATATACTTTCATGATAAAACTATTTGAAGTTATAAGTGTAAATACTATTTACTTTAGATTTAGTCAAATTTGAGCAAGTTTGACTGGCACGGATCCTATAGTTGCATTCTTTCGTGGACGGAGGGAGTAGAAAAGCTGGTGACCTCACAAACCAGAAATTGTCGAAACTTGTTAAATGTAGTACTCCCTTCATTCTGAAAAGTCTGTTGTCACTGGTTTTCGTGTCACAAGTCTAACCGGATTTGTAGAAAATACATGTAACATTTGTATCACTAAATAAATTTGTTAAAAAACTAGATTCAAATATCTATCTAACCATATCAATTTTGTATTATAAATGTTAATATATGTATTTAGTCAAAGTTGTTTCTCGAGAAGCGAAAAAGATAGTCTTACAGGAACGGAGTGAGTACAACATAAGAATGTGCACGAAATAACTAGATAAAAATCAGCTAGGAACAGCATATCTACACTGGTAGCTGTATTGCGGCTCCACTGTTGAAAGACATATAGAAGTCTTCTTTAGTTTGCTAAAAATTCTAACGTTTTCTCCGCTCTCTCTCCATCACATCACATTAAATACACCAAAAGACATAAGTTTTGAGTATTAAATATAGGTAAAAAACTAACTAATTACATAGTTTTGATGTACTTCGTGGCACGAATCTTTTGAGGCTAGTTAGGCCATGGTAGGATAATATTTATCACAAACAAATGAATGTGTTACAGAAGTTAAAACGTTGAAAAGACAAATTTTCCCACGAACTAAACAAGGAGAGGAGCTATAACATGATCACTCATCCAGTCGGAACATTGCTTTTAATTGTTTACACGAACCAGACCAGATGGCAGGGGCGGATCTGGGTGTGAATATGTATACTCGATTTATTTATCGGAGCTGCTAGAGCCCCGACGTCCGATCCGGGCGCTACGATCGGACGGGTTCGCGGCCGTTAGATCTTAGGATGCTCAATCCTCAGCCGTTAGATCTAAAGTCCACCGAGTAAATGTTGCGAGTGTGTTGCGAACGTGTTGCGAAAATGTTGCGAACGTGGTTGCTTGCAACATCCAACATCAGGAGTTTTTCTTCTCTCCTCCCCCGTGTTGTGACCATGTTGCGACTATATTCCAGCAATGTTGCGACCCTTGTTGCGTGCAACATCCAACATCATGAGCCTCTTCTCCCTTCTCCTCGACACAACACCCAACATCAAATGTCTGCAACATCGAAACGCAACATCTGCAACATTGAAAAACAATGTTTGTAACACCCAACAACAAATGTCTGCAATATCGAGACTCAGCATCTGCAGCATCGAAATTAATGGTTGCAACATCCAACATCAGAGGGCCTACCCCCTGGACACAACACACATGTCTGCAACATCAAAACTCAACATTCGCGACATCTAAAAATTAATGTCTGCAACATCAAAAATATGTAACAAGTAGTTGCAACATCCGCAACATTCGAAAACAAATAGTTGCAACATCAGGAATCAAACATTTGTGTTGGGATCAACATCCGCAATGTTGAAAAATCTAGATCTACTTTTGCAACATCCGCACGAAACTCTTGCAACATCCTTGTCAGACATCTGAAACACGTGGGACATACGCTTGCAACATGCACCACAAACCCTACCGCAACCTCTGCGAGCTCCTCCAGCACACATGGGGGAGGAGCGAGGAGCGCCGCTCGCCGTAGAGAGCTCACCCTCACGCCATGTTCCTCCTCCGGTCGAGATCCCCGCGGGCCGAATCGAGGCCTCCCTCGAGTGCACGCCATGGAGGTCATCGTCGTCGCCTCCCTCTTCTCTTGCCCCATGGAGGAGCTCCCGTCGGCCTGGGATGCGGCCGCCCGTCAGGGAGCTCCACCTCATCGGCCTGGGCAGCGGCTGCGCCGTCGGGGGAGCTCCACCCTTGCGTCCTCGGCGCGCGGCTTGTGGCGGAGCTCCTTGCGGCCGCCTCCTCCGCGTGGAGCTCGTAGCGGAGCTCCCCGCGGCCACCGCCTCCCGCGCGGACCTCACGGCAGAGCTCCCTGCGACCGCCTCCTCCGGCGCGGAGCTCGCGGTGGAGCTCCCTACAGCCGCCGGCAAGCGCATCGGCTGGAAGGCTCGCGAGAGGAAAAAAAATGATAGCATGTTGGTCTGCTGGAGCAGAGGTGAGAAGATAAGATAAGGCATCGAGTGGTTGTGCTGGGCGGGCGTCCGATATTTCTTCCGGGCATCAGACGTCCGTAACCAAGCATTACCTTATTTATTTGCAAACAAGCGAAGTACTCCCTCTGTTCTGCATTGATCGTCGCCAGACCGTTCTGCATTGATCATCGCCGGAGCAAAAATAGAGATACCAATGTAATGTCTACAAGACACTACCACCCCTACTGCTTGCTGCGACTGTCCTCCTGCTGTTGCAAATTGTTTAGTGCGTCTTCGTGTAACGGTGGCAGCCTGGGACGTTGCAAGGGAGTGGAACTCATGGGGTCTGTACAGCTACGGCCTAGCACTGGCTGCTAGCGAACGACACTAATTATGGGCCAAAGTCGTGCAGCTTTCGCGACCTTGTTTACGGGACAGAGGGAGTAAGTATATACAATACACACATACATACTTTTAATTGGGTTAGATCCGAGTTAGAATAGCTTCCATTAGGGTTTTCAAATAAAAGCAGGAGCACTCTTATGCCATATAAGAAGAAGAGCAAGCCGAAGCAACACCACCACACAACAAACCCCAGAACAAAACAGACGCACTTCGCAACACACACCACCATCCACAACCACGTGGGAGAGAAGATCAACACAGGCCGCTGACTCCCGCGCCATTGAAACCAACACTGTGTCACGCGAAGGCGTAACCCGCTGCAGGCCCGACGACCCCCAAGCTCCTCCACTGTGGGGCTGTCACCCCCGAACTGCAAATACAAAGCCGATGATACCTCTGATCCAAAGAAGCTTCAGCACACACTCCCGTCACAGCATAGGGGGACGCCCACTGATCCTGGCCACTGCGTGGGGGCCTCGCCTCATCCACCGCCTCACTCTCTGCCAAGGACTCAGGTAACAAATGTCGTAAAGAGAGCATCTCCTCCACCCCGCCGTCACAGAGATCACCACCACACCAAGCACCGCAGCTCAAGACCTCAAGCACCCATGGGCCCTTAGCACTCAGATAGCAACTCGGATCAATCACGCAGCCCGCAGCATCTCCAGCACCACTAGCACGAACGGTAGGTCTCCAATTACGACGCCTCCAAGAAGGTCACGATGTCCAAGCGTTGTCGTCACACGTTCAGGTGGACGAGGTCTTCACCTTGAGAGCCCTCAAGATGAGAGCATGATGCCTTCCCATGATGCCCCCAACAGGGAGGTCGACGCCCTCAAGTCCTCCATCATGTCCACCAACAATGGTGAAGGCTTTCACCCGATAGGACCACACCCAACGCCCGCTCGGGGTCATGGTAGACGACCGCCACCTCCGCAACACTACCACCAGGAGAAGCTCAGTACATCCCGAAGCACCACCATGGCGCCGCAGCAAGCACCACCAGCCCCCTGGTCCCACCACCATGGTGGCACCAAAGCAGCAGCATAGTCGAAGGGGAGCCAGTAGGAAGCCTTGTCCGCCTGGGCCGGACGTGGCCTCCCCACGCAGCCACCACGCAGAACCACGCCCGCCGAGGCCGAGCCGACACCGGCCGCCAGCAACGCCGTAGCCGCCACCGCCGCCGGCCCCGCCCATGGCCATCGACCCGCACCGTCCAGCGGCCCGCCGCGACCGGTCGGCCCGCCGCCGAGCCCGGCCCCCGTGCCGGGCCCAGCCCATCCGGCCGAACCGCGCCATTTGGCGGTGTCCGCGCCAACCCGACAACGTAGTCGCGCCGGCCGGCAGGCGGCGGCCGCCGACCCGCACCGGTCACCAGCCCCCACGCCGCCGTCAGCCCACCTCCGAGCCACTACCGCCCTCCAGAGCCCCAACGCTGCCCTACCCGAAACACACCAACAGAGCAAGAAGCCTCCATCACACCGCCGGATCCAACCATGGCACCGCCAGATCCGGGGCCACGCCACCCTCCGCCGCGGAGAGCGGCCGCGCCCTCTCGAGCCAGACAGTGAGGAGAGGAAAAGAGGCCACGTCGCCGCCTTCCTCACGGCCGCGCGGGATCCCGGGCCGGCCGGCTCGGGCGGCGGCGCAGCGGGGGGGGGGGCCGGGCCGCGGCTAGGGTTAGGGCTCCCGCCCATCGCTCGCGCGGATGAGTGAGCGAGAGACCGAGAGTTTGCTAAGGCCCTTCCATTAGGGTTTGGGGAGCTCAGTTTCGCACAGAGGGAAGGTAATGGAAGGGCATACCTCGTGGATACTCGTCGTCGGCGCTGCGCCCGATGATGCCCTACGTTCTAGAGCGATAGAGAAGTGGCAACGATGACGAGAAGAGAAACAGATTGGACTAGTTAGATTGTGGGAATGGGAATGGCAACCCAACTGCCAACTGTGAATTTTATTTTTTTTAATTTATTTTTTCATTTTACAAAAATATACAATCATTTTAAAATTTAGCAAAACTAACCTACCACCACCGTGGCTTATGATGGTAGGGTCAAACCGCCATTGGCCACGGCGGTTGCAGGCCCACCTGCAACCGCTGTGGCCCATGGCAGTTAGGGTCGGTCTGTTTTCAAAAAAATCGCAATTTTTTGTATGAACTCGGATGGATATAAACTTTATACGAAATTTGTAGCTTTTGACAAGATCTACAACTTTGTAGTTCAAACTTTTTTTAATTTGAAATCAACTTGGGCCTCAAACAATTGATATACTGTCCAGATGTGGATCCCGAAAACTGAGATCTGGATAGTATGTCCTTTTTTTAGCCCCAAGACGACTTCAAATGAAAAAAAGTTTTAACAACAAAATTGTAGATCTCATCGATAGCTACAAGCTTCGTATAAAGTTTACCTGCATTCAAGTTCATACAAAAAAGTTATGATTTTTTGAAAACAGACCGACCCTAACTGCCATGGATCACGACGGTTGCAGGCGCTACAATACCAACCACAAGTAGATCGGCTCTCGCTAGCCCTGGCGATAGCTCCTTCTCTCCTCACTTCTCTCTCCTACATGGCTCTCTTGTAGAGGGCTTAACGACACCACTGCTGGTGCCCCTATACGGGTGCCAATAGGCTCTCTACAAAGGACCATGTAGGAAAGAGAAAGATGAGAGAGAAGCAAAACGCCGCTAGACTCAGCGGCATTCTACAGCCCGCAATTCCACGCGCGGGCCCCACTACGTCTTCGTTGTCCTCCCTCTGCGTCGCGTCCAACAGTATTGCCGCCTCTTGAAGTGGGCCACCGACCGGTGTCGGCATGGCCAATGGTCGAGGGGAGGAACTGCTCGTGGTGAACGGTGACGCTGCAACCTACGGCGATGGCGCACCTGCACTCCTACCTTGCGCCCTTGCCTCCACAGGTCTGCCAAGGCACGAGGACCCCCATGGCGCGGGCCGGGGTGCCGAGCTGGGTGTGGGGAGGCCGACGGAGTGGGGCGAGACGAGGACGCGCCGCCGCTAGGCGCGTGCTCGGTCGCCGATGCATGCGAAGAGGTCGGGGGAAGCAGGGCCGGCGTGTCACCTGGGCGGGGGTGGAGGGTGCCGACAGATGTGGACGGCGGTGGGTGGCATGCTCGGACGCAGGGACAAGGGCTGGACGTGATTTCAAGCACACGACGCTGCTGCCACAGGATCCGACGGTGGTGGTGCTCGGCTCGGCCACCGGCCAGCGTGCGGGTGGACAAAGCCGGCCATGGCGGAGTTGTAGCGCGGGTGGAGGACCACGTCCGTCGCTGGTTCAAGGTCTCAAGGTGTCGCAGGGATGAGGACGGGGCGCAGGCGGGCGGATCTCGACCGCCACAGTGGGCGGGCCTGCACGCAAGCTTCCCCCGTCCTTCGTGCATGTCTCTGCCGCCACTGGCGGCCGGATCTCGACCGTGCCGCCGCGGGTCAGAGGAGCTCGGCTGGCGGGCCTGCACTGTCGGTGTTTTAGACCGGCAACCTACCAAGAGGAGTACCCGAGGTAGATGAATGTGGCCTCGCCGAGATCGGTAACTCGAAGGAAGAGACACGTAGCACACAATTTAGACAGGTTCGGGCCGCGAGGTGAGAAATACCCTACGTCCTGTATGCTGCATAGCTCTGGATTGATTGGATGTGTTTACAAGATGATGCGTATGAGAGAGAAGGGTCCCTGCCTCGCCTTATATAGCCAGGGAGGCAGGGTTACAAGTCGGTTTGAGAAGAGATTACTAGTCGGGTACGGCTAGGAGTTCTCTACATAGTACAAGACATGTATAGCTTCCTATCCGAGTACTTCTCCACCGTAGTCCTTGCGCCCCACGCCATCAGGTGCCGTGTGGCACAAGCCGAGTAGTCCCAGGGGCCCAACGAGTAGTCGGTCCTGGTACCCACCGAGGTAGTGGGCCCAGGGAGGTCCATACGACAAGCCCCCGAGTACTTTGTAGTCGAGTAACGAGTAGTCCTCAAGCGTCCCCAAGTACTACAAGCCAAAAGTCCTCAAGAATACTTGAAGCATCCCGAGGCTGGAAGGTACTCCAGCTGATCCTTGAGTAGTATTGAAGTCTTCTTGAGTAGTTCCCAAGCGTCCTCGAGTTCTCCTCTTGAAGGTCTTCAATAATACTCGCTTTGTCTTGAAGAAGAAACCATATGGAAAATGCGATTTGAAGATTCGCATTCCATATGGAATGTAGCCCCCGAGCCTTAGGTCAAATCGTAGATTCAAGCTGAGGGTCAATCTGAAATTCTGCCAAGATTATCCCACAAAATCCGGAGAAAAAACCGAAGGACACGTGGCACGGAGCCCCCGAGCCTTGAGTCGAGTACTTCCTCTCGAATTGAATGGTCATCTTGATTGTAGAATGTGTCCTGAGTTGCTCTAGAGTCTTGTCATCACCCAGGAAATTGAGTAGACGTAGCCGATCCCCCGAGATGAAGCGCGCCGACTACTGGAAGTTGAAGAATCAGGCGGCTGCCGCTGAGTCACCTACCGATACTTATCCATCTGGCCGTTACAGCGCCGCCGGGTGGCTTATAAATAGAAGTTGAAACCCTTAGGGTTTTTCCATCCTCCACATTTGCAGCCATTTGAAATAGATCTAGCCAAGAGTTAGCCACCCGAGCACACTGCCACTGCGCCCTAGGCTCCAGATCCATACACGCCGCCGCTACTTGCCTCCTGGGAAGCCCCCGCGCGGATGCGAGTGAAAACCCGGTGCATTTGGAGGATGAAGTCTTCTCCATCGAAGAGCATGAAGGCCGGCGCCGGGAAGAAGAGATCCCATGACGAGGCGGCTAGATCTGCCAAGGGGTCAACACCGCCGACCTCTCCCCCTCGCTCGGATCCGAACAAGGAGTGGAAGAAATCCAAGGCGAAGACCAAAGACCTGCTGGCGTTGGTGAACAGCGGCTTCCTCCGGGAGAAAGAGATGGACATGTGGCGCGCCGCCGCGGGAGATCCATACCCAATGGAGAAAAACCCTGACGAGATCCCAATGTTCGTGCGGTTCGTGGAGCGCGGGCTGGCTCTCCCGGCGAGCGACTTCTTCAAGGGTCTCCTCAAGTACTACGGTATCGAGTACTTGAACTTGAACCCCAACGAAATCTTTCACGTCTCCGTCTTCGTCAACTTCCGCGAGGCCTTCATGGGGATCAAGCCCCACTGGGTGCTGTTTTGAAAGTTTTTCCGCTTGAAGCCGTAGCCAAGCGCCAACGACCCAAGAGTAGTCGGAGGAGCCGACATCCAGATGCGCAAAGACGCCACCGAGGAGTACCTGTCGTACAAGCTCATCGACTCCAACCAGGATTGGAAGTCGAAATGGTTCTACATCACCAACCACCACCCGGAGCTGCCGAAGCCGAGCGGGAGGCAGCCAAAGCATCAGCCCTGGTGGAACACGGAGCCGACCATGCGGGAGGGTATTCAACTACTCGAGCTGCTACAGAAGATCAAGGCTTTGAGAGAAGCCGGGCTGAGGGCCGAACACGTGGCCTTCAGCTTCATGAAGAGGAGGGTACAGCCGCTGATGGCGCGTGATACCCTCGGGTACCAGTATACGGGCGACGACGACACGTCGAGAATGCCCGGCACTGAAGTCGATGATGATGACATCGTCGAGAGACTAGGGAGGATCTTCAAAGATATGCCTCCATACACACCCTGCCAGTCCCGGAATACTCTGCGGCTCGTCCGCCAAACAAGGTTGGTAACTGAACTTGTGTCTTTGAGTACTCATTGCATTGTAGTAGTCGAGCTCACCCAAACTGTTTGATGCAGGATGATCTGACGAAGTTTGTCTCCGACCCCTCTTCCCCTCCTCGAGTTGTGAATATTCCAAAGGAGGGCAAGGGCAAGGAGCACCGTGAAGTCGGTGTTTACGGTCGATTTTGGTACACCTAGCTATAAGTTTACCGTCAACATTTGCACGTATTTGATATTCTAACCAATGGTACTACCCCTCGGAGGTATCAAGTTCACTCGCACATGTCGATTTTGGAGTTTGTTGTTTACGCAGGAAACTAACGTTAAAGAGGAGACTTTCGGGATAAGTTCATCAAGCACTTCAAGAGAAGATCATGAAGCCTGTCACAAGTCAAGACACGCAATGAACATGACTCCAAATGACCCGAGGAATGAAGCGTCAACGTGCAAGTCTTCAGGGACTCAACCAGAAAACAGCGAAGCTTGCATAGCAAGGATTCAAGCCTTAACCGTGAAGGAAACGACGTCAAAGGCCCACATGCAAGTGCACACAAATAAGGGATCACGCGAGAAGCAACCGAGGAGGAAACCGGGGCCGAACCGGCCGAAATGGGCTCGGGCCGGCCGGCTCGGGCCGACCGCCCGCCCCACTCCGGGCCCGGTTCGCGTCCCCCTTTTGCCTTAGGTGCTTGTCTATAAATTGTCTTTGCCTCCACCGGCCGCCACATCCATCCAATCATCAGAGAGCCGCCGAGACGAAGGAGAAGCACCGGGAGGAAGCCGACGGCCGTCGCGAGTCCTCGAGTTGCCTAGGAGACGGCTTAGGCCATGCCCTAGCCGCCATGGTTGGCCCTGCGTGGTGAAGCCATGGCGGAGTTCCGGAGCCGCGACTTGAATTCATCAAGTCGTTTGTACCTTCAACATTCGGTGATGTAATCATATCCTGTTATACTTTGATCTACTACGAGTTATACTTATTCATATGTGTAGCTACCATATGCCTTTAGTAGGACTAGATCGAATCATGGTGATTAGTCTTGTCTTGCGGATACACCGTAGTAGTGCACAGACCGAGGTTTATCGCTCGGTGATGATTATCCTCGCGTAGTGATAGTACGAGAGGGGAGAAAGCAGCGAGTGAACGTGCATCAGACCACTCCATATCGGGTTACTCCATATCGAGTGTAATCCTTATCATAGTATAGGTTTAGATTGGTTTATCACCTTGGCCGGAACGGCAACAAGAAGACAATAGTCTAGGTTTACCTTTGGTTTGCTTACCTTTATGGCTAGGTGGATGTGATCCATACATCCCTTCGTGCTTGTATGTTACCTCTATGCAATCAATGTTTCACATAGGGTTAGACCGGTAGGTTAGATAGAGAACCTTGGTGGTTTGCTTCCGATCCTTGGATTGACAAATCTAGGGAGAACCCTCCTTGGTGAAAAAGGCACCAAATCACCTGTAGGCTTGCGGTGAACTTGAGCACGGTTTTGAACCGTCAACAAGCCCCTTTTTCTTGCGCCGTTGTCGGGGATCGGCAACTCGAACCCTAGGGCGATCTATCTTTCTTTTAACTAACCCTAATTTTTATCATTGCATATACTCTTGCTTTCTTGTTTGTGTCCTTGAAAGTAGGTGGAAAACTAGACGCAAAGCGATCGAGAAAAGTTTGCAACATTCGAAGCAAACGAAGATGAACAACGTATGCCTATGTGTCGATTAAGTTTTTAGACTAATGTCTTTTGGAGGATGTTTGTCCAAGCTATAGGTTTCGGAAACGACCATGTCAAGCACGATGGAGAAGGATTCCATTACCATCATGCTCATGCAGCGATGGTTATGATTTTTGAAGCCAAAGGATCGTGACATGGTGCCCTAAAAGACTTCAAGATGAAGACCACACACACATCTCCGGATGGATGGACGAAAGGATAATGATGTCATCACGATGTTTGCATGAGCCTCAGCAGAAAACAATTAGATATATTTGGATTTTCAGAAGCTGCATGAAGTCTATGCTCCAACGAATCAAGCGGCAAGGCAATCGGAGGTTCCTACAAGCGGATATGGCTGAATCACCGATGGTTGCACATGCTGAAATTCTGGACAGCAAGCAGTGCTAAAGTGAAACAGCCATAGCTCCCTCATTCGGACTCCGATTAAGGCAAATGAGTACCCGTTGGAAAGGAAATTTTATAAATTTTTCAATAGAACTATATTTTGGTATATGTTCTGCTCTGGATGCAGGGGTAAATCCACGAAGAAGAGGCAGCAACAAGGCGATGACGACAAGATAGAGGAGATGGACACAATGCTAATAAATAGAAGATGGGGCAACGGTTCCACAACACGTACATGATGAAATTCAGAAGCTAAGGACTAAAACAAACCCTCCGGAGTAGGGATGAATGAAGACATAAGAGGCACCACTCAACACATGATGATGTTGGAAGCGAACCACGACGGAATTCCTAAAGGCAACATCAAGCTGCATGGCTACTTTGGATTCTCGCACAAGTAACCATGGCTTCACGACAATAAAAAGGTAAGTGAGAAAGTCGAGCTCTATGACTTTAAATGAAGCGCTTTGCGGGAGGCAACCCGATCTTTTTATATATCTATATAAACTATGACAAGTCTACATTGTGTTCTTTATTTGAAAACTTCAAGTAACATCGTACCATTGCTCTAATAAATGTCACAACCACATGTTGTATGCTTTAATATATATACATATACACATTGGGCGAGTACTTTGCTACTTGAATTTTGGGAAACTTGTAGACCCCTTTTTTTGTGTGCTTATTAGTGTTTAGAGTCTCTTTATTTGTGTCTTTAGAGAGAAATATGAAGCATGATCCATTTTGATTCTAAACTTGTGGCTAGTTAACTTAGGCTAACTTTTGCTTTTGGTTTAGATCACCACCATATCATGTCATATCATTTTGTTCATTCATAATCATGTTGCACTTCATTCCACTTTTTTCTCCACCTTTGCATTATGTTGCATGTTGCATCTCATCTTTTATAACCCTTAAAAAATCTCATCTTTACCTAAACCTTCCTATCAAACCACACCTAGAACCTAGGCCAACAAAGGGAGGGATCGACTTATGTCAAGTCGACAAAGTCTATCTCTATCCCTTTCTAATTAAAGTTTTGACTAGCCTCATCCTAAACCCTTAGAAAAACTCTCATACCTTTAGTAATCCTAAAACCATAGGTTTGTTTTTCATCCGAAAATCTAACCCTCGCTTTTCTTCTTTTTTTTCAAAACCACCTTAGATAGAATTTCTTCACCCGACTTATCTTTTCAAAATTTTTGTCTTAAGCCAAAAATATAGGATACCCATAAGCCTTACCTTAAAACCTTGTTAGCATGTTTTAAGGTCTTTTGATTAAATGTTTTGTTGACAAGACTTTACCTCTCATAAAGTGACTTGCTTGTCATTATAAGGAACAAATTTGAAAGCCTTTTCAAACATTGCTGACCCTTTTCACTAATTCCTTTTTGCATTTGCATTTTGCATCAACCCCCCTTTGTTCTATCATGCATAGGTTAGCTTGGCTTCTTCGCAAAACTTTTTGATGAATGCTTTATTTCTGTGACGCCCCAGGTTTTTAATTACCGTCATTAGCGCTGATGACCGGATCAGCCGAGTCAAACCAGTCAAACCCCGGTCAAACCTAGGTCAACCTGGGTCATCACCCGAAAACCTCGCCAATGAACCCTAATGAACCCCTTGACCAAGCCTACACACACCCGTAATGGACACTTGGCCAAAGACACGATCAAAACAGGCTTAACCGTTGATGTCAGCGAATGTCGTCCGGAACTTTTGTCGCGCTCTCCAAAATTCACCTAAACACTTCAAAATCTACCTTTGTGAAAGTTGTCCATCTTGTTGAGGGACACAACTTTCATGTAGATTGGCATTTCAAATTTTGGGTGGAAATTAGCGAAAAACTTGATCGACTGACAGCACCTCCTGTTTTCCGGAACCTGCTGACATTCAATGTTGGCACGACGTTCCTGCAAAATCCGTCGAGAAAAACACTAGACGGCCTTTACAAAAGTTGTAGAGGGTAGTTAGATCTACAACTTTCATGTTCACCGCTTGGCCAAGTTCTATTCAAAAAATTGGAGAAAACTTAATTTGAACAGGACCAGTTCGAAATCCGGCAGGCCGACGTCACGCCGTGTCGCGACGCCGCGCGCCGCGCCGCGCGCGCGCCGGCGCCGCCCCCACGCCCTCCCTCCGCCGTGCCTCGGTCCAAGCGCCGCCCCGCGCCTTCCCAACGCAGCCCGCTCCGTCCCGAGGTGGCACGCACGCCGGGAACGCCGCGGAGTCCGCGCCGCCGCCCGCCCGCCCGCCGTCGTACCGGCCGCACGCCCCGCCCGCCCGCCCACGCTCGCGCGACCCTCCATAAAGGCGCGCGCCGCCGCCCCTAGCAGCCGACGCGAAGGTCCCCCCCCCCCCCCGCGCGGCCGAGCCGCCGCCCGCCGACGCGCGGAGCCACGCCGCCGCGGTGAGTTTCCCTTCCGCCGGCCGCGTGCACTTCCAACACCTCCTCCACATTCCTCCGCCCTAACCGTAGCTCACCGGCCGCCTACCGAGACCAAGCGCACCCGCTCGCCGGGAACGGCAGCCGCGGCGGCCGCATTCATCGTCCGCCGCGCGCGCTCGCTTGCCGCGCCATCACCGCCCCGACCGAGCACCCAAACCGCCCCTAGCCACTCCCTAGACCCCTCCCCCGTCCTTCCTCGGCCCCGAGCACCGGTGAGCTCGCCGGAATCGAGCAGCCCGCACCGGCCAGCCGCCCCAAGGGCCACATTGCAAAAGAATAAATCTTTCCGGGGTCCTTCTTGCAAAAGGGTAACTCCAATAGTGTTGCCATTTTCCTGTTTCTTGTAAATTGCGTAGAAAATCACAGTAAAATCATACAAATGTAAAACCAATTTTGTTGGATTCATGATGAATTATACTACAACTTTTGTTAATCTGGCCTAAGCTAATTCCTTTTAGTTTTTGCATGAAAAATACAAATGTGAAAACCCTAGATCTGCAATATCTCAAAAACAATAAAGCCTCTGTAGCTAATTTTTGAATATGTTGTCTGTTAAGTCATTACTAGCACCTATGCCAAAAATTGCACAAAGTTATGATGTAAATCTTTTTCTAAAAATGTTTTTGCATTTCTGGCAGATCTGCATAAATAATTTTTCTTGCTAAATATATTTATGTTTTAGAGCTCAACTTGTGCACACTGTCTTGTAATGCCAAAATGCACATCTTCTGAATTAATCATGATTTTTGGATTAACAGAAATAATTATTCTTGATTTATGCATGTTTTCCTTTGAAAATTAATAAACCAAGTTCAGTAGAGATTCCATGTGAACATGCTGGTTCTTTAGGCTTGTTTAGGACCAGAGAGCATGCACAAGAAAGTTTGGATCATTTTGATGCTTATTATTTTTATATGCATTTAAATGGAACCACTAGCTAGCCTTTGATATTTTCCATAATATTTAATTTCCTAGCATCCAACACTTACATGTGGGTGCAATGGACCAGTATAGGTGCTAGTAGGCTTAATAAACACTCATTTAATTTTTGGTAATTTAATTGCTTAATAAAAAGCTTAAAAGCCCTTTTAATATTAAAGAGAAATTAAATAAAGAAAAGCCCTTATTTAATTCTTTTTCCTTTTTGAAAGTATTATCTAATTTAATTAGAAGATCATTAATTCTCATTGCTGATAAGGAATTAATTCAAGGATAAAAATATTATTCATATCTTTGCTTGTGAAAGGAAAAGGATTAAAGCTTTCACATGAAATGACAAGTACAAAGAAACCTTTATTCAATTGTGCAATAAAAGAATAACCCCATGTACAACCAATAACCTTCCTAAAAGAGAAATCACCAAACCACCCATGTTAACTTGAGGATGGTTGCAAATCATGTTAAAAAGGTTAAATATACCTGCCCACTACGGTTGGTGATTTTAAATTAAAATTATTTACATATATATGTACACAATCACCATCAAAAAGAATAATTAATAAAAAGTTGCATATTGTTCCTTTATGGAAGAGTATGCTGAATGTATTCTTATCTAGGTGAATGTGCCCAACAAATACACCCCTTGGTTGTCTTCTATTGTTTGTGGTTAATTAAATTAAAATCGTCAAATGAATCTTGCATGTGCATCTTCGTGTAGATCTTTCCGCCGGTAGACGTACGCTTGTGCCGGAAGGAGGAGACGAAGGTGCCGACAAAGAGCTGCCGTACGTGAACGTAGCTCAAGACCTGGACCCAAGTCCAGAAGGGCCCAAGGACAACCTTGCCAGCGAAGGCAAGCCCCGGATCATTAACCCCGTCTTTTAAAATTATGCAATTATGTTTGCTATGATTGTGCATTTACGTTTCAGGAATTGATTTGAAACTCTAGATGCATGATCCCTAGGTACCTATGCTCTATCACTAGTATGCTAGGTCGATAGCTGCTATGCTAGAGGACCGATAGAAGTCGAGTGATGTTCGTCACTCGCGAGAATAGGTTCCTAGATAGGAATCATAAGATATCCTTGAATGGATCGCTCATGTGGTAAGAGCATGGGATTGGGCTCCGGTCCAGTGGTCATGTGGGCTAAGCTTTTGAACGTACTAAACATTCGCCGGTTATGGGGCCGGCAAGCCTAGTACCTTAATGAGGCGGCACGGGATCCTACTATTACTACTCTTGAGAAATCTCCTAACCGGCTAGCTACTGGGAAGGGTGGTGTATGGTGACTCCGGGTATCTCGCGGGGTATGCCGGATAGCCTGCACCAGGGACTGTAAGATTCGATCCCAACCCGAAGACTTCTGGAAACGGCCTGGGAAGTTGTCCTTGCGGGGGCAGCCTACCGTGTGTTTGGGTTTACCTTGCAAGGTTTAAATCAATCAATTGTCGGCCTCTCACCGTTATCCGAGACTGCTTAATCAACTGGCCATGATATCCCATAATGATGGAACTCGAGGAGTATGGTTGGATGAATTAATTGCTTGTCCAATTCTTGATTGAATTAGTTGGCACATTTAGAAATGGTAATCAACTAGAACTTGTGCTAAAAGATTGAAAGTAAGGATCTACTCTTAGCAGCTGTTTAGCAAAAGAAACTCCACTGGTCAAAAGCCTTTCATGTCTAGAGGTTGGTGATGTAGTCATCACTCGACGGTTAAGTCTTGCTGAGTATTAGTATACTCAGCCTTGCTTTAAAACTGTTGATGCAGGTATGATTGATCGGAAGGGTGACGACAAGTAAGGACATCACGGATGGCCTCCTGTGATGTTCACCGTTGCGCTCGAATTAAATTATTTCCGCTGTATTTTCGAACTCTGAACCTGTACTCCATGTCAGGAACAATGGTTTGTAACAAAATGTTTAATTCATGTTGTACTCTGGACTCGCCTTCGCGTGAGTTTTAATGCATGTGTCGATCCTCTGTTCGATGTCCAAGTGATTTACCGGGCGTTAACCCAGCAACTAACGACAAGATGATACTTTACTATTGCTTAATGACCCAAGTGGATCGGTCTTAGGCGATAGTACGGTATTTTCCTGGGCGGGTTGTCACAATTTCCATAATGGTGCTTCGCGCGCGCAAGGCATTTTCTTTTGTAATCTTGTGTAAACATGGTGTTTAGATTTGATTACGGACAATCATCATTTGAGTTTTTTTAGCCTTGTTAATTTATATTGCATTGGTTGGTTTATAAACTTCACAATGCGCCCTACCTCTCTTACACTATTAAGAATTGTTAATCTTGGGGTAAACATGGTGTTTTGACCTTGGTTGATAAATCTTTATGCCGGTGGAGAAGTTTGGCAACCACTTTGTAAGCATGGAGCTTAGAATTTGGTGTAAACATTGTTTTGTTTATATCCCTTCCTTTCATTTGCATTTTCACCTACACGCACGTACACTCATTAGGTTCTTACTTTTCTCTTTACTAGGTGAGCTATGCCACAAGCTAAGATCTTAGGGATGCATTTGGTTTGTTGGCAATTGTTTCTACTCCCAACCATAACCCCGGGGGTAGAATGTGCATTAGATTTGTTTTGTAGGCATGAAGAAGTGTTCCCGTGAGTTCTTGACCAATTGCAATCAAGATCATTAGTCATCTACAAGGCTTGAGCGGGAAGTTGTTGTTTCTATCAAGATTTGAGCACATGTTCAGAGATGTACAATGGAAGAAAAATTAATTTTCAGAAGCTCCTTCAAACCTTGTTTCCAACGCATCAAGAATCATCAATTTTGAAGACCCGTACAATGAGATATGGCAAAACCATTGAGCGCTGCGCAGTCTGAAATCAGCCTTGGACAGATTGCATCGCCGGAGTAAAATTGGCACAACTCTCTTGTTCGGAACCCGTTTCATGCATATGATGGCTCGTTGGAAAGATAATTTCATAAAATTCAACATGGAGGGGTGTTTCAGTACATTTTCTGTTCTGGAGGAAAAATAAAAACTGTGGAAGATGAGGCAGCGACAAAGGACGACATTGAAGTCGGTGATGACGATATGACGAAGGATTGGAACCATGGATTGATGATGATAAGAAAAAGTTGAGGGAAAAACAAGCAACAAAGGCAAGGAAGTGAAGACGATTCTGAAACACATGGCGAATTACAAGCAATTCAAGTTCTTCCACACTTAGAAACATGCTAAGCATGGGGGGAATTTGAAGGATGAAAGGAAAAGGCCACGTGGAGTACAAGGATCACCTTCACCACAAGATGTTCATCATTCTTTTTCTATGCTAAGCACAATGCTTAAGAATGGGGGAGGCATCGCTGCACTTCATTACGAGCATCGAAAAGGATGGTAACTCACCCTTAACTTTATCTTTGTTCATCGCCTTTTAAATGCTTGCACATATATGCTTTCAACCATAGACAACCTTTGTATTTATCTCTTTATCAATAACATGGCTACTAGGAGGACAACCTAGGTTAGTTAGTTTTTACTTTTCAATAAATAAATCACCATCTCTTTTGAGCTTACCACGATGATATTATTTGTATATCTTGATTATGGAAAAATGATGAAAGTTGCCGCCTTGTTTTACTTGCATGATGTTTTATATAACATGACTATTTGCTCTCTATTAAATAGAACTTAAATTGATTAAATATCTGCTCTTTCATTTGTGGAGGTTAAATGATTAATTTTTAGACCCACATACTTTATGTTGCTCTTTGATTTAAGTTTACCGATGACCTATGCCTTGTACTTGTTTTATTTAAAATTATTATGCTATCTACATTTGTGAATATCTTGCAAGGCTCTACCTACCAAAGCCTATACACATACAAGTACTTTAATGATATAACCTTGAGTTTGCAAACTTATATCTTGATGAGTTGGATTAGGATTGATTTCTGTGGTACGAGACTAAGAAGCCGGTCATTCCTTTGCGTATCTTTTTCATTCTAGCCATTCTTGTCAACGCATTGTGAGTTTCTACATTGGAAATTTCACAAACTTCGCTGGGCATCCACCCTAAACCCAAAACGTCTTTTTCGGATTACCTCCTTGACCACAACCCAAATTGAGTATGGATGATCTTTCAACGAATTTTCTGAAGATTTTTTGGCAAGATTTCAAGACATATAACATATGGAGGGACTCATCAGTGATTATGCGAGTTTCGACATGGAGTATGCCCTTGACGATTTCAAAAGATTTATAAAGGAATACAAGGATTTTGTACTTCTTTAGCAGCCATAGGCCCCCTCACTTCTATGCTCGAGGACGAGCAATCATTTAAGCATGGGGGAGGACTGCTATAGCAAATACTATGTTTCTTAAAAGTTCAGAGGAGCATAAAAAATGATGAATAAAAAATAAAAAAGAGGAAGAAGAAAACAATGAAGGAAAGAAAGAAGAAATAAATGAAGAAGAAAGAAAAAAACAAGAAAAGAAAAAACAAAACAAATATGACGTGGCTTGCGTCGAATTTCCCCGATTCTGCGACGGGCATCGTAGCCGTCGCATGAGACACCGATGACGTGACTGTCTGCGTAGCCTCGGCCTCTGAGATCGCCTCCGCCACCGGCTCTCCTTCCAGCCCCGTGTGAGGAGCTCCCGCCGCTGCTGCCTCCGCCGCCAGCGTCGCCACGAGCCACCACAGCACGACTTCCGCCAGCGCGACCAGCGCTGTGACCGCCCTAAGAAGGTCCTCCGGCAGATGCCCTAGTGCGGTTGGGGTTCTGCGGTAGCTCTCCTCGAGTACGGTTGCACCCGTTGTCGACTGGACTGCGGCTTGTGGCTTCATGATCGGCTTCGCGAGTTCGAAGGGGAGGCACTTGAGTGACTCTATTGTTGACTCTCATGAAATAGGCGTCCTCCGCGAGCTTGGCGATGACTTCTCCCACGCGCATCCCTTGAGCCTGACATGCTATCGTGGTGATGGACATGAGGCACTATTCAGGGGTAGTATGCACCCGGCTTTCAACTTGGTTGAGCGCCTCTGTGAGGTTCCGTATGGGTCGGGGAGGCTCTCACGGAGACGCCGACACCGTTCGTTGCGCTTCCTATTGCGCTCACGTCGGGCGTTCTTGTTGTCGTTGGTTTCGTCTGCGGGTGCATTGGCAGACAACTCGTCTACTGAGATGTCTTCAAGGAAACGGTCAAGCTGTGTCCCTGAAGGTCCCGGCGTCTCGTTGATAGTCATGAAGACTTGACGATCGGGAGAGCCGAGACTGGAGTCAGTAGTCGCCACCTCTGTTGGAGTGTGCTCCTCTGCTGGAGATAATGGTGTTCCCTCCTGGAAGGGAAGCGAGTCGAGGTAGGCGACGTAGCGTGAGTTCCCGTCTGTCAGGTCTGCAGGCTTGTGGTCTGGCCAGTAGACGAATCTCCCAGTGGGTGTAGATGTTATAACCAGGTGTGACGCCCCAGGTTTTTAATTACCGTCATTAACGCTAATGACATGATTAGCCGGTCAAATAGTCAACCCTAGGTCAACCTGGGCCCTCACCCATGGAAACTCCCCAACACACCCCTAGTGACCCTAGTGAATAGTTAAAACACTTGTGGGGCCAACCCATGGTCAAAGGGTGGGTCAAACCCCCTTGCCATCCAGTGTCCACAGGTGTCTGCAGGAATTTTTGCCGCGTTCTCCAAAATTCACCTAAACACTTAAAATTCTACCTTTGGGAAAGTTGTAGGTCTTGTTGAGGGACACAACTTTCATGGCATTGCAAATTTGGAAGGGAAATTTGTGAAAACCCCCTTGCAAGCCAGGTTTTACTGTTGCCAGAAACCCACTGACATTCAAAGTTGGCATTCATTTAGATTCAAATCTAGAGAGTAAAACCCTATACAGCCTTTGTGAAAGTTGTAGCTGGTACATAGATCTACAACTTTGGTATTCATTGCTTGGTCGAGTTGTATTCAAAATTTTGGAGAAACAGTGGCTCAAACCTAGCACCGGCAAAGATCGCTAGAGCCGGAGCGCGCGCGCGCCGCGACGTCGCGCGCGCCCGTGCGCCGCCGTCGCCGCCCGCCGCCGGCCTTGCTCCGGCGTCCGCGCCCGCGCCTACCGAGGCCGCGCTCGGCCCAAGGCGCTCCATCCCGAGGTCCCGCGCCCCCGCGCTCGCTCCATCCCGAGGCGCCCGGCATCCGCGCCGCCGTACGTGCGCACACGCCGCGGACCGCCGGTCCGTCGGCGGTGTCGCCGCCGTACGTGCGCGCCTCGACGCACCGTAGCACGGCAAGCATCTTGCGCCGTCACCCCGCGGCGTCACCGGTGCCCGCGCGCCTACTTAAACCCCCCCTCGCGCCCCTCCGCGCGCCACCGCATGCTCTCCCCGCCATGGCCGCCGCCGCTCGGTGCTGAGCTCCTCCGCCCGTGCTCGTCGCCGGCCAACCACCCTAATAGCTCCAGTAGGTGCTAGTGAAGCTCCAAGGCCCGCTTGTTGCCCAGCCCTGCGCCTCCTTGCCGCTTTTCCCCGCGCCGCCGTGGGTGCCGCCGCCGCCGCCACCGCGCGCCCTCGCCGGAGCTCGCCCTCGACCCCGCCACCACCGCCAATCAACCCAGGGTGAGGCCAATTGCACCCCTGTGCCGCATGTTGCTCTGGCCCGGCCCCACATCACCGCCGTCGAGCCCTCCCGCCGCCGCCGAGGGCATGGATGTGAATCCAAGGGCCTAGTTGCAAGGAAACTTAACTTAGTTTTATTGCAGATCAGTCCAAGGTCTTAGAAAATTCCTAGAAATTCACAGAAAAATCAAAAAATTCCCAAAATAATTTTTTAGGGTTCAGGATGCTAAACCCCACCTCTGTGTGGTACACTTATGGCTAGATTCAAAATAGTTTTGGCAGGAAAATTACAAATGTGTTATACTTGGATCTGTCATAACTTTAAATGTATAGCTTCTCTATAGCCAAGTTTTGGATATGTTGTGAGTTAGGATATGACTAGATGCTGTGCCAAAACTTGCACAAAGTTATGCAGTAGATTTTGCTAGACAAATTCTTTTCCATTCCTGCAGTAACTGCTTAGATGATTTTTCCTGTTAAATATATTTATGTTCTTGAGCCCAACTTGTGCACACTGTCTTGTGATGTCAAAAGGCACATCTGGTGAATTAATCATGAATTTTGAATTAACAGAGATAATTATTCTTGATTTATGCATGTTTTCCTTTGTAAATTAATAGACCAAGTTCAGTAGAGGTTCCATGTGAACATGCTGGCTTTTTGGACTTATTTAGGACCAGAGAACATGCACAAGAAAGTTTGGATCATTTTGATGCTTAATTATTTTTATATTCATTTAAGTTGAATCACTAGTTAGCCTTTGTTATTTTCCACAATATTTATTTTCCTAGCATCCAACACTTACATGTGGGTCCAATGGACTAGGATAGGTGCTAGTAGGCTTAAGAAACACTCATGTAATTTTTGGTAATTTAATTGGTTAATAAATGGCTTAAATGCCCATTTAATATTAAAGGGGAAATTAAATAAAAGAGAATCCTTAATTAAATCTTTTTCCTTTTTGAAAGCATTATTTAATATAATTAAAAGATAATTAATTATCATCACCGATAAGAAATTACTTCATAATAAAAATATTAATTACACCTTTATTGGTGAAGATAAAAGGAAATGAAGCTTTCACATGAAATGATAAGCTTAATAAAAAAACCTTTATTCAAATGTGGAATAAAAGAATAACCCATGTACAACCAATAACCTTCCTAAAAGGGAAACCTTAGATAGATGCTTGTTAAGGTGAATATGACCAACTAGAGTTGGATAAGACAACAAACTATCACATCACCTAAAGTGCATTGCATTCCGTGTAGATCTTCCGGACGGAGATTACTCCCCGGTCCCGAAACCGAGGAAGGCGGAGCGGAAGGTTCTCGCAAGACGTGGACGTACTCGACACCGAGGGTGCCCAAGCTAACCTAGTCGACGAAGGCAAGCTCCGTGCATCTAACCTAATTTTAAAGTTCTTTATTCAATTATCTATGAATGATTGTGCATTTACGTTCAGGAGTTGAATGAAACCCTAGATGCATGATCCATAGGTACCTTTGTCCCTACTAGTATGATAGGTCGATAGCTGCTAAGCTATAGGACCGTTACAAGTCGGGTGATGACTGTCGTATGGACCTCCCTGGGCCCACTACCTCGGTGGGTACCAGGACCGACTGCTCGGTGGGCTCCTGGGACTACCCGGCTTGCGCTACACGGCACCTGGAGGCGTGGAGCACAAGGACTACACAGGAGTAGTACTCGGTTAGGGAGCTGTACATGTTCCGCACTGTATAGAGGACTCCAAGACGTACTCGACTAGTACTCTCTCCCTACTCCGACTTGTAACCCTGCCTCCCGGACTATATAAGGCGAGACAGGGACCGATCCCCTCATCCAATCTCCTCTCATACAATTCACGGCGCACCATTGTACCATCTTGTAATCGTTCCCTATCAATCCAGAGCTACGCAGCATACAGGACGTAGGGTATTACGCACCTCGCGGCCCGAACCTGTCTAAATTGTGTGCCACGTGTCTCTTCCTTTGAGTTACCGAGTCACAATCATCTACTTCGGGTACTCCCCGTAGTAGGTTGCCGGTCTAAAACACCGACAGCTGGCGCGCCAGGTAGGGGCTCTCGCTCGTGTAACGCCCGCGTTTTTGGCACTAAATAAATCACCTATTAAATCATGCGTAAATTCAAAAACCGGTCCGCCGAGCTCAGTTATCACTTAAACCCTAGCCGCTGTTTTCACTCTCTCTCTCTTTCTCTTCCCGACGCGCGTGCCGCTCTTTCCGCCGGCACCGCATCACGGCCGCACCCCTGCGCGCCTTCCCGATGCCCGCGGTCGGCCACCGGCCGGGAATCCCGCGCACGCCGCGGTCCCGCCCGCCCGGTCCGCCCTCACCGCCGGCCCAAAAATCACGCCGACACCCGAAAAGACGGGAAAACCCCACAAAACCCTCCCTTAATTCCCCTAACAATTTTTCCTAATTTCCTAAACTTTTCCCAATTCCCTCCCTATTTTTTCCATTTTCTTTCCTTTCTTTTCCTCTTTCTTTCTTTTCTTCCTTTTTCTTCCTTTTCTCCTTTTCCCCTTTTCTTTTTCCCTTCCTTTTTTTTTTTCTTCTCTCTTCTCTTCTCCCTTCCCTTTCTCCCCCCGCGCGGCCGGCCGCCCGCACCCCCGACCCCCCGCCCGGCACACGTTGACCCCCGGCCCGCCTCCTCCACGGCGCCGAGGGCCGGCCGGGACGGCCGCACGCCGGGCCCGCGCCCGGCCGGCGACCCGCCACCGCGCCGGTGACCCTTCTCCTCCTCCCTTCCTCTCTCCTCACATCGGCCGGCCGCGCCGCGCCGTTGACGGCCGGCGGCGGAAGACGGGCCCGCGTGGCCGCACGCCGACCACGCCGCCCACCCGAACACGCCACCGTCTTCCCCTCCCCTCACCGCCCAAGCGGGGCCGAAGGGACCTTTTCCTCGGCGCCGGCGACAGACCGAGCTGTCACCTCCGGCCAACCCGCCGCGCCGCCATTAATCCCCTACCGAGCCGTCCATTCCACCACCGGCCGGCGAAGCCAGCCCCGCGCCTGCACGACGGGTCTAATCCCCGGCCGAATCCCTGCTCAAGTTGACCGGCCGAGCCATCGCGAAGCCGCCCGAGCTCGCCGGCGACCTCGCCGGAGAAAATATCCCCCCCTTCCGAACCGCCTCTTGCCGCCTATAAAAGGGACCGACGGCTCCCCGACCGCCGCACCTCGACACGGCGGACGCACGCCCACCTCCTCCCCTCCCACGAGCTCCACGGCCCCCGCCGCCCCCCTTGCACCGCCGCCGCGCCACCGCCTCCTCGCGGAGCCGCCTCCACCGTATACAATAGCGCGAGGTGAGCACGGGAATAGACTCCCCCTCGCCCTCCTCTCTCTTTTCCCCCCCCCATCCCCGGCCGTCGCCGTGGCCGGAGCCGCCGGCGAGCACCCCCCACCGCCGGCCCCCGCACGGTCCGCCCCCTTCCCCCCGTTCTCTCGTCTAATTCGAAGGGGGGAGGGGGAAGAAGATGGCGTTTTGCCAAGAACCCCCCCCTGTTTTCCCTTATTGCTTCAAAAACCGAGCCCCTACCCTATTTCCCTTTTATTTCCAAATAAGCCCCTGAGTTAATGGTTAATCAAAGGTTAAACACTATTAAACCCTAGAATAAATTACCAAATAACCCTAACTTAGTGTATATTAGCATAAACACCCTTTTACTGTTAATAGAAATTACCAATAAGGTCCTTGATATCTATACCCCTTCTCCCTTAACCTAGCCCCTTCTCATACACGCCCTTCCCGAACCCTATCGCACCTATATATATATATACACCCTCCTCCGCTCACTTCCCACTCCCCGAGCTCGGTCGGAAACATGTATGCTAACATTGCTTGCTTGCTTGTGTGTATGCCATAGCCAACGAAGTAGAAGGAGTGAGGTACCCCGAGCCGGAGACCGAAGCCGACTACTGCGAGCAGGTGCCCGAGGTCCCGGACGCCGAGCCGGCACTCCCCGAAGACTTCGAAGACGGCAAGTTCAACCTCCCCCTTTGATGCATGCTTCTGTCCTAGTTTTAAAAATATATCTTATACCCGTTTTATAAATTTGCATATTGTTTTACTGCAAAACATGGTAGGATAGCCACCCATGATTGCTATGATTGAACCTTGTTTTGGCCTAAATGAGTGCTTTAAAATGTGTGCGTGCTTTCAAAATGTGTGAGTGCATTAAAAGTGGGAATGGGATATTTTTGGAAAATGAGTGCAGATCTGGGTAGACAGGATGGACGTGTGTGTCAGGAGTATGGGTAAGCTCGTACCTGTGTGGTTGAGCGTGTTGGGAGTTGTCCATCTTGTCGGTTAAGGACCGGGTTGCGTGACATCTCACCTGACCCAAATGATCGTACAACCACTCGACCGTTGTATGTGGCAACGGCTTAGCATAAACCCCACTAGTTAAACTACTTGCCATCCGGGTGTGCGGGTGAGCGGCGGGAGACCAAGGAGTAGGGGTACGCTCTCGTGTGAGGTACGCCCGGTTATGTGGGATAACCCCTTGGGTGCTTCCGTGGTGGCTCGTAGTGTTAGCTAAGGTGGGTAATGGCTTTGATAGGATCCGTACCGCACTAAGGTGTCCGTGTGACGGTACCCTACTTGTGGGTAAAGATGTACAACCTCTCGCAGAGTGTCAAACCTATTCGAATAGCCGTGTCCACGGTATTGGACGAGTCACGGTGTGGTCACAAAAACTAGTGTTTGGGATGGGATGATTTCGGCGTGAGTTGTTTTCGGAGATGTGTGTGTGGTCGTGTGCACGGGCTACGACGGACGGGAAGTCCGTAGTTCCACAGTGGTTTTTCTAAAACAAGTGAGTACTTGGGTTATGAAAATGATTTGCGGAAACCTTTTTGAAATAAACCCCTGCATGTGTAAGTTTGCAAAATGAACCTTGACCTGATCCTTGTTATACCTTATGCATGATTCTTCTTATAAGCCCCTCCATGGGTGGGGTTGGATTTGCTGAGTACGTATGTGCTCACCCTTGTTTTACTAACTATTTTACAGAGGAGGATCCCGATTACATCCCAGAAGACATCGAGTAGGTCACTGCCCTACACCCAACCGTGCCCGTGCACCGGTGGCCCTACCTAAAGCTTCCATGGTGTGGTACTCTGAGGAGGCTATGGAAGCCTTTGCTATCGTAGTGTGGTCGTTAGCGTCCGTGTTGTTCATTGTAGCGTTGGCATTACCGTGCCCTTTTTGTAACCGTAATGTAAAAGACTGATTCCACCTGTTGTAATAAATGTGCTACCGGCCTCCTGGGACTGGTATTTGTGTCACATTTAGTCACCTCTGATGAGGGGACGCTTCAGGTGGTATCAGAGCCGTAGGTTGGCCGTAGGACATGACCCCTAGGATACGAGACCTCCTCTGGCCCCTCTAACCTTTCCTTTGCTAAACTCACCTTTTCCCAAATTCTTACCTTGATTCTTGCTTGCTTCCAGATGCCTAACCCCGAGTGGAACGGTGGAATTTGCCCCGTCCAGCCTGGCCTCCCTAACCTGTTGCTACTCAGCCTAGAACGCGTCGGAGTAAGGGACCCGCCAGAGTTCGTCTACCGGGAGTACGAACGCTTCGGCACCCTTCGGTGTAAGCTGCTGATCTTTGTGGGGAGAAGCACGCTTTACCCCGACATTGAGCCATGGTTCGTCAACGCCACTGGTTTTCGCTTTGCCGACACCTACCCCAAGGCTGCCCGGAAGGCCCTGCGTCAGCTACGAGTGGTTTATAGACAGCACCTCCGAAGGACTCCAATGGGATTCTTTCCACCTTCCGGAGGAAGAGGACGCTCGTGGATTGATCGCATGAGAGGTTTGGAACGAGAGGAAGAAGACTTAGAAGAGGCAGTCTCCCACCTATCCATATACCTCAGAGGCCTAGACCACCTTTATCAGGAGCAAGCCCAGCAACTGAAGCAGCAGATCGACAGGGCGGAAAGAGCAGAACAGAGGATAGAACTAGAAAGGGTAAAGACAACCATAGCGAAGTTGAACGACACAACATGGCGCAAGACTACCTCAGGGAAAAAGAACGTTCGGAGAAGTTTTGGGATGAGCTCCAAAAGGAACGTAGAAGGCGAAGAAGAGAAGCCGACTTGGATGAAGAAGAACCCGAAGAAACCCACTGGGACAAAGGGACTCAAACTGAAGATGAGATACTGGAGCAAGATCTCCCACTAAAGAAGCGCCGTATCCAGCTAGAGGAAGAGTCACCATGAGGATAGGACTAGGGTTTAGGCTAGAGACTGAGTCCTAGTAATAATAAGTGTACCCCGAAGGATGTACCCCAACCTTCCTACTAAATAAAGTTATCCATCTCTTGTACCCCACCACAACCTGTTCAACCCTATCTTTGTTTTCAGATGGCGGAAGATGGATGGACCCAAGGCGTGTGCCAGGAGGAGCCTGGTCTTGCTCGCCTGCTCATCCACTCCCTGGAGCGCCTCGGTATCACTGAGCGCCCTAGGTACTACAGCAGAGAGTACGAGCAACTCGGCACTCTTCGCTGTAGAGTGGTCCTCTCCGTCGCTAGAAGCAACCGCCACACCAACATCGAGCCGTGGCGCGTGACCGCCACAGGGTTCCGACACCGGGATACCTATCCCTTGGCCCTCAGAAAAGCCCTCCGCTACCTGTGCCGAATCTACGAAGAGCACCTCGTCCCCACACCAATGAGGTACTTCCCTCCCGCCATCAGGACCCCAGTTTGGCAGGCCCGCATGAGGAACTTGGAGCGACGCCGCCACCAAGAAGACCTGCTATACCACGTAGTCGCCTACCTTGTCTCCCTGGACAAGCTCTTTGATGACCAGGCCAGACACTTGAGGGAACAGATCAGCCGGGCCGAGCAAGCTGAAGTCACAGTACGGATGCACCAAGTCCGAGTGGCTCAAGCTGAAGCAAGGACCGCCGCAGCCATAAGCAGTGAAGCCGTTGCCCAGGAAAGCCTCAGAAGGATTCAGGACCAACGCATGCAAGAATGGACCCATGGCGGAACGCCCGTTCCAGCCATTGGAGAACCTCAAGTTCTGCTGGGAACACCCCTTGTAGGATGGGGAGGAGCCATAGAAGTCCCACCAGCACCACCAACAGTCACTGAAACCCCAACAGCTACCACCGAAGCCGCAGCACAGCCTCGGGAAAACGGGAGACCCCGAAGGAGGAAACGATGACGAGCTGCTCATCCCGCTGGAAGAACACTCGACCCCAGAAGACAGCTCCCCTCGCGAGTAGTGTGCCCCAAGACCCAGGGAATGAAGCCGTACCGGTCCAAGTCACGCCCTTAGTCCTTAGCCGTGTAATGTGTCCGCGTAGTCGGGATGTATCCTCCTCGCCGGTTTGTAATAAAAACTTGTTTGTGCTTGCTTGTTTGCCGTATGCTTGTTGTGTGCTTACCTGAGAATACACCCCGCCTTTTCAAAAGAAATCCGTTATAATCCACTTAAACATCACATAAAACTAGATCTCTTAGAAACCCGCTTCTTTACGGGATGGTTTCCGGGCGCCCGTCGGGACCCACCGGTCGGATGCCGAGGGATCGCAAGCCGACCGGAGGGAGCGTCTCCCCGAACAAGAAGTTAACCAAAATGAAGATGGAGGAGAGAACGTGGTCCCGCCACCACCACCCCCTCCTATTGACTTGGCTCAAGTCTTAGCCAACCGGATCGTCCCGATGGAGGCTATCTTCAATGCCATCAACCGTCCAAGACCCCGTGCCATGAGCATGAATGAGAAGCTGATCGAGTTCCTCGGGACTAAGCCGCCCACCTTTAGCGGGTCGGTGAATCCCCGGATGCCGACGATTGGCCGAGAGCCATCCCGAGGGAACTAGAGCCCCTCCACCGCGAGGACCATGACAAGGTTCTCTCGGCAGCTCACCGACTCACCGGGACAGCCCTAGCCTCGGTGGGAGAATTACCGCGCGCGCCCAAGGATCCCTCCGCCATCACATGGGATGAATTCGTGGAGGAGTTCCGCCGCTACCATATCCCGGAGGCTACCCCCGAAGCGGAAGGCGGATGAGTTCCGCGAACTCCGCCAAGGCAACATGTCCGTGGAGGAGTACACGTACCCGTTCATAGAGCCGGCACGCTATGCCCCCGAGGAGGTGGATAAAGACTCCAAAAAGCAAGAGATGTTCAAGAAGGGGCCGACTCCGAACCGAGGACACCGCCGACTCCTCGCATTTACCCGGACTTTAATACCCTTATGAACATGGCAATCCTCACGGAGAGAGCAAAGGCCGAAGAAAAGAAGGAGAACAAGCGCAAATTCATGGAGCACAAGGCCAAGCAACAAGAGCGGTCCCAGAGGCCGAGAAACTTTGGACACCCCATGTCCGGGTTCCAAGCTCCGATGCAAGATGTAACCCAAACCCAAGCCACAGGCTCACAAGCCCCCAGAGCCCAGTTCAAGCCCTCCTACAACCAGAATACCATGAAACCCCCACGAACAACACCCGACGGATCACTACCAACAACAACAACAACAACAGCTCCCGAGTGTGTTTCAACTGCCGGGAAACTGGGCACTTCATCGCCAACCGCCCCTATGCTAAAAAGCCGCCCACCACCACCTACTCCAACTCGGTAAACGGACCAAGGCCACTCGCATCGGGGAGCCAACCGCATGCCGGTGCGCGCAGCAACAACTTCGGCAACAACACCAACAACCAGCGGATGAGGCAGCCCCGGCGAGCCGTATGGACGCGCTCGGGTGAATCACATCAACGCGCGAGAGGCACAAGAAGCACAAGGAGTGGTACTCGGTGAGTTCCCGGTCGGCCCGCCTTTGGCTACCATACTGTTCGATTCAGGAGCATCACACTCATTCATATCCTCAAGCTTTGTGGAGAAGCATAGCATACCCACAGTACTACTAAAAGCACCCCTAATAACTCGAACGCCCGGAGGTGACATTAACTGTCAACTGGGATGTCCCCGGGTAAGGATTATTTTAAGTGGGGTAGAGTTCCTAGCAGACCTGGTAGTATTGAAATCCAAGGGGATAGATGTGATCCTTGGTATGGACTGGTTAAGCCAACACCATGGCCTCATAAGCCGCGCCGATAAAGTAGTGCACCCGACCAACCCGGACGGGATACAAGTGACCCGCCACACCCGGGGACACAAAGCCGGATATAATGGTTTTCAACATAGAAGCCAAGTCCATAGAAGATGTCCCGCAGTACGAGAATACCCGGATGTGTTCCCCGAAGAGCTCCCCGGAATGCCACCGGACAGGGACATAGAGTTCGTGATCGACCTTATCCCCGGAACCTCTCCCATAGCCAAGAGGCCCTATAGGATGGCAGCCCCCGAGTTGGCAGTAATTGAAGAAGCGGCTAGCGAGCTCCGGCGAAGTGGGTTCATCGACCAAGCTCATCACCATGGGGAGCCCCGGTGCTTTTCGTGGAAAAGAAGGATAAGAGCATGAGGATGTGTGTGGACTATCGCTCGCCGAACGAGGTCACTATTAAGAACAAGTACCCTCTTCCCGTGAATAGATGACCCGTTTGACCAACCGAAGGGAGCCAAGTATTTCTCGAAGGTGGATCTAAGATCGGGGTACCACCGGCTCAAGATCGTGGAAAGTGACATCCCCAAGATCGCCTTTGTCACTCGCTACGGGCAATACGAGTTCACGGTGATGTCCTTTGGACTAACCAATGCCCCGCCGTACTTCATGAACCTCATGAATAAGGTGTTCATGGAGGAGTTGGACAAGTTTGTCGTGGTCTTCATTGACGACATACTTGTTTACTCCAAGAGTGTGGAGGAGCATGAACAACATCTTCGAGTGGTACTCGGGAAAATTGAGGGCACACAAGCTATACGCCAAGTTCAGCAAGTGTGAATTTTGGCTAGAGAAGATATCCTTCCTTGGGCACATATTGACCGCGAAGGAGTGGTCGGAGACCCCGGAAAGTTGAGACAGGCCTCCCGGCGAAGCAACCCACCAATGTAAGTGAGATCGGGAGTTTCCTAGGTTTAGCGGGTACTACGGGAGGTTTATCGAGGGATTCTCCAAGATCGCCGGCCCATGACAGGAGCCGCTCAAGAAAGAGAAGAAGTTTATCCGGACCGAGGCCCGTGAGAGAAGTTTCCAAGAGTTGAAGAAGAGGTTGACCACGCCCCGTCGCGACCCCCGCCGGACATTCAACGGGACTTTGTCGTATATTGCGACGCCTCCCGACAAGGGTTGGGATGTGTGCTCATGCAAGATGGGAAGGTAGTGGCATACGCCTCCCGTCGGCTCAAACCCCATGAGCGAGAACTATCCCACCCATGATCTAGAGTTTGCGACCGTAGTGCATGCCCTGAAGATATGGAGACATTACTTGATCGGGAACAAGTGTGAAATCTACACAGACCACAAGAGTCTAAAGTATATCTTCACCCAGCCCGATTTGAACCTAAGGCAGAGAAGATGGCTAGAGTTAGTCAAGGACTATAACCTAGAGATTCACTACCACCCGGGAAAGGCCAATGTAGTAGCTGATGCTCTAAGCCGGAAAACCTACGAGAAGGCAGCACCCAAGAGTGCTCAGTTGCAAGAGGAGATGGCCCGACTCAACGTACACATCGTCCCCCAAGGCTACGTCCGCCACCGAGTGTCCGACCTACCCTAGAAGAGAAGATCCGGAAGGCCCAAGAAGCCGACGAGGATCTAATGAGGATCCGCAAGCACACCGGAGAGAACAAGGCCCCCGACTTCAGGGTAGATGACCAAGGCACCCTGTGGTACAAAAACAGGATATGCGTGCCCGAAGGTGGAGATTTTCGACAGACCATCATGGATGAGGCACACAACTCAGCGTACTCCATACATCCGGGATCCACCAAGATGTACATGGACTTAAAGCGAAGTATTGGTGGAACGGAATGAAGGCGGACATTGCACGGTTCGTCGCCCACCGTGACACGTGTCGAGGATCAAAGCCGAGCATCGAAGCCGCGGGGATCGTTGCAACCCTTGCCAATCCCGGTATGGAAGTGGGACGAGATAGGTATGGACTTCATAGTAGGGTTGCCAAGGACTCGAAGGGACACGACTCCATATGGGTGATCGTGGATCGACTCACCAAAGTCGCTCACTTTCTACCCGTACGGACCACTTATGGCGGAGAAAAATTGGCGAAACTCTACATAGAAAATATAGTGAAGCTGCACGGAGTGCCCAGCAGAATAGTCTCCGACAGAGGGACCCAGTTCACCTCTAGGTTCTGGAGAAGCCTGCACAAGGCCATGGGCACCAAACTGGACTTCAGCTCAGCTTACCACCCCCAGACAGACGGGCAGACTGAAAGGGTGAATCAAATTTTGGAAGATATGTTGAGAGCCTGCGTCCTCACCTATGGCAAAGATTGGGAGCAGAGCCTCGCCATATGCGGAATTTTCCTACAACAACGGCTACCGTGCAAGTCCGGGAATGTCGCCATTCGAAGCACTATACGGGAGAAAATGCGGGACACCCCCGATGTGGTCGGGAAGTAGGAGAGCGTGCCCTGGTTGGGCCCGCGCTTATAAAGGAAGCCGAGGAGCGAGTAGCTGATATCCGAGAAAAGTTGGAAGCCGCTCAGTCCCGACAGAAGAGCTACGCAGACAAGAAAAGGCGTGAAGCGAGCTTCAACCCAGGGGACTTCGTCTACCTCAAGGTTTCACCCATCCGAGGGACTCGAAGATTTCAAGTGCACGGGAAATTGGCCCCTCGGTACATCGGCCCGTATAAAGTGCTCAAGAGAGTCGGAGCAGTAGCGTATCGACTGGAGCTACCCGAGGAAATGGCAGATATACACCCAGTGTTCCACATCTCTCAGCTACGCCGATGTTTGAAGGTTTTGGAAGAAAAGCGAGTACCAGTGGAGACCATCGACCTACAGCCAGACCTTAGGTACCAGGAGGTGCCCGTCAAGATCTTAGACACTATGGTCAAGCGGACAAGGACGACCGAAGTACGGGTGTGCAGAGTCCAATGGAGTAGACACGGGGTGGAAGAAGCCACGTGGGAACGAGAGGATGCACTGAGGAAGGAATTCCCCCACCTATTCGAGACTTAGCGGGAATCTCGAGGACGAGATTCATTTTAAGTGGGGTAGGTTTGTAACGCCCGCGTTTTTGGCACTAAATAAATCACCTATTAAATCATGCGTAAATTCAAAAACCGGTCCGCCGAGCTCAGTTATCACTTAAACCCTAGCCGCTGTTTTCACTCTCTCTCTCTCTCTCTTTCTCTTCCCGACGCGCGTGCCGCTCTTTCCGCCGGCACCGCATCACGGCCGCACCCCTGCGCGCCTTCCCGATGCCGCGGTCGGCCACCGGCCGGAATCCCGCGCACGCCGCGGTCCCGCCGGCCCGGTCCGCCCTCACCGCCGGCCCAAAAATCACGCCGACACCCGAAAAGACGGGAAAACCCCACAAAACCCTCCCTTAATTCCCCTAACAATTTTTCCTAATTTCCTAAACTTTTCCCAATTCCCTCCCTATTTTTTTCCATTTTCTTTCCTTTCTTTTCCTCTTTCTTTCTTTTCTTCCTTTTTCTTCCTTTTCTCCTTTTCCCCTTTTCTTTTTCCCTTCCTTTTTTTTTTTCTTCTCTCTTCTCTTCTCCCTTCCCTTTCTCCCTCCCCGCGCGGCCGCCGCCCGCACCCCGACCCCCCCGCCTGGCACACGTTGACCCCGGGCCCGCCTCCTCCACGGCGCCGAGGGGCCGGCCGAGACGGCCGCACGCCGGGCCCGCGCCCGGCCGGCGACCGCCACCGCGCCGTGACCCTTCTCCTCCTCCCTTCCTCTCTCCTCACATCGGCCGCACCGCGCGCGTTGACGGCCGGCCGGCGAAGCACGGGCCCGCGTGGCCGCACGCCGACCACGCCGCCCACCCGAACACGCCACCGTCTTCCCCTCCCCTCACTGCCCAAGCAGGCCGAAGGGACCTTTCTCGGCGCCGGCGACGACCGAGCCGTCACCTCCGGCCAACCCGCCGCGCCGCCATTAATCCCCTACCGAGCCGTCCATTCCACCACCGGCCGGCGAAGCCAGCCCCGCGCCTGCACGACGGGTCTAATCCCCGGCCGAATCCCTGCTCAAGTTGACCGGCCGAGCCATCGCGAAGCCGCCCGAGCTCGCCGGCGACCTCGCCGGAGAAAATATCCCCCCCTTCCGAACCGCCTCTTGCCGCCTATAAAAGGGACCGACGGCTCCCCGGACCGCCGCACCTCGACACAGCAGACGCACAGCCACCTCCTCCCCTCCCACGAGCTCCACAGCCCGCCGCCCCCCTTGCACCGCCGCCGCGCCACTGCCTCCTCGCGGAGCCGCCTCCACCGTATACAATAGCGCGAGGTGAGCACGGGAATAGACTCCCCTCGCCCTCCTCTCTCTTTTCCCCCCATCCCTGGCCGTCGCCGTGGCCGGAGCCGCCGGCGAGCACCCCCACGGGCCGGCCCCCGCACGGTCCGCCCCCCTTCCCCCGTTCTCTGTCTAATTCGGGGGGGGGGGGGGAGGGGGAAGAAGATGGCGTTTTGCCAAGAACCCCCCCCCGTTTTCCCTTATTGCTTCAAAAAACCGAGCCCCTACCCTATTTCCCTTTTATTTCCAAATAAGCCCCCGAGTTAATGGTTAATCAAAGGTTAAACACTATTAAACCCTAGAATAAATTACCAAATAACCCTAACTTAGTGTATATTAGCATAAACACCCTTTTCGTTAATAGAAATTACCAATAAGGTCCTTGATATCTATACCCCTTCTCCCTTAACCTAGCCCCTTCTCATACACGCCCTTCCCGAACCCTATCGCACCTATATATATATACACCCTCCTCCGCTCACTTCCCACTCCCCGAGCTCGGTCGGAAACATGTATGCTAACATTGCTTGCTTGCTTGTGTGTATGCCATAGCCAACGAAGTAGAAGGAGTGAGGTACCCCGAGCCGGAGACCGAAGCCGACTACGCGAGCGAGTGCCCGAGGTCCCGGACGCCGAGCCGGCCTCCCCCAAGGCTTCGAAGACGGCAAGTTCAACCTCCCCCTTTGATGCATGCTTCTGTCCTAGTTTTAAAAATATATCTTATACCCGTTTTATAAATTTGCATATTGTTTTACTGCAAAACATGGTAGGATAGCCACCCATGATTGCTATGATTGAACCTTGTTTTGGCCTAAATGAGTGCTTTAAAATGTGTGCGTGCTTTCAAAATGTGTGAGTGCATTAAAAGTGGGAATGGGATATTTTTGGAAAATGAGTGCAGATCTGGGTAGACAGGATGGACGTGTGTGTCGAGGAGTATGGGTAAGCTCGTACTGTGTGGTTGAGCGTGTTGGGAGTTGTCCATCTTGTCGGTTAAGGACCGGGTTGCGTGACATCTCACCGACCCAAATGATCGTACAACCACTCGACCGTTGTATGTGGCAACGGCTTAGCATAAACCCCACTAGTTAAACTACTTGCCATCTGGTGTGCGGGTGAGCGGCGGGAGACCAAGGAGTAGGGGTACGCTCTCGTGTGAGGTACGCCCCGGTTATGTGGGATAACCCCTTGGGTGCTTCCGTGGTGGCTCGTAGTGTTAGCTAAGGTGGGTAATGGCTTTGATAGGATCCGTACCGGCACTGAGGTGTCCGTGTGACGGTACCCTACTTGTGGGTAAAGATGTACAACCTCTCGCAGTGTCAAACCTATTCGAATAGCCGTGTCCACGGTATTGGACGAGTCACGGTGTGGTCACAAAAACTAGTGTTTGGGATGGGATGATTTACGGCGTGAGTTGTTTTCCGGAGATGTGTGTGTGGCCGTGTGCCTGGGCTACGACGGACGGGAAGTCCGGTAGTTCCACAGTGGTTTTTCTAAAACAAGTGAGTACTTGGGTTATGAAAATGATTTGCGGAAACCTTTTTGAAATAAACCCCTGCATGTGTAAGTTTGCAAAATGAACCTTGACCTGATCCTTGTTATACCTTATGCATGATTCTTCTTATAAGCCCCTCCATGGGTGGGGTTGGATTTGCTGAGTACGTATGTGCTCACCCTTGTTTTACTAACTATTTTACGAGAGGAGGATCCCGATTACATCCCGAAGACATCGAGTAGGTCACCGCCCTACACCCAACCGTGCTCGTGCACCGGGGCCCTACCTAAAGCTTCCATGGTGTGGTACTGCGAGGAGGCTATGGAAGCCTTTGCTATCGTAGTGTGGTCGTTAGCGTCCGTGTTGTTCATTGTAGCGTTGGCATTACCGTGCCCTTTTTGTAACCGTAATGTAAAAGACTGATTCCACCTGTTGTAATAAATGTGCTACCGGCCTCCTGGGACTGGTATTTGTGTCACATTTAGTCACCTCTGATGAGGGGACGCTTCAGCTCGAGATCACATGGCGAACTCGACGGCTTCCGTCTACTTCAAGCCAACTGTCGCCTTCAACCGTGGCGACACCTTCGTCTTCGGCGCCTGGGTCTGCACCGCTGATGGCGCGGGCTCCTTCCAGCGCCGCCTGATCATGCAGCCCAACTCGAAGACAGGCCTTGTGACGCTTCCCGAAGTTGTCACAGGCGAACTCGCCGGCAAGTTCGGCGAAATTTCGCTCTCCAACCTCCACGCTGACTTCGAGCTCGAGTCCGTCTCCAACTCGACGTCGCCATGGGCCATCGCATGTGAGCCGGCTGCTCAGCCATTGCAGGTGGCCTCCTCACCGCTCGAGCCCTCCGCGTGCGGCCCCTGCACCCTCAGCCGGGCCCGCACAGGGGCTCCCACTTCGCGCCGGGCCGGCAAGGAGCCTGTACCCGAGTACAATTCGGACTCCGACGCCGTCCCCAACCGCGCCTCGGACTCCAGCCCTCTCTCCGAGTTCTACTCGAACCCGGACTACGAGTTCGACTTCGGGTCAGACCCTGAGGACTCCGAGTCCGAAGACGACCCTACTGAGCTTCCCTTGTCAGGGCCAGCCTCGGGGCTGGTTATAAAATCAACGCCGGTCGGGAGATACGTCTACTGGCCCGACCGCAAGCCTGCTGACCTGGCAAAGGAGGACTCACGCTACGTCGCTTACATCGACTCGCTACCGTTCCAGGAGGGAACACCGCTAGCCCGGGCTGACTCAAACACACCAACTGAGGTGGCACCCTCTGAGGCCAGCCTTGGCACCCCCGATCGCCAAGTCTTCATGGCTGCCGGCGACACTCCGGGACCTTCAGGCACAGCTGAGGACAGATACCTGGAGGACATCTCCACAGACGAGCTGTCTGCCAATGCACCTGCAGACGAGACCGTCGCCAACAGGGACGCCCGACGCGAATGCAACAGGAAGCGTAGCGAACGACGCGGCGGCTCGGAGACAACCTTCCCATCCGCAACCTTGCGGAAGCTCTCGAGGCGGTCGAGAGCAGAGTACACACCACTCCTGAGCGGTGCCTCATGTCGATCACAACGATCGCACGCCGGGCTCGGGGCATACGCGCGGAGAGGTCATCGCCAAGCTCGGCCGAAGAAGCCTACTTCATGCGGGTCGACAACGAGTCAATCAACCTCCTCCGGCCAAACCCCGCGACAACGAAGCTACTAGTCGCAGCGCCAACGCTGGCCCCAACCGTACTCGAGCTGACCTTCCAGTCGAGCCAAACCGACGCCGCTCCAACGCCGGCGGACCTTCACTGCAAGACCAAGGCAACCGAGATGTCGTCCCCCACCGCGCTCCGGCCGGTGGCGGTGGCAACGACCCTGACGGCGGCGGCGGGGCCGACGGCGGGCGGCCTCCAACCACGGGACCAACGAGAGAGCCGGAGGTGGCGGCGGCCGCGGCGGCCGAGGCCACGCGAACGACCACGCCTGCGGCGCCTCGCACGGCGGGTACGATGCTCGCCGAGAAGATTGAGGAGGCTGCGGCGGAAGAAGTCGACCACCGCCGCCGAGGGCGACGGCTTCCCCGCCTTCCCACCTCGACTTCGCAACTTGCTCCTCCCCGACAAGTTCAAGCCTTTGGGGATCACCAAGTACGACGCGAAGCGAGGATCCTATCCGGTGGCTCCGATGCTACGCCCTCTCCATCGAGAACGGCGGCGGCAACGGCGACACCAAATGCCTCTACTTCCCCTTCGTCCGGACCAAGCACCACTCACATGGCTCGAGTCGCCCGGACAAGCACTCGATCGACAAGTGGGACCGGTGCCGAAGGTGCGGTTCACGAGTAACTTCGCGGGCGCCATGGGCCGTTCGGGTACTCGCATGGACACGGCCATGATCAAGCGAGCAAGGGCGAGACCCTCCGCAAGTACATGCGCCGCTTCTTCGACAAGCGTGCTACCGTCGTCGACGTCACCGACAAGGAGGTCATCGACCTCTTCCAGGACGGTCTCTACCATCGCCGCACCTTCGAGGACTTCGGTCGTCGTCGCCCCAGGTCTATCCCCCACCTCAAGGACATGATCACGTCCTGGGCGGATGAAGAGGACAAGGCCAACGCCAAGTACGACGCCACCGCGGCAAGTCCAAGCAGAACCAGGGCGGCGGCAGCGGCGGCAATGCAAACCAAGGCGGCCGCAACAACAACAACATCAGCAACTACTCGGGTCCCAACCGCAAGCGCAAGCCAGACAACACCGTCGCGGCTATCCAGCGCTCTGCAAAAGGGAACTCAAAGAAGAACTCGGGTGGGTTCAAAGACCTGCTAAAGGAGAAGTGCCCGTGGCATCCAAACGGCAACCACACCACCGAGCAGTGCTACCAGCTCAGGCATGCACTCAAGGATACGCCGGAGCCACCGCACCCTCACGACCAAAAGGGCAAGAAGAAGGACGGCGACAACAACGACTTCCAAGAACCCGAGAAGACCGTCAACGTCCTCTTCGGCGGAGCGCCCGGCGGGCGGGAGCGAAGGCTACCCGTCGTGAAGTGATGTCCATCGAACCAGCGGTTCCGACCCCTCTCAGGTGGTCGGAGGTACCCATCACCTTCTCCCGCACGGACCAATGGACCAGCTTCTCCGAACCAGGACGGTTCCCCCTCGTCCTGAAGCCAACGGTGGCGGGCTCCAATCTCAACAAGGTGCTCATCGACGGTGGAAGCGGGCTCAACGTCCTCTTCACCAAAACCTTGAAGAAAATGAAGCTCGACGTCACCCCCATGCTCACCAAGAGCGACACGCCCTTCTACGGCATCGTCCCGAGCAACGCGGCTATCCCCTCGGGCTCAGTGGTGCTGCCAGTTACCTTCGGGGCGTCTCGGGACAACTACCGTACCGAGTACATCAAGTTCGAGGTCGCGGACTTCGAGACCTCCTACCACGCCATCCTCGGCAGGCCGGCCATCGCCAAGTTCATGGCGGTGCCCCACTACACCTACTTGGTACTCAAGATGCCAAGTCCAGCCGGTGTACTCTCCCTCCAAGGGGACTTGAAGATCTCCCACGACTGCGATACAGAGGCCGTGGTGATCGCTTCCACCAACCAAGTACCCAACGCGATGATGGAGGTCTATGCTGCGTCGAAGAAGCTTGCCACAAGCGAACTCGACATCCCAGAGAAGTCTGACAGCGCCAACAAGCCTCAGCCACCTGAGGAGGTACTCGTCAGGACGGCCGACCTCGGAACAGGCGACCCCAGCAAGACCACCACCATCGGGGCCGGCCTCGACCCCAAATAGGAAGACACACTCATCAGCTTCCTTCGGGCTAACCGCGACATCTTCGCGTGGAAGCCAGCGGACATGCCAGGAGTGCCCAGGGAGCTGATCGAGCACTGCCTTAACGTCGACCCAAAGGCCACCCCTAAGCGACAACACCTCCGACGTTTTGCCGACGACAGACGGGACGCCATCAAGAAGGAGCTCGCCAAGCTACTCGCGGTGGCTTCATCGGAGAAGTCTTCCATCCGAGTGGCTCGCCAACCCCGTCCTCGTCCGCAAGAAGAACTCGAACGAGTGGAGGATGTGCGTCGACTACACCGACCTCAACAAGCACTACCCCAAGGACCCCTTCGGGTTGCCGCGGATTGATCAAGTCATCGACTCCACGGCGGGGCTCGCGACTCGCTCTGCTTCCTCGGCGCTACTCCGGGTACCACCGATTGCAATCAAGGAAGAAGACCGGGAAAAGACCGCGTTCATCACCCCGTTTGGCGCGTCTTGCTACACGACCATGTCATTCGGGTTGAAGAACGCCGGCGCTACCTACCAACGGGCCATCCGGGCACTGCTTCAAGCGGCAACTCAACAAGAACGTCGAGGCTTACGTGGATGACGTGGTTGTCAAAACCGAGAGACTCCGGTACCCTCATCGACGACCTTGAAGAGACCTTCGCATCGCTACGCGAGTACCGCTGGAAGCTCAACCCGAACAAGTGCGTCTTCGGCGTCCCTTCGGGCAAACTACTCGGCTTCATCATCAGCCAGCGCGGCATCGAAGCCAACCCCGAGAAGATCTCCGCCATCACCAGCATGAAAGCTCCCACGAGCATCAAAGACGTCCAGAAGCTGACGGGGTGCATGGCGGCATTGAACATATTCATCTCGAGGCTAGGAGAACGGGGCCTCCCCTTCTTCAAACTACTCAAGCATCACGAGAAGTTCGTGTGGACTCCAGAGGCGGATCAAGCCCATGCCCAGCTCAAGGACTTCCTGTCAAAGCCACCAATCCTCACAGCTCCTCACAAGGGCGAGCAGCTATTGCTCTACCTAGCTGCGACTACTCACGTGGTCGATGCGCCATCGTTGTCGAGCGGCGGGGAAGACGGCCACGCCTACCCGGTCCGGCGTCCGGTCTACTTCGTCGGCGAGGTCCTATCGAGTCCAAGGCTCGCTACCGGCCCGTGCGGAAGCTCCCGTACGCTCTACTCATCACCTCGCGGAAGCTACGACACTACTTCCGGGGAGTACTCGGTCTCCGTCGTCACCGACTACCCGCTCGGCGACATCCCGAGGAACCAAGACGCCACGGAAGAATCTCCAAGTGGGGCTGTCGAGCTCGGCGCCCTCACCATCGACTTCAAGCCACGCACGACCATCAAGTCGCAAGCACTAGTCGACTTCATGGCGAGTGGCGGGAGAACCGACTACCTACTCCCACCGTGCGACCGAGCATTGGGTGATGTACTTTGATGGCTCACTCAACCTCGAGGGCGCGGGCGCGGGGGTACTCCCCGATCTCTCCAACGGGCGAACAACTCAAGTACGTCCTGCGGATCTTCCGGAAGGTCTCAAACAACGAAGCCGAGTACGAAGCTCTCCTACACGGGCTCCGCCTCGCGGCTTCACCGGGCATCAAGCGACTACTAGTCTACGGCGACTCCGCGGTGGTCATCAACCAAGTCAACAAGTCTTGGGACCGCAACAAGGAGAACATGGACGCCTAGCGCACTAGAAGTCCGCAAGCTCGAGAACAAATTCTATGGTCTCGAGTTCCATCACATTGTCCGCGACAACAACGTTGCGGCGGACGTCCTCTCGAAGCTCGGATCCACCCGCGCTCAAGTACCCGCCGGGCGTCTTCGTCCATGAGCTTCACGCGCCGTCCATCCGGAGCGGCGCCACCGACCACCGTCCCGGCCCATCTACCGGTGGGCGAGGAGGTCATGATGATCGACGTGGATCGGGAGGCAACCCTTCATCGACTACCTCGGCGAGCGAAGGTCCCCTCCGACAAGAACGTAGCCGAACAACTCGTCCGCCGCGCCAAGTCTTACGTCCTCGTCGGAGACAAGCTTTACAAGCGGGGCGCATCTTACGGAGTACTCATGAAGTGCGTCCCTCGCGAAGAAGGCAAGGACATCCTGGAAGAGATCCACAAGGGTGTGCGGCAACCACGCGTCCTCACGCACGGCCGGTCGGCAAGGCCTTCGGCGAGCTTTCTGCGGCCCACGGCCACTCGGGCGACGCCGAAGAACTCGTCGAGAAGGTGCCAAGGATGTCGTACTTCGCCAAGCGAGCAACATGTCCCGGCCTACAAGCTAGTCACCATACCGCCAACCCGGCCCTTTGCCTGCCGGGGGCTCGACATGATTGGGCCACCGCCAACCGCGCTAGGAGGATTCAACGAGTGGTACCGGTGGCTATCGACAAGTTCACCAAGTGGATCGAGGTCAAGCCGGTCACATGCCCCAAGGCCGACGAGTACTCGACTTCTGGATGAACTCGTACACCGCTATGGGCTACCCCACCGCATCATCACGGACACCGGGGTCCAACTTCAACAACCACCGGTTTCGGGAGTACCGCGAGAACGGCGGAATAGACGTGCGGTACGTCTCGGTCGCCCATCCACGGGCCAACGGACAAGTCGAGTGCGCCAATGGGATGGTGCTCGACGCCCTCAAGAAGCGGCTACACGACGCCGCTAACTCCAAAGGGGGCAAGTGGATCAAGGAACTACCCAACGCACTGCGGGGGCCGCGGACTCAACCATCCAAGCCAACGGGGCAATCCCCCTATTTTACGGTCTACGGCTGCGAAGCCATCCTCCCTCGCCGACGTCATATGGAACTCACCGGCGGTGGAGCACTACGACGAAGGCGTCTCGGAAGACGACGGACGAGTTGACATCGACGGCCTCGAAGAAGCTCGGCCGCGCCGCCCTCGTCCAATCAGCAAGGTACCTGGAGGGTATCCGACGCTACCATGATCGCAACGTCAAGGAACGCTCCTTCAACGTTGGAGATCTTGTCCTCCGCCATATCCAGAACACGGAAGGACTCCACAAGCTCAGCTCCCCCTGGGAAGGCCCCTTCACCGTGGCAAAAGTGACCGGGCCGGGCTCCTACCGCCTCCAAACACTTGAAGGCGAAGACGTCACCAACTCGTGGAACGTCGACCAACTCTGTCGATTCTACGCCTAGTCTACACGACTACTCCGGGGTTCAAGTCTAACCGACTACATCAACACCCCTCGCCGCAAGCGACCCTCCGGGTCCTGGCTCCAGTCTCCGGACTACTCTTCTCCAGGGTCCAGCCCGTGCGGCTACCTACGGACCATGGGCTGTGACGAGCGTCAAGGACTCTAGCAGCGGTCTACCAAGAGACCACACTCCAAGATCCAGCCTGCGCGGCTACTTACGGATCTGCGATCCAGCCTACACGGCTACCTACGGATCACTTGCTGCAAGCGGCTACCCGCTCCAGCGCCACTTAGCTGTAAGCGGCCTCCGGGTCCAGGCGACTACTTTGTAACTACGGCCCTGGCCACCCAAGTGTACTTCTTCAGTAATAAAGTTTGATTGTTCATCAACTTATTTACTGCCTACTCCCTACAATGGGACTACTGAAGTCGAGTACCACTACTCGCACCTACTCCACGATGGGCGCTCCGCACTCTGAGATCGCGACTACAAGTACTCATTGCTGGAAAATTTCATTTCATTGATACTTGAACAATTCATTACAATTGTCTTCACTATGGCTACTAGCTACCTATTACAGGGCTACTGGAGGTTCAGCTTCTCGGCTACCTGCTCCGCGATGGGAGCCATGCGCTCCCGGCCGGCTGCGCGCTTCGCTCATCCGAGCAGTTGGCGGCTACCCCGCCGGCGACCACCTCCACTGGAGCCTTCGGGAAGTACGACTTCATGAAGGCCAAGACTTGTCTTGGGATCGACTTGGCCATATGCTTGACGTAGGCGGCCAGCCGGCTTGGCGCTTCACGGAGTCAATCCACCAGAGGGGCGATCTTGGGGCTGCCCGGGTGCGGCACCAGAAGCCTCGCGATCGGGAGAGCAGCTTCTTCAAGATCCTTCAGCTGGGCCCGGAGCGCCTCGCAATCTTCATTCAACTTCTGCAAAGATTTGTAGCAGTTGACGAGATCCCTGTCAGAGGCAATCCGCAGCTCCATGTGCTTCTCGCACTCGAAGGCAAGTTCCTTGTAGTCGAGCTCGAGTACCTAGCGGGCTTCCTGCTCCCTGTAGAAGAGGTTCTTCATGCTCAGCTCCGAGGCCTTCAGCTGCTCCACCTGGCCCTCAAGCTCTGCAACACAGCAACGCAACAGCGGGTCAGAGCATGGGATCTGGGCTCCGGTCCAGTGGTTATGTGGGTTAAGTTTTTGAACGTACCAAGCATATGCCGGTTATGGGGCCGGTAAACCTAGTACCATAATGAGGCGGCTAGGGATCCTACCGTTACTACTCTTGGGATTCGCTCTCACGGCTCGCCACCGGTGGTGTATGGTGACTCCGGGTATCTCGCGGGGTATGCGGATAGCCTGCACCAAAGCTCGTAAGATTCGATCCCGACCCGAGGATTTATGGGGACGGTCTGGGGAGTTGTCCTCGCGGGGGCAGCCGACCGTTTGTTTGGGTCTACCTTGCAAGGTTTAAATCAATCGATTGTCGGCCTCTCACCGTTACCCGAGACTACTTACTCCACTAGTCATGTGATCCCTAATGATGGAAGTTGATAAAGATGATGCTTGATTAATTGTTTTGTACAACTTCGTTTGTACTAGTTGGCTAATGTAGTAAGGACTAAACCACTAGAACTTGTGCTAAAATCTTGAAAGTAAGGACCTACTCTTTGTTACTTTTTAGCAAAAGCAACCCAGTAGCCAAACAGCCTTTCATGGTCTAGATTTGGTGAAGTAGTTATCACCGACGGGTAAGACTTGCTGAGTATCAGTATACTCAACCTTGCTATAATGTGTTGATCCAGGTAATGCCTTCAGTGATGTGTGGCCCGGTGAGATCCCGCCCGGCTGGGAGCTGGAGTGGGTGGAGGACGACTACTGAAGCATCATGGATGGCCTCCCGTGGTGACTTTGCTGCCGCTAGTTAATTCCGCTGTCTTTTCAAAACTCTGAACTATTTCGTCATGACAAAAACTATGGTTTGTAATAAATAAACCCTACGGGGTACGAATGTGGATTTGAATGTTGTTGTATCTCTGGACTCGCCTTCGAGTGAGTTTTAATGCATATATTCGATCCTTGTGCTATTCAAGTGATTTACCGGGCGTTAACCCGGCGACTTACGACAGGATGGTACTTTATTATTGCTTAATGACCAAAGTGGATCGGTCTTAGGTGATAGTACGGTACTTTCCTGGGCGGGTTGTCACAGTTGGTATCAGAGCTTATATGCACCAGAGATTAATTAATAAACCTTAATCACTGATTTTGGAATAAAATATGCCAAGATTTTCTGATTTTCCAAAATACGTTGGTCCGCTAAGGATAAACTAGACCGAGAAGCCCTAGAGGGAATTTTGGGTTCTTTCAGGTGGCTTAATTAACTTATGGTTTATTTTGCTAACTACCAGCACATTACTTTATGTCAGACTTACATTCTCGCACAACCATACTAGTTCATCACGTTTTGCCATACGTGGTGGTACCACAGGAAAGTCCTGTGAGGGACTAGTGGGACCTATTCCGATGGGTGCCACGTCGCGTTCGAGTCTCGTCACGTTTTGCCATACGTGATGGTACCACGGGAAAGTCCGTGAGGGATGACTGAGGCCTATTCCAATGGGCACTCACGTCGCGTCAGAGTCTTAAATAGGACGTTGTCCATGCAGCGGCTTAACGCATGGATACCGTTTCTATAGTGAACGGTAATGTATGGGGACGCTTTCGTGGTGTGCTGGCACGAAAGGTTCATTTTCTGCAAGTACATAACAGCGCTTCGTTAGTTGTTAAGCAGTACCGTATAGCTCTCGACTAGATATTATAGGGAGAGACGAATATGAGCCTTGCCACCGGCACTAACTTTGATTTTTGGCTTGATTGCCATGTGAGGACGAATAGGACGCTTTGCATGCATGTTAAAAATCGAACAACTAAAATGGACCCAAAAATCGAATTTCCATATGCTCTCTAAGGAAGATTATGCTAGTGTGTGCTTTTTGTAAACTAGAATACCTTCCATACCTAGCCGTCATGCTGCCAAAATTTTGTGAAAAATTTGTTACCATGTGCTAGGTTTAATTAAACCAATTTGTTAAAAAAAATTGCTCCCCAACTAGTTACCTTGTGATAGCAAGTCTCAATCTTAGTTCGTTGGGTTGGTTCACTTTTCCCTAGGCACATCCAAGTTAAGGACCCTTCATCTTGTTTCTTTGGTCGGTGCTCAACCTTAAAAAGCTTAATTAAAAGTATTAAAGGTTAAATTGAAAACGTGGGGAAAATTTTTGAGGCTTCTGGATTTTTGGTTATGAATGTTATTCACAGCTGCCAGAACTTCACCATTTGTCATGCCGTTCTCTTTTGAGATCTGACATGGGTTACCTTTGTGTACAGATGGATTTCCCCGTGTTCCACCAGTTCGACGCTGACGGTACGATCCGTACCAACGGGTTGCACTGGGAGGGTTTTCCGCGCTTGGCGTGGGAAGCACTCGGTGCGCGAGCTACCTTACCCCGCCGACGTACGAGGTGAAGGAGTTTGAGCGCTTTGGTGTTCCCTCGCTGCAGGGTGATCGTTCTTGTCTTTGCCGCACCCGGATCACGCCGACCGGTTTGACACGAGTTTTATTTATCGGGGATTTATCACGCACGAGTCCGTGGAGTCGGCCGCCCTCGGAGTGCCGACGGACTTTTGTGACCACAACCCCACCGTGGTAGCTCTTTCCCCGTTTGGACCTGTTTCGGCCGTGAGTCCTCACGACCCGGCTTGGTTGGACCGTATGGACCATCTACGGGAGCTACCGACCCTAGCGAGCCGTTGGATGTTACTCGGACACTTGCCCGTTGTCCGAACGTGGTTTTCACACTCCGGGGGCTGCGTTTTAATCTTGCGGCAATTATTGCACGGCGCTTGGAGGCATCTAGGCGCGATTGGGAGCGGCTTTCGGCAGCACACCGGCGGTAGCCGAACTTCACACTTACCCGGGTGCGGCGGGGAGAACGACGAGTCGCGTGCTAGGAGATTCCGGTTGGAGCTTGAGAGAGGTGACCGCCTCCGGAGGATCGTGGACCTAGAGGCGGAGAACCATGCACTAGAGGAGGATGCCGACGCACACGAGATAGAGAGGCCGACCTGCTGCGGGAACATTGCCGAGATGCGGGAGCACGTGCGGGGAGGCCGAGGTACGGGTGGCGGCCTTACGGGCTATAGTGGCCTTACGGCCCCCGCCCCCGATACGTGCACACCGGAGGAGCGGCAGGGCGTGTCCGGTCTGGAGCAGACGAGCCAGGCAGGACCACCGCTACCGACTCCCCCAGCGTCACCTTCGTACAGTGGTGCTTCAGTGGGCAACTAGGTTGCCGACAACAGGGAGCAGCAGGATGTCGATCTTATCGAGTTGTCTTCGAGATGTTAGAGTAGTTGGCTTGACAGCACGTCTTCGTGCCAAGCAACTATTGTATCATGTGTTGTCTTGATGTTTCGAAATCGAGTTGTAATGACGTTGAACCTTGTTCTGTCATGTTGTAATAAGAGTGCTTAAGCTTGTATGCTTTAAGTGAGTTCGTTGTCTTTCAAATTGAATTTTCTTGTGCTGAATGCCATATCCTTGGATAATTCGTTGCGAATGATCACGCTTGTCAAAGATTGCATTGTTTATCTCCTAAGAACGTAGGTAAAACAAAGCATCTTTACGAACGTCACTCGTTGCCAGCATATAAGTGCTCGTTCGTATACCACCTTCTTTGGTATTCGGGATAACGACGATCGTTCGGAAGTGATTAGGAGCCGCGCAATTGAGCAATCACCGTCCTAACCATATTAAGAGAAACGATTCTATGAATTTTGGTGGCTATAGAATGTTGTGCTTGTTGCTGTACTCATTATTTATTACTAATGAGATGTGGTAATGCATGATCGTGCTTGTCATCATTTGGAAGTAAGCTTTGGGTTATCTCACTAATGACGCTCACTTTTCAGATGGTGGGAACCACGCGCAGCTCTCCCAACGGTTTTGGAGCGAGTGGTAGTCGCCGCGGTTGAAAGCAACGACTGGCTTGATGAGGACTGAAGCCGTCGAGTTCGCCATGAGATCGTCGGCGAGAACCCCTACCTAGCGTGCCAACTGTCGGTGTTTTAGACTGGCAACCTACCAAGGGGAGTACCCGAGGTAGATGAATGTGGCCTCGCCGAGATCGGTAACTCGAACGAAGAGACACGTGGCACACAATTTAGACAGGTTCGAGCCGCGAGGTGCGTAATACCCTACGTCCTGTATGCTGCGTAGCTCTGGATTGATTGGATGTGTTTACAAGATGATGCGTATGAGAGAGAAGGGTCCCTGCCTCGCCTTATATAGCCCGGGAGGCAGGGTTACAAGTCGGTTTGAGGAGAGAGTACTAGTCGGGTACGGCTAGGAGTTCTCTACATAGTACAGGACATGTATAGCTTCCTATCCGAGTACTTCTCCACCGTAGTCCTTGCGCCCCACGCCATCAAGTGCCGTGTGGCACAAGCCGAGTAGTCCCAGGGGCCCACCGAGTAGTCGGTCCTGGTACCAACCAAGGCAGTGGGCCCAGGGAGGTCCATACGACATGCACCCTGCCCCGTCCTTTGGCGCGGAGCAAGATGCCAAGATGTGCGGCAGTGCGGCCGAAGAAGAAATCACGTTGGGTCCCACAAAACTTTATGAAGTGTGTCAAAAGAAAGATTATTGGATGGGTTATCTACACTACTATCTATAGCTGAGGTGTACATCCTTATAGAAATCACATCTTACTTTACCAATGTGGGTGCCCTTACACGGAGGCACCGAACCCTGTGAGCACAGGTCGGGACCTACTACGTACTTTGGGAATTGGTGGTACGCGATGGGATTTTTTCCTTCTAGCTCAAAAATCTGCTCCCACTGGGAGTCGAACTCGAGATGTAGAGGAGTGCCTCGCACTTCTGTTGTTTCATGGAGCTTCCCTTGGAGCCAGCGTGGAAGTTATGAGGCTCAACACACCCCCATCCACACTAACCGTTGGCTCCACTATCGCATAAAAATTCAAATATCTATACTATTTGTATTTGGTTGAGTTTCTCACAATGATGGTGCTAACAGGAGCTCTAATCCAATAACCAGATCATCAATCCTAGAGAAGAGGATCTCCGATCTCTACCGAAAAACCAATTCTGCGAGCGCGCGCTAGTAGCGAACGGTTTCTATTGCCTGCTGCCAGCCTTCCCACATGACGCGGGCCCCGCATGCTTTCCTCTCTTCTTTTCTGTACTCATCCAGCGACAGGTAGCGCGCGAGGCGAGGCAGTACTTTTTCCTTTCCTTTTTTTATCTCAGTCTAAACCTTCTATTTTTAATTAAATTAAATATTATTTGCACGTAAAGTGCATAAATTATTTTAACAACGTTGTCTCATAAGTTATGTGTGTAAGCAACACTTGAGAAAATGTTGTTAAAAAATTATGCATATTAGTTATGTATATCATGAAAAGTTATACACATAAGTTCTTAACTATTGAAATTGTGATGCAAATTGCGCAAAATCAGTTTGGCGGTCGATCGCTCCGCGCGGTCGATCTGACCGACCCAGCTCCCGCGCTCCCTACGGTCTCTGTTTTTTTTCTTTTCATTTATCAACCAGCACGGGACACCTCCTCCTTTCTCCTTTTTAATTTTATAACAACGCATCCTTCTTTCTTTTCACATGTGCGGGCCCACTAGAATTAATGCTCTCCATCATACTCTAGTTTTTCTGCCTTCCCATTAGTCTTCGGGATCTTTTCTCTTTCCTCTCTCTTTCAACATTTTAGGCATATAACTTGGTGTTGAAAAAAGTTATGCACACAAATTATTTTTTAGGAAAAAATCATGTGCATGACTCATCGAAAATTTTGCTGGAAAAATTTATGCGCATAACTCGTCGGTAGGAAAAAAGTATTCGCATGACTCATCACTGGAAAAAAATTATGCACATAATTCGTCTTTAGGGAAAAAGTTGTGCGCACAACTCATCATTAGAGAAAAGTTGTGCACACAACTCGTCGTTAAGGAAAAGTTATGCGCATAACTCGGCGTTAGAGAAAAAGTTATGCACATAAGTCATCTGTAGAGAAAAAAATATGTGTATAAATTATCTTTAGTCACAAATTTATGCACATAAATTGTTGTTAGAGAAAAATTATGTGCATAAATTATCACAGTGAAAAAATTATGGACATAAATAAATTTTTCATAGAAAATTATGCGCATAAGTTTGTTTTTAGTAAAAAAATTGTGTATATATGTTGCCCACTGTGGGAGATAGCAGCGGAAACATGCGACGATCCGATGGAGCAACGTGAGGGAAAAGAAAGAAAAAAAATGACAGCTCACAGTCGCGGTGAGAGGCATGTGCCTTCCGTAGGGGAAAAAATAACCTGCTGTCCGAACTCTGAAATCGATCGCTCGCACCCCAGCTAGCGGGCGCGCGCTAATTAGTCTCTCCCGATCTCTACGCTGATAGCAAGAACTCAATTTAGTCGTCATTGGCTCATTGCTAGTGCTAAACTTGCATATCTCGCCCAGTGGTTGCTTTGGTGATAGACATGGAGCATTCGCGCTTGTAAAACCGCATTGACCAAGCGATGGGTCACGCTAAGTTTGTTGAAAGCAGATACTCCGCCGTTGGTCCCTCTGCCGTTGTCTCCTGTCACGTGGACCCGGTCCCACACGGCAGTGACTCAACGACAGGGACACAACGACAGGCGAGACTCGTCGAAGTTGGTTGGCATGATGAGAAGGGTTGCTTCTTAAAAACAACCTCATATTTGAAAACAAGGAACCTTCAGTATAAGAATGCAAGCATTTCTTCAAAAGAGAATTCTCGCTGATTATCTATAGGTAAAAAAGAAGTATCATCCTACAATAGATACATGACTATCTCAGGTGTGATCCGTTTACAGTCTTCTTTCCTTTTTTTTCTTTGTCACTTATGTACATATAACTCAGTAGGCGCTTGCTCCTCCTGTAACATAAAAAAAAGAAGGATTGCTTCTTAAAAAATCGTTAATTAGCACGTGCTATTGGTAAAGTTTTAGATTAAAAACACTATAATAAAAAAGTTTCCTATACAACTCGAATACTTTGGAAACGAATAGTTGATATAGGTGGTGGCGCCAACTATAAGCGTAGCTCACATGGTAAAGTTCTTTGTGGTGCAATTTGCCTATCAGGGTGATGCTCGCATTTTCTTTCTTTGGTAAACAACGTGATTGTCGATAGTGAGGTGTCAGTGATAACTTCGTGAACCTTGAGAATCTATCGGCTCAATATTTTTGGATGTGCTCGTAAAGGTAGGTTCGAGTACATGTATGTGAGCGTCTATGTCTACATTATGTGATTTCCAAAAAAGTGGTGGCAATTGGCAAATCAAGACACATTACATTGTATATATAATTATATCCGACATACCATTAATAAACTTGATATACCTCTGTTCGTGGACGACGTTTCCGATCACAGATTTGTACTTAGGAGCAGGCCCCAAACTTTTATCGGAAACGTCATGTAAAGAAAAATGAAGGGAGTGTATGTCTAGTCTTTCAGTGGGGAAAAGAAGACTAGAAGGCCTTCCATGGGCAACAAGAGCTACTCCGAGTAGCCAAGGAAGACGTGCCTCAGTGCTCCGCATGACTCACCAAAGAGACAGCAACGATCGACACAGGCAAGTCATCCTTGGCTACCGAATGAGCTCTGGTCCTCATGGAAGGCCCTCCTCCTTCGAGCTGAATTGTTCGTGTGTACACATGCATGCACCCGGCCTGTATTTATAGGGTTAAAAAGCACGCAGAAAAAGCTAGCATATATGCAAGGAATAATCAATAGGTTGGACCATTCTGTGGGCACGATGTTTGACCGCTGGCTGTGCCTCCTCCACAACCTTTTGGTCGTTTTGATATGCCACGCTTTGGCGTTTGTAGTGTAACTTCTCTTGTACCATCAGAATCTGTTCTCTGTGTGTTTAGTTCGCAGTTGGCTAAGACTGATGTCTAGAAGTAATACAGTACATCGGGCTTATTGTTATGCACTTAGCTAAGTCAAAAATGCTCTGGCCACTCTATGTAATTGACTCTGGGATTAACTATATAGAGCTTCAGCAGTTCAGCTTCAAGTGCATCAGAAATAAGCTACATTGGAACCCTAAATCTGACCTAACCATAATTATCATATCTACCATAATCATTCTTTATCATTCAAAGTTCAATCATGGTTGCTGACCATCCACCTGTTCGGCATTTTTCAAATCCAAAGTTCCTTTTGACATTTTGCCGACCCTTTTGACATTCTTTCCAATTGATCGATATGCATGATAAATCAACACACTGGCTAGCGACTTTCCATCTGTGTGTCAGTTCATGCCTCGATCATGGTAAGTGATTGGGTCTATATTCCGCCAGTGTGCATCATGTGCAAATCAAATGCTCCTGAAATGGGAATCTAGCTGACCTGATAGATTTGTTTAACTGATCACTTGTCTTTGATGGAGCAAAAGCAGGGTACCCTGACTTTGCTTCTCTGATATTTTGGATCCGGTAAGGTGACAAGTGTGCTACTGCAATCAAAAGACGTGGCTTTTTAGTTTCTAGATTGGCACTTGATGTTGCAAAGGCCGTATCTCTCCAACTAAATGATGCTCCGGAACTTCGCTCCTTTTGGAACAACTGCGGTTCTGCCTTTCGGTTGTATGAGTCAAGGGTCCTAATTAAGTCATAACTCAACAAAGGGGATGATAGGTAATTTATGTACTTGAAAAATTCATATGCAAAACATATTAAGAGAAGGAGAAAGAGAGAGCCTGCAAAATTCTTGTATGGTTTGTTCCACTGTAATTTTGTTGGTATTCTTGCAACTGATGAACTAAAATGACAAGCATCCAGCCCATTGTACATTGTGTCTGCCTACATTTATCTGTTGAGCTATTAGGAGACCATGTTGCAAATGACTACATGAAAATTCCAAAAGAAAAGGGCTGAAACTGGATCAGATGATCAACATCTAAGGAAAAAAAACACTTACTTCAGTCAAAAATTCAAATTACCCCCTTCAAGTATAACGAAAGTCCTGATAACTCCCCCAAACTGTACTTTGGGTTCAATTAGACCTGAGCATTCCACGGGTCGGGCCAGGTCGGGCCGGAAAAATCCGGGTTTTTTTTGGGTCGAGAAAATCCTGCCCATGACTGTCCCATGGGACGTGTCGGGCCTCAGTTTTCGGGTCGGGCTCGGGTCAGGCCCGGGCTTGGGTGGGCCGCCCACGCGTTTTATAGGGTAAAATAACTAAAAACAACATTTTGGGTCGGGCTCAGGCAAAAAAAAAAAATTCGCGGGCTTCAAGATCTCTACCCACGCCTGTCAAGTAAGGTTCGTGGGCGCGCCTGGCACGGGCTGAGCCAGCAAGCCGGGCTGGGCTAAAAATGCTCAGGTATAGGTTCAATTTACCTTGAAATTGGTTTTGGTTTGATGAATTTCTCACTAAAACTCTAGCACGTGATAAAGTCCCTACATTTGGGTGCGATTAGTTCCAAAAACAATTATGGGTAAAAATTTTTGGAATTAAAACAAAACCCTATTATGAGGACTAAACATATGCTAATTACACAACTATGATGGAAAATTGAAGATGAATTTATTAAGTCTAATTAATATGTCATTAGAGAACATTTACTACAACACAACATTGTCTAATAATGACATAATTAGATTCATCTCGCGATTTGAGTCAAGTTATAAAATGAGTTTTATCATTAATTCACATTTAATACTACTAATTAGTATCACTAGTTTCGATTAGGCCTGATATGGCCGCCCAACCCGACCCACTTGGAAAAAACCCGACCCGACCATGTGATGGGTCGAGCGCGAGATAATTTTTTTGACCCAAAATCCGAAAAATCCGATCCAACTCAAAAATTATACGCAAAAATCCGAACCTAAACCGACGTAGAACTCGACCATGTCACGGGTCGGACACATGCCAAAGAATTTTATTTTGAGTACCCGAACCCAATGTGACCCGATGAATGATCAAATCTCGTTTGGACGTGACGAGTGAAAATTTATAGAAGGGAACCATATCGTGCCCCTCACACATGATGACATGATGTACCCAGTACCTTCGCCAGACGGAGCTCAGGCGAGCGGTGAGTTATTAATTCCCCAACTTGTCCAGCGACCGGCGTCTCTTGCCTTTGTGACTTTCTCAATTTACTACGTGCCTCGCTCCATTTTGCCAATCCCGTTCTTGATGTTGATGGCAAGTTGGCAACAACAAATTCGAGCAGTGCTGGTGCTAATGGTGTTTATTTATATTTTAATTTTTGTTGAAATTATCGGCCTATCGGATATTTTTAAAGAATTGACGGATCCACGAATCCGCTTTTTCCTCTAGGGCAAACGGAAACGACAGGGAGGAAAATGAAATGCCTTGGCTTGTGTGTATCAACGTCGCATTTGGAAGGCCCAAAAGACCCGGCCCAAAAGATTAACCCCCACACTACAAGCCATTTCTCTCGCTGTCACACAGGATAACGGCCCACTTTGCTCTCCCGTCCACAGAAAGGCCCTGCTGGTGATAAGCTCCCTGGCTGCGGTGGACGCCCTTCCGCCACCTCACCCCGTACACCGCCGCCAGCTCAACCGCCTCGTTGGCAAGTCCTTCCCGAAGTGGACAGGTCAACGGTCCATGGCTTGCCTGGTGAACTTGGCTCACGTAGAGTTGGTCGTGCTTGCACATGGCTATCTTGTTCCCAAAAAGAAATGACAAAAATAAATGGGAAGGGCGAACATATTGAAGCGCTCCTGCTACCTTGGTCCGGTGGCAATTCTTGCTTGGGGAAAGAAGGGGACGGCTAAGAGGCGAAGCAAATCTTGGTTCTCCTCTTGCCATCTCGCGCTCGCCTGAAGGTTGGGAACTGCTCCCCTTCGCGAAATATTCTTTCTTGGGCACCCGTGTCTTGTTTGCACTGGGGATTAGATTTAGGAGGAGGTGGGTACAGTCTTAGGATTTGCTTTTGATGGGAATGCTCGTCCTTCAGCGATGGCTCTCGAATTCTCACCCTTATTCTCTCATGCAGAAATGCTCCTTGTGCACCTTTGTGATGCTCTGAGCCATTAGTGGGGAACTCTGGTAATGGCCGAGTGTTCCTTGGCGTCACTGAGAGGTCAGTGCCGAGGGAGATGGACCCATTCCAACAGCAATCTGTACCCAAGTAGTGTTTCGATTGGGAATCTGTACCCAAGTAGTGTTTCGATTGGGATACCGAGGAGGTCGGTTTGTCTCAGCAAGTATCATACTCGAGGCTATCTTTCTGTTTTGTAGAAATCCTCATCATCTCAAGTTCTTAGGTTCTGGTTCATCTTCGCTTGCAGGAACTACGATCACAAGATTCACCTTCCCTTCCAGTCCAATGCAGCAAGGGAACGGAATAGTGCTGCATCTTCTCTTTTTGGTTTTCATGGCAGGGATCAGAGGGTGGAAAGTTCAGTTAAATGTTTTCGCTTGCAGTCGCTGATTGATTCTGAGGGCATGGTTTCACCGAGTTTATTCCTGATTTCGGATGAAGCTCTTCTCACTATCAGCATGCTTTTAGCGTATTTGGCTGGAGTTGTACCTTCTGCGAACACATCTCCTCGTGCCAGAAATCAGGGTGTTAATCAACCTATTACAGAGCCAAGCTCCTCTGATTCTGGTAGGTAAGACTAGCTGCATAAGCATTACTTCTAGGGTATATCAGACTGGTGTCTTGGCTGGAAAAATGACTGCTAGTGCAATTTGCTTTTGCAAATTTAGGGATCTAAAATTCTCACCGGAAAGGAATGCTGGGCTTGACCCCAGGGATATGTGGAGTGAAGTGAGAGCTAAACTTTCTGAAGCGGTACAAGCAAATGTTCAATATGCAAGTTTGGATAGCAGAGAGAATGAACTCACGACTGATAGGAAAATCTATCCTTTGAGTATGCTTGCCATTCATGGAGGTCCCAGGTTGCGGCTTCTTCTGATCACATTTCAGCTCCTGGAAATAGAGGCAAGAGGCACACAACTCTTTGTTTGACTAAGATTGCCCATGTATATTTACTTAGTTTATTATAAATAGTATCTGCGCTGTTTTCAACAAAAAAAGGGGTATTAATTCCTCTTGCTGATTTTGATTGGGTCAATTTCACAAGTTGTAAAAATAATCTGTCTGTTTGTCTTAGTTTATTATGATTGTGCACTACTCTATTCTGAAGTGTAACCAGAATCAGGAATTCAGGATCCCCCCTCCCCCCTGCTTACGATCCAGTTCTTATAAACTTTTGAACATAAAAAGAATTAACTATGTTGACTTGTTTTTAGCTGGTCTGATATCATGCAGGTAAGAAATATCTCAGGAAGTTCTGAACTTGTTGATGGAATCAAGTGGTTGCAAGTATCAACTGCCTTGATAGATGGTCTGATTCAACCAGCATTTGTGAAATGGATTGAAGAAGAACAGGCCTTGGAAAATGGCCAAATCAATGAAGTATGTTACAAAGTTACTGTTTGAATTGTTGTCCTTGTCCATTCCAACATATCATATATCACAGATATCTTTTTATGCTTCAGAAACTTATTAAGATGATAAATAACAAGATAAGGGAGGATGATAGGATCTTCAAGAGGTTTAACAGATTTGGGAAATCTGAACTCTATTTGGATCTGATCTTTTTCCTAAGATTTAGTTCTGCAAGGTACTAAATGACCTTACCCTTGTAGCAACTTTTCGGTTCAATTTCTTTGATTTGGAAATCTGCATCTAAACAATTGTCTAGATTTACTTTGTTCTTTTGTTGTTTGCTGAATAGCCTTTTCGGAGGTGCATAAAATGCATCCTTATCCTGATACTTCCTGATGGCAGGTCCGACAGCTATCTTGATGCTAAATTTCTTGCTGAACACGGAGCGCAAATTTTGGAGGACCTGGTTATTTCCTTAGCTGACGTGATTGCTAGCATTTATCTGGAGCTTATGTCAGTTGATGGTGATATGTCTATTGAAGTAGTTAGTTCCAGCTTAGCTCTATGTTCTCTGTCAACCAGGGAACTTCAAAAGCTGCGCAATGAGGTAATAATTGTGGGTTGTACAGTCTTGTTTCTGACTTTATTATTTTACTCCTCCAGTTCTTTGACATATTGTTTTTCTTGTTCAAATGTGATTTAAATGAGATCATGCGTTCTTTGCTCTTATTTTTTATTCGCAAGCAAGAAATCAGATCCCGCCAGAGCATATACAAAAGCTGCTAGGTTTACATGTATTTCAACTTATAATAAACTGAACCTCCTGTTCCCAATGATCAAAAAACATTTTGGTTTTGCTCCACTTACTGGCTAGAATTGACTGGGAACTGATCCCATTTAGGCATTTGATTTTCCAATAACTGCACCTTGGAAGCTTCCTGTTGGCTGCACCTAGTGGAACACTTTTGTGCTTGGTGCTATGAGTGCCTGCATTGCTTGTGCTTCCCATTGAAGGAAACTTGCCCTTCTTCCTCTGGTTGGCCGTTGGTGGCAGCAGCTTAATTACAAGCAGTGAAAAGATAATTTCGTTTCTTTAACGTTCTGTTTTACATAATATTATAGATGCTTGTTGCTTCATCCTACCAAGGTTCACATCTTTAATTTACATTAACTCTTTAATTTCATAATTTTATTTGTGGCCTAAGATCCTCTAGCTGACTTGGTTAGGGGATTGAGTGGCACCTCGCTAGGTCCTGGGTTCGACTCTCTGTGAGAGCGAATTTCAAGCGGGGTTAAAAAAAATCCTCTCGTCTTTCCTACGCCAAAGCATAGGTCTAAGGCCCAGCCCAGGTCGTTGGTCGTCTCACACGAGCTACGGTGCCACTATGTAAGGGTGGGGCGGGGGTTTAGGGGTTTTCTCAACCTACGTGAGAAGGTCTTCTTCTTAACAAAAATGCTCGGAGGCTGTCGTACCCCCGTGCAGGTCGAGTTTTTTTATTTTATTATTATTATTCGTGGGGAAATGGAATTGGATTTATAACTTGTCAGAATATCTGTGGTTCACTTGAAGCTGGACAAAGCCATCCGCAGTTCAGGTTATATGGAAACTAGTATGAACAGAGCTAGTATTCTTATATAATCGACACTGTAATGTTCTTTATCACCACCCTTTTTATAACTAATGAACATCGGTTTACATGGAAATAGCAGATTTCAACCGTAGCATAGGTGGATGAAATACTGAGTTCTAAATTGTGGTTTGCTCCCATCTATACTTTTACTTCTTGTGTTTTTTTACCTGAAAAGATTTATTTTCTTCTGTAACTGCGATACAATGCAATGCAAATTTATTTAAGTGGGTAACGTGCCTAGGTTTACAGATACAATGCACACACATTAAAATTTTGGATTGCTCCAAGATATGGTTGTAGTCAAATGACCATGCACTATTAGGCCTTGCCAGTTCCGTGCTAATCTCACTTATTTCTTGGAAAGGTGGCGATTAATTGGTGGTTGCATCAATACTTCGAGTCAGTTGCTTCAATGTACGAAGACAGGTTTGAGCTATATGTTCTATGCAGAAAACAAGGTGAAAAACCAGCAGATAATCAAGCTGAGGGGACAAATTGGTGGAGGCTTGAATTCAGAAAGCCTAGTGCGCCTGCTCTTCTGGATTATGTTAACATCAGCCCATTTTCCCTTCCAGCAAGAAGGACGAAGGAATTAAGAGCTTTAACCGGAATGTATGCACGAGCCTCCTCTGATCTATGCTATTTATTTCATTAAAAGTTTGAAATATTTTACTTGCACAAAAAAAGTTTGAAATATTTTACATGGGACCTGGATTGTGAATTTTCAAGCACCTCATTACCTTATCTGTTATCCCCAAAGAACAACTAGGTAGTATTAGTCTTACCGTAGTTAAAACTACAGAAGCTCTGTAGTTAAGAATAGGAAAAGATGAGATCTTTGGAGTAAAACGCCTCATATCCATTTTGTGTTACGAAAAGGTATTGTACTTGTGACTAAACTTTCAGACAGACATTTCAGTGAGATAATTGGATTAATTTTGTCATTTTATAATACCAGAACTAAGAAAAATAACATTGTACTCTTCAACTGCAGGAGGTATTACATCAGCCTGTTCTTAGAGTTGTCAGATATTGCCATGCCCTTTGTAAGGGCTGCTGTCAGCAAAGTTAGCGCAGCAGTGTCGTACTTCTGGGTGTCCATGATTGGAAGATCATTGGGACTGATTTTCTCAGGGATTAGGCAGTCACTTGGCTGGAGATGAGATTACACCTGGTTTGACTGTGACTTCCATTTTCCCTGGCACTCTGCTGATACTGAATGATCGACTGTTGACTCCTGTAATCTCGATTCATTTTTGTGACTGTCCGACTATGCATTGGATATCTTAATTGCCATGATAAGGCCATCATTTTATCTTATTTGTTTTCTTGTGTGTTTGCACAGTAATTAGTAAGAATATTGATTTCGTCGAAGATTGAAGGATGATATGAAAAATCTGAGAATCGCTGGAATTCATTGAAGTCGTATGCTTGTAGTGATGCAGCACACTAATGTGGAGGAATGGTTCCACGTTGCTGCTACGAATATTAGTGCAAGTATTGGAGAAATCTCTAGTGTGCTAATAGGTAGAAACATCACAAAGTATTAAATGAACTACTTCAACTTACTGAGCTAGATATCGTTCTAGAGACGAATATAATCAACGGATACCAAGAGCTTAATCCAAAGCTCTTAAGGTACACGATCTAGTCCAAAATCTAAATGGTGAAACAACATGTTCTATTCATAAATAAAGGTACGTTAAAACCATCTTACAAAGTTGAGGTTTGCTTTTGGTTCTAAGCTCATAAGGCTGACACAACTCACACATTACTATTATGACGACTCACGTAATTTAGCAGGGTTCTGGTTGTGGCTCCTTTGATAAAACAACTTCTGTAGTGGATCTGAAATCATTTTGGAGAATATTTGGCAAAATGACTTCTTTACTTCTTTTTTTGAACGAATGAAAGAGAGCAAATGACAGATGTGCCTTTATCTATTTGATTTGCTTTAGTTCTGTGCACATTGTCTTTAATTTTTTTTCTCTCATTATATCAATTATAATGTGATTTTATATAAAAGTAAACTAGTGAACAGAAATTGTAGCTTAATTTTTTTCTGTTTAATAATGCATTTTCTCTCTTTCTTTCTTTTTTCCACTTGTTTCCTCTTTCACGCCACTTTCTCTTTCTTCCTTATCGTTTGTCTCGTGTTTCTTCCTTATCTTGTGGAAGCGTCGTCCTCTTTCCTCTCCGCCGCTCTCAAGTGCCCTGCAGGCCTGCACTGGCCACTGGTCACTGCGGCGCTCCCGGTCTCCATTCCCCACCGCCGCCTCCCTTTCCTGCCATTGATATCGAGTACGGGGTCTCTTGGCCCAAGGGCGACGGCAGGTGGAGCCCATGGCGCGGGGCCTCGTCGCTGCTGCTCTCTGGTCGCCGGCGGCGCGCCTCGGCGCGAGCGCGGCACCGTCGTATACCGACCTGCCCGTTCGGACCACCGCCCGGCCGGTGGGAGGACGCGGGCGGCGGCGGGGCCTGATGGTCGTGCGGGCCGGCGGGCCGCCGAGCACCAACCAGCTCATCCTGGCATTCGTGCTGCCGCTCTCCCTCATCGTCGGCACCCTCATCACCGCCGCCCGCGTCGCCGACGACCTTGACGAGCGCTTCCTACGCGAGGTACGATAACCATACTTCTTCCTTGGCTCCTTGCTGCCTGACTACTGCAACAGTCCCATTATTAGCGCCGTCCTACCAATCAGTAGCAGATTACTCATCGATTAAGCACATTCCAAGTGAGATTGATCAATTCGGCGGAGCTTTGTTAAAAAAAGGTCAATTTTAGCGACTACTAAATCTACTGGTATAGTGGTCTCTGTGACAGTACCATGCGATTAATTTCTAATTTACTTACAGAAGTAGGAGTCGTCAGGAGGACGCATGTCTGAACTCTGAGCAGAATGTTAACGTTAACATTTGTACAAATGCACAGATGGAGATCAACAAAGCGATACTGGAAGAGAACGAGGCGTATGACGATGATGACCGCGCCGACGAGGAAGACGACGATGACAGAGAGTATGACGAAGGGGTGGAGGAGGAAGAGGAGCAAGCCCCGGTGGAGGAGAAGCAACCCGTCGTTGTTGGTGCAGGATCTGCGACACGCACCAGGGACAGGCCGAGAAGACAAATATAACAAGATCTAGGAAACTTATATACATATATATATATATATATATATATATATATATATATTTGCAACCTGTTACTGTTAGATGAACCCTGGAGTATTTATTGCCTGTCAAACTACAGTGATCCCAATCATGAAGGATCAGTACGGTCTGAATCCGTCTCGGTGTGGTGTCGGTGCGACAAATTCTTGTTCGAGTCGGAGTCGGTATGGCAAATCCGACTCGCGTAGAGCGACGATATATCAGATCTCTCACCCTGGCGTATGCTTTCGCCACAAACCGCGACCAAAGTCACATCACCGAGGAACTCTCTCTCCGCCGCCGCACCAGCCTCCGCGTCCTGCCGCCGACCAAAACCATGGCCGTGTATTACCGGTACAAGAGCGGCGTCCAGACGTTCTCGGTACCCGTGCCGGCGCCCTCTGTCTCCGTCGCCGACCTCAAGAGCCTCATCCTGAGGACCGCCCGCCACGGCCACGGCCGGACGCGCGGCCGTGGGCCGAGGGAGACCGTGGCGCTCTACGACGAGCGGACGGCGAGGAGTACACGGACGGCACCGCGCTTGTGCCCCGCGGCTCTACGGTGCTTGTGCGCTGGGTCGCCGGGTCTCCCGCCGAGGCAATCACCGTCGTCTCATCCCCGCGGTCGCCGCCCGAAGCGACGGCGACATCGGATCCCGCGGTGACATCAGGTTCGACCGCCGAAGACGACGAGGCTAGGGCCATCATCGACGCCGCGGAGCTTAAGTGGGACTCGTCGTCTCAAGGATGGCGTCGCTACGGTCACCGCGGCGGTCTCCAGGGGAGTCCTCCGGCGCCCCGGCTGGGTACGTGTGCCACAGGTGCCGCGTCCCGGGGCACTTCATCCAGCACTGCCCCACCAATGGCGATGCAAGATACGACCTAGCGAAGGAGCCATCCAACAATCTGCCTACTCCGTCGCCGGTGTTCGACGGGTCCCACCGGAGCTCCACTGCAAGATCTAAATCGAGACCGAAGGCCTCATCGACACAACAGTACTCTTCTCCTCCGAAGGGGTAAAGAACCAAAGAGCCCCTTCGGAGGACTACACCTTCTTCCATTAATACCGTTATCTCCACTTCTACCTCTACTACTATTGCAGCTAGCTCTTCTACTTCTACTACGAAGCAGAAAGTACAATAGGCAGCAGAAATAGTAAGTTGCTACTTCGGAGCTCTCTACTCATTTAATGTATGTCCCATCAATTACAATGACCCTCCTATATATAGGGATGGGGGCAGATGGCAATTTCTCCCAAGCCTCTAGTGGTTATTTTCTTTCGAGCCCCTGGTGGACGCGGTATTTACAAGAAACCCCTCGAGCCCACACAAAGGCCCACTAACCCTCTAGTAGCTGAATACATATGGATTGCCCAGACCTTACTACACCTTCGGCCATAAGGAATGCCCTCAAGACCCTCCGCCGGTACGCCTCACTAAAAACTCCATCCCGAAAAACCCAGTGGGAAAAACCGGAGTAGAGAAAAGAGCACGTACGCCTAGCAGATTCACACACACACCGACCTTGCTAATGGTCGTCTTCGTACTCGCTTCGACGGTGAAGGGCGCCTTCGGTGATGATGTCAGCTTCGGCGTTGTCACTAAGATGGCCTTTATCCTCAATGCTTCTCCTCCATTTTGCTTCGGTCTTGCCTTCGGGGCCTCCATGCATTTCTCTTTTCGCTCTTGTTCTTTCAGACGTTGTCGAATGATGATTAGCCGCTTCTTCCCCTTCGGTCACGATCACCGGGCAAGACTTCATGCTTCGGGGTGGCGCCGCTCATCCCGATGCCACTAGCCCCTCTTGTCCGGTGATTGTGACGAAGGCCCTGGACCTGTGCATCGCATGCGACGAAGTACGTGTTGATGAAAACGACGTTGTAGTCGACGTCGGTGAGGTAGACGATGAAGCCCCTTGAGCCACAGCCCAGTCAGCGTCGGTGTACACGTCGAAGATGAAGTCAGAAGTCGATGTCGACCAAGTCGATGTTGATGTTGCCGAGGTAGACGAGGAAGCCCCTCGAGCCGAACACATGTCGACGAAGAGGTAGTTGAAGAAGCCCCTCATGCCGAACCATGTCGACGACAAAAGTGGTGGTGTAGTTGTTGAGGTAGTCGAATAACGTTGATGAAGTACTCGAGGAAGCCCCTCGTGCTAGATATTCGCCGACTTGAACCTGTCGGTGACGAACTAGGCAATATAGATGAAGTCCATGCTTTCCTGTTCAATACTCCATTTGAGGCGAAACATTTTTATTCGAGAGACTCAAAAACCTGTTAGACAAGAAACAATCTATCTCCACTTGCATCACTCAAACAAATCCGAAGCCACTCTCGGGCCTTCGGGGTGTCTGAGATCCGAAGCCACTCTCGGGCCTTCGGGGTGTCTCAGATCCGAAGCCACTCTCGGGCCTTCGGGGTGTCTCAACTCAACTCCGGTCATCACACGACCGGTCGTTTGCTTCCTGCAAACGGAATCTCGGCTATAACGGAGCCAGATACTTGCCTTTGCAAGTTCAACTTCGGTCATTACGGGACCGATCGTTTGCCTCATGCAAACGATACTTTGGCTATAACGGAGCCGACTACTTGCCTTTGCAAGTTCAACTCCGGTCATCACGGGACCGGTCGTTTGCCTCATGCAAACGGAACCTCGGCTATAACGGAGCCAACTACTTGCCTTTCTTAAGTTCTACTCCGGTCATCACGGGACCGGTCGTTTGCCTCATGCAAACGGAACCTTGGCTATAATGGAGCCAAATACTTGCCTTTGCAAGTTCTACTCCAGTCATCACGGGACCGATCGTTTACCTCATGCAAACGGAGCCTTCGACCAAACTCAGGCCTTCGGCGCGAGCGCTCCCGTCTTCACACTTCGGTGTTATGCATGTATATATGTATGAAAGCGTGCATGAAAGTACGCTTTTGCATGAAAGCTAGTATGAAAAGGTTAGTCAAAATAATGTAAAGGACATCCATTGATCAAATTCTCAACTTGAGTGGTGAAACCATGAGATGACTGAAATCCGATAACACCGAAGTCCATATGGAAATCCCAGCAACCACCTGATGAAGTTCAATATACATTGAAACCAATTGATATGGCCTAGCCATTCCCAAATCAATAATGGAGTCACTATCTTCTGGGTGAAACTGAGAACTCAAAGGCTATAACCTGCAATAGTTGTGACGAAATGCACACACGAAACATAATAGCTGCATACAACTAGTCATTATGAACGTGATACGAAGTATGACTAAGAACAGGCACTTAGCACATTTGAGATGAAGGTGCGACAACATGTGATATACAAAGGGTTAGAGTGCCCGTTAAAAATGGATCGTAGGTTGTGAGAGAGGAGGGCGCGATACTTACATATGGTAGCTAACCCTGCATTCAAGAGATATAAATACTTCATATGAAGGGTTAGATTAAGAAGGCAAAGCAAATTTCAGTCAATTTGACACAGTCACTTTTTGTGAAGCCGAGCTTCGGTCATAACGGGACCGACACAATTTCGTTATACGAAGTAAGTGACGGGCGGCCCTTGGATGCGTCCAACGGCCTCCGAGGGGCGCTGTTACTTACCCACAAAATATAAACTCTGAAGACTACACCTCCCGCACCATGGAGGGGGGATGTTGCTTCGGAAATGTGCAAACGGATAAATACACGAAACTTTCAGGAAAAAACGTCTTGCGATGAGCATCAACATGTGACTAACGCTAAGCACTCGCTTTAAACATGAGGATTGGTCTGCTAAAACCAGAGACGAAGGGTACTTCGTCACTGTACTGAAAAACGGTTTATCAGCAGCCAAAAAACAAAACGTCGACCACACCAAGCACTACCTCAGGACGGTGGTAAAGTTGTATATAATAAAATAAAAGCATGATGCCCCTTCGGTTGCTAGAAGAAGGGTGAGCAAGTAGTCTGTAGACAGATTTAATGCATACTGTTTTTATATATATGGAAAAACTGAGCACTTGTGTAACCACTAACCAGCATGAGCTTCGGACTGAAGGGTAAGAAGTTGCGATTGGTGCTAAAAGCAACAATAAGATAAATATCTGAAATGCTTGCAAATGTTGGATGCTGCTATCAAAATGATGAGGTGCAAAGCGATAATAATACAAATTAAAGAATTGTTACCCCTTCGGCTCCGAAGGGTGCTTTTGTTTTAAGATGGACTTCGGGGCATTAGCTCTTACGAGTGTGAAAGATATGCAAACTAGGAATCAGGGTAAGCGCACTAGTCCCATATAAAAGAGTGCACTGGCCCAAAATAGCTGGACTAAAAAACCGCAGCCCACAAAATCAACTGAAGGCTGCTGTGGCCGAACATGCTTCGTCGACCCAACTTGGGCCTTATTAGAGCTAGACTTGAGCGCTCAGCAGAGCTTGTCAAAAAGCAGGGAACTAGTTGAAACGGGCTTGGGCTATGTAGAGTTAGGCCGAAGCAGCGACACAGATGATGAGGTTGGCCTAGCCCTTCGGACCAAGGAGTAAACACCTCCTCGTACTTGCTTGGGCTTTAAATTCCGAAGGACAAAAGGTAAATAAAAAAGATACTCGTGCACAGACCCCCGTATACAAGTGCAAAATCCTAACATCAAGTTTTGACTAACGAGGTCACCTTGTAACCCAACGACGAAAGGGTGCTTCGGTGGAAAAAAGTTGAGCACAAAGATCAAAATTTAAAACTTTTCTTAAGAGCATCGACCTGTGGCTAACACTAAGCATATACGTTTTAAAAATAAGCAAGCGATGTGTCATGGAGGCGTTAGATGACGAAGGGTACCTCATTCCCACGAGATAATACTGTGCCGAAGCTCTTGATAATATCTGTTAAGAAAAAGTCCCTGAGAAACAGGTTACGGCCAACGGATTCCAATAGGGCCCCCCCCAAAAAATATAAACTTTCAGTTTATCATTGTAATGATTATAAACAACCGAAGGCCAACTTAGCCTGCAATCCGCAGGCCGATGGTTCGCTAGGACGGACGCCAATGATATGTAGCCTGCTGATGATGGAGCAAATTTTGGACTGGACCTTATATGAGCTAATTCGAGCTACGAGGTGGTCTTGGTCTTGAGCCATGAAGTGGGCTTCTTCTTGGGCTAAATAAGCACCAGGTAAGCCAAAGCTCTTCCCGTTCTCCAGAAATTAGCCTTGTTTTCTCACTGAGTGTTTGCAGTGGGAGAATCAGACGATGAAGAGAGCTTCGTAGCTGCAGCAGTCCATTATTTGCATAATATTTGACTTCTTAGCTTCGGAGCGAAAAATTCCTGCTTGCTTCCACCAAAGCTAAAATTTCCTTAAGATGATTCCAAAGTTGAAGATTTCCCAAAGATAATTCCAAAGGTGAAATGTCAATCTCACGAAATCCCACTGAGACAGTTTCGGAAGGTAATAAAAATTGTACTGAGATGATTCCGAAGGTGGAAATAAAATCCATATCTTGAAACCCATTAATTAAATGGGTTTGCTATCTCAGACGAAGGGTCCTTATCACTTATTATGCACAGGTTAGTAGATACCAAAACGTAGCTAAATCCAAAGCATCTAATGCTGCCAAGAAATAAAACAATATAATAAAGAAATGCGCGATGGTATTCGAAGGATACTTTCTGCAAGACAGATGTTAGAGCTTTAACTGAGACACGGTAGTTCACTAACGCATTGGTATTTGCTAGGCCCCTTCGGCGAGCAGAACTAAAAGTGCTAGCTGCCCCACGTTTGGACTTTGGAGTGCTAGTTGTTCAACTGAGGTTTTGAAATTTGTGCACGACAGGTAGTGAGGCATACCTTCGTCACTCACAAACGAAGGGTAAGAAAAAGATGCTAAAAGATGGACGTAACTAAAAACTACGCACTTGGCTAACCTGTGTCAAGAACTTGTTTCGGGTTGGCATGGTCGCGAAGGCTCAAGGCCAATGTCCATATACCTCGGATTCCTGTGACCGTGAGAACACCTTCGGTGTTTTTTCAAGTACGAGGTAAAAGTAAAACCCGAGAAGCAATAACTACTTATTAACAAACTAAACTATAGTGCTGGCTGGTTAACCTCACGATACAAATTTGTAAACCGTCAAGGTCGAAGCTGTAAAAAAAACAACAGCTCCGAAGGACAACAAGAGACTTGACGATGATGGAAATTTACACCAAGGAGAAAACGCAACAACACGCTTCTGCAAAAACTGGAGTAACCTAGGCTTTGAAATTTTCGCGACACAAAAAGGCGATCGAAGGGCACACAAGCAAAGCAGCGAGGAGCACCGAAGTGGACTTCGGCCCCGAAGGGTTGCTTGCTTACCACCCGGCCATTGGTGGTCCAGCTTGCCTGCTAGGCCGACATTTGTGTGCGTGTTGCATTGAAGCACCACGAAAATAAAAAACCGAGGCCGCTAACTAATAGCTATGTCGGCCGATGAGGCGGGCCTGCCAGTTTGTTTTGCTTTGGTGAAACAATAATAGACCGGAGTGCGTGCAGAACTTATCTCGTGGTGGCTTGCGCCACCTAGCGTCATGCTTGATGCAGACCGAAGGGTTTGAGCAGCTGAGACCCTTCGGTGCCGAGACCCACATGAGACAAAAAGGGTGCAGGCCGTGTGAGCTTCATCTTCAGCCGGGATAATGACGATGTGAAAACTGAGAAGACGCGTCGAACGCTGTCAGTCTACTTCGGGCCACAGCTTCTTCGGTGCCGAAGGTGCCTTTGTTCAAAAATGCCGAAGGCTTATTGAGATTGGAGACCTCCTCTTTTCTGTCATGTGGCCATATGAATCCGTCCACGAGGTGGGCGCCAAACTGTTGGTGTAAATCGAGACCGAAGGGGTCATCGACACATCAGTACTCTTCTCCTCCGAAGGGGTAAAGAACCAAAGAGCCCCTTCGGAGGACTACACCTTCTTCCATTACTACCATTATCTCCACTTCTACCTCTACTACTATTGCAGCTAGCTCTTCTACTTCTACTACTACGAAGCAGAAATAGTAAGTTGCTACTTCAGAGCTCTCTACTCATTTAATGTATGTCCCATCAATTACAATGACCCTCATATATATAGGGATGGGGGCAGATGGCAATTTCCCCCAAGCCTCTAGTGATTATTTTCTTTCGAGCCCCTGGTGGACGCGGTATTTACAAGAAACCCTTCGAGCCCACACAAAGGCCCACTAACCCTTACATGGGCTGGGCCACTCCCCAACAGTAGCCCCTCAGCTACTTCGGTTTGGCTGGCACAACAAAGTGGAGTAGCTGAATATATATGGATTGCCCAGACCTTCCTACACCTTCGGGCATGAGGAACGTCCTCAAGACCCTCCGCCGGTACGCCTCACTAAAAACTCCATCCCGAAAAACTCAGTGGGAAAAACCGAAGTGGAGAAAAAAGCACGTACGTCTAGCGGATTTACACACAGGTGCTGCTTCGGTAGCTTCTGCCACGTGTGCATCCGGGGCCAGATCGCCTCCAAGTCCAGGTGCATGTATGGCGCGCAGTTCATCCCCAACCTGACGCTGCGTGCCACGATCGCCAAACTTGTTGCCACGAGTGCCGCCGGCAGCGGATCAGCTGGCACAAGCAATCGAAAGAGCTCGCCCGGCAGCAACGCAGAGCCCACGTCGCAGAGCGCCGTCGCCTCGCAGGAGAGCCGTAGCCGCGCCACGGCGAACGCCGGCTCCGAGCACAGCGAAGGGAGCGCGTCATCTACGACGTCCAAGAGAGCGACACCTCCGGCGGTGCGCGAGACAATAATGAAGCGGACTACGGCGGAGTCAGCGGAAGCCGGTGCGCACGCCGGCGGCTACCCGGAACCGCAGTACGGCTACATGAATCCCTTCGGCTCTGCTTCCTACGATCCGTTATTCGGTGCGACGCCGTGGCCTTGTGATCCTTACATGTACTACGGCATGTCTTACGGTGGCGGCTACGCGAATGTCGATGTGCCATGCCATGGGAGGAAGAGGATGGCCGATGGGGAGTTTCAGAGACATGCTGAGGATGGTTTCAAGAGAAGATGTGGGGGCAGATCGGAGGTTGCTTTCTGAGTTCTGACACGCAACAACTTGATGCAGGAGTTTCCGAATGGCTGCTGATGCATGCTACTGCACATCGATCTTCTTCTTTTACTAATGATCGTGTATGTAATGGTGTACTGAAAATTAAATGGAGTATCTGTAAATTTTACACACGCTAAAACTAGAAGACTTCGTGTTTGCAGCAACGTGTTGTAACTTGTAAGACCGTATCTTAAAATGGAATGAGTATCTGACTATCTGTAAACTTGACACTTCAATCTCTATCAGTTTGGATTTTGACATACTTAAATGTTTACGAACCATTTGGTTATATTTGATGTCCCTCGCGATGTAGACTTAGAGCATGTTTGGATCATAGGAACTAAAATTAGCCTGACTAAAATTAGCTTCTAGCAGGAGGTAAACTTCCAAACAGGTGAGGCTAAAGTGAGGCTAAAATTAGTCTTGAGGCTAAATTTTGCTAGTAGGGGGTGGGGAGCTAAAAGGGACTAAAATCTCTTCTTCCTCTTTCCTCATTAATGACCACATGCATGCTGCCAATAGCTCCAAGCCATGCCCACCGTGGGAGAGGAGAGAGAAAGAGGAGAGAAGAGAAAGAGAAAGAAATAGAGACTTTAATGCTCTTTTAATACACTTTTTTTAATACACTTTAGCTCTTACTTTCAAACTAGGGGGTGACTAAAACTTTTTAACCTGACTAATTTTAGTCATGAGACTAAAGGTGATCCAAACATGCCTTTAGTAAAAAACAGCTGGATTAAGTAATGAGGGACATTTAATCATTTATCTGGACCGAATTCCAGTAATCTAAAATAGCTAGTCCAAAAACAAAATAGAAGTTAAGAAAGCAACCTTTCATCTGACTAGTGCAGAAAACTGAACCGGAGGAGGTTCAATGATCTTGCATAAGTACATTACTTTTCCGCCCTTTTCATTTGCAACTCTGATGGTAGAATGAAAGAATATCATGAATGAGCCTACAATACATCCCTACTTACATACAAAATCATCTAAGATCAGTCTGCATTTAGCTGGTATGTGTCACAAGGTTCCTGCAAAGAAAAGAGGAAATTATTAGATGGCTCATCACGAAAGATCATTTGCATGAAACTGCATTGCTAAGACTCATATTCTTTGGCACAGTACCACATGCTCAAAACATGCAAATAGCCTAGTCATTAATCTCCAACAGCATTCCAGTATTCAAAAGTAAAAACCTGGCATCACTGTAACCCAACAGTATTTTGTAGCATCATTCTTCAATTATACATAATCTTCCAATTGGTATGTTATATCTGTTTTATAAAATTTATAGTGAAAGTACACAACAGTTGATTTTGAAGAATAAAGTTTCACAGTTTTTTTTTGTTCCCAAAAGGTACCACTGCTTCCACAATACAATGTTCAAAACAACTTAAAGTTGCCCATGCATGTCAATCTTTGAAACAATGATCAATAACCAATATCAATCAAAAACTCCAGGAACAACTTTTGTGCGGTTCAAATTGTAAAAAATTGGAACTGAACTTTGAACTGAAGCAAGCAAAGAGAGTTAGAAACAAAAAGTGATGAGAATCCATCATCTGTCAGTAATTACTTACCCTTCATCCTTGTGCTACTTGTTTTTGCTGCTTGCTGCTGGGACAAATCAGTCAGTGACAAAGGAGTTAGTGGCGGGGAAGAAATATCACTGTCATCCCTGCTATTTCTAACCTCCAACAATCTGTTCACAGTGATGATGGGTATCCTCTGGCTATTTGAGGGTATGGAATAGCTGCGAGTGAGGGTAGCAGGTGGTGGTGGAAGTGGCGAGGGGCTTTGTGATGCCGCCGGCGATGCACGGGCTGGTGCTGCAGGAATTTGAGTCTGACGTTTTGATACCAGAGGACCAGAGTAACCGACCAAGCCAGAAGGCCTGAGGGACTCCATATTGGCTGGAGGCCTAGGCAGCTCATGAAGTTCGCTAATCTTTGGTGATTTTGTTGGATGCCGCAACATCTTGGGGGAAACTTTTGGGGACACAGATGATGTCTGCCGAGAGTGACTTTGAGGGTTTCCTGGCATTACATGATGTTGTGCCATGGGTGACCTGCGATCGTTCAGAGAAGATGGCTTGTTCAATCCTGGTCTGCTTGGAATCGGACCAGACCAAGATTCCCTCTTCTTCTTCTTGTAATCAGAAGCTGACTGGGAGAATGTCGACATCCCCTCTGTACTTGATGGCATTTTCACATGGCCACTCGGCTTAGACAATGGAGATGAATGCCACAGATTCGTTGCCACATGAGGTTTACTTTCAAACTGTTGCGAATGATGTGATCTGTGAGCACCTACTGTTCTGGGGTTTTTGTCGTCAACTGGGGTTGGGAGTTTGTACGAATGTTTGGCTGAAGATGGCTTCATTTGCCAAAACCTCTCAGAAGGATCTGGTAAATTGCCCGCAAAAATTGGTGCTGAATGTGTGTTAAGCTCAGGCTTCACTTGTGGAGTTATGATATCTCCTTTGTTTTGTTTGAGCTCTTCCTGCATATAAGAGTACAGTAATATTATTTCACCCGATTTGATCAATTAGTTAAGTATCAAGAAATCCTAATATTCTACACACTGAGTATAATTATACCTGCTTGCTTTCTTTTATTGGCTGTGGGGAATTCGTCACATCTCTTTTATCCAACTGTGTAAAAAAACTGTAAATAATTAAAAAATAGAATGCAGATCATTGACATTAATTCTCCATTTTACAGATAAAATTAAAACACAAGAATATAAGAAAGAAGTGTAGTATCAAGAAAAAAGATCAGAAAAAATATACCAACAGCCATACTGTTCGTTTTATGAAGTAGAAAATAAAACTGACAAAACTAGAAGCTGAATTAGTAGGCTGAACCTCATATATCAATCATTCATTAAATTACATTATCACACACTAACAACAATTAGTGGTAAACCCATGAACAATGTGCAACTCTTTTTTAAACTAGCCCATTTTTGTTCTTCTAATCAGGTCAGACAAGCGTGAGATGGCTTGAAGCTAAAACCAACCTTCATCCATCTTTGGACCAAACTGTGGAATTGGAGTCAAATCAGTATGACACATTAATCTACCTCAAATGCTATACAAGTAATTCTTAATTACAGGGTATTTATTTTGTGAAACCAAGTGTGAACAACATTAATTCTTAGGCACTTGAAGGGCAGAGGCAGGTAGTTACAAAAAAAAAGCTAACCGAAATATGAACCACAGAACTTACATCCATTGAACCAATTGAACCAAGAAAATCTTGATCCTTGTCATTTATTTCATAGTCAAAGCTAAGGTCTTCATCGTCACTGCAATCATCCTGTTCAGAGCTGTAATCGCCGTTGTCAGATGCATCATCCTCAAGACCACTGAAATGGTAGTCAATGTGCTGTTTCTCAGCTATTGCTTTCACATGAGGATCGAGTGCTTCAAGACACTTCAACCCTCTCCTGAAAAAGCTTAACTAAAAGTCGAAAATGGTAGGATAGTTAGGTTATGTGTCACCCAATCACATGGCCAATTTGAAAGCAAGAGAATGAGCAAACCTACTTGAGCGGCATGATGGCGAGAAGCCTGCGTTAAAAGACTATGGAACTGCCCTTGCCTCAATGATTTTAAGCGAAATATGAACAGTGCTGCATCTTCTTGGTATTCGGCAAAAGAACTTTGCAGCTGCTCTGCAGAATATGATTCAATTTTGGAACGCCTTGTCTTTCCCTTTTCCCTATACGATGTCCTCATAGCTTCATATGCATCTCTGTGATGAAAGGAAAAAATACTGGTAAGAAAAGTATCAATCGTAGATGAGAAAAAAAATGGTTTGAGTTGTATCTGAACCTTTTCATGTCGCATTGCTGCTTCATTTCCTACATGTTATCAAAGAAAACAGAATGTACATTGTGTCAGGATCTTACAGAAAATAATGAAGAAACTAAGGGCATATTTGGATGAGGATTCCAAATGAATTTTCGGATCCTATGTTCCTTGTTATCAAGTTGAACAAAGTCCGAAACTTCTCAGAGCAATCCACATATGTGACATCCCCTTCTTAATTCTTACTGATATAAAATATCTCTGAACAAATTTATGATCAATAATCTTCTAAATCCTAACAGAAATTTAGTAACAAGCAGCTAGTATCTGCATTTTGAATCCATAATTGTACAAATTAATAGGCATCATAGATCTAACCTCTACAGTTTGTAGCTCCTTGAGAAGAGACTCTGATGGCGTTGTGATTGTATGAATGATATTTGAGCGCTGGATAACCAATGTAAGCATGTCAGGGTCACATATCCTAAGACAATAAGAGTTAACAAAGGCATGCCATTGGTTGTATTATTTGTTTTAATTTTTCAGCTGTTTGCTTCTGGCAGAGGCTGGAAGTGGCCTCGGCGATATCACTGAGTGTAATTATCTGAGTAAAAAATAAAAATAGCAAAAGGAACTTACATAAGTATCAATAAATTTTTGCAATTCAAATTGGACCTTTCCCAGCATCATAAGCATTCTACCTGCAGGCATGATGAGAAAATTAATATACCACAAAGTTGTTTTTCAAGAAAAACTAGACACTACCAGAGTTGTACCATGAACTTGAAGCATAAAAGAACCAACTGCATAAAGATCTAATTATTTTGGTCCAAATATGCCAAAGGTTATAAAATGGCATTAGCATCCTAAGGTTATATTTTGGGAAAGATGCACTAGTCTAGTTTTATATGGAGGAAGTGTCAAAAGTTATGATTTATTCAGTAAATTTCCATAACAGTTTAGCATGTTATGATTCTAAAAGGTGCCTCTAGCAGAAAAACGTGGTGTACTATGTGTTACACAAAAATTTGGATGTTCTTACCACTATCATCATCATCGCCGTTTAGTGCAGTTTTCGCGAGAAAGCAACCTCCAAGTTCCTCGAGAGCCTCAGAAAACTCTGCGTAGACCATTAAGTTCTCAATTAGAAACATGGGGACACAATGCAATTGAGTATTTGCAAGCAATTCAATATCTTAAGTAAGACCGTAAGGTACCATATACGCTATTTGTTGTCGCAGCTGCAGCTGAAATCAAGCCATCATAACAGTTTCTCATGTCTTCCACCTCCTGGAAACAAGTTGAGAACCATGATTCATTATTCAATAAGGAACTTTTCAAAAAAAAAAAACATTACCAGAAGGATGACTGTTTTATTCTTGGTCTCCTTTATAATTTAACCGCATACTCGAAATAAATTGGACATGTTCTAGCAGTGTGGCAGGTTGCAAAAGTAAACAAGTGCCTGGGGCCACTGACACTCGACAAAAACTTGGTGAAATCCTGCATCATGGCAAGTGTAAAAGCTATTTCACCAATAAAGCATTTTGGGCCTGCTTCTCCGCTGTTATATTTGTATGATCTGACATGGTTTGTATTATTATTGAAATAGATAGCTCACCGGGGGGGATTTCACTTTCAGAAAACAGTCAAAACACTAACGTCTGCATCAGAATCAGAAAGACAGAAACACGCTTTTCTTAGATGGCATGGCTGCATGGCATCGTTATCATCCTTAGTCCAAACAGCGTAGTGTCCGAGCAGACCACATCACGCGGTATCTGGAACGGAATGCGTCGTGTTGCAGAACAGGCGTTCATACTACAGACGGAAATACTGTTGCTGATAAGTGGTAAGGCTGCCGTCTCCATTGATCTAACGTGCCTTCTCCACTCAAGATCACGTCGGATGGCTGACATTTTTTTATAGCAACTTTCTCCGATGGGCGTTTCCTTCTGAAGACTTTGACCAGCGAAGAACAGAGCCCCAAAACGCCAAGGTGATGGCCGGGCAGACACGTAAAGGGGTTTCAGGTCTTTTTCATGGATTAGAACCTAACAACTACCTTACCCAAAAGATACTTTGACTTGAAAAAAATCCTACTTGGATTAAAGGGGATATAAATTTAAGCGAGATTATTTTTTCTTTAAAAAAGCTGCACAATATTTTTTTTAGAATGACACAGTACAACACGCACACTCACCCCTATGAATACACGTACCCAAACCCTACCTCTATGAGCACCGGCAGATCTGGAGCTTCCCTAAGTCACCAATGGCGCTTCGTCGTCGACGGGAACGTCGCTTACCAGTTAATGCATAACGCCGGTAAATCCTGGAAAATCCAGGAAAAGCTGCACAATATTTTGACGCCAACATTGTTTGCATTTTTTTATCTACAAACTAGAAATACTGTCCCGTGGTATGTGCGCCCATTAAGAAGTACTCCTAATTTATGAAAATTAAATCTATAAAACTTATATAGGTGAGACCCACTACAAGTCATGGTTGGATTTCTCTCAACATGCAAGCATTCCACCTCATCATCCACTATGCGCCATGTCACCATCCACTATATGCCATGTCATCATCCACCAAATCACATATTTATGTCTTAAATCGATTTTCAGTGGCTTATAGCATGTACATCACACCACAAAATTCCTGCTAACGATTTTAGAATCATTCACTCTCAACAAAATAACATACTTTCGTATATAATGAGTTTACAAACGAATATTGCCATGTAATATCTTTGGTGTCACTACTTTCATATTTCACCTTAAAATTTTGTTTAAAAAATTCTCGCAGCAACGCGCGGGGTATCACCTAGTTAAAATTAAAATTGTGGATGCATGTTTATGTGTCCATGAACCAATGAACAAGCGCTGGCCATTCTTTGGTTAAAAAAAATTATAATTTTCACACATATAATTTCCAATTAAAGGAAATCTGATCAGTTGCGCTGAATGATCGCATAGTGGGAACTCCATTGTTTGGACGTTCGATCATTAACCCACCTAACCAATGATCGAAAACTGACAACAACCAAGAAATGAACAACCCGCTCCACCCGGAAAACCGCACGTGAATTATGCTGTCAAAACCGAAAATGGAGACAAAATTCAGGGGACGGCGCCTCCCAAGATCCCAATTTTGGCTCCGGATTCATCACGAGCCACGGAAATCATATCCCAAAGCTAGCTCACCCAGAAGGCAGCAGAGTCAGGGGAAAGAGGGGGAAAAGGCGGCGAAGGTAGATACGGACCTGGGCGGCGCAGACGAGCTCGTCGAGCTTTGCCGGCGGCGGGTGGTGCCCCCATCGCTCCTTGGGTTGGTTGTGGCCGAAGCCCCGCAGCCTCCGCAATGGCGACTTCATTCCCTCCCGGCGCCACGCGCGATTCCTCCGCGCCCTCGTTGTTCCCGTCTCTCTTCTACCTCCTTGCAATGAACGGTAACTCTTCTTCTTCTTCTTCCTCCTCCTCCTCTTCTTCCTCGATCCTCTTTCCGTTGCCTTGGAGTTTTGGATTGCGGAGAGCCGAAAATAGACGGCCACTTGGGAGAGAAGAAGGGAGGAATGGAAATGGAGGAGGGGAAGCTGGAGAGAGAGTAATTGCGCCTCGCACTACTTATAATAGCCGCTTTTTTTTAATCGCGAACGGAGAAGCAGGGTGGGCCCCATGTGCACGGTTGACCACCCCAGTGGAATCGCGCGGGAGAGAGATGAAGAAGAGGTGGAACTTGTAACTTTGGAAGACCACGGCGAGGCGACGGCAACAAAGGGCCGACAGGTTGGTTTTCACAGCCAGTGCTGTGATCTAGCAGGCTGGTTTTACATTTAAAAAAACGGTTAACTAGAGAGAGAATTAGATAAATGTGCCAAATGAGTACTCATAATCAAGTGGAATTATAAGATATAATTCATCTCTCATCTGATAAGAAATCTTTCTATTAATTGCCTTATCATGCTAGCAATTAACAAAGTAAAAGAGGGAACAGATTACTCATGTGAAGGTGTGAGTGATGGGGCATGATATCTGTCCATCTACTAGGAGGTAACCTACGGCAGAGGGAGGCCGTTGGGCCCACTTGGCTGGTCGGAGATTACAGTAGTACTAGCTGCCGGTACATGCACGAAATCCAGGCCTTCTTTAATTTGCATCCTTTCCTCCGTATATGCCCTCTATCCGTTCCGAAAAAGTATTTTCTAATATTGTAATAAATTTTATTTAGTTAAATCTACATTTATAAAAAAATTATATGAAAAAAGACATGTAGAACAAATAAACGATCAATTGATGGTACTGTATTTGTCTAGTTCAAAAACAGGTGCATTTATTTAGTATTCGAAAAATTAAACAAATATATATAACAATTTTTAATCACAATTAGTATTAGTTATTAGAAGTAATATAGACATTCCGCTCTATTACTATTATGTTTAAAATGTTCCAAAGTAACACTCTTTCCAGGATGAAGGGAGTAAAATTAAGTTTGTCCCGGTGAGACACCCAGCTTGCATCGTTATTGCTCGGTAAGTGGGTACTACAATGTGTGATAGTACCGTTCGGCCGCCCCCCTCGCTGTCTCGGACCACTTTTGCAATTGCAGAAGATAATGGTATGGCCATTTATCGTGATAACCTTTTGACCCTGACCGAGATAGATGTATGGGCAAATATGCCCACACGATCCATGACACTATGCCGACAAAGTTATTTTATTCAAAGCAAACAAAATTGTCCGGCGTTTTTTCTTCTTCCAGTACTTGCATTACCATTTATGACGTTAACGCAAAACTAGAGTTTTAGAGCCCATGGAGCCATGAAGGTACCGGAACTGAGCGCACCACTTGCTCATTTGTGATGGTTTACTTGGGTGGGAGTGGGAAGTAGTCGGCATCGAGATGTATGTGGTGACTTCACCAATCTCAGAGTAAAAATAGTGTTGAGACAACTAAAATAAAGCAATGGGCGTGTTTGGAGAACTCACCCAAAGCTGTTTTGAGAGCTAAAATTTAGCTTAAAAAATAACCCTCATATGAAATAGCTCTTTACCTGTTTGGATCAAAAGCTATTTGACACGGTAAGGACACGGTAAGGCCCCGCGCAAAGCCGGAAGCAGGGGAGATGAGGAGGAAGGGAGCCGCCGGAAGAAGAGCGGCGGCGCGGGGGGGAGGGAGGGGGGGGCAGCTGCTGAGGTCGACGTGGCCGTCAAGGAGGATCCCGACGGCGAGGAGGGGCGCCCCATCGATGTCGCCGATGAGAGGGCCACCGCCGAGGGGAGAAGCAGGGGAGAGGCCCGAGCTCGACCTCGAGGCGGGCCGGGCGCCGCCGACAACCCGCGCGAGGGAAGCACCACCGGTGGCGGCCTCCGCACCGCGCACGCCGACCCACCATGAGACGAGAGGAGGCTCTCGATCCGCGGGAGCTCGGCCAAGATCCGCACGCCGCCACCCTCTGCCTCGCCGCCGCTAGGGAGATTGCGCCGCGCCGGCGTCCGAGATGAGGGCGGAGGACGGGCGGTTGGAGATGGAGAGGCCGGCTCGGGCGTGGTGACGGCGCCCGGCGTGCCCACTACGCCCTCCATGGAGACTCGGCTCGACTTCGTCGCCGCCGGACATGGATTCGAGGTGAGCAGGGGAGTTGCTTCCTCACCGCCGGGATCCAACTAGCAGCATATCGCGGCGCAGGCCATGGAGCTCCTCGCCGCCGGCCGGGGAAGGGGCCGCCTGCTCGGGAGGGAGGAGGAGTTGGGAGAGGGAGCTCTGTGCGGTGGAGATGGGTGGCGCGGTGGAGCCGGCAAAGCTCACCTGGGCCACGCCGCCGATGGAGATGGACAGCAGGGTCAAATTTGATAGAGATGGAGCGTCGGGAGACCGCGTGACGCCTCCAAGCCCGTCCCGGATCTAGGGTTCCCGGGTTGCCCACCGGAAGAGGAAGGGGAGGGAGAGCTCGCGGCAGCGCCGAAGAGCTCGCAGGCGCGAGGGAGACTGGCACCGGCCGGGCGCCGAGGGAGAGGAAGGTGATGAAGACAACGCGAGGGAGCCAGTTGCAGCGGGGTGGGGAGCATCAGATGCAGCGGGTCCCACTTGAATAGCCCAATTAGCATGTATGTGGGGGATAATTTTTTTAGGTGAGCTAGTTGCAAATAGCCCTAAAATAACTCACCTGTTTGGCTGCTTGTTGAGCTATTTGGGTTAGAAAAGGGTAAGCTAAAAAATAGCTCATGGATTCAAACACCCCCAATGTGTATCCAATGTTAGTCGGCCGGAGCTCGAAAGAAAATGAAAATAATTGGTACTTGTGATGTCACAAAAGAAACATGTCTATTTTGGCTTTTTTATAGATCTTTTGATTGGTGCGTTCATCTATGTTCATAACTGTTCCGTGTTCGCACACATATAAAACCAAAACAATTTATAATTTGAAATAGAGGAGAGTACTTTGCGCTGGACTACACATTGTATATAGATTTTGAAAGCGGATAGATATGGTGGATCGAGTAGAGTAGTGAAGGACCGCGATTTCGTGACGCCGATGCATAGGCACGATGGGCCCACCGCTTTGCTTGGAAGGCAATGGAAATATCCGGACGCGACGACGACTGATCTCAGCTAGCTCCCGTTCCAATGCTTTTCTCAGGCCGTTTGCGTGCGTCAGCACGCAGCGCGGCACGAGCCCGGCGTGATCAGGTCCAACGTCCAAGTCGGACGCGCTGGGTTTGACCGCTGACCGATTGACGGCTCGGATCGGATCGTCTATTTTCCACGCGGTCAAAAGGTGGGCCAGGGGCCGGCGGATAGGGGGAGCGCGCGGCGCCATGCAGCCAGCCCACGCACGGCCCGCCATGCAGTTGCGTGCCCACGTAACGGCTGAGCTGGTCCAATCCAGCTGGGATGCACGAAACCTTTTCTGGACAATTTTTCGGCTTCCGTTTTTGCCCCGGCCCCCTTCGCGTGTCCGTGCTGTTGCTGTTGACGAGACGGGTCGAATTGAAATAGCCTGTGGCGTGCGGCCGATCGATCCAAAAGGTTTTTCCTAGGAGATCACGAAACGGATTTTCTTCGATCGGTTTCGAATACTACAATCGCACGTGTTTTAAAAGTCACAAGGTAATATATATTCACAACGACACTAATGTTGATGGTGGTGGACACTGGCAACAACATGAGAAAATTCCCTGTGTGCCACTGGAAAATACAACTCGTGTGCTCTGTGCCATTGGAAATTAAACTTTGAGCTCTAGGCCATTGATTATATTTTTTGATGTGCTATATACCCTTGCCGTTAAATTTTAACAGTAACGGTGTTAAAGGACTGTTAAATAGAGGGTGAATGACTAAAATACCCCTATTTGGAGGTTTAAAAATAATTAAAACTCTTTGCAAATGATATATCACTAGAAGTAAAAAAAACATACATGCCGCGTTTAGATAAAAAATCAACCATAGAGATGAAATATTTAAATTTCATTACAAGCTGATGGAGATGTTGATACAACCACTTTTAGATGTTCAAGCATACATATATCACTGGAAGTAAAAAACATACATACATGCCACGGTAGATGAAAAATCAACCATAGAGATGAAATATTTAAATTTCATTGCAAACTGATAGAGATGTTCATACAACCACGTTTAGATGTTCAAGCATACATCATTGCAAAGCTCATCCACACCAAAATATTCACTTGCTGCCCAGCATGCCAGCAGCAACATCCACCAGCCGCCCATACATGACAAAAGGAGCAGCAACAACATGTTCTAGTTTCAGCAAAATAATAGGACATAACTAGAGGTTTCCCAAAGACCAAGCAAAATATGACATATCAAGTTGCTGCTCATACATAATGATTTGCATCAATTATATATTCAAATCTGGAAGTGAAAGCTTCCTTTTGCTTCTGGTATGTGCTGCAGGGCTATGCTTGTGGGGGTCGTCTTGCTTCTAGTACCCATAGCTGGACTATCATGTGGCGCTACAACCTGTTTCTTCTTCTTCTTTGGGCTGCTCTTCTTTTCTGCTGGCTTTGCTTTCCCTTTAGCTTTCTTCTCTCCTGGAGGCTTGGAGGTGGGAGGTGGTGGTCTGTACTCAATGGGAAGTAGCTCTGGTTGGTTTGAGCCACTTCCAGACCTGCACATGAGTTTCATACATGAAGACAAATTAGATCGACTAATTATGGTTGTGATTTCATATTAATAATGTGAAATAATGAGTGCTGCAGATACCTTAGAGAGAGTCCATATCCTAAACTAGCTGAAATCGCTGAAACACTTTGGCTGTCATACAAAATGTTTAATCAAGAATTGCATTGTGGAATTATTAAGTGTTGCACAAAATTGCATCCACCACTTCAAGTGTACAGATTCATACCTTGGAGGAAATTGCATTATTTTTTGTGTTGAGCCAATAGGTACAACATTGCTCTCACTTGACGGTTCAGTTGTTTTTTTCTTTTTCTTTGGAGGGCCCCTGTGAAAAATGAAAATGAATTAATGTAATTATAGACAATATATGCAATAATCATTAAATGTTTTTATGCTTACTTTTCAGCTAGAAGAGCTGCTATATCATCAGGATCATCATCCTTACAATTCCACCAACGATGGCCATATTTCTTGCAAACATTGCACTGATGTTTACCTTTCGGCCTAGTGCCGCTAGTTTCTGTACAATCTTTGAACCTCTCATTTTGTCTTCTACATGCTGTGGATTTGATGAGTGGTGGATGCATGAAAAAACCATGGTCAGATTTTGACCATTGTGCTTTGTCAGGCATGGCAGGGATTAGAGCCTCATATGCAGTTGAGAAAATTTCTCAACTGAGTAATACATGTTAACATATTTCTCTAATGGTTCTCTAAGAGATGCGATAACACAATGGCATGTTTGCAAGGAATGCCTGTGACATCCCATTTTCTGCAAGAACAGGTCCTGTTTTGTAAGTTGACAACACACTTGTAGACACTACCACCCTTCACAGAAACCTCTCCTAGAGTGTCCCCACTTCGTTGTACATCCATATCCAAATTCCTACTTTGCTCCCTTCACTCTTTGATGATGTGTGGCAAAATGACCCCTTTCATCTTGTTTGATATATATCCCTTCTAACATCCCACTTGTTCATAATGAGTTGCCTGAACATGTCCATCATGTCATCCAGATTCAAGCCCTTAATCTGCTTTATGCAATTGTTGAAGCACTCTGCTAAATTGTTTGTGACATAATCAACCTTGCAATGGGTCCAAAATTGGCTTCGTGCCCATATCTTAGTATGTGATTGCCTTATATAATTCATGGCTGCTGGATATGCTTCCTCCAATGCATCTCAAAGAAGTATGGGCTCCAAGAATATGCTGCTGGCCAAAGGTGGTTTTCAAAAATCTTTCCAGTATATTGTTTTTAAAGTTTTTCACCAAATGTAACATGCATTCCCTATGTTCTGTAGTTGGGAATACATCCTTCACCCCTGCCATCACTGCCTGTCCAGCATCTGTACATATAGCTAGCCCGTGTGTTAATCCAATTGCATCTCTAAGCCTCTCCAAAAACCATTTGCAATTTTCGCTAGTTTCAGAGTCAAACACTCCTACGGCAACTGGATACATCCAATTGTGTCTATCTACAGCTACTGCACATGCTAGCTGTCCCCTAAACCTTCCAGTCAAAAATGTGGTATCTATTGCAAAATATGGTCTGCATCCATCGGTGTAGGTAATGGTCATATGCACCACCTTGCTATCAACATATTTGCTAAACATTTCAAGTAGCTCCTGATCTGTTCTCACTAGTGAGGAGGCTTTGGTGACATCACTGTAATAGAAAACATGCACTAGTTCTTGATATCCATGAGGGAACTAATCCACAGTTTCATCGACAAAGTCCTTAAAATTGCATAGATCAGAATCTACAACTTTGCTGAAACTATAGCATGAGGTGGAGTCCTTCCTACATGTTCTAGCATTGGCTTTGATGTGGATTTCAATCAAAAAACTTGTCTTAGGGTCCATCCTGTTAATGACGAACGATCAAATGTATTCGATCTAGTTTCAATAGAGACAATAGGGGATGAAATCAAACAAAAATTAAAATTTAAGTGTGCTCACCCTTGAGGAAGCCACTCGGGCTGCCCCGGCGCCGGTGTCCCCATCAGCGCCCTTGGGGGCGCCCGCGCCGCTCGAGGGCCGTTCGACGCCCTTGCCCGAGGGCGGCGCTTGACTCCCGCGCCTAGGGGATGCTCGACGCTCCCGCTCTTGTAGCGCCTGTGCTCGAGCTTGCCCAGCAGCAGCGCCCGCACCAGAGGCCGACCGGTCCGCCGCAAGTGGAGAGAGGAGAGGAGGCGTTTTCGGCGGCTAGGGTTTTCTTCGGCGGAGGAAGGTCGCGCGGTGGCCTGGGTCGCGATGCGGAGCGGAGGAGTCCGCTTGGTTTCTTTTTTTACGTCCGTCCCTACTCCCGTCTGCTTCGTCTTTTCTTTTTTTTTTCAGAATTCCGTCTGCTTCATCTATGTGGAGGGCAAAAAAGTACAAATAGACCAGTAAACGGATCTTTTAACGTTGTCACTGTTAAAATCTAACGACAAGGGTATATATCACATCAAAAATATAATCAATGGCATAGAGCTTAAAGTTTAATTTTCAATGGCACAGAGCACACGAGTTGTATTTCTCAGTGGCACACAGGGAATTTTCTCCGACAACATGGTGTGGCTGCAGTGTGCCTCGTGCTGCCGGTGCTACGACCATTCGGGCACTGTGTTCAACCAGCGCTGCTCCAGCTCGTACGATGTGCCACAGATAGGACTCGGGCGGCTACAACCTGCGTGGCCGGACGTGCTTGTACCAGGTGGCGCCCGGAGTTAGGAGGAGGCATGGAGGAGAGCCGAAGGCCACGTGGCACCGACGGCGACGGCAACTCCGGCTTCCACGCTGCCTCACAAGAAGCCACTGATGTCGTGGGATCAACGGGCGCGATGGCGAGCATCCCCAAGTGACGGAGAAGGCGCATGTGAGGTCGCCTCCTCCTCATTGCACTCGGAGGAACTCCTCCCCACGTACCTCTTTCTACTCCATCTTTTCTTTGTGTCTCCCTCACCTGATAGATGTTGCGCCTTGCCAAGTGAAAACAAGGGGATGTAGACAAAAATAAAGATAAATACATGGTACATACTGGTGCGTGCCTTACTTGCACCCTAGGCAACTGAAGAGGCCACGTATAGGGGGGGGGGGCGTTAACCTGTCACTTTAGCGACAAAAACGCAACATGTCACTGGAGGAAAGGTGCATGAGGAGGTTGGAGGGCATGCATGCAAAAAAAACAAAATTAATGGCATCAGACACATGCAAACATTGATTAAAACTAAAAAATCTATAAATATCTATAAATCACAAACCAAACATCAAATTAAATTCCGATCGCACCATTGGGTTTCTGACAATAAAAACTTCGAAACAAGATCCCACTTGACCAGGGTTAATTATACCGTGAACTGGCCGGTTTCCGGAAAGAAAAAACCGGTCTGGTGGAACCGGCCGGTTCACTGAGATATCTAAATTACAGGCACGGTTTTAGGGTGGGAACCGGACCGGTTCATGTACCGGGCCGGACCGGTTCCACCAGGAACCGGCCGAACTGGTCCGGTTCCCACCGGTTCCGTGAACTTTGCACTTGACTATATTTTGACAAACTTTTTTTATTTGTATTTTTTAATTACGGTTATATATTCTGTTGTCGCTAGAACAAAACGAATGAAGTGCCAGAACAAATGAGAACAACTGTCAGAACAAGTTTATATGTCATCCCTGTCGTATGGACCTCCCTGGGCCCACTACCTCGGTGGGTACCAGGACCGACTACTCGGTGGGCCCCTGGGACTACCTGACTTGCGCTGCACGGTACCTGATGGCGTGAAGCACAAGGACTACAGTGGAGAAGTACTCGGTTAGGAAGTTGTACATGTCCCGCACTGTATGGAGGACTCCTAGACGTACTCGACTAGTACTCTCTCCCTATTCCGACTTGTAACCCTGCCTCCCGGACTATATAAGGTGAGGCAGGGACCCCTCTCTCATCATCTCATCTCACGGCGTACAATTGCATCATCTTGTAATCGTACCCAATCAATCCAGAGCTACGCAGCATACAAGACGTAGGGTATTACGCACCTCGTGGCCCGAACCTGTCTAAATTGTGTGCCACGTGTCTCTTCCTTCGAGTTACCAATCTCGGCGAGGCCACATTCATCTACTTCGGGTACTCCACTTAGTAGGTTGCCGGTCTAAAACACTGACAGCTGGCGCGCCAGGTAGGGGCTCTCGCCCGAGATCACATGGCGAACTCGACGGCTCCTGTCCACTTCAAGCCAATCGTCGCCTTCAACCGCGGCGACACCTTCGTTTTCGGCGCTTGGGTCTGCACTGCTGACGGCGCGGGATCCTTCCAGCGCCGCCTCACCATGCCGCCCAACCCGGAGACCGGCTTCGTGACGCTCCCTGAAGTTGTCACAGGCGAACTCGCCGGCAAGTTCGGCGAAATTTCGCTCTTCGACCATCACGCTGACTTCGAGCTCGGGTCCGCTTCCAACTCGAACTCGACGTCTCCGTGGGCTATCGCATGTGAGCCGGCTACTCACCCATCGCATGTGGTCTCACCACCCCGCATGCGCACCACGCGTGGCCCCTGCAACATCAGCAGGGCCCGCACGGAGGCTCCCTCTTCGCACCGGGCTGGCAAGGAGCCCGTACCCGAGTACAACTCGGACTCCGACACCACCCCCGGCCACGCTTCGGACTCCAACCCCCTCTCCGGCTTGTACTCGAACTCCGCGTACGAGTTTGACTTCGGGTCGGACCCAGAGGAACCCGAGTCCGAGGACAATGCTACAGAACACCCCTTATCAGGACCGGCTTCTGGGCTGGTCATAACGTCCACGCCTGCCGGGAGATTCGTCTACTGGCCAGATCGCAAGCCCGCGGACCTGATAAGTGGAGACTCACGCTACGTCACCTACCTCGACTCGCTCCCGTTCCAGGAGGGAACACCACTTGCCCGAGCTGATTTGTACACCCCAACTGAGGTGGCGAGTTCTGAATCCAGTCTTGGCAACCCTGATCGCCAAGTCTTCATGGCTGCCGGCGACACACCAGGACCCTTAAGGACAGCTCAGGATAGGTACCTTGAAGACATCTCCGCAGACGAGTTGTCTGCTGATGCACCTGCAGACGAGACCGCCGCCAACAGGGACGCTCGACGTGAGCGTAACAGGAAGCGCAACGAACGGCGCCGGCGTCTCAGAGACAACCTCCCCATCCGCAACCTTGCGGAAGCTCTCGAGGAGGTCGAGAGCAGAGTACACACTACCCCGAGCAATGCCTCATGTCGATCACAACGATCGCACGCCAGGCTCAGGGAATACGCGCTGGAGAAGTCATCGCCAAGCTCGCTGAAGACACCTACTTCATGCGGGTCGACAACAGGGTCAACTAGCCTCCCCCCCGCCAGGAACCGCGACAACGAAGCTACAAGTCGCAGTGCTGACCTTGGCCGCAACCGTACTCGAGCCGAGCTCCCGGCTCAGCCCAACCGTACTCGCGCAAATGCCGGCGGACCCTCACAGGTTGGCAACAGCAATCGTGAGGTCGTCCCTCACCGCGCTCCTGACGGCGGCGGCCGCGACCCTGACGGCGGTGGCAGCGATGGCGGAAGCTCTAACCACGGAGCCAACAGGAGGGCCGGCGGCGGCGGTAGTCGCGGCGGTCGAGACCACACGAACAGCCACGCCTCCGGAGCCTCACAGGGCGGCTACGACGCCCGCCAGAAGATTAAAGAGTTGTGGCGGAAGAAGTCAGCCACTGCAGGCGACAACGATGGCTTCCTCGCCTTCTCACCTCGACTTCACAACTTGCTCCTCCCCGACAAGTTCAAGCCTTTGGGGATCACCAAGTACGACGCGAAGCAGGACCCCATCCAATGGCTCAGGTGGTACGCCCTCTCCATCGAGAACGCTGGCGGCAACAACGACACCAAGTGCCTCTACTTCTGTCGGGCATACACCCCGGGTACTCATCCAAGGAAGGAGGAAGAGTAGAAGACGGCCTCCTACTAGAATTCTCCTGTACTCCTACTAGGACTCGCTCTGTGTAATCCTACTAGGACTCCTGCCTTGTAACCGACTAGGAACCCGCCCCCTGGACTATATAAAGGAGGGCCGGGTACCTAGGAGGACATCCTCAATCCCTCCGGGGAACCACACCCAAGCGCAGGGCGCAATACTACTCCAAACAGGACGTAGGGTAGCTACTCCGGCTACCCGAACCTGTATAAATCTCGTGTCTTGTGTCCTCGCGCGTACCTTCGGGTTCCAGATCATGGCGATCCCCATCTTCTACCTTGCTGCGGGTACCTCCCATGGAGGTCGAGAGGTTTAAACACAGACAGCTGGCGCCCACCGTGGGGCCATCGACATGGTCACCGGGTGAATTCGAAGGACCTTCATCTACCCAGATCAATCTACTCTACTGCAAGCAAATCGCCAAGTAGCAAACCGAAGCAAGTCGCTGATTGTGGCGAAACGGACTCGATCTCCGTATTTTGTCCGCGCGTTGGTAGAAGTCGCCGTATCCGAGCAGATCACCCAAGATGAAGCGGAATCAATGCTAATTCTTCCGTCTCGGATTCCCAGCCATCAAGACCGCACAAGAGAAGGACACGAACCTAACTGGTGCATTTAGCTCTTTGCTATGTGCACATAGACGGCTACACTAACAAGCTCTACTACTCACGTGCAAAACAATTGGTTGATCATCTTGCTAAGTGACGTAATCGGGAGGCATCAAATTGATATGAATCGCTACAAGCACACATGGAAGGCTACCAGGGAAGCATCAAAATCAACGCCATGCACCGCAACTACTCATCTTGCGGCTGCACTGACTCCACTTTACCTTGCCGCGCGCCGCGACTACTCATCTTCGGCCGCACACGCTCTACGTCAACCTCGCCGTGCGCCGCGACTACTCGTCTCCGGCCGCACGTGCTCTACCTCAACCTTGCTGTGTGCCGTGACTACTCGTCACCCGGCCACACGTGCTCTGTGTCAACCTCGTCGTGCACCGCGAGTACTCGTCTCCACTGTCCCGGCTGCAGCGATCTACATCGCCTCCGCCGCGCGTCCGGGTGCCTCGGCACGTCACGCGGCTCTTCACGCGGCTCATCACGCCGCTCATCGTCGAATACTCCGGGATCGTCATCGACTACTTCGCCTACGCCGCGCGTCCGAGTGCCTCGGCACGTCGCGCGGCCCGTCACACGGCTCATCGTCGACTACTCCGTGCACCGCGACTTCGTCTTGCGGCCATGCTGGCTCTACTTCAGCCACGCCGTGCGTGGTGACTACTTGTCTCGCGGCAACACTGGCTCTACTTCGAGTACACCGCGCGCCGCCACGACGTCGTCTTCCGGTCGCATCGCGGCGACCATTCATCTTGACTAATTTTCCAAACTAGTCGAGAACGGCACTCACGCCCCTAACATCTAGTCGGAATCAACTCTGACTAGTCAACTTCAGCAACAACCGTCGTGGCTCCATCGCCGACCGCCACGGCTTCATCATCAGTATGCCCAGGCAACAACAGCTAAGTCATTTATCTAAATGATTACTGTTTTCTTGGCTTGTTCTCCTCATCATGTAGGACTACTTGCTGACTACTCATTTGTGCATGCTTCTCGGCGGGTTTCACGGGAGCTGCACTCTGCTGACTACTCTTGGGGCATATCGATCAAGTCGCCACGAGTCTACTTCATCAACTCGGGGGCTATCCCTAGGAGGCAGTTTCTAAAGTCCGCTACTCGCGGCAGTCTAAAGTCGACTTCTAAAGTCGCATTCTAAAGTCCGCCCCGTGCGGCAACTTAAAGTCGACTCCGGTCGCATCTTCGCCTGCTTCGATGGCATACTACGTGTGTAAGCTTCGATGGAACCTAGCTGTTAGCGGCCCTCAGGTCCTGGCGATGATGGAACCTGGCTGCACGTGGTCTTCATGCTCTGTACCATGGGTCCAAGTACCCTAAGTACTCGTGCTCCGTACCTTGGGTCTGAAATCCATGGCCCAGGTACGCAAGTCGACTCCGGTCGCACCTTCAAGTCCACTACGGTGGCAACCATACCTTGGGTCTGAAATTCATGGCCTAGGTACACAAGCTGACTCCGGTCGCACCCTCAAGCCGACTCCGGTCGCACCCTCAAACCGACTCCGGTCGCACCCTCAAGCCCGCTCTAGCGGCAACTGTACCTTGGGTCTGAAATCCATGGCTCAGTTACTCAAGCCCACTCCGGTGGCACAAGTCGACGCTAACGGTCGCATCCAAGCCCACTCCGGTGGCACAAGTCGACGCTAACGGTCGCATCCAAGCCCACTCCGGTGGCACAAGCCGACTTCGGTCGCAATCTTAAGCCCGCCCCAGCGGCAAAACTACTCGTTTTATCTGATTTTTTATTCGCTTTGGCTTTCCGGAAAGTGCTTTTCGTTTTTTGCATCTTAAGTCCACCCCGTGTGGCGCAAAGTCGACTACTGTAGTCGCATCTAAAGTCTGTTTCACACGGCAATCTAAAGTCGACTTCCAAAGTCGCATATCAAAGTCCGCTTCACGCGGCAACTAAAGTCGACTTCGGTTTTCAAGTCGCATCTCAAAGTCCGCTCCGCGCGACGCAAAGTCGACTTCGGTTTTTAAGTCGCATTCTAAAGTCCGCACTGCCGGCATCTAAAGTCGACTTTGGTCGCATCTAAAGTCCGCTTTGATGGCATGGCTACTTCTCAAGCTCCATGGCTTGATGCCAAATTACTACTCGGAATCTCTCCAGCTCGGGGGCTGCACTCAACATACTACTCGAGGATAACTTCAGCATGCTTCGCTCGCTCTCAAGCTCGGGGGCTCGGCACCAATAACTACTCGTCGTGGCTCATATGACTCTCTTATCTCAGGGGTTACACGCTGCAAGAGTACTCGAATGATGGCTTTCGCGAACACTGAAGACCCCTGGATTGATTACCTAATCATTTCAAGGCTCGGGGGCTGCTATGCTACACCCATCATTCAAATTTTTCAAGACGGAAGATTCGGAATCAAGATTGACCCTCAGCTAGAGTCTGCAACTCAACCTAAGGCTCGGGGGCTACTCCATATGGAGTGTGATTTTGCAATTGCACTTCCATATAATCTCGACTTCAAGACTAATGAGCTGGACCACCTTCCAGCCTCGCGGCAGTTCAAGTACTATTGAAGACTTCTCCAAGCAGTACTCGAGGACGCTCAAGAACTACTCGAAGAGGCTTCAAGACTACTCGAACTACTACTCTCGACTCCAACGTGCTCGGGGGCTTGTCAGGCATACACCCCGGGTACTCATGCAAGGAAGGAGGAAGAGTAGAAGACAGACTCCTACTAGAATTCCCCTGTTCTCCTACTAGGACTTGCTCTGTGTAATCCTACTAGGACTCCTGCCTTGTAACCGACTAGGAACCCTCCCCCTGGACTATATAAAGGAGGGCCGGGTACCTAGGAGGACATCCTCAATCCCTCCGGGGAACCACACCCAAGCGCAGGGCGCAATACTGTCGGGGACAACCCTGAGGGTCCCCTTAAACAAATGGGGAAATCCCGCTTAAAACCTGCAAAAAACGAAAGCCAAATGAATCTTGCTTAAGCGCGCACACGGGCCATGGCCCACGCCGCGGTGGCCCCCGCGGCCCACCAAGGCGGCCCACTCAAAGGTCCCCCGAGCGAGTGCTCCGCCTCGCTCGAGGGTACACACCTCCCTCGAGCAGGCTCCGCCCCGCTCGAGGGTACACACCTCCCTCGAGCAGCTCCGCCCCCGCTCGAGGGTACACGCCTCCCTCGAGCGGTGCTCCGCCCTCGCTCGAGGGCGCTCCGCACGCGCACGCCCGTCCCCGCACGCGGGTACGGGCATTTAATGCTCTGACAACGGTGGGGCGGCGCCATCATGCGCCCGGGACTCACGCCCCGGTCCTGTTGCACCAACTCCTAGGGGGAACCCATCCCGGCCACTGTGGGGGACTGTGCGACATGGCCGGTGTTAGCCCCGTGACGCCGCGCCGCCTACTCCCGTACGGCTAACGTGCCGAGCCCTCGAAGGGGGGCCGACCACACCCTCAAAATGTTTTCCCGTGACCTTGCTGGGCCAGGTCATGACGCTAGTCCGGTGGGGCGCCATCCCTGCCACTGTTAACTGTAGGCGGCCGCCCCCGCGCGTACAACCCCACGCCGGTACCGTGGTAACGGGGCTCGGGCGCCGTGGAGGCGTGCGAGAACGGGACGCCACCACGCCTGCCACTGTATCACGTACGGATCGTCGCCAGCGACCCCCTCGAGGCCGCCTGGGGACTCACGGCCAACCACTGCGCTCCTACCCTCGAAGCTACCACTGTTCGGGTACAAGATACGCCATGATGGCCAGATCGCGGCAAGGACCGTCAAGGCGGCCGCCCACCCTACGGCGCGGCGCACCATACTTCCCCATGTAGTTGAATAGTGCGGCATGCTTGTAATTCGCCCTCTCCTTGGCCTATAAAAGGAAGGTGAACTCCCCCGCCGCAGGGGACGGGGAAGAGAATACAAGACGCAACGAACAACAGACAACATACGACGCACCACACCCACGCTCCCCAATTCTCCCACAACATCTTCAGCCACTTCACTAGGGACTTGGAGGCCAGGCCTTCTCTCCCGCCTTGCTTGTAGCCGCCCCACTACAGGCACCCCCGGTGCTGAGAAATATAGTGCCCCGAGCACACCACTGTTGGACGTACGACCCCTTGGCCGGAATCTGGATAAACCTCGTGTCTTTGATTGCTTGGCATCGACCATTGAGGGATAGACCTTGGCGCTTATTACTGGTTAGTGTCGGGACCACATTCCGCACCGACAGTTGGCGCCCACCGTGGGGCAATCGAGCGCCTAAGGTCAATCCACCGTCAACTCCCTCCATTGTGATTCGCACTGAGTACCGCGGCACGCGCTACCCTATGGGCAGCTCGGACCCCCTCCCCGCCGGGTTCGAAATCTGGTTCGGGGGCCTGAACTTTCAGGCCACTGGGAACGGCTACCTGATGCGCCTCACCAACCGTGAGGAGCTCCGTGCGCGGCACCAGGCCGGGTCCGCCCGGTCGCCGCGCGCGCGCCGCCACCGCGCAAACGCCCGCCGGCACGGACGCCGCGGGCTCGTCGGGCCGTCTCGGCGTCGCCGCCGCTCCGGCCGGCGCTCACGACAGCGCGCGGTCCGAGCGACGGCAAGCTAAGCGCGCCGCATCCCGGCACGGCGCGCCCGCCGCACGACGACCGCCGCCCGGTGGGGGAGCGCGCGGTCTCCGGGCCGCGCTTTCCCATCGGTCTGCGCGACGCCATGACGGCCTACAACGCCAACGCCAACACCACGATGCGCAGGGTTCCCCCTGGCCGTCATGTCTTCGTCGCCAGGGACCCTAGCGCCTCCTCCGGCGACGAGTCGTCCCTAGGCTCTCTCGACGTGTTGCCACACGCCAACCTGCACGGGTACGCGGAGTGGGACTTTTCCGGCGTACCGGACCCGGTAATGTTCAGGCGATTTCTCGACACCACGGACTACTGGTTCGGTTGCTCCGACGACTCCAGCACCGAGAGCTATGACCCTGCGCGGGAATGCTGCGTCGTTGTCGCCAACGACCCAGCAAACGCCACCGGCGCAGCGGGCGCTGGCGACTGAGGACCATGTGTGGTTCGAGGACCGGTGGATGGTCGCTTCCTTGTGTGATGAGTGATTGACAACGTTGTGTGGACTGATTCTTGGCTAAGTATTGCAGGTGCAGGTTGCGGCTTGACTCGTGTTGGTGGTGTGAAGAACAAGCGCGAAAGGTCGTTGCCGGTGAGGCCTCCGTGTGTGGAGAAGACAAGTAGGCTTCGTTCGAGGGACCCGGTGGCCGCCGGGGTCAAGTGCGGGCCGCATGGTGGCATGAACAAGCAAGATGAAGTCGTGGACGGTTTCTTGGTAGAGCCTCAAAACCAAGGTCGAGCCGGGACTACGTGGGAGCCGAGTCATGAGTGGAGATTGGCGGAGGCTACACCGAGTTCGCGGGGGTTTGCAAAGTGGTTCACCGTAAAACCACCGGGTTACTCGGCTGAGCCACAAAACCGAGGCCGAAGACTCGACGAGGAGGTGCGGCCTCCCGGGCCGGCTCAACCGCCCAGAGGGGCGGCCGACCGCCCGGGGCCGGCCGGGGATCCACCGGGCCGGCCTAACCGCCCGGGTGGGGGGCGGTCCGACCGCCCCGGCCGCCGCACCGAGAAGCTTCGAAACGGAGGACACGCGTCGGGATCGCAAGGCGTGCGTCGAGGCTACGCAGGTGTGGTCGCCGGCATCCGTCCGATGGTGAAGACATCAAGAATTCCAAATCCGCCCTTGAGGGGCATGTATCCCTAGTTAGTAGAGAGGGGCTTTTTAGACATTCGGTTGCCGCCTATATAACCCAAGAGGTGAGAGGTTGGCAGCCAACTCTTGGAACCCTAGCTCATTTCGTTTTTCCATTTTCGTTCTCTATTTTCCCTAGGTTTTTTAGAAGGCTAGTTTGAGAGCTTCATGTGAGATCTAGAGAGAGGGATGGATGTTTGGGTGGCAAACTAGACCTTGTACGAACCATTCATGGCATGTATAGAAGGTTCGGCGTGGTTCTTGATGGTGGTTTTCCCGTCTCTTTGATGTTGATTTTCGGAGCTCTTTTTGGCGGTGTTTTGAGAACGATTTCTTGGGGTATCCGGTGGGTGTCACGTATGAGGTTCTTGTGCCTCTTTGGCTGGTGACTTTGCCCCCAAATCCCCTTTGAATCGGACTCGATTTGGTGGTTTTTCGAGTTGGGCGAGTTCTTGACCTAGAGAAGCGATTTCTTCGATTCCTCTTGATTGTGAGCGTTTCGGGTCGATTCCTTTGAGGTAGAGGTTGCCCAGGAGGTAACCCGACTATCCCCAAAGTTTGGCCGCAATCCGTGGAGTGATTCGGGAGATTGAGCGCAAGGAAGTTGAGGTTTGACCCGCGGGTTCCTCGTTTCGGGAAGGGGCGGTCTAACCGCCTGCAGGGGGCGGTCTAACCGCCCGGGTGTTTCCGGTCAAAGTTTTGTTTCGCCGGATTTTCCTCTCGTGAGTTCGTTCGCCTTGATCGAGGAGTGTCCGGGGTGAAATTTGGGGTCGTTCTCGTGCGCTTGCTAGGTGTTCTTGGTTGGAGTTCGTTGCTGGGTACAAGAGGTTAGACCGCCCCGTGTAGCCGGTCTAACCGCCCCTAGGCCCTTGGGTGAAGTTTTGGTTTTCGCCAAGATTTTCTCGGTAGCTAGCATGGCCTTGACCAGAGATCTCTGTTGGTGAAACCGTGGTGTGTTTTGGTGCTCGGAAGAGGCGTTTCTGAGGATTTCTTGGTTGCCGTGTGGAGGCGGTCTAACCGCCCCCTATACCCGGTCTAACCGCCCCTCCGGTTAGCCGGCTTTCGAGTTGTTTCCCGCCGTTCGGTGCTGCGTGTGTGTTGTGGTTGCTGGTAGAGTTTGTTCCTAGGACCAGTAGCACTCCAGTGGCTACGTGGTTTTGGCAAACGGGAAGTAGAAGTGCGGAGCGTGTGATTTCGGGGGTTCGACCGAGCTAGTTCGTCTTGTCGGAGTTTCAATCTCCCTCGAGAAGAATTTTTATCGGCTCCCATTCACTCCCCCCCTCTCTGGTCGCCTTATCGGTCCTTCAAGTGGTATCAGAGCCGGTTCGGGTCTTTGTTGACTCTAACCAGTCTAAGATCCAAGGATGGCGTACCAGGAACGGGGTTCGGGTCCTCCACACTTCGATGGAAAGAACTACCGATGTGGAGCAAGCGGATGGGTGCGTTCCTCCGCGGAAAGGGTCGACTCGTGGGATGTCACGGTGGACACAGGATATGTCCACCGATGGATTTCCTTGCTCCAGGGTCGAGGGACAGATTCGACGCCAACAATAAGGCGGTCGACTACTTGTTTCGTGCTTTGTGTCACCGAGTTCGATCGGGTGCACACCGAGCACTTGGCTTGTAGGATTTGGGCGGTGTTGAAGGAGGCTCATGTTGGGAACGCCCGGTGTTCAGCACGGTTGTATGCGACCTACCGGAGAGAGTACGAGAACTTCACTCATCTCCCCGGTGAGTCCATCGATGCCTTGTTCCGTAGGTTCACGGTGGTTGTGAACAACATGAGGGCCAATGTGGACGTGCTCCCGTACGATGATCATGATAGAGCGGTCAAGCTCTTACACTCTTTGGATCGTACGATATGGGGCGGAAAGTTCGAGGCCATAGTCGAGTCGGAGAGGTACGATACTCGACGGTGAACGAGCCGTTCTCGAAGCTCAAGTCGGCCGAGGTGGATAGGGGCATGATCGCCAAGCTCGAGGGACCGATCGACTCCCATAGTCTTGCCCTCGTTGGTGGTTCCAAAGGAAAGACTAACTCTAACCCATCCACCAGATGTTCTCGTTTTCCTCTTTGATGTCTATGCCGATGAGGAGTTTGATGACCTTGGAGAGGACGAGCTGGCGCTGTTGACGAGGCGGTTCGAGAGGCTGCACGAGAACCGCGTGAACATGAGGAGGAACACGAGGACTTGCTTCCAGTGCGGCAAGCCGGGACACTTCGTCGCCGACTGCCCAGAGAAGGCCGAGAGCAAGGACAGCTACAAGCACAAGCCGAGGAAGAACGACGACAAGTACCGTTCGAGGCGCGACCACAAGAGCAAGCACAAGAACAAGTACAAGGACGAGCGACGATCGAGGAAGAAGGAGGGCCGAGGCAAGGCCCGAGCGATGGTTGGAGCGAGCGACGTCGACTCTGGGCTCCGCGTACTCCACCTCGAGCTCGAGCAGCGGCCGACGACGAGGGAGATCGTCGCAAGAACAAGAGGTCGTCCAAGAACCCGAGCGGCCGAGCCGCTTCGCGAGAGACGCTGCTCGTACCATGGCGCTCGAGCTCCGGCAAAGAAGAAGAGTACACGAGCGACTCGGACTTCGAGTCCGACGACGAGGTGCGTGATGAACTTCCCTTCTTGCGCCGGAGAATGAGAGGCTTGGCTCTTTGCTTGATAACCGTGATGACATGCTTAGAGAGGCCAAGAAAATGAGGAAAGAGCTTAGGGCTTCACTCGAGGATGCTAGGACTAGAGTGGCCGAGCTAGAGACACAGGTGCTTGATAGCAAGCTTGAGATTGATTCGCTTAAGGCTAGCCCCGTTGTTGCCGATGAAAATGATTGTCTCGATTGCTCCATATTCCTTGCCGATCTTGCTTTGTTTAAGGAGAAGCATGCCTCCAAGTGTGAGGAACTAGATGTGCTTAGGGTTGAAGTGGCCGAGCTTAAGTCTAGACTCGCTTTGCTAGGTGCTTGCACTTCTTGCCCCGTTTTGCATGCTAAGATTGATGAGTTGCATGCTTACACTAGTTCGCTCGAGGCTAAATTGAAGGAACCCATGCCTACATCCCGCTCTACTTGTGAAATGCATGCATTGAAAAATTTGGAGCTTGCACATTATGTTGATCGTTTGCAGGATGAGAATGATGATTTGAGGAAGTTGATGGGTTGGTTGTCCGGTCATGAGCCTCGTTGAGGATGATGATCGAGGCCTTTAAGAGGCAAGATGGTGAGGGGCTTGGAGCAAACAAGATTGGTGAGGGAAGTGGAGAGAATATCCTGCAGTCACCAAAAACCCACCACAAGAATGAGTTCCCTCCAAAACCCAACCATCTTAGGAATCGACTAGACACAACCCCAGCCTCCACCTATATTTCCTACACCCACAAATGATCTCCAAAAGCCCATCAAGTTTGTGAGCACTTCGGGGAAAGTGTTCTTTGGGAAAGTGAGAGAGAAGGCAAGTGAGGAGAAATCGGTGGAGGAGTTGAGTGGAGAGAAACCAAGCGAGCAGCCCCAATCCAAGCCAAAACCTAAGCTTGTGAGGTTCCGTTGTGGCCATTGTGGGAAGGAGGGTCACAAGGATGAGTTTTGCTTCAAGAGGAAGCGGGAAGAGAGGATGGCAAAGGAGTGGGCGAACAAGGATAGGTACAACCCTTCCTATGGTGTACCTAAGCCTCGTATGCCACCGCCAGGGGTAAGGCCGTGGTAAGAAGTGTTCCGCATGGGGAGATGCGAGTTCCCGTAGCCGAGGAGCCGTTCGGGAGGGGGCGGTCGACCGGCCCGGCTAGGCGGTCGAGCCGGCCCAGCCCCGCAGGGGGGCGGTTAGGACCGGCCCGGCTAGGCGGTTTAACCGCCCCCCGCACTCGGGCGGAGTGGTTTTCGAGGTGGTGAGTCGAGAGGTTTCGTGTCCGGAGGTGGAGTTACCGGTGGTTGGTCCGGAAAGACAAGCAGTGATCAGTTTGCTAGGCATTCTCCCCCTCGAGGTCACTACGGGGATGGGAGGAGTCGTAGCTTTGAGAAGGAGAGGAGGGATGCTCCACGGGTTGTCTTCCGTGGTTTTGGTCCTCCTCCAGGCAGTGAGGGGTGGTTTCCTCGGAGTGGTTACCGAGGTGGTGTTCGTGGAGGTAGCTTTGGTAGGAGAGATGCTTTGGTTGGTGCTAACCCCACTTTCGAGCAAATGGCTCGGACCGGTTTTCCTCTTTTGGTACTAACCCTGCCGAGTCGTTTGTTCGCTCACGTGCTTGTTTTTGAATTTCGTGTGGGAGACTTGAAGAACATTTGGTTGATTGACTCCGGTTGTTCGAGGCATATGACCGGAGACAGGGGGTGGTTCTCAAGTCTCGTTCCGTGGTGACGAAGAGGTACATCACTTTTGGGGACAATGGGCGTGGGCGTGTGCTTTCGAAGGTGAGATAAAAGTGAGTGACAAGATCACTCGAGGCGTGTTGCTCTTGTTCAATCGCCGGGGTACAATTTGCTTTCGTGTCTCGGTTGTTGGATGAGGGCTTTGAGGTGTTGTTTCGGCCCTGGTGGTTCTCGGATTGTAGACTCTCGAGGGGACCTTGTTTGTATGGTCGTTCCCGAGGGTCGGTGTTTCGTGCCGATTTTTCTCGGTCTTCGGGTGTTGAGCGTTGTTTCTTGGCCGGTTCTTCGAGTGAGTTGTGGAAGTGGCATAGGAAGTTGGGTCACTTGAGCTTTGACCTTCGTCTCGCTTGAGTAAACTCAATTTGGTCCGAGGATTGCCACGTTTGAGGCTTGAGAAAGAGTTGGTTTGTGCTCCGTGTAGGCATGCCAAGATGGTGGCCTCTTCTCACCCGCCTCTCACCGATGTGATGACCGAGCGTCCATGCGAGCTGCTCCATATGGACCTTGTTGGCCCGGCTCGTGTGCGATGCGGCGGTGGGAAGTGGTATGTCCTTGTTGTGGTGGACGACTTTTCTCGGTATGCATGGGTGTTCTTTCTTGAGGAGAAGGGGGAGACGTTTGGTTTTGTTCGAGATCTAGTCTTGAGGTTGAGGAACGAGAGGCACGGAGATGCCATACGAGCTATCCGCAAGTGATAATGGCTCGGAATTCGGGAACTCTCGTTTTGAAACCTTTTGTCATGACTTAGGTCTTGAGCACCGCTTTTCGAGTCCGTATACGCCTCCCCGTAATGGTGTTGTGGAAAGGAAGAACAGACCTTGTGCGAGATGGCTCGGACGATGCTTGATGAGCATAGGACTCCGAGGAGGTATTGGGCTGAGGCGGTGAATACCGCATGCTATGTGTCGAACAGAATATACCTCAGAGTGCACAAGAAGAAGACATGCTATGAGTTGATGCATGGTCGCACACCCAAGGTGAGTCACTTCCATGTCTTCGGTTGCAAGTGTTTCATTCTGAGGAAAGGCAGGAAGTTGGATAAGTTTGAGGCTAGGTCTGTCGATGGCATTTTCTTTGGTTATGCATCTCATTCTAGAGCATATCGTGTGCTCAATCTTGAAACTAACCAAATCGTGGAGACTTGCGAGGTAACCTTCGACGAGACAGAGCCACGTAGTCGCCTTGTCTTTGAGTGTGCAGGGTGATGATGAGCTTGGCGAGGAGATCTTTCGGGAGGAGGAGCATGAACTTGGTGATGATGAGGATGGCGGTGCGGTTCCCCCGCTGGACATGTACCCACTACTTCGACTACGATGATGGATGGACCCTCTCGCTACACCTATGACGACAAATCAAGAACGAGGAGAAGCTGATGTTGAGGGGGAGGTAGCTTCGAGGCGAGAACCTCCCCGACGAGTTCAAGTGGATCACCCAGCCTTCGAGGATCATCGGCGACATGAATGAACGCACTACACGGTCGAGGGTTCGAAACAATTCCCATTTTGCTCATGCTGCGTTTGTTGCTTCTTTTGAGCCCAAAGACATTGGACACGCACTATCCGATCACAATTGGGTTAACTCAATGCATGAGGAGTTGGAGAACTTTGAGAGGAATCGGAGTGTGGGAGTTGGTTGACCCTCCCCCGGGTGTAAGCCGATTGGTACAAAGTGGGTGTGGAAAAACAAAGAGGGAGAGAAGGGTGAGGTTGTGAGGAACAAGTCGAGACTTGTTGCTCGGGGGTTCGCCGAAGGAGGGGATCGACTACGAGGAGACCTTTGCTCCCGTAGCCCGTTTGGAGGCGATTAGGATCCTTCTAGCCTTTTTCGTGGCTAAAGGGTTCAAGTTGCACCAAATGGATGTGAAGAGTGCTTTTTCGAATGGAGTGTTGGAGGAAGAAGTGTATGTGAGACAAGGCCTCGGGGGTTTGAGAGTGAGAAGTACCCCCCACCGGTGTACAAGTTGAGGAAGGCGCCGTATGGGTTGAAGCGGGCGCCTAGAGCTTGGTATGGCAAAGGTTGAGGGGGTTCTTGTTTGAGAGAGGTTTTGAGATGGGGAAGGTCGATCGACCTTGTTTTTGCAGAGGCGGGGCGGAGATATTCCGATTGTGCGGGTGTACGTGGATGATATTGTCTTTGGTGGCTCGTCTAACTCTCTTGTTGCGAGGTTTGCGGATGATATGAGCAGGGAGTTCGAGATGAGCATGATGGGTGAGTTGCGGTTCTTCCTTGGGCTACAAATCAAGCAATCAAAGGAAGGAACATTTGTACACCGGTGCTAAGTACACCAAGGACATTGTGAGGAAATTCAAGATGGAGGACTCCAAGGCTATGACGACGCCGATGAGTACGACTACGGCTCTTGATGCGGACGAGGAAGGTGAACACGTGGACCGAAGGAGTACCGGAGCATGATCGGGTCACTCCTCTACTTGACGGCGACGAGGCCGGACATACGGTTCTCGGTGTGTCCGTGCGCTCGTTTTCAAGCGTCTCCGAGGACTTCGCATCGGCAAGCGGTGAAGCGAATTTTCGTGTACTTGCGTCACACTTCCGACTTCGGCCTTTGGTACTCCGCGTCCTCTTCTTTGGCGCTTCATGGCTTTTCGGACGCGGATTTTGCCGGGTGTCGGTTGGATAGGAAGTCCACTACCGGGACTTGCCGGCTTTTTGGGTTCTTCGTTGGTGTCTTGGTCTTCTCGTAAGCAGTCGAGTGTTGCTCAATCCACGACCGAAGCCGAGTATGTTGCCGCCGCTAGTTGTTGCTCTCAGCTCCTTTGGATCACCTACACCATGAGTGACTTTGGTGAGGAGTATACCCATGTCCCACTTCAATGTGATAGCACCAGTGCCATAAGCGTTGCAAAGAACCCGGTGCTCCATTCCAAAACCAAACACATAGAAGTGAGGTATCATTTCCCGAGAGACAACGTAGAGAAAGGGAAGATAGCCTTGATCCATGTACCCACACATGACCAACTAGCCGATATTTTCACCAAACCCCTAGATCAAGCAACTTTCACTCGTTTGGGGGGGGAACTTGGTGTTTGTTTAATTTCTTGAGTTGGGTGTGTGGGGGCTTTCTTTTGCCGGTGGTGTCGAGCCCGTTTTGCCTCCCCTCGAGGAGCCGGTTTGTAGCATATGTATAGCTTTCCTTTGTGCATTTCTTGCATTTGGCATGGCATATGTAACATGATGTATAGGCATCCTTGTATCTTAGATTGCATGCATTTTGTATCATATGCATCGGATAGGAAAAGCTTCTCCTATATACATTGTTCACCATGGGTTGCTATATATGTTCTTGTGAGCTTGTTTGATATGCTATGGTTAGTTTGGCTTAGCTCTTGATGATCTTGTTGAATGATTCATGGTTGATGGCTAATTTTTGAAAAACGTCATATACATGCTCTCTCATGCGTAAATGCCTATATATGATCTTGACATGTTTTAGTGGCTTTGCTATGCTTACTTTGTGGTTGGATAGCTAGTTTATTGATCATATGGAGCCAAAGGCTCGCTTGCCATCATGAATGTTTAGCCCTCTTGCTTAATCTTGTGGAGGGGCATAAGTTCCTTTTTGTCGCAAAGACATTTCATGTACCATTTACAAATCTGAAAATGAAATGGAAAATGCTTGGAAAATATGTTCCCATGTCATATGTGCTGAAATTAATTTGCTTTGGGTGCTAAACCGTTGCATGATGCCTACCAATGAGAAGTCTCATACATAGAAGTAGGCACATGGCTCGGTGGCTTTGACATGACATGAGGTGCTTTTGGGTGTTTATGATGGTCTTGTGATTAGAATGGCTGTCCTAGCATGAAGTTTGAGTGGCTTTGCCATTTTGATATGTTTTGCTCATGTTTAGGTATTTGCTTGTGAGGGAGTAACTTTTCGCAAAATTACTAAAATCCTTTTTAGCCTTGTCCAATGGTTGTGAAACTTGGTGATCACGTAGTTAAGGTCCTTACGAACCTGTCGAGTATCTAACTTGCTCATTTGGACTTGTGTAGCTCCTTGTGATGAATTTTGTATATTCGAGAAGCTATATGTTGCACGTTTTTGCATTTTGCCTTGATTCATGCATTGTCAACAAGGGGGAGAAGTTTGTGCATGTTTTGGGCACCTGGGAGTGTTTGGAAGGTGTTCCAATTGTTTCGGGAAATTTTTGGGCAGTTTGGTGCAGGGCCGGTTTCTTCGGGCGGTCTAACCGCCCCCCGGGCGGTCAAGTCGGGCGAGAGGCGGTCTAACCGCCCGGGGCGGTGTGAGCGAGGTGTTTTTGCTCTTTGTTGCTTTCCCGAGTTGCATTGATGCATGTGTTCGGGGGGAGTGTCTTGTGGCTCGGGGGGAGCTTGCATTTGTGCGGGGGGGAGCTCTTTGTGGTGTTCGAGTTTTGCTTTGGTGGTTTGCGCTCTTTGCTTGAGCTGCGTTTTGTCTCGGATGTGTCGAGCCGTTGCCCTTGCCTAAGGGGTCCGAGACTTGTCTTCTTCAAGTGATCTAGCTCTTTGCCTTTCTTTGGCTTTCGATCGCTTGTTGGGGTTTCCTTTTATTTTGTTTCTTTTCTTTTCCTTTTCTCTTATGTTACTTCATGTGAGTGTGTTGTCAATGCACTCATCAAGGGGGAGATTGAGGACCATGTGTGGTTCGAGGACCGGTGGATGGTCGCTTCCTTGTGTGATGAGTGATTGACAACGTTGTGTGGACCGATTCTTGGCTAAGTATTGCGGGTGCGGGTTGCGGCTTGACTCGTGTTGGTGCGGGTGAAGAACAAGCGCGAAAGGTCGTTGCGGTGAGGCCTCCGGGGTGTGGAGAAGACAAGTAGGCTTCGTTCGAGGGACCGGTGGCCGGCGGGGTCAAGTGCGGGCCGCATGGTGGCATGAACAGCAAGATGAAGTCGTGGACGGTTTCTTGGTAGAGCCTCAAAACCAAGGTCGAGCCGGGACTACGTGGGAGCCGAGTCATGAGTGGAGATTGGCGGAGGCTACACCGAGTTCGCGGGGTTTGCGGTGGTTCACCGTAAAACCACCGGGTTACTCGGTTGAGCCACAAAACCGAGGCCGAAGACTCGACGAGGAGGTGCGGCCTCCCGGGCCGGTTCAACCGCCCGGAGAGGGCGGTCGGACCGCCCGGGGCCGGTCGGATCCACCGGGCCGGCCTAACCGCCTGTGGGGGGGCGGCCGACCGCCCGGGGCCGCCGCGCCGAGAAGCTTCGAAACGGAGGACACGCGTCGGGATCGCAAGGCGTGCGTCGAGGCTACGCGGGGTGTGGTCGCCGGCATCCGTCCGATGGTGAAGACATCAAGAATTCCAAATCCGCCCTTGAGGGGCATGTATCCCTAGTTAGTAGAGAGGGGCTTTTTAGACATTCGGTTGCCGCCTATATAACCCAAGAGGTGAGAGGTTGGCGGCCAACTCTTGGAACCCTAGCTCATTTCGTTTTTCCATTTTCGTTCTCTATTTTCCCTAGGTTTTTTAGAAGGCTAGTTTGAGAGCTTCATGTGAGATCTAGAGAGAGGGATGGATGTTTGGGTGGCAAACTAGACCTTGTACGAACCATTCATGGCATGTATAGAAGGTTCGGCGTGGTTCTTGATGGTGGTTTTCCCGTCTCTTTGATGTTGATTTTCGGAGCTCTTTTTGGCGGTGTTTTGAGAACGATTTCTTGGGTTTTACGGTGGGTGTCACGTATGAGGTTCTTGTGCCTCTTTGGCTGGTGACTTTGCCCCCAAATCCCCTTTGAATCGGACTCGATTTGGTGGTTTTTCGAGTTGGGCGAGTTCTTGACCTAGAGAAGCGATTTCTTCGATTCCTCTTGATTGTGAGCGTTTCGGGTCGATTCCTTTGAGGTAGAGGTTGCCCGGGAGGTAACCCGCCTATCCCCGAAGTTTGGCTGCAATCCGTGGAGTGATTCGGGAGATTGAGCGCAAGGAAGTTGAGGTTTGACCCGCGGGTTCGTTTCGGGAAGGGGCGGTCTAACCGCCGCAGGGGCGGTCTAACCGCCGGGGGTGTTTCCGGGTCAAAGTTTTGTTTCGCCGGATTTTCCTCTCGTGAGTTCGTTCGCCTTGATCGAGGAGTGTCCGGGTGAAATTTGGGGTCGTTCTCGTGCGGTTTGCTAGGTGTTCTTGGTTGGAGTTCGTTGCCGGGTACGAGAGGATAGACCGCCCCGGTAGCCGGTCTAACCGCCCCTAGGCCCTTGGGTGAAGTTTTGGTTTTCGCCAAGATTTTCTCGGTAGCTAGCATGGCCTTGACCGGAGATCTCCGTTGGTGAAACCGTGGTGTGTTTTGGTGCTCGGAAGAGGCGTTTCGGAGGATTTCTTGGTTGCCGGGTGGAGGCGGTCTAACCGCCCCCTATACCCGGCCTAACCGCCCCCTACGGTTAGCCGGCTTTCGAGTTGTTTCCGCCGTCGGTGCCGCGTGTGTGTTGTGGTTGCTGGTAGAGTTTGTTCCTAGGACCAGTAGCACTCCAGTGGCTACGTGGTTTTGGCAAACGGGAAGTAGAAGTGCGGAGCGTGTGATTTCGGGGGTTCGACCGAGCTAGTTCGTCTTGTCGGAGTTTCAATCTCCCTCGAGAAGAATTTTTATCGGCTCCCATTCACTCCCCCCCTCTCTGGTCGCCTTATCGGTCCTTCAGCGACGGGGAAGTTACGCCCGCCCCGGGGATCGCTCCGCGCCTGGCAGCGGGACCGAGCGCCCCTGCTGGGGCCGACATCGACGCACAGTTAGCCCAAGCCCGCGAACTCGAAGCCAAGCTGGCGGCGGAGTATCGGACGGTGCGGTTGCTCCGCGCCTCTATGGCGTGGGAAGACTCTGCGCGAGGCGAGCGCGCGCGGGAGCTGGGCATACAGGCCCGCGACCGCATCAACGTCGATTTCAACGTAGACAACCCGGACACGCCTCCGCGAGCGAGCCAGAAGCTCATTGCCGCCGCGACGCTGCTGTGGGCCATGCTTGCCCCCTCGACACCCGAGGCGCGGAACCTGCACCGTGAGGCGCAGGCGCTCATCGAGCAAGCGGCCGTCCAGCAGGCTGAGAGCTCGGCGTCTCGCATCCGCCGGCGGGGGGGGATGCGCGGGGCGATGGGGGGGGTGCGCGGGGGGGCGAACCCTCGGTGCACGCAGGCGGAGCGACGGAGCGACCCGCCAACCCGGGACGCACACCGGCTAAAGAACGGCTCCTCGACACGCGCGGGCAAGCGCGGGACGGCGACGCCCGCAATGTCATCAATGCTCGAAGGACGAGCAAAGCGGACGCGCGAGCGGCGGCAGGCTACCACCCTCGATGAGGGGGACGCTATGACAGCGATGAAGACCGCTCGCCGACGCCGGAACCCCCGGGGACCCGTGTGTTCAGCCGGGAGATCCGCGCGGTGGCCTTCCCCCAGCGCTTCCGCCAACCCACGACCATCGTCAAGTATAACGGGGAAACGGATCCCCGCATGTGGCTCAACGACTACCGCCTAGCATGCCGGCTGGGCGGGGCCACCAGCGATGAGGTCATCATCCGCAACCTCCTCCTGCACCTCGGCGACTCGGCCCGGACGTGGCTCGAAAACCTGCCGGCCAGTCGCTCCGGGACTTCATACGGCGCTTCTCCAAGCGCTGTACGGAGCTCCCGAGCGTGGCGCAATCCGAAATTGTGCATGCCTTCCTCGAGGGCACCACGTGCCGGGACCTCATGCGTGAGTTGGGGCGCAGCCCGCCGGCAGACTCGAACGAGTTGTTCGACATCGCCACCAGCTTTGCCTCAGGTGAAGAGGCCGTGGGGGCGATCTTCGACGGCAAAAAGGGCAAGCTCCCGGACGACGCGCCCGCGGAGGGCAGCAAGTCCAGGGAGCCCCACCGGAAGGTCAAGCGGGGCAAGAAAGGGAAGAAGCCACGCCGCGAGGCGCGCGAGCAGGGACACGACGGCAACGACGCCGAGGCCCTTGCTGTTGACCCGGCTCGACAGGGCCCTCGACCGGCCCCTCGAGGTCCGGGGGTGTTCGATGACATGCTGAAGAAGCTATGTTCATATCACAAGACACCGGTGAACCACACCCTCGAGCAGTGCGATATGCTGAAGAAGTTCTACGGCCGCGCTGCCGCGAAGGACGCAGAGGCCAAGAAAGACGGAGGAGATGGCAACGCCGGCGGCTTCCCCGCTGTGGAGAACGTGTTCCTCATCTTCGGGGGGCCGACCGTCGACATGTCGAGCCGCCAGCGCAAGCAGGAACGACACGAGGTCCTCGCCGCGGAAAAGGCGCCTCCCTCCTTCCTCAACTGGTCGGAGGATGCCATCACCTTCAGCCGTGAAGATCATCCGAACCGCATCCCTAACCCGGGCCAGTACCCACTGGTGGTCGACCCGGTCATTGGGAACGCGCGGTTCTCAAAAGTCCTGATGGACGGAGGCAGCAGCCTCAACATCCTCTACGCGCACACGCCGCGCCTGCGTCGGGGATCGGGTTGGACCCGGCGAGGCGGCCCAGGCACGACGCCGTTCCATGGCGTCGCGCCGGCAAGCGCGTCCGGCCCCTCGGGCAGATCGATCTGCCCGTCTGGTTCGGCACTCCGAGCAATTTCCGCAAGGAGATGCTCACCTTCGAGGTGGTGGGGTTCCGGGGCGCCTATCACACCATACTTGGGCGGCCCTGCTACGCCAAGTTCATGGCCGTCCCCAACTACACCTACCTCAAAATGAAGATGCCGGGACCAAACTGCGTCATCACCGTGGGCTCGTCCATCGAGCACGCCTTCGACTGCGACGTCGAGTGCGTGGAGCACGCGGAAGCGCTGGTGCTGGATGAAGCGCTGGTGACCACCTTGGAGAAGATGGTCAACGAGGACCTCGACTCCACCACCAAGCACGCCGGCAACTTCGAGGCCGCAGAGCAGACCAAGGAAGTGCCCCTCGACCCTGCTGCCCCCGAGGGCAAGGTGTTGAGGGTCAGTTCTGCCCTCGACCCGAAATAGAAAGTGGTGCTCGTCGACTTCCTCCGTGCCAACACCGACATCTTCGCGTGGAGCCCCTCGGACATGCCAGGCATCCCGAGGGAGGTCGCCGAGCACTCCCTTGATATCCTGCCTCACTCCCGCGCCGTGCAGCAACGGCTCCGCCGCTTCGACGAGGAGCGGCGGCGGGCGATCGGAGCGGAGCTGCGGAAGCTTCTCAAGGCCAGGTTCATCAAGGAAGTGTTCCACCCTACGTGGCTAGCCAATCCTGTACTAGTAAAGAAAAAGAACGGGAAGTGGCGGATGTATATAGACTACACTAGTCTTAATAAAGCATGTCCTAAAGTTCCTTTTCCTTTGCCACGTATCGATCAAATCGTTGATTCGACCACCGGGTGCGAACTACTTTGCTTCCTTGATGCCTATTTAGGGTACCACCAAATCAAGATGAAGGAGTCCGACCAGCTCGCGACCTCATTCATCACGCAGTTCGGGATGTTTTTCTACGTCACGATGTTGTTCGGCCTCCGGAATGCGGGTGCAACGTACCAACGCTGCATGTAGCACGTTTTCGGAGACCACATTGGGCGAACCGTCGAGGTGTACGTAGATGACATCGTCGTGAAAACCAGGAAGGCGGACAATCTGGTCGGTGACCTCAACATCGCATTCGGCTGCCTACGGGCCAACGGGGTAAAATTGAACCCCGAAAAATGTGTCTTTGGTGTGCCGCGGGGCATGCTCCTAGGATACATAGTCTCCCAGTGAGGCATCAAGGCCAACCCCGAGAAGGTTGCAACCCTCGAGCGGATGGGTCCAATTCGGGACCTCAAAGGGGTACAAAAAGTGCTGGGGTGCCTCGCCGCCTTGAGCCGCTTCATCTCGCGGGTCGGCGAGAAAGGCTTGCCCCTCTACCGCCTCCTCAAGAAGCACGAGCGCTTCTCCTGGACCGCCGAGGCCCAGGATGCGCTCGACAAGCTGAAGGCATCCTTGACTCACGCCCCGATCCTCACACCACCGCAGGACGGCGAGCCCCTGCAACTCTACGTGGCCGCGACCACCCAGGTGGTCAGTGCCGTAATCGTGGTAGAGCGCACGGAGGAAGGGCATGCCCTGCCGGTCCAGCGGCCGGTGTACTACATCAGCGAAGTCTTGTCCGACACCAAGACACGCTACCCTCAAGTCCAGAAGCTGCTGTACGCGGTGGTCCTTGCACGGCGCAAGCTTCGCCACTACTTCGAGGCCCACCCTGTCACGGTCGTCTCCTCCTTCCCGCTGGGGGAAATCATCCGCAACCCGGGCGCGGCGGGCAGGATCGCCAAGTGGTCGGTGGAGCTGATGGGCGAGACACTCGCCTACGCCCCGCGCAAGGCCATCAAGTCCCAGATTCTGGCGGATTTCGTCACCGAGTGGACGGACACGCAACTACCGCCGCCGCAGATCCAGGCAGAGTGCTGGACTCTGTATTTTGACGGCTCGGTGATGAAGACCGGGGCGGGCGCGGGCCTGCTCTTCGTGTCACCCCTCAGGGAACACATACGATATGCAGTACGTCTCCACTTCCCCGCGTCGAACAACATGGCTGAGTACGAGGCCCTTCTCTGCGGTCTCAAGATCGCCATCGAGATAGGCGTCAAGCGCCTCGACGTGCGGGGAGACTCGCAGCTCGTGATTGACCAAGTCATGAAAAACGTGAGCTGCCACAACGACAAGATGGAAGCGTACTGCAAGGCCGTGCGAGCCCTCGAGGACAAGTTCTACGGCATCGAACTCAATCACGTGCCCCGCCGGTACAACGAGGAGGCGGACGAGCTGGCAAAGATCGCGTCCGGGCGGATCACTGTCCCCCCGAACGTTTTTACCCGAGATATCGCCCAGCCCTCCGTCACCCTCGAGCCACACCCCTCGAACCGTGCGGAACCCTCGGGGGACTCCCTCGAATCCGGCAGGCGCGGAGCCCATGGATGAGGACCCCTCAAACGAGGTGTACGTGCTCTCCCTCCTCGAGGGATACGGCGCCAGCGAGGCCGAAGTGACGGACGTCGAGCCAGCCCCCATCGAGGCGGATTGGCGTGACAAGTATATCGCCTGGATGGACCGAGGGGAACTCCCCTCGGACCGGTCTGAGGCCAGGCGCATCGCCAGGATGGCCAAGTCTTTTTCCCTCGTCGACGGCGAGATGTACAAGCGCGCCGCTTCCGGCATCCTGTAGCGATGTGTGCCCATCCCCGAGGGGCGCGAGCTCCTCCGAGACATTCACACGGGGATTTGCGGCCACCACGCCGCGCCCCGCACCCTCGTAGGCAACACGTTCCGCCAATGCTTTTATTGGCCCACCGCGGTCGCGGATGCCAGCGAAATCGTACGCACCTGCGAGGGGTGCCAGTTCTACGCCCGCAAATCCAACCTCCCTGCTCACGTCCTGCAGACCATCCCCATCACATGGCCTTTCGCCGTTGTTGACGGTGTATTTTGGTGCACCTAGCATGTTCATTACACTTTGGTTTGGATTTGATTATGGAACTAACCCGCCACTAGGCACACTAATCATATAACAAGTTCATATTTGTGCATGCATTTGGAAGTGTTGTGTTTATGTAGGAAAACATGGACATAAAGGACGGATTCGCAACAAGTTCAAAGGAGTATTCACGGAGTCTTGTTCGTGTTCATGAGCTTGCTGAAATCACTTCCAATGGTGGCGAGGACCGAAGTGCTACGAGGAACACCCCCGGGGATTGAAGCGTAAAAGATCAAACTTCATGCAAAGAGAGCCTCCATCTTGGACGCGAGGATAACAACATCAAAATCATGCAAGTGGAGGGGGCAAAGTACATAAGTGCACGAGGACCCACGGAGCAAAAGGGGCGACCGAACCGGGCCGGGTGGGCTCGGGCCGGCCGGCCCAGGCCGGCCGGCCCAGCCCACTTCCGGCACCGGTTCGGTCCCGTTTTCCTTGCCCTCGAAGGATCTTCAACCCTAAAACCCCCGAGGCGCCGCCAACACCGAGGAGAGGAGTCATTCGCACCAGAAGGCCATCCACAAGCTAGAGAGAGAGGAGGAGGATCTCCGGCGGGAGATCAACCACCTCGAAGGAAGCACCCTCTCATGGAGAAGAAGGAAGACACCGGCGGAAGGGAAACCATGATCAACGGTGCCATGATCAGCACCTTGATGGGGTAATCTTCTCATTCGTCCATGGGTTGTAATCGATCTTGAGATGTAATCGCACTTTGTCGGATTATCTATCTATCATCTTGTGTTGAATATACTTTAATGCTTAAGGTTTGCAACCATGCCGTAAAGGGACTATAGGCCTCAATGCTTCCTTGGATCCATTCAATGCGCCGTGGCCATCAAAGGTCTAGTCATGAATACCTTCGCGTAGTGACAGTACGAGAGGAGGGAAAGGGCGAAACCGTGGTCACAACCCCGATAGATTAGATTGGTTTTTCATGTCTTTAAGCGATTGCATGCTCTAGTATCGTAGACCCGTGGGCGAGTGTCTTCTACCTTGATCGTTTATCATTCTCTCTAGCGTGTTTAGTTGTTTTCTAGCATAATAATAGTTAGGGTTTTGGTAGCTAGTGTGTCGTTGTAGATTGAACGCTTGTAATCCCCTTGCTCCGCGGATTGACAAGAACCTTGGGAATCCCGTGGTGAAAAAGGTGTGGGGTCCGTACGCTTGCGGATCGTAGAGGGATACGTATTTTATCCGTCAACAAGCCCCTTTTTCTGGCGCCGTTGCCGGGGAGCAAGTTAGTTTACATCGTTTGATTTGCATCTAACTTAGTTTTATATGTAGTTTATCTTTTATTTGCTATATCTAACATATATTATCTAGAAAAAAACTTGCTTCGTTTTTGTTTTATCTTATTGTCTAGATGGAGTTCGTTAATCAACCCGTGGAAGAACCGGAGAAATCATTAAGGGATTACGCTAGCCCTCCATGTGAAGACATAAAAGTACAAGAGTCGGATTCGAAGCTCGAAGCGACCAAGTATGAAATTAAATCCAAGATCATCAAGATGGTGGCGGAAAACCCATTTGAAGGGATGGTTACGGAGAACCCATATAGACACATAAGGGATTTCACGACAATATGCAACACGGTGCGTCAAGAAGGAGTTCCCGATGAATGGTTCAAATGGAATCTCTTTCCCTACTCACTTGCCGGCAAAGCAAAGACATGGTATTCGGTTGCGTCCTTTGAAGTTGAAGGCAATTGGAACAAGTTGACAAAGAAGTTTTGCGAGAAGTTCTTTCCAATTAGCAAGGTTCAACATCTAAGGAGGCAAGTGATCACTTTCATGCAAGGAGAAGAGGAAGAGATAGACCAAGCCTGGGATAGGTTTAATGAATTAATCGAACAAGGACCAAAACTCGGCTCACCGGTGACGTACTCTTTCATACATTTTTCTTTTCCCTAACCCCTAGTTGCATGCGACACGTCGAAATGTGTGCAGGTGGGGATCTCATGGAGAAAACACTCACGGAAGCCGCCCAACTTCTACAAAAAGTTAGTAAAGCGGCTGCCATGCGAAGAGATTGGGAAACAAGACTTGCGGAAGAGCCGGAATTCAATTCAAGGAAGAAGAAGCTTGCTGATTTTTCTAAAGAGGCAACCCCGGAAGTCACAAAAGAGGAGCCAATCATGGAAAAGCTTGAACAAGAACACATCAAGTCAAGAACTACACCAAACATCGACTTCGCCACACCAAATGAGACGAACAAGAGAAGCATGTCAAGCGCGAAGCCACTAAGGGAGTTCGAACCAATGGATTGGGTTCCTATTGATTACGGAGAAGTATTCGACAAGAGAAGACCGTTCCCTAATCAAAAGGGAATGGCAAGAGCATTGGAAGTGGATTTCCCACCGGAGAAGAAAGCTGAAAATTCATACGACCTCGAAACCACCAAAGTGAGATTTTTGAAAAGCTCTTTGGAGATGACGTGGTGGATCCGAACATATTGCCGAGGTGAAGAGAATCATGGGGATCAAGCCCAAAGCATCACCATACGCTCGCCTCGCTGAAATTTACTCGATAGGATCCGAAGAAGAAGAGAATATGACGCCGCACTTGAGTTGCGAGATCAACGGAGTTCAATGCAAAGCTTTATGCGACATCGGAGCCCAAGTAAGTGTTCTATCTTCTAAAATTTACGATAAAGTTCAATACCACAACCCAGACTTAGCTCCAACATCAACGAAATTAATTATGGGAGATGGTAGAACTATCAAACCTCTAGGTATTGCTTGCAACATGAAAGTAAAAATCTCTAGAAACTATATACCAACCGATTTCTTTGTTATTGATGCTTACCATAGTAATTCTGATCATGTAATCTTAGGTAGGCCTTTTCTTAAGTTGGTTGATGCCGTGTTAGATGCCCTGAGAAGGCAAAGTAACAATGAACCTTAACGGAACAAAGTACACATATAACTTTCTTCGTGCTTCTAAACACCTTACTCCTTTTCCTCCCGAAGATGAAGAAGTAGAAGAGATAGATAGTCTTTGTTTTGTTGAAACCCTTAGAGACCCGCTGCAAAGAGCGATGGAAAATCAAATTAGTAATCAACAAGATGAAGAACTAGAGGAAGCAACAAAAGGCTTAGAGCCGCATGATGGTAGTGTGGAGGAAGAGAAGTTCGAAGACATAGGAGAAATAAAACCCGAGGAGCCACAAGTGCCCGAGGTAGACCTTAAACCTTTGCCCAAGGGATTAAAATATGAATTTTTGGGCCCAGACAAAACTTATCCAGTCATTGTGAGCGACGAGTTGAGTCCCGAAGAAAATGAAGCGTTGCTGATTTTATTAAAAAAACATAGGAAGGTGATTGGATATTCAATTAATGATCTCAAAGGTATTAGCCCAGCCTTTTGCACTCATCGTATACCAATGGAAGACCAATGTAAGCCTGTAGTGGACCATCAAAGGAGGCTAACCCATGCCATGCGAGAGGTAGTAAAGAAGGAGGTTATCAAGTTACTTGATGCCGGAATCATCTACCCGGTTCCGCATAGCGAATGGGTGAGCCCGGTACATTGTGTACCGAAGAAAGGAGGTTTAACCGTGGTGAAGAATGAGAAGAACGAGTTGATACCGCAAAGAACCGTGACCGAGTGGCGGATGTGTATCGATTATCGTAAGCTTAACAAAGCGACGAAGAAAGATCACTTCCCCCTACCGTTCATAGACGAGATGCTCGAGAGGTTAGCAAACCACGCTTATTTTTTCTTTCTCGATGGATACTCGGGGTTCATGCAAATTCCTATTCACCCGGAAGATCAACATAAGACAACGTTTACGTGCCCCTACGAAACGTTTGCATATAGGAGGATGCCCTTCGGCCTATGCAACGCTCCGGCCTCTTTTCAACGTTGCATGATGGCCGTGTTTTCGGAATTCATCGAAGAAATTGTTGAAGTGTTTATGGATGATTTTTCCGTTTACGGGAAAACGTTCATGGATTGCTTAGCAAACTTAGAAAAGGTCCTTACAAGGTGTGCGGAGGTAGATTTGGTTTTAAATTGGGAAAAGTGCCACTTCATGGTTAAGCAAGGCATAGTGCTCGGACATGTTATATCCGAGAGAGGAATCGAAGTGGACAAGGCTAAGGTAGAGACGGTTGAGCAACTCCCACCTCCTACGGATGTCAAGTCCTTAAGGAGCTTTCTAGGCCATGCCGGATTCTATAGAAGATTTATAAAGGACTTCTCGAAGATCACTAAGCCTTTAACGCACCTTCTTCAAAAGGATGTGGCTTTCGACTTTGATGAGAAGTGTCTAGCGGCATTCCGGACCTTGAAAAATGCGTTGGTGAGTGCTCCCATCATCCAACTTCCGGATTGGAGCCAACCTTTCGAGATCATGTGTGACGCAAGTGACTACGCCGTAGGCGCGGTCTTGGGACAAAGAAAGGAAGGCCGAGTTCACGCCGTTTACTACGCTAGCAAAACTCTTAGTGGGGCACAATTAAATTACGCCACTACGGAAAAAGAGTTGCTAGCGGTGGTATTCGCTTTCGAAAAATTCAGATCTTACATCGTGAACTCGAAAGTCATTGTTTACACCGATCACGCAGCCATCAAGTATCTCTTGGCTAAGAAGGAAGCTAAACCACGTTTGATTCGTTGGATCCTTCTTCTCCAAGAGTTTGATGTTGAAATTCGTGATAAAAAGGGGGTGGAGAATGTTGTGGCCGATCATTTGTCTAGGATGAATCGTGGACAAGATGATAAAGAGCCCATAGAAGATAAGATGAGAGATGACCACCTCTCGTAGAGTGCTTGATAAAGATACATGGATGATCGACATCATTCGAGCAATTCGAAAGATGCCCCTCGATCATTTAGATAAGAACACTCAAAGGAAGATAATCTCCGAAAGTAAGAAATATTTTTGGGATGCACCATACCTCTTCAAGCTTGGCAATGATGGAGTGATGAGAAGATGCGTGCCAAGAGAAGAGAGGGTTGAGATTCTAAGGAAGTGCCACTCGGCGAGTACGGTGGACACTATAGCCATTTTCGAACCGAAGCAAAAGTATGGTCGAGCGGATTCTATTGGCCGGAGATGCATGAAGATACTAAAAGATATGTTGCGTCATGCCCCGAATGCCAAAGAACCGGAAACATCTCTCAAAGAAATTCTATGCCTTTGAAATACAACTTACAAATCGACATATTCGATATATGGGGCATAGACTTCATGGGGCCTTTTAAAAACTCATTTGGATTCGAGTACATCCTAGTGATGGTAGATTATGTATCCAAGTGGGTGGAGGCAATACCATGTCGTAAAGCTTCCACGGAGGAGTCCATCGCTATGATCAAGAACGTGATTTTTCCCCGTTTCGGTACACCGAGAATCTTGATAAGTGATGGAGGAACTCATTTCACCGGGAAGAACTTCAAAAAGTGCTTGTCCAAGTTGGGAATTGAGCATAGGGTCTCCACGGCCTATCACCCACAAACCAACGGACAAGCGGAGACGTCAAATAGGCAATTAAAAAGCATACTCAACAAAACCATAGAGAAGGGAGGCAAGGATTGGTCAAAGAAATTAGACGGAGCTTTATGGGCTTATCGAACGGCGTTTAAAACACCGATAGGTATGACCCCTTATCAATTCGTCTATGGGAAAGCTTGCCACCTTCCGGTTGAGTTGGAACATAAAGCCTATTGGGCAATAAAAGAGATGAACCTTGATCTCGATGCCGCGGTGGTGAAACGAAGAATTCAAATAAGCGAGCTAGAGGAGTTGAGGTTGAAAGCATATGAAAACGCAAGCATATACAAGGAGAGAATCAAAAGGTGGTATGATAAAAGATTGAAGAAAAAAGAATTCAAAGAAGGAGATAAGGTCCTCCTCTACAATTCGAGGTTTAAAACCTTCGGAAAGGGGAAATTGCAAAGCAAGTGGGACGGACCTTATGTTGTGCATTGGGTGTTCTCCAACGGAGCGGTAACCATTATGGATATAAACGACGATCAATTTGTGGTGAATGGACAGCGGCTTAAGGTTTACTACGAACCCGATGTCGTGCCCCTTCACCATGTTGACATCTTCACCATGGAGGAAGAGCCCGAACGTCCCGCCTAGGACGAAAAACAAGGCATCAACTTCTGTAAATAATTTTTCTTTTAGTTTTCTGGAGTTTTTTGCGAAGATTTACTGGGCCAACTTTTTCCCATGGGCTAAGGAAGAAAAAAATAGGGCGGTGTGCAAAAACCGGACCGGCCCGCCCCCGAGGGGTGGGCCGGCCGGCCCAGCGGGCCCGGCCCGGAGGGGCCCGACGCCCGATGACGCCGAATTTCGCCCGAATTGCTCCTTTTTGACTTCCTTGTTTGGTCGAGAAAATTTTAAGGGAAGTGTAAAAAAGGAAAATAAGGTTCCCGGGGCTTTTCTCTCGGGACTATTTATTTGGCCGAATTGGGAGCTCGAGGATCAAACCTTTCAAGCAATGTGTTGCACCCTTGTAGCGACCATTGTGCCTCCAAGAAGCTTAGAGTTGAAGCTAGAAGCCAAGAAGCCATCGATGGAGGAGGCGATGCGATGCGAGCTCAAGCTACCCGTCAAGAGGACCGCACGCATCCGTTGCGGAGGACGTGTCCCGACCGGAGCTCTTGCATCTCGCAACCCCGTCGAAGGAGAGAAGGTCCCTACACCCGTCCGAAGGTCGGCACGCCTCCAAGGCATCAAGCGCAAAGATTACAAGGAGGTGTCGCCAGAGCCTAAGGATTATGGGGATAGCGACTACTCCGACGATCGTAGCCCGAGCTCGTGGGCGGCTGCCGGTAGAGATGATGATGATTGGGATGAGCAGCCCAAGGAAAGGACTCCCGAAGGCCCCAACAGCGATGGCAACGACGGTGGCGAAGGCAACGACAATGGAGGTGGCAACGACGGTGGTGACAACGGTGGAGATTATGGCGACGACGACCCCTTCGGATTGCATCTGGTGTGTTGTCGAGTTTGCCGTCAATCCATCGCGGATCTCTACACGTCGGCCGACGAATGTCTCCAAGCCACGGAAGCGATGAAGCAGCGTATGGAGGACTTGGAGCGCGTAGTTGAAGATGACTACAAGTTCCTTAACCGCAACGTGCGCAAACTTTTCGGCATGGTTGGAAACATGAGAGGCAAGTGGTGCAAAACTTGCTTGAAGTACCACTAGATCTAGTTTTCCCCTTAGGATTTTTGTAAGATACGACGAGGACGTCGTATGTTTTAAGTGTGGGGGAGAGCTAGCTCGCTAGCCTTAGCTTTTGAACTTCAAGTTTAGGTTCGGTTTAATCTTCGTGTGAGAGTCTTAGTGTTTTAATGAGTCTTTAGTTTTTGAGTCGTTTTAAAATTTTTGCAAGTGTCTTAAATTAGTGTTGAGTCAAGAAAACCAAATAAAAAGAGTCTTTATATATATCTTTGTGTTTTATGTATTGTTTATCTTTATTTACTTGTTTGTTTAATCTTCGATTCTTGATATATGAACACAAGTATGTGGTTTGAAAATCGTTTACCGTGGTGCTTAGTGGAATCGCTACTACTTAAAGTACCCATACCGCACTTCGATCTTGAGCTTCACATGTTAGTTGTGCTATGTTCGATGCTAAAAATTGGAGGATTTCAGTTCTGAAAATTATCTTAAAACCCTTGTAATAAAGGTTAGCAAAACCTCTTTTTCCAAGTTGAGAGTAAGAAAAAATTCCTATCCAAAGCCAAGTTTATTTTTTTCGCTCCACCATAAGTGTGATTAGCACGATGAGTTAGGCTAGGACCCTTCTCTCTTGGTGAGTTTTAATTTCAAGCAATGATCATGTTCTTGTGCTTATCTTTTGTTGCTAGCCTCGTCATATATTCAGTACATGACTTTCACAACGAAAGTCATGATTATCGCTGGATTCCATACCCAACCCTATACATCTCTTTTATACATCGTATTCCTTGAACACAACCTATTTTCAAAGTTTCGTCTCGTCTCTAGCATGATTTATTTAAAAATTCAGATTGTATGCATGCAAGGAAAGAGAGAATTGAAAGCTTTGAAAAGTTGTCAAGAGAGAGAAAAATAAAGAGAAAAAGTATGTGTATGGAAAAGAAAGAAAGAAAGAAAGAAAAATCATACGTGAATGAAAGAAGAAAAAGAAAAAGAAAAAAATATGAGTTAGCAATGAAGATATGAGAGGGATGGATCAAGTGAAAGAAAAGAAAAATAATAAAGTGTATGGAAGGGTGTCACGTTGATTGTGAGACGAAACTTTTACTCTATTTCCAACCATGTGCAATCCGACAACGAGGACATTATTGGTGCCTTGTAGTCACAATTTTCTTTTGCCCTTGCACATGTCCACCATTCTAAATCTTCTCATCCTTGATATCCTTACATATGGTTAATTCTCATGATCATTGGCTTTGAAAGGTAGACGACCATTAGAGGAAGTTCTTAGTTTGACAATACTTGTGTTGATTGCGCTAGCCCTACCTATAGTTCCACTTTACATGATATATGAGAGATTAATGGGAGGTGAGAGTTTTATAAAATTTGGTTAGGATAGCCACTTCATATGAGTGACTTGAGAGAGCTTGGAGAAAGGTTTTTTGTCTAATACTTGTTGCAGGACTTTTTGTTTTGAAAACCATAAAAACCCTCCGATGGAAGCAAAGGAGTAAGCATGGCTGAAATTTAAGACTTCGAGTGAAGAGTTTGAGTTGTGGGGTAAAACTTGACGTGGTAAAAGTTCTAAACGCCCATGTTTATGTTTGATTATCATTACTTTGTGTTTATGTATTAAAGATGAAGGGATTGACTAACTTGTGAAGAAGGATAAGTGGTACATGATTACAACACCTTGGACGAAATTCTTTTACGAGTGCTTGCTCGAGGACGAGCAAGAGCTAAGTGTGGGGGAGATGTTGACGGTGTATTTTGGTGCACCTAGCATGTTCATTACACTTTGGTTTGGATTTGATTATGGAACTAACCCGCCACTAGGCACACTAATCATATAACAAGTTCATCTTTGTGCATGCATTTGAAAGTGTTGTGTTTATGTAGGAAAACATGGACATAAAGGACGGATTCGCAACAAGTTCAAAGGAGTATTCACGGAGTCTTGTTCGTGTTCATGAGCTTGCTGAAATCACTTCCAATGGTGGCGAGGACCGAAGTGCTACGAGGAACACCCCGGGGATTGAAGCGTAAAAGATCAAACTTCATGCAAAGAGAGCCTCCATCTTGGACGCGAGGATAACAACATCAAAATCATGCAAGTGGAGGGGGCAAAGTACATAAGTGCACGAGGAACCACGGAGCAAAAGGGGCGACCGAACCGGGCCGAGTGGGCTCGGGGGCCGGCCGGCCCGGGCCGGCCGGCCCGGCCCACTTCCGCACCGGTTCGGTCCCGTTTTCCTTGCCCTCGAAGGATCTTCAACCCTAAAACCCCCGAGGTGCCGCCAAGACCGAGGAGAGGAGTCATTCGCACCAGAAGGCCATCCACAAGCTAGAGAGAGAGGAGGAGGATCTCCAGCGGGAGATCAACCACCTCGAAGGAAGCACCCTCTCGTGGAGAAGAAGGAAGACACCGGCGGAAGGGAAACCATGATCAACGGTGCAATGATTAGCACCTTGATGGGGTAATCTTCTCATTCGTCCATGGGTTGTAATCGATCTTGAGATGTAATCGCACTTTGTCGGATTATCTATCTATCATCTTGTGTTGAATATACTTTAATGCTTAAGGTTTGCAACCATGCCGTAAAGGGAGTATAGGCCTCAATGCTTCCTTGGATCCATTCAATGCGCCGTGGCCATCAAAGGTCTAGTCATGAATACCTTCGCGTAGTGACAGTACGAGAGGAGGGAAAGGGCGAAACCGTGGTCACAACCCCGATAGATTAGATTGGTTTTTCATGTCTTTAAGCGATTGCATGCTCTAGTATCGTAGACCCGTGGGCGAGTGTCTTCTACCTTGATCGTTTATCATTCTCTCTAGCGTGTTTAGTTGTTTTCTAGCATAATAATAGTTAGGGTTTTAGTAGCTAGTGTGTCGTTGTAGATTGAACGCTTGTAATCCCCTTGCTCCGCGGATTGACAAGAACCTTGGGAATCCCGTGGTGAAAAAGGTGTGGGGTCCGTACGCTTGCGGATTGTAGAGGGATACGTCTTTTATCCGTCAACAGCCGTGTGGGGGCTGGACATCGTCAGGCCCTTGCGAAAAGCGCCCGGGGGCTTCACCCACTTGTTGGTCGCAATCGACAAATTTTCCAAGTGGGTAGAAGTACGCCCCATTACGAATCTCAGGGCGGAACAGGCAGTGACGTTCTTCACTGACATCGTCCATCGTTTTGAAGTGCCGAACTCCATCATCACCGACAACGGGTCCCAGTTCACGGGCAGGAAATTCCTGGAGTTTTGCGACAAATTCCACATCCGTGTGGGCTAGGCAGCTGTGGCACACCCACAGACCAACGGCCAAGTAGAACGTGCCAATGGCATGATCCTACAAGGCCTTAAGCCCAGAATTTTCGACCAGCTGAATAAGTCTGGTCGAAAATGGCTCCAGGAATTGCCTGCGGTCGTGTGGAGCCTAAGGACCACCCCAAGCAGAGCCACCGGGTTCACCCCGTTCTTTCTAGTCCATGGCGCGGAGGCCGTCCTCCCCACGGACTTAGAATATGGGTCACCCAGGGTACGAGGCTATGACGAGGATGCCAACCAGCGAGCCCGTGAGGACTCACTGGACCAGTTGGATGAAGCGCGCCTCATGGCCTTGATGCATTCCGCAAGATACCAGCAGTCCCTCAGGTGCTACCAGGCACGGAAGATACGCCGGCGGGACTCCAGCGAGGGGGATTTGGTCCTAAGGCTACGCCAAGACAACCGAGGACGCCACAAGCTATCACCTCCGTGGGAGGGACCCTACGTCGTGGTGAAGGTGCTCAAGCCCGGCACATACAAGCTAGCCAACGAGGACGACGAGGAACTCACCAATGCTTGGAACATCCAACAGCTACGTCGCTTCTACTCCTAGCTAGGATTTCCAAGTCTTTTGTTGAAAATCACGTGCCCAACACCCCAGTTGGCGACAACCATGTAAACATCACCAGTTCAATAAAAAGGGCAACTTGGATTTCCCTTGAAACCCAAGTTACCCTCGGGGGCTACTACGGGGGGCACCCCCCCCAAAAATGGTCCCATTTTTTTCGCAAAAAATCCACACACGCTAAGTACGGTTCGACTTCGGCCTCGAGCAAAATTCGAACAGGGCGCAGACAGCCTAGCGGAAAGGACGCGCAAGTCAGAGATAGCCTACGCCTCCGCGAGGATACGACCCTTCTCTCTTGCCTCCGGCCCAGCAGGCTGCTCGCGAAAATCGAACTTCCCTAACTCGAATTTACTCAGGAAGAAGGAGAAACAAAACAACGCAATAAAGTAAAGGACCATATTTCGTTTTCACAAGTGTTTGAAACAAAATGATCTGTTCATTTACATGGCCACGCGGCCCGTACACTAACACACAAACAAAAAGAGCTTGGCGCCCGGCATTCTTCAGGCTGGCGGAGCATCGGCGTCGGTGGCATCCGGGAACAGAAACTCCTCGAAGGCTTCGGCAAGCGCCTCGGCGGCGTCAGCGGCTAACGCGTCCACGCGCTCCATCACCACCTCGTCCTCGACGCCCTCAGGGACGATGTAGCCCTCCGCCACGGCCTCGAAGTTGATCTCGTAATGAGATCGCACCACTCCGAGGGCCTTCAGGACGCCAAGGTGCGAGCCGGCGCATGCGCCCGCAGACGTGCTCGCCAAGGGCGCGCGAGCGACCGGCCGGCCGAGCTTCCCGGCCGCGCCTCGCCCTCCTCCACGGCCTGGCAGGTCTCGAGGGCCGCAGAGCGCAGCTCCAGCAGCTCCCGCTCGGAGGAGTTGTAGGAGGCCTGCAACGCCTCGGCCCGCTCGGTCGCGTGCCCCAGCGCGGTACGCAGGCCTGAACATTGCCAGCAAGAGAGAAATCAGAAAAGGGGACGAACCCTCTAAGGGAAAATCAGCAAAACAAAAGACAAACATTGACATACCTTCGACTTGTTTCCTCTCCACCTCGAGGGCGCGGCGCTCGGCCTCGACCGCCTGCTGAAGGCCGTTGACGGTGTCGCTCAGCTCCTTGAGGGCCTGCTCTTGGCTCGCGCTCGTGATGCTGAGGACCACCAGCTCGCCCTCGAGCTTCGAGAACTCGACATTCCGCTCCTCCAGCGACTTTTGCGCCGCCTCGCGAGCGGTACGCTCCCGCTTGAGCGCCGACCGGGCGTCGACAAGAGCGGCCCGCTCTCGCCGGAGCCGCCCCTCGGCCCACGGCGGGCGGTGCGCTCTTGCGGGGAGCCGGCCCCTCGCGATGGCGAGCGCCGCAACCTTGGCGTCAAGGGTGGCCTTCGGCTCGTCGGCCTCCTTGGCCCTGCGCTCGCCGCCGCGCGCGCCCTCCCCTCGGCCCGGCTCGCCGGGCTCGCGCCTCCAGGAGCCACGCGCGGACATCCCGGTTCTCGGCCCGGACGGTGGTCACCTCCGCCTCCCAGTTGGTGCCCAGCGTGCGCATCCTCTCCAGATCCGCCCACGCCTGCCGCAGCGCCTCATCCCGGTCAATGAGGGCCGTGCAAACCCGCTCGAGGGTGGAGGGGCGCGCCGCAGCCTGCCTCTCGCACTCTTGAAGCTGGTCGCATAGGGCCTCAGCCCGGTACGACAGCCAGCTGTCCGGGGTCCTCAAGGCGTCCGCAAGCGCGTCGAAGGCATCGCACCGCTCCCGGAGCTGGCGGAGCTCGGTGCTCATCTGATCGAAAGCGCCATATTTGTCGCGGGCACGGTGCTCGAGCTCCTGCCGCCAACGAACCGAAACCAGTGAGCGTCGCGCCGCGAGGATCGAGCGTGAAGACGAAGAAATCGAAGAAAGTAGACGACAGCGCCTCACTTGGAAGACGTGCCACGCGGGGTCGCCATGAATCCGTAGCGCCTCGTTCAACGCTCGGTTGAGCGCGGCGCCGTGGTCGCGGAGCTCTCCCCACAGCTCCTGCTCCTCATGGGCATCGGCGAAGGCGGGCGGATCGTCAACGCGCCCCTCTCCCGGAGCGGAGCGGCCGGTGCGGGAAGAAGAGGCCTCGGCACCGTGCCCTCGGCCTCCCGCCACCATGTGGCCGTCCCGCCGCCTCACAAGAGCCCCCTCCTGGGACTCGGGGGACGGCGTGGGGAAGCTCACCCACTGGTCCCACCCGGCGGCGGGGGAGTCGTCGTCCGGAATCTCCACCACCACCGCCCGGGAGCCGCCGGCGGGTGCAGGCCCCCGCCGCGCCTCCACCGACGAGCGGGTTTGCACGGCCCTCCGTGGCCGCGAGCTCCCGCCGCGACGCCGCGGCCGCCGCCTCCGCCGCGTCTCGCGATCGCGGGCACCGAGTGGCCCTCCACGGCGGCCCGCGCCGGCGGCCGGGCCGGCGCCGCCGCAACCGCACCGCCGGCCGCGCCTCCACCACGACCGGCGCCGCCGCTCCTCGACGGCCGCCGGCCGCGGCGTGGTGGGCGAAACCACCGGCCGCGACCTCGAGGCCTCGGCCGCACCTTGCGAGCTTTCGCCCGCCGCCACCGCCGCGCTCGCCCCCGCCCGCGACGCCCTCGACGAACGCCGCCGGGTGGGGATGGACGCGTCCGCCCTCAACACCTTGGTCGGTGCGAGGGGAGGCACGGTTGGAACCACCCTGCGCAAGCACGAGCAAACCGTCAGGCCCCTGCCTATCTGACACGCAACCTCCTGAAAGGACAAATCTCTCACCTCGAAGAGTAGAAGGCGCGCTTCCTCTTCCTCGAGGTTCCGGCCGACGACGCTGGCACGGCCGGCGTGGTCGCCGCCGCGCCTCCGGCCATCTCCACCGCGCGCGGGGCCCCGCCCGGCCGCGCGGCGCATCCGCCGCGGGCACCTCCGGGGGTGCGCACCGGCGCCTCCGCGGCCCGCGCCACCCCTCGTTGACGATTGCCGGCGGCGGGCGCCTCCGCACCCGCCCCCGGGCGGTCTTTGCTCCCTACCGCCGGAGCCGGCTCCGGCGACGGGGGTGCAGGCTCCCACCTGTCGGGGAGACCCTGCCCCCCAACCTCTTCCCCTTCTTCCTCCTCCTCATCCGAGGACGAGTACTCATCGGTCCTTGGTGAGGAGAACCCCTACTGCTCGCGCAGCCGGTACTCCTCGCTCCTCCGCTCGTGACGCTCCCGATGTCGCGTCGCGCGCTCCTTCTTGCATGCCGCCCGCTCCCGCTCTCGCTGCTGCGCCGCGCGACCAAGCGCACGAGAGCGGAGAGTGGGAGGGTCGGACTTCGCAGCGCTCAACCGCACTAGCTGCGAGCGAAGCATCAAAGTGCGTCAACAACCCGAGGTATTGGAAAAATCGAAACGGAACCAAGAACTCCACTCACCAGCTTGCCGGTGGGGGGCATCTCAAGGTCCCACAGGGACCGGTCGTTGCGCACAGACTTGGGTTAGACGGCGCTCCGCGCCCGGGTAGCCACGTACTCCCGCAGGAGGGGGCTCTGCAGAATCCGTGACCTCGCCAGCGCGATGGGGTCCGCCGTCTCGGTCATCTCGAAGAAGCGGAGCGGCCTCTCCATTAGGGGGACGATCCGCCGGTGGTGGAGGAAGGCGAGGACGGCCCCCGCAATCAGCCCACGGTCCGCCAGATTCCTCAGCGCGGCCAGAAGCGAGTCCAAGCGATCCCGGTGCTGGGGCGGGGACACCCCGTGGTGCCAGGAGTCGGGCTTCTCCCGGAGCACCAGACCGGTGTAGGGGGGAGACCGGGCTCGTCGTTGCGAAGGTAGAACCACCCCCGCTCCCAGCCTGCGTTGTTGGTCGTCATGGTGTAGGGGATGTAGTCGTCCTTGCGCTGACCCCGCAAGGCGAGCGACATGCCGCCGGCGCGCACCGCGCGGCGGGTCCTCTCGCTCCGACGTCCGCTCGCGTGAACGACCTCCGCGCGGAAGAGGTGAATCCAGAGATCCCAGTTCACCGGGATCCCTAGGAAGCCCTCGCAGCCGCCAACGAACGTGGCTGCCTGTGAGATCGTGTTTGGCGCGAAGTTGTGAAGCTCCACGCCGTAGTGGTGGCAGAGCGCCCGCATGAAGCGGCTCGCCGGCGCCGTGAAGCCTCGCTCGTGGAAGCGGACGAAGCTAACCACGTAGCCACTCGGAGGGTTGGGCACGTGGTCCCTTGCCAGCAGCACGATCCACTCGACCGGCCGTCCATCCTCGTTCGCCGCCAGCTGGCCGGCGGACACCAGCTGGCTCAGGGCCAGCCGCGTCACCGTCGAGCGCTCCCACGCAAACGGGTCGATGATGACGAGGGGCAGTTTGGGCGCCATGCGGGTAGACGAAGGGGCGAGGGACGAGGAGCGGGAAGAAGGAGAAGAGCTCCGAAGGAAGAAAGCTGCTTGGGCAAGAACGACTCGGGGGCTGCGGCGCAAGGAGCAACAATGGCGAATGCAAAGGTAAAAAACCACCGTTTCCCCTCTCGTCAGATTTATAGGCCGCGGGCGTGCTTTCCGGAGCGTGCGCCCCGCACGTATTAACTGCAGGAGGAATATTCCCTCGCTGACGGACATGCCCCACCACGACCGCGGCGGCCATGCAACCGCTCACGGGCCATCATCACGGCGTAGAAACGGGAGGGCCGTGGCAGGCGGTCACATCCGCCTGCCCACACCGCCCACTACACGCGCGGTTGCAGCGCCTAAAAAGGCGCTCCCGCGGCGCGAAACTACAGCCGCGACTGCGAGCATTAAATGGCCCGGTCCCTTACTAAGTAAGGAAGACCCTCGAGCGGCGCGAGCCCCTGGCTCAGAAAAAATTCAACCCTCAAAGGGTGCAAACATCGGCCGGTAACCTCGGGGCCCGTTTGAAGTAAAACAGGCACCACAGGTACCTTCGATGCGCTACTCTACGGATCAGCGTTTAGAGGGCTGACATGGTCAGGGACCCTCGAAACCCGCAGATGCAAAGACGGGAGCGCCTAGCTGCCACCCCGCGCTACTCTACTGATCAGCGTTTCGAGGGCTGACACGGTCAGGGACCCTCGAAACCCGCAGATACAAAGACGGGAGCTCCTAGCTGCCACCCCGCACTACTCTACGGATCAGCGTTTCGAGGGCTGACACGGTCAGGGACCCTCGAAACCCGCAGATGCAAAGACGGGAGCGCCTAGCAGCCACCCCGCACGGCCCTACTGATCAGAGGTTCAAAGCCTGACCCTCGACGGGTTTGAACAGGCGCCCCAGATCGCCAGAGTCAGGGACGACGAGGGCACGCGCATTCGAGCCGTTCCTCGAGCCCGCCGGCTCGAGGGTGCCCCACATGTCGTGTTCGAGAGCCAGCGAGGGCAGCTAGCAGGGGGGGATCCCACCGAGGGAGAGCTTCCGCGCCCTCGGTCCCTACCGAACGGGACCGAGCCCCACCTAGCAAACCCACGCAAGCACTTTAATGGACGTGTCTCCGGACCGCGCAACCTACCCTTATCGAACGGGGCATGGGCGTCCACTCGAACCACCCACTAACAGCTCAACGAGGAATCCGCAATCCGCGACCCGATTGATGGGGGTTGCGGAAACCTCACCCTCCGTCCCGCGGAGGGACGGCGAGGGCGCGTTAAAAACAAGTCGTAGAGCTCTACCCGATCGCCTCGAACAGGCCCAGGCTCAGGGGCTCGACGCACGGCTACACCTCCTGGATTGCACCAGCCGTGGATAGTGCCAGCTGCGCGTGCGTCACCGAAGCCGGCTGAAACATCGCCGACGCCGGTTGGGATATGTACCACACCCTCTGACCAAATCCCATGGTAAAACCCCTGCAAGAGCACTCACGCTCCTACAGGGCTTCATGGGCTAGACCCGCGGGTCCGCTGACGCGGCCCCACGGAAAGCATTTGCGAACCAAGGGGGAAGGACGTCCTATCAGTAGGCTCCAGCATCTGCGGGAGCCTGGCCGGCGAACCCGCAGATGCTCGGGGGCTACTGTCGGGGACAGCCCTGAGGGTCCCCTTAAACAAATGGGGAAATCCCGCTTAAAACCTGCAAAAAACCAAAGCCAAATGCATCTTGCTTAAGCGCGCACACGGGGCACGACCCACGCCGCGGTGGCCCTCGCGGCCCACCAAGGCGGACCACTCAAAGGTCCCCTCGAGCAGGCTCCGCCTCGCTCGAGGGTACACACCTCCCTCGAGCAGGCTCCGCCCCGCTCGAGGGTACACGCCTCCCTCGAGCAGGCTCCGCCTCGCTCAAGGGCGCTCCGCACGCTCACGCCCATTCCCGCACGCAGGTACGGGCATTTAATGCTCTGACAACGGCGGGGCGGCGCCATCATGCGCCCGGGACTCACGCCCCGGTCCTGTTGCACCAACTCCCTAGGGGGAACCCATCCCCGCCACTGTGGGGGACTGTGCGACATGGCCGGTGTCAGCCCCGTGACGCCGCGGCGCCTACTCCCGTACGGCTAACGTGCCGAGCCCTCGAAGGGGGGCCGACCACACCCTCGAAATGTTTTCCCGTGACCTTGCTGGGCCAGGTCATGACGCTAGGCCGGCGGGGCGCCATCCCTGCCACTGTTAACTGTAGGCGGCCACCCCCGCGCGTACAACCCCACGCCGGGTACTGTGGTAACAGCTCAGGCGCTGTGAGGCGTGCGAGAACGGGACGCCACCACGCCTGCCACTGTATCCCGTACGGATCGTCGCCAGCGACCCCCTCGAGGCCGCCTGGGGGCTCACGGCCAACCACTGCGCTCCTACCCTCGAAGCTACCACTGTTCGGGTACAAGATACGCCATGATGGCCAGATCGCGGCAAGGACCGTCAAGGCGGCCGCCCACCCTACGGCGCGGCGCACCATACTTCCCCATGTAGCTGAATAGTGCGGCATGCTTGTAATTCGCCGTCTCCTTGGCCTATAAAAGGAAGGTGAACTCCCCCGCCACAGGGGACGAGGAAGAGAATACAAGACGCAACGAACAACAGACAACATACGACACACCACACCCACGCTCCCCAATTCTCCCACAACATCTTCAGCCACTTCACCAGGGACTTGGAGGCCAGGCCTTCTCTCCCGCCTTGCTTGTAGCCGCCCCACTACAGGCACCCCCGGTGCTGAGCAATATAGTGCCCCGAGCACACCACTGCTGGACGTACGTCCCCTTGGCCGGAACCAGGATAAACCTCGTGTCTTTGATTGCTTGGCATCGACCATTGAGGGATAGACCTTGGCGCTTATTACTGGTTAGTGTCGGGACCACATTCCGCACCGAAAAATACTACTCCAAACAGGACGTAGGGTAGCTACTCCGGCTACCCGAACCTGTATAAATCTCGTGTCTTGTGTCCTCGCGCGTACCTTCGGGTTCCAGATCATGGCGATCCCCATCTTCTACCTTGCTGCGGGTACCTCCCATGGAGGTCGAGAGGTTTAAACACCGACAACTTTCCCTTCTGCCTGGACCAAGCCCCACTCACATGGCTCGAGTCGCTAGACAAGCACTCGATCGACAAGTGGGACCAGCTGAAGGAGCAGTTCACCAGCAACTTCGCGGGCGCCATGGGCCGCTCGGTACTCGCATGGACCTGGCCATGGTCAAGCAGGAACAAGGCGAGACCCTCCGCAAGTACATGCACCGCTTCTTCGACAAGCGCGCTACAGTAGTCGACGTCACCGACAAGGAGGTCATCGACCTCTTTCAAGACGGCCTCTACCATCGCCGCACCTTCGAAGACTTCGGTCGTCGCCGCCCCAAGTCCATCCCCCACCTCAAGGACATGATCACGTCCTGGGCGGATGAAGAAGACAAGGACAATGCCAAGTACGATGCCATCCGTGGCAAAAACAAGCAGAACACGGGCGGCGGCAGCGGCAACAACGGGAACCAAGGCGGTCGCATCAACAACAACAACTACTACTCGGGTCCCAACCGCAAGCGCAAGCCAGACAACACTGTCGCGGCTATCTAGCGCCCTGCGAAGGAGAACTCGAAGAAGAACTTCGGCGGCTTCAAAGACTTGCTAAAGGAGAAGTGCCCGTGGCATCTGGACGGCAACCACACTACCGAGCAGTGCTACCAACTCAGGCGAGCACTCAAGAGTACTCCAGAGCCACCGCACCCTCACAACAAGAAAGGCAAGAAAAAGAACGACGGAGACAATGGCGACTTCCAGGAATCCGACAAGACTGTCAACGTCCTCTTGGTGGACTACCCAGCAGACGGGAGCAGAAGGCTACTCGTCGAGAAGTCATGAGCATTGAACCAGTGGTATCGACCCCCTCAGGTGGTCGGAGGTACCCATCACCTTCTCCCGCGCGGATCAATGGACCAGCTTCTCCGAACCAGGGTGGTTCCCTCTCGTCCTGAAGCCGGTGGTCGCGGGCTCCAAGCTCAACAAGGTCCTCATCGACGGTGGAAGCGGGCTCAATGTCCTTTTCACCAAGACCTTGAAAAAGATGAAGCTCGACATCACCCACATGCTCACCAAGAGCAACACACCTTTCTATGGCATCGTCCCCGGTAACGCGGCTATCCTGCTGGGCTCAGTGGTCCTGCCAGTTACCTTCGGGGAATCTCGGGACAACTATCGTACCGAGTACATCAAGTTCGAGGTCGCGGACTTCGAGACATCCTACCATGCCATCCTCGGCAGACTGACCATCGCCAAGTTCATGGCGGTGCCCCACTACACCTACTTGGTACTCAAGATGCCAAGCCCAGCAGGTGTACTCTCTCTCCAAGGGGACTTGAAGATCTCGCACGACTGCGACACGGAAGCTGTGGAGATCGCCTCCACAAATCAAGTACCCAATGCTATGATGGAGGTCTACGCCGCGTCGAAGAAGCTTGCCCCAAGTGAACTCGACATCCCTGAGAAGTCTGACAAAGCCAACAAGACTCAACCAGTTGAGGAGGTTCTAGTCAAGACGATCAACCTCGGGACAGGCGACAGCAGCAAGACCACCACCATCGGGGCCGGCCTTGACCCCAAATAGGAAGACGCGCTCATCAACTTCCTCCGGGCTAACCATGACATCTTCGCGTGGAAGCCAGCGGACATGCCAGGAGTGCCCAGGGAGTTGATCGAGCACTGCCTCAACGTCGATCCTAAGGCCACCCCCAAGCAACAACACCTCCGCCGTTTTGCCGACGACAGACGGGATGCCATCAAGAAGGAACTCGCCAAACTACTCGCGGCTGGCTTCATCAGAGAAGTCTTCCATCCTGAGTGGCTCACCAACCCTGTCCTCGTCCGCAAGAAGAACTCGAACAAGTGGAGGATGTGCGTCGACTACACCGATCTCAACAAGCACTGCCCCAAGGACCCCTTCGGGTTGCCGCGGATTGATCAAGTCATCGACTCCACGGCGGGCTGCGACCTGCTCTGCTTCCTCGACTGCTACTCCGGGTACCACCAGATCGCGATCAAGGAGGAAGACCAGGACAAGACCGTGTTCATCACCCCGTTTCGCGCATACTGTTACACGACCATGTCCTTCGGGTTGAAGAACGCCGGCGCCACCTATCAACGAGCTATCCAGGCCTGCTTTAAGAGGCAACTCATCAAGAACGTCGAAGCCTACGTGGATGACGTGGTCGTCAAGACCAGAAACTCCAGTACCCTCATCGACGACCTTGAAGAGATGTTCGTATCTCTGCGCGAGTACCGCTGGAAGCTCAACCCGAACAAGTGCGTCTTCGGCGTACCTTCGTGCAAACTACTCGGCTCCATCATCAGCCAACGCGGCATCGAAGCCAACCCCGAGAAGATCTCCGCCATCACCAGCATGAAAGCTCCCACGTGCATCAAAGACGTCCGTAAGCCGACCGGTGCATGGCGGCCTTGAATAGATTCATCTCGAAGCTTGGAGAACAGGGGCTCCCCTTCTTCAAACTACTCAAGCACCAAGAGAAGTTCGTGTGGACTCCAGAGGCGGACCAAGCCCTTGCCCAGCTCAAGTACTTCCTATCGAAGCCGCCAGTCCTCACGGCCCCTTGCAAAGGCGAGCGCCATCGCTCTACCTCGCCGCGACTACCCATGTGGTCGCATCGCCATCGTCGTCGAGCGGCGGGGAAGACGGCCACGCCTATCCGGTCCGGGGCGCCCGGCCTACTTCGTCGGTGAGGTGTTGTCGAGTCCAAGGCACGCTATCGGCCGTGCGAGTGCTTCGTACGCGTACTCATCACCTCGCGGAAGCTACGACACTACTTCCAGGAGTACTCGATCTCCGTCGTCACCGACTACCCGCTCGGCGACATCCTGCGGAACCAAGATACTACTGGAAGAATCTCCAAGTGGGTAGTCGAACTTGGCGCCCTCACCATCGACTTCAAGCCACGCACAGCCATCAAGTCGCAGGCGCTAGTTGACTTCATGGCGGAGTGGCGGGAGAATCAGCTACCTACTCCAACCGTGCGACCAGAGCATTGGGTGATGTACTACGACGGCTCACTCAACCTCGAGGGCGCAGGTGCAGGGGTACTCCTGATCTCTCCAACGGGCGAACAACCCAAGTACGTCTTGCAGATCTTCTGGAAGGTCTCAAACAACGAAGCCGAGTACGAAGCTCTCCTACACGGGCTCCGCCTCGCGGCTTCACTAGGCATCAAGCGGCTACTAGTCTACGGCGACTCCGCAGTGGTCATTAACCAGGTCAACAAGTCTTGGGACCGCAACAAGGAGAACATGGATGCTTACTGCCTAGAAGTTCGCAAGCTCGAGAACAAGTTCTATGGTCTCGAGTTCCATCACATCGTTCACGACAACAACGTTGCATCGGACGTCCTGTCGAAGCTTGGATCTACCCGCGCTCAAGTACCAGCGGGTGTCTTCGTTCACGAGCTTCACGCGCCATCCATCCCAGAGCCGGCGCCACCGACCACTGTCCCAGCGCACCCACCGGCTGGACAGGAGGTCATGATGATCGACGTGGACTGGAGGCAACCCTTCATCGACTACCTCAGCGAGCAGAAGGTTCCCTCGGACAAGAACTCGGTCGAGCAACTCATCCGCCGCGCCAAGTCCTACGTCCTTGTTGGAGACAAGCTTTACAAGCGGGGCGCATCTTCTAGAGTACTCATGAAGTGCGTCCCCAGGCAAGAAGGCAAGGACATATTGGAGGAGATCCACAAGGGCGTCTGCGGCAACCACGCGTCCTCCCGCACGCTGGTCAGCAAGGCCTTCCGGCGAGCCTTGTACTGGCCCACAGCTCTGTGCGACGCCGAAGAACTTGTCAGAAGGTGCCAAGGATGCCAGTACTTCGCCAAGCAGCAACGCATCCCAGCCTACAAGCTAGTCACCATACCGCCAACCTGGCTCTTTGCCTACTGGGGGCTCTCCTACACGGGCTCCGCCTCGTGGCTTCACTAGGCATGAAGCGGCTACTAGTCTACGGCGACTCCGCAGTGGTCATCAACCAAGTCAACAAGTCCTAGGACCGCAACAAGGAGAACATGGACGCCTACTGCCTAGAAGTCCGCAAGCTCGAGAACAAGTTCTACGGTCTCGAGTTCCACCACATCGTCCGCGACAACAACGTTGCAGCGGACGTCCTGTCGAAGCTTGGTTCTACTCGCGCTCAAGTACCAGCGGGTGTCTTCGTCCACGAGCTTCACACGCCATCCATCCCGGAGCCGGCGCCACCGACCACTGTCCCAGCGCATCCGCCAGCTGGCCAGGAGGTCATGATGATCGACGCGGACTGGAGGCAACCCTTCATCGACTACCTCAGCGAGCAGAAGGTTCCCTCGGACAAAAACTTGGCTGAGCAGCTCATCCGCCGCGCCAAGTCCTACGTCCTCGTCGGAGACAATCTTTACAAGCGGGGCGCATCTTCTGGAGTACTCATGAAGTGCGTCCCCCGTCAAGAAGGCAAGGACATCTTGGAGGAGATCCACAAGGGCGTCTACGGCAACCACGCGTCTTCTCGTACGCTGGTCAGCAAGGCCTTCCGGCGAGCCTTCTATTGGCCGACAGCTCTGGGCGACGCTGAAGAACTCGTCAGAAGGTGCCAAGGATGTCAATACTTCGCCAAGCAGCAACACGTCCCAGCCTACAAGCTAGTCACCATACCGCCAACCTGGCCCTTTGCTTGCTGGGGGCTCGACATGATTGGGCCACCGCCAACCGCGCCGGGTGGATTCAACGAGTATTGGTGGCCATCGACAAGTTCACCAAGTGGATCGAGGTCAAGCCGGTCACATGCCCCAAGGCTGACAGAGTACTCGACTTCCTGGATGAACTCGTGCACCGCTACGGACTACCCCACCGCATCATCACAGACCTGGGCTCCAACTTCAACAACCACCAGTTCTGGGAGTACCGCGAGAACAGCGGGATCGACATCCGATATGTCTCAGTTGCCCACCCTCGGGCCAACGGACAAGTCGAGCGTGCCAACGGGGTGGTACTCGACGCTCTCAAGAAGCGGCTACACGACGCTGCTAACTCTAAAGGATGCAAGTGGATCAAGGAACTACCCAATGCACTCTAGGGGCTACGTACTCAGCCTTCCAAGCCAACGGGGCAATCCCCTTACTTCCTGGTCTACGGCTCCGAGGCAATCCTCCCTGCTGATGTCATATGGGATTCACCAGCAGTGGAGCACTACGACGAAGGAGTCTCTGAAGACAGCAGACGAGTTGACATCGATGGACTCGAAGAAGCTCGCTGCGCTGCCCTCGTCCAATCAGCAAGGTAGCTGGAGGGTATCCGACGCTACCACGACTGCAACGTTAAGGAACGCTCCTTCAACGTTGGCGATCTCGTCCTCCGTCGTATCCAGAACACGGAAGGACTACACAAGCTCAGCTCCCCCTGGGAAGGTCCCTTCACAGTCGCAAAGGTGACCGGGCCGGGCTCCTACCGCCTCCAGACACTTGAAGGCGAAGATGTCAACAACTCGTGGAACGTCGACCAACTCTGTCGGTTCTACGCCTAGTCTACGCGACTACTCTGGGGCTCAATTCTACACGACTACATCAAGACCCCCCCGCCGTAAGCGGCCTCCGGGTCCGGGCACTAGTCTCCGGACTACTCCTTCGCTGTAAGCGTCCTCCGGGTCCAGGCACCAGTCTCCAGACTACTTCTCTCCAGAATCCAGCCCATGCGGCTACCTACGGATCCTGGGCTGCGACGAGCGACAAAGGACTCTAGCAGCGGTCTACTGAGAGACCATGTACTTCTAGATCTAGCCTACATGGCTACTTACGGATCTACTGTTGTAAGCGGCTACTCGCCCTAGCACCACTTAGCTGTAGGCTGCCTCCGGGTCCTAGCGACTACTCTGTAACTACGGCCCTGTCCATCCAGATGTACTTCTTCAGTAATAAAGTTTGATTGTTCATCAACTTCTTTACGGTCTACTTCCCTCAACGGGACTACTGCCGAGTACGACTACTCGCGACAACTCCACGATGGGACTCCGCACTCTGAGATCGCGACTACGAGTACTCATTGATGGAACTTTTCTTCATTAATACTTAAACAATTTCATTACAATTGTTTTTGTACATCTATTGCTATGAGCAAACTATTACAGGGCTACTGAAGATTAAGCTTTTCGGTGACTTGATCCGCAATGGGCGCCATCTGCTCCAGCAGCTCCGCATATTGCTCGTCGGTACAATTGGCGGCTAGTTCACCGGTGACTACATCTACGGGAGCCTTCGGGAAGTACGACTTCATGAAGGCTAGCACCTGGTTCGGGATCGACTTCGCCAGATGCTTCACATAGGCCGCCAGCTAGCTGGGGGCTTCCTTCAGTCGATCCACCAGTGGCGCTATCTTGGGACCGCCAGGGTGAGGCACCAGTAGCCTCGCGATGGGGAGTGCGGCTTCTTCAAGCTCCTTCAGCTGGGCCCGCAGCTTCTCGCAATCCTCGTTTAGCTTCTGCAGCGATTTGTAGCAGTTGACGAGGTCACGATCGGATGCAATACGGAGCTCCATGTGCTTGTCGCACTCGTGGGCAAGCTCCTTATAATCTAACTCGAGTACCTAGGGGGCCTCCTGCTCCCGGTAGAAGAGATTCTTCAGATCCGTCTCTGAAGTCTTCAACTGTTCTACCCGAGTCTCAAGCTCTGCAAGCAACAAGGAACAGCGGGTTAGACTACCTCTCGACCTCCAACAAGTACTTATCAAGTCAATTGGTGTACCTTTGTTCTTGTGGCGAAGCGATTTGTTCTTCCGCACCAAGTCGTCACCCTTCGCCTGCATCTCCTGGATATCATTGTGGTACTTGGCGAAGGCGGCGTCCAGCTTGGACTGCATGGTGGCAGCGTGCTTCCGGGACTTTACAAGTTGGTCCTCCAGCGCCTCGGCCCGAAGCACAGCGTCGCCGTACCCCTGAAGCATCTCCGACTTCAGGCGGGACCTCTCAGCGATGTCCTGCATAGACAATTCACATAACCTGGGTACTCAACGCTACAGGATTGACTACTCAAGAGTTACGGCTACTCACCTTCATCCACTGCTCGGCTTGGCGAACCGCCTCCAGGTGCCGAGCCACCGTTGCCGGATCGACCAAGTCGTCCGCCAACAACTCGATCCCGCAACGACTACTCGTGGCGGCTTCGGTAATTGGTGCAGATCGGATGGGCTCCGCGTCTTGGATCTCCGGGGAGCGAACGACCACCTCCAAAGTGGGTTCTGGCAGCGTGGTAGCCTCCTCCCCTCCAGTCGTCGCGGCGGCCTCTCCGGCGGCCACCTTGTGACAACCCCACCCGAGATAATTCCGTACTATCGCCTAAACCACTCCACTTGGTCATTAAGTGATAATAAAGAAGCACCCTGTTGGGTGTTGCCGGGTTTACACCCGGTAAATCACTTGGAAACACAGAGAAGATCGAACGAATGCATTAAAACTCCCACGAAGGAGAGTCCAGAGTGCCTTACAAATTAGACTATCACATCCCCGTAGGGGTCATTATTACAAACATAGTTTTTTGTCATGAAAGTGAATGGTTCAGAGTTTATTAAAAACAGCGGAAGATAACTAAACGATACTATCACATCATAGGGGGCCTGTCCATGATGCAATCACTCTCTGTCATCCACCCAATCCAGCTCCCAGCCGGGTGGAAGATCTCCGGGCCACATATAACATGCATTACCTGGAACAACATTTGTACAGCAAGGCTGAGTATACTAATACTCAGCAAGACTTACCCGTCTAAAAGAAAGACTTCACCTCTAGTTATGCAAGGCTTTTGGCTTGTGGGTTTGTTTGCCAGAAAGCTACTAAGTAGTGAATCCTTACTTTCCATATTTTAGCTCAGGTTCTAGTAGAAGTAATCATTACTAGATAAGCAACTATTGCAACCAAAGTTGTACAAACAATTAACCAAAGTAATAATCTTCACAAAGTTCCATCATAAAGGGACATCATGGCCAGTCGGGTAAGTAGTCTCAGATAATGGTGAGAGGCCGACAATCGATTGATTCATAACCTTGCAAGGTGGACCTAAACACACGGGAGGTGCCCTCACTAAGAGTTCACCAACCAGGCGGTTCCCGTCATTCTTCGGTTTGGGGATAATAGCTCACAGTCTTAAGTACAAGGTTTATCTGGGTTACGCCACTAAGGTCACCCAGCCTCACGCATGCACTCGGGGAGCAAACCCGGGGCCGCAACCCTAAGAGTAGTGATAGTAAAACCCCGTACCGCCTCATTTAGGTACTAGGCTTACCGTGCCCATTTCCGACAAGTGTTTAGTACTTTCAAACACTTAACCAACGAAGCCATTGGACCGGAGCCCAAATCCCATGCTCTTACCACATGAGCAATCCATTTAACATATGGTGATTCCATACAGGAGATCCTATTCTCGCGAGTGACGAACATCACTCGACTTGTACCGGATCCTTAAGGCATAGCAACTAGCGACCTAACATGCTAGTAAAAGGTCATAGGTACTTATGGATCATGCAACTAGGGTTTCATTTCAACTCCTGAACGTAAATGCACATACAATAACAAGAAGGTAAATTCATAATTTTTAAAGAAACACTAGGGTTAATGAATAAACCGGGGCTTGCCCTCGTTGGCACAAGTAGTTAGATACACATCCGGACTTTGGCCCGGGTCTTGCTCTATGGCGACGTAGTGCACGTCTCCTCCAGCTCCCTCGTTCACATCCGCCGGCACGAGCGTGTAGCTACCGTCGGAAACTTCTACACGGAGGATGCAATGCAAGACTTAAGTGACCATTTGAATTTAATTAATTTCAAACAACTTATGTCAACCAAGAGGTGCATGTTTGGACACATTCACCTAGATAATAATACATTCAGCATACTCTTCCTATAAAGGAACAATATGTGTTGCTTTATTATCTAGACTTTTACGGCGACTGTGTACACATATATATTTAAATGGATTAATGTAATTCACACAACAAAACAGTAGCAACAGCTACAAGTTGGATAGGGTTGGTCATATTCACCTTAAGAAATGTATTTAACCATTTCTCCTTTTAAGGATAATCAAGAGGCTTATTTAGTCTTCTCTTTAGGTGATTGTGTGCACATCTATAAAAGAATATCTTATTTAAATACAAACAGCAAGGAATTTACTTTTTCACCACCATTTTACTCTTCTAACTCATTTATTTCACTTATGCGCAAGGGGAGGCATTTTTCCTATTTTCCTTTTACTAAATTAATCTAGTTTGCAACCTTTTAAACACTAAACACATAACAAACTTATCCAGCAGTGCCCACTGACTCCAAGGACCAGGAACACTCCCTTGGACAGCAAGGAATTGATTTTGCACAACTGAATTTAATGCACAAAATTTAAAGGCATTACTAGTTAGCATATAAGGGAATAATACATATTAAAATAAATACAACATAATTGAAACCCAACTTTATCCTACACATGCTTTGGTCCAAAACAAGCCCAAAGAACCAAGAAACACACCTATAGCCTTTATGAAACATGCTACACATATCTATGATTAAAAACAAGCATAAATCAGGAATAATTATTGCTAATAGGGATAAAATCATGATAAATTCACCAGAGATGCATTTCAACATTATAAGATGATAGCCAGAAGTTGGGCTCAAAAATAATTATATTTGAAGCTACAAAAATCATCTAGGCAGATTTGTCAATTTCACAAAATGATTTTTATAAAAAGATTTCTGCAGTAACTTTGTGCCATTTTTGGTTTGGTGACCATTCATGGCATGGAGTACAACATATCCAAAATATAGATCAAGAACTTGTGTAGATTTTGCAGAAACATAGATCTATGGATTTTACATTTCTATTTTTCAAGCAAAAACTGTAGCTCAAAAGTATATACATCTTTGGAGAAAGTTGTAGTTTTTGTTACACTGAGAACAGCAAAATTGAGTTTTCTATTTTTGGATTATTCTACGATTTTTAATCGATTTTTGAAGTTCAACCCAAAACACACCAATGCTTAAAGAATCTTTCTGCAAACAGGACCTCAGAAAGATTAAAACCTCACAACCATACCCTCAGTTATCGCAAAACCCCTCAGAAAGAGTTTAATCATCGCAATGCGGCCCTTGGGCCATGGGGGCGGCGCGGCTGGCCGAAATTCGGCGGCCACGCCGGCGGTCTCGGCCGGGGACGGGCCGGGGAGGTTCTAGGGTTCGTGAGGGACCCGCCGGTGTGCGGTTTCGGGGCGGAACGACCTCCGGTGAGCGGCGGGGCGGAGACCGGCGGCGGTGGCCGCGGGCGGCCTTGCTCCGGCGACCCGCGGTGCGCTCCAAGCAACGTGTGGGAGGGGGAGCGCCAGTAGGTCCTAGTGAGGCTGCCTAGAGGCGCGGTTGGCTGGGAAACAGAGTGGACGCGGGAGCTCAGCGTCAATGGCCATGGCGGCGCGGCGGCTCTGGGCGTCGGCGTGCTACGCGCGGCCGGCGAGCTCTTGCGCCTTTATAGGCACTCGTGCCTTGGAGAAGGAGCCACGACCTTCCACGGTATGGGCGGCGGCCCCCGGCGACGTGTGTGGCACGTACGGCGGCGATGACATTGGGCGGCGGCGCGGTCGGCGCCGGCGCGGCCATGGCGCGCGCGGCACGTGGCGCTCGGGGAGTGGGAGAGGGGGGGCGGTGCGACACACGGGGGGGGGGGGGGGGCTCCACGGCGCACGGTCCCGGCGGGCCAAAGCCGGCCTCGGCGTGCGGTACGACGGCCCACGGGCGGCCGCGTGGCGCCCGCGTCGCGACGTCATGCGTGTCGGTGCGCGCCCTTGCGCTGGGAGCGCCGGCCCAATTTCACTTATGCCTGTTCAACTGCAAATATCTCTAAATTTTTGAACAGAAGTGGCCCAAGAGGTGAATAGCAAAGTTGTAGATCTCCTAATCCTCTACAACTTTCGTAGAAGGCATAGGGTCTTTTTCTCAACCATTTGTGCACAATTTGGATGCCAAGTTGGCTGTTTTCTGGGCGTCGGTGAATAGTGATCCTGGGCGTTGACTTGCCTTTTTCACCAATTTGCACTTCAAACCAGCAATGCCACTCAACATGAAAGTTGTGTCCCTCGACAAAATACACAACTTTCGTATTGGGAGAATTTGAAGTGTTTAGGGGAAATTTGGAGAACGCGGCAAAAGTTCTGGACGACATGGAGGGTCAAAGGGGTGTTTAAGGGTTTTGACCAAGGTTTTGACCAAACTTTGACCATGAGTTGGTCAAGGGGTGTCGTTAGGGTTTGTCGGTGATGTTTTCGAGGTGATGGCCCAGGTTGACCGTCGTTTGACCAAAGTCAACTCTGTTGACCGGATCATTACGGTTAATTAACCTGGCCGAAATCCTGGGGCGTCACACACCTCCATCGGCTCGGGGGCTCCTCCGGCAGCCTCCTGAGTCTCTGGTGTCAAGTTCTCCATGGGAACCGCCGCTGGGATATCACTCCCTTCGGCCTCAGCGTCTGTCAACGAGAAGACAAGTGCATCAGTCATATCTGACGACTACGACTACTCTACGGGGGTATCTCAACTTCAGTAGAGTACTCACCTTCAACTACGCTGGCTTCGGGCAACGTAGCCTCAGCGGCTGGCGCTTCGGGCTCCGCCTGAGGGGCGGGAGCGGACTCCTCAGCGGGCGGCGCGGCTTCTTCTTCCGCCACCGCTGCGGAGGGTTCATCCCCCTCCCATGACAGATCCGTCGACTTCCTGCAAAGTACACAAGCCGGTTGTCAGTCAAGTACGACTACCACATCAAGTACTATCGGGAAGACTTAACACTTACAAGCTTGACCGGACCACCGTCATGGTCGGGGAGCCGAGGATGCTGGCGATGTCGACCAGTCCAGCCTCCGCAGGCACCTCCTCCTGCACCTCTGCGGATGCTGCCTCCTCTGCAGCAGCAGCAGCAGCGGATTCTGTGCTCTCCTGTGTAGCAGGGGGCTGACGCTCCATCTGCGCCAAGAGTTCTTCGACAGTGGGGGCTGGGCTTCGACTCCCAGCGGCTTCCCCCACCGTGTCCCACTCGCCTTCGTCGCCCTGATCAACGGGCTCCGTAGGCGGCAACTCCTGCAAGCAAGGAAACTTCTTCATCAACGAGTGCACTCGAGACACCAGTACTCGACTACACTACTCAAGACGGCTTACCTCTGGGGACTTGGTCTCAGTGACCTTCAATTTCTTCGTCACGCGCTTGCGGGCCGGGTTGCGCGGCTTCCGCGGCGGCGCGGCCACACTAGCCTCCAGGCTAGCCGGCTTATCCTGGACAAGAGGGACATGAGGTAGGCCAGGACGGCTGAACCTCGACTGCGGCTGGAAGCGGTCCTGCAGCGTCTCCTCGTCGTCGTCCTTGTCGGACGTGTCCTCCACGACTACGGTGTCGTCTCCTTCGCCGACCTCACGCCACTCCTTGGCCTTGGTCTGCCTCTCCTCTGGGATCTCGACTTCCTGAGGGGGAGGCGGCGGCTCGGAGACAAACTTCTTCAAGTCGTCCTGCAAGAAACAACTCATCAGTGTGACAACTCACATGGAATAGGTACTCGACACTGGGTGCGGCTACTTACCTCCTTTGGCGGGCGCGCGGCAGAGTACTCCGGTACTGGGCACACCGTGTACGGCGGCATGTCCTTGAAGATCCAAGCCAGCCTGTCGACAATATCGTCATCGTCGACTTCGTCTTCAGGCATCCATGACGTGTCGTCGTCGCCGGTGTACTCGAACCCCAGGGTGTCACGAGCCATCAGCGGCTGCACCCTACGCTTCATGAAGCTGAAGGCCACGTGCTCGGCCCTCAGCCCGGCTTCCCTCAGCGCCTTGATCCGCGCCAACAACTCGGGGAGCTGGATCCCTTCCTGCATCGTCGGCTCCGTGTTCCACCACAGGCGGTGCTTGGGCTGCTTCCCGCTCGGCTTCGGCAACCCCGGATGGTGGTTCGTAATGTAGAACCACTTGGCCTTCCAGTCTTGGTTGGAGTCTATAAGTTTGTACGAGAGGTACTGCTCGGCGGCGTCCTCCCGCATCTGGATCCCCGCTCCTCCGACTACCCGTGGGTTGCTGGCGCTGGGTTGCGGCTTCACCCGGAAGAACTTCCAGAACAAGATCCAATGGGCCTTGATCCCCAGAAAAGCTTCGCAGAAATGCACGAAGACGGCAGTGTGGAAAATACCGTTGGGATTGAGGTTGAGGTACTTGACGCCGTAGTAACCCATGAGTCCCTTGAAGAAATCGCTCGCCGGGAGAGAAAGCCCGCGCTCCGCAAACCGCGTGAACATCGGGATCTCATCTTCATTCTTCTCCATCGGGTACGGATCCCCGGCGGCGGCCCTCCACATGTCCACTTCCTTCTCGCGGAGGAATCCACTGTTTAGAAGGGCTAGCAAGTCTTCAGTCTTGGCCTTTGACTTCTTCCACTTGCGGTTTGGATCTGGCCGCGGCGGGGACACCGGTGGTGATGTCCCTGCGGCAGATCCGGCGGCCTCCTCACGGCTCCTCTTCTTCCCGCCGGCGGCCTTCGTGGTCTTTGATGGCGAAGGCTTCATTCTCCAAGTGCAAGGAGTCTTCACTCGCATTCGCTCGGGGGCTGTGGCGGTGGCTAACGATGGCGGCGCGCTCGGATCTATTCTCTCCTCGACGGCGGCAATGCGCGCTGGCGGTGGTTCCTAGGCACAGATTGCTGGGAATGGCCGAAGATGCGCGTGGTAAAAAACCCTAAGGGTTTCGGCTTCTATTTATAAGCCAACAGTGGCTCCTCCAACGGACGGATGGATAAGTTTGTGCTCGGCTGACTCAGTGGCCGCGTGTGACTCTTCAACTTCTACTAGTCGACGCGCCTCACCGCGGGGGCTTGGCTACCTCTACTGCACTTCCTGGGAAGCGACAAGACTCATGAGCATCTCAGGACACATTCTACAAGATGACCCTTCAATTCTAGAGGAAGTACTCGACTCAAGGCTCGGGGGCTCCGTGCCACGTGTCCTTCGGTTTTTTCTCCAGATTTTTCGGGATATTCTTGTCAAAACTTCAGATGGACCCTCAGCTAGAGTCTACAACTCCACCTAAGGCTCGGGGGCTACTCCATATGGAGTGCGATTTTGCAATCGCACCTCCATACCAGCTTCGGCTTCAAGACAACACGAGCATTGTTGAAGACCTTCAAGGGCAGCACTCGAGGACGCTTGGGACTACTCGAGAAGACTTCAAGATTGCTCAAACATCAGCTGGAGTACATTCCAGCCTCGGGATGCTTCGACTACTCTTGAGGACTTTTGACTTGTAGTACTCGGGGACGTTTGAGGACTACTCGTTAAGGCCGTCAAGAATACTTGAAGCTATCCTTCTCGACTACAAAGTACTCGGGGGCTTGTCGTATGGACCTCCCTGGGCCCACTACCTCGGTGGGTACCAGGACCGACTACTCGGTGGGCCCCTGTTACAACAAAATCCTATTATAGTCGGAACAATTTTGTGTGTCATCTCGAACAAAAACAAATGTAGTGTAAGAATAAATCAAAACAAAGGTCAGAACAAGTTGTTATTATAGCCCGAACAAGATACTTATAGGCAGAACAAATTATTATTGTGGCGAGAAAAAATTTACATCTCATCTCGAAAATAAAATTAGGGATAATTTGAACCATGCCATTATGATTATGCTAAATTGGAGATATGCCATTCTGACCCACATGTCAGTGACTGTGGTGGCACCCACCAGTCAGTGAGATGCCAATGGCATATTTCCAAACTGTGAAAATTATAATAGCATATTTCCATCTAACCCAAAATACATAAAAATATTAATGGAGGGACAAATATTAAAAAGGAAAGAATATAAAAATGGAAATAGAAACAAAAATATAACGTAGAAAGTAAAAAAGTAAATAAAAAGTAAAGGACAAAAGTGAAATAAGATAAATACAATAAATAGAATAAAAAGAAAGAAGAAAGAAAGAAAAAATGAAACAAGGAAAATAAGGAAATAAAAAATAAAAAGCAGAAAAAAGAAAAAAATAGGAATAGAAATAAATAAAGAATCAAGAAATAAGAAATAGAAAAGAAACAAGAAATAAAAAAGAAACAAGAAAAAAAATAAAGAAACAAGAAACAAGAAATAAAAAAGAAACAAGAAAAATAGAAAAGCAAAAGAACAAAAGAAGAAAAAAGGAAAACCAACTCCCTCCACGTGCGCCCATCCACGCTGCTTGAGCGACAGGCGGCGAATCTGTCGCTGAAGCGACGTATAAGATTCCCAATATAGCTGCAGGTATTACATTTAACGTGATATAAATCATACATGTGTGCCTTGAGGCGGTTGATTATGATGAGTGCGGAGAAGCTGTAGCGCGTTTGAAGCGTCCCCTCATCAGAGGTGACTAAATGTGACACAAATATCAGTCTCAGGAGGCTGGTAACACATTTATTACAACGGCGGCATAGATGGCACGGGAGTGCCAACGACACAAGAAACAACACAAGTGCTAATGACCAAACTACGATAGCGAAGGCTTCCAAAGCCTCATCAGAGTACCACGCCATGGAAGCTCTCTGTGGAGGCCCTGAATACACAGGCACGGTTGGGTGTAGGGCGGCGACCTACTCGACGTCTTCGGGGACGAAGTCGGGATCCTCCTTGAAAAACAGTTAGTAAGCAAGGGTGAGTACGAACGTAGTCAACAAGTTCAACCCCACCCACGGAGGGGCTTATAAGCAGATCTTGCACAGGTTATATCAAGGATCGGTTAAGGTTTATTTGCAAACTTATTTACTCATGCCGGGGTTCATTTTAAAAAAAACTTTCGCAAACCATTTCTATAACCCAAGTATCTGAGTTGTTTTGAGAAAACCAATTAGGGACTACCGGACTCCCCGTCCGCAGTAGCCCAGGCACACAGCCACACACTATTCCAGAAAACAACTCACGCCATGAAAACATCCCAAACCCAAACACTAGTTTTTGTGACCACACCGTGGCTCGGCCAATACCATGGACACGGCTATTCGAATAGATTTTACACTATGCAGAGGTTGTACATCTTTACCCACAAGTAGGGTACCACCACACGAACACCTTAGTGTCGACGCGGAACCTATCAAAGCCATTACCCACCTTAGATAACCCTACGAGCCACCACGGGAGCAGCCAAGGGGTTATCACACATAACCAGGGCGTACCTCACACAGAGCGTACCCCTACTCCTTGGTCTCCCGCCGCTCACCCGCACACCAGATGGCAAGTAGATTAACTAGTGGGGTTTATGCTATGCCGTTGCCACATACAACGGTCGAGTGGTTGTACGATGATTTGGGTCAGGTGAGATGTCATGTAACCCGGTCCTTAACGACAAGATGGACAACTTCCAACATGCCCAACCACACAGGTACGAGCTCACCCATACTCCTGACACAACGTCCATCCCGTCTACCCAGTTCTCTACTCATTTTCCAAAATATCCCATTCCCATTTTAAAGCACTCACTCATTTTTAAAGCAATCATTTAGGCCAAACAAAGGTTTAATCATAGCAATCAAGGGTGGCTATCCTACCATGTTTTTGCAGTAAAACAATATGCAATTTATAAAACGGGTATAGGGTGGTGTTTATAAAACTAGGACCAACTCATGCATCAAAGGATGAGATTGAACTTGCCGTCTTCGAAGTCCTCGGGAAGTTCCGGGTCGGTGTTCGGGATCTCGGGCTCTTGCTCGCAGTACTCGGCTCCAAGCTCCGGCTCGCGGTACCCTCCTTCGTTCACTCCGTCGGCTATAACGCACACACAAGCAAGCATGCAATCAATATAAGCACACACAATTTTCTTGGCTGAGCTCGAGGAACAGTAGGTAAATAAAATGGAGGAATAAGTGCTATGCAAGGGGTTTTAGATAATGGATCGGTGGCGGTATACCCGGGATGGGTATGATGAATTTTGGGCGTGATTTGAAATAAAGGTGCGCATAAAATGATGGGTTAAAGGGGTTTTAGTATTAGTTAAAAATTTAAGGTCCTACTAGTAATTTGGGTTGAAGGGCCTAATTATAATATTTAGATATGGTGAGGGTCTAACTATAATAGCCTAGGAGCCTATTTAAAACGGGCAGGGTTGTTTTGGTGGAATAGTTTAAAGGGGTGGGATCTAATTGAAATATAGGAGAGGGAGTAGAGAGGGGAAAACTCGGTGGGGGAAAAGGAAAAAGGACAGGGGGTTTTCGGCTAAATAGCCATCTCCTTCCTCCCCCTCGAATCAGAACAGAGAGAGGGAGGGAGGCGGCTCGGGTCCGGCCGGCCGGTGGCAATCCCCGGCGAGCCGGCCCACAGCGGTGGTCGGGCAGTAGTGCAAAACGAAGAGGGCTTCACGGGTATTCGATTCCCCTACCTACCTTGGGTTGGGATGGTGTGTAGAGGCGGGTCCTCGAGCGGCGGCGGACTGGAGGTGGTGGTGCTCGATGTGGCGGCGCTCGGGTCCCTATGGGGGAGAGGGGTTCGGCTGTAGCGGTGCGGGGTGAGGTGGGAGCGCGGCGGGGTCCTTTTATAGCCGCGGGGAAGGCGGTAACCCGGCCGGTCTTCGAGCTCGAGGAGCTTCGGGCAATGGCGGTGGGGGAGAAAAATATCCCGCCGTTGACCCGTCCGGTGAGGTTCTTGGCCGGGATTCGTGGAGGGGAGTAAATGCGGCACTGTGGGATGGGACGGGTCGGCCAGTGACGTGGTGGTGGCAGGAGGCGGGTCGCGGCGGCGGTGTTTGGTGGAGGCGACGGCTCGGGCGGTGCCGGGGAGGCCGTCGGGCGTCGGGGAGGGGTCTCGTCGCGGGCCCGTGCTCGAGCAAGGAGGGAGGAGGGGTCGGGCGCGGTAGGGCGCGGGGCCGAGGGTGGCGTGTCGAGGGGGCGCGGCCGGGCCGGCCGGCCGCGCAGGGCCACGGCAGGGGAGCCAGCCGAAGGAGGAAGAAGGGAGAGGAAAAGGAAGAGGGGAAAAAGAAGGGAAGAAAAGAAAAAAGAAAAGAAAGAGATAAAAGGAAATAGGAAAAGGAAAATAAGGGAAGAAGAAAAATAGAAAGGGATTTAGAAAATTAGGAGAAATCCTAGGAAAATTAGGAGAGGGCGGGGGGAAGGGTTAATGCGGAATTTTCTGGTTTTCTCAGATACCGGCGTTAATTCCGGGACAGCGGTGATGGCGAGGCGATCTGGCCGGTGGGACCGCGGCGGGCACGGGATTCCTGGCATGGTGGCCGACGGCCGGCGCCGGGGCGGCATGCGGTGGGCGACGGCCCGAGTGCATGCGGTGCCGGCGGGATTCGCGGCACGCGCGCCGAGGGTGAGAGAGAAAGGGGGAAAACGACCGGGGTTCCGAGGGGATAAATGAGCTCAGCGGGAAAGTTTTGAAAACACGCGTGATTTAGTAGGTGATTTATTAGGAGCTAAAAACATGGGCGTTACAAACCTACCCCACTTAAAATGAATCTCGCCCTCGAGGTTCGGCTAGTCCTCGAACAGGTGAGGAAATTCTTTCTTCAACGCGTCCTCTCGTTCCCACGTGGCTTCTTCTACTCCGTGTCTGCTCCATTGGACTCTGCACACCTGTGCCTCTGACGTCCTTGTCCTTCTGACCACTGTGTCCAAAATTTTGACGGGCACCTCATGGTACCTAAGATCTGGCTGTAGATCAATTGTCTCTACCGGCACTCGCTTTTCTTCGAGGACCTTCAAAAATCTCCGTAACTGGGAGACATGAAACACTGGGTGTATATCTGACATTTCTTGTGGTAACTCCAACCGGTATACTACCACTCCAACCCTCTTCAGCACTTTGTATGGTCCAATGTACCGAGGGGCCAACTTTCCATGCACCTGAAATCTTCGAGTCCCTCGGATAGGTGAATCCTTGAGGTAAGCGAAATCTCCAGGATTGAAGCTTGCTTCGCGCCTCTTCTTGTCTGCATAGCTCTTTTGTCGGGATTGGGCAGCCTTCAACTTTTCTTGGATATCGGCTACTCGCTCTATGGCTTCCTTTATGAGTGCGGACCCAACCAGGGCATGTTCTCCCACTTCTGACCACATCAAGGGTGTCCTACATTTCCTCCTGTATAATGCTTCGAACGGTGACATTCCTAGGCTTGCTTGATAGCCGTTGTTGTAGGAGAATTCCGCATACGATAGACTTTGCTCCCAGTCTTTGCCATAGGTAAGGACACATGCTCTCAACATGTCTTCTAAATTTTGGTTCACCCTCTCGGTCTGTCCATCTGTCTGCGGGTGATACGCCGAACTGAAATCCAGCTTGGTGCCCATGGCTTTATGCAAGCTTTTCCAAAACCTAGAGGTAAACTGGGTCCCTCTATCCGAGACTATCCTGCTAGGTACTCCATGCAATTTCACTATGTTCTCTATGTAGAGCTTTGCTAACTTCTCTCCGCCATAAGTAGTTCGTACGGGTAAAAAGTGAGCGACCTTAGTGAGTCGGTGCACTATTACCCATATGGAATCATGTCCCTTCTGAGTCTTGGGCAAACCCACTACAAAGTCCATGCCTATCTCATCCCATTTCCATACCATAATGGGTAAAGGTTGCAACAGTCCTGCGGGTTTCTGGTGTTCAGCTTTAATCCTTTGACAAGTATCACAATGGGCGACGAACCGGGCGATGTCTGTTTTCATTCCATTCCACCAATACTTCTGCTTTAAATCCATATACATCTTGGTGGATCCCGGGTGGATGGAATATGCCGAGTTGTGTGCCTCATCCATGATGGTCTGTCGGAAATCTCCGCCTTCAGGCACGCATATCCTATTCTTATACCACAGTGTGCCTTGGTCATCCACTCTAAAGTCAGGGGCCTTATTTTCTCCTGTATGCTTGCGGATCTTCATCAAATTCTCATCGGTCTCATGGGCCTTCCTGATCTTTTCCTCCAAGGTAGGCTGAACACTTAGTTGGCGGACGTAGCCTTGGGGAACAATGTGCATGTTGAGTCGTGCCATTTCCTCTTGCAACTGGGCACTCTTAGGTACTGCCTTCTCGTAGGACTTTCTGATTAAGGCATCGGCCACTACATTGGCTTTTCCTGGGCGGTAGTGGATTTCTAGTTTATAATCTTTGACTAACTCTAACCACCTGCTCTGCCTTAGGTTCAGGTCAGGTTGGGTGAAGATGTACTTTAAGCTCTTGTGGTCGGTATAGATCTCCCACTTATTCCCAATCAGGTAATATCTCCAAATCTTAAGGGCATGCACTACGGCTGCAAACTCCAAATCATGGGTGGGGTAATTCTGCTTGTGGGGTTTGAGCTGGCGAGAAGCATACGCCACTACTTTCCCGTCTTGCATAAGAACACATCCCAACCCTTGTCGGGAGGCATCGCAATACACGACAAAATCCCGTTGAATGTCTAGCAAGGTCAGCACTGGGGCTGTGGTCAACCTTCTTTTCAACTCCTGAAAACTTTTCTCGCACGACTCAGTCCAGTTGAACTTCTTCTCCTTCTTGAGCAACTCTGTCATGGGCCGGGCAATCTTGGAAAATCCTTCAATGAACCTCCAGTAGTACCCTGCTAAACCAAGAAAGCTTCTGATCTCGCTCACATTGGTCGGTTGTTGCCAGTTGGAGACTGTTTCGACTTTCCCGGGGTCTACTGCTACTCCTTCCGCAGTCAAAATATGCCTAAGGAAAGATATTTTCTCCAGCCAGAACTCACACTTGCTGAACTTAGCGTATAACTTGTGTGCCCTTAGTTTCCCCAGCACTACTCGAAGATGTTGCTCATGCTCCTCCACACTCTTGGAGTAAACAAGTATGTCATCAATAAAGACTACGACAAACTTGTCCAGCTCTTCCATAAACACCTTATTCATGAGGTTCATAAAATACGCTGGTGCGTTGGTGAGTCCAAAGGACATCACTGTGAACTCATACTGCCCGTAACGGGTGACAAAGGCGGTCTTGGGGATGTCGCTTTCTCTAATCTTGAGTTGGTGGTATCCTGATCTTAAATCCACCTTCGAAAAATACTTGTCTTTCTTCAGCTGGTCGAATAAATCATCTATCCTGGGGAGGGGATACTTGTTTTTGATAGTAACTTCGTTCAGCGAGTGATAGTCCACGCACATCCTCATGCTCTTGTCCTTCTTTTCTACGAAGAGCACTAGGGCTCCCCCATGGTGATGAACTTGGTCTGATAAATCCACTTCGTTGGAGTTCTCCTAGCTGCTTCTTTAATTCTGCCAACTCAGGGGCTGCCATCCTATAGGGTCTCTTGTCTATGGGAGAGGTTCCGGGGATAAGGTCAATGACGAACTCTATATCCCTATCTGGTGGCATTCCTGGGAGTTCTTCGGGGAACACAGTTGGATACTCCCGCACTACTGGGACATCCTCTATGGATTTGGCTTCCATGCTGAAAACCATTATGTCTGGTCTGTGTCCTCGGGTGTGGCAAGTCACTTGTATTCCGTCTGGGTTGGTTAGGTGTACTACCTTATCGGCACAACTTATGAGACCATGGTGTTGGCTTAACCAATCCATCCCAAGGATCACATCTATTCCCTTGGACATTGGTACTACTAGGTCCGCTAGGAGCTCTACCCCACTTAAAATGATCCTTACCCGGGGGCATCCCAGTTGACACTTGATGTCACCTCCGGGCGTTCGAGTTAATAGGGGTTCTTTTAGTAGTAGTGTAGGTATGCTATGCTTTTCCACAAAACTTGAGGATATGAATGAGTGCGATGCTCCTGAATCAAATAATATAGTTGCCAAGACTAAGCTGACCAGGAACTCACCGAGCACTACGCCTTGTGCTTCTTGAGCCTCCTATGCGATGATGTGGTTGACGCAGGCTCGTCCATAAGACTGCTGGGGCTGCCTCATCTGCTGGTTGTTGCTGTTGTTGCCAAAGTTGTTGTTGCTGCGTGCCGGCATGCGGTTGGCTCCAGATACGAGTGGCCTTGGCCCATTCACTGAGTTGGAGTAGGCGGAAGTTGTTGGCTTCTTGGCGTATGGGCAGTTGGCAATGAAGTGTCCGGTCTCACGGCTGTTGAAACACACCCTGGAGTTGTTGTTGTTGTTGGCGGTGACCTGGCTAGTGTTGCTTTGTGGGGGCTTCATGGTGTTCTGGTTGTTGTATGGTTTGAACTGGGTTCTAGGGCCTTGAGAGCCCGTGGCTTGCGACTGGGTCCTGTACTGCATGGGGGCTTGGAATCTGGACATGGGGTGTCCGAAGTTTCTCTGCCTCTGGGATCGCTCTTGCTGTTGGGCCTTGTGCTCCATGAACTTGCGCTTGTTCTCTTTCTTCTCTTCTGCCCTGGCTCTCTCTGTGAGTATGGCCATGTTCATGAGGGTGTTGAAATTTGGGTAGATCTGAGGGGTAAGTAGAGCCCTCAGCTCCGGAGTCAGGCCCTTCTTGAATATTTCCTGCTTCTTGGAGTCCTTGTCCACTTCTTCTAGGGCATAACGAGCCAGCTCTATGAACTGGTAGGTGTATTCCTCCACGGACTTGTTGCCCTGGCAGAGTTCACGGAACTCATCCGCCTTGCGCTTCAGTGTGGCTTCTGCGATGTGGTAGCGGCGAAACTCTTCCACGAACTCATCCCAAGTGATGGCGGAGGGATCCTTGGCTGCTGCACAATAGTTCTCCCACCAGGCTAAGGCTGTTCCGGTGAGCTGGTGAGTGGCCAAGAGAACCTTGTCTTGGTCTTCACAGTTGAAGGGCTCCAGTTCCCTTAGAATGGCCCTCAGCCAGTCATCAACATCCAAGGGATTCATGGACCCGCCAAAAGTGGGTGGTTTCGTCCTGAGGAATTCGATCAGCTTCTCATTCATGCCCAGAACTCGAGGCCTTGGGTGGTTGATGGCATTGAATATGGCCTCCATCAGTAGAGTCTGATTGGCTAGAACTTGTGCCAGTTCTACAGGAGGGGGTGGCGGTGGCAGGACAACGTTCTCTCCTCCATCTTCGCCTTGGTTCACTTCCTGGTCGTTAAGGCGCTCCCTTCGATCGGCTTGAGATCCTTCAGCGTCCATACGACCGGAGCCTTGGTGGGTCCTAGCAGGGCGCCTGGAAACCATCTGTAAAGGAGTGGGTTTTCTAAGAGATCTAGCTTTTATGTGATGTTTAAGTGGATTATGACGGATTTTCTTTTTGAAAAGGCAGGGTCTACTCCTGCCGGCAAGCACACAACAAGCACATAGCAAACAAGCAAGCACCGACAAATTTTACTACAAACAAGTGAGGAGGATACATCCCGACTACTCGACTGGTACAACACGGACACGCTACACGACTCGGTACTACGACAAAAGCTAAGGGTGCGACTCTAAGCTCGGACCAGTACGACTTCAATCCCTGGGTCAAGGCAACAGGGGTATGCTACTCACGAGGAGAGCCATCTTCCGGGGTTGAGTGCACTTCCAGCGGAATGAGCAGCTCGTCGTCATTCTCGCCCTCGGGGTTTCCATTCTCTTGGGGCTGTGCTGCGGCTTCGGTGGTCGCCGTTGGTTGTTCGGTGACTACTGGTGGTGCTGGCGGGACTTCAATAGTTCCTCCCCATCCTACAAGGGGTGTCCCAAGCAAGACTTGTGCTTCTCCAATGGCCGGAACAGGTGTTCCGCTGTTGGTCCATTCTTGCATGCGCTGGTCTTGGATCCGCTTGAGGCTTTCATGGGCAACGGCTTCACTGCTTATGGCGGCTGCGGTCCTTGCTTCAGCTTGAGCCACTCGGACTTGGTGCATCCTCACTGTGACTTCAGCTTGCTCGGCCCGACTGATTTGCTCCCTCAAGAGCTTGGCCTGGTCATCGAAGAGTTTGTCCAAGAAGACGAGGTAGGCAACTATGTGGTACAACAGGTCTTCTTGGTGGCGGCGTCGTTCCAAGTTTCTCATGCGGGCCTGCCAGACTGGGGTTCTGATGGCGGGGGGAAATACCTCATCGGTGTGGGGACGAGGTGTTCCTCGTAGATCCGACACAGGTAGCGGAGGGCTTTTCTGAGGGCCAAGGGGTAAGTGTCTCGGTGTCGAAACCCGGTGGTGGTCACACGCCACGGCTCGATGTTGGTGTGGTGGTTGCTTCTGGCGACGGAGAGGACCACCCTACAGCGTAGAGTGCTGAGTTGCTCGTACTCTCTGCTGTAGTACCTAGTGCGCTCAGTGATACCGAGGCGCTCCAGGGAGTTGATAAGGAGGCGAGCAAAACCAGGCTCCTCCTAGCACACGCCTTGGGTCCATCCATCTTCCGCCATCTGAAAACAAGGGTAGAGTTGAACAAGTTGTGGTGGGGTACAAAAGATAGATAGTTTTATTTAGCAACAGGGTTGGGGTACACTTCTCGGGGTACACTTATTATTACTAGAACACAGCTCTAGCCTAGACATTCTAGTCTATCCTCATGAGGACTCTTCCTCCGTCTGAATGCGACGCTTCTTAGGTGGGAGATCTTGCTCCAGTATTACGTCCTCAATCTGGATCCCTTTGTCCCAATGAGTTTCTTCGGGTTCTTCTTCCTCCAATTCAGCTTCTTAATCTCTCCTTCTATGTTCCTTGACTTCATCCCATAGGGCTTTATTGGCTAATAAAGTGTGTTCCCTTTCCCTAAGGTAATTTTGCTCCAGGTTGTGTCGGGCGACTTCCGCCATTGTTGTCATTATCCTTTCCAATTCTATCCTTTGCTCCACTCTTTCTGCTCTGTCGATCTGGTGCTTCAGCTGCTGAGCTTGTTCCTGGTAGAGGTGGTCTAGTCCATTGAGGTAGATGGATAGGTGGGATACTGCATCTTCTAGGTCTTCTTTCTCTCGTTCCAGTCCCCTCATGCGGTCAATCCATGAGAGCCCTCTACCTCTTGAGGGTGGGAAAAATCCCATTGGAGTCCTTCTGAGATGAAGCCTATAAACCACTCGTAGGCGTCGCAGGGCTTTCCGAGCAGCCTTTGGGTAGGTGTCAGCAAAGCGAAACCCAGTGGTGGAGATGAACCAGGGTTCTATGTCAGGGTATAGCGTACTTCTACGCACGAAGATCAGCACTTTACACCGAAGGGTGCCATAGCGTTCGTACTCCCGATAGACGAACTCTGGTGGGCCCCTTACTCCGACGCGCTCCAAGCTGAGTAGTAGCAGGTTAGGGAGGCCAGGCTGTGTGGGGAAAACTCCTCCATTCCATTCCAGGTTAGCTATCTGGAACTAAGTAAGGATCAGGGTAAGGATTTTGGGAAAAGATGAGCTTAGCAAAGAAAAGGTTAGAGAGGGGCCAGAGGAGGTCTCGTATCCTAGGGGTCGCGTCCTACGGTCAACCTACGGCTCTGATACCACCTGAAGCGTCCCCTCATCAAAGGTGACTAAATGTGACACAAATACCAGTCCCAGGAGGCTGGTAACACATTTATTACAATAGGTGGTTCAGTATTTTACATCACGGCGGCATAGAGGGCACGGAGTACCACACCATGGAAGCTCTCTGTGGAGGCCCTGAATACACAGGCACGGTTGGGTGTAGGGCGGCGACCTACTCGACATCTTCGGGGACGAAGTCGGGATCCTCCTCTGAAAAACAGTTAGTAAGCAAGGGTGAGTACAAACGTACTCAACAAGTTCAACCCCACCCATGGAGGGGCTTATAAGCAGACCATGCACAGGTTATATCAAGGATCAACTAAGGTTTATTTGCAAACTTATTTACTCATGCAGGGGTTCATTTTTAAAAAAAACTTTCGCAAACCATTTCTATAACCCAAGTATCGCATTTGTTTTGAGAAAACCAATTATGGACTACCGGACTCCCCGTCCGCAGTAGCCCAGGCACACAGCCACACACTATTCCAGAAAACAACTCACGCCATGAAAACATCCCAGACCCAAACACTAGTTTTTGTGACCACACCGTGACTCGTCCAATATCGTGGACACGGCTATTCGAATAGGTTTTACACTCTGCAGAGGTTGTACATCTTTACCCACAAGTAGGGTACCACCACACGAACACCTTAGTGTCGGCGCGGATCCTATCAAAGCCATTACCCACCTTAGCTAACCCTACGAGCCACCACGGGAGCAGCCAAGGGGTTATCACACATAACCAGGGCGCACCTCACACAGAGCGTACCCCTACTCCTTGGTCTCCCGCCGCTCACCCGCACACCAGATGGCAAGTAGAATAACTAGTGGGGTTTATGCTATGTCGTTGTCACATACAACGGTCGAGTGGTTGTACGATGATTTGGGTCAGGTGAGATGTCACGCAACCCGGTCCTTAACGATAAGATGGACAACTCCCAACATGCCCAACCACACAGGTACGAGCTCACCCATACTCCTAACACAGCGTCCATCCCGTCTACCCAGTTCTTTACTCATTTTCCAAAATATCCCATTCCCATTTTAAAGCACTCACTCATTTTTAAAGCGATCATTTAGACCAAACAAAGTTTCAATCATAGCAATCAAGGGTGGCTATCCTACCATGTTTTTGCAGTAAAACAATATGCAATTTATAAAACGGGTATAGGGTGGTGTTTATAAAACTAGGACCAAAGCATGCATCAAAGGATGAGATTGAACTTGTCGTCTTTGAAGTCCTCGAGAAGTTCCGGCTCGGTGTTTGGGATCTCGGGCTCCTGCTCGCAGTACTCGGCTCCAAGCTACGGCTCGCGGTACCCTCCTTCGTTCACTCCGTCGGCTATAGCGCACACACAAGCAAGCATGCAATCAATATAAGCACACTCAATTTTCCCAGCTGAGCTCGAGGAACAATAGGTAAATAAAATTGAGGAATAAGTGCTATGCAAGGGGTTTTAGATAATGGATCAGTGGCGGTATACCCGGGACAGGTATGATGAATTTTGGGCGCGATTTGAAATAAAGGTGCGCATAAAATGATGGGTTAAAGGGGTTTTAGGATTAATTAAAAATTTAAGGTCCTACTAGTAATTAGGGTTGAAGGGCCTAATTATAATATTTAGATAGGGTGAGGGTCTAACTATAATAGCCTAGGGGCCTATTTAAAAAGGGTAGGGTTGTTTTGGTGCAATAGTTTAAAGGGGTGGGATCTAATTGAAATATAGGAGAGAGAGAGAGTAGAGAGGGGAAAACTCGGTGGGGGAAGGAAAAAGGCCAGGGGGTTTTCGGCTAAATATCCATCTCCTTCCTCCCCCTCGAATCAGAACAGAGAGAGGGAGGGAGGTGGCTCGGGTGCGGCCGGCCTGCGGCAATCCGGGCCACGGCGGCGGTCGGGCAGTAGTGCAAAACAAAGAGGGCTTCACGGGTATTCGATTGCCCTACCTACCTTGGGCTGGGATGGTGTGTAGAGGTGGGTCCTCGGGCGGTGGCGGACTGGACGTGGTGGTGCTTGGTGTGGCGACGCTCGGGTGCCTATGGGGAAAGGGGTTCGGCTGTAGCGGTGCAGGGTGAGGTGGGAGCGCGGCGGGGTCCTTTTATAGCCGCGGGGAAGGCGGAAACCCGGCCGGACTTCGAGCTCGAGAAGCTTCGGGCAATGGCGGTGGGGGAGAAAAATATCCCGCCGTTTTCCCGTCCGGCGAGGTTATTGGCCGGGATTCGTGGCGGAAAGTAAATGCGACGCTGTGGGATGGGACGGGTCGGCCAGCGACGCGGTGGTGGCAGGCGGCGGGTCGCAGCGGCGGTGTTTGGTGGAGGCGACGGCTTGGGCGGGGCGCCGTGGTGGCCGTCGGGCGTCGGGGAGGGGTCTCGTCGCGGGCCCGTGCTCGAGCAAGGAGGGGAGGAGGGATCGGGCGCGGGGCCGAGGTGGCGTGTGGAGGGGGGCGCGCTGTCGGGGCAGGGCGCAGGGCCGCGGCAGGGGAGCCAGCCGAAGGAGGAATAAGGGAGAGGAAAAGGAAGGACGGGAAAAAGAAGTGAAGAAAATAAAAAAGAAAAGAAAGAGAGAAAAGGGAATAGGAAAAGGAAAATAAGGGAAGAAGAAAAATAGAAAGGGATTTAGAAAATTAGGAGAAATCCTAGGAAAATTAGGAGAGGGGGGAAGAAGGATTTTTGCGGAATTTTCTGGTTTTCTCAGATACCGGCATTAATTTCGGGACGACGGTGATGGCGAGGCAGTCCGGCGGGCGGGACCGGCGGGCGCGGGATTCCCGCGTGGTGGCCGACGGCGGCCGCGCCGGGGCGGGACGCGGTGGGCGACGACCCGAGTGCGTGCGGTGCCGGCGGGATTCGCGGCACGCGCGCCGAGGGTGAGAGAGAAAGGGGGAAAACGACCGGGGTTCCGAGGGGATAAATGAGCTCAGCGGGAAAGTTTTGAAAACACGCGTGATTTAGTAGGTGATTTATTAGGAGCTAAAAACGTGGGCGTTACAACGTTGAGAGGAGGCAACTAGCTGGTGGCTAGGTGGGCCCCACGTGGGTATGAGGTGGGTGGGTAAGGAGACATTGGGGAATACAAATTTTATGATTTTGACAGAAACACTCTCCAAATTGCGATTCTACGAGGTCTTCTACCCTATCAACTCCTCTAATATATGAAGAGTGGGCCTGGCTGAGGGGTAAAGTGAACCCGAATTAGGTGAGAAAAGCTTTTCAAATTATTCGATCTTTAAGTATAGATACACGATGCAAGCCTGCAGCGTTTGCTCATGAATGGAGACATGCATGGGATATTCCTGCGGGTGGTGCTAGCCATCACTTGAGGGAAAAAAAACAATTTGTCGCTGAAGGTCTTGCGGTAGTAGGAGCTTGGAGTGCATCAAAAGGAAACGAAATTGAAGACATCAGTCACATGCAACATTGATTGAAATTAAAAAAATCCATAAATCACAAACCGAGTATCAAAATTAAAATTTGATTTCACCATTGAATTTCTGACAATAAAAACTTCGAAACAAGATCTCACTTCACTATATTTTCATAAACTCTTTTTATTTGTATTTTTAATTAAGGTTATATATACTGTTATCGTTAGAACAAAACGAATGAAGTGCGAGAACAAATGAGAACTGTCAGAACAAGTTTGTATGTCATCCCGAACAACAAATGTAGTGTCAGAACAAATCAGAACAAGGGTCGGAACATGTTATTAGTAGCCAAAATAAGATATTACTATAGACAGAATAACTTATTATTATGGCATCTCGAATAAAACAAAATAAAGTGTCAGAACAAACGAGAACAACTGTCAGAACAAAATCCTATTATAGTCGGAACAATTTTGTGTGTCATCTCGAACAAAAACAGATATAGTGTCAGAACAAATCAGAACAAGCCCTTTCAACCAAGCCAGCTGGACCTTCTTGGGAATTTCTTGGAATACCACTCTGGATCATCAACTGATGTTTCTCAAGGCAAGAGAAGATTTCAACTCAGTTATTTTCAGAGAGGTGGTTATCATTGCTTCCTGGAATTTATGGTGTCATTGTAATGACATCATTTTTTATGGTGCTTCTCTTTCTTTTTCTGCTTGGCATCGTGCTTTTATTCATGACTTAAAGGCAGTCACTTTGAGAGTTAAACCGCAGCTTAAGATGAAACTTGATAGTTTTCTGAGTAGTCTCTTATAATCTTACCTTTTCTTTTTGGGCCTGAGGCCTTGTAAATTGTACATATTATTTTTGTATATATATGAAAAAGAAAGGTAGGGCCTCCCCTACTGTTTCGTAAAAAAACATACCAGAACAAGAGTTAGAACAAGTTATTATTATAGCCCGAACAAGATACGTATAGACAGAACAACTTATTATTATAGCGAGAACAAAATTTACATCTCATCTACAAATATTAATGGAAGAGAAAAATATTAAAAAGAAAAGAATATATATAAAAAGATGGAAATACAAAAAATAGAAAATAAATAAAAATAAAAGAGGAATAAGATAACAGAAATAGAATAAAAAGAAAGAAATAAAAATGAAACATAAAAATAGTATTAGAAAGTAAATATAAATAAAAAGAAAAAAGGAAAACAAGCAAATAAAAAAGATGCAAATAGAGTAAAATAAAATAGAAAGTAGAAATAAATAAATAAAAAGAAAGAAGAAATAACAAATAAACAGGAAAAGTAAAAAAGAAACAAATATTCATCAAGAGAAAAATATAAAAAAGAAATATGAAAATAAAAAATAAAATAAAATAGGTAGTAGAAATAAATATAAAGAAACAATAAATAAAAAATAAACAAGGAAAATAAAAAAGGAAAAATAGAAATAGAAATAGAAAAAGAAAAGAAAAGAAAAGAAAAGAATAGTAAAAAAGAAATAGAAAAGAAGAAAAAAAAGAAAAAAAAGAAAACCCAGCCCCCGCGTCACACGACGCTTCAGCGACAGGAGGTCGCTCAGCGACTGATAGTTTCGGCTATTCCTGCGGCCCAATCGTGGGATCTTCCCTTCCCTTCCCTCACCCCTATCGTCCGAGGGAAATTAAAGAAAACGAAGAAAAGACTTTGTCTTGTCAAAATGTCAAAGGCCCCAGCTAAAATGAGCTACATTTTACCCGGTGCTGCCATCCTTTGAACAATCACTCGTTTTTTGAAGCGCCGCCACTGGATTATTGGGCGACTTGGCAATAAAAGTCTTGATGTTCGGTGGTGGTGGTACTGGTATGTAGTACTCCATCCGTTCTGGAAAAACCTCACGTTTAGATAGTGACACGGTCTCCAAAACACAACTTTAACCTCTTGTTATTATAAAACTATTAATCAAAGAGTGATATATATAACTTTTTATGAAAGCATTTTCAAGACAAATCTATTCGTATAGTTTTCACATCTGCAAACTTAACAGCTTAAAAGTTATCGATGATTTAGATTCCCAATGTGTGACTCAAACCTTGTCCTAAACGTCAGGTTTTTCAGAACGGAGGGAGTATCTTCAAGCGATTCAGACGTTTTTGGTTTATATGTATTGTGAGGTACTCCCTCCTTTCTTGTTTCTAAGGCGGATGCTAAACTATTCCAGAGACCAAGGCAGCTCTAGGAGCTTGAGCCAGCGTTTACATCCTCCATCTTTTTTGCGCCATGGTCTTTCATTCTCCCAATTCTAGCGCATGCATGGTGCGATGCAAGATGGTTATTGGCCAACTCACTCCCCAGGGAGTTAAATTTCTATCTAACTAGGTACGTGCCCGTGCGTTGCTACGGACATCCAAATGCCTACAATGCAAAAAAATACACAATAAAATTTATATAATACGACTTTTTATTTCTCAAATTAAGACATCATATCTCAAGAATGTCTTGAAATAGTCCAAGAACAAAATTAAAACTAATAGACATGGGATTCAAACACCCCCAATGTTGCTCATGCTAACTCGATAACACAACTTCAGCAGAAAAAAGAATCGTAACACTATCTCGACAAAACTGCCAGCTGCTTTGACTTTGGTCATGTGCACGATCTCTATGTCAATTTTACTCATGCTCGGTGTTACAGACCAACGAATGCACTATCACCCATTAGGCAATGGCGGGGAAAAGAATAAGAAACGGCAAAACAGCTCTTCTATGTAAGGCTTTACAGGTATCAGATCTCAAGGAATTGTATGCACTCCACGATTAACCTTGCGGTCTCTCCATCTGCCTCCATGTCCAGTGTTGGAAAAGGTTTTCAAGATGGCCTGCAGTGTGATGGAGAGGGACGTGGTCATCAAGTTAAGCATGGCCTGCAGTGTGATGTTTGGGCTCAGGAAGAAGATGACTGCAATGGCGCCTGATTGCCACACCTTCAGCTGTGCAAAGGCGGCCTCCTGCATTTGTGATGTTAAAAAAATTGATTATTTGTCGTTGCAGACAAGAGATTATGCAGGAAATAAAGATTTTCTGCTCCCAAAAAATAGGAAATAAAGATTTTCAAACTATACACTATACCAAATTAACTGATTGATAACTCATTCAAAACTTCTAGTATTGAAGGTGCGGTTTCTACAAAAGTCCACCACACCATCCAGATAAGGATGCTCATACTCAAAATAACATGGAAAGCAGCTTCCAGACTGCATGGTGGCCTCCAGCTGGACATTTGGGCCAGTAAATTAAATTGGAGCAACAAAAGTAGAACACATAATTGCTATCAGACTACAATGTGATTATAATGTAGTGTCAAGCTTAAAAGGCATTGGAAAATACACTAAATGCAACAGAAATGTTTCCATGTCAACCATATGCAGCAAGACTGTTTTCATGCTAACTTTCATTAAACTAAAATGAAAAAGACAGATTATATGTAATTACACCTATGTCATCACAACCAAAAAGCCTGGGATTTTTCTCTTTGCTAAAAGAGCAAGACTGGATAACATATCACATTTCTTTAGAAGAAACACTATTACATTTCCTAAAGGCCAATCAGAGATATAAGTTGCACCTCTGAAATTAGCCAACAAAAAACAGGTATGTTCTGAAACTTGATCTGCAGGATACACCATATTAACATTCCAGCTTTGAAAAGATACTGACATCTCGTTACCTCAGGTATGTCCCATCCTCCTCTTGTAGCCCAAGTGCTTAGATTTCTCACAAGCAGAACAAAGTTCACTGCAAATGCTTGATTATCCAAATAGCCTGTCAACAAAACGAAGAAAGATGCATAACTTTTATCCCCTCTTGGGATGTCGCTGGTCACCTTGGGATTCTGGTCATTTTGCTTTCGATGACAACGCAAGATGATCTGATATTCTTATGAACTTCAACTGACAGTGAGCATCTGCATTTCATCCATCAATATGCCGATACTGGCACTCCACAGGGTCCAGCTCCATCTCAAAGAGGCTGTGAATTCTTGGGACTATACTGGTATGAGCTTGAACCTAGCCAAAATAGTTTGCTACCTATATTTATCCATAATAATCAGATAAATGGATCTATACTGTCCTAGCATAAGCATGTGGGAACATCCTTGGGAAGTAAGTGTGCTTCGCCTTCACGATCAACCAGTAAAGAAAGAAGCAGGGGATGTGAGCGATGGCCATGCCAAAGTACCTGCACCAAATTTATGATTGCTATAAGGATTCCTGGATGATCGATAGTTAAGGACGAAATGAGGGGATAAAGGCAAATGCCATAGAGGGGCTCCAGATGATGAAAGATCCAGAAATGGGTACGGCCACCTGAAAAAGTGAAAAAAAGCACAGTTTTGTCACCTAAGGTACGACATGAGCCCTAAATCAATGCATACATAACTGAACCGAAGCAAAGATATCGGTATACATTGCGTCGCAAAGCAAACTAACACCGGCTAGAAGAATAGGCTTTGCTAACTGGAGTGCACCAATTAGTGTTGGGGGAAACTCTAAAATTTCATCAAAATATGGCTCAAATATGCATGGTCAACATCAAACAATTTAGCTGAAGTGTATTCAGAACAAAATCACGACACACCAGAATCTGTTCAATATATGTCCAAATTGCTTTAAGACAAAATGCATGTCACGCTCATGTACCAACTTCTAGGTTTTGTTATCTGCTCTTAGTGTACGATGAATTACCAACAGAAACATGGCATTCGATTCAAGAAATGGTAAACCAAAGGCATTCCATTTAAATATCTTAATTATGCAGCAAGGAAGAAAAATTACCAGGATAAGCCTCCACAAGCATGAAGAACCCACTGGAATGTTACATAGGCACAACTCCAGAAAATAAAGAAAGCCATTCGGTACCAGGGAAAATGCTGAAAGTCCACGAGTGTGATGTAATTAAACCAACTGACACACAGGGAGATCAAAATAATTTACAAGTAATCGTACCATATTATTGAGAACTGTTTCTATAAGTAGAAAAACAACATTTAGAGAGTGCATGCCATCAGTGACCTGTGTGAAATTTTGACAGGCAAGATATTAAGGTATAAATCGTTATATATGAACAGCTACCTTGGTATAAATAAAAAAAGTCATGAACGTCTCAGTTCATTTTCCCCTACAACTCGTGGGGGCTTTTCAATTTTCAGGTGCTCATGGTAGGCCATAAACAGAGATCAGTGATGGCGCGGGGAGAGGAGAGGAGTGTGCGGCGGCGGCGCGGTGAGAGGAGAGGTGGGGTGGGGCATACCGGATGGGGTCGTGTGACTGTGGGGTAGGATCGGAGGGAGGACGCTGAGGCAGGCGGGTGCGGCAGACTCGCGGGAGGGCAAAATCACCTTGCGCACGTAAAATTACGTACCATATTTTTTTCTCCATTTCATACTTTTTAGGAAAGCGACCTCCTTCTCCTTGATCTCCAGCATACCATGAATAACATCATAGAGCATTTGATTTTACCTAAAGAAGATAAAGCAACAACATTAAATGGCATCATTTCTTTTCCAAATACGCATTAATACTTAAGTTAGGCATTAAGATAAAATAAATATCATATTACATTACCTACAATGTCAAAACCTCCTTGTATACAATATTCTTCGTATACGTTCCATTCACCGGTAATACTCTTTTCTGTTTCTTGACTACCCCATTTTGTTTTCCCTTGCCCTTTGCTTTCTTTTTTGCATCTCTATTTTCCTGCCTTCTAGCTTCTTCCTCCTCTGCCTCTGCATTAGGCGGGAGGGCGAGGATCTTGATGTTGGTTCGGTTAGTGGCTCTAGACATGGCAACATACAACTGACCATGGGAGAACACAGGTGCGGGCAAGTATACTCCTACATTTGGTATTGTTTGACCCTGTGACTTGTTTACCGTCATGGCGAAGCTAAGCCTAATAGGGAACTGCTTCCTCTTGAATTGAAATGGGAACATCTCATCATCAGAGGGGCACAAGGGTATCCGAGGAAGGAAAACCCTCTTCCCGGCATGCTGCCCCAAAACAATTTCAGCATCTATTGAGTTTCTTTGGCACCCTCGAACCACCAGCCTCGTTCCATTGCAAAGTCCGTTGGCAGGGTCTAAATTTCGAAGCAATATTACTGGGCAGCCGATCTTGAGCTTCAGAACATGTGGAGGTAGCCCGTTGGGAGTCAATGTGTTAAGGAACTCCTGAGGATAATAGTTATGAGGATCATCAACCGCTTCGTCGAAACTATGGTACAACATCTCCCCACCCTGGAACTTGTTGATCATCTTCAAGTTAATATTATCCACCCAGTCATTACGTGTTGATAAAATGGCTCTGGAGGTGATGTAATCCTTGTTTGTCATGTTTGCATTGATATTTGGAAAGATGCTCTCGATCAATGTGTCTAGATCTCTCTCCGATTCCCCAGTGTATGGGACACATATTTCATCAGGAAGTCGTACATCACCATCTTCATTAACCTCCTCTGTGCCATTACCAATGCGCAACAAATAATCCGCGAACCATCGGTCACTTTGGGCCCTCATGTTGCGCACGAGCTTAAGATGCCGCATGAACTCCCAAAGATACGACTTTCGCAAGGAAGCACCAACAATTTGAGCCCTGGATCCTTTACGTACAACAGGGAGGACCTGTCTGAAATCTCCACCAAATACAACTGTCTTCCCACCGAACGGAAGATCCTTACAATCCATTATATCACGCATGCTATAGTCTAGCGCTTCCACAGCCTGCCTCTTCGTCATAGACGCCTCGTCCCAAATGATGAGAGACGCTTGCTGCAGGAGCTTGGCAGTTCCACACTGTTTTGTGAAGCCGCAGCCGCATTTATCGTCGAGTGTTAGGGGAATCTTGAAACGTGAGTGGGCTGTCCTCCCACCAGGCATTATAGATGCTGCGACACCTGATGTAGCAGTAGCAACGGCAATTTTGTTTTGACTGCGAACTGTTCCAAGTAGCGCTCTATACAAAAAAGTCTTCCCTGTGCCGCCCGGTCCGTCTACAAAGAATAGACCACCTTGTTCAGTGTCGACTTTGGACATTATCTCGTCATAGGCAGCCCTCTGCTCCTCATTTAGTAAAGAGGATAATCCCACATCTTCTAGATTTGTGTCAATGCTGGTCTCCTCAAATATCTCACGAGGGACCGCGCTAGTGTCATCAAATGCATCATCAATTTTGGGTAAGGGGAACTTATTTATGTCTTTGTCGTTATCCCTAGATTTCATAGACTGCAGCATGTTCCTGATGTCAATCAAAACCATCTGTTCCACCTAATGAGGGTTTGGATTCCTATGCTTGAAGTCTTCTGCCATTGCGTCAAAGTGTTTTGTCCACAAACCGGCCACATCCTTCGGCTCCTGAGAACACCGCATTGTAGCGAACAACCTACGTAATGAGGATGGCATCTGGACCATACTACTTTCAGTAAGACATTCGTCAAGCGTGTTGTCATCTTCGATCAGACCTGCAGCACAAGCAGCATCACGGAACGAATCATAATGCACACCATTCACAGTCCTAAGGTGCCTCCATGACGTCGCTCCTGCAACATGGTTTAGGAGGACCCGAAGAAAATAACGTTCGCCCTCTGCCGGATTTGCAGATACGAGTCTCCCGACCTGGTATGCCGAGTTTTTCCTTGGTTGCCAACATTTATCTTTCTTATTCCAGGTATAATACTGTGGAAAGTCACGATACAAGATTTCCCGAGCTTCAGGGTGATGGTAGTTGTAGTTGAACCATTCTGTGAGCATAGACTCCTCGATACGCGGCTTTTTTAAAACTCGTTCAATCTTGTTCCGTACGTGAAATGAGACCATATGCTGGCCAGGGAGATGGCACTGCAGCACCTGCACGGGTGGGTGACACTGGTGTAAATCAAAGGCGTATATCCTCCACATCGCTTCTGGAGGCCCCACCCACCGAGCCTCTCTATACTCCGTGATCTCATCAACGGTCCCATTGGCATCTTTTTTTCCATTTTCCCTAACAGCGACAGATGCTTTGTCATGCCCCTTGTATATATACTTAAATAGATATTTCACGGACTTAATGCTGCTGCATGCCTCTACATTAATGTGGCAGTTGAAAGTACGTATGAGATACGGGTTGTACGGGACAACCCATCGATTGTCCAGCATGTGACCTCGAACCATTTCCTTACGACCATCATCACGCCGCCGGTACCTTGGGTACGAATCCTTGCCTTGCGATGTCGAATCACAGAATGGTCGCGGGTAATAGTTCTTGCATGAACTACGGTCCTTTGTGCATGGGCAGCTTGGATTAAGCGCACCGCAGGGTCCATGCATCATATGCTTTGTGACCATCTTGTAGAGCTCAGGGTACTCCTTCTTGTTGGGTAGCTCTGCAGAGATAATCATGTCGTACTGCTCTGGGCAAGTGATCTTGTACTTCCTCTGCATTATCAGCAGCCAGTGTGCATGCGGCAAGCCCCTCTTCTGGAACTCAACAACATATACATAGGCTTTAACCTTCCCAAGTATGTCGTTGTACAACAACCGCCGCCTCAGCTCCTCCAACTTGGCTCTGAACACTCGAGCCACGAGATCTGGACGGTCCTGGGCGCACTGTCCTGGACATAGTTCATTCTTTATCTCATCCCAATTCGGATTGCATGTCATGGTGAGGAAGACATCCGGTCTGCTGTACTTCCGAACCAGCGCCATCGCGTCCATGTATCGACGCCTCATATCACAGGGACCACCTATGAACGTCGGTGATAGAACTGTACGCTTCCCAACCTCACCCGCGTCTTCCACCCCGTTACAATAGCTGTCAACCAAACCCTGGTACAAGTCAGCCCTCACAATATCCTGATTGTTTTGGTAGTAGTCCAGACGTGAAGATTCTATCTTCACGTAAGTGTCGACGGCAAACTGCTGGAACAGACGCTTGCCATATAGTATCGGGTTGAAAATGCCAGGCCGCATCTGCAACCTGTACGAATAGTAATCACGAACTGAAACGCATTTATTCCCGGCGGACCCTACACACAGGAAAGCTATCGGTTAGTATCATGATGCACGGTAATCGGGTCATATTTGTTAAGAGGAAATATGCAATTACCTGCTTCATCATCGCCACCCCCCTGAGCACGTTGCTTGCGGATCGCTCGGGCTCTGTTAACCTGCGCCTTAGTCACACCAACTTTGGGAATGTAGTTGTGCCACCCGAACTCTCCCCTTGGAAAGAAAAGCGGGTACGAGAGGGGGTCGTAGCAGCCATGATACGACCGAATGCCTTTCCATGACCTATCCTTCCCGTGGAGAACGACACTATTTTCAAACTGACCCCGATGCTCACTCCCCTCAATCCAAACGGAGGCAACCTCTGACGTTAAAGGCTTGTTGTATGTTTTCTGGTCCAATCGTGGATCAAGGTTGAACTCGATATGGTAATCGGAAAAATCCTCTACCTCTCCCATAGTGCGAAGTTGATCCGAGTAGGGATTAACACCACTACTGAAGATGTTTACCAACGTACGAATAACCTCTTTGTCTTTCTCTTCAGTCTTCTCACAACACTTGCTGAGCCTATAATCAAGATCAGGATCGTCGTCGTAGAAATAAAGCTCGAGGTGATTAGGTTCATACTTATTTTCTTTGCCAAAGTTTTTAAGATTATGGTAAAGGGCACCATGCGCACGGAAGGTGTATATGGGACACTTCCGAGTGTCGGTGGTCGCACCATCAATATTACAGTGTAGAGAAGTGAAGGAGAAGTGCCCATTAAAATATCTGATGTGGTCGCGAAAATGCCTGGCATCAGAGTCAGAGGCCGTCCACAACCGCACGAGTTCATCCGGGGGCGTCTCGGGGGTGGATAGATGAATGGCTCCACTACGGCAGCAGAATCCCGGCGGTTCATACTCAAACTTCTTGGCGTTGCAGAACTCGCAATTATCTACTGGCTTCAGCACGTGACCCTCTTTTGGGACATTGGCGTAAACCCCACAAAATGGATCTGGTGCATCCGATTCAATAGTACCCTCATCACCCCTCGTGAGGTCATCATTCACGACGGCATCATCATCATCCTCTGATAATATTTAGCATAGGTCAAGGGTGCTATATATTGGTTTTAATGAAATCTTAACGTTAGATAATAGCAGCGAGGTATACCTTGTCCCGCGAAAAGAAACCCTTCATCCTCTTCCTCGTCCTCATCGAATACGATGTTTTCATCACCATCTGAGCAACCACATGTGACTTCAGTGGTGAGACAAACATAGGTGAATATGATCAATGTGAACGGGAAGAACATGTGTGTCATGGACAAATACCTTGACAAGTGTATCTGTGCAAATCGCGTGTTGGCATAGAGGCTCATCAACCACAGATGGTTGTGTCTGAGTACACCTTTCATTACGAGGTTTCGTTGTTCCGTCAGCCGAAGGGTAGGTTTGCGTGACACCTTTTTATATACAACATTAAAACACATTTTGGTTTTTAATTTATCAGTTATAATATAATATAGGTTGGCAAGTAGTTTACCATTTTCAACAACACACGACTGTGTCGGCTGACTCGCAATGTTCTCATTTTCACCAGTGCTCCCATTGGTGTTTCTTCCAATGGTTGATTCAAACTCCTGATTACGACGCTTTCGTCGAGATTCTCGCAATCCTGGAGTTAGGTGGGTTGTATGGATAGTGTTGGATAGAAATGTCTCCGGGGTTTCTTCTTGCTGTGGAGGTTCCCGTACTTCTGCCTCGACATAGATAGGACTGCCACCGAAATCGGGGATCACCATCTCTTCCGATACTTGAGAGGCAGGCTTATCACCAGGAGGGACTAAAAGCTCTGGCTTCCATTGAGGGTTTGCCATGGCAATGGAGTCAGGATGCAAGTTTTTTTCACGTTGTTCTTTCATCTTCTTTTTGTAGTTACACTTGGAGAGCCTTGCATTCTCCTTCTTCTCTTGCGGCGTCTTAAATAGTCTCTTTGCAGCTCTAGCATCACGACACTTCTTATTAAGTGCCTCCTTTTGAAGAGGAGACATCGCCGCATATCTTGCTCTATTCTTCCTACGCCTAAGCTCACCAGGAGAAATGTTCTGGTCGTCGATGGCGGTTGTTTCATCAACCGTGCCTAAAACCATGATCATTAGGTTGTATTAATGATTTAACTATGTTTATGTTTAGTGTAAAAGGTTGATTGTTTTATATTGTTTTAAATCATTCATAAATTTCTCCAAAATTGTTTCTCCAAATCATTACTATTGATAGATGATTACATAACCAATAACAAACTGAATAGATATTCTCCCCAATAACACGCCAATCTTTGGGTAGACAGTCATATATAAAATTTTTAAAAAAGAACTAATGCATGTAAGCAAACATGGTGCATTGTATACACCCATAATTAAGTGATTATTGATTTTATCGATGACATCTATATACAAAATTCTAAATGTCAAGATACCAACAGCAACAGGAACAGTAACTCTATTTTTGTATGCAGATTAATTATTACTTACCTCCTTCAACAATAGTACTATAAATGGAACTGCCATGTATGCAATCCCTGACTGTATCTGCGTTGATTAATACCTCGTCCCAGTCTACAAAACAGACATTCAATAATGCATGTAAACAAACATAAGTAACAGATTATGCAACATATTATTGGCTCAGAAAAACCTGGCAAGTCATTAATTGGGGTCAAATGTCCCCTATGGAGCCAGTCGGTGTCTTCATCTTCATTCATTGGTACACTAACACCTAGAAAAAATAAAAGAAGGATATAATTAAATAAATGCTTTGTTGATTAGTTTCCCAGATTCAATTTTTAAATGTTGGCTTGTTCCAAACCTGGAAGGTCACTGTGGTGACTCAAATGTCCCATATGGTCCCAGTCATTATCTTGATCCATTGCTGACATCAAATATATACTCAGCACACACCAAAACCGCATACACATGTGATCCATCAGCCAATTATATGATTATTAGTTCAGACAAACCTGGCAATTCAGTGTTTTGATTCAAATGTGACACATGTAGCCCTGCACCATCTTCATTATCATCCATTGATGCGCTAATATCTGGTCAGAATTAAATCACACAGATCATGAAAAATCTTCCATCTGATGCACATTGATTAGTCAACAAGAAATGGAGTTGGCGTAGATTCTTACCAATTGCCAAAGCCTTCGCCTTCAACCGCCTCTCACGGTCCATCCTGTTTCTTTCATCCTTTTTCTCCCTTGACAATTTTTCATAGCATTCTCGATCCACCTGACTCTTATGAGCTTTAGAATCTTCGTTTTCTTGCGACTCAACACATGGTACTATATCAACTGTCACATGTAGGGGTTACACAATTGGTAAGGAACAGGATGCATCACAATACTGACATTGTTCTGACCTCACAACATGCATGATATATATGAACATCACATAGACACACAATGTGCATGGCAGCAGATAGAAAAAAACCGGCGCTGGCCAATATTTTTTCCCTTTGATGTGGGTTATTCATTTTCAGCCATTGATGAACTAATACCTGGTCAGAATGCGACCATGCATTCCATCAAATCACTAATCGATGCATGTGGATTACTCAACAAGACAATACAGTTGGGGTAGCTGCTTACCATTTGCCAACTCCTTCTTCTTCATGCGCCTCTCACGGTCCTTCCTATTCCTCTCATCCTTCTTCTCCCTTGACATTTTTGCATAACGTTCACGATCCATCTGACTCTTACGTGCTTTAGATTCCTCTTCTCGCCGCTCACCATGTGGTACTACATCACATGCGAAGTTGGAGTTACATCACTGGCAAAGCACGTATGTGTACCATGACATTTGAGCTAAGGAATATCACCAGTTTGATATGTGTTTGTGAGGTCGCCAAGAGGAACCCCGACCCGGCTAGAATGCGACTGGTGCGCCATAGAGTTATATTGTCACGTTTTACACGGAACGTTTTGAAAGTAATCACAACCTCCTAGCCTCTTCAGACACCCCTTCCCCACCACCACCTCAACCGTATTCTCTACAGCAGCAGCCCTCTGCAAAGACAAGCAATCAAACCCAAAATCAACAGAGATCATAATAGAAAACACTCCACTATTTCTTAGAAACATTTTAGTTTGTCATATGTGAATGGATAAGCAAACTTGGCAACTTGATAGCTTCATGCATGGATTATTGTGCATGTTGCATGGTTTGGTCAAATGATTCTCTGATGGTTCTTCATACAGTATCCAGAATCGCAGACCACATGTCAATGAAATGAGAAACAAAAGAAATTTGTACACTTCAGGTTACTAAGCTACTACCTGAAATATATTTAAGTTGTTTTATATAGTGCGTCTGTTTTCAATACGCACAGACGAATCTGAACCTAGGATTCTAAAGGCTATTTGGCAATTGACACAACATTCATTCAATATGAAGGAATGCTTCAGGAAAAACCCATATCTGCATCTAAAGTCGTTGTTCCTGTTATTTGCTAAAGATTAAAACATCCATACAAGTAGTAGTTTGGTTTAGAAAACTTAGTTGGGAAAACAGTCGATGGTGAAATACTGAAGCTGGCTTAATATGAGCACAAAGCGGAAATGCTTTAATTAATGAATTCTGCTTCAGATGCATTCTCCTTTTTTGTGGGGATATTGTGTAACTTTTAATGTGAATATAAAGGATACAATGAAAGTTGGACCCACAGCTTACAAAAACTACCAGACATGAAAAGGGCAATACACAAAATGCATAAATAGACGAAGTGGGGGTGTGTAATTGTACACTGGTGTGTGATGATACACTTGAAAAGGTTAACTATCATGAGCTCATAGTTTCAACAGTTTTGTCTACAAGAGAGGGCTCCTGGTCATAACTGGGACAGATTTACAATTGCAATTGAAACGTTATTAGCCAATACATAAATAAAGAACCAAAAACAAATTTCTAAGGACATATGGATGATGCAACCAAGTATCTTGGTTTTCCCCTCACTTCATAGTAGACATGCAGTTTATAATTCAGAGACACAGAAAGTGCATATCAAATTCCTATTGTACTGTGTGGTTTTGTTACTTGCGCCCTTAAACTTTAGAGTGAATTTCATATCCACTAAACTGTTACCTCTACTCCTAAAAAGTGTGAAAGTAAGACAATCCTATCGGTTCACCTTTGCCCCTCCACCTCTTTGCCTAGACCTGAGTGTGGTTGAAGGTGAAAGTCATCTGTTGCCATAAGGTTAATGTGTTAGCTACTTAGAAGTGTGATACAGAGAATTAGTGTTTGAGGCAGATGTAGTCCAAATCAACTCAGTCTAGAATCAAATTTATGTTTGCCAAACTTAAGAGAAGAATTGATTCTAACTCATTAATTCATAGTCGCTAAGGCAAATTACCTGTCCAACATCAAGATGTGTGTTCAATTTCAAGTCGTTCTTCGGATATATATGATGTCTTAAATTGAGATATACAATGTTGTGTTTGCATGATATACTGTAATTCAGTATTATGATTTATTGACATTGCTTTCGTACTATAAAATTGTTATTAAAGAGATTACAAACCTATGGGAACAACATATCAGGCCCCATACCCAAATCGTTTGCTAACTTAACAAGCATAAAGCATCTGTATGTATTGAGTATCTTTATTTTTCGCCCATAAGTGATGCTTCTCTAATGTAAACTTAGTAGTGATTATGGTTCCATTTTACCTTTAATCACATGAACAATAACTCACTAAGCAGGCAAATCCTATATGAGCTGTCCAAATTGCCTTCACTTCTTCATATTTAAGTGGACATGTACTTTTTCTCTATTTTTTCTTTTGTTATGCAAGATGATAATGAGTTGCACAGTCAATACATTCTTGTACTGTAAACTTGCAGCCTTGTTGACAACAAAATTTATATGGGCCTCTTCCATCAAAATTAGCGGAAACACAGTTTGGAGCACCTAAAGAACAGGTGCTTGACAGTCTCATGTAGAGGGCAAAAACATCACCTCTTGTCTCATTGCCGGTTTCTGTTTACCAGATTATCCAAATAGTTGGATGCAGTTGGTCTATTCACATCAACTTTCTACAGGAACCCTTCACTCTGGAGATCATTCTCATTGGTAACTAAAACAACAATTTACTTCATCATCTTTATTTAAGGACAAGAAGCACTCAGTCAGCATTATGTAAATTAAAATCAAGATGTATGAGGGTAAATTGTCCTTGTTCATGTTACCTGTAGTCTTAGGAACTGCAGTTTGCAAGGAGTTGTTTGCGATGAGTAGCGCACCAAAATTTGGCTACTTGTAAATCTAAATTAAAATGTTGTGTTTCCTTTCGGTTGTTAGACATCTTATACAGTGTACATGTATCTTCTCACTGCCTTTGTGAAATATTTATTTTCTCAATACTATTTCTTAAGTGCCGTTAGTGATACACACAATAATGAAAAGGATGTCACCCAATTAGTGATCCTGGGTGTTATTTCAAATATATTGATACTAATTTGGGCATGTATTTTCAGGGACCTTAGCTGAAGCCAATTGATATGAGTATGCCTGCATTGCTACATGCCTACATGTCATTTTAGTAACCAAATGCTTCTGATATACCTTCGGTTGCAGTTTATGGAATTTTTGGAGCTACCAATACCTAGCTCCAACAGTCCAATCGATCCTGAAATTTTCTGATTGTAACCCTACCATAAAGGGTCATGAATTGTATATTTTGACTCTTTCATCTTTCATCATTTTTTTCTAATGTATTGATACGATTTGGTTTCTGGTGCCTTTCCTTTTGAAAATGTATAACCATTTCTATATGTTAAGACCATTTCAGAATTTATAGACAATCTGTTGATGTTTGTTGGTTGAGTAAAAAAGGAATGGTGGAATAAATTGAGATTCAAGGTAGGTTTGTTTACCCGTGGCAACGCACGGGCATGATCCTAGTAATTAATAAAAATAGGATAGAAGTTCAAGCTCACTTGAATTCTAGGTGATGGTTTTTCACCTTAGCCGATCGACGATGACCTTCTACAACATCTCCAAGCCTGCATCAACTCCTCCATGCCTGCTCATCACATCTCACCTGAAACAGAGTAATATGCATTAAAACAAAAGGGTAAAAGTGTTTACATTGGATTTCACATTGTGAGTTATAGTAATCAAACTAAGAACTGGAGCTACCGAACAAGCAAAGCACTATACAAGACATGATGCCCTGATGGACCTCTAAATCAATGGTTTTAATTTCATAATTAAGTCAGTGGTTGTAATAATTCCATAAGGGTGATTTGGAATACATGGGAATCATATCACCAAATTACACCACAGATGCCATGATATGGATTGACTAAGGATAAGACTGAAGAACATTTTTGTCTCCCTCCATTGGAGGCTCTGACTACTTTTATGGTTGTTCTTGCTTAACACCACTGATACAATAGGGTCTCCTTTTTCCAGAGATCCTTGATTTGATCCCTAAGAAATATTCATGTAATCTTATCTGTACCTCTATCCTAACAAACCAACTAACCCTACTTCTACCCGCGCACCTGACCATAACACTCCCTGATGAACCTCTTAAGAAACAAAATATTGGAATGACCAAATAAAGTCAGCGAAACCATAAACCTATAAAGGTCACCACTGTTTCAAAAATAACACATTTAGCCATTATTCATCATCTTCAACCTCATCTCCAACACAGGTACAGATCAAGATTGTCCCAATCTAAATGGAGTATACATGCACTAAAGATTAAAAATCGCAATACAGAAAGAACATGAATAAGAAGGTTTCCATATTCCTGTACAGATCCAAATTCACATGTCCTTGGAGCATTAGAAGACCAAACCTTCAGAAGGCATTGAAATAATCGAAGAACTCCAGCCCCATCATAATTCGAACAACTGCATAAACAAAATCAGAGGATCAGAAGTTAGGGTTTCTGTTTATCCAAAATCAGTGATCCTACCTCCTGCAATGCTTCCCCCCTGCTTTGCGGCGCGTCACCGGAGAGGTCGGGGCGACGGAGCCCCCGCCGCGACGGCTCCCTTGCCCGCGGTCGCGCCGCCCGCCACGGCGACCTTGCCCGCGGTCGCGCCGCCCGCGACGCGCGCCCCCGGCCGCGTCCGCGCCGCCGCAGACGGCGCCCCCGCCGGTGGCGCGGAACGGAGGTTCGGGCCGGAGGAAAGGCGGCGGCGGTGGGAGGCGAGGAGCGGCGGCGGCGGTGGGAGGCGAGGAGCAGCGACGGCGGTTTCACCGTGGAGAGGGGGGGGGGGCGCGGGTGCAGCGAGGGGAGGAGAGGCTCGGGTGGGGCGTTTGCGTTTTTTTTTTTTACCGTGGAGAGGGTGGGGCGCGGGACGGGGTGGCACGCGAGGCAGTGAACGTACGTTCACTAGGGGTGGGAGTTTGACCAGGAAAAATTCTCCAGTTCACACTTTTTAGGAGTAGAGATTACCGAGGTTGGGGGAGTACCAATGTTGAGCGCCCTACATATCTTAGAAAAGTAGAAAATGGTGAAACCTCCCTATAAACAGGAAAGGAGGGAGTAATGGGGAGGAAGAAATTAAACTATGGGTTTACTTAATTATTACTACTGCATAGAACGCATATACCACCGCATAGTATGCACGAATACAATTGTATACAATTTCTACGAAACTAGGCTGGGAGGGGGGGGGACCACTCCACCCGACAATGCTTATTGAAACTAGGCTGGGAGGGGGGGACCACTCCACCCGACAATGCTTAATTAGTCTTGAAATACAGACCATCTAAGCAGCAAAAGCAAATAAAGGTGATGTTGCATAGTAGCAATATGTCAATCTCTTCTGTATAGGTGGTGGTGGCAGATTGACAAGGCTGTCTACAATTTTAAGCATCGGTTTAGATCCTCCATCTAGAGTACTATGCTACCTTATTTTTTCCTGCGGATACTTTTCAATGTCAGCATTAACTAATGTATCAAACATAGATTAATTTAATAAATTACATGGAGTATTGCCCACCTAACAGCATCATTTCCATGCCACAAAATTATTATTCTAATAGAAATAAGTTCCCTTGCCAACGCCTGGTCAACTGCGACGGCCGACGACCGACCATTGGAAATAAGTTCGGCAAAGCTCAGTTTGATTGGAAGCCTTCTGTCCTTAATGACGCATTGGCGCACTCGAAACCAATAATTCCACGTAGTTTACGGCCACTCAGCCAAAGCCAGGCCGACTTGTTTGGACCCCAAACGGCCAAACCTAGGCATGGTGGCTAGCATCTACACCATAGGTAGCAGTCAAAGCATTGGTGTGTTCGACAGACTCGCTAGCACCATCCGCACTCTATTTTTATCTCCTCTTTCAAAATGGAATATTCGTACCTACTCCCTCTGTCCCAAAAAGTGACATTTTGGGATTCAAAATTTGTCAAAAAGAATGATAATTTGGCATGTGTGCATGTGCATGTGGCATGCAACAATCAGTTAGCATCTAATATGACAAATGAATAGGGGCAATCAAGATCATTTGACCACCTTAATAATCTGTACTAAAATTCATAGAATGACATTATTTTTGGGACAGAGGTAGTACACAACAAGATTCTCTCCTTTATATTCACATCTTCCGCATCCATCATCCTTTATATCTTTCCTTCTTCCCCACTACCAACTAGTGGGACCCACCTGTCACTCTCTCTTCCCCTCTCTCCCCTCCTTTCTCCACTGCTGGAGCTTCTCTTCCCCACCTCGTCAATTCCGCCCACCCTCCTCCCACAGCGCCTGCCCTCTACTCCCGTCGGCCACTGGCTGCCCCTCCACACCGGCGACGGCGCGCCACGTCTCCTCCCTCCCCCTTCCCCTTCTCTTTCCCCCTCCCCTGCCTCTCTCCCGGCTCGTCCTCGCTCCTCTCTCTTTGCCGGCGGCCGGAGGTGGGGGCAGGCTCTGACCTTGACGAGGTCTCCCTCGGCCGCCGTTCTCCAACCACAGCCGCGAAAGATGTCACCCGCCAGGGCACAGATGCGCTCGCACTCGTGCTTCCTCAGGGCGCGGACGGCCGGGACGAGCTCTGTCCTCGCCAGCGTCGCCAGCGCGACGGGGACCACCTGTAGCTTCAGGAGCGACTGGACCATCGCGTGGTCAAGGCTCCGGCACAGCTCGTCGCTCTCGTCCTCGTTTGTCGCGCCGCAGAGCATCTCCACGATGGGTCACCTCGCGCTCGGCCTTGAGCTTGCTGATGCGGCGGCGGATCACGGGCGCTCCTCCTCCTCCGCCGCGACCCACCACCTCCTCCGCCGCGGCCCACCTCTTCCTCCACCGCGACCCCTGCTTCTCCTCCACCGTGACGTGGCTACGCAAGCGCCCCACCGTGTTGTCCGCCGGCAGACGGAAGCCGGAGAAGCGCGGCTGTCCCTCAATCTCCCTCTCCAGCGGTGCCCCCCATCTCCCTCTCCAGCGGCGCGGTGAGCAGGGGCGCTGGCGAGGAGCTCCCCCATCTCCAGCTACGCGCCTCGCAGCGGGCGTGGAGGCCCCGACCTCGAGCTCGTGCCGGCGTGGATCTCGGGGGCGGAGCGGTGTGCGTCCTCACCATCTTCGGCGGCCTCGAACTCGCTCTTCCCCTGCACGTGGTCGGGAGCGGTCCACCGGCGGCGGGTCTGGGGCAGTCCGCGGCTCCCTCCTTTCCCTCCCGTGGCGGCCCTGCTCCCTCGCGCGCTCCTCCACCATCCCCTGCAGCACCCTGGTGGTTGGTAGGGCACGGGAGCCAACGAGAAGCGCAGGCCCCGCCTGGGATGAAGGAGTCCGCAACTCCCTTAGAATTGACACCGCCTGCCGTCGACAGGAAAATGAAGGACCCCCTCCAGGAGACCGCTGCTGAGGGGGAGAAACTTCATCCATCTCCTGGAGGAGACGGATGAAGGCCCCGATGCAGATGATCTAGATGATCTTAGCACCCTAATACATACTGACAGCGGATACAGCGCTACTGTCAACGGCACACCGTGCAGCGTGCAGACTCTATCCTATCAATGGCTACACAGCACTAGAACAGGCAGTCTTGTCCACATCCTAGGCAAAACAGTCTTGCGGTAAACTTCACGGTCATCTGTCACTGCAGCACAAAATCTGTGGCGAAGTTATCACTGTAGATGGATCTCATTACACGCGTAGCTTCAGTCACGGACTTATAAAGGCAGTCCCAATGCGGTCACGAGGATGGTTTCCATAGCAATAAATACGCTGCCACGTATACAAATCGGTGATGTGGCAGACGATTTAGTGACGAGAGAGAAGGAAACCGTTTCTTGTATGCGAAACGATTTCTACGCTCGGAACGAGGCACAGAGAAATCATCGTTTTCGCGTTGGGAGGAAATATAGATGTCCAACAGGCCGGCCCGGTCCGCCCGTGGCCCGCTCGGGCCGGACCGGCCAGCCCGCCGCCGCGGCCGCTACGGGCTACACGGGTCGGGCCGCCTACGGACACGGGCCGCGACCTCGGCCCATGGCCCGGTCCGTGGGTCATTTAAGCGGCCCACGGGCCACTCGGGCCACTGATCCACGGACCGGGCCACAACCCGCCCGTTGTTTCAAACTTTAAACTAACAGTTTCAACAGGGAATTTTGAAACAAACTTCAAAATAACATGTTTCAACAGGGAATTTTAAAACAAACAAGACAACATGGAATTTTAAAAAAGATGAATATGAACTTGTGCAATGCTGCCTCATTAAAAACCTTTCTAGGTAAACCCACCTTTTTGGGATAAACCCTAGAAAGGAAAAGAGTACAGCAAGTTCATATTCATCATATATATATAGTTCATAGATCAAAGTCACAGATTCACAATTTCATTACAATAGCCATCATGTGGCAAGCTGGCAGCAAAACTGCAAAAGAAATAGGCCTAAGCTAAAGAAGTTCATCTCATGACTCATCTCAGACTTGCAAAATACTAGTTCCAGTCCAGGATCCCTGCACATCACAAAGTAACTTGATCAGACTATGATTTCAAGCTAGCTCATGTTTCACAAATCAATAAACTTACCTTTAGTTCTCTAGCCACCTCTTCCTCTCCCGCTGCTGCCTCCTCTCCAGCTGTTGGTGCCGGTGCTGCTAGTGACGGTGACGTTGTCGGTTGCGGTGTCTTCATCTTCAGGAACAACATCTCCACCAACCTTCATTGTCTTGAATAGCTGAACCAGTTCTGTATCCTCAACCGTGTGCTGCGCTTTCCTTTTAGCTTGGTCCCAGTCTTTGATGCATGTCAGCATCTCCACATGCTCTGGCAAAAGGCGACGACGCCGTTCTTCGAGTATTCTACCTGTCAAGCTAAAACAAGACTCGGAAGATACAAAGAGAAACAGGTACACCAAGATATCACGAGCCATAATACACAGTATTGGATAAGATAGCTTATGCTCACGCCACCAAAGAAGAATGTCAAAGTTGGAGTCACCCCATGGGACAAGGGTCACTTGTCAAGGTAAGTCGTGAGCTCATTTACGGCACCAGTAGATGGAGTAGAGGATGAGGATCTCGTCAAAGATCCCCCCCCATCCGTTACCCGAACCAACTAGAGGAACCCCGTGTCTTTGAGCCCTTGTTGTACCCGCACTTGCACCATACCTTTGCCGATACTTGGAAAACAATCGGTCAATGCATCTTTGGCATCACCATAACATAGAGAATAATCAGAACCAATTGCATTACCAAGTAGATCTAAAGTGCACTTGAACCCTTGCATCTTACCTCTTGGGTCAAGAATGGTTGCAAAACAATAAAGCATAGGAAGTTCATCCCAATATTTAAGGAATTTCATTTTCATAGGCCTTGCAACATGTTTAAAGCTACCATCTTTCTCAGCTTGTTTCAAATGTTCAGCAATGTCAATAAGTTGATGCAAAGCAAGTGAAGCAGTAGGATAGTATACACCAGAAAGAATAACAGTGGACTCATAAAATATTTTCAAGAATTTAAACATATGTTCAGCAGTATACCAATGAGTATCTTTCAATAACTCAGAGCCATAATTAGAGTTAATGAACACAAGTAAACACTTCCTTGTATGGTAACAAATGCTCAAGCATCAAGTAAGTAGAATTCCATCTAACATCCATGTCCACCCAAATTTCCTAGGTGTCATGCCTCTAGCAATGCGGAATTCTTTGAACAATGCAATCCTTACATTAGAAGAATTTAAAAAGTTTATTGCAGTTCTCAAATCATCAAGCCATTGCTTGCAAACAGCCAAGCCATCATGCACAATAAGGTTAATTATATGAGTAGCACAATTGGTGCACAAGGAAGTACTTAACAAAGATGTGGATCCTTAATAGTAGGTGCGGGATAAGAACCCAAGTAACCGGACAAAACAGTACCCAAGATATCATAAGCCTTAGCATTAGCACTAGCATTGTCAAGAGTTATAGCAAACACTTTATCAACCAAACCAAAATCCTCAACCACAGTAGCTATAGATTCAGCTATGTTCTCACCAGTATGTTTGCAATTAATCAACCTAAAACCAACTACTTTTTTTTCAATCTCCCATTCTTTATTAACATAATGGCAAACAACAGAAATATAGTCCTCCTTAGCATTACCACACCAGATATCAGATGTCAAAGAAACAGAAGATGCAGCAGGCAAATCAATATTCAAAAGCATTGCACGTTGTTCATCAAATAATTTGGCCAAATCTCTAGTTGTGGTCTGCCTAGAAACACATTTAAACATAGGGTTGTGAGCATTCCTAATGTAATCAGACCAAGCTTGGGTTTCACCAATGCCTAATGGAAGGTCTAATCTAGCAATCAAGTGGCACAATTCAATACGAGCAATGATCATACTTCCAATTAGCTAAACAATTAGCATTCAAAACTAGCTTAGCCTGAACCATATCAGAATGGTTCTTCTGCTGCATACATTTTTTCATGTGACGTCTTAAATGAGTTGTTCCATTAGCAGGTATAGCAGAGTATCTAGTAGAACAATGTTTACAAATAGCTGCAATGCGACAGTTGTCAGCATCCTTTACCTCATCAAAGTAGGACCACACATCAGATTTCTTACCAGATTGAGTTGGAGTGTCAGTGTCATCGACGTCCTCGCCATCGACATCAATGTCGACGACGGGAATGCCCAACAAGGCAGCACCGTCCTCACGTAGGTCGTCGTCATCCTCGACCTCCAGGTCATCATCCGAGCAACGGTCTGGGTCATGGACATCGCCGTCGACGGCGCCCGGACGCCGATCAACCGCGCCCAGACCACACGTTGCGAGTCCACGTCCACGTCCACGGCCACGGCCACGCCCGGCATCACCAGCACCGTCCCTCGACGCCCGCTTGGGAGTAGGCCGCCTGGCCATGTCCACTCCAGCGGAGGAGGAGGACTCGGCGTCAGGCACAACCCAACTCGCCCTGAAACAGAAACAAAGGAGGTCAGGAGGAAGAAGATGATGCCTAATCGGCTTGGAAACAGAGGAGGAAGAGCATGCCTGCGACGGACGGAGCCCGGTGCCGGAATGCAGAGGTCACAAGAGGAGAAGATAGACAAAGGTGAGCTTCGACGGGGAGGGGATGAAGAAAAATGATGGAGCTTGAACTGCGACTCACATGCCGACGGAAAGAACAGGGGGAGGAGGGAGAGGAGGGGGAGGAGGGGGGAGTGGTAAGGAGTAAAAGGGAAAAAGTCACCGGCTTGCCGGCGAGGAAGGCGGATCCGACGGCGACGAGGACAGGGATCACGGCGACGACAGCAGATCCGACGGCGACGGCGACGAGGACAGCGGATCACGGCGAGGAGTCGAGGACAGCAGCTCCGACGGCGGGCTACGCCGGCGAGGACGTCAGATCCACAGCTCCGATGGCGGGCTACGCCGGCGAGGACGTCAGATCCACTCCACCCGAGCGGCAGCGGCGGCGGAGGAAAGGGGAGGGAGGGGATTAGGGTTAGGCAACCGGGGCGGCGGGGCGCGGCGCGCGCGGGGCGCAGGAAAGGGGAGGGGGAGGGTATTAGGGTTGGGCGGGGGGTGAGGGTTTTATATGGGGGCGTCGCAGGCGGGCCGTTAGCGGGCTACACGGGCCAACGGACCGGGCCACATTCGGTCCGCGGGCCGAGGTGGCGGCCCATGGCCCGCCCGGCCATCGGACCGGCCGCCCGCCGCCCCCGCAAAGTGCGGATCGGGCCGGCCCACTACCGGGCCATTTTTACGGGCGACGGGCCGGGCCGCGGATCGCGGGCCATATGGCCATCTATAGGAGGAAACGAGCAGTTTCTACGTCGGTGGGGGCCGTCTGCGCTCGCCGGCCGCCGTGCATAGGCCATGGAAGCTCTTCGTGCTCGCTCGTCGCGCGGCCCAGGTCCTCGCCAGTGAAGCTCCTCGCGCTCGTGTCGTCGTGAGGACCATGTGTGGTTCGAGGACCGGTGGATGGTCGCTTCCTTGTGTGATGAGTGATTGACAACGTTGTGTGGACTGATTCTTGGCTAAGTATTGCAGGTGCAGGTTGCGGCTTGACTCGTGTTGGTGCAGGTGAAGAACAAGCGCGAAAGGTCATCGCCGGTGAGGCCTCCAGTGTGGAGAAGACAAGTAGGCTTCGTTCGAGGGACCCGGTGGCCGGCGGGGGTCAAGTGCGGGCCGCATGGTGGCATGAACAAGAAGATGAAGTCGTGGACGGTTTCTTGGTTGAGCCTCAAAACCAAGGTCGAGCCGGGACTACGTGGGAGCCAAGTCATGAGTGGAGATTGGCGGAGGCTACACCGAGTTCGCGGGGTTTCCGGTGGTTCACCGGAAAACCACCGGGTTCCTTGGTTGATCCACAAAGCCAAGACCGGAGAACCGAAGACGGAGGTGCGGCGGCACGGCACCGGTCCGACCGGTGGGTCCGACCGGTCCGGCCGGTGGGGACCGGTCGCCGATCGGTGAGGAGCACCGGTCGGACCGTGTGCGACGACGCGGTCCGAATCTTCGAAGCGGAGGACACGCGTCGGGATCGCATGGCTTGCGTCGAGGCTACGCGAGGTGCGGTCGCCGGCATCCGTCCGATGGTGAAGACATCAAGAATTCCAAATCCGCCCTTGAGGGGCTTGTATCCCTAGTTAGTAGAGAAGGGCATTTTAGACATTCGGTTGCCGCCTATATAACCCAAGAGGTGAGAGGATGGCAGCCAACTCTTGGAACCCTAGCTCATTTGTTTTCCTATTTTCCACCTATTTTCTCTAGGTTTTCCTTAGGACTAGCAAGAGAGCTTCACGGTGAGATCTTGTTGAGAGGGATGGATGATCGGGCGGCTTGCTAGACCTTGTACGAACCTTTGTTTCATGTATAGATGATTCGGCGTGGTTCCTCAAGGTTTGGATGTGTTTTCCCTGGTTGTTCTTGGTGGTGATTTTCGGAGCCCTCTCTTCGTGATTTCTTTGGGGTGTTTTCGGGGCTTTTCTCTTGGGGATTTGATGGGGGAAATTTGTGGGAACCCTTCGTGGTTCTTTGGGCTGTGATTCCCCTCCCAAATCCGTGAGTAAAAGTGCTCGATTTTGGGGTTTCTTGAGTTCTTGGGTTGGAAGTGCTTCCGGCGGGATTTCTTCGATTCCTCCTTTTTGGACGAGTTTTGGTGGGATTAAACTTGGCTATGAACTCCTCATGAGGTGTTCATGATATCCCCAAAGTCTTGTTCAAGTCCGTGGAGCGATTCGGGAGATCGAGATTTGGATTTGGGGGAGTTGACCGCGGTGTCTTTGTTCATCCCGAGCTGCGCCCGTGCTACACCGGTTTGACCGGTGCTCTTGGACCGGTCCGACCGGTGCAAGCCCTTGTGGAATTTTGCTCGGGTGAACGTCTTGGTGAGTTCGCTGTTGTCCCGTGTTGCTTCTCGTTTCGAGTTTGGGTCCGTTTGGTGGTCGGTTGGCTGTTTGGTGCCTTGGGGGCTTTCTCTCGGTCGCCATCGGTCCGGCCGGTGCGTCTCACCGGTCCTCGACCGGTGTAGAGCCACTTAGTGAAAGTTGCTCGGTTTCACCGGCGGGGACCGGTCGGCCGGTGGTGCTCACCGGTCCGACCGGCCGGTGTGGGTCCGTAGACTCGAGGCTTGGTTTTTCCATTTGCGTTTCTCGGGTCGGAAGGTGGTGTGTTGGTTCCTAGGTCCGGTGGCACTCCGGTGGCTACGTGGGCTTGACCAACCTTGGTAGTGAGTCGGAGACGTGTGTTGGAAGCCGCGTTCGTCTTGTTGGAGTTTCGATCTCCTTCGAGAAGAATTTTTATCGGCTCCCATTCACTCCCCCCCCCCCCTCTGCGGTTCGCCGTATCGGTCCTTCAAGTGGTATCGAGCCGGTTCGGGTCTTTATTGACTCTAACCGTCTAAGATCCAAGGATGGCGTACCGAGAACGGGGTTCGGGTCCTCCACACTTCGATGGCAAGAACTACCGGATGTGGAGCAAGCGGATGGGTGCGTTTCTCCGCGGAAAGGGTCGCATCCTTTGGGATGTCACGGTGGACACAAGCTATGTCCAGGCGGTTGATTTCCTCGCTCCGGGATCGAGGGACGGCTTCGACACCAACAATAAGGCGGTCGACTACTTGTTTCGTGCTTTGTGTCGGCCGAGTTCGATCGGGTGCACACCGAGCACTTGGCTTGTAGGATTTGGGCGGTGTTGAAGGAGGCTCATGTTGGGAACGCCCGAGTTCGAGCACGGTTGTATGCGACCTACGGAGAGAGTACGAGAACTTCACTCATCTCCCGGTGAGTCCATCGATGCCTTGTTTCAGAGGTTCACGATGGTGGTGAACAACATGAGGGCCAATGTGGACGTGCTCCCGTACGATGATCATGATAGAGCGGTCAAGCTCTTACACTCTTTGGATCGTACGATATGGAGCGGAAAGTTCGAGGCCATAGTTGAGTCGGAGAGGTATGATACTCTGACGGTGAACGAGCTGTTCTCTAAGCTCAAGTCGGCTGAGGTGGATAGAGGCATGACTGCCAAGCTCGAGGGACCGACTGACTCCCATAGTCTTGCCCTCGTTGGTGGTTCCAAAGGAAAGACTAACTCTAACCCATCCACCGGGATGTTCTCGTTTTCCTCTTTGATGTCTATGCCGGATGAGGAGTTTGATGACCTTGGAGAGGACGAGCCGGGCGCCGTTGACGAGGCGGTTCGAGAGGCCGCACGAGAACCGCGTGAACATGAGGAGGAACACGAGGACTCGCTTCCCGTGCGGCAAGCGGGACACTTCGTTGCCGACTGCCCGGAGAAGGCCGAGAGCAAGGACAGCTACAAGCACAAGCCGAGGATGAACGATGGCAAGTACCGTTCGAGGCGCGACCACAAGAGCAAGCACAAGAACAAGTACAAGGACGAGCGACGATCGAGGAAGAAGGAGGGCCGAGGCAAGGCCCGGGCGATGGTTGGAGCGAGCGACGTCGACTCCAGTTCCGCGTACTCCACCTCGAGCTCGAGCAAGCGGCAAAGACGAGGGAGATCGCCGCAAGAACAAGAGGTCGTCCAAGAACCCGAGCGGGCCGAGCCGCTTCGCGAGAGATGGCTTCGCACCATGGCGCCGAGCTCCGGCGGCAAGAAGAGCACACGGAGCGACTCGGACTGCGAGTCCGACGACGAGGTGCGTGATGAACTTCCCTTCTTGCGCCGGGAGAATGAGAGGCTTGGCTCTTTGCTTGATAACCGTGATGACATGCTTAGAGAGGCCAAGAAAATGAGGAAAGAGCTTAGGGCTTCACTCGAGGATGCTAGGACTAGAGTGGGCCGAGCTAGAGACACGGGTGCTTGATAGCAAGCTTGAGATTGATTCGCTTAAGGCTAGCCCTGTTGTTTCGATGAGAATGATTGTGCCGATTGCTCTATTTTCCTTGCCGATCTTGCTTTGTTCAAGGAGAAGCATGCCTCCAAGTGTGAGGAACTAGATGTGCTTAGGGTTGAAGTGGGCGAGCTTAAGTCTAGACTGCTTTGCTAGGTGCTTGCACTTCTTGCCCCGTTTTGCATGCTAAGATTGATGAGATGCATGCTTACACTAGTTCGCTCGAGGCTAAATTGAAGGAACCCATGCCTACATCTTGCTCTACCTGTGAAATGCATGCATTGAAAAATTTGGAGCTTGCACATTATGTTGATCGTTTGCAGGATGAGAATGATGATTTGAGGAAGTTGATGGGTTGGTTGTCCGGTCACGAGCCTCAGTTGAGGATGATGATCGAGGCCTTTAAGAGGCAAGATGGTGAGGGGCTTGGAGCAAACAAGGTTGGTGAGGGAAGTGGAGAGAATATCCCTGAGCCACCAAAAACCCACCACAAAAATGATTTCCCCCCAAAACCTAATCATCTAAGGAACCGACTAGACACAACCCCAGCTCCACCCATGTTTCCTACACCCACAAATGACCTACAAAAGCCTATCAAGTTTGTGAGCACTTCGGGAAAAGTGTTCTTTGGGAAGGAGAGTGAGAAGGCTAGTGGTGAGAAACCGGTGGAGGGTTTGAGTGGAGAGAAACCAAGTGAGCAGCCACATTCCAAGCCAAAGCCTAAGCTTGTGAGGTTCCATTGTGGCTATTGTGGGAGAGATGGCCATAAGGAGGAGTTTTGCTTCAAGAGGAAGCGAGAGGAGAGAATGAAGAAGGAGTGGGCTAACAAGGACAAGTACCACCTTTCCGATGGTGTACTTGAGCCTCGTATGCGGATGCCCGGGGGCAAGGCGATTGTGAGGACGGTTCGGGCTTGGGGAGAGAGAAGAAGGCTGCAGGTGGTGTTGCGCCGGGTCACTGCCGTCGGACGGTGTGGAGCACCGGTCGGACCGGTGCGGGCACAGACGGACGGATGTTCGGGTTTCGTGCTCGTACGGGTGCGAGGGTTGTTTTCGGTGGTCGTGGTTCCGGTGGTTGGGGTGGAAAGGGTGCGGGTGGTCGGTTGCTAGGCGTTCTCCTCCTCGTGCTCAATACGGGGATTGGAGGAGTCGAGGCGTTGAGTTGGAGAGGAAGGACGTTCCACGGGCTTTCTTGCGTGGTTTTGGTCCTCCTCCGGGCAAGAGAGGGGTGGTTCCCTCAGGGTGGTTACCGTGGTGGTGGTCGTGGAGGTAGCTTTGGTAGGAGAGATGCTTTGGTTGGTGCTAACCCCACTTTCGAGCAAATGGCTCGGCACTGGTTTTCCTCCTTTGGTACTAACCCCGATCTTCGAGTCGTTTGTTCGCTCACGTGCCTATTTTTGAATTTCAGGTGGGAGACTTGAAGAACATTTGGTTGATTGACTCCGGTTGTTCGAGGCATATGACCGGAGACGGGGGGTGGTTCTCAAGTCTCGTCCCGATGGTGACAAGGAGGTACATCACCTTTGGGGACAATGGGCGTGGGCGTGTGCTTTCGGAAGGTGAGATAAAAGTGAGTGACAAGATCACTGCGAGGCGTGTTGCTCTTGTTCAATCGGTCGGGGTACAATTTGCTTTACGTGTCTCGCTTGTTGGATGAGGGCTTTGAGGTGTTGTTTCGGCCGGGTGGTTCTCGGATTGTGGACTCTCGAGGGGATCTTGTTTGTATGGTCGTTCCCGAGGGTCGGGTGTTTCGTGCTTGATTTTTCTCAGTCTTCGGGTGTTGAGCGTTGTTTCTTGGCTGGTTCTTCGAGTGAGTTGTGGAGGTGGCATAGGAAGTTGGGTCACTTGAGCTTTGACCTTTTTGTCTCGCTTGAGTAAACTCAATTTGGTCCGAGGATTGCCACGTTTGAAGCTTGAGAAAGAGTTGGTTTGTGCTCCGTGTAGGCATGCCAAGATGGTGGCCTCTTCTCACCCGCCTCTCACCGATGTGATGACTGGGCGTCCATGCGAGCTGCTCCATATGGACCTTGTTGGCCCGGCTCGTGTGCGATGCGCGGGTGGGAAGTGGTATTTCCTTGTTGTGGTGGATGACTATTCTCGGTATGCGTGGGTGTTCTTTCTGGAGGATAAGGGGGAGACGTTTGGTTTTGTTCGAGATCTAGTCTTGAGGTTGAGGAACGAGAGGCACGGAGATGCCATACGAGCTATCCGCGGTGATAATGGCTCGGAATTCAGGAACTCTCGTTTTGAAACCTTTTGTCATGACTTGGGTCTTGAGCACCAGTTTTCGAGTCCGTATACGCCTCCCCAGAATGGTGTTGTGGAAAGGAAGAACAGGACCTTGTGCGAGATGGCTCGGACGATGCTTGATGAGCATAGGACTCCGAGGAGGTATTGGGCTAAGGCGGTGAATACCGCATGCTATGTGTCGAACAGAATATACCTCAGAGTGCACAAGAAGAAGACATGCTATGAGTTGATGCATGGTCGCACACCCAAGGTGAGTCACTTCCATGTCTTTGGTTGCAAGTGTTTCATTCGAAGAAAGGCGGGGAAGTTGGATAAGTTTGAGGCTAGGTCCGTCGATGGCATTTTCTTTGGTTATGCATCTCATTCTAGAGCATATCGTGTGCTCAATCTTGAAACTAACCAAATCGTGGAGACTTGCGAGGTAACCTTCGACGAGACGAGCCACGTAGTCGGCTTGTCTTTGAGTGTGCGGTGATGATGAGCTTGGCGAGGAGATCTTTCGGGAGGAGGAGCATGAACATGGTGATGATGAAGATGGCGGTGTGGTGCCCCCGCCGAACATGTACCCACTACTTCGACTACGATGATGGATGGACCCTCTGCTACACCTACGACGACAAATCAAGAACGAGGAGAAGCTGATGTTGAGGGGGAGGTAGCTTCTAGGCGAGAACCTCCCTGGCGAGTTCAGGTGGATCACCCAGCTTCGAGGATCATTGGCGACATGAATGAACGCACTACACGGTCGAGGGTTCGAAACAATTCCCATTTTGCTCATGCTGCATTTGTTGCTTCTTTCGAGCCCAAAGACATTGGACACGCACTATCTGATCACAATTGGGTTAACTCGATGCATGAGGAGTTGGAGAACTTTGAGAGGAATCGGTGTGTGGGAGTTGGTTGACCCTCCCCCGGGGTGTAAGCCGATTGGTACAAAGTGGGTGTGGAAAAACAAAGAGGGAGAGAAGGGTGAGGTTGTGAGGAACAAGTCGAGACTTGTTGCCCGGGGGGTTCGGTCGGAAGGAGGGGATCGACTACGAGGAGACCTTTGCTCCCGTAGCCCGTTTGGAGGCGATTAGGATCCTTCTAGCCTTTTCGTGGCTAAAGGGTTCAAGTTGCACCAAATGGATGTGAAGAGTGCTTTTACGAATGGTGTCTTTGGAGGAAGAAGTGTATGTGAGGCGACCTCCGGGGTTTGAGAGTGAGAAGTACCCCCACCGGGTGTACAAGTTGAGGAAGGCGGTTGTATGGGTTGGAAGCGGGCGCCTAGAGCTTGGTATGGAAGGTTGAGGGGGTTCTTGTTTGAGAGAGGTTTTGAGATGGGGAAGGTCGATCGGACCTTGTTTTTTTTTGCCGAGGCGGGGCGAGAGATATCCGATTGTGCGGGTGTACGTGGATGATATTGTCTTTGGTGGCTCGTCTAACTCTCTTGTTGCGAGGTTTGCGAGATGATATGAGCGGGGAGTTCGAGATGAGCATGATGGGTGAGTTGCGGTTCTTCCTCGGGCTACAAATCAAGCAATCAAAGGAAGGAACATTTGTGCACCGGGCTAAGTACACCAAGGACATTGTGAGGAAGTTCAAGATGGAGGACTCCAAAGCTATGACGACACCGATGAGTACGACCACGGCTCTTGATGTCGACGAGGAAGGTGAACACGTGGATCGAGAGGCGACGAGGCCGGACATACGGTTCTCGGTGTGTCTGTGCGCTCGTTTTCAAGCGTCTCCGAGGACTTCGCATCGGCAAGCGGTGAAGAGAATTTTCAGGTACTTGCGTCACACTCCCGACTTCGGCCTTTGGTACTCCGCGTCCTCTTCTTTGGCGCTTCATGGCTTTTCAGACGCGGATTTTGCCGGGTGTCGGTTGGATAGGAAGTCCACTTCTGGGACTTGCCAGTTTTTGGGTTCTTCGTTGGTGTCTTGGTCTTCTCGTAAGCAGTCGAGTGTTGCTCAATCCACGACCGAAGCCGAGTATGTTGCCGCTGCTAGTTGTTGCTCTCAGCTCCTTTGGATCACCTACACCATGAGTGACTTTGGTGAGGAGTATACCCATGTCCCACTTCAATGTGATAGCACTAGTGCCATAAGCGTTGCAAAGAACCCAGTGCTCCATTCCAAAACCAAGCACATAGAAGTGAGGTATCATTTCCTGAGAGACAACGTTGAGAAAGGAAAGATAGCGTTGATCCATGTACCCACACATGACCAAGTAGCCGATATTTTCACCAAACCCCTAGATCAAGCAACTTTCACTCGTTTGCGGGGGAACTTGGTGTGTGTTTGATTTCTTGAGTTGGGTGTGTGGGAGCTTTCTTTTGCCGGTGGTGTCGAGCCCGTTTTGCCTCCCCTCGAGGAGCCGGTTTGTAGCATATGTATAGCTTTCCTTTGTGCATTTCTTGCATTTGGCATGGCATATGTAACATGATGTATAGGCATCCTTGTATCTTAGATTGCATGCATTTTGTATCATATGCATTGGTTAGGAAAAGCTTCTCTCATATACATTGTTCACCATGGAATGAAATATATGTCCTTATGAGCTTGTTTGGTATGATATGGTTAGTTTGGCTTAGCTCTTGATGATCTTGATGAATAATCCATGGTTGATAGCTATGCTTTTGAAAAATGTCACATGTATGCTCTCTCATGTGTAAATGCCTTTACATGCTCTTGACATGTTTTTATGGCTTTGCTATGCTTAATTTGTGGTTGGATAGCTAGTTTATTGATCATATGGGGCCAAAGGCTCATTTGCCATCATGAATGTTTAGCCCTCTTGACTTATCTTGTGGAGGAGCATAAGTTCCTTTTTGTCGCAAAGACATTTCATGTACCATTTACAAATCTGAAAATGAAATGAAAAATGCTTGGAAAATATGCTCCCATGTCATATGTCTTGAATTTAATTTGCTTTGGGTGCTAAACCGTTGCATGATGCCTACCAATGAGAAGTCTCATACATAGAAGTAGGCACATGGCTCGGTGGCTTTGACATGACATGAGGTGCTTGTGGGTGTTTGTGATGGTCTTATGGTTAGAATAGCTGTCCTAGCATGAAGTTTGTGTGGCTTTGCCATTTTGATATGCTTTGATCATGTTTAGGACTTTGCTCATGAGAGGCAAGTTTTTCGCAAAATTGCCAAAATCCATCTTAGCTTCGTCCAATGGTTGTGAAACTTGGTGATCATGTAGTTGAGATCGATACGAAGCCGTAGAGTATCTAACTTGCTCATTTGGACGTGTGTAGCATTCTCTGTTGAATTTTGTATATTTGAGAAGCTCTCGGTTGAAAGTTTTGCATTTTTGGCTTGATTCATGCATTGCCAACAAGGGGGAGAAGTTTGAGCTTGAAATGACTTATCGGGCGCATTTAGAAGGTTTTCAGGTGGTTTCGAGCCATTTCTGGGCTCTGTTGTACACCGGTCTGACCGGTGAAGAGCACCGGTCTGACCGGTGTGAGTGCTGGTCCTGTACATATGTTGGGCACCGGTCTGACCGGTGGTGATGACCGGTCGACCGGTGTGAGTCGAAAGTCTTCAGTACCGTCTGTTTCATGTGGTTTCTTGCATGCATTCGTCCAGGGGGAGTTGCATTGGTTCAGGGGGAGTTTGCATGTGTGCAGGGGGAGCTCTTTGAGATTTTTCGAGCTTTGTTTCGGTGGTTTGTGCTCTTTGCTTGAGCTTTGCTTTGTCTCGGATGTGTCGAGCCGTTGCCCTTGCCTAAGGGGTCCGAGACTTGTCTTCTTCAAGTGATCTTGCTCTTTGCTTTTGTTTGGCTTTCGATCGCTTGTTGGAGTTTCTTTTTGTCCGTTTCTTTTCTTTTTCTTTTCTCTCTTGTTACTTTCGTGTGGGTGTTGTCAATGCACTCATCAAGGGGGAGATTGAGGACCATGTGTGGTTCGAGGACCGGTGGATGGTCGCTTCCTTGTGTGATGAGTGATTGACAACGTTGTGTGGACCGATTCTTGGCTAAGTATTGCGGGTGCGGGTTGCGGCTTGACTCGTGTTGGTGCGGGTGAAGAACAAGCGCGAAAGGTCGTCGCGGTGAGGCCTCCGGGTGTGGAGAAGACAAGTAGGCTTCGTTCGAGGGACCCGGTGGCCGGCGGGGGTCAAGTGCGGCCGCATGGTGGCATGAACAAGAAGATGAAGTCGTGGACGGTTTCTTGGTTGAGCCTCAAAACCAAGGTCGAGCGGGACTACGTGGGAGCCAAGTCATGAGTGGAGATTGGCGGAGGCTACACCGAGTTCGCGGGGTTTCCGGTGGTTCACCAGAAAACCACTGGGTTCCTTGGTTGATCCACAAAGCCAAGACCGGAGAACCGAAGATGGAGGTGCAGCAGCACCAGACCGGTCTGACCGGTGGGTCTGACCGGTCTGACCGGTGGGGACCGGTCTGACCGGTGTGCGACGACGCAGTCCGGAATCTTCGAAGCGGAGGACACGCGTCGGGATCGCATGGCTTGCGTCGAGGCTACGCAGGGTGCGGTCGCCGGGCATCCGTCCGATGGTGAAGACATCAAGAATTCCAAATCGCCCTTGAGGGGCTTGTATCCCTAGTTAGTAGAGAAGGGCATTTTAGACATTCGGTTGCCGCCTATATAACCCAAGAGGTGAGAGGATGGCAGCCAACTCTTGGAACCCTAGCTCATTTGTTTTCCTATTTTCCACCTATTTTCTCTAGGTTTTCCTTAGGACTAGCAAGAGAGCTTCACGGTGAGATCTTGTTGAGAGGGATGGATGATCGGGCGGCTTGCTAGACCTTGTACGAACCTTTGTTTCATGTATAGATGATTCGGCGTGGTTCCTCAAGGTTTGGATGTGTTTTCCCCGGTTGTTCTTGGTGGTGATTTTCGGAGCCCTCTCTTCGTGATTTCTTTGGGGTGTTTTCGGGGGCTTTTCTCTTGGGGATTTGATGGGGGAAATTTGTGGGAACCCTTCGTGGTTCTTTGGGTGTGATTCCCCTCCCAAATCCGTGAGTAAAAGTGCTCGATTTTGGGGTTTCTTGAGTTCTTGGGTTGGAAGTGCTTCGGCGGGATTTCTTCGATTCCTCCTTTTTGGACGAGTTTTGGTGGGATTAAACTTGGCTATGAACTCCTCATGAGGTGTTCATGATATCCCCAAAGTCTTGTTCAAGTCCGTGGAGCGATTCGGGAGATCGAGATTTGGATTTGGGGGAGTTGACCGCGGGTCTTTGTTCATCCCGAGCTGCCCAGACTACACCGGTCTGACCGGTGCTCTTGACCGGTCTGACCGGTGCAAGCCCTTGTGGAATTTTGCTCGGGTGAACGTCTTGGTGAGTTCGTTGTTGTCCCGTGTTGCTGCTGTTTCGAGTTTGGGTCCGTTTGGTGGTCGGTTGGCCTGTTTGGTGCCTTGGGGGCTTTCTGGCTGCCATCGGTCCTTCACGTCGCCCTGCTGGCCTGGCGCCCCAGCTAATCTCGCCGTTGCCGCCGCCCGCCGGCGCCGGCGTGTATCTCCCCCGCCGCGAGCGCGCTCCCCACCACAGCCTGCCGCCTGGGCCTCGTCGATGACGGATCTGCCGCGGCGCAGGAGGGCAGAAAGAGGAGGGTCGCTGGCCACCAGCGCCGGCAGACCCACGGCGGCCTGCACGCAAAATCCATGTCCCGTCGACTCGCCACGGCGTGGAGCCCGCATGTGCTTCAGCAAGCCGCCTGGGACTGGGAGCGCACTAGCTCGACGCCGCAGCCCGTACGCGTCGTCGCCGGCGAGCACACTTGCTCCCTGGGCGAAGATGCAAAGCAAATAAGGACGTAAATAAGCAAATAAGCTCTGACCAAAGAGCTTGCAACACCATGGCGGCCGCCGGCCAGCATGAAGCCGCCGGCCAGCACCTTCATGCGAGGAGATGCAACCGGAGAGAGGAGAAATGAATGGTTAACATTTATTACAAGAAATCGTGCGTTGGGAGCTTTGATTTCTTGGGAGCCATTTGTAGACGTGGCAGCATATTTATTGATATAGAAACCATCCGCGTTGGGACTGCCCTAAGAGTAACATATTTATTCTGTTCCAAAAGAAACGGAACTTTTTTTAGGCAAGAAACGGAACATTAAAAAAGAAACGGAACATTCAGTTTTAGTAGAAACTAGAGAGCAACGGCAGTTTCCTTACAGGATATACAACACGCAACAAGCAAGTGGCATCTTTTTATGTACAGACTACACAAGAACAAACGGCAATGCACTGGCTCATTTAGAGGTAAAATGGTATTGTCGCAAGTGTATGTGCGCTATGCAGGCACCGCGAAGCTTGGCTCAGACCACCGGGGTGCATCAACCACAAGGCACGGGTCCGACTTCCTGAACTCACCTACCTGCAGAGTGCAGCACAAGATGATGAATGAAAAACCCTGGAAGCAAAATTGTCTAAGAGAAAACAGAGCATGGTGAGTGTGGAGATGGAGAACCTTTTCTCCACAGCTGGGGCAGTAATGGTACTTGTGCCAGAGGCAGTCCATCGAAGGGCACAGGAAGCAGACCCCCAGCATGAAGGGCATCATGCAAGCCACAACGGATGCAAGGCTTGGCTTCGACCTGTTCAAAGGGCCAAATGATTCATTTTCATTTCAGCTGTGAAGCATCATCAACTATTATTCGCTATGTATTATCTATGTACTGCCGAAACTGCTTGCCACAAAAGGTCACAACAATAAATACAATGTACTGGCCAAATCTTAAAAATGTTACGGGCTTGTTTGGTTGGCACCTGGCAGGCAGCTTGCCGGCCAGGCAGCATCATCCAGCCGCAGGCGACCAAAATCAAATGCCTAAGAGAGCTGCCTACGCCAAGCAGCTTTGCCAGGGCTGCAACCAAAGAAGCCCTAGTGCCAGCTTCACCTATCCTGAACACGATCTTGCTCTAAAACTTAATACCTCTGCACAAAAACTAAAAGTATTGCCTGGAATATTCTCAGCAACTGAAATATAAAGTAGAATAGAGAAACTCAATTGACCACTGCAAAACTGCAACATGATGGCTGGAGAGTTGACTAGAAAACTACCGAATGTTCCTTAATGCTCCCTCAACAGATCCCCATGACCATTCAAAGTAGAGGCAAAGGAAACCAAGCAATGCAAATACCAACAGCACATACCATGAGCACATGGTTTATGATAACAGAAAAAAAATATTTCGTTCAAGTCTTGTTTGCTAATCACCATAGCTCCCCATGACAAATGACTTTCAGACATGGCAGTATGTCACCATTAATTAGCACAGCCAAAGCAGGTTTTCCCGTTCCAGAGTTGAGGATACCCAGCAAATATCAACAAAAATGGTCTTACAAAGCACTGCTAAATTCAAGTATATTGCTAAATTACTCCATGATTGCCTGAATCAAAATTCCAACTAGCAATTGATGTTCCTGAAGACATACCCATGCAACCATGCTGCAGAAAGTAAAGAAAACAACTGGAATCTCCGTGCAGATATTTGGGTCCAATACTACTTTGAGAGTTTTTTTTTCTCGAACACGCAGGAGAGCTGCACATCTATATATTAAGAAGATACTACTCTGAGAGGTCACAGGATATCAGCAGAATAGTTCAAATTAAACTATGCTCAGGCAGTCGGGCCCAATGGTGAACTTAATGATACAAGCTCAAGAATGCCCAAATAGGCTCAAGCTCACTTGTATCAGCTTGGCATGCAGTTCAGACCATGGGAACGGATCTGGAAAAGTTGGGCCCTGGAAAATGTAAATTCCTCATGTGGCTAATCGCACATCATAGGTGCTGGACGGCCAATCGATTTGCTAGAAAGGGATTGCCTCATCCTGAACACTGCCCTTTTTGTGATCAAGAAGAGGAGACAATAAATCACTTGCTGCTACATTATGTTTTTGCACGACAGGTGTGGTTCAGTGCTATGCAAGGGCTCGGTCTGCAGGCCCTAGCCCCAAATCCTGGTAAAACTCCTTGGATGATTGGTAGGAAAATGTGAACAGCAGGGAGGATGGCCCGATAAATAAGGGGCTTAACTCAATATAATCTTGGTGGCATAGTCGCTTTGGAATCACCGCAACCAGTGTGTTTTCGGTGGAGTACTGCCAAACCTGAATGAAGTTCTTTCTTCCATCAGGGAGGAGCTGTACTTGTGGAGAATTGCTGGAGCTCGAGGAGTTACTCACAGCCCTGCCCAGTTACCAGCTGTTTAGGATAGCCACTAGTCAGTTCTGGTCTTGGGTCTGGACAATTCTGTTAAGGGTAATAGAGTGTCAGTGTGTGTATGGGGGTTTCTTCTTACAGCTTGTTTTTCCCTCTAAACAAAACAAAACAAAACCTGTGTAATCTGGGTGTTTTTTCTCACCCACTTTTCTTCTTAACATATTGATACACAGCTCTCCTGTGTGTTCGAGGGAAAAAACATCACAAAAATACATAATTAAGATTTGAGCTTCAGTGATGAAGAGGTCAGCATGTTCGATGGTTCAACAATATTTTAAAAGGAAAAAAAGTAAAAGAGTAAAGCTAAATCTTTTTTCTCTCACTCGTGTAGTCAATACAGAATATCCTGTGCATGATGTATGAACCTTATGGTGGTAAAGCTTTGTGCTCGAAATTGGGATCAAGCTACTTTCACAGCCTAAATAATAACACGGATAAACACTATGGTAGTGACAATTAATGACAGCCCATGCTTTCTTATAAGTTATTGATACAATGGAAGGTGTAAAAAATTCGTGTTGAGATTGCAAACCCAAAAACTCGTCATTCATCTATTCAAACTACACATAAAGATTACTTGATTTTATTTACATTTTACCAAAATGATGGATCTTAGCCTACCCCAACTTGCGTTGGACTAAAAGGCTACTCCCTCCCTCCTTAAATGATTGTCTCTAGAGAACCGTGTTTCCCTCACAAACACGCTTCCCGGACGACCATCATTTAGGGATGGAGTAGTATGTTGTTGACCAAAATTATGGATCTATCAGTCTCATCAGTATTTTCCACTCAAATAACTAGATAACGCATCCCAAAGTCATATATTTTTTTATAAGAAAGAGGTCCACTAAATATTTGACATGCCCCACATTAGTTGCACGTATGGAACATAAAAATCATAATAGAAGTCTCATCTTTTCCATCGGAGTTCCTGTGAATACTAATATATAACAGGGTATCCTTCAGCTTGTACACAGAGATGGGAACCATTGAGCGTGAAGCACAGAAGGTTACACTTGGTCATATATACTGGACCTAAGGTTTATGAGGAAGCAGATAGTCAAGTGTTGCAGAACCTAGGACCACAGAAAAACAATGAAGAGGCTACCAAGTAGCTATCCAAACAGATAAAGACTATGCTCCAAATACAGAACCTATACCTGACAATGCTCCTATTAACAACAGTCATGACACATGCTGGCTAAGCTAGGTGATCATGTGTACAGAATGGCTTCTGTCGCTGTATATCACTGCAAGGGGACACAAGCCAGGGGCAAAGTATGATCCATTGACTGTATAACATTTAGCGCACAGTTTCTGATATGTTCCATTCATATGATTCAGCTGCGCCTGACACAGTGGATCTCCTGGTGCAATTGGGTAATTAAAAGTATCTTCAGGGACAGAGATTCATACGGTTATTAAGGTATCTTCCACTAGACGAAGGCCCTTAACCAAAGTTCCCTTAACTCCATTCTTCTATTTATGGATAGAGATATGATATCAATAGGAAGTTGAGAAGTCCATTGGTGGCATCGTCCATGGTGGTTGTTCCATACATGTGGTAAAGCCACTACAATGGATATGCTAAACAAAAGTCGTATTTCAACCGATATGGTCCATAGTAACAGATAATCATTTGCCTTTTCTATACAGGTTAGGGGCCATCTAGCAAACCAAAGAAGGACCCACTTGATTTTAGCAAGGGAGCGTGAGGGTGAGAAAACTAAGATGGTGTGGATGTTTGTCGCAATCTTTAGTGGTAACGGGAGCAGGCCTCTCGTTTATAAGTTTAGCTGGTCCAATGCAGCAATGTATGTTCTCTCTACTTTTAGCTTCCACCATGCGATCCAGCTCTGGATGACACGCAGCAGATCTCCTGGTGCAATTTGGGAGCTTAAATCTTTAGGAAAAGATCATGATGGCAACGGAAGTACTTCTTTTTACATGGAAGAAAGCTCTTATCCATTGCCCTTGAGGCACTACAACTTAATCGGCTTGGGACTTCTGAGATATGAAGTCAATATGAACTCAAGAAGTCTGTTAGTGGGATCATATTTCCTGGTGCTCCTGCGGCTATTCCATGTGTGTGGTAAAGCAATTAAACCTGAAATGCTAAATGAATGAAGTTCATAACTGAAGACTATTCTTTAGGTTGTTTATAGAGGTCAGGGACCATCAAGCAAAGCAAATGAGCCAGCAAATGAGCCATTTAATAATAGCAAGGGGACCTTAGGGGTGAGAGGTAGATGATTTAGATCTGACCACTATTCAAAGTGGTGAAGGGAAAATGCCTCCTCATTCATATGTTTGGATGGTCCAAACAAAAGAAAGTATGGTGTCGTTGCTTTAGCATACAACACATGATCATGTATTGGATGACGCGTAGCAGACATCCTGGTTAAATTGGAGTCGTTCTATAGGAAGAGAGCTATGTCTTCTGATATATGGAAGAAGGCTCTCCGGTTCCACTCAAACTACCCAGCTTGGTTCATTTAAGGTGAGAGCCATAAGGTATCAATAGGAAGTCAAGAGGTTCCCTCTTCTCCATGTCATATTCATGATTTAGTAATATTCTTAAGTTTATAAGGAACAATAGTTAGCACCAATTCAATCCTATAGCATCTCACAGCTCATAGATCAATAGAATTTCATCTCTCACCACTCTAAGGGCATCTCCAAGAGTTTGCCAAAATTTACTTGGCAAATCCTGTGTTTTGCCAACTTCTAAAAAGCTATGCAAAGTAAAAAAAGAATTCATCTCCAACAGTTTGGCATAATTCACTTGCCAAATCCAGATCTAACTTACATCAGGAATCCTGAGAGAAACAAAATTATATATGTGCCCTTCCACCTCTTGAAAAACTTACGTCGGGAATCCTTCTCATTCTTTATTTCTTTTTCACCCTCCCACCTAGAGGGAAACAACGATGGCAACCACGATCCGCGCGCGCATATATGCGCGTGGGGAGGTGAGTTTTCTTGCCAAGTTTTATTTTTGAGGTTGGTTTTTGCCAAACTGTTGGAGGCCAATTTTCCTTGTTTTGCCAAAATTATATGGATGCCAAGTTGGTTTGCCAAACTGTTGGAGTTGCTCTAATTGCACTAAAAGCCATGGAGATCGAATTATTTCCTAGGGAACCATGAGTCCCGCACAATAACACATGACCATATAGGGGTGGGGTTGGGGGGCTAAGAGACCGATGGGGGAGGAGTACAGGCTCACCGGACGGTAGAGACTGCGGCTTCGCCGCAGGCCTGGCAGTGGAAGGGCGCGGGCGTGTCGCGGAACATGGTTTGCTGCAGCGGCACCCCCTTGGGCGCGCGGGCGTAGATCGCGTTGGCCGGCGGCATCCCGGCCGCGTAGGGGTTCGGCGGCGGCGCGTAGTAGTAGTGTCCCTGGGCCTCCGCTCCCGGGTGGTAGGGGATGCCGATGGCGGGCTCGCCGCCGGTGGCCGCGGAGTCCTTGGTCGCCATGGTCGCCGTCGGCGGTCGGTGCGCGGGTCTGGATTGGTTGTGGGTTTGGCGAACGGGGGGTTGTCGGGTTGAATAGGCTGTCACCCGCGTAGCCGCGTTGAACACAAGAACGCGACCTAGCCGCAGCCTGGCTCCGCTGTATCGAAAATGTCTTCTAGAAATTTATTTTTCTTAATTAAAGCTCTTGTAAAAAATTAACTCCACTTGCCAAAAAAATTTGAAATCCTTCTCGTTTTGAATAGCCAAAAATAGACAATTTAGTCCTTAAACTATGCACAAAGGTTCAACTTTGTGTCTTTGTACATCAACTTTCAAAATGGTTAATTTAGTCCCGCAACTACCATTTTAAGTCAAAATCATCCATTGTACTTTATGTTAATATATAAAACTAATGCAAATTCTTTTTCTATTTTACCCTTGGATCATCTAGGTCAACTATGGTGTTCTCATACTCTCTTAATACATACACACAATATTTTTTAAAACTCACAAAAAATATTGACAGTGGTGTTGGTGGTTACGAGTCTTACGACGCCCAAATAGTAAAGGTACGGAAGGCTCAGAAGAGCTACTAGAGGACTGAGTGACTAATATATTGAATGTGTAAAAACTGAACTCAAATACATGAGGATGGCCCCTTTTATAGGCCTCTCGGACCCCTTCCGGTACAATATCCGTTTTACCCCTGGTACGACCCTGGCATGGACTCGGGGGCGACCCCGGTTCCTCAGAAGGACATTCTAGTATTTTTCCTACGACACGACACCTCCTCATGTGCGTCTACAATGCGGAGGGGGTCCCTTGACATGTGGCCCTGTGGTTGGCTCCGCGGCCTCCTCGTCTCCCGAGTGTCTTCGGTCCCCCACCCCGCTGGGGGTCTTCTGCTCTGGGGGTGCTTCCCGGAGTGGCCTTCCCGGGAGCCTCCTGCCTCGAGGAGAGCGCTTCCTACCCACGCATGGTTCATGCAGCCGTCTTGGTTACCCTCTGGTGGGCCCTACCGACAACACTTCTTTCACGCTTGGTGGTGGCTCGCCTAAGGGGGGCTCCTGGGATCCTCAACAGGTGATTGAACATCTCAGATCTGATGGGAGAGTTCGTGTGCTAAGCTGGTTTAATTTGTTGAGTGATTTCAGTGAGATAAATGGATAAAAATGAGATAATGAGGGTTTGGTCAGGTTCGGGCCTCTCGGAGGTTAATAGCCCTACGTCCTATGTATTTGTGTTGTTCTTCGGGAGTTCGATCCCCTTGAAGGAGAGGTTGTCTCCTTCCTTTTTATAGTAATCCTACGGTGGTTGCTCGAACTGCCTTTAGTGTGAACACACCCCTCGCATTGCTCGCATTGGCGGGCGTCCACTTGAAAGGACCTTGATTCCGCCTAGAGGGGTGAATAGGCGAGATGACCAAATAAAGCTTTTCCCCCGAAACTTGAGCTTCACTGGTACAGGCAGTCAGACCGCCCCTACCAGGCGGTTAGACCCCCCTGGTACACCCAACACTAGAGGGGCGGTTCAACCGCGTCCTGAGGGCGGTTAGACTACCTCCATGCAGTGAACCTGCAAAACACAACTCAAAGCTTCTCTTGACTTCTAGCACGAACCAAAGTTCTTGGGTGGCTTCAGTAGATGATTACAAACAGGGTAATGATCCATGCACTCAAAGACAAGCAAACCCAAGTAGATCGAGTGAAAGCAAGTAAATATGCTAGAAATCAAACAAGTGAGACAAACTACAAAGGAGAGATGAGGATTTGTTTCCCGAAGTTCACCTCCCACTAAAGAAAGGCTACGTCTCCGTTGAGGAGCTTGTAAGGGAACTTTCCAACAACAAACCGAGTCTCTTTCAACCGCCTTCCTCCTTTTTCACTAAGACGATCTTTTCCACGAAGAGGCAAGATCACAGCTCTCACAAACTTGCCGCTAATCACCACAACCTTGGGAGCTAGCCGGCGACACCTAGCTGTCTAGGAGGGGAACCTCCAAGAGTAAAAAATGCTTCAAAGGCTTTTCGACGTGAATCACAAGTGCTCAAGCTATGGGATGCTCTTGCTCAGCTCACACAAGCTCACAAGGCTTAAACTCTCAACCCAACACTAGGATATGGCTTGAATCTCAAATCTCACAAAGAGAGGATTGGGGAGTGTTTCTATAGCTTTGGCTTATGAAAAACAGCAGGGGGAGCACCTTAGCAACCCTAGAACCAACAACCCCAACAAGTGGAGCTCGTGGGGTACTTATACCCCTCACAAGGAGAACTAGCCGTTAGAACTCTGGCCAGGGTGGTTAGACTGCTTGGTCAGGGCGGTTAGACCGCCTGCCTTCGGCCGGTTTGAAAAACTAAGCGTTGGCCTGCCAGGGGCGGTTAGACCTCCATAGGCAGAGAGAGCCCAAAAACCCTTTTCTCTTATCACAAGCACTCCAAGACGTGTTGAAGTGGCTAAGGTTGGGTTAGAGGTTTGTTAGATCACTCAGGGACTCTCTCAAGGCTAATTGTCCCTTAGGTCAACTAATGAGCACTTTTGATCTTTTGTCTTAGAGCTAATGTTGCATCCCTCTCGATAGTATGGCATTCCTATACTCAAGAATAAATATAAAGCCGAGTCAACCATTTGAGCTTTTCGATGCCATACTTTTGCAATTCCAACTTGAGGGCTTCCAACATAGCCTATGTCTTGAGCAAATCCATACTTGAGCTAGTGACTTAGGATTTTCCATCTAGCATAACAGTGCTCACTTTAATCCTTAAGTCACTCAATATTGCCAATCATGACTTATAGATGTGTTGCATTGGTTCCCTCAGTTAAGACTTAGATGTGATACTTCGAGACCCCACGGATGCTAACTTCACTTTAGCAAAACACTAATGGCGTCCTGGTCAGACCCCAAAGATTGCGTAGTCCCTCACCCTAGTCACCTCAGTTGATCTCTTCATCACTTACCCAATCCACGTTGAGTTTGACTTTGCTTCTTCCTTCATTTGAAATCCCGCTTAATATGCTTGTTCTTGATTGACAACGAATATGCAAGCTTCCAATTAAGGACCACAAACTATACACTCATCCTTGTGTCCTCTTTTAATTACCACATGAAGCCTTGCATTTAATTTGAGAGAATTAACAATTTCTCTTTTTATGTTCCCTTTTATTTTTAGCCAAGCTACCACAATTCTTGGAGACATGAAATTTATTGTTGCAAAATATCCCCAATATATAAATCCATTTATTGCTTGACATTCACCAATTTGCATAAGGATAACACACTTGCTTGCCTTCAATCATTGTGAGCCAAATCATATCCATTAAAATAAACAACAATTATAACTCATATGAATAATTAATAAAAAACCTGCTCACAATCTTTAGACAAACGAGTTAGACCTTTAATCGCTTTGTCACTTAATTCACCAAAATCCACTTGGGGCCTAGATGCACTTTCGCCACTACACCGTAGTGCCCTCATCAGACTATCATTGCTGTCCGTCGAGGACTGACACCTTCTACCCCTTGTGGACCCTACCGGCATGTGCCCAACTACATCCTTCGCTCCATATGAGAGGGGGAGTCTTCCAGGGACCCTCCAGGGACACCCCCTGGGAGGCCCACGTGCCCAGGTTGGTTTCCTTTTCTGTCTTCTCATGGGTCCCACCTGGTGTCAGTAGGGCCCGCCTTTGCTCCTTTTCCACGTCAATTCACTTCATGCAAGCAGATCTGGTGGTGGACCCGAGGCAAGCAGGTGATCCTTGCTTGCCCTGTTGGGGCTAGGCGTGCTCGATGGACCCTGCAGGTGGCACTACTACATAAATGATTTGTAAGAGTGCTCCCTTTTTTCCAGGAGATGACATAATTGCTGCCCGATCTAAAAAAATGTAGTAATGTAGCAAATTACCAGCACCTAGAGAAGGGTTCCATCACCTGCTCCTGGAAATGGCACCCATTTGTGTGAGCGAGTGATGGCGTCACCCACTCTCGCAAATGCTCATTTGTGCCATTTCTAAGAGCGGGTGATGGCGTCACCCGCTCCTGGAAATGTGGGTCAATAATTGGAGCGCTACTAGGTGTTACACGACAAATTTTTCAGATCGATTAAAGCATGTTGTTAGGCTGGTAGATTTTGTCCACCCAACCCCTTCCACGCGCGAGTCCACATCGACAGTCGTGTGCTCCCCCGCTCCGCGTGTGAGTCCACACTAGCCGCCGGTACGTCTCTCCGGGGCCGGCCCCGCGCGCTCGCACCACCGCAACCCGATCCTCCTCAGCCGCTCTCTCCCTTAGCTTCTTCCATTTAATTAAATTTTGTACTATTTATTACATTTTATATTAGTTGATAAATTTTCATACTTTTTATTATTACTTTATTTGTTATTATTTATTACATTTTATATTAGTTATTAACCTTTCGTAGTTTTTACAATTATTTTATTTGTTATGTACTCTTTATTAAATTTTTTAGGATAAAATGTCGATATGTTGCCCATGTAGAGGTCCACCGGTGGACCGCGAGCTCGGGCGCGTCGACCGCGAGCGTCGCTGGGAGCTCGGGCGCGCCATCCGCGAGCATCGCTGTGGCCAACCGGGTGTGAGGGGAAGCACGCGAGACGGCAAGCCTGCACAACTAGAAACGCTCCTCCCACTCGTTTCCATGGATGCAGGCTGGGGGGCTCCTTCTGCACAACACAAGCCTGCATAAGGCCCTATACAGGCTACCAAATAGCAGTAGGCTACATTCCATAAGCCTGGATAGGCCTTATGCAGCCTACCAAACACTCCCTACAAGAAAAACGCTGACTAGTGACGCAAAAAAGGCCGTTTCTTGTCATAAACCGTGATTAATGACGCCGGTTGTTACGAAAGGCTCTGTCATTAATCGAGCGTCACAAACCGTGATTAATGGCGAGACCTTATTTCGGGGTGTCATGGGTTTAATGACGCGTATAAATTCGTCATAGATTGAATTTGGCCCTCTTAATGTTAAGCTGAGCCCAATTTTTCGGTCGTCATAAATTGGTTTTAGCCTTAATAAGGTTGGAATGATCCCAATAAATGTGGTCTGTCATAGATTGTATTAAACCTTGTAAAGGTTAGATGGAACCCAATATTGTTGGAGTTATAGATTGTTTAAGGCCTTATTCTGGCTGGATGGAGCCTAATAATTGTTGTCGTCATAGATACTTTTAGGACTAATTCTGGTTGGACCGAGCCAATAATCGAGGTCATCATATAATTTTAGGCCTGATTTTAGTATGCCTGAGCCCAATAATTGCAGTCGTCATTAATTTCTTTTGGGTCTAGTACTAGTTGGATCGAGTCCAATATTCGATGACGTCATAAAATGATTAAGGCCCAACTGATATTGGACTCAGCCAACCAATCGCTGACGTCATATTTGATACGACCCATTTTATTCATAAATCAATTTTGAATTAGTAAAAAATAATGGGCCGAGGGGGCAAGCCCACATTATTGTTCCCTGTTATTTTGGGTTGCACTCGAGGTGGCGCTTAATTAAATAAAATTCAATCTCATATTACATGCTAATCAATTTAGTAATTGACATCACAGATAATATTTCCATACGACTGATACAGATAAATATTTTGGATCACACATGACACATTATTATCAATGAGCACAGAACAACCACAAGCAAATTGTCAGTAGGAGCTCACAAACTAATACACATGATATTGCCCTGCTCACAAATAAAGCTGGTCTTGAAATAGAACCCACTAAGATGACAAAGCTTAGTACTTACAAACCAGCACAACTAGCTGGGAGGACACAAGCAAAAGACTAAGAAACACACTGACCTTACCCAAGGTGCGAGCTTAGCATACTTGTCTTTTCAACTTCTCAATCTCATCAGTCAGCACTTTCATTGCTACATCTGATGTTGTGCCTTGATCTTCAAGTTTGTCAAAACCTAGTCCTGTTCAACAAAGATTCCACCAAGGTCAGCAGCTACATCTAGCCCTTTCAACAAAACTTTAGGTCTTGAGCATGTAGGGAAAGCTGGATAATCTCGAGGCATGTAATCAATGAATGGCTTTGACTTCACATTAGAGGGACAGAAATTTGATATTTGAACCGCAAGGATTGTCCTCAATATTTGAGCCTAAAAATGAAAGGAGAAGTCAAACTTGAACCTTAAACGAAGCAAGCAAATAAACTTAAGAATAATCCTAAGAATAAAGTAGCAGGATAATCCTGCATTCTATTACATACCATGACATGTGATTGAATCTCAGCAATGCTGGAGTGGGATGCTAGGCCCTGCACAATAAGTTACAAATCAGTTCCAGATCTAGAGAGGTCACGATAAGAGAGGGATCTAAAATCTTACACAATAAACAAAGTAAATTACTTTCTAAGCATGAATCATCTATTAATTTGTGTTACAAATCAGTAATTGCATCTTGAGTGGCCAAGGTAAGAGAAGAATCTCAAATCTAACACAATACACAAAGTAATTTGCTTTCAACACATAGCTCATCGATTAACTTGTGTTACAAATTAGTGACTGGATCTAGAGCGACAAAGTTAAGAGAAGAATCTTAGAACTAACACAATACATGAAGCAATTTACTTTCGAAGGTAACGAAAATACTACTAGGGGATTAGAAAGAAAAGGAAATGAGATTCTCACTTGTGAATCTCCAAGATTCAGAGGCCCATGGATTGAGGGGGCATCGGGAGATGGTGCTTGCACCGTATCCTCGCTCAACTGCTCAGCTTGGCCAGCACAACAGACACAAGCAGAACACCGATATCTGCCGCGTACCATCTCACTGAGATACCCCTCCCCCTCCACCGGCGATGGCGAGGTTGGATCGCCACCGCAGATCTATCTGAGTAGAGTGATGCTTTTTGGAAATGGAAGGCGGGAGTTTAGTGGAACAACACGGTAGCAATGGAGTATAGTATTTATTATTTTGGGGCGGAGAGGGAATACATAATTTGAAAATCCTGCTTTCGACTTCCTGACTGCGAAAAGAAAATTTGGTAAGTTGCACTTGCTTTCTATATGTCTATCAATATTTATATGCCTTCAACCATAGACAACATGCAACTCTTGTATATCTCTCTACATAATAACATGGCTACTAGGAGAACTTAGATTTGTTTTTGTTTAGAATAAATAGTAACCACTTTTACCTTGTGTTCACCATGATGATATCTTGTAAGCTCTCGCTTATGGATATATGATGATCATTGCCGCTTTGCTCATTCTTGTGATTGGTTTGTGTATGATCAAGCTTGTGTTCTCTCTAATATGAATATGAAATAACTTAAATACTACCCTAATCTTTTGTAGAGGTAATGATAATTTAAGTCCCATGGTGTTCTTCGTGATCTCATTTTTGAATGAATCAATGATACTTTATTTTTGTTCTTAATATGCTAGCCTTATCTTTGATGACCACTTGCATTTTGCTCTACCTATCCAAAGCCAAATATTGATTGAGTGAAAAACCTTATCTACAAGATTGATTTTTGAGCGCATCAATTTAGATTTGTTTTCTTTGGTTCGAGTCTAAGAAGCTGGTCATTCCGTATTTTTGCGTACCGTTCTTTTGCTAGCCAATCTATCTGTGCATTGTGAGTTTCCACATTGGGACTACAAGAAGAAGGCGCCATCAAGTAGAGACAATTTTGGGAGACCTCCAAAAAGGACCACTAGAAGACTTTGAGTATCTTTCTCCATAGAATATTTAAAAAATTTCAGTACCACCTTGGCACATCCTTGATCACCTCTTTTGCTCGGGACGAGCAACGTTTAAGCATGGGGCGGGGGTTGCCAAGGAGGTAATAGTGTAATCTAGTGTTCAAGGGGAGTTAAAAAAAGAGTAGAAAAAAATGTATGTGATGAAAGAAATAAAAAGGGAAAGTATGATGAGAAAAAGAAAAAATGATGTGGTTCGAGGATCGGTGGATGGTCGCTTCCTTGTGTGATGAGTGATTGACAACGTTGTGTGGACTGATTCTTGGCTAAGTATTGCAGGTGCAGGTTGCGGCTTGATTGGTGTTGGTGCAGGTGAAGAACAAGCGCGAAAGGTCGTCGCCGGTGAGGCCTCTAGGTGTGGAGAAGACAAGTAGGCTTCGTTCGAGGGACCTGGTGGCCAGTGGGGTCAAGTGCGGGCCGCATGGTGGCATGAACAACAAGATGAAGTCATGGACGGTTTCTTGGTATAGCCTCAAAACCAAGGTCGAGCCGGGACTACGTGGGAGCCGAGTCATGAGTGACAATTGGCGGAGGCTACACCGAGTTCGCGGGGTTTCCAGTGGTTCACCAGAAAACCACTGGGTTCCTTGGTTGATCCACAAAGCCAAGACCGAAGAACCGAAGACGGTGCTGCAGCAGTGCCAGACCGGTCTGACCGGTGGGTCTGACCGGTGGGTTTGACCGGTGAGGAGCACCGGTCTGACCGGTGTGCGACAACGCAGTCCGGAATCTTCGAAGCGGAGGACACGCATCAGGATTGCATGGCTTGCGTCGAGGCTAAGCAGGTTGCGGTCGCCGGGCATCCGTCCGATGGAGAAAACTTGAAGACTTCCAAAACCGCCCTTGAGGGGCTTGTATCCCTAGTTGTTAGGTAAGGGTATTTTAGACTTTCGGTTGCCTCCATATAACCCATGAGGTGAGAGGATGGCAGCCATCTCTTGGAACCCTAGTGTCAGTGTTTTAGACCGGCAAACCTACCAAGGGGGTACCCGAGGTAGTAGATTGTGCGGTGAGGATCGTGATCGGGAGACCGAGAACTCGAAGGTATGTGCAAGGACACGGGACACAAGATTTATACAGGTTCGGGCCGCCAAGGTGGCGAGCCCTACGTCCTGTTTGGGGGATCAAGTATGGCGCCCTGCGCTTGGTGTTGGGTTGAGATCAGGTGCCCGGCTAGGTACCCGACCCTCGTTTATATAGTCCAGGGGGCGGGTTCCTAGTCGATTACAAGGTAGGAGTCCTAGTAGGATTACACGCAACGAGTCCTAATAGGATTACAGGGGAATTCTAGTAGGAGTTCGTCTTCTTTCTTCTTTGCATGAGTACCCGGGGAGTATGCCCGACACCTAGTTCATTTGCTTTCTTATTTTCCCTTCCTATTTTCTTAGTATTTCCATAGGACTAGCTTGAGAGCTTCATGGTGAGATTTTGTGAGAGGGTTGGATGATCGAGCGGCAAGCTATACCTTGTATGAACCTTCTTGGTTTGTATAGATGATTCAGCGTGGTTCCTCAAGGCTTTATTGTGTTGTTCCCGGTTGTTCTTGGTGGTGATTTTCGGAGCCCTCTCTTGGTGGTTTTCTCGGTGTGTTTTCGGGACCTTGCTCTTGGGGATTTGATGGGGGAAATTCATGTGAACCCTTCGTGGTTCTTTTGCCTTTGATTCCCCTCCCAAATCCTTGAGTTAAGGGGCTCGGTTTTGGGGTTTTTCGGTGTTTTAGGGTTAGAGGAGTTTTTGGCGGGATTTCTTCGATTCCTCCTGATTTGGCAAGTTTTGGTGGACAAAATCATGGCTATGGACTCCTCATGAGGTGTTCCTATCATACCCAAAGTCCTGTTCAAGTCCGTGGAGCGATTCAGGAGATCGAAGTTTGGATTTGGAGGAGTTGACCTGCGGGTCTTTGTTCATCCCGAGTCGCCAGGCTACACGGTCCGGCCAGGTGCTCTTGACCGGTACGACCGGTTCGAGTCACTTGTGGGATTTGCCTCGGGTGAGCTGCTTGACTCGTGTGTCTTTGGGTCTTGGTCTTTCTTGGTCGGTTCTTGGTTTTTTTTGGAGTTGGTTTGTTAGGTTTTGAGTAGGATTTTCCTTCCATGCAGGTTGTGTTTTGGGGGTGTTTTTGTTCCGGGTCCTAGAGAAGTCACCGAGGCTTTTGGAACGCTTGTTGTGCGGTGCTTTGTAGCCACCGGCGACGGCTCGCCCACCGGCCCGACCGGTGTCACGGGTCCCGGCCGGCGCGGGCCATCGGTCGCCGGTGCGGCACGAGCGGCAAGCCGTGCCGTGCAAGTTTCCGCTGTGCGTGTTGGTGTATTTTGGCTCGGGAGGTTGTTTGTTGGTTCCTAGGTCCAGTTGCACTTCAGTGGCTGCGTGGACTTAGCCAACTTGGGTAGTGAGTCGGAGACGTGTGTTGGAAGCCGTGTTCGTCTAGTTGGAGTATCTATCTCCTTCGAGAAGAATTTTTATCGGCTCCCATTCTCTCCCCCCTCTCTGGTTCGCCGTATCGGTCCTTCAAGTGGTATCAGAGCCGGTTCGGGTCTTTATTGACTCTAACCAGTCTAAGATCCAAGGATGGCGTACCAGGAATGGGGTTCGGGTCCTCCACACTTCGATGGCAAGAACTACTAGATGTGGAGTAAGCGGATGACAGCGTTCCTCCACGGAAAGGGTCAGATTCTTTGGGATGTCACGGTGGACACAGGCTATGTCCAGCCGATGAACTTCCTCACTCCAGGATCGAGGGACATGTTCGACACCAACAACAAGGCGGTCGACTACTTGTTTCGTGCTTTGTGTCAGCCTAAATTCGATCGGGTGCACATGGAGAACTTGGCTTGTAGAATTTGGACGGTGTTGAAGGAAGCCCATGTTGGGAATGCCTAGGTTCAGGCTCGGATGTATGCGACCTACCGGAGAGAGTACGAGAACTTCACTCATCTCCCCGGTGAGTCCATCGATGCCTTGTTTCAGAGGTTCACGGTGGTTGTGAACAACATGAGGGACAATGTGGACGTGCTCCCGTACGATGATCATGATAGAGCAGTCAAGCTCTTACACTCTTTGGATCGTATGCTTGGGGTGGAAAGTTCGAGGCCATTGTGGAGTCAGAGAAGTATGACAGTCTGACGGTGAACGAGCTGTTCTCGAAGCTCAAGTCGACTGAGGTGGATAGGGGCATGACAGCCAAGATCGAGGGCCCGACTGACTCTCATAGTCTCGCCCTCATTGGTGATTTGAAAGGAAAGGTTAACACTAACCCATCCACAGGGATGTTCTCTTTGTCCTCTTTGGTGTCTATGCCAGATGAGGAGTTTGACGTGCTTGGAGAGGACGAGCTGGCGCTCCTGACGAGGCGGTTCGAGAGGCTGCACGAGAACCGGGTGAACATGAGGAGGAACAAGAGGACATGCTTCAAGTGCGGCAAGGCTGGACACTATTTGTTGACGGATAAAACTCGTATCCACCTACGATCCGCAAGCGTACGGACCTACACCTTTTTCACCACGGGATTCCCAAGGTTCTTATCAATCCGCGGAGCAAGGGGATTACTAGCGCTTAACCAAGCACTAATCTAGTTGAATGGAAAACCTTTGAAAGAGTATTAATCCAAAGGTAAAGACAATCTAACCTAAGTTAATCTAAGTTAAGTTGATCAAACAAATCTAGGTTTAAACTAGATGGTAAAGGGGTGAACACAAGAGAGTGAGCAAGAAAGATAAGCGTTCCCTCCCTAGGATCTAGGATAACATGGTATGCATCTACTACACGAGAGCGGTAAACCAATCTACCGGGGGTTGTGACCACGGTTTCGCCCTTTCCCTCCTCTCGTACTGTCACTACGCGAAGGTATTCGTGACTAGACCTATGATGGACACGGTGTGTTGATGGAATCTATGGGAGTAGCGGATATCATACGCCCGAAAAACATGGTAGCTAACCTTAATCATCAAAGCATCATCAACATGAAAACAATAGATTGAAACCACAAATCGAGTAGCGATCACATAGCATGTATCCATCAAATCCTATGGATGAACGGAGACATTACCCCACCATCTTACACGGATTGAAGCAAATAGGGGTGATGGAGACTCCGGAGAACGTCGTCGATGAAGATGGCGGCGATGGAGCTTGGGAACACCCCTAGGCCAGCAGCTTGGAGTCCTCCTCTTGCTTCCTTCTCTCCACCGGCGTTGATCCTTGCGACGAGCTCATCTAACTCTCTCCCTCATCTTGCGGCGGCGGTTTTCTGGTGATTGGCGTCGGTAGGATGATTTGTTTGATGGGTCACCACCTTGGGGCGCCTAGGGGGTTGTATTTATGTCCTTGGGGTGCCTTTGGGCGTGCTCCACCTTGCCTTGCACGAGATCCTCCTTGGGAGAGAAGCAAACTTGGTTTCCATAAAATCAGCCAGATTTTCCTGATTCGCAGTCCTTCCTTGTCAGGGCCATATCTCACACGTATGGACTCCAAACAATGCAAATTCGGTGTCCAGGTTGTGTGCCACGAAATTATCTTCAACTTTGGTATTCATTTCGTTCCTTAAAAACGAAGATAAGATCACCAAATCAGCCTTGGAAGATAATCTGTTCTGATTTCGGACTGACTGCGCAGCAGGGATTTCGGGGGCCATATCTCCTAGCTCCCTTATCCAAATTGGGCCTTCCACATGTCCAAATCGAAGGTATCGTCGAGGCCCACAACTTTGGTAGTCAAACTTTTGCCATTTAAGACCGTTTAAGCCTTCGAATCTGTACTGAAAGATCATGCTGTCCGAGGCTGCGAGAATATCTCTCGGGCTGAGTTGATCCCGTTGGTAAACATCCAAGTCCCCGGAGTTTTGCGTGTTGATGCTTCAGTCCTTGGGTTGTTTGGAGTCTTGTTCACTTCGTGTCTTGACTTGTGACGGGCTTCATGATCTTCTCTTGAAGTGCTTGATGAAATTATCCCGAAAGTCTCCTCTTTAGCGTAGATTTCCTGCGTAAACAACAAACTCCAAAATCGACATGCAAGTGTGAACTTGTTATATCATTAGTATGCCTAGTGGCGGGTTAGTTGCAAATCATAATCAAAACCAATGTATAACAAGTACTCTAGGTTGACGGAAATTCACCGTCAACATCTCCCCCATGCTTAAACCTTGCTCGTCCTCGAGTAAGTAATCCTTGCTTAAAAGGGAAATCAGTGTTGCCTTCCAATGTTGTCCCTGCACTTAGTCATTCATGACGAGGCAAATGGCTCTCTCTTAAGAATTTATTTTTAAAGTTCAAGTTGTGACCGGCTTCTTTTTCATTATGGAAGATAGACTAACAATAAAGAACAAGCCACATTTAACACGATGCTCTCAAACTTAAGTGAACTTCAAAGCATTACCTTGTCACATGGGAGATTTTCAAAAAGATGCATATCCAACATAAGTGAAAATCTCTTGCAAGAGCTCATGGAACACTCATCTCATCAAGTCACTCAAGCCTATACTAGATTATTTTCAACCTACTCTACTCATATGTGATAGTGAAAGGCTTATGTGGAGCTTGGAAGGTTAAAAACAATCCTAGCAAAACATATATCCGAAATATTGTCAAATTAAGAGAGATATCTATTGGAATTACCGAGACTCGTCAAAAAGGCCATGGAAAATAAATGTTGGAAAGAGAGAGGGATGAAACACACACATTTAGATAAGTGGACATGTGCAAGTGGCAAATGGATGATCCGAGGCACGAGTGAAGTCCTCGTTATCGGATTGCACATGGTTGGAAGATTTGAGTATGGATTTATCATCAAGGCACTTGAGAACTTATGAAGCAAAAAGAACCGAGGAGCATCTTTATTTTTTTCCTTATTTTATTTCCTTCTCATTTTTCTCTCTTTCTTTTTTTCACTTTATTCTTCCTATTTTTCTTACTTTTCTTTTCTTCTTATCATATTTTTTTTCATTTTTCATTTTTTTCTCTTTTTTTCTTTTGCTCCTCAAAACTTTTTGCAACATAATACTTACATAGCATTTGTGTCAGAGAATGACTCCTCCCCCATGCTTGAACGATGCTCGTCCTCGAGCATAAAAGAGAGGGGAAATGACTGCTAAAGTAAGTATAAATTCCATAATATTGTGGATCTTCATCGAGAATTTTACTCCATACTCAAATTGGGTTGTGGACAAGGAGGTGATCACAAAAAGATATTTTTGGTTTAGGGTGGATGCCCAGCGAAGTTTGTGAAATTTTCGATGTGAAAACCCACAATGCATGGACAAAAAGGCTAGCATGAAAAAGTTACACAAAGGAATGACCAGCTTCTTAGTCTCGAACCATAGAAATCAATCCTAATCCAACTCATCAAAACATATGTTTGCAATCTACGGGTTTTGTTATCATCAAACATATATGTATATGGCTTTGGTAGGTAGAACTTTGCAAGAGCATCACAAACATGTAGATAGCATAAAAGTTAAGTTTTCATAAAGACAACAAGTTATCCGGCTATCCATAAACTTAAATCAAAGAGCAAAGATATGTATGTGGGTCTAGAGCATAGTCATTTCACCTCCACAAATAAAAGAGCCGGTATTTAAATTAATTTCAGATCATATTATATAGAGCAATTAACCAAGACATGTATAACTTCATGTAGGCAAAACAAAGCGGCAACTTTCATCATCTTTCCGTAAGCATAGGCAATATAAAACATCGAGGTGAACACATGTTCATGCTTATCTATTGAAAGTAAAAAGAAACCTAGGTTGTCCTCCTAGTAGCCATGTTACTGTTTGAAGAGAAAAACAAAAGGTTGCACCTAGTTGATGTTGAAGGCATACTTACAAGCATTTGTGTTTGGAAAAGAGAAGGTCCATGGAGATGTTACCATCCTTTGTAATTCTTCGTTGCCTTCTTCCGACATCTCCATGTATCGATGTGGCTTTTGCTTTTGTCTTGATTTATTAATGCTCCTAAACTTCTGGATTTGATCTTGTATGCTTAATGGAGTCATTGGTCACCCTTCTCTTCAATGTTGTCATCACCATCTCCTCTTTCTTGTTCTCATCATCTCCTTGCTGTCTCTTTTTCATGGATTTCCCCCTCTGTCCAGAACAGAAAATATATCGAAATATAGCTCTATTGAAAAGTTTATGAAATTACCTTTCCAACGTGTGGTCATTCATCGAAAACGGAGTTCAAACAAGGGAGCTATGTCCGTTTTACTTCAGCGCTGCGTGTTGTCCAAAACTGATTTCAGGACGTGTTGCACTCGGTGATTCGCACATAACCGCTTGTAGGAACCTCCGATTGTCTTGATTCTTGATTTGTTGGAATCGTAACTTCATGGGGCTTCTAAATATCCAAAAATACCCAGTGATTTCCCTTCGAGACCATGCAGAATTTTGATGAGATCGATAGCTTTTCGCGCATTGATCCGGTGATGTTAACTTCCGTGTTGAAGATTCAGGGTCTCCCCCATGCTTAGCATTTTGCTAGTCATGGAAGAAGAAGACAAAGCACTTCTTAGCCATCCTTCAATTTCCTTGTAGTGAGAGTCTTTATCTTGCCTGTAAGACGTTTTAAACGCACATTCTACCCCCAAGGTGACGGTTGGGAGTAGATAGAATTGCCAACAATCCAACAATGTCTCCTAAGATTCTTAACTTGTGGCATAATTAGTCTAATGAGGAATAAAAACCTAATGAGTGTATGTGGTGCAAGGTGTGTATGCACATGATAGGAAAGCATATAAATAAGATAATGTTTTCACCTAGTTCTAAACACCATGTTTACAACTAGGTTGCTGAATTTCTCCATAGCCATAAAGGTTTATATATCTAGGGTTAAAACACCATGTCTATCCCTAAATCAATAACTCTTATAGCACAAGAAAAATTAAGCGCATTGCAAAGCTTATAAACTAACCAAAGCAACATGAAAACATATGAAAAGCTAGCTAGGTTTATCGAACTTAACGATGATGGTCCTCAATCATGTTTAAACACCATGTTTACACAAGATCACAAAAGGAAAATACCCATAGGGCCCTATGAAGCATTAACATGGAAAATGAAGCATACATCATTAAGTATATAAAACAACCAAGCCAACTATGTGCAAAACATGTATACACAAAGAAACATCACGAGGACAACAAAATGCAATGCATCCAAATAAATAAATATGAGCATGAACATGATGGTGGTTCTAAAAAGGAAAACTAAACTTAGATTAATAACCACAAGTTGATCATCATAAGATAGTGCCATTCTTTATTTTCTCTAAGAAAGTAGTAAAAATACAAAGAAACGGGTTGCCTCCCGAAAAGCGCTTCATTTAAAGTCATAGAGCTCGACTTTCTCACATACCTTCTTTTCGTTGCATAGCCATGGCCCTTCATGCAAGAAGAAAAGGTACCAATGCAGCTTTAATTTACTTCCCATGTTGTGCTTGATCACTTATAGAAGACTTGCCCAAAGCATCCTTTTGTTTCATCGTTATCTCCTTCTCTATCATCCTTCGGTGCTGCCTTCACTCTATTATTTTTTTTAATGTCCAGAACATAAAGTATACTCAAGCTCTACTCCATTGCACAGTGCACAAAATTTCCTTTCCAACGAGTCTTCATTTGCTCAAATCGGACTCCGGACAAGAGAGTTACGTCCGTTTTACTTCGGTGATGAAATCTGTCCTGAAATTTCAGAACGCGCAACGCTCAATATTTTCTCCATAACTCCTTGCACGGGTCTTCAAACTTGTTGGTTCTTGATGCGTTGGAATGGTAATTTGATGGAGCTTCTGAATATCTCATTTTCTTCATTTGTACACCTCTGAACAAGCTCTCAAATTGATGAAGACAGCAGCATCCATCGCGGGATTCGGAGAGGTTGATGATTTATCTTGCAACATTTTAGGCATGACCTCTTTTTTTTCATTATTCAAGCCTTGTCTACATGGTTAGTGAAAATTGGGCCTTTCCCCCGACATGTTCTTCTTTAAGGTCATTAGCTTGACCAAGCGCAAAACATGATCGAGATTTACAAAACTTATTGTAAACATACGCGTCCATAATTAACACCACATGTGAATTGTAGCAACAAGTCATGGTGTAAATAAAAGAAGCATATGTTTCATGCATAGAACTTAGCTCATCATTAGGAAAAGGTTGTTTAGGTGTTAGATTAATTGGATCAAAAATAAATGTTTCCTCTTTTTCATTCTCAAGAAAATCTAGCCTATCAACATGATCACTATTGGAACAAGGCATAGACATTAAACTATCATTCATACTATTGGTTGAGCATGAGTATTTGAATTTATCAACATCAATACCAATAATATCTTGAGATTTCAGCGCGTACCTTGGCCTTAGAGATTTTTCAACAAGAGTGTTATTTGGTTCATCAAGCGGTGTTGAAGGCAAATCGATCTCAACAAGTGTAGTTGCCTCTTCATCACCATCTTGCAATTTCTTCAACTCATCATGTGGAACATGTAATCCTTCAACTATGTACGCATTCATCTCTTCCTTGAAGTCTTCTTTATCAACCAGATCTTCATCTTCAAAGACTTGTATGTTGCTTTCATTATCTTCCATGTACCACATGTCGTCAACATCGCTCATTGTTGATTCACTCTTTCCTTCATCCTTGAGTACTTCCATGTCTTGATTTGCTAGTGTGTAGGCTTCAATAGCACACAAGGTATCATCTAGCTTGAGTCCTATCTCCTCCCATTTATCCTTTGAGTCACTAGGCTCATCACAGTTGTACTCTTCTCTCCCTCCATCATAAATCTTTGAGTTATCAAACCGGTCGATCCATCCTTCATCTCCTTCTTCTCTTTCTTCTTCAAACATCTTTTGGATCGACTCTCCACTCATCTCTTGATCAAATATATCTTCAATTAGTTTGGCAATGTGTCGGCGTTCCTCCTTCCTTCGGTAGTTAATTAGTGGGGCGAAATCAACTTGAACCCAACCGGATTGAATGAACTCCGCCAATGGTCTAGCATTCCACATACTTCGTCCTACATTCATGTTAGTTTCAACATTTTTAACATCCGAAATGACTTCTCTTACCTTGGGAAGTGGATCTTCACTTTCTTGAATGGTCGGTTCATCTTCCTTGACCTTCGCTTCATCTTTTTCAGAAATTTCAGCAAGCACCTTGGGCTTGCTTTTGTCATTTTGCTCCTCTTGACAACATCTTTGCCAATCTCGTATTGTTCTTTGTCCATTGCTTATCCTTTGTAAGATTTGTGCGGCTTCACTAATTGTTTTATCCATTATATCACCGCCTGCACACATGCTTATAAAACGAGACGAGTTAGGGGTTAGTGAAAAATAAAAGGTATGCAACATCAAGTCACCGGAAAATCCCAAGTTCGGGCCTTGCTCAAGTAGTTCATTAAAACGGTCCCATGCTTCATCAATTCCTTCGTCCTCTCCTTGCTTGAAAGTGAGCACTTGCCTCCTTAAGTCTTGGACCTTGCTTATGGGAAAGAACTTCAAAAGAAACTTCTTCACTAGCTCATCCCAATTTCCTTTTGCTTCAACGGACGCAAGTGTGTACCATCTTCGCGCTTCATCTTCGAGAGAGAACGGAAAAAGATTCCACTTGAACCAAGCGGCCGGAACTCCTTTTTGTTGCACCGTGTTGCATAACATCGTGAATTCCTTAATGTGTCTATATGGGTTGTCATCCTCCAATCCTCTAAATGGTTTTGTCGCCACTAACTTGATGATTCCAGGCTTCACATCGTAGTGGGTTGTAGCAAGCATCAAATCTGATTTTTGTATCTCAATGTCTTCCATTGACGGCATTGCTAGCTCCCTTAGCGACATCTCTTCGTCTTTCAATGGTGAGGTGAACAAATCCATCTAGGCACAAAAAAAGTAGAAAGAAAAACAAAAAAGATTTTTTTTATTTTTTTAGAAAATAAGGGTTAGGTGTTAGTAATCAACAAAATTAATACTAGATTAAATGTAGCAAACTGGCTTGCTCCCCGGCAACAGCGCCAGAAAAAGGGGCTTGTTGATGGATAAAACTCGTATCCACCTACGATCCGCAAGCGTACGGACCTACACCTTTTTCACCACGGGATTCCCAAGGTTCTTATCAATCCGCGGAGCAAGGGGATTACTAGCGCTTAACCAAGCACTAATCTAGTTGAATGGAAAACCTTTGAAAGAGTATTAATCTAAAGGTAAAGACAATCTAACCTAAGTTAATCTAAGTTAAGTTGATCAAACAAATCTAGGTTTAAACTAGATGGTAAAGGGGTGAACACAAGAGAGTGAGCAAGAAAGATAAGCGTTCCCTCCCTAGGATCTAGGATAACATGGTATGCATCTACTACACGAGAGAGGTAAACCAATCTACCGGGGGTTGTGACCACGGTTTCGCCCTTTCCCTCCTCTCGTACTGTCACTACGCGAAGGTATTCGTGACTAGACCTATGATGGACACGGTGTGTTGATGGAATCTATGGGAGTAGCGGATATCATACGCCCGAAAAACATGGTAGCTAACCTTAATCATCAAAGCATCATCAACATGAAAACAATAGATTGAAACCACAAATCGAGTAGCGATCACATAGCATGTATCCATCAAATCCTAGGGATGAACGGAGACATTACCCCACCATCTTACACGGATTGAAGCAAATAGGGGTGATGGAGACTCCGGAGAACGTCGTCGATGAAGATGGCGGCGATGGAGCTTGGGAACACCCCTAGGCCAGCAGCTTGGAGTCCTCCTCTTGCTTCCTTCTCTCCGCCGGCGTTGATCCTTGTGACGAGCTCATCTAACTCTCTCCCTCATCTTGCGGCGGCGGTTTTCTGGTGATTGGCGTCGGTAGGATGATTTGTTCGATGGGTCACCACCTTGGGGCGCCTAGGGGGTTGTATTTATGTCCTTGGGGTGCCTTTGGGCGTGCTCCACCTTGCCTTGCACGAGATCCTCCTTGGGAGAGAAGCAAACTTGGTTTCCATAAAATCAGCCAGATTTTCCTGATTCGCAGTCCTTCCTTGCCAGGGCCATATCTCCCACGTATGGACTCCAAATAATGCAAATTCGGTGTCCAGGTTGTGTGCCACGAAATTATCTTCAACTTTGGTATTCATTTCATTCCTTAAAAACGAAGATAAGATCACCAAATCGGCCTTGGAAGATAATCTGTTCTGATTTCGGACTGACTGCGCAGCAGGGATTTCGGGGGTCATATCTCCTAGCTCCTTTATCCAAATTGGGCCTTCCACATGTCCAAATCGAAGGTATCGTCGAGGCCCACAACTTTGGTAGTCAAACTTTTGCCATTTAAGACCGTTTAAGCCTTCGAATCTGTACTGAAAGATCATGCTGTCCTGAGCTGCGAGAATATCTCTCGGGCTGAGTTGATCCCGTTGGTAAACATCCAAGTCCCCGGAGTTTTGCGTGTTGATGCTTCAGTCCTTGGGTTGTTTGGAGTCTTGTTCACTTCGTGTCTTGACTTGTGACGGGCTTCATGATCTTCTCTTGAAGTGCTTGATGAAATTATCCCGAAAGTCTCCTCTTTAGCGTAGATTTCCTGCGTAAACAACAAACTCCAAAATCGACATGCAAGTGTGAACTTGTTATATCATTAGTATGCCTAGGGGCGGGTTAGTTGCAAATCATAATCAAAACCAATGTATAACAAGTACTTTAGGTTGACGGAAATTCACCGTCAACACTATTTCGCCGAGTGTCCGAAGGTGAACAGCCACGACAAGCACAAGTTCAAGGACAAGAGGAAGAAGTCCAATAAGAAGGATCATGGACATGGGAAGAAGACACGGGCTCGAGAGAAGATGAAGAGATCGAGCGACATCGAGTCCGAACTTGGATTCCGAGGATGAGGTATGTGATGAGCTCTCTTCTTTGCGCAAGGAGAATGAGGAGTTGGTTGACTTGCTTGGTAATCGCGATCACATGCTTAGAGAGGCTAAGAAGCTTAGGAAGGAGCTTAGATCTTTGCTCGAGGATGCTAGGACTAGAGTAGCTGAGCTAGAAACACAGGTTCTTGATAGCAAGCTTGAAATTGATTGTCTTAAGGCTAGCCCTGTTGTTTCTGATGAGATTGATTGTCTTGCCGATTGCTCTGTTTTCCTAGGCGACTTGGTCGATCTTAGGGAAAAGTATGCCTCCAAGTGTGAGGAACTAGATGTGCTTAGGGTTGAGTTGGCAGAGCTACAATCTAGACCCACTTTGCTTGGTGCATGTACTTCTTGCCCTGGTTTGCATGAAAAAATTGTTGAGCTTCGTTCTCGCATTGTTTCGCTTGAGGCTGATTTGAAAGTGCCTATTCCTACTTCTTGTTCTACGTGTGAGTTGCATGCTATGAAGAATCTGGAACCTGCACAATGTGTTAACCATTTGCAAGATGAGAACAATAAGTTTCGTGAAGTGCTGAGTTGGTTGTCTAGTTAGGAACCTCAGCTTGGTATGATGATTGCGAGTTGTAAGTGCTTTGATGGTTGGGCTTTGGGATTCGATAAATCTGGTGAGGGCAGTGGTGAGAGAGAAGGGAAATTTGAGAATGCTTCAGTTCCACCACAATCCACACCCAAAGATAAGTTTTCTCCCAAGCCAAACCAGTTGCTTAAACCGAGAGAGAAACCAAGCGAGAAACCAAGTGAGAAGTCTTGTGAAGAGCCTCACCCCAAGCCTAAGCCTAGATCAATCCGTTTCCATTGTGAGTTTTGTGGAAAGGATGGTCACAAGAAAGAGTTTTGCTATAAGAGAAGGAGAGAGGCGAGAATGGCTAAGGAGTGGGCAAACAAGGATAGGTACCACCCGTCTCATGATGTGCCTGAGCCTCGTGTGCAGTTGCCCAGGGCCAAGGCGAGTGTGAGGACAGTTCCGGCTTGGGGAGAGCGAAAGGCTGTTGGAGGTGCTGCTGGCCGAGCTACACCGGTCAGACCGATGAGAGACACCGGTCAGACCGGTGCAGGCCTGGACAGGCAGCAGTTTGGGTTTCTTGCTCGTACAGATGCTAAGTTTGGTTCAGGAGGTCATGGTTCTGGTGGTTGGTATGGAGAGTTTGCCGATGGTCAGTTTGCTAGGCGCTCTCCCCCTCGTGCTCAATACGGGGATGGGAGGGGTCGTGGCTTGGAGTTGGAAAGGAGGGACGGTCCACGGTTTTCTTTTCGTGGTTTTGGTCCTCTTCTGGTTAGTGAGGGGTGGTTCCCTCATAATGGTTACCATGGTGGTGTTGAGTTTGCTGGATGTTCTCCACCTCGTGATCAATACGAGTTTGGGAGAGGTCACATTTTTGAGTCTCAAGGGCTACGGACCACGCTTTCCCTTTCGTGGTAGTCGTACCCCTCCAATGGGACAGGAGTGGTCTTCCCATGGTGGTTCTAGGTTTGACAGGATGGATCGCTGTATTGATAGGCATGGTAGGATGAATATTGCTAACCCTACTTTCGAGGAAATGGCCGGACACTGGTTTGCCACTTTTGGAACTAACCCCATTGTTGAGTCGTTTGCTCGCTCTCGCTCTTGGTTTTGAGTAGCAGGTGGATGGCCCGGAGAACATTTGGTTGATATCGGGGGTGGTTCTCCGGCCTCATACCCCGGTGGTGACATGGAGGTACATCACTTTCGGGGATGGTGGACAAGGACGAATGAATTGTGAAGAAATGATCAAGGTAAGTAAATTTGTGACCTTCAAGTGTGTGGCCTTGGTAAAGCCACTTGGTTCATTTTGCTCTTTGCCCTATCTCATGTGTGTAAGGTGAGCTTTGTATGCTTTTTGGCCTTAATGCATGAGTTTAGGGGGAGCTTGTGAGTGTTGTGCTCCTTTGCTCTTTTGCCGGTGGTGTCGAGCCCTTTTTTCCTCCCCTAGAGGAGCCGGTGGTTTGTGAGTTTTGTGTGGGAGCTCCTTTGTAGCATATGTATAGCTTTCCTTTGTGCATTCCTTGCATTTGGCATGGCATATGTAACATGATGTATAAGCTTTCTTGTATCTTAGATTGCATGCATTTTGTATCATATGCATTGGTTAGGAAAAACTTCTCCTATATACATTGTTCACCATGGAATGCTATTTATGTCTTTGTGAGCTTGTTTGGTAAGCTATGGTTAGTTTGGCTTAGCACTTGATAATCTTGATTTGTATCCATGGTTGATGGCTATGTTTTTGTAAGACGTCACATGTATACTCTCTCATGTGTAAATGCCTTTATATGATCTTGACATGTTTTAGTGGCTTAGTTATGCTCAATTTGTGGTTGGATAGCTAGTTTATTGATCATATGGGGCCAAAGGTTCATTTGCCATCATAAGTTCCTTTTTGTCGCAAAGACATTTCATGTACCAAATTTGAATCTGAAAATGAAATGTAAAATGCTTGGAAAGTGTGCTCCCATGTCATATGTGCTAAATTTAATTTGCGTTGGGTGCTAAACCATTGCATGTTGTCTACCATTGAGAAGTCTCATATATAGAAGTAGACACATGGCTCGGTGGCTTTGACATGACATGAGGTGCTTGTGGGTGTTTGTGATGGTCTTATGATTAGAATGGTTGTCCTAGTATGAAGTTTGTGTGGCTTTGCCATTTTGACATGTTTTGATCATGTTTAGGACTTTGCTCATGAGAGGTAAATTTTCAGCAAAATTGCCCAAATCCATCTTAGTTTCGTCCAATGGTTGTGAAACTTGGTGATCTTGTAGTTGATGTCAATACGAAGCTATAGAGTATCTAACTTGCTCATTTGGACATGTGTAGCATCCTATGTTGAATTTTGTCTATTTGAGAAGCTCTAGGTTGAAAGTTTTGCATTTTTGGCTTGATTCATGCATTGCCAACAAGGGGGAGAAGTTTGAGCTTGAAATGGCTTGCTGGATGCATTTAGAAGGTTTTCAGGTGGTTTCGAGCCATTTCTGGGCTCTGGTGCGCACCGATCCGACCGGTCGAGGTCACCGGTCCGACCGGTCGAGGCCGGTCCGTGCACATGTTGAGCACCGGTCTGACAGGTGGTGGTGACCAGTCTGACCGGTGAGAGCTGAGTTGTTGCAGCTGCCTTGTTTCAAGTGGTGTTTTGCATGCATTCGTTCAGGGGGAGTTTCATTGGTTCAGGGGGAGCTCTTTGTGTTTTTTCGTGCTTTGGTTTGGTGGTTTGCGCTCTTTGCTTGAGCTTTGTTTTGTCTTGGATGTGTCGAGCCGTTGCCCTTTCCTAAGGGGTCCGAGACTTGTCTTCTTCAAGTGATCTTGCTCTTTGCCTTTGTTTGGCTTTCGATCGCTTGTTGGAGTTTCTTTTTATTCGTTTCTTTGCTTTTTCTTTTCTCTCGTGTTACTTTATGTGGGTGTTGTCAGTGCACTCGTCAAGGGGGAGATTGTGGACCATGTGTGGTTCGAGGATCGGTGGATGGTCGCTTCCTTGTGTGATGAGTGATTGACAATGTTGTGTGGACTGATTCTTGGCTAAGTATTGCAGGTGCAGGTTGCGGCTTGACTGGTGTTGGTGCAGGTGAAGAACAAGCGCGAAAGGTCGTCACCGGTGAGGCCTCCAGGTGTGGAGAAGACAAGTAGGCTTCGTTCGAGGGACCCGGTGGCCAGCGGGGTCAAGTGCAGGCCGCATGGTGGCATGAACAATAAGATGAAGTCATGGACGATTTCTTGGTAGAGCCTCAAAACCAAGGTCGAGCCGGGACTACCTGGGAGCCGAGTCATGAGTGGTGATTGGCGGAGGCTACACCGAGTTCGCGGGGTTTCCAGTGGTTCACTAGAAAACCACTGGGTTCCTTGGTTGATCCACAATGCCAAGACCGAAGAACCGAAGACGGTGCTGCAGCAGTGCCAGACCGGTCTGACCGGTGAGGAGCACCGATCTGACCGGTGTGCGACGACATAGTCCGGAATCTTCGAAGCGGAGGACACGTGTCGGGATTGCATGGCTTGCGTCGAGGCTAAGCAGGTTGCGGTCGCCGGGCATCCGTCCGATGGAGAAAACTTGAAGACTTCCAAAACCGCCCTTGAGGGGCTTGTATCCCTAGTTGTTAAGTAAGGGTATTTTAGACTTTCGGTTGCCTCCATATAACCCATGAGGTGAGAGGATGGCAGCCATCTCTTGGAACCCTAGTTCATTCGCTTTCCTATTTTCCCTTCCTATTTTCTTAGGATTTCCATAGGACTAGCTTGAGAGCTTCATGGTGAGATTTTGTGAGAGGGTTGGATGATCGGGCGGCAAGCTAGACCTTGTATGAACCTTCTTGGTTTGTATAGATGATTCGGTGTGGTTCCTCAAGGCTTTGTTGTGTTGTTCCCGGTTGTTCTTGGTGGTGATTTTTGGAGCCCTCTCTTGGTGGTTTTCTCGGTGTGTTTTCGAGACCTTGCTCTTGGGGATTTGATGGGGGAAATTCGTGTGAACCCTCCGTGGTTCTTTTGCCTTTGATCCCCCTCCCAAATCCGTGAATTAAGGGGCTCGATTTTGGGGTTTTTCGGTGTTTTAGGGCTAGAGGAGTTTTTGGTGGGATTTCTTCGATTCCTCTTGATGTGGCAAGTTTTGGTGGACAAAATCATGGCTAGGTGTTCCTATCATCCCCAAAGTCTTGTTCAAGTCCGTGGAGCGATTCGGGAGATCGAAATTTGGATTTGGAGGAGTTGACCCGCGGGTGCTGTTCATCCCGAGCTGCCCAGGATACACCGGTCTGACCGGTGCTCTTGACCGGTCTGACCCATGCGAGTCACTTGTGGGATTTGCCTCGGGTGAACTGCTTGACTCCTGTGTCTTTGGGTCTTGGTGCTGCTGGTCAGTTCTTGGTTTGTTTGGAGTTGGTTTGTTAGGTTTTGAGTAGGATTTTCCTTCCGTGCAAGTTGTGTTTTGGGGGTGTTTTTGTTCCAGGGCCTAGAGAAGTCACTGAGGCTTTTTGGAACGCTTGTTGTGCGGCTGCTGTAGCCACCAGCCTGACCGGCTCTGCCCACCGGTCTGACCGGCACAGGCCATCGGTTTGACCGGTGCAGCACAGGTAGCAAGCCGTGCAAGTTTCCGCTGTGCGTGTTGGTGTGTTTTGGCTCGGGAGGTTGTTTTTTGGTTCCTAGGTCCAGTAGCACTTCAGTGGCTGCGTGGACTTGGCCAACTTGGGTAGTGAGTCGGAGACGTGTGTTGGAAGCCGTGTTCGTCTAGTTGGAGTATCTATCTCCTTCGAGAAGAATTTTTATCGGCTCCCATTCACTCCCCCCTCTCTGGTTCGTCGTATCGGTCCTTCAAGTTACACTTGAAAGGTTCAAAAAGCTTGAAGATCAAGACCCATACTCTTTTTCCAACCATGTGCAATCCGATAATGAGGACTTCGCTTGTGCCTCGGGATCACCTTATGCCATTTGCACATGTCCACCTATCTAAAAGTGTGTGTGTGTGTGTTTCCCTCCACCTCCTTGAAACATTATTTTCCAATGACCTTTTTGACTAGACTCGGTAATTCCATGAGAAGCTTGTCTTGTTTTGTTTGCATTCCATTTATGAAATCTTGATAGGATCACCTTTCCCAAAGCTCCATATAAAGTCTTCCACCAAATATTTGAGAGGAGAAAGAAGTAGTCCTAGTAGGCTTGAGATACAAGTTGAGACAAAAGTTCATGAGAAAGATGCAATGAGGTTTATTATTGATCTTGGTAAAGCAATTTTTCTTCACCCCGCTCTTTATTTTCAAAATTCCTGTGATTTGCTTAAAAGTTGAGAGCATGTTTAATTACTTGAGGGAAGAGCTTAAATGATATCTACCCTCCATAGAGATGAAAGCTAGCTACATTATGAAACTTAAATAAACATAAACTTGGAGAGCATTATGTTTTCTCATATATGATCAAGTGTAGGGTATGAACATTGAAAGGCAATACTGACATCCATTAAAGGCTTACTCGATGATGAGCAAGGTTTAAGCATGAGGGTATGTTGATGGTCGATTTCCGTCAACCAAGAGCACTTGTTACACTTTGGTTTGAGCTTTGAATTATAACTAGCCCACCACTAGGCATACTAATGATGTAACAAGTTCACACTTGCATGTGGTTTTTTGAGTTTATTGTTTATGCAGGAAATCAACGTTAAAGAGGAGACTTTCGGGATAAGTTCATCAAGCACTTTAGAAGAAAACATGAAGCTCGACACAAGTCAAGACACCTGATAAACATGACTCCAAACGACCCAAGGACCAAAGCAGGAAGCTGTGAAACTCCGAGGACCTAAACAGAAAATGTGGGAGTTCGCACGCCAAGTACCCTTATCCAAACCGCGGGAAAACATCGTCAAGGACCCACAAGAAGTTCGACATAAATTCAAGGAAGCACGAGAAGCAATGTGGAAGAAGGCCGGGCCGAACCAGGTCGAAAACAGGCCCAGGCCGACCGGCCCAACCCATTTCGGGCTTGGTTCGCGCTCCCCTTTGACCTAGGTGCTCCTCGATAAATTGTCTTTGCCTCCGACGGCCGCCACATCCATCCATTCATTAGAGAGTCGCCAAATTGAGGAATACAGACCGAAGGAAGCCATCGTCGCCGGAAGTCCTTGACATTTCCTAGGAGATGGCTTAGGCTAGACCCTAGCCACCATGGTTGGCCCTACATGGTGAAGCCATGGTGGACTTCCGAAGCCATGCCTTGGATTCACCAAAGCACATGTACTTTTGATGGTGAATCCAAGGCATGGCTTTGGAAGTCCACCATGGCTTCACCACGTAGGGCCAACCATGTCTTCTCTACTTTTGATCTACTTCGATGCATGCCTTCTCTCATTCATGTCTATAGCTAGCATATGACCTTAGTAGGAATAGATCTAATCTATGTCTTGCGGATACATCGAAGTCGTGCACGGACTTACGAGTAGTTGTTCGGTGTTGATTACCTTGCGTAGTGAGAGTACGATATATGGAAAGCATCGAACGAATGTGTAATGGATATCTCCTTATCATGGTATGAGCTTTAGGTTAGTTTATCACTTTGGCTGGAGTTGCAACTAGGAGACGATAGGCTCATGCTACCCTTTTGTCGTGTTACGTTTTGGCTATCGAATGTGATCCATACATCCACCCATGCTTGTATGTCAAACCCTTATGAAATCTATGCTTTGTGTTGGGTTAGACCAGTATGTTAGATGGAGAACCCTAGGAGTGTGCTTCCGATCCTTGGATTGACAAACCTTGGGGACCCCCTTGGTGAAAAAGGCAACAAGTCACCCGTACGCTTGCTATGAACTTCAACATGGGTTTGAACCGTCAACACACACTCATGTACCCACCAATTATTTCGCATGCCTACCAGGGAAAAAGCCTGCATATTCCGCCCTATACTTGTGACAGGATTCCTGAGCAGTGTAGGCCTTCGTATTCCGAGCATCCCACATATTTTCATGGCTACTATAATCTCATGAGGCATGCTCCGCCACGAGGTGCACACTGCCTTATGATCGGTCATGGTTCGATAAATAGGCGTGCCCCCAAGGCCTTTGCTAATCGCCTCTTCATCCTCCTTGCTTTGTGCTAGCAGACCTCTCTATTTAGTTCTGCACGCTGTGAAAAGAGGTGAGCTCTTAGCTTCCGCGTCATGTTTTTACATGTTTCAATCATTGTTTCTGGTCAATTCTTATCATGTTTATGTTGTTGGAGAGTGTGTAGGAGGATGGCTTCTGATGCAAACGGAGGAACCGCCAACTTCCATGCTGTACCACCTCCGCAACAGCCAGGATATATGGATCCATATGATTTGTACGACATGGACGAACGAGAAAGAAACAGAGGAGATGAAGAAAGATGCTTTGGTTTGGATGCAGGAGAAGGGTTATGTTGACGGTTGTTAAGTGCCTACTTTAGCTATCAATATACTCATAAATAAAGGAGTAAAAGTCATTTCTTACACGCATTTAGTTAAGAATAATGTAGTTCCACTTGTCCTTGGAGATTTTGTGATTGCAGGTAAAATAAGCATAAAAGAAGTGACATAGTAGAACACAAATCCGTTTGTATGACTAGCCTAGTTTGATCCAGTTAGATCACGTGTTGGTGTTGCATGAAGTTTGAGTTCAAACTACGGTACTTGGTGTAAGTGTCTAGTTATCTGGTGGCACTGACCTTGGTCACAATAGCCCAGGACGGTCAGTGTCTAGTTAACAATGCAAGCATGGTTCCTGGGTTGAGTAGCTGTGTTGCATATGAGTGTGCCCCACAGATTGCTTGAGGTAGGCCACAATAGTGACAACCATTGGACCCTTTGTAATCCTCCATGTTTGGGTACACTGTAGGAGTCTAAAATCAAACAACCGACGTCGTGCGGAAGCGACGCGGACGGTTAGCTCCCTGTTTGTGCTTGGGTGCTGAGCTCATATTCTTACAATGCTTATGTGACTGACTGGTATCTACTAACTTTATATGTATAGTACTAAAGAACCTAGAGCTAACTTGTATGTTGCCTCCTAAGCCATAGTGTACCAAAGAGAGAACGAGTTCAAGTGTGTTCACACTACCCTATCATTATCACATTTTACCCCTGTGTTCAGAACCTGACTTACTTTCGTCATTAATCTATACTCATTGCAATATTGTTGCACTTATTAATCCGACCAACGTTCCTTGGATTTGATACCCTTTGGAATACTCCTTTGGGGGAAATGCTACAATGGTATATCAGTGTGCTTGCGGATTCTTTGTAAACTTTAGGATTACCATTGGAACATTTCTAGCATCATTGCTAGGAACTCACGAACTTAGCAATGATGTTAAGGAATGCTGACAAACATTTTTGGCACCGTTGCAGGGGATACAAACCTAGTGATGATGTTAAGAAATGTCAACAAGCATTTCTTGCGCTGTTGCCGGGGATACAAACCTAGTGATGATGTTAGGAAATGTCAACAAGCATTTCTGGCGCCGTTGTCGGGGAAGGCTAAAGGATATAATGACAACACTTTGCATATGTGAGGACCGATGCGGTTCGAGGACCGGTGGATGGTCGCTTCCTGGTGTGATGAGTGATTGACAACATGGTGTGGACTGACTCTTGGCTAAGTACTGTAGGTGCAGGTTGCGACTTGACTGGTGTTGGTGCAGGTGAAGATCGAGTGTTAAAGGTCGTTGTCGGTGAGACCTCCAGGTGTGGATAAGACAAGTAGGCTTGGTTCGAGGGACCCAGTGGCCAGCGGGGTCAAGTGTGGGCCGCATGGTGACAAGAACAACAAGACAAAGTCGTGGACGGTTTCTTTGTTGTGCCTCAAAACCAAGGTTGAGCCGGGACTTCATGGGAGCCGAGTCATAAGTGGTGATTGGCAGAGGATACACTGAGTTTGTGGGGTTTCCAGTGGTTCACCAGAAAAACACTGGGTTCTTTGGTTGATCCATAAAGCCAAGGCCGAAGATCGGAGGCAGCAACACTAGATCGGTCTGGTCGGTGGGTACCAGTCTAACCGGTGGGGGACACCGTCCTGACGGCGTGCGACGATACATTCCAGAGACTTCGAAGCGGAGGACACACGTCAGGATCACAAGGCTTGCGTCAAGGCTAAGCAAGTTTGCTGTCGCCAGACACTTGTCCGATGGTGCTACGACAAAGTTTCCCAATATGCCCTTCGGGAGCGTGTATCCTAGTTTAATGTAACAGGGGTCATTTCGTCTTCCGGTCACCTCCATACAACCCAAGTGGTGAGAGGATGGCAGGCCATCTATTGGAACCCTATCTCATTTTCCTTTGCTATTTTCCCTTCCTATTTTCCTTAGGATTTTCTAGGATTAGCTTGAGAGCTTCATGGTGAGATCTTGAGAGAGTGATGGATGATCGGGAGGCAAGCTAGACCTTGTATGAACCTTCATGGATGTATAGATGATTCAGCGTGGTTCCTCAAGGCTTGATTGTGTCTCTCCCATTTTTCCCTTTTTGGTGATTTTCGGAGCCTTTTCTTGGTGATTTTCTTGTGGCGGTTTTGAGACCTTTCTCCTTGGGATTTTATTGGGGATATATGCATGAACCATTCGTGGTTCTTTTCCTTCTGATTCGCCTCCCAAATCCGTGAGTAAAGGGGCTCGATTTTAGGGTTTTCCTAGGTTTTGGGAAAGTGGTGTTCTTGGTGGAAATCCTTCGATTCATCTTGATCCAACGAGTTTTGGTGGACCAAATCGTAGCTATGGGATGCCCATGAGGTACTCCTAGTATCCCCAAAGTCTTGTGTGGATCCATGGAGTGAATCTAGGGATCGGGAAGTGGATTTGGGGGAGTTGACCCGCGACTCGCTGTTCATCCCGAGCTGCCCAGGCCTGACCGGTCTGACCGGTGCGTGTGGCCGGTCTGACCGGTGCAAGGCTCCTGTGGGATTTTCCCTAGGTGAACTGCTTGGTTCGTGTGGCTTTAGGATGTGGTGTTGCTGGTCAGTTCTTGGCAGGTTTCAACGTGTTTTGCATAGTTTTGTGGAGGTTCTTCATCCTCTTCAGTTTGAGTTTTGGAGGTGTTTTTATTCCAAGGCCTAGAGAAGTCTCTAAGGCTTCTTGGAACTTCGTTGTGCATCGGCTGCTGTCACCGGTCTGACCGACAGATCAGTGCCATCGGTCTGACCGACAAGAGCCATCGGTCTGACCGGTGTGGCACAGACAGTAGGCTGTGTAGTTTTTCGCTGCGTGTTTGGAGTGAGTGTTTCAGTTGGTTGAGTTGTTGGTTCGTAGGACCAGTAGAACTCCAGTGGCTACGTGGTCTTGGCCAACTTGGGTAGTTGAGTTGGAGACGTGTTTTGGTTAGCCGTATTCATCTTGTTGGGTAGCCATCTCCTTTGAGAATAATTTTTATCGGCTCCCGTTCACTCCGCCTTCTCTGGTCGCCAGTTCGGTCCTTCAAGTGGTATCAAAGCAGGTTACAGGTCTTTTGCGAATCTAACAAGTCTAAGATCCAACGATGGCATACCAGGAATGGGGATTGGGTCCTCCGCACTTCGATGGGAAGAACTACCAGTTGTGGTAGAGGCGGATGACTGCATTCTTCCGCGGACAGATCCTTTGGGACGTTACGGTGAACACAACTTATGTTCATCTGATTAACTTCCTTGCTCCAAGATCGAGGGACATGCACGACGCCAACAACAAGGTAGTCGACTACTTGTTTCGTGCTCTGTGTCAATCCGAATTCGATCGGGTTCAGACAGAGGACCTAGCTCAATTGAAGGATGCTCACACTGGAAATGATCAGGTTTAGGCTCGGATGTATGCGACTTACTGGAGAGAGTACGAGAACTTCACTCATCTCCTCGGTGAGTCAATTGATGCCTTGTTCCAGCGGTTTACGGTTGTGGTGAACAACATGAGAGCCAATGTGGCCGTGCTTCCGTACGATGATCATGACAGAGCCGTAAAGCTTTTGCACTCGCTGGATCATACAATATCAGATGGAAAGGTCGAGGCTATTCTTAAGTCCAAGAAGTATGATTCCCTAATAGTGAACGAGCTGTTCTCGAAGCTCAAGTCAGTTGAGGTGGATCATGGTGTGACAACCTGTCTTGAGAGCCCGACTGACTCCCATAGTCTTGCTCTCATCGGTGGCTCAAGTGCTAAGTCTAACACTAACGCATCCTCCCGGATGTATTCTTTGTCTTCCTTGATGTCTTTGCCAGATGAGGATTTCAACGTGCTTGGAGAGGACGAGCTGGCGTTGCTGACCAGGAGGTGCAAGAGGTTGCACGAGAACCAAGTGAACACAAGGAAGACCACATGGACATACTTTCAGTGCGGCATGCCAGGACACTTCGTCGCCGACTGTCCGGAGAAGGTGGAGAACAAGGACGACTACAAGCACCGGTCGAGGACAGAAAACAAGTACCGATGAAGGTGTCGGTGCGGAAAGTAGCCCCGACACTAACTAGTACGAGCGCTGAGATCAATCTCTCGATGTCTGGTGCTAAGCAACTAAGTGAAACAAGGTTTATCCTGGTTCCAGCCGGGGCCGTACGTTCAGTAGGGGTGTGCTCGAGGCATTGTATTGCACTGCACCGTGGTGCTTGCAGAGGGGAGCTACAAGCGTGGTGGGAGAGGAGACGGTGCCTCCAGGTCCCTGAGGTTTGATTGAGGCGAGATGCCAATATCATGGTGAAGGGGCAAACGTGCGAGTGTGCGCTCTCCGTCGTCCCCTGCGGCCGGGGGACTGCCTCCTCCTTTTATAGGCCAAGGGGAGGCAGTTTACAATCGCGCTGCACAGTTCTAGCTACGTGTGGCGGTATGGTGTATAGTGCCACAGAGTGGATTGCCGTCCTGGCGAATCTTACTTCTGGCGGAGCGTCGCTGCGAGTCCTGTACCCGTCTAGGAGCGGCTTCGAGGGTAGCAGCATGGGAGTTTCTCCTTTCGTCGTCGTGCGTGTGCCAGCTCGAGGGTCGGGCTGACGGAGGGCTAGAGGTCGCACAGTGGCGGACGTGGCGACGTCTTGTCGTCCTGGGCTCCCACAACACCGGGGATGGCGCTGCAGTGCTTGGGATGGTGGCGTAGCGGCGGGGATGGCCGCACAGAGCCGATGGCGATGGAGGAGACGCGCCTCACTAGCCCGACGTCATGGTGTCGTCCCGTGCAAGCACGAGACAGGCGTCCGTACCCTTTTCGAGGGTTCTGCCATCCTCTATCGAGGGTGCAGCGCGCGGGCCGTACGAGAGTGGGCGGCACAGTGTCACGGAGCTGACACTGGACTTACCGCTCAGTGCCATACAGTGGAGGGGATGGCCTCACCAGGAGGGTTGGCAAAACAGCGCCAGGATATGATTCCCAGGCGGTGTTAGTGAGCTGGCGTGGTGGGGATTCGCCTTTGACCCAGGCGCCCGCGTTGTGTCAGAGCATTGAATGCTCCGGTCGGGGGAGTGGGTGCAGGAGCGGCGGAACCGCGAGAGCCTCGAGCGAGGCGGAGACCCGCCTGAGTGCGCGCATAGCCCTCGAGCGAGGCGGAGTTTCGGTGGTACGGCACTGTGCCCCTCGAGTGAAGCGGAGTTTCGCCCGAGGGGTGCTGGGGCTGACCGCTTGATGGGCTGTTGAGGTTGTCAGGGCCGTGGGCTCCCGTCACCAGGTCGTGATTGCTTGGGGTGTAATTTACAATTTGTGAGTTCGTTTGCGTTTTTATTATTTGCGAAAAATGGGGGTTTCCCCGGTTATCAGGGGACCCTTATGGCTAACCCCGACAGAAGGCACGATCACAAGCACAAGCACAAAGACGAGCGACGATTGAGGAAGAAGAACGACCATGACAAGAAGTCCCGAGTGCTGGTTAGACCAAGCGACATCGACTCCAGCTCCGCCTACTCTTCCTCGAGCTCCAGTAGCAGTGAAGATGAAGGTGATCAGCGCAAGAGAAAGAAGTCATCCAAGAACTTGAGCGGACTGAGCTGCTTCGCAAGAGATGGCTTCTGTGGCATGGCGCGGAGCTCTGGCAGGAAGAAGAGTCACGAGAGCGACTTGGACTCCGACTCCGAGGGTGAGGTATGTGACGAGCTTCCCTTCTTACGCGAGGAGAATGAGCGGCTTGGCAAGTTGCTTGATAACTGTGATGATATGCTTAGAGAGGCAAAGAAGATGAGGAAAGAGCTTAGGGCCTCACTAGAAGATGCTAGGAACCGAGTAGCTGAGCTAGAAACACAGAACCTTGATGCTAAGCTTGAGATTGATTCGCTTAATGCTTCACCTATTGTTTTTGATGAGGTTGATTGTGGTGATTGCTTTGTTTTCCTAGCTGATCTTACTGCTCTTAAGGAAAAGCATGCCTCCAAGTGTGAGGAACTAGATGTGCTTAGGGTTGAAGTGGTCGAGCTTAAGTCTAGACCTACTTTGTTAGGTGCTTGCACTTCTTACCCTGTTTTGCATGGTAAGATTGATAAGATGCCTGCTTACATTATTTCTCTTGAGGCTGAGTTGAAAGCACATATTCCCACGCTCTACTTGTGAATTGCATGCTGTAAAGAATCTGGAACTTGTACATTATGTTGATCGCTTGCAGGATGATAACGATGAGTTGAGGAAAATGATGGGTTGGTTGTCGTGTCATGAACCACAACTTAGGATGATGATAGAGGCATACAAGCGCTATGATGGGCAAGTGCTTGGGTCGGATAAGATTGGAGAGAGCAGTGGTGAGGGAGGAGAGAAGATTGGTGATACCGAAGCTCCACCAAAAACCTTCCACAAAAATGCCTATGCACCTAAACCAAACCCACTGAGAAACAAACTTGACACAACTCCAGATCCACCCATCTTTCCTCACCCAACAAATGATTTTCAAAAACCCATCAAGTTCAAGAGTAACTTGGGGAACGAGTTCGTTGGGAAGAAGAGTGAGAAACCGAGTCAGGAGAGACCATAAGAGAAACCAAGTGAGCAGCCCTAACCCAAGCCTCAACCAAAACCCATATGGTTTCATTGTGACTATTGTTGGAGAGATGGTGTTGACGGTGAAATTCTGTCAACCTATCCATGAGTTTACCTTCGGTGTTGGCATGAATTTTATATCTTATCCATTGGTACTAACCCCCTTGGTATAACAAGTTCATTCATACATGCCGGTTTTGGAGTTTAGCGTTTATGCAGGGTTTTAGTGTTGAAAGAAAGACTTCTGGGATAAGTTCATCAAGCACCTTGTGACAAGACCTTAAAGGCCGGTACAAGTCAAGCAATGACATGAACATGACTCCAAGAGCCCAAGGACCAAATCCGAGAGGATGAAAAACTCTGAAGACCTAGTCAGAAAAGTGCCGAATCTTGCGGGACAAGGAGCTTCATCTAATCCGGAGAGAAACTGATGACAAGGGCCCACATGCAGAAGGGGGAAGGATCTAGAAGACTCAGGAACCGACACCAGGCAAAGCAGGCCGTCGGCTAGGCTGAAGTGGGCCCAGGCCTGCCGGCCCAGCCCATTTCAGGGCCCAGTCAACCCCCTTTGACCTAGCCGCCATTCGAACTATTTATAGCCTCGAGGCCAAGAGCCACACATCAACTCATTCGTCATCGTCCGCCGAATAGTAGAGAGGAGAGGGACACCATCTCGGAGAGGAGAGGGTCGAGCTAGTTGACTAGGGTCTCCCTAGCCGACGTGGGAACCTTGCAAGGAAGACCACGTCGGAGTTCCCGGAGCTAGAAGCAAGATCGAGGTAGGATCCCGGTGGTGATCTTGATTCATGTATCATGTAATGTTGAATTATTAAGTTGCAATCCGATTTCTAGTGATCAAGTGTTTCTCCTACGTCTTTGATTTCGATCGGCTTTTCGTATCTTAAGATCTATTCTTGAGATAGATCACCGAGGATGTTCTTGTAGCCGTGGTGGCTAGAGGTGATGCCTGACCTTCCGAAAGATTTCAACTTGTCCTTGGACTCACCCTAGACTAACCCGCATGAATAGGGGTGCGTTGTGACAGAATGGTAGCTCCAAAAGGTGGGCGTTTCGGAGTCGGACGAGAAACCATGGTTTAAATAAGCTTTTTTTGAGATTGAACTTGTTACTTCTTCTTTGCTCGGAACTTCTACAAAGGCTTGATCCAATCTCTCTAGATTGGTTTATCTATCCCCTTCTATCTTTTTCTACCTTCGGCTTTCATATATTAGATTCGTTTTCGAGAATGTCTTTGACATTAGATGCATAGGTTTCACGTCTCGAAGATCGAAGTTTCTCGGCTTTATTAGATCAACTCTTGCATCACACATTGTTCCACGGATTCGATACCTTGGGTTCACCACTCGAGGGAAGAAGGGTCCCTTGACTACGACGGGAGACTTGTCCGCTTCCAAGTCTACTTGAAGTTTAATACGATTATACACCATCAACAAGCTCCTTTTTCTGGTGCCGTTGCCGGGGAACAAGTGATCAAGATTCGATCTTTTACTATTTTTTGTGTAATTTTCAGTTTTCTTTTGGTTTTTCTTTTTGCATCTACTAACTTTTGATCATCCTCAAAATCAATCTAATCTAGTTTGTCTAACCCTAGTTTTCTTAGATTTGTTTTTATTTTTCATTTTTGTATATTTTGTTTATCGCTAACCCTAATAGGGGATGGACGGTTACCTCTCCAACAAACCAGATAATTTTGTGGATGATCCGGAAAAACTTTACAGGCTAAGGAGACGTGAAGCACAACAAGCTAAAAAGCTGGATTTGTAGATTCAAAGTCGGAAGACGAAGGATCATTGGAATCTCTGAAGAAACCACCACCTCAAAGTCCTCGGGAGAATCGACTTCCACCGATGGGAGATCAACCGCAAAAACGCAAGATCGGGGAGCTATGCACCCCGGAATCGTCAACCTACCAATCTTGAACCTCGCGGAGATCGGAAGGCCGTTCGAGATCAAGACTTCAACAATCTGCATGGTGCAACATTCACCCTTCAACGGTAAAGAAGATCCGAACCTTCACCTCCAAGCATTCATTCAACTATGTCAAATGTTCAACATGGACGGGTGTCGGTGTTTTAGACCGGCAACCTACCAAGGGGAATACCCGAGGTAGATGAATGTGGCCTCGCCGAGATCGGTAACTCGAAGGACGAGACACGTGGCACACAATTTAGACAGGTTCGGGCCGCGAGGTGCGTAATACCCTACGTCCTGTATGCTGTGTAGCTCTGGATTGATTGGATGTGTTTACAAGATGATGCATATGAGAGAGGTAAAGGTCCCTTCCTCGCCTTATATAGCCCGGGAGGCAGGGTTACAAGTCGGTTTGGGGAGAGAGTACTAGTCGTGTACGTCTAGGAGTTCTCTACATGGTACAGGACATGCACAGCTTCCTATCCGAGTACTTCTCCACTAAGGTCCTTGTGCTTCACGCCAACAGGTGCCGTGTAGCCCAAGTCGAGTAGTCCCAGGGGCCCACCGAGTAGTCAGTCCTGGTACCCACCGAGGTAGTGGGCTCAGGGAGGTCCATATGACAAGCCCCCGAGTACTTTGTAGTCGAGTAGGATAGATTCAAGTAGTCTTGACGGCCTTGACGAGTAGTCCTCAAGTGTCCTCGAGTACTACAAGCCGAAAGTCCTCATGAATATTCGAAGCATCCCGAGGCTGGAAGGTACTCCAGCTGATCCGTGAGTAGTCTTGAAGTCTTCTCGAGTAGTTCCCAAGCGTCCCCGAGTTCTTCTCTTGAAGGTCTTCAATAGTACTCGCACTGTCTTGAAGAAGAAACCATATGGAAAATTCGATTCAAAGAATCTCATTCCATATGGAATGTAGCCCCCGAGCCTTAGGTCGAATCGTAGATTCAAGCTGAGGGTCAATCTGAAGTTCTGCCAAGATTATCCCGAAAAATCCGGAGAAAAAACCGAAGGACACATGGCACGGAGCCCCCGAGCCTTGAATCGAGTACTTCCTCTCGAATTGAAGGGTCATCTTGATTGTAGTGTGTCCTGAGTGGATCTTGAGTCTCGTCGTTACCCACTGAACTGGGCGGATGCAGCCGAGCCCCCGTGATGGGCTGTGTCAAGTACCAGAAGCCGAAGAGTCAGGCAGCCGCCGCTGAGTCAGCCACCGATACTTATCCATCCGGCCGTTTCGTTGCCGCTCGCTAGGTTATAAATAGACGCCGAAACCCTTAGGGTTTTTCATTCCCCTGAGTAGCAGCTGTTGGATTAGATCCATCCTAGTGTCCATCCACTGTTGCTCCTGCTCCCGTGTCGTAGATTGCAAGTCAACGCGCGCCGCCGCTGCTCGCCACCAGCGTAGCCCCCGAGCGGATGCGAGTGAAGACCCCGTGCACTTGGAGGATGAAGCCTTCTCCGTCCGAGGGCACAAAGGCTGGATCCGGGAAGAAGAGACCCCGCAGCGAGGCAGAGGCATCTGCCCAAATGTCGTCACCACCGACATCTCCCCCACACCCCAATTCGATGAAGGAGTGGAAAAAGTCCAAGATGAAGACCGAAGATCTACTAGCCCTGGTGAACAGCGGGTTCCTGCGGAAGAAGGAGATGGATATGTGGTGCACCGCCGCAGGCGACCCGTACCCCATGGAGAAGAACCCCGATGAAGTTCCCATGTTTGCCAGGTTCATGTATCGCGGACTAGCACTCCCGGCCAGCGATTTCTTCAAGGGGCTGCTTCAGTACTACGGTATCGAGTACCTGAACTTGAACCCCAATGGTGTTTTTCATGTCTCCGTCTTCGTACATTTCTGCGAGGCATTCGTGGGGATCAAGCCCCATTGGATCTTGTTCCGGAAATTCTTCCGTGTGAAGCCGCAGCCAAGCGCCAATGACCCGCGAGTAGTCGGAGGAGCAGGCATCCAGATGTGAGAAGATGTGGCCGACCAGTACTTGGCGTACGAGCTCATTGACTCAAACCAAGATTGGAAGACCAAGTGGTTCTATATCACAAACCACCACTAGGAGCTGCCGAAGCCAAGCGGGAAGCCGAAGGACCGATACGGCGAACCGGAGAGGGGGGGGGGGAGTGAATGGGAGCCGATAAAAATTCTTCTCGAAGGAGATGAAAACTCCAACAAGACGAACGCGGCTTCCAACACACGTCTCCGACTCACTACCAAGGTTGGTCAAGCCCACGTAGCCACCGGAGTGCCACCGGACCTAGGAACCAACACACCACCTTCCGACCCGAGAAACGCGGCGGAAAAACCAAGCCTCGAGTCTACAGACCCACACGGTCGACCGGTGAGCACCACCGGCCGACCGGTCCCCGCTGGTGAAACCGAGCAACTTCCACTAAGTGGCTCTACACCGGTCCGACCGGTGAGACACACCGGTCGGACCGATGGCACCGAAAGCCCCCAAGGCACCAAACAAAGCCAACCGACCACCAAACGGACCCAAACTTGAAACAGCAGAAAGAACACGGGACAACAAGGAACACACCAAGACGTTCACCCGAGCAAAAACCCACAAGGGCTTGCACCGGTCGACCGGCCAAGAGCACCGGTCGGACCGGTGTAGCTCGGGCGACTCGGGATGAACAAGCACCCGCGGGTCAACTCCCCCAAATCCAAATCTCGATCTCCCGAATCGCTCCACGGACTTGAACAAGACTTTGGGGATATCATGAACACCTCATGAGGAGTTCATAGCCAAGTTTAATCCCACCAAAACTCGTCCAAAAAGGAGGAATCGAAGAAATCCCGCCGGAAGCACTTCCAACCCAAGAACTCAAGAAACCCCAAAATCGAGCACTTTTCCTCACGGATTTGGGAGGGGAATCACAGCCCAAAGAACCACGAAGGGTTCCCACAAATTTCCCCCATCAAATCCCCAAGAGAAAAGCCCCGAAAACACCCCAAAGAAATCACCGAGAGAGGGCTCCGAAAATCACCACCAAGAACAACCGGGAAAACACATCCAAACCTTGAGGAACCACGCCGAATCATCTATACATGAAACAAAGGTTCGTACAAGGTCTAGCAAGCCGCCCGATCATCCATCCCTCTCTACAAGATCTCTCCGTGAAGCTCTCTTGCTAGTCCTAAGGAAAACCTAGAGAAAATAGGTGGAAAATAGGAAAACTAATGAGCTAGGGTTCCAAGAGTTGGCTGCCAACCTCTCACCTCTTGGGTTATATAGGCGGCAACCGAATGTCTAAAATGCCCTTCTCTAACAACTAGGGATACAAGCCCCTCAAGGGCGGATTTGGAATTCTTGATGTCTTCACCATCGGACGGATGCCCGGCGACCGCACCCTGCGTAGCCTCGACGCAAGCGATGCGATCCCGACGCGTGTCCTCCGCTTCGAAGATTCCGGACTGCGTCGTCGCACACCGGTCAGACCGGTGCTCCTCACCGGCCGACCGGTCCCCACCGGTCGACCGGCCGGACCCACCGGTCGGACCGGTCCGGTGCCGCCGCACCTCCGTCTTCGGTTCTCCGGTCTTGGCTTTGTGGATCAACCAAGGAACCCGGGTTTTCTCGGTGAACCACCGGAAACCCCGCGAACTCGGTGTAGCCTCCGCCAATCTCCACTCATGACTTGGCTCCCACGTAGTCCCGGCTCAACCTTGGTTTTGAGGCTCAACCAAGAAACCGTCCACGACTTCATCTTGCCGTTCATGCCACCATGCGGCCCGCACTTGACCCCCGCCGGCCACCGGTCCCTCGAACGAAGCCTACTTGTCTTCTCCACACCCGGAGGCCTCACCGGCGACGACCTTTCGCGCTTGTTCTTCACCCGCACCAACACGAGTCAAGCCGCAACCCGCACCTCGCAATACTTAGCCAAGAATCAGTCCACACAACGTTGTCAATCACTCATCACACAAGGAAGCGACCATCCACCGGTCCTCGAACCACACATGGTCCTCAATCTCCCCCTTGATGAGTGCATTGACAACACCCACACGAAAGTAACAAGAGAGAAAAGAAAAAGAAAAGAAACGAACGAAAAGAAACTCCAACAAGCGATCGAAAGCCAAACAAAGGCAAAGAGCAAGATCACTTGAAGAAGACGAGTCTCGGACCCCTTAGGCAAGGGCAACGGCTCGACACATCCGAGACAAAGCAAAGCTCAAGCAAAGAGCACAAACCACCGAAACAAAACTCGAAAACACACAAAGAGCTCCCCCCCGCACACATGCAAGCTCCCCCCGAACCAATGCAACTCCCCCCGGACGAATGCATGCAAAACAAAACGAAAAAACAAGGCAGCTGCAAAGAATTTCAGCTCACACCGGTCAGACCGGTCATCACCACCGGTCAGACCGGTGCCTAACATGTGTACAGGACCAGCACTCACACCGGTCAGACCGGTGCTCTTCACCGGTCAGACCGGTGTAAAACAGAGCCCAGAAATGGCTCGAAACCACCTGAAAACCTTCTAAATGCATCCACTAAGCCATTTCAAACTCAAACTTCTCCCCCTTGTTGGCAATGCATGAATCAAGCCAAAAATGCAAAACTTTCAACCTAGAGCTTCTCAAAGATACAAAATTCAACAAAGAATGCTACACACGTCCAAATGAGCAAGTTAGGTACTCGACGGCTTCGTATCGATCTCAACTACATGATCACCAAGTTTCACAACCATTGGACGAAGCTAAGATGGATTTTGGCAATTTTGCGAAAAACTCGCCTCTCATGAGCAAAGTCCTAAACATGATCAAAGCATATCAAAATGGCAAAGCCACACAAACTTCATGCTAGGACAGCTATTCTAACCATAAGACCATCACAAACACCCACAAGCACCTCATGTCATGTCAAAGCCACCGAGCCATGTGCCTACTTCTATGTATGAGACTTCTCATTGGTAGGCATCATGCAACGGTTTAGCACCCAAAGCAAATTAAATTCAGCACATATGACATGGGAGCACATTTCCAAGCATTTTTCATTTCATTTTCAGATTTGTAAATGGTACATGAAATGTCTTTGCGACAAAAAGGAACTTATGCTCCTCCATAAGATAAATCAAGAGGGCTAAACATTCATGATGGCAAATGAGCCTTTGGCCCCATATGATCAATAAACTAGCTATCCAACCACAATTTAAGCATAGCAAAGCCACAAAAACATGTCAAGAGCATGTAAAGGCATTTACACATGAGAGAGCATACATGTAACATTTTTCAAAAGTATAGCTATCAACCATGGATTATTCATCAAGATCATCAAGAGCTAAGCCAAAACTAACCGTAGCATACCAAACGAGCTCACAAAGACATATATCTCATTCCATGGTGAACTATGTATATGAGAGAAGCTTTTCCTAACCAATGCATATGATACAAAGTGCATGCAATCTAAGATGCAAGAATGCCTATACATCATGTTACATATGCCATGCCAAATGCAAGAAATGCACAAAGGAAAACTATACATATGCTACAAAACCGGCTCCTCGAGGGGAGGCAAAACGGGCTCGACACCACCGGCAAAAGAAAGCCCCCACACACCCAACTCAAGAAATCAAACACACACCAAGTTCCCCCCGCAAACGAGTGAAAGTTGCTTGATCTAGGGGTTTGGTGAAAATGTCGGCTAGTTGGTCATGTGTGGGTACATGGATCAAAGTTATCTTTCCTTTCTCGACGTTGTCTCTCGTAAAATGATACCTCACTTCTATGTGCTTGGTTTTGGAATGGAGCACCGGGTTCTTTGCAACGCTTATGGCACTCGGTGCTATCACACCGAAGTGGGACATGGGTATACTCCTCACCAAAGTCACTCATGGTGTAGGTGATCCAAAGGAGCCGAGAGCAACAACTAGCAGCGGCAACATACTCGGCCTCGGCCGTGGATTGAGCAACACTCGACCGCTTACGGGAAGACCAAGACACCAACGAAGAACCCAAAACTCGGCAAGTCCCGTAAGTGGACTTCCTATCCAACCGACACCCGGCAAAATCCGCGTCCGAAAAACCATGAAGCGCCAAAGAGGAGGACGCGGAGTACCAAAGGCCGAAGTCGGGAGTGTGACGCAAGTACCTCGAAAATTCTCTTCACCGCTTGCCGATGCGAAGTCCTCGGAGACGCTTGAAAACGAGCGCACGGACACACCGAGAATCGTATGTCCGGCCTCGTCGCCGTCAAGTAGAGGAGTGACCCGATCATGCTCCGGTACTCCTTCCGGTCCACGTGTTCACCTTCCTCGTCCGCATCAAGAGCCGTAGTCGTACTCATCGGCGTCGTCATAGCCTTGGAGTCCTCCATCTTGAACTTCCTCACAATGTCCTTGGTGTACTTAGCCCGGTGCACAAATGTTCCTTCCTTTGATTGCTTGATTTGTAGCCCGAGGAAGAACCGCAACTCACCCATCATGCTCATCTCGAACTCCCCGCTCATATCATCCGCAAACCTCGCAACAAGAGAGTTAGACGAGCCACCAAAGACAATATCATCCACGTACACCCGCACAATCGGGATATCTCTCGCCCCGCCTCTCGCAAAAACAAGGTCCGATCGACCTTCCCCATCTCAAAACCTCTCTCAAACAAGAACCCCCTCAACCTCGCCATACCAAGCTCTAGGCGCCGCTTCAACCCATACGGCCGCCTTCCTCAACTTGTACACCCGGTGGGGGTACTTCTCACTCTCAAACCCCGAGGTCGTCTCACATACACTTCTTCCTCCAAAGACACCATTCAGAAAGCACTCTTCACATCCATTTGGTGCAACTTGAACCCTTTAGCCACGTAAAAGGCTAGAAGGATCCTAATCGCCTCCAAACGGGCTACGGGAGCAAAGGTCTCCTCGTAGTCGATCCCCTCCTTCGATCGAACCCTTGAGCAACAAGTCTCGACTTGTTCCTCACAACCTCACCCTTCTCTCCCTCTTTGTTTTTCCACACCCACTTTGTACCAATCGGCTTACACCCCGGGGGAGGGTCAACCAACTCCCACACCTCGATTCCTCTCAAAGTTCTCCAACTCCTCATGCATCGAGTTAACCCAATTGTGATCGATAGTGCGTGTCCAATGTCTTTGGGCTCAAAAGAAGCAACAAACGCAGCATGAGCGAAATGGGAATTGTTTCGAACCCTCGACCGTGTAGTGCGTTCACTCATATCGCCGATGATCCTCGAAGCCGGGTGATCCACTTGAACTCGCCGGGGAGGTTCTCGCCTCGAAGCTACCTCCCCCTCAACATCGCCTTCTCCTCGTTCTTGATTTGTCGTCGTAGGTGTAGCAGAAGGTCCATCCATCATCGTAGTCGAAGTAGTGGGTACATGTTCGCCGGGGGCACCGCACCTCCATCCTCATCATCTCCATGTTCATGCTCCTCCTCCCCGAAAGATCTCCTCGCCAAGCTCATCATCACCCGCACACTCAAAGACAAGCCGACTACGTGGCTCGTCTCGTCGAAGGTTACCTCGCAAGTCTCCACGATTTGGTTAGTTTCAAGATTGAGCACACGATATGCTCTAGAATGAGATGCATAACCAAAGAAAATGCCATCGACGGACCTAGCCTCAAACTTATCCAACTTCCTCGCCTTTCTTCGAATGAAACACTTGCAACCAAAGACATGGAAGTGACTCACCTTGGGTGTGCGGCCATGCATCAACTCATAGCATGTCTTCTTCTTGTGCACTCGAGGTATATCCCGTTCGACACATAGCATGCGGTATTCACCGCCCTCGCCCCAATACCTCCTCGGAGTCCTATGCTCATCAAGCATCGTCCGAGCCATCTCGCACAAGGTCCCGTTCTTCCTTTCCACAACACCATTCCGGGGAGGCGTATACGGACTCGAAAACTCGGTGCTCAAGACCCAAGTCATGACAAAAGGCTTCAAAACGAGAGTTCCCGAATTCCGAGCCATTATCACTACGGATAGCTCGTATGGCATCTCCGTGCCTCTCGTTCCTCAACCTCAAGACTAGATCTCGAACAAAACCAAACGTCTCCCCCTTATCCTCGAGAAAGAACACCCACGCATACCGAGAGTAGTCGTCCACCACAACAAGGACATACCACTTCCCACCCGCGATCGCACACGAGCCGGGCCAACAAGGTCCATATGGAGCAGCTCGCATGGACGCTCGCTCATCACATCGGTGAGAGGCGGGTGAGAAGAGGCCACCATCTTGGCATGCCTACACGGAGCACAAACCAACTCTTTCTCAAGCCTCAACCGTGGCAATCCTCGGACCAAATTGAGTTTACTCAAGCGAGACGAAGGTCAAAGCTCAAGTGACCCAACTTCCTATGCCACTTCCACAACTCACTCGAAGAACCGGCCCAAGAAACAACGCTCCACACCCGAAGACCGAGAAAAATCAGCACGAAACACCCGACCCTCGGGAACGACCATACAAACAAGGTCCCCTCGAGAGTCCACAATCCGAGAACCACCAGGCCGAAACAACACCTCAAAACCCTCATCCAACAACCGGGACACGTAAAGCAAATTGTACCCCGCCGATTGAACAAGAGCAACACGCCTCGAGTGATCTTGTCACTCACTTTTATCTCACCTTCGAAAGCACACGCCCACGCCCATTGTCCCCAAAGGTGATGTACCTCTTCGTCACCACGGGACGAGACTTGAGAACCACCCCCCGTCTCCGGTCATATGCCTCGAACAACCGGAGTCAATCAACCAAATGTTCTTCAAGTCTCCCACCCGTACATCAAAAATAGGCACGTGAGCGAACAAACGACTCAAAGATCGGGGTTAGAACCAAAGGAGGAAAACCAAAGTGCCGAGCCATTTGCTCGAAAGTGGGGTTAGCACCAACCAAAGCATCTCTCCTACCAAAGTTACCTCCACGAACACCACCACGGTAACCACCCCCGAGGGAACCACCCCCTCTCCGCCCGGAGGAGGACCAAAACCACGCAAGAAAGCCCGTGGCACGTCCTTCCTTTCCAACACACCGCCACGACTCCTCCAATCCCCGTATTGAGCACGAGGAGGAGAACGCCTAGCAAACTGACCACCTGCACCCTTTCCAGCCCAACCACCGGAACCACGACCACCGTAAACAACCCTCGCACTCGTACGAGCACGAAACCCGAACATCTGTCTGCCCAGGCCTGCACCGGTCTGACCGGTGCTCCACACCGGTCTGACCGGTGTGGTCCGGGGCACAGCACCGCCTACAGCCTTCTTCTCTCCCCAAGCCCGAACTGTCCTCACAATCGCCTTGCCCCTGGGCATCTGCACACGAGGCTCAAGTACACCATCGGAAGGGTGGTACTTGTCCTTGTTAGCCCACTCCTTCTCCATTCTCTCATCTCGCTTCCTCTTGAAGCAAAACTCCTCCTTATGGCCATCTCTCCCACAATAGCCACAATGGAACCTCACAAGCTTAGGCTTTGGCTTGGGATGTGGTCGCTCACTCGGTTTCTCTCCACTCAAACCCTCCACCGGTTTCTCACCACTAGCCTTCTCACTCTCCTTCCCAAAGAACACTTTCCCCGAAGTGCTCACAAACTTGATAGGCTTTTGTAGGTCATTTGTGGGTGTAGGAAACACGGGTGGAGCCGGGGTTGTGTCTAGCTCGGTTCCTTAGATGGTTAGGTTTTGGTGGGAAATCATTCTTGTGGTGGGTTTTTGGTGGCTCCGGATATTCTCTCCACTTCCCTCACCAACCTTGTTTGCCCCAAGCCCCTCACCATCTTGCCTCTTAAAGGCCTCAATCATCATCCTCAACTGAGGCTCGTGACCGGACAACCAACCCATCAACTTCCTCAAATCATCATTCTCATCCTGCAAACGGTCAACATAATGTGCAAGCTCCAAATTTTTCAATGCATGCATTTCACAGTAGAGCAAGATGTAGGCATGGGTTCCTTCAATTTAGCCTCGAGCGAACTAGTGTAAGCATGCATCTCATCGATCTTAGCATGCAAAACAGGCAAGAAGTGCAAGCACCTAGCAAAGCAGTCTAGACTTAAGCTCGGCCCACTTCAACCCTAAGCACATCTAGTTCCTCACACTTTGAGGCATGCTTCTCCTTGAACAAAGCAAGATCAGCAAGGAAAATAGAGCAATCAAGACAATCATTCTCATCGAAACAACAGGCTAGCCTTAAGCGAATCAATCTCAAGCTTGCTATCAAGCACCCGTGTCTCTAGCTCACCCACTCTAGTCCTAGCATCCTCGAGTGAAGCCCTAAGCTCTTTCCTCATTTTCTTGGCCTCTCTAAGCATGTCATCACGGTTATCAAGCAAAGAGCCAAGTCTCTCATTCTCCCGGCGCAAGAAGGGAAGCTCATCACGCACCTCGTCGTCGGACTCGCAGTCCGAGTCGCTCCGTGTGCTCTTCTTGCCGCCGGAGCTCAACGCCATGGTGCGAGGCCGTCTCTCGCGAGGCGCCCCGCCCCGCTCGTGTTCTTGGACGACCTCTTGTTCTTGCGGCGATCTCCCTCGTCGTCGCTGCTGCTCGAGCTCGAGGTGGAGTACGCGGAACTGGAGTCGACGTCGCTCGCTCCAACCATCGCTCGGGCCTTGCCTCGGCCCTCCTTCTTCCTCGATCGTCGCTCGTTCTTGTACTTGTTCTTGTGCTTGCTCTTGTGGTCGCGCCTCGAACGGTACTTGTCGTCGTTCTTCCTCGGCTTGTGCTTGTAGCCGTCCTTGTTCTCGGCCTTCTCCGGCGGCCGGCGACGAAGTGTCCCGGCTTGCCGCACTGGAAGCAAGTCCTCGTGTTCCTCCTCATGTTCACGCGGTTCTCGTGCGGCCTCTCGAACCGCCTCGTCACCGCCGCCGGCTCGTCCTCTCCAAGGTCATCAAACTCCTCATCCGGCATAGACATCGGAGAGGAAAACGAGAACATCCCGGTGGATGGGTTAGAGTTAGTCTTTCCTTTGGAACCACCAACGAGGGCAAGACTATGGGAATCGCCGGTCCCTCGAGCTTGGCGCTCATGCCCCTATCCACCTCGGCCCGACTTGAGCTTCGAGAACAGGCTCGTTCACCGTCGTAGTATCGTACCGCTCCGACTCGACTATGGCCTCGAACTTTCCGCTCCATATCGTACGATCCAAAGAGTGTAAGAGCTTGACCGCTCTATCATGATCATCGTACGGGAGCACGTCCACATTGGCCCTCATGTTGTTCACCACCACCGTGAACCTCTCGAAACAAGGCATCGATGGACTCACCGGGGAGATGAGTGAAGTTCTCGTACTCTCTCCGTAGGTCGCATACAACCGTGCCCTCGAACTCGGGCGTTCCCAACATGAGCCTCCTTCAACACCGCCCAAATCCTACAAGCCAAGTGCTCGGTGTGCACCCGATCGAACTCGAGCCGACACAAAGCACGAAACAAGTAGTCGACCGCCTTATTGTTGGCGTCGAAGCCGTCCCTCGATCCCGGAGCGAGGAAATCAACCGGCCGGACATAGCCCGTGTCCACCGTGACATCCCAAAGGATCCGACCCTTTCCGCGGAGAAAAGCACCCATCCGCTTGCTCCACATCCGGTAGTTCTTGCCATCGAAGTGTGGAGGACCCGAACCCCGTTCCCGGTACGCCATCCTTGGATCTTAGACTCGGTTAGAGTCAACAAAGACCCGAACCGGCTCGATACCACTTGAAGGACCGATACGGCGAACCGTAGAGGGGGGGGGGGGAGTGAATGGGAGCCGATAAAAATTCTTCTCGAAGGAGATGAAAACTCCAACAAGACGAACGCGGCTTCCAACACACGTCTCCGACTCACTACCAAGGTTGGTCAAGCCCACGTAGCCACCGGAGTGCCACCGGACCTAGGAACCAACACACCACCTTCCGACCCGAGAAACGCAAACGGAAAAACCAAGCCTCGAGTCTACAGACCCACACCGGCCGACCGGTGAGCACCACCGGTCGACCGGTCCCCGCCGGTGAAACCGAGCAACTTCCACTAAGTGGCTCTACACCGGCCGACCGGTGAGACACACCGGTCGGACCGATGGCGGCCTCGAAAGCCCCCAAGGCACCAAACAGGCCAACCGACCACCAAACGGACCCAAACTTGAAACAAGAAAGAACACGGGACAACAAGGAACACACCAAGACGTTCACCCGAGCAAAAACCCACAAGGGCTTGCACCGGGCCGACCGGTCAAGAGCACCGCCGACCGGTGTAGCTCCGGGCAGCTCGGGATGAACAAAGACCCGCGGGTCAACTCCCCCAAATCCAAATCTCGATCTCCCGAATCGCTCCACGGACTTGAACAAGACTTTGGGGATATCATGAACACCTCATGAGGAGTTCATAGCCAAGTTTAATCCCACCAAAACTCGTCCAAAAAGGAGGAATCGAAGAAATCCCGCCGGAAGCACTTCCAACCCAAGAACTCAAGAAACCCCAAAATCGAGCACTTTTCCTCACGGATTTGGGAGGGGAATCACAGCCCAAAGAACCACGAAGGGTTCCCACAAATTTCCCCCATCAAATCCCCAAGAGAAAAGCCCCGAAAACACCCCAAAGAAATCACCGAGAGAGGGCTCCGAAAATCACCACCAAGAACAACCGGGGAAAACACATCCAAACCTTGAGGAACCACGCCGAATCATCTATACATGAAACAAAGGTTCGTACAAGGTCTAGCAAGCCGCCCGATCATCCATCCCTCTCTACAAGATCTCTCCGTGAAGCTCTCTTGCTAGTCCTAAGGAAAACCTAGAGAAAATAGGTGGAAAATAGGAAAACTAATGAGCTAGGGTTCCAAGAGTTGGCCTGCCAACCTCTCACCTCTTGGGTTATATAGGCGGCAACCGAATGTCTAAAATGCCCTTCTCTAACAACTAGGGATACAAGCCCCTCAAGGGCGGATTTGGAATTCTTGATGTCTTCACCATCGGACGGATGCCCGGCGACCGCACCCCGCGTAGCCTCGACGCAAGCGATGCGATCCCGACGCGTGTCCTCCGCTTCGAAGATTCCGGACCGCGTCGCCGCACACCGGTCGGACCGGTGCTCCTCACCGGCCGACCGGTCCCCACCGGCCGACCGGCCGGACCCACCGGTCGGACCGGTCCGTGCCGCCGCACCTCCGTCTTCGGTTCTCCGGTCTTGGCTTTGTGGATCAACCAAGGAACCCGGTGGTTTTTTGGTGAACCACCGGAAACCCCGCGAACTCGGTGTAGCCTCCGCCAATCTCCACTCATGACTTGGCTCCCACGTAGTCCCGGCTCGACCTTGGTTTTGAGGCTCAACCAAGAAACCGTCCACGACTTCATCTTGCCGTTCATGCCACCATGCGGCCCGCACTTGACCCCCGCCGGCCACCGGTCCCTCGAACGAAGCCTACTTGTCTTCTCCACACCCGGAGGCCTCACCGGCGACGACCTTTCGCGCTTGTTCTTCACCCGCACCAACACGAGTCAAGCCGCAACCCGCACCCGCAATACTTAGCCAAGAATCGGTCCACACAACGTTGTCAATCACTCATCACACAAGGAAGCGACCATCCACCGGTCCTCGAACCACACATGGTCCTCGAAGCGCTCGAAACATCGGGCCTGGTGGAACACAGAGCCGACGATGCAAGAGGGTATTCAGCTACCCGAGTTGTTGCAGAAGATCAAGGCCTTGAGAGAGGCCGAACTGAGGGCCGAGCATGTGGCCTTCAGCTTCATGAAGAGGAGAGTACAATCGCTGATGGCTCGAGACACTCTCGGGTACCAGTACACGGGCGACGAAGACACATCGAGGATGCCCGACAACAAAGTCGACGATGAGGATATTGTCGAGAGGCTGGGTAGGATATTCAAGGATATGCCACCGTACACTCCTTGCCCAGTCCCCGAGTACTCCGCGGCTCGTCCTTCGAACAAGGTGAGTAGCTGTGACCTCAACCACCGAGTACTGATTGACTTGAAATAATCGCTCTCACCCAAATTGATTGCTGCAGGATGACGTCGCGAAGTTTGTCTTCGACCTGACCCCCCCTCATCGACTTGTAGATATTCCAGAGGAGGGCCAAAGCAAGGTGAAGGAACGCAGCGAAGTCGGCGAGAGTGACGACACCGTCACTATTGAAGACACGTCCGACGAGGAGGATGGGGAAACGCTCCAGGAGCGATTTCAGCTTCGGTCCAGGTTCAGCCGTCCTGTACTACCCCATGTCCCCCTTGTTGACGATCCACCGACCAGCTTGGAGGCTAGTCTTCCTGCGCCGCCGAGGAGGCCGCACAATGTGGCACAGAAGCGGGTCGTCAAGAAGCTGAAGGTGACCAAGACCACATAGCCCGAGATATTTTCGTCGAGTAGAGTAGTCGAGTACTTGTCTTGAAGCATTGCATGCTCATAGTTCAATCTGGAGTTGTCACAGGAGATTCCATCATCTGACCCTGTGGATCAGGGGGCAGAGGACAACTGGGACGCGGTGGGTGGAGCGACCGAGAGAAGCCGTAGCCCAGCCCCCACCGTCGAAGAAATTGTGCCGGAGTCGGCACAACAAGAGACTGGCGCCGGCGAGCCGCCTGTGTCAACAGAAGAAGGGAGGCCAGAACCCTCCGCGACTACTGGAGCCGGAGGACCAGTAGGAGCCGAGGCTAAAGAAGAGGTGCCCGCGGAAGCCGGGCTTATTGATATTGCCAGTATACTTGGCGCTCCGACCGTGACTGTAGTCCATGCCTAAGTAGTACGTGTAGTTTGATAGTCTTGCTTGGCTAACCACCAAATTTGTACTTTGCTGGAAATCCACCGATCTGTCCTGGGAAGGAGAAGAACCCAGTACAGCAGCTGTTGAGGAGGACCCGTCGCCAGCTGTTCAGGAGTCCACTCCCCTTGCCCAGGCTGAGACCGTGGAGCCGGGTGCAAAGGCTACGCCACCGGAGGTCACCGTAGTGGAAGGTACGTAGACTTGGACGATGTCGCTTGCCTCAATTAGTAGTCATAGCCCTCGGGTATTGACGTCGCATGTCTTGTGATGACAGAAACACAAGTCGAGGGGACCGCGATCCCTGAAGCCGTGCCAGTCGAGAGCACCATGCCGGAAGCCGCTGTGCTGGAGGGAGCGACTACTGGACCAGAAGTATCAGTAGCCCCCGAGCCCACAGAAGAGGTGCACGATGACCCGCTTCCAGAGTCGAGCATGGACGTTGTCGTGAGGTCGCCAAAGATCCAGGACCGGAGCCGATCCATTCAGTGCCGATGTCAGAGGCTGAGCCGACTAGTCGTGGCGGGCTGGAGCTTCTGTCAGATGACCTCATCGACACGGCGATGGTAGCTCGGAACTTGGAGACGATGCGCCGGACCGAGCAGTGAATGAAGGTATGTGACGGTACCCATGAGTAGTCGAATTCTGCAAGAACTGAGTACCCAAGTAATGGTTGATGCTTTGTGCAGGATGTTGTGGAGAGATCCTGACAGAAATCCGATATGCTCCAGGGATATGGCGATACAGTGCTTCGGGCAGAAGCACTAGGAAAAGAACTCAATAAGGCCAGGAAGCACGCCACCATGATGCAGTCCAAGCTAGATGGAGCCTTCGCCCAGTACCTTAATGAAATACATGAGATGCAGGTGAAGAGTGATGACTTGATTCACAAGAACAAGTCGTTGCGCTAGAAGAACAAGGTATGCCCCCGTAAGCCTGTCGATTACTTATTGTAGGTACCATGTAGTAATCTGACATGTCTTGTTTGAGCTATTGGAGATCTTGAGGCCCGTGTAGACCAGCTGAAGGAATCAGAGACTCATATAAGAACATCGTCTACCGAGAGAAGGATGCCCGCGATGTACTTGAGTATGAATATAAGCAGCTATCTCATGAATGCGTCATGCACATGGAGCTTCGTGAAGCCTCGGATCGTGATCTTGTCAGTTGCTATAAATCTCTGCAGAAGCTTAATAAAGACTGCGAGAGGCTGCGCGGCCAACTCAAGGAGCTTGAAAAAGCTGCACTTCTGATTGCGAGATTGCTGGTGCCTCACCCGGGTGGTCCCATGATAGCTCCGTTCGTGGATCGGTTGAAGGAAGCCCCCGGTCGTCTGGCTACATATGTGAAGCATCTGGCGAAGTCCATCCCGAACTAGATCTTGGCGTACATGATGTCGTACTTCCCCAAGGCCCCAGTAGATGTTGTCGCGGGTGGACTAGCCGCGAATTGTACAGACGATCAGTACAAGGGGCTGCTAGAGCAGATGGCGCCCATTGCGGAACAAGTCGCGGAGAAGCTGAACCTCTAGTAGTCGTCCTGTAGGGTTAGCTTTCAGTAGAAAATGTAATATAAACAAAGTTATGATGGACTTGTTTAGGTTTGAATGAAAATCTCCATGATATATTACTGAAATGAGTACTCGTTGTCACTGTTTGTATGTGCGGAGTGCTCAGGATGGAGGTGTTGCGAGTAGTAGTACTCGATAGAAGATCCATTGCGGGAAAAAACATTAAATGAGTTGACTGAAAATCAAACTTTATTACTGAAGAAAGAGTACACCTGGATGGCCAGGGCCATTTACAAGTGTTGTTGCCTGGACCCGGAGGCCGCCTACGGCTGTAGATCCGTTAGTAGCCGTATAGGCTGGATCTAAGAGTACATGGTCTCTGTGTAGACTGCTGCTAGATTCCTTGATGTTCTGAACAGCCCGAGATCCGTTAGTAGCCGTTGACGCTGGATCTTGGAGTAGAGTAGTCTGGGGACTAGTGCTTGGACCCGGAGGCCGCTTACAGTGAAGGGCTCAGTAGTAGTTGTATAGACTTGGACTCCCGGAGGGTAGTCGAGAGACTACGCGTGGAATCGACAGAGGTGGTCGATGTTCCACGAGTTGCTGATGTTGTCGCCTTCAAGTGTTTGGAGGTGGTACGAGCCCGGTCCGGTCACCTTTGCAATCGAGAAGGGACCCTCCCATGGCGAGCTGATCTTGTGTAGTTCTTCCGTGTTCTGGATGCGCCGGAGGACTAGATCACCAACGTTGAAGGAGCGTTCCTTGACGTTGCGATCATGATAGCGTCGGATACCCTCAAGGTACCTTGCTGACTGGACGAGGGCGGTGCAACGAGCTTCTTCGAGTCCAACGATATCAACTTGTCTGCTGTCTTCAGAGATGCCTTCGTCGTACTGCTCCACTGCCGGCGAATCCCACATGGCGTCGGCAGGTAGAATAGCCTCAGAGCCGTACACCAGGAAGTATGGTGACTGCCCTGTTGGCTTGGTAGGTTGGGTGTGAAGCCCCCATAGTGCATTGGGTAGTTCCTTTATCCACTTGCTCCCTTTTGTATTAGCAGCGTTGTGTAGTCGCTTCTTGAGAGTGTTAGTACCATCCCATTGGCACGTTCGACTTGTCCGTTAGCCCGTGGATGGGCGACTGAGACATACCGGACGTCAATCCCGCTGTTCTCGCAGTACTCCTAGAACTGGTGGTTGTTGAAGTTGGACCCCAGGTCTGTGATGATGCAGTGGGGTAGTCCGTAGCGGTGCACGAGTTCATCCAAGAAGTCGAGTACCCTGTCGGCCTTTGGACAAGTGACCGGCTTGACTTCGATCCACTTGGTGAACTTGTTGATAGCCACCAAGACTCTGTTGAATCCTCCTGGCATAGTCAGGAGAGGCCCAATCATGTCGAGTCCCCAGCAGGCGAAAGGCCAAGTTGGTGGTATAGTGACTAGCTTGTCGGCCAAGACGTGTTGTTGCTTGGCGAAGTATTGGCACCCTTGGCACCTTCTGACAAGTTCCTTAGCATCGCCCAAGGCTGTGGGCCAGTAAAAATCTTGTCGGAAGGCCTTGCTGACCAGCGTGCGAGTAGACGCGTGGTTACCGTAGACGCCTTTGTGGATCTCCTCCAAGATGTCCTTGCCTTCTTCTAGGGGAACACACTTCATAAGTACTCCAGAGGTGGTGCCCCGCCTGTAGAGCTTGTCGCCGATTAGTACGTAGGACTTGGCCCGGCGGATGATTTGCTCGGCCAATTTCTTGTCAGTGAGAACCTTCTGCTCGCGGATGTAGTCGATGAAGGGTTGTCGCCAGTCCACATCTATCATCATGACCTCCTGACCAGCTGGAGAAGGCGCTGGGTCAATGGTCGTGGGCACTGACTCCGGGATGGATGGCGCGTGAAGCTCATGGACGAAGACTCCTGCTGGTACTTGTGCGTGAGTAGAACCAAGCTTTGACAGGACGTCTGTTGACGGTTAATAGTTGTATCAAAGTTCGTTTAGACTTGCAAGCGGACAAGTCTTCCGTCATAGTCAAGGGACCCTTCTTCCCTCGAGTGGTGAACCCAAGGTATCGAATCTGTGGAACAATGTGCAACGCAAGGATTCAATCTAGTAAAGAAAAGAAAGCTATCTTATGAAGAAGCAAGTTGCATCTAATCTACTGACTCATAAAGAAAACTAATCTAATCTAATCTACTAAAGAGGTAGCAAGAGAAAGCAAAGAGATAACCGATCTAGAGAATCTAGATCATGCTTATGTTGTAGCTCCAAACAAGATAGATGAAGATAGAAAAGTGAATCTCATTAAAAGCATCTTTAAATCGTGGCCTCCGGTCCGATTCCGAAAACGCCCGCCTTTCGGAACCCCCGTTCTGTCACAACGTATTCCTATTCATGCGGGTAGTCTAGGGCGAGTTCGATAAGAACAAGTTGAAATCACTTGGTCGGTCCGGTATGCACCTCTAGCCACCGCGCTACAAGAGCACCCTATGCAATCTAGCTATAGACTAGATTGGGGAAGAAACAAAACCAAGAAGAAAACAAAATCAACGAGAAGGCACTTGATCGCTAGAAATCGGATTCACTATAAAAACTTCACCATGAATGATTAAATGAACAAGATCACTACTGGGATCCTACCTCGATCTTGATCCTTGCTCCGGAGCTCCGACGTGGTCTTCCATGCAAGGTTCCCACGTTGGCTAGGGAGACCCTAGACAACTAGCACGGCCCTCATCTCCGAGATGGTGTCCCTCAAGCTTCTCTGCTCCTCGGCGGCGGATGACGAATTGGTTGATGCGTGGCTCTCGGTCAGGGGGCTATAAATAGCTCGAGATGCATCTAGGTCAAAGGGGTGGCTGACTGGGCCTCGAAACGGGCTGGGCCGGCCGGCCTGGGCCTACTTCGGCCCAGTCCGCGGCCTCCTTCGCCCGACGTTGCTTCCCGAGTCTTCTAGATCCCCCGTTCTGCATGTGGGCCCTTGTCGTCAGTTTCTCTCCGAATTGGACGAAGCTCCTTGTCTCGCAAGATTCGGCACTTTTCTGGCTAGGTCCTCAGAGTTTTCCATCTTCTCGGGTTGGGTCCTTGGGCTTCTTGGAGTCGTGTTCACTTCATTGCTTGACTTCTACCGGGCTTCAAGGTCTTGTCATGAGGTGCTTAATGAACTTATCCCGAAGTCTTGCTTTCAACGCTAAAACCCTGCATAAACACTAAACTCCAAAACCGACATGCACAAGTGAACTTGTTATACCACGGGGGTTAGTACCAATGGATAAGGTATAAAAGTTATGCCAACACCGAAGGTAAACTCATGGCTAGGTTGATGGATTTTCACCGTCAACATCTCCCCCATGCTTAAACCTTGCTCGTCCTCGCGTAAGCCTTCGATGGATATCATCATTGCCCATCAATGCTTAAACCTTGCACTTGATCATACATGAGAAAACATAATGCTCTCAAAAGTTTAATTCGTTAAAGTTCCATAATGTACTAGCCTTCATCCCTACGGAGGGTAGATTAATAATTAAGCTTATCCCACAAGTATTAACATGCTCCCAAAATTCAAATGGATCTCAGAAATTTTGAAATAAAGAACGAGATGAAAAAGAGCTAAACCAAGTTCACAAATTTAAACCGCCTTGCATCTTGCCATGAACTCTCATCTCATCTTGTCTCTCAAGCATATTTATTCTACTCCTTTCCCTCTCATAACATATTTATGTGGTAGGCTTATATATGGAGCTTTTTGGGAAAGTTTAGTTCCTAACAAGATATTATAAATGAGATGTTGTCAAAACTAGACAAGCTTCTCATGGTCTTACCGAAACTCGTCAAAAAGGTCATTGGAAAATAATGTTAAATCAAGGAGAGGAAGAGAAAAATACACACACTTGAGATAGGTGGACATGTGCAAATGGCAAAGAGTGATCCCGAGGCACAAAGGAAGTCCTCGTTATCGGATTGCACATGATTGGAAAATGAGTATGGATCTTTTAATCTTGAAGCCTTGAAATTCCTAATGCACTTTAGAGAACCGGGGAGTTCACTTTACTTTATTTTTATATCATTCATACTCATATTTTTTTCTTTTCTCCTCTTTTTCTCATACTCATATTTTTGTTCTTTCTTTATTTTTCTCATTTTTTCTTTCCTTTTCTTTCTCATCAAATTTTTTTATTTGCTCCCCTTGAACTCTAAAATTGCATTGTACCTACCTCCTCCCCCATGCTTAGACGTTTGCTCGTCCTCGGGCAAAGAGGTGATAAAGATAAGGTAGGTACCGGAAATACTTTTCCTTTGGAAAGATACTTGAATTCTTCAATCGTGGCACCATCTTGCGATCTTCCTTGAATTGACGATCCATTCTCAACGATAGGTTGTGGTCAAGGAGGTAATCACAAAATATGATATTTGGTTTTAAGGGTGGATATCCGGCGAGGTTCGTGAAATCTCCGATGTGGGGATACACAATGCACGGATAATAGGCTAGCAAAAAGAGAGATACGCAAAAACGGAATGACCAACTTCTTAGTCTCGGGCCAGAGAAATCAAGGCCTGAAATAACTCACCCAAAAATAAACCTTGTATACTAAGTTCTTGCACTCAAATATTTATATGGCTCTGGATAGGTAGAGAAACACGCAAGTGGTATTTATGACAAGGTTAGCTTTACATTTAAGAACAAAAATAAATCATATTTAATCCATCTAAAACTTGAGAGCACATAAAACACTATGGGTCTTTAGTTTTATCATAACCTCCGCTAAAGATTAAGCTAGCATTTAGATAATTTCAGATTTGTATTTTAAGAGAGCACTACAAAGATAAACAAAGCGGCAATTATAATCATATATCATAATGGCACAAACTTTTGTAACTTTACTAATGGTAAAAACTTAGTGGTGACTTTATTCATGATGAAAATAAAACTAACACACATGCTGAAAATTTAAATAAAAACTAAAAACACTACTCATACATAGGCGCATACAAGCTGAAAATTAAAGAAATGGAGGTAAAGGAAAGATAACTAAAGCTCCTCATCTCTCTAATCTTCCGCCGGTGGTTGATATTGATAGTCTTGGTTGTTGCACCCTTGCTCATAATAGGATTGCACTACTCCTCCTATGAATTGTATGACGGTGCTAAGTGAAGGTGTCAAAGCTCATAAGCGATGTTTGCATTACCTTCACCCATTTGGTTTGGATTGTTTAGGATGGCTGCAATAATTTGCATGTTCCTCACAGCGTATCCTCCAATGATGGCCACATTTTTTGTTGTGGTTGAGGAAGATGTGCATATGACTCCGCAAAGGCTATGTTGGGCACCACAAAATTTTATGGGGGGTATGGTTGCATCACTCCCCCATGCTTGCATTGGTACACCACTGTGGAAACTCGGCGGCGCCGGAATTCCTTCAAAGGGTGGCCCATAATTTTGTTGTGCACCTCTTTCTTGGGCCATAGAAGATCCTTCTCCTAAAATCCTTCTCTTTTATTTTTCTTCGCCGGCACAAGAAGTCCTTCCTCTAACCAATCTTCTTTCCCCTCAAGAAAAACTCTCAATCTTCCATCCGATAGGGGCAAATTTATTTTGGCCACTTTGAAGCCTCCTCTCTCATCTTCACTTATATATTTTCCTTTCTTCATATATTCAAATCCTAGGGAAGTCTCGGGTAGGAGATGCTTCGGGTTCCTTGTAATACCCGGTTTCAAAGAGATAGCCAACATAGAGAGGTAACACCCCGAACCAATATCTCCTGAACTCGATGTTGCCACAACACCATCGGTTGATCATAAGGTGAGTGGGGTCGATTGGCTGTTTGGCAACAAAGCCGAGTAAAGCCATTTCAACTCCGTGTTGGTTACCTTTGTTTCTCTCATTCTCCCCAAAATCCTTTCGCACATATGAGTGAAAAACTTGGATGATGGGGTTTCGGATAGTATTTCTTCGTTGATGGTCTTCTCCCGTGATCATACTCCAAAAACCTTCCATGTGCCTTCATGCACATCCACTTGTTCCGGGGCTCCCTTTTGAAAACCGAGCTATTCCCTAATACATAGGGAACCGCTTGTTCAATCAAGATAGGAGACACTCGCCCATGGTTCTACGATGCTAGAACATGCAATCGTTTTGAACATGAAAACCAATCTAAGCTATCGGGGGTTGTGACCACGGTTTCACCCTTTCCCTCCTCTTGTACTCACTACGCGAAGGTACTCATGACTAGACCTATGATGGTCACGGCGTATTGAATGGATCCAAGGAAGCATTGGAGCTCTTGCTCCCTTTACGGCATGGTAGCTAACCTTAAGCATTAAAGTATATTCAACACAAGATGATAGATAGATATTCCAACAGAGTATGATTACATCTCAAGATTGATTACAACCCATGGATGAAAGGAGATTAACCCATCAAGGTGCTAGACATAGCACCGTTGATCACGGTTACCCTTCCGACGGTGTCTTCCTTCTTCTCCACTTGTGGGTGCTTCCTTCGAGGTGGTTGATCTCCCTTCGGAGATCTCCCTCCTCTCTCTCTAGTTTGTGGATGGCCTCTTGGTGCGAATGGCTCTCTCCAAACGAATGAGAGACTCGGCACTCCTTCATCAAGGATATGCGCCATGGTCATGAGAATTTCCCAAGCGAATTCCTTGTGGGTGTTTGCCGACACTCCGTTAGAGAATTGCACCCAACCTCGATGTTCCGTATGAAAACCCAATATGTAGAGAGCTTGGTCGTCGAAGTCGACGTTCGCTACAAGCCTCTACTTAGGCGAGTGAGCTTCTCCTTCTCCTCCTCCATCGTGATGACAAACCCCTCGGAATACCGCGGAGCGTATGGAGGTGGAGCGGATTATCGTGTCGAGCGGTGAGGTCGGACGGGCGGCTCCTCCATATGTCCTTGAGGTCTGGTAAACCTCATAAGCAAGTTTCGTGTGGCCCTCATGCCACCGAGGAGAAGAGTGTGGTTCCTCCTCGGCGGTGCCGTGTCCTCCTCAATACTCCGAGGATACTCGGAAATCGAGCGCCTCCTCGAAGAGGTTGTCGATGATGGCTTAGACGACGATGATCCCTTCTTCGTTGGTGAAAAATCTTGTATGTTTCTTCCATGATTGCAGCACTCTCCCTCACAAATATATATCCGGGGTTTTCAACTGGTAACAAGGTACACAAATATTATTTTGGAGTCTGGACTTTGAATGGATTAAGGATGTGATTTGTTGCACGAAACAAGTGGGGTGGATGGGTAAGTCTAAGGTGGTTCCGGACTACAAACTAGAGCACACGAACAAAGAGCTAGATGGGAGACTTACCTCTCTCCTCCTCTTGGCTCGGTTCTTCTCTAGCGCACTCATGTTGCTTCGCGACCGCGTGCACCTTCCAAACGTTCTCGTCCACTCCTTTGCTTGCATTATTACTCCTTCCACTTGATGTTTTCACTTTGACTCACTTCCATACTCCCTTGCCTCACATGCCTCCTTGATATTCCTACAAAACAAAGCCTTGGCTGCCCCCCATGCTTGTCCATGCATGTGGTTTGAGATGTTAAAGGGGCATCCCATGATGTATCATGGTGCATGTATGGTTAGGTTAACTAGATTGCCTCCCTCTAAGCATGCTTTAATGCTAAGCACTCCTCTAATTTCGAAAAAAATAAAATCAGAAATATTAATGAGTTAAAATATAAATTTAGAGGAGTTTTTAAAGCATTAAAAACAAATGTAAGTCGAAAAATATTTTCGACTACTTTTATGTTGGTCTCGCCGGTATTGTTTGCTTTCATTAGCTGAGAACAAACTTTTCCCGGCTTGATCATGGGGGCATAGATTTAGGTTCTAATTTTGGTTAGATAAGAGAGATTTTGAATGAAATAAAATTAAAATGAGGCTTAGAAAAATTCTAACTCTAGAGAAACCAAGGATAAGGATTTTTAAACCAACCAAAAGTCAAGTTTCTAGGTTCACACGAGTCCTACCATGTGCTGAAATTTAAATAACATCTAGATACAAGTCCTGGCTCTACTCGTGTGTTTTTAGCATGTAAAACAAGTCAACCATAACATCATAAAGAGGATGAAAGGTTGAGATAGGTTCTGAAATTATTTGGTTGTGGTTTCTCGAAAAGAAGCAAACAAACACATAGGATGGTTCATGTAAAGGGTTTATGATCCAAACAAAATATTCAACCAAGAATTCTGTCTCTAATATTGTTCAACCATTCTAAGTCTAATGTTTTGCATAGTAAAATTCAAAACTAAATTACTTGAAAAGATTTGAAAAACCTGGAATCGGGTTGTCCTCCCGGTAGCTTATTCTTAACTCGACGAAACGGGTTGCTCCCGCCTAGCGCTTCGTTTATAGTCCATGGCTAGACTTCTTCACTTGATTACTTCGGATCAACGCTCTTTGTGGGCATTGCAATCTTGGGTACCCACTTCCGCACCATCTTGGGCATGGGCTTATTCTTCGGCTTAGTCATATTTTTGGTCTTCACAGGCTGGCTTTGTCTTTTGGTCTTGACAGATGCAACAACTTCCTTCATGTAGTGGCTCGGCATCTCAAACTCCGGTCCTTCGGTTGTGATCTTCATGGTCTCCTTAGTGTGATCCTCCATCTCTCCCGAATGTGTTTGAGAAGCCTTCGTCGTCTTGGGACCTTGGGGTTGTCTCGGAAATTTTTCTTTGTCACCCATCGGTTGTCCGGCAAGTTGTCCCACTTGCATCTCTAGCATCTTCATCATGATGAACACTTCACATATAGAGCTTCTGACTTCCGTCACCTTGCCATCTAAATTCTTCAATATTTTCTTCATAGCCTCGAACTTAGTGACGGCGTCCTTGTTGATCTTAGCTTTCTCGCCCATGAAGTTCTTGCATTGTGCACAAAGGGGAACCAAATCTTGAATGGACAAACTTGCATTAAATCGGGGTTTACCTTGGACATGGTTGTACTCCTCACACTCCTTGCATGTGGATCTTGCTTCGGCAGCCTTTAGGTGTTGAGCTTCTTTCTCTATCTCCATCTTCTCCATCCTCCTCTTAAGTAAACCGATATGCCACTCAAGGAATCCGACTCATATGTATTCATTGAAATGCTCCAAAGCTCTCGCAATCGTCAGGCGGATAGTTGAGACCTTGATCTTGAACGGACTTCCAGCGTCTTGAAGGTTTATGATAGGTAGATCAACGATGTCCGGGGTGCATATCTCGCGCTCCGGTTGTGGTTGTTCTCCCATGGGTGGTGATTGAGGTTGATCTTCCTTTGGACTTGGAGGTGGTGATTCCCTTGGAGATTTCGACGGTCCTTCGACTTTTGGATCTAGGGTTTCCAACCCTTTAGCTTGTGTTGCACGTCTCCTTTGCCTGTAAAGTTTTCCTGGATCATCCACAAAAAGTTTGGGTTTCTTGGAGAGGTAGCCAACCATCTCCGGTTAGGGTTAGTAATAAAACAAAAATATAAAAAAAGAAAAATTAGGGTTAATCAAAACTAGATTCAATTGATTTTTTTTCTTTTTGAGGATGATCAAACATAAGAGATGCAAAAGAAAATCAAAACAAAAACTGAAAAATAAGCGATACTAGATTGGATCTTGATTGCTTGTTCCCTGGCAATGGCGCCAGAAAAAGGGGCTTGTTGATGGTTAATAGTTGTATCAAAGTTCATTTAGACTTGCAAGCGGACAAGTCTCCCGTCGTAGTCAAGGGACCCTTCTTCCCTTGAGTGGTGAACCCAAGGTATCGAATCCGTGGAACAATGTGCAACGCAAGGATTCAATCTAGAAAATCAAAGAAAGCTATCTTATGAAGAAGCAAGATGCATCTAATCTACTAACTCATAAAGAAAACTAATCTAATCTAATCTACTAAAGAGGTAGCAAGAGAAAGCAAAGAGATAACCGATCTAGAGAATCTAGATCATGCTTATGTTGTAGCTCCAAACAAGATAGATGAAGATAGAAAAGCGAATCTCATTAAAAGCATCTTTAAATCGTGGCCTCCGGTCCGATTCCGAAAACGCCCGCCTCTCGGAACCCCCGTTCTATCACAACGTATTCCTATTCATGCGGGTAGTCTAGGGTGAATTCGATCAGAACAAGTTGAAATCACTTGCTCGGTCCGATATGCACCTCTAGACACCGCGGCTACAAGAGCACCCTATGCAATCTAGCTATAGACTAGATTGGGGAAGAAACAAAACCAAGAAGAAAACAAAATCATCGAGAAGGCACTTGATCGCTAGAAATCAGATTCACTATAAAAACTTCACCATGAATGATTACATGAACAAGATCAACACCGGGATCCTACCTCGATCTTGATCCTTGCTCCGGAGCTCCGACGTGGTCTTCCATGCAAGGTTTCCACGTCGGCTAGGGAGACCCTAGACAACTAGCACGACCCTCATCTCCGAGATGGTGTCCCTCAAGCTTCTCTGCTCCTCGGCGGCGGATGACGAATTGGTTGATGCATGGCTCTCGGTCAGGGGGCTATAAATAGCTCGAGATGCATCTAGGTCAAAGGGAGTGCCGACTGGGCCTCGAAACGGGCTGGGCCGACCTGCTTGGGCCGACCGGCCTGGGCCCACTTCGGCCCAGTCCACGGCCTCCTTCGCACGATGTTGCTTCCCGAGTCTTCTAGATCCTCCCCCTTCTACATGTGGGCCCTTGTCGTCAGTTTCTCTCCGAATTGGACGAAGCTCCTTGTCTCGCAAGATTCGGCACTTTTCTGGCTAGGTCCTCGGAGTTTTCCATCTTCTCGGGTTGGGTCCTTGGGCTTCTTGGAGTCGTGTTCACTTCATTGCTTGACTTCTACTGGGCTTCAAGGTCTTGTCATGAGGTGCTTAATGAACTTATCCCGGAAGTCTTGCTTTCAACGCTAAAACCCTGCATAAACACTAAACTCCAAAACCGACATGCACAAGTGAACTTGTTGTGCCACGGGGTTAGTACCAATGGATAAGGTATAAAAGTTATGCCAACACCGAAGGTAAACTCATGGCTAGGTTGACGGATTTTCACCGTCAACAACGTCCGCTGCAACGTTGTTGTCGCGGGCGATGTGATGGAACTCGAGACCATAAAACTTTTTCTCGAGCTTGCGGACTTCTAGGCAGTAGGCGTCCATGTTCTCCTTGTTGCGATCCCAAGACTTGTTAACTTGGTTGATGACCACTGCGGAGTCGCCGTAGACTAGTAGTCGTTTGATGCCTAGAGATACTGCGAGACGGAGCCCGTGTAATAGAGCTTCATACTCGGCTTCGTTGTTTGAGATCTTCCAGAATATCTGCAGGACTTACTTGAGTTTTTCGCCCGTTGGAGAGATCAAGAGTACCCCTGCAGCCGCGCCCTCGAGCTTGAGTGAGCCGTCGAAGTACATCACCCAATGCTATGGTCGCTCAGTTGGAGTTGGTAGCTGACTTTCCCGCCACTCCGCCATGAAGTCAACTAGTGCTTGCGACTTGATGGTTGTTCATGGCTTGAGGTCAATGGTGAGGGCCCCGAGTTCGACTGCCCATTTGGAGATTCTTCCAGTAGCATCTTGGTTCCGTAAGATGTCGCCCAGCGGGTAGTCGGTGACGACGGTGATTGAGTACTCCTGGAAGTAGTGTCGTAGCTTCCGTGAGGTGATGAGCACTGCATAAAGTAGCTTCTGCACTGGCTGGTATCGTGCCTTGGATTCTGATAGGACCTCGCTGATGAAGTAGACTGGTCGCTGGACTGGGTAGGCATGGCCGTCTTCCTGCCGCTCGACGACAATGGCAGTACTGACCACGTGAGTAGTCGCAGCAAGGTAGAGCAGTAGTTGCTTCTTTTTGCGAGGAGCTGTGAGGACTTGTGGTTTGGACAGGAAGTCCTTGAGCTGAGCCAGAGCTTGATCTGCCTTTGGGGTCCACACAAACTTCTCCTTGGTGCTTGAGTAGTTTGAAGAAGGGTAGTCCCCGTTCTCCAAGCTTCCAGATGAATCTGTTCAGGGCCGCCATGCACCCGATAAGCTTCTGCACGTCTTTGATGCAGGTGGGAGTTTTCATCTTGGTAATGGCGGAGATCTTCTTGGGGTTGGCCCGATGCCGCGATGACTGATGATGAAGCCGAGTAGTTTTCCCGAAGGTACGCCGAAAACACACTTGTTCGGGTTGAGCTTCCACCGGTACTCCCACAGGGATGCGAAAATCTCTTCAAGATCGGTGATGAGCGTGTTGGAGTTTCGGGTCATGACGACCACATCATCCACATAGGCTTCGACGTTCTTGTTGAGCTGTCTCTTATGTGACAACCCGCCCAGGAAAATACCGTACTATCACCTAAGACCGATCCACTTGGGTCGTTAAGCAATAGTAAAGTATCATCCTGTCGTTAGTTGCCGGGTTAACGCCCGGTAAATCACTTGGAATTCTAACAGAGGATCGACATATGCATTAAAACTCACACGAAGGCGAGTCCAGAGTACAACACGAGTTAACATAATTTATTACAAACCATTGTTCATGACATAGAGTAAAGGTTCAGAGTTCGAAAATACAGCAGAAATAATTTAAACTAGCACAACGGTGAACATCACAGGAGGCCATCCGTGATGTCCTTGTCGTCACCCATCCGGTCAATCACACCTGCAACAACAGTTTTAAAGCAAGGCTGAGTATACTAATACTCAGCAAGACTTAACCGTCGGGTGATGACTACATCACCAACCTCTAGACATGAAAGGCTTTTGGCCGGTATGGAGTTTCTTTTGCCGAAAAAATTTGCTAAGAGTAGATCCTTACTTTCAAAATTTTAGCACAAGTTCTAGTTGATTACCATTTCTAAATGTGCCATCTAATCCAATCAAAAATTGGACAAGCAATTAATTCATACAACAATATTTCTCGAGTTCCATCATTATGTGATATCATGGCCCGTTGATTAAGCAGTCTCGGATAACGGTGAGAGGCCGACAATCGATTGATTTAAACCTTGCAAGGTAAACCCAAACACACGGTAGGTCGCCCCCGCAAGGACAACTTTCCCTGTGCCGTTCCCGTCGATCTTCGGCTCGGGAGCGGAACCTACATTCCTTGGTACAAGGTTTACTAGATCGCTCCCACACGAACGTCCAGACTCACTCAGGTACCACATTGTTGCAAGCGAGGGGGGACACAAGTGCCCGGTGTTTAGTAGGGAAAGGTTCCCTTACCGCGTCAATCGGGTACTAGGCTTACCGGTCCCATTCCGGCATATGTTTAGTACGTTCAAAAGCTTAGCCCACGAAAGCCACTGGACCGGAGCCCAAATCCCATGCTCTTACCACATGAGCAATCCATTTATAAAGATCTTATGATTCCAACATAAGAACCTATTCTCGCAAGTGACGAACATCACTCGACTTCTATCGGGTCCTATAGCATAGCAGCTATCGACCTAGCATACTAGTGATAGAGCATAGGTACCTAGGGATCATGCATCTAGGGTTTCAAATCAACTCCTGAAACGTAAGTGCACAGTAATAGCAAACATGATTGCATAATTTTAAAAGACGGGGTTAATGATCCGGGGCTTGCCTTCGATGGCAAGGTTGACCTTGGGCCCTTCTGGACTTGGTCTAGGTCTTGCTCTACAACGACGTGGTGCACGTCTCCGCTAGCTCCTCTGTCTCCTCCTTCCGGCACACGCGTACAGCTACCGTTCGAGAGATCTACACGAGGATGCAAATGCAAGATTTACTTGACGATTTTAATTTAATTAACCACAAACAATAAATGACAACCATAGGGTGCATTAGTTGGACACATTCACCTAGATAAGAATACATTTAGCATACTCTTCCAAAAAGGAACAATATGCAAATCTTTATTAAATATTCTTTATTAAATAGTGACCGTGTACATATATATGTAAGTAAAATCACAAACAGTCGTGGGTAGGTGCAATTAGCCTTTTTAACATGATTTGCGACCATCCTCAAGTTAACATGGGTGGTTTGGTGATTTCTCTTTTAGGAAGGTGATTGGTTGTACATGGGTTATTCTTTTATTACACAAATGAATAAAGGTTTCTTTGTACTTGTCATTTCATGTGAAAGCTTTAACCCTTTTCCTTTCACAAGCAAAGATATGAATAATATTTTTATCCATGAATTAATTCCTTATCAGTAATGAGAATTAATTATCTTTTAATTAAATTAGATAATACTTTCAAAAAGGAAAAAGAATTAAATAAGGGCTTTTCTTTATTTAATTTCTCTTTAATATAAAAAGGGCTTTTAAGCTTTTTATTAAGCAATTAAATTACCAAAAATTAAAGGAGTGTTTCTTGAGCCTACTAGCACCTATACTGGTCCATTGGACCCACATGTAAGTGTTGGAGGCTAGGAAATTAAATGCTATGGAAAATATCAAAGGCTAGCTAGTGATACCATTTTAAATGCATACAAAAATAAATAAGCATCAAAATGATCCAAACTTTCTTGTTCATGCTCTCTGGTCCTAAACAAGTCTAAAGAGCCAGCATGTTCACATGGAATCTCTACTGAACTTGGTTTATTAATTTACAAAGGAAAACATGCATAAATCAAGAATAATTATTTTTGTTAATCCCAAAATCATGATTAATTCACACAATGTGTATTTTGGTATTACAAGACAGTGTGCACAAGTTGAGCTCCAAAACATAAATAGTTTTAGCAAGAAAAATCATTTATGCAGATTTGGCAGAAAGAGAAAAACATTTTTATAAAAAGATTTACATCATAACTTTGTGCAATTTTTGGCATAAGAGCTAGCCATGACCTCACGCACAACATATCCAAAAATTGGACACAGAGGATTTATAGTTTTTGAGTTATTGCAGATCTAGGGTTTTCACATTTGTATTTTTCATGCAAAAACTAACAGGAATTAGCTCAGGCCAGAATAACAAACGTTGTAGGATAATTCGCCTCGAATCCAACAAAATTGGCCTTGCATTTTTCTGATTTTCTACGATTTTCTACGCAATTTACCAGAATCAGCCACTCAGTTTTACTATTGGAGTTGCGCTTTTGCAGCAGGGACCCTGGGAAGATTTTTACTTTTGCAATGTCGTCCCTGGGGCACGGGCAGCGGTGTCGTTCGCCGGGCTCGGCGAGCTCGCCGGCGCTCGCGGGCCGGGGAAGGACGGGGGAAGGTCGAGGGGTGGCTAAGGGTTCGGTTTGCGGGGTTAATTGGCCCTTGGAGGCGGCGGCGCGCGCGCGCACCGCGGCGCGCGCGGGCGGCCGGCGCGGCACGGGTGGTGCTCGCGGGAGCGGGCGCAGGTGTGGCGAGGGGAAGGAGGGGGGGGGGGTGCATGCGCGTGAGCGAGAAGGCCGGCTTTTATACACGAGCGCTCGCGCGGACGGCCGCGACGGACGGACCGCCGGTCATGCGAGGAGCGTACGGTGGCGCAGTGTCCCAGGCAGCCTTGGCAAGCACGCGGTTATGGGAAAGGGGTCCATGTCCTAGGGAAGGCGCGCCTTGGGCGGGGCGCTCGCCCTCGGGGCGCGGGCGGTGGCGCGGACGCCGCGGTAGCACGGCGCGCGGGAGCGCGCGAGGCAGTCTGAGACGTCGTTGTGACTGTGTTCGACTGCGTGTTTCCCAAAATTTTTGAATAGAAGTGCACAATGTGGTCAACAGGAAAGTTGTAGATCTAACTCCCCTCTACAACTTTCGTAAAGGCCATCTAGTGTTTTTCTCAATGAATTTTGCAGGAACGTCGTGCCTACTTTGAATGTCGGCCTGTTCTGGAAAACAGGAGGTACTGGCGGTTGACCAAGTTTTTCACCCTTTTCTGCTCAAAATTTGAAATGCCAATCTACATGAAAGTTGTGTCCCTCAACAAGATGGACAACTTTCATAAAGGTATATTTTGAAGTGTTTAGGTGAATTTTGGAGAACGCGGCAAAAGTTCTGGACGACACTCGCTGACGTCAACGGTTAAGCGGGGTTTGACCGTGTCTTTGACCACGGGTTGACCACGGGTGTGTGCAGGCTTGGTCAAGGGGTTCAATAGGGTTCAATGGCAAGGTTTTCGGGGTGATGACCCAGGTTGACCTAGGTTTGACCATTGTCAGTGGGTTTGACTCGGCTGAACCGGTTGTTAGCGCTAATGACGTTAATTAGAAACCTGGGGCGTCACAGCCTACCCCCCTTAAAAGGAATGTCGACCCGAGATTCGAAAATTAAAGACAAAGGTAGGGGTAAGGTTCTTACCGTTTCGCAATTGAAGAAAACCCGGATACTTGGTGTTGAGGAAGTGCTCGGTCTCCCATGTAGCTTCTTCTTCAGTATGGTGACTCCACTGTATCTTGTACATCTTCACGGTATGTCTCCTAGTTTGTCTTTCTTTTTGATCTAGCACTCTCAGCGGATGCTCGACCACTGAAAGATCTGGCTCGATCCAAGCGTTTGCTTCCGTGATCACTTCTGTCTCGGGTACTTTGACACCTTTCTACAATAGTGTCACATGAAACACATTGTGCACCACCGAGAATCGATCCGGAAGTCGGATACGATAAGCGACTGGTCCACATATCTCAATGATCTCGTATGGGCCGATATAGTGTGGGGCTAACTTCCCTTTGACACCAAATCTTTATACACCTTTGGTCGGGGAAACCTTGAGGTATACGTAATCACCCACTTCATAGTGTCGGGGTGCTGTCCCCTTGTCATGGTAACTCTTTTGTCTCATTTGAGCTAACTTCAAGTTTTCTCTGATCACTTCCACCTTCTCTTCTGCGTCTTTAACTAAATCTGGACCAAAGAGCGTTCGCTCTCCAGCTTCTGACCAATTCAAAGGAGTTCGGCATCTTCGTCCATAAAGAGCTTCAAATGGCGCCATCTTCAAACTAGCTTGATAACTATTGTTATAAGAGAATTCTGCCAAAGATAGACACTTGTCCCAACTCTTATCAAAATGCATGATGCTTGCTCTCAGCATTTCTTCCACAATTTGATTGACTCGCTCGGTCTGACCATCGGTCTGAGGATGAGAACTTGAACTACGAATCAACTTGGTTCCCAAAGATTCATGCAACTGTTCCCAAAAACGAGCCACAAATTGAGTACCTCGATCAGAAACAATGGTCTTGGGAATCCCGTGCAGACGCACAATTTGATCGATATAGAGTTCTGCATAATCTTGGACGGAGTAAGTGGTGTGCACTGCGATGAAATGAGCAGTCTTGGTCAATCGGTCCACTATAACCCAGATGGAATCCTTCTTTACGGCGATCGGGGGTAAACCCACTATAAAATCCATACTTATGTCATCCCACTTCCACAAAGGTATAGCTAACGGTTGAAGTACACCGGCTGATTTCAAATGACTTGCTTTGACTCGATGACAAGTATCACACTCTGCCACATATTTGGCTATCTCCACCTTCATGTTTGACCACCAAAAGTTTTTCTTCAAATCTTGATACATTTTGGTGCTTCCGGGGTGAATCGATAATTTGGAAAGATGAGCTTCGTCGAAAATTTCCTTTCGGAGTTCCGGATCAACAGGAACTACGAGACGTTGCTCAAACCACACCACATCTTTTGCATCCTTATGGAAACAACTATATTTGGGGTCTCCTTCCGCTAATTTTTGTTTGATTAGCTGGACACCTTCATCATTGAGTTGAGCCAAAACGATTCTGTCATATAGATTGGACTCAACTGAGATAGCATTCAAATTTCCTTGCTCCACAATTTCCAATCGGAGCTTCTGCAAGTCTTCACACAAAGTCTCACTATACAACTCCACGGTTAAGCAGTTGCAGTGAACCTTGCGGCTAAGCGCATCTGCAACAACATTGGCTTTTCCGGGATGATAGTGTACTTCTAGATCATGGTCTTTAATCAATTCCAACCATCTTCTCTGCCTCATATTCAATTTTGATTGGGTGAAGATATACTTAAGACTCTTGTGATCGGTGAAGATATTACAACGGTTTCCCATAAGATAATGCCTCCAAATCTTGAGAGCATGAACAACTGCTGCTAACTCAAGATCATGGGTCGGGTAATTCACTTCATGAGGTCGAAGCGATCGTGAGGCATAGGCAATGACTCGATTTTCTTGCATAAGAACACAACCGAGACCAGTGCCCGAAGCATCACAAAAGACTTCAAACGGTTTAGAATTATCCGGCTGCACTAGCACTGGGGCTGTAGTCAGATGTTGCCTTAACGTGTGGAAAGCTTTTTCACAATCTTTGCTCCACACAAACTTAACTCCCTTCTTTAATAGTTCAGTCATAGGTTTAGCGATCCCGGAGAAATCCGGAATGAAACGACGATAATAGGCTGCTAAACCCGGAAAACTTTGGATTTGATGGACGGTCTTGGGTGGTTTCCAATCCATAACCTCTTGAACTTTGCTAGGATCCACAGATATGCCTTCTTTGGAAATAGTGTGCCCCAAAAATTTCACACTATCTAACCAAAATTCACATTTGGAGAACTTGGCATAAAGCTTGTGATCTCGCAAACGTTGCAAAACAACTCGGAGATGTCCTGCATGTTCTTCTTCATTCTTGGAATATATTAAGATATCATCAATGAATACCACCACAAACTTGTCCAATTCTGTCATGAACACGGAATTCATGAGATACATGAAACAAGCAGGAGCATTGGTAAGACCAAAGGACATTACCAAATACTCATAAAGACCATATCGGGTGGAGAAAGCTGTCTTGGGAATATCACACGGCCTGATCTTTATTTGATGGTACCCTGACCGAAGATCAATCTTGGAGAAAACTCTGGCTCCAGCCAACTGATCAAACAGAACATCGATGCGGGGTAATGGGTACTTGTTCTTGATTGTTACCGCATTGAGAGGTCGGTAGTCCACACACAACCTCAAGCTACCATCTTTCTTCTTCACAAATAAAGCTGGGCAACCCCAAGGTGAAGAACTTGGGCGAATATAACCCTTATCTAGCAACTCTTGAAGTTGGGTCTTCAATTCTGCTAATTCCTTGGGTGGCATACGGTAAGGTCTCTTGAAGATGGGGGCTGTCCCCGGTTGAAGTTCGATGACAAACTCAACATCTCGGTCGGGTGGCATACCCGGCAATTCATCGGGGAAAACATCCGCAAACTCTCGAACCACTAGAATTTCTTCCAGCTGAGAAGTGATTGCCACATAAGAACGAGGATTCACATCATCCTTGAAAGGTAGGTATAGAGTCGTGGCTCCAACAATTGGTGAGTTGATCTCTACCACTCTCTCTGAAATATCCAGTACTACCTTATGTCAGTTCATCCAGGTCATTCCGAGAATGACATCAATACCTTCCAATCCCAAAATGATAAGGTCCGTGTCAATTGTTTTGCTTCCTAATTCCAAGAGTACTCCCCTGGTCACCAACTCGGAAGAGATGTTCCCTCCCGCTGTTTTAATTGTAAATGTGTCATTGGTGTTGCAGGAGTTCAGTCCTACTTTGCTCAGCGTCTTTACATTCATGAAACTATGTGTTGCGCCAGAATCAAACAACACACGGATGGGTTTGCCTCGAATAGCGAACGTGCCCATCATTACTAGTGCTCCTTCAGGAATATCACCCACAGAAGTGAAGCTGAGTCTGCCCTTCCTGACTTGAGCAGTCTTCTTCTTGCCCTTGTTGATGGGTTTGGAAACTTGTCTCTGAATGGGCTGGGTTAGCCGGTGCCGCCTGTTGGTCTGGCACGGTTGCAGGCATGACCTAGCGAAGTGTCCTGGTTCACCACACTTGAAACAACAACGCTCATTGTTGCCATTAGGACTAGGTACAATAGGCTTGGGAGTCAGCTGTTGAGTGTTGGGAAGGTGAAGATTTTCTTGAGTCCGATCCTGGGACAACTTAGCCACTAACTTTTCCGACTGTGAAGCCTGCTGGAAGTCTGGGAAAGTCTTCCGCATAATGCGTATCTTGTAACATTGTGCATTATTGGGCATGGAGTCAGCCTTTCTTTTCTTCTCAGCTTGGGCTCTCTTCATGGAATCTTCCTGGGAGATAGCTTTATTCACTAGCACGGGGTAGCTGTCAAATTTTACCAGGTTCAGCCATTCAGCCAATTTACTATTCAGACCTTCGCGAAAAAGCTCCATCTTCTTCGTGTCGGTATCCACATGATATCCTCCATGCGGGAGGTCATTAAACTTCTCGCGCGTCTTCCGGTACACCGTGTCTGACCCTTGCTTGAGAGCCAATAACTCTCTCATTTTCCTATCGGTAAGTGCTTTAGGAAGGTGATGATCTCTGAAAGCCTTTTTGAATTCTTCCCAAGTGATTTCATACTCCGGTGGTTGCATGGATTTGTAGTGTTCCCACCACATTAAAGCAGAACCACGAAGCTGCAATGCTGTGAATTTAGCCTTGCGTCCTTCTGAACATGGCAAGGTAAACACCGCAAACATAGCTTCAATGGCTCGAATCCAGGCATCAGCATCCAAGGGTTCTTCTGTCCCATTGAACCGCGGAGGATTCATATCCAGGAAGTGTTTATACTCGGTTACTTGACCTTGGGCATTAATCTGATTCCCATGGGGCTGCTGCTGCTGGGATTGCTGCTGCAGGTATAGGAGAATTTGGCGCATCATCTCGGTTTGATTAGCCACTATTGTCAGGTCTGGTGGTGGTGGCGGCTGGTTGCGGCCACTAGGATCACCGAAACCATTCGGAGTGCTGCGTGTCGAGCCCACCATCTGAAAAATTTGAGTTTTCATAAGTTACACATTCGTAAGCTTGTTCAACAAGTAGAACATGTACGACGAAAACTCAAATTGACCAAATAGCTAGACTCGAGACAGTTGCATTGCATCGAATCGACAATTTCCAACATTCCGAAACCAAAGTTTCCGAAATGTTCAAATTTTTCCGGCAACTCGGTAGGTTCATGAGACCAAACTTGGTAGTCGAGGGTTATGCTAGGTGAGTCAGGAACAATGGCGCAAAGGGGCAAGATTCGGAGTGATGTGTTCCGGAAAGATAGCAAGACCTATGTTTACTATTTGAGCATAGCTTGAGATTTGAAAACCTATGATCGTGCAAATACTTCTCGACAAAGATTTGGATAGATTGGGGGCACTTGGGTGTAGATCACCTATACAGAAACTCTGCAGAAAGGTCTGAGGAGAGGTCACGACAACAGGGTCGACTAAACGGTTCAACAACACTTTAGACTCGGTTTAAAGGTTGTTATTGTTGTTATTAGATTATTACTTAAGGAAAACAACACATATGATCCTTTCACTACTCAGCAGGTTTTTATCATGATGCAAGAGCGACCTATTCGTCCTTACCAAGCAATTAAACCAAAAATCGGAGTCAGTGCCGGTGGCAAGGCAACAATTACGTCTCTCCCTATAATAACTAGTCGAGACTATCGGTACTTGCTTAGCGACTTACGGACGTGGTTAGTGTACATGGGACCCGGACATTTAGATCACTTGGAACACAATGAACCTTTCATGCCAGCACTCATGAAAGCGTCCACATACATTACCGTTCACTATAGAAACGACACCCATGCGTTAAGTCGCTGCATGGACAGCGTCCAACCTCGGACACCCTCCATTCGAATGGAGTGTATCCTTGCCTCGCATGAGCGACATGCGGAATGAACATGTATGAAACACGTGGTGACACTCCACTCATAAACAGACGCGAAGATGGGATCCGTGGAATGGATCACTCCATCAACCCTCGCAATTCCCGTGATGCGGAACAGCACACGTATGAAACACGTGGCTCCTAGTTTGGTTGTGCAAGAAAGTAAGTCTGACATAAAGTAAAATGTGCTGGAAGTTAGCAAAATAAACCATAGATTACTAGGCCACCTGAAAGAACCCAAAAATTCCCTCTAGGGCCTCTCGGTCTATTTCATCCTTAACGGACCAACGTGTTTTGCAAATCCAAACAATCTTGGCAAATTTTTATTCAAAAATCATGTGATTAAGGTTGTTAACGTAACAAACCGGGTTTTCGGTGAGGAAAACCCGACTCCCCGTACCATTGTGATAGTCCCTGGATCGGTAAGCTATCACGTACAAAACTCATTACTGAATAATATCATTTCCATACAACGAAATCAGAGTACAACACATAATATTTACATCCGAAACAACTCGGTAAACGAATTTAGTACCAGCCCCTTGGGCTAAGCGACAAGTAGAAATCCTGCGTAGCGGTAGCTAGGGCTTCAAGTCTTCATCTTCAGTCTTCACCACAAGCATCCTTGAGCGAAGCATCACAACCCCTCCTTCATGAATTCCCTGAACCCGGACTCTCAAGCCAAGTCCAATCCTGCACACTCACAAAACTATCCCCAAGGAATGGGATAGATTCACGTCACCCGATGTGTGTGGGCTTTTAAGTGGCCTATCTCTAAAGGGTAGGAAAAGTGACAAGGTAGAAGCTCGGGTTTCCTATGCGAACGAAGGCGGCGACCAAAGCATAATTAGAAAACATCTCCATATCGGTCCCAAACCATACTCTCAAATACGGCTCGGTGAACCCCACGCCCGGTACCCCCGCCGGGGCCCCGTCTCCACATCCTATCTCCATCTAGGGTCGATGCGAGAACTTCCTCTCCTCGCACCTCAATGATTGCATTAGGATCGACGAGGTAGAGGGATCCACTCTCCTCTAGCCAACTGCAACCACGGCTCACCACACTCTCAACTACAGGGGGAGGTAGAAATCCCAAAACATGAGGAATGAACATGTCTTCAAGGTTTGTCCATGACCGAGGACGTGGCTATACGTATAGATCGAACAACTGCCCGCGGAGCGTGTACACTGTGCCCATGCCGCACGGATGGAACTCCAGCGGTAGCTAGTCGTAGCCGAACCCACCCCCCTCGTGCGAACTCTCGGTAGATACGGTCCCATCCCCGCATCCGAGAGCCCTCAAAATGAATCCCCCCTCGGAAGGAATCGCACCGAACTGTGAGCGGAAATGCCCGGGTGTGGCCACACGGGAGTCGCGCTTTGAGAGGGTGGTCTCACCTCCATCCGCTCCCCACCGATAGCCCACGCTATCCATCCCTGCGAGCTGTATGGTTACGCACTAGCCGATGGCTCAACCTACGTCGCCCTATCCCCACCTCTCGGCGAGGTGGTGTGTACGAAAGTCCTATCAACAAGTTGATCCACTCGCTTTGTGCTTTTCATCGGCCGGGCAAGCTCATGTCCTCCATCCGCAAGTAAAACCCCAACACCTAGGCTCCGAAACAGTCAAAGTAGGGATACACCGAGGAGTGCACCCCTATCCCCGATCCCCGTACCCGGGTTGTTTTTTCGAGCACTCACCCCCGCCCCAAAGTACCCAAAACGCCTTCTCCCGCCGGGGGGTTTTAACCCCACACACGCCAAGAACCACTATTCCCATCCCAACACATGCATCATGCTCGACGCTCGGCACCGCATATACACGCTTATATAAACATATATAGTAGTAGGACATTCAAGGACAAGATAATAAAAAGAAGGCGCGATTCTGGAGAAAGGTTCATCATCATCATGCGAGTAAGTAAAGCACTAGCATACTACATAAGCCAATGCCTAATGGGTATTCGAATCGGAATCGGGGGCGTGAACACCCATGTGTGCAAGTAGTTGTCGGAGTTTTCTCGGTAGGTTGTACTTGATCTTTCGGCTCGACTCCCTCGGCAACGGAATTCCTAGATTCGCAAATATAAATAAACACGTTGTCTAGATGCAAGTAACTCCAAAGAGAAGCAATAAAGAACCAAATAACTCCAAATGCTAGGCTAACGGGTGCTTCATGATTTTAGAATAATAATGAAACTGATTTCATATTTTTCTAAGGTAGGATCACTTTAATATTGATTTTCAAGTAAAGAAATATTTTACGAATTTAATTAATTGTGATAAAGCACAGAAAACATAAGTTAGCGGGTTAGGAAACCACGAGCTAGGTTTTGGGTCGGTCTGCATGGTAAATCGACTAGTCGACGATCTTTGTTGACCAAGTCAAAGGGGAAGATCAAAGGTCAACCGGGACCCCACAAGTCATCCTGTGGGCCCCGTAGGTTAGATGGAACCAAGTTGTACGGATGCGTTAGAGGCCTCACACGCTTAGTGGGACCTAACGGTGAGGTCCATATGCCCCTTTGGTAAGATTAAGAGATTGTGTACGATTGATCCCGGCTAGGAAGAGAAGTTGTGTGGTTGAGAAACTCGCCGCGCGGGCCGGAACATCGGTGAGGGAGGTGTGACAAGGGTCGACGGCTTGGTTAACCCACGCATCGTGCACCGCGAAGGCGTGACGCGACCGCGGCGAAAGCTAAGGTCAGGACTTGAAAGATTGAGAACCAGCACTCGGTACTACGATGAGGCTCGGCAGACAACAAGACAAGTGATGTTGCTAGCAAGCAACTCACAAGCAAGAAAGATAAGGAGCTAAGGCTAGATTAGCACTGACACAGCAACTACTACTTGTATAGGTTGTGGCCGAGAACAAACACTACAGGTTTGTAGCTCCAGCGTGCCCTCGTGGTGGATCTGAACTTCCAGGAAGACCACTAGAGCTATACGTCCACGACACGTAACCAACCACGAGTGGCATCCGTCATTCGTGCTTCTTGCTTTGGCGTAGCTCCTGGTCTGAGATAGAAAGAGCACAAGCCAAGTATGGCTGGAAACCCGGCTGACGGACAAGGGCATGTCTCGAAGATTTGCTAGATGGTAAACGGTGATGGGTGGTGGGTGTGATCACACCGGCTGGGCGCACAAGCAAGGGTAAGGACTTCATGTCCTTGGCGAGGTGATCTGGCCTTGTCATGGAGAACGAGAGATCGGCGATGCGACGTGCGAGGCGCGATTCCGTGATCCGCAGGAAGGCAAGCGGCGGCGCGCGTTGTTGTAGGCCGCGGCACCGCAGTTCCGCAGGCGAACCACGGCGAGGCGAAGGCGCCGGTTCTGCTCGAAGGGGCGTTGGCACACACGCTGCGGTGGCAAGCAGAGCAAAGTGCAACCTGGATCACATCTCGGTTGCAACATCGGAGGTCGGCTTCGTAGAGGAAAAAATGATGGCATGGCCAGCTCGACTAGGCATTTCGGCATATCATCGAGTGGGTTGTGGGCATAACAAAGGTTCCTCGGTTTTGCGTGCAGAGCGCTCGATCAAATGCCACAAGGGCATGCGTCCCATGGCCGCACACTGTTGGGCTGGTTCACGACAGGTGGGGCTTTTCGTTGGCGGTGCAAGCATGGCCAACGGCCCCTCTCCCGGGCGCACCGCCGGGTAGGGGTGGCGACGACACATTCGCCGACTCCCACCCACAGGTGCGTACGGGAGCACTTAGTGGTCGGTCGGCAGCTGAACGGTGCAAAAGAGGACACCGGTTGATTTGGGGAACATGGAAGAGGTGATGGACAGAGCAGGAAGCTCGGCTTGCTGCTCCTGGTGGAAGAAAGAAGATTGAGGCTCAGTTCGGTGGAGAAAATAATTGCAGGCTATTGTTCTGCATCTCGCGTGGAACAAAGAAGAGCCGAGGCAAAGAAAGAAAGCATTGGGGCTGCAGCTGCTGGTGTGGATTGGTTGCTCGAGTAAGATGAGAGCTACGTTGAAAAAAGAAAATACGGAGGGTAGGATCGAAGTGCGGAGAAACGGCTTGCTACCTCGATGAACGAGAGAACGAGGCGGGAAAAATGAGAGAGAAGGGTGGTGGCGGCTTGCTGGTGCACCCTCCTAGATTGGTGGGGTTGTTGAGCTTCTTTAGTGGAAGAAGAAAAGGAATCGGCCTGACGCTTGGTTACTTGGGATATGGAGAAAAGAGAGAAGAGACCGGCCGGTGCTTTGCTTGGATTTCGGCTCCTACGTACCGGTTCTTGCGGTTTGTGAATCGGGAGAGAAGATAGGAGGGGCGGGCGGGAGCTAGTCCTTGCGACGCAAGATCGTAGCCAGCAAGTATGTTGTTTGTTTGCCAACCCGGAGAGGGAGCAAAGCGGGGTCGCGTTACACTTCGGATCTTGCGACGGGGGAAAACCAAAGGGAGGAGAGTAGAGGCAAGGAGAGGGCGTGGTGGTGGTGGAACGAAGGGGGGCCCGTCGCGCAAAGTTGGGGTGGCCAATCTCCCGAGCAACGACGCGCGGTTGGTAACGGCTTGGTGCGGCTCGAGCTCGCGCGGGCGTTGCGGGTGCCCGAGGGTACCCGTGGCCGCGTGGCAGCTCGCTAGCAAGGGAGTGTATGCGCGTGCATGTGCTCGGGCACACGGGGCAAAGGCGCCGCATGGCAACCGATGCACCGGTGTCGAGCAACGACCAAACGGTGGCCGCTCGGCGCGGCGGGGGCACCATCTTGCGAACGGAGGAGCACGGGTCGGGAACGGCTTGCCCGGCGGTGGTTTGGTTGGCTCCCGGGCGTGTGTATGCCGAACGGAAGCTCTCGACGGCGAGCTCCGGGCGGGACGGGAAAGGCGACAACTCGACCTTGCGCGCTCCCTCGGCAGAGGATAGCATGGTTAAAGGTGGAGCCTCCTGTGGTCGTGGCTTTCGGAGCGCGCCGGCCTCCGCCCGACGGGTAAAACACCAGAGCGGCGGGGCTCCTAGCGTGTGCGTGTGCGCAAGCCAACGGCTTGACCTCGGCGGCGAGCTGGGCGACAGCGCATGTACCAAGCACACGACGACATCCCAACCCGGCGAGCGCACGACAGCAAGACACGGAAGGAACTTCGGTTCAGCTGGGTACGGCGAGCCAAAGGCAAAACCTTCCGCCTCCCCGCGCGTGCGGGCACGCGCGTGCAAGCCGGCGGTTTGACCGCGACGGCGACACAAGAAGGGCGGCGCACTCGACGACGATAAGGACATAAAGGTCAAGCGAGGTGCGCGCGCGGATCGTCGGCAGCGGCACCTGCAAGCGTAAGGCTCGACTCGAAGGTCGGCACACAAGCGACGGCGTCTGCGCGGCGGCGCAAAGCAGCAACCAGAGAGATACACGAGTTCATGGGCCGATTTCCCGGCCACAATGCATCACTTCGGCACGAAGGCCGGCACAACTAGGGACAGCAAGATAGAGGGGCGGGGAAGCTCACCTTGCCAGCTAGGCCTGCTGATCGTCGATTCGACGAACACGTTGTGAGTGAGGTGGGTGGCAATCGTGTAGAGGCGGAAGATAGATAGTAGCTCAGCCTTGTTCTCCCGGCATTTTGTCGAGCAGGTGGTAGGTGTGCTCTTGGCCATGGTTAGGTGGCTGCTGGAGGCTTTGGTGATAGCTCACTACGCACGTTGCCCGCGGGTCCAAACCTGCAAGGAAACGAGCACGGTGCAACAACCAGCTCCAAAGACAGAAGAAAGGCGGTGACTTGGTGCGGTCGTTTTTGCCCGCGGCTCGAAGGCCGGGCCTCAACAGAGGTGCAAGGAAGGTCGGCCTCACCTCGGTGGCCACTGGCCGATGTGCAGGCGTCGGTGAAGAAGGCGGAGCGGTGGCAGTGAAGCCGGAAGTAGAGCGGGCGTTCGGAGCAGAGGAACGGAGCGGGGTCATCCTTGGCTTGAGCGGCGCCGTCGTTCCTCGAGGTCCAGTCGATGGCGGCGTTCCTAGGGCGGCGCTCCCCTCGAAGTGGCCGCGGCCACACAGCTCGGGGACGAGGGCCACCTCGGCGGCACGGACAGGCTTGGCGTCGAGGTACAGCTCCACGGGGCGGCGATTCCCCGGAACGACCTCCACCCGCTTCTCCCCGCCTCCTTCTCCTCCCTCCTCTCTACTCCTCCTTGCTCCTGCTCTACTGCGAGGTCGAGGCCGCGAATTTGGGGGAAGTTTACCCCAAGGGAGGCGGAACAGGGAGAGGAGGCAGGGGTTCGATTTAAAGGGGCGGCCAGCTAGGGTTTGTGGTGTAGAGGGATGGACGGTGGGGGTCGATTTCAGGCGGCGTGGCGCGCATCTGCGGTGCCCGCGAGGTAGGGCAGCGGCCATGGGGGCCGGCGAGGCTTGCGTCCCCCCCCTCGCCCCCCATCGCGGTGACGTCACGGGGGGAAGAAACAGAGAGGAAGAAAAACAGGATAGGATGGCTGACGTGCGGGCCCCACTTGGCGGTGACAGAGGTGAAGGTGGGAAGCGGGAGGGGCGGCGGGGGTTGGGGGGGGGGGGAAAAGGGGCCAACGGCCGTGGGCCTAGACGGTTTGAGCGGAGCCGGTAGAGAAAGAAGGAGGACCTTTGGAGGACTTCTCATCTGGTTTAAGGCCCAAGCTAAAAAGGAAGCTTTTCCTAATATCTTACAAACCATAAATTCATACAATTCAAATTTGGATTTTAGAATCCAAATTCGAATTACACTCAAACAAAATCCAAATAGATTCCAATAAACTCCAAAGTTCTCACACTAGCATTTTATAATTCCTAAATTTTATTACTTTGCTCAAATGAAATCTAAGAAATCAGGGAAGGATCAAAGAAGGCATCCTTATATTTTAATTATGCAGTCGATTCCAATTCGAACGTTTGAAATCCACATTTTCGCATTGCTAACATTCCGGAGAAAATTCCAGGATGTTACAGTTAATTAGGCTCTGGTGCATGCAATCGCTCTGATACCAGCTGTGACAACCCGCCCAGGAAAATACCGTACTATCGCCTAAGACCGATCCACTTGGGTCGTTAAGCAATAGTAAAGTATCATCCTGTCGTTAGTTGCCGGGTTAACGCCCGGTAAATCACTTGGAATTCAAACAGAGGATCGACATATGCATTAAAACTCACGCGAAGGCGAGTCCAGAGTACAACACGAGTTAACATAATTTATTACAAACCATTGTTCATGACATGGAGTAAAGGTTCAGAGATCAAAAATACAGCGGAAATAATTTAAACTAGCGCAACGGTGAACATCACAGGAGGCCATCCGTGATGTCCTTACTTGTCGTCACCCATCCGGTCAATCACACCTGCAACAACAGTTTTAAAGCAAGGCTGAGTATACTAATACTCAGCAAGACTTAACCGTCGGGTGATGACTACATCACCAACCTCTAGACATGAAAGGCTTTTGGCTGGTGGAGTTTCTTTTGCTGAAACAGCTGCTAAGAGTAGATCCTTACTTTCAAAATTTTAGCACAAGTTCTAGTTGATTACCATTTCTAAATGTGCCATCTAATCCAATCAAGAATTGGACAAGCAATTAATTCATACAACAATATTTCTCGAGTTCCATCATTATGGGATATCATGGCTAGTTGATTAAGCAGTCCCGGATAACGGTGAGAGGCCGACAATCGATTGATTTAAACCTTGCAAGGTAAACCCAAACACATGGTAGGCTGCCCCTGCAAGGACAACTTTCCCAGGCCGTTCCCGTCGATCTTCGGCTCGGGAGCGAAACCTACATTCCTTTGTACAAGGTTTACTGGATCGCTCCCACACGAACGTCCAGACTCACTCGGGTACCACACTGTTGCAAGAAGGGGGACACAAGTGCCCCAGATTTAGTAGGGAAAGGTTCCCTTACCGCGTCAATCGGGTACTAGGCTTACCGGTCCCATTCCGGCATATGTTTAGTACGTTCAAAAGCTTAGCCCACGAAAGCCACTGGACCGGAGCCCAAATCCCATGTTCTTACCACATGAGCAATCCATTTATAAAGATCTTATGATTCCAACATAAGAACCTATTCTCGCGAGTGACGAACATCACTCGACTTCTATCGGGTCCTATAGCATAGCAGCTATCGACCTAGCATACTAGTGATAGAGCATAGGTACCTAGGGATCATGCATCTAGGGTTTCAAATCAACTCCTGAAACGTAAGTGCACAGTAATAGCAAACATGATTGCATAATTTTAAAAGACGGGGTTAATGATCCGGGGCTTGCCTTCGATGGCAAGGTTGGCCTTGGGCCCTTCTGGACTTGGTCCAGGTCTTGCTCTACAACGACGTGGTGCACGTCTCCGCTAGCTCCTCTGTCTCCTCCTTCCGGCACACGCGTACAGCTACCGTTCGAGAGATCTACACGAGGATGCAAATGCAAGATTTACTTGACGATTTTAATTTAATTAACCACAAACAATAAATGATAACCATAGGGTGCATTAGTTGGACACATTCACCTAGATAAGAATACATTTAGCATACTCTTCCAAAAAGGAACAATATGCAAATCTTTATAAAATATTCTTTATTAAATAGTGACCGTGTACATATATATGTATTTAAAATCACAAACAGTCGTGGGTAGGTGCAATTAGCCTTTTTAACATGATTTGCAACCATCTTCAAGTTAACATGGGTGGTTTGGTGATTTGTCTTTTAGGAAGGTGATTGGTTGTACATGGGTTATTCTTTTATTACACAATTGAATAAAGGTTTCTTTGTACTTGTCATTTCATGTGAAAGCTTTAACCCTTTTCCTTTCACAAGCAAAGATATGAATAATATTTTTATCCATGAATTAATTCCTTATCAGTAATGAGAATTAATTATCTTTTAATTAAATTAGATAATACTTTCAAAAAGGAAAAAGAATTAAATAAGGGCTTTTCTTTATTTAATTTCTCTTTAATATAAAAAGGGCTTTTAAGCTTTTTATTAAGCAATTAAATTACCAAAAATTAAAGGAGTGTTTCTTGAGCCTACTAGCACCTATACTGGTCCATTGGACCCACATGTAAGTGTTGGAGGCTAGGAAATTAAATGCTATGGAAAATATCAAAGGCTAGCTAGTGATACAATTTTAAATGCATACAAAAATAAATAAGCATCAAAATGATCCAAACTTTCTTGTGCATGCTCTCTGGTCCTAAACAAGTCTAAAGAGCCAGCATGTTCACATGGAATCTCTACTGAACTTGGTTTATTAATTTACAAAAGAAAACATGCATAAATCAAGAATAATTATTTTTGTTAATCCCAAAATCATGATTAATTCACAAGATGTGTATTTTGGTATTACAAGACAGTGTGCACAAGTTGAGCTCAAAAACATAAATAGTTTTAGCAAGAAAAATCATTTATGCAGATCTGGCAGAAAGGGAAAAACATTTTTATAAAAAGATTTACATCATAACTTTGTGCAATTTTGGCATAGGAGCTAGCCATTACCTCACGCACAACATATCCAAAAATTGGACACAGAGGGTTTATAGTTTTTGAGTTATTGCAGATCTAGGGTTTTCACATTTGTATTTTTCATGCAAAAACTAACAGGAATTAGCTCAGGCCAGAATAACAAACGTTGTAGGATAATTCGCCTCGAATCCAACAAAATTGGCCTTGCATTTTTTCTGATTTTCTACGATTTTCTATGCAATTTACCAGAATCAGCCACTCACTTTTACTATTGGAGTTGCGCTTTTGCAGCAGGGACCCTGGGAAGATTTTTACTTTTGCAATGTCGTCCCTGGGGCGCGGGCAGTTGTGCTGTTCGCCGGAATTCGGCGAGCTCGCCGGCGCTCGCGGACGGGGAAGGACGGGGGAAGGTCGAGGGGTGGCTAAGGGTTCGGTTTGCGGGGGTTAATTGGCCCTTGGAGGCGGACGGCGCGCGGCGCCCGGCGGTCGGCGCGGGCGGCGCGCGCGCGGGTGGTGCTCGCCGGAGCGGGGCGCAGGCGTGGCGGGGAAGGGGGGGGGGGGGTGTGCACGTGCGTGAGCGAGAAGGCCGACTTTTATACACGGGCGCTCGCGCGGGACGGACGCGACGGACGGACCGCCGGGTCATGCGAGGAGCGTACGGCGGCGCGGTGTCCCGGGCGGCCTTGGCAAGCGCGCGGTTATGGGAAAGGGGTCCATGGCCTAGGGAAGGCGCGCCTCGGGCGGGCGCTCGCCCTCGGGCGCGGGCGGCGGCCCGGACGCCGCGGCGGCAGCGGCACGGCGCGGGCGGCGCGGCGGCCGCGCGGGCCGGCGCGCGGGAGCGCGCGAGGCGTGCGAGACGTCGGTGTGACCGTGTTCGACTGCGTGTTTCCCAAAATTTTTGAATAGAAGTGCACAATGTGGTCAACGGGAAAGTTGTAGATCTAACTACCCTCTACAACTTTCGTAAAGGCCGTCTAGTGTTTTTTTTTCGAAAGGATTTTGCGGAGAATGTCGTGCCAACTTTGAATGTCGGCTTTGTTCGGAAAACGGGGAGGTACCGCGGTTGACCAAGTTTTTCACCCTTTTCTGCTCAAAATTTGAAATGCCAATCTACATGAAAGCTGTGTCCCTCAACAAGATGGACAACTTTCATAAAGGTAGATTTTGAAGTGTTTAGGTGAATTTTGGAGAACGCGGCAAAAGTTCCGGACGACACTCACTGACGTCAACGGTTAAGCGGGGTTTGACCGTGTCTTTGACCACGGGTTGACCATGGGTGTGTGCAGGCTTGGTCAAGGGGTTCAATAGGGTTCAATGGCGAGGTTTTCGGGGTGATGACCCAGGTTAACCTAGGTTTGACCATTGTCAGCGGGTTTGACTCGGCTGAACCAGTTGTTAGCGCTAATGACGTTAATTAGAAACCTGGGGCGTCACATCTTGAAACAGGGCTGGATAGCTCGTTGGTACATAGCGCCGGTGTTCTTCAACCCGAATTACATTGTTGTTTAGCAGTAGGCGCCGAACGGGGTGATGAATGCGTTAATCCTACAAGAATTCCTAGTAGGATTACAGGGGAATTCTAGTAGGAGTCCGTCTTCATCCTTCCTTGCATGGGTACCCGGGGAGTATGCCTGCCCCCTGGACTATATAAAGGAGGGCCGGTTACCTAGCCGGGAACCTGATCTCAACCCAACACCAAGCGCAGGGCACCATACTTGATGCCCCAAACAGAACGTAAGGTTCGCCACCTTGCGCATACCTTCGAGTTCTCGGTCTCCCGATCACGATCCTCACCGCACAATCTACTACCTCGGGTACCCCATTGGTAGGTTTGCCGGTCTAAAACACCAACAGCTGGCGCGCCAGGTAGGGGTGATCATCACCACCGGGCAATTTCGAAGGACCCTCGTCAACAAGATCAATATACTCGTTGACTCGCCGAGATCCATTGAAGCAAGTCGCCTTGCTACTGTCAAAGCGGAATATATTTTCCTATGCCGCGCGTCCGGTTGCTTCGGCACGTCGCGCGGATCGTCGCGCGGCTCGTCGTCGACCACTTCGCCTCCGCCGCGCGTCCGAGTGCCTCGGCACATCGCGCGGCTCGTCACGCGGCTCGTCGTCTACTACTTCGACTACGTCGCGCGTCCAGGTACCTCGGCATGTCGCGCGGCTCTTCACGTGGCTCGTCGTGCCGCTCGTCGTCGACTACTCTTCCTCGCACAGGCTCGTCGTTGACAACTTCGCCTACACCGCACGTCCAGGTGCCTCGGCTCGTCGCGCGTCTCGTCGCCGAGTACTTCGCCTCCGCCTCGCGTCCGGGTGCCTCGGCACGTCGCGCGGCTCATCATGCGGCTCGTCATCGACTCCTTCGACTACACCGTGGGTCCAGGTGCCTCGGCATGTCACGCGGCTCGTCGCGCCGCTCGTCGTCGACTACTCCGCCTCGCATAGGCTCGTCGTCGACTACTTCGCCTACGCCGCGCGTCCGGGTGCCTCGGCACGTTGCACGGCTCGTCATGCGGCTCGTCGTGCCGTTCGTCGTCGACTACTCCGCCTCGCATAGGCTCATCGTCGACAACTTCGCCTATGCCGTGCGTCCGGGTGCCTCGGCACGTCGCGCAGCTCGTCACGCGGCTAGTCACGCCGCTCGTTGTCGACTACTCCACCTCGCACATGCTCGTCATCGACAACTTTGCCTACGCCGCGCGTCCAGGTGCTTCGGCACGTCGAGCGGCTCGTCACGCAGCTCGTCGCCGACTACTTCAACTATGTCGCACGTCCAGGTTCCTCGGCATGTCGCGCGGCTCGTCACGCGGCTCATCACGCCGCTCGTCGTCGACTACTCCGCCTCGCGCAAGCTCGTCGTCGACTACTTCGCCTATGTCGCGCGTCTGGGTGCCTCGGCACGTCGCGCGGCTCATCGCTTGTCGTCGACTACTTCGCCTACGCCAAGCGACTGGGTGCCTCGGCACGTCGCGCGGCTCGTCGCGTGGCTCGTTGCGCCGCTCGTCGTCGACTACTTTGCCTACGCCGCGCGTCTGGGTGCCTCGGCACGTCGCGCGGCCCATCACGCGGCTCATCGTCGACTACTCCGTGCGCCGCGACTTCGTCTTGTGGCCATGCTGGCTCTACTTCAGCCACGCCGTGCGTCGTGACTACTTGTCTTGCGGCAACACTAGCTCTACTTCGAGTATGCCGTGCATCGCCACGACGTCGTCTTCCAGTCGCATCGCGTCGACCATTCATCTCGACTAGTTTTCCAAACTAGTCGAGAACGGCAGTCACGCCCCCAACATCTTGTCAGAATTAACTCTGACTAGTCAACTTCAGCAACAACCGTCGCGGCTCCATCGCCGACCGCCACGGCTTCATCAACAGTCTGCCCATGCAGCAATAGCTAAGTCATTTATTTAAATGATTTTCTTTTCTTGGCTTGTTCTCCTCATCATGTAGGACTACTTTCCAACTACTCATTTGTGTACGCTTCTCGGCGGGTTTTCACGGGAGCTACACTCTGCTGACTACTCTTGGGGTATATCAATCAAGTCACCACGAGTCTACTTCATCAACTCGGGGGCTATCCCTAGGAGGCAGCTTCTAAAGTCCTCTACGCGCGGCAATCTAAAGTCGACTTCTAAAGTCACATTCTAAAGTCCGCTCCGTGCGACAACTTAAAGTCGACTCCGGTCGCATCTTCGCCTGCTTCGGTGGCATACTACGTGTGTAAGCTTCGATGGAACCTAGCTGTAAGTGGCCCTCGGGTCCTGGCGACGATGGAACCAAGCTGCACGTGGTCTTCACACTCTGTACCATGGGTCCAAGTACCCTAAGTACTCGCATCCCGTACCTTGGGTCTGAAATCCATGACTTAGATACACAAGTCGACTTTGGTCGCACCTTCAAGCCCGCTCTAGCGGCAATCGTACCTTGGGTCTGAAATCCATGTCTCGGTACTCAAGCCCACTCCGGTGGCACAAGTTGACACTAACGGTCGCACCCAAGCCCACTCTGGTGGCACAAGCCGACTTTGGTCGCAATCTTAAGCCCGCTCCGGTGGCAAAACTATTCGTTTTCTCTGATTTTTTGCTTTTGCTTTCCAGAAAGTGCTTTTCGTTTTTTGCATCTTAAGTCCACCCCTCGTGGCACAAAGTTGACTACTGCAGTCGCATCTAAAGTCCGCTTTACGCGGCAATCTAAAGTTGACTTCTTCAGTCGCAACTCAAAGTCCGCTCCAGCGACATCCTAAAGTCGACTTCGGTTTTCAAGTCGCATCTCAGAGTCTGCTCCGCGCGGCACAAAGTTGACTTCGGTTTTCAAGTCGCATCTAAAGTCCGCTCTGCCGGCATTTAAAGTCAACTTCGGTCGCATCTAAAGTCCGCTCTGACGGCATGGCTACTTTTTAAGCTACACGGCTCGATGCCAAACTACTATTCAGAATCTCTCCAGCTCGGGGGCTGCACTCAAATTACTACTCGAGGATGACTCCAGTAGACTTCGCTTGCTCTCAAGCTCGGGGGTTCCGTACCAACAACTACTCGACGTGGCTCCTACGGCTCACCTGGCGACGAGCTCGGCGGCTGAACGCTACAACAGTACTCAGATGATGACTTCCGCGAACACTGAAGACCCTTGGATTGATTACCTAATCATTTCAAGGCTCGGGGGCGGCTATGTTACACCCATCATTCAAATTTTTCAAGACGGAAGATTCGGAATCAAGATTGACCCTCAGCTAGAGTCTGCAACTCAACCTAAGGCTCGGGGGCTACTCCATATGGAGTGTGATTTTGCAACCGCACTTCCATATAATCTCAACTTCAAGACTGATGAGCTGGACCACCTTCCAGCCTCGCGGTAGTTCAAGTACTATTGAAGACTTCTCCAAGCAGTGCTCGAGGACACTCAAGAACTACTCGCAGAGGCTTCTAGACTACTCAAACTACTACTCTCGACTACAATGTGCTCGAGGGCTTGTCGGGCATACTCCCCAGGTACCCATGCAAGGAAGGATGAAGATGGACTCCTACTAGAATTCCCCTGTAATCCTACTAGGACTCGTTCAGTGTAATCCTACTTGGACTCCTGCCTTGTAACCGACTAGGAACCCGCCCCCTGGACTATATAAAGGAGGGCCGGGTACCTAGCCAGGAACCTGATCTCAACCCAACACCAAGCGCAGGGCGCCATACTTGATGCCCCAAACAGGACGTAGGGTTCACCACCTTGGCAACCCAAACTTGTATAAATCTTGTGTCCTATGTCCTTGCGCATACCTTCGAGTTCTCGGTCTCCCGATCACGATCCTCACCGCACAATCTACTACCTCGGGTACCCCCTTGGTAGGTTTGCCGGTCTAAAACAGCGACAGTCTTCTCCTGGTCTTCTTCCTTGATAGCAATCTGGTGGTACCCAGAGTAGCAGTTGAGGAAGCAGAGCATGTCGCAGCCCGTCGTGGAGTAGATGACTTGATCAATCCGCGCAACCCGAAGGGGTCCTTGGGGCAGTGCTTGTTGAGGTCGGTGTAGTCGACTAGGGATGAAAGCGGTGTGGATAATTTCCGCATCCGATCCGATCAGAATCCGAATTGTATGGATATGGAGAAGAGTTTTTAATATCCATGTGGATGTGGATAATCCGAATCCGATTGTGTGCTGATGCAGATTAGGATATGGTGTTAGTGATATCCGACGGATATGGATTATCCGATAATTGAATGCGGATAATCCGAGGCCTATAATAGGATATCCGACTACTATGACAGCCCAATACGGCTCATACACTGATCTGTTACCTATATATAATTTTTGAGCCCACAAAATTTTAGCTATATATATAGTGTGTGCGCGTGCATCAAAAACCTTAACCACAGTCATACATAGAGCACCATTTGTCTCCATTTGAAACTAAATATAAGCATGTATTATTCAACTATATTAATCCGGATCCACTCCGCAACCGATCCGACTCCGCACCATATCCGACATCTGAAAAAATCCGCATCCGTAACCGCATCCGTGTAATATCCGCTCCGCTCCACATCTGACAAAAAAATTTGGATGCGAATGTGGTAAAGGTATTATCCGATCTGATCCGCTTTCATCCCTATAGTCGACGCACATCCTCCACTTGTTCGTGTTCCTCTTGCGGACGAGGACAAGGTTGCCGAGTCACTCAAGATGGAAGTCTTCTCTGATGAAGCCGGCCGCGAGCAGTTTGGCGAGTTCCTTCTTGATGGCGTCCCATCGGTCGTCGGCAAAACGGCGAAGATGTTGTCGCTTGGGGGTAGCTTTGGGATCGACGTTGAGTGAATGCTCGATCAGATTCCTAGGCACCCCTGGCATGTCCGCTGGTTTCCAAGCGAAGATGTCTCGGTTAGCCTGGAAAAAGCTGACGAGCGCATCTTCCTATTTCAGGTCGAGGCCCGCCCCGATCATGGTGGTCTTGCTGCTGTCACCTGTCCCAAGGTCGATCGCCTTGACTTGCACTTCCTCAGAGGGTTGAGGCTTGTTGGCTGTGTCCGACTTCTCTGGGATCTCGAGTTCGGTTGGGGCAAGCTTCTTAGATGCAGCATAGATCTCCATCATTGCATTGGGTACTTGATTTGTAGCGGCGAGTTCCACAGCCTCTATGTCGCAGTCGAAGGATATCTTCAAGTCCCCTTGCAGCGATAGTACACCAGCAGGACTTGGCATTTTGAGTACCAAGTACGTGTAGTGGAGTACCGCCATGAACTTGGTGATAGCTGATCTGCCGAGGATGGCAGGTAGGAAGTCTCGAAGTGCGCAACCTCGAACTTGATGTACTCAGTGCGGTAGTTCTCCCTAGTTTCCCCGAAGGTAACTGGCAGGACTGTCGGTGTTTTAGACCGGCAAACCTACCAAGGGGGTACCCGAGGTAGTAGATTGTGCGGTGGGGATCGTGATCAGGAGACCGAGAACTTGAAGGTATGCGCAAGGACACGAGACACAAGATTTATACAGGTTCGGGTTGCCAAGGTGGCGAACCCTACGTCCTGTTTGGAGATCAAGTATGGCGCCCTGCGCTTGGTGTTGGTTGAGATCAGGTGCCCGGCTAGGTACCCGGCCCTCCTTTATATAGTCCAGGGGGTGGGTTCCTAGTCGGTTACAAGGCAGGAGTCCTAGTAGGATTACACGAAACGAGTCCTAGTAGGAATACAGGGGAATTCTAGTAAGAGTCCGTCTTCATCCTTCCTTGCATGGGTACACAGGGAGTATGCCCAACTAGTTCGAGTAGTCTTGAAGCCTCTGCGAGTAGTTCTTGAGCGTCCTCGAGTACTGCTTGGTGAAGTCTTCAATAGTACTTGAACTGCTACGAGGCTGGAAGGTGGTCCAGCTCATCAGTCTTGAAGTCGAGATTATATGGAAGTGCGGCTGCAAAATTGCACTCCATATGGAGTAGCCCCCGAGCCTTAGGTTGAGTTGTAGACTCTAGCTGAGGGTCAATCTTGATTTTGAATCTTCCGTCTTGAAAAAATTGAATGATGGGTGTAGCATAGCAGCCCCCGAGCCTTGAAATGATTAGGTAATCAATCCAAGGGTCTTCAGTGTTCGCGAAAGCCATCACCCGAGTACTCTCGTAGTGTGTAGCCCCCGAGATAAGAGAGTCGTATGAGCCACGTCAAGTAGTTGTTGGAGCGGAGCCCCCGAGCTTGAGAGCGAGCAAAGCCTGCGGAAGTTATCCTCGAGTAGTAATTTGAGTGCAGCCCCCCGAGCTGGAGAGTTTCCAAGTAGTAATTTGGCATCGAGCCGTGGAGCTTGAGAAGTAGCCTTGCCGTCAAAGCGGACTTTAGAATGCTACTTGAAAACCGAAGTCGACTCTGTGCTGTGCGGAGCAGACTTTGGAATACGACTTTAAAACCGAAGTCGACTTTAGTTGCCGCACAGGGCGGACTTTGAGATGCGACTTGAAAACTGAAGTCGACTTTAGTTGCCGCACAGAGCGGACTTTGATATGCGACTTTAGAAGTCGACTTTAGATTGTCGTGTGATTGTGTGAAATGGGGTGGACTTAAGATGCAAAAAACGAAAGAACTTTCCGGAAATCCAAAGCGAATGAAAAATCAGAGAAAACAAATAGTTTTGCCACCGGAGCGGGCTTAAGATTGCGACCAAAGTCGGCTTGTGCCACCTGAGTGGGCTTGGATGCGACCGTTAGCGTCGACCTGTGCCACCGGAGTGGGCTTGAGTACCTGAGCCATGGATTTCAGACACAAGGTACGATTGCCGTCGGAGCGGGCTTGAAGGTGCGACCGAAGTCGACTTGTGTACCTGGGCCATGGATTTCAGACCCAAGGTACAGAGCACGAGTACTTAGGGTACTTGGACCCATGGTACAGAGCGTGAAGACCATGTGCAGCTAGGTTCCATCGTCGCCAGGACCCGAGGGCAACTTACAGCTAGGTTCCATCGAAGCTTACACATGTAGTATGCCACCGAAGCAGGCGAAGATGCGACCGGAGTCAACTTTAAGTTGCCGCACAGAGCGGACTTTAGCATGCGACTTTAGAAGTCGACTTTAGATTGCCGCGCGTAGCGGACTTTAGAAGCTGCCTCCTAGGGATAGACCCTGAGTTGATTAAGTAGACTCGTGGTGACTTGATTGATATACCCCAAGAGTAGTCAACAGAGTGTAGCTCCTATGAAAACCCGCCGAGAAGCGTACACAAATGAGTAGTCGGCAAGTAGTCCTACATGACGAGGAGAACAAGCCAAGAAAAGAAAACAGTAATAATTTAAATAAATGACTTAGCTGTTGCTGCTTGGGCAGACTGTTGATGAAGCCGTGGTGGTCGGCGATGGAGCCGCGACAGTTGTTGCTGAAGTTGACTAGTTAGAGTCGATTCCGACTAGTTGTTGGGGGTGTGACTGCCGTTCTTGACTAGTTTGGAAAACTAGTCGAGATGAATGGTTGACGCGATGCGACCGGAAGACGACGTCGCGGCGGCGCGCGACGTACTCAAAGTAGAGCCAGTGTTGCCGCGAGAGAAGTAGCTGTGACGCACGGTGTGGCTGAAGTAGAGCCAGTGTGACTGCAAGACGAAGTCACGGTGCATGGAGTAGTCAACGATGAGCCGTGTGACGAGCCGTGCGACATGCCGAGGCACCCGGACGCGCGGCGTAGGCGAAGTAGTCGACGGTGAGCGGCGTGACGAGCCTGCGCGAGGTGAAGTAGTCGACGATGAGTCACGCGACAAGCTGCGTGACGAGCCGAAGCAACCGGATGCGCGGTGTAGGTGAAGTAGTCGATGACGAGCCTGCGCGAGGCAAAGTAGTCGACGACGTGCCGCGTGATGTGCCGAAGCAACCGAACGCGCAGTGTAGGTGAAGTAGTCGACGACGAGCCTGCGCGAGGTGAAGTAGTCGACGACGAGCCGCGTGACGAGCCGCGCGACGTGCCGAGGCACCCAGACGAGCCTGTGCGAGGTAAAGTAGTCGACGATCGAGCCGGCGCGAGGCGAAGTAGTCGACGATGAGTCACGCGACAAGCCGCGCGGCGTGCTGAAGCAACCGGACGCACGACGTAGGTGAAGTAGTCCACGACGAGCCTGTGCGAGGCGAAGTAGTCGATGACGAGCCGCGTGACGAGCCACGTGATGTGTCGAGGCACCCGGACGCGCGGTGTAGGCGAAGTAGCCGACGACGAGCCTGCGCGAGGCGAAGTAGTCGACGATGAGTCACGCGACCAGTCGCGCGATGTGCCGAAGCAACCGGACGCGCGGCGTAGGTGAAGTAGTCGACGATGAGCCTGCGCGAGGCGAAGTAGTCGATGATGAGTCACACGATAAGCCGCACGACGTGCCGAAGCAACCGGACGCACGACGTAGGTGAATTAGTCGATGACGAGCCTGCGCGAGGCAAAGTAGTCGACGACGAGCCGCGTCACGAGCCGCGCGACGTGCCGAGGCACCAGGACACTCGGCGGAGGCGAAGTAGTCGACGACGAGCCGACGCGAGGCGAAGTAGTCGACGACGAGCCGACGCGAGGCGAAGTAGTCGACGATGAGTCACGCGATAAGTCGCGCGACGTGCCGAAGCAACCGGACGCGCGGCGTATGTGAAGTAGTAGACAACGAGCCTGCGTGAGGTGAAGTAGTCGACGACGAGCCGCGTGATGAGCCGCGCGACGTGCCGAGGCACCTGGACGCGCGGCGCAGGTGAAGAAGTCGACGACGAGCCTGCGCGAGGCGAAGTAGTCGACGATGAGTCACGCGACGAGCCGCACGACGTGCCAAAGCAACCTGGCACGTGGCATAGGTGAAGTAGTCGACGATGAGCCTACGCGAGGTGAAGTAGTCGATGAGCGGCGTGACGAGCCGCGCGACGTGCCGAAGCAACTGGACGCGCGGCGTAGTCGAAGTAGTCGATGACGAGCCGCATGACGAGCCGCGCGACGTGCCGAGGCACCGAGATGCGCGGCGTAGGCGAAGTAGTCGACGACGAGCCGTGTGACGAGCCGCGCAATGTGCCGAAGCAACCGGACGTGCGGCGTAGTCAAAGTAGTTGACGACGAGCCGCGCGACGTGCCAAAGCAACCAAACGCGCGGCGTAGTCGAAGTAGTCGATGACGAGCGGCGCGACGAGCCGCATGATGTGCCGCGCGACATGCCGAGGCACCTGGACGCGCGACGTAGTCGAAGCAACCGGACGCGCGACGTAGGAAAATTGATTCTGCTTTGACAGGAGCAAGGCAACTTGCTTCAATGGATCTCGGCGAGTCGATGAGTAGATTGATCTTGTTGACGAGGGTCGTTCGAATTCGCCCGGTGGTGATGATCACCCCTACCTGGTGTGCCAGCTGTCGGTGTTTTAGACCGACAAACCTACCAAGGGGGTACCCGAGGTAGTAAATTGTGTGGTGGGGATCGTGATTGGGAGACCGAGACCTCGAAGGTATGCGCAAGGACACGAGACACAAGATTTGTACAGGTTCGGGTTGCCAAGGTGGTGAACCCTACGTCCTGTTTGGAGATCAAGTATGGCGCCTTGCGCTTGGTGTTAGCCTTGTCTTCTTCATCGGCCAATGAAGTGATCATGTCCTTGAGCTTGGTTATAGAACTCAGGCGGCGGCGACCGAAGTCTTCAAAGGTGCGATGATGGTAGAGATCAGAAGGGAAAGTAGAGGCACTTGGTGTCATTGTTGCCACCAGCGTTTTCGATGGAGAGGGCGTAGCATCTGAGCCATTGGACTGGGTCTTGCTTTGCATCGTACTTGGTGATCCTTAGAGGTTTGAATTTCTCTGGGAGGAGTAGATTGCGAAGTTGAGAGGAGATGGCGGGGAAGCTGTCGTTGTTGCTTGCCGTGGAGGACTTGTTGCACCGTATTTCTTCAATTCTGCGGCGGGCATCATAGCCGCCGCGTGAGGCGCCGGTGACGTGGCTGTTTACGTTGCCTCGGCCTCCGCGATCTCCTCCGCCGCAGGCTCTTCTTCCAGCCCCATGTGAGGAACTCTCGCCGCCGCTGCCTCCGCCACCAGCATCACCATGACCGGCAGTGCCGCGACTACCACCGGCGCTGCCAGCACTGTTACCACCCTGAGAAGGTCCTCCATCTGATGCCCTGGTACGGTTGGGGTTCTGGGGGAGTTCTCCTCAAGTACGGTTGCGTCCATTATCCGCTGGACTGCGAGTTGTGGCTTCTTCATGGTTCTCGTGTTCGCGAGTTCTAGGGGGAGGCACTTGAGTGACTCTGTTGTCAACTCTCATGAAGTAGGCGTCTTCCGCGAGCTTGGCGAAGACTTCACCCGTATGTATCCCCTGAGCCTGATGTGATATCGTAGAGATAGACATGAGGCACTTTTTGGGGGTAGTGTGCACCCGGTTGGCGACTTGATCGAGGGCCTCTGCAAGATTCCGTACAGGGAGGGATTCTCGGAGATGTCTGCGCCGTTCGTTGCACTTTCTGTTGCGCTCACGTCGGGCGTTCTTGTCGTCGATGGTTTCATCGGCGGGTGCATTGGCAGACAGCTCGTCTTCGGATATGTCTTCGAATTAACAGTCGGGCTGGGTACCTGAAGGTCCTAGCGTCTCTCCAGCAGCCATGAAGACTTGGCAATCAAGGGTACTGAGGCTGGAGTCGGTACTCGCCATCTTGGTTGGAGTATGCTCCTCTGTTGGAGCTAGGGGTGTTCTCTCCTGGAAGGGAAGCGTGTCGAGGTAGGGGACGTAGCGTAAGTTTCCGTTTGTCAGATCCGTGGGCTTGTGGTCTGGTCAGTAGATGAATCTGCCAGCGGGTGTAGATGTTATAACCAGGCCGGTGGCTGGTCCTGACAGCGGTTGCTCAGTCGTGGGGTTCTCGGACCCGGGCTCGTCAGGATCGACCCGAAGTCGAACTCGTAGGAGGAGTCCGAGTAGTAGCCGGAGCCGGGGTTGGAGTCCGAGGCGTAGTCGGAAACGATCTCCTTGCCGGCCCGGTGTGCAACGAGAGCTTCCGCGTGAGCCCTGCTAGCATTGCAGAGACCAAATGGGAAGTGCTCGTGGAGTGGGGCATCAACTCACGATGGCTCAGTAGCCGGCTCGCATGCGGTGACCCACGAGGACGTCGAGTTCGAGTTGGAGGCGGATCCGGACTCGAAGTCAGCACGCTGGTTGAAGAGCGAAATTTCATCGAATTTTCTAGTGAGATCGCCTGTGATCACCTTGGGAAGTGTCACGAGCCCGGTCCTCGGGTTGGGTGTCATGGTGAGGCGGCGTTGGAAGGATCTGGCGCCGTCAGCAGCGCAAACCCAGGACCCGAAGATGAAGGTGTCGCTGCGGTTGAAGGCGACAGGTGGCTGGATGAAGATTGAAGCCGTCGAGTTCGCCATGAGATCTTCGGCGAGAGCCCCTACCTGGCGCGCCAACTGTCGGTGTTTTAGACCAGCAACCTACCAAGGGGAGTACCCGAGGTAGATGAATGTGGCCTTGCCGAGATCGGTAACTCGAAGGAAGAGACACGTGGCACACAATTTAGACAGGTTCGGGCCTCGAGGTGCGTAATACCCTACGTCCTGTATGCTGCGTAGCTCTGGATTGATTGGATGTGTTTACAAGATGATGTGTATGAGAGAAGTAAAGGTCCTTTCCTCGCCTTAATAGCCTGGGAGGCAGGGTTACAAGTCCGTTTGGGGAGAGAGTACTAGTCGTGTACGTCTAGGAGTTCTCTACATGGTACAGGACATGCACAGCTTCCTATCCGAGTACTTCTCCACCGAGGTCCTTGTGCTTCATGCCAACAGGTGCCGTGTAGCCCAAGTCGAGTAGTCCCAGTGGCCTACCGAGTAGTCGGTCCTGGTACCCACCGAGGTAGTGGGCCCAGGGGGTCCATACGACATCGTCCTTGACGCCATGGTGGCTTGGTGCACCCCGGACATCGTCGACCTACCAATCTTGAACCTCACGGAGATCGGAAGGCCATTCGAGATCAAGACTTCAACAATCTGCATGGTGCAACATTCACCCTTCACCAGTAAAGAAGATCCGAACCTTCACCTCCTAGCATTCATTCAACTATGTCAAACATTCAACATGGAAGGGGTGACTCAAGATCAAATGAGGGCAAGGCTCTTTCCGTTCTCGCTACTCGGGAAGGCTTTGCAATGGTTCTACTCTCAATCGGCGGAGACGGTGCAAGATTGGAATGCATTGATGAGGGCCTTCATGAAGGAATACTACTCACTAGGTAAAACTCAAAGCTTGCGTAATAAGATTGCTACTTTTGCTCAATATCCTACGAAAACTATCTCAGAGGCATTCGAGCGCTTCAATGAGTACACTCAGGCGGTTCCACATCACAAGTTCCAGGAGGACCTCGTTCAAAATTTTTACCAAGGACTCACCATGGCATCAAGGACGATCATCGATGCATTGGCGGGTGGATCTATCATTGAGCTTACATCAACTGAAGCTTTCACTTTATTCAAGAAGGTCACGGACAATGACACATGGGCGTCATCTGGACGCCTACTTTCGATTCAACTCACGGGGAACGTCAAAGGAGTCTTGCAAGTGGAGAAGGAAGACATAATCGAAGGCAAGATCGATTCGCTTATGTGGAGGTTGGAAAGATGGAGATAGAAAAGAAAGAGGCTCAAGACTTAAAGGCTACCGAAGCAAGATTCACATGTGAAGAGTGCAGAGAATATGGCCATGTCCACAAGGATTGTCCGGAGGAAGCCAAGGTGCTCAACTACATGAGGAAGGGAGATTTGCCGAACGTCCACTATGGGCAAGGTAGACCTCAATTTAATGCAAGCTCATCCATTCGGAATTCGGTTCCACTTCGTATACAATTGAAGGACTTAATGTACGAGCAAGCTAAGATCAACAAGGACACCGTCACCAAGTTCAAAGCCATAGACAAGGTGTTGGAGAACATCGATAGCAAGGTGATAGAGGTTGGAAGCTCCAACCATCAAGTGCTCAACATGATGAAGATGCTGGAGACGCAAGTGGGACAACTTGCCAAGCGCCTATCCGCTATTGAAGGGAAGCTTCCAGGACAACCTAAAGGTCCCGAAACAGCGAAAGCTATTCAAACTTGTTCGTGAAAGGAGACCGAAGATCCAGAATGTTCCGCGGGAGCAAGGAAGCCTAAACCATCCGCTGAGACGGAGGAATTTGCTAAGGAGCAAGTTACAGAGATCGTCACCGAAGAGCCCGAGCACTAGTACAGTACTCACCATCAATGACCAAATGGTTTGGTCACGGTACATGCAAATTTGGTCACAGAAGCTTCGTCACATTTGGTCTACCATGACCAATCGGTCATTTTGGTCATAGAAGTGGAACTTTTCCATGACCAACACGTGTTTCGTCATAGAAGTGTATTTCTTCTATGACCAATCCAAATGGTCACGAAATTGGTCACGGGAGGGGTTGCCACATGGCACGGCCCATGCTGGCAGCTGATGTGGCAAGGCGAGTCCTGACATGGATATGATGACGTAGCTCTTTGACACAGCGCCATGTGTCGTGCTGCGATTTGTCCACGTGTCGAGCTCTGAATGGTCCACGTGTCGCACTCAGGTTTGTCCACGTGTCGCACTCTACTTTGTCCACGTGTCATGCTTTGAATGGTCCACGTGTCGCACTCAGGTTTGTCCACGTGTCGCACTTTGGTTTGTCCACGTGTCGCGCTCTTGTTGCTCCACGTTTCGCTCTTTGGTTGGTCCATGGGCTGGTTCCCGTGCTGCCACGTGTCAGCCTGCAGTGGCGCCGCACGGCTGGCTCTTGTTGCACCACGTGGCATCTTCCTGTTGCGCCACGTGGCTGCATCTTGTTGTGCCACGTGGCTGCTTCTGCTTTCACCACGCGGCAGCTTCTGCTGGCACCACGCGGCTGCTTCTGCAGTCGCCACGTGGCCGCTTCTGCTGGCGCCACCACGTGTCTCTTTCCAGTTTCACTGTCAATACACATACAATTCATAGGAGACAGGTATTTCTGCATATGTAACATATTCATATTACAAAAGGCATATATCAGACGACACAAACATGTTTTGGACTCGCAAGACAACCATGTTCATAGACAACACAACCATGTTCACAGACGACACAATCATGTTCACAGAAGACACATACGAATAAGCAGAACACAAGACAAGTTCAGATCTGACAGCAGCACAAGTCTTCAAGTTCCAGCAAAACAAAACTTGCAGGAAGTGCTCAAACTCAACTCAAGCTTAAGGGCCAGCTGCATTGTTAAGATTGAAACCAGCTGCACCGTTCAACCTCAAAACAGTCCGAAGCAGGGTGCTGTTCTCCTCCATCGTCCTCTTGTATTCTTGCATCTCCCTTTGGGTCCTCTCAAGTGCTTCCTTCGTCTCCTTAGACTTTTGATTCAGCAAATCCACTTCAGCTTGGAGGGTAGTGGCACCTTGTCTTTCATTTGCAAGTTGCTCCTGCAACACCCTTTCTTTCGCTGTTGGTTGTTTTGTCGGGCTTATGGGCTGCATGCCAATATTCTTCAAGAAGATGTTGCTGCTAGTCTTGGGAAGCACCGCAGAGACAACCTCTGCACTTGAGACTAGTGCACTGCCTTCAGCAAGAGGCTGATCCTTCAAAAATTCCATGGCAGCCTGCCATCATCAAAGTGTAATGCAACAATTAACTCAAAGGAAATAGCATTTCTGATTCAAACTAACAGTACTTATTCATATATGGAAAGGAAACCATTTCAATGATTCAATGTAACAAATATACCACAAAGCTCAAAGGCAATAAACCAGGATGATCCGAAATGTCCAGAAAAAGATTTCAAACAGGTTGCTGATGCTATTTTTTATTTTAAGAAATCACCAAGTAACAATAACAATCACATCAAAGCAGCACAACCCCATCTTCAAGATGAACCAAATATTGTCCCCATAGTGACTCCCATGGAACACAGAATGCTAAGAACTATAAAGCACAGCTGTAGGCTATATATCATCAGCATTGGACAATCATGGTAACGTTTGACAAATTTGTAGAAATTAACATATTACATGGAAATTAACATATTACATATATCATCAGTTGTCAAAGGTTAACATGGAAATATGTGATATTAACATCCTATCTATCATTAGACAGTGGAGATTATTCTTGGCTTCATCATCAGACTGATCCTAGACCTAACAAGTAACTAGCTTATCTAGGTAAAGAAGTTTGATACGTGTGTATGCTTGCAATATGTATGCATGATCTCTTTGTCTGATACAATGCAAACCCTTTCTATACCAGCAGCTATGTATCATGGATTTTGATATGGCAGATGCTTCTGAACTTGGTCTGATATGATATATGTGTGTGCACGAGCTAATGGGGTTCTTCTGCACTTGGTCTAATATGATATATGTTTGTAGAAATTAACATATTACATGGAAATATGTGATCATCCTATCTATCATTAGACAGTGGAGATTAATAACCTTTGACAACTGTAGGCAACCGTGCAAGCTCCAATGAAACAAATTACATATGTGATTCAGTTAATTTCAGAGATGCTGGGAAATTAGACTTACTATTGCTTCTTTTGCAATGTCACTAACACCTTTCTTGCGGCTAGTGTGGCATTCTATGAAGATCTCCACCGCATCAAGATCCTCCTCGGTATCATATCTTTGTTCTCCAGCAGCGTCTTCTTCGAGCTGTCCAGCAACACCATCTTCTCCATCACCATTTCCTTCATTGTCACGTGCTGCAACCTTTTTCTTTTGTTTCTGTTAGGCAAACAATGCACAAAGCAGTGAAAACAGTACCAAAGATGGAAGGGGTAAAAAAAGTTACATAACTAAATAGTGGCCTCTCACATAATCATGCAGGTGTGCAATATAGCAGCGAGCACCTGTCGCCTGGTGAAACTTGACGTTGGCACGGTTTATCTTGTTTGATTTAGCTGTTCGCTGCAACAAGTGACAAAGTTCAGCATTAAACACAACAAGCAGACTTGAGATGCTACCCTATTGTTTTCTTAAATAGGCATAAACACAACAAGAAATTCAAAGTTCCACTGTTGATATAATGAAAGAGTAGTAGATAGGCATACCATGGTTTTTGGATCTAACCACTTTTGAACCAGCCGATTCCACTGTGCATTAGTCATGAATGGTACATGAGAAGTGGTTCTGATTTGGTCAATAGGAATGCCAGTGAAGTACTTTTTCTTCAACTTGTAGCGCATTTGCTTTACCTCAAATTGCATAACACTGAAGCAAGCAGCCTCAGTTGGCTTGTCCTTAATGTCAAAGCTCAGCCTTCCCTGAAAATTATTGATTGAGATCATTCATTAGTTGGAGAAGATTGTCTCACAGTTTAATATAACACGAAACACGTACACAGTATAGAGAAACTTACACTTAACTTTCCATGAAAGTTCTCAAAAATTGGTTTGTTACACAATTTTTTGTAATCTTTCCAATGGGGTAGGATAGGAACATGATCCCTAACTATGATCCCAGCCTCAGAAGCAAATTTGGCAGCTTGGAATGGTTCATGTGGCCTGTTGTAACCCTCAGCGACTGTTATGGGCAACCTCTTTTGCATAGAGCGCACCATATTGTCAAGTAATTTTCCAGTTGTTTTTGATCTTGCCTTTCTTGGAGCTCTTCCAGCAGACTCTACATTTAGCAATTAGCAAGAAGACTCTACAATCAGTACTAAGCACACAGTAGTAACACTTAACTTAAAGTGACTCATTACTAAGCATTTAAACATGACTGAATTTTAGATGAACAAATGTTTAACAATGCATATATCACCTCTAATGAGGGATCATACCAGATAGCATTCAATATCAGCAACAGATCAATTAAAGTAGCAAGACAACAGAATGCAAATGGACAACACTTGCCTTTATCACCCGTTTGCGTCTGGTCTTCATGGTTCTCATCTTCACCTCGCTGAAGGTGCTCCTCTCGTTCACCAACTCCATAAGTGTCATCATCACCTTGGTAGGACCAATCATGCCCTATTGGACTGTCCAAACCATTGTCATCTTCTGTTGGCTAATCTTGATTGTTTGTTTCTGCAGCGCCAACTTGATTGGCTCTTTCAGTTGGAATTTGCATGGACCTTGTTCTCACACCAGGAGGTCTCTCAACTGGTGTAGCAAACCTTAATCTTTTGGTTTGTGTTGTTCCTTGTGGTGCTATATCTTCAGCAGGTACATCATTGGGGCAGGAGAAAGAACTCGCTTGAGTCTGCTCGAACCTCGAGGCGCCATTTCTTGAGTCGCTTTAGTGCGCCTTGCGCTGATTTTCTTTCGCAGCTGTTTTTTTGGAGGCTACAGTAGGAGGAAAACAAATCTTGTAAGCATGTGAATGAATTAGAAAACCATGTACAAAATGAAATGCTATACAAGCAATTACAGAATGCCACTGTGGATCCCATCCCCAGGTACCTCAATAATCATAAGGGGTACAGGCTCGTCGTCTAACGATGAATCATCTTCGGTGTCTCTCTGAACCTGCTCCCCAGCTTCAGGGAGATACTCCGAATCATCTTCAGCACGTCTACCCCCTTTTCCTGCCCTTATTCCCGCTGATCTTGCTGGCTCATGTGATTTTACAGTTGATGTAAATTTGTGGAGGCCAAGTTCTTCAAATCTTCTTCTATTCGCTTATATTTGTAACTCCCGCTGCCTCTCATAATCACATTTTTGAGTTTCTATAGGTACAGCAAGTTGTCCCAACCCATTATTAGTTACTAAGGCAAATAAATTTGAGACACATACATATTGCAAGAAAATTCATTACCAGATACATCAGACACTACTACTGCATGTGATTAAAATCAAAACAAGAGGGAGAACAGAGAGAACACATAGCTAAAAAGCATGTAGATCATCACACAATTTGGATCTTCAGCACAATTTGTTCTCTAGTGCATTTGAAAATTATGAGCAACAAAACTTCAATAATGCTATCACTATTTTCATTGTCATGCAATCAATTCAGCTAAGCATTACCAGACATGTCTTCTGATCTAAAAGCATTAGCATCTAGGTGGGAAATGTCTGATGATCTAAAAGCTTTAGGATCTAGGTGAGCTAAAAGCATGTCTAATGATCTACATCGTGCAAAAACATTAGCATCTAGGTGGGAAATGAGTTTATTACTCTAGGGTTTCCAGGTATATTTTAATAATCCTCAAGTATTCAGGGCATTCAGGGCATTCAGAGCATTCAGAGAAGCATAACCCATAAAAATTCTAAGACTGAGAAGGCATTCAGAGCAAAATACTATAGCCTCAATCCTAACCCTAACAGCTACGATCATCAGAGGTGTGGATCCGGCCAAATCATCGATCCTGAATCCTAAAATAGACTAGAAACCCTAACAAATGCTAGCATGGCCTGGTGTATTGGCGTACCTAGTGCAACACGCCTTCTAGTAGTTACCATACTTCGTCGAGGTGGAAGAGAGATGAGGTCGGTGGCGTCGTCGGCGTAGCAGATCTGGTTCGGTGGCTAGCGAGGAAGTAGAACCCGGCCGTCGAAGAGGTGATGGCGAGGAAGCAGAACCAGACCGTCGAAGAGGTGATGCCGAGGAAGCAGCACCCGGACGTCGAGGTGCGAACCTGGTCGCAACATCGTGCCTCGTCGAGGTACGAACCCAGCCGGGGCGTCATGCATCGTCGAGGTGTGAATCCGGCCTTGGCGTCATGCGTCGTCGATCTGCGGTGGGCGGTGGGCGTCGACGAGTTGGGGATCTGAGCGCGGCGGCGGGTAGGGTTTGGAGAGGGAGAGGGAGAGGGAGAGGGAGAGGGGGACGAGTTGGGGATCTGAGTTGGAGAGGGAGGGGGATGAGTTGGGGATCTGAGTGCTGCGGCAGTGGTTTCAAGATTTCGAGATATTTCTGGAGTGGGTGAGGGAGTGCATCATCAGGATATTTCACTGGCAGGTGGGCCCCGTAATGAAATTAGTGCGGGAGACAAAATGAGTTGGGTGGGTTTTGGAGGGAAGTGGGTGGGGTTTCGCACTCGAGCCGAGCCGAGGGGTTGAGGCCCGGACCTGGGAGCCTCAAAAGGTAATAAATTTGAAAATAATTTCAAAATTTGAGATCTTCAAACAACATTTTCAAACACTAAACAATTTCAAATTTAAAAGTCATCAACAACGAAATTGTACAACTCGCCAAGATCCACAAGTTTCATTTTAGGTATTTCTCAATCCGAGTCTTTGTTAATGATTCAAATTTTAAATTTTAAAATGTAACAATTTCAAATAGAAATTTGGGTGAGTAAATAATGTCAAATCAAAAAGTGATGAATACCAAAGTTTCATAATTCATCATGATCTACAAACTTTATTTAGACCACTTTGTCATTTGAGATAGTGGTTATAATATGTAATACAAATTTGACAAACCCCTCACATAGTTTCTTAAAGGCAAAATAGACATTTCCATCCCTGAAATTTACCTCGAAGGTCAAGTTCATCCTTGAACTTTCTAATAGGCCAATCTAGTCCCTCAACTTTTATTTCTAAGGCAAACTCATCCTTATGCTAATGTAGGATGAAGAGGTTAATGTGAAAAGTCCCTTCTACCCTTGATCCTTCAAGATCCTTCCTTTCCTTCTCATTCCTTTCCTTCTCAATTAGGCAACCACTTAATCCAGATGGATCAGAAAGTGTCTACATGCTCAACTAATTAACCGCGATTTACTCGGTCATTGGCAGCTTGGCACATAGGCCACAGTGTCACTCCATGGACCATGGCTACTGTGTTTGACTGGATTATTACCATGTGTTACCAACATCTAGTTTTTATTAAGTTCATTCTCATAAAGTAGCATTTGTAATTTAGTGTGGTGTGGCCGCATGGGTGTGTCCACGACAACCTGGTCCATTAGAAAGTTCATGAGCAATGTGGGTGAACATAGGATTAATGAGCAATGTATACCATCACTTTCTCAAATTAAAAAATGACCTAAATAAAGTTTGTAGAGCTTGACGAGTTATGAAACTTTGATATTCATCACTTCATCAGCTGTAATCATTTCTGGTTTCAAAATCTTGTCTAAAATGGTCATTTTTAAAAACAATTCAAATTTTGAATTCTCAAACTTGATCACATGACAAAAGACCGAAGTCAACACATTAGCTTGATAGAGCATGATTTTAGAAAATTTTAGAAAAAAAGTCATTCAATTTGGAGTTCGTATGTGGGAGAAAAACTAGTTACAAGTTTCATCTAGAAATTAAATAGAGAAATCCTCATGTTTTAATAGAATCTAAAATTATTCGACTTGCTCTTGGCGTCCAGGAATATGTAGAAGATGTACAACAAAGACAACAATGTAGCAGCTAAGTCAAATAAAATATAAATGGCGTGGCGGTATGACTGATTTTACTCATCTCGGAGGTTTTGAGTTCGATTCCAACTTATCACAATGTTTTTGCAATTTTTTTATTGTAAAAAATGCTGAAACAATATATAATAAAAAATTGGCCACTCCTGGCGGCTCGAACCCAGACCACCCCGAGGGCATTAAATTGTACCGGAGACCGCTGCGCTATTGAAGCAACTTCAATCTTCGAGAGATAAAACACTCGGAGGTTCCACATCTGGTCCAGGACCGAAGGGCCCATCATCTGTCTGACCCGAAGAAGTTCATCGTCTACCTCCAAGCATTCGTCTTAGTGCCTTGGAGAATAGACAGAATGCTTACTACAATTTTCAGCACCCTTTTCCTACTCTTCATTTCGATCCAACCATGGGATCCCTTCATACTAGTACCGGCTTCAATTCCACTCCCACCACTACTCGTTTCCTCTTCTTCATCCTCCTTCCACCGGCAGCTTTCCCTCCCGCTATCCTGTACTCGATCCGCGCGATGGAAAAGCTTGCCGCGGCTGTGGATTCGCCGGCAGCTCCCTCAACTTCCCCTTCACCGCATCATCGCATCTCCACTGCTGCCGGGGCTGCGGATTCGCCCGCCACCATCGCGGATCTAGCCCGTCGGATCCCGCTCGATCCGCCAGCGCAGGCCGCAGCGACAGTGATGGCTACGGCGACGGCGCCTCTGAAGCTTCTCCGCCCAGGCATCGATAGGAGGTTCCGGGGCACTGACATTGCACTCGCCCTTAAGGTTGGGGCTAGAGGCATCCTCGTCTTCGGTGAGTTTTCAGCAGCTCTCATGGGGGGCTGCATCCAGCTCGCGACTCCAGTCCCGGAGGATGGAACGAGGTACGACTTGTGAGAATGGAATTGGCATGCCAGTGGGGATGTGGTATCTAGCTGATGTGGTTGCATATAAAAATAGTGTACTACTGGTAAATGAATCTGAATGGTTTGCTTGTTAATTAGAAGCAATGACATTTGATTTGATGAACAAATCTCATGAATTTTGCTTGATGTGCTAGCTTGTAGCCAGATGGCATTTCAACATATAGCTTTGATACTGAGTATACTGAGTATGGACTGAGGATGCCATTTCAGCTAGATGCTAGCTTGTCTCAATCAATCAACTTACATAGGACCGAGGATGGAATCATGGTTCATGGACACTGACTGACTTTTGCTGTTTCAATCAACTTTGATACTGAGTATACTGAGTATGTTGAATTGCTGATTGCTAACATGCCCTTTGCTTGCCACACTGTTAACATGCCCTTTGCTTGCTAACATGCTGAGGATGCTTATCTGAAGGTTGGCATATGTCATCTTAAGTGTTTTCATTGCCACTATCACTACAATATTGCATCACAATGTCATCATCTTCATCTTCCTGCTCATCATCATCATCTGAAATGCTGGCTTGCTTCCTTTTGCCTATTAGTTCATCTAAACGACCTTCAACTCTAGTAGCGGCTCCACCATGATCATTGACCTCAGCCCCATCACCATCCATTTGCTGCCCATCACCATCACCTTCCCGCACTACGTGCTGTGTTTCCGAATAGTGGTCATCTTGGTAAGCAATGTCACTTTTTTCAGCCACATCGTACATATCCCTATGTTCAACTTTGTGAACCACTCGCCAGTCCTTGCCAAGAAGTGTGTCCTCCATGTAGAATACCTTTCTCGCTTGAGTTGCAAAGATGTAAGGGTCAGACTTGTACCAGAATGACCGAATGTTGATGGATTTGAAGTGTCCATCATCACTTATGCCTCTTGTCTTGCCTACTTGATTGTACCAAGCACACCCAAAGAGAACCACGGTTCGAAGGCATTGTCGATTGGAGTTATACTTCAACTCAATAATCTCGTTAAGGACTCCATAAAAATCAATGTCACGATCTCCATGACTACCGTCAGTCACTATACCACTGTTCTGAGTCTGCAAGTATTTCTCACGAGCAACGGTGTTAAAGCGGACTCCATTCACAATGCAAGATGAACAAAACCTTACTCGAAGATGAGGACCATGAGACAGAGCAACCAATCTGTCATCAACCTCATCTTCTGGATGCTCCATGCGCTTCTAGGCGATCAGAGGTTCAAACAGAGAATACAAGGTTACCACCAATGAACAACTAACAATGATAACTTACAGAAGAACACACATAAAGCCAATTCTAGCTAGTGACTACTACTTCAGGACACACTTACCATGGCCCCTAAACCATCCAGCAAACATAGTTGCAAGTCTTTTGTCAATATCATGTGGACCTTTCTCCAATAACTCTTGCCTGTAGGTGCTGTCAGAACAAAGAATAAACATCAGGAAAGCTTAACATGCATGCAATTCATGAGATTATAGTTTTGCAAGTAAAGACAATACTTACTTCACATATGGCTCAACCTCTCTACTATTGTTTAGCACAACCCAAACTAGCCGGTCCATCATTTCATCATCGATGTATTGTTCCCTGCTGGCTCCAATGAGTTTAACACAATGCTTGAAAACAGAGATCTCACTAGCTGGTGGCCCATCTTCTACTTGACTGTCACCCCGGTTGAATCTAGTACTGACATCTGCCATATACCTCGAGCAGAATATCATGGTGTCACTTGCAACATAAGCCTCGACAATTGATCCTTCAGGCCTAGCCCTGTTCACCACAGAGTTCTTGAAAGTACCCAATCTCCTCTCTATTGGGTACATCCATCCATACTGGTCAGGGCCTCTAAGCAAAGCCTCATCAGGTGGATGCATAGCCAGGTGCACCATGACATCAAAGAAAGTAGGAGGGAAAATTTTCTCAAGCTTGCAAAGTATTACTGGGATGTCTTTCTTTAGCCTTTTCACAACAGATTTCTTCAGATTTCTGCTACACCATTCCCTAAAGAAATTCCCAAGTTCTGCAATTGCTTGGTACACATCTTCCCTTACCAATCCTCGTAAAGCAGCAGGTATGATCCTTTGCAGTAATACATGGCAGGAATGAGTTTTCAGCCTCCCCTGTAACTTAGTGCCATCTGCACTTATGGATCTACCTTGGCTGCAAATCCATCTGGAAACTTCAAATCTTTGAGGAGCTTGCAGAATCTTTCTTTATTCTTCTTGGCTAGTACGTAGAAAGCCTCTGGCATCCTAGTCCCATCTCTATCCTCTCGCAAGTGAAAATTTTGTCTAATACCCATATCATACAAATCCAACCTTGCATTCTCGGTGTCCTTGTTCTTGCCCTCAATTTTGAGAAAGATGCCAAGGAGGCTATCACAGATGTTCTTCTCTATGTGCATAACATCAAGATTGTGTGGCAGCAACAAATATTTCCAATATGGTAGCATCCAAAACCCAACTTTGCGACTGAAGATTATGGGGGGCTCCCCACGCTTCCTTTTATTGGTTGGCTCATTCTTCCCTGACCTCACATCCTTCACCCTCTCTAGCTGCTGCAGGACCTCCTTAGTACTGAACTTGACTGACGCATTCCTAGTTTCACGGCGGCCATCAAAAGCCAAGCTGTTCCGCCAAGCATGATTCCTTGGAAGAAAACGGCGATGACCAATGTAACCAATCTTGCCCCACAGTGCCCGTGACAAAGGATCTTTGTCACTGGATGAATGCATAATAACCTTTCGTGGTTCGCCCAGACATGGTGCTTACACTACAACACAGTGGCTCGAAGATCAAACTTTTTACCAGTAATGGCATCATATGTGCTAACTCCACTACAGAGTGCAAGCAGCTCTTCTATCAAAGGCTCAAGAAAGAGGTCAAAATCTTTTCCTGGAGATGATGGACCCGGGATAAGCAAAGTCATGAAACAATTTGCTGGATTGACAACCTCCCGTGGTGGCAAGTTCAGAGGTGTCACAAGCACAGGCCACATACTATATTGAGTGCTCATGTTGCCGAACGGGTTGAAACCATCCATAGCTAAGGAAAGCCTCAAGTTCCTTGGATCATCTGTGTTGACGGATAAAAGACGTATCCCTCTACGATCCGCAAGCGTACGGACCCCACACCTTTTTCACCACGGGATTCCCAAGGTTCTTGTCAATCCGCGGAGCAAGGGGATTACAAGCGTTCGATCAACAACGACACACTAGCTACTAAAACCCTAACTTACTATTAAACTAGAAAACAACTAAACTACACTCGAGAGAATGATAAACGATCAAGGTAGAAGACACTCGCCCACGGGTCTACGATACTAGAGCATGCAATCGCTTAAAGACATGAAAACCAATTTAATCTATCGGGGTTGTGACCACGGTTTCGCCCTTTCCCTCCTCTCGTGCTGTCACTACGCGAAGGTATTCATGACTAGACCTTTGATGGACACGGCGTATTGAATGGATCCAAGGAAGCATCGAAGCCTATACTCCCTTTACGGCATGGTAGCTAACCTTAAGCATGAAAGTATATTCAACACAAGATGATAGATAGATAATCCGACAAAGTGCGATTACATAAAATGAGCTCCCCGGTTCTCAAAAGTGCATTAGGAATTTCAAGGCTTCAAGATTAAAAGATCCAAACTCATTTTCCAACCATGTGCAATCTGATAACGAGGACTTCCTTTGTTCCTCGGGATCACTCTTTGCCATTTGCACATGTCTACCTATCTCAAGTGTGTATTTTTCTCTCCCCCTCCTTGACATAACATTATTTTCCAATGACCTTTTTGACGAGTCTCGGTAAGACCATGAAAAGCTTGTCTTGTTTTGACAACATCTCATTTATAATATCTTGGTAGGACTAAACATTCCCAAAAAGCTCCATATAAAGCCTACCACATATATATGTTATGGGAGGTAAAGGAGTAGAACAAATAGGCTTGAGAGACAAGATGAGATGAGAGATCATGAGCAAGATGCAAGATGATTTGTGAAATTGGTTTAGCTCTTTTTCATCTCGTTCTTTATTTCAAAATTTCTGAGATCTATTTAAACTTTGGGAGCCTGTTAATACTTGTGGGATAAGCTTGATCAATAATCTACCTTCCGTAGGGATGAAGGCTAGTACATTATGAAACTTTAACGATTTAAACTTTTTAGAGCATTATGTTTTATCATGTATGATCAAGTGCAAGGTTTAAACAATGAAGGGCAACGATGATATCCATCAAAGGCTTACTCAAGGACGAGCAAGATTTAAGCATGGGGGAGATGTTGACAGTGAAATTCTGTCAACCTAGCCATGAGTTTACCTTCGGTGTTGGCCTGACTTTTATATCTTATCCATTGGTACTAACCCCCTTGGTATAACAAGTTCATTCGTGCATGTCGGTTTGAAGTTTAGTGTTTATGCAGGGTTTTAGTGTTGAAAGAAAGACTTCCGCGATAAGTTCATCAAGCATCGTGTGACAAGACCTTAAAGCCCGGTACAAGTCAAGCAATGAAGTGAACATGACTCCAAGAGCCCAAGGACCAAATCCGAGTAGATGAAAAACTTTGAGGACCTAGTCAGAAAAGTGCTGAATCTTGCAGGACAAGGAGCTTCATCTAATTCGGAGAGAAACTAATGACAAAGGCCCACATGCAGAAGGGGGAAGGATCTAGAAGACTCGGGAACCGACACCAGGCAAAGCAGGCTGTCGGCTGGGCTGAAGTGGGCCCAGGCCAGCCTGCCCAGCCCATTTCAGGGCCCAGTCGACCCCCTTTTGACCTAGCCGCCATTTGGACTATTTATAGCCTCGAGGCCAAGAGCCACACATCAACTCATTCGTCATCGGCCGCAGAGGAGCAAAGAAGAGAGGCACACCATCTCAGAGAGGAGAGGGTCGAGCTAGTTAACTAGGGTCTCCCTAGCCGACGTGAGAACCTTGCAATGAAGACCACGTCGGAGTTCCCATAGCTAGAAGCAAGATCAAGGTAGGATCCCGGTGGTGATCTTGATCCATGTATCATGTAATGTTGAATTATCAAGTTGCAATCTGATTTCTAGTGATCAAGTGTTTCTCCTACGTCTTTGATTTTGATCGGCTTTTCGTATCTTAAGATTTATTCTCGAGATAAATCACTGAGGATGTTCTTATAGACGTGGTGTCTAGAGGTGCATGCCTGACATTCTGAAAGATTTCAACTTTTCCCTGGACTCGCCCTAGACTAACCCGCCGAATAGGGGTGCGTTGTGACAGAACGGTGGCTCGAAAAGGCGGGTGTTTTCGGAGTCGGACGGGAAACCATCGTTTAAAGAAGCTTTTTATGAGATTGAACTTGTTACTTCTTATTTTCTTGAAACTTCAACAAAGGCTTGATCCAATCTCTCTAGATTGGTTTTCATGGTCATGGAGGTGCTCGATCTAGTTCTTTTGGTCATGGTACAGGTGGTTGGCATGGTGAGTCTGGCGGTGTTTAGTTTGCTAGGTGTTCTCCACCTCGTGTTGAATACGATGGTGGGAGAAGCTAAAGTTTTGAGTTGGAGAGGAGCAATGGTCCACAGTCTTCCTTTCGTGGTTTTCGTTCTCCTCTAGCTAGACAGGGATGGTTCCCTCATTGATGGTTTTTGTGGTGGTCGCTTTGATAGGTGTGATGATATGGTTTGTGCTAATCCCACTTTGGAGCAAATGGCTCGACACTAGTTTTATTCTTTTGGTACTAACCCAGTACTGAGTCGTTTGTTCACTCACGTGCTCATTTTTGAATTTTAGGTGGGATACTTGAGGAATGTTTGGCTGATTGACTCTGGTTGCTCGAGGCATATGACTGGAGACAAGGGGTGGTTCTCAAATCTTGTCTCGGTGGTTTCCAAGACATACATCACCTTTGGGGACAATGGGCGAGGACATGTGCTTTCAGAAGGTGAGATTAAGATAAGTGACAAAGTCACTCTTAGGAGTGTTTCTCTTGTTCAATCACTCGAGTTCAATTTGCTTTCCGTTTCCCAGCTGTTGGATGAGGGTTTTGAGGTGTTATTTCGGCCTGGTGGTGCTCGGATTTTGGATTCTCGAGGGGACCTGGTTTGCATGGTCGTTCCCGAGGGTCAAGTTTTCCGAGCGGATTTCTCTCAGTCTTCTGGTGTAGCTCATTGCTTTTTGTCTGATTCTTCAAGTGAGTTGTGGAAGTGGCATAGGAAGTTGGATCACTTAAGCTTTGACCTTTTGTCTTGCTTGAGTAAACTCAGTTTGGTCCAAGGATTGCCACGGTTGAGGCTTGAGAAAGATTTGGTTTGTGCGCCTTGTAGGCATGCCAATATGGTAGCCTCTTCCCATCCGCCCCTCACCGATGTGATGACGGAGCGTCCATGCGAGTTGCTCCATATGGACCTTGTTAGCCCAACTCGTGTGAGATCTGCGAGTGAGAAGTGGTACATCCTAGTCTTGGTGGACGACTACTCTCGGTATGCTTGGGTCTTCTTTTTGGAGGAAAAAGGGGAGACATTTGGTTTTGTTCGAGATCTTGTCTTGAGGTTAAAGAATGAGAAGCATGGAGATGCTATACAAGCGATCCGCAGTGACAATGGATCGAAATTTAAAAACTCTCACTTCGAAACCTTTTGCCATGACTTGGGTCTTGAACATTAGTTTTCTAGTCTGTATACGCCCCCCAGAATGGTGTGGTGGAAAGGAAAAATAGAACCTCGTGTGAGATGGCCCGGACGATGCTCGATGAGCATAGGACTCCGAGGCGGTTCTGGGCTGAGGCAGTCAATACCGCATGTTACATCTCGAACAGGATTTTTCCTCGAGCATTCAAGAAGAAGACATGCTATGAGATGATGCACAGTCGCACTCCCAAGGTGAGTCGTTTCCATGTGTTTGGCTGCAAATGTTTTATTCTGAGAAAGGGCAAGAATCTAGATAAGTTTGAGGCTGGGTCGGTCAATGGTATTTTTTTGTTACGCTTCCCATTCTAGAGCATTTCGTGTGCTCAATTTGGAAACTAACCAAATCATGGAGACTTGCGAGGTTACCTTCGACGAAACACAACCACGTAGCTCTTTGGTCTTTGATTGTGCAGGAGACGATGAACTTGGCGAGGAGATCTTTCAAGAGGATGAGCATGAACATGGAGATGATGAAGATGGTGGTGTGGCACCCGCGGCTGAGCATGTACCTACTACTTTGACTACGATCGAGAACAGGCCCTCTCCTACACCCACGACAACAAGTCCAGATCAGGGAGAAGTTGCTGTTGAGGGTGAGGTAGCTTCAAGGAGAGAACCTCCTCGGCGAGTTCAAGTGGATCATCCAGCTTCGAGAATCATCGGGGACATCAACAAACGCACTACACAATCGAGGGTTCGAAACAATTCTCACTTTGCCCATGCTGCTTTTGTTGCTACTTTTGAGCCCAAAGATATTGGTCACACATTATCTGATCACAATTGTGTTAATTTGAAGCATGAGGAGTTGGAGAATTTTGAGAGGAACCAAGTTTGGGAGTTAGTGGAGCCTCGACCAGGGTGTAAGCCGATTGGGACAAAATGGGTGTGGAAAAATAAAGAGGGAGATAAAGGTGAAGTGGTGAGAAACAAGTTGAGGTTGGTGGCACAAGGGTATAGTCAGAAAGAGGGGATCGACTACGAGGAGACCTTTGCTCCCGTAGCCTGTTTGGAGGCGATTAGGATTCTTCTAGCCTTTTTCGTGGATAAAGGGTTCAAATTGTACCAAATGGACGTGAGAGTACTTTCGTGAATGGTATTTTGGAGGAAGAAGTGTATGTGAGGCAAGTACATGGGTTTGAGAGTGAGAAGTACCCCCAGAGGGTGTACAAGTTGAGGAAGGCGATGTATGGGTTGAAGCAGACACCTAGAGCTTGGTATGATAGGCTGAGGGGATTCCTGTTTGAGAGAGGTTTTGAGATGGGGAAGGTAGATCAGACCTTGTTTCTCCTTAGGCAGGGCAAAGAGATCCTAATTCTGCAGGTATACGTGGATGATATCGTCTTTAGAGGCTCGTCTAACTCTTTGGTTGCAAGGTTTGCAGAAGACATGAGTAGGGAATTTGAGATGAGCTTGATGGGTGAGTTGCAGTTCTTCCTTGGCCTCTAGATCAAGTAGTCGAAGAAAGGAACATTTGTGCACCAAGCAAAGTACACTAAAAACATTGTGAGGAAGTTCAAGATGGAAGGCTCCAAGGCCATGGTGATGCCTATGAGTACGACTACAGCTCTTGATGCGGACGAGGAAAAAGAACACGTGGACCAGAAGGAGTACCGAAGCATGATCGGGTCACTCATGTACTTGACGGAGACGAGGCCGAAGATCCAATTCTTGATATGTCTATGCACTCATTTTCAAGTGTCTCCAAGGACTTCGCATCGCCATGCAGTCAAGCACATATTCAGGTATTTGTGACACACTCCAGACTTCAGCCTTCGGTACTCCGCGTCTTCATCTTTGGCTCTTCATTGATTTTCGAATGCGGATTTATCCGAGTGTCAGTTGGATAGGAAGTCCACTTCTGGGACTTGCCAGTTCTTGGGTTCCTCTTTGGTGTCTTGGTCTTCCCGCAAACAATTGAGTGTTGCTCAATCCATTACCGAGGCAGAGTATGTAGCCACAGCTAGTTGTTGCTCTCAGCTCCTTTGGATCACATACACCATGAGCAACTTTGGTGAGGAGTATACCCATGTCCCACTTCAATGTGACAGCACCAGTGCCATAAGTGTTGAAAAGAACCCAGTGCTCCATTCCAAAACCAAGCACATAGAAGTGAGGTATCATTTTTTGAGAGACAATGTTGAGAAAGTGGAAATCGCTTTGATCCATGTACCCACAAATGACCAGCTAGCCGATATCTTCACCAAGCCCCTAGATCAAACAACTTTCACTCATTTGTGGGGGGATCTTGCTGTGTGTTTGATTTCTTGAGTTGGGTGTGGGAGCTCCTTTGTAGCATATGTATAGCATTACTTTGTGCATGCTTGCATTGACATTACATTTGTAACATGATGTATAGGCATCATTGTATCTTAGGTTGCATGCATTTTGTATCATATGCATTGTTGTAGGAAAAGCTTCTCCAATATATATTTTTCAGCATGGTATGCTATATACGATCTTGTGAGCTAGTTTGGTAGGCTATGGTTGGTTTTCCTTAGCTCTTGATGATCTTGATTTATATCCATGGTTGATGACTATGTTTTTGAAAAATGTCACATATATGATCTCTTGTGCGTAAATGGCTTTATACGATCTTGACACGTTTTAGTGGCTTTGTTATGCTCAATTTGTGCTTGGATAGCTTATTTTGATCATATGGGGCCAAAGGCTCATTTGTCATTATGAATGTTTAGCCCACATGCTTTATCTTGTGGAGGGGCATAAGTTCCTTTTTGTCGCAAAGACATTTCATGTACCAATATAAATCTGAAAATGAAATGTAAATTGTCTGGAAAATGTGCTCTCATGTCATATGTGCTTAATTTAATTTGCTTTGGGTGCTAAACTATTGCATGATGCCTACCAATGAGAAGTCTCAGATATAGAAGTAGGCACATGGCTCGAGGGCTTTAACATGACATGAGGTTCTTGAGGGTGTTTATGATGATCTTATGATTAGAATGGTTGTCCTAGCATGAAATTTGTGTGGCTTTGCCATTTTGACATGTTTTACTCATGTTTAAGACTTTGCTCATGAGAGCGTGATTTTTCGCAAAATTGCTCAATTCTATGTTAGCTTCGCCCAATAGTTGTGAAACTTGGTGATCTTGTAGTTTATGTCCATACGAAGCTATAGAGTATCTAACTTGCTCATTTGGACATGTGTAGCATCCTATGTTCAATTTTGTCTATTTGAGAAGCTCTAGGTTGCATGTTTCCTAATTTTTGCTTGATTCATGCATTGTCAACAAGGGGGAGAAGTTTGAGCATGTTTTGCCCTACTGAATGCATCTAGAGGGCTTCCGAGTGGTTTCAAGCGGTTTTTGGGCTCTTGCAGTTCCCAAGTGGTCATCAACCTGACTTGTGACACTCACCGGTCTGACCGGTGTGAGTGTCAGGTTCTGGGCGTTCTGGTGCACTGGTTTGACCGGTGAGAGTCACCGGTTTGACCGGTGTTGACGGTTCAAAACCGTGCTCAAGTTCACCACAAGCCTACGAGTTACTTGGTGCCTTTTTCACCAAGGAGGGTCCTCCCTAGATTTGTCAATCCAAGGATCGGAAGCAAACCACTAAGGTTCTCTAGCTAACCTACCGGTCTAACCCTATGTGAAGTGTTGATTGCATAAAGGTTAATCATACATGAAAGGATGTATGGATCACATCCACCTAGCCATAAAGGTAAGCAAACCAAAGGTAACCCTAGCGTATCATCTTTTTATTGCTGCTCCGGCCACAATGAAAAACCAATCTAATACTATGCTATGATAAGTACACTCGATATGGAGTAGCCTGATATGGAGTGGTCCGATACACGTTCATTCGCTGCTTTCTCCTCCACCGTACTGTCACTACGCAAGAGTATTGTGAGACATGGGTACCCATGGGTCCCCACCAACCAGGCTCACGGCCATCCCTGACAAGTAGGTTCGACCTACAAGAAGATTCGCCAACCTAGTTGGCGGCCCACACAACCTCCTGAAGACCTTCTCGAAGATTCCCTAGATGACCTAATTCAGCACGACCTTGAGATTTGGCGTACAAGACAAGACCTTGGTAGACTTCGGCCAAAGAAGATCGACGGGATATGGCAAGCGATGTAATCAACTAGACTTAGGTCTCCTGGTCGTAACCGACCAGGAGTCTGGGAACCGACCTCATCTGCTGGCCAATATAAGGCGGGCCAGGTGATCCCTTGTAATATACGCAATCCTCAAGCAATACAAGCCGAAGAACTGGACGTAGGATTTTACTCTCTGGAGGCTCGAACCATTATAAACTCACCGTGTTCTCTGTGTTCCGCGTACTTGTGTGCGACCTTCGAGTTCTTAGCCTTAGATTCTGCCCCACCGAACAATTAAACCACTGGGATTAGCACCCCTGTGGGCTGTTTAGATCTCACCATCTGACAGTTGGCGCGCCAGGTAGGGGAGGAATCAAGGTTCTTCGTGCAACTCGATGGCTTGGACCAACGGTGTCATCTTCCCAGAAAGCACGGCAGACATCCTCGCCAATCCCATCGACATCTGCTTCGGCTCGATACCGGCGAAATCCACCACTCCAGCCACTTGCCTCATCATCAAAGGCAAAGAGGTCACCACCGACCAACAGATCAGGATAGATCTGTTGACGGAGACCCACCCACCCACTCTTAGCAACCCGATTGCTGGGATCGATCATGTTGAGGGCATGCTCTCCGACACCGTCAAAGTCCGCGAACGTGTCAAATGCCCTCGCAGGACCTCTTCGTCCTCTAGTATGCCTCTTGGCTTGCGCAACGCAGCTCACGTGGCCTCCCGCTACATGAAGCACAAGATCCAGGTCGAATCTGGACCCAAGATACAAGATAGTGGAAGCCGCAGGAGTCACCTCTACGAACCCTGCCCTATCCATGAGAATCCTAAATGCACGGTGTGCCAGTGCCGTGTCCTCAAGAAGCTTCGTCGACCTCTCACTGCGGCCCACCACCTCTAGCTGAATGGAGAGCCGTCTACTGACCACCTTGCGTTCCAGATCACCCGCACAACTATCTCCCCGAACTATCTGGGAGAAGAGATTGAGACTCTAGATCGCGAGTCGTCTCTGCAGATGTACCACCTCAAGAAGGAGAGACAGATGAACAACGCTAGGAGCGCGAGAATGCCAACGCTGCCAGAGCTGTTCAACGATAACAAGAGCTTGCCGCTGCTGTCCCAGGTGCAGGTCAACAACCGCTCAACGCCGGACAGGTCAATGACAACGCGGGGCAACAAGCACCTGCTGTCGTATGGACCTCCCTGGGCCCACTACCTCGGTGGGTACCAGGACCGACTACTCGGTGGGCCCCTGGGACTACTCGGCTTGCGCTACACGGCACCTGAAGGCGTGGAGCACAAGGACTACACAGGAGTAGTACTCGGTTAGGGAGCTGTACATGTTCCGCACTGTATAGAGGACTCCTAGACGTACTCGACTAGTACTCTTTCCCTACTCCGACTTGTAACCCTGCCTCCCGGACTATATAAGGTGAGGCAGGGACCGATCACCTCATCCAATCTCCTCTCATACACCTCACGGCGCACCATTGCACCATCTTGTAATCGTGCCCTATCAATCCAGAGCTACGCAGCATACATGACGTAGGGTATTACGCACCTCGCGACCCGAACCTGTCTAAATTGTGTGCCACGTGTCTCTTCCTTCGAGTTACCGATCTCGGCGAGTCACAATCATCTACTTCGGGTACTCCCCGTAGTAGGTTGCCGGTCTAAAACACCAACAGCTGGCGCGCCAGGTAGGGGCTCTCGCCCGAGATCACATGGCGAACTCGACGGCTTCCGTCTACTTCAAGCCAACTGTCGCCTTCAACCGCGGCGACACCTTCGTCTTCGGCGCCTGGGTCTGCACTGCCGATGGCGCGGGCTCTTTCCAGCGCCACCTGACCGTGCAGCCCAACCCGAGGACAGGCCTCGTGACGCTTCCTGAAGTTGTCGTCGCCGAACTCGCCGGCAAGTTCGGCGAAATTTCGCTCTCCAACCACCACGCTAACTTCGAGCTCGAGTCCGTCTCCAACTCGAACCCGACGTCGCCATGGGCTATCGCATGCGAGCCGGCTGCTCAGCCATCGCAGGCGGTCGCTTCACCACGCGGGCGCTCCGCGCGTGGCCCACGCATCCTCGGCCCGGGCCCGCATGAGCGCTCCCACCCCGCGCCGGCCGGCAAGGAGCCCGTACCCGAGTACAACTCGGACTCCGACGCCGTCCCCCGATCGCGCTTCGGACTCCGGCCCTCTCTCCGAGTTCTACTCGAACCCGGACTACGAGTGCGACTTCGGGTCGGACCCCCGAGGAGCCCGAGTCCGAAGATGACTCCACCGAGCTTCCCTTGTCGGGGGCCGCCCTCGGGCTGGTTATAAAATCAACGCCGGCCGGGAGATACGTCTACTGGCCAGACCGCAAGCCCGCTGACCTGGTAAAGGGAGACTCATGATACGTCGTCTACATCGACTCGCTACCGTTCCAGGAGGGAACACCACTAACCCGGGCTGACTCAAATACACCAACTGAGGTGGCACCCTCTAAGTCCAACCTGGGCACCCCCGATCGCCAAGTCTTCATGGCTGCCGGCGACACCCCAGGACCTTCAGGCACGGCTGAGGACAGATACCTGGAGGACATCTCCGCAGACGAGCTGTCTGCCAATGCACCTGCAGATGAGACCGTCGCCAACAGGGACGCTCGACGTGAACGCAACAAGAAGCGCAGCGAACGACGCCGACGGCTCAGAGACAACCTCCCCATCCGCAACCTTGCAGAAGCTCTCGAGGCGGTCGAGAGCAGAGTACACACCACCCCTGAGCAGTGCCTCATGTCGATCACAACGATCGCACGCCAGGCTCAGGGTATACGCGCTGGAGAGGTCATCGCCAAGCTCGCTGAAGAAGCCTACTTCATGCGGGTCGACAACGAGAGTCAACCAACCTCCTCCGCCTAAACCCCCGCGACAACGAAGCTACTAGTCGCAGCGCCAACGCTGGCCCCAACCGTACTCGAGCTGACCTTCCAGCCGATCCAAACCGCCGCCGCTCCAACGCCGGCGGACCTTCACAGCAAGACCAAGGCAACCGAGAAGTTGTCCCCCATCGCGCTCCGGCCGGTGGTGGAGACAACGACCCCGACGGCGGCGGCAGCGATGGCAACAGCTCCAACCATGGGGCCAACAGAAGAGCTGGAGGCGGCGGCAGTCGCGGCGGCCGAGGCCACGCGAACAGCCACGCCTCCGGCGCCTCACACAGCGGGTACGAATCTCGCCAGAAGATTGAGGAGCAGCGGCGGAAGAAGTCGACCACTGCCGCTGAGGGCGACGGCTTCCCCGCCTTCTCACCTCGACTTCGCAACTTACTCCTCCCCGACAAGTTCAAGCCTTTGGGGATCACCAAGTACGACGCGAAGCAGGATCCTATCCAGTGGCTCCGATGCTACGCCCTCTCCATCGAGAACGCTGGCGGCAACAGAGACACCAAATGCCTCTACTTCCCCTTCGTCCGGGACCAAGCACCACTCACATGGCTCGAGTCGCTCGACAAGCACTCGATCGACAAGTGGGACCAGCTCAAGGAGCGGTTCACGAGCAACTTCGCGGGCGCCATGGGCCGTTCGGGTACTCGCATGGACCCGGCCATGATCAAGCGAGAACAGGGCGAGACCCTCCGCAAGTACATGCGCCGCTTTTTCGACAAGCGCGCTACCGTCGTCGACGTCACCGACAAGGAGGTCATCGACCTCTTCCGGGACGGCCTCTACCATCGCCGCACCTTCGAGGACTTCGGTCGTCGCCGCCCCGAGTCCATCCCCCCACCTCAAGGACATGATCACGTCCCGGGCGGATGAAGAGGACAAGGCCAACGCCAAGTACGACGCCATCCGCGGCAAGTCCAAGCAGAACCAGGGCGGCGGCAGCGGCGGCAATGCAAACCAAGGCGGCCGCAACAACAACAACAACAGTAACTACTCGGGTCCCAACCGCAAGTGCAAGCCAGACAACACCGTCGCGGCTATCCAGCGCCCTGCGAAAGGGAACTCGAAGAAGAACCCTGGCGGTTTTAAAGACCTGCTGAAGGAGAGGTGCCCGTGGCATCCAAACGGCAACCACACTACCGAGCAGTGCTACCAACTCAGGCATGCACTCAAGGATACCCCGGAGCCACCGCATCCTCACGACCGAAAGGGCAAGAAGAAGGACGGCGACAACAACGACTTCCAAGAACCCGAGAAGACCGTCAACGTCCTCTTCGGCGGAGCGCCGGAGGGCGGGAGCGAGAAGGCTACCCGTCGTGAAGTGATGTCCATTGAGCCGGCGGTCCCGAGCCCCTCTCGGGTGGTCGGAGGTACCCATCACCTTTTCCCCGCGCGGACCAATGGACCGGCTTCTCCAAACCGAGACGGTTCCCCCTCGTCCTGAAGCCAACGGTGGCGGGCTCCAAGCTCAACAAGGTGCTCATCGACGGCGGAAGCGGGCTCAACGTCCTCTTCACCAAAACCTTGAAGAAAATGGAGCTCGACGTCACCCCCATGCTCACCAAGAGCAACACGCCCTTCTACGGCATCGTCCCAGGCAACGCGGCTATCCCACTGGGCTCAGTGGTACTGCCAGTTACCTTCGGGGCATCTCGGGACAACTACCGCACCGAGTACATCAAATTTGAGGTCGCGGATTTCGAGACCTCTTACCACGCCATCCTCGGCAGACCGGCCATCGCCAAGTTCATGGCGGTGCCCCACTACACCTACTTGGTACTCAAGATGCCAAGTACAGCCGGTGTACTCTCCCTCCAGGGGGACTTGAAGATCTCCCACGACTGCGACACAGAAGCCGTGGCGATCGCTTCCACAAACCAAGTACCCAACACGATGATGGAGGTCTTCGCCGCGTCGAAGAAGCTCGCTGCGAGCGAACTCGACATCCCAGAGAAGTCGGACAGCGCCAACAAGCCTCAGCCACCTGAGGAGGTACTCGTCAGGACGGTCGACCTCGGAACAGGCGACCCCAGCAAGACCACCACCATCGGGGCCGGCCTCGACCCCAAATAGGAAGACGCGCTCATCAGCTTTCTTCGGGCTAACCGCGACATCTTCGCGTGGAAGCCAGCGGACATGCCAGGAGTGCCCAGGGAGCTGATTGAGCATTGCCTTAATGTCGATCCAAAGGCCACCCCTAAGCGACAACACCTCCGACATTTTGCCGACGACATACAGGACACCATCAAGAAGGAGCTCGCCAAGCTACTCGCAGCTGGCTTCATCAGAGAAGTCTTTCATCCTGAGTGGCTCGCCAACCCCGTCCTCGTCCGCAAGAAGAACTCGAACGAGTAGAGGATGTGCGTCGACTACACCGACCTCAACAAGCACTGCCCCAAGGACCCCTTCGGGTTGCCGCGGATTGATCAAGTCATCGACTCCACGGCGGGCTGCGACCTGCTCTGCTTCCTCGACTGCTACTCCGGGTACCACCAGATCACAATCAAGGAGGAAGACCAGGAAAAGACCGCGTTCATCACCCCGTTTGGCGCGTACTGCTACACGACCATGTCATTCGGGTTGAAGAACGCCGGCGCTACCTATCAACGGGCCATTCAGGCCTGCTTCAAGCGGCAACTCAACAAGAACGTCGAGGCTTATGTCGATGACGTAGTCGTCAAGACCAGGGACTCCAGTACCCTCATCGACGACCTTGAAGAGACCTTCGCATCGCTACGCGAGTACCGCTGGAAGCTCAACCCGAACAAGTGCGTCTTCGGTGTCCCTTCGGGCAAACTACTCAGCTTCATCATCAGCCAGCGCGGCATTGAAGCCAACCCCGAGAAGATCTCTGCCATCACCAGCATGAAAGCTCCCACGAGCATTAAAGACGTCCAGAAGCTGACGGGGTGCATGGCGGCATTGAACAGATTCATCTCGAGGCTAGGAGAATGGGGCCTCCCCTTCTTCAAACTACTCAAGCATCACGAGAAGTTCGTGTGGACTCCAGAGGCGGATCAAGCCCTTGCCCAGCTCAAGGACTTCCTGTCAAAGCCACCAATCCTCACGGCTCCTCACAAGGGCGAGCGGCCTCTTGCTCTACCTAGGCTGCGACTACTCACGTGGTCGATGCGCCATCGTTGTCGAGCGGCAAGAAGACGGCCACGCCTACCGGTCCGGCGCCCGGTCTACTTCGTCGGCGAGGTTCTATCGAGTCCAAGGCTCGCTACCCGGCCGTGCGAAGCTCCGTACGCTCTACTCATCACCTCGCGGAAGCTACGACACTACTTCCCGGCGGTACTCGGTCTCCGTCGTCCACCGACTACCCGCTCGGCGACATCCCGAGGAACCAAGACGCCACCGGAAGAATCTCCAAGTGGGGCGTCGAGCTCGGCGCCCTCACCATCGACTTCAAGCCACGCACGGCCATCAAGTCGCAAGCACTAGTCGACTTCATGGCGAGTGGCGGGAGAACCTGTTGCCTACCCCCACCGTGCGACCGAGCATTGGGTGATGTACTTTGATGGCTCACTCAACCTCGAGGGCGCAGCGCGGGGGTACTCCGATCTCTCCAACGGGCGAACAACTCAAGTACGTCCCGAGATCTTACGGGAAGGTCTCAAACAACGAAGCCGAGTACGAAGCTCTCCTACACGGACTCCGCCTCGCGGCTTCACTTGGCATCAAGCGGCTACTAGTCTACGGCGACTCCGCAGTGGTCATCAACCAAGTCAACAAGTCTTGGGACCGCAACAAGGAGAACATGGACGCCTCGCCCAGAAGTTCGCAAGCTCGAGAACAAATTCTATGGTCTCGAGTTCCATCACATCGTCCGCGACAACAACGTTGCGGCGGACGTCCTCTCGAAAGCTTGGATCCACCCGCGCTCAAGTACCCGCGGGCGTCTTCGTCCATGAGCTTCACGCGCCATCCATCCGGAGCGGCGCCACCGACCACCGTACTCCCGGCCCATCCACCGGTGGGCGAGGAGGTCATGATGATCGACGTGGACTGGAGGCAACCCTTCATCGACTACCTCAGCGAGCAGAAGGTCCCCTCCGACAAGAACGTAGCCGAACAACTCGTCCGCCGCACCAAGTCTTACGTCCTCGTCGGAGATAAGCTTTACAAGCGGGGCGCATCTTCTGGAGTACTCATGAAGTGCGTCCCTCGCGAAGAAGGCAAGGACATCTTGGAGGAGATCCACAAGGGCATCTGCGGCAACCACTCGCCTTCGCGCACACTGGTCAGCAAGGCCTTCCAGCGAGCTTTCTACTGGCCCACAGCCCTGGGTGACGCCGAAGAACTCGTGAGAAGGTGCCAAGGATGTCAGTACTTCGCCAAGCAACAACATGTCCCAGCCTACAAGCTAGTCACCATACCGCCAACCTGGCCCTTCGCCTGCTGGGGGCTCGACATGATTGGGCCACTGCCAAGTGCGCCAGGAGGATTCAACGGGAGTGCGGTGGCTATCGACAAGTTCACCAAGTGGATCGAGGTCAAGCCGGTCACATGTCCCAAGGCTGACAGAGTACTCGACTTCCTGGATGAACTCGTACACCGCTATGGGCTACCCCACTGCATCATCACAGACCTGGGGTCCAACTTCAACAACCACCAGTTCTGGGAGTACTGCGAGAACAGCGGGATTGACGTCCGATACGTCTCAGTCGCCCACCCACGGGCCAACGGACAAGTCGAGCGCGCCAATGGAATGGTGCTCGACGCTCTCAGGAAGCGGTTACACGACGCTGCTAACTCCAAAGGGGGCAAGTGGATCAAGGAACTACCCAACGCACTCTGGGGGCTGCGGACTCAACCATCCAAGCCAACGGGGCAATCCCCCTACTTCCTGGTCTACGGCTCCGAAGCCATCCTCCCTGCCGACGTCATATGGAACTCGCCAGCAGTGGAGCACTACGACGAAGGCGTCTCGGAAGACGACGGACGAGTTGACATCGACGGCCTCGAAGAAGCTCACTGCGCTGCCCTCGTCCAATCAGCTAGGTACCTGGAGGGTATCCGATGCTACCATGATCGCAACGTCAAGGAACGTTCCTTCAACGTTGGAGATCTTGTCCTCCCGCCGTATCCAGAACACGGAAGGACTCCACAAGCTCGGCTCCCCCACGGGAAGGCCCCTTCACCGTGGCAAAAGTGACCAGGGCCGGGCTCCTACCGCCTCCAAACACTTGAAGGCGAAGACGTCAACAACTCGTGGAACGTCGACCAACTCTCGTCGATTCTACGCCTAGTCTACACGACTACTCACGGGGTTCAAGTCTAATCGACTACATCAACACCCCCTCGCCGCAAGCGACCCTCGGGTCCCGGCTCCGATCTCGGACTACTCTTCTCCGGGGTCCGGCCCGTGCGGCTACCTACGGACCATGGGGCTGCGACGAGCGTCAAGGACTCTAGCGGCGGTCTACCAAGAGACCACACTCCAAGATCCAGCTGCGCGGCTACTTACGGATCTACAATCCAGCCTACACGGCTACCTACGGATCACCTGCTGTAAGCGGCTACCCGCTCCAGCGCCACTTAGCTGTAAGCGGCCTCCGGGTCTAGGCGACTACTTTGTAACTACGGCCCTGGCCACCCAGGTGTACTCCTTCAGTAATAAAGTTTGATTGTTCATCAACTTCTTTACTGTCTACTCCCTACAACGGGACCACTAAAGCCGAGTACTAATACTCGCACCCACTCCACGATGGGCGCTCCGCACTCTGAGATCGCGACTACGAGTACTCATTGCTGGAAAATTTTCTTTCATTGATACTTGAACAATTCATTACAATTGTTTTCCTGTACAACTATGGCTACTAGCTACTTATTACAGGGCTACTGGAGGTTCAACTTCTCGGCTACCTGCTCCGCAATGGGAGCCATCGCTCCGCGCCGGCTACGCATCTTGCTCATCGGAAGCAGTTGGCGGCTACCCCGCCGACGACTACCTCCACTGGGGCCTTCGGGAAGTACGACTTCATGAAGGCCAAGACCTGCCTTGGGATCGACTTGGCCATATGCTTGACGTAGGCGGCCAGCCGACTTGGAGCTTCACGAAGGCGATCCACCAGAGGAGCGATCGTGGGGCCGCCCGGGTGCGGCACCAGGAGCCTTGCGATCGGTAGAGCGGCCTCCTCCAACTCCTTCAACTGGGCCCGCAATGCCTCGCAATCCTCGTTCAATTTCTGCAAAGATTTGTAGCGATTGACGAGATCTCTGTCAGAGGCAATCCGCAGCTCCATATGCTTCTCGCACTCGAAGGCGAGTTCCTTGTAGTCGAGCTCGAGTACCTGGCGGGCTTCCTGCTCCCGGTAGAAGAGGTTCTTCATGCTCGTCTCCGAGGCCTTCAGCTGCTCCACCTGGCCTTCGAGCTCTGCAACACAGCAATGCAACAGTGGGTCAGATGCTTCACGACTTCCAACAAGTACTCGACAAGTCAAAGGATTTACCTTTATTCTTGTTGCGGAGGCCCTTGTTCTTCCGCACCAAGTCGTCGCCCTTCGCCTGCAACTCCATGACGTCGTTGTGGTACTTGGCGAAGGCGGCGTCGAGCTTTGACTGCATGGCAGCCGCGCGTTTCCGCGACTTCACGAGCTGCTCCTCCAGGGCCTCGGCTCGGAGCACGGTATCGCCATAACCCTGCAGCAGGTTCGACTTGTCGCGGGATCGCTCCGCGACGTCCTGCACAAGACAACTCAAGTCAAGAAGAGTACTCAACGGCAAAAGGATTGACAACTCAAAGGCTACGGCTACTTACCTTCATCCATTGCTCAGCTCGACGGATCGCCTCCAGGTGCTTGGCTACCGTCGCCGGCTCGACGAGATCGTCCGCCAGAAGTTCTATCCCGCCGCGGCTACTCGAGGTAGCCTCCGTCATCGGCGCGAGCGGATGGGCTCTGCGTCTTGGATCTCAGGGGAGCGGATAGCCACCTCCAGAGCAATCTCTGGCGACGTGGTGACCGCCTCTCCCCCGGCGGACTTCTCGACGACCTCCCCCACGGGCTCGGGGGCTCCTTCTGCAGCCCTGCGGGGCCTCTGGTGTCAACTCCCCGCATTGGCACCCCCGCGGGGGATGTCACCTCCTTCGCGCGCGACAACAAAACAACACGTGCATCAGTGCCTACGACTACTCATCCTGGAGCTCTGCAGCTTCAAGAAGGGTACCCACCTTCGACTACACTCGCCTCGGCGGCGGCGCTTCGGTGGCCGGGGCTCGGTCGCGGCTTGGGCATCGGGAGCGGTCTCCTCGACGGGCGGCGCGACTTCTTCCGCCACCGCTGATGAGGGCTCATCCCCATCCCATGTCAGATCTGTGGATTTTCTGCAGAAGCACACACAGATGGTCGTCAGGCAAACATCGACTACTAAATCAAGTACTACTTGCAAGGATATGGTACTTACAAATTCGACCGGACGATGGTCACGGCCGGAGCACCGAGGATGCTGGCAATATCAACCAGTCCACCCTCGGCGGACGTCTCTTCCTCCGCCCCTGCGGCTACTGCCTCCTCCACTGCGGCGGCGGCCGGCGCAGATGTCTCATGCGCTCCTGAGGCCACCACCTCTCCAACGGCGGTGGCCACGGGTCCTGTGCTCTCTTCTGGAGCAGGGGGCTGGCGCTCCAGCTGCGCCAGGAGTTCTTCAACAGTGGGGGCTAGACTACGACCTCCAGCCGGTTCCCCCACCGGGTCCCACACGCCCTCGTCGCCCTCTTCGACGGGCTCCGTTGGCGGCACCTCCTGCACACAAGGAAGACTACTCGTTAGCAATGTACTCGAACAACGGGTACTCGACTACTCTGCTCAAGACAACTTACCTCCTGAGGCGTGGTCTCCCGAGACCTTCTGTTTCTTCGTCACCCGCTTCTGGCGGGGTTGCGCGGCTTCCGTGGCGGCGCAGCAAGGCTAGCCTCCAGGCTAGCCGGAGGGTCTTGAACCAGTGGAACATGAGGCAAGCCCGGGCGGCTAAACCTCGACCGCAGCTGGAAGCGGTCCTGCAGCGTCTCTTCGTCTTCGTCGTCGTCGTCGGAAGTATCTTCCACGACGACGGTGTCGTCGCCTTCACCGACTTCGCAGCGCTCCTTCACCTTCCCCTCCACCGGGATCTCGATCCCGCTCGGTGGCGGTTGCGGTTCGGAGATGAACCTCTTCACATCATCCTGCGCAATACATAAGACGTCAGCAACTCTACTACAAGTAATCACTACTCGACTAGGGGGAGTACGACTATTCACCTCCTTGGGCGGGCGCGCGGCGGAGTACTCCTCGACTGGGCACGCCGTGTATGGCGGCATGTCCTTGAAGATCCGCGACAACCTCTCGACGATGTCGTTGTCGTCTAGCTCGCCCCCCGGCATCCGCGACGCGTCGTCGTCGCCGGTGTACTCGAAGCCCAGGGTCTCCCGAGCCATCAGCGGCTAGATCCTGCGCTTCATGAAACTGAAGGCCACGTGCTCGGCCCTCAGTCCCGCCTCCCTGAGCACTTTGATGCGTGCTAGCAGCTCGGGGAGCTGGATCCCTTCTTGCATGGTGGGCTCCGTATTCCACCACTCACGGTGCCTGGGCTGCCGTCCGCTCGGCTTCGGCAGGCCAGGGTGGTGGTTCGTGACGTAGAACCATCTGGTCTTCTAGTCCGTGTTGGAGTCGACGAGCTTGTACGCCAGGTACTGCTCCGCGGCGTCCTCCCTCAGCTGGATGCCGGCCCCTGCGACTACTCTGGGGTTGGAGGCACTGGGCTGCGGCTTGACGCGGAAGAACTTCCGGAAGAGCACCCAGTGCGGCTTGATTCCGAGGAAGGCTTCGCAAAAGTGGACGAAGACCGACGTGTGGAAGATGCCGTTGGGGTTCAGGTTCAGGTACTCGATCCCGTAGTACCCGAGCAGCCCCTTGAAGAAGTCGCTGGATGGGAGCGCAAGACCGCGCTCCACGAACCGCGAGAACATCGGGATCTCGTCTTCGGCCTTCTCCATCGGATATGGATCTCCCGCGGCGGATCTCCACATGTCGATTTCCTTCTCCCGAATGAACCCACTGTTTAGGAGGGTCAGCAGGTCCTCCGTCTTCACCTTGGATTTCTTCCACTCGAGGCTCGGATCAGCGCGCGGTGGAGACATGGGCGGCGCCGCTCCGGTGGCAGTCGCGGCGGCCTCTGCGCGGCCCCTCTTCTTCCCGGCGGCCTTGGATGTCTTGGACGGCGACGGCTTCATCCTCCAAGTGCAAGGCGTCTTCACTCGCATCCGCTCGGGGGCTACCCTAAAGGTTTCGGGTGGCGATATGCTTGGATCTACTACGGCGGCAGCAGGCGCTGGGAGTGGATTCGCTTCAAGATTCAAATGGAACGGCTGCGGCTTGACGCGGAAGAACTTCCGGAAGAGCACCCAGTGCGGCTTGATTCCGAGGAAGGCTTCGCAGAAGTGGACGAAGACCGACGTGTGGAAGATGCCGTTGGGGTTCAGGTTCAGGTACTCGATCCCATAGTACTCAACTACCTGGGAAGCGGCTAGTCTCAAGAGCATCTCAGGACACATTCTCCAAGAAGACCCTTCAATTCGAGAGGAAGTACTAGACTCAAGGCTCGGGGGCTCCGTGCCACGTGTCGTTCGGTTTTTTCTCTTCAGATTTTCAGGATTTTCTTGCCAAGACTTCAGATGGACCCTCAGCTGGGGCCCGCGACTCAGGGCTCGGGGGCTACTCCATGCGGAGTGCGGTTTTACAAGTCGCACCTCCATATCAGCTTCGGCTTCAAGACAAGACAGGCAGTTTTTGAAGACCTTCGAAGGCAGTTTTCGAGGACGCTTGGGACTACTCGAGAAGACTTCAAGATTGCTCAAACATCAGCTGGAGTACATTCCAGCCTCGGGATGCTTCGACTACTCTTGAGGACTTTGACCTGCAGCACTTGGGGACGCTTGAGGACTGCTTGTTAGGGCCGTCAAGACTACTTGAAGCTATCCTTCTCGACTACAAAGTACTCGGGGGCTTGTCGTATGGACCTCCCTAGGCCCACTACCTCGGTGGGTACCGGGGGACCGACTACTCGGTGGGCCCCCGGGACTACCCGCTTGCGCTACACGGCACCCGAAGGCGTGGAGCACAAGGACCGCACACGGGAGTAGTACTCGGTTAGGGAGCCGTACATGTTCCGCACTCGTATAGAGGACTCCTAGACGTACTCGACTAGTACTCTTTCCCTACTCCGACTTGTAACCCCGCCTCCCGACTATATAAGGCGAGGCGGGGACCGATCACCTCATCCAATCTCCTCTCATACAACTCACGGCGCACCATTGCACCATCTTGTAATCGTGCCCTATCAATCCAGAGCTACGCAGCATACAGGACGTCGGGTATTACGCACCTCGCGGCCCGAACCTGTCTAAATTGTGTGCCACGTGTCTCTTCCTTCGAGTTACCGATCTCGGCGAGTCACAATCATCTACTTCGGGTACTCCCCGTAGTAGGTTGCCGGTCTAAAACACCGACACCTGCGGCACCAGCCGCCCCTCAGCAGCGACGCCACGACAATCAACCTCGCGCTAACCGACTACGTGCCAGAGACCTCCTAAGGGACTTTGAGTGTGATGGCTTTGAAGTTTACAACTCTTCACAAACCAACTTAGGAGCCTCTCTTGCCGCCCTAAACCACCTCGAAGACTCTCCAACTGTATGACGTCTTCAAGCTAACGTCTGCGTCGCCGCTGCCCAGATCGAAGAAAGAGCCCCTGGATACAGTAGATCTGCAGCAAGTTCTTATTCCAGGAGCAGATCGGAACATCCTCGCCAATGACATTGCAGCCATGGTCCCCTTGAGCCGGTGGCTGAAGAGGGACGAGGTGAAAGTGAAGTGGTGCAGCCGGTCAACCCCGCTGCCAATGCTGCAGATAATGCTCCAGCTAACCCTCCAGCCAATGCTCCGGCAAACGCTCCAGCCAACGCCGCCGGCAATGTCGCTAACAACGCAGCTAATGCTGCTAACGTCCAGGGAAATGCCGCCACAAACCCAAGGCATAATGCAGGAGCTCAACCTTTCCTAATACAGACCAATCGCGCAAAAGGAAGCCAGCGTCAACACATAAGAGATGAAGTGGAGATAGCACGATGTGCTAACTATGAACGTGAACATGGGGTCCCTGACGCTCTTGATGCCAACAACCCCATTCAAGCAACGGACCTCCGGCACATGCACGACCAGGAACTCCTACGACGTGCCCACACTACGACCAAGACAACGGCCCTCCCGATGACCTTTACACCATCCCAGTAGCTTACACCCCATCAGCAAGCCAGGGAGCGGTCAACAACTTCCTCGCATTCTCATGACGTCTCCGGACGATCAGATACCCCAAGGACTTCAAACCAGCCATTGAGAAGTACGACAGTCGCTCTGACCCAAGTATATGGCTCAAGATGTATAGCATTGTAGCACGCGCCTCTGGAGGTAATGAAGACCACATGGTGGGATACTTCCCCCTTGTGATGGGCAAGGCACCACTCCTGTGGCTTGACAACCTCCCAGCAGAGTGCATCACTTCCTGGGCAACTTTGTCTCGCCTTTTCACGACCAACTACCAGGAGACCTATAATCGTCTTGGCAACACTCATCACATCACCAGAGTGCGGATGAGATGTGATGAAACTCTCCGTGAGTACACCAACCGTTACTTCGAAAACCATAACACTCTCGTGGGTGTCAAAGACGAGGACATCATCGCCTACTACAAGAAGGGGATCACCAACATCAAGCTATTTGAGAAGATCCATGAAGCTGACGCACATACCATCGCTGACCTCATGGCCTACGTCGAAAAGCTAGTCGACACTCAGGATGCGGTGATGCACGACTTCAACAGAGAAAATCACAATGACAGCGGAAACCGGTCACGCAAGCGATCCGGTGAAGCCTACATAACAGATCCACCAAGACCTTCTACCTTCATCGAAGGCGACTTCAACATGGTCATGGATGACCAATGTCAGTTTCACCATGACGCTAAACACACCATGAGGGAGTGCGAGCAGTTGAAACGTGCCCTTGGAGTACCATTTGACTCCAAGAAGACTAAGAGTAGCAACAACGACGATCGGAACAGTGACCAATGCTTTGACAACCGTAATCGTCGACCCGATCGACGTGATTACCGTGATCGCAGGCCCTATTGTCGCAATGACGACAGGGATCGATGTGATTATCACCGCGACTACCGCCGTGATGACAGACGCGACGACTGCCGTCGCAACGACCGTAATGATGGGCGTAATGATTGCAAGGGTGATCGCCGTGACGACTAGCGTGATGACAACCGAGATGATCGACGTGATGACCGATGTCGCCAAGATGACCACAACTGCCACGACAACAACCGCAAAGAGCGGTCTCCACCGCCAGCACCTAAAGGGGGCAACCCCAATGGTGCGTTCCAGTCAGCCAACCGAGAGATCAACTTCATCGTCGGCGGTCGCCAAGCGACCAAAAGCAACAGATAGATCTGATCAAATGCAAGGGAGATCGGGCACGTCACAACTGAAACCCCGCAACCTCTGCGTTGGTTTGAGTTCCCAATCACTTTCTCCAGGAAAGATCATTGGGTCCACATCCCTGACCTCGGGACTTACCCACTAGTCGTTAACCCCATAGTAGATGGGGCCTTCTTGCCTAAGACCCTTATCGACGGGGGCAGCAACTTGAACATCATCTTCACATTGACGTTACACAAGATGGACTTCGACTTCAACAAGATGACTGCATGCGATGAGCCCTTCTATGGGGTCGTGCCCGGCAAGGCTGCGTACCCCATATGTCGGGTATGCCTGTCGGTCACCTTTGGTACAAAGGAGAACTTCCGCACGTAGTACTTGACGTTCTAGGTCGCGGACTTCTGCTCCTCGTACCACGCCATCCTCGGGCGACCTATGCTTGCCAAGTTCATGGACATACCTCATCACACCTACCTCATCATGAAGATGCCAGTGCCAAACGGAATTCTCTCCGTCCTTGGGGACATCATGGTTTCCTACAACTGCGAAAGCGCTACTATCGAGCTCTCCAAAGACTCCGCGGTCAAAGCGGCAACAACAGTCATGGTCGCCCAGGCAGCCAAGATCGACCAAACCACTCTGGAGGTGCCAGAGCAGAAACACACAAGCATAGCCTTGGACACAAGTCTAGCTGTTAAAAAGGTTCGCCTCGGCCTGCCTGACGCATCCAAGGAAGTCATCATCGGGGCCAACCTCGACCCCAAATAGGAACTCGCGCTCACTAGTTTCCTTAGGGACAATGCTGACATCTTCGCATGGAGCCCGTCTGACATGCCCGGTGTCCCCAGGGAGCTGGCTGAGCACGCACTTGAAGTCAACAAGACCGCACGACCTATCAAGCAAAAGCTCCGGCGATTTGCAAAAGATAGAAAACAAGCCATAGAAGTATAAGTCTGTAAGCTCTTAGCTGTAGGATTCATCAGAGAATGTAAACACCCAGTTTTGTTCGCAAACTCGGTCCTTGTACCAAAGAAAACTGGCGGATTAAGGGTGTGTATCGATTACACCGACGTCAACAAGCACTGCCTGAAGGATCCCTTCCCTCTTCCTCGCATCGACCAGGTCGTGGACTCCATGGCTGGTAGTGTTCTACTCTACTTCCTCGACTGCTACTCAGGGTATCACATAGCCCTGCATCCTGACGACGAAGATAAAATGGCATTCCTAACGCCTCACGACTTCTACTGCTACAAGGTCATGACCTTTGTCCTGAAAAACATTGCAGCTACATATCAGAAGGCAATTCAGAAGTGCCTAATGTCACAGATCGGGAAAAACGTCGAAGCCTATGTAGACGATGTGGTTGTCAAGACCACCGAGGAAGATCAGCTCATCGCCGACCTCACTGAAAGCTTCGCTAACCTACGAGAGTTTCAGTGGAAGCTCAACCCAACCAAGTGTGTCTTTGGTGTGCCTTCTGGATTGCTCCTGGGTTTCATGGTCGGGCACCGAGGCATTGAGAAACCCTACAAAAGTCGACGCTATACGCAATATGGCCAAGCCATCCAACAAGAAAGATGTCATGAAGCTCACAGGAATGATGGCGGCTCTAGGTCGTTTCATCATCAAACTCGGCAAGAAAGGCTTACCCTTCTTCAAGCTATTGAAGAAGGCAGACAAGTTCGTGTGGGACGACTGTTGACGGTTAAATAACGCGTCAAGTTTCGATCCGCAAGCGCACGGGTCGGTTGTAGCTCTTCCCTTAGAGTACTCCCCAAGGTTTATCAATCCGTGGATCGACAAAGAACTACCTTGGGTTTTCCATCTAATCGATCAAATCTAACCTAACATGAAGCTTAGATTGCATATGAAAGGGTAACACTTAATAGATATGAATGAAGTAAAAATGTTGACCATATTCATAGCCATAGATGAGATAACACAACCAAGGAGCTAAGGCCTATCATCTCTAGGTACCGTTCTAGTCAAAAGGTGGTCAAAACATAGATTCATCTCAACTAAAGGTACACGGAATCATCTCTCAGAAAGGCGGCTCGCAAGCGGCTTACTTTCCCAATGTCACCAGTGCGAGGTGCGTGTTGATGCCTAAGGTTTCCCAAAGCTTTAACCCAAACGCCCACCAAGGCGCTCTTACTCGTAGCTCCTCCTCTTTGGTGGCTGCACACTGACTCCCATGGTACTTGCCTTTGATCCTATTCCACATCATGTCGTCGCTTGAAGTTTTCCCTCCCGCATGCTGTCACCACACGAGGGTAATCACCCAACTAACTAAAACAAGCTACTTCAATGTATCTGCAAGATGTAAACTAATCACCACGAATAGATCTAATCTTACTATGAACATATGGATGCATCACATATGAGGAAGAAAGCATGCATTGAAGTAGACCAAAGTTGAGACAACTAGAATAAAAAGTAGATTGATATCAGCAACATGTGTGTACATACCCTGGTGGATGTTGGGGGTGACTCCCGAACTCCACCATGGCAAAACCTCGTAGGGAGTCCATGGTGGCTAGGGGTGGCCTAAGACATCTCGTAGGTACTCTCGAAGACTTGCGGCTGTCGTATGGACCTCCCTGGGCCCACTACCTCGGTGGGTACCAGGACCGACTACTCGGTGGGCCCCTGGGACTACCCGGCTTGCGCTACACGGCACCTGAAGGCGTGGAGCACAAGGACAAAGACGGGAGTAGTACTCGGTTAGGACTCTGTACACGTTCCGCACTGTGTAGAGGTCTCCTAGACGTACTCGACTAGTACTCCTTCCCTACTCCGACTTGTAACACTGCCTCCCGGACTATATAAGGCGAGGCAGGGACCGATCTCAGGATCACCTCATCCAATCTCAACTCACGGCGCACTATTGCACCATCCTGTAATCGTGCCCTATCAATCCAGAGCTACGCAAAGCATACGAGACGTAGGGTATTACGCACCTCGCGGCCCGAACTCGTCTAAATTGTGTGCCACGTGCCTCTTCCTTCGAGTTACCGATCTCGGCGAGTCACATTCATCTACTTCGGGTACTCCCCGTAGTAGGTTGCCGGTCCAAAACACCGACAGCTGGCGCGCCAGGTAGGGGCTCTCGCTCGAGATCACATGGCGAACTCGACGGCTTTCGTTCACATCAAGCCAACCGTCGCTTTCAATCGCGGCGACACCTTCGTCTTCGGCGCCTGGGTCTGCACTGCTGATGGCGCGGGCTCCTTCCAGCGCCGCTTGATCATGCAACCCGACTCGAGGACAGGCCTTGTGACGCTTCCCGAAGTTGTCGCGGGCAAGCTCGCCGGCAAGTTCGGCGAAATTTTGCTTTCCAACCTCCACGCTGACTTCGAGCTCGAGTTCGTCTCCAACTCGAACCCGACGTCGCCATGGGCCATCGCATGCGAGCCGGCTCCTCGCCCATCGCAGCGGTCCCCTCTCCACGCCGGCCGCTCCGCGCGTGGCCCTCGCGTTCCCGGGCGGCCCGCACGGAGGCTTCTACACCACGCCGGGCCGGCAAGGAGCCCGTAACCGAGTACAACTCGGACTCCGACGCCGTCCCCAACCACGTCTCGGACTCCCGGCCCTCTCTCCGAGTTCTTCTCGAACCCGGATTACGAGTTCGACTTCGGGTCGGACCCCACGAGGAGCCCGAGTCCGAAGATGACTCCTCCGAGCTTCCCTTGTCGGGGCCGGCCTGCCGGGCGGTTATAAGATCAACGCCGGCCGGGAGATACGTCTGCGGCCGTACCGCAAACCTGCTGAGCTGACAAAGGAGGACTCGCGCTACGTCGCCTACATCGACTCGCTACCGTTCCGGAGGGAACACCACTAGCCCAGCCGACTCAAACACACCAACTGAGGTGGCACCTTCTGAGCCAAGCTTGGGTACGCCCGATCGTCAAGTCTTCATGGCTGCCGGCGACACCCCGGGAACCTCAGGCACGGCCGCGGACAAGTACTTGGAGGACATCTCCGCGTACGAGCCGTCCGCCGATGCCCCCCGCGACGAGACCGACGCCAACGGGGACACCGGCGCGAACGTAACAGAAGCGCAACGAACGACGCCGGCGGCTCGGAGACAACCTTCCCATCCGCAACCTTGCGGAAGCTCTCGAGCGCTTGAGAGCGAGAGTCCACACCACTCCCGAGCAATGCCTCATGTCGATCACGAGCGATCGCACGCCGGTGCTCGGGGCATACGAGCTGGGGAGGTCATCGCCAAGCTCGCTGAAGAAGCCTACTTCATGCGGGTCGACAAGAGAGTCAGTCAACCTCCCCCAGCTAAGCCTCGCGACAACGAAGCTACTAGTCGCAGTGCTGACCCCGGTCCTAACCGTACTCGGGGCGACATCCCAGCTGACCCGAACCGTCGACGCTCCACCGCCGGCGGACCTTCACGGCAAGACAATGGCAACCGAGAAGTCGTCCCCCACCGTGCTCCGCCGGTGGCGGCGGCAACGACCCCGACGGCGGCGGCGGCGACGGCGGCAGCCTCCAACCACGAGGCCAACAAGAAAGGCGGAGGCGGCGGCGCCCGCGGCGGCCGCGGCCACGCGCATAGCCACGCCTCCGGCGCCTCTCGGGGCGGGTACGATGCTCGCCGGGGAATCGAAGAGTTGCGGCAGAAGAAGTCGACGACCGCCGCCGAAGGCGACGGCTTCCCCCGCCTTCTCACCCCGGCTTCGCAACCTCGCTCCTCCCCGACAAGTTCAAGCCTTTGGGGATCACCAAATACGACGCGGCAGATCCCATCCGGTGGCTCCGATGCTACGCTCTCTCCATCGAGAACGCGGCGGCAACAGAGACACCAAGTGCCTCTACTTCCCCTTCGCCGGGACCAAGCCCCACTCACGTGGCTCGAGTCGCCGGACAAGCACTCAATCGACAAGTGGGACCACCAAGGAACAGCTTCACGAGCAACTTCGCGGGCGCCATGGGCCGTTCGGGTACTCGCATGGACCTCGCCATGATCAAGCAGAACAAGGCGAGACCCTCCGCAAGTATATGCGCCGCTTTTTCGACAAGCGCGCTACCGTCGTGGACGTCACCGACAAGGAGGTCATCGACCTCTTCCGGGACGGGCTCTACCATCGCCGCACCTTCGAAGACTTCGGTCGTTGCCGCCCCGGTCCATTCCCCACCTCAAGGACATGATCACGTCCGGGCGGATGAAGAGGACAAGGCCAACGCCAAGTACGACGCCATCCGCGGCAAGTCCAAGCAGAACCGGGGCGGCGGCGGCGCGCAAAGCAATCCAAACCAAGGCGGCCGCAACAACAACAACAACAACAACAACAACAACTTCTCGGGTCCCAACCGCAAGCGCAAGCCGACAATACCGTCGCGGCTATCCGCCGCCCTCCGAAAGGGAACTCGAAGAAGAATTCGGCGGGTTCAAAGACCCGCCGAAGGAGAAGTGCCCGTGGCACCCGAACGGCAACCACACTACCGAGCAAGTGCTACCGGCTCGGGCATGCACTCAAGGATACGCCGGAGCCACCGCACCCTCACGATCGAAGAACAAGAAAAAGGACGGCGACGACTTCCAAGAACCCGAGAAGACCGTCAACGTCCTCTTCGGCGGACTACCCCGCGAGCGGGAGCGAAGGCTACTCGCCGTGAAGTAATGTCCATTGAACCAGCGGTTATGACCCCTCTCAGGTGGTCAGAGACACCCATCACCTTCTCCCGCGCGGACCAATGGACCAGCTTCTCCGAACCGGGACGTTTTCCTCTCGTCCCGAAACCAACAATGGCGGGCTCTAAGCTCAACAAGGTGCTCATCGACGGCGGAAGCGGGCTCAACGTCCTCTTCACCAAGACTGCGAAGAAGATGAACCTTGACGTCACCCCCATGCTCGACAAGAGCAAGCATGCCTTTCTACGGCATCGTCCCGAGCAACGCGGCTATCCCACTAGGCTCGGTGGTGACCGCCGCTACCTTCGGGGCGTCTCGCGACAACTACCGCACCGAGTACATCAAGTTCGAGGTCGCGGATATCGAGACTTCCTACCATGCCATCCTCGGCGGACCGCCATCGCCAAGTTCATGGCGGTGCCCCACTACACATACTTGGTACTCAAAATGCCAAGTCCACCGGCGTACTCTCCCTCCAAGGGGACATGAAGATCTCTCACGACTGCGATACAGAGGCCGTGGTGATCGCTTCAACAAATCAAGTACCCACCCCAATGATGGAGGTCTACGCCGCGTCGAAGAAGCTTGCCACAAGCGAACTCGACATCCCAGAGAAGTCTGACAGCGCCAACAAGCCTCAGCCACCTGAGGAGGTACTCGTCAAGTCGGTCAACCTCGGAACAGGTAGACCTGTCCAACGGGCGAACAACTAAAGTACGTCCTTCAGATCTTCTGGAAGGTCTCGAACAATGAAGCCGAGTACGAAGCTCTCCTACACCGGCTCCGCCTCGCGGCTTCACTTGGCATCAAGCGGCTACTAGTCTACGGCGACTCCGCAGTGGTCATCAACCAAGTCAACAAGTCCTGGGACCGCAACAAGGAGAACATGGACGCCTACTGCCTAGAAGTCCGCAAGCTCGAGAACAAATTCTACGGTCTCGAGTTCCACCACATCGTCCGCGACAACAACGTTGCAGCGGACGTCCTCTCGAAGCTTGGATCCACCCGCGCGCAAGTACCCGCGGCGTCTTCGTCCATGAGCTTCACGCGCCATCCATCCCGGAGCGGCGCCACCGACCACCGCCCCAACCCATCCACCGGTGGGCGGAGGTCATGATGATCGACGTGGACCGGACGCAACCCTTCATCGACTACCTCGGCCGAGCGGAGAAGGTCCCCTCCGACAAGAACGCAGCCGAACAACTCGTCCGCCGCGCCAAGTCTTACGTCCTCGTCGGCGACAAGCTTTACAAGCGAGGCGCGTCGTCTGGAGTACTCATGAAGTGCGTCCCTCGCGAAGAAGGCAAGGACATCTTGGAGGAGATCCACAAGGGTGTCTGCGGCAACCACGCGTCCTCCCGCACGCTGGTCAGCAAGGCCTTCCGCGAGCCTTCTACCGGCCCACAGCGCCACGGGCGATGCCGAAGAACTCATCGAAGGTGCCAAGGATGTCGGTTCTTCGCCAAGCGCAACACGTCCTCGCCTACAAGCTAGTCACCATACCGCCAACCCGGCCCTTTGCCCGCCGGGGGCTCGACATGATTGGGCCACCGCCAACCGCGCCGGGAGGATTCAACGGGGTACCGGTGGCTATCGACAAGTTCACCAAGTGGATCGAGGTCAAGCCGGTCACATGCCCCAAGGCCGATAGAGTACTCGACTTCTCGGATGAACTCGTGCACCGCTACGGGCTACCCCACCGCATCATCACGGACACGGGTGTCGTATGGACCTCCCCGGGCCCACTACCTCGGTGGGTACCGGGACCGACTACTCGGTGGGCCCTCGGGACTACCCGACTTGCGCTACACGGCACCCGGAGGCGTGGAGCACAAGGACAAAGACGGGAGTAGTACTCGGTTAAGGCTCGTACACGTTCCGCACCGTATAGAGGTCTCCTAGACGTACTCGACTAGTACTCCTTCCCTACTCCGACTTGTAACCTCGCCTCTCCCGACTATATAAGGCGAGGCGGGGACCGATCCCGGGATCACCTAACCTCGGATCATCCGATCCCAACTCACGGCGCACCGTTGCACCATCCCGTAATCGTGCCCTATCAATCCGAGCTACGCGACATACGAGACGTAGGGTATTACGCACCTCGCGGCCCGAACCTCGTCTAAATTGTGTGTCGCGTGCCTCTTCCTTCGAGTTACCGATCTCGGCGAGTCACATTCATCTACTTCGGGTACTCCCCGTAGTAGGTTGCCGGTCCAAAACACCGACACCGGCGCGCCGGGTAGGGGATCTCGCTCGAGATCACATGGCGAACTCGACGGCTTCCGTTCACATCAAGCCAACCGTCGCCTTCAACCGTGGCGACACCTTCGTCTTCGGCGCACGGGTCCGCACCGCCGATGGTGCGGGCTCCTTCCCGCCGCCGCTTGATCATGCAACCCGACTCGAGGACGTGCCTCGTGACGCTTCCCGAAGTTGTCACGGGCAAGCTCGCCGGCAAGTTCGGCGAAATTTCGCTCTCCAACCTCCACGCCGACTTCGAGCTCGAGTCCGTCTCCAACTCGAACCCGACGTCGCCATGGGCCATCGCATGCGAGCCGGCTCTTCAGCCATCGCGAGCGGTCCCCTCCCCCACGACAGCGCTCCGCGCGTGGCTCCCACGTTCCCGACCGGGCCCGCACGGAGGCTTCTGCACCACGCCGGGCCGGCAAGGAGCCCGTAGCCGAGTACAACTCGGACTCCGACGCCGCCCCCAACCGCGTCTTGGACTCCAGCCCTCTCTCCGAGTTCTACTCGAACCCGGACTACGAGTTCGACTTCGGGTCGGACCCTGAGGAGCCTAAGTCCGAAGACAACTCCTCTGAGCTTCCCTTGTCGGGCCGCCCTGCGGGCCGGTTATAAGATCAACACCGGCCGGGAGATACGTCTACTGGCCAGACCGCAAACCTCGCCGAGCCGACAACAAGGGGACTCACGCTACGTCGCCTACATCGACTCGCTACCGTTCCAGGAGGGAACACCACTAGCCCAAGCCGACTCAAGCACACCAACCGAGGTGGCACCTTCGAGCCAAGCTTGGGTACCCCCGACCGTCAAGTCTTCATGGCCGCCGGCGACACCCCCGGAACCTCGGTGCACGGCCGCGGACAAGTATTTGGAGGACATCTCCGCGTACGAGCCGTCTCGTCGAGGCCCCCGCGACGAGACCGACGCGAGCGGGGACGCCCGCGCGAACGTAACGAGAAGCGCAACGAACGACGCCGGCGGCTCGAGACAATCTCCCCCATCCGCAACCTTGCGGAAGCTCTCGAGCGGCCGAGAGCGAGTTCACACCACTCCCGAGCGCGTGCCTCATGTCGATCACGCGCGATCGCACGGCGAGCTCGGGGCATACGGGCTGGAGAGGTCATCGCCAAGCTCGCCGAGGAAGCTTACTTCATGCGGGTCGACAAGAGAGTCGCCCAACCTCCCCCGCCCAAGCCTCGCGACAACGAGGCTACTAGTCGCAAGGCCGACCCCGGCCCTAACCGTACTCGGGCGACATCCCAGGCCGAACCAAACCGTCGACGCCTCCACCGCCGGCGGACCCTCACGACAAGACAACGTCAACCGAGAACTCGTCCCCCACCGTGCCTCGGCCGGTGGTGGCGGCAACGACCCCGACGGCGGCGGCGGCGGCGACGGCGGCGGCTCCAACCACGGAGCCAACAAGAAAGCCGGAGGCGGCGGCGGCCCGCGGCGGCCGCGGCCACGCGCATAGCCACGCCTCCGGCGCCTCACACGGCGGGTACGATGCCCGCCGAGAATCGAAGAGTTGCGGCGAAGAAGTCAACGACCGCCGCCGAAGGCGACGGCTTCCCCGCCTTCTCACCCCGGCCGCAACCTCGCTCCTCCCCGACAAGTTCAAGCCTTTGGGGATCACCAAATACGACGCGGAAGCAGATCCCATCCGGTGGCTCCGATGCTACGCTCTCTCCATCGAGAACGCCGGCGGCAACGGCCGACACCAAGTGCCTCTACTTCCCCTTCGCCGGACCAAGCCCCACTCACGTGGCTCGAGTCGCCGGACAAGCACTCAATCGACAAGTGGGACCACCGAAGGAGCAATTCACAAGCAACTTCGCGGGCGCCATGGGCCGTTCGGTACTCGCATGGACCTTGCCATGATCAAGCAGAACAAGGCGAGACCCTCCGCAAGTACATGCGCCGTTTCTTCGACAAGCGCGCTACCGTCGTGGACGTCACCGACAAGGAGGTCATCGACCTCTTCCGGGACGGGCTCTACCATCGCCGCACCTTCGAGGACTTCGGCCGGCGCCGTCCCCAGTCCATTCCCCACCTCAAGGACATGATCACGTCCCGGGCGGATGAAGAGGACAAGGCCAACGCCAAGTACGACGCCATCCGCGCCAAGTCCAAGCGAGAACCAAGGCGGCGGCGGCAGCCGGCAACCCAAACCAAGGCGGCCGCAACAACAACAACAACAACAACAACAACTTCTCGGGTTCCAACCGCAAGCGCAAGCCGGACAACACCGTCGCGGCTATCCGCCGCCCTCCAAAAGGGAACTCGAAGAAGAACTCCGGCGGGTTCAAAGACCCGCCGAAGGAGAAGTGCCCGTGGCATCCAAACGGCAACCACACCACCGAGCAGTGCTACCAGCTCAGGCACGCGCTCAAGGATACGCCGGAGCCACCGCACCCTCACGATCAGAAGAACAAGAAGAAGGACGGCGACGACTTCCAAGAACCCGAGAAGACCGTCAACGTCCTCTTCGGTGGACTACCCTGCAGGCGGGAGCAGAAGGCTACTCGCCGTGAAGTAATGTCCATCGAACCGGCGGTTATGACCCCTCTCGGGTGGTCGAGACGCCCATCACCTTCTCCCGCGCGGACCAATGGACCGGCTTCTCCGAACCAGACGCTTCCCTCTCGTCCCCGCAACCAACGAGTGGCGGGCTCTAAGCTCAACAAGGTGCTCATCGACGGCGGAAGCGGGCTCAACGTCCTCTTCACCAAGACTCTCGGGAAGATGAACCTTGACGTCACCCCCATGCTCAACAAGAGCAAGCATGCCTTTCTACGGCATTGTCCCAGGCAACGCGGCTATCCCACTGGGCTCAGTGGTACTGCCAGTTACCTTCGGGGCGTCTCGCGACAACTACCGCACCGAGTACATCAAGTTCGAGGTCGCGGATATTGAGACTTCCTACCATGCCATCCTCGGCAGACCGGCCATCGCCAAGTTCATGGCGGTGCCCCACTACACATACTTGGTACTCAAAATGCCAAGCCCCACCGGCGTACTCTCCCTCCAAGGGGACTTGAAGATCTCTCACGATCGCGATACGAGAGGCCGTGGTGATTGCTTCGACAAATCAAGTACCCACCCCAATGATGGAGGTCTACGCCGCGTCGAAGAAGCTTGCCACAAGCGAACTCGACATCCCGCAGAAGTCCGACGGCGCCAACAAGCCTCGGCCACCCGAGGAGGTGCTCACCAAGACGGTCGACCTCGGAACGGGCGACCCCACCAAGACTACCACCATCGGGGCCGGCCTCGACCCCAAATAGGAAGACGCGCTCATCGGCTTCCTTCGGGCTAACCGCGACATCTTCGCGTGGAAGCCGACGGACATGCCGAGAGTGCCCAGGGAGCCGATCGAGCACTGCCTCAACGTCGACCCAAAGGCCACCCCCAAGCGACAACACCTCCGACGCTTCGCCGACGACAGACGGGATGCCATCAAGAAGGAACTCGCCAAGCTACTCGCAGCCGGCTTCATCAGAGAAGTCTTCCATCCTGAGTGGCTCGCCAACCCCGTCCTCGTCCGCAAGAAGAACTCGAACGAGTGGAGGATGTGCGTCGACTACACCGACCTCAACAAGCACTGCCCCAAGGACCCCTTCGGGTTGCCACGGATTGATCAAGTCATCGACTCCACGGCGGGGCCGCGACCCGCTCGCTTCCTCGATCGCTACTCCGGGTACCACCGGATCGCAATCAAGGAGGAAGACCGGGAGAAGACCGCGTTCATCACCCCCGTTTGGCGCGTACGCTACACGACCATGTCTTTCGGGTTGAAGAACGCCGGCGCTACTTACCAACGGGCCATCCGGAGCTCGCTTCAAGCGGCAACTCAACAAGAACGTCGAGGCCTACGTGGATGACGTGGTTGTCAAAACCGGGGACTCCGGTACCCTCATCGACGACCTTGAAGAGACCTTCGCATCGCTACGCGAGTACCGCCGGAAGCTCAACCCGAACAAGTGCGTCTTCGGCGTACCTTCGGGCAAACTACTCGGCTTCATCATCGCCCAACGCGGCATCGAAGCCAACCCCGAGAAGATCTCCGCCATCACCGGCATGAAAGCTCCCACGAGCATCAAGGACGTCCGTAAGCCGACGGGGTGCATGGCGGCATTGAACGGATTCATCTCGAAGCTAGGAGAACGGGGTCTCCCCTTCTTCAAACTACTCAAGCACCACGAGAAGTTCGTGTGGACTGGCAGAGGCGGACCAAGCCCTTGCCCGGCTCAAGGACTTCCCGTCGAAGCCCCCGTCCTCACGGCTCCCTACAAGGGCGAGCGCCTCATCGCTCTACCTCGCCGCGACTACTCACGTGGTCGGCATCGCCATCGTCGTCGAGCGGCGGGGAAGACGGCCACGCCTACCCGGTCCGGGGCCGCCCGCCTACTTCGTCGGCCGAGGTTCTATCGAGTCCAAGGCTCGCTACCGGCCCGTGCGAAGCTCCCGTACGCTCTACTCATCACCTCGCGGAAGCTACGACACTACTTCCGGGGAGTACTCGGTCTCCGTCGTCACCGACTACCCGCTCGGCGACATCCCGAGGAACCCGGACGCCACCGGAAGGGTCTCCAAATGGGCCGTCGAGCTCGGCGCCCTCACCATCGACTTCAAGCCACGCACGCCCATCAAGTCGCAGGCTCTAGTCGACTTCATGGCGAGTGGCGGGAGAACCGGCTACCTACTCCCACCGTGCGACCGCAGCATTGGGTGATGTACTTCGACGGCTCACTCAACCTCGAGGGCGCAGCGCGAGGGTACTCCCGATCTCCCCAACGGGCGAACAACTCAAGTACGTCCCGCAGATCTTCCGGAAGGTCTCGAACAACGAAGCCGAGTACGAAGCCCTCCTACACGGGCTCCGCCTCGCGGCTTCACTCGGCATCAAGCGGCTACTAGTCTACGGCGACTCCGCAAAGGGTCATCAACCAAGTCAACAAGTCCCGGGACCGCAACAAGGAGAACATGGACGCCATCGCCTAGAAGTCCGCAAGCTCGAGAACAAATTCTATGGTCTCGAGTTCCACCACATCGTTCGCGACAACAACGTTGCAGCGGACGTCCTCTCGAAGCTCGGATCCACCCGCGCCCAAGTACCCGCGGCGTCTTCGTCCATGAGCTTCACGCGCCATCCATCCCGGAGCCGGCGCCACCGACCACTGTCCCAGCTAACCAACCAGCTGGGCAGGAGGTCATGATGATCGACGTGGACTGGAGGCAACCCTTCATCGACTACCTCAGCGAGCAGAAGGTCCCCTCCGACAAGAACGCAGCCGAACAACTCGTCCGCCGCGCCAAGTCTTACGTCCTCGTCGGCGACAAGCTTTACAAGCGAGGCGCATCTTCTGGAGTACTCATGAAATGCGTCCCTCGCGAAGAAGGCAAGGACATCTTGGAGGAGATCCACAAGGGTGTCTGCGGCAACCACGCGTCCTCCCGCACGCCGGTCGCCAAGGCCTTCCGCGAGCCTTCTACCGGCCCACGGCCCGGGCGATGCCGAAGAACTCGTCGACGGTGCCAAGGATGTCGGCTCTTCGCCAAGCGCAACATGTCCCCGCCTACAAGCTAGTCACCATACCACCAACTCCGGCCCTTTGCCCGCCGGGGGCTCGACATGATTGGGCCACCGCCAACCGCGCCGTGGAGGATTCAACCGGCATCGGTGGCTATCGACAAGTTCACCAAGTGGATCGAGGTCAAGCCGGTCACATGCCCCATGGCCGACAGAGTACTCGACTTCTCGGATGAACTCGTACACCGCTACGGCTACCCCACCGCATCATCACGGACACCGGGGTCCAACTTCAACAACCACCGTTCCGGGAGTACCGCGAGAACGGCCGGAATCGACGTCGGATACGTCTCCGTCGCCCATCCACGGGCCAACGGACAAGTCGAGCGCGCCAACGGGATGGTGCTCGACGCCCTCAAGAAGCGGCTACACGACGCCGCTAACTCAAAAGGGGGCAAGTGGATCAAGGAACTACCCAACGCACTGCGGGGGGCCGCGGACTCAACCATCCAAGCCAACGGGCAATCCCCCTACTTCTCGGTCTACGGCTCTGAAGCCATCCTCCCTGCCGATGTCATATGGAACTCGCCAGCAGTGGAGCACTACGACGAAGGCGTCTCAGAAGACAGCAGACGAGTTGATATCGACAGCCTCGAAGAAGCTCGCTGTGCCGCCCTCGTCCAATCAGCAAGATACCTGGAGGGTATCCGACGCTATCACGATCGCAACGTCAAGGAACGCTCCTTCAACGTTGGAGATCTTGTCCTCCGCCGTATCCAGAACACGGAAGGACTTCACAAGCTCAGCTCCCCCTGGGAAGGCCCCTTCACCGTGGCTAAGGTGACCGGCCGGAGGCTCCTACCGCCTCCAAACACTCGAAGGCGAAGAAGTCAACAACTCGTGGAACGTCGACCGGCTCCGTCGATTCTACGCCTAGTCCGTTCGACTACTCCGGGGTTCAAGTCCACGCGACTACATCAACACCCCCTTGCCGCAAGCGACCCTCCGGTCCTCGGCTTCAAGTCTCCGACTATTCTACTCTGTGTCCGGCCCCGTGCGGCTACCTACGGACCCGGGCCGCAATGAGCGTCAAGGACTCTAGCAACGGTCTACCAAGAAGACCACACTCTAAGATCCGGCCGCACGGCTACTTACGGATCCGCGATCCGGCCCTACACGGCTACCTACGGATCACTCATCGTAAGCGGCTACCCGCTCCAAGTACTACTCGACCGTAAGCGGCCTCCGGTCCCGGCGACTACTTGTAACTACGGCCCCGGCCACCTGTGTGTACTTCTTCGTAATAAAGTTTGATTGTTCATCAACTTCTTTACTGCCTACTCCCCGCGACGGGACTACTAAGCCGAGTACTACTACTCGCACCTACTCCACGATGGGCGCTCCGCACTCTGAGATCGCGGTTACGAGTACTCATTGATGGAACTTCACATTTCATTGATATAAGAGATAGTTCATTACAACTGTTTCCTATACAACTGTGGCTACTAGCTATCTGTGCAGAGCCACCGGAGATTCAGCTTATCGGCTACCGCTCCGCGATGGGAGCCATCTCGCTCCAAGCAACTCGCGCATCGCTCGTCCGAGCGGTTGGCGGCTACTCCGCCGCGACTACCTCCACCGGGGCCTTCGGGAAGTACGACTTCATGAAGGCCGCGCACTGCTTCGGGATTGACTTGGCCATGTGCTTCACGTAAGCGGCCGCCGGCTCGGCGCCTCACGAAGTCGATCCGCCAACGGAGCAATCTTGGGGCCGCCGGGTGCGGCACCGGGAGCCTCGCGATCGGGAGGGCGGCCTCCTCCGGTCCTTCGGTTGGGCTCGGAGCGCCTCGCAGCCTTCGTTCAACTTCGCAAGGATTTGTAGCGATTGACGAGATCCCGGTCGGATGCAATTCTCAACTCCATGTGCTTCTCGCACTCGAAGGCCAGTTCCTTGTAGTCGAGTTCAAGTACACGGCGGGCCTCTTGCTCCCGTAGAAGAGATTCTTCATGCCGATCTCCGAGCCCTTCGACGCTCCACCCGGTCTTCGAGTTCGCAACATTGGAACACACACAACGGGTCGAGCTTGATGACTCCCAACAAGTACCCGACAAGTCAAGAGACATACCTTTATTCTTGTTGCGGAGGCCTTTGTTCTTCCGCACCGCATCGTCGCTCTTTGCCCGCAAGTCCATCACGTCGTTGTGGTACTTGGCGAAGGCGGCGTCAAGCCTCGACCGCATGGCGGCCGCGTGCTTCTTCGACTTCATGAGCTCGCTCCTCCAAGGCTTCGGCTCGGAGCACGGTGTCGCCGTAGCCCCGCAAAGCATGTTGGACTTCTCGCGGGATCGCTCCGCGACGTCCCGCACAATACAAGCTCAAGTCAGCGCAGTACTCTACGCAAAGGATAGACTACTCGGAAGGCTACGACTACGTACCTTCATCCATCGCTCGGCCCGCCGGATCGCCTCCGGTGTGCCGGGCTACCGTTGTCGGCTCGACGAGATCGTCGGCCGGCGGCTCGATCCCGCCGCGGCTACTCGACGTAGCCTCCGTCATCGGCGCCGAGCGGATAGGCTCCGCGTCTTGGATCTCGGGGGATCGGATTGCCACCTCCGGGGCAACCCCCGGCGACGTGGTAGCCGCCTCCCCCTCGGCGGACTTCTCAACGGTCTCCCCCTCGAGCTCGACGGCTCCTCCCGCGGCCTCCGGGGCCTCTCGGTGTCAACTCCGCACGGCACCCCCCGCAGGGATGTCACCACCTTCGGCGCTCGTCACCGGGGAACACGCGCATCGCATTCTCGACTACTCTTCTTGGGCTCTACATCTTCGGGAAGAGTACTCACCTTCGACTATGACCGCCTGCGGCGCCGCCGCTTCGGCGGCAGCGGGGGCTCGGTCGCGGCTTGGGCCTCCGGAGCGGGTTCCTCGACGGGTGGCACGGCCTCTTTCGCCCTCGCCGCCGCGGGCTCCTCTCCGTCCCGGCTCAAGTCGGTGGATTTTCTCGCACAAGTATCCACAAAGGTTCATCGACAACATCGGCTACTACAATGAGTACTACTCACGAAGTGTGGTACTTACAAGTTCGACCGGACGATAGTCACGGCCGGAGCACCGAGGATGCTGGCGATATCGACCAGTCCACCCTCGGCGGGCGTCTCTTCTTCCGCCTCTTCGGCCACTGCCTCCTCCACGGTGGCGGCGGCGGCGGCGCGACGTCTCTCTCGCGTCCCTCGCGGCTTCCATCTCTCCAACGGCGGCGGCCGCGGGTACTCTGCTCCCTCCTGGGGCAGGGGGCTGGCGCTCCAGCTGCGCCAGAAGCTCTTCGACAGTGGGAGCTGGACTCCGGCTTCCAGCCGGTTCCCCCACTGTGGGCCACGTGCCCTCATCGCCCTCCTCCACGGGCTCCGCTGGCGGCCTCTCCTGCACATGGGGATAACTACTCGTCAGCACCGTACTCGATCATTGGGTACTCGACGTCTTCTGCTCAAGATGACTTACCTCAAGAGGCGTGGTCTCTGAGACCTTCATCTTCTTGGCTACCCGCTTCTTGGCGGGGGTTGCGCGGCTTCTTCGGCGGCGCGGCAAGGCTAGCCTCCGGTGCCAGCCGGAGGGTTTTGGACGAGAGGCACATGAGGCAAGCCCGGACGGCTAAACCTCGATCGCAACCGGAAGCGATCTGCAGCCGTCTCCTCGTCCTCTCCGTCATCGGAGGTATCCTCCACGATGACGGGATCGTCGTCTTCGACTACTCGGCGCTCCTTCACCTTCTCCACCGCCGGGATCTCAATTCCGCTCGGTGGTGGCCGCGGCTCGGAGACAAACCGCTTCACATCGTCCTGCGTCAAAAAGACACAAAAAGGCGTCAGCAACTCGCTACAAACGCCTACTACTCGACGAGGCGGGTACGGCTACTTACCTCGTTGGGCGGGCGCGCGGCGGAGAACTCCTCGACGGGGCACGCCGTGTACTCCGCATGTCCTTGAAGATCTTCGACAACCTCTCGACGATGTCGTTGTCTTCAATTTCGCCCCCCGCATCCGCGACGTGTCGTCGTCGCCGGTGTACTCGAAGCCCATCGTATCCCGCGCCGACGGCCGGCCGGATCCGACGCTTCATGAAACCGAAGGCCACATGCTCGGCCCTCGGTCCCGCATCACGCGGGGCCTTGATTCGTCCCGGCAACTCCGGGAGCCGGATCCCCTCTTGCATGGTGGGTTCTGTGTTCCACCACTCCTGGTGCTTGGGCCGCCGTCCGCTCGGCTTCGGCAGCTCCGGATGGTGGTTTGTGGTATAGAACCACCTCGTCTTCCAATCCGTGTTGGAGTCCACGAGCTTGTACGCCGGTGCACGCTCGGCGGCATCTTCCCTCAACCGGATCCCGGCCCCCGCCGACTACCCTGGGGTTGGAGGCGCTGGGTTGCGGCTTCACGCGGAAGAATTTCCGGAATAGGATCCAATGCGGCTTGATCCCCAAGAATGCTTCGCGAGAAATGGACGAAGACGAAGCGTGGAAGATTCCGTTGGGGTTCAAGTTGAGGTACTCGATGCCGTAGTACCCGAGAAGTCCTTTGAAGAAATCGCTCGCCGGGAGCGCAAGCCCGCGCTCCACGAAGCGCGAGAACATCGGGATCTCGTCTTGCGCCTTCTCCATTGGATAGGGATCTCGCGGCGGCATCTCCACATATCGATCTCCTTCTCCCCGATGAACCCGAGTTCAACGGGGTCGGCGGAGTCCTCGGTCTTCACCTTCGACCTTTTCCACTCGCGGCTTGGGTCGGCCGCGCGGTGGAGACGTGGGCGGCGCCGCTCCGGTACCGGCCGCGGCAGCTTCTGCATGGCTCCTCTTCTTCCCGCCGGCCTTCAACGTCTTCGACGGGGACGGCTTCATCCTCCAAGAACAAGGAGTCTTCACTCGCATCCGCTCGGGGGCTACCCTACAGCTTTCGGGTGGCGATGCGCTTGGATCTACTGCGGCGGCAGTGCTCGTTGGAGTGGATCTACTTCAAGATTCAAGTGGCGAATGATTGCGGCTCACTTGGGTGAAAAACCCTAAGGGTTTCGGCTTGAATTTATAAGCCAAATCGCCTCCGTAACGGGCGGCCGGATAAGTCCGCGCGTGGCTGACTCAGCGGCTGCGCGTGACTCTTCGTATTCTACTAGTCGACGTGCCTCACCTCGGGGGCTCGGCTACTTCTACTCGACTACCCGGGGACGCGGCTAGTCTCGGGAGCATCTCGGACACATTCTTCAAGAAGACCCTTCAATTCGAGAGGAAGTACTCGACTAAAGGCTCGGGGGCTCCGTGCCACGTGTCCTTCGGTTTTTTCTCTCCGGATTTTTCGGGATTTTCTCGCGAAGACTTCGGATAGATCCTCAGCCAGAGCCCGCGGCTCGAGGCTCGGGGGCTACTCCACGTGGATTGCGGTTCAGCAAATCGCATCTTCTTGACGGCTCCGGCTTCAAGACAAGGCAGGCATTTTTGAAGACCTTCGAAGGCAGATTTCAAGGACGCTTGGGACTACTCGAGAAGACTTCAAGATCGCTCAAACATCGAGCCGGAGTACATTCCGGCCTCGGGATGCTTCGACTACTCTTGAGGACTTTTTGACTTGTAGCACTCGGGGACGCTTGAGGACTACTCGTTAAGGCCGTCAAGACTACCGGAAGCTATCCTTCTCGACTACAAAGTACTCGGGGGCTTGTCGTATGGACCTCCCTGGGCCCACTACCTCGGTGGGTACCGGGACCGACTACTCGGTGGGCCCCTGGGACTACCCGACTTGCGCTACACGGCACCCGGAGGCGTGGAGCACAAGGACAAAGACAGGAGTAGTACTCGGTTAAGGCTCGTACACGTTCCGCACCGTATAGAGGTCTCCTAGACGTACTCGACTAGTACTCCTTCCCTACTCCGACTTGTAACCCCGCCTCCCGACTATATAAGGCGAGGCGGGACCGATCCCAGGATCACCTAACCTCGGATCATCCGATCCCAACTCACGGCGCACCGTTGCACCATCCCGTAATCGTGCCCTATCAATCCGAGCTACGCAGGCATACGGGACGTAGGGTATTACGCACCTCGCGGCCCGAACTCGTCTAAATTGTGTGTCGCGTGCCTCTTCCTTCGAGTTACCGATCTCGGCGAGTCACATTCATCTACTTCGGGTACTCCCCGTAGTAGGTTGCCGGTCCAAAACACCGACACTCGGGGTCCAACTTCAACAACCACCAGTTCTGGGAGTACTGCGAGAACAGCGGGATCGACGTCAGATACGTCTCCGTCGCCCACCCACGGGCCAACGGACAAGTCGAGCGCGCTAATGGGATGGTGCTCGACGCCCTCAAGAAGCGGCTACACGACGCTGCTAACTCAAAAGGGGGCAAGTGGATCAAGGAACTACCCAACGCACTCTGGGGGCTGCGGACTCAACCATCCAAGCCAACGGGGCAATCCCCCTACTTCCTGGTCTACGGCTCTGAAGCCATCCTCCCTGCCGATGTCATATGGAACTCGCCAGCAGTGGAGCACTACGACGAAGGCGTCTCAGAAGACAGCAGACGAGTTGATATCGACAGCCTCGAAGAAGCTCGCTGTGCCGCCCTAGTCCAATCAGCAAGGTACCTGGAGGGTATTCAACGCTACCATGATCGCAACGTCAAGGAACGCTCCTTCAACATTGGAGATCTTGTCCTCCGCCGTATCCAGAACACGGAAGGACTTCACAAGCTCAGCTCCCCCTGGGAAGGGCCCTTCACCGTAGCTAAGGTGACCGGGCCAGGCTCCTACCGCCTCCAAACACTCGAAGGCGAAGAAGTCAACAACTCGTGGAACGTCGACCAGCTCTGTCGATTCTACGCCTAGTCTATACGACTACTCTGGGGTTCAAGTCTACACGGCTACATCAACACCCCTTGCCGCAGACGACCCTCCGGTCACGGCTCCAAGTCTCCGGACTACTCTCCTCCAGGTCCAGCCCGTGCGGCTACCTACGGACCCTGGGCTGCAACGAGCATCAAGGACTCTAGCAGCGGTCTACCAAGAGACCACACTCCAAGATCCAGCCTGCACGGCTACTTACGGATCTGCGATCCAGCCTACACGGCTACCTACGGATCACTCACTGTAAGCGGCTACCCGCTCCAGTACTACCCAGCTGTAAGCGGCCTTCGGGTCCAGGCGACTACTTGTAAATACGGCCCTGGCCACCCAGGTGTACTTCTTCAGTAATAAAGCTTGATTGTTTATCAACTTCTTTACTGCCTACTCCCTGCTACGGGACCACTAAGCCGAGTACTACTACTCGCATCTACTCCACGATGGGCGCTCCGCACCCTGAGATCGCGGTTACGAGTACTCATTGATGGAACATCACATTTCATTGATATATGAAAGAGTTCATTACAACTGTTTCCTATACAACTACGGCTACTAGCTATCTATGCAGGGCTACTGGAGGTTCAACTTATTGGCTACCTGCTCCGCGATGGGAGCCATCTGCTCCAGCAACTCTGCGTACTGCTCATCCGAGCAGTTGGCGGCTACCCCGCCGGCGACTACCTCCACCGGGGCCTTCGGGAAGTACGACTTCATGAAGGCCGGCACCGCTTCGGGATTGACTTGGCCATGTGCTTCACATAGGCGGCCGGCCGGCTTGGCGCCTCACGAAGTCGATCCGCCAACGGAGCGATCTTGGGGCCGCCGGGTGCGGCACCGGGAGCCTCGCGATCGGGAGGGCGGCCTCTTCAAGGTCTTTCGAGCCGGGCCGGAGCGCCTCGCGATCTTCGTTCAACTTCGCAAAGATTTGTAGCGATTGACGAGGTCTCTATCGGATGAAATTCGCAACTCCATGTGCTTCTCGCACTCGAAGGCCGGCTCCTTGTAGTCGAGTTCAAGTACCGGCGGGCTTCTTGCTCCCGGTAGAAGAGATTTTTCATGCCGATCTCTCGAGCCCTTCGGCCGCTCCACCGGCCTTCGAGTTCTGCAACACCGGAACACAACAACGGGTCAGAGCTTGATGACTCGCAACAAGTACCCGACAAGCCAAGAGACATACCTTTATTCTTGTTGCGGAGGCTTTTGTTCTTCCGCACCAGCTCGTCGCCCTTCGCCTGCAAGTCCATCACATCGTTGTGGTACTTGGCGAAGGCGGCGTCAAGCTTCGACTGCATGGCGGCCGCGTGCTTCCTCGACTTCATGAGCTGCTCCTCCAGGGCTTCAGCTCGCAGTACCGTGTCGCCGTAGCCTTGCAGTAGATTCGACTTCTCGCGGGATCGCTCCGCGACGTCCTGCACAAGACAAGTTCAAGTCAAGCAGAGTACTCAACGCAAAGGGCTGACTACTAGGGAGGCAACGGCCACGTACCTTCATCCACTGTTCGGCTCGCCGCATCGCCTCCAAGTGCTGCGCCAACACCGCCGGCTCGACGAGATCGTCGGCAAGCAGCTCAATCCCGCCACGGCTACTCGGCGTAGCCTCCGTCATCGGCGCCGAGCGGATAGGCTCCGCGTCTTGGATCTCGGGGGATCGGATTGCCACCTCCAGGGCAACCCCTGGCGACGTGGTAGCCGCCTCCCCCTCGGCGGACTTCTCGACGGTTTCCCCCATGGGCTCGGGGGCTCCTACCGCGGCCTGCGGGACCCCTCGGTGTCAACTCCTCGCATGGGCACCCCTGCGGGGATGTCACCTCCCTCGGCGCCCGTCACCAAGGAACACGCGCATCGGTATCTACGACTACTCTTTTTGGGGCTCTACAGCTTCAGGAGGAGTACTCACCTTCGACTACGACCGCCCGCGGCGGCGGCGCTCGGCGACTGGGGGCTCGGTCGCGGCTTGGGCTTCGGAGCGGGCTCCTCGACGGGCGGCGCGGCCTTTCCCCGCCTCGCCGCCGTGGGCTCCTCTCCGTCCCGGCTCAAGTCCGTGGATTTTTCGCGCAAGTATCCACGAGAGGGTCGTCGAGATAAAATCGACTACTACAATGAGTACTACTCATGAAGGCGTGGTACTTACAAGTTCGACCGGACGATAGTCACGGCCGGAGCACCGAGGATGTCGGCGATATCAACCGGTCCACCCTCGGCGGGCGTTTCTTCTTCCGCCTCTCCGACTACCGCCTCCTCCACGGCGGCGGCGGCGGTGCGAAGTTTTCGCGCCCCTGCGGCTTCCACCTCTTCGGCGGCGGCGGTCGCGGGTACTCGCTCCCCTTCGGGGCAGGGGGCTGGCGCCCCAACCGCGCCGAAGTTCTTCGACAGTGGGGGCTGGACTTCGGCTTCCAGCCGGTTCCCCCACTGTGGGCCACATGCCCTCATCGCCTTCCTCCACGGCTCGCTGGCGGCCTCTCCTGCACACAAGGACGACTACTCGTCAGCACCGTACTCGATCACTGGGTACTCAACTACTTTGCTCAAGATGACTTACCTCTGGAGGCGTGGTCTCTGAGACCTTCATCTTCTTGGCTACCCGCTTCTTGGCGGGGTTGCGCGGCTTCCTCGGCGGCACAGCAAGGCTAGCCTCCAGGCTAGCCGGAGGGTCTTGGATGAGAGGTACATGAGGCAAGCCCGGACGGCTAAACCTCGACCGCAACCGGAAGCGGTCTGCCGCCGTCTCCTCGTCTTATTCGTCATCGGAGGTATCCTCCACGATGACGGGATCGTTGTCGTCTCCGACTACTCGGCGCTCCTTCACCTTCTCCACCGCTGGGATCTCAATTCCGCTCGGTGGTGGCCGCGGCTCGGAGACAAACCGTTTCACATCATCTCGCGCGAAAGACACAAAAGCGTCGCCACTCCCGCTACAAGCACCTACTACTCGACGAGGCGGGTACGGCTACTTACCTCGTTGGGCGGGCGCGCGGCGGAATATTCCTCGACGGGGGCACGCCGTGTACTCCGCATGTCCTTGAAGATCCTCGACAACCTCTCGATGATGTCGTTGTCCTCAATTTCGCCCCGGCATCCGCGACGTGTCGTCGTCGCCGGTGTACTCGAAGCCCATCGTATCCCGCGCTGACAGCGGCTGGATGCGGCGCTTCATGAAACTGAAGGCCACATGTTCGGCCCTCAGTCCTGCATCCCGCAGGGTCTTGATGCGTGCCAGCAATTCCGGGAGCTAGATCCCCTCTTGCATGGTGGGTTCCGTGTTCCACCACTCTTGGTGCTTGGGCTGCCGTCCGCTCGGCTTCGGCAGCTCGGGATGGTGGTTCGTGGTGTAGAACCACCTCGTCTTCCAATCCGTGTTGGAGTCCACGAGCTTGTACGCCGGGTGCGCTCGGCGGCATCTTCCCTCAACCGGATCCCGGCCCCTCCGACTACTGCGGGGTTGGAGGGGCGGGGCCGCGGCTTCACGCGGAAGAATTTCCGGAAGAGAACCCGGTGTGGCTTGATCCCCAAGAATGCTTCGCGAGAAATGGACGAAGACGAAGTGTGGAATATTCCGTTGGGGTTCAAGTTGAGGTACTCGATGCCATAGTACCACGAGAAACCCTTTGAAGAAATCGCTCGCCGGGGAGCGCAAGCCCGCGCTCCACGAAGCGCGAGAACATCGGGATCTCGTCTTGTGCTTTTTCCATCGGATAGGGATCTCCTGCGGCGGATCTCCACATATCGATCTCCTTCTCCCTGATGAACCCGCTGTTCAACAGGGTCAGCAAGTCTTCGGTCTTCACCTTCGACTTTTTCCACTCGCGGCTTGGGTCAGCGCGCGGTGGAGATGTGGGCGGCACCACTCCGGCGCCGGCCGCGGCAGCCTCTGCATGGCTCCTCTTCTTCCCGCCGGCCTTCGACGTCTTCGACGGGGACGGCTTCATCCTCCAAGAACAGGGAGTCTTCACTCGCATCCGCTCGGGGGCTACCCTACAGCTTTCGGGTGGCGATGCGTTCGGATCTACTACGGCGGCGGTGCTCGCTGGAGTGGATCTACTTCAAGATTCAAGTGGCGAATGACTGCGGCTCACTTGGGTGAAAAACCCTAAGGGGTTTCGGCTTGTATTTATAAGCCAAAACGCCTCCGTAACGGGCGGCTGAATAAGTCCACGCGCGGCTGACTCAGCGGCTGCGCGTGACTCTTCGTATTCTACTAGTCGACGCGCCTCATCTCGGGGGCTCGGCTACTTCTACTCGACTACCGGGACGCGGCTAGTCTCAAGAGCATCTCAGGACACATTCTCCAAGAAGACCCTTCAATTCGAGAGGAAGTACTCGACTCAAGGCTCGGGGGCTCCGTGCCACGTGTCCTTCGGTTTTTTCTCTCCGGATTTTTCGGGATTTTCTTGCCAAGACTTCGGATAGATCCTCAGCCAGAGCCCGCGGCTCGAGGCTCGGGGGCTACTCCACGTGGATTGCGGTTCTGCAAATCGCGTTTCCATAACGGCTTCGGCTTCAAGACAAGGCAAGCTTTTTTGAAGACCTTCGAAGGCAGATTTCAAGGACGCTTGGGACTACTCGAGAAGACTTCAGGATTGCTCAAACATCAGCTGGAGTACATTCCAGCCTCGGGATGCTTCGACTACTCTTGAGGACTTTGGACTTGTAGCACTCAGGGACGCTTGAGGACTACTGGTTAAGGCCTTCAAGACTACTTGAAGCTATCCTTCTCGACTACAAAGTACTCGGGGGCTTGTCGTATGGACCTCCCTGGGCCCACTACCTCGGTGGGTACCAGGACCGACTACTCGGTGGGCCCACGGGACTACCGGCTTGCGCTACACGGCACCCGAAGGCGTGGAGCACAAGGACGACACGGGGAGTAGTACTCGGTTAGGACTCGTACACGTTCCGCACCGTGTAGAGGTCTCCTAAACGTACTCGACTAGTACTCCTTCCCTACTCCGACTTGTAACCCCGCCTCCCGACTATATAAGGCGAGGCGGGGACCGATCTCGGGATCACCTCATCCAATCTCAACTCACGGCGCACTATTGCACCATCCCGTAATCGTGCCCTATCAATCCGAGCTACGCAGCATACAGGACGTAGGGTATTACGCACCTCGCGGCCCGAACCTGTCTAAATTGTGTGCCACGTGCCTCTTCCTTCGAGTTACCGATCTCGGCGAGTCACATTCATCTACTTCGGGTACTCCCCGTAGTAGGTTGCCGGTCCAAAACACCGACAGCGGCGGCCGTTGGCTTCCTTCGGTGTATCTCCTTCTTTCGGCGGCTTTCTGGTGAATGGATCTCAATGGTTCTCCTTCTTGGGGCACCTAGGGGTTTGTATTTATACCCTTGGGGAGTCTTGGGGCGTGCTCCACCTTACCATGCACGAGATCTTCCTTGGGAGAGAAGCGAACTTGGTTTCCATAAACTCAGTGTAGCGAACATGGCCCCATATGCCATTAGTTCGAGTTTGATTTTGGTGATTCATGACAACATGATCAATGGGACTAACCATATTGTTTAGCATGTCTTTGTAGACATTTCTAGGTCCCAAGGATGACAAAATACCACATGCCAAATTGTGAACATGTCAAAAACAAGAAAGAAAAGAAAAAGAAAGGACACTGTCGGATGAACCGACAGTACCTAGATAACAAGGGTCGGTGCAATGGTCGGACGAGTTGGTACACTGGGTGAAAACAAAGGCATCGTTGGATGAACCGACAGTCCATTTTCTAGTAGCGTCGGACGAGTTGCAGAGAAAAAGAAGTGAAGACAGTAGAGCACCGAATGATCTGACGGTCTGAGTATGGACACCGTCGGTCTATCCGACGCTTCATTTGAATGAAGACAGAGACGCGCCAAGACTAGAGCTTCAGCACCGGATGAACCGACGGTGAAGTAGTGGTTCATCCGACGCTCTTGAAGATGCATACAGTAAGGGTTTGGAGAAGAGTCCTTCAGCACCGAATGATCCGATGCACCGTCGTAGCATAGCGTCGGAGCAGTTCTGTCAGAGAACCTTAACGGCTAAGTGACGTGGGAGGTGCACCGGATGAACCGACACCCTGGAAAATCATAGCATCAGTTCATCTGACGCTTACTTTTTCAGAGGCCGTTAGCCAACGACTCTTTGGATGCCTTGGGCTATTTATACCCTTCCACTCACCCATTTGAGGTTGCTGGATTGTGTGGAAGTGCAAAGGAGTTCAAGACACCTAGAAGATCATATCCAATCCATCCAAGTACTTAATTGCTCATCTTAGACTTGCATATGCTTTGTGTATGTGCTTAGTGCTAGGCTTAGCTTAGAGCTGCGTGAGTGCAAGGTTGTGCCAACCTTGTGAGGTGATTCTTGAGTGAATTAAGGTGTACAAGGTTCGCCGGAAGCCTTGGGTCCTAAGTGTCTCACCGGCAATTGTCATCGACCCTCCGGCTTGGTGTGGAGCGGCGAGGACAGTTTGTGCGGGGGACGTGGAGACCCCCTTCCTTGGTGGAAAAGCTCCTTAGTGGAGACGGCATCAAGGTGACCAAGGGAGCTTGCCAAGTGCCTAAGTGGCTAGCCTTTGTGGCGAGTCAAGTGGTGCTCTTGGGAGAGACTTGGTGACCGGGAAGCAATACTCTTGTGTGAGTGCTTCAACAACATGGACTAGGGGTGGCTTAGTGCCTACCGATACCACGGGATAAATCGCGTGTCAAGATTTTGCTTCCTCTCATCCCCTTTACGGTTCCGCATTTACTCTATTGCAATCTTTGCTTGCCTGTACTTTCCTAGAGTAGAATCATGCTAGGACTAGCTATAGGTTGCAAACATTGTTTTGGGATGGGAGTTTCACACTAGAACGACCCTAGTTGCACATCTAGATAATATGTTCTAGTTTATCTTTGTGTAAAAATAGTGAAGCCATAGGTTAAGGTTTTTAGTTGCCTAATTCATCTTCTCCCCCTCTTAGGCTAACGAGCATCTGATTCCTTACAAGTGGTATTAGAGAGGGACTCACTTCCTTCACAAGGAAACACCAATTCGATTGGTGAATTGTGAAAACCGGCTCATTGGAACGGTTAGGCTTCACCGCCTAGTGAGTTCCTCTATAGAGGAATGAAAGGGGTGGATACCTTAGGTTTGGCTCCACATTTCGATGGTACGAGCTATCCTCGGTGGAAGGTTCTCATGGAGGCCTATCTCCAAGCAAAGGACCTTGATGTTTGGAGAGTCACCGATGAGTGCATGAAAAATAGTACTAAGAAGGAAAAGCAATTTGATGTGATTGCTAAGAGTATCATTTTATCCTCACTAGATGTAGGCGTTTTCAATATAGTTTTTAATTGTGAAAATGCTCATGAGCTATGGAAAACCATCAAGGAGCAAAATGAGGGTTCAAAAGAAGTTGCTAATGAACGCTATGGTTGTCTCCTTGAGGAATTCAATAGCTTTAAGCAACTTGCAAATGAAAATGCCGAATCTATGTACTCACGCCTAAATGTGCTTGTCAATGAGATTAATGCTTTAGGTGTGAAGAACATCACTGACGTGAACATCAACCGCAAGATCCTACAAAGTCTCCGGAAGCCCGATTGTGACTTGGTGAAAGCTATCATCTATGAGAAGAAGCTCGAAGAATTGAAGCCATCTCATATCTTGAGCAAGATCATGGCACATGTGCTTCAAATCATGCCCAAGTCCAAGAAGGCGCCGCAAGAACCATCTTCTCCAATCACAAGTCATGACCTTTCAAGCCAACAAGAGAAGGTTTTGAGTAGGATGGCTACTCATGGAAGCTCAAGCGAAGATGATGGTGATGATGAAGATTCCTCAAGTGATGAAGAGGTTGAATCCATGGTGGCCGAGTACGTGAATGTTGACGGTCGATTTTGATACACCTAGCTATAAGTTTACCGTCAACATTTGCACATATTTGATATTCTAACCAATGGTACTAACCCCCCGAGGTATCAAGTTCACTCTCGCATGTCGATTTTGGAGTTTGTTGTTTACGTAGGAAATTAATGTTAAAGAGGAGACTTTCGGGATAAGTTCATCAAGCACTTCAAGAGAAGATCATGAAGCCCGACACAAGTCAAGACACCTCATGAACATGACTCCAAAGGGCCCAAGGACCGAAGCATGAAGCCGGAAAACTCCAGGGACCTGGACAGAAGATGTTAAAGCTTGCGCGACAAGGAGCTCTGTCTAAACCGTGGAGAAGACGACGTCAAGGGCCCACATGCATAAGAAAGCAAGTCCACAATTGACCTAGAAGATCGGGGAGCGAACGGGTCCGAACCGGGACAAAACGGGCCTGGGCCGGTCGGCCCAGCCGGCCGGCCGGCTCCGGCGGTTCGGCCCGGTTCGCGCCCCCCCTTTGCCATAGGTGCTTGTCTATTTATTGCCTCTGCCTCCGCCGGCCGCCACATCCATCCATTCATCAGAGAGTCGCCGACACGAAGGAGAAGCATCGGGAGGAAGCCGACTGATAGGTTCTAACCCGGCGTTAGAACGAGGATGGCCCGATCTTCACGGCAGTAGGTCTTGAACTTGAAGAACGACAATGGGGTAGCGGAAAGAGGATGATAACTTACTGGAATTAGAAGATAACTTGCTGAAGATCAGCGGATAACTACCTTTATACCTAGCCAAGGTTGGATGCGACCGAAACGACGGGGAGAGAGACACCGAAACCGCGAGGACTTCGACTCGATCTCCAAACGACCGCAGAACCACAACCGGAGCTAATCCACACAAGGTGAGGCAGCCGTACTGGAACTCACAAAGCACGAACTAGTGGACCTCAGAGAGATCTCTTCACAAGTCCAAGTAGAACGAGGAAGAACAAGGGATGAGTAAGCACTCGGGCAGCTCGGCTGCAATATCACTGGATTAATCTCAAATCATCAAAAGTTGTCTTTAGCTTACATATGGGGGGTATTTATACTAGGAACAACCCTCCTAGGTGGGTGGAAACACGAAAACAAACTGAATACGTCGCCAATGTGAAAGGATCTCCCGAGATGACCTTCTGAGTTGTTTCCGCGTGACTGTTTGACTGCTAAGCAGTCTTCAATGTTTCGATCATAACTTCTTCTAGGAATCTTCAAATGACGTGCGACTGGATGCGTTGGAAAGCTAACTCGATAAGCTTTCCAACGGTGTATAGCATGCTATGTGAAACTTCGTAGATTGGTACAGTTTAATGCCCAAACTTCAGACTCCGGACTTTGCCGAATGACTTGCTGTTTGCTGGAAATTGCCGAATGACGAGAACTTTGCTGATTCTAGCTTCATGACCTTCGTCTTGATGATTCTCTTCAACGTACCTAAGTAGTATCAACATACAAGACTTAGGTAGCATAAAGTTATCATTGGAATTGAGTTGAAACTCATAAAGTAGCGTGTGCACCTCTTGTTGGATCTTTTTAGCTTGGCTACGAGTGATAGGTCCGGTAGAAATTGGAAATGTGGTTGGAGAGGCTGTCGGTGCTGGTATGGTCATATCATCCTCCCTCCCTTGAAAAGGAGTCGTCCTCGACTCTTCCAAGCCAAAGAACGGAGAGAGGTCAGCCACATTGAAACTTTTACTCACATCATAAGTACTTGGCAGATCAATTTCATAGGCATTGTCATTGATCTTGCGAAGCACTTTAAATGGACCATCCGCCCGGGGTTGCAGCTTGCTCTTGCGCTGGTCGGGAAATCTATCTTTGCGAAGATGCACCCAAACCAAGTCTCCTTGTTCGAACAATACTTTCTTTCAACCCTTGTTGGCACGCTTCTCGTACAACTGAGTCATCTTCTCAATGTTGGTTCTAGCTTGATCATGAAGCTTCTTGATAAATTCAGCTCGCTTGCTTGCGTCAAAATTCACACGCTCCTGCACAGGTAAGGGCAAAAGATCTATGGGAGCAGTGGGGTTGAAACCATATGCTATTTCAAGTGGAGAGAATTTAGTTGTTGAATGTACTGCCCTGTTGTATGCAAACTCAACATGTGGCAAGCTTTCTTCCCAAAGTTTTAAATTCCTCTTTAGAACAGCGCGCAACAACATTGAAAGTGTTCGATTTACAACTTCAGTTTTCCCATCCGTTTGTGGATGACATGTCGTAGAGAATAGCAAACGTGTTCCAAGTTTTCCCCACAAAATTCTACAAAAATAACTAAAAATTTTGTGTCACGATCAGAAACAATAGTGCGAGGCACTCCATGCAAACGCACAACTTCTTTGAAAAATAATTCAGCTATATGTGAGGCATCATCAGTTTTATGGCATGGGATAAAATGTGCCATTTTACTAAAACGATCAACCACAACAAAAATGGAATCCCTTCCCCTTTTGGTTCGTGGTAACCCCAAAACAAAATCCATTGAAATGTCTTCCCAAGGAGCGTTGGGAATAGGGAGAGGAGTGTAAAGTTCATGAGGGTTTAATCGAGACTTAGCTTTGTGGCATGATTCGCAGCAAAGAACATGTCTTTCAACATCTCTTCTCATCTTTGGCCAAAAGAAATGATCGGCCAGCACTTGCTCCGTCTTCTTAGCTCCGAAGTGTCCCATAAGACCACCTGCATGAGCTTCCTGTACAAGCAAAATTCGAACAGAGCAATCTGGAATGCATAGTTTGTTAGCTTGAAATAAAAATCCATCGTGCTTGTGATATTTTTCCCAGCCTTTGTCATTGCAACATTTGGAATAAGGTTCAGCAAAATAAGAGTCAGTTGCATATAATTCTTTTATACTTTCCAAGCCAAGAATTTTAGCATCGAGTTGAGTTATCAAAGCATGGCATCGAGACAATGTATCAGCAACCACATTCTCTTTTCCTTTTTTGTATTTAACAACATAAGGGAATGATTCAATAAATTCACACCATTTTGCATGCCTGTGATTCAGTTTTAATTGTCCTTTAAGATGTTTCAATGATTCATGATCTGAATGTATCACAAATTCTTTAGGAAAAAGATAATGTTGCCAAGTTTCCAAACTTCTAACAAGAGCATATAATTCTTTATCATAAACTGAATAATTAAGAGATGGACCACTTAGCTTTTCACTGAAGAATGCAATGGGCTTCCTTTCTTGCATCAGCACGCCTCGAATTCCAACTCCACTTGCATCACATACAATTTCAAACATCTTGCTGAAATCTGGGAGTGCCAGGACAGGGGCTGTTGTTAACTTCATTTTTAATTCTCCAGACGCCTTTTGTTGTGCTTCTCCCCACTTGAATGCACTTCTTTCTTGGTCAGCTCATTGATTGGGGCAGCAATGGTGCTGACATCCTTCACAAATCGCCGGTAGAAACCAGCAAGTCCGAGGAAGCTTCTCACTTGACTCACGTTCTGTGGAGGCGTCCATTCACGCACAGCCTTGATCTTCTCATCATCGACCTCCACACCTTGTCCTGAAACAACAAAACCAAGAAAAACTACCTTGTCGGTGCAAAAGGTGCACTTCTAAAGGTTAGCATATAATTTTTGCTCACGTAGGACAGCAAGCACACACTGAATATGTTGAACGTGTTCATCAAGAGTCTAGCTGTAAATTAATATGTCATCAAAATAAACCACGACAAACTTGCCAATGAATGGTCTAAGTACATGATTCATTAATCTCATAAAAGTACTAGGAGCATTGGTTAAACCGAAAGGCATTACTAACCATTCATATAACCCAAATTTTGTCTTAAAAGCAGTTTTCCATTCATCTCCCTCTTTCATTCTAATTTGGTGATAACCACTTCTTAAATCAATTTTAGTGAATATAATAGCACCACTAAGTTCATCAAGCATGTCATCTAATCGAGGACTTGGATACCATCCAACAACGAGAGCTCTGATGATTCTTCATCCGACTCCAGCTTAGACTCAGACTCGAGTGATGAAGAAATCAAGGATGGTGATGATGATGCAGCAAGGAAAGTAGTGAAGAAAAGAAGGAAGGCCGAGACGAAGAAGAAGAAGGCTAAGAAAATGGCCAAGAAGGTCCTCAAAAAGATGATTAAGAAGGTGCAAGCCAAGTACACTCAATTCGACTACTATGAAGTGCCCCACAACTATGCACAATTTCCGGGCAACCATCCAAACGACAAATTCTGTTCCGTACTATTGGGAAAGCCTCCCCATTTCGATGGGAAAGACTATCCCAAATGGGCTTAAGATATGCAAATGCACCTTTACGAGCTTCACCCTTCTCTTTGGAAAATTGTGTGTCTAGGCGTGAAAATCCCCGCCTAAGGAGAAGCCCTAACAATCGATCATGAGAAAGACCTCCACTGCAATGTGCAACCACCAAGATTCATCATGAGATCCTTGTGTGCTCAAGAGTTCAACAAGGTTCGGAACATCCAAATTGCCAAGGTGATTTGGGACACGCTCAAGGAAGCAGATGAGGGGACCGATCATGTGAGGCAAGGCAAAATTGACTTGATTCACGGAGAGCTTAAGCTATTTGTCATGAAGGATGAAGAAACCATGAGAGAAATGTATGATAGACTAATGCTCCTTGTCTCGGACATTAAAGCACTAGGAAGCGATGATTGGGATGACTCCAAGGTCACAAAGAAGTTGCTAAGAGCTTTCACCCCGAAGAACCCAAACCTAGAAACTATGATGAGAAGAGATCCAAACTACTACAAGATGACACCAATCTACTTCTTGGTGAGATCTTGCATCAAGAGTTAGTTGATCAAGATGTGGAGAAGTCGCTAAGCTTGAAGGTGAACAAGATTCTACCCCTCAATGCTAGCTTTAGTGAAGCGGTGGAAGTGAAGAAAAAGACTTCCAAGACCAAGAGTGAAGGAGGAAGCACAAATGAAGAAATCGCCTTTGCCATAAGGAAGTACAAGAAATTCTTGAAGTCAAGAGCATCAAATAAAGGCGGTGATGAAAGGAACAAGAAGTCTCAACAGAAATGCTATGAGTGTGGAGAGTATGGACACTTCATTGTCGAGTGTCCCAAGAATAAGAACAAGAATGAGGAAGAGGAGAAGTACAAGGAGAAGAGCAAGGAGTACAAGAACAAGTATCAAGGGCGTGCTCACGTGGGTCAACAATGGGACTCAAGTGATAAAGATAAAGAGGCAAAGAAGAAAGGCATGGCAACAATTTCCATGTCACAAGGATCATCATCACCACGCCTTTTCAATAACTTCTCCGACGATGAGGACAACTCTTACTTTTGCCTCATGGCAAGGGGGAGCAAGGTACAAGAATCAACCACCTCATCCTCTCTCACCTCTTCTTCATTGTGACAACCCCATCCGAGATAATTCCATACTATCGCCTAAACCACTCCATTTGGTCAATAAGTGATAATAAAGAAGCATCCTGTTGAGTGTTGCCGGGTTAACGCCCAGTAAATCAATTGACAACACAGAGAGGATCGAACGTATGCATTAAAACTCCCACGAAGGAGAGTCCAGATGGCCTTACAAAATAACCATCACATCCCCGTAGGGTTCATTATTACAAACATAGTTCTTTGACATGAAAGTAAATAGTTCAGAGTTTCTTGAAAACAGCGGAAGATAACTAAACGGTACGATCACATCATAGGAGGCCTGACCATGATGCAATCATTCCTCATCATCCACCCATTCCAGCTCCCAGCCGGGTGGAAGTTCTCCGGGCCACACATCACATGCATTACCTGGAACAACATTTATAAAGCAAGGCTGAGTATACTAATACTCAACAAGACTTACCCGTCTAAAAGAAAGACTTTACCTCTAAACATGCATGGCTTTTGGCTTGTGGCTTTGTTTGCCAAAAAGCTGCTAAGTAGTGAATCCTTACTTTCAATATTTTAGCTCATGTTCTAGTAGAAGTAACCATTACTAGATAAGCAACTATTACAATCAAGTTGTACAAACAATTAATCAAGTAATAATCTTCACAAAGTTCCATCAAAAAGGGATATCGTGGCCAGTCGGGTAAGTAGTCTCAGATGACGGTGAGAGGCCGACAATCGATTGATTCATAACCTTCCAAGGAGGACCTAAACACACGGGACCAAAAGTTCACCAACCAGGCGGTTCCCGTCATTCTTCGGTTTGGGGATAATAGCTCACAGTCTTAAGTACAAGGTTTATCTGGGAAACGCCACCAAGGTCACCCAGCCTCACGCATGCACTCGGGTGACGAGCCTGCGGCCGCAACCCTAAGAGTAGTGATAGTAAAACCCCGTACCGCCTCATTTAGGTACTAGGCTTATCGTACCCATTTCCGACAAGTGTTTAGTACTTTCAAACACTTAACCAACGAAGCCATTGGACCGGAGCCCAAATCCCATGCTCTTACCACATGAGCAATTCCATTTAAACATATGGTAATTCCATAAAAGAGATCCTATTCTCGTGGGTGACGAACATCACTTGACTTGTACTGGATCCTTAAAGCATAGCAAGTAGCGACCTAACATGCTAGTAAAAGATCATAGGTACTTATGGATCATGCAACTAGGGTTTCATTTCAACTCCTAAATGTAAATGCACATAAGATGACAAGAAGTAAATTCAGAAGTTTAAAGAAACACATGGGTTAATGAATAAACTGGGGCTTGCCTTCGTCACCACAAGCAGACACACCAACTTCCGGACTTTGGCTCGGGTCTTGCTCTACGGTCACGTAGTGCACGTCTCCTCGTGCTCCCTCGTCCTCGTCAGCCGGCACGAGCGTATAGCTACCGTCGGGGACTTCTACACGGGGAATGAAATGCAGTGATTAAGAGTGTTATTTTAATTTAATTCAAAAACAGTACCAAACAGCTACAAAGAGTATAAGGTTGGTCATATTCACCTTAAGAAAAGTATTTAAACATTTCTCCTTTTAAAGATAATCAAAAAGCTTATTTAGCGTTATTTTTAAGGTGATTGTGTGCACATCTATTTAAAAATATTTAATTTCAATACAAACAGCAAGGAATTTACTTTTGTACCACCATTTTACTTTCCTAACTCATTTCCTTAACTTATGCACAAGAGAATGTATTTTTCCTATTTTTCCCTTTTCTAGATTAATCTAGTTTACACTCTTTTACTCAACTAAACACCTCACATACTTGCCCAACAGTGCCCACTGGCCCTAATGACCAAGAACACTCCCTTGGACAGCAAGCAACTAGTTTTTGCACCACTGAATTTAATGCACAAAATAAAGGCATTTCTAGCTAGCATATAAGGGATTAATGCATATAAAAATAAATATAGCAAAAGTGAAGCCAAACTTTCTCCTACACATGCTTTGGTCCAAAACAAGCCTAAAGAACCATTAAACACACCTATGGCCATTATGGATCTTGTTATACATATTTATGATTAAAAACAAGCATAAATGAGGTAATAATATTTTTAACAGAGATAAAATCATGGTAAATTCACCAAGGATGCATTTTGGTATAATATGACAATATAAAGAAGTTGGGCTCAAGAATAATTATATTTTGAGCTACAAAAATCATCTAGGAAGATTTATCAATATCACAAGATAATTTATATAAAAAGATCCCTTCAGTAATTTTGTGCCAATTCTGTTGTGGTGACCAGTCCTGGCATGGAGTACAACATATCCAATATCCAGCTCAAGATCTTGGGTGGATTTTGCAGAATCACAGATCTTAGTATTTTACTTTTCAATTTTTCAAGCAAAAACTATAGCTCAAAAGTATATACATATTTGGAGAAAGTTGTAGTTCCTGTTACACTGAGCACAGAAAAATTGAGTTTGCTATTTTTGGATGTTTATACGATTCTAAATTGATTTTACAAGTTTCATCCAATACATTGCAAAGGGGAAAGAATCTTTTTGCGCGTAGGACCCTAGAAATTTTAAAACTTTCATAATTCGGCCCTTGGTTCCCCCCTTGGACCCGATGGCGGTGGCGTGCTCGCCGGCAGCGAGGTGGGGCACGGGGAGGTAAACAAGCGGTAGGGAAATGAAATTGGGCTCACCCGCGATCGATTGGTGGCGGTGGTTCGGCCGGGGAGGTCGCCGGCGAGCATCGGCGGCGGCGCAGAGGCGGCGCGGCACCGGAAGCTCAGACGGCGGTGAAGAAAGGGGCGATGATCAAATATGTGTTGCATCGGAAGCTTCCATGTGGCCTAGGGAAGATGCTAGGCAGGTCTCTGGACTAGGAGGATCGGCGGAGGGGTGAGCTCGGCAACGGCGGTCCGGCGGCGGCAGCGGAAGCTCGGGCTCCGGCGATCTTGCGGCTCGGCTTGATCAACAAGCGACTCGGAAAGGATTAGTGGTGCACAAGGAAGAGCTCAGGGGCTTGTGGGGGTGAGGGCGTCAACGGGAGGGAGGTTTGCACCGGCGGCGCCAATGGCGGAACAGAGGAGCTCGGGTGGCGGTGCGCGCGCGCGAAGGAGCGGCCGGGGACGGGTATTTATAGACACTGGAGGTCGGTTAGGAGGTCCTGGGGTCAACCACGTCGCCCGTGCATGCGCAGCATGGGCAGCAAGGCGCGGCGACGTGCGGCGGAGCGGCGGCCCAATGGCGAGCGGTGGTTGGCACGCCGGCGAGTGGAAAGCAGCCACCTGGCACTGTCCAAGCGCTCACGGACGTCACGCACAGTAGCACTCCGGTGCGGCGCATGGGCCGATGGGTCCTCTGGTGCCTTGGCGTGCGCGCGCAACTGGGGTACGTCGCGCCGACGTGGCGTCGCATGGCGCGACATCATGCGCGGGAGCGCCGGTGCTCAAAACCGTCTCGTTTAGCACTTTTCCAATCAAGTTTTCTCCAAAAATTTAAACAGAAGTGCTCCAAACTTTGAATACCAAAGTTGTCGAGTAGGTTACCCTCTACAATAATGCCAAAGGCTCTAGGGTGGTTTATCCAAGGGATTGAGCAGGAACGGCATGCCAACCCGGCCATTTTCTCAGCGCCGGTGAACAAGAGCCGAGTGAGTTCAAATGGATTTTTCACCAAGAATTTGCTTCGAATTTCAAATGCCAATCAACATCAAAGTTTTGTGCCTTGACATTCTACACATTTTTCCCTTTAGGCGGTTTTGAAGTGCTTAAGCAAAAATTTGAGGAACATGGCAAAGTTCTCTCTTCTCATATAGACAAGGTGATGACTTAGGGTTCTAGGGCTAGGGTTTTTGATCAAGTGTTGGTCCAAAGTGCTTAAGGTTGTAATTGGGGTCCAAAACACTCATTGCCACTTAAGTAAAACACAGGGTGTTATAGCCTACCCCTCTTAACAGGAATCTCGTCCCGAGATTTGAAATTTAAGAGATGAGTAGAAAGGTTACGTACTAGTTTGACTTGAAAGAAAACCCGGATACTTGGTATTTAGGAAGTGCTCGGTCTCCCACGTAGCTTCTTCTTCTGTGTGGTGACTCCACTGTATTTTACACATTTTTACTTTTTGTCTCCTAGTTTGTCATTCTTTATGATCCAATACTCTCATTGGATACTCTGCTAGGGATAGATCTGGTTCTATTTCTGCATTGGTCTCTTCAATTATTTGGGCTTCCGGAATCTTCTCACACTTCTTCAATTATGAGACGTGAAACACGTCGTCCACTGCAGACAATCGGTCGGGAAGTCGAATACGGTAGGCAACTGTACCAAACTTCTCGGTGACTTCATAAGGAACAATATAGTGTGGAGCTAATTTCCCTTTTACTCCAAAGCGTTGTACGCCTTTGGTCGGAGATACCTTTAGGTATACATAATTACCAATTTCAAACTCTTGAGGAGCTTTAGCTTTATCATGGTAACTCTTTTGCCTCATCTGAGCTACTCTCAGATTTTTTTCTAATCACACGCACTTTCTCTTCGACTTCTTGTACTAACTTAGGACCAAACCAGATTCGCTCGCCCGCTAGTGACCAATTTAGAGGGGTACACCACCTTTTTCCATACAGGGCTTCAAACGGGGCCATCTTCAAGCTTGCTTGATAACTATTGTTATAAGCAAACTCTGCTAGGGCTACGCATTTGTCCCAAGATTTGTCAAAATGAATGACGCAAGCTCTCAACATATCTTCTACTATCTGATTTACTCTTTCAGTCTAACCATCAGTCTGAGGATGATAGCTGGAGCTATGTATTAGTTTGGTTCCCAAAGATTCGGGCACTTGTGCCCAGAAGCAAGCAACAAACCGAGTGCCTCGATCTGACAGGATAGTCTTGGGAACACCGTGCAAGCGCACTACGAGGTCAATGTAGATTTCCGCATAGCGCTCAGCTGAATAGGTGGTGTGAACGGGGATAAAGTGAGTGGTCTTGGTAAGCCGGCCCACTATTACCCAAATGGAATCATGCTTCCGGGGCGTGAGAGGTAATCCGACAATGAAATCCATGCTGATATCGTCCCACTTCCATGCAGGAATGGATAATGGTTGCATTTGACCTGCGGTCTTCAGGTGACTAGCCTTGATTCTTTGACATGTATCACATCCGAACACATACTCGGCTATTTCGCCCTTCATATTGGACCACTAAAAGTTTTCCCTAAGATCTCGGTATGTTTCGGTACTTCCGGGGTGAATGGTGAACTTAGAGAGATGGGCCTCATCTAAAATTTCCTTCTTTAGGTCTTGATCCTGAGGTACCACTAGTCTTTGTCCGAACCAAACAACTCCCTTGTCGTCCCTCTGGAAACAATCATACTTGGGGTCTCTTTCTTCTAATTTCTGTTTGATTTTCTGAACCTCTTCATCAATGAGTTGAGCTATAGCAATTCTCTCATGGAGAGGAGATTCGATCGAGACAGCATGAAGCATGCCATGCTCGACCACTTCCAAGCTAAGCTTCCTCATTTCTTCACAGAAAGTTTCATTCTTCGGCTCTAACATTACATAGTTGCAATGCTTGCGGCTAAGCGCGTCTGCAACCACGTTAGCCTTGCCGGGATGATAATGGACTTCCAAATCAAAATACTTGATTAGTTCCAACCATCTTCTTTGCTTCATATTTAGATCAGATTGAGTGAAAATATACTTGAGACTCTTGTGGTCGGTGTAGATATTGCAGTGATTACCCATCAAGTAATGCCGCCAAAGTTTTAAGGCATGCACGACTGCCGCTAGCTCAAGATCATGAGTAGGATAGTTCTTCTCATGAGGTCGAAGTGCCCGTGAGGCATAGGCAATGACTCGGTTTTCTTGCATAAGCACACAACCAAGACCAGTGCCCGAAGCATCAGCAAACACCTCAAACGGTTTGGTCATATCCGGTTGAGTTAATACGGGAGCTGAGGTTAAATGTTTCCTCAAGGTATGGAAAGCTTGGTCACACTCCTCACTCCACACAAACTTGACACCCTTCTTCAATAATTCAGTCATGGGTTTAGCTATTCTGGAGAAGTCCGGAATAAACCGACGATAATAGCCTACTAGACCAAGAAAACTACGGATTTGATGTACTGACTTGGGTGGCTTCCAATCCATGACCTCTTGCACTTTGCTGGGATCCACGGAGATACCATCCTTGGAAATAGTGTGACCTAAAAACTTCACACCATCCAGCCAGAACTCACATTTAGAGAATTTGGCATAGAGTTTGTGATCTCTTAACCGCTGCAAGACAATACGAAGATGCTTCGCATGCTCGGCTTTGCTCTTGGAATAAATGAGAATATCATCGATGAAGACCACTACGAACTTGTCCAATTCATTCATGAAGACTAAGTTCATAAGGTACATGAAATAGGCAGGTGCATTGGTGAGACCAAAAGAAATTACTAGGAATTCATAAAGGTCGTATCGGGTGGAAAAGGCTGTCTTTGGAATGTCACTTGCCCGAATCTTGATTTGATGATAGCCTGATCAAAGATCAATCTTGGAAAAGACTTGGGCACCAGCCAATTGATCAAAGAGCACATCAATGCGGGGCAACGGATATTTATTCTTGATTGTCACCGCATTGAGTGGATGATAGTCAACACACATCCGCAAACTACCATCTTTCTTTTTCACAAAAAGAGCGGGGCTTCCCCAAGGAAAAGAACTTGGGCGGATATACCCCTTGTCAAGAAATTCTTGCGACTGAACTTTCAACTCAGCCAGTTCTTTGGGTGGCATTCGGTAAGGCCTTTTAGATATCGGTGCGGTGCCTGGCTGAAGTTCTATGACAAATTTGACGTCCCTGTCTGGTGGCATACCAGGCAAGTCATCGGGAAAGACATCTGCATACTCGCACACTATTGGAATGTCTTCTAGTTGGATGGTTATGGCAGCATAGGAACAAGGATTTATGCCTTCTACCCTAGGTAAGTACAAGGTGGTATGACCACTGGTAGGGGAATGGATTTCTATCATTATAGTGGCAATGTCCAAAACAACTTGATGTTGGGTCAACCAATTCATTCCTAGAATTACATCTAGACCTCCCAACCCGAAATGAATCAGGTTGGTTAAGAAATTTTTGCTGCCAAGCTGCAAAGGGATAGCTTTGGTTATAGTGTTGGAGAGGATTCTTCCTCCCGCCGTGGCTACTACGAAGGAATCTTTGGTATGACAAGAATGTAACCCCAACTTGCTCACTAGACTTTCACTAATGAAACTATGGGTTGCTCCAGAATTGAACAAAATTCTAATGGGGTGATCATGGATAGAGAATGTACCCGTCAGCACTGGTGCTCCCTCTGGAACGTCAACCAAGGTGGTGAAGTTGAGTTTGCCCTGCTTGACTTGCACCATGGGCTTCTTGCCTTGGTTTCCATGACGGAATCCTGAGCTTTCATTCTGCTTGTTCTTCCTGGGTTTGGGGCACTCATTGATGTAATGCCCGGGCTGCCCACAATTGTAACAGCGATGATCCTTGATAGCACTATTGTTATTGTTGTTAGCTGGGGGTGCATTAGGCTTGTATGGCTGCTTCTGTGCCTTATGGAACTGGAAGTTCCCAGATGGTTTATTCTGAGACGGGGTCACCCTCCATTGTCCGGTTGAAGATGACTGGGGAGGACCCTGAGTACCTTTCTTGACAAAGCGGAATTTCTTGCCCGACCCACCAGTAGCAGTGAATCCAGCCTGCCTCTTTCTGTCCTTCTGTGCTTTGGACATGGCATCCTCTTGAGAAATGGCCTTGTTCACCAGGTCCTGGTAACTGTTAGGCTTATAAAGATTAAGCCTCTCATAGAGATCCCCGTGTAGCCCATTACGGAAACGCTCTATCTTCTTGGCATCGTTTTCAACATGATGCCCACCATACTGACACAAGGCATTGAATTTCTTCGCATACTCATACACCGTGTCAGAGTCTTGCTTTAGAGCAAGCAACTCCTTCATCTTTCTATCCATGAGACCTTTAGGAATGTGATGTTCCTTTAAGGCCTGCTTGAATTCAGCCCACGTGATTTGATGTCCCGCAGGAATCATGGTCTTGAATTTCTCCCACCATATCAATGCTACACCACAGAGCTGGAGGGCAGCGAAGCTGGCCTTACACTCCTCTGAGCAGGGCAGAGTGAACACAGAGAACTTGGCCTCAATGGCCCTGATCCATGCATCGGCAGCCAGTGGCTCCTTGGGCTCTTCGAAAGTCGGGGGCTTCATGGCATAGAAGTGCTCATATTTGGTGACTCGAGGCTGGCCGTCGATGTTTTCCCCACGGGGATTGTTCTGCAGCTGTTGAGCAAGCTGCTGCTACATTTGCAAGAGCTGCCGCATCACCTCTGTTTGGGTGACCATAAACTGCTCTTGAATGGTCATGTTGGGAGGAGGAGGCGGAGCGTCACTCCCACTTGCACCAAAACCATTGGGAGAAGTACGAGTTTGTCCCACCATCTGAAATCCATGAGATTTTCATTAGTTACATATTCACAAGCTTGTTTACATATCCACAAGAAGAATATGCAAAACGAAAACTCATAGCATCAATTTGGTGAAAACCGGACAGCACAGCTGAGTAACTAGAAAATTCATAACTCTCTGCCCTTAATAGCAAAAACTCCCATTTTTTGTCAGTAAGTGCAAAATTTCATGAGCTCCAACATTGGTATTCAACCCGAGGTCTAGTTCCAACGTTAACATGCCCGAAAAATTCCAACACCGAGGTTCTGCCTAGCTGTTTTTCTGTAGGCCGAACTGCATAATTTTCGCTATAATTCTGGGTACGCGCATGCAATGTTGGTGAATTTTGGTGAGCATAATCTCCACAACATAACACATAAGATTGGTATTCAGCACAAGGTGAAACTATGATCACAACAACCCTAAATTATTCATTGAAACATGACAACATCGAGATGTCCATCCAAGCATTACATGATGCGGAGTCTTTTGGATCGCTTACAAACTTATGTACAACAAAAGGTCATCAAATATACTCTCCGAGCAGCCTCTACCCATAGACAAAAGCTAGCTGAGGAAGCTAAACTAAGAGTACATGATTACCCTCCCAAAAGACAACTGCTAAAACCACTAATAGCCCGCAGCGGAGTCAGCACTAGTGTCCGGAGAATCGGGTGGTGGACCACCAACACTGTCCTCGCTCAAGCCCGAAACTCCCAATAGCTCGTCTGGAGCGGCAGGTGCAGACGGTGGTGCGATCGGCGGCTGCTGCCCCTGCTGGGCCATCGCCTATCACACCTCTACCTCTATCTTCATCTCAGCTACCTGGTTCTGCATCTCAACCACGTTCTGCACCAAGGCAAAACGCTGGGCCTCAGTGCGAGCTAGTTGCACCTGAGTCATCTCAAGAGCGTGATCTCGGGTGAACAGCTGCTCCGTGAGCTCGGCATGCTCCTGGTGCCATTGGATACGCTCGTCCTGAAGCGTAACAATCTCCTACTAGAGGTGAGCAACGGTCTGTCGCTCGTACTGAAGGTCGAGGGTGAGGATATCCCTCATCGTTGTGGAGTCCATCAACACAACTGAGAGCATACCCTGAGTGGAAAGACGAAACACCTGCATGTTGTACACCGCCTCCAAGAACCTCAGAAGCTGGCGCACAACAACCATTGGAGGGTCTGTCGTGAGCAACACGTCGGTGAGCGAGATACGCTCACGCCAAGCAGGGTCGAGTGGGTCCATGGCCGGGAACAAACCCTGCGTAGTGAGCATCACCTCGTCCGGGTGCCTGCTCGCAGAAGGTGTGAAGGATCTGCATGGCCGCGGACTCAACCGACTCGACACCGCGGTGAGCAAAGAACATCAAGCTCAAGTCCGCCCACTCCGGGTGCTCGTGGTGGGGGAGCACGGTAGCGGTCGTGCGGGCGTAGGGAACACCCTGGTCCCAAAAAGAGACCACCTCGTACAGCGGCGGCGTAGCGTAGCCCACCTCACTGAGGGTCTCCCGCAAAATGTGGGGAAAACCCTCCCAGTGAAGGGCATCGGTACGAATGGTACCGTCCGCGTCGATCTCGTAGATCGATGGCTGCGCCATCTGTACAAAAATTAGGAACTACACGTTAGATATCAATCGACATCAACGAGCAAAAGGGTAAAATCTGGTAGGTATGAACAAAAATTCATAACATAAAAACCAGGACCCCAAAAATTCCCAAATTTTTGCAGAAACTTAATGACATGATTATGCACACTTTTGGTATTCAAAGGTAGATCTAGATTGGATTGGAACATACTCGAAAATTTCATTTGCAGGGGGATGCTGCTCTGAAAAACAGCAAAACAGAGGCTCACTAAACGGAGCATAACTCTCTGCAGAAAATTCCTAAAATCCTGAAAAATTCACAGTGGATGCTCAACTTGATAAGAAACAACTTTCCTAAAGGATGTCTAGTCAGATTACTTACAGATTTGGCTACAAAAATTAAAAAATGACAGAGACAGAATCTGCCAGAAATTTCCTAAGACCAAAAGAGAGGAAAGCCTTATCTAAGATCAACCAAATTACTTAGAAAAATTATTCGAGCAACCGGGGACCAATTTTAGGTTCAACAAGATTTTAATTATGCATGCACACGCCTTAAACGACCTTACTCAACTAGATCAAAAAGACGTAGTTAGTGCCGGTGGCAAGCTTATAATCGGCTCTCCTTATAATAACTAGTCGGAGCTACTCGATTCGCACTTAACGACTTACGAACGTTGTTAGTGTACCTACAGAAAACGAACCTTTCACGCCAGCACGTCACGTAAGCATCCACATACATTACTGTTCACTATAGAAACGGTATCCATGCGTCAAGCCGATGCATGCACAGCGTCCAACCTCTGACACCCTCGTTTGAATGGAGTGTATCCTTGCCTCGCATGATCGACATGCGGAATGCACACGTATGAGACAGGTGGCAACACCACAACTCATATCTAGACGCGAAGATGGGATCCGTGGAATGGATCGCTCCATCAACCCTCTCAATTCCCGTGATGCGGAACAGAACACGTATGAAACACGTGGCTCATCTAGTTTGGTTGTGCAAGAAAGTAAGACTGACATAAAGTAAAGTGCTGGTAGTTAGCAAATTAAACTGTAGATTCTTATGCCACCTTAAGGAACCCAAAATTCCCTCTAGGGCCTCTCGATCTAGATCATTCCTTAATGATCCAACGGATTTTCAAAATACAATCAATCTTGGCAAGTTTTATTGTAAATCCTGTGATTAGTATTAATCTAATCAGTCCGGTGCATACGGATGCTCTGGTACCAACTGTGACAACCCCACCCGAGATAATTCCGTACTATCGCCTAAACGACTCCATTTGGTCATTAAGAGATAATAAAGAAGCATCCTGTTGAGTGTTGCCGGGATAACTCCCGGTAAATCACTTGACAACACAGAGAGGATCGAACGTATGCATTAAAACTCCCATGAAGGAGAGTCCAGAGTGCCTTACAAATTAACCATCACATCCCTGTAGGGTTCATTATTACAAATATAGTTCTTTGACATGAAAGTAAATAGTTCAGAGTTTATGGAAAACAGCGGAAGATAACTAAACGGTACGATCACATCATAGGAGGCATGTCCATGATGCAATCATTCCTCATCATCCACCCATTCCAGCTCCCAGCCGGGTGGAAGTGCTCTGGGCCACACATCACATGCATTACCTAGAACAACATTTATAAAGTAAGGCTGAGTATACTAATACTCAACAAGACTTACCCGTCTAAAAGAAAGACTTTACCTTTAAACATGCATGGCTTTTGGCTTGTGGGTTTGTTTGCCAAAAAGCTACTAAGTAGTGAGTCCTTACTTTCAATATTTTAGCTCATGTTCTAGTAGAAGTAACCATTACTAGATAAGCAACTATTACAATCAAGTTGTACAAACAATTAATCAAGTATTAATCTTCACAAAGTTCCATCAAAAAGGGATATCACGACCAGTCGGGTAAGTAGTCTCAGATGATGGTGAGAGGCCGACAATCGATTGATTCATATCCTTGCAAGGTGGACCTAAACACACGGGAGGTGCCCTCACCAAGAGTTCACCAACCAGGCGGTTGCCATCATTCTTCGGTTTGGGGATAATAGCTCACAGTATTAAGTACAAGGTTTATCTGGGCTACGCCACCAAGGTCACCCAGCCTCACGCATGCACTCGGGTGGCGAGCCCGCGGCCGCAACCCTAAGAGTAGTGATAGTAAAACCCCGTACCGCCACATTTAGGTACTAGGCTTATCATACCCATTTCCGACAAGTGTTTAGTGCTTTCAAACACTTAACCAATGAAGCCATTGGACAAGAGCCCAAATCCCATGCTCTTACCACGTGAGAAATTCCATTTAAACATATGGTAATTCCATAAAGGAGATCCTATTCTCGCGAGTGACGAACATCACTCGACTTGTACCAGATCCTTAAAGCATAGCAACTAGTGACCTAACATGCTAGTAAAAGATCATAGGTACTTATGGATCATGCAACTAGGGTTTCATTTCAACTCCTGAACGTAAATGCACATAAGATGACAAGAAGTAAATTCAGAAGTTTAAAGAAACACATGGGTTAATGAATAAACCGGGGCTTGCCTTCGTCAGCACAAGCAGACACACCAACTTCCGGACTTTGGCCCGGGTCTTGCTCTACAGTCACGTAGTGCACGTCTCCTCCTGCTCCCTCGTCCTCGTCAGCCGGCATGAGCGTATAGCTACCGTCGGGGACTTCTACACAGGGAATGCAATGCAGTGATTAGGAGTGCAATTATTTTAATTTAATTCAAAAACAGTACCGAACAGGTACAAAGACTATAAGGTTGGTCATATTCACCTTAAGAAAAGTATTTAAACATTTCTCCTTTTAAAGATAATCAAAAAGCTTATTTAGCCTTCTTTTTAAGGTGATTGTGTGCACATCTATTTAAAAATATTTAATTTAAATACAAACAGAAAGGAATTTACTTTTGTACCACCATTTTACTTTCCTAACTCATTTCCTTAACTTATGCACAAGAGAATGTATTTTTCCTATTTTTCCCTTTTCTAGATTAATCTAGTTTACACTCTTTTACTCAACTAAACACCTCACAAACTTGCCCAATAATGCCCACTGGCCCTAATGACCAGGAACACTCCCTTGGACAGCAAGCAACTACTTTTTGCACCACTGAATTTAATGCACAAAATAAAGGCATTTCTATCTAGCATATAAGGGATTAATGCATATAAAAAAATATAGCAGAAGTGAACCCAAACTTTCTCCTACATATGATTTGATCCAAAACAAGCCTAAAGAACCAATAAACACACCTATAGCCCTTATGGATCTTGTTATACATATTTATGATTAAAAACAAGCATAAATGAGGAAATAATATTTATATCAGAGATGCATTTTTGTATAATATGACAATAGCCAGAATAATTATATTTTGAGCTACAAAAATCATCTAGGCAGATTTATCAATATGACAAGATAATTTATATAAACATATCCCTTCAGTAACTTTGTCCAATTTTGGTGTGGTGACCAGTCCTGGCATGTAGTACAACATATCCAAAATCCAGCTCAAGATCTTGGGTGGATTTTGCAGAATCAATGATCTAGCTATTTTACTTTTCAATTTTTCAAGCAAAAACTATAGCTCAAAAGTATATACATATTTGGAGAAAGTTGTAGTTCTTGTTACACTAAGCACAGCTAAATTGAGATTGCTATTTTTGGATTTTTCTACGATTTTAAATTGATTGTACAAGTTTCAGCCAATACGTAGCAAAGGGGAAAGAATCTTTTTGCGTGTAGGACACTAGAACTTTTAAAACTTTCACAATTTGGCCCTTGGTCCCCCCCCCCCTTGGACCTGATGGTAGTGGCGTGCTCACCGGCGGTGAGGTGGGGCACGGGGAGGTAAACAAGCGGCAGGGAAATGAAGTTGGGCTCACCCGCGATCGATTGGTGGCGGTGGTTCGGCCGGGGAGGTCGCCGGCTAGCGGCGGCGGCGGCGCAGAGGCGGCGCGGCCGCGGAAGCTCGAACAGCGGTGAAGAAAGGGGCGATGCTCAACAATGTGTTGCACCGGAAGCTTCCATGTGGCCTAGGGAAGATGCTAGGTAGGTCTCTGGACTCGGAGGATCAGCGGAGGGGCGAGCTCGGCAATGGCGGTCTGGCGGCGACCGCGGAAGCTTGAGCTCCGGCAATTGTGCGGCTGGGCTTGATCAACAAGCGACTCGGGAAGGTTTAGTGGTGCACAAGGAAGAGCTCAGGGGCTTGTGGGGGTGAGGGCGTCAACGGGAGGGAGGTTTGCACCGGCGGCGCAATGGCGGAACGGCGGAGCTCGGGTAGCGGTGCGCGCGCGCGAAGGAGCGGCTGGAGACGAGTATTTATAGACGCTGGAGGTCAGTTAGGAGGTCCTGGGGTCAACCACGTCGCCGGTGCATGTGCGGCGTGGGCAGCAAGGCGCGGTGACGTGCGACAGAGCGGCGGCCTAATGGCGAGTGGCGGTTGGCACGCCGGTGAGTGGAAAGCAACCACCTGGCACCGTCCAAGCGCTCACGGACGTCACGCACGCAGCACTCCGGTGCGGCGCATGGACCGATGGGTCCTCCGGTGCCTCGGCGTGCGCGCGCAACCGGGGTACGGCGCGCCGACGTGGCGTCGCGCGGCGCAACATCGTGCGCGGGAGCGCCGGTGCTCAAAACCGTCTCGTTTAGCACTTTTCCAATCAAGTTTTCTCCAAAAATTTAAACAGAAGTGCTCCAACTTTGAATACCAAAGTTGTCGAGTAGTTTACCCTCTACAATAATGCCAAAGGCTCTAGGGTGGTTTATCCAAGGGATTGAGCAGGAACGGCATGCCAACCTGGCCATTTTCTCGGCGTCGGTGAACAGGAGCCGAGTGAGTTCAAATGGATTTTTCACCAAGAATTTCTTCGAATTTCAAATGCCAATCAACAGCAAAGTTGTGTGCCTTGACATTCTACACATTTTTCCCTTTGGTTGGTTTTGAAGTGCTTAAGCAAAAATTTGAGGAATGTGGCAAAGTTCTCTCTGCTCATATAGACAAGGTGATGACTTAGGGTTCTAGGGCTAGGGTTTTTTATCAAGTGTTGGTTCAAAGTGCTTAAGGTTGTAATTAGGGTCCAAAATACTCATTGCCACTTAAGTAAAAACACAGGGTGTTACATTCATCCACACCTAGTAACATAGATGATCTAGATACTGAAGAAGAAATTGAAGCCAACATGATAAAGAAATTTAGTAAAAAAGGCTATAAAGAAATCAAGAGCCTTTTGGAGAAATTAGAGAAAATGAAAGTGTCCCTCCATGAGCAAGAAGATTTGCTTATCCTTGAGAAGAAAAGAAACCTTACTCTAGAGAGACGCCTTGCCGAAGAGGTGGCTAAGGTGGAGAAGTTGACCATAGACTTGTCCTTAGCCAATGACACCAACAAGAGGATGTCAAAGTATTGCACTTTGGAAAATGAATCTCTAGCTTCCCCGAAGGCCACTCATAGTGAGCTTCAAACAAGCTTCTCACGCTTGATGGATAAACACAAAAATCTTGAAGCAAACTATAGTGTTCTTTGGGAAAGCACCAAAGCCAGTCCTAAGGCAAAACTTGACTCTAATGCCTCCACTAGCAAAGGTTGTTCTCTATTCTCTAATGTTGATGTAAATGCTCTTAAGACTAACCTTACAAGTCTGGAAGAGACAATCAAGAGCAAGGATAAGGAAATCGCCCGATTGAACATGTTGATTAATCAAGGCAAGATTGGTGCCAAATCCAAACCAAAGGTAATTGACAAGCAAGGACTTGGGCACTACATGGACAACAAGGCAATGGTAGGGTGGTGGTGAAAGGGCATGAGATCCCCTTGTGGAACAAGGGAGGCTACCTCAACACGATAATGGATATTGCCCAGAGTGTCGCCACCTCTACCACAACAAAGGACAAGCCAAAGGTTGTGAACATCACAAATGGAAATGGTAGGGTTAATTCTCCGTCAAAGGAATCGAAGGATGTGGTGGAACACAAGCCCTCTCCCAACTATACTTGTGACTATGTTGTGACCTTGGACCACAATGGTAAAATGGTGGTCAAGTATGTTGGAGCCTACAACAGGAAGGGTATGAGGAAGAGTGCGTGGGTTCCCAAAGTTTATTCTTCTAACCTCCAAGGACCCAAATCCTTTTTGGTACGTAAAAGAAAAGCTTAAACTTGTTTTGTAGGCCTACACCTCTGGTGGAAGCGCATGGTTGATTGATAGTGGAGCCACTAATCATATGACCATAGATGAAGGCTTGTTTGCATCCCTTGATCATTATGACACCCCTACGGAAACTATCATCTACGGAGATAATGGTCAAGGTGATGTTGTCGGTTTAGGTAAAATTGCTATCTCAACAACAAATTTAATTGAAGATGTTTATCATGTTCAAGGTTTAGGGTACAACTTGTTGTCGGTTTCACAACTTTGTGAGAAAGGCTACAATTGTCTCTTTAGCCATGAGGATGTGACCGTCTCTAGAAGGGAGGATTCCTCTATTGTCTTTGCAGGTCATCTAAGGGGAAAGCTTTACTATGTGGATTTCACAAAAGTAAAGGTGGATCCTAAGGCTTGCTTAATGGCAAAAACTGACTTGGGTTGGATGTGGCATCGCTGACTAGCCCATAACGGCATGAGGAACTTGGCCAAACTTCAAAAAGACGAGCACATCCTAGGACTAAAAATGTTGTTTTTGAGAAAGATAGGTTGTGTCTATTCGAAAAAAAGAAAGATAGGTTGTGTAGTGCTTGTCAAGCTGGGAAGTAAGTTGGAGTGCATCATCCCGCAAAGAACATCATATCCTCATCAAGATCGTTGAAGCTACTACACATGGACCTGTTTGGACCAATCACCTACATATGCATCATTGGTAACAAATATGGTCTAGTAATTGTTGATGACTTTTCTCGATTCACTTGGGGTATTCTTTTTGCGAGATAAGAGTGAAGCAAAGGGAGTGGTCAAAAAGTTCATTAGAAGAGTTCAAAATGAGTTCGAGCTCAAGGTCAAGAACATAAGAAGTGACAATGGCTCAGAGTTTAGGAACACTCAAGTTGAAGAGTCCTTCGATGAAGAAGGCATCAAGCATGAACTATCCACTCCATATACTCCTCAACAAAATGGCATTTTTGAGAGGAAGAACTCTACGTTGATTGAAGCGGCAAGAACAATGCTTGATGAATACAAGACTCCGGACTCAGTTTGGTCAGAAGCCGTCAACACTGCATGCCATGCTGCCAGCCGCCTCTACCTCCACAAGTACTTGAACAAGACACCCTATGAGATCATCACCGATAACAAACCTAGTGTGCACTACTTTAGGGTCTTTGGGTGTAAGTGTTTCATACTTAATAAGAAACCCAAAGCCTCGAAGTTTGCATCCAAGGTTGATGAAGGTTTTCTCATTGGTTATGGAACTAAGGAACATACCTATCATATTTTCAACAAAACCACCGGTTGTGTTGAGACCACGGTAGATGTGAAATTTGATGAATCCAACGGCTCTCAAGAAGAGCAAGTTAGTGAAAACCTTGTAGATGATGAAGAGCCTCCAAGTGTATCCATCTTTAGAATGGGCACCGGTGAAGTGATGCCTCGTGAGGTTCATGTTCAAGCTCCGGTTGACACAAGCAATCAACATCCATCATTAACAACAAGAGTGGAACCACCTAGTTCTCAAGGTCATCAAGAGAAAAGTCAAGTTCATGGTGACGACCATGAACGGTGCTTTAATCAAGAGGGAGAATAAGGTAGTGAAGCTCAAGTAGAAGCTTCACAAGTTTAAGACGAAGATGATGGACCCATTCAACATCAATCTCAAGCACCACACCCAAGAGTACATCATATGGTTTAACGGAATCATCCCGTCGACAACATACTTGGGAGTATCTAAAGAGGGTTAACCACTCGCTCTAGATTGTCAAATTTTTGTGCAATTTACTCATTTCTTTCCTCTTTGGAAACTCGTAGTGTGGAACAAGCTCTTGAGGACCCAGATTGAATCATTGCTATAGAGGAAGAGTTGAACAACTTTAATAGAAATGAAGTTTGGGAGTTGGTGCCAAGACCCAAGAAAAATGTGATCGGCATCAAATGGGTTTTTAGGAACAAGCAAGATGAATTTGGTGTCATCACAAAGAATAAGGCAAAGCTCGTGGGCAAAGGTTACACTCAAGTTGAAGGCTTGGACTTTGGAGAGACCTATGATACGGTAGCAAGGCTTGAGTCAATTCATATCCTTTTGGCCTGTGCTACTCATCATGACTTCAAGCTTCACCAAATGGATGTCAAGAGCGCCTTCTTGAATGGACCTCTCCAAGAAGAAGTATATGTTGAACAACCACCAGGCTTTGAATATCCAAACTTCCCCAACCATGTGTACAAGCTCCATAAGGCGCTCTATGGGCTCAAGCAAGACCCTAGACCATAGTATGAATGCCTTAATGATTTTCTTCTCAAGAATGATTTTGAGATAGGCAAAGCCAATTCTACTCTCTTCATTCAAAGAAATGGAAAAGATATCTTTGTATGCCAAATTTATGTTGATGACATTATCTTTGGATCTACTAATGATAAATTTTGTGAAGAGTTTAGTAGGATCATGACCAAGAGGTTCGAGATGTCTATGATGGGTGAATTGAAGTTCTTCCTTAGGTTTCAAATCAAGCAATTGAAGGAAGGGACTTTCCTGTGTCAAACCAAGTTTGTGAAGGATATTCTCAAGAGGTTTGACATGGCCGATTCCAAGCCCATCAAGACCCTTATGGCTTTAAATGGACATCTTGATCTCAATGAAGAAGGGAAGTCGGTCGACTAAAAGGTATTTCGTTCCATGATTGGCTCCCTCCTTAACCTTTGTCCATCTAGGCCCAATATAATGCTTAGTGTGTGCATGTGTGCAAGATTTCAAGCTAATCTTAAGGAGTGTCATCTAATGGCCATTAAGAGAATCTTTAGATATTTGGTACACACTCCCAACCTAGGCTTATGGTATCCCAAGGGCTCCACTTTTGATTTACTTGGCTACTCCGATTTAGACTATGCCGGTTGCAAAGTAGATCGAAAGAGCACTACCGGGACTTACCAATTTCTTGGTAGGTCTTTAGTGTAGTGGAGCTCAAAGAAGCAAAATTCGGTTTCTTTGTCCACCGACGAAGCCAAGTATGTGGCGGCCGGTGCATGTTGTGCACAACTCTTGTGGATGAAGCAAACATGAGTGATTACGGTTGTGAGTTTAGTAAGATTCCACTCTTGTGTGACAATGAGAGTGACATCAAGCTAGCAAACAATCCGGTGCAACACTCTAGAACAAAGCACATATATATTCGACATCATTTCTTAAGGGATCATGAGGCTAAGGGAGATATTGCTCTACATCATGTCAGCACCGTGAGGCAACTTGCCGGTATCTTCACTAAGCCTCTAGATGAGCAAAGGTTTTGTGCTTTGAGAAGTGAGTTAAATATCTTGGATTCTCATAACTTGGCTTAACTTGTTGCACACAATTTTTTGATGCCTATATAGAGAGAAAAATGATTTATTTTCTTAGTTTTGTGTGTGTCTTACAAAATTGGTTCTTTCCATGATCTTTAGTGATCATAGCTTTGCTTGATTGATTGTGCCTGATCACCAAATATTATGGTTGTTCTACATGTCCCTAACACTATTTCTCTATCTCTTTCATCTGAATCTCTAAATCTATTGAAAAGATATCAAATGCCTCGGTAGTACCAGCACAAGGCCGGAACTACCGATACGATCTTACTGTTGAATTTTCGAAAACCTCAGTACTACCGGCACCCCGTCGGCACTACCGCTAAGAGCCGTCTGGCAGAATTAAAAGGGACCTCGGTAGTACCAATCCCATGTTAGTACTACTAATAAGTGCCTTGAGTGGAATTTTCCTTGGACCTCGGCAGTACCGAGCCAGGGCCGGTACTACCGATAAATCGCGTAAAGGTATATATAGCCGCTAGGGGTCGGTCGAACCCTAATTCACTCCTTTAGACCGTTGCCACCCCTCTCTTCTGCTCTCTCTCTCAAATCCACCAAGAAGATCTCAAGTTTGGACTGTGGAATTGTGAAGCCCTTCGATTCTTTTGATTCCCCATCCCTCGGAACATCCGATCCTCGCCAAGAGTTCTTCGATTCGCGCAGGAAGAGCTCAAGGTATCTCATTCAAAATCTCGAGGCTCGATCTCTAAATGCCTTTGTTTCTAGGACCACTGCCATAGGGAATCATCCCTTTTCTTGTCTTACAACTCATGCCTATGATCTTAGAAAGTTTAGTTGGTTGAAATTCTCAATCACATGGATCACATCTACAGTACCGATCCCCGTCCGTACTACCGACCCTGGGCCGGAAGTATCGACAACCACCTGGTGAAGTTGATGTGGTTCAAGCTAGCTTTCAATTCTTTTCAAATCCTTTCCAATCATCTTATGCCTCAATTCCATATCATCTCAGATGGCACGTGAAGGTAAGCAAGTGATTCAAGAGGGCTCCAACGACGATATCCCCATCTCCAAAAGGAAGAGGAAGGTGGGCACTAGCGCTCAACGTCCACATGGTCGTGGCCGTACTGCTCCTCCTGCAGCACCACATCGATCCACCAATCAAGGTTGCTGTGCCCGTACCAAGCAAGCTCATGCATCGGATGATCTCTATGAAGACATTTCGGTGGATTCTCTCGCTTAGTTTGTGTTGAGCCCATCCATTCCTCCTCGTCCAACTGTCCATGGTATTCTAAAGATGGCGGACTAATAAAGTGGAACTCATGATGTATACAAGGAGACGTACACCGACCCGACCTTGTATCGAAAGGAGTTTGATTCAGATTTCTGCTTATGGCTTAAGTTCAATGATCATCTTGGCCAAGGGGAATGTTGACATTTCTTAACGCAACTTCCAAAGAATAGATCTAGATTTCATTCTAAGCAATGGCTCAAGAAATGTTGGTTGGTATAAGATAAGCCTACAAAAATATTATGGTAGATAATCCGCAAGTGCACGGATACCAGTGAGAATTTCACCCGGGGTGATGGGTTTTAAAATATCGTATCCACAAGGAAGATGGATAGATGTAACAACAGACATAGGGATGGCAATAGACTACTTTATGGACTTTGATGGAATGGCACATACTTTAACAGGGGTAAGCCAAATGATAAAGTAATGATAAATCAGACAGGTAGAGGCACATGTGGAGCATAGAACATACTATACCTAGTCTAGATTAGAATTTGATTTATGTAAGAGGCACAATTCTATATAGCATACAAAGACTGAGTTATTCGTCTATTCTAATGTAACATATCATCACATATAGAATAGTCATGGATAAATGTGAACACCCCGAAGATTACCCAAGAAGATCAAGGACGAAACTTGATCCTCCCAAGAATCATTGTTTGACTAGTCTTATACTCGGGGGGTGGACTACAAAGGACTCAATAGGCCTGTCACGCCCACGATCTACCACACGACCCAGAGTATAAGGTGAATCCGCAAGTAAATTATATCTAAGCACCATGCTTACATACTTTCTACTACATAGCATACGATAGCATACGCGTGTAATATACTAGAAGCTCTATGAATAAGTGCATAGACATCATTAATCATGACTACATCAAATATACTACTAGAATAAAGTAAGAACTTAGCAATTGCACACATAACATTGAAATAGCATAACGTCATTGAGAAACAATATAAGAACTGAATCTTGATAACTTACAGATCCGGAACTGGAGCAAAGCTCAACTCTACTCAAATTTGACTCTCTTTCGAGAACTAGGTTCTTGATCTAGAAATTAGATCTTGAACTATGAAGTAGCTATCCTATCTCTAATGTAACCTTTTCTTCTCCTGTCATGGTCTGATGATGATGATCATCTGAGAGATGCATCCCATGCCCTAGGGGGGGGGTCTTGGGTTGCTTATATAGCCTAGAGGGATAATCCATTGCTCTAGGATCGAACCAACCTAAACTAGTGGTTTATATTAGCCCTATGAGGCGGTAGAGGAACCTTCTCAAAGCAGGGCCTGATCGGGGCCAGCGGGAGCATGATCGGCCTCCCCAAAGGGCCGGTCGGCCTGGGCTGGGCCCCGGCTGGGCTCCGCCTTCGTGTGTGGGCCTCTTGTCCCTTCTAGATGCATATTTTCTTGGAGCCCACTTCGGTTGAGTTCGGGAGTCTTCTGGAGCCTTCTAGAATTCATTCTTTTCGCATTTTCTTGAATAGTCCCTGAAAATATATAATTCACCAAAACTCGTGGAATTCATTAGTCCAAGGCCCTATACTACTGTTGATTTATCTTTTTGGTCCTTTTTCATGTATTGTTGATGCATAAAAATAAGAGTTAGTGAGCATCAACAAACTCCCCCAAGCTTATCTCTTGCTAGTCTCTTAGCAAGACTCAGTGTTACCACAATAAATTCTTTTCCAATGTAGGATGAAAAAGTCAGACTTTTAAAATCTGCTTATATCTGCTTGAGAACATGGGGCTTTTATCTGTACTTGGGTCTTGAGCAGTTGAAAGATATAACAATTAAGTCAAGCACCATGTCTCAAGTTTTTGGTTTCACTAAAATTCTGGAGTTTTGCAAAAGATGTTCAAGTTAAAGCTCAGAGTACTCCTGTATGACATCTTGATATGATAAAACATAAAAACTTTCAACTTTAGCCAGCCTTTGCTTCTTTTGTTCTAGAAATAAATCTCTCTTTCTAGCAATAATCTTAAGAGAACCTTGGGTTACATGACATTAGGAGAGGTGGTCCCTACTCGCCCCGGACTTTTGTCCATTTTTCTGTCTCCTTAGAGATGTGGGCTCTTCTCGCCCTCGGTTGTGTCCATTATTCATCTCTACTTTATTCTTTTTAGGGAGGTAGGCCCTTCTCACCTAGTAGAACACTTGTTCATTTCTCTCCCTCTCTCATCTCACTTTTTCCTCTCTTTCTTTTTTCCTCTCTTTCTTTTTTTCTTTCTTTTTTTATGTCATGCCCAAGTCTCTTTGAAGGCATAGAGACATAAAAAACTGGAACATTTTGAGCAAATTTTCAACAAGGCTTTTTTTAACGGGACATAAAGTCTTGTGTTATATAGGAGACTCGTTATATATGAATTTTATGATTAAAAAGTGAATCTCCAGAATTTAGTGTTACTTTTGAACAAGATAAACAGCAGCTCAACTTAATCATGTCAATCAATCAATCACCTAGACTTAGATCGAGAAATTGCTCCCACAAGAATCTCAAGCTCAAAGCATGTTTCAAAATCTAAGCCATTATATCCATGTCTTGGGAGAACTTCCAAAGATGGTAAGCTAGGCATTTGCAGCAATGAAGAGCATTTGTTTATCATGTCCATTAACATACTTCTCTAGTTATTTATTTATTTTAAACAAGGGAAATTTTTATTTTATTTTATTATTATTTCAAACTTATCAAACTAAACAAAACTTAAAATAGAAATATATAAATAGATAGTTGATACTTACCTTGGGGGCTTCTCCTCCAAGCTGCTTGATTCTACACCCCCCACTGGCAAAATTTGCTTGCGAGTACTTCAGTGTTTGCATCTACGGTTTCTTGTATATCATATAATCGTTGTCCTGCATGGTCCATCCACTATTGTTGTTGGCGTAGCATGTTGGTGTGTGTATCCTGAGTGCTTATTTGCATCCTCATGTTGTCATGGACACCTTAGCGGAACGTCGCAAAATACTGATGGTCAAATCCTGAAAGGAGTTACGGAGAGGTACAAAATTCGAAGATGATGCGTAAAACCTGCCACTTCCAAACTCCTATCTTCCGAGGTTGCTCGGTCCTTGCGATGGTAAATCTCCTCCTTGGTATGTGCGACGAGGGTATGTTGGCATGAAGTTTTCATATGATCGATACACTGCGTCTTAGGGCAGTGGGTCAGCTCCGGCGTAGTTTGACGATGAGGCTCGAGCTGACGTTCGTGGAGGTTGATGCTGGACCGGTTGTGCCTGCTCATTGATCAGAAAAGATTGCACAGAATATATACCTAATTCTGGGTTAGGTAACGTTGCGCCCTTATTGTGGATATAGTGCAATTTTTTTTGAATTTTCTTAACCCATCTTCCTTGGCAGAAGTAATCGTAGCCGATGATCTCACGAGGAGTATCAATACTGATGATAGTGGTATCTCCAAGGATTCCCAAGTCATCGGCTATCCGGGTGATCAGATAGGTGCAACTTACGTCTCCAACTAGGTTGGGGAACGAGAGCCAGTGCTCTACTAGCATCTTAACAAGGGACACAACTTTTCTTTTCAGAGCAGCATAAATCAACTTCATGTCCCCTACTGTCACACTGATATTATCATTGCATGGAAAAAGGACAAGGTTTATCCACTTGTGAAAGAAATGGAGAGTGGGATGCTGAATATCATTGGTGTGTGGTTTGTGTGTGAAGGATCAGATGGCGACTAGAGAGGGGGGGAGTGAATAGGAGCCGGTAAAAATTCTTCCCAAAGAACCCGGCCTATGTCCTACTCAAATCCCGGTCACACACGAGCGATGGATCGAATCACGCACCAATCGCCAAGACCACGAGGTTATGGATCAACCTCTAGCCTTAGGAACGATTCCTCAAAGCACACGCGGAAGCACTAGAAAGGGAGGAAGGAATCGAACCAAGAAGCAAAGCACACGGGCTCCGGCGGACCGTCCGCGGGGAGGGGCGGACCGTCCGCAAGAGCCGCGCGGACCGTCCGGCCGGGTATCGCGGACCGTCCGCACCCGGCCGCGGACCGTCCGCCTTAGCCCGCGGACCGTCCGTTAATTTACACGAACGACCCAAAGACACCCGTGTGTCACGGACCGTCCGCGGGGAGCACGCGGACCGTCCGCCTAGCACCCGCGGATCGTCCGCCCGACACCGCGGACTGTCCGAAACTTCGTCCAACCAAAAACCAAAATCACAACGGATCGAAACAAAAGACGAGCAAGAACACGAAGAACACGGGATGGCCCGGACCCGCGCGGACCGTCCGCCGGAGGTCGCGGACCGTCCGCGAGGCTCGGACGAACGAGAAAAAAGCCCGACCTCGAAAGTCAACCCCCCCCAAATCATCATCGGATTTCCCAATCGGTTGAAGTTTGTGGAGACAAGGGTTTGGGTACATGAAAAGCGTCACACAAGGATGCTATAGCCCAAAAATCTTGCCTCCTAACTCCCTAAATCACTGGGAATCGCGAATCCTTTGAGCACCACCAAAACCTAGAGCACCGAACGAAAACTCACGAATCGAAGTAGTTTCCCGGCGTTTGAGGGCACACGATCAAGCACAAAGATGCACAAGACATCTATCCATGTTTCCCTCAAAGAAATTCGGGAAGAAACTTACTCAAATCCGCGGAATCACACCGAGAACAAAGGCACGAAAATAGGCACAAAAAGGCACGAAAAACAACCCCGAATCTTCTATACAAACCGGGGAAAGATTCACAAGGTCTAGCATGCCGCCCTAGCATCCATCCCTCTCAACAAATCTCTCATGAAGCTCTCATGCTAGCCTCGAGAAAATAGGAAGGAAAATAGCTACGAAAATGAGAAAGGGAAGGGGGGAAATGAAACCCTAAGTCGCGAGAGAGAGAGAGCCATCAACACACACTCCGGGCTTATATATCGAGGTCCCGCCGGAGTGGTAAATGACTCGACTACCCCTAACTACACTACGGCGATACAACCCACGTAGGGGCATTTTGGTAATGTATGTGGGTCTTGCCATCGGACGGCCACGCCTTTGCCGCACCCCGCGTCCTCCCGACGCAAGCCATGCGATCCCGCCGCGTGTCCTCCGCTTCGAAGCTTCCCGACACGCCGGATCCCGTCTCCGTCGTGTTGGGCCCTCGGACTTGGTTTTGAGGCCCAAACCAAGAAACCGTCCGCCGATGGTTTTGTGGGCAAACCACCAAACCCCGCGTGCTCGGTCCGGCCTCCCGCCAAACCACTTGACTTGACCGCCACCGTGCACCGGCTCACTTGTCCATGACTTCGTCTTGCTTGTGTCGCCACCATGTGACCCGCACCCAGTCCCGCTGTCCACCGGGTCCCTCGAACCGAGCCTACTTGTCTCTCCATCTCCGGAGGCCCCTCAAGGCGAAGACCTTTCGCGCCCGTTCTTCCCGCAACAACACGAACTAGGCCGCAGCCTACACCTGCGCACTAAGCCAAGAGTCAGTCCAACACCCGTTGTCAATCACTCATCACTAAGGAGCGGTCATCCACCGACCACTAGGACGCTCCTGGTCCACAATCTCCCCCTTGATGAGTGCATTGACAACACACAACGCGAAATGAAATTCAGAGAAAAAGAGAAAGAAAGAAGAAAGAAAAACGAAGAAGCTCAACTCATGACCAAAGCCGAAGAAAGACAAAGAAAGGTCACAAGCTAAGCAAAGCACAAAATCCACACCGAAAACAGCAAGAAAGCTCCCCCTGAACAAATGCAAGCTCCCCCTGAACATGTGGATGCAAACTCATGCAAACTCCCAAATTTCAGCTCACCTTTCTGAAAGCTCCCCCTGAACATGTGGATGCAAACTCATGCAAACTCCCAAATTTCAGCTCACCTTTCTGAATTTTCATTAAGCTCAAGCTCACCTTTTCTCCCCCTTGTTGACAATGTATGAATCAAGATGAAAATGCAGCAATGCAAAGCAAAGCATATAAACAACTACATGAGCTTCTCAAATAGGCCAAATCTAGTGTCAAGGGCTAAAAATGAGACAAAGATCACACACATGAATCATAGCATAGTCAAAGCATTGCCACAAGTAATATATGAAAATACAAGCATGTGACAAAGCAAAATTTTCAGATTTAAGCATTTTTACCAAAAGAAGGCTCGCTTCACATGTAAAGGCCTATCCATGTCACACTTGAGCCACAAACATGCATACCATTTAAAGATCATACAAGGATGTCAAATTCTCAGCAAAAGATCATGGCAAACACCCATAAAGCAAAGCATGTCATGTCAAAGCTCATGAGCCATGTGTCCACTTCGGGAGACTTCTCCTTTGGTGAACATCATGCAACATGTTTTGCACCCATATGTGAAAGATACGACATTTTCAGCATAGACATGATGGATGGAGCATTTTTCAAGCATTTGACACTTCTTTTCAAGATTAAATTATTTCATGGTACATGAAGTGCCTTTGCGGCAAAAAGAAGCTTATGCTCCCCCATGAATGCAACATAGGCTAAACATTCACAATGATATCCGGCCTTTGGCCCAAATGCAAGAACAAGGCATCCAAGCACAATCTAAGCATGAAAAGCACATTTAGACCAAACTGTGACATGGATACACAACTACACACAAGTGGAGCATATTTCATCAAAAATTAGTCAAGTTAAGCATTTATCTCAAAAAGGGGCTATCTCACCACACATATATCTCACATATTCCAAGAGCATAGCCTCACATCACCATTTCTCCACACATATAACCAAAATCTCACAAATAGCCAAAGAGACTCACATATGGCATATAGAAGAAGCTCATCATCCTAAAATGCAATATGATACAAATGCAACATGATATGTGACAAGATGGCTATCCTACCATGGTTTATACATCAAACAAAGCATGTATATACATCAACGTAAAACATGGTATGATACATATGGTACAAAAAGGAAATCTCCCAAGAATCAACTAGAAAGGGCAACAAACCCCAAGTTCCCCCCGCAAGCGCACAAAAGTAGCTTGGTCGAGAGGCTTTGTAAAGATGTCGGCTAGCTGATCTTGGGTAGGGACATGGCTCAAAACAATGGTTCCTTTCTCCACATTGTCCCTCAGAAAATGATACCTCACTTCTATATGTTTGGTTCGGGAGTGAAGCCTTGGATTTTTGGCTACGCTTATGGCACTAGTGCTATCACAAAGAAGTGGGATGCGAGTGCACTCCTCACCAAAGTCTCTCAAAGTGTATGAAATCCACGGCGGTGGGAACAACAACTCGCGGCGGCAACATACTCCGCCTCCGTGGTAGGCGAGCTACACTAGAGCGCTTGCGGGAAGACCATGAGACCAACGAAGAACCAAGAAACCGACAAGTGCCGAAGTAGACTTCCTCTCGACTCGACAACCGACAAAATCGGCATCGGAAAAACCATGAAGAGACGAGTCGAGGAGGGAGAATACCAAAGGCCAAGACCGGGGGCGGATCGTAGGTACACGAAAATCCTCTTGACGGCTGTCGATGTGACATCCTCGGCGAAGCACGAAAACGAGCGCACGGACACACGGCCGAGGCGTATGTCCGGCCTCGTCGCCGTCAAGTAGAGGAGGGAGCCGATCATGCTCCCGTACTCCCGCCGGTCCACGCGGTTCTCCGTCCTCATCCGCATCCAAAGTGGCCGTACTCCCCATGGGAGTCGACATCGGCTTCACATCTTGCATACGGAACTTTCTCGGCATGTCTTTCGTGTACTTGGTTTGGTGCACAAATGTACCGTCCTTCACTTGCTTGATGCGCACCGAGAAAATGCGCAACTCGCCCATCATGCTCATCTCGAACTCCCTGCTCATCTCATCTGCAAACTTGGCAACAAGGTTATGTGACGAGCCACCAAAGACAATATCATCCACGTATATCTGCACAATCAACAAGTCATTCCTATGCTTGAGGAGAAACAAGGTTCTATCCACGGTACCCATCACAAACCCTCTGCTCAAAAGAAAACCTCTCAATCTTCCATACCAAGCACGGGGCGCCTGTTTCAACCCATACAGAGCCCTTTTCAACCTGTATACCCTGTGTGGGTACAACTCGCTCTCAAACCCAGGTGGCTGCTTCACATACACCTCCTCCTCTATGACCCCATTCAGAAAAGCACTCTTCACGTCCATCTGAAACAACTTGAACCCTTTAGCCACGGCAAAGGCTAGAAGGATCCGAATTGCCTCAAGACGGGCCACGGGGAGCAAAGGTCTCCTCATAGTCGATCCCCTCCTTCGACTAAACCCCATGAGCAACAAGTCTGGACTTGTTCCTCACAACCATCCCATTCTCTCCCTCTTTGTTCTTCCAAACCCACTTGGTTCCTATGGGATGGCAATTTGGAGGTGGTTCAACTAATTCCCACACCTGGTTCCTCTCAAAGTTTTCCAACTCCTCATGCATAGAATTGACCCAGTTTGCATCAGATAAAGCATGTCCAATGTCCTTGGGCTCAAAAGTATCAACAAAAGCGACATGAGCAAAATGAGAGGAATTCTGGACCTCGACCGTGTAGTGCGTTCATTGATGTCTCCAATGATCTTCGACAGGGGATGCACTTCTTGAATCCGCCGGGGAGCCTCACGCCTCGAGACCACCTCCCCCTCAACTTCAGCTTCTCTCGCCTGGTCCTCTTGTTGCACCGTCGTTGTCCATGAAGTAGACGGTCCATGCTCCAAAGTAGTCGTGGGGGAAGTAGTGGGTACATGCTCAGCTTCAGGCGCATGGTTCTCCCCATCATCATCTCCAGCTCCATCTTTCTCCTCTTCAAAGAGGTCCTCGGCCATCTCTTCATCACCTGCACATTCAAAGCCAAGAGAGGTACATGGCATTGTCTCGTCGAAGGTCACCTCGCAAGTCTCCATGATTTTGTTAGTCTCAAGGTTAAGCACCCTATAGGCTCTAGAGTGGTTAGCATAACCAAAGAAAATACCATCACTAGACCTAGCCTCAAACTTGTCGAGTTTTCCCTTCTTCAAAATAAAGCACTTGCAGCCAAAAACTCGGAAGTGACTCACCTTGAGTGCCCGACCATGCATAAGCTCATAACAGGTCTTCTTCTTGAAAGCTCTCAATAAAATCCGGTTGGAGACATGACAAGCTGTATTGACCGCCTCAGCCCAAAACCTCCTAGGAGTCCTGTGCTCATCGAGCATCGTCCTAGCCATCTCACAAAGAGTCCGATTTTTCCTTTCCACGACTCCATTTTGAGGGGGCACATAAGGGGTCGAATACTGATGTTCAAGACCTAGATCACGACAAAAGGCATCAAAACGAGAGTTCTTGAACTCGGAACCATTATCCTTGCGGATAGCTCGAATAGCATTCCCATGCCTCTCGTTTTTCAACCTCACGATCGGATCTCGAACAAAACCAAAAGTCTCACTCTTATCCTCCAAGAAGAACACCCGGGCATAGCGAGAGTAATCGTCCACCACAACAAGGACATACCACTTCCCACCCACCGAGCGAACTCGAGCTGGCCCAACAAGGTCCATATGCAACAGCTCTGTCGGACGCTCGGTCATGACATCGGTCAGGGGTGAATGGGGAGTGGCTACCATCTTACCATGCCTACAAGGAGCACAAACCAAATCCTTTTCAAACTTCAACTTCGGCAATCCTCGGACAAGGTCAAGACCACTCAAGCGGGAAACCAAATCAAAGCTCAAGTGTCCCAACCGCCTATGCCATTTCCACAAATCAGAAGAAGGACCAGCCATCAAACGGCGAGCGGGACCCAAAGAACGAGAGAAATCAGCCACGAAAATCGACCCTCGGGGATGATCATACGAGACAAGATCACCTCGAGAATCAAGCAAACGAGACTCGCCGGACTTGAAACGCACCTCAAAACCCTCATCAAGCAACCGAGAAACCGAAAGCAAGTTAAAACCCAAAGACTTCACAAGAGCCACTCTCTTCAACGTTACCTTGTCACTCACATGCACAACACCCTCGACAAACACCCTACCTCGTCCATTGTCCCCAAATGTAATGTACATCTTTTCCTTCAACCGGGGTGAGGCTGGAGAACCACTTCTTATCTCCGGTCATGTGTCGAGAACACCGGAGTCGATCAACCAAATGTTCTCCAAGCCTCCGCTGCCCGATCGGGAAACAAGAACGAGAATGAGCTAGCGACTCGACACCGGGGTTAGCACGGAGAGAGTTAAACCGGTGTCGAGCCATCTCGCTCAAAAGAGGGGTTAGCAAACATCACTCCCTTTCCACCAAACTTCCCATGTCCCATGGGAGGAGTACGAGCACCACGAGGGGGGAAAACGTGGTCCGTAGTTCCTCCGGAACCCAAAGCCGCGATCATCTCCCCTAAACCCGTGCGAGGACGAGTAGGAGGACGTCCGACAAAACCACCACGAGCCCGACCAAACCTCTCACCAGGCACGCACACCTTCATCTCTCCCGACAAACCTCTCACCACCACCACCTCTCCGTGGGAACACCGCCAACACTCCTCACACTTCCCACACCCCGTGGAAGTGGCACTCTAGGCTCGGGGAATACCGCGAGGCCGGCGATACTGTCTGGTTTGCTTGCTCCCTAGCAAGCCTCTCATCCCTCTTCCTCTTGTAGCAAAACTACGCAAGATGCCTCTCCTTGCCACAATACTCACACCTGAAGGGGATGGGTTTTGGTTTTGGCTACGGCTTCTCCTTAGGCTTCTCACCCTTCTCACCCACAAACTTCACTCGGTTTCGGAAATCATTTGTCTTAGGTGGGAATTTGGGTGGATCTTGGGTTGTGTCAAGCTTGTTGCAAAGGTGGTTGGGCTTTGGTGTGAAAGAGTTCTTGGGTGCTTTTGGGATTGGGACTTGGATCTCTCCGATCACCTCAAACCGGGGTTAGACTCCACACACTTCTCGTACACACTCTCCCCACTGTTTTCTCCCACTTTCTCACCCAACTTCTCAAAACCCAAACCACGACCATCGGCTCTCTTGAACTCCTCAATCATGATTTTCAATTGAGGTTCCTGCCCAGACAACCAACCCAACACCTTCCTCAAATAATCATTTTCCTCATAAATGACATCCAAACGGGAAGTAAGCTCAAGATTACGCAAAGTGACTTCATCACGGCTAGAGCATGCATTTGCACACGGGAGATTTCAAAGATGCTTCCAAAGAACTAATAGTAGAGCGAGCATCAACAAGCTTAGCATGCATAGTAGGACATGATTTGCAAGCACCAAGCAAAGTAGGTCTAGCCTTAAGCTCATCATGTTCAGTCCTAAGAGCATCTAGTTGAGCCAAAATAGAAGCATTCTTCTCATTAAGCAGTTTAATCTCATTCAACCAAGCATCACATTCAACACATTCAACATCATCGGGAGAAGTAGGAGCAAGTTTCAAAGAGTCATTCTCAAGTTTCAATTCAAGCAATTTTGACTCTAACTCTCCTACTTTCTCACTAGCATTCTCAAAAGCTGAACCCTAAGATCTTTCCTCATCTTTTTGGCATCTCTCGGCACACTATCACGGTTATCAAGCAAACCATTCAACCTAGCAATCTCGGCAAGCAAAGAGTCGGGATCACGGTTTACCTCATCCTCCGAGTCGGAGTCGCCGTCCTCCTTCACACTCTTCTTGTTGCTCGAGCTATGGGCCATGCCACAAAAGCCCTCGAGCGCCACACGGCTCGGCCCCGCCGAGGTTCGGCTTCCACTCTTCTTGCCACCGCGCCTCCCGGCGTCTTCATCTTCGGCTGCTTGAGCTTGACTGCTCCTCGCTTGAGCTTGAGTCGACGTCGCTCGCACCGGCCACCATCGCTCTTGCCTTGTTCTTCTTGTAGGTGCTCTTACTCGGTCGCCGCTTGTCCTTGTCCTTGCTCTTGGACTTGTTGAAGTGCTTGCCCTTGGAGGAGTACTTGTCTTCACGCCTCGGGTGCGCCTTGTACTCGTTCACCTTGTACTTGTTCTCCTCCGCTTCGGGCACTCGGCGATGAAGTGGCCACGCTTGCCACACTTGTAGCACGTCCCCGAGCTCCGCCTTGCGTTCCTCCGACTCTCGTGTAGTCGTTCAAATCTTCTTGAGAGCAAGGCCGGCTCCTCCTCGCCCGGCACATCAAACTCCTCATCCGGAATGGACATAAGAGAGGACAAAAGAAAACGTCGACGGGAAGGGTTAGATTTGCCCTTTGATCCTCCCACAAGAGCAAGACTATGATCGGTCGAGCCCTCATGCTTGGATAGCAACTTCCTGTCAACCTCGGCCGACTTGAGCTTAGAAAAGAGGTCATCCAACTCAATAGTCAAATAATTCCCGGACTCCTTGATGGCCTCAACCTTAGCACCCCAAACATTTGGATCCAAGACATGCAAGAGCTTCAAAGCCGATCATGCTCGGAATACGGAAAATCCTCAACATTTGCCTTCATGTTGTTCACGATGGCGGTGAACCTGCGAAACATCGCATCAATGTCCTCACCGGGAAGTGGAGTGAAATTCTCATATTGCATCCGGTAAGAGACAAAGAGGCGAGCCTTCACATGGTTATCACCACCGTGAGCAACCAACAACTTATCCCAAATTTGCCAAGCAAGACTCAAATGGCGAACACGCTCAAACTACGGATCACACAAGCTCGGCACAAGTGATCAACGGCTTTTGCATTAGCCTCATACTTGGCCTTGGCATCGGCATCGGTCACCATAAGAGTATGGATGTTGACCGGAATAGCATAGGTCTTGTCAAGCACAATAAAATCCAACGACTTTCCTCGAAGAAAGATCATCATACGAGCCGCCCACTTGTGGTAACCCTTGCCATCGAAGTGCGGCGGACCGCCCCGCTCAACGTACGCCATCTTAGGATTCGAGACTTGTCAAAGTCGCAAAGAATCCGGCACCAAGCTACGATACCAATTGAAGGATCAGATGGCGACTAGAGAGGGGGGGAGTGAATAGGAGCCGGTAAAAATTCTTCCCAAAGAACCCGGCCTATGTCCTACTCAAATCCGGTCACACACGAGCGATGGATCGAATCACGCACCAATCGCCAAGACCACGAGGTTATGGATCAACCTCTAGCCTTAGGAACGATTCCTCAAAGCACACGCGGAAGCACTAGAAAGGGAGGAAGGAATCGAACCAAGAAGCAAAGCACACGGAGCTGCGGCGGACCGTCCGCGCGGGGAGGGGCGGACCGTCCGCAAGAGCCGCGCGGACCGTCCGGCCGGGTATCGCGGACCGTCCGCACCCGGCCGCGGACCGTCCGGCCTTAGCCGCGGACCGTCCGTTAATTTACACGAACGACCCAAAGACACCCGTGTGTCACGGACCGTCCGCGGGGAGCACGCGGACCGTCCGCCTAGCACCCGCGGACCGTCCGCCCGACACCGCGGACCGTCCGAAACTTCGTCCAACCAAAAACCAAAATCACAACGGATCGAAACAAAAGACGAGCAAGAACACGAAGAACACGGGATGGGCCCGGACCCGCGCGGACCGTCCGCCAGGAGGTCGCGGACCGTCCGCGAGGCTCGGACAGAACAGAAAAAAGCCCGACCTCGAAAGTCAACCCCCCCAAATCATCATCGGATTTCCCAATCGGTTGAAGCTGTGGAGACAAGGGTTTGGGTACATGAAAAGCGTCACACAAGGATGCTATAGCCCAAAAATCTTGCCTCCTAACTCCCTAAATCACTGGGAATCGCGAATCCTTTGAGCACCACCAAAACCTAGAGCACCGAACGAAAACTCACGAATCGAAGTAGTTTCCCGGCGTTTGAGGGCACACGATCAAGCACAAAGATGCACAAGACATCTATCCATGTTTCCCTCAAAGAAATTCGGGAAGAAACTTACTCAAATCCGCGGAATCACACCGAGAACAAAGGCACGAAAATAGGCACAAAAAGGCACGAAAAACAACCCCGAATCTTCTATACAAACCAGGAAAGATTCACAAGGTCTAGCATGCCGCCCTAGCATCCATCCCTCTCAACAAATCTCTCATGAAGCTCTCATGCTAGCCTAGAGAAAATAGGAAGGAAAATAGCTACGAAAATGAGAAAGGGAAGGGGGGAAATGAAACCCTAAGTCGCGGGAGAGAGAGAGCCATCAACACACACTCCGGGCTTATATATCGAGTCCCGCCGGAGTGGTAAATGACTCGACTACCCCTAACTACACTACTGGCGATACAACCCACGTAGGGGCATTTTGGTAATGTATGTGGGTCTTGCCATCGGACAGCCACGCCTTTGCCGCACCCCGCGTCTTCCCGACGCAAGCCATGCGATCCCGCCGCGTGTCCTCCGCTTCGAAGCTTCCCGACACGCCCGGATCCCGTCTCCGTCGTGTTGGGCCCTCGGACTTGGTTTTGAGGCCCAAACCAAGAAACCGTCCGCCGATGGTTTTGTGGGCAAACCACCAAACCCCGCGTGCTCGGTCCGGCCTCCCCGCCAAACCACTTGACTTGACCGCCACCGTGCACCGGCTCACTTGTCCATGACTTCGTCTTGCTTGTGTCGCCACCATGTGACCCGCACCCAGTCCCGCTGTCCACCGGGTCCCTCGAACCGAGCCTACTTGTCTCTCCATCTCCCGGAGGCCCCTCAAGGCTGAAGACCTTTCGCGCCCGTTCTTCACCTGCAACAACACGAACTAGGCCGCAGCCTACACCTGCGCACTAAGCCAAGAGTCAGTCCAACACCCGTTGTCAATCACTCATCACTAAGGAGCGGTCATCCACCGACCACTAGGACGCTCCTGGTCCACAGTGTGTGTTCTCTTTCCCTGTAACATCCGTCCAGAGGTGTAGCTTATTAAAATCTTCAGGACACGAGTCTAAATCTTAGGCACATCTGAGGACCATGTGTGGTTCGAGGACCGATGGATAGTCGCTTCCTGGTCTGATGAGTGCAACGTTGTGTGGACTGATTCTTGGCTAAGTATTGCAGGTGCAAGTTGTGGCTTGACTCGTGTTGGTGCAGGTGAAGAACAAGCGCGAAAGGTTGTTGCTGGTGAGGCCTCCAGGTGTGGAGAAGACAAGTAGGCTTGGTTCGAGGGACCCGGTGGCCAGCGGGGTCAAGTACGGGCTGCATGGTGGCAAGAACGGCAAGATGAAGTCGAGGACGGTTTCTTGGTTGAGCCACAAAACCAAGGTCAAGATGGGACTTCGTGGGAGCCAATTCATGAGTGGTGATTGGCGGAGGCTACATCAAGTTCGCGGGGTTTGCGGTGGTTCACGAGAAAACCATAGGGTTACTCGGCTGAGCCACAAAGCCGAGGCCGAAGACCGGGCGTGGCTGTCAGGCCAAAATTGGCCTGGCCCGTTTGGAGAACCCGTCTCACCGGTTTGGGGTCGAAGGGCGTCGGAAGCTTTGAGGTGGAGGACACGTGTCGAGATCGCAAGTCTTGCGTCGAGGCTACGCGGAGTGCGGTCACCAGGCATTCGTCCGATGGTGCTACAAAGACAAATTCCCAAAGTGCCCTTGGTGGGCGTGTATCCTAGTTCAGGCTTTTGGGGTATTTTTCTTTCGGCTTGCCTCCATATAACCCAAGGGGTGAGAGGATGGCAGCCATATCTTGGAACCCTAACTCATTTGGTTTTCCTATTTTCCCTTCCTATTTTTTCCTTGGGATTTATATAGGACTCGCTTGAGAGCTTCATTGTGAGATCTTGTAAGAGGGAAGGATGATCGGGCTGAAGCCAGACCTTGTATGAACCTTTCATGGTATGTATACATGATTCGGCGTGGTTCCTCAAGGCTTGGTTGTGTTCCTCCCGTTTTTCCTTTTTGGTGATTTTCGGAGCCTTTTCTTGGAATTTCCGTGGGGAAGTTTTGGGGTGTTTCTTTGAGGAATTCTTGTTGGATGTCACGTATGAGGACCTTGTGCCTCTTGTCATGGTGATCTTGATCCAAAAAACCCTTCGAAACGGCTTCGATTTGTGTGTTTTCGGTGGTTTCCATGGGAAGGTGTTCTTGAGGGTTGACTTCCGATTTCTCTTGATTGAGTGGGTTTTGGGGACCGGGCTTCCAGCCAAAGGTCGCCCACAAGGTACCCCAACTATCCCCAAAGTCTCACCTTGATCTGTGGAACGAATCGGGAGATCGATCACTTGAAGTTTTGAGTTTTTCCCGCGGGTTGTGTTCTTCCCGACTGTCCAGGCAAACCCGGCCTGACCGGTTTCCCAAACCGGTCTGACCGGTTTAGCCATGTGGGCTGTTGTGAAGAGTTTTTGAGCAAGAGAGTCTCTGTCGTGCTATGGCTTCTTTTGTTCAAAGGAGGGAAGGCTCTTGAGGTGTTTTGGGTCTCAGAGGTGTTTTGGGGAGTTTCTGGACAAAACCGGCCTGACCGGTTTCCCCTGCCTGGTGAGAGGCTAAGTCCCACAGAAGCGGTCTGACCGGTTTCAGAAACCAGCTTGACCGGTTTTAGGTGCCAGTAGCTGTGTCGTGTGTGTTTCCGTTGTGTGTGTCATGTGGCTGTTGGTTAGGTCTTGCTCTTAGGTCCACTAGCACTCCAGTGGATGTGTGGACTTGGCAAGACAAGCTTGTGGAGGTGCACGAGTGAAATCGGGTTCATAGGCCGAATTCTTGAATAGAATTTTTATTGGCTCCCATTCACTCCCCCTCCCCTCTGGTTCGCCGCTTCGGTCCTTCAAGTGGTATCAGAGCCGATTATGGGTCTTGATTGACTCTAACCAGTCTAAGATCCAAGGATGGCGTACCAGGAATGGGGTTCGGGTCCTCCAAACTTCGATGGAAAGAACTACCAGATGTGGAGTAAGCGGATGGCAGCGTTCCTCCGTGGAAAGGGTCAGATCCTTTGGGATGTCACGGTGGACACAGGCTATGTCCAGCTGATGAACTTCCTCGCTCCAGGATCGAGGGACATGTTCGACGCCAACAACAAGGCAGTCGACTACTTGTTTCGTGCTCTATGTCAACCTGAATTCAATCGGGTGCACACAGAGAACTTGGCTTGTAGAATTTGGACGGTGTTGAAGGAAGCTCATGTTGGAAACGCCCAGGTTCAGGCTCGGATGTATGCGACTTACTGGAGAGAGTACAAGAACTTCATTCATCTCCCCGGTGAGTCCATCGATGCCTTGTTTCAGAGGTTTACGGTGGTGGTGAACATGAGGGCCAATGTGGACGTGCTCCCATACGATGATCGTGATAGAGCCGTCAAGCTCTTACACTCGCTGGATCGTACGGTTTGGGGCAGAAAGTTCGAGGCCATCGTAGAGTCTGAGAAGTATGACACTCTGACCGTGAATGAGCTATTCTCGAAGCTCAAGTCGGCTGAGGTGGATCGGGGCATGACAGCCAAGATTGAGGGACCGACTGACTCTCATAGTCTTGCCCTCATCGGTGGCTCGAAAGTAAAGTCTAATGCTAACCCATCCACCAGGATGTTCTCCTTGTCCTCTTTGATGACTATGCCAGATGAGGAGTTCGATATGCTTGCAGAGGACGAGCTGGCGCTGCTGACTAGGCGATTCGAGAGGATGCACGAGAACCGGGTGAACATGAGGAGGAACACGAGGACTTGCTTCCAGTGCGGCAAGCCAGGACACTTCGTCGCCGACTGCCTCGAGAAGGTCGAGAACAAGGACAGCTACAAGCACAAGTCAAAGACGGATGGCAAGTACCAATCAAGGCGCAATCACAAGCACAAGCACAAGAGCAAGCACAAGGACGAGCAACAATCGAGGAAGAAGGAAAGCCGAGGCAAGGCCCGAGCGATGGTTGGAGCGAGCGACATCGACTCCAGTTCCGCGTACTCCACCTCGAGCTCGAGCAGCAGTGAAGATGATGGTGATCGGCGCAAGGGCATGCAGTCGTCCAAGAACCTGAGCGGGCTAAGTTGCTTTGCTAGAGACGGCTTCTGCACCATGGTGCTTAGCTCTGGGAGCAAGAAGAGCAACCAGAGTGACTCGAACTCCGGCTCCGACGATGAGGTACGTGATGAACTTCCCTTCTTGCGTCGGGAGAATGAAAGTCTTGGCTTGTTGCTTGATAATCGTGATGACATGCTTAGAGAGGCTAAGAAGATGAGGAAAGAGCTTAGGGCTTCACTTGAAGATGCTAGGACTAGAGTGGCTGAGTTAGAAACACAGAACTTGGATGCTAAGATTGAAATTAACTCCCTTAAGGCTTCACCTGTTGTTTCTGATGAAGTTGAATGTGCTGATTGTCCTATATTTCTAGCTGATCTTGCTATGTTTAAGGAAAAGCATGCCTCCAAGTGTGAGGAACTAGATGTGCTTAGGGTTGAAGTGGCTGAGCTTAAGTCTAGACCTGCCTTACTAGGTGCCTGCACTTCTTGCCCTGTTTTGCATGGAAAAATTGATGAGATGCATGCTTACATTGTTTCTCTTGAGGCTAAGCTGAAAGAACCTATTCCTACTTCTTGCTCTACCTATGAATTGCATGCTTTTAAGAATCTAGAACTTGCACATTATGTTGATCGTCTGCAGGATGAGAATGATGAGTTGAGAAAAATGATGGGTTGGTTGTCGGGGCATGAACCCCAGCTGAGAATGATGATGGAGACCTATAAGCGCCAAGATGGGTGTGGGTTTGGGTCAGAGAAGATTGGGGAGTCTAGTGGTGAGGGAGAAGAAAAGATTAATGATATCCTTGCTCCACCAAAAACCTACCACAAGAATGCCTATGTCCCTAAACCCAACCCACTCCTAAACAAACTTGACACAAATCAAGATCCACCCATACTTCCTCACTCCACAAATGATTTCCAAAAGTCGATCAAATTCATAAGAACTTTGGGGAAAGTGTTCTTTGGGAAAGAGAGTGAAAAGTCTAGTGAGGAGAAACCGGTGAAATCGAGTGGAGAGAAACCAAGTGAACAGCCCCATCCCAATCCTAAGCCTAAGCCCGTGAAGTTCCATTGTGGCTATTGTGGGAGAGATGGCCACAAAGATGAGTTTTACTTCAAGAGGAGGCGTGAGGAGAGAATGGTGAAGGAGTGCGCTAACAAGGACAAGTATCACCCCTCCAGTGGTGTGCTTGAGCCTAGTGTGCAGATGCCCAGGGCCAAGGTGAGTGTGAGAACAGTTTCGGCTTGGGGAGAGCGAAGGGTTGCATGAGGTGTTGCTAGAGGAGTGAAACTGGTTAGACCGGTTTGGATACAGCAGGGGTCAGTTTGGTTTTCGTGCTCGTAAGGAGTCTCGGTTTGTTGCAGGAGGTCGTGGTCCTGGTGGTTGGTCTAGAGAGTTTGCATGTGGTCAGTTTGCTAGGATTCTCCCCCTCGTCCTCAATATGAGGATGGGATGAGTCGTGGCTTTGAGGTGGAGAGGAGGAACGGCCCACAGTCTTTCTTTCGTGGTTTTGGTCCTCCTCCAGGTAGAGAGGGTTGGTTCCCTCATAGTGGTTACTGTGGTGGTGTTCGTGGAGGTAGCTTTGATAGGAGAGATGCTTTGGATAGTGTGCTAACCCCACTTTGGAGAAAATGGCTCGGCACTGGTTTTACTCTTTTGGTACTAACCCCAGTGCTGAGTCGTTTGTTCGCTCACGTGCTCGTTTTTGAATTTCAGGTGGGAGACTTGAAGAACATTTGGTTGATTGACTCCGGTTGCTCAAGGCATATGACTGGAGACAAGGGGTGGTTCTCAAGTCTCGTCCCGGTGGTGACAAAGAGGTACATCACTTTTGGGGACAATGGGCGAGGGTGTGTGATGTCCGAAGGTGAGATTAAGGTGAGTGAGAAGATCACTCTCAGGCGTGTGGCTCTTGTTCAATCGCTTGGGTACAATTTGCTTTTCGTGTCCCAGCTTTTGGATGAGGGTTTTGAGGTGTTGTTTCAGCCTAGTGGTTCTCACATTTTGGATTATCGAGGGGACCTTGTCTGTATGGTTGTTCCCGAGGGTCAGGAGTTTCGAGCTGATTTTTCTTAGTCTTCTGGTGTTGAGCGTTGTTTCTTGGTTGGTTCTTCGAGTGAGTTGTGGAAGTGGCATAGGAATTTGGGTCACTTGAGCTTTAACCTTTTGTCTCGCTTGAGTAAACTCAATTTGGTCCGAGGATTGCCACGGTTGTGGCTTGAAAAAGAGATGTTTTGTGCGCTGTGTAGGCATGCCAAGATGGTAGCCTCTTCTCACCCGCCTCTCACCGATGTGATGACTGAGCGTCCATGCGAGCTGCTCCATATGGATTTTGTTGGCCCAGCTCGTGTGCGATCTGCGGGTGGGAAGTGGTACGTCCTTGTTGTGATGGATGACTACTCCCAGCATGCGTGGGTATTCTTTCTTGAGGAAAAAGGGGAGACATTTTTGTTTTGTTCGAGATCTTGTCTGGAGGTTGAGGAACGAGAGGCACGGAGATGCCATACAAGTGATCCGCAATGACAATGGCTCAGAATTCCGAACTCTCGCTTCAAAACCTTTTTCATGACTTGGGTCTTGAACATCAGTTTTTGAGTCCGTATACGCCTCCTCAGAATGGTGTTGTGGAAAGGAAAAATAGAACCTTGTGTGAGATGGCTCGGACGATGCTTGATGAGCATAGGACTCCTGAGGACCATGTGTGGTTCAAGGACCGGTGGATGGTCGCTTCCTTGTGTGATGAGTGATTGACAACGTTGTGTGGACTGATTCTTGGCTAAGTATTGCAGGTGCAGGTTGCGGCTTGACTCGTGTTGGTGCAGGTGAAGAACAAGCGCGAAAGGTCGTCGCCGGTGAGGCCTCCAGGTGTGGAGAAGACAAGTAGGCTTTGTTCGAGGGACCGGTGGCCGGCGGGGTCAAGTGCGGGCCGCATGGTGGCATGAACAAGCAAGATGAAGTCATGGACGGTTTCTTGGTTGAGCCTCAAAACCAAGGTCGAGCCGGGACTACATGGGAGCCAAGTCATGAGTGGAGATTGGCGGAGGCTACACCGAGTTCGCGGGGTTTCCGGTGGTTCACCAGAAAACCACTGGGTTACTTGGTTGATCCACAAAGCCAAGACCGGAGAACCGAAGACGGAGCTGCAGCAGCACCAGACCGGTCTGACCGGTGGGTCTGACCGGTCTGACCGGTGAGGAGCACCGGTCTGACCGGTGTGCGACGACGCGGTCCGGGAATCTTCGAAGCGGAGGACACGCGTCGGGATCGCATGGCTTGCGTCGAGGCTACGCAAGGTGCGGTCGCCGGGCATCCGTCCGATGGTGAAGACATCAAGAATTCCAAATCCACCCTTGAGGGGCTTGTATCCCTAGTTAGTAGAGAAGGGCGTTTTAGACATTCGGTTGCCTCCATATAACCCAAGAGGTGAGAGGATGGCAGCCAACTCTTGGAACCCTAGCTCATTAGTTTTCCTATTTTCCACCTATTTTCCTTAGGTTTTCTCTAGGACTAGCAAGAGAGCTTCACGGAGAGATCTTGTAGAGAGGGATGGATGATCGGGCGGCTTGCTAGACCTTGTACGAACCTTTGTTTCATGTATAGATGATTCGGCGTGGTTCCTCAAGGTTTGGATGTGTTTTCCCCGGTTGTCCTTGGTGGTGATTTTCGGAGCCCTCTCTCGGTGATTTCCTTGGGTTGTTTTCGGGGCTTTTCTCTTGGGGATTTGATGGGGGAAATTTGTGGGAACCCTTCGTGGTTCTTTGGGCTGTGATTCCCCTCCCAAATTCGTGAGGAAAAGTGCTCGATTTTGGGGTTTCTTGAGTTCTTGGGTTGGAAGTGCTTTCGGCGGGATTTCTTCGATTCCTCCTTTTTGAACAAGTTTTGGTGGGATTAAACTTGGCTATGAACTCCTCATGAGGTGTTCATGATATCCCCAAAGTCTTGTTCAAGTCCGTGGAGTGATTCGGGAGATCGAGATTTGGATTTGGGAGAGTTGACCGCGGGTCTTGTTCATCCCGAGTCGCCCGGAGCTACACCGGTCGACCGGTGCTCTTGACCGGTCCGACCGGTGCAAGCCCTTGTGGGATTTTGCTCGGGTGAACGTCTTGGTGAGTTCGTTGTTGTCCCGTGTTGCTGCTTGTTTCGAGTTTGGGTCCGTTTGGTGGTCGGTTGGCTTTGTTTGGTGCCTTGGGGGCTTTCGAGCCGCCATCGGTCCGACCGGTGTGTCTCCCCGGTCTGACCGGTGTAGAGCCACTTAGTGAAAGTTGCTCAGTTTCACCAGCAGAGACCGGTCTGACCGGTGGTGCTCACCGGTCTGACCGGTGTGGGTCTGTAGACTCGAGGCTTGGTTTTTCCGCTGCGTTTCTCGGGTCGAAAAGTGTTGTGTTGGTTCCTAGGTCCAGTGGCACTCCAGTGGCTACGTGGGCTTGACCAACCTTGGTAGTGAGTCGGAGACGTGTGTTGGAAGCCGTGTTCATCTTGTTGGAGTTTCGATCTCCTTCGAGAAGAATTTTTATCGGCTCCCATTCACTCCCCCCCCCTCTCTGGTTCGCCGTATCGGTCCTTCAAGTGGTATCAGAGCCGGTTCGGGTCTTTATTGACTCTAACCAGTCTAAGATCCAAGGATGGCGTACCAGGAACGGGGTTCGGGTCCTCCACACTTCGATGGCAAGAACTACCAGATGTGGAGCAAGCGGATGGGTGCGTTCCTCCGCGGAAAGGGTCGAGGTTTGCTTTGGGATGTCACGGTGGACACGGGCTATGTCCGGCCGATGGATTTCCTTGCTCCGGGGTCGAGGGACGGATTCGACACCAACAATAAGGCGGTCGACTACTTGTTTCGTGCTTTGTGTCGGCCGAGTTCGATCGGGTGCACACCGAGCACTTGGCTTGTAGGATTTGGGCGGTGTTGAAGGAGGCTCATGTTGGGAACGCCCGGAGTTCGAGGCACGGTTGTATGCGACCTACCGGAGAGAGTACGAGAACTTCACTCATCTCCCCGGTGAGTCCATCGATGCCTTGTTTCAGAGGTTCACGGTGGTGGTGAACAACATGAGGGCCAATGTGGACGTGCTCCCGTACGATGATCATGATAGAGCGGTCAAGCTCTTACACTCTTTGGATCGTACGATATGGGGCGGAAAGTTCGAGGCCATAGTCGAGTCGAAGAGGTATGATACTCTGACGGTGAACGAGCTGTTCTCGAAGCTCAAGTCGGCTGAGGTGGATAGAGGCATGACGCGCCAAGCTCGAGGGACCGAGCGATTCCCATAGTCTTGCCCTCGTTGGTGGTTCCAAAGGAAAGACTAACTCTAACCCATCCACCGGGATGTTCTCGTTTTCCTCTTTGATGTCTATGCCAGATGAGGAGTTTGATGACCTTGGAGAGGACGAGCTGGCGCTGTTGACGAGGCGGTTCGAGAGGCTGCATGAGAACCGCGTGAACATGAGGAGGAACACGAGGACTTGCTTCCAGTGCGGCAAGCCGGGACACTTCGTCGCCGACTGCCAGGAGAAGGCCGAGAACAAGGACAGCTACAAGCACAAGCCGAGGAAGAACGATGACAAGTACCGTTCGAAGCGCGACCACAAGAGCAAGCACAAGAACAAGTACAAGGACGAGCGACGATCGAGGAGGAAGGAGGGCCGAGGCAAGGCCCGAGCGATGGTTGGAGCGAGCGACGTCGACTCCAGTTCCGCGTACTCCACCTCGAGCTCGAGCAGCGGCCGATGACGAGGGAGATCGCCGCAAGAACAAGAAGTCATCCAAGAACACGAGCGGGGTGAGCCGCTTCGCGAGAGACGGCTTCGCACCATGGCGTTGAGCTCCGGCAGCAAGAAGAGCACACCGAGCGACTCGGACTGCGAGTCCGACGACGAGGTGCGTGATGAGCTCCCTTCTTGCGCCAGGAGAATGAGAGGCTTGGCTCTTTGCTTGATAACCGTGATGACATGCTTAGAGAGGCTAAGAAAATGAGGAAAGAGCTTAGGGCTTCACTCGAGGATGCTAGGACTAGAGTGGGCTGAGCTAGAGACACGGGTGCTTGATAGCAAGCTTGAGATTGATTCGCTTAAGGCTAGCCCTGTTGTTTCGATGAGAATGATTGTCTTGATTGCTCCATATTCCTTGCTGATCTTGCTTTGTTTAAGGAGAAGCATGCCTCCAAGTGTGAGGAACTAGATGTGCTTAGGGTTGAGGTGGCTGAGCTTAAGTCTAGACTGCTTTGCTAGGTGCTTGCACTTCATGCCCTGTTTTGCATGCTAAGATTGATGAGATGCATGCTTACACTAGTTCGCTCGAGGCTAAATTGAAGGAACCCATGCCTACATCTTGCTCTACCGTGAAATGCATGCATTGAAAAATTTGGAGCTTGCACATTATGTTGACCGTTTGCGGGATGAGAATGATGATTTGAGGAAGTTGATGGGGTGGTTGTCCTGGTCACGAGCCTCGGTTGAGGATGATGATCGAGGCCTTTAAGAGGCAAGATGGAGAGGGGCTTGGAGCAAACAAGGTTGGTGAGGGAAGTGGAGAGAATATCCGGAGCCACCAAAAACCCACCACAAGAATGAGTTCCCACCAAAACCTAACCATCTAAGGAACCGGCTAGACACAACCCCAGCTCCACCCGTGTTTCCTACACCCACAAATGACCTACAAAAGCCTATCAAGTTTGTGAGCACTTCGGGGAAAGTGTTCTTTGGGAAGGAGAGTGAGAAGGCAAGTGGTGAGAAACCGGTGGAGGGTTTGAGTGGAGAGAAACCGAGTGAGCGACCACATCCCAAGCCAAAGCCTAAGCTTGTGAGGTTCCATTGTGGCTATTGTGGGAGAGATGGCCATAAGGAGGAGTTTTGCTTCAAGAGGAAGCGAGAGGAGAGAATGAAGAAGGAGTGGGCTAACAAGGACAAGTACCACCCTTTTGATGGTGTACTTGAGCCTCGTATGCAGATGCCCAGGGGCAAGGCGATTGTGAGGACGGTTCGGGCTTGGGGAGAGAAGAAGGCTGCGGGTGGTGCTGCTGTCCGAGTCACACCGGTCAGACCGGTGTGGGGCACCGGTCGGACCGGTGCGGGCACGGACGGACGGATGTTCGGGTTTCGAGCTCGTGCGGGTGCGAGGGTTGTTTACGGTGGTCGTGGTTACGGTGGTTGGGCCTGGAAAGGGTGCGGGTGGTCGGTTGCTAGACGTTCTCCTCCTCGTGCTCAATACGGGGATTGGAGGAGTCGTGGAGTTGAGTTGGAGAGGAAGGACGTTCCACGGGCTTTCTTGCGTGGTTTTGGTCCTCCTCCGGGCGGGAGAGGGGTGGTTCCCTCGGGGTGGTTACCGTGGTGGTGTTCGTGGAGGTAGCTTTGGTAGGAGAGATGCTTTGGTTGGTGCTAACCCCACTTTCGAGCAAATGGCTCGGCACCGGTTTTCCTCCTTTGGTACTAACCTTGACGGCTTGAGTCGTTTGTTCACTCACGTGCCTATTGTTGATTTTCGGGTGGGAGACTTGAAGAACATTTGGTTGATTGACTCGGTTGTTCGAGGCATATGACCGGGAGACGGGGGGTGGTTCTCAAGTCTCGTCCCGCCGGTGACGAAGAGGTACATCACTTTTGGGGACAATGGGCGGGGGCGTGTGCTTTCGAAGGTGAGATAAAAGTGAGTGACAAGATCACTCGAGGCGTGTTGCTCTTGTTCAATCGCCGGGGTACAATTTGCTTTTCGTGTCTCGGTTGTTGGATGAGGGTTTTGAGGTGTTGTTTCGGCCTCGGTGGTTCTCGGATTGTGGACTCTCGAGGGGACCTTGTTTGTATGGTCGTTCCCGAGGGTCGGTGTTTCGTGCTGATTTTTCTCGGTCTTCGGGTGTTGAGCGTTGTTTCTTGGCCGGTTCTTCGAGTGAGTTGTGGAAGTGGCATAGGAAGTTGGGTCACTTGAGCTTTGACCTTTTGTCTCGCTTGAGTAAACTCAATTTGGTCCGAGGATTGCCACGTTTGAGGCTTGAGAAAGAGTTGGTTTGTGCTCCGTGTAGGCATGCCAAGATGGTGGCCTCTTCTCACCCGCCTCTCACCGATGTGATGACTGAGCGTCCATGCGAGCTGCTCCATATGGACCTTGTTGGCCCAGCTCGTGTCCGATCTGGGGTGGGAAGTGGTATGTCCTTGTTGTGGTGGACGACTATTCTTGGTATGCGTGGGTGTTCTTTCTCGAGGATAAGGGGGAGACGTTTGGTTTTGTTCGAGATCTAGTCTTGAGGTTGAGGAACGAGAGGCACGGAGATGCCATACGAGCTATCCGCAGTGATAATGGCTCGGAATTCAGGAACTCTCGTTTTGAAACCTTTTGTCATGACTTGGGTCTTGAGCACCAGTTTTCGAGTCCGTATACGCCTCCCCGGAATGGTGTTGTGGAAAGGAAGAACAGGACCTTGTGCGAGATGGCTCGGACGATGCTTGATGAGCATAGGACTCCGAGGAGGTATTGGGCCGAGGCGGTGAATACCGCATGCTATGTGTCGAACGGGAATATACCTCGAGTGCACAAGAAGAAGACATGCTATGAGTTGATGCATGGTCGCACACCCAAGGTGAGTCACTTCCATGTCTTTGGTTGCAAGTGTTTTATTCGAAGAAGGGCGAGGAAGTTGGATAAGTTTGAGGCTAGGTCCGTCGATGGCATTTTCTTTGGTTATGCATCTCATTCTAGAGCATATCGTGTGCTCAATCTTGAAACTAACCAAATCGTGGAGACTTGCGAGGTAACCTTCGACGAGACGAGCCACGTAGTCGGCTTGTCTTTGAGTGTGCAGGTGATGATGAGATTGGCGAGGAGATCTTTCAGGAGGAGGAGCATGAACATGGTGATGATGAAGATGGCGGTGTGGTGCCCCCGGCTGAACATGTACCCACTACTTCGACTACGATGATGGATGGACCCTCTGCTACACCTACGACGACAAATCAAGAATGAGGAGAAGCTGATGTTGAGGGGGAGGTAGCTTCGAGGCGAGAACCTCCACGGCGAGTTCAGGAGGATCTCCCAGCTTCGAGGATCATCGGCGACATGAATGAACGCACTACACGGTCGAGGGTTCGAAACAATTCCCATTTTGCTCATGCTGCATTTGTTGCTTCTTTCGAGCCCAAAGACATTGGACACGCACTACTGATCACAATTGGGTTAACTCGATGCATGAGGAGTTGGAGAACTTTGAGAGGAATCAGGTGTGGGAGTTGGTTGACCCTCCCCCAGGGTGTAAGCCGATTGGTACCAAGTGGGTGTGGAAAAACAAAGAGGGAGAGAAGGGTGAGGTTGTGAGGAACAAGTCGAGACTTGTTGCCCGGGGGTTCGGTCGGAAGGAGGGGATCGACTACGAGGAGACCTTTGCTCCCGTAGCCCGTTTGGAGGCGATTAGGATCCTTCTAGCCTTTTACGTGGCTAAAGGGTTCAAGTTGCACCAAATGGATGTGAAGAGTGCTTTTCGAATGGTGTCTTGGAGGAAGAAGTGTATGTGAGGCGACCTCGGGGTTTGAGAGTGAGAAGTACCCCCACGGGGGTGTACAAGTTGAGGAAGGCGCCGTATGGGTTGAAGCGGCGCCTAGAGCTTGGTATGGCGAGGTTGAGGGGGTTCTTGTTTGAGAGAGGTTTTGAGATGGGGAAGGTCGATCGGACCTTGTTTTTCGAGGGGGGGTAGAGATATCCCGATTGTGCGGGTGTACGTGGATGATATTGTCTTTGGTGGCTCGTCTAACTCTCTTGTTGCGAGGTTTGCAGATGATATGAGCAGGGAGTTTGAGATGAGCATGATGGGCGAGTTGCAGTTCTTCCTCGGGCTACAAATCAAGCAATCAAAGGAAGGTACATTTGTGCACCAGGCCAAGTACACCAAGGACATTGTGAGAAAGTTCAAGATGGAGGACTCCAAGGCTATGACGACGCCGATGAGTACGACTACGGCTCTTGATGCGGACGAGGAAGGTGAACACGTGGACCAGAAGGAGTACCGAAGCATGATCGGGTCACTCCTCTACTTGATGGCGACGAGGCCGGACATACAGTTCTCAGTGTGCCTGTGCGCTCGTTTTCAAGCGTCTCCGAGGACTTCGCATCGGCAAGCAGTGAAGAGAATTTTCAGGTACTTGCGTCACACTCCCGACTTCGGCCTTTGGTACTCCGCGTCCTCTTCTTTGGCGCTTCATGGCTTTTCAGACGCGGATTTTGCCGGGTGTCGGTTGGATAGGAAGTCCACTTCGGGACTTGCCGAGTTTTTGGGTTCTTCGTTGGTGTCTTGGTCTTCTCGTAAGCGGTCGAGTGTTGCTCAATCCACGACCGAAGCCGAGTATGTTGCCGCCGCTAGTTGTTGCTCTCGGCTCCTTTGGATCACCTACACCATGAGTGACTTTGGTGAGGAGTATACCCATGTCCCACTTCAATGTGATAGCACCAGTGCCATAAGCGTTGCAAAGAACCCAGTGCTCCATTCTAAAACCAAGCACATAGAAGTGAGGTATCATTTCCTGAGAGACAACGTTGAGAAAGGAAAGATAGTGTTGTTCCATGTACCCACACATCACCAACTAGCCGATATTTTCACCAAACCCCTAGATCAAGCAACTTTCACTCGTTTGCGGGGGGAACTTGGTGTGTGTTTGATTTCTTGAGTTGGGTGTGTGGGAGCTTTCTTTTGCCGGTGGTGTCGAGCCCGTTTTGCCTCCCCTCGAGGAGCCGGTTTGTAGCATATGTATAGATTTCCTTTGTGCATTTCTTGCATTTGGCATGGCATATGTAACATGATGTATAGGCATCCTTGTATCTTAGATTGCATGCATTTTGTATCATATGCATTGGTTAGGAAAGCTTCTCTCATATACATTGTTCACCATGGAATGAGATATATGTTTTTGTGAGCTTGTTTGGTATGATATGGTTAGTTTGGCTTAGCTCTTGATGATCTTGATGAATAATCCATGGTTGATAGCTATGCTTTTGAAAAATGTCACATGTATGCTCTCTCATGTGTAAATGCCTTTACATGCTCTTGACATGTTTTTGTGGCTTTGCTATGCTTAATTTGTGGTGGGATAGCTAGCTTATTGATCATATGGGGCCAAAGGCTCATTTGCCATCATGAATGTTTAGCCCTCTAGATTTATCTTGTGGAGGAGCATAAGTTCCTTTTTGTCGCAAAGACATTTCATGTACCATCTACAAATCTGAAAATGAAATGAAAAATGCTTGGAAAATATGCTCCCATGTCATATGTGCTGAATTTAATTCGCTTTGGGTGCTAAACCGTTGCATGATGCCTACCAATGAGAAGTCTCATACATAGAAGTAGGCACATGGCTCGGTGGCTTTGACATGACATGAGGTGCTTGTGGGTGTTTGTGATGGTCTTATGGTTAGAATAGCTGTCCTAGCATGAAGTTTGTGTGGCTTTGCCATTTTGATATGCTTTGATCATGTTTAGGACTTTGCTCATGAGAGGCAAGTTTTTCGCAAAATTGCCAAAATCCATCTTAGCTTCGTCCAATGGTTGTGAAACTTTGTGATCATGTAGTTGAGATCGATACAAAGCCGTCGAGTATCTAACTTGCTCATTTGGACATGTGTAGCATTCTTTGTTGAATTTTGTCTATTTGAGAAGCTCTAAGTTGAAAGTTTTGCATTTTTGGCTTGATTCATGCATTGCCAACAAGGGGGAGAAGTTTGAGCTTGAAATGGCTTAATGGATGCATTTAGAAGGTTTTCAGGTGGTTTCGAGCCATTTCTGGGCTCTGTTGTACACCGGTCTGACCGGTGAAGAGCACCGGTCTGACCGGTGTGAGTGCTGGTCCTGTACATATGTTGGGCACCGGTCTGACCGGTGGTGATGACCGGTCTGACCGGTGTGAGCTGAAGTTGCTGCAGCTGCCCTGTTTCATGTGGTTTCTTGCATGCATTCGTCCAGGGGGAGTTGCATTGGTTCAGGGGGAGTTTGCATGTGTGCAGGGGGAGCTCTTTGAGAGTTTCCGAGCTTTGTTTCGGTGGTTTGTGCTCTTTGCATGAGCTTTGCTTTGTCTCGGATGTGTCGAGCCGTTGCCCTTGCCTAAGGGGTCCGAGACTTGTCTTCTTCAAGTGATCTTGCTCTTTGCCTTTGTTTGGCTTTCGATCGCTTGTTGGAGTTTCTTTTTGTTCGTTTCTTTTCTTTTTCTTTTCTCTCTTGTTACTTTCGTGTGGGTGTTGTCAATGCACTCATCAAGGGGGAGATTGAGGACCATGTGTGGTTCAAGGACCGGTGGATGGTCGCTTCCTTGTGTGATGAGTGATTGACAACGTTGTGTGGACCGATTCTTGGCTAAGTATTGCGGGTGCGGGTTGCGGCTTGACTAGTGTTGGTGCGGGTGAAGAACAAGCGCGAAAGGTCGTCGCGGTGAGGCCTCCGGGTGTGGAGAAGACAAGTAGGCTTTGTTCGAGGGACCCGGTGGCCGGCGGGGGTCAAGTGCGGGCCGCATGGTGGCATGAACAAGCAAGATGAAGTCATGGACGGTTTCTTGGTTGAGCCTCAAAACCAAGGTCGAGCCGGGACTACGTGGGAGCCAAGTCATGAGTGGAGATTGGCGGAGGCTACACCGAGTTCGCGGGGGTTTCCGGTGGTTCACCGAAAACCACCGGGTTACTTGGTTGATCCACAAAGCCAAGACCGAGAACCGAAGACGGAGCGCAGGAACGACGGCACCGGCCCGACCGGGTGGGTCCGACCGGTCCGACCGGTGGGGACCGGTCGACCGGTGAGGAGCACCGGTCCGACCGTGTGCGACGACGCAGTCCGGAATCTTCGAAGCGGAGGACACGCGTCGGGATCGCATGGCTTGCGTCGAGGCTACGCAGGGTGCGGTCGCCGGGCATCCGTCCGATGGTGAAGACATCAAGAATTCCAAATCCACCCTTGAGGGGCTTGTATCCCTAGTTAGTAGAGAAGGGCGTTTTAGACATTCGGTTGCCTCCATATAACCCAAGAGGTGAGAGGATGGCAGCCAACTCTTGGAACCCTAGCTCATTAGTTTTCCTATTTTCCACCTATTTTCCTTAGGTTTTCTCTAGGACTAGCAAGAGAGCTTCACGGAGAGATCTTGTAGAGAGGGATGGATGATCGGGCGGCTTGCTAGACCTTGTACGAACCTTTGTTTCATGTATAGATGATTCGGCGTGGTTCCTCAAGGTTTGGATGTGTTTTCCCCGGTTGTCCTTGGTGGTGATTTTCGGAGCCCTCTCTCGGTGATTTCCTTGGGTTGTTTTCGGGGCTTTTCTCTTGGGGATTTGATGGGGGAAATTTGTGGGAACCCTTCGTGGTTCTTTGGGCTGTGATTCCCCTCCCAAATTCGTGAGGAAAAGTGCTCGATTTTGGGGTTTCTTGAGTTCTTGGGTTGGAAGTGCTTTCGGCGGGATTTCTTCGATTCCTCCTTTTTGAACAAGTTTTGGTGGGATTAAACTTGGCTATGAACTCCTCATGAGGTGTTCATGATATCCCCAAAGTCTTGTTCAAGTCCGTGGAGTGATTCGGGAGATCGAGATTTGGATTTGGGGGAGTTGACCCGCGGGTGTTGTTCATCCCGAGCTGCCCAGGCTACACCGGTCTGACCGGTGCTCTTGACCGGTCTGACCGGTGCAAGCCCTTGTGGGATTTTGCTCGGGTGAACGTCATGGTGAGTTCGCTGTTGTCCCGTGTTGCTGCTGTTTCGAGTTTGGGTCCGTTTGGTGGTCGGTTGGCCTGTTTGGTGCCTTGGGGGCTTTCAGGCTGCCATCGGTCTGACCGGTGTGTCTCACCGGTCTGACCGGTGTAGAGCCACTTAGTGAAAGTTGCTCAGTTTCACCAGCAGAGACCGGTCTGACCGGTGGTGCTCACCGGTCTGACCGGTGTGGGTCTGTAGACTCGAGGCTTGGTTTTTCCGCTGCGTTTCTCGGGTCGAAAAGTGTTGTGTTGGTTCCTAGGTCCAGTGGCACTCCAGTGGCTACGTGGGCTTGACCAACCTTGGTAGTGAGTCGGAGACGTGTGTTGGAAGCCGTGTTCATCTTGTTGGAGTTTCGATCTCCTTCGAGAAGAATTTTTATCGGCTCCCATTCACTCCCCCTCTCTGGTTCGCCGTATCGGTCCTTCAACTCCAAGAAGGTTCTAGGCTGAGGCAGTGAATACCGCGTGCCATGTTTCGAACAGGATCTACCTCAGAGTGCATAAAAAGAAAACCTGTTACGAGTTGATGCACGGTCGCACACCCAAGGTGAGTCACTTCCATGTCTTTGGTTGCAAGTGCTTTATTCTTAAGAAAGGGAGGAAGTTGGATAAGTTTGAGGCTAGGTCGGTCAATGGTATTTTCTTTGGTTATGCATCTCACTCTAGAGCATATCGTGTGCTTAATCTTGAAACTAACCAAATCGTGGAGACTTGCGAGGTAACCTTCGACGAGACACAGCCACGTAGTCAGCTTGTCTTTGAGTGTGTAGGTGATGATGAACTTGGCGAGGAGATCTTTCAAGAGGAGGAGCATGAACATGGAGATGATGAAGATGGCGGTGTGGTGCCCGCGGCTGAGCGTGTACCTACTACTTCGACTACAGTGATGGACAGCCCCTCTCCCACACCTACGACGACAAACCAAGATCAAGGAGAAGCTACTATTGAGGGGGGGTAGCATCAAGGAGAGAACCTCCCCGGTGAGTACAACTGGACCACCATGCTTCAAGGATCATTGGCAACATGAATGAATGTACTACACGGTCGAGGGTTCGGAACAATTCTCATTTCGCCCATGCTGCTTTTGTTACCACCTTTGAGCCAAAAGACATTGGACACGCACTATCTGATCATAATTGGGTTAATTCGATGCATGTGGAGTTGGAGAACTTTGAGAGGAATCAAGTTTGGGAATTGGTTGACCCTCCCCCAGGGTGTAAGCCGATTGGGACAAAATGGGTATGAAAGAACAAAGAGGAAGAGGAAGGTGAAGTGGTGAGAAACAAGTCAAGGCTTGTTGCTCAGGGGTTCAGTGAGAAGGAGGGGATCGACTACGAGGAGACTTTTTCTATCGTAGCTCGTTTGGAGGCGATTAGGATCCTTCTAGCCTTTTCAGTGGCTAAAGGGTTCAAGTTGCACCAAATGGATGTGAAGAGTGCCTTCTTGAATAGTGTGTTGGAGGAAGAAGTGTATGTGAGGCAACCACCGGGGTTTAAGAGTGCGAAGAACCCCCACCGGGTGTACAAGTTGAGGAAGGCGCTGTATGGGTTGAAGCAGGCACCTAGAGCTTGGTATGATAGGTTGAGGGGGTTCCTGTTTGAGAGAGGGTTCGAGATGGGTAAGGTCGATCAGACCTTGTTTCTTCTTAGGAAGGGCAAAGATATCCTGATTGTGTAGGTGTTCGTGGATGATATTTTCTTTGGTGGCTCGTCTAACTCTCTTGTTGCAAGGTTTGCAGAGGATATGAGCAGGGAATTTGAGATGAGTATGATGGGCGAGTTGCAGCTCTTCCTCGAGCTACAAATCAAGCAATCAAAGGAAGGAACATTTATGCACCAAGCTAAGTACGCCAAGGACAGTGTGAGGAAGTTCAAGATGGAGGACTGCAAGGCCATGGTGACGCCAATGAGTACGACTACAGCTCTTGATGTGGATGAGGAAGGGGAACACGTGGACCAGAAGGAGTACCGAAGCATGATCAGGTCACTCCTCTACTTGACGGTGATGAGGCTGGACATCTAGTTCTCGGTATGTCTATATGCTCGTTTTCAAGCATATCCAAGGAATTCGCATCGGCAAGCGGTCAAGCGCATATTCAGGTACTTGCGTCACACTCCTGACTTCGGTCTTTGGTACTCCACGTCTTCTTCTTTGGCGCTTCATGTTTTTCAGACGCGGATTTCGCCGGGTGTCGGTTGGATAGGAAGTCCACTTCCTGGGACTTGCCAGTTCTTGGGATCTTCTTTGGTGTCTTGGTCTTCCCGCAAACAGTCGAGTGTTGCTCAATCCACTACCGAGGCAGAGTACATTTTCGCAGCTAGTTGTTGCTCTCAGCTCCTTTGGATCACATACACCATGAGTGACTTTGGTGAGGAGTATATCCATGTCCAACTTCAATGTGACAGCACCAGTGCCATAAGAATTTCAAAGAACCCAGTGCTCCATTCCAAAACCAAGCACATAGAAGTAAGGTATCATTTTCTGAGAGACAATGTAGAGAAAGGGAAGATAGCTTTGATCCATGTACCCACACATTACCAACTAGCCGATATTTTTACCAAACCCCTAGATCAAGAAACTTTCACTCGTTTGTAGGGGGAGCTTGGTGTTTGTTTGATTTCTTGAGTTTGTGTGTGGGAGCTCCTTTGTAGCATATGTATAGTTTTCTTTTACGCATTTCTTGCATTTGGCATGGCATACGTAATATGATGTATAGGCCTCCTTGTATCTTAGATTGCATGCATTTTGTATCATATGCATTTTCTAGGAAAAGCTTCTCTCATATTCATTGTTCACCATGATGTGCTATAAATGATCGTGTGAGCTAGTTTAGTATGCTTCGGTTAGTTTGGCTTAGCTCTTGATGATCTTGATTTATATCCATGGTTGATGGCTATATTTTTTGAAAAATGTCACATGTATGCTCTCTTGTGAGTAAATGCCTTTATATGATCTTGACTTGTTCTAGTGGCTTGGCTATGCTTAATTTGTGGTTGGATACCTTATTTTGATCATATGGGGCCAAAGGCTCATTTGCCATCATGAATGTTTAGCCCTCATGCTTTATCTTGTGGAGGGGCATAAGTTCCTTTTTGTCGCAAAGACATTTCATGCACCAAATATGAATTTAAAAATGAAATGTAAATTGCTTGGAAAATGTGCTCCCATGTCATATGTGCTAAATTTAAATTGCTTTGGGTGCTAAACCATTGCATGATGCCTACCAATGAGAAGTCTCATATATAGAAGTAGGCACATGGCTCGGTGGCTTTGACATGACATGAGGTGCTTGTGGGTGTTTGTGATGGTCTTATGATTAGAATGGTTGTCCTAGCATGAAGTTTGTGTGGCTTTGCCAGTTTGACATGTTTTGCTCATGTTTAGGACTTTGCTCATGAGAGGGTAAAATTTCGCAAAATTGCTCAATTCTATCTTAGGTCCAATGGTTGTGAAACTTGGTAATCATGAAGTTGATGTCATTACGAAGCTGTAGAGTATCTAACTTGCTCATTTGGACATGTGTAGCATCTTGTGATGAATTTTGTATACTTGAGAAGCTCTAGGTTGCATATTTTCAAGTTTGAGCCTTGATTCATGCATTGGCAACAAGGGGGAGAAAGAAAGGTGGAGAAAAGTTGCATTGCATCCCTAGAACCTATCCCAAGAGTCAAGGGGGAGCTTGTGCATTTCTTTTGCATTTTTGGCTTTTTGGGTGTGGTCTGCTGTACCAAATCGGTCTGACCGGTTTTGGTAACTGGCCTGACCAGTTTTGGTGGAACCGGTCTGACTGGTTTTGGGAATCGGCCTGACCGGTTTGTGCCCAGGGTTGGCACTTGTTCAGGGGGAGTATGCACATGTGCAGGGGGAGCTCTTGTATGCTTTGGTGGTTTGCTCTTTTATAGTGAGCTTGTTTTTTCTCAGTTGTGTCGAACCGCTGCCCTTGCTTAAGGGGACCGAGACTTTCCTCTTTCAAGAGATCTTGCTCTTTGCCTTTCTTTGGCTTTTGAGCGCTTGTTGGAGTTTCTCTTTATTTGTTTCTTTTCTTTTTATTTTCTCTCGGGTCACTATATGTGTGTGTTGTCAATGCACTCATCAAGGTGGAGATTGAGGACTATGTGTGGTTCGAGGACCGGTGGATGGTCGCTTCCTGGTGTGATGAGTGATTGACAATGTTGTGTGGGCTGATTCTTGGCTAAGTATTGCAGGTGCAGGTTGCGGCTTGACTCGTGTTGGTGCAGGAGAAGAACAACAGCGAAAGGTCGTTGCCGGTGAGGCCTCCAGGTGTGGAGAAGACAAGTAGGCTTGGTTCGAGGGACCCGGTGGCCAGCGGGGTCTAGTACGGGCTGCATGGTGGCAAGAACGGCAAGATGAAATCGAGGACGGTTTCTTGGTTGAGCCACAAAACCAAGGTCAAGCCGGGACTTCGTGGGAGCCAAGTCATTAGTGGTGTTTGGCGGAGGCTACATCAAGTTCGCGGGGTTTGCGGTGGTTCACCAGAAAACCATCAGGTTACTTGGCTGAGCCACAAAGCCAAGGCCGAAGACCGGGCGTGGCTGTCAGGCCAAAACCGTCCTGACCGGTTTGGGGTCGCAGGGCGCCGGAAGCTTCGAGGCGGAGGACACGCGTCGGGATCACAAGTCTTGCGTCGAGGCTACACGGAGTGCGGTCGCCGGGCATCCGTCCGATGGTGCTACAAAGACAAATTCCTGAAGTGCCCTTGGTGGGCGTGTATCCTAGTTTAGGCTTTAGGGGTATTTTAGTCTTTCAGCTTGCCTTCATATAACCCAAGGGGTGAGAGGATGGCAGCCATCTCTTGGAACACTAACTCATTTGGTTTTCCTATTTTCTCTTCCTATTATTTCCTTAGGATTTCTATAGGACTAGCTTGAGAACTTCATGGTGAGATCTTGTAGAGGGAAGGATGATCGGGCGGAAGCCAGACCTTGTATGAACCTTTCATGGTATGTATAGATGATTTGGCATGGTTCCTCAAGGCTTGGTTGTGTTCCTCCAGTTTTTCCTTTTTGGTGATTTTCGGAGCCTTTTCTTGGAATTTCCGTGGGGGAGTTTTGGGGGCGTTTCTTTGAGTTATTCTTGTTGGATGTCACGTATGAGGACCTTATGCCTCTTGGCTTGGCGATCTTGATCCAACAAACCCTCCGAAACGGCTTCGATTTGGGTGTTTTCGGTGGTTTCCATGGGAAGGTGTTCTTGAGGGTTGACTTCCGATTCCTCTTGATTGAGTGGGTTTTGGGGACCAGTCTTCTAGCCAAAGGTAGCCCACGAGGTACCCCAACTATCCCCAAAGTCTCACTTTGATCTGTGGAACGAATCAGGAGATCGATCGCTTGAAGTTTTGAGTTTTTCCCACGGGTTGTGTTCTTCCCGACTGTCCAGGCAAAACCGGCCTGATCGGTTTCCCAAACCGGTCTGACCGGTTTAGCCCTGTGGGCTGTCGTGAAGAGTTTTTGAGCAAGAGAGTCTCTGTCGTGCTATGGCTTCTTTTGTTCAAAGGAGGGAAGGCTCTTGAGGTGTTTTGGGTCTTAGAGGTGTTTTGGGGAGTTTCTGGACAAAACCGGCCTGACTGGTTTCCCCTGCCTGGTGAGAGGCTAAGTCCCGCAAAAGTGGTCTAACCGGTTTCAGAAACTTGCCTGACCGGTTTTAGTTGCCAGCAGTTGTGTCGTGTGTGTTTCCGTTGCGTGTCTCGTGTGGCTGTTGGTTGGGTCTTACTCCTAGGTCCAGTAGCACTCCAGTGGCTGCGTGGACTTGGCAAGAGAAGCTTGTGGAGGTGCACGAGTGAAATCGGGTTCATAGGCTGAATTCTTGAATAGAATTTTTATCGGCTCCCATTCACTCCCCCCTCTCTGGTTTGCCGCTTCGGTCCTTCAACATCATTCTGCGAACCCTAAGGCGTTACTCAGCCTTCTCCAAGATAGAGTGTGCTCTTGACAGAACAACCGAAAGGTTACCCCATCATTAGAGGATTTCAAAGTGCAAAGAAACTCTAATGTGAGGAGACGACAACCCCTTGCAGAAGTGTGATAAGAAGAGGTCCACCCCAGCAGAGCAAAAATCTCGCTGAACTCAGAGTTCAAGCCTGCTTCTTGCATGAACTCTTTGCTAAACATGGGTGTAAGGATGAAAGAACATTTCTTTAGTTTCTCATACCTTTCCTTCTCTTCTCCTCTCCTGATGTGCAAATGCACATAATTGGTTAGGATCTTTCCTTGTGATTACGATGCCGAAGGAGAGGGGTTAGAGACCGGTGAGGGAGACTCCTGAGAGCCTACACTCATCGACCACTGGGAGCTGGCTCTGGAGCTAGTGCGTCTAATGATTCTCCCAAGCATGGTGTCTAAGACTTTCAAGGTGTAAGAGAAAAGTTTAGAGCTAGGCTATCCTTGGATTTCTTCTCCACTCTCTTCCTAAGCTTCCTTTCTCTTGAGGCAGCACTGCAAAAGCTCGAAGGTGAGTTCTGGGTTGGTGTGTGTGCGAAAATCTGGATAGGAGGTGGCTGCTTATATAGGCCCAAGGGGAGTGGCCGGCCAACCTGGTAGTGGGGTCGGTAGGCCCCACCTGGGCTCCACTCAGGTGCCCTCTCCTCCATCCATTTCCTGTTGTCTTCCAACGCTAGAAAAAGTGCCTTGTGAGTGGGAAAAGAAGGTGTTGGTGGATGAAGTGATAAGATAAGGTAGGTAAAGACTTGATGTGTATCCCTATGGCATGTGGGTCCCATGCGTAAGGGTAAAGGCAAATATAACAGCAAAAATATAGTAGTAAAAATATTTTTATGCCACCACGAAAAATCATTCTCTGGAGCTTCGGCTGGTGCTACAGGTACTGCAGATGTTGCAGGTGTAGTAGGTGTTCTAGCCGATGGTCTTGCTGTGCCCTTGGGATATTGTGGATCTGTTGTTTGCTTGCGACCTCTTGTTCAGACATTAAATACTGCTCAGGGTTAGTGGCAACAGGTGCAACAACAGACAGTTTCGATAACTTTGATTCTAGTTCAGCATTAATGATAGCTCGATCTTTTAAGATTTCAGAAAAAAATATCCATCTTAACATTTATGTCTTCTAGAATCTTATCATTAGCAGCAAGCTTCTTAGAGATATTATTAGTTATTTTATCCTATTCTTCAATTAACTCTCGTAACGAAGGTCGCTTGGAATTATTACCTGTATACTTACCTGCGTAAGTCGGCCGTGTTTGTAGGTCTTTTTCTTGGGTTGGTGCTGACTTGTGGACCACCAAGCTTGAATTTCTTGAAGTATTTATCGAATCTTGTAAAGCTTGTCGATCCTTCTTGAAGTTGGCTCGTTCCTCAAGCCTGTTCAACAGCACGTCCATACTGGTTGATAGTTCTTTCAACTCTTCATCTTCTTGTACTTCTTCACTCTGACAACAATGTTAAGTGTTCTTCTGGGTCCAACCTTGATTTTTAGATATCTTCTGCATAAGTGTATTAACTTATCTCGTAGTGAGTGACAAGAATGATCCTTTAGCAGATGCATCCAGATGCTCAGACGCTTTTTGATTTAATCCATGGTAAAAGCTTTGTAAGAGCATCCATTCTTTTATTCCATGGTGAGGGCAATCTGATATATATTCTTGCAAACGTTCCCATGCCTCTGGAATTGACTCACCTTTCTGCTGCTGGAAATTGGTCATTTTTCCACGTAAAGCATTGGGTTTGTTTGTGGGGAAAAACTTTGATAGGAAGGTTGTAGAACATTCCTCCCATGTGTTGATTTCATTGGAGTAGAACCATTGTCTCGCCCTTCCCTTTAGTGAAAATGAGAATAAGCGGAGTAGGATCGTTTCCTTGGTAATGTCCTTGATGGAGATGGTGGTGCCTTTCTCCAAAAAGTTCTGGAGATGAGCACTTGCATCTCCATGTACCTTTGCACTTAATAGATCAGCTTGCACCATGTTGATGAGGCTAGGCTTAAGCTCGAATTCATGATCGATTGTTGGTCCAATGCGAATGTTATTGATGTTTGGAGCAGAGAATTCCAACAACGTCTTCTTAGCCATGGCTTCAGATCTTGGTGTAAAGCTTCCTTGGTTGATTTGACTCAAATAATTGAAGTGTGGTGAATCACAATCAAACCTGTTGATAGCCTTCAAATAAGATAGACAAAAACAAACAAGGGTAATTCTGTTTAAGTAGAGGTGCCAAATTACAAAGTCTCATTAAAGTATCTAGCCATTGATTTTCAAAAGGTATCCATCCAATCTTTCCCGGTAACGGCGCCAGAAATGTTTGTTGACATTTCTTAACGCGACTTCCAAAGAATAGATCTAGAATCTATTCTAAGCAATGGCGCAAGAAATGTTGGTTGGTATAAGATAAGCCTGCGGAAATATTATGGTAGATAATCCGCAAGCGCACGGATACCGGAGAGCATTTCACCTGGGGTGATGGGTTTTAAAATATCGTATCCACAGGGAAGATGAATGGATATAACAACAAACATAGGGATGGCAATAGACTACTTTATGGACTTTGATGGAATGGCACATACTTTAACAAGGTTAAGCCAAATGATAAAGTAATGATAAATCAAACAGGCAGAGGCAGATGTGGAGCATAGAACATACTATTCCTAGTCTAGATTAGAATTAGATTTACTTAAGAGGCACAATTCTATATAGCATACAAATACTGAGTTATTCATCTATTCTAATGTAGCATATCATCACAAATAGCATAGTCATGGATAAATGTGAACACCCCGAAGATTACCCAAGAAGATCAAGGACAAAACTTGATCCTCCCAAGAATCATTGTTCGACTAGTTTTATACTCGGGGGTGGACTGCAAAGGACTCAATAGGCCTGTCACGCCCACGATCTACCACACGACCCGGAGTATAAGGTGAATCTGCAAGTAAATTATATCAAAGCACCATGCATACATACTTTCTACTACCTAGCATACGCGCGTAATATACTAGGAGCTCTACGAATAAGTGCGTAGACTTATCATTAATCATGACTATATCAAATATACTACTAGAATAAAGTAAGAACTTAGCAATTGCACACATAACATTGAAATAGTATAAATTCATTGAGAAACAATATAAGAACTGAATGATAACTTACAAATCTGGAACTGGAGCAAAGCTCAACACTACTCGAATCTGACTCTCTATCTAGAACTAGGTTCTTGATGTAGAAATTAGATATTGAACTATGAAGTAGCGATCCTATCTCTGATGTATCCTCTTCTTCTCCTGTCTTGGCCTGATGATGATGATCTTCTGAGAGATGCATCCCATGCCCTAGGGGGTCTGGGGTTGCTTATATAGCCCGGAGGGATAATCCGTCGCCGTAGGATCAAACCGACCCAAACAAGTGGTTTAGATTAACCCTAAGAGGCGGTGGAAGAACCTTCCCCTAAGAGGCGGTGGAAGAACCTTCCCGAAGCAAGGCCTGATTGGGGCTAGGAGGAGCCCGATCGGACTCCCCACAGGGCCGGTCGGCCTGGGGTAGGCCCCGGCTGGGCTCCGCCTTCGCGTGTGGGCCTCTTATCCCTTCTAGATGCACATTTTCTTGGATCCCACTTCGGTTGAGTTCGGGAGTGTGACGCCCCAGGTTTTTAATTACCGTCATTAACGCTAAGGACCGGATCAGCCGAGTCAAACCGGTCAAACATCGGTCAAACCTAGGTCAACCTGGGTCACCACCCCGAAAACCTTGCCAATGAACCCTAATGAGCCCCTTGACCAAGCCTACACACACCCGTAATGGACCCGTGGCCAAAGACACGGTCAAAATCGGCTTAACCGTTGACGTCAGCGAATGTCGTCCGGAACTTTTGCCGCGTTCTCCAAAATTCACCAAAAACACTTAAAAATCTACCTTTATAAAAGTTGTCGATCTTGTTGAGGGACACAACTTTCATGTAGATTGGCATTTCAAATTTTTGGTGGAAATTGGTGAAAAACTTGATTGACCTATTGTACCTCCTGTTTTCTAGAACAGGCCGACATTCAATGTTGGCACGACGTTCCTGCAAAATCCGTCGAGAAAAACACTAGACGGCCTTTACAAAAGTTGTAGAGGGTAGTTAGATCTACAACTTTCCTATTCACCACATGTTGCACTTATATTCAAAAATTTGGAGAAAAGCTATTTCGAACAGAGGCAGTCCGATTCATGGTGAATTATCCTACAACTTTTGTTATTCTGGCCTGAGCTAATTCCTGTTGGGTTTCGCACGAAAAATACAAATGTGAAAAACCTATATCTGCAATATCTCAAACACCATAAGTCCTCTGTAGCTAATTTTTGGATATGTTGTGTGTTAGGTCAGGACTAGCTCCTATGCCAAAAATTACACAAAGTTATGATGTAAATCTTTTTATAAAAATGTTTTTCCATTTCTGCCAGATCTGCATAAATGATTTTTCTAGCTAAAAGTAATTAGGTTTTTGCAACAAACTTATGCACACTATCTTTTAATGCCAAAACACACCTCTGGTGAATTAATCACATTTTTATTGTTACTAGAAATATTTATTCTTAAATTATGCTTGTTTTTCTTTGAAAATACATAACCCAAGTTTCACAATAGTTCTAGGTGTATGTGCTGCACCACTAGGCTAGTTTTGGACCATATAACATGTGTGAGGAAGTTAGGATCATTTTGATGAGTAATTATTTTTGTGTGCATTTACCTTGTCCTTCTAGTTAAGCTTTTGTGATTTTCAAAAGTATTTAATTTCTAGCTATCCAAAGCTTGCATAAGTGTCCAGTGGCTTGTTATAGGTGTTTAGAGTGTAACACACCCATCCAATGAATTTTCTTAATTAATTTCTTGAATAAAAGCTATGGAAGCAATTAAAGGCTTAATAGTCATTAATTGGGAAAATCACCAAACCACCCTTGCTAACTCGTGTGTGGTTGTAAATCGATTTAAAAAGCTAAATGCACCTACCCACTACTGCTTGAGAATTTAACTTAAATTATTTATATATATATATGTACACAGTCACCATCAAAAAGAATATTTAATAAAGAGTTGCAAATTGTTCCTTTTGGAAGAGTATGCTAAATGTATTCTTATCTAGGTGAATGTGTCCAACTAATACATCCCTTGATTGTCATTTATGGTTTGTGGTTAATTAAATTAAAAATCGCCGAGTAAATCTTGCATTGCATCTTCGTGTAGCTCCTTCCGCCAGTATACGTACGCTCGTGCCGGAAGGAGGAAACGAAGGTGCCGACAAAGAGCTGCCGTGCGTGGACGTAGCTCAAGACCTGGACCCAAGTCAAGAAGGGCCCAAGGCCAACCTTGCCAGCAAAGGCAAGCCCCGGATCATTAACCCCGTCTTTTAAAATTATGCAATTATGTTTGCTTCGATTGTGCATTTACGTTTTAGGAGTTGAATTGAAACCCTAGAGGCATGATCCCGAGGTACCTATGCTCTATCACTAGTATGCTAGGTCGATAGCTGCTATGCTATAGGACCCGATAGAAGTCGAGTGATGTTCGTCACTCGCGAGAATAGGTTCCTATATAGGAATCATAAGATATCCTTAAATGGATTGCTCATGTGGTAAGAGCATGGGATTGGGCTCCGGTCCAGTGGTCATGTGGGCTAAGCTTTTGAACGTACTAAACATTTGCCGGTTATGGGGCCGGTAAGCCTAGTACCTTAATGAGGCGGCGATGGATCCTACCGTTACTAATCTTGAGAAATCGCCTTACCGGCTAGCTACCGGGAAGGGGGTGTATTGTGTGAGACTGGATACTTTGCAGGGTATACCAGCTAACCTTGCACCCAGGACTGTAAGATTCGATCCCAACCCGAGGATTTTTGGAAACGGCCTGGGACAGCTGTACCTTTGTGGGCAGCCTACCGTGTGTTTGGGTCTACCTTGCAAGGTTTAAATCAATCGATTATCGGCCTCTCACCGTTATCCGAGACTGCTTAATCAACTGGCCATGATATCCCATAATGATGGAACTCAAGGAATATGGTTGTATGAATTAATTGCTTGTCCAATTCTTGATTGAATTAGATGGCACATTTAGAAATGGCAATCAACTAGAAGTTGTGCTAAAAGATTGAAAGTAAGGATCTACTTGTAGTAGTTGTTCAGCAAAAGAAGCTCCATCGGCCAAAAGCCTTTCATGTCTAGAGTTTGGTGATGTAGTTATCACCTGACGGTTAAGTCTTGCTGAGTATTAGTATACTCAGCCTTGCTTTAAAATTGTTGTTGCAGGTGTGTTTGATCGGAAGGGTGACGACAAGTAATGACATCACGGATGGCCTCCTGTGATGTTTACCGTTGCGCTAGTTTAATTCATTTCCGCTGTTTTTTTTGAACTCTGAACCTTTACTCCATGTCATGAACAATGGTATAATTCATGTTGTACTCTGGACTTGCCTTCACGTGAGTTTTAATGCATGTGTCGATCCTCTGTTCGATGTCCAAGTGATTTACCGGGTGTTAACCCGGCAACTAACGACAGGATAATACTTTACTATTGCTTAATGACCAAAGTGGATCGGTCTTAGGCGACAGTACGGTATTTTCCTGGGCGGGTTGTCACAGCTGGTATCAGAGCGACTGCATGCACCAGAGCTTAATTCACAACCTTAATCACATGATTTTTTAATAAAATTTGCCAAGATTGTTTGAATTTGCAAAACACGTTGGTCCGTTAAGGATAAACTAGACCGAGAGGCCCTAGAGGGACTTTTTGGGTTCTTTCAGGTGGCTTATTAATCTATGGTTTATTTTGCTAACTCCCAGCACATTTACTTTATGTCAGACTTACTTCTTGCACAACCAAACTAGATGAGCCACGTCTTTCATACGTGCGCTGTTCCGCATCACGGGAATTGCGAGGGTTGATGGAGTGATCCATTCCACGGATCCCATCTTCGTGTCTGTTTGTGAGTTGTGTGTCGCCACGTGTTTCATATGTGTGCATTCCGCATGTCGCTCATGCGAGGCAAGGATATACTCCATTCAAACGGAGGATGTCTGAGGTTGGACGCTGTCCATGCAGCGGCTTAACGCATGGATGCCTTTTCTATAGTGAACGGTAATGTATGTGGACGCTTTCATGAGTGCTGGCATGAAAGGTTCATTGTGTTCTGTGATCTTCTGCAGGTACACTAACCTTATTTCGTAAGTCGCTAAGTGAGCAACAACTAGTACTCGACTAGTTATTATAGGGAGACACGTGTATGTGCCATGCCACCGGCGCTAACTCCGAGTTGGCTGAATGCCTTGTGAGGACGAATAGGACGTCTTGCATCATGCTAAAAGTCGTGGAAGAACCTAAACTGAACTCACGTCTGTTCCGTGCTCTCTAAAGTAAAATAGTGATAGCGTGTGTTGTCCTGTTTAGCCTCTAAGTGTAGATGTGTTGTTGTGCATAAAGTTATTAGAGTTGTTGCTTAGATTGTTGTTCTTGTCCCCGAATCCTTTGTCTAGGTGATCTCAATTTAGGTTGCTTCAATCTAATCCAGTTCTGCTCGCCCAAGTTCACGATCATAACTTGGTCTACCGCAAGTTATGCTCGGTTAGTGAACCTTTGTCTTGCTATCTTCTTAGAATCATCTGGAATCTTGCTTAAATAGCACCTTCCTTAATCTTCTAGCTCAACCTTGCGTACCCAACTCGAGCTTCATAACCTTGCTAAGTTTCTACACAGAGTTGAGAAGTGTTGGACTCTGGTTCAAGTTAGGAAGTCCGGTTTCTGATTGTCAGACCTTGTATCATTGGTATGCCTGCTCGTTCGAGCTCCGCATACGATGGTATTTTGGTATACATAATGACCCCATACCGTAACCCCTACCCGTACTCGTGGATCGAGTTACCTTTGCACACTCGCACCCACCTGATTCTCACTTTCGTCGTTATGTCCAGATGGACAATGCTGGATCTGCGTCGGCTGATGTGAAGTCATGTACTCTCGTGAACTACCTCGAGGAGGGTGGATTTCCTGCACTTTTGTGGGACACCCTGAAGAATTTTGGGTACACCACTTACCCGGAGTACTCGACACGTGAGGTCATGACCACAGGCCAACTCCTTCGTTGTGAGTGAAGGTGAAGATTTCAGTGTGCCCGACCAATCCTGCTTGGGAAGAATGGGAGTGTATGGCACACGGAAGAAACTTGTCCGACACGGTGCAGAAGGCTGCTCTCGAAGCACTCACAACTTTATGTGGAAAGCACCCGGCCGAGATAGCCAACTCTGCAGCCATAGTAATTCTGGTACCCGAGCGGCACATTGTACCGGGTGGTGAACGAGAAACTATCCTTCCAGCCCAGAGCGACCCTCACTATAGTCCTGATCTTGTCACCTCAGTCCGCTTTTCAGAAGCCATGTATGACACCTACTGACGGATGGTGGGAGAAAGCGTATTCTATAGACACCAAGTCTACAGATACAAAGTTAAAGAAATGGAGTGTACAGCTCAAGCATTGAAGGAAGCCCGAGCAATGATAGCTACTCTCAAGAAGGAAAGACGAAAGGACAAGGCAAAGATACAAGAATTAAGTGAAGTTATCCATGAGCAGAATTTCTTGTTGCAGCATAACGATCAGTATATGCTTAAACTAGAAAATCAACTGGAAGCTCTAGCCGTTCCACCCCCAGAACCTGTCATTCCTGGACCAGCGCAAGAAGAAGATGTTGAAGATATCCAAGGTGAATATGGAATTGAGTCTGGACCCAAGTCACCGTAGTCTTTCAGCGTGGAAGATCCCACCCTTGGAAGTTGGTCCGTCAGGAATAAAATTCTAAGTCGTAAGAGTGCAGTGTGTAAGGAACCCTAGTGTACCATGACTGCTTTTGGTCAACTATCGCTGTCGGTCGAACTAGGAACCTTGTCGTTGCAGCTAGTCTGCACTGTAATTCCAAATGTTGTTGGTAATTCTGAAAACCCTCATCGATGTAATGCCTTGATTAAACCTCTCTTTCCGTAATGATCTTTGTAAGTGTTATTTATGCTAGTTGTGAACCGTCAAGTTCTGTGCTCCACGAACTTCGTGTCAATCAAGAATCCAATCAATTCCTCATTCCTGAACTTATTCTTTTGGTCCTGCTCACAACCTTGTGTTTTAAATTTAAAAAAATGTTGCTTTTGAGCATGCACTGCATCGCATATGCATTTGGGAAGCTTGGGCATACTAATGTGCATTCACATGAAAACTCCGTACTTTTGCCTTACCTCTCTGGATTGGTGATGTTGTTACCCCATAGCCAAAGGTGCCGCGACGGAACCTAGGGTATCGTGTGTGCTGCAGCCGCACGACTGCCACTAGGAGCTTGCTAGGTATCTTGGTTGTGAGAAAATGACTCACCACAAAAATTTTCCTCTCTGCCCTTGATTGCCCTTGAAATCACTAACTCATCATATGGGTAACCGAGTCATTCTAGCGTGCATCATGAGCACCATACCGCACAAGCATATGCATCGCATCAACTTTGAAAAGTATTGCACTTTAAAAACAATGAGTTGTCCAAAACCTCAAAATTTTTCGAAGTAAGTAAAGGTGTGAGCAAGATTATTCTGAAGTCCCACTTGAAGTCATCTTTCGTACAAGAAATTATGGAACTCTGTCATTAGCCTTCCTTTCTTTGTAATGATCTTTTGGAAAGTCCTGTCGACTTGGTCTCATGCCGCAAATCTCAACGACCTTGTAGCATCGATCCCTTTCCAGCTAGCCAAGCAGAAGCCTTAGACGTAGAAATTCTCTTGAGCAGTCAAGGTTCTCGAATAGTCAATGTGGAGAAGTCATCTATCATGTATTCGTTCTTGGTCCGTGCTCATAACCTTCAATCTTCCGAATCGAGCAAGGAAGTACGCCCACGATCGATCGAGGCTTTTGCTAAGATTCTTTTTGCTGCTATCGCGGGCGTAAAGCGTTGTACACTGAGCTTTTCTCGTTTTGCTCTCCATCACGGTCGATTATTTAGACCGTTGAGCCCCATCGTCATCAGTGTCACGACCACACAACGCCATGACGTCGTTCTACCATCGACTCCCGCAACCGTATTCACGACGCCGAGACCGCATGAGCTGACCTTGTTGAGCTCCGTGTTGTCTACGCCAGATACCTGGATGGATAAACGACCGTTACAGCCCCGCAGCGATTATAAAATGGAACCCTTACCCAGAACCGCCGACACGAAAGCTCCATTTCCATCCGAGCTCGGCATTATCACTGTTCTTGTTCTTCTTCCAGCTAGCCTTGGCTACACGGGCACTAAAGCATCTTTCCACCTACTTCAATCCTCTCGAGCAAGTTGTTCTCCTGTGTTCGCCCCGACGTCGAGGTGAAGCTCAGAATAGACCGAAAGCAGAAATCAATCCAAGCTGCCACCCATGACTCCGTCTTCGGAAGAGCTCAAGTCGTTTCGTTCGACATTGTTAGGGATGTACCTCTGTATCGTAGGAGGATTATGTCTGCTATTAGCTGTGCATGTGCACATTCATCATCCGCTTCCTCATGAACGGCGATGAGGTAGTAAGAGAACGAACCTTGTACCTTTTTGTTCCATCTGCATTCCCGATCATGGGGTGTGTAGACAAAACTTTACCAAGATGATATTTGTGACGGTTTGGATGTCCGGTTTGCATTGCATACCGTGAACGAGCCTCGTAGAGTATGTTCGAATTATAAGTTACTGGGTGAGATTCTGAACATGTACTAATTAGGGACTTAAATTTTCAAGTGTTCAGACCGGCATGAAATAACCCCAATGGTTTTGACGCATCGGGTAGCGGTGATCTTACGCTACCGCCGCCCACGATGTTGACCAAAGCTTTTGTAGTAGTACATACCGAAGTGTTGTGCCAGCTCCTGCAGGCGCAACAGCGGATGGCTCAACAACTACGGCTAATGCCACCGATGCAACAGAAGGTCCAACCTTCCAAGCCCTGTTCACCCGAAGTACCTACCCAGAGTGACATAAACACCATTGTCAGCGCCACTCAACTGTTGGAAGGGCAGAATTCCGTGCTGAGCCAGATGGTGTACGATGTTATCCAAGGACATTATGGGAACCCATATCAGAATAGTTTGGCAGATAGTCTCTCTCAGTCCTTATCTGCCTCCATGGTCGAACAAGCCCGTTTGTTCAATCTGTTGGAGGAATATGTTAATCAAGACCAGCCCCATGCCTCCGACTCAATATTACCACCTTCTCGACTACCAATGGATCTTAGAGCAGAAGAGAGGGCAAACCAAGGCAACAAACGAGCCTTATCCGAGATAGATGTAAGTGAGTGGGAAATTACCTGTACGGAGAGTTGTCCGCGTAAAGGCAAACGAAGATGTAACCCTAGCAAGGCCACTCAACTCCCCGTGGGTAAAACACCTTCGCGAGCCACGAAGTTAAAAAGGAAAAAGGAGAGGAAGAGGCTCCGCCTTATCAAGAAAGCCTAGCAACAGATCTCCAAGCCCGGAGAAGTCCCACCCCGATTGTGCTATAATTGTATACAACCCGGGCATTACGCAAAGGAGTGCCCGAACCCAAGACAGCAGAACCCCGGATCTGCTATTAACAACCACGGCAACAAGCCAAGCCCTCCAGTGGAACAAAGCCAACTGAATTTCTTGGGTAACACCTCTATCCCCGAACCACTTCCCCACTTTCCTATTGTAATTTCGAATCTCGGGACGAGATTCTTCTTAAGGGGGGTAGACTGTGACGCCCCAGGTTCTTAATTATCGTCATTAACGCTAATGACCGGATCAGCCGAGTCAAACCGGTCAAACATCGGTCAAACCTAGGTCAACCTTGGTCACCACCCCGAAAACCTTGCCAATGAACCCTAATGAGCCCCTTGACCAAGACTACACACACCCGTAATGGACCTGTGGCCAAAGACACGGTCAAAACCGGCTTAACCATTGACGTCAGCGAATGTCGTCCGGAACTTTTGCCGTGTTCTCCAAAATTCACCTAAACACTTAAAAATCTACCTTTATGAAAGTTGTCCATCTTGTTGAGGGACACAACTTTCATGTAGATTGGCATTTCAAATTTTGGGTGAAAATTGGTGAAAAACTTGATTGACCTACTGTACCTCCTGTTTTCCATAACAGGCCGACATTCAATGTTGGCACGACGTTCCTGCAAAATCCGTCGAGAAAAACACTAGACGGCCTTTACAAAAGTTGTAGAGGGTAGTTAGATCTACAACTTTCCTATTCACCACATGTTGCACTTCTATTCAAAAATTTGGAGAAAAGCTATTTCGAACAGAGGCAGTCCGAGTAAAATTCTGCCGAGAGCGCGCCCGCCGCGCCGCGCGCGCCGCCGCGCGCGCGCGCCGCGCGCCCATGCTAGCCACCTCGGTTTTCGAGCCGCCTGCGCGCCTCCTGAGGTCCCCTCGCGCCTTCCCAACGCAGCTCGCTCCTTCCCCACGTCGTGCGCATGCCGAAGCCGCCTAGAACACCGAGACGTCGTACCACGGACGGCGCACCCGGGAGACCGGCTGTCCGACCGCTGCTGTCTGGTGCGCGACGTAGGCTTATAAGGGGCCGTTCTTCGTGTGTGTGCGCGTGTATCCCCCCTCTCATTCCCTTGCCGCGCCTCGCTCGCTCCGGCGAGCGCCCGCCGCGCCGCGCGCCGCCGCGGCGGCCGCCGCCACCGGCCGCCGGTGCGCCGCGCGCCGGCCGCCTCCAAGGGCCAAATAACCACCCAAACCGAGCCCCTGTGGTCCATAGACCCTCCCCCCGTCCTTCCCCGACCGCGAGGACCGGCGAGCTCGCCAGATTTTGCCCACCCGCTCCGGTCAGCCGCGCCCAGGGGCCACATTGCAAGGCCAAAGTTCTTTCCAGGGTCCCTGCTGCAAAAGTGCAACTGAAATAGTAAAGTGAGTTTCCCTGTTTCTTGTAAATTGAGTAGCGAATCACAGAAAACTCGGAAAAATGTAAAACTAATTTTGTTGGATTCATGGTGAATTATCCTACAACTTTTGTTATTCTGGCCTGAGCTAATTACTGTTAGGTTTTGCACGAAAAATACAAATGTGAAAAACCTATATCTGCAATATCTCAAACACCATAAGTCCTCTGTATTTAATTTTTGAATATGTTGTGTGTTAGGTCATGAACAGCTCGTATGCCAAACTTTGCACAAAGTTATTGTGTAAATCTTTTTATAAAAATGTTTTTCCATTTCTTCCAGATCTGCATAAATGATTTTTCTAGCCAAAAATAATTAGGTTTTTGCAACCAACTTTTGCACACTGTCTCTTATTGCCAAAACACACCTCTGGTGAATTAATCACAGTTTTATAGTTAGCAGAAATATTTATTCTTAAATTATGCTTGTTTTTCTTTGAAAATACATAACCCAAGTTTCACAATAGTTCTAGGTGTATGTGCTGCACCACTAGGCTAGTTTTGGACCATATAACATGCGTGAGAAAGTTAGGATCATTTTGATGAGTAATTATTTTTGTGTGCATTTACCTTGTCATTCTAGTTAAGCTTTTGTGATTTTCAAAAGTATTTAACTTCTAGCTATCCAAAGCTTGCATAAGTGTCCAGTGGCTTGTTATAGGTGTTTAGAGTGTAACACACCCATCCAATGAATTTTCTTAATTAATTTCTTGAATAAAAGCTATGGAAGTAATTAAAGGCTTAATAGTCATTAATTGGGAGAATCACCAAACCACCCTTGCTAACTTGTGTGTGGTTGTAAATCGATTTAAAAAGCTAAATGCACCTACCCACTACTGCTTGTGAATTTAACTTAAATTATTTATATATATATATGTACACAGTCACCATCAAAAAAAATATTTAATAAAGAGTTGCAAATTGTTCCTTTTGGAAGAGTATGCTAAATGTATTCTTATCTAGGTGAATGTGTCCAACTAATACATCCCTTGATTGTCATTTATGGTTTGTGGTTAATTAAGTTAAAAATCGCCGAGTAAATCTTGCATTGCATCTTCGTGTAGATCCTTCCGCCATTAGACGTACGCTCGTGCCGGAAGGAGGAAACGAAGGTGCCGACAAAGAGCTGCCGTACGTGGACGTAGCTCAAGACCTGGACTCAAGTCCTTCTCCTTCTCACGGATGAATCCGCTGTCGAGGAGGGCCAGCAAATCTTCGGTCTTTGTCTTCAACTTTTTCCACTCGCGGTTCGGATCTGGCCGCGGTGGAGACATCGGTGGTGCTGCTCCTGCGGCGGACCCGGCGGCCTCGTCACGGCCCCTCTTCTTCCCGGTGGTCTTCGCGGTCTTGGACGGCGACGGCTTCATTCTCCAAGTGCACGGCGTCTTCACGCGCATTTGCTCGGGGGCTACTCTAGCAGCTCTGGGTGGCGGCGCGCTCAGATCTACAGCGGCGGCGATGTGCGCTGGCGGTGATTCTGGCCAAGATCTATTCAAAATGTGAGGACCATGTGTGGTTCGAGGACCGGTAGATGGTCGCTTCCTTGTGTGATGAGTGATTGAAAACGTTGTGTGGACTGATTCTTGGCTAAGTATTGCAGGTGCAGGTTGCGGCTTGACTCGTGTTGGTGCAGGTGAAGAACAAGCGCGAAAGGTCGTTCTTTGGTGAGGCCTCCGGGGTGTGGAGAAGACAAGTAGGCTTCGTTCGAGGGACCCGGTGGCCAGCGGGGTCAAGTGCGGGCCGCATGGTGGCATGAACAGCAAGATGAAGTCGTGGACGGTTTCTTGGTAGAGCCTCAAAACCAAGGTCGAGCCGGGACTACGTGGGAGTCGAGTCATGAGTGGAGATTGGCGGAGGCTACACCGAGTTCGCGGGGTTTGCAGTGGTTCACCAGAAAACCACTGGGTTACTCGGTTGAGCCACAAAACCGAGGCCGAAGACTCGACGAGGAGGTGCGGCCACCCGGGCGGTTCAACGCGCCCGGGAGGGCGGTCGGAGGGGCCGCCCGGGGCCGGTCGGATTCCCCGGGCCGGTCTAGCCGCCTAGGGGTGGCGGTCCGACCGCCCGGCCGCCGCGCGAGAAGCTTCGAAGCGGAGGACACGCGTCGGGATCGCAAGGCTTGCGTCGAGGCTACGCAGGGTGCGGTCGCCGGGCATCCATCCGATGGTGAAGACATCAAGAATTCCAAATCCGCCCTTGAGGGGCATGTATCCCTAGTTATTAGTGAAGGGTAGTTTAGTCTTTTGGGTGCCTCCATATATACTCATTAGATGGGTGGATGGCAGCCAACTCTAGGAACCCTAGCTCATTTGTTTTTCCAGTTTCGTTCTCCATTTTCCTTAGGATTTTAGAAGGCTAGCTTGAGAGCTTCATGTGAGATCTAGAGAGAGGGATGGATGTTTGGGTGGCAAGCTAGACCCTGTACGAACCTTTCATGGCATGTATAGAAGGTTTGGCGTTGTTCATCATGGTGGTTTTCCCGTCTCCTTGGTGTTGATTTCCGGAGCTCTTTTTGGTGGTGTTTTGAGAACGATTTCTTGGGGTTTTTGGTGGGTGTCATGTATGAGGTCCTTGTGCCTCTTTGGCTGGTGACTTTGCCCTCAAATCCCCTTTGAATCAGACTCGATTTGGTGGTTTCTCGAGTTGGGCGAGTTCTTGACCTAGAGAAGTGATTTCTTCGATTCCTCTTGATTGTGAGCGTTTCGGGTCGATTCCTTTGAGGTAGAGGTTGTCCAGGAGGTAACCCAGCTATTCCCGAAGTTTGGCTGCAATCCGTGGAGTGATTCGGGAGATCGGGCGCGAGGAAGTTGAGGTTTGACCCGCGGGTTCGTTTTACGGAAGGGGCGGTCTAACCGCCTACGGGGGGCGGTCTAACCGCCCCGGGTGTTTCCGGGTCAAAGCTTTGTTTCGCCGGATTTTCCTCTCGTGAGTTTGTTCGCCTTGATCGGAGGAGCGTGCGGGTGAAATTTGGGGTCGTTCTCGCGCGGTTTGCTAGGTGTCTTGGTTGGAGTTTGTTGCTTTGGGTACGGGAGGTTAGACCGCCCCCGGTAGTCGGTCTAACCGCCCCTAGGCCCCTCGGGTGAAGTTTTGGTTTTCGCCAAGATTTTACGGTAGCTAGCATGGCCATGACCGAGAGATCTCTCGTTGGTGAAACCGTGGTGAGTTTTGGTGCTCGGAAGAGGCATTTTGGAGGATTTCTTGGTTGCCCGGGTGGAGGCGGTCTAACCGCCCCCTATACCGGTCTAACCGCCCCCCGCGGTTAGCCGGCTTTCGAGTTGTTTCCGCTGTCGGTGCTTGCGTGTGTGTTGTGGTTCTTCGGTAGAGTTTGCTCCTAGGACCCGGTAGCACTCCGGTGGCTACGTGGTTTTGGCAAACGGGAGGTTGAAGTGCGGAGCGTGTGATTTTGGGGGTTCGAACGAGCTAGTTCGTCTTGTCGGAGTTTCAATCTCCCTCGAGAAGAATTTTTATCGGCTCCCATTCACTCCCCCCCCCCTCTCTGGTCGCCTAATCGGTCGTTCAAGTGGTATCAGAGCCGGTTCGGGTCTTTGTTGACTCTAACCAGTCTAAGATCCAAGGATGGCGTACCAGGAACGGGGTTCGGGTCCTCCACACTTCGATGGCAAGAACTACCAGATGTGGAGCAAGCGGATGGGTGCGTTCCTCCGCGGAAAGGGTCGGCTTCTTTGGGATGTCACGGTGGACACGAGGCTATGTCCGCCGATGGATTTCCTTGCTCCGGGGTCGAGGGGACGATTCGACGCCAACAATAAGGCGGTCGACTACTTGTTTCGTGCTTTGTGTCAGCCTGAGTTCGATCGGGTGCACACCGAGCACTTGGCTTGTAGGATTTGGGCGGTGCTGAAGGAGGCTCATGTTGGGAATGCCTAGGTTCAGGCACGGATGTATGCGAACTACCGGAGAGAGTACGAGAACTTCACTCATCTCCCCGGTGAGTCATCGATGCCTTGTTTTAGAGGTTCACGGTGGTGGTGAACAACATGAGGGCCAATGTGTACGTGCTCCCGTACGATGATCATGATAGAGCGGTCAAGCTCTTACACTCTTTGGATCATACGATATGGGGCGGAAAGTTCGAGGCCATAGTCGGTCGGAGAGGTATGATACTTTGACGGTGAACGAGCTGTTCTCGAAGCTCAAGTCGGTTGAGGTGGATAGGGGCATGACTGCCAGGCTCGAGGGACCGACTGATTCCCATAGTCTTGCCCTCGTTGGTGGTTCCAAAGGAAAGACTAACTCTAACCCATCCACCAGGATGTTCTCGTTTTCCTCTTTGATGTCTATGCCAGATGAGGAGTTTGATGACCTTGGAGAGGACGAGCTGGCGCTGTTGACGAGGCGGTTCGAGAGGCCGCACGAGAACCGCGTGAACATGAGGAGGAACACGAGGACTTGCTTCCGGTGCGGCAAGCGGGACACTTCGTCGCCGACCGCCGGGGAGAAGGCCGAGAACAAGGACAGCTACAAGCACAAGCCGAGGATGAACGATGGCAAGTAACGTTCGAGGCGCGACCACAAGAGCAAGCACAAGAACAAGTACAAGGACAAGCGACGATCGAGGAAGAAGGAGGGCCGAGGCAAGGCCCGAGCGATGGTTGGCGCGAGCGACGTCGACTCCAGTTCCGCGTACTCCACCTCGAGCTCGAGCAGTAGTGAAGACGAGGGAGATCGTCGCAAGAACAAGAAGTCGTCCAAGAACCTGAGCGGGCTGAGCTGCTTCGCGAGAGATGGCTTCTGCACCATGGCGCTGAGCTCCGGCAGCAAGAAGAGTACACAGAGCGACTCGGACTCTGAGTCCGACTACGAGGTGCGTGATGAACTTCCCTTCTTGCGCCAGGAGAATGAGAGGCTTGGCTCTTTGCTTGATAACCGTGATGACATGCTTATAGAGGCCAAGAAAATGAGGAAAGAGCTTAGGGCTTCACTCGAGGATGCTAGGACTAGAGTGGCTGAGCTAGAGACACAGGTGCTTGATAGCAAGCTTGAGATTGATTCGCTTAAGGCTAGTCCTGTTGTTTCTGATGAGAATGAATGTGCTGATTGCTCCATATTCCTTGCTGATCTTGCTTTGTTTAAGGAGAAGCATGCCTCCAAGTGTGAGGAACTAGATGTGCTTAGGGTTGAAGTGGCTGAGCTTAAGTCTAGACCTGCTTTGCTAGGTGCTTGCACTTCTTGCCCTGTCTTGCATGCTAAGATTGACGAGATGCATGCTTACACTAGTTCACTTGAGGCTAAATTGAAGGAACTCATGCCTACATCATGCTCTACCTGTGAAATGCATGCATTGAAAAATTTGGAACTTGCACATTATGTTGATCGTTTGCAGGATGAGAATGATGACTTGAGGAAGTTGATGGGTTGGTTGTCCGGTCATGAGCCTCAGTTGAGGATGATGATCGAGGCCTTTAAGAGGCAAGATGATGAGGGACTTGGGGCAAACAAGGTTGGTGAAGGAAGTGGAGAGAATATCCCAGAGCCACCAAAAACCCACCACAAAAATGATTTCCCTCCAAAACCCAACCATCTTAGGAACTGACTAGACACAACCCCAGCTCCACCTACATTTCCTACACCCACAAATGATCTCCGTAGGCCTATCAAATTTGTGAGCACTTCCGGGAAAGTGTTCTTTGGGAAAGTGAGTGAGAAGGAAAGTGAGGAGAAATCGGTGGAGGAGTTGAGTGGAGAGAAACCAAGCGAGCAGCCCCAATCCAAGCCAAAACCTAAGCTTGTGAGGTTCCGTTGTGGCCATTGTGGGAAAGAGGGTCACAAGGATGAGTTTTGCTTCAAGAGGAAGCGGGAAGAGAGGATGGCAAAGGAGTGGGCGAACAAGGATAGGGACAACCCTTCCCATGGTGTACATAAGCCTCGTATGCCACTGCCCAGGGGTAAGGCGGTGGTGAGAAGTGTTCCGGCATGGGGAGATGCGAGTTCCCGCAGCCGAGGAGCAGGTCTGGAGGGGGCGGTCGGACCGGCCCCGGCCCGCAGGGGGGCGGTTAGACCGGCCCGGCTAGGCGGTTTAACCCCCCCCCCGAGTGCCGGGCGGAGTGGTTTTCGAGGTGGTGAGTCGAGAGGTTTCGGTCCGGAGGTCGAGTTGCTGGTGGTTGGTCCGGAGAGACAACGGGTGGTCGGTTGCTAGCCATTCTCCCCCTCGGGTTCACTACGGGGATGGGAGGAGTCGTAGCTTTGAGAAGGAGAGGAGGGACATTCCACGGGTTGTCTTCGTGGTTTTGGTCCTCCTCCAGGCAGTGAGGGATGGTTTCCTCGAAGTGGTTACCGAGGTGGTGTTCGTGGTGGCGGTTATGGTAGGAAAGATGGCTTGATGTTTGCTAACCCCACTTTCGAGCAAATGGCTCGGCATTGGTTTTCCTCCTTTGGTACTAACCCCGGTCTTTGAGTCGTTTGTTCGCTCACGTGCTTGTTTTTGAATTTCGGGGTGGGAGACTTGAAGAACATTTGGTTGATTGACTCCGGTTGCTCGAGGCATATGACCGGGAGACGGGGGGTGGTTCTCAAGTCTTGTCCGGTGGTGACGAAGAGGTACATCACCTTTGGGGACAATGGGCGTGGGCGTGTGCTTTCAGAAGGTGAGATAAAAGTGAGTGACAAGATCACTCTAAGGTGTGTTGCTCTTGTTCAATCGCTGGGGTACAATTTGCTTTCTGTGTCCCAGTTGTTGGATGAGGGCTTTGAGGTGTTGTTTCGGCCTGGTGGTTCTCGGATTGTGGACTCTCGAGGGGACCTTGTTTGTATGGTCGTTCCCGAGGGTCAGGTGTTTCGTGCTGATTTTTCTCAGTCTTCGGGTGTGGAGCGTTGTTTCTTGGCTGGTTCTTCGAGTGAGTTGTGGAAGTGGCATAGGAAGTTGGGTCACTTGAGCTTTGACCTTTTGTCTCGCTTGAGTAAACTCAATTTGGTCCGAGGATTGCCACGGTTGAGGCTTGAGAAAGAGTTGGTTTGTGCGCCGTGTAGGCATGCCAAGATGGTAGCCTCTTCTCACCCGCCTCTCACCGATGTGATGACTGAGCGTCCATGCGAGCTGCTCCATATGGACCTTGTTGGCCCGGCTCGTGTGCGATCCGCGGGTGGGAAGTGGTATGTCCTTGTTGTGGTGGACGACTATTCTCGGTATGCGTGGGTGTTCTTTCTCGAGGAGAAGGGGGAGACGTTTGGTTTTGTTCGAGATCTAGTCTTGAGGTTGAGGAACGAGAGGCACGGAGATGCCATACGAGCTATCCGCAGTGATAATGGCTCGGAATTCAGGAACTCTTGTTTTGAAACCTTTTGCCATGACTTGGGTCTTGAGCACCAGTTTTCGAGTCCGTATACGCCTCCCCAGAATGGTGTTGTGGAAACTAAGAACAGGACCTTGTGCGAGATGGCTCGGACGATGATTGATGAGCATAGGACTCCGAGGAGGTATTGGGCTGAGGCAGTGAATACCGCGTGCTATGTGTCGAACAGGATATACCTCAGAGTGCACAAGAAGAAGACATGCTATGAGTTGATGCATGGTCGCACACCCAAGGTGAGTCACTTCCATGTCTTTGGTTGCAAGTGTTTCATTCGAAGAAGGGCGAGGAAGTTGGATAAGTTTGAGGCTAGGTCCGTCGATGGCATTTTCTTTGGTTATGCATCTCATTCTAGAGCATATCGTGTGCTCAATCTTGAAACTAACCAAATCGTGGAGACTTGCGAGGTAACCTTCGACGAGACAGAGCCACGTAGTCAGCTTGTCTTTGAGTGTGCAGGTGATGATGAGCTTGGCGAGGAGATTTTTCAGGAGGAGGAGCATGAACATGGTGATGATGAAGAAGGGGGTGCGGTGCCCCCGGCTAAACATGTACCCACTACTTCGACTACGATGATGGATGGACCCTCTGCTACACCTACGACGACAAATCAAGAACGAGGAGAAGCTGATGTTGAGGGGGAGGTAGCTTCGAGGCGAGAACCTCCCGGCGAGTTCAAGTGGATCACCCAGCTTCGAAGATCATCGGTGACATGAATGAACGCACTACACGGTCAAGGGTTCGGAACAACTCTCATTTCGCTCATGCTGCATTTGTTGCTTCTTTCGAGCCCAAAGACATTGGACACGCACTATCTGATCACAATTGGGTCAACTCGATGCATGAGGAGTTGGAGAACTTTGAGAGGAATCAGGTGTGGGAGTTGGTTGACCCTCTCCCAGGGTGTAAGCCGATTGGTACCAAGTGGGTGTGGAAAAACAAAGAGGGAGAGAAGGGTGAGGTTGTGAGGAACAAGTTGAGACTTGTTGCCCAGGGGTTCAGTCAGAAGGAGGGGATCGACTACGAGGAGACCTTTGCTCCCGTAGCCCGTTTGGAGGCGATTAGGATCCTTCTAGCCTTTTCCGTGGCTAAAGGGTTCAAGTTGCACCAAATGGATGTGAAGAGTGCTTTTCTGAATGGTGTGTTGGAGGAAGAAGTGTATGTGAGGCAGCCTCGGGGTTTGAGAGTGAGAAGTACCCCCCCACCGGGTGTACAAGTTGAGGAAGGCGCCGTATGGGTTGAAGCGAGGCGCCTAGAGCTTGGTATGGCAGGTTGAGGGGGTTCTTGTTTGAGAGAGGTTTTGAGATGGGGAAGGTCGATCGGACCTTGTTTTTGCCGAGGGCGGGCGAGAGATATCCTAATTGTGCAGGTGTACGTGGATGATATTGTCTTTGGTGGCTCGTCTAACTCTCTTGTTGCAGGGTTTGCAGATGATATGAGCAGGGAGTTTGAGGTGAGCATGATGGGTGAGTTGCAGTTCTTCCTCGGGCTACAAATCAAGCAATCAAAGGAAGGAACATTTGTGCACCAGGCTAAGTACACCAAGGACATTGTGAGGAAGTTCAAGATGGAGGACTCCAAGGCTATGACGACGCCGATGAGTACGACTACAGCTCTTGATGCGGACGAGGAAGGTGAACACGTGGGCCAGAAGGAGTACCGGAGCATGATCGGGTCACTCCTCTACTTGACGGCGACGAGGCTGGACATACATTTCTCGGTGTGTTTGTGCACTCGTTTTCAAGCATCTCCGAGGACTTCGCATCGGCAAGCAGTGAAGCGAATTTTCAGGTACTTGCGTCACACTCCCGACTTCGGCCTTTGGTACTCCGCGTCCTCTTCTTTGGCGCTTCATGGCTTTTCAGACGCGGATTTTGCCGGGTGTCGGTTGGATAGGAAGTCCACTTCTGGGACTTGCCAGTTTTTGGGTTCTTCTTTGGTGTCTTGGTCTTCCCGCAAGCAGTCGAGTGTTGCTCAATCCACGACCGAAGCCGAGTATGTTGCCGCTGCTAGTTGTTGCTCTCAGCTCCTTTGGATCACCTACACCATGAGTGACTTTGGTGAGGAGTATACCCATGTCCCACTTCAATGTGATAGCACCAGTGCCATAAGCGTTGCCAAGAACCCAGTGCTCCATTCCAAAACCAAACACATAGAAGTGAGGTATCATTTCCTGAGAGACAACGTAGAGAAAGGGAAGATAGCTTTGATCCATGTACCCACACATGACCAACTAGCCGATATTTTCACCAAACCCCTAGATCAAGCAACTTTAACTCGTTTGCGGGGGGAACTTGGTGTGTGCTTGTTTTCTTGAGTTGGGTGTGTGGGAGCTCCTTTGTAGCATATGTATAGCTTTCTTTTGTGCATTTCTTGCATTCGGCATTGCATATGTATCATGATGTATAGGCATCCTTGTATCTTAGATTGCATGCATTTTGTATCATATGCATTGGATAGGAAAAGCTTCTCCTATATACATTGTTTACCATGGTTTGCTATCTATGTTCTTGTGAGCTTGTTTGGTATGCTACGGTTAGTTTGGCTTAGCTCTTGATGATCTTGATGAATGATCCATGGTTGATGGCTAATTTTTGAAAAATGTCACATATATGCTCTCTCATGTGTAAATGCCTTTATATGATCTTGACATGTTTTAGTGGCTTTGCTATGCTTACTTTGTGGTTGGATAGCTAGTTTATTGATCATATGGGGCCAAAGGCTCATTTGCCATCATGAATGTTTAGCCCTCTTGCTTAATCTTGTGGAGGGGCATAAGTTCCTTTTTGTCGCAAAGACATTTCATGTACCAATCATAAATCTGAAAATGAAATGAAAAATGCTTGGAAAATATGCTCCCATGTCATATGTGCTGAAATTAATTTGCTTTGGGTGCTAAACCGTTGCATGATGCCTACCAATGAGAAGTCTCATACATAGAAGTAGGCACATGGCTCGGTGGCTTTGACATGACATGAGGTGCTTTTGGGTGTTTATGATGGTCTTATGATTAGAATGGCTGTCCTAGCATGAAGTTTGAGTGGCTTTGCCATTTTGATATGTTTTGCTCATGCTTAGGTATTTGCTTGTGAGAGAGTAACTTTTCGCAAAATTACTCAAATCCTTTTTAGCCTTGTCCAATGGTTGTGAAACTTGGTGATCACGTAGTTAAGGTCATTACGAACCTGTCGAGTATCTAACTTGCTCATTTGGACTTGTGTAGCTCCTTGTGATGAATTTTGAATATTCGAGAAGCTATATGTTGTAAAGTTTCGCATTTTGCCTTGATTCATGCATTGTCAACAAGGGGGAGAAGTTTGTGCATGTTTTGGGCACCTGGGTGTGTTTGGAAGGTGTTCCAATTGGTTCGGGCAAATTTTGAGCAGTTTGGTGCAGGGCCGGTCTCTTGGGGCGGTCTAACCGCCCCCCAGGCGGTCAGATCAGGCACAGGCGGTTTAACCGCCCTGTACAGGCGGTCTAACCGCCCTGGGCAGTGTGAGCAGGTTTTTGCTCGTTGTTGCTTCCCGCGTTGCATTGCTGCATTTGTTCAGGGGGAGTGTGCTTTGGCTCAGGGGGATCTTGCATATGTGCAGGGGGAGCTCTTTGTGGTGTTCGATCTTTGCTTTGGTGGTTTGCACTCTTTGCTTGAGCTGTGTTTTTGTCTCGGATGTGTCGAGCCGTTGCCCTTGCCTAAGGGGTCCGAGACTTGTCTTCTTCAAGTGATCTTGCTCTTTGCCTTTCTTTGGCTTTCGATCGCTTGTTGAGGTTTCTTTTTATTTGTTTCTTTTCTTTTCCTTTTCTCTTGTGTTACTTCATGTGAGCGTGTTGTCAATGCACTCATCAAGGGGGAGATTGAGGACCATGTGTGGTTCGAGGACCGGTGGATGGTCGCTTCCTTGTGTGATGAGTGATTGACAACGTTGTGTGGACTGATTCTTGGCTAAGTATTGCGGGTGCGAGGTTGCGGCTTGACTCGTGTTGGTGCAGGTGAAGAACAAGCGCGAAAGGTCGTTGCCGGTGAGGCCTCCGGGGTGTGGAGAAGACAAGTAGGCTTCGTTCGAGGGACCCGGTGGCCAGCGGGGTCAAGTGCGGGCCGCATGGTGGCATGAACAAGCAAGATGAAGTCGTGGACGGTTTCTTGGTAGAGCCTCAAAACCAAGGTCGAGCCGGGACTACGTGGGAGTCGAGTCATGAGTGGAGATTGGCGGAGGCTACACCGAGTTCGCGGGGTTTGCGGTGGTTCACCGAGAAAACCACGCGGGTTACTCGGTTGAGCCACAAAACCGAGGCCGAAGACTCGACGAGGAGGTGCGGCCACCCGGGCCGGTTCAACCGCCCGGGGAGGGGCGGTCGGACCGCCCGGGGCCGGTCGGATTCCCGGGCCGGTCTAACCGCCCAGGGGTGGCGGTCTGACCGCCCTGGCCGCCGGCGCCGAGAAGCTTCGAAGCGGAGGACACGCGTCGGGATCGCAAGGCTTGCGTCGAGGCTACGCAGGGTGCGGTCGCCGGGCATCCGTCCGATGGTGAATACATCAAGAATTCCAAATCCGCCCTTGAGGGGCATGTATCCCTAGTTATTAGTGAAGGGTAGTTTAGTCTTTTAGGTGCCTCCATATATACTCATTAGATGGGTGGATGGCAGCCAACTCTTGGAACCCTAGCTCATTTGTTTTTCCATTTTCGTTCTCCATTTTCCTTAGGATTTTAGAAGGCTAGCTTTAGAGCTTAATGTTAGATCTAGAGAGAGGGATGGATGTTTGGGTGGCAAGCTAGACCTTGTACGAACCTTTCATGGCATGTATAGAAGGTTTGGCGTTGTTCATCATGGTGGTTTTCCCGTCTCCTTGGTGTTGATTTTCGGAGCTCTTTTTGGCGGTGTTTTGAGAACGATTTCTTGGGGTTTTTGGTCGGTGTCACGTATGAGGTCCTTGTGCCTCTTTGGCTGGTGACTTTGCCCTCCAATCCCCTTTGAATCGGACTCGATTTGGTGGTTTCTCGAGTTGGGCGAGTTCTTGACCTAGAGAAGCGATTTCTTCGATTCCTCTTGATTGTGAGCATTTCGGGTCAATTCCTTTGAGGTAGAGGTTGCCCAGGAGGTAACCCAGCTATTCCCGAAGTTTGGCTGCAATCCGTGGAGTGATTCGGGAGATCGGGCACAAGGAAGTTGAGGTTTGACCCGCGGGTTCGTTTTCTGGAAGGGGCGGTCTAACCGCCTACGGGGGGCGGTCTAACCGCCCGGGTGTTTCCGGGTCAAAGTTTTGTTTCACCGGATTTTCCTCTCGTGAGTTTGTTCGCCTTGATCGGAGGAGCGTCCGGGTGAAATTTGGGGTCGTTCTCGCGCAGTTTGCTAGGTGTTCTTGGTTGGAGTTTGTTGCTTGGGTAAAGGAGGTTAGACCGCCCCCGGTAGCCGGTCTAACCGCCCCTAGGCCCCCGGGTGAAGTTTTGGTTTTCGCCAAGATTTTTCGGTAGCTAGCATGGCCATGACCAGAGATCTCGTTGGTGAAACCGTGGTGAGTTTTGGTGCTCGGAAGAGGCGTTTTGGAGGATTTCTTGGTTGCCGGTGGAGGCGGTCTAACCGCCCCCTATACCCGGTCTAACCGCCCCCTCTGGTTAGCCGGCTTTCGAGTTGTTTCCGCTGTCGGTGCTGCGTGTGTGTTGTGGTTGCTGGTAGAGTTTGCTCCTAGGACCAGTAGCACTCCAGTGGCTACATGGTTTTGGCAAACGGGAGGTTGAAGTGCGGAGCGTGTGATTTCGGGGGTTCGACCGAGCTAGTTCGTCTTGTCGGAGTTTCAATCTCCCTCGAGAAGAATTTTTATCGGCTCCCATTCACTCCCCCCTCTCTGGTCACCTAATCGGTCATTCAAAATGGCTACAGCAGCGATGGGTGAAAAACCCTAAGGATTTTGGCTTCTATTTATAAGTCAAAACGGCCCTCCAACGGCCGGATGGATAAGTCTCCACTCGGCTGACTCAGCGGCCGCGCGTGACTCTTCGTACTCTACTAGTCGACGCGCCTCACCTCGGGGGCTCGGCTACTTCTACTCGACTACCTGGGAAGCGACAAGACTCAGGAGCATCTCAGGACACATTCTTCAAGATGACCCTTCAATTCGAGAGAAAGTACTCGACTCAAGGCTCGGGGGCTCCGTGCCACGTGTCCTTCGGTCTTTTCTCTCCGAATTTTTCGGGATATTCTTGCCAAAACTTCAGAACCTAAGGCTCGGGGGCTACTCCTTATGGAGTGCGATTTTGCAATCGCACTCCCATATCAGCTTCGGCTTCAAGACAACGCGGGCGTTTTTGAAGACCTTCGAGGGCAGCACTCGAGGACGCTTGGGACTACTCGAGAAGACTTCAAGATTGCTCAAACATCAGCTGGAGTACATTCCAGCCTCGGGATGCTTCGACTACTCTTGAGGACTTTTGACTTGTAGTACTCGGGGACGCTTGAGAACTACTCGCTAAGGCCGTCAAGATTACTTGAAGCTATCCTTCTCGACTACAAAGTACTCGGGGGATTGTCGTATGGACCTCCCTGGGCCCACTACCTCGGTGGGTACCAGGACCGACTACTCGGTGGGCCCCTGGGACTACCCGGCTTGCGCTACATGGCACCTGATGGCGTGGAGCACAAGAACTACGGAGGAGAAGTACTCGGTTAGGAAGTTGTACATGTCTTGCACTGTATGGAAGACTCCTAGACGTACCCGACTAGTACTCTCTCCCTACTCCGACTTGTAACCCTGCCTCCCGGACTATATAAGGCGAGGCAGGGACCTTCTCTAGCATCCAATCTCATCTCACAGCGTACAATTACACCATCTTGTAATCGTACCCAAACAATCCAGAGCTACGCAGCATACAAGACGTAGGGTATTACGCACCTCGCAGCCCGAACCTATCTAAATTGTGTGCCACGTGTCTCTTCCTTCGAGTTACCGATCTCGGCGAGGCCACATTCATCTACTTCGGGTACTCCCCTTAGTAGGTTGCCGGTCTAAAACACCGACAAGAAGGGCCCAAGGCCAACCTTGCCAACAAAGGCAAGCCCCGGATCATTAACCCCGTCTTTTAAAATTATGCAATTATGTTTGCTTCGATTGTGCATTTACGTTTCAGGAGTTGAATTGAAACACTAGATACATGATCCCGAGGTACCTATGCTCTATCACTAGTATGCTAGGTCGATAGCTGCTATGCTATAGGACCCGATAGAAGTCGAGTGATGCTCGTCACTCGCAAGAATAGGTTCCTAGATAGGAATCATAAGCTATCCTTAAATGGATTGCTCATGTGGTAAGAGCATGGGATTGGGCTCTGGTCCAGTGGTCATGTGGGCTAACCTTTTGAGCGTACTAAACATTCGCCGGTTATGGGGCTGGTAAGCCTAGTACCTTAATGAGGCGGCGAGGGATCCTACCGTTACTACTCTTGAGAAATCGCCTTACCGGCTAGCTACCGGGAAGGGGGGTGTATTGTGTGAGACTGGATACTTTGCGGGGTATACCAGCTAACCTTGCACCCAAGACTGTAAAATTCGATCCCAACCCGAGGATTTTTGGAAACGGCCTGGGACAGTTGTACCTTTGTGGGCAGCCTACCTTGTGTTTGGGTCTACCTTGCAAGGTTTAAATCAATCGATTGTCGGCCTCTCACCGTTATCCGAGACTGCTTAATCAACTGGCCATGATATCCCATAATGATGGAACTCGAGGAATATGGTTGTATGAATTAATTGCTTGTCCATTTCTTGATTGAATTAGATGGCACATTTAGAAATGGCAATCAACTAGAAGTTGTGCTAAAAGATTGAAAGTAAGGATCTACTTGTAGTAGTTGTTCAGCAAAAGAAGCTCCATCGGCCAAAAGCCTTTCATGTCTAGAGTTTGGTGATGTAGTTATCACCTGACGGTTAAGTCTTGCTGAGTATTAGTATACTCAGCCTTGCTTTAAAATTGTTGTTGCAGGTGTGTTTGATCGGAAGGGTGACAACAAGTAATGACATCACGGATGGCCTCCTGTGATGTTTACCGTTGCGCTAGTTTAATTCATTTCCGCTGTTTTTTTTTTGAACTCTGAACCTTTACTCCATGTCATGAACAATGGTTTGCAATAAAATGTATAATTCATGTTGTACTCTGGACTTGCCTTCGCGTGAGTTTTAATGCATGTGTCGATCCTCTGTTCGATGTCCAAGTGATTTACCGGGTGTTAACCCGGCAACTAACGACAGGATGATACTTTACTATTGCTTAATGACCAAAGTGGATCGGTCTTAGGCGACAGTACGGTATTTTCCTGGGCGGGTTGTCGCAGGGAGTCTTCTAGAGCCTTCTAGAATTCATTTTTTTCGCATTTTCCTGAATAGTCCCTGAAAATATATAATTCACCAAAACTCGTGGAATTCATTAGTCCAAGGCCCTATACTACTATTGATTTATCTTTTTGGTGCTTTTTCATGTATTGTTGATGCATAAAATTAAGAGTTAGTGAGCATCAACAGGGAACCTCACCATTTATATGAAGTCCATCCATTGGGAGCATTTGAGGTCACTCAATGTGCCAGCCGTGAATGAGGCAATTGATATTTGTCACGCCAAGGGGATGACCCACATCGTGTCCATGAACTATGATTGGAATGAAGAAGTGGTGGCTCAATTCTATGCCAATCTCTATGTCAAGCGTGAAACCAAGACTTTCTATTGGCTCTTGCAAGGGAAACCCCTCTCGGTCACTTATGAGAGGTTTGCTCGTATTCTTGGCTTTAGCTCAGAGGATCTTGGTCGCCCAAAGATCCATGGTGTTGAGATCCCACTTGACAGTGAGATGGCTTTCATGTATGACACCGCCTATGGCAACATCGAGTTCGACACCATTTATGCCATGAAGCCCGTCTATAGGATGTTGAACCAACTTTTCCGCTACTCTATGACTCCTAAGATAGGTGACAACTACAATGTCGCCAACATAGCCAAGGAGGTGCTTGAGAGGATGGGATCGGACCAAGAGATCTTTAGTGTGTTTGACTTTATTTGGGAAGAGATCATTGTGTGCTCCGTGTCCGCACAAAAGAGTTGCCAGTATGCTCCTTGGATCTTCAAGATTTGTGAAGTCACCGGAGTTGATATTCTCACGGACAAGAGTCACTCTTTCTACAAGCCAAACAAGGGCAACATAGAGCGTCTTCTCAAGTTAGGAAAGCATGCCCACTACAAGGTTTTCCCCCTATTGCAACAAATCCCTTAGGCAACACCACTATTTCGGTTGCAATAGGGGGGTACTATTGCACCGAAACGGTGATTTGGTTGCAATTTGTGTGTCTATTGCAACACAAAATTTGAGTTGCATTATTTATTTGTTCGGTTGCAACATGTTGACGCTAATGCACCCTTTTTTAGGATTTCCGTTGCATTTGGTTGGAAATAATGCCACCCCAATTTTGTGTTGCATTAGCATTCCTTGCGTTGCAACAGAAAGTTGCTATAGCCACCATATTAGGGATGGTTGCGTTTGAACAAGTATGTCGCAACGTAGAATTTTGGTTGCAAATATATCTTTGCGATGTTGCAACAAGTTGGCGCTAATGCACCCATTATTCAAAATTGTGTTGCATTTGGTAGGAAATATTGCTACCCTATTTCTGCGTTGCACTAGAAATTCGGGTGTTGCAATATAAACTTGCTATGGCTACCATACTAGGGTTGGTTGCGTTTGAACGGCCTTACACAACGTCTTATTTGGGTTGCAAATATCTCTTTGCGTTGTTGCAAAACAAGGAAGGCTACTGCTTCGTTTCTAGCCTCAAGGAGGAATATTGTGTACGTATTGCCACAAAATTTGTTTTGATGAAAAAAATCTGCTATGGGGTTGTAGCGAAATTTAAAATGTGATTTAATAAATAAATTATATTATGAAAAATCTGAATTTTAACAATATGGTATAGACTATATGTACCATGAAAAAAAGAGAGGATTTGTTTAGATGAAAAAATTGTGTGCTATGGGGATGTGGGCTAAGCCAGACCACAATAGGCTCAACCGGCGAGCGTAAAGCCCAGCGAGCGGGAGCCCGAGTGGACCAGCCAGCCCATTAAGCCCCATAGCGCAAGTAGCAAGCATTAGTTGATGATGGTAATACGGAGTTCGAAAACGCAGTCACACCTCTCCTTTTAAGCTGGGATACCCCCTTCTCAGTTTACGGGGTGGCACTAAAGGTACTGGAGACAAGGATGTAAAAATGTCAAATGGGCCGATGAGAGTAATAAAAACAAGGATATGCCGGCCAAATCGTCTATAACTTTCAGCTCCCCCACCCCCAATACACTTTTGCTCCCAACCATCCCCCTCGTCGGCTCTGACCGTCGCGTCCACATCGAGATGCCCCGCATCGCGGTTTCCCTGCGGCGAGGCGGCGGCGGCGGCGGCCGGAGTGGCCGCATCGAGCCTTCCCAGACCAGTGGCGGGCGCGAACGAAGGGGCCGCAGCGCCGTAACACAGCCGAGCAGCCGCCACGGCAGGCGGGGCCGCATCGAGGGGATCCTGGAGAGCGGCGGCAGCGGACAGCGGGGCCGCACCGAGGGTTTTCAGGCGAGCGGCGGCGGCGTACGGAGGTGCCACTACTCCACCACGCAGAAGCGCGATGCACGCGGGCGGTTCAAGTGTTCCACACCACCTACCTCGTCGTCCTCCGGTATGGTCGGCGGCACCCCAACTCGTCGTCCTGCGGTACGGACGACACCGCCACCTCGTCATCGTCGTCTGACGGCCCACATCGCCAAGTCGATCCATCCGTAAGGGTAAGCGAGTGCCCTAGTCGGATGCAAGCGTTCCGGAAGAGAAGTGAGGTACACCGCCCTACCCTCTTTGATTTTCCGGGAATCGTGTGACTCCTTTTGCAATTAGAAAAATGTTAGTAGTTCATAGTAATCAAAATTTCATACTAGATAATGATAATTGTGTTTTTGTGCGGATCCATCTCACCCCATACTAGATAATGATAATGATAATTGGCTTGATTTCTTGCCATCTTTTGCCGTGAATCGATTCGTGTACATTTGATCACAATCCTGAAAACAAAGCCAGCCAAATGAACGCAGGCTGTCCCATTTAGTAGGTTAGGCCTTTTCTGGCAGGTAGTCGGGGGATCACGTGTAAATTGGTATACATTATGAGTCAAGAGATTGAATAGGCTGTTTAAAACTGAAAAATAGCAAATTGTTTTGTTTGCTCAGGCTAGTGAACACTGCTAATCAGGTGAGGATCATCATTCCAGACTTGGATGATGAGCAGGACAATAGCAAGAAACCGTCTCCATCGAAAGCTTCGGGATGATCGAAAAGAAAGGTGCATTTTTTGACTATTTTGCTGCATTGGCCACAGCTGTTGTAACACATTTCATGTTAGTAACTTGTGTTTGTTGTCTGCCATAGCAAATGCCCTTGCGCCAAATGGTTCAACAGCTAAAGGAGCGCTATGATGATTTGTGGGAGCAGATTGAGAACCTAAGCGTCGACATTGCTTTGGAACGCGAGAAGACATGGAGATGACCCCGAAGGAATTCATGGAGCTCGTTGGCGACAAGTTAGAAGTGATGGCGAAGAAGATCCGCAAGCTTCAGGATAAAGTCAATCGCAAGTAGTAGTAATCTAGCTTAGTACATAACATAACCAGGTCCTAGGTGAATGTTATGTAGATGCTGGTGAATGGTCTAAGAATGGATGTGTATGTGGCAACATCTAAGTAATAACTTTGAACCTTTATATATGCATCTTCGTATGTCTATGTGTTTGGATCTAGACGAGCCCTTGCAAAATATTTGAACTTATGAGTGACACAAATTGAAATCTGTTGGGTCCTGTCATGCATATTTGGACTAACCATCTGTCTGTTTTCAGAATTGCGACATGCTATTGTTTATGCTATTCATGTGTATATTCACAAAGCATTGTGATCAACAATTTGGAGACTCTTCACTAGAACTCCCGAATTTTGTGTATTATTGTTAGCCTCTATAGTAGCCGATCGGAAAAGAAAAATAATGAATTACGCATATGTTGAAAACCCCGAGAAAGGTCATACTACGTACAACCTCGTAAATATTGAAACCGGGTATTCCTTGGTTGTACTAAAATTTTGTCTATCGTGTATGTATTGCCACGATCAGATAGGGGCTCTTCCGATCTGGACCATTCCAAAATTCCGTCTTCGACAACCTGGTTATTGTTGCGGAGATCTCCACGAGGGCCTCTAGGGGATCGATCTCCACGGCGATCTCCACGTGATTCTTGTTGCGGAGATCTAAGCGGCGCTACGGCCACGGCCGGTACGTACCGATGTCTTGATCTCGTATATATATCCAATCGTTCGCTGCATATATATGCATATTGGTATATATATCGTGATCAAGGTCGATTGAAACATGAACAATGCAGATTAACTAATGGCATCAGACGAAGATCGAAGTTGGATGCGCTTGCCTCGACACTCAGCGGATTGGCAGAACAATTTTCGAATTTTTTTGCAAAAATTTACGGCCTCATCAGCGTGAGGTGGATCTATTGAGTGTCCATGTAATTTGTGTCAATGCATGATCAGACATTCCACCGTGGGTCCCATTCAAATTCATTTACTCAATAGAGGGTTTGCTGATTGTTTCATCGATGCTGGTAACATTCAAGACCAAACTAATACTTCTTCTCAGGGTCCTGTGAATCAAGATGTTACTGCTGATCTCAATAATCATGATGCACTACCTACAGCTAATGATACAACACATTTATTTGTAGAAGATGATGAAGATGATGGTTTGGATGATAACCCCGTCGCCACCAATACTCCGATTAGAAACATTATCGGTGGCACTATACATCATGGACAAACCGAGAGATGAGGAAGAGGCGGAGATAAGCGAGCGAGAGATCTTTTTGAAACTATTAGAGCAGGCAAAGAAGGAATTGTATCCAGGATGCAAAAATGCAACGAAGGTCTCTTTTATTGTGGAGCTTTTTCAGATAAAGTGCATGTATGGCTTAAGTAACACGTCATTGGAGGCCATACTTAAGCTCTTTGGAAAGGTTCTCCCTGACCGGCATTGTATTCCTGACTCCTTGGATAAAGTGCAAAGGGTGATTCGAGACACGGGCTTGGACTATGTCAAGATACACGCATGCCAAAATGATTGTGTGTTATTTTTTGATAAATACGCAAATCTGGAAACATGTCCCATTTGTAAGGAGTCAAGGTGGAAAGTTGTAGATAAAACCTCTCGATAATAATTGCGGTGCGGTGGGTGCTACTTACGTTAAGAAGCGGTTACCGATTAAGATCCTACGCTACTTTCCTCTTATTCCTCGGCTTCAAAGAATGTATATGTCAAAGCAAATGTCAAAGGATATGCGGTGGCACAAGAATGAATTGGTGAATGATGGGAAAATGCGTCACCCCGTCGACTCAAAGGCATGGAAGCACGTGGATTCGAGTTTAAATGGTTTTCGAAGGAGGAGGTCGTGACGTTAGGGCGGGTCTTGCTTCGATGGGTTCAATCCCTTTGGCATGCAAAGTCTCACGTATTCCATTTGGCCGTCATCCCGGTTCCTTACAATTTGCCTCCATGGATGTGTCGAAACAATCTAACCGGATTTTGTCAATGTTGATTCCGGTCCAAAATCTCCTGGAATGGATATTGATGTATATTTGAGGCCCACGATCTGGAGCTCAAGGAGCTTTGGAATAATGGTGTTAAAACAAGAGATGCAGGGACTAAGAAGAATTTTAGATTGCGTGCTATACTTCTTTGGACAATTAATGACTTCCCGGCCTATGCTATGTTGTCTGGTTGGAGCACTAAAGGAAAGTTTGCATGTCCATACTGCCACAAACATACTGAGTATTTGTGGTTGAAACATGGGCGGAAGCACTGCTACATGGCACATCGATGTTTTTTGGCCCCTGACCATGCATGGCGCAACAATGCGGTCAGCTTCAACAACAAGGTCGAAACCAGGGAGGCACCAGAACCACTATCTGGTGCACAGGTACTTGAGCAGTATTCTACTTTTGAACAAGTAGAATTTGGAAATACATTGTTATCAAAAAAAGGAAGTGTGACGAAGACAACAGATGGCACAACCGGAGGAAGAAGAGTATTTTTTTTGAGCTCCCTTCTCGGTCTTCTTTGCTCATCAGGCATAATTTGGACGTGATGCACATTGAGAAAAATATATGCGAGAGCATACTAGGCACTCTGCTTAAGTTGGATGGCAAATGTAAGGACGGGGAGAATGCTCGGCTTGACATGGAGCATCTACGGATACGACCAGATCAGCACCCTGTGATTAAAGATGATAAGTATACCTTGCCATCAGCCTTGTACGAGTTAGATAAGGATGCCATGGAAAGTTTGTGTGAATTTCTATATGGAGTGAAGATGCCTGATGGGGTTTCCTCGAATATAAGAAGATGTGTTGATGTAAAGTCACGTAAGGTGTCAGGCTTGAAAACGCATGACTACCATCTAATTCTACAGAAACTTTTACCCTTAGTGGTGCATAGGATTTTGCCGAAAGTCGTTGTCATTGGATTGATTCGGCTTAGTAATTTCTTCGATGCACTATGTTCAAAGGAGTTGGTGGAATCGAATTGGACGAGGCTTAGTTGTTCAATTAGGGGAGGTCGTTTGTCGACTTGAGATGATATTCCCACTGCATTTTTTGATATCATGATCCATTTGCCGTTCATCTAGCCGAAGAAGCTAAACTTGGGGGGCAGTGTGTTACAAATGGATGTACCCGGTGGAACGGTACCTACGCACCGTGAAAGGATATGTGAGGAACAAGGCTCACCCCGAAGGTTCAATTGCTTTGAGGGATACATACTCGAGGAGTGCCTTACATTCTCGCTCAAGATTCTTGGACGTGGACACCAAAGACAATCGTGTTGATCGACATGAAACAGTTCTTGTTAATGAGCCACCATATGGTTTGAGCATTTTTTCGGAAATGGATTACAACGAGGAGAGGACAGACGGTTGAAGAAATACCACCAAATGAGTTTCGGAAGATGAGGCACTACATAATTTGCAATTGTGATGAAGCTAGACCATATGTCGAGTAAGATGCACTACTGAACATCATTATTGCTTTTAATTTTAAATATCAAACTAACGGTAATATTCTTTTGTGTGCAGCGAGCATTTGGAAGAACTGAGGGCACATGGATCCAGAAATCTTGATAAGTGACATGAGGCTCAACTCGTAAGATGGTTTGAAAGCAAGATCACAGGTTTAGATGCTAGAGGGGAAGTAAGTTCAGATTTGTTTGCACTTGCTCAAGGACCGGATCCCCGACCTCGTACATCGAATAGATGTCATATCAACAATTGGCTGTTTCGTACCGTGAACATCGAGAGAACCCTTGTGACACAAAACAGTGGTGTGCTTGTCAAGGGTGAGGCAGAAGGCACAAATTGGTATGGGGTGATTAAAAGAATGATCTCACTGGAATTCCCTGGACAAAAAGAAGTTATTCTGTTCCAGAGTGACTGGTTTGATGTGACTCTTGTCACAAGTACCAACAGAGGCAAAGGATACAGTAAAGATAAATATGGGGTCATTGACATCGATACTACTCGACACAAGTTCAGCAATGAACCCTATATTCGGCAACACGAGCGAGAAGCGGTGTTTTATGTGAATCGGTGAACAAACACTGGTGGAGCAAGAGTGTTATTTCAATGAAACCAAGGAACTTGTTTGCCATGCCTGAATTAGATCTCGAGGACTCACTTGCTGTGGGTATCGAAGGTATTAATTTGCTCGGTGAACACCAGGTTTTGAAAAATTGGTCTAGATCGGACAAGGAAGGCACAACCGGCGATGTCTCAGTTATTAATCGAGTTCGAGGTGAGGCGGTTGACGAACCAGACGATGAAGTATTTGATGTTGATGATGAACATGATGCAGATGACACGTACATTGATGATGAAATTGTTGCACCAATAGTTCAAGATGCCCAAGATGATGAGTTTTTCAATTGATACTTACTCGACCGTAGTCATGACTTCTATGTTGCCATTATTTACTACTTACGGAAGACTTTTGCATAAATCTTAATATTTAAAATATGAATCTAAAAATTGGTATGACAAACAAAAATAGGGGGGCCGTAGGCGAGCCGGAGTCACCAATGAGGCTCTACCGGCGAGCGTGAAGCCCGGCGAGCGGGAGCTCGATGGGCCGGCCGGCCCAACAAGCCCGGAGGTTAGTAGAGAGGAAGCAAGTGTTCGAGAGGAGTTCGGGATGGCAAGCACGCCTCGCCTTTTAAGTTGTGGTGCGCCCGCTTGAGGTAGCGGTGTGGCACTAAAGATTGTGCGATGTGCTTTGCCGTGCGCGCTTCGCACACACCGGGAAGTAATAAGGACAAATGGGCCGGCCCAATCTCGGACCGCAATCCTTTTCTAACAAAAGGGCACATTGATAATTTGCATATGTCTTGTTGCTTTTAATATGTTGATATAGAAAATAAAAAATTGACTAACAAATGATACAAATTAATCTTTAGTAAATCAACAAATAATTAGAGTAATATGGAAATTATCCGTCAAAATTGCCCAAATAAACAAGGCCTCCTAGTTTCAATCCATCACCGAATTACTACTAATATGTACACATATACTTGTTCCGAAAACCAAGAAATTCTACTTGCTACTTTTGGTTAGTACATTATTTACATGATTCTACAAATTAGCATCGGCGAGTAAATCGGTAACCATGCTTGATCTCAAGCGATTAGCAATCTCAAAAGACAAAATGCATCCTTGGCGGCGTATTTCACCCGCCATTCATGCAACACCCTCAAACCCCAAAGCCCGTGGTTCACATTTCGTCCTTGTACGGAGGTAGCTCCAGTACTCGATTTCCAATCTTCTCCGGTGACGACCGTAACCATTTCGGTACAGATGGCTATACTTCTCATCAACGTCAGCAACAATCAGTTGAAGGTCTTTCCAATTAGAAATCTTGACGCCACAGTCCTCCTGTAGGCGTTCAACATCGTTGGTGATATGCGCTCCGACAAAGATGTGGCCTTCCTCGCTGAGAAACTTGCTCAGGACATCAGGAAGCTTGTAGCCGGCATGGTGCACCTGATAAATAAGGTAGCTCGAACCGACACACAATTGCAGCAATGCGAGCTTGTACCCGCCACCGCGAAGGCCGAATCCACTCGGTGTCCAATCCAACGAGCAAACGTTACGGGAGGTGGGCTACCTTTGATTTCGTTGATGTACTCCGCCACTACTCCCGGCGTAGCAAGTGACGATGGTCTTGATGCTCGGGTACCGCTCCTTGAAGAATTCAACCTCGTGCATCGTAGTTGGGGGCGGTCCTCGCTCCTCTCGAAAGTCGTGGACGGACGAAGGCGGGGCGCCATTCGTCCCACTCCCGGCCCGCTCCGATCTCGAACGTCGGCCGGGATCAACGGCGGCCTCCCACGGGTTGAGGGCGACACGCTTGCCACCCCGGTCCCAAACCAAGAAAACAAAGTTCCGAATCTTCAACCTCGTGACAAATCCACGACTAGCTAGAAACTCATTGCGCCTTGCAGGACTAACCTTCGAAGCGACGCTCTCTGCTGACGCGGCCGGGATTGCTCCGCCCGCATCACCTAGGTTCTTCGTAGAGGCCGGCGGCGGCGGTGGCCTCTACGACATCCCCCTTCATTTGTGGGGCGCCGCCGTCACCCGATGCATCGCTTCGGGTCATCGCCGCCGTTTGGAGGTCGCTTGCGATGGCGGTTGCAGAGATTGCAAGCTTCGGGGGGGTCGTCGGCAATGGAGGCAGGCAAGAAAACCCCTTCTCCTTCGATGCGACAGTGGGAGCGAGGGGGTGGGGCGGGGTAGGGAAGAGGCTAAACTAGTATATTCTATGCCGTCGTTTCGGCTTCATATACGGGGTCAAATCGACGTGGTGGTTGCCGAAGCAATGGGCATGGCAAGATTTGAAAACAACCGGCAAGACGAAGGGGCGGCGGTTCCTAATTGCGCTCGCTACACGCACGCGCGCCCGGGGAGTCGTGGTCCGGCCGCAACGCTTCACCTCGCACCGGATAGTTGCATGCAAAATCACACTAAGGGTTTGATGTCTGAAAAGGTTTGCAAAAAGCTCGTATCGCAAAGTAGATCCAAACTATGTATTTAGTTTTAGATTTCATCTACATTTACTACTCCATGAAGGTGCACCATTAATTACAAGTATTAAAGTAAGTTATTTTCAAAACTACTTTCAAAATCTGTAGCTAAATATGGATTAAGTAGGTTCATTAGATTTGTCACACAAAGTTACGCTTACACGTGAAAAGGTTTTACAAATAAATTATATTTAGTGTTGCATTTATGAAAGATTCTTGGGGCTAATTTTATTTAGATGTGAACGGAAGAAGGAACGCAGCGCTGCGCCTCGCGATCTCCCACGCGTTCAGTCCTACGTACACTACTCGAGTACCCTGGACGCCTGTTCAACGAAGCTCCTAGCCTCCTACTGAGCATGCGTCAGGTGATGTGACGGGTGACAAGACAGCACGGGGGGCCGGAGTAGTTTGCTTCGTACACCCGACCACGCCCCCCCCAAAGCAGTGAACAAAAATCGCAATGGCACAAACAAGGAACAATGCGAAGTTCGATTTCCTCGGCCACGAGGGGCCGGTACAGATTAATCTTAAAAAGGTGAGTTACAGGCCGCCAATGTCGGCGGCGGCGCCGTCGCGAAGCACGCCGTCGATGTCAACCCCCGCGGCGGCGGCTGTTGACGGTGAAAATCCGTCAACCTAGCCATGAGTTTACCTTCGGTGTTGGCTTGAGTTTTATACCTTATCCATTGGTACTAACCCCCGTGGTATAACAAGTTCACGTGTGCATGTCGGTTTTGGAGTTTAATGTTTATGCAGGGTTTTAGTGTTGAATACAAGACTTTCGGGATAAGTTCATCAAGCACCTCATGACAAGACCTTGAAGCCCCGTACAAGTCATGCAATGAAGCAAACTTAACTCCAAGAAGCCGGGGACTTGATCCGAGAAGATGACAGACTCCGGGGACACGACCGGAAAAGTGCGTCGAATCTTGCAAGACAAGGAGTTGAGTCCAATTCGGAGAGAAACCGACGACATGGACCTACATGCGAAGGGGGAAACATCCGGGAAGCAAGGGAACCGACGTGGGGCAAAGGAGCCCACGGGCCGGGCCTAAATGGGCCCGGCCGGCCGGCCCGGTCCGGTCGGCCCCGAGCCCATTTTGGGCCCAAACACGCTCTCCTTTGCCCTAGCCGCCAATCGGGCTATTTATAGTCCCCTGACCGAGAGCCACGGGGAGAGGATTTCGTCTTCGGCCGCCGAGGAGCGAGAGAAGAGAGGGACACCATGTCGGAGAGGAGAGGGTCGAGCTAGTTGACTAGGGTTTCCCTAGCCGACGTGGGAACCTTGCATGGAAGACCACGTCGGAGTTCCCGAGCTAGAAGCAAGATCAAGGAAGGATCCGGTGGTGATCTTGTGTATGTATCATTGTCATAGTTGAATTATCAAGTTGAATCTTTTCTTAGCGATCAAGTGTTTCCTCGAAGATTTCGTTTTTCGATCGGCTTTGCTTATTCCAATTCTATTCGTACGATAGATTACATAGGGTGTTCTTGTAGCCGCGGTGGCTAGAGGTACACGCCGGATCTTCCGAAAGAATCTCGACTTGTCTTTTGACTCGCCCTAAGCTCCCCGCATGAATAGGGATACGTTGTGACAGAACGGGGGTCTCGAAAGGCGGATGTTTTCGGATTTGGACGGGAAACCACGATTTAAAGAGGCTTCTATTAAGATTCGATTTGCTACTTCTTCTCTTGCTTGGAACTTCAACAAAAGGCTTACCCCGATCCCTCTAGATCGGTTTATCTACCCAATCTTACTTTGTTTCCTCCGGTCTTTAGTAGATTAGATTTATCTTTGTTTTGTGTTCTTATCTAGATGCATTAGGGTTTCTCTTTTACCAAAGATTGAAGTTACTTTGCTTTACTAGATCAACTCTTGCGTCACACATTTGTTCCACGGATTCGATACCTTGGGTTCACCACTCGAGGGAAGAAGGGTCCCTTGACTACGACGGGAGACTTGTACGCTTGCGAGTCACAAACGAACTTTGATACAATTATTAACCGTCAACAAGCCCCTTTTTCCGGCGCCGTTGCCGGGGAACAAGTGATCAAGATTTGGTTTTATATTTCCTTTTCGTAATTTTCAGTTTTCTTTTTGTCTTTCTTTTTGCATCTACTAAACTTTGATCATCCTCAAATTACATCTAATCTAGTTTGTCTAACCCTAGTTTTCATAGATTTATTTTTCCTTTCTAGTTTTTGCATACTTTGGTTGTTGCTAACCCTAACCGGAGATGGTTGGCTACCTCTCCAAGAAACCCAAGCTTTTTTGTGGATGATCCGGGAAAACTTTACGGGCAAAGGTGACATGCAACACAAGCTAAAGGGGTGGAAACCCTAGATTCAAAAGTTGAAGTCGAAGGACCGTCGAAATCTCCAAGGGAATCACCACCTCCAAGTCCAAAGGAAGATCAACCTCAACCACCGGAGCGCTGCGCACCCCGGACATCGTTGATCTACCTATCATAAACCTTCAAGACGCCGGAAGGCCGTTCAAGATCAAAGTCTCAACTATCCGCATGACGATTGCGAGAGCTGAATGCATACGAGTCGGATTCCTTGAGTGGCATATCGGTTTACTTAAGAGGAGGATGGAGAAGATGGAGATGGAGAAAGAAGCTCAACACCTAAAGGCCGCCGAAGCAAGATCCTCATGCAAGGAGTGTGTGGAGTACAACCATGTCCAAGGACGCCGTCACTAAGTTCGAGGCTATGGAGAAAATATTGAAGAATTTAGATGGCAAGGTGACGGAGGTCGGAAGCTCTATACGTGAAGTGTTCATCGTGATGAAGATGCTAGACGCAAGTGGGACAACTTGCCGGGCGCCCGATGGGTAACGAAGAAGAATATCCGAGACAACTCCAAAGTCCCAAGACGGCGAAGGCTACTCAAGCTCATTCGGGAGAGATGAAGGATCACACTAGAGACCATGAAGATCACGACCAGAAGGACCGGAGTTCGAGATGCCGAGCCACAAGGAAGTTGTTGCATCCGTCAAGACCAAAGGACAAAGCCGACTGTGAAGACCAAAAAAATTGACTAAGCCAAAGCGGGTACCCAAGATTGCAACGCCCACAAAGAGCGTTGATCCGAAGTAATCAAGTGAAGAAGTCTAGCCATGGACTATAAACGAAGCGCTAGGCGGGAGGCAACCCGTTTCGTCAAGTCAAGAATAAGCTACCGGGAGGACAACCCGATTCCAGGTTTTGAGTCTTTTTAATAGTTTAGTTTTTGAGTTTTATTACACAAAGACATTAGACTTAGAAGTGGTTGAACAATATTAGAGACATAATTCTTGATTGAATGTTTGCTTTATCATAAACCCTTTGCATGAACCCTCCTATGTGCTTGTTTGTTCTTTTCTTTTCGAGAAACCTCAACCAAATAATTTCAGAACCTAACTCAACCTTTCACCCTCATTATGGTGCTGAGGTTGACTTATTTTTCATGCTAAAACCACACGAGTAGAGCCACGACTTATATCTATGTGTTAATAAAAAAATTCAGCACGTGGTAGAACTCGCGTGAACCTAGAAATCAAAGCTTTTGGTTGGTTTTAAAAATCTATATCCTTTGTTTCTCTAGGATTAGAATTTTTCTAAGCCTATTCTAATTTTGTTTTATTCAAAATCTTTCTTATTTAGCCAAAATTAGAACCTAAACCTATGCCCCCATGATCAAGCCGGGAAAATGTCTTCTCTCAACCGATGAAGGCAAACTATACCGGTGAGACCGAAATCGACATAAAAAAAAATATTTTCGACTTACATTTGTTTCTAATGGTTTAAAAACTTCTCTAAAAATATGTTCGAGCTCTTGCATGGCTCTGAAAAATATTTTAAATTTCGAATTAGAGGAGTGCTTAACCTTAAACACACCTTAATGGAGGCAATCTAGTAATCATGGATGCACCATTGGATTCCCTTTCATCAACTTTCACCAATTTCACACGCAAAGGACAAGCATGGTGGGCAGCAAGCATCAACTTTGTAGGAATTTCATGGTGGAATGTGAAGCAAGTGGAGCTAGGGAGTATGGACATGACCCAAAACATGAAGCATTAAGTGGAAGGACCAATAAAAAGGAGTGGACGAGAGCGTTTGGGCGGTGCAACTCGTGGAGCACGCGGGCAGGAAAGTTGCAGAGGTGAAATGATCATGCTGGAAGAAAGACGAGGCGGGGAAGAGCACCGAGGCCGGCCTCACCTACATAAGGAGCCCCCGGCTCCCGTTTTCTCGCGAGCAAGTTTCCCTCTCCTTCCTTTGTTTGTGTGTTCATGTTTGTGTGCTCAAAACCTCCGTAGACATAGCCAACCTTCCCAAGATTGATAGCTCAAGAAAAAAATCCACATCCTTAATCCACTCAAAGTCCACATCCGAAGCAAAGAGTTTAAGTGCCTAGTTACCGGTTGCAACCCGGAATTTTAGTTGAAAAAAAAGAGTGCAGCAACCATGTGGAAGAAGACCACAAGTCTCTTCTCCAAGAAGAAGAGTTCGTCGTCGTCCAAGCCGTCATCAACCACGTCTTCGAGGAGGCACTTGGTTTCCGAGTCTCCCCGGAGCATGGAGACGGATACGGCGCCACCGAGGAGGAACGATGCTCTCCTCCTTGATGGTATGAGGGCTGCAAGAAGCACTTCCATGAGGTTCACAGAACCTCGTGGGCACACGGAGGAGCAGCCCACGCCACCACGACGATCGACTCGCTCAACCGCGCCACCTCCTTACACCCCGACATACTCTTCGTACGGCTTCATCATCTTGTCGGCGGAGGAGGAGGAGAGGCTCTCTAATCTTGAGAAGAGGCTTGTGCCCAACGTCGAGTTCGACGACCAAGCACTCTACACCTTGGGTATTTGCACCGACATATACTATATGTTGGGGCACCTCGGATGGGGTGCAGTTCTCCAACGGAATATCGGTGGACACCCATTTGGGTTACACCTTGGAAATTTTGATGACTATTGCACCCATCGTTGATGATGATGGGGTGCAAAGCTTGTCATTCCGTTTGGAGGGAGTCCAACAAGTGGTTCCTACGAGCACGTTAGGGAGCTACTTGGATTCCACAAGGGAGCTCCAGAGAAAGTTGACGTGCCACCTGGCATGTTAGCGGGATTTTGGAATATGATCTCCGGAGAAGCCCATCAACAACGCAATTGCATCCGCAACCCCATTATCCGGATATTTCACTCTTGGATGTGCAAGAGGGTATTGGGGAGGATGAAGGAAACAAAGGTGACCGACACGGAGTTGAATTGGTTATACTCGGCTTTAATTGCCAGGCAGCCAATAGACCCCTCTTACCTCATGATCAACCGTTGGTGTTGTGAAGCAACATCGGGGGCGGGTAATATTGGTTCGGGGTGTTACCTCTCCATGTTGGCCTTTTCCTTGCGGCCGGGGATCGCAAGAAACCCCCGACCACCTTTTGCGAGGTACCTCTCTCGGCATTGAATATTTGCGGCAAGGCAAATACATTAGTGGAGATGAGAGAGGAGGTTATCGGTTGGCCATAGTGAACCTACCCCTTCCCAACGAGAGGCTTAGGCTTTTCAATGAAGGGAGAGAAAATTGGTTGGAAGAGGGACTACTTGTCCCTGCAAGGAAGAACAAGAGAGGAAGAATCGTAGAGGAGGGAACATCCTCTGCACAAGCGAGTGGAGCACAACCCATGTGCAACCGTTCGGCGGGGTCCCTCCTCCGCCAAGTTGTTACGGAGGGCCACAAGGACAAGCATGGGGGGGTGGTGCACCGGTACCCCCACAAAATTATGTTGTGCCCAACGCTAACTTCGCGGAGTCCTACGCTCATCATCCCCAACCACAACAAAGCATGGCCATTATTGGAGGGTATGCTGCAAGAAACGCTCAAAACACCGCAGCCATCCAAGCTAACGCAGCTCAACTTGGTGAAGGCAACGCAAATATTGCCTTTGAACTTGGACGCCTTCACCTTGTGGAGCCAAATCAATTCGTCGGAGGAAGTGTCCAACCATATTATGAGCAAGGGTATTATTATCAAGATCATCAACATCAACCACCGGCGGAGGACTAGAAGATTTAGGAACTTTAGTTTTCTTTTCTTTTCTTTTTCTCTGTAATTTTCAGCTTTTGCTTATGTGTGTTTGCGTAGTATTTTCTGTTTTTTTATTTAAATTTCAGCAAGCATGTTAGTTTATTTTCAGTTTGTATTTCAACTTGATGTCATCATCAATAAAGACACCACCTTGATTATATCTTTGGAAAAGCTACAAAATTTGTGCCATGATGATATATGATTATAATTGCAGCTTTGTTCATCTTTGTAATTGATTTACGCATGTTTAAGCTAGTGCTCTCTTAAAAATACAAATCTGAATTTATTTAAATGCTAGCTTAATTTTCAGCGGAGGTTATGATTAAAATAAAGACCCATAGTGTTTCATGTGCTCTCAAGTTATGAATAGATTAAAGATGTCTTTTATGCTCAAAAATATCGCTAACCTTGTCACAAATATCACTTGTGTGTTGCTCAACCTATCCAAAGCCTTATATATATTTGAATGCATAAACCTTAGTGTACAAGATTTATTTTTGAGTGAGTTATTGCAGGCCATGATTTCTCTGGCCCGAGACTAAGAAGCTGGTCATTCCATTTTTGCGTATCTATCTTTTTGCTAGCCTTTTATCCGTGCATTGTGTATCCCCGCATCGGTGATCTCACAAACTTCGCCGGATATCCACCCTTAAATCAAATATCATCTTTTGTGATTACCTCCTTGACCACAACCTATCGTTGAGAATGGATCATCAATTCAAGGAAGATCGCAAGACGGTGCCAACGTTGAAGATTTCAAGTATCTCTCCAAGGAAAAATATCTCCGGTACCTACCTTATTTTTTCGCCTCTTTGCTCGAGGACGAGCATCGTCTAAGCATGGGGGAGGAGGTAGGTACGGTGCAGTTTTAGAGTTCAAAAGGGAGTATTTTTAAAAAAATATATAATGATGAAAGAAAAAAATTCGGCGATGTACGTGACTTCCAAGGTGAAGAAAGAGAAAAAACATATATATATATATATATATATATATAAGAAAGAAAGAAAAGAATGAGAAATATGAGAAAGAGAAAATATATATGTGCGTAAAGTGAACTCCCCGGTTCTCTAAGAGTGCATTCAAGGCTTCAAGTTAAAAAGATCCATTCTCATTTTCCAACCATGTGCAATCCGATAACGAGGATTTTCTTTGTGCCTCGGGATCACTCTTTGCCATTTGCACATGTCCACTCATCTAAAAGTGTGTGTATTTTTCTCTTTCCCCTCCTTGATTTAACATTATTTTCCAATGACCTTTTTGACGAGTCTCGGTAAGACCATGAGAAGCTTGTCTTGTTTTGACAACACCTCATTTATAAAATCTTGTTAGGACTAAACTTTCCCAAAGCTCCATATAAAGCCTACCACATATATATGAGAGGGAAAGGAGTAGAATATATAGGCTTGAGAGACAAGTGAGATGAGAGTTCATGAGCAATACACGGGATGATTTAAATTTGTGAACTTGGATTAGCTTTTCTTTATCTCGTTCTTTATTTCAAAAATTCTGAGATCTATTTAAAACTTTGTGAGCATGTTAATACTTGTGGGATAAGCTTAATAAGAATCTACCCTCCGTAGAGATGAAGGCTAGTACATTATGGAACTTTAATGAATTAAAATTTTGAGAGCATTATGTTTTCTCGTGTGTGATCAAGTGCAAAGTTTAAACACTGTTTGGCAATGATGATATCCATCGAAGGCTTACTCGAGGACGAGCAAGGTTTAAGCATGGGGGAGATGTTGACGGTGAAAATCCGTCAACCTAGCCATGAGTTTACCTTCGGTGTTGGCATGAGTTTTATACCTTATCCATTGGTACTAACCCCCGTGGTATAACAAGTTCACGTGTGCATGTCGGTTTTGGAGTTTAATGTTTATGCAGGGTTTTAGTGTTGAATACAAGACTTTCGGGATAAGTTCATCAAGCACCTCATGACAAGACCTTGAAGCCCCGTACAAGTCATGCAATGAAGCAAACTTAACTCCAAGAAGCCGGGGACTTGATCCGAGAAGATGACAGACTCCAGGGACTTGACCAGAAAAGTGCTGAATCTTGCAAGACAAGGAGTTGAGTCCAATTCGGAGAGAAACCGACGACATGGACCTACATGCAGAAGGGGGAAACATCCGGGAAGCAAGGGAACCGACGTGGGGCAAAGGAGCCCACGGGCTGGGCCTAAATGGGCCCAGGCCGGCCGGCCCAGTCCGGTCAGCCCAGGCCCATTTTGGGCCCAAACACGCTCTCCTTTGCCCTAGCCGCAAATCGGGCTATTTATAGTCCCCTGACCGAGAGCCACGGGGAGAGCATTTCGTCTTCGGCCGCCGAGGAGCAGAGAAGAGAGGGACACCATGTCGGAGAGGAGAGGGTCGAGCTAGTTGACTAGGGTTTCCCTAGCCGACGTGGGAACCTTGCATGGAAGACCACGTCGGAGTTCCCGGAGCTAGAAGCAAGATCAAGGAAGATTCCCGGTGGTGATCTTGTGTATGTATCATTGTCATAGTTGAATTATCAAGTTGAATCTTTTCTTAGCGATCAAGTGTTTCCTCGAAGATTTCGTTTTTCGATCGGCTTTGCTTATTCCAATTCTATTCGTACGATAGATTACATAGGGTGTTCTTGTAGCCGCGGTGGCTAGAGGTACACGCCGGATCTTCCGAAAGAATCTCGACTTGTCTTTTGACTCGCCCTAAGCTCCCCGCATGAATAGGGATACGTTGTGACGAACGGGGGTCTCGAAAGGCGGATGTTTTCGGATTTGGACGGGAAACCACGATTTAAAGAGGCTTCTATTAAGATTCGATTTGCTACTTCTTCTCTTGCTTGGAACTTCAACAAAAGGCTTACCCCGATCCCTCTAGATCGGTTTATCTACCCAATCTTACTTTGTTTCCTCCGGTCTTTAGTAGATTAGGTTTATCTTTGTTTTGTGTTCTTATCTAGATGCATTAGGGTTTCTCTTTTACCAAAGATTGAAGTTACTTGGCTTTACTAGATCAACTCTTGCGTCACACATTTGTTCCACGGATTCGATACCTTGGGTTCACCACTCGAGGGAAGAAGGGTCCCTTGACTACGACGGGAGACTTGTACGCTTGCGAGTCACAAACGAACTTTGATACAATTACTAACCGTCAACAGCGGCATAGGCCGCAATGGGGAAGTGCAGCGCGTAGTGCCGGTGCTGATCCGGCGGTAACGGCCACTCCGGCTGCAGATCAGCCAAGGGAAAGTCGACTTGAATGTCCGCCGTCGCGAGCGCGCGGGCGGCTCCCTGGCGCGCACCGGCACGCACCGCCTCCTTCACACGCCTTGGGAGCGCGCGAAGACGGTCGGGCGGCGGGCTCGGAGCCCCGGGCCGACCACCTCGACGGCGACCTCCGCCACGCGTGTAAGTTCATCGTGGCGATCCTCCAGATCGTTCAGGCGGTGGCGCAGCTCCTTCGCCTGCTCACGGCGGAAAGACGCCTCCGCCTCCTCGGCTGAGGCAAGAAACAATGGCGACGAGTCAAACAAGAGCTTAGTGGGCGGCGTGCACTGACGGAATACAGGAACTCACCAAAGCAGCGGGCCTCCACATCGGCCTTGGCGCTGCGAACTTCGGCTGTCTCCGTCTCAGCCGCCTGAAGGGCGGTATGCATCGCATCCGGGTCCCCTCCGGGTCCCGTACCTTGCGCGCCGCGACGTCTAGACGGCGCCGCGTCCTCGCCGGTTCCTCGCCGAGTCCGGGCCTCCTGACGAACGGGGGCGTCGCCCCGAGACGAGGAATAAGACAAGCTCCAGGATTCCGACGACGAAGATCCACCGGACGGAGGCGCCGCGCCGGCTGAAGGACCCGGGCCATATGTCGCACTAGGAAACAGAAGAAGAATGACAGCATCAGATCCTCGGCGAGCACAGGAAATTATGGAGACAGGAGGACACTCACCCCCGGCGAGAAATCAACCGATGGAGACGCGGCGGGACCGACAGCGGCGAACCCCCAGGGGCCTCTTCTGCGGGGCGCTTCTCTCCGGCCATAGATGCGCGCAGGGAGTCGAGGGGGGAGACGAGCGGCTACTCAAGATCGACGAGAGCGGCGCGGTGCAAAGGAGCGGGATTGGAAAACACAGCGAGGCCCCGCGGTTATATAACTCGCGTCGGGGCAACTGCATTCGTACCACTACCGTGTGGGGCCGACAGATCAATGACGAAAAGGCAGAATATCCCATTGCAGGGACGCGACCCCACTAACTCGGCGGGGTGGGGCGGTTACCAAGGGTCAATGACGGGTCTACCCAGCCACTTGTTGGCCCACAAATCGTCTTTAACGGAAATTTGACTGCGGGTGACCCCATGCGTGGACGAGTTGCGGGACCCACTGTCGGTAGGATTGTTGCGCCAAGCTGTCGGCTGAACCGGCTAGAGATTTCCCCATTAGACGAGTTGTGGGCCCCACTGTCGGCACCGCATTGGGATGTGTTCTTGAGTTGTTCATGTTCATAATGAACTTGATCATTTGTATCGTTTAATCATAACTTCAAAGTTGTTTATATTTGTCAAATGACGTCCAAATCAGGAAATTCTTTTTCCTACATTCTTATGACAACATAATCTAGATCATGGTGTCCACTCCATATCGTGTCACAGCGTCTGAGCAATAATAATTTAAAAATAGAACATTTCATAACTAGATTCAAGATTTTCAATCAGTAGACGACATCAATTTGAAATGAGATGAATACCAAAGTTTCATAGCTCGTCGAGATGAACAAACTTTATATTGGTTGGATTCTCATTTGAAGAAGGGGTACGATCACACAGAACAAAAATGACATGTCTCCGACCAAGTTTCTTAAACAATGAGAGTGAACCTAGGATTAACGAACAATGTGTAGGACCACTTCTTCAAATGAGAATCCAACCAATATAAAGATTGTTCATCTCGACGAGCTATGAAACTTTGGTATTCATCTCATTTCAAATTGACGTCGTCTCTTGATTGAAAATCTTGAATCTAGTTATGAAATGTTCTATTTTTAAATTATTATTGCTCGTACGCCGTGACATGATATGGAGTGGACACCATGATCTAGATTATGTTGTCATAAGAATGTAGGAAAAAAATTTCCTGATTTGGACGTCATTTGACAAATATAAACAACTTTGAAGTTATGATTAAACGATACAAATGATCAAGTTCATTATGAACATGAAAAACTCAAGAACATATCCCAATGCGGGGTGCCGACAGTGGGGCCCACAACTCGTCCAATGGGGAAATCTCTCGCGGGTTCGGTCCGACGGTTTGGCGCAACAATCCTACAGTGGGTCCCGCAACTCCTTCCACGAGATGGGGTCACCCGAGTCAAATTTCCGTAAAGACCGATTTGTGGGCCAACAAGTGCCCTGGGTACACCTGTCATTGACCACCGTGATTTCGTGTCCTCCCTATGAAAGCGCGGTTTCCTTAAAACCCAATGAACCCCGCGACCCCCCAAATTCAATCTACAACATGATCTGGAGGCGGCGGTTCTTTTCCATCTCCCCTCATCCTCGCCGGGGATAACAGCGTCGCACATCCAATTACCCACCGCGCGTGACGAACTGCAACCACTCCATGGAAAAGATCTCCGTGGCTCGCTACGAGGCGTCGTTGAGGCTGCTGGAACTGCCGACGGAGCTGACGATTGACATCGTCTCCCGCGTCGCTGCGCAGTCAGAGGATGCCATTGTGGATCTCCGCAACCTGCGCGCAACATGCAAGGCAATGTGCGTGGTGGGCGGCGCCGCCACGGTCGGACGACGCCTAGCCCTGAAACGCGTCCTGCGGCATCGATTATACGTCGGCCATGAGTATCGCGCGACGCTCGTCAACACACTGGCCAACGTCGGCAACCCGGAGGCCTTGTTCCAGAGCGGCTTGCGCCGCGCAGTACTGGGGAACACACGTGGTGTCATCACGCCGTGCCTCGACCAGCTACGGCACGCCGCGGAGGCGGGTCACAAGGAATCGATGTACGCCCTCTCCCTCTTCCTCTACAGACCCAACAGCGGCGAGGCCGACGACGACGAGGCCAGGCGGCTCCTGCGCTTGGTCGAGGCACCCCAAGAGGGGGCGACGGTGCTTCCTTGGATAAATTTGACTTGCACAAAACGCCGCTCCAGGATCATTGCGTCGACGTGGGACTACCTGCTTACAAATGCGAATGCGATTGCCGTGTCGCCGGTGCCGGCGCCCGTACCTCGCCACGACGATTTGCGGTGTGCGGGTCGCGGGTGTGGCGACCACGCGAGATGGCATGCTTGGTACTCGTGGCGTAGGTTCCGCGGCCGAGGAGTGTAGGATCCGAAACGAGTGTGATCGGTTCTTCTACACACTCAAGGAAGCGTTAATGATCTGAAAGAAGGTATAAAAGTTGTGATTGCTGATATTTCTTGATAAATTTGTTCCACACATGATGCACCCTAAAAGACATTCGGATTTCAGTGTACATGTTTGCGTTCTTTCTTGTGTTTTACAAGTTCAGCTGATTGCTAAACATTGTTTCAGTGCACAGGATTTCAGTTATCATTTGTTCTGACAGTTCGTTTAATGCTTTCTTCATTTTCAGGAAATTTATCTGCCACTGACGAGGGACCTTGCAGAGAGGCTCTGGCGTCATTTCAGTCACATCTTTGAAGAAATCCAGCTAATAAACACAAAGCATGTCTCTCAAGTTGTGTCTTTCGACTATGTATGTGTCTTTACAATTTGTGTCCTTTTAGAGCATGTTTTTGATGATCCTTAGTTGGTGTGGTGTCAACGTGACTCGGGTAGCTAGCCTGTGTAAACTCAGTTGTCATAAATCTTACCGATTGCTACCCGATCTTTATGTTTGTTACACATATTTGTGTGATGCATTTTACTCGGTACAAATCGATAAAGGGTTTATGGTAGTCTGCTAAAGTTTATACAAATATGACATTCGTAAATTTACTCTGACCACATCAAAAAATGTGTAACCAATATACAATAACTTTGTGGTAAACAAGAAGTAAACTTTGTGGGACCCACCCGTCAGCTGGCCACACCAAAACGCATCCCGCCAAATGTTCAGAAAAAATGGGTAGCCAGCGATTTGGAATGTGGCGCCAGTTTTTTCCCATCCGAATTATTTAACTTTCGCCCAAACTACCGCGCAACCATGACTGGGGCCACCACGCCGGGTTACAAGAGTAAAAAGTCGCGCATCTTTACTTTCCCTCCTGAATCCCCTCGCAAAACAAATCTACAACTCAATCAGTTAGGGGCCGGGTAGACGATACGACTACCGCCGCCGCCGCCAAGCTGCTTCTCGCCGCGGGTACACAAGGATGCCGTCGTTGAGGGAGCCGGCAAGGGTGACCCCTACGTCCTCTGAAGCGCAGCGCACACCGTCGTCGGCCATGCTACCTAGAATGTTCACAACCCCTGGTGCGGCGATTGGTGAACCTACCGCCACCATGGCCCCCAGCCCTAGGGCGACGGGGGCTCTCTTTGGGTCATCATCACCTTCGGGCGACGATGAAGCATGCGTCGACGTGGACATAGGTGCAGACCCTGATGTTTTACCTTCATCTCAGGACGAGACGACCGAGGCCAGGTACGCTGTATCGTGGTTCCATCTTTCCCCTCGTTCGTACTGCATCCAACATCTCATGCATCCGTGCACGCACCGGTACCCTAGATTTCATGCATTTGATCACGCGATTTGCACACCAAATTTCTTCACATGTTATTGATATGACATCGAAATGAATGCGCGGATCATTAGATGATCGATCTTGGACCGTATATATGATTGAGAAGGGTATAGATGGGGAGCCGAGATACAACACATACTTGTCACCCTCGTGGTTCACAAATCACCCTACAAACCATAAACAACTCGAAACAAAAAGCTCGGGGTACGGGATGAGGGACATTGTTTACTACAAGACTAGAATTCCCGACTCTCTTCGCGGAAGCAACACTCACCGAGATCGACTACGATGTCGACGTAGAAAGAATGAAACAGATTCACGAGGAGGAGATGGTGATCGATTAGTTATCTCCAGAGAGCCAATACCTATAAACCATACCATGGCCATAACACCTTTGAAATCCAAAAGTGCTTACATAAATGCGATGATGAAGAAGAAGTAGAAGAATGTGACTTAGATGAATACAAACTTTGGCTAGCTGATTTGCATCAAGAGAAGAAAGCCTTGGGTAAGATATGCTTCACCAAATATTTGTGTACTTATACTCCCGAATTTGCATGTTCGGTCACATGAATGAAATTAATTATGGATTATATTTCGGAATTAAAAGACATTTTCGGGGATGACACAATCGATACATACGAGAGAATACCCGAATGTTGCGAGACTACTTGAAGACATCGGTAATATCCCTCTCCTAATTTGCAAGCAAATTACCATTTTTTGTCATACTACAAAATATGATCGGTCATCATATGCCACTAAATTCTCTCGCGAACGGTACGTGGACCCCACCTTCATTTTGCAACACGAGAATGAAATGAACCCAACACTGCGGTGCGGCCTCCATCTCATGCTCGGCGTTGGAAACAACAGGAGCAAGGATCTGGTAACATGTGTTCCATAGAAATTACCTGTCTGTGCATACAATTATTTTGTGGGTATTATCACATGCATGTTGTTCGCATGGAATATTCTCACAAAAAGTTAAGAAAAGAGGACGCGGTCCCGTAAGAGCATTGACGGTAATCGCCAAGAGAATCAAGGCGGGCAAGCAGCAGTTAGACATTCAATTCTCTAAACATGGAGGACCGGTAGGTGATAACTACCGCTCATTCGTTGATGAAGTGGTCATGTATACAAGGAAAAGGGCTCCTATCATTGGAGTGAAATCATGGAAAAATGTTAGGGAAGAAGTCAAAAACGCAATAGCAACTGATGTATTGGTAATAATAGACTTTGCTTTTCAGTACAATTCAAATAAAAACTAATATATGAACTCACACAATATTTGAATGTTATTGTGATTATATAACAGGCAAAGTGGGACATGGAGGATAATGCTGAATCAAGGGAAAAGATATGGGCCATTGCTAGGGAGCGTTACAAAGGAAGGCGTTCAACTTTCAGTGCTACAGCCAAGACATACAACAGCTACCACCAGAGAATGTTACATAAGCCTACAGAATTAGATATTGTTGAATGACACTATCTGTTGAAGTATTTCAAGATCTTGCTAAATTCAAGGTTTGTTCCACATTGTTAATTACGATTTCTGACCACTACATTTTTCATTCAAATGGCGATGTCTGAGTCTTTAAGATTTTTGTTCATAACTTTACATTGTATAGGAACGGAGCACACAAAATTCTGTGATTCGATGCCAACAAATGACAAGACATTTGTCAGGCGCTAAGCCTTATTCTCAGCGCAGCTATGAGAAGGTAATAACTGGACAAGCACATCTCCAATCTGTCTTGCAGGATGAAGAACATTAATTTGTTATTTTCTTGGCATAACAGAGAGACCCAGAAACTGATGAAGAGCCCGATGATATGGAACTTTGGTGGATAACTCACACTAACCAGGGGTCTTGGACAGACGAACAATCTAAAAATGTCTATGTGAGTTCTCAATGAATTAGTTCATACATTACTATACATAAGCTTATGCAACTATAGAATGCAACCAATCTCTTGTTCAACTAACTCCTCCACCTGTGCTTTGCAAATGTTAGGACACCGCAAGCAGCGTTATTGCTGAGGCGGAATCAAATGCAGACAACAACTTTGTTTCCCAAAAGGAAAAAAACGAGATGTTCCAAAAAGCCTACAAAGAAGTCACGAAGTGCAAATCAACCAAGTTGCATGGAAACGGGTACACGGCAAAAAAACCAACTAGAAGGCGGTTTGCTCAATGCGGAGCGCGAGGAACAAATTCGTAGGGAAGAGCTACAGCATGAGGAACACGTCGAGCTCATGGACGCATTTGGGCAGCTACAAGAAAAAATGTTAGGATGGGAAGAAGAAAGGGAAGCGAGAAAGGAGAGAACATGCACGCCAACTTGAAGAAAGTGAAAAGAGAAGGCGAGAGCGAGATCTACAACGGCTTAGGCAAGAGTTCCTATCAATGCCGCAAGCATCAAATGGACAATCACAAGTTCCACAGTAGCGGTCAAGCTATTTGCATGAATGGGTTTCTTTCCTTGGGTTCTATATATGAATGTTTGTATCCTTTGGTAGGTTGACCAGCCAATATCTATCCAACCATGCCCAAGCAACAATGTCACTGAATCTGCCGACGTGGCGGCGGTTGCATCAATCACCCAGCAAAACAACCTTGTCACTGAATCCGCAGACAACGTGGCGGCGGAACCATCAATTCCTACATCTGGGAATGTACAACCAGACTCTAGGAATGTGCTCTCGTGTACTCAGGTTGTTCTCGAATTCACAACTTTTTACTAGTACATATCATCGATTCTTGATGAAATTACGCCTAATCTTGTCCTTCCAAATGATTGGTTCATAGGAGAAGGAATGCGAAGAAGCTCGAAAACAAGTATTTCGCAAAACCGAAGCACTAAAGGTGTTGTTAACAATCCCGAAACACAATCCACCGTTAGACAAATTTCTTCTCAACGACTACGGTACAAGTTGCACAAAGGAGACGACAAAGCACCAAAAAGACATGAGGTGAAGCTTTTTTCAACAACTCTTACTCGTTGTGAATGTAATTCATGTTTCGGTATCGTCAAAGTGTGTTTATGGTTGTGGTAATTATTTGATGTCATTATGCTATTTTTATGAATCACAATCAATCTTTGGTTTGCTATATGTTGTTGTTTCACAAATTCCAATATTAGAGATTAATTGATGCTAGCTTAAAAATTTTGTTGATTCTTTACGGGTGATGCGACCTCCTTGCATTGAATCCCCCTTTGCTGATCAAGTGTTGGGATCATCTCCAAGTCACAATTGGCGAGACCAAGTTCTTCATGTCCTAGCAAATTTGTCTACTATGTGTTGAAACAATGTCCTGTGCCAAACTTTTCGGTATTTAAGTACTTCATGAGTCATGTAATTAACTCGAGTGGATGGTTCAATGTTGGTTAATTAACTATAGATGCATTGTTATATTTATCTGTTGATGTTAATTAATGTTGCAATTATCGCTGCTACATAAATGAGCGTGGCGAGAATACACCATACGTTGCAAATGATAAATCATGATATCACAACCAGTGTTTTTCGTTGCCAAAAAGTAGCGTGGCAATAGTAAGATGCACTTGTAGCACCCCTAATACGAACGTGGTAATAAGAAATTCAACTTGTAGCGACACAAAAGGAACGTGGCAATAGTATGGTGTACTTGAAGCAACCCTTAATAGGAACGTGGTAATAAGAAGTTCAACTTGTAGCAACACAAAATGAGCGTGGCAATAGATAGTGCACTTGTAGCAACCCTAATAGAAACGTTGTAATAAAGACTTTAACTTATGGCAACCAACCAAATTTCGAAGCAATAATAGAGGACCACATATTACAACCAATCAAATTACGTGGCAATAGAGGATACCACCTAAAGCAACGTAATCAATATCGTGGCATCAGACAATGCTACCTATCACATCGAAATCAACTTTTGTGGCAATAGAGGAAACCACCTATAGCAACTAACCAATTTCGTGGCATCAGACAATACTACATATTGCAACCAAATTACTTTCGTGGTAATAGACGAGGTTCAACCAATAGCAACCAAAGTCAGTGCGTAGCAATACTATAACTTGCAACGAAACAGAAATGTTGCAATTGCACCTTTGGCAACACCACAGATGTGTCGCAATAGTACACTTTGCAACCATAACAAGTGTTGTAAAAAACCCTAATTGCAACGTTGCGTTACGTTGCAACAAAAAAACTTTGGCAACCACTAGATGGACAACGACGCAATACCCTAATGCAACGCGGCCTTTCGCATCCCATGGCCCACGGAATAATTTGGTTGCAATTGTGTCTATTGCAACCAAATATGGCATATTGCGACACATTTTGTGCGTTGCATTAGGGGGGAAATCTAGTAGTGGCCCCTCCTAGGCCCTCATCCTCTGCAGGCCTCTCCTCAGTTGGTCCCTCCTCTCATGATGCTCCATCACCCTCTCAGGGACCATCAGTCTAAGGGAAACCTTCCCTCGGCAAAAAGAAGAGCATCTTCAACTTCCTATCTTAGGGCCTCTTCGCTTGCTTCAATGTGGGAAAGCACAATGCTCAGGAGATTTGTGCCCACAGGAAGTATGTAGATGAGCAGCTCATCAAGTTGGAGACCTGTCAGAAGAACCTACTCAATCAGCACAACATCGAGCATTCTCCTATTCATGAGCCTATGGACTTCCCTCCTCCACCGGTCTTCTACAATCCTTGGGAAGCGTATGGTGACACTTCCATGATGTATGGAGCGCCTCTGGCCGATATTGATGATGAGGACTTTGGTGGTGGTGAGATTGACGAGGAAGACTCCCCTCCGGTTGTCCTCCTTCTTTTTGGCACTTGATGCCAAAGGGAGAGAGAGCCCACTATTGTCCATGTGGAGATGTAGTGTATCATCTCGCTTTATCACTTAATCTCTTTCTTAGGCTTATGGACATGTATGAACTTATTTGTGTGGTGTGATGGATGATGATGTGGTGAACTAGAACTTTTAAATTTGTAAGACTTATTTGTGCTAGTGTGGAACCTATTTATCTATGTGTGATGCTATGAAAATGTGTGGTGGATGTTATTTTCTCACATTGTGTGACAACCCGCCCAGGAAAATACCGTACTATCGCCTAAGACCGACCCACTTTGGTCATTAAGCAATAGTAAAGTATCATCCTGTCGTTGGTTGCCGGGTTAACGCCCGGTAAATCACTTGGACATCGAACAGAGGATCGACACATGCATTAAAACTCACGCGAAGGTGAGTCCAGAGTACAACACGAGTTAACATAATTTATTACAAACCATTGTTCATGACATGGAGTAAAGGTTCAGAGTTTGAAAACAGCGGAAAAATAAAATAAACTAGCGCAATGGTAGACATCACAGTTGGCCATCCGTGATGTCATCACTTGTCGTCACCCTTCCGATCAAGCATACCTGCAACAACAGTTTTTAAAGCAAGGCTGAGTATACTAATACTCAGCAAGACTTAATCGTCGGGTGATGACTACAACACCAACCTCTAGACATGAAAGGCCTTTGGCCGGTGGAGTTTCTTTTGCTGGAAAGCTACTAAGAGTGGATCCTTACTTTCAATCTTTTAGCACAAGTTCTAGTTGATTACCATTTCTAAGTGTGCCAACTAATTCAATCAAGAATTGGACAAGCAATTAATTCATCCAACCATATTTCTCGAGTTCCATCATTATGGGATATCATGGCCAGTTGATTAAGCAGTCTCGGATAACGGTGAGAGGCCGACAATCGATTGATTTAAACCTTGCAAGGTAGACCCAAACACACGGTAGGCTGCCCCCGAAAGGACAACTTTCCCAGGCCGTTTCCAAAAGTCTTCGGGTTTGGATCGAATCTTACAGTCCCTGGTGCAGGCTATCCGGCATACCCCGCGAGATACCCGGAGTCACCATACACCACCCTTCCCGGTAGCTAGCCGGTAAGGAGATTTCTCAAGAGTAGTAACGGTAGGATCCCGTGCCGCCTCATTAAGGTACTAGGCTTACCGGCCCCATAACCGGCGAATGTTTAGTACGTTCAAAAGCTTAGCCCACATGACCACTGGACTGGAGCCCAATTCCCATGCTCTTACCACATGAGCAATCCATTTAAGGATATCTTATGATTCCAATCTAGGAACCTATTCTCGCGAGTGACGAACATCACTCGACTTCTATCGGTCCTATAGCATAGCAGCTATCGACCTAGCATACTAGTGATAGAGCATAGGTACTTAGGGATCATGCATCTAGGGTTGCAATTCAACTCCTTAACGTAAATGCACAATAATAGCAAACATAATTGCAAAATTTTAAAAGACGGGGTTAATGATCCGGGGCTTGCCTTTGCTGGCAAGGTTGGCCTTGGGCCCTTCTGGACTTGGGTCCAGGTCTTGAGCTACGTTTACGCACGGCAGCTCTTTGTCGGCACCTTCGTCTCCTCCTTCCGGCACGAGCGTACGTCTACTGGCGGAAAGATCTACACGAAGATGCAAATGCAAGATTTATTCGACGGTTTTTACTTTAATCACTTACAAACCATATTGACAGTCAAGGGGTGTATTTGTTGGGCACATTCACCTAGATAAGAATACATTCAGCATACTCTTCCATAAAGGAACAATATGCAACTTTTTATTAATTATTCTTTTTTATGGTGATTGTGTACATATATATGTAAATAATTTAATTTAAATTCACCAACAGTAGTGGGTAGGTATATTTAACCTTTTTAACATGCTTTGCAACCACCCTCAAGTTAACATGGGTGGTTTGGTGACTTCTCTTTTAGGAAGGTTATTGGTTGTACATAGGTTATTCTTTTATTGCACAATTGAAATAAGTTTTCCTTGTACTTGTCATTTCATGTGAAAGCTTTAACCCTTTTCCTTTCACAAGCAAAATATGAATAATATTTTTATCCTTGAATTAATTCCTTATCAGCAATGAGAACTAATTATCTTTTAATTAAATTAGATAATACTTTCAAAAGGAAAAGAATTAAATAAGGGTTTTTCTTTATTTAATTTTTCTTTAATATTAAAAAGGTCTTTTAAGCTTTTTATTAAACAATTAAATTACCAAAAATTAAAGTAGTGTTTCTTAGGCCTACTAGCACCTATACTGGTCCATTGGACCCACATGTGAGTGTTGGATGCTAGGAAATTAAATATTATTGAAAAATAACAAAGGACTAGCTAGTGATTCAATTTAATGCATATAAAAATAAATAAGCTTCAAAATGATCCAAAATTTCTTGTGCAAGCTCTCTGGTCCTAAACAAGTCTAAAGAACCAGCATGTTCACATGGAATCTCCATTGAACTTGGTTTATTAATTTACAAAGGAAAACATGCACAAATCAGGAATAATTATTTCTGGTAATCCAAAAATCACGATTAATACACAAGATGTGCATTTTGGAATTACAAGACAGTGTGCACAAGTTGATCTCAAGAACATAAATGTATTTAACAGGAAAAATTCTTTGGGTAGATCTGGCAGAAATGGAAAAACATTTTTATAAAAAGATTTACATCATAAATTTGTGCAATTTTTGGCATAGGAGTTAGTCATGACCTAACACACAACATATCCAAAAATTAGCTACAGAGCATTTAAGTTTTTTGAGATATTGCAGATCTAGTGTTTTCACATTTGTATTTTTCATGCAAAAACTAACAGGAATTAGCTCAGGCCAGAATAACAAAAGTTGTAGTATAATTCATCAAGAATCCAAAAAAATTGCTTTCACATTTTTATGATTTTTCTGTGATTTTCTACGAAATTTACAAGAAATAGGGAAATGGCAACACTATTGGAGTTACCCTTTTGCAAGAAAGACCATGGAAAGAATTGCTGCTTTGCAATGTGGCCCTTGGGGCGGCCGGTCGGCGCGGGCGGCTCGATTCCGGCGATCGCCGGCGGCGGGATCGGTCGGGGAGGGCAAGGGAGTGATCTAGGGCTCCTTGGAGTTTGGTTTGTGGGTTGCTTGGAGGTGAGGAGGGCCGGCGGAGGGGGAAGCACCGGCGGCCAGTGGCGCCGGCCGCCGCGGCTGGAAAATTCCGGCGAGGGGCTGTTCGTGGGAGCGGGGAAGCAAGCCGGCGAGCAACTACACGCACAAGGGAGGGTGATAGGCATTACAGTTGGGAAGAACCACCGGTTGGACCCTATGCTCGCCGTGGCGGCCTCTCATGGCGCCGGCGGAGCACGAAGCAGTGGGGGGGCGCGTGTGGCGAGGCTGGCTGGCGGCTCCCCTTAAATGGTCAACACACGCACGAGCTTGCTACCTCCGAGTGACGTACATAGGGACAGGCGCCGGCCTCGGTAGGACGCGCGGCCGTGCGGTACGGGCGCGGCCGGCGATCCGTTGGGTGCCGTCCCCCCGGGCCGGGGCGCGCGGTGCGAGGAGGGGGTGACTTCGAGGGGCTCTCGGTGTGCGTGTGGCCACGGGGAAGGAGCGGCGCGGGGCTCGGACGCCGAGGGCGCGGGGGCGGCCGGCGCGGGGGCGGCGCGGCCGGGCGCGGCGGCGCGGCGCCGTGCGCGCGGGGCGCGGCGTGCGCGCGGGAGCGCGTTTGCGGCCAAATTCTATTCGGTGTGCCCCTGTTCGAACTCGGTTTTCTCCAAACTTTTGAATAGAAGTGCAACATGTGATCAATAGGAAAGTTGTAGATCCAACTACCCTCTACAATTTTCAAAAAGGCCATATAGTGTTTTCTCAACGGATTTTGCAGGAACGTCGTGCCAACATTGAATGCCGGCCTGTACTGGAAAACAGGAGGTGCTGTCAGTCGATCAAGTTTTTCACCAATTTCCACTCAAAATTTGAAATGCCAATCTACATGAAAGTTGTGTCCCTCAACAAGATGGACAACTTTCATAAAGGTAGATTTTGAAGTGTTTAGGTGAATTTTGGAGAACGCGGCAAAAGTTCCGGACGACATTCGCTGACGTCAACGGTTAAGCCGGTTTTGATCGTGTCTTTGACCAAGGGTTGACTACGGGTGTGTGTAGGCTTGGTCAAGGGGTTCATTAGGGTTCATTGGCGAGGTTTTCGGGTGATGACCCAGGTTGATCTAGGTTTGACCGGGGTTTGACTGGTTTGACCCGGCTGACCCGGTCATTAGCGTTAATGACGGTATTAAAAACCTGGGGCGTCACACTTTGTTGATTTGATATCATGTCATATGCATCACGGTTGTTAATTCACACTTATGCACTTGTGTATGCTAATAGAGAGAGAATCTTTTGCTAAATGCGTGATGAACATTTGAGGCCCCTGTCGGTGTTTAAACCTCTCGACCTCCATGGGAGGTACCCGCAGCGAGATAGAAGGTGGGGATCGCCATGATCTGGAACTCGAAAGTACGCGCGAGGACAGAAGACACGAGATTTATACAGGATCGGGTAGCCGGAGTAGCTACCCTACGTCTTGTTTGGGGTAGTAATGCGCCTTGCGCTTGGTGTTGTTCCCCGGAGGGATTGAGGATGTCCTCCTAGGTACCCGACCCTCCTTTATATAGTCTAGGGGGCGGGTTCCTAGTCGGTTACAAGGCAGGAGTCCTAGTAGGATTACACAGAGCGAGTCCTAGTAGGAGTACAGGGGAATTCTAGTAGGAGTCCATCTTCTACTCTTCCTCCTTCCTTGCATGAGTACCCGGGGTGTATGCCCGACAATCCCCCGAGCATGTTGGAGTCGAGAGTAGTAGTTCGAGTAGTCTTGAAGCCTCTTCGAGTAGTTCTTGAGCGTCCTCGAGTGCGCTTGGAGAAGTCTTCAATAGTACTTGAGCTGCCGCGAGGCCGGAAGGTGGTCCGACTCATCGGTCTTGAAGTCGAGATTATATGGAAGTGCGATTGCAAAATCGCACTCCATATGGAGTAGCCCCCGAGCCTTAGGTTGAGTTGTAGACTCGGGCCGAGGGTCGGTCTTGATTCTCTTGCTTCCGTCTTGAAAAAATCAACTGATGAGTGTAGCCTAGTAGCCCCCGAGCCTTGGAACGATTGAAGAATCAGTCCGAGGGTCTTCAGTGTTTGTGGAAGTCATCATTTGAGTAATCTTGTAGCGTTTAGGCCCCGAGCTTATCGCCAGGTGAGCCGTAGGAGCCACGTCGAGTAGTTGTTGGTGCTGAGCCCCCAAGCTAGAGAGCTAGCGGAGACTACTCGAGTTGTCATCGAGTAGTAATTTGGTGTGTAGCCCCCGAGTTTGGGAACTAGCCGCGCCGGTGGAGGTACGCGGAGCGTACTGGAAGTCGTCGCTGAAGCTTGACCTGAAAGTAGAGATGCGTACATTATGTAGCATTTTTGTAGAAATTAAATCTACAAATGACAAATACAAATATGAAGATAGATGTAAATGTCATGTGTCATGCTCTTGTTGTGGTCGTTAGGCGTCGAGTAGTTAGCCTGATGCGGTTTAGCGCCCAGTCTCTGTGGTCGCTGTTTAGCCATAGCCGCTGGGGGCGTGGAGGCATGACAGGAGAGCTGGTTTAAGCGCCCGGTCTCTGAGGAGCCTGTTTAGCCATAGCCGCTGGGGGCGTGGAGGCATGACAGGAGAGCCGAGGCTTTGCGCGGATCAAGGCGTGTGCTACTGTAGCGAGACCATTAAGAGGTGGACGAAGGTAGTCGACATGGCGACAAGAGAGAGCGCGATTGCTCGTTGTCCCACATGGCGGAGAGCAGGATTGCACAGTGCCTCCTCAGGGTGCAGCCGTTGTGCGCCTCCAGCACTCAGTACACGAAACGTCGTGGCAAGAGCCTCCTAATTTGGTGTACCAAGCCTGTGACAGTTAGTCAACGGTCCCCAAGGAATAGCTGGCACGGTGTCGCTCTGCTGGCAGGTAGCCGTTGAGAGGCGTACACGAAGTAGTCTTTGGCATTGGTTCCTGTATGTGGAAAACAAGCCAAAGAAAAAAATAATTATTGAAATAAATGACTTAGCTTAATTCGTGGACGAGTGTCGACGAAGCCGTGGCGGTCGGTGATGGAGCCGCGACGGTTGGGGCTTAAGTCGACTAGTTGGAGGTGGATCCGACTAGTTGTTGATGTCGCAGGAGCCGTCCTCGACTAGTTTTCCGGTTGAGACTAGTCGAGGTAAGTAGTCGAGGTAGTCGTACGCCCAGAAGACTACGTCACGGCGGCGTACGGCGTAGTCGATGTAGAGCCACTGCGGCCGAGAGACGAGTACCCGCGGCGCACGGCAAGGTTGACGTAGAGCCCATGTGCCCGGGTGACGAGTAGTCTACAATGAGTTGGTGCGGCCAGGAGATGATGTCGCGGGCGGCGCATGTGTTGTCGAGGATGAGTTGACATTGCCGAGCGTCGATGTAGTTGTACTCGTGTACATCTTCCGTGTGCATCAAGCAACTTGCTGCAGCTTGCTAGTTCATCTTGTGTGTACGCACGAATAGTAACTTCAGCCAATTGCATTTGTCTTCACGTAGAAAAAGTAGAGTAGCTGCTTGATTCGGTAGAGTAGAGGCTTGTAGCAGGCTCCGGGTGCGAACAGTAATCTGCAGCTTGTGTAGTAGCCTCGATGTCTCTGTACGGCAGGAACAAAGAATAGTACAGGCGAGCAAAGCTGCAGGAGGTCAGCCCGCATGCATGATTGGTCAGAAGGCTTTGAGTACTCGACGAAATCGAGTTGCGTCAGACTAGTACAATTCGGGCTGCACGTCCTGATCTTGATTGATGCGCCGAGTTCGGCAGATGAATTGCTTCCAATCTTGCATGATGCACTATTGCACCAGCTTCGGACTCGAATTCTAACATTGATTTTTGATAGGCTTCGAGTGCACGTCGCAGGGTCAACCGGAGTCGAAACCGTCCCAAACTCGTACGCAGAAATTCGACAAGTTGCCGAGGGAGCTTAGGATGAATTTGAACCTACCGAGTGGCTTGGAGAGAATGATTTTGATGGATAAGGTCCTTCGAATTCGCCTAATGATCGTGACGATGGCCCCACGGTGGGCGCCAGCTGTCGGTGTTTAAACCTCTCGACCTCCATGGGAGGTACCCGCAGTGAGGTAGAAGGTGGGGATCTCCATGATCTGGAGCCCGAAGGTATACGCGAGGACAGAAGACACGAGATTTATACAGGTTCGGGTAGCCGGAGTAGCTACCCTACGTCCTGTTTGGGGTAGTATTGCGCCCTGCGCTTGGTGTTGTTCCCTGGAGGGATTGTGGATGTCCTCCTAGGTACCCGACCCTCCTTTATATAGTCTAGGGGGCGGGTTCCTAGTCGGTTACAAGGCAGGAGTCCTAGTAGGATTACACAGAGCGAGTCCTAGTAGGAGTACAAGGGAATTCTAGTAGGAGTCCATCTTCTACTCTTCCTCCTTCCTTGCATGAGTACCCGGGGTGTATGCCCGACAGCCCCTATTAAGATGAAGCACACATTTAGGGGGGAACTTATCTAAAAAATGTTGGATACACACATCTTTTATTTAAAAACGAATTGTGTTGTCATCAAACATCAAAAAGGGGGAGATTGAAAGTGCATCTTGGCCCCTAATTGTTTTGGTGATAATGACAAACACAATTTGTAGTATTTAATTGTTAAGCAAAATGTGTGCAGATATACTCTAAAGAAAACATGGTTTTGACCAAAGGAATGCCCCCCACCTCCAATTCGGCATTTCAACTCAATTCAAGGCTTAACTTCATTTTATTTTCGAATTTGAGTATAGGAAACACCGTACTATAAAGGGGGATGCGAATTGACCGCCTTGAGATGCTAAAAGTGCTTAGAGAGATGACCAAAGTGAGTGTGAGGAACACCGAGCCAACACCTGAACTCTTGCTCTTTCTTTTCTCAAAATCAAGTTTTTGTCGGTAGTGCTGGCCTGGGGTCGGTAGTACCGATATGGGTTCTCTGGCGAGTTTTTACCAGATCCTTGGTAGTACCGACCCTAGGTCGATAGTACTGGTAAGTGCTCACTGTTTAATTTCCTGGCACCCATCAGTAGTACCGACCTGAGGTCGGTAGTACCGATAAATGCCGTAAATGCACAATAATGGCTAGTTTTGAGGCTTGGGTATGTATACCCCTCTTCTCCCTCTTCATTTGCTCCTAACCAACCACAGGATAAACACTCAATTGAGCATTCACTCCACTTTTCCTCTCCCTTTTAGAGATAACATTTGATTTCCTTGAGCTAGGGCTTGAGTGAGGAAGTGATTCTACGTGTGAGATTGAGAAGCTTTGAGACCCCCTTTGATTCCCTTCATCTCAAGAGCATTTGAAGCATCTTCAGGCTTTGATTCACTTTTGTTACTCTTGAAGCTTGCTTCTAGATGGTTAGGTGTCGCCCGTTGAGTGCCCCCTTTGTGTGGAGCACCTAGGATCATTTGTATTAACCCTCTCTTTTGTGGAGAATTCTTAGTGAGCATCAATCTTTCTTTTTGGGGATTGGGTGAGGCAATAGGCTCTTAGTGATAGCCCTCCCTTTTTTGGATCCTCAACGGAGACATAGCCTCCTTTGTGGGAGTGAACTTCAGATTAAATCTCTTTTCTCTAGCTTGAGTTCTTTGCATTTTGCTAACCCTAGAAGCTTGTTTGTGCCCGATCTACAAATTTGTAGCATCTCTATCTATATCTTTGGTTGCAGGAGGTTCCTAGCATCTAAACTCAACTCTTGATTCAAATAGAATTGCTAGAATCGCGTTACATTTTAAATTTTGTCTTAGTCATCTTTGTGTGGTCGGTAGTACCGCCCCTGTGCCGGAAGTACCAAGCCCCCTCGATAGTTCTGACACAGTGTCGTTAGTACCAACCAGCGATTAACCATTGCATTTGTTTCAGAAATTTGAAGTGATCCTATTCATGCCCCTCTAGGAATCACAAGGTCGTTTCACAGACTTAAAATTATGAGTCCTTTGTGCCAAAGGGTAAATTTGGTATTTATCTCATATTTCCCTTTCCAAAGTTTTATTTCAATTTTCCAAAATGCATATTTAATTTTCCTACAGTGCATCTGCATGCTAGCATTTTTCTAGCCAATTTCCCTTTTCAAATAAAATTTCTGAAAGTAACTTTTGAGCTTCAAAACCTCTTGAAACATTATTTGAGACGCTTTGTAGGAGAGTTTGGATGGAGGCACTTGGGTAGGACACCAGGTAGCCATTAGAGAGCCATTACAAAAAGTTGGACCGCATCGAGGAGAGCAGCCAGGGCACAACAGCCGCCACCACAGCCATCTCCTCAGTCGTCGCCTCAACCACATCCTCAGCCTACCACACCTCAGCCTAGCATGTGGACCTCTACTGAGTACATGCTTGGGGTTACACCTGGATAAGCCCATAGTTGGGATCAACCCATGTACTAGCAGGGTGCGAGTAGCTCTGCTTGGGCTAGTGCAGATAGTGGCGAGTGGGCCATGCCTGCTGCTACTACCTACAGAGATGCGACTTCTGCATTGTCCGGGTTGCACTCGTCGTCTCATCGGGTTACCCTCACTTATCAGATGAGTCAACTCAACATTCGAGTCGGTGATGTGGAGGAGGTTGTGCACTAGCACGCTGAGTCCACTCAGAACTAGCAGCGTATGTCAGGCGAGAAACTTCACGCCATTGAGGAGGTACAAAGTAGCAATTGTAGGAGCAGAGAGCTTACTTTTGGTGGATGGGATATCCCCCTCCACAATAGTGGGCCTAAAGCTAGCCTCGGGGAGGACCCCCACTATGAGGTAACTTGGGTCTTCATTTGTATTCAGAATCTCATATGCTAAAAGCACATAAAAATCTGCAAAATTTAAAAGAGCAAAATATTTATTTGCTTTCCTAAATTAATTTGTTTTTCCTACACGTGGTAAGAATGCTTTCGTTCCCATAGTTGAAATGATGAATAGTTGCTCTATTTATTCCTCTTGTATGCCTTGCTTACAACTTAGTATCCTATTTAAGTTTTGAGTTTGTTGGCTTGCACGATAAAACCCCAGCTTGAATCTTGTGGGTAGCAAAAAGCATGAACTTTGCCTAGGTTGTTATGAGGTATGATATGGTATAATAGAGTTGCTATGAGCTAGTGCCAAGTGATGTTTGTTTTCGGGAGTTTTCCTTTGAAAAAGCTAAAATGACAAGTTCCTCAATGATGAGAAATTCCTATCCAAGGCCATATGTAGATTCTAGCACTTGTTAACTTCCACATATGCTACGTGATTTCTTCATTGAGTCTTGTCGAATTGTTATGACCCTCGGTGAGAAAATTGTCATGCTCCTATGATCAAGATCACGTACACAACCACCATAAGCTTGGCTTCCACCATGGGAGTTAGCAACCATCATTCCATCCATTCCCCCATCCATCCCACAAATTAATCTTTGCGCATTCTTCATGATTTTATCCTTCTCCAAAAAATATTCGAGAAATACTATGGTCTATATGAAAAAAGAAAGAGAATACATGCTCAAGGGCATGCATAAAAAAAGGAGAAAGAATAAAGAAACATAGCCCAAGTCTCAAAAATTGAGGACCATGTGTGGTTCGAGGACCGGTGGATGGTCGCTTCCTTGTGTGATGAGTGATTGACAACGTTGTGTGGACTGATTCTTGGCTAAGTATTGCAGGTGCAGGTTGCGGCTTGACTCGTGTTGGTGCAGGTGAAGAACAAGCGCGAAAGGTCGTCGCCGGTGAGGCCTCCGGGTGTGGAGAAGACAAGTAGGTGTGTTCGAGGGACCCGGTGGCCGGCGGGGTCAAGTGCGGGCCGCATGGTGGCATGAACAGCAAGATGAAGTCGTGGACGGTTTCTTGGTTGAGCCTCAAAACCAAGGTCGAGCCGGGACTACGTGGGAGCCAAGTCATGAGTGGAGATTGGCGGAGGCTACACCGAGTTCGCGGGGTTCCGGTGGTTCACCGAAAACCACCGGGTTCCTTGGTTGATCCACAAAGCCAAGACCGGGAGAACCGAAGACGGAGGTGCGGCGGCACAGACCGGCCCGGCCGGGTGGGTCCGGCCGGTCGGCCCGGTGGGGACCGGTCGGCCGGTGAGGAGCACCGGTCGACCGGTGTGCGACGACGCGGTCCGGAATCTTCGAAGCGGAGGACACGCGTCGGGATCGCATGGCTTGCGTCGAGGCTACGCAGGGTGCGGTCGCCGGGCATCCGTCCGATGTTGAAGACATCAAGAATTCCAAATCCGCCCTTGAGGGGCTTGTATCCCTAGTTAGTAGAGAGGGGCATTTTAGACATTCGGTTGCCGCCTATATAACCCAAGAGGTGAGAGGATGGCAGCCAACTCTTGGAACCCTAGCTCATTAGTTTTCCTATTTTCCACCTATTTTCCTTAGGTTTTCCTTAGGACTAGCAAGAGAGCTTCACGGAGAGATCTTGTAGAGAGGGATGGATGATCGGGCGGCTTGCTAGACCTTGTACGAACCTTTGTTTCATGTATAGATGATTCGGCGTGGTTCCTCAAGGTTTGGATGTGTTTTCCCCGGTTGTTCTTGGTGGTGATTTTCGGAGCCCTCTCTTCGTGATTTCTTTGGGGTGTTTTCGGGGCCTTTCTCTTGGGGATTTGATGGGGGAAATTTGTGGAAACCCTTCGTGGTTCTTTGGGCTGTGATTCCCCTCCCAAATCCGCGAGTAAAGGTGCTCGATTTTGGGGTTTCTTGAGTTCTTGGGTTGGAAGTGCTCTCGGCGGGATTTCTTCGATTCCTCCTTTTTGGACGAGTTTTTGTGGGATTAAACTTGGCTATGGACTCCTCATGAGGTGTTCTTGATATCCTCAAAGTCTTGTTCAAGTCCGTGGAGCGATTCGGGAGATCGAGATTTGGATTTGGGGGAGTTGACCCGCGGGTCTTGTTCATCCCGAGGCGCCGGAGCTACACCGGTCGACCGGTGCTCTTGACCGGTCCGACCGGTGCAAGCCCTTGTGGGATTTTGCTCGGGTGAACGTCTTGGTGAGTTCGTTGTTGTCCCGTATTGCCGCTTGTTTCGAGTTTGGGTCCGTTTGGTGGTCGGTTGGCCTGTTTGGTGCCTTGGGGGCTTTCGAGTCGCCACCGGTCCGACCGGTGTGTCTTACCGGTCGACCGGTGTAGAGCCACTTAGTGAAAGTTGCTCGGTTTCACCGGCAGGGACCGGTCGACCGGTGGTGCTCACCGGTCCCGGCGGTGTGGGTCCGTAGACTCGAGGCTTGGTTTTTCCGCTGCGTTTCTCGGGTCGGAAGGTGGTGTGTTGGTTCCTAGGTCCAGTGGCACTCCAGTGGCTACGTGGGCTTGACCAACCTTGGTAGTGAGTCGGAGACGTGTGTTGGAAGCCGTGTTCATCTTGTTGGAGTTTCGATCTCCTTCGAGAAGAATTTTTATTGGCTCCCATTCACTCCCCCCTCTCTGGTTCGCCGTATCGGTCCTTCAAGTGGTATCAGAGCCGGTTCGGGTCTTTGTTGACTCTAACCAGTCTAAGATCCAAGGATGGCGTACCAGGAACGGGGTTCGGGTCCTCCACACTTCGATGGCAAGAACTACCAGATGTGGAGCAAGCGGATGGGTGCGTTTCTCCGCGGAAAGGGTCAGATCCTTTGGGATGTCACGGTGGACACAAGCTATGTCCCGGCGGTTGATTTCCTCGCTCCGGGATCGAGGGACGGCTTCGACGCCAACAATAAGGCGGTCGACTACTTGTTTCGTGCTTTGTGTCGGCCGAGTTCGATCGGGTGCACACCGAGCACTTGGCTTGTAGGATTTGGGCGGTGTTGAAGGAGGCTCATGTTGGGAACGCCCGGAGGTTCGAGGCACGGTTGTATGCGACCTACCGGAGAGAATACGAGAACTTCACTCATCTCCCCGGTGAGTCCATCTATGCCTTGTTTCAGAGGTTCACGGTGGTGGTGAACAACATGAGGGCCAATGTGGACGTGCTCCCGTACGATGATCATGATAGAGCGGTCAAGCTCTTACACTCTTTGGATCGTACGATATGGGGCGGAAAGTTCGAGGCCATAGTCGAGTCGGAGAGGTACGATACTCTGACGGTGAACGAGTTGTTCTCGAAGCTCAAGTCGGCTGAGGTGGATAGGGGCATGACTGCCAAGCTCGAGGGACCGACTGACTCCCATAGTCTTGCCCTCGTTGGTGGTTCCAAAGGAAAGACTAACTCTAACCCATCCACCAGGATGTTCTCGTTTTCCTCTTTGATGTCTATGCCAGATGAGGAGTTTGATGACCTTGGAGAGGACGAGCTGGCGCTGTTGACGAGGCGGTTCGAGAGGCTGCACGAGAACCGCGTGAACATGAGGAGGAACACGAGGACCTGCTTCCAGTGCGGCAAGCTGGGACACTTCGTCGCCGACTGCCCGGAGAAGGCCGAGAGCAAGGACAGCTACAAGCACAAGCCGAGGATGAACGATGGCAAGTACCGTTCGAGGCGTGACCACAAGAGCAAGCACAAGAACAAGTACAAGGACGAGCGACGATCGAGGAAGAAGGAGGGCCGAGGCAAGGCCCGGCGATGGTTGGAGCGAGCGACGTCGACTCCGGTTCCGCGTACTCCACCTCGAGCTCGAGCGGCGGTGAAGACGAGGGAGATCGCCGCAAGAACAAGAAGTCGTCCAAGAACACGAGCGGGCTGAGGGGCGCTTCGCGAGAGATGGCTTCTACACCATGGCGCGAGCTCCGGCAGCAAGAAGAGCACACGGAGCGACTCGGACTGCGAGTCCGACGACGAGGTGCGTGATGAACTTCCCTTCTTGCGCCGGGAGAATGAGAGGCTTGGCTCTTTACTTGATAACCGTGATGACATGCTTAGAGAGGCCAAGAAAATGAGGAAAGAGCTTAGGGCTTCACTCGAGGATGCTAGGACTAGAGTGGCCGAGCTAGAGACACGGGTGCTTGATAGCAGGCTTGAGATTGATTCGCTTAAGGCTAGCCTCGTTGTTTCGATGAGAATGATTGTGCTTGATTGCTCCATATTCCTTGCCGATCTTGCTTTGTTTAAGGAGAAGCATGCCTCCAAGTGTGAGGAACTAGATGTGCTTAGGGTTGAGGTGGGCGAGCTTAAGTCTAGACCTGCTTTGCTAGGTGCTTGCACTTCATGCCCCGTTTTGCATGCTAAGATTGATGAGATGCATGCTTACACTAGTTCGCTCGAGGCTAAATTGAAGGAACCCATGCCTACATCTTGCTCTACCCGTGAAATGCATGCATTGAAAAATTTGGAGCTTGCACATTATGTTGACCGTTTGCGGGATGAGAATGATGATTTGAGGAAGTTGATGGGGTGGTTGTCCGGTCACGAGCCTCGGTTGAGGATGATGATCGAGGCCTTTAAGAGGCAAGATGGTGAGGGGCTTGGAGCAAACAAGGTTGGTGAGGGAAGTGGAGAGAATATCCGGAGCCACCAAAAACCCACCACAAGAATGAGTTCCCACCAAAACCTAACCATCTAAGGAATCGGCTAGACACAACCCCGGCTCCACCCGTGTTTCCTACACCCACAAATGACCTACTAAAGCCTATCAAGTTTGTGAGCACTTCGGGGAAAGTGTTCTTTGGGAAGGAGAGTGAGAAGGCAAGTGGTGAGAAACCGGTGGAGGGTTTGAGTGGAGAGAAACCGAGTGAGCGACCACATCCCAAGCCAAAGCCTAAGCTTGTGAGGTTCCATTGTGGCTATTGTGGGAGAGATGGCCATAAGGAGGAGTTTTGCTTCAAGAGGAAGCGAGAGGAGAGAATGAGGAAGGAGTGGGCAAACAAGGACAAGTACCACCCTTCCGATGGTGTACTTGAGCCTCGTATGCGGATGCCCGGGGGCAAGGCGATTGTGAGGACGGTTCGGGCTTGGGGAGAGAAGAAGGCTGCGGGTGGTGTTCTTTGTCCGGGTCACACCGGTCGGACCGGTGTGGGGCACCGGTCGGACCGGTGCGGGCACAGACGGACGGTGTTCGGGTTTCGAGCTCGTACGGGTGCGAGGGTTGTTTCGGTGGTCGTGGTTCGGTGGTTGGGGGCTGGAAAGAGTGCGGGTGGTCGGTTGCTAGGCGTTCTCCTCCTCGTGCTCAATACGGGGATTGGAGGAGTCGTGGCGTTGAGTTGGAGAGGAAGGACGTTCCACGGGCTTTCTTGCGTGGTTTTGGTCCTCCTCCGGGCGAGAGAGGGGTGGTTCCCTCGGGGTGGTTACCGTGGTGGTGTTCGTGGAGGTAGCTTTGGTAGGAGAGATGCTTTGGTTGGTGCTAACCCCACTTTCGAGCAAATGGCTCGGCACTTTGGTTTTCCTCTTTTGGTACTAACCCCGATCTTTGAGTCGTTTGTTCGCTCACGTGCCTATTTTTGAGTTTCGGGTGGGAGACTTGAAGAACATTTGGTTGATTGACTCCGGTTGTTCGAGGCATATGACCGGAGACGGGGGGTGGTTCTCAAGTCTCGTCCGGTGGTGACGAAGAGGTACATCACTTTTGGGGACAATGGGCGTGGGCGTGTGCTTTCGAGAAGGTGAGATAAAAGTGAGTGACAAGATCACTGCGAGGCGTGTTGCTCTCGTTCAATCGGCGGGGTACAATTTGCTTTCTGTGTCTCAGTTGTTGGATGAGGGTTTTGAGGTGTTGTTTCGGCCTGGTGGTTCTCGGATTGTGGACTCTCGAGGGGACCTTGTTTGTATGGTCGTTCCCGAGGGTCGGGTGTTTCGTCTTGATTTTTCTCAGTCTTCGGGTGTTGAGCGTTGTTTCTTGGCTGGTTCTTCGAGTGAGTTGTGGAAGTGGCATAGGAAGTTGGGTCACTTGAGCTTTGACCTTTTGTCTCGCTTGAGTAAACTCAATTTGGTCCGAGGATTGCCACGGTTGAAGCTTGAGAAAGAGTTGGTTTGTGCTCCGTGTAGGCATGCCAAGATGGTGGCCTCTTCTCACCCGCCTCTCACCGATGTGATGAGCGAGCGTCCATGCGAGCTGCTCCATATGGACCTTGTTGGCCCGGCTCGTGTGCGATGCGGGTGGGAAGTGGTATGTCCTTGTTGTGGTGGATGACTATTCTCGGTATGCGTGGGTGTTCTTTACGGAGGATAAGGGGGGAGACGTTTGGTTTTGTTCAAGATCTAGTCTTGAGGTTGAGGAACGAGAGGCACGGAGATGCCATACGAGCTATCCGCAGTGATAATGGCTCGGAATTCAGGAACTCTCGTTTTGAAACTTTTTGTCATGACTTGGGTCTTGAGCACCAGTTTTCGAGTCCGTATACGCCTCCCCAGAATGGTGTTGTGGAAAGGAAGAACAGGACCTTGTGCGAGATGGCTCGGACGATGCTTGATGAGCATAGGACTCGAGGAGGTATTGGGCCGAGGCGGTGAATACCGCATGCTATGTGTCGAACGGGATATACCTCGAGTGCACAAGAAGAAGACATGCTATGAGTTGATGCATGGTCGCACACCCAAGGTGAGTCACTTCCATGTCTTTGGTTGCAAGTGTTTCATTCGAAGAAAGGCGGGGAAGTTGGATAAGTTTGAGGCTAGATCGTCGATGGCATTTTCTTTGGTTATGCATCTCATTCTAGAGCATATCGTGTGCTCAATCTTGAAACTAACCAAATCGTGGAGACTTGCGAGGTAACCTTCGACGAGACGAGCCACGTAGTCGGCTTGTCTTTGAGTGTGCGGTGATGATGAGCTTGGCGAGGAGATCTTTCAGGAGGAGGAGCATGAACATGGTGATGATGAGGATGGTGGTGCGGTGCCCCCAGCTGAACATGTACCCACTACTTCGACTACGATGATGGATGGACCCTCGCTACACCTACGACGACAAATCAAGAACGAGGAGAAGCTGATGTTGAGGGGGAGGTAGCTTCGAGGCGAGAACCTCCCCGGCGAGTTCAAGTGGATCACCCAGCTTCGAGGATCATCGGCGACATGAATGAACGCACTACACGGTCGAGGGTTCGAAACAATTCCCATTTTGCTCATGCTGCATTTGTTGCTTCTTTCGAGCCCAAAGACATTGGACACGCACTATCCGATCACAATTGGGTTAACTCGATGCATGAGGAGTTGGAGAACTTTGAGAGGAATCGGGTGTGGGAGTTGGTTGACCCTCCCCCGGGGTGTAAGCCGATTGGTACCAAGTGGGTGTGGAAAAACAAAGAGGGAGAGAAGGGTGAGGTTGTGAGGAACAAGTCGAGACTTGTTGCCCGGGGGTTCGGTCGGAAGGAGGGGATCGACTACGAGGAGACCTTTGCTCCCGTAGCCCGTTTGGAGGCGATTAGGATCCTTCTAGCCTTTTCTCGTGGCTAAAGGGTTCAAGTTGCACCAAATGGATGTGAAGAGTGCTTTTCCGAATGGTGTGCTTTGGAGGAAGAAGTGTATGTGAGGTAGCCTCGGGGTTTGAGAGTGAGAAGTACCCCCACCGGGTGTACAAGTTGAGGAAGGCGCCGTATGGGTTGAAGCGGGCGCCTAGAGCTTGGTATGGCGAGGTTGAGGGGGTTCTTGTTTGAGAGAGGTTTTGAGATGGGGAAGGTCGATCGGACCTTGTTTTTGCGAGAGGCAGGGCGGGAGATATCCCGATTGTGCGGGTGTACGTGGATGATATTGTCTTTGGTGGCTCGTCTAACTCTCTTGTTGCGAGGTTTGCGAGATGATATGAGCGGGGAGTTTGAGATGAGCATGATGGGCGAGTTGCAGTTCTTCCTCGGGCTACAAATCAAGCAATCAAAGGAAGGAACATTTGTGCACCAGGCTAAGTACACCAAGGACATTGTGAGAAAGTTCAAGATGGAGGACTCCAAGGCTATGACGACGCCGATGAGTACGACTACGGCTCTTGATGCGGATGAGGAAGGTGAACACGTGGACCAGAAGGAGTACCGGAGCATGATCGGGTCACTCCTCTACTTGACGGCGACGAGGCCGGACATACGGTTCTCGGTGTGTCCGTGCGCTCGTTTTCAAGCGTCTCCGAGGACTTCGCATCGGCAAGCAGTGAAGCGAATTTTCAGGTACTTGCGTCACACTCCCGACTTCGGCCTTTGGTACTCCGCGTCCTCTTCTTTGGCGCTTCATGGCTTTTCAGACGCGGATTTTGCCGGGTGTCGGTTGGATAGAAAGTCCACTTCTGGGACTTGCCAGTTTTTGGGTTCTTCGTTGGTGTCTTGGTCTTCTCGTAAGCAGTCGAGTGTTGCTCAATCCACGACCGAAGCCGAGTATGTTGCTGTCGCTAGTTGTTGCTCTCGGCTCCTTTGGATCACCTACACCATGAGTGACTTTGGTGAGGAGTATACCCATGTCCCACTTCAATGTGATAGCACCGAGTGCCATAAGCGTTGCAAAGAACCCAGTGCTCCATTCTAAAACCAAGCACATAGAAGTGAGGTATCATTTCCTGAGAGACAACGTTGAGAAAGGAAAGATAGCGTTGATCCATGTACCCACACATCACCAACTAGCCGATATTTTCACCAAACCCCTAGATCAAGCAACTTTCACTCGTTTGCGGGGGGAACTTGGTGTGTGTTTGATTTCTTGAGTTGGGTGTGTGGGAGCTTTCTTTTGCCGGTGGTGTCGAGCCCGTTTTGCCTCCCCTCGAGGAGCCGGTTTGTAGCATATGTATAGCTTTCCTTTGTGCTTTTCTTGCATTTTGGCATGGCATTTGTAGCATGTTGTACAGGCATCCTTGTATCTTAGTTTGCATGCATTTTGTATCATATGCATCGGTTAGGAAAAGCTTCTCTCATATACATTGTTCACCATGGAATGGGATATATGTCTTTGTGAGCTTGTTTGGTATGATATGGTTAGTTTGGCTTAGCTCTTGATGATCTTGATGAATAATCCATGGTTGATAGCTATGCTTTTGAAAAATGTCACATGTATGCTCTCTCATGTGTAAATGCCTTTACATGCTCTTGACATGTTTTTGTGGCCTTGCTATGCTCAATTTGTGGTTGGATAGCTAGTTTATTGATCATATGGGGCCAAAGGCTCATTTGCCATCATGAATGTTTAGCCCTCTTGACTTATCTTGTGGAGGAGCATAAGTTCCTTTTTGTCGCAAAGACATTTCATGTACCATTTACAAATCTGAAAATGAAATGAAATATGCTTGGAAATGTGCTCCCATGTCATACGTGCTGAATTTAAGTTGCTTTGGGTGCTAAACCGTTGCATGATGCCTACCAATGAGAAGTCTCATAAATAGAAGTAGGCACATGGCTCGGTGGCTTTGACATGACATGAGGTGCTTGTGGGTGTTTGTGATGGTCTTATGGTTAGAATAGCTATCCTAGCATGAAGTTTGTGTGGCTTTGCCATTTTGATATGATTTGGTCATGTTTAGGACTTTGCTCATGAGAGACAAGTTTTTCACAAAATTGCCAAAATCCATCTTAGCTTCGTCCAATGGTTGTGAAACTTGGTGATCATGTAGTTGAGATCGATACGAAGCCGTAGAGTACCTAACTTGCTCATTTGGACATGTGTAGCATTCTTTGTTGAATTTTGTCTATTTGAGAAGCTCTAGGTTGGAAGTTTTGCATTTTTGGCTTGATTCATGCATTGCCAACAAGGGGGAGAAGTTTGAGCTTGAAATGGCTTGTTGGACGCGTTTAGAAGGTTTTCAGGTGGTTTCGAGCCATTTCTGGGCTCTGTTGTACACCGGTCTGACCGGTGATGAGCACCGGTCTGACCGGTGTGAGTGCTGGTCCTGTACATATGTTGGGCACCGGTCTGACCGGTGGTGATGACCGGTCTGACCGGTGTGAGCTGAAAGTGTTGCAGCTGTCCTGTTTCATGTGGTTTCTTGCATGCATTCGTCCAGGGGGAGTTGCATTGGTTCAGGGGGAGCTTGCATGTGTGCAGGGGGAGCTCTTTGTGAGTTTTCGAGCTTTGTTTCGGTGGTTTGTGCTCTTTGCTTGAGCTTTGCTTTGTCTCGGATGTGTCGAGCCGTTGCCCTTGCCTAAGGGGTCCGAGACTTGTCTTCTTCAAGTGATCTTGCTCTTTGCCTTTGTTCGGCTTTCGATCGCTTGTTGGAGTTTCTTTTTGTTTGTTTCTTTCCTTTTCTTTTCTCTCTTGTTACTTTCGTGTGGGTGTTGTCAATGCACTCATCAAGGGGGAGATTGAGGACCATGTGTGGTTCGAGGACCGGTGGATGGTCGCTTCCTTGTGTGATGAGTGATTGACAACGTTGTGTGGACTGATTCTTGGCTAAGTATTGCAGGTGCAGGTTGCGGCATGACTCGTGTTGGTGCAGGTGAAGAACAAGCGCGAAAGGTCGTCGCCGGTGAGGCCTCCAGGTGTGGAGAAGACAAGTAGGCTGTGTTCGAGGGACCGGTGGCCGGCGGGGGTCAAGTGCGGGCCGCATGGTGGCATGAACGAGCAAGATGAAGTCGTGGACGGTTTCTTGGTTGAGCCTCAAAACCAAGGTCGAGCCGGGACTACGTGGGAGCCAAGTCATGAGTGGAGATTGGCGGAGGCTACACCGAGTTCGCGGGGTTTCCGGTGGTTCACCGAGAAAACCACCGGGTTCCTTGGTTGATCCACAAAGCCAAGACCGGAGAACCGAAGACGGAGGTGCGGCGGCACCGGACCGGTGGGTCCGACCGGTCCTAACCGGTGAGGAGCACCGGTCGACCGGTGTGCGACGACGCGATCCGGAATCTTCGAAGCGGAGGACACGCGTCGGGATCGCATGGCTTGCGTCGAGGCTACGCAGGGTGCGGTCGCCGGGCATCCGTCCGATGGTGAAGACATCAAGAATTCCAAATCCGCCCTTGATGGGCTTGTATCCCTAGTTAGTAGAGAGGGGCATTTTAGACATTCGGTTGCCGCCTATATAACCCAAGAGGTGAGAGGATGGCAGCCAACTCTTGGAACCCTAGCTCATTAGTTTTCCTATTTTCCACCTATTTTCCTTAGGTTTTCCTTAGGACTAGCAAGAGAGCTTCACGGAGAGATCTTGTAGAGAGGGATGGATGATCGGGCGGCTTGCTAAACCTTGTACGAACCTTTGTTTCATGTATAGATGATTCGGCGTGGTTCCTCAAGGTTTGGATGTGTTTTCCCCGGTTGTTCTTGGTGGTGATTTTCGGAGCCCTCTCTTCGTGATTTCTTTGGGGTGTTTTCGGGGCCTTTCTCTTGGGGATTTGATGGGGTAAATTTGTGGGAACCCTTCGTGGTTCTTTGGGCTGTGATTCCCCTCCCAAATCCGCGAGTAAAGGTGCTCGATTTTGGGGTTTCTTGAGTTCTTGGGTTGGAAGTGCTCTCGGCGGGATTTCTTCGATTCCTCCTTTTTGGACGAGTTTTTGTGGGATTAAACTTGGCTATGGACTCCTCATGAGGTGTTCTTGATATCCTCAAAGTCTTGTTCAAGTCCGTGGAGCGATTCGGGAGATCGAGATTTGGATTTGGGGGAGTTGACCCGCGGGTCTTGTTCATCCCGAGGCGCCTGAGCTACACCGGTCCGGCCGGTGCTCTTGACCGTCCGACCGGTGCAAGCCGTTGTGGGATTTTGCTCGAGTGAACGTCTTGGTGAGTTCACTGTTGTCCCGTGTTGCTTTGCTTGTTTCGAGTTTGGGTCCGTTTGGTGGTCGGTTGGCTTTGTTTGGTGCCTTGGGGGCTTTCGGGGCGCCACCGGTCCGACCGGTGTGTCTTACCGGTCCGACCGGTGTAGAGCCACTTAGTGAAAGTTGCTCGGTTTCACCGGCGGGGACCGGTCGACCGGTGGTGCTCACCGGTCCGACCGGTGTGGGTCCGTAGACTCGAGGCTTGGTTTTTCCGTTGCGTTTCTCGGGTCGGAAGGTGGTGTGTTGGTTCCTAGGTCCAGTGGCACTCCAGTGGCTACGTGGGCTTGACCAACCTTGGTAGTGAGTCGGAGACGTGTGTTGGAAGCCGTGTTCATCTTGTTGGAGTTTCGATCTCCTTCGAGAAGAATTTTTATTGGCTCCCATTCACTCCCCCCCTCCCTGGTTCGCCGTATCGGTCCTTCAAAAATGTCAAAAAAGAAAAAAAGGAAAAATCATGCCAAAAGGCGTCCATCCTCCATCCACCATATACACACACATGCACATCTTGATCAGGTTGTAAGACTCGTTGCTCCCAAGGATTTGGTTTTCGACTCGACAATACATAAGAAACAGGTATGCCACATATTTTCCCTACCTACAGCTCCACATATAAGCTTATTAGGAGTAGGTTGTGAAAGAAGGCAACCCAATTCCTTGGTGAGGAACCATACACATTGAGCGATCCGAGAGTGTCATTTAAGGAACTTTGATTTCTTTTAAAAACATACAAAACCTCTGGATTGATAACTGATGAAGGTACACATAATTGGAGTTCTCTACATAACAGTTTGATCCTTCAACTGCCCAAGGCAAGGTGAAGCTACATCCCTGTATCGATCAAGCAAAGGTAAGATCAATGCCAACTCATTCAACTACGGATAAAATACCTAGTAGTATGCTTGTCATAAATTAGAAATACAACATCGTAGCAACTCGATCCATCAACCAACCTAAGTCCTTAGTGTCTTGCTCGGGACGAGCAAGAGGCTAGCTCGAGGGAGTTGTTGACGGCTGTTAAGTGCCAACTTTAGCCGTCGATATACTAACGAATAAAGGAACAAAAGGCATTTAATTAAGAATAATGTAGTTCCACTTGTCATTGTAGATTTTGTGACTGCAGGTAAAATAAGCATAAAGGAAGTGACAAACTCACCTTCTATGGTCCATGCCACGTCACCTCAGCCAAGGAAGGGCTGCTACCTAGGATCCCATGCATGCAAGCCAAGTCACCAATCCAAGGGAGCCAAATCCCGATGAATCAAAGGGCGACACGTGGACGTGTCATGGATTGAAGGGCCCACAGGCAGGTGAACTGCCTCAAACTTGAGTGGACACCGGGAATCGACGCAAGGGCCCATAAGAAAGCCACCATGAGGAAGCACACCTCGAGTGGGGCCCAAAGGGGGTTGGCTGACCACAAAGGTCAGCCGAACCGACCTTGAGGCCGCCACTCAAGCATTTCCACATGGTGATTCCTGGTTGGTCCAGGAGTCCATTCCTGGGGTGTTGGCGTAGCTTCCACAAGTTGACCAAGGCCTATAAATAGAAGGGAGGGGGCTCATTTCTTACCTAACTCACTTCCCAACTCCTCTCTCACTTTTGGTTTTGGAGTCTAGGAGGTAGGCTAGAGTAGCTCTACTTCAGGTTCCAAGTCTACTTTGGGATCTAGGTATGAGTTCTCTTGTAACTTTATTTTATTGTATGACTTTGATCTACTTCAGTTATTTAGCTATTTTATATAAAGTAGTGTCAGCATACATGAGTGATTCGTTCATGTGTTCTTCATTCGCTCATCATTTAGAGGCTCCTATTCTTGATGAACAATGCCTTTCGATCCAACTGACGAATGATTTACTCATGTTCTCGTTGTTTGTTCATAAGTTGGAGGCTCGTGTTCTTCATGAACACAACCCTTTGATCCTGTTGAATAGACGTAGTAGAACACGAATCCGTTTGTATGACTAGCCTAGTTTGGTCCAGTTAGATCACGTGTTCGTGTTGTATGAAGTTCAAGTTCAAGCTGCAGTACTCGGTGTAAGTGGCCAGTTATCTGGTGACACTAACCTAGGTCACAATAGCCCGGGTCAGTCAGTGTCTAGTTAGCAATGCAAGCATGGTGTTTGGGTTGAGTAGCTGCGTTGCATATGAGCGCGCCCCACGGATTGTTTGAGGTAGACCATGGTAGTGACAGCCGTTGGACTCTTTGTAATCCTCCATGTTCGGGTATGTTGTAGGAGTCTAAAATCTAACAACCGACATCGTGCGGAAGCGACGCGAGCAGTTAGCTCCCCGTTTGTGCCTGGGTGCTGAGCTGATATTCTTAAAATGCTCATGTGACTGATTGGTATCTACTAACTTTATTTGTATAGCACTTTATAACCTAGAGCTAAGTCTGTGACAACCCGCCCAGGAAAATATCGTACTATCGCCTAAACCAACCCACTTTGGCCATTAAGCAACATTAAAGTACCATCCCGTTGTAAGTTGTCGGGTTAACATTTGGTAAATCACTCGGGTAACACGCGGAGGATCGAACATATGCATTAAAACTCACACGAAGGAGAGTCCAGAGTACAAAAACAAATTAAATCCAAATTACCCCTAAGGGTTTAATTATTACAACAAATGTTCATGACATGATAACTAAAGGTTCAGAGTTCGAAAACAGTGGAATAAAATAACTAGCACAACGATAAACATCACAGGAGGCCGTCCGTGATGCCATCACCCATCGTCATCCACCCATTCCAGCTCCCAGCCGGGTGAAATCTCACCAGGCCTGACAACACCTACAACAACATTTTTAAAGCAACGCTGAGTATACTAATACTCAGCAAGACTTAACCGATGGGTGATAACTACATCACCAACTCTAGACATGAGGGGCTTTTTGGCTAGTGGAGTTCTTTTGCTGAAAAGCAACAAAGAGTATGTCCTTACTTTCAATATTTTAGCACCAAATTCTAGTTGATTACCATTTCTAAGTGTGCCAACTAATTCAAACAAGAAATGTACAATACAATTAATTCAAGCAATAATATTCACAAAGTTCCATCAATAAGGGATATCATGGCCAGTTGATTAAGCAGTCTCAGATAACAGTGAGAGGCAGACAATCGATTGATTAATAACCTTGCAAGGTAGACCTAAACACACGGTACGATCCCCTTACATTGGACAACCACTTGGCGGTTCCCAAAAGTCCTCATCTTGGGATCAAAGCTTACAGTCCTGGGTACAAGGCTATCCGGCATGCCCCACACAGTACATCCAGTCTCACACATGTACCCACCTCCCGGTTGCAAATCGGGTAGGTGACTACTCAAGATAAGTAAGGGTTAGATCCCGCACCGTCTCATTAAGGTACTAGGCTTACCAGTCCCATGCCTGGCAAGTGCTTAGTACGTTCAAAAGCTTAGCCCACGAAAGCCACTGGACCGGAGCCCAAATCCCATGCTCTTACCACATGAGCAATCCATTTATACAGATCTTATGTTTCCAACATAAGAACCTATTCTCGCGAGTGACGAACATCACTCGACTTGTACTAGTCCTATAGCTTAGCAGTTATCGACCTAGCATACTAGTAAACGAACATAGGTACCTAGGGATCATGCATCTAGGGTTTCAATTCAACTCCTGAAACCTAAATGCACAATCATAGCTTAGAAAATTGTATAATTTTAAAAAAAGGGTAAATGATCTCGGGCTTGCCTTCATTGGCAAGGTTGGCCTTGGGCCCTTCTGGACTTTGGTCCAGGTCTTGAGCTACGTCCACGTACTACAGCTCACCCTCAGCTCCTTCTCCTCCTTTCGTCACAAGCGTATATCTACCGACGGGAAGATCTACATGAGGATGCAAATGCAAGATTTAATTAATCATTTTTATTTAATTAATTACAAATAATATATGGCAACCACGGGGTGCATGGTTGACCACATTCACCTAGATAAGAATACATTCAGCATACTCTTCCAATAAATGAACAATATGTGGTTCTTTATTAATTATTCTTTTTGATAGTGACCGTGTACACATTTAGGTAAATAAATTATTTAAATTTTCACAAATAGCAAGGGGTGACACTTAGCTCTTTAGCAAGGTTTACATCACAAACATGGGGTCATTAGGCGTGGATGTGGTGATTTCCCAATTTAATTTTAATGTTAAGCCTTAATGGCTTCCATTGCTTTTATTCACAAAATAAATTAATAAAATTCAGTGGAATTGTTTCTGAAACACTACAAACCTAAACAAAGCCACTGCACACACATGCACACTTAGGAGAGCTATGAAATTAAATATACCGAAAATAACAAAAGCTAGCTACCAAAACATGATAAATGAATATAAAAATAAATATGCATCAAATGGATCCCGACTTTCTCACACATGGCCTTTGGTCCAAAACTAAGCTAGGCATGCAACATGTACACCTAGAGCTACCAGAGATCTTCAGTTATACAATTACAAAGAAAATTAGGCATAAAACAAGATTAAATACTTCTGATAGATATAAAATTATAATTAATTCATCATAGGTGAATTTAGGCATAACAAGATAAAATGCAGAAGTTAGGCATAATTTTTTCTTTATTTTAAGCTATAGAAATTCATGTAAGCCAATTCAGCATAAATACAAACTAAATCATAATAAAATATATACAGCATAACGTTGTGCAGTTTTTAGTACAAAAGCTAGGCATGACATAACACACAACATATCCAAAATTCAGCTACAGAGAACTTGTAGGTTTTGAGATACAACAGATCTAGGTTTAATAGTCTTCTATTTTTCATGCAAATACTAACAATAAAAGGTATGGTAAAGCTTTACAGAAGTTGTATGGTTCTTCACAAGGAAACCAACAAAATTGAGTTTGCATTTTTTTGATTGTTCTAAAATTTACTATGGATTTTACAAGATTCAGCCAAACATCATTTACTATTTAAGAAACATCTTTGCAGTGGGGTCCCTGGGAAGTTTTTGTCTCTCACAGATATGCCCCTAGATCACGGTTCAGACCCTGGAAAGAACGAAATCAAAGTAATTGGGTCCTTGGCCAAGGGGAGCCGGCGGGCTCGCCGGAATCCGACGAGGCCGGCGGGGCTAGCCAACACGTCAGTGCTAGAACTCGAGAGTGATGTGGTGGAGGTGCTGGAGTGGTCAGGTGGCGAGGTTTGCGCCTGGGAGGTGTAGCTCGGCTTGCGGGCTCCAATGGCGGGGTGGCGGCGAGCTCAGGGAAAGGCAAGGCGAGGGCGCGCGCGAGGGAGAGGCTGGTGCCCTTTTATAGGCGACGCTCACCGCATCTTGAAGCAACAAGGGGACGAGGGGGAACCCGGCTGGTATGTCGCGGTGTGGGCGGTGTCGCCGGCGGGCGGTGTGGGCAGGGCCTAGCGCGGCTCACGCGGGACATGCCACGCACGTGGGGAAGCGAGATTCCACGGCTGTTGGCTCGGTCATCGTGCGGTCTCGGGGCGCGGCTTGGTCGGGGCCCAGACGTCGATGGACGGTGGGGCGCCACGCGTCGCGCGGGCGCGGTATTGCCGTTCCTGATTTCGTTTAACCGTCTTTGACCGACAATTTCTCGAGATTTTGCAATGGAAGTGCTCCAAGGTGTAAATAGCAAAGTTGTAGAGAAATGATCCCTCCACAACTTTTACAAAGGTTGTCCTATATTTTGCTCAATTGTTTGAGCATAAACTGTAGGCAAAGTTGCTGGTTTTCCATGGCGCCGATGAATAGTGTTTACTGCAGTTGACCAAGTTTTTCACCCTTTTACACTCAAAATTTGAAATGCCACCCAAAAGCAAAGTTGTGTCCCTCGAAAAACCGGACAACTTTTATATTGGGAGATTTTGAATTGCTTAGGTGAAATTTGGAGAACACGGCAAAAGTTTTGGAGGAGGTTCAAGACATTGGGGTTTTGACCCACCTTTGACTAGGGGTTGACCAAGGTTTGACCACAAGTGTGTGTTGACTTGATTAAAAGGGTCATTAGTGATTGTTGATTGGTTTTCGCGGTGATGACCCAGGTTGACCAAGGTTTGACCAATGTCAATAGGTTTGACTCGGGTGATTCGGCCATTAGCACTAATGATGCTAATTAAAAACCTGGGGCGTCACAAACTCGTATGTTACCTCCTAAGCTGTAGTGTACCAAAGAGAGAACGAGTTCGAGTTTGTCCACACTACCCTATCATTATCATAGTTTACCCCTGTGTTCAAAACCTGGCTTACTTTCGCCATTGATCTATACTCTTTGCAATAGTGTTGCACTTGTTAATCCGACCATGCCTTCCTTGGATTTGATACCCTTTGGAATACTCCTTTGGGGAAATGGTACATTGGTATATCTGTGCGCTTGCGGATTATTTGTAAATGTTAGGATTACCATCGGAACATTTTTAGCATCGTTGCTAGGAACTCACGAACTTAGCAATGATGTTCATTTCTAGCGCCATTACTAGGGATATTACCTAGTGATGAAGTTAAGAAATGTCAACAAGCATTTCTGGCGCCGTTGCCGGGGATACAAACCTAGTGATGATGTTAAGAAATATCAACAAGCATTTTTGAAGACGTTGCCGGGGAAGACTAAAGGATAACATGACAACACTTTGCATATGTTTATAATCATGACAGGGTAAAGCAGTTATCAATGCAGGCTAACTTTGATTATCTTCTTTGTCTTTGGATAATGAAGACAGGTAGTGCATGTCTGGTTTCGACTCATCGCCGAATTTCAGTGAAGATCCTGAGTCACTTGTAAGGAGAGCTAGAACTCATTTCGGTTCTCCCCAGTGTGTACATTTGGAAGTGGACCCAGCTTCCTTTCTGACGTCTACATCAACTCCTATGGCCAACCCAAACGTCGAGAAGACTCTGCGTGAGTACTCTGCTCCCTCTGCTGATCAGGTGCCTACAGGCCTCGAGATCAACATTGGGAATGGAAACTGAGATCAAGACTGGCCTCATTACGACAGTACAGGCTAGACCATTCTGTGGCAAGCCTAATGAAGACGTGAGCGCCCATTTGCAATAGTTCTTGGAACTGTGCAGCACCTTCACCATATGAGGGGTGGAGGAAGATGTTGTTCGTCTGCAACTATTTCCATTCTCACTTCTAGGAAAGGCGAAGTAGTGGTTCTATGCGAACCATGAGGAGATTAATACTTGGGCAAAATACTCGGTGGCATTCCTCGCGAAGTTCTTTTCGTTGGGTAAAACCAATGCCCCGTGGGGAAGAATTTCAGGCTTTCAGCAAGCAGTAAATGAGACTATCCCAGAAGCTTGGGAAAGACTTCAAGAGCATATCTTGGTCTGTCCTTATCACGAGATGGACAATTAGCTTATTCTTCAGAACTTCTATGACGGCCTGACTCCGACAGCCTGAGGACATGTTGATGCTGCTGCTGGAGGAGGTTTCTTCTCACTCACTATTGCTAATGCAACTCAGCTTATTAAGAAGATGGTCTCCAACCAAGGGTGGAGTGATGATCGACTCCAGCCACTTCAAAGGGGTATACATACTGTCAAGGGAAGCAGATATGTTGAATGCCAAGATGAACCTATTAACAAAGAGAATGGATGATTTGAGCAATGAGAAGACTGCAAGGCCACCACGACTCAAGTTATGGATTCTCGCATGACCTACAAAGTCTTTGGTAACACTGGGCATTTAGGGAATTACTATGCTACTACCCAAGAGGACGTGTTGTTCATGAACGGAAATAACAACGGTTATCATCCACAAGGAGGTCAAACGTGGAATCAACACCCTTATGATCAAGGAGGTAATCAAGGTATTTCTTTCAATCCCAACCAACCTTCCTTGAAAGATCTTGTTTTTGGGCAAGCTAAGATCAATGATGGTTTCAACAAGAAGTTAGTTGCCTGTGATAAGGCTTTGGAAAGCCTCAACACTATGATCGATAGCCTCTCTTCTGCTTTTAAGAGCCAGTTAAGCTTCAACAAGATGATAGAAACCCAGTTGGCTCGGTTAGCTGCTTTGGTTCCCTCTACTGAAGACAGGAAGATTTCGGGGCAACCTGTATCCTCCTGTGAAGATGTTGGCGTATTGTCCACTACATGGGATAAGCCATCTAGGCGGATACGACCTACTAACTATGCAGGGAAGCCAGTAATACAGGTTCTTGATCCCTGGGATTCTTCAGCAGTTGTGCACCCTGGTTATCTGTCTATCACTTGCATAATATATTATCGGAAAATCAGGAATACTCTATGTGACCTTGGTGCAAGTGTCAATCTTATGTCTAAGAACATGTGCGAGAAATTGGGGTATCTTGCTCTTTCTCCAACCTCGAAGATAGTTCAACTTGCTGATGCGACGATTTGGCGTCCAGAGGGGATGGTCAAGAGCTTATTGGTATTCGTCCAAGGTTCTTGCATATACAACGATTTTGTGGTCCTTGATATGCAGAATAATGCAGAAATGCCACTCATTCTTGGGAGGTCATTCCTAAGTGACGCAAATACTAGGATCATTGTGGGAATGGAATGATCTGGTTCGGCATTGGGAAGAAGAACTTGATGTTCCGATTTTGACCAACAGAAGAGCAATGTTATTCAGTGCAAGGAAATTATTAGAAATCTGGGGAGTGGAGGGAGCCACGACCCCAGCTTAAGCAACCTCTGACCACACCAGCAAAACCAAAGAAAACAAACAAAGTGTGGTGGGAGGTACAGAAGTCATACCCCTCTACTTCACAGGAGTGGGGTGACGAGTGGAACTAATCACCGAGAAAAGTCTCGCTCTCAGACTTAAAATGATGAGTCCTTTGTGCCAAAAGGTAAATTTGATATGTATCTCATGTTTCCCTTTCCAAAATTTTATTTGAATTTCCCTTTCAAACAAAATTTCTAAAAAGAATTTTTAGATTGAAAAACACTTGAAAAATATTTGAGCCGCTTTGTGGGCGAGTTTGGACCAAGGCACTTGGGCAGGCCACTAGGTAGCCGTTAGAGAGCCGTTGCAAAAAGTTGGAGACGGACGGACCCAACGGCCAAATGGGCCCCACTTCCTCCAGTGGCTCCTAACTTTGCCACCGGCCCATGTCTCGGTGCCCAGCTCAATTGCTTATAAATAGAAGGGGGATTGAGGGGGTTCTTCACCCATTCACTCATTTTCATCACACTCCCTCTCTCTATTCTTTGGCTCTTTGGTTTTCTTGGATTCTTGCTCGAGGTTGCAGTGACAAGCACACTCTCCAAGTTGTTGCTGAGAATTGATCATTGGTGGAGCAACCTCGGTAAGAATTTCATTCCGGTTTCACTAATCCATCACCGAGTTTCTTGTGTTGTTTGATCGTTATGCACCATGAGGTGGGCCTCCGTGTATTAGAAGGTAACTCGCTCCCGCTGTTCGCGAGACGGAGAAAGCTCATTCCACTACTCCGGAGCTACACCATGCATGATGTCAACGGATCATGAAAAAGAAGAGGAAGAGGAAGAGATTCTTACGCCACAAGCTGAAGGAGTGTACGCCGCTGACGCCCCCTTCATCGACTTGACGAACGACCGAGAGAGGCAAGCCTACACTATCCTCAAGGATTGAGTCTTCTCCAACACGAGGGAATTCGACCCGACCCTTCTGGAAAAGATAGGTATAGACTTTGAGTTTGATTCCATTTGGCAAGCTCTTGGTTGGGAAGGTTTTGTCCTGGTTCAGGAGATCGGTTCTAGGCCTATACAATCCAGTTTCTCTGCACTCTTCAACAAGATGCATCTGGTATTTCATTTCAATTTCATGGAGTTCCATATCGACTGTCATGGAAGGTTCTTAGTTGCACCCTTGGTTTTCATCGTTGTTGTGCTATTCGTCTTGAGCAAGATTGTAGCGGTTTTACTCGCGAAAGTTTTTGGGAAGAATTTTCTGGTCGACCTGTGTCGCGACAAGTTGACACCTAAGTGCAACGATATATTGCATCCCACTCTCCGACTGTGGCACAAGTGGCTCGCCATGACTCTCTTTCCAGGGGATAATGTTCGAACTGTGCGCGTTGACGAGATGAGGATTTTATATGTTGTAGTCAGACGGATCAAGGTCTCTCCCGTTCAAGCTATGATTCGTCAGTGGTTGACGAACTTTAAGATGACGGGTTCTATTGAGTGTACGTCTTTGGTTTTGCGCATCATTACGAGTCTTGGGGTTACGCAAGGGCCCAATGTGCCCTACATTGCTAACCCCTGGTCTTTGATCGATGAGGCTTATTTGACTCAGGGGCATATTCTTAAGAAGGGTCCGGATGATTATTTTGTTTTCTTTTACCCTCGCTATGCAAACCAAATCCAGTTACTTAACCCAGATTTCAGGTTGTACGGCCAAGGGCTACTGATCGTTCCTCTCGAGGAATCTCGTTGTTCTAGTGTCTCTAGTGATAGGGTTACTAGGAGCGCATCGAGGAGAGCAACCAAGGTGCAACAGCCGCGATCACAACCATCTCTGCAGTCGTTGCCTGAGCCACATCCTCAACCTACCACACCTCCGCCTGGCACATGGACCTCTACCGATTACATGCCTAGGGTTACACCCAGATATGCCCCAAGTTGGGATCAACCCATGTACCAGCAACGTGCGAGTAGCTCGACTTGGGCTAGTGCAAGTAGTGGCGAGTGAGCCATGCCTGCTGGTACTACCTACAGAGATGTGACTTCTTTGCCGTATGGGTTGCACTCGTCGTCTCGTGGGGTTACCCTCACTTAGCAGATGAGCGAGCTCAATATCCAAGTCGGCGATGTGGACGAGGTAGTGCACCCGCACGCAGAGTCCACTTGGGACTAGCGGCGTGTCAAGCGAGAGACTTCACGCCATTGAGCATGCACAATAGCAGAAGTTGGAGGAGCATAGGGCTTACTTTCAGTGGATGGGATATCCCCCTCCACAATAGTGAGCCTGAAGCTAGCTTGGTGGAGGACCCCCACTCTGAGGTAACTTGTATCTTCATTTGTTTTCAGAACCTCATATGCTAAAAACACATAAAATCTGCAAAATTAAAAAGACCAAAAATATTTATTTGCTTTCCTAAATTAGTTTGTTTTTCCTATGTGCGGTAAGAATGCTTTCGAACCCATGGTTGAAATGATGAATATTTGCTCTATTTATTTCTCTTGTAGGCCTTGCTTACAGATTAGTATCCTATTTAAGTTTTGATTTAGTTGGCTTGCATGATCAAACCCCAGCTTGAATATTTTTGGTAGCAAAAAGCATGACCTTTGCCTAGGTTGTTGTGAGGTATGATATGGTATAATAGAGTTGCTATGAGCTAGTGCCAAATGATGTTTGATTTTCGTAGTTTTCCTTTGATAAATGCTAAAATGATAAGTTCCTCAATGATGAGAAAATCCTATCCAAGGCCATATGCAGATTCTAGGACTTGTTAACTTCCACATATGCTACATGATTTCTTCATTGAGTCTTGTCGAATTGTTATGACCCTCGGTGAGAAACTTGTCATGCTCCTATGATCAAGATCATGTACACAACCACAATAAGCTATACTTCCACCCTGGGAGTTAGCAACCATCATTCCTTAAATCCCACAAATTAAGCTCCGCACATTCTTCATGATTTTATCCCTCTCCAAAAAAATATTCAAGAAAGACTATGGGCTATATGAAAAAAAGAGAATACATGCTCAAGGGCATGCATAAAAAGAGAAAGAATAAAGAAACATAGCCCAAGTCTCCAAAATGTCAAGAAGGAGAGAAGGGAAAATCATACCAAAAGGCGTCAATCCTCCATCCACCATATACACACACATGACATCTTGATCAGGTTGTATGACTCGTTGCTCCCAAGGATTTGGTTTTCAACTCGACAATACAAGAGAAACAGGTATGCCACATATTTTCCCTACCTACAGCTCCACATATAAGCTTATTAGGAGTAGGTTGTAAAAGAAGGCAACCCAATGCCTTGGTGAGGAACCATACACATTGAGCGATCTGAGAGTATCATTTGAGGAACTTTGATTTCTTTTAGAAACCTACAAAACTTCCGGATTGATAACTGATTATTGTACAAGTAATTAGCGATATCTATATAATTGTTCTATCTTTCAACTGCCCAAGGTAATGGTGAAACTACATGCCCCGCATCAATCAAGCAAAGGTAAGATCAATGCCAACTCATTCAACTATGTATAGAATACCAAGTAGTATGCTTGTCATAAATTAGGCATACAACATCGTAGAAACTCCTGATCAACCAACCTAAGTCCTTAGTGTCTTGCTCGGGACGAGCAAGAGGCTAGCTTGGGGGGAGTTGTTGACGACTGTTAAGTGCATACTTTAGCCATCAATGTACTCATGAATAAAGGGGAAAAAGGCATTTCTTACACACATTTAGTTAAGGAAAATGTAGTTCCACTTGTCCTTGGAGAGTTTGTGATTGTAGGTAAAATAAGCATAAAAGAAGTAACAACTCACCTTCTATGGTCCATGCCATGTCTCCTCAGCCAAGGAAGGGCTGCCACCTAGGATCCCATGCATGCAAGCCAAGTCACCAATCCAAGGGAGGCAAATCCCGATGAATCAGAGGGCGACACGTGGACATCACATGGATTGAAGGATCCACGGGCAGGCAAACTGCCTCAAACTCGAGTGGACAGCGGGAACTAACGCAAGGGCCCATAGGACATCCACCATGAGGAAGCACACCTCGAGTGGGTCCCACAGGGTGTAGGCCGACCCCACAGGTTGGCCAAACCGACCTTGAGGCCGCCACTCAGGTGCTTCCATGTGGTGATCCCTAGTTGGTCCTAGAGTCCATTCCCGGGGTGTTGGCGTGGCTTCCACAAGTTGTCCAAGGCCTATAAATAGAAGGGAGGGGGCTCATTTCTTACCTAATAACTCACTTTCCAACTCCTCTCTCACTTTTGGTTTCCAAGGCTAGAAGGTAGGCTACAATAGCTCTACTTCAGGTTCCAAGTCTACTTTGGGATCTAGGTATGAGTTCTCTTGTATCTTTATTTTGTTGTATGACTTTGATCTACTTCAATTATTCAGCTATTTCATATAAAGTAGTGTTAGCATACATGAGTGATTTGTTCATGTGTTCTTCATTCGTTCATCATTTAGAGGCTCCTATTCTTGATGAACATGCCTTTCGATCCACTTGACGAATGATTTACTCATGTTCTCGTTGTTTGTTCATAAGTTAGAGGCTCATGTTCTTAACGAACACGACCCTTTGATCCTGTTGAATAGATGTAGAACACGAATCTGTTTGTATGACTAGCCAAGTTTAATCTAGTTAGATCACGTGTTTGTGTTGTATGAAGTTCGAGTTCAAGCTACGGTATTCCGTGTAAGTTGCCAATTATCTGGTGGCACTGACCTGGGTCACAATATCCTAGGGCGGTCAGTGTCTAGTTAACAACGCCAGCATGGTTCTTGGGTTGACTAGTTGCATTGCACATGAGCATTCCCCACAGATTGTTTGAGGTAGGCCGCGGTAGTGACAACCGTTGGACCCTTTGTATAGTACCTTAGAACCTAGAGCTAACTCGTATGTTGCCTCCTAAGCCATAGTGTACCAAAGAGAGAACGAGTTCGAGATTGTTCACACTACCCTATCATCTCATATTTTACCCCTATGTTCAGAACCTAACTTACTTTTGTCATTTATCTATACTCATTGTAAATATTGTTGCACTTGTTGATCCGGCCATGCCTTCCTTGGATTCGATACCCTTTGTAATACTCTTTTGGGGAAATGCTACAATGGTATATTCGTGCGCTTGCAGATTCTATGTAAACATTAGGATTACCATCGGAACATTTTTGGCATCGTTGCCAGGAACTCACGAACTTAGGAATGATGTTAAGGAATACCGACAAACATTTCTAGTGTCGTTGCTGGGAATACAAACCTAGGGATGACGTTAAGAAATGTCAACAAGCATTTCTAGCGTTATTATCGGGGATGCAAACCTTGTGATGACTGAGAGCCTGTGTGGTTCGAGGACCGGTGAATGGTCGCTTCCTGGTGTGATGAGTGATTGACAACGTGGTGTGGACTGGTTCTTGGCTAAGTATTGTAGGTGCAGGTTGCGACTTGGCTGGTGTTGTTGCAGGTGAAGAACAAGCGTGAAAGATCGTGGCAATTGAGTCCTCCATGTGTGGAGAAGACAAGTAGGCTTGGTTCGAGGGACCCGGTGGCCAGCGGAGTCAAGTGTAGGCCGCATGGTGGCAAGAACGACAAGATGAAGTCGTGGACGGTTTCTTGGTTGAGCCTAAAAACCAAGGTCGAGCCGGGACTACATGGGAGCCGAGTCAAGAGTGGTGATTGGCAGAGGCTACACCGAGTTCGCGGGGTTCTAGTGGTTCACTAGAAAACCACTAGGTTCCTTGGTTGATCCACAAAACCAAGACCGAAGAAGGAGGTGCAGTAGCATCGGACTGGTGTGACCGGTATGCGATGACGCGGTCCGAAGACTTCGAAGCAGAGGACACGCGTCGGGATTGCAAGGCTTTCGTCGAGGCTAAGCAAGTTTGCGGTCGTTGGGCATCCGTCCGATGGTGCGACGACAAAGTTTCCTAAAGTGCTCTTTGGGGGCTTGTATCCTAGTGTTAGGCTTTAGGGGCAGTTTCGTCTTTCGGTTGCCTCCATATAACCCAAGTGGTGGAGGATGGCAGCCATCTCTTGAACCCTAGCTCATTTTGTTTTGCTATTTTCCTCTTCCATTTTCTTTGGAATTTCTAGGACTAGTTTAAGAGCTTCATGCTGAGATCTTGTGAGAGGGAAGGATGATTGGGAGGCAAGCTAGACCTTATATGAACCTTCATGGTATGTATAGATGATTCAGCTTGGTTCCTCAAGGCTTGGTTGTGTCTCTCCCGCTTTCCCTTTTTGGTGATTTTCGAAGCCTTTTCTTGGCGGATTTCTTGTGGTGGTTTTGCGACCTTTCTCTTTGGGATTTGGGGGGTGTATGCATGAACCCTCTCGTGGTTCTTTTCCGTTTCATGCCCCTCCCAAATCTACGAGCAAAGGGGCTCGATTTTGGGTTTTTCTCCTCTCTAGGGTTAGAGGCATTCTTGGTGGGATTTCTTCGATTCATCTTGATTTAGCAAGTTTTGGTGGACGAAATCTTGGCTATGGAGTGCCATGAGGTGTTCCTATTATCCCCAAAGTCTTGTGCGAATCCGTGGAGCGAATTGGGAGATCAGGATTTGGATTTGGAAGAGTTGACCCGCGGGTTGCTGTTCATCCCGAGAGCCCAGGCCTGACTGGTCTGACCGGTTCCTCTCACCGGTCTGACCGATGCCGACCCCTATTGGGTTTTGCTTGGGTAAACGTGTTGGTGAGTTCTCTATTGTCTTGCGTTGCGGCTATTTCAAGTTTGGTTCAGTTTGGAGCTCGGAAGGTCACATTCGTGGATTTGGGGTTTCCTGGCTTAGACCGGTCTGACCAGTGTGCTACACCGGCCTGACCGGTGTAGGAGCCTTCTACGGAAGTCCTCAGGTTCTGTTACGGTGCTCCAGCAGGGACCAGTCTGACCGGTGTGTGTGACCGGCTTGACCGGTGCAGTCTAGTAGCTGCTCGAGTTGTTTGTTCTGCTACGTTCTCGGGTAGGCTTTGGTGGTTGTTGGTTGCTAGGACCAGTAGCACTCTAGTGGTTGCGTGGTCTTGGCCAACTTGGGTAGTTGAGTCAGATACGTGTTTTGGTAGCCGTGTTCGTCTTGTTGGAGTAGTCATCTCCTTCGAGAAGAATTGTTATCGGCTCCCTTCACTACCCCCCTCTCTGGTCGCCAGATCGGTCCTTCATTGACGTTAAGAAATGTCAGCAGGTTACACTCATGTGCTTCACCATGGTCGTTGTGTGTGCCCTTGTTGCAATCTTGCTTACCGGCAGTGGAGTTTTTGTGTCATCCTACAACATGCTCCTGGCATTGGTCGCTCGGGACGTACCATAAAGTCGAGAGGTAGGCGTCATGCATTGGAGGAATATCTCCACACGGATCCTCCTTATGCTACATTACGTCATGCATTGGGTATGGTAGGATAGGCGTGTGCCATATCCATCTCCATGACTATGTCTGTTGTCTTCCTTGTTGCCAAGTCCGAAGGTTTCATTGTTGGGTGTGTGTTTTTGTGTGCTAGTGCCAGTGCCAATGTACGAGTGTAGGTCTATGGGGATGTATCATGTATGTGCACATTTAAGTTGAATAATTGAGCAAGGTGACCATCATTTACATTTTGTATATTCTTGGCAAAACGGTGAATTTAGTCAAACAGTAAATTTGTAAAATTGGTCATCATTTATGTTTGTATCTGCAATGTGATGCGGTGGGATAAGAATAAAATATCACATGACAAGACATTACATCTCAGACTATGACAACGCATCATGAGCGGGGAAATCCACTGAAGAAAGGAAGGTGATAATGGAAAAGAAGAACACCAATGTTCTTCATGGATAACATGGGATACATGGGATTTTCCTACCACTACAAGATTCACAGAGCATGAAAACAGGGGATTGATCTTTTCCATCCAAAAGAAAACATACCATTGATCTTTCCATCCACAAGACCACATATTTGAACATGACAAAGAAAACCCAAATTTGAGTAATCTAAGACGACCCCTCTGAGGAGTTCCTCGATGACTCTGGCGTCAAGGGAGCTTCAATGGTTGGGGGAGCCACGGGACCGGGATTGGCGGGGCCGACATTTTCCTACATGAGTTTTCCTCACAAGGTTTCTCATAAAGGTTTTAATGAGGCACTATCAATACAAGAATATATCTCATGTCACCTAATGTTTCCACTATGGTTTTAAGGGTGGTATACAAGACATATTCTATGTCATATCTTTTGTTTTCTCTATAAGAGTTTTTAAGAAGATATAAAATCCTTTCTCGTATTTTTCCTATTAGGTTTTGGAGAAGGATATTCAAATATGATCTTCAGGTCATTATTTTCTAGACTTATTTATGAGTTTTTCTTTACCAAAGGTTTTCTCATATAAGTATCTGATGAGACAATAATTCCATTTTGTCCTTATATTTTCCCACTGGGTTTAAAGAAGTTTTTGTGGCATATACACATAGATTGGTTTCTCCTCAAGGTTTTTCCCATAGGATTTTTTGAGGAGTTTTACAAGATGATATCCAAGGATGATTGAATCAAAATTACATCAAGATCTCATGAAGCTATTTATCAAGAGGCGTGTTACGAAATATTAATGATGACCATTAGCTTAATAATGTAATTAGCGTAATCATTAGTCTTAGGAAGGGGGCAACCACCCTTCCGACCGGGTGCGTCCCTCTGAAAGGGTGCCTGTGTGCCCCTTCACTGCTGACAACCCGCCCAGGAAAATAACTATCACCTAAACCAACCCACATTGGTCATTAAGCAACAGTAAAGTATCATACTGTCGTTAGTTGCCGAGTTAACACTAGGTAAATCACTTGGAATTCACACAGAGGATCGAACATATGCAATAAAACTCACACGAAGGAGAGTCTAGAGAACAAACATTAATTAAGTTCAGATTACCTCTAAGGGATTAATTATTACAAACCATTGTGCGTGACATGGAAATCAAAAGTTCAGAGTTCGGAAACAGCGGAAATAAATAAATAAATAAACTAGCGCAACAGTAAACATCACAGGAGGCCATCCGTGATGCCATCACTTGTCATCATCCACCCGATCGACAACACTGCAACAATAGTTTTAAAGTAAGGCTAAGTATGCTAATACTCAACAAGACTTAACCGTCGGGAGATAACTACATCGCCAAACTCTAGACAGGAGAGGCTTTATGGCCGGTGGAGTTCTTTTGTTGAAAACAACAAAGAGTATGTCCTTACTTTCAATATTTTAGCTCAAGTTCCAGTTGATTATATACCTGAGCATTTTGAGCCCGGCTTGAACCCGACCCGGCCCGAAAAATGCTCAGGTCTTGTTGATTACCATTTCTAAGTGTGTCAACTAATTCAATCAAGAATTGTACAAACAACTAATACAAGCAGTAATATTCACCAAGTTCCATCATTATGAGATATCATGGACAGTTGATTAAGAAGTGTCAGATAACGGTGAGAGGCCGACAATCGATTGATTTAAACCTTGCAAGGTAAACCTAAACACACGGTAGGGTGCCCCCGCGAGGACAACCATCCAGGCGGTTCCCAAAAATCCTCGGTTTGGGATCAAAATTACAGTCCTGGGTACAAGGTTAGCTGACACACCCCGCGAGGCACCCAGCGTCACACATGTACCCCCCCTCCCCTGTAGCTAGCCGGGTAGGTGAATACTCAAGATTAGTAAGGGTCCGTTCCCACACCGTCTCATTAAGGTACTAGGCTTACCGGTCCCATTCCCGACAAGCGCTTAGTACGTCCCAAAGCTTAGCCCACGAAAGCCACTAGGTCGGAGCCCAAATCCCATGCTCTTACCACCTGAGCAATCCACTTGTAAAGATCTTATGATTCCATCATAAGAACGTATTCTCGTGAGTGACGAACATCACTCAACTTCTACGGGGTCCTATAGCATATCAGCTATCGACCTAGCACACTAGTATAAGAGCATAAGTACCTAGGGATCATGCATCTAGGGTTTCAATTCAACTCCTGAAACGTAAATGCACAATCATAGCAAGGATAATTGCATACTTTAAAAGACAGGTTTAATAATTCGGGGCTTGCTTTCGCTGGTAAGGTTGGCCTTGGGCTCTTCTGGACTTTGGTCCAGGTCTTGAGCTACATATATGTGCTGCAACTCTTCGTGAGCACCTTCGTCTCCTCCTTTCGGCACGAGCGTATATCTATCGTCGGGAAGATCTACACGAGGATAGAAATGCAAGATTCAATTGACGATTTTTAATTTAATCAATTACAAACAGCAAATGACAACCATTGGGTGTATGGTTGACCACATTCATCTAGATAAGAAATACACTCAGCATACTCTTCCAAATGGAACAATATGCACTTCTTTATTAATTATACTTTTTGATAGTGACTATGTACATATTTATGTAAATAAATTAATTTAAATTCCACGTGACAGCAGTGGGTTGGTCTTTATCTTTTGAAAATGATTTACAACCAATCATAAAGTCACCAGGTGTGTGGGTGGTGATTTTTCCCATTTAATCTAATATTAAGCTTTTAATTGCCTCTAATGCTTTTATTAAAAACAAATCAATAGAAATTAGTTGAAGGGTTTATTAAGAGCTAAACACCTATACAAGGCTATTAAACACACATGTACACTTACGAGAGCTATGAAATTAATTATACAGAAAATAACAAAAGCTAGTTACCAAAACATGATAAATGCATACAAAATAAATAAGCAACAAATGGGTCCCAGCTGCTCACACATGGCCTCTGGTCCAAAACTAAGCTAGACATGAAATAAATACACCTAGAGCTACTATAGATCTTGGGTTATGCATTTACAAAGAAAAACAAGCATATTTCAAGAATAAATATTTATGACAATTATAAAATTGTTATTAATTCACCAGAGGTGCATTTAGACATAAAAAGACAGCCTGCGGAAGGTGGGCACAAAAAATCTAATTATTTTTAGCTACAAAAATCATCTAGATAGATTCTACATAAATACAAAACAATTCATATAAGAAGACTTACAACATAACTTTGTGCAATTTTTGGTACAGAATCTAGTCATGGCATGACACACAACATATCCAAAATTCAGCTACAGAGGACTTGTAGATTTTGAGATACAACAGATGTAGGTTTTTCAGTTTTCTATTTTTCATGCAAACATTATCAGGAAAAACCATGAACATGCTTTCCAAAGGTTGCAGGGTTTTCACAAGGAGTCTAACAAAATTGGGTTTGAATTTTTCTGATTTTTCTACGATTTTCTATTTCTGATTTTTCTATGATTTTCTACGGATTTTCTAAGTTTCAGTCAAACTGCAACACTATTGAAGAATCAGTTTTGCACGAGGGCCCTCGGGAGTTTTTGAGTCCTTACAGATATACCATTGGTTTGCAGATTGGCCCTCAGAAAGACTTGAGGCCTCGCAATTGGGTCCTTGGCCAACGGGCGGTGCTGCCGGCCAGAATCCGGCGAGGCCGGCGGCGCTCTTGGCCGGGGAAGTAGCGGGGCTCGACCACGTGCTCACCTAGTACTCGATGGTGACCAGAGTTGGGGCAGGGAAGTCACTGGCGAGCTCGTTCGGCGGCGCGCGGCGGCGGCGGCCGCTGCGGGCTGGAATTCCGGTGACTGCAAGGCAATGCCGGCCAATGCGCGGTGGTGGTAGCTCGACGGTGCCCTAAGGGTGGTGCTGGAGGTGTTTCCTTGAAACAGAAAGGAGTAGGGGTGGAGCTCGGCACGGAGGTGGAGCTCGGTCTCGCGCGAGAAAAGGAAGGTGGCGGGGTTTTATAGGCGGCGAGTGTGCAGGGGGGCATTACTTCGTGGCGAAGCCTTCCTCGGCCATTTAAACCATAGGTACGGTGGTCGGCCTCGGCAGGCGTGTGTGGCAAGGCGGACGCGGACGGACCAGCGAGCAACGGCGGTGCGGTCCTGGCCGACACGTGAGGGAGCTCCGCGTGGCAGGGGGTGTGTCATGAGAGTGCGGTGCACGGAGCCGGCGGTCGCGGGCCCGCCTCGACGTGCGCGTACGGCGCGGCGCGGCGCGCGTTCGCATTCCGGCACGACACGTTTCGGTGCAACCTCGTTTGACCAAGTGTCGGGCATACACCCCGGGTACTCATGCAAGGAAGGAGGAAGAGTAGAAGACGGACTCCTACTAGGACTCGTGCCATGTAATCCTACTAGGACTCCTACCTTGTAACCGACTAGGTTCCCGCCCCCTGGACTATATAAAGGAGGGCCGGGTACCTAGCCGCACATCCACAATCCCTCCAGGGAACAACACCAAGCGCAGGGCGCAATACTACTCCAAACAGGACGTAGGGTAGCTACTCCGGCTACCCGAACCTGTATAAATCTCGTGTCTTGTGTCCTCGCGCGTACCTTCGGGTTCCAGATCATGGCGATCCCCACCTTCTACCTTGCGGCGGGTACCTCCCATGGAGGTCAAGAGGTTTAAGCACCGACAGCTGGCGCCCACCATGGGGCTATCGTCACGATCATTGGTGACTTTGAAGGACCTTAGCTTCAATCTCAAGATCAATCTCCAGTCGTCGTATTCGTAATCAAGTCCAAGACAGGCATCAAAGTTCGTGGACTGAGGCTGCGGAAAATCGGAAAAACAACCTCATGTTACGTGTTCCGTATCCCGATTCGAAGACAATTCGAATCAACCTGACAACGCCTTCTCGCGTTGTTGGCCTGAAGGAAAAATATTTTTCGTCTCGGAAGGACCCACGCTGCTGTACTCCACGTGCAAAGTCTCCTGGCTGAGTTCGAATCTCCTACGGAAATCTCAAGTGGCAGCAACAGAAGCTAATTTGTACCCCACGTGCAAGGCTACTTGATGAAAAAAATCATCTACGTGTACACAGAGAGCTACCAAAAAGAGTTCAATACTCCTGCTAAGTGCACACGGAAGCTTCACCAGCAAGATTCAAGATCATTGTTTGGCTCACACAAGCAATGTACACGAGTACTACTTCATCGACGTCCAGACGCATCAACTCGCCGACTACTCGTCACCCGGCCGGACGGGCTCTACGTCAACCTTGCCGTGCGCCGCGAGTACTCGTCTCCCGGCCGCAGCGGCTCTACATCGACTACGCCGTACGCCGCCGCGACGTCGTCTTCTGGGTGTACGACTACCTCGACTACTTACCTCGACTAGTCTCAACCAGAAAACTAGTCGAGGACGGCTCCCGCGACATCAACAACTAGTCGGATCCACCTCCGACTAGTCGACTTCAGCTCCAACCGTCGCGGCTCCATCACCGACCGCCACGGCTTCACCGACACTCGTCCACGAATCAAGCTAAGTCACTTATTTCAATAATTATTCTTTCTTTGGCTTGCTCTCCACATACAGGAACCAACGCCAAAGACTACTTTGTGTACGCCTCTCAACGGCTACCTGCCAGCAGAGCTACACCGTGCCGGCTATTCCTTGGGGACCGTTGACTGACTGTCACAGGCTCGGTACACAAAATTAGGAGGCTCTTGCCACGACGTTTCGTGTACTGAGTGCTGGAGGCGCACAACGGCTACACCCTGAGGAGGCACTGCGCAATCCTGCTCTCCGCCATGTGGAACAACGAGCAATCGCGCTCTCTCTTGTCACCATGTCGACTACCTTCGTCTACCTCTTAATGGTCTTGCTACAGTAGCACACGCCTTGATCCGCGCAAAGCCTCGGCTCTCCTGTCATGCCTCCACGTCCCCAGCGACTACGGCTAAACAGGCTCCTCAGAGACCGGGCGCTTAAACCAGCTCTCCTGTCATGCCTCCACGCCCCCAGCGGCTATGGCTAAACAGCGATCACAGAGACTGGGCGTTAAACCGCATAAGGTAACTACTCGACGCCTCACGACCACAACAAGAGCATGACACATGACATTTACATCTATATTCATATTTGTATTTGTCATTTGTAGATTCAATTTCTACAAAAATGCTACATAATGTACGCATCTCTACTTTCAGGTCAAGCTTCGGCGACGACTTCCAGTACGCTCCGCGTACCTCCACCGGCGCGGCTAGTTCCCAAACTCGGGTGCTACGCACCAAATTACTACTCGATGACAACTCGAGTAGTCTCCGCTAGCTCTCTAGCTCGGGGGCTCGGCACCAACAACTACTCGATGTGGCTCCTACGGCTCACCTGGCGACGAGCTCGGGGGCTGAACGCTACAAGAGTACTCAAATGATGACTTCCGCAAACACTGAAGACCCTCGGACTGATTCTTCAATCGTTCCAAGGCTCGGGGGCTACTAGGCTACACCCATCAGTTGATTTTTTCAAGACGGAAGCAGAATCAAGATTGACCCTCAGCCAGAGTCTACAACTCAACCTAAGGCTCGGGGGCTACTCCATATGGAGTGCGATTTTGCAATCGCACTTCCATATAATCTCGACTTCAAGACTGAGGAGCTGGACCACCTTCCAGCCTCACGGCAGTTCAAGTACTATTGAAGACTTCTCCAAGCAGTACTCGAGGACGCTCAAGAACTACTCGAAGAGGCTTCAAGGCTAATCGAACTACTACTCTCGACTCCAACGTGCTCGGGGGCTTGTCGGGCATACACCCTGGGTACTCATGCAAGGAAGGAGGAAGAGTAGAAGACGGACTCCTACTAGGACTCGTGCCATGTAATCCTACTAGGACTCGTGCCATGTAATCCTACTAGGACTCCTACCTTGTAACCGACTAGGTTCTTGCCCCTGGACTATATAAAGGAGGGCCGGGTACCTAGCCGCACATCCACAATCCCTCCGGGGAACAACACCAAGCGCAGGGCACAATACTACTCCAAACAGGACGTAGGGTAGCTACTCCGGCTACCCGAACCTGTATAAATCTCGTGTCTTGTGTCCTCGCGCGTACCTTCGGGTTCCAGATCATGGCGATCCCCACCTTCTAGCTTGCTGCAGGTACCTCCCATGGAGGTCAAGAGGTTTAAACACCGACACCATGTTTTACTCGAAATTTTGCAACTCAAGTGCATTGAGGTGTTTATACCAAAGTTGTACCCTCTGCAACTTTTACAAAGGCTCATAGGGGTTTGAGCAATGGATTTTGCATAAACTGCTGCCAAACTTTGAATGTCACTCGCACTCGGCTGCAGTTGACCGAGTTTTTCACCATGTTCCACTCCAAATTTGAAATGCCATCCAACATGAAAGTTGTGTCCCTCGAAAAACCGGACAACTTTTATATTGGGAGATTTTGAAGTGTTTAGATGAAATTTGGAGAACGCGACAAAAGTTCCGAAGGGAGTTCAAAGAGATTAGGGTTTAAGTGGGGTTTGACCGTGCCTTTGACTAAAGTTTGACCACAATTATGTGTTGACTTGATCAAGAGGGTCATTAGGGATTGTTGACGAGATTTTCGAGGTGATGATCCAGGTTGACCGTGGTTTGACCAATGTCAGCAGGTTTGACTCAGTTAACCCGACCATTAGCATTAATGACGCTAATTAAAAACACGGGGCGTCACAACTGTACATAAATAGTGGGGTCCACCCCTCGTCAATAAATCACATCAATTAATTTTATTCATTTTTAACATACGACTTTATTTGGCCCCGTGGGTTTAATATTCTCACGATACAATACCATGCACGTGAATAAACCGTAAGCACAGTTTAACAACAAAAGAGCATGTATCAACCCAAAAACAGCAAAGTCACCAATGCTTGAACCTCCGGAGCCCATAACACTGCCAAAATAAAACAACCGGTGACAAAAAGATGGCTAGGAGGAACAAAAGAAGAAATGGACCAAAGATATCTCATAACCTCATCAAGAAATGAGCCAAGGATTACACATGGCCTCTCAGTATATAACAGTGGGTGGCTGCAGCCCACCCAGCCTGCCCGCCGCGGGACTCGCTCTACAGAAGAGAGCATAGCGGCAACAGCGTCGCGCTGCCCCACACGCACCCACAACACCACCGCAGCCAAAAGCCACACCCACCAGCAGTCGCGCACCTCCTCCCCCCTCTCTCTCCCACATTCCTCGCGCAGTCGCGCACTTCTTCCTCACCCGCCAGGGCAGGCCGGGGCGTCCCCCACCCCCCTGGCCTTGATGACTACTGCGCCAAACATCGAGATGATCGCCTCCTCGCTGCGCCACTGCTCCCTCAACGGCGGCGGCGGGAGCGGCCGGCGCCGGGGAGGCAGCGGCAGGCGCCGGGGCGGCGAGGGCGTCGACGACAGCGAGGGCGTCACCGTCGAGCTCAACTCCGACGTCGCGCTGCCCTTCCACTGGGAGCAGTGCCTCGACATCCGGGTACGTCGCCGCCGCCCATAGTAGCATATCTGCTTCTCCTCCATCCTCGCGGTCACGGGCCACGGGCCACGGGTGGGTCGGCCGCCGAGGCTATCTCGGTGGCGCGCGCTGGGGGGTTTCCCAATCATTTGGCCATAAATGGCCAACGGTCTCCGAGGTAGGTGCGGGGTGCCGGCGGCGCGTTGCTGGAACCGGAATAGATGGATATCAATCATTCCCTCCTTAATGGCGAAAGTGGCGAGCAGGGCCGGCCGGACGGGGGATAAGATTTCCTTCATTAAACTCGCTCCGCCGGCCTGTCCCCCCTCTTTTGTTCCCTTGTTCTTGGATTCTTGCCGTGCGCAGATCAGCTTGTTGCTCCTTGTTCTTGGGTTTCCTTCCCTGTCCGTGTTTCTTGATGGATTCTTTGAGCGCAGGAGATTTCTGGATTGTTTCCTTCTCCTTGGCCGTTCTTTAATTTGATTGATCTCCTTCCAATTTCGTTTCAGTTCTTCGTCGGAAACAAAGAAAGAAAGAATGTCTTGTCTTTGGTTCCGGGTCGAGCCCAGAAAGATTGGAGCTTTCGGCATTGATTGCAAAGCCTCTCATGGACATGAATGCGCTCCTCTTGTTCCCTCTGCTTGTTCTCTTCTACACTACCAACTTCACATCATACCGTAGGAAACTAATTAAGGCCGAGTTCAGATCTGTTTGTCTTCTCAATCCTGACACTCCCCTGCGTATCGGGTCCTTTTTAATCTGTCTCTATCTGGAACTCCAAAATTTGGCCGCGGATTGCTTCTGGACCACAGCGGTCTGCTGTTGGTCCTCCTGCCCGTAATCACCGAGCTTAATCACCTGCGCACCAGTGAATTCTTTGCGTTGGAGCCCATGTGCCTTTGCCTTGTGACCCACTTATCTCTGAACTGAGCAAGCACACATCATAATTATTAACTGTAAAGGCCTGTAATAAGCAACTCAAAATGTTCCCTCCCCGCGTCTACTTTCATCCCTGATGCCAAGTTGCATTGTTTGCATCTGATTCCCTCCCTCAGAAATCCAGAGAATCAATTGAAGAAAGCATCTTTCTAGCATCATGATAGGCAAAAAGTTCTTCCATCGGCAAGCTTTTGCTCAAAAGCTCCTTTCCATCCCAGAGAAAGAAGGTGTTCGTGAAGGCATGTGTGGTGGTGTTCACCTCCTTTCCAGCCCTGCCCGGCTGCCATGCTGCAATCTGTTCCCCCATACCTGCATAGTGCCCCCGCCCCCCACCCCCACAATGCCACTAGTTTGTGTGTTATATACAGACGAACAGAACATAACAAAGATGATACTAATGACATTTGATCCAGAGTTTTGGTCATCTGCTCAATAATCCCCCGTAGTACTTTACTTTGTGTGCTCAATCCACAGAGTTTTCACTTAGGCTGTGCCTGCAGCATTAATTGCCCTTGCAGACTGCCCAAATGCGTACTTGCATATTCTCATAATCTTACAATTGTTTTAGCAGATTTGGGATGTGTATGTATGTATATCTGAGCTGATTTGTGCAGACGGGGCAAGTGTACTACATCAACTGGGAGGACGGCACCCGCACGACGGTGGATCCGCGCACCACGTCGGCCTTCTCCTCGCCGACGCCGCACTCGAAGTCGTCGGCGTCCCGGCGCACCCGCCGCGCGTCCACCCCGTCCTCGGGCTACACCTCCGTGTCGTCCGTGGGCGTGGACGTCGCCGCCGCGTGGCGGGGTGGCGTCGCCGGCAACGACAGCGGCTACGACAACGACGACGAGGAGGACGAGGACGAGGACGACGAGGAAGAGGACGGTGACGATGACGAGGACGAGGCCGAGAGCAGCAGCACGACGAGCAGCAGCTCCAGCAGCACGGGCAGCAGCCGGGGCTCGGCCGTCTCGTCCACGCTCTCGTCCTTCTCCCCCACCGACGAGTCCGGCTCCGGCGACAACGGCGGCGGCCTCGGCGCCGGGCACGTGCTCGTGGCGGCCGGGTGCCGCGCCTGCTTCATGTACTTCATGGTGCCCAAGCGCGCCGACGTGTGCCCCAAGTGCGGCAGCTCCGGCCTCCTCCACCTCAGCCGCAACGGCTACGCCTGAGGTCGATGGGGCCAGCCAGCTGGTGGCCGCCGCCGGCGCAACCGCCCCGGCGCCGTAGTTCGCTAATTGTAGGGGGGCCTCTCCGCAATCGTGCAAGCTCTGTTGCTTAGGCCTTGTTGGTAGATCTTCGATAAGACTAGTTTTTCTTGCAGAGAGGTCCCCAAATCCAATCTTTGCCATTGATTCCTGCTACATTGTACGCCAATTGCCAATGTATGGGAGCAGAGAACAACCTTTTCCTGAGTCCTTTTTTCTCTTCTTTCTTTTCATTTTTCGCTAATGTATTTTCCCTAGATGTCACTGTTTTCTCCCCCTTCATCTCTGCTTCTGAAATTCTCCAACTAGGTAGAGAGACTAACCCTCTATTATTCATTTTCATTTGCTTCAAGAATGACCATTTTTGTTTGCTTGGCATTGGTCACTCCTGCATTTCCAGGCAGGGATTATCCCCATTCGACATCAGACCAGACCAGCATTTATGAATGTGTATATGATCCTGATCCAGCATGGTGTACTAGTTTACCAACCACTGGTGGGCCGGGCTGCTTTGTTTTCTGGCGGTGCAATATTCTTTTGGTGTGTGTGGCTTGGAAGCGAGTGCATGTGTAGGAGTAGAATACAGACGATGCGCCTGGCCTGGCCGGGCCTGCTGCTGCATTGCTGGTTGCTCTGCCGCTACCTCAGCTCAGCTCGGCCAGGCTAGACCTCTACAGTACTCGACTACCCATCCCCCCTCCGGTCCTAGCAAGCAGACTGTTCGTTTGGCTGATGGCTAGTGGCTGGTGCTGGTTTATTGTGAGAGAAAAATCTTGTTTGGTTCTTTGGTGGTTGGTTTGTTACGAGAGAAAAAATCTTGTTGGTGGTGGTGATAAGCCAAGCGAACAGGGCGAAGCTTGTGTTCATCCGTATCTGACGCCGGCCCTGCCTGCACCTGTCATGCCGATGCCATGCATGTTCCTGCCAACCAAAAATTCCTCACTTGTGATGAGGAATTTTCCTTTGCTTAGATTCTTTTCACTTTCAAAAGATAAGATATAATTTTATATGTATGTATATATGCTTTTAATTTGTCTCACTGTATTGTGTAAGAAGATATGCATGTGGAGGTATTTTTTTAAAAAAAATATGGTGAGGAGGCACATGAAGTGAGATCAGGTTGCAGTGTGCGGCCGGTTCACGTGCAGCAGCTGTGCTGGTGTGCTATATATGCTCTCGTCAGTGGAACTGGAATGTTTGTCTTGTATTATACAAACTAGTACTGTACTATCCTTTGTTCAAAACTGGAACGGTGGTACGTTATTGTTTACATTACTCTCGTGGTTATCGACACTTCAAATCTAGCTCTTGTGCTGATTCTTTATGCTTCAACACATGCTTGCTTGCATTGGCTTTAGTGTCTACTACTGTGGAGTAATATATGGTGGGGCAGAATGGCCTTTACAATTAGGGCAGTCGTATGAAACAAATTTAGCAGCAACTTGCAAAGTGGATTATGCTTTACACTTGCTTTGTTTTCGGCAAGTTCTAGGTGGAGCACGCATGCTAGCTTGCGCGCGCGCTCGCTCTCTCTCTTGTTCCTTCATTTCTTACTAGCCGAGATACTTAACCAGGGTTTTGAAGTATTATCCAATCTTGAAACCTGAGAAAACAGAGGCGGCACTGAATTAGTGGCATGTTTATTTGTACTAGTAGAGCACTTTGGGTTTTTTTTAACCTACGTATACACCTAGTAAACAATATAGAAAAGGCTGGCTGGAAGGAGACAAGAAGTCCGCAACACATGACAATGCGGTGAAACTACAGACAAGTCTGAAACCATACGAACAAGGCAACAAACACGTCAAACAAAAGAGGTATGCTTTTGAGAGGCCTGTGCCAGACCCAGCAAAGTACAGCTAAACAAGTAACCAATTAAGTAGGTAGGAGATTCTTCACCACTCTACCCTAACCTTCTTGTTTGTCTCTTCAATATTCTCCTGTATTTGCAAGCATAGCTCTATAGGTGTATATGTATATATATACACACACAAAAAAAAGCAGCATATGGTGGTTTTCAGAACCAATGCCAAGCATCATCTACATCACATACATCTTACTATATTTCTTTTTTTGAAGAAACCATCTTACTATATTTCTATTGAGCAGCTCAAATCGATGATGGTTTGGAGTTGTGCAATATTGGAAGGTAGCTGCAAGAGGAGTGAGATGGATGACACACACAAGTTTGGTCGTGCACGCATACAACAGAGTGGATGGAAAGAGCTAAAAGATTTGATCTTGGGGATATGATATGCATGCACACACCCAGAATATGTGTCGAACGAGAGAGCAACGAGGACAAATGGGGTGGTAAACGCCGGGGTGCAGGAAAGCTGCGACGCCGTTGTTTCTATCTGCGTCTCCTATGTGTCTCTGGCGCGGGAGAAAAGTGGTCATGATGCATGTCTGCGTAGAGAGAGGCGAGAGCGATAGGACTGGCCGGCCCTGGGGTTTACAACACGAGAGAGAACCTTTCCTCCCTCCTCGGTTCGGCAGAAGGGGAATCTGTGCAGGACGGGGGGCCATGCCAGCAGGGCTCAGAGGCGCAGTGTTTGGGTGTGCATGCTCAGCGACACCAGCTACGCCCGCCAGCACAGCAGCTAGATAGCTACCCTAGGTCCCTAACTAGCAGGCTAGTAGCTTTTTAAAAAACTTTTCCAAAAATAAGTAGAAAAAAAACTTAGGCCTTCTTTTTGTTTAGTTTGTTGCCGAAATTACGAAAATTTATAGTAGCAATTGTAAATTCAAAATTAGGAAGATTAAATATGATCTAATTATAAAACTAATTACTTGATGACGAGAAATGGTGAGACGAATCTATTAAGCCTAATTAATCTGTCATCGAAGAGTGTTTACTGCAACACGACATTGTCTAATCATAGCCTAATTAGGCTCAGCAGATTCCACTCTCATTTTCACTTGGGGTTTGAATGACTTTATCATTAACTCAGGTTTAATACTTATAATTAGTGTTCGCAGATTCGATGTGGCTAGTGACCAGTGAAAAGTTGCTATACTTGCCACATTGTCAAAAACATCACACCGAGTTTACGAATGCTAATCAGGAGGACTACACATGATTAAATTATAAAACTAATCACAAGACGAATCTATTACGCTTGATAAGCTATCATTAGAAGATGTTTATTGTAGCACCACATTGTCTAACCATGGTCTAATTAGGCTCAATAAATTCGTCTCATGAATTCACCTAGAGTTATGTAATGGATTTTGTCATTTATCTACATTTAATACTCCTAATTAACAAGGTGAAGATGAATAGTAAAAACTTGCCGATCTAAACAAACAAGGTGTAGCTGTAGCACCTCACTTCAGGTAACATGCAAGCCATAAAGAGAATGTGTTTTGCCCAGGAATTTTAATATTAATTTCATGCTGTGAACATACGCCTATGGACTTGGAGGAATCATAATAACAATGATGGCACAATGCTTCTTGAACAAATCTAATAAAAATATTTATTAAAATTTGACATTGGATTTCACCTCGCCCCCCTTTAGTTCGGTTAAAATTTTGGAGTCCACTTTCAAGATCTATTAGGAGTATTGAACGTAAACTAGTTACGAAAATAATTACACAAATGAACCGGAAATTACAAGATGAATCTATTAAGCCTAATTAATCTGTTATTGAAGATTGGTGACTGTAGCACAATGTTGTCTAATCATGACATATTAGGCTCATTAGATTCGTCTCGAAAATTAAGGTAGAGTTTATCAAAAATAGGCTCATTAATTCACATTTAATACTTCTATTGAGTGTCCAAAGATTGATGTGATGGGTAGTTGGTGCTTTTTTAAAACTAAACAGGACCACGTGGAGATGTGTTATGGTGGGCTAAGATGCGTTGGCGATGAAAGTGCATCTAGGCCCCTAAGTGGATTTTGGTGAATTGAATGACAAAGCGATTAAATGACTAACTTGGTTGCTAAAGATTGTGAGCAGGTTTTAATTCTATTTTTCATGTATGTACTTTTGGTTCACTCAATTGGATGAATAAATGTGGCTCGCATCAATGAAGGCAATCAAGTGTATGATCTCGTGTTGCAAATATTGATAAATCATAAGCTCTCCAATACATGTGATAGCTTGGTTACAAATGAAAGAGACCATTTGGTGAGAAATGATTATTTGCACCAAAGGACTTTGCAATGTTTCATATGGATATTAAAAAAACATGTGGATATTTCTAAGATAATGGTTCTACAATTGAAAACTTACAAGTCATGGACATAAGAAATAGTGTTGTTCAAAATAATCAATGCAAGGCTTCATGTGGTGATTGCAAAAAAAAGGATACTAAGCATTTGAAGTGGTATTTAAAATAAAGATTTATAGTTGATGAAGCAAAGACAAACTCAATATGGCTTAGGTATTTAAGTGATGAAGAGATCAACTAAGATGACTAGGGTGAGGTACTAAACATTTGTAGTGTTTTACTAAGGTGAAGTAACTACTATCCGCGGGGTCTCGAAGAATCATATTCATGCCTTAACCGAGGGAAGCAATGCAACTCATCTATGTGTTGTGATTGACAGTATGGAGTGACTTAAGGATTCAAGTGTGCACTCTTATGCTAAATGGAAGAATCCTAAGTCACTAGCACAAATATGGTTGTGCTCAAGATAATAGCAATGTTGGAAGCCCTCAAGATGAAAATGTTCAAGTATGACAAGATTGAAGATCTTCAAGCTCAAGAGGTTGATGCAATGATTTACTTTTATTCTTGAGAATAGTATGTCGTACTATCAAGATGGATGCAACATTACCTTTATGACAAACATCAAAAGTGCTTATTAGTTGACCTATGTGAGAACTAGCCTTGAGAGAGATCCTTAGTGATCTAACAAACCTTTAACCCAACCTTAGCCACTTCATCTGATCGGTGAAGTGTTGATGAGAAGTAAAAAGGGTTTTTGAGCTCTCTCTGCCTAGGGCGGTCTAACCGCCCCTGACAGGCTAATGGCTAATTTTTTCAAATTAGGCGGTTCCAGGCGGTCTAACCGCTCTGTACATGCGGTCTAACTATGTTGTGCCCGGTTCTGATGGCTAGTGTCTCTTGTAGAGGGGTATAAATACCCCACGAGTTCCACAGGTTGGAGCTACTGCTTCTAGAGTTGCTGCTGTGCCCCCTGATGTTTTTGCTAAGCCAAAGCCAAAGAAACTCTGCCAACCCTCTCTTTGTGAGATTTGTGTGATTCAAGCCATATCTTTCTGTTGGGTTGAGAGAGTGATCTTCTGTAAGCCTTTGTAAGCTAACAAGATCATCCCATAGCTTGAGCACTTATGATTTGTGTCCACAAGCCTTTGAAGCATTTGTTACTCTTAGAGGTTTGCCTCCTAGACGGCTAGGCATAGCCGGCTAGCTCCAAAGGTATGGTGAGCAGCGGCAAGTTTGTGAGGGCTGTGATCTTGCCTCTTCGTGAAAAAGATCGTCTTAGTGGAATCTAGAAAAGTAGTTGAAGGAGACCCGACTTGTTGTGTGAGAGAGAGTTTGTGGAAAACTCGGATCCCTTACAAGCTCTATAAAAGAAACGTATCTTTACTTAGTAGAAGTGAGCTTCGGAAAACAAATCTTTGTGTATCCTTTGTGGTTTCCCTCACTAGTTAATTTCTAGCATATTAATTTGCTTCCGCTTCAATCTAATTGGGTGTGCTTGTCTTTGTGTGCAGGGATCATTACCCCTGCTTGTGAACATCTACTGAAGCCACTCAAGAACTTTGGTTCGTGCTTGAAGTCAAGAGAAGCTTGAGCTCATTTTTGCAGGTTCACTGCATGGAGGTGATCTAACAGCCCCTAGAAGCATGTCTAACTGCCCTTCTCTGCTCAGGGCTGCAGGGGCGGTCTGACCACGTGTGGCAGAAGATCTCAAGTTTAGGGTGAAAAGTTTTATTTGGTCGACTCGCCTATTCATCCCCATCATGTAGGAGATATCAAGGACCTTTCATGTGAAAGTAACAATGATGACACCTTTGGGTCTCATTTTTCCTCTAGGAGGTGCACCCATGACTTGATCCCACCCCATAACGAGTTTTCAGGTGAAAACTTTGTCCTGTTGGGTAGCGACAGTGATGACTATCATCATTTTCTGCTGGTGTCGTACCGAAGATGTGAAGAAGTTGTTTCGTTGTCTTTGTGGTCAAAGCGTAAATCTGCAAATGGAGTTATATCTATTCTCCGTTGTTGGAATTGACCTATACTTCAGTTTCACTTTTACCAGATGTGGAGAAGTTGATTCATTTGGAGGCAACTTTACTAAACATGCCGCCAAGGGAGATTATAAGAGTAATTTGTTGAACATTATGAGTTTCTTCTTTTTTCCCTTTGATTTTGTTACTTCGGTACATGGGATCTTCTCATATCTTGGCTGTATGTTGACTTGAAATATGTGACTCTCTATAATGTTTGTGGTATGATGCATTCTTGAAGGATGATTTATGAAGCAACAAATTTGGACCTATGGTTAATATAATAAAGCCGCTACATTGTGCACTCTCGATAGTTGAATATTTTAACATAATGTCCATAAACACACTCCACCTCTCCCTTACAATCTATCCTTATGGGGAGTGTGTTGGTCAAAGTTGGACTACATTTCAATTAAAAAAAGTTGGACTACATTTGTAGAAACAAATTAGCAATATTTATATTTTTAAACAAATCTATTATGAAAATATATTCAACAATATATCTATATTGATACTATTTTTTCTCGTATCTCTGATTTAAACAAGTTTGGTGGTCATGTGTTTTTAATGATGTGCTTTATTTTTTAAAATGTTGATCATATTTTAAAACTGTTTGTTTTACTTTTCTTATACTGTTGTTTGTACACAACACTATAAGAATACTATAACAAATAAGATAAAATAGTATAAATAATATTTTAAAATATAAAGCTCGCCGTTATAAATGTGTGACCGAAAGTTCACCTAAATAATAGGCACAGAGAAAAAGTAATAATCATTTTAGGATCTAAAGACTAAATTACAAATAAAAAATTAAAAACACCCATCAAAATAGTTTGATGGCCAAATGTGAACCACATTGATAGTTGGATGGCCAAATATACTCGGTTTTGGAGTTTGGTGGCCATTACCAAACTGAAGCAAGCGTTGGATGGCCAAAATGGTCTTTTTTCTTAATTTTTCTTGGCATAAATACAAGGGTTGGAAACTTAAAATATATATGTAGGACTCTTTATATTATTTTTATAATGGTAGAGTAGTGGATTTTGTTTAGAAGCTATAATAGATCTAATGCGTATTTATTATCGGTGGTGATTATAGTATACCAGATTCAAAGCTTTATGTTTCTAGTTCTTTGAGAATTACTAAAATTCATCTTTTTTCCTTTTCATGTGAAGAGTAACATAAATGCTACCAAAGAATTTCCAATTAGTAATACTAATGTTATTATGTAAAGTTTAGACAACAATGCTCCTGTTTCCTTCGGCTTATCCATCTCTATGGCTAATTTGCCGTCCTCAATAGTCATAACAAGGTACATGAACCACACCTCCGAATCCTATTATGCTCCAATTGGCCACAGATACCACAAGGATGCATCTTCCCTACCTCATCCATCGTCATCCACCTCTAGTTGTGACATGCAAGCATAAAGCTCTGCTACAAGGGCTACCCAACGCTCACAACCATACTGGTTATATACTAACAAAAAGGTAAAAAAATAGAACTAGTGAAAAAGAAATAAAGAAAACACAACAAGATGTCTAGCCATGGGAAATGCTTGCTCTTTGCCCTATGGATTGAAAGAGCATCTAGGCCCCTAATTATTTTGGTGATAATGACAAATATAATTTGGGTATTTGATGGTTCAATCGAGTGTGTGCAGGAATAAAAAGAAAGAAATAAGTATTCAAAGGAAGGCCATCAATTTTATTCAAAAGGTGTTGAAGCTCAATTGATGCTTTAAATTTAATTTTCGGTTTGAATTTGAGTTTAGAAAACACCGTACTATAAAGAGGGACGTTATCGGTTGGTCGAGGCTCTCTACAAGTGCTCATCTTGAGATCCTCTCATCTTTTCTTAGAGTGAATATCCCCAGAAAAACCCTAGAAAACTTTAGAAAAGCCTTAACCTTGCCCTCATTGTCTGACCGGGTCAACCGGCCTAGGTGGCCGGGCGACCCGGGATGGCTCTGGAAGGAGCCAGGTGACCCAGCCACTTGGGCCGGTTGTCCCGACCAGGCCGCAGGAAGCCCATAACAGCTAGCTCGGGGGACATGGGTATAAATAACCCTTCTTCCTCCTCTCTAGGGTTCCGCCTCCCCTTCCATTGAAACACCTCCCAAGCTTTCTTCCCTCTCTCCCAACTACCTTCCAAGCACTCCTAGCTACGATTACTCCTAGGGTTTGAGTGTGAGAGGCTTTTGAGGTGTAGGATTAAGCCCCTTTGTGAGAGCTCTTCACTCCTTCCTCTCAAGAAGCACTTGTGGTGGCCTTGGTTGATTGATTCACGTTTGTTACTCTTGAAACTTGCTTCTAGACGGTTAGACGTCGCCCGCTGAGTGCCCTCTTTGTGTGGAGCACCCGGGATCGTTTGTATTACCCATCCTTTATGGATTTCTCTTAGTGAGCACCAAGTTTCCTTTGTGGGAATTGGGTGAGGAAAAGAGGCTTTTGGTGACAGCCCTCCCTTTGTGGGATCCTCGACGGAGACGTAGCTTCCTTTGTGGGAGTGAACATTGGATTAAATTGTTTGTCTCTTGCTTGTTTGAGCTCATCCCTTTTCTCTAACCATAGAAGCTACATTTGAATCAATCTCCATATTTTGTGTTGTTGCTTGTGAAATCCTTCGTTGTAGGTGGTGACTACCTCATATACACAAAGTTTGGTTCATTTACTTTCTGCAAATTCAAGTTTCCATAGCTTATTGTACTCTATCTTCGCGTGCTAGTTGATATGACCCAAGTGCCAGGGTGACCCGGACCCCCTCATGTCATTTAGTCACTCGTGCCGGGTCATCCGGTACCTGATCCGCTGCTCGGTTTTTGAAGAATTTTAAAGTGATCTTATTCATCCCATAGGCATCAAAAGGTCCTTTCAATTGGTATCAGAGCCTAATCCCTTGATTTAGGCTTAACCGCTTAGGGATCAAGATGTTGGGGAGTGGAGACAACCAAACCGCCAGAGAGATTGCCGCCAAGGAAGCTCAAGAAAGAGAGCTCAAGGCAGCCCAAGTCGGTGACATCACCCTGAAGGCTCCAAGCCGTACACCAACCAACATTGAGAGCTCCAACGACTCTTCATCCGATTCCGACTCGGACTCCGACTCAAGTGATGAAAACGTCAGGGATGGTGATGATGATGCGGCAAGGAAAGAGACAGAGAAGAGAAGAAAGGCTAAGAAGAAGAAGAAGAAGGCTAAGAAGATGGCCAAGAAGCTCCTCAAGAAGATGATCAAGAAGGAGCAAGCCAAGTACACTCATTATGGCTACTACGAAGTGCCCCGCAACTACGCACAATTTCCGGGCAATCATCCTAACGAAAAAATTTATTTCGTGCATTTGGGAAAGCCTCCCCATTTCGATGGGAAAGACTATCTTAAATGGGCTTATGATATGCAAATGCACCTTTACGGGCTTCACCCTTGTCTTTGGAAGATTGTGTGTGTAGGTGTAACAATCCCCACCGAAGGAGAAGCCCTAACAATTGAGCATGAACAAGACCTCCACCGCAACGTACAAGCAACAAGAGTCATCACGGGATCCTTGTGTGCTCAAGAATTCAACAAGGTTCAGAACATCCAAATTGCCAAGGTGATTTGGGACACACTCAAGGAAGCACATGAGGGGACCGAGCATGTGAAACAAGGGAAGTTGATTTGATCAATGGAGATCTTGAGCTATTCATCATGAAGGATGGAGAAATCGTGAGAGAAATGTATGATAGACTCATGCTCCTTGTCTCGGATATTAGAGCACTAGGAAGTGATGATTGGGAAGACTCGAAGGTCACAAAGACGTTGCTAAGAGCTTTGACCCCAAAAAACACAAACCTAGCAACCATGATAAGAAGAGATCCAAACTACTACAAGATGACCCCCAATCAACTTCTTGGAGAGATCTTGCATCAAGAGCTAGTTGACCAAGATGTGGACAAGTCGCTAAGCTTGAAGGTGAACAAGAGCTCAGCCCTCAGTGCTAGCTCTAGTGAAACGGTGGTAGTGAAGCAAAAGTCTTCCAAGACCAAGAATGAAGAAACAAGTGAAGAAGGAAGCACAGATGAACAAACCACCTTTGCCATAAGAAAGTACAAGAAATTCTTGAAGTCAAGGGCATCAAGGAAAGGCAGTGATGAAAGGAAGAAAAAGTCTCAATGCAAATGCTATGAGTGTGGAGAATATGAACACTTTATTGTCGAGTGTCCCAAGAACAAGAACAAGAATGCAGAAGAGAAGAAGTACAAGGAGAAGAGAAAGTATCAAGGATGTGCTCATGTGTGTCAACAATGGGACTCAAGTGATGAAGATGAAGAACCCAAGAAGCAAGGCATGGCAACCATTGCCATGGCACAAGGATCATCTTCACCGCGCCTCTTCAACAACTTCTCCGGTGATGAGGACCACTCTCACTTTTGCCTCATGGCAAGGGGGAGCAAGGTACATGAATCAACCACCTCATCCTCCCTCACCTCTTCTTCATCCACACCTAGTGATTGTTGACGGCTGTTAAGTGCTTACTTTAGCCATCAATTTACTCATGAATAAATGAGCAAGAGGCATTTATTACACACATTTTAGTTAAGAATAATGTAGTTCCACTTGTCCTTGGAGATTATGTGATTGCAGGAAAATAAGCACAAAAGAAGTGGCAAATTCACCTTCTATGATTCATGCCACGTCACCTCAAGGAATGGCTGCCACCTCAGGTGCCATGCATGCAAGCCAAGACACCTTAGGTGCCAAGCATGCATTCCATGTCACTAATCAAAGAGAGGCAAGCCCCGACGAATCAGAGCATGAATGTGATGCCCTAGGTTTTTATTTAACCTTAATAGTCGGTCGACGCTGCTGACAGTGGTCAATTCCCGGTCAATCTGGGTCCTCACCTCGAAAACCTCACCAATTAACCCTAATGACCCCTTTGATCAAGTTGACACACATTTGTGGTCAAGCCTTGGTCAAATCCTCGATCAAACCCTACCTAAACCCTAGTGACCTTGTACGTCTTCCGGAATTTTTGCCATGTTCTCAAAAATTCACCTAAACACTCAAGAATCTACCTTTTATGAAAGTTGACCAGTTTGTTGAGGGACACAACTTTCACGTAAAATGGCATTTCCAATTTTGAGTGGAAAAGGGTGAAAAACTTGGTCAACTAACAGTACCTCCTGTTCACTGACACAAATTGGCATTCAAAGTTGGCAAGCCTTTTATGCAAAATCTATTGAGAAAAACACTATATGGCCTTTTTGAAAGTGGTAGAGGATAGTTAGATCTACAACTTTCCAATTCATCACTTGATGCACTTCTATTCAAATTTTTGGAGTTATTCATGTTCAAACTAAGGCACAACAAAGCAAGTTGAGTCAGCCGGCGCTCTGCGCCGCGACATCGCGCCGCGACGCCGCGCCCGCGCGCCCGCGCCGTCTCGCAGTCCGTGCCCGCGCGCGGCCCGACGCCCCGCCGCCGAGGTCGCATGCCGCCCTAGGCCGACATGCCTTCCCCACGTCGACTCCGCGCCCGAGACGCCTCGGCTTTCCCCGTGCCACGCGCCTCCCCGACGCCGCACCGTACATGCGCGTGCACGCGGCGGACCACCGGTCCAACCGCGGTTCGGCCGTACGCGTGTAGGCCGAGGAGCGCCGTAGCACGGCGGCATCTTGGTCGTCGTCACCCCGCCGCCACCGTGGTCGAGCCCGCGCCCTCTTTAAGGCGCCAATGCCTCCCCGCGGGCAAGCACCGAGCCGGCCGGCCGCCATTGCCACCTCTCACCAAGATCGACCGTCCACGAGTATCTCGAGCCGACCAACCACCTCCCACCCTTCCCTAGGATGTGCTAAAGCTCGAGCACTCGCGCATTACCCAGCCAAGAGCCCTCCTCGCCATCAACTCGAGCCGCCGCGGCCGTCCCCGCCGCCGCGCGCCCTCGCCGGCGACCCCTCCGCCCCCAACTGCGGCCACCACCGGGTCCTAGGTGAGCACGTGGTCGAGCCTGACCCCTTTCCCGGCCGGGAGTGCCACCGGCTCACCGGCTCGCCGGAATTGGCCGGAGCCGCGCCGCCCCCATGGCAAGGGTAGGATTGCAAGCCCCCAAATCTTTCCGGGGTGTTCTGTGCAATCTTAGGGTATATTTGTGAAGGTGGAAAAAGATCTAGGGGCCCTGGTGCAAAATGGGAACTTCAATAGTAAAACACATTTGCTGATTCTTGTAAAATCTCTAGAAAATCGTAGAAAAATTGGAAAAATGCAAACTAAATTTTCCTAGACTCCTGGTGAAGAGTACTGCAATTTTTTTAACTTGCCTAGGCTGTTTCCTTTATTTTTGGCATGAAAAATAGAAATGTGAAAAACCTAGATCTGTGATATCTCAAAATCCATAAGTCCACTGTATCTAATTTTTGGATATGTTGTGTGCTAAATTATGACTAGCTCCTGTACCAAAAATTGCACAAAGTTATGTTGTGGATCTGTTTGTATGAATTATGTTCCATTCATGCAGAATCTGCCTAGATGATGTTTGTAGCTACAAATAATTATGTTTTTGTTCCCAACTTCTGCATGTGGTCTCTTTATGCCAGGATACACCTCTGGTGAATTAATCACAATTTTAGAATGATCAGAAGTATGTATTCTTAATATATGCTTGTTTTCCTTTGTAAATTAATAATGCAAGATCAGCGGTAGTTCTAGGTGTGCTTGCTGCTTTCCTAGGATGGTTTTGGACCAGAGAACAGTTGTGAGGAAGTTTGGATCAATTGTATGCTTATTTATTTTTATATGCTTTTATCTTGTTTATATGACTAGCTTTTATTATTATTGGTGTAATTAATTTTCTAGCTTTTTCAAGCATGCATGTGTGTTCAGTGGCTTAGTATAGGTGTTTTGGTGCTTAAGAAACACACCACTAAATTTTAATGATTTATTGTTTAATTAAGAGCTTGGAAGCCTTTATAGGTTTAAGGTTTTGTTAAATAGGAAAATGCCCTTCAATTCCTTATGCCTTTTATGAAATGGTGGCAAAAGCTTATTTGAGATATAAGTACACCCTCTTGCTGCATTACAAATTAAATGGAATTAATTATCTTTTGTACACACCTTTACTAGTGAAAGGTGAGGGATTAAACCTTCACATGAAATAACAATAAGTAAAGGAAAACATTAACTAAGTGGTTATTAAAAGAATACACCCATGCTTATAATAACCTTAAAGAAAAATGATTAATAATTAATTCTTTGTTAAGGTGAATGTGGCCAACAAGAGTTGGATTAAATAACTAATCTATCACATCACCTGAACCCTGCATTGCATTTCGTGTAGATCTTCCTGACGGTGACTACTCGCTCGTGCCGAAAGCCGAGGGAGTCGGAGCTGACGCGGATCTGCAGTACATGGAAGTGATCGACGACACCGAGTGTGCTCAGGCTAACCCTACTGACGAAGGCAAGCCCTGGTGCACTTAACCCAGTATTCAAAGTTATATTGCAACTATCTATGGATGATTGTGCATTTACGTTCAGGAGTTGATATGAAACCGTAGATGCATGATCCCTAGGTACCTTGTCCTTACTAGTATGGTAGGTCCATAGCTGCTATGCTATAGGACCGTTACAAGTCGAGTGATGCTTGTCACTCGCGAGAATAGGTTCTTATGTTGGAATTATAAGATCTCCTTAAATGGATCGCTCATGTAGTAAGAGCATGGGATTTGGGCTCTGGTCCAATGGCTTTTGTGGGATAAGTGTTTGAACGTACTAAGCACTTGTCGGGAATGGGACCGGTAAGCCTAGTACCTTAATGAGGCGGTGAGGGATCTTACTATTACTCATCATGGGATGCGTCTCACGGCTAGCTACCGGTGGTGCTTGGTGAGTCCGGGTGCCTCACGGGGTATACCGGATAGCCTATACCAAAGACTATAAGATTCGATCCCGATCCGAAGAGTTTTGGGAACTGCTTGGTGGTTATCCTCGCGGGGGCATCCCACAGTGTGTTTAGGTCTCCCTTGCAAGGTTATAAACCAATCGATTGTCAGCCTCTCACCGTTATCTGAGACTACTTACTCCACTGGCCATGAGATCCCTAATGATGGAAGTTGATGAATACTATGCTTGAATAATTGTATTGCTCAACTTATGCTTGTGATAGATGGCTAACCTAGAAAAGAGTAAACCCACTAGAACTTGTGCTAAAATCTGGAAAGTAAGGACATACTCTTTGTTACTTTTCAGCAAAAGAAACCCAGTGGCCAAAAGCCTATCATGTCTAGAGTTGGTGAAGTAGTTATCACCGACGGGTAAGTCTTGCTGAGTATTAGTATACTCAGCCTTGCTATAATCTGTTGCTCAAGGTAATGCCTTTGGTGATGTGTAGCCCAGAGAGATCCCGCCCGGCTGGGAGCTGGAGTGGGTGGAGGACGATGAATGAAGGCATCACGGCTGGCCTTCCGTGGTGTTTCCGCTTTCCGCTTAGTTTAATTCCGCGGTTTTAAAAACTCTGAATTTTGTTACCATGTCAAAAACCTCGGTTTGTAATAATTAAACCTTTCGGGGTGAATTTCTGTTGTTAATTATGTTGTATCTCTGGACTCGCCTTCGCGTGAGTTTTAATGCATATATGTCGATCCTTGTTGCTATATAAGTGATTTACCGGGCGTTAACCTGGCGACTAACCACAGGATGATACTGTATTATTGCCTAATGACCAGAGTGGATTGGTTAGGCGACAGTACGGTATTTTCCTGGGCGGGTTGTCACAGTGAAACATGGACTTCAAAATGGATCCATGGGCCCACTAGAGCGCCTAAACCGCCTTAAGAACACATGTGCACCAGGGACCGACTCAAGGGCCCACAGGACAACCACCCCGAGGAAGCACACCCTGAGTGGGGCCCACCTGGGATCGGCTGACCCTATAGGATCGGCCGAACTGACCTTGGGTTGGTTGATCCCGAGCTTCCACGTGGCGCTTGTCCATTGTTCCTAGAGGCCAACCCTGGGGTGTTTCACTCCATCTTGCGCTGGTGCTCTAGCCTATAAATAGAAGGGGAGGGGGCTCATTTATTACCAACACATCTTACTCCTCCTCTCTCACTTTTGGTTTCTAAGGCTAGGAGGTAGGCTAGAGTAGTTCTACTTTAGGTTCCAAGTATACTTTGGGATCTAGGTATGAGTCCTCCTATATCTTTATTTCATTGTATGACTTTGATCTACTTCAGTTATTCAGCTATTTCATATAAAGTTTTGCTTGTATACATGGGTGATTTGTTCATGTGTTCTTCGCTCGTTCATCATTTAGAGGCTCTTGTTTTTATGAACAAGGCCTTTCGATCCAGTTGACGAGTGACTTATACATGTTTTTGGTGTTTGTTCATAAGTTAGAGGCTCGTGTTCATCACGAACACGACCCTTTGAACTTGTTGAATAAACATAGGAAAGCACAAATCCGTTTGTGTGCTTAGCCTAGTTTGATCTAGTTAGATCCCATGTTTGTGTTGTATGAGGTTCGTGCTCAAGCTACGGTGCTCGGTGTAATTGGCCGGTTTATCTAGTGGCTCTGACCTGGGTCACAATAGCCCGGTCCGGTTAGGGTCCTGCTAACAACGTAAGCGTGGTGCTTGGGTTGCGTAGCTACATTGCTTATGAGTGTATCTCACAGTTTGTCTTGGGGTAGGCTGCAGTGGTGACAGCCGTTGGACCCTTCTGGAATCCCCCACATTTGGATACGTTGTAGGAGTCTAAAGTCTCACAACTAGAGTCGTGCGTAAGGCGACGCGGGAGGTTAGCTCCCCATGTGTACTTGGGTGCTTGAGCCAGCATCATGCGATGTTAGTGTGTGACTAACTTGTTTAACTAACTTTGTATGTTTAGTACCTTAGAACCTAGAACTAACTTGTAAGTTTCCTCCTAAGCTTAGGACCTTTTAGAGAGTGTGTTTATGTGTTCGCACTACTATCTTATCTATCATATCTTACCTCTGCATTTGAGTATCTGGTTTGTCCCTGTCTGTGATTTATACTCCTTGCAATAGTGTTGAACTAGTTAATCCGCCCAGCCTTCCTTGGATTTGATACCCTTTGGAATACTCCTTTGGGGAAATGCTACAATGGTACTTCTGTGCACTTGCGAACTCTTCTAATCGTTAGGATTACCATTTGGATATTTCTGGCATCGTTGCTAAGAACTTGTAACTTAGCATCGAGGTTAAGAAATACCAACAGTGACATAGATGATCTCGATAATGAAAAAGAAATTGAAGCCAACATGATAAAGCAATTTAATAAAAAGGCTATAAGGAAATAAAAAGGCTTTTGGAGAAATTAGAGAAAAGGAAAGCGTCTCTCCATGAGCAAAAAGACTTGCTTATCCTTGAGAAGGAAAGAAACCTTGCTCTAGAGAGACGTCTTGCTGAAGAGGCGGTTAAGGTGGAGAAGTTGACCACAGACTTGTCCTTGGCCAATGAATCCAACAAGAGGATGTCAAAGGATTACACTTTGGCAAATGAATCTCTAGCTTCCCTAAAGGCCACTCATAGTGAGCTTCAAACAAGCTTCTCATGCTTGACGGATAAACATAAAAGTTTTGAAGCAAACTATAGTGCCCTTTGGGAAAGCTCCAAAGCCAATCCTAAGGCAACACTTGACTCTAGTACCTCCACTAGCAAAGGTTGTTCTATTTTCTCTAATGTTGATATAAATACTCTCAAGACTAACCATGCAAGGCTCGAAGAGACAATCAAGAGCAAAGACAAAGAAATAGCTCAGTTGAACATGTTGATCACTCAAGGAAAAAATGGTGCCAAGTCCATACCTAAAGTGTGAGGACCATGTGTGATTCGAGGACTGGTGGATGGTTGCTTCCTTGTGCGATGAGTGATTGACAACATTGTGTGGACTGATTCTTGGCTAAGTATTGCAGGTGCAGGTTGCGGCTTGACTCGTGTTGGTGCAGGTGAAGAACAAGCGCGAAAGGTCGTCGCCGGTGAGGCCTCCAGGTGTGGAGAAGACAAGTAGGCTTTGTTCGAGGGACCCGGTGGCCAGCGGGGTCAAGTGCGGGCCGCATGGTGGCATGAACAGCAAGATGAAGTCGTGGACAGTTTCTTGGTAGAGCCTCAAAACCAAGGTCGAGACGGGACTACGTGGGAGCCGAGTCATGAGTGGAGATTAGCGGAGGCTACACTGAGTTCGCTGGTTTTGCAGTGGTTCATCAGAAAACCACTGGGTTACTCGGTTGAGCCACAAAACCAAGGCCGAAGACTCGACGAGGAGGTGTGGCCACCCAGGCCGGTTCAACCGCCCAGGAGGGGCGGTCAGACCGCCTGGGCCGGTCAGATTGCCCGGGCCGGTCTAACCGCCCAGGGGGGGTCTGACTGCCCTGGTCGCTGGCGCCGAGATGCTTCGAAGCGGAGGACACGCGTCGGGATCGCAAGGCTTGCGTCGAGGCTAAGCAGGTTGCGGTCGCCGGGCATCCGTCCGATGAAGAAAATCTGAAGACTTCCAAATTCGCCCTTGAGGGGCATGTATCCCTAGTTATAAGGTAAGGGTAGTTTAGTCTTTTGGGTGCCTCCATATATACTCTTTGAGGGGATGGATGGCAACCAACTCTTGGAACTCTAGCTCATTTGTTTTTCCTTTTTTCGCTCTTATTTTCCCTAGTTTTTCCTAGGACTAGCTTGAGAGCTTCATGTGAGTTCTAGAGAGAGGGATGGATGTATGGGTGGCAAGCTAGACCTTGTACGAACCTGCATGGTATGTATAGATGGTTCGACGTTGTTCCTCAAGGTGAGAAGTGTTTTTCCCGTCCTTCTTTGTGTTGATTTTCGGAGCTCTTTGTTGACGGAGTTTTGAGGATGATTTCTTGGGGTTTTTTGGTGGGTGTCACGTATGAGGATCTTGTGCCTCTTTGGCTGGTGACTTTGCCCCAAATCTCTCTTGAATCGGACTCGATTTGGTGGTTTTTCGAGTTGGGCGAGTTATTGACCTAGAGAAGCAATTTCTTCGATTCCTCTTGATTGTGAGCGTTTTGGGTCGATTCCTTTGAGGTAGAGGTTGCCCAGGAGGTAACCCAGCTATTCCCAAAGTTTCGCTGCAATCCGTGGAGTGATTCGGGAGATCGGGCGTGAGGAAGTTGAGGTTTGACCCGCGGGTTCATTTTCTGGAAGGGGAGGTCTAACCGCCTGGAGGGGGCGGTCTAACCGCCCTGGGCCTTCCAGGTCAAAGTTCTGTTTCGCCGGATTTTCCTCTGTGAGTTTGTTCGCCTTGATCAGAGGAGCGTTTGGGTGAAATTTCGGGTCGTTCTCGTGCCGTTTGCTAGGAGTTCTTGTTTGGAGTTCGTTGCTGGGTACAAGAGGTTAGACCGCCCCTGGTAGCCGGTCTAACCGCCCCTAGGCCCCTGGGTGGAGTTTTGGTTTTCAGCAAGATTTTCTGGTAGCTAGCATGGCCTTGACCAGAGATCTCTGTTGGTGAAACCGTGGTGCATTTTGGTGCTCGGAAGAGGTGTTTCGGAGGATTTCTTGGTTGCCTGGTAGAGGCGATCTAACCGCCCCCATACCCGGTCTAACCGCCCCCCTCTAGACAGGCGGCTTTCGAGTTGTTTCCGCTGTCGTGGGTGCGTGTGTGTTGAGGTTGCTGGTAGTGTTTGTTCCTAGGACCAGTAGCACTCCAGTGGCTACGTGGTTTTGGCAAACGGAAGGTAGAAGTGCAGAGCATGTGATTTAGGGGGTCCGACCGAGCGAGTTCATCTTGTCGGAGTTTCAATCTCCTTCTAGAAGAATTTTTATCGGCTCCCATTCACTCCCCCCCCTCTCTGGTTGCCTGATCGGTCCTTCAAGGTGGTTGACAAGCAAGGACTTGGGCACTACAAGTACAACAAGGTTAATGGTAGGGCGGTGGTGAAAGGGCATGAGATCCCCTTGTGGAACAAGGGAGGCTACCTCAACACTATCATGGACATTGACCATGGAGTCACCACCTCTACCACAACAAAGGACAAGACAAAGGTTGTGAACACCACAAAAGGAAATGGTGGGGTTAAATACCCATCAAAGACATCGAAGAATGTGGTGGAACACAAGCCCTCTCCCAACTACACTTGTTACTATGTTGTGACCTTGGACCACAATGGTAAAATGTTGGTCAAGTATGTTGGGGCCTACACCAAGAATGCTATGAGGAAGAGTGTGTGGGTTCCAAAAGTTTATGCTTCTAACCTCCAAGGATCCAAATCCTTTTAGGTACCTAAACGAAAAGCTTAAACTTGTTTTGTAGGCCTACTCCTCTGGTGGAAGCGCATGGTTGATTGATAGTGGTGCCACTAATCATATGACCAGGGATGAAGGCTTATTTGCATCCCTTGATCATTATGACACCCCTACGGAAACTATCATCTATGGAGACAATGGTCAAGGAGATGTTGTTGGTCTAGGTAAAATTGATATCTCAACAATAAATTCAATTGAAGATGTTTACCATGTTGAAGTGTTAGGATACAACTTGTTGTCGGTTTCACAACTTTGTGAGAAAGGCTACAATTGTCTCTTTACCCATGAGGTTGTGACCGTCTCTAGAAGGGAGGATTCCTCTATTGTCTCTGCGGGCCATCTTAGGGGAAAGCTTTACTATGTGGATTTCACAAAAGTGAAGGTGGACCCTAAGGCTTGCTTAGTGGCAAAATCCGACTTGGGTTGGCTATGGCATCACCGACTAGCCCATTTTGGAATGAGGAACTTGGCCAAACTTCAAAAAGATGAGCACATCCTAGGACTAACAAACGTCGTTTTTGAGAAAGATAGGTTGTGTAGTGCTTGTCAAGCCAGGAAGCAAGTTGGTGTGCATCTTCCCGCCAAGAACATCCTATCTTCATCAAGACCGTTGAAGCTACTACAGATGGACTTGTTTGGACCAATTGCCTACATAAGTATCGTTGGTAACAAATATGGTCTTGTAATTGTTGATGACTTTTCCTGTTTCACTTGAGTATTCTTTGCAAGATAAGAGTGAAGCAAAGGGAGTGGTCAAGAAGTTCATTAGAAGAGTTCAAAATGAGTTCGAGCTCAAGGTCAAGAACATAAGAAGTGACAATGGCTCAGAGTTTAGGAACACTCAAGTTGAAGAGTTCCTCGATGAAGAAGGCATCAAACATGAACTCTCTGCTCCCTATACTCCTCAAGAAAATGGCACTGTTGAGAGGAAGAACTCTATGTTGATTGAAGCGGCAAGAACAATGCTTGATGAATACAAGACTCTGGACTCAGTTTGGGCGGAAGCCATCAACACCGCATGCCATGCAGCCAACCGCCTCTACCTCCAAAAGTACTTGAACAAGACTCCCTACGAGATCATCACCGGTAAGAAGCCTTGTGTGCACTACTTTAGGGTCTTTGGGTGTAAATGTTTCATACTTAGCAAGAAACCCAAAGCCTCAAAGTTTGCACCCAAGGTTGATGAAGGTTTTCTCATTGGTTATGGAACTAACAAACATGCCTATCGTGTTTTCAACAAAACCACCGGTTGTGTTGAGACCACGGTAGATGTGTGTTGACAGTGAATTTCCGTCAACCTAACCATGAGTTTACCTTTAATGTTGGCATTGATTTGTTATTCTAACAACTGGAACTACCCCCTGTATATAACAAGTTCACTCTTGCATGTCGATTTTGGAGTTTATTGTTTACGTAGGAAATCTACGCTAAAGAGGAGACTTTCGGGATAAGTTCATCAAGCACTTTAGAAGAAGATCATGAAGCCCGACAAGAGTCAAGACACGCAATGAACATGACTCCAAATGACTTGAGGACCGAAGCATCAACATGCAAATCTTCAGGGACTCAACCAGAAAACAGTGAAGCTTGGATAGCAAGGATTCAAGCCTTTACAGTGAAGGAAACAACGTCAAAGGCCCACATGCAAGTGCACACAAATAAGGAATCATGTGAGAAGCAAGCCTGGAGGGAATCGGGGCCGAACCGGGCCTAGGCCGGCCGGCCTTGGCCGACCGGCCCAGCCATCCCGTGCCCGGTTTGACGCCCCCTTTGACCTAGCCGCCTCTGGGGCTATTTATAGCCCCCTAGCCGAAAGCCACGAGGAGATACATTTGTCATCCACCACCGAGGAGTAGAGAAGAGAGGGACACCATTCCGGAAAGGAGAGGGTCGAGATGGTTGACTAGGGTTCCCCTAGCCGACGTGGGAACCTTGCATGGAAGACCACGTTGGAGTTCCCGGAGCTAGGATCAAGATCAAGGTAGGATCCCGGTGGTGATCTTGTCCATGTATTATACTCTCGTGTTGAATTTGCAAGATTGAATCTGATTTCTAGCGATCAAGTGCTTTCTCTACGACTTTGTCTTCACTTGGGTTTGCTTCTTCCCCAATCTAGTCTATAGCTAGATTGCTTAGGGTGCTCTTGTAGTCATGGTGGCTAGAGGTGCATACCTGATCTACCAAGCATTTTCAACTTGTTCTTCTTGGACTTGCCCTAGGCTAACCCGCACGAATAGGGGTGCGTTGTGATAGGACGGTGGCTCCAAAAGGCGGGCGTCTTCGGAGTTGGAACGGAAGCCACAATTTAAAGAGGCTAGTTATGAGATTCGTTTGCTTTATTCTTCTTTGCTTTGGAACTTCAACAAAATATCCAATCCAATCTCTAGATTGGTTTTATCTCTCCTTCTCTTGCTACCTCCGGTGTTTAGTAGATTAGATGTGTTTTATGGTTCTTCCATAGATTACATGCAAAACCCCTTTTCAAGATTAAAGTGTTTTCCGCTTATTAGATTGGATCTTGCGTTACACATTGTTCCACAGATTTGATACCTTAGGTTCACAATTAAGGGAAGACGGGTCCCTTGACTACGACGGAGGACTTGTCCGCTTGCAAGTCCAAACGGACTTTGATACGATAATCAACCGTCAATAACATGAAATTTGATGAATCTAACGGCTCTCAAAGAGAGCAAGTTAGTGAAAACCTTGTAGATGATGAAGAACCCCCAAGTGTATCAATCTTTAGAATGGGGACCGGTGAAGTGATGCCTCGTGAGGTTCAAGTTCAAGCTCCAGTTGACATAAGCAATCAAGATCCATCATCATCAACAATAGTGGAACTACCAAGTTCTCCAGTTCATCAAGAATAAAGTCAAGTTCATGGTGGCAATCATGGATGGGGCTTTGATCAAGGGGGAGAACAAGATGGTGAAACTCAATGAGAAGCTCCACAAGTTGAAGAAGAAGATGATGGACCCATTCAGCGTCAATCTCAAGTACCAGACCTGAGAGTACATCAAATGGTTCAACAGGATCATCCCGTCAACAACATACTTGGGAGTATCCAAAGAGGGGTAACAACTTGCTCAAGATTGTCAAATTTTTTTGCATTTTACTCATTTGTTTCTTCTTTGGAACCTCTTAGTGTGGAACAAGCTCTTGAGGACTCAGGATTGGATAATTGCCATGGAGGAAGAGTTGAACAACTTCAAGAGAAATAAAGCTTGGGAGTTGGTGCCAAGACCCAAGCAAAATGTGATCAGCACCAAATGGGTTTTTAGGAACAAGCAAGATGAATTTGGTGTCGTCACAAATAACAAGGCACGGCTTGTTGGAAAAGGCTACACTCAAGTTGAAGGCTTGGACTTGGGAGAGACTTATGCTCCGGTAGCAAGACTTGAGTCAATTCGCATCCTTTTGACCCATGCTACTTATCATGATTTCAAGCTTAATTAAATGGGTGTGAAGAGTGCATTCTTCAATGGGCTTCTCCAAGAAGAAGTTTATGTTGAGCAACCACCAAGCTTTGAAGATTCAAAATTTCCCAAACATGTGTACAAGCTCCATAAGGCGCTCTATGGGCTTAAGCAAGCTCCTAGAGCATGGTATGAATGCCTTAAGGATTTTCTTCTCCAGAACGGTTTTGAAATAGGAAAAGCCGATTCTACTCTTTTCATTCAAAGGAATGAATAGATATATTTATTTGCCAAATTTATGTTGATGATATTATATTTTGTCTACTAATGATAAATTTTGTGAAAAGTTTAGTAGGATCATGACCAAGAGATTCGAGATGTCTATGGTGGGCGAATTGAAGTTATTCCTTGGTTTTCAAATCAAGCAATTGAAGGAAGGGACTTCTTTGTGTCAAACCAAGTATGTGAAGGATATGCTCAAGAGGTTTGACATGGCCGATTCCAAGCCCATCAAGACTCCTATGGAATTAAATGGACACCTTGATCTCAATGAATAAGGGAAGTCGGTCGACCAAAAGGTATTGTGTTCCATGATTGGCTCCCTCCTTGACCTTTGTGCATCTAGGCCCGATATAATGCTTAGTGTGTGCATCTGTGCAAGATTTCAAGCCAATCCTAAGGAGTGTCATCTAATGGCCGTTAAGAGGATCTTTAGATATTTGGTATATACTCCTAACCTAGGCTTATGGTATCCCAAGGGCTCATTTTTTAACTTGGCTATTCCGATTCGGACTATGCCGGTTGCAAAGTAAATTGAAAGAGCACTACCGGGACTTGCCAATTTCTTGGTAGGTCTTTGGTGTCGTGGAGCTCAAAGTAGCAAAATTCGGTTGCTTTATCCATGACCGAAGCCGAATATCTGGCGACCGGTGCTTGTTGTGCACAACTTTGTGGATGAAGCAAACATTGAGTGATTATGGTTGTGAGTTTAGTAAGATTCCACTCTTGTGTGACAATGAGAGTGCCATCAAGCTAGCTAACAATCTGGTCCAACACTCTAGAACAAAGCACATATATATTCGACATCATTTCTTAAGGGATCATGAGGCTAAGGGAGATATTGCTCTACGTCATGTGAGCACCGAGAGGCAACTTCCTGATATCTTCACTAAGCCTCTAGAAGAGCAAAAGTTTTATGCTTTGAGAAGTGAGCTAAATATCTTGGATTCTCGTAACTTGTCTTGATTTATTGCACATATTTGATTGATGGCTAGTTAGATTGAAAATGTTTTATTTTTCTTTATTTTTGTGAGTTTTTCAAAAGTTTGGATTTTGAGATCTTTGGATCAAATACTTGGCTCAAGTGACTATTGTTATATATGTTGTTTGTGGCTAGTCACTTGTTGTCAAGGGTTTATTATATGTCCATGAGTTAAACCTCTTTATCTATCTCTAATCTTGAAGATTTCTCTTCCCTCAATCTATTTATCCATATATCTCTATTGTTGAAAAGCCCCTTATCTCAATCTGTTCTTTTTGGGTGTTTTATGGGTGGGGCGGGTCAACCGGCACAAGTGCCCAGTTGACCCGGAGTGGCTTTGGATGTTGCCCGGTCGCCCAGCCCCTGCGCAGCTGGTATAAAAAGGTCGAAGCCGGCGGATTGAAACCCTAAATCATTTCTGTGAGACATGGGTACCCCTAGGTCCCCACCGACCAGGCTCACGACCGTCCCCGACAAGTGGGTCCGGCCTACTAGAAGACCTGCCGACCTGTTACTGGACCCAACCGACCTAGTTGGCGGCACAAACGACCTCCAGAAGACCTTCCAGAAGGTCCTCCAGACGACCTAGTTCATCACGACCTCAAAACTTGGCGTACAAGACAAAGGCCTCGGCGGATTTCGCCTGAAGCAGATCGACGGGATATGACAAGATGTGTAACATAGACTTAGGTCTCCTGGTCGTAACCGACTAGGAGTCAGGGAACTGACCTCATCCGCTGGCTAATATAAGGCGGATGAGGCGACCCTTTGTATCATCACGCAATCCCCAAGCAATCTACACCAACAACTGGACGTAGGGTATTACTCTCCGGAGGCCCGAACCAGTATAAACTCTCCGTGTTCTCTGTGTTCCGCGTACTCATGTGCGACATTCAAGATCTTAGTCTTAGACTCCTCCCCGCCGAACAACTAAACCACAGGGATTAACACCCCCGTGGGCTGTTCAGATCTCACTATCTGACAATTGACGCGCCAGGTAGGGGTGATTGGGAGTTCTTCGTGAAACGCGATGGCAGCTCGCTCCGTCGACCTCTTCCGTGATGACATGATGGATTTCTGGCGCTTTCCCACCTGCCCACGTCCTTCAACTAGCTCGCGGCAATATCTAGTAACACCGGGTGAGTCATTACAGTTATTGTTTTCATAGATAGAAAATCGATCTACTCGATTTTCTACTCACAGATTTATTTTTCGTACGTCAATTCGCCTTCATTGTGCGTTGACCTCATCTCTGTCATGGGCTTGCGACGTGTCTGCGTGCCTTGGGGATCGAGTCTGGCGTCAAATGTCATCATGTGCAGCTCCCTCGGAGATACACGAACGCTATAGCGGTCGTGCTCGATTTGCACTCTGTTACGAAATATTGATTAGTGATCAATTAGCATAACTATGTAATTAGGGGAATCATTAGAGATGTAATTAGGAAGTTACAACTGCCTTGTCGAAGGGTCATCTCGAAGGGGTGCGGCACTCCCCAAAGGGTGCCTACACACCCTTTCCCTGTGTATATATTCAGGGGTCCACCCCCTCATCAATTGATCAATCAATTCATTTGCTTCCATTACATTCCATTCCTTTTTTACTCTTAACACGTTATCACGCACTGCTCTCCACTGAGCGCATAAACAAAGGTCCGAAGGCTTTGCAGCCACGTTGTTCTTCATGAGCGCTTGAACTGAAGGATAATTGAAGGCCTCGTCATCATTAAAGTAAGAAAGGACTCGCATCCTTCGTTTCCTTGCCACGGGAGTTTTTTCGGTTCTTTGTCTTCCCCGGCGGCCGGCAAAGGATCACCAGACGATGCTCCAACCTGCACTTAAGCAACAGAAGCAGTCATTTTCTTTGCACTGGGAAATGTATTTCTCGTATTTCTCGTTCTCCCTCTCTGGTCACCGCCTCATCGGCAATGGCTCTGGACGCCATGGCCACCATAGTCACTGCTTCCGTGGTGACCGGGATGTCGATTCTTCCTGGCCAGAGTAGCCAAAGACCTTGATGTTGCATCAACGAGAGGCACTATCATGCCTTCCAATCAAAACTCCATTGAAGAGTTTGCAAAATCACTATGTCCGCATCAAAGAATTCTTCTTTAATTAAGAAGTATTACCTTCACGACACCATGTCTTGGCGCTAGCGACGACGACACGGCGGCGAGACGGCATCGTCGCCGGCTTCGATCCTCAGGCCGCACCTCCCGCCATCAACTCATTCACCGCCTACTAGCATCAGTTTCGGCCTTGACGACGGACCCGAGCTTCAATCTCGGGACCATTACACTTCGCCGTGAACCACAACCGTTCTTCAACACCGCCGGCGGACATCCGCCCGCATCTTTCTCGACGAACTCGACGGCTCCCGTCGGACCAAGTCCCCCTCAGCCATGTCGCGGCCATGGACAACCACCCACGAGGAGACCCCCCGCCACGCTGCCATGGCCGACGGCCGGAGCAAGCCGTAGCACCAAGGGGGCGGTAGACGAAGCAAAGGAGGAGGAGGAGAGGGGGAGGACGTCGGGCTGGTGGAGGTGCTGAAGGACGCCGGTCCTCCGGCTGAACACCCCACCGGCGGCGGTGCGCCCAACAGGCGGCAACGACGCCGGCCTCCAAGCGGCAACGGAGAAGGGTCGAGGTCGTGGTTGGGGGCTGCAACCCTAACCGCCCACCCCTCACCCTTTATACGGGCCTCGCTCGGTGGGCCGTTTGGGCCGCAGCAGGCCGGCACTAGGCCCACAGGCTAACATGGGCTGCCAACAGACCGACCCATTAAGTCGGATTACTCCTCCAGGATCAAAAAGTCTATTAGACCCCCTCCAACTTTTGCAAAGTTCAATTTACCTCCCTGAATTTACGAAAAGTCCAGAAAAACCCTGAACTTTAATTTAGCCCTCAGGCTTTTATCTTTTATATATTCAGACTTATTAGTGCTGTATATTTATGATTTAGACCTCGAATTGTTCTGTAATTTTATGTTGTGATGAATAATATTATTTTGTACCATCCGGTATATGCACCTATATAATTTAAATATTATAATTACTGTAGTAATTATTCATGTTTATGATCCGCAGATCATTTCTAGGTGTTAGAACAATTCTTATGCAATTTATTATATTTGCATGGTTTAAAAATCAATTCCCTACATCAAGTAGAATATCAAGCAAAATTAAAATTAAGGCATGTACAAATGATTGGAAATAACACAAGGTGATGTGACCTAGGCGCTGGTTGTGATAAGTTCTTTATAAGAACTTATTTGCCCTGAGATCCGCGTTTTTAGGCATCTTTTGCTCATCATTGAGAGGTCTATATTTTTATGATGATTACCTTCAAAGTGTATATCCACATTTCATATAAAAGGACAAAAAAATATCTGAATGACTATCAAGTCAAATTATTCCTACAGGAATTAATATGTCCTATACCTTAATTTTGTAAGAACCATCTTACATTCATTATTTTGCTTATTTTACAACAGAATTTTACATCAGTAAAGTAAATTTTGTTGCAAGAATCATCTTGCCTTCACTAATCGTTGCATAATTATATCACCAATATGGTGATTATTTCCTAAAAATGACCTAATATTACTAGTGTAACACATATTAGTGGACCTAAGGTATGGCACTCATGCAAATTATACCTATAGCAACGAATCTCGTCCACCATTTCAAGTTTACACCATTCTGGTCATTACCATTTGATGTGTTAATTCATCACTAGTACGTGATGATCGAGTCACACTCGATAAGAAAAGCGAAATCATCACCTATTAAATATACGGCTCATACTACTTGTAATTCAAATCGCATTTTGAAAATACAAGATTATACATAAAATAATTCAAGATCCATCTTGAATGCATAATTTTAAGCATCAATTTTGGATTAAATAATAGCAGAAAATGTGCAACATATTAGAAAGTATGTTTTGGCAATGATCATCAGATCATTTATTCTCACAAGAATAGAATCCAAAAGCATATGCAACGACTTCTGTCGCTTGTCAATTATAAGAATAGTCCACTTATAATCAAGTATCAACTTGATTTAAATAATTTTTGCACTACAATATATTTCATGCTATATAATTTACTCATCGAGTAAATTCATTCAAATACATGATTAACTCATGTAGGACATGACTAATGTTTCTAAAATGGAAATATTGAATTTGCATTGGATTGAGTTTACTATCCAATATGGGTACATGATAACAACGATATCATTGCAAGATTCATGGCATCCAAGCTACCATAGTTCTACTTTGAAGAAGTACCCAATACCATTCATAATTGAATTACCACACATACACCTTTGGTGTTACTAAATTTCCTCTTCAGATTTTACAAATCTGAGTAACCATGGGAACAAGATCCATTTATTTCTTTGAACTCTTAAGAAGAGTTACCAACAAAGAATATAACTTTTCGTTCACGGTATTTACAATACAATGGATCTCATCTATAAAATGTCACTTTTGTTTAAATCAAGTGACCATAATGACTAACTTCAAGTTTGTCTAAAGTGTGGTTGTACATTCATGTACACATGATTTCCAAATCAAATATTTGGTTCAAGCAAATACTTCCACATCATTGGAGAAAAGTGAATTCAAGGAGATCAATTTGAAGCGCACTTCAATAAATTAATAAATTAGATCTCTATATGTTTCCATATAAATTCATAAAATTATCATTAGTTCAATATTATACTACAAGTGTAGTATATTGTCCTTCATCAATATCATGTACTTCATACATGATATTTACTCGGGATACACCCAGAAAGAAAAGGAATTCAATTTAGTGGATCACCACTATCACAATTATGAGAAATTTACTCTCCTCACAGGTATTCAATTATTTATTATAGATGCCATGTACTCTGGAAATACCCTCAATTTTTTGACATCTATTTCTATATGGTTTCATACTGAAAACCATTACCAAGGATAATGATGAAATATCAGCACTCGACTTGGTAAATAGACAAAAAAATCAATATTGATACAATTCCTTTCATATTATCTGGGGTATGTTATATGTGCATACATAAATCCCGTATGACATGTTGCGTATCAAATATTTTTCAATCTTGATTATATCAAGAATTGACATGACAGCCTTGGTCATTCTAACTCATGAATAATAAGAAAAATTATTATCAATTCTATTGGTCATAGCATGCATTCTCAAAAACCTCAGATTTTGTGCACCGCATGTGTCACTTAAGAATTAATTTTAAGGCCCTCTTACCTTAAAATTCTAAACAATAAGCCACACAAATCCTTGAATGCATTCAAGATAAGTTGGCATATTCAACCATTTATGGATTATTTAAACACTATCAAGTGCTCATAGAGTCAATTATGAATAGTTCCATTTGTGTCCCTTACTGATCACAAGGCATAGCAAATTACCAAATTCATTGCTCTAGTTTTCAACTTTGAGCAAAACTTTCCTGGACGCAGGATTACATCTATTCTTATGGAATTATTTGGTTTTGGGAATTATATCACTAAGTACCATATGTCCATACCAATTATGGCTTAACTAAATCTCTTATCGAGATAACTCATTTGCATGACCATCACAATAGAATTCAACCTATCAACATCAAGTTGGTAATATGTGGATTTACACACCACATATTTAACATTCATCAAGCTGCAATCATATGGCTCCCTCCGTTGCAGTTAATACGTGAAAGCTTGGCTACAGCCAAATATTTCCCATCTGCGTGTCGGTTATGTTTTGCACATACCGATATCACCACCTCACAACATACATCATGGGCATTAGGGACCAACATAAAAGGTATTATCCGTCATTCATATAATACCTTAGGTCTCTATGGGGATTTACACAAAAAGCCCGTATGTTGATCACACCTTGAGGATAATTCCAGGCATTAGGGGGAGATTAATACCACATATAGAATGCCAGGAATACAAAATGAATGTTACCAATCACATTCAATCCTCACATTCACGTACATACAAAAGAATATTTGAACTATCAGTTCAAAACATCTTATATATTTGTAGCATATTACAAATATTCGCCAAATGCATTTACTTATCAAAAGTGTCATCTTATTCAATCCCTACAAATCAATGTGCCAGAAAAGAGTGGAAATCTAACAAGATCACTCAACTCCCAAATTAAAATAAGAGGGGGAGAAGTATGGTCACTAGGGACATAACTTGATAATAAGCATCCGCGGAAACAGGGGGAGACATCCTCCAGTATAGTAAATGCAAATCAACATCATACATGTTGTTAGACACTTTATGGATTATTGAAAATTCAAAGCCTATGAATGTTTAACATTCTAAAGCCCAGTACATGTGCACATAAATTTAGGCACTGAGGCATCATTGGAACATCCTAACTCTATCGTCTTGGGAAATGAGATAAGAGTTCTAAAGTATTAATATTTCACATGCTATATTGGTTCTATCGAATCAATAATACAAAGACTACATAAATGTCGACATATACTCTTGAAAATTTCTATACACCTTAAACTGGATCCAGACCAAAAGTACTAGGCAGAGTGTATCAACACTCAAATTGGGTCAAATAAAAAGGTAGCAATTATGGAGAATTTATCTCATTCACTAGTAAGAGGTATTTACCACAGTAATGCCATCTTCTCACAAATGCATTTTTTTATGAAAGCAAGGTGGTGATATAATGAGATATTGTAGAAATGGTTTCACGCAGAGACCGAGCAATATACCCTTGTGGTATATGTGAAAATTATGTTCCTATACTTTATTGGCAGATCAAATGACTTTCATAGATTTGGATATACAAGTCTTCGACTTATTCCATATTCTACATCTAAATATAAATCACAACATATATTGTGTATCACTCAAGTCACTCCATGACTTGAAATAGTCAAGTTGATTGTGGTACAACTGACTAAGCAAGTATCTTCCACAGAAGGATTACTTCAATCACTATGGTTGCATGTGTGTTAATAAACAAATCCAACTTGGATTTTCCATCATCATCTTTAAACACACATTATCAAACAAGCAACAGTTTAATGACGGAATTTAAGATGGAAATTTTGGTAAAACCAAACTATGCTCAAGTTTACAACTTGTGCAAATATATATCAGTTTATCAATATTTAATTTATAGCATGTACCAATATTCAAAAAAATATTGGACAAACATATCCATCAACATTTATGGTCATTCTATCCCTAAAAATGATCAATATCCATTTAGACCCTGGGATGATAAATTTTAGTACCAAGAAAGGTCTTGTGTATCATACAAATTACAACATGCTTAATATTGCAGTTGTAGATACCTTGCTATAATTCAACACCAACAACACCATGCTGGTGGGAGTGAAAAATGATATCCATAGATATCAAATGGTACTAAAAGCCTTGATTAATATTTCGAGACTTGACCAAATAGGATATCAAGATGCAGGCTAACTGACCCCCCCGCATATTGCCAGATCATAGACTGATACAAATAATAAAGTTTTCATGGTAGTCATCATAATGGACTCCACAACATAAACTTTTATATATCATTCTGAAGCATCATATTCATATGCTTGACTTTAATAGATGATAAAATGTGATTCCATATAATCACTAGCATTATCCATAAATGATAATGCATCTTGTGTTGATCAAAATATTTATCCTCATTTTTACAAAATGAGAGAATAAATATCTTGCAAAAGGCACTCACTAATTTGCTTATCCACCACTATATAGTAGAATGGTATCCGTGGTAAGTGGTGAGGGACAACTTAAAATTTTGCAAGGTGAGATAGAAATCTTGCAAACCAAATCATGTGATTATCTTACAGATTTATTTACAAAGTCCTTACCAATAATATTATTCCAGAAATATGTTTTTGGAATAGGTATGAGACAACTCAAAGACTTGCAAGAATCAGGGGGAGACATTCCTTTGATATAAACATATACATAATCATCTGATTATGAATATTGTACTCTTTTTCCTATATCAGTTTTCCTTACAAGGTTTCTCATAAAAGGTTTTAATGAGGCAATATCAATACGAGAACATATCGCATGTCACCTAATTTTTCCACTACGGTTTTAAGGGTGGTATTCAAGACATATTCTATGTCATATCTTCTGTTTTCTCTACAAGAGTTTTTAAGAAGATATAAAAATCCCTTCTCATATTTTTCCCATTGGGTTTTGGAGAAGGTTATTCAAACATGATCCTCAGATCATAACATTACTGATTTCTAAACTTATTTATGAGTTTTTCCTTTTCAAGGTTTTCTCATATAAGTCATCGGTGAGGGCAAGTAATCTAAAATGCCATATCATTTTCTCCTTATATTTTCCCATTGGGTTTAAAGGAGTTTTAATGGCATATACACACGATTGATTTCTCCTCAAGATTTTTCCCATAGGGTTTTTGGAAGAGTTTTACAAGACAATATCCAAAGATGATTGAAGAAGAATTACATCAAGATCCCAAGAAGCAATTGATCAAGGGGGAGTGTTACGAAATATTGATTAGTGATCAATTAGCATAACTATGTAATTAGGGGAATCATTAGAGATGTAATTAGGAAGTTACAACTGCCTTGTCGAATGGTCATCTCGAAGGGGTGCGGCACTCCCCAAAGGGTGCCTACACACCCTTTTCCTGTGTATATATTCAGGGGTCCACCCCCTCATCAATTGATCAATCAATTCATTTGCTTCCATTACATTCCATTCCTTTTTTACTCTTAACACACTCGACGAAAGCGCACCGTCAGCAGACTCCGAGTACAACGCATCCACGTGCAAGTCATCAGGCAAAATCAATTTGCAAACTACGTTTACAGGAAAGTTTTTGTTTTTTCTTTTATTATTATTATTTCTTCCGTATCTGATATGGAGAACTCCTGCGGCCAACAAGTTTTATTTTAATATTTATTTACCTAACGTGATACGCATGCATCTTGGTGCATGCGAGCCGTGGTCTTCTATGTGGCCAACATATCAACCATCCAAGGGCTAGGATATCATGCGTGGAGCGCATGGAAGTGACAAATTTGAATTCTATTTGTTTGAATCCTTTTCAAACCCAAACTTTAATTCCTAAACCCCTAAAATCCCAAACCTAAACCCTATTTCCAAACCCCTACCCACCCTACCTTCTAGCCCAACCCGGCGGCCAGGCACCGTGCGGCGGCCCGCTTGTGCCGGCCGGCGGCCCGGCCCTGCTCCCGGCCGCCGTGGGCCACCGCACCCGCCGTGCGCGCCGGCCCGCTTGGCCTTTCGGCCCATCCGGCCCGCCCGGCCGCCGCGGCGCGGCCCCCCCCTCACCCGCGCCCGCCGAGGCCGACTTGTGGGACCCGCTCATCATCCCCAAGCTCAAGCGCGTCCTCGCCCGGACTCCTCCGCCGCCGCCCGTGTCCGAGCGGGGCACGCTTCCTCCGCGTGGCCCGCACGCCAAGGCGGTTCGCCCGCCTTTATAAGCCGCCGCCGCCCCTAGGGACGCCCTACCCGAGCCGTCCAAGCCGACCCGCCGCCTTTTGCCCGGCCCGCCGGAACCCTAGCTCGAGTTCCCGCCGCCGCCGCCGTCGAATCGCGCCGCCGTCGTCCTTCCGCCGCCAAGGATTCGCTCCGAGCCGCGCAAGAAGGTGAGCATCACGCCCGTGCCGCACGTCGTCGTCCCCGTGCACCCGGCCGCTCCAACGACCTCGCCGCAGTTCGCGCCCCGCGCCGCCGCGTCGACCGCCCGTGCCGCCGCATCTCCGCCCGAGCCGCCGCCCTAGATCGATCCGCCGGTTCGCGCGCGTCGCGTAGGTGCCATCCGCGCCTCAAACCGTGGCCAAACACCCTAGATCGGGGTCCTCGCCGACGAGCCCGCCGCCGTCCGCCGCCGCCGCCGCCGCCGGCTCGCGCCTCCCCGCCGCCCGCCGCTTGCTCGCGATCCGAGCCGTCGGATCTAAATCCGACGCATCCCGCCGTCCCCGCCGCCCGCGAGCCACCGCAGCCGCCAGATCTGGATCCAACGGTCCCAGAGCTAGTCAACTCGAGTCAAGCCAGGTCAACCCCGCCAGCCCTGGCAATTTTGCAGAAAAGCCCCTGAGTTTCCTATATTCACAAATATACCCTTCCACCTTAGAAGTTTTCTTACAGTTTAGTCCTTTTTCTTTATTTTAGCCCAAAACCTTTTCAAATCTTTACAGATTGGTCCCTATATCTTCCCTAAGCCATAACTTAGTCGTTTTAGCTCCGATTTTAGCGTTCTTTATGTCCACGCGTTCGCCTCGAAGCGTAGATTAGTTTTATGCTACTGTTTAGATCTGTTTGATCTGTTTGGTGACTGTTTCTTATTTATTCCTATTGTATGCTTGTATGTGATGATTGTGGACCGTAGAGAGCGATTCGTTCGAGGGATTTGAAGATCAATTCGTGCAAGAGTTTGAGCAGCAAGGCTTTGTTGAAGGCAAGTATTCCTTGATGCATGCCCGCTTGTCCTACATAACATGCATTTAGATTCACCGTTTTTACTTTTCGCTTGCATTAATTTGATGGGAACCTATTAAGGATCATGCCTAGCTTTTTACTACCTTTACTTTGATACCGGGAATTAAATTAATCTTGTGGTAGCTATTTCTTAGCATGCTCAACTGGGAATTGGTATTAATCAAACTTGGTTACTTTTATATTCTATGTTCCGTTTATGATCTTTTACTTTACAAGACCACTTTAATATGTTAATCGGAACATGGAGAACCACCCAGAAAACGAAGACAACCACAAGAACTAATGGGCAATGGTCTTGGTGAATAATTAGGAACTTTAGCTTGGGATGATCTTACCTGATAAGGACAAGGGATCGGCGGTACTGTGGGGTATGGACTCGCTCTAGCAGGGGGTTGGGTGAGTTATTCTTTTATAGTGGTGTATCGACCTGCTAGGGGACTTTATACCTTGCTAACTGATCCGGACCTTGTGGGTCATAACATGCTAGGGAACCTTTGTAAAGGCCATGTAGCGTCCCTATGCAATCACACCTCAGAAGTGTGATATGGTGTCTTGCAAACACCGCATGGTTGGGTCTAAAGTTCTTCGGAGCTTTTACGCTGCTTGTGGTGAAAGTGTACAACCTCTGCAGAGTGTTAAACTAATCGATTAGCCGTGCTCACGGTCAAGAGCGGCCTGGACACTCACATGATTAAATTATAGAACTTTAATGCTTAAATTGTTGTTTTATTCTTTATTCATGATGCTTTTATCTTATTAATTGGGTTGGTATGAACTTACACCTTTAGTAATCAGGTTGCTAATAAAACTTGACCAACTAAAATGCTAAAGTGCTTGAACCTTAGCTATCCACCATATGGCCTTGCATGTTATGTTGTTCTCTCTTGCTGAGTACGATATGTGCTCACGCTTGTTTATTCTCTTGCATCTACAATACCCGGAATTGCTTCGCTCGGACCGGGGAGAACTTTGAAGATATTCCAGGAGATTTCCGGGAGTTCTAGGTGTGCGTAGTCTTCGGCCACCGTCCTGTGGAGGCATTTTGTCCGTCGCGAGAACTCGTTTATTTAAGATTCGTTTAAGACTATGGGTTGTAATAACTCCTTATTCGTGTGGCACCGTTTTTGGTATTCATAATGTCTAAGCGTGTGTGTAACTTGATCCTGGCGCACACGTGATCAATGCATTCGGTTTTGCCTTTAAAACCGGGTGTGACAGAGTGGTACCAGAGCTGTGTTGACTGTAGGAATGCTAGCCTAGGTAGAAATGGTCGAAATAAGGATTTTATACTCATAGAAGCTTTCTCTTACATGCTTGCTTTATTCTTATTAACCTTACTCTTGCCTTTTTGCTTCACTCTTGAGCTGTCTGCATTCTTTACCTTGTGCTTTCTTTAGCTCTCGTCCTTTTGGCCTTACCATCTTTCTCATTCTGCACTGCACTACAGATGGTTCGTAGTTTGAGGACCTCTCAGGCTGGAGCAGTCCATCAGTATGCTCCACAGGAACAGTACAATGACTTGCACGATGGAGATACAGATGAGGAGATTGAGATGGAGCCTGCACCTATGGTTTTCCCTAACCTTATCATGGTGCCTGATGAAGAGGAAGATCCAGAGAAGATGATTCTAGAGGAGGATGAGCTAGCTGAACAGCCAAACCTAGAGGAGCAAGCGCCAGGAGAAGATGAGGATCACCTTGATCAAGAGATGGAGGAAGAAGAACAAGAGCAAGAGGAGGAAGCTGAGGAAGCGATCTGGGAAGTGTACCACTACAGAGTTGATGGAGTAGGCATTCCCATGGCAGACCACCTGAGAGCGATGGTACTCCGCTTTGGGCTATGATAAGGCCCTCGTCTACCATTGTGAGCCGTGGACTCATCCGTGGTTTGAGCCCCATTGGGAGGTTGCTTGCCATCTTGGAGGAGTACATTCCATGCCGTGGAGTGAAGGAGGTGTCCAAGCGTCATGATGTGGCTCACGGGACTATTATGGATGCCGGGATAGCGAGTCGGCTCGGAGGGCGCTCTATGTGCTCTCTCACAAGGAGCGTGATAGGTTGGAGGATACCCACTGCCGTTACACACCTTTCAGAGCAAGTGGGGAAGCCAAGACTTACATCGCCCCAGCACCAGCCTATGAAGGGACGCTCAACAATGTCCGGAGTCTACTTGCAGCTGTGAACACCGCATTGGATGATGCCAACAACACTCTATATGCAGCACAGCAGCAGATTTTCACTCTAGAGACACAGAGGCGTGCCCTAGAAGCTGCACTTCAGAACAGGGAGCAGCCAGAAGCCCATGAAGCCACAGAAGGATGTACCTCCCCGTCACCCAAGAGGCCACACTACGACTCCCCTGACGCTCGCACAGATGCCATGGCAGAAGATTGTCCTTAGGTTTAAGATTAAGGGTAGGATTCCTTTGTAATCGCTAGTAGACGATCGGTAAAGTGTGTTTAGATTAGAGGTGTGGTTGAATGCTTGATTTTGTGCTTAATGTATGAGTTGGATTTTTGGTTGAGTGCAATGTGTTGTGGAGTGATGACCACAACGACATTGGTTTAGTAGTAAGTTTGTGAGGGTTAACTTTCAGTCTCAATCAATTATCCATCTTAATCTTTTTGTCCCTTTAAGTTTTCCCTTAATGCAAATTCGAGATCCCTAAATCTGTTCGCGCAGCTTCGTGAGTCAGCTGCACTGTTTTAATTTTATCTCAGGCTACAGAACTCTGATTGCAGTAAAACCAATTGGAAAAGTTCAAGAATTTCGTGACTGATTTTCTGTGAAAAATTCAGAATATTTGGATGGATAACCAGAGAGTTATAACTGAAACATTATAGCCTCACGAATCTGTTAAACACTGCTGACCTACCTGGCTTGTTTATTTTATAACCAGAGCTACACAACTCCGATTGAGGTGATTCCAGTTGGAGTAGTTTTGTAATTTCATTACCTTTTATCAGTCCAAAATCCATAATTTTTGGTTACCCGCACTGAGAGCTATGCCTGATTATTTGGAGTCAATAGAATCTGTCTTATCTGAATATCATTGCTATCTTATCTTCCTGAGTTTAACCCTTGGTGCAATCATCTAAAATAATGTCCCTAACACTCAGATGGTGAACACCAGGTCAGGATCCGGTTTTGATCAACCAGCAGGAAGAGCACCCCGGCCGGTGCAAATGGATCCCGCTATGCAGCGGTTCCGGAGGCACGGACCCGGCTCCTCCGAACTTGACCAACACCGTGACAAACTTGCAAGCCCAGGTCAACAATCCACCGGTGCCGCCACCCGCGCCTCGCAACAAGCACCGGGAGTTCATGAGTCATCACCCTCCCGTGTTTACTCACGCCGCCGATCCACTTGAAGCGGAAGATTGGCTAAAGACAATGCGAAGATGCTCACTACCCGTCGGTGTGACGACAGAGAGAAGGTCTGTCTTTGCGGGACGACTTCAAGGATCTGCGGCCGCTTGGTGGGATGCGTACTCGCCGCTCATGCCGCCCCCGACACTATCACTTGGGAGGAGTTTACCACCAACTTCGGGAGCCACCACATACCCTCTCGGAGTTATGAAGATCAAGAAGAAGGAGTTCCTTTCTGCGAAGCGGGGGAGGAATGTCGGTGGCGAGTATAGAGACAAGTTCAACGAGTTGTCTCGCTATGCACCGAGGAGGTTGTCGAAGATAGGAAGAAGCAGGAGCCGTTCTCGGATGGGTTAGCCGGTTCGCTGCAAGTACCGGCCGATGTCCTATCGTTTCCCTAACTTTCGGCGGCTAGTTGATGCCGCCATCCGCTTGGAGCACAAGCGCAAGGAGCTCGGAGAGCGAGAAGAGGAAGGCCGCCGGCTCCGGGCGGTTTGGGAGTGCGTCTCGCCCGCGCTTCAACCCACCGCCGAACACCCCGTTCCGCTTTGGGGGACCGGGTGGAAACTTTGGGCGGCGGCGCAGTCCCGGCGTCCTCGCTCGGCAGTTCCGGCCGGTCCGCTCGGCGGTTTCGGCGTCCCGTTCCTCGGACTCCCCGCCCCGTTTCCCGGCGAGTCGGCCAGAGAGCCCCGGTTGGCACACCGTAAGGTCCGTGGCACCGCCCAATCCTCGCCACCACTACTTGCTTCAAGTGCGGAAAGCTTGGTCACTATGCCAATGCTTGCCCAAAGAGGAACCCTCCACACACCCCCGTGCGGAACCGGCAGCAGACAAGGAGCGGAAGCCAAACCCCGCGGTCTAACAAAGGACAACGAGCTATGCACGAGGCAAGGCGATGCACGTTGATGCCGAAGTCGCTCGGGAGAACCCCGCAGTAGTGCTCGGTATGTTTCTAGTCAACTCTACTCCTGCCTCGCTTTGTTTGATTCCGGAGCATCCCATTCTTTCATTACATCCCAGTTCGTAGCTCAACATAATCTACCTATCAGTCCCATGTCTCGCCACATGTTAGTTACCTCACCTCGGGGGGAATTGAAAGCCATCTATAAATGTGATAACGTCCATCTCAAGATTGTGGGCAGAGATTTCCGTGCCAATCTTATAATCTTGGATTCAAAGGGGATCGATGTGATATTGGGAATGGGATGGTTGACCGTGTGTGATGCGGTGATATAGTGTGCTAAGAGATCAATCCTCCTTACAAGTCCATTCGGTGAAAGATTTGAGTTTGCGACGAGATCCCGCACCATCAAACGCCGGTGCCGTGAATAAGCTTGATGGAGCGGCCTTGGAAGACATACGAGTAGTGTGCGATTATCCCGATGTGTTTCTCGAGGAGTTGCCGGGTATGCCCCCCCGACCGAGATGTTGAGTTCGTTATTGATCTTTTACCCGGTGTTGCTCCTATCTCTAAGCGCCCATATAGAATGTCTAGTGATCGAGTTACAAGAACTTAAAGCTCGGATTAAAGAATTATTGGGTAAAGGGTTCATTCGTGCTAGTTCATCACCTTGGGGAGCACCCGTTATCTTTGTGGGTAAGAAAGATGGCACACAAAGGATGTGTGTTGATTACGAGGTCTCTTAATGATATTACCATCAAGAACAAGTATCCTCTCGCCACGTATTGAAGATTTGTTTGATCAGATGAGAGGAGCTAAAGTGTTTTCTAAGATCGATCTGCGATCTGGTTATCATCAGTTGAAGATTAGGCCTTCAGACATTCCTAAGACAGCTTTTACTACCAGATACGGACTTTATGAGTACACAGTTATGTCTTTTGGGTTAACCAATGCACCTGCATACTTTATGTACTTGATGAACAAGATTTTCATGGAGTATCTGGACAAGTTCGTTGTGGTATTCATTGATGACATTTTGATCTACTCCAAGAATGAGGAAGACCATGAGGAGCATTTGAGGCTTGTGTTGCAGAAGCTGAGAGAGCATGAGTTATATGCGAAGTTCAGCAAGTGTGAGTTCTGGCTCAAGGAAGTGTCTTTTCTAGGTCATATCATCACCAATGGAGGTATTGCGGTAGATCCCAAGGCAAGGTTAGTGATGTATTGAAGTGGGAAGCCCCTCGTACGGTGTACGAGATCCGGAGTTTCCTTGGACTTGCCGGTTACTATCGTCGGTTTATTGAAGGATTCTCCAAGATTGTGAAGCCTCTCACTACATCGCTAGAGAAGGACAGGGGAGTTCAAATGGACCAAGGTGCATGTCGGTCCGAGTTTTGAAGAGTTAAAGAAGCGGTTAGCCACAAGACTCGTTCTAGTAATGCCTGATCTACGGAAGAGCTTTGACATTTACTGTGATGCATCTCGACAAGGTCTAGGATGTGTGTTGATGCAAGAAGGTCATGTTATAGCCTATGCATCTCGTCAGTTGAGGAAGCATGAGTTGAACTATCCTACGCATGATCTTGAGTTAGAAGCAATGGTTCATGCATTGAAGATTTGGAGACACTAAATTATGGGAACTAAGTGTCAGATCTATACTGATCACAAGAGTCTGAAGTATATCTTCACTCAGAAGGATCTCAATCTAAGACAGCGTCGTTGGTTAGAGTTGATCAAGGACTATGATCTAGAGATTCACTATCATCCTGGTAAAGCGAATCTGGTTGCTGATGCTTTGAGTCGGAAAGGCCACACTAACATGGCTATGACCATTCAGTTTCCTGACGAGTTGGTAAAAGAGTTTGAAAGGCTAAACTTGAAAGTGGTTGCACATGCAGAAGGAGTGACTTTGGAAGTACAGTCCACTCTGGAGCAAGAGATACGTAAGTGGCAGCTAGAGGATGCTGGAATACAGAAAATTAAGGAGAGTATGCAACAAGGAGAAGCCCCAGATTTCACAGAAGATGAGCAAGGAACCGTGTGGTTTAAGAACCGGTTGTGTGTACCAGAGACAGGAGATCTCAGAGAGACTATCTTGAGAGAAGCTCACGACTCAGCTTATTCTATCCATCCAGGCAGTACTAAGATGTACCAGGATCTCAAATAGAGGTATTGGTGGTACGGTATGAAGAGAGATGTGGCCGCGCATGTGGCTTTGTGTGACACTTGCCACCGGGTTAAGGCCGAACATCAGAGACCCGCTGGTTTGCTTCAACCATTGAAGGTGCCTGAGTGGAAGTGGGAAGAGATCGGAATGGATTTCATAGTGGGTTTACCCCGAACCCGAGATGGTTATGATTCGATTTGGGTTATTGTGGATCGTTTGACCAAGGTAGCTCACTTCATTCCAGTAAAGACTACTTATACAGGAGCTAAGTTGGCAGAACTATACATGTCCAGGATTGTGTGTTTGCATGGTGTACCAAAGAAGATCGTGTCAGACAGAGGTACTCAGTTTACTTCTCGTTTCTAGGGGAAATTGCATGAATCTCTGGATACTAAGCTAAATTTCAGCTCAGCTTATCATCCACAGACAGATGGACATACAGAGAGAACCAATCAGATCCTAGAAGACATGCTGAGAGCATGTGCGCTTAAGCATGGTTGTAGTTGGGATAAGAGCTTGCCATATGCTGAGTTCTCTTATAACAACAGCTACCAAGCTAGTCTCAAAATGTCACCCTTTGAGGCCCTGTATGGAAGGAAGTGTAGAACCCCGTTGTACTGGAGTGAGACAGGCGAAAGATAGTTATTTGGGGCAGATATCATCAGAGAAGCGGAGAAACAAGTTCAGATTATCAGAGAAAATTTGAGGATTGCTCAGTCTAGGTAGAAAAGTTATGCAGATGGCAAACGAAGGGATGTGGTCTTTCAGGAAGGCGATTATGTGTACCTAAAGGTGTCACCTATCAGAGATTTGCGTCGATTCAGAGTTAAAGGAAAGTTGTCACCTCGGTTTATTGGACCTTTCAAGATCCTTGAGAGAGTGGGAGAAGTAGCTTACAGGTTGGAGTTGCCAGTCCAGTTAGCTGATGTGCATGATGTATTTCATATCTCTCAGTTGAAGAAGGGTTTTGGTCCTCATGACAAGGAGCCGTTACCCTTGGATGATCTAAATGTTAAAGAGGATCTCACTATTGTTGAACACCCCATTCGGATATTGGAAACAATGACAAGGGTCACCAGGAATAGTGTGATTAAGATGTGCAAAGTACAGTGGAGTAATCATGCAGAGGATGAGGCAACATGGGAAAGAGAGGATGAACTGAAAGCAGAGTTTCCAGATCTTATTCCCAATCTGTCCGAATCTTGAGGACGAGATTCTTCTTAAGGGGGGTAGGATTTGTAACACCCTAATTTTATTAAAAATTTGGCTTTATAAAAATTTGCTAGAAACCATTTATTTGCTTAAGGATAATAAGGTTGCTTTAATTATTTTTAGGCATTTGAAACCTTTTCTAAAATAAAGTCAATGAAATATAGGAGTTAATTGTTGCATACATGCTGGAGTATTTCTTTTGGTTGCTGGAATTCAAATTCAAATTTGAATTCTATTTGTTTGAATCCTTTTCAAACCCAAACTTTAATTCCTAAACCCCTAAAATCCCAAACCTAAACCCTATTTCCAAACCCCTACCCACCCTACCTTCTAGCCCAACCCAGCCAGGCCCGTGCAAGCAGCCCCCCCGCTTGTGCCGCCGGCGGCCCGGCCGCTCCGGCCGCCGTGCGGTGCCACCGCACCGCCGTGCGCGCCGGCCCGCTTGGCCTTTCGGCCCATCCGGCCCGCCGCCGCCGCAGCCGCGCCCTCGCCCGCGCCCACCGAGGGCGACTTGTGGGACCCGCTCGTCATCCCCAAGCTCAAGCCGTCCTCGCCCGGACTCCCTCCGCCGCCGCCCGTGTCCGAGCGGGCACGCCTCCTCCGCGTGGCCCGCACGCCAAGGCGGTTCGCCCGACCTTTATAAGCCGCCGCCGCCCCTAGGGACGCCCCTACCCGAGCCGTCCAAGCCGACCCGCCGCCTTTTTGCCCGGCCCGCCGGAACCCTAGCTCGAGTTCCCGCCGCCGCCGCCGCCGTCGAATCCCCGCCGCCAAGGATTCGCTCCGAGCCGCGCAAGAAGGTGAGCATCGCGCCCGTGCCGCACGTCGTTGTCCCCGTGCACCCGGCCGCTCCAACGACCTCACCGAGTTCGCGCCTCGCGCCGCCGCGTCGACCGCCCGCGCCGCCGCATCTCCGCCCGAGCCGCCGCCCCTAGATCGATCCGCCGTTCGCGCGCGTCGCGTAGGTGCCATCCGCGCCTCAAACCGTGGCCAAACACCCTAGATCGGGGTCCTCGCCGGCGAGCCCGCCGCCGTCCGCCGCCGCCGCCGCCGGCCCCGCGCCTCCCCGCCGCCCGCCGCTTGCTCGCGATCCGAGCCGTCGGATCTAAATCCGACGCATCCCGCCGTCCCCGCCGCCCGCGAGCCACCGCGGCCCGCCGCATCCGGATCCAACGGTCCCGCAGCTAGTCAACTCGAGTCAAGCCGAGTCAACCCCGCCGCCCCCGGCAATTTTGCAGAAAAGCCCCTGAGTTTCCTATATTCACAAATATACCCTTCCACCTTAGAAGTTTTCTTACAGTTTAGTCCTTTTTCTTTATTTTAGCCCAAAACCTTTTCAAATCTTTACAGATTGGTCCCTATATCTTCCCTAAGCCATAACTTAGTCGTTTTAGCTCCGATTTTAGCGTTCTTTATGTCCACGCGTTCGTCTCGAAGCGTAGATTAGTTTTATGCTACTGTTTAGATCTGTTTGATCTGTTTGGTGACTGTTTCTTATTTATTCCTATTGTATGCTTGTATGTGATGATTGTGGACCGTAGAGAGCGATTCGTTCGAGGGATTTGAAGATCAATTCGTGCAAGAGTTTGAGCAGCAAGGCTTTGTTGAAGGCAAGTATTCCTTGATGCATGCCCGCTTGTCCTACATAACATGCATTTAGATTCACCGTTTTTACTTTTCGCTTGCATTAATTTGATGGGAACCTATTAAGGATCATGCCTAGCTTTTTACTACCTTTACTTTGATACCGGGAATTAAATTAATCTTGTGGTAGCTATTTCTAAGCATGATCAACTGGGAATTGGTATTAATCAAACTTGGTTACTTTTATATTCTATGTTCCGTTTATGATCTTTTACTTTACAAGACCACTTTAATATGTTAATCGGAACATGGAGAACCACCCAGGAAAACAGTACAACCACAAGAACTAATGGGCAATGGTCTTGGCTGAATAATTAGGAACTTTAGCTTGGGATGGTCTTACCTGATAAGGACAAGGGATCGGCGGTACCGTGTGGTATGGACTCGCTCTAGCGGGGGGGTTGGGTGAGTTATTCTTTTATAGTGGTGTATCGACCTCGCTAGGGGACTTTATACCTTGCTAATCGATCCGACCTTGTGGGTCATAACATGCTAGGGAACCTTTGTAAAGGCCATGTAGCGTCCCTATGCAATCACACCTCGAAGTGTGATATGGTGTCTTGCAAACACCGCATGGTTGGGTCTAAAGTTCTTCGGAGCTTTTACGCCGCTTGTGGTGAAAGTGTACAACCTCTCGCAGTGTTAAACTAATCGATTAGCCGTGCTCACGGTCAAGAGCGGCCTGGACACTCACATGATTAAATTATGGAACTTTAATGTTTAAATTGTTGTTTTATTCTTTATTCATGATGCTTTTATCTTATTGATTGGGTTGGTATGAACTTACACCTTTAGTAATCAGGTTGCTAATAAAACTTGACCAACTAAAATGCTAAAGTGCTTGAACCTTAGCCATCCACCATATGGCCTTGCATGTTATGTTGTTCTCTCTTGCTGAGTACGATATGTGCTCACGCTTGTTTATTCTCTTGCATCTACAATACCCGGAATTGCTACTCAGACTGGGAGAACTTTGAAGATATTCCAGGAGATTTCCAGGAGTTCTAGGTGTGCGTAGTCTTCAGTCAGCTGCCTGTGGAGGCATTTTGTCCGCTGCGAGAACTCGTTTATTTAAGATTCGTTTAAGACTATGGGTTGTAATAACTCTTTATTCGTGTGGCACTATTTTTGGTATTCATAATGTCTAAGTGTGTGTGTAACTTGATCCTGGCGCACACGTGATCAATGCATTCGGTTTTGCCTTTAAAACCGGGTGTGACATGACATCTTCATACGACGCACCTTTCAAGATCCAGTTGGATACCTTCGAATACTGGACATCATCGACTTGAGGCCTCTTTGAGGCCGGCACGCCTACAAGGCCTCCACGAGGTCGACCCAGCCAGACTCCTTGCTGCTATGCTAGGAGATCTGGGTGTCTCCACACTTCGTTCGATCAAGACCATGACGCGATTTTATTCTTTTGAGCATCAAACCAGCCATGCTGCCTACTTCAATGCTCGGGGACTACTCTATGAGTGCATCTTCAACGCCCTCTTGTTTTCCTCGGAAACCAGTTTCTCATGACGTCGTTACTTGATCTACTTTTTCTTCTCCTCTTCTTTTTTGGATCATCATACCGGCCATCCTGCCCCCCACGATGCTTGGATACTACTCTATGAGTGCATCTTTGATGCCCTCAGAATTTTTTCATCGTCGTTTCGATCTATTGGAAGTCTACTTCCTATAGATCATCACTCGACCTCTCTTCGTTTTGCAAAGACTTCAAACAGGTCAGCTGCTAAGCTGATTTGATCTTTTTTGGACCGATGTGCACGCTATTCGACCCGTCGATAGCTCTACGACTCCGTCATGACCTTTCTAAGGTCGCTGCGCCTACACCTCGCTCGGGGGCTTTTGAGACATGGGTACCCCTGGGTCCCCACCGACCAGGCTCACGGCCGTCCCCGACAAGTGGGTCCGGCCTACTAGAAGACCTACCGACCTGTTACTGGACCCAACCGACCTAGTTGGCACCCCAAACGACCTCCTGAAGACCTTCTAGAAGGTCCTCCAGATGACCTAGTTCATCACGACCTCAAGACTTGGCGTACAAGACAAAGGCCTCGGTGGATTTCGCCTGAAGCAGATCGACGGGATATGGCAAGATGTGTAACGTAGACTTAGGTCTCTTGGTCGTAACCGACCAGGAGTCAGGGAACCGACTTCATCCGCTGGCCAATATAAGGAGGACGAGGCGACCCTTTGTATCATCACGCAATCCCCAAGCAATCTAGACCAATAACTGGACGTAGGGTATTACTCTCTGGAGGCCCGAACCAGTATAAACTCACCGTGTTCTCTGTGTTCCGTGTACTCGTGTGCGACCTTCGAGTTCTTAGCCTTAGACTCCTCCCCGCTGAACAACTAAACCACAAAGATTAACAACCCCTTGGGCTGTTCAGATCTCACCATCTGACAATTTCTCACTCTCTCAAACCATCGCCGCCCCAAAGTCACCCCTAGGTGATTTTTGAGCTGCTCCACGGGATTTGGCTGTGGTTGGGGGCATTGGATTCTCCTCCTCTCCAAGAGCTCGTTCCTCCTCGAGTGTTCCGGAAACTTCGCAGGAATCCAACGGTAAAATCAATTCAAACTCTGGATTTCCCTATCTTTCAATGTAGTTCGTTCTAGTTGATTTCCTTTAGTCAAAAGCTTCAATCTAAGTCCTAGAACAACCCCTTATGATCTTGTTTCAATCCCTTGAACATATCGCTCGCACCTTCAATTTGTGCGTTCTAGGGTTCATGCCCGACCCGTCGGTTGACCTGGCTAGGGTCGGGGTGACCCAAAGGACCTCGATTCAGATGGTTCTTGTTCCCTATTCTAATACCAATCATGTCTTGCATATCTACATATGGGTAGAGAGAAGGGTAGCTATCGTGGCAAGGAGATTCACTCGGAATCAAGTGAGGAGGGGGAGCGTTCATCGGGTGAAGGGTATGGCATACATGTGCATGAAAAGAGGAATGAGCCTCAAGCTCCACCTTCCCATGCTTAAGGCCATGGTCATGGTCGAGATGGCAACCCCATTCTTCACAGAGGACCACCACCATTGGTGCTAGGAGCAAGAGGGTAAGTACCACTGATGAAGTTGGAGATCGATATGATGCGGATGTGGACTTGTCTCTTTATGTGCAGATGGCCATTCCAGTTCACCCCCCCGGAGTGTACAAGGTGTGATCCTACTTTGGTGAATTACATGAAGGCCAGGACCGACATGAGGCCACTTCGTTTTCAAGACCCAAGGGTGCTCCAAAGGTCTTTCTTCAGTGGTGATCGGTTTTGGCTTGCTCATCAAGCGGATTGGTATGAGTCAACCATCCTACCCAAGGGACGTATCAAAACTGAGATGAAGTGGATTGATTGGCCTTTCTTGCTTGATCTTCCTCCACCTATTGAAGAGGCTATGCAGGTTGTCCACACTCGTTGCTAGTACACGGGGATGCTTATCTCATGGGCTTACGTTTGGACTACTCTCAGGAAGTGTTGGCACAATTCTATGCCACTCTTTATGTTGATCGATATGAGAATGCCTTGCATTTCACCCTTGGTGGTAAGAGGTTCTCAATCACTGTTAGTGAGTTTGCTATGCTTTTCAAACTTAGAGGTGCAACAACTACAAACCAATTCTCTAGTGATCTTGTCCGACTTGATAGTGGAGATCAGCTAGAAGTGACTAAAATGAGATTTATGTATGATCGTGCTTATGGAAATATCAACTATTGTCATACAAGTGAACTCACCCCCTACTACAAGATGCTCAACCTCTTGTTTAGGTATACTTTTGTTCTAGTGGTGGTGATTCTGACAACATTTCTTATAGAGCTAGAAATTTGCTTTATCAAATGGCTCCCGGTCAACCTAAGTTCAATGCTGCCATTTCCTTTGGAATGAGATTATCATTTGCTCACACACTTCATCTAGTGGTTGTCACTATGCACCGTATATCTTTTTGATGGTTAATCATGCCACTAAACTTGATCTTAAGACGGATGTCATTCATGAGCACTACAAGACTAGCAAAGGCAAGCTTGTTCAAACTTTTAGACTTGGTAAGCATCAGGCCGGTGCTGATGCTAGAGGATCGTATCTGGGCATTTATCCTATTGATGGACCCAATGATGCAGGTGCCTCCTCCTCTCAAGCTCCACCATCAAGGAGTCTGTATGATCCCCTTCTAATGGAAGGTGCTTCTCACTCTTGTGGGGCTCTTAGGGGTAAGAAGGGGAAGCTAAATTACCTTGCCAAGGGTTTATTTTCTTACTTCAACATGCTTCGCAAAGATGCTAGCTAGAGAGCGTGAGGCCAACCGTCGTTGGTTGGCTCAAGATCTACATAGGTAAGAAAAGAATCAAAAGGACATGGCAGCTCGGCTCAATCTTCCTCATTCTCCAGTGCATGAGATGAGAACCTTTGATCCTCCATCTCCCATTCCTAACCCGTGGGAGGACCTTGACTCTTGGGACCTGGTTGATGATGATGAAGAGGAAGAAGACTATGGAGGTGGTGAGTGTGATGATGAGGAGTACGACGATGACGAGGAGTAGCTCCCTTTTTGGTTCTTGTTGCCAAAGTGGGAGTGAATTTGGAGGATGGATGGAAGCCCCTCATCACTATCTATCTATCTATCTTTTATCGCTATTCATGTAATAGAACTAGTGGACATGTAATGAACTATGTGTGGTGTGATGGATGGTGATGTGCCAAGTGCAAACTTTTATTAGTAAAACTTAATTGTGGTACTTTTATCTATGCTAGTGTGATGTATGAACCTTATTTATTTTGTGTGATGCATGTGTTGGTTGATATCTTGTTATTTCTCACTTTATTGTTGTGATATACTTGTCATATGCATCACAGATTATTGCTTATCACACCTTTGCACCTTGTGTTGTCTGAAATGATTTAGAGGGAGCCCTCTCTAAATATGTGCTATTGGGATTTGAGGCCATTTTATTTGAAAAGGCACACATTTAGGGGGAGTTTTCATCTAAATAATTGGATACAACACTTCATTTTATTCCTCTCTTATGAGCTCAAATTATAGTTGTCATCAATCACCAAAAAGGGGCAGATTGAAAGAGCATCTAGGCCCCTAATTATTTTGGTGATAATGACAAATATAATTTGGGTATTTGACGGTTCAATCGAGTGTGTGCGGGAATAAAAAGAAAGAAATAAGAATATTCAAATGAAGGCCCTAAATTTTATTCAAAAGCTGTTGAAGCTCAATTGGCGCTTTAAATTTAATTTTCAATTTGAATTTGAGTTTAGGAAACACCGTACTATAATGAGGGACATGATCGGTTGGTTGAGGCTCGCTACAAGTGCTCATCTTGAGATCTTCTCATCTTTTCTTAAAGTGAATATCCCTAGAAAAACCCTAGAAAACCTTAGAAAAGCCTTAACCTTGTCCTCACTATCTGTCCGGGTGAACCGGCCTGGGTGGCCGGGTGAACCGGCCTGGGTGACCGGGCGACCCGGGACGACTCTGGAGGGAGCCGGGTGACCCGGCCACTTGGGCCGGTTGACCCAGCCAGGCTGCAGGAAGCCAATAACGGCTAGCTCGGGGGAGTTGGGTATAAATACCCCTTCTTCCTCCTTTCTAGGGTTCCGCCTTCCCTTCCATTGAAACCTCCCAAGCTTGCTTCCCTCTCTCCCTACTCCCTTCCAAGCACTTCTAGCTAAGATTACTTCTAGGGTTTGAGTGTGAGAGGCCTTTGAGGTGTAGGATTAAGCCCCTTTGTGAGAGCTCTTCACTCTTTTCTCTCAATAAGCACTTGTGGTGGCCTGGGTTGATTGATTCACATTTGTTACTTTTGAAGCTTGCTTCTAGACGGTTAGGCATCGCCTGTTGAGTGCCCTCTCTATGTGGAGCACCCGAGATCATTTGTATTATCCATCCTTTGTGGATTTCTCTTAGTGAGCACCAATTTTCCTTTGTGGGAATTGGGTGAGGAAAAGAGGCTCTTGGTGATAGCCCTCCCTTCTTGGGATCCTCAATGGAGACGTAGCTTTCTTTGTGGGAGTGAACAATCATTTGTCTCTTGTTTGTTTGAGTTCATCCCTTTTCTCTAACCCTAGAAGCTATATTTGAATCGATCTCCATATTTGTGTTGTTGCTTGTGAAATCCTTGGTTGCAGGTGGTGACTATCTCATATACGCAAAGTTTGATTCATTTACTTTCTGCAAATTCAAGTTTTCCATAGCTTATTGTACTCTATCTTCGTACGCTGGTTGATCCGGCCAAAGTGCCAGGGTGACTCGGACCCCCCTAGGTCATCCGGTCACTCGTGCCGGGTCATCCGATTCCTGATCCGCTACTCAGTTTTTGCAGACTTTTAAAGTGATCCTATTCACCCCCCTCTAGGCATCACAAGGTCCTTTCATGGATAACCAAGGCAACTTCATTCTTTAAGGAGGACCTAGTTGCTTGATGTTGTTTGAAGATGAAGTTGTTTCGAGTGATCCGAATGGATGATCTCCATCACTCCATGAAGAAAGCTCATGCACCTAGGGTCTTATTTCTGCCTAGTTGTCCTTGTCAACTAACATATGTGGCAACAAACAAGCAAAACAGAACTACAAAAGTAAATAAGGAGGGCGGTCATCTCCCTTATGCTTGACAATTGACAACACCAGCAAGGAGAATAGCAGCAGTGCTATGTGGTAGAATTCGTCTAAAAAGAGACTTGTGATGGTATAGATAGGCCAAGACGTACATCGTGCCAATTACGAGGATCTATATCCATCGAGTTTCGCCAATTAAAGGGTTGAGAGTTCAAAGAGAGAACCGGATAAAGGTGGATGGTTGAAGGCGAGTCCAATTCTATCTGATACACATAAAATACATGCAAGATACATATACTAGTTGGGGTGTTTCAACAAAAGGGCAAATTGTAAAGGCATTGACCTTTGCTTTTGATATTCAGTGACATTTCTCAGAAGTAGGAGTTGTTTTGAAAGTGGATAATTTTCCTAGATTCTCACGGTAAATCAACTCTCACTATAGGAAATTAAAGTGAAATTTCTATGTTTGAAACAAGGTCTTCTGCGAAAAAATATCATTGTCCCACAGACCCCATATGGGGTTCAAAGTTTTCCGTACACAACAGGTAGGCTGGCATACTTTTTTTTGTTGAACAAACCGCACAAGACAATGCGTGTTTCATTGATATAGCAGAAAAAATACAAGACGACGACCCTAGAAGGTCATAGGCATGAAACAAAAAAGAAAGGAAAAACAACTATACTCACCTGGTTGAATTGGGACATCAACACGGGTACAACTCAGTCACAAGTCCTTCCCACCTGAACGAACCAAGGTTGTATGATTCATAATGAAATTACAATGAAGACAACAACAATTATGCTAAAACCAAGCTTGGATAGCATCAACCAATAAATCAGCAACAGACTACTGGAAGCTACCCAAAAGGGACACGATGCCCCTCTTCACTCCACCGGTGTTCTCCTTCTGGTGGCGAACTTGCTTCTCCGGTGAGAAGTCCCCCCGGTCGGCGGTATGTGGAGCCCCTTTCTAATCCGTGTTCCTTGTGAGATCTCCATCGCGTCTTCCTGCTCCCCAGTGTTGTGGTTTGATTTGGTTTGCTGTTCAAGCCCTTCTTTGCTTCGCATTCTTCATTTCTCCCTGGTAGCCCTTTCTCTCCTCATTTCGGGTTTTGGTCTTTGGACATGGAATTCTTATGGTCAAAGCTAGATTTCGAGATTGGGATGCATTTTGAAAAGAACCTTCAATGTTCAACTGGAAGATGTATTCATGATTCAGTTGGTAATGATAGTGGGTTTCATCTACTGGCCACCTTTCGGCGATATCTGTTCCAGCTTAACGAAGAATCGGTTGCTATTGCTCTTCAGTCCTGCCTTGGTGGCCTTGCTCAATATTATTGTGTTTCATTCTAGAGCCATAATCATTTCAGATTTACAGTCTCTTGTAAAAAAGTGGGCTTTGCCATTTACAAGCTGAGAAGATTTATTGGGACTTCTTTTGATGTTTATTTTCATGTCTGGAGTAATGGCGCCCCTCACTGGGAGCGTGAAAAGAGATTATGGGAAGCTGAGGAAGCTAAGAGATGGAAGAAAGTCATGTCTAGAAATCAGAAACGATCGATGTACAAGTCTTCTCGATCCCCCAGAAAGCATCTCAAGAGGGTTCACTTTGCTGGCAAACACATTTTGGATTCTCCAGTTGCTAAATCTTTTCCTTCTGTGAAGCCCTCAACCATTAAGTTTGGCAGTTTTGTCTTTGATCTTTATTCTGATGCAGATTCCGTGAGATCCACCCATGAGCGTCGTGGCATTCTTAAGAAACCTGGTCCTCTTCCTGATGAAGAGGTGATTTTTCACAAAGAGGGAAACAATACTCTCTTTTCGTCTTTGGATTGTTCTTTGGGTCAAGATTCTGGCAATGTTTCTCCTTCTCCGGAAGGTTCTAGAATCTTCCATAACCTTAATTGTTCAGGCAATGATTCATCTCCCTTGGAAGACTCCAGATGCTTCCTAAGGCCTAGCTGTTTGACGGCCAACAAGATCATTAACTCTACTGTTCATCTCGAGGTCATTGATAATGCCCGCCGTCTTGGAAAGTGCACTCAATGTTTTAGTCTTAATCACCGGCGGTTGGAATGTCGTGCGCCGCTGAGATGCGCTGCTTGTTTTAAGTCTGGGCATGTGTTCAAATTTTGCTCTACTTTGGCCCGGCCCAAGATCTATTGGAGGCCTAAGTCCGCCCATGCTTTAAGGCCCAGGATGGAAACCCATCAGTCATCCTCGGAAGACGATGAGTCGGGCGGCAACCGTGTTTTGCCCCCAATATACAGTGAATCTGCAGAAAACCCCAATAGCAATGGAGAACTCGCCTCGCCATTAGAACCAGAATCACCCCGCTCATCCAGCACTGAAGCTCCGAGTGGCGAGGTTACCGAAGAAATGGCAAACTTTGAAGTTGACCCTGCTCCATTCGTCCTGGAGGGGATGAATGTCGAGGATTGGGCTCGTTCTGCTCGTGGGAGGATCATCATCGCGGCCAATCCTCCACGTCGTCATGAAGACTATGCTATCATCTCGATCGACCCCCCTCCTCCAGCAAATCAGATTTATGAAGCAATTAATGAAGTTCTGGAGTGTTTTGAGGATGAACATGGTGTGCGTTTCCGTTCCTGCTATCCGTCTCCATTGGGGCTTTGTCTTGCTCAGTTTCCCTTGGCCATTGCTCGACAGGCCATGATCAACCTGAGTCCGCATCATATTGGAAATGGCAGGGAGTTGAGGGTGGTGGAACATGATAGGGGGATTAATCTGAGAAACTCCCCGTTTTCTCGCACTTGCTGGGTTCTGTTTCTTGCGTTCCCGCTGGATTTTCAGACGCGTGATATACTGCAACAAGCTGTTGGTCTCTTTGGTTCGGTTGTCACTTGGACTGATAACTCCAGGTTTCGGTCCAGAATCCTTCTCAGATGCCGTGTCACTTTTGTAAGCAGGATCCCTAGGAGCATCGTCATTATTGAAAGTGGTATGGTGGCGGATGGTGGACATTCCTGGACTGTTCCTGTCTTTGTGCTAGAAAGCAACCCGAATGATGTCCTTCCTGGTGATGAGGACCTCATTCCCCCCAATGGAAATCCTCACCTAGGGATTAATCAGCAGATGGATGTGGATCACCAGGGTCACTTTGAAGATGTTGGGGATTTACAAGATGTTCAGCAAGCTAATATTGATCAGGGCTGGCAAATTCCATCTCCTCCCCATCCTGCCCAAAATGATGGATGGGATGAGTGACCACAGCAGGAGGGGGAACTGGTGGGTGACAATGAATTGAATCTGGTTAACAATCTTGCTAATCAAGTTATTGTGAACGCTGTAGAAAATGGTCTGATGCGGCACCCTGAAATGCCACAAGACAGTAGCTCTGTCAGCAGTGAGGCTACGACTTTTTTCAGAGCTCAAGGAGTTCCTGTCACTCTAGAACTTCCCCTCCCCCCTCTTGGGGAAGTATCAAGAACTGCTAATCTGCCTCAGCTATCTGGCATTGAGTTTGAAAGTGATTTCCCTATCAGACAATTGGCAAATAGATTTGGGCTACATCCTGTATTTGGCCCAAGTCCATTAGTTGAGATGTTGATCAAAGAATTGGCCCAGAGGGCCTCTTCTCTACAGGCTATGCTCCCTCTGAAAGCTCCCTTGCAAGCCCACTAGTGGAACACTTATCCCCAGTCATGGGTTGTACCAGGAAACTGGTTCTATAATGTCAACAATCCTAATTGGGGTAATAATGCTGAAGCTTCTAGCTCCACAGGAATCAGACTCCCCAGGCTGCAATTGTTAGGTCCAGCACATCCTGTTGAGAGCTTGGATCAGAGTGAATAGGCTCTGCACGCCAACCCACTGTCCATTTCTAAGAATGGAGGTAACCCTTCAAGTGTTGCTCCCCTGGGGGAAGGAATGGATAGGCCAATTGGTTCAGTGTTTGCAGATAGTAGTTTGACTTTGCCACTTGAACCTTCTTCTCCTACTTGCACTCCCTCCCAGCAGCACCACAAGAGGAAGACTAAAGCTAGGACACCCATTGTTGAAGATGAGGTGAGGAGGAGTGCCAGGCTCAGAAGAAATGCTGATGCAATCCATATTCAGTTGGAGAACAAGCCCTGGAAGAAAAGAGGAGATGCTAGGAAGACTGTCAACTACTCGAAGGTTGAGGAACTCAAAGCTGATATCATCACTGGGAAGTTTGAACAACATGAGGCCGAAGACCGTGAGATTGAAGACATCAATGCAACCCTCCTGGTGGCTCCTGGTGGAGCTGGGAACTGGTTTTTGTGGGGTTTCTCCTTTGGAGCTGAACACCTCCACTTTGCAGGACTCCTCTGAAGATTGACTCAATGATCCACAAACTTTCTCATTCTTTTGGGCTCTGGTGGGAATTTATTTTGAATTACTCATGCTGTGTTGAGCAGGACCTATATTTTGGCACTGGTGGGTTGGTTGGTTCGCAAACTTGGAACATTATCTGTTGGTGGTGTGCTTACATTTTGTTCTATTTGTTTTGGTGGTCTTAGAGGCTTTGCTTCCTTGCTTGCTGTCTCTTCCCTCCTTTGTTGATTTTTAATGAATAGAAACTGGAATATCTTATGCTGGAATGTTAGAGGGCTCAATGACAAAGATAAATGGGGCTTACTGAGAAACAAAATTGAAGAGTGTGGGGCGAATATTTTCTATTTTCAGGAAACCAAAAGAGACCACATTGATATTCGTTTTCTGAAAAATTTTGCTCCCAAGAGATTTGATAATTTTGAGTTTTGTCCCTCCTCTGGTGCTTCGGGGGGCATTCTGGTGGCTTGGGTCTCCCGGTTCTTCTCTGTGACTGTCCATGAAAAACACCCCTTTGCTATCAGGCTTACGTTCACTTCTGCTATCAACTCCATTTCCTGGAACCTGGTTGTTGTTTATGGGCCTTGTAGACAGCCAGATCGGGATGAATTTGTCAATTGGCTTTATAATCTAGATATAGATGAGGAGGATCTGTGGTTGTTCATGGGGGATTTCAACTTCTACAGGTATGCTGAAAATAGAAATAGATCGGGTGGAAATTTTAATGACTCATTGGTTTTTAACAACATCATAATCCACCTAGGCCTAGTTGAGATCCCAATCAAGGCTCGGAGCTTCACCTGGAGCAATATGCAATCAAGCCCGCTGTTGGAGCAACTTGACTGGGTGTTCACCTCCCCTTCCTGGACTTCTCAGTTCCCAATGACAGTGGTGATTCCTTTAGCTAAGACAACCTCTGATCACTTACCCTATAAAATTCAGATTGGTACCAATATCCCCAAGGCTAATATTTTTAGATTTGAAAACTACTGGCTTAGTCACCCTTCTTGTTTTGAGTTGATCAAGAATGCATGGTCCACCCCTTCTATTGGAAATCTGGATAGTGCGAGAACCATCAGTGCAAAATTCAAACTGCTTAGAAGAATGCTTAGGTTATGGGCTAGAAATACTTCCAATCTCTCCATTCTGATAGCTAACTGTAACATGACCATTGCATTTTTCGATAAACTTAAGGAGATCAGGCCTCTTTCCCATCATGAATTTATGTTCAGAGTGATCATCAAAAGACAAATTCATAAGCTTACTGCCATGCAGAATACTTACTGGAGACAAAGATTTACATAGAGGTTGGTTCAGTTTGGGGATGAGAACACAAAATTTTTCCATGCTATGGCTTCTGAGAGATACAGGAAGAATGTGATCAGCCAAATTGTGGATTCCTCTGGTCGAATGATTGCTGATCACATAGAGAAAAGTGCACTTTTCTATCAGGAATTTAAAAGTAGAATGGGATGCTCTATTCCCACCAGTCTAAAGTACCAGCTTAACAACATTGTTCCCTGCTGTGGCAATCTATATCACCTCTGTCTGCCTTTTGGTCAAGAGGAAATTGAAAATATTATTCTTGATTTGCCTTCTGAAAAAGCTCCAAGGCCTGATGGTTTCAATAACTTGTTCTTTAAAAGAGCTTGGCATATCATTAGGGAAGATCTCTTTAAGCTGTGCACAGATTTCTTCAATCATGATGTTGACCTAAAAAGTGTTAACCACTCATACATCACTTTAGTCCCAAAGATTGATAATTCGGAGAAGGTTTCTGATTTCAGGCCCATTTCTCTTATTAACTCTGTTCCCAAGCTGGTGGCAAAGATTCTAGCAAATAGATTACAAAAGGTGACCACTCAGGTTGTGCATAAGAATCAATATGGGTTTGTTAAGGGTAAAACCATCCAAGATTGTCTTGGTTGGGCCTTTGAATTCCTTCACCAATGCCACCAATCTAAAAGAGAAATTGTTATTTTGAAGCTTGATTTTGAAAAGGCGTTTGATCTTGTAGAATTTTCTATAGTGCTGGATATGCTTAGAGCCAAAGGCTTTCCTGACAAATGGATCCTGTGGGTCGAATCTCTACTGAACTCTGCCACTACTTCAGTCTTACTTAATGGCACTACCGGAAAAGAGTTTCAGTGCAAAAGAGGTGTTCGACAGGGGGATCCTCTATCCCCTATCTTATTTGCTATTGCGGCTGACTTAATCCAGTATGCTATTAATCACGAGTTCCAGCAGGGGATATTGGCCCCTCCATTTCCCCAGAATGCTGATCTCCCCTTCCCTGTGGTCCAATATGTAGATGACACCATCATTGTTATGCAGGGAGAAGAGCAACAGTTGCTCATTCTAAAAGACACTCTTCACAAAATTGAGCTCTCCAGCGGTCTGAAAGTGAACTACCACAAGTCCTGCCTTGTGCCTATTAATATTAATGCCCAGAAAACAGATTCACTGGCTGCTTATTTTGGATGTATGGTGGGTTCCTTCCCCTTTACATACCTAGGCTTGCCTTTGGGGCTTTCTAAGCCTTTGGTCAGAGATTTTGCCCCCCTCATCTGCAGAGTGGAAAGGAGGCTGGCTGCTTCTTCTCAGTTTCTTTCGTATGCTGGCAGACTTCAGTTGATCAATTTTGTGCTCTCTTCTTTGCCAACCTACTACATGTGCTCCGTCAAACTTCTTGTGACTGTGATTGAGGTCATAGATAAATACAGGAAAAACTGTCTGTGGAGAGGGAAAGAATTCAACCAAAAGAAATACAACCTTGCTGCATGGGACCTAGTCCGAAGGCCAAAGAGCAAGGGGGGTCTTGGTGTGGTTAATCTTGCTCTTCAGAACAATGCTCTTCTCCTGAAGCAGCTTGATAAATTCTATAGGAAAGCTGATGTGCAATGGGTGAGTCTCATATGGCATAAGTACTATCAGAATGTAATTCCTCATCTGGCTAGAGAAAAATGCTCTTTTTGGTGGAAGGACATTCTCAGACTACATGTTCTTTAAAGAGGTGTTGCAGTCTGCTTGCCTTCTAGGGGAGATACTGTTGCTTTCTGGGAGGATGTTATTGATGGAAACTTGCACTCTGACACCTTCCCAAATCTTGCTGGTTATGCAAAGGATCCTAAGGCTTCCCTCTGGAAGCTTAGAAATGAATGCAACCTCATTAATTGTTTCAATATTCCCATGTCCAGAGCTGCATACAATGAATTTCTTCTCCTACAACAATACATTGATTCACTTCCTGCCCCTGATAGATGTGAGAATGACTCCTGGAGGTTCATTTGGGGGCATCAGGTCTATTCCTCCAGTAAATATTATCAGTATCAATTCAAAAACTTGACGCCTAGCAGGGTGCTCCTTTGGGTTTGGAAATCAAACTGTATTCCCACGATAAAATTCTTTACTTGGCTTGTTCTGAATGATAGGCTAAACACGAGAAACATCTTGAGAAGAAGAAAGAAATTCCTGGAGGAAGGATATAATTGTGCTCTTTGACATGAGGAGATCGAAGAGACCTCTGAGCATCTATTCTTTGAGTGTTCCGCAACTGCTTGTCGATGGTTTGCGTTGGGCATATCTTGGAGTGATTCTGGCAATACCCACCAGAGGATTTACTTGGCTAAGCATGCCTTCCCCCATCCTTTCTTTATGGAGGTCTTTATGATGGCTGCCTGGTGCATTTGGACTGAAAGAAACAGGCTCATCTTTAGTAACAAGCCCCCTGGGCTATCTACTTGGAAGTTGTATTTCAAGGAGAATCAAAAGCTCTCTGCATCAGTGCATTTTAGATTGGCTTGAGGCCATATAGGATTGAGTCTTCCAGTTTTTTGCTTCTTCTCCTTTTTGTAGTCTTCGTTTGGTAAGCTACTCCTAAGCCTAACTACTGGTTAGGTGCCTTCTTCCCCTCCCTGGCTCTTTGAGGCTCATTGTAAGTTTTGGTTCTTCCCCTTTATTAATATATTTGTTGCTGGGGGGCTTTGCCCCACAGTTGTTTTAAAAAAAAACACGAGTACAACTCAACAACCCTGACCGACCGGTTGGATTGAAACATCAACACGACCGAGCCTCTACACATGATGATGACAGTGGAGAAAGAAAACACAAACCATAGGTCCACCCACATTCCGCACCCTTGCAGTCATCAAATCTCCACCATGATCCGGTGTCGATAGAGAAGCAAAAGGGGTAGGAACCACCACACCAAAAAGGCTACCGCCATGCAGGACCCTTTGCCGTAGTGTTGCTGCAACAAAGCAAAACCATCTGACGGAGTGAAAACGCCGAGTCTGAGCAACCACAATGTGCGAGGGGGGGGGGGCTCACCACATCCGCCGTTGGACTCCCCCTCTCTCGTGCGCGAGGGCCTCGCCACGCCCGCCACAAAGCTCCTTGCAACGGGCTCATTTGTAAAATTGTCGTCGAGATAGCAAGCAAAGCTACTCAACCCCCAAAGAACCGAATCAAACCACCATACCGCTGTTGTGATTCGACTTCCTTTCACCGCCACCCCTCACACGAAGTCACAACTCTAAAACTAGTAGCACAAGGAAGCCACCTACGCCGGCATCTACCGTTGTCCTACATTGGGACACTACGTGAAAACTGGCTTTGGTAACGGGCGTAGATCGCCTTTGGTAACAGGCATTGCCCGTTACCGATCAAGTGTTACAAATAAGCCAAGAAAGGTAACGGGCAGATTCCCGTTACTAATAAGACATATTCGTAACGGGCATTAAACAACGACCGTTACCACAACTAGCCACCCGTCACGTGAAATGGCTGTTTCTCCGGGCCCACAGGGACCTTTCATAACGGGCACCAAAGAAAAGCCCGTTACAGAAGCTCAATATCAGAGACACCTGATGTGCACCTGCGTCTCCACTATCTTGACGAAATGAGAAGCGTCTATTTCACGCGCGTCTCAGCACAACTGATATTCGTAACGGGCATCAAACAACGACCGTTACCATAACTAGTCACCGGTCATGTGAAATGGCTGTTTCTCTGGGCCCACATAGAACTTTGGTAACGGGCATGAAACAAAGCCCATTACTATGAAATTAACATCAGAGGCGCATTCTGTGAACCGGCGTCTCCACTGTCTTGATAAAATGAGACGCATCTGTTTCTACGCGCGTCTGCTTTCTGTCTATTAAAGGAGACACTTGCTTTCAACCTGCGTCTCCTATATTTCGATGAACGGCCAGGTCCTGGGGCCCACCAGTCAGGATTGGTAACAGGCTTTTACACTGCCCGTTATATTGTGAGCATTTTTGTAGCGGGCTTTCCGAATGAAGCTCATTACTCACTGATCAGTGTGTGTACCGAGATTTAATTAACATCCGTTACAGATACGACGGCCACCCCTACAGTAACCTGCCTGGTTGCCGGCGGCATCCTGGAACCAGCCAGGATTTGGCAGCCACTAGGGGCTGCATCCTGGGACCAGCCAGGATATGGCAGCCACCACAACAAGGAGACATCACAAACACATTCTCACATCACAGATATAGGCAAAGCAAGATCACATTTATAGACAAGATAGGATCACATCAAGTTTCAAGTTACTCTTATCAGGGCTTGTTTGGATAGAGTCATGAGAAAACTGCCTGAACCAGGCAGTATCTGACCCCAACCAAGCAAGCCAAGCAGGTTTCTCAAGCAACAACACCTAACTAAAGAAGACTGAATGAGTTTCAAATTTCTGGTCACAATAAACTCATGGTGCACCACTGTAGAACTTGCCCTTTCGGTCGATGGTCTCCTTAAGAATGTACTTGCACAGCATCTCCCGAACACGCTTTACATCTTCTGTGGAAACATCTACAGGAGGTTTGAAATCCTGCAAAATACAACCATTTATGAGAATACAAGTAGAAATCATTTTCTAAAATTAGATGGATAATATGAGCAGAGACAAGGTTGAGCATTATTATCTACTTACATCAGCCTTCTTGATGTCAGGTATGTCATCGAGTAGTCTTAACATATGGAATGCCACATGGAATCCACACAAAGAGGACCCCCGTGGCTGCTGAGCACACTGCATCGAGGTACCAAAATGACAAGTTAATGCAGTACCAAATAGGTAAAGGGACCATAAAAATACCTCGGTCTTACAGCGAGATTTGTTTTGTGCTTGAGTGTGGCTTTTGGCTTTCTTTCTTTCCTTTCGTCACTCTGTCCTACGCATCACAAAAGGCCCTGCATGATCAGCAATACCAATTACAAACACTAAGAGATTGATTTTTTGTGAACAAAAAATACTGTACCAAAGGCCCTGCATGGTCAGCAATACCAATTAGAAACACTAAGAGATTGATTTTTTGTGAACAAAACCTACAAGAAACTGACCAGTTCAAAACATTTTGGAGGTCTGGGAACTTTAGCGGGGGATGTTGTTTAGCAGAATCTAGATACCAAACCTCTTTGAACTTCATACAGATGATCACTGTTACCCAGTGGTTGGTGCAGTAGGCACCCACCACGTAGTAGTTGTTCATCATTGCATTTGAGATTGCTTTGCCAACTTGCTGAGAACGTTGAGAAATATTTGTTGAAGTAAACAAATCTGGATCTAAAAACCCAACACTGATTTGCTTCTCTGCTGCCTTGTCCATCATTTTCCTACAAAAAATAAAATTGTTAGCATGCATGAACTTTGCGGTCAAAATTAAAGAAATATCTTTATAGGTTTTAAAGGACTTACAATGTCCACAACCTCATGAAGGTAACATCTAGAGAAGCCAGGGTTGTAAGGTTAAACACACTACTGAATTCAATGTTTAACATTAAAGCACCACAACCACCTTTAAAGTAGTCTTGATCCACCTTTGCTTGAAAGACAAGTTTATCCTTACTGTGTTCCATGACATAAGCATGCAACTTGGCATAATTTGGTCCAGCAGCCTTTACATTTGCTTCTGACAACATAGGTGAACCAGGCTTGTATTTTGGTCGGTCCTGTTCTGTCCCATTAACACAGTTAAGAATCTCATCTTTAGACAGAGGTTTCCTGGCCTGGTTCCCCTTCTGCAGTGGAGATTGCCTGGGCTCCTCCTATTGCAGAGGCTGCTGTATTTGTTGCATCTGCTGCTTAGGGGGAGATTGCCTGCGCTCCTCCTCCTCCTATTGGAGAGGCTGCTGTTTCATCTGTTGCTTATCCTCATGTTGCAGCTGCTGCTTAGGCGTAGTTTGCCTAGGCTTCTCCTGCTGTTGTCGACACTCTTGCTGCTGGAGAGGCTATTGTTTCGTCTGTTGATTATCCTCAAGTTGCAGTTGCTGCTTAGGCGGAGTTTGCCTGGGCTCCTCCTCCGGTTGTTGTCAACACCTCTATTTGATGTTGTACCCCTGCCACCTGTTGCGGCTTCAGGGTTGGGATGTCTCATCATGGGTGGTATAATGATCCTGTCCTTTGGCCATTGGATCCTTTGAACGAGAGCCGCAGCTAGGGTTGCTACGTCACCCCCATCAATTGGTACAGGCAGAGATTATTGACTCGTATTGGCCCACACATAAGTAGGTTGCACCACAACATACCCATCTTGCACCAGTACTGAATGGCAAGCCTTTTGAGATGGAAAGACTTTCGCTAGTGCGAGCTCCACGGTGCCATCCAAAAGGCTACACACGGTTGGCTCTGTCAGCTTATCTATTGTGTCCGGCATAGGTGATCGACTATCACTGTGCACTTCATTCGCTTCGTCACCGTTGGCATTCCAATGATCTTGCTCTCTGCCATCTTCCTCCCTGACATGCACATGTTCTTCCTCGCTGTCATGCCCATCTTCTTCCTCAATGCCATCCATATCTTCTTCCTCGCTGCTACTGACAGGCGGTGGTAATTGGGAAGGAAGAAGTGCATTTTTGGGTATGTTGATGCCTGATAATCTTAGAGCATGGAAAATTGATCTAAATGTTTTGTCCACCATCCACTACAAGAAACTATTTAATCTGTGATGTAATCATTCTGTCGTGGATTAAATAACGCAAATCAGCATCCGCGGCGATTTATATTATCGTGGTGGAATGAGCGTCATTGATTAAATTTATCGACGTTCCCTAATAAACGTCACAGTCTGTAACGTATCTGGATCGTCACGGAGTAGCCCAAGACCCATGCAGCCCAACCCAAAGTCCAGTTTTAGTGACGGAAATAATCGTCACAGTGTTGACGCAAAATCAGCACCTCACGCTAAGCACACAGCAAGCCGAAAGAAGCTGGCTTAACACGCGCAATGAATCCTGAAAGCGTGCCAGTCAATTTTCCTGAAACTGACAAAGTGATAAAAAATAGTTAGATAAAACTTGGAACTTGCCGGGTGGTACCAGACAGTTCCATATTTACTGCTAGAAAGCCAATTAAAATGATATATAGCTATAACAAGCTATCTATCAGCAGTTCAAATATCATTCGAGAGCTTTAAAACATGAAAACAGGATATAGCCGAATGGATGACGTGAGCATGACAAAAGATCAGTCTTTGTTTAAAGAGCGTTATTCACACGTAATCATGACCCATTTTTGAAGATAAATAACAAATAAAATAGATAAGGTAAAAGCATGATTAAAAATATGAAGTAAACAAGCATGCATAGGCCAAAAGCACTAGTCTACCGCATGTCTAGGTACTTTCAAACCCGTCAGGTATGAAACCAAACAAGTTAATCCACCGCATGATACAACTTGTTTGAAATCACACCACCAACCACAAAGAGATTAATCCACCGCATGATACAATCTAAATATGGAAAGCTAAAAGCATGCATTGTTTAAAACAAACTTATGAGCATGTTTTATTCGTGGAAGCACTACCGAATGCGGCTGTACAGCCGAATCGGGTTCCGTGGAGAAGGAACAAACATTGCCAAAGATGATAAACCTATCAGATTGGATCGAAATCTAATCCACCGGATGATTAGCTCTAAAACAACCCAAAAAACCTGCATCTACCGCATGATACTCAGTTCTTTCAAGATTTACACAAGATTAGCAAGCTTGAACCCGCAACACGTGACAACTTAATTGGTTCGGGTTGGGCTATTTGGGAACATGTGATCCACGTGTCGTTTTGAGCTAAAGATGTGATCATGTGTCGTAAGGATCACCGAACAAAATAAAGCCGTTTCAAAACAATCTAAATTGGGCAAAAGAGTGTTACAAGAATTTAAACATAAAGTAAAAACTCAAGGCAACACATGGTAACTTAATGAATCTACCAGATCTTGCCAAATCTAGTAGAGCCGATAACTAGCTCCAAGCTAGATCTTAGTCTACCGCATGGCTCATGATCTAACTATAAACCTTCTTGAACCAAGCTTAAATCCACCGCATGATACTAAGCAAGGTAACAAGACTTCCTGCATCACGGTCTAAATCCACCGCATGATACTAGACATGATACAAGGTTGCCGGTACTTACTGAGGTCGACGGATCGATGATTCCCCTCGAAGAACTCGACAACACAACTAAAGGACTCGAGAATTTGGCGTAAAGCCGGTTTGTTGTGAAATTGTTCGATCCCTATTACATACATCAAGGGTTTATATTTATACCCTTGTCCTAACATGACTCCTGGTCGACTACGAGTACAACATTTAATGTCTAAATTAATGCTCCGACGCCAATGTCCGTCTCGTATACGCCATCAACTCGTTCTCTCCTTGCATCGGGCCACGTCACCACGCATTCCCAGAAACTTCCCTTTTAAAAGCGCAAACAGTCCTTTTGCTGAACGATGGCGCACTGCCAACCGCAAGCGTCCTTTATCGATTCCTTAGAGGAGATTTTTCCTAGCCGAATGGTATTCATCACCAAGCTCGTCCCACAAGTCAGCCTCTTTCCTGTACCATTTTTTGGTGTTAACATATGCCCCTTCAATTACGGGATAAAAGTGATGTTATTCCGAAATTGACCATAAATGCCCAACGTCTTTGAGCTGATCCGTTCAACACCCATTCCTGCTCTTCGCAATCTGTTGGAGTCTCCGCCCAGATCCAAACCCTAGGTCATCAACTTTCAAGCTCAAATCTCCAATGGCGGACCAAAATCAAGCTGTTCAGGTAAATATCATTCTCTTCAAGTCCATTCGGTACTGCTTTTTTCGACCCCCAACTTAGATTTCTTCCTCTGCCTTCTCCTGATAGGCCCAATCCACTGAGCTCTTGATCCCCATCGAGGATAAATCACCATCATGTTTCCTTGGTCATGCGGGAATCCCTGACCCCCTTGAGTTTATTGAAGCCGAATCCAACAGAGTACCTTTCAAATCAGCTTTGGTGAGACCCCATGCGTGGCAAGATGCCTTTAAGAATTGGCATCTGCCCCCAATCGCAGGCTGGAGGAACTGGTATAAGAGGATACTTGAGAATAAAAGCGTAATGACCGGCAATTGGGACAACCTCCGTATTGCCCAATGTTTGGAGTTATCTCTAGCCGAAACCCCCAAGAATGAGAGCCTTCTAATTGCAGCTTGTAATTATTGTCAAACGGTGTCAATGCTTTCCTCTTTGGTCATGGACCAATGTCCCCCACTCTAGCCGATGTTTACATGATGACCGGCCTTGATGTCACAGGATCCATGTACCCTTATAAGTACAAAAGCTCCATCAGGCAAAGAGGAATAAAAACAGGATTTGGGTATAAACAATACATCCAGAATCATATGCATGATGGCCCTCTAACTGATGTTTAATACCGAGCTTTCCTGAACATGTGGCTATGCAGATTTATCTTTTGTGGCAAAGCCAATGAGCCAACCTTGAACCACATTGTAATGACCGAAGATTTGGCTACTAGACATCACATTCCTCTTGGGAAGTACCTCCTAGGAAGCGTTTACCATATGCTCCATCAAACCACTCACCTGATGTACACCAGCCAAAAGATTTCTTGTGTCAACGGCCCCTGGTGGTTTGTTCAGATGTGGCTGCAACTGTATATGCACCAGATCGTTGGTGCTAATCTCAACAATTGGCATTTCCCTTCACCTGATTATAAGGAAAAAGAAAACCAGATCACAAAAGGATGCCAATCCTATGGTGAAGCTGCCTCAACCATAATTGTTGACCAGAACATCAGTCAACTCTTCGAGCTCTTCTTCAGAGGCTTCACCAATCCCCTCTGGTTCCCTTATTTGCACAATGATAACCTCACCCTTCCTTATGAATTCTCCTTTGAAAATGGATGCACTGACGCAAGATCCATAGAAATTTTCAATATCTTCATTCATCCATGCATCTTGCCAGCAAGGTTTTGTGGAGGAAGGCAAAATCACAGTACCTATGAGTACTACCAGCCAAACATGATGGCTCAGCAATTAGGATGCGGCCAAGTGCCCCCAAGGTTGTTTCTTCATGAATTCCTCAAGCCCAGAAAGTAAATAAAAGAAAGCCTGCAAGCAAGAAGGGTCTTTGAATATGAATGCAGCCAGACTATTTATCCTTGGTCCCCTGTACCAACAACAATAGCTCATCCTCTCTTTGTCACTTGGTGGCAAGAATTTCATGACCACATCTTCAGTGAACCAGTGCACTCTTCTTGTCTTGAGCTGATGCTTGACTTCCAACCAGCTTCAGAGGTAATACACTTATCCACTTTCTTTTGCCAAGCATACCTTTCATTACTGATCATGATTTTGGCCACTCCTTGCAGAATACAGTGCCTGCCCCTCGAGCCAGGACAATTGCTTACAATACAGCAGGCCCAATTTCTGCTCTGGGATTTAAATCCACAACCTTAGCTCAATTGATGGCCAGATATGCCAAAATGGACCCAACTCTTATCAGTTCAACCTCTGATGAGAGAAAAGCTCCATCTTTGGTTGCACCTCCAGCTGCTAAGAAGAAAAGAACCACCAAAAAGGCTCCTATTGAGGTAACATCCCTTTCTTCTTGAACACAAGACCTTCCTTCATCTGACAAATTTCGTCTTGTGTAATTTCAGACCAAAACCCAGCAACCATCAACAGCTTCAGAACCTGCCAATGCCCCATCTGTTGGTATGGCCCTGATTACATTACTTTTGTCAAGACCATTATTCACACTGGCATTAATTCTTTACTTATCACCTGCAGAAGAAACATTGGTGAATCAACCTGTGGAGATCTCTTCCCCTGATCATGCTTCAATTCCAAATACTCCAAGGGTTCAAACATCTCCTCCTGATGCAGAAACATCAACTTCACCAAGGATTCAATCATCCCCCTCTCAAGCAGAAAATCCAATTTCACAAGGGATGAACTCACCTTCACCTCAGCCAGAAGCTTCAAATCTACCAGGGACTGCACCAACTTCTCCTCAGTTGGAAGCTTATGCTCTACCAGGAACTCCTCAAGCTCCTCCTCAGCCAACTACTCAAAAAATCCCCCTTGAGCCTGAACAAGACTTTCCTCCAGTTCAGGAAACTAAAATTGAGGTGAGTGTAAACATCTGCATAGTTATTTCCTCTCAAAAAATCATCCTTAATTCAGCAAACCTTCCTTTTCAGGACCAGGCTACATCACCACCAAGCTCTCTATTTATCGTGAGTTATCCAGCTGCCGAAAAGGATGAAGCATCTTCGAATCAAGTTCTATCAGAGGAAAATCAGGCAAGGCTTAAAGAAGTCTTCTCTTGGTTGCAAAGAGATGCCCAGGATCAAGTCAGAGATGTCGATCGCTTAGATGAAATACTTGAATCTATCGATCAAGAACTCCCTGATGACATCAAAGTTTCCCTAGAGCCCATCTCTCATCTGGACGATCATTATGCAGCAGTAAGACGAGCTTTGAGGATTCAATCCTCCAGACCAGCTCTTGAGCAAAAGAGAGCCAAAGTCAAACAATTTGTGAAAGATTCACAGGCTCAAATCCAGAGGAACAAAGAGAGCGATAACCGAACCGCCACTGCACTTGAGGTGACGATTGCCAGGAAAGCTGCACTAGAAGCTGAGTTGAAGACTTTGACAGCTGAAATTGAAGCTGATAGGAAGAAGATAGCCGAACTTCCTGGTTTAACAGAAAAATCCAAACGGAAACATCGGCAGCCATGATTGAATCCAACCAGCTCAAAGCAAAACTCTCCACTCTGTCCAATGCTCAAGAAACTTATCAGAAACTGCTGGAGAACATCAACCAGATGACATCAAATGCCTCTAGCGTAATTGCAAAGTACTTAAACATTTGATTGCACCAAGCAATTTGTAGCCGAATTAATCGTCCTTGTAACTTTGCTTTTTTATAAACTCCATTTTCCCTTTTCTGTATCACCTTGTTCATAATTCTAGACGACCGATTCGGCAACTTTAGTCAAACAGTACCATACCTGAATAGCACTCCGACCGCAATTTAGCCGAGCCAATCAACCGAATATGACTCAGCTTGAATTCCAAACGACCCGATGACGACTCGGTTAAGGAAGCCTTTCCACCTTCCAAATTTCTCGGGATATGCACCACGATTCAGGGCCACGATCTTTCGGCCACCCCTATAAATAAAACCGTAGGTGCCCCCTGCCTTTCACCAAGCCTTTTGCCTTCAAACCTTCGCCAATCTAAGCTTTCCTTTTCCACCACTAGCACACCTCAAAAAACCCGATGGCGGGTAGCGGTAGCAGGCGCCGTGCCAGCGATGAAGCAGAAGGAAGCCGCGCTAGCTCCCGTCGGAGGTGGTGGTCGTCAACTCCCTTTGTGATTTTTTTAGATTTTCTTTCCGCTTCTAACGATCCTTTACCGTTCCAGGCTCATCCACTGGAATCCGGCCCCCGCGCCGGCCAATCCAGCCCTGCCGGACGACTCTTCGGAGTCGTATAACCACTCCTCGATGCCTTACGGCGAGCGCGACGCTCTCCGCTTTAAGGCGCGGCATGACGAGTCCCGACGCGAGCTGGGAGAAATCTCCAAGAAAGCCTGCATCGCTGAGCTCGAGTGGGAGGACCAGTCCAAACAGTTGCTGGCAACCATCGACGGTATATCCCTTAGATTAATCTCCAATCCAATCCAACTTTTGATACTAACCATCATTTCCCTGCAACTTTGCAGCCCGCGACGCCGAGCTTGACCAGCTGAAAATGCGGGTGAAGCAACTGGCTAACAAGGAGAACGCTGCCGGGGTCACACCGGCGGACCAGCTCGCCGCGGTGGAAAACCGCGTGGATGAAGTGGCCCTCCATGGTATCCGCCTAGGCACCACCTTGGGCCTGGCCGCCATGGCGACGCACATCGGCGTCGACTACTCCATCCAGCCGCGCGGCTTCTAGGGCGGCACACCAGAGGACGTCGAGGAGATTGAGGTCATCTTGGAGCGCCTCGACGGCCATGGTGATGCCGTTGCCGATACCATCCATCCCCAGTCTGTGCTAAACAGGCTCTTTGATTAGATTGTACTAGGGATGCTTGGTTTCCGGCAATAAATAAAGAATTTTAATTTCCGTGCTTGTATTGTGATGATCCCCTTCTGCTTGTAGATGCGAACTTCACTGTCTTCAAACGAATTCGGGAACTTTACTTGAGCCGAATACGCGAAAACAACTGCCCCTTGGCACAAAATCCACAGAAAATCCTCAATCCGGGAATCATAAACACTGTTCAATGAAAACCCTTCGCACTCGGGAAGAAAACCCTGTCGTTTGGTATTCCAATAACGTATGCCAACCAGTCATCATTCCCAATGCGCTCTCTCAGTCAATAAAATAGCCCCCTGGGATGCCCTGCAAATCCACTCGCATACTCCTCTATCACTTCACATCTTCCGTTCTTGCTCCAGAGGAGAAAACCTCGAGGCCATGGCAGATAAGGGAAAGCAACCCATCAAGGAGAGCAGCACGCCACCAAAGAAGCGCACTATTCGAAAGTGAGTTCTCTGTTAACCCGCTTCTTGCTCTTGCTTGCGATCTCATGGTTTACCCCTCTCTGTTTTTTCAGTCTTGACTTGCTTCCTGAAGAAATCTTTGGAACTGAAGAAGTCCCCGAGTACATCCTCTCTGATTCCTCTGAAGAAGAAGAGGACGCCACACCGGAACAGAGGACCAACCACCAGCTGCGCCGCTGCATTCGGCATCTGGAGCATAACTTGCGGGACATCACCGCTCGCTGCAACGCCGAACGCGAACGCCGCATGAATTTGGAGGCGTTGGTAGGGGGTAAGACTTCCATATTTATTTGACCCCATGCTCAGGCTTAGATCTTCGTATTCTAACAACTGTTCTTTTCCCTTAGATGTCTCCGACAGGTACAGTAACCTGAAGTCTGCTTGGGACAGCCTGATGGAAGCTGCAAGTCATGGCAATCCCCGAAGCTTCCAGGTTGCTGTTACGGTGGTCCTGGAATAGTTGAAGAGGGAGGAACAGAAAAGGAAAAAGGAATCAGAGGAATGAAGCATACTTTCGCTTCTTTCTTCAGGCCTTCTGCTTCCCACCCCTTTGTAATCTTAAGTAGCTGGGTTGTCAAATAAAAACTTGCAAGAAACATCCGTAATGTGGAATATTTTTCGCTAAGGGCAATACAATCCAGTATTGGCCATTTCCTTTGTTAAGATTTTTTGCGCTAAAGACGTCTTCTTTCCTGAACGCCGGCTGTTCCTGTGTATCAGATGTTTGCAATCCTGGTGCTTGTAATCAACGATCAATTTCAATACTAGGATAATATTTCTTCAAATATCTTCCATTTATAGCAGCAGAAAATTCCTCTCCTAGTAAAGTTTTCAGTATGTAAGCATTACCAGGCACACATCTGACTACCCGAAAAGGCCCTTCCCAATTCGGGGACCATTTGCCGAACGTACTGTATTTAGTTCCAATCGGCAGTAACGCTTTCCAAACAAAATCTCCTTCTGCAAATTGCTTGACCTTTACTTTCTTGTTGTAATATTTAGCAACTCGCATCTTGTTCTTTTCAATGTTTTCCCAAGCTTTAAGACGAATCATATGCAAATCCTCTAACTCGTCCATCATTAAGCCACTGTAATCTTTGGAGCTTAAATCCTTTTGCAAAACCACTCTCCTTGAATCTGACTGTATTTCCCAGGGAAAAATAGCATGATGCCCATAAACCAACTCATAAGGAGATGTTTTTGTAGCTCCATGAGGGGCCATTCGGTAAGCCCACAAAGCCTCATTGAGTACCGAATGCCACCTCTTTGGCTTCTGATCAATTTTCTTTTGTATAAGCTTGATCATGATCTTATTAGAAGCCTCTGCTTGACCATTAGCTTGGGCATAATAAGGAGAAGAATTAAATAATTTGACCCCCATGCTTTCGGCAAACTCTCTGAACTCTGAAGACACAAACTGCGCTCCTTGATCAGTTGTAATTGTTTGAGGAATCCCAAATCTGTAAATGATGTGTTCTTTGACAAATTCAACCATATTTTCTAATGTTACCTTCTTTAATGGAATAGCCTCAACCCACTTGGTGAAGTAATCTGTTGCCAAAAGCACAAATTTATGCCCCTTGCTAAACGGAGGATTTATCTGGCCAATCAAATCTATACCACATCCTCTGAATGACCATGACTTGATAATCGGGTTCAGAGCTGATGCCGGGACCCTTTGAATATTTCCAAACCTTTGACAATCTTGACAACCCTTGTAATACTCAAAGCAATCCTCTAGCATCGTCGGCCAAAAACATCCAGCGTGCCTGATAACCCATTTCATTCGATAAGCCAATTGGTGCGCTCCACATATCCCATCGCGTACTTTGCCCTTCATTTTCTTTGCTTCTTCTGGACCCAGGCATTACAGCAACACCCCATCTAATGATTTGTAAAATAAACGTCCATCCAGAAGAACAAATTTTATAGCTTTATACCTGAGTGTCCTAGAAACCTTTCGGGATGGATCCTCTAGATAATCAACAATCTCTTTTCTCCAATCATCCTCTGCCAGATCACTCTCGAAAGCACAGACCTCCATGGCAAACGCTTCTTGATTTTCTCTATAACCTGAGGCACTTTGAGCCAATCTGTTTGCCTCCTCATTGTGTTCTCTAGGAATATGCTGTAGAATTACTAACTGGAAACTTTTCAAGATTTCTCTGCATTCTTCGTAGTAACTCCTCAGGATATCGCTTCTACATTCATATTGGCCATTCAATTGTTTTATAACCAGCTCTGAATCTCCATAAACCTCAATTGAAACAGCCTTTGCTTCTTTTAAATATTGAAGCCCTCTAAGCAACGCCTCATATTCAGCTTGATTATTTGTGAAAGTAGGTTGGATAGGAATAGCGAACTCAAACATCTCACCTCTGGGTGATATTAATAAAATTCCTACACCACCTCCTTTGCCACATGAAGATCCATCAAAGAATAAAGCCCACGGAGTAATTTCAAGCAAATCAATCGATGGATCACGATGTTCAGTAATGAAATCGGCAATAATCTGACCTTTAATAGCTTTTGCCAATTCAAACTTCAGCTCAAACTCAGATAAAGCCAAAATCCATTTACCAATCCTTCCATTCAAAATTGGCATTGATAACATGTGTTTTATTACATCAAACTTTGAATATACAACGCATTCGGCATTCCACAAGTAGTGCCGAAACTTTGTACACGAGTAGTAAACACACAAGCACAGCTTCTCCGCAGCCAAATACCTGGTCTCAGGATCAAGTAATTTTCGGCTAAGTTACGCTACTACCCGCTCCTTTCCTTCAAACTCTTGTATAAGGGCTGATCCAATAGTTTGGGTATCTGTCGCCACATACAACTTGAAAGGCTTGTCCAACTGTGGAGGCACCAACACTGGTGGTTCCTTCATGTATTACTTGATTTCATCGAAAGCCTTTTGTTGTTCGTCACCCCATACAAACTTCTGATCTTTCTTGATCCTTAGCAGCGGAGAAAATGGCAAAACCTTTTGTGACAAGTTTGTAATGAATCTCCTCACAAAATTGATCTTGCCAAGCAGTGATTGCAACTCCTTGAGATTGGTTGGAGGAACAACTTCATCAATAGCCTTCATGCTTTTCTTGCCAACTTCAATTCCTCCTTCATGCACCAAAAATCCCAGGAATTCTCCAGCTGAAACCCCAAAGGCACACTTGTTTGGATTCATCTTCAACCCGTGCTTTCGGGTGCACTCCAGAGTTCTCTTCACATCCTTCAAGTGTGAGTCATGATTCAAAGACTTGATCACGACATCATCAATATACATCTCAACAATTTTGTCGATCAACTCATGGAAGATATAGTTCATGGCTCATTGATAAGTTGCACCAGAATTTTCCAACCCAAATGTCATCACAATCAATTCAAACAGGCCTATATGCCCAGGACATCTGAAGGCTGTCTTCGATATGTCTTCTATTGACATAAATATCTGATTGTACCCTGTGTCGGTGCAGAATGTGGTCCCGACACTAACCAGTGATAAGTGCCAAGGTCTATCCCTCAATGGTCGATGCTGAAGGACCGATACGGCGAACCAGAGAGGGGGGGGAGTGAATGGGAGCCGATAAAAATTCTTCTCGAAGGAGATCGAAACTCCAACAAGATGAACACGGCTTCCAACACACGTCTCCGACTCACTACCAAGGTTGGTCAAGCCCACGTAGCCACTGGAGTGCCACTGGACCTAGGAACCAACACACCACCTTCCGACCCGAGAAACGCAGCAGAAAAACCAAACCTCGAGTCTACAGACCCACACCGGTCAGACCGGTGAGCACCACCGGTCAGACCGGTCCCTGCTGGTGAAACTGAGCAACTTCCACTAAGTGGCTCTACACCGGTCAGACCGGTGAGACAAACCGGTCAGACCGATGGCAGCCTGGAAGCCCCCAAGGCACCAAACAACGCAACCGACCACCAAACTGACCCAAACTCAAAACAAGCAGCAACACGGGACAACAACGAACACACCAAGACGTTCACCCGAGCAAAATCCCACAAGGGCTCGCACCGGTCAGACCGGTCAAGAGCACCGGTCAGACCGGTGTAGCCTGGGCAGCTCGGGATGAACAGCACCCGCGGGTCAACTCCCCCAAATCCAAATTTCGATCTCTCGAATCACTCCACGGACTTGAACAAGACTTTGGGGATATCAGGAACACCTCATGAGGATTCCATAGCCAAGTTTAATCCCACCAAATCTCGTCCAAAAAGGAGGAATCGAAGAAATCCCGCCGAAAGCACTTCCAACCCAAGAACTCAAGAAACCCCAAAATCGAGCACCTTTTCTCACGGATTTGGGAGGGGAATCACAGCCCAAAGAACCACGAAGGGTTCCCACAAATTTCCCCCATAAAATCCCCAAGAGAAAAGTTCCGAAAACAACCCAAAGAAATCACCGAGAGAGGGCTCCGAAAATCACCACCAAGAACAACCGGGGAAAACACATCCAAACCTTGAGGAACCACGCCGAATCATCTATACATGAAACAAAGGTTCGTACAAGGTCTAGCAAGCCGCCCGATCATCCATCCCTCTCTACAAGATCTCTCCGTGAAGCTCTCTTGCTAGTCCTAGAGAAAACCTAAGGAAAATAGGTGGAAAATAGGAAAACAAATGAGCTAGGGTTCCAAGAGTTGGCTGCCATCCTCTCACCCCTTGGGTTATATGGAGGCAACCGAATGTCTAAAATGCCCTTCTCTACTAACTAGGGACACAAGCCCCTCAAGGGCGGATTTGGAATTCTTGATGTCTTCACCATCGGACGGATGCCCGGCGACCGCACCCTGCGTAGCCTCGACGCAAGCCATGCGATCCCGACGCGTGTCCTCCGCTTTGAAGATTCCGGACTGCGTCGTCGCACACCGGTCAGACCGGTGCTCCTCACCGGTCGAGCCGGTGCCGCGCCGCGGCAGCTCCGTCTTCGGTTCTCCGGTCTTGGCTTTGTGCATCAACCAAGGAACCCAGTGGTTTTCTGGTGAACACTGGAAACCCCGCGAACTCGGTGTAGCCTCCGCCAATCTCCACTCATGACTTGGCTCCCACGTAGTCCCGGCTCGACCTTGGTTTTGAGGCTCAACCAAGAAACCGTCCACGACTTCATCTTGCTGTTCATGCCACCATGCGGCCCGCACTTGACCCCGCCGGCCACCGGGTCCCTCGAACGAAGCCTACTTGTCTTCTCCACACCCGGAGGCCTCACCGGCAACGACCTTTCGCACTTGTTCTTCACCCGCACCAACACGAGTCAAGCCGCAACCCGCACTCGCAATACTTAGCCAAGAATCAGTCCACACAACGTTGTCAATCACTCATCACACAAGGAAGCGACCATCCACCGGTCCTCGAACCACACATGGTCCTCAATCTCCCCCTTGATGAGTGCATTGACAACACCCACACGAAAGTAACAAGAGAGAAAGGAAAAAGAAAAGAAACGAACAAAAAGAAACTCCAACAAGCGATCGAAAGCCAAACAAAGGCAAAGAGCAAGATCACTTGAGGAAGACAAGTCTCAGACCCCTTAGGCAAGGGCAACAGCTCGACACATCCGAGACAACGCAAAGCTCAAGCAAAGAGCGCAAACCACCGAATCAAAGCTCGAACAACCACAAAGAGCTCCCCCTGCACACATGCAAGCTCCCCCTGAACCAATGCACCTCCCCCTGGACGAATGCATGCAAACCACTTGAAAACAGGACAGCTGCAGCACTTTCAGCTCACACCGGCCAGACCGGTCATCACCACCGGTCAGACCGGTGCCTAACATGTGTACACGACCAGCACTCACACCGGTCAGACCGGTGCTCTTCACCGGTCAGACCGGTGTACAACAGAGCCCAGAAATGGCTCGAAACCACCTGAAAACCTTCTAAATGCGTCCGGTAAGCCATTTCAAGCACAAACTTCTCCCCCTTGTTGGCAATGCATGAATCAAGCCAAAAATACAAAACTTTCAACCTAGAGCTTATCAAATAGACAAAATTCAACAAAGAATGCTACACATGTCCAAAAGAGCAAGTTAGGTACTCTACGGCTTCGTATCGATCTCAACTGCATGATCACCAAGTTTCACAACCATTGGACGAAGCTAAGATGGATTTTGGAAATTTTGCGAAAAACTTGCCTCTCATGGGCAAAGTCCTAAACATGATCAAAGCATATCAAAATGGCAAAGCCACACAAACTTCATGCTAGGACAGCCATTCTAATCATAAGACCATCACAAACACCCACAAGCACCTCATGTCTTGTCAAAGCCACCGAGCCATGTGCCTACTTCTATGTATGAGACTTCTCATTGGTAGGCATCATGCAACGGTTTAGCACCCAAAGCAAATTAAATTCAGCACATATGACATGGGAGCATATTTTCCAAGCATTTTTCATTTCATTTTCAGATTTGTAAATTGTACATGAAATGTCTTTGCGACAAAAAGGAACTTATGCTCCTCCACAAGATAAATCAAGAGGGCTAAACATTCATTATGGCAAATGAGCCTTTGGCCCCATATGATCAATAAACTAGCTATCCAACCACAAATTAAGCATAGCAAGGCCACACAAACATGTCAAGAGCATGTAAAGGCATTTACACATGAGAGAGCATACATGTGACATTTTTCAAAAGCATAGCTATCAACCATGGATTATTCATCAAGATCATCAAGAGCTAAGCCAAACTAACCATATCATACCAAACAAGCTCATATAGACATATATCTCATTCCATGATGAACAATGTATATGAGAGAAGCTTTTCTAACCAATGCATATGATACAAAATGCATGCAATCTAAGATACAAGGATGCCTATACATCATGTTACATATGCCATGCCAAATGCAAGAAATGCACAAAGGAAAGCTATACATATGGTACAAAGAGAGCTCCCACACACAAAGCTCACAAACGACCGGCTCCTCGAGGGGAGGCAAAACGGGCTCGACACCACCGGCAAAAGAGCAAAGGAGCACAAAAACTCATAAGCTCCCCCTAAAAACATGCACTAGGGCCAAAGAGCATACAAAGCTCACCCTACACACATGAGATAGAGAAGGAGCAAAACAAACCAAGTGGCTTGACCAAGGCCACACACTCGAAGGTCACAAATACACTTACCTTTATCATTTCTTCACAATTCACTCATCCTTGTCCACCATTCCCGAAAGTGATGCACCTACATATCACCACCGGGATATGAAGCCGAAGAACCACCCCCCGATATCAACCAAATGTTCTCCGGGCTATCCACCTGCAACTCAAAACAAAGAGCGAGAGCGAGCAAACGACTCAACACTGGGGTTAGTTCCAAATGTGTAAAACCAGTGCCTAGCCATTTGTTCGAAAGTGGGGTTAGCACAAACCAAACCATCTTTCCTACCAAAGCTACCTCCACGAACACCACTACGGTAACCACCATGAGGGAACCAACCCTCTCTGCCTGGAGGAGGACCAAAACCACGAAAGAAAGCCCGTGGACCATCCCTCCTCTCCTTCTCAAAGCCATGACTCCTCCCATCCCCGTAGTGAGCTCGAGGGGGAGAATGCCTAGCAAACTGGCCTCCAGCAAACTTTCCAGACCAACCACTAGAACCACGACCTCCAGAAACAACCCTCGCACCGTACGGGCACGAAACCCAAACCGGCGCCTCGTCCGAGCTCGCACCGGTCCGACCGGTGCTCCCTGCCGGTCGGCCCGGTGTAGCACGCGGGCAGCAAGCACCTCCAACAGCCTTCCGCTCTCCCCAAGCCCGAACTGACCTCACACTCGCCTTGGCCCTGGGCAACTGCACACGAGGCTCAAGTACACCATCGAAAGGGTGGTACTTGTCCTTGTTAGCCCACTCCTTCGCCATTCTCTCCTCACGCTTCCTGAAACGACCCGGATTTCCGCGAAACGGAACCCCGAATCTTAGCACCTCGGTGGTAGTCCCAGGAGGGCTACCACGTGCAATCCCTGTCTCAGCGATGCCAAAATCCATACAGAAAGGTAAAAACAGTAAAGTAGAGTACAACATTTATTTTATTACATTAATCAGACTACATCTCTTCGGCACATGCCGGGTACAAGTCCATCGGGACTGAATCAAACATAAATAAAACGTCTAGCAGCGGCTCCATGAAAGCGCGGGAAACTCCATATCCACGAGCGGCTCAAGTGTAGGAAGAGCTCTAGTCCACCCAACCGTCGTTGTCGAAGTCGTAGTCCGGCTCTGCGTCAGAGGCACCAGGGTCTACCCGATAAGCGGGTAGGTCATGTCAGCTTCCCAACAAAGAGGCAAAAGCGGTGTATATTCTACTATGCATGAGACATTCCTAATCTGGCTGTAGAAAGCTTAAGCAAAGCAGCAGTGCAACGTACAAGGTAAGCAGAATATAGCTAGGAGGTCCACACCTCGGGGAAGCTTCCGCTTCTGAGGTCCACACCTCAGGGGTCCACACCCCGCTCAAGGAATTCCACACCAAAACTCCGGATCTCAACCACGATCCAGAACCCAGCTCTCATCTGCGATGTGGGGCCCACCGGCTCCTATCCCCACATCTCAACGGCCAAAGCCGGGCTCACACACTCGGGGGAGAGAAGAAGTACAAGAAAAGTGTAGCTAGTCAGCATAACAGATCTTGGGACTGTCCATAACCAGTGGACACGGACTATAGCTATAGGTTTAACACTCTGCAGAGGTTGTACAACTGTACCCGCCCGAATAGGACCGGAACCGGCCGTCACCGGTGTTCGACCCTACCATACGGCTGAAGGCCTAGTAAGTGGATAGTACCCTCCTGCGTCTCCGAGCCTGGCTCAGCCTCCGCGGCAGAGCTCGTACTACCCGCAAGAGGTCCCTCGAAGCTGTGGAACCCTTCCCCGGCCTCGTCGGGGCAAAGTCTTATAAGGAGGGAAAGACCACTCCCGACACGGTCACACCGACCCGCCTACAAGAGGGACGCTATCCACTACGAGTCTCACCCCGCACCCCCGCCCATAACAAGGCGGGCGGTTTGTACGGTAAGAGTCCAAAGAAACATGGTTAAACTGACGATCGGTCCTTAAGGGCCGAGAGCGAGCACTCACCATCTCCATCCCACACGACACGACCCTCGGGTAAGAGGCCAGATCGCATCTTCCCTCGGTAGCCGTTCACAAGTAACCAATCGGCTCGCTCCTGCCATACTCAGCAAGGAGATACGCACCCAGAACGCACGCTAGAAACACACCGAGATATCCCCATCTCAGTCCAAACCCAGAGTACCATCCATAGTCAAGCAACAAAAGTATGGATAGTTGAGGTAAGGGACTAGCTAGGGGTCTGTAGCTAGTCCCGCAGGTAGAAGTACAAGGAAACAGGGTATAACAAAGCATCAAGGCATGGCTAATAAACGGGTTATGCAATTCATCAGATCAATGCATTAAAGTAAAGCACTAGCAGCTATTTAACAACATGGGATCTACATGGTTGGGAGTGACATGACACCTTCGTTGCCGTTGAAGCGATCGCGTCCCGGAGCAGTGTACTCGGGGTCCTCCACGTCCTCCTGGTCGAAGCTCGGGTCTGCGGCACGAGATTCGACGCGAAAATAAGAAAACGGTGCACATCTAAGCAATAACTCCAAATAAGAACCAATTTAGAAGATCCAAAAGAACCCAAACTATCTACAATCAGCAAGGTTTCGAAATTACGGATTTATAGAAATTAGTTTTATATTTTTCTGAGCTCCCTATAAAAAGTTATGAATTTTTAAAGGTCAAAACCATTTATTAAATATTTCTAGAAAATACCCCAGAAAAAGGGAAGGAATTTCAGAAAAGGTGTCGCTGACGTCAGCACGACGTCAGCGAAACGCGGTGGTCAGGCCGGGATGGGCCAGAAGCGTCACTGGGCCGTGGGTGGCCCGGTGGGCCTGGTCCAGATCGTTAGTGGGTCACAGCCCAGTTAGACTGCGCAACACAGCCCGCTACAGGAAGTATCCGAAGTCCGGAAAACATCCTCCATCTCCCTATCCCGCGCTGGGCCGGCGACCTGCTAGTAGCTAGCTGGGTTTAGGGCCCAGATCTGGCCGGCGGCCCACTCCTTCTATTAACCCCACGCTACCCGTCCGTTCGCCCACCAGGTGTTCGACGAAAAAACCTCGGCAGCCCTTGCTGCGGTGCCGTGCGGCAGTGCTCACGGGCCCTCACCGGCGGTGGTTGGGGTTCACCAGGCGGCATGACTTCGACCCGCGTGTCGCCCACGGCGTCCAGAACACCTCATCGAGGCCAAGGCCGACGCGCTGGGCATGGGCGCCCGCACATCGGCGCGGCGGCGCGGGGGTGCGGATGGCACCGGCTCGGTTGCGGCTCCACGGCGGGGTGCGTGGCTTGCCGGCATGCCGGCGTGCATTTTCCCCGGACGCCCACGCGGTGCGGCTCCCCGGTAATCGGAGACGCGGCCCGCGGCGTCACGGCGGCGACGTCAACGACACCCGCACCCACACGGACCACGCCGACCGGTCCGCGGGGGAGGCGCACGGCGACGGCGAGCACAAGGACATGAAAGGTCCGGGCGCTACGAGCCGCCGCGGTGCCCCCCATGCACCCGGGCTAACCCCCGCATCCCGATCCCGAGCATGCGGTGCGTGGCCGCAGCCGTGCATGTGCACGCGCGGCCTCGCCGTGCCCGCTCGGCGTAGCACCCTGGTAACCAGGGGCGCGGCTCGAAGCGTGGCGGCGATGCACACATCCGTCCCTGCACAAGAAACCCCGGCACGACAGCCGGTCCCAGATGTTCTCATCGCACGGCGACGGCAGCGCCCAAGAGCACGAACGGCTCAGGAGCTCCCTTCGTCGCGGTACGGCAGTCCTGCGGCGCGATGGCCAGCAACCAGGCAAGAAACAACAGCGACGCGCCTCGACGTCGCGATCCCAACACAAGAAGGAGACCAAGGGGGAGAAGAGAGAAGAGGGGCCGCGGTGCTCACGGTGGGGCGACGGTGTAGTCGTGGCCGGCCTGTCGGTGGCGTGGTGTCGGTGTTCCGGGCGTGAAGGCGTTCCGGCGAAGTAGATGCCCCCGGTGGTGTAGGTGTTCACGTCGGCGATGTACTCCGCGGCTCGGTCCGTGCTCCCGCCGCTCCCGGTTCCCGGCTTCTTCCCCTCCCGGTGCGGCGCGGCGGCGATGCGCTCCTCCCTTGGCTCGTCGTCGAGGCCGGTGGTGGAGTGGTCCTCGCCTCCGGTCCGGTCCTCGGCTCCTTCCTCGACCGGCGCGACGCGGCGGCGACGCGGCCGCTCTTTCCCCCAATCCAGTGCACACGGCCGGTGGTGGAAGAGGAAACCCCAAGAGGGGGTGGGTGGCTTTGATTCCGTGCCACACCGGCCCGCTCCTTTTGAATCGAAGCCGAGAGCTGCTCGAGGGCGAAAAGCCCTCCATGCCCTTGGCTGCTCGCTGGGCGGGGCAGGTGGCGCTCGCGGTGGTGCTCGAGGCCGCCTCGGATGCTCGGTGGGAAGGGGCAGATGCGTCAAAAGCCTTTCCCCGCGGTCGCATCCCGGTCCGCGCGCACGCGCGGTCCTTGGCGTGCGTGCCGGGCCGGGCGGCCCGGCCGCGCCCCGCCTCGCGCGAGCGGGTGCGGCGAGACCGGCGGCGGCGGGCCGGCTCGGTTGACCGGCGCGGGTTAAGACGGAAAGGAAAAGGGAAGAGAGGTGAGGGAAGCAGGGACTGCCAAGCGGGTCCCAGTTGTCGGCGAGTGAAGCCAAGAAGGAGGAAGGATATAGAGGTTGGGCCGCCGCGGGTTAGTTGGGCCGAAAGATGGCATGGGTTGGGCCAGCTGCAAAGGAAAGGAAGGAGGAAGCGGCCCAGATCACTTGTTTGACATTTTGCATATTAAGAGGATAAGCTTTGGACTAGGGTTTGAATCAAAGTTTGAATTTGATTCCCACTCAAATTCAAACTTCACACATTTGAACTCCAAAAGAACCAGAGAAAAACCAACTCACATATTTTACCATAATTTGAATATATGTTTTTTTTATAAATGGGTTAATCTGGTGGAGATTCCAGGGAAGGGCTAGCAATTTGGCTCAAAAATTGATAGCACTCAATTCCAGTCAAAAAGTTTTAAATTTTCGCAAAATTCACACACCTAAATTCCTAGGTTGTTACATTCTCCCCCACCACCGAGAATCTCGTCCTCGAGATTTAGTCCTCGACCTCCTCCGTGAACAAGTGAGGGTACTCTTTTCTGAGATCAGCTTCCTTCTCCCATGTTGCTTCTCGCTCTGTATGGTTGCTCCACAACACTCTACAGAAAGGAATAGTTGTTCTCCTTGTCTCCTTGACAGCTCGGTCCAAGATTTTCTCAGGATACTCTGCATACTCAAGGTTGGCTTGCAAGTCAAGCAACTCCATGGGCACTTGCTTAGCCTCCACTGCCTTCTCGCTCTTTCTCAGCTGTGACACATGAAACACTGGGTGTACTCCTGCCATTGCCTCGGGTAGCGCAAGCTGGTAAGCCAAACTTCCAATCCTTCGGGTGATAGGGTACGGCCCTACGTACCTCAGTGCAAGTTTTCCCTTCACCAAGAACCTCTTAGTTCCTCGAAGCGGTGAGACTTTCAAGTACACTCGGTCGCCAACTGCAAAAGTCAACTCTCTTCTTCTTTTGTCGGCATAGCTCTTCTGACGGCTTTGAGCGATCTTCAGGTTCTCACGAACTTTCTCAACTTTCTCCTCTGCTTCCTCAATGATTGCTGGCCCAAACAGTGTCCGCTCTCCCACCTCTGACCAAGCTAGCGGGGTCCTGCACTTCCGCCCGTAAAGGGCCTCAAAGGGAGCCATCCGGAGACTTGCTTGAAAGCTGTTGTTGTACGAGAACTCTGCAAACGGCAAGCTTGCTCTCCCAATCGGTGCCATAGGTGAGTGCACACGCTCGTAGCATATCCTCCAACACCTGGTTGACCCTCTCGTCCGACCATCCGTACGTGGGTGAAAAGGCATGTCTTGTAGTTAAGAGTGGTGCCCATAAGCTTGTGAAAGCTCTGCCAAAACTTGGCAACAAACTGTGGTCCGCGATCGGACACAATACTCCTGGGTGCCCCGTGTAACCTCAAGATTTGTTTAACGTACAGGTTTGCCAAGCGTTCTGTCCCAAAGGTCACCTTCACCGGTACAAAGTGCGCCACCTTGGTCAATCCGTCCACTATGACCCACACCGAGTCATTTCCTTTTGGTGTCCGAGGAAGTCCCACCACAAAGTCCATGGAAATGTCCTCCAACCTCCAGACTGGAATAGCCAACGGCGTAAGCAATCCTGCAGGTTTCTGGTGTTCGATTTTCACCCTGCTACAGGTGTCACAACAGGCCACGTAGTGTGCTATATCCTGCTTCATGCTCTTCCACCAATACCTGGTCTTCAAATCTTCGTACATCTTTGTGCTGCCTGGGTGGATCGAGTACCTCGAATCATGAGCCTCCCTCATGATCTGCTTTCGGAGTGCTTTGTCTTGTGGTACACAGATCCGTTCTTTCAACCACACGGTGCCCTGTTCATCTACCCGGTAGTCCTCTGCTTTGCCTTACTTCATCAGTTCTCGCAAAGCTTTGATTTCTGCACACGACTTCTGGGCTGTACGGATTCGTTCCTCCAGGTCATAGGTCACTCGCAGCTCATTGACTTGGCCTTGGTCTATAATTTCAATTCTTAGCTTTTCTAGCTCTTCATGCAGAGCAGGTTGCTCTTCCCTTACCATGAGGTTGTTGCAATAAGTTTTCCGGCTCAGTGCATCTGCCACGACGTTAGCTTTGCCCGGGTGGTAGTTGATCTCGACGTCGTAGTCCTTGATCAGCTCTAACCATCGCCTCTGCCTCATGTTCAACTCTGTCTGTGTAAAGAAGTACTTCAGGCTCTTGTGGTCGGAAAACAGTTCACACTTGTTCCCTATCAGGTAGTGTCTCCAGATCTTGAGTGCATGCACAACAGCTGCCAACTCCAAGTCGTGTGTCGGGTAGTTTTCCTCGTGTTTCTTCAGCTGCCTGGAAGCATAAGCCACAACTTTCCCTTCCTGCATCAGCACACATCCGAGTCCTTGCCTTGAAGCGTCACAGTAGACCACAAATTCTTTCTTGATATCTGGCAAGGTGAGCACGCGGGGCCGTGGTGAGTCTCTTTTTTCGGCCTCCGGAAGCTCTTCTCACACGCTTCCGACCACTCAAACTTTGTGCTGTTCTTGAGCAACTCTGTCATTGGCTTGGCGATCTTGGAGAAGTTCTCAATGAACCTCCGGTAGTAACCTGCCAACCCAAGGAAGCTTCTGACATCTGTCACGTTTAACGGCTGCTCCCACTTGGTCACTGACTCCACCTTGGACGGATCCACGGCTATCCCCTCTGCTGACAACACGTGCCCCAAGAACGCGACCTTCTCCATCCAGAACTCGCACTTGCTGAACTTAGCGTACAGTTTCTGCGCCTCAGCCTCTCTAGCACGACCCTCAGGTGCTCCTCGTGCTCCTCCGTGGTCTCAGAGTAGATCAAGATATCGTCGATAAACACCACTACAAACTGTCCAACTCTTCCATGAAGACCTTGTTCATCAAGTTCATGAAGTAAGCAGGGGCGTTGGTCAGCCCGAAAGAAACCACCACGAACTCGTACAAGCCGTACCGTGTGGTGAAGGCTGTCTTGGGAATATCCTGCTCTCGGATTTTCATCTGGTGGTAGCCCGATCTCAAGTCGATCTTGGAGAAGGACTTTGCCCTTTTGAGCCTATCTAGCAAATCCTCGATTCTGGGTAGCGGGTACTTGTTCTTGATTGTCATCGAGTTGAGCGTGCGGTAGTCAATGCACATTCTCTTGGTGCCGTCTTTCTTCTCCACGAAGAGCACTGGTGAACCCCACGGTGAGGCACTCGGCCGAACAAACCCTTGCTCGAGCAGCTTCTTGAGTTGTTTCTTCAACTCGTCCAGCTCGTCGGACGACATCCGTAAGGACTCTTTGCAACGGGCCCCGCCCCCGCATCGGCTCAATCACAAACTCCACATCCCGGTGCGGGGGTAACTCCGTAAGCTCCTCGCGGGAACACGTCCGAAACTCACGGACCACCGGGATTTCTTCAATCTCTTTCCCACTCATGTTGCACATCATCGTAGCGACCTTCGGACTGCGTGGCTCGATCCGCACTATAGTCCCACTGGGGTGTTCTAGCTGTATAATTCTGGGGTTGCAAGAGACTATCCCGTTGTGCTTTGCCAACCAATCCATCCCTAGGATCACGTCTATCCCGGTAGACTCCAAAACTGTCAAGTCTGCCGTGAACTGTTGCCCTTCAAACACCATCCTCACTCCCCTGCACTCTAACGTACTCCTCTTCCCTCCTAGCGGAAAGCTAGTCAAGATAGGCCTTGGTCGAGGCTTAGTTGGTAAAGGCCTTTCTTTAACAAACTTGGTAGAAATATACGAAAACTGAGCTCCAGTATCGAACAAAACAGTTGCCAAAACTGAGTCAACAAGGAACTCACCAAGTGTGACGTCGGGTGCGGCTGCTGCATCCTCGGCGGTGAGGTGGTTCAGACGGCCTCGTGTAGCTGGCGGCTGAGCAGTCCTCTGCTGTGTATGGGGTGGCTGTCCTCCTGGTGCTGGTGGCTTGGCTGGGGTCTGGAACTGAGAGCTGCGGTTCTGACTCCCCGGTGGCGCCTGCTGTGGGCACTCGAACGACTTGTGCCCAACCCGACGGCGATTGAAGCAAGTCACCTTGGATCCGTCTCGCCGTCCGCGGTGGTGGTCTCGGTTTCCCCCGTTTCGTCCTCCACTCCCCGCCCGGGTTGGCTCGCTCTCGCGGGCCGAGACTGAGTGACGTGGTGTCTCTGCTGCGTCTGGTGGCCCTGAGCGTAGCCTCGTCCTCTCGCCCTCGTGGTGGACCTGAGCGTCCTGCCTGGTCTGTGCGCTTGGACTTGCTTCCACGAACCTCCATGTACTCAATCCTTGACCTCTCCACGATCAGTGCCTTGTCGATGATGGAGCGAAGAGTCGGGCAGTCGTGTGCGGACAAGTGGTGTGCCATCCCCTTGTGCAGCCCCTTCCTGAACCAGTAGACTTTCTTCTTCTCTGTGTCGGTGTCGTCTGGCACGTACCTCATCAGTTCTTGGTAGCGGTTGGCATACTCCTGCACTGACATGTTTCCCATCTTGAGGTGCCCGAACTCGTCGGCCTTCCCCGTTCATCACCGCATCCGGGATGTGGTGGCTCCTGAAGGCCTCCACAAACTCGTCCCACCCGATGTGCAACGGGTCCCGGTGCGAGTCACAGTAGCTGTCCCACCACGCACTGGCGGTGCCGACCAGCTGGTGCGCGGCCACGGTCACACACTCCTCCTCAGCGAGCTCAGTCAGCTCCAGCTTCTTCTCAATCTCACGTAACCAGTTGTCTGCGTCCATCGGGTCTGCTGAGTGGTCGAAGGTAGGCGGTCGCAGCTTGTTGAAGTTCTCAACCTTCTTCTGGAAACCCTCCGGCGCGTTGCGGTTCTGACCTCTGTGGTTGTTGTTGTTGTTCTGAGCTAGCATCTGGGTGATCGTCTGCATCAGCTGAGTCTGCACTGCCATCACGTCGGCCAAGTTCGGGGGAGGTGGCGGTGGTGGCACCTCGTGTCCCTGAGCCTGGCTTGCTCCTCCCTCGGGCTGGGGTACCTGCTCGTGCTCGAGCTCCTGCTCCTGAGCTCCCTCGTCGTCGTGCGCGGCTCCTCGACCGCCAACTCGGCCTCCGCGGCCGCCGGCCCCCGCGGAGCCCGCCTCGTGGCGCGTGACCTCCACGGCGTCCGCGGCCTCTCGCTCCCGCTGGGCTAGGGGCATCCTCCCCTCCGTCGTCCCCAGCGACCTCCTCGAACCGGGCCAGGAGTCGCCCGGACCTCCTCGCTCCCGACATCTGTTCCAGTTGCAAGAGTCAGTAGTGGTAGGGAGAATATATTTATCAAGGTTATTAACTATAAGGGAGTAATCCTGCTAACAATCAAAGAATTCATACAGGCATAAAGAAGCATGAAATCCGAAAGAAACCATGAAGATCCATGTCACTCAATCAATGCCACCATACAAAAGGGGTGCACCTCGAGGTTTACTCCAACCACCTTCGAGGGTGCACGACAACACATCACGCTAACGCATGGTACATCATGGGGTAGCTACTACAGGCATGACAGCATAAGCGGCAGCATGACATCTAACTCATTACATCGACTTAGAATCTACTGCTAGATCTCTACTCCCATCACGGGGTACACTGAGGTGCCTCTGGGCTGGAGTCTGGTGGAACCGAGTAGAACGGCGGTGAGTGAGTCCCTGGGTAACCCGGCACCCTGATCGCCGGTCCTCCGTAGTAGTCTCGGGTATCCTGAAGAGCACGGTCCATCTCTGCTGTGTCCTGAGAACCTCTCGGGTACGGGCGCACATGGGGTAGGAGTGTCGGGGGTAGCTCGAAGGTCTCTGTCCTCGGTCGTGGCCTCTTCTTGGGTGGCAGCTGCGCGGAGAGCTCCTTCAACTCTCTCAGCCTCTGCTGGTCGGAACGCCCCCAGGCCGTGCGGGTCCTGGCTGCTCGGTCCCTCTCCTCGTAGACCAGTCCACCGAGGTAACACAAGTGGTGGTAGTTGTGTCGACTCGCCTCCTGGAGATCCCACATCTTTACTTGATAGTCACCGTCGCAGCTCCAACCGACTCCAACTGGTCCCTGGCCTCTGCAAGCCTCACTCTGTCCTCACGCGTGGCCTCCACTGTAGCCCGGTGCAACTCCTGCTCTGCCCTCAGTCGTGCCTCCAGTGTAGCGATCCTCCTGGCGTCCCTCTCGGTGCCGGCCGCGCGGGCCGCCGCCGGTCCAAGCCGTACCAGCTCTCCGTTCCTCTCGTGCGACTCCTCCAACTGGTCGAGCAAATCCTCTCTCTCCCCCTCCGGGTCCCGAACCCGCCGCAGACTATCATCCCACTTCCATCTCAGGTACGCGATCTCCTTGTACGCCCCGGAAAAGCGCCGGTCCCGAGCCGGAGATGCACCGTCTGGCTGCGTGCATCTTCTTGTCCTCCTCCACAGAAGTCACCTCAAGGTACTGCGCTCGGTCGCTCGTGTCCCAGCGACCCGGGTCGTAGATCCCTGTCGGAAGCACGCTGAACGGGGTGTCCTTAAGCTTCTCCCTGAGCTGGACACAAACCATCTTGAGAGCTCTGCGTGCGCCAGTCTGGTGTGCCTCCGTGGTCGAACTCTCAAAACAGTGCACCTTAACCTCCTTGAACTCTGGCACCCGTGGGTCCGCCGGCACCGTAACGGTCGGGGAAAGTGGGGAGCTCCGCTCCCTGTGCCCCATGGTCCTCCCCTTGTAGCTGACTCGGTCGGTCCCTACTCCAGCTGCCTCCAGGCACTCCCTCAGCAAGTGGCAGAAGCCTCCGACCTTCCTGCTGTCCGACTCCAAAGGGATCCACGCTTCTTCCGCCATCTGCACAACGTTGTTAGAGCGTAGTTAGTAAGGTAGTTAGTGAAAATTAATCAAGGTAATGCATATATATAAGTATAGTCATATACATACGGAAGCCAAGGGGTTTATATAAAATTTCAAGGTTCAAAAACGGCTTCCTATGCTATCGACCATTCCTGGGGCTCATCCTATAGTCAAGCATGGCTCTGGTACCAACTGAAACGACCCGGATTTCCGCGAACGGAATCCCGAATCTTAGCACCTCAGTGGTAGTCCCAGGAGGGCTACCACGTGCAATCCCTGTCTCAGCGATGCCAAAATCCATACAGAAAGGTAAAAACAGTAAAGTAGAGTACAACATTTATTTTATTACATTAATCAGAGTACATCTCTTCGGCACATGCCGGGTACAAGTCCATCGGGACTGAATCAAACATAAATAAAACGTCTAGCAGCGGCTCCATGAACGCGCGGGAAACTCCATATCCGCAGGCAGCTCAAGTGTAGGAAGAGCTCTAGTCCACCCAACCGTCGTTGTCGAAGTCGTAGTCCGGCTCTGCGTTAGAGGCACCAGGGTCTACCCGATAAGCGGGTAGGTCATGTCAGCTTCCCAACAAAGAGGCAAAAGCGGTGTATATTCTACTATGCATGAGACATTCCTAATCTGGCTGTAGAAAGCTTAAGCAAAGCAGCAGTGCAACGTACAAGGTAAGCAGAATATAGCTAGGAGGTCTACACCTCGGGGAAGCTTCCGCTTCCGAGGTCCACACCTCAGGGGTCCACACCCCGCTGAAGGAATTCCACACCAAAACTCCGGATCTCAACCACGATCCAGAACCCAGCTCTCTTCTGCGATGTGGGGCCCACCGGCTCCTATCCCCATATCTCAACGGCCAAAGCCGGGCTCACACACTCGGGGGAGAGAAGAAGCACAAGAAAAGTGTAGCTAGTCAGCATAACAGATCTTGGGATTGTCCATAACCAGTGGACACGGACTATAGCTATATGTTTAACACTCTGCAGAGGTTGTACAACTGTACCCGCCCGAATAGGACCGGAACCGGCCGTCACCGGTGTCCGACCCTACCATACGGCTGAAGGCCTAGTAAGTGGATAGTACCCTCCTGCGTCTCCGAGCCTGGCTCAGCCTCCGCGGCAGAGCTGAAGGACCGATACGGCGAACCAGAGAGGGGGGGAGTGAATGGGAGCCGATAAAAATTCTTCTCGGAGGAGATGAAAACTCCAACAAGACGAACGCGGCTTCCAACACACGTCTCCGACTCACTACCAAGGTTGGTCAAGCCCACGTAGCCACTGGAGTGCCACTGGACCTAGGAACCAACACGCAACCTTCGGACCCGAGAAACGCGGCGGAAAAACCAAACCTCGAGTCTACGAGACCCACACCGGTCGGACCGGTGAGCACCACCGGTCGACCGGTCCCCCGCCGGTGAAACCGAGCAACTTTCACTAAGTGGCTCTACACCGGTCGACCGGTGAGACACACCGGTCCGACCGATGGCGGCCCCGAAAGCCCCCAAGGCACCAAACGAGCCAACCGACCACCAAACGGACCCAAACTCGAAACAAGAAGCAACACGGGACAACAACGAACACACCAAGACGTTCACCCGAGCAAAAACCCACAAGGGCTTGCACCGGTCGGACCGGTCAAGAGCACCGGTCGACCGGTGTAGCTCGGGCGACTCGGGATGAACAAAGACACCGCGGGTCAACTCCCCCAAATCCAAATCTCGATCTCCCGAATCGCTCCACGGACTTGAACAAGACTTTGGGGATATCATGAACACCTCATGAGGAGTTCATAGCCAAGTTTAATCCCACCAAAACTCGTCCAAAAAGGAGGAATCGAAGAAATCCCGCCGAAAGCACTTCCAACCCAAGAACTCAAGAAACCCCAAAATCGAGCAACTTTTCTCACGGATTTGGGAGGGGAATCACAGCCCAAAGAACCACGAAGGGTTCCCACAAATTTCCCCCATCAAATCCCCAAGAGAAAAGCCCCGAAAACTCCCCAAAGAAATCACCGAGAGAGGACTCCGAAAATCACCACCAAGAACAACCGGGGAAAACACATCCAAACCTTGAGGAACAACGCCGAATCATCTATACATGAAACCAAGGTTCGTACAAGGTCTAGCAAGCCGCCCGATCATCCATCCCTCTCTACAAGATCTCTCCGTGAAGCTCTCTTGCTAGTCCTAAGGAAAACCTAGAGAAAATAGGTGGAAAATAGGAAAACTAATGAGCTAGGGTTCCAAGAGTTGGCTGCCATCCTCTCACCTCTTGGGTTATATAGGCGGCAACCGAATGTCTAAAAAGCCCCTCTCTACTAACTAGGGATACAAGCCCCTCAAGGGCGGATTTGGAATTCTTGATGTCTTCACCATCGGACGGATGCCCGGCGACCGCACCCCCGCGTAGCCTCGACGCAAGCCATGCGATCCCGACGCGTGTCCTCCGCTTCGAAGATTCCGGACCGCGTCGTCGCACACGGTCGGACCGGTGCTCCTCACCGGTCGAGCCCGGTCCCCACCGGGCCGACCGGTCGGACCCCACCGGTCGGGACCGGTCCGTGCCGCTCGCACCTCCGTCTTCGGTTCTCGGTCTTGGCTTTGTGGATCAACCAAGGAACCCGGTGGTTTTCTCGGTGAACCACCGGAAACCCCGCGAACTCGGTGTAGCCTCCGCCAATCTCCACTCATGACTTGGCTCCCACGTAGTCCCGGCTCGACCTTGGTTTTGAGGCTTAACCAAGAAACCGTCCATGACTTCATCTTCTCGTTCATGCCACCATGCGGCCCGCACTTGACCCCGCCGGCCACCGGGTCCCTCGAACGAAGCCTACTTGTCTTCTCCACACCCGGAGGCCGCACCGGCGACGACCTTTCGCGCTTGTTCTTCACCTCGCACCAACACGAGTCAAGCCGCAACCCGCACCCGCAATACTTAGCCAAGAGTCGGTCCACACAACGTTGTCAATCACTCATCACACAAGGAAGCGACCATCCACCGGTCCTCGAACCACACATGGTCCTCAATCTCCCCCTTGATGAGTGCATTGACAACACCCACACGAAAGTAACAAGAGAGAAAAGAAAAAGAAAAGAAACGAACAAAAAGAGACTCCAACAAGCGATCGAAAACCAAACAAAGGCAAAGAGCAAGATCACTTGAAGAAGACAAGTCTCGGACCCCTTAGGCAAGGGCAACGGCTCGACACATCCGAGACAAAGCAAAGCTCAAGCAACGAGCGCAAACCACCGAAACAAAGCTCGAAAACTCACAAAGAGCTCCCCCTGCACACATGCAAGCTCCCCCTGAACCAATGCAACTCCCCCTGAACGAATGCATGCAAGACACCACTTGAAAACAGGGTAGCTGCAACAAACCAGCCCTGACCGGTCAGACCGGTCAACACCACCGGTCAGACCGGTGTGCAACATGTGTACAGAACCAGCACTCATACCGGTCAGACCGGTGACCCTGACCGGTCAGACCGGTGCACAACAGAGCCCAGAAATGGCTCGAAACCACCTGAAAACCTTCTAAACACTTCCAGCAAGCCATTTCAAGCTCAAACTTCTCCCCCTTGTTGGCAATGCATGAATCAAGCCAAAAATGCAAAACTTTCAACCTAGAGCTTCTCAAATATACAAAATTCAACAAAGAATGCTACACATGTCCAAATGAGCAAGTTAGGTACTCTACAGCTTCGTATCGATCTCAACTACATGATCACCAAGTTTCACAACCATTGGACGAAGCTAAAATGGATGTTGGCAATTTTGCGAAAAACTTGCCTCTCATGAGCAAAGCCCTAAACATGATCAAAGCATATCAAAATGGCAAAGCCACACAAACTTCATGCTAGGACAACCATTCTAATCATAAGACCATCACAAACACCCGCAAGCACCTCATGTCATGTCAAAGCCACCGAGCCATGTGCCTACTTCTATTTATGAGACTTCTCATTGGTAGGCATCATGCAACGGTTTAGCACCCAAAGCAAATTAAATTCAGCAAATATGACATGGGAGCATATTTTCCAAGCATTTTCCATTTCATTTTCAGATTTGTAAATGGTACATGAAATGTCTTTGCGACAAAAAGGAACTTATGCTCCTCCACAAGATAAATCTAGAGGGCTAAACATTCATGATGGCAAATGAGCCTTTGGCCCCATATGATCAATAAACTAGCTATCCAACCACAAATTAAGCATAGCAAGGCCACACAAACATGTCAAGAGCATGTAAAGGCATTTACACATGAGAGAGCATACATGTGACATTTTTCAAAAGCATACCTATCAACCATGGATTATTCATCAAGATCATCAAGAGCTAAGCCAAACTAACCGTAGCATACCAAACAAGCTCACAAAGACATGTATCTCATTCCATGGTGAACAATGTATATGAGAGAAGCTTTCCTAACCAATGCATATGATACAAAATGCATGCAATCTAAGATACAAGGATGCCTATACATCAAGTTACATATGCGATGCCAAATGCAAGAAATGCACAAAGGAAAGCTATACATATGCTACAAACCGGCTCCTCGAGGGGAGGCAAAACGGGCTCGACACCACCGGCAAAAGAGAGCTCCCACACACCAAACTCAGGAAATCAAACACACACCAAGTTCCCCCCGCAAACGAGTGAAAGATGCTTGATCTAGGGGTTTGGTGAAAATATCGGCTAGTTGGTCATGTGTGGGTACATGGATCAAAGCTATCTTCCCTTTCTCGACGTTGTCTCTCAGAAAATGATACCTCACTTCTATGTGTTTGGTTTTGGAATGGAGCACTGGGTTCTTTGCAACGCTTATGGCATCGGTGCTATCACATTGAAGTGGGACATGGGTATACTCCTCACCAAAGTCACTCATGGTGTAGGTGATCCAAAGGAGCCGAGAGCAACAACTAGCGGCGGCAACATACTCGGCTTCGGTCGTGGATTGAGCAACACTCGACTGCTTACGAGAAGACCAAGACACCAACGAAGAACCCAAAAACTGGCAAGTCCCAGAAGTGGACTTCCTATCCAACCGACACCCGGCAAAATCCGCGTCTGAAAAGCCATGAAGCGCCAAAGAAGAGGACGCGGAGTACCAAAGGCCGAAGTTGGGAGTGTGACGCAAGTACCTGAAAATTCTCTTCACCGCTTGCCGATGCGAAGTCCTCGGAGACGCTTGAAAACGAGCGCACGACACACCGAGAACGTGTATGTCCGGCCTCGTCGCCGTCAAGTAGAGGAGTGACCCGATCATGCTTCGGTACTCCTTCCGGTTCACGTGTTCACCTTCCTCGTCCGCATCAAGAGCCGTAGTCGTACTCATCGGCGTCGTCATAGCCTTGGAGTCCTCCATCTTGAACTTTCTCACAATGTCCTTGGTGTACTTAGCTCCGGTGCACAAATGTTCCTTCCTTTGATTGCTTGATTTGTAGCCCGAGGAAGAACCGCAACTCGCCCATCATGCTCATCTCAAACTCCCTCGCTCATATCATCCGCAAACCTCGCAACAAGAGAGTTAGACGAGCCACCAAAGACAATATCATCCACGTACACCCGCACAATCGAGATATCTCTCGCCCGCCTCTCGCAAAAACAAGGTCCGATCGACCTTCCCCATCTCAAAACCTCTCTCAAACAAGAACCCCCTCAACCCTCGCCATACCAAGCTCTAGGCGCCGCTTCAACCCATACGCCGCCTTCCTCAACTTGTACACCGGTGGGGGGTACTTCTCACTCTCAAACCCCGGAGGCCGCCTCACATACACTTCTTCCTCCAAGACACCATTCGTAAAAGCACTCTTCACATCCATTTGGTGCAACTTGAACCCTTTAGCCACGGAAAAGGCTAGAAGGATCCTAATCGCCTCCAAACGGGCTACGGGAGCAAAGGTCTCCTCGTAGTCAATCCCCTCCTTCTGACTGAACCCTTGGGCAACAAGTCTCGACTTGTTCCTCACAACCTCACCCTTCTCTCCCTCTTTGTTTTTCCACACCCACTTTGTACCAATCGGCTTACACCCTGGGGGAGGGTCAACCAACTCCCACACCTGATTCCTCTCAAAGTTCTCCAACTCCTCATGCATCGAGTTAACCCAATTGTGATCAGATAGTGCGTGTCCAATGTCTTTGGGCTCGAAAGAAGCAACAAATGCAGCATGAGCAAAATGGGAATTGTTTCGAACCCTCGACCGTGTAGTGCGTTCATTCATGTCGCCGATGATCCTCGAAGCCGGGTGATCCACTTGAACTCGCCGGGGAGGTTCTCGCCTCGAAGCTACCTCCCCCTCAACATCGCCTTCTCCTCGTTCTTGATTTGTCGTCGTAGGTGTAGCAGAAGGTCCATCCATCATCGTAGTCGAAGTAGTGGGTACATGTTCGGCTCGGGGGCACCGCACCACCATCCTCATCATCACCATGTTCATGCTCCTCCTCCCGAAAGATCTCCTCGCCAAGCTCATCATCACCCGCACACTCAAAGACAAGCCGACTACGTGGCTCGTCTCGTCGAAGGTTACCTCGCAAGTCTCCACGATTTGGTTAGTTTCAAGATTGAGCACACGATATGCTCTAGAATGAGATGCATAACCAAAGAAAATGCCATCGACGAGACCTAGCCTCAAACTTATCCAACTTCCCGCCTTTCTTCGAATGAAACACTTGCAACCAAAGACATGGAAGTGACTCACCTTGGGTGTGCGACCATGCATCAACTCATAGCATGTCTTCTTCTTGTGCACTCGAGGTATATCCCGTTCGACACATAGCATGCGGTATTCACCGCCTCAGCCCAATACCTCCTCGAAGTCCTATGCTCATCAAGCATCGTCCGAGCCATCTCGCACAAGGTCCTGTTCTTCCTTTCCACAACACCATTCTGGGGAGGCGTATACGGACTCGAAAACTGGTGCTCAAGACCCAAGTCATGACAAAAGGTTTAAAAAGAGAGTTCCTGAATTCCGAGCCATTATCACTGCGGATAGCTCGTATGGCATCTCCGTGCCTCTCGTTCCTCAACCTCAAGACTAGATCTCGAACAAAACCAAACGTCTCCCCCTTATCCTCGAGAAAGAACACCCACGCATACCGAGAATAGTCGTCCACCACAACAAGGACATACCACTTCCCACCCGCGGATCGCACACGAGCCGGGCCAACAAGGTCCATATGGAGCAGCTCGCATGGACGCTCGCTCATCACATCGGTGAGAGGCGGGTGAGAAGAGGCCACCATCTTGGCATGCCTACACGGAGCACAAACCAACTCTTTCTCAAGCTTCAACCGTGGCAATCCTCGGACCAAATTGAGTTTACTCAAGCGAGACAAAAGGTCAAAGCTCAAGTGACCCAACTTCCTATGCCACTTCCACAACTCACTCGAAGAACCAGCCAAGAAACAACGCACAACACCCGAAGACTGAGAAAAATCAGCACGAAACACCTGACCCTCGGGAACGACCATACAAACAAGATCCCCTCGAGAGTCCACAATCCGAGAACCACCCCGGCCGAAACAACACCTCAAAGCCCTCATCCAACAACCGGGACACGAAAGCAAATTGTACCCCGGCCGATTGAACAAGAGCAACACGCCTCGCAGTGATCTTGTCACTCACTTTTATCTCACCTTCTGAAAGCACACGCCCACGCCCATTGTCCCCAAAGGTGATGTACCTCTTCGTCACCACCGGACGAGACTTGAGAACCACCCCCGTCTCCGGTCATATGCCTCGAACAACCGGAGTCAATCAACCAAATGTTCTTCAAGTCTCCCACCCGAAAATCAAAAATAGGCACGTGAGCGAACAAACGACTCAAAGATCGGGGTTAGTACCAAAGGAGGAAAACCAAAGGCCGAGCCATTTGCTCGAAAGTGGGGTTAGCACCAACCAAAGCATCTCTCCTACCAAAGCTACCTCCACGAACACCACCACGGTAACCACCCCGAGGGAACCACCCCTCTCTCGCCCGAAGGAGGACCAAAACCACGCAAGAAGGCCCGTGGAACGTCCTTCCTCTCCAACTCAACACCACGACTCCTCCAATCCCCGTATTGAGCACGAGGAGGAGAACGCCTAGCAACCGACCACCCGCACTCTTTCCACCCCAACCACCGAACCACGACCACCGAAACAACCCTTGCACCCGCACGAGCTCGAAACCCGAACATCCGTCCGTCCGTGCCCGCACCGGTCCGACCGGTGCCCCACACCGTCCGACCGTGTGACTCGGACGAGCAACACCACCCGCAGCCTTCTTCTCTCCCCAAGCCCGAACTCCGTCCTCACAATCGCCTTGCCCCCGGGCATCCGCATACGAGGCTCAAGTACACCATCGGAAGGGTGGTACTTGTCCTTGTTTGCCCACTCCTTCCTCATTCTCTCCTCTCGCTTCCTCTTGAAGCAAAACTCCTCCTTATGGCCATCTCTCCCACAATAGCCACATTGGAACCTCACAAGCTTAGGCTTTGGCTTGGGAAGTGGTCGCTCACTCGGTTTCTCTCCACTCAAACCCTCCACCGGTTTCTCACCACTTGCCTTCTCACTCTCCTTCCCAAAGAACACTTTCCCCGAAGTGCTCACAAACTTGATAGGCTTTTGTAGGTCATTTGTGGGTGTAGGAAACACGGGTGGAGCTGGGGTTGTGTCTAGCCGGTTCCTTAGATGGTTAGGTTTTGGTGGGAACTCATTCTTGTGGTGGGTTTTTGGTGGCTCCGGATATTCTCTCCACTTCCCTCACCAACCTTGTTTGCTCCAAGCCCCTCTCCATCTTGCCTCTTAAAGGCCTCGATCATCATCCTCAACCGAGGCTCGTGACCGGGACAACCACCCCATCAACTTCCTCAAATCATCATTCTCATCCCGCAAACGGTCAACATAATGTGCAAGCTCCAAATTTTTCAATGCATGCATTTCACGGGTAGAGCAAGATGTAGGCATGGGTTCCTTCAATTTAGCCTCGAGCGAACTAGTGTAAGCATGCATCTCATCAATCTTAGCATGCAAAACGGGCATGAAGTGCAAGCACCTAGCAAAGCAGGTCTAGACTTAAGCTCGACCACCTCAACCCTAAGCACATCTAGTTCCTCACACTTGGAGGCATGCTTCTCCTTAAACAAAGCAAGATCAAGCAAGGAATATGGAGCAATCAACACAATCATTCTCATCAGAAACAACAGGGCTAGCCTTAAGCGAATCAATCTCAAGCTTGCTATCAAGCACCTGTGTCTCTAGCTCAGCCACTCTAGTCCTAGCATCCTCGAGTGAAGCCCTAAGCTCTTTCCTCATTTTCTTGGCCTCTCTAAGCATATCATCACGATTATCAAGCAAAGAGCCAAGCCTCTCATTCTCCTGGCGCAAGAAGGGAAGCTCATCACGCACCTCGTCGTCGGACTCAGAGTCCGAGTCGCTCTGTGTGCTCTTCTTGCTGCCGGAACTCAACACCATGGTGCAGAAGCCGTCTCTCGCGAAGCAGCTCAGCCCGCTCAGGTTCTTGGACGACTTCTTGTTCTTGCGGCGATCTCCCTCGTCGTCGCTGCTGCTCGAGCTCGAGGTGGAGTACGCGGAACTGGAGTCGATGTCGCTCGCTCCAACCATCGCTCGGGCCTTGCCTCGGCCCTCCTTCCTCCTCGATCGTCGCTCGTCCTTGTACTTGTTCTTGTGCTTGCTCTTGTGGTCGCGCCTCGAACGGTACTTGTCATCGTTCTTCCTCGGCTTGTGCTTGTAGCCGTCCTTGTTCTCGGCCTTCTCCGGCGGTCGGCGACGAAGTGTCCCGCTTGCCGCACCGGAAGCAAGTCCTCGTGTTCCTCCTCATGTTCACGCGGTTCTCGTGCGGCCTCTCGAACCGCCTCGTCAACGCCGCCGGCTCGTCCTCTCCAAGGTCATCAAACTCCTCATCCGGCATAGACATCAAAGAGGAAAACGAGAACATCCTGGTGGATGGGTTAGAGTTAGTCTTTCCTTTGGAACCACCAACGAGGGCAAGACTATGGGAATCGGTCGGTCCCTCGAGCTTGGCGGTCATGCCTCTATCCACCTCGGACCGACTTGAGCTTCGAGAACAGCCTCGTTCACCGTCGAGTATCATACCTCTCCGACTCGACTATGGCCTCGAACTTTCCGCCCCATATCGTACGATCCAAGGAGTGTAAGAGCTTGACCGCTCTATCATGATCATCGTACGGGAGCACGTCCACATTGGCCCTCATGTTGTTCACCACCACCGTGAACCTCGCGAAACAAGGCATCGATGGACTCACCGGGGAGATGAGTGAAGTTCTCGTACTCTCTCCGTAGGTCGCATACAACCGTGTCCGAACACGGGCGTTCCCAACATGAGCCTCCTTCAACACCGCCCAAATCCTACAAGCCAAGTGCTCGGTGTGCACCCGATCGAACTCGGCCGACACAAAGCACGAAACAAGTAGTCGACCGCCTTATTGTTGGCGTCGAAGCTGTCCCTCGATCCTGGAGCGAGGAAATCAACCGGCTGGACATAGCTTGTGTCCACCGTGACATCCCAAAGGATCTGACCCTTTCCGCGGAGAAACGCACCCATCCGCTTGCTCCACATATGGTAGTTCTTGCCATCGAAGTGTGGAGGACCCGAACCCCGTTCCTGGTACGCCATCCTTGGATCTGAGACTGGTTAGAGTCAACAAAGACCCGAACCGGCTCTGATACCACTTGAAGGACCGATACGGCGAACCAGAGAGGGGGGGAGTGAATGGGAGCCGATAAAAATTCTTCTCGGAGGAGATGAAAACTCCAACAAGACGAACGCGGCTTCCAACACACGTCTCCGACTCACTACCAAGGTTGGTCAAGCCCACGTAGCCACTGGAGTGCCACCGGACCTAGGAACCAACACGCAACCTTCCGACCCGAGAAACGCGGCGGAAAAACCAAACCTCGAGTCTACAGACCCACACCGGTCAGACCGGTGAGCACCACCGGTCGAGCCGGTCCCCGCCGGTGAAACCGAGCAACTTTCACTAAGTGGCTCTACACCGGTCGAGCCGGTGAGACACACCGGTCGGACCGATGGCGGCACCGAAAGCCCCCAAGGCACCAAACAAAGCCAACCGACCACCAAACGGACCCAAACTCGAAACAACAGCAACACGAGACAACAACGAACACACCAAGACGTTCACCCGAGCAAAAACCCACAAGGGCTTGCACCGGTCGAGGCCAGGTCAAGAGCACCGGTCCGACCGGTGTAGCTCGGGCGGCTCGGGATGAACAAGACCCGCGGGTCAACTCCCCCAAATCCAAATCTCGATCTCCCGAATCGCTCCACGGACTTGAACAAGACTTTGGGGATATCATGAACACCTCATGAGGAGTTCATAGCCAAGTTTAATCCCACCAAAACTCGTCCAAAAAGGAGGAATCGAAGAAATCCCGCCGAAAGCACTTCCAACCCAAGAACTCAAGAAACCCCAAAATCGAGCAAGTTTTCTCACGGATTTGGGAGGGGAATCACAGCCCAAAGAACCACGAAGGGTTCCCACAAATTTCCCCCATCAAATCCCCAAGAGAAAAGCCCCGAAAACACCCCAAAGAAATCACCGAGAGAGGACTCCGAAAATCACCACCAAGAACAACCGGGGAAAACACATCCAAACCTTGAGGAACAACGCCGAATCATCTATACATGAAACCAAGGTTCGTACAAGGTCTAGCAAGCCGCCCGATCATCCATCCCTCTCTACAAGATCTCTCCGTGAAGCTCTCTTGCTAGTCCTAAGGAAAACCTAGAGAAAATAGGTGGAAAATAGGAAAACTAATGAGCTAGGGTTCCAAGAGTTGGCTGCCATCCTCTCACCTCTTGGGTTATATAGGCGGCAACCGAATGTCTAAAAAGCCCCTCTCTACTAACTAGGGATACAAGCCCCTCAAGGGCGGATTTGGAATTCTTGATGTCTTCACCATCGGACGGATGCCGGCGACCGCACCTCGCGTAGCCTCGACGCAAGCCATGCGATCCCGACGCGTGTCCTCCGCTTCGAAGATTCGGACCGCGTCGTCGCACACCGTCGACCGGTGCTCCTCACCGGTCGGACCGGTCCCCACGGGCCGACCGGTCGGACCCACCGGTCGGACCGGTGCCGTGCCGCCGCACCTCCGTCTTCGGTTCTCCGGTCTTGGCTTTGTGGATCAACCAAGGAACCCGGTGGTTTTACGGTGAACCACCGGAAACCCCGCGAACTCGGTGTAGCCTCCGCCAATCTCCACTCATGACTTGGCTCCCACGTAGTCCCGGCTCGACCTTGGTTTTGAGGCTCAACCAAGAAACCGTCCATGACTTCATCTTCTTGTTCATGCCACCATGCGGCCCGCACTTGACCACGCCGGCCACCGGGTCCCTCGAACGAAGCCTACTTGTCTTCTCCACACCTGGAGGCCGCACCGGCGACGACCTTTCGCGCTTGTTCTTCACCTGCACCAACACGAGTCAAGCCGCAACCTGCACCTGCAATACTTAGCCAAGAGTCAGTCCACACAACGTTTTCAATCACTCATCACACAAGGAAGCGACCATCCACCGGTCCTCGAACCACACATGGTCCTCAAGAGCTCGTACTACCCGCGAGAGGTCCCTCGAAGCTGTGGAACCCTTCCCCGGCCTCGCCGGGGCAAAGTCTTCTAAGGAGGGAAAGACCACTCCCGACACGGTCACACCGACCCGCCTACAAGAGGGACGCTATCCACTACGAGTCTCACCCCGCACCCCCGCCCATAACAAGGCGGGCGGTTTGTACGGTAAGAGTCCAAAGAAACATGGTTAAACTGACGATCGGTCCTTAAGGGCCGAGAGCGAGCACTCACCAGCTCCATCCCACACGACACGACCCTCGGGTAAGAGGCCGGGGTCGCATCTTCCCTCGGCGGCCCGTTCACAAGTAACCAAGCGGCTCGCTCCCGCCATACTCAGCAAGGAGATACGCACCCAGAACGCACGCTAGAAACACACCGAGATATCCCCATCTCAGTCCAAACCCAGAGTACCATCCATAGTCAAGCAACAAAAGTATGGATAGTTGAGGTAAGGGACTAGCTAGGGGTCTGTAGCTAGTCCCGCAGGTAGAAGTACAAGGAAACAGGGTATAACAAAGCATCAAGGCATGGCTAATAAACGGGTTATGCAATTCATCAGATCAATGCATTAAAGTAAAGCACTAGCAGCTATTTAACATCATGGGATCTACATGGTTGGGAGTGACATGACACCTTCGTTGCCGTTGAAGCAGTCGCTGTCCGGAGCAGTGTACTCGGGGTCCTCCACGTCCTCCTGGTCGAAGCTCGGGTCTGCGGCACGAGATTCGACGCGAAAATAAGAAAACGGTGCACATCTAAGCAATAACTCCAAATAAGAACCAATTTAGAAGATCCAAAAGAACCCAAACTACCTACAATCAGCAAGGTTTCGAAATTACGGATTTATAGAAATTAGTTTTATATTTTTCTGAGCTCCCTATAAAAAGTTATGAATTTTTAAAGGTCAAAACCATTTATTAAATATTTCTAGAAAATACCCCAGAAAAAGGGAAGGAATTTCAGAAAAGGTGTCGCTGACGTCAGCACGACATCAGCGAAACGCGGTGGTCAGGCCGGGATGTGCCAGAAGCGTAACTGGGCCGTGGGTGGCCCGGTGGGCCTGGTCCAGATCGTTAGTGGGTCACAGCCCAGTTAGACTGCGCAACACAGCCCGCTACAGGAAGTATCCGAAGTCCGGAAAACATCATCCATCTCCCTATCCCGCGCTGGGCCGGCGGCCTGCTAGTAGCTAGCTGGGTTTAGGGCCCAGATCTGGCCGGCGGCCCACTCCTTCTATTAACCCCACGCTACCCGTCCGTTTGCCCACCAGGTGTTCGACGAAAAAACCTCGGCAGCCCTTGCTGCGGCGCCGTGCGGCAGTGCTCACGGGCCCTCACCGGCGGTGGTTGGGGTTCACCAGGCGGCATGACTTCGACCCGCGTGTCGCCCACGGCGTCCAGAACACCTCATCGAGGCCAAGGCCGACGCGCTGGGCATGGGCGCCCTGCACATCGGCGCGATGGCGCGGGGTGCGGATGGCACCGGCTCGGTTGCGGCTCCACGGCGGGGTGCGTGGCTTGCCGGCATGCCGGCGTGCATTTTCCCCGAACGCCCACGTGGTGCGGCTCCCCGGTAATCGGAGACGCGGCTCGCGGCGTCACGGCGGCGGCGTCAACGACACCCGCACCCACACGGACCACGCCGACCGGTCGCGGGGGAGGCGCACGGCGACGGCGAGCACAAGGACATGAAAGGTCCGGGCGCTACAAGCCGCCGCGGTGCCCCCATGCACCCAGGCTAACCCCCGCATCCCAGTCCAGAGCGTGCCGGTGCGTGGCCGCAGCCGTGCATGTGCACGCGCGGCCTCGCCGTGCCCGCTCGGCGCAGCACCCTGGTAACCAGGGGCGCGGCTCGAAGCGTGGCGGCGACGCACACATCCGTCCCTGCACAAGAAACCCCGGCACGATGGCCGGTCCCAGACGTTCTCATCGCACGGCGACGGCGGCGCCCAAGAGCACGAACGGCTCACGAGCTCCCTTCGTCGCGGTACGGCAGTCCTGCGGCGCGATGGCCAGCAACCAGGCAAGAAACAACAGCGACGCGCCTCGACGTCGCGATCCCAACACAGGAAGGAGACCAAGGGGGAGAAGAGAGAAGAGGGGCCGCGGTGCTCACGGTGGGGCGACGGTGTAGTCGTGGCCGGCCTGTCGGTGGCGTGGCGTCGGTGTTCCGGGCGTGAAGGCGTTCCGGCGAAGTAGATGCCCCCGGTGGTGTAGGTGTTCACGCCGGCGATGTACTCCGCAGCTCCGGTCCGTGCTCCCGCCGCTCCTGGTTCCCGGCTTCTTCCCCTCCTGGTGCGGCGCGGCGGCGATGCGCTCCTCCCTTGGCTCGTCGTCGAGGCCCGGTGGTGGAGTGGTCCTCGCCCCCGGTCCGGTCCTCGGCTCCTTCCTCGACCGGCGCGACGCGGCGGCGACGCGGCCGCTCTTTCCCCCAATCCAGTGCACACGGCCGGTGGTGGAAGAGGAAACCCCAAGAGGGGGTGGGTGGCTTTGATTCCGTGCCACACCGGCCCACTCCTTTTGAATCGAAGCCGAGAGCTGCTCGAGGGGGAAAAGCCCTCCATGCCCTTGGCTGCTCGCCAGGCTGGGCAGGTGGCGCTCGCGGTGGTGCTCGAGGCTGCCTCGGATGCTCGGTGGGAAGGGGCAGATGCGTCAAAAGCCTTTCCCCGCGGTCGCATCCCGGTCCGCGCGCACGCGCCGGTCCTTGGCGTGCGTGCCGGGCTGGGCGGCCGGCCGCGCCCCGCCTCGCGCGAGCGGGGTGCGGCGAGACCGGCGGCGGCCGGGCCGGCTCGGTTGACCAGCGCCGGGTTAAGACGGAAAGGAAATGGGAAGAGAGGTGAGGGAAGTAGGGACTGCCAAGCGGGTCCCAGTTGTCGGCGAGTGAAGCCAAGAAGAAGGAGGAAGGATGTAGAGGTTGGGCCGCCGCGGGTTAGTTGGTCCGAAAGATGGCACGGGTTGGGCCAGCTGCAAAGGAAAGGAAGGAGGAAGCGGCCCAGATCACTTGTTTGACATTTTGCATATTAAGAGGATAAGCTTTGGACTAGGGTTTGAATCAAAGTTTGAATTTGATTCCCACTCAAATTCAAACTTCACACATTTGAATTCCAAAAGAACCAGAGAAAAACCAACTCACATATTTTACCATAATTTGAATATATGTTTTTTTATAAATGGGTTAATCTGGTGGAGATTCCAGGGAAGGGCTAGCAATTTGGCTCAAAAATTGATAGCACTCAATTCCAGTCAAAAAGTTTTAAATTTTTGCAAAATTCACACACCTAAATTCCTGGGTTGTTACACTTCCTCTTGAAGCAAAACGCTCTCTTGTGACCATCCTTTCCACAAAACTCACAATGGAAACGGATCGATATGGGCTTAGGCTTGGGATGAGGCTCTTCACAAGGCTTCTCACTTGGTTTCTCACTAGGCGTTTCACTTGCCTTCTCACTCGGTTTTTCTCTTGGTTGGTTTGGCTTGGATGCAAAGTTGTCTTTGGGTGTGGGTTGTGGTGGAACTGAAACATTCCTAAATTTCCTTTCTCTCTCACCACTGCCCTCACCAACCTTATCCAAACCCAAAGCCCAACCGTCAAAGTGCTTAAAGCTAGCAATCATCATACCAAGCTGAGGTCCTTGACTCGACAACCAACTCAGCCCTTCACGCAACTTATCATTCTCATCTTGCAAGCGACCAACACATTTTGCAAGATCCAAATTCTTCATAGCATGCAACTCACATGTAGAGAAAGAAGTAGGAATAGGCACTTTCAAATCAGCCTCAAGTGAAACAATGCGAGAACGGAGCTCAGCAATTTTCTCATGCAAACTAGGGCAAGAAGTGCAGGCACCAAGAAAAGTGGGTCTAGATTGTAGCTCAGCCAACTCAACCCTAAGCACATCTAGTTCCTCACACTTGGAGGCATACCTCTCCCTAAGATCGATCAAGTCGCCTAGGAAAGCGAGCACTCAGGACAATCATTCTCATCAGAAACAACAGGGCTAGCCTTAAGAGAATCAATTTCAAGCTTGCTATCAAGAACCTGTGTTTCTAGCTCAGCCACTCTAGTCCTAGCATCCTCGAGCAAAGATCTGAGCTCCTTCCTAAGCTTCTTAGCCTCTCTAAGCATGTGATCGCGATTATCAAGCAAGTCAACCAACTCCTCATTCTCCTTGCGCAAAGAAGAAAGCTCATCACATACCTCATCCTCGGAATCCAAGTCCGAGGCGTCCTTCCGGATTCTCTTGCTCGCTCGAACTGCGAGCCATGCCGCAGAAGTCGTCCTTGAGGCTTAGGCCCGTCACACAAAGGCCGTTGAGGTACTTGCCGAGGTTTTTTTTTCTTCTTCTTCTTCTTCTTCTTCTTCTTCTTCTTCTTCTTCTTCTTCTTCTTCTTCTTCTTCTTCTTCTTCTTCTTCTTCTTCTTCTTCTTCTTCTTCTTCTTCTTCTTCTTCTTCTTCTTCTTCTTCTTCTTCTTCTTCTTCTTCTTCTTCTTCTTCTTCTTCTTCTTCTTCTTCTTCTTCTTGTCATCCTCTTCGTCTTCATCACTCGAGCTTGAAGACGTGTCCTCGGAATCGGACTCGATGTCGCTCGATCTCTTCATCTTCTCTCGAGACCAAGCCTTCTTCCCATGTTCATGATCCTTCTTCTTGGACTTCTTCTTCTTGTCCATGAACTTGTGCTTGTCGTGGTTGTTCACCTTCGGACACTTGGCGAAATAGTGTCCAGCCTTGCCACACTTGAAGCATGTCCTCATGTTCCTCCTCTTATTCACCCGGTTCTCGTGCAGCCTCTCGAACCGCCTCATCAGGAGCGCCAGTTCGTCCTCTCCAAGCACGTCGAACTCCTCATCTGGCATAGACATCAAGGAGGACAAAGAGAACATCCTGGTGGATGGATTAGTGTTAGCCTTTCCATTTGAACCACCGATGAGGGCGAGACTATGAGAGTCAGTCGGGCCCTCGATCTTGGCCGTCTGCATGCCCCTATCCACCTCGGCCCGACTTGAGCTTCGAGAACGGCTCGTTCACTCGTCGCAGTGTCATACTTCTTTGACTCCACAATGGCCTCGAACTTTCCGCCCCAAATCGTACGATCCAAAGAGTGTAAGAGCTTGACCGCTCTATCATGATCATCGTACGGGAGCACGTCCACATTGGCCCTCATGTTGTTCACAACCACCGTGAACCTCTGAAACAAGGCATCGATGGACTCACCGGGGGAGATGAGTAAAGTTCTCGTACTCTCTCCGTAGGTCGCATACATCCGTGCCCGCACTCGGGCGTTCCCAACATGAGCCTCCTTCAACACCGCCCAAATCCTACAAGCCAAGTGCTCGGTGTGCACCCGATCGAACTCGGGCCGACACAAAGCACGAAACAAGTAGTCGATCGCCTTATTGTTGGCGTCGAAGCTGTCCCTCGAACCTGGAGCGAGGAAGTCCATCGGCTGGACATAGCCTGTGTCCGCTGTGACATCCCAAAGGATCTGACCCTTTCCGCGGAGAAAAGCACCCATCCGCTTTCTCCACATCTGGTAGTTCTTGCCATCGAAGTGTGGAGGACCCGAACCCCGTTCCTGGTACGCCATCCTTGGATCTTAGACTGGTTAGAGTCAATAAAGACCCGAACCGGCTCTGATACCACTTGAAGGACCGATACGGCGAACCAGAAAGGGGGGAGTGAATGGGAGCCGAAAAAAATTCTTCTCGAAGGAGATCGAAACTCCAACAAGATGAACACGGCTTCCAACACACGTCTCCGACTCACTACCAAGGTTGGTCAAGCCCACGTAGCCACTGGAGTGCCACTGGACCTAGGAACCAACACACCACCTTCCGACCCGAGAAACGCAGCGGAAAAACCAAACCTCGAGTCTACGAGACCCACACCGGTCGGACCGGTGAGCACCACCGGCCGACCGGTCCCCGCCGGTGAAACCGAGCAACTTCCACTAAGTGGCTCTACACCGGTCGACCGGTGAGACACACCGGTCGGACCGATGGCGACACGGGAAGCCCCCAAGGCACCAAACAGGCCAACCGACCACCAAACTGACCCAAACTCAAAACAGCAGCAACATGGGACAACAACGAACACACCAAGACGTTCACCCGAGCTAAATCCCACAAGGGCTCGCACCGATCAGACCGGTCAAGAGCACCGGTCAGACCGGTGTAGCACGGGCGACTCGGGATGAAAAGCACCCGCGGGTCAACTCCCCCAAATCCAAATCTCGATCTCTCGAATCACTCCACGGACTTGAACAAGACTTTGGGGATATCAGGAACACCTCATGAGGAGTCCATAGCCAAGTTTAATCCCACCAAATCTCGTCCAAAAAGGAGGAATCGAAGAAATCCCGCCGAAAGCACTTCCAACCCAAGAACTCAAAAAACCCCAAAATCGAGCACCTTTTCTCACGGATTTGGGAGGGGAATCATAGCCCAAAGAACCACGAAGGGTTCCCACAAACTTCCCCCATCAAATCCCCAAGAGAAAAGTCCCGAAAACAACCCAAAGAAATCACCGAGAGAGGGCTCCGAAAATCACCACCAAGAACAACCGGGGAAAACACATCCAAACCTTGAGGAACCACGCCGAATCATCTATACATGAAACAAAGGTTCGTACAAGGTCTAGCAAGCCGCCCGATCATCCATCCCTCTCTACAAGATCTCTCCGTGAAGCTCTCTTGCTAATCCTAGAGAAAACCTAAGGAAAATAGGTGGAAATAGGAAAACAAATGAGCTAGGGTTCCAAGAGTTGGCTGCCATCCTCTCACCCCTTGGGTTATATGGAGGCAACCGAATGTCTAAAATGCCCTTCTCTACTAACTAGGGACACAAGCCCCTCAAGGGCGGATTTGGAATTCTTGATGTCTTCACCATCGGACGGATGCCCGGCGACCGCACCCTGCGTAGCCTCGACGCAAGCCATGCGATCCCGACGCGTGTCCTCCGCTTCGAAGATTCCAGACTGCGTCGTTGCACACCGGTCAGACCGGTGCTCCTCACCGGTCGGACGTCGGACCCACGGTCGACCGGTCCGCGCTGCTGCAGCTCCATCTTCGGTTCTCCTGTCTTGGCTTTGTGGATCAACCAAGGAACCCAGTGGTTTTCTGGTGAACCACTGGAAACCCCGCAAACTCGGTGTAGCCTCCGCCAATCTCCACTCATGACTTGGCTCCCACGTAGTCCCGGCTCGACCTTGGTTTTGAGGCTCAACCAAGAAACCGTCCACGACTTCATCTTGCTGTTCATGCCACCATGCGGCCCGCACTTGACCCCCGCCGGCCACCGGGTCCCTCGAACGAAGCCTACTTGTCTTCTCCACACCTGGAGGCCTCACCGGCAACGACCTTTCGCACTTGTTCTTCACCTGCACCAACACGAGTCAAGCCGCAACCTGCACCTGCAATACTTAGCCAAGAATCAGTCCACACAACGTTGTCAATCACTCATCACACAAGGAAGCGACCATCCACCGGTCCTCGAACCACACATGGTCCTCAGATGCTAAGCAATCAGAGACAGAGTTTTATCCTGGTTCCGGCCGAGGGGCCGTACGTCCAGCAGTGGTGTGCTCGAGGCACTATATTGCTCAGCACCGGGGTGCCTGTAGTGGGGCTGCTACAAGCAAGGCGGGAGAGGAAGCGTGGCCTCCAAGTCCTTGGTGAAGTGGCTGAAGATATTGTGGGAGAATTGGAGAGCAAGTTCGTGATGTGTCGTATGTTGTTCTGCCTTGTGTCGTGTCTTCTGCGGCGGGGGAGTTTGTCTTACTTTTATAGGCCAAGGAGAGAACGAATTCCATGTATGCCGCACTATTTAGCAACATGGGGAAGCGTGGTGTGCCGCGCCGTAGAGTAGGCGGCCGCCTTGATGGTCCTTGTTGCGATCTGGCCATCATGGCGTATCTTGTACCCGAACAGTGGTAGCTTCGAGGGTAGGAGTGCAGCGGACGGCCGTGATGTCCCCAGGCGGGCTCGAGGTGGTTGCTGACGTCAATCCGTACAGGGTACAGTGGCAGGTAAGGCAGCGTCCCGTTTCCGCATGCTTCACAGCGCCGGAGCTATTGCCACAGTGCCCGGCGTGGGGTTGTACGCGCGGGGGCGGCCACCATGCCGTTAACAGTGGCAGGGATGGCGCCCCGCCGGCCTAACGCCCTGACCTAACCCTGCAAAGTCACGGGAAAGCAAATCGAGGGTGCGGCCGGCCCCCCTTCGAGGGCTCGGCGCATTAGCCGTACCGGAGTAGGCGGCGCGGCGTCACGGGACTGGCACCGGCCACGTCGCATAGTCTCCCACAGTGGCGGGGATGGGTTCCCTCCTAGGGAGTTGGTGCAACAGGGCAGGGGCGTGAGTCTCAGGCGCATGATGGCGCCGCCCCGCTGTTTCTCAGAGCATTAAATGCCCGTACCCGCGTACGGGAACAGGCGTGCGCGCGCGGAGCGCCCTCGAGCGAGGCGGAGCCCCCTCGAGGGCGGTGCGGACCCTCGAGCGAGGCGGAGCCCGCTCGAGGTAAGGGCACCCCCTCGAGGGGGGCGGAGCCTACCCGAGGGAGGCGTGTGCCCTCGAGCGAGGCGGAGCCCGCTCGAGGGGATCTTTGAGTGGGCCGCTTTGGTGGGCCGTCAGGGCCACCGTGGCGTGGGCCATGCCCTGTGTGTTTAAGCAAGGCACGTCTGGCTTAGGCTTGTTGCAGGTTTTAACTGGGGATTCCCCAGTTGTTTAAGAGGACCCCCTGGGCTGTCCCCGACAGTAGCCCCCGAGCATCTGCGGGTTCGCCGTCCAGGCTCCCACAAATGTTGGAGCCTACTGATAGGACGTCCTTCCCCTTGGCTTGCGAATGTTCTCCGTGGGGCCGCGTCAGCGGACCCGCGGGTCTAGCCCCCGAAGCCCTGTAGGAGCGTGGGCGCTCCTGCAGGGGTTTTACCGCGAGACTTGGTCAGAGGGCGTGGTACATGTCTCAACGACGTCGGCAGTGTTTCAGCCGGCTTCGGTGACGCACGCGCTGCTGGCACTGTCCACGGCCGGTGCGATCCAGGAGGTGTAGCCGTGCGTCGAGCCCCCGAGTCTGGGCCCGTTCGAGGCGATCGGGTAGAGCTCTGCGACTTGTTTTTAACGCGCCCTCGCCGTCCCTCCGCGGGACGGAGGGTGAGGTCTCCGCAACCCCCATCGGTCGGGTCGCGGATTGCGGATTCCTCGTTGAGATGTTAGTGGGTGGTTCGAGTGGACGCCCATGTCCCGTTCGATAAGGGTAGGCTGCGTGGTCCAGAGACACGTCCATTAAAGCGCTTGCGCGGGTTTGCTAGGTGGGGCTTGGTCCCGTTCGCTAGGGACCGAGGGCGCGGAAGCTCTCCCTCGGTGGGATCCCCCCGGCTAGCTGCCCTCGCTGGCTCTCGAACATGACATGTGGGGCACCCTCGAGCCGGTGGGCTTGAGGAATGGGTCGAATGAGCGTGCCCTCGTCGTCCCTGACTCTGGCGATCTGGGGCGCCTGTTCGAACCCGTCGAGGGTCAGGCTTTGAACCTCTGATCAGTAGGGCCATGCGGGGTGGCGGCTAGGCGCTCCCGTCTTTGCATCTGCGAATCCCCGAGGGGCCTGACTGTGTCAGCCCTCGAGGCGCTGATCAGTAAAATGGTGCTGGGCGGCGGCTAAGCACTCTCGTCTTGGCATCTGCGAATCCCCGAGGGGCTTGACCGCGTCAGCCCTCGAGGCGCTGATCAGTAAAATGGTGCGGGGTGGCGGCTAAGCGCTCCCGTCTTGGCATCTGCGAATCCTCGAGGGTTCCTGACCACGTCAGCCCTCGAGGCGCTGATCAGTAAGACAACGCATCAAAGGTACCTGTGGTGCCTGTTTTACCTCAAACGGGCCCCGGGGTGACCATCTGATGCGTTGCACCCTTTGAGGGTTGAATTTTTCTGAGCCAAGGGCTCGCGCCGCTCGAGGGTCTACCTTACTTGGTAAGGGACCGGGCCATTTAATGCTTCGCAGTCGAGGTTGCGGTTTCGCGCCGCGGGCGCCTTTTTAGGCGCCGTGGCCGCGCGCGTAGTGGGTGGCGTGGGCAGGCGGACGTGACCACCTGCCACGGCTCTCCCGGTTCTACGCCGTGATGATGGCCCGTCAGCGCTGGCGTGGCCGCCGTGGTCGTGGTGGGGCCCGTCCGTCAGTGAGAAAAGATTCCCCTGTAGTTAATGCGCGTGGGACGTGCGCTCCAGAGAGCACGCCCGCGGCTTATAAATCTGAGGGGAGGGGAAAACGGCGGTTTTTACCTTAGCATTCGCTATTCCCGCTCCTTGTGCTCATGCCTCTGTCTCGTTCTCGCCACCGCGCCGCCGTCGGAGCTCTTCTTCTCCTTCCCGTCCTCCGTTCCCAGCCCCCTTGCCTTTCCTCATGGCGCCTCTTCCGCCTCTTGTGATCGTCGACCCGTATGCGTGGGAGCGCTCGTCGGTGACGCGGCTGGCCCTGGGCGAGCTGGTGTCTGCCGCCCAGCTGGCGGCGAACGAGGAGGGCCGGCCGGCCGAGTGGATCGTGCCGCCGGCTGGGGACCACGTGCCCAACCCGCCGAGCGGCTACGTGGTCAGCTTCACCCGGTTCCACGAGCGCGGCCTCACGGCGCCGGCGAGTCGCTTCATGCGGGCGCTCTGCCACCACTACGGCGTTGAGTTGCACAACTTCGCCCCCAACGCAATTTCGCAGGCGGCCACGTTCGTGGGCGTTTGCGAGGGGTATCTAGGGATCCCGGTGAACTGGGATCTCTGGATACACCTCTTCCGCGCGGAGCTGTTCACGCAGCCGACGACGGAGCAGAGGACCAACCGTGCAGTGCGCGCCAGCGGGATGTCGCTCGCCTTGCGGGGGCAGTACAAGGACGACTACATCCCCTGCACCATGACGAGCAACAATGCTGGCTGGTAACGGGGGTGGTTTTACCTTCGCAACGACGAGCCCGGTCTCCCCCCTACACCGGCCTGGTGCTCCGACAGAGACCCGACTCCTGGAGCCACGGGGTGTCCCCGGTCCAGCATCGGAGGCGGCTGCACTCGCTGCTGACCTCGCTGAGGAACCTGGCGAGGCGTGGGCTGACCGCGGCAGCCGTCCTCGCCTTCCTCCACCACCGGCGGGTCATCCCCCTGATGGAGAGGCCACTCCACATCTTCGAGATGACGGAGACGGCGGACCCCGTCGCGCTGGCGAGGTCGCGGATGCTTCCGGACCCCCTCCTGCGGGAGTACGCGGCCACACGGGCGCGGAGCACCGTCGACACCCAGTTGCTGCGCAGCGACCGGTCATTGTGGGACCTCGAGATGCTCCCCACCGGCCAGCTAGTGAGTAGAATTCTTGGTTCCGTCTTTGATTTTGCTGATGCTTCAGGTTTTTGACGCACTTCAATGTTTTGCTCGCAGCTGGTGAGCCTGAGCGCCGCAAAATCTGATCCGCCCACTCCCCATTCCCGCGCGCTTGGTCGAGCGTCACAGCAACGGGAGCGGGAGCAGGCGGCGTGCAAGAAGGAGCGCGCGAGGCGACACCGCGAGCGCCGTGAGCGGCGGAACGAGGAGTACCGACTGCGTGAGCAGCAGAGGCTCTCTTCTCCGGGGACCGAGGAGTACTCGTCCTCGGAGGAGGAAGAGGAGGAAGAGGCCGGGGGACAGGGCCTCCCTGATAGGTGGGAGCCTGCGCCCCCGCCGCCGGAGCCGGCTCCGGCAAAGCAAGAGCGCATCGCCCGCGGTGGGTGCGGAGGCGCCCGCCGCCGGGCAATCGACAACGGGAGCGGCGCGGGCCGCGAGAGGCGCCGGCGCGCGCCCGGGAGGTGCGCGCGACAAGGGCTCCCGCGCGCGGAGCGGGGTCCGTCCGCGCGGCGGGGACGGCGGAGGTGCGGCGGCGGCCGCGCCGGCCGTGCTGGCGTCATCTACCGGGACCTCGAGGAAGAGGAAGCGCGCCTTCTCTTCTTCGAGGTGAGGGGATCACTCTCTTGCGAGGTTGCATTTCTGACAACCAAGGACCTAACTGTTCGTTTGTGTTTGCGCAGGGTGGTGCCAACCGTGCCTCCTCTCGCACCGGCCAAGGTGTTGAGGGCGGACGCGTCCGTTCCCACCCGGCGGCGCTCGTCGAGGGCGCCGCGAGCGGGGGCGAGCGCGGCGGCCGCGGCGGGCGAGAGCTCGTGGGGTGCGGGCCGAGGCCCCGAGGCCACGGCGGTGGATCGGCCCGCCGCGCCGCAGCCAACGGCCGTCGAGGAGCGGCGGGCGCCGGCCGTGGCGGAGGCGCAGCCCGGCCGCGCGGTCGTGGTGGAGGCGCGGCCGGTGGCGCCGGCCGTGGCGGGGGCGCAGCCCATGGCGCCGGTCGCGGTGGAGGCGCGGCGCAGGCGGCGCCTCCCGAGGAGGGCGAGCCGGGCGGCGCCGGCGGCCGCGGAGACGCGGCCGGGAGGTGGTGGCCGCGGCGCCGCGGCAAGGGCCCGTGGCTACGGAGGCGCGAGCGAGGCGTCGGTGGAGGCGACGCAGGGGCCGGCACCCGCCGGCGGCTCCCGGCGGCGGTGGTGGAGATCCCGGACGATGACTCCCCGCCCGCCGGGTGGGACCCGGTGGGTGAGCTTCCCCACGCCGTCCCCCCGAGTCCCGAGGAGGGGGCCCTCGTGAGGCGGCGGGAGGGCCACATGGTGGCGAGGAGGCCGAGGGCACGGTGCCGAGGCCTCGACTTCCCGCGCGCCGGCCGCTCCGCCCCGGTAGAGGGGCTCGTTGGCGATCTGCCCACGTTCTCCGACGCCCAGGGGGAGCAGGAGCTATGGGGAGAGCTCTGCAACCACGGCGCCGCGCTCGACCGAGCGTTGAACGAGGCGCTGCGGATCCATGGCGGCCCCGCGTGGCGCGTCTTCCAGGTGGGGCGCCGTCACCTGTTTCTTTGTTTTTCTCGTTCCTGCGCGCGATTCTTGCAGCATGACGCTCACGGGTCTTGACTTGTTGGCGACAGGAGCTCGAGCGCCGCGCCCGTGACAAGTACGGCGCCTTCGATCAGGTGAGCGCCGAGCTCCGCCAGCTCCGGGGGCGATGCGACGCCTTCGACGTGCTCGCCGACGCTCTGAGGACTCCAGATGGTTGGCTGTCATACCGGGCCATGGCCCTGCGCGATCAGCTTCATGAGAGCGCAAGGCAGGACCCGGCGCGCCCTTCCACCCTCGAGCAGATCTGCACGGCGCTCATCGACCGGGATGAGGCGCTGCGGCAGGCGCGGGCGGACCTGGAGAAGATGCGCACTCTGGCGGCCAACTGGGAGGCGGAGGTGGCCGGCGTCCGCAACGACAACCTGGAGCTCCACTCATTGCTCTGGGGGGCGCAGGCTCAGCAGAGCCAGGCTGAGGAGCGGGTGCGCGCGCTTGAGCAGAAGGCCAAGGAGGCCGACGATCTGAAGGCCGCCCTCGACGCCAAGGTCGCGGAGCTCGCCGTCGCGGAGGACCAGCTCTTGCAGGAGCGTACCACCCGTCAAGGGGCTGAGGGGCAGCTCCAGCAGGAGCGGGCTGCCCTTGCTGTCGCCCGGTCGGGCCGGGAGCGAGGAGCGCGTCGCACGCGAGGCGGCACGGGGGGAAATCGCCCGGAGGGCGCGAACACGAAGTTCTCGAAGCTCGAGGGCGGGGAGCCGATGGTGCTCGGCATCGGGGAGCGCGAGCCGGAGCCGGCCCTCCGGGGAGCAAGGCGAGACCCTCAAGGGCCTTGAGCAGGCGGTCGAGGCCGGGCGCCGTGCCCTCGAGGTGGAGAGGAAGCAAGTCGAAGGTAAGTCGCCATTTGACTCCTGTTTTGCTGGTTTTCTCTTAGAGGGTTCGCCCCCTTTTCTAATCCCTTTCTTGCCGGGCAACTTCAGGCTTGCCCACCGCGCTGGGGCACGAGGCCGAGCGGGCTGAGGCGCTGCAGACCTCCTACAACTCCTCTGAGCAAGAGCTGCTGGAGTTGCGTACCGCAGCCCTCGAGACCTGCCAGGCCGTAGAGGAGGGCGAGGCGCAGGCTGGTAGCTCGGCGGCCGGCCGCCTGCGCACCCTCGGCGGGCACGTTCGTGGGCGTTTGCGCCGGGCGCTGCGTCTCGGCGTCCAGAAGGCCCTCGGGGTGGTGCGATCTCATTACGAGGTCAACTTCGAGGCGCTGGCGGAGGGTTACGTCGTCCCCGAGGGTGTCGAGGATGAGGTGGCGATGGAGCGTGTGGACGCGTTAGCCGCCGACTCCGCCGGGACGCTCGCCGAGGCCTTCGAGGAGTTCCTCTTCCCAGATGCCGCTGATGCCGCCGCTCCTCCAGCCTGAACACAGCCGGGCGCTAGGCCCTTTTTTGTTTATGTGTTAGTGTGCGGGCCGTGTGGCCTTGTAAATAAACATATCACTTTTTCTTCAGATGTTTGTGAAAGTGGAATGGCGTTCTTTACTTTATTGCACTTTTTTGTTTCTCCTTCTTCCTGAGTAAATTCTAGATAGGGGAGTTCGATTTTCGCTAGCGGCCTGCTGGGTTGGAGGCAAGAGAGAAGGGTCGTATCCTCGCGGAGGCGTGGGCTATCTCTGGCTCGCGCGTCCTTTCCGCTAGGCTGCCTGCGCCCTGTTCGAGTTTTGCTCGAGGCCGAAGTAGAAACATGCTTAGCGCGCGTGAGTTGTTTCTTTTTTGCGAAAAAATGGGACCATTTGGGGGGGGGAGATGCCCCCCGTAGTAGCCCCCGAGGGTAACTTGGGTTTCAGGGGAAAGCCGAGTTGCCCTTTTCATTAAATTGGTGATGTTTACATGGTTTTCACCAACTGAGGTGTTGGTCGCGTGATTTACAACAAAATACTCGGAAGTCCTAGCTAGGGGTAGAAGCGACGTAGCTGTTGGATGTTCCAAGCGTTGGTGAGTTCTTCGCCGTCCTCGTTGGCCAGCTTGTACGTGCCGGGCTTGAGCACTTTCACCACGACGTAGGGTCCCTCCCATGGAGGTGATAGTTTGTGGCGTCCTCGGTTGTCATGGCGGAGCCTTAGGACCAAATCCCCTTCGCTGAAGTCCCGCCGGCGTATCTTTCGTGCTTGGTAGCGCTAGAGGGACTGTTGATATCTTGCGGAGTGCATCAAGGCCACGAGGCGCGCTTCGTCCAGCTGGTCCAGTGAGTCCTCGCGGGCTCGCTGGTTGGCATCCTCGTCGTAGCCTCGTACCCTGGGTGACCCGTATTCTAAGTCCGTGGGGAGAATGGCCTCTGCGCCATGGACTAGAAAGAACGGGGTGAACCCGGTGGCTCTGCTTGGGGTGGTTCTTAGGCTCCACACGACTGCTGGTAACTCCTGGAGCCATTTCCGACCAGACTTATTCAGCTGGTCGAAAATTCTGGGCTTAAGGCCTTGTAGGATCATGCCATTGGCACGCTCTACTTGGCCGTTAGTCTGTGGTTGTGCCACAGCTGCCCAATCCACACGGATGTGGAATTTGTCGCAGAACTCCAGGAATTTCCTGCCCGTGAACTGGGACCCGTTGTTGGTGATGATGGAGTTCGGCACTCCGAAACGATGGATGATGTCGGTGAAGAACGTCACCGCTTGCTCTGCCCTGAGATTCATAATGGGGCGCACTTCTACCCACTTGGAGAATTTGTCGATTGCAACCAACAAGTGGGTGAAGCCCCCAGGCGCCTTTCGCAGGGGCCCGACGATGTCCAGCCCCCACACGGCGAAAGGCCATAGTATGGGGATGGTCTGCAGGACATGAGCAGGGAGGTTGGATTTGCGGGCATAGAATTGGCATCCTTCGCAGGTGCGCACGATCTCGCTGGCATCCGCGACCGCGGTAGGCCAGTAAAAGCCTTGACGGAACGCATTGCCCACAAGTGTGTGTGGTGCGGTGTGATGGCCGCAGATCCCCACGTGAATGTCCCGGAGGAGCTCGCGCCCCTCAGGGATGGGCATGCACCACTGCAGGATGCCAGAGGCAACGCGCTTGTACAGCTCACCGTCGACGAGGGCAAAGGATTTGGCCATCCAGGCGATCCGCCTGGCCGCGGCCCAGTCCGAGGGGAGTTCTCTTCGAGCCATCCAGGCGACATACTTGTTGCGCCAATCTGCCTGGACGGGGGCTGGCTCGACATCCATCACATCGGCCTCGTAGGCGCCATACCCCTCGAGGAGGGAGAGCACGTACGCCTCGTTCGAGGGGTCCTCATCCATGGGCTCCGCGCCTGCTGGATTCGAGGGAGCCCCCGAGGGTTCCGCGTGGCTCGAGGGGTGTGGCTCGAGGGGGACGGAGGGCTGGGCGATGTCTCGGGCGAAAACGTTCGGGGGGACGGTGATCCGCCCGGACGCAATCTTGGCCAGCCCGTCCGCCTCCTCGTTGTACCGGCGGGGCACGTGATTAAGTTCGATGCCATAGAACTTGTCCTCGAGGGCTCCCACGGCTTTGCAGTACGCTTCCATCTTGTTGTCGTGGCAGCTCGCATTTTTCATGACTTGGTCTATCACGAGCTGCGAATCCCCCCGCACGTCGAGGCGCTTGACGCCTATTTCAATGGCGATCTTGAGGCTGTAGAGGAGGATGAGGACCATGTGTGGTTCGAGGACCGGCGGATGGTCGCTTCCTTGTGTGATGAGTGATTGACAACGTTGTGTGGACTGATTCTTGGCTAAGTATTGCAGGTGCATGTTGCGGCTTGACTCGTGTTGGTGCAGGTGAAGAACAAGCGCGAAAGGTCGTCGCCGGTGAGGCCTCCAGGTGTAGAGAAGACAAGTAGGCTTCGTTCGAGGGACCCGGTGGCCAGCGGGGTCAAGTGCGGGCCGCATGGTGGCATGAACAGCAAGATGAAGTCATGGACGGTTTCTTGGTTGAGCCTCAAAACCAAGGTCGAGCCGGCACTACGTGGGAGCCAAGTCATGAGTGGATATTGGCGGAGGCTACACCGAGTTCGCGGGGTTTCTGGTGGTTCACCAGAAAACCACTGGGTTCCTTGGTTGATCCACAAAGCCAAGACCGGAGAACCGAAGACGGAGGTGCAGCAGCACGAGACCGGTCTGACCGTGGGTCTGACCGGTGGGGACCGGTCTGACCGGTGTGCGACGACGCAGTCCGGAATCTTCGAAGTGGAGGACACGCGTCGGGATCGCATGGCTTGCATCGAGGCTACGCAGGGTGCGGTCGCCGGGCATCCGTCCGATGGTGAAGACATCAAGAATTCCAAATCCGCCCTTGAGGGGCTTGTATCCCTAGTTAGTAGAGAAGGGCATTTTAGACATTCGGTTGCCTCCATATAACCCAAGAGGTGAGAGGATGGCAGCCAACTCTTGGAACCCTAGCTCATTAGTTTTCCTATTTTCCACCTATTTTCCTTAGGTTTTCTTTAGGACTAGCAAGAGAGCTTCACGGTGAGATCTTGTTGAGAGGGATGGATGATCGGGCGGCTTGCTAGACCTTGTACGAACCTTTGTTTCATGTATTGATGATTCGGCGTGGTTCCTCAAGGTTTGGATGTGTTTCCCCGGTTGTTCTTGGTGGTGATTTTCGGAGCCCTCTCTCGGTGATTTCTTTGGGTTGTTTTCGAGACTTTTCTCTTGGGGATTTGATGGGGGAAATTTGTGGGAACCATTCGTGGTTCTCTGGGCTGCGATTCCCCTCCCAAATCCATGAGTAGAAGTGCTCGATTTTGGGGTTTCTTGAGTTCTTGGGTTGGGAGTGCTGTCAGCGGGATTTCTTTGATTCCTCCTTTTTGGACGAGATTTGGTGGGATTAAACTTGGCTATGGACTCCTCATGAGGTGTTCCTGATATCCCCAAAGTCTTGTTCAAGTCCGTGGAGTGATTCGGGAGATCGAGATTTGGATTTGGGGGAGTTGACCCGCGGGTGCTGTTCATCCCGAGCTGCCCAAGCTACACCGGTCTGACCGGTGCTCCTGACCGGTCTGACCAGTGCGTGCCCTTGTGGGATTTTGCTCGGGTGAACGTCTTGGTGTGTTCGTTGCTGTCCCGTGTTGCTGCTGTTTTGAGTTTGGGTCAGTTTGGTGGTCGGTTGGCCTGTTTGGTGCCTTGTGGGCTTTCAGGCTGCCATCGGTCTGACCGGTGTGTCTCACCGGTCTGACCGGTGTAGAGCCACTTAGTGAAAGTTGCTCGGGTCACCGGCAGGGGACCGGTCTGACCGGTGGTGCTCACCGATCTGACCGGTGTGGGTCTGTAGACTCGGGGTTTGTTGTTCCGCTGCGTTCTCGAGTCGGAAGGCTGTGTGTGTTGGTCCCTAGGTCCAGTGGCACTCCAGTAGCTACGTGGGCTTGGCCAACTTGGGTAGTGAGTCGGAGACGTGTGTTGGAAGCCGCGTTCGTCTTGTTGGAGTTTTCATCTCCTTCGAGAAGAATTTTTTTCGGCTCCCATTCACTCCCCCCCCCCTCTCTGGTTCGCCGTATCGGTCCTTCAAGTGGTATCAGAGCCGGTTCGGGTCTTTGTTGACTCTAACCAGTCTAAGATCCAAGGATGGCGTACCAAGAACGGGGTTCGGGTCCTCCACACTTTTATGGCAAGAACTACCAGATGTGGAGCAAGCGGATGGGTGCGTTCCTCCGCGGAAAGGGTCAGCTTCTTTGGGATGTCACGGTGGACACAGGCTATGTCCAGCTGATGGATTTTCTTGCTCCAGGGTCGAGGGACAGATTCGACGCCAACAATAAGGCGGTCGACTACTTGTTTCGTGCTTTGTGTCGACCGAGTTCGATCGGGTGCACACCGAGCACTTGGCTTGTAGGATTTGGGCGGTGTTGAAGGAGGCTCATGTTGGGAACGCCCGGTGTTCGAGCACGGATGTATGCGACCTACCGGAGAGAGTACGAGAACTTCACTCATCTTCCCGGTGAGTCCATCGATGCCTTGTTTCAGAGGTTCACAGTGGTGGTGAACAACATGAGGGCCAATGTGGACGTGCTACCGTACGATGATCATGATAGAGCGGTCAAGCTCTTACACTCTTTGGATCGTACGATATGGGGCGGAAAGTTCGAAGCCATAGTCGAGTCGGAGAGGTATGATACTCTGACGGTGAACGAGCTGTTCTCGAAGCTCAAGTCGGCTGAGGTGGATAGGGGCATGACTGCCAAGCTCGAGGGACCGACTGATTCCCATAGTCTTGCCCTCGTTGGTGGTTCCAAAGGAAAGGCTAACTCTAACCCATCCACTAGGATGTTCTCCTTTTCCTCTTTGATGTCTATGCCAGATGAGGAGTTTGATGACCTTGGAGAGGACGAGCTGGCGCTGTTGACGAGGCGGTTCGAGAGGTTGCACGAGAACCGCGTGAACATGAGGAGGAACACGAGGACGTGCTTCCAGTGCGGCAAGCCGGGACACTTCATCGCCGACTGCCCGGAAAAGGCCAAGAACAAGGACAGCTACAAGCACAAGCCAAGGATGAACGATGGCAAGTACCGTTCGAGGCGCGACCACAAGAGCAAGCACAAGAACAAGTACAAGGACGAGCGACGATCGAGGAAGAAGGAGAGCCGAGGCAAGGCCCGAGCGATGGTTGGAGCGAGTGAGGTCGACTCCAGTTCCGCGTACTCCACCTCGAGCTCGAGTAGCAGTGAAGACGAGGGAGATCGCCGCAAGAACAAGAAGTCATCCAAGAACCTGAGCGGGCTGAGCTGCTTCGCGAGAGATGGCTTCTGCACCATGGCGCTGAGCTCCGGCAGCAAGAAGAGCACACAGAGCGACTCGGACTCTGAGTCCGACGATGAGGTGCGTGATGAACTTCCCTTCTTGCGCCGAGGAGAATGAGAGGCTTGGCTCTTTGCTTGATAACCGTGATGACATGCTTAGAGAGGCCAAGAAAATGAGGAAAGAGCTTAGGGCTTCACTCGAGGATGCTAGGACTAGAGTGGGCCGAGCTAGAGACACAGGTGCTTGATAGCAAGCTTGAGATTGATTCGCTTAAGGCTAGTCCTGTTGTCTCGGATGAGAATGATTGTGCTCGATTGCTCCATATTCCTTGCCGATCTTGCTTTGTTTAAGGAGAAGCATGCCTCCAAGTGTGAGGAACTAGATGTGCTTAGGGTTGAAGTGGCTGAGCTTAAGTCTAGACCTGCTTTGCTAGGTGCTTGCACTTCTTGCCCTGTTTTGCATGCTAAGATTGGTGAGATGCATGCTTACACTAGTTCGCTCGAGGCTAAATTGAAGGAACCCATGCCTACATCTTGCTCTACCTGTGAAATGCATGCATTGAAAAATTTGGAGCTTGCACATTATGTTGATCGTTTGCAGGATGAGAATGACGATTTGAGGAAGTTGATGGGTTGGTTGTCCGGTCATGAGCCTCAGTTGCGGATGATGATCGAGGCCTTTAAGAGGCAAGATGGTGAGGGGCTTGGGGCAAACAAGGTTGGTGAAGGAAGTGGAGAGAATATCCTGGAGCCACCAAAAACCCACCACAAAAATGATTTCCCACCAAAACCTTACCATCTAAGGAACCGACTAGACACAACCCCAGCTCCACCCGTGTTTCCTACACCCACAAATGACCTACAAAAGCCTATCAAGTTTGTGAGCACTTCGGGGAAAGTGTTCTTTGGGAAGGAGAGTGAGAAGGCTAGTGGTGAGAAACCGGTGGAGGGTTTGAGTGGAGAGAAACCGAGTGAGCAGCCACATCCCAAGCCTAAGCCTAATCTTGTGAGGTTTCATTGTGGCTATTGTGGGAGAGATGGCCATAGGGAGGAGTTTTGCTTCAAGAGGAAGCGTGAGGAGAGAATGGAGAAGGAGTGGGCTAACAAGGACAAGTACCACCCTTCCAATGGTGTGCTTGAGCCTCGTATGCAGATGCCCAGGGGCAAGGCGAGTGTGAAGACAGTTCGGGCTTGGGGAGAGAAGAAGGCTGCAGATGGTGCTGCTGCCCAGGTCACACCGGTCACACCGGTGTGGGGCACCGGTCGGACGGTGCGGGCCCGGACGGACAGATTGTTTAGGGTTTCGAGCTCGTACAGGTGCGAGGGTTGTTTCTGGTGGTCGTGGTTCTGGTGGTTGGGCTGGAAAGGGTGCAGGTGGTCAGTTTGCTAGGCGTTCTCCTCCTCGTGCTCAATACGGGGATTGGAGGAGTCGTGGCTTTGAGTTGGAGAGGAAGGACGTTCCACGGGCTTTCTTGCATGGATTTGGTCCTCCTCCAGGCAGAGAGGGGTGGTTCCCTCGGGGTGGTTCTCGTGGTGGTGTTCGTGGAGGTAGCTTTGGTAGGAGAGATGCTTTGGTTGGTGCTAACCCCACTTTCGAGCAAATGGCTCGGACTCGGTTTTCCTCCTTTGGTACTAACCCCGATCCGAGTCGTTTGTTCGCTCACGTGCCTATTTTTGAATTTCAGGTGGGAGACTTGAAGAACATTTGGTTGATTGACTCCGGTTGTTCGAGGCATATGACCGGAGACAGGGGGTGGTTCTCAAGTCTCGTCCCGATGGTGACAAGGAGGTACATCACCTTTGGGGACAATGGGCGTGGGCGTGTGCTTTCAGAAGGTGAGATCAAAGTGAGTGACAAGATCACTCTAAGGCGTGTTGCTCTTGTTCAATCGCTGGGGTACAATTTGCTGTCTGTGTCCCAGTTGTTGGATGAGGGCTTTGAGGTGTTGTTCGTCCAGGTGGTTCTCGGATTGTGGACTCTCGAGGGGACCTTGTCTGTATGGTCGTTCCCGAGGGTCAGGTGTTTCGTACTGATTTTTCTCAGTCTTTGGGTGTGGAGCGTTGTTTCTTGGCTGGGTCTTCGAGTGAGTTGTGGAGGTGGCATAGGAAGTTGGGTCACTTGAGCTTTGACCTTTTGTCTCGCTTGAGTAAACTCAATTTGGTCTGAGGATTGCCACGGTTGAGGCTTGAGAAAGAGTTGGTTTGTGCGCCGTGTAGGCATGCCAAGATGGTGGCCTCTTCTCACCCGCCTCTCACCGATGTGATGACTGAGCGTCCATGCGAGCCGCTCCATATGGACCTTGTTGGCCCGGCTCGTGTGCGATCGCGGGTGGGAAGTGGTATGTCCTTGTTGTGGTGGACGACTATTCTCGGTATGCGTGGGTGTTCTTTCTCGAGGATAAGGGGGAGACGTTTGGTTTTGTTCGAGATCTAGTCTTGAGGTTGAGGAACGAGAGGCATGGAGATGCCATACGAGCTATCCGAAGTGATAATGGCTCGGAATTCAGGAACTCTCGTTTTGAAACCTTTTGCCATGACTTGGGTCTTGAGCACCAGTTTTCGAGTCTGTATACGCCTCCCCAGAATGGTGTTGTGGAAAGGAAGAACAGGACCTTGTGCGAGATGGCTCGGACGATGCTTGATGAGCATAGGACTCCGAGGAGGTATTGGGCTGAGGCGGTGAATACCGCGTGCTATGTGTCGAATAGGATATACCTCAGAGTGCACAAGAAGAAGACATGCTATGAGCTGATGCATGGTCGCACACCCAAGGTGAGTCACTTCCATGTCTTTGGTTGCAAGTGTTTCATTCTGAAGAAAGGTAGGAAGTTGGATAAGTTTGAGGCTAGGTCTGTCGATGGCATTTTCCTTGGTTATGCATCTCATTCTAGAGCATATCGTGTGCTCAATCTTGAAACTAACCAAATTGTGGAGACTTGCGAGGTAACCTTCGACAAGACAGAGCCACGTAGTCAGCTTGTCTTTGAGTGTGCAGGTGATGATGAGCTTGGCGAGGAGATCTTTCAGGAGGAGGAGCATGAACATGGAGATGATGAAGATGGTGGTGCGGTACCCCCGGCTGAACATGTACCCACTACTTCGACTACGTTGATGGATGGACCCTCTGCTACACCTACGACGACAAATTAAGAACGAGGAGAAGCTGATGTTGAGGGGGAGGTAGCTTCGAGGCGAGAACCTCCCCGGCGAGTTCAAGTGGATCACCCAGCTTCGAGGATCATCGGCGATATGAATGAACGCACTACACGGTCGAGGGTTTGAAACAATTCTCACTTTGCTCATGCTGCGTTTGTTGCTTCTTTTGAGCCCAAAGACATTGGACACGCACTATCTGATCACATTTGGGTTAACTCGATGCATGAGGAGTTGGAGAACTTTGAGAGGAATCAGGTGTGGGAGTTGGTTGACTCTCCCCCAGGGTGTAAGCCGATTGGTACAAAGTGGGTGTGGAAAAACAAAGAGGGAGAGAAGGGTGAGGTTGTGAGGAACAAGTCGAGACTTGTTGCTCGGGGGTTCGGTCGAAGGAGGGGATCGACTACGAGGAGACCTCTCGCTCCCGTAGCCCGTTTGGAGGCGATTAGGATCCTTCTAGCCTTTTCTCGTGGCTAAAGGGTTCAAGTTGCACCAAATGGAAGTGAAGAGTGCTTTTCCGAATGGTGTGCTTGGAGGAAGAAGTGTATGTGAGGCGGCCTCGGGGTTTGAGAGTGAGAAGTACCCCCACCGGGTGTACAAGTTGAGGAAGGCGCTGTATGGGTTGAAGTAGGCGCCTAGAGCTTGGTATGGCAGGTTGAGGGGGTTATTGTTTGAGAGAGGTTTTGAGATGGGGAAGGTCGATCAGACCTTGTTTTTGCTGAGGCAGGGCAGAGATATCCTGATTGTGCAGGTGTACGTGGATGACATTGTCTTTGGTGGCTCGTCTAACTCTCTTGTTGCAAGGTTTGCAAATGATATGAGCAGGGAGTTTGAGATGAGCATGATGGGCGAGTTGCAGTTCTTCCTCGGGCTACAGATCAAGCAATCGAAGGAAGGAACATTTCTGCACCAGGCTAAGTACACCAAGGACATTGTGCGGAAGTTCAAGATGGAGGACTCCAAGGCTATGACGACGCCGATGAGTACGACTACAGCTCTTGATGCGAACGAGGAAGGTGAACACGTGGACCAGAAGGAGTACCGAAGCATGATCGGGTCACTTCTCTACTTGACGGCGACGAGGCCGGACATACAGTTCTCGGTGTATCTGTGCGCTCGTTTTCAAGCGTCTCCGAGGACTTCGCATCGGCAAGCAGTGAAGCGAATTTTCAGGTACTTGCGTCACACTCCCGACTTCGGCCTTTGGTACTCCGTGTCCTCTTCTTTGGCGCTTCATGGTTTTTCAGACGCGGATTTTGCCGGGTGTCGGTTGGATAGGAAGTCCACTTCTGGGACTTGCCAGTTTTAGGGTTCTTCTTTGGTGTCTTGGTCTTCCCGCAAGCAGTTGAGTGTTTCTCAATCCACGACCGAGGCCGAGTATGTTGCCGCTGCTAGTTGTTGCTCTCAGCTTCTTTGGATCACCTACACCATGAGTGACTTTGGTGAGGAGTATACCCATGTCCCACTTCAATGTGATAGCACCAGTGCTATAAGCGTTGCAAAGAACCCAGTGCTCCATTCCAAAACCAAACACATAGAAGTGAGGTATCATTTCCTGAGAGACAACGTAGAGAAAGGAAAGATAGCTTTGATCCATGTACCCACACATGACCAACTAGCCGATATTTTCACCAAACCCCTAGATCAAGCAACTTTCACTCGTTTGCGGGGGAACTTGATGTGTGTTTGATTTCTTGAGTTGGGTGTGTGGGAGCTCTCTTTTGCCGGTGGTGTCGAGCCCGTTTTGCCTCCCCTCGAGGAGCTGGTGGTAGCATATGTATAGCTTTCCTTTGTGCATTTCTTGCATTTGGCATGGCATATGTAACATGATGTATAGGCATCCTTGTATCTTAGATTGCATGCATTTTGTATCATATGCATTGGTTAGGAAAAGTTTCTCTCATATACATTGTTCACCATGGAATGAGATATATGTCTTTGTGAGCTTGTTTGGTATGCTACGGTTAGTTTGGCTTAGCTCTTGATGATCTTGATGAATAATCCATGGTTGATAGCTATGCTTTTGAAAAATGTCACATGTATGCTCTCTCATGTGTAAATGCCTTTACATGCTCTTGACATGTTTTTGTGGCCTTGCTATGCTTAATTTGTGGTTGGATAGCTAGTTTATTGATCATATGGGGCCAAAGGCTCATTTGCCATCATGAATGTTTAGCCCTCTTGATTTATCTTGTGGAGGAGCATAAGTTCCTTTTTGTCGCAAAGACATTTCATGTACCATTTACAAATCTGAAAATGAAATGAAAAATGCTTGGAAAATATGCTCCCATGTCATATGTGCTGAATTTAATTTGCTTTGGGTGCTAAACCGTTGCATGATGCCTACCAATGAGAAGTCTCATACATAGAAGTAGGCACATGGCTCGGTGGCTTTGACATGACATGAGGTGCTTGTGGGTGTTTGTGATGGTCTTATGATTAGAATGGCTGTCCTAGCATGAAGTTTGTGTGGCTTTGCCATTTTGATATGCCTTGATCATGTTTAGGACTTTGCTCATGAGAGGCAAGTTTTTCGCAAAATTGCCAAAATACATCTTAGCTTCGTCCAATAGTTGTGAAACTTGGTGATCATGTAGTTGAGATCGATACGAAGCCGTAGAGTACCTAACTTGCTCATTTGGACATGTGTAGCATTCTTTGTTGAATTTTGTCTATTTGAGAAGCTTTAGGTTGAAAGTTTTGCATTTTTGGCTTGATTCATGCATTGCCAAAAAGGGGAGAAGTTTGAGCTTGAAATGGCTTGCTGGACGTGTTTAGAAGGATTTCAGGTGGTTTCGAGCCATTTCTGGGCTCGTTGTGCACCGGTCGACCGGTCGTGGTCACGGTGTCCGACCGGTGTGAGTGCCGGTTCAAGACACATGTTGCACACCGGTCGAGCCGGGTGACCTCGACCGGTCGGACCGGCCGTGGCCGTTTTGTTGCGGCCTGCCTGTTTCAAGTGGTGTCTTGCATGCATTCGTCCAGGGGGAGGTGCATTGGTTCAAGGGGAGCTTGCATGTGTGCAGGGGGAGCTCTTTGTGGTTGTTCGAGCTTTCATTCGGTGGTTTGCGCTCTTTGCTTGAGCTTTGCTTTGTCTCGGATGTGTCGAGCCGTTGCCCTTGCCTAAGGGGTCCGAGACTTGTTTCCTTCAAGTGATCTTGCTCTTTGCCTTTGTTTGGCTTTTGATCGCTTGTTGGAGTTCCTTTTTGTTCGTTTCATTTTCTTTTCTTTTATCTCTTGTTACTTTCGTGTGGGTGTTGTCAATGCACTCATCAAGGGGGAGATTGAGGACCATGTGTGGTAAGAGGACCGGTGGATGGTCGCTTCCTTGTGTGATGAGTGATTGACAACGTTGTGTGGACTGATTCTTGGCTAAGTATTGCAGGTGCAGGTTGCGGCTTGACTCGTGTTGGTGCAGGTGAAGAACAAGCGCGAAAGGTCGTCGCCGGTGAGGCCTCCAGGTGTGGAGAAGACAAGTAGGCTTCGTTCGAGGGACCCGGTGGCCGGCGGGGGTCAAGTGCGGGCCGCATGGTGGCATGAACAGCAAGATGAAGACGTGAACGGTTTCTTGGTTGAGCCTCAAAACCAAGGTCGAGCCGGGACTACGTGGGAGCCAAGTCATGAGTGGAGATTGGCGGAGGCTACACCGAGTTCGCGGGGTTTCCGGTGGTTCACCAGAAAACCACTAGGTTCCTTGGTTGATCCACAAAGCCAAGACCGGAGAACCGAAGACGGAGGTGCAGCAGCACCAGACCGGTCTGACCGGTGGGGACCGGTCTGACCGGTGAGGAGCACCGGTCTGACCGGTGTGCGATGACGCAGTCCGGAATCTTCGAAGCGGAGGACACGCGTCGGGATCGCATGGCTTGCGTCGAGGCTACGCGAGGTGCGGTCGCGGGCATCCGTCCGATGGTGAAGACATCAAGAATTCCAAATCCGCCCTTGAGGGGCTTGTATCCCTAGTTAGTAGAGAAGGGCATTTTAGACATTCGGTTGCCTCCATATAACCCAAGAGGTGAGAGGATGGCAGCCAACTCTTGGAACCCTAGCTCATTAGTTTTCCTATTTCCCACCTATTTTCCTTAGGTTTTCTTTAGGACTAGCAAGAGAGCTTCACGGTGAGATCTTGTTGAGAGGGATGGATGATCGGGCGGCTTGCTAGACCTTGTACGAACCTTTGTTTCATGTATAGATGATTCGGCGTGGTTCCTCAAGGTTTGGATGTGTTTTCCCCGGTTGTTCTTGGTGGTGATTTTCGGAGCCCTCTCTCGGTGATTTCTTTGGGTTGTTTTCGGGACTTTTCTCTTGGGGATTTGATGGGGGAAATTTGTGGGAACCCTTCGTGGTTCTTTGGGCTGTGATTACCCTCCCAAATCCGTGAGTAAAAGTGCTCGATTTTGGGGTTTCTTGAGTTCTTGGGTTGGGAGTGCTTTCGGCGGGATTTCTTCAATTCCTCCTTTTTGGACGAGATTTGGTGGGATTAAACTTGGCTATGGACTCCTCATGAGGTGTTCCTGATATCCCCAAAGTCTTGTTCAAGTCCATGGAGTGATTCGGGAGATCGAGATTTGGATTTGGGGGAGTTGACCCGCGGGTGTTGTTCATCCCGAGCTGCCCAGGCTACACCGGTCTGACCGGTGCTCCTGACCGGTCTGACCGGTGCGTGCCCTTGTGGGATTTTGCTCGGGTGAACGTCTTGGTGTGTTCGTTGTCGTCCCGTGTTGCTGCTGTTTTGAGTTTGGGTCAGTTTGGTGGTCGGTTGGCCTGTTTGGTGCCTTGGGGGCTTTTAGGCTGCCATCGGTCTGACCGGTGTGTCTCACCGGTCTGACCGGTGTAGAGCCACTTAGTGAAAGTTGCTCGGTTTCACCGGCGGGGACCGGTCGACCGGTGGTGCTCACCGGTCGACCGGTGTGGGTCTGTAGACTCGGGGTTTGTTGTTCCGCTGCGTTCTCGAGTCGGAAGGCTGTGTGTGTTGGTTCCTAGGTCCAGTGGCACTCCAGTGGCTACATGGGCTTGGCCAACTTGGGTAGTGAGTCGGAGACGTGTGTTGGAAGCCGCGTTCGTCTTGTTGGAGTTTTCATCTCCTTCGAGAAGAAATTTTATCGGCTCCCATTCACTCCCCCCTCTCTGGTTTGCCGTATCGGTCCTTCAGAGGGCCTCGTACTCAGCCATGTTGTTTGACGCAGGGAAGTGGAGGCGCACCGCGTACCGCATGTGCTCCCCGAGGGGTGACACGAAGAGCAGGCCTGCGCCCGCCCCTGTCTTCATCACCGATCCATCGAAATACAGAGTCCAGCACTCTCCTTGGATCTGTGGCGGCGACAGTTGCGTGTCTGTCCATTCGGCGACGAAATCCGCCAGGATCTGGGACTTGATGGCCTTGCGCGGGGCGTAGGCGAGCGTCTCGCCCATCAGCTCCACCGACCACTTGGCGATCCGGCTCGCCGCGTCTGGATTGCGGATGATCTCCCCCAGCGGGAAGGAGGAGACCACCGTGACAGGGTGGGCCTCGAAGTAGTGGCGGAGCTTGCGCCGCGCGAGGACCACCGCGTACAACAGCTTTTGGACTTGCGGGTAGCATGTCTTGATGTCGGACAAGACTTCGCTGATGTAGTACACCGGCCGTTGGACCGGCAGGGTGTGCCCCTTCTCCGTGCGCTCTACTACGATTACGACGCTGACTACCTGGGTGGTCGCGGCCACGTAGAGCTGCAGAGGTTCGCTGTCCTGCGGCCGCATGAGGATTGGGGCGTGGGTCAAGGATGCCTTCAGCTTGTCGAGCGCGTCTTGGGCCTCGGCGGTCCATGAGAAGCGCTCGTGCTTCTTGAGGAGGCGATAGGGGGGCAAGCCTTTCTCGCCGAGCCGCGAAATGAAGCGGCTCAAGGCGGCAAGGCACCCCAGCACCTTTTGCACCCCTTTGAGGTCCCGAATTGGACCCATTCGCTCGAGGGCCGCAACCTTCTCGGGGTTGGCCTCGATGCCTCGCTGGGAGACTATGTATCCTAGGAGCATGCCCCGCGGCACACCAAAGACACATTTTTTGGGGTTTAATTTTACCCTGTTGGCCCGTAGGCATCCGAACGCGATGCCGAGGTCGCCAACCAGGTCGTCCGCCTTCCTGGTTTTTACGACGATGTCGTCTACGTACGCCTCAACCGTTCGCCCGATGTGATCTCCGAAAACGTGTTGCATGTAGCGTTGATACGTTGCACCCGCGTTCCGGAGGCCAAACGGCATCGTGACGTAGCAAAACATTCCGAACGGCGTGATGAATGAAGTCGCGAGCTGGTCGGACTCCTTCATCTTTATTTTGTGATACCCGGAGTAGGCATCAAGGAAGCAAAGCAGCTCACACCCAGCTGTTGAATCAACAATATGATCGATGCGTGGCAAAGGAAAGGGAACTTTAGGACATGCTTTATTAAGACTAGTGTAGTCTATACACATCCGCCACTTCCCGTTCTTTTTCTTTACAAGTACAGGATTCGCTAGCCACGTAGGGTGGAATACTTCCTTGATGAACCCGACCTCGAGAAGCTTCCGCAGCTCCGCTCCGATCGCCTGCCGCCGCTCCTCGTCGAAGCGGCGGAGCCGTTGTTGCACGGCACGGGAGTGAGGCAGGATGTCAAGGGAGTGCTCGGCGACCTCCCTCGGGATGCCTGGCATATCCGAGTGGCTCCACGCGAATATGTCGGCGTTGGCGCGGAGGAAGTCGACAAGCACCACTTCCTATTTCGGGTCGAGGGTGGAGCTGACCCTCAACGCCTTGCCCTCGGGGGCAGCAGGGTCGAGGGGCACCTCCTTGGTCTACTCTGCGGCCTCGAAGTTGCCGGCGTGCTTGGTGGTGGAGTCGAGGTCTTCGTCTCCAAGGTGGTCACCAACGCTTCATCCAGCGCCAGTGCTTCCGCGTGCTCTACGCATTCGACGTCGCAGTCGAACGCGTGCTCGATGGACGAGCCCACGGTGATGACGCCGTTCGGTCCCGGCATCTTCATCTTGAGGTTAGTGTAGTTGGGGACGGCCATGAACTTGGCGTAGCAGGGTCGCCCAAGTATGGCGTGATAGGCGCCCCGGAACCCCACCACCTCGAAGGTGAGCATTTCCTTGTGGAAGTTGCTCGGAGTGCCAAACCAAACCGGCAGGTCGATCTGCCCGAGGGGTTGGACGCGCTTGCCTGGCGCGACGCCATGGAATGGCGTCGTGCTGGGCCGTAGCTGGTCCAGCCCAATCCCCAGCAGGCGCAGCGTGTGCACGTAGAGGATGTTGAGGCTGCTGCCTCCGTCCATCAGGACCTTTGAGAACCGCGCGTTCCCAATGACCGGGTCAACCACCAGTGGGTACTGGCCCGGGTTGGGGATGCGGTTCGGGTGGTCTTCACGGCTGCAGGTGATGGCGTCCTCCGACCAGTCGAGGAAGGAGGGAGGCGCCCTCTCCGCGGCGAGGACCTTGTGCCGCTCCCGCTTGCGCTGGCGGCTCGACATATCGACAGTTGGTCCCCCAAAGATGAGGAACACGTTCTCCACGGTGGGGAAGCCGCCGGCACCGCCATCTCCTTCATCCTTCTTGGCCTCCGCGTCCTTCGCGGCGGCGCGACCGTAGAACTTCTTGAGCATGTCGCACTGCTCGAGGGTGTGGTTTACTGGGGTCTTGTGGTACGGACATGGCTTTTTCAGCATGTCATCGAACACCCCCGAACCTCGAGGGGCCGGTCGAGGGCCTCGTCGAGCCGGGTCAGCAGCAAGGGCCTCGGCGTCATCGCCGTCGCGCCCCTGCTCGCGCGCCTCACGGCGCGGCTTCTTCCCTTTCTTGCCCCGCTTGTGCTTCCGGTGGGGCTCCCTGGACTTGCTGCCCTCCGCGGGCGCGTCGTCCGAGCGCTTGCCCCTCTTGCCATCGAAGATTGCTCCCACTGCCTCTTCTCCTGAGGCGAAGCTGGTGGCGATGTCGAACAGCTCGTTCGAGTCTGCAGGTGGGCTGCGCGCCAGCTCTCGCATGAGATCCCGGCATGTGGTGCCCTCAAGGAAGGCGTGCACAATCTCGGATTGCGCCACGCTTGGGAGCTCCGTGCAGCGCTTGGAGAAGCGCCGTATGAAGTCCCGGAGCGATTCGCCGGGCTTCTGGGTGCAGGAGCGCAGGTCCCAGGAATTCCCAGGGCGCACGTACGTGCCCTGGAAGTTGCCCACGAACGTGCGGACCAGATCATCCCAGTTGTGGATCTGGCTGGCCGGCAGATGCTCGAGCCACGTCCGGGCTGAATCGCCGAGGTGCAGGGGAAGGTTGCGGATGATGACCTCGTCGCTGGTGGCCCCGCCCAGCTGGCATGCTAGGCGGTAATCGTTGAGCCACACGCGGGGATCCGTTTCCCCATTGTACTTGACGATGGTCGTGGGCTGGCGGAAATGCTGGGGGAAGGCCGTTGCGCGGATCTCCCGGCTGAACACACGGGTCCCGGGGGCTCCGGCGTCGGAGAGCGGTCTTCGTCGCTGTCGTAGCGTCCACCCCACCGAGGGTGGTAGCCTGCCGCCGCTCGCGCATCCGCCTTGCTCGTCCGCCGAGCGTTGATGACATTACGGGCGTCGCCGTCCAGCGCCCTGCGCGTGTCGAGGAGCCGCTCTTTGGCCGGCGTGCGTCCCGGGTTGGCGGGTCGCTCCGCCGCTTCACCTGCATGGACCGAGGGCTCGCCCCTCTGCGTGGCCCTGTCACCTCGCGCGTCGCCCTGTTGGCGGATGCGAGACGCCGAGCTCTCGGCCTGTTGGACGGCCGCCTGCTCGATGAGTGACTGCACCTCTCGGTGCAAGTTTCGCGCCTCAGGTGTTGAGGGAGCCGGCATGGCTCGTAGCAGCGTCACGGCAGTGACAAGCTTCTGGCTCGCCCGCGGAGGCGTGTCCGGGTTGTCGACGTTGAAGTCGGCGTTGTCGACGTTGAAGTCGGCGTTGATGCAGTCGCGGTCGCTCGCCGCGCGCGGAGGCTTCCCCAGCCATGGAGGCGTAGAGCAGCCGCACCGTCCGATACTCCTCTGCCAGCTTGGCCTCGAGCTCGCGAGCCTGGGCTAGCTGCGCATCGACGTCATCCCCAGCAGGGGTGCTGGGCCCCGCAGCCAGGCGCGGAGCGATCCCTGGGGCGGGTGTAACCTCCCCGTCGCCGGCGCCCGCGGCACTAGTGGCGTTTGCTGGGTCGTTGGTGATGACGACGCAGCATTCCTGCGCGGGGTCGTAGCTCCCGGTGCTGGAGTCGTTGGAGCAGCCGAACCAGTAGTCCGTGGCGTCAAGAAAACGCCTGAACATCACTGGGTCCGGCACGCCGGAGAAGTCTCATTCCGTGTACCCGTGTAGGTTGGCGGGTGGCAACGCTTCAAGGGAGCCCAGGGACGACTCGTCGCCGGCGGAGGCGCCGGGGTCCCTGGCGATGAAGACGTGGCGGCCAGGGGGAACCGTGCGCATCGTGGTGTTGACGTTGGCGTTGTAGGCTGTCGTGGCGCCACGCAGTCCGATGGGGAAGCGCGGCCCGGAGACCATGCGCTCCACCGCCGGGGCAGCGGTCGTCGCACCGTCGGGTGCACCGCGTTGAGAGGCGGCGCGTTCGGCTTGCCGGCGCTCCGACCGCGCTTGGCGTGAGCACCGGCCGAATGGCGGCGACGCCGCGGCGCCGACGGACTCGCGGCATCCGTGCCGGCGGGCGTCCGCGCGGTGATGGTGTGCGCAGTGGCGGCCGGAACGGACCCGGCTTGGCACCGCGCACGGAGCTCCTCACGGTTGGTGAGGCGCATTAGGTAGCCATTCCCCGTAGCATGAAAGTTCAGGCTCCCGAACCGGATTTCAAACCCGGCGGGGAGGGGGTCCGAGCTGCCCAAGGAGTAGCGCGTGCCGCGGTACTCGGTGCGGATCACCATGGAGGGAGTTGACGGTGAATTGACCTTAGGCGCTCACTTGCCCCACGGTGGGTGCCAACTGTCGGTGCGGAATGTGGTCCCGACACTAACCAGTGATAAGCGCCAAGGTCTATCCCTCAATGGTCGATGCTAAGTAATCAGAGACAGAGTTTTATCCTGGTTCCGGCCGAGGGGCCGTACGTCCAGCAGTGGTGTGCTCAATGCACTATATTGCTCAGCACCGGGGTGCCTGTAGTGGGGCTGCTACAAGCAAGGCGGGAGAGGAAGCGTGGCCTCCAAGTCCCTGGTGAAGTGGCTGAAGATATTGTGGGAGAATTGGAGAGCAAGTTCGTGATGTGTCGTATGTTGTTCTGCCTTGTGACGTGTCTCTTGCGGCGGGGGAGTTCGTCTTCCTTTTATAGGCCAAGGAGAGAACTAATTACATGTATGCCGCACTATTTAGCTACATGGGGAAGCGTGGTGTGCCGCGTCATAGAGTAGGCGGCCGCCTTGACGGTCCTTGTCGCGATCTGGCCATCATGGCGTATCTTGTACCCGAACAGTGGTAGCTTCGAGGGTAGGAGTGCAGCGGACGGCCGTGATGTCCCCAGGCGGGCTCGAGGGGGTTGCTGACATCAATCCATACGGGGTACAGTGGCAGGTAAGGCAGCGTCCCATTTCCGCATGCTTCACAGCGCCGGAGCTGTTGCCACAGTGCCCGGCGTGGGGTTGTACACGCGGGGGAGGCCACCATGTCGTTAACAAGGGGCGGGGATGGCGCCCGCGCCGCCTAACGCCCGACCTAACCCCCCGCAAAGTCACGGGAAAGAAAATCGAGGGTGCGGCCGGCCCCCTTCGAGGGCTCGGCGCGTTAGCCGTACCGGAGTAGGCGCCGCGGCGCCACGGGACTGGCACCGGCCACGTCGCACAGTCTCCCACATTGGCGGGGATGGGTTCCCTCCTAGGGAGTTGGTGCAACAGGGCAGGGGCGCGAGTCCCAGGCGCATGATGGCGCCGCCCCGCTGTTTGTCAGAGCATTAAATGCCCGTACCCGCGTACGGGAACGGGCGTGCGCGCGCGGAGCACCCTCGAGCGAGGCGGAGCCCCCTCGAGGGCGGTGCGGACCCTCGAGCGAGGCAGAGCCCGCTCGAGGTAAGTGCACCCCCTCGAGCGAGGCGGAGCCTACCCGAGGGAGGCGTGTGCCCTTGAGCGATGCGGAGCCCGCTCGAGGGGATCTTTGAGTGGGCTGCTTTGGTGGGCCGTCAGGGCCACCGTGGCGTGGGCCACGCCCTGTGTGTTTAAGTGAGGCGCGTCTGGATTAGGCTTGTTGCAAGTTTTAACTGGGGATTCCCCAGTTGTTTAAGGGGACCCCCTGGGGTGTCCCCGACACCGTGCATTACCATCCATAAAACTGATAACTTTATGCCCAACAGCAGCATCAACCAATAAATCAGCAACAGGCATCGGGTATCCATCCATAGGAGTGGCTCTGTTCAAATCTCTGAAATCTATGCAAACCCTCATCTTCCCATTTTTCTTGTAGACAGGAACGATGTTAGAGATCCACTCCGCATACCTGCATGGCCGAATGAAGTTTGCATCAAGCAATCTTTCAATTTCCTTCTTCACGTCGGCCAATACTTCATCCTTGTAGATTTTTCGGGAAGGTTGCTTATAAGTTTTAAAACCAAGCTTAATTGGCAACCGATGCTCAATAATAGAACGATCCAAAGCAGGCATCTCCGAATAATCCCAAGGGAAGCAATCTTTATATTCCTTTAAAAGCTTGATTAATCCTTCCTTGAAACTTGACTCTAAGTTAGCAATGATAAATGTCGGCCTTGGCTTGTCACCATCTCCAATGTCGATTTCTTCTAATTTGTCAGCCGACATGAATCCACGCCCTAACTTTCCATCAGTTCCATCAACTGGATTATCCATTAAAAATTGCTATAAGAGCCGACTGCTTGAATCGGCTGTTGATCACTGCTGACTGGTTCAACAGGACCTTCACCCTAGTCCTTTCCTGAGAAGCAATCGATGCCTTGATATTCCCAGAAGGCTGGTTCGACATTGGCCACGCTCACTGAATCATCCGCTTGGACTACTTCAATATCCTCATCTACCCATTGAACAAGCTGCTGATGCATGGTAGATGAGATGCAATAGTTTGCATGAATCCAGTCCCGTCCAAGCAGCAAGCTGTAAGCTCCTTTGCCTTTAATGACAAAGAAGGTCGTGAGCAAAGTCTTGGACCCGATCATCAGGTCCACGTGCACGCAGCCCTTAGTATCTGAAGGATTCCCAGCGAAATCATTCAGAATTATGCTTGTTGGCGTCAAGTCTTCGGGGCCCATGCCAAGCTTCCTGAAGGTGGTGTATGGCATCACGTTTACTGCAGCTCCACCATCAACAAACATCTTGGTCAATGGCTTGCCATTGACGTATCCCTTTAAGTACAACGGCCTCATGTGTCGATTCCTGGCCGGCTTGTCGAAGGTAGCCTACTTAGCCAACACCAGCTGCACCATTAACCCTCCAAGTTGCTCATCCTCATTGATATCTAGAGATGCTTCTTCCTACACAACTTGGTTCGCGGGTGCCATGAACTCATTCGGCAAAAAGTACACCATGCACGCTAGAGCCGAACGACCAGATCTTTCAGGCTTGTCCTTTGGACGCCATACTTGCTTCCTCTTGATCCCCGCCTGCTTCAATTCTTGGTTCCTCAAGCGCTGAACCCTTCTCTTTTGGCTTCTCCTCAAGACAGGCGGGCACCACTGTCTTTCTTGCAAGATGTTTTCGCGCTCCTGTTCTTCCTGATCAACCCACCTTTGGTCAGCTTGCCTTTTCCTTGGGTGATCATTGACCTCATTTATTTTTAGACGCCGACCATCATTGGGATGCATCCTTCCAATTCTTTCATGAACGGATCGGCGATTGACAGTTTCCTGCCTATATTCAGTGTATTTATCACTGCACTCAGGGCAATTCTTCAATGTGGGGAGCTTCAAATCCTCGTTCCAGCAATGCCTGAAGAATGCACATCCCCAATGTGCACGCTCCTGTTCCCGTGCATGCTCTTCTAGCTCTCTTTTGTGCGCCTCTTCTTCAAACCTACGCCTCTCCTCTTCATATTTTTGCTTCTGGTAGCGTTCCCTTTCCTGCTGACGCTGCCACTTGTTAAGGAGAATGCGTGTGGTTACCCTGGGCTTGGTCCTGGAAGATTCCCCAACTTCGATCTGGCTTTTCAGGATGCGAGGAGATTCTTTGTGGACCTGCTCCATTGTTACTTGTCGTGTAGGATCGACTGATCCATCCTGTTTTGCTCTAGCTGAAGTCAAGACCTTCACTTTTCCCTTCTCCTCAGCGGTCACCATATTGATAGAAAAGCCAACCATGTTTTGAGGGAAAGGGTGGCCATCCAGCTTCATCTTGTTGTCAAATTTCAGGTGACCTTCCTGGATAGCCTTTTGGATCCTCATCCTGAAAACCCTGCAATCGTTAATGGAGTGAGAGTTTCTGTTATGAAAACCACAATAACATCTCTCTTTAACTCCATCGGGCTGAAGCATAGAATGCCCCTCAGGCAACTTGATTCGGCCTTCCTTCACCAAGAACTCAAAGAGCTTGTCAGCCTTGGCCACGTCAAAGTCATACGTGCCCTTTGTTTGTTTTATTCATCTTTGATTTACAGTTAATGGCTCTTTGCCCCACATGATCACAGCTGCTGCCACTTCCTCATCATCATCAAAATCTTCGACCTGGTCAGCTTTCTCGAGGAATTGATTATAGATATCAGCTATATCGTGGTGCTTGGCAAATCTGGAATCCTTCTTGAACCCGTAAGCTTGATTGCTCATCAATGACAACCTCTGGGACAGCTGACCAAGGTTGTCAAACTCCATGCCAAACAGCTTCTCCCGAATAGCTGGTAACATTCCCGCAACAGCCATGTCAGCCAATTGATCATCTGGCAGAGTCAAAGAGAGGCACATGACCTTGACCTCTTTGAATCTTTTGAGAAATTCCATGGGCGTTTCATTGTGTCTCTGTTTCAAGGTAGCCAAATCAATTAGCTTCTTCTCGGTACTGCCACTGAAGTAATGAGCATGGAACTTCTGTTCCATGTCTTTCCAGGTGTTGACTGATTGAGGAGGCAAAGAAGTAAACCATGTAAATGTCGGGCCTGTCAACGATAAAGGAAAGTATCTGACCCTGAATGCCTCATCAGCCGAAGCTTCCCCAAGCTGCATTAAGTATCGGGCGATGTGCTCTACATTGCTTGTATCATCCTGCCCAGAGAACTTTGTGAACTCTGTAGGAGGCTTCACCCTTGGCGGCAAGATCACGCTATGGTACCACACTGGGAAAGGAGGTGTATAAGCTGGTCCTTGCATTTTAGGTTTAAGGCCGAATTGATTTTGCAAAACATCGGCCATTTTCTGCACCAGGATATCATCATCTTGCATTCCCGCAGCTGTACCATACCCAGGATTTGGGAAAGCATCAATAGCGCAATAATCCATAACTTCTGAATATCCCTCACCATACATATTTTTCTGCAGCCTATTATTGGCTGGGGCTACCTTGTAAGTAGAATTAGGTGGCATCCCAGATGAACCGAACGCCAGGTCCCCATATGTAGGCCTATTGGACATCGCCTGATACAGGTTCGGTTGTTGAACTGGTTGACCTCCGTTGTTTTGTAGAGGCGGCTAGACCGGCTGACTCCCAATGCTTTGTGGAGGTGGTTGGATCGGTTGGCTTTGCAGTGGCGGTTGAGCACCTGCGTCTCGAGCTGGCTGAGCAGAACTAGTCTCTCCAACCTCTGCAGAAGATGTGTGAGGGGACACTCGATTAAGCATCCTCTCCATGCCTGGGCCAAATACTCCAACCATCATCTGCTTGAACATATTCAGGAAAGCAGTATGATGTTTGACCATTACGTTATCAATAGTTTCCCGAAAAGCATTTAAAACCTCCTGTTTCTCCTAAGCAGCTGTGGTATCAGGTTCCCCTGGTAACAGAACACTTGGCATCTCAATTTTAAGGTATGGCACACCACTTCTATTCTTTCCAAATGACATCAGGCATTTCTGCTGAAACTGGTCAATGGCATCTTTCAACTGCACTTGTTGCTCTGGACACAAGTCATTAATGGTGACATCCATGACGTCTTGAATATCAGGCATCTTGAATCAATTAGAGGGTCCCACCAGGCGTGCCAAAAAGTGTGTTGACGCAAAATCAGCACCTCACGCCAAGCACACAGCAAGCCGAAAGAAGCTGGCTTAACACGCGCGATGAATCCTGAAAGCGTGTCAGTCAATTTTCCTGAAACTGACAAAGGGATAAAAAATAGTTAGATAAAACATGGAACTTGCCGGGTGGTACCAGACAGTTCCATATTTACGGCTAGAAAGCCAATTAAATTGATATATAGCTATAACAAGCTACCTATCAACAGTTCAAATATCATTCAGGAGCTTTAAAACATGAAAACAGGATATAGCCGAATGGATGACGTGAGCGTGACAAAAGATCGGTCTTTGTTTAAAGAGCGTTATTCACACGTTATCATGATCGATTTTTGAAGATAAATAACAAATAAAATAGATAAGGTAAAAGCATGATTATAAATATGAAGTAAACAAGCATGCATAGGCCAAAAGCACTAGTCTACCGCATGTCTAGGTACTTTCAAACCCGTCAGGTATGAAACCAAACAAGTTAATCCACCGCATGATACAACTTTTTTGAAATCACACCACCAACCACAAAGAGATTAATCCACCGCATGATACAATCTAAATATGGAAAGCTAAAAGCATTCATTATTTAAAACAAACTTATGAGCACGTTTTACTCGTGGAAGCACTACCGAATGCGGCTGTACAGCCGAATCGGGTTCCGTGGAGAAGGAACAAGCATTGCCAAAGATGATAAACCTATCAGATTGGATCGAAATCTAATCCACCGAATGATTAGCTCTAACACAACCCAAAAACCTGCATCTACCGCATGATACTCAGTTCTTTCAAGATTTACACAAGATTAGCAAGCTTGAACCCGCAACACGTGACAACTTAGATTGGTTCGGGTTCGGCTATTTGGGAACATGTGATCCACGTGTCGTTTTGAGCTAAAGATGTGATCATGTGTCGTTAGGATCACCGAACAAAATAAATCCGATTCAAAACAATCTAAATTGGGCAAAAGAGTGTTACAAGAATTTAAACATAAAGTAAAAACTCAAGACAACACATGGTAACTTAATGAATCTACCAGATCTTGCCAAATCTAGTAGAGCCGATAACTAGCTCCAAGCTAGATCTTAGCCTACCGCATGGCTCATGATCTAACTAGAAACCTTCTTGAGCCAAGCTTAAATCCACCGCATGATACTAAGCAAGGTAACAAGACTTCCTGCATCACGGTCTAAATCCACCGCATGATACTAGACATGATACAAGGTTGCCGGTACTTACGGAGGTCGACAGATCGATGATTCCCCTCGAAGAACTCCACGACACGACTAAAGGACTTGAGAATTTGGCGTAAAGACGGTTTGTTGTGAAATTGTTCGATCCCTATTACATACATCAAGGGTTTATATTTATACCCTTGTCCTAACACGACTACTGGTCGACTACGAGTACAACATTTAATGTCTAAATTAATGCTCCGACGTCAATGTCCGTCTCGTATACGCCATCAACTCGTTCTCTCCTTGCATTGGGCCACGTCACCATGCATTCCCGAAAACTTCCCTTTTAAAAGCGCAAACAGTCCTTTTGCCGAACGATGGCGCACTGCCGACCGCAAGCGTCCTTTACCGATTCCTTAGAGGAGATTTTTCCTAGCCGAATGGTATTCATCACCAAGCTCGGCCCACAAGTCAGCCTCTTTCCTGTACCATTTTTTGGTGTTAACACACAGATTGCTGCTGACATGGATCATTACGTGGCTGCCAACATGGACTGTGGTTGCTGATATGGACGTTGACATGACTGCTGATGTGGCTGCCTACGTGGATGACACATTGCAGCCTGCATGGATGACACGTGGCAGCCTGCATGGATGACACGTGGCAGCCTGCATGGATGATGACACGTGGCAGCCTACATGGACGATATGACGTGGCAGCCTACATGGACAACAATGACGTGGCAGCCTACATGGACAATGATGACGTGGCAGCCTACGTTACCACAGCCCAGTTCAGATTACTATTCCAACCCACAAGGCCCATTTCATAATTATAATTACAGCATAAAATTGGCAAAAAATCCCATAACAACATCTTCATAATTTTTTACAATTTCTTCATAGTTTTGTACAGTTTTTGAATCAGAATTCGATGGCAATCAAATAAAAAAATCAATAATGTAACTTCATGTATCTGCCCAGGAAAATACATTGCAAGAACACATCAGCATCTATTGCAGCTAAAACCTTCATCTTGGAACACGTTCAATCTATTGAAGCACAGTTTCCTGCATCAATAACAAAGAAGAAATTTCTTTAGAAAAAATAGATAGCTAGACAATTCAGACGAAAATAGATAGCATTAGGAAAATTCTAAAGTCAGGGCAGTTGTCATCTTTCATAAGTCAGAAGTAACAACAAATTCACTCATAGGCAAGTGCATATTTATTAGATATCTCTTCTAAATTATAAGGGAAATCAATCAACAGGCAGTTACAAGAACATCATGAATGGTTGTTAATTTAGTTATCCAAAACCAAAACTGTTATCATATTGCAGCTCCATTTAATTTAAGTCCAATAGATTCCTCTCCACAAATCATTATTGAGCAAACTTTCAGCACAATACCACAAGAAGCTGAGTACCCTAGGATTGACAAATGATTCCTACTGCAGCCAGAGCATTTGGGCGGCACCACCACTAAGATGCAAGAGAGAAGGGGAAAAAGAGAAGGGAACATTGGGTAGAATTTGGGGGCATCCTTACCCTGCGAAGGTTGTAGATGAGCTTCGTCGGCAGAGCTCCCGCAGGTGCGCCTGTCTCCCTTGTGAAACAAAAGACAAGGAAACCTTACTGCTAAGCATCAAAGAAAAAAGACAGCAGTTTACCACAATAATGTACATAATGGAATATTTAATCAAGGGTTATATGACTTCATCAACAACTATCAACGGAATGTAGAATCATATAGCTTTCGATCTATTCAAAAAAACAAAACGACAATTTTCATCAACAGAATATACAATGCAGCACAATTAGGATTTGGTAAAAGGATAAAACAGATAAAAATGATTTGGCAAATTATCACTTAATGATAAAAATGATAAAAATGATCTGGACCACAAGACTAGATCATACAAGACTTTCATACAGTTTTACAAATATTCAAGACTAATTATTGTCAGACCCTAATTCTAAAACAAATCTCATGGACTGCAACAATAGATGCCAAGTTCCCAATTGAAACATAGCAAACTCATGGATCAGACTTCCAGATTACTAAGCAAATAAAGTACTTGAGTGACAAATTTCTGAGGTCGTTCAGATCCAACGAGACTTAGCTAACAAGAACAAAAGACTCAAGCAAACAAGGATTCCATATCTATTTATTAAAAATACATGCAACTATATTTCACATTAACAATAGAACATGCTTTAGAGTATTTAATCTCAGTGCACTACCACAGTTATGAGTTCACTAACAACTGGAAATTAGTTGTGTACCCTTAGGATCCATTTGAGCTTCTGAAAGGTCAATCGCTCCCTCCTGGTCAACACACAGATAAGGATAATTATGTCAGCATTCAATACTAGTTCATTGCTAAATAGCTTGAATGATGATACATCAAAAATGATTGAGCAACAAACAATGCTACAATGTAAGTTCTAATTTTCTGAAACAATCCCTCAGTTTCTTTGGTCTGAGCTCTGTGATATTTTATCTGTACTAGGGCTAGGACTTGAGTGATATTTTGTGCTAGACTATGAGATATAAGCAATATTTCACCAAAAATTAGCTATTTACAAGTGCTGGCCTGATGCAAGTGCTAGTGTTAGCAGGCAGTAGCATACAAAACAAGGACCTATACACAACAAAAATTGACAGATCACACAGCAATACATATCATCTAGACCTATGCAGATAGCTACATACAGAACAAGGACCTATTTATCTGTACAACCAAGGAGCTACATACAGAACAAAAATTGACAGATCACACTGCAGTAGCTAAAGAGAGCAGCAAAGCCATCTCAAGGTAATTTAAAAGCATTAATAAATTACCATGCAAACGTAGACGACAGCACCACACCCAACCAATTAATCGATACCGTACACTAACACTGACACACGTAGACGGAGCTACTCGAATCAGCAGCGTACACGGTACACCATGCGAAGCGGCAAGCCTGAGATCAACCCCGGCTGCTGAGTGACCCCTACCTGATTCTATACACCAATTCACTCAATAACACCTCGAAATCACAACATTGGCAGCGCCTGAATTCGCATATATAAGATCTTACCCACAGTGAGACACAACATGGGAGGCAGCAAACAAATCGGATGGATCAGAGGAGAGGAAGGGTTCGGATTCGAAGCCTCCAATCGCATCATAGCAAGCGATCACCGCGAAAAGAAAATAGGAAAAAAGAAAAAAACAATCGATGAAGGCGACGCAACAGCTCCCCTACATACATACATACAGCCACTAATAAGAAGGAATTGATCAGGCCGGGGGCTGGGAGGGATCTCCGCACAAGCGAGCGACGAGGGCGCGCGCCTGCTGCGATAGAGAGGGGGAGAAGGAGGAGCAGTGGGAGGACGCCCGGATCGGCGAGGAGGCTGGCGGATCTGGCGATCGGATCGGGGATCCCACTAAGATCTCCATTTAGCATCCATAAATAAATTCAAAGACGCATGATCTTCATTAGGTATCCTCTATAAGCCCTACCGTTGTTCAACCACAGTTAACCACGTGTCACCAGGAATTAGCAAGAGCATAGTAAGATCCTGTTTATCCTTTTCCCCCAATCCCCAAGCTCTATCACGGGCAACAGGAAAACAAGCTCAATCTGCATCTGCTACCCCCCAATTGCACAAGTCCCGGCCACAAAGACGTAATTGTTATACCGGAGGTGTTGGCATTGGCAGCAGGTGCCGGCGGCGGCGGTTCCAGGCCGAAGTGGCCTTGGTGTAGGAACACGGATCTGGGAGGAGCTTCTCCGGTGGGCGGCATCGTAGTTGGTTCGACGCAGCTCGAGAGCCACTAGGCGGGACGGGCTTTTGGAGGAGGGGGCAGGGGAGGTGGTGTCTTCGAGAGACCGGGTCACGGACCCGCGGCGGTTGCTACTTCCCTGAGCGCGGCGGTGGCCTGAGCGTCTGGCCGGGTCTCCTCCTCCTCCTCCTCCTCCTCCTCTCCAACTGATGTGGCTTTGGCTGGATAGAGGAGGAGGGGTGGGGATGGAAGGAGGAGGCGGGGTGGGGAGAGAGGATAAGGTAGAGGGGAGCTAGGGTTCCACCCAATTTGATACCAAGGAAATGCGACTGGAGCCGCTGGATCAGCGATGGACAGCCACAGATTGTTGGGCCTTTGGGCCGAACAGGCCTTGTGTCATTCCTTCTCTACTTAATATTTTTCCTTTTCTTTTTCTTTTTATTGCATCATTGTGAAGTAGCACATACAAATAATTATCTTGTATACACCAACTCATTTTCTATATGTAATAGACTATATATAAGTTGTCTAGTAGAAATTTCAAAAAATTTGAAACATTTTTACTATTTTCTATACATTAAATGAATTTCTATATGGTTACCGAAATTAATTCAAAATCGAACTATATGTACCCCTAATAAAATTTGAAAAATTACATAAAAAATATTTTTAGGCTTATACGTTCCAAATTACTCCATACCTAGAAGATAGATGAAAAATTCAATTGTTTTCTAGGGACAATTCAAATTTCTACGTCTAATTTACCTCTTAATAATTACAATAATATTTGAATTTGGTCGGAAAATTCTATAAATTGGCATAGCAGCATATTTTTGGTCCACAATCCTGTCATTAACAAACTGAAGTAGTTTTAATAAAGTGATAACATACATTGCTCACAAATGGATAGATCTCTCACATTGTTTCATATAACTCTAAGTCAAACTTTGAGATTTCAATACCTCCTAACATGTTTCAACTCGTATGCAACTCAAGTTCGTACATAACCTTATTTTGACTATAAAATTGGTAAATATCAAGTTACTTTAGCAAGTCTTATGCAAAATCATGTTTTTTCTACTTTGTACTTTGGTGAGAAAAGACAATGTATATAACAAATTCTATAAAATAACAACTTACATGGAAGTAAATGTCATAAAGTGACAGAGATTGATTTTAGATAAAATCAGAAAAAAGAATCACAACATTTGGAGTTACTATGACCGAGAAATACCACTTACACGTTTTAATTGTAGATTAAAAATAAAAACAATGGTCTCGGTGACGAACTCGACCATTCAACCGATTTTAGAACATCTCGATTTTACTCAATGCCACTTACAAATGGCACTGAGTAAAACATCTCGATTTTAGAAAAAATTAGGAAAAAGAATCAACCGATTTGGAGTTCGTATGAGGAAAAACAACAGTTTACAAGTTTTATTCGAAGATTAAAAACAGAAATTGCACTTGCTATGAACTGAGAACTGAGATGAACACGTGTTTTTTCTCTTTTTAATCTTTGACTAAAACTTGTAACTAGTTTTTCTGCCTCATACTAACTCCAAATTGTATAATTCTTTTTTCTAAAGTTGTCTAAAATCATACTCTACCAAGATCTACAACTTTAACAAATGAAAAAAATGATTTTGGCAATAGTTTATTAGGGATAATCCGAACTTACATCTCGAATTTACAATATCATAATTCAAATAAAATCATAAAATGCTCTGATGGTTCTACGAATTGACGTGGTAATATAATTTGGGTCCATAAACTTGTGATCAAAATTTCAAATGATTTCGGTAACATCGGAACCTACGTTGCTTAGAAATAGATACATGTCTCACATAGTTTCATGAAACATTACTTGAACATTGAAGTGTATCATACCTTTCGAAAATTTCAAATTTACATGCACTTCAAACTTTGCCATAACCTTGTGTTTAGATTATTATTGCAAAATACGAAGTTACATTAGCAATGTTTGTTCAAAATGCATTTACTTATATTCTCTACATAAATGCATGAAAAGAAGCCATGTGAATAAGATTAAAGAAACAATAACCGACCTACAAAACAACACAACAAAATGAAAGAACGTGATTTTAGAAAAAATTGGAAAAAAGAAACACCAAATTTTGAGTTCATATGAAAGAGAAGAACCAAATGCAACTTTTAATTCAGGATTAAAAAGAGAAAGATGAACCATTTTGTCTATAAAATGCAACCTTAACCAAGGAGGTTTTTAACTATATAAGACTAAACGTCTGCAAACAAACACAGCTCCCACTTGTACCGTAGTGGTAGCACACCTTCCATCTATACCACAGGTCGTGGGTTCGAACCCCTCTTCTACGGCTCCACCCCTTTCTTTTGGTTTTAGGTTTTATTCCTACTAATAAATCTATAAATAAACTAAAATGTTAACAAAGGACACAAAACAGTGAGTAGCTTAGTGGTAATACGTGCATATGCGAACTTGGAGGTGTTGGGTTCTAGTCTCGTCACGCCCCTTTTTTGGGTGGGATTAAATTAAAACCGACAAATTCATTGAACAAATAGGACACACAGACATAGAAATCACAAATCGATTGGTAGCTCAATGGTAAGTGCTCTTGTTCTCTCTAAGGAGGCCACGGTTCGAATCTTGCCGCAAATTTATCATTTTTTCATTCATAACATGACTATTTATTATTTGTTGATCGTGACGAATATGCTAAAACGTCATAGCATTATGGGCCGAATTGCGACGAATTTAACAAATCATCGTAATGTTCTGGGCTTTAATATTCATTAGTGCACATCTCTGACAAAAAACAGGAATACGTCATAGAATCGCGACAAATTTAACAAATCATCGCAGTGTAATGGGCTTCAATGCACATTTGTGACGAAACAAGGAATACGTCGTAGATGCAGTGCTCTTCGTGATGTTTTTTGAAAACATCATGGAGAATACGTCATAGATTAAATAGTTTCTTGTAGTGTCACATTATAAGCATCAGACCTCTTGTTCGTCTTCTTCCTGTACATTCCAGCGAACTCTTCACCAAACCCTTTACCCCAGCCAAGTGAACTAGACACACCTCGAAGCCGACCTTGATGCTCTGGAGTCTCAAGTGTTGTGGTGAGGATATCATCCTCCCTAACCCCAGAGAACGAACCATCGCTACCCTGAGCTGCAAGTGTTTTCACTCTATATGCTACCCCCACCATCGCAGGGTTACTGAATGTTATGCCCCCACTTTCTTCACTAGTCTTCTTCTTCTTCTTCTGCCCTACCCTTGCCCGCAGATAAGGTCTCGAACATCCAGGAAATTGGTCCCAAGGGTTCTGTTTTCCTTCGGTAGTGAGCTTTGCATCCTCCTCCTCCCACTCTTTCCTTTTACCATGATAACCTTTTCTGCCCGTCTTGTGTGGCTTGTTATGCAATGCTCTCTTTTGTTTCATCTCCTGGCTCAATTGCTGAAATATAGGAGAATTGTTTTCTGCACAAACATGTCCCATTCTTGTTGCTGCAAAAGGCATGCTTCACAAAGGGAGTCTCCTCTTCACTCACATATTTTTTTCTTAAATGGGTCTTGAACCGCCGTTGCAAGGTTTCAATCTGTGATATAGCTACCTTAACTGACTTCTTGCGAACAGATTCTTCCAAATTAGCTTCGTAATCTAGCTTTTCCTCTAAAATTGTAAACAGATGGTCCTTCACAATTGGTGAGAGATCATCAACCGCCTTGTTGATTGACACCCTCTCACGAGTAATGAGACCATAGACCAATACAAATCTATCCCTCATAGCATCTGGGGTAAGCCAAAAATTGGCATCAAGTCCAGTTGCAGTCAACTTGTCTTCTGGCCATTTGGTTTGTGTCCTTGACCCGCGGGATCGAGTACTACTCGCAGCGGTCTGTGCTGAGTGACCCTGTGAAGAAGGTGCACCGACGATGGGTTGTGATGATGCACTGGAGGTAGACGAGTTTGTTGTTGTGGGAGACTGCATATATGAGATGTCAGGTTTGTTAGTAGAGCAACATAAGCAAGACTGAAAATCTAAACTTAATTCTTATTAGATAAATTCTTTTTCTCTGACAAGCAAAATAGATGATACAGTCATAAATAAAATCAGTATAGACATACAGTTCATATTTTACTTAATTAGCACAGGGATAGGTGCTAACCATTTTGACAGGGACACAACAATATGCTTATATATCAAAGCAGAGAATAAATTCCTTCAACTGCTTCCTTGTCCAACTTGAGTAGCGATGGATTATGTGTTCCATATGTACATGCAACAGGAGGATAAAGCAATGGTCATGAAATTATATATGATCGTAGTGAAAAAGCACTCACAACACATCATGACACCAACAATAACAATATATATGACAGTAGTGAAACAATTAACACTCACAACAAAGCATAAGACAGTCTAGTTATCACTACCTTATAAACTACTGCGATGCAATTCCCACTGACATTATGTGGCCATGAGAATTAAAGTATGGTAACAGGTCCAAAGCATAACTGTCAATCTGGTATACATTCAAAGCATAGCAGAATTAAAGTATGCTACCATCCTTTATTCTTTTCATGAATTTACAGTGCAAAAATTATAGCACCAGGAACATGAAAAATGAATTTCAACATTTCATATAACTTCATGTGTTAGCAACAATTTATTCAAAATAGAATTGGAGCAACAAAATCCATCCATTAAATCCACAGTCAATCAATTGAAGATGAACTATTAAGGCATGTCTCCCTAATCCACCTTGACATGAATATATAGCACATTGGGTGGACTACATTATAAACCACTGTGATGCAATTCCCAATGATATTATGTGGCCATCAGAATTAAAATATGCTAACAGATCCAAAGCATAACTGTCAATATGAGCATAGCAAAATTAAAGTATATGCTAACAGGTCCAAAGCATAACCGTCGATCTAGTAAATTCAAAGCATAGCATAATTAAATTATGCTAACATCCTCGATGCTTTTCATGAATTTATAGTGCAAACATTGTAGCACCAGGAACATGAAAATGAATTTCAACAGTTCATATAACTACATCTGTTAGCAACAATTTATTCACATAGAATTGGGGCAACAAAATCCATCAATCAAAACCATAGTCAATCAATTAAAGATGAACTATCTAGGCATGTCTCCCTAATTAACCTACATTGACATGAATATATAGCTATCAGATGGTGAGATCTGGACAGCCCACGGGGGTGTTAATCCCTGTGGTTTAGTTGTTCGGCGAGGAGGAGTCTAAGGCTAAGAACTCGAAGGTCGCACACAAGTACGCGGAATGCAGAGACCCCAGATTACGTGAGGCAGCTCGGCTAACCATCTGGTGGCGTAGTTCAGTACCTGAAAACCTCAAATAGGTCACGCAGCATTTGTAACGGGCCCTTAACGCCCGTTACATCCACCCACATCTGTAACGGTTGTTGTTTGGCGCACGTTACCTACAAGCGCACCAGGACGACCCCGGGGTTGGCCTCCACAACGCCCATTACCAATGTGGACTTTTGGTAACGAGTTTCTTAAACACCCGTTACATAAATTCTTTGTAACAGATGTTAAAAGAGTCTGTTACAAATGTTAAACCTATCAGTAACGGGCTTGTAAAATCCGTTACCGATCAATGCCCTATCGGTAACGGGCTGCTTAAGTCCGTTACTGATCACTCTGTATTGGTAACGGGCTATAATTTCCATTACCAATAAGTTCTACTAGAGACACATGCTTGTAGGATGCGTCTCCTTTGATTGGCACCTAGGGTGGCCTTTTTTCTCACATCAGAGACGCATGTTGTTATCTTGTATGTGTGTTTGTGTCTTATCCTTTCGACACCACTCGCTCTCTCTCTGCAGAAGCTAGGCCACTCCTGTTCCGACAACAACACTCGCTCTCTCTTTCTCCTCAGAAGGTCACTCACTCGATATGTGTGCTCAGATGTCCCCGCCGGCCTGTCCCGTTCGCCGCCGCCAGCTGCGCGCTCTCAAGATTGCGCGACGGCGAAAGGGGCCAGAGAGCACGTCGACCGCGGCGTCCTCCGCACCTCTGATCCTCCTCCTCGGCCGCGCTCGGCTCGTAGAATGTCCTCGTCAAGGTGGAAATTAATTGGCCCATTTTATTGAAATTCTTCAGCTGTCTTTTTGTGTGATGAATTATGCTCATTTGGTGTATGGAATGCAGATGGCGTCTGCTGCTCAGACTTGGATGTACAGACAACCCCAAGAAGATTGGGAGAATTTCTTAAGCGGGGTCAATGGTTTTCTAAATCAAGCAGAGGCGGATATGAGAAACCATGGTGTTCGGGCAATGCTTTGCCCCTGTATTGATTGTCTCAACCAAAAGAAAGTCGCACAACGGGAAATCATTTTTCATCATTTGGTCACACGTGGTTTCACAAAACATTACACATGTTGGAATAAACATGGTGAGGAAGGCCTTAATGAACTCGAAGCAGGCTGCCTAAATGAAGGTGAAGTGCGACACCATGCTAACCATGATGAAGACCTTGATGACAGTGCAATTTTTGAGGGAAATGAACCATTATTCCCACCAAATGTGTTGAGGCCTAAGGATATCACTGATCAAGAAGTTAGGGGCTTCGATGATGGTGAGGTGTTGCAACGTGTGCACAATGTTGATCAAATGTTACGAGATATTGAGTTTCAACGAGTGTACACACCTTCTGAATTAGCAGGGCTGAAGCATTTCCTTGAAGATTCAAAGAAACCCCTCTATCCTGATTGCCAGAAGTACTATCGCCTTTCTGGTGATCTAAAATTCTGCAACTTAAGGCAGATCATGTTTGGAGCAACAAAAGTTTCAAACATCTATTGGATGTGCTTAGACACATGCTACCTGAAGGAAACCAAATAGCAGAGTCTGTCTATGAGGCGAAGAAGATAATCTGTCCTCTGGGAATAGTGGTTGAAAAAATCCATGCATGCAAGAACAGTTGTGTATTGTTCTGTGGAGATTATGTAGACCTTTACAAGTGCCCAAGTGTGGCTATGATCGGTACAAGAGGAAAAAGGATGGTGGAGATGATAATAATGCTGATGACGAGAACGAGCCCGGCGAGATTAGAGGCAAGAAGAAGAAGGCTAACAGAGGGGCTCCTGTGAGGGTGGCATGGTATTTTTGCATCATTCCTCGGCTGAGAAGATGGTTTGCAACACGAAAGGAGTCCAAACTCTTGCATTGGCATGACGAACGCCGAAAGGAGCTTAATTATAAGAAAGATGGTAGGTTTAGGCACCCCGCAGATGCATCGCAATGGGGTAACATTAACACCCACTTCCCATGGTTTGACGACGTAAGGAGCATACAGTTTGCTATGACCACTGATGGCGTGAACCCATTCGGTAACCAGAGCTCAACACATAGCACCTGGACTGTCGTGTTGTCGTTGTACAACCTTCCACCCTGGATATGCAAGAAACAGAAATATATGATGCTGATAATATTGGTCTCCACGCCAAAGCAACCTAGCGACCGTATTGATGTCTACTTAAGGCCACTAGTTGATGACTTGAAGATATTGTGGAAGCCTGGTGTGCCAGAGGTTTGGGGTGAGTACAAGCGTGAGGAGTTCATAATGCATGGCATGTTGTTTACCACCATCAATGACTACCCGGCTCAGCGCAACCTCTCTGGCTAGAGTAAAAGAAAAGGTGCAGCTTGCCCACACTACTTGGAAGATACTTGTGCAATATGGCTAAGACATTAAAAGAAATACGTATTTATGGGGCATCGTCGTTTCCTCAGCAAGAAACATCCATACCGGGCCATGGATTGTCAGTTTAATGGGGAAAAGGAGAATCGAGAGGCGTCGTTGCATGTGACTGGAGATCTGGTCCACTTGAAAGTCAACGACAACAAAACTATCGAGGAGTTACCCAAACTGACTGAAAAAACCCTTGGCAAAAAAAAAGAAACGAGATGGTGAAGAAGAAGAAGGAATGTGGAACAAGAAATCAATTCTTTGGGAGCTAGAGTATTGGCCGATGTTGGATGTGCGTCATTCGATTGACAACATGCACGTCAAGAAGAATGTATGTGAAGTTATTTGTGGAACATTGCTACAACAGAAGTCCAAAGGAAAAGATCATAAAAATGCAAGGGATGATCTTAAAGAGTTGGGCATTAGGCCGGAGCTCTATGCAGAGGAAACAAAGACGGGGACGAATCTTCCCGTTGTTGCAACCACCTTGTCAAAGGCAGAGAGAAAAGAATTCTGTCAGTTTTTGCATGATTTGAAAGTACCTTCAGGCTACTCATCAAACTTCAAGAGGCTAGTGTCAGTGAAGACATGAAAATGAATTTCAACTTGATGAAATCTCATGATTGTCATGTGTTGATGACAGCTCTTCTTCCAGTTACACTTAGAGGTATCAAGACAGAACTGGTTCGCGACGCGGTCACGAGCTTGTGTTTATTCTTCAATGCAATAGAACAGAAGGTGATTGATGAGGAAAAACTATTGGACTGGGAGAGGAGGCATTTCGAGATCCTATGCCTGCTTGAAGCTACCTTCCCCCCGTCATTCTTTGATCTCATGCTGCATCTAGCAGCACACCTCGCGAGGGAAATCTGGTTCCTTGGCCCATCTTAACTTCATCAAATGTTTTCATATGAGAGGTTCTATGGTTTCCTGAAATCATTGGTACATAACAGGTTATCTCCGGAGGGAGCCATTGTTCATGGCTACGAGACCATCGAAGCAGTGGAGTGGGCCATGGGTTATATGGACCCACAAAACCCCATTGGTGTGCCTCGCTCATGGCATAAAGGTAGGCTTTCAGGTGTTGGGATCATGGGGAAAAGGTCAGTCACTTCGGATGCAGATGCCTTCGAAAAGGCTCATTTCACCATGATACAACAGCTGCACCTAATTACACCGTTTGCCAATGAGCACAAACGACAACTACGTGAAGACAACCCTAACCGTGGTAGGGCTTGGTTTGCAAAGATGCACATACAAGGTTTCAGCGGGTGGCTCCGAGATTATGTCAAGACATGCAGCAATAATGCTATAATTACGGACGAGATAAGGAATCTAGCAACAGGGCCATTGTTCACTATTACAAGATACGAAGGAATAGATATCAATGGATACAAATTCTACACCATGACCCATGATAAAAAGAGCGTCTATCAAAATAGTGGTGTGCGTGTACGGGCCGTCGTTGATGACAGTCATGACAATGATGATGACATGGAGACAGACACATATTATGATCAAATAGAGGAGATATGAGAGCTTGATTATATAGGATTGAAGGTAGCCTTGTTTTGGTGTAGATGGGTCACCAAAGGGAAGAGAGCTATGAGCAAGGACAAATATGGTTATGTTAGTGTTGATCTCCAGGTCTTTGGTTACAAAAATGAATTGTTTGTCTTCGCCAACGATGTTGAGCAAGTGTTCTATGTACCTGACCTTGCAAAGAAGAACTGGTCCGTGGTTATGCTTGGAAAAAAGGATTGTGGGGATTGAAAATGTTGTTGAGGAGGAGGAATACAACCAGTTTGACGAAGTTCCATCCTTTGACACTTCATACAAGCCCCAACTCTTTGGAACTAACAAAATACCGTACTTGCAAAGCAACCATAGTGAAAAAAATCCATATACAGAAATCAAGGAAGAAAAAGCGAGCCTGATTTCTGCTGAATCCTTTTTGTAATGCCGGAGGATGTGTCTATTGGTAGAAATGGAATCCATTTTGTAATATAAAGGATGCGATGTATTGGTGGAATTTCAATCCTTTTTATAATATATGGGATGTGGTGGAATTTGAATCTTGCTTGTGGCTTCGAATTTCTTTGTTTTGCAGTGAAGACTATAGGATGCGCTGCGAATGGTGAAGTTCGCACAGAGAATAGGAAATCAGTAGTTGTAGATTAGCTTTTGTATGATGCTTGAATTACCTGTGTAAAATTTTGGGAGAGCAGCAAATCCGACGCGGGTTATCAGCCCCGCATCGCTAATGACTGTGGGGCCCAGTTCTATTCAAATGAAGAACTGTTCCCATTTCTCCTTTTGATCTGCAATCAAATGTTGTAATAAGTATTTCTTCTTCGTTATTAGTCCAAATTTGATACTTTTGTTTTCTAATTTTCTCTAAAATCACCATCTATTCATTAATTTCATTGTTATATTCCGTTTGTTGGGTGATGTTTATATGCCTTATTTTGTTCTTTGTAAGTACAACATACAAATAATATTTGTTTTACACAACCATTAGTGATGGAACTTTACATTTCGTAAGCTTAAGGTGAACACAAGGTTTTGTTAAGTTTTCAAATGCATATGAGTTCGAACATGTTGCAAAGTGTGGAAAACTTCAATGTACAAGCAAACATTCTAGGAAACTATGTGAGAGATGAAGACATTTGTACACAAGTATATTATTCCTTCATCTGAACCACTTGAAATTTCAAAGACAAGTTTAGATACCCAAATTATGTTGCCAAGTCAATTTGTAGATTTTTTAGAGCAAATTTGATGTTATTAGAATTATTATATAATTACCATGGGGGTGTAAAAACGAAATATATGAATTTTGGGTACACAAGTTTGACTGTTGATGTTTTATTCAAATATTGAATGTCCAAATACGAATTGTTCATATTTTTATGATTTTTTAGGTGCTATTTTATGGGCTCTAATAATTCAGGGAAGCAAGTTTCATTCCAAAAAAATTGTGATAGGCCCACGCGTCAGCGTCAGTAGCCAATATAAAAAAGATAACCGTTGCCTGCCCGCCCGGACCCAACTGCCAACAAATGCGATCTGGGTTCACTAACCATCGTCGTCAATGAAACTGGCCCACACGTCAGCGTCAGCAGATCTAATTCATCACAACAGATCTCCAGTTAATCTCACTTATATTAGATCGAGTTCATGACATACAAAATCTAACAACCAAGCAAGTTAACTAAGCAGTTCATGGTCGACAGACAAACTAAGCAGTTCATGTCCAAGAATCGGACGAAGACACAAAAGCACACAGACATTATTGTTACTAATTGGTAGAGGTGTCTATCAATTAGTCGGAGTCCCGCCGTCACTGCCTTGGCTGCCGTCGTCATCGCCGTTGGAGCCGTCGTCGTCAAAGAAGAAGTGGCGGCGGGTAGCCCGCTTGACCACGGGGAGGTTCTCGAGCTTCTCAGCCAACCTGTGGATCCTGAAGGCGAGACCCTTCAAGGTCGGGTCCTTGTACGCATCATGATGCGCCTTGATGTCGAAGGCCTCGCCAACACCTTCAAGCTTTTTGAAGGCGCTCCTGAGCAGCTCAGCGGCGAACTTATTGTCATCGAAGAGTAGTTCCTCGTCAACGTCCTTGACCGCCGGCTCCTTCCCCTTCTCCAACTTCTTCCGACGGCGACTTTCGTCGTCATCGTCCTCCCTTCGTCCCCGCTTCGACGGCGGTGGGCTCCTCGACGCCATCTCCTCCTTCTCTCGGTGACCGAAGATTTGTAGTGGTGAACCGCGAGGAGGATGAAGAAGTGAAGAAAAAGATGATAAGCTTATGGAAGAAGCAGGGGAGAAAGCAGGGGAGAGCGAGTGGGCGAGGGAGTTATATTGACAAGACGCGGAACCGTCAGGAGCCTCTGCCCCCACCCACTACTCCATTACTGCGAGTACGTGCCACTCGATTGCGCATCAAGCTCCGTCTCAGGCGCGAAGCCACACGTCGCCTTTCACTTACGCGGGAAGGAGAAGGGGCGGGGCAATGATGTCGGGTCCACTTGTCAACGGCAGCAACCAAACTGGGGCGCCTTTTCAGATTCCATTTATTGTTTTATTACGACATGGCCGAGGCGCCATCTTCAACCTTCAACCCTCGAGCTCGTCGCCTCCTTCAACTTCAATCCTAGTCGCCAACTTCATCCCTCTTCAACTTCAATCATCCTTGCCAACTTCATCCCTCGCCGCCGCCAACTTCAACCCTTGTTGCCATTCAAATTCCAAACCCCATCATTTTGCTATTTCGTCCATTCTCCTTGATGGCCACCGCAGTGTGCTTTATGCTGGTGCTGCCAGATGAACTTCTCACCAAGATCATCATCCACTCCATCAAGGATGTGACCATTTTCCATTTTCTAAACCTTCGCAACAAAATCTGCGGCACCTTCCGGCGCATCGGCAACTCCGATGATGAACGACTGCACGTGTCGCCGCGTGATCTTCATGAGGCATGCAAGAATCTCTACGTCAAGTCGTGCTTTGAGCGGCGCTTCCGCAAGGCTAATCATCCGGAGGCATTGTGCTTCGAGGGAATGGTGAGGTTGATGAGGCAAAGGAACCCCGATAAGGGTTTGAAGCTCATCGGAGATGCCGCCGTTGCTGAAGACTTTGGTGCCAAGTACTTTTTAGCGATGCTGAAGTACCGTTGCAACTCCGCGCACCCCAAAGCCATGGCACAACTCCGGGAAATCAGCATCGGCCCGTCGCCCCCTGACGAACGGTAGAAGAACCACAACCTGCGGCGGCTGCGCTACCTCGTCAAGCAAGATCTCGACAACATTGTGTGGTTGTACTGGCTTGATGACGGCGACGACGTCAACGACATTCCGTTGCTGTCCATCCAGAATCCCCACATCTGCATTTGGGAAGCGGGATGTAGGCGCTACGGGCCGGATACCAAAGAGATCATCCACTACTACAGCGCTGAGTGTCGCATCCGTCATGAGTTCGACCTCTGGACGCGTAAATTCCGCTCCGCCGTGGAGTACGCCGTCAGCAGGATGAACATCGGGATGTAGGCGCAAGCATCAATATGAACATTATCTATCTAAGAATATAAATTATTAGATATTACTAAATGCGGATTTGATTTTATCGGGATGTCGGGATGTTGGCGGTGCCCTCTGCTTCCTCTTTTGTTCTATTCAAATGACTGTGGGGGCCAGTTCTATTCAAATGAAGAACAGTTCTCATTTCTCCTTTTAATCTGCAACCAAATGGTGTAACAAGTATTTCTTCATCGTTTTTAGTACAAATTTGATACTTTTTTTCTAAATTTTTCTAAAATCACCATCTATTCATTAATTTCATTGTTTAGTGTACATTCCGTTTGTTGAGTGATGTTTATATGCCTTATTTTGTTCTTTGTAAGTACAACAAACAAATAATATTTGTTTTACATAACCATTAGTGATGCAGCTTTGCATTTCGTAAGCTTAAGGTGAACACAAGGTTTTGTTACGTTTTCAAATGCAAATGAGTTCGACCATGTTGCAAAGTGTGGAAAACTTCAATGTTCAAGCAAACATTCTAGGAAACTATGTGAGAGATGAAGACATTTGTACACAAGTATATAATTCCTTCTTCTAAACCATTTGAAATTTTGAAGACAAGTCTAGGTACCCAAATTATGTTGGCATGTCAATTTGTAGATTTTTTTAGAGCACACTAGATGTTCGTAGAATTATTACATCATTAACATGGGATGTAAAAACGGATTCTAAGAATCTTTGGCACACAAGTGTGACTGTTGATATTTTATTCAAATACTAAATGTCCAGATACGAATTGTTCGTATTTTTATGATTTTTAGGTGCTGTGTTATGGGCTCTAATAAATCAGGGAAGCAAGTTTCATTCCAAAAAAAATTGTGACAGGCCCACGCGTCAGCATCAACAGCCAATATAAAAAAGATAACCGCTAACCCAAGTCCCAACAAAGGCGATCTGGGTTCACTAACCATTGTCGCCCATGACACTAGCCCACTCGTCAGCGTTAGCAGGTGAACCGTGCACGGGCTGCTCAAAATTTTCCACCTATATTTACTTTAGTGCCCATGAAATTCCAATTGCTGCATAGAGCCATCAAGGGCACGCCAGTAGTTTCATTAAACACAGTTACGCATGCCGTTCATATTCGGCTCCTCGCTAGACAGATCCACAACGCCCGCATTCTCCCCACCGCCGCCGCCAGTCGCCCCGCTCACCTTCGCCGCCTCTCCCCGCCGCAACCCTGCTCTTCTCCAGCCCCACCGCTCCCTGCGTGACGAGGACGCGGTTACTGGCGTGCGGATGTACATCCGGCCAACCTAAAGACGGTTGACGCGGATCCGTCGACGTCGTCCCTGGCCACGACGACAAGCCGGCCGGCCGCCTCAGGCCACGAGGCGCTGTGGATCCGGCCCCTCGGACCATCACGAGAACAACTACTTCATTCGCGACAGAGGTTAATCCTGCTTGAACCCCCAACGCCCTCTCTCTCATCGGCCACCAAAATCGATCTGCTATATATTCATGTCAATGTGGATTAATTAGGGAGACATGCCTAGATAGTTCATCTTTAATTGATTGACTGTGGTTTTGATTGTTGGATTTTGTTGCCCCAAGTCTGTGTGAATAAATTGTTGCTAACAGATGTAGTTATATGAACTGTTGAAATTCATTTTCATGTTCCTAGTGCTACAATTTTTGCAATGTAAATTCATGAAAAGCATCGAGGATGTTAGCATACTTTAATTCTGCTATGCTCTGAATGTACCAGATCGACAGTTATGCTTTGGACCTGTTAGCATATACTTTAATTCCACTATGCTCAGATCGACAGTTATGCTTTGGATCTGTTAGCATACTTTAATTCTGATGGCCACAAAATGTCATTGGGAATTGCATCGCAGTGGTTTATAATGTAGTCCACCCAATCTGCTATATATTCATGTCAAGGTGGATCAGGGAGACATGCCTTAATAGTTCATACAATTGATTGACTGTGGATTTGATGGATGGATTTTGTTGCTTCAAGTCTGTTGACGGTTCAAAACCATGCTCAAGTTCACCGCAAGCCTATGGGTGACTTGGTGCCTTTTTCACCAAGGAGGGTTCTCCCTAGATTTGTCAATCCAAGGATCGGAAGCAAACTCCTAGGATTCTCCATCTAACCTATTGATCTAGCCTAACATGAAGCATTGATTGCATAACAAGATAAACCTTAAAGATGTATGAATTATAGCATAAGGTTGATCGCATCCATGAACGTAGACAAGGTAAAGAGCAAACAAAGGAAACTAATGCCTATCATCTTCTAGTCGTAGTTCCAACCAAAAGAGCAAGCGCGACATGCATCTCATCCAAAGCCATCTTTAAACTATTATCCTCCGATCTGATTCCGAAAACGCCCGCCTTTCGGAACCCTCGTTCTGTCACAACGTATTCCTATTCATGCGGGTAGTCTAGGGCGAGTTCGATAGAACAAGTTGAAATCACTTGATCGGTCCGGTATGCACCTCTAGCCATCGCGGCTACAAGAGCACCCTATGTAATCTAGCTATAGACTAGATTGGGGAAGAAGCATAACCAAGAAGAAAACAAAATCATCGAGGGAGGAATCGAGTCGCTAAAAGATTGGATGACATGAAGTACTTTACTCACATAATAAATGCGTTTAGATCATCTCCACCGAGTACATACCATTGATGACCTCAACTAGCTTCGGAACTCTGCCATGGCTCAACCGTGCAAGGTGGCCATGGCTGCTAGGGTAGGCCTAGGCCATCTCCTAGATGACTTCGAGGACTCGCGGTGGCCGTCGTTGCTCTCTCCTAGGTTTCGCCGAGTTCCTGTGGATGGATGGATGTGGCGGCCGGCGGAGGTAGAGACAATTTATAGACAAGCACCTAGGGCAAAAAGGGGGCGCGAACCAGGCCCGGAGTGGGCTAGGCCGGTTGGCCCAGGCCCATTTCGGCCCGATTCGGCCCCGGTTTGCTCCCTGGCTGCTTCTCACATGATCCCTAATTTGTGTGCACTTGCATGTGGGCCTTTGACGTCGTTTCCTTCACGGTTTAGGCTTGAATCCTTGCCATGCAAGCTTCGATGTTTTCTGGTTGAGTCCCTAAAGACTTCCACGTTGACGCTTCGGTCCTTGGGTCATTTGGAGTCATGTTCATCACATGTCTTGACTTGTAAAGGGCTTCATGATCTTCTCTTGAAGTGCTTGGTGAACTTATCCCGAAAGTCTCCTCTTTGACGTTAATTTCCTACGTAAACAACAAACTCCAAAATCGACATGCAAGTGTGAACTTGTTACATCATTAGTATGCCTAGTCGCGGGTTAGTTGCAAATCATAATCGAAACCAATGTATAACAAGTACTCTAGGTTGACGGAAACTCACCGTCAACATCTCCCCCATGCTTAAACCTTGCTCGTCCTCGAGTAAGTTTTCAATGGATATCAGCATTGCCTTTCATTGTTCATACCCTGCACTTGATCACACATGAGAAAGCATAATGCTCTCCAAGTTTATATTTGTTAAAATTCCATAATGTAACTAGCTTTCATCTCTATGGAGGGTAGATATAATTTAAGCTCTTTCCACAAGTAATCAATCATGCTCCACAAAATTCGAATAGGTCTTAGAAACTTTTGAAGTGAAGAACGAGGTGAATAAAAGAGCTAAACCAAGTACAAAAATTTAAACCTTCTTGCATCTTGCTCATGAACTCTCTCATCTCACAACACTCTCAAGCCTACTTGATCTATATCCTTTCCCTCTCATGTTTGTAGGTGGAAGGGTTTTATTTGGAGCTCATAGGAAAGTTTTTATCCTACCAAGATGCTAAAGTTGAGACTATTATCAAAACAAGGAAAGCTTCTCATGGACTTATCATGACTCGTCAAAAAGGTCATTGGAAAAATAATGTTCACAAGAAGGGGGAAGAGAAAGAACTCACACTTTTAGATAGGTGGACATGTGCAAATGGCAAAGAATGATCCCGAGGCCCCAACGAAGTCCTCGTTATCGGATCGCACATGGTTGGAAAAATGAGTATGGTTCTTGATCTTGAAGTCCTTGGAAAATCCTTAAGCAACTAGAGAACCAGGGGAGATTATTATTACTCTATTTTTTCCTTTTTCTTTTTTCTTATTTTCCTCCTTTTTTCCTTCTTTTTTCTTTTTGACATGTGAGGTACTTTGAATTTTTTTGTTTCGTCCTCTTATCTTATTCATTTTTTAATTTCTTTTGTTGCTAGCCTCGTCTTGCATATCTCCATCTTTCGTCTTTTATCTCCCCTAGAACTCTAATTTGCATAGTACGTACCTCCTCCCCCATGCTTAGACGTTTGCTCGTCCCCGAGCAAAGAGGTAGTGGTGTTAAGGTAGGTACCAGATGTCTTGATGAGATGGAACTTGAATCTTCCCTTCGAAGCACCTTCTTGTGACGTGTCGTCTCCATACTCAAGTGATAGGTAGGTAGGTCAAGGAGGTCAACACAAAAGATGATGTTGGTTTAAAGGGTGGATATCCGACGAGATTTGCAAAGCTTCCGTTGTGGGAGCTCACAATGCACAGATAGAATAGGCTAGCAAAGGATAAGTTACGCAAAACATGGAATGACCAGCTTCTTAGTCACGGGCCAAAGAATCGAGCCTTGAATCAATTCACCCAACAATAACTCTTGTAATCTATGGTTGCACTCAATATATAAGGCTTTGGATAGGTAGAACAAAATGCAAGAGGTATTAATGACAAGGTTAGCATGACTTTTAAAAGCAAAAAGTAATATGTTATTCGACCCATCCAAAGTTGAGAGCATAAAAGAAACCATGGATCTTTATTTTTATCATGACCTCCACAAAAGATTAATCTAGTATTTTATTAATTTCAGATTTGTATTAGAGAGAGCAATAGCTTAATCATACATAAACAAGCACAAAGTTGAAACAAAGTGGCAACGGTCACATATATCAACAAGCAAGATCAAGCCAAAATTATTTCATCATGGTGAGCACAAGGTGATGACAATAAACTAAAACTAAAACTAGGTTGTACTCCTAGAAGTCATGTTATTTAACGAGAGAGACATACAAAAGTTGCATCTAAGGTTGTTGAAGGCATATACAAATATACAAGCATTTAGAAAGACAATGACAAAGAGAGGATTGAGGAATTGTTACCGTCCTTTGATGTTCGTGATGTAGCACACCCTCCACCATGCTTAAGCATTGTGCCTAGTATGGAAGAAGGAAGATGGGCATCCGTAGCAACCGTGATCCTTGAACTCCATGCGGTCTTCTTTCGTCCGCCAAGTCTTCCCCCATGCTTAGCATGTTGCTAGGCACGGAAGATGATGAACCATCTTAAAATTCTTGAAGTCCTACCATCATGCAAGGAGATCATCATCACATTGTTGCCTTTGTTCATCCTTCAGTATCCGCCCTTTGACACGAGCCTTGATCCCGATTGTTTCTCATCTCATCTTCTCCTCCTTCCATGTTGTCCCTTACCGCTGGTTCATCTTCCATGAGTTTTTCTTCTAAATCCAGAACTGAGTATGTACATAATAATAGCTCCATTGCAAAGTGCTTGAAATTATATTTCCAATGAGTGGTCATTCATCCCGATCGGACTCCGAACAAGAGAGTTACACCCTTTTTACTTTGTTGGTGCAAGCTGTCCCAGGCTGATTTCAGAATGTGTGACGCCCAAAGATTTGGTTGTAACTTCTTGCGCAGGTCTCCTAAAATGTTGGTTCTTGATGCATTGGAAAGTAAACTTAATGGAGCACTTGAATATCCAATTTTTCCCTTTTTGTACATCTCTGAACATGTGCTTAATCTTGATGAAAACAGCATGCTCCCTTTGGGATTTTGGAGGTGTTGATGATCTTGATTTCAGCTTTTATCACGAACTCATGGGAGTGATTCACCATTCCTGCAAAATAACTATAATGCACAAAGTACCCCCGAGGTGACGGTCGGGAATACTCACCCTATGCCAACAAACCATGACATCCCTACGATCTTCACTTGTGCCATAGTTAATCTAGCGAAAATACTAATGGGTGTACGTGAGTGCACGTGTGTATGAAAATGAAAGGATGGTATAAAAAACATTGTTTACACCAAATTCTAAGCTCCATGCTTACAAAGTGGTTGCCAAACTTTCTATTCCCATAGAGATTTATTAACCAAGGTCAAAACACCATGTTCATCCCAAGATCAATAATTCTTTATAGTGCAAGAAAAGTATGACGCATTGCTAAGTTTATAAACCAACTAATGCAACATGATAGCTCAGGATATAAGACTAAATGATGGTGGTCTCTAATCATGTCTAAACACCATGTTTACACAAGATTGCAAAAAGTAGTAACGCATGTCGGCAAGCATTAACATGGATATGAAAGCATTCATCATAAAGTTTCACAAAAGGTCCCAAGGTAACATAAAGTGGATGATGACAAAGAGATGGATGAAAATACAAATGCAGAAAGTTAGCTCAAACAAACATTAGCAAGGTTTGAAAAACACTTTCGATGAGGTCCATAATAAGCAAAGGACATAGCTTGGTTTCACACTTCATACAAAGTAAGCATTGTCAACAAGGAAGTCACCCATCGAAAAGAATCAATCAACCAAACTAACAAGGTTTAAGGGTAGGTTATAGGTATCCTATATTTTTGGCTCAACAAGGATTTTGAAGAGAGGAAGTCAAGCGTAGAAATTCTAACTAAGGTGGTCCTAGAGTCTTTCTACAAACCTATGGTTTTAGGATGTCTATAGGTAGGGGAAGTTTTCCTAAGGATTTTATGGGAAGGCTAGTCAAAGTTTTTAATTAATAAAGAGGAAAGGGATAGACTTGTTCAACCCCGAGGGTGAGAGCCCTCGGTCAACTCAAAAAAATCCTACCTCTATAGGCTGTGGTTTTTGGTGGGGGTTATAGGAAGGCATAGGTTGGTTGGACAAAAAGTTAGATTAACACAACATGCAATGCAATATGACATGGATGAACAAAACAACACGATATGGAGGTTGTCTAAAACAAAAGTTAGCCTAAATTAACTAGCCAAAAGTTTAGAATCAAAGAATGGTGCCAACTTCATATATCTCTCTAAAAAGACACAAAAAAAGGACTCTAAACTCTAAGAGGCACACAAAAAAGTCTACAAGTTTTCCAAGATCAAATAACAATGTGCTCCCTCAATAGCAATTAGAACATACAACATAGTGTTGTGGTTTTTATTAGAGCAATTGTACAATGTCACTTGATGGTTCGATTGAAGAGCACAATGTAGACGGTCATGTATATATATAAATAAAAATCGGGCTGCCTCCCGTAAAGCGCTTCATTTAAAGTCATAGAGCTCGACTTTCTCACATACCTTCTTATTGTTGCGGAGCCATGATCCTTCATGCAAGATTTGAAGGTGTTCATGCAGCCTTGATCCACTCTCCATGCTTGACACGATCACTTATGCTCCATGAGAAGCTTGCCCAATCGTCTCCTTGCATCATGATCATCACCTACTCCATCGCACTTTATCGCTGCCTCTTCTTTCACAAATTTTCCTCTCTGTCCAGATCAGACCATGTATAAAACAATAGCTTCCATGCGTGGTGCATGAAATTGTTTTTCCATCAAGTATTTATTCACCCCCAACGGACTCCGATCGAGTGAGTTATGCCCGTTCTACTCCGGCGCTGCAATCTGTCCAAGCTGATTTCAGACTGCACATCGCTCAATGTTTTTGCCATATCTCCTTGTACGAGTCTTCAAGTTCATCGATCTTGGATGCATTGGAACCGGCACTTGATGGAGCTTCTGGTTTTCAACTTTTTCTTCCTTGAACATGTCTGACCAGGTCCTCAAAATTGATGAAAACAGCAACATCCGTTTTTGAGGTTTGGTGATGGTGATGCACGGGTTTGAAACTTTGGGTATGATTCTCTCCTCTTAATTTATATTTAATTCCCTGCATGGTTAGTGAAACATGGGATTTCTCCCACAATTTGCTCTTTTAAGGTCACTAGCTTGACGGAGCACAAAGCAAGTCCAAGATTTACAAATCATATTGCAAACAAACGCTTCCATAACCACAGTTTATGACAAAGTAAGTTGTGATTAATTAAAGCATAAGTTTTCTTTCTCAGCACTAAGCTCTCATTAGGCAAAGGTTCATTAGGCATGTAACAAATTTTAAACACAACAAAGCCTCTTTATCACTCTCAAGAAATTCTAGCCTATCATGATTATCAAAAGAACAAGGCATAGAATTGAATCAACCTCGCTAATGGATATGAATCATAGATATATCAAAGGAATATTATCAGTTCCAAAAGTGTCGTGAGAGGTTAATTTGTACCTTGGCCTTCGAGCTTTTCATCGTGAGTGGTCTCTCGGAGTTGAAAGCAAACAATCTTCAATGATCGGTGGCTTGTATCGTCTTTTCGCAATTTCTTAGTTCGTGCCACACATCATCAAGGTTGCCTTGTGTGGACTCACTCTTCTCATTGATTTGTGAGACTTCACACATGTCTCAAATATCTTCTTGTAAATCCATGATCCTTCGTGTGAGAGCCTAGAGTATCGCGCCATTGGATGCTATCATTTGTGTGTAATCCATGGTGATTTGCTTCTAACATCTCCTAGCGTCGGATGTTGCCAACTTGTGCCTTCTTTTGCCAATGCTCTTGGGGTCTTTGTTTTGTTCCAAACTTCTGAATTTCAACTCGTGTGGTCCAATGGAAGCGTTGCCCAAGCTTCTCTTCGTTGTCGTCGTCCTCATCTCCACTATCTTGTTCTCATCATGTTGCTGCTTCCTCTTTTTCGTGGATTTTCCCCTGTGTACATAACAGAACATATACCAAAATATTGTTCTATTGAAAACTTTATAAAATTACCTTTCCAATGGGTACTCATTCATCTTAATCGGAGCCCAAATGAGAAAGTTATGACCGTTTTGTTTCCGCTCTTGCATGCTGTCCAGAAATTTCAGAACGTGCAACCTTCGGTAATTCGGCCATACCCGCTTGTACGAACCTCCGATTGACTTGATTATTGATTCGTTGGAAGCGTAACTTCATGGGGCTTATAATTATCCAAAGATATCCTGTTGTTCTTCCTTGAGGTTGTGCAGAAATTGATGAGAACAGAAACTTCTTGTGAATTGATCCGAATATGTTGACGACCTTGATCTTGTGGTCTCCGGGGCGTTACATCGCGTCTCCTTTGGCTTTATTCCTCACCATTTCTGGACCAGCGAGTAGCATGATGGAAATGGTGTGTATTCTGGATTTTGCTTTAGCCAAAGTGACGGGTGCTTCTCTCACAACGTGATTGCTTCCAACACCTATTGCTTGGACAAACAAACCTCCACAAAACATTAGTCTTAAAACTTTTATTGACACATTGACATACCTTGTTCAACATCACTCATGTAGGGTGTGCACTCGATAGCGGATGATAGGATACTAACAAAAGTTAGCACCTATCACTAAAGAGTGAATCTTGATGTAGTCATCATCTTGTCGGAGTGGATGTGAACTTCTCGAACGTCTTGTGTCTAGCTTATCACCTACTTTCAAGGACACAAACAAGAATGCAAGCATATATGCAATAATAAAAATTAGGGTTAGTCAAAGAGATAGATGGATCGCCCTAGGGTTCGAGTTGCCGATCCCCGGCAACGGCGCCAGAAAAAGGGGCTTGTTGACGGTTCAAAACCGTGCTCAAGTTCACCGCAAGCCTACGGGTGACTTGGTGCCTTTTTCACCAAGGAGGGTTCTCCCTAGATTTGTCAATCCAAGGATCGGAAGCAAACTCCTAGGATTCTCCATCTAACCTATTGATCTAGCCTAAGATGAAGCATTGATTGCATAACAAGATAAACCTTAAAGATGTATGAATTATAGCATAAGGTTGATCGCATCCATGAACGTAGACAAGGTAAAGAGCAAAGAAGGGAGACTAATGCCTATCATCTTCTAGTCGTTGTTCCAGCCAAAAGAGCAAGCGTGACATGCATCTCATCCAAAGCCAGCTTTAAACTACTTCTCCGGTCTGATTCCGAAAACGCTCGCCTTTCGGAACCCCCGTTCTGTCACAACGTATTCCTATTCATGCGGGTAGTCTATGGCGAGATCGATAAAAGAAGTTGAAATCACTTGGTCGGTCCGGTATGCACCTCTAGCCACCACGGCTACAAGAGCACCCTATGTAATCTAGCTATAGCTAGATTGGGGAAGAAGCATAACCAGGAAGAAAACAAAATCATCGAGGCAGAAATCGAATCGCTAAAAGATCGGATGACATGAAGTACTTTACTCACATAATAAATGTGTTTAGATCATCTCCACCGATTACATACCATTGATGACCTCAATTAGCTCCAGAACTCTGCCATGGCTCAACTGTGCAAGGCGGCCATGGAGGCTAGGGTAGGCCTAGGCCATCTCCTAGACGACTTCGAGGACTCGCTGCGGCCGTCGTCGCTCTCTCCTAGGTTTCGCCGAGTTCCTGTGGATGGATGGATGTGGCGGCCGGCGGAGGCAGAGACAATTTATAGACAAGCACCTAGGGAAAAAAGGGGGCGCGAACCGGGCCCGGAGTGGGCTGGGTCGGTCGGCCCAGGCCCATTTCGGCCCGGTTCGGCCCCGATTTGCTCCCCGGTTGCTTCTCGCATGATCCCTTGTTTGTGTGCACTTGCATGTGGGCCTTTGACATCGTTTCCTTCACGGTTTATGCTTGTATCCTTGCCATGCAAGCTTCGCTGTTTTCTGGTTGAGTCCCTGAAGACTTGCACGTTGACGCTTCGGTCCTCAGGTCATTTGGAGTCATGTTCATCGCGTGTCTTGACTTGTGACGGGCTTCATGATCTTCTCTTGAAGTGCTTGGTGAACTTATCCCGAAAGTCTCCTCTTTAACGTTAATTTCCTGCGTAAACAACAAACTCCAAAATCAACATGCAAGTGTGTACTTGTTACATCATTAGTATGCCTAGTGGCGGGTTAGTTGCAAACCATAATCGAAACCAATGTATAACAAGTACTCTAGGTTGACGGAAATTCACCATCAACATCTCCCCCATGCTTAAACCTTGCTCGTCTTCGAGTAAGTTTTCAATGGATATCAACATTGCCTTTCATTGTTCATACCCTGCACTTGATCACACATGAGAAAGCATAATGCTCTCCAAGTTTATATTTGTTAAAATTCCATAATGTAACTAGCTTTCATCTCTGTGGAGGGTAGATATAATTTAAGCTCTTTCCACAAGTAATCAATCATGCTCCACAAAATTCGAATAGGTCTTAGAAACTTTTGAAGTGAAAAACGAGGTGAATAAAAGAGCTAAACCAAGTACAAAAATTTAAACCTTCTTGCATCTTGCTCATGAACTCTCTCATCTCACAACACTCACAAGCCTACTTGATCTATATCCTTTCCCTCTCATGTTTGTAGGTGGAAGGGTTTTATTTGGAGCTCATAGGAAAGTTTTTATCCTACCAAGATGCTAAAGTTGAGACTATTATCAAAACAAGGCAAGCTTCTCATGGACTTATCATGACTCGTCAAAAAGGTCATTGGAAAAATAATGTTCACAAGAAGGGGGAGAGAAAGAACTCACACTTTTAGATAGGTGGACATGTGCAAATGGCAAAGAATGATCCCGAGGCCCCAATGAAGTCCTCGTTATCAGATCGCACATGGTTGGAAAAATGAGTATGGTTCTTGATCATGAAGTCCTTGGAAAATCCTTAAGCAACTAGAGAACCAGGGGAGATTATTATTACTCTATTTTTTCCTTTTTCTTTTTCTTATTTTCCTCCTTTTTTCCTTCTTTTTTCTTTTTGACGTGTGAGGTACTTTGAATTTTTTTGTTTCGTCCTCTTATCTTATTCATTTTTTAATTTCTTTTGTTGCTAGCCTCGTCTTGCATATCTCCATCTTTCGTCTTTTATCTCCTCTAGAACTCTAATTTGCATAGTACCTACCTCCTTCCCCATGCTTAGACATTTGCTCGTCCCCGAGCAAAGAGGAAGTGGTGTTAAGGTAGGTACCAGATGTCTTGATGAGAGGGAAGTTGAATCTTCCCTTTGATGCACCTTCTTGTGACGTGTCGTCTCCATACTCAAGTGATAGGTAGGTAGGTCAAGGAGGTTAACACAAAAGATGATGTTGGTTTAAAGGGTGGATATCCGGCGAGATATGCAAAGCTTCCGATGTGGGAGCTCACAATGCACGGATAGAATAGGCTAGCAAAAGATAAGTTACGCAAAACACGGAATGACCAGCTTCTTAGTCACGAGCCAAAGAATCGAGCCTTGAATCAATTCACCCAACCATAACTCTTGTAATCTATGGTTGCACTCAATATATAAGGCTTTGGATAGGTAGAACAAAATGCAAGAGGTATTAATGACAAGGTTAGCATGACAATTTATAGACAAGCCCAGGCCCATTTCGGCCCGGTTCGGCCCCGGTTTGCTCCCCGGTTTCTTCTCGCGTGATCCCTTATTTGTGTGCACTTGCATGTGGGCCTTTGACATCGTTTCCTTCACAGTTTAGTCTTGAATCCTTGCCATGCAAGCTTCGTTGTTTTTTGGTTGGGTCCCTGAAGACTTGCACGTTGACGCTTCGGTCCTCGGGTCATTTGGAGTCATGTTCATCACGTGTCTTGACTTGTGATGGGCTTCATGATCTTCTCTTGAAGTGCTTGGTGAACTTATCCTGAAAGTCTCCTCTTTAACGTTAATTTCCTGCGTAAACAACAAACTCCAAAATCGACATGCAAGTGTGAACTTGTAACATCATTAGTATTCCTAGTGGCGGGTTAGTTGCAAATCATAATCGAAACCAATGTATAACAAGTACTCTAGGTTGACGGAAATTCACCGTCAACAAAGTCTGTTTTGAATAAATTGTTGCTAAAAGATGAAGTTATATGAAATGCTGAAATTCATTTTCATGTTCCTGCTGCTATAATTTTTGCAATGTAAATTCATGAAAAGCATAAACGATGTTAGCATACTTTAATTCTGCTATGCTTTGAATGTAGTGATAACTAGATTGTCTTATTCTTTGTTGTGAGTGTTAATTGTTTCACTACTGTCATATATATTGTTATTGTTGGTGTCATGATGTGTTGTGAGTGTCGTTTCACTACTGTCATATATAATGTCATGACCATTGCTTTATCCTCCTGTTGCATGTACATATGGAACACACAATCTATCGCTGCTCAAGTTGGACAAGGGACCATTGAAGGAATGTATTCTCTGCTTTGATATATAAGCATATTGTTGTGTCCCTGTCAAAATGGTTAGCACATATCCCTGTATGCTAATTAAGTAAAATATGAAATGTGTATGTCTATGCTAATTTTATTTACGACTGTATCAACATATACTTTAATTCTGCTATGCTCAGATCGACAGTTATGCTTTGGACCTGTTAGCATATTTTAATTCTGATGGCTACAGAATGACATTGGGAATTGCATCACAGTGGTTTATAATGTTGTCCACCCAATCTACTATATATTCATGTCAAGGTGGATTAGGGAGACATGCCTAATAGTTCATCTTCAATTGATTGACTGTGGATTTGATGGATGGATTTTGTTGCTCCAAGTTTATTTTGAATAAATTGTTGCTAACAAATGAAGTTATATGAAATTTTGAAATTCATTTTCATAATCCTGGTGCTATAATTTTTGCATTAGCATACTTTAATTCTGTTATGCTCTGAATGTACCAGATCGACAATTATGCTTTGGACCTGTTAGCATATACTTTAATTCTGCTATGCTGAGATCGACAGTTCTGCTTTGGACCTGTTAGCATACTTTAATTCTGATGGCCACAAAATGTCATTGGGAATTGCATCGCAGTGGTTTATAATGTAGTCCACCCAATCTGCTATATATTTATGTCAAGGTGGATTAGGGAGACATGCCTTAATAGTTCATCTTCAATTGATTGACTATGGATTTGATGGATGGATTTTGTTACTCCAAGTCTGTTTTGAATAAATTGTTGCTAAAAGATGAAGTTTTATGTAATGTTGAAATTCATTTTCATGTTCCTGCTGCTATAATATTTGCACTGTAAATTCATGAAAAGCATAAAGGATGTTAGCATACTTTAATTCTACTATGCTTTGAATGTAGTGATAACTAGACTGTCTTATGCTTTGTTGTGAGTGTTAATTGTTTCACTACTATCATATATATTGTTATTGTTGGTGCCATGATGTGTTGTGAGTGTTGTTTCACTACTGTCATATATAATGTCATGACCATTGCTTTATCCTCCTATTGCATGTACATATGGAACACACAATCCAACACTGCTCAAGTTGAACAAGGAACCGGTTGAAGGAATTTATTCTCTGCTTTGATATATAAGCATATTGTTGTGTCCCTATCAAAATGGTTAGCACCTATCCCTGTATGCTAATTAAGTAAAATATGAATTGTGTATGTCTGTATGAAGTTCACAGAGGTTTGGTATCTAGATTCTGCTAAACAACATCCCCCGCTAAAGTTCCCAGACCTCCAAAATGTTTTGAACTAGTCAGTTTCTTATAGGTTTGTTCACAAAAATTCAATCTCTTAGTGTTTCTAATTGGTATTGCTGACCATGCAAGGCCTTTGGTACAATATTTTTTGTTCACAAAAAATCAATCTCTTAGTGTTTCTAATTGGTATTGCTGATAATGCAGGGCCTTTGGTGATGCACAGTACAGAGTGACCAGAGGAAAGAAAAAAAAGCCAAAAGGCACACTCAAGCATAAAACAAATCTCACTGTAAGACCGAGATTTCTTTATGGTCCCTTCTTACCTATTTGGTACTGCATTAACTTGTAATTTTGGTACCTTGATGCAGTGTTCTCAGCAGCCACGGGGTCCCCTTTGTGTGGATTCCATGTGGCACTCCATATGTCAAGACTACTCGATGCTTTAAATAGATAAAAATGCTCAACCTTGTCTCTGCTCATATTATCCATCTGATATTAGAAAATGATTTGTACTTGTGTTCTCATAAATGATTCTATTTTGTAGGATTTCAAACCTCCTGTAGATGTTTCCAGAGAAGATGTAAAGCGTCCGGGAGATGCTGTGCGAGTACATTCCTAAGGAGGCCATCGACCGAAAGGGCAACTTGTACAGTGGTGCACTGTGAGTTTATTGTGACCAGAAACTTAAAACTCATTCAGTCTTCTTTAGTCAGGTGTTGTTGCCTGAGAAACTTGCTTGGCTTGCTTGGTTGGGGTCAGATACTGCCTGGTTCAGTCTGTTTTCTCACGACTCCATCCAAACAAGCCCTGATGAGAGTAACATGAAACTTGATGTGATCCTAGCTAGCTTGTCTATATCTGTGATCTTGCTTCGCCAATATCTGTGATGTGAGAATGTGTTTGTGATGTTTTCTTGTTGTGGTAGCTCCCATATCCTGGCTGGTTCCAGGATGCAGCCCCTGCTGGCCGCCAAATCCTGGCTGGTTCGAGGATGTCGCCGGCAACCGGGCAGGTCACTGTAGGGATGGTCACTATATCTGTAACGGGCATTAATTAAAGCTCGTTACAAACACTGATCAGTAAGTAATGGGCTTCATTCGAAAAACTCGTTACAAAAATGCCCACAATGTAACGGGCAGTGTAAAAGCCCGTTACCAGTCCTGACCGGTGGGCCCCAGGACCTGGCCGTTCATCAAGATATAGGAGACGCAGGTTGAAAACAAGCATCTCCTTTAATATAGAGAAAGCAGACGAGTGTAGAAACATATGCGTCTCATTTCGTCGAGATAGTGGAGACGCCGGTTCACAGAATGCGTCTCTGATGTTAATTTAATAGTAACAGGCTCTGTTTCATGTCCGTTACCGAAGTTCCACGTGGGCCCAGAGAAACAACCATTTCACGTGACTGGTGACTAGTTGTGGTAACGGTCGTTGTTTGATGCCCGTTACGAATACTAGTTGTGCTGAGACGCGCGTGAAATAGACGCGTCTCATTTCGTCAAGATAGTGGAGACGCAGGTGCACATCAGGTGTCTCTGATATTGAGCTTCTATAACGGGCTTTGCTTTAGTGCCCATTACGAAAGTTCCCTATGGGCCCAAAAAATAGCCATTTCACGTGACCGGTGGCTAGTTTTGGTAACGGTTGTTGTTTAATGCCCGTTATGAATATGTCTTATCAGTAGTGGGCATTTGCCCGTTACCTTTCTTGACTTATTTGTAACACTTGATCGGTAACGGGCACATTGTCCGTTACCAAAGGCGATCTACGCCCGTTACCAAAGGCAGTTTTTCATGTAGTGGTTAGAGGCGTCGTCGTAAATACAGTCCTTGAGTGCTTGGAGCACCATGCGGTTGGCTCTCTCGACCTGGCCGTTGCACTGTGGGTGGGCGACCGAGGAGTAGTAGACGTCGATGAGGTTGTCCTGGCAAAACTCCCAGAAGACCGAGCCAATGAAAGCTTTGCCTAGGTCGGTAATGCTCATGTTAGGCACACCGAAGCGATGTTTGATGTCTCCAATGAATTTGACTACTTCTTCCGATGTTACTTTCACAACGGGTCGGACTTCAATCCACTTGGTGAATTTGTCTACGGTGACCAGGATATGTTTGTAGCCGCCCGGAGCGGTACGAAACGGCCCTACAGCGTCGAGGCCCCACATAGCGAAAGGCCAAGGCGGAGGAATGTTGCACAGGACCTGAGCTGGCAGGTGCTGTTGTTTGGCAAACAATTGGCATCCTTTGCATCTCTTGACGAGATCTTTAGCGTCAGTTATGATCGTGGGCCAATAGAATCTAGATCGATATGCTTTACCGACCAAGTTGGTGGATGCCGCGTGGCAGCCACACTCGCCGCTGTGAATCTCAGCTAAGAGTTGTAGACCCTCTGACCATAGGATAAACTTCATCAAGATGCTAGTAGAGGTTGCTTTCCTGTATAGGTCGGAACCGATCACGACGTAGTTAGCACTTCGTCGCGTGATGCGTTCTCACTCCATCTTGTCATCGGGGACAAGTTGATCGAGTATGAATTCTATGAAGGGATTGCGCCAATCATCCTCTTTTTCCGATATTAGCACGTCACGGGGAGGTGCTGAATTTTGGTCATTTGAAGGCGGCTCTGGATTATCAAGATCCAAGAGCTTGATTGAAGGCTTGAGTAGGTCTTGGACAAGCACGCCTACTGGCACAAGAGCTCGCCGAGAGCCTAGTTTGGAAAGCACGTCGGCGGCGATGTTGTTGTTTCGTGGGACGTGCTGGAACTCGATCCCCTCGAAGTGTCCTTCTTGTTTATGAATCTCAGCACAATAATCATCCATTGTGTCCTTGATGTAGTCCCACTCCTTGTTGACTTGTTCGATGATGACCTTGGAATCGCCAAAGGCCAATAGTCACTTGATGCCAAGGGACACTGCTATTCGGAGCCCGTGGATCAGGGCTTCATATTCTGCACCGTTGTTGGAGGCCTTGTAATGAATTTGCAGGACATACTTGAGCTGCTCTCCCTGAGGAGAGATAAGTAACACGCCTGCGCCTGCTCCCTTGAGGTTAAGTACATTATCCAGTGTTCAGGCCGCTCCTTGGGAGGGGGCATCTGGATCTCTGTCCACTCAGACACAAAGTCTGCGAGGATCGGCGACTTGATCGCTTGCCTGAGGCAAAACTCGATTTCGAACTCTCCAAGCTTGACTGACCACGTGATGATGCGGTCGTTGGCGTCGCGGTTGCGAATGATCTCTCCCAAGGGGAACGAAGACGGAACCACGATATTGTGAGCTTGGAAATAATGTTGAAGCTTTCTCGACGTGATCAGGAGCGCATAGATCAGCTTTTGAGGTTGTGTGTAATGTGTTTTAGCATCGGCCAGGACGTCGCTCGCATAGTACACAAGCCGTTGAACAGGGTAGGCCTGCCCTTCTTCTTCTCGCTCGGCGACGAGAACCATGCTGACCACATTACTGGTGGCAGATATGTAGAGTAGGAGTGTTTCCTTCGGGATCGGAGGTGTCATAACTGGTGGTGTTGTCAAGGACTCTTTGAGAGCCTCGAAAGCTTTCTGGGCTTGGTTTTCCCATACAAACTTGTCGGCCTTCTTTAATAGCTTGAAGAAGGGTAATCCTTTTTCACCGAGGTTGCTGATGAAACGACCTAGAGCCTCCATCATGCCGGTGAGCTTCATGACGTCTTTATTGTTGGACGGCTTGGCCATCTTGCGTATAGCGTTGATCTTTGCTGGGTTGGCTTCAATGTCTCGGTACCTGACCATTAAGCCCAGGAGCAATCCGGAGGGGACACCGAAGACGCACTTTGTTGGGTTGAGCTTCCACTTGAACTCTCGTAGATTGGCGAAGGTTTTGGTGAGGTTGGCGATGAGCTTGTCTTCCTCTGTATTCTTGACGACCACATTGTCTACATAAGCCTCGAAGTTCTTCCCGATTTGGGTCTTTAAGCACTTCTGGATTGCCTTCTGGTATGTTGCTCCAGCGTTTTTCAGGCCAAAGGTCATGACCTTGTAGCAGTCGATGCTGTGGGGCGTTATGAACGCTGTTTTGTCTTCTTCGTCAGGATGCAGGGCTATCTGATGATACCCTGAGTAGCAGTCGAGGAAGCAAAGTAGGACGCTACTAGCCGTGGAGTCCATGACCTGGTCAATATAAGGAAGAGGGAACGGATTCTTCGGGCAGTGCTTGTTAAGGTCGGTGTAATCGATACACATTCTTAATCCACCAGTTTTCTTTGGTAGAAGAACCGGGTTTGCGAGCCAAACCGGGTGTTGACATTCTCTAATAAATCCTGCAGCTAAGAGCTTACAAACTTCTACTTCTATAGCTTGTTTTCTATCTTTCGCAAATCGACGGAGCTTTTGCTTGATAGGTCGAGCGGTGTTGCTGACTTCAAGTCTGTGCTCAGCCAGCTCCCTGGGGACTCCAGGCATATCGGATGGACTCCATGCGAAAATGTCAGCGTTGTCCCTGAGGAAGCTGGTGAGCGCGAGTTCCTGTTTGGGGTCGAGGTCGGCCCCGATGACGACTTCCTTGGATGCGTCGGGCAGGCCGAGGCAAACCTTCTTGACAGCTGGACTTGGGTCCAAGGTCGTGCTTGTACACTTCTGCTCTGGTACCTGCAAGGTAGTTTGATCGATCTTGGCTGCTTGGGCGACCATGACCGTTGCTGTGGCTTTGATTGCTGAAACTTTGGAGAGCTCGACGGTGGCGCTTTCACAGTTGTAGGAGACCATGATGTCCCCGAGGACGGAAAGGATTCCATTTGGCGCTGGCATCTTCATGATGAGGTAGGTGTGATGTGGTATAGCTAGGAACTTAGCGAGCATAGGTCATCCGAAGATGGCGTGGTATGATGAGCAGAAGTACGTGACCTTGAACATCAAGTACTCTGTACGGAAGTTTTCCTCTGTGCCGAAGGTGACTGGCAGGCATACATGACCTATGGGGTACGCAGCCTTTGTTGGTGTTTTAGACCAGCAACCTACCAAGGGGAGTACCCGAGGTAGATGAATGTGGCCTCGCCGAGATCAGTAACTCGAATGAAGAGACACGTGGCACACAATTTAGACAGGTTCGGGCAGCGAGGTGCGTAATACCATACGTCCTGTATGCTGCGTAGCTCTGGATTGATTGGATGTGATTACAAGATGATGAGTAATCTTAGAGAGAAGGGTCCCTGCCTCGCCTTATATAGTTCGGGAGGCAGGGTTACAGGTCGGTTTAGGGAGAGAGTACTAGTCGTGTACGTCTAGGAGTCCTCTACACACTACATGGTATGTATAGCTTCCTATCCAAGTACTTCTCCACCGTAGTCCTTGCGCCTCACGCCATCAGGTACCGTGCGGCACAAGTCGGGTAGTCCCAGGGGCCCATCGAGTAGTCGGTCCTGGTACCCACCGAGGTAGTGGGCCTAGGGAGGTCCATACGACAAGCCCCCGTGTACTTTGTAGTCGAGCAGGGTAGCTTCGAGTAGTTTTGACGGCCTCGACGAGTAGTCCCCAAGCGTCCCCGAGTACTACAAGTCAAAAGTCCTCAAGAAAACTTGAAGCATCCCGAGGCTGGAAGGTACTCCAGCTGATCTTTGAGTAATCCTGAAGTCTTCTCGAGTAGTCCCAAGCATCCTCGAGTGCTGCTCTTGAAGGTCTTCAACAATACCCGTGTTGTCTTGAAGTCGAAATTGATATGGAAGTGCGATTGCAAAATCGCACTCCATATGGAGTAGCCCCCGAGCCTTAGGTTGAGTTGTAGACTCTGGCTGAGGGACCATCTGAAGTTCTGGCAAGATTATCCCATAAAATTTAGAGAAAAAACCGAAGGACACGTGGCACGGAGCCCCCGAGCCTTGAGTCGAGTACTTCCTCTTGAATTGAAGGGTCATCTTGTATGTAGAATGTGTCCTGAGTTGTTCTTGAACCTTGTCGCTACCCAGGGAATTGATTAGATGTAGCCGAGCCCCCGAGATAAGGCGCATCGACTACTAGAAGTTGAAGGGTCAGGCGCTGCCGCTGAGTCAGCCGTCTTGAAACTTATCCATCCGGCCGTTGAAGAGCCGCCTGTTGACTTATAAATAGAAGCCGAAACCCTTAGGATTTTTCACCCTGCACACTTGCAGCCATTCGGAGCACATTTTGTTTAGAATCCGCCGCTAGTGCACACTACCACCTCAGAGTAGATCGCAGATCCAAGCGCGCCACCACCGGAAGGCACCGCCGTAGCCCCCGAGAGAATGCGAGTGAAGACCCAGTGCACTTGGAGAATGAAGCCCTCACCGTCCAAGAGCCTGAAGACTGCCGGCGGGAAGAACAGATCCCGAGAGGAAGCCGCCGGATCCGCCGCAGGGTCATCGTCGCCGGTGTCTCCACCGCGCCCAAATCCCAACCAGGAGTGGAAAAAGTCGAAGGCGAAGACTAGGGACCTGCTGGCGCTGTTGAACAGTGGATTTCTTCGGGAGAAGGAGGTCGACATGTGGCGTGCTGCCGCGGGAGATCCGTACCCCATGGAGAAGAATCCGGATGAGATCCCGATGTTCATGCGGTTCGCGGAGCGCGGGTTGGCTCTCCCAGTGAGCAACTTCTTCAAGGGGCTCTTGGAGTACTACGACATCGAGTACCTCAACCTCAACCCCAACGGTATCTTCCACACCTCCGTCTTCGTCCACTTTTGCGAAGCTTTCCTGGGGATCAAACCCCACTGGGTACTCTTCCGGAAGTTTTTCCGAGTGAAGCCCCAGCCGAGTGCCAACAACCCCCGAGTAGTTGGAGGAGCCGACATCCAGATGCGCGAGGACACCGCGGAGCAGTACATGGCATACAAGTTGACTGACTCCAACCAAGATTGGAAGTCGAAGTGGTTCTACATCACCAACCACCACCCAGAGCTGCCGAAGCCCAGTGGGAAGCAGCCAAAGCACCGGCCCTGGTGGAACACCAAGCCGACGATGCAGGAGGGTATCCAGCTACCTGAACTGCTGGCGAAGATCAAAGCTTTAAGAGAAGCTGGGCTGCGAGCCGAGCATGTGGCCTTCAGCTTCATGAAGAGGAGGGTGCAGCCGCTGATGGCTCGTGACACCTTGGGCTACCAGTACACCAGCGACGGCGACTCGTCACGGATGCTCGATGATGAAATCGACGACGACAACATCGTTGACAGGCTGAGGAGAATCTTCAAGGACATGCCGGCGTACATGCACTGCCCCGTGCCCGAGTACTCCGCCGCACGTCCACTGAATGAGGTCAGTAGTCGTACTCAATGTCGAGTACTGATTATGTAGTAGTCGTGCTCACCGAATGTGCTTCTTGCAGGATGATATAGTGAAGTTTGTCTCCGAGCCAGCTTCACCTCCTCGACTTGTCGAAATCCCAAAGGAGTGTAAGGACAAATCAAAAGAGCGCCGTGAAGTCGGCGAAGGGGACGACACTGTTGTCATTGAAGACACGTCGGAGGAGGACGACGAGGAGACGCTTCAAGAGCGGTTCCAGCTGCGGTCAAGATTCAGCCGCCCTGGACTGCCCAACGTTCATCTCATCCAGGATCCTCCAACTAGCTTGGAGGCTAATTTGCTTGCGCTGCCAAGGAAGCCGCGCAATGTGGCACGCAAGCGCGTAGCCAAGATGCTTAAGGTCACGGAGACCACCTCCCAAGAGGTGAGCTCTTTGAGTAGGGTAGTCGAGTACTTGTTTCTCAATGTTGTGTATGCTGACGACGAAATTTTGTTGCTGGCAGGAGATTCCACCTTCCGACCCCGTAGACCAAGGGGACGAAGGTGACTGGGATACGGTGGGAAAGCCGGCTGGAGCCAGCCGCAGCCCAGCCCCCACCGTGGAAGAACTCGTGGCGCAATTGACGCGTCAGCTCCCAATTGTTAAGGGGAGAACTGAGCCTGCCGTGGCTGTTACTGAAGAGCCAACGGCTACTGAGGCTGAGGAGAATGCACCTGCTGAAGCTGGACTAGTCGACATCGCCAGCATCCTTGGCGCCCCGACCATGACAGTAGTCCGGTCGAGCCTGTAAGTGAAGATCTTTCCCGAGTAGTACATGTGGTTTGGTAGTCGTACTTGGTTGACAACCAGTTGTGCACTCTGCAGGAAATCCACGGACTTGACCTGGGACAAGGATGAACCCAGCGTGGCGGTGGCTGAAGAGGAATCCGCGCCAGCCGCCGTGGAGTCCACTCCCGCCCCTCAAGCAGAGTCTGAGGCGCCGGCCGTGGAGGCTACATTGCCAGAGGCCAGCATTGTAGAAGGTGAGTGCACTGCACGAGCGCAGTTGTCCTCAAGGAGTAGTCGTAACCGCCAAGAGTGACTAATCCAGTTGTCTTCTGTTGACAGGGGCCGAAGCCGAAGGGAGCACCATCCCCGAGGCGGTGCCCGTTGAAGGCTTGGCGCCGGAGACCCAAGGAGCCGCCGGAGCAGCCCCTGAGCTGGTGGAGGTAGCCAGCGGAGAAGCCCCCACGATGGCCGGAGAGGAGCGCGACGGTGTACTGCCAGAGTCAACCCTGGAGGTAGTCGTCCGTTCGCCGGAGATTCAAGATGCAGAGCCAATCCGCTCGGCGCCGATATCTGGGGCCGCCACGAGTAGTCGTGGTGGGGTTGAACTCCTGGCAGACGACCTCGTCGACCCGGCGGCAGTAGCACGTCACCTGGAAGCGATGCGCCAGGTTGAGCAGTGGATGAAGGTGAGTTGTCGATGCCCTTGAGTAGTCAATCTGCCGTAGAATGCTGAGTGCCTAGGTGACAGCTGTCGTCTGCTGCAGGATGTCGTGGAGAGATCCCGACAGAAATCTGGCATGCTCCAGGGGTACAACGACGCAGTGCTCCGGGTGGAGGCCTTGGAGGAACAACTCGTGAAGGCCCGGAAACACTCCGCCATGCTCCAGTCAAAACTTGACGGCGCCTTCGCCCAATATCACAACGAAGTCCAGGATATGCAGGCGAAGAGCGACGAGCTGGTGCAGAAGAACAAGTCGCTCCGCAACAAGAATAAAGGTACGTGTTGTCTTGTCGAGTACCCATTGGAAGTACCTTGCAGTAGTCTGACCCTCCTTGCTTGTTGATTGTAGAGATTGAGACTCGTGTCAAGCAACTGAGAGCTTCAGAAGTCGACAAGAAGAACCTCTTCTACCGGGAGAAGGAGGCCCGTGAGGTACTTGAATATGACTATAAGCAGTTGGCTTATGAGTGCGATAAGCACATGGAGCTTCAAATTGCCTCGGATCGTGACCTCGTCAACTGCTACAAATCTCTGCGGAAGCTGAACGAGGACTATGAGAAGTTGAGGGCCCAGTTGAAGGAACTCGAAGAACCCCCACTTCCCATCGTGAGGCTACTGGTGCCTCATCCGGGCGGGCCGAAGATAGCTCCATTGGTGGACTGGCTGAGAGAAGCTCCCAGTCGTCTGGCGACGTACGTCAAGCACTTGGCGAAGTCGATCCCCAATCAGATCTTGGCGTACATGAAGTCGTACTTCCTGAAGGCTCCAGTGGACGTAGTCGCCGGTGGACTAGCCGCCAACTGCACTGACGAGCAGTGCGCGGAGCTCCTGGAGCAAATGGCGCCAATTGCTGAGCAGGTCGCCGAGAAGCTTAACCTTCAGTAGTCCTGTAGGGTTAGCTTGTAGCAATAGTTGTATAAATTGAGTTGTATTGAACTTGTTAAAGTATGAAATGAAAAAACTTCTCAAAAATGAGTACTCGTTGTCGCAAGGTGTGTATGCGGAGTTCTCATTGTGGAGTTGTCACGAGTAGTCGTACTCTCCAGTAGACCCATTGAGGGAAAGAGCAGTAAATCAGTTGATAAATAATCAAACTTTGTTACTGATAGAGATACACCTGGATGGCCAGGGCCGTTTTACAAGAGTAGTCGCTAGGACCCGGAGGCCGCCTACAACTAAGTGGTGCTAGGGCGTGTAGCCGCTTACAGCAGTAGATCCGTTAGTAGCCGTGTAGACTAGATCTAGGAGTACATGGTCTCTTCGTAGACCGCTGCTGGAGTCCTTTGTCGCTCGAAGCATCTCAAGATCCGTTAGTAGCCGTTAACGCTGGATCTTGGAGTAGAGTAGTCCGGAGACTAGTGCCTGGACCCGGAGGCCGCTTACAGCGAAGGGGTCTTTGAGTAGTCGTGTAGACTTGAGCCCCTAGTGTAGTCAGTAGACTAGGCGTAGAATCGACAGAGCTGGTCGATATTCCAGGAGTTGTTGATGTCTTCGCCTTCAAGCGTCTGTAGGCAGTAGGAGCCTGATCCGGTCACCTTTGCGACTGTGAAGGGACCTTCCCAGGGCGAGCTGAGCTTGTGTAGTCCTTCTGTGTTCTGGATGTGGCGAAGGACAAGATCACCAACGTTGAAGGATCATTCCTTGACGTTGCGATCATGGTAGCATCGGATACCCTTGAGGTACCTTGCTAATTGGACAAGGGCGGCGCAGCGAGCTTCTTCGAGTCCATCGATATCAACTCGTCTGCTATCTTCAGATATGCCTTCGTCGTATTGTTCCACTGCCGGCAAATCCTACATGACGTCAGCAGGGAGGATTGCTTCGGAGCCGTAGACCAGGAAGTATGGCGATTGCCCCGTTGGCTTGGAGGGTTGAGTACGTAGCCCCCAGAGTGCATTGGGTAGTTCCTTGATCCACTTGCCTCCTTTGGTATTGGCAGCGTCGTGTAGCCGCTTCTTGAGAGTGTCGAGTACCATCCCATTGGCACGCTCGACTTGTCCGTTGGCCTGGGGATGGGCAACTGAGACATATCGGACATCGATCCCACTGTTCTCGCAGTACTCCCAGAACTGGTGATTGTTGAAGTTAGAGACTAGGTCTGTGATGATGCGGTGGGGTAGTCCGTAGTGATGTACGAGTTCATCCAGGAAGTCGAGTACTCTGTCCGCCTTGGGGCATGTGACCGGCTTGACCTCGATCCACTCGGTGAACTTGTTGATGGCCACCAGTACTCTGTTGAATCCACCTGGCGCAGTCAGGAGGGGCCCAATCATGTCGAGCCCCCAGCAGGCGAAAGGCCAGGTTGGCGTTATGATGACTAGCTTGTAAGCTGGGACATGTTGTTTCTTGGCGAAGTATTGGCACCCTTGGCACCTCCTGATGAGTTCTTCGATGTCGCCCAGAGCTGTGGGCCAATAGAAAGCTCGTCGACAGGCCTTGCTGACCAGCGTGAGAGAAGACGCGTGGTTGCCGCAGACGCCTTTGTGGATCTCCTCCAAGATGCCCTTGCCTTCTTCTCGGGGAACGCACTTCATGAGTACTCCATAAGATGCACCCCGCCTGTAGAGCTTGTCTCCAACTAGGACATAGGACTTGGCGCGGAGGATGAGTTGCTCGGCCATGTTCTTGTCCGAGGGAACCTTCTGCTCGCGAAGGTAGTCGATGAAGGGTTGCCTCCCGTCCACGTCGATCATCATGACCTCCTGGCCAGCCGGGGGATGCGCTGGATCAGTGGTCGGTGGCGCCGGCTCCGGGATGGATGGCGTGTGAAGCTCGTGGACGAAGACACCCTCTGGTACTTGAGCGCGAGTAGAACCAAGCTTTGACAGGACGCCCGCTGCAACATTGTTGTCACGGACGACATGGTGGAACTCGAGACCGTAGAACTTGTTCTTGAGCTTGCGGACTTCTAGGCAGTAGGCGTCCATGTTCTCCTTGTTGCGGTCCCATGACTTGTTGACTTGGTTGATGACCACTGCGGAGTCGCCATAGACTAGTAGCCGCTTGATGCCTAGTGAAGCTGCGAGGTGGAGCCCATGTAGCAGAGCTTCGTACTCGGCTTCGTTGTTTGAGACCTTCCAGAAGATCTGCAAGACGTACTTGAGTTGTTCGCCCGTTGGAGAAATCAATAGTACCCCTGCACCTGCGCCTTCGAGCTTGAGTGAGCCGTCGAAGTACATCACCCAGTGCTCTAGGCGCTCAGTTGGAGTAGGTAGCTGATTCTCCCACCACTCCGCCATGAAGTCGACTAACGCCTGCGACTTGATGACTGTGCGTGGCTTGAAGTCAATGTTGAGGGCGCCAAGTTCGACTGCCCACTTGGAGATTCTTCCAGTAGCATCTTGGTTCCGCAGAATGTCGCCGAGCGGGTAGTCGGTGACGACGGAGATCGAGTACTACTGGAAGTAGTGTCGTAGCTTCCGCGAGATGATGAGCACTGCGTACAGTAGCTTTTGTACTGGCTGATAGCGTGCCTTGGATTCTAACAGGACCTCGCTAACGAAGTAGATTGGTCGCTGGACTGGGTAGGCGTTGCCGTCTTCTTGCCCTCGACGACGATGGCAGTACTGACCACGTGAGTAGTCGCAGCGAGGTAGAGCAGCAGCTGCTCACCTTTGCGACGAGCTGTGAGGACTGGTGTCTTTGATAGGAAGTCCTTGAGCTGGGGAAGGGCTTGGTCTGCGTCTGGGGTCCACACGAACTTCTCTTGATGCTTGAGTAGTTTGAAGAAGGGGAGCCCCCATTCTCCAAGCTTCGAGATAAATTTGTTCAGAGCCGCCATGCACCCAGTCAGCTTCTGTACGTCTTTGATGCATGTGGGAGCTTTAATGCTGGTGATGGCGGAGATCTTCTCGGGATTGGCTTCGATGCCACGGTGGCTGATGATGAAGCCGAGTAGTTTGCCCGACAGTACGCCGAAGACGCACTTGTTCGGGTTGAGCTTCCAGCGGTACTCTCGCAGGGATGCGAAAGTCTCTTCACGATCGGCTATGAGCGTGTCGGAGTTTCTGGTCTTGACGACCATGTCATCCATAAAGGCTTTGACGTTCTTGTTGAGTTGCCTCTTGAAACAGGCCTGGATAGCTCGTTGGTAGGTAGCGCCGGTGTTCTTCAACCCAAAGAACATGTTCATGTAGCAGTACGCGCTAAACGGGGTGATGAACGCGGTCTTCTCCTGGTCTTCTTCTTTGATTGCGATCTGGTGGTACCCGGAGTAGCAGTCGAGGAAGCAGAGCAGGTCGCAGCCCACCATGGAGTCGATGACTTGATCAATCTGCGGCAACCCGAAGGGGTCCTTGGGGTAGTGCTTGTTGAGGTCACTGTAGTCGACGCACATCCTCCACTTGTTCGAGTTCTTCTCGCGGACGAGGACGGGGTTGGTGAGCCACTCAGGATGGAAGACTTCTCTGATGAAGCCAACCGCGAGTAGTTTGGCGAGTTCCTTCTTTATGGCGTCCCGTCTGTCGTCGGCGAAGCGGCGGAGGTGTTGTAGCTTCGGGGTAGCTTTAAGGTCGACATTGAGTGAATGCTCGATTAGCTCCCTGGGCACCCCTGGCATGTCCGCTGGTTTCCATGCGAAGATGTCTCGGTTAGCCCGGAGGAAGTTGATGAGCGCGTCTTCCTATTTCGGGCTGAGGCCCGCCCCGATGGTGGTGGTCTTGCTGCTGTCGCCAGTCCCAAGGTCAATTGTCTTGACTAGAACTTCCTCAGCTGGTTGAAGCTTGTTGGCTTTGTCCGACTTCTCTGGGATGTCGAGTTCACTTGGGGCAAGCTTCTTGGATGCAGCGTATATCTCCATCATTACGTTGGGTACTTGATTCGTAGCTGCGAGTTCCACAGCTTCTATGTCGCAGTCGAAGGATATCTTCAAGTCCCCTTGCAGTGAGAGTACACCGGCCGGACTTGGCATCTTGAGTACCAAGTAGGTGTAGTGGGGTACCGCCATGAACTTGGCGATAGCTGGTCTGCCGAGGATGGCATGGTAGGACATCTCGAAGTCCACGACTTCGAATTTGACGTACTCGGTACGGTAGTTGTCTCTTGTTTCCCCGAAGGTAACTGGCAGAACCACTGAGCCCAGTGGGATAGCCTCGTTCCCGGGGACGATGCCGTAGAAAGGCGAGGTACTCTTAGTGAGCATGTGGGTGATGTCGAGCTTCATCTTCTTCAAGGTCTTGGTGAAAAGGACATTTAGCCCGCTTCCATCGTCGATGAGGACCTTATTGAGTTTGGAGCCCGTGACCACTGGCTTCAGGACGAGTGGGAACCGTCCTGGTTCTGAGAAGCTTGTCCATTGATCCGCGCGGGAGAAGGTAATGGGTACCTCCGACCACCGGAGAGGGGTCGGAACCGATGGTTCAATGCTCAAGACTTCTCGTCGAGTGGCTTTCTGAGCCCGTCGGTTGGGTGGTCCGCCGAAGAGGACGTTCACCGTCTTGTCGGGTTCCTGGAAGTCGTGTTGCCTTCGTCGGTCTTCTTCTTGCCTTTCTTGCCGTGAGGGTGCTGTGGCTCTGAAGTATCCTTGAGTGCTCGCCGGAGTTGGTAGCACTGTTCGGTGGTGTGGTTGCCGTCCAGATGCCACGGGCACTTCTCTTTCAGAAAGTCTTTGAAGCCGCCAGAGGTCTTCTTCGAGATGTCTTTCGCAGGGTGCTGGATAGCCGCGACAGTGTTATCTGGCTTGCGCTTGCGATTGGGACCCGAGTAGTTGTTGCTACGACCGCCTTGGTTCCCATTGTTGTTGTTGCCGCCGCCCGTGTTCTGTTTGCTCTTGCCACGGATGGCATCATACTTGGCGTTAGCCTTGTCTTCTTCATCAGTCCTGGAGGTGATCATGTCCTTGAGGTGGGTGATGGAGCTCGGGCGGCGATGACCGAAGTCTTCGAAGGTGCGACGGTGGTAGAGACCGTCTTGGAAGAGGTCGATGACCTCCTTGTCGGAGACATGGACTACGGTGGCGCGCTTGTCGAAGAAGCGCCGCATGTACTTGCGAAGGGTCTCGCCTTCTTCCTGCTTCACCATTGCCAGGTCCATGCGAGTACCCGAGCGACCCATGGCGCCCGCGAAGTTGCTGGTGAACTGTTCCTTGAGCTGGTCCCACTTGTCGATCGAGTACTTCTCAAGTGACTCGAGCCATGTAAAAGGGGCTTGGTCCAGACAGAAGGGGAAGTAGAGGCACTTCGTGTCGTTATTGCCACCAACATTCTCGATGGAGAGGGCGTAGCATCTGAGCCACTGCACTGGATCCTACTTCGTGTCGTACTTGGTGATCCCCAGAGGCTTGAATTTCTCCGGGAGAAGTAGGTTGCGAAGTCGTGCAGAGAAGGCGGGGAAGCCATCGTTGTCGCCTGCCGTGGAGGACTTCTTGCGCCAAAGTTCTTCGATCTTCTGGTGGGCGTCGAAACTGCCACGTGAAGCTCCGGAGGCATGGCTGTTCGCGTGGCCTCGGCCGCCGGAGTCGCCCCCGCCCCCGGCTCTCCTGCCAGCCCCATGGTTGGAGCTCCCGCCGTCACTGCCTCCGCTGCTAGGATCCCGGTGAGGGATGATCTCACGGTTGTCGATGGCGCTGTCGGTGCTGTTGCCACCATGAGAGGGTCCACCGGCCAATTCCCGGGTACGGTTGGGGTTGGCCGGTAGCTCCCCTCGAGTACAATTACGACCAATGTCCGCACTACGACTTGTGCCTTTGTTGTCTTGCTGGCGGTTCCTGACGGGGGGGCACTTGAGTGACCCTGTTGTCGACTCGCATGAAGTAGGCGTCCTCCGCGAGCTTGGCGATGACTTCTCCTGCGCGCATCCCCTGAGCATGATGTGCTATCGTAGTGATAGACATGAGGCATTGCTCTGGGGTAGGGTGTACCCGGCTCTCGACTTGGTCGAGGGCTTCAGCGAGGTTCCGGATGGGAAGGGACTCGCGGAGACGTCGGCGCCGTTCATTCCACTTTCTGTTGCGTTCACGTCGAGCGTCCCTGTTGGCGTCAGTCTCGTCGGCAGGTGCGTTGGCGGATAACTCGTCCGCTGAGATATCCTCGAGACATCGGTCAGGGACTGTCCCTGAGGGCCCCGGTGTCTCGTTGGTAGTCATGAAGACTTGCCAATCAGGAGAGCCAAGGCTGGAGTCACTGGTTGCCACCTTTGTCGGAGTGTGCTCCCCAGCAGGGGCAAGTGTTGTTCCCTCGTGTAAGGCAAGTGAGTCGAGGTAGGCGACGCAGCGTGAGTTCCCTCCTGTCATGTTTGCGGGCTTGCGGTCTGGACAGTAGACGAATCTCCCAGTGGGTGTAGATGTTATAATTAGGCCGAAAGCTGGTCCTGACAGGGGTTGCTCTGTAGTATTGTTCTCGGACTCGGGCTCATCAGGGTCCGACTCGAAGTCAAACTCGTAGGAGTAGCTCGAGTAGAAGCCGGAGAGAGGGTTGGAGTCCAAGTTGTAGCAGGGGACGGTGTTGGAGTCCGAGTCGTACTCCGGTACGATCTTCTTGCCGACCCGGCGCGTAGTGGGAGCCTTCGCGTGGGCCCTGTTGGCGTTGCGAGGGCTGCGTGTGAAGCGCTCACAGAGTGGGGAGGCCGCACGCGATGGCTGAGTAGCTGGCTCGCATACGATAGCCCACAGGGACGTCGAGTTCGAGTTGGAGTCAGATCCAAGCTCGAAGTCGGCATGTTGGTTGTAGAGCGAAATTTCGCCGAACTTTCCGGCGAGATTGCCCGTGACTACTTCGGGAAGCGTCACGAGCCCAGTCTCCAGGTTGGGCGGCATGGTGAGGCCGCGTTGGAAGGATCCGGCGCCGTCAGCAGTGCAGACCCAAGAGCTGAAGACAAAGGTGTCGCCGCGGTTGAAGGCGACGGTTGGCTTGATGAAGATGAAAGCTGTCGAGTTCGCCATATGATCTTCGGCGAGAGCCCCTAGCTGGTGCGCCAGCTGTCGGTGTTTTAGACCGGCAACCTACCAAGGGGAGTACCCGAGGTAGATGAATGTGGCCTCGCCGAGATCGGTAACTCGAAGGAAGAGACACGTGGCACACAATTTAGACAGGTTCGGGCCGCGAGGTGTGTAATACCGTACGTCCTGTATGCTGCATAGCTCTGGATTGATTGGATGTGATTACAAGATGATGCGTAATCTCAGAGAGAAGGGTCCCTGCCTCACCTTATATAGTCCAGGAGGCAGGGTTACAGGTCCGATTAGGGAGAGAATACTAGTCGTGCATGTCTAGGAGTCCTCTACACAGTACATGGTATGTATAGCTTCCTATCCGAGTACTTCTCCACCGTAGTCCTTGCGCCTCACGCCATCAGGTACCGTGCGGCACAAGTCGGGTAGTCCCAGGGGCCCACCGAGTAGTCGGTCCTGGTACCCACCGAGGTAGTTGGCCCATGGAGGTCCATACGATAGCCTTGCCGGGCACAGCCCCGTCGAAGGGTTCATCACAAGCAGTCATCTTGCTGAAGTGGAACTCCATATTGCGCAGCGTCTCTGTGAAGATGATGTTTAAGCTGCTACCTCCGTCAACGAGGGTCTTATGCAGCCAGGCCCCATTGACTATGAGGTTGACGAGCAGCGGATAAGTTCCGGGGTCAGGGATGTGGACCCAATGATCTTTCCTGGAGAAAGAAATTGGGAATTCAGACCATCGCAGAGGTCACAGGTATTCGGTGTTGACGTGCCCAATCTCCCTGGTGTTCGATCGAGTCTGCCGGTTGCTTTTGATCGCTTGGTGACCTCCGACGATGAACTTGATCTTGCGGTTGGCTTTCTGGAATGCACCATTGGGGTTGCCCCCTTTGGGCGGTGGCGGAGGCGTCTGCTCCTTCCGGTTGTTGTCTTGGTGATTGTGGTCGTCTTGGCGACGTCGATCATCGCATCGGTCGTTATGACGATCATCGTGGTGATCATCACGACGATTACTTCTGTCGCGCCTGTCGGTGCGATCGTCCACGTCTGTCGTCGCGGCGATAGTCACGTCGATCCCTATCGTTGAGGATAGGGTCTACGGTCGTGGTAATCTCGTCGATCAGGTCGACGGTTACGATTGTCGAAGCATTGACCACCATTGCGGTTGCCGTTGCCGTTGCTCCTGGTCTTCTTAATGGTAGATGGTACTCCAAAGGCACGCTTTAGCTGCTAGCACTCCCTCATGGTGTGCTTGGCGTCGCGGTGGAACTGGCACTAGTCGTCCATGACCATATTGAAGTCACCTTCAAGGAAGGTGGAAGGTCTTGGTGGATCTATCACATAGGCTTCGCCTGATCGCTTGCGCGACCTGGTGCTTCTGTCATCGTGGTCTTCTACATTGATGTCATGCATTACCGCATCTTGCGTGTCAAGTAGTTTGTCCACGTAGGCCATGAGATCACCAATGGTTTTTGCGTCGGCTTCGTGGATCTTCTCAAACAACTTGATGTTGTTGATTCCCTTTTTGTAGTAGGCGATGACGTCGTCGTCTTTGCACCTGCAAGGGTGTTGCGGTTCTCGAAGTAGCGGTTGGTGTACTCACGGAGAGTTTCATCACTTCTCATCCGCACTCTAGCGAGGTGGTGAGTATTGCTAGGACGATTGTAGGTCGCCTGGTAGTTGGTCGTGAAGAGGCGAGATAGAGTTTCCCAAGAGGTGATGCACTCTGCTGGGAGATTGTCGAGGCATAGGAGTGGTGCCTTGCCCATCACAAGGGGGAAGTATCCCACCATGTGGTCTTCGTTGCCTCCAGAGGCACGCGCCGCAATGCTGTACATTTTGAGCCATATACTTGGGTTGGGGCGACCATCGTACTTCTCGATTGAAGGCTTGAAGTCTTTGGGATATCTAATCCTCTGGAGACGTCGTGAGAAAGCTGGGAAATTATTGATCGCTCTCAGGCTTGCAGATTGGGCGTGAGCCGTGGGGATGACATAGAGGTCGTCAGGAGGGCTGTTGTCTTGATCGTGCTGAGCACGTCGCAGTAGTTCCTAGTCATGCATGATCCGTAGATCTGTAGCTTGGACAGGGTTGTTGGCGTCGAGGGCGTCAGGAACCCCATGCTCGCAGTCGTAATTAGCACGCTGTGCTATCTCGACTTCATCTCTTATGCAGTGACGCTGACTTCCCTCGGCAGGATTGGCCTGGACTAGAGGAGGCGGAGCTCTTTTGTTGTGTCTTGGATTTGGGGTGTGTTGGGGGAGTGGCCCAGCCCATGTAAGGATTAGTGGGCCTTTGTGTGGGCTCGAGGAGTTTCTTGTAAATACCGCGTGCACCAGGGGCTCGGAAGAAAATAACCACTAGGGGCTTGGGGGAAAATCGCCATCTACCCCCATCCCTATATATATAGGAGGGTCTTTGTAATTGAGGAGGGAGAGCAATAAATGAGTAGAGAGCTCCGAAGTAGCAACTTACTATTTCTGCTGCCTATTTTACTTTCTGCCTCACGGTAGTATGAGTAGGAGAGTTAGCGGTAGTAGAAGAAGGTGTAGTCCTCCGAAGGGGCTCTTTGGTTCTTGCCCCTTCGGAGGAGAAGAGTACTGTGGTGTTGGTGCCCCCCCTTCGGTACCAAATTTACACCAACAGTTTGGCGCCCACCTCGTGGAAGGACTCACAACTACAGGACGAGAAAAAGATCCGAAGAGAGAGGGTCAAAAGAGATAAGTCTCATTTTCAACTCCTCTATCTCGCGAAATATTCTGAAGCAATAAAACCAGATTTCTTCGACTGAAGCCTTCGGTCATGGCTACAGTGCCACATGCATTTGTTGTTGCGGTCACTTGCCACATTGTTGTTTTTCTTATCTCTTTCCATTGTTAGGTGGGCTCGAATTAAACAAAAATCTCGGCCTGACCGAAGGTACCTTCGGTCACGAAGGGGTCTACGTCATGCAGCAACGGGGGCTCCTCTCCTATCCCTCGTTCCTATCCACTGCCAAAAAAATCCACCACCACCGGAGCCCCTCCTTCCCCCTCCCATGGCCTACCGCGGCAGAGGCCGGGGAGGGCCGCGCGGCGAGCAAAGACCGCGGGGGCCGGCGCCGCGGCACGGAGGAGGCGGGGGCATCGGCCGGCCCGGAGCCGCGGCGGCGGCAAAGACCGCGGGGGCCGGCGCTCGCGATGCACGGAGGAGGCGGGGCCTTCCGGGGGGGACGCCTTCTACAACAAGGCCATCCGCCCCCACCCGCGACGAGCGCCGGGGCCCATCACCCGGCAGCACCGCACTCCTCCACTCGGCTCCCGACTCCTACCGCACCCCACCGACGGCGGGAAATGCGCTCGCCGGCACGCGGGGCCCCGCGTGTCATGCCCTCCCCCCGGGCGGGGAGGTAAGGTGTCGCCCGTCCCCCCGCCCGCGCCGGCGGCGGTTCGCCGTGCGCGCGGGCGCGGCGGATCCGGGTGGGACCGCGCCCTCCACCACCAGGGGGGCGGGGGGGCCGTGTGCGCCCGTGCTACCGCCGCGACGGCGAAGCGAGGCGAGCCGACCCGAGCGAGCGGTTCTCCGTCACCACCATCCAACAAGGAGAGGGGGCGCCGAGGCCCTCGCCATAATTCCAACCCACCGTGCTCGCCGCCGTAGCATCAACCCACGCTAGCCGGCCACCACCTCGCCCTCTCTCGCATCCTCGCCGCCGGGAAGATAATCATCTCTCATCCGCCGGGGCCAACCGGAGCTTGTGAGGGAGGGGCGATCGTTGCGGCCTTGCGGCGGGGGCGGGCGCCACGATGTAGATTTTCTCCTCGGCTTTGCCCGCTTTCGCCGCCCGTCGAGTCTTCCTCCCGGAGCGACGGTTGCGGCCGGCGAACCCCCACGATCCTGCCAGTTGGAAGCCATGCGCGCGGGCGGAGGAGGAGGAGGAGGTTGCTCTAGCGGATAGTGATCGCGTTTGGTGGCCGTGGAGGAACACGACGACGGTGGAGGAGGGCGCCATGAGGGAGGCGGCCGACGAGAGGTGCCTTGACCCGCAGCTGTGGCACGCGTGCGCTGGCGGCATGGTGCAGATGCCCCCCGCGCGCTCCCGCGTCTACTACTTCCCGCGGGGCCACGCGGAGCACGCGCACGGCGGCGGCGCCGCGGAGCTCGCCGCCGCGGCGGGCCCCGCGGCCTCCCCGCCGCTCGTGCTCGTCGCGTCGCCGGGGTGCGCTTCCTGGCCGATCCGGAGACGGACGAGGTGTTCGCCAAGATCCGCCTCGTGCCCGTCGCGCCCTCCGCCGAGGCGGACCTCCGGGACCCCGACGAGCTCGCCGCGGACGCCCGGGAGAAGCTGTCCTCCTTCGCCAAGACGCTCACGCAGTCCGACGCCAACAACGGCGGCGGCTTCTCGGTGCCGCGCTCGCGCCGAGACCATCTTCCCCAAGCTCGACTACGGGCCGACCCGCCCGTGCGACGGTGCTCCGGTCTCCTTCTCGCCGCGCCCGCCGCGGCGCCGGTAACCATCCGCGCGCCTCCTTCCTCGGCATCGCGAAGCTCTCGCTCCGGCTCCGCGCCGCGCGGTGCGGGGTGCCCCGACGCGAGCGCCCCGGCCCGGCCCCGGCCACCTCCGCGCCCGTCTGCGCGCGCGCCGGCGAAGGAGGTCGAGAAGAAGCTCTTCGTGTCCGAGACCGCGCGCGGCGCCGCCGCCGGCGGCCGCATCGGCGGCCGCGCGGGGGCGGACGCGGAGGACGGTACGGACGTCGACCGGCGCCGGTCTCCAAGAAGGGCGTCGCGCACCCGGCCGGTCTCGGCACCGTCGGCAAGAAGGCCACCTCCGTGGATCGCGCAGAGTAGGTTATTGGCCGAAGATGGCAAAACCCATTTTTCAGTTTTGTTGACCTTCGGTGACGAAGGCGCTTCATCACCCGGAAAGAGAGTGAAAAGGAGGGAAGTTACGATTATTAATCGTGTCGAACGAATGTGGGTTTGCAAAAAGTGAGAGCAGGAGAGATAAGACTACACGGAGGGCCTTCGGTGCTCAGAGCGTTGGGAAGCGTCAAGGGTTCTGCTTTTTCTCGTGCACACCATGGTGTTGGTACCCTGTTAGCAACGCGCCTGTTCCCACGTGCTCCAAGCGTGTGACCCCAGCCTTTTTTACTGTGTTAAGTCAGTCCATGGCGCCGAAAGGGTCTAGCTAATTATCAGGGTGTTAACAAGCTAGTTTGTGTCAATTAAAGATTTAACCTCTGTTTTGCAGAACGTATCCTTTGAATGTCTTATTAGTATATTTTTCAACTCTGTTGAGTTGACATGCCTTTTTTTTAATATCAGTTCGTCATACTGGTACTCCGAAGGGAGATAGATAATGTTCGTGTCTTGTGAACCTTCGTGTATTATTTACCTTTCTCTCTATTTTTAATAATATTATTATCTTTGTGCGGAGCAAATTGCTTCACGTCGCTAATGATTTGTATCGGGGAAAGTGAAGCGAGCAAATCGGTGGATCACCGAAGTACCCTTCGTCCTGTAACCGAGCTAAGTCATTTTGGGTTTCGGAGCTAAATGATTTTTGGTTTCAGCTTCTACATGTTCGTTATGACAATGAATTGAAATATATATACTATCGGAACTCTCGGTCATCACATTTATATTGGGGTCCACCTTTAGTTTACCAAGGAGTTGTTCCGGACTTTCTCGGTGGTCAGAACATGATTATTAAGACCTTCGGTATATTTTTTGGGGCGCATTTATAGAGGCCAATTTCACTCTCCTTTCTACATCTATGAAGCCCAAAACTTAAATGCTCAATTTCGAAGCACTCTTAGGCCATCCTTTTTCGGCCATCTTTATGAAGCCCATTTCGGCAACTTTTCCGAAGTCCAATTCAGGCCACGAGAAACGAAGCCCAGCTGTGTTTTTCTCTCGGTCAATTTGTGTTCATGGGCTTCCGGCGGGTCCAAATACCCCCCTTGTCAGCCTCCCGCTCGGATCATCAGAGTGCACTCCGGTCAATAAAGCCCACTCAACTGCAGCTTCGGAGGCAAAGTATTTGCGATGCCAGCCTCCTTTTCGGTTCAATTCTGGGTCTCGAACTGCCAACTTTATTTGGGCACATGGGGGGCTGTTGCCACTCACAAAGAGGCCCAAGGCGGCCTGAGGGGATGGCCGATGCCCACCTCGGAACTCCTTCGTAGACCAATCCTCATGTTTAAAGCGAGTGCTTAGCGTTAGTCAGTTGCTGATGTTTTTCGCAGGGCGTTTTTTTCCCAAAAGTTTCGTGTGCTTTTCGCTCACGCGTTTCCGAAGCAACATCCCCCCTCCATGGTGCGGGGGGTGTAGTCTTCGGAGTTCATATTTTGTGGGTAAGTAACAGCGCCCCTCGGAGGCCGTTGGACGCATCCAAGGGCCGCCCGTCACTTACATCGTATATCGAAATTGTGTCGGTCCCGTTATGACCGAAGCTCGGCTTCACAAAAGTGATTGTGTCAAATTGACTGAAATTTGCTTTGCCTTCTTAATCTAACCCTTCATATGAAGTATTTATATCTCTTGAATGCAGGGTTAACTACCACATGTAAGTATCGTGCCCTCCTCTCTTATAACCTACGATCCATTTTTAACGGGCACTCTAACCCTTCGTATATCACATGTTGCCGCACCTTCATCTCAAATATGCTAAGCGCATGTTCTTAGTCATGCTTTATACCCTATTCATAATGTTTGGTTGTATGCAGCTATTATGTTTTGTGTGGCCACTTCGTCACGTCTATTGCAGGTTATGGCTTTTGAGTCATCGATTTTCACCCCGAAGATAGTGATTCTATTATGGATTTGGGAATGGCTAGGCCATATCAATTGGTATCAATGTCTACTTAACTTCATCAGGGGGTTGCTGGAACTTCCATATGGACTTCGGTTTTATCGGATTTCAGTCATCTCATGGTTTCACCACTGAAGGTGAGAATTTGACCAATAGACGCATTGTGCGTTATTTTGGCTAACACTTTCGTCCTAGCCTTCATGCAAAAGCATACTTTCATACACTCCTTCATACATATATGCATGCATAACACCAAAGCATGGAGCCCAGAGCGCTCACGACGAAGGCCCGAGTGGGGTCAGATGCTCCGTTTGCATGAGGCAAACGACCGGTCCCGTGATGACTGGAGTTGAACTTGCAGGGGCAAGTATCTGGCTCTGTTATAGCCAAGGTTCCGTTTGCAGGAAGCAAACGACCGGTCGTGTGATGACCGGAGTTGAGCTGTGATACCCCGAAGGCCCGTGAGTGGCTTCGGATCTGAGATACCCCGGAGGCCCGTGAGTGGCTTCGGATCTGAGATACCCCGAAGGCCCGTGAGTGGCTTCGGATCTGAGATACCCCGAAGGCCATTGACTGGCTTCGGATCTGAGATACTCCGAAGGCCCGAGAGTGGCTTCGGATCTGAGACACACCAAAGTCCCGAGAGTGGCTTCGGATTCCGTTTGCAGGAAGCAAACGACCGGTCGTGCGATGACCGGAGTTGAGCTGAGACACACCGAAGGCACGGGAGTGGCTTCGGATCTGTGACACCCCGAAGACCTGAGAGTGGCTTCGGATTCTTTTGTGCGATGCAAATTGAGATAGATTGTTTCTTGCCTAACAAGTTCTTGAGTTTCGTGAATAAAAATGATCCCCCTCGAGTGGAGTGTTGAACAGGAAGTGGACTTCGTCTATATTGTCCACTTCGTCACCGACAGGTTCAACTAGGCGAATATCTAGCACGAGGGGCCTCCTCGAGTACTTCATCAACGTTATTCGACTACCTCAACAACTACACCACCACTTTCGTCGTCGACATGGTTCGACATGAGGGGTTTCTTCAACCACATCTTCGTCGACATGTGTTCGGCTCGAGGGGCTTCCTCGTCTACCTCGGCAACATCAACATCGACTTGGTCGACATCGACTTCCGACTTCGTTTTCAGCGTCCACTGCACGACGTCGACAGGACTCCGGCTCGTGGGGCTTCGTCGTCTACCTTGTCGACATTGGCTTTCGACTTCGTCTTCGGCATCTACTACACCGACGCCGACTGGGCTGTGGCTCAAGGGGCTTCATCGTCTACCTCACCGACGTCGACTCCAGCATCGTCTTCATCAACACGTACTCCGTCGCATGCGTCGCACAGGACCAGGGCCTTCGTCACAATCACCAGACAAGAGGGGCTAGTGGCATCGGGATGAGCGGCGTCACCCCGAAGCATGAAGTCTTGCCCGGTGATCGTGACCGAAGGGGATGAGGCGGCTAATCATCATTCGACAGCGTCTGAAAGAACAAGAGCGAAAATACATGAAGGCCCCGAAGGCAAGGCCGAAGCGAATGGAGGAGAAGCATTGAGGATAAAGGCCGTCGTAGTGACAATGCCGAAGCTGACATCATCACCGAAGGCGCCCTTCACCGTCGAAGCGAGTCCGAAGACGACCATTAGCAAGGTCAGTGTGTGTGTAAATCCGCTAGGCGTACGTGCTCTTTTCTCCACTCCGGTTTTTCCCACTGGGTTTTTTGGAATGGAGTTTTTAGTGAGGCGTACAGGCGGAGGGTCTTGAGGGCGTTCCTCATGGCCGAAGGTGAAGGAAGGGCTGGGCCAATCCATATGTATTCAGCTACTCCGCTTTGTTGTGCCAGCCAAACCGAAGTAGCTGAGGGGCTACTGTTGGGGGAGTGGCCCAGCCCATGTAAGGATTAGTGGGCCTTTGTGTGGGCTCGAGGAGTTTCTTGTAAATACCGCGTGCACCAGGGGCTCGGAAGAAAATAACCACTAGGGGCTTGGGGGAAAATCGCCATCTACCCCCATCCCTATATATATAGGAGGGTCTTTGTAATTGAGGAGGGAGAGCAATAAATGAGTAGAGAGCTCCGAAGTAGCAACTTACTATTTCTGCTGCCTATTTTACTTTCTGCCTCACGGTAGTATGAGTAGGAGAGTTAGCGGTAGTAGAAGAAGGTGTAGTCCTCCGAAGGGGCTCTTTGGTTCTTGCCCCTTCGGAGGAGAAGAGTACTGTGGTGTTGGTGCCCCCCCTTCGGTACCAAATTTACACCAACAGGGTGATGTTTGCCTGAATATTAGCAGCATTGGTTGCGTTGTTGACGACGTTACCCGCGGCATGGGCCGGGTCGTTTGCTGGGGCATTAGCCGCAGGGTTGGCTGGAGCGTTGGCTGCAACATTGGCAACGAGATTGACCGGTTGCGCTACTTCGTTTTCGCCTCGACCTTCTTCAGCCACTGGGTCAAGGGGACCCTGGCTACGACGTCGCCGACGCGGGCGCTCCGATCTGCTTCTAGAGTAGGAACTTGCTGCAGATCTGTTGTATCCAGTACCTCTCTTTCTTCGTTCTGAGCATCTGCGACGCGAATGTTGGCTTGGAGGCGTCAGACCATTGGGGAATCTTTGAGGTGATTCAGAGCAGCAAGAGCGGCTCCCAACACTACAAGAAACTATTTAATCTGTGACGTAACCATTCTGTCACGGATTAAATAAAATTCGTCGTAAATCAGCATCTGCGACGATTTACATTTTCGTGGCGGAATGAGCGTCATTGATTAAATCTCTCGACGTTCCCTTAATAAACGTCGCGATCCGTGACGTATTTGAATCGTCACGGAGCAGCCCGAGGCCCATGCAGCCCAACCCATGGCTCACTATCCGTGACAAAATAAAATCGTCACGGATTGCTGTTGACTGATGTGACATGGCTGCTAACTTGGATGCCACCTGGCTGCTAACGTGGCGTGCCACCTCACTGCTGACGTGGATGCCACCTGGAAGCTGACGTGGCGTGCCACATGGCTACTAACGTGGGTGCTAGCGTGGCATGCCACGTGGCTGCTGACTGGATGACAGAGATGACGTGGCCAATGACATGTCTTGGTGACGTGGAATTTTGAAACTTTTGAGCTAATGGGCCCATTTTAGAAGTGGGCCACATTGTGACAAAAAATTCAGCCCATCGGAACCATTTCAGCCCACCAAAAATACCCATCACATTTTAACCAATAAAATAAATACAACAGCCATTTCAGCCCAAATACAATCACATTTCATATTGCGATTACAGCCCATGAAGCACATTTCAGATTATTTCCAGCACAAAAATAGTAAACCATAATGACATCATAATTGTGTACATGTCTTATAAACAGAACACACAGGCAATCAAATCCAACAAATTACACCACATCTAGTATCACATGTTACACTTAGAAGCATAGAAAATATGGAGATAAAATATCATCTTTGTTCCTTCCATATGATCCTTATCCTGAAAAGAGCACATTGTCAAAATGTGAAATAATATGGGAATGGCAATATTTGCAATAAAAATAATTGTAAATCCAATGGACTACTTGAATTGCATAAGAGGTTAAATTAATATTGCATAACAGGTGAAATTAATGACAAAACAGCAAGGTGAATTTTTTTCTGTATAAGGCTGGAAAAGAAGACTATTGACCAAAGCAGGTCAAAGTGAACATATTATTGAAGTTACCAGCCAAGCAAAGTACTAGGAAAGCATCTTAACAGTTTTATTATTGTTTTTGTTCTCCACAATAGTTAATGCATTTAAGGTCAAGCACGCACAATTTGAGATATTCTGAATATAATATGCAGAGGATGATTTATATTTGCAGGTGCCCTTGCTGTACCTGAATTGAGCTGGGATACTCAAAACAAATGCTAACACTAGTGTTACTCAAACATCACTAGTAATGGGATAGATCCAGCAATTCAGCACTAAGGCATAATAAAAGTCATAACTAGTAAGGTGATTTTGTGGGTTGAACTAACACATGATCCCTGCCATCCAATGGACTTCAAAACCGTGCAATGAACTACTATAGACAACATGAAAACCTAGGAAGCTAATTGGAAATTGTAACTCAGAGAAAGTAAAAGTAACATATGCAAACAATGCAGATCGATTATTGCAGTCACTCGATTCAGTTTCACAGATCACGCAAACACATCCACACAAACCAAGGAGCAGCTATACAAGAGGAAAAAAACTAAAATTAAGAATCTCTAAGATATGCATCGCTCAACATGATCATGCGGATCAAGACACAGTCACACGCATGCATCGCTCAACATGATCATGCGGATCAAGGCAGTGTACCAATCGCCACTCAAAAAAACAGTAGCCCTGGTCCTAATCATTGGGCTTATCATCAGGTAGAGTTTCTGAATTCGGCGATACAAGCCGACGATACCCTTCTCCCCTCCGCATGGTAAAATGCTGCAAAGAAAATGTTCCAAGTGCACAGTTGTATCACTATACTATGTCACATGATATAGTTCAAATGCCTTTGCGGGAACAAATTGCCAGAGCATTGCAAGTTAAAGATTAGATTGGGATACTACTTGTGTCAGCACTCAGCAGTCTACTTCTTTGCTTGGTTCCAATCACTGCTATGAAATGGATTATTCATGTCACAAAAGGCGCATTATGTTTGTCGACGCAGTAGATGCATGATCATTCTATTCAAATAATAAATTATAGCTTAATTGTTACATTACTGCATTTGCATTCCATTCCAAGGAACTGAAAAGTGGAGAAATCAAATAGGCTATATCTTAGCGACAAAAAATGAAGAGAAGTTGCATCTGGAGTGCTTATCTGTGCAATACTCTTCAAGCTCACTGGAGTTTCATAGTACTCAACCTGTAAGAAACTCTTACAGCACCATCTTACAGCTAAGCAGAAAATCAAATCAAATAGCTAAATGCACGCAAAATAGGATAAGTCATGAAGATGTCTCCAACACACAGGAGCATATTCAATCATGCAACAGTTCGTACTACATAAGAGGAAAGGGGAACAAGGATGAGTTATCAAACCTCAATCCGGTCAAGCATTGCTGGGTTTGCACGCCCTGTCCTCACAGTGTTGAAGTTTGTTTGAATTGTTTCAATTGCCTTCTCCATCTTTTCTTTCTGAAAATACATACAGCAGGTAGCTAAAACAATAGGAGCAAAACTTGACCGTACAAAACTGACAGTGATGGGTTACCATTTTCTTCTATAGAGTACCTAGTAGCAGAGTAGTGACTACTGAGACTCTGAGAGAAAAAATTACTAGTAATCTTGGACTGAAAAGACGATTTAGAATTAACAGACACACAATTGTATTGGCAAATTGCAAGAAAAATGAGAATCAAATGTCTATGAAACCTTGCAGAAGCACACTCTATTACTCAAGAATTGGTAGAGTTAAGCAGCCATTCACGAGTTTCTGAAACAAGTTTGAGACAATAAAGGAAGGACAATATCCTGAATCCATCAATGCAGTCTTAGATAAGTACATCAATGACTTGAAGCATGTCGATGCATAGCATGGAAGCAAGGTAATTACTGCTATCGACAAAATTCAGCAGGGACACACCAGGCTTGCAAGCTACTTGTAATGCAATACTCATCGTTAGGCATCATAGTATCAGACTACTGCACCTAATTCCTGATGCCTTCCATGCTTATGCTAAATTTCTAATGTCTGTGATGGATCGATGCGCGACTAGTTTTGACATGGCTTGGCCAATCTTTGCCTAGATACGAATCAACAACTCCTACATCTAGATACGGGCATGTGAATAAAAAAACTAGCAGCCATGAGATACAAGAGGAGAATGTCCAGGATGCACTTTCCGGCGAGAATACAAGGAGGATAAGTGCTTCTAGATCTAGCAGCCATGGGATACAAGAGGAGAATGTCCAGGATGCATTTACCAGTGAGAAGACAAAGAGGATGACTGCTTGACTGGAGAAAATTGTGTCGTCATCGCTGTTGACCTGCAGTGCGTCGCCACCGCTGTTGGGAGGGGTCAACGTCGGGAGGAGTCCTCATGCTGCTCCACCCTATCAAGTTCGTATGAGCGAGAGCGTCCTCACCTTGGCGAGCAGCTGCTGCGGCTGGAGCTCGGGGTCGGCGAGCGACCTCGGGCGTGTGCTGCAGCTCCGGGGCAGCAGCGGGCCCTGGCCCTACCGCTTGGCGGCGTACCGCACGGACGCGGACCACTCGAACGCCCCCACGGCGCCCTGCTGGCCCAACACGAGCGCTGCCGCGGCGGCCAGTGCCTCCTCGTCGATGCACATGGATGCCTTGGCGGATTCCCTCCCGCCGCCGCTACCGCCGCCACAGCCGCGGGAGGAGGTGGAGGAGCGGCGTTTCGCCTGCGACGGCGGCGACGCCGACGGGCAGGGGTCGGAGAGGCAGGAGACCAGCGAGCCCATCACGCTGGTAGATTTGGAGGAGGAATATCACACCGAGATATGCGACGGGAGGGAGAGCAGCAAGAGCACGGAGTGGGGTTGCTCACCAGATTGGTGGTGGCCCTGCGGCCGAATCGAGGCGGAGGCGGCGGAATCCAGTGCGGGCGCGAATCCGAGGCACGGGGCCCGGACCGCCTCCCCGGATCTCCTCCTCCGAGTAGGGTCCGGCGTGCGCGCGAGCGGGAGGAGGCAGCAGCTCGTCTCGGGAGCGGCGAGTGGAGGTGGGAGACGGAGGGCGCGAGGGGGAGAGCTGGCTAGCGCCATGGGAGGCGGCAGGCGGGGAGGGGGCGGCGTTGTGCAGGAGGTGTGGTAGGGATCCGAGGAGGAGTTTGAGAGAGAGAGGAGGGAGGCGTGGTAGGGATCTGAGGAGGAGTCTGAGGTGAACGGGATGAGGAGGTAGTGTTTTGGGAGATAGGTTTTTATACATCTGAGTATCGATATCAACCGTTGATTTGGAATGTGGACGGATAGGATGAGTCGGGTTCTGGGCCGTAGTTGTTAAATGGGCCGAAATCAGGATTTATGGCCCAAATCAGGCATGTTGCATGTACTTCACATATTAATATTTTTCGTTTTCTTTTTTCATTTGAAAGCACCTTTTGAAGTAAATTGCAAAATAATATATCTTGTATACTAAATATATTTTCAAAAGTATTATACTGCATCTTATTTGTTTTGTAGTAATCTTAATAGTTATAGAACCGATTTACTAGTTTTTATAGTTTAAATAAATTTATATATCTTTATTGAAAATAATTCCAAATTGACTTATATGTACATCTAATAAGATTAAAAAATATAAAAAAATCATATTTAGGCTTCTATGGTCCATTCTAGGACACAACTAAGAGATTGACGAAAAATTTAATTAACTTGTAGGGAAAACTTGAACTTCTACTAGTCACCTTGTTGTAAAATACTGATAACAATAGTTAATTTTGTTCAAAACATTCTACAAATTGACATGAAACCATATTTTAAGGGTATAATGCTCCTATAAAAAATTCATATGGTTTTGATAAAGTGAGATTATAGATGTTCACAAATAGGACACAAGCCTCACGTAGTTTCGTACAATTGAAAACAATCTTTGAGATTTGAACAACTAATAACGTGACCAAACTTGTATGCACCTCAATTTTTGACACCGTCTCATGTTGACCGTAACATTAGAGAATATTAAGTTATATTAGCAATTATTATGAAAAACATGTTTTTTATATTCTTTTTTTAGTTAGAAAAGTTATGTTGTATGAAAAGCAACCAAGAAATACTACTCCCTCTGTATCGAAATACTTGTCGCTATTGACTTTTTCTTCCAACTTTGACCATTCGTCTTATTCAAAAAATTATCGCAAATGTGTAAAAGAATAAGTCAAGATTAAAATACATACAATAATAAAAGCATGTAGCAAGCAAAGTAAATGATACTTACATAATTTTTTGAATAAGACGAATGATCAAAGTTGTGAAAAAAGTCAATGGCGACAAATATTTCGATACGGAGGGAGTAATTAAGATACAAACAAATGGCACTAAGTAAAACATCTCGATTTTAGAAAAAATTAGGAAAAAGAATCAACCAATTTGGAGTTCGTATGAGGAAGAAAAACAGTTTACAAGTTTTATCCGAAGATTAAAAACAGAAATTGCAATTGCTATGAATTGAGATGAACAAGTGTGTTTTCTCTTTTTAATCTTTGACTAAAACTTGTAACTAGTTTTTCTGCCTCATACTAACTCCAAATTCGATGATTTTTTTTCTAAAATTTTCTAAAATCATTCTCTACCACGTGATGGTGACGTAGCGCCTAGGTGAGGGGCGCCTGCGTGGCAGTGAGGTGGGCCCCTGGCGCTCGCGTGGTGGTGAGGTGGCGCCTGGGTGAGGTGGCGCCTGCGTGGCAGTGAAGTGGGCCCCTGGCGCTCACGTGGTGGTGACGTGGCACCTGGGTGAGGTGGCGCCTGCGTGGCTGTGGTGGGCCCTGGGCGCTCACGTGGTGGTGACGTGGCGCCTGGGTGAGGTGATGCTTGCGTGGCAGTGAGGTGGGCCCCGGGCGCTCACGTGGTGGTGATGTGGCGCCTGGGTGAGGTGGCGCCTGCGTGGCAGTGAAGTGGGCCCTTGGCGCTCGCGTGGTGGGGACGTGGCGCCTGTGTGAGGTGGCGCCTGCGTGGCAGTGTGGTGGGCCCTTGGCGCTCACGTGGTGGTGAGGTGGCGCCTGGGTGAGGTCGCGCCTGCGTGGCAGTGAAGTGGGCCCCTGGCGCTCACATGGTGGTGACATGGCGCCTGGGTGAGGTGGCGCCTGCGTGGCAGTGAGGTGGGCCCCGGGCGCTCACGTGGTGGTGACGTGGCGCCTGGGTGAGGTGGCGCCTGCGTGGCAGTGAGGTGGGCCCTTGGCGCTCGCGTGGTGGTGATGTGGCGCCAAGGTGAGGTGGCGCCTGCGTGGCAGTGTGGTGGGCCCTTGGCGCTCACGTGGTGGTGAGGTGGCGCCTGGGTGAGGTGGCGCCTGCGTGGTAGTGAGGTGGGCCCCTGGCGCTCACATGGTGGTGACGTGGCGCCTGGGTGAGGTGGCGTCTGCGTGGCAGTGTGGTGGGCCCCGGGCGCTCACGTGGTGGTGACGTGGCGCCCGGGTGAGGTGGCGCCTGCGTGGCGGTGAGGTGGGCCCCGGTGCTCACGTGGTGGTGACGTGGCGCCTGGGTGAGGTGGCGCCTGCGTGGCAGTGAGGTGGGCCCCTGGCGCTCGCGTGGTGGTGACTTGGCGCCTGGGTGAGGTGGCGCCTGCGTGGCAGTGTGGTGGACCCTTGACGCTCACGTGGTGGTGAGGTGGCGCCTGGGTGAGGTGGCGCCTGCGTGGCAGTGAGGTGGGCCCTGGGTATTCACGTGGTGGTGACGTGGCGCTTGGGTGAGGTGGCGCCTGCGCGGCAGTGTGGGTGGGTCCTAGGTGCTGGTGAGGTGGCTGTTTTTTAGGGATCGCGACGAATCTGCTAAAACGTCACGATGTTGTGGGCCGTATTGCGACGAATTTAACAAATCGTCGTGATGGTTTGGGCTTCAATATCCATTGATGCACGTCCGTGACGAAAAATATGAATACGTGGTAGAATCGCGACAAACTAAACAAATCGTCGCAGTGTTTGTGACGAAAAAAGGAATACGTCGTAGAATCGCGACGAATTTAACAAATCGTCACAGTGTTTTGGGCTTCAATGCACATCCGTGACGAAAAAATGGAATACGTCGTAGAATCGCGACGAATTAAAGAAATCGTCGCAGTGTTTTGGACTGCAATGCACATTCATGACGTTTTCTGAAAACGTCGCGGAGAATGCGTCACAGATTAAATAGTTTCTTGTAGTGCAAGTTGGTTTGTGGTCAGTTGTAAACTTCGAGTCCGTCGCTCTCAAAGTCCCTAAGGAGATCTCGCACATGCAGTCTATTGGCATGAGGTGGATCATCTTGGAGTTGCTGCTGTGGGGCAGCTGGTACCACAAGTGCTTGTTGCCCGGCGTTGGCGTTGGCTTGTCGGGCATTGGGATTGACTTGTCCTGCGTTGGCACTGACTTGTCCGGCGTTAGCCGGTTGTAGGCCCGCACTTGGGGCAGCGGCTGCAATCTCTTGTTGTCGTCGGACAGCTCGGGCAGCATTGGCGTTTTCACGCTCTTGACGTTGAGCGTCTGTTTCTCCATCTTGCGGTGGTACATCCACGGAGACGGCCAAGATGTGGCGATCTAGGGTCTCAAACTCTTCTCCTGGATAGTTCGGGGAGATCGTTGTGTGGGCGACCTGGAACGCAAGGCAGTCCGGAGACGACTCTTGGTTCAACCAGCAGCGGTGGGTCCCAGTAAGAGGTCGGCGAAACTTCTTGAGGACACAGCACTAGCGTGCGGTGTGTTTGGAGGTCTCGTGGATAGGGCAGGGCTCGTTGAGGTGATTCCCGCGGCTTCCACGATCTTGAGAGTTGAGTCCAGATTCGATCTGGATCTTGCGCTTCATGTAGCGTGATGCTACGTGAGCGGCATTACGCAAGCCAAGAGGCATGCTGGAGTTTGAAGGTGTCATGCGAGGGCGTTTGATGCGCTCACAGACTTTGATTGTGTCAGAGAGCATGCCCTCGACACGATCGATCCCGGCGATCAGGTCGCTAGGAGTGGGTGGGTGGGTATCTGGCGACAGATCTGTTCCGATCTGTTGGTTGGTGGTGACCGCATTGCCTTCGATGACGAGACAGCCGGCTGGAGCGGTGGATGTCACCGGCATCGAGCCAAAGCAGATGTCGACGGGGTTGGCGAGGATATCCTCCATGCTCTCCGGGAAGATGATGTCGTTGGTCGAAGCCATTGAGTTGCACAAAGAACCTTGACTCACCCCCACCTGGCGCACCAACTGTCAGATGGTGAGATCTAGACAGCCCACGGGGGTGTTAATCCCTGTGGTTTAGTTGTTCGACGAGGAGGAGTCTAAGGCTAAGAACTCGAAGGTCACGCACGAGTATGCGGAACGCAGAGAACACGACGAGTTTATACTGGTTCGGGCCTCCGGAGAGTAATACCCTACGTCCAGTTGTCAGTGTAGATTGCTTGAGGATTGGTTATGTTACAAGGGGTCGCCTCGTCCTCCTTGTATTGGCCAGCGGATGAGGTCGGTTCCCTAACTCCTGGTTGGTTATGACCAGGAGACCGAAGTCTACGTTACACATCTTGCCATATCCCGTCAATCTGCTTCGAGCGAAGTCCACCGAGGTCTTTGTCTTGTACGCCAAGTCCTGAGGTCGTGATGGACCAGGTCGTTTGGGGAATGTTCTAGAAGGTCTTCAGGAGGTCGTGTGGGCAACCAACCAGGTCGGTTGGGCCTACTAATAGGTCGGCGAGTGTTCTGGTAGGCTGGACCCACTTGTTGGGGACGGCCGTGAGCCTGGTCGGTGGGGACCCAGGGGTACCCATGTCTCACAATAGCAGATCGATTTTGGTGGCCGATGAGAGAGAGAGGGCGTTGGGGGTTCAAGCAGGACTAATCTCTGTCGCGAATGAAGTAGTTGTTCTCGTGATGGTCGGAGGGGCCGGATCCATGGTGGCTCGTGGCCTGAGGCGATCGGCTCGTCGTCGTGGCCGGGGACAACATCGACGGATCCGCGTCAACCTTCTGTAGGTTGGACGGACATACTTCCATACGCCAGTAACCGCGTCTTCGTCACCTTCGTCACGCAGGGAGCGGTGGGGCTGGAGAAGACCAGGGCTGCGGCGGGGGAGAGTGGCGAAGGTGAGCGGGGCGACTGGCGGCGGCGGTGGGGAGAATGCGGGCATTGTGGATTTGTCTAGTGAGGAGCCGAATATGAACGGCGCACGTAACTGTGTTTAATGAAACTACTGGCGTGCCCTTGACTGCTCTGTGCAACAATTGGAATTTCATGGGCACTACAGTAAATATAGTGGAAAATTTTGAGCAGCCCGCACACGGTTTGCATGCTAACGCTGACGAGTGGGCCAGTGCTATGGGCGACGATGGTTAGTGAACCCGGATCGCCTTTGTTGGGAGTTGGGTCAGCGGTTATCTTTTTTATATTGGCTGCTGACGCTGATGCGTGGGCCTGTCACAATTTTTTTGGAATGAAACTTGCTTCCCTGATTATTAGAACCCATAAAACAGCACCTAAAAAATCATAAAAATACGAACAATTTGTATTTGGACATTCAATATTTGAATAAAATATCAACAGTCACACTTGTGTGCCTAAAATTCATATATTTCGTTTTACACCCCATGGTAATTATATAATAATTCTAATAACATCAAATTTGCTCTAAAAATCTACAAATTGACTTGGCAACATAATTTAGGTATTTTAACTTGTCTTCGAAATTTCAAGTGGTATCGATGAAGGAATAATATACTTGTGTACAAATGTCTTCATCTCTCACATAGTTTCCTAGAATGTTTGCTTGAACATTGAAGTTTTCCACACTTTGCAACATGTTTGAACTCACATGTAAACAAATATTATTTGTATGTTGTACTTACAAAGAACAAAATAAGGCATATAAACATCACTCAACAAACGGAATGTACACTAAACAATGAATTTAATGAATAGATGGTGATTTTAGAAAAAATTAGAAAAATATCAAATTTGGACTAATAACGACAAAGAAATACTTGTTACAACATTTGATTGCAGATTAAAAGGAGAAATGAGAATTGTTCTTCATTTGAATAGAACTAGCCCCCAGTCACTTGAATAGAACAAAGGAGGAAGCAGAGGGCACCGCCGCCCGCCGCCATGCCCGCTTCGGCGGTTTTGACACCCAAGAGGGCATCCCAAGCCTCGTCGGCGGCAAATGAGACCACCACAACCTTCGATTTGACTCACAAACGTGACAAATCAAATATTATCTATCAAAAACTGATTAAAAACTGACATCCCGATAAAATCAAATCCGCATTTAGTAATATATCTAATAATTTACATTCAAGATAGATAATGTTCATTGATGCTTACGCTAACATCCCGATGTTCATCCTGCTGACGGCGTACTCCACGGCGGGGCGGCCGAAGCTACACGTCCAGAGGTCGAACTCATGGCGGATGTGGCACTCGGCGCTGCAGTAGTGGATGATCTCTTTGGTATCCGACCCGTAGCGCCTACATCTCGCTTCCCAAATGAAGATGTGGGGATTCTGGACGGGCAGCAGTGGAATGTCGTCATCATCGCCATCATCAAGACAGTACCACCACGCAATGTTGTCAAGATCCCGCTTGACGAGGTAGCGCAGCCGCCGCAGGTTGGGGTTCTTCCACCGGCCGTCAGGGGACGACGGGCCGCCGCTGATTTCCTGGAGTAGTGCCATGGCTTCGGGGTCTGCCGGGTTGCAATGGTACTTTAGCATCGCTAAGAAGTACTTGACACCGGTGTGACACCCTAATATTTGCAAATTTTTGCTTTTAATAAAATTGGTTAGAAACCCTTTTTATTGCTCTTAAGGAATATAAGGTTGCTTTTAATTTCTTTTAGGCATTTAAATATTTCTAAAATAAAAAAATGAACTATAGGATTTAATTGTTGCATTTATGCTAGTGCATTGCTTTTGGTAGTTTGAATTTAAACTCTAGTTTGAATTCAAGTGTTTGAATCCTTTTCAAATTAGTTAAGCCCCTACCCTATTCCCTTCCCCTTTTTCATCCCAGCACCTTAGTAGCCCAGCTGCAGCCTGCCTTCCTTTTCCCTTTCAGCCCGCAGCGCCGTCGCGGCCCAGCTTGGCCTTTTCGGCCACACTGCCGCTGCCGGCCCATCCCTGCTCTCCCGCTCCGCAGCCACTGACCGGTGGGGTCGACCTGTCATCCCCACCGCTGCGTTCGTCCCCGAGCCGGACTCGAGTCCGAGCTCGGGTGCGCTTGCGTCCGCGCCGCGCACGCCTCTTCGGGCGTGGCCCGCACGCCAAGGCGGTGCCCCGGCCTTCATAAGGCGCCGCCACCCCGGGATCCGCGGCACCGGAAACCCTAACCGCCACCCCCGTTCACCCGCGCTGCCGCCGGAACCCTAACCCTAGCGATGCCTCCGTTCTTCGCCGTCGTCGCTTCCTCGTCGTCGTGACCGCCCGAAGTCGCCCAAGGAGGTGAGGAGGTTGCCAGCACCGCTTGTTGTCATCCCCACGCACCGAGACGCCGAGGGAGGCTCACCGGAGTTGCGCCGCCGCGTCGTGCGCCGTCTCCGTTGTGTCCTAGCCGCTCGCGCTGCCCTAGGTGGCTTCGGTGTCTCTCGCGTTTCACCCCGGTGCTTTCCACACACGAAATCGAGCCCCCAAACTCGATCCCACACTTCACCGCCGCCGGCCGCCGCCGCCACCGTCCTCCGCCTCTCGCCGCCGGCCGGGCGCGTGCGTGCGTCTGCAGCCATCGGATCAAGATCCGTCGGTCCCTACCTGTTTTGACCCGAGTCAATCGCCAGCCGCCGCCAGTAGCCGTTGGATCTTCAACGGATCTGATCAAGTTAGCCGGGTCAATTCCGGTCAAACCCGGCAGGCCCTTGCATTTTTGAAGAAAACCCCCTGTACTTTCCAGATTTCACAAAAATACCCTTCCGCAGTGATATGTTCCTTTCAGTTAGGTCCTTTTATTACGTTTAAGCCCAGATTCTTTAGGGTTCTTTGCAAATTAGTCCTTGCACATTCAATTAAGCATATCTTGGTCATTTTAGCTCCGTTTTTCGCGTTCTTTTATGTCCACGCAATCGTCTCGAAGAGTAGAATAACTTTATGCATCTGTTTTGTTCTGTTAGTACTGTTTGGTAATTGTTCATTATTTATTCTTGTTGTTTGCTTTTATGTGATGATTGTGGAATGTAGAGAGTGAAGCGTTCGAAGAATTTGAAGATCAAGACACGCCAGAGTTTGACCAGCCGAGTTCTGTTGAAGGCAAGTCTTCCTTGATGCATGCCCACTTGTCCTACATAACATGCATTTAAATTCACCGTATTTACTGTTCTTGCTTGCATTAACTTTGACGGGAACCTATTAAGGATCATGCCTAGTCTTTTACAACCATTGCTTTGTAACCGGGTTAATTAAATTAATCTTGATGGTAGCAATGGCTTATCATGCTTAGTTGGGATGGTAATAATCAACTTGGATACTTTTACATTCTATGTTCTACTTTATGTTACTTTACTTTGCAAGACCACTTTGTTATGTTAATCGGAACATGGAGAACCACCCAGGAAAACAATACAACCACAAGAACTAACGGGCAATGGTCTTGGCTGAATAATTAGGAACTTTATCTTGGGATGGTCTTACCTGATAAGGACAAGGGATCGGCGGTACTGTGGTGTATAGACTCGCTCTAGCTGGGGGCTGGGTGAGTTATTCTTTTATGGTGGGGTATGGACCTGCTAGGGGACTTTATACCTTGCTAACTGAACCAGACCTTGTGGGTCATAACTTGCTAGGGAACCTTTGTAAAGGCCATGTAGCGTCCCTATGCACCCACACGTCGGTAGTGTGGTATGGTGCCTTGCAAACACCGCATGATTGGGTCCAAAGTTCTTCGGAGCTTTTACGCTGCTTGTGGTGAAAGTGTACAACCTCTGTAGAGTGTAAAACTAACTAGTTGTAGCGATTTAGGCCCTTTCGCACCTTTGGTAAGGGTGTGTTTTGGTGATAAATGACAACCATATGCTTGTGACTAACCTTTGTTTTGAAGCGGATTTCTAATTGGGTTATTGTCACGAGTATTGAATGGAGTGAGACCCCTCAATTTGAATTAATCGGCTCAATTTGGTCGAAGACTGCAAGGCTAAGGAATTTGTTAGTTCCAAGTGTCGCAAAGGAGATGAAGGACACTTGGATTGCTAGTTTGTAGTTTCGACCGTACTATTAAGAGGGGTTCGTACACTAGTAGCTTGACCATGCACTCCAAAAGCCATAAAATATGCACACTCAAGTTCCTTGGACGCTATCTAGCTCAGAGAGTTCATGGAAGCAAGGTTGAAGCAAAAGAATCGACGGAAAACTCAAAGGTGCTGAATTGGATGAGTTTAAATCAAGTTTATAGCGTCGGATGATCCGACGCCCAAGTTTTAACACGCGTCGGATGAGTTCTGCAGCCAACAGATTCAAAATGGACTGTCGGATGAACCGACGGTACAGGCATCGGTTCACCCGATGCCTTAGGGTTTGGCTACAGTTTTGGTCAAGGCTCTGCACTAAAGCATCAGACGATCCGACGCCTTGACCATTGGTTCATCTGATGGTTGCATTTAAATTCAACAGAGACGCGCCAAGACTTCTGCTTCAGCACCGGATGAACCGACGCTTGGATTGTATACTCAGCGGTTCATCCGATGCCTTGATTCAAATCATACAGTACCTCCCCAAGTGTGGTGCCATCAGAACCGGATGATCCGACAGGGTGTCGGTGTATAGCGTCGGAGCATTGTCTGGGTTTCTTGGTTCAACGGCTATATTGGAGTCTGTGAGTGACTGGATGATCCGACGCTCAGCAGGGGGGCACCATCGGTTCATCCAACAGTACAACTTTTTCAGGGGACTTTTCCAACGGCTAGCCTTTTTTGCTAGGCGTATAAATAAGCCCCCCTACCTCTCTGGAGCTGCCTTTGCCACTTTGAAGATCTATTGCAGCCTAGGAGAGAAGAAGAGTGTGTTCTTTCCTATTGGGATTTCTCTTCCTCTTCATTGAGGTGTTCTTTCTTAGTGAGCAAGAGTTTCAAGGTGCATACATGGCTTAGCTGAGTGCTCAGGTCAAGTGAAGGTGTGCGGGCTTGTTACTCTTGGAGTTTGACGGCTCCTAGACGGTCTAGGTGACTTGGGGGTTCTTGGTGAGCTCTTGGAGTTTGTGGGAGCCTCAAGACAAGCTTGGTGTACACGATTCGAGACCCACCGTTGCGGAGATGGAGAATGGGTACTCTTAGCGAGCACTTGTGTATTTGTGACTCAAGGGGGAGCGATACTCTAAGTGAGTGCTCCAACGTGGATTAGGGGAAAGCGTCAACTTCTCGATACCACGGAAAAAAATCTGGTCGCCTCTTGTCCCTCTTATTTACTTCTAGCACTTACTTTCAGCACTCTATTTCCGCTCTCAAGTTTCTTTGCCTTTTTTCTAGCTTGTTTCGCTTGTGTGCTTCATATCTTGCCTAGGTTGTCATATTGCCTCCTAATGTGATATTTGCTAAGGAAACTTGTGATAGTGTGCTCTAGTAGTAGGAAAGAACTTTTTTAGTATGGGCAACACTAGTTGATAGGTTAAGGATTTCGTTTTTCTTAGAGCTTGCAAAACAAGTCCCATATTCAACCCCCCCTTCTATGTGACTAGATCCTACAAGTGGTATCAGAGCTAGGCTCCCTTTTGCTTGGCTTAACCGCCTAGGGAGATGGGGAAGGGAAGCGGCAATGGCTCTCCAAGGTTGGCGGGGAAGCGCTTCACATTTTGGGCGCATAGAATGGCTAGCTATCTTCAAGCTCAACATCATGATGCGTGGCGCACTACCATGTATCTGTTGCCTTCGGTTCCCACCGAGAGTGAGGCTAAGTGGAATGCACGCGCTAGGAATCACATCATTCAGGCGCTAGATGAGGAGTTGTTTGATCGGGTCTTTGCTTTGCCCACCGCTCATGAGGTGTGGATGGAACTCAAAGAAATCCATGTGGGTAACAAAAAGATACGTGAGGAAAAATATGAGTTGCTCAAGTTGAAACTCAATGAGTTCAAAATGAAGGATGATGAGGGGGTAGAGCAAAGTATTCTAGGATGGGGGTGCTTATTCAAAGTATCAATGCTCTCGATGTTTCTAACCTTTCCGAGCAGAAAATCATCCGGAAAATCCTTCAAACGCTCCCCAAGCCAAGATACAACATCGTCAAGGCACTTCTCTTTGAGAAGGACTTCAACACCCTCACCATCATCGAGGTTGTGTGCAAGATCCGCTCCCACGAGATGTTCATGATGGAAGACATGAAATCATCTACCTCACACTCAAGCGCCAAGAAAGATCTTGCACTCAAGGCAAGTGAAAAGGGGAAGTCCAAGAAGATCAAGGAAAAAGCTCCTTCTTCCTCAAGTGAAAGTGATGATCCAAGTGACTCAAGTGAAGCAGAGAGCGATGATGCTAAGCTTGCTCTTCTCATGAGGAAGACCATAAGAATGCTCTCCAAGATTGGCAAGAAGGGCTACAACTATGATCCTAAGAAGCAAAAGTTCTGGTCATCAAGAAGAAGTGGTGAGGGAAGCAATCGGAAGTGCTACAATTGTGGTAGTGAAGGACTGATACGGCGAACCAGAGAGGGGGGGAGTGAATGGAAGCCGATAAAAATTCTTCTCGAACGAGATTGAAACTCCAACAAGATGAACACGGCTTCCAGCACACGTCTCTGACTCACTACCAAGGTTGGTCAAGCCCACATAGCCACTGGAGTGTCACTGGACCTAGGAACCAACACACCACCTTCCGACCCGAGAAACGCAGCGGGAAAACCAAACCTCGAGTCAACAGACCTACACCGGTCAGACCGGTGAGCACCACCGGTCAGACCGGTCCCTGCTGGTGAAATTGAGCAACTTCCACTAAGTGGCTCTACACCGGTCAGACCGGTGAGACACACCGGTCAGACCGATGGCAGCCTGAAAGCCCCCAAGGCACCAAACAGGTCAACCGACCACCAAATGGACCCAAACTCGAAACAGCAGCACCACGGGACAACAACGAACACACCAAGACGTTCACCCGAACAAAAACCCACAAGGGCTCGCACCGGTCAGACTGGTCAAGAGCACCGGTCAGACCGGTGTAGCCTGGGCAGCTCGGGATGAACAACACCCGCGGGTCAACTCCCCCAAATCCAAATCTCGATCTCCCGAATCACTCCACGGACTTGAACAAGACTTTGGGGATATCAGGAACACCTCATGAGGAGTCCATAGCCACGTTTAATCCCACCAAAACTCGTCCAAAAAGGAGGAATCGAAGAAATCCCGCCGAAAGCACTTCCAACCCAAGAACTCAAGAAACCCCAAAATCGAGCACTTTTACTCACGGATTTGGGAGGGGAATCACAGCCCAAAGAACCACGAAGGGTTCCCAAAAAATTTCCCCCATCAAATCCCCAAGAGAAAAGTCCCGAAAACAACCCAAAGAAAACACCGAGAGAGGGCTCCGAAAATCACCACCAAGAACAACCGGGGAAAACACATCCAAACCTTGAGGAACCACGCCGAATCATCTATACATGAAACAAAGGTTCATACAAGGTCTAGCAAGCCGCCCGATCATCCATCCCTCTCTACAAGATCTCTCCGTGAAGCTCTCTTGCTAGTCCTAAGGAAAACCTGAGGAAAATACGAGGAAAATAGGAAAACTAATGAGCTAGGGTTCCAAGAGTTGGCTGCCATCCTCTCACCTCTTGGGTTATATGGAGGCAACGGAATGTCTAAAATGCCCTTCTCTACTAACTAGGGATACAAGCCCCTCATGGGCGGATTTGGAATTCTTGATGTCTTCACCATCGGACGGATGCCCGGCGACCGCACCCTGCGTAGCCTCGACGCAAGCCATGCGATCCCGACGCGTGTCCTCCGCTTCGAAGATTCCGGACCGCGTCGTCGCACACGGTCGACCGGTGCTCCTCACCCGGCCGACCGGTGCGGCGCCGCTGCTTGCGGCTCCGTTTTCGGTTCTCCGATCTTGGCTTTGTGGATCAACCAAGGAACCCGGTGGTTTACGGTGAACCACCGAAACCCCGCGAACTCGGTGTAGCCTCCGCCAATCTCCACTCATGACTTGGCTCCCACGTAGTCCCGGCTCGACCTTGGTTTTGAGGCTCAACCAAGAAACCGTCCACGACTTCATCTTGTCGTTCATGCCACCATGTGGTCCGCACTTGACCCCCGCCGGCCACCGGTCCCTCGAACGAAGCCTACTTGTCTTCTCCACACCGGAGGCCTCACCAAGCAACGACCTTTCACGCTTGTTCTTCACCCGCACCAACACGAGTCAAGCCGCAACTTGCACCCGCAATACTTAGCCAAGAATCGGTCCACACAACGTTGTCAATCACTCATCACACAAGGAAGCGACCATCCACCGGTCCTCGAACCACACATGGTCCTCAATCTCCCCCTTGATGAGTGCATTGACAACACCCACACGAAAGTAACAAGAGAGAAAAGAAAAAGAAAAGAAACGAACAAAAAGAAACTCCAACAAGCGATCGAAAGCCAAACAAAGGCAAAGAGCAAGATCACTTGAAGAAGACAAATCTCGGACCCCTTAGGCAAGGGCAACGGCTCGACACATCCGAGACAAAGCAAAGCTCAAGCAAAGAGCGCAAACCACCGAATCAAAACTCGAACAACCACAAAGAGCTCCCACTGCACACATGCAAGCTCCCCTGAACCAATGCACCTCCCCCTGGACGAATGCATGCAAGACACCACTTGAAACGAGGCAACAGCAACGAAGCCACGACCGGTCGGACCGGTCCAACACCACCGGTCGGACCGGTGTGCAACATGTGTACGGAACCGGCACTCACATCGGTCGGACGGTGACCACGACCGGTCGAGCCGGTGCACTGTGAGCCCGAAAATGGCTCGAAACCACCTGAAAACCTTCTAAATGCGCCCAGCAAGCCATTTCAAGCTCAAACTTCTCCCCCTTGTTGGCAATGCATGAATCAAGCCAAAAATGCAAAAAATTCAACCTAGAGCTTCTCAAATATACAAAATTCACCATAGGATGCTACACATGTCCAAATGAGCAAGTTAGGTACTCTACAGCTTCGTATCGATCTCAACTACATGATCACCAAGTTTCACAGCCATTGGACGAAGCTAAGAAGGATTTTGGCAATTTTGCGAAAAACTTGCCTCTCATGAGCAAAGTCCTAAACATGATCAAAGCATATCAAAATGGCAAAGCCACACAAACTTCATGCTAGGATGACCATTCTAATCATAAGACCATCACAAACACCCACAAGCACCTCATGTCATGTCAAAGCCACCGAGCCATGTGCCTACTTCTATGTATGAGACTTCTCATTGGTAGGCATCATGCAACGGTTTAGCACCCAAAGCGAATTAAATTCAGCACATATGACATGGGAGCATATTTCCAAGCATTTTTCATTTCATTTTCAGATTTGTAAATGGTACATGAAATGTCTTTGCGACAAAAAGGAACTTATGCCCCTCCACAAGATAAAACAAGAGGGCTAAACATTCATGATGGCAAATGAGCCTTTGGCCCCATATGATCAATAAACTAGCTATCCAACCACAAATTAAGCATAGCAAGGCCACAAAAACATGTCAAGAGCATGTAAAGGCATTTACACATGAGAGAGCATACATGTGACATTTTTCAAAAACATAGCTATCAACCATGGATTATTCATCAAGATCATCAAGAGCTAAGCCAAACTAACCGTAGCATACCAAACAAGCTCACAAAGACATATATCTCATTCCATGGTGAACAATGTATATAAGAGAAGCTTTTCCTAACCAATGCATATGATACAAAATGCATGCAATCTAAGATACAAGGATGCCTATACATCATGTTACATATGCCATGCCAAATGCAAGAAATGCACAAAGGAAAGCTATACGTATGCTACCACCGGCTCCTCGAGGGGAGGCAAAACGGGCTCGACACCACCGGCAAAAGAGCTCCCACGCACCCAACTCAGGAAATCAAGCACACACCAAGTTCCCCCCGCAAACGAGTGAAAGTTGCTTGATCTAGGGGTTTGGTGAAAATATCGGCTAGTTGGTCATGTGTGGGTACATGGATCAAAGCTATCTTTCCTTTCTCGACGTTGTCTCTCAGAAAATGGTACCTCACTTCTATGTGCTTGGTTTTGGAATGGAGCACTGGATTCTTTGCAACGCTTATGGCACTGGTGCTATCACATTGAAGTGGGACATGGGTATACTCCTCACCAAAGTCACTCATGGTGTAGGTGATCCAAAGGAGCTGAGAGCAACAACTAGCAGCGGCAACATACTCGGCCTCGGTCGTGGATTGAGCAACACTCGACTGCTTGCGGGAAGACCAAGACACCAAAGAAGAACCCAAAAACTGGCAAGTCCCAGAAGTGGACTTCCTATCCAACCGACACCCGGCAAAATCCGCGTCTGAAAAACCATGAAGCGCCAAAGAAGAGGACGCGGAGTACCAAAGGCGGAAGTCGGGAGTGTGACACAAGTACCTGAAAATTCGCTTCACTTCTTGCCGATGCGAAGTCCTCGGAGACGCTTGAAAACAAGCGCACAGACACACCGAGAACTGTATGTCCGGCCTCGTCGCCGTCAAGTAGAGGAGTGACCCGATCATGCTCCGGTACTCCTTCTGGTCCACGTGTTCACCTTCCTCGTCCGCATCAAGAGCTGTAGTCGTACGCATCGGCGTTGTCATGGCCTTGGAATCCTCCATCTTGAACTTCCGCACAATGTCCTTGGTGTACTTAGCCTGGTGCACAAATGTTCCTTCCTTTGATTGCTTGATTTGTAGCCCGAGGAAGAACTGCAACTCACCCATCATACTCCTCTCAAACTCCCTGCTCATATCATCTGCAAACCTTGCAACAAGAGAGTTAGACGAGCCACCAAAGACAATATCATCCACGTACACCCGCACAATCGGGATATCTCTCGCCTCGCCTCAAGCAAAAACAAGGTCCGATCGACCTTCCCCATCTCAAAACCTCTCTCAAACAAGAACCCCCTCAACCTCGCCATACCAAGCTCTAGGCGCCGCTTCAACCCATATAGCGCCTTCCTCAACTTGTACACCGGTGGGGGGTACTTCTCACTCTCAAACCCGGAGGCTCGCCTCACATACACTTCTTCCTCCAAGACACCATTCAGAAAAGCACTCTTCACATCCATTTGGTGCAACTTGAACCCTTTAGCCACAGAAAAGGCTAGAAGGATCCTAATCGCCTCCAAATGGGCTACGGGAGCAAAGGTCTCCTCGTAGTCGATCCCCTCCTTCTGACTGAACCCCTGGGCAACAAGTCTCGACTTGTTCTTCACAACCTCACCCTTCTCTCCCTCTTTGTTTTTCCACACCCACTTTGTACCAATCGGCTTACACCCTGGGGGAGGGTCAACCAACTCCCACACCTGATTCCTCTCAAAGTTCTCCAACTCCTCATGCATCGAATTAACCCAATTGTGATCAGATAGTGCGTGTCCAATGTCTTTGGGCTCGAAAGAAGCAACAAATGCAGCATGAGCAAAATGAGAGTTGTTCCGAACCCTCGACCGTGTAGTGCGTTCATTCATGTCGCCGATGATCCTCAAAGCTGGGTGATCCACTTGAACTCGCCGGGGAGGTTCTCGCCTCGAAGCTACCTCCCCCTCAACATCAGCTTCTCCTCGTTCTTGATTTGTCGTCGTAGGTGTAGCGAGAGGGTCCATCCATCATCGTAGTCGAAGTAGTGGGTACATGTTCGGCGGGGGCACCGCACCGCCATCTTCATCATCACCATGTTCATGCTCCTCCTCCTGAAAGATCTCCTCGCCAAGCTCATCATCACCTGCACACTCAAAGACAAGCTGACTACGTGGCTCTGTCTCGTCGAAGGTTACCTCGCAAGTCTCCATGATTTGATTAGTTTCAAGATTGAGCACACGATATGCTCTAGAATGAGATGCATAACCAAAGAAAATGCCATCGACAGACCTAGCCTCAAACTTATCCAACTTCCTGCCTTTCTTCAGAATGAAACACTTGCAACCAAAGACATGGAAGTGACTCACCTTGGGTGTGCGGCCATGCATCAACTCATAGCATGTCTTCTTCTTGTGCACTGCGAGGTATATCCGTTCGACACATAGCATGCGGTATTCACCGCCTCGCCCAATACCTCCTCGGAGTCCTATGCTCATCAAGCATCGTCCGAGCCATCTCGCACAAGGTCCTGTTCTTCCTTTCCACAACACCATTCTGGGGAGGCATATACGGACTCGAAAACTGGTGCTCAAGACCCAAGTCATGGCAAAAGGTTTCAAAACGAGAGTTCCTGAATTCCGAGGCATTATCACTGCGGATAGCTCGTATGGCACCTCCGTGCCTCTCATTCCTCAACCTCAAGACTAGATCTCGAACAAAGCCAAACGTCTCCCCCTTCTCCTCGAGAAAGAACACCCACGCATACCGAGAATAGTCGTCCACCACAACAAGGACATACCACTTCCCACCCGCAGATCGCACACGAGCTGGGCCAACAAGGTCCATATGGAGCAGCTCTCATGGACGCTCGCTCATCACATCGGTGAGAGGCGGGTGAGAAGAGGCCACCATCTTGGCATGCCTACACGGAGCACAAACCAACTCTTTCTCAAGCCTAAACCGTGGCAATCCTCGGACCAAATTGAGTTTACTCAAGCGTGACAAAAGGTCAAAGCTCAAGTGACCCAACTTCCTATGCCACTTCCACAACTCACTCGAAGAACCACCAAGAAACAACGCTCCACACCCGAAGACTGAGAAAAATCAGCACGAAACACCTGACCCTCGGGAACGACCATACAAACAAGGTCCCCTCGAGAGTCCACAATCCGAGAACCACCTGGCCGAAACAACACCTCAAAGCCCTCATCCAACAACTGGGACACAGAAAGCAAATTGTACCCTAGTGATTGAACAAGAGCAACACGCCTCAGAGTGATCTTGTCACTCACTTTGATCTCACCTTCTGAAAGCACACGCCCACGCCCATTGTCCCCAAAAGTGATGTACCTCCTTGTCACCATCGGGACGAGACTTGAGAACCACCCCCGTCTCGGTCATATGCCTCGAGCAACGGAGTCAATCAACCAAATGTTCTTCAAGTCTCCAACTCTGAAATTCAAAAATAAGCACGTGAGCGAACAAACGACTCAAGACCGGGGTTAGTACCAAATGAGGAAAACCGATCTTGCCGAGCCATTTGCTCGAAAGTGGGGTTAGCACCAACCAAAGCATCTCTCCTACCAAAGCTACCTCCACGAACACCACCACGGTAACCACCCTGAGGGAACCACCCCTCTCTGCCTGGAGGAGGACCAAATCCACGCAAGAAGGCCCGTGGAACGTCCTTCCTCTCCAACTCAAAGCCACGACTCCTCCGATCCCCGTATTGAGCACGAGGAGGAGAACGCCTAGCAAACTGACCACCTGCACCCTTTCCAGCCCAACCACCAGAACCACGACCACCAGAAACAACCCTCGCACCTGTACGAGCTCGAAACCCGAACAGTTGTTTGTCCAGGCCTGCACCGATCTGACCGGTGCCCCACACCGTCCGCCGGTGTGACTGGGCGACGAGCGCCTCCAACAGCCTTCCGCTCTCCCCAAGCCCGAACTGTCCTCACACTCGCCTTGCCCCTGGGCATCTGCATACGAGGCTCAAGTACACCATCGGAAGGGTGGTACTTGTCCTTGTTAGCCCACTCCTTCTCCATTCTCTCCTCACGCTTCCTCTTGAAGCAAAACTCCTCCTTATGTCCATCTCTCCCACAATAGCCACAATGGAACCTCACAAGCTTAGGCTTAGGCTTGGGATGTGGCTGCTCACTCGGTTTCTCTCCACTCAAATCCTCCACGGTTTCTCACCACTTGCCTTCTCACTCTCCTTCCCAAAGAACACTTTCCCCCGAAGTGCTCACAAACTTGATAGGCTTTTGTAGGTCATTTGTAGGTGTAGGAAACACGGGTGGAGGCGGGGTTGTGTCTAGTCGGTTCCTTAGATGGTTAGGTTTTGGAGGGAAATCATTTTTGTGGTGGGTTTTTGGTGGCTCCGGGATATTCTCTCCACTTCTCTCACCAACCTTGTTTGCCCCAAGCCCCTCACCATCTTGCCTCTTAAAGGCCTCGATCATCATCCTCAACTGAGGCTCATGACCGGACAACCAACCCATCAACTCCTCAAGTCATCATTCTCATCCTGCAAACGATCAACATAATGTGCAAGCTCCAAATTTTTCAATGCATGCATTTCACAGGTAGAGCAAGATGTAGGCATGGGTTCCTTCAATTTAGCCTCGAGCGAACTAGTGTAAGCATGCATCCCATCAATCTTAGCATGCAAAACAGGGCAAGAAGTGCAAGCACCTAGCAAAGTAGGTCTAGACTTAAGCTCAGCCACTTCAACCCTAAGCGCATCTAGTTCCTCACACTTGGAGGCATGCTTCTCCTTAAACAAAGCAAGATCAGCAAGAAATATGGAGCAATCAGCACAATCATTCTCATCCGAAACAACAGGGCTAGCCTTAAGCGAATCAATCTCAAGCTTGTCGTCAAGCACCCGTGTCTCTAGCTCGCCCACTCTAGTCCTAGCATCCTCGAGTGAAGCCCTAAGCTCTTTCCTCATTTTCTTGGCCTCTCTAAGCATGTCATCACGGTTATCAAGCAAAGAGCCAAGCCTCTCATTCTCCTGGCGCAAGAAGGGAAGTTCATCACGCACCTCGTCGTCAGACTCAGAGTCCGAGTCGCTCTGTGTGCTCTTCTTGCTGCCGGAGCTCAGCGCCATGGTACAGAAGCCATCTCTCGCGAAGCAGCTCAACCCGCTCAGGTTCTTGGATGACTTCTTGTTCTTGCGACCATCTCCCTCGTCTTCACTGCTGCTCGAGCTCAAGGTGGAGTACGCGGAACTCGAGTCGACGTCGCTCGCTCCAACCATCGCTCGGGCCTTGCCTCGGCTCTCCTTCTTCCTCGATCGTCGCTCGTCCTTGTACTTGTTCTTGTGCTTGCTCTTGTGGTCGCGCCTCGGCCGTACTTGCCATCATTCCTCGGCTTGTGCTTGTAGGCGTCCTTGTTCTCGGCCTTCTCCGGGCAGTCGGCGACGAAGTGTCCCGGCTTGCCGCACTGGAAGCAAGTCCTCGTGTTCCTCCTCATGTTCACGCGGTTCTCGTGCAGCCTCTCGAACCGCCTCGTCAACAGCGCCAGCTCGTCCTCTCCAAGATCATCAAACTCCTCATTTGGCATAGACATCAAAGAGTAAAAGGAGAACATCTTGGTGGATGGGTTAGAGTTAGCCTTTTCTTTGGAACCACCAACGAGGGCAAGACTATGGGAATCAGTCGGTCCCTCGAGCTTGGCAGTCATGCCCCTATCCACCTCAGCCGACTTGAGCTTCGAGAACAGCTCGTTCACCGTCAGAGTGTCATACTTCTCCGACTCCACAATGGCCTCGAACTTTCCGCCCCAAATCGTACGATCCAAAGAGTGCAAGAGCTTGACCACTCTATCATGATCATCGTACGGAAGCACGTCCACATTGGCCCTCATGTTGTTCAGAACCACCGTGAACCTCTGAAACAAGGCATCGATGGACTCACCGGGGAGATGAGTGAAGTTCTCGTACTCTCTCCGGTAGGTCGCATACATCCGTGCCTGAACCTAGGCGTTCCCAACATGAGCCTCCTTCAACACCACCCAAATCCTACAAGCCAAGTGCTCGGTGTGCACCCGATCGAACTCAGGCTGACACAAAGCACGAAATAAGTAGTCGACCGCCTTATTGTTGGCGTCGAATCTGTCCCTCGATCCTGGAGCGAGGAAGTCCATCGGCTGGACATAGCCTGTGTCCACCATGACATCCCAAAGGATCTGACCCTTTCCGCGGAGAAAAGCACCCATCCGCTTGCTCCACATCTGGTAGTTCTTGCCATCGAAGTGTGGAGGACCCGAACCCCGTTCCTGGTACGCCATCCTTGGATCTTAGACTAGTTAGAATCAATAAAGACCCGAATCGGCTCTGATACCACTTGAAGGACCGATACGGCGAACCAGAGAGGGGGGAGTGAATGGGAGCCGATAAAAATTCTTCTCGAAGGAGATCGAAACTCCAACAAGATGAACACGGCTTCCAACACACGTCTCCGACTCACTACCAAGGTTGGTCAAGCCCACATAGGCACTGGAGTGCCACTGGACCTAGGAACCAACACACCACCTTCCGACCCGAGAAACGCAGCGGGAAAACCAAACCTCGAGTCAACAGACCCACACCGGTCAGACCGGTGAGCACCATCGGTCAGACCGGTCCCTGCTGGTGAAACTGAGCAACTTCCACTAAGTGGCTCTACACCGGTCAGACCGGTGAGACACACCAGTCAGACCGATGGCGCCTCGAAAGCCCCCAAGGCACCAAACGGGTCAACCGACCACCAAACGGACCCAAACTCGAAACAAGCGGCATCACGGGACAACAACGAACACACCAAGACGTTCACCCGAACAAAAACCCACAAGGGCTCGCACCGGTCAGACCGGTCAAGAGCACCGGTCGACCGGTGTGGCACGGGCGACTCGGGATGAACGACACCGCGGGTCAACACCCCCAAATCCAAATCTCGATCTCCCGAATCACTCCACGGACTTGAACAAGACTTTGGGGATAACGAGAACACCTCATGAGGAGTCCATAGCCAAGTTTAATCCCACCAAAGCTCGTCCAAAAAGGAGGAATCGAAGAAATCCCGCCGAAAGCACTTCCAACCCAAGAACTCAAGAAACCCCAAAATCGAGCACTTTTACTCACGGATTTGGGAGGGGAATCACAGCCCAAAGAACCACGAAGGGTTCCCACAAATTTCCCCCATCAAATCCCCAAGAGAAAAGTCCCGAAAACAACCCAAAGAAAACACCGAGAGAGGGCTCCGAAAATCACCACCAAGAACAACCGGGGAAAACACATCCAAACCTTGAGGAACCACGCCGAATCATCTATACATGAAACAAAGGTTCGTACAAGGTCTAGCAAGCCGCCCGATCATCCATCCCTCTCTACAAGATCTCTCCGTGAAGCTCTCTTGCTAGTCCTAAGGAAAACCTGAGGAAAATAGGTGGAAAATAGGAAAACTAATGAGCTAGGGTTCCAAGAGTTGGCTGCCATCCTCTCACCTCTTGGGTTATATGGAGGCAACCGAATGTCTAAAATGCCCTTCTCTACCAACTAGGGATACAAGCCCCTCAAGGGCGGATTTGGAATTCTTGATGTCTTCACCATCAAGATTCCGGACTGCGTCGTCGCACACCGGTCGGACCGGGTGCTCCTAGCGGTCGAGACCGGGTCCCCCCGGTCGACCGGTGCGGCGGCCGCTGCGGCTCCGTCTTCGGTTCTCGGTCTTGGCTTTGTGGATCAACCAAGGAACCCGGTGGTTTTTACGGTGAACCACCGGAAACCCCGCGAACTCGGTGTAGCCTCCGCCAATCTCCACTCATGACTTGGCTCCCACGTAGTCCCGGCTCGACCTTGGTCTTGAGGCTCAACCAAGAAACCGTCCACGACTTCATCTTGCTGTTCATGCCACCATGCGGTCTGCACTTGACCCCGTTGGCCACCGGGTCCCTCGAACGAAGCCTACTTGTCTTCTCCACACCTGGAGGCCACACCGGCAACGACCTTTCGTGCTTGTTCTTCACCTGCACCAACACGAGTCAAGCCGCAACCTGCACCTGCAATACTTAGCCAAGAATCAGTGCACACAACGTTGTCAATCACTCATCACACAAGGAAGCGACCATCCACCGGTCCTCGAACCACACATGGTCCTCAGGTAGCTATGGTCATCTCTCATATGATTGCCCCCAGCCCGACAAGCGAGTGTCAAACTCAAGAAAGAAGAATGATGAAGATGATAAGGATGCCAAGTACTACAAGAAGAACTCATCCAAGAAAAAGTCATCAAACAAGCCCTACCACAAGAAGAAGGGTGAACATCGTTCTCTCTTGGTCAATGAATGGGTGACCAGGGGTGATACTTCAAGTGAATCAAGTGAAAGTGAAGAGGACAAGAACAAGAAGATCGCTGGTATTGCTATCATGGATGATGAGCCTCCACCTCCACCTCCACCTATGTGCTTCATGGCAAAGCACTCCAAGGTGAGCGATAGTGATAGTAGTGGGTCTTCTAGTCATGATGATCTCTCACCTCTTGCTCTTAAAGATCTTCTTCATGAATACACCTCCATGATAAAGAAATAAAAGAGTAAGCTCAAAGCTCTTGATGAGACTCATGAGAAACTTAAGCTTTCATATGATGAGTTGCTTGTGAAGCACAATGACCTTAGCAAAGAGCATGATGCTTTGGTAGTGTCTAACAAGTCACTTAGAGATGACCACAACAAGTTACTTGATAAGCACAATGAGCTAATCGTCAAGCATGATGACATAACCGTGCTTAACAAGTCTCTTGAGTCAAGTCATGTGAAGCTCAAGAAAGAACATGTGCTCTTAGAGATGAAATATCAAGAACGTGAGCTTGCTAGTGAGGACATTAGTTCTAGTGGGCATGAAAATGCTAGAGAAGTCACTAAAGTCAATGCCTCCACCTCATGTGATGATCTAATTGAAAAACCTAAGGTCTCGCTTAATGTTGAAAATGTTGCATCTTCCTCCAAGACTAACCATGATAGGGTGAAAGCTCTTGAAGAAGAAGTGAGAAGCTTAAGGTCTTGTGTAAAGACTTTGGCCAAGGGTGAGGAGTTGCACAAGGAGATCCTCTACTACAATGCAAGAGACTATGGGACAAAGGGGCTTGGTGCTTTCCCTAATCCCATCAAGGAAACTCCTAAGTCAAAGGAGCTATATGGGTGTTTCATCAATGAAGTTGGATCTTATTGTCAACATTGCAAGGTCACCGGTCATCACACAAGGGAGTGCCCAACACCTACTCGTCCTTTGCCCACCTTGCCTAGCAACTATAAGTCCATGTACAATGACAACCACTTCTTGTTGATGAAGAAGAACAATGGCAAAGTGGCAATCAAGTTCATTGGGGCCAAACCAAAAGTTAAGCCACCTAGAAGCTTGTGGATTCCTAAAGCTCTTGTCACTCACATCAAAGGGCCCAAACTAGCTTGGGTTCCTAAATCTCAATGCTAGTTTCTTGTGTGTAGGTGAACTACAAGGCCGGAGGGAGTCATTGGATACTTGATAGTGGTTGCACTCAACACATGACCGGACAAGTAAAAATTTTCACCTCACTAGTGGATGATGCGGGAGATCATGAACAAGTTTCATTTGGTGATAACTCTAAAGGAAGGATCTCCGGATTGGGTGAAATCTCTCTAACAAATGACTTATCCCTTTCCAATGTTCACTTTGTGGATTCTTGTAGTTATAACTTGCTTTCCTTTGCACAATTTTGTGACATTGGTCTTTCATGCACATTTGATGATGAAGGGGTCACAATTACTAACAAGAAAACTAATGAAGTTATTTTCAAGGGATTCCGCTATGGCAATCTTTATCTTGTAGATTTTACATCCTGTGAAGCAAACTTGACTACTTGCCTCATCTCCACTACATACAAGGGTTGCCTATGGCATCGTCGCATTGCACACATAGGCATGAGCGAACTCAAGAAAGCTTTCAAGAAAGGCATGGTCCTTGGTGTGAAGGATGTTACATTCGAGAAGGACAAGTTGTGTAGTGCATGTCAAGCTGGCAAGCAAGTTGCAAGTCATCATCCAATGAAGGCTTATGTATCTACCACAAGACCATTGGAGCTCATTCACATGGACCTCTTTGGACCAACTACATACAAGAGTCTTAGTGGTAATCTCTATTGTCTTGTCATTGTTGATGATTTCTCACGCTATACTTGGACTTTCTTTTTGGAGGACAAGGGCAAGACATTTGACATCTTCAAGAAGTTCGCAACTAGAGCCCAAAATGAGTTTGGGTCATCCATGGTGAAGATTAGGAGTGAAAATGGGTCGGAATTCCGCAACACCAAGGTGGAAGAGTATTGTGATGGTGAAGGCGTCAAGCATGAATTCTCCTCAACTTATACACCGCAACGAAATGGTGTGGTTGAGAGGAAGAACAAGACTCTTATCACTCTTGCTAGAGCTATGTTGGATGACTATGGAGTCTCGCAAAGGTTTTGGGCGGAAGCTATCAACACGGCATGTCACGCTTCAACTAGAGTGTATCTCCACCGACTCATGATGAAGACGCCATATGAGCTACTCATTGGGAGAAAGCCCAACATCTCTTACTTCCGGATGTTTGGTTGTAAGTGTTTCATATTCAAGAAGAGGAAGCATCTAGGGAAGTTTGAGAGTAGAGTAGATGAGGGCATATTTGTTGGTTATGCATCTAACTCCAAAGCATATAGAGTATTCAATAACTCTACATGAGTGATTGAAGAAACATGTGATGTGGAGTTTGATGAATCTAATGGCTCCCAAGGAGATGGTTTTTGTTGTGATGATGTAGGAAAAGAACCTCTTCGAGAAGCAATGAAGAAGATGGCCATTGGTGACATCAAGCCAAGGGAGGATGATGACCCTCACTCCATTCTTGAAGACTCATCCTCCGATGATGATAATGATAATGATCCACCAAGGCATCCACCTACATCACCCACAAGACAAGATAGTCCATCTTCCTCACAAGAACCACCTCCTATCTCTCAAGACACTCAAGATCAAGTAGAGGACATGGGCGAAGTTCAATCTCAAGATGATCCCACCTCTACAATATTTGGAAGATGCACAAGGACTTCAACAAATCATCCAATTGATCTTGTGTTGGGTGATCCCCAAGGGGGTACAAGGACTCGCCGCAAGCAATATGCCACATTTTGCAAACATCATGCTTTTGTCTCTTTTGTAGAACCCACAACTATAGATGAAGCTCTTGGGGAAGCGGATTGGATCTTGGCTATGCAAGATGAGCTCAACAACTTCACAAGAAATCAAGTGTGGGAGTTGGTAGAGCGCCCCAGGAACAAGAACGTAATTGGCACCAAGTGGGTTTACCGGAACAAGCAAGATGAACATGGCATTGTGGTGAAGAACAAGGCAAGACTTGTCGCCAAAGGGTACTCTCAAGTAGAAGGCTTGGACTATGGAGAGACCTTCGCTCCGGTGGCACGTCTTGAAGCTATCCGTATCCTCCTTGCATATGCATCTAGTCATAAAATGAAATTATTTCAAATGGATGTAAAGAGTGCTTTCTTGAATGGCTTCATCAATGAAGAAGTCTATGTGGAGCAACCTCCCGGTTTTGAGGATGCTACATATCCTAACCATGTCTATAGGTTGCACAAAACATTGTATGGACTCAAGCAAGCTCGTAGGGCATGGTATGAGAGGCTCCGGGATTTTCTTATTGAAGCGGGATTCAAGATTGGTAGAGTGGACAACACTCTCTTCACAAAGATAATCAACAAAGAACTCTTCATTTGTCAAATTTATGTTGATGATATTATCTTTGGCTCTACTAATCTTAAAGTGTGCAAGGATTTTAGTGAACTCATGACTAGGGAATTCGAGATGTCAATGATCGGAGAGCTCAACTTGTTCCTTGGGTTTCAAATCAAGCAATTGAAGGAAGGGACTTTCATTCATCAAGAGAAGTACACCAATGATATTCTCAAGAAGTTCAAGATGGATGATTGTAAGCCGATCAAGACTCCAATGCCTACTAATGGACATCTCGACCTAGATGAGGGAGGTAAATCGGTTGACCAAAATCTTTACCGTTCTATAATCAGTTCTCTTCTTTATCTTACCGCATCTAGGCCCGATATCATGTTTAGTGTTTGTATGTGTGCTCGGTTTCAAGCCAACCCTAAAGAATCTCACCTAAGTGCTTTAAAAAGGATCCTTAGATATTTAAAATACACACCTAGCATTGGCTTGTAGTACCCCCATGGTTCTTGTTTTGAGCTCTTGGATTATTCTGATTCGGACTTTGCCAGATGTCGAGTAGACCATAAGAGTACTTCGGGTGGGTGCCATTTGCTAGGTCGCTCTTTGGTTGTTTGGTCCTCTAAGAAGCAAAACTCTGTGGCCTTATCCACCGCGGGGGCTTGTTGTGCTCAAATCCTCTATATGAAGCAAAGCCTCTTGGATTATGGTGTGGTTCTAGATAGGGTTCCCCTCCTTTGTGACAATGAGAGTGCCGTAAAATTTGCTAACAACCCGGTTCAACACTCTCGCACCAAGCACATTGACATCCGTCATCACTTCTTGCGAGACCACGTTGCAAAAGGGGACATTGTCCTTTGTGGTGTTCGCTCCGAGGAGCAATTGGCGGATATATTCACCAAGCCTCTTGATGAAAACACCTTTTGTAGGCTTCGAAGTGAATTAAATGTGCTTGATGCGTCCAACATCATGTAATGCTTGTCATATAGTTTGCATTTGCATATGTACATGATTAGGGTCTTGTCTAACCTTGATGAGATAGTGATGAGTATGGGTCTTGCTTGAGCCGGTGGTTCTCTTGTTTCGCTCAAGGCATGAAGAATGGCTCATCATGAATAAGCTCATCAAGGGTTCAAAATTGGCAAGATAGTTTACCTTCTCGCTTGCATTTATGCTTGGCATGTAGATGCACTCATGTTTATTTTCATGCATTTGTCCTTGCATAGCATTACGTGAGAGAAGTCACAAAGGAATGAGAAAGTTGGTTAGAGTTCAATGCAAATCAACAACTCTTAAGGTGTGATGAGACAAATGATTGTGCTTAATGCCTATTGAGTTAAGTCCTAACGAGCTTATCGTGTCAATCTCTAAGTTCAAAGGCAATTAACTCATACATTCCCTTTTTGGAGCTCCCTCCCTCTTTTGGTTCTTAATTTGCATATTTTTATCTATGGTTTATCCCTCTTTAGGGAGCTAATTGTGTATTATAAGTATTTTATAAAGGAGTGCTTGAGGGGTGAGGTTGTCACTCAGGATTGATCCAAGGATGTGCTTGTGTTGGCTTGTGTGTGACATTCGACGGATCAAAAATGAGAAGTAGTTCAACAAAATCGAATTGTCACCGTCGGATGAACCAACACCCTGTAGGTTCTAGCGTCGGATCATCCGGTGAAGGGGTCTGGGCGCTCAGTTGCCCTCTGTTAGAAAATTTCGCAACGTCGGATGAACCGACGCCTTCGCGTCTTATACCATCGGTTCATCCGGTGCTGAAGGAATTTTTCCATCTTCTCAGACCCACACGCAACTGCTCCGACGCGTTATAAAATTAGGCCGTCGGACCATCCGATGCCTTGTTTCACACAAGAGCTCAGTTACACCGACGGTTCGACCGACGCTTCTATTTTCCCAACGTCGGTTCATCCGACGCTACTCTGAAACGTGGGTCCTACTTGTCATCACCGTTGGCGGTCGCTTCACACTCTAACCCTAACCCGACGCCGCCCGCACCCGTTCGCCGCCGTTCGTGCTCGTGAGCCACCCCTCGCCGCCTCTGGCCACCATGTGCGCGCGCAAGCCTCTCCGCCGCCCTCCGTCGCTCCCTCGCGCTCACCGCCGGCCGCCGCGCCGCTCCCCCGAGCAAATCTCACGCGCGCGCGCTGCCGCAGCCCCGAGCTAGGGTTTGGCCGCCTTCCTCAATTCCGGTCAGGCGCCGCCGTCCAGTCCCGCCGGCGGCCGTCTAAGGGTGCGCAAGGAACAGGTCTTCTGCCACAGCAGCTTCTCGTCGTCAATCCTTCACGCTGTGGTATGGATTTGGGCCATCCTCCCCTCCCTTTGCCCTGTTCCTCAGTTCCTGTGCACTGTTCCTTAGGGCATTTGATCCTGTTCTTCACATTTGAACTTCAGTGCTTGAAATCTAGCATCTTGTGGTCCTAAAATTCCTAGCATTTGTTCCTGCTCATCCTTAATCTAGGAAAATTCTAGGAAATTGATCATGCTCTTAGGGGTAGCATTAAATTGTTCACAGTTTTTGATCCTTTGAGCATGTTCATGGTGATCTGTGCAAAAACCTCTCACTTTTGTCCACACACACATATCTTGTTCACCTAAGGACCTACCTAGCCTTCCTACTCATGAGTACTTGTAACATGGAAAGCACAAGAAGTTGGCTAAATCTTGTTCACACATATTGCACATCTTGATCACCTAAGGATTGACCTAGCCTCTCATTTTACTCATGTGGTCACTTTTCTCCTAGAATTTTCTTATTTAGGCTCATATCCTGCTCATATGCTATGCATAAGGACCCATATCTCTAGTTACTTATCTCGTTTATTCGTCTCTAGCCATTCTATAATCTTCTACTTTTTTCTCTCATAGATGGCAGGCGATAAGCGAAAGGGTAAAGCGGTAGCCGAGCAGAAGAAGAAGAAGAGCAGACAGCAGAAGGAGTGGGGGTGAGTACTAGCAGTGCCCGACACCTAGGACAGCCTCAGAGGGGCATACGGATTTCCGAGGGCACACAGCGTCAGGGGGAGCAGCCCCAGAGTGAGCAGCAGCAGTAGCAGCCAGAGTAGCAGACACGGCAGTAGCAGCAGCCACGTAGGTCAGGCAGAGGGCACCAGACCATAGAGCGTACAGAGTCACCACCCTGACTAGCCAGGTCCAGACCTCGGACACGAGGTGGTCACACTCAGCCACAGCCGACACCGCGACAGAGGAGAGCTGCAGCTGAGGAGCTCATATAGAGAGAGAGAGCAGTAGGCACTCGACCCCCAGCTCCCCAGAGGTCCACGAGTAGAGGCTTTTAGAGCCTATCTCCGTGACCTCCGTCACTTGCCGAGGCCGAAGATTCGGCGGTTGAGGAGTGTACCAGACGACAAGTGGTTCCCACGGGGTAGAGAGGAGTGTGACCCCAGGTTCTGGACTATCCTTCAGGAGAGCTTCTATGCCTCCTATACTCACAGAGGGTCTCAGCTCAGCCAGCACCGTATGCTACAGTTCACAGCTCCCAGGGCAGCTGCAGCTGGAGAGGCGATCCTCCCCTTCTTCGACTACCAGCGGGGTTTGGTGGACTTAGTGACTCGGAGGTCACGATACGTCCCCGACTGGGTCAGAGTTGTCTACGCCAGCGTGTCCGTCGACGCTGACCGGGTCACCACCAGATTCATGTTTATGGGTCAGCAGCAGCGGCTTACTCGAGAGGGGATTGTAGAGCTGCTTCAGGTGGATCTACACGATGACTCTATTCACTACCTGGCATACCCCAACGTCGAGCCTCCTTGTCGTGCACACTCACGTGTCCTACCTACCGACGAGGAGATCAGTTTCCTGTTCCAGCAGCCTTTCCTTCCCGGCACACCCAGGACACCAGATCATCTGATTCGCGAGGCTTACGTGGTTCACTACGCCCTCAGACGAACTGTACTCTACCGGATGGGGCATGTAGAGTCCTTGACAGGGGTGCAGCAGTGGCTACTGATGTATGTGATGGCGAAGCACCCCTTTGACCTCATGGATATCATGCTAGCAGAGATCAAGGACGCCATTATGGATGGCATGGGGATGACACGACAGCAGCCTTTCCCTCACTGGATCAGTTGGTTGCTGTCCCGGCTCGAGGCTCAAAGGTATGTCGGGATGCTTCAGTCGTCGAAGTTCGTGTTTCCGACCTACCGGCCTCCGATGCCAGGTGACAGGAGGAGAGGCCCGAGAGGCCTGAGGAGAGCCGAGGAGACACTACAGGCTCGGGCAGTAGTAGAGGCAGTTATGGACGAGGCAACCCGACAGGATGCTACTCTTGCTACAGCAGAGGCACCTCTTCCTCAGTACATTGCCACAGACGACGAGTCCTCTAGTGACGACGAGGATTCCACACCTGCTCGAGAGCCCGTTTTCAGAGTCCGTCAGTCACACAATGACGAGGCAGGAGGCTCCACCTTGCTAGGACAGAGAGAAGCTGAGTCACCGGTTCCCATGATCACAGCTGCTCAGGTGACTCAGCCAGACCAGCTCACTACACTGATCTCGTCTATGGCTGCTGAGACTCGGGCGACTCTCCAGGTAAAGCAGCAGATGCAGGCTCAGTTCCAGCAGTACAAGGAGTCGCAACAGGTGATCCTAGAGGGGATCCGTCAATAGCAGGAGGCTCAGAGGTAGCAGATTCTACAACACCAGATGTTGACTTCACAGATGTTCACCTTCATGTCTGGTTTCCTTGGTCAGCTCTTCCAGTAGTCAGGACTTCAGCTGCCTCAGCCACCTACCACTACCGAGCTACAGGCTGACCCGACAGCGCCTCTTCCTCCAGCAGGCGGGTTCGTGAACGTTCCCCTGGCGACTTTCCCACAGTCACCTCTACGCGTTCGCTGTACCTCAGACGACGACACCACAGGCAGTGGTCACTTCTTCCTTCCTGGCTCAGCTTCAGATGACCACGCCTACGTCGTCACAGCTGGTGTCTCCGCTTACCACAGGAGCACTCATCTTCGAGACACTAGCTCGCGCCACTTTGCCCAGTCCACCGGTGTCTTCACCGCTTCCGACGTTCACTACACCGAGGGCAGAAGGTTTGGGACAGGAGGACCACTACCTTCGAGCGATCAGGGAGCAGATCTCATCAGCACTTGCCTCCGACACCGTTCCTCCTGCTCCCGAGGCTACTACAGCTCCCGAGGCCACTCAGACTCCGACTTCAGGCACCAGGTCGACTACAGCTCCACCAGCTCCACCTCCTCCGGCTCCGGGTCCTTCCTCTCCGACTTGGTCTCTTCTCAGCGAGGAGGACGACGACGACAACACTTCCGTCTTCTCTGTGTGACCTTCGAGAGTTGTCTCTACTTCACCGCCGGATCCTTCCTCTCCGCCTCAGGCTTAGTCTCCTTTTTGGTGCTTGTTGCCAAAGGGGGAGATAGATAGGGGGAGTAGAGATAGGGGAAGTTAGGGGAGAGTGTAGGTTTTGGAGTTTTTTGTAGCCTCTCTTGCTTTTATTGAGCTTCATGATGAGACATGTATTTGGATCTTGTGTATGTCGATTGTTTACATGTCTACTCATGCTTGTGTGTTTACTTAATGCATGTGTGTTTACCACTTATTCCATTTCATGCATTAGAAGTAGAGTTTATATGTTTTTAATTCAAATTTTCGTATATCTCTACTCGTGTTGTCATCTATCACCTAAAAGGGGGAGATTGTAGCGATCTAGGCCCTTTTGCACCTTTGGTAAGGGTGTGTTTCGATGATAAATGGCAACCATATGCTTGTGACTAACCTTTGTTTGAAGCGGATTTCTAATTGGGTTATTGTCACGAGTATTGAATGGAATGAGACCCCTCAATTTGAATTAATCGACTCAATTTGGTCGAAGACTGCAAGGCTAAGGACTTTGTTAGTTCCAAGTGTCGCAAAGGAGATGAAGGACACTTGGATTGCTAGTTGAAGTTTCGATCGTACTATTAAGAGGGGTTCGTACACTAGTTGCTTGACCATGCACTCCAAAAGCCATAAAATATGCACACTCAAGTTCCTTGGATGCTATCTAGCACAGAGAGTTCATGGAAGTAAGGTAGAAGCAAAAGAATCGACGAAAAACTCAAAGGTGCTGAATTGGATGAGTTGAAATCAAGTTTATAGCGTCGGATGATCCGACACCCAAGTTTTAACATGCGTCGGATGAGTTCTGCAGCCAACAGATTCAAAATGGACCGTCGGATGAACCGACGGTACAGGCATCGGTTCACCCGACGCCTTAGGGTTTAGCTACAGTTCCGGTCATGGGTCTGCACTTAAGCATTAGACGATCCGAAGCCTTGACCATCGATTCATCCGACGGTTGCATTAAAATTCAAGAGAGACGCGCCAAGACTTCTGCTTCAGCACCGGATGAATCGATGCTTGGATTGTACTCAGCGGTTCATCTGATGCCTTGATTCAGATCATACAGTACCGGCCCAAGTGTGGTGCCTTCAGCACCGGATGATCCGACGGGGCGTCGGTGTATAGCATCGGCGCATTGTCTGGGTTTTTTGGTTCAACGGCTATATTGGAGTCTGTGAGTGACCGGATGATCCGACGCTCAGCAGGGGGGCACCATTGGTTCATCCGACGGTACAACTTTTTTAGGGGACTTTTCCAACGGCTAGTCTTCTTTGCTAGGCCAATAAATAAGCCCCTCCTGCCTTTCTAGAGCTGTCTTTGCCACTCTGAAGATCTATTGCAGCCTAGAAGAGAAGGAGAGTGTGTTCTTGCCTATTGGGATTTCTCTTCCTCTTCATTGAGGTGCTCTTTCTTAGTGAGCAAGAGTTTCAAGGTGCATACATGGCTTAGCTGAGTGCTCAGGTCAAGTGAAGGTGTGCGGGCTTGTTACTCTTGGAGTTTGACGGCTCCTAGACGGTCTAGGTGACTTGGGGGTTCTTCGTGAGCTTTTGGAGTTTGTGGGAGCCTCAAGACAAGCTTGGTGTACACGGTTGGAGACCCACCATTCTGGAGATGGAGAACGGGTACTCTTAATGAGCACTTGTGTCTTTGTAACTCAAGGGGGATCGATACTCTAAGTGAGTGCTCCAACGTGGATTAGGGGGAAGCGTCAACTTCTCGATACCACGGAAAAAAATCTGGTCGCCTCTTGTCCCTCTTATTTACTTCTAGCACTTACTTCAGTACTCTATTTCCGCTCTCAAGTTTCTTTGCCTTTGTTCTAGCTTGTTTCGCTTGTGTGCTTCATATCTTGCCTAGGTTGTCATATTACCTCCTAGAGTGATATTTGCTAAGGAAACTTGTGATAGTGTGCTCTAGTAGTAGGGAAGAACTTTTTTAGTATGGGCAACACTAGTTGATAGGTTAAGGATTTCGTTTTTCTTAGAGCATGCAAAACACCTCCCATATTCAAGCCCCTTTCCTATGTGACTAGATCCTACAAGTGGTATTAGAGCTAGGCTCCCTTTTGCTTGGCTTAACCGCCTAGGGAGATGGGGAAGGGAAGCGGCAATGGCCCTCCAAGGTTGGCGGGGAAGCGCTTCACCTTTTGGGCACATAGAATGGCTAGCTATCTTCAAGCTCAACATCATGATGCGTGGCGCACTACCATGTATCTGTTGCCTTCGGTTCCCACCGAGAGTGAGGCTAAGTGGAATGCACGTGCTATGTGAGGCCTAGATGAGGAGTTGTTTGATCGGGTCTTTGCTTTGCCCACCTCTCATGAGGTGTGGATGGAACTCAGAGAAATCCATGTGGGTAACAAAAAGATCTGTGAGGAAAAATATGAGTTGCTCAAGTTGGAACTCAATGAGTTTAAAACTTGACTCACTAAAATGCTAAACTGCTTGAACCTTAGCCATCCACCATATGGCCTTGCATGTTATGTTGTTTCCTCTTGCTGAGTACGTCATGTGCTCACGCTTGTTTACTTTCTTGTACCTACAACACTCGGATTGCTGCTCAGACTGGGAAAACTTTGAAGATTTCCCCGGAGATTTCCAGGAGTTCTAGGTGTGTGTGTCTTCAGTCAGCTGCCTGTGGAGGCACTTTATCCGCTGCGAGAACTCGTTATTTATGTTTTGTTTAAGCCTTTGGTCATGTAATAACTCTTTATTCGTGTGGCACTGATTTTGGTATTCACAATGTCGTTGCGTGTGTGTAACTTGATCCTGGCGCACACGTGATCCATGCATTCGGTTTTGCCTTTAAAACTAGGTGTGACAACCGGAGTCTTCAGCAGTGGCATCTCCGATAAGCTTCAGACCCTTATCGGGGTTCCGCCGCCTCATCAACCTCTGCATCCCCTCGAAGCACAATGCCTCCGGATGATTGGCCTCGCAGAAGCGCCGCTCAAAGCACGATCTGACGTACCGATTCTTGCACGCCTCACGAAGATCACGCAGCGACACATGTAGTAGTACCTCATCGGAGTTGCAGATGCGCTAGAAGGTGCCACAAATTTTACTGCGAAGGTTCAGAAAATGGAAAACAGCCACATCCTTGATGGAGTGGATGATAATCTTGGTGAGAAGTTCATCTGGCAGCAGCAGCATCAAGCACACCACGGTGGCCATCAAGGAGAAGGGAGGAAATAGCATAGCGACGGGGTTTGGAATTTGAATGGCGACAAGGGTTGAAGTTGGCGGCGACGAGAGATGAAGTTCGAAAGGAGGATTGAAGTTGAAGAGGGATGAAGTTGGCAATGAGGATTGAAGTTGAAGCAGCGAGGCGACGAGCTCGAGGCTTGAAGGTTGAAGATGGCGCCTCGGCCATGTCGTAATAAAACAATATATGGAAATTGAAAAGGCGCCGCAGTTTGGCTGCTGCCGTTGACAAGTGGGCCCGACATCATTGCCCTGCCCCTTCTCCTTCCCGCGTAAGTGAAAGGCGACGCGTGGCTTCGCGCCCGAGACAGAGACCGATGCACAATCGAGTGGCACGTATTGGCAGTAATGGAGTAGTGGGTGGGGCAGAGGCGCCTAACGGTTCTGCGTCTTGTCAATATAACTCCCTCGCCCAGTCGCCCTCCCCTGCTTTCCCCTGCTTCTTCCATAAGCGTGTCATCTTTTTCTTCACTTCTTATTCCTCTTTGCGATTCACCACTACAAATCTTCGGTCACCGAGAGAAGGAGATGGCATCGAGGAGCCCACCGCCATCGAAGCAGGGACAAAGAGAGGACGACAACGACGAAAGCCGCCGTCGGAAGAAGTTGGAGAAGGGGAAGGACTCGGCGGCCAAGGACGCCGGTGAGGAATCGCTCTTCGACGACAATAAGTTCACCGCCGAGCTGCTCAGGAGCGCCTTCAGAAAGCTTGAAGGTGTTGGCGAGGCGTTTGACATCAAGGCGCATCATGATGTGTACAAGGACCCGACCATGAAGGGTCTCGCCTTCAGGATCGACGAGTTGGCTGAAAAGCCCGAGAACCTCCCCGTGGTCAAGTGGGTTGCCCACCGCCACTTCTTCTTCGACGACAGTGGCTCCAACGGCGGCGACGGCAGCCACGGTGACGATGGCAGCCACGGAAATGACGGCGGCAACGACGGTAGCCACGGCGGCGACGGCGGCGACGACGACGGGACTCCGACAAAATGATAGACTCCTCTACCAATTAGTAACAATAATGTCTTTGTGTGCTTTTGTGTCTTCGTCCGGTTCTTGGACATGAACTGCTTAGTTTGTCTGTCGATCATGAACTCCTTAGTTAATTAGTTTGGTTGTTAGATTTTGTATGTCATGAACTTGATCTAATATACTCGAGTAGATCCAACCGAGTTGTGATGAACTGTGTTCTGTTGTGATTAAGTGGAGATCTGTTGTGACAAATTAGTTCTTATTAGTGTAGTCATTTCCGACGCAGGTTAGCCTGCTGACGCTGACGTTGACGCGTGGGCCAGTGTCATTGGTGACGATGGTTAGTGAACCCGCATCGCATTTGTTGGCAGTTGGGTCCGGGCGGGCAGGCAACGGTTATCTTTTTTTATATTGGCTGCTGATGCTGACGCGTGGGCCTGTCACAATTTTTTTTGGAATGAAACTTGCTTCCCTAATTTATTAGAGCCCATAAAACAACACCTAAAAACTCATAAAAATACGAACAATTCGTATTTGGACATTCAGTATTTGAATAAAATATCAACAGTCATACTTGTGTGCCAAAAATTCATATATTTCGTTTTTACACCCCATGGTAATTATATAATAATTCTAATAACATCAAATTTGCTCTAAAAAATCTACAAATTGACTTCGCAACATAATTTGGGTACCTAAACTTGTGTTCGAAATTTCAAGTGGTATCGATGAAGGAATAATATACTTGTGTACAAATGTCTTCATCTCTCACATAGTTTCCTAGAATGTTTGCTTGAACATTGAAGATTTCCACACTTTGCAACATGTTCGAACTCATATGCATTTGAAAACTTAACAAAACCTTGTGTTCACCTTAATCTTATGAAATGTAAAGTTCCATCACTAATGGTTGTGTAAAACAAATATTATTTGTATGTTGTACATATAAAGAACAAAATAAGGCATATAAACATCACTCAACAAATGGAATGTACACTAAACAATGAAATTAATGAATAGATGGTGATTTTAGAAAAAAAATAGAAAAAAGTATAAAATTTGGACTAATAACGACGAAGAAATACTTGTTAAAACATTTGATTGCAGATTAAAAGGAGAAATGTGAACTGTTCTTCATTTGAACAGAACTGGGCCCCACAGTCATTAGCGACACGGGGCCGATACCCGCGTCGGATTTGCTACTCTCCCAAGATTTTACACAGATAATTCGAGCATCATACAAAAGCTAATCTACTATTGATTTCCTATTCTCTGTGCGAAGTTCACCATTTCCCAGCGCAACCTATCTATATGCCATCTTGCTCTACAGAGAAATTCGAAGCCATCCTTTTTCCACGCCGCAGCCGCCGCCGGTGCCTGCGCACGGCTGAACGCCGCACACCTGTGCCGGAGGCGGCAGCGGTTCACCCCAAATGCGCCAAGTCGAGTAGTGGAGCGCACGTGCGGCCTTCTCGCGCAAAGGCAGACACCCCTCGTTGCTTAGCCATTTCAACGTCGTACTGTCGCCGCCCGCGACCCGCCTCATGTACCCCTTCGCGGTGTCGTTGGCGGCGGCACCACCATTATCTCTGTAGAGCAAGATGGATATATATAGGCCGCCGCATCGTGCCCACCCTCGGCAGCGCACCAGAGATCATTGATCCACTGTGTTCAATGAAGAAGGCTTTGATTCCGGAGAGGAAACAAGCCTCTGGATTCCTGAGACCGCTCAGCATAGCAAGGAATGCTTTGTAAGCGGTGGGGTTCCACAACCAAAAAATCTCATCTCGTATCCCCTCTATCGACAAATGCCAGCCGATGTCGTCGTGGCCACACACGCGGCGCATGGTCGAGCAAGTACCGCGTAGGCTGCGGAGGTCAGCCAAGGGCCGCTCTGAGGTTGCACCAACGCGTGCCGCAATCTCAATGCAGAGGTCTTGAGGGAGGCCCAGCATCAGCGATGACGGCTGGTGCCGCGTGCTTCTTCCCGACATGCTACCCATCTCCGGCTGGGAATGATGACAATGAGGAGTAGGCACTTGATGTTTTTCGCGGGTAGAGATGAAGGGGCAGGGGATCTAATTGTTTTGGAAGGAGAAGATACGGGAGATTTGTTTCCAAACACGGTTTAAGTATGCAATGGAGACGACGTTTCGTTACCCTGCGTATCATTTAATTCTATATTGGAATCACTACCTCTGCAGCTCTGCTCTCAGCCATTGAATGGCAACAGTTTCGCCATTGACCGTCTTGGGAACCTCTTCTCGTTTCCTGTGCTTTTGATGTTATCCCTTCCTTTCTTTTTTGGAGATGATGACTACATTGGATGTTTTGGATGGAGGTGTTAGTGTTAGTTTGTAGCAAACTAACCCAAAACTAACACTTTGGAGCCAAACACATGTGTTAATTTGGAGGTGTTAAAAACTACCACTAACAGTAACACTAACATCTACCATCCAAACTCGGCCATTGGAGACAATGTTTGCTTACTTCGCGTATCATTTAAGTCTAAATTGGAATCACTACCTCTGCAGCTCTGCTCTCAGCCATTGACTAGCAACAATTTCACCATTGACCGTCTCGGGAACCTTCCCGGCCGTTCCTGTGCTCTTGATCTTATCCCTTCCTTGTTTTTTCTATAAAAAGGCACCGATGCCTATCGGTCCTCCTCACTTCAAGTTGCTTCCTTCTTCTCTAGATTTAGATCTAGCTATATAGTTCCTTCTTCTGATACAATAAAGCGAGTCACTTGCTTCCTTCTTCTTTAGATCTAGATCTAGCTAGTATATGGTTCCTTCTTCTGATACAATAAAGCAAGTCACTTGCTTCCTTCTTCTCTATATCTAGATCTAGCTATGGAGCAAAGAATATATCTTGTAGGGCGCAACCTTTTGCTTTTCTCTCTTCTTCCTCCTCCTCGATCTCTCAGTTGCTAGAAGAATTCTTGTGATAGGGGGTGATTGGGTTGCTCATACCTCTAACACAGCTGTCGGAAGAATTCTTGTGACATACTCCTTCCGCGTAGCCGTGTCCGTGGAAGGTAGCCCAAAACCTCATGGCATCAGGATGAATAATTTCATCCTATGTCCAATGATCATTGTTTTCAGGATGAATAATCCTTCATCCCGTGTCCAATGATCATTATTTTTCCTATGTTTTCTCCTTCCACTCGCAGAATGCTCTTGCGAACCAAAAGTGCAGGTTAAGCTAGGAAGCTTTGTGGTCTCATTGCAAGCCAGGAATCAGTCCTCTAAGCCATCAACAAAAATGAAGCTTGTTCAATGACCACGTGCAGCAAGATCGACGACCTGCGAGCAAGATCGATGTGTGTGTGTGATTTTGCATATCTCGTCATGAAGATATGGCTGCATTGTAACCTTGTTCTGATGTATCAATCATGACTGTAATCTCTGTGTGTATGATTTTGCATATCGCATCATGAAGATATGGCTGCATTGTAACCTTGTTCTAATGTATCAATGATGACTGTAATCTGTGTGTGTGTGATTTTGCATCTCAAGAGACATGCTTTTGTGATTATCTCTGTGCAGTACAATTTTTTGTATGATTTACCTACTCACTTGCAAAGCTTGAAGAACAAGCCGACGGGGGCTGGCTAAGAGCAACTCCAACAGTTTGGCAAATCAACTTGTTTCTCTCAGGATTCCTGATGTAAGTTAGATCTGGATTTGGCAAGTGAAATTATGCCAGATTGTTGGAGATGAACTCTTTATTTACTTGTCATATCTTTTTAGAAGTTGGCAAAGCTCAAGATTTGCCAAGTAAAATTTGGCAAACTCTTGGATGTAATCTATTCGTGATTTCGCATAGTTCGTTAGTCCTCATCTCTTGCCCGTAACAATGGCGACGCGGGTTCGTTAATCCTTGTCTCTTGCCTGTTACTGAACTGAAGCAAAATATATAAAATTAGAATATATATAATATCTTTGACAGAATATATTACAAGTAGGATTCAAATTCCACCACATCCCATATATTACAAAAAGAATTGAAATTCCACCAATACATCGCATCCTTTATATTACAAAACGGATTCCATTCCACCAATAGATACATCCTCCGACATTACAAAAAAGGATTTAATAGAAATCAGGCTTGCTTTTTCTTCCTTGATTTCTGTATATGGATTCTTTCACTATGGTCGCTTCGCAAGTACGGTGTTTTGTTAGTTCCGAAGAGTTGGGGCTTGTATGAAGTGTCAAAGGATGGAATTTCGTCAAACTGGTTGTATTCCTCCTCCTCAACAACATTTTCAATCCCAACAATCCTTTTTTCAGGCATAACAACAGACCAGTTCTTCTTTGCAAGGTCAGGTACATAGAACACTTGCTCAATATGCGTCTCAAGTACGAAATTATTGGTAACAACTTTATAGCCCGTTACCAATACGGCAGCGATCAGTAACGGACTTAAGCAGCCCGTTACTAATAGGGTATTGATCGGTAACAGACTTTACAAGCCTGTTACCGATAGGTTTGGCATTTGTAACGGGCTCTTTTAACATCAGTTACAAAGAATTTATGTAACGGACGTTTAAGAAGCCCGTTACCAGAAGTCCACATTGGTAACCAGCGTTGTGGAGGCCAACCCGGGGGGTCATCCTGGCACGCTTATAGGTAACGGGCGCCAAACAACAACTGTTACAGATGTGGGTGGATGTAACGGGCGTTAAGGGCCCGTTACAAATGCTACGTGACCTATTTGAGGTTTTCACGTAGTGGGAAGGTCTAGCCACACTGATCCAACCTGCCGCGAACCACTGCAAGCCAAGTTGTCCTCGATTGTCGATGCCGCAAGCGCCATCCTATAACGTTGTTCCACATCGTACTGACAACGCGTAGCAACGCCAGCCGCCATGGCCCGCTGCAAGCAGTTGAAAGGCAACCAAACGTCGACTCCTGAACACCAACAAGAAAGTGGCTGCCCCGATGTGAGGTAACAAACACCCTTCCGACACACCACACGACGGAGTTGCCAACCCGGCCCAAGCTGCCGAAGATAGTGGACCGTCCCCCAAGCTGAGCGTCGTCTCTAGAGACGACACCTCCAAGGAGGTTACGACGCCAATGGCGTCGCCATCGCTCGTTAAGAAGCTAAACAGGGTTTTCACCTAGAGACCACGTGTAGCAAAGTCATAGCTTCGGAATGACGCCCCCCACATAGAAGACGACGTCCGAGGACACCGTCGCCATTTCGCCAGTATGAAGCTGGTGAGGGCTTTCGCCCAGAGCAACCGACCCCGCAGCACGCGCATGGCGCAGGAGCCGGCATCACCTCCACGGCCACTCCAACAAAGTGACATCTCGACCGCAAAACCACACCTCCACTGCAGAAGCTTCCTTCCAAAGTCGCTCATCCCGACCACCGGAGCCCCAACCATGTCGCCATGGCACAGCGAGAACTCCACGATGGTCGTCGCCGTCCTCACCACCCAACGCTTCCGACGCCCCAGCCGTAGCACCACACCTCTGCCGGGGACCTACCGGTCGCCAAAGGACGCCGCCTCCAAAGCCCGCATGGCGCTAGGCGGGGCGCCGCGAAGCCCATGCTGCAGACGCCCTTCATCGCACGCCGATAGCCGCGAGGGGCCGCACCCACACGTAGGGTAGCCACGTCGTCCCCCACGACTACTCCGGCCGGATCTGCCACCGGGCCGCCGCCGACAGACCCGACGACAGAGCTTCTTCGTGCAGCTTCTCTACTCGGAACCCGCGCCGGAAGCTGAGAGAGGTCCAGCCGCCAATGTCCTGGTTCCGAGCGGTAGGGGAGGGGAGCGGGGGCTGGCCGGCTGGGCCCTGCCCGAGTCACCCTGAGCGGGGGCGACGTGGGGGCAGGTGTTGTTACAGCAGGTCTTGTTGAAATTGATCTAGACACATCGACACTGGAAGATAAGAGTTGGTAGGCTGGCATACATGTTCCAACTAGGTATATATGCCAAAGTGTCACTTAGTTCAGTTAGGGCTATTTGCGCAATAGTACATTATTTTTTCTGCGTACAAAACCACTATATACATCAGTTAGGGTATGCTCTACCAAATCATAGTCACAAAAGCAATATATGGAATATTTGCTTTCTTAACTTTATCCAGAATATTCGATAAACTGGTTATAAATATATCAGTTGTAAAAGTTTAAATTTTTTTAGTAATTGCATTTAACCAACTAATTTAGCCAGACAAAAATTGCACAACATAAAGTGTTTTTTTAAATGGACGTATGTACATGTATTGGTTTATTTACAACTGAGGGTGGCAGTTTGAGTGTTTTGAAAGGGTAAAAACTGGAAATTTATTCATGTTGCTAAATTGCCATGGACCATGGCCAAATAGGTACAAAGGAATTCTTCTTCTGCGATCAAGTTCATTCATATGCATTCATGTTACATTCCCTAGGTCGTACTGTCTACCTACTTTGTACAGTGTGGACCCCCAAGACAGTTCAGTGGAGCGTATTTGGAAATGATCAGAGACTGTAATAAGTTCAGCTGTATTTCTTTCACGCATGGCGCTATATGCATGCTTTTGGTTCTTAATGCACACGTACACACGATGCAGTCTCTTTAGCAGGGGAATATGGTAAATATACTGCAAGTTCAAGATCAGGGAATCTCAGCAGGGGGCTCGCACAATGTACAACCCTCCAATGCTGTCTTCTGACATACCCGCGCATCTTTGGCTGTGGCTTGCGGGGTGGTCAGGCCAGAGGTGGATGTGCCGAGTTGTTTCTAACTTTCCAGCGATGCAAAAACTCGACACCATTCGTCCCTTTGGCAGAAATGGGTCCAGTTTCTAGTTTGAATGAGCATGGATCAGAATGGCACAAACCAAATACATGAGAGTACCCCCAGGTGACTTGCCGACCAATTACGTACTGTTGCTGCAGCTGGCTGAAGTGTGGTATTTATATTCTCTTGCTGCTGTGTCACTACGTTTGCCGTGAGCCCCATACTCATCACAAACCCCGGTTTGCTCTTGGCAAATAGTTTGTCCTGAGTTGCTCTCGACAAAGTACTCACGGCAAACAAGATCACGGCAAATAGCTATTTGCTGTGAGTCAAAGCTCGAGGTCACGGCAAAGGTGTGCCATGAGTACGTATGACTCTCGGCGAACAGTTCTAAAAAAATAAAAAACAAATCAACATGGCACCACAATTCGACAGGTCAGGCACCACGGCCCCACCAACCGGCTGCCACGGCCCCACCCCACCGCCGTCACCACCTCCCCGTAATAGCCGAGCCGCCACCGCCACCTTTACCACCAGGACCAGGTTGTGACCTCATGGGAGCGAAGAGGAAGCCGTCGGGGGAGAGAAGGTCGTGGCTGCCACTGGGGGAGAGAAGGTTGTGCCGGATCTGGAGGAGCCGCAGAAAAAGAAGCCACACATGGGGAGGAAGGTCGTCGACGACAGAAAGGAGTGATTCTGCCGCCCCTTCGCTGGATCCGCCATCCGCCATCACAGTGCCGACCACAGAGGGGGAGGAGCTTGAGGCTGCGCCTGATGAAGCTCGTGGCCGCCGTGGTGGAGGAGGTCGCCGACGTGGGGATCTGGATCGGGCTTCTGTGGAGAGGACAGAGGAGCGGCTGTCGCTAGATCACACGTGTCCATCGGCGTGGGGGAGGGAGCAGGCCGTCATTGGATCTCGCGCAGAGACGGCCGCCGCCACTGCACCTCGCCCCGCTGCCACCATGAGGTGAGGGACAAGCGGAGGGGAGAGGAGGGGGCGACGAGACTGCGACGGAGGACGGGAAGCGACGTTGAGCCGTGGAGGGAGGGAGGGAGGGAGGGAGGGAGAGAGAGAGAGAGAGAGAGAGAGAGAGAGAGAGAGAGAGAGAGAGAGAGAGAGAGAGAGAGAGAGAGAGAGAGGCGGTGGTGATGTGGAGGGAGGAGGTCGACTACGGAAGCTTGGAGGGAGGGAGGAGGAAGAAGGGGGGGAGGAGGCCAGCGACAGCGGCTTAGAGGGAGGAGTGAAGGAGGGGGAGGGGGTTATATAGTCTAGGGTTTGGGGGGAGGAGCCAGCGGGTTATTGGGCCGACCGACCCAATTAGGCTTTGTTCTGAGTTTGAGTTTCGACCCACAGGAAAAAGATTTTTAAAAATAAGTAAATCAAATGCATTTAAATAGTTAAATATAGCAAATAAAGAAAAAATATCAAATTTTAGTATGGAGTAGCACATGTAGTTTGTGGAGAATATAACAAAATTGAATTCAAATTCCAATTTGAATGTCTCTTTACCTTCAAATCTAACTACCTCCTTAAGCTCATAAAATTTCTTTGGAGATGTTTTGGTTTTTAAGCAATGTACATGACAAAATGTGAGAAACACATCCAGTTTTTTACCACGACATCCATGTATGATATCATGAGATATTGACAAATTCATGATTTCCAGACTTCATTTGCATTTTTAGAATTTTAAAATCATTCAAACACACGTCTCTGATCGTGTTCCTAGACAAGGTGTTCGAAATTTCTTTTGATTTTATGGCTAAGGTCTCAAATTTGGCTAAATAACATGAAAATAAATTTTCCACTTATTTTCTTCTATTATTTGAATCAGTTGGTTCAAATTTAAATTTATTAAAAAAATACATGAAATGTAATTAATTAGTTAAATATAAAAAAATGCAAAATGTGTTAAATTTTAACATAGAATACTACCTGTTGTATGTGAAGAGTAGAAAAAATTTGAATTCATATTCCAATTTGAACTTCACTTTGACTACAAACCTAGTCGCTTCCTTCTTAACTCTATTAAATTTCTTGTGAGATGTTTTGGTTTCTAAGCATCATGCATGAAAAAATGTGTGGAACTCACTCAATTTTTTATCACATCCTCCTTGCATGATATCATGGTATATTGACAAATTTCATGATATTCTGACTTAATTTGGGTTTTTAGAATTTTAAAATCATTCGGGTGTGCGTCTGTTATCGTGTTTCCTAGACAATATGTTCGAAATTTATTTTGATTTTATGTCTAAGGTCTCAAATTTAGCTAAATAACATGAATACCATTTTCCCACTTATTTTCTTATATTATTTTAATCAATTGCAGTTCAAATTTGACATGATTCACAAAAATGCCTGAAAAGCAATTATTGAGTTAAATATAAAAAAAATGCAAAAATGTATCAAATTTTAACATGGAGTACCACATATTGTATATGGAAAGTATAAAACATTTAAGGTACGGAAGATTAAAAAAATTGCATGAAAAAGCTATGAAGGTGTTTTGAGATGAGAAAAAGGCTTTTTGCTGTTGGCCAAATATGTTCTCACGGCAAAATTAGGATTTGTCGTAAGCCTGGAGTATGGCTCACGACAAAATGGCTATTCATCTTGAACTCGAGGCCTGCTCACGGGAAAATTTCAATTCTGTCGTGAGCTAGTCTCGAGCTCAAGACAAATAGATATTTTGCCGTGAGCCAAGGTTCTTACCGTGAGTTTGCCTCTTGGCTGTCGGCTAAAAGGTATTTTTCCGCAAGGCTGACTTTTGGCTCACGGCAAAGCCAGGAGCTTACAGCAAAAAGCTGGTTTCCGGTAGTGTGTGCTGGTCGAAGTGCTTTTTGAGAGAGAGAAAAAGTAATAATGTTGCATCTTCTTCCTGTAGGTATATAAGTTTATAAGGTTGTGCTAGCAATTTGTAACAAGCTTTATACATAAACAACAATTGCATTGTGTCGATAAATCAAACACACTCATGACTTATATCAAAATTGAGCTAAATATATGCGCCTACTAATTTAGCTTAAAATGTTCATCAAGAAATGTGGAAAAGGCTTACTTTATTTTTGTCATATACAACTATATAGATAGAACTCACAAAGAGGCATTAACTATATTTCTCTCAACATGCAAAGTCATCCACCTTGTATGCCGCATCATCATCCACTAGATTATAAATTTATGTCTTCCATCGATTTCTGTGACTGTAGCATCTATACATCTTTGTGAGTACCATACTCCAAAAGTTCCAATAATAGAAATATGTGAAAGATCAATCACGATTTCTCTCAACAAAATGAACATATTTTCATGTATAGTGTCGTTTGTAAAAAAATGTTGCATAGCAATTACCTTAATTTATACTTTGAAATTTTCATCTTACAACTTTGTTTAAAAATTCCGTCAGCAACACACCGGGTATCACATAGTACTAATAAATAGTTGGGGATGTGTGCTTATGTCATGGATCCCGAGTCAGGGGAATCTGGGAGCTCCACAGACTTAGTCTTAGAGGGCATTTAAATCTAGAGGTGAATTTGTGTGCCGTCACATTAGATGTTTCATGGAATGACGGAAGAGGCAACTTGTCTCTCAACCGCGAGACAAATTTGTTAAGCCTAACTACACTACAACGTTTTGGACCAAGTGTGACGCCTCAAAATCGTCGCTATATGGGTCATTTGTTTGCAAGATCGACAGATAGTGATCAAATGTTTTTGTCGCCAGGCGTCGTAGTAATATCAGTCCCAATATGTTCCTACGACACTACCAAAATGGCGTCGCTATAAAGAGGAAGTGTTGTGACGGTGCCTAGCATAGCAATTAGTTGAAGTAGCGACGATCAGTGGCGATGCAATACGAGTTATTACAACAAAAGGCGCCATTGTGATAGTGGTATTTGTGACCACTTTGGTCTGTTGCAAACAAGCGCTATTACAATGAAATCATTGTGTCATAATAAGACACCTGCGTTGTTGCTGTAGCAAATTAGGATATCACAACGAAGTTGTAGCTGTCGCCATATATGCTTGAACCAAATAACAACACTAATTGTTGTCTCTATACACGAAGAGGGTCACGTAACCAACTATGGTCATCACCATATGCTTGAACCAAATCGCGATGGTAACTGCTTTCACTATACATGAAGAGGGTCACACAACCAAATATGGTTTGTCAACATATGATTGAACCAATTCGCAATGCTAATTACCGTCACTATACACATAGATGGTCATGTAACCACATACGTGTCGTCACCATATTCTTGAACCAAATTGCAAAACTAATTACCATTGCTATACACGTAGATGCTCACGCAACCAATTATGGGTCGTCGCCATATGCTTGAACCAAATCACAACGACAATTTCCATCGCTATACACGAAGAGGGTCACACAACGAAAGATGAGTCATCCCCATATTCTTGAACCAAATTGCAATGCTAATTAATGTCGCTATATGTGTAGGAATATCGCAACAAAGTTTGTGTCGACTCTATATGCTCAACTGATAACGCATCAGATGAATTTTGGTCGCCATATGCGTATAGTACTTCACAAGGAACTATGTTTTATCGCTATTTGCGTAGAGGATAGTGCAACGAAATATTGATCTCTATACGCTACACGCTGGATGCCCGGTGTCGCCAATTTTTTATTTTTTCACCAACAAAATTTTAATAAACATAAACATATGCAACCCATAATCACTAATGAAATCAATCCTTCATTCATGACCACCATTCATCATATAACAGGATATTCATCAACACATTAAAGTAAGAACTCTTTTTCATCACTCACATTAACATAATGTGTAAAAAACCTATGCATCGTTGCAATTTAGATGTCACTCCCACCCTTGATGATCTTCCTTAGTGCTAGGGTGGAAGTTTGAATGAAGGATTCTTCTTGTTAGCTGTAGGGTCTTTGTTGGCCGATCTTGAGTCTTTTTCGGCACTAGAGCTTCTTCCATGGCATTCTGAATGTAAACAAATTAAAGAATTACAGCATCTAAACCCAATTTGTGTTGGAATGAATATCCAACAACATATGAAGTGGAAGTGGAAAATATTAATGGCATTATGAAAGGACAATTCCAATTAGTACCTCTTGTTTTCTCCTCTTTCCTGATCGCATTTCAGATTCCGTAAGCAGCACTTGTGGATGAATAATTCTTTGAAGTGCAGAAGGTGCATCACCTCTCTTACATTTCTTATTGAACAACCTCTTTGAAATGTTGGCACTTGTACAAGTAATGGTATAGGTTCCACATTTTCCTTATCTTTTGTCACAGTGCTTGTTAGATCAATCTAGATTATAAAGTTAATGAAACAATGTCAGTTGTAAATGAATGCACAACACCATCATGATTAGATTGCTTGTTCGATGTTGTTATTACCTTGTTCGTTGTTACATGATCCTGCACTACTGGTGTTGCAGCAACAATTTCCTCAATCCTTGTACTACAACTTCATTTCAACTATTGTTGATGGTTTCAAAGGGAGTCTGTACATTGTGAAAGAGGGCGGGCATGAGATAAGTGACAGAAGTATATATTTTGTCAATTATAACCAAGTATAGTCATTATCTTGTTCGTTGTTTCTTGACTCTACACTACTATTGTTGCAGCAATGCCATCCTCATTGAGTGTAGCTTCAACGTCAGCTACACTATTGTTGGATTGAGGTGTATTCTGCGTTTTTGAAAAGAGAGAAGGTAAGATATTAGGTGCATTAGTCAAGTTATGATCACAACAGGTACAATCTTCTGGTTACCTCAAAATGTAATAATAAGTGTTTGTAAGGCTTCATCACCTTTTCAAACTTTTCGTGCATTTGTTGTGTTTTGTAATTTTTTGTTGCTCAGAGATTACAGTCATCATTGATACATCAGAACAAGGTTACAATGCGGCCATATCTTCATGACGAGATATGCAAAATCTCACACACACAGATTACAGTCATGATTGATACATCAGAATAAGGTTACAATGCGGCCATATCTTCATGATGAGATATGCAAAATCACACACACACATCGATCTCGCTCGCAGGTCGTCGATCTTGCTCGCAGGTCATCGATCTTGATGCACGTGGTCATTAAATAAGGTCCATCTCTGTTGATGGCTCAGAGAACTGATTCCTGGCTTGCAATGAGACCATAAAGCTTCCTAGCTTAACTTGCACTTTTGGTTTGCAAGAGCATTCCACGAGTGGAAGGAGAAAGCAAAGGAAAAATAATGATCATTGGACACAGGATGAAGGATTGTTCATCCTGAAAACAATGATCATTGAACACAGGATGAAATTATTCATCCTGATGCCAGGAGGTTCTAGGCAACCGTGTTAGAGGGATGAGCAACCCAATCACCCCCTATCACAAGAATTCTTCTAGCAACTGAGAGATCGAGGAGGAGGAAGAAGAGAGAAAAGCAAAAGCTTGCGCCTTACAAGATCTATTCTTTGTGCCATAGCTAGATCTAGATCTAGAGAAGAAGGAAGAAAGTGACTCGCTTCATTGTATCAGAAGAAGGAACCATATAGCTAGATCTAGATCTAGAGAAGAAGGAAGCAACTTGAAGTGAGGAGGACCAATAGGCGTCGAAGCTGTTTTATAGAAAAACAAGGAAGGGATAAGATCAAGAGCACAAGAAGGGTCGGGAAGGTTCCCAAGACAGTCAACACAGCCGGGAAACTGTTGCTAGTCAATGGCTGAGAGCAGAGCTGCAGAGGTAGTGATTCTAATGTAGAATTAAATGATACGCGGAGTAAGCAAACATCATCTCCAATGACCGTGTTTGGATGGTAGAGGTTAGTGTTACTATTAGTGTTAGTTTTGGTGTTAGTTTGCTACAAACTAACACTAACACCTCCATCCAAACATCCAATGTAGTCATCATCTCCAAGAAAAAAGAAAAAAGGGATAAGCGATCTAGAGCATAGGAAACGGGAAGAGGTTCCCAAGACGGTCAATGGCGAAATTGTTGCCAATCAATGGCTGAGAGCAAAGCTGCAGAGGTAGTGATTCCAATGTTGAATTAAATGATACGCGGGGTAACGAAACATCGTCTCTACACAGATTAGCCAAACGTCGTTTCTAATGGAGAACTAAATGATAACGCGGATTAGCCAAACGTCATCTCCATTACATACTTAAACTGTGTTTGGAAACAAATCTCCTATATCTTCTGCTTCCAAAACAATTAGATCCCCTGCCCCTTCATCTTTACCTGCAAAATACAACAACTGCCTACTCCTCATTGTCACCATTCCCGGCCGAAGATGGATAGCATGCCGGGAAGAAGCACGCGGCACCAGCCGTCATCACTGCTGCCATGCCACCCTCAAGACCTCGGCATTGAGATTGCGGCGCGTGTCAGTGCGACCTCGGAGCGGCCCATGGATGACCTCCGCAACCTACACGGTACTTGCTCGACCATGCGCCGCGTGTGCGGCCACGGCGACGTCGGCCGGCGTTTGTCGATAGAGGGGACACGAGATGAGATTTCTTGGGTGTGGAACCCCACCGCTTACAAAGCATTCCTTGCTATGCTGAGCGGTCTCGGGAATCCGGAGGCTTGTTTCCTCTCCGGAATCAAAGCCTTCTTCATCGAACACAGGGGATACAATGATCTCCGGCGCGCCGCCGAGGGTGGGCACGATGCGGCGGCCTATCTATACGCCATATTGCTCTACAGAGACAATGGCGGTGCCGCCACCGACGACACCGCGAAGGGGTACATGAGGCGGGTTGCGGGCGGTGGCAGTACGACGTCGTCGAGATGGCTGAGCAACGAGGGGTGTCTACCTTTGCGCGAGAAGGCCGCGCGTGCGCTCCACTACTCAACTTGGCGCATTTGGGGTGAACCGCTCCCGCCTCCGGCATAGGTGCGCGACGATCAGCCGTGCGCAGGCACTGGCGGCGGCTGCGGTGTGGAAAAACGATGGCTTTGAATTTCTCTGTTTTGCAGCGAAGACTGTAGGCTGCGCTGCAAAATGGTGAAGTTACCACAGAGAATAGGAAATCAGTCGTAGATTAGCTTTTGTACGATGCTCAAATTATCTGTGTAAAATTTTGGGAGAGCAGCAAATCCGACGCGGGTTATCAGCCCCGCGTCGCTGATGACTGTGGGGCCTAGTTCTATTCAAATGAAAAACAGTTCCTATTTCTCCTTTTAATCTGCAATCAAATGTTGTAACAAGTATTTCTTCGTCGTTATTAGTCTAAATTTGATACTATTTTCTAGATTTTTCTAAAATCACCATCTATTCATTAATTTCATTGTTTAGTGTATATTCCGTTTGTTGAGTGATGTTTATATGCCTTATTTTGTTCTTTGTAAGTACAACATACAAATAATATTTGTTTTACACAACTATTAGTGATGGAACTTTACATTTTGTAAGCTTAAGGTGAACACAAGGTTTTGTTAAGTTTTCAAATGCATATGAGTTCGAACATGTTGCAAAGTGTGGGAAACTTCAATGTTCAAGCAAACATTCTAGGAAACTATGTGAGAGATGAAGACATTTGTATACAAGTATATTATTCCTTCATCGATACCACTTCAAATTTCGAAGACAAGTTTAGGTACCCAAATTATGTTGCCAAGTTAATTTGTAGATTTTTTAGAGCAAATTTGATGTTATTAGAATTATTATATAATTACCATGGGGTGTAAAACCGAAATATATGAATTTTGGGCACACAAGTTTGACTATTAATATTTTATTCAAATACTGAATGTCCAAATACGAATTGTTTGTATTTTTGTAATTTTTTAGGTGTTGTTTTATGGGCTCTAATAATTCAAGGAAGCAAGTTTCGTTCCAAAAAAAATTGTGACATGCCCACGCGTCAGCGTCACCAGCCAATATAAAAAAGATAATCGTTGCCTACCCACCCGGACTCAACTGCCAACAAATGCAATCCAGGTTCACTAACCATCGTCGCCAATGACACTGGCCCACGCGTCAGCGTCAGCATCAGCAGGCTAACCTGCGTCGGCAATGACTACTCTAATAAGATCTAATTCATCACAACAGATCTCCAGTTAATCACAACAGAACACAGTTCATCACAACGCGGTTAGATCTCTACTCGCGTATATTAGATCGAGTTCATGACATACAAAATCTAACAACCAAGCTAATTAACTAAGCAGTTCATGTCCAAGAACCAGACGAAGACACAAAAGCACACAGACATTATTGTTACTAATTGGTAGAGGAGTCTATCTATTAGTCGGAGAACCGCCATAGTCGCCGTGGCTGCCATCGTCGCCGCCGTCACCACCGTGGCTACCGTCGTCGCCGTCGGAGCCGTCGTCGTCGAAGAAGAAGTGGCGACGGGCAGCACGCTTGACCACGGGGAGGTTCTCGAGCTTCTCAGCCAACCCGTGGATCCTGAAGGCGAGACCCTTCTAGGTCGGGTCCTTGTACAGATCATGATGCGCCATGATGTCGAAGGCCTCGCCAACACCTTGAAGCTTTCTGAAGGTGCTCCTGAGCAGCTCAGCGGTGAACTTATTGTCGTCGAAGAGCGGTTCCTCGTCGGCGTCCTTGGCCGCCGGCTCCTTCCCCTTCTCCAACTTCTTCCGACGGTGGCTTTCGCCGTCGTCGTCCTCCCTTCGTCCCCGCTTCGACGGTGGTGGGCTCTTCGACGCCATCTTCTCCTTCTCTCGGTGACCGAAGATTTGTAGTGGTGAATTGCGAGGAGGAAGAAGAAGTGAAGAAAAAGATGATAAGCTTATGGAAGAAGCAGGGGAGAAAGCAGGGGAGGGCGACTAGGCGAGGGAGTTATATTGACAAGACGCAGAACCGTCAAGCTCCTCTGCCCCCACCCACTACTCCATTATTGCCAGTACGTGCCACTCGATTGCGCATCGGGCTCTTGTCAATGGCAGCAGCCAAACTGCCGCGCCTTTTCAATTTCCATTTATTGTTTTGTTACGACATGGCCGAGGCGCCATCTTCAACCTTCAACCCTCGAGCTCGTCACCTCCTTCAACTTCAATCCTATTCGCCAGCTTCATCCCTCTTCAACTTCAATCCTCCTTGCCAACTTCATCCCTCGTCGCTGCCAACTTCAACCCTCGTCGCCATTCAAATTCTAAACCCCGTCGTTGTGCTATTTCCTCCATTCTCCTTGATGGCCGCAGCGGTGTGCTTAATGCTGCTGCTGCCAGATGAACTTCTCACCAAGATCATCATCCACTCCATCAAGGACGTGGTTGTTTTCCATTTTCTAAACCTTCGCAATAAAATCCGCGGCACCTTCCGGCGCATCTGCAACTCCGATGAGGTACTACTGCACGTGTCGCTGTGTGATCTTCATTCGGCGTGCAAGAATCGCTACGTCTGGTCGTGCTTTGAGCGGTGCTTCCGCGAGGCCAACCATCCGGAGGCATTGTGCTTCGAGGGGATGCAGAGGTTGATGAGGCGGCGGAACCTCGATAAGGGTTTGAAGCTCATCGGAGATGCCGCCGCTGCTGAAGACTCCGGTGCCAAGTACTTTTTAGCGATGCTGAAGTACTGTTGCAACCCGGCGGACCCCGAAAAGCCATGGCACTACTCCAGGAAATCAGCGGCGGCCCGTCGCCCCCTGATGGCTGGTGGAAGAACCACAACCTGCGGCGGCTGCGCTACCTCATCAAGCAAGATCTCGACAACATTATGTGGTTGTACTGGCTTGATGACGGCGACGACGACGACGACATTCCGTTGTTGCCCGTCCAGAATCCCCACATCTACATTTGGGAAGCGAGATGTAGGCACTACAGGCCGGATACCAAAGAGATCATCCACTACTGCAGTGCCGAGTGTCGCATCCGTGATGAGTTCGACCTCTGGATGCGTAAATTCCGCCCCACCGTGGAGTACGCCATCAGTAGGATGAACATCACGATGTAGGTGCAAGCATCAATATGAACATTATCTATCTTGAATGTAAATTATTAGATATTACTAAACACGGATTTGATTTTATCGGGATGTCGGGATGTCAGCGGCGGCGGGAGGAGGTGCCCTCTGCTTCCTCCATTGTTCTATTCAAATGACTGTGGGGGCCAGTTCTATTCAAATGTAGAACAGTTCCCATTTCTCCTTTTAATCTGCAACCAACTGTTGTAACAAGTATTTCTTCGTCGTTTTTAGTCCAAATTTGATACTTTGTTTCTAAATTTTTCTAAAATCACCATCTATTCATTAATTTCATTGTTTAGTGTACATTCCGTTTGTTGAGTGATGTTTATATACCTTATTTTGTTCTTTGTAAGTACAACAAACAAATAATATTTGTTTTACACAACCATTAGTGATGCAACTTTACATTTCGTAAGCTTAAGGTGAACACAAGGTTTTGTTACGTTTTCAAATGCATATGAGTTCGAACATGTTGCAAAGTGTGGAAAACTTCAATGTTCAAGCAAACATTCTAGGAAACTATGTGACAGATGTTGACGTTTGTATACAAGTATATAATTCCTTCATCGAAACCATTTGAAATTTTGAAGACAAGTCTAGGTACCCAAATTATGTTGGTATGTCAATTTGTAGATTTTTTAGAGCACACAAGATGTTAGTAGAATTATTACATCATTAACATGGGATGTAAAAACGGATTCTAAGAATCTTGGGCACACAAGTGCGACTGTTGATATTTTATTCAAATACTAAATGTCTAAATACAAATTGTTCGTATTTTTATGATTTTTAGGTGCTATTTTATGGGCTCTAATAAATCAGGGAAGCAAGTTTCATTCCAAAAAAAATTATGACAGGCCCACGCGTCAGCGTCAGCAGCCAATATGAAAAATATAACCGCTGACCCAACTCCCAACAATGGCGATCCAGGTTCACTAACCATCGTCGCCCATGACACTGGCCCACTCGTCAGTGTTAGCAGGCGAACCGTGCGCGGGCTGCTCAAAATTTCCCACCTATATTTACTATAGTGCCCATGAAATTCCAATTGCTGCACAGAGCTGTCAAGGGCACGCCAGTAGTTTCATTAAACACAGTTGCGCGCGCCGTTCATATTCGGCTCCTTGCTAGACAGATCCACAACGCCCGCATTCTCCCCACCGCCGCCACCGGTCGCCCCGCTCGCCTTCGCCGCTCTCTCCCCGCCGCAGCCCTGCTCTTCTCCGGCCCCACCGCTCCCTGCATGACGACGGTGACGAGGATGCGGTTACTGGCGTGCGGACGTATGTCCCGCCAACCTAAAGACGGTTGACGCGGATCCATCGACGTCGTCCCCAGCCACGACGACGAGCCGGCCGACCGCCTCAGGCCACGAGCCGTCGTGGATCCGACCCCTCCGACCATCACGAGAACAACTACTTCATTCGCGACAAAGGTTAGTCCTTCTTGAACCCCCAACGCCCTCTCTCTCATCAGCCACCAAAATCGATCTGCTATATATTCATGTCAATGTGGATTAATTAGGGAGACATGCCTAGATAGTTCATCTTTAATTGATTGACTATGGTTTTGATTGATGGATTTTGTTGCCCCAAGTTTGTTTTGAATAAATTGTTGCTAACAGATGAAGTTATATGAACTGTTGAAATTCATTTTCATGTTCCTGGTGCTATAATTTTTGCACTGTAAATTCATGAAAAGCATCGAGGATGTTAGCATACTTTAATTCTTCTATGCTTTGAATGTACCAGATCAACACCTATGCTTTGGACCTGTTAGCATACTTTAATTCTGCTATGATCTGAATGTACCAGATTGACAGTTATGCTTTGGACCTGTTAGCATATACTTTAATTCTGCTATGCTCAGATCGATAGTTATGCTTTGGACCTGTTAGCATATTTAAATTCTGATGGCCACAAAATGTCATTGGGAATTGCATCGCAGTGGTTTATAATGTCATATATATTGTTATTGTTGGTGTCATGATGTGTTGTGAGTGTTGTTTCACTACTGTCACATATAATGTCATGACTATTACTTTATCCTCCTGTTGCATGTACATATGGAACACACAATCTATCACTGCTCAAGTTGGACAAGGAACCAGTTGAAGGAATTTATTGTCTGCTTTGATATATAAGCATATTGTTGTGTCCCTGTCAAAATGGTTAGCTCCTATCCTTGTATGCTAATTAAGTAAAATATGAACTGTGTATGTCTATGCTGATTTTATTTACGACTATATCAGCTATTTTGCCTGTCAGAGAAAACGAATTGATCTAATAAAAATTAAGTTTAGATTTTCAGTCTTGCTTATGTTGCTCTACTGACAAACCTGACATATCATCTATGCAGTCTCCCACAGCAACAAACTCCTCTACCTCCAGTGCATCATCACAGCCCATCGTCGGTGAACCTTCTTCACAGGGTCACTCGGCACAGGCATCGCCGCGAGTAGTACTCGATCCCGCGGGTCAAGGACACAAACCAAATGGCCAGAAGACAAGTTGACTGCAACTAGACTTGATGCCAATTTTTGTCCTACCCCAGATACTGCGAGGGATAGATTTGTATTGGTCTGTGGTCTCATTGCTCGGGAGAGGGTGTCAACCAACAAGGCGGTTGATGATCTCTTACCAATTGAAAAGGACCATCTGTTTAAAGTTTTAGAGGAAAATCTAGATTACCCAACCAATCTGGAAGAATCTGTTTGCAAGAAGGCAGTTAAGGCAGCTATATCACAGATTGGAACCTTGCAACAGCGGTTCAAGGCCCATTTAAGAAAAAATATGTGAGTAAAGAGGAGACTCCCTTTGTGAAGCATGCCTTTTTGCAGCAACAAGACTGGAACATGTTTGTGCAGGAAACCAATTCTCCTTCATTTCAGCAATTGAGCCAGGAGATGAAACAAAAGAGAGCATTGCATAATAAGCCACACAAGACGTGCAGAAAAGGTTATCATGGTAAAAGGAAAGAGTGGGAGGAGGAGGATGCAAAGCTCGCTGCCGAAGGAAAACAGAACCCTTGGGACCAATTTCCTGGACGTTCGAGACCTTATCTACAGGCAAGGTAGGGAAGAAGAAGAAGAATACTAGTGAAGGAAGCGGGGGCATAACATTCAGTAACCTTGTGGTGGTGGGGGTAGCAGAAAGGGTGAAAACACTTGCAACTCAGGGTAGCGATGGTTCTTTCTCTGGGGTTTGGGAGGATGATACCCTCACCGCAGCACTTGAGACTTCAGAGCATCGAGGTCGGGTCGGATGCGTGTCTACTTCACTTGGCTAGGGTAAAGGGTTTGGTGAAGAGTTCGCTGGAATGTACAGGAAGAAGAGAAACAAGAGGTCTGATGCTCATGATGTGATGGCGGACAAAACATTTAAATCAATTCCATGCTCTAAGACTATCAGGCATCAACATACCCAAAAATGCACTTCTTCCTTCCCAATTACCAGCGCCTGTCAGTAGTAGCGAGGAAGAAGATATGGATGGCATTGAGGAAGAAGATGAGCATGACAGTGAGGAAGTTCATTATGATGTCAGGGAGGAAGATGGCAGAGAGCAAGATCATTGGAATGACAACGGTGAAGAAGCGAATGAAGTGCACAGTGATATCGATCACCTATGCTGGACACAATAGATAAGCTGACAGAGCCAACCATGTGCAGCCTTTTGGATGGCACCATGGAGCTCGCACTAGCGAAAGTCTTTCCGTCTCAAAAGGCTTGCCATTCAGTACCGGTGTAGGATGGGTATGTCGTGGTGCAACCTACTTATGTGTGGGCCAATACGAGTCAATAACCTCTGCCTGTACCGATTGATGGGGGTGATGTAGCAACCCTAGCTGCGGCTCTCGTTCAAAGGATCCAATTGCCAAAGGACAGGATCATTATACCACCCATGACGAGACATCCCAACCCTGAAGTCGCAACAAGTAGCAGGGGTACAACATCAAATGGAGGTGCTGCAGCTCAGTGTCAGCAAGAGAAGGCTCAGCAGCAGCAAAACTACGCAGCAGGAGTGTCGACAACAACCAGAGGAGGAGCCCAGGCAAACTCCGCTTAAGCAGCAGCTGCAACTTGAGGATAAGTAGCAACCTCTCCAGCAGTAGGAGCGTCGACAACAGCAGGAGGAGCCTAGGTAAACTACGCCTAAGCAGCAGCTGCAACATGAGGATAAGCAACAGACGAAACAACGGCCTCTCCAGCAGGAGGAGCGCAGGCAATCTCCCCCTAAGCAGCAGATGCAACAAGTACAACGGCCCTCGCAACGGGGAGGAGCCCGGGCAATCTCCCTGCGGAAGGGGAACTGGGCTAGGAAACCTCTATCTAAAGATGAGATTCTTAACTATGTTAATGGGACGAACGAGACCGACCAAAATACAAGCCTGGTGCACCTATGTTGTCGAAGCAAATGTAAAGGCCGCTTTGGACCAAATTGTGCCAAGTTGCATGCTTATGTCATGGAACACAGTAAGGATAAACTTGCCTTTCCAGCAAAGGTGGATCAAGACTACTTTAAAGGTGGTTGTGGTGCTTTAATGTTAAACATTGAATTCAGTAGCGTGTTTAACCTTATAACCCTGACTTCTCTGGATGTTATCTTCATGAGGTTGTAGACATTGTAAGTCCTTTAAAACCTAAAAAGATATTTATTTAATTTTAACCGCAAAGTTCATGCATGATAACAATTTGATTTTTTGTAGGAAAATGATGGACAAGGCAGCAAAGAAGCATATCCGTGTTGGGTTTTTAGATCCAGATTTGTTTACTTCAACAAATATTTCTCAACGTTCTCAGCAAGTTGGCAAAGCAATCTCAAATGCAATGATGAACAACTACTACGTGGTGGGTGCCTACTGCACTAGCCACTGTGTAACAGTGATCATCTGTATGAAGTTCAAAGAGGTTTGGTATCTAGATTCTGCTAAACAACATCCCCCGCTAAAGTTCCCAGAACTCCAAAATGTTTTGAACTGGTCAGTTTCTTGTAGGTTTTGTTTACAAAAATTCAATCTCTTAGTGTTTCTAATTGGTATTGCTGACCTTGCAGGGCCTTTGGTACAGTATTTTTTGTTCACAAAAAATCAATCTCTTAGTGTTTCTAATTGGTATTGCTGATCATGCAGGGCCTTTGGTAATGCACAGGACAGAGTGACGAAAGGAAAGAAAAAAGTCAAAAGCCACACTCATGCACAAAACAAATCTCGTTGTAAGACCGAGGTTTTTTTATGGTCCCTTCTTACCTATTTGGTACTGCATTAACTTGTCATTTTGTTACCTCGATGCAGTGTGCTCAGCAGCCACAGGGGTCCTCTTTGTGTGGATTCCATGTGCATTCCATATGTTAAGACTACTCGATGACATACCTGACATCAAGAAGGCTGCTGTAAGTAGATAATAATGCTCAACCTTGTCTCTGCTCATATTATCCATCTGATTTTAGAAAATGATTTCTACTTGTATTCTCATAAATAATTGTATTTTGCAGGATTTCAAACCTCCTGTAGATGTTTCCACAGAAGATGTAAAGCGTGTCCGGGAGATGTTGTGCAAGTACATTCTTAAGGAGACCATCGTCCGAAATGGCAAGTTCTACAGTGGTGCACCATGAGTTTATTGTGACCAGAAACTTGAAACTCATTCAGTCTTCTTTAGTCAGGTGTTGTTGCCTGAGAAACCTGTTTGGCTTTCTTAGTTGGGGTCAGGTACTTCCTGGTTCAGTCTGTTTTCTCATGACTCAATCCAAACAAGCCCTGATGAGAGTAACTTGAAACTTGATGTGATCCTAGCTAGCTTGTCTATAAATGTGATCTTGCTTTGCCAATATCTGTGATGTGAGAATGTGTTTGTGATGTCTCCTTGTTGTGGTGATTGTCATATCTCGGGCCGGTTCCGGGATCCGGCCCGGTGGCCGCCAAATCTGGCCGGTTCCGAGATGCCGCCGGCAACCGGGCAGGTTACTGTAGGGGTGGCCGCCGTATATGTAATGGGCGTTAATTAAAGCTCGTTACAGACACTGATCAGTAAGTAACGGGCTTCATTCGGAAAGCCCGTTACAAAAATGCCCACAATGTAACGGGCAGTGTAAAAGCCTGTTACCAGTCCTGACCGATGGGCTCCAGGACCTGGCCGTTCATCGAGATAAAGGAGAAGCAGGTTGAAAGCAAGCGTCTCCTTTAATAGAGAAAGCAGACGCGCATAGAAACAGAAGCGTCTCATTTCGTCGAGAAAGTTGAGACGCCGGTTCACAGAATGTGTCTCTGATGTTAATTTAACAGTAATGGGCTCTGTTTCATGCCAGTTTCCAAAGTTCCATGTGGGCCCAGAGAAATAGCCATTTCACGTGACCGGTGACTAGTTGTGGTAACGGTCGTTGTTTGATGCCCATTATGAATACTAGTTGTGCTGAGATGCGCGTGAAATAGTCGTGTCTCATTTCGTCAAGATAGTGGAGATGCAGGTGCACATCAGGCATCTCTGATATTGAGCTTCTATAACAGGCTTTGCTTTGGTGCCCGTTACGAAAGTTCCCTATGGGCCCAGAAAAACAGCCATTTCACGTGACTGGTGGCTAGTTTTGGTAACGGTCGTTGTTTAATGCCCGTTATGAATATGTCTTATCAGTAACGGGCATCTGCTCGTTACCTTTCTTGGCTTGTTTGTAACACTTGATCGGTAACGGGCGCATTGCCCGTTACCAAAGGCGATCTACGCCCGTTACCAAAGCCAGTTTTCATGTAGTTCTCTTTAGCGTAGATTTTCTTGCATAAACAATAAACACCAAAATCGACATGCAAGAGTGAACTTGTTATATACGGGGGGTTAGTTCCAATGGTTAGAATAATAAATCAATGCCAACAATAAAGGTAAACTCATGGCTAGGTTGACGAAAATTCACCGTCAACATCTCTCCCATTCTTAAACCTTGCTCATCCTCGAGTAAGCCTTTAATGAATATCAATGTTGCCTTACATTGCTTATACCCTGCACTTGATCATACACGAGAAAACATAATGCTCTCAAGGATTTAATCATTAAAGTTCCATAATGTACTAGCATTCATCCTTATGGAGGTAATTACCTCATGCTCCCAAATTTCAAATGAATCTTAGAAATTTTGAAATTAAGAGCGAGATGAAGAAAAAGAGCTAAACAAAGTTCAAAAATAAACTTCCTTGCATTTTGCTCAAGTACTCTTATCTCATCTTGTCTCTCAAAGCCTATTCATTCTACTCCTTTCCCCTCTCAATATATATAGTGAAAGGATTTATGTGGAGCTATATGGGAAAAGTTTAGTCCTGCCAAGACATTATAAATGAGATGTTGTCAAAACAAGACAAGCTTGTCATGGTCTTACCGAGACTCGTCAAAAAGGTCATTGGAAAATAATGTTATATCAAGGAGGGGGAGAGAAAAATACACACACTTTGAGATAGGTGGACATGTGCAAATGGCAAAGAGTGATCCCGAAGCACAAAGGAAGTCCTCGTTATCGGATTGCACATGGTTGGAAAGATGAGTTTGGATCTTAAATCTTGAAACTTTTGAGATTCCTAATGCACTTTAGAGAACCAGGGAGTTCACTTTATTTTATTTTTATAAACTCATATATATATTTTTCTTTTCTCATACATGTTTTTTCTTTATCCCTTTTTTCTTTTCTTTATACTCATTTTTTCTTATTTTTTTCTTTCATCATTTTTTATTTTCTCCCCTTGAACTCTAAATTGCATCGTACCTACCACCTCCCCCATGCATAGACATTTGCTCGTCCTCGGGCAAACAGGTGATAGAGATAAGGTAGGTACTAGAAATATTTTTCCATTGGAGAGATACTTGAAATCTTCAACCTTGGCATCATCTTGCGATCTTCCTTGAATTGACGATCCATACTCAATGATAGGTTGTGGTCAAGGAGGTAAACACAAAAGATGATATTTTTGGTTTTAAGGGTGGATATCCGGTGAGGATTGCGCAATCTCCGATGTGGGGATACACAATGCACGATAGAAAGGCTAGCAAAAAGATAGATACGCAAAAAAACGGAATGACCAGCTTCTTAGTCTCGGGCCAGAGAAATCAAGGCCTGAAATAACTCACTCAAGAATAATATTGTATACTAAGGTTTATACACTCAATATATGTATATATGGCTTTGGATAGGTAGAGAAAAATGCAAGTAGCATTAGTGACAAGGTTATCATATATATTTTAAGAACAAATCATCTTTAACTCATCCAAAATTGAGAGCATGAAAATAACACTATGGGTCTTATTTTTATCATAACCTCCACAAAAGATTAAGCTAGCATTTAATTAATTTCAGATTCATATTAAAGAGAGCATTAGCTTAATCTTGCATACAAGTACAAAAGTTGAGCAAAGTGGTGACTTCTGATCATATATTATCATGGCATCAACTTAATATTTTTACCAAAGGTTGATCAAGGTGGGAAACTTTATTCATGATGATCTTAAACTAACTCTACTATTATCACACATGCTGAAAATAAATAAAAACAGAAAATGCTACACATATGTAAACTTGCACAAAAGCTGAAAATAAAGAAAAGGAAAAGGAGAAAATCAAACCGAATTTGGAAGCATCATTATTTTCTTCTCTTTCTCCTTCCTTTATTTTCCAGTGGTTGATATTGATGGTCTAGAGTGTTGTATCCTTGCTTGTATTATGCTTGTGATGGTCCTCCTCTAAATTTCTCCGATGGTGAAGGCGACCAATTTGATAGGCAATGTTTCTGGTCCCTTCTTTTTGCATTTGTTGGATGAAGCGCCATGAATACTTTATGAGGAACATGTATGGTGGAGGAAGTGGTGGCGTGGCTGCCCCACTCCCCCATGCTTTCATTTGACATACTTCCTACATATGGTGGTGGCATTGGAATCCTTCCATGGTTGTTTATTAGCTTCATGCGCAGCCCCTCCTTCGTTTTGGGCTACGGAGGTCCTACACAATTTTCCTTTTTAATCTTTTTCGTTGGCACAAGAAATCCTTCCTCTAACCAATTTTTGTCTCCCTTCAACAAATAAATTCAGCCCCATGTTGGAAAGAGGAACGTCAAGTTGCACCCTCTCCTCTCATCTCCACTTTCCTTGCTTCATGTACTTGACCCCAAAGAAATCCCGACAAGTAGAAATTTTGGGTTCCTTGTAATCTTCTCTCAAAATCATTCCCCAAAAATCCTCCTAGCATTCAACATCAACTTGCTCCAGGCTTCCTCCTTGTAATCGAATAGTTCTCCAATACATCTATAAGGAACTAGTTGCTTTTCATCTTCAAGGCGAAATGAGAGGCATGACACTCCTTCATTAATGACCGGTGCTAATGTCACAAGAACTTTCGAATCAAGCTCCTTGTAAGTATTCACACCAACTCCATAAAGAATTGCACCAATCCAAGGTTGCTCAAGATTTGAGTAGAATCCAACACTTGGAGGGCGTCATCGAAATCAACATTTGGCTCGAGCCTCTTCTCAAGACGAACATGCCTCTCCTCCTCCTCCTCCGTGTTCATGATACATCCACTGGAACACCTCGGAGTGTATGGTGGTGGAGCGGATGAACGAGTTGAGCATCATGGCGGAATGGGTGGATCTTCCGTGTGTCCTCGCGGCTCGGTGTACCGCATGGATGAACTTTGTGTACTCCTCATGCCACCGAGGGGTAACGTGTCGCTCCTCGGTGGTGCCACATCTTCCTCCATAATTCGGGAGACTCGGAGACCGAGTGCCTCCTCAAAGAGCTCGATGATGGTGCCTTCAATGATTGCGTCTTCTTGGTGAAGAAATTGGTGGCCATCTTCCATATTGTTGTTGCACTAACTCACAACGAGTGCACCGGGGGTTGCTTGCCGGTGGGAAAACACACAAGGGAAGTATATGGAGGGTGGAGTTTATTATGGTGAATTTTATGTATTATTATTGTTGGAGGGTGGTGAGTGAGGTGCACAAGTTAGGATGGATATTAGCCCATAGGGTTTATGGATTCTTGAACATGCAACCGCCTATTAAGGTGAAGCTAAACTAATTTATTGAGGTGCGTACATAAGGCCACTTTAGCTAAACCTACAAAAGATATGTTGATGGGATCTACGGGAGCAGCAGACCTCATACTCCCATAAAGCATGGTAGCTAGCCTTTGGCATCAAAGCATTATCAACATAAATGAAATAAAAGATTCGTCTATTACATGACAAGATCCTACAACACCATAGAACTAAAATTTTTCTATGTTGTTTCTGAAACTTATGGGCCAAGAACTCAAGAACACAAATTAATAAATGCATAAATTACTTACCTAGAGAATGGGAGCACCAGGGGCTTGATCTTTCTCCGAGATGCTTCTTGCTCCCTTCTTTCCTTGTGTCCACACGATCCACGAGATTCCATTGCTCGAACCGTTCGCAACCACACCTTTGCTTGCGTGATTAATCTTCCACCTCCATTGTTTTACTTCACATCTTGTTCCCTTGCCTCTTGTGCTTCCACCAATTTCCTACAAATCAAGGCCCTTGCTTTCCCCCATGCTTGTCCTTTTCATGTGCCCAAGATGCCAAATGGTGGACACGTGATGCATCGTGAGGCATAATACGTTAATCAAGCTCAAAAACTCCCTTAATCAAGTTTAGATGCTAATCACTCCTCAAATTTCGAAACTTTAAAACTTAACTCAGTACTAGAGATGAGTACAAATATATCATTACAGGAGCTTTTAGGCATCAAAAACAATAATAAAATTTATTTTGGTTGCACCGGGATCGATTGCTCTCATTAATTGATAGCAAGTTCCTCTAGCATGACGTGAGGGCATAGGTTTAAGTTTTAATTTTGGCCAAACATGAGAGAGAGATTTTGAATAAAAACAAAGTCAGTGGGGCTTAGAAAAATTATAAATCTAGAGAAACTAATGGATGTCAAGTTGAACGAAACCAAAAATAAAGTTGCTTAGGTCCACGCGAGTCCTACTATGTGTCAAAGATTAAAACATAAAGAAACATAGCAAGGCTCTACTCGCGTGTTTTTATCATGTAAAACAAGTCAACCTTAACACCATGGAGAGGATGAAAGGTTGGGGTAGGTGCTGAATTTTTGGTACTAGTTTCTCTAAAAGATGCAAACAAAACTTCGGATGGCTCAAGTCATAGGTTTATGATCAATATAAAATTCAAGTAAAATGACCGAGCAATTATAATGTCTCCAAAAATTATTCAACCACATAGAAATTTGTAATATGTAATGCGTAGAAAATTTTAAAACCAACTTACTTGAAAAACATGAAAATTTTCTTCGGGTTGCCCTCCCGGTAGCTTGACTCTTCAACGGGTTGCCCTCCCGGTAGCTTATTCTTGACTTGACGAGTGGGTTGCCTCCTGCCAAGCGCTTTGTTTATAATCTATAGCTAGACTTCTTCTCTTTTCTCCGGATCAACGCTCCTTGCAGGCGTTGCAATCTTGGGGGGGCACTTCTACACCATCCTTGGCTTCGGTGTAGATTTATTATTCGGCTTAGTTATTTTTTTGTCTTCACAGGCAGGCGTTGATTCTTGGTCTTGACGGATGCAACAACTTTTGTGTCTTCTTTGCTTCATTCTCCCTTGACTCCTCCCTTTCGATGCGATGATGAGGTAGAATGTATTTAACATGAATCATGTTGCATACCTCGAATCATGGTTGACTTGAATGCACTCCTCATGCCATCGATGTCGAACATGACCTCCCCTTCGCATGAGGAACGATCTCCCTAAGATGAGTGGCGATGAGGTTGATCTCCTCTCGATCTTGGAGGTGGAGTTTCTCTTGGAGATTCCAACGCTCTTCGGCCTCCGTTTTTAGATCTTGTGTTGCACGTCACCTTTGCGTGCAAATTTTTTCTAGACCATCCACAAAATATATCTTTTTTGTTGGAGATGTAGCCGACCATCTCCGGTTAGGATTAGCAAATATAAACAAAAAAAGGAACTAAAAGAAAACTAGGGTTTAGAAAAACCCTAGATTGATTTTTTTTTGTTTTGAGGATGAACAAAATTTAAGAGATGCAAAAGAAAAATCAAGAGAAAAACTGAAAATATTCACAAACACAATACTAGATTGAATCTTGATTACTTGTTCCCCGGCAACGGCGCCAGAAAAAGGGACTTGTTGATGGTTGATTATCACATCAAAGTTCGTTTGGACTTGCAAGCGGACAAGTCCTCCCTCGTAGTCAAGGGACCCTTCTTCCCTTAAGTGTGAACCCAAACTATCGAATCCGTGGAACAATGTGTAATGCAAGATCCCATCTAATAAGTGGAAAACACTTTCATTTTGAAAAGGGGTTTTGCATCTAATCTATGGAAGAACCATAAAACGCATCTAATCTACTAAGCATTGGAGGTAGCAAGAGAGAGAGAGATAAAACCAATCTAGAGATTGGATTGGGTCTTGTGTTGATGTTCCAAAGCAAGAAGAATAAAGCAAACAAATCTCATAACTAGCCTCTTTAAATCGTGGCTTCCGTTCCAACTCCAAAGACGTCCGCCTTTTGGAGCCACCGTCCTGTCACAACGCACCCCTATTCGTGCGGGTTAGCCTAGGGCGAGTCCAAGAAGAACAAGTTGAAAACGCTCGGTAGATAAGGTATGCACCTCTACCCACCATGACTACAAGAGCACCCTAAACAATCTAGCTATAGACTAGATTGGGGAAGAAGCAAACCCAAGTGAAGACAAAGTCATAGAGAAAGCACTTGATCGCTAGAAATTGGATTCAATCTTGCAAATTCAACACGAGAGTATAATACATGGACAAGATCACCACGAGGATCCTACCTTGATCTTGATCCTAGCTCCGGGAACTCCGACGTGGTCTTCCATGCAAGGTTCCCGCATCGGCTAGGGGAACCCTAGTCAACCATCTCGACCCTCTCCTCTCTGGAACGGTGTCCCTCTCTTATCTGCTCCTAGGCAGCGAATGACAAATGTATCTTTTTGTGGCTCTCGGCCAGGGGCTATAAATTTCCCGAGAGGCAGCTAGGTCAAAGGGGATGCCGAACCGGGCCCAGAGTGGGCTAGGCCGGTCGGCCCAGAGCGGCCAGTCCAGGCCTGTTTCAGCTCGGTTTGGCCCCGGTTTCCTCCCAGTTGCTTCTCGCACGATTCCTTATTTGTGTCAACTTGCATGTGGGCATTTGACGTCGTTTCCTTCACGGTTAAGGCTTGAATCTTTCTATCCAAGCTTCGCCGTTTCCTGGTTGAGTCCCTGAAGATTTGCATGTTGACGCTTCGATCCTTGGGTCATTTGGAGTCATGTTCATCGCGTGTATTAACTCTTGTTAGGCTTCATGATCTTCTCCTAAAGTGCTTGATGAACTTAACCCGAAAGTCTCCTCTTTACCGTAGATTTCCTGTGTAAACAATAAACTCCAAAATCGACATGCAAGAGTGAACTTGTTATATAGGGGGGTCAGTTCCAGTGGTTAGAATAATAAATCAATGCCAACATTCTTGTGAGACATGGGTACCCCTGGGTCCCCACAGACCAGGCTCACGACCGTCCCCGACAAGTGGGTTCGGCCTACTAGAAGACTCGTCAACCTGTCAGTGGGCCCAACTGACCTAGTTGGTAGCCCACACGACCTCATGAAGACCTTCCAGAAGATTCCCTAGATGACCTAGTTCAGCACAACCTTAAAGACTTGGCGTACAAGACAAAGACCTTGGTGGACTTCGCCTAAAGCAGATCGACGGGATATGGCAAGACGTGTAATGTAGACTTAGGTCGCCTGGTCGTAACCGACCAGGAATCTGGGAACCGACCTCGTAAGCCGGCCAATATAAGGCGGACGAGACGATCCCTTGTGTACCTCAATCAATCCAATCCCCAAGCAATCTACACCGACAACTGGACGTAGGGTATTACTCTCCGGAAGCCCGAACCAGTATAAACTTGTCGTGTTCTTCGTGTTCCGCGTACTCGTGTGCGACCTTCGAGTTCTTAGCCTTAGACTCCTCCCCACCAAACAACTAAACCACAGGGATTAACACCCCCGTGGGCTGTCCAGATCTCACCATCTGACAGTTGGCGCGCTAGGTAGGGGCTAAGTCAAGGTTCTTCATGCAACTCAATGGCTTCGACTAACAGCATCATCTTCCTGGAGAGCATGGTGGACTTCCTCGCCAACCCCGTCAACATCTGCTTCGACTCGATGCCGGCAACATACACTGCTCCAGCCGCCTGCCTCGTCATCGAAGGCAACACGGTCACCACCAATTAATATATGAATTTTTATTCATTCCTAATTAATTTGTTTCTAGTACATATATTTTGAACTTTCATAAGGTTATTATATCTCATCATCATCGGATTGTGTGCAGGATCACTCTAGTTCTACCTATGGTTCAATTAGCTTCCATGCGATTCTTAATCAAGTTGTGGAAAGAGTTGGGGAGGATTATTATGGTGGGGAGCCGTTTTCACCAACAATTGGAAGACTCAAGCAATTCTAACTTATACAAGCCAGCAGAACCCGAGGCTCCATTATTTGATGTCTGCAGTGCTGTTTGTGACACTCCTCCGGAAGCAGGAGAGAGTGCACTAGTACGCGCTCTAGCTTATTTTGAGGGAGTTATAGGTTGGAGGATTGCAGACATTAATCATATTTAATATCTACAAGCGCGTGCTACTCAGTAACATTATGCATCCATGGATCAGGCTTTGTACCGTACCCTATTATATGAAATTGTATTAATTAGCTAGCTATTTGAACCTTTATGAACTTATTATTAATTATTATTAATTAGCTACTTTATTATGAATTCGTGTATTGTCTTTAACATGTTTAGTAAGCATGTTTATTATTTTGAGTTGGTTTGGTATTGTTTTCAATTTAACTGAATTTGCGCTTAGAGGGATTCTGATGAATACCATGCAATCAGACATATATTGCACTGCCTCCAGTATCGATAGGAGCAAGCTGCCCAAGCATAGTGTTTTCGATGACACCTCTCAGGAGGTCAGCTCCAGCATATATATACTAGCTCTTAGACACCTTTTCCAGATAGTGAGAGAGAGAATGTCAACATCTTGCTTGAACAGCTGCTCCGTCGGTACTGGAGGACACGTGCGCTATATATGCATCTACGTAGGTCATTCTAAAAAACTAGCTAAATGTAAAATTGATAATTAGTTATATGGATCATTATATCAAAATGTAAACAAAGACAAAGATGAGAAGAAGGGTGAGTTTGATGATATATTCCGTTATGAATTGGATGATGAGAACTGGAGGCCTACCTACATTCTTCCTGAGCATGTTGATCATTTGAAGATAATACACGAATTCATAAATGTGTTTGAAGCAGAGGTTCAAAAGCTAGAAGCTGACCAGGTTCAGCTTGGGACTTGTACTCATTGGTATTAATTAATGTCGTGCCTTGTAATAGCCATCAAGTGACCTCTGTATGTATACGTAAGTCATTCTAAAAATTAGCTAAATGTAAAAAATTATTAATTAGTTCTATAGATCATTATATAAATTTTGAGATTTTTCGGAGTTGGTTTAATAATATTTTCAGTTTAATTTATTTTCCCCTTAAAATTGTAAACGAAAATTAGAAATAATTGTTTCAACTCGTGAAACAATATTTGCATAGAAAAGTAGGTATTTTTTGTTCTTAACTTAATATAATTTTGCATGGCACAAATATTTAAACTAATGATTTTTTAAATGTTCAAAGCAATAGGAATAAGATAAATGAGGAAGGAAACGAGAAATGTTAACTTCCCGCGCAAAATTGCCCTTTAGTCCCAGGTGGTGTTACCACCCGAGAAAAAGGACCCCCTTTTGTCTCGGGTGTAACACCACTCGATACTAAAAGGTGAAAAGTTGCCTTTGGGCTCCCGCGCGAAATACCCCTTTTGTCACAGGTCGTGAAACCACCCGTGACAAAAGGGGGGCTTTAGTCTCGGGTCGTAACACAACCCGAGACTAAAGGGCCTTTAGTCTCGGTTGGGAAGATGACACGTGACAAAAGGGGGGTTTCTATATAAGCCCCGTAGCCTTCCAAATCGACACTTAGCTGTTTCTGCCCCAAATCGCCACTTGGCCTCTCCTCGTCTTCGTCGTCGCCGCCGCCTCTCCTCACAGTGCTCGTCCCTAGTGCACCGCCCCTCTCCGACACGCCGCTCCACCCTGATGCGACGCCCCTCACCGATACGCGCATCACCGTCTCCCGCCACTAGCCTGCTCAGCCGCCGACGTCCGCCCTCACATCACAAGGTATGACCCCGACGCGCCGCCCCTCACCTCGCACATCTTCTCCCGACTCACCTCCCTCACCTCGTCGCGATGGCCGCACCCGCGGCCCCTCCTCCACGCGCATTGCGCCGCCCCTCGATCCGGATCCCGAACCGTACTAGTCGGCCAGCTCGACCGGTATGCCGTGCCGCCACCGCTTGCCCCCCACCCCTGCTGTGCGGCCACCGACTGGCGTGCGTACGTGCCCTGATGGCCGGTCTGGCCGCGCGCTGGAATTTTGCTTTGTTGATGCCATCACGTGAAATGCTTGCGTTAGCAAGCATTTTATTTAAATTTATTTGATTTAGTTTATCAATTGTTATATATATATAGTTATAAAAATTTCATAGATATGCATGAAAGTTTTTAAATTTATAGGAATGGAAAGAAAATTTAATTGGAAATAAATTGTAATGCTTTGTATATTTTTCTGTGTATATATAGTCATACATATAAATTTATAGCAACAATGACTATGCACCAAAATCTTATTTGTGTATTTGAGTTCTTAATTGTTTTCTCATATACAATTGTTTTCTAATATACAATTTCGTAGTTTAATAGTTCTGAAGTCGACGACTGCCACGTCGGCTCGAACAAGTGACTTCCCGTCACCTCTATCATTCTCCCACACGGCACCGCCACCAATAAGCATCGTTCGTCCAAAAGTTAGTAGAAATATTTTGACTTTGTTTATTCAAGAAATTTATAGTAAATACTTGTTTATTCTAGAAAGTTTTAGAAATTGTTGATTATTCCAGAAATTAATAGAAAAAACTTCCAGAATTTCATAGAAAATTCTTGTTCAATAAAGAAATTCATAGTAAATTCTTGTTTATTCTAAAAAGTTTTAGAAAATGTTGATTATTACATAAATTCATAGAAATCACTTGTTGCTTATTCCAGAAATTCATAGAAAAAACTTGTTACTTCTTCTAGAAACTCAAAGAAAATTCTTGTTTATTGAAGAAATTCTTAGAAAATTCTTTTTTATTCTAGAAAGTCTAACAAAATTGTTGATTATTCTAGAATTTCATAGACAAATCTTGTTGCTTATTCCATAAATTCATAGAAAGTTCTTATTGTTTATTGTAGAAATTCAAAGAAAATTCTAGTTTATTGAAAAAATTCTTGATTTGAGCTGCTACCCCTAAGGTTTGAGTCAGCCTCGGGGAAGTATATGTACTAATCATGCTTGTTGTATGCTTGGATCTTAATGGAGTTATTTGTGTCTTAATTCTTTTCCTCATTGAGTGTTGGTTATATAAATAGTTTCATTTTCATGCTTGTCTCAGACTCATATTTGTGTTGGTGAGTGGCGTTGTGTAAAAATCTCTTCTTCGCTGGTCATGTTTTCAGAAGAATGTCGATCCGCTGGTCCAACCGCTACTGGCGCGTCGTGGCCATGCCGGCGCTCGTGGACGCGGTTGTGCACCTACCCATGGCCATGGGCGCCCGCCCCTACGTGAAGGAGCTTTGGGAGCTCGAGGCTGGGGTGTCGGAGCACCGCCACCACCGCCTGAGGGCCCAGAAGCTAAAGCTAAGGATGGAGAAGCCGAGCAAGATAAAGAGCAAGACCAGCCTCCACCACCACCACCTAACTTGGTGGACGTGATGGTTGTCCAGACTCAGCTGATGCAGAGGATGGCAGAAGCCATGGAGCACCATGGCAAAGGTGGGAATCATGTCGCTTCGTAGGACGAGGACCTCACGAGGAAGATCGAGAGGTTCATCCGCCTGAAGGCCCCCACCTTCAGCTAATCGGATGACCCGCTCGACATCGACGACTGGGTGAGGGTGATCGAGACCAAGCTCGACCTCACTGTCTGCTCTGACGAGGAGTGCGCCACCATCACCGCGCACCAGCTGGAGGGTCCTGCCAAGTATTGGTGGGACAAATACACTACCAGCCACCCGAACCCAGCTTTCATCACCTGGCTGGAGTTCTACGAGGCGTTCCGCGAGCAGTACCTGCCAAGCGAGCTGCTGATCCAGAAGGTGCAGGAGTTCCGCACCATGACCCAAGGTGCGATGAGGGTCGAGGAGTACGAGCGCCACTTCATGAAAATGATGTGGTGCGCCCCCGACGACACCAACACCGAATAGAAGAAGCAATTCTGGTTTCTGTGAGGCCTTCACCACAGCCTTCGCCAGGGAATGAAGGCGAGCAAGCACAAGTCCCTTCGCCACCTCATCAACCACGCCATTGCGGTCGAGGACAATGGGAGGGGCCACAAGGAGCGCATGAAGGGCAAGAAGAGGATGGGAGATCGGGACCACCACGACCGATTCTCCAGAAGCCGAGGAGCGGACAAAGAAACATGCTGAGGGGGAGGTACTGCCCGGGGCACAACCAGCCTAGGCGCAACTTCGGAGGAGGGCGAGGCCAGTTCCCCAGAGGGAGGAACGAAGGCTACCCACAGCAGACTGGAGGATATAACCATCCGCCGCCGAGCTCCACGAGACCTACCACTCGAGGCTTCACTGTGACCTTCTTCGCCTGTGGCAAGCCTAGCCACAAGTCCTTCGAGTGCCCCGACTAGATGACCGCTGCTACACCCGCGAGAGCACCTGCTCCAGGAGGATGGCCTCCTCAGGCTGCACCACTGCCGACTGCCGGTCGTGGGAGGTTGAACCACCTCACCAAGGAGGAGGCTGCTGACGCACCTGACATCGTGATCGGTGAGTTTTTGGTATGTGGTACTACTGCTTTGGTTCTCTTTGATACCAGTGCAACCGGGTCGTATATTACCTCTAGATTCGTGAACAAATTCTCCCTTCTTACAACCACCCGATCAATTCCTATCATCACGAGTTCACCTCTCGGAGATATCAGATGCACCTTACTATGTAGAGGGGTAGATGTGGTCATTCAGGGCCACAAGTTCTTGGGGGATCTGACAGTGTTGCCCTCCAACAGCATCGATGTGATCCTGGGGATGGATTGGATGATCACTCACAAGGGTGTGATCTCTACGTCACCACGACTAGTGACCTTGGTCCACCCCGACGGGGCAAGAGTCACCTTCGAGCCAATGGAGTCCCGAGACATACCAGCCGTGTACAGTCTACACACGAAAACCATCTCAGATGTGCCAGTGGTGTGTGAGTACGAGGATGTATTCCTAGAAGAATTGTCGAGTTTGCCACCAGATCGTGACGTGGAGTTCGTGATCAATCTGGTACTGGGAGATGCACCTATAGCTTAGAGTTCGTACAGAATGGCAGATGTTGAGCTGAAGCTGCTGAAGGTAGAGTTAGACTCACTGCTTGAGAAAGGATTCATTCGATCAAGCGCTTCACAATGGGATTCGCCAGCTCTGTTCGTGCCGAAGAAAGATGGGACTCAGCATACGTGTGTTGATTACCACGCACTCAATGCGGTAACTATCATGAACAAGTACCTGCTACCCCTGGATTGATGACCTGATGGATCAGCTAAGGCAAGCCAAGTTCTTCAGCAAGATTGACCTCTGATCGGGCTACCACCAGATTAAGATACGTCCGGAGGACATCTTCAAGACCGTGTTTGTGACCCGGTACGGATAGTACGAGTACACTGTTGTATCGTTCGGTCTCACAAACGCCCCGGCGTACTTCATGAACATGATGAACAAGGTGTTCATGGACGAGTTAGACAAGTGTGTCATTGTCATCATTGATGACATATTGGTTTTCTCCAAGACTGTAGAAGAGCATGAAGAGCACCTAAAGAAGTCACCTTTGTCGTTCACGTGTTGTCAGCTGAAAGAGTGGCTGTAGATCTGAGCAAGATAGATGCAGTGTCCAAGTGGCAGTCATCCAAGTCTGTGACAAAGATCCGCAGTTTTCTCGGTTTAGCTGGTTACTACCACCGGTTCATCGAGAACTTCTCCAAGATTGCGAAGCCCATGACAGAATTATTGAAGAGCAACACACAGTTTATATGGTCAGACAAGTGTGAAGCCAGCTTTCAAGAGCTCAAGACTCGCCTCACCACTACACCGGTCCTGACTCTTCCCGATGCCAGCAAGGACTTCATGGTGTATTGTGACGCATCAAGACAAGGACTCGGTTGCGTGCTGATGCAGGAGGAAAAGTTGTTGCATATGCCTCACGACAGCTTCGGAAGCACGAGGAAAACTACCCCACACATGACCTCGAGCTAGCTGTTGTTGTTCACGCGTTGAAAAATTTGGAGGCACTACCTGATGGGCAACAAGTGTGACATCTACACCGACCACAAGAGTCTGAAGTACTGAAGGATCAGATGGCGACTAGAGAGGGGGGGAGTGAATAGGCGCCGGTAAAAATTCTTCCCAAAGAACCCGGCCTATACCCTAGTCAAATCCCGGTCACACACAAGCGATGGATCGAATCACACACCAATCGCCAAGACAACGAGGTTATGGATCAACCTCTAGCCTTAGGAACGATTCCTTGAAGCACACGCGGAAGCACGAAAGAAGGAAGGGAGGAATCGAACCAAGAAGCAAAGCACACGGCCTGCGGCGGGACCGTCCGGCCGGACGGGGGCGGACCGTTCGCGATGGGCCGCGCGGACCGTCCGGCAGGGTACCGCGGACTGTCCGCACCCTTGCCGCGGACTGTCCGGCCTGAGCCGCGGACCGTTCGTTAAATCAAACAGAACCTCCAGTGGCACATAGCGAACCACGGACCGTCCGCGGGGAGCACGCGGACTGTCCGCCAGGCACCCGCGGACCGTCCTCCCAACACACGCGGACCGTCCGAAACTTCGTCCAACCAAAACTCAAAACCACGATGGATCGAAACGAAAGGCGAGCAAGAACTCGAAGAACACGGGACGAACATGTGCGGCGCGGACCGTCCGCCAGGAGGGCGCGGACCGTCCGCGAGGCACGGACAGAGCAGAAAAACGCCCGACCTCGAAGGTCAACTCCACCAAATCATCATCGGATTTCCCAAACGGTTGAAGCTGTGAAGACAAGGGTTTGGGGACTTGAAAAGCGTCACAAAAGGATGCTATAGCCCAAAAATCTTGCCTCCTAACTCCCTAAATCACCGGGAATCGCGAATCCTTTGAGCACCACCAAAAGCTAGAGCACCGAACGAAAATCCTTGAATCGAAGTGGTTTCCTGGCGTTTGAGGGCACAAGATCAATCACAAAGATGCACGAGACATCTATCCATGTTTCCCTCAAAGAAATCCGGGGAGAAACTCACTCAAATCCGCGGAATCACACCGAGAACAAAGGCACGAAAACAAGCACAAAAGATCACGAAAAACACAACTCCGAATCTTCTATACAAACCAGGAAAGATTCAAAAGGTCTAGCATGCCGCCCTAGCATCCATCCCTCTCAACAAATCTCTCATGAAGCTCTCATGCTAGCCTAGAGAAAAATGGAAGGAAAATAGCTACGAAAAATGAGAAATGGGAGGGGGGAAATGAAACCCTAAGTCGCGGAGAGAGAGAGACACTCACACACCCTCATGGCTTATATATCGGGTCCCGCCGGAGTGGTAAATGACTCGACTACCCCTAACTTAACTACTGGCGATACAACCCACGCAGGGGCATTTAGGTAATGTTTGTGGGTCTTGCCATCGGACGGCCACGCCTTTGCCGGACCCCGCGTCCTCCCGACGCAAGCCATGCGATCCCGCCGTGTGTCCTCCGCCTCGAAGCTTCCCGACACGCCCGGATCCCGTCTCCGTCGTGTTGGGCCCTCGGACTTGGTTTTGAGGCCCAAACCAAGAAACCGTCCTCCGATGGTTTTGTGGTCAAACCACCAAACCCCGCGTGCTCGGTCCGGCCTCCCGCCAAACCACTTGACTTGACCGCCACCGTGCACCGGCTCGATTGTCCATGACTTCGTCTTGCTCGTATCGCCACCATGTGGCCCGCACCTAGTCCCGCTGTCCACTGGGTCCCTCGAACCGAGCCTACTTGTCTCTCCATCTCCCGGAGGCCCCTCAAGGCTGAAGACCTTTCGCGCCCGTTCTTCCCCTGCAACAACACGAACTAGGCCGCAGGCTACACCTGCACACTAAGCCAAGAGTCAGTCCAACACCCGTTGTCAATCACTCATCACTAAGGAGCAGTCATCCATCGACCACTGGGACGCTCCTGGTCCTCAATCTCCCCCTTGATGAGTGCATTGACAACACACAACGCAAAATGAAATTCAGAGAAAGAAAGAAAGGAAGAAGAAAGAAAAAACAAAGAAGCTCAACTCATGACCAAAACCGAAGAAAGGCGAAGAAAGGTCACAAGCCAAGCAAAGCACAAACTCCACACCGAAAACAGCAAGAAAGCTCCCCCTGAACAAATGCAAGCTCCCCCTGAACCTGTGGATGCAAACTTCCAAATTTCAGCTCACCTCTTCTGAATTTTCATTAAGCTCACCTCTTCTCCCCCTTGTTGACAATGTATGAATCAAGGTGAAAATGCAGAAATGCAAAACAAGGCATATAAACATCTACATGAGCTTCTCAAATAGGCCAAATCTAGTGTCAAAGGCTAAAAAGGAGACAAAGATCACACATATGAATCATAGCATAGTCAAAGCATTGTCACAAGTAATATATGAAAATACAAGCATGTGACAAAGCGAAATTTTCAGATTTAAGCAGTTTTACCAAAAGAAGGCTCGCTTCACATGTAAAAGCCTATCCATGTCACACTTGAGCCACAAACATGCATACCATTCAAAGATCATACAAGGATATCAAATTCTCAGCAAAAAGATCATGGCAAACACCCATAAAGCAAAGCATGTCATGTCAAAGCTCATGAGCCATGTGTCCACTTCGGGGAGACTTCTCCACTGGTGAACATCATGCAACATGTTTTGCACCCATATGTGAAAAATAAGACATTTTAAGCGCAGACATGATGGATGGAGCATTTTTCAAGCATTATACACTTCTTTTCAAGATTAAATCATTTCATGGTACATGAAGTGCCTTTGCGGCAAAAAGAAGCTTATGCTCCCCCATGAATGCAACATAGGCTAAACATTCACAATGATATTCGGCCTTTGGCCCAAATGCAAGAAAAAAGCATCCAAGCACAATCTAAGCATAGAAAGCACATTTAGATCAAAACGTGACATGGATACACTAATACACATGAGTAGAGCACATTTCACCAAAAATTAGTCAAGATTAGCATTTATTTCAAAAGGGGCTATCTCACCACACATATATCTCAAATATTTCAAGAGCATAGCCTCACACCACCATTTCTCCACACATATGACCAATATCTCACAAATAGCCAAAGAAACTCAAATAAGGCATATGAAAGAAGCTCATCATCCTAAAATGCAATATGATACAAATGCAATATGATATATGACAAGATGGCTATCCTACCATGGTTTGTACATCAAGCAAAACATGTATATACATCAAACTAAAACATGGTATGATACATATGATACAAAAAGGGAATCCCCCAAGAATCAACTAGAAAGGGCAACAAACCCCAAGTTCCCCCCGCAAGCGCACAAATGTAGCTTGGTCGAGAGGCTTTGTGAAAATGTTTGCAAGCTGATCTTGGGTAGGGACATGGCTCAACACAATGGTTCCTTTCTCCACATTGTCCCTCAAGAAATGATACCTCACTTCTATTTGTTTGGTTCTGGAGTGAAGCACTGGGTTTTTGGCTACGCTTATGGCACTGGTGCTATCACAAAGAAGTGGGATTTGGGTGCACTCCTCACCAAAGTCTCTCAAAGTGTATGAAATCCACAACAGCTGGGAACAACAACTCGCAGCTGCAACATACTCCGCCTCGGTGGTAGACTGAGCTACACTAGACTGCTTGCGGGAAGACCATGAAACCAACAAAGACCCAAGAAACTGACAAGTACCAGAAGTAGACTTCCTCTCGACTCGACAACAAGCAAAATCCGCATCGGAAAAACCATGAAGAGAGAGAGAGTCGAGGAGGAAGAATACCAAAGGCCAAGACCAGGGGCAGACTGTAGGTACCTGAAAATCCTCTTGACGGCCTGTCGATGTGGTGTCCTCGGCGAAGCCTGAAAACGAGCGCACAGACACATGCTGAACTGTATGTCTGGCCTCGTCGCCTTCAAGTAGAGGAGGGAGCCGATCATGCTCCTGTACTCCCGCTGGTCCATTGGTTCTCCGTCCTCATCCGCATCCAAAGTGGCCGTACTCCCCATGGGAGTCGACATCGGCTTCACATCTTGCATCTGGAACTTCTTCAGCATGTCTTTCGTGTACTTGTCCTGGTGCACGAATGTTCCATCTTTCACTTGCTTGATCTGCAGCCCGAGAAAGTATTGCAACTCGCCCATCATGCTCATCTCGAACTCCCTGCTCATCTCATCTGCAAACTTGGCAACAAGGTTATGTGACGAGCCACCAAAGACAATATCATCCACGTATATCTGAACAATCAACAAGTCATTTCCATGCTTGAGGAGAAACAAGGTCCTATCCACGGTACCCATCACAAACCCTCTCGCTCAACGGAAAACCTCTCAATCTCCCATACCAAGCACGAGGCGCCTGTTTCAACCCATACAGAGCCCTTTTCAACCTGTACACCCTGTGTGGGTACAACTCGCTCTCAAACCCAGGTGGCTGCTTCACATACACCTCCTCCTCTATAACCCCATTCAGAAAGGCACTCTTCACATCCATCTGAAACAACTTGAACCCTTTAGCCACGACAAAGGCTAGAAGGATCCGAATTGCCTCAAGACGAGCCACAGGAGCAAAGGTCTCCTCATAGTCAATCCCCTCCTTCTGACTAAACCCCTGAGCAACAAGTCTGGACTTGTTCCTCACAACCATCCCATTCTCTCCCTCTTTGTTCTTCCAAACCCACTTGGTTCCTATGGGATGGCAATTTGGAGGTGGTTCAACTAACTCCCACACCTGGTTCCTCTCAAAGTTTTCCAACTCCTCATGCATAGAATTGACCTAGTTTGCATCAGATAAAGCATGTCCAATGTCCTTGGGCTCAAAGGTGGCAACAAATGCAACATGAGCGAAATGAGAGGAATTCCTGGACCTTGACCGTGTAGTACGTTCGTCGATGTCCCCAATGATCTTCGACAGGGGATGCACTTCTTGAATCCGTCGGGGAGCCTCACGCCTCGAGACTACCTCCCCCTCAACTTCGGCCTTCTCTCGCTCGGTCCTCTTGTCGCACCGTCGTTGTCCATGAAGTAGACGGTCCACGCTCCGTAGTGGTCGTAGGGGAAGTAGTGGGTACACACTCAGCTTCAGGCGCATGGTTCTCTCCATCATCATCTCCAGCTTCATCCTTCTCCTCTTCAAAGAGGTCCTCGGCCATCTCTTTATCACCTGAACATTCAAAGCCAAGAGAGGTACATGGCATTGTCTCATCGAAGGTTACCTCGCAAGTCTCCATGATTTTGTTAGTCTCAAGGTTAAGCACCCTATAGGCTCTAGAGTGGTTAGCATATCCAAAGAAAATACCATCACTAGACCTAGCCTCAAACTTGTCGAGTTTTCCCTTCTTAAGGATAAAGCACTTGCAGCCAAAGACTCGGAAATGACTCACCTTGGGTGCCCGACCATGCACAAGCTCATAACAGGTCTTCTTCTTGAAAGCTCGCAATAAAATTTTGTTGGAAACATGACAAGCCGTATTGACCGCCTCAGCCCAATACCTCCTAGGAGTCCTGTGCTCATCGAGCATCGTCCTAGCCATCTCACAAAGAGTCCGATTTTTCCTTTCCACAACTCCATTTTGAGGGGGCACATAAGGGGTCGAATACTAATGTTCAAGACCTAGATCACGACAAAAGGCATCAAAACGAGAGTTCTTGAACTCTGAGCCATTGTCACTGCGGATAGCTCGAATAGCATTCCCATGCCTCTCGTTTTTTAACCTCACGATCAGATCTCAAACAAAACCAAATATCTCACTCTTGTCTTCCAAGAAAAACACCCAGGCATAGCGAGAGTAATCGTCCACCACAACAAGGACATACCACTTCCCACCCACCGAGCGAACTCGAGCTGGCCCAACAAGGTCCATATGCAACAGCTCTGTCGGACGCTCGGTCATGACATCGGTCAGGGGTGGATGGGGAGTGGCTACCATCTTGCCATGCCTACATGGGGCACAAACCAAATCCTTCTCATGCTTCAACCTAGGCAATCCTCGGACAAGGTCAAGACCACTCAAGCGGGAAACCAAATCAAAGCTCAAGTGTCCCAACCGCCTATGCCATTTCCACAAATCAGAAGAAGGACCAGCCATCAAACAGCGAGCAGGACCCAAAGAACGAGAGAAATCGGCCACGAAAATCGACCCTCGGGGATGATCATACAGACAAGATCACCTCGAGAATCCAGCAAACGAGACTCTCCAGACTTGAAACGCACCTCAAAACCCTCATCAAGCAACTGAGAAACCGAAAGCAAATTGAAACCCAAAGACTTCACAAGGGCAACCCTCTTCAACGCTACCTTGTCACTCACATGCACAACACCCTCAGACATTACCCTTCCTCGTCCATTGTCCCCAAATGTGATGTACATCTTTTCCTTCACTGGGGTGAGGCTGGAGAACCACTTCTTATCTCCGGTCATGTGTCGAGAACACCCGGAGTCGATCAACCAAATGTCCTCCAAGCCTCCTGCCTGCAGTCAGAAACAAGAACGAGAATGAGCTAGCGACTCGACACTGGGGTTAGCACAAAGAAAGTTAAACCAGTGTCAAGCCATCTGCTCAAAAGAGGGGTTAGCAAACATCATTCCCTTGCCACCAAACTTCCCATGTCCCATGGGAGGAGTACGAGAACCACGAGGGGGAAAACGTGGTCCGTAGTTCCTCTGGAACCGAAAGCTGCGATCATCTCCCCTAAACCCGTATTGAGGACGAGTAGGGGGACGTCCAGCAAAACCACCACGAGCCCGACCAAACCTCTCTCCAGCACGCACACCATCATCTCTCCTCTCAAACCTCGCACCACCACCTCTCTGTGGGAACCTGCCAACACTTCTCACACTTCCCACACCCCGTGGAAGTGGCACTCTAGGCTCAGGAATACCATGAGACTGGCGATGCCTGTCCTGGTTTGCTTGCTTCCTAGCAAGCCTCTCATCCCTCTTCCTCTTGTAGCAAAACTCTGCTAGGTGTCTCTCCTTGCCACAATACTCACATCTGAAGGGGATGGGTTTTGGTTTTGGCTCTGGATTCTCACTAGGCTTCACACCCTTCTCACTCACAAACCTCACCGGTTTCTTGAAGTCATTTGTCTTAGGTGGGAATTTGGGTGGATCTTGGGTTGTGTCAAGCTTGTTGCAAAGGTGGTTGGGCTTTGGTGTGAAAGAGTTCTTGGGTGCTTTTGGAAGTGGGACTTGGATGTCTCCGATCACCTCAAACTCGGGGTTAGACTCAACACACTTCTCATACACACTCTCCCCACTGTTCTCTCCCACTTTCTCACCCAACTTCTCAAACCCCAAACCACGACCATCAGCTCTCTTGAACTCCTCAATCATGATTTTCAATTGAGGTTCCTGCCCAGACAACCAACCCAACACCTTCCTCAAATAGTCGTTCTCCTCATAGATGACATCCAAACGGGAAGTAAGTTCAAGATTGTGCAAAGTAACTTCATCACAGCTAGAGCATGCATTTGCAACAGGAGATTTCAAAGATGCTTCCAAAGAACTAATGGTAGAACGAGCATCAACAAGCTTAGCATGCATAGTAGGACATGATTTACAAGCACCAAGCAAAGTAGGTCTAGCCTTAAGCTCATCATACTCAGTCCTAAGAGCATCTAGTTTAGCCAAAGTAGAAGCATTCTTCTCATTAAGCAATTTGATCTCATTCAACCATGCATCACACTCAAGACACTCAACATCATCAGGAGTAGTAGGAGCAAGTTTCAAAGAGTCATTCTCAAGTTTCAATTCAAGCAATTTGGACTCCAACTCTCCTACTTTCTCACTAGCATTCTCAAGTTGAGCCCTAAGATCTTTCCTCATCTTTTTGGCATCTCTTAGCACACTATCACGGTTATCAATCAAGCCATTCAACCTAGTGATCTCAGCAAGCAAAGAGTCGGGGTCACGATTTACCTCATCCTCCGAGTCGGAGTCGCTATCTTCCTTCTCGCTCTTCTTGCTGCTCGAGCTATGGGCCATCCCACAAAAGCCTTCAAGCGCCACACAGCTCAACCCACTGAGGTTCTGGCTTGCACTCTTCTTGCCCTTGCGCCTCCCGGCGTCTTCATCTTCACTGCTTGAACTTGACTGCTCGTCGCTTGAGCTTGAGTCGACGTCGCTCGCACCGGCCACCATATCTCTTGCCTTGTTCTTCTTGTAGCCGCCCTTGCTCGATTGCCGCTTGTCCTTGTCCTTGCTCTTGGACTTGCTGAAGTGCTTGCCCTTGGAGGAATACTTGTCTTCATGCCTCGGGTGCGCCTTGTACTCGTTCATCTTGTACTTGTTCTCCTCCACTTCCGGGCACTCGGCGATGAAGTGGCCACGCTTGCCACACTTGTAGCATGTCACTGAGCTCCGCCTTGCATTCCTCCGACTCTCGTGTAGTCGATCAAACCTCCTTGAGAGCAAGGCCAACTCCTCCTCGCCCAGCACATCAAACTCCTCATCTGGAATAGACATAAGAGAAGACAAGGAAAACTGTCGACAGGAAGGGTTAGATTTGCCCTTTGATCCGCCCACAAGAGCAAGACTATGGTCAGTCGAGCCCTCATGCTTGGATTGCAACTTCCTGTCAACCTCAGCCGACTTGAGCTTAGAAAAGAGGTCATCCAACTCAATAGTCAAATATTTCCCAGACTCCTTGATGGCCTCAACCTTAGCACCCCAAACATTTGGGTCCAAGACATGCAAGAGCTTCAAATCCTGATCATGCTCGGTGTAAGGAAAATCCTCAACATTAGCTTTCATGTTGTTCACGATGGCGGTGAACCTCTGAAACATCGCATCAATGTCCTCACCGGGAAGTGGAGTGAAGTTCTCATATTGCATCCGGTAAAAGACAAAGAGGCGAGCCTTCACATGGTTATCACCACCGTGAGCAACCAACAACTTCTCCCAAATTTGCCAAGCAAGATTCAAATGGCGAACACGCTCAAACTCAGGATCACACAAGCTCCGGACCAAGTGATCAACGGCTTTTGCATTAGCCTCATACTTGGCCTTAGCACTGGCATCGGACACCATAAGAGTATGGATGTTGACCGGAATAGCATAGGTCTTGTCAAGCACAATGAAATCCAACAACTTTCCACGAAGAAAGATCATCATACGAGCCGCCCACTTGTGGTAACCCTTGCCATCGAAGTGCGGCGGACCGCCCCGCTCAATGTACACCATCTTAGGATTCGAGACTTGTCAAAGTCGCAAAGAATCCGGCACCAAGCTCTGATACCAATTGAAGGATCAGATGGCGACTAGAGAGGGGGGAGTGAATAGGAGCCGGTAAAAATTCTTCCCAAAGAACCCGGCCTATACCCTAGTCAAATCCCGGTCACACACAAGCGATGGATCGAATCACACACCAATCGCCAAGACAACGAGGTTATGGATCAACCTCTAGCCTTAGGAACGATTCCTTGAAGCGCACGTGGAAGCACGAAAGAAGGAAGGGAGGAATCGAACCAAGAAGCAAAGCACACAGCCTCTGGCGGACCGTCCGGCCAGACAGGGCGGACCGTCCGCGATGGGCCGCGCGGGACCGTACGGGCGAGGTACCGCGGACTGTCCGCACCCTTGCCGCGGACTGTCCGGCCTGAGCCGCGGACCGTCCGTTAAATCAAACAGAACCTCAAGTGGCACACAGCGAACCACGGACCGTCCGCGGGGAGCACACGGACTGTCTGCCAGGCACCCGCGGACCGTCCGCCCAACACACGCGGACCGTCCGAAACTTCGTCCAACCAAAACTCAAAACCACGACGGATCGAAATGAAAGGCGAGCAAGAACTCGAAGAACACGGGACGAACACGTGCGGCGCGGACCGTCCGCCAAGAGGCCGCGGACCGTTCGCGAGGCATGGACAGAGCAGAAAAACGCCCGACCTCGAAGGTCGACTCCCCCAAATCATCATCGGATTTCCCAAACGGTTGAAGCTGTGAAGACAAGGGTTTGGGGACTTGAAAAGCATCACACAAGGATGCTATAGCCCAAAAATCTTGCCTCCTAACTCCCTAAATCACCGGGAATCGCGAATCCTTTGAGCACCACCAAAAGCTAGAGCACCGAACGAAAATCCTTGAATCGAAGTGGTTTCCCGGCGTTTGAGGGCACAAGATCAATCACAAAGATGCACGAGACATCTATCCATGTTTCCCTCAAAGAAATCCGGGGAGAAACTCACTCAAATCCGCGGAATCACACCGAGAACAAAGGCACGAAAACAAGCACAAAAGACCACGAAAAACACAACTCCGAATCTTCTATACAAACCAGGAAAGATTCACAAGGTCTAGCATGCCGCCCTAGCATCCATCCCTCTCAACAAATCTCTCATGAAGCTCTCATGCTAGCCTAGAGAAAAATGCAAGGAAAATAGCTACGAAAAATGAGAAATGGGAGGGGGGAAATGAAACCCTAAGTCGCGGAGAGAGAGCCACTCACACACCCTCATGGCTTATATATCAGGTCCCGCCGGAGTGGTAAATGACTCGACTACCCCTAACTTAACTACTGGCGATACAACCCACGCAGGGGCATTTAGGTAATGTTTGTGGGTCTTGCCATCGGAAGGCCACGCCTTTGCCGCACCCCCGCGTCCTCCCGACGCAAGCCATGCGATCCCGCCGCGTGTCCTCCGCCTCGAAGCTTCCCGACACGCCGGATCCCGTCTCCGTCGTGTTGGGCCCTCGGACTTGGTTTTGAGGCCCAAACCAAGAAACCGTCCTCCGATGGTTTTGTGGTCAAACCACCAAACCCCGCGTGCTCGGTCCGGCCTCCCGCCAAACCACTTGACTCGACCGCCACCGTGCACCGGCTCGATTGTCCATGACTTCGTCTTGCTCGTATCGCCACCATGTGGCCCACACCTAGTCCCGCTGTCCACCGGGTCCCTTGAACCGAGCCTACTTGTCTCTCCATCTCCCGGAGGCCCCTCAAGGCTGAAGACCTTTCGCGCCCGTTCTTCACCTGCAACAACACGAACTAGGCCGCAGCCTACACCTGCACACTAAGCCAAGAGTCAGTCCAACACCCGTTGTCAATCACTCATCACTAAGGAGCGGTCATCCATCGACCACTGGGACGCTCCTGGTCCCCAAGTACATCTTCACACAGTCCAAGTAGAACCTGAGACAGTGAAGATGGCTCGAACTGATCAAGGACTACGACCTGAACATCCACTACCACCCCTGTAAAGCAAACGTCATAGCTGATGCACTGAGCCGCAAGCATTACTGCAACAATCTGATGGTGCAGAAAGAGCAATCAACATTGTTTGAGGAAATGGAGAAGCTGAAATTGGAGATAGTTGAAAATGGCCAGCTGAATGAGATGAAGGTGAAGTACACGCTAGAAGATCAGATTCGGCAAGATCAGAAAGGATGTCTTGAAATTGAGGAAGTGAAAGACTTGATGGCTAGAGGCAAAGTAGATGACTACCGCCTCGATGAGGAAGGCACCCTGTGGTTGAAGGACCGCATCTGCGTACCCCCGAAGTAAGGAAATCCGAGACTCAATTCTGAAGGAAGCTCACGATTCTTGATACTCGATTCACCCTGGATGCACAAAGATGTACGAAGATCTGAAGGTATGGTTCTGGTGGGAGAAAATGAGGGAGGACATTGCAGAATACGTTGCTAGATGCGACACCTGTTAGAGAGTGAAGGCAGAACATCAGAGACCCGCCGGTTTGCTACAGACACTTGAGATACCTGTCTGGAAATGAGAAGATATCAGCATGGACTTCACAGTGGGACCACCTCACACACAGAAAGGAAACGACTCAATCTAGGTAATTGTCGACTGTCTGACCAAAGCGGCACATTTGATCCCCGTGAAGACGACCTTTGAGATCACAAGCTAGCAGAGCTGTACATCGACAACATTTTGAAGATACATGGGGCATCGAAGAGTATAGTGTCCGACCGAGGGCCGCAATTCACCGCCAAATTCTGGAGGAGTTTACATAAAGCCATGGGCACTGACTTGCACTACAGTTCTGCCTTCCACCCGCGGACAGATGGGCAGATAGAGAGAGTGAACCAGGTACTCGAAGATCTTCTGAGAGCTTGTGTGTTGACCTATGGATCGGATTGGGAGAAGAGCTTGTCCTATGTTGAGTTCTCATACAACACAGTTATCAAGCAAGTCTGAAGATGGCACCCTTCGAAGCTCTTTATGGCAGAAAGTGTCAGACACCATTGATGTTGTCCAAGGTGGGGAACGAACCTTCTTTGGTCCCGCCACCATAGTCCTTTGGGGCATGAAGTGTTACCACGTCAAAGGGAAGATCACACCCTGTACGTTGGGCCATACCTGATCGTGCAGAAGATCGGGAAAGTGGCTTACAAGCTTGAGCTACCCCCGTAGCTCGCCGGAGTTCACCCGGTATTCCACGTGTCTCAGCTCTGAAAGTGTGTGGTTGTCGAGAAGAGAGTGCCTGCTCAAGCACTTGACATTCAAGACACTCTGGTGTACTTGGAGTACTCATCCAGATCCTGGACTGGGGGGAGAAGTTAACCAGGAGGACCACCACTCGCTTCTGCAAGGTGCTCTGGAGTAACCACTCCGAGTGCGAAGCGACGTGGGAGGAGTCCGTCATGAGGGAGAAATACCCTCATCTTTTTGATCTGGAGGTAACTTCTTCATCTCGGGGACGAGATTCTTGTGAGGGGAAAGTTCTGTAACATCCTTGAAATTGGTTTGCTTATGAAAAGGTGGATTCAAAAATTTTGCTTTGAATTTGAATGCTCATAAAATAATATAAGGATGTCTTCTTTTTCCTTCCCTTACAATCCTAGTTTTAATTTGAAATCAACTAATAATTTTAGGGCTTTATAAAATGTTAGTGTGTGAAGTTGGATCTTCCTTGGGTTTTATTTGGAGTTTATTGGTTGCTGTTCAAATCTGAATCCCATTCAAATTTGAACATAGGTGTATAGTTTGCTTTGTTGGTAAATAAGAAAAGGGCTATCAACCTTGTTTGGGCCAAAAACCTATCTTTCAGCCCACCAAGCCTCTCGGCCCGAGTGCGGCCCAACTAGCCAGCCGCTGACCTGCCTAACATCCCTTACCCGCGCCTGTGCTGCTGGCTAGTGGGTCCCGCTCGACAGTCGCCACATCACCCTCTTCTTTTCCCCTTTACCACTTCCTCCCTCTCTAATGCCGCGCCGCAGCCGTGGAAAGGCACAACCGTGCGACCATGGCTGCCGCCCTAGATGCTCTCCACGCGTCCCAATGCAGCATCCGCTGTTCACCCTACCTACCGCCGCTATTTAAGCACCGCCACTGGCGACGTCAAGGGGGGAGAAGAGGAGCAGGAGGCAGGGGAGTCCGTCCGGGGGTGCCGACCGTCGTCGCTGCTGGAGCCGCCCGTGGGGAGGAGCCGGAGCCGCAGAAGCCGGGCATGCGTATGTCCCCTGCATCGCCGTCGTCCCCTGCTTCATCTGTTTGTCACCGCGTCGAGCCTTCCTTCACCGACGCCTTCACCGTCGGGTCGCGCAGACCGTAGGTGAGCACGGTTGACGGTGAATTTCCGTCAACCTAGCCAAGAGTTTACCTTTAATGTTGGCATTGATTTATTATTCTAACCACTGGAACTAACCCCCCGTATATAACAAGTTCACTCTTGCATGTCGATTTTGGAGTTTATTGTTTATGCAAAAAATCTACGCTAAAGAGGAGACTTTTGGGATAAGTTCACCAAGCACCTTGGAAGAAGATCATGAAGCCCGACAAGAGTCAAGGCACGCGATGAACATGACTCCAAATGACCCGAGGACTGAAACGTCAACATGCAAATCTTCAGGGACTCAACCATGAAACGGCGAAGCTTGGATAGCAAGATTCAAGCTTTAACCGTGAAGGAAACAACGTCAAAGGCCCACATGCAAGTGCACACAAATAAGGAATCGCGCGAGAAGCAACCGGGGAAGAAACCGAAGCCGAACCAGGCCGAAACGGGCCTGGGCCGACCGGCCCAGCCCATTTCGGGCCCGGTTCGGTGGCCCCTTTGACCTAGCTGCCTCTCGGGCTATTTATAGCCCCCTGGCCGAGAGCCACAAAGAAAGACATTCGTCATCCACCACCGAGGAGCAGAGAAGAGAAGGACACCATCCCGGAGAGGAGAGGGTCGAGATGGTTGACTAGGGTTCCCCTAGCCGGCGTGGGAACCTTGCATGGAAGACCACGTCAGAGTTCCAGGAGCTAGGATCACGATGAAGGTAGGATCCCAGTGGTGATCTTGTCCATGTATTACTCCTATGTTGAATTAGTAGATTGAATCCGATTCTTAGCATCAAGTGCTTTCGTTGCGATTTTGTCTTCGTTTGGGTATTTTCCTCCTCGACTATCCCGCAGGTAGATTGCATAGGATGTTCTTGTAGCCATGGTGGCTAGAGGTGCATACCCGATCTACCAAACGTTTTCATCTTGTTCTTCTTGAGCTCGCCGAGTAGTACCAACCCGTAAGATTATCCCCCGTAGTGAAAGTACGGTAAAGGAGAAAAGCGAGCGTCCTTAGAGTCGGAACGAGAGCCATGCTTTCAATGAGATCCGTTTTGCTACATTCTTCTTTACTTTGGAACTTCAACAAAAGACCCGATCCAATCTCTAGATTTGTTCTCCCCTCTCTTTCTCTTGCTACCTCCGGTGTGCGGTAGACTAGATGAGTCTTGATGATCTAGTAGATTAGATGCAAAAATAACCTCTCGAGATCAAAGCTTTTCCGCTTATTAGATTGGATCTTGCGTTACACATTGTTCCACGGATTCGATACCTTGGGTTCATCACTTAAGGGAAGAAGGGTCCCTTGGCTACGATGGTGGACTTGTATGCTTGCGAGTCCAAACGAACTTTGATACAACTTTTAACCGTCAACAAGCACAACGCGCCTCGTCCCTCTGTGGTGCCTGGCCGTCGAGCCAAGGACGCAGCCGGCCTTGTGTGCCGTTTTTCGAACATGACCGCTAAGGCGCCGTCGCGCCCGCAGCTGGTGATGCTGACCTTCGTGCCGAGCTAGGATGCTTCTTCTTGCAGATCCTGCAGTCGTCTCCGCCGTGCACGTAGCCCGCTAGCTGAGTCTTTCTTTTCTTTTACCCCTGTTCGTTGCCCGGTCGCTGAGTCATCGCCGCCGTTCCGGCCGCCGCCGCAGTCTTGATGACGGCGTTCGCACGCAGCGCCTTCACGCGCGTCCACACACCCATGCACCCCAGCACGCGCACGCGTTCGCATGGCCAGTAAAGCCCGGCCCTCTTTCTGTTCTTTATCGTCCTAGCCGAGCTCACCGGTGTTCATTTCGCCGTGAGCCGAACACCGGAAAGTTTTCCCCCTGGAGATGTGCATGCTCGTTCGATCTGGTGCACATGCATAAACCCGTGCCCCCTCGTGCAACACTCCGCCGATGAGTCGGACACCCCAGCCGTGCCGCTGGGTGTTTCCTTCGTCACCACCGCGCCGAGGAGTGACCTTGTCATTGCCGAGGCAGGAATCCTAGCCAAGGTCCCACCTTTCTTGCCCATGGGAAGCCCTAGGTACCCCCCGTGCTTGTCGAGTCGTTAGTGGTCGCAGCCATAGCCCACCTCACCGAAGGCGAGTTTATTTGCGGCTTTGTTTGCGGCCGCCACTCCTCTAGGTCATACCGTCAACATAGAGGTCGAGCTCAAAACCCAGAGGGGTTTATCCAACGCACGCAGGCCCACATGTGGTCTTGGCCACAATCGATCTTCTCAGATCTCGTGCGGCCAACCACTCACAGCCTTGGCACGCACAGGCACACACCGGCCCATGGCCGCAGCCGATCCGGCCAGGATCCTTTGCGACGGTCACATGAACTGCTCAGTTGGCTGCCACGTGTGCGAGCACCAGCTTATAGCTGTTTGTGTGGCAGCCGCGTTAGCACCTTGAGTCAGCTAACAGCTAGCTTGTAGCTAGCTATAAGACCCTAAGAGCCAGGCAGTAGTCAGCCTAAAGATATTGCTATTGTGTATGTGTATTTTATTTCAAGGAAACTATTTTATCTTTGAAAAATCATAATAAATCCATTTTTGCTCCAAAAAATATAAACCTTTTCCAGAAATTCTCTAAAATCTTAAACTCCATGCTAGGCTAGAGTTTGCTCTCTTTTGGCTTTTAATTCTGGTTCTTTTGGAGTTGATTGCATTAGGACCGCTGTTTATTTTCTTTTACGCATTATTAGGAGCACCTGGAGCCGGGGGGGCTGATCTCGAAGTACGACTATGCCGCAGAGGACTACCAGACCCCAGGTTCACGCCCGACTGATTTGAATACCTATTAGACATTGCATTGTAGAATGCTAGCGCTTTACTATATATGCATATTGATGAACCTTGCATTGCCTACTTTATTTACACTGTCCTTGATTGTCCTATATATATATATATGTATGTTTATAAGTGTGTATATATGCTGAGTTTCGCGATGCATGTGTGGGGATGGAAATAGTGGTTCTTGGCGTGTGTGGGAAAAACCGGCAGGAGAAGGTGTTTTGGGTACTTTGTTGGGGGTGAGCTCGAAACAACCAATCTGGGATAGGGGTGCACTCCTCAGTGTATCCCCACTTTTACAGTTTTCGGAGCCTAGGTGTTGGGGATTTACTTGCGCTTTGAGGACATGAGCTAGCCCTGGTCTGAAACCGAGTGGGCCAACTGCTTCACGGGACTTTATGTACACACCACCTCGCCAAGCGTGGGGTTACGGCCGAGTTGAGCTCGGCACATGCGGAACCATACCTGCCAGCAGGATAGAGGGTATTAGTGGGGGAGAGGTGGGAGTGAGACCACTTTCTCTCAGTGCGTCGCCCGTGTGGCCACACTGGGGCATTTCACAGTTCCGGTGCTATCCACTTTGCGAGGGTGATCGCTTTGAGGGCCGGATGCAGGATGGGACCGTAACTACTGAGAGTTCGCATGCTAGGATGGGCTAGGTCGGCCGTACACCGGCCGGGTGCCATTCCGGGTTGGGTACAAGTGTGCGCGCTCTGCAGAGTTGTTCGATCTATAGCTATAGCCACATCTTCAGTCATGGACGAGCCTAGTGGATTGTTGGTTCTCATGTTTTGGGATTTCTACCTTCCCCCCTGTAGTTGAGAGTGTAGTGAGTCGTGGTTGCGGCCGGGGAGAGGAGAGTGGCTCCCTCTACTTCGCAGATCCGATTGCAATCATTGAGGAGCGAGGAGAGAAAGTTCTCGCATCAACCCTATATGGAGGTAGGATGTGGAGGTGGGACCTTGGGTTACCAGGTGATTCTGAGCTGTGTTGAGAGCTTTGGGTTGGGATCTTGATGGAGATATCTTGTTATTGCTCTGCTGCTGCTGCTGCATAGGAAACCTGAGCTACTTCCTTGTCTTTTTTTCCTCCCTTTAGAAGTTAGGCCACTTAAAGCTGCATACATTTGGTGATGTGGACCTATCCCATTCCTTGAGGATAGACTTTGGGTGTGCGGGGTATGTGTCCGAGTACAACAACAACGCCGATGGATGGTACGGCTGAGGGATGCGTCGCTTCGCTCAATGATGCTTGCGGTGAGAAGAATAAAGGATGGAGACCCTTATAAGATGCCATCTACCATTGCGTAGAATTTCACTCTGATTCAGCCAAGAGGCTTGTAATGATGTACTCCATAATGGACATGTAATAAATTATGTATTATTGCTTATGTGATGTGATGTATGACTATGTTTTACTATCTGTGAGACGTTCTATACGCGATAGCCACAGATCCAGGGACTATCGCGATGGTACAGGAATTCGGGTTTTCTTTTGAAAATCTGGGGTTTTACACCAGTTCCTCCGTTCCTGCGCGATGGAGTTCCCGGTGAACGTCGGCAATGCAAACTCAGGGTCGTTCCAAAAATAGAACCACCCCTTGTGCCAGACGATGTTCGAGCTGGTCAACGAGGACGGGATGTAGCTGTCGCCCCGCCCTTGCTTCATCCGGAGGATGGCGCAGCCGATCGTCGTCGCCCTGGAGCCGTCCTTCAAGCACGCAAACATGAAGAAGTACTTGAAGATGTGCCAATGGGCACTCCCCTCGCGCATCACCTTGAACACCGCCATTTGCTAGATGCTATTCGGGTTGAGGTGATACAACTGGAGATCGTACTCGAAGAGGACCGCCCGGATGAACCGCCCGGTGGGGACGGAGAAGCCGCGCTCATGGAAGGTCACGAACGAGACGCCGTACCCCTTGGGTGAGCGCGGCACGGACTCCTCCCCGGGCACCTTCCACTCCACGGCGTCGGTGAGAGGAGGGAGTTGTCCGGCCTCGACAAGGAGGTGCAACAACGAGCCGGACACATTGGACCGCGTCCAGTTCGACATGGTGGCGGCGAGCTCTCGAGCGGATCTCCGGCGCAAGCTGTGATGGTGCTGTGGGAGCAAGGGAGCGAAATGCAAGGGCAGAGGAAGAAGGCGAGGGAGTAAAGTGCCAAATGTTTGGCCGGCGCGGGGTTAAAAAGGGAGGAGCGTGGCTGCTCGCCTTGAATGTCGGGCCTACCATGTCAGCGAAACACCTGCCCCCCATTAAATGCACTATATATATATATATATATATATATATATATAGCTTTTACTAACACATTATATTTCATTAATTTTTCTCAGAGCTTGGGAAAATTCATTACAGAGAAAGAAGGTGAATTTAACCCAACAATTACATTCTATAGTGATTATCCGGTACGTAATCCAAATAGCTTCAGATCTGAGAAAAATTAAATTTTATCACACTTATATTTTATAACATTTTGTCCTATCCACTTTAGTGTTTGAGATAGGAACAAGGAAATAATTTATGTGGACACTATGTCTGTGAGCACATACGATGTTTGGCAAGTGCAAACTATGGAAATTATAATGTAAGTTAATTAAATAAACCTATTAATAATACATCATTTCCTAACCGCTTCTATATTTAATTGTTGGGTGTAATATATTAACATATTTGCACATTACAGATGGATATGGTTAAGGACGAGGTCGTTCACAAGGATCATCTTTCGGCAATTCAAGAAAGTCTCTTGGGATTCCACTTTGAGGAGGTGGTTAATCCAGCAAGAAAACATCATTTTGATGGATCTAAAAAATCCAATAAAGACTAAAAATTTGAAGTGAACGATATTTTGATGTATAAATACTATCTATTTTGATGTGTATATTTCTAAGTTTATGTAGATATATAAGTTTATATATAAGTCTAAGTGCGTATATGGTATATATAAACAGGTATATACATATATACAAGTGCAAATACGTATACGTACATATACGGGTTAGACAACAATAAGAATATACGCTCAAATCGAAAACAGAAAAAAAGAGACGAGACCCTTTAGTCACTGTTGGTATTACCAACTGAGACTAAAGGGGGTGTGCGCATGTGCTGACGTGGCCCCCCCCCCTCATTTAGTCTCGATTCGTAATACGAATCGCGACTAAAAGATCCCTTTAGTCCAGGTTGGTTCCCGGGACTAAGGGGGCCTTTTGTCTCATCATTTGAACCTCTTACCAATTGGGACTAAAACCCCTCTCCGTGGCACTCTCCAGCAAATTAATTAATGATTGATGCACACACACCATGCAATTGCATGCATGGAACAACACCTTTTACTTTGAACAGTGCTGGCGCTAGCAGTGTCGTCTGATGCTGCCTGCTGGTAGCTTGATACGCATGCATGCACGCAAACGCGATCACGTATCACCAACTTAACACTATATCCTCTACGGCCGCAACACACACGTGCCCCAACATCGATTCCAGTCGTCGTTGCGCTCTCGCCCCTCGCTCGAGAGACATAGTGCCCGCTTGTCCATGCTCCCCGTGACACCATGCCTACTCGTCGCCGCCGTTTGACATGCATATGGGTCGTGAATGCATGCATGCAACGAGCCATGCCTACGCATGCATCGTTTACATTTCGTTGGGAGGTAAGTGTTGGGGAATTCAGGAAAACTCGTCACCCTCGAAACGTTCGGTATTACGAAATTCGTGAAATGAGTTTTCAGGAATCCTGAACTTGCGAAGACCCGGAGTCTTGAACCTGCGAAGCTCCGAAGTCACGAACTTGCGAAGACCTGGAGTCTTGAACCTGTGAAGCTCTGAAGTCGCGAACTTGTGAAGACCTGGAGTCTTGAACCTGTGAAGCTCCGAAGTCGCGAACTTGCGAAGACCTGGAGTCTTGAACCATGAAATTGGGAGTATGCGGAATTCGGGAATCCGCTGGAGTCTGACTTTGGAAGTCACGGCGTATGAACATTTCGTGAATGGGTAAACCTGCGAACCAACAAGAAGCCAGACGTTGCCTCAAAAAGTCTGGGTTTAGCGTGTGTACTAGTGGCAGGCTTGTAAATGTATGAGATGTAAAAGACATTCATGTATGTGTTCACATTGGGAATATTCCTTGGATTTGAGGGTACTTTCGGAATGTAAAAGTCCATTCGTCTCCCTATAAAAGGGGGCGCGAGGGCACGTGTAACGGGGTGGACAACTTTTGAGGTTTGATCAGTCTTTAAGAGATTCCTTGTCTCCTCTTGCGTCATCTGTGTCTCTGACTTGAACGTTAGCATACTCTCTTCTCTTGTGTTAGGGGATCTTATCCAGATTTTTGGATACCCGCCCCCCAACATTGGCGCCCACCGTGGGGCTCACTAGCACCTCGGGGAAGCGGGTTGACTCCGACAATCCGATTCCACGAAAATCTTCGATTTCAGTAAAAAACGTCACCCCCGGAACGTCGGGTATTACGAAATTCATGAAATGAGTTTTCAGGAATCTTGAACTTGCGAAGACTCGAAGTCTTGAACCTGCGAAGCTCCGAAGTCACGAACTTGCGAAGACCTGGAGTCTTGAACCTGTGAAGCTCCGAAGTCGTGAACTTGCGAAGACCTGGAGTCTTGAACCATGAAATCGGGAGTATGCGGAATTCGGGAGTCCGCTGGAGTCTGAGTTCGGAAGTCACGGCGTATGAAGATTTCCTGAACGGGGAAACCCGCGAACCAACAAGAAGCCAAGTCAAAGACGTTGCCTCAAAAAGTCTGGGTTTAGCGTGTGAACTAGTGGCAGGCTTGTAAATGTATGAGATGTAAAAGACATTCATGTATGTGTTCACATTGGGAATATTCCTTGGATTTGAGGGTACTTTCAGAATGTAAAAGTCCCTTCGTCTCCCTATAAAAGGGGGCGCGAGGGCACATGTAACAGGATGGACAACTTTTGAGGTTTGAGCAGTTTTTAGGAGATTCCTTGTCTCCTCTTGCGTCATCTGTGTCTCTGACTTGAACGTTAGCATACTCTCTTCTCTTGTGTTAGGGGATCTTATCCAGATTTTCGGATACGCCACCAGAAGTACGTAACTATAGTAAGTTCAGGGCGCACAGCGAAACCTCGGAGTCTCACCCATCCCGAACTTGGACCTTGTTTAGTTGGCTAAAATTTAGCCTTACAACTTTTCAAACTCCTGTAGCGCATTGTAGCATGTTTCATTTGTTTGTGGTAAATATTGTCCAATCATGGACTAACTAGACTCAAAAGATTCGGCTCGTGATGTACAACAAAACTTAAACAAGGCCCTGGTGTCGTCTCCACGATTGAGGGGGCTTCACACTGTGCCGCTCCCGACGCCTAGCAGCAGTGTCGTAGAACCGACGTCCTCGCGTGCCCCTCGTCCTCTCTTCTTCTCCCCTCCTTCTTCCCCCTCCCCCCGCCACCACCACCACGAGGTCAATCTTCCTGGTCGCCGATGGCCATGTGCCCTCTTGGCGCCAAATCCGGCCTTCCCCGACGCGGGTGAGGCCTCCCCCTCACAGATCTGGCGTGTTGTGGTGGTTCCGGTGAGGTGCTCAGTCGGTCAACCCTAGGCCGCACCATCGTAGTTTCTTCACTGACGTCGGTTTCTGCACTCTGAGTGTTCGCCCCCAACGCAGATTTGTCCTCCCTTCTCATGCATCTGGCGCGAGCGGTGGCATTGGGGTTGGACGGTCGACCCCTCCTCTTCTTGGCCGGTTGGTCGGGGATGTCGCCTCCGCGATGGGCATGGCTTCAGTGGCTCATTCCGGCCAGCTACCTCCCCTCCCTCCCGTCCTTGGGGTCGTGTGGCCCTGGATCTGGTGGGCCCTTGACCGCTACCGCCGCTGTCTCTGTCGGCGGACTGCACTGCCGGGGGATGCTAGGTGGCTACGTCGCCTCCACCGGCATCCTTCCCCCCTCTTCGCCCCACACCGTCGTGAGGGTTGGGGTCGGGGCCGCACGCCTCGTCACGGGCACTCTGCCTCTGTAACGCCAGCATTTTTAACTCCTAATAAATCACCTAATAAATCATACGTGTTTTCAAAACTTTCCAGCTGAGCTCATTCGAAACCCTGGTCACCGTCTCCCTCTCTCACCCTCGGCGCGCGTGCCGCGAATCCCGCCGGCACCGCCGCGGTCGGGCCGGCACCCACGCATGCCACCCCGGCGCCGCGGTCGGCCACCGCGCCGGGAATCCCGCGCACGCCGCGGTCCCGCCGGTCGGTCCGCCTCGCCATCACCACCGTCCCGAATATCACGCCGACGCCCAGAAATCCGAAAACCCCGCAAAACCTTCCCCCCTAATTTCCCTAGCAAATTTTCCCTAATTTCTAAACCCTTTTCTTTTCCTTTTCTATTCCCATTTTCTTTCCTTATTTTCTTTTTCTCCTTCCTTTCTTTTTCTTCCTTCCTTTTTCTTTTCTTTCCTTTCTTCATTTTCTTTTTTTCCTCTTTCCTTTCATCTTTCCCTCTCTCTTCCTTCCTTCTCCTTCTTCCTCCCGCAGCCGGCCGCGCCTGGCGCCGTTGACCTCCCCCTCGCTCCTGCGCCCGGTTCCGGAGCCAACGGCGCCGCCCCCCACACCCCCCCCCGGCCCGCGCCCGGCCGGCGCGCAAGCGACGCCACCGGCCGCACCGCTGCGGGGGCCCCGCCCGAGCCGCGGCCTGGCAATCGGCGACCGCCATTAAAGGCGTGCTCGCCGGACACGCCACCGCGTCGCCCTCCCCCCTCCGCGAACACCTGCACGACAAGTCCCATCACACAGCAAATCCCGGCCACAGCCTTGCTGGAAGGGGTCAACGACAAGATATTTCCCACCTCCACCGCCATTGTTGAAGCTTCCCGAGCTCGAGAAATCCCCGGCCGAACCGCCTTCCCCCACCTATAAAAGGGGCCGGCCGCTCCCCAGGCCGCCTCGCACCTCCACAGCAACCTCACCCCCCTTCCCCGAGCTCTACAGCGCCGCCGGCCTTTTAGCACCGCCGCCGAGCCACCGCCCTCACGCGGAGCCGCCCCCTCGGACCACCCTAGCACAAGGTGAGCACGGGAATAGAACCCCCTCGGCGCCCTCTCCATTTTGCCCCATCGCCCGTCCGCCGCCGTGGCCCGGTTCGCCGGGGATTGGCGCCGGCCGGCCGCCCCCGCGACCCCTCCCCTGCCTCTGTTCTGATTCGTGGGGGGAGGAAAGGGATGGCCATTTGGCCAAAACCCCCGTCCTTTCTCTTTTTCCCCACCGAGCCCCTCCTCCATTCCCTCTCTCTCCCTTTTCTTTCATTTAGCCCCCACCACTTTAAGCTATTCCACCAAAACCACCCCACCCTTTTAAATAGGCCCCTGGGCTATTTTAGTTAAACCCTCACCCTACCTAAATATTATATTTAGGTCCTTTTATTTTAAACTAAATTACTAACCGTCCCTAATTAATTCTAAACATCTCTTTTAATCCGACATTTCATGCGCGATTTTAATCCAAAACGCGCCCAACCTTCCTCACACCCGTGCCGGATATACCGCCACCCATCCGTCACCCAAAACCCCTACATAATATTTATTTCCCTATTTTTAATTACCTTCCGTGAGCTTAGCCGGAGAAATTGTGTATGCTTATATTGATTGCTTGCTTGCCTGTGTGTGCACTATAGCCGACAGAGTAGACGAAGGAAGGTACCCCGAGCCGGAGATCAGAGCCGACTACTGCGAGCCGGAGCCCGAGATCCCGAACGCCGAGCCGACACTCCCCGAAGACTTCGAAGACGGCAAGTTCAATCTCATCCTTTGATGCATGCTTTGGTCCTAGTTTTATAAACACAACCCTATACCCGTTTTATAAATTGCATATTGTTTTACTGCAAAAACATGGTAGGATAGCCACCCTTGATTGCTATGATTGAACCTTGTTTTGGCCTAATTGTTTGCTTTAAAAATGTGTGAGTGTTTTCAAAATACGTGAGTGCTTTAAAAATGAAAATGGGATATGTTTGGAAAATGAGTAAAGAATTGGATAGACGGGATGGACGTGTGTGTCAGGAGTATGGGTGAGCTCGTACCTGTGTGGTTGAGCGTGTTGGGAGTTGTCCATCTTGTCGGTTAAGGACCGGGTTGCGTGACATCTCACCTGACCCAAATCATCGTACAACCACTCGACCGTTGTATGTGCCAACGGCTTAGCATAAACCCCACTAGTTAAACTACTTGCCATCTGGTGTGCGGGTGAGCGGCGGGAGACCAAGGAGTAGGGGTACGCTCTGTGTGAGGTACGCCCTGGTTATGTGAGATGACCCCTTGGTTTCTTCCGTGGTGGCTCGTAGCGTTAGCTAAGGTAGGTAATGGCTTTGATAGGATCTGTGCCGGCACTGAGGTGTCCGTGTGACGGTACCCTACTTGTGGGTAAAGATGTACAACCTCTGCAGAGTGTCAAACCTATTCGAATAGCTGTGTCCACGGTATTGGACGAGTCACGGTGTGGTCACAAAAACTAGTGTTTGGGTTTGGGATGTTTTCTGGTGTGAGTTGTTTTCCGGGTGAAGTGTGTGGCTGTGTGCCTGGGCTACTGCGGACGGGGAGTCTGGTAGTTCCACAGTGTTTTTCCTAAAACAATGGAGTCACTTTGGTTATGAAAATGATTTGTGAAAACCTTTTTGAAATGAACCCCTGCATGAGTAAGTTTGCAAAATGAACCTTAACCTCATCCTTGTTATACTCTATGCATGATTCTGCTTATAAGCCCCTCCGTGGGTGGGGTTGGATTTGCTGAGTACGTTTGTGCTCACCCTTGTTTTACTACCTATTTTTCAGAGGAGGATCCCGATTACATTCCGGAAGACGTCGAGTAGATCGCTGCCCTACACCCAACCGTGCTTGTGTACCCAGGGCCTCCACTGAGAGCTTCCATGGTGTGGTACTCTGATGAGGCTTTGGAAGCCTTTGCTATCGTAGTGTGGTCGTTAGCGTTTGTGTTGTTCCTTGTAGCGTTGGCACTTCTGTGCCCTCTGTGTCGCCGTGATGTAAAAGACTGATCCACCTGTTGTAATAAATGTGTTACCAGCCTCATGGGACTGGTATTTGTGTCACATTTAGTCACCTCTGATGAGGGGACGCTTCAGCCTCGCCTGGCATCGTTGTTGCTGCCGAACAGCTGCTTTACCTTCGCCCTGCGCCATTGCGATCCCCTCCTTCATTTCCCTGAGATTCGCCGATGTGCCATGGTGGGCGTGGTCTGTTGGGGCCGCCCTGTGTCCCTTGGCTTTGCTCTCCCCTCCACGAGCTTCACTCAACTACTCCCTTCTGTGCGGACGCCCCTGTCCTCTTCTTCATCGTTGATATTCATTGTGGTTTGGTCATCATGGGTCGTCATTTGGTTGGTCGTTGAGCTGTTATTGTTCCTCACTGTTCTTGCGTCATGGTTGCACGTTGTTTTCACATCGGATCGCCTATCATCCAAGCCTCAAGGTCTGCTGCATGGATTTGGATTTGGAGCCTGGCGAAAGCCTCACCCGACCTCCGTCAGTGCTAACAATGGCTGCTTTCGTCAACGTAGTTTTTCTCGCTAGAGGCGTTGTCATTTTGGTTCAAAATCCATTTTGTATGCAAGGTGAAAGCTTGGTCTGCTCCTTCGTGGGCGACGGACGATGGCGGTGTTCTCGTCATTCCCTCCTTAGTGGCATTGTCCTACATGGCATCCTCACTCGGCCCTCTTTGGCTTCTAGGTTTTGGGCTTCCGGTGATGGAGCATGTGCTCTTGGCGTCTTTGTTGTCCAGTAGGTGACGCTCCTCTAGTCCCTCTAGGTTATGTGGTGGTGGTGTGGGATTCTTTCTTTCTTTCTTGTGTTGTTTCAATTGTTAGGTCGCTTGTTGAGCTTTGTATCTTTACTTTGTGGCGCTTTGGGATCCCCTAAAGCCGTTTTGTTGTAACTTATCTCGTCCCTTAATAAAAAACGTGCTTTGCACGTCTTAAAAAAAATGTAGTAAGTTCAATTTGCATATAGAAAATGCGGACAATGTATTTCCTTTTAATCATGCATGCATGAGATCGAAAGAACCAAATTTTGCATGTATAAGATTTAAATCCTAGTACATCATTTATTTTTTAATAGATTTTGAATGTAAAAATATCATTCTTTTAGCACGTAGGCTGTAGCTTTATATCAGGGGTGGATCCAACATATAACGAGGGAGGGCACAGATTAAACCGCCCCTCAAATTCTAAATAATATTTACGGTAGCAAGCACCTTAGACCACCACTCAAGTTATGAGTTATGTCTCCCCTAACTTTTACTACGTATATAATATGTACCTATATCTATACCTAAACTGAAGTACCGTCGTAAATATACGTACATATAGCTGTACCGGGAAAAAAGTTACATGTATGCCCCCAGACAATCTCTCGTCTGGCCACCTCTCTCTCTCAGCTACAACATGCATGTTACGAGCAGGCAGTGCGTACGACGAACATACTAGGACAGCTTGCATGGAAGGGACGTTAGCCTTGTTTTTGTTTGTTTCTTTGACAACGTCCTTTGCTTGCGGCCGGGAGGAAACGGGTCACCCCGTAACAGAACCTTGGTGGACCCACGCATGCAACGGAGAGGCCCCCACAAACTGTAAACAAGGGGGGCCCGCGTCCATGTTGTTGTTGCGCTGTTGGCCTGGCCAGCCAGAGATCACGCAGGCTACAGGAGGAGGGAACAGTGTTTTCAGATGGCCGCATCCGCGCCTGTACCTCTGCATGCAGGCAGGCAGGCGCTAGCTCTAGCTGAACGTTGCGTAGGCTAGGACTACCGGTGTACTTCAGCAGTTGGACGAGGGAGATTCATACTATGTACACAAACGGCAATTGTGTACAGCATGCTAATTCTTTTCAAAATTTGGTTGAATTCGATCGAAAGTTTTAGTGGAAAATTGCAGACCACCAGGTGCCAGTGGTGGCCTCCAAATTATCTAGGTACTTGTCTTTTATGCACCTAGATATATATTATATAATATGTCTATATGTATATCAAAAGTTACGAATATAAAAGAAATAAATAGTGATTTAGGATGAAGCATGTACATTTGAAAGAAAGGACACGTTGAGCTAGCGCGCAATCAAACAGTTTCTGAAAAAAAAAACCGAATCAGACAGAAGATCGGAGCTGCCGATTATATTAAGCCCAGCAAAGTCAGCAACAACATCAACATCGTCGAATTGGATTGGGACATTAGTTAGTGCTCAACCAGACACACCTACGATGATGGTCGAAGAATCACGTGCACGGCCGGGGATCATTTGCAGCTTGCATTGCAACAAAAAAGGTGCGCGGGATCGATGGGGATGGCCGGGCGGGCCGGGTGTGCATGATGGCCTTATGATTCGAGCCCCCTTCATCACTGTTTGCCCATCTTTCTCTCGCTGTCCTCTCTTTTGTCTCTCGCAACTTCTGTAGCGGCGGGAATCCATATCATACAAGCATCACACTGGCGCACGCGTGGACCATGCATGGCATGCAGGCCCAGTGCGCACCTGCCAGCTCCCACCCATATATATTACTCTCTCACACACACACACCTACACAGACAGTACAGACACACACATGGACACACAGAGAGGGAGAGAGACGCTACAAATAGAGCTGCTAGATCCCTTTTGACCCGAGATTTGTAGCGTTGGACCCTCCAATCCCATTTGCGATCTGTCTGCTTGTCCATGGCAATTGGTACGTACCACGCACGTACATGTGTGTTGTCTGGAATTATTTTGTGGGCGGACAAAACGGTCTCCCACCAGCCACCCTATGTGAACTGGGCCGACATTTGTTGATTTCTCGATCAACTGTTTACACACATGCATGCTCGTTGCAGTAATTTATTTGGAGGTGGAGGAAGAGGATTCTAGGAGCCCAGCGGAACGTTTGTTTCAGCTAGATTTATCTATATAATGCACTCATTATATAAGGGTCGTTCATTATTTCTCTTTCTATTCACGTCATATTGAAACCGTCGTATTACTATCCATTAGGATCATCTATTTATATCTTCCATCAATTTTATATGACTACTAGCATCCATACATACAATACAATTTATTATTCTTTGTGAATACCACGTTATAAAATTCTCACGGTACGTAGAAATACATAAATGATCAATCATTTAAGAACCGTGCTCTCAACAAAATGAATAAAAAAACTCGACTTTGGAGGGTAAGACCACCCTCACCACATTGTATTAAGAAAGAAGAAATCTCTCACACAGGTAAAGAAAATTATCGAACTCCTATCCCAGCCATACACAGCGGCACCACACCACTCGTAAGATTAGGTTGGCCTTCGACCTGTGCTTTGAAATGGGACAGCCGATGAGATTTTTTACTACAACGGACTACTGGGAGGGCCACATTGGCCACTCAACTACCGCACACATGTGTGTCTACTGGGGAATGAATCCCCCGTGAGGAACACAGATGTCAATTCCAGGAATCGAACTCGCGCCGGCTGCTTGCCTACCAGCAAAGCCAACCAACTGAGCTAAGCTCGGTCCTCAACAAAATGTATATGTTTTCATGAATAATGTTGTTTGAAAAAAATGTTACCATGCAATCATGTTAGTGTTTCTAGTTGCAAATTTTACTTTAAAATTTTGTTAAAGAAGTTTTTTTATCAACAATGCACATGAGGTATCACCTAGTATAATATACATATATCTTTGTCCTCGCATTATGTATCTCTTTCTTTCTCTACACACACCTAAAGAGAAGGCGACCATGGCTGTTCGGTTGGCTGGTGGCTGATGGCTGGTGCTGGTTTGTTATGAGAGAAGAGTATTACTGGCTAGTTGCTGGTGGCTGGTTTGTTGTGAGAGAAAAGTACTGCTGGCTGGTGGCTGATAAGCCAAGCGAACAGGGCGAGGCGTGTCCCCCCGCTCCCACCTTATTACAGCCTTGATCCAGTCCAAGTAGTCCAAGCGAAAGTGTCCTCCTTTCCTTCTGTCCCTTTAGTTTACAAGGTGTAGCTAATAATCCCCCTTTATTTGAAAGGACTCGGTAGTGTGCTCAGAGAGTAGCTACTTGTAACAACGAAATAGAAATGGCATTTAAATATACTTTTTTTTTCAGAATATTATCTGACCCAACAAATTCTTGTTTCTCTTACATATGCTGTTCATGCATGTTATAGATGTTATATATAGTAGTTATTACTCCCTCTATCCCAAATTACTATCCGTTTTGATCTAAAAAAATTACAATTCGTTTTAGCTTTTTACATCTACATAAATTATATATATATATAGGGTGAGTAGGCCGGCCACAAATAGCTTATTCTATAGCTGGGTCTAATTAACTGCACCAATTTTCCCAGGACCATCTTAAATTACCGTGGCCCCTGTCCCATCTTTAATTACCGTGGCGTCTCCTCCGTCCATTCACTTTAATTACCGACCGTAGTAATTGTTGGAGACGGCATGCAAGCCATCGAGCCCACATAAGCATGCATGTGCTACGTGAATAAACTTTAGTTTTTTATTCTGTCCACGAAAATACCATTTTTACGATATTAAACGAGAGGGGTGTACGCATAGTTCGGATTGGAACCAAGTGCAAGATAGGAACAAATTATCACAAAGTGGTTCGGATGAACCAATGACTACACGATGGAAAAAATTACCACAAAGTATTTACTAGAATAACATCATCGATTTACCTCAAAGTATTTACCATAAAAGTATTTACTAGAATAGCGTCATTGATTTACCACAAATGTTTTTACCATAACGGCGTTATCAGTTTACCACAAAAAGTATTTTGAAATCCTTTTGTTCGTAATAACTAGGGAGCGAGGGTCCGTATTACATTAAAATATTACGTTAAAATAAATCTTTGCACACGGTTCAAAGTCAAACAATATTACTCAGTATGCTAAATTGATCCTATTGACTAGATCAGCTTATTTGACAAACATATATGTGGAAAGCAATGAATCAATCTCCGCAACAGAACAAATTTGGAGCAGTTCTGTGCGACGATTCATACGGCAAGAAAAGGCAACGTAAGTAGCGGAGCTGGCCGCTGGGACATGGTGGGGTTTAAGCGCTCAGCTGCAACTTTAGACCCGGCTACATATATATATATATCCATCATCGAGCAAAAGCAAGAACAGCTGGTATGGTCCTTCTCGTCCATACCCATCGAGGCATATTGTCCCAGTCCAGCTGGTGCCCTATTTGGACGTCATGGTGCTTTGGTGCGAAATGGAGGCGCCATGGGTGGTTATGCGGTCCAGACTACAAGCGATCGAGCGCGGCACTAGCTAGAGATGCGCAACTCATACCATTACGCCTGGTTCTCGAGCTACCTATAGCCAGGGTCCACTAGTGGAGAGGGAGGCTTTGGTTCGAGCCTTTAGTCCCGGTCCAACTTTGGGGCCGGACTAAAGGCCTTTCGTCAACGTGGCCCGAAATGCTCGCTGTAGCCGGCCCCCCTTTAGTCCCGGCTTGTATTACCAACCGTGACAAAAGGGGCTCCCAACGGCTCCATCCGGCAATAATTGCCCCCGGCCTTTAGTCCCAGCTGGTGTTACGAGCCGAGACTAAAGGGCCCTTTAGTCTCGGCTCGTAACACCAGCTGGGACTAAAGACCGGGGGCAATATAACGCCCGTACCTCCTTCTTCTTCCTGCCACCTGAGCCATTCACCAGAGCCACTCCCACGAGCTCAAGCTCCTCCTCTCCATGGCGACTCAAGCCTAGGGTGGTGCTACGATTTTTTTCTTCTAGTTTGTGAAGATTTCTCTACTCCAAGGTGTTGTAAAGGTTGGAATCTTCATCCTCCCTTCATTTGTTGTGATTAAATTTTGTTTTATGGTTTAGAGATGGAGAAAATAGAAATGTTAATTTGTAGCTAGGTAGGAGGAGCTTAAATTAATTAGAGAGATGAGCTTTTGCATATACACGTGAAGATGTAGTTAGGATGGTACTTGCATTGTTCCTTCTTTTATTAAAATCTTGTTTTTTATAATATCAAAATTTTCTTGTACATATATATAGTTTATAAAATATATGCTCATAAAAGAAGACATACCGAAAATGTACTAGGTATTTCCATTCTTTCATTATTTAAAAATGATTTTATTCTAGGTAGCCATTGGAGAAAATAGAAGATTAAATTCTTTTGTTAAGTATGTTTTTAATTTTTGTATAGAATAAATGTAAGCATTGTCTTATTTTCTTGTTTTTCATAAATTTGAATTTTACTTGTACATATAGTTTATAAAATATATGCTCATAAAAAAATAGACATACAGAAAATGCACTAGGTATGTATTTCCATTATTTCATTGTTTGCTTTTATTTTTAGGTAGCTATAGGAGAAAATAAAAGATTAAATTCTTTTATTAAGTATTTTTTTAGTTTTTTACAATAAATGTAAGCATTTTCTTTTATTTCTTGTTTTTTATACATAGCCCCACGTCCTAATTAGCTACAGTTTCACCTCACAGGCTACGTGGGGACTGCCTGCAGCTCCACGAGGTGGGACTGTAGCTAGATAGAAGGTGTAGCGCATTTGTGGTACTGTAAGTGTGTGAGTGAGGTGTACATGACGGTGAGGTGAGAATGTTGTAGTTCCTAGAGCATCTAGATCTTCTGAGTCATTGGTTCGTAAAGGTTATGTACAGTAATAATAGTGTTGAATTCTATCCCCTTTTGTTTTTTATTTATGCATATATTGAATCCAATCTATATATATGTAGATATGTGTACATGTAGTGTATAAAATACAGTGTTGAATTCTATGACCCCTTTTATTTCTACGTTGCTATAGGAGGAAATAGAAGATTAATTTCGTTTATTAAGTATTTTTTAGTTTTATAGACAATAAATTTAAATATTTTCTTTTTTTCTTGTTTTTGATACAGAGCCCCACGTCCTAATTAGCTACAGTTTAACGTCACCGGCTACGTGGGGATTGCCTGCAGCTCCGTGACGTTGGACTGTAGCTAGATAGGAGGTGAAGCGCATGTGTAGTACTGTAAGTGGGAGAGTCAGGTGTATATGATGGTGAGGTGAGACTGTTGTAGTTCAAGGAGCATCTAGGTCTTCCGAGTCGCTGGTTCATAAAGGTTATGTACAGTAATAGTTCCCTTTTGTTTTTCTATTTATGCATATATTGAATCCAATGTATATATGCAAACTAATCCTATTTATTGTGAATAATGTTTGTTATTTTGATTTGGATATAGTTTGAGCTAACAATGTCGTCGTCAAGTGGTGTTGGAAATGGCGTCCGTGGCCGTGGCATAGTCCGTCGCCGTGGCGGGCGTGGTGGCTGTGGCATTGACCGTGCAGGTCTTGGTGGCCGTGGAGGTGGTTTGGAGGCCCCATTGCCTCTACGTCCAGGATTACACTTTCACCGCGAGATTACCTTGCCAATGGGTGATCCAGGACGTGTAGCTAACGTGGTAATATAGGAATTGAAATTAATTTGCTTTACATAGAACTTTTTTCATTTCACATGGAAAATCTGTAATTTTAGTTACATATATAATTATTGTAGGTTCTCAGCAATATCAGATGGCTCAAAGACATTATCACGGATATGAATGGTACTCCTCCTATAGTGCAAACTGAGCACGTTGATGAGCACATGGCAAGAGTGTATATCTCTTTCACCGTACCTGCTCGATATGTAGACTACGGCCAGTTGCCAGCAGGCGCACCACACCCGATGGTTGCCATTGTAACAGTTGGCAAAACATCACCTATTCGGTTAACTCGAGAGAGGACTGCCGTGGAGAATTGTCTACAACAACTCTAGAATAATGTTGTGTGTTTCGTGCCGGAACTTTCCTATTTTAAATTAAGACAACTCGAGACGGGTGAAGGAACTGTGATTGAGACTACGGAGAGGCTTTGCAGGTCTCATCAAGATGTGATAATATACATTTATATATATAAGAATTTCTATTCATTATTAATTAATTTGTTTTTGGTACATAAGGTTATTATATCTCATAATCATCTGATTGTGTGCAGGATCACTCTGGTTCTACCTATGCTTCAATTACCTTCCGTGCCATTCTGAATCAAGTCGTGGAAAGAGTTGGGGTGGATTACTATGGTGAGGAGCCGTTTTTCACCAACAATTGGAAGTGTCAAGCAATTCTAACTTTCTACAAGACAGCAGAACCTGAGGCTGCATTGTTTGATGTCTGCAGTGGTGTTTGTGACACTCCTCCGCAAGCGGAGGAGAGTGCACTAGTACGCGCTCTATCTTATTTTGAGGGAGTTCTAGGCTGGAGGATTGTAGACATTAACCATGTTTCATATCTGCAAGCGCGTGTTGCTCAGTAACATTATGCATGCATGGATCAGGCTTTGTATCGTACCCTATTATGTGAACTTGTATTAATTATTAGCTAGCTATGCGAACCTTTATGAACTTATTATCAATTACTGTTAATTACATACTTTATTATGAATTCATGTGTTGTCTTCAACATGTTTAGTAAGCATGTTTATTAAGCATATATAGACTAGAATTCATACGTGAATTTATAAATGTGTTTGAAGCAGAGGTTCAAAAGCTAGAAGCTGACCAGATTCAGCTTAGGACCATCAGGTATTAATTAATGTTGTGCCTTGTAATAACCATCAGGTGACCTCTGTACGTATACATAAGACATTTTAGTTATATGGATCATTATATACATACACGAATTCATAAATTTGTTTGAAACAGAGATTTTCTGAGTATTTAATTTATTTTCCCCTTTAAACTGTAAATATAAAATAGTAATAATTGTTTCAACTCTTGAAATAATATGTGCATAGAAAAGTAGGTATTTTTTTATGTTAACATAATATAATTTTGCATGGCACAAATATTTTAACTAATGATTTATTTTAAATGTTGAAAGCAAAAAGGAATGAGATAAATGAGCAAGGAAAAGAGAAAAAGCCCACGAATGAGATGAATGAGACAAATGAGCAAGGAAATGAGCATGTTGATCATTTGAAGACAATACGCGAATTCATAAATTTGTTTAAACCAGATATTTTTCTGAGTAGGGTTACTAATATTTTTAATTTAATTTATTTTCCCCTTCAAATTGTAAACAAAAAACAGTAATAATTTTTTCAACTCTTGAAATAATATGTGTCGGGGACAGCCATGAGGGTCCCCTAAACAAACAGGAGAAACCCGCTTAAACTCGTAAAAAACAAACGCAAACGAACCTAAACACGTGCACCGAATGAACCCGCGGACCCGCGGACCCACGGCCCGTCAAACAATTAGCCCAGCCACCCTCGGCGGAACTCCGCTCCGCTCGAGGGGTACGGCGCCGCCCCGGTACAAATCCGCCTCGCTCGTGGGTCGGTCGCCCCCTCGAGTGAGGTTCCGTCTCGCTCGAGGGTCGGACGACCCTCGAGTGGGACTCCGCCTCGCTCGGGGGCTGGACGTCCCCCTCGCGCGAGGCCCCGTCTCGATCGAGAGCCAAACGCCCCCTCGAGTGAGCTTCTGTCTCGCTCGAGGGCATCGCGGGCCGCTGTCCCCATACCTGCTCCTCCGGCAGTAGCATTTAATGCGCTGACACCTGCAGGCGTCCAAGTCAAAGGTGAATCCACGCCACTACGCGCCTGGGAATCATGCCCCGGCACTGCTCCGCCAACCCCCGTGGCGCGGCCATCCCCGCCATTGTGCGACTGGGGGATGTGCGGTTTCTGGGCCGCGGTCCCCCCTCAGTTTGCACGGCGCCGCGACGGCGCACGCCTCGTCCGCCGGCACCAACGCGGCGGCGCGCAAGGGCCGTCCCGGCCGCCGCGTCCCGGCGGCTGGGAACCTCACCGCCACCACCGACGACGAGTCGTACCACGGCTCCACCAGCGAGCTGCCACCCGCCACTTCGCATGGGTACGTGAAGTGGGACTTCTCCGACGTCCCGGACCCAGTGATGTTCCAGCGGTTTCTCGACGCCGCGGACTACTGGTTCGGCTACTCCGACAACTCCAGCGCCGGGAGCTACGACCCCGCGCGGGAGTGCTTCATCGTGCTCGCCAACGACCAAGAAAACACAGCGAACGCGGCGGAAGCCGGTGGCGGAGAGGTTCCCCCCAACCCGGGAACTGGACCGCACCAGGGTGCGGAGCAAAGCGCGCCTCCCCCCTCACCGCCGAGGGGTACCGACATCAACGCGTAGCTGGCTCAAGCGCGTGAACTCGAAGCCAAACTCGCAGAGGAGTACCGCGCGGTACGGCTACTTCGCGCCTCCATCGTCGGGGAAGCCTCCGCGCACGGCGAACGTGCGCGTGAGTTGGGCAAACAAGCCCACGAGCGCACCAAGGCTGACTTCAACGTCGACAACCCAAGCACGCCCCCACGAGCGAGCCAGAAGCTCATCGCTGCCGCGATACTGCTGCGGGCCATGCCCGCTCCCTCAACGCCCGGGGTGCAGAACCTGGACCGCGAGGCGCAGGCGCTCATCGAGCAAGCGACCGTGTAGCAGACCGAGAGCTCGGCGTCCCGCATCCGCCAGCAGGGGAACGCGCGGAACGACGGGGGCGCGCAAGGCCCCGAGGCGTCGGTGCACGCCGGCGGCGTGGCGGGGGCGGCCCGCCAACCAAGGACGCATGCCGGTCAAGGAGCGGATCCTTGACACGCGCGGGCGCGAGTCCAAGACGGCGACGCTCGCAATGTCATCAACGCCGGCGGACGGGCAACACGGAGACGCGCGGCGGCGGCGGGCAACCACCCGCGGCGAGGTGGGCGCTATGACAGCCGCGAGGACCGCTCGCCGACGCCGGTGCCCCTGGGGACCCGCGTGTTCAGCCAGGAGATCCGCACGGCGAGCTTTCCTCAACGCTTCCAACAACCTACGTCGATCGACAAGTACACGGGGGAGACGGACCCCCGTGTATGGATCAACGACTATCGCCTGGCATGCCAGCTGGGCGGAGCCACCACCGACGAGGTCATCATCCGCAACCTGCCTCTACATGTGACGCCCCAGGTTTTTAATTACCGTCGTTAACGCTAACGACACGATTAGCCGGTCAAATGGTCAACCCTAGGTCAACCTGGGCCCTCACCCATGAAAACTCCCTAACATACCCCTAAGTGACCCTAGTGAATAGTAAAACACTAGTGGGGCCAACCCTTGGTCAAAGGGTGGGTCAAAGTCCCCTTGCCACCCAATGTCCACAGGTGTCTGCCGGAACTTTTGCCGCGTTCTCCAAAATTCACCTAAACACTTAAAATTCTACCTTTGAGAAAGTTGTAGATCTTGTTGAGGGACACAACTTTCATGTAGAGTGGCATTGCTGATTTGGAGGGGAAAATTGTGAAAAAGCCCTTACAAGCCAGAAATCACTGTTGACAGAACCCTGTTGACATTCAAAGTTGGCACTTCCACAGATTCAGATCTAGGCAACAAAACCCTATACAACCTTTGTAAAAGTTGTAGCTGGTACCTAGATCTACAACTTTGGTATTCATCACTTGGTACAGTTCGTTGAAAAATTTTGAGAAAAATCGAGTCAAAGATGGCACCGGCGGCACGGCCCGCAGCCCGAGCGCGCCATGCGCGACGTCGTGCGCGTCCCGAGCGCCACCGTGCCGCCGCCGCCGGTCTTGCCCCGGCAGCCGTGCCCACGCCACCCGAGACCTCGACGTCCGCGCCACGCCGCGTCCCGATGCACGCGCGCCCCGATGCGCACCGTCCCGAGGCGTCTTGGCGTCCGCGCCGCCGTACGCGCGCGCGCCACGGACCGGCCGGTCCGTCGGCGGCGTCGCCGCCGTACGCGCGCGACCCGACGCGCCGTAGCACGGCCGCATCTCCCGCCGTCACCAACGCGTCACCCACGGGCCGCCCGAGCCGGGTATAAAGCCTCCCCGGCCTCTCCGCGCGCGCCGCACCGAGCCGCCCGCGCCATCGCCGCCGCCGTCCGCCGCCGCCGTGCTAGCCCCTCCCGGCCCGCGCTCGCCGCCGTCCAAGCACACCGCTAGGCTCCTTAGCATCCGGGCCGGCTCACAAGCGCGCTTGTTTGCGCCAATTTGATCTCCACGCCGCACCGCACCGAGCCCTTCCGAGCGCCGCCGCCGGTCGCCGCCGTGCGCCGTCGCCGGAGCCAACTCCACCCTCGCCACCACCACCAACCGGACCGTGGTGAGCTCAATTTCATCATGGTGCCGCTTGTTGTCGTGGTCGGGCCCCACATCGCCGCCGGCGAACCCTCCCGCCGCCGGCAAGGGCACAGATGTGAACCCAGGGGCATATGTGCAAGGATTCTTAACTTAGATTATTTGCAGTCCAGTCCACAGTCTTAGAAAATCCCTAGAAAATCACAGAAAATTCCAAAAATTCCCAAACAAATTTTGTAGGACTCAGGATGCCAAACCCCATCCATGTGTGGTACACTTGTGACTAGATTCAAAGTAGCTTTGGCAGGAAAATTTCAAATATGTTATGCTTGAATATGTCATATCTTGAAATGTACAGCTCCTCTGTAGTTAGGCTTTGGATATGATGTGTGTTAGAGTAAGACTAGATGCTGTGCCAAAAATTGCACAAAGTTATCATGTGAATCTTTTTATAAAAATGTTTTTCCATCTCTGGCAGAGCTACATAAATGATTTTTCATGTTAAATATATTAATGTTCTTGAGCCCAACTTGTGCACACTACCTTGAGATGCCAAAAGGCACCTCTTGTGAATTAATCATGAATTTAGGAGTACCAGAACTAATTATTCTTGTTCAGTGCTTGTTTTCCTTTGTAAATTAATAAACCAAATTCAGTAGAGGTTCCATGTGAACATGTTAGCTTTTTAGACTTGTTTAGGACCAGGAAGCATCCACCAGAAAGTTTGGATCATTTTGATGCTTATTTATTTTTATATGCATTTAAGTTGAATCACTAGCTAGCCTTTGTTATTTTCAATAATATTTAATTTCCTAGCATCCAACACTTACTTGTGGGTCCAATGGACCAGGATAGGTGCTAGTAGGCCTAAGAAACACTCATGTAATTTTTGGTAAATTAATGGGTTAAATAAATGGCTTAAATGCCCTTTTAATATTAAAGGGAAATTGAAATAAAGAGAAATCCTTAATTAAATCCTTTTTTCTTTTTGGAAATAGTACTTAATACAAATAAAAGAAATTTAATTAACATTAATGATAAGAAATTTAATTCATAAATAAAAGATATTAAGTACACCTTTGATTAATAAAGATAAAAAGGAATTGAAGCTTTCACATGAAATGATAATCTTAAATAAGAACCTTTAATCAAATAAGGAATAAAAGGAGTAACCCATGTACAATCCATAACCTTCCTAAAAGAGAAACCTTAGATGGATGCTTGTTAAGGTGGATATGACCAACTAAAGTTGGATAAGACAACAAACTATCACATCACCTAAAGTGCATCGCATTCCGTGTAGATCTTCCGGACGGAGATTACTCCCCGGTCCCGAAACCGAGGAAGGCGGAGCGAAGGTTCTCTCGCAAGACGTGGACGGACTCGACACCGAGGGTCCCCAAGCTAACCTAGCCGACGAAGGCAAGCTCCGGTGCATCTAACCCGAGTTTTAAAATTCTTTATTCAATTTTCTATGAATGATTGTGCATTTAGGTTCAGGAGTTGAATGAAACCCTAGATGCATGATCCATAGGTACCTTTGTCCCTACTAGTATGATAGGTCGATAGCTGCTAAGCTATAGGACCGTTACAAGTCGAGTGATGACCTCACTCGCGAGAATAGGTTCCTAGATAGGAATCATACTATATCCTTAAATGGATTGCTCACGTGGTAAGAGCGTGGGATCTGGGCTCCGGTCCAGTGGTTATGTGGGTTAAGTTTTTGAACGTACCAAGCATATGCCGGGTATGGGACCGGTAAGCCTAGTACCATAATGAGGAGGTGAGGGATCTTACTATTACTACTCTTGGGATTCGCTCTCACGGCTAGCTACCGGTGGTGTATGGTGACTCCGGGTATCTCGCGGGGTATGCCGGATAGCCTGCACCAAAGACTGTAAGATTCGATCCCAACCCGAGGATTTATGGGGACGGCCTGGGGAGTTGTCCTCGTGGGGGCAACCGACAGTGTGTTTGGGTTTACCTTGCAAGGTTTATAATCAATCGATTGTCGGCCTCTCACCGTTACCCGAGACTACTTACTCCACTAGTCATGTGATCCCTAATGATGGAAGTGATGAAGATGATGTTGAATAATTGTATTGTACAACTTTGTTTGTACTAGTTGGCTAATGTAGTAAAGATTAAACTACTAGAACTTGTGCTAAAATCTTGAAAGCAAGGACCTACTCTTTGTTACTTTTTAGCAAAAGCAACCCAGTAGCCAAAAAGCCTTTCATGGTCTAGATGTGGTGAAGTAGATATCACCGACGGGTAAGTCTTGCTGAGTATTAGTATACTCAGCCTTGCATTAATGTGTTGATCCAGGTAATGTCTTCAGTGAAGTGTGGCCCGGTGAGATCCCGCCCGGCTGGGAGCTGGAGTGGGTGGAGGACGACTACTGAAGTATCATGGATGGCCTCCCGTGGTGACTTCGCTACCGCTAGTTAAATTCCGCTGTCTTTTCAAAACTCTGAACTATTCTGTCATGACAAAAACTACGGTTTGTAATAATTAAACCCTTCGGGGTACGAATCTGAGGTTTAATGTTGTTGTATCTCTGGACTCGCCTTCGAGTGAGTTTTAATGCATATATCGATCCTTGTGCTATTCAAGTGATTTACCGGGCGTTAACCCGGCGACTTACGACAGGATGATACTTTACTATTGCTTAACGACCAAAGTGGATCGGTCTTAGGCGATAGTACGGTATTTTCCTGGGCGGGTTGTCACAGTTGGCATCAGAGCTTATATGCACCAGAGATTAATTAATAAACCTTAATCACTGATTTTTGAATAAAATTTGCCAAGATCTTCTGATTTTTTTCAAAATACGTTGGTCCGCTAAGGATAAACTAGACCGAGAGGCCCTAGAGGGAATTTTGGGTTCTTTCAGGTGGCTTATTAACTTATGGGTTATTTTGCTAACTCCCAGCACATTACTTTATGTCAGACTTACTTTTATGCACAACCAAACTAGGAGCCACGTGTTTTATACGTGTGCTGTTCCGCATCACGGGAATTGCGAGGGTTGATGGAGTGATCCCTTCCACGGATCCCATCTTCGCGTCTGTTTATGAGTTGTGTGTCGCCACGTGTTTCATACGTGAGCATTCCGCATGTCGCTCATGCGAGGCAAGGATACACTCCATTCAAACGGAGGGTGTCCGAGGTTGGACGCTGTCCATGCAGCGGCTTAACGCATGGATACCGTTTCTATAGCGAACGATAATGTATGTGGACGCTTTCGTGACGTGCTGGCACGAAAGGTTCGTTTTCTGCAGGTACATAACAGCGCTTCGTTAGTGGTTAAGCGAGTACCGTATAGCTCTCGACTAGATATTATAGGGAGAGACGAGTATAAGCCTTGCCACCGGCACTAACTTCGATTTTTGGCTTGATTGCCATGTGAGGTCAAATAGGACGTCTTGCATACATATTAAAAATCGAAACAACCAAAATGGACCCAAAAATCGAAATTTCCATGTGTTCTCTAAGGAAGTTTATGCTAGTATGTGCTTTATATAAACTAGAATACCCCTCATACCTAGTTGTCATGCTACCAAAATTTTGTGAAAAATTTGTTTACCATGTGCTAGGTTAACTAAACCAAATTGTTAAAAACAGTTGTTTCTCAACTAGTTACCTGGTGTAGCAAGTCTCAGTTCTATTTTTGTCGGGTTGGTTCACTTTTCCTTTAAGTACATCCAAGTTAAGGACCCTCCATCTTGTTTCCTTGATCGTGGTTCAACCTTAAAATCCTGAACAAGAGTACTAAAGGAATAATTTAAAAGTTGGGAAAAATTTTGAGGTTTCTGGGCTTTTGGTTATGAAATTTTGTTCACAACTGCCAGAACTTCACCATTTGTCATGCCGTTCTCTTTTGAGATCTGACATGGGTTACCTTGTGTACAGATGGATTTCCCCGTGTTTCACCGGTTCGACGCCGACGGTACGATCCGTACCAACGGGTTGCACCGGGAGGGTTTTCCGCGCTTGGCGTGGGAAGCACTCGGTCGCCGCGAGCTACCTTACCCCGCCGACGTACGAGGTGAAGGAGTTTGAGCGCTTTGGTGTTCCCCGTTGCAGGGTGATCGTGACTGTGCTGCCGCACCCTGATCACACCGACTGGTTCGACATGAGTTTTATTTACTGGGGATTTATCACGCACGAGTCCGTGGAGTCAGCCGCCCTCAGAGTGCTGACAGACTTTTGTGACCACAACCCTACTGTGGTAGCTCTTTCACCGTTTGGACTATTTCCAGCTGTGAGTCCTCACGACCCAGCTTGGTTGGACCGTTTGGACCATCTACGGGAGTTGCTGACCCTAGCAGAGCCGTTGGATATTACTCAGACACTTGCCCGTTGCCTGAACGTGGTTTTCACACTCCAGGGGCTGCGTTTTAATACCGCAGCAATTATTGCACAGCGCTTGGAGGCATCTAGGCGCGATTGGGAGCAGCTTTCAGCAGCACACCAGCAGCTGAACTTCACACTTACCCAGGTGCAGCAGAGAGAACGACGGATCGCGTACTAGGAGATTCCGGTTGGAGCTTGAGCGAGGTGACAACCTCCGGAGGATCGTGGACCTAGAGACGAGAGAACAATGCACTAGAGGAGGATGCCGACGCACACGAGATTGAGAGGCCGACCCCGTTGCGAACATTGCTGATATGCGGCAGCGGTGCGGGGAGGCCGAGGTACGGGTGGCGGCCTTGCGGGCTATAGTGGCCTTACGGCCACGCGCCCCCGCACGTGCACACACCGGAGGAGCGAGCAGGGCCGTGTCCGGTCTGGATCAGATGAGCCAGGCAGGACCACCGCTACCGACTCCCCCAGCTTCGCCTTCGTACAGTGGTGCTTCAGTGGGCAACTAGGTTGCCGACAGCAGGGAGCAGCAGGATATCGATCTTATCGAGTGGTCTTAGAGATGTTGGAGTAGTGGCTTGACAACACGTCTTCGTGCCAAGCAACTATTGTATCATGTGTTGTCTTGATGTTTCCAAATCGAGTTGTAATGACATTGAACCTTGTTCTGTCATGTTGTAATAAGAATGCTTAAGCTTGTATGCTTTAAGTGAATTCCGTTGTCTTCAAAAATTGAATTTCTTGTGCTAATTACCATATCTTTGGATAATTCATGCGAATGATCACGCTTGTCAATAGAATGCATGGTTTATCTCCTATGAACATAGGCAAAGCAAAGCAAAGCATCTTTGCGAACGTCACTCGTTGCCAGCATATAAGTGCTCGTTCGTATACCATCTTCATTGGTATTCGGGATAACGACGATCGTTCGGATATGATTAGGGGCCGTGCAGTTGAGCAACCACCGTCCTAACCATGTTAAAGAGAAACGATTCTATGAATCTTGGTGGCTATAGAATGTTGTGCTTGTTGCTGCACTCGTTACTTATTATTAATGAGATGTGATAATGCATGATCGCTTGTCATCATTGGGAGTAAGCTTTTGGTTATTTCGCTAATAACGCTCACTTTTCAGATGGTGGGAACCACGCGCAGCTCTCCCAACGGTTTTGGTGCGAGTGGTAGTGGTGACTTGCCGCCACCCCCCGCCCATGAACCCGACGGAGGCTTTCATGGCCACCCAGACCGAGGTGCTGCGCCAGATCTTGCAAACACAGCAGCAGATCGCCCAACAGATGAACCGAGGGCCGCCACATGGGGCCAACCACGAGGGACCTAACCGGGTCACCACGTATGCCCGGTTCATCGCCATGAAGCCGCCAACGTTCGCGAAAGCCGAAGACCCTCCGGAAGCCGAGGCTTGGGTCAAGGCCATAGAGGCGAAATTCTCTCGCCTTTGTGCCGCCTTGCTCGAGAGGAGAACAAAGCGAACTTCGCCGGCCCTACAACTGCGAGGTGAAGCTTTGATGTGGTGGGACCATTTCAAGTCCATGCAGCGAAATCACGCCGTGACTTGGGAAGAATTCAAGCAAGCTTTCAAGAGTCATCACATTCCCAAGGGTCTGATGGACCGGAAGATGAGGGAGCTGCTAGCCCTTCGTCAAGGATCTGACTCCGTGTACCGCTATGCCCAGAAGTTCAATAGCTTATGCCAGTACGGTGGGCATCATGTTGATACGGATGCCAAGAAGATGGAGAGGTTCCGTGACGGGCTTGATGGCAAGCTGTATGAGCGCCTAAACCTCGCTAGAGCCCGCCAACTTCCATGAACTCGTGAATAAAGCTATCTCGCAAGAAGATGCTATGAAGAAAGCCCATGGGGACAACAAGAGGATGTCCGGTTTCACCCCGAGCGACGGAACAAACAAGAAGTTTCGCTTTGTGAAGAAGGAAGCTCCGAGGCCCATCCCGAAGCAATCTTCAACCGGACGCCGGACGATGAAGCCATTCCGGGGCAAACCTGCCGGGAACATCCGGTTCCGCCGTGCCCCGGCAGCGAGGCTCCGAAGCCTAATTCACCCCCACGTGAGGTTGGAGATCGCCGTTGCTACAACTGTGGCCAGCCTGGGCACTACATTAATGAGTGTCCCAAGCCCAGACCGATCAAGTCAAACCCGCAGAACCAGAATACGGGAAACAAGCCAGCCACTCCGGCCAAGAAACCCATGGTGCAAGTGCGCCAGGGTAAGCTGAACTTCACCACCATGAGTGATATTCCCTCAGGAGCTCTAGTACTCACGGGTACATTCTCTATTAATAACACTCCTGTCAAGGTCTTATTTGATTCGGGAGCCACCCATAGTTTCATAAATGAGAGTCTACTAGACAAATTGGGTCTAAGAGGAGTACCAACCAAATCTACTTATAAAATTACCACACCGGGTGGAAACATCACGTCTCAATTAGTGATTTTTGGAGTTCCCCTAAGACTAGGAAATCGGGTCGTTCAATCTAATCGATAGTCATCCGGTTAGGAAGCATGGATGTTATTTTGGGTATGGAATGGATGAATCAACATAAGGTGGTTCTAGATATATCAGATAGGGTCGTAGAGATCCACTCCCCTACGGTCGGGCACACTACCTTGTACCTACCTTTCTGGGACGGTACCGACTCTTGTGCCTATGCGACCATTATCTCCTCCCTTGATGAGATTCCAGTAGTGTGTGAGTACCCGGATGTTTTCCCTGATGAGTTGCCTGGTATGCCACCAGACAGAGATGTCGAGTTTGTAATCGAACTCCAACCTGGTACCGCACCCATTTCCAAAAGACCTTATCGCATGCCACCCAAAGAGCTAGCCGAGCTAAAAACCCAACTCCAAGAATTGTTAGATAAGGGTTACATTCGCCCGAGCTCTTCTCCTTGGGGTTGCCCTGCTCTCTTTGTCAAAAAGAAGGATGGCAGCTTGAGGATGTGCGTAGATTATCGACCGCTCAATGCAGTCACTATCAAAAACAAATACCCACTTCCTCGAATTGATGTACTGTTTGATCAATTGGCTGGTGCCAAAGTCTTCTCTAAAATTGACCTTCGTTCTGGCTACCACCAAATCAAGATTCGACCAGGCGATATTCCTAAAACCGCTTTTTCCACTCGTTATGGTCTTTACGAATTCTTGGTCATGTCCTTCGGACTCACTAATGCGCCTGCCTACTTCATGTACCTCATGAACTCCGTATTCATGACGGAGCTCGATAAGTTTGTCGTGGTCTTTATCGATGATATCCTCATCTATTCTAAAGACGAGGCAGAACACGCCAACCATCTCCGAGTCGTCCTTCAGCGTTTACAAGATCATCAGCCTTATGCTAAATTCTCCAAATGTGAATTCTGGCTGAAAAGTGTCAAATTCTTGGGGCACACCATTTCCCACGATGGTATCTCCGTAGATCCTAGTAAAGTTCAGGAGGTGATGGATTGGAAACCACCCAAATCTGTGCATCAAATCCGCAGTTTCCTAGGATTAGCGGGATATTACCGTCGATTCATTCCTGACTTTTCTAGAATCGCAAAACCCATGACCGAATTACTCAAGAAGGGAGTGAAATTCGTGTGGAGTGAAGCATGTGAGAAAACTTTTCACACCCTCAGACAACATCTAACTTCAGCCCCAGTGCTAGCTCAGCCCGATAACTCCAAGCCATTTGAAGTTTTCTGTGACGCATCAGGCACCGGTCTTGGTTGTGTCCTTATGCAAGAAGGCCGAGTCATTGCCTATGCTTCGCGAGCCCTTCGACCCCATGAACTCAACTATCCTACCCATGATCTTGAGTTAGTCGTCGTTGTTCATGCCCTCAAGATATGGAGGCATTATCTAATGGGCAATCATTGCAATATCTTCACCGATCACAAAAGCCTCAAATATATCTTCACCCGATCCGAGTTGAATATGAGGCGAGAGAAGATGGCTTGAGTTGATCAAGGATTATGATCTAGAAGTGCGCTATCACCCGGGCAAAGCAAATGTTGTTGCGGATGCTCTTAGCCGCAAGGATCATTGCAACCACCTAGAGTTGGTGACAGTCAGTGAACCCCTGTGTGAGGAAATGAGAAAGCTCAGCCTAGAAGTGGTACCGCAGGGAATTATTTATGCCTTGACGGCAGAATCCAGCCTTTATGACAGAATTGTCACTGCCCAGCGCAATGATGCGAATATCCAAACCATCAGGCAGAAACTAGTGGAAGGAGACCCAAAGTACACTTGTTTTCAGCAAGATCACCAAGGTGTGGTCTGGTTTGGAAAACGTCTAGTGGTCCCCGTTGACCCGGAAATCAAGAAGATCATTCTAGATGAAGCTCACAAGTCCAAATTCTCTATCCATCCCGGTAGTACCAAGATGTACCAAGATCTAAAGCGAGAACTTTTGGTGGTCAAATATGAAGGTGGATGTAGCCAAGTATGTAGCCGAGTGCGATACTTGCCACCGGATGAAGGCAAGCCATTTGAAATCGGCAGGAGTACTCCAACCCCTGTCGATACCTATGTGGAAATGGGATGACATTAGTATGGATTTTATTGTAGGTTTACCCCTGACCCCTAGGAAGAAGGATTCTATTTGGGTGATCGTGGATAGACTTACCAAGACTGCTCACTTCATTGCCGTACACACTACATACTCAGTACAACAGTATGCAGAGTTGTACGTGGACCACATAGTTCGTCTACATGGAATCCCAAAGACCATAATCTCTGATAGAGGGACCCAGTTTGTGGCCCGTTTTTGGGAGCAGTTGCATGAGTGTTTGGGAACCCAGCTACTCCGTAGTTCCAGTTATCACCCGCAGACAGATGGTCAGACGGAGAGGATAAACCAGATCCTAGAGGACATGTTGAGAGCAAGCATCTTGCACTTTGACAAGAGTTGGGACAAGTGCTTGTCCTTAGCAGAGTTCTCCTACAATAATAGCTATCAGGCCAGCTTGAAAATGGCACCGTTCGATGCTCTATACGGACGCGGATGCCGCACCCCACCGAATTGGTCGAAGCGGAGAAAGAACACTCTTTGGACCGGAGTTAGTAAAAGAGGCCGAAGAGAAAGTACAAGTGATAAGAGAAAATTTGAAGATGGCCCGGATGAGACAAAAGAGTTATCATGATAAGGGAACCGCACCTCGACACTTTGAAGTGGGAGACCATGTATATTTGAAGGTATCCCCCACCAAAGGTGTGCAAAGGTTCGGAGTCAAGGGAAAGTTAGCCCCGCGCTACATTGGACCCTCGCGAAGTACTAGAAGTATGTGGACCCGTGGCCTACCGTATCCAATTGCCAGAACGGTTTTCTGCGGTTCACAATGTGTTTCATGTAACTCGGTTGAAGAAAGGAATGCTGTTCGGAGAACGAGATCATCACGAAGCCGATGCTTGGATCGAGCGGATTTCTCGCTCGTCGAGCATCCCTTAAAAGTGCTAGACCAAAAAGAGCGAAAGACACGGAGGCAAACCGTACGAATGTACAAGATCCAATGGAGCCACCACACGGAAGAAGAAGCCACGTGGGAGACGGAGGATTATCTCAACACCAAGTATCCGGGCTTCCTCCGATCCCGAAACAGTGAGTCCTTTTTCCCATCTCTTGGTTGTCAAGTCGAATCTCGGGACGAGATTCCTTTAAGGGGGGGTAGGCTGTGACGCCCCAGGTTTTTAATTACCGTCGTTAACGCTAACGACACGATTAGCCGGTCAAATGGTCAACCCTAGGTCAACCTGGGCCCTCACCCATGAAAACTCCCTAACATACCCCTAAGTGACCCTAGTGAATAGTAAAACACTGGTGGGGCCAACCCTTGGTCAAAGGGTGGGTCAAAGTCTCCTTGCCACCCAATGTCCACAGGTGTCTGCCGGAACTTTTGCCGCGTTCCCCAAAATTCACCTAAACACTTAAAATTCTACCTTTGAGAAAGTTGTAGATCTTGTTGAGGGACACAACTTTCATGTAGAGTGGCATTGCTGATTTGGAGGGGAAAATTGTGAAAAAGCCCTTACAAGCCAGAAATCACTGTTGACAGAACCCTGCTGACATTCAAAGTTGGCACTTCCACAGATTCAGATCTAGGCAACAAAACCCTATACAACCTTTGTAAAAGTTGTAGCTGGTACCTAGATCTACAACTTTGGTATTCATCACTTGGTACAGTTCGTTGAAAAATTTTGAGAAAAATCGAGTCAAAGATGGCACCGGCGAAGACAACCGAGCCCGAGCGCGCCATGCGCGACGTCGTGCGCGTCCCGAGCGCCACCGTGCCGCCGCCGCCGGTCTTGCCCCGGCAGCCGTGCCCACGCCACCCGAGACCTCGACGTCCGCGCCACGCCGCGTCCCGATGCACGCGCGCCCCGATGCGCACCGTCCCGAGGCGTCTTGGCGTCCGCGCCGCCGCACGCGCGCGCGCCACGGACCCGGCGGTCCGTCGGCGGCGTCGCCGCCGTACGCGCGCGACCCGACGCGCCGTAGCACGGCCGCATCTCCCGCCGTCACCAACGCGTCACCCACGGGCCGCCCGAGCCGGGTATAAAGCCTCCCCGGCCTCTCGCGCGCGCGCGCACCGAGCCGCCCGCGCCATCGCCACCGCCCGGTCCGCCGCCGCCGGTGCTAGCCCTCCTGGCCCGCGCTCGCCGCCGTCCAAGCACACCGCTAGGCTCCTTAGCATCCAGGCCAGCTCACAAGCGCGCTTGTTTGCGCCAATTTGATCTCCACGCTGCACTGCACCGAGCCCTCCCGAGCGCCGCCGCCGGTCGCCGCCGTGCGCCGTCGCCGGAGCCAACTCCACCCTCTCCACCACCACCAACCGGACCGTGGTGAGCTCAATTTCATCATGGTGCCGCTTGTTGTCGTGGTCGGGCCCCACATCGCCGCCGGCGAACCCTCCCGCCGCCGGCAAGGGCACAGATGTGAACCCAGGGGCATATGTGCAAGGATTCTTAACTTAGTTTATTTGCAGTCCAGTCCACAGTCTTAGAAAATCCCTAGAAAATCACAAAAAATTCCAAAAATTCCCAAACAAATTTTGTAGGACTCAGGATGCCAAACCCCATCCATGTGTGGTACACTTGTGACTAGATTCAAAGTAGCTTTGGCGGGAAAATTTCAAATATGTTATGCTTGAATATGTCATATCTTGAAATGTACAGCTCCTCTGTAGTTAGGCTTTGGATATGATGTGTGTTAGAGTAAGACTAGATGCTGTACCAAAAATTGTACAAAGTTATCATGTGAATCTTTTTATAAAAATGTTTTTCCATCTCTGGCAGAGCTACATAAATGATTTTTCATGTTAAATATATTAATGTTCTTGAGCCCAACTTGTGCACACTACCTTGAGATGCCAAAAGGCACCTCTTGTGAATTAATCATGAATTTAGGAGTACCAGAACTAATTATTCTTGTTCAGTGCTTGTTTTCCTTTGTAAATTAATAAACCAAATTCAGTAGAGGTTCCATGTGAACATGTTAGCTTTTTAGACTTGTTTAGGACCAGGAAGCATCCACCAGAAAGTTTGGATAATTTTGATGCTTATTTATTTTTATATGCATTTAAGTTGAATCACTAGCTAGCCTTTGTTATTTTCAATAATATTTAATTTCCTAGCATCCAACACTTACTTGTGGGTCCAATGGACCAGGATAGGTGCTAGTAGGCCTAAGAAACACTCATGTAATTTTTGGTAAATTAATGGGTTAAATAAATGGCTTAAATGCCCTTTTAATATTAAAGGGAAATTGAAATAAAGAGAAATCCTTAATTAAATCCTTTTTTCTTTTTTGGAAATAGTACTTAATACAAATAAAAGAAATTTAATTAACATTAATGATAAGAAATTTAATTCATAAATAAAAGATATTAAGTACACCTTTGATTAATAAAGATAAAAAGGAATTGAAGCTTTCACATGAAATGATAATCTTAAATAAGAACCTTTAATCAAATAAGGAATAAAAGGAGTAACCCATGTACAATCCATAACCTTCCTAAAAGAGAAACCTTAGATGGATGCTTGTTAAGGTGGATATGACCAACTAAAGTTGGATAAGACAACAAACTATCACATCACCTAAAGTGCATCGCATTCCGTGTAGATCTTCCGGACGGAGATTACTCCCTGGTCCCGGAAACCGAGGAAGGCGGAGCGAGAAGGTCTCTCGCAATACGTGGACGGACTCGACACCGAGGGTCCCCAAGCTAACCTAGCTGACGAAGGCAAGCTCCGGTGCATCTAACCCAGTTTTAAAATTCTTTATTCAATTTTCTATGAATGATTGTGCATTTAGGTTCAGGAGTTGAATGAAACCCTAGATGCATGATCCATAGGTACCTTTGTCCCTACTAGTATGATAGGTCGATAGCTGCTAAGCTATAGGACCGTTACAAGTCGAGTGATGACCTCACTCGCGAGAATAGGTTCCTAGATAGGAATCATACTATATCCTTAAATGGATTGCTCACGTGGTAAGAGCGTGGGATGCGGGCTCCGGTCCGGTGGTTATGTGGGTTAAGTTTTTGAACGTACCAAGCATATGCGGGTATGGGACCGGTAAGCCTAGTACCATAATGAGGAGGTGAGGGATCTTACTATTACTACTCTTGGGATTCGCTCTCACGGCTAGCTACGGTGGTGTATGGTGACTCCGGGTATCTCGCGGGGTATGCGGATAGCTCGCACCAAAGACCGTAAGATTCGATCCCAACCCGAGGATTTATGGGGACGGCCTGGGGAGTTGTCCTCGCGGGGGCAACCGACAGTGTGTTTGGGTTTACCTTGCAAGGTTTATAATCAATCGATTGTCGGCCTCTCACCGTTACCCGAGACTACTTACTCCACTAGTCATGTGATCCCTAATGATGGAAGTGATGAAGATGATGTTGAATAATTGTATTGTACAACTTTGTTTGTACTAGTTGGCTAATGTAGTAAAGATTAAACTACTAGAACTTGTGCTAAAATCTTGAAAGCAAGGACCTACTCTTTGTTACTTTTTAGCAAAAGCAACCCGAAGTAGCCAAAAAGCCTTTCATGGTCTAGATGTGGTGAAGTAGATATCACCGACGGGTAAGTCTTGCTGAGTATTAGTATACTCAGCCTTGCATTAATGTGTTGATCCAGGTAATGTCTTCAGTGAAGTGTGGCCCGGTGAGATCCCGCCCGGCTGGGAGCTGGAGTGGGTGGAGGACGACTACTGAAGTATCATGGATGGCCTCCCGTGGTCACTTCGCTACCGCTAGTTAAATTCCACTGTCTTTTCAAAACTCTGAACTATTCTGTCATGACAAAAACTACGGTTTGTAATAATTAAACCCTTCGGGGTACGAATCTGAGGTTTAATGTTGTTGTATCTCTGGACTCACCTTCGAGTGAGTTTTAATGCATATATCGATCCTTGTGCTATTCAAGTGATTTACCGGGCGTTAACCCGACGACTTACGACAGGATGATACTTTACTATTGCTTAACGACCAAAGTGGATCGGTCTTAGGCGATAGTACGGTATTTTCCTGGGCGGGTTGTCACACTACACCTCGCCGACTCGGCGCAGACGTGGCTCGAGCATCTGCCAGCCAGCCAGATCCACAACTGGGACGATCTAGTCCGCACCTTCATGGGGAACTTCTAGGGGACGTACGTGCGCCCTGGAAACTCCTGGGACCTGCGCGTGTGCACCCAGAAGCCCGGCGAGTCGCTCCGGGACTTCATACGGTGCTTCTCCAAGCGCTGCACAGAGCTCCCGAGCGTAGCCCAGTCTGAGATCGTACATGCCTTCCTCGAGGGCACGACCTACCGGGACCTCGTGCGCGAGCTCAGGCGCAGCCTGCCGGTCGACTCCAACGAGCTGTTCAACATCGCCACCAGCTTCGCCTCTGGCGAGGAGGCGGTGGGGGCCATATTCGATGGGAAGAAGGGCAAGCGCGTGGACGACGTGCCTGCGGAGGGCAGCAAGTCCAAGGAGCCCCAACAGAAGCACAAGCGGGGCAAGAAAGACAAGAAGCCGCGCCGCGAGGCGCACGCGCAGGTGCACGACGACGACGGCGATGAGGCCCTTGCTGTCGACCCGGCTCGAAGGAGCCCTCGAGCGGCCCCTCGAGGCCCCGACGCATTCGACGACATGCAAAAGAAGCCCCTGTCCGTACCACAAGACGCCAGTCAACCACACCCTCAAGCAGTGTGACCTGCTCAAAAGATACTACAACCACGCCGCCGCGAAGAGTGGCGAGTCCAAGAAGGATGGGGGTGACGGCAACTTCGTCGGCTTCCCCGCGGTGGAAAACGTCTTCCTCATCTTCGGGGGGCCGACCGTGGACATGTCCAACAGCCAACGCAAGCGGGAGCGGCACGAGGTCCTCGCCGCGCAGAAGGCTCCTCCCTCCTTCCTCGACTAGTCGGAGGACGCCATCACCTTCAGCCGCGAAGATCACCCATCGCATCCCCAACCCGAGCCAGTATCTGCTGGTGGTCGACCCTGTCATCGGGAACACCCGGTTCTCCAAGGTGCTGATGGACAGAGGCAGCAGCCTCAACATCCTCTACGCGCACACTCTGCGCCTGCTGGGGATCGGGTTGGACCAGCTGCGGCCCAACACGACGCCGTTCCATGGCGTCACGTCGGGCAAGCGCGTCCAGCCCCTCAAGAAGATTGACCTGCCTGTCTGGTTCGGCACGCCAGACAACTTCCGCAAGGAGACCCTCACCTTTGAGGCGGTGGGGTTCAGGGGGGCGTACCACACCATTCTCGGGCGGTCGTGCTACGCCAAGTTCATGGCGGTCCTGAACTACACCTACCTCAAGATGAAGATGCTGGGACCCAAGGGCGTCATCACCGTGGGCTCGTCGATCGAGCACGCGTTCGACTGCGATGTCAAGTGCGTGGAGCACGCTGAGGCACTAGAGCTGGATGAAGCGCTCGTGGCGAACCTGGAGAAGCTGGTCAACGAGGACCTCGACTCCACCGCCAAGCACGCAGCATCTTCGAGGCTGCTGAGCAAACCAAAGAGGTGCCCCTCGACCCTGCTGCCCCCGAGGGCAAGGCGTTGAGGGTTAGTTCCACCCTCGACCCGAAATAGGAAGTGGTGCTCGTCGACTTCCTCCGCGCCAACGCCGACATCTTTGCGTGGAGCCCCTCGGATATGCCAGGCATCCCGAGGGAGGTCGCTGAGCACTCCCTTGATATCCTACCTCACTCCCGCGCCGTGGAACAGTGGCTGCGCCACTTTGACAAAGAGCAGCACCGGGCGATCGGAGTGGAGCTGCGGAAGCTCCTCGAGGCCGGGTTCATCAAGGAGGTGTTCCACCCTACGTGGCTAGCTAACCCTGTGTTAGTTAAGAAAAAGAATGAGAAGTGGCAGATGTGTGTAGACTATAGCAGCTTAAATAAAGCATGTCCCAAAGTTCCTTTTCCTTTTCCACGAATCGATCAAATCGTTGACTCGACTGCGGGGTGTGAACTCTTATGCTTTCTTGATGCCTATTCCGGGTACCACCAAATAAAAATGAAGGAGTCCGACTAGCTCGCGACTTCATTCATCACTCCCTTCGGGATGTACTACTACATAACGATGTCGTTCGGTCTCCGAAATGCGGGCGCTACATACCAGCGATGTATGCAGCACGTTTTCGAGGATCACATCGGGCGAACCGTTGAGGCTTACATAGACAACATAGTCGTAAAGACCAGGAAGGTGGACGACCTGGTTAACGACCTGTGCATGGCATTTGATTGCCTGCGAGCCAACGGGTAAAACTGAACCCCGAGAAGTGCGTCTTCAGAGTGCCGCGAGGCATGCTGTTGGGTTACATCCTCTCCCAGCGAGGGATCGAGCCCAACCCCGAGAAGGTCGCAGCCCTCGAGCGGATGGGCCCGATTCGAGACCTCAAAGGGGTCCAGAAGGTGCTGGGGTGCCTCGCCGCCTTGAGCCGCTTCATTTCGCGGCTCGGCGAGAAGGGGCTGGCCCTCTACCGACTCTTGAAGAAGCATGAGAGCTTCTCCTGGACCGTCGAGGCCCAGGAGGCGCTGGCAAGCTCAAGGCAACACTCGCCTGTGCGCCGATTTTAACGCCGCCCCAGGACGGCGAGCCTCTGTACCTCTACGTCGCCGCAACCACTCAGGTGGTCAGCACCGTCATCGTGGTGGAACGTACAGAGGAGGGGCACGCCCTACCAATCCAACGACCCATTTACTACATCAGCGAGGTGCTGTCCGAGACCAAGGCACGTTACCAGCAGATCCAGAAGCTACTCTACGTGGTGGTGCTCGCGCGGCACAAGCTTCGCCACTACTTCGAGGCTCATCCCGTCACGGTAGTCTCCTCCTTTCCTTTAGGAGAGATAATCCGAAACTCGGATGCAGCGGGAAGGATTGCCAAGTGGTCGATGGAATTAATGGACGAAACACTCGCCTATGCGCCGCGCAAAGCGATCAAATCCCAGGTCTTAGCGGACTTCGTTGCCGAATGGACAGACACGCAGCTGCCACTACCGCAAATCCAGGCCGAGTGTTGGACCCTCTACTTCGATGGGTCGGTGATGAAGACAGGGGCGGGCGCGGGCCTACTCTTCATCTCACCCCTCGGGGAGCACATGAGGTACGCGATGCGCCTGCACTTCCTCGCGTCAAACAACATGGCGGAGTACGAGGCCCTCCTCTGCGGCCTCAGAATCGCCATCGAGATGCGCATCAAGCGCCTCGACGTTAGGGGAGACTCACAGCTCGTGATCGACCAAGTCATGAAGAACGCGAGCTGTCACGACGACAAGATGGAGGCGTACAGCAATGCCGTGCGGACCCTTGAAGACAAGTTCTACAACATAGAGCTTAACCACGTGCCCCGCCGGTACAACGAGGAGGCGGACGAGCTCGCCAAAATTGCGCCGGGGAGAATCACCGTTCCCCCGGACATTTTTGCGCGGGATGTTGCCAGGACGTTCGTCAACCTCGATCCGAGCCCTTCGAGCCAGAAGGAACCCTCGGGGGCTCCCTCAAATCCAACAGGCGTGGAGCCTATGGACGAGGACCCCTCGAACGAGGCGTTTGTACTCTCCCTGCTCGAGGAGCCCTCGAACGAGGCGTTTGTACCAACCTTCCTGCGCACGCCCTCCAGACAATCCCTGTCATGTGGCCCTTCGCCGTGTGGGGGTTGGACATCGCCGGGCCCTTGCGAAAAGCTCCCGGGGGCTACACCCACCTACTGGTTACTATAGACAAATTCTCCAAGTGGGTTGAGGTGCGCCCGATCACGAATCTCAGGGCAGAGCAGGCCGTGACGATCTTCACCGACATCATCTACCGGTTTGGAGTGCCCAACTCCATCACCACCAGCAATGGGTTCCAATTCACGGGCAGAAAGTTCCTGGAGTTCTGCGACAAGTTCCACATCTGCGTCGATTGGGCGGCTGTGGCGCATCCACAGACCAACGGTCAAGTGGAGCGCGCCAACGGCATGATCCTACAAGGTCTCTAGCCCAGGATTTTCGATAGACTGAACAAGTCCGGACGCAAATGGCTCCAGGAGCTACCAGCGGTTGTGTGGAGCCTCAGAACCACCCGAGCAGAGCCACGGGATTCACCCCGTTTTTCCTTGTCTATGTTGCGGAGGCCGTTCTCCCTATGGACTTGGAATATGGGTCGCCTAGAGTCAGGGCCTACGATGAAGGCACCAACCAGCGAGCCCGCGAGGACTCGCTGGACCAACTGGACGAGGCCCGCATCGTGGCCCTGATGCACTCGGCAAGGTACCAGCAGGCGCTGAGGCGCTACCAGGCGCGGAGGATACGGCGCCGAGACATCAACGAAGGGGACCTAGTCCTAAGGCTGCGCCAAGACAGCAGACGCCGCCACAAGCTATCGCCCCCATGGGAGGGACCCTACGTCGTGGTGAAAGTACTCAAGCCCGGCACGTACAAGCTGGCCAACGAGGACGGTGAAGAACTCACCAACGCTTGGAACATCCAACAGCTACGTCGCTTCTACCCTTAGAAAGGACTCCCAAGTTATTTTTGTAATTTACATACCCAACACCCCAGTTGGCTGTACAAATGTAAACTCTTTCGAATTAATAAAGTCAAAGGGTAACTTGGCTTTCCCCTGAAAACCAAGTCACCCTCGGGGGCTACTACAGAGGGCATCCCCCCAAATGGCCCCATTTTGGCAAAAATTCGCAAGCACGCTAAGTACGACTCGACCTAAGCCTCGAGCGAATTCAGGCAGGGCGCGAGTGGCCAAGCGGGAAAGACGCGCGAGCCGGAGATAGCCTACGCCTCTACGAGGATACAGCCCTTCTCCCTCGCCTCCAGACTAGCGGGCTACTCGTGGAATCGAACCTCCCCAGCTCAAATTCGCCTAGGCGAAGGAAAAGAACAACAGAACAGCGTGACAAGCGAAATAAAAAGAATTACTTCAATTTACAAACATTCAAATGTTTCAAGCAAGTAATCTGTTCATTACACGACAACACGTCCCAAAAACTAAAATCTAAATAACAAGGGCACGAACGCCCAGTGGTCTTCAGGGTTGAGGGCCGCCCGCCGCTGGAGCGTCTAGGAACAAGAAGTCGGTGAAGTCCTCGGCGAGCATATCGGCGGTGGTAGCGGCGAGCGCATCTGCACCGTCCATCGCCACCTCATCCTCGACGCCGACCGGGACGACGTAGCCCGAGGATATGGCCTCGAAGTCAACCTGGTAGTGGGACGCCACCACGTCAAGGGCCTTCTTGACGCCCAGATGAAGGGCGCGGCACATGCGCTGGGAGACGTGCCCGCCGAGGGCGCGTAGGCGACTCGCCAGCGAGCTCCCGGCCTGTGCCTCGCCTTCTTCAACCTCCTGGTAGACCTCGAGGGCGGCAGCCCGCAACTCCTCCAACTCCTGTTGCGAGGAGTTGTAGGCCGTCTGCACAGCCTCGGCCTGGGTGGTCGTATTCCCCAGGGCGGTCCGCAAGCCTGAAAACCAACGACAAAGAAACAAAAGTTGGGAGCGGATCCCGAGCAAGCCAAATCAACGAACAAAAAGGGGCGGAACACAACTCACCTTCGACCCGCTTCCTCTCCGAGTCGAGGGCCTTGCTCGCTTCCTCGGCCTCTCGCCGTAGGTCACGGACCGTGGCCTCTTGCTCCTCGAGGGACTGGCACAAGTCCTCGTGCGAGGAGCTGAGATGCACCAGCTCCCCGTTAAGCCGCTAGACGTCATCGTCCCACTGCTTAAGGGTTGCCTGCTCCCCCTCGTGTGCGGCGCACTCTTGCTGGAGCCGACCCTGCGCCTCTTCCCGCGCCAGGTGTTCCCGATCAAGGGCAGCATGAGCCTCGACGAGGACAGCCCGCTCCTGCTGGAGTTGGTCCTCTGTCTGCTGGCGCGCGGCCCGCTCCTGCCGGAGCTGCTCCTCCGCCGACGCGAGAGACGAGGCCTTCTCGGTCACGCTCATCCTCAGCTCCTCTGCCTTTTTGGCCTTCTCCTCGGACTGGCGTTGCCAAGCGCACGCTTCCTCGAGGGTCGCGCAATCTTGTTGAAGCTAGGCATGAACTGATGCCACCTCATTCTCCCACTCCGCCGCCAGGGCGCGCGCCTTCACCAGATCCTCCCTCGCCCTCTGCAACGCCTCGTCCCGGTCCACGAGTGCGGTCTGCACCTTCTCAACGACGAAAGCCCCCTTCGCGGTCTCAGCCTCCAACTCCAGGAGCTGGTCCTGCAGGGCTTCCGCCTGGTACGCCAGCCACCCATCGCTTATCCTCAGGGCCTCGACGAGGGCGTCTAGAGCATCGCGCTGCTCCCGGAGCCGGTGGAGCTCGGAGCTCATCTGGTCGAGGGCGCCGTACTTCTCCCTGGCCCTACTTCTCCCTGGCCCGATCCTCCAATTCCTTCCGCTGGCGGATGAAAACCAAGGGGCACAGATCAGGGAAGGCGGGGACGCGAAAGAAACGAGAGGGGAAGAATCACAAGACTCGACGAACCACCGCGTACCTGGAAGACGCGCCACGCAGGACCGCTGTGGATCCGCAGCGCCTCGTTCAGCGCCCAGTTGAGCGAGGCGCCGTGGTCACGGAATTCCTGCCACAGCTCCTGCTCGGCCTGGGTGTCGGCGAAGTGGGCCGGCAGTGTGATGGCGCGTTCCCGCTCCTGCTTCGGGTACGCCGCGGCCCCATCCGAAGCTAAGAGGACCGCGCACGACGACGAGGCCTCGGCGCCATCCGCCGGGCGCCCCGACATCACGCGGCCATCGTCCCTCACCACGAGCGCCCCCACCGGGAGCTCGGGGGCTGGTGCAGGCAGGCCCCCCCACTGGTCCAATCCGGGCGCCGGGGTGTCGTTGTCCGGGACCTCCTCCACCACCGCCTGACTACCACCGACTGGGGCTGGCGCCGGCGAAATTGATGGCGCGGTGACCGTCATGGTCAGGACCGCCATCGTGGTGGCCGCCACCGCCGCGGCTCCCGCGGGCGCAGCCACGCTATGCGGAACCTCGCCCGTCGCCGTCGCCGGACTCCCAGCCGCCCGCGGCACCCTCGATTAGAGCCGCCTCGTGCGGACGGACGCATCTGCCCTAACCGCCTTTGCGGGCGCAAGGGGGGACGGTTGGCACCACCCTGCGAACATGAAATCTGAAAGATTAAACTCACGCCTCTCGAAAAGGAGTGTCTGGGGGAGCGATGGCCTACCGCAGGGTGGAGAAGCCCCACTTCCTCTTCCTCGAGGGCTCGACGGGCGCTGAGGCCATGGCTGACGTCGCCACCGTCACGCCTCGAGACGCCTCCGCGGTGCGCACCGGCACCTCTACGGCGCACGCCAGTACCTCCGCGGCGCACGCCGCCTCTTCCGTAGACCACCCGGCGGTGGGCACTTCTGCGCCCGCCCCAGGTGCTTGCTCCTCCGCCGCCTCCGCGACTCTCGGTGAGGGGGGCGTAGGCTCCCACCTCTCAGGAGGGGCTTAACCCCCGTCGCTTTCCTCCTCCTCTTCTTCATCCGACGACGAGTACTCCGACGTCGTCGGGGGAGAAAGTACCTGCTGCTCGCACAGCCGGAACTCTTCGTCTCTCTGCTCCTGGCGCTCCCGGCGCCGGATCCCCCGCTCCTTCTTACGCGTCGCCCGCTCCTGTTCCCGCTGCTGCACCGCGCGCGCACTCGGGCTCGGGGTGTGGGCGGGTCGGACCACGCAGCGTTCACGGCCACCCTCTGCTAGGGAGGACGAGACGTTAGAATTGCGGCGGCACATGACGAAAGAATAAAGAAAAAGGGGAAGAGTCCACTCACCAGCGGACCGTCGGGAAGCATACCGAACGACCAGAGGTCGTCGTTGCTGTTCTTGACAGCCTTGAGGTTGATGGCGCGCCTCGCCCTCATGGCTGCGTACTCTGGGGGGAGACGGTCGTGAACCAGCCGTGAGCGCGCCAGCGCCACGGGGTCGGCCACCTCAACCATCTCGAAGATGCAGAGCCTCCTCTCCATCAGGGGGATGATTGGCCGGTAGTGAAGGTTCGCGAGAACTAAGGCTGCGCCCAGCCCGGCGTCCGCCAGGCTCTTCAACGCGTGCAGGGCCGACTCCAACTAGTCTCAACGCGAAGACGGGGACGGGCCGTGCCACCAAGAGTCGGCCTTCTCCCTCAGGACCTTGCCGGTGTAGGGGGGAGGCCGGGCTCGTCGTTGCGGAGGTAGAACCACCCCCGCTCCCATTCTGCGTTGTTGGAAGTCATCGTGCAAGGAATGTAGAGTTCCCTGCGTGACTCCCGTAGTGAAATAGACATCACGCCGGCACGCACCACTGTTGACGGTTAATAGTTGTATCAAAGTTTGTTTGTGACTTGCAAGCGGACAAGTCTCCCGTCGTAGTCAAGGGACCCTTCTTCCCTCGAGTGGTGAACCCAAGGTATCGAATCCGTGGAACAATGTGCAACGCAAGGATTCAATCTAGTAAAGCAAGGTAAGCTATCTTATGATGAACTAAGTTGCATCTAATCTACTAACTCATAAAGAAAACACATCTAATCTAATCTACTAAAGAGGTAACAAGAGAAAGCAAGAGATAACCAATCTAGAGAATCTAGATCATGCTTATGTTGTAGCTCCAAACAAGATAGATGAAGATAGAAAAGCAAATCTCATTAAAAGCATCTTTAAATTGTGGCCTTCCATCCGACTCCGAAAACGCCCGCCTTTCGGAACCCCCGTTCTGTCACAACGTATCCCTATTCATGCGGGTAGTCTAGGGCGAGTTCGATAGAACAAGTTGAAATCACTTGGCCGGTCTGGTATGCCCCTCTAGCCACCGCGGCTACAAGAGCACCCTATGTAATCTAGCTATAGACTAGATCGTAGAAGAAGCAAAACCAAGAAGAAATCAAAATCATCGAGAAGGCACTTGATCGCTAGAAATCAGATTCACTTACAAACTTCACCATGAATGATTACATGAACAAGATCACCACCGGGATCCTACCTCGATCTTCATCCTCGCTCCGGAGCTCCGACGTGGTCTTCCATGCAAGGTTCCCACGTCGGCTAGGGAGACCCTAGACAACTAGCACGACCCTCATCTCCAAGATGGTGTCCCTCAAGCTTCTCTGCTCCTCGGCGGCGGATTATGACTTCGGTTCTGCGTGGCTCTCGGTCGGGGGGGCTATTTATAGCCTGAGAAGCAATTAGGTCAAAGGGGAGGCCGATTGGGCCCCGAATTGGGGCCGGGCCGGCCGGCCCGGGCCCAATTTGGCCCATCCCGCGCCTGCTTCGCCCGGTGTTGCTTCCCACGTCTTCTAGATGTTCTCCCCTTTTTCATGTGGGCCCTTGACGTCGGTTTCTCTCCGAATTGGACTCAACTCCTTGTCTTGCAAGATTCAGGACTTTTCTCGGTTCGGTCCTCGAGTTTATCATCTTCTCGGGCTTGGTCCTTGGGCTCTTGGAGTCATGTTCACTTCATTGCTTGACTTGTATCGGGCTTCAAGGTCTTGTCATGAGGTGCTTAATGAACTTATCCGGAAGTCTTGCTTTCATCGTTAAAACCCTGCGTAAACACTTAACTCCAAAACCGACATGCACAAGTGAACTTGTTATACCACGGGGGTTAGTACCAATGAATAAGATACAAAAGTTATGCCAACACCGAAGGTAAACTCATGGCTAGGTTGACGGATTTTCACCGTCAACATCTCCCCCATGCTTAAACCTTGCTCGTCCTCGAGTAAGCCTTCGATGGATATCATCGTTACCAAACAATGTTTAAACCTTGCACTTGATCATACATGAAAAAAACATAATGCTCTCAAAAGTTTAATTCGCTTAAGTTCCATAATGTACTAGCCTTCACCTCTACGGAGGGTAGATTCTTATTAAGCTTATCCCACAAGTATTAACATGCTCCCAAAATTTAAATAGATCTCAGAATTTTTGAAATAAATAACGAGATAAAGAAAAGACCTAAACCAAATTCACAAATTTAAATCACCTTGCATATTGCTCATGAACTCTCATCTCGCTTGTCTCTGAAGCCTATATATTCTACTCCTTTCCCTCTCATCACATATGTGGTAGGCTTTATATGGAGCTTTGGGAAAGTTTAGTCCTAACAAGATTTTATAAATGAGGTGTTGTCAAAACAAGACAAGCTTCTCATGGTCTTACCGAGACTCGTCAAAAAGGTCATTGGAAAATAATGTTAAATCAAGGAGGGGAAAGAGAAAAATACACACGCTTTTAGATGAGTGAACATGTGCAAATGGCAAAGAGTGATCCCGAGGCACAAAGGAAGTCCTCGTTATCGGATTGCACATGGTTGGAAAATGAGAATGGATCTTTTTAACTTGAAGCCTTGAATGCACTTTTAGAGAACCGGGGAGTTCACTTTACGCATACTCATATATTTTTTTCTCTTTCTCATATTTCTTATTCTTTTCTTTCTTTCTTTCTTTCTTTCTTTCATTCATTTTTTCTATCATATATTCGGTACATGACTTTCACAACGGAGTTTTGATTTTTTTTATTTGCTTGCTCCTCTTTTGAACTTCTTTTTTTTTAAATTGCTCCCCTTTGAACTCTAAAACTGCACCGTACCTACCTCCTCCCCCCATGCTTAGACGTTGCTCGTCCTCGAGCAAAGAGGCGATAAATAAGGTAGGTACCGAAAATATTTTTCCTTTGGAGAGATACTTGAAATCTTCAATGTTGGCACCGTCTTGCGATCTTCCTTGAATTGATGATCCATGCTCAACGATAGGTTGTGGTCAAGGAGGTAATCACAAAAGATGATATTTGGTTTAAGGGTGGATATCCAGCGAGGTTTGTGAGATCTCCGATGTGGGGATACACAATGCACGGATAAAAGGCTAGCAAAAAGATAGATACGCAAAAACGAAATGACCAGCTTCTTAGTCTCGGGCCAGAGAAATCATGGCCTGCAATAACTCACTCAAAAATAAATCTTGTACACTAAAGTTTATGCACTCAAATATATATAAGGCTCTGGATAGGTTGAGCAACACACAAGTGATATTTGTGACAAGGTTAGCAATATTTTTGAGCATAAAAGACATCTTTAATCTATTCATAACTTGAGAGCACATAAAACACTATGGGTCTTTATTTTAATCATAACCTCCGCTAAAGATTAAGCTAGCATTTAGATAATTTCAGATTTGTATTTTTAAGAGAGCACTAGGTTAAACATGCATAAATCAATTACAAAGATAAACAAAGCGGCAATTATAATCATATATCATCATGGCACAAACCTTGTAACTTTACCAAAGGTAAAAACTTGGTGGCGACATTATTCATGATGAAATCAAACACTAAGACACACGCTGAAAAATTAAACTAACACACTTGCTGAAATTTAAATAAAAACTGAAAACACTACGCATACATAGGCGCAAACAAGCTGAAAATTAAAGAAAAGGGGGTAAAGGAAAGATAGCTAAAGCTCCTCCTCTCTCTAATCTTCCGCCGGTGGTTGATATTGATAGTCTTGGTTGTTGTACCCTTACTTGTAATAGGAATGCACCACTCCTCCTATGAATTGTCCGACGGTGCTAGGTGAAGGTGTCCAAGCACATAAGCGAAGATTGTATTCCTTTCACCCATTTGGTTTGCATTGGTTTGGATGGCTGCAATAAATTGCATGTTCCTTGCAGCGTATCCTCCAATGGTGGCTACATTTTGTTGTGGTTGAGGAAGGTGTGCAAATGGCTCCGCAAAGGCTACGTTGGGCACCGCAAAAATGGTGGGGGTATGGCTGCACCACTCCCCCATGCTTGCATTGGTACACCACCGTAGTAATTCGGCGGTGCCGGGGTTCCTCCCAATGGTGGGACATAATTTTGTTGCGCACCTCTTTCTTGGGCCATAGAAGATCCTTCTCCTATAATTCTTATTTTTTTATTTTTTTCTCTTTGCCGGCACAAGAAGTCCTTCCTCTAACCAATCTTCTTCCCCTCAAGAAAAAGTCTTAATCTTCAATCCGGAAGGGGCAAATTCACCTAGGCCACTTGGAAGCCTCCTCTCTCATCTTCACTTTTATATTTTCCTTTCTTCATATATTCCTAGGGAAGTCCCGGGTAGGAGATGATTTGGGTTCCTTGTAATACCCGGTTTTGAAGAGATAGCCAATATGGAGAGGCAACACCCCGAACCAATATCTTCCGAACTCGATGTTGCTTAACAACACCACCGTTTGATCATAGGTGAGTGGGGTCTATTGGCCACTTGGCAATCAAAGCCGAGTAAAGCCAATTCAACTCCGTGTTGGTTATCTTTGTCTCTCTTGTTCTCCCAAAAATCCAATTGCACAAAAGTGACACACTTGGATAATGGGTTCCGGATAGTATTTTTTTCGTTGATGGTCTCTTCCCGTGATCATACTCCAAAGACTTTCCCATGTGCCTCATGCATATCCACTTGTTCCGGAGCTCCCTTTTGAAAATAGGAGACATTCGCCCATGGGTCTACGATACTAGACATGCAATCGTTTTGAACATGAAAACCAATCTAATCTATCGGGGGTTGTGACCACGATTTCGCCATTTCCCTCCTCTCGTACTCTCACTACGCGAAGGTATTCATGACTAGACCTATGATGGTCACGGTGTAAGATGATAGATAGATAATCCAACAAAGTATGATCACATCTCAAGATCGATTGCAACCCATGGATGAAAGGAGATTACCCCATCAAGGTGCTAGAAATAGCATCATTGATTAAGGTTACCCTTCCGACGGTGTCTTCCTTCTTCTCCACTTGTGGGCTCCCTCCAACGGAATGAGAGACTCAGCACTCCTTCATCAAGGGTATGCGCCATGGTCATGAAAATTTCCTAGGCGAATTCCTTGTGGGTGTTTGCCGACACTCCGTTAGAGAATTGCACCGGTGTCCCGTATGAAACCCAATATGTGGAGAGCTTGGTCGTCGATGTCGACGTTTGCTACAAGCCTCTACTCAAGGCGAGCGAGCTTCTTCTCCTCCTCCTCCGTCGTGATGATAAACCCATTGGAATGCCACAGAGCGCATGGAGGTGGAGCGGATGATCGTGTCAAGTGGTGAGGTTGGACAGGCAGCTCCTCCATATGTTATTGAAGTTTGCTAAACCTAATAAACGAGTTTCGTGTGGCCCTCATGCCACCGAGGAGAAGAGTGTGGTTCCTCCTCGGCGGTGCCGTGTCCTCCTCCATACTCCGAGGAAACTCGGAATCAGAGTGCCTCCTCGAAGGGGTTGATGGCTTAGAAGACGATGATCCCTTTTTCTTCGGTGAAAAGGCTTGTAGTTTTCTTCCATAATTGCTGCGCTCTCCCTCACAAATAAATATCCGGGGTTTTCACCCGGTAACAAGGTACACAAATATTATTTTGGAGTCTGGACTTTGTGTGGATTAAGGATGTGATTTGTTGCACGAAACAAACGCGGTGGATGGCTAAGTCTAAGGTGATTCCGGCCTACAAACTAGAGCACACGAACAAAGAGTTGGATGAAAGACTTACCTCTCTCCTCCTCTTGGCTCGGTTCTTCTCTAGTGCATTCATGTTGCTTCGTGATCGCGTACACCTTCCAAACGTTCCCGTCCACTCCTTCGCTTGCATTATTGCTCCTTCCACTTGATGTTTTCGCTTTGACTCACTTCCATACTCCATTGCCTCACATGCATCCACGATATTCCTACAAAACAAAGCCTTGGCTCCCCCCCATGCTTGTACTTTGCATGTGGTTTAAATATGTTGGAGGGGCATCCCATGATGTATCATGGTGCATGCATGGTTAGGTTAACTAGATTGCCTCCCTTTAAGTGTGTTTAAGGCTAAGCACTCCTCTAATTTCGAAATTTAAAAATATTTCTCAGAGACATGCAAGAGCTCAAGCATAAATTTAGAGAAGTTTTTAAACCATTAAAAACAAATGTAAGTCGAAAATATTTTTCGACTACGTCGATTTCGGTCTCACCGGTATTGTTTGCCTTCATTAGTTGAGAGCAAACTTTTCCCGGCTTGATCATGGGGGCATAGGTTTAGGTCCTAATTTTGATTAGATGAGAGAGATTTTGAATTAAATAAAATTAAGTGAGGCTTAGAAAAATTCTAATATTAGAGAAACCAAGGATATGGATTTTTAAACCAACCAAAAATCAAGTTTCTAGGTTCACGCGAGTCCTACCACGCGCTGAAATTTAAATAACATCTAGATACAAGTCGTGGCTCTACTCGTGTGTTTTTAGCATAAAAAACAAGTCAACCTCAACATCTTAAAGAGGATGAAAGGTTGAGTTAGGTTCTGAATTTTTTTTGTTGTGGTTTCTCGAAAAGAAGCAAACAAACACATAGGATGGTTCATGTAAAGGGTTTATGATCAAGCAAAATATTCAACCAAGAATTATGTCTCTAATATTGTTCAACCATTCTAAGTCTAATGTTTTGCGTAGTAAAATTCAAAACTGAATTAAAAGGACTCGAAAAACCTGGAATCGGGTTGTCCTCCCGGTAGCTTATTCTTGACTCGACGAAACGGGTTGCCTCCCGCCTAGCGCTTCGTTTATAGTCCGTGGCTAGACTTCTTCACTTGATTACTTCGGATCAACGCTCTTTGTGAGCGTTGCAATCTTGGGTACCCACTTTGGCTTAGTCATTTTTTTTTGGTCTTCACAGGCTGGCTTTGTCATTTGGTCTTGACGGATGCAACAACTTCCTTGTGGCTCGGCATCTCGAACTCCGGTCTTCGGTCGTGATCTTCATGGTCTCTAGTGTGATCCTTCATCTCTCCCGAATGAGTTTGAGTAGCCTTCGCCGTCTTGGGACCTTGGAGTTGTCTCGGATATTCTTCTTTGTTACCCATCGGGCGCCCGACAAGTTGTCCCACTTGCGTCTCTAGCATCTCATCATGATGAACACTTCGCATGTGGATCTTGCCTTGGCAGCCTTTAGGTGTTGAGCTTCTTTCTCCATCTCCATCTTCTCCATCCTCCTATTGATCTTGAACGGCCTTCCGGCGTCTTGACTTGGAGGTGGTGATTCCCTTGGAGATTTCGACGGTCCTTCGACTTCAACTTTTGAATCTAGGGTTTCCACCCCTTTAGCTTGTGTTGCACGTCACCTTTGCCTGTAAAGTTTTCCTGGATCATCCACAAAAAAGTTTGGGTTTCTTGGAGAGGTAGCCAACCATCTCCGGTTAGGGTTAGTAATAAAACAAAAATCTAAACATAAAAACTAGGGTTAAACAAAACTAGATTAGATTGATTTTTTTTTCTTTTTGCGGATAATCAAACTTAAGAGATGCAAAAGAAAATCAAAAGTAAAACTGAAAGATAAGCAATACTAGATCGGATCTTGATTGCTTGTTCCCCGGCAACAGCGCCAGAAAAAGGGGCTTGTTGACGGTTAATAGTTGTATCAAAGTTCGTTTGTGACTTGCAAGCGGACAAGTCTCCCGTCGTAGTCAAGGGACCCTTCTTCCCTCGAGTGGTGAACCCAAGGTATCGAATCCGTGGAACAATGTGCAACGCAAGGATTCAATCTAGTAAAGCAAGGTAAGCTATCTTATGATGAACTAAGTTGCATCTAATCTACTAACTCATAAAGAAAACACATCTAATCTAATCTACTAAAGAGGTAACAAGAGAAAGCAAGAGATAACCAATCTAGAGAATCTAGATCATGCTTATGTTGTAGCTCCAAACAAGATAGATGAAGATAGAAAAGCAAATCTCATTAAAAGCATCTTTAAATCGTGGCCTTCCATCCGACTCCGAAAACGCCCGCCTTTCGGAACCCCCGTTCTGTCACAACGTATCCCTATTCATGCGGGTAGTCTAGGGCGAGTTCGATAGAACAAGTTGAAATCACTTGGCCGGTCCGGTATGCCCCTCTAGACACCGCGGCTACAAGAGCACCCTATGTAATCTAGCTATAGACTAGATCGTAGAAGAAGCAAAACCAAGAAGAAATCAAAATCATCGAGAAGGCACTTGATCGCTAGAAATCGGATTCACTTACAAACTTCACCATGAATGATTACATGAACAAGATCACCACCGGGATCCTACCTCGATCTTGATCCTCGCTCCGGAACTCCGACGTGGTCTTCCATGCAAGGTTCCCACGTCGGCTAGGGAGACCCTAGACAACTAGCACGACCCCCATCTCCAAGATGGTGTCCCTCAAGCTTCTCTGCTCCTCGGCGGCGGATTACGACTTCGGTTCTGCGTGGCTCTCGGTCAGGGGGCTATTTATAGCTTGAGAAGCAATTAGGTCAAAGGGGAGGCCGATTGGGCCCCGAATTGGGCTGGGCCGGCCGGCCTGGGCCGGCCGACCTGGGCCCAATTCGGCCCATCCCGCGGCCTGCTTCGCCCGGTGTTGCTTCCCACATCTTCTAGATGTTCTCCCCTTTTGCATGTGGGCCCTTGACGTCGGTTTCTCTCCGAATTGGACTCAACTCCTTGTCTTGCAAGATTCAGCACTTTTCTGGTTCAGTCCTCGGAGTTTATCATCTTCTCGGGCTTGGTCCTTGGGCTCTTGGAGTCATGTTCACTTCATTGCTTGACTTGTATCGGGCTTCAAGGTCTTGTCATGAGGTGCTTAATGAACTTATCTCGGAAGTCTTGCTTTCATCGTTAAAACCCTGCGTAAACACTTAACTCCAAAACCGACATGCACAAGTGAACTTGTTATACCACGGGGGTTAGTACCAATGAATAAGATACAAAAGTTATGCCAACACCGAAGGTAAACTCATGGCTAGGTTGACGGATTTTCACCGTCAACAACCACGTGGCACACCCGCGGCTCCGGCGTGGAGAGCGTGTGCAGCTTCGCATGGAAAAGGTGGACCCAGAGATCCCAGTTGGTTGGGATCCCCAGGAATCCCTCACACACGCCGACGAAGGTGGCCGCATGCGAGATCGCGTTCGGGGCGAAGTTGTGCAGCTCCACGCCGTAGTGGTAGCACAGCCCGCGCATGAAGCGGCTCGCTGGTGCAGCGAAGCCATGCTTGTGGTGGCGGACGAAGCTGACGACGTAGCCAAACAGCAGGTTGGGCTCCCGGTCCGCCGCCGGCAGGACGATCCACGCCGGGGGCTGCCCATCCACATTCGGCGCAAGCTGGCCGCCGTTCACAAGCTCGCTCAAGACGAACTACGTCACCGTCGAGCGGCTCCATGGCAGCAGTTCCACTACGATGATTGCCTGCGGGGGAGCCATGTCGATCGGTGGGGAGGCGCGGCGACGAAACGAACGCTAGGAGAAACGAAGGGGCGCGCGGTGCTCTGGAGCGAAAGCAAGAAAGACGGGAGCGATGGCGCTAAGTGTTGAGGTAAAGAACTCGCCTCTCCTCCTCTCGGATTTATAGATCCATGGGAGCCACGCTCCCCGAATCGCGCGCTCCACGCGCATTAACTGCAGGTGACGGCATCCATCACTGACGAGCAGGGCCCACCACGACCGGAACGGCCAGGCGCACGCGCGCGCGCGATCATTACGGCGCGGCAACCGAAGAGCCGCGGTGGGCCGTCACGTCCGCCCGCCCACGTTGCCCACTATGCGCGCGGCCGCGACGCCTGAAAAGGCGCACCCGCAGCGCATAACCGTGGCCACGACTGTGGGCATTAAATGGCCCGGTCCCTTACCAAGTAAGAGTGACCCTTGAGCGACCCGAGCCCGAGGCTCAAAAAAGCCGACCCTCGAAGGGTGCGATTACCGACCAGTGGTCTCGAAGCCCACTCAGCGAGAGCGGGCGCCACAGGCGCCCTCGATTCAAGAGGATTACTGATCAGCAACTCGCGGGCCGGTCCGACCGCAAGCCCTCAAGTCTTCCAGATGTAAAAAGTCGGGGCACCCGGTTGCCACCCCGCAGCGGCCCTACTGATTAGGGGTTCGAAGCCTGACCCTCGAAGGGTTCGAACAGGCGCCCTAGATCAACAGAGTCAGGGACGAAGAGGGCGCGCGCATTCGAGCCTATCCTCGAGCTCACCAGCTCGTGGGCGCCCCACATGTCATATTCAAGAGCCAACGAGGGTAGCTAGTCGGGAGATCCCATCGAGGGAGAGCTTCCGCACCCTCGGTCCCTAGCGAACGCGACCGAGCCCCACCTAGCAAACCCACGTAAGCACTTTCATGGACGTGTCTCCGGACCATGAGCCAACCCTTATCGAATGGGGCATGGGCGTCCACTTGAATCACCTGGTAACAGCTCAACGAGGAATCCGCAATTCGCGACCCGATCGATGGGAGTTGCGGAGACCTCACCCTCCGTCCCGCAGATGGACGACGAGGGAGCGTTTAAACCAAGTCGAAGAGCTCACCCCAATCGCTTCGAACAGGCCCAGGCTCGGGGGCTCGATGCACGGCTACACCCCCTAGGGCGCACCGAACGCAGATGATTCTGGGTATGTGCGCGCGGCACCGCCGAGGCCAGCTGGAATATTGCCGATGTCGGTTGAAACTAACACCCGCACGCCAGTAAATCCTTTGTAAAAACCCTTCCAGGAGCACCCACGCTCCTGCAAGGCTTCGGGGGCTAGACTCGCGGGTCCGCTAGCGCGGCCCCACGGAATAGCATCAGCAACCAGGGGGAAAAATGTCCCATCAGCAAGCGTTAGCGGGATCGTAACGAATACACCCACAGATGCTCGGGGGCTACTGTCCGGGACAGCCATGAGGGTGCCCTAAACAAACAGGGGAAACCTGCTTAAACTCGTAAAAAACAAATGCAAACGAACCTAAAAACGCGCACGAAATGAACCCGCGGACCCACGACCCGTCAAACAATCAGCCCAGCCACCCTCGGGTGGAATTCCGCTCCGCTCGAGGGGTACGACACCGCCCCGGTACAAATCCGCCTCGCTCGTCGGTCGGTCGCCCCCTCGAGTGAGGTTCCGTCTCACTCGAGGGTCGGATGACCCTTGAGTGGGACTCCGCCTCGCTCGGGGGCTGGACGCCCCCCTTGCGCGAGGCCCCGTCTCGATCGAGAGCCAAAAGCACCCTCGAGCGAGCTTCCGTCTCGCTCTAGGGCATCGCGGGCCGCCGTCCCCATACCTGCTCCTCCGGCAGGAGCATTTAATGTGCTGACACCTGCAGGCGTCCAAGTCAAAGGCGAATCCACGCCACTACGCGCCTGGGAATCATGCCCCGGCACTGCTCCGCCAACTCCCGTGGCGCGGCATCCCCGCCACTATGCGACGCTGTATGGTGTGGTCAGCAACCGCCCCGCGGCACTGTACCACCCACTCCCGTACGGCCGGTGCACCGCACCCTCGAATAAGGACGGCGGAACCCTCGAAGGGATGACACACGACTACTCCGCGCCTGCACGGGACGGCGCCGTGACGTCAGGCCAGTTGGAGCGGTCACCTCCGTCACCATCAGCCCTGTGCGACCGCCCCCGCCACCGCAACGCCATCCCAGCCACTACATCACCATACCCGACGATGTGGAAGAGAGCCGCGACGGAACGCTGCCACGCCAGCCCCTGTGCTTTGTACAACCTCATGTCAACGACAACCTCGAATCCCCACGCGGACGGCCCTCGAACGAGCAACCTCTACGCCACCCCCTCGATGCCGCTCTTGGAGACGCACAGGACACGCCACGACACCCCGCCAGAGGTGGGATTCGCCAGGACAACCGTCTACTCCATGGCACTGTACACCATGCCTCTACACGTAGGCGAAATAGTGTGGCACGCTTGTAAATTGCTTCCTCCTTGGCCTGTAAAGTAGGAGCAGTCCCCTAGCCAAGGGGGGACGACGGATAGCAATCACCCACATGCTTTCTGCCTTCACCGCGATATTGGCACTTGCCTCAATCAGTACCTCTGGGACCTCGAGGCCCGACCTCCTCTCCCACCTCGCTTGTAGGCCCCTCTACGAGCACCACGGTGCAACGCAATATAGTGCCCCGAGCACACCACTGCTGGACGTACGGCCCCCGGCCGGAACCAGGATAAAAGCCAGTGTCACTAATTGCTTAGCACCGGCCACCAAGAGAGATCTCAGCGCTTCTTACTAGTTACTGTCGAGACTACTTTCCGCACCGACAATATGTTCATATAAAAGTAGGTATTTTTTGTGTTAACATAATATAATTTTGCATGTCACAAATATTTTAACTAATGATTTTTTTAATGTTCAAAGCAAAAAGAAATGAGATAAATGAGTAAGGAAAAGAGAAATATTAATTTCCCGTTCAAAATTGCCATTTAGTCCCGGGTGGTGTTACCACCCGAGACTAAAGGCCCCCCTTTTGTCACGGGTGGTAACACCACCCGGGACTAAAGGGCGAAAAATCACCTTCAAGTAAGTACGATTGTCATCTAATTATACCACTGCCTCAGTGCACACACTTCTGCAGCGAATGCTTCTTGACTCTCCTTGTAACCAGAGGCGCTCTGAGCTAGCCTGTTTGCTTCTTCGTTATGCTCTCTAGGAATGTGCTGTAGGGTTACCAGTGGGAAGCTCTTCAAGATTTCCCTGCACTCTTCGTAGTAACTCCTCAGCGCTTCGCTCCTGCACTCGTATTGGCCGTTCAATTGCTTGATTACTAGCTCTGAATCTCCATAGACCTCAACTGATACGGCCCCAGCTTCTCTCAAATATTGAAGCCCTCGAAGTAGTGCCTCGTACTCAGCCTGGTTATTAGTGACAGTGGGTTGTATAGGAATAGCGAATTCGAACATCTCACCTCTGGGCGAAATCAGTAGGATCCCTACTCCCCCACCTTTGCCACATGATGACCCGTCAAAAAATAAAGCCCAAGGGGTAATTTCAAGTAGATCAATCGAAGGGTCACGATGTTCAGTTATGAAATCGGCAATGATCTGACCTTTGATGGCTTTTGCCGATTCGAACTTCAACTCGAATTCTGATAAAGCTAAAATCCATTTGCCAATCCGACCATTCAAAATTGGCATAGATAACATATGTTTTATCACATCAAACTTTGAGTATACGGTGCATTCGGCATTCAACAAGTAGTGCCGAAACTTTGTACACGAGTAGTACACGCAAAGACACAGTTTCTCAATAGCTGAATACCTTGTTTCAGGATCAAGTAGTTTTCGGCTAAGATAAGCCACTACCCGCTCCTTTCCTTCGAATTCTTGAATAAGGGCCGATCCAATAGTTTGGGTATCGGCCGCCACGTACAACTTGAAAGGCTTGTTCAGCTGAGGAGGAATCAGCACCGGCGGCTCCTTCATGTACTGCTTGATCTCATCAAAAGCCTTTTGTTGTTCGTCGCCCCATGTGAATTTTTGATCCTTCTTTAGCTTCAGCAATGGAGAGAATGGCAACACTTTCTGCGATAAATTTGAGATGAATCTTCTCACGAAGTTGATCTTGCCGAGCAGTGATTGCAATTCCTTGAGGTTGGTTGGAGGAACGATTTCATCAATGGCTTTCATGCTCTTCTTGCCAACCTCGATTCCCCCTTCGTGGACCAAAAACCCCAAGAACTCTCCAGCTGATACTCCAAATGCACACTTGTTTGGATTCATCTTTAGACCATGCTTCCGGGTGCATTCCAAGGTCTTCTTCACATCTTCTAGATGGGTGTCACGACTTAAGGACTTGATCACCACGTCATCGATGTAGATTTCTACAGTTTTGCCGATCAACTCATGAAAAATGTAATTCATGGCCCGTTGATAGGTTGCACCGGCATTTTTCAATCCAAACGTCATGACTATCCACTCAAATAGGCCTATATGACCAGGGCATCTGAAGGCCGTCTTTGATATGTCCCCTATTGCCATAAAAATCTGATTGTATCCCGCGTTGCCATCCATGAAACTAATCACCTTGTGTCCAGCAGCGGCGTCGATCAACAAATCAGCAATAGGCATCGGGTATCCATCCATGGGAGTAGCTCTGTTTAGGTCCCTGAAGTCTATGCAAACTCTCATTTTTCCATTCTTTTTATACACAGGGACGATGTTAGAAATCCACTCCGCATATCTGCACGGCCGAACGAAGTTTGCATCAAGTAATCTTTCGATCTCCTTCTTCACATCGGCCAATACTTCATCCTTGTAGATTTTCCGGGGCGGTTGCTTATATGGTTTGAAACCAGGCTTGATTGGCAACCGGTGCTCGACGATGGAACGATCCAATCCAGGCATCTCCGAGTAATCCCAGGCGAAGCAATCTTTATATTCTCTGAGAAGCTCAATTAAGTTTCCCTTGAAATCTGGTTGCAAATTTGCACTGATGAACGTCGGCCTTGGCTTATCACCGCTTCCAATGTCAACTTCTTCCAGCTTATCGGCCGACATGAATCCTCGCCCTAACTTGCCATCAGTGCCATCCACGGGGTTCTCCATTAAAAATTACCGTAAGAGCCGATCGCTTGAATCGGGCCGTTGGTCACCGCCGACAAGTTCAACGAGACCTTCTCCCCGTCCTTCCCCGAGAAGCAATCGATGCCTTGGTACTCCCGAAGGCCGGTTCCATATTGGCCGCGCTCACGGAGTCATCCGCCTGGACGACCTCGATCTCATCATCCACCCACCGGATGAGCCGTTGATGCATGGTGGATGGGACGCGGCGGTTGGCGTGGATCCGGCCCCGCCCAAGCGGCGGGGCCGTAGGCCCCCTTGCCTTCGATGACAAAGAAGGTGGTGAGCGGCGTCTTGGACCCGATCATCAAGTCCACGTGAGCGCATCCTTTGGTGTCCGAGGGGTTCCGGCGAAGTCGTTCGGGATGATGCTTGTAGGTGTCAAATCGCTCGGGCCCATGCCAAGCTTCCCGAAGGTGGTGTACGGCATCACGTTGGCTGCCGCTCCACCGTCGACGAACATCTTGGTCAATGGCTTGCCATTGACGTACCCCCTCAAGTACGGCGGCCTCATATGGCGATTCTTGGCCGGTTTGTCGAAGATGGCTCGCTTGGCCGGCCACCGGTTGTGCCGTCATCCCCTCGGCTGCTCGTCGTCAAAGGAAGCTTCCTCCTGCATAATCTGGTTAGCAGGAGCCATGAACTCATTCGGCAGGAAGTATACCATGCACGCAGGAGCCGAACGCTTCGATCCTTCTGGCTGGTCCTTGGGGCGCCACTTCTGCCTCGTCTGGATCCCGGCTTGTTTCATCTCGCGGTTCCTCAAGCGCTGGACCCGCCTCTTTTGGCTCCTGCGTAGACCGGGCGGGCACCACTGCCCCTTCTGCCAGACGTGGACATCCTCGTCCTCTTCCTGATCAGCCCACCTGAGATCGGCTTGGCGCTTCCTGGGGTGATCGATGACCTCAATTTTTTGACGCCGATCCCCATTCGGGTGGATCCTTCCAAGTCTTTCGTGGACGGATCGGCGATTGGCAGTTTCCTGCCTGTACTCAACATATCTGTCGCTGCATTCAGGACAGTTCTTCAATGTGGGCAGTTTCAGGCCCTCATTCCAGCAGTGCCTGAAGAAGGCGCACCCCCAGTGGGCGCGCTCCTGCTCGCGCGTGTGCTGTTCTTGATCCCTTCTGCGCGCTTCCTCTTCAGCCCTGCGCTGCTCCTCCTCGTGACGACGCTTCTGGTAGCGCTCCTTCTCCATCTGGCGCTGCCATTTGTTGAGGAGAATGCGTGACGTCACCTTGGGTTTAGGCCTGGACGATTCCCCAATCTCGATGTGGCTCTTGAGAACGCGGGGGGCGTCGCCCTGTACTTGCTCTAGGGTCACCTGGCGCTCCGGGTCCACTGCTCCACCTTGCTTGGACCTGGCTGAGGTCAGGACCTTGACCTTTCCCTTTTCCTCGGCTGTTATCGCGTTGACAGAGAAGCCGAGCATGTTCTGAGGAAAGGGGTGGCCATCCAGCTTCATCTTGTTATCGAACTTGAGGTGTCCCTCCTGGATAGCCTTCTGGATCCTCATCCTGAAGACCCTGCAATCGTTGATGGAGTGTGAGTCCCTGTCATGGAAGCCACGGTAACGTTTCGCTTTGACTCCATCAGGCCGAAGCATAGAATGCCCTTCAGGCAGCTTGATTCGGCCTTCCTTTACCAAGAGCTCAAACAACTTATCAGCCTTTGTGATGTCGAAGTCGTAAGTTCCTTTGGTCTGCTTGACCCACCGCTGATTCATTGTCAAGGGCTCTTTACCCCACATGATCTCTGCTGCAGCTATTTCCAATTCGTCGTCAGAATCCTCGAACAAATCAGCCTTGTCCAAGAATTGGTTGTAGATGTCAGCGACGTCGTGCTGCTTGCCAAATTTGGGGTCCTTCTTGAGGCCATACGCCTGATTGCTCATCAAAGATAACTTCTGCGACAGTTGGCCCAGGTTCTCGAACTCCATCCCAAATAGCTTCTCGCGCACGGCCGGCAACATCCCGGCGACGGCCATATCAGCGAGCTGATCGTCTGGCAAGTTCAGCGAGAAGCACATGCCTTTGACTTCCCTGAATCTTCTAAGAAACTCCAGCGGTGTTTCGCTGTGCCTTTGTTTCAGGGTGGCGAGATCAATCAACTTCTTCTCAGAACTGCCGCTGAAGTAATGAGCGTGGAATTTACGCTCCAAATCCTTCCATCTGGCCACTGATTCAGGCGGCAGGGACGAGAACCACTGAAAAGCTGGACCCGTCAGCGAGGCGGGGAAGTAGCGAACCCTGAACGCCTCCTCGGCCGAGCATTCCCCAAGCTGCATGAGGTAACGGGCGATGTGCTCGACCGTGCTTGTCTCGTCCTGCCCAGAGAACTTTGTGAATTCCGTCGGCGGCTTCACCCTCGGCGGCAGGAGCACGTTATAGTACCACTCTGGGAACGGCGGCCTATAGGTGGGGCCCTGCATCTTTGGCTTGAGGCCGAACTGATTCTGCATCAATTCGGCCATCTTGCGCGCTAGGGCGTCATCTTCTTGCGCGCCTGCAGCTGGCGCGTACCCTGGGTGCGGGAAGGCGTCGAACGCCCCGTAATTTCCCACTTCATGATAACCACCGCCGTACAAATTCTTCTGGAGCCAGTTGGTCGACGGAGCTATTCTTCGACTGGGGTCAAGTGGGGCCCCAGATGAGCCGAACGCTAGGTCTCCGTACGTAGGCTGGTACGGATTCGGCTGTTGCACAGGCTGACCTGTGCTACTCTGTGGTGGTGGCAGGATTGGTTGACTTCCTGAAGCTTGTAACGGGGGCTGAACTGGCTGCCCCCCAGCGCCCTGCGGAGGAGGTTGGAATGCTTGGCTTCCAGAGCTCTGAGGAGGAGGCTGCTGCAGCTGGCTCCGTAGCGGCGGCTGAGAGCTTGATTCACCCAGCTCCACGGTGCTCTTTCCGGCGGGCGCCTTCCCGAACGCTTGCTCCGCGCCCGGGCCAAAGAGGGCCACCATCATCTGCTGGAGCGACCCGAGGAAAGCCTTGTTGTGCTTGGTGAGCATGTCGTCTACCGACTCTTGGAACATCCGCGCGCATTCCTCCTTCTCTTGTTGGGTTGTGGCATCGCTCTCTCCCGGCAGCAGCACTCTGGGCAGGTCATTCTTCAGATACGGTACACCACTTCGATTCTTCTTAAACGACATGAGACACTTTTGCTGAAACTGGTTCACGGCGTCTAGGAGCTGCTGATGCTGCTCTGGAGAAAGCTCTTCGATGTTGACATCCAGGAGGTCTGAGACTTCAGGCATCTTGAACCAATTCGGCTGTGGTCCCACTGGGCGTGCCAAAAAGTGTGTTGACGTGAAATGTGCACTCAACGCCAATCACACAGCAAGCCGAACAAAGCTAGCTTCGCACGCGCAGAGAGCGAATGACGTGCCAGTCAATTTTTCCTGAAAATTAACAAAAGGTAAAGCAGTTAAATACCAAAGCTTGGAACTTGCCGGGTGGTACCAGACAGTTCCATATTTACGGCTAAGAAGCCAAGCAAGATGACATGTAGCTATGTAGAGCTATCTGTCAAAGAACCACAACCATCCGGACCATTACAGAGGAAAAAGGAATACTGCCGAATGGATGACGTAAGCATGACGACGATCGGTCTTTGTATAAATAAAGATGCAAGCACAAAGTTATGACCGATCCCCATGAGGTTTATCATTAAATAAAATGAGGTAAAGCACGGACATGATCATGTATTAAATAAGCATGCATAGATCCAAAGCACTAGTCCACCGCATGTCTAGGTACTTTAAAACCCGTCGGGTACGATAACAAACAAATCTATCCACCGCATGATACGACTTGCATGAAAAACGTACCACTTTCCACAAATAGATCTATCCACCGCATGATACAATCTAAATATGGAAAGCTAAAAGCATATATCACTTAAGGCATAAACAATGCACGTGATCTACTCGTGAAAACATAACCGAATACGATACGAACGTACCGATTCAGGGTCCATGAAGAAGGAACAAACATTACCACGTGGATAAATCTATCAGACTGATTTGGGAATCTAATCCACCGGATGACTAACTCCAAAGCAATCCAAAAACCTGCATCTACCGCATGATACCCGGTTCTTTCAAGATTTATACGAACAAAGTAAGCTTGAACCCGCAACACGTAACAACCTAGATCGATTCGGTTTTGGCTATCGGAGAGCACAAGATCCACGCGTCAAAACACGAAACCTGCTCGCACAAGGATCTTAAAAGAAATATAGCCGATCCAAACCCATCTAGATTGGGCAAGGGTGTGTTACATGAATTAAAACATAAAGTAAAACTCATGATAACACGGGATAACTTAATGAATCTATTGGATCTTGCCAAAATCCAATAGAGCCGATAACTAGCTTCGAGCCAGATCTTAGCCTACCGCATGGCTCATGATCTAACAAGAAACCCTCTTGAACCAAGCTTGAATCTACCGCATGACACGAAGCATGGTAACAAGACTACTTGCATCAGATCTAAATCCACCGCATGATACTAGACATGATACAAGGTTGCCGGTACTCACGGAGGTCGACGGATCGATTGGCCCTCTCGAAGAACTCGACGACACGACAAGGACTCTAGGGTTTGGCGTAAGGCCGGTGTGTATTGAGGAATGATCGTGTTTGTTACATACATCCAGGGATCGTATTTATACCCTGCTGATTACAATTGCGAATGGATTCATTGCCTAACTAAACTCGATCGCCTGTCCATCCATTCGTCTCTCCTGATCTGAGCCACGTCACCGTCCAATCTCGCAAAATCAGCTCTACTGTTCCTTTGCCGAATCGGAGCAAATAGCCGACCGCGGACCTCTTTGCCGAAAACTTCTGGAAATATCCTTCCTTCCACCAGACGGACTCTTTTTCGAATCGGACCCACAGGTCATACTCCTTACCAAATTTTGGTGTTAACACATGCCCCTTCAATTGTGGGATAAAAGTAATTTTGTTCCACAATTGACTCCAGCCACGAATCCTTGAGTCAAATCTGTCAACACCTGTTCTTCGCAATCCGCCGGAATCTTCGTCCAGATCCAACCCTAGATCCCTTTGTTCCGAGCTCGAACCTCCAATGGCGCTCAGAACCAAGATGCTCAGGTAAATTCATCCCCTGCAAACCTTGTTCGGCATTAGGTTTTCAATTTTACCTGAGATTTTCCTTTTCCACTCTCTTCCAGGAACCTTCTACTGCTCTTTTGATTCCTATCGAGGCCAATTCGCAGTCTTATTTCCTTGGTCCTGTGGGGAATTCTGATCCTCGAGATCTCATTGCCGCTGAATCTCAGAGAATCCCCTTTAAGGCAGCTTTGTCTCCACCTCCTCGGTGGCAAGATGCATTCAAGAACTGGCCTTTGCCCCCAATTGCAGGCTGGAAGACTTGGTATCGGAGGATTCTTGCAGATAAGAGTGGATTAACCAACCTGGATGCCCTCCGTATCGCTCAATGTCTGGAGTTATCCGTGGCTGAGACACCCAAGAATGAAGATCTTCTGATAGCCGCATGCCACTTCTGGTCAAATGGCGTCAACGCCTTCCTTTTTGGGCATGGCCCAATGTCTCCAACCTTGGCCGATGTATACATGATCACCGGCCTTGACATCACCGGGTCTGTCGAGACCTGGAACTTCAAAAATTCTTCACGCCAGATAGGGGTAAAGCCAGGGAATGGCTACAAGCATTATATCCTGAAGCACATGAAAGATAATCCCCTTGGCGAAGTTGAATACAGAGCCTTTCTGAACATGTGGCTATGCAGATTTGTCTTCTGTGGCAAGGCCAACGAACCCACTTTGAATCATATCGCAATGGCGATCCATCTGGCTAGCGGCAATCGCCTCCCTCTGGGAAAATTCTTCTTGGGCAGTGTATATCATATGCTTCATCAGACTGTTACCCAAATGTACACCAGCCAGAGGATAACATGCGTCAATGGCCCTTGGTGGTTTGTTCAAATGTGGCTGCAGCTCCACATGCATCAGATTGTCGGCGTCGATTTGAACTCCAGGTTCTTCCCTTTGTCCAATCACCCCGAAGGAGAGCCTCAAGCTACCAGAGGATGCCAAAACTACGGAGAAGCGGCTTCAACTGTTCTCATCCAGCAGGACATCAGCCAGCTCTTCGAGTTGTTCTTCAAAGGCTTCTCCAATCCTCTTTGGCTTCCTTATCTAGGCAATGACACTTTGACCTTCCCTGTCGAATTTACCTTTGAGCCCGGCCATCAAGATAGGGGATTCTTGGAGATCTTTAATATCACAATCCGCCCATGCATACTACCGGCCGAGTTCAATGGAGGGAGGCAGAATGTCAGCACTTATGAATACTACCAGCCTAATGTAATGGCCAGACAACTTGGATGCGGCCAGATGCCCCCAAGGTTGTTTTTGCACGAATTCCTCAAACCCAGGGAGGAAATCAAAGAAGCGATGCGGGCGGCGAGTTTTCAACTATGTGTGCAGTCCCATGGTGTACACATGTCCTTTCGTGCCCACAACCATAGCTCATCCCACCTTCAACTCCTGGTGGCAAGAATTTCATGACCATATCTTCAGTGAGCCTGTTCATGTATTCTGTGCAGAGTTGGTACCTGACTTTCTGCCAACTTCAGAGGTAATACAATGAGCCCTTAGATCAGACCTTCCTCTCTATTCATGGTTCTGACCTTTATCTTCCTGTTCACAGAACACAGTGCCTGCCCCTCGAGCCAGGGCAATTGCTTACAATGCTGAAGGCCCAATTTCAGCACTGGGGTTCAAATCCACAACCCTGCACCAACTAATGGCCAGGTATGCTACCGCAGACCCTAGCCTTTCTAGCCTTGCCGCAGACAGGAGGCAAGGTCTGCATCTGATTGCCCCTCCAAGTGCTAAAAGGAGAAGAACTGTCAAGAAAGTGCTTGTTGAGGTAAAACCCTTTACCTTCTTGACTACTGGGTCACTCTGTTCTTGATGGATCATATCATTGTGCATTTTCAGACCAGAGCCCAGCAGCCTTCAAAGCCAGTACCTGCCGATGCCCCATCCACTGGTATGACCTTTACTGTTTTTTCTCAAGGATGAGCACTGGCACTTACTCTTTCAATTGGACATTTGCAGAAGAAGCCGTGGAAGAACAGCTTGTAGATGTTCCAGTGGTTCAACAAGCGAGTCCATCCAGGGTTGAATTACCCATCCCGGTGGAGATCTCATCTTCATCACCTTCTGCAGAAGCACTAAATTCTCCAGAGATGAATCTCCCAACTCAACTAGAGCCTACAAGTTCTCCCAAGGTGTCGTCGCCTATTGGTCAAGCAGAGATAACCAACCCAACAGAGGCGGCAGTCCCGACTCCTCTCCAGCCAGAAACCCACGAGCTGCCAGTGGCTGCATCGGCACCTCCTAGCTCGGAAGTTTCGGCTCTTCTTGGAGCGTCTTCCTCACCTGTGATCGCCCCTGCTCAAGAAACCAGCCACGAGGTATCCACCTGCGCTTAATTTTGGTACCTCGATGTTTAGCATTCTTAACTTGGCGATGTCATTTCTCAGGATCAGGCTCTGTCATCATCAAGCCTGCCATTAGGGAGCAATCTAGCTGCTGAGGTGATGGGAGGAGCATCCCAGCCGCTGCCAGATGAAGTGTTGCCTAAACTTAAAGAAATTGCAGTCTGGCTAGAAAAAGATGTTCAGGATCAGTTCAATGATCTTCATCATTTTGAAGAGATGTTTGAATCCATTAGTCAAGAACTCCCTAAGACATCAGAGCCTCTCTATCATCCGTCTATGACTTAGAGCCCCTTTATGTACCCTTGAGGCGCGCTTGGAGGAAATTGCGCTCCCGTCCGGCCATTGAAAAGAGGAAAACCGATGCTGAACAAGCCATGAACGGGGCACAATCCCAAGCAGAGAACCATAAAGATGCATTGGCTAACCTGCAAGCTTCTTATGACCTGAAAGCTGCTAGGAAGGCTGCTCTAGAAGCCGAACTAAGAAGCCTGTCAGCGGAGATGGAGATTGACAAACAGAAAATAGCCGAACTTCCTGGATTGATAGCAAAAACCCAAGCGGAAGTAAAATCGGCTATCACCAAGATGGAGCAATGCAATGCGGAACTCACTGATTTATCCGGTGCTCAAAAGGACTGCCAGGAGATGCTGGACAATTCCCATTTGATAATATCCAATGTTCGTCGTGTACTCGCAAAACTCCTGAATGCCTGAATATCTTTATTGATGTATAATTGAATTGGTCGTTCCCGTTTCCTTTCTCTTGCGTACTTTGAGATGTAATGCTGAACGACCCATTCGTTAGTGAAACGCCAACTCCCGAACGATACTTTGATTTCTTTTAGCCGAACCAATCGATCCGCACGCGGTTCAGCCTAGAACTCCAAACGACCCGCCGGCGGGCTGGTCAAGGAAACCTTTCCACCTTCCGATTTTCTTGGGATATGCGCCACGATCCACAGCCACGACTTGAAGCCACGATTCATCCTGCCAGGCCTATAAATGTTGCCATAGGTGCCCCTAGCTCTCCACCAGGCCTTCTAGCTCTCGAATCTTTGCCAATCTTTAGCCTTCTCGCAAACAGTGCACATCCCAAACCACAATGGTGCGCCGCCTCAACCGCCTCCGTGCCTCCGACGAGGCCGAGGGGAGCAGCGCCAATGCGCGCAGGCGGTGACGATCGTCAACCTCTCCTCTGTGATTCTGTTTTTGATCTTCCTTTGCCTTGACGATCATCTCTCCTTTTTCAGGCTGATTCAGTGGAATCCGCCCCGCGCGCCGGCCAATCAGCCCTTGCCAGATGACTCTTCGGAGTCTGATGGCCACTCCCCGGTGCCGTACGGGGAAGAGGACGCCATCCGCTTCAAGGAGGAGCTAGAGGCATCCCGTCGCGAGCTGGAGGACATCTCCAAGAAAGCGGGTGTGGCCGAGCTAGAATGGGAGGACCGGCGCAAACAAATGGGCCGGGAGGCCATTGACGGTATGGTTCTGAGATCGATCCTTGATCTAGCCCGGTCTCTGATGCTAATCTTTCTGTTTGCTCTTTGTAGCCCGCGACACCGAGCTCGACCAGCTAAAGACGCCGGTAGAGCATTGGTTGGCAAAAAGGTGAATGCCCACGGCGACACGCCGGCGGAGCGCCGACCGCGGTGGAGCGCCGCGTCGACGAGGTGGCCGTCCATGGCGTTCGTTTGGGCACCACCTTGGGCCTGGCTGCGATGGCGACGCATACGGACGTCGACTACTCCACCAGGCCGCGTGGATTTCGAGGCGGCGCGCCGGAGGACATCGACGAGATCGAGATCATCCTGGAGCGCCTTGACGGCCACGGCGACGCCATTGCCGAAATTACCCATCCCCAATCTGTGTTGAACAGGCTCTTCGACTAGATTGTACTAGGGATGTGTAAATATCAGCAATAGATGAAGAACTTTTGAATTCTGTGCCTGTTCTGCGATGATTTCCCTTTGCACCTTGCATTTTGTGAATTTAATTGCATCCGGGAACTATCTTTAGCCGAACGCGCGAGAACAACTGCCCATTGGCGCAAAATCCACAAAGGATCCCAATTCGGCAATCCGTAAACACCGTTCAAGAGAAAGCCCTTCGCACTTGGTGGAAAACCACCGCCGTTTGGTATTCCAACGGTGTGTGCGGCGATCATCACTCCCAATGCGTCTTCCCGGTTAATAAAATAGCCTGTGGGGTGCTCTGCAAATCCATTCACACACTCCTCCATCATTTCTCATCTCTTCCCCTGCCTCCAGAGGAAAAAACCCCAACGCCATGGACAAGGGTAAACAACCTCAGGGGAGCGGCTCATCAAAGAAGCGTACGATTCGGAAGTGAGTTTTCTTGATCCGCTCCCTGTTCTTCCGCTTGATCTTGCGCTTCATGTTTTTCCTCTCGTCCTTTTCAGCCTTGATTTGCTTCCCGAAGAAGTCATCGGGACCGAAGATGTGCCTGAGTACATCTCCTCCGATTCCTCTCTCGAAGCAGAGGATGCCACGCCTGAACAGAGGACCAACCATCGGCTGCGCCGCCGCGTACGGCACCTGGAGCATGGTCTCAGGGACATGTCCGCCCGTTGCCAAGCCGAGCGCGAGCGTCGCATGGCGCTGGAAGCATTAGTAGGGGGTAAATGCTCCTGACCCCTTCATGTTTGCATCCGGATTTCTTGCCTCTAACCTTGATTCTTCTGTTCCAGATGTTTCTGACAGGTATAGCAGCCTAAAGGCGGCCTGGGATAGCTTGGTAGAGGCCGCCAATCACGGTCATCCTCGTGCGTTCCAAGTCGCCGTCACGGTGGTCCTGGAACAACTGAAGAGGGAGCAGCAGCCGAAGAAGCAAAGAAAAGATTGAATCATACTTTCGCTTCTTCCTCCACGCCTTCTGCTTCCCACCTCCTCGGGGACCTAGTCATCAGGGCTGCTAGATGTGATCCTGCAAGAAGTAGTTGTAATGTAGTATTGAGCTAAGGGCAATGCATCCAGACGCGGCCATTCTTTCTTGTTCATGGATTTTGTTACGAAGGCGGCCTCGTTCTCGAGCGCCGGCTATTTTGTGCCAGATGTGTGTAATCACCGATCGATCTCAATGCTAGGATAATACTTCTTCAGATATCTTCCATTTATCGCAGCGGAAAATTCTTCCCCTAGCAAAGTTTTTAATATGTATGCATTACCAGAAACGCATCTGACCACACGAAAAGGCCCCTCCCAGTTAGGGGACCATTTGCCGAATTCACTGTATTTAGTTCCAATCGGCAATAATGCTTTCCAAACTAGATCACCTTCTGCGAATTGCTTTACTTTTACTTTCTTGTTATAGTACTTGGCGACTCGCAGCTTGTTTTTCTCGATGTTTTCCGGGGGCCACGAGACGGATCATATGCAAATCTTCTAACTCATCCATCATTAGGCCACTGTAATCCTTGGAGCTCAACTCGTTTTGCAGCACTACTCTCCTTGACTCTGATTGCATTTCCCAGGGCAGGATTGCATTATGCCCGTAAACCAACTCGTAAGGAGAAGTCTTTGTAGCTCCATGGGGGGCCATTCGGTAAGCCCACAGCGCTTCACTGAGTACCGAATGCCATCTCCTTGGCTTCTGGTCGATCTTCTTCTGTATCAGCTTGATCATGATCTTATTAGAAGCCTCTGCTTGACCATTAGCTTGGGCATAATATGGAGAAGAATTAAACAATTTGACTCACATGCTTTCGGCAAAATCTCTGAACTCTAATGACACGAATTGTGCCCCCTGGTCAGTGGTAATCGTCTGAGGGATCCCAAATCGATAGATGATGTGTTCCTTGACGAACTCGATCATGTTTTCTGACGTCACTTTCTTCAGTGGGATCGCCTCGACCCATTTGGTAAAGTAATCTGTTGAAAAAAGCACGAACTTATGCCCCTTGCTAGACGGCGGATTAATTTGGCCAATCAAGTCTATACCCCAGCCCCTGAATGGCCATGGCTTGATGGTGGGATTCAATGCTGATGCAGGGACTCTTTGAATATTCCCGAACCTCTGGCAGTCTTGACATCCCTTGTAATACTCAAAGCAATCCTCTAATATCGTCGGCCAAAAGCATCCAGCTTGTCTAATAACCCATTTCATCCGATAGGCCGATTGGTGCGCTCCACATATCCCATCATGCACCTCGCTCATCATGTTCTTGGCTTCTTCTGGACTCAGGCATCGTAGCAATACCCCATCTAATGATTTATAGAATAAATTATCATCCGGAAGAACGAACTTGATTGCCTTGTACACGAGTTTCCTGGAGACTTTTCGGGATGGATCTTTCAAGTAATCAACGATTTCCTTCCTCCAATCATCTTACGCAAGATCCTCCCTCGGTGCACACACTTCTGCGGCGAATGCTTCTTGACTCTCCTTGTAACCGCAGGCGCTGCGAGCTAGCTTTGTTTGCTTCTTCGTTATGCTCTCTAGGAATGTGCTTTGTAGGGTTACCGGTGGGAAGCTCTTCAAGATTTCCCCGCACTCTTCGTAGTAACTCCTCGGCGCTTCGCTCCCTGCACTCGTATTGGCCGTTCAATTGCTTGATTACTAGCTGCGAATCTCCATAGACCTCAGCGATACGGCCCCGACTTCTCTCAAATATTGAAGCCCTCGAAGTAGTGCCTCGTACTCGGCTGGTTATTAGTGACGGTGGGTTGTATAGGAATAGCGAATTCGAACATCTCACCTGCGGGGCGAAATCAGTAGGATCCCTACTCCCCCACCTTTGCCACATGATGACCCGTCAAAAAATAAAGCCCAAGGGGTAATTTCAAGTAGATCAATCGAAGGGTCACGATGTTCAGTTATGAAATCGGCAATGATCTGACCTTTGATGGCTTTTGCCGATTCGAACTTCAACTCGAATTCTGATAAAGCTAAAATCCATTTGCCAATCCGACCATTCAAAATTGGCATAGATAACATATGTTTTATCACATCAAACTTTGAGTATACGGTGCATTCGGCATTCAACAAGTAGTGCCGAAACTTTGTACACGAGTAGTACACGCAAAGACACAGTTTCTCAATAGCCGAATACCTGGTTTCAGGATCAAGTAGTTTTCGGCTAAGATAAGCCACTACCCGCTCCTTTCCTTCGAATTCTTGAATAAGGGCCGATCCAATAGTTTGGGTATCGGTCGCCACGTACAACTTGAAAGGCTTGTTCAGCTGAGGAGGAACCAGCACCGGCGGCTCCTTCATGTACTGCTTGATCTCATCAAAAGCCTTTTGTTGTTCGTCGCCCCATGTGAATTTCTGATCCTTCTTTAGCTTCAGCAATGGAGAGAATGGCAACACTTTCTGCGATAAATTTGAGATGAATCTTCTCACGAAGTTGATCTTGCCGAGCAGTGATTGCAATTCCTTGAGGTTGGTTGGAGGAACGATTTCATCAATGGCTTTCATGCTCTTCTTGCCAACCTCGATTCCCCCTTCGTGGACCAAAAACCCCAAGAACTCTCCAGCTGATACTCCAAATGCACACTTGTTTGGATTCATCTTTAGACCATGCTTCCGGGTGCATTCCAAGGTCTTCTTCACATCTTCTAGATGGGTGTCATGACTTAAGGACTTGATCACCACGTCATCGATGTAGATTTCCACAGTTTTGCCGATCAACTCATGAAAAATGTAATTCATGGCCCGTTGATAGGTTGCACCGGCATTTTTCAATCCAAACGTCATGACTATCCACTCAAATAGGCCTATATGACCGGGGCATCCGAAGGCCGTCTTTGATATGTCCCCTATTGCCATAAAAAAATCGATTGTATCCCGCGTTGCCATCCATGAAACTAATCACCTTGTGTCCAGCAGCGGCGTCGATCAACAAATCGGCAACAGGCATCGGGTATCCATCCATGGGAGTAGCTCTGTTTAGGTCCCTGAAGTCTATGCAAACTCTCATTTTTCCATTCTTCTTATACACAGGGACGATGTTAGAAATCCACTCCGCATATCTGCACGGCCGAACGAAGTTTGCATCAAGTAATCTTTCGATCTCCTTCTTCACATCGGCCAATACTTCATCCTTGTAGATTTTCGGGGCGGTTGCTTATATGGTTTGAAACCAGGCTTGATTGGCAACCGGTGCTCAACGATGGAACGATCCAATCCGGGCATCTCCGAGTAATCCCAGGCGAAGCAATCTTTATATTCTCTGAGAAGCTCAATTAAGTTTCCCTTGAAATCTGGTTGCAAATTTGCACTGATGAACGTCGGCCTTGGCTTATCACCGCTTCCAATGTCAACTTCTTCCAGCTTATCGGCCGACATGAATCCTCGCCCTAACTTGCCATCAGTGCCATCCACGGGGTTCTCCATTAAAAATTACTGTAAGAGCCGACTGCTTGAATCGGGCCGTTGGTCACTTCGCCGACGGAGTTCAACGGGACCTTCTCCCCAGTCCTTCCCTGAGAAGCAATTGATGCCTTGGTACTCCCGAGAGAAGGCTGGTTCCATATTGGCCACGCTCACGGAGTCATCCGCACGGACGACCTCGATCTCATCATCCACCCATTGGATGAGCCGTTGATGCATGGTGGATGGGACGCGGCGGTTGGCGTGGATCCGGTCCCGCCCAAGCGAGCGGGGCCGTAGGCTCCCTTGCCCTCGATGACAAAGAAGGTGGTAAGCAGCGTCTTGGACCCGATCATCAAGTCCACGTGAGCGCACCCTTTGGTGTCTGAGGGGTTCTCGGCGAAGTCGTTCAGGATGATGCTTGTAGGTGTCAAATCGCTCGGGCCCATGCCAAGCTTCCTGAAGGTGGTGTACGGCATCACGTTGACTGCCGCTCCACCGTCGACGAACATCTTGGTCAATGGCTTGCCATTGACGTACCCCCTCAAGTACAGCGGCCTCATATGGCGATTCTTGGCCGGTTTGTCGAAGATGGCCTGCTTGGCCAGCACCAGTTGTGCCGTCATCCCCTCGGGCTGCTCGTCGTCAAAGGAAGCTTCCTCCTGCATAATCTGGTTAGCAGGAGCCATGAACTCGTTCGGCAGGAAGTATACCATGCACGCAGGAGCCGAACGCTTCGATCCTTCTGGCTGGTCCTTGGGGCGCCACTTCTGCCTCGTCTGGATCCCGGCTTGTTTCATCTCGCGGTTCCTCAAGCGCTGGACCCGCCTCTTCTGGCTCCTGCGTAGACCGGGCGGGCACCACTGCCCCTTCTGCCAGACGTGGACATCCTCGTCCTCTTCCTGATCAGCCCACCTGAGATCGGCTTGGCGCTTCCTGGGGTGATCGATGACCTCAATTTTTTGACGCCGATCCCCATTCGGGTGGATCCTTCCAAGTCTTTCGTGGACGGATCGGCGATTGGCAGTTTCCTGCCTGTACTCAACATATCTGTCGCTGCATTCAGGACAGTTCTTCAATGTGGGCAGTTTCAGACCCTCATTCCAGCAGTGCCTGAAGAAGGCGCACCCCCAGTGGGCGCGCTCCTGCTCGCGCGTGTGCTGTTCTTGATCCCTTCTGCGCGCTTCCTCTTCGACCCTCGCGCCGCTCCTCCTCGTGACGACGCTTCTGGTAGCGCTCCTTTTCCATCGGCGCTGCCATTTGTTGAGGAGAATGCGTGACGTCACCTTGGGTTTAGGCTCGGACGATTCCCCAATCTCGATGTGGCTTTTGAGAACGCGGGGGCGTCGCCTGTACTTGCTCTAGGGTCACCGGCGCTCGGGTCCTTTGCTCCACCTTGCTTGGATGCGGGCTGAGGTCGGGACCTTGACCTTTCCCTTTTCCTCGGTGCGTTATCGCGTTGATAGAGAAGCCGAGCATGTTACGAGGAAAGGGGTGGCCATCCGGCTTCATCTTGTTATCGAACTTGAGGTGTCCCTCCTGGATAGCCTTCGGATCCTCATCACGAAGACCCCGCAATCGTTGATGGAGTGTGAGTCCCTGTCATGGAAGCCACGGTAACGTTTCGCTTTGACTCCATCAGTAGAAGCATAGAATGCCCTTCGAGCGCTTGATTCGGCCTTCCTTTACCAAGAGCTCAAACAACTTATCAGCCTTTGTGATGTCGAAGTCGTAAGTTCCTTTGGTCTGCTTGACCCACCGCTGATTCATTGTCAAGGGCTCTTTACCCCACATGATCTCTGCTGCAGCTATTTCCAATTCGTCGTCAGAATCCTCGAACAAATCGGCCTTGTCCAAGAATTGGTTGTAGATGTCAGCGACGTCGTGCTGCTTGCCAAATTTGGGGTCCTTCTTGAGGCCATACGCCTGATTGCTCATCAAAGATAACCTGCGACGGTTGGCCCGAGTTCTCGAACTCCATCCCAAATAGCTTCTCGCGCACGGCCGGCAACATCCCGGCGACGGCCATATCGGCGAGCCGATCGTCCGGCAAGTTCGGCGAGAAGCACATGCCTTTGACTTCCCCGAATCTTCTAAGAAACTCCCGGCGGTGTTTCGTCGTGCCTTTGTTTCGGGGTGGCGAGATCAATCAACTTCTTCTCGAAGCGCCGCTGAAGTAATGAGCGTGGAATTTACGCTCCAAATCCTTCCATCTGGCCACTGATTCAGGCGGCAGGGACGAGAACCACATAAAAGCTGGACCCGTCAGCGAGGCGGGGAAGTAGCGAACCCTGAACGCCTCCTCGGCCGAGCATTCCCCAAGCTGCATGAGGTAACGGGCGATGTGCTCGACCGTGCTTGTCTCGTCCTGCCCAGAGAACTTTGTGAATTCGGTCGGCGGCTTCACCCTCGGCGGCGGGGAGCACGTTATAGTACCACTGCGGGAACGGCGGCCTATAGGTGGGGCCCCGCATCTTTGGCTTGAGGCCGAGCCGATTCGCATCAATTCGGCCATCTTGCGCGCTAGGGCGTCATCTTCTTGCGCGCCTGCAGCTGGCGCGTACCCTGGGTGCGGGAAGGCGTCGAACGCTCCATAATTTCCCACTTCATGATAACCACCGCCGTACAAATTCTTCTGGAGCCAGTTGGTCGACGGAGCTATTCTTCGACTGGGGTCAAGCGGGGCCCCAGATGAGCCGAACGCTAGGTCTCCGTACGTAGGCTGGTACGGATTCGGCTGTTGCACAGGCTGACCCGTGCTACTCTGTGGTGGTGGCAGGATTGGTTGACTTCACGAAGCTTGTAACGGGGGCCGAACCGGGCGCCCCCCGGCTCCTTGCGGAGGAGGTTGGAATGCTTGGCTTCCGAGCTGCGAGGAGGAGGGCTGCCGCACCGCTCCGTAGCGGCGGCCGAGAGCTTGATTCACCCGGCTCCACGGTGCTCTTTCGGCGGGCGCCTTCCCGAACGCTTGCCCCCGCGCCGGGCCAAAGAGGGCCACCATCATCTGCTGGAGCGACCCGAGGAAAGCCTTGTTGTGCTTGGTGAGCATGTCGTCTACCGACTCTTGGAACATCCGCGCGCATTCCTCCTTCTCTTGTTGGGTCGTGGCATCGCTCTCTCCCGGCAGCAGCACTCTGGGCAGGTCATTCTTCAGATACGGTACACCACTTCGATTCTTCTTAAACGACATGAGACACTTTTGCTGAAAGCGGTTCCACGGCGTCTAGGAGCCGCCGATCTTGCTGCGGAGAAAGCTCTTCGATGTTGACATCCAGGAGGTCTGAGACTTCAGGCATCTTGAACCAATTCGGCTGTGGTCCCACTGGGCGTGCCAAAAAGTGTGTTGACGTGAAATGTGCACTCAACGCCAATCACACAGCAAGCCGAACAAAGCTAGCTTCGCACGCGCAGAGAGCAAGTGACGTGCCAGTCAATTTTTCCTGAAAATTAACAAAAGGTAAAGCAGTTAAATACCAAAGCTTGGAACTTGCGGGTGGTACCGGACAGTTCCATATTTACGGCTAAGAAGCCAAGCAAGATGACATGTAGCTATGTAGAGCTATCTGTCAAAGAACCACAACCATCCGGACCATTACAGAGGAAAAAGGAATACTGCCGAATGGATGACGTAAGCATGACGACGATCGGTCTTTGTATAAATAAAGATGCAAGCACAAAGTTATGACTGATCCCCATGAGGTTTATCATTAAATAAAATGAGGTAAAGCACGGACATGATCATGTATTAAATAAGCATGCATAGATCCAAAGCACTAGTCTACCGCATGTCTAGGTACTTTAAAACCCGTCGGGTACGATAACAAACAAATCTATCCACCGCATGATACGACTTGCATGAAAAACGTACCACTTTCCACAAATAGATCTATCCACCGCATGATACAATCTAAATATGGAAAGCTAAAAGCATACATCACTTAAGGCATAAACAATGCACGTGATCTACTCGTGAAAACATAACCGAATACGGCTGAACAGCCGATTCAGGGTCCATGAAGAAGGAACAAACGTTACCACGTGGATAAATCTATCAGACTGATTTGGAAATCTAATCCACCGGATGACTAGCTCCAAAGCAACCCAAAAACCTGTATCTACCGCATGATACCCGGTTCTTTCAAGATTTATACGAACAAAGTAAGCTTGAACCTGCAACACGTAACAACCTAGATCGATTCAGTTTCGGCTATCGGAGAGCACAAGATCCACGCGTCAAAACACGAAACCTGCTCGCACAAGGATCTTAAAAGAAATATAGCCGATCCAAACCCATCAAGATTGGGCAAGGGTGTGTTACATGAATTAAAAGTAAAACTCATGATAACACGGGATAACTTAATGAATCTATTGGATCTTGCCAAAATCCAATAGAGCCGATAACTAGCTTCGAGCCAGACCTTAGCCTACCGCATGGCTCATGATCTAACAAGAAACCCTCTTGAACCAAGCTTGAATCTGCCGCATGACACGAAGCATGGTAACAAGACTACTTGCATCAGATCTAAATCCACCGCATGATACTAGACATGATACAAGGTTGCCGGTACTCACGGAGGTCGACGGATCGATTGGCCCTCTCGAAGAACTCGACGACACGACAAGGACTATAGGGTTTGGCGTAAGGCCGGTGTGTATTGAGGAATGATCGTGTTTGTTACATACATCCAGGGATCGTATTTATACCCTGCTGATTACAATTGCGAATGGATTCATTGCCTAACTAAACTCGATCGCCTGTCCATCCATTCGTCTCTCCTGATCTGAGCCACGTCACCGTCCAATCCCGCAAAATCAGCTCTACTGTTCCTTTGCCGAATTGGAGCAAATAGCCGACCGCGGACCTCTTTGCCGAAAACTTCTGGAAATATCCTTCCTTCCACCAGACGGACTCTTTTTCGAATCGGACCCATAGGTCATACTCCTTACCAAATTTTGGTGTTAACACATGTCCCTTATACCACTGCCTTACAGCTTCAAGTAAGTACGATTGTCATCTAATTATCATTGATAATTCTATTTAGTCAATTCTAATCTCCATGAGGATGCATACAGATTCCACTGGGTTCTACTCATAATCAGTATCGACAATAGCAACATCAATGTGTATGATTCATTGAGAAAAGATCGCTCAGAATATGAAGACCTTGAAGATGTATTCCACGAGTAATAATTCTATCTATGACCTTTTCTTTATTGCAATATATATATTTCGCTTTTATACTAACATATTTTATCTTTTATTATTTTGCCACAGAGCTTGGACCATGTTCATTGCAAAGCACCAGGGAGCATTTCAACCCAAAATTAGATGGGTGTATGATTTTCCAGTACGTATACAAATAACAACTTCAGATTGGGAATATTTAAAATGTATAACACTACAATTTCATATTCTGTTCTCCTCTCCAATTTAGTGTTTGAGACAAGGGCAAGGAAATAATTTATGCAGGTACTACGTTTGTGAGTTCATACACCATCACAGCGGCAACGCGGATGATGATAGTGTAAGTAAAATAAAACTATTCACAATACATCATTTTTATCCTTTTTGTATATTTAATCGCTTGGTGTATTATATCAACCTATTTGCAAATTACGGAGGATTATAAAAAGGGATGCACTCATTGAGAAGGATCGTCTCTTGGCAATTCAAGAAGCTCTCGTGAGATTCCTCATGGACGAGACAGTTAGTCCACAAGGAAAACATCATTATGACAACCATCCAATTGACTAACTCACCTCCGAGGAAAGCTAAATGAGACTAGAAATTTGAACTGAATGATATTTTGATGTATATATACTACATGGGGGTTTTGATGTATATATACTATTTTAAGAAAACACTATTTATCATGTGTATAAAATATTATGTGTATATACATTTATAAGTTTATATATGTAGATATATAGGGTTTAATTTATATATAAGTCTAATCTAACTGTGTATATGGTATATATATATACAGGTATATACCTATATACAAGTTCAAATTCGTATACGAGCATATACAGGTTAAACACCAATCAGAATATACGCTCAAATCGAAAAAAGAGAAACGAGACCCTTTAGTCTTGGTTGGTATTAGCAACCGAGACTAAAGTGGGTGGGAGCAGGTGCTGGTGTGCTCCCCCTTTATTCTCGGTTCGTAATACCACCTGTGACTAAAGGATCCTTTAGTCCCGGTTGGTTCAACCGGGACTAAAGGGGGGCCGCCTTTTGTCTCTGAACTTTAGTCCCGGTTGGACTTGAGAGACCTATACTCCTCTCCAACCGAGACTAAAGTCCCTCTGCCTACCGGTGGTCGTTGCGAAGTGCAAAGCCAGCAGGCCGGGCGTTTAAGTTGTTGCTCTGGCAACTAACCTCACGGTGATGACTAGTGGATTATCATCACACACACAGTGGGTTTATCATCAATGACCACCCTGCCCTTGGTTCGTCACAATGAGCGAGGACATGCCGCTTAATTTCGTGGGAAAAATTATTGGGTCGTCTTTTGGTGATGGATAGGTCATCGCCTGCGTCAACTACTTTATTACATTATACTAAAAACCTGTAAAAGCAATTAACACCAGTGAAAAACGAAGCGAGACGTCTACCCCGACACAGGCACACAGCAACGCACATAGTACGCCCGACAACCTCCGCGCTAGCTAGGGTGCAGATCCCACACTGCGGCGCATGTGTCCCCGCAGGTGCAAAGGCCGGGGACAAAGACGCAGTTCACCGAGAAAACAATATGAAATTGCGACAGCAAGGAGGACGCAACGAGCAACATTCTTGCGCACAGCCTATAGTAGCGGCAACAACAGTGCATTGCATCCGAGTCCCTTGCTTTCTTTCTCTTTCATATGGCGCAATTCTTGTACTGTGCACGTACCGATGATATTTCTTGGAGAGAACAGATCACGTACTGCACATAGCACACGCTACACAACTAGCAGGGTGGTGGATGGTGGCAGCAAGAGGCTACTGCTGATGTTAATCACGAAGAAACCGCTAACGTTTGTTTCTTTATTTATTTATGCATATATTGAATCTAATGTATATATGTAAACTAATCCTATTTATTGTGAATAATGTGTGTTATTTTGATTTGGATATAGTTTGAGCTAATAATGCCGTCGTCAAGTGGTGTTGGTAATGGCGTCCGTGGCCGTGGCATAGTCCGTCGCTGTGGCGGGCGTGGTGGCCGTGGCATTGGCCGTGCAGGTCTTGGTGGCCGTGGAAGTGTTTTGGAGGACCCGTTGCCTCTACGTCCAGGATTGCACTTTCACCGCGAGATTACCTTGCCAATGGGTGATCCAGGACGTGTAGCTAACGTGGTAATATAGGAATTGAAATTAATTTGCTTTACATAGAACTTTATTTAATTTCACATGGAAAATCTGTAATTTTAGTTACATATATAATTATTGTAGGTTCTCAACAATATCAGATGGCTTAGTGACATTATCGGGGATATGAACGGTACTCCTCCTATAGTGCAAACTGAGCACGTTGATGAGCACATGGCAAGAGTGTATATCTCTTTCACTGTACCTACTCGATATGTAGACTACGACCAGTTGCCAGCAGGCGCACCACACCCGATGGTTGCCATTGCAACAGTTGGCAAAACATCACTTATTCGGTTAACCCGAGATAGGACTGTCATTCTCTACAACAGCTCCAGAATAATGTTGGGTGCTTCGTGCCGGACCTTTCCTATTTTAAATTAAGGCAACTGTAGACGGGTGAAGGAAATGTGATTGAGACTACGTAAAGGCTTTGCATTACCTCATCAAGATGTGGTAATATACATTAATATATAAAAGAATTTCTATTCATTATTAATTAATTTGTTTTTGGTACATATATAATTTGTTTCTGGTACATAAGGTTATTATATCTCATCATCATCTGATTGTGTGCAGGATCGCTCTGGTTCTACCTATGCTTCAATTAGCTTCCGTGCGATTCTGAATCAAGTCGTGGAAAGAGTTGGAGTGGATTACTATGGTGGGGAGCCGTTTTCACCAACAATTGGAAGAGTCAAGCAATTCTAACTTTCTTGCAGACATTAACCATGTTTCATATCTGCAAGCGCATGCTGCTCAGTAACATTATGCATGCATGGATCAGGCTTTGTACCGTACCCTATTATGTGAACTTGTATTAATTATTAGCTAGCTATGTGAACCTTTATGAACTTATTATCAATTATTGTTAACTATGTACTTTATTCTGAATTCATGTGTTGTCTTGAACATGTTTAGTAAGCATGTTTATTAAGCATATATATACTAGAATTCATACGTGAATTTATAAATATGTTTGAAGCAGAGGTTCAAAAGCTAAAAGTTGACCAGCTTCAGCTTGGGACTTGTAGTCATTGGTATTAATTAATGTCGTGCCTTGTAATAACCATCAGGTGACCTCCGTACGTATACGTAAGCCATTGTAGTTATATGGATCATTATAGAAAAAGACAATACGCGAATTCATAAACTAGTTTGAAACAGAGATTTTTCTGAGTAGGTTTACTAATATTTTCAATTTAATTTATTTTCCCCTTGAAATAGTAAACAAAAAATAGTAATAATTATTTCAACTTTTGAAATAATATGTGCACAGAAAAGTAAGTATTTTTTGTGTTAACATAATATAATTTTTCATGCCACAAATATTTTAACTAATGATTTTTGTAATGTTCATAGCGAAAAGAAATGAGGTAAATGAGCAAGGAAAAAAGAAGAATTAATTTCCCGCGCAAAATTGACATTTAGTTTCGGGTGGTGCCACCACCCGAGACTAAAGGGCGGAAATTCGTCTTCAGGTCATCCCGCGTGAAATGCCCCTTTTGTCACAGGTCGTGAGGCCACCGATGACAAAAGGGGGGTCTTTAGTCTCGGGTCGTATTATGACTAGAGACTAAAAGGCCTTTTGTCATGGTTGTGAATACAACCTGTGACAAAAGGTTGGGGGTTCTATATAAGCCCCATCGCCTTCTAGATCGGCACTTAGCCGTTTTCCCCCAAATCGCCGCCTCGCCTCTCTTCCTCCGTCGTCGTCACCGCCGCCTGTCCTCGCCGCGCCCGTCCTCGACGCGCCCCTCTTCTCCGCCGCGCCGCCCTTCTTCGACACGCCGCGCCAATCCTCCCCGACACGCACGCGGCACCGTCTCCCCGCCGCCGGCGACACGGGTCGCGCCAACGTCCGCCCGACGCGCATCTCCCCGACGTGGCGCCTCTCCCCGACGCGGCGCCCCTCCCCGACTCGCCGCCCCCGTCGGTCCCCCCGGCCCCGATCCTCCTCGGCGGTGGCCCCCGGCCCTCCTCCTCGGCGGTTGAGCTCCTGCGCGGCCCGGTATGCCGCGCCGCCGCCGGCCGACGCCTCCGCTTGCCGGCCCCCTCCGTGGCCGCCGGCGGCGTGCGTGTGCCTCGATGGCCGGCCGGGCCGCGCTGGGGTTTTGCCTTGCTGACGTGAGCCCGTGAAATACCGGCGTACATTTTTAATTAAATTTATTTGATTTAGTTTATGTATTGATATCAATTAGAAAATATAATTGTGTGTACATTTTTAATATGAAATTTTATAGGAATAGAAAGAAAATTTAATTAGAAACTTGTATTTTTTTGTGTGTTTATTTGTGTACCAAAATCTAATTGTGTATTTGAGTTTAATTAAATAGTAATGCTTTATATATTTTTGTGTGTATATTGGTGCACCAAACTCTAATTATTTTGTAATATACAATTTCATAGTTTTGAGTATTTGAGTTCTTAATTGTTTTCTAATATATATGTAATTTTGAGTTCTTAATTATGTACTTGAGTTCTTAATTGTTTTCTAATATACAATTTCATTAGTTTGATACTTCTGAAGTCGACGACTAGCGTGTCGTCTCGAACAAGTGACTTTCCGCCACCTCTGTCATTCTCCCACACATCACCACCATCAACAAGCATCGTCCGTCCACAAGTTAGTAGAAATATTTCGACTTTGTTTATTCAAGAAAATTCGTAGTAAATACTTATTTATTCTAGAAATTCATAGAAAAACTTGTTGCTTATTCTAGAGATTCAAAGAAAATTATTGTTTAATAAAGAAATTCTTAGTAAATACTTGTTTATTCTAGATAGTTTTAGAAATTGTTGAAAATTACATAAATCATAGAATATTCTTGTTTATTACATAAATTCATAGAAAATTCTTGTTTATTCTAGAAATTCATAGAAAAACTTGTTGCTTGTTCTAGAAATTCAAAGAATATTCTAGTTTAATAAAGAAATTTTTCGTAAATACTTGTTTATTCTAGAAAGTTTTAGAAACGGTTGAAAATTACATAAATTCATAGAATATTCTTTTTTATTATAGAAATTCATAGAAAATTCTTGTTTATTCTAGAAATTCATAGAAAAACTTGTTGCTTATTCTAGAGATTCAAAGAAAATTCTTGTTTAATAAAGAAATTTTTAGTAAATACTTGTTTATTCTAGAAAGTTTTAGAAATTATTGAAAATTACATAAATTCATAGAATATTCTTGTTTGTTCTAGAAATACATAGAAAAACTTGTTGGTTATTATAGAAATTCATAGAAAACTCTTGTTTATTCGAGATAGATGACAACCATGACAATTTGTTGGCCGACATTATAGTTAGTGGTACAAATACAATTGCAACCTTCATCGATGAGGAGTGTAGTCAGGCGGACATGTACTTTAACATACCTCCGAATGAGGATGATGTCGGGCATACACCCCGGGTACTCATGCAAGGAAGGAGGAAGAGTAGAAGACGGACTCCTACTAGAATTCCCCTGTACTCCTACTAGGACTCGCTCTGTGTAATCCTACTAGGACTCCTGCCTTGTAACCGACTAGGAACCTGCCCCCTAGACTATATAAAGGAGGGCCGGGTACCTAATAGGAGATCCACAATCCCTCCGGGGAACAACACCAAGCACAGGGCGCAATACTACCCCAAACAGGACGTAGGGTAGCTACTCCGGCTACCCGAACCTGTATAAATCTTGTGTCTTGTGTCCTCGCGCATACCTTCGGGTTCCAGATCATGGTGATCCCCACCTTCTACCTTGCTGCGGGTACCTCCCATGGAGGTCGACAGGTTTAAACACCGACAGCTGGCGCCCACTGTGGGGCTGATCGTCACGATCATCAGGCGAATGTGAAGGACCCTGTCTTCAAATTCAATCTACTCGTTGGCATGGTTGCTACGATAACCAATCAGCGACTCAGCGCTCCACTGCATGTCGAGATCAAATTCGGCGGATCCAATTCCGTATTCACTGATAGGTCCTGTCGGTGTTTTAGACCGGCAACCTACTACGGGGAGTACCCGAAGTAGATGATTGTGACTCGCCGAGATCGGTAACTCGGAGGAAGAGACACGTGGCACACAATTTAGACAGGTTCGGGCCGCGAGGTGCGTAATACCCTACGTCCTGTATGCTGCGTAGCTCTGGATTGATAGGGCATAATTACAAGATGGTGCAATAGTGCGCTGTGGGTTGTATGAGAGGAGATTGGATGCTAGAGATCGGTCCCTGCCTCGCCTTATATAGTCCGGGAGGCAGGGTTACAAGTCGGAGTAGGGAGAGAGTACTAGTCGAGTACGTCTAGGAGTCCTCTATACAGTGCGGAACATGTACAACTCCCTAACCGAGTACTACTCCTGTGTAGTCCTTGTGCTCCACGCCTTCGAGTGCGGGTGTAGCGCAAGCCGGTAGTCCCAGGGGCCCACCGAGTAGTCGGTCCTGGTACCCACCGAGGTAGTGGGCCCAGGGAGGTCCATACGACAAGCCCCCGAGTACTTTGTAGTCGAGAAGGATAGCTTCAAGTAGTCTTGACGGCCTTAACGAGTAGTCCTCAAGCGTCCCCGAGTGCTACAAGTCAAAAGTCCTCAAGAGTAGTCGAAGCATCCCGGGGCTGGAATGTACTCCAGCTGATGTTTGAGCAATCTTGAAGTCTTCTCGAGTAGTCCCAAGCGTCCTCGAAGACTGCCTTCGAAGGCCTTCAAAAACTACCTGTCTTGTCTAGAAGCCGGAGCTGATATGGAGGTGCGATTGCAAAATCGCACTCCATATGGAGTAGCCCCCGAGCCTTAGGTTGAGCCGCGGGCTCTGGCTGAGGGTCCATCTGAAGTCTTGGCAAGAAAATCCCGAAAAATCCGGAGAGAAAAAACCGAAGGACACGTGGCACGGAGCCCCCGAGCCTTGAGTCGAGTACTTCCTCTCGAATTGAAGGGTCTTTTTGAGGAATGTGTCCTGAGATGCTTTTGAGACTAGCCGCTTCCAAGGTAGTCGAGTAGAAGTAGCCGAGCCCCCGAGGTGAGGCGCGTCGACTAGTAGAATACGAAGAGTCACGCGCAGCCGCTGAGTCAGCCGCGCGTGGACTTATCCAGCCGCCCGTTGCGGAGCCGGTTTGGCTTATAAATAGAAGCCAAAACCCTTAGGGTTTTTCACCCATTCGAGCTGCAGCCATTCCGTTTGCATCTTGAAACAAATCCACTCCCAGCGCTTGCTGCCGCCGTAGTAGATCCAAGCGCGCCGCCACCCGAAGCTTTTAGGGTAGCCCCCGAGCGGATGCGAGTGAAGACGCCTTGCACTTGGAGGATGAAGCCGTCACCGTCCAAGACGTCCAAGGCCGCCGGGAAGAAGAGGGGCCGCGAAGAGGCCGCTGCGGCTGCCGCCGGAGCAGCGCCGCCCTTGTCTACACCGCGGGCTGATCCAAGCCGCGAGTGGAAGAAGTCCAAAGTGAAGACGGAGGATCTGCTGACCCTCCTGAACAGTGGGTTCATCAGGGAGAAGGAAGTCGACATGTGGAGATCCGCCGCTGGAGATCCATATCCGATGGAGAAGGCCGAAGACGAGATCCCGATGTTCTCGCGGTTCGTGGAGCGCGGTCTTGCGCTCCCAGCCAGCGACTTCTTCAAAGGGCTGCTCGGGTACTACGGGATCGAGTACCTGAACCTGAACCCCAACGGCATCTTCCACACGTCGGTCTTCGTCCACTTCTGCGAAGCCTTCCTCGGGATCAAGCCGCACTGGGTGCTTTTCCGGAAGTTCTTCCGCGTCAAGCCGCAACCAAGTGCCACCAACCCCAGGGTAGTTTGAGGAGCCGGCATCCAGCTGAGGGAGGATGCCGCGGAGCAGTACTTGGCGTACAAACTTGTCGACTCCAACACGGATTGGAAGACTAGGTGGTTCTACATCACGAACCACCACCTCGGTCTGCCGAAGCCGAGCGGACGGCAGCCCAGGCACCGTGAATGGTGGAACACGGAGCCCACCATGCAAGAAGGAATCCAGCTCCCCGAGCTGCTGGCACGCATTAAGGTGCTCAGAGAAGCGGGACTGAGGGCCGAGCACGTGGCCTTCAGTTTCATGAAGCGCAGGATCCAGCCGTTGATGGCTCGGGAGACTCTGGGCTTCGAGTACACCGGCTACGACGACGCGTCGCGGATGCCGGGAGGCGAGCTGGACGACAACGACATCGTCGAGAGGTTGTCGCGGATCTTCAAGGACATGCCGCCGTACACGGCGTGCCCTGTCGAGGAGTACTCCGCCGCGCGCCCGCCCAAGGAGGTGAGTAGTCGTACTCCCCTAGTCGAGTAGTGATTGCTTGTAGTAGAGTTGCTGACGTCCCGTGTCTTGCACAGGATGATGTGAAGCGGTTCATCTCCGAGCCGCAGCCACCCCGAGCGGGATTGAGATCCCAATGGAGGGGAAGGCCAAGGATCACCGAGAGGTCGGTGAAGGCCACGACACCGTCGTCGTGGAGGATTCCTCTGAGGACGACGACGAAGATGAGGATACGCTGCAGGACCGCTTCCAGCTGCGGTCGAGGTTTAGCCGCCCGGGCTTGCCTCATGTCCCTCTGGTACAAGACCCCCCGGCTAGCCTAGAGGCTAGCCCGGCCGCGGCCGCCACGGAAGCCGCGCAACCCCGCCAGGAAGCGGGTGACGAAGAAACTGAAGGTCTCAGAGACCACGCCTCAGGAGGTAAGTTGTCTTGAGCAGAGTAGTCGAGTACTCGTTGTATGAGTACATTTGCTGACGAGTAGTCTTCCTTGTATGCAGGAGGTGCCGCCAGCGGAGCCCGTCGAAGAGGGCGACGAGGGCGTGTGCGACCCGGTGGGGGAGCCAGCTGGAAGTCGTAGTCCAGCCCCCACTGTTGAAGAAATCCTGGCGCAACTGGAGCGCCAGCCCCCAGCTCCACAAGGGAGCACAGGACCCGTGGCCGCCGCCGTTGAGGAGGTGGTGGCCTCAGGAGCGCGGGAGACCGCTGCACCGGTCGCCGCTGCTGTGGAAGAGGCGGTAGCCGCAGGGGCGCAGGAGGAGGCGCCCGCTGAGGGTGGACTGGTCGATATCGCTAGCATCCTCGGTGCTCCGGCATGACCATTGTCCGGTCGAACTTGTAAGTACCATATCCTTGCGAGTAGTACTTGTTACAGTAGTCGATCTTGCCTGACGACCCTCTGTGAATGTTTCTGCAGAAAATCCACGGATCTTACCTGGGATGGGGATGAGCCCTCATCAGCGGTGGCGGAAGAAGTCGCGCCGCCCACCGAGGGGACCGCTCCCGATGCCCAAGCCGCGACTGAGCCACCGGCTACTGAAGCGCCGCTGCCGGAAGCCAGTGTAGTCGAAGGTGAGTACCCTTCTTGAAGCTGCAGAGCTCCAGGAGGAGTAGTCGTAGGCACTGATGCACATGTCGTCTTTTTTGACAGGCGGCGAAGGTGGTGACATCCCGCGGGGGTGCCGATGCGAGAGGTTGACACCGAGGCCCGGAGGGCGCGAAGGAGCCCCCGAGCCCATGGCGGAGGTTGTCGAGAAGACCGCCGGGGGAGAGGCGGTCACCACGTCGCCAGAGATTGCTCTGGAGGTGGCTATCCGCTCCCCTGAGATCCAGGACGCAGAGCCCATCCGCTCTGCGCCAATGACGGAGGCCACCGCGAGTAGTCGTGGTGGGATAGAGCTTCTTGCGGACGATCTCGTCGAGCCGGCGACGGTAGCCAAGCACCTGGAGGTGATCCGTCAAGCCGAGCAGTGGATGAAGGTAAGTAGCCGTAGCCTTTCGAGTAGTCAATCCTTTTTGCCGTTGAGTACTCTTCATGACTTGAAGTGTCTTGTGCAGGACGTTGCGGAGCGGTCCCGCGACAAGTCGAACTTGCTGCAGGGCCATGGTGACACCGTGCTCCGAGCCGAGGCGCTAGAAGAGCAACTTATGAAGTCGCGGAAGCACGCGGCTGCCATGCAGTCAAAGCTCGACGCCGCCTTCGCCAAGTACCATAACGACGTCCAGGAATTGCAGGCGAAGGGCGACGACTTGGTGCGGAAGAACAAGGGCCTCCGCAACAAGAATAAAGGTATACCCTTTGACTTGTCGGGTACTTGTTGAGGGTCGAGAAGCATCTGACCCAATGTTTGCGTTGCTGTGTTGCAGAGCTTGAGGGCCAGGTGGAGCAGCTGAAGGCCTCGGAGACGAGCATGAAGAACCTCTTCTACCGGGAGCAAGAAGCCCGCCAGGTACTCGAGCTCGACTACAAGGAACTCGCCTTCGAGTGCGAGAAGCATATGGAGCTGCGGATTGCTTCGACGGGAGATCTCGTCAAGCTGCTACAAATCTTTGCGAAATTGAATGAAGACTGTGAGGCATTGCAGGCCCAGTTGAAGGAGTTGGAAGAAGCCGCACTCGCCGATCGCAAGGCTCCACGGTGCCGCACCGGGCGGCCCCAAGATCGCTCCTGCGGTGGATCGCCTCCGTGAAGCTCCAAGCCGGCCGGCCGCCTACGTGAAGCATATGGCCGGGTCGATCCCAAGACAAGTCTTGGCCTTCATGAAGTCATACTTCCCGAAGGCCCCGGTGGAGGTGGTCGCCGGCGGGGGTAGCCGCCAAGCGCTCCGATGAGCGAGTATGCGAGCCGCCGGGAGCGAGATGGCTCCCATCGCGGAGCGAGGTAGCCGAGAAGGCGAACCTCCGGTAGCCCCGTAATAAGTAGCTAGTAGCCATAGTTGTACAGGAAAACAATTGTAATGAATTGTTCAAGCATCAATGAAAGATAATTTTCCAGAATGAGTACTCGTAGTCGCGATCTCAGAGTGCGGAGCGCCCATCGTGGAGTGGATGCGAGTAGTAGTACTCGACTTTAGTAGTCCCGTTGTAGGGAGTAGGCAGTAAAGAAGTTGATGAACGATCAATCTTTATTACTGAAGGAGTACACCTGGATGGCCAGGGCCGTAGTTACAGAGTAGTCGCATGGACCCGGAGGCCGCTTACAGCTGAGTAGCGCTGGAGCGGGTAGCCGCTTACAGCAGGTGATCCGTAGGTAGCCGTGTAGGCTGGATCGTAGATCCGTAAGTAGCCGTGCAGGCTGGATTTTGGAGTGTGGTCTCTTAGTAGACCGCTGCTAGAGTCCTTGATGCTCGTCGCAGCCCAGGGTCCGTAGGTAACCGCGCGGGCTGGATCCTGGAGAGGAGAAGTCCGGAGACTGGAGCCAGGACCCGGAGGGTCGCTTACGGCCAGGGGGTGTTGGTGTAGTCGTGTAGACTTGAACCCCAGAGTAGTCGTGTAGACTAGGCGTAGAAACGACAAAGCTGGTCGACGTTCCACGAGTTGTTGATGTCTTCGCCTTCAAGTGTTTGGAGGCGTTAGGAGCCCGGCCCGGTCACCTTTGCCATGGTGAAGGGGCCTTCCCAGGGGGAGCTGAGCTTGTGAAGTCCTTCCGTGTTCTGGATACGGCGGAGGACAAGATCTCCAACGTTGAAGGAGCGTTCCTTGACGTTGCGATCATGGTAGCGTCGGATACCTTCCAGGTACCTTGCTGATTGGACGAGGGTAGCGCAGCGAGCTTCTTCGAGGCTGTCGATGTCAACTCGTCTGCTGTCTTCTGAGACGCCTTCGTCGTAGTGCTCCACTGCTGGCGAGTTCCATATGACGTCGGCAGGGAGGATAGCTCCGGAGCCGTAGACCAGGAAGTAGGGGGATTGCCCCGTTGGCTTGGATGGTTGAGTCCGTTGCCCCCAGAGTGCGTTGGGTAGTTCCTTGATCCACTTGCCCCCTTTGGAGTTAGCGGCGTCGTGTAGCCGCTTCTTGAGGGCGTCGAGCACCATCCCATTGGCGCGCTCGACTTGTCCGTTGGCCCGTGGATGGGCAGGCGAGACGTATCGTACGTCGATCCCGCCTGTTCTCGCGGTACTCCCGCAGCCGGTGGTTGTTGAAGTTGGACCCCGTGTCCGTGATGATGCGGTGGGGTAGCCCATAGCGGTGTACGAGTTCATCCGGGAAGTCGAGTACTCTGTCGGCCTTGGGGCATGTGACCGGCTTGACCTCGATCCACTTGGTGAACTTGTCGATAGCCACCGGTACCTTGTTGAATCCTCCTGGCGCAGTTGGCAGTGGCCCAATCATGTCGAGCCCCCAGCAGGCAAAGGGCCAGGTTGGCGGTATGGTGACTAGCTTGTAGGCTGGGACGTGTTGCTGTTTGGCGAAGTACTGGCACCCTTGGCACCTTCTGACGAGTTCTTCAGCGTCGCCCAAGGCTGTGGGCCAGTAGAAAGCTCGCCGGAAGGCCTTGCTGACCAGCGTGCATGAAGACGTGTGGTTGCCGCAGATGCCCTTGTGGATCTCCTCCAAGATGTCCTTGCCTTCTTTGCGAGGGACGCACTTCATGAGTACTCCAGAAGATGCGCCCCGCTTGTAAAGCTTGTCTCCGACGAGGACATAAGACTTGGCGCGGCGGACGAGTTGTTCGGCCGCGTTCTTGTCGAAGGGGACCTTCTGCTTGCTGAGGTAGTCGATGAAGGGTTGCCTCCGGTCCACGTCGATCATCATGACCTCCTGCCCAGCTGGTGGATGGTCTGGGACAGTGGTCGGTGGCGCCGGCTCCGGGATGGATGGCGCGTGAAGCTCATGGACGAAGACGCCCGCTGACACTTGAGCGCGGGTGGATCCAAGCTTCGAGAGGACGTCCGCTGCAACGTTGTTGTCGCGGACGATGTGATGGAACTCGAGACCATAGAATTTGTTCTCGAGCTTGCGGACTTCTAGGCAGTAGGCGTCCATGTTCTCCTTGTTGCAGTCCCAGGACTTGTTGACTTGGTTGATGACCACTGCGGAGTCGCCGTAGACTAGTAACCGCTTGATGCACAGTGAGGCCGCGAGGCGGAGCCCGTGTAGGAGGGCTTCGTACTCGGCTTCGTTGTTTGAGACCTTCCAGAAGATCTGCAGGACGTACTTGAGTTGTTCGCCCGTTGGAGAGATCAGGAGTACCCCTGCACTTGCGCCCTCGAGGTTGAGTGAGCCGTCGAAGTACATCACCCAATGCTCGGTCGCACGGTGGGAGTAGGCGGTGGTTCTCCCGCCACTCTGCCATGAAGTCGACTAGTGCCTGCGACTTGATGGGCGTGCGTGGCTTGAAGTCGATGGTGAGGGCGCCGAGCTCGACGGCCCACTTGGAGATTCTTCGGTAGCATCTTGGTTCCGCGAGATGTCGCCAAGCGGGTAGTCGGTGACGACGGAGACCGAGTACTCCCGGGAAGTAGTATCGTAGCTTCCGCGAGGTGATGAGTAGAGCGTACGGGAGCTTCGCACGGGCCGGTAGCGAGCCTTGGACTCGATAGAACCTCGCCGACGAAGTAGGCGGGCGCCCGGACCGGGTAGGCGTGGGCGTCTTCCCCGCCGCTCGACAACGATGGCGATGACCGACCACGTGAGTAGTCGCGGCTAGGTAGAGCGATGGGCGCTCGCCCTTGTGAGGAGCCGTGAGGATCGGTGGCTTTGATAGGAAGCCCTTGAGCTGGGCAAGGGCTTGATCCGCCTCTGGAGTCCACACGAACTTCTCGTGATGCTTGAGTAGTTTGGAGGGGAGGCCCCATTCTCCTAGCCTCGAGATGAATCTGTTCAACGCCGCCATGCACCCCGTCAACTTCTGGACGTCTTTGATGCTTGTGGGAGCTTTCATGCTGGTGATGGCGGAGATCTTCTCGGGGCTGGCTTCAATGCCGCGCTGGCTGATGATGAAGCCGAGTAGTTTGCCCGAAGGGACGCCGAAGACGCACTTGTTCGGGTTGAGCTTCCAGCGGTACTCGCGGAGTGATGCTTAGGTCTCTTCAAGGTCGTCGATGAGGGTACTGGAGTCCCTGATTTTGACAACCACGTCATCCACGTAGGCCTCGACGTTCTTGTTGAGTTGCCGCTTGAAGCAAGCCTGGATGGCCTGTTGGTAGGTAGCGCCGGCGTTCTTCAACCCGAATGACATGGTCGTGTAGCAGTACGCGCCAAACGGGGTGATGAACGCGGTCTTCTGCTGGTCTTCCTCCTTGATTGCGATCTGGTGGTACCGGAGTAGCGATCGAGGAAGCAGAAGCGAGGTCGCGGCCCGCCGTGGAGTCGATGACTTGATCAATCCGCGGCAACCCGAAGGGGTCCTTGGGGCAGTGCTTGTTGAGGTCGGTGTAGTCGACGCACATCCTCCACTCGTTCGAGTTCTTCTTGCGGACGAGGACGGGGTTGGCGAGGCACTCAGGATGGAAAACTTCTCTGATGAAGCCAGCTGCGAGTAGCTTGGCGAGCTCCTTCTTGACGGCGTCCTGTCTGTCGTCGGCAAAACGTTGGAGGTGTTGTCGCTTGGGGGTGGCCTTCGGATCGACGTTGAGGCAGTGCTCAATCAGCTCCCTCGGCACTCCTGGCATGTCCGCTGGCTTCCACGCGAAGATGTCGCGGTTAGCCCGAAGAAAGCTGATGAGCGCGTCTTCCTATTTGGGGTCGAGGCCGGCCCCGATGGTGGTGGTCTTGCTGGGGTCGCTTGTTCCAAGGTCGACCGTCTTGACGAGTACCTCCTCAGGTGGCTGAGGCTTGTTGGTGCTATCAGACTTCTCTGGGATGTCGAGTTCACTTGTAGCAAGCTTCTTCGACGCGGCGTAGACCTCCATCATCGCATTGGGTACTTGGTTTGTAGAGGCGATCGCTACGGCTTCTGTGTCGCAGTCGTGGGAGATCTTCAAGTCCCCTTGGAGGGAGAGCACACCGGCTGGACTTGGCATCTTGAGTACCAAGTAGGTGTAGTGGGGCACCGCCATGAACTTGGCGATGGCCGGTCTACCGAGGATGGCGTGGTAGGAGGTCTCGAAGTCCGCGACCTCGAACTTGATGTACTCGGTACGGTAGTTGTCCCGAGACGCCCCAAAGGTAACTGGCAGGACCACTGAGCCCAGTGGATAGCCGCGTTGCCGGGGACGATGCCGTAGAAGGGCGTGCTGCTCTTGGTGAGCATAGGGGTGACGTCGAGCTTCATTTTTCTTCAAGGTTTTGGTGAGGAGGACGTTGAGCCCACTTCCACCGTCGATGAGCACCTTGTTGAGCTTGGAGCCCGCCACCGTTGGCTTCAGGACGAGGGGGAACCGTCCTGGTTCGGAGAAGCTTGTCCATTGGTCTGCGCGGGAGAAGGTGATGGGTACCTCCGACCACCTGAGAGGGGTCGGGACCGCCGGTTCAATGGACATCACTTCACGACGGGTAGCCTTCGCTCCCCCGCCCTTGGGCGATCCGCCGAAGAGGACGTTGACGGTCTTCTCGGGTTCTTGGAAGTCGTTGTTGTCGCCGTCCTTCTTCTTGCCCTTTTGGTCGTGAGGGTGCGGTGGCTCGGCGTATCCTTGAGTGCATGCCGAGTTGGTAGCACCGCTCGGTAGTGTGGTTGCCGTTTGGATGCCACGGGCACTTCTCCTTCAGCAGGTCTTTGAAACCGCCAGAGTTCTTCTTCGAGTTCCCTTTCGCAGGGCGCTGGATAGCCGCGACGGTGTTGTCTGGCTTGCGCTTGAGGTTGGGACCCGAGTAGTAGTAGTTGTTGTTGTTGTTGCGGCCGCCTTGGTTTGTGTTGCTGCCGCTGCCGCCGCCCTGGTTCTGCATGGACTTGCCGCGGATGGCGTCGTACATAGCGTTGGCTTTGTCCTCTTCGTCCGCCCAGGACGTGATCATGTCCTTGAGGTGGGGGATGGACCTGGGACGGCGACGACCGAAGTCTTCAAAGGTGCGGCGATGGTAGAGGCCGTCCTGGAAGAGGTCGATGACCTCCTTGTCGGTGACGTCGACGACGGTAGCGCGCTTGTCAAAAAAGCGGCGCATGTACTTGCGGAGGGTCTCGCCCTGTTCCTGCTTGATCATGGCCAGGTCCATGCGAGTACCCGATCGGCCCATGGCGCCCGCGAAGTTGCCGGTGAACCGCTCCTTCGGTGGTCCCACTTGTCGATCGAGTGCTTGTCCAGCGACTCGAGCCATGTGAGTGGTGCTTGGTCCAGGCAGAAGGGGAAGTAGAGGCACTTGGTGTCGCTGTTGCCGCCAGCGTTCTCGATGGAGAGGGCGTAGCATCGGAGCCACTGGATGGGATCCTGCTTCGTGTCGTACTTGGTGATCCCCAAAGGCTTGAACTTGTCGGGGAGGAGCAAGTTGCGAAGTCGAGGTGAGAAGGCGGGGAAGCCGTCACCCTCAGCGGCAGTGGTCGACTTCTTCCGCCGCAGCTCCTCAATCTTCTGGCGAGCGTCGTACCCATCGTGTGAGGCGCCGGAGGCGTGGCTGTTCGCGTGGCCTCGGCCACCGCGACCGCCGCCGCCTCCAGCTCTCCTGTTGGCCCCATGGTTGGAGCTGCCGCCGTCGCTGCCGCCGCCGTCGGGATCGTTGCCGCCACCACCGGCCGGAGCGCGGTGGGGGACAACTTCTCGGTTGCCTTGGTCTTGCGGTGAAGGTCCGCCGGCGTTGGAGCGGCGGCGGTTTGGCTCGGCTGGGAGGTCAGCTCGAGTACGGTTGGGACCAGCATTGGCGCTGCGACTAGTAGCCTCGTTGTCGCGGGGTTTAGCTGGAGGAGGTTGGTTGACTCTGTTGTCGACCCGGATGAAGTAGGCTTCTTCAGCGAGCTTGGCGATGACCTCTCCAGCGCGTATGCCCTGAGCTTGGCGTGCGATCGTTATGATCGACATGAGGCACTACTCAGGGGTGGTGTGCACTCTGCTCTCGACCGCCTCGAGAGCTTCCGCAAGGTTGCGAATGGGGAGGTTGTCTCTGAGCCGCCGGCGCCGTTCGCTGCGCTTCCTGTTACGCTCACGTCGAGCGTCCCTGTTGGAGGCGGTCTCGTCTGCAGGTGCGTCAGCAGACAGCTCGTCTGCAGAGATGTCCTCCAGGTACTTGTCCTCAGCCGTGCCTGAAGGTCCTGGGGTGTCGCCAGCAGCCATGAAGACTTGGCGATCGGGGGTGCCAAGGCTGGACTCAGAGGGTGCCACCTCAGTTGGTGTGTTTGAGTCAGCCCGGGCTAGTGGTGTTCCCTCCTGGAACGGTAGCGAGTCGATGTAGGCGACGTAGCGTGAGTCCCCCTTTGCCAGGTCAGCGGGCTTGCGGTCTGGCCAGTAGACGTATCTCCGGCCGGCGTTGATTTTATAACCAGCCCAGAGGCTGGCCCTGACAAGGGAAGCTCAGTGGAGTCGTCTTCGGACTCGGGCTCCTCAGGGTCCGACCCGAAGTCGAACTCGTAGTCCGGGTTCGAGTAGAACTCGGAGAGAGGGCTGGAGTCCGAAACGCGATCGGGGACGGCGTCGGAGTCCGAGTTGTACTCGGGTACGGGCTCCTTGCCGGCCCGGCATGGAGTAGGAGCCCCCGTGCGGGCCCGGCTGAGGATGCGGAGGCCACGCGCGGAGTGCTCGCGTGGTGAGGGGGCCGCCTGCGATGGCTGAGCAGCCAGCTCGCATGTGATGGCCCATGGCGACGTCGGGTTCGAGGTGGAGACGGACTCGAGCTCGAAGTCAGCGTGGTGGTTGAAGAGCGAAATTTCGCCGAACCTGCCGGCGAGATCGCCTGTGACCACTTCAGGAAGTGTCACGAAGCCTGTCGTCGGGTTGGGCTGCATGGTCAGGCGGCGCCGGAAGGAGCTCGCGCCATCGGCGGTGCGGACCCGGTGCGCCGAAGACGAAGGTGTCGCCGCGGTTGAAGGCGACGGTTGGCTTGAAGTGGACGGGAGCCGTCGAGTTCGCCATGTGATCTCGAGCGAGAGCCCCTACCTGGTGCGCCAGCTGTCGGTGTTTTAGACCGGCAACCTACTACGGGGAGTACCCGAAGTAGATGATTGTGACTCGCCGAGATCGGTAACTCGAAGGAAGAGACACGTGGCACACAATTTAGACGAGTTCGGGCCGCGAGGTGCGTAATACCCTACGTCCGTATGCTGCGTAGCTACGGGATTGATAGGGCACAATTACAAGATGGTGCAATAGTGCGCCGTGGGTTGTATGAGAGGAGATTGGATGCTAGAGATCGGTCCCTCGCCTCGCCTTATATAGTCGGGAGGCGGGGTTACAAGTCGGAGTAGGGAGAGAGTACTAGTCGAGTACGTCTAGGAGTCCTCTATACAGTGCGGAACATGTACAGCTCCCTAACCGAGTACTACTCCTGTGTAGTCCTTGTGCTCCACGCCTTCAGGTGCCGTGTAGCGCAAGCCGGGTAGTCTCAGGGGCCCACCGAGTAGTCGGTCCTGGTACCCACCGAGGTAGTGGGCCCAGGGAGGTCCATACGACAGGTCCAAACCGAGTTCATATGCCAGCCGGAATTTCCAAATTGGATTCAGGCTCAATGCACCAAGACCGAGGCGGAATTCACGTCAATTTTTTTCCATCACGGAGTCCAAGTCGACTAATCCAAAAGCAAGGCGCGTGGGACCATGCTGTCTCCGAGTTCGAAGCGAAGTTCGTTTGCTGTTGTACTGCTGTACCACGTCCCGCGGCACGTTCACAAGCTATTTCTTTCGGCAAGCATTGACCTGCACGGGTTCAGTAAAAAACAGAGCATCGAACCCTTGTGGATTGTGTGCAGTAGCAAATTCAATTTGCTGTATACTGCTATACGTGCACGAGAGCATACCAGCAAGTCACAAGGCTCCATGTTTCAACGCTTGATGCACACAAGGGATGTACGCGAGTACGACTACATCAGCCGTCGACTACTTCAACTCCTCGAGTACAACTACATTAACGCTCGTCTTCGACAACGTCGTGCGCCGCCCCGTGACATCATCTCGTGGCTGCACCGGCTCTACTTCGACTACCGTGCGCTATTGCAGCATCGTCTCGCGGCCGCACCAACTCATCGTCGACTACTTCATCGACTTATCTTGGCTAGTTTCGACTAATAAACTAGTCGAGAACGGCTTTCACGTCATCCGGTCGCACGGGCTCTACGTCAACCTCGCTGTGTGTCGCGAGTACTCGTCTCCCGGCTGCAGCGGCTCTACATCGACTACGCCGTACGCCGCCACGACGTCGTCTTCTGGGCGTACGACTACTTCGACTACTCACCTCGACTAGTAATCTTGTCGAGGGCGGCTACTACGTCATCAACAACTAGTCGGATCCACCTCCAACTAGTCGACTTTAGCAACAACCGTCGCGGCTCCATCACCGACTGCCACGGCTTCGTCGACACTCGTCCGCGAATCAAGCTAAGTCACTTATTTCAATAATTATTTTTTCTTCCGCTTGTTTTCCGCATATAGGAACCAACGCTGAAGACTACTTCGTGTACGCCTCTCAACGGCTACCTGCCAGCAGAGCTACACCGTGCCAACTATTCCTTGGGGACCGTTGACCGACCGTCACGGGGCTTGGTACACCAAATTAGGAGGCTCTTGCCACGACGTTTCGTGTAGCGAGTCTTCGGAGGCGCACAACGGCTGCACCCTGAGGAGGCACTGCGCAATCTTGCTCTCCGCCATGCGGAACAACGAGCAATCGCGCTCTCTCTTGTCGCCATGTCGACTACTTTCGTCTACCTCTTAATGGTCTCGCTCCAGTAGCACACGCCTTGATCCGCGCAAAGCCTCGGCTCTCCTGTCATGCCTCCACGTCCCCAGCGACTACGGCTAAACAGGCTCCTCAGAGATCGGGCGCTTAAACCAGCTCTCCTGTCATGCCTCCACGCCCCCAGCGGCTATGGCTAAACAGCGACCACAGAGACTGGGCGCTAAACCGCATCAGGCTAACTACTCGACGCCTCACGACCGAAACAAGAGCATGACACATGACATTTACATCTATATTCATATTTGTATTTGTTATTAGTAGATTCAATTTCTACAAAAATGCTACATAATGTACGCATCTCTACTTTCAGGTCAAGCTTCGGCGACGACTTCTAGTATGCTCCGCGTACCTCCACCGGCGCGGCTAGTTCCCAAACTAGGGGGCTACGCACCAAATCACTACTCGACAACAACTCGAGTAGTCTCCGCTAGCTCTCTAGCTCGGGGGCTCGGCACCAACAACTACTCGACGTGGCTCCTACGGCTCACCTGGCGATGAGCTCGGGGGCTGAACGCTGCAAGAGTACTCGGATGATGGCTTCCGCAAACACTGAAGACCCTTGGATTGATTCTTCAATCGTTCCAAGGCTCGGGGGCTACTAGGCTACACCCATCAGTTGATTTTTTCAAGACGGAAGCAGAATCAAGATAGACCCTCAGCCAGAGTCTACAACTCAACCTAAGGCTCGGGGGCTACTCCATATGGAGTGCGATTTTGCAACCGCACTTCCATATAATCTCGACTTCAAGACTGATGAGCTAGACCACCTTCCAGCCTCGCGGCAGTTCAAGTACTATTGAAGACTTCTCCAAGAAGTACTCGAGGACGCTTAAGAACTACTCGATGAGGCTTCAAGACTACTCGAACTACTACTCTCGACTCCAACGTGCTCGGGGGCTTGTCGGGCATACACCTCGGGTACTCATGCAAGGAAGGAGGAAGAGTAGAAGACGGACTCCTACTAGAATTCCCCTGTACTCCTACTAGGACTCGCTCTGTGTAATCCTACTAGGACTCCTGCCTTGTAACCGACTAGGAACCTGCCCCCTAGACTATATAAACGAGGGTCGGGTACCTAAAAGGAGATCCACAATCCCTCTGGGGAACAACACCAAGCGCAGGGCGCAATACTACCCCAAACAGGACGTAGGGTAGCTACTCCGGCTACCCGAACCTGTATAAATCTTGTGTCTTGTGTCCTCGCGCATACCTTCGGGTTCCAGATCATGGCGATCCCCACCTTCTACCTTGCGCGGGTACCTCCCATGGAGGTCGACAGGTTTAAACACCGACAGATGATGCTGCCCCTGTCAAGGACATAACAACTAATATTGAGGACAATTCTAGAAACAATGAGGAAAGTCTTGTGAATGAAAGTATTGAATGTTCCCACGAGGTATATATATATACATATATGTATATAGTATATATATTAAGAGCCTAGGGTTTCCAATAGTTATTGAAAGCCCTAGCTTCATGGTGCCACCGAACCAGCTGGCGCCGACTGAACTGCCCACCAAACCAGCCATCCAGATCCGATCACACTCACACCTGCGTACTGTTGGTCCACGTGGCGGGCCCCACCTTATCTCCACTCTCTCCCCTCATTCCCCACCGGCTCCATTCAAATCAACCCACCACTAGCGAGTCGCGGTCCATGGCGGCACATGGGAGCGTCCCCCAGCGTCCGTCTGCTCCGACATGCTCCCCGCGCAAGAGGGGAGAATCCGTAAAACGAGACTTGTAAGCGCACGCATCCAGAAAACGGCATTACTAAGCGGCTATCCGGAAAACGGCACACCTAAATGTATTTTCTCCTCCAAATAGCATTTTTCCTCTCTAGCCTTTGTTTTCATTTTCTTTTAGACTAAAAAGCCATGGGAAAAGACTGGACTGCCTTTAGCTGTTATGCTATCCGCTCCTGTTGCCTCACCCCATTCCGTTCCCATCATCTCTCCGTCTCATCTCTCGAACTAAATCTCTCGACCTAATCCACCAGGAGCAGCGGCAGAGGGCTTCTTCCCTGGCATTGGTGGCCGCAAGAATGGATGCCGACGAGGCCGACGACCATGGCCATGGTGTCGGCCGCACGCGCGCAAGGCAGAGCCATGGGGTGGGCGGCGCTTGGTAGGGGGCAGGCGCTGCAGCCGAGCTCGGTGGCGGCGCACTCGAGGGAGCCAGCGTACCAGGCCAGGGAGAGGTTGATGGTGGCGCAGGCCAGGTGCACGAGGTCCTCGATGAACATACAGGGAGTCAGGCATACAAGGAGTCAGGCATTCAGAGGTGGTCCGGCATCAGGTAAGACAGCAGTCTGTAGTTTACATTTTGTTAATTTTTGTTCACATAAGAACTGCAATGACTTAGTGTAAATTAAAAATTGTGTTATATCCATAAACTGCAATGATGTGTTCTTTACTTAAAAAGGCTATGAGAATTGTTTCTTTACTTAAAAATTATGTTATTTGCAATGAAGAGTTCATATACTTGAGATGTAAATCCAGTTCCAGCATCCATAATTAAAGCCCACAGATTTGTGCATGAGGCAACTGAACTGATAAACAAGCCATCTTCATTTCCCTTTTGAATATGCTGTAGTAATCTATTATCAGCTACATTGTAGTGGTACCTGAAACAAATGTGGGTAAGAAAATAGAAAATCACACTAATGCAATTTGGCAGATAGATGCAACCAGCAGACCTTAAAAGGCTATGAGAACTATTTCTTTACTTAAAAATTATGTTATATCCATAAACTGCAATGATGTTTCCTTAACTTAAAAAGGCTATGAGAACTGTTTCTTTACTTAAAAATTATGTTATTTGCTATGTTTAGGATTGATTCAGAGGTGAAGATTAGGATCAATCTTAGGGTTCCGGGGTATACTGCATTTCTAGATGACGGTACTAGTATCGAATTGGAGCCTAAAGAGCATAATATAGAACTGAATGATGTTGTTGGTTACTCAATCTCTAATCTTTTGGCTGATTTATCAATGGTAACAATTTGGGTTTCATATCAAGATCCTACTTTTTGGTATTGGGATATTGAACATAATGGATTGATATCTGTTACAACAGACGGTGAATTGTACTCGAGTTTACAGAAATGTCAGTCCCAAAATTTGATAGCATTTGTGGTGGAGTTTGTACTAAAACCTGCATATAAGAGTAGTGCCACACTAGATGCTAAGTTGGAAAAGTTGCCCATTAGAACGAAGCCGAACCTAGCACAAGAATCTGAAGCTGAGAGTTCTCAGGATAGTGGTGAGGAAAGTGGTGAGGAAAATGATCGACATGAAGAAAATGTCGACCCTTCTTGGGTGGATGATGAGGACTGTTGACGGTGAAATTTCGTCAACCTAGCCATGAGTTCACCTTCAGTGTTGACATAACTTTTATACCTTATCCATTGGTACTAACCCCTGTGGTATAACAAGTTCACTTGTTCATGTTGGTTTTGGAGTTTAGTGTTTATGCAGGGTTTTAGTGTTGAAAGCAAGACTTCCGGGATAAGTTCATTGTGCACCTCATGACAAGACCTTGAAGCCCGGTACAAGTAAAGCAATGAAGCGAACACGACTCTAAGAAGCCCAAGGACACAACCCGAGAAGATGGAAAACTCTGAGGACCTAGCCAGAAAAGTGCTGAATCTTGCGAGATAAGGGGCTTCGTCCAATTCAGAGAGAAAATGACGGCAAGGGCCCACATGCAAAAGGGGGAAGGATCTAGAAGACTCGGGAAGCAACACCGGGCGAAAGAGGCAACGAACTGGGCCGAAATGGGCCCAGGCAGGTCGGCCCAGCCCGTTTCGAGGCCCAGTCGCCCCCCCCCCATCTTTGACCTAGATGCCTCTCGGGCTATTTATAGCCCCCTGGCCGAGAGCCACGCATTAATCAATTCGTCATCCGCCGCCGAGGAGCAGAGAAGCTTGAGGGGCACCATCTCAGAGATGAGGGTTGTGCTAGTTGTCTAGGGTCTCCCTAGCCGACGTGGGAACCTTGCATGGAAGATCACGTCGGAGCTCCGGAGCAAGGATCAAGATTGAGGTAGGATCCCGGTGGTGATCTTGTTCAAGTAATCATTCATGGTGAAGTCTTTAAGTGAATCCGATTTCTAGCGATCAAGTGCCTTCTCGATGATTTTGTTTTCTTCTTGGTTTTGCTTCTTCCCCAATCTATACTTTAGATAGATTGCATAGGGTGCTCTTGTAGCCGCGGTGGCTAGAGGTGCATACCGGACCGACCAAGTGATTTCAACTTGTTCTTATCGAACTCGCCCTAGACTACCCGCATGAATAGGAGTACGTTGTGACAGAACGGGGGCTCTGAAAGGCGGGCGTTTTCAGAATCAGACTGGAGGCCACGGTTTAAAGACGCTTTTAATGAGATTCACTTTTCTATCTTCATCTATCTTGTTTGGAGCTACCACATAAGCATGATCTAGACTCTCTAGATCGGTTATCTCTTGCTTTCTCTTGCTACCTCTTTAGTAGATTAGATTAGATGTGTTTACTTGATGATCTCTTAGATTAGATGCAATTTGGTTCTTCATAAGATAGCTTTCCTTGCCTTACTAGATTGAATCCTTGCATTGCATGTTGTTCCACGAATTCGATACCTTGGGTTCACCACTCGAGGGAAGAAGGGTCCCTTGACTACGGCGAGGGATTTGTCCGCTTGGAAACCCATATGAACTTTGATACGATAATCTACCGTCAACAAGCCCCTTTTTCTGGCGCCGTTGCCGGGGAACAAGCAATCAAGATCCGATCTAGTATCGCTTATTTTTCAGTTTTTCTTTTGATTTTCTTTTGCATCTCTTAAGTTTGATCATCCTCAAATGAAAAAAAAATCAATCTAATCTAGTTTTGATTAAACCTAATTTTTCTTTTTTTAGATTTTTGTTTTATTGCTAACCCTAACCAGAGATGGTTGGCTACCTCTCCAAGAAACACAAACTTTCTTTTGTGGATGATACAGGAAAATTTTACAGGCAAAGGAGACATGCAACACAAGCTAAAGGGGTCGAAACCCTAAATCCAAAAGCCAAAGTCGAAGGACCGTCGGAATCTCCATGGGAATCACCACCTCCAAGTCCAAAGGAAGATCAACCTCAACCGCCACCCATGGAAGAACAACCACAACCGGAGCGCAAGATCGAGCTATGCACCCCGAACATCGTTGATCTACCTATCATAAACCTTCAAGACGCCGGAACGCCGTTCAAGATCAAGGTCTCAACTATTCGCATGATGATTGCGGGAGATTTGGAGCGTTTCAATGAATACATACGAGCCTAATTCCTTGAGTGGCATATTGGTTTACATAAGAGGAGGATGGAGAAGATGGATATAGAGAATGAAGCTCAAGACCTAAAGGTTGCCGAGGCAAGATCCACATGCGAGGAGTGTGAGGAGTACGACCATGTCCAAGGTAAACCCTAATTTAATGCAAGTTCGTCCATTCAAGATTTGGTTCCTCTTTGTACACAATTGAAGGACTTCATGGACGAGCAAGCTAAGATCAACGAGGACGCCGTCACTAAGTTCAAGGCTATGGAGAAAGTATTGGAGAATTTAGATGGCAAGGTGACGGAGGTCGGAAACTCTATACGTGAAGTGTTCATCATGATGAAGATGCTAGAGACGCAAGTGGGACAACTTGCCGGATGACCAATGGGTAACAAAGGAGAATTTTCGAGACAACCCCAAGGTCTCGAGACGGCGAAGGCTACACAAACTTATTCGGGAGAGATGGAGGATCACACTAAGGAGACCATGAAGATCACGACTGAAGGACCGGAGTTTGAGATGCCGAGCCACTACATGAAGGAAGGTGTTGCATCCGTCAAGACCAAACGACAAAGCCAGCCTGTGAAGACCAAAAAAATGACTACTCCCTCCGTCCCAAAAAGAATGACGTTTTAAGATTCAAAATTTGTCCCAAAAAGAATGACGTTTTACTTAATTTGGCATGTGTGCATGTGCATGTAGACATGCAACAATCAATTAGCACCTAATATGGCAAATAAATAGGGGCAATTGAGGTCATTTCACCTCCTTACTAATCTGTCCTAAAATTTCTGGAATGACATTCTTTTTGGTACAGAGGGAGTAAGCCGAAGAATAAGCCCGTGCCCAAGATGGTGCGGAAGTGGGTACCCAAGATTGCAACGCCCGCAAAGAGTGTTGATCTGAAGTAATCAAGTGAAGAAGTCTAGCTATGCACTATAAACGAAGCGCTAGGCGGGAGGCAACCCGTTTCGTCGAGTCAATAATAAGCTACCGGGAGGACAACCCGATTCTAGGTTTTTCGAGTCTTTTCAAGTAATTCAGTTTTGAATTTAACTGCGCAAAGACATTAGACTTAGAAGTGGTTGAACAATATGAGAGACATAATTCTTGGTTGAATATTTTGCTTGATCATAAACCCTTTACATGAACCGTCCTATATGATTGTTTACTTCTTTTCGAGAAACCACAACCAAATAAATTCAGAACCTATATCAACCTTTCATCCTCTTCATGATGTTGTGGTTGACTTGTTTTAAATTCTATAAACACATGTGTAGAGCCATGACTTGTATCTAGATGTTATCTAAATTTCAGCACGTGGTAGGACTCCCGTGAACCTAGAAAACTTGACTTTTGGTTGGTTTAAAAATCCATGTCCTTGGTTTCTCTAGAGTTAGAATTTTTCTAAGCCTCATTTAATTTTATTTCATTCAAAATCTCTCTCATCTAATCAAAATTAGAACCTAAACCTATGCCCCCATGATCAAGCCGGGAAAAGTTTGCTCTCAACTAATGAAGGCAAACGATACCGGTGAGACCAACATAAAAGTAGTCGGAAAATATTTTGGACTTACATTTTTTTAATGCTTTAAAAACTCCTCTAAATTTATATTTAATAGCTCTGATTTTATTTTTTATTTTCGAAATTAGAGGAGTACTTAGCATTAAAACATGCTTAGAGGGAGGAAATCTAGTTCACCTAACCATACATGCACCATGATGCATCACAGGATGCCCCTTCAACATATTTTATCAAACCACATGCAAAGGACAAGCATGGGGGGCATCCAAAGCTTTGTTTTGCAGGAATATCATGGATGCATGTGAGGCAAGGGAGCATGGAAGTGACTCAAAGCAAAATCATCAAGTGGAAGGAGCAATAATGCAAGCGAAGGAGTGGACGAGTACATTTGGAAGGTGGAACCCCGTGGAGCAAGTGGTCACAAAGCAACAAAGCAAGCATGAGTGCATAGGTAAGTCGCTGATCCAGCTCTTTGTTCGTGTGCTCTAGTTTGTAGTCCGAAACCACCTTAGACTTAGCCATCCACCCCGTTTGTTTCGTGCAACAAATCACATCCTAATTCCACTCAAAGTCCATACTCCAAAATAATATTTGTGTACCTTGTTACCGGTTGAAAACCCCGGATATTTATTTGTGAGGGAGAGAGTGCTGCAACCATGGAAGAAAACTGCAAGTCTTTGCAACAAGAAGAAGGGATCATCGTCGTCTAAGACATCATCGACAACCTCTTCGAGGAGGCACTCAGTTTCCGAGTCTCCTCGGAGTATGGAGAAGGACACGGCACCGCCGAGGAGGAATGACACTCTTCTCCTCGATGGCATGATGGCCACGCGAAGCTCGTCTATGAGGTTCACCGAACCTCATGGATGTACGGAGAAGCCGCCCGTCCGACCTCACCGCTCGACACGATCATCCGCTCCACCTCGACACACTCCGTGGTATTCCAATGGGTTTATCATCATGACGGAGGAGGAGGAGGAGAAGCTCGCTTGAGTAGAGGCTTGTAGGGAATGCCGACTTCGACGACCAAGCTCTCCACATATTGGGTTTTTCACACGGAACACTGAGGTTGGGTGCAATTCTCCAACGGAGTGTCGGCAAACACCCACAAGGGATTTACCTAGGAAATTCTCATGACCATGGCGCATATCCTTGATGAAGGAGTGCCGAGTTTCTTATTCCTTTCGGAGGGGGTTGAACAAGTGGTTCCCTAGTATATTAGGGAATTGCTTGGTTTTCAAAAAGGATCCACGGAACAAGTTGTTGTGCATGGAGGCACTGTTGACGGTGAAAACCCGTCAACCTAGCCATGAGTTTATCTTCGGTGTTGGCATAAGTTTTATACCTTATCCATTGGTACTAACCCCCGCGGTATAACAAGTTCACTTGTGCATGTCGGTTTTGGAGTTTAGTGTTTATGTAGGGTTTTAGCATTGAAAGCAAGACTTCCGGGATAAGTTTGTCAAGCACCTTGTGACAAGACCTTGAAGCCCCGTACAAGTCATGCAATGAAGCAAACTTGACTCCAAGAAGCCAAGGACTCAACCCGAGAAGATGACAAATTCTGAGGACCTAACCAGAAAAGTGCCGAATCTTGTGGGACAAGGAGCTACGTCCAATTCGGAGAGAAACTGACGACAAGGGCCTACATGCAGAAGGGGGAAGGATCTAGAAGACTTGGGAACCGACACCACGCGAAGGAGGCCGGGAACTGGGCCTAGATGGGCCCAGGCTGGTCGGCCCAGGCCGGCCGGCCCAGCCCAGTCCAGGGCCCAATCCCCCCTCCTTTGACCTAGCCGCCATTCGGGCTATTTATAGCCCCGGGTCGAGAGCCACGCATGATCCAATTCGTCATCCGTCGCCGAGAGTAGAGAAGATAGGGACACCATCCCGAAGAAGAGAGGGTCGAGCTAGTTGACTAGTGTCTCCCTAGCCGGCGTGGGAAACTTGCACGGAAGACCACGTCGGAGTTCCCGGAGCTAGAAGCAAGATCAAGGTAGGATCCCGGTGGTGATCTTGTTTATGTATCATTGTATTAGTTGAATTGTCAAGTTGAATCTATTTCTAGCGATCAAGAGTTTCTTCGATGATTTCGTTTTTTGATCGGCTTTGCTTATTCTAGATCTATTCTCGAGATAGATCACATAGGGTGTTCTTGTAGCCACGGTGGCTAGAGGTACACGCCGGATCTTCCGAAAGAACTCGACTTGTCCTTGGACTCGCCCTAGACTACCCGCATGAGTATGGATACGTTGTGACAGAACGGGGGTTCCGAAAGGCGGGCGTTTTCGGAGTCAGACGAGAAACCACAATTTAAAGAGGCTTCTAATAAGATTCGATTTGCTATTTCTTCTCTTGCTTGGAACTTCAACAAAAGGCTTAACCCGATCTCTCTAGATCGGTTTATCTACCCTATCTACCTTTGTTATCTCCGGTCTTTAGTAGATTAGATTAGTTTTGTGTTCTTTATCTAGATGCATTAGGGTTTCTCTTTATCGAAGATTGAAGTTGTTTGGCTTTACTAGATCATCTTTTGCATCACACATTTGTTCCACGGATTCGATACCTTGGGTTCACCACTCGAGGGAAGAAGGGTCCCTTGACTACGACGGGAGACTTGTCCGCTTGCAAGTCTAAACGAACTTTGATACAACTATTAACCGTCAACAAGCCCCTTTTTCTGGCGCCGTTACCGGGGAGCAAGTGATCAAGATTTGATCTTTTATTGCTTTCTTGTAATTTTCAGTTTTCTTTTAGTTTTTCTTTTTGCATCTACTAAACTTTGATCATCCTCAAAATAAATCTAATCTAGTTTGTCTAACCCTAGTTTTCATAGATTTGTTTTTACTTTCTAGTTTTTGCATATTTTGTTTATTGCTAACCCTAACAGGAGATGGACGGCTACCTCTCCAACAAACCCGATAATTTTGTGGATGATCCTGAAAAACTTTACAGGCTAAGGATACGCGAAGCACATCAAGCTAAAAAGTTGGATTTTGTATATTCCAAGTCGGAAGACAAAGGATCGAAGGAATCTCCGAAGAATTCACCACCTCAAGGCCCTAGGGAGAGTCGACTTCCACTGATGGGTGACCAACTGCAAGAGCGCAAGATTGGGGAGCTATGCACCCCGGACATCATCGACCTACCAATCTTGAACCTTGAGGAGATCGAAAGACCGTTCGAGATCAAGACCTCAACAATCCGCATGGTGCAACATTCACCCTTCACCGGTAAAGAGGATTCGAACCTTCACCTCCAAGCATTCATTCAACTATGTCAGACTTTCAACATGGATGGGGTGACTCAAGATCAAATGAGGGCAAGGCTTTTTCCGTTCTCACTACTCGGGAAGGCTTTGCAATGGTTCCACTCTCAACCGGCGGAGACGGTGCAACATTGGAACACGTTGATGAAGGCTTTCATGAAGGAATACTACTCGCCGGGTAAAACTCAAAGTTTGCGTAATAAGATTGCCACCTTTGTTCAATATCCTACGGAAACTATCTCGGAGGCATTCGAGCGCTTCAACGAGTACACTCGGGTGGTTCCACATCACAAGTTCCCGAAAGAAGACCTCGTGCAAAAGTTCTATCAAGGACTCACCATGGCGTCAAGGACGATCATCGATGCATCGGCGGGGGGATCTATCATCGAGCTTACACCGACGGAAGCTTTCACTCTATTCAAGAAGGTTGCGAATAATGACACATGGGTGTCATCCGGGCGCCTACATCCGGTCCAACCCACGGGGAATGTCAAGGGAGTCTTGCAAGTGGAGAAGGAGAACATACTTGAGGAGATTGGAAAAGATGGAGATAGAAAAGAAAGAGGCTCAAGACTTGAAGGCCGCCGAAGCAAGATCCACATGCGAAGAATGCGGAGAGTATGGCCATGTCCACAAAGATTGTCTGGAGGAAGCCAAAGTGCTCGACTACATGAGGAAGGGAGAATTGTCGAACTTCCGCTACGGCTACGGGCAAGGTAGACCTCAATTTAATGCAAGCTCATCAATTCTGAATTCGGTTCCACTTCGTATACAATTGAAGGAATTCATGGATGAGCAAGCTAAGATCAACAAGGACACCGTCACCAAGTTCAAAGCCATAGACAAGGTGTTGCAGAACATTGATAGCAAAGTGACGGAGGTCGGAAACTCCAACCATCAAGTGATCAACATGATGAAGATGCTCGAGATGCAAGTGGGACAACTTGCCGGACGCCTCACTAATGATGAAGGGAAGCTTCCGGGACAACCCAAAGGTCCCGAATCGGCGAAGGCCATTGAAACACGCTCGGGAAAGGAGACCGAAGATCCGGAACATTCCGCGAGAGCAAGGAAGCCTAAACCATCCGCCGAGACGGAAGGAATTTCTAAGGAGAAGGTTACGAGGATCATCACTGAAGAGCCCGAATTTGAGATGCCGGAAGAAGACACGAGGATACCACAACTCAAGCCACACTACTTCTGAGGTAAACTTGACAACCACTTTGAGAAGTTTGTGGAGGTTGTGCGTAGACTTAGCATCAACATGCCATTATTTGATGCCCTACAAGTACCTACATATTCTCGTTACATTAAAGACATACTTGCAAATAAATATGAGATAGAAACACTCGGGGTAGATCATATCAAGATGTCCGAGGAGTGTAGTGCCGCTATTGCTAATGGGCTAGAGAAGCAAAAGGACCCCGGATGCCCTACAATTCCATGTTCCGTTGGTTCATTCAATTTCGAGAAGGCGTTGTGCAACCTTGGAGCAAGTGTGAGAGTCATTCCAAGAGATGTGTTCGAGAAGCTACGCCTACCGTTGGAGCCTACAGGTATGTGTTTGGAGTTGGGAGATAACTCCATTCGCTATCCCTTGGGCATTGCCGAAGATGTACCCATGAAGGTCAGACACCACTTCATCCCCGTCGACTTCGTGGTGCTCGAGATGGGAGAGAGGGAGAAGCTGCCACTCATCCTTGGGAGGCCTTTCCTCAAGACCGCGAGAGCCACTATTGATGTTGGAAAGGGGGAGATCATGTTCGACATTAACAGAGAAAGGAGTTCTTTCAAGTTCTGTCCACGACTCGAGGCATGCAATATGATTGAAGTTAAAGATGTTCCACCTCATCATCGCGTTGTTAAGGAAGAACCAAGGAAGAAGGAAGGGCTGAAAAAGAAGAAAGAGCTGAAGAAGAAGGACGTAAAGAAAATCAAGGAAGGTGTTGCATCCGTCAAGACAAAAGAAGAAAAGCCACCTGTGAAGACAAAAAAATGACTAAGCCGGAAGATAAGCCCGTGCCCAAGATGGTGCGGAAGTGGGTACCCAAGATTGCAACGCCCGCAAAGAGCATTGATCCTAAGTAATCAAGTGAAGAAGTCTAGCTATGGACTATAAACGAAGCGCTAGGCGGGAGGCAACCCGTTTCGTCGAGTCAAGAATAAGCTACCGGGAGGACAACCCGATTCCATGTTTTTCGAGTCTTTTTAATAATTTAGTTTTGAATTTTATTATGCAAATACATTAGACTTAGAAGTGGTTGAACAATATTAGAGACATAATTCTTGGTTGAATATTTTGCTTGATCATAAACCCTTTACTTGAACCCTCCTATGTGTTTGTTTGTTTCTTTTCGAGAAACCACAACCAAATAAATTCAGAACCTAACTCAACCCTTCATCCTTATTATGGTGTTGTGGTTGACTTATTTTTCATGATAAAAACACACGAGTAGAGCCACGGCTTATACCTAGGTGTTAATTAAATTCCAGCACGTGGTAGGACTCGCGTGAACCTAGAAACTAAACTTTTGGTTGGTTTAAAAATCTATATCTTTGGTTTCTCTAAGATTAGAATTTTTCTAAGACTCATTTAATTTTGTTTGATTCAAAATCTCTCTCATTTAGCCAAAATTAGAACCTAAACCTATGCCCCCATGATCAAGCCGGGAAAAGTTTGCTCTCAACCAATGAAGGCAAACTATACCGGTGAGACCGATATCAACGTAGTCGGAAAATATTTTCGACTTACATTTGTTTTTAATGGTTTAAAAACTTCTTTAAATTTATGCTTGAGTTCTTCTATAGCTCTGAAAATATTTTTAATTTTCGAAATTAGAGGAGTGCTTAGCCTTAAACATACTTAGAGGGAGGCATTCTAGTTTAAGTTAATCATGCATGCACCATTGGATGCTCTTTCATCAACTCTCATCAAGACCACATGCAAAGGACAAGCATGGGTGGGCAGCAAGCATAACTTTGCAGGAAATTTATGGTGACATGTGAAGCAAGTAGAGCAAGGGAGCATGGACATGGCTCAAAGCATGAAGCATCAAGTGGAAGGACCAATAATGCAAGAAAAGGAGTGGACGAGAGCGTTTGGGTGGTGCAACTCGTGGAGCACGCGGACAAGAAAGTCATGGAGGAGAAATGATCATGCTGGGAGAAAACGGATCCCTGGGGAGGCACACGGCCACCCAGGCCGGTCGGCCCAGGCCGGCCGGCCTCCCCTACAAAAGGAGCCCCCCCGGCTCCCGTCTTCTTGAGGCAAGCATCCCTCTCCTTCCTCAGTTTGTGTGCTCAAGTTCTTGTGCCCAGAACCACCGTAGACATAGCCAACCTTCCCAAGCTTGATAGCTCAAACAATTCACACCCTTAATCCACTCAAAGTCCACATTCCGAAGTAAGTTTTTAAGTGCCTAGTTACCGATTGCAACCCGGAATTTTAGTGGAGAGAAGAGTGCTGCAATCATGTGGAAGAAAACCACAAGTCTGTTCACCAAGAAGAAGGGGTCATCATCATCCAAGCCGTCTTCAACGACATCTTCGAGGAGGCACTCGGTTTCCGAGTCTCCTCGGAGCATGGAGGAGGACACGGCACCGCCAAGGAGGAACGACGCTCTCCTCGGTGGCATGAGGGCAACAAGGAGCACATCCATGAGGTTTACCGAACCTCAAGGGCGCACGGAGGAGCCGCCCATCCCACCTCGACGATCGACCCGTTCATCCGTGCCACCTCCATACACTCCGCGGTATTCCACATATGGCTTCATCATATTGTCGGAGGAGGAGGAGAAGAAACTCTCTCGTCTTGAGAAGAGGCTTGTGGCCAACGTCGACTTCGACGATCAAGCACTCAACTACTTGGGTTTCGGCACAGACATATATTATATGTTGGGGCACCTTGGATGGGTGCAATTGTCCAACGGGGTGTCGGCAAACACCCACAAGGAGTTTGCCTTGGAAATCTTGATGACTATTGCGCCTATCCTTGATGATGGGGTGCAAAGTTTATCATTCCGTATGGAGGGAATCCAACAAGTGGTTCCCTACCAGCATGTTAGGGAGTTACTTGGGTTCCAAAAGGGAGCTCCGGAGAAAGTTGATGTGCCGGACGGCTTGTTAGATGGATTTTGGAACTTAATCTCCGGAGAAGCCCACCAACAACGCAATTGCATCCGCAACCCCATTATCCGAGTATTCCACTCTTGGATGTGCAAGAGGATTATGGGGAGGATGAGGGAGACGAAGGTGACCGACACGGAGTTGAATTGGCTCTACTTGGCTTTAATTGCAAAACAGCCGATAGACCCCTCATACCTTATGATCAACCGATGGTGTTGTGAGGCAACATCGGGATCGGGAGATATCGGTTCGGGGTGCTACCTCTCTATGTTGTCCACAAGAAACCATGAACATCTTTTGTGTGGGACCTCTCTCGGCTTTGAGTATTTGAAACAAGGTAAATATATTAGTGGAGATGAGAGAGGAGGCTTTCATGTGGCCAAGGTGAACCTACCCCTTCCAGACGCAAGGCTTAGGCTTTTTATTCAAGGGAAGGAAGATTGGTTGGAAGAGGGACTCCTTGTCCCGGCAAAGAAAAATAAAAGAGGAAGAATCGTAGAGGAGGGATCCCCCTCCACACAAGCGGGTGGTGCATAACCCAACTATGTACCACCGTTTGGCGGGATTCCTACTCCGCCAAGTTATTACGGAGGGCCTCAAGTGCAAGCATGGGAGGGTGGTGCACCAATACCCCCACCAAATTATGTGGTGCCCAACATAACCTTCGCAGAGCCCTACACACAATATTGCCTATGAGCTTGGGCACCTTCACCTAGTGCAGCCGGATCAATTCATTGGAGGGGATGTCCAACCCTACTACGAGCAAGGGTACAACTATCAAGATTATCAACACCAACCACCGGCGGAGGATTAGGAAGAAGGAGGAACTTTAGTTTTCTTTTCTTTTCCCTTTCTCTGTAATTTTCAGCTTCTGTTTGCTTGTGTTTGCGTAATATTTTCAGTTTTTATTTAAATTTCAGCAAGTGTGTTAGTTGATTTTCAGCATGTATTTCAGCTTGTTTTCATCATTAATAAAGACACCACCTTGTTTACACCATTGGAAAGTTACAAATTTGTGCCATGACGATATATGATTATAATTGCCGCTTTGTTTATCTTTGTAATTGATATATGCATGTTAAAGCTAGTGCACTCTTAAAATATGAATCTGAATTTATCTAAATGCTAGCTTAATCTTTAGCGGAGGTTATGTGCTCTCAAGTTATAGATAGATTAAAGATAGTTTTTATGCCCAAAAATATCGCTAACCTTGTCATGAATATCGCTTGTGTGTTTCTCAACCTATCCAGAGCCTTATATATATTTGAGTGCATAAACCTTAGTGTGCAAGATTTATTTTTGAGTGAGTTATTGCAGACCATGATTTCTCTGGCCCGAGACTAACAAGCTGGTCATTCCGTTTTTTGCGTATCTATCTTTTTGCTAGCCTTTTATCCGTGCATTGTGTATCCCCGCATCGGAGATCTCACAAACCTCGCCGGATATCCACCCTTAAAACCAAATATTGTGATTACCTCATTGACCACAACCTATCGTTGAGAATGGATCATCAATTCAAGGAAGATCGCAAGACAGTGCCAACATTGAAGAAGTCAAGTATCTCTCGAAGGAAAAATATTTCCGGTACCTACCTTATTTATCGCCTCTTTGCCCGAACACGAGAAACATCTAAGCATGGGGGAGGAGGTAGGTACGATGTAATTTTAGAGTTCAAAGGGGAGCAAATAAAAAAATTCGAAAGAAAGAAAGAAAGAGAAATATGAGAAAAAGAAAAAAAAATATGTGAGTATGTGTAAAAATAAAAATAAAGTGAACTCCCCGGTTCTCTAAAGTGCATTAGGAATTTCAAGGCTTCAAGATTAAAAGATCCATGCTCACTTTCCAACCATGTGCAATCCGATAACGAGAACTTCCTTTGTGCCTCGGGATCACTCTTTGCCATTTGCACATGTCCACCTATCTCAAGTGTGTGTATTTTTCTCTTTCACCTCCTTGATATACATTATTTTCCAATGACCTTTTTGACGAGTCTCGGTAAGACCATGAGAAGCTTGTCTTGTTTTGACAACACCTCATTTATAAAATCTTGGTAGGACTAAACTTTCCCAAAAAGCTCCATATAAAGCCTATCACACATATATGTTAAGAGAGGGAAAGGAGTAGAATATATAGGCTTGAGAGACAAAGTGTGATGAGAGTTCATGAGCAATATGCAAGATGGTTTAAATTTGTGAACTTGGTTTAGCTCTTTTCCATCTCATTCTTCATTTCAAAATTTCTGAGATCTATTTAAATTTTGGGAGCATGTTAATCCTTGTGGGGTAAGCTTAATTAAGAATCTACCCTCCGTAGAGGTGAAGGCTAGTACATTATGGAACTTTAACGAATTAAAATTTTGAGAGCATTAAGTTTTCTCATGTATGATCAAGTGCAAGGTTTAAACATTGATGGACAACGATGATATCCATCGAAGGCTTACTCGAGGACGAGCAAGGTTTAAGCATGGGGGAGATGTTGACGGTGAAAATCCGTCAACCTAGCCATGAGTTTACCTTCGGTGTTGGCATAAGTTTTATACCTTATCCATTGGTACTAACCCCCGCGGTATAACAAGTTCACTTGTGCATGTCGGTTTTGGAGTTTAGTGTTTATGTAGGGTTTCAGCATTGAAAGCAAGACTTCCGGGATAAGTTCATCAAGCACCTTGTAACAAGACCTTGAAGCCCCATACAAGTCATGCAATGAAGCAAACTTGACTCCAAGAAGCCAGGGACTCAACCCGAGAAGATGACAAATTCCGAGGACCTAACCAGAAAAGTGTCGAATCTTGTAGGACAAGGAGCTACGTCCAATTCGGAGAGAAACTGACGACAAGGGCCTACATGCAGAAGGGGGGAGGATCTAGAAGACTCAGGAACCGACACCACGTGAAGGAGGCCGGGAACTGGGCCTGGATGGGCCCAGGCCGGCCGACCCAGCCCAGTCCAGGGCCCAATCCCCCGTCCTTTGACCTAGCCGCCATTCGGGCTATTTATATCCCCGGGGTCGAGAGCCACGCATGATCCAATTCGTCATCTGCCGCCGAGAGCAGAGAAGAGAGGGACACCATCCCGGAGAAGAGAGGGTCGAGCTAGTTGACTAGGGTCTCCCTAGCCGCCATGGGAAACTTGCACGGAAGACCACGTCGGAGTTCCCGGAGCTAGAAGCAAGATCAAGGTAGGATCCCGGTGGTGATCTTGTTTATGTATCATTGTATTAGTTGCATTATCAAGTTGAATCTATTTCTAGCGATCAAGAGTTTCTTCGATGATTTCGTTTTTCGATCGGCTTTGCTTATTCTAGATCTATTCTCAAGATAGATCACATAGGGTGTTCTTGTAGCCCCGGTGGCTAGAGGTACACGCCGAATCTTCCGAAAGAACTCGACTTGTCCTTGGACTCGTGCTAGACTACCCGCATGAGTAGGGATACGTTGTGACTGAACGGGGGTTCCGAAAGGCGGTCGTTTTCGGAGTCGGACGGGAAACCACGATTTAAAGAGGCTTCTAATAAGATTCGATTTGCTATTTCTTCTCTTGCTTGGAACTTCAACAAAAGGCTTAACCCGATCTCTCTAGATCGGTTTATCTACCCTATCTATCTTTGTTATCTCCGGTCTTTAGTAGATTAGATTAGTTTTGTGTTCTTTATCTAGATGCATTAGGGTTTCTCTTTATCGAAGATTGAAGTTGCTTGGCTTTACTAGATCATCTTTTGCGTCACACATTTGTTCCACGGATTCGATACCTTGGGTTCACCACTCAAGGGAAGAAGGGTCCCTTGACTAAGACGGGAGACTTGTCCGCTTGCAATTCTAAACGAACTTTGATACAACTATTAACCGTCAACAGGCACATTGGAAGGTTTTTGGAGTATGATCGCGGGAGGAGCTCACCAATAAAGAAATAGTATCCAGAACCCCATCATCCAAGTTTTTCACTCATGGATGCACAAGAGGATTTTGGGGAGATTGAGAGAGACAAAGATAACCAACACGGAGTTGAATAGGCTTTACTCGGCTTTTATTGCCAGGCAGCCAATCGACCCCACTCACCTCATGATCAACCTCGGATTCGGGAGATATTGGTTCAGGGTGTTACCTCTCCATGTTGGCTATCTATTTGAGACCGGGAATTCCAAGAAACCCGAAGCATCTCCTAGGCGGGACTTCCCTAAGATTTGAATTATGAAGTAAGGCAAATACATAAGTGGAGATGAGAGAGGAGGCTTCAAAGTGGCCAAAGTAAATTTACCCCTATCGGATGGAAGATTAGGACTTTTCTTGAGGGGAAAGAAGATTGGTTAGAGGAAGGACTTCTTGTGCCGGCAAAGAAAAATAAAAGAGGAAGGATTATAGGAGAAGGTTTTTCCACGGCCCAAGAAGGAGGTGCACAACAAAATTATGTGCCACCATTTGGAGGAACCCCAGTGTCGCTGAGTTACTACGGTGATGTATCAATGCAAGCATGGGGGAGTGGTGCAGCCATGCCCCCACCAAATTTTGCGGTTCCCAACGTAGCCTTTGCAGAGCCATATGCACACCTTCCTTAACCACAACAAAATGTGGCCATCATTGGAGGATACGCTGCAAGAAACATGCAAATTATTGCAGCTATCCAAACCAATGCAAACCAAATGGGTGAAGGAAATGCAGACATCGCTTATGAGCTTTGACACCTTCACTTAGCACCGTCAAACAATTCATAGGAGGAGCGGTGCAATCCTATTACGAGCAAGGGTACAACAACCAAGTCTATCAATATCAACCATCGGCGGAAGATTAGAGAGAGGAGGAGCTTTAATTATCTTTCCTTTTTCCCTTTTCTTTAATTTTCAGCTTATATGCGCCTATGTATGTGTAGTGTTTTCAGTTTTTATTTAAATTTTCAGCATGTGTGTTAATTTTTATTTCCATCATGAATAAAGTCACCACCTTATTTTTACCTTTGGTAAAGTTACGAAATTTGTGACATGATGATATATGATTATAATTGCCGCTTGGTTTATCTTTGCATTTGTTTTATGCACGATTAAGCTAATGCTCTCTTAAACTACAAATCTGAATTTATCTAAATGCTAGCTTAATCCTTAGAGGAGGTTATGATAAAAATAAGGACCCATAGTGTTTTTTGTGCTCTCAAGTTTTAGATGGATTAAAGATGATTTATTTTTGTTCTTAAAAGTAATGCTAACCTTATCATGACTACCACTTGCATGTTGCTCTACCCATCTAGAGCCATATAAATATTTGAGTTCTTAAACCTTAGTGTACAAGATTTATTTTTGGGTGAGTTATTGCAGGCCATGATTTCTCTGGCCCGAGACTAAGAAGCTGGTCATTTCGTTTTTGCGTAACTATCTTATTGCTAGCCTCTTATCCGTGCATTGTGTATCCCCACATCGGAGACTTCACAAACCTTGCCGGATATCCCCCTTAAAACCAAATATCATCTTTTGCGATTACCTCCTTGACCACAACCTATCGTTGAGAATGGATCGTCAATTCAAGGAAGATCGCAAGATGGTGCCAACATTGAAGATTTCAAGTATCTCTCCAAAGGAAAAGTATTTCTGGTACCTACCTTATCTCTATCACCTCTTTGCCCGAGGACGAGCAAACGTCTAAGCATGGGGGAGGAGGTAGGTACAATGCAATTTTAGAGTTCAAAGGGGAGCAAATAAAAAAATGATGAGAAAGAAAAAGGAAAAAACGAGAAAAGTGAAAGAAAGAAAGAAAAAGAAAAAAGTGAGTATAAAGAAAAAAATGAGAAAAGAAAAAATGTGAGTATGTGTAAAAATAAAATAAAGTGAACTCCCCTGTTCTATAAAGTGCATTAGGAATTTTAAGGCTTCAAGATTAAAAAATCCAAACTCATCTCTCCAACCATGTGCAATCCGATAACGAGGACTTCCTTTGTGCATCGGGACTTCCTTTGTGCCTTGTCTGTGTATTTTTCTCTTTCCCCTCCTTGATATACATTATTTTCCAATGATCTTTTTGACGAGTTTCGGTAAGACCATGAGAAGCTTGTCTTGTTTTGACAACATCTCATTTATAATATCTTGTTAGGACTAAACTTTCCCAAAAAGCTCCATATAAAAGCCTAACACATAAATATGTTATGAGAGGGAAAGGAGTAGAATAAATAGGCTTGAGAGACAAGTTGAGATGAGAGTTTATGAGCAAGATGCAAGGTGGTTTAAATTTTTGAACTTGGTTTAGCTCCTTTTCATCTCGTTCTTTATTTCAAAATTTCTGAGGTCCATTTGAATTTTGGGAGCATGTTAATACTTGTGGGATAAGCTTAATTAATAATCTACCCTCCGTAGGGATGAAGGCTAGTACATTATGGAACTTTAACGAATTAAACTTTTGAGAGCATTATGTTTTCTCATGTATGATCAAGTGCAAGGTTTAAACAATGAAGGGCAACAATGATATCCATCGAAGGCTTACTCGAGGACGAGCAAGGTTTAACCATGAGGGAGATGTTGACGGTGAAATTCCGTCAACCTAGCCATGAGTTCACCTTCGGTGTTGGCATAACTTTTATACCTTATCCATTAGTACTAACCCCCGTGGTATAACTAGTTCACTTGTGCATGTCGGTTTTGGAGTTTAGTGTTTATGAAGGGTTTTAGTGTTGAAAGCAAGACTTCCGGGATAAGTTCATTAAGCACCTCATGACAAGACCTTGAAGACTGGTACAAGTAAAGCAATGAAGCGAACACGACTCCAAGAAGCCCAAGGACCCAACCCGAGAAGATGGAAAACTCTGAGGACCTAGCCAGAAAAGTGCTGAATCTTGCGAGATAAGGGGCTTCATCCAATTCAGAGAGAAACTGACGACAAGGGCCCACATGCAAAAGGGGTAAGGATCTAAAAGACTCGGGAAGCAACACCTGGAGAAGGAGACAATTAACTGGGCCGAAATGGGCCCAGGCCGGTCGGCCCAGCCCGTTTCGAGGCCCCGTCGGCCCCCCCTTTGACCTAGATGCCTCTCGGGCTAATTATAGCCCCCCCCCCCGACCGAGAGCCACGCATTAATCAATTCGTCATCCGCCACCGAGGAGCAGAGAAGCTTGAGGGACACCATCTCGGAAATGAGGGTCATGCTAGTTGTCTAGGGTCTCCCACGGCGGAGCTTCGGTGCAAGGATCAAGATCGAGGTTGGATCACGGTGGTGATCTTGTTCATGTAATCATTCATGGTGAAGTCTTTAAGTGAATCCGATTTCTAGCGATCAAGTGCCTTGATGATTTTGTTTTCTTCTTGGTTTTGCTTCTTCCCCAATCTATACTTAAGATAGATTGCATAGGGTGCTCTTGTAGCCGCGGTGGCTAGAGGTGCATACCGAACTGACCAAGTGATTTCAACTTGTTCTTATCGAACTCGCCCTAGACTACCCGCATGAATAGGAGTACGTTGTGACAGAACGGGGGCTCTGAAAGGCGGGCGTTTTCGGAATCGGACCGAAGGCCACGGTTTAAAGCCGCTTTTAATGAGATTCGCTTTTCTATCTTCATCTATCTTGTTTGGAGCTACAACATAAGCATGATCTAGACTCTCTAGATCGGTTATCTCTTGCTTTCTCTTGCTACCTCTTTAATAGATTAGATTAGATGTGTTTACTTGATGATCTCTTAGATTAGATGCAATTTGGTTCTTCATAAGATAGCTTTCCTTGCTTTACTAGATTGAATCCTTGCGTTGCACGTTGTTCCACGGATTTGATACCTTGGGTTCACCACTCGAGGCAAGAAGGCTCCCTTGACTATGATGGGGGATTTTTCCGCTTGCAAACCCATATGAACTCTGATACAATAATCTACCGTCAACAAGGACATATTCATGGAGGACCATGATGTATTTGTATCATTGGAATTGATGTCATGTACGGCCGTACGTACACGAGGCGTCGCCGGGCGCGTGATGTGCCGTGTGTGGCAGAACGCGCAGCGCGCATAGCAGGGGCGCCAGGGAAGGCCGAGATCAGTGGCTGATTAGGAGCTAGAAGATAACTTTCCCTAAATTATAGGAGCCGGTTGCCTCCGTTAGTTGCATGGCCAAGGGCCTTATATTCCTGTAACAGAATGTCAAACAGATCAAGAAATATATTTGCCATCTAATCTCCCTCTCCCGTCTCCTATCTGAAGTTGGGCGCCGAGGGGCAAAACCTCGCCCTACGCCACGGCCAACGGATATGAACTCTGTAGCCGCGGACCTGCTACCCGGGGACCGGAGGTCCTTGACAACCTGGTATCACGATCCCGGCGATCCTCGCCTACTCGCTCCACCTCGCCGCCGCCGCCGCCGCCACCACCCTCCGCTGTCAGTCCCCCATCACCCGGTTCTGCATCATCCTATGCCGCACCTGCCATGGGGGACGATCTTGTCGTATGGACCTCCCTGGGCCCACTACCTCGATGGGTACCAGGACCGACTACTCGGTGGGCCCCTAAGACTACCTAACTTGCGCTGCACGGTACCTGATGGCGTGAAGCACAAGAACTACAGAGGAGAAGTACTCGGTTAGGAAGTTGTACATGTCCCGCACTGTATAGAGGACTCCTAGACGTACTCGACTAGTACTCTCTCCCTAAACCGACTTGTAACCCTGCCTCCCGGACTATATAAGGTGAGGCAGGGACCCCTCTCTCATCATCTCATCTCACAGCATAGAATTGCATCATCTTGTAATCGTACCCAATCAATCCAGAGCTACGCAGCATACAGGACGTAGGGTATTACTCACCTCGCGGCCTGAACCTGTCTAAATTGTGTGCCACGTGTCTCTTCCTTCGAGTTACCGATCTCGGCGAGGCCACATTCATCTACTTCGGGCACTCCCCTTAGTAGGTTGCTGGTCTAAAACACCGACAGCTGGCGCGCCAGGTAGGGGCTCTCGCCTGAGATCATATGGCGAACTCGACGGCTCCTGTCTACATCAAGCCAACCGTCGCCTTCAACCGCGGTGACACCTTCATCTTCGGCGCCTGGGTCTGCACTGCTGACGGCGCTGGATCCTTCCAACGCCGCCTCACCATGCCGCCCAACCCGGAGACCGGCTTCGTGACGCTTCCCGAAGTAGTCACGGGCGAACTCGCCGGCAAGTTCGGCGAAATTTCGCTTTTCGATCAACACGCCGACTTTGAGCTCGGATCTGCTTCCAACTCGAACTCGACGTCCCCGTGGGCTACCGTGTGCGAGCCGGCTGCTCAGCAATCGCATGTGGTCCACCCACCCCGCGAGCGCTCCACGTGTGGCCCCCGCAACCCCTGCAGGGCCCGCACAGAGGCTCCCTCTGCACGCCGGGCCGGCAAGGAGCCCGTACCCGAGTACAACTCGGACTCCGACACCGCCACCAGCCACGCTTCGGACTCCAACCCCCTCTCCGGCTTCTACTCGGACTCCGCGTACGAGTTCGACTTCGGGTCGGACCCTGAGGATCCCGAGTCCGAAGACAACACTACTGAGCAACCCTTATCAGGGCCAACTTCCGGGTTGGTTATAACGTCGACACCGGCCGGGAGATTCGTCTACTGGCCAGACCGCAAGCCCGCCGACCTGATAAGCGGGGACTCACGCTACGTCGCCTACCTCGACTCGCTCCCGTTCCAGGAGGGAACATCGCTTGCTCGAGCTGAGGAGTACACTCCAACCGAGGTGGTGAGCTCCGACTCTAGTCTGGGCAACCCCGATTGCCAAGTCTTCATGGCTACCGGCGACACACCAGGACCTTCGGGGACGGCAACTGACAAGTACCTCAAAGACATCTCTGCAGACGAGCTGTCTGCGGAAGCACCTGCGGATGAGACCGACGCTAGTAGGGACGCTCGACGTGAGCGCAACCGAAGACGGAACGAACGGCGCCGGCGTCTCCGTGACAGCTTACCCATCCGCAACCTTGCGGAGGCCCTCGAGCAGGTCGAGAGCCGAGTACACAAAACTCCTGAGCAATGCCTCATGTCGATCACAGAGATCGCACGCCAAGCTCAGGGGATACGCGCTGGAGAAGTCATCGCCAAGCTCACAGAAGACGCTTACTTCATGCGGGTCGACAACAGGGTCAACCAGCCTCCCCCCGCCAGGAACCGCGACAACAAAGCTACAAGTCGTAGCGCAGACCTCGGCTGCAACCGTACTCGAGCCGAGCTGCCGGCTCAGCCCAATCGTACTCGTGCAAACGCCGACGGACCCTCACAGGGTGGCAACAGCAACCGTGAGATCATCCCTCACCGCGGCCCTAGCGGCGGAGGCCGTGACCCTGGCGGCGGCGGCAGCAACGGCGGAAGCTCCAACCACGGGGCCAACAGGAGGGCCGGCGGCGGGGGCAGTCGCGGCGGTCGAGACCACACGAACAGCCACGCCTCCGGAGCCTCACAGGGCGACTACGACGCCCGCCAGAAGGTTGAAGAGCTGCGGCGGAAGAAGTCCGCCACCGCAGGCGACAATGACGGCTTCCCCGCCTTCTCTCCTCGGCTTTGCAACTTGCTTCTCCCGGACAAGTTCAAACCTCTCGGGATCACCAAGTACGAGGCGAAGCAGGACCCCATCCAGTGGCTCAGGTGCTACGCCCTCTCCATCGAGAACGCTGGCGGCAACAACGACACCAAGTGCCTCACTTCCCCTTCTGCCTGGACCAAGCTCCACTCACATGGCTCGAGTCGCTGGACAAGCACTCGATCGACAAGTGGGATCAGCTGAAGGAGCAGTTCACCAGCAACTTCGCGGGCGCCATGGGCCGATCGGGTACTCGCATGGACCTAGCCATGGTCAAGCAGGAACAAGGTGAGACCCTCCGCAAGTACATGCACCGCTTCTTCGACAAGCGCGCCACCGTAGTCGACGTCACCGACAAGAAGGTCATAGACCTCTTCCAAGACGGCCTCTACCACCGCCGCACCTTCGAAGACTTCGGTCGCCGTCGCCCCAAGTGCATCCCCCACCTCAAGGACATGATCATGTCCTGGGCGGATGAAGAAGACAAAGCCAACGCTAAGTATGATGTCATCCGTGGCAAGAGCAAGCAGAACACGGGCGGCGGCAGCGGCAACAACGGGAACCAAGGCGGTCGCAACAACAACAACTACTCGGGTCCCAACCGAAAGCGCAAGCTAGACAACACTGTCGTGACTATCCAGCGCCCTGCGAAGGAGAACTCGAAGAAGACCTCTGGAGGCTTCAAAGACTTGCTGAAAGAGAAGTGCCCGTGGCATCTGGACGGCAACCACACCACCGAGCAGTGCTACCAACTCAGGCGAGCACTCAAGAGTACTCCAGAGCCACCGCACCCTCATGACAAGAAAGGCAAGAAGAAGAACGACGGAGGCAACGACGACTTCTAGGAACCCGACAAGACTCTCAACATCCTCTTCGGTGTACTACCCAGCAGACGGGAACAAAAGGCTACTCATCGAGAAGTCATGAGCATTGAACCAGCGGTTCCGACGCCTCTCAGGTGGTCGGAGTACCCGTTACCTTCTCCCGCGCGGATCAATGGACCAGCTTCTCCGAACCAGGGCGTTTCCCTCTCGTCCTGAAGCCAGTGGTCGCAGGCTCCAGGCTCAACAAGGTCCTCATCGACGGCGGAAGCGGGCTCAACGTCCTTTTCTCCAAGACCTTGAAGAAGATGGGGCTCGACATCACGCACATGCTCACCAAGCGCTCCTCGCCCTTCTACGGCATCGTCCCCAGGAACGCGTCTATCCCACTAGGGTCAGTGGTCCTGCCAGTTACCTTTGGGGAATCTCGGGACAACTACCGTACCGAGTACGTCAAGTTCGAAGTCGCGGACTTCGAGACGTCCTATCATGCCATCCTCGGCAGACCGGCTATCGCCAAGTTCATGGCGGTGCCCCACTACACCTACTTGGTACTCAAGATGCCAAGCCCAGCAGGTGTACTCTCACTCCAAGGGGACTTGAGGATCTCGCACGACTGGGACACGGAGGCTGTGGAGATCGCCTCCACAAATCAAGTACCCAATGCTATGATGGAGATCTACGCTGCGTCGAAGAAGCTTGCCCCAAGTGAACTCGACATCCCAGAGAAGTCAGACAAAGCTAACAAGCCTCAACCAGCTGAGGAAGTTCCGGTCAAAACAATTGACCTCGGGACAGGCGACAGCAGCAAGACCACTACCATCGGGGCGGGTCTCGACCCCAAATAGGAAGACGCACTCATCAACTTCCTCCGGGCCAACCGCGACATCTTCGCGTGGAAGCCAGCGGACATGCCAGGGGTGCCCAGGAAGTTGATCGAGAATTCCCTCAACGTCGATCCTAAAGCTACCCCGAAGCGACAACACCTCCGCCGCTTCGCCGACGACAGACGGGACGCCATCAAGAAGGAACTCACCAAACTACTCGCGGCTGGCTTCATCAGAGAAGTCTTCCATCCTGAGTGGCTCGCCAACCCTGTTCTCATCCGCAAGAAGAACTTGAACGAGTGGAGGATGTGCGTCGACTACACCGACCTGAACAAGCACTGCCCCAAGGACCCCTTCGGGTTGCCACGGATTGACCAAGTCATCGACTCCATGGCGGGCTGCGACCTGCTCTGCTTCCTCGACTGCTACTCCGGGTACCACCAGATCGCGATCAAGGAAGAAGACCAGGAGAAGACCGCGTTCATCACCCCGTTTGGCACGTACTGCTACACGACCATGTCCTTCGGGTTGAAGAACGCCGGCGCCACATATCAACGTGCTATCCAGAAATGCTTCAAGAGGCAACTCAACAAGAACGTCGAAGCCTACATGGACGACGTGGTCGTCAAGACCAGAAACTCCAGTACCCTCATCGACGATCTTGAAGAGACTTTCGCATCCCTGCGCGAGTACCGCTGGAAGCTCAACCCGAACAAGTGCGTCTTCGGCGTACCTTCGGGCAAACTACTCGGCTTCATCATCAGCCACCGCGGCATCGAAGCCAACCCCCGAGAAGATCTCCACCATCACCGAAGATGAAAGCACCCACGTCCATCAAAGACGTCCGTAAGCCGACCGGGTGCATGGCGGCCCTGAACAGATTTATCTCGAAGCTTGGAGAACGGGGGCTCCCCTTCTTCAAACTACTCAAGCACCAAGAGAAGTTCGTGTGGACTCCAGAGGCGGACCAAGCCCTTGCCCAGCTCAAGGACTTCCTATCAAAGCCACCAGTCCTCACGGCTCCTCGCAAAGGCGAGCAGGTACTGCTCTACCTCGCTGCGACTACTCACGTGGTTAGTACTGCCATCATCGTCGAGCGGCAGGAAGACGGCCATGCCTACCCAGTCCAGCGACCAATCTACTTCGTTAGTGAGGTCCTGTCAGAATCCAAGACATGCTACCATCCCGTACAGAAGCTTCTGTACGCAGTGCTCATCACCTCGCGGAAGCTACGACACTACTTCCAGGAGTACTCGATCTCCGTCGTCACCGACTACCCGCTCGGCGACATTCTCCAAGTGGGCAGTCGAACTCGGCGCCCTCGACATCGACTTCAAGCCACGCACAGCCACCAAGTCGCAGGCTCTAGTCGACTTCATGGCGGAGTGGCGGGAGAATCAGCTACCTACTCCAACCGAGCGACCAGAGCACTGGGTGATGTACTTCGACGGCTCACTCAACCTCGCGAGCGCAAGTGCCGGAGTACTCTTGATCTCTCCAACGGGTGAACAACTCAAGTACGTCCTGCAGATCTTCTGGAAGGTCTCAAACAACGAAGCCGAGTACGAAGCTCTCCTACACGGGCTCCGCCTCGCGGCTGCAAGGCCTTCCGGCGAGCTTTCTACTGGCCCACTGCTCTGGGCGACGTCGAAGAACTCGTCAGAAGGTGCCAAGGGTTCCTGTACTTCGCCAAGCAGCAACACGTCCCAGCCTACAAGCTAGTCACCATACTGCCAACTTGGCCTTTCACCTGCTGGGGGCTCGACATGATTGGGCCTCTGCCAACTGCGCCAAGTGGATTCAACAGAGTATTGGTGGCCATCGACAAGTTCACCAAGTGGATCAAGGTCAAGCCGGTCACATGCCCCAAGGCTGACAAAGTACTCGACTTCCTCGATGAACTCGTGCATCGCTACGGACTACCCCATCGCATCATCACAGACCTAGGCTCCAACTTCAACAACCACCAGTTCTGGGAGTACTGCGAGAACAGCGGGATCGACGTCCGATATGTCTCAGTTGCCCATCCTCGGGCAAACGGACAAGTCGAGCACGCCAACGGGATGGTGCTCGACGCTCTCAAGAAGTGGCTACACGACGCTGCTAACTCTAAAGGAGGCAAGTGGATCAAGGAACTACCCAATGCACTCTTGGGGCTGCGTACTCAGCCCTCCAAGCCAACAGGGCATTCCCCTTACTTCTTGGTCTATGGCTCCGAAGCAATCCTCCCTGCTGATGTCATATGGGATTCACCAGCAGTGGAGCACTACGACGAAGGCGTCTCTGAAGACAGGAGATGAGTTGACAACGACGGACTCGAAGAAGCTCGCTGCGCTGCCCTCGTCCAATCAGCAAGGTACCTGGAGGGTATCTGACGCTACCATGATCGCAACGTCAAGGAACGCTCCTTCAACATTGGCAATCTCGTCCTCTGTCGCATCCAGAACACGGAAGGACTACACAAGCTCAGCTCCCCCTTGGAAGGTCCCTACACATTGGCAAAGGTGACCGGGCCGGGCTCCTACCGCCTCCAGACACTTGAAGGCGAAGAAGTCAACAACTCGTGGAACGTCGACCAGCTCTATCGGTTCTACGCCTAGTCTACACAACTACCCTGGGGGCTCAAGTCTACACGACTACATCAAGACCCCTCCGCCCGTAAGCGGCCTCCGGGTCCAGGCTCCAGTCTCCGGACTACCTCTTTGCTGTAAGCGGCCTCCGGTCCGGGCACCGCCCTCCGGGACTACTCCTCTCCAGAATCCAGCCCATGCGGCTACCTACGGATCCTGGGCTGCGACGAGCGACAAAGGACTCTAGCAGTGGTCTACTGAGAGACCATGTACTTCTAGATCCATCCTATACGGCTACTTACGGATCTACTGCTGTAAGCGGCTACACGCCCTAGCACTACTTAGCCATAGGCGGCCTCCGGGTCCTGGCGACTACTCTGTAACTACGGCCCTGGCCATCAGGTGTACTTCTTCAGCAATAAAGTTTGATTGTTCATCAACTGTTTTACTGTCTTCCTCTCTTAACGGGACTACTACTGCCGAGTACGACTATTCACGACAACTCCACGATGGGACTCCACACTCCAAGATCGCGGTGACGAGTACTCATTGATGGAAGTTTTTCTTCATTGATACTTAAACAATTTCATTACAATTGTTTTTGTACAAGTACTGCTACGAGCTAACTATTACAAGACTACTGGAGATTAAGTTTTTTGGCGACTTGATCTGCAATGGGCGCCATCTGCTCCAGCAGCTCCGCATACTGCTCGTCGGTACAGTTGGCGGCTAGTCCACCAGCGACTACATCTACGGGAGCCTTCGGGAAGTATGACTTCATAAAGGCCAGCACCTGGTTCGGGATCGACTTCGCCAAGTGCTTCACGTAGGCCGCCAGCCGGCTGGGGGCTTCCTTCAACCGGTCCACCAGCGGCGCTATCTTGGGACCGCTAGGATGAGGCACCAGTAGCCTCGCAATGGTGAGCGCGGCCTCTTCAAGTTCCTTGAGCTGGGCCCGCAGCTTCTCGCAATCTTCGTTCAGCTTCTGCAATGATTTCTAGCAGTTGACGAGGTCACGGTCTGAGGCAATATGGAGCTCCATGTGCTTGTCGCACTCGTAAGCAAGCTCCTTATAATCTAACTCCAGTACATGGCAGGCCTCCTGCTCCCAGTAGAAAAGGTTCTTCAGATCAGTCTCCGAAGTCTTCAGTTGATCTACCCGAGTCTCAAGCTCTGCAAACAACAAGGCACAGCGGGTTAGACTACCTCTCGACCTCCAACAAGTACCCAACAAGACAAGTGGTGTACCTTTGTTCTTGTTGCGGAGCGACTTGTTCTTCCGCACCAAGTCGTCGCTCTTCGCCTGCATCTCCTGGATGTCATTATGGTACTGGGCGAAGGCGGTATCTATCTTTGACTGCATGGCGGCGGCGTGCTTCCGGGACTTCACGAGTTGATCCTCCAACGTCTCGGCCTGAAGCACCGCGTCGCCGTACCCCTGAAGCATCTCCGACTTCAAGCGGGACCTTTCAGCAACATCCTGCGCATACAACACACATCAGATGGGTACTCAACGCTAAAGGATTGACTACTCAAGGGTTATGACTACTCACCTTCATCCATTGCTCGGCTTGGCGCACCGCCTCCAGATGCCGAGCCACCGTTGCTGGATCGACCAAATCGTCCGCCAACAACTCGATCCTGTCACGACTACTTGTAGCGGCTTCGGTCATCAGCACCGAGCGGATTGGCTCCGCATCCTGGATCTCCGGCGAGCGGATGACCACCTCCAGAGCGGGTTCTGGTTGCGCGGCATCCTCCTCTCCTCCAGTCGTCGCGGCGGCTTCTCCAGCGGCCACCTCCATCGGCTCGGGGGCTTCTTCAGCAGCCTCCTGAGTTCCTGGTGCCACGTCTTCTACGGGCACCACCGACAGGATCTCGTTTCCTTCGGCCTCGGCACCTGTTGACAGAAGACAAGTGTATCAGTCAATATGGCGACTACGACTACTCTACGAAGGCACTTCGACTTTAGCAGAGTACTCACCTTCAACGACGCTGGCCTCGGGCAACGTAGCCTCAGCGGCCAGCACTTCGGGCTCCGCCTGAGGGGCAGGAGCGGACTCCTCAGCAGGTGGCGCGGCTTCTTCCCCTGCCACCGCTGCAGCGGGTTCATCCCCCTCCCAGGACAGGTTCGTTGATTTCCTGCAGAGTACACAAGCCAGTTGTCAATCAAGTACGACTACCTCATCAAGTACTACTCGGGAAGAATCAACACTTACAAGCTCGACCGGACTACCGTCACGGTTGGGCCACCGAGGATGCTGGCGATGTCGACCAGTCCAGCCTCGGCAGGCACCTCCTCTTGCACCTCTGCGGCCACTGCCTCCTCCGCAGCAGCAGCAGCGGCAGGTTCCGTGCTCCCCTGAGCAGCAGGGGGCTGGCGCTCCATCTGCGCCAAGAGCTCTTCGACAGTGGGGGCTGGGCTACGACTACCAGTGGCCTCTCCCACCGTGTCCCACTCGCCTTCGTCGCCCTGCTCAATGGGCTCGGTAGGCGGTACCTCCTGCAACCAAGGAAACATCATCGTCAACACGTGAACTCGAGACATCAGTACTCGACTACACTACTCAAGACGACTTACCTCTTGGGACGTGGTCTCCGTGACCTTCAACTTTTTAGCCACACGCTTCCGGGCCACATTGCGTGGCTTCCTCGGCGGCGCGGGCAGACTAGCCTCCAGGCTAGCCGGTTGATCCTGAACGAGAGGGATGTGAGGTAAGCCAGGACGGCTAAACCTCGACCGCAGCTGGAAGTGGTCCTGCAGCGTCTCCTCGTCGTCGTCCTCGACGGACGTGTCTTCCACGACAACTGTGTCGTCTCCTTCGCCGACTTCACGCCGCTCCTTAGCCTTGGCTTCCCCTCCTCTGGGACCTCGACTAGCTGAGGAGGCGACGGCGGCTCGGAGACGAACTTCTTCAAGTCATCCTGCAAGAAGACCAACTCATCAGTACGACTACTCTTGCGTAATGGGTACTCGACTATGGATGCGGCTACTAACCTCCTTTGGTGGGCGCGTGGCGGAGTACTCCGGTATGGGGCACGCCGTGTACGGCGGCATATCCTTGAAGATCCGGGCCAGCCTGTCAACAATGTCATCGTCGTCGACTTCGTCTCCAGGCATCCGTGATGTGTCGTCGTCGCCGGTGTACTCGTACCCCAGGGTGTCGCGAGCCATCAGCGGCTGCACCCTGCGCTTCATGAAGCTGAAGGCCACGTGCTCGGCCCTCAGCCCGGCTTCCTTAAGTGCCTTGATCCGCGCCAATAACTCGGGCAGCTGGAGCGATGCTTGGGCTCCGTGTTCCACCAAGGGCGATGCTTGGGCTGCTTCCCGCTCGGCTTCGGCAGCTCCTGATGGTGGTTCGTGACGTAGAACCACTTGGCCTTCCAATCCTGATTGGAGTCTATCAACTTGTACGAGAGGTACTGCTCGGCGGCGTCCTCCCTCATCTGGATCCCCGCTCCTCCGACTACTCACGGGTTGCTGGCGCTGGGTTGCGGCTTCACCCGGAAGAACTTCCGGAACAAGATCCAATGGGGCTTGATCCCCAGAAAGGCTTCACAAAAATGTACGAAGACGGCGGTGTGGAAGATACCGTTGGGGTTGAGGTTGAGGTACTCGATGCTGTAGTACCCCATGAGACCCTTGAAGAAGTCGCTCACCGGGAGGGACAGTCCTCGCTCCGCGAACCGCGCGAACATCGGGATCTCGTCTGGATTCTTCTCCATGGGGTACGGATCCCTGGCGGTGGCCCTCCACATGTCCACCTCCTTCTCCCGCAAGAATCAACTGTTGAGAAGGGCCAGCAAATCTTCGGTCTTCGCCTTGGACTTCTTCCACTCACGGTTTGGATCTGGCCGCGGCGGGGACACCGGCGATGATGTCCCTGCGGCAGATCTGGCGGCCTCTTCACGACCCCTCTTCTTTCCGCTGGCGGCCTTCGCAGTCTTCGACGGAGATGGCTTCATCCTCCAGGTGCACGGTGTCTTCACGCGCATCCGCTCGGGGGCTACTGTGGTGGCTTCCTACGGCGGCGCGCTCAGATCTGCGCTTCACTCAGCGGCAGCGGTGTGCACTGGTGGCGATTTCTGGCCAGATCTGCTGGGAATGGCTACAGCTGCGTAGGGTGAAAACCCCTAAGGGTTTTGGCTTCTATTTATAAGTCAACGCGGCCCCTCAATGGCCGGATGCATAAGTCTGCGCTTGGCTGAATCAGCGGCCGCGCATGACCTTTCTAATTCTACTAGTCGACGTGCCTCACCTTGGGGGCTCGGCTACTTCTACTCGACTTCCTGGGAAGCGGCAAGATTCAAGAGCATATCAGGACACATTCTACAAGATGACCCTTCAATTCGAGAGGAAGTACTCGACCCAAGGCTCGGGGGCTCCGTGCCACGTGTCCTTCGGTTTTTTCTCCGGATTTTTCGGGATATTCTTGCCAAAACTTCAGATGGACTCTCAGCCAGAGTCTACAACTCAACCTAAGGCTCGGGGGCTACTCCATATGGAGTGCGATTTTGCAATCGCACTTCCATATATGTTTCGGCTTCAAGACGCACGGGCATTGTTGAAGACCTTCAAGGGCAGCACTCGAGGACTCTTGGGACTACTCGAGAAGACTTCAAGATTGCTCAAACATCAGCTGGAGTACATTCCAGCCTCGGGATGCTTCGACTACTCTTGAGGGCTTTTGACTTGTAGTACTCGGGGACGCTTGGGGACTACTCATTAAGGCCGTCAAGACTACTTGAAGCTATCCTTCTCGACTACAAAGTACTCGGGGGCTTGTCGTATGGACCTCCCTGGGCCCACTACCTCGGTGGGTACCAGGACCGACTACTCGGTGGGCCCCTGGGACTACCTAACTTACGCTGCACGGTACCTGATGGCGTGAAGAACAAGAACTACAGAGGAGAAGTACTCGGTACATGTCCCGCATTGTATAGAGGACTCCTAGACGTACTCGACTAGTACACTCCCCCTAAACCAACTTGTAACCCTACCTCCCAGACTATATAAGGCGAGGCAGGGACCCCTCTCTCATCATCTCATCTCACGGTGTAGAATTGCATCATCTTGTAATCGTACCCAATCAATCCAAAGCTACACAGCATACAGGACGTAGGGTATACGCACCTCGCGGCCCGAACCTGTCTAAATTGTGTGCCACGTGTCTCTTCCTTCGAGTTACCGATCTCGGCGAGGCCACATGCATATACTTCAGGTACTCCCCTTAGTAGGTTGCCGGTCTAAAACACCGACAGATCTCAAGGCCACCATCGAGGCACTAGCCAAGGCCGTGGAGGCCCTCCAAGCCACCTCCGAGGCCAACGCCAAGGCGATCCAGTCCTTGTCCAGCGAACGGTCGTCCACCTCGGGCACCACGACGTTGTCAGGCAAGCACCTCAACGATCGGCCACCTCGATTCCAGAAGATGGATTTTCCGCGGTACGATGGCAAGTCTGACCCGCTAATCTTCATCAATCGATGTGAGTCGTATTTCCATCAGCAGCGGATCATGGAAAAAGAGAAGGTCTGGATGGCCTCCTACAACCTCGAGGACGGTGCCCAGATGTGGTATATCCCAGTCTAGGCGAACGAGGGTACGCTGACATGGGGCCGTTTCAAGGAGCTCCTCCACCTCCGCTTCGGGCCAGCCCTCCGATCGGCGCTGCTGTTCGAGCTTGCTGACTGCCGGCGCACGAGCTCGGTCGAGGAGTACCAGGAACGGTTTCAGGCACTCCTACCCCGCGCCGGCCCCTTAGCGGAGCTCCAGCGCGTGCAGCTCTTCACGGGAGGCCTGCTGCCGCTGCTTAGCCATGCGGTGCGCATCCATAACCCTCAATCGCTCGTGGAGGCGATGAGTCTGGCCCAATAGGTGGAGCTCATGGAAAACGACAGGCCACAGGCCGCTGCGAGTCGCTCGACGGCCATAGGGGTTTTACCGGCCCCTACCAGGCCAGTTCCGCCTGCCCCTGCGCCGCTCCAGGTCGTGCCTACACCACCGCCGCCTGGCCATCTGGCTACCCCAGCAGCGGAGCGCCCACCTCGGCGTCTTTCCTATGCGGAGCAGGCTGAGCGCCACCAGAAGGGGTTGTGCTACAACTGTGATGAGAAGTATACGCGCGGGCACAACCGTGTGTGCCGATGCCTCTTCTACATCGATGGCTTCGAGATCGACAACACCGCCAATGAGGACACACCTGTGTTCTCGCTGCACGCCGTGGCTGGGTGTTGACGGTGTATTTTGGTGCACCTAGCATGTTCATTACACTTTGGTTTGGATTTGATTATTGAACTAACCCGCCACTAGGCACACTAATCATATAACAAGTTCATCTCTGTGCATGCATTTGGAAGTGTTGTGTTTATGTAGGAAATCATGGACATAAAGGACGGATTCGCAATAAGTTCAAAGGAGCATTCATGGAGTCTTGTTCGTGTTCATGAGTTCGCTGAAATTACATCCAATGGTGGTGAGGACCGAAGTGTTATGAGGAACACCCCCGGGGATTGAAGCGTAAAAGATCAAACTTCATGCAAAGAGAGCCTCCATCTTGATCGCGAGGATAACAGCGTCAAAATCATCCAAGTGGAAGGGGCAAAGTAGATAAGTGCACGAGGACCCACGGAGCAAAAAGGGCGACCGAACCGGGCCGAAACCGGGCTCGGGCCGGCCGGCCCAGTCGGATCGGCCTAGCCCACTTCGGGCACCGGTTCGGTCCCGTCTTCCTTGCCCTCGAAGGATCTTCGACCCTAAAACCCCCGACGCGCCGCCAACAGACAGAGAGGAGTTTATTCGCACCAGAAGGCCATCTACAAGCTTGAGAGAGAGGAGGAGGATCTCCGACGGGGGATCAACCACCTCGAAGGAAGCACCCTCTCGTGGAGAAGAAGGAAGACACCGGCGGAAGGGAAACCATGATCAACGGTGCCATGACCAGCACCTTGATGGGGTAATCTTCTCATTCGTCCATGGGTTGTAATCGATCTTGAGATGTAATCGCACTTTGTCAGATTATCTATCTATCATCTTGTGTTGAATATACTTTAATGCTTAAGGCTTGCAACCATGCCGTAAAGGGAGTAAGGCCTCAATGCTTCCTTGGATCCATTCAATACGCCGTGGCCATCAAAGGTCTAGTCATGATTACCTTCGCGTAGTGACAGTACGAGAGGAGGGAAAGGGCGAAACCGTGGTCACAACCCCGATAGATTAGATTGGTTTTTCATGTCTTTAAGCGATTGCATGCTCTAGTATCGTAGACCCGTGGGCGAGTGTCTTCTCTCTTGATCGTTTATCATTCTCTCTAGTGTAGTTTAGTGTTTTTTCTAGTATAATAGTAGTTAGGGTTTTAGTAGCTAGTGTGTCGTTGTTGATCGAACGCTTGTAATCCCCTTGCTCCGCGGATTGACAAGAACCTTGGGAATCCCGTGGTGAAAAAGGTGTGGGGTCCGTACGCTTGCGGATCGTAGAGGGATACGTCTTTTATCCGTCAACAAGCCCCTTTTTCCGGCGCCGTTGCCGGGGAGCAAGTTAGTTTACATCGTTTGATTTGCATCTAACTTAGTTTTATATTTTAGCTTATCTTTTATTCGCTATATCCGACATTTATTATCGAAAAACACTTGTTTCTTTTTTTGTTTTTGTTTTTATCTTATTGTCTAGATGGAGTTCGTTAATCAACCCGTGGAAGAACCGGAGAAATCATTAAGGGATTACGCTAGCCCTCGATGTGAAGACATAAAGGTACAAGAGTCGGATTCGAAGCTCGAAGCGACCAAGTATGAAATTAAATCCAAGATCATGAAGATGGTGGCGGAAAACCCATTTGAAGGGATGGTTGAGGAGAACCCATATAGACACATAAGGGATTTCACGACAATATGCAACACGGTGCGTCAAGAAGGAGTTCCCGATGAATGGTTCAAATGGAATCTATTTCCCTACTCACTTGCCGGCAAAGCAAAGACATGGTATTCGGTTGCGTCCTTTGAAGTTGAAGGCAATTGGAACAAGTTGACAAAGAAGTTTTGCGAGAAGTTCTTTCCAATGAGCAAGGTTCAACATCTAAGGAGGCAAGTGATCAATTTTATGCAAGGAGAAGAGGAAGGGATAGACCAAGCCTGGGATAGGTTTAATGAACTAATCGAACAAGGACCAAAACTCGGCTTCACCGGTGACGTACTCTTGCATACATTTTTCTTTTCCCTAACCCCTAGTTGCATGCGACACGTCGAAATGTGTGCAGGTGGGGATCTCATGGAGAAAACACTCACGGAAGCTGCCCAACTTCTACAAAAAGTTAGTAAAGCGGCTGCCATGCGAAGAGATTGGGAAACAAGACTTGCGGAAGAGCCGGAATTCAATTCAAGGAAGAAAAAGCTTGCTGATTTTTCTAAAGAGGCAACCCCGGAAGTCACAAAAGAGGAGCCGATCATGGAAAAGCTTGAACAAGAACACATCAAGTCAAGAACTACACCAAACGTCGACTTCGTCGCACCAAATGAGACGAACAAGAGAAGCATGTCAAGCGCGAAGCCACTAAGGGAGTTCGAACCAATGGATTGGGTTCCTATTGATTACGGAGAAGTATTCGACAAGAGAAGACCGTTCCCTAATCAAAAGGGAATGGCAAGAGCATTGGAAGTGGATTTCCCACCGGAGAGGAAAGCTGAAAATTCATACGACCTCGAAACCACCGCTGAGATTTTTGAAAAGCTCTTTGGAGATGACGTGGTGGATCCGGAACATATTGCCGAGGTGAAGAGGATCATGGGGTTCAAGCCCGAAGCATCACCATACGTTCGCCTTGCTGAAATTTATTCAATCGGATCCGAAGAAGAAGAGAAGATGACGCCGCACTTGAGTTGCGAGATCAACGGAGTTCAATGCAAAGCCTTATGCGACATCGGAGCCCAAGTAAGTGTTCTATCTTCTAAAATTTACGATAAAGTTCAATACCACAACCTAGACTTAGCTCCAACATCAACGAAATTAATTATGGGAGATGGTAGAACTATCAAACCTCTAGGTATTGCTTGCAACATGAAAGTAAAAATCTCTAGAAACTACATACCAACCGATTTCTTTGTTATTGATGCTTACCATAGTAATTCCGATCATATAATCTTAGGTAGGCCTTTTCTTAAGTTGGTTGATGCCGTGTTAGATGCCGGAGAAGGCAAAGTAACAATGAACCTTAATGGAACAAAGTACACATATAACTTTCTTCGTGCTTCTAAACACCTTACTCCTTTTCCTCCCGAAGATGAAGAAATAGAAGAGATAGATAGTCTTTGTTTTGTTGAAACCCTTAGAGACCCGCTGCAAAGAGCGATGGAAAATCAAATTAGTAATCAACAAGATGAAGAACTAGAGGAAGCAACAAAAGGCTTAGAGCCGCATGATGGAAGCGTGGAGGAAGAGAAGTTCGAAGACATAGGAGAAATCAAACCCGAGAAGCCACAAGTGCCCGAAGTAGACCTTAAACCTTTGCCCAAGGGATTAAAATATGAATTTTTGGGCCCAGACAAAACTTATCCAGTCATTGTGAGCGACGAGTTGAGCCCCGAAGAAAATGAAGCGTTGCTGATTTTATTAAAAAAAACATAGGAAGGTGATTGGATATTCAATCAATGATCTCAAAGGTATTAGCCCGACCTTTTGCACTCATCGTATACCAATGGAAGACCAATGTAAGCCCGTAGTGGACCATCAAAGGAGGCTAACCCATGCCATGCGAGAGGTAGTAAAGAAAGAGGTTATCAAGTTACTTGATGCCGGAATCATCTACCCGGTTCCGCATAGCGAATGGGTGAGCCCGGTACATTGTGTACCGAAGAAAGGAGGTTTGACCGTGGTGAAGAATGAGAAGAACGAATTGATACCGCAAAGAACCGTGACCGGGTGGCGGATGTGTATCGATTACCGTAAGCTTAACAAAGCGACGAAGAAAGATCACTTCCCCTTACCGTTCATAGACGAGATGCTCGAGAGGTTAGCAAACCACGCTTATTTTTGCTTTCTCGATGGATACTCGGGGTTCATGCAAATTCCTATTCACCCGAAGATCAACATAAGACAACATTTACGTGTCCTTACGGAACGTTTGCATATAGGAGGATGCCCTTCGGCCTATGCAACGCTCCGCCTCTTTTCAACGTTGCATGATGGCCGTTTTCTCGGAATTCATCGAAGAAATTGTTGAAGTGTTTATGGATGATTTTTCCGTTTACGGGAAGACGTTCATGGATTGCTTAGCAAACTTAGAAAAGGTCCTTACAATGTGTGCGGAGGTAGATTTGGTTTTAAATTGGGAAAAGTGCCACTTCATGGTTAAGCAAGGCATAGTGCTCGGACATGTTATATCCGAGAGAGGAATTGAAGTGGACAAGGCTAAGGTAGAGACGGTTGAGCAACTCCCACCTCCTACGGATATTAAGTCCTTAAGGAGCTTTCTAGGCCATGCCGGATTCTATAGAAGATTTATAAAGGACTTCTCAAAGATCACTAAGCCTTTAACACACCTTCTTCAAAAAGATGTGGCTTTCGACTTTGATGAGAAGTGTCTAGCGGCATTCCGGACCTTGAAAAATGCGTTGGTGAGTGCTCCCATCATCCAACCTCCGGATTGGAGCCAACCTTTCGAGATCATGTGTGACGCAAGTGACTACGCCGTAGGCGCGGTCTTGGGACAAAGAAAGGAAGGCCGAGTTCACGCCGTTTACTACGCTAGCAAAACTCTTAGTGGGGCACAATTAAATTACGCTACTACGGAAAAAGAATTGCTAGCGGTGGTATTCGCTTTCGAAAAATTCAGATCTTACATCGTGAACTCGAAAGTCATTGTTTACACCGATCACGCAGCCATAAAGTATCTCTTGGCTAAGAAGGAAGCTAAACCACGTTTGATTCGTTGGATCCTTCTTCTCCAAGAGTTTGATGTTGAAATTCGTGATAAAAAGGGGGTGGAAAATGTTGTGGCCGATCATTTGTCTAGGATGAATCGTGGGCAAGATGATAAAGAGCCCATAGAAGATAAGATGAGAGATGACCACCTCTATAGAGTGCTTGATAAAGATACTTGGATGATCGACATCATTCGAGCAATTCGAAAGATGCCCCTCGATCATCTAGAAAAAAACACTCAAAGGAAGATAATTTCGAAAGTAAGAAATATTTTTGGGATGCACCATACCTCTTCAAGCTTGGCAATGATGGAGTGATGAGAAGATGTGTGCCAAGAGAAGAGAGGCTTGAGATTCTAAGGAAGTGCCACTCGGCGGAGTACGGTGGGCACTATAGCCATTTTCGAACCGAAGCCAAAGTATGGTCGAGCGGATTCTATTGGCCGGAGATGCATGAAGATACTAAAAGATATGTTGCGTCATGCCCCGAATGCCAAAGAACCGGAAACATCTCTCAAAGGAATTCTATGCCTTTGAAATACAACTTGCAAGTCGACATATTCGATGTATGGGGCATAGACTTCATGGGGCCTTTTAAAAACTCATTTGGATTCGAGTACATACTTGTTATGGTTGATTATGTATCCAAGTGGGTAGAGGCTATACCATGTCGTAAAGCTTCCACGGAGGAGTCCATCACTATGATCAAGAACGTGATTTTTCCCCGTTTCGGTACACCGAGAATCTTGATAAGTGATGGAGGAACTCATTTCACCGGGAAGAACTTCAAAAAGTGCTTGTCCAAGTTGGGAATTGAGCATAGGGTCTCAACGGCCTATCACCCACAAACCAACGGACAAGCGGAGACGTCAAATAGGCAATTAAAAAGCATACTTAACAAAACCATAGAGAAGGGAGGCAAGGATTGGTCAAAGAAATTAGACGGAGCTTTATGGGCTTATCGAACGGCGTTTAAAACACCGATAGGTATGACCCCCTATCAATTCGTCTATGGAAAAGCTTGCCACCTTCCGGTTGAGTTAGAACATAAAGCCTATTGTGCGATTAAAGAGATGAACCTTGATCTCGATGCCGCGGTGGTGAAACGGAGAATTCAAATAAGCGAGCTAGAGGAGTTGAGGTTGAAAGCTTATGAAAACGCAAGCATATACAAGGAGAGAATCAAAAGGTGGTATGATAAAAGATTGAAGAAAAAAGAATTTAAAGAAGGAGATAAGGTCCTCCTCTACAATTCGAGGTTTAAAACCTTCGGAAAGGGGAAATTGCAAAGCAAGTGGGACGGACCTTATGTTGTGCATTCGGTGTTCTCCAACGGAGCGGTAACCATTATGGATATAAACGGCGATCAATTTGTGGTGAATGGACAGCGGCTTAAGGTTTACTACGAACCCGACGTCGTGCCCGTTCATCATGTTGACGTCTTTACCATGGAGGAAGAGCCCGAACGTCCCGCCTAGGACGAAAAACAAGGCACCAACTTCGTAAATAATTTTTCTTTTAGCTTTCCGGAGTTTTTCGCGAAGATTAACCGGGCCAACTTTTTCCCCACGGGGCCGAGGACGAAAAAAAATAGGGCGGTGTGCAAAAAAACCGGACCGCCCCGCCCCCGAGGCGGGTGGGCCGGCCGGCCCCGGCCGGATCGGCCCGGGGGTGGCCCGACGCCCGATGTCCCCGAATTTCGCCCGAACTCGCTCCTTTTCGACTTCCTTGTTTGGTCGAAAATTTTAAGGGAAGTGTAAAAAAGGAAAATAAGGTTCCCGGGGCTTTTCTCTCGAGACTATATATTTGGCCGAATTGGGAGCTCGAGAATCAATCCTTTCAAGCAATGTGTTGCACCCTTGTAGCAGCCATTGAGCCTCCAAAAAGCTTAGAGTTGAAGGTAGAAGCCAAGAAGCCATCGATGGAGGAGGCGATGCGATGCGAGGTCAAGCTACCCGTCAAGAGGACCGCACGTATCCGTTGCGGAGGACGTGTCCCGACCGGAGCTCTTGCATTTCGCCACCCCGTCAAAGGAGAGAAGGTCCCTACACCCGTTCGAAGGTCGGCACGTCTCCAAGGCATCAAGCGTAAGGATTACAAGGAGGTGTCGCCGGAGCCTAAGGAATATGGGGATAGCGACTACTCCGACGATCGTAGCCCGAGCTCGTGGGCGGCCGCCGGTAGAGATGATGATGATTGGGATGAGCATCCTTATGAAAGGACTCCCGAAGGCCCCAACGGCGACGGCAACGGCGGTGGCGAAGGCGACAACAATGGAGGTGGCGACGACGGTGGTGACAACAAAGTGGAGATTATGGCGACGACGACCCCTTCGGATTGCATCCGGTGTCCGTCGAGTTTGCCGTCAATCCATCGCAGCTCTCTACGCGTCGGCCGACGAATGTCTTCAAACCATGGAAGCGATGAAGCAGCGTATGGAGGACTTGGAGCGCGTAGTTGAAGATGACTACAATTTCCTTAACCGTAACGTGCGCAAACTTTTCGGTATGGTTGGAAACATGAGAGGCAAGTGGTGCAAAGCTTGCTCGAAGTACCATTAGATCTAGTTTTCCCCTTTGGTTTTTGTAAGATACGACGAGGACGTCGTATGTTTTAAGTGTGGGGGAGAGCTAGCTCGATAGCCTTAGCTTTTGAACTTCAAGTTTAGGTTCGGTTTAATCTTCGTGTGAGAGTCTTAGTGTTTTAATGAGTCTTTAGTTTTCGAGTCCGTTTTTAAATTTTTGCAAGCGTCTTAAATTAGTGTTGAGTCAAGAAAACCAAATAAAAAGAGTCTTATATATATCTTTGTGTTTTATGTATTGTTTATCTTTATTTACTTGTTTGTCTAATCTTCGATTCTTGATATATGAACACAAGTATGTGGTTTGAAAATCGTTTACCGTGGTGCTTAGTGGAATCGCTACTACTTAAAGTACCCATACCGCACTTCGATCTTGAGCTTCACATGCTAGTTGTGCTATGTTCGATGCTAAAAATTGGAGGATTTCAGTTCTGAAAATTATATTAAAACCCTTGTAATAAAGGTTAGCAAAATCTCTTTTTCCAAGTTGAGAGTATGAAAAAAATTCCTATCCAAAGCCAAGTTTGTTTTTTTTCGCTCCACCATAAGTGTGATTAGCACGATGAGTTAGGCTAGGACCCTTCTCTCTTGGTGAGTTTTAATTTCAAGCAATGATCATGTCCTTGTGCTTATCTTTTGTTGCTAGCCTCGTCGTTTATTCAGTTCATGACTTTCATAACGAAAGTCATGTATATCACTGGATTCCATACCCAACCCTATACATCTCTTTTGAACATCGTATTCCTTGAACACAACCTATTTTCAAAGTTTCGTCTCGTCTCTAGCATGATTTATTTAAAAATTTCAGATTGTGTGCATGCGAGAAAAGGGAGAATTGAAAGCTTTGAAAAGATGTCAAGAGAGAGAAAAATAAAGAGAAAAAGTATGTGTATGGAAAAGAAAGAAAAAAAAGAGAAAAAAAAATCATATGTGAATGAAAGAAGAAAAAAAAAGAGAGAAAGATGAGTTAGCAATGAAGATATGAGAGGGATGGATCAAGTGAAAGAAAAGAAAAATAATAAAGTGTAAGGAAGGATGTCACGTTGATTGTGAGACGAAACTTTTACTCTATTTCCAACCATGTGCAATCCGACAACGAGGACATCATTGGTGCCTTGAAGTCACAATTTTTTTTTGCCCTTGCACATGTCCACCATTCTAAATCTTCTCATCCTTGATATCCCTACATATGGTTAATTCTCATGATCATTGGCTTCGAAAGGTAGACAACCATTAGAGGAAGTTCTTAGTTTGACAATACTTGTGTTGATTGCGCTAGCCCTACCTATAGCTCCACTTTTACATGATATATGAGAGATTAATGGGAGGTGAGAGTTTTATAAAATTTGGTTAGGATAGACACTTCATATGAGTGACTTGAGAGAGCTTGGAGAAAGGTTTTTGTCTAACACTTGTTGCGGGAATTTTTGTTTTGAAAACCATAAAAAACCCTCCGATGGAAGCAAAGAAGTAAGTATGGCTGAAATTGAAAGCTTCGAGTGAAGAGTTTGAGTTGTGGGGTAAATCTTGACGTGGTAAAAATTCTAAACGCCCATGTTTATGATTGATTATCATTACTTTGTGTTTATGTATTAAAGATGAAGGGATTGACTAACTTGTGAAGAGGGATAAGTGGTACACGATTACACTCCTTGGACGAAGTTCTTTTACGAGTACTTGCTCGAGGACGAGCAAGAGCTAAGTGTGGGGGAGATGTTGACGGTGTATTTTGGTGCACCTAGCATGTTCATTACACTTTGGTTTGGATTTGATTATTGAACTAACCCGCCACTAGGCACACTAATCATATAACAAGTTCATCTTTGTGCATGCATTTGGAAGTGTTGTGTTTATGTAGGAAATCATGGACATAAAGGACGGATTCGCAATAAGTTCAAAGGAGCATTCATGGAGTCTTGTTCGTGTTCATGAGTTCGCTGAAATTACTTCCAATGGTGGTGAGGACCGAAGTGTTACGAGGAACACCCCCGGGGATTGAAGCGTAAAAGATCAAACTTCATGCAAAGAGAGCCTCCATCTTGATCGCGAGGATAACGGCGTCAAAATCATCCAAGTGGAAGGGGCAAAGTAGATAAGTGCACGAGGACCCACGGAGCAAAAAGGGCGACCGAACCGGCCGAAGCGGGCTCCGGGCCGGCCGGCCCGGTCGGATCGGCCCGGCCCCTTCGGCACCGGTTCGGTCCCGTCTTCCTTGCCCTCGAAGGATCTTCGACCCTAAAACCCCCGACGCGCCGCCAACGGACGAGAGAGGAGTTTATTCGCACCGAAGGCCATCTACAAGCTTGAGAGAGAGGAGGAGGATCTCCGACGGGAGATCAACCACCTCGAAGGAAGCACCCTCTCGTGGAGAAGAAGGAAGACACCGGCGGAAGGGAAACCATGATCAACGGTGCCATGACCAGCACCTTGATGGGGTAAACTTCTCATTCGTCCATGGGTTGTAATCGATCTTGAGATGTAATCGCACTTTGTCGGATTATCTATCTATCATCTTGTGTTGAATATACTTTAATGCTTAAGGCTTGCAACCATGCCGTAAAGGGAGTAAGGCCTCAATGCTTCCTTGGATCCATTCAAAACGCCGTGGCCATCAAAGGTCTAGTCATGATTACCTTCGCGTAGTGACAGTACGAGAGGAGGGAAAGGGCGAAACCGTGGTCACAACCCCGATAGATTAGATTGGTTTTTCATGTCTTTAAGCGATTGCATGCTCTAGTATCGTAGACCCGTGGGCGAGTGTCTTCTCTCTTGATCGTTTATCATTCTCTCTAGTGTAGTTTAGTGTTTTTTCTAGTATAATAGTAGTTAGGGTTTTAGTAGCTAGTGTGTCGTTGTTGATCGAACGCTTGTAATCCCCTTGCTCCGCGGATTGACAAGAACCTTGGGAATCCCGTGGTGAAAAAGGTGTGAGGTCCGTACGCTTGCGGATCGTAGAGGGATACGTCTTTTATCCGTCAACACTGGGGTACCTGTTAGCAACACGGTGCAGCTTCGGGTACTCTTGGGTGCAGCAGCCTTCGTCGCCCTCATCGACACCGTTTCGACCCACAGCTTCATCGGCGAGGAGGCCACACATCGCTCCGGACTCACCATCGAGCCGCGCCCTTGCCTCACAACCACAGTGGCCAATGGCGAGCGCGTCTCCTGCCCTGGGGTCATTCTCCAATCCCCGATCGTCATCAACAGCATGCAATTCCACGTTGACCTCTTTGTGATGCCGCTGGCCGGTTTTGACGTAGTCCTCGGCACCCACTGGATGGCCACGCTGGGACCCATCACATGGGACCTGGCCGCAAGGACCATTTCCTTCCAGCAGGACGGTCGCACCATATGTTGGCAGGGCGTGCCAACAGCACCACGCCCCCAAGAGACCGTGGCTGTGGCCGCGAAATCTCTCCTCGGCAACTTGTTGGCAGTCTTTTCCGACCTCTTCGGCGAGCCAACAAGCCTCCCGCCGGCCCGCGGCCACAACCACCGCATCATGCTCCAGCCAGGCACGTCCCCTGTGGCCGTGCGCCCCTATCGGTACCCGGCTACCCATAAAGATGAGTTGGAACGCCAATGTGCTGCAATGATCGAGCATGGTATCGTCCGGTGTAGCGACTCGCCGTTCTCCTCACCGGTCCTCCTCATCCGGAAACCGGATGGGTCATGGCGCTTCTGCGTGGATTACCACGCCTTGAATGTGATCACCATCAAGGACGCGTTTCCCATCCCGATGGTCGACGAGCTCCTCGACGAGCTCCATGGCACGCGCTTCTTCACCAAGCACGACTTACGGTCGGGGTACCATCAGGTGTGGATGCAGGCCTAAGATGCGCACAAGACCGCCTTCCGCACTCATGACGGGCTGTACGAGTTCCTGGTGATGACTTTTGGCCTCTGCAATGCCTCCGCCACCTTCCAGGCGCTCATGAACGACGTCCTCCACCCATTCCTCCACCGGTTTGTCCTTGTCTTTTTTGATGACATCTTAATCTACAGCAAAACATGGGCCGACCACCTGAGACATCTCCAAGCCGTCTTCGACATGCTCCGGCAACATCACCTCTTCATCAAGTGCAGCAAGTGTGCTTTTGGCGCACTGTCGGTGTTTTAGACCGGCAACCTACTAAGGGGAGTACCCGAAGTAGATGAATGTGGCCTCGCCGAGATCGGTAACTCGAAGGAAGAGACACGTGGCACACAATTTAGACAGGTTTGGACCGCGAGGTGCGTAATACCCTACGTCCTGTATGCTGCGTAGCTCTGGATTGATTGGGTACGATTACAAGATGGTGCAATTGTACGCCGTGAGATGAGATGATCAGAGAGGGGCCCCTGCCTCGCCTTATATAGTCCGGGAGGCAGGGTTACAAGTCGGAATAGGGAGAGAGTACTAGTCGAGTACGTCTAGGAGTCTTCCATACAGTGCGGGACATGTACAGCTTCCTAACCGAGTACTTCTCCTCTGTAGTCCTTGTGCTTCATGCCATCAGGTGCCATGCAGCGCAAGTCGGGTAGTCCCAGGGGCCCACCGAGTAGTCGGTCCTGGTACCCACCGAGGTAGTGGGCCCAGGGAGGTCCATACGACAAGCCCCCGAGTACTTTGTAGTCGAGAAGGATAGCTTCAAGTAGTCTTGACGGCCTTAATGAGTAGTCCCCAAGCGTCCCCGAGTACTACAAGTCAAAAGCCCTCAAGAGTAGTCGAAGCATCCCGAGGCTGGAATGTACTCCAGCTGATGTTTGAGCAATCTTGAAGTCTTCTCGAGTAGTCCCAAGCGTCCTCGAGTGCTGCCCTTGAAGGTCTTCAACAATGCCCGTGTTGTCTTGAAGCCGAAGCTGGTATGGATGTGCGATTGCAAAATCGCACTCCATATGGAGTAGCCCCCGAGCCTTAGGTTGAGTTGTAGACTCTGGCTGAGGGTCCATCTCAAGTTTTGACAAGAATATCCCGAAAAATCCGGAGAAAAAACCGAAGGACACGTGGCACGGAGCCCCCGAGCCTTAAGTCGAGTACTTCCTCTCGAATTGAAGGGTCATCTTGTAGAATGTGTCCTGATATGCTCATGAGTCTTGTCGCTTCCTAGGAAGTCGAGTAGAGGTAGCCGAGCCCCCGCGATGAGGCACGTCGACTAGTAGAAGTTGAAGAGTCACGCGCGGCCGCTGAGTCAGTCGAGCACAGACTTATCCATCCGGTCATTGGAGGAGCCACTGTTGGCTTATAAATAGAAGCCGAAACCCTTAGGGTTTTTTACCACGCGCATCTTCGGCCATTCCCAGCAATCCGTGCCTAGGAACCACCGCCAGCGTGCACTGCCACCGTCGAGGAGAGAATAGATCCGAGCGCGCCGCCATCGTTAGCCACCGACGCAGCCCCCGAGCGAATGCGAGTGAAGACTCCTTGCACTTGGAGAATGAAGCCTTCACCATGAAAGACCACGAAGGTCGCCGGCGGGAAGAAGAGGGGCCGTAAGGAGGCCGCCGGATCTGCCGCAGGGACATCACCGCCGGTGTCCCCACCACGGCCAGATCCAAACCGCGAGTGGAAGAAGTTAAAGGCCAAGACTGAAGACCTGCTAGACCTTCTGAACAATGGATTCCTCCGCGAGAAGGAAGTGGACATGTAGAGGGCCGCCGCCGGGGATCCGTACCCGATGGAGAAGAATGAAGATGAGATCCCGATGTTCACACGGTTTGCGGAGCGCGGGCGTTCTCTCCCGGCAAGCGATTTCTTCAAGGGACTCATGGGGTACTACGGCGTCGAGTACCTCAACCTCTATCCCAACGGTATTTTCCACACTGTCGTCTTCGTTCATTTCTGTGAAGCTTTTCTGGGGATCAAGCCCCATTGGATCTTGTTCCGGAAGTTCTTCCGGGTGAAGACGCAACCCAGCGCCAGCAACCCTCGGGTAGTCGGAGGAGCGCGGATCCAGATGTGGGAGGACGCCGCCGAGCAGTACCTCTCGTACAAACTCATAGACTCCAACCAAGACTGGAAGGCCAAGTGGTTCTACGTCACGAACCACCATCCGGGGTTGCCGAAGTCGAGTGGGAAGCAGCCCAAGCACGCCCGTGGTGGAACACAGAGCCGACGATGCAGGAAGGGATCCAGCTCCCCGAGTTGTTGGCGCGGATCAAGGTGCTGAGGGAAGCCGGGCTGAGGGCGAGCACGCGGCCTTCAGCTTCATGAAGCGCAGGGTGCAGCCACTGATGGCTCGCGACACCCTGGGGTTCGAGTACACCGGCGACGACGACACGTCACGGGTGCCTGGAGACGAAGTCGACGATGACGACATTGTCGACAGGCTGGCTCAGATCTTCAAGGACATGCCGCCGTACATGGCGTGCCCTGTACTGGAGTACTCCGCCGCGCGCCCGTTAAAGGAGGTAAGTAGCCGCACCCAGTGTCGAGTACCCATTCCATGTGAGTAGTCGCACTGTTGAGTTGTTTCTTGCAGGACGACTTGAAGAAGTTTGTCTCCGAGCCGCCGCCGCCGCCCCCTCAGGAAGTCGAGATCCCAGAGGAGGGGAAGACCAAGGCCAAGGAGCGGCGTGAGGTCGGCGAACGAGACGACACCGTAGTCGTGGAGGACACGTCCGACAAGGACGACGACGAGGAGACGCTGCAGGACCGCTTCCAGCTGTGGTCGAGGTTCAGTCGTCCTGGCCTACCTCATGTCCCTCTCGTTCAAGATCAACCGGCTAGCCTGGAGGCTAGTCTGGCCGCGCCACCAAGGAGGCCGCGCAATGCATCCCGGAAGCGCATGGCGAAGAAATTGAAGGTCACTAAGACCACGTCTCAGGAGGTAAGCCGTCTTTACTGATGTGGTCGAGTACTCGTGTCTCGAGTTGATGTGTTGGCGACTGAGCTTCCTTGCTTGCAGGAGTTGCCGCCTACGGAGCCTGTTGATCAGGGTGACGAAGGCGAGTGGGACACGGTGGGGGAAGCCGCTGGGAGTCGAAGCCCAGCCCCCACTGTCGAAGAACTCTTGGCGCAGATGGAGCGCCAGCCCCCTGCTGCGCAGGAGAACACAGAACCCGCTGCTGCTGCTGTGGAGGAGGCAGCATCCGTGGAGGTGCAGGAGGAGGCGCCTGCGGAAGCTGGACTGGTGGACATCGCCAGCATCCTCGGCGCCCCGACCGTGAGGGTGGTCCGGTCAAGCTTGTAAGTGTTAAGTCTTCCCGAGTAGTACTTGATGTGGTAGTCGTACTTGATTGACAACCGACTTGTGTACTCTGCAGGAAATCGACGGATCTGTCCTGGGAGGGCGATGAACCCTCTGCAGTGGTGGCAGAAGAAGAAGTCGTGCCGCCCGCTGAGGAGTCCGCTCCCGCCCCTCAGGCGGAGCCCGAAGCGCCGGCCGCTGAGGCTACGTTGCCCGAAGCCAGCGTAGTTGAAGGTGAGTACTCTGCTGAAGTTGGAGTGGCTTCGTAAAGTAGTCATAGTCGTATGTTGACTAATACACTTGTCTTCTTGTCGACAGGTGCTGAGGCCGAGAGGAACAATATCGCGTCGGCGGTGCCCGTGGAGAACTTGACACCAGAGACTCAGGAGGCTACCGGAGGAGCCCCAGAGCTGATGGAGGTGGCCGCCGGAGGAGCCGCCGCGACGACTGGAGGAGAGGAGGCTGCCACGCTGCCAGAACCCGCTCTGGAGGTGGTCGTTCGCTCCCGGAGATCCAAGACGCGGAGCCCATCCGCTCTGCACCAATGACCGAAGCCGCCACGAGTAGTCGTGGCGGGATCAAGTTGTTGGCGGACGACTTGGTCGATCCGGCAACGGTGGCTCGACACCTGGAGGCAGTTCGCCAAGCCGAGCAGTGGATGAAGGTGAGTAGTTGTAACTCTTGAGTAGCCAATCCTGTAGCGTTGAGTACCCATTTAATGTGAATTTTGTGTGCAGGACGTCGCTGAAAGGTCCCGCCTGAAGTCGGAGATGCTTCAGGGGTACGGCGACGCTGTCCTTCGGGCCGAGGTGCTGGAGGACCAACTTGTAAAGTCCCGGAAGCACGCTGCCGCCATGCAGTCCAAGCTGGACACCACCTTCGCCAAGTACCACAATGATATCCAGGAGATGTAGGCAAAGGGCGACGACTTGGTGCGGAAGAACAAGTCGCTTCGCAACAAGAACAAAGGTACACCACTTGTCTTGATGAGTACTTGTTGGAGGTCGAGGGGTAATCTAACCCGTTGTGCCTTGTTGCTTGCAGAGCTTGAGACTAGGGTAGAACAGTTGAAGACTTCAGAGATGGATCTAAAGAATCTCTTCTACCGGGAGCAGGAGGCCCGCCAGGTACTCGAGTTAGATTATAAGGAGCTTGCCGACGAGTGCGACAAGCACATGAAGCTCCGTATTGCATCCGATCGTGACCTCGTCAACTGCTACAAATCGTTGCAGAAGTTGAACGAGGATTGTGAGAAGCTGCGGGCCCAGCTGAAGGAGCTTGAAGAAGCCGCGCTTCTTATCGCGAGGCTGCTGGTGCCTCACCCTGGCAGTCCCAAGATAGCGCCACTGGTAGATCGACTGAAGGAAGCCCCCAGCCGGCTGGCGGCCTATGTGAAGCATCTGGCGAAGTCAATCCCGAACTAGGTGCTAGCCTTCATGAAGTCATACTTCCCGAAGGCTCCCGTAGATGTAGTCGCCGGTGGACTAGCTGCCAATTGTACCGACGAGCAGTATGCGGAGCTGCTGGAGCACATGGCGCCCATTGCGGATCAAGTTGCCGAAAAGCTTAATCTCCAGTAGCCCTGTAATAGTTAGCTCGTAGCAATAGATGTACAAAAACAATTTTAATGAAATTGTTTAAGTATTAATGAAGAAAAGTTCCATCAATGAGTACTCGTAGTCGCGATCTCAGAGTGTGGAGTCCCATCGTGGAGTTGTCGCGAGTAGTCGTACTCGGCAGTAGTCCCGTTGAGGGAAGTAGACAGTAAAGAAGTTGATGAACAATCGAACTTTATTACTGAAGAAGTACACCTGGATGGCCAGGGCCGTAGTTTCAGAGTAGTCGCCAGGACCCGGAGGCCGCCTACGGCTAAGTGGTGCTAGGGCGAGTAGCCGCTTACAGCAGCAGATCCGTAGGTAGCCGTGTAGGCTGGATCTAATAGTGCATGGTCTCTCAGTAGACCGCTGCTAGAGTCCTTTGTCGCTCGTCGCAGCCCAGGATCCGTATGTAGCCGCATGGGCAGGATTCTGGAGAGGAGTAGTCCGGAGACTGGTGCCTGGACCCGGAGGCCGCTTACAGCGAAGGAGTAGTCCGGAGACTAGTGCCCGGACCCGGAGGCCGCTTAGGGGGGGGGGGGTCTTGATGTAGTCGTGTAGACTTGAGCCCAGGAGTAGTCGCGTAGACTAGGCGTAGAACCGACAGAGTTGGTCGACGTTCCACGAGTTGTTGACGTCTTCGCCTTCAAGTGTCTGGAGGCGGTAGGAGCCCGGCCCGGTCACCTTTGCGACTGTGAATGGACCTTCCCAGGGGGAGCTGAGCTTGTGTAGTCCTTCTGTGTTCTGGATACGACGGAGGACGAGATCGCCAACGTTGAAGAAACGTTCCTTGACGTTGCGGTCGTGGTAGCGTCGGATACCCTCCAGGTACCTTGCTGATTGGACGAGGGCAGCGCATCGAGCTTCTTCGAGTCCATCGATGTCAACTCGTCTGCTGTCTTTAGAGACGCCTTCGTCGTAGTGCTCCACTGCTGGTGAATCCCATATGACATCAGCAGGGAGGATTGCTTCGGAGCCGTAGACCAGGAAGTAAGGGGATTGCCCCGTTGGCTTGAAGGGCTGAGTACGTAGCCCCCAGAGTGCATTGGGTAGTTCCTTGATCCACTTGCCTCCTTTGGAGTTAGCAGCGTCGTGTAGCCGCTTCTTGAGAGCGTCGAGCACCATCCCGTTGGTGCGCTCGACTTGTCCGTTGGCCCGAGGATGGGCAACTGAGACATATCGGACGTCGATCCCGCTGTTCTCACAGTAGTCCCAGAACTGGTGGTTGTTGAAGTCCGTAGTGATGCACGAGTTCGTCCAGGAAGTCGAGTACTCTGTCAGCCTTGGGGCATGTGACCGGCTTGACCTCGATCCACTTGGTGAACTTGTCGATGGCCACCAATACTCTGTTGAATCCACCTGGCACAGTTGGAAGTGGCCCAATCATGTCGAGCCCCCAGCAAGCAACGGGCCAGGTTGGCGGTATGGTGACTAGCTTGTAGGCTGGGACGTGTTACTGCTTGGCAAAGTATTGAAATCTTTGGCACCTTCTGACGAGTTCTTCAGCGTCGCCCAGAGCTGTGGGGCCAATAGAAGGCTCGCCGGAAGGCCTTGCTGGCCAGCGTACGAGAAGACGCGTGGTTGCCGCAGACGCCCTTGTGGATCTCCTCCAAGATGTCCTTGCCTTCTTGGCGGGGGACGCACTTCATGAGTAGTCCAGAAGATGCGCCCTGCTTGTAAAGCTTGTCTTCGACGAGGACGTAGGACTTGGCGCGGTGGATGAGCTGCTCAGCCAAGTTTTTGTCCGAGGGAACCTTCTGCTCACTGAGGTAGTCGATGAAGGGTTGCCTCCAGTCCGCGTCGATCATCATGACCTCCTGGCCAGCTGACGGATGCGCTGGGACAGTGGTCGGTGGCGCCGGCTCCGGGATGGATGGCGTGTGGAGCTCGTGGATGAAGACACCCGCTGGTACTTGAGCGCGAGTAGAACCAAGCTTCGACAGGACGTCCGCTGCAACGTTGTTGTCACGGACGATGTGGTGGAACTCGAGATCGTAGAACTTGTTCTCGAGCTTGCGGACTTCTAGGCAGTAGGCGTCCATGTTCTCCTTGTTGCGGTCCCAGGACTTTTTGACTTGGTTGATGACCACTGCGGAGTCGCCGTAGACTAGTAGCCGCTTGATGCCCAGTGAAGCCGCGAGGCGGAGCCCGTGTAGCCGTTGGAGAGATCAGGAGTACCCCTGCACCTGCGCCCTCGAGGTTGAGTGAGCCGTCGAAGTACATCACCCAATGCTCTGGTCGCACGGTTGGAGTAGGGTAGCTGATTCTCCCGCCACTCCACCATGAAGTCGACTAGCGCCTGCGACTTGATGGCTGTGCATGGCTTGAAGTCGATGGTGAGGGCGCCGAGTTTGACTGCCCACTTGGAGATTCTTCCAGTAGCATCTTGGTTCCGCAGGATGTCGCCTAGCGGGTAGTCGGTGACGACGGAGATCGAGTACTCCTGGAAGTAGATCGTAGCTTCCGCGAGGTGATGAGTACTGCGTACAGAAGCTTCTGTACAGGCTGGTAGCGTGCCTTGGACTCTGACAGGACCTCGCTGACGAAGTAGACTGGGCGCTGGACTGGATAAGCGTGGTCGTCTTCCTGCCGCTCGACGACGATGGCAGATGCGACCACATGGGTAGTCGCGGCGAGGTAGAGCGATGGCGCTCGCCTTTGCGAGGAGCCGTGAGGACTGGCGGCTTCGATAGGAAGTCCTTGAGCTGGGCAAGGGCTTGATCCGCCTCTGGGGTCCACACGAACTTCTCTTGGTGCTTGAGTAGTTTGAAGAAGGGGAGCACCTGTTCTCCAAGCTTCGAGATGAATCTGTTCAAGGCCGCCACCCGGTCAGCTTCTGGACGTCTTTGATGCACGTGGGAGCTTTCATGCTGATGATGGTGGAGATCTTCTCGGGGTTGGCTTCGATGCCGCGTTGGCTGATGATGAAGCCGAGTAGTTTGCCCGAAGGTACGCCGAAGACGCACTTGTTCGGGTTGAGCTTCCAGCGGTACTCGTGCAGAGATGCGAACGTCTCTTCAAGGTCGTCGATGAGGGTACTGGAGTTTCTGGTCTTGACGACCACGTCATCCACGTAGGCTTCGACGTTCTTGTTGAGTTTCCCCTAGAAGCAGGCCTAGATAGCTCTTTGATAGGTGGCGTCGGCGCTCTTCAACCCGAAGGACAAGGTCGTGTAACAATACGCGCCAAACGGGGTGATGAACGCAGTCTTCTCCTGGTCTTCTTACTTGATCGCGATCTGGTGGTACCCCGAGTAGTAGTCGAGGAAGCAGAGCAGGTCACAGCCCGCCGTGGAGTCGATGACTTGATCAATCCGCGGAAACCCGAAGGGGTCCTTGGGGCAATGCTTGTTGAGATCGGTGTAGTCGACGCACATCTTCCACTCGTTCGAGTTCTTCTTGCGGATGAGGACGGGGTTGGCGAGCCACTCAGGATGGAAGACTTCTTTGATGAAGCCAGCCGTGAGTAGTTTGGCGAGTTCCTTCTTGATGGCATTCCGTCTGTCGTCGGCAAAACGGCGGAGGTGTTGTCGCTTGGGGTGGCATAAGGATCGACGTTGAGGCAATGCTCGATCAACTCCCTGGGCACTCCTGGCATGTCCGATGGCTTCCACGCGAAGATGTCGCGGTTAGCCCGGAGGAAGTTGATGAGCGCGTCTTCCTATTTGGGGTCGAGGCCGGCCCCGATGGTGGTGGTCTTCTTCGCGTCGCTTTGTCCCAAGGTCGATCGTCTTGACCAGGACCTCCTCAGCTGGTTGAGGCTTGTTGGCTTTGTCAGACTTCTCAGGGATGTCGAGTTCACTTGGGGCAAGCTTCTTCGACACGGCGTAGACCTCCATCATAGCATTGGGTACTTGATTTGTGGAGGCGATCTCCACAGCTTCCATGTCGCAGTCATGCGAGATCTTCAAGTCCCCTTGGAGAGATAGTACACCTGCTGGGCTTGGCATCTTGAGTACCAAGTAGGTGTAGTGGGGCACCGCCATGAACTTGGCGATGGCCGGTCTGCCGAGGATGGCATGGTAGGATGTCTCGAAGTCCGCGACCTCGAACTTGACGTACTCGGTACGATAGTTGTCCCGAGATTCCCCGAAGGTAACTGGCAGGACCACTGAGCCCAGCGGGATAGCCGCGTTACCGGGGACGATGCCGTAGAAAGGCGTGTTGCTCTTGGTGAGCATGTGGGTGATGTAGAGCTTCATCTTCTTCAAGGTCTTGGTGAAAAGGACGTTGAGCCCGCTTCCACCGTCGATGAGGACCTTGTTGAGCTTGGAGCCCGCGACCACCGGCTTCAGGACGAGAGGGAACCGCCCTGGTTCGGAGAAGCTGGTCCATTGATCCGCGCGGGAGAAGGTGATGGGTACCTCCGACCACCTGAGGGGGGTCGGTACCGCTGGTTCAATGCTCATGACTTCTCGACGAGTAGCCTTCTGCTCCCGTCTGCTGGGTAGTCCGCCGAAGAGGACGTTGACAGTCTTGTCGGGTTCCTGGAAGTCGCCGTTGTCTCCGTCGTTCTTTTTCTTGCCTTTCTTGTCGTGAGGGTGCGGTGGTTCTGGAGTACTCTTGAGTGCTCGCCTGAGTTGGTAGCACTACTCGGTAGTGTGGTTGCCGTCCAGATGCCACAGGTACTTCTCTTTCAGCAAGTCTTCGAAGCCGCCGGAGTTCTTCTTCGAGTTCTCCTTCGCAGTGCGCTGGATAGCCGCGACCGTGTTGTCTGGCTTGCGCTTGCGGTTGGGACCCGAGTAGTTGTTGTTGTTGCTGCGACCGCCTTGGTTCCCGTTGTTGCCGCTGCCGCCGCCCGTGTTCTGCTTGTTTCTGCCACGAATGGCATCGTACTTGGCATTGGCCTTGTCTTCTTCATCCGCCCAAGACGTGATCATGTCCTTGAGGTGGGGGATGGACTTGGGGCGGCGACGACCGAAGTCTTCGAAGGTTCGGCGGTGGTAGAGGTCGTCTTGAAAGAGGTCGATGACCTCCTTGTCGGTGACGTCGACTACGGTAGCGCGCTTGTTGAAGAAGCCGCGCATGTACTTGCGGAGGGTCTCGCCTTGTTCCTGCTTGACCATGGCCAGGTCCATGCGAGTACCCGAGCGTCCCATGGCGCCCACGAAGTTGCTGGTGAACTGCTCCTTCAGCTGGTCCCACTTGTCGATCGAGTGCTTGTCCAGCGACTCGAGCCATGTGAGTGGGGCTTGGTCCAGGCAGAAGGGGAAGTAGAGGCACTTGGTGTCGTTTTTGCCGCCAGCGTTCTCGATGGAGAGGGCGTAGCACCTGAGCCACTGGAGGGGGTCCTGCTTCGCGTCGTACTTGGTGATCCCCAAAGGCTTGAACTTGTCGGGGAGGAGAAAGTTGCGAAGTCGAGGTGAGAAGGCGGGGAAGCCGTCGTTGTGGCCTGCAGTGGCTGACTTCTTCCGCCGCAGCTCTTCAATCTTGTGGCGGGCGTCGTAGCCGCCCTGTGAGGCTCCGGAGGCGTGTCTGTTTGCGTGGTCTCGACCGCCGCGACTGCCGCCGCCTCCGGCCCTCCTATTGGCTCTGTGGTTGGAGCTTCCGCCGTCGCTGCCGCCGCCGTCAGGGTCGCGGCCGCCGCCGTCAGGGGCGCGGTGAGGGACGACCTCACGGTTGCTGTTGCCATCCTGTGAGGGTCCGCCGGCGTTTGCGCGTGTACGGTTGGGCTGAGCAAGGAGCTCGGCTCGAGTACGGTTGCGGCCAAGGTCAGCGCTACGACTTGTAGCTTCGTTGTCGCGGTTCCTGGCGGGGGGAGGCTGATTGACCCTGTTGTCGACCCGCATGAAGTAAGCATCTTCAACGAGCTTGGCGATGACCTCTCCAGCGCGTATTCCCTGAGCCTGGTGTGCGATCGCTGTGATCAACATGAGGCATTGCTCGGGGGTAGTGTGTACTCTGCTCTCGACCGCCTCGAGAGCTTCCGCAAGGTTGCGGATGGGGAGGTTGTCTCTGAGACGCCGGCGCCATTCGTTGTGCTTCCTATTACGCTCACGTCGAGCGTCCCTGTTGGCGGCGGTCTCGTCTGCAGGTGCATCAGTAGACAACTCGTCTGCGGAGATGTCTTCAAGGTACCCGTCCTGGGCTGTCCCTGAGGGTCCTGGTGTGTCGCCGGCAGCCATGAAGACTTGGCGATCAGGGTTGCCAAGACTGGATTCAGAACTCGCCACCTCAGTTGGGGTGTACGAATCAGCTCAGGCAAGTGGTGTTCCCTCCTGGAACGGGAGCGAGTCGAGGTAGGCGACGTAGCGTGAGTCTCCACTTATCAGGTCCGCGGGCTTGCGATGCGGCCGATGAGACGAATCTCCCGGCAGGTGTGGACGTTATGACCAGCCCAGAGGTCGGCCCTGATAAGGGGTGCTCTGTAGTGTTGTCCTCGGACTCGGGATCCTCTGGGTCCGACCCGAAGTTGAACTCGTACGCGGAATCCGAGTAGAAGACGGAGAGGGGGTTGGAGTCCGAAGCGTGGCCGGGGGCGGTGTCGGAGTCCGAGTTGTACTCGAGTACGGGCTCCTTGCCGGCCCGGCGCGAAGAGGGAGCCCCCGTGCAGGCCCTGCTGACATTGCGAGGGCCACGCGTGGAGCGTTCGGGGGGTGGTGAGACCACATGCGATGGCTGAGTAGCCGGCTCGCATGCGATAGCCCACGGAGACGTCGAGTTCGAGTTGGAAGCAGACCCGAGCTCGAAGTCAGCGTCATGATCGAAAAGCGAAAATTCGCCGAACTTGCCGGCGAGTTCGCCTGTGACAACTTCAGGGAGCGTCACGAAGCCGGTCTCCGGGTTGGGCGGCATGGTGAGGCGGTGCTGGAAGGATCCCGCGCCGTCAGCAGTGCAGACCCAAGCGCCGAATGTCGGTGCGGAATATGGTCCCGACACTAACCAGTAGATAACGCCTAGGTCTATCCCTCAATGGTCGATGCCAAGCAACAAATGACACAAGGTTTTATCCTGGTTCCGGCCGAGGGGGCCGTACGTCCAGCAGGGGCGTGCTCGTGGCACTATATTGCTCAGCACGGGGGTGCTTGTATTGGGGCAAGTACAAGCAAGGCGGGAGAGGAAGCGTGGCTTCCTAGTCCCTGTGAGAGTGGTCGAAGATGTTGTGGGAGAATGAGAGAGTGAGTGCACGGTGTGTTGTGCTCGACTGTGCTCGTTCCCCCCCCCCCCGAACCTGTCTCCCTGTGGCTGGGGGCTCGCCTCCCCTTTTATAGGCCAAGGGGGCGGCGAGTTACATGCACGCCGCGCTACCTAGCTACGTGTGGGAGCACGTCGTGCTACGGTGTAGAGCGGGCGGCCGTCCGGACGATCTTCGCTACGATCCGGCCATGATGGCCTACCTCGTACCCGAACAGTGGCGGTTCGAGGGTAGGGAGGCGGCGGATGGCGATGGCGTCCTCGATAGGCTTCGAGGGAGGTGCGATGATGGGCGGGTACGGGGTACGGGGAGCGGGGCGAACGGCGTTCCTTCCCAATGAGCTCGCGGTAGTGGAGTGGTTCTTTGCGGTGCCGGCGTGCGCCTGCGGAGTCGGGCGTGCGCCTGCACGCACGGGTACGGTAGCCGCGCCGTTACAGTGGCCGGGATGGCCATCCACCGGCCTAGCACCCCTCACCTAACCTGCAGAGTCACGTGAAAGTGGATCGAGGGTGCGCCCGGCCCCCTTTCGAGGGTCGGGCGCGTTAGCCGTACAGTAGCGGGCGCGCGGTGTCATGGGACTGACACCGGCCGTACCGCACAGTCCATCCCACAGTGGCGGGGATGGGCTCCTCCCTGGGGAGTTGGTGCGGCGGCACCGGGGCGTGAGCCCGGGGTGCATGATGGCGCCGCCCCGCGGCGTCAGGGCGTTAAATGCCCAAGTACGGGGCCGGCGCACGCGTGCGCGCGCGCCGTGAGCGTGGCGGGTCCCCGGCCGAGGGCGGGGCGGACCCTCGAGCGAGACGGGACTCGCTCGAGGGGGAGCGTGCCCTCGAGCGGGACGGGACCGCTCGAGGAAAGGGTCGCCCCTCGAACGAGGCGGAGTCCGTTCGAGGAGGGGGGTTGCCCCTCGAACGGGGTAGAACCCGCTCGAGGAGGAGCGCGTCCTCGAGCGAGGCGGAGCCTGCTCGAGGGGTCTTCCCCGTGGGCCGTCTTGGTGGGCCGTCAGGATCCCGACGTAGGCCGTGCCCTGCATGGTTAGTTTCCTGCATTGTTAGGCTTAGCTTATTTCGATGCAGGGATTTAAGTGAGGGTTCCCCCATTGTTTAAGGGGACCCCTAGGGCGGTCCCCGACGGTAGCCCCCCGAGCATGCGGGTTTGCCATTGAGGCTCCCGCGGATGCGGAACCTACCGATAGGACGTTCTTCCCTCCTTGTTTGCGAACGCTTTCCGTGGGGCCGCGTCGGCGGACCCGCGGGTCTAGCCCTCGAAGCCTGCGGGGAGTGTGGGCTCTCTGCGAGGGGGTTAACCGCGAGCAATTCGGGGTCGAAAAGGCGTGGCACATATGCCAACCGGCATCGGCGGTATTTCGGCGGCATCGGGGGTGCACGCTCCCCCCTGTCCTTTGTCTCCGGCGGGTGCAATTTCAAGGAGGTGTAACCGTGCGTCAAGCCCCCGAGCCTTGGCCACGTTCGAGGCGATCGGGTCGAGCCCGACGACTTGTTTTTTATCGCGCCCTCGCCGTCCCTCCGCGGGACGGAGGGTGAGGTTTCCACGACTCCCATCGAGCGGGTCGCGAATCGCGGATTCCTCATCGAGGCGCTAGCGGGTGGTTCAAGTGGACGTCCATGCCCCGTTCGATAAGGGTAGGCTGCGCGGTCGGAGACACGTCCATGGAAGCGCTTGCGTGGGTTTGCTAGGTGGGGCTCGGTCCCGTTCGCTAGGGACCGAGGGCGCGGAAGCTCTCCCTCGGTGGGATCCCCCGGCTAGCCGCCCTCGGCGGCTCTCGAACACGACATGTGGGGCACCCTCGAGCCGACGGGCTCGAGGAACGGCTCGGATGCGCGTGCCCTCGTCGTCCCTAACTCTATGATCTGGGGTGCCTGTTCGAACCCGTCGAGGGTCAGGCTTCGAACCTCTGATCAGTAAGGCCGTGCGGGGCCGTGCATGGACAGCCCCGTCTTTTCGCGTTTGCGGCCGTCGAGGGGTCTGAACGTGCCAGCCCTCGAGGTGCTTGTTGGCAGCACGGCGCGGTATGAGTGCTTTCGGTGTCGCTCTATTTCAAGCGTGACCTGGGCGATCCTCTTACGCGCGTGCCTTCTTTTAGAGGGTTGACATTGTCTCGAGTTGGGGTTCATGCCGCTCGAGGGTCCTACGTGGCATGGGTGCCCGCGGTGGTCTGCTCTACGTCGAGCGAGTCCGGGCGACCTTCTCACGCTGATGTCCCATCGAGGGTCGTCTTGTTTCGAGTTGAGGGTCATGCCGCTCGAGGGTCCTACGTGGCATGGGTGCCCGCGGTCGCCTGCTCTACATCGAGCAGGTCCCGGGCGACCTTCTCACGCTGACATCCCATCGAGGGTCGCCTTCGTCTCGAGCCGAGGATTCGCCTCGCTCGAGGGCTCTCCTTGCTTGGCAAGGGGCCCGGGCATTTAATTGCCTTGCGGTCGTGGCCGCGGGTTTTGCGAGCGCGGGCGCGCCTTTTTAGGCGTTGCGGCGCGCGCGCGCGCGCGTAGTGGGCGGCGCGGCGGGGCGGATGTGACGGTTTTGCCTCGGTCGGCGCCGGTCTCGCCGTAATGATGACCCGCCCGTAGTGTTTGAGCCGCCGCGGTCGTGGTGGGGCCCGCCCGTCGACGCGATGGAAAGATTCCTGCCGGTTAATGCGGCGGGGCGTCCGCTCGGAGAACTCGCCCGTTGCCTATAAAACTGCGGGGAGGAAGGGACGGCGGTTTTTTACCTTGGCTTCTCACCGTTTTCAGTCTCTCGTCCCTTCGCCTTCGTCCTGCTCTTGCCATCGCGCGGGCTCGCTGCTTAGAGCTTTCTCCTCGTTTCCTTGTTCTTCGCCTTTGCATTCGCTCGTCCCCCCTCATGGCGCCGCCTCAGCTTCCGATCAAGATCCTGGAGCCGTACGCCTGGGAGAGGTCGATCGTGACCCAGCTCGCCCTTGGCGAGTTGGTCGCCGCCGGCCAGCTGTCGGCCAACGAAGAAGGGCGCCCGGCGGAGTGGATCGTGCCGCCTGCGACGCACCTCGAGCCCAACCCGCCGGAGGGCTACGTGGTGAGCTTCCTCCGCTACCACGAGCGCGGCTTCAACGCGCCGGCGAGCACCTTCATGCGGGCAATGTGCCACTACTACGGGGGTGGAGCCGCACAACTTCGCCCCCAACGCTATCTCGCGGGCGGCCACGTTCGTGGGCGTACGCGAAGGGTACCCCGGGGGATCCCGGTCAATTGGGAGCTGCGGGTACACCTCTTCCGCGGGGAGCTCGTCACGCGGCCCACGTCGGAGCCGAGGACCCGCCGCGCGGTGCGCGCGCGGCGGGATGTCGCTTGCCTGCGGGGACAACTCAAGGATTTCTACATCCCCTGCACCATGACGACGAACAACGCCGGCTGGGAGCGGGGATGGTTTTATCTGCGCAACACCGAGCCCGGCCTCCCCCCCTACACCGGCCGGGTGTTCAAGAAGAGGCCGGACTCCTGGGGCTACGGGTTGCCTACGGCCAATCATCGGGCGCGGCAAGAGTCCGTCCTCGCCGCCCTGCGGCGGCTGGCGAGGGAAGGGCTCAACGCGATGGGCGTCCTCGCCTTCCTTCATCACCGGCGAATCGTGCCGTTGATGGAGAGGCCTCTCTGCATCTTCGAGATGACGGAGGCGGCCAACCCCGTTGACCTGGCGAGGTCGCGGATGCTCCTGACGCCGCTGGAGCGGCCGTACGCGCTCACCGGGCGCGGAGCGCCGTCGACACCCGGACGCCGCTACCTGCGGGTCGGACCCCGTGGGATATCGAGATGCTCCCCACCGGCCCGTTGGTGAGTGTGGTTTTTGATTTTGTTTTAGTCCTTGTTCTTGCTTCCGTTCTTCCGATGCGCCATTGTCGCTCTTGCGCGCGGCACCGGTGCGGTTCAACGCCGCCAAGTCTGTTCCACCCACCCCCGACTCCCCGTGCGCTCGGCGGGCGGCGCGGGCGGGGCGGCGGGGAGCGAGCGCGCGCGCAAGAGGGAGCACGCGAGGGCGGCGCAAGCGCGCCGTGACGCACGGTCCGCGGAGTACCGGAGGCGGGAGGAGCTGGGGCTCTCCTCCCCGGACATCGAGGAGCCCTCATCCTCGGAGCAGGACGAGGAGGAAGAGTACGAGGGGGAGGGCCCCTCGGACGGGTGGCGCCCTGCGCCCCCGTCGCCGGAACCCGCGCGGCGTCGGGGGGCGGCTTCGCACGGGGCGGGCGCACCGGCGCCCGTCGCCGGCAATCATCGTCGGGGAGCGGCACGCGCGCGCGGGGTGCCGCGCGCGCGCCACGGAGGCGCGCGCGGCGGACATGCGCGCGCGCGCGCGTCAAGCGTGCCCGCACGCGGCGGAGGGAGCGCGTCGCGCGCGCGGCGTTGTCGTCAAGGGGCGCGTCGGCGGGGGCGTGCCGTGCGCGGGGCAAGCGTGCCCCCGCGCGCGGTGGCGTCATTGGGGGGGGGTGCGGCATCGGGCGCGCCCGCGCGTGCGGTGGGCGTGCCCGTTCGTGCGGCGGCGCCGTCGGGGAGGCGGCGGCGGCGCAGCGCGGCCGGCGCGCCGGCCTCGTCCGCGGAGGCCTCGAGGAAAAGGAAGCGGGCCTTTTCCTCCGCGAGGTAAGGAACTTTGTCTTCCTTTGTTTTGGCTTTAGTTTTTCGGTTATTAGATGATTTAACCCTCCGTTCGTGTACGCGCGGGCGGTGCCAACCGTTCCTCCTCTTGCACCGGCCAAGGTGCGAGGACGGACGCGTCGATCCCCACCCGGCGGCGTTCGTCGAGGGGGGTCGCGCCGGGGACAAGCGCGGCGGCGGGCACGAGCTCGCAAGGCCCGGGCGGGGCCTCGAGGCCCCGGCCGGCGGATCGGCCCGCCGCGGCGCGGCCGGGGAGGGGGGCGGCCGGGGGGCGGCGGCGCGGTCGCCACGGAGGCGCGGGCCGCGGCGGTGGGCGTGGTGGAGGTGTCGCCCGCGGTGGCGGCCCTTGCGGAGGAGGGTGGAGCGGGCGCATCTTGCGGGAGCGCCCACGGATGCGGCGGCACGGCGGGAGGCGGCGGCGACGGCGTCACTACGGGCGCCGTGGCCGCGGAGGGCGCGGGTGGGGGCGCCGGCGGGGCGGAGCGGGCGGCTCCTCCCGCCGGCGGTCTCCGGGCGGAGGTGGTGGAGCTCTCGGATGACTCCCCGCCGCACGGGTGGAACCGGTGGGCTAGGCGGCCCACGAACTCCCCCGACCCCCGGGGAGGGGGCCCTCGTGAGGGCGGCGCGAGGGTCGCATGGTAGTGGGGGGCCGAGGGCACGATGCCGAGGCCTCGTCCTCCCACGCGGTCGCTCCGCCCGGGTGGGGGGGGCCGTGGAGGATCCCCCTGCGTTTGCCGAGCGCCGGGGGGGGGAGCGAGAGCTGCGGGGCGAGCTCCGGAACCACGGCGCCACGCTCAACCGCGCGTTGAACGAGGCGCTGCAGGTCCATGGCGACCCGGCCTGGCTCGTCTTCCAGGTAAGCCACGGTTGCTCATCTCTCTTCCCTTTTCGTTTTCGTGTGCCGCATTCAAGCCTTGGCACTTACGAGATTCGATGTGTGTATGCCAGGAGCTCGAGCGCCGCGCCCATGAGAAGTACGACGCGTTCGACCAGGTGAACGCCGAGGCCCGCCAGCTCCGGGAGCGATGCAGCGCTTTCGACGCGCTTGCGGATGCTCTCAGGACGCCGGACAGTTGGCTGGTGTACCGGGCGATGGCGTGGTGCGACGTGCTTCCTGAGAGCTCAGGGCAGGACGCAGCGCGTCACTCGAGTCTCGGGCGGATCCGCGCAGCCCTCGTCGATCGCGACGAGGCGCTGTGGAACGCGCGCGAGGACACGGACAAGACGCGGACGGCCGGCCGCCAGGCGGGAGGCGGAGGTGGCCACCGCTCGCGCCGGACCCGAGAGCTCCGCACGTCGCTCGAGGGGGCGAGGGCGCGGCGGCGCCGGCGGGCGAGGAGCGGGCGCGCGGGCGGGAGCGCCGCGCCAAGGGAGGCCGATGACCCGAAGGCCGCCCTCGACGCCAAGGCTACGGCCCTCGTCGTTGCCGAGGAGCGGCTCCGGCGGAGAGCGCGTCGCCCGCCGGGGGGGGCGAGGGGCGGCTCCGGCAAGAGCGAGGGCGCCCTCGGCGACGCCCGAACGGCGGCCGGAGCGGGGGAGCGCGTTGCTCGCGAAGCGGCGGAGAAGTCGGCCGGAGGAGCGGAACGCCGCATTCTCCAAGGTTGAGGATGAAGCGCTCACGCTCAGCATCAACAACGCCAGCCAGGAGCTGGCCCTCCGCGAGCAAGGCGAGGCCGTCCAGCGTCTCGAGTCGGAGCTCGAGTCCGCACGCCGCGACCTCAATCTGGAGAGGAAGCAAGTCGAGGGTGAGACTTTTCGACTCTTGTTTGTTGGTTTTTTGCATTAGAGGGTTCGCTTCTCCCTTTCTGATTTCTTGCCGTCTTGATGATTCCAGGCTTGCGCACTGCCTTGGGGCACGGCTGGCGGGGCGCGGCCGAGGCCCCGCGGGCTTCCTACAACTCCTGCGAGCGGGGAGGCAGCGGGGAGGGCCGCGTGACGCGGCCCTCGAGACTTGCCGCGTCGTCGAGGAAGGCGAGGCCCGGGCCGGCGGCTCGGCGGCCGGCCGCTGCGCGCCCTCGGCGGCCACGTCACGGAGCGGATGCGGCGGGCGTTGCACTTGGGCGTCCAGGAAGGCCCTCGGAGTGGTGCGATCCCACTACGAGGTCAATCTCGAGGCGGCGGCGGAGGGCTATATCGTGCCCGAGGGGCGTCGAGGACGAGGTGGCCATGGAGCGCGCGGACGCGCTGCCGCCGACGCCGCCGGGTCGCTCGCCGAGGCCTTCGAAGAATTCCTCTTCCGGACGCCGTCGATGCGCCGCTCCACCCGCCCGAAAGCATCCGGGCGCTAGGCCCGTTTTTTGTTCATGTGTATCGAAATTCCGGCCTCGTGGCCTTTTTGTAAATAAACAAGTCGTCATGTGAACATAAGCGATTCTTGTAAATGAAGTTGTTTGCTTATTACGCTTTTTGTTTCTCCTTCTTCCGAGTAGATTCTAGTTAGGGGAGTTCGTTTTTCGCAGGGGGCCCGCTGGGTTGGAGGCGAGAGAGACGGGCCATAGCCACGCGGCGTAGGCTGTCTCTGGCTCGCACGCTCCTTCCTCTGTGCCACCTGCGCCCTGTTCGAATCATGGCTCGAGGTTGAAGTAGGAAACAAACTTAGCGCGTGTTGTTACACATTTTTTTTGCGCGAAAAAATGGGACTATTTGGGGGGGTGCCCCCCCCGCAGTAGCCCCCGAGGGTAACTTGGGTTTTAGGGGAAAGCCGAGTTGCCCTTTCATTAGACTTGGAGTATTTACATAGGTGACGCCAACTGGGGTGTTGGCCATGCGTTTTTACAACAGAAAATACTTGGAAATCCTAGCTAAGGGTAGAATCGACGTAGCTGTTGGATGTTCCAGGCGTTGGTAAGTTCTTCGCCGTCCTCGTTGGCCAGCTTGTACGTGCCCGGCTTGAGCACCTTCACCACGACGTAGGGTCCCTCCCATGGGGGCGATAGCTTGTGGCGCCCTCGGTTGTCTTGGCGTAGCACCGAGGACTAGATCCCCTTCGGCCGAAATCCCGCGACGTATCTTGCATGCTTGGTAGCGTCGTAGGGATCGGTGATACCTTGCGGAGTGCATCAACGCCACGAGGCGTACTTCGTCTAGCCGGTCCGGTGAGTCCTCGCGGGCTCGCCGGTTAGCCTCTTCGTCGTAGCCTCGAATCTCGGGCGACCCATATTCCGGGTCCGTGGGGAGGACGGCCTCCGCGCCATGGACCGGGAAAAAGCGGGGTGAACCGGTGGCTGCGCTGGGGTAGTCCTTAGGCTCCACACAACCGCTGCGGTAGTTCTTGGAGCCATTTTCGGCCAGATTTGTTGAGTCGGTCAAAAATTCGGGGCTTGAGGCCCTGTAGAATCATGCCGTTGGCGCGCTCCACTTGGCCGTTGGTCTGTGGGTGTGCCACAGCTGCCCAATCCACGCGAATGTAGAACCTGTCGCAGAACTCCAAGAACTTCCGGCCCGTGAATTGGGATCCGTTGTCCGTGATGATGGAGTTTGGCACTCCAAAGCGGTAGACGATGTCGGTGAAGAACGTGACCGCCTGCTCAGCCTTCAGATTCGTGATGGGGCGCACCTCCACCCACTTGGAGAATTTGTCAATCGCGACAAGCAGGTGGGTGAAGCCCCCGGGCACCTTCCGCAGGGGCCCGACGATATCCAACCCCCATACGGCGAACGGCCATGTCACGGGGATCGTTTGCAGGGCGTGAGCGGGCAAATTGGTCTTGCGGGCGTAGAACTGGCACCCTTCGCAGGTGCGTACTATTTCGCTGGCATCCGCGACCGCGGTAGGCCAGTAGAAGCCTTGGCGGAACGCGTTGGCAACGAGGTTGCGCGGCGCGGCGTGGTGGCCACGGATCTCGCGTGGATGTCCCGTAGGAGCTCGCGCCCCTCGGGAATGGGTATACACCGGCGGAGGATGCCGACGCGGCGCGCTTGTACGGCTCGCCGTCGACGAGGGTGAAGGATTTGGCCATCCCCGCGATGCGCCGGGCGTGGCCCGGTCGCGGGGGAGTTCCCCTCGAGCAATCCGGGCGATGTACTTCTCCCGCCGTCCGCACGGACGGGAGGCCGGCTCGATGTCCATCGCGACGGCCTCGTGGGAGCCGTACCCCTCGAGAAGGGAGAGCACGTACGCCTCGTTCGAGGGGTCCTCTTCCATGGGTTCCGCACCCGGCGGGGCTCGAGGGAGCCCCCCGAGGGTCCGCCGTCGCTCGAGGGGTAGGGCTCGAAGGTGACCGAGGGCGCGCGATGTCGCGCGCGAACGTTCGGGGGGAACGGTGGATTCGCCGGACGCGATCTTGGCAAGTTCATCCGCTTCCTCGTTGTACCGGCGGGGTACATGATTAAGCTCGATGCCGTAGAACTTGTCTTCGAGGGCCCGCACGGCTTTACGGTAGGCCTCCATCTTGTCGTCGTGGCGGCTCGCGTTCTTCATGACTTGATCGATCACGAGTGCGAATCTCCTCGCACGTCGAGGCGCTTGATGCCCAACTCAATGGCGATTTTGAGGCCGCAGAGAAGGGCCTCGTATTCCGCCATATTGTTGGATGCGGGGAAGTGGAGGGCGCCTTGCGTAGCGCATGTGTTCCCCGAGGGGTGACACGAAGAGCAGGCCCGCGCCCGCTCCTGTCTTCATCACCGAGCCGTCGAAGAACAGGCACAGGATTAGCTAGCCACGTAGGGTGAAACACTTCCTTGATGAACCCGGCCTCGAGGAGCTTCCGCAGCTCCGCTCCGATCGCCCGTCGCCGCTCCTCGTCGAAGCGGCGCAACCGTGGCCGCACGGCGCGAGCATTAGGCAGGATATCAAGGGAGTGCTCGGCGACCTCCCTCGGGATGCCTGGCATGTCCGAGGGGCTCCACGCGAAGACGTCGGCGTTGGCGCGGAGGAAGTCGACGAGCACTTGCTTCCTATTTAGGATCGAGGGTCGGCGACCCTCAACACCTTGCCCTCGGGGGGCTGTCGGGTCGAGGGGGACCCCTTTGGTTTGCTCGGCGGCCTCGAAAGTGCCGACGTGCTTGGTGGCGGAGGCTGAGGTCGTCGTTGACCATCTTCTCCAGTGTGTTCACCAGCGCTTCGTCCAGCGCTAGCGCCTCCGCATGTTCCACGCACTCGACGTCGCAGTCGAAAGCGTGCTCGATCGACGACCCGACGGTGATGACGCCGTTTGGACCTGGCATCTTCATCTTCAGGTACGTGTAGTTGGGGACCGCCATGAACTTGGCATAGCATGGTCGCCCAAGGATGGCATGGTAGGCCCCTTTGAATCCCACCACCTCGAAGGTGAGGGTTTCTTTGCGGAAATTCTTGGGGGTCCCAAACCAGACGGGCGGATCGATGCGCCGAGGGGTTGAACCCGCTTGCGGGCGCGATGCGGTGAAACGGCTTCGTGCTCGGGCCGCGGTCGGTCCGGCCAATCCCCATCGGGCGCAATGTATGCGCGAAGAGGATATTGAGGCCTACCGCCTCCGTCCATAAGGACCTTCGAAAACCCGGGCGTTCCCAATGATGGGATTGACCACCGGTGGGTGCGGCCGGGTTCGGGATGCGGTTTGGGTGATCATCCCGGCTAAAGGTGATGGCATCCTTCGACCGGTTGAGAAAGGCCGGAGGTGCCCTCTCCGCGGCGAGGACTTCGTGCCGCTCCTTCTTGCGTTGCGGGTCGACATGTCGACGGTAGGTCCCCCAAAAATGAGGAACACATTTTCGACGGCGGGGGAAACCACCCGCGTCGCCATCGCCCCCATCCTTCTTGGCCCTCTGCCTCCTTCGCGGCGGCACGGCCATAGAACTTCTTGAGCATGTCGCCTTTGCTCAAGAGTGTGGTTTACGGGGGTCTTGTGGTAGGGGCATGGCTTCTTCATCATGTCGTCGAACACCCCGGGCCTCGAGGAGCCGGCCGAGGGCCCCGTCGGGCCGGGTCGACGGCGAGGGCCTCGGCGTTGCCGCCGTTGCGCCCCTGCTCGCGCGCCTCGCGGCGCGGCTTCTTCCCCCTTCTTGCCCCGCTTGTCGTTGCGGCGCGGCCCCTTGGACCCGCTGCCCTCCGCGGGCGTGTCCTCGGAGCGCTTGCCCTTCTTGCCGTCGAAGATTGCCCCCACGGCCTCCTCTCCCGGAGGCGAAGGCCGGTGGCAATGTCGAACAGCTCGTTCGAGTCCGTGGGCGGGCTGCGTCCCAGCTCGCGCACAAGGTCCCGGCACGAGGTGCCCTCAAGGAACGCGTGCACGATCTCGGATTGTGCCACGCTGGAGAGCTCTGTGCAGCGCTTGGAGAAGCGTCGTATGAAGTCCGTAGCGACTCGCCGGCTCGCGTGCGGGAGCGCGGATCCCGGGAGTTCCCGGGGCGCACGTACGTGCCCACGGAAGTTGCCCACGAAGGTGTGGACTAGATCGTCCCGGCCTATGGATGCGGGCTGGCGGGCAAGTGCTCGAGCCATGTCGGGCCGCGTCGCCCGGATGCGGGGGCAAGTTGCGGATGATTACTTCGTCGTTGGTGGCCCCGCCCACCGACAAGCTAGGCGGTAATCGTTGAGCCGGGACACGAGGGTCCGTCTCCCCGTTGTACTTGACGATCGTCGAGGGGCGAGCGGAAGCGGCGGGGAACGCCGCCGTGCGGATCTCCCGGCCGAACACACGGGTGCCGGGGGCTCGGTGTCGGGGAGCGATCCTCACCGCCGTCGTAGCGTCCACCCCTTCGAGGGTGGTAGCCTCTAGCCGCTCGCGCGTTCGCCTTGCCGGTGCGCCTGGCGTTGATGACGTTGCGGGCATCGCCGTCCGGCGCCCGCGCGTGTCGAGGAGCCGTTCCTTGGCGGCGTGCGTCCCCGGTCGGCGGGTTGACCTACGTGCACCGAGGGTTCGCCTCTCGGTGCGGGATCATCACCCCCGCGCGTCCCCTTTGTTGGCGGATGCGTGAGGCTGAGCTCTCGGCCTGGCCGGGACGGCCGCTTGCTCCGGGAGAGTCCGCACCTCGCGGTGCATGTCTCGAGCCTCGGGGGTCGATGGTGCGGCATGGCGCGTAGCAACGTCGCGGCGGCGATGAGCTTTTGGCTCGCCCGTGGCGGAGTATCCGCATTGTTGACGTTGGGGACGGGGTTGAGGCGGTCTCGGACTGTCGGCCCGGCTCCCGCGCGCGCTCGCCGCGCGCGGAGGCCTCCCCCGCCATCGAGGCGCGGAGTAGCCGCACCGTCCCGTACTCCTCCGCCGGCTTGGCCTCGAGCTCGCGGGCTTGGGCCGGTTGTGCGTCGACGTCGGCCCCGGCGGGAGCGCTTGGCCCCCGCGGCCGGGTGCATGGCGATCCCGGGGGCGGGCGTGACTTCCCCGTCTCGGCACCCGCCGCACGGCGGCGTTCTTGCCGGGTCGTTGGTGATGACGGCGCAACACTCCCGCGTGGGGTCGTAGCTCCCGGTCCGGAGTCGTCGGAGCGGCCGAACCGGAGTCCGTGGCGTCGAGGAAGCGCCGAACGCGGCCCCGGGTCCGCACGCCGGAGAAGTCCCACTCCGCGTACCCGTGGCGGTTGGCGGGTGGCATCGTGTCGACGGAGCCCGGGGACGACTCGTCCGCTGGCCGAGGTGCCGGGATCCCCGGCGACGAAGACGTGGCGGCCGGGCGGAACCGGCGCATCGTCGTGTTCACGTTGGCGTTATGGGCCGTCGTGGCGCCACGCGGCCCCGATGGGGATGCGCGGTCCCGAGAGCGCACGCGGTCCCCCGGGCGGTGGCGGGCGCGTTATGACGGTGGGCGCACCGCGTTGGGCGGCGGCGCGCTCGGCTTGCCGCCGCTCGGACCGCGCGCGGCGGGAGCGCGATCCCGCAGCGGCGACGGCGTCGTGGCGTCGACGGTCCCCGCGGCATCCGTGGATCGCGGGCGCCGCGCGCGGTGTCGTGCGTGCGGCGGAGACCGGAGCGGGCACGGCCTCGCGGCGCGCGCGCGAGCTCCTCACGATTAGTGAGGCGCATGAGATAGCCGTTCCCCGTGGCCTGGAAGTTCAAGTCTCCGAAGCGGATCTCGAACCCGGCCGGGAGGGGGTCCGAGCTACCCATGTTGTAGCGCGTGGCACTGTACTCAGTGCGAATCACCATGGAGGGAGTTGACGAAATGACCTTAGGCGCTCGTCCGCCCCACGGTGGGCGCCAACTGTCGGTGCGGAATATGGTCCCGACACTAACCAGTAGATAACGCCTAGGTCTATCCCTCAATGGTCGATGCCAAGCAACAAATGACACAAGGTTTTATCCCGGTTCCGCCGAGGGGGCCGTACGTCCGACGGGGGCGTGCTCGTGGCACTATATTGCTCGGCACGGGGGTGCTTGTATTGGGGCAAGTACAAGCAAGGCGGGAGAGGAAGCGTGGCTTCCTAGTCCCTGTGAGAGTGGTCGAAGATGTTGTGGGAGAATGAGAGAGTGAGTGCACGGTGTGTTGTGCTCGGCCCGTGCTCCCCCCCCCCCCCCCCCCCCCGAACCCTGTCTCCCTGTGGCTGGGGGCTCGCCTCCCCTTTTATAGGCCAAGGGGCGGCGAGTTACATGCACGCCGCGCTACCTAGCTACGTGTGGGAGCACGTCGTGCTACGGTGTAGAGCGGGCGGCCGTCGGACGATCTTCGCCGCGATCCGGCCATGATGGCCTACCTCGTACCCGAACAAAGTGGCGGTTCGAGGGTAGGAGGCGGCGGATGGCGATGACGTCCTCGATAGGCTTCGAGGGAGGTGCCGATGATGGGCGGTACGGGGTACGGGGAGCGGGCGAACGGCGTTCCTTCCCAATGAGCTCGCGGTAGTGGAGTGGTTCTTTGCGGTGCCCGGCGTGCGCCCGCGGAGTCGGGGCGTGCGCCCGCACGCACGGGTACGGTAGCCGCGCGTTACGGTGGCGGGATGGCCATCCACCGGCCTAGCACCCCTCACCTAACCTGCAGAGGCACGTGAAAGTGGATCGAGGGTGTGCCCGGCCCCCTTTCGAGGGTCGGGCGCGTTAGCCGTACAGTAGCGGGCGCGCGGTGTCATGGGACTGACACCGGCCGTACCGCACAGTCCATCCCACAGTGGCGGGGATGGGCTCCTCCCTGGGGAGTTGGTGCGGCGGCACCAGGGCGTGAGCCCGGGGCGCATGATGGCGCCGCCCCGCGGCGTCGTGGCGTTAAATGCCCAAGTATGGGGCCGGCGCACGCGTGCGGGCGCGCCCGTGAGCGTGGCGGGTCCCGGCCCGAGGGCGGGGCGGACCCTCGAGCGAGACGGGACTCGCTCGAGGGGGAGCGTGCCCTCGAGCGGGACGGGACCGCTCGAGGAAAGGGTCGCCCCTCGAACGAGGCGGAGTCCGTTCGAGGAGGGGGGTTGCCCCTCGAACGGGGTAGAACCCGCTCGAGGAGGAGCGCGTCCTCGAGCGAGGCGGAGCCTGCTCGAGGGGTCTTCCCCGTGGGCCGTCTTGGTGGGCCGTCAGGATCCCGACGTAGGCCGTGCCCTGCATGGTTAGTTTCCTGCATTGTTAGGCTTAGCTTATTTCGATGCAGGGATTTAAGTGAGGGTTCCCCCATTGTTTAAGGGGACCCCTAGGGCGGTCCCCGACACCGAAAACGAAGGTGTCGCCGCGGTTGAAGGCGACGGTTGGCTTGAAGTAGACAGGAGCCATCAAGTTCGCCATGTGATCTCGGGCGAGAGCCCCTACCTGGCGCGCCAGCTGTCGGTGTTTTAGACCGGCAACCTACTAAGGGGAGTACCCGAAGTAGATGAATGTGGCCTCGCCGAGATCGGTAACTCGAAGGAAGAGACACGTGGCACACAATTTAGACAGGTTCGGGCCGCAAGGTGCGTAATACCCTACGTCCTGTATGCTGCGTAGCTCTGGATTGATTGGGTACGATTACAAGATGGTGCAATTGTACGCTGTGAGATACCTGGGCCACGTCATTTCTGCGGTAGGTGTCGCCATGGACCGGGCCAAGGTGCAGGCCATCCATGAGTGGCCGGTTCCGTGTTTAGCCCGAGCGGTACATGGTTTCCTCGGCTTGGCAGGCTACTACTAGAAAGTTCGTCCACAACTTCGGGACCATTGCCGCGCCGTTGACCACACTTCGGACCCAGGAGGGGTTCATGTGGTCCGACGCGGTCACAACAGCTTTCGCCGCTCTCAAGAAGGCGGTCTCCTCCGCGCTGATCCTCGCCATGCCGTACTTCTCCAAGCAGTTCATCGTCGAATGTGATGCCTCGTCACACGGATTCGGCGTGGTACTCGTCCAGGACGGGCACCCAGTGGCGTTCTACAGTCGGCCGGTTGCACCCCGTCACAGCACGCTCGCGGCCTATGAGCGCAAACTGATCGGCCTCGTGCAGGCCGTCCGCCATTGGCGGCGTTACCTCTGGGGGCGCCATTTCATCGTCAAGACCGACCATTACAGCTTGAAGTACCTACTTGATCAGCGGCTCGCGACGATCTGCCAACATCATTGGGTAGGTAAGCTGCTTGGGTTCGACTTCGCCGTCGAGTACAAGGCTAGCGCGATAAACGTGGTGGCGGACGCCCTTTCGCGCCGCGACACTCCGGAGGCAGGGAACATCCTGGCCCTCTCTGCCTCGCGCTTCGACTTCATCGAGCATCTTTGGCAATCACAGCTCACCGACCCAGCCCTGGTTGCCATTCACGACGAAGTGCGTGCGGGTTCATGCGGCGAGCCGTGGGCACTGGTGGACGGCATGGTGCAATATGTCGGGCGTCTCTACATCACCCCCGCCTCCCCCTACTGTCGGAACTCATTCGGACGGTGCATGATGAGGGCCATGAAGGGGTCCAACGCATGCTTCACCGGCTCCATCGAGATTTTCACTTTCCTAATATGAAACAGGTGGTGCAGGACTTTGTTCACTGTCGTGGGACATGTTAACACTACAAGTCGGAGCATCTACACCCTGCCAGCCTCTTGCTGCCCCTCCCGGTGCCGCATGGTGTATGGACGGACATCGCCATCAACTTCATCGAGGCGCTCCCTCGCGTGTGGGGCAAGTCGGTTATCCTCACAGTTGTGGACCACTTCAGCAAGTACTGCCACTTCATCCCGCTCGCCCACCCGTACTCCGCCGAGTCTGTCGCTCAAGCCTTCTTCGCCGACATTGTTCGACTACATGGGGTGCCACGGTCCATCGTGTCGGACCGGGATTCGGTCTTCACGTCGACTTTCTGGGGTGAGCTCATGTGCTTGATGGGCACCAAGTTGCACATGACATCCGCCTTCCACCCTCAGTCGGATGGGAAGTCCGAGGCAGCTAATAGGGTCATCATCATGTACCTTCAGTGGCTCACAGGTGACCGGCCCAAACAGTGGATGCAGTGGCTCCCTTGGGCAGAGTTTGTGTCCAACACGGCGTACCAGACCTCGCTCTGAGACACTCCGTTCAGGGTCTTCTACGGGTGTGACCCTCTCTCCATTCGGTCCTATGAGCCGGGGGACACACGGGTGGCGGCTGTCGCTAAGAGCATGGAGGAGCACCAGGAGTTCCTCGCAGGCGGTTCAGAAGCGCCACTACGACAAGAACCACCGCGACGTCTTGTACAAAGTGGATGATTTGGTGCTGCTCTGCCTCCGTCAACGACCGATAGCGTCCATGCCCCAGGCGACCACGGGCAAGCTCAAGGCACGCTACTTCGGGCCCTACTGCATCACCGAGTTGATCAACGATGTTGTTGTCCACCTCGAGCTTCCACCACAGGCTCGTCTCCATGATGTGTTCCACGTCGGGCTCTTGAAGAAATTCCATGGCGACCCTCCAGCAGCTCCCCGCCCTTGCCACCGACTCATCATGGGGCTGCTACTCCGGAGCTAGAGCGCACTGTTTGCTGTCGTGTCACCCGTGGCGTCCAACAGGTGCTTGTTCACTGGAAGGGCCAGTCGGCTGCCTCGGCCACCTGGGAGGATGTGGAGTCGTTCACCGCCAAGTTTCCCGCGTTTCAGCTCGCAGACGAGCTTCCTCTCGAGGAGGGGAGAGATGTCATGTACGGTCGTACGTACACGAGGCGTCGCCAGGCGCGTGATGTGCGGCGTGTGGCGGAACGCGTAGCGCGCATAGCAGGGGCGCCAGGGAAGGCCGAGATCAGTGGTTAATTAGGAGCTAGAAGATAGCTTTCTATTTCTATCCCTAAATTATAGGAGCTGGTTGCCTCCGTTAGTTGCATGGCCAAGGGCCTTATATTCCTATAACAAAATGTCAAACAGATCAAGAAAGATATTTACCATCTAATCTCCCGCTCCCGTCTCATATCTGAAGCTGGGTGCCGAGGGGCAAAACCTCGCCCTATGCCACGGCCGACGGATACGAACTCCGTAGCCGCGGACCTGCTACCCGGGGACCGGAGGTCCTTGACAATTGAGGGCTGAGAATGAGGCAACAAGATTGAGGTCCAAGGATGATGGTTTCGAAGATGCAACCGATGCTGAAATTATAGTTGATGACGAAGCTGAAAATGAGCCCAAGTGTGCAATCGACAAGGAAAATCTTAAAATCAGGAAGGGTGAGACCTTCCATGCATGAAGGAATTTAGGATGGCTTTAAAACACTATGCCATCCTAAATCAGTTTGCAATGCACAAAGTTGTAACTAACAAGAAGAGATACAGGGCTCAATGCAAGGCAGATGGTTGTCCTTAGAGGATTGTTGCAAACAGACTTGTGGGCCAGCCAACTGTAGAGGCATGTATCTTGTCCCGAAATCTATTTCTTTGCCATATATCTGTTTTAGCTATCTAAATGTTACATTTTTTCAGATTTCGTTGATTCCTCATGAGCATGAGTGTATGAGCATAGGTAACTTGGTCAACAAAATGGCATCTGCACATTGGGTTTCAGAGAGAGTTGTTCATGGATGAGAAAGAGATCATCATTAGGAGCAGCTGATCTGCAAGACAAGTTGCTGGAAAAGTATGGTGTAGAGGTTGCCTATAATACTGTTTGGGAAGGGAGGAAGAAAGCAATGGATTTAATTTATGGGGCTTGGGAAGATAGCTTTGAGAGTTTATTCAGTTTTGGGGCTCAACTCATGCATAGGTCCCCAGGCTCCATCTTTGAAATTGCAACAAAGCCAACTGAAGATGGTGGTGTGATGTTTGATAAGGTCTTTGTTGCTATGAAGCCTTGTGTTGATGGATTCATTCAAGGATGTCGCCCTTACCTTGGGATTGACGCAACAACGTTGAATGGTAAGTTTAAAGGCCAGTTGGCATCTGCTATAGCCCTTGATGGAAACAATTGGATGTATCCTGTGGCATGGGCTATATTTGAGTTCGAAACTACTGAGAGTTGGACTTGGTTCATGAGACAATTAGAAATGGCAATTGGTCATCCACAACATTTAGCAATATTGACAGATGCATGTAGGGTTTGGATGCTGCTGTGAAGGAAGTATTCCCTAACCTCGAACACAGGGAAAGTATGAGACCTTTGTGGACTAATTTCAAGAAATATTTTCATGGAGAAGTGTATGACAAGAACATGTGGCCAGCAGCTAGAGCTTATAGACTTGAAAAATTCCACTTATATTTCAACAAAATCATTGTTGAATCTCCTCATGTTGTCCCATATTTGAACCAACATCACAACCACCTATGGAGTAGATCAATGTTCTCTCATAACATCAAATGTGATTACATTAACAATAATCTTGCTGAGAGTTTCAAAAGTTGGATTAAGCCCATAAAAGAATTGCCTATTGTTGAATTGTTTGATATGTTGAGGCAAAAAGTGTTGGAGTTGTGGGACAAAAGGAGGAGGATTGCAAGCAAGCTATCTGGTCGTATTCTCCCAACAGTCATTAAACAACTTAAAGCTAAAACAAGAGCATTGGGACAAATGAAGGTCTCTAAAGGGCTGGATAGTGCAGAAGTATATGGAATCCGTCATGATATGACACTGTGGAGGCATATTGTAGATTTGAAACCTCATACTTGTACTTGTGGTGAGTGGCAGGTAACGGGAAAACCATGTGGTCATGCCTTGGCTTTTATTCAGATGTTTCAAGATGCTGATATGGCAGCATATGTCCATGAGTACTATAGTGTGGAATGGTTTAAGGTTGCCTATAGTGCCTCTATTCCTCTTATGCTGGATAGATCACAGTGGCCTCAAGTACACTCTGGTTTTAAGTTGCTGCCTCCTCCATTGAAAAGAGGGAGTGGAAGGCAGAAGAAGAATAGGTATAAGGCTAGCCATGAACCAGGTGCTAGGAAACAACAAAGGTGTCAGAAATGTAAAGGATATGGACATCGAGAAAATGGAAATTGCCCTTTGAATGTATCAAAAAAAAAGGTTAGTTCAATCTGTTTTTTTAATATTTCATAACTGTTTTTTATTTTGTACAAGACCATGACAGTTTGCTATGTATGGCTGCTTATTTCTTCATTTTTGTCTAGCAAGAGGAAACCGCAAGAAAAAGGGAATGCAAAAAGGTCTAAGACAATACCAGCCGAAACAATTTCACCAGCCTCGATCACTCGCAGACTTGTAAACTTGGTGCATGGTGACGGTGAAGATGGTGCATCTACCTCTACAATTTGGTGCTTCCTGAGGAATGAGATTTTACTTCTATGTTGTGGAATGTTTTTGCTCTAGTACTGTTTGGATATTTCGGTTATGTTTGGCAATGTGATGCTGGAATCATTTATGCTACTGGGTTATGATTTTGGTTCAAACTAGAATAATATGTACGCTACTTGAAGCATGTTATGATCTTGGCAATATGGTACTGGAATTTTGTTCTATACATTCTGTGTATTTTGCATTTTGGTGGTCACTTCAGTTATGGTGGTCTTCATGTAATATGGTTCGTGACAAATTTGAACTTACATACATGAGTACAGTTTGAATTTTGAATTTTAAATTTTGAGAAAATCACTTAAATTACTTGCTTTGGTTCTATAAATTTTCAAATTTGAATTTTGGTTATGCGTTAAAGAGGAGCAGCGTACGAGTACGTGCACGAAAATGTGCTATAAACGTGCCCAGAACCGACTCCAGGGACCGTGCGTCACGACAACTAAAGATTAGTTCATGGGCCTGTTAAGAGCTAAGGGCAGTCCAGTTTTTCTCATAACTTTTTAGTCTAAAAGAAAATAAAAACAAAAGCTGGAGAGGAAAAATGCTATTCGGAGGAGAAAACACGTTTAAGAGTGCTGTTTCCGGATGCGCGCGCTTACCAGTTGCCGTTTTACCGATTCTCCCGCGCAGGAGCTTGCAGCGGACGGCAGATGGGAACGGCGAGCTTTCCGGCATGCAGAGACGGCGTGCAGGAGCGACCCCCAGCCCGGCTGCGACGCCCCCCCACGGCGACACGCGGCCCGGCTTGGCAACGGCACGCTGCCCGTCCCTGGAGGGCTCATATGTTCGGCGAACGGCACGTGGGCTCGTAGCCTGCCCCTGGCTACGGCGCTGTCCTGTCTCCATAGGAGGAGGCGGCAATCCCTACGCAAGATCCGCGAGACGACGAGTGCGGCCGGTCAACAACTTCCCCACGCGACAGACGCGGCGCCCAGCGAGCTCGTCCTGCGGTGCCCGTCCGCGGGGGGGCGTGTGGCGCCCTTGTTGGCCAGCGCGCCTCGGGTCCTGATGGGGAGTGAAGTCGTTGCAGGTCCTGGCGGCTCGGTCTTCCCCGCCGACAAGATTTGCAACGACTGGCTGATGGTGCCGGGCCGTCGTCCCCAACGGCGGCGGGCTGCTGCCGGCCGTCCTTAGAAGCGAGCCGTGCGCGCCCACCGGCGGGATCCCGCTGGGCAGAGCTGCTTCTCCGGCCGTGAGCGCACGGACTGCGGTGAGTGCGAGATTCCGACGAGAGCGGCTAGTGTGCGCGTGCGTGCGGCGCATGCCCATGCGCGGGTGCGCGAGCCAAGCAGACCGACGAGGAGGATTCATCAAGAAGCAAGCACAAGCGGACCGGTGACGATTCGCACGAGCAGGCGATGGTTGGGCATCCTGAACGGCCGTTGACCTCTTCAGGTATGCCCCCCCCCCCCCCCCCCCCCCCCCCCCGCCCCGTTTTTTTTTTTGTTCCATTGTCGAAGGTCTGCTTTTTTTTGTTAATTTTCCTCTCAATCTCGAGCACCTTGTTGTTCGTGTGTGTGCTCCCTGCAGTTTGAGTCCTTTGACTACCTATAGAATATAGATTGGTTGCATCCTAGAATCAAATATTGTTGTTTGTGTGTCAGAAGTGTAAACTGAGATTTCAAAACTCTTGTGCATTAGCAGTGCCAAATTTTAGTTGTGGCTCACTACAGAGGCATCCAGTATTTCCACGCTCACATTTATGTTCTTGCACTCATGTAAAAAAATCATTTCTTTGTGTAATTTCATCAGTTAGGTTTGTCTTTTGGGGATCATATATATGCTTCTGCCTGCATAGAAACTTCATTACAGGATTTTTATGACTATGCTAGCAGGATTTTAGGACTTTTGGTCGGTGCAGTAGAGCATAGATTTGACTTTTGGCTTGTGCCTTATTTTTTTGTTTCAGTATTAGTTGGTGATCATATATGTGTTAGCATTTGAGCATAGATTTCTATGCCTTAGTAGGTTTCTATGCCATTGTACAAAGGTTTATATGCTTGTTGCCACCATATACATGTAGCTGCATAGATATTTGTGATTGGAATCATATATCTATTTTGGGATAATATATATGCTTATGTTTGAGCGTATAAACATAAGCATTTGTTACTCATGTTCGTGCCACTGCTTTTCATCTTTGCAGGGGAGCTGCAGCCCTGCAGCGCCGTGGTTCCGGAGCCGGACGTTTGATGTCATGCCGCATTTTCACTTCCTCACTACCGGATAAACCACAACACCTCTGTGTCCGGCCATCGAGCTGTGTTTTCTGCAGGGAAAAGATTAGCATTTTTCCTATGTCTAATGTCCGAGTACAAATTTTTTGGATTGCATAATCTTGCTGTGTGGATGGTTCTTTTTCTTATATCATTTGCAATGGCTGTAGGTTTCTATGCCATTGTAGAAAGGTATCTATGCTTGTTGCCACCATATATATGTGGCTGCGTAGCTATTTGTGATTGGAATCATATAATTGTTTAGGTGATTTTTCCTCTCATATTTCTATGATCACCCTTGTTGATTCGTCCTTTGTTTTGGAATAATATATATGTTTGTGTACAAATCCAAAGGAGAAAGGAGCATACAAATTTTGGTTCAAGTTTTTTTCCATTATGGATGCTGATACCTAATGTTTTTCCTCCCTTGTATAGAAACCATGTTTCACAAGCACGAAATTTGTTGATATGTGCATGCATAGAAACCCCATTTGGCAAGCATGGAATCAGATGATTTTTCAAATTTTGAATTTTACTTTTATGCATTAATGCAATTTCTATGTTTATATGATTATTCTCACTTGTTTATATGACCGCCAACACATGTATTCAAATTTCAAATTATATGAGTGCATGAGTCAGGTTTGTATGGCCGCATGTGTCAGGTGGCAGGTGTATCAAGTGGAGGAATTTCGAAATTTAACCCTGTCTTCGCGAGCCTCACTGCATATGACCCTAAGTTCGTGAGTCTTTCAAAATTTAACCCTGGGCATGCGAAGTTCTTTGATTTGGGAGTTTTCCCCTCTTTTTATGAATTTCAGCATTTTGTCTCTTATTTTCCATCTCCAACCCAAGTGTAAGGACGCATTTGCCCCTACTTTCTCAATCACCCATTCAGTCTTTCTCCGTCCGTTGCTAGGCCTCACCGCTGGCGTGGAGAAGGGAAGCGGCCATCGGGGACGGGAGGGACAGGGCGCGGGGTGCAGGGAGCGGTGGAATGGGGGAGATGCGATGCCGAGGCCGAGGCAGAGGGGGGTAGGTGGTGGACGGCCCTGAGACGACGCCCTCGCTGGCGACTTCACCGGGATCACGCCGGAGATGAAGGCGAAGCTGCAGCGCGGCGAGGCCTCGCGGGGCAGTGATCTCATCGCGTGTGCGGCCGGCCCATGGGCCACGACGGGCGCTCACTTCTCCCGGCGGCGACGCCTATGGGGCTCGGCGGCGGGCCGGGGGTGCCTGTCCGGCGGCGTCCGTAGGTCCTGGTGGCGCTTCTCCCAGTGGCAGCGCCCATAGGGCTTGGCGGCGGCGGCGCCCGTTCCCGCGGCCGCGCTAAGGCTGGAAAGGGGTAACCGTTAGGTGCACCTCTAAACCTCCTTAGTTCAATTATTTGTACTACTTCAACTCAATTTTGAAGAAGTAGTGCAAATAATTGAATTAAGGAGGTTCGGAGGTGCACCACATCATATTCAATTTGCAGCCCTAGGCCTGTCGGTGTTTTAGACCGGCAACCTACTACGGGGAGTACCCGAAGTAGATGATTGTGACTCGCCGAGATCGGTAACTCGAAGGAAGAGACACGTGGCACACAATTTAGACAGGTTCGGGCCGCGAGGTGCGTAATACCCTACGTCCTGTATACTGCGTAGCTCTGGATTGATAGGGCACGATTACAAAATGGTGCAATAGTGCGCCGTAGTTGTACGAGAGGAGATTGGATGAGGTGATCGGTCCCTGCCTCGCCTTATATAGTCCGGGAGGCAGGGTTACAAGTCGGAGTAGGGACAGAGTACTAGTCGAGTACGTCTAGGAGTCCTCTATACAGTGTGGAACATGTACAGCTCCCTAACCGAGTACTACTCCTGTGTAGTACTTGTGCTCCACGCCTTCAGGTGCCATGTAGCGCAATCCGGGTAGTCCCAGGGGCCCACCGAGCAGTCGGTCCTGGTACCCACCGAGGTAGTGGGCCCAGGGAGGTCCATACGACAAGCCCCCGAGTATTTTGTAGTCGAGAAGGATAGCTTCAAGTAGTCTTGACGGCCTTAACGAGTAGTCCTCAAGCGTCCCTGAGTGCTACAAGTCAAAAGTCCTCAAGAGTAGTCGAAGCATCCCGAGGCTGGAATGTACTCCAGCTGATGTTTGAGCAATCTTGAAGTCTTCTCGAGTAGTCCCAAGCGTCCTCGAAGACTGCCTTCGAAGGTATTCAAAAACTGCATGTCTTGTCTTGAAGCCGGAGCTAATATGGAGGTGCGATTGCAAAATCGCACTCCATATGGAGTAGCCCCCGAGCCTTAGGTTGAGCCGCGGGCTCTGGCTGAGGGTCCATCTGAAGTCTTGGCAAGAAAATCCCGAAAAATCCGGAGAGAAAAACCGAAGGACACGTGGCACGGAACCCCCGAGCCTTGAGTCGAGTACTTCCTCTCGAATTGAAGGGTCTTCTTGAAAAATGTGTCCTGAGATGCTCTTGGGACTAGCCGCTTCCCAGGTAGTCGAGTAGAAGTAGCCGAGCCCCCGAGGTGAGGCGCGTCGACTAGTAGAATACGAAGAGTCACGCACAGCCGCTGAGTCAGCCGCGCGTGGACTTATCCAGCCGCCCGTTGCGGAGCCGGTTTGGCTTATAAATAGAAGCCAAAACCCTTAGGGTTTTTCACCCATTCGAGCTGCAGCCATTCCGTTTGCATCTGAAGCGAATCCACTCCCAGCGCCTGCTGCCGCCGTAGTAGATCCAAGTGCGCCGCCACCCAAAGCTGTTAGGGTAGCCCCCGAGCGGATGCGAGTGAAGATGCCCTGCACTTGGAGGATGAAGTCGTCGCCGTCCAAGACGTCCAAGGCCGCCGGGAAGAAGAGGGGCCGCGAAGAGGCCACCGCGGCCCCCGCCCACCGGGAGCAGCGCCGCCCATGTCTCCACCGCGGGCTGATCCAAGCCGCGAGTGGAAGAAGTCCAAAGTGAAGACGGGGGATCTGCTGACCCTCCTGAACAGTGGGTTCATCAGGGAGAAGGAAGTCGACATGTGGAGATCCGCCGCTGGAGATCCATATCCGATGGAGAAAGCCGAAGACGAGATCCCAATGTTCGCGCGGTTCGTGGAGCGCGGTCTTGCGCTCCCGGCCAGCGATTTCTTCAAGGGGCTGCTCGGGTACTACGGGATCGAGTACCTGAACCTGAACCCCAACGGCATCTTCCACACGGCGGTCTTCGTCCACTTCTGCGAAGCCTTCCTCGGGATCAAGCCGCATTGGGTGCTTTTCCGGAAGTTCTTCCACGTCAAGCCGCAACCAAGTGCCACCAACCCCAGGGTAGTCGGGGGAGCCGGCATCCTGTTGAGGGAAGACGCCGCAGAGCAGTATTTGGTGTACAAACTTTTCGACTCCAACACAGATTGGAAGACCAGGTGGTTCTACATCACGAACCACCACCCCGGCCTGCCGAAGCCGAGCGGACGGCAGCCCAGGCACCGTGAATGGTGGAACACGGAGCCCACCATGCAAGAGGGGATCCAGCTCCCCGAGCTGTTAGCACGCATCAAGGTGCTGAGGGAGGCGGGACTGAGGGCCGAGCACGTGGCCTTCAGTTTCATGAAGCGAAGGATCCAGCCGTTGATGGCTCGGGAGACCCTGGGCTTCGAGTACACCGGCGACGACGACGCGTCGCGGATGCCGGGGGGCGAGCTGGACGACAACGATATCATCGAGAGGTTGTCGCGGATCTTCAAGGACATGCCGCCGTACACGGCGTGCCCTGTCGAGGAGTACTCCGCCGCGCGCCCGCCCAAGGAGGTGAGTAGTCGTACTCCCCTTGTCGAGTAGTGATTACTTGAAGTAGAGTTGTTGACGTCTTGTGTCTTGCGCAGGATGATGTGAAGAAGTTCATCTCCGAGCCGCAGCCACCCCCGAGCGGAATCGAGATCCCGATGGAGGGAAAGGCGAAGGAGCGCCGAGAAGTCGGTGAAGGCCACGACACCGTCATCGTGGAGGATACCTCCGACGACGACGACGAAGACGAGGAGATGTTGCAGGACTGCTTCCAGCTGCGGTCGAGGTTTAGCCGCCCGGGCTTGCCTCATGTTCCGCTGGTACAAGACCCTCCGGCTAGCCTAGAGGCCAGCCTTGCTGCGCCGCCACGGAAGCCACGCAACCCCGCCAGGAAGCGGGTGACGAAGAAGCTGAAGGTCTCAGAGACCACGCCTCAGGAGGTAAGTTGTCTTGAGCAGAGTAGTCGAGTACCCATTGTTCGAGTACGTTTGCTGACGAGTAGTCTTCCTTGTATGCAGGAGGTGCCGCCAGCGGAGCCCGTCGAAGAGGGCGACGAGGGCGTGTGGGACACGGTGGGGGAGCCAGCTGGAAGTCGTAGTCCGGCCCCCACTATCGAGGAAATCTTGGCGCAGCTAGAGCGCCAGCCCCCTGCTCCACAAGGGAGCACGGGACCCGTGGCCGCCGCCGTTGAAGAGGTGGTGGCCTCAGGAGCGCAGGAGACATCTGCGTCGGTCGCCGCCGCCGTGGAGGAGACAGTAGCCGCAGGGGCGCAGGAAGAGGCGCCCGCCGAGGGTGGACTGGTCGATATCGCCAGCATCCTCGGGGCTCCGCCCGTGACCATTGTCCGGTCGAACTTGTAAGTACCATATCCTCACGAGTAGTACTTGTTGCAGTAGTCGATCTTGCCTGATGACCATCTGTGAATGTTTCTGCAGAAAATCCACAGATCTGACCTGGGATGGCGATGAGCCCTCATCAGCGGTGGCGGAAGAAGTCGCGCCGCCCGCCGAGGAGGCCGCTGCCGCTACCCAAGCCGTGACTGAGCCACAGGTTGCCGAGGTGCCGCTGCCGGAGGCCAGTGTAGTCGAAGGTGAGTACCCTTCTTGAAGCTACAGGGCTCCACGAGGAGTAGTCATAGGCACTGATGCACTTGTCTCTCTTTGACAGGCGCCGAATGTGGTGACATCCCTGCAGGGGTGCCAATGCAGAGGTTGACACCAGAGGCCCCAGAGGCTGCGGAAGGAGCCCCCGAGCCCATGGAGGAGGTCGTCGAGAAGACCGCCGGGGGAGAGGCGGTCACCACGTCGCCAGAGATTGCTCTGGAGGTGGCTATCCGCTCCCCCGAGATCCAGGACGCAGAGCCCATTCACTCTGCGCCGATGACGGAGGCCACCGCGAGTAGTCGCGGCGGGATAGAGCTGCTCGCGGACGATCTCGTCGAACCGGCGACGGTAGCCAAGCATCTGGAGGCGATCCGTCAAGCCGAGCAGTGGATGAAGGTAAGTAGCCGTAGCCTTTTGAGTAGCCAATCCTTTTGTCGTTGAGTACTCTTCGTGACTTGAGTTGTCTTGTGCAGGACGTTGCGGAGCGGTCCCGCGACAAGTCGAACCTGCTGCAGGGCTATGGCGACACGGTGCTCCGAGCCGAGGCGCTAGAAGAGCAACTTGTGAAGTCGCGGAAGCACGCGGCTGCCATGCTATCGAAACTCGACGCCGCCTTCGCCAAGTACCACAACGACATCCAGGAGTTGCAGGCGAAGGGCGACGACTTGGTGCGGAAGAATAAGGGCCTCCGCAACAAGAACAAAGGTATACCCTTTAACTTGTCGGGTACTTGTTGGAGGTCGAGAAGCATCTGACCCGCTGTTGCGTTGCTGTGTTGCAGAGCTTGAGGGCCACGTGGAGCAGCTGAAGGCTTCGGAGACGAGCATGAAGAACCTCTTCTATCGGGAGCAAGAAGCCCGCCAGGTACTCGAGCTCGACTACCAAGAACTTGCCTTCGAGTGCGAGAAGCATATGGAGCTTCAGATTGCTTCTGACAGGGATCTCGTCAACTGCTACAAATCCTTGCAGAAGTTGAACGAAGACTGCGAGGCACTGCGGGCCCAGTTGAAGGAGTTGGAAGAAGCCGCACTGCCGATCGCAAGGCTCCTGGTGCCGCACCCGGGCGGCCCCAAGATCGCTCCTCTGGTGGATTTTCTCAAGGAAGCACCAAGCCGGCTGGCCGCCTACGTGAAGCACATGGCCAGGTCGATCACAAGACAAGTCTTGGCCTTCATGAAGTCGTACTTCCCGAAGGCCCCAGTGGAGGTAGTCGCCGGCGGGGTAGCCGCCAACCGCTCGATGAGCGAAGATGCGAGCCGTCGGGAGCGAGATGGCTCCCATCGCGGAGCGAGGTAGCCGAGAAGGCCGAACCTCCAGTAGCCCTGTAATAAGTAGCTAGTAGCCATGGTTGTACAGGAAAAACAATTGTAATGAATTGTTCAAGTATTAATGAAAGAAAATTTTCCAGCAATGAGTACTCGTAGTCGCGATCTCAGAGTGCGGAGCCCCCATCGTGGAGTGGATGCGAGTAGTAGTACTCGACTTTAGTAGTCCCGTTGTAGGGAGTAGGCAGTAAGGAAGTTGATGAAAGATCAATCTTTATTACTAGAGAAGTAGACCTGGATGGCCAGGGCCGTAGTTACAAAGTAGTCGCTTGGACCCGTAGGCCGCTTACAGCTGAGTAGCGCTGGAGCGGGTAGCCGCTTACAGCAGTTGATCCGTAGGTAGCCGTGTAGGCTGGATCGTAGATCCGTAAGTAGCCGTGCAGGCTGGATCTTGGGGTGTGGTCTCTTAGTAGACCGCTGCTAGAGTCCTTGACGCTCGTTGCGGCCCGGAGCTCCGTAGGTAGCCGCGCGGGGCCGGATCCCGGAGAGGAGAAGTCCGGAGGCGGAGCCGGGGACCGGAGGGTCGCTTATGGCCAGGGGGTGTTGGTGTAGTCGTGTAGACTTGAACCCCAGAGTAGTCGTGTAGACTAGGCGTAGAATCGACAGAGCTGGTCGACGTTCCACGAGTTGTTGATGTCTTCGCCTTCAAGTGTTTGGAGGCGATAGGAGCCCGGCCCGGTCACCTTTGCCACGGTGAAGGGACCTTCCCAGGGGGAGCTGAGCATGTGGAGTCCTTCCGTGTTCTGGATACGGCGGAGGACAAGATCTCCAACATTGAAGGAGCGTTCCTTTACGTTGCGATCATGGTAGCGTCGGATACCCTCCAGGTACCTTGCTGATTGGACGAGGGCAGCGCAGCGAGCTTCTTCGAGGCTGTCGATGTCAACTCGTCTGCTGTCTACTGAGACGCCTTCGTCGTAATGCTCCACTGCTGGCGAGTTCCATATGACGTCGGCAGGGAGGATAGCTTCGGAGCCATAGACCAGGAAGTAGGGGGATTGCCCCGTTGGCTTGGATGGTTGAGTCCGCAGCCCCCAGAGTGCGTTGGGTAGTTCCTTGATCCACTTGCCCCCTTTGGAGTTAGCAGCGTCGTGTAGCCGCTTCTTGAGGGCGTCGAGCACCATCCCATTGGCGCGCTCGACTTGTCCGTTGGCCCGTGGATGGGCAACTGAGACGTATCGGACGTCGATCCCGCTGTTCTCGCAGTACTCCCAGAACTGGTGGTTGTTGAAGTTGGACCCCAGGTCTGTGATGATGCGGTGGGGTAGCCCATAGCGGTGTACGAGTTCATCCAGGAAGTCGAGTACTCTGTCAGCTTTGGGGCATGTGACCGGCTTGACCTCGATCCACTTGGTGAACTTGTCGATAGCCACCAGTACCCTGTTGAATCCTCCTGGCGCAGTTGGCAGTGGCCCAATCATGTCGAGCCCCTAGCAGGCAAAGGGCCAGGTTGGCGGTATGGTGACTAGCTTGTAGGCTGGGACGTGTTGCTGCTTGGCGAAGAACTGACATCCTTGGCACCTTCTGACGAGTTCTTCGGCATCGCCCAGGGCTGTGGGCCAGTAGAATGCTCGCCGGAAGGCCTTGCTGACCAGCGTACGTGAGGACGCGTGGTTGCCACGGATGCCCTTGTGGATCTCCTCCAAGATGTCCTTGCCTTCTTCACGAGGGACGCACTTCATGAGTACTCCGGAAGATGCGCCCCGCTTGTAGAGCTTGTCTCCGACGAGGACGTAGGACTTGGCGCGGCGGACAAGTTGCTCGGCCGCATTCTTGTCGGAGGGGACCTTCTGCTCGCTGAGGTAGTCGATGAAGGGTTGCCTCCAGTCCACGTCGATCATCATGACCTCCTGCCCAGCTGGTGGATGGGCTGGAGCAGTGGTCGGTGGCGCCGGCTCCGGGATGGATGGCGTGTGAAGCTCGTGGACGAAGACGCCCGCTGGCACTTGAGCGCGGGTGGATCCAAGCTTCGAGAGGACGTCTGCTGCAACGTTGTTGTCGCGGACGATGTGATGGAACTCGAGACCGTAGAATTTGTTCTCGAGCTTGCGGACTTCTAGGCGAAGGCGTCCATGTTCTCCTTGTTGCGGTCCCGGGACTTGTTGACTTGGTTGATGACCACTTTGCGGAGTCGCCATAGACTAGTAGCCGCTTGATGCCCAGTGAAGCCGCGAGGCGGAGCCCGTGTAGGAGGGCTTCGTACTCGGCTTCGTTGTTTGAGACCTTCCAGAAGATCTGCAGGACGTACTTGAGTTGTTCACCCGTTGGAGAGATCAGGAGTACCCCTACACCTGCGCCCTCGAGGTTGAGTGAGCCGTCGAAGTACATCACCCAATGCTCTGGTCGCACGGTGGGAGTAGGTAGCTGGTTCTCTCGCCATTCCGCCATGAAGTCGACTAGTGCCTGCGACTTGATGGCTGTGCGTGGCTTGAAGTCGATGGTGAGGGTGCCGAGCTCGATAGCCCACTTGGAGATTCTTGCGGACGAGGACGGGGTTGGCGAGCCACTCAGGATGGAAAACTTCTCTGATGAAGCCAGCTGTGAGTAGCTTGGCGAGTTCCTTCTTGATGGCGTCCCGCCTGTCGTCGGCAAAGCGTCGGAGGTGTTGTCGCTTGGGGGTGGCCTTTGGATCGACGTTGAGGCAATGCTCAATCAGCTCCCTGGGCACTCCTGGCATGTCCGCTGGCTTCCACGCGAAGATGTCGCGGTTAGCCCGAAGAAAGCTGATGAGCGCGTCTTCCTATTTGGGGTCGAGGCCAGCCCCGATGGTGGTGGTCTTGCTGGGGTCGCTTGTTCCATGGTCGACCGTCTTGACGAGTACCTCCTCAGGTGGCTGAGGCTTGTTGGTGCTGTCAGATTTCTCTGGGATGTCAAGTTCACTTGTAGCAAGCTTCTTCGACGCGGCGTAGACCTCCATCATCGCGTTGCGTACTTGGTTTGTGGAGGCGATCGCCACGGCTTCTGTGTCGCAGTCGTGGGAGATCTTCAAGTCCCCTTGGAGGGAGAGTACACCGGCTGGGTTTGGCATTTTGAGTACCAAGTAGGTGTAGTGGGGCACCGCCATGAACTTGGCGATGGCCGGTCTGCCGAGGATGGCGTGGTAGGAGGTCTCGAAGTCCGCGACCTCGAACTTGATGTACTCGGTACGGTAGTTGTCCCGAGATGCCCCGAAGGTAACTAGCAGGACCACTGAGCCCAGTGGAATAGCCGCGTTGCCGGGGACTATGCCGTAGAAGGGCGTGCTGCTCTTGGTGAGCATGGGGGTGACGTCGAGCTTCATTTTCTTCAAGGTTTTGGTGAACAGGACGTTGAGCCCACTTCCACCGTCGATGAGCACCTTGTTGAGCTTGGAGCCCGCCACCGTTGGCTTCAGGACGAGGGGGAACCGTCCTGGTTCGGAGAAGCTGGTCCATTGGTCCGCGCAGGAGAAGGGGATGGGTACCTCCGACCACCTGAGGGGGGTCGGGACCGCTGGCTCAATGGACATTACTTCGCGACGGGTAGCCTTCGCTCCCGCCCGCGGGCGCTCCACCGAAGAGGACGTTGACGGTCTTCTCGGGTTCTTGGAAGTCGTTGTTGTCGCCGTCCTTCTTCTTGCCCTTTTGGTCGTGAGGGTGCGGTGGCTCCGGCGTATCCTTGAGTGCGTGCCTGAGTTGGTAGCACTGCTCGGTAGTGTGGTTGCTGTTTGGATGCCATGGGCACTTCTCCTTCAGTAGGTCTTTGAAGCCGCCAGAGTTCTTCTTTGAGTTCCCTTTCGCAGGGCGCTGGATAGCCGCGACAGTGTTGTCTGGCTTGCGCTTGCGGTTGGGACCCGAGTAGTTGCCGTTGTTGTTGTTGTTGTTGTTGTTGCGGCCGCCTTGGTTTGCATTGCTGCCGCTGCCGCCGCCCTGGTTCTGCTTGGACTTGCCGCGGATGGTGTCGTACTTGGTGTTGGCCTTGTCCTCTTCATCCTCCCAAGACGTGATCATGTCCTTGAGGTGGGGGATGGACCTGGGACGGCGACGACCGAAGTCTTCAAAGGTGCGGCGGTGGTAGAGGCCGTCCTGGAAGAGGTCGATGACCTCCTTGTCGGTGACGTCGACGACGGTAGCGCGCTTGTCGAAAAAGCGGCGCATGTACTTGCGTAGGGTCTCGCCTTGTTCCTGCTTGATCATGGCCAGGTCCATGCGAGTACCCGATCGGCCCATGGCGCCCGCGAAGTTACTTGTGACCCGCTCCTTCGTCTGGTCCCACTTGTCGATCGAGTGCTTGTCCGGCGACTCGAGCCATGTGAGTGGTGCTTGGTCCGAGCGGAAGGGGAAGTAGAGGCATTTGGTATCGCTGTTGCCGCCAGCGTTCTCGATGGAGAGGGCGTAGCATCGGAGCCACTGGATGGGGTCCTGCTTCGCGTCGTACTTGGTGATCCCCAAAGGCTTGAACTTGTCGGGGAGGAGCAGGTTGCGAAGTCGAGGCGAGAAGGCGGGGAAGCCGTCGCCCTCAGCGGCAGTGGTCGACTTCTTCCGCCGCAGCTCCTCGATCTTCTGGCGAGCGTCGTAGCCGCCCTGCGAGGCGTTGGAGGCGTGGCTGTTCGCGTGGCCTCGGCCGCCGCGAGCTGCCGCCGCCTCCCGGCCCTCCTGTTGGCCCCATGGTTGGAGCTGCCGCCGTCGCTGCCGCCACCGTCGGGATCGTTGCCGCCGCCACTGGCCGGAGCGCGGTGGGGAACAACTTCTCGGTTGCCGTGGTCTTGCTGTGAAGGTCCGCTGGCGTTGGAGCGGTGACGGTTTGGCTCGACTGGAAGGTCATCTCGAGTACGGTTGGGACCGTTGTTGGCGCTGCGACTAGTAGCTTCGTTGTCGCGGGGTTTAGCTGGAGGAGGTTGGTTGACTCTGTTGTCGACCCGCATGAAGTAGGCTTCTTCAGCGAGCTTGGCGATGACCTCTCCAGCGCGTATGCCTTGAGCTTGATGTGCGATCGCTGTGATCGACATGAGGCATTGCTCAGGGGTGGTGTGTACTCTGTTCTCGACCGCCTCGAGAGCTTCCGCAAGGTTGCGGATGGGGACATTGTCGTGGAGGCGCCGACGACGTTCGTTGCGCTTCCTGTTGCGTTCACGTCGGGTGTCTCTGTCCGCCGGAGTCTCGTTGGGCGGGGCGTCAGCAGAGAGCTCGTCGGAGGAGATGTCCTCCAGGTACTTGTCCTGAGCCGTGCCTGACGGCCCTGGGGTGTCGCCGGCAGCCATGAAGACTTGCCGATCGGGGGTACCAAGCCTGGACTCGGAGGGTGCCACCTCAGTTGGTGTGTTTAAGTCAGCCCGGGCCAGCGGTGTTCCCTCCTGGAACAGTAGCGAGTCGATGTAGGCGACGTAGCATGAGTCTCCCTTTGCCAGGTCAGCAGGCTTGCGGTCTGGCCAGTAGACGTATCTCCCGGCCGGCGTGGATTTTATAACCCGGCCCGCAGGCCGGCCCCGACAAGGGAAGCTCGGTGGAGTCGTCTTCGGACTCGGGCTCCTCGGGGGTCCGACCCGAAGTCGAACTCGTAGTCCGGGTTCGAGTAGAACTCGGAGAGAGGGTCGGAGTCGGGAGCGCGATCGGGGGCGGCGTCGGAGTTTGAGTTGTACTCGGGTACGGGCTCCTTGCCGGCCGGCGCGAAGTGGGAGCCCCCCGTGCGGGCCGGCCGAGGATGCGGGGGCCACGCGCGGAGTGCTCGCGCGGTGAGGGGACCGCCTGCGATGGCTGAGCAGCCGGCTCGCGTGCGACGGCCCATGGCGACGTCGAGTTCGAGTTGGGGACGGACTCGAGCTCGAAGTCAGCGTGGTGGTTGAAGAGCGAAATTTCGCCGAACTTGCCGGCGAGTTCGCCTGTGACAACTTCAGGGAGCATCACGAAGCCTGTCTTCGGGTTGGGCTGCATGGTCAGGCGGCGCTGGAAGGATCCCGCGCCATCAGCAGTGCAGACCCAGGCGCCGAACACGAAGGTGTCGCCGCGGTTGAAGGCGACGGTTGGCTTGAAGTGGACGGGAGCCGTCGAGTTCGCCATGTGATCTCGAGCGAGAGCCCCTACCTGGCGCGCCAGCTGTCGGTGTTTTAGACCGGCAACCTACTACGGGGAGTACCCGAAGTAGATGATTGTGACTCGCCGAGATCGGTAACTCGAAGGAAGAGACACGTGGCACACAATTTAGACAGGTTCGGGCCGCGAGGTGCGTAATACCCTACGTCCTGTATGCTGCGTAGCTCTGGATTGATAGGGCACGATTACAAAATGGTGCAATAGTGCGCCGTAGTTGTACGAGAGGAGATTGGATGAGGTGATCGGTCCCTGCCTCGCCTTATATAGTCCGGGAGGTAGGGTTACAAGTCGGAGTAGGGAGAGAGTACTAGTCGAGTACGTCTAGGAGTCCTCTATACAGTGCAGAACATGTACAGCTCCCTAACCGAGTACTACTCCTGTGTAGTCCTTGTGCTCCACGCCTTCAGGTGCCGTGTAGCGCAAGCCGGGTAGTCCCAGGGGCCCACCGAGCAATCGGTCCTGGTACCCACCGAGGTAGTGGGCCCAGGGAGGTCCATACGACAAGGCCGCGCCCATTGGGCCATCCCGGCACCCTCAGCCGGTGGCGCTCATGGCTATGGCACTCACCAGCGGCGGCCAGCACGAAGACAGGGAAGAAGACCGAAGGGCAGGGGAAAAAGGTCCGTTCAGCTGGGTTGGAAATGGAAAAGAGAAACAAAATCCCGAAATCCACAAAAAGGAGGAAAAAACCCTTGAATCGAAGAAGTTCGCATGCCCAGAGTTAAATTTTGAAAGGCCTGCGAACTTAGGGTCATATGAGGTGAGGCGTGTGAAGACAGGGTTAAATTTCGAAATCTCTCGTATCAAGTGGGATGTGTCACTTCTGTCCACTTGCATTCAAATTTGAAACTTAGAAGGATGTGTCACTTCTGTCCACTTGCATTCAAATTTGAAACCTAGAAAAAACAATGAGTGAATCAACATTTATGTGCTAATGTTGTGATGTTTATATGATACCCACTGGTCTAAATGACTATGTGCTGACCTTCGCATGGAGCTTTTGTTGAATGTGCTGCTGCATTGGTCATAGAAAATGATTTCCATGACATAGATCAGAAAATTATTGTGCGTAGAATCTAAATTTTATGTTTATATGATCACCCTCGCCATTTTATGACTGTCAACATTGATTTCAATAGTGTGTTACATATTTTTGTTAAGCTGTGATGAATTTTAAAATTTCATATTTATATGACGGTTCTCACTTGTTATTATGACTGCCAACACTTGTATTCAAATCTTCAAATTCTGTAGCTGCATGCGTCATGTTTATATGACGGCATGTGTCAAGGTGGCAGGTGCATGTGTCAGATCTGTCCACTTGTATTCAAATTTCAAAACTAGAATCGAGCGGCTCAACATTTGTATGTTTGATTGTAGGTTTATATGCTCTTCTCTGTATGTTTCTATGCTCGAATCCGTATATTTCTATGATCTGTATGGCAAGTTTGTATGACCCAGAGATAGGTTTCTATGGTCCGTGTCAAAGAAACTTATCGTAGGGTCATAGAAACATATAGTCCGAGTCATAGAAACCTGTCATCCGGTTAATGGAAACTTGTTGTTTGTGTAAAAAAAAATCTTTTGTTGGGGTCTTAGAAACCTACCGTCCAGACCATGGAAACCTGTTGTCCAGTTCATAGAAACCTATCATCTAGGTCATAGAAACTTGTTGTCGTAGCCTCAAAGGTCATAGAATATTGTAGTCCAGGTCATAGAATCCTATCATTTGCGAATCATACAAACCTGCAGTCCGAGTCATGCAAATTCATAGTCCAGATCTTACAAACATGTCGGCTGGGTAATACAAACATGTAGTCTGAGTCATACAAACCTGCCGTCTGGGCATCTATAGTCATATAAAATTTTGAATTCAAAAAATTCGAAAAAAAATATTCACAATGGATCTCAAATTTTGCATAAAAATGTCACGAATCCTATGGTGAAAACCGTTTCTGAATTGGAATCTCATGTGAAGAATTATCGCAAAAATTTGAAAAATGGTGGGTTTGCATGCATGCATGCGTCAGGTTGTAGGAGGGGAAGGTGGGAAGCTTTTTTTTTAAAAAAAGGTGGGAAGTGGGTCACGTGGCTAGTAGGCAGGAAAGTGAGAGGTGGCTAGTTGGCTGGTTGGTGCGCGCGGCTGGTTGGCTGGGGCTTCCAAGCCCTGGGCTCCCAATTGTCTCTCTCTCTCTCTACACACACACACACACATATATATATATATATATCATGCATTAACTTTATAGTTCTTATTTTTCTAACCTTAATTCTTAGGTACCAATTAATTAAAAAATGAATCTGCAACATGTAGGCTTCAAGCTCCACATCAAAAAAGACAAAGAGAGGGCGTACACAAGTACTCACCGGCCATGTCATGTATCAGATCACAGAAGTATCAAATGATGGCCAACCATGTGCTCCAAAAAAATCAAGGACAAGTATGTGTCACAGTGTGGGGCCATTGTAAGGGACAACGTGCCCATCAGCTACAGAGAATGGAAGGGAAAAGTAGCTAATCCACACGTGGTTCCAGACTCAGTGAAAAATTTGTTGTGGGATGAAATCCGATGAAATCCTAAAACACTTCACATTTCCTGAAGGTGTTGAACCAGCCAATGTGAAGCGTTGGACTCTCACGAGGATAGCAACACAATTTCAGAAGTTCAAACAGCAACTCGATAAAAATTATATCAAGAAGAATCGAACTCCAAATTGGATTGAATATCTCAAGTTAAAAGATCTCGCCAAGGCAAGTGCACGAGGGAAGCAAAGTCGTGGTAAGAAGGAGCTCGGCCATCATCTTAGTCGAGGTGGTTATGCATTTGCAATTCCAAGTGGCGGGAGATGGAAGAAAACCTTCTCGCACAAGGTACCATACCAACAGTCGTTGATTGGCTCGAGCGAGTGAAGAATTGGTATTATGCTCATGCAGGCACAATTAACTCCGAAGATGGTACCCTTGATTACCCACCCTCATTACGAGAGGCTGCACTTGACATATTGAAAATAATTGAAGATGTCAGAGCGGGCAGACTGAAGGTTGACAGAGAGATCGATGAGCTCACTATGGCACTCAAGAATCCTGAACACCCTGGACGTTGCAGGGGCTTCGGGGTGGTACCATGGAAATTTGCCTTCAGGGGAGACATTGCCACCTATCGAAGCTGCAGAAGAAGAAGAGAGCGCGAAGAGGAGGAACGACGACAAGAGTTAGAGAAAAGACTTAAAGAACACGAAGAAAAGGTGACAGCAGATATTGAACAGCGAGTGGCCGCCGCTGTAAATGAGATGGCCCCATCTAGAGGACTGCCTCTAGTACAAGTTCCTTCTGCTCACAAAAGCAGTTGTGCTTTCGCGACTGTTCCCGAAGAGCAAAGGGAAATAGAAGGAGTTCAAGTGGACAGCCAATGGTACCCTGTGGATGACATCTGTCGGCGCACTAGATGTGAGCTTCACAAATCATTCGGCAACATCAAAATGAAGGTATATGTATAATTCATGCTTTTATTACCTCAATAATTGATCATATATATTACTTTGATTTTTGTGGATAGGCATTCACAATGCTAATAATAACTAATTCTCAGGTGGCGGACGGAAGTGCTTTTGCACAGTTTCCTGGACAGACGAGCCACAGCATGCCGATTCCACCTGGCTACGACTCAGTTAGCGTAGAGAAGATATGTCAACCTGATTTTGAGGAGCTAGAGCTAGATATCCCAGGAGGTGACGGGGAAACAACATTTAAGGATGCGCTACACAGTATCATATTATGGCCAAAACGTTCCATCGTCATAATTCCCGAGAATGATGGATCTCCGAGAGACCACCTGGAGCCGGGGCCGTCATCGTTAGTACCTGCTCGCGACCCTCTACAATCGTCGCCGGGGCCGTCATCGTTAGTACTTGCTCGCGAGCCTCTACAATCGTCACCGGGGCCGTCATCTTCACTACCTGCTCGTTCACCTTCTTTGCAAGAACCATACGACAATTCGGCTGAACCGAGCTCCAGCGATCACGATGATGACATCCCTCCTAATTTACCTCAGCAACCATTGGCCACAAGCTCCCGAGCGTAATCTTTCAGGTCGGTGCAACCACCAAAGTAAAAACGAAAACGACCAGCAAAGAAAAAGCCCGAGGCAAAGACAGATGAAGAAACAAAAGGGACTGTACAGAAAGAAGTCAAAGACTTTTTTGAAAAAGTGAAAGAAAAAAGAAAACAGGAAGAGCTGGAGGCCAAAAAAATGAAGGTCATAAGGAGAGACTCAAGGCTTTCAAACGAGAAGGAAACAAAAAGGAGAAGGAAATCGCCGTTGAAAACAGACTATGAGCGTTCGGTGGACAAGTCTTATGCTAAGAAGAGACAACGAGTGTCGCCGAATAGTTACATTGAGCAAATACCTGCGTCGACGTCGGGGACCGCCAAAACAGATAAGAACAAGGAGATTCCTGCGTCGACGTCGGGGACCACCACCACAGATATGAACAAGGAGATTCCTGCGTCGACGTCGGGGACCGCCACAAACGTCGAGCAAATACCTGCATCCACGACCGATCGGACTAACTTGTTTGCGGGCATTAGTTCAAAAGTGCAAAAAGCTATTGACATCATGTCTGAAGACGAACTGGCTCGGCTCATTAGCTTTTATGAACAAACAAAGATGCCTATTGGTGGTATTATCGACTATGAAGACCTACCAGCGGATAAAAATCAAGAATTTAGATGGCGCTTTGAGCTAGAACAACCTTTAGTGAAGCTAGAATTGGTCAACAAGCTCCCAACTAAGATGTGCAGATTTCATGACTGGTACTTGAAGAAGTCAGCTGAGGGCCTGGAGATGTTTGGTATGCTCGTGAGACCCGGAGATTTTGCCCTTCAAAACAAGAAGGTGGTCTAGCTCCAATTCAGTGATATCTATGAAATTTACCATATGGACGCTGTGAATACCGATCTTATGATGGCCTCGTGTCTGTAAGTGACATATTTTCATATGTTTATAAATAACTTTATTACATTTGTTGATCTACTAATTAACATCTGACTTTCTTCTTTTTTTGGCATTGAACATTTGACTTTCTTCTTGTGTAGCCTGCAACTTACTGAGATGGGAAGGAAGGGTTATTCAAGAATTTCTTTCATGGACCCATCAAAAGTTAACGCAGATGAGATTAAAAACCAACGACAAACAACAATCGAGACCATTTTTAGGCACTTAGATGAGTTTCATTACAAGAACCTTATACTACTGCCTTACAACTTCAAGTAAGTACGATTGTCATCTAATTATCATTGCTAATTCTATTTAGTCAATTCTAATCTCCATGAGGATGCATATAGTTCTACTCATAATCAGTATCGACAATAGCAACATCAATGTATATGATTCATTGAGAAAAGATCGCTCAGAATACCAAGACCTTGAAGATGTATTCCACGAGTAATAATTCTATCTATGACATTTTCTTTAATTCAATATATATATATATTTAGCTTTTATACTAACATATTTTATCTTTTATTATTTTGCCTCAGAGCTTGGACCATGTTCATTGCAAAGCACCAAGGAGCATTTCAACCCAAAATTAGATGGGTGTGTGATTTTCTGGTACGTATACAAATAACAACTATAGATTGAGAATATTTAAAATGTACAACACTAGATTTTCATATTTTGTTCTCCTCTCCAATTTAGTGTTTGAGACAAGAGCAAGGAAATAATTTATGCGGGTACTACGTTTGTGAGCACATACACCATTACAGTGGCAACACGGATGATGACAGTGTAAGTAAAGTAAACCTATTAATAATGCATCATTTTTATCCTTTTTTTGTATATTTAATCTTTTGGTGTATTATATTAACCTATTTGCAAATTACAGAGGATTATAAAAAGGGACGCACTCATTGAGAAGGATCGTCTCTTGGCAATTCAAGAAGCTCTCGTGGGATTCCTCATGGACGAGGTGGTCAATCCACAAGGAAAACATCATTATGAGAACCATCCAATTGACCGACTCACCTCCGAGGAAAGCTAACTGAGACTAGAAATTTGAACTGAATGATATTTTGATGTATATATTCTATATGGGGTTTTAATGTATATATACTAGTTTAAGAAAATAATATTTATTTTCATGTGTATAAATATTATGTGTATACACATTTATAAGGTTATATATGTAGATATATAGGGTTTAATTTATATATAAGTTTAATTTAACTACGTATATGGTATATATAGACAGGTATATACATATATACAAGTTCAAATATGTATATGTGCATATACGGGTTAGACAACAATTAGAATATACGCTCAAATCGAAAACCAAAAAAAGAGAAATGAGACCCTTTAGTCTCGGTTGGTATTACCAACCGAGACTAAAGGGGGTGGGGCGCAGGTGCTGGTGTGCCCCCCTTTAGTCTCGGTTCGTAATACCACACGGGACTAAAGGATCCTTTAGTCCCGGTTGGTTCAACCGGGACTAAAGGGGGGGGGGGGCTTTTGTCTCTGAGCATTAGTCCTGGTTGGACTTCAGAGACATATACCCCTTATCAATCGGGACTAATGCCCCTCTCCCTACCAGTGACATGGTTTTCAAAGTATAATTTTGATTTCTTATTTTTATAAAATTATTTATTAAAAACTAACATATGTATACTTTTATGAAAGTATTTTGTAAGACAAATTTATTCGTGTAGTTTTTACATTTCCAAACTCAACGACTTAAAAGTTATTCATGATTTATATTTTCAATATTTGACTCAATTCTTGTCCAAAATTACCTCATTTACCAAACCGGAGAGAGTATGTAATCAGTCAACAGGAGATAATTTTCAGACATGTAAGAACAAACATAATTTCCAAAATGAAGCATTCCTCGCCGTGCCTAAGAGAGTGTTTGATACCCTTTAGTCCTATGTAAAATTAGTTAGAATAGAAGTTTTTATTCACCTCTCTGTTTGAAAGATAGACTAAAATGAGATTTAAAGAGCATTGAAGTACAGATTTATCCATTTTCTCTCTCTCTCCTCTCTTCCTCTCCCTCCTATAGTCGCTGACGTGTGGGACTACCTACCCCAACCTTATGTATTCCCACCACCCACCATCCTCTACACCTCCCCCTCTCTGCCTAGCTTGCCTCTCCGGCGCGACAGTTGCCCGGAGGCCAGTGCGATGTGGCGAGCACCCAAAGGCTAGCGTGGGGAGGCCAGTGCGGCGTGGGAAGGCCACCGGCGTGCGGGAGCAAGCAACAAGCTCTAGTGGCCGGCGGTGCTTGGATTTGCATGGGAAATTTATCAAACGTCATAGTTCCCTACCTTGGATTTGCATGGGAGATTTCGATGAAATACATCCACAAGAACAATTCGGTCCAAATCCAAGGATATGCAGTGGATGTTTGTGGTTTTTGTGATATTGGTTATATTGGATTGGATTGGACTTGGAAGAGGAAAGTGGCAAATGGTGTGTATGTTCGGGGTGCAGTTGGACCATGCATTAGCCACAACTGAAGGGTGTAATATGTTTCCAATGACATCACTGAAACATTTAACCGTGGTGAAGTCAGATCATTGTCCAATCCTTTTATCTACGGAACGAGAGGAGCGATGCACAAGTACTTTTGCAAAGCGATGACAGTTTAAGTATGAGGTTTTGTGGGAAACAAATAAATTTTTTGTGCCACTGATTTCTCATGTGTGGAAGGATGATACACATTGAAGCGGTCTTAAAGAGTCAAACAAAAAAACTAACTCATCTAACAAGTACACTCCGACAATGGAGTGCGATTTGTTTTGGTGCAGTAAGAAGGGAGTTGAGAAATCTGAGAAAAAAGTTGGGAATTCTTCATGCAAATCCGCAAAGAACAGGCCCTTTTAAAGAAGAGAAAAAGATAGAAGGAAAGATTGTAATCCTTAACTTAAAATAGGAGATTATGTGGAAGCAAATATCTCGCATCGAGTGGTTCAATAAAGGAGACAACAACACAAAGATTTTGCATCGAAAGGCCAGCCGTAGGCGAATAAAATCATAGTTATTAGGACCAGACCGGTAATAGAACCGGTGAGACCTTCGGTTCAATGGTTCACTGGTTCAACTGTTAAGAACCAGTTGAACCACCAGTTCGATAACTTTGAACCGGAGAAGCGAACCGGCCACAAATACTTTGAACCGGTCTATTATACCAGTTATTATTAAAGTACATCGCGGCAAGATGGTAGTTTTGCATCCCGGACCCACCCGTCAGAGCTCACAAACGGTGCCAATGTAAGACTACGGACGGAATGGGTTCGGTGTCAAAAAATTCACTTAAGTGGCTTGGACGTCCGACCAAACTTTTTAGTGGCTTGGGTGTCTAATGGATCTTTTTTAATGGCATGTATGTCAAAGTCTCGTTTTCTTTTGGGCCGTCGGGCACTCGACAGGAGCAGGACAACATAGAAACGAGAAGGCCAGAAGGGATGAGGATTGAGGAGCCACCGTATAGAGACTGCCGCCGGAGAAGAACAAGCAGAGACGGTGACGAGCTCGAACCGGCGAGGTGGACGGCTGCCAGCAGAGAAGGACGAACCTTGCCGCGACCACGGCCGGCGAATAAGAGGAAGGAATGCAGGTGATGCATTAGGAAAAGGGTGGCCGCCACCTGCTCATGATCCGCCGCTGGCCTGCTAGCCTTCTCGCGGATCGAGGGGATCGCGCCGGACGCCGGCGTCCTTTATCTGCGATGCGCCGCCGCCCCCTCGAGTCTGAGGAGCCGAAGTTGTGATTGGGTTGGGCCTTTGTTGGACCAACGCGGGGAAAAGTACTAAGCAGATACTCCCTCCATATTAGTATTAGAAGACGTTTAGGACAAGGTTCAAGTCAAACATTGAGATTATAAATCATAAATAGTTTTTAAGTTATTGAGTTTGAAAATGTGAAAATCATATCAATAGATTCATCTTGAAAAAAAATTTCATAAAAGTATAAATATATCATTTTTGCATAAATATCTTTTTTATAAAAAACAAGTCAAAGTTGTGTTTTGAAGACCGTGTCACAGTCAAAAACGTCTTCTAATACCAATATGGAGGGAGTAGGAGGGTAGGAAAAAACCGCCCGGTTCATGTGGAACCACCCGGTTCGCCGGTTTCTTTAAAAACCAGCCAGTTCTACCGGTTTTTACTGTTCCAATTGCATGAACGGTCTTTTAAGCGAACCGGACCGCTGGAGGCTCTGGTTCGGTCTTTTAGCAGTCGAACCGCCGGTCCAGTCCGATCCTAATAACTATGATACAAATAGAATCACACAATTGTCTAAGGAGGAGGAACAAGAAAACAGTCGGACTGATATTTATAAATCCCGTACAGAATAGCACACATGACTTTTCAATTAATACTCATGCAATAACATAGAAGATTTTAAATCACGACAGAGTACACGGCTAGTTAAAGCTACCAAACAGAGGTGCATACTAGATCTATATACATGGCCTTATATCAGGCAGCACTACTGTACAGGTTCCTGATCGAACCTGGAGTGAGCTGACATGGCTCTGCGCCCTGGTCGGAAGGAGGTGCACGTTGTAATTGTTGGTGTGATAGGGTGCAGATTCCGATGTACGTCGTCGCACTACTTAGGGCATGTACAACAGTGTAGACAGTTGTTGTCTATTTGGCACATACAGACAACTAAATAGACAACTTGTACAATGAGTTGTCTGTGCAGGATATTTAATTCATCTTCTAATACATGTAAATCATGAGGATCATGAGCACATTTGATCTTTGTAACTATTTTGGTGCTCAATTGAAATATGATGATGATATTAAATTAATTCATATAAAATATTTTTAAAAACTATTAGTGAATATATATTTATATCAATAGGCACTCCCAGTACATGATCTGCAATACCATTAAAATGTAGGTCGAATTTAGAAGTTGCAATACCATTACAGTTGAGGACCATGTGTGGTTCGAGGACCGGTGGATGGTCGCTTCCTTGTGTGATGAGTGATTGACAACGTTGTGTGGACTGATTCTTGGCTAAGTATTGCAGGTGCAGGTTGCGGCTTGACTCGTGTTGGTGCAGGTGAAGAACAAGCGCGAAAGGTCGTCGCCGGTGAGGCCTCCAGGTGTGGAGAAGACAAGTAGGCTTCGTTCGAGGGACCCGGTGGTCAGCGGGGTCAAGTGCGGGCCGCATGGTGGCATGAACAGCAAGATGAAGTCGTGGACGGTTTCTTGGTTGAGCCTCAAAACCAAGGTCGAGCCGGGACTACGTGGGAGCCAAGTCATGAGTGGAGATTGGCGGAGGCTACACCGAGTTCGCGGGGTTTCCGGTGGTTCACCAGAAAACCACTGGGTTCCTTGGTTGATCCACAAAGCCAAGACCGGAGAACCGAAGACGGAGGTGCAGCGGCACGGACCGGTCCGACCGGTGGGTCCGACCGGTCCGACCGGTGGGGACCGGTCCGGCGGTGAGGAGCACCGGTCGACCGGTGTGCGACGACGCAGTCCGGAATCTTCGAAGCGGAGGACACGCGTCGGGATCGCATGGCTTGCGTCGAGGCTACGCGAGGTGCGGTCGCGGGCATCCGTCCGATGGTGAAGACATCAAGAATTCCAAATCCGCCCTTGAGGGGCATGTATCCCTAGTTAGTAGAGAAGGGTATTTTGGACATTCGGTTGCCTCCATATAACCCAAGAGGTGAGAGGATGGCAGCCAACTCTTGGAACCCTAGCTCATTAGTTTTCCTATTTTCCACCTATTTTCCTTAGGTTTTCCTTAGGACTAGCAAGAGAGCTTCACTGAGAGATCTTGTAGAGAGGGATGGATGATCGGGCGGCTTGCTAGACCTTGTACGAATCCTTGTTTCATGTATAGATGATTCGGCGTGATTCCTCAAGGTTTGGATGTGGTTTACCCGGTTGTTTTTGGTGGTGATTTTCGGAGCCCTCTTCCGGTGATTTCTTTGGAGTGTTTTTGGGGCTTTTCTCTTGGTGATTCGGTGGGGAAAATTTGTGGAAACCCTTCGTGGTTCTTTGGGCTGTGATTCCCCTCCCAAATCCGTGAGAAAAGTTGCTCGAATTTGGGGTTTCTTGAGTTCTTGGGTTGGAAGTGCTTTCGGCGGGATTTCTTCGATTCCTCCTTTTTGGACGAGATTTGGTGGGATTAAACTTGGCTATGGACTCCTCATGAGGTGCTCCGATATCCCCAAAGTCTTGTTCAAGTCCGTGGAGCAATTCGGGAGATCGAGATTTGGATTTGGGGGAGTTGACCCGCGGGTCTTGTTCATCCCGAGTCGCCCGAGCTACACCGGTCCGACCGGTGCTCTTGACCGGTCCGACCGGTGCGGGCCCTTGTGGGTTTTCGCTCGGGTGAGCGTCTTGGTGTGTTCTTTGTTGTCCCGTGGTGCCGCTTGTTTCGAGTTTGGGTTCGTTTGGTGGTCGGTTGGCCTGTTTGGTGCCTTGGGGGCTTTTCGGCTGCCATCGGTCCGACCGGTGCGTCTCCACCGGTCGACCGGTGTAGAGCCACTTAGTGGAAGTTGCTCGGGTTCACCGGCGGGGACCGGTCGACCGGTGGTGCTCACCGGTCGACCGGTGTGGGTCCTGTAGACTCGGGGTTTGTTGTTCCGCCGCGTTCTCGAGTCGGAAGGCTATGTGTGTTGGTTTCTAGGTCCGGTGGCACTCCGGTGGCTACGTGGGCTTGGCCAACTTGGGTAGTGAGTCGGAGACGTGTGTTGGAAGCCGCGTTCGTCTTGTTGGAGTTCTCATCTCCATCGAGAAGAATTTTTATCGGCTCCCATTCACTCCCCCCCCCCCCTCTGCGGTTCGCCGTATCGGTCCTTCAAGTGGTATCAGAGCCGGTTCGGGTCTTTGTTGACTCTAACCAGTCTAAGATCCAAGGATGGCGTACCAGGAACGGGGTTCGGGTCCTCCACACTTCGATGGCAAGAACTACCAGATATGGAGCAAGCGAATGGGTGCATTCCTCTGCGGAAAGGGTCGGTTTGCTTTGGGATGTCACGGTGGACACAGGGCTATGTCCACCGATGGATTTCCTTGCTCCGGGGGTCGAGGGGACGGATTCGACGCCAACAATAAGGCGGTCGACTACTTGTTTCATACTCGTGTCGGCCGAGTTCGATCGGGTGCACACCGAGCACTTGGCTTGTAGGATTTGGGCGGTGTTGAAGGAGGCTCATGTTGGGAACGCCCGGGTTCGAGGCACGGTTGTATGCGACCTACGGAGAGAGTACGAGAACTTCACTCATCTCCCCGGTGAGTCCATCGATGCCTTGTTTCGGAGGTTCACGGTGGTGGTGAACAACATGAGGGCCAATGTGGACGTGCTCCCGTACGATGATCATGATAGAGCGGTCAAGCTCTTACACTCTTTGGATCGTACGATATGGGGCGGAAAGTTCGAGGCCATAGTCGAGTCGGAGAGGTATGATACTGCGACGGTGAACGAGCCGTTCTCGAAGCTCAAGTCGGCCGAGGTGGATAGGGGCATGATCGCCAAGCTCGAGGGACCGACCGATTCCCATAGTCTTGCCCTCGTTGGTGGTTCCAAAGGAAAAACGAACTCTAACCCATCCACCGGGATGTTCTCGTTTTCCTCTTTGATGTCTATGCCAGATGAGGAGTTTGATGACCTTGGAGAGGACGAGCTGGCGCTGTTGACGAGGCGGTTCGAGAGGCTGCACGAGAACCGTGTGAACATGAGGAGGAACACGAGGACTTGCTTCCGGTGCGGCAAGCGGGACACTTCGTCGCCGACTGCCCGAAGAAGGCCGAGAACAAGGACAGCTACAAGCACAAGCCGAGGATGAACGATGGCAAGTACCGTTCGAGGCGCGACCACAAGAGCAAGCACAAGAACAAGTACAAGGACGAGCGACGATCGAGGAAGAAGGAGGGCCGAGGCAAGGCCCGAGCGATGGTTGGAGCGAGCGACGTCGACTCCAGTTCCGAGTACTCCACCTCGAGCTCGAGCAGCAACGAAGACAAGGGAGATCGCCGCAAGAACAAGAGGTCGTCCAAGAACCTGAGCGGGCTGAGCTGCTTCGCGAGAGATGGCTTCTGCACCATGGCGTTGAGCTCCGGCAGCAAGAAGAGCACACAGAGCGACTCGGACTCTGAGTCCGACGACGAGGTGCGTGATGAACTTCCCTTCTTGCGCCAGGAGAATGAGAGGCTTGGCTCTTTGCTTGATAATCGTGATGACATGCTTAGAGAGGCCAAGAAAATGAGGAAAGAGCTTAGGGCTTCACTCGAGGATGCTAGGACTAGAGTGGCCGAGCTAGAGACACGGGTGCTTGATAGCAAGCTTGAGATTGATTCGCTTAAGGCTAGCCCCGTTGTTTCGGTGAGAATGATTGTGCTGATTGCTCCATATTCCTTGCTGATCTCGCTTTGTTTAAGGAGAAGCATGCCTCCAAGTGTGAGGAACTAGATGTGCTTAGGGTTGAAGTGGCTGAGCTTAAGTCTAGACCTGCCTTGCTAGGTGCTTGCACTTCTTGCCCTGTTTTGCATGCTAAGATTGATGAGATGCATGCTTACACTAGTTCGCTCGAGGCTAAATTGAAGGAACCCATGCCTACATCTTGATCTACTTGTGAAATGCATGCATTGAAAAATTTGGAGCTTGCACATTATGTTGACCGTTTGCAGGATGAGAATGATGATTTGAGGAAGTTGATGGGGTGGTTGTCCGGTCACGAGCCTCAGTTGAGGATGATGATCGAGGCCTTTAAGAGGCAAGATGGTGAGGGGCTTGGAGCAAACAAGGTTGGTGAGGGAAGTGGAGAGAATATCCCTGAGCCACCAAAAACCCACCACAAAAATGATTTCCCCCCAAAACCTAACCATCTAAGGAACCGACTAGACACAACCCCAGCTCCACCCGTGTTTCCTACACCCACAAATGACCTACAAAAGCCTATCAAGTTTGTGAGCACTTCGGGGAAAGTGTTCTTTGGGAAGGAAAGTGAGAAGGCTAGTGGTGAGAAACCGGTGGAGGGTTTGAGTGGAGAAAAACCAAGTGAGCAGCCACATCCCAAGCCAAAGCCTAAGCTTGTGAGGTTCCATTGTGGCTATTGTGGGAGAGATGGCCATAAGGAGGAGTTTTGCTTCAAGAGGAAGCGAGAGGAGAGAATGGAGAAGGAGTGGGCTAACAAGGACAAGTACCACCCTTCCGATGGTGTACTTGAGCCTCGTATGCGGATGCCCGGGGGCAAGGCGATCGTGAGGACGAGTTCGGGCTTGGGGAGAGAAGAAGGCTGCGAGGTGGTGTTGCTCGCCCGGGTCACACCGGTCGAGCCGGTGTGGGGCACCGGTCGGACCGGTGCGGGCACAGACGGACGGATGTTCGGGTTTCGAGCTCGTACGGGTGCAAGGGTTGTTTCGGTGGTCGTGGTTCGGTGGTTGGGCCGGAAAGGGTGCGGGTGGTCGGTTGCTAGGCGTCCTCCTCCTCGTGCTCAATACGGGGATTGGAGGAGTCGTGGCGTTGAGTTGGAGAGGAAGGACGTTCCACGGGCTTTCTTGCGTGGTTTTGGTCCTCCTCCGGAAGAAGAGAGGGGTGGTTCCCTCGGGGTGGTTACCGTGGTGGTGTTCGTGGAGGTAGTTTTGGTAGGAGAGATGCTTTGGTTGGTGCTAACCCCACTTTCGAGCAAATGGCTCGCAAGACCGGTTTTCCTCTTTTGGTACTAACCCCGGTCTTTGAGTCGTTTGTTCGCTCACGTGCCTATTTTTGATTTTCGGGTGGGAGACTTGAAGAACATTTGGTTGATTGACTCCGGTTGCTCGAGGCATATGACCGGAGACAGGGGGTGGTTCTCAAGTCTCGTCCGGTGGTGACGAAGAGGTACATCACCTTTGGGGACAATGGGCGTGGGCGTGTGCTTTCGGAAGGTGAGATAAAAGTGAGTGACAAGATCACTGCGAGGCGTGTTGCTCTTGTTAAATCGCTGGGGTACAATTTGCTTTCTGTGTCCCGGCTTGTTGGATGAGGGCTTTGAGGTGTTGTTTCGGCCTGGTGGTTCTCGGATTGTGGACTCTCGAGGGGACCTTGTACGTATGGTCGTTCCCGAGGGTCAGGTGTTTCGTGCTGATTTTTCTCAGTCTTCGGGTGTGGAGCGTTGTTTCTTGGCTGGTTCTTCGAGTGAGTTGTGGAAGTGGCATAGGAAGTTGGGTCACTTGAGCTTTGACCTTTTGTCTCGCTTGAGTAAACTCAATTTGGTCCGAGGATTGCCACGTTTGACGCTTGAGGAAGAGTTGGTTTGTGCTCCGTGTAGGCATGCCAAGATGGTGGCCTCTTCTCACCCGCCTCTCACCGATGTGATGACTGAGCGTGCATGCGAGCTGCTCCATATGGACCTTGTTGGCCCAGCTCGTGTGCGATCTGCGGGTGGGAAGTGGTATGTCCTTGTTGTGGTGGACGACTATTCTCGGTATGCTTGGGTGTTCTTTTTGGAGGATAAGGGGGAGACGTTTGGTTTTGTTCGAGATCTAGTCTTGAGGTTGAGGAACGAGAGGCACGGAGATGCCATACGTGCTATCCGCAGTGATAATGGCACGGAATTCAGGAACTCTCGTTTTGAAACCTTCTGTCATGACTTGGGTCTTGAGCACCAGTTTTCGAGTCCGTATACGCCTCCCCAGAACGGCGTTGTGGAAAGAAAGAACAGGACCTTGTGCGAGATGGCTCGGACGATGCTTGATGAGCATAGGACTCCGAGGAGGTATTGGGATGAGGCGGTGAATACCGCATGTTATGTGTCGAACAGGATATACCTCAGAGTGCACAAGAAGAAAACATGCTATGAGTTGATGCATGGCCGCACACCCAAGGTGAGTCACTTCCATGTCTTTGGTTGCAAGTGTTTCATTCTGAAGAAAGGCAGGAAGTTGGATAAGTTTGAGGCTAGGTCTGTCGATGGCATTTTCTTTGGTTATGCATCTCATTCTAGAGCATATCGTGTGCTCAATCTTGAAACTAACCAAATCGTGGAGACTTGCAAGGTAACCTTCGACGAGACAGAGCCACGTAGTCAGCTTGTCTTTGAGTGTGCAGGTGATGATGAGCTTGGCGAGGAGATCTTTCAGGAGGAGGAGCATGAACATGGAGATGATGAGGATGGCGGTGCGGTACCCCCGGCTGAACATGTACCCACTACTTCGACTACGATGGTGGATGGACCCTCTGCTACACCTACGACGACAAATCAAGAACGAGGAGAAGCTGATGCTGAGGGGGAGGTAGCTTCGAGGCGAGAACCTCCCCGGCGAGTTCAGGTGGATCACCCAGCTTCGAGGATCATCGGCGACATGAATGAACGCACTACACGGTCGAGGGTTCGAAATAATTCCCACTTTGCTCATGCTGCGTTTGTTGCTTCTTTTGAGCCCAAAGACATTGGACACGCACTATCTGATCACAATTGGGTTAACTCGATGCATGAGGAGTTGGAGAACTTTGAGAGGAATCAGGTGTGGGAGTTGGTTGACCCTCCCCCAGGGTGTAAGCCGATTGGTACAAAGTGGGTGTGGAAAAACAAAGAGGGAGAGAAGGGTGAGGTTGTGAGGAACAAGTCGAGACTTGTTGCTCGGGGGTTCGGTCGAAGGAGGGGATCGACTACGAGGAGACCTTTGCTCCCGTAGCCCGTTTGGAGGCGATTAGGATCCTTCTAGCCTTTTTCGTGGCTAAAGGGTTCAAGTTGCACCAAATGGATGTGAAGAGTGCTTTTCCGAATGGTGTCTTTGGAGGAAGAAGTGTATGTGAGGCGACCCTCCGGGGTTTGAGAGTGAGAAGTACCCCCACCGGGTGTACAAGTTGAGGAAGACGCCGTATGGGTTGAAGCGAGGCGCCTAGAGCTTGGTATGGCGAGGTTGAGGGGGTTCTTGTTTGAGAGAGGCTTTGAGATGGGGAAGGTCGATCGGACCTTGTTTTTGCGGGGGGCGGGCGGAGATATCCCGATTGTGCGGGTGTACGTGGATGATATTGTCTTTGGTGGCTCGTCTAACTCTCTTGTTGCGAGGTTTGCAGATGATATGAGCAGGGAGTTTGAGATGAGCATGATGGGCGAGTTGCAGTTCTTCCTTGGGCTACAAATCAAGCAATCAAAGTAAGGAACATTTGTGCACCAGGCTAAGTACACCAAGGACATTGTGAGGAAGTTCAAGATGGAGGACTCCAAGGCTATGACGACGCCGATGAGTACGACTACGGCTCTTGATGCGGACGAGGAAGGTGAACACGTGGACCAGAAGGAGTACCGGAGCATGATCGGGTCACTCCTCTACTTGACGGCGACGAGGCCGGACATACGGTTCTCGGTGTATCCGTGCGCTCGTTTTCAAGCGTCTCCGAGGACTTCGCATCGGCAAGCGGTGAAGCGAATTTTCGGGTACTTGCGTCACACTCCCGACTTCGGCCTTTGGTACTCCGCGTCCTCTTCTTTGGCGCTTCATGGTTTTTCGGACGCGGATTTTGCCGGGTGTCGGTTGGATAGGAAGTCCACTTCGGGACTTGCCGTTTTTGGGTTCTTCGTTGGTGTCTTGGTCTTCCCGTAAGCAGTCGAGTGTTGCTCAATCCACGACCGAGGCCGAGTATGTTGCCGCTGCTAGTTGTTGCTCTCAGCTCCTTTGGATCACCTACACCATGAGTGACTTTGGTGAGGAGTATACCCATGTCCCACTTCAATGTGATAGCACCAGTGCCATAAGCGTTGCAAAGAACCCAGTGCTCCATTCCAAAACCAAGCACATAGAAGTGAGGTACCATTTTCTGAGGGACAGCGTCGAGAAAGGAAGGATAGCTTTGATCCATGTACCCACACATGACCAACTAGCCGATATTTTCACCAAACCCCTAGATCAAGCAACTTTCACTCGTCTGCGGGGGGAACTTGGTGTGTGTTTGATGTCTTGAGTTGGGTGTGTGGGAGCTCTCTTTTGCCGGTGGTGTCGAGCCCGTTTTGCCTCCCCTCGAGGAGCCGGTTTGTAGCATATGTATAGCTTTCCTTTGTGCATTTCTTGCATTTGGCATGGCATATGTAACATGATGTATAGGCATCCTTGTTTCTTAGATTGCATGCATTTTGTATCATATGCATTGGTTAGGAAAAGCTTCTCTCATATACATTGTTCACCATGGAATGAGATATATGTCTTTGTGAGCTTGTTTGGTATGCTACGGTTAGTTTGGCTTAGCTCTTGATGATCTTGATGAATAATCCATGGTTGATAGCTATGCTTTTGAAAAATGTCACATGTATGCTCTCTCATGTGTAAATGCCTTTACATGCTCTTGACATGTTTGTGTGGCCTTGCTATGCTTAATTTGTGGTTGGATAGCTAGTTTATTGATCATATGGGGCCAAAGGCTCATTTGCCATCATGAATGTTTAGCCCTCTTGATTTATCTTGTGGAGGAGCATAAGTTCCTTTTTGTCGCAAAGACATTTCATGTACCATTTACAAATCTGAAAATGAAATGAAAAATGCTTGGAAAATGTGCTCCCATGTCATATGTGCTGAATTTAATTTGCTTTGGGTGCTAAACCGTTGCATGATGCCTACCAATGAGAAGTCTCATACATAGAAGTAGGCACATGGCTCGGTGGCTTTGACATGACATGAGGTGCTTGTGGGTGTTTGTGATGGTCTTATGGTTAGAATGGCTGTCCTAGCATGAAGTTTGTGTGGCTTTGCCATTTTGATATGCTTTGATCATGTTTAGGACTTTGCTCATGAGAGGCAAGTTTTTCGCAAAATTGCCAAAATCCTTCTTAGCTTCGTCCAATGGTTGTGAAACTTGGTGATCATGTAGTTGAGATCGATACGAAGCCGTAGAGTACCTAACTTGCTCATTTGGACATGTGTAGCATTCTTTGTTGAATTTTGTCTATTTGAGAAGCTCTAGGTTGAAAGTTTTGCATTTTTGTCTTGATTCATGCATTGCCAACAAGGGGGAGAAGTTTGAGCTTGAAATGGCTTAATGGATGCTTTTGGAAGGTTTTCGGGTGGTTTCGAGCCATTTACGGGTTTCGTTGTACACCGGTCGACCGGTGAAGAGCACCGGTCTGACCGGTGTGAGTGCTGGTCCTGTACATATGTTAGGCACCGGTCGACCGGTGGTGATGACCGGTCCGACCGGTGTGAGCTAAAAGTCTTTGCTTGTTTGTCTGTTTCATGTGGTTTCTTGCATGCATTCGTCCAGGGGGAGTTGCATTGGTTCAGGGGGAGCTTGCATGTGTGAAGGGGGAGCTCTTTGTGAGTTTTCGAGTTTTGTTTCGGTGGTTTGTGCTCTTTGCTTGAGCTTTGCTTTGTCTCGGATGTGTCGAGCCATTGCCCTTGCCTAAGGGGTCCGAGACTTGTTTTCTTCAAGTGATCTTGATCTTTGCCTTTGTTTGGCTTTCAATCGCTTGTTGGAGTTTCTTTTTGTTTGTTTTTTCCTTTTTCTTTTCTCTCTTGTTACTTTCATGTGGGTGTTGTCAATGCACTCATCAAGGGGGAGATTGAGGACCATGTGTGGTTCGAGGACCGGTGGATGGTCGCTTCCTTGTGTGATGAGTGATTGACAACGTTGTGTGGACTGATTCTTGGCTAAGTATTGCAGGTGCAGGTTGCGGCTTGACTCGTGTTGGTGCGGGTGAAGAACAAGCGCGAAAGGTCGTCGCCGGTGAGGCCTCCGGGTGTGGAGAAGACAAGTAGGCTTCGTTCGAGGGACCCGGTGGTCGGCGGGGGTCAAGTGCGGGCCGCATGGTGGCATGAACGACAAGATGAAGTCGTGGACGGTTTCTTGGTTGAGCCTCAAAACCAAGGTCGAGCCGGGACTACGTGGGAGCCAAGTCATGAGTGGAGATTGGCGGAGGCTACACCGAGTTCGCGGGGGTTTCTGTGGTTCACCGGAAAACCACCGGGTTCCTTGGTTGATCCACAAAGCCAAGACCGGAGAACCGAAGACGGAGGTGCAGGCGGCACCGGACCGGTCCGACCGGTGGGGACCGGTCGACCGGTGAGGAGCACCGGTCGACCGGTGTGCGACGACGCGCGGTCCGGAATCTTCGAAGCGGAGGACACGCGTCGGGATCGCATGGCTTGCGTCGAGGCTACGCAGGGTGCGGTCGCCGGGCATCCGTCCGATGGTGAAGACATCAAGAATTCCAAATCCGCCCTTGAGGGGCATGTATCCCTAGTTAGTAGAGAAGGGTATTTTGGACATTCGGTTGCCTCCATATAACCCAAGAGGTGAGAGGATGGCAGCCAACTCTTGGAACCCTAGCTCATTAGTTTTCCTATTTTCCACCTATTTTCCTTAGGTTTTCCTTAGGACTAGCAAGAGAGCTTCACTGAGAGATCTTGTAGAGAGGGATGTATGATCGGGCGGCTTGCTAGACCTTGTACGAATCCTTGTTTCATGTATAGATGATTCGGCGTGATTCCTCAAGGTTTGGATGTGGTTTACCCGGTTGTTTTTTGTGGTGATTTTCGGAGCCCTCTTCCGGTGATTTCTTTGGAGTGTTTTTGGGGCTTTTCTCTTGGTGATTCGGTGGGGAAAATTTGTGGGAACCCTTCGTGGTTCTTTGGGCTGTGATTCCCCTCCCAAATCCGTGAGAAAAGTTGCTCGAATTTGGGGTTTCTTGAGTTCTTGGGTTGGAAGTGCTTTCGGCGGGATTTCTTCGATTCCTCCTTTTTGGACGAGATTTGGTGGGATTAAACTTGGCTATGGACTCCTCATGAGGTGCTCCTGATATCCCCAAAGTCTTGTTCAAGTCCGTGGAGCGATTCGGGAGATCGAGATTTGGATTTGGGGGAGTTGACCCGCGGGTGCTGTTCATCCCGAGCTGCCCAGGCTACACCGGTCTGACCGGTGCTCGTGACCGGTCTGACCGGTGCTGGCCCTTGTGGGTTTTCGCTCGGGTGAGCGTCTTGGTGTGTTCTTTGTTGTCCCGTGGTCTTGCTTGTTTCGAGTTTGGGTTCGTTTGGTGGTCGGTTGGCCTGTTTGGTGCCTTGGGGGGCTTTCGGCTGCCATCGGTCGACCGGTGCGTCTCACCGGTCGACCGGTGTAGAGCCACTTAGTGGAAGTTGCTCAGGTTCACCAGCAGGGACCGGTCTGACCGGTGGTGCTCACCGGTCTGACCGGTGTGGGTCTGTAGACTCGGGGTTTGTTGTTCCGCTGCGTTCTCGAGTCGGAAGGCTGTGTGTTGGTTTCTAGGTCCAGTGGCACTCCAGTGGCTACGTGGGCTTGGCCAACTTGGGTAGTGAGTCGGAGACGTGTGTTGGAAGCCGCGTTCGTCTTGTTGGAGTTCTCATCTCCATCGAGAAGAATTTTTATCGGCTCCCATTCACTCCCCCCTCTCTGGTTCGCCGTATCGGTCCTTCAACAGTATACACTCGACATTTTCCCTTGAATGCAAGCAGCCTTTCACATCGCACATCGCAGGAAAGCATACATTCTTTTTTCACAGAATTGAAAAGAACATACACAAGCATTCACATATGACATGAATGCTTGAAACTAAACAATTAGCAGAAGCTTCAGAGGTCATTGCAGTTCACAAGCACATTTCGCACAAGATTTCAGAGGCCATCAGAGTTCACAAGCACATTTCTTTTTTTGAAATTATTCACAAGCACATTTCACAAAGCAAAACAAAGCAGTATACAGGCCAAAGAGAAGATCGATGCTTTGGATCACAACACTAGGCTGCGGAAGAGCCAAGCAGCAGATGATGCTATTGCAGATCAATAAACAAAGGTCCATCCTTGCTGTTGCTGCTTACCTACAAAACGAGCAAAACTGAGCAGTAACACAGAGCAGCTGCTCGAAATTGCAATGGTGAAGCGCAGGCGCGTATAAAATTTGACGCGCAACGAAAAATCAATCAGGCCGAGCAATATGTACCTGTTTTTTATCTGCATTCACCAGGATGCACCATGGAGGGGGTGCAGGTGTTGTTGTACCTATGTTTGTATCAACCGGGTGAGGAGCTTGCCGAGCTCGTGGTTCTACCGGTGCTCCATCGCCGGCGCCCGGTCCTAAGTCCACCGCTCGATTCCGAAGACGAGTAGGAATGGCGGCAGCGAGCCAAGGTGTAGATCTGGCGTGTGTACCTGTCGGCGCACCACTCGACGGAGTAGGCTAGTAGCTCCGCCACGCGGCGTGGCAGGGCTCGAGGACGGTGGGATCGAGCCCTGCAGGATCTCCGTGGGCGGCACGGCGGTGCCCGAGGCCGGCGGCGCGTCCACTCGGAAGCAGGATGGGGAGGATTGGGGAACTAGGTGGGAAATCAGATGTACTATATGGAAGACGCGCGGGGACAGAAGGATTTGCCGCGGCTCCCACGGGCACACGGGATCGACGAACGCCGTCGCTGGTCGTACAACGCTGCTCAGCAGGTCGACAAGACTTGGGAGCACGAACCCCCGTCGTCCTTTCGTCAGGCGACGGCGAGCTCATCTATAGCCGTAGGCGGGGGCTTTCTGCAAAACGGTGATCACGGAGACTGCAAAAGGACGGGCGTTCACTAAGTGAAAAACTCGCTTTGGTAATGAGCGTAGATCGCCTTTGGTAACGGGCAATGCGCCCGTTACCGATCAAGTGTTACAAATAAGCCAAGAAAGGTAACGGGTAGATGCCTATTACTGATAAGACATATTCGTAACGGGCATTAAACAACAACCGTTACCACAACTGGCCACCGGTCACGTGAAATGGCTGTTTCTCTGGGCCCACAGGGAACTTTCGTAACGAGCACAAAAGCAAAGCCCGTTACAGTAGCTCAATATCAGAGACGCCTGATGTGCACCTGCGTCTCCACTATCTTGACGAACTGAGATGCATCTATTTCACGCGCGTCTCAGTACATATAGGATTCATAACGGGCATCAAACAACGATCGTTACCACAACTAGTCACCGGTCATGTTAAATGGTTGTTTCTCCGGGCCCACATGGAACTTTGGTAACAGGCATGAAACAGAGCCCGTTACTGTGAAATTAACATCAGAGACGCATTCGGTGAACCTGCATCTCCACTGTCTCGACGAAATGAGACGCATCTGTTTCTACGCGTGTCTTCTTTCTCTCTATTAAAGGAGACGCTTGCTTTCAACCTGCGTCTCCTATATCTCGATGAACGAGTCAGGTCCTGGGGCCCACCGGCCAGGACGGGTAACGAGCTTTTACACTGCCCGTTACATTTGTAGCGAACATGGCCTCATATGCCATTAGTTCGAGTTTAATTTTGGTGATTCATGACAACATGATCATCGGGACTAACCATATTGTTTTAGCATGTCTTTGTAGACACTTCTAGGTCCCATGGATGCAAGAAAACCACATGCCAAAATGAGAAAATTAAGGGTCAAAACTGAGCAAGAAAGGAAAAGAAAAGACAATGTCGGATGAACCGACGGTACCTATACAACAAGCGTCGGTGCAATCGTCGGACGAGTTGGTACACAGGGTGAAACCCTAGGTACCGTCGGATGAACCGACGGTTGAAGGATCAGATGGCGACTCGAGAGGGGGGGAGTGAATAGGAGCCGGTAAAAATTCTTCTCAAAGAACCCGGCCTATACCCTAGTCAAATCCCGGTCACACACAAGCGATGAATCGAATCACACACCAATCGCCAAGACAACGAGGTTATGGATCAACCTCAAGTCTTAGGAAAGATTCCTTGAAGCACACGCGGAAGCACGAGAGAGGAAGGGAGGAATCGAACCAAGAAGCAAAGCACACAGGCTCTGGCGGACCGTCCGACCAGGAGGGGCGGACCGTCCGCACTAGCCACGCGGACCGTCCGGCCTGCTGCCGCGGACTGTCCGCGCACACACCGCGGACCGTCCGGCCCTTCGCCGCGGACCGTCCGAAAAAGCAAACAGAACCTACAGAGATGACCCCGAATAACGGACCGTCCGCGGGGAGCACGCGGACTGTCCGCCCGCTGCTGCGGACTGTCCGAAACCTTGCCCAACGAAAACTCAAAACAACGATGGATCAAAAGCGAAGCCGAGCAAGAACACGAAGAACACGGGAAGAACTCGCTCCTCGCGGACCGTCCGCCGGTCCCTCGCGGACTGTCCGCGCCTCACGGACAGACCTGAAAACAGCCCGACCTCGAAGGTCTACTCCCCCAAATCATCATCGGATTTCCCAAACGGTAGAAGCTGTGGAGACAAGAGTTTGGGGACTTGAAAAGCGTCACACAAGGATGCTATAGCCCAAAAATCTTGCTTCCTAACTCCCTAAATCACCGGGAATCGTGAATGCTTTGAGCACCACCAAAAGCTAGAGCACCGAACGAAAATTCTTGAATCGAAGTGGTTTCCCGGCGTTTAAGGGCACAAGATCAATCACAAAGATGCACGAGACATCCATTCATGTTTCCCTCAAAGAAATCCAGGGAGAAACCCACTCAAATCCGCGGAATCACACCGTGAACAAAGCACCAAAAACCAAGCACGAAAAAGACCACGGAAGACACAACGCCGAATCTTCTATACAAACCAGGAAAGATTCACAAGGTCTAGCATGCCGCCCTAGCATCCATCCCTCTCAACAAATCTCTCATGAAGCTCTCATGCTAGCCTAGAGAAAAATGGAGAAGAAAATAGTCCAGGAAAATGAGAAAGAGGAGGGGGAAAATGAAACCCTAAGTCGCGGAGCGAGAGAGCCGTGCACACACACTCATGGCTTATATATCGGGTCCCGCCGGTGTGGGAAATGACTCGACTACCCCTAACTCAACTACTGGAGATACAACCCACGTAGGGGCATTTATGTAATGTTTGTGGGTCTTGCCATCGAACGGCCACGCCTTCGCCGCATCCCGCGTCCTCCCGACGCAAGCCATGCAATCCCGCCGCGTGTCCTCTGCTTCGAAGCTTCCCGACACGCCCGGATCCCGTCTCCGTCGTGTTGGGTCTCCGGACTTGGTTTTGAGGCCCAAACCAAGAAACCGTCCTCCGATGGTTTTGTGGGCAAACCACCAAACCCCGCGTGCTCGGCCCGGCCTCCCGCCAAGCCCCTTGACTCGACCGCCACCGTGCACCGGCTCGATTGTCCATGACTTCGTCTTGCTCGTCTCGCCACCATGTGGCCCGCACCTAGTCCTGCCATCCACCGGGTCCCTCGAACCAAGCCTACTTGTTTCTCCATCTCCTTGAGGCCCCTCAAGGCTTAAGACCTTTCGTGCTCGTTCTTCACCTACAACAACACGAACTAGGCCGCAGCCTACACCTGCGCACTGAGCAAAGAGTCAGTCCAACACCCGTTGTCAATCACTCATCACTGAGGAGCGGTCATCCATCGACCACCGGGACGCTCCTGGTCCTCAATCTCCTCCTTGATGAGTGCATTGACAACACACAACGCGAAATGAAATTCAGAGAAAGAAAGAAAGAAGAAAGAAAATCAAAGAAGCTCAACTCATGACCAAAACCAAAGAAAGGCAAAGAAAGGTCACAAGCCAAGCAAAGCACAAACTCGACACTGAAAACAGCAAGAAAGCTCCCCTTGAACAAATGCAAGCTCCCCCTGAACATGTGGATGCAAACTTCCAAATTTTAGCTCACCTCTTCTGAATTTTCATTAAGCTCACCTCTTCTCCCCCTTGTTGACAATGTATGAATCAAGGTGAAAATGCAGAAATGCAAAACAAAGCATATAAACATCTACATGAGCTTCTTAAATAGGGCAAATTTAGTGACAAAGGCTAGAAATGAGACAAAGAGCACATATATGGATCATAACATAGTCAAAGCATTGCCACAAGTAATAAATGGAAATATAGCCATGTGACAAAGCAAATTTTCAGATTTGAATAATTATATCAAAAGATGGCTCACTTCAAATGTAAAAGCCTATCCATGTCATATTCGAGTCAAAAACATGCATATCATCCAGAGATCATACAAGGTTATCCAATTCTCAACAAAAGATCATTGCAAACACCCATAAAGCAAAGCATGTCATGTTAAAGCTCATGAGCCATGTGTCCACTTCGGGGAGACTTCTCCACTGGTGAACATCATGCAACATGTTTGGCACCCATGTGTGAAAGATAAGATATTTTAAGCATAAACATGGTGGATAGAGCATTTTTCAAGCATACACACTTCTTTTCAAGATTAATTCATTTCATGGTACATGAAGTGCCTTTGCAGCAAAAAGAAGCTTACGCTCCCCCATGAATGCAACATAGGCTAAACATTCACAATGATATTCGGCCTTTGGCCCAAAAGCAAGAAAAAGATATCTAAGCACAATCTAAGCATAGAAGGCACATTTAGACCAAAACGTGACATGGATACACTACTACACATGAGTGGAGCACATTTCCTCAAATTTAGTCAAGATTAGCATTTGATTCAAAAAGGGCTATCTCACAACGTATATATCTCAAATATTCCAGGAGCATAGCCTCACATAGCCATTTCTCCACACTTATGACCAATATCTCATAAATAGCCAAAAAGACTCAAATAAGGCATATAAAAGAAGCTCATCATCCTAAAATACAATATGATATATAACAAGATGGCTATCCTACCATGGTTTATACAACAAGCAAAGCATGTATATACATCAAAGTAAACATGGTATGATACATATGGTACAAAAAAGGAAATCTCCCAAGAATCAACTAGAAAGGGCAACAAACCCCAAGTTCCCCCCGCAAGCGCACAAATGTAGCTTGGTCGAGAGGCTTTGTGAAAATGTCTGCAAGCTGATCTTGGGTAGAAACATGGCTCAACACAATGGTCCCTTTCTCCACATTGTCTCTCAAGAAATGGTACCTCACCTCTATATGTTTTGTTCTGGAGTGAAGCACAGGGTTTTTCGCTACGCTTATGGAACTGGTGCTATCACAAAGAAGTGGGATCTGGGTGCACTCCTCACCAAAGTCTCTCAAAGTGTATGAAATTCATAACAGCTGGGAACAGCAACTCGCGGCTGCAATATACTCTGCCTCGGTGGTAGACTGAGCTACACTAGACTGCTTGCGGGAAGACCATGAAACCAATGAAGACCCAAGAAACTGGCAAGTACCAGAAGTAGACTTCCTCTCGACTCGACAACCAGCAAAATCCGCATCGGAAAAACCATGAAGAGAAAGAATCGAGGAGGAAGAATACCAAAGGCCAAGACCAGGAGCAGACTGTAGGTACCTGAAAATCCTCTTGACGCCCTGTCGATGTGATGTCCTTGGCGAAGCCTGAAAACGAGCGCACAGACACACACTGAACTGTATGTCTGGCCTCGTCGCCGTCAAGTAGAGGAGGGAGCCGATCATGCTCCTGTACTCCCGCTGGTCCACTGGTTCTCCGTCCTCATCCGCATCCAAAGTAGTCGTACTCCCCATGGGAGTCGACATCGGCTTCACATCTTGGATCTGGAACTTCCTCAGCATGTCTTTCGTGTACTTGGTCTGGTGCACGAATGTTCTATCCTTCACTTGCTTGATTTGGAGCCCGAGAAAGTACTGCAACTCGCCCATCATGCTTATCTCGAATTCCCTGCTCATCTCATCTGCAAACTTGGCAACAAGGTTATGTGACGAGCCACCAAAGACAATGTCATCCACGTATATCTGCACAATCAACAAGTCATTCCCATGCTTGAGGATAAACAAGGTCCTATCCACGGTACCCATCACAAACCCTCTGCTCACCAGAAAACCTCTCAATCTCCCATACCAAGCCCGGGGCGCCTGTTTCAACCCATACAGAGCCCTTTTCAACCTGTACACCCTGTGAGGGTACTTCTCACTCTCAAACCCCGGTGGTTGCTTCACATACACCTCCTCCTCTATGACCCCATTCAGAAAAGCACTTTTCACATCCATTTGAAACAACTTGAACCCTTTAGCCACGGCAAAAGCTAGAAGGATTCGAATTGCCGCAAGACGGGCCACAGGAGCAAAGGTCTCCTCATAGTCGATCCCCTCCTTCTGACTATATCCCTGAGCAACAAGTCTAGACTTGTTCCTCACAACCATCCCATTCTCTCCCTCTTTGTTCTTCCAAACCCACTTGTCGTATGGACCTCCCTGGGCCCACTACCTCGGTGGGTACCAGGACCGGCTACTCGGTGGGCCCCTGGGACTACCCGGCTTGCGCTACACGGCACCTGAAGGCGTGGAGCACAAGGACTACGCAGGAGTAGTACTCGGTTAGGGAGCTGTACATGTTCCGCACTGTATAGAGGACTCCTAGACGTACTCGACTAGTACTCTCTCCCTACTCCGACTTGTAACCCTGCCTCCCGGACTATATAAGGCGAGGCAGGGACCGATCCCCTCATCCAATCTCCGATCATACAACTCACGGCACACCATTGCGCCATCTTGTAATCGTGCCCTATCAATCCAGAGCTACGCAGCATACAGGACGTAGGGTATTACGCACCTCGCGGCCCGAACCTGTCTAAATTGTGTGCCACGTGTCTCTTCCTTCGAGTTACCGATCTCGGCGAGTCACAATCATCTACTTCGGGTACTCCCCGTAGTAGGTTGCCGGTCTAAAACACCGACAGCTGGCGCGCCAGGTAGGGGCTCTCGCTCGAGATCACATGGCGAACTCGACGGCTTCCGTCTACTTCAAGCCAACTGTAGCCTTCAACCGAGGCGACACCTTCGTCTTCGGCGCCTGGGTCTGCACTGCTGATGGCGCGGGCTCCTTCCACCGCCGCCTGATCATGCAGCCCGACTCGAAGACAGGCCTTGTGACGCTTCCCGAAGTTGTCACAGGCGAACTCGCCGGCAAGTTCGGCGAAATTTCGCTCTCCAACCACCACGCTGACTTCAAGCTCGAGTCCGTCTCCAACTCGAACCCGACGTCGCCATGGGCCATCGCATGCGAGCCGGCTACTCGGCCATCGCGAGCGGCCTCCTCATCGCTCGAGCCCTCCGCATGCGGCCCCCCGCACCCTCAGCCGGGCCCGCACAGGGGCTCCCACTTCGCGCCGGGCCGGCAAGGAGCCCGTACCCGAGTACAACTCGGACTCCGACGCCGTCCCTAACCGCGCTTCGGACTCCAGCCCTCTCTCCGAGTTCTACTCGAACCCGGACTATGAGTTCGACTTCGGGTCGGATCCTGAGGAGCCCGAGTCCGAAGACGACCCTACTGAGCTTCCCTTGTCAGGGCCAGCCTCGGGGCTGGTTATAAAATCAACGCCGGCCGGCAGATACGTCTACTGGCCTGACCGCAAGCCTGCTGACCTGGCAAAGGAGGACTCACGCTACGTCGCCTACATCGACTCGCTACCGTTCCGGGAGAGGGAACACCGCTAGCCCGGCCGACTCCAACGGACCAACCGAGGTGGCACCCTCTGAGTCCAGCCTTGGCACCCCCGATCGCCAAGTCTTCATGGCTGCCGGCGACACCCCGGGACCTTCAGGCACAGCTGAGGACAGATACCTAGAGGACATCTCCGCAGACGAGCTGTCTGCCAATGCACCTGCAGACGAGACCGTTGCCAACAGGGACGCTCGACGCGAGCGCAACAGGAAGCGTAGCGAACGACGCCGACGGCTCAGAGACAACCTTCCCATCCGCAACCTTGCGGAAGCTCTCGAGGCGGTCGAGAGCAGAGTACACACCACTCCTGAGCAGTGCCTCATGTCGATCACAACGATCGCACGCCAGGCTCAAGGCATACGCGTTGGAGAGGTCATCGCCAAGCTCGCTGAAGAAGCCTACTTCATGCGGGTCGACAACAGAGTCAACCAACCTCCTCCGGCCAAACCCCGCGACAACGAAGCTACTAGTCGCAGCGCCAACGCTGGTCCCAACCGTACTCGAGCTGACCTTCCAGTCGAGCCAAACCGACGCCGCTCCAACGCCGGCGGACCTTCACTGCAAGACCAAGGCAACCGAGATGTTGTCCCCCACCGCGCTCCAGCCGGTGGCGGCGGCAACGACCCCCGACGGCCGCGGCGGCCGACGGCGGCGGCTCCAACCACGGGGCCAACGGGAGAGAGCGGGAGGTGGCGGCGGTCGCGGCGGCCGAGGCCACGCGAACGGCCACGCCTGCGGCGCCTCGCACGGCGGGTACGACGCTCGCCAGAAGATCGAGGAGCCGCGGCGGAAGAAGTCGACCACTGCCGCTGAAGGCGACGGCTTCCCCGCCTTCTCACCTCGACTTCGCAACCTCGCTCCTCCCCGACAAGTTCAAACCTTTGGGGATCACCAAGTACGACGCGAAGCAGATCCTATCCGGTGGCTCCGATGCTACGCCCTCTCCATCGAGAACGGCTGGCGGCAACAGCGACACCAAATGCCTCTACTTCCCCTTCTGTCTGGACCAAGCACCACTCACATGGCTCGAGTCGCTTGACAAGCACTCGATCGACAAGTGGGACCAGCTGAAGGAGCAGTTCACGAGTAACTTCGCGGGCGCCATGGGCCGTTCGGGTACTCGCATGGACCTGGCCATGATCAAGCAGGAACAGGGCGAGACCCTCCTCAAGTACATGCGTCGCTTCTTCGACAAGCGCACTACCGTCGTCGACCTCACCGACAAGGAGGTCATCGACCTCTTCCAGGACGGACTCTACCATCACCACACCTTCGAGGACTTCGGTCGTCGCCGCCCCAGGTCCATTCCCCACCTCAAGGACATGATCACGTCCTGGGCGGATGAAGAGGACAAGGCAAACGCCAAGTACGACGCCATCCGCGGCAAGTCCAAGCGGAACCGGGGGCGGCGGCGGCGCAAAGAATGCAAACCAAGGCGGCCGCAACAACAACAACAACAGCAACTACTCGGGTCCCAACCGCAAGCGCAAGCCAGACAATACCGTCGCGGCTATCCAGCGCCCTGCGAAAGGGAACTCGAAGAAGAACTCTGGCGGGTTCAAGGACCTGCTAAAGGAGAAGTGCCCGTGGCATCCAAACGGCAACCACACTACCGAGCAGTGCTACCAGCTCAGGCATGCACTCAAGGATACGCCGGAGCCACCGCACCCTCACGACCAAAAGGACAAGAAGAAGGACGGCAACAACAACGACTTCCAAGAACCCGAGAAGACCGTCAACGTCCTCTTCGGCGGACTGCCCAGCAGGCGGGAGCAGAAGGCTACCCGTCGTGAAGTGATGTCCATCGAACCAGCGGTTCCGACCCCTCTCAGGTGGTCGGAGGTACCCATCACCTTCTCCCGCGCGGACCAATGGACCAGCTTCTCCGAACCAGGACGGTTCCCCCTCGTCCTGAAGCCAACGGTGGCGGGCTCCAAGCTCAACAAGGTTCTCATCGATGGTGGGAGCGGGCTTAACGTCCTCTTCACCAAAACCTTGAAGAAAATGAAGCTCGACGTCACCCACATGCTCACCAAGAGCAGCACGCGCTTCTACGGCATCGTCCCAGGCAACGCGGCTATCCCACTGGGCTCAGTGGTACTGCCAGTTACCTTCGGGGCATCTCGGGACAACTACCGTACCGAGTACATCAAGTTCGAGGTCGCGGACTTCGAGACCTCCTACCACGCCATCCTCGGCAGGCCGGCCATCGCCAAGTTCATGGCGGTGCCCCACTACACCTACTTGGTACTCAAGATGCCAAGTCCAGCCGGTGTACTCTCCCTCCAAGGGGACTTGAAGATCTCCCACGACTGCGATACAGAGGCCGTGGTGATCGCTTCCACGAACCAAGTACCCAACGCGATGATGGAGGTCTACGCCGCGTCGAAGAAGCTCGCCACGACTGAACTCGACATCCTAGAGAAGTCTGACAGTGCCAACAAGCCTCAGCCACCTGAGGAGGTACTCGTCAGGACGGTCGACCTCGGAACAGGCGACCCCAGCAAGACCACCACCATCGGGGCCGGCCTCGACCCCAAATAGGAAGACGCGCTCATCAGCTTCCTTCGGGCTAACCGCGACATCTTCGCGTGGAAGCCAGCGGACATGCCAGGAGTGCCCAGGGAGCTGATTGAGCACTGCCTTAACGTCGACCCAAAGGCCACCCCCAAGCGACAACACCTCCGACGCTTTACCGACGACGGACGGGATGCCATCAAGAAGGAGCTCGCCAAGCTACTCGCAGTCGGCTTCATCAGAGAAATCTTCCATCCTGAGTGGCTCGCCAACCCCGTCCTCGTCCGCAAGAAGAACTCGAACGAGTGGAGGATGTGCGTCGACTACACCGACCTCAACAAGCACTGCCCCAAGGACCCCTTCGGGTTGCCGCGGATTAATCAAGTCATCGACTCCACGGCGGGCTGCGACCTGCTCTTCTTCCTCGACTGCTACTCCGGGTACCACCAGATCGCAATCAAGGAGGAAGACCAGGAAAAGACCGCGTTCATCACCCCGTTTGGCGCGTACTGCTACACGACCATGTCATTCGGGTTGAAGAACGCCGGCGCTACCTACCAACGGGCCATCCAGGCCTTCTTCAAGTGGCAACTCAACAAGAATGTCGAGGCTTACGTCGATGACGTGGTTGTCAAAACCAGGGACTCCAGTACCCTCATCGACTACCTTGAAGAGACCTTCGCATCGCTACGCGAGTACCGCTGGAAGCTCAACCCGAACAAATGCGTCTTCGGCGTCCCTTCGGGCAAACTACTCGGCTTCATCATCAGCCAGCGCGGCATCGAAGCCAACCCCGAGAAGATCTCCGCCATCACCAGCATGAAAGCTCCCACGAGCATCAAAGACGTCCGAAGGCGACGGGGTGCATGGCGGCATTGAACGATTCATCTCGAGGCTAGGAGAACGGGGCCTCCCCTTCTTCAAACTACTCAAGCATCACGAGAAGTTCGTGTGGACTCCAGAGGCGGATCAAGCCCTTGCCCAGCTCAAGGACTTCCTGTCAAAGCCTCCAATCCTCACAGCTCCTCACAAGGGCGAGCAGCTACTGCTCTACCTAGCCGGTCCAGCGTCCAGTCTACTTCGTCAGCGAGGTTCTATCAGAGTCCAAGGCTCGCTACCAGCCCGTGCAGAAGCTCCTGTACGCTCTACTCATCACCTCGCGGAAGCTACGACACTACTTCCAGGAGTACTCTGTCTCCGTCGTCACCGACTACCCGCTCGGCGACATCCTGAGGAACCAAGACGCCACCGGAAGAATCTCCAAGTGGGGTCGTCGAGCTCGGCGCCCTCACCATCGACTTCAAGCCACGCACGGCCATCAAGTCGCAGGCACTAGTCGACTTCATGGCGAGTGGCGGGAGAACCAGCTACCCACTCCCACCGTGCGACCGAGCATTGGGTGATGTACTTTGACGGCTCACTCAATCTCGAGGGCACGAGCGAGGGGTACTCCCCGATCTCTCCAACGGGCGAACAACTCAAGTACGTCCTGAGATCTTCCGGAAGGTCTCAAACAACGAAGCCGAGTACGAAGCTCTCCTACACGGGCTCCGCCTCGCGCCCTTCACCGGGCATTAAGCGGCTGCTAGTCTACGGCGACTCCGCGGTGGTCATCAACCAAGTCAACAAGTCCCGGGACCGCAACAAGGACAACATGGACGCCTCGCCTAGAAGTCCGCAAGCTCGAGAACAAATTCTATGGTCTCGAGTTCCATCACATCGTCCGTGACAACAACGTTGCAGCGGACGTCCTCTCGAAGCTCGGATCCACCCGCGCTCAAGTACCCGCGGGCGTCTTCGTCCATGAGCTTCACGCGCCATCCATCCCGGAGCCGCCGCCACCGACCACTTGTCCCGGCCCCCATCTACAAGCCGGGCGGGGAGGTCATGATGATCGACGTGGATCGGAGGCAACCCTTCATCGACTACCTCGGCGAGCGAAGGTCCCCTCCGACAAGAACGCAGCCGAACAACTCGTCCGCCGCGCCAAGTCTTACGTCCTCGTCGGAGACAAGCTTTACAAGCGGGGCACATCTTCTGGAGTACTCATGAAGTGCGTCCCCCGCGAAGAAGGCAAGGACATCTTGGAGGAGATCCACAAGGGCGTCTGCGGCAACCACGCGTCCTCACGCACGCTGGTCAGCAAGGCCTTCCGGCGAGCTTTCTACTGGCCCACAGCCCTGGGCGATGCCGAAGAACTCGTAAGAAGGTGCCAAGGATGTCAGTACTTCGCCAAGCAGCAACATGTCCCAGCCTACAAGCTAGTCACCATACCGCCAACCTGGCCCTTCGCCTGCTGGGGGCTCGACATGATCGGGCCACTGCCAACGGCGCCAGGAGGATTCAACAGGGTACTGGTGGCTATCGACAAGTTCACCAAGTGGATCGAGGTCAAGCCGGTCACATGCCCCAAGGGCGACGAGAGTACTCGACTTCCTGGATGAACTCGTACACCGCTATGGGCTACCCCACCGCATCATCACAGACCTGGGGTCCAACTTCAACAACCACCAGTTCTGGGAGTACTGCGAGAACAGCGGAATAGACGTCCGGTACGTCTTAGTTGCCCATCCACGGGCCAACGGACAAGTCGAGCGCGCCAACGGGATGGTGCTCGACGCCCTCAAGAAGCGGCTACACGACGCTGCTAACTCCAAAGGGGGCAAGTGGATCAAGGAACTACCCAACGCACTGCGGGGGCCGCGGACTCAACCATCCAAGCCAACGGGGCAATCCCCCCTACTTCCGGTCTACGGCTGCGAAGCCATCCTCCCTGCCGACGTCATATGGAACTCGCCGGCGGTGGAGCACTACGACGAAGGCGTCTCGGAAGACAAGAGACGAGTTGACATCGACGGCCTCGAAGAAGCTCGGCCGCGCCGCCCTCGTCCAATCGGCAAGGTACCCGGAGGGTATCCGACGCTACCATGATCGCAACGTCAAGGAACGCTCCTTCAACGTTGGAGATCTTGTCCTCCGCCGTATCCGAACACGGAAGGACTCCACAAGCTCGGCTCCCCACGGGAAGGCCCCTTCACCTTGGCTAAGGTGACCGGGCCGGGCTCCTACCGCCTCCAAACACTTGAAGGCGAAGACGTCAACAACTCGTGGAACGTCGACCAACTCTGTCGATTCTACGCCTAGTCTACATGACTACTCCGGGGTTCAAGTCCAACCGACTACATCAACACCCCTCGCCGCAAGCGACCCTCCGGGTCCTGGCTTCAGTCTCCGGACTACTCTTCTTCAGGGTCCAGCCCGTGCGGCTACCTACGGACCCTGGGCTGCGACGAGCGTCAAGGACTCTAGCAGCGGTCTACTAAGAGACCACACTCCAAGATCCAGCCTCCGCGGCTACCTACGGATCTACGATCCAGCCTACACGGCTACCTACGAATCACTTGCTGCAAGCGGCTACCCGCTCCGGCGCCACTTAGGCCGTAAGCGGCCTCCGGTCCCGGCGACTACTTTGTAACTACGGCCCGGCCACCCGTGTGTACTTCTTCGCAATAAAGTTTGATTGTTCGTCAACTTATTTACTGCCTACTCCCTACAACGGGACTACTGAAGTCGAGTACCACTACTCGCACCTACTCCACAATGGGCGCTCCGCACTCTGAGATCGCGACTACGAGAACTCATTGCTGGAAAATTTCATTTCATTGATACTTGAACAATTCATTACAATTGTCTTCCTTTACAACTATGGCTACTAGCTACCTATGCAGGGCTACTGGAGGTTCAGCTTCTCGGCTACCTGCTCCGCAATGGGAGCCATCTCGCTCCGGCCGGCTACGCGTCTCGCTCATCCGAGCAGTTGGCGGCTACCCCGCCGGCGACCACCTCCACTGGATCCTTCGGGAAGTACGACTTCATGAAGGACAAGACTTGTCTTGGGATCGACTTGGCCATGTGCTTGACGTAGGCGGCCAGCCGGCTTGGCGCTTCACGGAGTCGATCCACCGGAGGGGCGATCTTGGGGCCGCCCGGGTGCGGCACCAGAAGCCTCGCGATTGGGAGAGCGGCTTCTTCCAGATCCTTCAGCTGGGCCCGCAGCGCCTCGCAATCTTCATTCAACTTCTGCAAAGATTTGTAGCAGTTGACGAGATCTCTGTCAGAAGCAATCCGCAGCTCCATGTGCTTCTCGCACTCGAAGGCGAGTTCCTTGTAGTCGAGCTCGAGTACCTGGCGGGCTTCCTGCTCCCGGTAGAAGAGGTTCTTCATGCTCAGCTCCGAGGCCTTCAGCTGCTCCACCTGGCCCTCAAGCTCTGCAACACAGCAACGCAACAGCGGGTCAGACGCTTCTCGGCTTTCAACAAGTACTCGACAAGTCGAAGGATGTACCTTTATTCTTGTTGCGGAGGCCCTTGTTCTTCCGCACCAAGTCGTCGCCTTTCGCCTGCAGCTCCATGACGTCATTGTGGTACTTGGCGAAGGCGGCGTCGAGCTTCGATTGCATGGCGGCCGCGTGCTTCCGCGACTTCACGAGCTGCTCCTCCAGGGCCTCGGCTCGGAGCACGGTGTCGCCGTAACCCTGCAGCAGGTTCGACTTCTCGCGGGATCGCTCCGCGACGTCCTGCACAAGACAAGCTCAAGTTAAGAAGAGTACTCAACGGCAAAAGATTGACTACTCGGGAGGCTACGGCTACGTACCTTCATCCATTGCTCGGCTTGACGGATCGCCTCCAGGTGCTTGGCGACCGTCGCTGGCTCGACGAGATCATCCGCAAGAAGTTCTATCCCGCCGCGGCTACTCGAGGTAGCCTCCGTCATCGGCTCAGAGCGGATGGGCTCCGCGTCTTGGATCCCAGGGGAGCGGATCGCCACCTCCAGAGCAATCTCTGGCGACGTGGTGACCGCCTCTCCCCCGGCAGACTTCTCGACGACCTCCGCCACGGGCTCGGGGCTCCCCTGCGCAGCCTCCGGGGCCTCTGGCGTCAACTCCTGCATGGGCACCCCTGCAGGGATGTCACCTCCTTCAGCGCCTGCCAACAAACGACACGCGCATCAGTGCCTACGACTACTCATCCTGGAGCTCTGTAGCTTCAAGAAGGGTACTCACCTTCGACTACGACCGCCTCCGGCAGCGGCGCTTCGGTAGCCGGGGGCTCAGTCGTGGCTTGGGCATCGGGAGCGGCCTCCTCGACGGGCGGCGCGACTTCTTCCGCCACCGCTGATGAGGGCTCGTCCCCATCCCAGCTCAGATCTGTGGATTTTCTGCAGAAGTATTCACAGAGGGTCGTCAGGCAAACATCGACTACTACATCAAGTACTACTCGTGAGGATATGGTACTTACAAGTTCGACCGGACGATGGTCACGGCCGGAGCACCGAGGATGCTGGCGATATCCACCAGTCCACCCTCGGCGGGCGTCTCTTCCTCCGCCTCTGCGGCCATCGCCCTCCTCCACGGCGGCGGCGGCCGGCGCAGACGTCTCCTGCGCTCCCGAAGCCACCACCTCTCCAACGGCGGCGGCCACGGGTACTCTGCTCTCCGCTGGAGCAGGGGGCTGGCGCTCCAGCTGCGCCAGGAGTTCTTCAACAGTGGGGGCTAGACTACGACCTCCAGCCGGTTCCCCCACCGGGTCCCACACGCCCTCGTCGCCCTCCTCAACGGGCTCCGATGGCGGCACCTCCTGCACACAAGGAAGGCTACTCGTCAGCAATGTACTCAGAACAATGGGTACTCGACTACTCTGCTCAAGACGACTTACCTCCTGAGGCGTGGTCTCCGAGACCTTTAGCTTCTTCGTCACCCGCTTCCTGGCGGGGTTGCGCGGCTTCCGTGGCGGCGCGGCAAGGCTAGCCTCCGTGCTAGCCGGAGGGTCTTGAACCAGCGGCACATGAGGCAAGCCCGGGCGGCTAAACCTCGACCGCAGCTGGAAGCGGTCCTGAAGAGTCTCTTCGTCTTCGTCGTCGTCATCGGAGGTATCCTCCACGATGACAGTGTCGTCGCCTTCACCGACTTCGCGGCGCTCCTTCACCTTCCCCTCCACCGGGATCTCGATCCCGCTCGGTGGCGGCTGCGGCTCGGAGACGAACCGCTTCACATCATCCTGCGCAAGATACCAGACGTCAGCAACTCTACTACAAGTACCTACTACTCGACGAGGAGAGTACGACTACTCACCTCCTTGGGCGGGCGCGCGGCGGAGTACTCCTCGACCAGACACGACGTGTACGGCGGCATGTCCTTGAAGATCCGCGACAACCTCTCGACGATGTCGTTGTCGTCCAGTTCGCCCCCCGGCATCCGCGATGAGTCGTCGTCGCCGGTGTACTCGAAGCCCAGGGTCTCCCGAGCCATCAGCGGCTGGATCCTGCGCTTCATGAAACTGAAGGCCACGTGCTCGGCCCTCAGTCCCGCCTCCCTGAGCACCTTGATGCGTGCTAGCAGCTCGGGGAGCTGGATCCCTTCTTGCATGGTGGGCTCCGTGTTCCACCAGTCACGGTGCCTGGGCTGCCGTCCGCTCGGCTTCGGCAGGCCAGGGTGGTGGTTCGTGATGTAGAACCATCTTGTCTTCCAGTCCGTGTTGGAGTCCACGAGCTTGTACGCCGTGCACGCTCCGCGGCGTCCTCCCTCGGTGGATGCCGGCTCCTCCGACTACTGCGGGGTTGGAGGCACTGGGCTGCGGCTTGACGCGGAAGAACTTCCGGAAGAGCACCCAGTGCGGCTTGATTCCGAGGAAGGCTTCGCAGAAGTGGACGAAGACCGACGTGTGGAAGATGCCGTTGGGGTTCAGGTTGAGGTACTCGATGCCGTAGTACCCGAGCAGACCCTTGAAGAAGTCGCTGGCTGGGAGCGCAAGGCCGCGCTCCACGAAGCGCGAGAACATCGGGATCTCGTCTTCGGCCTTCTCCATCAGATATGGATCTCCTGCGGCAGATCTCCACATGTCGACTTCCTTCTCCCTGATGAACCCACTGTTCAGCAGGGTCAGCAGGTCCTCCGTCTTGACCTTCGATTTTTTCCACTCGCGGCTCGGATCAGCGCGCGGTGGAGACATGGGCGGCGCCGCTCCTTCCCGGCGGCCTTGGACGCCTTGGACGGCGACGGCTTCATCCTCCAAGTACAAGGTGTCTTCACTCGCATCCGCTCGGGGGCTACCCTAAAGGTCTCGGGTGGCGATGCGCACGGATCTACTACGGCGGCAGCAGGCACTGGGAGTAGATTTGCTTCAAGATTCAAGTTGAATCTCTGAGGCTCGAATGGGTGAAAAACCCTAAGGGTTTTGGCTCTTATTTATAAGCCAAAACGGCTCCGTAACGGGCGGCTGGATAAGTCCACGCGCGGCTGACTCAGCGGCTGCGCATGACTCTTCGTATTCTACTAGTCGACGCGCCTCACCTCGGGGGCTCGGCTACTTCTACTCGACTACCTGGGAAGCGGATAGTCTCAAGAGCATCTCAGGACACATTCTCCAAGAAGACCCTTCAATTCGAGAGGAAGTACTCGACTCAAGGCTCGGGGGCTCCGTGCCACGTGTCCTTCGGTTTTTTCTCTCCGGATTTTTCGGGATTTTCTTGCCAAGACTTCAGATGGACCCTCAGCCAGAGCCCGCGGCTCGAGGCTCGGGGGCTACTCCATGTGGAGTGCGGTTTTGCAAGTCGCACCTCCATATCAGCTCCGGCTTCAAGACAAGACAGGCAGTTTTTGAAGACCTTCGAAGGCAGTTTTCGAGGACGCTTGGGACTACTCGAGAAGACTTCAAGATTGCTCAAACATCAGCTGGAGTACATTCCAGCCTCGGGATGCTTCGACTACTCTTGAGGACCTTGACTTGCAGCACTCGGGGACGCTTGAGGACTGCTTGTTAGGGCCGTCAAGACTATTTGAAGCTATCCTTCTTGACTACAAAGTACTCGGGGGCTTGTCGTATGGACCTCCCTGGGCCCACTACCTCGGTGGGTACCAGGACCGGCTACTCGGTGGGCCCCTGGGACTACCCGGCTTGCGCTACACGGCACCTGAAGGCGTGGAGCACAAGGACTACGCAGGAGTAGTACTCGGTTAGGGAGTTGTACATGTTCCGCACTGTATAGAGGACTCCTAGACGTACTCGACTAGTACTCTCTCCCTACTCCGACTTGTAACCCCCGCCTCCCGACTATATAAGGCGAGGCAGGGACCGATCCCCTCATCCAATCTCCGATCATACAACTCACGGCGCACCATTGCGCCATCTTGTAATCGTGCCCTATCAATCCAGAGCTACGCAGCATACAGGACGTAGGGTATTACGCACCTCGCGGCCCGAACCTGTCTAAATTGTGTGCCACGTGTCTCTTCCTTCGAGTTACCGATCTCGGCGAGTCACAATCATCTACTTCGGGTACTCCCCGTAGTAGGTTGCCGGTCTAAAACACCGACACCACTTGGTTTCTATAGGATGGCAATTTGGAGGTGGTTCAACTAACTCCCACATCTGGTTCCTCTCAAAGTTTTCCAACTCCTCATGCATAGAATTGACCCAGTTTGCATCAGATAAAGCGTGTCCAATGTCCTTGGGCTCAAAGGTGGCAACAAATGCAGCATGAGCGAAATGAGAGGAATTCCTAGACCTTGACCATGTAGTGCGTTCGTCGATGTCCCCAATGATCCTCGATAGGGGATGCACTTCTTGAATCCGCCGGGGAGCCTCACGCCTCGAGACTACCTCCTCTTCACCTTCAGCTTCTCTCGCCTGGTCCTCTTGTCGCACCGTCGTTGTCCATGAAGTAGACGGTCCACCCTCCATAGTGGTCGTAGGGGAAGTAGTGGGTACACCTTCAGCTTCAGGCGCATGGTTCTCTCCATAATCATCTCCAGCTTCATCCTTCTCCTCTTCAAAGAGGTCCTCGGCCATCTCTTCATCACCTGCACATTCAAAGCCAAGAGAGGTACATGGCATTGTCTCGTCGAAGGTTACCTCGCAAGTCTCCATGATTTTGTTAGTCTCAAGGTTAAGCACCCTATAGGCTCTAGAATGATTAGCATATCCAAAGAAAATCCCATCACTAGACCTAGCCTCAAACTTGTCGAGTTTTCCCTTCTTAAGAATAAAGCATTTGCAACCAAAAACTCGGAAATGACTCACCTTGGGTGCCCGACCATGCATAAGCTCATAACAGGTCTTCTTCTTGAAAGCTCGCAATAAAATCCTGTTGGAAACATGACAAGCCGTATTGACCACCTCAGCCCAATACCTCCTAGGAGTCCTGTGCTCATCGAGCATCGTCCTAGCCATCTCACAAAGAGTTCGATTTTTTTCCTTTCCACAACTCCATTTTGAGGGGGTGCATAAGGGGTCGAATACTAATGTTCAAGACCTAGATCACGACAGAAGGCATCAAAACGAGAGTTCTTGAACTCTGAGCCATTATCATTGCGGATAGCTCGGATGGCATTCCCATGCCTCTCGTTCCTCAACCTCACGATCAGATCTCAAACAAAACCAAATGTATCACTCTTGTCCTCCAAGAAAAACACCCAAGCATAGCGAGAGTAATCGTCCACCACAACAAGGACATACCACTTCCCACCCACCGAGCGAACTCGAGCTGGCCCAACAAGGTCCATATGCAACAGCTCTGTCGGACGCTCGGTCATGACATCGGTCAGGGGTGGATGGGGAGTGGCTACCATCTTGCCATGCCTACACAGAGCACAAACCAAATCCTTGTCAAGCTTCAACCTCGGCAATCCTCGGACAAGGTCAAGACCAGTCAAGCGGGAAACCAAATCAAAGCTCAAGTGTCCCAACCGCCTATGCTATTTCCACAAATCAGAAGGACCAGCCATCAAACAACGAGCAGGACCCAAAGAACGAGAGAAATCAACCCTGAAAATCTGACCCTCGGGGATGATCATACAGACAAGATCACCTCGAGAATCCAGCAAACGAGACTCACCAGACTTGAAACGCACCTCAAAACCTTCATCAAGCAACTGAGAAACCGAAAGCAAATTGAAACCCAAAGACTTCACAAGAGCAACCCTATTCAACGTTACCTTGTCACTCACATGCACAACACCCTCAGAAATCACCCTTCCTCGTCCATTGTCCCCAAATGTGATGTACATCTTTTCCTTCACTAGGGTGAGGCTGGAGAACCACTTCTTATCTCCGGTCATGTGTCGGGAACATCCGAAGTCGATCAACCAAATGTTCTCCAAGCCTCCTGCCTGTAGTCAGAAACAAGAACGAGAATGAGCTAGCGACTCGACACTGGGGTTAGCACAAAGAAAGTTGAACCAGTGTCGAGCCATCTGCTTAAAAGAGGGGTTAGCAAACATCATTCCCTTGCCACCAAATTTCCCATGTCCCACGGAAGGAGTACGAGCACCACGAGGGGGAAAACGTGGTCCGTAGTTCCTCTGGAACCCAAAGCTGTGATCATCTCCCCTAAACCCGTATTGAGGACGAGTAGGGGGACGTCCAGCAAAACCACCCCGAGCCCGACCAAACCTCTCACCAGCACACACACCATCATCTCTCCTAACAAACCTCTCACCACCACCTCTTTGTGGGAACCTACCACCCTGAGCTCCAACTCTACCAACACTCTTCATACTTCCCACACCCCGTGGAAGTGGCACTCTAGGCTCAGGAATACCATGAGACTTGCGATACCTCTCCTGGTTTGCTTGCTCCCTAGCAAGCCTCTCATCCCTCTTCCTCTTGTAGCAAAACTCTGCTAGGTGTCTCTCCTTGCCACAATACTCACATCTGAAGGGGATGGGTTTTGGTTTTGGCTCTGGCTTCTCTCTAGGCTTCTCACCCTTCTCACTCACAAACTTTACCGGTTTCTGGAAGTCATTTGTCTTAGGTGGGAATTTGGGTGGATCTTGAGTTGTGTCAAGCTTGTTGCAAAGGTGGTTGGGCTTTGGTGTGAAAGAGTTCTTGGGTGCTTTTGGAAGTGGGACTTGGATGTCTCCGATCACCTCAAACTCGGGGTTAGACTCAACACACTTCTCATACACACTCTCCCCACTGTTCTCTCCCACTTTCTCACCCAACTTCTCAAAACCCAAACCACGACCATCAGCTCTCTTGAACTCCTCAATCATGATTTTAAATTGAGGTTCCTGCCCAGACAACCAAACCAACACCTTCCTCAAATAGTCATTCTCCTCATAGATGACATCCAAACGGGAAGTAAGTTCAAGATTGCGCAAAGTAACTTCATCACAGCTAGAGCATGCATTGACAACAGGAGATTTCAAAGATGCTTCCAAAATACTGATAGTAGAACGAGCATCAACAAGCTTAGCATGCATAGTAGGACATGATTTACAAGCACCAAGCAAAGTGGGTCTAGCCTTAAGCTCATCATACTCAGTCCTAAGAGCATCTAGTTTAGCCAAAGTAGAAGCATTCTTCTCATTAAGCAACTTGATCTCATTCAACCATGCATCACACTCAAGACATTCAAAATCATCAGGAGTAGTAGGAGCAAGTTTCAAAGAGTCATTCTCAAGTTTCAATTCAAGCAATTTGGACTCTAACTCTCCTACTTTCTCACTAGCATTCTCAAGTTGAGCCCTAAGATCTTTCCTCATCTTCTTAGCATCTCTCAACACACTATCACGGTTGTCAATCAAGCCATTCAACCTAGTGATCTCAGCAAGCAAAGAGTCGGGGTCACGATTTACGTCATCCTCCGAATCGGAGTCACTGTCTTCCTTCTCGCTCTTCTTGCTGCTCGAGCTATGGGCCATCCCACAAAAGCCTTCAAGCGCCACACAGCTCAATCCACTGAGGTTCCGGCTTGCACTCTTCTTGCCCTTGCGCCTCCCGGTGTCTTCATCTTCACTACTTGAGCTTGACTGCGCGTCGCTTGAGCTTGAGTCGACGTCGCTTGCACCGGCCACCATGGCTCTTGCCTTGTCCTTCTTGTAGCCGCCCTTTCTCGGTCGCCGCTTGTCCTTGTCCTTGCTCTTGGACTTGCTGAAGTGCTTGCCGTTGGAGGAGTACTTGTCTTCACACCTCGGGTGCGCCTTGTACTCCCTCATCTTGTACTTGTTCTCCTCCGCTTCCAGGCACTCGGCGATGAAGTGTCCACGCTTGCCACACTTGTAGCATGTCCCCGAGCTCCGCCTTGCATTCCTCCGGCTCTCATGTAGTCGATCAAAGCTCCTTGAGAGCAAGGCCAGCTCCTCCTCGCCCAGCACATCAAACTCCTCATCTGGAATAGACATAAGAGAAGACAAGGAAAACTGTCGACGGGAAGGGTTAGTGTTGGCTTTGCCCTTTGATCCGCCCACAACAGCAAGACTATGATCAGTCGAGCCCTCATGCTTGGATTGCAACTTCCTGTCAACCTCAGCCGACTTGAGCTTAGAAAAGAGGTCATCCAACTCAATAGTCAAATATTGCCCAGACTCCTTGATGGCCTCAACCTTAGCACCCCAAACATTTGGGTCCAAGACATGCAAGAGCTTCAAAGCTTGATCATGCTCAGTGTAAGGAAAATCCTCAACATTAGCCTTCATGTTGTTCACGATGGCGGTGAACATCTGAAACATCACATCAATGTCCTCACCGGGAAGTTGAGTGAAGTTCTCATATTGCATCCGGTAAGAGACAAAGAGGCGAGCCTTCACATGGTTATCACCACCGTGAGCAACCAACAATTTCTCCCAAATTTGCCAAGCAAGATTCAAGTGGCGAACACGCTCAAACTCAGGATCACACAAGCTCCGGACCAAGTGATCAACGGCTTTTGCATTTGCCTCATACTTGGCCTTAGCACCATCATCGGTCACCATAAGAGTATGGATGTTGACCGGAATAGCATAGGTCATGTCAAGCACAATGAAATCCAACAACTTGCCACTAAGAAAGATCATCATACGAGCGCCCACTAGTGGTAACCCTTGCCATCGAAGTGCGGAGGACCGCCCTGCTCAACGTACGCCATCTTAGGATTCAAGACTTGTCAAAGTCACAAAGAATCCGGCACCAAGCTCTGATACCAATTGAAGGATCAGATGGCGACTAGAGAGGGGGGAGTGAATAGGAGCCGGTAAAAATTCTTCTCAAAGAACCCGGCCTATACCCTAGTCAAATCCCGGTCACACACAAGTGATGAATCGAATCACACACCAATCGCCAAGACAACGAGGTTATGGATTAACCTCAAGTCTTAGGAATGATTCCTTGAAGCACACGCGGAAGCACGAGAGAGGAAGGGAGGAATCGAACCAAGAAGCAAAGCACACAGGCTCTGGCGGACCGTCCGACCAGGAGGGGCGGACCGTCCGCACTGGCCACGCGGACCGTCCGCCCGCCGCCGCGGACCGTCCGCGCACACACCGCGGACCGTCCGGCCCTTCGCCGCGGACCGTCCGAAAAAGCAAACGAACCTCCGTAAACGACCCCGAATAACGGACCGTCCGCGGGGAGCACGCGGACCGTCCGCCAGGCACCCGCGGACCGTCCGCCCGCTGCTGCGGACTGTCCGAAACCTTGCCCAACGAAAACTCAAAACCACGACGGATCGAAAGCAAAGCCGAGCAAGAACACGAAGAACACGGGAAGAACTCGCTCCTCACGGACCGTCCGCCGGTCCCTCGCGGACTATCCTCGCCTCACAGATAGACCTGAAAACAGCCCGACCTCGAAGGTCAACTCCCCCAAATCATCATCGGATTTCCCAAACGGTAGAAGCTGTGGAGACAAGGGTTTGGGGACTTAAAAAGCGTCACACAAGGATGCTATAGCCCAAAACTCTTGCCTCCTAACTCCGTAAATCACCGGGAATCGCGAATCCTTTGAGCACCACCAAAAGCTAGAGCACCGAACGAAAAACCTTGAATCGAAGTGGTTTCCCGGCGTTTAAGGGCACAAGATCAATCACAAAGATGCACGAGACATCCATCCATGTTTCCCTCAAAGAAATCCGGGGAGAAACCCACTCAAATCCGCGGAATCACACCGTGAACAAAGGCACCAAAAACCAAGCACGAAAAAGACCACGGAAAACACAACGCCGAATCTTCTATACAAACCAGGAAAGATTCACAAGGTCTAGCATGCCGCCCTAGCATCCATCCCTCTCAACAAATCTCTCATGAAGCTCTCATGCTAGCCTAGAGAAAAATGGAGAAGAAAATAGTCCAGGAAAATGAGAAAGAGGAGGGGGGAAAATGAAACCCTAAGTCGCGGAGCGAGAGAGCCATCCATACACACTCATGGCTTATATATCGGGTCACGCCAGTGTGGGAAATGACTCGACTACCCCTAACTCAACTACTGGCGATACAACTCACGTAGGGGCATTTATGTAATGTTTGTGGGTCTTGCCATCGGACGGCCACACCTTCGCCGCACCCCGCGTCTTCCCGACGCAAGCCATGTGATCCCGCCGCGTGTCCTCCGCTTCGAAGCTTCCCGACACGCCCGGATCGCGTCTCCGTTGTGTTGGGTCTTCAGACTTGGTTTTGAGGCCCAAACCAAGAAACCGTCCTCCGATGGTTTTGTGGGCAAACCACCAAACCCCGCGTGCTCGGCCCGGCCTCCCGCCAAGCCCCTTGACTCGACCGCCACCGTGCCCCGGCTCGATCGTCCATGACTTCGTCTTGCTCGTCTCGCCACCATGTGGCCCGCACCTAGTCCCGCCGTCCACCGGGTCCCTCGAACCGAGCCTACTTGTCTCTCCGTCTCCCGGAGGCCCCTCAAGGCTGAAGACCTTCCGCGCCCGTTCTTCACCTGCAGCAACACGAACTAGGCCGCAGCCTACACCTGTGCACTGAGCCAAGAGTCAGTCCAACACCCGTTTTCAATCACTCATCACTGAGGAGCGGTCATCCATCGACCACCGGGACGCTCCTGGTCCTCAACGGTCCATTTTTTAGTAGCGTCGGACGAGTTGTAGAGGAAGAGCAGCGAAGATAGTAGCACCGGATGATCCGACGGTCTGAGTGGGACACCGTCGGTCTATCCGACGCTCAGTTTGAATGAAGACAGAGACGCGCCAAGACGAAGCCTTCAGCACCGGATGATCCGACGCCTTGGTCAACATGAAGCGTTGGTATATCCGACGGTCGCGTGGAAGCTAACAGAGGCGACTTGGACGCGGGGTCTTCAGCACTGGATGATCCGACGCACCGTCGGTGCATAGCGTCGGAGCAGTTGTGTCAGAGAATTTCAACGGCTATGTGACGTGGGAGGGGCATCGGATGAACCGACTCCTGGAAAAAGTATGCATCGGTTCATCCGACACTAACTTTTTTAGCAGCTTTTAGCCAACGGCTAGTTTGATGCCTTGGGCTATTTATACCCCCTCCAGTCACCCATTTGAGGTTGCTGGATTGTGTGGAAGTGCAGAGGAGTTCAAGACGCCTAGAAGATCATATCCAATCCATCCAAGTGCTTAATTGCTCATCCATAGACTTGCATATGCTTAGTGTATGTGCTTAGTGCTAGGCTTAGCTTAGAGCTGAGTGAGTGCAAGGTTGTGCCAACCTTGTGAGGTGATTCTTGAGTGAATCAAGATGTACAAGGTTCGCCGAAAGCCTTGGGGCCTAAGTGGCTCACCGGCAATCGTCATCGACCCTCTGGCTTGGTGTGGAGCGGCGAGGACACTTTGTGCGGGGGACGTGGAGACCCCCTTCCTAAGTGCAGAAGCTCCTTAGTGGAGGCGGCATCAAGGTGACCAAGAAAGCTTGGCAAGTGCCTAAGTGGCTAGCCTTTGTGGCGAGTCAAGTGGTGCTCTTGGGAGAGACTTGGTGACCGGGAAGCAATACTCTTGTGTGAGTGCTTCAACAACATGGACTAGGGGTGGCTTAGTGCTTACCGATACCACGGGATAAATCGCGTGTCAAGAGTTTGCTTCCTCTCATTCCCTTTACGTTTCCACATTTACTCTATTGCAATCTTTGTTTGCCTTTACTTTCCTAGAGTAGTATCATGCTAGGATTGGCTATAGGTTGCAAACCTTGTTTTGGGATGGGAGTTTGACACTAGAACAACCCTAGTTGCACATCTAGATAGTATGTTCTAGTTTACTTTTGTGTAAAATTAGTGAAGCCATAGGTTAAGGTTTTAAGTTGCCTAATTCACCCCCTCCCCTTCTTAGGCTAACGAGCATCCGATTCCTTACAAGTGGTATCAGAGCCGGGACTCACTTCCTTCACGAGGAAACGCCAATTCCATTGGTAAATTGTGAAAATCGGCTCATTGGAATGGTTAGGCTTCACCGCCTAGTGAGTTGCTCTAAAGAGGAATGAAAGGGGTGGATACCTTAGGTTTGGCTCCACATTTCGATGGCACGGGCTATCCTCGGTGGAAGGTTCTCATGGAGGCCTATCTCCAAGCAAAGGACCTTGATGTTTGGGGAGTCACTGATGAGGGCATGAAAAATGGTACTAAGAAGGAAAAACAATATGATGTGATTGCTAAGAGTATCATTTTGTCCTCACTAGATGTAGGCATTTTCAATAGAGTTTTTACTTGTGAAAATGCTCATGAGCTATGGAAAACCATCAATGAGCAAAATGAGGGTTCAAAAGAAGTTGCTAATGAACGCTACGGTTGCCTCCTTTAGGAATTCAATAGCTTTAAGCAACTTGCAAATGAAAATGCTGAATCTATGTACTCACGCCTAAATGTGCTTGTCAATGAGATCAACGCTTTAGGTGTGAAGGACATCACGAACTTGAACATTAACCGCAAGATCCTTCAAAGTCTCCGGAAGCCCGATTATGACTTGATGAAGGCAATCATCTATGAGAAGAAGCTCGAAGAATTGAAGCCATCTCATATCTTGAGCAAGATCATGGCACATGAGCTTCAACTCATGCCCAAGTCAAAGAAGGCGCCCCAAGAGAAGCCCCAAGAACCATCCTCTCCAACTACAAGTTATGCTCACTCAAGCCAACAAGAGAAGATGTTGAGTAGGATGGCTACTCATGGAAGCTCAAGCGAGGATGATGGTGACAATGGAGATTCCTCAAGTGATGAAGAGGTTGAATCCATGGTGGCTGAGTACGTGAAGAAGATCTTCAAGTTTGTGAAGAAAGTCAACATGTACGGCTACAATGTCCACTTGAGAGAAGGGCTACATCACCAACACATCAAGTTCACCAAGATCGAGCAAAAGCCTAAGAAGAAGGTGGTCAAATAGAGGAGACCAAGGCAAAAAGCAACTATCACCGTCTGTGAGTGGACAAGTGGTGGAGAATCAAGTTCTTCTAGCTCAAGTGATGAATCAAGAAAGAACTTCACCACCCGCTTCATGCCAGGTCCTTCATCATCACTACACATGTGCCTTATGGCCAAAGGTATGGAAAGCAATGTAAGTTAAGATGAATCCGACACCACCTCTCTTGATGATCTTGTTGAACTAGTCCATGAGCAAAAAGGAATTCTTGTGAAACAAGCTAATGAAATTAAAGAACTCAATGCTCTCAATGATCTTAGTGCAACCCTTGCTACAAATTATGAACATTTGTGGTGCAAATTCAAATTGCTTAGTAAGGAGTGTGATGAGCTAAAATCTAAGCTTGAGAGCAATGAGATTAAAACAAGTAATTCCTTTGAGCTTGATGAATCATCTATCCCTTGTGCAATTCCTATCTCCAAGGTAGATGTTTCAACTTCTTGCATTGATTTAATTGATGAATCTTGCTCACCATCTTGCAATGAGAATGTTGTTGTAGAAAAATGTGATTGTCTCATAGGCAAGAAAAATGATGAGCTCAAGCAAGAAGTGAAATGGCTCCGAGAGAGGTTGGCAAGCTTGATGGGCAAGGGCAAGAACGATGAAGAACAAGTGGACATCTCTCAAGACATGAAGAGCAAAGTCCAACCTTCTCAAGATAACCGTGATCCCATGGTGAAGAAGCTTGAGAAGGGTGCAACCGTGACTTGCTACAAGTGTCATGGAGAAGGGCACAAGTTCTACAAATGCCCTCAATTTGTCAAGAAGATGGACAAGGGCACAAAGAATAAGTTGAACCCGCCATCAAGAGCTCCCTCATCTACACCAAGCCCAATCGCAAGAACAAGACCAAGAGCAACACCTACGTCATCAAGAAGAAGGCTAATGTGAAGGTGGTTGCACACAAGGTTGGGAAGATGAAGGAGGAGCGGGGTTGGAACCAACCCATTTGGGTGCCCAAGGAAGTTATCACCAACATGAAGGGGCCTCAAATGGTTTGGGTTCCAAAGGACACTTGAAGGCCATGTGAGCATGGACTTGGGAGGCTTGGCACAAAGAAGATGACAAGATTCAAGCCTAAAAGCCAAGCTTGCAAGTTGGACATGTGTTACCTAAGTTCCCCGGTTGAGGTAATGGAAACTAGTACCTATCTCTTGTATCATTGTAGCTCCATTGCCTTGTTTAGGTTGCATTTGTTGCAATATTTACATATGGTAGGTGGCTTGTGTCATGTGCTAACCCATGAGCAACTTACATGGTTTGATTATTGTGTAGGAAAGCTACACTTGTTCTTTCATGGTGCATGTTTTCATATATATCTCTTTGCATCATGAGCAAGCTATAGGGTTAGCTTCCCTTTTGTTGTCATAAACAATGTGCATACATTTGGTTGGTGATTCAGACACTAAATGCACACATTTAGGGGGAGCTCATCCTATGGTTTGGTTATGGGACTAACATTGTTTTAAGCTTATCTTATGTAGTCCCTTGGCGACGCGTTCCGGTGCGGTATTTCATTCTAAGAGAATGTTATTTCCCTCTCAATGTGATCTAACATCTCTAAAAGAGTGAATATAGCAAAATGAGCTTCATGCTATTGAGTCATGTCCTTGCGAGCCTATGCCTCTATATAAGTTCAAAGGCAATGCACTCATACATTCCTAATCCTTGTGGTACCCAAGTGTCTTCTATGCAAGCTTCTTTCAAGTGGTGTCACCTAGTGATATCATTTCCAAGTGGTTCATCTCAATGTGGTGCCAACAAGGTAGAGAGGATCAACCCCCGGAGGTATGCAATAATCAAAAGACTACAAGTGATATCTACAAGTGGTAATCTAACAAGAACCCATTTGTTTTATCTCTTGTCCTTTAAGCTACCTCCTTGCATGACATGCTCTAAGCTTCCTTGTCTTACAAGTTTGTAGTTGTGCACTTGTTTTCCACACTATCTTTGTGTGCACACACTTAGGGGGAGCTTAGTTTGTATCATGCTAGTCTCATGAGCTTGTGATCCACCTTAGTCATTCTTACATGTGGTATCTTTATTGATATCATACATATGGATCATGGTTCATGTAGCTTTCTCCCTTGTATTTAACATTTCTCCTTGAGCTATGTTTGCTAGGACTTGCTAGTTTTCTTGGAGCCAATTTGCTTTGGAGTTTTTTGAAATTTTATTCCAAAGGTGGAGAATGTGAGACCAAAGCAAGCTAGGTTCCAAGGATATGAGACCAAAGGGGGAGAATGTGAACATAGGAAGAGAAGATCAAAAAGGGGAAGTTTGATCTAGGGGGAGTTTGGATGATGGTAAGCATCCAAGCAAGTGTAAGTGGTTCTAATTCTGTCAATTTTTGCAAATTTATGCTTGCTTTGGTTGTGTTGTCATAAATCACCAAAAAGGGGGAGATTGTAGCGAACATGGCCTCATATGCCATTAGTTCGAGTTTGATTTTGGTGATTCATGGCAACATGATCATTGGGACTAACCATATTGTTTTAGCATGTCTTTGTAGACACTTTGAGGTCCCAAGGATGCAAGAAAACCACATGCCAAAATGAGAAAATCAAGGGTCAGAACTGAGCAAGAAAGGAAAAGAAAAGACACCATCGGATGAACCGACTGTACCTATACAGCAAGCGTCGGTGCAATCGTTGGACGAGTTGGTACACAGGGTGAAACCATAGGTACCGTCGGATGAACCAACAGTCCATTTTTTAGTAGCGTTGGACGAGTTGCAAAGGAAGAGCAGCGAAGATAGTAGCACCGGATGATCCGACGGTCTGAGTGGGACACCGTCGGTCTATCCGACGCTCAGTTTGAATGAAGACAGAGACGCGCCAAGACGAAGCCTTCAGCACCGGATGATCCGACGCCTTGGTCAACATGAAGCGTTGGTATATCCGACGGTCGCGTGGAAGCTAACAGAGGCGACTTGGACGCGGGGTCTTCAGCACTGGATGATCCGACGCACCGTCGGTGCATAGCGTCGGAGCAGTTGTGTCAGAGAATTTCAACGGCTATGTGACGTGGGAGGGGCATCGGATGAACCGACTCCTGGAAAAAGTATGCATCGGTTCATCCGACACTAACTTTTTCAGCAGCTTTTAGCCAACGGCTAGTTTGATGCCTTGGGCTATTTATACCCCCTCCAGTCACCCATTTGAGGTTGCTGGATTGTGTGGAAGTGCAGAGGAGTTCAAGACGCCTAGAAGATCATATCCAATCCATCCAAGTGCTTAATTGCTCATCCATAGACTTGCATATGCTTAGTGTATGTGCTTAGTGCTAGGCTTAGCTTAGAGCTGAGTGAGTGCAAGGTTGTGCCAACCTTGTGAGGTGATTCTTGAGTGAATCAAGGTGTACAAGGTTCGCCGAAAGCCTTGGGGCCTAAGTAGCTCACCGGCAATCGTCATCGACCCTCCGGCTTAGTGTGGAGCAACGAGGACACTTTGTGCGGGGGACGTGGAGACCCCCTTCCTAAGTGGAGAAGCTCCTTAGTGGAGGTGACATCAAGGTGACCAAGAGAGCTTGGCAAGTGCCTAAGTGGCTAGCCTTTGTGGCGAGTCAAGTGGTGCTCTTGGGAGAGACTTGGTGACCGGGAAGCAATACTCTTGTGTGAGTGCTTCAACAACGTGGACTAGGGGTGGCTTAGTGCCTACCGATACCACGGGATAAATCGCGTGTAAAGAGTTTGCTTCCTCTCATTCCCTTTACGTTTCCACATTTACTCTATTGCAATCTTTGTTTGCCTTTACTTTCCTAGATGAGTATCTTGCTAGGATTGGCTATAGGTTGCAAACCTTGTTTTGGGATGGGAGTTTTACACTAGAACAACCCTAGTTGCACATCTAGATAGTATGTTCTAGTTTACTTTTGTGTAAAATTAGTGAAGCCATAGGTTAAGGTTTTAAGTTGCCTAATTCACCCCCTCCCCCTCTTAGGCTAACGAGCATCCGATTCCTTACAATATTGTGGGCATTTTTGTAATGGGCTTTCCGAATGAAGCTCGTTACTCACTGATCAGTGTTTGTAACGAGCTTTAATTAACGTCCGTTATAGATACAGCGGCCATCCCTACAGTAACCTGTCCGGTTGCCGGCAGCATATCTGGAACCAACCTGGATTTGGTAGCCACCAGGGGCTGCATCATGGAACCAGCTAGGATATGGCAGCCACCAAAGCAAGGAGACATCACAAACACATTCTCGCATCACAGATATAGGCAAACCAAGATCACATTTATAGACAAGCAAGATCACATTTATAGACAAGCTAGGATCACATCAAGTTTCAAGTTACTCTCATGAGGGCTTGTTTGGATGGAGTCATGAGAAAACTTCCTGAACCAGGCAGTATCTGACCCCAACCAAGCAAGCCAAGAAGGTTTCTCAGGCAACAACACCTGACTAAAGAAGACTGAATGAGTTTCAAGTTTCTGGTCACAATAAACTCACGGTGCACCACTGTAGAAGTTGCCCTTTCGGTCGATGGTCTCCTTAAGAATGTACTCGCACAGCATCTCCCGGACACGCTTTACATCTTCTATGGAAACATCTACAGGAGGTTTGAAATCCTGCAAAATACAATCATTTATGAGAATACAAGTAGAAATCAGTTTCTAAAATCAGATGGATAATATGAGCAGAGACAAGGTTGAGCATTATTATCTACTTACAACAGCCTTCTTGATGTCAGGTATGTCATTGAGTAGTCTTAACATATAGAATGCCACATGGAATCCACACAAAAGGACCCCCGTGGCTGCTGAGCACACTGCATCGAGGTACCAAAATGAAAAGTTAATGCGGTATCAAATAGGTAAGAAGGGACCATAAAAAAACCTCGGTCTTACAGCGAGATTTGTTTTGTGCTTGAGTGTGGCTTTTGGCTTTTCTCTTTCCTTTCGTCACTCTGTCCTGTGCATCACCAAAGGCCCTGCATGATCAGCAATACCAAATAGAAACACTAAGAGATTGATTTTTGTGAACAAAAAATACTATACCAAAGGCCCTGCATGGTCAGCAATACCAATTAGAAACAGTAAGAGATTGAATTTTTGTGAACAAAACCTACAATAAACTAACCAGTTCAAAACATTTTGGAGGTCTGGAACTTTAGCGGGGGATGTTGTTTAGCAGAATCTAGATACCAAACCTCTTTGAACTTCATACAGATGATCACTGTTACCCAGTGGCTAGTGCAGTAGGCACCCACCACGTAGTAGTTGTTCATCATTGCATTTTAGATTGCTTTGCCAACTTGCTGAGAACGCTGAGAAATATTTGTTGAAGTAAACAAATCTGAATCTAAAAACCCAACACTGGTCTGCATCCCCGTTGCCTTGTCCATCATTTTCCTACAAAAAATCAATTTGTTAGCATGCATGAACTTTGTGGTCAAAATTAAAGAAATATCTTTTTAGGTTTTAAAGGACTTACAATGTCCACAACCTCATGAAGGTAACATCCAGAGAAGCCAGGGTTATAAGGTTATACACACTACTAAATTCAATGTTTAACATTAAAGCACCACAACCAGCTTTAAAGTATTCTTCATCCACCTTTACTGGAAAGGCAAGTTTATCCTTACTGTGTTCTATGACATAAGCATGGAACTTAGCACAATTTGGTCCAGCAGCCTTTACATTTGCTTGTGACAACATAGGTGAACTAGGCTTGTATTTTGGTCGGTCTTGTTCTGTCCCATTAACAGAGTTAAGAATCTCATTTTTAGACAGAGGTTTCCTGGCCTGGTTCCCCTTCTGCAGTGGAGATTGCCTGGGCTCCTCCTGTTGAAGAGGCTACTATACTTGTTGCATCTGCTGCTTAGGAGGAGATTGCCTGCGCTCCTCCTCCTGCTGCTGGAGAGAGGCTGTTGTTTCGTCTGTTGCTTATCCTCATGTTGCAGATGCTGCTTAGGCGTAGTTTGCCTAGGCTCCTCCTGCTGTTGTGGACTCTCTTGCTGCTGGAGAGGCTGTTGTTTCATTTGTTGATTATCCTCAAGTTGCAGCTGCTGCTTAAGCGGAGTTTTCTTGGGCTCCTCCTCCGGTTGTTGTCGATGCTCCTACTGCGTAGTTTTGCTGATCTGCTGCTGTTGTTGTTGAGCCTTCTCTTGCTGACACTGAGCTGCAGCACCTCCATCTAATGTTGTACCCCTGCTACCTGTTACGGCTTCAGGGTTGGGATGTCTCATCATGGGTGGTATAATGATCTTGTCCTTTGGCAATTGGATCCTTTGAACGGGAGCCTTAGCTTGGGTTGCTACGTCACCCCCATCAATTGGTACAGGCAGAGGGTATTGACTCGCATTGGCCCACACATAAGTAGGTTGCACCACAACATACCCATCCTGCACTGGTACTGAATGGCAAGCCTTTTGAGATGGAAATACTTTCACTAGTGCGAGCTCCACAGCGCCATCCAAAAGGCTGCACGTGGTTGGCTCTGTCAACTTATCTATTGTGTCTAGCATAGGTGATCGACTATCACTGTGCACTTCATTCACTTCGTCATCGTTAGCATTCCAATGATCTTGCTATTTTCCATCTTCCTCGCTGTCATGCGCATGTTCTTCCTTGCAGTCATGCCCATCTTCTTCCTCAATGCCATCCATATCTTCTTCCTCGCTGCTACTGACAGGCGCTGGTAATTGGGAAGGAAGAAGTGCATTTTTCGGTATGTTGATGCCTGATAGTCTTAGAGCATGAAAAATTGATTTAAATGTTTTGTCCGCCATCACATCATGAGTATCAGACCTCTTGTTCCTCTTCTTCCTGTACATTCCAGCGAACTCTTCACCAAATCCTTTACCCATCCAAGTGAACTAGACACACCTCGGACCCGACCTCAATACTCTGTAGTCTCAAGTGCTGCCATGAGAATATCATCCTCCCTAACCCCAGAGAAAGATCCATCGCTACCCTGAGCTGCAAGTGTTTTCACCCTATCGACTGCCCCTACCACCGCAGGGTTACTGAATGTTATGCTCCCACTTCCTTCACTAGTATTCTTCTTCTTCTTCCCTATCCTCGCCCGCAGATAAGGTCTCGAACGTCCAGGAAATTGGTCCCAAGGTTTCTATTTTCCTTCTGCAGCTAGCTTTGCATCCTCCTCCTCCCACTCTTTCCTTTTACCACGATAACGTTTTCTTCCCGCCTTGTGTGGCTTATTATGCAATGCTCTCTTTTGTTTCATCTCCTGGCTCAATTGCTGAAATGAAGGAGAATTGGTTTCCTGCACAAACATGTCCCAGTCTTGTTACTGCAAAAAGGCATGCTTCACAAAGGAGTCTCCTCTTCACTCACATATTTTTTTTCTTAAATGGGCCTTGAACCGCCGTTGCAAGGTTCCAATCTGTGATATAGCTGCCTTAACTGCCTTCTTGCGAACAGATTCTTCCAGATTGGCTGGGTAATCTAACTTTTCTTCTAAAACTGTGAACAGATGGTCCTTCTCAATTGGTGAGAGATCATCAACTGCCTTGTTGATTGACGCCCTCTCCCGAGCAATGAGACCACAGACCAATACAAATCTATCCCTCGCAGCATCTGGGGTAGGCCAAAAATTGGCATCAAGTCTAGTTGCAGTCAACTTGTCTTCTGGCCATTGGTTTGTGTCCTTGACCCACGGGATCGAGTACTACTCGCAGCAGTCTGTGCTGAGTGACCCTGTGAAGAAGGTTCACCGACGATGGGTTGTGATGATGCACTGGAGGTAGAGGAGTTTGTTGTTGTGGGAGACTGCATAGATGATATGTCAGGTTTGTCAGTAGAGCAACATAAGCAAGATTGAAAATCTAAACAAAATTCTTATTAGATAAATTCGTTTTCTCTGACATGCAAAACAGCTGATACAGTCGTAAATAAAATCAACATATACATGCGCAGTGCATATTTTACTTAATTAGCATACAGGGATAGGTGCTAACCATTTTGACAGGGACACAACAATATGCTTATATATCAAAGCAGAGAATAAATTCCTTCAACTGCTTCCTTGTCCAACTTGAGCAGCAATGGATTGTGTGTTCCATATGTACATGCAACAAGAGGATAAAGCAATGGTCATGACATTATATATGACAGTAGTGAAACAACATTCACAACACATCATGACACCAACAATAACTATATATATGATAGTAGTAAAACAATTAACACTCACAACAAAGCATAAGACAGCTACTTCAAAACCACTGCGATGTAATTCCCACTGACATTATGTGGCCACCAGAATTAAAGTATGCTAATAGGTCCAAAGCATAACTGTCGATCTGGTACATTTGAAGCATAGCAGAATTAAAGTATGCTAACAGGTCCAAAGCATAACTGTCGATCTGGTACATTCAAAGCATAGCAGAATTAAAGTATGCTAACATCCTCGATGCTTTTCATGAATTTACAGTGCAAAACTTGTAGCACTAGGAACATGAAAATGAATTTCAATAGTTCATATAACTACATCTGTTAGCAACAATATATTCAAACAGACTTGGGGCAACAAAATCAATCCATCAAATCCACAGTCAATCAACTAAAGATGAACTATCAAGGCATGTCTCCCTAATTAATCCACATTGACATGAATATATAGCAGATTTTGGTGGCCGATGAGAGAGTTGGGGGTTCAAGCAGGACTAACCTCTGTTGCGAATGAAGTAGTTGTTCTCGTGATGGTCAGAGGGGGCGGATCCACGTCGGCTCGTGGCCTGAGGCGGTCGGCTCGTCGTCGAGGCCGGGGACGACATCGACGGATCTGCGTCAACCGTCTTTAGGTTGGCTGGACGTACGTCCGCACACCAGTAACCGCGTCCTCGTCACCGTCATCACGCAGGGAGCGGTGGGGCTGGACAAGAGCAGGGCTGCGGCGGGGAGAGAGCGGCAAAGGCGAGCGGGGCGAGTGGCGGCGGCGGTGGGGAGAATGCGCGCGTTGTGGATCTGTCTAGCAAGGAGCCGAATATGAACGGCGCGCATAACTGTGTTTAATGAAACTACTGGCGTGCCCTTGACAGCTCTGTGCAGCAATTGGAATTTCATGGGCACTATAGTAAATATAGGTGGGAAGTTTTGAGCAGCCCACGCACGGTTTGCCTGCTAACGCTGATGAGTGGGCCAGTGTCATGGGCGACGATGGTTAGTGAACCCGCATCGCCTGTGTTGGGAGTTGGGTCCGGCGCGCGGGCGGGCAGCGGTTATCTTTTTATTTTTGGCTGCTGATGCTGACGTGTGGAACAACCACTATTTTCTTTCGAATGAAATGTGCTTCCCTAAAATATTAGAGCCCATAAAACAGCACCTTAAAAATCATAAAATACGAACAATTCGTATTTGGACATTTAGTATTTGAATAAAATATCAACAGTCACACTTGTGTGCCCAAGATTATTAAAATCTGTTTTTACATCCCATGTTAATGATGTAATAATCTACTAACATCTAGTGTGCTCTAAAAAATCTACAAATTGACTTGCCAACATAATTTGGGTACCTAGACTTGTCTTCAAAATTTCAAATGGTTTCGATGAAGGAATTATATAATTGTGTACAAATATCTACATCTCTCACATAGCTTCCTAGAATGTTCCTTGAACATTGAAGTTTTCCACACTTTGCAACATGTTCGAACTCATATGCATTTGAAAATTTAACAAAACCTTGTGTTCACCTTAAGCTTACGAAATGTAAAGTTCCATCACTAATGGTTGTGTAAAACAAATATTATTTGTATGTTGTACTTACAAAGAACAAAATAAGGCATATAAACATCACTCAACGAACGAAATGTACACTTAACATTGAAATTAATGAATCAATGGTGATTTTAGAAAAAATTAAAAAAATATCAAATTTGGACTAATAACGACAAAGAAATACTTATGACAACATTTGATTGCAGATTAAAAGGAGAAATGGAATTGTTCTTTATTTGAATAGAACTGCCCACACAGTCATTTGAATAGAACAAAGGAGGAAGCAGAGGGTACCGCCGCCCGCCGCCGTCGTGCCCACTTCGGCGGTTTTGACACCCAAGAGGGCATCCCAGGCCTCGTCGGCGGCAAATGAGACCACCGCAACCTTCGATTTGTCTCACAAACGTGACAAGTCAAATATTATCTATCAAAAACTGATTAAAACTGACATCCCGATAAAATCAAATCCGCGTTTAGTAATATCTAATAATTTACATTCAAGATAGATAATGTTCATATTGATGCTTGCGCCTACATCCCGATGTTCATCCTGCTGACAGCGTACTCCACGGCTGGGCGGAATTTACGCGTCCATAGGTTGAACTCATGACGGATGTGACACTTGGTGTTGTAGTAGTGGATGATCTCTTTGGTATCCGGCCCGTATCGCCTACATCCTGCTACTCAAATGCAGATGTGGGGATTCTGGACGGGCAGCAACGGAATGTTGTTGTCGTAGTCGCCGTCATCAAGCCAGTACCACCACGTAATGTTGTCGAGATCCTGCTTGACGAGGTAGCGCAGCCGCCGCAGGTTGGGGTTCTTCCACCAGCCGTTAGGGGGCGACGGGCCACCGCTGATTTCCTGGAGCAGTGCCATGGCTTCGGAGTCCACTGGGTTGCAACGGTACTTCAACATCGCTAAGAAGTACTTGGCACCAGAGTCTTCAGCAGCGGCATCTCTGATGAGCTACAGACCCTTATCGGGGTTCCGCTGCCTCATCAACCTCTCCATCCCCTCGAAGCACAATGCCGCCGGATGATTGGCCTCGTGGAAGCGCCGCTCAAAGCACGACCTAATGTAGTGATTCCTGCACGCATCACAAAGATCACGCACAACACTGTGACGCCCCAGGTTTTTAATTACCGTCATTAACGCTAATGACCAGATCAGCCGAGTCAAACCGGTCAAACACCGGTCAAACCTAGGTCAACCTAGGTCATCACCTCGAAAACCTTGCCAATGAACCCTATTGAACCCCTTGACTGAGTCTACACACACCCGTGGTCAACCCTTGGTCAAAGCCACGGTCAAAACCGGCTTAACAGTTGACGTCAGCGAATGTCGTCCGGAACTTTTGCCGCGTTCTCCAAAATTCACCTAAACACTTCAAAATCTACCTTTATGAAAGTTGTCCATCTTGTTGAGGGACACAACTTTAATGTATATTGGCATTTCAAACTTTGAGTGGAAATTGGTGAAAAACTCGATCGACTGACAGTACCTCCTGTTTTCCCAAAACAGAGCGGCATTCCAAGTTGGCACGACGTTCCTGCAAAATCCGTTGAGAAAAACACTAGACGGCCTTTGCCAAAGTTGTAGGGGGTAGTGAGATCTACAACTTTTCTATTCATCACTTTGTACACTTCTATTTAAGATTTTTGAGAAAAACTGGGTCAAACAGGGGCAGTCCGCAACGTCGGCGCCAGAACGCGAGCACGCGCGCGCGCGCGCGCGCGCCCGCGCGCGCGCGGCGCCACACACCGCCGCCGCCCCTCGGCGTTCGGTCCCGCCGCGCGCGCGTTCCCAAGGTCGCCCGCGCCTTCCCGAGGTCACGGCTTGCCTCTCGCTGCCTTGAACGCCGAGAACGTGTCGTGCTCCACGTCGCTCGTACGCGCCATGCCTTGGACCAGCGGTCCGTCGCCTGTCCTCCTGCCGGGCGCGCGGCCAAGGTTCGCGCGCGCACTCCGAGGAAGCCGGCCCACACCACAGCACTCCCGAGCCATGCTCCCGCTGCCGCGCCCGCCTATAAAGGCAACACACCGACGGCCTGCTCGCGCACGCCATTGCCACCCGCAGCACGCGTCGGCATCCTGTCCGTGCACCAGCTCCCGAGCACCGCCCTTCTCTAGCTCGGGTCGCCTAGTCCAGCGCCTCCCTAGCAGTCCCACACAGCTTCCCAACCGCCCAGCATCACCCCGCCTCCTCCCAGACCAGAGCACCACCGGAGCCGAGCCGCACCGCGGCCGCCCCGCCTGGGCGCCGCCGGCCGGCCGTTCCCCGGTGTCCTCTCACCCATCTGCGGCCACAAACCGAACCATAGTGACCTCCTCTACCTTCTCCACTCATCCCTCGGCCGAAACCCCCACCGGAGTGGCTCAATTCCGGCGAGCCGCGCCGGCCGGCCCGCCCAGGGACCACATTGCAAACCCAAAGTTCTTTCCAGGGTCCCTGCTGCAAAAGTGCAACTGAAATAGTAAAGTGAGTTTCCCTATTTCTTGTAAATTGCGTAGAAAATCATAGAAAAATCTGAAAAATGCAAAACCAATTTTTTTGGATTCATGGTGAATTATCCTACAAGTTTTGTTATTCTTTCCTGAGCTAATTCCTATTAGTTTTTGCATGAAAAACACAAATGTGAAAAAACTAGATCTGCAATATCTCAAAACCATAAATCCTCTGTAGCTAATTTTTGGATATGTTGTGTGTTAGGTCATGACTAGCTCCTATGCCAAAAATTGAACAAAGTTATGATGTAAATCGTTTTATAAAAATGTTTTTCCATTGCTGCCAGATCTGCATAAATGATTTTTCTAGATAACAATTATTAGGTTTTTGCAACCAACTTTTGCACACTGTTTTGTAATGCCAAAGCACACCTCTGGTGAATTAATCATAATTTTATAGTTACAATAAATATTTATTTTTGAATTATGCTTGTTTTTCTTTAAAATTGCACAACTCAAGTTTCATAATAGTTATAGGTGTATGTGCTGCACCACTAGGATAGTTTTGGACCATATAACATGTGAGAGAAAGATGGGATCATTTTGAGGAATATTTATTTTTGTGTGCATTTACCTTGTCCATCTAGCTAGCTTTTGTTATTTTCAAAAATAATTAATTTCTAGTTGTCCAAAGCATGCATATGTGTTCAGTGGCTTGTTATAGGTGTTTAGTGTGTAACACACCCTTCCAAAGAATTTTACTAATTAATTCCACGAATAAAAGCTATGTAAGTCATTAAGGGCTTAATAGTCATTAAATGGGAAAAATCACCAAACCATCCCTACCAATCTTGGGTGTGGCTGCAAATCATTTTAAAAGGTTAAATATACCCACCCACTGCTGTTTGTGAAGTTGAATTAAATTATTTACATATATATACACAGTCACCATCAAAAAGAATATCTAATAAAGAGCTGCATATTGTTCCTTTTGGAAGAGTATGCTAAATGTATTTCTTATCTAGGTGAATGTGTCCAACTAATACACCTTTTGATTGTCACTTGTGGTTTGTGGTGAATTAAATTAAAAACCGTTGAATAAATCTTGCATTTGCATCTTCGTATCGATCTCTCCGACGATAGACGAATGTTCGTGCCGGAAGGAGGGAACGAAGGTGCCGACGAAAAGCTGCCGTGTGTGGACGTAGCTCAAGACCTGGACCCAAGTCCAGAAGGGCCCAAGGCCAACCTTGCCGGCGAAGGCAAGCCCCGGATCATTAACCCTGTTTTTGAATTATGCAATTATTGATGCTATGATTGTGCATTTACATTTCAGGAGTTGATTTGAAACCCTAGATGCATGATTCCTAGGTACCTATGTTCTTTTACTAGTATACTAGGTCGATAGCTGCTATGCTATAGGACCCGGTAGAAGCCGAGTGATGTTCGTCACTCGCGAGAATAGGTTCTTATGTTGGAATCATAAGATCTTTATAAATGGATTGCTCATGTGGTAAGAGCATGGGATTTGGGCTCCGGTCCAGTGGCTTTCGTGGGCTAAGCTTTTGAATGTACTAAACATTTGCCGGGTATGGGACCGGTAAGCCTAGTACCCGATTGACGCAGTAAGGGAACCTTTCCCTACTAAACCTGGGGCACTTGTGTCCCCCTGCTTGCAACAGTGTGGTACCTGCATGAGTCTGGATGTTCGTATGGGAGCGATCCAGTAAGCCTTGTACCAAGGAATGTAGGTTCCGCTCCCGAGCTGAAGATCGACGGAAATGACCTGGGAAAGTTCTCCTTACGGGGGCAGCCTACCGTGTGTTTAGATCCACCTTGCAAGGTTTAAATCAAACGATTGTCGGCCTCTCACCGTTATCCGAGACTGCTTAATCAACTGGCCATGATATCCCATAATGATGGAACTCGAGGAATATCGTTGTATGAATTAATTGCTTGTCCAAATTCTTTATTGAATTATATGGCACATGTAGAAATGGTAATCAACTAGAACTTGTGCTAATAGATTGAAAGTAAGGACCTACTCTTAGTAGTTGTTCAGCAAAAGAAAACTCCACCGGCCAAAAGCCTTTCATGTCTAGAGTTTGGTGATGTAGTTATCACCCGACGGTTAAGTCTTGCTGAGTATTAGTATACTCAGCCTTGCTTTAAAACTGTTGTTGCAGGTGTTGACCAGAAGGGTGACGACAAGTGATGACATCACGGATGGCCTCCTGTGATGTCTACCGTTGCGCTAGTTTATTTTATTTCCGCTGTTTTCAAACTCTGAACCTTTACTCCATGTCATGAACAATGGTTTGTAATAAATTATGTTAACTCGTGTTGTACTCTGGACTCGCCTTCGCGTGAGTTTTAATGCATATGTCGATCCTCTGTTTGAATTCCAAGTGATTTACCGGGCGTTAACCCGGCAACTAACGACAGGATGATACTTTACTATTGCTTAATGGCCAAAGTGGATCGGTCTTAGGCGATAGTACGGTATTTTCCTGGGCGGATTGTCACAAACACGTGCAGTACCTCATCGGAGTTGCAGATGCGTCGGAAGGTGCTGCAGGTTTTATTGCAAAGGCTCAAAAATGGAAAACGGGCTCATCCTTGATGGAGTGTATGATGATCTTGGTGAGAAGTTCATCTAGCAGCAGCAGCATCAAGCACAACACCTCGGGCGTCATCAAGGAGAAGGGGAGGAAATAGCACAACGACGAGGTTTGGAATTTGAATGGCGACGAGGGTTGAAGTTGGCAAGGAGGATTGAAGTTGAAGAGGGATGAAGTGGCGACGAGGATTGAAGTTGAAGGAGGTGAAGAGGGTTGAAGGTTGAAGATGGAGCCTCGGCCATGTCGTAATTAAACAATAAATGGAAATTGAAAAGGCACTGCAGTTTGTATGGCTGTTGCCGTTGACAAGTGGGCCCGACATCATTGCCCCGCCCCTTCTCCTTCCCACGTAATTGAAAGGCGATGCGTGGCTTTGCTCCCGAGACGGAGCCCGATGCGCAATCGAGTGGCACGTACTGGTAGTAATGGAGTATTGGGTGGGGGCAGAGGCGCCTGACAATTCCGCGTCTTGTCAATATAACTCCCTCGCCCAGTCGCCCTCCCCTGCTTTCCTCTGCTTCTTCCATAAGCTTATCAACTTTTTCTTCACTTCTTCTTCCTCCTCACGATTCACCACTACAAATCTTCGGTCACCGAGAGAAGGAGGAGATGGTGTCGAGGAGCCCACCGCCGTCGAAGCGGGGACGAAGGGAGGACGACGATGACAAAGGTCGCCATCAGAAGAAGTTGGAGAAGGGGAAGGAGCCGGCGGCCAAGGACACCGATGAGGAACCGCTCTTCGACGACACTAAGTTCGCCGTCGAGCTGCACTGGAGCGCCTTCAGAAAGCTTGAAGGTGTTGGCGAGGCCTTTGACATCAAGGCGCATCATGATGTGTACAAGGACCCGAGCGTGAAGGGTCTCGCCTTCAGGATCAATAGGTTGGCTGAGAAGCTCGAGAACCTCCCCATGGTCAAGCGGGCTGCCCGCCGCCACTTCTTCTTCGACGAAGATGGCTCTGACGGCGACGACAGCAGCCACGACAACGACGGTGACGACGGCGGGACTCCGACTAATTGATAGACTCCTCTACCAATTAGTAACAATAATGTGTGTGTGCTTTTGTGTCTTCATCCGGTTCTTGGACATGAACTGCTTAGTTTGTTTGTCGATCATGAACTGCTTAGTTAATTAGTTTGGTTGTTAGATTTTGTATGTCATGAACTCGATCTAATATACGCGAGTAGATCCAACCACGTTGTGATGAACTGTGTTCTGTTGGGATGAACTGGAGATCTGTTGTGATGAATTAGACGCGTGGGCTAGTGTCATTGGCGACGATGGTTAGTGAACCCGCATCGATTTTGTTGGCAGTTGGGTCCAGGCGGGCAGGCAACAGTTATCTTTTTTTATATTGGCTGCTGACGCTGACGCGTGGGTCCGTCACAATTTTTTTGGAATGAAACTTGCATCCCTGAATAATTAGAGCCCATAAAATAACACCTAAAAAATCATAAAAACACGAACAATTCGTGTTTGGACATTTAGTATTTGAATAAAATATCAACAATCACACTTGTGTGCCCAAAATTCATATATTTCATTTTTACACCCCATGGTAATTATATAATAATTCTAATAACATCAAATTTGCTTTTAAAATCTACAAATTTACTTGGAAACATAATTTGGGTACCTAAACTTGTCTTCGAAATTTCAAATGGTATCGATGAAGGAATAATATACTTGTGTACCAATGTCTACATCTCTCACATAGTTTCCTAGAATGTTTTCTTGAACAGTGAAGTTTTCCACACTTTACAACATGTTCAAATTCATATGCATTCAAAAACTTAACAAAACCTTGTGTTCACCTTAAGCTTACGAAATGTAAAGTTCCATCACTAATGGTTATGTAAAACAAATATTATTTGTATGTTGTACTTACAAAGAACAAAATAAGGCATATAAACATCACTCAACAAATGGAATGTATACTAAACAATGAAATTAATGAATAGATGGTGATTTTAGAAAAATTTAGAAAAAAGTATCAAATTTGGACTAATAACGATGAAGAAATACTTGTTACAACATTTGATTGCAGATTAAAAGGTGAAATGAGAACTGTTCTTCATTTGAATAGAACTGGGCCCCACAGTCATTAGCGACGCTGGGCTGATAACCCTCGTCGGATTTGCTGCTCTCCCAAAATTTTACACAAATAATTCGAGCATCATACAAAAGCTAATCTACTACTGATTTCCTATTCCAATACTCTGTGCGAACTTCATCGTTTCTCAGCGCAGCCTACAGTCTTCGCTGCGAACAGAGAAATTCGAAGCCATCCTTTTTCCACGCCGCAGCCGCCGCCGGCGCCTGCGCACAGCTGATCGCCGCGCACCTGTGCCGGAGGCGGCAGCGGTTCACCCCAAATGTGCCAAGTCGAGTAGTGGATCGCAAGCGCGGCCTTCTCGCGCAAAGGTAGACACCCGTCGCTGCTCAACCATCTCGACGTCGTACTGCCGCCGCCCGCGACCCGCCTTATGTACCCCTTCGCGGTGTAATCGGCGGCGGCACCACCATTGTCTCTGTAGAGCAAGATGGCATATAGATAGGCCGCCGCATCGTGCCCACCCTCGGCGGCGGGCCGGAGATCATTGTATCCCCTGTGTTCGATGAAGAAGGCTTTGATTCCGAAGAGGAAGCAAGCCTCCGGATTCCCTAGACCGCTCAACATAGCAAGGAATGCTTTGTAAGCGGTGGGGTTCAACACCCAAGAAATCTCATCTCGTCTCCCCTCTATCGACAAACACCGGCCGACGTTGCCATGGCCGCACACGCGGCGCATGGCCGAGCAAGTACCGTGTAGGCTGCGGAGGTCAGCCATGGGCCGCTCCAAGGTCGCACTGACGCGCGCCGCAATCTCAATGCGGAGGTATTGAGGGAGGCCCAGCAGTGACGACGGCTGGTGCCGCGTGCTTCTTCTCGTCATGCTATCCATCTTCGGTCGGGAATGGTGACGATGAGGAGTAGGCGGTTGCTGTCTTTCGTAGGTAGAGATGAAGTGGCAGGGGATCCAATTGTTTTGGAAGGAGAAGATACATGAGATTTGTTTCCAAACATGGTTTAAGTACGCAATGGAGATGACGTTTCGTTACTCTGTGTATCATTTAATTCTACATTGGAATCACTACCTCTGCAGCGGTGCTCTCGGCCATTTAGTGGCAACAGTTTCACCATTGACCTTCTTGGGAACCTCTTCCTGTTTCCTGTGCTCTTGATCTTATCCCTTCCTCTCTCTTTTTTGGAGATGATGACTACATTGGTCATGTTTGGATGAAGGTCTTAGTGTTAGTTTGTAGCAAACTAACACCAAAACTATCAGTTTGGAGCCAAACACATGTGTTAGTTTGGTGTTAGTTGGAACTAACACCCCCCAAAAAACTAACACCTCCAAGAGGTGGTAATTGGTGTTAGTTTGGTGGACCCCACCCCTTTTCTCTCTCCCTATCCTTTTTCAAATATTTGGAAAATTAATTCAAATGCAAACTAACACCACCATCCAAACATCTAAGATGTTAGTTTTTTATGTGTTAATTTGGAGGTGTTAAAAACTACCACTAATAGCAACACACATCTACCATCCAAACACGGCCATTGGAGACAATGTTTGGTTACTCTGGGTATCATTTAGTTCTACATTGGAATCACTACCTCTGCAGCTCTGCTCTCAGCCATTGACTGGCAACAGTTTCACCATTGACCGTCTTGGGAACCTTCCCGGCCGTTCCTGTGCTCTTGATCTTATCCCTTCCTATTTTTTCTATAAAAGGTACCGACGCCAATCGGTCCTCCTCACTTCAAGTTGCTTTTTTCTTCTCTCGATCTAGATCTATCTATATGGTTCCTTCTGATACAATAAAGCGAGTCACTTACTTCCTTCTTCTCTAGATCTAGATCTAGCTATATGCTTACTTCTTCTGGTACAATAAAGCGAGTCATTAGCTTCCTTCTTCTCTAGATCTAGATCTAGCTATGGCGCAAATAATAGATCTTGTAGGGTGTAAGCTTTTGCTTTTCTATCTTCTTCCTCCTCCTCGATCTCTCAGTTGCTAGAAGAACTCTTCTGATATGGGTGATTTGGTTGCTCATTCCTCTAACACAGCTGCTAGAAGAATTCCTATGACATACTCCTTTCGCACAGCCGTGTCTGGGGAAGGTAGCCCAGAACCTCCTGGCATCAGGTTGAACAATTTCATCATGTGTCCAATGATCATTGTTTTCAGGATGAACAATCCTTCATTCTGTGTCCAATGATCATTATTTTTCCTATGCTTTGTCCTTCCACTCGCGAAATGCTCTTGCAAACCAAAAGTGCAGGTTAAGCTAGGAAGCTTTGTGGTCTCATTGCAAGCCAGGAATCAGTTCTCTAAGCCATCAACAAAAATGGAGCTTGTTCAATGACCACGTGCAGCAAGATCGATGACCTGCGAGCAAGATCGATGTGTGTGTGATTTTGCATATCTCGTCATAAGATATGGCCGCATTGTAACCTTGTTCTAATGTATCAATCATGACTGTAATCTGTGTGTGTGTGATTTTGCATATCACGTCATGAAGATATGGCCTCATTGTAACCTTGTCCTGATGTATCAATGATATGACTATAATTTGTGTGTATGTGATTTTGCATCTCAAGAGACATGCTTTTGTGATTATCTCTGTGCAGTACAATTTTTTGTATGATTTACCTACTCACTTGCAAATCTTGAAGAACAAGCTGACGGGGGCTGTCTAAGAGCAACTCCAACGGTTTGGCAAATCAACTTGTTTCTCTCAGGATTCCTGATGTAAGTTAGATCTTGGTTTGGCAAGTGAAATTATGCCAGATTGTTGGAGATGAACTCTTTTTTTACTTGGCATATCTTTTTACAAGTTGGCAAAGCACAAGATTTGCCAAGTAAAATTTGGCAAACTCTTGGAGATGTAATTTGTTTGTGATTTCGCATATCTTGCCCATAACAAAGGCAACGTTGGTTCGTTAGTCCTCGTCTCTTACCCGTAACAATGGTGACACGGGTTTGTTAATCCTCGTCTCTTGCCCGTTACTGAACTGAAGCAGAATATAAACAGAATATATATAGTATCTTTGGCAGAATATATTACAAGTAGGATTCAAATTCCACCACATCCCATATATTACAAAAAGGATTGAAATTCTACCAATACATCGCATCCTTTATATTACAAAACAGATTCCATTCCCACCAATAGACACATCCTCTGGCATTACAAAAAGGATTCAGCAGAAATCAGACTTGCTTTTTCTTCCTTGATTTCTGTATATGGATTTTTTCACTATGCTTGCTTCGCAAGTATGGTGTTTTGTTAGTTCCCAAGAGTTGGGGCTTGTATGAAGTGTCAAATGATGGAATTTCGTCAAACTGGTTGTATTCCTCCTCAACAACATTTTCAATCCCCACAATCCTTTTTTCCACGCATAACCACAGACCAGTTCTTCTTTACAAGGTTAGGTACATAGAACACTTTTTCAACATCGTTGGTGAAGACAAACGGTTCGTCTTTGTAAACAAAGACCCGGAGATCAACACTAACATAACCATATTTGTCCTTGCTCACAACTCTTTTCCCATTGGTAACCCATCTACATCGAAACAAGGCTACCTTCAATCCTACATAATCAAGCTCTCATATCTCCTCTATTTGACCATAATATGTGTCTGTCTCCGTGTCATCATCATCGTCATTACTGTCGTCAACGACGGCCCGTACACGCACACCACTATTTTTATAGACGTTATTTTTATCCCGGGTCATGGTGTAGAACGTGTATCCATTGATATCCATTCCTTCGTATCTTGTAGCAGTGAACAATAGCCATGTTGCTAGATTCCTTATCTCGTCGGTAATTACAGCATTATTGCTGCATGTCTCTACATAATCTCGGAGCCACCTGCTAAAACCTTGCATGTGCATCTTTGCTAGCCAAGCCCTACCACGGTTAGGGTTGTCTTCACGTAGTTGTCGTTTGTGCTCATTGGCAAACGGTGTAATTAGGTGCAGTTGTTGTATCACGGTGAAATGAGCCTTTTGGAAGGCATCTGCATCTGGAGTGACTGACCTTTTCCCCATGGTCCCAACACCTGAAAGCCTACCTTCATGCCGTGAGCGAGGCACACCAATGGGGTTTTGTGGGTCCATATAACCCATGGCCCACTCCACTGCTTCAATGGTCTCGTAGCCACGAACAATGGCTCCCTCTGGAAATAACCGGTTATGTACCAATGATTTCAGGAATCCATAGAACCTCTCATATGGAAACATCTGATGAAGGTAAGATGGGCCAAGAAATCAGATTTCCCTCGCGAGGTGTGTTGTTAGATGCAGCATGATATCAAAGAATGACGGTGGGAAGGTAGCTTAGTAGGCATATGGTCTCAAAATGCCTCCTCTCCAAGTCCAATAGTTTTTCCTCATCAATCACCTTCTGTTCTATTGCATTGAAAAATAAACACAAGCTCGTGACCGCGTCGCGAACCAGTTTTTTCTTGACACCTCTAAGTGCAACAGGAAGAAGAACTGTCATCAACACATGGCAATCATGAGCTTTCATCAAGTTGAAATTCATTTTCATGTCCTTCATTGACACTAGCCTCTTGAAGTTTGATGTGTAGCCTGAAGGTACTTTCAAATCATGCAAAAACTAACAAAATTCTTTTCTCTCTGCCTTTGACAAGTTGGTTGCAGCAACGAGAAGGTTCGTCCCCGTCTCTGTTTCCTCTGCATAGAGCTCTGGCCTAATGCCCAGCTCTTTAAGATCCTCCATTGCATTTTTATGATCTTTTCCTTTGGACTTACGTTGTAGCAATGTTCCACAAGTAGCTTCACACACATTCTTCTTGACGTGCATGTTGTCAATCGAATGATGCACATCCAATATCGGCCAATACTCTAGCTCCCATAGAATTGATTTCTTGTTCCACATTCCTTCTTCTTCTTCACCATCTCGTTTATTTTTTTTGCCAAGGGTTTTTTCAGTCAGTTTGGGTAACTCCTCGATAGTTTTGATGCCTTGACTTTCAAGTGGACCAGATCTCCAGTCACATGCAACGACGCCTCTTGATTCTCCTTTTTCCCATTAAACTGACAATCCATGGCCCAGTATGGATGTTTCTTGCCGAGGAAACGACGGTGCCCCATAAATATGTATTTCTTTTAATGTCTTAGCCATATTGCACAAGTATCTTCCATGCAGTGTGGGCAAGCTGCACCTTTCCTTTTACTCTGGCCAGAGAGGTTGCGATGAGCCGGGTTGTCGTTGATGGTGGTGAACAACATGCCATGCATTGTGAACTCCTCACGCTTGTACTCATCCCAAACCTCTGGCACACCAGGCTTACACAATATCTTCAAGTCATCAACTAGTGGCCTCAAGTAGACATTAATATGGTCGCCAGGTTGCTTTGGCCCGGAGACCTATATTGTCAGCATCCTATATTTCTGTTTCTTGCATAGCTAGGGTGGAAGGTTGTACAATGACAGCACGACATGCCAGGTGCTATGTGTTGAGCTCTGGTTACCGAATGGGTTCACGCCATCTGTGCTCATAACAAACCGTATGCTCCTTGCGTCGTCAAACCATGGGAAGTGGGTATTAATGTTACCCCATTGTGTTGTATCTACAGGGTGCCTAAACTTGCCATCTTTCTTATAATTAAGCTCATTTTGGCCTTCTTCATGCCAATGCAAGAGTTGGGCCTCCTTTCATGTTGCGAACCTTCTTCTCAGCCGAGGAATGTTGCAAAAATACCATGCCACCCTCACAGGAGCCCCTCTGTTAGCCTTCTTCTTGCCTTTGATCTCGCCGGGCTCGTTCTCGTCATCAGCATTATAATCATCTCCACCATCCTTTTTCCTTTTGTACCGATCATAGCCACACTTGGGGCACTTGTCAAGGTCTGCATAATCTCCATGGAACAATACACAACTGTTCTTGCATGCATGGATTTTTTCAACCTCTATTCCCAGAGGACAGATTATCTTCTTCGCCTCATAGACAGACTCTGCTATTTGGTTTCCTTCAGGTAGCATGTCTCTAGGAACATCCAATAGATGTTTGAAACTTTTGTTGCTCCAACCATGATCTGCCTTAAGCTGCAGAAGTTTTAATCACCAGAAAGGCGAGAGTAATTCTGGCAATCAGGATAGAGGGGTTTCTTTGAATCTTCAATGAACTACTTCAGCCTCGCTAATTCATAAAGTGTGTACACTCGTTGAAACTCAACACCCCGCAACATTTGATCAACATTGTGCACACATTGCAACACCTCACCATCATCGAAGCCCCTAACTTCTTGATCAGTGATATCCTCAGGCCTCAACACATTTGGTGGGAATAATGGTTCATTTCCCTCAAAAAGACCACTATCATCAAGGTCTTCATCATGGTCGGTAGCATGGTGTCGCACTTCACCTTCATTTCGGCAGCCTACTTCGAGTTCATTAAGGCCTTCCTCACCATGTTTATTCCAACACTTGTAATTTTTTGTGAAACCACGTGTGACCAAATGATGAAAATGTTTTCCCGTTGTGCGAATTTCTTTTGGTTGAGACAATCAATACAGGGACAAAGCATTGCCTGAACACCACGGTTTCTCATATCCGCCTCTACTTGATTTAGAAAACCATTGACCCCACTTAAGAAATTCTCCCAATCTTCTTCGGGTTGTCTGTACATCAAAGCCGGAGTAGCAGACGACATCTACATTCCATACACCAAATGAGCATAATTCATCACACACAAAAAAACCGATAACACACAAGAGGATTTGGATAGCTGAAGAATTTCAATAAGAGGGGACAATTAATATCAACCTTGACGAGGACTTTCTACGAGGCGAGCGCGGCCAAGGAGGATATAGGAGGTGGTGTCGCGGCCGCGGCGACAGCGCGAAGGACGGTGCGGTCGATGTCCGCTCTGGCCCCTTTCACCGTCGTGCACGCGGCTGGCCGGCCTGCTGCAGCGCCGGCTTTCTGAGGAGAGAAATTAAGCGCGATCCTCAGAGCGCGCGCAGCTGGAGGCGGCGAACGCGAAAGGCCGGCGGGGACATCTGAGCACAAAGATCGAGTGAGTGACTTTCTGAGGGGAGAGAGAGAGCGAGTGTTGTTGTCGGAACAGGAGTGGCCTTCTGCAGAGAGAGAGCGAGTGGTGTCGGAAGGAGAAGACACAGACGAGATAACAACATGCGTCTCCGATGTGAGAAAAAAGGTGACCCTGGGTGGCAATCAAAGGAGACACATCCTACAAGCATGCGTCTCCAGTACGAAATTATCGGTAATGGACTTTATAGCCCGTTACCAATGCAGCAGCGATTAGTAACTGACTTAAGCAGCCTATTACTGATAGGACATTGATCGGTAACGGAATTTTTACAAGCCCGTTACCGATAGGTTTGACATTTGTAACGGGCTCTTTTAACATCCGTTACAAAGAATTTACGTGACAGGCATTTAAGAAGCCCGTTATCAGAAGTCCACATTGGTAACGGGCGTGTGGAGGCCAACCCCGGCGTCGTAATGGCGCGCTTATAGGTAACGGGTGCCAAACAACAACCGTTACAGATGTGGGTGGATGTAATGGGCGTTAAGGGCCCGTTACAAATGTTGTACATGCCCTTGTATACGTTTGTTTCAATGTATATTTGGAGGCATCCAATGTCCAAGAAAAAGAAATTAAGCTAACCATGATATGATATTATATACTCATGAAGTCCTGATCCAATCCTTGAAGAACCATGACTTCTTAATTGTAGCTCAGCTCATATCCTCGTCCTCGTCCTCTTCCTCGTAAATCTGCAGAGTGAAAATAGGTCGTGCTGATTAGCTATCACGTTCATACTCCGTATTATATTCTGTTGTAAGGGAGGTAGTAATAATTGGACAAAATAATCCAGTACATATACTCAAAACCGAATAAATGTTCCAATGCATTATGCATATATGTTATGTTCTATCTTCCATTATTTCAACATAATTCAGTATTCTCCTTGTCCTTTTCTTTTGACAAATTAAGTAGTCAATTAACAAATATGTTTGCGGCGAATGGACCAAGAAGTATGGCGGTCGAAGGGGACAAACAGAGGGAGGTCACTGTTTAATATTTCCTAGAAAAGATCACTATTTATGTTGTGTAAAATAGGTGTAATAGCACGGATTGATAGGATGTAGCAAACATGTTCCCATTTGACATTTGTTTGAGTTGATTTTGGTGATTCATGTTAACACAAGTAACGGGACTAACCATTTTGTCTAGCATGCCCTTGTAGGCATTCCTAGGTCCCATGGATGTTATCACATGTTAACATGTCATGCCACAAATTAACATACCATATTTTGAGGCTATAAGTGATAGCATGTTAAGTATATTAAGTATGTTAAGTTGAAGAAAAGATCCAAGTTGAAGACGCGAAGAAAAGGAAGGAAAAAGACACCGTCAGATAAACCGACGGTACCATCGGTGCATAGCGTTGGAGTACTTGGAACACAGCGCAACGACTGGAGTTAACTTGATACCGTCAGATGGACGACGGTCCCTTTCCTAGTTGCGTCGAATGAATTGGAGAAGAGAGGCCATGAAGACAGTAGCGTCGAATGAACTGACGGTCCATTGGAGGGAACCGTCGGTCTATCCGGTGATCGCGTGGAAGCTACCAGAGACGTTTTGGCCGCGGGGTCTTCAGCACGGGATGATCCGACGGAGCGTCGGTGTATAACGTCAGAGCAGTTGTGTCAATGGTCATGTGCGGTGGAGGCAACGGCTAGAAGCACCGGATGAACCGACGCTCGGAAAATCATAGCGTCGGATCATCCGACAGTACTACTTTCAGCAGCTTTTAGCCAACGGCTAGTTTGATGCCTTAGGCTATTTATACCTCCTCCACTCGCCCATTGGAGGTTGCTGGACTATGTGGAAATGTAAAGGAGTGCAAGACACCTAGAAGATCATATCCAATCCATCCAAATGCTTAATTGTTCATACATAGACTTGCATATGCTTAGTGTATGTGCATAGTGCTAGGCTTAGCTTAGAGCTGAGTGAGTGCAAGGTTGTGCCAACCTTGTGAGATGATTCTTGAGTGAATCAAGGAGTACAGGGTTCGTCGGAAGCCTTGGGGCCTAAGTGGCTCACCGGCAATCGTCATCGACCCTCCGGCTTGGTGTGAACCGGCAAGGACACTTTGTGCGGGGGACGTGGAGACCCCCTTCTTTGGTGGAGAAGCTCCTTAGTGGAGGCGACATCAAAGTGACCAAGGGAGCTTGGCAAGTGTCTAAGTGACTAGCCTTTCTGACGAGTCAAGTGGTGCTCTTGGGAGAGACTTGGTGACCGGGAAGTAATACTCTTGTGTGAGTGCTTCAACAACTTGGACTAGGGGTGTCTTAGTGTCTACCGATACCACGGGATAAATCACGTGTTAAGAGTTGGCTTTCTCTCATCCCCTTTACGTTTCCGCATTTACTTTATTGCAATCTTTGCTTGCCTTTACTTTCCTAGAATAGTATCATGCTAGGTTTGGCTATAGGTTGCAAACCTTGTTTTGAGATGGAAGTTTCACACTAGAACAACGCTGGTTGCATATCTAGATATAATGTTCTAGTTTATTTTGAGAAAAAGTAGTAAAGCCATAGGTTGAGACTTTAAGATTGCCTAATTCACTCCCCTCTCTTAGACTACGAACATCCGATTCTTTACATAGACTACCACAAATAAAATCAGTTTGGCAAGAAATTACTTACGTTTATGTGGGAGAGCTTTGTCTTGTTCTCTTCTGATTCACGCCACTCCTTCCGCTGCCGGTTGTTCCTAACATGTAGCTTCTGAAGTTTGGTGAGTTGCTGTATACACGGAGGCAACGACTTGATGCCGACACATCCTGAGATGACGAGTCTTTTTAGAGAGGAGAGCTCGCCCAACCATTCAGGCAGAGCTGATATGCTATCGCACCATTCCAACTCCAGCAACTCAATGGAATCAAGATGCCGCACGCTTTCTGGCACGCTCCTCAATTCATATCCAGAGATACGCAGCTCTCGGAGTAGAGGGAAGTGGTGAAATATACTTAGGGCAATGGAATCAAGATGCCGCACGCTTTCTGGCACGCTCCTCAATTCATATCCAGAGATACGCAGCTCTCGGAGTAGAGGGAAGTGGTGAAATATACTTAGGGCAAGTACAACAGTGTAGACGGTTGTTGTCTATTTAACACACACAGACAGCTAAATAGACAACTTGTACAATAGCTCGTCTGTTTGTTTGTCTACAAGACATTTAATTCATCTTTTGACACATAAATCATGGTGATCATATGCACATTTGATCTTTGTAGTTATTTTGATGCTCAATTGAGATATAATACATGATATTGAATCAATTCACACAAAATATTTTTAAAAACATTAATGTAACATATATTTATATCAATAGGCACTCCGACACGATATGATACAGTAAAGTTGCAATTCTTTCAATACCATTACAATGTAGATTTAACTTTCTTTAGGCCATAACACTGTCATATGTGTTCGACTAAATCATTCTTGAGTTGCTTTTGTGTAGAAGGAGCACGTATAGCCGCGTTGCATCCACTCTTTGTGCATTAAAAAAGGCACTCGGGTGCATTCGTGCACTACCATGAGCACTCACAAATGCATTAATACTGTTGAGTGTGAAATCAGTTCACCACCGGTCACCATTTTTCAGAGAACAGGAAGACTGAGCAACCGTTTTCAGAGAAGAACTTTGACTAAAAACTTGAACTGCTACAAAGAACTGTAACTCGATAGTACACATTTCACTAAAAAAAGGTCCAGTTCGCTACAGCCTCATCATCCACCATGACTCTGAACCAGTTCATCAGCAAGGAAAACAGTGTGATGGTGAACACCTCCTGCAACAAAATATAACAATGTCATCCCAAAGTAAGTAGCCTGAAAGTGAAACCTTACCTTGCCTTGCTTGCAGTTAGATACTACGAATTTATATTGGCAAGCTGACAGTAAGACAAATCAAATTGCCAAGGTAACACTAACTTTAGTAGTAATCAGAATTTTTTTTAAGTCTGAGGCTGGCTGTTTAGAAAGTCAACTAAATGATGATTTTGAGACATTTGAGGCTGGCTGTTTAGAAAGTCAGAGAATCGACCAAGTGGTGTTGGATCATTATCCCTACAGTGTGCATTTGGGTAACAATTAAATTACTGAACACACTAGTCAATGCTATTCTGAGTTCATTCCCAAGTTAATCATATGTTCAGTAATCAAAATTTTAGCCTCTGCAATATGTTCAGTAATATGTACTCTAATGCTACTAACCAAAATCAGTGTTCTAATTAGCAGCCTGTTCGGTTCGCTGGTGGCTGATGGCTGGTGCTGGTTTGTTCTGAGAGAAAAGTACTGCTGGCTGGTTGCTGGTGGCTGGTTTGTTATGAGAGAAAAGTACTGTTGGCTGGTGGCTGATAAGCCGAGCGAACAGGCTGTAGATTGCAATCACTCATTCGTCAAAGGGAACTTAAACAAATTCAGATTGATTGCTTTGCCATGTTGATGAGGACACATCCATGTGTGACTACGTGGACTTCCATCAACACCTTGGCTCTAGAAACCTCCATTTGGGGCGCTCGTGAAGAATGTCGAGAATTGAAAGGGGACACTGCCGTCATCCACAGTCGCAATTGTAGCTGCTACCTTCTGCACTGCCACTGTTGCGCTATTCTCCTTCCTCCTCAAGGTCGCCGCCGCCCCCTGTGGGAGCTTTGCCGCCGCCGCCGTCGCCCCCTTCCGCACCCGCACGGCGGTGGACTTCCTCTCCCGCGCCGCAGCTGCCTATCAGATCACGGGTCGCCGCCGCCTCAACCTGATATCGCCGCATCGTCGTTAGAGTGTAGGGTTGGGAAGATTGGGGACTGGGGAGGGGATATATGGGAGAAATTGGCGGGGAAGGAACGATCTGCGCAGCTGCGCCAAATCCTCGCGGGCGCACCAGATCGACGCGCGCGGCGCCGTCTCCGTACAACGGTGCTGGGCGGGGCGATATGATGTGGGAGCACGAGCCCGCGTCGTCTGTTCGCGAGACGACGGCGTGGCCGTCTGTTGCCGTAGGCGGGGTCTTTCTGAAAAATTTCATCACGTAGACGGCGAAAAAGACGCCCGTTGTACTTGCCCTTATGCTCTGGGGGAATCACCTACGCCATGAGCCGTTAATTCCAAATCCAATTTGATGGCTCGACTAGAGGAAGAGCAGTGATGACTGGTTTTGTCTACCTCCAATGAAAATATAACTTGGTCGCTGCCATAAATAATGCACTCATGAAAAGTGGGTGGACATGGTTTCAACCTCAACCTTGGACAATCTTGTATCACCGGTTCGTCTAGCATAGGGAACATAAACTCTTCGACACCATTCTCTATAGAGTATGTCGTGTTCCACTCCTCCAAGCCTTTCATATCATCAATGAAGAAGTATGTCAGTCGATCGAATGCTCCTTTGCCACCACAGAATTCCCTATCGATTTTATCAATGCTTGATAATTTGGAGAGAGACAGACTTTCCAGGTTTGGCAGCTGTCCAAATGGTGGCAGGTTGGTACACATACTCCAGTTTCTCTAGGGAAATGCTAAAAATATTTGTGAGATGATGAGAAATGCACACGAACCACCCTGGAAAGCTTGTACTGTTGTAACCTTCGAGGTGTACGTCTTTAAGCTCAGTCTCAGTGGGGTTTCATAGACATTAAATAGGCTGTCATATGAGCATTTTTGATGATGTGGCAGTGTATTAATGAAGAGAGAGGTAAAATGAGTTTCATGAGGCCAGTCTCAGTGGGGGTTTCATCGACATTAAATAGGCTTCCATGTGAGCACTTTTGATGATGTGACAGTGTATTAATGAAGAGAGAGGTAAAATGAGTTTCATGAGGATGACACTCCCTATACACAGTTACCTAGACAACTTGTGTCTTGCATACAACCTAGAAAACAACAATAAATGAAATTATGCATTGAGAGTGAGGTGTTTCATTATTATTTTAAATGCTTTTAGATGATGTGTCACTCTAGGTAATCGTGTTCATGAAATTTGCACTAAGACTGGCCTGAGGATGACACCCCTATACACAGTTACCTAGACAACTTATGTCTTGCATGCAACCTAGAAAACAACAATAGATGAAATTATGCATTATGAGTGAGGTGTTTCATTATTGTTTCAAATGTTTTTAGATGATGTGTCACTCTAGGTAATTGTGTTCATGACATTTGCATTGAGATTGGCCTAAGTCCTCTTGGTGGCACAAGCTGTCCCAACAAATCCTTGTCCTCTACAAGTCGAACCGCATCCACTTTCCAAGCTAATGTTAACTTCGAGAGAATTTGTTTGTCCAACAACTTAACTTTATTTGCTTCTTCTTGATACCTTACCTTCTCAAGAGAACATAGTCTCAACTCACTGGCATCGACACCCTCGAGCAGATGAAGATTACTACACCCACTGACACCATCAACACGAACCCTGAAAAATGGAAGTGTTAGTGAATAGTGCACCAGGGAACTGGCATGATCGATCAGTTCATCCGAGCACATGTGCAACCATAAATGTTGATTGATGATCCAAATTTATTGCAAAGAGGTTGGCTAACTTCTGACGAAGCATAGCAGAGGCCCGCCAGTAGGCTAAGGCCGGAGCAGAGGCCCGCCGGTAGGCTAAGGCCGATAGGCAGGAAGGCATTGTGAGGCACCACACCATACCGTATACTCCTCAGCAAAACGGTGTGGCTGAGCACATGAACATGACCATCATCTCCAAGGCCCGTTGCATGCTGTCCAATGCTTAGATGCACAAGTGTTTTTGGGCTGAAGTTGCTAACACCGCGTGCTACTTGATAAACAGGTTGTCTTCCATCCCACTTAATAAGAAAACACCTATTGAGGTATGATCTGGCACACCCGTTGATTATTCACAGTTGAAAGTTTTTGGATGCACTGCTTATGCTCATGTTGATAATGCAAAATTAGAGCCTAGAGCTATTAAATGTTTGTTTCTTGGTTATGGTTCGGGAGTTAAAGGATATAAGTTGTGGAATCCCGAAACAAGAAAGAGTTTTATGAGCAAGAGTGTTGTTTTCAATGAATCTGTGATGTTTTATGATAGTTTGACCTCAGATCATGTTCCAGATAATTTTGATAAAGAGCTGCAGCATGTCAGCGTGCAGGTGGAGCATGTGGATGATGAGGAAGGTGTGCAGGTGTAGCAACATGTGCAAGTGCAACAACATGTGCATGATTATACAGGTGTGCAGGTGGAGCCGCATGTGGATGACCAGGAAAATGAAGCTGTTGATAATGAGGCTCATGATGATGTTCAGCACTTACCCCCTGTTTTGCAGCTAGATGTGGATTTGCCCATTGCTACTCGCAAGTCTAAGAGGGGTTGTGGACGACCACGTCGTCTTATTGAGGAGTGTAACACGATCTATTATGCATTGAGTTGTGCTGAATAGGTTGATAGCAGTTATGAGCCAGCTACATATTCTGAAGTCATTGCTTGTAGTGACCGTGAGAAGTGGATTGCAGCCATGCAGGATGAGATGCAGTCTTTGGAGAAGAACTGCACGTGGGATGTTGTCTCTTTGCCTAAGGGTAAGAAGCCTGTTCGCTGCAAGTGGATCTACAATAGAAAGGAGGGTTTATCTCCTAGCGAGCCTCCAAAGTATAAGGGAAGGTTAGTTGCTAAAGGCTTCAGTCAGATTCCTAGTGTTGATTATAATGATGTGTTCTCTCCAATTGTTAAGCACAGTTCGATACGCACTTTCTTTAGTATTGTTGCTGAACATGATCTTGAGCTTGAGCAGTCAGATGTGAAGACTGCATTTTTACATGGAAAGCTTGAGGAGGAGATTTACATGGACCAGCCTGAGGGGTTCATAGTGCCTGGCAAGGAGAATTATGTCTGTAAGTTGAAGAGATCCTTGTATGCTTTGAAACAGTCTCTCCGTCAGTGGTATAAAAGGTTTGATTCATTTATGTTGTCACATGGCTTTAAGAGATCTAAATATGATAGTTGTGTTTACATCAAGCATGTTAATGGATCACCTATATACTTGCTGTTATATGTTGATGATATGTTGATTGCTGCCAAGAGCAGGAAAGAGATCACTACATTGAAGAGATTGTTGAGTACGAGTCATTTAAATCCGTTAGGGTTTTCCATTGGAGATCGATTCATTCTACTTCTTGTAAGACGCCGCTGTTGGCTTTTGTAACCGGACTCCGATCGTAGTGAAGTTGCTTGCTGGCTGGCGCCCGTGGTTTTTCCCTCTCGTATTGGGAGGGTTTTCCACGTTAAATCTCGTATCTCCTTGTGGTTTGATCTTTTTTACTTCTTGTCGTTTTCGCCATCGTTGATAACAATAAAGACCTCAGCTCAAGTGCACATATACTCTCTGGTAGGGACTTAAGCCTAAAGCAATATGAAAGATTCAGCGTATGCAATCGTTTGACCTTGCCAATACTTTCCGGTAAACATGATAAATCATTACCATGTAGGTCGAAGTGCTCCAGATTAGTAAGGGTACCAATACTTCCCGGTAAAGCATCGATTAAGCTTAAGCTCAAGTACTTGAGTTTTGTGAGGTTTTCCCAAACATCTGATGAATCTTCGGTATCAATACTCATTATCTGCTACAACTCCAAGTGTTGTAGTGCGGTGAGGCCACGCAGACCTCCCAGCGACCCTTTTCGAAAGCCTCTGCAGCGTGACAAATCTAGATGTAACAAATTTTGGAGTTTCATCAGCGACTCTGGCGGTTCTCTTATTTTGTCACAGGATGACATGTTTAAATACTTTAAACCAATGAGGTTGCCAATAGCTTCTGGCTGGTATCCGATCAAGGAAAATACAAGATGATAAGTTCAAATATTGGAGTCGTGTGAGGGTACACAACGATTCAGGTATTGCTTTTATACTGATGCATCCAGATAACTAAAGAAGCTGCAAATTTGTGAGATTACCAATAGAGTCTGGCAGTTCCATTATCCCAGCAGAACCTGACATGTCGAGATGCACCATACATTTTAAGTCACCAAATGATTCTGGCATTTTTGACATACCAGAACAATGGGACAAATCTAGATATTTCAGACATCCAAGCTTGCCAATATTTTCAGGTAGGCGATCAAGATTACGACAAAATGATAAATTCAAATATTGGAGATGTGTGAGTCGACATAGCGATTCAGGAATCGCTTCAACACTGGAACATCCAGATAGCTGAAGAGCTTGCAAATTTGTGTGATTACCAAGAGAGTCTGGCAGTGTCGGTGTTTTAGACCGGCAACCTACCAAGGGGAGTACCCAAGGCAGATGAATGTGGCCTCGCCGAGATCGGTAACTCGAAGGAAGAGACACGTGGCACACAATTTAGACAGGTTCAGGCCGCGAGGTGCGTAATACCCTACGTCCTGTATGCTGCATAGCTCTGGATTGATTGGATGTAATTACAAGATGATGCGTAATCTCGTGAGAGAGGGGAGGGTCCCTGCCTCGCCTTATATAGTTCGGGAGGTAGGGTTACAGGTCGGTTTAGGGAGAGATTACTAGCCGTGTATGTCTAGGAGTCCTCTACACAGTACATGGTATGTATAGCTTCCTATCCGAGTACTACTCCACCGTAGTCCTTGCGCCTCACGCCATCAGGTACCGTGCGGCACAAGTCGGGTAGTCCCAGGGGCCCACCGAGTAGTCGGTCCTGGTACCCACCGAGGTAGTGGGCCCAGGGAGGTCCATATGACAAGCCCCCAAGTACTTTGTAGTCGAGCAGGATAGCTTCGAGTAGTCTTGACGGCCTTGACGAGTAGTCCTCATGCGTCCCCGAGTACTACAAGCCAAAAGTCCTCAAGAATATTTGAAGCATCCCGAGGCTGGAAGGTACTCCAGCTGATATCTGAGTAATTCTGAAGTCTTCTCGAGTAGTCCCAAGCGTCATCGAGTGCTGCTCTTGAAGGTCTTCAAAAATACCCGTGTTGCCTTGAAGCCGAAGTTGATATGGAAGTGCGATTGCAAAATCGCACTGCATATGGAGTAGCCCCCGATCCTTAGGTTGAGTTGTATACTCTGGCTGAGGGTCCATCTGAAGTTTTGGCAAGATTATCCCGCAAAATCCGGAGAAAAAAACCAAAGGACACGTGGCACGGAGCCCCCGAGCCTTGAGTCGAGTACTTCCTCTCGAATTGAAGGGTCATCTTGTATATAGAATGTGTCCTGAGTTGCTCTTGAATCCTATCGCTTCCCAGAGAATGGATTAGATGTAGCCGAGCCCCCGAGATGAGGCGCGTCGACTACTAGAAGTTGAAGGGTCAGGCGCTGCCGCTGAGTCAGCCGTCTGGAGACTTATCCGTCCGGCCGTTGAGGAGCCGCCCGTTGACTTATAAATAGAAGCCGAAACCCTTAGGGTTTTTCACCCCACGCACTTGTAGCCATTCCGAGCATATCGTGCCTAGAATCCACCGCCAGTGCGCACTGCCACCTCAGAGGAGATTGTAGATCCAAGCGCGCCGCCATCGGAAGCCTCCACCTTAGCCCCCTAGCGAATGCGAGTGAAAACCCGGTGCACTTAGAGAATGAAGCCCTCGCCGTCCAAGAGCTTGAAGACTGCCGGCGGGAAGAAGAGATCCCGAGAGGAAGCTGCTGGATCCACCGCAGGGACATCGCCGCCGGTGTCTCCGCCGCGCCCAAATCCCAACCAGGAGTGGAAGAAGTCGAAAGCAAAGACTGAGGATCTGCTAGCGCTCCTCAACAGTGGGTTTCTTCGAGAGAAGGAAGTCGACATGTGGCGTGCCGCCGCGGGAGATCCATACCCCATGGAGAAGAATCCAGATGAGATCCCGATGTTCACACGGTTCGCGGAATGCGGGTTGGCTCTCCTAGCAAGCGATTTCTTCAAGGGGCTCTTGGAGTACTACGACATCGAGTACCTCAACCTCAACCCCAACGGTATCTTCCACACCTCTGTCTTCGTCCACTTCTGCGAAGCCTTCTTGGGGATCAAACCCCACTGGGTACTCTTCCGGAAGTTTTTCCGAGTGAAACCCCAGCCTAGTGCCAACAACCCCCGAGTAGTTGGAGGAGCAGGCATCCAGATGCGCGAGGACGCCGCGGAGCAATACCTTGCTTACAAGTTGATCGACTCCAACCAAGATTGGAAGTCTAAGTGGTTCTACATCACCAACCACCACCCGGAGCTGCCGAAGCCCAGCGGGAAGCAGCCAAAGCACCAGCCCTGGTGGAATTCTGAGCCGACGATGCAGGAGGGTATCCAACTACCCGAACTGCTGGCGAAGATCAAGGCTTTAAGAGAAGCCGAGCTGAGGGCCGAGCATGTGGCCTTCAGCTTCATGAAGAGGAGGGTGCAGCCGCTGATGGCTCGCGACACCCTGGGCTACCAGTACACTGGCGACGACGACTCGTCACGGATGCCGGGTGGTGAAATCGACGACGATGACATCGTTGATAGATTGGGCAGGATCTTCAAGGACATGCCGGCGTATACGCCCTGCCCCGTGCCCGAGTACTCCGCCGCGCGTCCACCGAACGAGGTCAGTAGGCCAAACGGGTCGTCCGGCCCTAGCACGGCCCTATCCCGATTTGGCCCGGCCCGACGCGGCCCGGCACTATGCAGGCACGGTGGACTTCTGTGCCGGGCCGTGTCGGACCACCGAGCCGAGGTGGCGGCCCAAGCACGGCACTAAGGCCCTTTTGGCCGTGCTTCGGGCCGGCCGGCGGCCCGACTGGCCCATCGTGCTTAGTGTCGGGCTGGCACGGTGGAGGTTAGCCGGCCGGCACGGCCACCCGCTCCCACGGTGGAGGATGGCTGGACCTGCCCCACATCTCCGCGGACGCCGCCCTGCACAATGTCGATGTCGTGAATGCCGCCTGCACCATGGGCACCACGGACCTACACCACACCACGTTGCCGCGAACGTCGCCTGCACCACACCGCCACGGCCACCGCCCCCGCCCCCTCGCCGCCGCGGCCGCCTCCCCCGCCCCCACGCCGCCACGACCGCCTCCCCGCCCTCACGCCGCCGCGGCCGTCGCCCCCGCCCACGGCGGCGGCGCCCCGGCCGTGGCCGGCCGACGTCGTCCGATTGAAGGAGGGAGGGAGTCAGGGAGAGCGGAGAGCCGCCGAGCCAGAGAGAGGCGGCTGCGAGTGGGGATGGGGAGAGCGGCTAGGGTTAGGGTGGGGTGAGCCAGTGAGGGATGCTTATATACTCTGCCTCCAAATGTCGATCCAACGCTCCAAGATCATCTAATCCAACGGCTGAGGAGTAGGGGCGGGGGATGCTTGAGCCGCTGTCGGGCCGGAGGGGTTTTCGTGCCGGGCCCTTGTTGGGCCGCCGTGCCGAGGTGGCATTCGGCCGTTCTCAGGCCGTGCTTTTTCGGGCCGTTCTCGGGTCGGCCCATCGTGTCTGGCCCATTTGGCCATCTATAGTTGGGGGCGGTGAAGGATCTTGATGAGCGCGTAGACGTTGTTTATTCTTTAGACGTCCTTTCTTCAATTTTTCCCTTCTCAATAAATACCCTGCCACGTCATCAAATTGCTTACTTGGCACTATAATTAATGTTCATAGACTACCACTGCATTGTGAGTGCTCTAAGACTAACTGCAACAACGCATTGCAAAATCGGAGGGGCATTAGCTTATTTTCCTTGTGCGCAGTTGGTACCTCTGCCACGCAAAACTTCCGATCTCCAACAGAAGCGACGCAAACGACCTGCGCAGAAAAAAAACCCTCCAATCCCTCCCTCTCCTCCCGACGCGGGCGCTGCCCCCTCCTCTTTCGCCGCCGTCACACCCTCCGTCGTGCGCCTGTCCCCATGGTCCAAATCATTATCTTCAAGCTCCATCTACGTCGTCGAGTCCTCGATTTGGTGGTCTGGTCGCAGATCGAGTGACGGCCCTCGATTTGACCGCCTTCCGGGACGCCGCCGATGCGCCCCTCCGCCACACATCGCACTCCGAACGCGATTGCCATTTGCCTTTGAGGGAAGGATTAATGGATTTTTGCATCCCCCCTCTCCTCCATAGGCAATTTGCCTTCCCGGATGCCTTCTCTGTTGGAGGCGAGCAAGCGCAAGGCAAAAGTGCGTTTACCTCATCTGTTGGACTTAGCCTAAGAGCAAGAAAACGTTACACATAAGCTATTTAAGGGCGTTGATTATTATTTTATCAAGTTACATGGCTCTTTCTCTCTACCTTCAGCTCAGTGGTTACCGGTGCTTCAAAGGCGGCTACGGCATCCTGACAGACCAAGATCGTCTTGGGGAACAGATCCGCCTTGCCGCCGACACAACAAGACTTACACAGGTTGCCTTGGTAGCCTTTGAAACACTTGTGGTTACCCTTGGCATGACTCAGGATGAAGGTACAACACGAGCACACCCCTTACAGAGGTGGCAAAAGGGACACAAACATGAGGGGTAAAACAAATGTGTTACTATACATACATTCCTTTGATCTACGGTGGAAACAACCAAACTGCTCGCTTTCAATGTGCCCACTCCTTCAGTATCGTCGGCCACCACCAGTTGACAAGAGCACTCTAGCTGGTTTCTTGCCTTTCTTCCCAACCCCATTTGGTTTCTGCATCTCCAAGCTGTTATCAGCCCCTGCAGCAGCTCTACTGGAAGATATGATGCTAGCAAATGATAATGCCGGTGGTGCTGATGGCCCTGCATAAACAGAATATATTGGATATGTGAATTAATTGGAACTTACATTCTGGTATTATGAGCAGTGTTCAATCTACAAACAGGCACAGTATTGCTTACCTTGGTCTCTCGCACTTTCACTTTTACCGCTTGCATCCCCAGTTTCAACTCTTAAGGGAGGCGAGTCTTGGGCTGATGCAAAACCCAAGCGTGTCACATCAGAAAAAAGCTTTCTTTCACTTGCTGGAGGACTCGTGGATGGCCCAGCATTGTTACCTAGAGCTTCAGTGTGAAGAGAAGTCAAAATCAGTGCCAACAGGCAACATATTGGCATGCGTGATAAAGCAGACAGGGGAATGGGACAACGACTAGACGCAACAAGAAAACTGTACGGATATCAACTACTAGCAGGGAACTTCCTTCAAAGAATTCTGGAGCCATGGAAGCAGTAATGTAAATGTTGCAGGCATAGTGCCGCTGCCATTCCAGTTGCAAAATTACCTTCGAAGTCATCTAAAGAGAACATGACATCGTTGTGACTTTGTGAGAAATTTGAAGACTCAAACCGCATAGCTGATGCCTGCACAGCGGCAGCAACTTCAGCTTTCACTCTTTCACTTTCTTCCTACAAAAATACAAAGGCAGAGAGTGAAAAGGAGCCAAAAGCAAAACAGGCCATAGAGAAGCGACATGGAAAGCAAACCATGAAACCTAATGGCCCTTGTACAGCATGCTGGCCAAACTTTACAGAAATGGCTGGGAACAAATTAACCAATTAGGTCCACAATTTGTTGGTTATTACAACAAGCCAAGTGAGTTAATGTGAGTTGTGAGTTATTATTCATGATGATTCTGCACTCATCCTTGGCTAGACATACACTGGGTTTTCACGTGTTTCTTTGAAAATAGATAAGCTGCCAGACAGTTCAAAGGGGCTTCACGGCTTCACCAATTCCCAGATACTTCCCAGAGGAACCAGTCCTGCAGTTGCCAAGTTACTTGTGGGAAAGAACCAACAAAAAGTAGGATAAAACCAGGCAATCCAGGATCAGTACAAAAATTGCATCGGGGAACTGTAAACATCATTTTTAAGAAATGAGAAAACCAAGATCTAACGCGAAATTTGTTAACTAACTTTCAATACTCAACGAAATTCAGGGCTTAATCTAGTGCTGGCAAATCCAAGAACAGAAGGGCTTGATTGTTACACAGTGCAGCCAAATTGAAGTGGCATTCTTTTGAGCAATCATCAATTATCCCAGTCTAGTTTTCCTAATCCTGGCCGGTTTACTCCTAAAAAAGTGGCCGGTTTATTGATGACACATATTTTAAACCCCAAGAAATTTGAGTTTGGAAATTTTGTAAACAAAATCTGTAGTCATCTACCTTCCACCAGATAACTGCTAACACCCTGGCGGTTTTGACCCCCAGTCTCTACTAACCTAATTCACATGATGGTTCTGGATGGCTCAACAAAATAATGTGAAATCCAGCAATCGCAATACCTTCTTGGCAGTTCGTTTTCTTTGTTTCTCACGCTTCTTGATTTCATCCAAGAATGGAGCCAATGAGCTAGGAGATACTATATCACTGAGGTCGATTTCACAGAACTGCATAATGTGTAAAATGTGAGACATGGTCCAAGAGCAGAACTTGCTTTTCACAGCAAATCGATTTGGATGTACTCCATCAGTCCATCCCAAATAATACAACGTTTTGGCTTTTCTAGGTTCATAGCTTTTGCTGTGCACCTAGATAACTATGTATCTAGAAAAGCCAAAACGACCTATCTGGATCGTAGGGAGTACTTGTTAATTAGAAGACCTAATAATTACCTGGAATGTGGTTGTTAATGAGAAGTGGCTCAAAAACCGGTAGCGCTTCCTTATAGCCTCAGACTGTGTTACAGTTTCCAGCTCCAAAATTTTTCCGATTATTCTGTGTACAAGTTAGCTAAATTAGTTATTATTAACATGATTCAAACACCAATCAGAAACAACACCAGCATAACAGCATCCAAGGTATTGGCATTGTGGTGCCATTTTAAATTATGTTCTGATTCAAAGAACTTTATAGGGCCGCAACAGGAAAATCCAAGTAAAACTAGATTCCACAAGTGCAGCACAGAAATTGGCCCTAAAAGTTACTTGCAGCCAAGTACAAAGCTACAGTAAAATTAACTGGAATCAGGGATGATGGACAGATACATTTAATAATCGGCTTAAAACAACTAATATTTTAATGATTCACGTGCCTTGTGAGAATCGTAAGTATAGAAAATCTTTGATTGGATCAAAGACCGCGAACAATGGCAAGCCCTCCCACTAACAATTTAACTGTCAAAGGTGATGTGTAAGAATTATTGTGTTCTTGGACATCTAGGAAAACTGCAGTGCTGATCCACTAAATGCATTTTATGTTTAATATGTTAGGTCCTTACTACTTAATTAGAAGGCAAGTTACACTATCATATTAGAGTTGCACTTGTATGTAAATAATGGATGCTAGAGCTCAAACTTTCTGGGAACGATAAGATCGCATTACCTAGGTGGGAGCATATCAGAACCTCCAAAATGGTTTAAAAGACATCTCATATTTAGTGGATGAAGAATTAGGTGTTGGCCATCTGACACCTGCAACAAGATTTAAAACCATCACGAACTCTGAATTGAAGCCTTAAACTTGGAAAATCATCAGCTCTAATAGATCAGAAATCTCAGACCTGGTAAAATGTGTACGAGTCATGTTCATTTGAATCAATGGTGGTGGCACATTTCTCATTCATCTTTGGTATTGTTCCTTTATCGGAGCTTTTATTTGACTCAGGAGACATGGAGAGTGCTGAAATACCACTGACCATATCTCTGTCTAAAACAGGGGAAATCTTGTGCTCATTGTCCTGGTGAGAAGTATTCACATCAAAGGAGTTTCTAGACTTGTAACTAGATCCAGGAGAGAAGCTATCTTTTAATGGTGGGCTACAACCATAATTTCTGTACTCAGCCCAATATTTCATCCTTTCTTCCAGTTGTTCCAAAGCAGCAGAAACATATGGAAGTTTCTCCAAGTCATCAACAAAGCCCAAGTCAGCCATATGCAACCAGTTACTAAGATCTGATTTTGCCTCACGAACAGATAACTCAACATCAGATGTCAAAATAAACTTTGAGAAAACATTACATGGATCTTCATCTCCTGAAGAACATTCACTGGAGGTGCTTTTAATAGAAGGAGTAAGTGAATTTCTTGACCGGCTCAGAAGTGTAAATGTAGCAACATCACCAGCACGGAAATGCGGAACTTGAGTAATATGTATGGTATACAACTCCTTTGTTGATACCATCATGAAACACAGAGGACACTTCTTCCAGCATTCACCTTTATAATCCTCTTTGCCCATTGTTAGGTAACGTAAAATGCACGGAAAGCAGTATATATGTCCACATGATGTAATCTGTGGGCACAATGGGCTCTCCAAGCAAATAGGGCATTGTACCTCAGAAGAACTACAGTATCTTACACAGATAATATCTTCCCACTGAAGCATCTTATCAGGATCCATTGATTCTATCTGGTAATTTCCAGTATCCAACACAACGAATTTATAGTTTGCTTGTAGGAACAGGTCCTTGTTGTATGGTTTGATCTTTCTTTGTCTTCTGGGAGGATATGTTCTAGGGCCTCTGAGCTGTGGCCGAGAAATAGGATCATACTGGAAGTTCAGTAGATGATTAGCGTTCACGGCCTGACTCTTCCTAGCAGCCATCTGAGTCCCATTACCCTGAAGTCCAGTAGAACTTGAAGCCAAACGGTCAGTCTGAAGAGATCCCATCATTCCGGTTCTCTCAGAGTTTGCCCCAACTGAGCCGACATTGCCTGTAGGGAAACCCAAATTCCCCTGTTCAGAAGAGTGGCATTCTGAAATATTGCCGGTCTCTTGAGTATATGTATCATTCTCTTCCCCAGAGATTCTAAATCCAACTACCTGAAAGTTAATGAGTTTTATCGATAAGTTAAAATTAGAAACTGGAGTATTTAAAGCAATATGCAAAGAAAAGATGAAATAGCAATAAGCTCCATAAGCACTTCACCTTTTCAGGGGCATTAATAGATTCTCTGCTAGCTGCAACCACTGGGTCTGCAAAATATGAATTGCATTATAAAGGTTACTCTGAAAACAGGAGAGCTTAAAATTAGCAAGGAATCAACAATGAGAACACGACAAGTTACGCATACAACTTGTCCGATAAGCAGGCAATGAAAATGGTAATTTAAGATTTTAACAACCACTAAGTTGTGAACTTGGAATAACAGAAAACATAATGACATGTCCAGGAACCACAACAGCATCGATATAACTTAAAAGAAAATTAAAAAAGTAAATTGAAGCAAAGTATCTTCATTGTCATAAGAATATTCATTTCCACTATTAGTACTACACTAGGTGTTGTCCATATGAAACAAACAGTTCAACAACAACAAAATAGCCTTTTGTCCCAACTCCCAAGCAAGTTGGGGTAGGCTGGAGATGAAACCCAAAAGAAACAAGGGTAGGAGAAACACAAAAAGCACAAGATGGCAGGTAAAGTAAGGGTAAGTATTAGAGATATTCTAGAATATCGTACAATATCTATAATATCTCTAATAGTAAGCATAGAAAGAAGAAACAGAGGTCAAGGTTCAGGCACGTTGATTGCTAGTCTCCATTATCCAAGCACTCCTATCCAAAGCTAACTCCTTGGACCTTGGAGATGTTCCACTCATTAAGGTCTCTCTTAACCGACTTGTCATGAAACAAACAGTTCAAAATTCAAAAATGCTAACACTAAAGCTTCAATAGCATATCCTTCACAACCACTAGAAGAATCAACAGTAGAGTTAAACCGTATTAATTATAAGCATTCTGATCAAACCATAAGGCATACAATATGAAATTCTAACTTGAATGAATCAGGTAATCGTTGAATTTGGCCACTGATGTGCTGATCTGCAAAATATCGTCGGTCTTAGACATCTACATGATCTGTACATTAGGCAGACAATCTTATTGTTACTTGTTAGTGCAATGTATTGAATCATTGTCATACATAGAGTTAGGTTCAACAATCTTGAGCATATTCATGAACATCAAATATCATGGAGAAACAATGGTTAAGTTTCCATCATAAATCATATCAGCTAGTATATTTTCAGCCGGATAAGAACAAATTACAATGAAGAATACTAACACCTGGGTGCCTGAATCTACCCTATCCATCAACACAATAAACAGCAACCCAGCAGTGTTTTCATCCGAATGTCATCAAAGCATTAGTAGTAACCATCAACCAACTCTGCTACATGGGCGGAGGCACATTGATGCCTCCGTATTCCCGGGAATACCCAACAATTTTTTACACATTAAGAATGTATATGTTGCATAGATGTGTATACTTATTTAATTGAAAGATACTTAGCCATTCCTATCTCCCCGATGTAAAAAAATCTGAGCAGACCAACTAGCATCATTCGTGCTAAGAGCTGCCATCCATCTAAAAGTATCAACTATATAAAGACAACACATTCTCACCTATATTCCTCTATGATTTCTTTTAAAATCAATTCTTCTTGTTCAAGGAGCTACGTGTATTGTTGTTGTCAGCCGGCAAAGACAATCTATATTCAGTAAAACAGTGAAAAAATATTATTTAACACTGTTGTAACAAGGTGCATGCTGACACCGGTCTCAAACTGTGCTGAGTGCTGACACCTGCCCTGTTCGGGACTAGCTCCGCCTCTGTTCGGCGAACATATTTGTCTATGAGCATAGTTTGGATTGTATAATTTTTGAAGTTGGGAATACCCAACTCTCATATCCTGGCTCCGCCACTGCTCTGCTACTGTCAAGTTTGGCCAAACTAAGCCCAAGAGAATTTAAGCACTAATAAAAAATCAGCTCCAGTCTATCAAACAATTCTCAGATCAGCACAAAACCTAGAATTCATGGCCATTCACATAAGCTAAGCCACTGGGAACCCCAATCCCTAATACAAAAATAAACTTGCTATTGAGCAAAAATCATACCCAAGCTTCAGCTTAGACAGCGCATGGGCGGCACCAGTCAAACAACGACACGTCACCAAACGAAATTCCCAGCAGCTGGTAGTTCCCAAACTAACGAACAGAACCTAGATCCAACCTCACTGGGCAATCCATCTACGGGCGCAGGGGGGAAGGGAACGAGAGGGCGAGGTGAGCTGCGCCGGAAGGAAGAACTCACCGGAGCTCGCGCCACTTCCTCCGGCGCCGGGCACCCCCGCGGCGGCGGGCGGCGAGACGGTTGCCGGAGGGGAGCGGCGGCCGTGGCGGCGTCGTTGGCTGCCATGCTGCGGGGTAGGGGTAGGGTTGGGCGCGCGCGGGTAATAGGATCCTCCGGTGCGTTCGCGTGGGGAGATGGACATGAACCCGCGCGGGAGCTCGTGGGGTGGGTGAGCGGCGGCTCGGTCGGTCGGCGCGGACGGGGAGGGCGGTGGCGCGGACGGGGAGGGCGGTGGCGTGGGATTAATACGGCCGAAGGGGTGGTAGGCTCACCAGAGGCTAGCGCGCGTGGCGGGCAAGGCCGCGCTCACGTGCACCGAGATACGTGGGGGCGAGACCAGGGGCTGTTTCGGCAAGAGGACCCATATGTTTGTGACGTGGTGTTGAATAAGTCTGTAGACTGTGTTCATGTATTGAGGGAGTAGAAGAATATGCGGTTGGGTGGTTGGGGAATCGGAAACTCTGTGATAGGCCCGCGTGGATTTGCAAGTGACGATGACGTGTGGGCCGGACCGCAAAGGCCTGACTCTTCATGGGCAATGAAAGGCCGAATGGATGAAGCCCATTAGATAGATTTGCTTAACATCAGAGTTTTTCAAACTTCAAAGAATCAAGTCCAGGCCTTTCTTTTCTCCCAAAATCCCAAACCAATCACCGGTGTAATAGCCATTTGATATGTTGTTCTTTTTGTCCTGAGGGTTGGCAAATCGTAAGCAACAGGATTGGCATATCTCTTGAGATATGCCCAAATTTTTGTCAAGACTCGAGAGATATATGACTTGGTATCATAGTAAGTAACAGGATTGGCATACGAAAAACCAATTCTGCGAGCGCGCGCTAGGAGCGAACGGTTTCTATTGCCTGCTGCCAGCCTTCCCACATGACGCGGGTCCCGCATGCTTTCCTCTCTTCTTTTCTCTACTCATCCAGCGACAGGTAGCGCGCGAGGCGAGGCGGTACTTTTTCCTTTCCTTTTTTTATCTCAGTCTAAACCTTCTATTTTTAATTAAATTAAATATTATTTGCACGTAAAGTGCATAAATTATTTTAACAACGTTGTCTCATAAGTTATGTGTGTAAGCAACACTTGAGAAAATGTTGTTAAAAAATTATGCATATTAGTTATGTATATCATGAAAAGTTATACACATAAGTTCTTAACTATTGAAATTGTGATGCAAATTGCGCAAAATCAGTTTGGCGGTCGATCGTTCCGCGCGGTCGATCTGACCGACCCAGCTCCCGCGCTCCCTACGGTCTCTGTTTTTTTCTTTTCATTTATCAACCAGCACGGGACACCTCCTCCTTTCTCCTTTTTAATTTTATAACAACGCATCCTTCTTTCTTTTCACATGTGCGGGCCCACTAGAATTAATGCTCTCCATCATACTCTAGTTTTTCTGCCTTCCCATTAGTCTTCGGGATCTTTTCTCTTTCCTCTCTCTTTCAACATTTTAGGCATATAACTTGGTGTTGAAAAAAGTTATGCACACAAATTATTTTTTAGGAAAAAATCATGTGCATGACTCATCGAAAATTTTGCTGGAAAAATTTATGCGCATAACTCGTCGGTAGGAAAAAAGTATTCGCATGACTCATCACTGGAAAAAAATTATGCACATAATTCGTCTTTAGGGAAAAAGTTGTGCGCACAACTCGTCATTGGAGAAAAGTTGTGCACACAACTCGTCGTTAAGGAAAAGTTATGCGCATAACTCGGCGTTAGAGAAAAAGTTATGCACATAAGTCATCTGTAGAGAAAAAAATATGTGTATAAATTATCTTTAGTCACAAATTTATGCACATAAATTGTTGTTAGAGAAAAATTATGTGCATAAATTATCACAGTGAAAAAATTATGGACATAAATAAATTTTTCATAGAAAATTATGCGCATAAGTTTGTTTTTAGTAAAAAAATTGTGTATATATGTTGCCACTGTGGGAGATAGCAGCGGAAACATGCTGACAGTCTGATGGAGCAACGTGAGGGAAAAGAAAGAAAAAAATGACAGCTCACAGTCCCGGTGAGAGGCATGTGCCTTCCGTAGGGGAAAAAATAACCTGCTGTCCGAACTCTGAAATCGATCGCTCGCACCCCAGCTAGCGGGCGCGCGCTAATTAGTCTCTCCCATTGGCATATCTCTTGAGTCTTGACTCTTGACCACCAGTGCTGACAAAGTCGCTAGCTCACGATACTACATGCAAAACTATGGGCAGAACTCATAGACGACAGGCGACTAGAATTTGTTCGGGAGAATACATCAGAATTCAAATTTGCACATGCATAAGAATCACCAAAGGTCCACTATACACAATTGCATTGCTGAGAAAATTTACTTCCAAGAACTCACCGCAAATACACAACTGAATTCTGCTAGTCCAGATCATTCGAATGCTATAAACCTCATCTCCCTATTATAACACAACCCCCCAATACAGGTTTCTGACATAATTTCCTGAACCGGCCCCAAAAGAATCGAATGCCAATAGCCTATACCAATCTGTACATTCACTTACAAATGTCATCCTTTTTTCGGTAATTATTTCTGTCCAAATATACACCTAGGTGATTGACTGACTATAGCTTATCGGCGATCCTGCCAAGGGCGTCGGCGAGCCTGCCAAGCACAAGAACTAGGCTGTTAGCTTGGTCTTTCCTCAGCTCCCTGTCGAGCTCACAGTTCTGGTTCTGCATCTCCAGCTGTGTCGCCACCATCCGGCTGTTGCGGTCTAGGATCTCGATCAGCTTACTCTGCAGGTCTGTTGAGCCTTCTCCAGCTTCTTCGTCAGTCCGTGGCCTCTTCTGCCCACCTTGCTGAGCTGGTGCTTCCCTCTCAGTGCTTTGCTCAGGCTGTTTGTCTTTCGATGTGCCTGCTTGAGAAAAGCCATTATATCTCTTGATGGCTTTTAGCTTTAAAACTCATGCTTAGTTGCTTACAGATAATGAGTACAATGAGCATGTCTGGTTTAAAATTCTAAGATAACATTCCAGTTAGCATCTTTAAACCAAAGAACGGTGTCCCAATAATCAATGTAGTTTCTCAGTCATACATGTTAAGTTGCCATTTGACATTTTAGAGTTGCGCTCAACCGGCAAGAAATAACATATGGGAATATAATATATAATAATTCACCACTAGCTAATACATGACACCTAGGAATGTAACACTGACAAGTTCCATTGACATCATTTCAAAATTTGCAAAACAGTACCAAGCCAACACAGTCACCCCAGTTTGTCAAAAGAAACATCAAGAAAAGAAAATCTACACGTAACGCTCTGTTCGTTTGGCTTATCAGTCACCAGCCAACAGTACTTTTCTCTCAGAACAAACCAGCCACCAACAACCAGCAAACAGTACTTTTCTCTCAGAACAAACCAGCACCAGCCATCAGCCATCAGCCACCAGCAAAAACGAACAGCCACCAGCAAAACCAGTACTTTTCTTGATGTTTCTTTACCTTTATAGAGTACACATACCACATTTGTTTACATTTTTACCATCATTTTCACGTACATAAACTTTCTGAGAATATTTTGAAATGTTAAATGTGCATAATGTGCATGCCTATGAATTTCAGTTCTTTGCTACTTTACATCTCGGGCGCTCAGTGGTGCTCACTCTTTTCTAACTTCATTGTGCAAGCTTTTTGCACGTTTTAAGGAAGTGCTCCACAGGTTTCTCTGTCAATAGCTTGCCACTAACAGCAAACTTTCTCCACATGAGCCAAAAATGAAAGAATCTAGTTGAAGTTGTTGAGTTATGATCCAAATTTCGTCTCCCAAGAGAAAGGCCGACTTCGACGGAGCGAAGCGGAGGCCCGTCGCCGTAGGCTTGGGCCGGAGCGAAGCGGAGGCGAGTGGCCCATCGGGCCACACCCTTTTCCCGAGGTCGCGGGCGGGGGGGTGCGGGGGGGGCGGCGGCCCCCCGCGGTACGGTACGGGTCATAAATACCCGTTAGGGTTTTCCATTAGAGATCGAATTATTCTCTTGTAAGCCGCGCCGTTGGCGTTGTAACCCGACTCCCGATATAGTGAAGTTCTTGTCGGGCCGGCGCCCGTGGTTTTTCCCGCAAGGGTTTTCCACGTTAAATCTTGTGTCTCCTCGCGGTTTGATTCCTTTACTTGTCGTCGTTTATTCGCCATCGTTTATAACAAGTGGTACCGTAGCTGGTTTCGATTTGTTTTCTTCGATGTCGTCGACGATGAAGTTTGATCTACCGTTGTTGGATTACAAGACGAGGTTCTCGTCGTGGCAAGTCAAGATGCGAGCTATTCGGCGAACACTCATGATCTTGATGTGGCGCCGGATAAGTTCGGTGGCAAGTCGTCCAAAGATTGGACCGATGAGGAGAGTCGCAAGGATCGTAAGGCTCTGTCTTTAATTCAACTTCATTTGTCCAATGATATTTTGCAAGAATGTCATGAGGAAGAGGCTAGCTGCAAACACTGCGGTTGAAACCGGAATCGATCCGTATGTCCAAGGATCTAACCAGTAAGATGCATATGAAGATGAAGTTGTTCACACTCAAGATGGAGGAGGGTGGTTCGGTGTTGAGCCACATATCTGCTTTCAAGGAGATCGTTGCCGACCTAGTGTCGATGGAGGTGAAGTATGAGGATGAGGATTTAGGCCTCTTCTCGTTATGCTCTCTCGCCCGGTTCGTTTGCATCTTTCCGTGACACCATACTTTTGAGCCGTGATGAACTAACCGTCTCGGATGTTTATGAGGCACTCCAATCCAGGGAGAAGATGAAAGGCATGGTGCACTCGGATGGGTCGTCCTCCAAGGGCGATGCTTTGCAAGTTAGAGGCGTAACCGAGCGAGAGATCCTCTAATGAAAGCAATGATCGTTTCAAGAGCCAAGAAAGCGAGAGGTCGTTCTAAGTCTAGACCGCCCAAGAAGTTCGTAAGTATTGCAAGAAAAAGACTCATTTTATTGAGGAATGTTGGAAGCTTAAGAATAAGGAGAACAGGAAAAATAATTCGGATGGTAAGGCCTCTCGTTGTTTCTGGTGCTGGGAATACTTCTGATTCAGGAGAATGTCTGGTTGTCCTTGCCGGTTGTGTTTCTGGTCATGATGAATGGATACTTGATTCCGCATGTTCATTTCATATCCGCACTAACGAGAGATTGGTTCAGTTCTTATAAACCTGTGCAGAATGGAGATGTAGTGCGTATGGGAGATGATAACCCATGTGAGATTGTGGGTATAGGCTCCGTTCAGATCAAGGCGCATGATGGCATGACACGTACGCTACAGAATGTGAGGCACATACCGAGGATGACTAGAAATCTCATCTCACTCAGCACACTTGATGCAGAAGGGTTCAAATACTCCGGTTCAGGTGGAGTTTTAAAGGTATCAAAAGGTTCTCTTGTCTTCTTTGTAGGTGATATGAATTCTGCAAAGTTATATGTCCTTAGAGGAAGTACTTTACAAGGTTCCATATCCGCCGCCGTCGTTACTAATCTTGAACCTAGTGAGACTAACCTTTGGCATATGCGTCTTGGACATATGAGTGAACTTGGTATGGCGAGAATTGGTGAAGAGAAACCCTCTTTGGATGGCCGTACTTTGAGTGGCAAGAAGTTCTCGTGAGCATTGTATTTTCGGGAAGCACAAAAGGGTAAAGTTCAATACCGCCATTGTTCATACCACCAAAGGTACTCTTGATTATGTACATGCCGACTTATGGGGTCCCTCTCGTAAGCCTTCTTATGGTGGTGCTCGTTACATGCTTACTATTATTGATGACTACTCTAGAAAAGTATGGCCTTACTTTACGAAAAATAAAGATGATACTTTTGCTCGCTTTTAAAGATTGGAAAGTGATGATAGAAAGGCAACCGATAGGAAGGTGAAGGTGCTTCGTATCGATAATGGTGGAGAATTTTGTTCGCTGCGTTTAACCATTATTGCGAGCGGGAAGGCATTGTCGGGCACCACACCATACCGTATACTCCGCAAAAAACGGTGTGGGCGAGCGCATGAACAGGACCATCATATCGAAGGCCCGTTGCATGTTGTCCAACGCGCGGATGAGCAAGCGTTTTTGGGCTGAAGCAGCTAACACCGCATGCTACTTGATAAACAGGTCGCCGTCTATTCCACTTAATAAGAAAACACCTATTGAGGTATGGTCTGGCACACCCGCCGATTATTCACGGTTGAAAGTTTTTGGCTGCTTGCTTATGCTCATGTTGATAATGGAAAATTGGAGCCTAGAGCTATTAAATGTCTTTTTCTTGGTTATGGTTCGGGAGTTAAAGGATATAAGTTGTGGAATCCGAAACTAAAAAGACTTTCATGAGCAGGAGTGTTGTTTTCAATGAATGCGTGATGTTTAATGACGGTTTGTTCTCGGATCATGTTCCAAATAATTTTGATAAAGGGGCGCAAGCATATGAGCGTGCGGGTGGAGCATGTGGATGACGAAAAAGGTGTGCGGGTGCAGCAACATGTGCATGATGATACGGACGAGCGAGGTGGAGCCGCTCGTAGATGACCAGGAAAATGGAGCCGTTGATGATGAGGCTCATGATGATGTTCAAGCACTTACCCCCGTTTTGCACCTTGATGAAGATTTGCCTATTGCTACTCGCAAGTCTAAAAGGGTTTGTGGACGGCCACGTCGTCTTATTGAGGAGTGTAATATGATTTATTATGCTTTGAGTTGTCTTGAACAGAGTTGATAGCGATTATGAGCCGCCCACATATTCCGAAGCTATCTCTTGTGGTGATCGTGAGAAGTGGATTGCAGCTATGCGGGATGAGATGCGATCTCTTGAGAAGAACTCGCACATGGGAGGTTGTTCCTTTGCCTAAGGGAAAGAAGCCTCGTTTCGCCTGCAAATGGATCTTCAAGAGAAAGGAGGGTTTATCTCCTAGCGAACCTCCAAAGTTTAAGGGAAGGTTAGTGGCTAAAGGTTACAGTCAAATTCCTGGTGTTGATTATAATGATGTGTTTTCTCCAGTTGTAAAGCATAGCTCAATTCGTACATTCTTGAGTATTGTTGCTGCACATAATCTTGAGCTTGAGCAGTTAGATGTGAAGACTGCATTTTTACATGGAGAGCTTGAGGAGGAGATTTATATGGACCGGCTCGAGGGGTTCATAGTGCCCGGCAAGGAGAATTATGTTTGCAAGTTGAAGAAATCCTTGTATGGTTTGAAACGGTCTCCCCGTCGGTGGTATAAAAGGTTTGATTCATTTATGTTGTCACATGGCTTTAAGAGATCAAAATATGATAGCTGTGTTTACATCAAGTATGTTAATGGATCACCTATATACTTGTCGTTATATGTTGATGATAGTGCGATTGCTCTGCCAAGAGCAGGAAAGAGATCACTACATTGAAGAAATTGTTGAGTAGTGAGTTTGACATGAAGGATCTTGGTGCTGCTAAGAAGATTCTAGGTATGGAAATCACTAGAGATAGAAAAGCTGGTTTATTATTTCTTAGTCAGCATGGTTATATTGAGAAGGTTCTTCAGCGTTTCAATATGCATGATGCAAAGCCTGTTAGTACTCCTATTGCACCGCATTTTAAATTGTCAGCTGAGCAGTGTGCTAGTACAGTTGAGGATGTTGAGTACATGTCAAAGGTTCCGTATTCTAATCTTGTTGGTTCTTTGATGTATGCTATGGTTTGCTCTCGCCGGATTTGTCTTATGCTATGAGTTTGGTTAGCGGATACATGTCTAATCCCGGTAAAGAACACCGGAGGGCGGTTCAATGGATTTTCGAGTATCTTCGAGGCACGACGGATCATTGCTTGAAATTTGGCGGGACGGATAAGGGACTTATTGGCTATGTGGATTCAGATTATGCCGGTGATTTGGACAAGCGAAGGTCACTCACAGGTTATGTGTTTACTATTGGCGGTTGTCCGTGAGCTGGAAGGCTGTCTTGCAACCTGTTGTTGCTTTGTCTACTACCGAGGCCGAGTACATGGCTATTGCTTTGAAGCATGCGAGAGAGTTGTGTTGGTCGAAAGGATTGTTTGCTTGAGCTTTGTGGTGTTGATTCTTGCATTAACTTCGTTTTCGGATAGTCGAGTGCTATATATCTTACCAAAGACCGGATGTTCCATGAGAGAACAAAGCACATTGAAATCAAGTATCATTATGTGCGTGATGAGGTTGAAAAGGGTAAGTTAAAGGTATGCAAGATACACACTCTTGATAATCCTGCCGATATGTTGACAAAGCCGGTTCGTAGCTAAGTTTGAGCTATGCTCAAGCTTAGTTGGCTTAACTGTGTAGCCCAAGAGGCTATTTGGCGCCAGAAGTATTTTGTTTCTTTGATGTGTTCAGGGTGAAGGTTCGTTTTGTTTATGCTGCAAGAAGGAATTTGTCTCAAGGTGGAGTTTGTTGAGTTATGATCCAAATTCTGTCTCCCAAGAGAAAGGCCGACTTCTGACGGAGCGAAGCGGAGGCCCGTCGCCGTAGGCTTGGGCCGGAGCGAAGCGGGAGGCGAAGTGGCCCATCGGGCCACACCCTTTTCCCAGGTCGCGGCTGGGGGGGTGCGGGGGGGGGCGGCGGCCCCCCGCGGTACGGTACGGGTCATAAATACCCGTTAGGGTTTTCCATTAGAGATCGAATTATTCTCTTGTAAGCCGCCGCCGTTGGCGTTGTAACCCGACTCCCGATATAGTGAAGTTCTTGTGGTGGCCGGCGCCCGTGGTTTTTCCCGCAAGGGTTTTCCACGTTAAATCTTGTGTCTCTGCGGTTTGATTCCTTTACTTGTCGTCGTTTATTCGCCATCGTTTATAACAAGTGGTACCGTAGCTGGTTTCGATTTGTTTTCTTCGATGTCGTCGACGATGAAGTTTGATCTACCGTTGTTGGATTACAAGACGAGGTTCTCGTTCGTGGCAAGTCAAGATGCGAGCTATTCGGCGAACACTCATGATCTTGATGTGGCGCCGGATAAGTTCGGTGGCAAGTCGTCCAAAGATTGGACCGATGAGGAGAGTCGCAAGGATCGTAAGGCTCTGTCTTTAATTCAACTTCATTTGTCCAATGATATTTTGCAAGAATGTCCTGAGGAAGAGAGCCGCTGCAAAGCACTGCGGTTGAAACTGGAATCGATCCGTATGTCCAAGGATCTAACCGGTAAGATGCATATGAAGATGAAGTTGTTCACACTCAAGATGGAGGAGGGTGGTTCGGTGTTGAGCCACATATCGCTTTCAAGGAGATCGTTGCCGACCTAGTGTCGATGGAGGTGAAGTATGAGGATGAGGATTTAGGCCTCTTCTCGTTATGCTCTCTCCCCGTTCGTTTGCATCTTTCCGTGACACCATACTTTTGAGCCGTGATGAACTAACCGTCTCGGATGTTTATGAGGCACTCCAATCCGGGGAGAAGATGAAAGGCATGGTGCACTCGGATGGGTCGTCCTCCAAGGGCGATGCTTTGCAAGTTAGAGGCGAACCGAGCAGAGATCCTCTAATGAAAGCAATGATCGTTTCAAGAGCCAAGAAAGCGAGAGGTCGTTCTAAGTCTAGACCGCCCAAGAAGTTCGTAAGTATTGCAAGAAAAAGACTCATTTTATTGAGGAATGTTGGAAGCTTAAGAATAAGGAGAACAGGAAAAATAATTCGGATGGTAAGGCCTCTGTTGTTTCTGGTGCTGGGAATACTTCTGATTCAGGAGAATGTCTGGTTGTCCTTGCCGGTTGTGTTTCTGGTCATGATGAATGGATACTTGATTCCGCATGTTCATTTCATATCTGCACTAACAGAGATTGGTTCAGTTCTTATAAACCTGTGCAGAATGGAGATGTAGTGCGTATGGGAGATGATAACCCATGTGAGATTGTGGGTATAGGCTCCGTTCAGATCAAGGCGCATGATGGCATGACACGTACGCTACAGAATGTGAGGCACATACCGAGGATGACTAGAAATCTCATCTCACTCAACACACTTGATGCAGAAGGGTTCAAATACTCCGGTTCGGGTGGAGTTTTAAAGGTATCAAAAGGTTCTCTTGTCTTCTTTGTAGGTGATATGAATTCGCAAAGTTATATGTCCTTAGAGGAAGTACTTTACAAGGTTCCATATCCGCCGTCGTTACTAATGTTGAACCTAGTGAGACTAACCTTTGGCATATGCGTCTTGGACATATGAGTGAACTTGGTATGGCGGAATTGGTGAAGAGAAACCTCTTTGGATGGTCGTACTTTGAGTGGCAAGAAGTTTTCGTGAGCATTGTATTTTCGGGAAGCACAAAAGGGTAAAGTTCAATACCGTTGTTCATACCACCAAAGGTACTCTTGATTATGTACATGCCGACTTATGGGGTCCCTCTCGTAAGCCTTCTTATGGTGGTGCTCGTTACATGCTTACTATTATTGATGACTACTCTAGAAAAGTATGGCCTTACTTTACGAAAAATAAAGATGATACTTTTGTTGCTTTTAAAGATTGGAAAGTGATGATAGAAAGGCAAGCGATAGGAAGGTGAAGGTGCTTCGTCGATAATGGTGGAGAATTTTGTTCTGTTGCGTTTAACCATTATTGCGAGCGGGAAGGCATTGTCGGGCACCACACCATACCGTATACTCCGCAAAGAAACGGTGTGGCCGAGCGCATGAACGGGACCATCATATCGAAGGCCCGTTGCATGTTGTCCAACGCGCGGATGAGCAAGCGTTTTTGGGTGAAGCAGACTAACACCGCATGCTACTTGATAAACGGGTCGCCGTCTATTCCACTTAATAAGAAAACACCTATTGAGGTATGGTCCGGCACACCCGCCGATTATTCACGGTTGAAAGTTTTTGGCCGTACCGCTTATGCTCATGTTGATAATGGAAAATTGGAGCCTAGAGCTATTAAATGTCTTTTTCTTGGTTATGGTTCGGGAGTTAAAGGATATAAGTTGTGGAATCCCGAAACTAAAAAGACTTTCATGAGCGAGGAGTGTTGTTTTCAATGAATCCGTGATGTTTAATGACGAGTTTGTTCTCGGATCATGTTCCAAATAATTTTGATAAAGGGCTGCAGCATATGAGCGTGCGGGTGGAGCATGTGGATGACGAAAAAGGTGTGCGGGGAAGCAACATGTGCATGATGATACGGACGAGCGAGGTGGAGCCTTCGTAGATGACCGGGAAAATGGAGCCGTTGATGATGAGGCTCATGATGATGTTCGAGCACTTACCCCCGTTTTGCACCTTGATGAAGATTTGCCTATTGCTACTCGCAAGTCTAAAAGGGTTTGTGGACGGCCACGTCGTCTTATTGAGGAGTGTAATATGATTTATTATGCTTTGAGTTGTGCTTGAACAAGGTTGATAGCGATTATGAGCCGGCCACATATTCGAAGCTATCTCTTGTGGTGATCGTGAGAAGTGGATTGCAGCTATGCGGGATGAGATGCGATCTCTTGAGAAGAAGCGCACATGGGAGGTTGTTCCTTTGCCTAAGGGAAAGAAGCTCGTTCGCCGCAAATGGATCTTCAAGAGAAAGGAGGGTTTATCTCCTAGCGAACCTCCAAAGTTTAAGGGAAGGTTAGTGGCTAAAGGTTACGATCAAATTCCTGGTGTTGATTATAATGATGTGTTTTCTCCGGTTGTAAAGCATAGCTCAATTCGTACATTCTTGAGTATTGTTGCCTTGCACATAATCTTGAGCTTGAGCGAGTTAGATGTGAAGACCGCATTTTTACATGGAGAGCTTGAGGAGGAGATTTATATGGACCGGCTCGAGGGGTTCATAGTGCCCGGCAAGGAGAATTATGTTTGCAAGTTGAAGAAATCCTTGTATGGTTTGAAACGAGTCTCCCGTCGGTGGTATAAAAGGTTTGATTCATTTATGTTGTCACATGGCTTTAAGAGATCAAAATATGATAGCTGTGTTTACATCAAGTATGTTAATGGATCACCTATATACTTGTTGTTATATGTTGATGATATGCCGATTGCTTTGCCAAGAGCAGGAAAGAGATCACTACATTGAAGAAATTGTTGAGTAGTGAGTTTGACATGAAGGATCTTGGTCTTCGCTAAGAAGATTCTAGGTATGGAAATCACTAGAGATAGAAAAGCTGGTTTATTATTTCTTAGTCGGCATGGTTATATTGAGAAGGTTCTTCGGCGTTTCAATATGCATGATGCAAAGCCCGTTAGTACTCCTATTGCACCGCATTTTAAATTGTCACCGAGCAAAGTGTGCTAGTACGGTTGAGGATGTTGAGTACATGTCAAAGGTTCCGTATTCTAATGCCTGTTGGTTCTTTGATGTATGCTATGGTTTGCTCTCGCCGGATTTGTCTTATGCTATGAGTTTGGTTAGCGAGATACATGTCTAATCCCGGTAAAGAACACCGGAGGGCGGTTCAATGGATTTTCGAGGTATCTTCGAGGCACGACAGATCATTGCTTGAAATTTGGCGGGACGGATAAGGGACTTATTGGCTATGTGGATTCGGATTATGCGGTGATTTGGACAAGCGAAGGTCACTCACGGGTTATGTGTTTACTATTGGCGAGTTGTCTTTGTGAGTTGGAAGGTCGTCTTGCGGCCGTTGTTGCTTTGTCTACTACTGAGGCTGAGTACATGGCTATTGCTGAAGCATGCAGAGAGTTGTGTTGGCTGAAAGGATTGTTTGCTGAGCTTTGTGGTGTTGATTCTTGCATTAACTTGTTTTCAGNTAGTCAGAGTGCTATATATCTTACCAAAGACCAGATGTTCCATGAGAGAACAAAGCACATTGAAATCAAGTATCATTATGTGCGTGATGAGGTTGAAAAGGGTAAGTTAAAGGTATGCAAGATACACACTCTTGATAATCCTGCGCGATATGTTGACAAAGCCGGTTCTCGTAGCTAAGTTTGAGCTATGCTCAAGCTTAGTTGGCTTAACCGTGTAGCCCAAGAGGCTATTTGGCGCCGAAGTATTTTGTTTCTTTGATGTGTTCGGGGTGAAGGTTCGTTTTGTTTATGCTCGCAAGAAGGAATTTGTCTCAAGGTGGAGTTTGTTGAGTTATGATCCAAATTCTGTCTCCCAAGAGAAAGGCCGACTTCTGACGGAGCGAAGCGGAGGCCCGTCGCCGGTAGGCTTGGGCCGGAGCGAAGCGGAGGCAGAAGTGGCCCATCGGGCCACACCCTTTTCCCAGGTCGCGGCCCCGCGGTACGGTACGGGTCATAAATACCCGTTAGGGTTTTCCATTAGAGATCGAATTATTCTCTTGTAAGCCGCCGCCGTTGGCGTTGTAACCTGACTCCCGATATAGTGAAGTTCTTGCTGGCTGGCGCCCGTGGTTTTTCCCGCAAGGGTTTTCCACGTTAAATCTTGTGTCTCCTGCGGTTTGATTCCTTTACTTGTCGTCGTTTATTCGCCATCGTTTATAACAAGTGGTACCAGAGCTGGTTTCAGATTTGTTTTCTTCGATGTCGTCGACGATGAAGTTTGATCTACCGTTGTTGGATTACAAGACGAGGTTCTCGTCGTGGCAAGTCAAGATGCGAGCTATTCTGGCGAACACTCATGATCTTGATGTGGCACTGGATAAGTTCGGTGGCAAGTCGTCCAAAGATTGGACCGATGAGGAGAGTCGCAAGGATCGTAAGGCTCTGTCTTTAATTCAACTTCATTTGTCCAATGATATTTTGCAAGAATGTCTGCAGGAAGAGATCTCGCTGCAAACACTGCGGTTGAAACCGGAATCGATCTCGTATGTCCAAGGATCTAACCAAGTAAGATGCATATGAAGATGAAGTTGTTCACACTCAAGATGGAGGAGGGTGGTTCGGTGTTGAGCCACATATCCGCTTTCAAGGAGATCGTTGCCGACCTAGTGTCGATGGAGGTGAAGTATGAGGATGAGGATTTAGGCCTCTTACTGTTATGCTCTCTGCCCAGTTCGTTTGCATCTTTCCGTGACACCATACTTTTGAGCCGTGATGAACTAACCGTCTCGGATGTTTATGAGGCACTCCAATCCAGGGAGAAGATGAAAGGCATGGTGCACTCTGATGGGTCGTCCTCCAAGGGCGATGCTTTGCAAGTTAGAGGCAGAACCGAGCAGAGATCCTCTAATGAAAGCAATGATCGTTTCAAGAGCCAAGAAAGCGAGAGGTCGTTCTAAGTCTAGACCGCCCAAGAAGTTCGTAAGTATTGCAAGAAAAAGACTCATTTTATTGAGGAATGTTGGAAGCTTAAGAATAAGGAGAACGGGGAAAAATAATTCGGATGGTAAGGCCTCTCGTTGTTTCGGTGGCCGGGAATACTTCGATTCGAGAGAATGTCCGGTTGTCCTTGCCGGTTGTGTTTCGGTCATGATGAATGGATACTTGATTCCGCATGTTCATTTCATATCCGCACTAACGAGAGATTGGTTCGGTTCTTATAAACCCGTGCGGAATGGAGATGTAGTGCGTATGGGAGATGATAACCCATGTGAGATTGTGGGTATAGGCTCCGTTCGGATCAAGGCGCATGATGGCATGACACGTACGCTACGGAATGTGAGGCACATACCGAGGATGACTAGAAATCTCATCTCACTCAAGACACTTGATGCGAAGGGTTCAAATACTCCGGTTCGGGTGGAGTTTTAAAGGTATCAAAAGGTTCTCTTGTCTTCTTTGTAGGTGATATGAATTCCGCAAAGTTATATGTCCTTAGAGGAAGTACTTTACAAGGTTCCATATCACGCCGTCGTTACTAATGCTTGAACCTAGTGAGACTAACCTTTGGCATATGCGTCTTGGACATATGAGTGAACTTGGTATGGCGAGAATTGGTGAAGAGAAACCTCCGGATGGCCTGTACTTTGAGTGGCAAGAAGTTCGTGAGCATTGTATTTTCGGGAAGCACAAAAGGGTAAAGTTCAATACCGCCGTTCATACCACCAAAGGTACTCTTGATTATGTACATGCCGACTTATGGGGTCCCTCTCGTAAGCCTTCTTATGGTGGTGCTCGTTACATGCTTACTATTATTGATGACTACTCTAGAAAAGTATGGCCTTACTTTACGAAAAATAAAGATGATACTTTTGCTGCTTTTAAAGATTGGAAAGTGATGATAGAAAGGCAACCGATAGGAAGGTGAAGGTGCTTCGTACCGATAATGGTGGAGAATTTTGTTCTGCCGCGTTTAACCATTATTGCGAGCGGGAAGGCATTGTCGGGCACCACACCATACCGTATACTCCGCAACAAAACGGTGTGGGCGAGCGCATGAACAGGACCATCATATCGAAGGCCCGTTGCATGTTGTCCAACGCGCGGATGAGCAAGCGTTTTTGGGTGAAGCGACTAACACCGCATGCTACTTGATAAACGGGTCGCCGTCTATTCCACTTAATAAGAAAACACCTATTGAGGTATGGTCCGGCACACCCGCCGATTATTCACGGTTGAAAGTTTTTGGCCGCATCGCTTATGCTCATGTTGATAATGGAAAATTGGAGCCTAGAGCTATTAAATGTCTTTTTCTTGGTTATGGTTCGGGAGTTAAAGGATATAAGTTGTGGAATCCCGAAACTAAAAAAGACTTTCATGAGCGAGGAGTGTTGTTTTCAATGAATCGTGATGTTTAATGACAGTTTGTTCTCGGATCATGTTCCAAATAATTTTGATAAAGGGCTGCAAGATATGAGCGTGCGGGTGGAGCATGTGGATGACGAAAAAGGTGTGCGGGTGCGGCAACATGTGCATGATGATACGGACGAGCGAGGTGGAGCCGCCGTAGATGACCAGGAAAATGGAGCCGTTGATGATGAGGCTCATGATGATGTTCGGCACTTACCCCCGTTTTGCACCTTGATGAAGATTTGCCTATTGCTACTCGCAAGTCTAAAAGGGTTTGTGGACGGCCACGTCGTCTTATTGAGGAGTGTAATATGATTTATTATGCTTTGAGTTGTGCTCGAACAAGGTTGATAGCGAGTTATGAGCCGACCACATATTCGAAGCTATCTCTTGTGGTGATCGTGAGAAGTGGATTGCGGCTATGCGGGATGAGATGCGATCTCTTGAGAAGAAGCGCACATGGGAGGTTGTTCCTTTGCCTAAGGGAAAGAAGCCACGTTCGCCGCAAATGGATCTTCAAGAGAAAGGAGGGTTTATCTCCTAGCGAACCTCCAAAGTTTAAGGGAAGGTTAGTGGCTAAAGGTTACGATCAAATTCCTGGTGTTGATTATAATGATGTGTTTTCTCCGGTTGTAAAGCATAGCTCAATTCGTACATTCTTGAGTATTGTTGCTTGCACATAATCTTGAGCTTGAGCGAGTTAGATGTGAAGACCGCATTTTTACATGGAGAGCTTGAGGAGGAGATTTATATGGACCGGCTCGAGGGGTTCATAGTGCACGGCAAGGAGAATTATGTTTGCAAGTTGAAGAAATCCTTGTATGGTTTGAAACAGTCTCCCGTCGGTGGTATAAAAGGTTTGATTCATTTATGTTGTCACATGGCTTTAAGAGATCAAAATATGATAGTTGTGTTTACATCAAGTATGTTAATGGATCACCTATATACTTGTCGTTATATGTTGATGATATGCCGATTGCTTGCCAAGAGCGGGAAAGAGATCACTACATTGAAGAAATTGTTGAGTAGTGAGTTTGACATGAAGGATCTTGGTCTTGCTAAGAAGATTCTAGGTATGGAAATCACTAGAGATAGAAAAGCTGGTTTATTATTTCTTAGTCAGCATGGTTATATTGAGAAGGTTCTTCAGCGTTTCAATATGCATGATGCAAAGCCTGTTAGTACTCCTATTGCACCGCATTTTAAATTGTCAGCTGAGCAGTGTGCTAGTACAGTTGAGGATGTTGAGTACATGTCAAAGGTTCCGTATTCTAATGCTGTTGGTTCTTTGATGTATGCTATGGTTTGCTCTCGCCCGGATTTGTCTTATGCTATGAGTTTGGTTAGCAGATACATGTCTAATCCTGGTAAAGAACACTGGAGGGCAGTTCAGTGGATTTTCAGGTATCTTCGAGGCACAACGAGATCATTGCTTGAAATTTGGCGGGACGGATAAGAGACTTATTGGCTATGTGGATTCGGATTATGCGGTGATTTGGACAAGCGAAGGTCACTCACGGGTTATGTGTTTACTATTGGCGGTTGTCTTGTGAGTCGGAAGGCCGTCTTGCGGCCCGTTGTTGCTTTGTCTACTACCGAGGCTGAGTACATGGCTATTGCTTTGAAGCATGCGAGAGAGTTGTGTTGGCCGAAAGGATTGTTTGCCGAGCTTTGTGGTGTTGATTCTTGCATTAACTTTGTTTTCGGATAGTCAGAGTGCTATATATCTTACCAAAGACCAGATGTTCCATGAGAGAACAAAGCACATTGAAATCAAGTATCATTATGTGCGTGATGAGGTTGAAAAGGGTAAGTTAAAGGTATGCAAGATACACACTCTTGATAATCCTGCTGATATGTTGACAAAGCCAGTTCCTGTAGCTAAGTTTGAGCTATGCTCAAGCTTAGTTGGCTTAACTGTGTAGCCCAAGAGGCTATTTGGCGCCAGAAGTATTTTGTTTCTTTGATGTGTTCAGGGTGAAGGTTCGTTTTGTTTATGCTTCGCAAGAAGGAATTTGTCTCAAGGTGGAGTTTGTTGAATTATGATCCAAATTCTGTCTCCCAAGAGAAATGCTGACTTCTGACAGAGCGAAGCGAGGCCCGTCGCCGGTAGGCTTGGGCCGGAGCGAAGCGGGAGGGCGGGTGGCCCATCAGGCCACACCCTTTTCCCTGGTCGCGGCTGGGGGTGCGGGGGGGGGCGGCTGGAGCTACGGTACGGGTCATAAATACCCGTTAGGGTTTTCCATTAGAGATCGAATTATTCTCTTGTAAGCCGCCGCCGTTGGCGTTGTAACCTGACTCCCGATATAGTGAAGTTCTTGCTGGCTGGCGCCCGTGGTTTTTCCCGCAAGGGTTTTCCACGTTAAATCTTGTGTCTCCTGCGGTTTGATTCCTTTACTTGTCGTCGTTTATTCGCCATCGTTTATAACAAGTGGTACCGTAGCCGGTTTCGCATTTGTTTTCTTCGATGTCGTCGACGATGAAGTTTGATCTACCGTTGTTGGATTACAAGACGAGGTTCTCGTCGTGGCAAGTCAAGATGCGAGCTATTCGGCGAACACTCATGATCTTGATGTGGCGCCGGATAAGTTCGGTGGCAAGTCGTCCAAAGATTGGACCGATGAGGAGAGTCGCAAGGATCGTAAGGCTCGTCTTTAATTCAACTTCATTTGTCCAATGATATTTTGCAAGAATGTCTGCGAGGAAGAGCTAGCTGCAAAGCACTGCGGTTGAAACCGGAATCGATCGTATGTCCAAGGATCTAACCAGTAAGATGCATATGAAGATGAAGTTGTTCACACTCAAGATGGAGGAGGGTGGTTCGGTGTTGAGCCACATATCTGCTTTCAAGGAGATCGTTGCCGACCTAGTGTCGATGGAGGTGAAGTATGAGGATGAGGATTTAGGCCTCTTACTGTTATGCTCTCTGCCCAGTTCGTTTGCATCTTTCCGTGACACCATACTTTTGAGCCGTGATGAACTAACCGTCTCGGATGTTTATGAGGCACTCCAATCCAGGGAGAAGATGAAAGGCATGGTGCACTCTGATGGGTCGTCCTCCAAGGGCGATGCTTTGCAAGTTAGAGGCGTAACCGAGCGAGAGATCCTCTAATGAAAGCAATGATCGTTTCAAGAGCCAAGAAAGCGAGAGGTCGTTCTAAGTCTAGACCGCCCAAGAAGTTCGTAAGTATTGCAAGAAAAAGACTCATTTTATTGAGGAATGTTGGAAGCTTAAGAATAAGGAGAACGGGGAAAAATAATTCGGATGGTAAGGCCTCTGTTGTTTCGGTGGCGGGAATACTTCGATTCGGGAGAATGTCCGGTTGTCCTTGCCGGTTGTGTTTCGGTCATGATGAATGGATACTTGATTCCGCATGTTCATTTCATATCCGCACTAACGAGAGATTGGTTCGGTTCTTATAAACCCGTGCGAGAATGGAGATGTAGTGCGTATGGGAGATGATAACCCATGTGAGATTGTGGGTATAGGCTCCGTTCGGATCAAGGCGCATGATGGCATGACACGTACGCTACGGAATGTGAGGCACATACCGAGGATGACTAGAAATCTCATCTCACTCAAAGCACACTTGATGCGAAGGGTTCAAATACTCCGGTTCGGTGGAGTTTTAAAGGTATCAAAAGGTTCTCTTGTCTTCTTTGTAGGTGATATGAATTCTCGCAAAGTTATATGTCCTTAGAGGAAGTACTTTACAAGGTTCCATATCCGCTGCTTCGTTACTAATGTCGAACCTAGTGAGACTAACCTTTGGCATATGCGTCTTGGACATATGAGTGAACTTGGTATGGCAAGAATTGGTGAAGAGAAACCTCTTCGGATGGCCGTACTTTGAGTGGCAAGAAGTTCGTGAGCATTGTATTTTCGGGAAGCACAAAAGGGTAAAGTTCAATACCGTTCGTTCATACCACCAAAGGTACTCTTGATTATGTACATGCCGACTTATGGGGTCCCTCTCGTAAGCCTTCTTATGGTGGTGCTCGTTACATGCTTACTATTATTGATGACTACTCTAGAAAAGTATGGCCTTACTTTCTCGAAAAATAAAGATGATACTTTTGCTTGCTTTTAAAGATTGGAAAGTGATGATAGAAAGGCAACCGATAGGAAGGTGAAGGTGCTTCGTATCGATAATGGTGGAGAATTTTGTTCGTCGCGTTTAACCATTATTGCGGGCGGGGAAGGCATTGTCGGGCACCACACCATACCGTATACTCCGCAAAAAACGGTGTGGGCGAGCGCATGAACGGGACCATCATATCGAAGGCCCGTTGCATGTTGTCCAACGCGCGGATGAGCAAGCGTTTTTGGGTGAAGCGACTAACACCGCATGCTACTTGATAAACAGGGTCGCCGTCTATTCCACTTAATAAGAAAACACCTATTGAGGTATGGTCCGGCACACCCGCCGATTATTCACGGTTGAAAGTTTTTGGCCGCACCGCTTATGCTCATGTTGATAATGGAAAATTGGAGCCTAGAGCTATTAAATGTCTTTTTCTTGGTTATGGTTCGGGAGTTAAAGGATATAAGTTGTGGAATCCCGAAACTAAAAAGACTTTCATGAGCGGGAGTGTTGTTTTCAATGAATCCGTGATGTTTAATGACGGTTTGTTCTCGGATCATGTTCCAAATAATTTTGATAAAGGGCTGCAAGATATGAGCGTGCGGGTGGAGCATGTGGATGACGAAAAAGGTGTGCGAGTGCAAGCAACATGTGCATGATGATACGGACGAGCGAGGTGGAGCCGCTGTAGATGACCGAGGAAAATGGGAGCCGTTGATGATGAGGCTCATGATGATGTTCGGCACTTACCCCCGTTTTGCACCTTGATGAAGATTTGCCTATTGCTACTCGCAAGTCTAAAAGGGTTTGTGGACGGCCACGTCGTCTTATTGAGGAGTGTAATATGATTTATTATGCTTTGAGTTGTCTTTGAACAAAGTTGATAGCGCTTATGAGCCGCCCACATATTCTGAAGCTATCTCTTGTGGTGATCGTGAGAAGTGGATTGCGGCTATGCGAGATGAGATGCGATCTCTTGAGAAGAACCGCACATGGGAGGTTGTTCCTTTGCCTAAGGGAAAGAAGCCCGTTCGCCGCAAATGGATCTTCAAGAGAAAGGAGGGTTTATCTCCTAGCGAACCTCCAAAGTTTAAGGGAAGGTTAGTGGCTAAAGGTTACGATCAAATTCCGGTGTTGATTATAATGATGTGTTTTCTCCGGTTGTAAAGCATAGCTCAATTCGTACATTCTTGAGTATTGTTGCTGCACATAATCTTGAGCTTGAGCGAGTTAGATGTGAAGACCGCATTTTTACATGGAGAGCTTGAGGAGGAGATTTATATGGACCGGCCTCGAGGGGTTCATAGTGCCCGGCAAGGAGAATTATGTTTGCAAGTTGAAGAAATCCTTGTATGGTTTGAAACAGTCTCCCGTCGGTGGTATAAAAGGTTTGATTCATTTATGTTGTCACATGGCTTTAAGAGATCAAAATATGATAGCTGTGTTTACATCAAGTATGTTAATGGATCACCTATATACTTGCTTTCGTTATATGTTGATGATATCTTCGATCTTTGCCAAGAGCAGGAAAGAGATCACTACATTGAAGAAATTGTTGAGTAGTGAGTTTGACATGAAGGATCTTGGTCTTCGCTAAGAAGATTCTAGGTATGGAAATCACTAGAGATAGAAAAGCTGGTTTATTATTTCTTAGTCGGCATGGTTATATTGAGAAGGTTCTTCGAGCGTTTCAATATGCATGATGCAAAGCTCGTTAGTACTCCTATTGCACCGCATTTTAAATTGTCACCGAGCGAGTGTGCTAGTACGGTTGAGGATGTTGAGTACATGTCAAAGGTTCCGTATTCTAATGCCGTTGGTTCTTTGATGTATGCTATGGTTTGCTCTCGCCGGATTTGTCTTATGCTATGAGTTTGGTTAGCGGATACATGTCTAATCCCGGTAAAGAACAACGGAGGGCGATTCAATGGATTTTCGGGTATCTTCGAGGCACGACGGATCATTGCTTGAAATTTGGCGGGACGGATAAGGGACTTATTGGCTATGTGGATTCGGATTATGCGGTGATTTGGACAAGCGAAGGTCACTCACGGGTTATGTGTTTACTATTGGCGGTTGTCCGTGAGGTGGAAGGTCGTCTTGCGGCCGTTGTTGCTTTGTCTACTACCGAGGCCGAGTACATGGCTATTGCTGAAGCATGCGAGAGAGTTGTGTTGGTCGAAAGGATTGTTTGCTGAGCTTTGTGGTGTTGATTCTTGCATTAACTTTGTTTTCGGATAGTCGAGTGCTATATATCTTACCAAAGACCGAGATGTTCCATGAGAGAACAAAGCACATTGAAATCAAGTATCATTATGTGCGTGATGAGGTTGAAAAGGGTAAGTTAAAGGTATGCAAGATACACACTCTTGATAATCCTGCTGATATGTTGACAAAGCCAGTTCCTGTAGCTAAGTTTGAGCTATGCTCAAGCTTAGTTGGCTTAACCGTGTAGCCCAAGAGGCTATTTGGCGCCGAAGTATTTTGTTTCTTTGATGTGTTCGGGGTGAGTGATATCCCCCGGTGTATGCTCTTTGCCGATGATGTGGTGCTAGTTGATGAGAGTAGGGCGGGGGTAAATAGGAAGTTAGAGCTGTGGAGGCATACGTTAGAATCGAAAGGGTTTAGACTTAGTAGGACCAAGACCGAGTACATGAGGTGCGACTTTAGCGGTACGACGCGTGAGGAGGGAGACGTCACCCTTGATGGGCAAGTGGTGACCAAGAAGGATACTTTTCGGTATTTAGGCTCGATACTACAGAAGGATGGCGACATCGACGAAGATGTTAGGCATAGAATTTCAGCTCGGTTGGTTGAAATGGCGTCAAGCCTCCGGCGTCCTCTCGTGACAAAAGGGTGCCTCGGAAGCTAAAAGGTAAGTTTTATAGGACGGTGATTCGCCGGCGATGTTATACGGTGCGGAGTGTTGGCCTACAAAAAGGCGACATGTCCAAGAATTGAGTGTGGCGGAGATGCGTATGTTGCGTTGGGTTTGTGGGCACACGAGGAGGGATAGAGTACGGAACGATGATATTCGGGACGGGGGTCGGGGGTGGCGCCAATTGAGGAGAAACCGATCCAAAGATCGGTTGAGATGGTTTGGTCATGTCCAACGAAGGCCTCCCGAGGCTCCGTGCGTAGTGGGGTCCTAGAGCGGGACGACAATGTGAAGAAAGTTAGAGGTCGACCTAAACCGACCCGGGATGAGTCGGTCAAGAGAGACCTTAGGGAGTGGAATATCTCCAAGGACTTAGCTTTGGATAGGGGCGCTTGGAGACTAGCCATCAACGTTCCCGAGCCATGACTTCTTCTACGTGTCTTTATGTTGGTGGTACCTTTGGGTTTCATATCTAGCCTACCCCGACTTGCTTGGGACAAAAGGCTAAGTTGTTGTTGTTGTTGTTGATGTGTTCGGGGTGAAGGTTCGTTTTGTTTATGCGCAAGAAGGAATTTGTCTCAAGGTGGAGTTTGTTGAGTTATGATCCAAATTCTGTCTCCCAAGAGAAAGGCCGACTTCTGACGGAGCGAAGCGGAGGCCCGTCGCCGTAGGCTTGGGCCGGAGCGAAGCGGAGGCAGAAGTGGCCCATCGGGCCACACCCTTTTCCCAGGTCGCGGGCGGGGGGGTGCGGGGGGCGGCGGCCCCGCGGTACGTACGGGTCATAAATACCCGTTAGGGTTTTCCATTAGAGATCGAATTATTCTCTTGTAAGCCGCCGCCGTTGGCGTTGTAACCCGACTCCCGATATAGTGAAGTTCTTGCCGGGCCGGCGCCCGTGGTTTTTCCCGCAAGGGTTTTCCACGTTAAATCTTGTGTCTCCCGCGGTTTGATTCCTTTACTTGTCGTCGTTTATTCGCCATCGTTTATAACGAAGTGTCAAAGTAATACCTACACATAAAGGTGAGCATTGAAGTGTTGATGCACTACAGTAACTACAACCCACCTAATGAAAATATCTAGATCAAAATATAACAATGTTAGACTCTTCAACAGTCTATGACAAAACTTAAAGTCAATTATCTGACATAAACTATACCAGAATTGAGGTATTTCTTCATACTAATCAATTACCCAAAAACTAAAACTGATCATTTTGAATATTTGGATTTGGAAATGTAGACATCAAAGAGAAAGGAACTGATAACCATGTTCCAGAAATGTCAATACAGAAATGTTGATAGACATGGTAACCACCAAGGCCTGCCATTTTGTGGTTGCTTCCACTTTGGTATAAGCTGTCACTAAGGCCAGTTTCGTATACGCTGGCACTCTAGCACTTTCGTATAGTTTGGGTTCAGCAAACCCACAGCCATAGGGCAAAGTGAGTTCATAATGTCTGTAACAATGGTTCGATGGTGATAAACTCAAAACTTAATGTGCAAAGTGAATTTTCAATTTGCAGAGCGGAAAAGTGTGCATCTGCCACATGTTGTAGTTATAGTAATTGATAAATCACAACATTGAGCACTAATGTAATACTCAACTATTCTTAATATGCACACGCTCGGGACTAGGCTGATGAACCCAAGGGAACAGTAGAGTTCCTTCAGAAATGCTAAAAATCTGGAATTGAAAGTGAAAATTAAAGGAATGTAAAGGAAACTGGAGAGCACTAAACAAAGTCCAAGTACCTTGCTCAGCACTCTGTTGTTGCCTTGATGCCTCGGGCTTCTCTGAAACGGAGGACAAAAGAAATTAATCACGGCGAATCAATGGACCCACTAAGAAATCGACAAGACAAGTCACAAGTATGCCTAACGAACACAACAGGAATTAAGAAATGAACCAGAGAAATTGCCAAGCTGCAATCTCAAATTTTAATTCCACCATGACAAAATGATTATCAAATGAAACATCCAGAGCAGTGCAACTGCTGAATTATTCCTGAAGAAAAGGGGGGAAAGAAGGGCACCGAGAACTGAAATTTTGCACCACGTCAAAGCACCAAACAAAGAACGCAGATAAATCGCACAACCATACAAGTAGTCTGTCCAATCTCTTGCGTTTACAAGTCAGGAGAAGTAAACATAACACTTCAACTTTAGCAAGGACATGAACCAGAAAGCCTTACACCTTTTACCTCCAACAAACAGCGGCAAAACAAATTCGCAATTAAAAAGTTCTGATTTTGTAGCACCAGAAAGCATCATGAACTCGAATTTATCAAAGAGTCGGACGCTGCGAGCATCCGGGGCAGCACGTCGGCGAAGAACTCAACTTTATCTATGAAAAACACGCAATTTTAGCACTAAGAGTCAACGAGCAGCTCACCGGACACCGGTACAGTGATCACCGGTGGCGGAGGAGGAGGAGCCACCGGTGCCTCCTCCTCTTCATCCTCCTCGTCCTCCGAGAACAGCGCCTCCTCCGTGGCCGGGCGGCCACTGTCAAACACGGCCTCCGCCGGCCCCGCCTCCTTTTCCTCCTCGACGCGCGGCACCGCCACCGCCTCCTCCTCCTCTACGGCATTCCCAGCGGACCGGCTGACGAGGATCCCCCGCCCCCGGCCCTCGAGTATGTCGTACACCTCGCGGTCGAAGAACCCCGGGAGCCGGCGCTCCCTGCGCGCGTCGTTGCGCATGGCCCAGAACGACGGCTCCCGCGAGGCCGCGGCGGCGCGCTCCCACTCCTTGATCTTCTTGTAGTCGCCGGCGAGGTTGCTCCAACGCTTCCGGCACTGCACGGGGCCCCGCTCGACGCCGTGGCGCCGGCAGTACTCGGCCACCGCGGCCCACTTTGGCTCCAGCGCCGCCGCCGCGGCGGCCTCCCCGCCGGACGCCGACGCCGCGGCTGCGGCCGCTGCCGCCGCCACGCGGCCCCTCCCGCGCCCGCCACGGCCCTCCACCATGCGCTTGCCCTCGATGAGCACCAGTATCTCCTGCCGCGTCCACCGCGGCAGCCTTGGCGCGCGCCCCGACGGGGTGGCCGCGGCCGCCGCCGCGGCGCCGGCGGGGTCGCCGGCGATGGACATGGCGGGGGCTTGGGAGGAGGGGCCTTTTGTGGCGGAAGTTGACGTGACGGCGTGAGGCGGGTGGTGTAACGGAGGGCTAACGACGTAGGAGAGAGAGAAGGGAGGCGCAGGCTTGGAGGGAGGGAGGGAGGGACGCGTGGGGTGGGGAAGACCGGAAGAGAAAGCAAGGAGTGCGAGGGGAGAGAGGAAGGGGTAGGAGGGAGGGGGGAGAGAGAGGGTTGTGTCTTACTTAAGCAAGGATTAGTGAAAATGGAGTTTAATTAGGCGCTCATGTGAGCTGTGACATACCCAATTCCAAATAATCCCTGGTCTTTTCCCGCGTCACATCCTTTCTAGCAATGTCACAAAACCAGAAACCCCAACAAATTCTTTTCAAAAACACAAATATCAACAAATCTAGTTATTTTACGATTTTCTTGAGAACTAGTTATTTTAGGATACGGTAAAGCATAGTAGTTATTCTCCAATACCCATACAGCAATTCTCTTACTCATATTATAGTGATAATGTTATGACGGTCGAAAATCCAAAAAAAGGCCCACGCAAGATGTATTGTCATATCGATATGTCAAGGTTCTTGAAGGCTTGAAACATGTTGTTCGCCACGAGGTACGATGCAAGTGGCATGCAGTCAAACTAGACATCGGTAACCATGGATGATGACGGGATTCAATCGAAAAGAGCTAAATAAAAACCAAATCTTACATGATGTCAAAGCTTTTGATCATGTACTATCAATAAATATGGCTTTACAATTTTAGTCTAACACAGAGCAACTTCAGCAGCTCCCCTATCCCATCCTCAATAGCAAAAAAGTGGTCATATAAGGGATGGAATCAGCTCCAGCAGCTTCCCTATCCCCTCCCCTTTTTGTTCTCCATGGACTAAAAACTTCCCTCCATCCCTGTCGGTGTTTAAACCTCTCGACCTCCATGGGAGGTACCCGCAGCAAGGTAGAAAGTGGGGATTGCCATGATCTGGAACCCGAAGGTACGCGCGAGGACACAAGACACGAGATTTATACATGTTCGGGTAGCCGGAGTAGCTACCCTACGTCCTGTTTAGAGTAGTATTGCGCCCTGCGCTTGGTGTTGTTCCCCGGAGGGATTGTGGATGTCCTCCTAGGTACCCGGCCTTCCTTTATATAGTCCAGGGGGCGGGTTCCTAGTTGGTTACAAGGCAGGAGTCCTAATAGGATTACACGGAGCGAGTCCTAGTAGGAGTACAGGGGAATTCTAGTAGGAGCCCATCTTCTACTCTTCCTCCTTCCTTGCATGAGTACCCGGGGTGTATGCCCGACAATCCCCTCTATAGAGGGAACCTTTCCTCCACCCCCTAAACCGTGGGACCCACCCGAGAGAGGATCGGGTCGAGCCCGCAGCGCCCGCACATTGAGCCGCCGCCGCCGGTCACGCACGCCCCCCCCCCCCTCTCCCCACCTCGACCGTCGTACTCGCCGGCGGCGGTCGCAGCCGCGAGCCGACCGCCTCGACCCCGCTCCCACCCCCCGCCCCCCTACTCCCGCCCCTCCACCTCTTGCGCGCAACCCTAGCGTCTGCATGGACACAAGGCGCATCCGCCAGGCCGGCGGCGTGGAGGGCCACATCTCCGGTGAGCCCTTCAGAGGAGGCGTCGTCGACAGGTATGCCGAGGGCCCACGGCGTCGCGGCGTCCACCTCATCGGCGGTGTCCACGACAGCTATGCAGGCCGCGTCCACCTCACCGGCGGCGTGGAGGAGGCCCACATCTCCTGGCCGCAGGGCTCTTCCTCTACTGGAGCAAGGGAGGTCCAGGAGCAGCACCAGCGTCCGCCCGTCGCCAACCTCCGTCGTATGGTGCCTCCGGCCGCCTCCCACCTTTCCACCACGGGTCCCCCCCTGTGCCCACCATTGAAGCAAGCTCCAACAGCCACGAAGACAAGTGCTGCAATGAAGAAGAAGGCGACCACCATACCAAAGGCCAAGAAGGCAACCACCTCATCTACGAGATCAAATTCAATTGCATCCCGTCCTCAAGGACCGCAAAAGCCTTGTTCGCGTGCCATGGAGGTTGAAGCTCAGGCCCATCAACACGCCATCCATACAGACTTCCAATCCTTGCTAGACAGTGAAACAGCCACAGAAGATGATGGTCTCGACCTCTTCGATGAGGCGCCAAGGTATATCTATGCAAACAATTTCTGAGTTTTTTGCAAATTTGAGCAAAATGTTTGTATGAACAATGACCCGTCAAGAGTTAGAGAAGCTTATTGTTTGATTATTCATTTTCCCCAAAGTTTTATAAATTGTCACCCTGTGGACTGTGGTCTTTGCATGCATGTGTGGAATGGTCAGGTTGCCTGTGCTTTCCAAGCAATTCAGCAGCAAAAGAATTGCCATTCATCCATGGATCATCAGATGCCTATATCGGATCAACTGAACCAGTGAACAGGGAGCCACTTTTTCTCGGCCCTGTTTCTGTCAAGCCACCCAGATCCTTTGCTCTAACCTCTAACAACATAATTTATCTTTTTTTCCCGACAAATTAATGCATGAGGAGCAGGCTGCCTCTGTCACGCATGATTCTGATGTAGAAACTGCTGGAACCTTTAATTATGTCGGTGTACAGGAGTTAAGCTCTCAAATGATGCTAGCTATAGCAGGAGATGAGATTTATGGTACTAGTCCACATTATAACAGATAGCCCAAATTTATGGTACTGTGATTTTGTATGCAATACAAACTGAGACTACTTTCAAGTTTGTGTAGACAAAGCCATCCATCACTGCCAACTCCATTCAAATGAATTGTCTGTGATTTAAAAAAAAACTTGCAAGGCAAGTCTGACATGCACTGAACATTAAACTGTTGTGTCCTTTGATAACAACTTACGACATGTTCTACTGATGACCTTGTTGTCTTTCTGATTTCTGGCACCTCTTATGGAGCTGATTCTTCAACAGAAGGCACTTTCCCTTTCAGTTATAATTCTCTGTTTTAGTAGCAAATGCATTGGTTGACTTAGTTTATTCAAGTACGCCCATGATAGGATCCTTTAAATCAGGCAGCACTCATTTGCATGTAGCAGTGAGTACACTTTTCTGCCAGGGTCGTGACTGAGACTACTTTCAATTTTTTGTGGTTCCAAGGTATGATCCCTGCCCACAGGAAACATTCCTCCAGCAGGCTTTAGGATTTACAAATGTTGCTTGATAATTGTCCTGCGGGCTCTAGCATTTACATATGTTGTTACTGTGCAGCAGGGTTGGATTGGTTGGTGCATTTTTTTGAAACCATGTGCTCTATGAATTACTGCTTTTGTTCCTAGCATCCTGATAATCCTGTTAATCCTGTTTAATGACATGTTGGTTTTTCTATCGCAGGGAGAGTTTCGTTGGAGCCATGATGGATGCTATTGATGACTATCCCCTGAATAATGATGAAGGTGTTGAGGCCTTTAATGCAAACTCCAAGAAGAGTTCTAGAGGGTCCAACTACTCAGTTGATGAGGATGAAGCCCTGGTTCTAGCATGGCAGAATGTGAGCCTTGATCCAGTGGCGGGGAAAGACCAATCGGGCTCAACGTATTGGGCGCGAATGTCGGAGTACTTCCACGCTAACGTCAAGTATCCTTCCGACCGCTCAATTGGACCCCTCAGCCATCGATGGACGAGTATCTCGGAGTGCTGCACACGGTGGGCGGGTTGTGTGGTTAATTTCGAGCGGCAACACCGAAGTAGGACGACAATGCAAGAAAGGGTATGTAATATATCATTTTCGCTGATAGGACATGATGCACCATTTTGGCATTAGTAACTAATAAAATGCTTACTTTTGTAGCTGATCGAGACCCATGCACTCTACAAGCAAAGGGAACCAAAGCATAGGTCATTCGTCATGATGCATTGCTGGATGTTGCTTCAACACAATGAAAAGTGGAACAAGAGATACGCCGATCAACAGCCTACAAACCACAATGGCTTACCTGATCTGAACTCTGCCACATTGCAAGATGATGATGATGGTGCGAGCAACGGTACAACTTCAGATTGGCCGCTGTCAAGCGAGAGACCACCCGGAAGAAAGAAAGAGAAGGAGAGAAAAAAATAGCAGGGGGTGTGGATGAGCTGCAGGATGCAGTAGAAAAGATAGTTAAAGCCAAGAAAGATATAGAGGCATCTAAGAAGCTAGACAAAGATGAGAGGTGGGAGTACATGAAGTTGTTGTAGAAACGCCAGATAGTTGTCCAAGAGAGGCAGCTAAAAGTTCAAGAAGCGGAAGCGGATGCCAAAAAAATGGAGATAGCTGTCCAATAGAAGAAATTAAAAGTTCAAGAAGCGGAAGCGGCTGCCAAGAAAATTGAGTAGGAGTCCAAAATTATGCTTCAGGACTTAAATGGCCTTGACGAGACTCAGATAGCCTATTTCCAAGTAATGAGGGCTGAGATTATGGCATCAAGGATAATAGGGGCTAGTGGTAGTGGAAGTAGTTAAACTCAGTCTGTGATAAGTGCTAAGTTAATAATTAGTGCTAAGTTAATGCTGCTGCTCAGTTGCTTAGTTCTATCAGATTATGGGAGTCTCTTTTCTGTCTCTCTAGTTGGAGATTGTCTTCGCGAAAGTCGCCCACTGAGGATAGATACCATCAGCCAAATAGTAGCCCATGTTGTACTGGTGACCGTTGACCTCAAAGTTAACTGGTGGTGCTTCTCCAGCAGCTAACCGTGCAAACAATGGGGATCTATGCAAAACATTGATATTGTTGCAGCTTCCGGGCATCCCAAAGTATGCATGCCAAATCCACAAATCATGTGATGCGACAGCCTCCAAGATAATTGTCAGATCATGACAATGACCGGTAAACTGGCCGTGCAATGTTGTAGGACACCTTTCCCATGGCCAGTGCATGCAATCAATGCTCCCCAACATCCCATAGAATCCGAAAGACTCACTATATTGCATGAGTCTTGTCGTGTCCTCTTCATTGGGTGCTCATAAGTATCGATCTCTGAAGATCTCCACCACGGACTTCACAAACAACCTCATGCTCTTGATGGCAGTACTCTCACCAATGTAGAGCCAATCATCAACCAAATCCGCGACACACCCAGAGGCTAACATTCGAATTGATGCTGCTACCTTCTTGAAGCAGCTGTGTCCAAGCTTCCCAGCTGCATTTCTCTTCTGCACAAAATACGAGCAATGCTCCTTCACATCATTTGCAATACGAATGAACAAGCGATGAGACATCCTAAAGCGTCTGCGGAAAAGGCGATGCCCGTAGATAGAATTCTCACAGAAGTAATCCTGGAAGAGCTTGTCATGTCCTGATTCCTGCGGACGACGAACGACCTCACGATCGACGATGGAACCACGACGCTTGCGTTTTTTCTTCCTTGCATAATCCACCATAAGCAATGTGAACATGTCCAAGTCATCGTCGTCATCCGATGAGGAATCCTCAAAGAACATGTCAATTAATTTGTTCATCTGCATTAGGGGAAATATTAATATTAAATTGTCAAATAAAACAACAGTCTGTTATATAACTATCTGTAGCACACAGGTCGTCACAGCAAAGGGAGAAGCAAGCAGCCAAACTGTCACAAGCTGGCACACCTGCAGGATTCTAACTGTCTGCAACCTGAAGCATTTGCATGTTCTGGAAGAGTTTTCTGCAATTCTGGAAGAGTTCACGCAGCTGTTATGGTTTCTAAAACTGTCAGTTAGTTTGCAATTTGCAAGGTCCTAAGATCATATTATGATACTAGTTTATCACCTATGCAGTAAGGACCTTGTGTTATCATACATGATGCCATGATGGAAAGAAATGCAAAATATACTGAGTCATTCAACTCATATATACAGTAAGGAGCTGACCCAGTACGCAAGATTGAGTAACATCACAACCAAGATGCAAACACATATCAGACAACACTCCCTTAAAAATAATAAGCACAGGCAGATATACATGGCTACTTCCATTCTCAGATCTCCTGTTAGTAGGCTAAGTAACCAAGTGGGCCAATCAAACATCATGTGCCAGCTGCAACTTCTAAAGTGAAACTCTAGTTCTAAAGGGAACATTACACAGACCAGCAAACATCTAAACATGTGTTGCAGAGCAAGTTTGACTTGGAAAGGAAATACAACCAATTACTACAACTCTGCTGGATTCGAGGCAATGAATAGCTCAATGGAACTTGTACACACTCAAAGTGAAGACAAATTGGGCAGTAGATTGATGACTTACCGTGCTCATCGGACCACAGTGGAGGCTGGCATCTGCAGCGTGAGCAGCTGGTGGTGGGGCACCGCCGCCGCCGCCTCTTGGAACTGCAGCGCCGCCACCGCCGTGAAATCAAGGCTGCTGTAGAGGCCCATGCTTGTTGCAGATCTCCTCGATCATCATGACGGCGTTGGGGCATCCGGGCGCGCGGTGGATTGGGGGAGGTCGGGGGAACGTGCGGCACCGTCGCCCTGTCACCGCCCAGTCCGGGACGCGGACATGTAGGCGGTGGGAAGTGGAGGCGGCGACGGCTCGAGGCTGCGGACGCGGAGGCCGGCCGGCCAGGAGCGCGCGGACGATGGGGGAGCGGACGGCGTTCCAAAATCGAAGATTTGGGGTGAGAAGGAAGAAGAGTATAGGACCCATGAGTAGGGAAGAAAAATAGGGAAACTGTTGGAGCAAATTGTGTATAGGGGATGGAAATATTTTACTCCACCCCCCCAATAAGTTTATATAGGGGATGAAATTTACTTCATTTGCTGGAGTTGCTCTTAGCCCCATCCTGTTTTTTCTCATGTGTACACATAACTTGTGTGTGTGGCTACCTCAATGAGAAAGAGAGGAAAAAGAAAATGGAGCAAGATGCATCGGGCTAGACGAGAGGGTTAGTTGGGGGTACATAAGATATAGGGAATCGGTGCCCAATACCAAGTGCCCATGCATGATGCATCCTCACTCCTTATGTCCACCATGATGTAACAGGCAAAAAGGTACTTCAATTCAAGGGGTTTTCGTTCCTGCCTGAGGGGGGAGAAAAAAAACAAATGGATATAAAGAAGAAACCAATGGGTGGGGTGGCCTTGCAATATATCGCAAGGAGTGGTGGTGGTGCCTTAAGCGAGGTGGATTAATTTATTGTGCGATTAGGACTTGTGATTAGAGCACGACAATATAGGCGGCCTCCTCCCAACGGTCTCCGTCGGCGTGATGCGATAATTTTTTCTTCCGCACTGCCAGCGCCCGGCCGCTAGCATCGGACGGGTCTCCAACCGTTAGATCTTAAAGATACTCAGCCATTAACCGTTAGATCTAAAGTCAAGTGAGAAATGTTGCGAGCATGTTGCGAGCGTATTACTAGCATGTTGCGAACTTCAGGGGCCTCCTACCTCCTCCCCCTAGCACAACACTCAAACGACTCATGTTGTTGCGACCCGTGTTGCATGCAACATCTAACATCAGGAGCCTCAACATCACATGTCTGCAACATCAAAACTCGACATCCACAACATTGAAATTTAATTTTCGCAACATCCAACATCAGGTGTCATCTTCCCCCTTCGACACAACACCCAACATCGCATATCTGCAGCATTGAAACTCAACATCCGCAACATTAAAACTTAATGTTTGTAACACCCAACAACATCTGTCTGCAACATCAAGACTCAGCATCTACAACATCAAAATTAATATTTGCAGCATCAAAAAATTTAGACCTAATTATGAAACATTCGCACGGGACACTTGCAACATGTCAAGAACACAGATGCAACATGTGCGTCATGATTTGCAACATAAACGAGAAACGATTACACCTACCGGGCGCTGAGGTGCCCCGGTTCGGCCCCCAAGTGCGCGGGAGGGCAGCGGCCCGACTCGATGTGGCTCGCCCCGCCCCCGGCCACGGCGAGCGGCGGCGCACGACGACGGTGGCCGCGAGGGGCCATGGACACCGAAGGACGACACCCGCCCGCGGGGAGCAACCGCACCGGCGAGCTCCCGCTCCCCACCGCGCTCTTGGCCACCGGGAGTAGCAGTTCGCGCCGCCGACGTGCTCCTGGCCGCGGGGAGCGATTGCGTACGGGAGCTCCCGCACCGCGCGTGCCCCTGATTGGCGCTCGAGCAGCTTCGCGAAGGAGCAGTCATAGGGGGCATGGCCAGCGCTCCGCGAAGGAGCAGTTCTGCTGGCCGTTGGGTGCGACGAGCAACACCATGGGAAGAGAGGGAGCTGTGGCTGAGAAAGAAAAGATGTGGACGAGAATGGATGGACCGGTCAGTGGTAGTTGTGGAGGAGAATAACTCATCTGGCAGGTGGATCTCGCTCGGTGGGAGTCGTCCGACGCATCAGACGTCAGGCTCCAAGCATTAACGTTTTTTCTTTCTTTCCAGAAGGTTGTTTTGGGACCTTTTTACAGCAGGCACTTGAAAAGAATTGACAGGACTATTTGTAGTGTCTGCGTTTTGGGATGATTTATGCCGACACGTGTCTATCCCCGGAGGGGTGGTTTAGGGGGAAGATGCTTGGTTATGTGTCGCTAAACGGAGGGTTTAACTATGCTACTCCCTCCCTTCTAGTTTATAAGGCGCGCACGTATAACAAAATTCAAACTTTACAATCTTTGACTACTAAGTTACTCATTATTTTTTTAATATAAATTTGACATGGTTGAATTTGTATTCAAATGTAGTTTCTAATAATTATACGTTCATAACCATAAATAAAATAATATAAGAGGAATTAATGGTTAAAGTATAGTTCGGGAGATCGTGTCGTGTCAGCCCGCGCCTTATACACGAGAAAGAAGGGAGTAGCTGCTAGTTAGCATCACTAGCTAGCTACTTCGTACTCCATCCTGCTGGAACAGTGTGTTGGAGCTAGTAGGCAAGCTTGGTCCTAGTGTGGTCACATAAAAGGATGGCAATGTAAATATGCTGTCATGGGATGCGATGCTAGATTTTTTTTTGTATTAATTGTACTTTTGAAAATAAAAATGAGTGACAGAGGTTTTACAGATAATTGTAGACTTGCTGCCTTTATACTTGTCAAATATTTATAGCAAAAATAGCAAACAAGATGGGCTTTGTGACGCAAACTTATGGGTACATTTGTACTGCTAGACACAGACAATCGGGGCCTAGTGAAATTGGGCAAATAGGTTCATCATGAACTGTCCTTTCCTCTGGCATATGATCATTTTCAGCTAGCATTAATAGCAAAAAATGGACCATTCCATACAGCTTGCACAACTTTATTTTTCGCAACACGAAAAATGAAAAAGGAAAAAGCAGACCTATTGTGGTGCGTGTGGTGACACACAATCGATGGTATTGCCGAAATTATTGTATTATTGGCGACTTGGTGTGTACACCATCTTATGCTAAGATACCCTCCCTGCGGCTAGAGGGAAGGTTGGGCCTCACCTATGCAAATTTATATAATTAGGGCCAGTATTGGTTTAGCTGTCCCTGGCCTGCCCCTTTAAAAATTATGGGGAGGTCCATTTCAATCTTCTCTGGGGCCGAATTGACCTCACCTACTGCCAAGTTCCTTTCAACATGGCTGTAAACAACTACACCATTTCCATTTGTATTCTCTGCTGGTGCCCCTACACCCAGAAAAAGATGTGTAGTTTGGTTGGCACCAACATCTATGCTTGCAGCAGCATATGGCTAGGGCCATATTTAGCAGCAGAAAGACAGATGGTTTTGGGAAGTATTCCATACCAATTTCCCTCTTTTTGGGAAGTATTCCATATAGCAATAGAAATAATTGGAGTACTATTATATGCCAAATTATATGCCATTGCTAGGAAAGTACTATGGTAGTATGTGAATTTTTTCAGATAGCAAAGCAATGCACTATTATTGAATTTCAATGTACATAATTACGCAGACAAAAGTTCAGGTAGTTTTGATTTCGGATAGTAGTTGCATTAGCAGCTCTAGCTAATCCTAATAAAGAAGTCAAAATATGCTTGGTTGAAGGTTATTCAGTGCTCATTCCAGTCAACTTTAATTAGACGTCTTCAATAAAAAAGAACTTTAGTTAGACGATGTCGTCCCTGTACTTCTTCGATTTTGGTCCTTTTCTATGTGTCCTTGTAATAACTTGCAAGGACAGCACTTGACGGTTATTAGCCAAAATCCTGTACCACGCCGCACCACTGTAGCCAAAGTCAGAAAAAGGAGAGAAACTGAATGCAAAGCACTCGAGAAGATATGAGGGATGGGGGCCGGCCGGCGTGATCCCAAAAGGACACCGCCCCACGCACGGATCGGAGACAGGTCCCAGCGATCGATCGGCCTCCGTCCTCACATTGGCTGTTGACACAATCCTTGCAGTGTAACTTTCAGTGTCAACTTCTGCTTTTCTGTGTGACCAAAGGGGCCTTTGGCCTTTCAGCCACTAGAAGAGGCTGCTGCACCCCAGCTCGTATGGACGCATGGATGTATACAAGTCTGAGTCTGTCCATGAGATTGAGATCATGGCTTCCCTTTCCCCCCGGATGCCAGATTCCCATTTGCAAAAAAAACGCAAGTGCCCCGTGTGGTGTGGTGTGGGGAGGGGAGGGGAGGGGAGGGGAGGCTGGTGGATTGAGAAAACGAGTGGGTGATGGAATGGGACTCCCTCTTTTTCTAAAAAAATAAAATAAAAATAAAATGGTAACCTTACGGGAGAGGTCGACGCATATGATTGGTGCCTCACTTGTTGGTGCCTTGTAATCCTTTCTTTATGTTGACGATGTGGGGATTAACCCCCTTGTTTATTTGATTCCGTGAGACGATGTGCTGTGCGTGCGTTCAAAGGTTGAAAAAGTAGTTTTTTGTTTGGAAAGATATGGTTGTTTTGTTAGTAAATGAAAAATTCACAATGCACACACCTACGTACTTGGCAAAACAGAATAGAAATTAAGGTTATTTTGAGTTTCAGTACAAAGATGTAACTACTACAGGGCGCATTTCAGCCCCTATCAACGTGTCAGTGCTCTTTTCCATTCTGATGCCACCGGTAATTTTGATTTGTCACTCCGTTAAGACATCTCTGTCCCGATCAATTTATCGAATTAGGTCTTATGATGGAAAAATAATGGGCGACTCTTTTTTTTTGTGTGAAATCAGGTACGCCCTTCTATATATAGTGCAGGCTAATTTCTTCTTTTTTGAAAATAATTATCTTGTTCTAAATGTTATTTATTCAAGAACTAACTGTGGGAGTAGTTTCCTAATTAAATACCATGACATAGACAGATATACTACTTATGTGGATATTTGTTTAATTTCCCTACTATTTGTCTAATTGAAGAGCGAAACTATTGAGTTGCATGCACCAACCAATTCAACCCAAAAGCTTAAGCTGATAGGGAAAGGTGGACAATTCACTTATACTGCAACTAACACTCCCCCTCACGTGCAGGCTCCCCCAGGCCGCATACGTGGAATATTGGAGTGGGTTGTAATTAGTTTAATTAACGCGCCCGCCAGGATTCGAACTCGAGACCTCCGGCTCTGGTACCATATTGAGTTGCATGCACCAACCAATTCAACCCAAAAGCTTAAGCTGATAGGGAAAGGTGGACAATTCACTTATACTCCAACAGAAACCAGACTCTTAATTTCAGTAGCATATTCCTGAAAGGGAAAGCACCTTCCCGAATTTATTTATTTTATCAAGGAAAAACCCAACAGCCTGCTGAAGAAACACAGCATAATCCAAGCTGTCTCCTTTGCGTAAGCGTACGTGTCGCTGACGTTTAATTCCTGTACTGACCTCATGTAACGCTAATGCTAACGGCACAGCTAGCATTCTGGTAGTGTTTTATATTGCGGCCCACACAGAGGCCGGCGAGAAATGACATTGTTGGGACGAAGAATTGTCACCAGTTTTAGTGCAGTGTGGCATATATATGCATGTGCATCACCAATTCATTTCCCAATGGCTGCTGCTGTGTGCTGGGATCATGCTGAATAATGATGCCTGAGTCATCAGTCATCCCCACCACAATTAGGACGTACAAAGAAGCAAGTGTTTTAGGGGATTCGACACCATATCTATATATAAGCACTTTTGGAGCTAGCTAGGGATGAACAAAATGATGGTATCCTAATTAGAATGCATGCATGAGTCTACTACCCCTGAGCCAACAATGATTGGTTGGCCCTATACGTTGCCTTTGCCTCCGATCCGTGTCGTTAGTGGGTGGATTAGGGCCACCCACAACGCAACACGGTGATGTGCAGAAATTAACGATATATCTATACATGCCTGCCACGTCAATATAAAAAAAGTCTAGGTTCCTTGCAAACAAAAGGCCTATCCGCTTTGAGAAATCCTTGCGCAATGGGTAGTTGCACCAGTGCATGTGTAGTTGCGCTGCCCGTATCTCGTACTACTACTAGGATCATGCCCTTGCGTTGCTACGGGCGACGCATTTCATTGACAAGCATGGAAAGGATTCACATTAACTATATATGCAAATATTGTTGCCATAAGTACAGCTCATTGTCAACAAAAAAACTTTATATTATAAAATATATAGTTTATAACATCTAGGTAGGAACGTATATTTTAGCATTACTATATAGGACCCGTTTGGTACAGCTTCATGAGCGGCTTCACGAGCAGCTTCACAACTTCAGTAGCCAAACGACCAGCTCTCTGCCCAGCTCTCTGGCCAGCTTCTCTGAAAACTCTCTCTCACAGAGTTAAGCACATGGTGAAGCTGCAAAAACATAGCTCTCCCCTGCTCATGAAGTTGCTCATGAAGTTGTTTTCCAAAAAACAGCTTCACTGGTGAAGCTGAGCTGTGCCAAACAGGGCTATAGTATGTCAGCTGTCGCCAATCTAAGAGGAAGCGCCGTAGCATACATTCCAACCAGGATTATCGCAAGCCGAACCAGACACACTTTCTCCACACTACATCACTCATGCACCAAGATGGTTCAGACTTCATGGATGCCAAGCACCACCACAGTCCCCGGTTAGCTCGCTTTCTACAATAACAATGTATTATCCTCAACAACTCTTGAAATCTGTAAAACAACCAACACCTAATATTTCAATAGAAATGTCCATAGTACAGAAATGCTAGAACAATGTGATCATACATCGTTTCATATATACGATCATACATAATTTATAATAAATAAATACGTTAATAGACTTGTACCTTTTCACTTAAGATATATTCATAGTCAATATACATATTTCAAAGTAGGCAAATGAATTATTGAACAATTATATTCATAGTTGTGTAAGAGAAAGATGCTAAAAAACATTCCTGTGATTACCACATCAGTGCAGATGGCAATTCTAGGCATAGAAATACACCAGAGTAGACAGATTGTGTGATAGAACTATATCAATATGAGCCGTGTGAAAGCTAAACATTGGAATTGTAAAGCCACATGGTCAAATGGATACTAAGCCAATTTGTTCACCCAAGAAATAAAAATGATTACCAATCTGTAACCAAATTGCAGTACTAAAAAATACATTCTTTACTTATAAATAAAAGTAACATCCAAGATTTTCTAGCAATACAATGGGTGGTATCTAGGCTTGCATCACCAGTTTTTAACGTTAGTAGTACCTCAGGAAGGTCAGGGATTGAGCATCTCATTCTTTTACCAGCTTGAGAAACATCATCACTATCTTGTTGACAGTATGAGGTCTTTCTTTGGTCCACTGAAGTGATCAATCCATGAGAAACAAAGACACAACAAGAATGATTGCAATGCTTTTGTGATGCAACTGCAAAAATGGAATTTGGATCAATGAATTAAGGAAGTACAGACACAAAAGTAGAAGCTATTATAGCTAGTACTGTAGTATTAAGTTAGTGTACTGAGCCTCTTCTTAGCTAAGTAGGAAGAAACTCAACTCTCCAATTTTATGGTCCTAAAGCATCCAAAGCTATAAGGATTCCGAAATTTAAATAATCTTTGCAAAACTTTCGGTTCCTAGATAAACAGTGTACTATCATGCATTGAGCACTGACGGACCAAGTTAGGAAATGCATGATGTTGCTCAAACTACATATTTTTCCTATGGGATTGTGCAAGACTACCCAAATTACAGACCCAGATTCATCCAATATTATCTTTATCGGGAATAAAATGATGTATATTTTTTCAGCCCATGCATAGACAACCCAAATTACAGACCCAGATTAGTCCTTACATTTTTTCATCAAGTACCAAAACCCTTTTCAACATCCTCATGTCCACCTGACACCTGCTGCCTCCAAAATCTCCATATTTTAATTTAATCTGTATGCTTGAAAATTATACATCTGTTACCCTTCTGAAGCACAATTACAGTGCCATATGTTCAGCAGTTATCATACAATAAATTGAAGCCATCAAAATGACGCAATGGATAGTGATGATTGTTGATTGGCAAACATAAAAGCATGATCAGGAGAAGCTCCAGGAGCGCACCAGAGGAGCAGCTGGTGGCATGGGATAGCAGGGGGTGTACCTATTTCATAGTATTATTGTCAACATTAACTTCGCTCAAGCACCTCATCATCTCAAGCTGGTAATTTGCACCATCAGCATCTGCTACATCCTCCTCCTTTTTGATGTGCAGTAAAAATAGTAAGGAGATAATTAGCATATGAAAATAAACCATAAATGACCAGGAAAAATGTCTAGCAGAAGAAGAATACACATGCATCTACTAAGAAGGGCTCACAGGGAAGGGGAAACAGTTGGTCACCTCCAGAACACTGCCAACATCTAAACCAAGCAGTTGACCTAACCAGAGCAGCTGCAAACTCCTCACAATGCTTAAGGTCCTCAGTACGGCCTGTGCAAAAGAGCAAAAATCATGACTGTGGGTACAACATACATTTGTGAAATTAAAATGAGGCAGCAAAAATTCTTTAGGATACACCAACTCAAACTCGCACAAACATTTTTTCACCGTATCAAAAGTTCATCAGTTGACCTATTAACCTTGAAAATATCCTTGCCAGCAATAATGCTCAGGCGCTAGGCACTAGATGATACACAGTTCAATAGATCAGTCTGACCTATCACAATAAACACATCAAATACGGTGCTGTGCCAGTTTACCTTTTTTATATGCGTAAATAGTAGTGGCTAAACAGACATTTTCATTAAGACACGTTGCTAAATGAATCGACCACATCATCAAGTCATCAAGATGAGTACACGGTGAGGAGAACAATACCACCCTTCAAAACTTAGAAGCTAGCTGAATACAGTTTGTGTATACCAACAATAGTATTTTCCTAAAAAGTAGCTTGTCAAATAGCATATAATCCTAGTATTTTACCCTAAATCATCACTGTTCCAGACTTAACCATTTTCCAGTCAATGTTAACTGAAAACAACCAACCATAGCATTTTGGTACTTCCAATAAAATTAAAAACCTTCAGCCACTGTGACAGGTAAATAAATACACATGTATTTATATGAAGTGATTCCTTTCACATTGAACGAAAAAATATGATTCCTTTCACATATATTGTTCTGCTGTCTTGAGATTCTGATATCATATGAAAGTACAGACACATAGAAAATATGGCTACTTGATCCATTTAGACAAACAAAAACTTGTTTGATCTCATGAAATTAATTTATGTTTGATCTTCTTTTGAATAGTGTGTATGTAATTATTAATTACCCCCCTGTTTCAAACTGTAGGTCATTTTAGCTTGATAGGTTCACCTACAATAAGCCATGGGCGGGATTACTATTTTAGTGTCCACCTTAATTCATAATTTGTCAATTCAGCTAATAGCATGGCAATTCAGTATTCCTTAGTCGTTCACTTAAACAAATGGAGTAGCTATCCGTTTATTACCTTTTATCAGTCCATGTTTTTCGTTCACGCAATTGATATCAGTCCATGTTTTTCGTTCACGCAAATGATAATGACAGCAAAATTTGATAGCAGGAGAAGGGCTGTGAAGTCAATCAGCATGACATGTAGTTGCAAAATTGCAATGGGTGATCTTACTTGCTCCTTGACCTTATCGGAGATGGAGAGCTCGCCGTCGTACATCCATTCCATCGCGCTCTCGCACTCAAATGGCTGTAATTAGTGGAGCCATGGTTGATTTCACCCGGATCGGGAAAAGCATGGCACATGGAACACACAGGTTTGAAGATCAGTCGTGAAGATAGGAAAAAGGAGGGGGCCACACCAGGTAGATCTTACTGCCCTCGCTGCAGGAGCGGAGGAGCGGATGGTACACGTCGTCGGTGAGGTCGGGGCGGTGGGCGAGGGACTCTCGGGGCACCTGTGGACCGTGGACAGGGATGTGCGGATGGCGGACGTCGATGGTCGCGGCTCCGATGGAGGATAGGAGGGGGGCGCACGGGGTGGCGGCGGCGGACGGGGGGGAGGGCGCCGGATCCACGTGGCGGCGGCGGCGGCGGACCGGGGGGAGGGCACACGGGGCGGCGGCGAACTTTGGGGGCGAGGTGGGGTGGGTTTGATTCGCAACTGGGCAGCGGACTGAGGGCGCGCGAGGTGGGGTGGGCCTGGGAGCGAAGCGAAGGGAGGCACGAGCCGAGCGCAGGCAGAGCCAGGGTTCAAACCCTCGATCGTGATGACGGCGTGCTCGGCTCCCGATCGAAGGTGGCATGCGGCGGAGGTGGAGCGGCAGGTGCGAAGCAGATGCAGAGGCGGAGCGGGCGTCGGAGGAGGGCTGACCTGCGGGAGCGGAGAAAAAATACGGACGAAATTTTAGTCTTAGTTTCATTCTTTTTAGTAGTAGAGAAACTAAACCAAGAGAATTGGAATTCAGGATCCGAGAATTTTCAAAGTTGATCACTGAAGAGTCTAATAGACAACAATTTATGTACTAAATTGTTTAGAGCAACTCACTCGTCACCACCATGAACTGAGTCATAGCTCTTTGTTACTGTCCACACATGATGCACAATAGCAATATTGGTCAGGCAAGATGGCATGGGGCTGTTTTGCAAATGACACACATCCGATCTACCAAACAAGCAAAGCATTGAACCATGATAAAAAAAATATGCTCAGGTAAACAAAGAACAATGCACTACTTTGCTACCATGTCACCCTAACACTACCAAAAGGTAAGTATGGTGTTATATTGTTATATGTGGAAATAGCCCCAGAAACCTTTTCCAGGATGAACTGCAGGAAACAACTCAAAAAACGTTTTCCAGAAAACCACAATAGAAAGCATCAATTTAATGATATATTAGTTTCTCCGTGATCTTGACTACATCACCTGATGAAAACGGCAAATATCAAACTTCTGTTCCTAGTCCTACATGCTAAGTAGCCTAAGTACTTGATCTGAATTAAAGCTCATCGATTCTTCCATTTCACAAACACTGTCAAATCAGATTTATAATTCGACTGTACAAGCAAATAAATATGCAAGTCCTTTAAGATGTGAAGTACTTCAAGTCAATTAGAAAACTTAGATCCATAGCCAAGAGTTAAGATTAGTATGCAATGTTAAAAAGAAGAACTCGTGATTAAGCATATGAGAGGACTAACCTGCTGCCAATGGAGTTCCGAACGTCATTTGATAGGCTATAACATCTCTGTAATTAGTGTGTACTGTTAGAATTAAACATATCCTGATATAAATCTAATTACTAACTTGTTCCCATCAATGGAGTTCTAAACATCACTTTATGATGTCGTAATACGTATTCACCATTTCCGTGAAGCCAATCATCACTGTCACCATTCTTATGCACAGACAAGATGTAGGAGATCAAGCATGGCAAGCGCCCCTTTGCAACTTGCAAGCATTTCCTCAAACACCTTCCAGGCAGCACGGAAGAATGCAGGGGGAGCTTCACAAAAACTTGCATAGCACAAACAAGATCTAGCATTAAGTAATGTCAAACTGGATCCAACAAATGTAGCATTGCCATTCATGGATCTAACGCTTTACTGAAGGGGTGCCTACTGAATAGAGAAGGAAGAGACAGTAGAACTAAAACCAATAATACCTTTGCTTGGACGATATGATTTCCATGGCTTTGCTTTGGCGATATGATTTCCATGGCGGCGGAGACGTGTGGCCGGAGAAGACAATGCGGCCGTGTTGAGATGACGGCGTCTCCGGTCTGGGTGATGGAGATGATGACCGCGTCGAGGTCGGAGAAAGAGAGGGGTCACTTGTCCTGCTGCCGCGTTGAGCTGGGCCGTGACCATTTCTGGCGGCAGGGACCCCAAGCTGCGGGGTCGCCAGCGTCCTCGCCCAACTGTGTGCTCTCCGCCACGGACGACATCCTTGGTCTATGTGCTATAGTCAACGGCGGCGCCGAGATTCGATCAGAGGCGATTTGCGGCAGCGGGATGCGCGTGGGAGAAGACCACCACGGTGGCCGGAGGCGGATTCTGTCGCCTGTGGCGCGGACAACGAAGGCACCACGGACGATGGATCGGCGGAGGAGGAGGTGGAGCCAGGAACGGCGTTGCGGCGGATGGCGCGGACGACGGGGGCACCGCAAACGACTGGGGTGACACCGACGATGGATCGACGGTGGAGCTGGGATTGGAGGGAAGGCGAGGGAGAGGCGGAGCGCATGCGCGTCCCAGATCGGCAATGCGGCCGACGAGCGGTGGAAGCTGCGTCCCGGATCGGTGGCCTAGCTCGAGGGATTGCGGCGTCGACGACAGGATGTCGGCGTGTGGTGCGAGGGGCGGCCACGCGGGGAGGAGAGTAAGACCCATCCGGGAGGAGCGAGGTATCCTACGTGGCGGCGGCGTGCGGAGGGCGTGGCGGCGGCGTGCGGAGGGTTTCTTCCGAGAGGCAGACGATCGTGCGGGGGCGAGCGGAAGGCTGACCCACGGGAGCGGATGAAAAAAGCAGACGAAACTGTAGTCTTAGGGGTTGTTTGGGACTGCTCTGCTCCCGTTTTTCAGCTCCGCTCCACGAACTTCACCATGGAGCAGCTCCACCGTGGAGTTCGTGGAGCAGGTGCTACTCCATAAAAAACGTGGAGTTGGTGGAGTACCCCTTGAGGTACTCCAAGAAAAATGTGGAGTTGGCCTCCAGCTCAGTTGGCCTCCAGCTCCACGTTTTTCTTGGAGCAGAGTTCGTGGAGCTAGATGTGTTTGGCATCGTGGAGCTGGAGCGGAGCTGGAAAAACAGGAGCAGAGCTGTCCCAAACACCCCCTTACTTTCATTGTTTTTAGTAGCAGAGATAAGAACTTGTCATCGGTTTGGTTTGCTCCTTGTTAACTTCATTCATGATGATCTTTTGGAATACTAACTATGGGATAGTCTTCTTTTCTTCTTTGCGTAGAAGCTACATATGATTACATGGAAATATCTAAAAGTTCCTTTGTACTCCGTCCGTTCCAAATTGTAGATCATTCAAACTTTCTTAAAGAGTCGACTATTTTATGTTTGACCAAATTAATTTTATGATACTGTCAGTGCGGTAAGTAGTCCCGACACTAACTAGTAGATGCGCTGAGATCTATATCTCGATGGCCGGTGCTAAGCAACTTGTGACACTGGGTTTTATCCTGGTTCCGGCCGGAGCCGTACGTCCAGCATGGGTGTGCTCGGGGCACTATATTGCGTTGCACCGCGGTGCTTGCAGAGGGGGCTACAAGCGAGACGGGAGAGGAGGCCGATCCTCCAGGTCCCAGAGGTACTGATTGAGGCAAGTGCCAATATCGAGGTGAAGGCAGAAAGCGTGCGAGTGAGTGCCCTCTGTCGTCCCCCTGCGGCCGGGGGACTGCCTCTCCTTTTATAGGCCAAGGAGGAGGCAGTTTACAAGCATGCCACACTGTTTTATCTACGTGTCGAGGTATGGCGTACAGTGCTGTGGAGTAGACGGCCGTCCTGGCGATTCCCGCTTCTGGCGAGGCGTCATGGCGCGCCCTGTATCCATCTAGAAACGGCTTCGAGGCGGCGGCGTAGAGGCTTCTCGTTTGGTCGTCGTCCGTACATTGGCTCGAGGATGCGGCTGACGGGAGGCCGCAGGGTGCACAACAGCCAGTGTGGCGGCGTCTTGTCGCCCCGTCGCCCCATAGTGTAGGAGATGGTGATGCAGTGCCCGGGATGGTGTTGGGACGGCGCGGATGGCCGCACAGAACCGATGGCGACGGAGGTGACCGGTCCCGCTGGCCCGACGTCACGGCGTAGTCCTGTGTGGGCGTGGAGTAGTCGTCCCTCTTCCCTTCGAGGGCTCCGCCGTCCTCTTTCGAGGGCGCGACGCGTAGGCCATACGGGAGTGGGCGGCACAGTGCCACGGGACTATCGCTGGCCATGCCGCACAACGTCGCACAGTGGCGGGGATGGCCTCACCGGGGGAGTTGGCGGAACAGTGCCGGGGCGTGATTCCCAGGCGCGTCGTGGCGTGGATTCGTCTTTGACCTGGGCGCCTGCGAATGTTAGTGCATTAAATGCCCCTGTCGGGGGAGCAGGTATTGAGGCGGCGGGCCCGTGAGGTTCTCGAGCGAGACGGAATCTCGCTCGAGGGGGCGTTCAGCTCTCGATCGAGACGGGACCTCGCTCGAGGGTCGTCCAGCCCCCGAGCGAGGCGGAACCTCACCCGAGGGGGCGACCAGCCCCTGAGCGAGGCGGGACCTCACCCGAGGGGTCGACCGACCCTCGAGCGAGACAGAGTTTTACCAGTGCGGCATCGTGCCCCTCGAGCGAAGCGGAGTTCCGCCCGAGGTTGGCTAGGTCGACTGTCTGGTGGGCCGTGGGCCCGTGGGTTTATCTTACACGTGTTCTTAGATTCGTTTGCATTTGTTTTTTACGAAGGTAAGTGGGTTTTCCCTGGTTGTTTAGGGGACCCTTATGGCTGTCCCCGACAATAGCCCCCGAGCATCTGTGGGTGTATCCGTGAGGATCTCGCTGATGCTGACGCCTGTTGATGGGACTTTCTTCCCCCTGGTTGCTGGTGCTATTTTGTGGGGCCGTGCTAGCAGACCCGCGGGTCTAGCCCCCAAAGCCTTGCTGGAGCGTAGGTGCTCCTGCAAGGTTTTTCGCAGGATCTACCGGTGTGAGGGGTGTTAGTTTCAGCCGGCATCGACAATATTCCAGCCGGCCTCGGTGGTGCTGCACGCACGTATTTGGCATCGTCTGCGTTCGGTGCTCCCCAGGAGGTGTAGCCGTGCGTCGAGCCCCCAAGCCTGGGCCTGTTCGAGGCGATCGGGATGAGCTCTTCGACTTGTTTCGCACGTTCCCTCGCCGTCTCTCCGCGGGACGGAGGGTGAGGTTTCCGTAACTCCCATCGAGCGGGTCATGAATTACAGATTCCTCGTTGAGCTGTTATCGGGTCATCCATGTGGACGCCCATACCCCATTCGATAAGGGTAGGCTCGTGGCCGGGAGACTTGTCCATGGAAGCGCTTACGTGGGTTTGCTAGGTAGGGCCCGGTCCCATTCGCTGGGGACCGAGGGCGCGGAAGCTCTCCCTCGATGGGATCCCTCGACTAGATGCCCTCGTTGGCTCTTGAATACGACATGTGGGGCGCCCCCGAGCCAGTGGGCTCGAGGATAGGCTCAAATGCGCGTATCCTTATCGTCCCTGACTCTGTTGATCTGAGGCGCCTGTTCGAACCCTTCGAGGGTCAGGCTCCGAACCCCTGATCAGTAGGGTCATTGCGGGGTGGCATCTAAATGCCCCCATCTTTTTTACATCTGCAAGGCTCATGGGCTCGCGGTTAGGTCGGCCCTAGAGCTGCTGATTAGTAATCCTCTGGAATCGAGGGCACCTGTGGCGCCCGCTCTCGTCGAGCGGGTCTCGAGACACTGGTTAGTAATCGTACCCTTCGAGGGTTCGATTTTTCGAGTGTTGGGCTCGGGCCACGCGAGGGTCACGCTTACTTGGTAAGGGACCGGGCCATTAAACGCCCACAATCGTGGCTATAGTTGTGTGCCGCGGGCACGCCTTTTCAGGCGATGCAGCCGCGCGCGTAGTGGGCGTCGTGGGGGCGGACATGACGGCCCGCCGCGGCTCTTCGGTTGCCGCGCCCTAATGATCGTGTGTGCGTGCACGCCTGGCCATTTCGGTCGTGGTGGGGCCCGCTCGTCAGTGACGGGTGCCGTTGCCTGCAGTTAATGTGCGCGACGCGTGCGGTTCGGGGAGCGTGGCTCCCTTAGATCTATAAATCCAAGGGAAGGGAAGGGGGAGCCCCCTACCTCAATACTTAGCATTCGTCGCCCCTTGCTCCTTGCTTCCGCTCCAGAGCGCTGCGCGCCCCTTTGTTTCCGCCTAGTGCTCGCTTCGCCTCCACGCTCCTCTGCTAATCGCAATGGTTCCCACCCAGGCAATCCAGGTGCTGGACTCGCTGCCGTGGCATCGCTCGACGGTGACGGACTTCGCACTGAACGAGCTCATGAACGGCGGCCAGCTGGCGCCGAATGTTGAGGGGCAGCCTCCGGCGTGGATCGTTCCGCCGGCGGCGGATCGGGAGCCCAACCCACCATTCGGTTACGTGGTCAGCTTCATTCGGCACCACGAACGCGGCTTTACCGCGCTGGGGAGCCGCTTCATGTGCGGACTATGCCACCACTACAGGGTGGAGTTGCACAACTTCGCCTCGAACGCGATTTCGCAGGCGGCCACCTTCGTTGGTGTCTGTGAGGGGTTCCTGGGATCCCAGTGAACTGGGATCTCTGGGTCCACCTCTTCCCCGCGGAGCTGCACACGCTCACCACACACGAACCGCGGGTGCGCCAAGCGGTGCACACTGGCGGCCTGTCAATCTCGCCGTGGGACTCGCGCAGGGAGTTCTACATCCCCTGCACGATGACCTCCAACAACGTGGAGTGGGAGCGGGGATGGTTCTACCTCCGCAACGACGAGCTCGGCCTCCCCCTACACCGGCAAGGTGCTGAAGGAGAAGGCCGACTCTTGGTATCACGGCTTGTCCCCCTCTTCACGCCAGGATCGGCTGTAGTCGATTCTGCTCGCGTTGAAGAACCTGGCGGATGCTGGGTTGGGCGCGGCTTCGGTCCTCGCCAACCTCCACCACAGGCGGATCATCCCCCTCATGGAGAGGGAGCTCCGCATCTACGAGATGAGCGAGACGACCAACCCTGTGTCGTTGGCGCGCTCGCGGTTGCTGCACGACCACTTCCCCCTGGAGTATGCGGCCACGAGGGCGAGGCGCGCCATTAGCCTCAAGGATGTCAGGCATGGCAACGATGACCTCTGGTCGTTTGTTATGCTTCGCGATGCCCCGCCGGTAAGTAGGCTCCCCCTTCCTTTATCCCTCCGCGATGCGCCGCTGTGACTCTGACATTTCGCTCTTCCTAGCAGAGGGTGGCCGTGAATGCTGTGCGGTCCGACCCGCTCACGCCCCGAACCCGAGCGCGTGCACGCGCGGCACACTGGCGGGAGCAAGAGCAGGCGGCGCGTAAGAAGGAGCGGAGGATCCGGCGGCGGGAGGCCGGGAACAGCGGGACGGGGAATACCGGCTGCGCGAGCAGCTGGATTCCCTCCCCTGGCGACCTCAGAGTACTCATCGTCGGGAGAGGGATAAGAGGAATAAAGCGACGGGGGGAAGGTCCCCTCTGAGAGGTGGGAGCTTGTGCCCCCCTCACCACGAGCCGCACAGGCAGCAGGGTAACAAGTGCCTGGGGTGAGCGCGGAAGCGCCCGCCGCCAGGCGGTCTACAGAAGAGGCGGCGCGCCCCGCGGAGGCGCCAGCGCACGCCACCGAGGCGTCTGGGAGTACTGCAGGGGCGACGCCGGCCGCCACCACAGCGTCCGTCGAGCCCTCGAGGAAGAGCAAGTGGGGCTTCTCCACCTTGAGGTAGGCCGTCGCTCCTTCGGATGCCCCGGTTTCGAGAGGTAGGAGTCTAATCTTTTTTGTTTTCATGTTCGCAGGGTGGTGCCGACCGTCCCCCCTCTCGCGCCCGCCAAGGCGCTTAGTTCGGACGCGTCCGTCCCCACGAGGCGGCGTTTATCGAGGGCGCCGAGGGTGACGGGGAGCACGGCGGCGACAACAAGCGAGCTCCCGCGCGGTGCGGCTGCAGCCATGGAGCCGCAGCGGGTGGCAATGGCCATAATGGCGGTTATGACCACGGCGACCACCACACCGTCGGTTTTGTCGGCGTCAGCCCCTGCCGGTGGCAATCAGGTGGCGGTGGTGGATGTCCCGGATGACGACGTCTCGCCGCCCGGATGGGGCCAATGAGAAAATCTACCCGTACCAGCCCCCGAGCCCCCGGTGGGGGTGCTTGTGATGAGGGAGGACGACTGCGTGATGTCGGGGCACCTGACGCACGGCGCCGAGGCCTCGTCGTCGCACGCCGCCCTCCGCACCACGGCGCATCAGGAGCAGGAGCGGGAGCGTGTCAGCGTGCCGCCGACCCATTTCAGCGAGGCCCAAGCCGAGCAGGCGCTATGGCAGGAGTTCCGTGACCACGGCTCCTCGCTCAACCGGGCGCTGAACAAGGCACTGCGGATCCATGGAGGTTCCGCATGGCGCATCTTCCAGGTTCGCGGCTTCTCGCCGGGTTTTGTGGTCTCTCCTCTCTCGTTTCTTCCGCGTTTGCGCTTCCCCTGACCCATGTTTTCTCTTGCTTTGTCCGCTGGCTGCAGGAGTTGGAGGGTCGGGCCCGGGAGAGGTACGACGCTCTCGACCGGCTGGACGCCGAGCTTAGCTGGTACCGGGAGCAGTACAACGCCCTCGACGCCCTCGTCGAGGCCCTGAGGACCGCCGACGGGTGGTTGGTGTACCGGGCGGAAGCCCTGCAGGACCAACTCCTGGAGCTAGATGCCCAGGCTGTGGAGGATGTCTCCGCAGTCGAGAAGGTGAAGGTGACGCTCGTGGATCGGGACGAGGCGCTGCAGAAGGCGCGGGAGGATCTGGCAGGGGCGCGGACCTTGGCGGCGAAGTGGGAGACCGAGGTGGCCGCAGTTCGGGCCCAGCTCCAACAAGGCCGCGCGACCCTCAAGGGGGCACGTGCTTGGCAAAGCTAGGCCGAAGAGAAGGCCAAGGAGGCGGAGGAGCTGAGGACCAGCTTGGCGGACAAGGCCACCTCTCTCGCCTCGACGGAGGAGCAACTCCGGCAGGAATGGGTCACACGCCAGCAGGCGGAGGCCCAGCTCCAGCAGGAGCGGACCGCCCTTGTCAAGGCCCGGGCTGCCCTCGAGCACGAGCATCTGGCACGGGAAGAGGCCCAGGGTTGGCTTTAGCAAGAGCGTGCCGCACTTGAGGGGGCGCAGGCGACCCTTAAGCAGCGGGATGAAGAAGTCTTGCGGCTCAACTAGGAGCTGACCCAACTCAACGTCTCGCACGAGGATATGCGCCAGTCCCTTGAGGAGCAGGAAGCCATGGTTCTCAGCCTGCGGCAGGCGGCTGAGGACGTGCGTGCCTCCCTCGAGACGGAGAGGAAGCAAGTCGAAGGTGGGTTACCTTTCGTCTGCCTTTTTGCTTGTTGATTAGACTTTCTGGGATCCGCTCCCAATTTTCGTTTTTTGTTTATGGTTTTCAGGCCTGCGAAACTCCCTGGGGAACTCGACGACCTAGGTTCAGGCTGTGCAGACGGCCTACAACTCCTCACAACAGGAGTTGGAGGAGTCGCGGGCCGCCGCCCGCGAGGCCTACCAGGAGGTCGAGGAAGGCGAGGCGCATGCTGGGAGCTTGATGGTGAGTAGCCTTCGCACCCTCGGCGGGCATGTCACCCGGCGCATGCGCTGCGCCCTTCACCTGGGCGTCTAGAAGGCTCTCGGCGTGGTGGCGTCCCACTACCAAGTCGACTTCGAGGCTATCTCCACGGGCTACGCCGTCCCGGTCGGCGTCGACGACGAGGTGGTGATGAACCGCGCGGATGCGCTTGCCGCTCCTGCTGCCGACATGCTCGTCGAGGACATCACGGACTTCCTCTTCCCGGACGCTCCCGTGGCAGGCGGCCCCCAAGCCTGAAGACCATTGGGCGTTTGTGCCCTTTAAATTATCAGTGTTAGCATTCGAGCCATGCGGCCTTTGTAATAAAAGTTTATAATTTAACACATTTGAATGTTTGCGAATTAAAGCAATAGTTTGTTCACTCCGGCAATTGTACTACTCTACCTGTCGATTTTCCTAGGTGAACCTTGGCTGGGAGAGTTTCGTTCGCACGAGTGGCTTGCAGGCGAAGTGGCGAGGGGGAAGGGCTGTATCCTGCCGGAGGCGTAGGTTATCCCTGACTCACGCTTCTTCACCCGTTGGCTGCTCGCGTCCCGTGTAAGTTCACCCAGAACTTGGTTCGAGGCGTACTTAGTACATCTGCGACGGGGTTTTTGCGAAAAAATGGGACCATTTTTTTGGGGGGGGGGATGCCCCCCGTAGTAGCCTCCGAGGGTGACTTGGTTTACAGAGGAAAGCCGAGTTGCCCTTTATATTTATTTATCTCGATGGAATTTACATTCGTACAACCAACTGGGGTGTTGGGTGTGTAAATAAGAAAAAGAACTTGTAAATCCTCTCTAAGGGTAGAAGCGACGTAGCTGTTGGATGTTTCAAGCATTGGTGAGTTCTTCACCATCCTCGTTGGCCAGCTTGTAAGTGCCGGGCTTGAGCACCTTGACTACGACGTAGGGTCCCTCCCGTGGGGGCGATAGCTTGTGGCAGCTTCAATTGTCTTGGCGCAGCCTTAGGACTAGGTCCCCTTCGTTGAAGTCTCGGCGTCGTATCTTCTGGGCTTGGTAACACCTCAGAGCCTGTTGGTACCTTGCGGAATGCATCAGGGCCACGGTGCGGGCCTCGTCCAGTTGGTCCAGCGAGTCCTCACGGGCTCGCTGGTTGGTGCCCTCGTCGTATCCCTGGACTCTGGGCGACCCGTATTCCAAGTCCGTGGGGAGGACGGCCTCCGCGCCATAGACAAGGAAAAACAGTGTGAAACCCGTGGCTCTGCTCGGGGTGGTTCTGAGGCTCCATATGACCACCGGTAGTTCCTGGAGCCATTTTCGGCCGAACTTGTTCAGTTTGCCGAAAATTCTGGGCTTGAGGCCTTGCAAGATCATGCCGTTGGCCCGCTCCAGTTGACCATTAGTCTGTGGATGTGCGACGGCTGCCCAATCCACGTGGATATGGAGCTTGTCGCAGAACTCCAGGAACTTCCTGCCGGTGAATTGGGACCCGTTGTCGGTGATGATGGAGTTAGGCACCCCGAACCGTTAGATGATGTCGGTGAAGAACGTCACGGCCCGCTCTGCCCTGAGATTCGTGATCGGGCGCACCTCGACCCACTTGGAAAACTTGTCGATGGCAACCAGCAGGTGGGTGTAGCCCCCGGGCGCTTTTCGCAAGGGCCCGACAATGTCCAGCCCCCACACAGCAAAAGGCCATGTGACGGGGATCGTCTGTAGGGCGTGCGCAGGAAGTTTGGTCATGTGGTGTAAAATTGGCACCCCTCGTAGGTGCGCACGATCTCGCTGGCATCAACAACCGCAGTGGGCCAATAGAAGCCCTGGCGCAATGCGTTGCCCACGAGGGTGCGTGGCGCCGCGTGGTGGCCGCACACGCCCGCGTGAATGTCTCGAAGGAGCTCGCACCCCTGAGGAATGGGTATGCACCGCTGCAAGACGCCCGACACGACGCGCTTGTACAACTCGCTATCGACAAGGGTGAACGACTTGGCCATCCTGGTGATGCGTCTGGCCTCGGACCGGTCTGAGGGAAGTTCCCCTCGGTCCATCCAGACAATGTATTTGTCTCGCCAGTCCTCCGCGCGGGGGACTGGCTCTGCGTCCATGGCCTCGGCCTCGTCCGCGCCGTATCCCTCGAGCAAGGAGGGTACGAACGCCTCGTTTGAGGGGTCCTCGTCCATGGGCTCCGCGCCCGTTGGGTTCGAGGGAGCCCCCGAGGGTTCCTCCTGACTCGAGGGTGTCAGCTCGAGGTTGACAGACAGTTTGGCGACATCCCGCGCAAAAACGTTCGGGGGAACTGTGATTCGCCTCGACGCAATTTTGGCGAGTTCGTCTGCCCCCTCGTTGTACCTGCGGGGTACGTGGTTAAGCTCGATGCCATGGAACATGCCTTCGAGGGCTTGTACGGCATTGCAGTATGCCTCCAACTTGTCGTCGTGACAGCTCTCATTCTTTATGACCTGGTCGATCACGAGCTGCGAGTCTCCCCTAACGTCGAGGCGCTTGATGCCCGTCTCAATGGCGATTCTGAGGCCGCAGAGAAGGGCCTCGTACTCCGCCATGTTGTTCGACGCGGGGAAATGTAGGCACACCGGGTACCTCATGTGCTCCCCGAGGGGTGAGATGAAGAGCAGGCCCGCGCCTACTGTCGGTGTTTAAACCTTTCGACCTCCATGGGAGGTACCCGCAGCAAGATAGAAGGTGGGGATCGCCATGATCTGGAACCCGAAGGTCTGCGCGAGGACACAAGACGCAAGATTTATACAGGTTCGGGTAGCCGGAGTAGCTACCCTACGTCCTGTTTGGGGTAGTATTGCGCCCTGCGCTTGGTGTTGTTCCCCCAGAGGGATTGTGGATGTTTGGCTAGGTACCTGGCCCTCCTTTATATAGTCCAGGGGGTGGGTTCCTAGTCGGTTACAAGGCAGGAGTCCTAGTAGGATTACACAGAGCGAGTCCTAGTAGGAGTACAGGGGAATTCTAGTAGGAGTCCGTCTTCTACTCTTCCTCCTTCCTTGCATGAGTACCCGGGGTGTATGCCCGACAAGCCCCCGAGCACGTTGGAGTCGAGAGTAGTAGTTCGAGTAGTCTTGAAGCCTCTTCGAGTAGTTCTTGAGCGTCCTCGAGTACTTCTTGGAGAAGTCTTCAGTAGTACTTGAACTGCCGCGAGGCTGGAAGGTGGTCCAGCTCATCAGTCTTGAAGTCGAGATTATATGGAAGTGCGATTGCAAAATCGCACTCCATATGGAGTAGCCCCTGAGCCTTAGGTTGAGTTGTAGACTCTAGCTGAGGGTCAATCTTGATTCCAAATCTTCCGTCTTGAAAAATTTGAATGATGGGTGTAGCATAGCAGCCCCCGAGCCTTGAAATGATTAGGTAATCAATCCAAGGGTCTTCAGTGTTCGCGAAAGCCATCATCTGAGTACTCTTGTAGCGTTCAGCCCCCGAGCTCGTCGCCAAGAGAGCCGTAGGAGCCACGTCGAGTAGTTGTTGGTGCTGAGCCCCCGAGCTAGAGAGCTAGCAGAGACTTCTCGAGTTGTTGTCGAGTAGTGATTTGGTGCGTAGCCCCCGAGTTGGGAACTAGCCGCGCCGGTGGAGGTACGCGGAGCGTACTGGAAGTTGTCGCCGGAGCTTGACCTGAAAGTAGAGATGCGTACATTATGTAGCATTTTTGTAGAAATTGAATCTACAAATGACAAATACAAATATGAATATAGATGTAAATGTCATGTGTCATGCTCTTGTTGTGGTCGTTAGGCGTCGAGTAGTTAGCCTGATGCGGTTTAGCGCCCAGTCTCTGTGACCGCTGTTTAGCCATAGCCGCCTGGGGGCGTGAAGGCATGACAGGAGAGCTGGTTTAAGCGCCCGGTCTCTGAGGAGCCTGTTTAGCCGTAGTCGCTGGGGACGTAGAGGCATGACAGGAGAGCCGAGGCTTTGCGCGGATCAAGGCGTGTGCTACTGTAGCGAGACCATTAAGAGGTAGACAAAAGTAGTCGGCGAGGCGACAAGAGAGAGCGCGTTTGCTCGTTGTTCCGCATGGCGGAGAGCAAGATTGCGCAGTGCCTCCTCAGGGTGTAGTTGTGCGCCTCCAGCACTCAGTACACGAAACATCGTGGCAAGAGCCTCCTAATTTGGTGCACCAAGCCTGTGGCAGCAGTCAACATCCCCAAGGAATAGCTGGCACGGTGTAGCTCGCGCGGGGTAGCCGTTGAGAGGCGTACACGAAGTAGTCTTTGGCGTTGGTTCCTGTATGTGGAGAGCAAGCCAAAGAAAAAATAATTATTGAAATAAGTGACTTAGCTTGATTCGTGGACGAGTGTCGACGAAGCCGTGGCGGTTGGTGATGGAACCGCGACGGTTAGAGCTGAAGTCGACTAGTCGGAGGTGGATCCGACTAGTTGTTGATGTCGCGGGAGCCGTTCCCGACTAGTTTTCTAGTCGAGATGAGTAGTCGAAGTAATCGTACACAATGTCGTTGCAGCGTATTCAATGTAGAGTAGTACTCGTGTACGTTGCTTGTGTACGTTGAGCGAAGAATCTTGGAGCTTCCTGGTAGCCTATGTGTGCGCATAGCAGGATCACATCCAATTTGCTTTCACGACTTGGATTTCTTAGCTGATTTGACCAGCGCTAGTAAGCTTTGTGCTCCGTGGCGGATGATGCGGTGCCGTGCGGTCTTGGAGTCCAAGACGGAAAAGACTCGCGTCGGTTTCCGCCTCGAACTTGATGCGCGAACAAAGAACGGGTATATCTTGCTTCTACTCGTGGTGCGACGGATCAGCTCGGACTGGAATTCCGAATTTAATATCTGATAGGCTTCGACTTCACGATGAAAGTGTGTATCTCGCCGAGTTACTTCCGTCTGGAACTCGCACGCGGAGATTCAACGAGTTGTCGTTTTGGCCGGTTGCTGAAGGATAGGCAGCCGCAGTAGATTGATTTTGAAGAGAAGGTCCTTCAAATTCGCCAATGATCGTGACGATGGCCCCACGGTGGGCGCCAGCTGTCGGTGTTTAAACCTCTCGACCTCCATGGGAGGTACCCGCAGCAAGATAGAAGGTGGGGATCGCCATGATCTGGAACCCGAAGGTCTGCGCGAGGACACAAGACGCAAGATTTATACAGGTTCGGGTAGCCGGAGTAGCTACCCTACGTCCTATTTGGGGTAGTATTGCACCCTGCGCTTGGTGTTGTTCCCCAAAGGGATTGTGGATGTTTGGCTAGGTACCCGGCCCTCCTTTATATAGTCCAGGGGGTGGGTTCCTAGTCGGTTACAAGGCAGGAGTCCTAGTAGGATTACACAGAGCGAGTCCTAGTAGGAGTACAGGGGAATTCTAGTAGGAGTCCGTCTTCTACTCTTCCTCCTTCCTTGCATGAGTACCCGGGGTGTATGCCCGACACCTACCCCTGTTTTCATCATTGACCCATCGAAGTAGAGGGTCCAGCACTCAGCCTGGATTTGTGGTGGCGGCAACTATGTGTCTATCCATTCGACGACGAAATCCACCAGGATCTGGGATTTAATCGCCTTGCGCGGCGCATAGGTGAGTGTTTCGCCCATCAGCTCCACCGACCACTTGGCGATCCTGCCCGCCGCGTCCGGGTTTCGGATAATCTCCCTAGTGGGAAAGAGGAGACTACCATGACCGGGTGGGCCTCGAAGTAGTGGCGGAGCTTGCGCCGTGCGAGCACCACCGCGTAGAGCAGCTTCTGGATCTTCGGGTACCGCGCCTTGGTCTCGGACGGCACCTCGCTGATGAAGTACACGGGCTGCTGGACTGGTAGGGCGTGCCCTCCTCCGTGCGCTCCACCACGATGACGACACTGACCACCTGAGTGGTTGCGGCGACATAGAGGTACAAAGGCTCACAACCCTGGGGCGGCGTTAAGATCAGCGCACGGGTGAGCGTCGCCTTGAGTTTGTCAAGCGCCTCCTGGGCCTTGACGGTCCAGGAGACGCGCTCATGCTTCTTCAGGAGTCGGTAGAGGGGCAAACCCTTTCCGCCGAGCCGCAAAATGAAACGGCTCAAAGCGGCAAGGCACCCCAGCACCTTCGGGACCCCCTTAAGGTCTCGAATCGGGCCCATCCACTCGAGGGCTGCGACCTTCTCGGGGTTGGGCTCGATGACCCACTAGGAGACTATGTATCCCACCAGCATGCCTCGCGGCACTCTGAAGACGCATTTCTCGGGGTTCAACTTCACCCCGTTTGCGCGCAGGCAGTCGAATGCCACACGCAGGTCACTGACTAGGTCGTCCGCCTTCCTAGTTTTCACAACTATGTCATCTACGTAAGCCTCAACGGTCCGCCCAATGTGGTCTCCGAAGACGTGCTGCATACACCGCTGGTACGTCGCGCCCGCGTTTCGGAGGCCGAATGGCATCGTCACGTAGCAAAACATTTCAAACGACGTGGCATCGTCATCGGACTCCTTCATTTTTATTTGGTGGTACCCGGAATAAGCATCAAGGAAGCATAGAAGCTCACACCCTGCAGTCGAGTCAACGATTTGATCGATTCGTGGCAAAGGAAAAGGAACTTTAGGACATGCTTTATTCAAACTAGTGTAATCTACACACATCCGCCACTTCACGTTCTTTTTCTTAACTAGTACATGATTAGCTAGCCACGTAGGGTGGAACACTTCCTTGATGAACCTGGCCTCGAGGAACTTCCACAGCTCCACTCCGATCGCCCGGTGTCGCTCTTCGTCAAAGCGGCGCAGCCGTTGTTGCACGGCGCGGGAGTGAGGTAGGATATCAAGGGAGTGCTCGGCGACCTCCCTCGGGATGCCTGGTATGTCTGAGGGGCTCCACGTGAAGATGTCAGCGTTGGCGCGGAGAAAGTCGACGAGCACCACTTCCTATTTCGGGTCGAGGGTGGGAACTGACCCTCAACGCCTTGCCCTTGGGGGCAGCAGAGTCGAGGGGCACCTCCTTGGTTTGCTCAGCTGCTTCGAAGCTGCCAGTGTGCTTGGCGGTGGAGTCGAGGTCCCCGTTGACCAGCTTCTCCATGCTCGCCACGAGCGCTTCATCCAGCACTAGTGCCTCAGCGTGCTCCACGCACTCGACATCGCAGTCGAACACGTGCTCAATCGATGAGCCCACTGTGATGACGCCCTTGGGCCCCGACATCTTCATCTTGAGGTAGGTGTAGTTCGGGACCGCCATAAACTTGGTGTAGCACAACCGCCCAAGAATGGCATGATACGCGCCCCTGAGCCCCACCACCTTGAAGGTGAGTGTTTCCTTGCGGAAGTTGTCCGGCGTGCCAAACCAGACCGGCAGATCGATCTCCTCGAGGGGCTGGACGCGCTTGCCCGACGCGATGCCATGGAACGGCATCGTGCTGGGCCGCAGCTGGTCCAACCCGATCCCCAGCAGGCGCAGAGTGTGCGCATAGAGGATGTTGAGGCTACTGCCTCCGTCATTAGCACCTTGGAGAAACTCGCATTGCCGATGACCGGGTCGATGACTAGTGGGTACTGGCCCGGATTGGGGATGCGGTTCGGGTGATCCTCGCGGCTGAAGGTGATGGCGTCCTTCGACCAGTCAAGGAAGGAGGGAGGAGCCTTCTCCGCAGCGAGGACTTCGTGCCGCTCCCGCTTGTGCTGGCTGTTGGATATGTCCACGATCGGTCCCCTGAAGATGAGGAAGACATTCTCCACCGCGGGGAAGCCGCCAGCGTTGCCGTCATCCCCATCCGTCTTGGCCTCGCCGTCCTTCGCAACAGTGCGACTGTAGTATTTTTTGAGCATGTCGCACTGCTCGAGGGTGTGTTTGACCGGCATCTTGTGGTACGGGCAGGGCTTCTTAAACATGTCATCGAATATGCTGGGGCCTCGAGGAGCCGCTCGAGGACCCCTTCGAGCTGGGTCGACTGCGAGGGCCTCGTCCCCGTCGTCGTCGTGTCCCTGCGTGTGCGCCTCGCGGCGCGACTTCTTGCCCTTCTTGCCCCGCTTATGCTTCTGCTGGGGCTCCTTGGACTTGCTTCCCTCCGTGGGCGTGTCGTCCACGCGCTTGCCCTTCTTGCCGTCGAAGATGGCCCCCACCGCCTCCTCACCAGAGGTGAAGCTGGTGGCGATGTCAAACAGCTTGTTGGAGTTGACGGGTGGGCTGCACTCGAGCTCGCGTACGAGGTCCCGGCAGGTCGTGCCCTCGAGGAAGGCGTGAACGATCTCGGACTGGGCCACGCTCGGGAGCTCCGTACAGCGCTTGGAGAAGCACTGTATGAAGTCCCGGAGTGACTCGCCGGGCTTCTGGGTGCATGCGTGCAGATCCTAGGAGTTCCCAGGGCGCACGTACGTGCCCTGGATGTTCCCCACGAAGGTGCGAACCAGGTCGTCCCAGTTGTGGATCTGACTGGGCGACAGGTGCTCGAGCCACGTCCGCGCCAAATCGCGAGGTGCAACGGCAGGTTGCGGATGATGACTTCGTCGGTGGTGGCACCACCCAACTGGCACTCCAGGTGATAGTCGTTGAGCCATACACGGGGTCCGTCTCCCTCGTGTACTTGTCGATCGACGTGGGCTGGCCGAAGCACTGCGGGAAGCTCGCCGTGCGGATCTCCCGGCTGAACACGCGGGTCCCCGAGGGCTCCGGCGTCGGTGAGCAGTCTTCGCGACTATCGTAGCACCGCCCCACCGTGGGTGGTAGCCCACTGTAACACCTCAGGTGTTTAATTACCTTGCTTAGTGCTAATGACTCTCTTAATTAAGTCAACACACTTTTGTGGTCAATGCTTGGTCAAACTCTAGCTAAAACCCTAGTCAAACCCCTTGTCACTCCTTGTCATTCTGGAACTTTTGCCGCGTTCTCCAAATTTCACCTAAACACTTCAAATTCTACCAATATAAAAGTTGTCCAGTTTTTCGAGGAACACAACTTTCATGTTGGATGGTATTTCAAATTTTGAGCGGAAAAGGGGGAAAAACTTGGTCAACTACAGTTTTCACTATTCATCAGCTCTCTGCAAAACCTGAACTTTGCTTGGCGTTCCTGCTCAAACCATCAAGAAAAACATAGGATGGCCTTTGCAAATGTTGTAGAGGGATTTCTCATCTACAACTTTCGTATCTACTGTTTTTGTCGCACAGTTAAACTTTTTGGAGAAACACGCAGTCAAAGTCGCGTTGACCGGCTGAAATGCTGCTCGGCCGCGCTCCAGAGCGCCGTCGGCGCGCCGGGCGCTCCGCCGGTTTGGCCGCGCGACGCACAGGGAGCCGCGCCTGACTCAGCGTCCTTGCGGACTCGTTCCCCACTGCCTCGAGGTCAGGGCCGCCGGTTCCCCTCCGCGCCGACCTTCTAGGGACGTGTGCTGCATCTTTGTACTGCATCGTACCGCCGCCGCGTTTTGCCCGGGGGTCCTTCGCCTGCGCCCCTGCGCACACAGGCCTACGTCCGTTGCCGTACCAGGGCATTGATGCTAGGTGTACCGTTGCCGAGTCCGGGCTATAAAAGACCGCACGACCGCTAGCTCGCGCACGCCGCAACACATGCCGGCGGTCCTGCCTGTGCGCCCCACCGAGGAGCCCCCACCTCCAGTCCGTTTCGCCGCAGTCCACCACCTTCTCGTAGCTCCACACGACCCCTACAACGTCCCAGTGCCACCCGTGCTTCTTCACAGACCGGGGGTCCGCCTGAGCAGAGCCCGCCGCGGCCGTGCTCCCTGCGCGCCGCCGGCTGGCCAGCTGCCGGCGCCCCTCCGCCTATCCGCGGCCACAAACCAGTTGTGGGTAAGCTCCTCGTCCTTCCCCACCCTTTCCCCGGCCAAACCCGCCGCCGGAGCCGCCCAATTTCATCTGGAACCCCCGCCTCCATGGCCAAGGACTACATCGCGTCTCTTTTGTTCTTTCTAGGGTGTTTTTTCGTGAACTAGGGACTTATCCGTAATAGAAACAAGAGTTCCAGGGGCCTGCCGGTAAAATCAAATCTCAAATAGTAAAGTGCTTTTGCTGAATCTTGTAAAATTCGTAGAAATTCGTAGAAAATCAGAAAAATGCAAACCAAATTTTGTTGGATTCGTTGTGAAAAATCATACAACTTTTGTTATTCTTGCCTGAGCTGTTTTCTAATAGTTTTGGCATGAAAAATAGAAATGTGAAAACCCTAGATCTGCTATATCTCAAAATCCATAAGTCCTCTGTATCTAAATTTTGGATATGTTGTGTGTCATGCCATGCCTAGCTCCTGTACCAAAAATTGCACAAAGTTATGTTGTAAATCTTTTTATAAAAATTGTTTTCCATTTATGCAGAATCTGTCCAAATGATTTTGGTAGCTAAAACTAATTAAGTTTTTGTGCCCAACTTCTGCATGCTGTCTTTTGATGCCAAAATGCACCTCTGGTGAATTAACCACAATTTTATAATTATCATAAATAGTTATTCTTGAAATATGCTTGTTTTTCTTTGTAATTGCATAAGTCAAGTTTCATAATAGTTCTTGGTGTAGATGCTGCATCCCTAGGTTAGTTTTGGACCATATCACATGTGTGAGAAAGTTAGGATCATTTGATGTGTATTTATTTTTGTATGCATTTCTCATGTTTGGGTGACGAGCTTTTCTTATTTTAGGTATAATTAAATTCATAGCTCTCCTTAGTGTGCATGTGGGTGAAGTAGCTTGTATAGGTTTGGAAATGCTTCATAACACATCCCACTGAATTTTATTAAATTATTTTTTGAATAAAGCTGTGGAAGCCTTTTAAAAGCATAGTATTAAAATGAATTGGAAAAATCATCTACTACACATATAAAGACCCTATGTGTGTGATGTAAACCATTTTAAAATGATAAAGATCAACCCCTTGCTGTTTGCGAAAGCTAAATTATTTTATTTACATAAAATATGTACACAGTCATCTTCAAAAAGAATAAATAATAAAGCACCATAAGAAATTACTTAAATAGAAAGATTATACCAAGGTGTGTTTGTTAAGGTGAAGATGGCCAACCATACTCTTCATGGTTGTCATATGTTGTTTGTATAATTAATTAAATTGGAAACCGTCAATTAAATCTTGCATTTGCATCCTTGTGTAGATCTTTCCGACGGTAGCTGTACACGTGTGCTGGAAGGAGGAGACGGAGGAGCTGATGGAGACGTGCACCACGTCATTGTAGAGCAAGACTTGGACCAAAGTCTAGAAGGGCCCAAGGCCAACCTTTCCAACGAAGGCAAGCCCCAGATCATTAACCTTGTTTTTAAAAATTAGCAATTATCGATGCTATGATTGTGCATTTACGTTTCAGGATTTGATTTGAAACCCTAGATGCATGATACCTAGGTACCTATGTTCTTTTACTAGTACGCTAGGTCGATAGCTGCTATGCTATAGGACCCGGTAGAAGTCGAGTGATGTTCGTCACTCGCGAGAATAGTGTGACAACCCGCCCAGGAAAATACCGTACTATCGCCTAAGACCGATCCACTTTGGCCATTAAGCAGTAGTAAAGTATCATCCTGTCGTTAGTTGCCGGGTTAACGCCCGGTAAATCACTTGGAATTCAAACAGAGGATCGACATATGCATTAAAACTCACGCGAAGGCGAGTCCAGAGTACAACACGAGTTAACATAATTTATTACAAACCATTGTTCATGACATGGAGTAAAGGTTCAGAGTTCGAAAATACAGCGGAAATAATTTAAACTAGCGCAACGGTGAACATCACAGGAGGCCATCCGTGATGTCCTTACTTGTCGTCACCCATCCGGTCAATCACACCTGCAACAACAATTTTTAAAGCAAGGCTGAGTATACTAATACTCAGCAAGACTTAACCGTCGGGTGATAACTACATCACCAAACTCTAGACATGAAAGGCTTTTGGCCGGTGGAGTTTCTTTTGCTGAACAGCTACTAAGAGTAGATCCTTATTTTCAATCTTTTAGCACAAGTTCTAGTTGATTACCATTTCTAATTAAATTCACAAACAGTAGTGGGTGAGTGCATTTAGCTTTTTAAATCGATTTACAACCACACACGAGTTAGCAAGGGTGGTTTGGTGATTTTTCCCAATTAATGACTATTAAGCCCTTATTGACCCACATAGCTTTCATTCATGAAATTAATTAATAAAATTCATTGGAAGGGTGTTTTATACTATAAACACCTATAACAAGCCACTGGACACACATGCGAGCTTTGGATAGCTAGAAAATAATTATTTTTGAAAATAACAAAAGCTAACTAGATGGAAAAGGTAAATGCACATAAAAATAAATACTCAACAAAATGATCCAAACTTTCTCACACATGTTATATGGTTCAAAACTAGCCTAGTGGTGCAGCACATACACCTAGAACTATTATGGAACTTGAGTTATGTATTTTCAAAGAAAAACAAGCATAATTCAAGAATAAATATTTCTGGTAACTATAAAATTGTGTTTAATTCAGCAGAGGTGTGTTTTGGAAGTAAAAGACAGTATGCAAAAGTTGGTTGCAAAAACCTAATTATTTTTAGCCAGAAAAATCATTTATGCAGATCTGGAAGAAATGGTAAAACATTTTTATAAAACGATTTACATCATAACTTTGTGCAATTTTTGGCTCAGGAGCTGGTCATGACCTAACACACAACATATCCAAAAATTAGCTACAGAGGATTTATAGAATTTGAGATATTGCAGATCTAGAGTTTTCACATTTGTATTTTTCATGCAAAAACTAACAGGAATTAGCTCAGGCCAGAATAACAAAAGTTGTAGTATAATTCACAACGGCCCCAGGAAAATTGGTTGTGCATTTTTCTGATTTTTCTACGATTTTCTACGCAATTTACAAGAATCAATAAAACTGCAACACTATTGGAGATATACTTTTGCAGGGAGGCCCTCGGAAAGATCTTCTCTTTTGCAATGTGGTCCCTGGGCACGGTGCAGCGGCGGTTCCGGTGAAATTCCGGCCGGGGCTCGCCGGAGTGTGGCTGGGGGAGGGTGGAGGAGCGAGCTAGGGGTACTAGGGGCCGGTTTGTGGGTCGCTTGGAGCAAGGGGTGGCCGGTGGGAGGGGGCACGCCGGCGGTCAGCGGTGGAAGCCGCCGCTGGCCGTGTTGGGGGCGCGGCCGGACCTCGCCGGGGGTTGTTCGGGGGCGCGACAAGGCGAGGGAAAGGAGGCACACACCCGCAGCGACAGTGGAGGACATTTATAGGCGGTCGGCTCGACCTTCCCCCCGCCGCCGGCGCGTGCGGCGAGTACGGCGTCGCGACACGCCGTACCGCGGCGCGGCTCCCGTCCACTCGGGGCGCGGGGCCTCGGGACGTGCGGCCTCGGGGCGCGCGGCCTCGGGACCGAGCGCGTGGGGGCGCGGGCCGGCGCGTACGGCGCGGGTGCGACGCGGCCGGCGCGGCGCGGCGCGCGCGCGGCGCGGCGCGGCGCGGCGGCGCGGCCGGCGCGGCGCGCTCCGGAACGCAGCGTGACGTCGCGGCGCGACACACACAGCACAGCACGGACTAGCCGACTTGAACGCAGTTTATCTCGAAATTTTGCAACTAAAGTGCACTGAGCAATGAATATGAAAGTTGTAGATCTCACTACCCCCTACAACTTTCATAAAGGCCGCCTAGTGTTTTTCTCGACGGATTTTGCAGGAACGTCGTGCCAACTTTGAATGCCGGCCTGTTCTGGAAACAGGAGGTACTGTCAGTCGATCGAGTTTTTCGCTAATTTCCACCCAAAATTTGAAATGCCAATCTACACGAAAGTTGTGTCCCTCAACAAGATGGACAACTTTCATAAAGGTAGATGTTGAGGAAGTGCTCGGTCTCCTGCGTAGCTTCTTCTTCAGTATGGTGACTCCACTGTATCTTGTACATCTTCACGGTATGCCTCCTAGTTTGTCTTTCTTTTCGATCTAGCACTCTCAGCGGATGCTCGACCACTGAAAGATCTGGCTCAATCCAAGCGTTTGCTTCCGTGATCACTTCTGTCTCGGGTACTTTCACACCTTTCTTCAATTGTGTCACATGAAAAACATTGTGCACAGCCGAGAATCGATCCAGAAGTTGGATACAATAAGCGACTGGTCCACATATCTCAATGATCTCGTATGGGCTAATATACCGTGGGGCTAATTTCCCTTTGACGCCAAATCTCTGTACACCTTTGGTCGGGGAAACCTTGACGTATACGTAATCACCCACTTCATAGTGCCGGGGTGCTGTCCCTTTGTCATGGTAACTCTTTTGTCTCATTTGAGCTAACTTCAAGTTTTCTCTGATCACTTCCACCTTCTCTTCTGCGTCTTTAACTAAATCTGGACCAAAGAGCGTTCGCTCTCCGGCTTCTGACCAATTCAAAGGAGTTCGGCATCTTCGTCCATAAAGAGCTTCAAATGGTGCCATCTTCAAACTAGCCTGATAACTATTGTTATAAGAGAATTCCGCCAAAGATAGACACTTGTCCCAACTCTTATCAAAATGCATGATGCTTGCTCTCAGCATGTCTTCCACAATTTGATTGACTCGCTCGGTTTGACCATCGGTCTGAGGATGATAACTTGAACTACGAATCAATTTGGTTCCCAAAGATTCATGCAATTGTTCCAAAAAACGAGCCACAAATTGCGTACCTCGATCAGAAACAATGGTCTTGGGAATCCCGTGCAGGCGCACAATTTGATCGATATAGAGTTTTGCATAATCTTGGACGGAGTAAGTGGTGTGCACTGCGATGAAATGAGCAGTCTTGGTCAATCGGTCCACTATAACCCAGATGGAATCCTTCTTTCTGGCAGTCAGGGGTAAACCCACTATAAAATCCATACTTATGTCATCCCACTTCCACAAAGGTATAGTTAACGGTTGAAGTACACCGGCTGATTTTAAATGGCTGGCCTTGACTCGATGACAAGTATCACACTCTGCCACATATTTGGCTATGTCTACCTTCATGTTTGACCACCAAAAGTTTTTCTTCAAATCTTGATACATTTTGGTGCTTCCGGGGTGAATAGAGAATTTGGAAAGATGAGCTTCGTCGAAAATTTCCTTTCGGAGTTCCGGATCAACAGGAACTACGAGACATTGCTCAAACCACACCACATCTTTTGCATCCTTACGGAAACAACTATATTTGGGGTCTTCTTCCGCTAATCTCTGTTATTAGCTGGACGCCTTCATCATTGAGTTGAGCCAAAACAATTCTGTCATATAGATTGGACTCAGCTGAGATAGCATTCAAATTTCCTTGCTCCACAATTTCCAATCAGAGCTTCCGCAAGTCTTCACACAAAGTCTCACCGTACGACTCCACGGTTAAGCAGTTGCAGTGAACCTTTCGGCTAAGCGCATCTGCAACAACATTGGCTTTTCCGGGATGATAGTGTACTTCTAGATCATAGTCTTTAATCAATTCCAACCATCTTCTGCCTCATATTCAATTCCGATTTGGTGAAGATATACTTAAGACTCTTGTGATCGGTGAAGATATTACAACGGTTTCCCATAAGATAATGCCTCCAAATCTTGAGAGCATGAACAACTACTGCTAACTCAAGATCATGGGTCGGGTAATTCACGTCATGAGGTCGAAGCGATCGTGAGGCATAGGCAATGACTTGATTTTCTTGCATAAGAACACAACCGAGACCAGTGCCCGAAGCATCACAAAAGACTTCAAACGGTTTAGAATTATCTGGCTGCACTAGCACTGGAGCTGTAGTCAGATGTTGCCTCAATGTGTGGAAAGCCTTTTCACAATCTTTGCTCCACACAAACTTAACTCCCTTCTTTAATAGTTCAGTCATAGGTTTAGCGATCCTGGAGAAATTCGGAATGAAACGACGATAATAGCCTGCTAAACCCAGAAAACTATGGATTTGATGTACGGTCTTGGGTGGTTTCCAATCCATAACCTCTTGTACTTTGCTAGGGTCCACAGATATGCCTTCCTTGGAAATAGTGTGCCCCAAAAATTTCACACTATCTAACCAAAATTCACATTTGGAGAACTTGGCATAAAGCTTGTGATCTCGCAAACGTTGCAAAACAACTCGGAGATGTCCTGCATGTTCTTCTTCATTCTTGGAATATATTAAGATATAATCAATGAATACCACCACAAACTTGTCCAGCTCCGTCATGAATACAGAATTCATGAGATACATGAAATAAGCAGGTGCATTGGTAAGACCAAAGGACATTACCAAATACTCATAAAGGCCGTATCGGGTGGAGAAAGCTGTCTTGGGAATATCACACGGCCTGATCTTTATTTGATGATACCCTGACCGAAGATCAATCTTGGAGAAAACTCTGGCTCCAGCCAACTGATCGAACAGAACGTCGATGTGGGGCAAAGGATATTTATTCTTGATTGTTACCGCATTGAGAGGTCGGTAATCCACACATAACCTCAAACTACCATCTTTCGTCTTTACAAATAAGGCTGGGCAACCCCAAGGTGAAGAACTTGGGCGAATATAACCCTTATCTAGCAACTCTTGAAGTTGGGTCTTCAATTCTGCTAATTCCTTGGGTGGCATACGGTAAGGTCTCTTGAAGATGGGGGCTGTCCCTTGTTGAAGTTCGATGGCAAACTCAACCTCTCGGTCTGGTGGCATACCCGACAATTCATCGGGAAAAACATCTGCAAACTCTCGAACCACTGGAATTCCTTCCAGCTGAGAAGTGATTGCCACATAAGAACAAGGATTCACACCATCCTTGAAAGGTTGGTATAGAATCGTGGCTCCAACAATTGGTGAGTTGATGTCTACCACTCTCTCTGAAATATCCAGTACTACCTTATGTCGGTTCATCCAGTCCATTCCTAGAATGACATCCATACCTTCTAATCCCAAAATGATAAGGTCCATGTCAATTGTTTTGCTTCCTAATTCCAAGAGTACTCCCCTGGTCACCAACTCGGAAGAGATGTCCCCTCCCGCTGTTTTGATTGTAAAAGCGTCCTTGGTGCATTCATGAAACTATGGGTAGCGCCAGAATCAAACAACACACAGATGGGTTTGCCTCGAATAGCGAACGTGCCCATCATTACTGGTGCTCCTTCTGGAATATCACCAACAGAAGTGAAGCTGAGTCTGCCCTTCCTGACTTGAGCAATCTTCTTCTTGCCCTTCTTGATGGGTTTGGAAACTTGTCTCTGATTAGGCTGAGTTAGCCGGTGCCGCCTGTTGGTCTGGCACGGTTGCAGGCATGACCTAGCGAAGTGTCCTGGTTCACCACACTTGAAACAACAACGCTCATTGTTGCCATTAGGACTAGGTAAAATAGGCTTGGGAGTCGGCTGTTGAGTGTTGGGAAGGTGAAGATTTTCTTGAGTCCGATCCTGGGACGACTTAGCCACTAACCTTTCCGACTGTGAAGCCTGCTGGAAGTCTGGGAAAGTCTTCCGCATAATGCGTATCTTGCAACGTTGTGCATTATTGGGCATGGAGTCAGCCTTTCTTTTCTTCTCGGCTTGGGCTCTCTTCATGGCATCTTCCTGGGAGATAGCCTTATTCACTAGCAGGGGTAGGGTTGTCAAATTTGACCGGGTTCGGCCATTCGACGATTTACTATTCAGACCTTCACGAAAAAGTTCCATCTTCTTCATGTCGGTATCCACATGATATCCTCCATACTGGCAGAGGTTATTAAACTTCTGCGCGTACTGGTACACCGTGTCTGACCCTTGCTTGAGAGCCAATAACTCTCTCATTTTCCTATCGGTAAGTGCTTTAGGAAGGTGATGATCTCTGAAAGCCTTTTTGAATTCTACCCAAGAGATTTCATACTCAGGCTGTTGCATGGATTTGTAGTGTTCCCACCACATTAAAGAAGAACCACGAAGCTACAATGCTGTGAATTTAGCCTTGCGTCCTTCTGAACATGGCAAGGTAAACACCGCAAACATAGCTTCAATGGCCCGAATCCAGGCATCAGCATCCAAGGGTTCTTCTGTCCCATTGAACTGCGGAGGATTCATATCCAGGAAGTGCTTGTACTCGGTTACTTGACCTTGGGCATTAATCGATTCTGTGGGGGCTGCTTCGCCGGGATTGCCGCCTTTGCGGGTATAGGAGAATTTGGCGCATCATCTCGGTTTGAGTAGCCACTATTGTCGGGTCTGGCGATGGTGACGGCTGGTTGCGGCCACTAGGATCACCGAAACCATTCGGAGTGCTGCGTGTCGAGCCCACCATCTGAAAAATTCGAGTTTTCATAAATCACACATTCGTAAGCTTGTTCAACAAGTAGAACATGTACGACGAAAACTCAAATTGACCAAATAGCTAGACTCGAGACAGTTGCACAGCATCGAATTGACAATTTCCAACATTCCGAAACCAAAGTTTCCGAAATGTTCAAATTTTTCCGGCAACTCGGTAGGTTCATGAGACCAAACTTGGTAGTCGAGGGTTAAACTGGATGAGTCAGGAACAAAGTGCAAAGGTGCAAGATTCGGGATGACGTGTTCCGGAAAGACGGCAAGACCTAGGTTTACTATTTGAGCATAGCTTGAGATTTGAAAACCTATGATCGTGCAAATACTTCTCGACAAAGATTTGGATAGATTGGGGCACTGGGGTTGTAGATCACCTATACGGGAACTCTGCAGAAAGGTCTGAGAAGAGGTCACGACCACAGGGTCGACTAGACGGTTCAACAACACTTTCAATTCGGTTTAAAGGTTGTTTTTGTTGTTATCAGAATATTACTTAAAGAAAATCACACTTTTGATCCGTTCATTACTCAACAGGTTTTTATCATGATGCAAGAACGACCTATTCGTCCTCACCAAGCAATTAAACCAAAAATCGGAGCTAGTGCCGGTGGCAAGGCAACAATTACGTCTCTCCCTATAATAACTAGTTGATACTATCGGTACTCGCTTAGCGACTTATGAACGTGGTTAGTGTACCTGCAGAAGATCACATAACACAACGAACCTTTCATGCCAGCACTCATGAAAGCGTCCACATACATTACCGTTCACTATAGAAACGGTATCCATGCGTTAAGCCGCTGCATGGACAGCGTCCAACCTCGGACACCCTCCGTTTGAATGGAGTGTATCCTTGCCTCACATGAGCGACATGCAGAATGCACACGTATGAAACACGTGGCGACACACAACTCATAAACAGACGCGAAGATGGGATCCGTGGAATGGATCACTCCATCAACCCTCGCAATTCCCGTGATGCGGAACAGCACACGTATAAAACACGTGGCCCATCTAGTTTGGTTGTGCAAGAATGTAAGTCTGACATAAAGTAAAATGTGCTGGAAGTTAGCAAAATAAACCATAGATTAATAAGCCACCTGAAAGAAACCAAAAATTCCCTCTAGGGCCTCTCGGTCTATTTTATCCTTAACAGACCAACGTATTTTGCAAACCAGACAATCTTCGCAAATTTTATTCGAAAGTCATGTGATTAAGATTGTTAATTAAACTCTGGTGCATATAATCGCTCTGATACCAGCTGTGACAACCCGCCCAGGAAAATACCGTACTATCGCCTAAGACCGATCCACTTTGGCCATTAAGCAATAGTAAAGTATCATCCTGTCGTTAGTTGCCGGGTTAACGCCCGGTAAATCACTTGGAATTCAAATAGAGGATCGACATATGCATTAAAACTCACGCGAAGGCGAGTCCAGTACAACACGAGTTAACATAATTTATTACAAACCATTGTTCATGACATGGAGTAAAGGTTCGTAGTTCGAAAATACGGCGAGAAATAATTTAAACTAGCGCAACGGTGAACATCACGGGAGGCCATCCGTGATGTCCTTACTTGTCGTCACCCATCCGGTCAATCACACCCGCAACAACGAGTTTTTAAAGCAAGGCCGAGTATACTAATACTCGGTAAGACTTAACCGTCGGGTGATAACTACATCACCAAACTCTAGACATGAAAGGCTTTTGGCCGGTGGAGTTTCTTTTCTTTGAACAAACTACTAAGAGTAGATCCTTATTTTCAATCTTTTAGCACAAGTTCTAGTTGATTACCATTTCTAAATGTGCCATCTAATTCAATCAAGAATTGGGCAAGCAATTAATTCATACAACAATATTCCTCGAGTTCCATCATTATGGGATATCATGGCCAGTTGATTAAGCAGTCTCGGATAACGGTGAGAGGCCGACAATCGATTGATTTAAACCTTGCAATGTAAACCCAAACACATGGTAGGCTGCCCCCGCAAGGACAACTTTCCCGGCCGTTCCCGTCGATCTTCGGCTCGGGAGCGGAACCTACATTCCTTGGTACAAGGTTTCTTGGATCGCTCCCACACGAACGTTCGGACTCACTCGGGTACCACACTTTTGTTGCAAGCGGGGGGACACAAGTGCCCCAGGTTTAGTAGGGAAAGGTTCCCTTACCGCGTCAATCGGGTACTAGGCTTACCGGTCCCATTCCCGGCATATGTTTAGTACGTTCAAAAGCTTAGCCCACAAAAGCCACTGGACCGGAGCCCAATCCCATGCTCTTACCACATGAGCAATTCATTTATAAAGATCTTATGATTCCAACGTAAGAACCTATTCTCGCGAGTGACGAACATCACTCGACTTCTATCGGGTCCTATAGCATAGCAGCTATCGACCTAGCATACTAGTAAAAGAACATAGGTACCTAGGGATCATGCATCTAGGGTTTCATTCAACTCTTGAAACGTAAATGCACAATCGTAGCAAACATAATTGCATAAATTTCAAAAACAGGGTTAATGATCCGGGGCTTGCCTTCGATGGCAAGGTTGGCCTTGGGCCCTTCTGGACTTGGTCCAGGTCTTGCTCTACAACGATGTGGTGCACGTCTCCGTCAGCTCCTCTGTCTCCTCCGTCCGGCACACGCATACAGCTACCGTTCGGGAGATCTACACGAGGATGCAAATGCAATATTTAATTGACGATTTCAATTTAATTAATCACAAACAATAAAGGACAACCACAGGGTGCATTAGTTGGACACATTCACCTAGATAAGAATACATTTAGCATACTCTTCCAAAAAGGAACAATATTCAATTCTTTATTAAAAATTCTTTTTGATAGTGACTGTGTACATCTATAGGTAAATAATTTAATTTAAATTCACAAATAGTAGTGGGTGAGTGCATTTAGCTTTTTAAATCGATTTACAACCACACACGAGTTAGCAAGGGTGGTTTGGTGATTTTTCCCAATTAATGACTATTAAGCCCTTATTGACCCACATAGCTTTCATTCATGAAATTAATTAATAAAATTCATTGGAAGGGTGTTTTATACTATAAACACCTATAACAAGCCACTGGACACACATGCGAGCTTTGGATAGCTAGAAAATAATTATTTTTGAAAATAACAAAAGCTAACTAGATGGAAAAGGTAAATGCACACAAAAATAAATACTCCACAAAATGATCCAAACTTTCTCACACATGTTATATGGTTCAAAACTAGCCTAGTGGTGCAGCACATACACCTAGAACTATTATGGAACTTGAGTTATGTATTTTCAAAGAAAAACAAGCATAATTCAAGAATAAATATTTATGGTAACTATAAAATTGTGCTTAATTCAGCAGAGGTGTGTTTTGGAAGTAAAAGACAGTATGCAAAAGTTGGTTGCAAAAACCTAATTATTTTTAGCCAGAAAAATCATTTATGCAGATCTGGAAGAAATGGTAAAACATTTTTATAAAACGATTTACATCATAACTTTGTGCAATTTTTGGCTCCGGAGCTGGTCATGACCTAACACACAACATATCCAAAAATTAGCTACAGAAGATTTATAGAATTTGAGATATTGCAGATCTAGGTTTTTCACATTTGTATTTTTCATGCAAAAACTAACAGGAATTAGCTCAGGCCAGAATAACAAAAGTTGTAGTATAATTCACAACGGCCCCAACAAAATTAATTTTGTATTTTTCTGATTTTTCTACAATTTTCTACGCAATTTACAAGAATCAATAAAACTGCAACACTATTGGAGATATACTTTTGCAGGGAGGCCCTCGGAAAGATCTTCTCTTTTGCAATGTGGTCCCTGGGCACGGTGCAGCGGCGGTTCCGGTGAAATTCCGGCCGGGGCTCGCCGGAGTGTGGCCGGGGGAGGGTGGAGGAGCGAGCTAGGGGTACTAGGGGCCGGTTTGTGGGTCGCTTGGAGCAAGGGGTGGCCGGTGGGAGGGGGCGCGCCGGCGGTCAGCGGTGGCAGCCGCCGCTGGCCGTGCTGGGAAATGTTGAAGTGTTTAGGTGAGTTTTGGAGAACGTGGCAAAAGTTCCGGACGACATTCGCCGACATCAACGGTTAAGCGGGGTTTGACCGTGTCTTTGACCACGGGTTGACCACGGGTGTGTGTAGGCTTGGTCAAGGGGTTCAATAGGGTTCAATGGCGAGGTTTTCGGGGTGATGACCCAGGTTGACCTAGGTTTGACCATTGTCAGTGGGTTTGACTCGGCTGAATCGGTCATTAGCACTTATGACGTTAATTAGAAACCTGGGGCGTCACAAATAGGTTCTTATGTTGGAATCATAAGATCTTTATAAATGTATTGCTCATGTGGTAAGAGCATGGGATTTGGGCTCCGGTCCAGTGGCTTTCGTGGGCTAAGCTTTTGAACGTACTAAACACTTGTCGGGAATGGGACCGGTAAGCCTAGTACCCGATTGACGCGGCAAGGGAACCTTTCCCTACTATACCTGGGGCACAGAGATGTGTCCCCCTACTTGCAACAGTGTGGTACCTATGTGAGTCTGGATGTTCGTGTGTTGGCGATCCAGTAAGCCTTGTACCAAGGAATGTAGGTTCCGCTCCCGAGCTGAAGATCGACGGGAACCGCCTGGTCGGTGTATACCCTGTTTCATTTTTGTTGGACCTTTTTGGGGTATGCATTCTTCCGTGTGTTTAGGTCCACCTTGCAAGGTTTGAATCAATTGATTGTCGGCCTCTCACCATTATCTCAGACTGCTTAATCAAATGGCCATGATATCCCTTAATGATGGAACTTGGTGAAGTCTACTGTTTGAATTAATTGTTTGTACAATTATTGATTGAATTAGTTGGCACACTTAGAAAAGTTAACCAACTAGAATTGGTGCTAAAATATTCTAAGTAAGGACATACTCTTTGTTGCTTTTCAGCAAAAGAACTCCACCGGCCAAAAAGCCTCTGATGTCTAGAGTTTAGTGATGTAGTTATCACCCGATGGTTAAGTCTTGCTGAGTATTAGTATACTCAGCCTTGCTTGAAAATGTTGTTGCAGGTGTTGTTTGACCTTGTGAGATTCCACCTGGCTGGGAGCTGGAATGGGTGGAAGAGGACGAGTGATGGCATCACAGACGACCTTCTATGATGTTCATCGAGCCGCTAGTTTATTTATTTCCGTTGTTTTCAAACTTTGAACTTTTAGTTATTGTCCTGAACAATGATTTGTAATACTTAAACCCCCTTTGGGGTAGTTCTATGTTAATCGGTGTAGTGTACTCTGGACTTGCCTTCGCATGAGTTTTAATGCATATGTCGATCCTCTGTATGAATTCCAAGTGATTTACCGGGCGTTAACCCGGCAACTAACGACATGATGATACTTTACTATTGCTTAATTACCAAAGTGGATTGGTTTTAGGCGATAGTACGGTATTTTCCTGGGTGGCTTGTCACAGTTGGTATCAGAGCGATTATATGCACCAGAGTTTAAATAACAACCTTAGTCACTGGTTTTTGAATAAAACTTGCCAATATTTGTTGTGTTTATAAAATGTGTTGGATCATTAAGGATGGAAGTAGACCGAGAGGCCCTAGAGGGAATTTTGGGTTCTTTCATGTGGCTATTAACCTATGGTTTATTTTGCTAACTTCCAGCACATTTACTTTATGTCAGACTTACTTTCTTACATAACCAAACTAGATGAGCCACGTGTTTTATACGTGTGCTGTGCCGCATCACGGGAATTGCGAGGGTTGATGGAGTGATCCATTCCACGGATCCCATCTTCGCGTCTGGTTATAAGTTGTGTTGTCGCCACGTGTTTCATACGTGAGCATTCCGCATGTCGAATATGCGAGGCAAGGATACACTCCATTCAAACGGAGGGTGTCCGAGGTTGGACGCTGTCCATGCAGCGGCTTAACGCATGGATGTCGTTTCTATAGTGAACGGTAATGTATGTGGACGTTTTCATGAGTGCTGGCATGAAAGGTTCATTATGTTTTGTGATCTTCTGCAGGTACACTAACCACATTCGTAAGTCGCTAAGCGGGTACCAATAGTCTCGACTAGTTATTATAGGGAGAGCCGTATTTGTTGCCTTGCCACCGGCACTAACTTCGATTTTTGGCTTAATTGCTTGGTGAGGACGAATAGGTCGTTCCTGCATCATGTTAAAAACCTACCGAGTAATAAAAAAAATCACATGTGTTGTTCTTCTTAAATAATGATCATAATAACAACAAGTGCAAACTTTAAACCGAATCTAAAGTTCGTCGTTGGACTCGCAAGTTGACCCTGTGGTCGTGACCTTGTCTCAGACCTTTCTACAGAGTTTCCCTATAGGTGATCTATGCCCAAATGCTCCCTATCTATCCCAATCCTTGTCGAGAAATCTTTTCATGATCATAGGTTTTCAAATCTCAAGCTATGCTCAAATAGGAAACCTAGTTCTTGCCGTCTTTCTGGAACACGTCACTCCGAATCTTGCACCTTTGCACCTTATTCCTGACTCATCTAGCTTAGCCCTTGAATGCCAAGTTTGGTCTCACGAACATACCAAGCTGCCAGGAAATGGTGAACATTTCGGGAACTTTAGTCTTGGAATGTTACAAATTGTCATTTCGATGTAGTGTAACTGTCTCGAGCCCGACTGTTTGGTCAATTTGAGTTTTCGTCATACATGTTCCACTTGTTGAACAAGCTTACGAATATGTAACTTATGGAAGCTCAAATTTTTCAGATGGTGAGCTCGACACGCAGCACTCCGAATGGTTTCGGTAATTTCAGTGGCCCGACATCAGTGGCTACCCAAACCGAGATGATGCGCCAAATTCTTCTATACCTACAGCAGCAATCGCAGCAGCAGCAGCCCCATAGGAATCAGATTGATGCTCAAGGTCAAGTAACTGAGTACAAGCACTTTCTGGATATGAATCCCCCGCAGTTTACTGGGAGGGAAGAACCCCTGGATGCTGATGCCTGGATTTGGGCCATTGAAGCCATGTTCGCGGTGTTTACCTTGCCATGTTCAGAAGGACGCAAGGCTAAATTCGCGGCATTGCAGCTTCGTGGTTCTGCTTTAATGTGGTGGGAACACTACAAATCCATGCAACAGCCTGAGTATGAAATCACTTGGGAAGAATTCAAAAAGGCTTTCAGAGACCATCACCTTCCTAAAGCACTTACCGATAGGAAAATGAGAGAGTTATTGGCTCTCAAGCAAGGATCAGACACACTGTACCAATACGCGCAGAAGTTTAATAACCTCTGCCAGTATGGAGGATATCATGTGGATACCGACATGAAGAAGATGGAGCTTTTTCGTGAAGGTCTGAATAGTAAACTAGCTGAACGGCTGAACATGGTAAAATTTGACAGCTACCCCATGCTAGTGAATAATGCTATCTCCCAAGAAGATGCCATAAAGAGGGCCCAAGCCGAGAGGAAAAGAAAGGCTGACTCCATGCCCAATAATGGGCAGCGTTGCAAAATATGCATTATGCGGAAGACTTTCCTAGACTTCCAGCAGGCCTCACAGTCGGAAAGGTTAGTGGCTAAGTTGTCCCAGGATCAGACTCAAGAAAATCTTCACTTTCCTAACACTCAACAGCCGACAACCAAGCCTATTGTACCTAGTCCGAATGGTAGCGGTGAGCGTTGTTGTTTCAAGTGTGGCGAACCAGGACACTTCGCTAAGGCATGCCTGCAACCGTGCCAGACCAACAGGCAACACCAGCTAACTCAGCGTAATCAGAGACAAGTTTCCTAGTCCAGCAACAAGGGCAAGAAGAAGGTTGCTCAAGCCAGGAAGGGAAGACTCAGTTTCACTTCTGTGGTCGATATTCCAAAAGGAGCACCAGTAATGATGGGCACATTCTCTATTCGAGGAAAACCCATCCGTGTGTTGTTTGATTCTGGCGCTACACATAGTTTAATGAATGGAAAGACGCTGAGCAAAGTAGGGCTGAACTCTTGCAAGACCAATGATGCATTTACGATTAAAACAGCGGGAGGGAACATCTCTTCTGAGTTGGTGACCAGGGGAGTACACTTGGAATTAGGTAGCAGAACTGTTGACACGGACCTTATCATTTTGGGATTAGAAGGCATTGATGTCATTCTAGGAATGGACAGGATGAACCGACATAAGGTAGTACTGGATATTTCAGAGAGAATGGTAGAGATCAACTCACCAATTGTTGGAGCAACGAACCTATACCTACCTTTCAAAGATGGTGTGAATCCTCGTTCTCATGTGGCAATCACTTCTCAGCTGGAAGAAATTCCAATGGTTCGAGAGTTTGCAGATGTTTTCCCTGATGAATTGCCGGGTATGCCACCCGATAGAGATGTCGAGTTTGTCATCGAACTTCAGCCTGGCATAGCCCCTATCTCCAAAAGACCTTACCGTATGCCACCCAAGGAATTGGCAGAGTTGAAGACCCAACTTCAAGAGTTGCTAGATAAGGGTTATATTCACCCAAGTTCTTCACCTTGGGGTTGCCCAACTTTATTTGTGAAGAAGAAAGATGGTAGTTTGAGGTTATGTGTGGATTACCGACCTCTCATTGCGGTAACAATCAAGAATAAATATCCATTACCCCGCATCGATGTTCTTTTCGATCAGTTGGTTGGAGCCAAAGTTTTCTCCAAGATTGATCTTCGGTCAGGGTACCATCAAATAAAGATCAGACCATGTGATATTCCCAAGATAGCTTTCTCCACCCGATACGGTCTTTATGAGTATTTGGTGATGTCCTTTGGTCTTACCAATGCACATGCTTATTTCATGTATCTCATGAACTCCGTATTCATGATGGAACCGGACAAGTTTGTAGTGGTATTTATTGATGACATCTTGATCTATTCGAAGAATGAAGAAGAACATGCAGAACATCTCCGAATTGTTTTGCAACATTTGCGAGATCACAAGCTTTATGCGAAGTTCTCCAAATGTGAATTTTGGTTGGATAGTTTGAAATTTTGGGGCACACTATTTCCAAGGAAGGCATATCCATGGATCCTAGCAAAGTACAAGAGGTTATGGATTGGAAACCACCCAAGACCGTACATCAAATCTGTAGTTTTCTGGGTTTAGCAGGCTATTATCGTCGTTTCATTCCGGATTTTTCCAGGATCGGTGAACCTATGACTGAACTATTAAAGAAGGGAGTCAAGTTTGTGTGGAGCGAAGATTGTGAAAAAGCTTTCCACACATTGAGGCAACATCTGACTACAGCCCCAGTGCTAGTGCAGCCGGATAATTCTAAACCGTTTGAAGTATTTTGTGATGCTTTGGGTACTAGTCTCGGTTGTGTTCTTATGCAAGAAAATCCAGTCATTTCCTATGCCTCACGATCACTTTGACCCCATGAAGTGAATTACCCGACCCACGATCTTGAGTTAGCCGCGGTTGTTCATGCTCTCAAGATTTGGATGCATTATCTTATGGGAAACCGCTGTAATATCTTCACCGATCACAAGAGTCTTAAGTATATCTTCACCCAATCAGAATTGAATATGAGGAAGAGAAGATAGTTGGAACTTATAAAAGACTATGATCTAGAAGTACACTATCATCCCAGAAAAGCCAATGTTGTTGCAGATGCGCTTAGCCGTAAGGTTCACTGCAACTGCTTAACCGTGGAGTCGTATAGTGAGACTTTGTGTGAAGACTTGAGGAAGCCCCGATTAGAAATTGTGGAGCAAGGAAATCTGAATGCTATCTCTGCTGAGTCCAATCTATATGACAAAATTGTTTTGGCTCAACTCAATGATGAAAGCGTCTAGGTAATAAAACAAAAATTAGCGAAAGAAGACCCCAAATATAGTTGTTTCCGTAAGGATGCAAAAGATGTGGTGTGGTTTGAGCAACGTCTCGTAGTTCCTGTTGATCCGGAACTCCGAAAGGAAATTTTCGACGAAGCTCATCTTTCCAAATTCTCTATTCATCCCGGGAGCACCAAAATGTACCAAGATTTGAGGAAAAACTTTTGGTGGTCAAACATGAAGGTAGACATAGCCAAATATGTGTCAAAGTGTGATACTTGTCATCGCGTCAAGGCCAGCCATTTGAAATCAGCTGGTGTACTTCAACCGTTGACTATACCTTTGTTGAAGTGGGATGACATAAGTATGGATTTTATAGTGGGTTTACCCCTGACTGCCAGAAAGAAGTGTTGACGCAAAATCAGCACCTCGCGCCAAGCACACAGCAAGCCGAACGAAGCTAGCTTAAAACACGTGCCGGATCCGAAGTGTGCCAGTCAATTTTCCTGAAACTGACAAAGGATGAAAAGTAGTTAGATAAAACATGGAACTTGCCGGGTGGTACCAGACAGTTCCGTATTTACGGCTAGGCAGCCAATTAGAATGACATATAGCTATAATAAGCTATCTGTCAGCAATTTAAATACCATTCGGGAGCTTGAAAACACGAAACCAGGATATAGCCCAATGCATGACGTAAGCATGACAAAAGATCGGTCTTTGTTTAGATAGCATTGCTCGTTCGTGGACATGACCGATTTTTGGAGATAAATAACAATAAAAATAAATAAGGTGAAAGCATGATTATAAATATGAAATAAACAAGCATGCATAGGCCAAAAGCACTAGTCTATCGCATGTCTAGGTACTTTCAAACACGTCAAGCGTGATAGAAAATAAGTTAATCCACCGCATGATACAACTTGTTTGAAACCACACCACCAACCACAGATAGATTAATCCACCGCATGATACGATCTATTTATGGAAAGCTAAAAGCATACATTATTTAAAACAAACTTATGAGCACGTTCCACTCGTGGTAGCATTGCCGAATACAGTTGTACAGCCGATCCGGGTTCCGTGGAGAAGGAACAAACATTTGAAAAGTCAAAGCTTGAACCCTCAACACGTGACAATCTAGATTGATCTAAATTCGGCTATTGAGAGCACTTGATCCTTTATAATAAACAAATACTTGAAAGTACATCATATGGATCTCAAAGAGGTAAAGTTGAAACTAATCGATCTAGATTGGACAAAAGAGTGTTACATGAATTTAAACATAAAGCAAAAACTCAAAGAAACACGTGGTAACTTAATGAATCTATTAGATCTTGCCAAATCTAATAGAGCCGATAACTAGCTTCAAGCTAGATCTTAGCCTACCGCATGTCTCATGATCTAACAGGAAACCCTCTTGAACCAAGCTTAAATCCACCGCATGATACTAAGCAAGGTAACAAGACTACTTGCATCACGATCTAAATCCACCGCATGATACTAGACATGATACAAGGTTGCCGGTACTTACGGAGGTCGACGGATCGATTGCTCCTCTCGAAGAACTCGACGACTCGACTAAAGGACTCAATGTTTGGCACGAGGCCGGTTTTGTTGTGAAGATGTTCGATCCCTATTACAGACATCAAGGGTTTATATTTATACCCTTGTCCTAACACGACTCCTGGTCGACTACGAGTACAATATTTAATATCTAAATTAATGCTCCGACGCCAATGTCCATCTCGTATACGTCATCAATTCGTCTCTTCCTTACACGTCATCACATATTCCCAAAAACTTCCTTTAAAAGCGTAAACAGTCCTTTTGTCGAATGATGGTGTATTGCCGACCGCTAGCATCTTTACCGAATCCTCTGAGGGGAATTTTCCTGCCGAATGGTATTTCGTTACCAAACTCAGCCCACAAGTCAGTCCCTTTCTTGTACCAATTTTTGGTGTTAACATATGCCCCTTCAATTACGGGATAAAAGTGATTTTATTCCGGAATTGACCATAAATGCCCAACGTCTTTGAGCTAAATCTGTTCAACACCCATTCTTTCCTCTTGCAATCTGTTGGAGTCCCCGCTCAGATCCAAACCCTAGGTCATCAATCTCCCAAGCTCAAATCTTCAATGGCGGACCAAAATCAAGCTGTTCAGGTAAATCTCATCCCCTTAAGGTCCATTCGGTATTACCTTTTCGATTCCCATCTTAGATTTCTTCTTCTGTCTTTTCTTGATAGGCCCTATCCACCGAGCTTTTGATTCCCATTGAGGATAAATCATCATCCTATTTCCTCGGACCTGTGGGAATCTCTGACCCCTTGAGTTTATTGAAGCCGAATCCAAAAGAATCCCCTTTAAAGCAGCTCTGTCAAGACCCCATGAGTGGCAAGACGCTTTCAAAACCTGGCCCCTGCCCCCAATTTCAGGTTGGAGAAACTGGTATAAGAGGATACTTGAAGATAACAGTGCAAAAACCGGCAATTGGGACAGTCTTCGCATTGCTCAGTGCTTGGAGTTATCTTTGGCCAAAACTCCCAAGAATAAGAATCTTATAATTGCAGCCTGTCATTTCTAGTCAAATGGTGTCAATGCTTTCCTTTTTGGTCATGGACCAATGTCTCCCACTCTGGCCGATGTATATATGATGACCGGCCTTGATATCACAAGATCCATGTATCCTTACAAATACAAAGGCTCCACCAGGCAAAGAGGAGTATAAACAGGATTCGGATATAAAGCATATATCCAGAACCATATGTCTGATGGTCCTCTGACTGATGTTGAATACAGGGCCTTCCTGAACATGTGGCTATGCAGATTTGTCTTTTGTGGCAAAGCCAATGAGCCAACCCTGAACCATATTGCAATGGCTGAAGATTTGGCTACTGGTCACCTCATTGCCCTTGGGAAGTATCTCGTAGGAAGTGTATACCATATGCTTCATCAAACCACTCATCTGATGTACACCAGCCAAAAGATCTCTTGTGTCAATGGCCCCTGGTGGTTTGTACAAATGTGGCTGCAACTATATATGCACCAGATCGTTGGTATTAATCTCAACAATTGGTATTTTGCTTCATCCGGCTATAAGGAAGGAGAAATTCAGATTAGAAAAGGATGCCAAACCTATGGAGAAGCTGCCTCAACCATATCCATTGACCAAAACATCAGTCAACTCTTTGAGCTTTTCTTCAGAGGTTTCACCAATCCCCTTTGACTTCCTTATTTGAACAATGATAACTTGACTCTCCCTTATGGATTCACTTTTGAGAATGGATGCAATGATGTAAGATCCGTAGAAATTTTCAATATCTTTATCAATCCATGCATCCCGCCAGCAGAATTTTGTGGAGGAAGACAAAATCATAGTACCTATGAATATTATCAGCCAAACATGATAGCCCGACAGATAGGTTGTGGCCAAGTGCCCCCAAGGTTATTCCTCCACGAATTCCTCAAGCCCAGAGAGGAAATAAAAGAAAACCTGCAAGCCAAAAGGGTCTTTGAATATCAATGCAGTCCAACTATTTATACTTGGCCCTTTGTACCAACATCAATAGCTCATCCTTTTTTTATTTCCTGGTGGCAAGAGCTTCATGATCATATCTTTAGTGAGCCAGTACACTCATTTTGTCTTGAGCTAATGCCTGACTTCCAGCCAACCTCAGAGGTAATGCACTTATCTTTTTCCTTTGTCAAGAATGCCCTTCCTTACTGATCATGATTTTTGCCACTTCTTGCAAAATACAGTGCCTGCCCCTCGAGCTAGGACAATTGCTTACAATGCTGCAGGCCCAATTTCTACTTTGGGATTTAAATCCACAACTCTGGCTCAGCTGATGTCCAGATATGCTACATCAGACCCAAATCTTATCAGTTCAACTTCTGATAAGAGAAAAGCTCCATCTCTGGTTGCCCCTCCAGCTGCCAAGAAGAAAAGAACTTCCAAAAGAGTTCTTATTGAGGTAACATCTCTTCCTTCTTGAACACAAAACCATTCTCCATTCTGATAAATTTATCTTGTGCAATTTTAGACCAGAGTTCAGCAACCATCAACCACAATAGAACCTGCCAATGCCCCATCTACTAGTATGTCCTTACTATTTTAGTTCCTTTCAAAAACCATTCTTTTCATTGGCACTTACCTTCTACTTATTGTTTGCAGAAGAAACACTGGTGAATCAACCTGTAGGGAGTTCTTCTCCTCAACATGCTTCAAATCCAAGTTCACCAAGGGTCCAAACATCTTCCCCTCAAACAGAAACTTCAGCTTCACCAAGGATTCAATCATCCCCCTCTCAAGTAGAAGCTCCAGTTTCACTAGGGATGGATCCATCTTCACCTCAGCCAGAAACTTCAAATCTACCAGGGACTCCACCAGCTTCCCCTCAGTTAGAAGCTTCAGCTTTATCAGGAACTCCTCAAGCTCCTCCTCATCTAGTCATCCAAGAACTCCCTCTTGAGCTTGAAGAAATTCCTTCTCCAATTTAGGAAGCCAGGAATGAAGTAAGTATGGGCATTCAACTCTGTCATTTCCTTTCAATAAACCATCCCTAATTCAACAAAACTTTCAGGATCAGGTTGCATCATCACCAAGCTTTTCATTCACTGTGGATGATTTAACTGCCGAAAAAGATGATGAAGGATCTTCAAGCCAAGCTTTATCAGAGGAAAACCAGGCAAAACTGAGAGAAATCTTCTCTCTGCTGCAAAGAGACATCCAGGACCAAGTCAGGGATGTGGATCTCTTAGAAGAAGTTCTTGAATTCATCAATCAGGAACTTCCTGATGATATCAAAGCCTCTTTAGAGCCTATCTCTCAACTGGATAACCACTTTGCAGCAGTGAGGAGAGCCTTGAAGAATCAATCCTCTCGACCAATCCTAGAACAGAAGAGAGATAAAGCCAAGCAATTAGTGAAAGAATCACAGGCTCAAATCCAGAGCAACAAGGAATTGCTGGCTGAACTGCAGCCTACACTTGAGTTGAAATTTGCCAGGAAAGCTGCACTAGAAGCCGAACTGAAGAACCTAACAGCTGAAATTGAGGATGATAAGAAGAAGATAGCCGAACTCCCTGGATTAACAGAGAAAATCCAAAAGGAAGCTTCAACAGCTCTGATTGAATCAAACCAACTTAAGACAAAACTTTCAACCCTATCCAGAACTCAAGAAGCTGATCAGGAATTGCTGGAAAATATCAGCAAAATGATATCAGACGCTTCTAGTGTAATTTCAAAGTATTTGAACATTTGATTGTGCCAAGCAATTTGTAGCCGAATAATTGATCGTCCTTGTAATTTTGTTTACCATAAACTTCACTTTCCATTTTCTGTCTTGCCTCGTGAGTAACTTAGATGATCCATTCGGAAATTTTGGTTAGACAGTACCAGACCCGTACAGCAATCCGACCGCAACTCAACCGAGCCAGTTAACCGAATATGACTCATCTTGAATTCCAAACGACCCGACAACGATTCGGTTAAGGAAGTCTCTTCACCTTCCAAATTTCTTGGGATATGCACCACGATCTGCAGCCACTATCTCTTTGCCATCCCTATAAATAAAACTGTGGGTGCCCCCAGCCTTTCACCAAGTCTTTTGCCTTCAAGCCTTTGCCAATCTTCCTTCTCCAGCACTACCACTCCCAGAAACCTGATGGCGGGCAGCAGCAGTAGGCGCCGTGCCAGCGACGAGGCTGAAGGAAGCCGCACTGGCGCTCGTCGGAGGCGGTGATTATCAACTCCTTTTACGATTCCCTCTAGATTTCCTTCTGTTTCTGACGATCCCCTTTGTATTTTCAGGCTCATCCAGTGGAATCCGGCCCCTGCGCTGGCCGCGAACCCAGCCTTGCCGGACGACTCCTCAGAGTCGTACAACTACTCTCCCTCGCGCTACGACGAGCGCGACGCCCTCCGGTTCAAGGCGGAGCACGACGAAACCCGGCGCGAGCTGGAAGATGTTTCCAAGAAAGCCGACATCGCTGAGCTCGAATGGGAGCATCAGTGCAAGCAGCTGCTGGAGACTTTTGACGGTAAATTTATTGATTAACTTCAATCCAACTCAACTTTGAACTAACTGCCATTGTTCCACAATGCTGCAGACCGCGACGCCGAGCTTAACTGGCTGAAGAGGCTGGTGAAGCAACTGGCGAACAAGGTGAACGCCCCTGGGGACACGCCGGTAGACCGCATTGCCATGGTGGAAGACCGTGTCGATGAGGTGGCCCTTCATGGCGTTTGCCTGGGCACCACCCTTGGCTTGGCCGCCATGGGACGCACACCGGCGTCGACTATTCCACGCAGCCGAGCGGCTTCCAGGGCGGCGCACCAGAGGACGTCGACGAGATCGAGGTCATCCTGGAGCGCCACGACGGCCACGACGATGCCATTGCTGACTCCATCCATCCCCAGTCTGTGTTGAACAGGCTTTTTGACTAGTTTGTACTAGGGATGTTTGGAATTTCGGCAATAAATAATGAAATTTTAACTTTTGTGCTTGTATTGTGATGATCCCCCTTTTGCTTGTGAATGCGAATCTTTACTGTTTTTGAACGAATTCGGGAACTTTTTCTTAGCCGAACACGCAAAAAACTCCTGCCCCTTGGCACAGAATCCGCAGAAAATCTTCAATTCAGGAACCATAAACACCGTTCAATGAAAATCCTTCGCATTCGGGAAGAAAACCCTGCCCCTTGGTATTCCAATAACGCACGCCAACTAGTCATCACTCCCAATGCACTCTGACAACTAATAAAATAACCCCCTTGGTGCCCTGCAAATCGACTCGCATACACTTCCATCACTTCACATCTTCTCCCCTTGTTCCAGAGGAGAAAACCCCAAAACCATAGCGGACAAGGGAAAGCAACCCATCAAGGAAAGCAGCGCTCCACCAAAGAAGTGTACCATTCGAGAGTAAGTTTTCTGTCAATCCTTTCTTGTGCTCTCGATTACAATCTCATGGTTTACCCCTCTCTGCTTTTTTCCAGCCTTGACTTGCTTCCTGAAGAGATCTTTGGAACTGAAGAGGTTCCTGAGTACATCCTCTCCGATTCCTCCACTGAAGAAGAAAACGCCACGCCGGAACAAAGGATCAACCACCAACTGCGCCGCCGTATCCGGCATCTAGAGCACAACTTGCAGGACATCACCGCCCACTACAATGCCGAACGCGAATGCCGCATGAGCTTGGAGGTGTTGATTGGGGGTAAGATCTTCATCTTTATTTGACTCCCACGCTTAAGCTCAGATCTTCACATTTAACAACTGTTCCCTTCTCCAGATGTCTCTGATAGATACAACAACTTGAAGGCTTCCTGGGATAGCCTAATGGAAGCTGCAAGTCATGGCAACCCCCGAAGCTTCCAGGTTGCTGTTACGGTGGTCCTGGAACAATTGAAGAGGGAAGAGCTGAAGAGGAAAAACAAGGAATCAAAGGAATGAAGCATACTTTTGCTTCTTCCTCCAGGCCTTCTGCTTCCCACCCTCTTGTAATCTTAAGTAGCTGGGTTGTTAAATAAAAGCCTGCAACAAGCATCTGTAATGTAGAGTATTTTTGTACTAAGGGCAACACATTCCAGTATTGGCCATCTCCTCTGTTAGGATTTTTTGTTCTAAAGGCGGCTTCTTTCCCGAACGCCGACTGTTTCTGTGTTTCAGATGCTTGTAATCTTGGTGCTTGTAATCAACGATCAACTTCAATACTAGGATAATATTTCTTCAAATATCTTCCATTTATAGCAGCAGTAAACTCCTCTCCTAGTAGAGTTTTCAATATGTAAGCATTACCAGGTGTACATCTGACTACCCGAATAGGACCCTCCCAATTCGGGGACCATTTGCCGAACGCACTGTACTTAGTCCCGATCGGCAGTAACGCTTTCCAAACCAAATCTCCTTCTGCAAATTCCTTGACCTTTACTTTCTTGTTGCAATATTTAGCAACTCGCATCTTGTTCTTTTCAATATTTTCCAGAGCCTTAAGACGAATCATATGCAAATCCTCTAACTCGTCCATCATTAAGCCACTATAATCTTTGGAACTTAAATCCTTTTGCAAAACCACTCTTCTCGAATCTGATTGTATTTCCCAGGGCAAAATAGCATGATGCCCATAAACCAACTCATAAGGAGATGTTTTTGTAGCTCCATGAGGAGCCATTCGGTAAGCCCACAAAGCCTCATTGAGTACCGAATGCCACCTCCTAGGCTTCTGATCAATTTTCTTTTGTATAATCTTGATCATGATCTTGTTAGAAGCCTCTTCTTGACCATTATCTTGGGCATAATAAGGAGAAAAATTCAATAATTTGATTCCCATGCTTTCAGCAAACTCTCTGAACTCTGAAGATACAAATTGAGCTCCTTGATCAGTTGTAATTGTTTGAGGAATCCCAAATCTGTAGATGTTGTGTTCTTTAACAAACTCAACTATGTTTTCTAATGTTACTTTCTTCAATGGAATTGCCTCAACCCATTTCGTGAAATAATCTATTGCCAAAAGCCCAAATTTATGCCCCTTGCTAGATGGAGGATTTATCTGGCCAATCAAATCTATACCCCATCCTCTGAATGGCCATGGCTTGATAATAGGATTCAGAGCTGATGCTGGAATTATTTAGATATTCCCAAACTTCTGACAATCTTGACAACCTTTGTAATACTCAAAGCAATCTTCTAGCATCGTTGGCCAATAACATCCAGTGTGTCTAATAACCTATTTCATACGGTAAGCCGATTGATACACTCCACACAACCCATCGTGCACTTCACTCATCATTTTCTTTGCTTCTTCTTGACCCAGGCATTGCAGCAATACCCCATTTAATGATTTATAAAATAAACGCCCATCAAGAAGAACAAATTTTATAGCTTTATACCTGAGTTTCCTAGAGACCTTTCGGGATGGATTTCCCAGATAATCAACAATTTCCTTTCTCCAATCATCTTCTGCTAGATCACTCCCGAAAGCACACACATCGCTGGCAAACACTTCTTGATTTTCTCTGTAACCCGAAGCACTTTGAGCCAACCTATTTGCCTCTTCATTGTGTTCCCTAGGAATATGTTGTAGAATTACTAACTGAAAACTTTTCAAAATTTCCTTGCACTCCTCGTAGTAATTCCTCAAGATATCACTTCTACATTCATATTAGTCATTCAATTGTTTTATAACTAGCTCTGAATCTCCATAAATTTCAACTGAAATAGCCTTTGCTTCTTTCAAATATTGAAGCCCTTTAAGCAGTGCCTCATATTCAGCTTGATTATTGGTGACAGTAGGCTGAATAGGAATAGCAAACTCAAACATCTCACCTCTGGGTGAAATTAATAAAATTCCTACTCCACCGCCTTTGCCGTATGAGGATCCATCAAAGAATAAAGCCCAAGGAGTAATTTCAAGCAAATCAATTGATGGATCACGATGTTCAGTAATGAAATCAGCAATAATCTGACCTTTAATAGCTTTTGCCGATTCAAACTTCAGCTCAAACTCAGATAAAGCCAAAATCCATTTGCCAATCCTTCCATTCAAAATTGGCATAGATAACATGTGTTTAATTACATCAAACTTTGAATATACAACGCATTCGGCATTCAACAAATAGTGCCGAAACTTTATACATGAGTAATAAACAAACAGGCAAAGCTTCTCCACAGCCGAATACCTCGTTTCAGGGTCAAGCAATTTCCGGCTAAGGTACGCGACTATTCGTTCCTTTCCTTCAAATTCTTGTATAAGGGCCGATCCAATAGTTTGGGTATCGACCGCCATGTACAACTTGAAAGGCTTGTTCAACTGTGGAGGCACCAACACTAGTGGTTCCTTCATGTACTGTTTGATCTCATTGGAAACCTTTTGTTGTTCGTCACCCCATACAAATTTCTGATCTTTCTTGATCCTCAATAGCGGAGAAAAAGGCAACACCTTCTGTGATAAATTTGAAATGAATCTTCTCACAAAATTGATCTTGCCAAGCAGTGATTGCAATTCCTTGAGATTGGTTGGAGGAACAACTTCATCGATAGCTTTCATGCTTTTCTTGCCAACTTCTATTCCTCTTTCATGCACCAAAAACCCCAAGTATTCTCCAGCTGAAACCCCAAAGGCACACTTGTTCGGATTCATCTTCAACCCATGCTTTCGGGTGCACTCAAGAGTTTTCCTCACATCATCCAAGTGTGATTCATGATTCAAAGATTTGATCACGACATCATCAATGTATATCTCAACAATTTTGCTGATCAACTCATGAAAAATATAATTCATGGCTCTTTGGTAAGTTGCACCGGCATTTTTCAACCCAAATGTCATGACAATCCACTCAAAAAGGCCTATATGCCCAGGACATCTGAAGGCTGTCTTTGATATGTCTTCTATTGCTATATAAATTTGATTGTACCCTGCATTGCCATCCATGAAACTGATAACTTTATGTCCAGCAGCAGCATCAACCAATAAATCAGCAACAGGCATTGGGTATCCACCCATGGGAGTAGCTCTGTTTAAATCTCTAAAGTCTATGCAAACCCTCATCTTCCCATTTTTCTTGTAAACAGGGACGATGTTAGAGATCCACTCCGCATATCTGCATGGCCGAATGAAATTTGCATCAATCAATCGCTCAACTTCTTTTTTCACGTCAGCCAATACTTCATCCTTGTAGACCTTTCGGGGAGGTTTCTTGTAAGGTTTAAAACCAGGCTTGATAGGCAACCGATGCTCAACAATGGAACGATCCAAACCAGGCACCTCCGAATAATCCCAAGCGAAGCAATCTTTATATTCTTTCAGTAACTTGATCAATCCCTCTCTGAAACTTGAATCTAAGTTAGCACTGATAAATGTCGGCCTTGGCTTGTCACCATCTCCAATGTCAATTTCTTCCAATTTTATCAGCCGACATGAATCCACGTCCTAACTTTCCATCAGTTCCATCAATTGGATTATCCATTAAAAATTTCTATAAGAGCCGACTGCTTGAACCGGCTGTTGATCACTGCTGACTGGTTCAATAGGACCTTCACCCCAGTCCTTTCCTGAGAAGCAATATATACCTTGATACTCCCAGAAAGCTGGTTCGACGTTAGCCACGCTCACTGAATCATCTGCTTGGACCACCTCTATATCATCATCTACCCATTGAACAAGCTGTTGGTGCATGGTAGATGGGATGCAGCAATTTGCATGGATCCAGTCCCGTCCAAGCAGCAAGATATAAGCCCCTTTGCCCTCAACGACAAAGAAGGTCGTGAGCAAAGTCTTAGACCCGATCATCAGGTCCATGTGCACGCAGCCCTTGGTGTCTAAAGGATTCCCAGCAAAATCATTCAGAATTATGCTCGTTGGCGTCAAGCTTCCTGAACGTGGTGTATGGCATCACGTTGACTGCAGCTCCACCATCAACAAACATCTTGGTCAATGGCTTGCCATTGATGTACCCTCTCAAGTACAACGGCCTCATATGTCGATTCTTGGCTGGCTTGTCGAAGGTTGCTTGCTTGGCCAACACCAGCTGCGCCATCAGTCCCAGCTGCTCATCTTCATTGATGTCTGGCGACACTTCTTCCTGCACAACCTGATTAGCTGGAGCCATGAACTCATTCAGCAAAAAGCATACCATGCATGTTGGAGCCGAACAACCAGATCCATCAGGCCTGTCCTTTGGACGCCACACCTGCTTCCTCTTGATTCCTGCTTGTTTCAACTCTTGATTTCTCAAGCGCTGAACTCTTCTCTTTTGGCTTCTCCTCAAGCCAGGTGGGCACCATTGTCCTTCTTGCCAGACTTACTCACGCTCTTGCTCTTCATGATCAACCCACTTTTGATCAGCATATCTTTTCCTTGGGTGATCGTCCACTTTATTAATTTTTACGCGCCGACCGTCATTGGGATGTATCCTTCCAATTCTTTCATGGATGGATCGACGATTGACAGTATCCTTCCTATATTCAGTATATCTGTCACTGCATTCAGCGCAATTGTTCAATGTGGGGAGCTTTAAACCCTCATTCCAGCAGTGCCTGAAGAACGCACACCCCCAATGTGCACGCTCCTGTTCTCGTGCATGTTCTTCCAGTTCTCTTTTGTGCACTTCTTCTTCAAACCTCCGCTTCTCCTCTTCGTATTTTTGTTTCTAGTAGCGTTCTTTCTCTTGCTGACGCTGCCACTAGTTAAGGAGAATACGTGTAGTCACCCTGGGCTTGGATCTGGAAGATTCCCCCACTTCAATCTGGCTTCTCAGGATGCGAGGCGCTTCTTTGTGGACTTGTTCCACTGTCACTTGTCGAGTAGGATCAACTGATCCATCCTACTTTGCTCTTGCTGAAGTTAAGACCTTCACTTTCCCCTTTTCCTTAGCGGTCACCATGTTAACAGAAAAACCAACCATGTTCTAAGGGAAAGGGTTGCCATCCAGCTTCATTTTATTATCAAATTTCAAGTGACCCTCCTAGATAGCCTTCTGGATCCTCATCTTGAAAATCCTGCAATTATTGATAGAGTGAGAATTCCTGTCGTGAAATCCACAATATCTTTTCTCTTTAACTCCATCGGGCCGAAGCATAGAATGCCCCTCTGGCAACTTGATTCGGCCTTCCTTTACTAGGAACTCAAAGAGCTTGTCAGCCTTGGTCACGTCAAAGTCATACGTGCCCTTGGCTTGCTTTATCCATCGCTGGTTCATAGTTAGTGGCTCTTTGCTCCACACCATCTGTTAACACCAAAAATTGGTACAGGAGGGAGTCTGAATTGTGGGCCCAATTTGGTAAAAAATCCCGTCCAGCGGGGGAAGATTTCTTCAGAAGATTCGGCGGAGATGCTTGCAGTCGGCAGTTTGCTTCCGTTCGGCAAGAGGACTGTTTGCTGATTTCGTGGTATCGTGTGGTGACGTGGCCCGAGCAGAAGGGACGAATGGATGGATAAGCATTCGCATTCGGGCGATAATTTAGGTATCAAATATTGTGCTCGTAGTCCACCAGGAGTCGTGCCACGACGGGGTATAAATATGAACCCTGGATGTATGTAATTGTATTCGCACATTTTCACAACAAACCGGCTTTACACAAAACCTTCGAGTCCTCTAGTCGTGTCGTCGAGTTCTTCGAGAGGGTTCAACGATCCGTCGACCTCCGTAAGTACTGACAACCTTGTATCATGTCTAGTATCATGCGGTGGATTTAGATCATGATGCAAGTAGTCTTGTTACCATGCTTAGTATCATGCGGTGGATTTAAGCTTGGTTCAAGAAGGTTTCTTGTTAGGTCATGAGCCATGCGGTGGGCTAAGATCTAGCTTGGAGCTAGTTATCGGCTCTATTAGATTTTGGCAAGATCTAATAGATTCATTAAGTTACCACGTGTTGCTTTGAGTTTTACTTTATGTTTAAATTCATGTAACACCTTTTTGCCCAATTTGGATTGATTCGGATCGGCTCTGTCTTGTTTGGTGACCTTTACATTGCACGTTCACATCTTGGCTCAATAAGGTACGTGGATCACGTGTTTCGCAAATAGCCGAAACCAAACCAATCTAGGTTGTTACGTGTTGCGGGTTCAAGCTTGTCAATCTTGTGTAAATCTTGACAGAACCGGGTATCATGCGGTAGATGCAGGTTTTTGGGTTGTTTTTAGATCTAATCATCCGGTGGATTAGATTTCGATTCAATCTGATAAGTTCATCATCTTTGGCAATGTTTGTTCCTTCTCCATGGACCCCGATTCGGCTGTATAACCGCATTCGGTTATGCTTTCATGAGTAAAACGTGTTTATAAGTTATGTTTTAAACAACGCATGCTTTTAGCTTTCCATATTTAGATTGTATCATGCGGTGGATAGATCTTTCTGTGGTTAGTGGTGTGATTTCAAACAAGTTGTATCCTGCGGTGGATTAACTTGTTTGAATTCATGTTTGGCGGGTTTTAAAGTACCTAGACATGCGGTAGACTAGTGCTTTGGGCCTATGCATGCTTGTTTATTACATATTTATGATCGTGCTTTACTTTATTTATTTTTATTGTTACTTATCCTCGAGGATCGGTCACGATCTTGTGCACGAGCAATGTTATCTAAACAAAGACCGATCTATCGTCATGCTTACATCATCCGTTCGGCTATGTTCTGTTTTACGTTTTAAAGCTCCCGAATGGTTTCTAATCTGTTGGCAGATAGCTTCTCATAGCTATATGTCATTTTGCATGGCTCTCTAGCCGCAAATACGGAACTGTCTGTTACCACCCGGCAAGTTCCAAGATTTGGTATTTAACTACTTTGTCTTTTGTTAATTTTCAGGGAAAATTGACTGGCACGCTTTGGAATCTGTTCATGTGTTAAGCTAGCTTGTTCGGCTTGTTGTGTGCTTGGCGCAGGATGCGGATTTTGCGTCAACACCATCTCAGTTGCGGCTATCTCCTCCTCCTCATCAATCTCTTCCCCTTGATCAGCTCTCTCGAGGATTGGTTGTAGATGTCAGCTATATCAATGTGCTTGGCAAACCTGGAGTCTTTCTTGAATCCGTAAGCTTGATTGCTCATTAATGACAACCTCTGTGACAATTGACCAAGATTGTCAAATTCCATGCCGAATAGCTTCTCCCGAATAGCTGGCAACATACCCGCAACAACCATGTCAGCCAATTGATCATCTGGCAAATTCAAAGAGTAGCACATGCCTTTGGTCTCTCTGAATCTTCTGAGAAATTCCATGGGTGTTTCATTGTGCCTCTGTCTCAGGGTGGCCAGATCAATTAGCTTTTTCTCATTACTGCCACTGAAGTAATGAGCATGGAACTTCTGTTCCAAATCCTTCCAGGAACAGATCGATTGAGCAGGCAAAGAAGCAAACCATGTAAAGGCCGGGCCTGTCAGTAACAAAGGAAAGTATCTGATCCTAAACGCTTCATCAACCGAAGCTTCCCCAAGCTGCATCAAGTATCGGGCTATGTGTTCCACAGTACTTGTATCATCTTGCCCAGAGAACTTTGTGAAATCTGCAGGAGGTTTCACTCTTGGTGGCAAAGCCACCCTGTGGTACCACTCTGGGAAAGGAGGTGTATAAACTTGCCCCTACATCTTAGGTTTCAGACCGAATTGATTTTGCAAAACATCGGCCATTTTCTGCACCATAAGATCAACATTAGCATCTTGGTCCCCTGACCTTCCAACAGGTCCATTAAGCATTCCTGCAGCTGCACCATATCCAGGGTTTGAGAAAGCATCAATGGCGCCATAGTCCATGATTTCTGAATACCCCTCACCATACAGATTCTTCTATAGCCTGTTGTTGGCTGGGGCTATCCTATAAGTGGAGTTAGGTGGAACTCCAGAAGAACCGAACGCCAGATCTCCATAAGTAGGCCTGTTGGGCATTGCCTGATACGGGTTCAGCTGTTAGACTGGGCGACCTCTAGTGCTTTGTAGAGGCGGTTGGATTGGTTCGCTTCCCACGCTTTGCGGAGGCGGTTGGATTGGTTGGCCTCCCATACTTTGCAAAGGCGGCTGAGCACTCGCATCTCGAGTTGGTTGAGCAGCACTAGTTTCCCCAACCTCTACAGTAGATGTTTGAGGCGATACTCGACTGAGTGTCCTCTCCATACCTGGGCCAAAGACTCCAACCATCATCTGCTTGAACATGGTCAAGAAAGTAGTATGATGTTTGACCATTATGCTTTCCATAATTTGTTGAAAAGCATTCATAGTCTCCTGTTTCTCCTTAGCAGTCGTGGTGTCAGGCTCCCCTGGCAGTAGAACCCTTGGCATGTCTGATTTGAGATACGGCACACCACTTCTATTCTTGCCAAATGACATCAAACACTTTTGTTGAAACTGGTCAATGACATCTTTCAACTGAATCCGCTGTTCTGGAGACAGGTCATCCATGGTGACATCCATGACATCATGAATATCAGGCATCTTGAATCAGCTAGAGGGTCCCACTGGGCGTGCCAAAAAGTGTGTTGACACAAAATCAGCACCTCGCGCCAAGCACACAGCAAGCTGAACGAAGCTAGCTTAAAAAACGTGCCGGATCCGAAGCATGCCAATCAATTTTCCTGAAACTGACAACGGATGAAAAAGTAGTTAGATAAAACATGGAACTTGCCGGGTGGTACCAGATAGTTCCGTATTTACTTCTAGAAAGCCAATTAGAATGACATATAGCTACAATAAGCTATCTGTCAGCAATTTAAATACCATTCGGGATCTTTAAAACATGAAACAAGGATATAGCCGAATGCATGATGTAAGCACGACAAAAGATCAGTCTTTGTTTAGATAGCATTGCTCATTCGTGGACATGACCGATTTTTGGAGATAAATGTTGACGGTGTATTTTGGTACACCAAGCATGTTCATTACACTTTGATTTGGATTTGATTATGGAACTAACCCGCCACTAGGCACACTAATCATATAACAAGTTCATCTATGTGCATGCATTTGAAAGTGTTGTGTTTATGTAGGAAAACATGGACATAAAGGACGGATTCGCAACAAGTTCAAAGGAGCATTTACGGAGTCTTGTTCGTGTTCATGAGCTTGATGAAATCACTTCCAATGGTGGCAAGGACCGAAGTGCTACGAGGAACACCCCCGGGGATTGAAGCGTAAAAGACCGAACTTCATGCGCGGAGAACCTCCATCTTGGACGCGAGGATGACATCTTCAAAATCATGCAAGTGGAAGGGGCAAAGTGCATAATCACCTGAGGACCCATGGGAGCGAAGGGGCGACCGAACCGGGCCGAGATGGTCCTGGGCCGGTCGGCCCAGGCCGGCCGACCCAACCCACTCCGGTGGTCGGTTTGGCCCCCCTTTCCTTGCACCCGAAGGATCTTCAACCCTAAAACCCCGGAGGGGCCGCCATTCGAGGGAGAGAGAGCCATTCGCACAGGGAGGCCATCCACAAGCTAGAGAGAGAGGAGGGAGATCTCCGGAGGGAGATCAACCACCTCGAAGGAAGTACCTTCACGTGGAGAAGGAAGACACCGTCGGAAGAGAAACAATGATCAACGGTGCTATGTACAGCACCTTGATGGCGTAATCTCCTTATTCATCCATGGGTTGTAATCGATCTTGAGATGTAATCATACTTTGTCGGATTATCTATCTATCATCTTGTGTTGAATATACTTTAATGCTTAAGGTTAGCTACCGTGCCGTAAAGGAAGTAGAGCCCCAATGCTTCCTTGGATCCATTCAATACGCCGTGTCCATCATAGGTCTAGTCATGAATAACTTCGCGTAGTGATAGTACGAGAGGAGGGAAAGGGCGAAACCATGGTCACAACCCCCGATAGATTAGATTGGTTTTAATGTCTTTAATTGATTGCATGATCGTAGACCTATGGGCGAGTGTCTCCTATCTTGATTGCTTATCGTTCTCTCTAGTGTAGTTTAGTAGTTTTCTAGTATAATAGTAGTTAGGGTTTTAGTAGCTAGTGCATAGAAGTAGATTGAACGCTTGTAATCCCCTTGCTCCGCGGATTGACAAGAACCTTGGGAATCCCGTGGTGAAAAAGGTGTGGGGTCCGTACGCTTGCGGATCGTAGAGGGATACGTCTTTTATCCGTCAACAAGCCCCTTTTACTGGCGTCGTTGCCAGGGAGCAAGCTAGTTTACATCGTTTGGTTTGCATCTAACTTAGTTTTATAATTTAGTTTATCTTTTGTTTGCTATATCTAACATATATTATCTAGAAAACCACTTGTTTCGTTTTGTTTTTGTTTTTATCTTATTGTCTAGATGGTGTTCGTCAGTCAACCCGTGGAAGAACCGGAGAAATCATTAAGGGATTACACTAGCCCTCGATGTGAAGACATAAAAGTACAAGAGTCGGATTCGAAGCTCGAAGCGACCAAGTATGAAATTAAATCCAAGATCATCGAGATGGTGGCGGCAAACCCATTCGAAGGGACGGTTACGGAGAACCCATATAGACACATAAGGCATTTCACGACGCTATGCAACACGGTGCGTCAAGAAGGAGTTCCCGATGAATGGTTCAAATGGAATCTCTTTCCCTACTCACTTGCCGGCAATGCAAAGACATGGTACTCGTTTTCGTCCTTCGAAGTTGAAGGCAATTGGAACAAGTTGACAAAGAAGTTTTGCGAGAAGTTCTTCATTAGAAAGGTTCAACATCTAACGAGGCAAGTGGTCACTTTCAAGCAAGGAGAAGAGGAAGGGATAGACCAAGCCTGGGATAGGTTTAATGAGTTAATCGAACAAGGACCAAGACTCGGCTTCTCCGGTGACGTACTCTTGCATATATTTTTCTTTTCCCTAACCCCTAGTTGCATGCAACACGTCCAAATGTGTGCAGGCGGGGATCTCATGGAGAAAACACTCACGGAAGCCGCCCAAAAAGATTAGTAAAGCGGCTGCCATGCGAAGAGATTGGGAAACAAGACTTGCGGAAGAGCCGGAATACAATTCAAGGAAGAAGAAGTGTGCTGAATTTTCTAAAGAGGCAACCCCGGAAGTCACAAAAGAGGAGCCAATCCCGGGAAAGCTTGAAGAAGAACACATCAAGTCAAGCACTACCCCGAGCGTTGACTTCGTCGTACCAAATGAGACAATCAAGAGAAGCATGTCAAGCGCGAAGCCACTAAGGGAGTTCGAACCAATGGATTGGGTTCCGATCGATTACGGAGAAGTATTCGACAAGAGAAGACCGTTCCCTAATCAAAAGGGAATGGCAAGAGCATTGGAAGTGGATTTTCCACCGGAAAGGAAAGCGGAAGAATCATACGACCTTGAAACCACCGGTGAGATCTTTCAAAAGCTCTTTGGAGATGATGAAGTGGATCCGGAACACATAGCCGAGGTGAAGAGAATCATGGGGATCAAGCCCGAAGCATCACCATACGCTCTCCTCACCGAAATTTACTCGATAGGATCCGAAGAAGAAGAGAAGATGGCACCACGCTTGAGTTGCGAGATCAACGGAGTTCAATGCAAAGCTTTATGCGACATCAGAGCCCAAGTAAGTATCCTATCTTCTAAAATTTACGATAAAGTTCAAGACCACAACCTAGACTTAGCTCCAACATCAACGAAATTAATTATGGGAGATGGTAGAACTATTAAACCTCTAGGTATTACTTGCAACATGAAAGTAAAAATCTCTGGAAAATGTATACCAACCGATTTCTTTGTTATTGATGCTTACCATAGTAATCATGATCACATAATCTTAGGTAGGCCCTTTCTTAAGTTGGTTGATGCCGTGTTAGATGCCGGAGAAGGCAAAGTAACAAGAACCTTAATGGAACAAAGTACACATATAATTTTCTTCGCGTATCTAAACACCCTACACCCTTTCCTCCCGAAGACGAAGAAGTAGAGGAGATAGATAGCCTTTGTTTTGTTGAAACCCTTAGAGACCCGCTGCAAAGAGCGATGGAAAATCAAATTAGTAGTCAACAAGATGAAGAACTAGAAGAAGCAACAAAGGGCTGAGAACCACATGATGGAAGCGTGGAGGAAGGGAAATTCGAAGATATAGGAGAGATTAAACCCGAGGAGCCACAAGCGCCCAAGGTAGACCTTAAACCTTTGCCCAAAGGATTAAAGTATGAATTTTTGGGCCCAGACAAGACCTATCCAGTCATCGTGAGCGACGAGTTGAGTCCCGAAGAAAATGAGAAGTTGCTGATTTTATTAAAAAACATAGGAAGGTGATTGGATATTCGATTAATGATCTCAAAGGTATTAGCCCAGCCTTTTGCACTCATCGTATACCAATGGAAGACCAATGTAAGCCCGTAGTGGACCACCAAAGGAGGCTAACTCATGCCATGCGAGAGGTAGTAAAGAAAGAGGTCATCAAGTTACTTGATGCCGGAATCATCTACCTGGTTCCGCATAGCGAATGGGTGAGCCCGGTACATTGTGTACCAAAGAAAGGAGGTTTGACCGTGGTGAAGAACGAGAAGAACGAATTGATACCACAAAGAACCATGACCGGGTGGCGGATGTGTATTGATTATCGTAAGCTCAACAAAGCAATGAAGAAAGATCATTTCCCCCTACCATTCATCGACGAGATGCTCGAGAGATTAGCAAACCACGCTTATTTTTGCTTTCTCGATGGATACTCGGGGTTCATGCAAATTCCCATTCACCCGACGACCAACACAAAACAACGTTTACATGCCCTTACGGAACGTTTGCATATAGAAGGATGCCCTTCGGTCTATGCAACCGCTCCGGCCTCTTTTCAACGTTGTATGATGGCCGTATTTTCGGAATTCATCGAAGAAATTGTCGAGGTGTTCATGGATGATTTTTCCATTTATGGGAAGACGTTCATGGATTGCTTGACAAACTTGGAAAAGGTCCTCACGAGGTGTGCGGAGGTAGACTTGGTGTTAAATTGGGAAAAGTGCCACTTCATGGTTAAGCAAGGCATAGTGCTCGGACATGTTATATCCGAAAGAGGCATTGAAGTGGACAAGGCTAATGTAGAGATGGTTGAGCAACTCCCACCTTCAACGGATGTTAAGTCCTTAAGGAGCTTTTTAGGCCATGCCGGATTTTATTTATTAAGGACTTCTCAAAGATCACTAAGCCTTTAATGCATATTCTTCAAAAGGATGTGGCTTTCTACTTTGATGAGAAGTGCCTAGCGGCATTCCGGACCTTGAAAAGTGCGTTGGTGAGTGCTCCCATTATTCAACCTCTGGATTGGAGCCAACCTTTCGAGATCATTTGTGACGCAAGTGACTACGCCGTAGGCGCGGTTTTGGGTCAAAGAAAGGAAGGCCGAGTTCACGCCGTTTACTATGCTAGCAAAACTCTTAGTGGGGCGCAATTAAATTATGCCACTACAGAAAAGGAGTTGCTAGCGGTAGTATTCGCTTTCGAAAAATTCAAATCTTACATCGTGAACTCGAAGGTCATTGTTTACACCGATCATGCAGCCATCAAGTATCTCTTGGCTAAGAGGGAAGCTAAACCACGTTTGATTCGTTGGATCCTTCTTCTCCAAGAATTTGATGTTGAAATTCGTGATAAAAAGGGGGTGGAGAATGTTGTGGCCGATCATTTGTCTAGGATGAATCGTGGACAAGATGATAAAGAGCCCATAGAAGATAAGATGAGAGATGACCACCTCTATCGAGTGCTCGATAAAGACACTTGGATGATTGATATCATTCGAGCGATTCAGAAGATGCCTCTCAATCATCTAGATAAAAACTCTCAAAAGAAAATAATCTCCGAAAGTAGAAAGTACTTTTGGGATGCACCATACCTCTTCAAACTTGGCAATGATGGAGTCATGAGAAGATGTGTGCCAAGAGAAGAGAGGGTAGAAATTCTAAGAAAGTGCCACTCGGCGGAGTACGGTGGACACTATAGCCATTTTCGAACCCAAGCAAAAGTATGGTCAAGTGAATTCTTTTGGCCGGAGATGCATAAAGATACTAAAAGATATGTTGCATCATGCCCTGAATGCCAAAGAACCGGAAACATCTCTCAAAGAAATTCTATGCCTTTGAAATACAACCTACAAATCGATATATTCGATGTATGTGGTATAGACTTCATGGGGCCTTTCAAAAACTCATGCGGATACGAGTATATTCTAGTCATGGTTGATTATGTATCCAAATGGGTAGAGGCTATGCCATGTCGTAAAGCTTCCACGGAGGAGTCCATTACTATGATCAAGAACGTGATTTTTCCACATTTCAGTACACCGAGAATCTTGATAAGTGATGGAGGAAGTCACTTCACCGGCATGAATTTCAAAAAGTGCTTGTCCAAGTTGGGGATTGAACATAGGGTCTCTACGGCCTATCACCCACAAACAAACGGACAAGCGGAAACGTCAAATAGGCAATTAAAAAGCATCCTCAACAAAACCATAGAGAAGGGAGGCAAAGATTGGTCAAAGAAATTGGATGGAGCTTTATGGGCTTATCGAACGGTGTTCAAGACACCGATAGGTATGACCCCTTATCAATTCATCTATGGAAAAGCTTGCCACCTTCCGGTTGAGTTGGAACATAAATCCTATTGGGCGATTAAAGAGATGAACCTCGATCTCGATGCCGCGGTGGTGAAACGAAGGATCCAAATAAGCGAGCTAGAGGAGATGAGGTTGAAAGCATATGAAAATGCAAGCATATACAAAGAGAGAATTAAAAGGTGGTATGATAAAAGATTGAAAAAGAAAGAGTTTAAAGAAGGAGATAAGGTCCTCCTCTAATTTTCGAGGTTTAAAACCTTCGGAAAGGTGAAATTGCAAAGCAAGTGGGACGGACCTTATGTTGTGCATTCGGTGCTCTCCAACGGAGTCGTAACCATTATTGATATAAAAGGTGATCAATTTAAGGTGAATGGTCAACAACTTAAGGTTTACTACGAACCCGACGTTGTGCCCCTTTACCATGTTGATGTCTTCACCATGGAAGAAGAGCCCGATCGTCCGACCTAGGACAAAAGACAAGGCATGGATTTTTGTAAATAATTTTTCTTTTAATTTTCTAGAGTTTCTCACGAAGATTTACTGGGCCAACTTTTTCCCATGGGCTAAGGAGGCGAAAAAAGGGCGGTGCACGAAAAACTGGACCGGCCCGGCCCCCGAGACAGGGTGGGCCGGCCGGCCCAGTTCGACCGGCCCGGTAGGGTCCCGGCAGCGGATGTCCCCGATTTTTGCCCGAATTGCTCCTTTTCGACTTCCTTGTTCGGTCAGAAAATTTTAAGGGAAGTTTAAAAAAGGAAAATGGGGTTCCTAGGGTTTTTCTCTTCGGACTATTTATTTGGTCGAATTGGGAGCTCGGGAATCAATCCCTTCAAGCAATATTTTGCACCCACGCAGCAGCCATTGTGTCCCCAAGGAGCTTAGAGTTGAAGCAAGAAGCCAAGGATCCATCGATGGAGGAGGCGAAGCGATGTGAGCTCAAGCTACTCGTCGAGATCAAGAGGACCGCCCGCATCCGTTGCAGAGGGCGTGTCCCGACCGGAGCTATAGCATCTCGCAACCCCGTCGAAGGAGAGAAGGTCCCTACGCCCGTTCGAAGGTCGGCGCGCATCCAAGGCATGAAGCGGAAAGACTACAAGGAGGTGTCGCCCGAGCCTAAGGATTTTGGGGGTAGCGACTACTCTGACGATCGTAGCCCGAGCTCGTGGGCGGCCGCCGGAAGAGATGATAACGATCTTTACATTTGGGATGAGTGCCCAAGGAGAAGATTCCCGAAGGCCCCAACGGCGGCGGTGATGACGGCAGCGATGACAATGGTGGTGGTGACGATGGCGGCGACGACGGTGGCGACGACGGTGGGGACGATGGCAATGACGACCCGTTCGGATTGCATCCAATGTGTTGTGCGGCTTGTCGTCACTCCATCGCGGATCTCTACGCGTCGGTCGACGAAAGCCATGGAGGCGATGAAGCAACGTTTGGAGGATTTGGAGCGCGTAGTTGAAGACGACTACAAGTTCCTTAACCGCAACGTGCGCAAACTCGTTGGCATGGTCGGGAACATGAGAGGCAAGTGGTGCAATAGTTGCGGGAAGTACCACTAGGTCTAGTTTTTCCCCTTAGGAATTTTGTAAGATACGACGAGGACGTCGTATATTTTTAGCGTGGGGGAGAGCTAGCTAGCTAGACTTAGCTTTTGAGTTTCAAAGTTTAGGTTCGGTTTAGTCTTCGAGAGAGAGAGTCTTAGAGTTTAAAGAGTCTTAATTTTTGAGTGTGTTTTTAAATTTTTGCAAGTTTGAAGTGTCTTAAATTAGTGTTGAGTCAAAGAAAATCAAATAAAAAGAATCTTTATATATATTTTGTGTGTTTTGTGTGATGCTTATCTTCATTCACTTGTTTGTTTATCTTTGATTCTTGATATATGAACATAAGTGTGTGGTTTGAAAAACGTTTACCGTGGTGCTTAGTGGAATTGCTACTACTTAAAGTACCCATACCGCACTTCGATCTTGAGCTTCACATGTTAGTTGTGCTATGTTCAATGCTAAAAATTGGAGGATTTCAGTTCTGAAAATTATCTTAAAAACCTTGTAATAAAGTTTAGCAAAACCTCTTTTTCCGAGTTGAGAGTGAAAAAATATCCTATACAAAGCCAATTTATTTTTTGCTCCACCATAAGTGTGATTAGCACGATGAGTTAGGCTAGGATCCTTCTCTCTTGGGAGTTTTAATTTCGAGCAATGATCATGTTCTTGTACTTATCTTTTGTTGCTAGCCTCTTCATACATTCGGTAACGTGACTTTCACATCGGAAGTCCCGTACATCGCCGAATTCCATACCCAACCCTATACATCTCTTTTGTACATTGCATTCCTTGAACACAACCTATTCTAAAAGTTTCGTCTCGTCTCTAGCATGGATTATTTAAAATTTCAGATTGTATGCATGCAAGAAAGAGAGGAGTTGAGAGCTTTGAAAAGTTGTCAAGAGAGGGAAAAATAAAGAGAAAAGTATGAGTATGGAAAAGAAAGAAAGAAAGAAAGAAAGAAAGAAAGAAAGAAAGAAAGAAAGAAAAAATATATGTGAATGAAAGAATAAAAGGAAAAAAAAGAGAAAAGAGGAGGTAGCAATAAAGATATGAGAGGGATGAATCAAGTGAAAGAAAAGAAAAATAAAGTGTAAGGAAGGATGTCACGTTGTTGAGAGACGAGACTTTCATTCTTTTCCAACCATGTGCAATCCGGCAACGAGGACGTCATCGGTGCCTCATAGTCATAATTTTCTTTTGCCCTTGCACATGTCCACCATTCTAAATCTTCTCATCCTTGATATCCCTACATATGGTTAATTCTCATGATCATTGGCTTTGAAAGATAAACAACCATTAGAGGAAGTTCTTAGTTTGACGATACTTGTGTTGATTACACTAGCCCTACCTATAGCTCCACTTTACATGTTATATGAGAGACTTATGGGAGGTGAGAGTTTTATAAAATTGGTTTAGGATAGCCACCTGATATGAGTGACTTGAGAGAGCTTGGAGAAAGGTTTTTGTCTAATACTTGTTGTAGGAATTTTGATTGAAAAATCATAAAAACCCTCCAATGGAGGCAAAGAAGTAAGCATGGCTGAATTTGAAGACTTCGAGTGAAGAGTTTGAGTTGTGGGGTAAATCTTGACGTGGTAAAAATTCTAAATGCCCATGTTTATGTTTGATGATCACTACTTTATGTTTATGTATTAAAGATGAAAGGATTGACTAACTTGTGGAGAAGGATTAGCGGTACACGATTACAACACTTTGGACGAAGTTCTTTTACGAGTACTTGCTTGAGGACGAGCAAGAGCTAAGCGTGGGGGAGATGCTGACGGTGTATTTTGGTACACCAAGCATGTTCATTACACTTTGGTTTGGATTTGATTATGGAACTAACCCGCAACTAGGCACACTAATCATATAACAAGTTCATCTATGTGCATGCATTTGGAAGTGTTGTGTTTATGTAGGAAAACATGGACATAAAGGATGGATTCACAACAAGTTCAAAGGAGCATTTACGGAGTCTTGTTCGTGTTCATGAGCTTGATGAAATCACTTCCAATGGTGGCAAGGATCGAATCTCTACGAGGAACACCCCCGGGTATTGAAGCGTAAAAGACCGAACTTCATGCGCGGAGAACCTCCATCTTGGACGCGAGGATGACATCGTCAAAATCATGCAAGTGGAAGGGGCAAAGTGCATAATCACCTGAGGACCCACGGGAGCGAAGAGGCGACCGAACCGGGCCAAGATGGGCCTGGGCCGGTCGGCCCAGGCCAGCCGGCCCAGCCCACTCCGGTGGTCGGTTCGGCCCCCCTTTCCTTGCACCCAAAGGATCTCCAACCCTAAAACCCTGGAGGCGCCGCCATTCGAGAGAGAGCCATTCGCACAGGGAGGCCATCCACAAGCTAGAGAGAGGAGGGAGATCTCCGGAGGGAGATCAACCACCTCGAAGGAAGCACCCTCACGTGGAGAAGGAAGACACCGTCGGAAGGGAAACCATGATCAACAGTGCTATGTCCAGCACCTTGATGGGGTAATCTCCTTATTCATCCATGGGTTGTAATCGATCTTGAGATGTAATCATACTCTGTCGGATTATCTATCTATCATCTTGTGTTGAATATACTTTAATGCTTAAGGTTAGCTACCGTGCCGTAAAGGAAGTAGAGCTCCAATGCTTCCTTGGATCCATTCAATACGCCGTGTCCATCATAGGTCTAGTCATGAATACCTTCGCGTAGTGACAGTACGAGAGGAGGGAAAGGGCGAAACCGTGGTCACAACCCCCGATAGTTTAGATTGGTTTTTATGTCTTTAATTGATTGCATGATCGTAGACCCATGGGCGAGTGTCTCCTATCTTGATTGCTTATCGTTCTCTCTAGTGTAGTTTAGTAGTTTTCTAGTATAATAGTAGTTAGGGTTTTAGTAGCTAGTGCATAGAAGTAGATTGAACGCTTGTAATCCCCTTGCTCCGCGGATTGAGAAGAACCTTGGGAATCCCGTGGTGAAAAAGATGTGGGGTCCGTATGCTTCGGATCGTAGAGGGATACGTCTTTTATCTGTCAACAATAAATAACAATAAAAATAAATAAGGTGAAAGCATGATTATAAATATGAAATAAACAAGCATGCATAGGCCAAAAGCACTAGTCTACCGCATTTCTAGGTACTTTCAAACCCATCGAGCGTGATAGAAAATAAGTTAATCCACCGCATGATACAACTTGTTTTAAACCACACCACCAACCACAGATAGATTAATCCACCGCATGATACGATCTATTTATGGAAAGCTAAAAGCATACATTATTTAAAACAAACTTATGAGCACGTTCCACTCATGGTAGCATTGCCGAATACAGCTGTACAGGCGATCCGGGTTCCGTGGAGAAGGAACAAACATTTGAAAAGTCAAAGCTTGAACCCACAACACGTGACAATCTAGATTGATCTAAATTCGGCTATTGAGAGCACTTGATCCTTTATAATAAACAAAGACTTAAAAGTACATCATATGGATCTCAAAGAGGTAAAGCCAAAACTAATCGATCTAGATTGGGCAAAAGAGTGTTACATGAATTTAAACCTAAAGCAAAAACTCAAAGCAACATGTGGTAACTTAATGAATCTATTAGATCTTGCCAAATCTAATAGAGCCGATAACTAGCTTCGAGCTAGATCTAAGCCTACCGCATGGCTCATGATCTAACAGGAAACCCTCTTGAACCAAGCTTAAGTCCACCGCATGATACTAAGCAAGGTAACAAGACTACTTGCATCACGATCTAAATCCACCGCATGATACTAGACAAGATATAAGGTTGTCAGTACTTACGGAGGTCGATGGATCGATTGCTCCTCTCAAAGAACTCGATGACTCGACTAAAGGACTCGATGTTTGGCACGGGGCCGGTTTTGTTGTGAAGATGTTCGATCCCTATTACAGACATCAAGGGTTTATATTTATACCCTTGTCCTAACACGACTCCTGGTCGACTACGAGTACAATATTTGATATCTAAATTAATGCTCCGACGCCAATGTCCATCTCGTATATGTCATCAATTCGTCTCTTCCTTATATCCGGGCCACGTCATCACGTATTCCTGAAAACTTCCTTTAAAAGTGTAAACAGTCCTTTTGCCGAATGATGGTGTATTGCCGACCGCAAGCATCTTTACCGAATCCTCTGAGGAGATTTTTCCTGCCGAATGGTATTTCGTTACCAAACTCGACCCACAAGTCAGTCCCTTTCATGTACCAATTTTTGGTGTTAACAAGATGGATTCTATCTGGGTTATAGTGGACTGATTGACTAAGACTACTCATTTCATCGCAGTGCACACCACTTAATCCGTCCAAGATTATGCAGAACTCTATATCAATCAAATTGTGCGCCTGCACGGGATTCCCAAGACCATTGTTTCTGATCGAGGTACTCAATTTGTGGCTCGTTTTTGGGGCATGAATCTTTGGGAACCAAATTGATTTGTAGTTCGAGTTATCATCCTCAGACCAATGGTCAGACCGAGCAAGTCAATCAAATTGTGGAAGACATGCTGAGAGCAAGCATCATGCATTTTGACAAGAGTTGGGACAATTGTCTGTCTTTGGCAGAATTCTCTTATAACAATAGGTATCAAGCCAGTTTGAAGATGGCACCATTTGAAGCTCTTTATGGACGACGATGTCGAACTCCTTTGAATTGGTCAGAAGCCGAAGAGCGAACGCTCTTTGGTCCAAATTTAGTTAAAGACGCAGAAGAGAAGGTAGAGGTGATCAGAGAAAACTTGAAGTTAGCTCAAATGAGACAAAAGAGTTACCATGACAAAGGGACAACACCCTGACACTATGAAGTGGGTGATTACATGTACCTCAAGGTTTCACCGACCAAAAGTGTACAAAGATTTGGCGTCAAAGGGAAACTAGCCCCACGATATATTGGCCCATACGAGATCATCGAGGTATGTGGACCAGACGCTTATCGCATCCGACTTCCGGATCGATTCTCGGCTGTGCACAATGTGTTTCATGTGACACAATTGAAGAAAGGTGTGAAGGTACCCGAGACAGAGGTGATCACAGAAGCGAACGCTTGGATCGAGCCAGATTTATCAGTGGTCGAGCATCCGTTGAGAGTGCTAGATCAAAAAGAAAGACAAACTAGGAGACATACTGTGAAGATGTACAAGGTATAATGGAGCCACCATAGTGAAGAAGAAGCTACTTGGGAGACCGAGCACTTCCTCAACACCAAGTATCCAGGTTTCCTTCAATCGCGAAACAGTAAGAACCTTACCCCTACCTTTGTCGTTAATTTCCAAATCTCGGGACGAGATTCCTCTTAAGGGGGGTAGGTTGTAACACCTCAGGTGTTTAATTACCTTTCTTAGTGCTAATGACTCTCTTAATTAAGTCAACACACTTTGGTGGTCAAAGCTTGGTCAAACTCTAGCTAAAACCCTAGTCAAACCCCTTGTCACTCCTTGTCATTCTGGAACTTTTGCCGCGTTCTCCAAATTTCACCTAAACACTTCAAATTCTACCAATATAAAAGTTGTCCAGTTTTTTGAGGAACACAATTTTCATGTTGGATGGCATTTCAAATTTTGAGCGGAAAAGGGGGAAAAACTTGGTCAACTGCAGTTTTCACTATTCATCAGCTCTCTGCAAAACCCGAACTTTGCTTGGCGTTCCTGCTCAAACCATCGAGAAAAACATAGGACAACCTTTGCAAATGTTGTAGAGGGATTTCTCATCTACAACTTTCGTATCTACTGTTTTTGTCGTACAGTTCAACTTTTTGGAGAAACACGTAGTCAAAGTCACGTTAACCGGCTGAAATGCTGCTCGGCCGCGCTCCAGAGTGCCGCCGGCGTGCCGGGCGCTCCGCCGGTTTGGCCGCGCCACGCACGGGGGAGCCGCGCCCGCCTCGGCGACCGTGCGGGCTCGTTCCCACCGCCTCGAGGTCAGGGCCGCTGGTTCCCCTCCGCGCCGACCTTCTAGGGACGCGTGCTGCATCTTTGTACCGCATCGTACAACCGCCGCGTTTTGCTCGGGGGTCCTTCGCTTGCGCCCCTGCGCACGCAGGCCGACGTCCATCGCCCTACCAGGGCATTGATGCTGGGTGTACCGTCGCCGAGTCCGGGCTATAAAAGACCGCACGATGGCCATGCCGCAACACATGCTGGCGGTCCTGCCTGTGCGCCCCACCGAGGAGCCCCCACCTCCGGTCTGTTTTGCTGTAGTCCACCACCTTCTCGCAGCTCCACACGACCCCAACAACCTCCCTGTGCCGCCCGGGCTTCTTCACAGACCGGGGGTCCGCCGGAGCAGAGCCCGCCGCGGCCGTGCTCCCCGCGCGCGCGCCGGCCGGCCGGCCGGCTGCCGGCGCCCCTCCGCCTATCCGCGGCCACAAACCAGTTGTGGGTAAGCTCCTCGTCCTTCCCCACCCCTTCCCCGGCCAAACCCGCCACCGGAGCCACCCAATTTCTGTCGGAATCGCCGCCTCCATGGCCAAGGACTACATTGCATCTCTTTCGTTCTTTTTAGGGTGTTTTTCGTGAACCAGGGACCTATCCGTAATAGAAACAAGTGTTCCAGGGGCCTGCCGGTAAAACCAAATCTCAAATAGTAAAGCGCTTTTGCTGAATCTTGTAAAATTCGTAGAAAATCGTAGAAATCAGAAAAATGCAAACCCAATTTTGTTGGATTCGTTGTGAAAAATCATACAACTTTTGTTATTCTTGCATGAGCTGTTTCCTAATAGTTTTGGCATGAAAAATAGAAATGTGAAAACCCTAGATCTGCTATATCTCAAAATCCTTAAGTCCTCTGTATCTAAATTTTGGATATGTTGTGTGTCATGCCATGCCTAGCTCATGTGCCAAAAAATTGCACAAAGTTATGTTGTAAATCTTTTTATAAAAATTGTTTTCGATTTATGCAGAATCTTTCCAAATGATTTTTGTAGATAAAACTAATTAAGTTTTTGTGTCCAACTTCTGCATGCTGTCTTTTTGATGCAAAAATGCACCTCTGGTGAATTAACCACAATTTTATAATTATCATAAATAGTTATTCTTGAAATATGCTTGTTTTTCTTTGTAATTGCATAAGTCAAGTTTCATAATAGTTCTAGGTGTAGATGCTGCATCCCTAGGTTAGTTTTGGACCATATCACATGTGTGAGAAAGTTAGGATCATTTTGATGTGTATTTATTTTTGTATGCATTTCTCATGTTTGGGTGACGAGCTTTTGTTATTTTAGGTATAATTAAATTCCTAGCTCTCCTAAGTGTGCATGTGGGTTAAGTGGCTTGTATAGGTTTGGAAATGCTTCATAACACATCCCACTGAATTTTATTAAATTATTTTATGAATAAAAGCTATGGAAGCCTTTTAAAAGCTTAATATTAAAATGAATTGGAAAAATCATCTACTACACATATAAAGACCCTATGTGTGTGATGTAAATCATTTTAAAATGATAAAGATCAACCTCTTGTTGTTTGCGAAAGCTAAATTATTTTATTTACATAAAATATGTACACATTCATCATCAAAAAGAATAAATAATAAAGCACCGTAAGAAATTACTTAAATAGAAAGATTATACCAAGGTGTGTTTGTTAAGGTGAATATGGCCAACCATACGTTGTTTGTATAATTAATTAAATTGGAAACCGTCAATTAAATCTTGCATTTGCATCCTCGTGTATATCCTTCCGACGGTCGCCGTACGCGTGTGCCGGAAGGAGGAGACGGAGGAGCTGACGGAGATGTGCACCACGTCATTGTAGAGCAAGACCTGGACCAAAGTCCAGAAGGGCCCAAGGCCAACCTTGCCAGTGAAGGCAAGCCCCAGATCATTAACCTTGTTTTTAAAAATTATGCAATTATCGATGCTATGATTGTGCATTTACGTTTTAGGAATTGATTTGAAACCCTAGATGCATGATACCTAGGTACCTATGTTCTTTTACTAGTACGCTAGGTCGATAGCTGCTATGCTATAGAACCCGGTAGAAGTCGAGTGATGTTCGCCACTCGCGAGAATAGGTTCTTATGTTGGAATCATAAGATCTTTATAAATGGATTTCTCATGTGGTAAGAGCATGGGATTTGGGCTCCGGTCCAGTGGCTTTCATGGGCTAAGCTTTGGAATGTACTAAACACTTGCCGGGAATGGGACCGGTAAGCCCAGTACCCGATTGACGCGGCAAGGGAACCTTTCCCTACTATACCTGGGGCACAGAGATGTGTCCCCCTACTTGCAACAGTGTGGTACCTATGTGAGTCTGGACGTTCGTCTGTGGGCGAGCTAGTAAGCCTTGTACCAAGGAATGTAGGTTCCGCTCCTGAGCTGAAGGTCGACGGGAACCGCTTGGTCGGTGTATACCCCATTTCGTTTTTGTTGGACCTTTTTGGGGTATGCATTATTCCGTGTGCTTAGGTCCACCTTGCAAGGTTTGAATCAATCGATTGTCGGCCTCTCACCGTTATCTGAGACTGCTTAATCAACTGGCCATGATATCCCTTATTGATGGAACTTGGTGAAGTCTACTGTTTGAATTAATTGTTTGTACAATTATTGATTGAATTAGTTGGCACAGTTAGAAAAGTTAACCAACTAGAATTTGTGCTAAAATATTGAAAGTAAGGACATACTCTTTGTTGCTTTTCAGCAAAAGAACTCCATCGGCCAAAAAGCCTCTCATGTCTAGAGTTTGGTGATGTCGTTATCACATGATGGTTAAGTCTTGCTGAGTATTAGTATACTCAGCCTTGCCTTGAAAATGTTGTTGCCGGTGTTGTTTGGCCTTGTGAGATTCCACCTAGCTGGGAGCTGGAATGGGTGGAAGAGGATGAGTGATGGCACCACAGACGGCCTCCTATGATGTTCATCGAGCCACTAGTTTATTTATTTCCGTTGTTTTCAAACTCTGAACTTTTAGTTATTGTCCTGAACAATGATTTGTAATACTTAAACCCCCTTCGGGGCAGTTCTGTGTTAATCGGTGTAGTGTACTCTGGACTCATCTTCGCGTGAGTTTTAATGCATATGTCGATCCTCTGCATGAATTCCAAGTGATTTACTGGGCGTTAACCCGGCAACTAACGACAGGATGATACTTTACTATTGCTTAATTACCAAAGTGGATTGGTTTTAGGCGATAGTACGGTATTTTCCTGGGCGGGTTGTCACACCCACCATCACCCGTGTCTCCGTGTTGCCTGTCCGCTGGGCGCTGATGACTTTACAGGCGTCGCCGTCCTGGGCCTGCCCACACGTGTCAAGGATCCGCTCCTTGGCCGGCGTTCGACCTTGGTTGGCAGGTTGTCTCGTTGCGCTGCCCGTGTGAACTGACGCCTCGGGGCCCTGCGTGCCCCCGTCGTCCCACGCACTTCCTTGCTGGCGGATGCGAGACGCCAAGCTCTCGGCCTGTTGCACGGCCGCCTGCTCAATGAGCGCCTGCACCTCGCGGTGCAGGTTTTGCGCCTTGGGCGTCGAGGGAGCGGGCATGGCTCACAGCAGTGTCGCAGATGTGATGAGCTTTTGGCTCGCCCGCGGGGACATGTTCGGGTTGTTGACATCGAAGTCGGCGTTGATGCGCTCGCGGGCCTGCTTGCCCAGCTCACGCGCGCGCTCACCGCGTGTGGAGGCTTCTACAGCGATGGTGGCGCGAAGTAGTCGTACCGCGCGGTACTCCTCCACAAGCTTGGCCTCGAGCTCGCGAGCTTGGGCGAGCTGCGCGTTGATGTCGGCGCCCCTCGCCGGCGAGGTGGGGGCGCACTTGGCCCCGTGCCCTGGAGTGGTCCAGTTCCCGGGTTGATGGGGGCCTCTCCATCGCCAGCCCCCGTCGCGTTCGCGCCGTTCGCCTGGTCGTTGACGACCACGACGAAGCACTCACGCGCAGGGTCGTAGCTCCCGGTGCTGGAGTCGTCGGAGTAGCCGAATCGGTAGTCCGCGGCGTCGAGGAACCTCTGGAACATCACCGGGTCCGGCACGCCGGAGAAGTCCCACTCCGCGTACCCGTGCGAAGTGGCGGGTGGCAGATCGCTGGCGGAGCCGTGGTAGGACTCGTCGTTGGTGCTGGCGGTGAGGTTCCTAGCCGCCAGGAGGTGGCGACCAGGACGGCCCTCGTACGCGGCACGTCGGTGCTGGTGGATGAGGCGTATGCCATCGCGGCGTTGCGCATGCTGTAGGGGAACCGCGGCTCAGGAACCGCGTGCTCCCCCATGGGCGCGGTCGCCATCTCGCCAGTGGGTGCGTCGCGTTGTGAGGCGACGTGCGTGGCCCGACGCCGTTCCATACGCGCCTGTCGAGAGCGCAGGCGGAGCGTCGTCGCACCGTGGCGCTGAGGGGCCCGCGGCATCCGCTTGGGCGGGCGCTGGGGTCCCAGCACCAGGCGTGACGGGAACCGGTCCTGGCCCGGTCGACCACCACGAGTGAAGCTCGTTGCGGTTGGTGATGCACATGAGGTAGCCGTTCCCCGTGGCCTGAAAGTTCAGGCTCCCGAACCGGATTTCGAACCCGACTAGGAGGGGGTCCAAGCTGCCCATGGAATACCTCTGGGCCCTGTACTCGGTGCGGATTACCATCGAGATGGCTGGTGGAAGCTGATCTTCAGCGCGCATTCCCCTACCTGGCATGCGAACTGTCGGTGCGGAAAGTAGTCCCGACACTAACTAGTAGATGCGCTGAGATCTATCTCTCGATGGCCGGTGCTAAGCAACTTGTGACACTGGGTTTTATCCTGGTTCCGGCTGGGGTCGTACGTCCAACAGGGGTGTGCTCAGGGCACTATATTGCGTTGCACTGCGTTGCTTGCAGAGGGGGCTACAAGCGAGACGGGAGAGGAGGCCGATCCTCCAGGTCCCAGAGGTACTGATTGAGGCAAGTGCCAATATCTAGGTGAAGGCAGAAACGTGCGAGTTAATGCCCTCTGTCGTCCCCCTGTAGCTGGGGGACTGCCTCTCCTTTTATAGGCCAAGGAGGAGGCAGTTTACAAGCATGTCGCACTATTTTATCTACGTTTGGAGGTATGGCGTACAGTGCCGTGGAGTAGACGGCCGTCCTGGCGATTCCCGCCTTTGGTGGGGCATCATGGCGCGCGCTGTATCCGTCTAGGAACGGCTTCGAGGCTGGCAGCGTAGAGGCTTCTCGTTTGGTCGTCGTCCGTACATTGGCCCAAGGGTGCGGTTGACGGGAGGCCGCAGGGCGCACAGCATCCGGCGTGGCGGCGTCTTGTCGCCCCATCCCCCCCCCACAGTGTAGGAGATGGTGATGCAGTGCCCGGGATGGTGTTGGGACGGCGGGGATGGCCGCACAGGACCGATGGCGACGGAGGTGACCGGTCCTGCTGGCCCGACGTCATGACGTAGTCTTGTGTGGGCGTGGAGTAGTTGTCTGTCTTCCCTTCGAGGGCTCCGCCATCCTCTTTCGAGGGCGCGGCGTGTCGGCCGTACGGGAGTGGGCGGCACAGTGCCAAGGGACTGCCGCTGGCCATGCCGCACATTGTCGCATAGTGGCGGGGATGGCCTCACCGGGGGAGTTGGCGGAACAATGCCGGGGCGTGATTCCCAGGCGCGTCGTGGCGTGGATTCATCTTTGACCTGGGTGCCTGCGAATGTCAGTGCATTAAATGCCCCTGTCGGGGGAGCAGGTATGGAGGTGGCGGGCCCGTGAGGTCCTCGAGCGAGACGGAATCTCGCTCGAGGGGGCGTTCAGCTCTCGATCGAGACGGGACCTTGCTCGAGGGGGTGTCCAGCCCCCGAGCGAGGCGGAACCTCAACCGAGGGGTCGACCGACACTCGAGCGAGGCAAAGTTTTACCGGTGTGGCACCGTGCCCCTCGAGCGAAGTGGAGTTCCGCCCGAGGGTGGCTAGGCCGACTGTCTGGTGGGCCGTGGGCCCGTGGGTTTATCTTACGCGTGTTCTTAGATTCGTTTGCATTTGTTTTTTACGAAGGTAAGCGGGTTTTCCCTAGTTATTTAGGGGACCCTTATGGCTGTCCCCGACAGATGCCGAGTAAATATACTATAAAAAATATATAGTTGATAAAGAAATTAATTATACTTATTTAGTATCGTAAAATAATTAGAATTCATACAAGTTTAATGGATGAGTACCAAACTACCAATCACCCTGCCACCCACCCATGCATGTGTTAGAATATACGAGCCAGAGCTATTTATGTTAATTAAAAGCTCATTAGTTTAATTCTAGAGAAAAAAGTGAGTAATACACCACTTGTGAAGTTGAGTAAGGACTAAGGAGATTGGCGAGTACAAGCGCATGCACAGTCTCTCACTGGGCTAGGCCGGGCCGTGGGCGTGTCAAGTCGTGCGAACGTGATGTGTTGAGGGATGGGTGTACCCTTTTGTCGTTGGAGGGAATAATCCTATGAATATTGTAATCGGTGATTTTCTTACCTTAAAGGCTTAATCGCACCCGTCCAGGTTCATTCCACCGCGTCCCGGATCCACATCTGGCGTTGCCTCCCACGCCTGCTCCTCCTCCTCCTCCTCAACTCAACCCCATCATATTTAGATACTCCTATTCAGGAGATCTCTCCCTTCTCCCTCTTTGGTGCTCCTTCTTCGCATTCCCATTGTCTGCACCGTGCGCACGGTACTGGAGAGAGTAGAGCCTCTGGAACCTAGATCGTTGCTATGATCCTGCTCAGGATAGGCGGTCTATAAGGTTTTTTTGGGAGCGTTTGTGTGACGCCCCAGGTTTTCATTAGGGTTAATTAACACTAATGAACTAGTTAAACACATTGACTTTGGTCAAACCTTGGTCAACCTGGGTCATCACCTCGAAAACCTAGCCAACAATCACTAGTGGTCAACCTTGGTCAAAGCTAGGTCAAGCCCTAGCTAAAACCCTAGTCAAACCCTATAACACTCCTAGTCCTTTTAGAACTTTTGCCACGTCCTCCACATTTCACCTAAACACTTCAAATTCTCCCAATATAAAAGTTTCCAGTTTTTCGAGGGACACAACTTTCATGTTGGGTATCATTTGAAATTTGGAGTGGAAAATGGTGTAAAACTGTGGTCAACGCCAGTAGCTCCTGTTCACTAGCGCCGAGAAAAACTCTGAGTTGGCAAGCTATTTATGCAAAATCCGTTGAGCAAAACACCATCGAGCCTTTGTAGAAGTTGTAGAGGGTTCTGATCTATACAACATTGTTTATTACCTCAAGGTGCACTCTAGTTCAAATATGTGGAGAAAATCTAGGTCAAACCGAGCCAAATCAATTTGTTCTGTGTCAGAACGCCGTACTTCGTCGTACACGCACACCGAGGTCGGTCAACGTCCAGTGGTCTGTGCACAGCACCATGAATCGCCTGTGCGTGGCAAGTGTGGACCCGTTGGCCAGCGTCACGGGGCGCGCTCCCACCTGCCGGACGGCGCGCCGCCAGACTCCATTGGCCGCTCGGCACCACGTACGTCGGCACTGCCCTTGTGCCACATTGCGCCCATACCGCGACCCACTATTTTCGATGTCCCTCATGACCCCTTCCCCATGACGTACTCGCCTATAAAAGGCCACCTCCTTTCCTCCTCGCCCGAGCACCGAGCGCTGCCGCATCCACCATTGCCGCTGCCGGTGAACTCCCCGCTCTGCTCGCTTCCAGAGCCGACCCACACCTCCAGAGCTTCACCTAGGACCCCTTGGAGTTAGCACTGCCACACGTTGTCCCGCTCCATGGTGTAGATCTTCCCGACAGTAGCTGTATGCATATGCATCCTCGTGTAGATCTTCCTGACAGTAGCTATACGCTCGTGCCGGAAGGAGGAAACAAAGGAGTTGACAGGGACGTGCGCTACGTCGTTGTAGAGCAAGACTTGGACCAAAGTCCAGAAGGGCCAAAGGCCAACCTTGCCAATGAAGGGAAGCCCCGGTTCATCATTAACCCATATTGTTTCTTTAAATATTTGCAACTATCTTTGTTTATGAATGTGCATTTACGTTTGAGGAGTTGATATGAAACCCTAGTTGCATGATCCCTAGGTGCCCATGTTCTTTTACTAGTATGCTAGGTCGTTACATGCTATGCTCTAAGGACTTGGTAAAAGTCAAGGAATGTTCGTCATTCGCGACAATAGGTTCTTATGTTCATAAGATCTTTATAAATGGATTGCTCATGTGGTAAGAGCATGGGATTTGGGCTCTGGTCCAGTGGCTTTCGTGGGCTAAGCTTTTGAACGTACTAAGCACTTGTCGGGAATGGGACCGGTAAGCCTAGTACCTTAATGAGACAGTATGGGATTGTACTATTACTAATATTTAGCATTCTCCTGCCTGGCCTGCAATCGGGAGGAGGGTACATGTGTGAGACTGGATGTACTGAGTGGGGGCATTCCAGATAAGTCTTGTACCCGGGACTGTAAGCTATTATCCCAAGACGAGGATTTTTTGGAACCGTTTGGTCGGTGTCAGCTCTGTTGGGGCACCACTCTGTGTGTTTAGGTCTACCTTGCAAGGGTTTCAATCAATCGATTGTCGGCCTCTAACCGTTATCCGAGACTGATTAACCAACTGGTCATGATGTCCCTTAGTGATGGAACTATGTGAATTGTTTTACATGAATTAATTGTATTGTACAAATCTTGATTGCACTAGTTGCTTATTTTAGTAATGATTAACTCACTATAATTTGAGCTAAAATATTGAAAGTAAGGATCCATGATCCTAGTTGCTTTTTGGCAAAACAAACCCACCAGCCAAAAGCCTTACATGTCTAGAGGTAACTTTTGTCGGGTAAGTCTTGCTGAGTATTATTATACTCAGCCTTGCTATAATTGTTATTTTTAGGTGAAGTTGTTTGGCCTGGAGAGATTCCACCCAGTTGTGAGCTGGAATGGGTGGATGACGACAAGTGATGGCATCACGGATGGCCTCCTGTGATGTCTATCGTATCACTAGTAGTATTTCCACTGTTTTAAACTCTGAACCTTTACTTATCATGTCATGAACCATGGTTTGTAATAATTAAACCCCTAAGGCTGAATTTGAATTTAATATGTGTAATGTACTCTAGACGCGCCTTCGTGTGAGTTTTAATGCATATCTTCGATCCTTTGTACTATTAAATTGATTTATCGGGCTTGACCGAGCAACACTCGACGAGATGATAGTTTTTTATCGCTTAATGGCCAAAGTGGATTGGTCTAGGGGATAGTACGGTATTTTCTCGGGCGGGTTACTGCTGAAGGAGAAGTGCTAAGTACACTTGATTATTTCAAGTCCTTCCACTGCAGCAAGAATGGCTTCACCACTCCAGTACAGGCAGCCATTGTAAGTACTTGTCTGCTTTTGCATTTTTCTTTGCAACAATACTAGAAACATGTGTGACTATTTTATTTTAAACCTTTCATTTATATCATTTTTAGGCTCGCATGGAACAAATTGTCACTGAACCTCAAGGCGACCAACCAAGAAAGACTGCTGCTGAAGCAGTGGCGGGAGTTGTCCAATCTAGGACTTTTCGGGAGGTTGCTGGCTTTCGCCCGCCCTCCATGAAAAAGACTAGGGTTACTACTGTACTTCAGGTTTAGGAAATATGAGCTGGACTTAACAATGAGAAGCAAGGGGGGCACAACTGCGGCAGAAGATTGTCGAACAGGAGGCCGAAATGAGTGAACTAAGAGTGAAGGCGAAAGAACATGAGACAACATTTAAGTCTCAAATAGAAGTGCTTGAAGCTTTGAAGAGGAGCACAACTGACATGCATAATTGAAGGACCGATACGGCGAACCAGAGAGGGGGTGGGGAGTGAATGGGAACCGATAAAAATTTTTCTCGAAGGAGATGGAGACTCCAACAAGACGAACACGGCTTCCAACACACGTCTCCGACTCACTACCCACGTTGGCCAAGCCCACGCGGCCACTGGAGTGCTACTGGACCTAGGAACCAACAAAAAACCCTCCGAGCCAAAACACACCAACACACACAGCGGAAACTTGCACGACTTGCTACCTGTGCTGCACCGGTCAGACCGATGGCCTACGTCGGTCAGACCGGTGGACAGAGCCGGTCGGGCTGGTGACTACAGCAGCCGCACAACAAGTGTTCCAGAGAGCCTCAGTGACTGCTCTAGGCCCTGGAACAAAAACACTCCCAAAACACAACCGGCACGGAAGGAAAACCCTACACAAAGCCTAACAAAGCAGCTCCAAAGAGACCAAGAACTCACCAGCAGCACCACGACCCAAAGACACACGAGTCAAGCAGTTCACCCAAGGCAAATCCCACAAGTGGCCTGCACCGGTCAGACCGGTCACGCACACCGGTCAGACCGGTCAAGCTTGGGCAGCTTGGGATGAACAGCACCCACGGGTCAACTCCCCCAAATCCAAACCTTGATCTCCCGAATCGCTCCACAGACTTGTGCAAGACTTTGGGGATAGTAGGAACACCTCATGAGGAGTCCATAGCCAAGTTTTTGTCCACCAAAACTTGCCAAATCAAGAGAAATTGAGGAAATCCCGCCAAGAACTTCTCTAACCCTAGAACACCGAAAACCCCAAAATCGAGCCCCTTAACTCACGGATTTGGGAGGGGAATCAAAGGCAAAAGAACCACGAAAGGTTCACACGAATTCCCCCCATCAAATCCTCAAGAGCAAGGTCCCAAAAACACACCAAGAAAACCACCAAGAGAGGGATCCGAAAATCACCACCATGAACAACCGGGGACAACACAACAAAGCCTTGAGGAACCACTCCGAATCATCTACACATACCAAGAAGGTTCATACATGGTATAGCTTGTCGCCCGATCATTCAACCCTCTCACAAGATCTCACCATGAAGCTCTCAAGCTAGTGCTATGGAAATCCTAAGAAAATAGGAAGGGAAAATAGGAAAGCAAATGAACTAGGGTTCTAAGAGATGGCTGCCATCCTCTCACCACCTTGGGTTATATGGAGGCAAGCCGAAAGTCTAAAATGCCCTTACTAGCTAATTAGGGATACAAGCCCCTCGAGGGCGAAATCGGAAATCTTTGTCATCGCTCCATCGGACGGATGCCCGGCGACCGCAACCTGCTTAGCCTTGATTCAAGCCTTGCGATCCCGACGCATGTCCTCCGCTTTGAAGTCTCTGGACTGCGTCGTCGCACACTGGTCAGACCGGTGCTCCTCACCGGTCAGACCGGTCTGGAGCTGCTGCAGCTCCGTCTTCGGTTCTCCAGTCTTGGCTTTGTGGATCAACCAAGGAACCTAGTGGTTTTCTGGTGAACCACTGGAAACCCCGCGAACTCGGTGTAGCCTCCGCCAATCGCCACTCATGACTCGGCTCCCACGTAGTCCCGGCTCGACCTTGGTTTTGAGGCTCAACCAAAATACTGTCCATGACTTCATCTTGTTGTTCATGCCACCATGCGGCCCGCACTTGACCCCGCTGGCCACCGGGTCCCTCGAACGAAGCCTACTTGTATTCTCCACACCTAGAGGCCTAAATGGCGACGACCTTTCACGCTTGTTCTTCACCTGCACCAACACCAGTCAAGCCGCAACCTGCACCTACAATACTTAGCCAAGAATCAATCCACACAACGTTGTCAATCACTCATCACACAACGAAGCGACCATCCACCAGTCCTCGAACCACACATGGTCCTCAATCTCCCCCTTGATGAGTTGTTATGAATTGTGTGCATTGACAACACCCACAAATAGTAACACGAGAGAAAAGAAGAAGAAAAGAAACGAATAAAAAGAAACTCCAACAAGTGATTGAAAGCCAAAAGAAAGGCAAAGAGCAAGATCACTTGAAGAAGACAAGTCTCAGACCCCTTAGGCAAGGGCAACAGCTCGACACATCCGAGACAAAACTATGCTCAAGCAAAGAGCGCAAATCACCAAACCAAAGCTCGAAAAACCACAAAGAGCTCTCCCTGCACACATGCAAGCTGCCCCTGAACCAATGCAACTCACCCTGGACGAATGCATGCAAGACACCACTTGAAACAGGGCAGCTGCAATAGCTCAACCCTGACCGGTCACACCGGTCAAAACCACCGGTCAGACCGGTGTGCAACATGTGAATAGGACCAGCACTCTGATCGGTCAGACCGGTGACCTCAACCGGTCAGACCGGTGCACACCAGAGCCCAGAAATGGCTCGAAACCACCTGAAAACCTTCTAAATGCATCCAGCAAGCCATTTCGAGCTCAAACTTCTCCCCCTTCTTGACAATGCATGAATCAAGACAAAAATGCAAAACTTTCAACCTAGAGCTTTTCAAATAGACAAAATTCAACATAGGATGCTACACATGTCCAAATGAGTAAGCTAGACGCTCTATAGCTTCGTATTGACATCAACTACATGATCACCAAGTTTCACAACCATTGGACGAATCTAAGATGGATTTGAGCAATTTTGCGAAAAAATTTCCTCTCATGAGCAAAGACCTAAACATGAGAAAACATGTCAAAATGGAAAGCCACACAAACTTCATGCTAGGACAACCATTCTAATCATAAGACCATCACAAACACCCACAAGCACCACATGTCATGTCAAAGCCACCGAGCCATGTGCCTACTTCTATATATGAGACTTCTCATTGGTAGGCATCATGTAACGGTTTAGCACCCAAAGCAAATTAAATTTAGCAGATATGACATGGGAGCACATTTTCCAAGCATTTTACATTTCATTTTCAGATTCAAATTTGGTACATGAAATGTCTTTGCGACAAAAAGGAACTTATGCCCCTCCACAAGATAAAGCACGAGGGCTAAACATTCATGATGGCAAATGAGCCTTTGGCCCCATATGATCAATAAACTAGCTATCCAACCACAAATTAAGCATAACCAAGCCACTAAAACATGTCAAGATCATATAAAGGCATTTACACATGAGAGAGCATATATGTGATATTTTTCAAAAGCATAGGCATCAACCATGGATATAAACCAAGATTATCAAAGAGCTAAACCAAACTAATCATAGCTTACCAAACAAGCTCACAGAGACATAAATATCAATCCATGGTGAACAATGTATATAGGAGAAGCTTTTCCTAAACCAATTCATATGATACAAAAATGCATGCAATCTAAGATACAAGGATGCCATGCCAAATGCAAGAAATGCACAAAGGAAAGCTATACATATGCTACAAAGGAGCTTCACCACCAACTCAGGAAACCAACCACACACACAAAGCTCACAAACAACCGGCTCCTCGAGGGGAGGCGAAAAGGGCTCGACACCACCGACAAAAGAGCAAAGAAGCACAAAAACCACAAGCTCCCCCTAAACACATGCATTAAGGTCAAAGAGCATACAAAGCTCACGTTACACACATGAGATGGGCAAAGAGCGAAACAAACCAAGTGGCTTGACCAAGACCACACACTTGAAGGTCACAAATTCACTTACCTTTATCATTTCTTCAGAAGTCACTCGTCCTTGTTCACCACCCCCGAAAGTGATGTACCTCCATGTCACCACCGGGGTATGAGGCCGAAGAACCACCCCCGATATCAACCAAATGTTCTCTGGCCCTCCCACCTGCAACTCAAAACCAAGAGAGAGAGCGAGCAAATGACTCAACACTAGGGTTAGTTCCAAAAGTGGCAAACCAGTGTCAGGCCATTTCCTCGAAAGTAGGGTTAGCAACATTCATCCTACCGTGCCTATCAATACAACGATCCATCCTGTCAACCCTATCAAACATGGAACCACCATGGGAAGACCACTCTTGTCTCATAGGAGGGGTATGACTACCACGAAAGGGAAAGCATGGTCCGTAGCCCTTCAGAGGCTCAAAACTACAACCTCTCCCAAACTCGTATTGATCACGAGGTGGAGAACGTCCAGCAAACTCAACACCACCATGGTAACCATTACGAGGGAACCATCCCTCACTAACTAGAGGAGGACCAAAACCACGAAAAGAAGACCGTGGACCATCCCTCCTCTCCAACTCCAAGCTACGACTCCTCCCATCCCCGTATTGAGCACGGGGGGGGGGGGAATGCCTAGCAAACTGACCACCGGCAAACTCTCCAGACCAACCACCAGAACCACGACCTCTAGAACCAAACCTCACACCAATACGAGCACGAAACCCAACCTGCTGCCTGTCCAGGCCTACACCGGTCTGACCGGTGTGGCGCACCGGTCTGACCGATGTAGCCTGGCCAGCAGCACCTCCAGTAGCCTTTCTCTCTCGCCAAGTCGGAACTATCCTCACACTTGCCTTGGCCCTAGGCATCTGCACACGAGGCTCAAGTACACCATTGGGATAGTGGTACTTGTCCTTGTTAGCCCACTCCTTTGCCATTCTCTTCTCTCGCTTCCTCTTGAAGGAAAACTCTCTCTTGTGACCATCCTTTCCACAAAAGCCACAATGGAACCGGATTGGTCTTGGCTTAGGCTTGGGGTGAGGCTCTTCACACGGCTTCTCACTAGGCTTCCCACTTGGTTTCTCACTAGGCTTTTCACTTGCCTTCTCACTTGGTTTTTCTCTCGATTGGTTTGGCTTGGATGCAAACTTGTCTTTAGGTGTGGGTTGTGGTGGAACCGGAACATTCCCAGATTTCCCTTCTCTCTCACCATTGCTCTCACCAAACTTATCAGACCCCAAAGCCCAACTATCAAAGCGCTTATAACTCGCAATCAACACACCAAGCTGAGGTTCCTGACTAGACAACCAACTCAGCACTTCACGCAACTTACAATTCTCATCCCGCAAATGATCAACACATTGTGCAAGTTCCAAATTCTTCATAACATGCAACTCACAGGTAGAACAAGAAGTAGGAATAGGCACTTTCAAATCAGCCTCAAGCGAAATAATGCGAGATCGAAGCTCAACTATTTTTTCATGCAAACCAGGGCAAGAAGTACAAGCACCAAGCAAAGTGGGTCTAGATTGCAGCTCAGCCAACTCAACCCTAAGCACATCTAGTTCCTCACACTTGGAGGCATGCTTTTCCCTAATAGCAGTCAAATCAGCTAGGAAAACAGAGCAATCAACACAATCAATCTCATCAGAAACAATAGGGCTATCCTTAAGAGAATCAATTTCAAGCTTGCCATCAAGAACCTGTGTTTCTAGCTCATCCACTCTAGTCCTAGCATCTTCAAGCAAAGCTCTAAGCTCCTTCGTAAGCTTCTTAGACTCTCTAAGCATGTGATCACGATTATCAAGCAAGTCAACCAACTCCTCATTCTCCTTGCGCAAGGAAGAGAGCTCATCACATACCTCATCCTCGGAATCTAAGTCTGAGGCGTCCTTCTGGCTTCTCTTGTTGCTGGAGCTGCGAGCCATGTCGTAGAAATCATCCTTGAGGCTTAGGCCCGTCACACAAAGGCCGTTGAGATACTTGCCGAGGTTCTTCTTCCTCTTCTTCTTGTCATCCTCTTCGTCTTCATCACTAGAGCTTGAAGATGTGTCCTCGGAGTCGGACTGTATGTCGCTCGATCTCTTCATCTTCTCTCGAGACCGTGTCTTCTTCCCATGTCCATGATCCTTCTTCTTGAACTTCTTCCTCTTGTCCTTGAACTTGTGCTTGTCGTGGTTGTTCACCTTCGGACACTCGGCAAAAAAGTGTCCGACCTTGTCGCACTTGAAACACGTCCTCGAGTTCCTCCTTGAGTTCACCCGGTTCTCGTGCATCCTCTCGAACCGTCTGGTCAACAGCGCCAGCTCGTCCTCTCCAAGCACGTCGAACTCCTCATCTGGTAAAGACATCAAAGAGGACAAAGAGAACATCCTGGTGGATGGGTTAGCGTTAGATTTTCCTTTCAATCCACCGATGAGGGCGAGACTATGAGAGTCAGTCGGGCCTTCAATCTTGGCTGTCATACCCCGATCCACCTCAGCCGACTTGAGCTTCGAGAACAACTCGTTCACCGTCAAGGTGTCATACTTCTCAGACTCCACAATGGCCTTGAATTTTCCGCCCCAAACCGTACGATCCAATGAGTCCAAGATCTTGACGGCTCTATCATGATCATCGTACGGGAGCACATCCACATTGGCCCTCATGTTGTTTACCTCCACCGTAAACCGCTGGAACAAGGCATCGATGGACTCACCGGGGAGATGACTGAAGTTCTCGTACTTTCTCCGGTAAGTCGCATACATCCGAGCCTGAACCTGAGCATTTCCAACATGAGCTTCCTTCAACATCGTCCAAATTCTACAAGCCAAGTTCTCTGTATGCACCCGATCGAATTCGGATTGACACAGAGAACTAAACAAGTAGTCGACCGCCTTGTTGTTGGCGTCGAACATGTCCCTCGATCCTGGAGTGAGGAAGTTAATCGGTTGGACATAGCCTGTGTCCACCGTGACATCCCAAAGGATCTGACCCTTTCCGCGGAGGAACGCCACCATCCGCTTACTCCACATCTGGCAGTTCTTCCCATCGAAGTGTGGAGGACCCGAACCTCGTTCCTGGTACGCCATCCTTGGATCTTAGACTGGTTAGAGTTAATCAAGACCCATAACCGGCTCTGATACCACTTGAAGGACCGATACGGCGAACCAGAGAGGGGGGGGGGAGTGAATGGGAGCCGATAAAAATTCTTCTCAAAGGAGATGGAGACTCCAACAAGATGAACACGACTTCTAACACACGTCTCTGACTCACTACCCAAGTTGGCCAAGCCCACGCAGCCACTGGAGTGCAACTGAACCTAGGAACTAACAAACAACCCTCCGAGCCAAAACACACCAACACGCACGGCGGAAACTTGCACGACTTGCTGCTTGTGCTGCACCGGCAAGACCGATGGCCTGCGCCGGTTAGACCGGTGACACAGGTCAGACCGGTGGACAGAGCTGGTCAGGTCGGTGACTACAGTAGCCGCACAACAAGTGTTCCAGAGAGCCTCAATGACTTCTCTAGGCCCTGGAACAAAAAACACTCCCAAAACACTACCAGCACGGAAGGAAAACCCTACACAAAGCCTAACAAAACACCTCCAAACAGACCAAGAACTGACCAGCAGCACCACGATCCAAAGACACAGGAGTCAAGCAGTTCACCCGAGGCAAATCCCACAAGTGGCCTACACCGGTCGGACCGGTCACGCACACCGGTCAGACTGGTCAAGCCTGGGCAGCTTGGGATGAACAGCACCAGCGGGTCAACTCCCCCAAATCCAAACCTTGATCTCCCGAATCGCTCCACGGACTTGTGCAAGACTTTGGGGATAGTAGGAACACCTCATGAGGAGTCCATAGCCAAGTTTTTGTCCACCAAAACTTGCCAAATCAAGAGGAATTGAGGAAATCCCGCCAAGAACTCCTCTAACCCTAGAACACCGAAAACCCCAAAATCGAGCCCCTTAACTCACGGATTTGGGAGGGTGAAGCGTCCCCTCATCAGAGGTGACCAAATGTGACACAAATACCAGTCCCAGGAGGCTGGTAGCACATTTATTACAACAGGTGGAATCAGTCTTTTACATTACGGTTACAGAAAGGGCACGGTAATGCCAACGCTACAATGAACAACACAAACGCTAACGACCACACTACGATAGCAAAGGCTTCCATAGCCTCCTCGAGTACCACACCATGGAAGCTTTAGGTAGGGCCCCGGTACACGAGCACGGTTGGGTGTAGGGCGGTGACCTACTCAACGTCTTCGGGGATGTAATCGGGATCCTCCTCTCGTAAAATAGTTAGTAAACGGGGGTGAGCACATACGTACTCGGCAATCCAACCCCACCCGCGGAGGGGCTTATAAGCGGGAATCATGCATAAGGTATAACAAGGATCAGGTTAAGGTTCATTTAGCAAACTTACACATGCAGGGGTTCATTTCGAAAAGGTTTTCGCAAATCATTTTCATAACCCAAGTATCTCACTTGTTTTAAACAAAACCACTGTGGACCTACCGGACTCCCCGTCCGTCGTAGCCCAGGCACACAGCCACACACTTCACCCAGAAAACAACTCACGCCAGAAAACATCCCATTCCAAACACTAGTTTTTGTGACCACACCGTGACTCGTCCAATACCGTGGACACGGCTATTCGAATAGGTTTGACACTCTGCAGAGGTTGTACATCTTTACCCACAAGTAGGGTACGCGTCACACGGACACCTCGGTGCGGTACGGATCCTATCAAAGCCATTACCCACCTTAGCTAACTCTACGAGCCACCACGGAAGCACCCAAGGGGTTATCCCACATAACCGGGGCGTACCTCACACGGAGCGTACCCCGACTCCTTGGTCTCCCGCTGCTCACCCGCACACCGGATGGCAAGTAGATTAACTAGTGGGGTTTATGCTAAGCGTTGCCACATACAACGGTCTAGTGGTTGTACGATGATTTGGGTCAGGTGAGATGTCAAGCAACCCGGTCCTTAACCGACAAGATGGACAACTCCCAACACGCTCAACCACACAGGTACGAGCTCACCCATACTCCTGACACACACGTCCATCCCGTCTACCCGGTTCAATACTCATTTTCCAAAAATACCCCATTTCCATTTTTAAAGCACTCACACATTTTGAAAGCACTCACACATTTTTAAAGCACACATTTAGGCCAAAACAAGGTTCAATCATAACAATCAAGGGTGGCTATCCTACCATGTTTTGCGGTAAAACAATATGCAATTTATAAAACGGGTATAGGGTATATTTATAAAACTAGGACGAAGCATGCATCAAAGGGGGAGGTTGAACTTGCCGTCTTCGAAACCTTCGGGAGTGCGGCTCGGCGTCCGGGACCTCGGGCTCCTGCTCGCGTAGTCGGCTCCGACCTCCGGCTCGGGGTACCTTACTCCGTCTACTCCGTCGGCTAAGGCGTACACACACACACAAGCAAACAAGTAGTATTAGCACACATGTCTCCGCCGGGAGCTCGGGGAGTGGGAAGTGAGCGGAGGAGGGGTATATATAGATGCGGTAGGGTTTGGTATTAACCGAGAAGGAAAGGCGGTTATGAGAAGGGGCTAGGTTAGGGGGGGTATAGATATTAAGGACCTTACGGTAATTTTTATTAATAGTAAAAAGGGTGTTTATGCTAATCTAAACTAAGTTAGGGTCATTTTGTAGTTTATCCTAGGGTATAATAGTGTTTAACTCTTGATTAACCCTTAACTCAGGGACTTATTTGGAAAAATGAAGGGAAATGAGAAGGGAGGCTCGGTCTTGAGGCAAAAGAGGAAAAGCAGGGGGGTTCTTGGCAATTTGCCATCTCCTTCTTCCCTGGCTCGCAGCCGGCCAGAGGCAGGGGCGGCTCGGCGGCGGCGGCTCGCCGGCCTCCCGGCCACGGCCGCGGCCAGTGAGAGGGGGGGAGAGGCGAGAGGGCGACGGGGGAATTCTCCTCCCCTACTCACCTTGGGCTAGGACGCGGTGTGGAGGCGGATCGGCGGCGGCGGCGGACCGGTGGTGTTGGCCTACGGTGGTGGCTCGGTGTGGTTGTGCAGCGAAGCAATGGAGGGTTGCGGTGGCTTGGTGGTGCGGCGAGGACGGGGCGGGGCTATTTATAGCCGGAGTGAGGTCGGTTCGGGAAAGATTTTTCATGCACACGGCGCTCCGGCGAGGTCGACTCCGGCGAGCTCGAGCACCTTCGCGAGGCGGCGGCCGGTGACAAGATTGCTCGGGCGGCGGCGGCGGGTCAACTCTTGCCGGCGAGGGGACGGTTCGGCGTGTGCGGCGAGGGAGGGGGGGTCGACGGCTGCCGGCGGCGGCGGGGGCGCGGTGGTGCGGGCGGCGGCGACGGGTCGCGTCGCGGGGCCGTCTGCGGCGCGGCGCGGAGGTGGGCGGCACGGTGGCGTGCGCGAGGGGGGTGGCGTGGTCGGCGCGGGCGCACGGGCCGGGGTCAACGGCGCACCGGCGCGCGCAGGCGTCTGGCAGGGCCGGCCGCGGGAGGAAGGAGGAGGAAAGGAAGGAGAGAGAAGAAAGAAGGGGAAGGAAAAAAAAGAAAAGAAGAAAAAGGAAAAAAAAGGAAAAAAAGAAAGGAAAGAAAAAATGGGAAAAGAGGGGAAAAGAAATTGAGAAAAGTTTTAGAAGGTTAGAGAAATTTGTTAGGAAAATAGGGGAAGGGTTTTGTAAGGTTTTTTCCAAATTCTCGGGCGTCGGCGTGATTTTCGGGCCGGCGGTGACGGTGAGGGCGGACCGGTGGCGGGACCGCGGCGGGCGCGGGATTCCCGGCCGGTGGCCGACCGCGGCGTTGGGAAGGTGCGCGGGGCGTGACCGAGGTGCGGTGCGGCGGAAATCACGGCACGCGCGTCGGGGAAGAGAGAGAGAGAGAGAGAGAGAGAGGGAGAGGTAAAACGGTGGCTAGGTTTTGAGCTCGGCGGGTCAGTTTTGAAAATTCGCATGATTTAATAGGTGATTTATTTAGAGCTAAAAACGCGGGCGTTACAAACCTACCCCACTTAAAATGAATCTCGTCCTCGAGATTCTGCTAAGTCTCGAATAGGTGGGGAAATTCCTTCCTCAGTGCATCCTCTCGTTCCCACGTAGCTTCTTCCACCCCGTGTCTACTCCATTGGACTCTGCACACCCGTACTTCGGTCGTCCTTGTCCGCTTGACCACAGTGTCTAAGATCTTGACAGGCACCTCCTGGTACCTAAGGTCTGGCTGTAGATCGATGGTCTCCACTGGTACTCGCTTTTCTTCCAAAACCTTCAAACATCGGCGTAGTTGAGAGATGTGGAACACTGGGTGTATATCCGCCATTTCCTCGGGTAGCTCCAGTCGATACGCTACTGCTCCGACTCTCTTGAGCACTTTATACGGGCCGATGTACCGAGGGGCCAACTTCCCGTGCACTTGAAATCTTCGAGTCCCTCGGATAGGTGAAACCTTGAGGTAGACGAAGTCTCTGGGTTGAAGCTCGCTTCACGCCTTTTCTTGTCTGCGTAGCTCTTCTGTCGGGACTGAGCGGCTTTCAACTTTTCTCGGATATCAGCTACTCGCTCCTCGGCTTCCTTTATAAGTGCGGGCCCAACCGGGGCACGCTCTCCCTTGACCACATCAGGGGTGTCCTGCATTTTCTCCCGTATAGTGCTTCGAATGGCGACATTCCCAGACTTGCTTGGTAGCCGTTGTTGTAGGAAAATTCGGCATACGGTAGGCTCGCTCCCAATCTTTGCCGTAGGTGAGGACGCGAGCTCTCAACATATCTTCCAAAATCCGATTCACCCTTTCGGTCCGTCCGTCGGTCCGTGGGTGGTACGGCCGAGCCGAAGTCTAGCTTGGTGCCCATGGCTTTGTGCGAGCTTTTCCCGGAACCTAGAGGTGAACTGGGTCCCTCTGTCGGAGACTATTCTGCTGGGCACTCCGTGCAGCTTCACTATATTTTCTATGTAGAGTTTCGCCAATTTCTCTCCACCATACGTGGTCCGTACGGGTAGAAAGTGAGCGACTTTGGTGAGTCGATCCACGATCACCCATATGGAGTCATGTCCTTTCTGAGTCCTTGGCAACCCTACTATGAAATCCATACCTATCTCGTCCCACTTCCATACTGGGATTGGTAAAGGTTGCAGCAGTCCTGCGGGCTTCTGATGCTCGGCTTTGATCCTCCGACAAATGTCGCGGTGGGCAACGAACCGTGCAATGTCCGCCTTCATTCCGTTCCACCAATACTTCGTTTTAAGTCCATGTACATCTTGGTGGATCCGGGTGAATGGAATATGCTGAGTTGTGCGCCTCATCCATGATGGTCTGTCGGAATTCTCCACCTTCGGGCACGCATATCCTGTTCTTGTACCACAGGGTGCCTTGGTCATCTACCCTGAAGTCAGGGGCCTTGTTTTCTCCGGTGTGCTTGCGGATCCTCATCAGATCCTCGTCGGCTTCTTGAGCCTTCCGGATCTTCTCTTCTAGGGTAGGCTGAACACTCAGCTGGCGGACGTAGCCTTGGGGGACAATGTGTACGTTGAGTCGGGCCATCTCCTCTTGCAAGCGGGCACTCTTGGGTGCCGCCTTCTCGTAGGTTTTCGGCTTAGGGCATCGGCTACTACATTGGCCTTTCCGGGTGGTAGTGAATCTCTAGGTTATAGTCCTTGACTAGCTCTAGCCATCTTCTCTGCCTTAGGTTCAAATCGGGGCGGGTGAAGATATACTTTAGACTCTTATGGTCCGTGTAGATTTCGCACTTGTTCCCGATCAAGTAATGTCTCCATATCTTCGGGGCATGCACTACGGGCCGCAAACTCCAGATCATGGGTGGGATAGTTCTGCTCATGGGGTTTGAGCTGACGGGAGGCATATGCCACTACCTTCCCATCTTGCATGAGAACACATCCCAACCCTTGTCGGGAGGCGTCGCAATATACGACAAAGTCCCGTTGAATGTACGGCGGGGGTCGATGCGGGGGCTGTGGTCAACCTCTTCTTCAACTCTTGGAAACTTCCTTCACAGGCCTCGGTCCAGATAAACTTCTTCTCTTTCTTGAGCAGTTCTGTCATGGGCCGGGCGATCTTGGAGAATCCCTCGATAAACCTCCGGTAGTACCCGGCTAAACCTAGGAAACTCCTGATCTCACTTACGTTGGTGGGTTGCTGCCAGTTGGAGACAGTCTCAACTTTCCCGGGGTCTACCGCTACTCCTTCTGCAGTCAATATGTGCCCAAGGAAGGATATCTTCTCCAGCCAAAATTCACACTTGCTGAACTTGGCGTATAACTTGTGTGTCCTTAACTTTCCCAGTACTACCCGAAGATGTTGCTCATGCTCCTCCACGCTCTTGGAGTACACAAGTATGTCGTCAATGAAGACCACGACAAACTTGTCCAGCTCTTCCATGAACACCTTATTCATGAGGTTCATGAAGTATCTTTGGTGCATTGGTTAGCCCAAAGGACATCACCGTGAACTCATATTGTCCGTAGCGAGTGACAAAGGCGATCTTGGGGATGTCACTTTCCCCGATCTTGAAAGGTGGTGGTACCACGATCTTAGATCCACCTTCGAGAAGTACTTGGCTCCCTTCGGTTGGTCAAACAGGTCATCTATTGCTGGGAAGAGGGTACTTGTTCTTAATAGTGACCTCGTTCAGCGAGCGATAGTCCACACACATCCTCATGCTCTTATCCTTCTTTTCCACGAAAAGCACTGGGGCTCCCCATGGTGATGAGCTTGGTCTGATGAACCCACTTCGCTGGAGCTCTGCTAGCTGCTTCTTCAATTCTGCCAACTCAGGGGCTGCCATCCTATAAGGCCTCTTGGCTATGGGCGAGGTTCCAGGGATAAGGTCGATCACGAACTCTATGTCCCTGTCCGGTGGCATTCCGGGAAGCTCTTCGGGGAACACATCCGGGTATTCTCGTACTACCGGGACATCTTCTATGGACTTGGCTTCTATGTTGAAAACCATTATGTCCCGAGCCTGTGTCCCCGGGTGTGGCGAGTCACTTGTATCCCGTCCGGGTTGGTCAGTTGCACTACTTTATTGGCGCAGCTTATGAGGCCATGGTGTTGGCTTAACCAGTCCATACCAAGGATCACATCTATCCCCTTGGATTTCAATACTACCAGGTCTGCTAGGAACTCTACCCCACTTAAAATAATCCTTACCCGGGGGCATCCCAGTTGACAGTTAATGTCACCTCCGGGCGTTCGAGTTATTAGGGGTGCTTTTAGTAGTACTGTGGGTATGCTATGCTTCTCCACAAAGCTTGAGGATATGAATGAGTGTGATGCTCCTGAATCGAACAGTATGGTAGCCAAAACTGAGCTGACCAGGAACTCACCGAGTACCACTCCTTGTGCTTCTTGTGCCTCCTGCGCGTTGATGTGATTCACCCGAGCGCGTCCATACGACTGCTGGGGCTGCCTCATCTGCTGGTTGTTGGTGTTGTTGCCGAAGTTGTTGCTGCTGCGCACTGGCATGCGGTTGGCTCCTGATGCGAGTGGCCTTGGTCCGTTTACCGAGTTGGAGTAGGTGGTGGTGGCTGGCTTTTTAGCATAGGGGCAGTTGGCGATGAAGTGCCCAGTTTCCCGGCAGTTGAAACACACTCGGGAGAGTTTGTTGTTGTTGTTGTTGTTGGTAGTGATGCGGGCCGGTGTTGTTCTCGTGGGGGTTTCATGGTATTCGGTTGTAGGAGGGCTTGAACTCGGGCTGCGGGGGCTTGTGAGCCTGTGGCTTGGGTTTGGGTTACATGCATCGCATCGGAGCTTGGAACCTGGACATGGGGTGTCCAAAGTTTCTCGGCCTCCGGGACCGCTCTTGTTGCTTGGCCTTGTGCTCCATGAATTTGCGCTTGTTCTCCTTCTTTTCTTCGGCCTTTGCTCTCTCCGTGAGGATTGCCATGTTCATAAGGGTATTAAAGTCGGGTAAATGCGAGGAGTCGGCGGTGTCCTCGGTTCGGAGTCGGCCCCTTCTTGAACATCTCTTGCTTTTTGGAGTCTTTATCCACCTCCTCGGGGGCATAGCGTGCCGGCTCTATGAAGCGGTACGTGTACTCCTCCACGGACATGTTGCCTTGGCGGAGTTCGCGGAACTCATCCGCCTTCCGCTTCGGGGGTAGCCTGCGGGATATGGTAGCGGCGGAACTCCTCCACGAATTCATCCCATGTGATGGCGGAGGGATCCTTGGGCGCGGCGCGTAATTCTCCCACCGAGGCTAGGGGCTGTCCCGGTGAGGCTGGTGAGCTGCCGCCGGAGAACCTTGTCATGGTCCTCGCGGTGGAGGGGCTCTAGTTCCCTCGGGATGGCTCTCGGCCAATCGTCGGCATCCGGGGGATTCACCGACCCGCTAAAGGTGGGCGGCTTAGTCCTGAGGAACTCGATCAGCTTCTCATTCATGCTCATGGCACGGGGTCTTGGACGGTTGATGGCATTGAAGATAGCCTCCATCGGGACGGTACGGTTGGCTAAGACTTGAGCCAAGTCAATAGGAGGGGGTGGTGGTGGCGGGGACCACGTTCTCTCCTCCATCTTCATTTTGGTTAACTTCTTGTTCGGGGAGACGCTCCCTCCGATCGGCTTGCGATCCCTCGGCATCCGGCCGGTGGGTCCGACAGGCGCACGGAAACCATGCGTAAAGAAGCGGGTTTCTAAGAGATCTAGTTTTATGTGATGTTTAAGTGGATTATAACGGATTTCTTTTGAAAAGGCAGGGTGTATTCTGCCGGTAAGCACACAACAAGCATACGGCAAACAAGCAAGCACAAACAAGTTTTTATTACAAACCGGCGAGGAGGATACATCCGACTACGCGGACACATTACACGGCTAAGGACTAAGGGCGTGACTTGGACCGTACGGCTTCATTCCCCGGGTCTTGGGGCACACTACTCGCGAGGGGAGCCGTCTTCGGGGTCGAGTGTTCTTCCGGCGGGATGAGCGACTCGTCATCGTTTCCTCCTTCGGGGTCTCCGTTTTCCGAGGGCCGTGCCGCGGCTTCGGTGGTAGGCGTTGGGGTTTCGTGAGGCGTTGGTGGTGCTGGTGGGACTTCTATGGCTCCTCCCCATCCTACAAGGGGTGTTCCCGGCGGAACTTGAGGTTCTCCAATGGGCTGGAACGGGCGTTCCGCCATGGGTCCATTCTTGCATGCGTTGGTCCTGGATCCTTCTGAGGCTTTCCTGGGCAACGGCTTCACTGCTTATGGCTGCTGCGGTCCTCGCTTCAGCTTGAGCCACTCGGACTTGGTGCATCCGTACTGTGACTTCAGCTTGCTCGGCCCGGCTGATCTGTTCCCTCAAGTGTCTGGCCTGGTCATCAAAGAGCTTGTCCAGGGAGACAAGGTAGGCGACTATGTGGTATAGCAGGTCTTCTTGGTGGCGGCGTCGCTCCAAGTTCCTCATGCGGGCTTGCCAACTGGGGTCCTGATGGCGGGAGGAAAGTACCTCATCGGTGTGGGGACGAGGTGCTCTTCGTAGATTCGGCACAGGTAGCGGAGGGCTTTTCTGAGGGCCAAGGGATAGGTATCCCGGTGTCGGAACCCTGTGGCGGTCACGCGCCAAGGCTCGATGTTGGTGTGGCGGTTGCTTCTAGCGACGGAGAGGACCACTCTACAGCGAAGAGTGCCGAGTTGCTCGTACTCTCTGCTGTAGTACCTAGGGCGCTCAGTGATACCGAGGCGCTCCGGGGAGTGGATGAGCGGGCGAGCAAAACCAGGCTCCTCCCCGGCACACGCCTTGGGTCCATCCATCTTCCGCCATCTGAAACAAAGATAGGGTTGAACAGGTTGTGGTGGGGTACAAAAGATGGATAACTTTATTTAGTAGGAAGGTTGGGGTACATCCTTCGGGGTACACTTATTATTACTAGGACTCAGCCTCTAGCCTAAACCCTAGTCTTATCCTCATGGTGACTCTTCCTCTAGCTGGATACGGCGCTTCTTTAGTGGGAGATCTTGCTCCAGTATCTCATCTTCAGTCTGGGTCCCTTTGTCCCAGTGGGTTTCTTCGGGTTCTTCTTCATCCAAGTCGGCTTCTCTTCTTCGCCTTCTACGTTCCTTTTGGAGCTCATCCCAAAACTTCTCCGAACGTTCTTTTTCCCCGAGGTAGTCTTGCGCCATGTTGTGTCGTTCAACTTCTCGCTATGGTTGTCTTTACCCTTTCTAGTTCTATCCTCGTCTCGCTCTTTCCGCTCGTCGATCTGCGTTGCTTCGATTCTTTGGGCTTGCTCCCGATAAAGGTGGTCTAGGCCTGCGAGGTATATGGATAGGTGGGGAGAGCGCCTCTTCTAAGTCTTCTTCCTCTCGTTCCAAACCTCTCATGCGATCAATCCATGAGCGTCCTCTTCCTCCGGAGGGTGGAAAGAATCCCATTGGAGTCCTTCGGAGGTGCCGTCTATAAACCACTCGTAGGCGTCGCGGGGCCTTCCGAGCAGCCTTGGGGTAGGTGTCGGCAAAGCGAAAACCGGTGGCGAGACGAACCATGGCTCTATGTCGGGGTAAAGCGTGCTCCTTCCTACGAAGATCGGCGGCTTACACCGAAGGGTGCCGAAGCGTTCGTACTCCCGTGGTAGACGAACTGCGGCGGTTCCCTTACTCCGACGCGCTCCGGCCGAGTAGCAACGGGTTAGGGAGGCCGAGCCGGACGGGGCAAATTCCTCGTTCCACTCGGGGTTAGGCATCCGGAAATAGGCAAGAATCAAGGTAAGGATTTGGAAAAAGGTGAGCTTAGCAAAGGAAAGGTTAGAGAGGGCCGGAGGAGGTCTCGTATCCTAGGGGTCATGTCCTACGCAACCTACGGCTCCGATACCACCGAAGCGTCCCCTCATCGAGAGGTGACCAAATGTGACACAAATACCGGCCCCGGGAGGCTGGTAGCACATTTATTACAACAGGTGGAATCAGTCTTTTACATTACGGTTACAGAAAGGGCACGGTAATGCCAACGCTACAATGAACAACACAAACGCTAACGACCACACTACGATAGCAAAGGCTTCCATAGCCTCCTCAGAGTACCACACCATGGAAGCTTTAGGTAGGGCCCTGGTACACAGGCACGGTTGGGTGTAGGGCAGTGACCTACTCAACGTCTTCGGGGATGTAATCGGGATCCTCCTCTCGTAAAATAGTTAGTAAACAGGGGTGAGCACATACGTACTCAGCAATCCAACCCCACCCGCGGAGGGGCTTATAAGCAGAATCATGCATAAGGTATAACAAGGATCAGGTTAAGGTTCATTTAGCAAACTTACACATGCAGGGGTTCATTTCGAAAAGGTTTTCGCAAATCATTTTCATAACCCAAGTATCTCACTTGTTTTAAACAAAACCACTGTGGACCTACCGGACTTCCCGTCCGTCGTAGCCCGGAGCACACAGCCACACACTTCACCCGAGAAAACAACTCACGCCAGAAAACATCCCATTCCAAACACTAGTTTTTGTGACCACACCGTGACTCGTCCAATACCGTGGACACGGCTATTCGAATAGGTTTGACACTGCGAGAGGTTGTACATCTTTACCCACAAGTAGGGTACCGTCACACGGACACCTCGGTGCGGTACGGATCCTATCAAAGCCATTACCCACCTTAGCTAACTCTACGAGCCACCACGGAAGCACCCAAGGGGTTATCCCACATAACCGGGGCGTACCTCACACGGAGCGTACCCCGACTCCTTGGTCTCCCGCTGCTCACCCGCACACCCGGATGGCAAGTAGATTAACTAGTGGGGTTTATGCTAAGCCGTTGCCACATACAACGGTCGAGTGGTTGTACGATGATTTGGGTCGGGTGAGATGTCACGCAACCCGGTCCTTAACCGACAAGATGGACAACTCCCAACACGCTCAACCACACGGGTACGAGCTCACCCATACTCCGACACACACGTCCATCCCGTCTACCCGAGTTCAATACTCATTTTCCAAAAATACCCCATTTCCATTTTTAAAGCACTCACACATTTTGAAAGCACTCACACATTTTTAAAGCACACATTTAGGCCAAAACAAGGTTCAATCATAACAATCAAGGGTGGCTATCCTACCATGTTTTGCAGTAAAACAATATGCAATTTATAAAACGGGTATAGGGTATATTTATAAAACTAGGACAGAAGCATGCATCAAAGGGGGAGGTTGAACTTGCCGTCTTCGAAACCTTCGGGGAGTGCTGGCTCGGCGTCCGGGACCTCGGGCTCCTGCTCGCGGTAGTCGGCTCCGACCTCGGCTCGGGGTACCTTACTCCGTCTACTCCGTCGGCTAAGGCGTACACACACACACAAGCAAACAAGTAGTATTAGCACACATGTCTCCGCCGAGCTCGGGGAGTGGGAAGTGAGCGGAGGAGGGGTATATATAGATGCGGTAGGGTTTGGTATTAACCGAGAAGGAAAGGCGGTTATGAGAAGGGGCTAGGTTAGGGGGGTATAGATATTAAGGACCTTACCGGTAATTTTTATTAATAGTAAAAAGGGTGTTTATGCTAATCTAAACTAAGTTAGGGTCATTTTGTAGTTTATCCTAGGGTATAATAGTGTTTAACTCTTGATTAACCCTTAACTCAGGGACTTATTTGGAAAAATGAAGGGAAATGAGAAGGGAGGCTCGGTCTTGAGGCAAAAGAGGAAAAGCAGGGGGGGTTCTTGGCAATTTGCCATCTCCTTCTTCCACGGCTCGCGGCCGGCCGGAGGCGGGGGCGGCTCGGCGGCGGCGGCTCGCCGGCCTCCCGGCCACGGCCGCGGCCAGTGAGAGGGGGGAGAGGCGAGAGGGCGACGGGGGAATTCTCCTCCCCTACTCACCTTGGGCTAGGACGCGGTGTGGAGGCGGATCGGCGGCGGCGGCGGACCGGTGGTGTTGGCCTACGGTGGTGGCTCGGTGTGGTTGTGCAGCGAAGCAATGGAGGGTTGCGGTGGCTTGGTGGTGCGGCGAGGACGGGGCGGGGCTATTTATAGCCGGAGTGAGGTCGGTTCGGGAAAGATTTTTCATGCACACCGGCGCTCGGCGAGGTCGACTCCGGCGAGCTCGAGCACCTTCGCGAGGGCGGCGACCGGTGACAAGATTGCTCGGGCGGCGGCGGCGGGGTCAACTCTTGCGGCGAGGGGACGGTTCGGCGTGTGCGGCGAGGGAGGGGGGTCGACGGCTGCGGCGGCGGCGCGGGGCGCGGTGGTGCGGGCGGCGGCCGACGGGTCGCGTCGCGGGGCCGTCTGCGCGCGCGCGGCGCGGAGGTGGGCGGCACGGTGGCGTGCGAGGGGGGGTGGCGTGGTCGGCGCGGGCGCACGGGCCGGGGTCAACGGCGCACCGCGCGCGCGCGGGCGTACGGCGGGGGCCGGCCGCGGGAGGAAGGAGGAGGAAAGGAAGGAGAGAGAAGAAAGAAGGGGAAGGAAAAAAAGAAAAGAAGAAAAAGGAAAAAAAAGGAAAAAAAAAGGAAAGAAAAAATGGGAAAAGAGGGGAAAAGAAATTGAGAAAAGTTTTAGAAGGTTAGAGAAATTTGTTAGGAAAATAGGGGAAGGGTTTTGTAAGGTTTTTTCCAAATTCTCGGGCGTCGGCGTGATTTTCGGGCCGGCGGTGACGGTGGAGGCGGACCGGTGGCGGGACCGCGGCGGGCGCGGGATTCCGGCCGGTGGCCGACCGCGGCGTTGGGAAGGTGCGCGGGGCGTGACCGAGGTGCGGTGCCGGCGGAAATCACGGCACGCGCGTCGGGGAAAGAGAGAGAGAGAGAGAGAGAGAGGGAGAGGTAAAACAGTGGCTAGGTTTTGAGCTCGGCGGGTCAGTTTTGAAAATTCGCATGATTTAATAGGTGATTTATTTAGAGCTAAAAACGCGGGCGTTACAGAGGGGAATCAAAGGCAAAAGAACCACGAAGGGTTCGTACGAATTCCCCCCATCAAATACCCAAGATCAAGGTCCCAAAAACACACCAAGAAAACCACCAAGAGAGGGCTCCGAAAATCACCACCAAGAACAACCGGGAACAACACAACAAAGCCTTGAGGAACCACTCCGAATCATCTATACATACCAAGAAGGTTCATACAAGGTCTAGCTTGCCGCCCGATCATCCAACCCTCTCACAAGATCTCACCATGAAGCTCTCAAGCTAGTGCTATGGAAATCCTAAGAAAATAGGAAGGGAAAATAGGAAAGCAAATGAACTAGGGTTCCAAGAGATGGCTGCCATCCTCTCACCACTTGGGTTATATGGAGGCAAGCCGAAAGTCTAAAATGCCCTTACTGGCTAATTAGGGATACAAGCCCCTCGAGGGTGAAATCGGAAATCTTTGTCATCGCTCCATCGGACGGATGCCCGGCGACCGCAACCTGCTTATCCTCGACGCAAGCCTTGCGATCCCGACGCATGTCCTCCGCTTCGAAGTATCCGGATTGCGTCGTCGCACCCCGGTCAGACCGGTACCTACTGGTCAGACCGGTTTAGAGCTACTGCAGCTCCGTCTTCAGTTCTCCAGTCTTAGCTTTGTGGATCAACTAAGGAACCCAGTGGTTTTCTGGTGAACCACTGGAAACCCCGCGAACTCGGTGTAGCCTCCGCAATCGCCACTCATGACTCAGCTCCCACATAGTCCCGGCTCGACCTTGGTTTTGAGGCTCAACCAAGAAACCGTCCATGACTTCATCTTGCTGTTCATGCCACCATGCGGCCCGCACTTGACCCCGCTGGCCACCGGGTCCCTCGAACGAAGCCTACTTGTCTTCTCCACACCTGGATGCCTCAACGGCGACGACCTTTCGCACTTGTTCTCCACTTGCACCAACACCAGTCAAGCCACAACCTGCACCTGTAATACTTAGCCAAGAATCAGTCCACACAACATTGTCAATCACTCATCACACAAGAAAGCGACCATCCACCGGTCCTCGAACCACACATGGTCCTCAAGAATCTGATCCATGGCTTGATAAATTTCAACTAGGTTTATCCTCCTCTCAACTGAAGTGTGGTCCTAGTGATCTTGTGTTGCTGATGACTTGTTGTATGTTGATTCGATTCGATGCTAACTTGATGTATATTGCACAATTGTGCTAGTTAAACTATTCCCTGAATGTGGTGTGAATTATATGGAAGTGGGAAATGTTTTGTTTTGTTGTCTGATTATGTCCTGGCGATCAGCAGCAACTAGAAAAGTATACAGTGCCCTGCGAAATGCAATATGGGCTGATCTAAAAAAGCAATATGGGCCGAGGCTGTCACACCCGGTTTCCAAAACAAACCAAGTGCTACCTATATGTATGCCAGGATCTAGTTCCATACATATAGTGACATCATTAGTGAATAACAGAAACAATATCACGTAAAGAAAAGAGATTATCAGAGATTTATGGCAGAATCCTGGGAAGCAAAGGCTCCAAACTTCACAGGCAATCGACTGGGGGATGCGTACGCCTAGCACCTTCTTTTGTACATCACACACCTTCTTCTCCTTATTCTTCTTCTCTGAACAGCGGTTTAGCAAGGATGACCACACTTATGGTTGGAGCTCAGCAAGTGGGGGAAAATGCAAGGCTATCAAGGATAGGCTAAGAGTTTTGCTGCAGTTAGCATTTTAATGTTGGTCAAATTTTATTAGCAAACACCTATTTACTAGATGTAAGTTTATACCATCCCACTTAAGCATTTAGGAAAAAAGCATCTTTTCTCAAAAACCCACAAGAACCCATGATTTAATTCCATCTTTATGTTTTATTATCATGTGAGGGTCCAGGCTGCTCTTGACTATGAGCACAGCTGTTATAACAGTTTTACACTTTGCAAAGGTTGTACACTTTCACCACAAGTCGCTTAAAAGTTCTGAAGAACTTTGAACCCAACCATGCTGTCCAAAAGTAGGCACAATACCACACTTCCAAGGTGTGGTTGCATAGGGACGCTACGAGGCCTTTACAAAGAGTCCTCCTATGTGTATTAGTCCATAGTAGCACGTCCTAAAGGCTATCTTTCGTACCCTCCTTCTACCCTCAGACCAGGTAAGCCTAGCAGAGCACTTCCGTTCCAATACCCGTCCAGAGTAGAAGAGTCATAAAAGCATTCCTCCGTACCCCAAGCTACTAAGGCTAATAGCCACACAAGACTTCCCTAATTAATTGGCCAAGACAGAGCCATATGTCTTGTTGTTGTACGGTTTTCCTGGGTGGTTCTCCATGTTCTGATTAAGTCATATATGATCTTGTTATTAACCATAAGCACACACATATAAATATATCACCAAAGTTACCATGATCAACATTCATCATATTGCAAAAGATTCACTTTAACCATCCCAAGGTATAGCAACTAAGCATTTCTACCCAAAACATTTATTTAAAAGGGTTGTCCAAGGTAAAGAGGATAAAATTCTAGTCATATCCTCAAAAAGGTGATTTCCCATCAAATTTATGCAATACAAAAATTAAAATTAAACTTAGTTATCATGCAAGTTGCGTGGGACAAGATAGAATATGCAGGGGGAGAAGTCCACTTGCCTTTCTCAACACAAAGCTACTCTTATGCTCTTCCGCTCTTGCTCTCTTGAAACTTCCAAATTTCCGATCAATAGCTTGAACTTCTACTCGAAGCAAACATCGGGTACAAACATGAAAAAGCCAACAAGCACAACTAAGAACAATACACCACACAAGAAAGGCTTAAAAAGAGAATAAGGTTTGATTCTAAGAACGCAAATGCAAGAAACGCTGAGAACGGAACTATCGCTGAAAAGGCACATCTATCGAGAGATTTGGATTTTCACACACAAAGGCTATATGCTTGATATATTTTAATGAAGTAAAATCTTGTGCATAGGTTAGTTTAGAGAAATACCATATTTGGAATTAAGCAAGTTATATTTGTATAAAAAAGGACGATGTTGAACTTTACTCAATTTTATTTATAATTATTCAAGTATGATTTATGCAAATTAAACATGTAAACTTAGAAAGGAGCATTTCAAGCATCTAAGCGTGTAAATTTATATTTTGAGTTCAACTAAACAAATTATAATTCAAAAACACATTTATAATCATATTAGTCAAATAAACATTTGATTAAGAAAACTCGAGATAGCTTATGTTTCTTTTATTTAGAAAGCATATTGAATAAACATTAGTCAGTTTAACATATATTATGAAAAGCTGAAAGGTACCCTAATTACATTTTATTTAGAAAACATTATTAATTAAGATTAGTCAATTTAACATTATCTATGAAAACCGTTATATAGACCCTAATCAAATGTTATTAAGAAAAGACATTCTAATAGGCATTAATCAAATTAATTTAGGATAAATTCATAAAACACATTTTATGTTGAACATCATGTCTAGCGCGTATTTTATCATTAGACGGAACTAACGCAACAAGAACGACACTAAACGAAGCTAAAACGTATAAACTAGGCACTAAACAAGCATGTAGGGACCTAAACGCGGTTAAGTAAGGATTTCAGCGGCTGACTGAAAAGATTCACGAGACACAGGAAAAATAGTGCTCACAAAAACAATAGAAGACATGGGCTAGCAGGTAAAAGAGTCAGAATGGGACTTATGTGTGAATGTTGGGATTTTTGTAGGGGGTTATGGACAAGAGTTACAAGACACAAGCTACATAACTTTGGTTTGAGGATTTCATGGGGACCTAAAGGAAAAACTACCTTGCTTTATCTTCACGGGGGATCCCTCTTCACGATGGTCTCCACAACGCCATGGCCGGCAGACATAAGCTCCTGGGTGGCCAAAATTGATGGCGCTCCAGGGTGGATGGACTACGGGCGAGGCCGGAAAAAAAGAGAAGGTCAAGGGGATTCTACGGAGGTGCTCAGCAGTGGAAGGGAGAGGCGGATGCAGCCGGGATTTGAGGCACGACAGACGGAGAAGATGGCGATCGACGGGTCTGGTTGTTGCAATCGCCGGCCACCTGGGCAGCTATGGCTTCGATGGCGTGGTTCTTTGGAGTGAGGAGATCGAGGAGAACTCGGGGAGGTGCTTACCAAGCACGAAGACAGATTGGAGTGGCTGGAGTTGATGATGCGCAGACGAGACAGCGGCTGACAGTTCGTGTGCGCGAGGGCGGAGATGTTCCAGTGGCGGGAAGGTGACGAAGGCTGGCGAAGGATGTGCATCTTGACGACGAGGAGGTCCTGGTGGCACTGCCCTGCTCCGAGGATCGACGCCCATGGTGAAACAGGCAGCCAAGCTTTGGCGGCGGTCAACTCTGATCCAGCTCGGGCGGTGAAAATGGCCGGCTCGGAGTTCACGTCAGAGAGCTCCTCTGGCAACGAGAGGACAACGAGAAGCTACAGTGGTCGTGCGGCTTGGTGTCGCTGAGCCCATGGTGGTGTTGGCTTGTTCCAGAATGGCTCCTGGTCGGTGCTCTGATTTGGATCGGGCAGCGGCGGTGACTCGATCTCCATGCCGAGGTGGATCTCTAGTGATAGAACAACGACGACGAGCGCGAGCGAGTGCACGGCCTGGCTTCACAAAGCTTAGTGATGGTCGCTTGGTTCCGCTCCGCTCCTGTCGCGTGAACCGAGCGCGAGCACAACCAGTGCGGCTACGCGTGATGCAGAAGACGGCAAGGCACGGGATGGTGATGGATGCAGCAACACACGCAAAGACTCGGTCGATCCTCTTTATAGAGCACAGAAAAAGGGAGTGGAACAGGAAGGGACAACAGCATGACCAGCCATCAATGGCCAGTGTTTTCCATCCGTTACTGGTGAGGGAGTGAAGGATGGGAGACGGAAGAGAAACCGAGGGAATTAAAGGAGGGAGTGGTGCCGGCACTTTACTGCTCCTTGATTGGAGCTCTTTGACGGAGGGGAGAGCATGCCGCACGGCCGGTGAAGTGCGCAACAGATGCGGCGTAACGGTTGAAGGTTGGGGACGGTGTTGACACGCGGTTTCGACTAGAAATCAAGGGAGGGAGATAATCATGGTGATTAAATGCCTTTAACTGGCGCTCTCGGATGGAAAGGGGAGGTGAAAGAGGTGCGAGGCAGGCGGCGAAATCCACGGCGCCAGCCGCGGCTTCAGACAGAGAAGGGAGAAGCGAGCGCGGGGAAGAAGACGATGGGTCTGACGGGTGGGGCCGCCCTGTCGGCGAGAGAAAGGAAGGGGGAGAAAAGAGAGGCGGGCCGCTGGGTAGAGCTGGGCCGCGCACGGTACTGGTCTGAAAGAGGAAAGGCTGGGCCAGAGAGAGAAGAGGGTCGGCGGGGAGGAGTTGGGCCACGCGGGTCGAAACAGGGAAAGGAAGAGAAGGTGGGCCACGAGAAGAGAAAGAGGAGCTGGGTCGGGCTGAAAGCGGGGAAAGGAAGGGTTTGGGTTTGGGTTTGGGTTTTTGTTTCTTTCTTTTTTTCCAAAACCTTTTTCAAACCTTTTCAAACTTTTAAAACTTTTAAAACTTCACACATCAAACATAAACATCATGCAACCAAAATAAATACAACACATACACATATTTATTTTGTTTAATTTGTAAAAACAATCAATTGATTTTTCCTATACTAAATTTCCTGTAAAGGGAATAAATGTAGCACAAATTTTAAAATTATGAGAAATCGTTGCTTAATTATTCCTCCTAATAACATCCTGAAATTCAAAAATTTCAGGGTGTTATAGAGGCCCAAGAAAGGCCCTGTGGATAATGCCCAAAAACAAATGTCCAAGCATAATGCAATATGGGCCAAGTTCGTTAGATTGCTAGACCCAAAATAAAATAGCCCAATATACTGTGCAACAAACATTTCGGGAATGGCCAAAAATAACACGAAAATATGAAATGGGCTAAAATTGGCCCAACAATATTAGGCGCACAAAGGCTCTTACATGGACAGGGCCTCAATTTGTGACGAACCGAAATCATCATAACCCCCAGCCACGTCGGAGCCACGATGGATCTCGGTCTGACGTGGCAAGTAGCTTATGACGCCTAGTGTTACGAATTTATACACGTCATTAAACTCATGACGCCGAGAAATAAGGTCTTGTCATTAATTGTGGTTTGTGACGCTCGATTAATGACAGAGCATTTTCGTAACAACTGTCGTCATTAATCACGGTTTATGACAAGAAATGGTCTTTTTTGCATCACTAGTCGGCGTTTTTCTTGTAGAGACCACAGCCGAATCATGGCTTGAATGGGGGAAACCTTGATCTGTCTAAGCGCGGCGTATAAAATCCTCATCTCGTCAGTGCACACGGTTCGAACATCATCCCTTGCAAAGAAAGTGGTGGCAAGCCATTTCTTCCACAATCGAAGAGTGGGATGCAAGAAATCATTGCACCGAGGTGTAACTTGCCACGAACAGGACGACCAAAAAGCTCTTCCCAAAAACTTTCGCAAGTAAAACCACCGCAAGCTTGCTCAAGAGGAATAGCACAAACGACAATGAAAACCGAGGGTGCAACTAAGATCCTTCCATGAAATCCTATATGGAACTCCATGAAATCGAAATGAAATACCAGATGCATCCTCTTGAAGAGTGCAGAGAAACTAGATGGTAATAGGCCTAGAACCGATCTCCTAAACCAGGACAAAACCTTCCCAACCAAGAGCTTGCCAAATGGAATCAAACTCGGAGTCCATACCTGTCTTTTCCAGAAGGGTCGGGTCGAATCCCCTCATGTTGGAGAAGACTAGATCCTTCAGGATAGCATAGGCTTGTCTCTCTCGATCGTCCCTCAAGTCGATGAAGGGGGCGTCCGCGACATACACTCGTTCGGCTTGTGGCGTAGGAAGCTCTTCCTTCCTCTTCTTCTTCATGCTCCATTGACATCAAGCTTGGTGTAGCTCCGGAGTAGCGGGATGAGCTTTCTTCGTCTCGTGAACAGCGGGAGTGAGTCACCTTCCGGAATGCACCGGAGGCCCAACTCATGCTGCACATAAAACAACACAAGCAACTCGGTGATGGATTAGTGAAACCGGAATGGAATTCTTACCGAGGTTGCTCCACCAATGATCAATACTCAGCAACAACTTGGAGAGTGTGCTTGTCACTTCAATCTCGAGCAAGAAATCCAAGAAAACCAAAGAGCCAAAGAGTAGAGATAGGGAGTGTGATGAAAATGAGTGATTGGGTGAAGAACCCCCTCAACCCCCCTTCTATTTATAGGCAATTGAGCCGGGTACCAAGACATAGGCCGGTGACGAAGGCTAGGAGCTGTTGCAGGAAGTGGGACCCATTTGGTTGTTGGCCTGGGTCGCCCGCCTCCAGCTTTTTGCAACGGCTCTCTAATGGCTACCTGGTGCCCTAAATAGGTGCCTTGGTCCAATCTCGGGCACAAAGTGGATCAAATAATTTCTCAAGGGTTTTCCAAGCTCAAAAATTATTTTCAGAAATTTTATTTGAAAAGGCAAAATGGCTAGAAAAATTCTAGCATGCAGATGCACTATTGGAAAATTAAATATGCATTTTGGAAAATAAAATTGTGGAAAGGTAAATATGAGATAAATACCAATTTTACCTTTTGGCAAAAAGAACTCATCCTTTTAAGTCCGAGAGCGGGACTTTTCCCGGTGATTAATTCCACTCGTCACCCCACTCTCGAGAAGTAGAGGGTGTGACTTTATGTATCTCCCGCCACACTTTCTTTATTTTCTATGGATTTGCTACTGTGGTCAGAGGTTGCTTAGGCTAAGGTCGTGGTTTCGTCCACTCTCCGGATTGCTCATCATTTCCTTGCGCTGAATAACATTGCTCTCCTATTGGTCGAAACTGGAACATCAAGTTCTTCTTCCCAATGCGGAACCAGATTGTTCCATTTCCCACATTGATCCTCGCCTTTGCATCACTTAGGAATGGCCTCCCAAGAATGAGTGGCATTTCCGCATCATCCTGCATATCAAGGACCAAGAAATCTTTGAAGTTGCAAGAACCTTGGACGAATACCAATAAGCTCTCGACTATCCCCACTGGATATCAGATCATTGCGTCAGCAAGTTGAACTGTCTTCGAGGTTGGAGAAAGAGCAAGATACCCCAATTTCTTTTTTTTCTCGAACACGCCGGAGAGCTGCGTATCAATATATTAAGAAGGAAAAAGGGTGAAACACTCGCACATCAATCCAAGGTTTTACTTTAAAAGGAGGGAAACTCCGGAAAACCCCCCTCACACAAACTAAGCTAAATCACCCTTAGAAAAATAAAAGACAACCCGTGACCAGAGGACCTCCAAACTTAATCATTGGGCTGCAGGGCAAGGAGATGAGCAACTCCTCGAGGCCCGGCTAACTCCCACACATGCTGTTCATCCTTAATGTTAGAGAGAAGTGTACTTAGATTAGGCTGCACACCATCAAAAACACAGCGGTTCCTGTGATTCCGGAGGGACCATGCCACCAGAGATAACATTTGAGTTCAGGCCTTTGCTGACTTGGCCAGGAACCCTTCTGCTGACCTGATCCCACCATTCCTCAAAGGAGTGTTCATCAGGTTGTGGAGCAAGAGCTTGCAAACTGAATTTCTCTAGAACATAAAACCAAATTTGGCGTGAGAAGACACATGACAATAGTAAATGATCGATTGTCTCCTCTTCTTGACCGCAAAGTGGGCAATGCTTGGGATGTGCCAATCCTCTCTTGGCAAGCCTATCAGCTGTCCAACACTTATTACGTGTTGTCAACCACAAGAAGAATTTACACTTCCCCGGCGCCCAACTTTTCCAGATCCTCTCCCAAGGATTGAACTGGACAGCTCCAATAAACATAGCTTCATAAGCTGATTTTGCTGAATACTGCCCTGTTTGCGTGAATGCCAAATGTGAGAATCCTCAATTTCTGTCTGCAGTACCACCTCGTCAAGTAAGTCCCAAAGGTCAAGGTATTCTGTCAAAACAGCCACGGTAAGAGCTCCTCTAATATCAGCAACCCATCTTAAATCAGTAAGGGCATCTGAAACTGTTTGTTTCTTACCTCGGCTTGGAATTGGCCCAAAAAGATGTGGCACAAGCTTGTCAAGACTTTGCCCATGCAGCCATCTATCGGTCTAAAAAAGTGTATTCTTGTCATTGCCCACCTCTGAGACTATAGCTACTGAGAAGAACGCCCTGGCCCATGGATGCACTTGAATAGGAAAAAACTCCATGATTTCTCCGGATTAGTTTTTTGTAGCCAGAGCCATCGCAATCTGAGGGCCCAACCCAACTGCTACAGGTTTGATATCCCAAGTCCACCCAAATCAGGTGGTCGAGTAACTTTAGGCCAAGCTATCACACAATGTCCTCCCTTCACGTCTCTTCTTCCTTTCCACAAAAAATCCCTCCTGACTTTATCAATGGCTTTAAGGGCTCGTTGAGGGAGATCCATGGCCATTGCCAAGTATATAAGCATGGAAGTCAGAACATATTGCACCAACACTTTTCTTCCTGCCCTTGTTAGATAATCCGCCTTCCACCCTGGGAGTTGGGCTGCTACTTTGTCGATTATCGGTTGAATCTGGGCCTTAGTTGACTTATGCAGAGATAGTGGCATGCCAAGATACCTGCAAGGAAATTCCAGCAATTGGCATGGAAGAAGTGTTTCTATAGTCTGTCGATCCTCCTCCTGACACTGGATGGGAAGCACACTGCTCTTGTGAACATTGGTTTTTAAACCACTGGCCTGTCCAAATAACTATAGCATGTCCAGCAAAATGTTGATGTCCCCAGCAGTAGGCTTCAAGAAGATTACCACATCATCTGCATAGATAGAAATTCGATGTGGCAAAGCCTGTCTAGCCAAAGGCTGTAACAGATCCTCCTCCACAACCATTTTAATCATGAAAGCCAGAACATCCATATCCAAAATAAAGAGCATAGGTGACAGTGGGTGGCCTTGCCTCAGGCCCCTTTGATATTCTATTCTTTCACCCGGGTTTCCATTTAGGATCACCTGCGTGGAAGATGATCAAAGAAGTCTGCTAATGATATCGCACCAAATCTGCCCAAAACCCAAATGATGTAGCACTTCCAGCAAAAAGGCCCACGAGACAGAGTCGAATGCCTTTGTTATGCCCAGTTTTAGAATAATCCTAGCTTGCTTTTGCTGATGGAGAAATCGAGCCGTTTGCTGAACCAACATAAAGTTATCCTGGATAAATCGACCTTTAATGAAAGCACTTTGTACAGGAGAAACCAACTCATTGAGGTGGCCAGCTAAGTGGTTGGCAAGTATTTTTGTGATGAGTTTGACAAAGGAGTGGACCAAACTAATGGGTATATAGTCTCTAATGCTTATGACATCCTCCTTCTTTGGCACAAGAGTGATATAGGCCGAATTAAGTTTCTAAAAGCTGCCAAATTTTCTACTACAAATAGCTGAAACTGCTGCCATAATATCCATTTTAATTATAGTCCAACGGGTCTTATAAAAGTTTCCAGTGAAGCCATCCGGCCCTGGAGCTTTGTCTGAAGGGAGAGACCATTAGTTTTCCAAACTTCCTCTTTTGAGATTGGTGTTTCCATCTCAGACAGGTCGTGTTGGAGTATGCCCAAAGCCTCCAAGTTAACTATGACATCCCGTTCCGGTGCGTCCCCCAGAAGGCTATTATAGAAATTGAAGATGTTTTTCTCCTTATCTTCATGGCTGGAGAGAAGTTGCCCATCATCCGAAGTGAGGTGGCCAATATAATTCTTCTGTTTCCGATGTCTAGCATATAAATGGAACAATGCAGTATTGGCATCCCCTTCAGCCATCCAGCAAATACGGGAGCGACTGCGAGCAATTGTGCGCTGCAGAGATGACAAAGCTAGTGAGTGTTTCTTAAGTTGATTCCGCAACTAGAGCTGCTGGTTGGAAAATTGTCTATTATCCCGGGCAATTTCCAGCTGGTGAAGGATCTCTCTAGCCAACCCAAGTTGAGAATTGACTTGCCCCACTTTCTTCTAGCTCCAACTTTGAAGGCTCTTAACTGTGGCTTTGAATTTTTTTACCAGGGTGTCAAAAGGGCAACTAGAAGCAGGAACAGAAGACCATGCTGCCTCTACTGTCTCTTGGAAACCATCAAGCTTCGACCAAAAAGCTTTTGTGAGACATGGGTACCCATGGGTCCCCACTGACTAGGGTCCTAGAGGTCCCTGACAAGTGGACCCGACCTGCCAGAAGCCCTGCCGACCTGCAAGTGGATCTGGAGACCTTATCCACAGTCTCGGTGACCTTGGAAGACCTCAGACGACCTTATCCAGATCACGAACGACCTGCTAGGCTTGCAGGGCAAGCCTTTCCTTAGATCACGGCGGCGGCACCGCCAGTAGACCGAGGATTGCAGGATCCTCTCTGTAATTACGGAAGGCGACCTTCCTAAAACCTGTAATCGACCCCGATGAGGGTCCACTGACCTCAAATGGAAACCCTAGCCCGCTGGCCATATAAGGCAGCCTAGAGCTCCATTCGAGGGGAGATCACCTTCCACATAATCCCACCACGCTGGACATAGGGTTTTACTCTCTGGAGGCCTGAACCAGTCTAAAATACTTTGCGTCCTTGCCATACTCGCCGAGTTCCGAGTTCATCCTAGAACTACCAATTACGCTCTTAGGTCCCGATCCCCCATTAGTTCACCTACAACCGCTTAGGTAGCCCCCTTGCGGATCTGTCCATGTCTCACCCCTTGACAGTTGGCGCGCCAAGTAGGGGTGATCGGGAACTCACTGTGTAGCATGGCAGCCCGATCTGGCGCCATTTTCCCGGCGAGCATGGCAGACATTCTCGCCAACCCCGTGGAGATCTGCTTTGGTTCCTTCACGGCGACCTCCAACACTCTGGCGGCTGCGACCTCACCAACAGCCTCCGTAAAGGCCTCGACGACCTTGGACGCCACCCCCAGCTCTGGCAAGAAGTCGAAGACCCACCCGCCCCAACCCTATGATGTCGTTCAGGGGTTGGAGCGCGTCATCGACATGATGGAGGAAACCCTCCAGATCTGCGAAAGGGCTCAGCGCTCAACGCAGGGTGCATCGCACCGCAAGGCCTTCCCATTCGGTCTGTGGCCTTTCAGCGATGTGTGCGCACGACAGGTAGCGAAGTCGATCCAGATCCAATCTGGGCGACAGGAATCATCTGGCGACCTCAAGGTCGAACCTCGCGCACACCGCGACCCTCTCGACGTACCGTGCATCTATCACAAGGGTGCATGGCATACGCTCCGTGGCTGTCGGCTGCGGAAGAAGATCGATCAGGAGCGCGACGTCGCACGCATTACGCAGGCTCCCACGTCTCCGGACGGTGGCGAGTTTCAGAAGGCCCGGATCCGCATCTCCCCCAACAATTAGAGATCTACCCGGCGGCGCGTCTTGGTGGTCTCAACAAATGACCCACCACGGGTCAGCGCAACGGATTCCGAGGAGGCGCGTCGGATCCAAGCCAACGCAAACCGCGCCCAGAGGTGGGCGGAGGAGCAGCGCCAGGAGGTACCCCCATGTGTCCGCGACCTGCGCCTCGAGTTCGAAGAGGCGAGACTCCCGACGTTCAACAGCCCCCAAGCCAACTTGGGTGCGGCGTTAGCACGTCTCCAGCAAGCTGACCCTTCGCCCGAGGCCGAAGCAGCCATGGCCTATGTCCGGGTTGCCACAGCTCTAGTGGAGGAGAAGAGCGCGGTGTCCAAGTCAGCTACATCTACGTCGAGCCGGCACTCGCACAGCCGATCTAATTGGCCTACGCACAGCAGGCTCCCACGATCCAGAAGGAGGTCAACCAGCCCGGAGCGAAGGCTACACCAGCCGTCGACCTATGCACCAACCTCGACAAGAACCAGCGAGGTCGCGACGCCTACGGTTACATCGACCGGATCATGGAACACGAGGAGCAGGAACTTCGACGTCGCCTCGACTACGACCGGGAGTACGGTCCTCCGGACGGCGTCCATCGGATCATGCAGCGCGAGGAGCGCGAACGCCATGACATCGAAAACCGGCGACGTACCTAGTACGAGAAAGACTACGACCACCCCGAGGGTCCGGTGCCCAACCCGGACCGTCAGCCTAGATTCTAGATCGTGGCCTTGGCACGAGGCGACGACGCGGCCCAGGTCGACGACAGCAGCGACGACATGGCAATCACCGCCTTCCCTGCATTGGCACCACGTCTTCGGTCGGTCGCCTACGCCGACAACTTCAAGCCCAATATCCAGAAGTACGACGGCCACTCCGACCCCAACATCTGGCTATCGACCTACTACGTCGCGGTCAAGGCGGCCGGTGGCAGCTTCAACCACATGGTGGCTTATTTCCCGCTGGTGATGGGAGACACACTGTCGCTCTGGCTCAACAACCTCCCGACAGGCAGCATCACATCGTGGGCTGACCTGTCTCAGGCCTTCACATCGAACTTCCAGGCGACGTACAACCGCCCCGGCAATGCCTTCAATCTCGAGAGAGTAACCATGAAGCCCGGCAAGCGGTTACGAGACTACACCAACCGGTTCTTCGAGAACCGCAACACCTGTGTTAGCATTTGAGACGACCAGGTCGTCGATAGCTACAAGAAAGGTCTCAAGGTCTGCGAGGTCTTTGAGAAGATTCACGAGTCCGGCGCCTCGGTGGTCGCACCACTCATGGAGGTCGTCAACAAGATGATCGACACAGAAGAGGCCCTGGTCAACCAGTTTGAGCACGACGACAAGCAAGATGCCGACACCCCTGGTGACACCAGCTCAAAGTTCCGCAAGCGATCTTCAGAGGTCCTCGCGGCGGACGGGCGTCGACCTTTGACGTTCAACGTCGAAGAGTTCAACACGGTGCTAGACAGCCTCTGCATGTTCCATGAAGGGGGTACCCACATGGTCTGCGAGTGCCAGCAGTTCAAGAGGGCATTCCGCGCGCCCGAGGACCCCAAGCGACCTAGAAGCGCCGGAGATAGGTCATCCTCACATCGCTACAACAACAACCACCACGACGATCGACGTGGCCGCCAAGATAACGAGCGCCGCGACGACCGACGACGTGACAACAACCCGCCGGAGGATCGCCGCGAGGAGCGTGACCTGCCTCCCTCGCCGGAGACAAGCAACCCCAACGGTCCATTCCAGCATGCTAAGAGGTCGATCAACATGATCGTCGGTGGCCTGAAGAGCAGCACAAGTAGGAGGAGGCACCGGAAGGACAGACGCGAGGTCAAGCTCATCCACACCAAACAGTCGTAGCCCCTGCGTTGGTCGGAGCAGCCCATTAACTTCTCCAGAGTTGATCACTGGGTCCACATCCAGGATCCTAGGTCATACCCACTGGTCGTCGAGCCCATTGTTGAGGGCACCCTGCTCGCTCAAACCCTCATCGACGGCGGGAGTGGGCTCAACGTCATCTTCGTCGACTCCCTGAAAAAGATGGACTTCGACTTTGAGAGGATTACAGAATGCGACGAGCCTTTCTTCGGCATTGTGCCCGGCAAGGCGGCCTACCCCATGGGTCGAGTCTCCCTCCTGGTCACGTTCAGCACGGAGGAAAACTTCCGCATAGAGTACCTCAGCTTCGAGGTCGCCGACTTCAAGTCGTCCTACCACACCATCCTAGGTCGCCCCATGCTGGCCAGGTTCATGGCCATCCTGCATTATACCTACCTAGTGCTGAAGATGCCAGCTCCCAATGGAGTCCTCATAGTCTACAATGACCTGCTCATCTCGTTGAAGTGCGACAATGAGGCTCTGAAGATCGCCACGACGAACGCCTGCTTCGGTGCCTCGGCTGTCATGGTGGCTGAAGCCAAGAAGGTCGACCAGTCCAACCTGACCGTCCCGAAGCAGAAGTGCACCGAGACCGCCATCGATGCCATGCCATCGACGAAGAAGGTCTGTCTCGGTCTTGCCGACCCAGCCAAAACGGTGGTCATCGGTGACGACCTCGAGGAGAAATAGGAACTCGCCCTCACTAGTTTCCTCCAGGACAATGCTGACATATTCGCATGGACCCCATCGGATATGCCAGGTGTTCCTAGGGAGCTGGCTGAGCACTCCTTGGATGTAAGCAAGACGGCCAAGCCTGTCAAGCAGAAGCTGCGCCACTTTGTGAAGGATCGCAATGAGGTCATTAGGGTAGAGGTTTTGAAGCTCTTAGCTGCCGGATTCATCCGTGAATGTAAAAACTCGGTTTGGCTCGCCAACCCGGTGCTTGTACCCAAGAAAACCGACCAATGGAGAATGTGTATCGACTACAACGACCTCAATCTTCACTGCCCTAAAGACCCCTTCCCTCTTCCGCGCATCGACCAGGTCGTCGACTCTACCGCGGGGAGCACCCTGTTGTGCTTCCTCGACTGCTACTCGGGCTACCACCAGATAGCCTTTAAGGTCTCTGACTAGGACAAGACGATGTTCATAACGCCGCACGGCATCTACTGCTACATGTCCATGACTTTCGGACTCAAGAATGCTGGAGCGATCTACCAGAAGGCCATCCAGAAGTGCTTAGAGTCTCATATCGGCAAGAACATCGAGGCTTACGTCGACGATGTAGTTGTCAAGACTACCATCAAAGACAACCTCATCGCCGACCTTACTCAGACCTTCGTCTACCTCTGGGTCTACCGCTGGAAGCTTAACCCGTAGAAGTGCGTCTTCGGTGTTCCATCTGGCAAGCTTCTAGGCTTCATGGTGAGCCACTGCGGCATCGGAGCAAACCCCACCAAGGTCTACGCCATCCGCAGGATGAACCGACCTACCGGGAAGAAAGGCGTCATGAAGCTTACTGGAATGATGGCGGCCCTAGGTCGCTTTATCAGCAAGCTTGGAGAGAAGGGCCTGCCCTTCTTCGAGCTCCTAAAAAAGTCTGACAAGTTCCAGTGGACAGACGAGGTGGACCTGGCGCTCGAGGAGCTGAAGACCTTCCTCATGTCGCCCCCGGTCATGGTGCCCTCGGCACCCAAGGAGACCTTGCTGCTCTACATCTTTGTGTCCACCCTGGTGGTCAGTGCGGTGTTGGTAGCCAAGCGACCTGAAGAGTGCGACTAGTACCCCGTCCAACAATCTGTCTACTACGTCAGCGAGGTCTTATCTGACAGCAAGGTCAGGTACTCGCAACCTCAGAAACTGTTGTACGCTATTCTCGTCACGTCGCGCAAGCTGCGACATTATTTCCAGTCGCACAAGATCAAGGTCATCTCTTGTTTCCCCCTCGGAGAAATTCTACACAGCCGCGACACTGTGGAGCGCATCGTCAAGTGGTCGGTTGAGCTGGGCTAATTCGACCATGAGTTTTGCCCACGGCAGGCCATCAAGTCCCAGATCCTCGCTGATTTTGTCTCCGAGTGGACGGAGACCCAGCAGCCTCCGCTGACAGAGAAGCGGGAGCACTGGAAGACGTACTTCGATAGTTCCCTAAACCTCGAAGACGCAGGCGAAGGCGTCCTCTTCATCTCGCCCCAAGGAGATCACCAGAAGTATGTCTTGCAGATCCATTACAAGGCGTCCAACAATGGCGCCGAGTACGAGGCCCTGATCCATGGGTTGCACATCGCCGTTTCCCTCGGAATCAAGCGACTTATTGCGTACGGCGACTCCAAGGTCGTCATCGATCAGGTCAACAAGGTATTTGACACCAAGAAGGAGACAATGAACGCCTACTGCGCCGAGGTGCGCAAGATCGAGGATCACTTCGAGGTTCTAGAGTTCCACCATGTCTCCCGTGACAACAACGTGGCGGCCGACATGCTCTCCAAGCTGGGGTCCAAGCGCGCGCTGGTACCGGCCGGTGTATTCATTCAAGACCTGCGAAAGCCATCGATCAGACTCCTCAGTGACCCAGAGACATCGCCCAACGATGTACAGGGTGGCCGCGACTTCCTTATGGCGGAGGCCGAAGTTGACTGGCGTCTCAACTTCATCGCTTACATCATGGGGAAACGCGTCCCTGAAGACAAGGTCGAGCGCGAAAAGATCGTCAGACATGCAGCTAACTACGTCGTCATCGGCACCGAGCTGTACCAAAGGTCCGACTCCAACGACGTGCTAATGAAATGCATCCTCTGATCTGAAGGTCTTGAGCTCCTGCAAGAAATCTATGGCGGAGAATGCAGTAACCACGTAGCCTCCCCAAACCTGGTGGGAAAAGCCTACAAGTCGGGCTTCTACTGGCCTACTGCCCTGGCTGACGCTTAAGACCTAGTTCGGCGGTGCAAGGGTTTCCAGTTCTTCACCAAGCAGCAGCACGTTCCGGCTCAAGTTCTGAGGACAATTCCACCGTCCTGGCTCTTTGCCATTTGGGGCCTTGACTCAGTGGGACCATTCAAGATGGCTCTTGGCGGTTACAAGCACATCCTGGTGGCGGTGGACAAATTCACCAAGTCGATCGAGGTCCGCGCAGTCGCCACAGTCACGTCGAAAGAAGTAGTTCATCGAGGACATCACCCATCGGTTCGGGGTACCTAACAAGATCGTCACCGACCTGGGCAAGGCCTTTACAGAGTCGGACTTCTGGGATTTTTTCAGGACAGCCTCATCGACGTCTACTACTCCTCGGTGGCCCATCCACGGTGCAACGGCCAGGTCGAACGAGCAAATGACATGGTACTTCAAGCCTTCAAAGACCGCATCTTCGACGACGCATCGCAGTACGTGACCAGGTGGCATGCTGAGCTACCTCACGTCATCTGAGGTCTCCGAACCCAGGTCAGCTCGGTCACGGGATACTCGCCCTTCTTCCTGTTGTACGGATCAGAGGCAGTCCTCCCAACCGACGTAGCCTTCGGTGCCCCGCGCATCTAGCACTACGACGAAGGGACGGCCGAGGAAACATGCAAGGTCAACCTCGACAGCATTGAAGAACATCGCGTAGCCGCGCTAATGCGGCACATGCGGTATGAGCAGCAGCTGCGATGTCGTCACGACCGCAACGTGCGAGAGCGATCCTTCAACGTGGGAGGCCTGGTCCTACGTCGTATCCAAAGGACCAAGGGGATGCACAAGTTATCCGCCCCTTGGGAAGCCCCCTTCATTGTGATGGAAGTCTTTAGTCCATCGACCTATCGCCTCCAGTGGGCCAACGACCAAGCTGTTCCTAACGTCTGTAAAATCGAGCACTTACGTCGCTTCTATCCTTAGAAGATCTGTGTCAAAATAAAGCTATGTACTCTCCTCACTTGTAATTTCAATATAATAAAGAAAGAGATCCCCTGTTCGGCAACTCCTCTATCGACCTGTGTTTCGATTTCTGTTTTTACTTTAAGTTCTTTTCCCTCCCCCCTCGAAGCGCTTGGGGGCTTGGTCTTGGTTAGGTCTTGAAACGCTCGGGGGCTTGGCTTCCCCAACCTAAGGGTCTCATGACCTGAAGAGATTTCCACTTGTCTTTTATGCTTTCAAGTCCTTACCGTTTAGTTAGCATCTGCTTCCGTTATAAACGTCCCTAAGTCTCTGGTTCAAAAGACCTAGGGTCCACGACCCCCTCCGCGCGTCGGTCATTCCTAAGTCCCCACGCTGGGCTGCACGATCGGTAAGCCGTTCCTCCACTGAGTTGGGTGAGCGGAGGGTTTATCTTGCGACCTAGTTACTTTCGACGTGCATAATGAAAGCATCATGTTAAAGCATGCATACATCTCTTAACGGGCAAAAGCTTTTTCATGCTGCAAGTTTATTTAGAAAACTCATCGACCTAGCCCACATCTAAAAAGCTTCTTTCGGCATCTCCTCAGTGTCAAACTTCTTAAAGACCTTGCCCGCAGCTGCCACGACGTCTTCGCGCCTGACGAGGCCCGACAGGTCCACATCTTCTGAGACCTTCTGCAGGTCGAACGACGGGTCGTGGTGCTTGTGAAGGACCGATTAGGCGACTAGAGAGGGGGAGGGGGAGTGAATGGGAGCCGATAAAAATTTTTCTCCTAAGAGAGAACTCAGCCTAGACCCCAAATTCACAACCAAGGAATCCCACACGAGTTTGCCAAGGTCACGTAGTCACGACGGACGTACCAACCCTAGGAACAAACCCCAAACGGTCCCAAAGCGGAAGCACAAACAAAGAAGAAAAGGACTTAGCTGTTCTGCAGCAGTCCAGGCGGAGGGTCCGCGGCCCTGGGGCGGACTGTCCGCGACCACCGCGCGGACGGTCCGCACCACATGGCAGACGGTCCGTTAAATACTAACAGAATGACCCAACCGGCTCCTCCACGCGCGGACGGTCCGTACCACATCCTCGGACGGTCCGCGAGCAACTCGTGCCGCGCGGACTGTCCGCGACGTCCCTGTGGACTGTCCGCCAAACCACTTTCCACCAAAAGCCACTTGCCAACCGGATCAAAACGACGGCGCTCAAGAACACGCGAAGAACACCTGGGCAAAACCCTCCACGCGGACGGTCCACACCCACCACGTGGACGGTCCGCGAGGTGCGAACAGGCGCGGGAACAGCAGCCCGAAAAACAACTCGAGAGCACCCTACCACCTACCCTTCCAAGGATCTCCCAAACGGTTGAAGCTCTTGAGGAAAGATTTGGGGAAGATGTAGAGCGTCCCTAGGGGATGCTATGCCCCAAAACTTGGTTCCTCAAACAACCTAAATCGTCGGGAATCGAAACGCCACCTAAACCAACCAAAACCCTAGGACCCAACCGAAATCCTTCAATCGGAGGCCGAACTCGAAGTTTGGGGGATCAAGATCAAGCACAAAAATGCGCGAGGAAACTATCCATGATTCAAACCAACAAATTCGAGCACAGACACCTCAGAATCAAAGGAACAAGCTGCGCACGAAAAACCGACGAAAATATCTCGAAAAAGACACGAAAATCAAACGAGCTACAAAACCGGGAATCGACACAACCACGAAAGCTTCCATTCACTCGGAGGTCAGATTCTTTACAAACTGAGGAAAAAATCTAACCCTAGAGAGCAATGAAATGAGAAGCAGTCCGGATGGATAGTTTGCCTGGAAACCCTAGAGCTAATATATATGAGTCCCCTCCGGGCCAGGCAAAAGACCACACTACCCCTAGCACTTAAATTGAGATACAACCCCTCAGGGGCAAATAGGTCATGTAGTTCTCCTCTTCATCGCACGGTCATGCCGTTGCCGCAGACTGCGTCCTCCCGACGCAAGCCCTGCTTTCCAGCCACGTGTCCGCCGGCATCGAAGCTTCTCGGCGCGCCCAGATCCCGTCTCCGCCCGCCAAGCCTCCGGTCTTGATTTTGTGGCTCAACCAAGTAACCCGACGGTTTTTTGGTGAACCGCCGCAAACCCCGCGTGCAGACTCCGGTTGTGAGCCGCTACCCTGCACCGGCTCCGGTCGACGACTTCGTCTTGCTTTTCTTGCCATCATGCGGCCCGCACTTGACCCCGCTGGCCACCGGGTCCCTCGAGTGAGGCCTACTTGTCTCTCCATTCCTCGGAGGCTTCGCAAGGCATAGACCTTTCGCGCCCACTCTTCACCTGCACCAACGCAAATCAAGCCGCAACATGCACCCGCAATACTCGGCCAAGAGTTAGTCCACACCACGTTGTCAATCACTCATCACAGCCAGGAGCGACCATCCACCGGTCCTCGGACGCTCCGGTCCTCAATCTCCCCCTTGATGATTGCATTGACAACACACACAAGTAACCAATTCAAAGAAAAAAGAAAAAGAAAGGAAAGGAAGAAAAACTCAAGCAAGTGATCAAAAGCCAAGAAAAAGCCAAGAAAAGATCACTTGAGTGAGAGAAATCTCGGTCCCCTAAGGCAAGTGCAACGGCTCGACACAACCGAGATAAAATGCTCCAAAATTGCCGACTCCTCAAGGTGAGGCAAAAGGGCTCGACACCATCGGCAAAAGAGCACGACTAAAAATTCAGGCGAAAAAGAGCTCCCAAATGCATGAATGCAAGCTCCCCCTGAACAAATGCATTGTCCCCCAAATTTTCTTTCCTCGATGCAAACTCCCCCTGGAAACATGAATTGGGTACTTTTCTCCCCCTTGTTGGTAATGCATGAATCAAGTCTACAAGTGCAAGAATGTGCTTCTCAAATATACAAAGAGCACCACAACATGCTAAAATGGAGACATAGACAAGCAAGATAGCCACAATTTGAGTATAAGCATCGCCAACAAGATACACGGGGACATATAGGCAAGAGATACAGCCATGATGAAGATGAAGCATTTTCATGAAAATTTCCCTCTCATGGGCATAGAACCTAGTCATGAGCAAAAAGAGCACCCACAACAAATAACTCCCAAACTTCATGCAAGGTCACACATTCTCATCACAAGATCATTACGAACACCTACAAGCGATCTCATGTCATGTCAAAGCCACCGAGCCATGTGTCCACTTCTAGATATGAGAGTTCTCATTGGTGAACATCATGCAACGGTTAGCACCAAAGGTAAGGAAATTAAAGCATTTTTAGACATGGAAGCACAGTTTTCAAGCTTAGGCATCTCACATACCATTTTTATGATTTACACATACAAGCATGGTACATGAAGTGCCTTTGCTGCAAAAAGAAGCTTATGCTTCTCCACAAGGTAGCATGTAGGCTAAACATTCATGATGATAAATGGATCTTTGATCCCAAATGAAAAGAACATGTTTCCAAACACAAATTAAGCAAGGTATAACCATGAGCACCCAAAATGAACATGAAAGGCATTCTACCCACAAGAGAGGATCATAAAGCATTTTTAACAAAGTAAAGCCGTCCACAAGCATATATATCCCCAAAGATACCAAGAGCATAGCTATACATCTCATGAGCATCACAAACAAGATCATAATCTCATCTCTAGCATATCATGGTGATCAAAGCATATGAGAGAAGCACATCTCCGTGACATATATTACAAATGCAGTCTATGATATAAAGATGCAAGCATGATATGAAACACATGGAAATGCAACATGCATATGTACATCAACCCTCCCAACCGAAGCTCAAAAAGGAAAAACAACTCCAAGCTCTCCTCGCAAACAAGCAAATGTAGCTTTGTCCAAAGGCTTGGTTAGGATATCTGCGAGCTGCTTTTCTGTGGGTACATGGATGAGGTCTATGTTTCCCTTCTCAATATTGTCTCTCAGAAATTGGTACCTCACTTCTATATGTTTGGTTCTGGAGTGAAGCACGGGATTTTTGGCAACACTAATGGCACTCGTGCTATCACACATAAGAGGCACATGGGAACACTCCTCACCAAAGTCACTCAATGTGTATGTGATCCAAAGCAGCTGAGAGCAACAACTAGCGGCAGCAACATACTCGGCTTCTGTGGTAGACTGAGCTACACTAGGCTGTTTGCGAGAAGACCAAGATACAAGCGAGGAACCTAAAAACTGACAAGTCCCCGAAGTCGACTTTCTATTGACTCGACACCCCGCAAAATCGGCATCTGAAAAACCAAGAAGAGAAAGAGAGGAGGACGCCGAGTACCAAAGACCAAGCTCAGGAGTGTATTGAAGATACCTGAAGATCCGCTTGACGGCCTGTCGATGTGAGGTCCTCGGTGACGCCTGAAAACGAGCACACAGACACACAGAAAACTGGATGTCCGGCCTCGTCGCCATCAAGTACAAGAGGGAGCCGATCATGCTCCGGTACTCCTTCTGGTCCACGGGCTCTCCGTCCTCGTCCGCGTCAAGCGCTGTAGTCGTACTCATCGGTGTCGACAGGGGCTTCGAATCGTCCATCTTGAACTTCTTGAGGATGTCCTTCATGTACTTGGCTTGATGTACAAAGGTTCCTTCCTTTGCCTGCTTGATCCGAAGCCCAAGAAAGAACTGCAATTCTCCCATCATACACATCTCGAATTCTTTGCTCATATCCTCTGCAAACCTTGCAACCAAAGAGTGAGACGAGCCGCCAAAGACAATATCATCCACATATACCTGAACAATTAGGATGTCATTACCCTGCCTGAGGAGAAAAAGGGTCTTATCTACCTTGCCCATCTCAAAACCCTTGCTGAACAAGAACCCCCTCAAATGGCCATACCAAGCACGGGGAGCTTGTTTCAGCCCATACAACGCCTTTCTCAACCTATACACCTTGTGCGGAAACTCAACACTCTCAAAGCCCGGTGGTTGCCTCACATACACTTCCTCCTCTAAAAAACCATTCAAGAAGGCACTCTTCACATCCATTTGGTACAACTTGAACCCTTTAGCCACAGAAAAAGCTAGAAGGATCCTAATTGCCTCCAAATGGGCTACAGGAGCAAATGTCTCCTCATAATCTATCCCCTCCTTCTGACTAAAGCCTTGAGCAACCAAACTCGACTTGTTGCTCACCACCTCACCATTTTCTCCCTCTTTGTTTTTCAATACCCATTTTGTCCTAATAGGTTTTCAATTTGGTGGTGGCTCCACTAACTCCCACACCTGGTTTCTCTCAAAGTTCTCTAACTCCTCATGCATGGCATTCACCCAATTAGGATCAGATAGAGCGTGTCCAATGTCTTTCGGCTCAAAGGTAGCAACAAAAGCTGAATGAGCAAAGTGAGAAGCATTTCTGGACCTTGACCGTGTCGTACGCTCATTGATGTCGCTGATGATTACCGAGGGAGGATGATCAACTTGAACTCGCCTCGGTGCCTCTCGCCTTGAGGCAACCTCCCCCTCAGTAGTTGCTTCCACTTGATCTTCCTGAATCGTAGGCGGTGTAGGGGATGGACCATCCTGCACCGTAGTCATCGTAGTGGAAGTAGAGGGTACAAGTGTGGCTGGAGCTTCACCATCATCACCATTGTCCTCTCCAGCATCATCCTCCTCGTCCTCAAAGATCTTCTTGCCAACTTCATCATCACCTGCACACTCAAAGACAGACGAATTGCATGGTTGTGTCTCGTCGAAGGTCACCTCGCAAGTCTCCATGACTAGGTTAGTATCAAAGTTGAGCACACGAAATGTTCTAGAATGACTAGCATAACCTAAGAAAATCCCATTTGAAGACCTTGACTCAAACTTATCTAGCCTACCCTTCTTGAGAATGAAGCACCTACAACCAAAAGCCCTGAAGTGGCTCACTCTAGGTGCTCGTCCGTGCATAAGCTCATAGCATGTTTTGTTCAAGAAGGCCCTCGGAAAAATTCGATTCCCAACATGGCAAGCGGTGTTCACCACCTCAGCCCAATATCTCCTCGGAGTCCTATGCTCATAAAGCATCGTCCGAGCCATCTCACAAAGGGAATGATTTTTCCTCTCAACCACACCATTCTGACAAGCCACATAGGGAGAAGAAAACTGATGTTCGAGACCCAAATCACGACAAAAGGTTTCGAAACGAGAATTTTTAAATTCACTGCCATTGTCGCTACGAATAGCTCGAACAGCATCTCCATGTCTCTCGTTCTTCAACCTCAAGATTAGATCTCTCACAAAACCAAACGTCTCCCCCTTGTCAGCCAAAAAGAAGACCCAAGCATAGCGAGAATAGTCGTCCACAATCACAAGGACATACCATTTCCCACCAGCCGAGCACACACGAGCTGGACCAACAAAGTCCATATGGAACAACTTGCATGGTCTCTTTGTCATAACGGATGTCAGAGACGGATGAGAGGAGGCGACCATCTTGCCATGCCTACACAGAGCACATACCAAATCCTTTTGGTATTTCAACTTAGGCAGTCCTCGGACTAATCCTAGCCCACTCAAGCGTGACAACAAGTCAAAACTCAAGTGACCTAGTCTCCTATGCCATTTCCAAAGCTCCGCCGAGACACCAGCAACCAAACAACGAGGGGAGCCGACACACTGAGAAAATCGGCTCTGAAAATTTGACCCTCGGGGACGATCGTACATACAAGATCGCCTCGAGAATCCAAAACACGAGAACAGCCCATTTTGAACCGGACTTCAAAACCCTCATCAAGAAGTTGGGAGACAGAGAGGAGATTGTACCCCAACGACTTGACAAGAGAAACACGCCTAAGAATCACAGACTCACTCACCTTCACCGTGCCCACTGAAAGCACTCTACCTCTCCCATTATCCCCAAAAGTGATGTACTCCTTGGTCATCACCGGGGTGAGGCTGGAGAACCGTCGTCGATCTCCGGTCATGTGTCGGGAGCAACCGGAGTCGATCAACCAAAAGCTCTCCAAGCCTCCCACCTGCAAAATCAAAAACGAGAGCGAGAGTGAGCAAAGGACTCAGCACTGGGGTTAGTACAAAACGAATCAAACCAGTGCCTCTCCATTTGCTCAAACGTGGGGTTAGCAAAATCCATCCTATCGCTCCTAGGTGGAACACCCACACGTCCTCTTGGAGGACTACGCGTACCACGAATGGGAGACTGTGGTCCGAAGCTCCTCTGGGACCTAAAGCTGCGATCGTTCCCCCCATACTCGTATTGGCCATGAGCAAAGGAATGTCCAGCAAACTCACCACGCCCAAACCCAACACGCCTACCACCTTCTCTATGTGGTGGCTCACCTCGAGGCACATACTCACGCCTCCCACGAGGGTATATGGTACGCACCATTCCCTCACCTCTTGGCACTAACCTAGGCTCAGGCACACCACGAGAAGGGCGGTACATGTCCTTGTTGGCCAACTCTCTAGCCAACCTCTCCTCACGCTTCTTCCTGAAGCAAAACTCAGTAAGATGCCCATCCCTCCCACAATGCTCACAATGGAAGGGTTTCGGTTTTGGCTTTGGCTTTGGGTTCTCTTTGGGCTCTGGCTTCTCCTCACCCGTTTTCTCCTCACTCGATTTCTCTCCCTTCTTCCCAAAGAATTCATTCCTCGAGACACTCTTGAACTTGATGGGTTCCTGGAAGTTGTTGGTTTGTGGAGGAAACACGGGTGGATCTGGGGTTGTGTCTAGTCGATTCCTAAGATGGTTCGGTTTAGGAATAAAAGCATTTTTGTGGTGGGTTTTTGGTGGTTCTGGAACATCACTCTCACAACTCCCCTTACCCACTTTCTTTGCCCCAAGCGCTTCCCCATCCTGGCGCTTAAATGCCTCGATCATCATCCTCAACTAAGGCTCATGACCAGACAACCAACCCATCAACTGTCTCAACTCATCATTCTCATCCTGCAAACGATCAACATAATGTGCAAGATCCATATTCTTCACAGCATTCAATTCACAAGTAGAACAGGAATAGGAGCTTTCAGCTGAGCCACTAGTGATCTATCATAAGCAAGCGAAACATCTAGCTTCTCATGCAAGACAGGACAAGAAGTACAAGCACCAAGCAAGGAGGGCCTAGATTTCATCTCATCTAGCTCGAGCCTAAGCACATCTAGTTCCTCAACCTTGGAGGCATACTCTCCTTAAGCATAGTCAATTCACCAAGAAAAATGGAACAATCAGTGCATTCAGGTTCACTAGTCACAATGGGAGCAGACTTAAGGGAATCTATTTGAGCCCTAGCATCAACAAGCAAAGACCTTAGCTCAATCACCTTCTCCTTAGCCTCTCCAAGCAAAGACCTATACTCCCTCTTCTCCTTGTTGGTCTTTCTAAGAACATCATCACGATTGTCGAGCAAGTCATTCAACCTAGCATTCTCCGCTATCAAGAAGGATGGGTTATTGTTTACCTCTTCCTCGGAGTCGGAGCCCGAGTCATCCTTGTTGCCCTTCTTGCTTGCGGTGCTATGTGCCATGCTGCAGAAGCCTTGGGCGGCGAAGCACAAGCCGTTGATGTTCTTGCCTGAACGCTTGCCCTTGTGCCGGTTCTCTTCTTCATCACTTGAGCTCGATGAAGAGTAGCAGGAGCTTGAGTCGATGTCGCTCACACAGGCCACCATCGCTCGCTCCTTCTTCTTGTGGCCACCATTCTTCCTCGGCCTCCGCTCGGACTTGTTCTTGCCCTTGTAGTCGTCCCTCGAGCGGTGCTTGTGGTCGGTCCTCGAACGGTGCTTGTGCTCGGGCTTGACCTCCATGGCTTCCGGACACTCGGCGAAGAAGTGCCCATGCTTCCCGCATCGGTAGCACATGCCCGAGCTCCTCCGAGCGTTCTTCCGATTCGTGTACATTCGCTCGAACCACCTGCTCAACAACGCGAGATCCTCCTCGCCCAGCACATCGAACTCCTCATCTGGCATGGACACAAGGCAAGACAAAGAAAATTGTCTCGAAGACATGTTAGCATTAGTCTTTGAACCAGACACGAGAGACAGACTATGGGGATCAGTCGGGTTCTCGATCTTTGCACGCACCCCACGGTCCACCTCGGACGACTTGAGCTTGGAAAACAGCTCGTCCACCGTGAGGGTATCATACTTCTCCGACTCTAGAATGGCCTCGACCTTCCCACTCCATACGGTACGATCCAGAGAATGCAGGAGCTTGATAGCCCAGTCATGGTCATCATACGGGAGTACAGCCACATTAGCCCTCATGTTGTTCACGATTACCGTGAAACGCTGAAACATGGCATCTATGGACTCACCGGGGAGATGAGTGAAGTTCTCGTACTCTCTCCGGTAGGTCGCAAAGAGCCGATCCTGAACTTGAGCGTTTCCAGCATGAGCGTTCTTCAGCTGCTCCCAAATCCTGCACGCCAAGTCCTCTGTACGAACCCGTTCGAATTCCAATTCACACAGAGAACGGTACAGGTAGTCGACCGCCTTGTTGTTGGCGTCGAACATGTCCCTCGATCCCGGAGCAAGGAAGTTCATCAGATGAACATAAGCTGTGTTCACCGTTGAAGGACCGATACGGCGAACCAGAGAGGGGGGGAGTGAATGGGAGACGATAAAAATTCTTCTCGAAGGAGATGGAAACTCCAACAAGATGAACACGGCTTCCAACACACGTCTCCGACTCACTACCCAAGTTGGCCAAGCCCACATAGCCACTGGAGTGCCACTGGACCTAGGAACCAACACACACACCCTTTCGACCTGAGAACGCAGCGGAACACCAAACCTCGAGTCCACTAACCAACACCGGTCAGACCGGTGAGCACCACCGGTCGAGCCGGTCCCCGCCGGTGGTGGCTGGGCAACTTCCACTAAGTGGCTCCACACCAGTCAGATCGGTGGACGCACTGGTCAGACTGGTCACAGCCTGAAAGCCCCCAAAGCACCAAACGAGAGCCAACCGACCTCCAAGCCGACCCAAACTCGAAACGATTTCGCAACACGAGACAACAGCGAACACACCCAGGCGTTCACCCGAGCAAAAACCCACCGAGGGTTGCACCGGTCAGACCGGTCAAGAGCACCGGTCAGACCGGTGTAGCCTGGGCAGCTCGAGATGAACAGCACCCGTGGGTCAACTCCCCCAAATCCAAACCTCGATCTCCCGAATCGCTCCACGGGCTTGAACAAGACTTTGGGGATATTAGGAACACCTCATGAGGAGTCCATAGCCAAGTTTAATCCCACCAAAACTCGTCCAAAAAGGAGGAATCGAAGAAATCCCGCCAAGAACACCTCAAACCCTAGAACCCGGAAAACCCCAACATCGAGCTCCTTTGCTCACAGATTTGAGAGGGGAATCACAGCCCAAAGAGCCACGAAGGGTTCCCACAAATTTCCCCCATCAAATCCCCAAGAGCAACGTCCCGAAAACAACCCAAAGAAATCTCCTAAAGAGGCTCCGAAAATCACCACCAAGAACAACCAGGAACAACACATCCAAACCTTGACGAACCACGCCGAATCATCTATACATGCAACAAAGGTTCTTACAAGGTCTAGCTTGCCGCCCGATCATCCAACCCTCTCACAAGATCTCATCATGAAGCTCGCAAGCTAATCCTATGGAAATCCTAAGAAAATAGGAAGGGAAAATAGGAAAGCAAATGAACTAGGGTTGCAAAGCTTGGCTGCCATCCTCTCACCTCTTGGGTTATATGGAGGCAACCAAAAGTCTAAAATACCATTTCCTAACAACTAGGGATACAAGCCCCTCAAGGGCGGTTTTGGAAGTCTTCAAGCTTTCTCCATCGGACGGATGCCCGGCGACCGCACCCTGCGTAACCTCGACGCAAGCCACGCGATCCCGACGTGTGTCCTCCGCTTCGAAGATTCTGGACTGCGTCGTCGCACACCGGTCAGACCGGTGCTCCTCACCGGTCAGACCGGTCTGGCACTGCTGCAGCACCGTCTTCGATTCTTCGGTCTTGGCTTTGTGGATCATCCAAGGAACCCAGTGGTTTTCTGGTGAACCACCGAAAACCCCGCGAACTCGGTGTAGCCTCCGCCAATCTCCACTCATGACTCGGCTCCCACGTAGTCCCAGCTCGACCTTGGTTTTCAGGCTCAACCAAGAAACCGTCCATGACTTCATCTTGCTGTTCATGCCACCATGCGGCCCGCACTTGACCCCGCTGGCCACCGGGTCCCTCGAACAAAGCCTACTTGTCTTCTCCACACTGGAGGCCTCACCGGGGACGACCTTTCACGCTTGTTCTTCACGTGCACCAACACCAGTCAAGCCGCAACCTGCACCTGCAATACTTAGCCAAGAATCAGTCCACACAACGTTGTCAATCACTCATCACACAAGGAAGCGACCATCCACCGGTCCTCAAACCACACATGGCCCTCAATCTCCCTCTTGATGAGTGCATTGACAACACCCACAAAAAGTAACAAGAGAGAAAAGAAAAAGAAAAGAAACGAACAAAAAGAAACTCCAACAAGCGATCGAAAGCCAAACAGAGGCAAAGAGCAAGATCACTTGAAGAAGACAAGTCTCGGACCCCTTAGGCAAGGGCAACGGCTCAACACATCCGAGACAAAGCAAAGCTCAAGCAAAGAGCGCAAACCACCGAACCAAAGCTCGAAAACCACAAAGAGCTCCCCCTGCACACATGCAAGCTCCCCCTGAACCAATGCACCTCCCGCTGGACGAATGCATGCAAACCACTTGAAAACAGGGCAGCTGCAACAACTTCAGCACACACCGGTCAGACCGGTGATCACCACCGGTCAGACCGGTGCCTAAGATGTGCACAGGATCAGCACTCACACCGGTCAGACCGGTGACCTCGACCGGTCAGACCGGTGCACACCAGAGCCCAGAAATGGCTCGAAACCACCTGAAAACCTTCTAAATACATCCAGCAAGCCATTTCAAGCTCAAACTTCTCCCCCTTGTTGGCAATGCATGAATCAAGCCAAAAATGCAAAAAAATTTCAACCTAGAGCTTCTCAAATAGACAAAATTCAACAAAGAATGCTACACATGTCCAAATGAGCAAGTTAGATACTCTACAGCTTCGTATCGATCTCAACTACATGATCACCAAGTTGCACAACCATTGGACGAAGCTAAGATGGATTTGGGCAATTTTGCGAAAAACTTGCCTCTCATGAGCAAAGTCCTAAACATGATCAAAGCATATCAAAATGGCAAAGCCACACAAACTTCATGCTAAGACAACCATTCTAATCATAAGACCATCACAAACACCCACAAGCACCTCATGTCATGTCAAAGCCACTGAGCCATGTGCCTACTTCTATGTATGAGACTTCTCATTGGTAGGCATCATGCAACGGTTTAGCACCCAAAGCAAATTAAATTCAGAACATATGACATGGGAGAAGATTTTCCAAGCATTTTACATTTCATTTTCAGATTCATAATTGGTACATGAAATGTCTTTGCGACAAAAAGGAACTTATGCCCCTCCACATGATGAAGCAAGAGGGCTAAACATTCATGATGGCAAATGAGCCTTTGGCCCCATATGATCAATAAACTAGCTATCCAACCACAAATTAAGCATAGCAAAGCCACTAAAACATGTCAAGATCATATAAAGGCATTTACACAAGAGAGCGCATACATGTGACATTTTCAAAAACATAGCTATCAACCATGGATTATTCATCAAGATCATCAAGAGCTAAGCCAAACTAACCATAGCATACCAAACAAGCTCACAAAGACATAAATAGCATTCCATGATGAACAATGTATATAGGAGAAGCTTTTCCTATCCAATGCATATGATACAAAATGCATGCAATCTAAGATACAAGGATGCCTATACATCATGTTACATATGCCATGCCAAATGCAAGAAATGCACAAAGGAAACTATACATATGCTACAACGGAGCTCTCACACACCCAACTTAAGAAATCAAACACACACCAAGCTCCCCCCACAAACGAGTGAAAGTTGCTTGATATAGGGGTTTGGTGGAAATATCGGCTAGATGGTCATGTGTGGGTACATAGATCAAAGCTATCTTTCCCTTCTCTACGTTGTCTCTCAGAAAATGATACCTCACTTCTATGTGCTTGGTTTTGGAATGAAGCACTGGGTTCTTTGCAACGCTTATGGCACTGGTGTTGTCACATTGAAGTGGGAGATGGGTATACTCCTCACTAAAGTCACTCATGGCGTACGAAATCCAAAGGAGCTAAGAGCAACAACTAGCAGCGACAACGTACTCGGCCTCGGTAGTGGATTGAGAAACACTCGACTGTTTGCGGGAAGACCAAGACACCAAAGAAGAACCCAAAACTGGCAAGTCCCAGAAGTGGACTTCCTATCCAACCGACACCCGGCAAAATCTGCATCTGAAAAACCATGAAGCGCCAAAGAAGAGGACGCGGAGTACCAAAGGCCGAAGTCGGGAGTGTGACGCAAATACCTGAAAATTCGCTTCACCGCTTGTCGATGCGAAGTCCTCGGAGACGCTTGAAAACGAGTGCACAGACATACCGAGAACTGGATGTCCGGCCTCATCGCCGTCAAGTAGAGGAGTGATCCGATCATGCTCTGGTACTCCTTCTGGTCCACATGTTCACCTTCCTCGTCCGCATCAGGAGCTGTAGTCGTACTCATCGGCGTCGTCATAGCCTTGGAATCCTCCATCTTGAACTTCTGCACAATGTCCTTGGTGTACTTAGCTTGGTGCACAAATGTTCCTTCCTTTGATTGCTTGATTTGTAGCCCGAGGAAGAACTGCAACTCGCCCATCATTCTCATCTGAAATTCCCTGCTCATATCCTCTGCAAACCTTGCAACAAGAGAGTTAGACAAGCCACCAAAGAAAATATCATCCACGTACACCTGCACAATCAGGATATCTCTGCCCTGCCTCAGCAAAAATAAGGTCTGATCGACCTTCCCCATCTCAAAACCTCTCTCAAACAAGAACCCCCTCAACCTGCCATACCAAGCTCTAGGCGTCTGCTTCAACCCATACAGCGCCTTCCTCAACTTGTACACCCGGTGGGGGTTCTTCTCACTCTCAAACCCCGGAGGTTGCCTCACATACACTTCTTCCTCCAACACACCATTCAGAAAAGCACTCTTCACATCCATTTGGTGCAACTTGAACCCTTTAGCCACAGAAAAGGCTAGAAGGATCCTAATCGCCTCCAAACGGGCTACGGGAGCAAAGGTCTCCTCGTAGTCGATCGCCTCCTTCTGACTGAACCCCTGAGCAACAAGCCTCGACTTGTTTCTCACAACCTCACCTTTCTCTCCCTCTTTGTTCTTCCACACCCACTTTGTACCAATCGGCTTACACCCTGGGGAGGGTCAACCAACTCCCAAACCTGATTCCTCTCAAAGTTCTCCAACTCCTCATGCATCGAATTAACCCAATTAGGATCAGATAGTGCGTGTACAATGTCTTTGGGCTCAAAAGTAGCAACAAATGCAGCATGAGCGAAATGAGAAGTGTTTCGAACCCTCGACCGTGTAGTGCGTTCATTCATGTCGCCGATGATCCTCGAAGCTGGGTGATCCACTTGTACTCGCCGGGGAGGTTCTCGCCTCGATGCTACCTCCCCCTCAACATCAGCTTCTCCTCGTTCTTGATTTGTTGTCGTAGGTGTAGGAGAGGGTCCGTCCACCATCGTAGTCGAAGTAGTGGGTATATGTTCAGCCAGGGGCACCACACCGCCATCTTCATCGTCTCCATGATCATGCTCCTCCTCCTGAAAGATCTCCTCGCCAAGCTCATCATCACCTGCACACTCAAAGACAAGCTGACTACGTGGCTCTGTCTCGTCGAAGGTTACCTCGCAAGTCTCCACGATTTGGTTAGTTTCAAGAATGAGCACACGATATGCTCTAGAATGAGATGCATAACCAAAGAAAATACCATCGACAGACCTAGCCTCAAACTTATCCAACTTCTTGCCTTTTTTCAGAATGAAACACTTGCAACCAAAGACAGGGAAGTGACTCACATTGGGTGTGCGACCATGCATCAACTCATAGCATGTTTTCTTCTTGTGCACTCTGAGATAGATCCTGTTCGACACATAGCACACGGTATTCACCGCCTCAGCCCAATACCTCCTCGGAGTCCTATGCTCATCAAGCATCATCCGAGCCATCTCGCACAAGGTCCTGTTCTTCCTTTCCACAACACCATTCTGGGGAGGCGTATACGGACTCGAAAACTGGTGCTCAAGACCCAAGTCATGGCAAAAGGTTTCAAAATGAGAGTTTCTGAATTCCGAGCCATTATCACTGTGGATTGCTCATATGGCATCTCTGAGCCTCTCGTTCCTCAACCTCAAGACTAGATCTCGAACAAAACCAAATGTCTCCCCCTTATCCTCGAGAAAGAACACCCACACATACCGAGAGTAGTCGTCCACCACACCAAGGACATACCACTTCCCACCCACAGATCGCACACGAGCTGGGCCAACAAGGTCCATATGGAGCAGCTCGCATGGACGCTCAGTCATCACATCGGTGAGAGGCGGGTGAGAGGAGGCTACCATCTTGGCATGCCTACACGACGCACAAACCAACTCTTTCTCAAGCCTCAACCGTGGCAATCCTCGGACCAAATTGAGTTTACTCAAGCGAGACAAAAGGTCAAAGCTCAAGTGACCCAACTTCCTATGCCACTTCCACAACTCACTCGAAGAACCAGCCAAGAAACAACGCTCCACACCCGAAGACTGAGAAAAATCAGCATGAAACACTTGACCCTCGGGAACGACCATATAGACAAGGTCCCCTCGAGAGTCCAAAATCCGAGAACCACCTGGCCGAAACAACACCTCAAAGCCCTCATCCAACAACTGGACACAGAAAGCAAATTGTACCCCAGCGATTGAACAAGAGCCACACGCCTGAGAGTGATCTTGTCACTCACCCTGATCTCACCTTTTGAAAGCACACGCCCACGCCCATTGTCCCCAAAAGTGATGTACCTCTTTGTCACCACCGGGACGAGACTTGAGAACCACCCCCTGTCTCCGGTCATATGCCTCGAGCAACCGGAGTCAATCAGCCAAATGTTCTTCAAGTCCTCCACCTGAAATTTAAAAACGAGCACGTGAGCGAACAAACGACTCAGCACTGGGGTTAGTACCAAAAGAGCAAAACCAATGCCGAGCCATTTGCTCGAAAGTGGGGTTAGCACAAACCAAAGCATCTCTCCTACCAAAGCTACCTCCACGAACACCACCACGGTAACCACCCTGAGGGAACCACCCATCTCTGCCTGGAGGAGGACCAAAACCACGAAAGAAGGCCCGTGGAACGTCCCTCCTCTCCTTCTCAAAGCTACGACTCCTCCCATCCCCGTAGTGAACTCGAGGGGGAGAATGCCTAGCCACCTGACCACCTGCAAACTCTCCAGCCCAACCACCAGAAACACGACCTCCAGAAACAACCCTCGCACCTGTACGAGCACGAAACCCAAGCCGCCGCCCGTCCAGCTCGCACCGTCCGACCGGGTGCCCCACACCGTCCGACCGGTGTGACTCGGGTAGCAAGACACCTCCAACAGCCTTCCGCTCTCCCCAAGCCCGAACTGTCCTCACACTCGCCTTAGCCCTGGGCATCTGCACACGAGGCTCAAGTACACCATTGGAAGGGTGGTACTTTTCCTTGTTAACCCACTCCTTTGCCATCCTCTCCTCTCGCTTCCTCTTGAAGCAAAATTCATCCTTATGGCCATCTCTCCCGTAATAGCCACAATGGAACCTCACAAGCTTAGGCTTAGGCTTGGGTTGTGGCTGCTCACTTGGTTTCTCTCCACTCAACTTCTCCACTGGTTTCCCCTCACTAGCCTTCTCACTTTCTTTCCCAAAGAACACCTTCCCCGAAGTGCTCACAAACTTGATAGGCTTTTGTAGATCATTTGTGGGTGTAGGAAACACGGGTGGAGCTGGGGTTGTGTCTAGTCGGTTCCTAAGATGGTTAGGTTTTGGGGGAAAATCATTTTTGTGGTGGATTTTTGGTGGCTCTGGGATATTCTCTCCACTTCCCTCACCAACCTTGTTTGCCCCAAGTCCCTCACCATCCTGCCTCTTAAATGCCTCGACCATCATCCTCAACTAAGGCTCATGACCAGACAACCAACCCATCAACTTTCTCAGCTCAGCATTCTCATCCTGCAAACGATCAACATAATATGCAAGTTCCAAATTCTTCAAAGCATGCATTTCACAGGTAGAGCATGATGTAGGCATGGGTTCTTTCAGCTTGGCCTCAAGAGAACTAGTGTAAGCATGCATCTCATCAATCTTAGCATGCAAAACAGGGCAAGAAGTGCAAGCACCTAGCAAAGCAGATCTAGATTTAAGCTCAGCCACTTCAACCCTAAGCACATCTAGTTCCTCGCACTTGGAGGCATGCTTTTCCTTGAACAAAGCAATATCAGCAAGAAAGATGGAGCAATCAGCACAATCAACCTCATCAGAAACAACAGGGCTAGCCTTAAGGAAAGCAATCTCAAGCTTGCTATCAAGCACCTGTGTTTCTAGCTCAGCCACTCTAGTCCTATCGTCCTCGAGTGAAGCCCTAAGCTCTTTTCTCATTTTCTTTGCCTCTCTAAGCATGTCATCACGATTATCAAGCAAGGTACCAAGCCTCTCATTTTCTGGGCGCAAGAAGGGAAGCTCATCACACACCTCGTCGTCGGACTCGGAGTCCGAGTCGCTCTGTGTGCTCTTCTTGCTGCCGGAGCTCAGCGCCATGGTGCAGAAGCCATCTCTCGCGAAGCAACTCAGCCCGCTCAGGTTCTTGGACGACTTCCTGCTATTGCGACAATCACCTTCGTCTTCACTGCTGCTCGAGCTCGAGGTGGAGTACGCGGAACTGGAGTTGACGTTGCTTGCTCCCACCATCGCTCGAGCCTTGCCTTGGCTCTCCTTCTTCCTCGATCGTCACTCGTCCTTGTACTTGTTCTTGTGCTTGCTCTTGTGGTCGCGCCTCGGCCAGTGCTTGCCATCCATCCTCGACTTGTGCTTGTAGCCGTCCTTGTTCTCGACCTTCTCCGGGCAGTCGGCGACGAAGTGTCCCGGCTTGCCGCACTGGAAGCATGTCCTCGTGTTCCTCATCATGTTCACCCGGTTCTCGTGCAACCTCTCGAACCTCCTCGTCAGCAGCGCCAGCTCGTCCTCTCCAAGCACATCGAACTCCTCATCTGGCATAGACATCAAGGAAGACAAAGAGAACATCCTGGTGGATGGGTTAGTGTTAGCCTTTCCTTTCCAACCACCAACGAGGGCAAGACTATGGGAATCAGTCGGACCCTCGAGCTTGGCAGTCATGCCCCTATCCACCTCAGCCGACTTGAGCTTCGAGAACAGCTCGTTCACCGTCAGAGTGTCATACTTCTCTGACTCCACAATGGCCTCGAACTTTCCGCCCCAAATCGTACGATCCAAAGACTGTAAGAGCTTGACCGCTCTATCATGATCAACGTACGGGAGCACATCCACATTGGCCCTCATGTTGTTCACAACCACCGTGAACCTCTGAAATAAGGCATCGATGGACTCACCGAGGAGATGAGTGAAGTTTTCGTACTCTCTCCGGTAGGTCGCATACATCTGTGCCTGAACCTGGGCATTCCCAACATGAGCATCCTTCAGCACCATCCAAATTCTACAAGCCAAGTTCTCGGTGTGCACCCGATCGAACTCAGGCTGACACAAAGCATGAAACAAGTAGTCGTCCACCTTATTGTTGGCGTCGAATCTGTCTTCGATCCTGGAGCGAGGAAGTCCATCGGCTGGACATAGCCTGTGTCCACTGTGACATCCCAAAGGATCTGACCCTTTCCGCGGAGGAACGCACCCATCCGCTTACTCCACATCTGGTAGTTCTTTCCATCGAAGTGTGGAGGACCCAAACCCCATTCCTGGTACAACATCCTTGGATCTTAGACTGATTAGAGTCAATAAAGACCCGAACCGGCTCTGATACCACTTGAAGGACCGATACGGCAAACCAGAGAGGGGGGAGTGAATGGGAGCCGATAAAAATTCTTCTCGAAGGAGATGGAAACTCCAACAAGATGAACACGGCTTCCAACACACGTCTTTGACTCACTACCCAAGTTGGCCAAGCCCACGTAGCCACTGGAGTGCCACTGGACCTAGGAACCAACACACACACCCTTTCGACCCGAGAACGCAGCGGAACACCAAACCTCGAGTCCACTGACCAACACCCGGTCTGACCGGTCCCTGCTGGTGAAACTGGGCAACTTCCACTAAGTGGCTCCACACCGGTCAGACCGGTGAGACGCACCGCCGATCGGTCGGGTCACGGCCACCGAAAGCCCCCAAAGAACCAAACAGGCCAACCGACCTCCAAACTGACCCAAACTCAAAACAGCTGCAACACAGGACAACAGCGAACACACCCAGGCGTTCACCCGAGCAAAAACCCACCGAGGGTTGCACTGGTCAGACCGGTCAAGAGCACCGTGAAGGATCGGATGGCGACTAGAGAGGGGGGAGTGAATAGGAGCCGGTAAAAATTCTTCCCAAAGAATCCGGCCTATGCCCTACTCAAATCCCGGTCACACACAAGCGATGGATCGAATCACGCACCAATCGCCAAGACCACGAGGTTATGGATCAACCTCTAGCCTTAGGAACGATTCCTAGAAGCACACGCGGAAGCACTAGAAAGGGAGGAAGGAATCGAACCAAGAAGCAAAGCACACGAGGCTGCGGCGGACCGTCCACGCGGGGAGGGGCGGACCGTCCGCGCAGCCTCGCGGACCGTCCGACCCCCGAGGCCGCGGACCGTCCGCCACCGCACCGCGGACCGTCCGGCCCAACACGGCGGACCGTCCGTTAAAGCACACGAACCTCCGGAAGCGACCCGAGAAAAACGGACCGTCCGCCGAGGCCGGGCGGACCGTCCGCTCCACCCGCGGACCGTCCGCTACTCGAGCTCGGACCGTCCGCAAACTGGCTGCAACCAAAACCAAAAGCCAAACCGGATCGAAAGCAAGGACACGCAAGAACACGACGAACACGCTACGAACAGCCTCCTCGCGGACCGTCCGCGACCCCCCCCCCCCCCCGCGGACCCGCCGCGCCGCGCGGACGAACGAAACAGCCCGACCCCGAAAGTCAACTCCCCCAAATCATCATCGGATTTCCCAAACGGTTGAAGCTATGGAGACAAGGGTTTGGGGACTTGAAAAGCGTCACACAAGGATGCTATAGCCCAAAAATCTTGCCTCCTAACTCCCTAAATCACCGGGAATCGCGAATCCTTTGAGCACCACCAAAAGCTAGAGCACCGAACGAAAACTCACGAATCGAAGTGGTTTCCCAGCGTTTGAGGGCACAAGATCAAGCACAAAGATGCACAAGACATCTATCCATGTTTCCCTCAAAGAAATCCGGGAAGAAACTCACTCAAATCCGCGGAATCACACCGGAAACAAAGGCACGAAAACAAGCACAAAAAGCCACGAAAAACAACCCCGAATCTTCTATACAAACCAGGAAAGATTCACAAGGTCTAGCATGCCGCCCTAGCATCCATCCCTCTCAACAAATCTCTCATGAAGCTCTCATGCTAGCCTAGAGAAAATAGGAAGGAAATAGCTACGAAAAAGAGAAAGAGGAGGGAGCAAATGAAACCCTAAGTCCCGGAGAGAGAGAGACATCCACACACACTCATGGCTTATATATCAGGTCCCGCCGGAGTGGTAAATGACTGTTGACGGTTAATAGTTGTATCAAAGTTCGTTTGTGACTTGCAAGCGGACAAGTCTCCCGTCGTAGTCAAGGGACCCTTCTTCCCTCGAGTGGTGAACCCAAGGTATCGAATCCGTGGAACAATGTGCAACGCAAGGATTCAATCTAGTAAAGCAAGGTAAAGCTATCTAATGAAGATAAGTTGCATCTAATCTACTAACTCATAAAGAAAACGAATCTAATCTAATCTAATCTACTAAAGAGGTAACAAGAGAAAGCAAGAGATAACCAATCTAGAGAATCTAGATCATGCTTATGTTGTAGCTCCAAACAAGATAGATGAAGATAGAAAAGCGAATCTCATTAAAAGCATCTTTAAATCGTGGCCTTCCCATCCGACTCCGAAAACATCCGCCTTTCGAGACCCCCGTTCTGTCACAACGTATCCCTATTCATGCGGGGAGCTTAGGGCGAGTTCGATAGAACAAGTTGAAATCACTTGGCCGGTCCGGTATGCACCTCTAGCCACCGCGGCTACAAGAGCACCCTAGGTAATCTAGCTATAGACTAGATCGTAGAAGAAGCAAAACCAAGAAGAAAACAAAATCATCGAGAAGGCACTTGATCGCTAGAAATCGGATTCACTTACAAACTTCACCATGAATGATTACATGAACAAGATCACCACCGGGCCCTCCCTCGATCTTGATCCTCGCTCCGAGCTCCGACGTGGTCTTCCATGCAAGGTTCCCACGTCGGCTAGGGAAACCCTAGACAACTAGCACGACCCTCATCTCCGAGATGGTGTCCCTCAAGCTTCTCTCGCTCCTCGGCGGCGGATTACGACCTCGTTTTCGCGTGGCTCTCGGTCGGGGGGCTATTTATAGCCCGAGAAGCAATTAGGTCAAAGGAGAGGCCGATTGGGCCCCGAATGGGGGCTGGGCCGGCCGGCCGGGGCCGGCCGGCTCGGGGCCCACTCGGCCCATCCCGCGGCCTCGCTTCGCCCGTGTTGCTTCCCACGTCTTCTAGATGTTCTCCCCTTTTGCATGTGGGCCCTTGACGTCGGTTTCTCTCCGAATTGGACTCAACTCCTTGTCTTGCAAGATTCAAGACTTTTCGGTTCGGTCCTCGGAGTTTATCATCTTCTCGGGCTTGGTCCTTGGGCTCTTGGAGTCATGTTCACTTCATTGCTTGACTTGTATCGGGCTTCAAGGTCTTGTCATGAGGTGCTTAATGAACTTATCTCGAAAGTCTTGCTTTCAACGTTAAAACCCTGCGTAAACACACAACTCCAAAACCGACATGCACAAGTGAACTTGTTATACCACGGGGGTTAGTACCAATGAATAAGATACAAAAGTCATGCCAACACCGAAGGTAAACTCATGGCTAGGTTGACGGATTTTCACCGTCAACATCTCCCCCATGCTTAAACCTTGCTCGTCCTCGAGTAAGCCTTCGATGGATATCATCGTTGCCCATCAATGTTTAAACCTTGCACTTGATCATACATGAAAAAAACATAATGCTCTCAAAAGTTTAATTCGTTAAAGTTCCATAATGTACTAGCCTTCACCTCTACGGAGGGTAGATTCTTATTAAGCTTATCCCACAAGTATTAACATGCTCACAAAGTTTAAATAGACCTCAGAATTTTTGAAATAAAGAACAAGATAAAGAAAAGAGCTAAACCAAGTTCACAAATTTAAATCACCTTGCATGTTGCTCATGAACTCTCATCTCACTTGTCTCTCAAGCCTATATATTCTACTCCTTTCCCTCTCATAACATATATGTGTGGTAGGCTTTATATGGAGCTTTGGGAAAGTTTAGTCCTAACAAGATTTTATAAATGAGGTGTTGTCAAAACAAGACAAGCTTCTCATGGTCTTACCGAGACTCGTCAAAAAGGTCATTGGAAAATAATGTTAAGTCAAGGAGGGGAAAGAGAAAAATACACACACTTTTAGATGAGTAGACATGTGCAAATGGCAAAGAGTGATCCCGAGGCACAAATGAAGTCCTCGTTATCGGATTGCACATGGTTGGAAAATGAGAATGGATCTTTTTAACTTGAAGCCTTGAATGCACTTTTAGAGAACCGGGGAGTTCACTTTACGCATATATTTTTTTCTCTTTCTCATATTTCTCATTGTTTTCTTTCTTTCTTTCTTTCATTATATATATATTTTTTTCTTTACCTTGAAAGTCATGAATATCGCTGGATTTTTTTTTTCTTTCATCATCATTTTTTTAAATACTCCCTTTTGAACTCTAAAACTGCACCGTACCTACCTCCTCCCCCATGCTTAGACGTTGCTCGTCCTCGAGCAAAGAGGCGAAAAATAAGGTAGGTACCGGAAATATTCTTCCTTGGAGAGATACTTGAAATCTTCAATGTTGGCACCTTCTTGCGATCTTCCTTGAATTGATGATCCATTCTCAACAATAGGTTGTGGTCAAGGAGGTAATCACAAAAGATGATATTTGGTTTAAGGGTGGATATCCGGCGAGGTTTGTGAGATCTCCGATGCGGGGATACACAATGCACGGATAAAAGGTTAGCAAAAAGATAGATACGCAAAAACGGAATGACCAGCTTCTTAGTCTCGGGCCAGAGAAATCATGGCCTGCAATAACTCACTCAAAAATAAATCTTGTACACTAAAGTTTATGCACTCAAATATATATAAGGCTCTGGATAGGTTGAGCAACACACAAGTGATATTTGTGACAAGGTTAGCGATATTTTTTGAGCATAAAAGACATCTTTAATCTATTCATAACTTGAGAGCACATAAAACACTATGGGTCTTTATTTTAATCATAACCTCCGCTGAAGATTGAGCTAGCATTTAGATAATTTCAGATTTGTATTTTTAAGAGAGCACTAGGTTAAACATGCATAAATCAATTACAAAGATAAACAAAGCGGCAATTATAATCATATATCATCATGGCACAAACTTTGTAACTTTACCAAAGGTAAAAACTTGGTGGCGACATTATTCATGATGAAAATAAACACTAAGATACATGCTGAAAAAAAAACTAACACACTTTCTGAAATTTAAATAAAAAAACTGAAAACACTACGCATACAAAGGCGCAAACAAGCTGAAAATTAAAGAAAAGGGGGTAAAGGAAAGATAACTAAAGCTCCTCCTCTCTCTAATCTTCCGCCGGTGGTTGATATTGATAGTCTTGGTTGTTGTACCCTTACTTGTAATAGGAATGCACCACTACTCCTATGAATTGTCTGACGATGCTAGGTGAAGGTGTCCAAGCACATAAGCGACGTTTGCATTTCCTTCACCCATTTGGTTTGCATTGGTTAGGATGGCTGCAATAATTTGCATGTTCCTTGCAGCGTATCCTCCAATGGTGGCCACATTTTGTTGTGGTTGAGGAAGGTGTGCAAATGGCTCCGCAAAGGCTACGTTGGGCACCGCAAAAATGGTGGGGGTATGGCTGCACCACTCCCCCATTCTTGCATTGGTACACCACCGTAGTAATTTGGCGATGCCGGAATTTCTCCGAATGGTGGAACATAATTTTGTTGTGCACCTCCTTCTTGGGCCATAGAAGATCCTTCTCCTAATCCTTCTCTTTTGTTATTTTCTCTTCACCGGCACAAGAAGTCCTTCCTCTAACCGATCTTCTTCCCCTCAAGAAAAGTCTTAATCTTCAATCTGGAAGGGGCAAATTCACCTAGGCCACTTGGAAGCCTCCTCTCTCATCTTCATTCTTATATTTTCCTTTCTTCATATATTCCAAGAGAAGTCCCGGGTAGGAGATGATTTGGGTTCCTTGTAATACCCGGTTTTAAAGAGATAGTCAACATGGAGAGGTAACACCCCGAACCAATATCTTCCGAACTCGATGTTGCAACAACACCACCGGTTGATCATAGGTGAGTGGGGTCTATTGGCCACTTGGCAATCAAAGACGAGTAAAGCCAATTCAACTCCGTGTTGGTTATCTTTGTCTCTCTTGTTCTCCTAAAAATCCACTTGCACAAAAGTGACACACTTGGATGATGGGTTCCGGATAGTATTTTTTCGTTGATGGTCTCTTCCCGTGATCATACTCCAAAAGCCTTCCCATGTGCCTTCATGCACATACTTGTTCCGGAGCTCCCTTTTGAAAATAGGAGACACTCGCCCATGGGTCTACGATACTAGAACATGCAATCGTTTCGAACATGAAAACCAATCTAGTCTATCAGGGATTGTGTTGAATGGATCCAAGGAAGCATTGAGGCCTATACTCCCTTTATGGCATGGTTGCTAGCCTTAAGCATTAAAGTATTTTCAGCACAAGATGATAGATAGATAATCCAACAAAGTTCGATTACATCTCAAGATCGATTGCAACCCATGGATGAAAGGAGATTACCCCATCAAGGTGCTAGAAATAGCATCGTTGATCAAGGTTACCCTTCCGACGGTGTCTTCCTTCTTCTCCACTTGTGGGCTCCCTCCAACGGAATGAGAGACTCAGCACTCCTTCATCAAGGTTATGCGCCATGGTCACGAAAATTTCCTAGGCGAATTCCTTGTGGGTGTTTGCCGACACTCCGCTAGAGAATTGCACCGGTGTCCCGTGTGAAACCCAATATGTGGAGAGCTTGGTCGTCGATGTCGACGTTCGCTACAAGCCTCTACTTAAGGCGAGCGAGCTTCTTCTCCTCCTCCTCCGTCATGATGATAAACCCATTGGAATACCACGGAGCACATGGAGGTGGAGCGGATGATCGTGTCAACCGGTGAGGTTGGACAGGGCGGCTCCTCCATATGTTATTGAAGTTTGGTAAACCTAATAAACGAGTTTCGTGTGGCCCTCATGCCACCGAGGAGAAGAGTGAGGTTCCTCCTCGGCGGTGCCGTGTCCTCCTCCATACTCCGAGGAAACTCGGAAACCGAGCGCCTCCTCGAAGAGGTTGTTGATGATGGCTTAGACGACGATGATCCCTTCTTCTTTGGTGAAAAGGCTTGTAGTTTTTCTTCCATGATTGCAGCACTCTCCCTCACAAATATATATATCCGGGGTTTTCACCCGGTAACAAGGTACACAAATATTATTTTGGAGTCTGGACTTTGAGTGGATTAAAGATGTGATTTGTTGCACGAAACAAACGCGGCGGATGGCTAAGTCTAAGGTGGTTCCGGCCTACAAACTAGAGCACACGAACAAAGAGTTGGATGAAAGACTTACCTCTCTCCTCCTTTTGGCTCGGTTCTTCTCTAGTGCATTCATGTTGCTTCGTGATCGCGTACACCTTCCAAACGTTCCCGTCCACTCCTTCGCTTGCATTATTGCTCCTTCCACTTGATGTTTTCGCTTGATTCACTTCCATACTCCATTGCCTCACATGCATCCATGATATTCCTACAAAACAAGGCCTTGGCTGCCCCCCATGCTTGTACCTTGCATGTGGTTTAAATATGTTGGAGGGGCATCCCGTGATGTATCATGGTGCATGCATGGTTAGGTTAACTAGATTGCCTCCCTTTAAGGCTAAGCGCTCCTCTTATTTCTCCTCTAATTTCGGAAATTTAAAAATATTTTTCAGAGCCATGCAAGAGCTCGAACATACTTCTTTAGAGAAGTTTTTAAACCATTAAAAACAAATGCAAGTCGAAAATATTTTTTTATTACGTCGTATTCTCGGTCTCACCGGTATAGTTTGCCTTCATTGGTTGAGAGCAAGCTTTTCCCGCTTGATCATGGGGGCATAGGTTTAGGTCCTAATTTTGATTAGATGAGAGAGATTTTGAATGAAATAAATTAAGTGAGGCTTAGAAAAATTCTAATCTTAGAGAAACCAAGGATATGGATTTTTTTAACCAACCAAAAATCAAGTTTCTAGGTTCACGCGAGTCCTACCACACATGCTGAAATTTAAATAACATCTAGATACAAGTCGTGGCTCTACTCGAGTGTTTTTAGCATGAAAAATAAGTCAACCACAGCACCATAATGAGGGTGAAGGGTTGAGTTAGGTTCTGAAATTTTTTTTTTCTTTTTGGTTGTGGTTTCTAAAAGAAGCAAACAATCACATAGGATGGTTCATGTAAAGGGTTTATGATCAAGCAAAATATTCAACCAAGAATTATGTGTCTCTAATATTGTTCAACCATTCTAAGTCTAAGGTTTTGCGTAGTAAAATTCAAAACTGAATTATTAAAAAGACTTGGAAAACCTGGAATCGGGTTGTCCTCCCGTAGCTTATTCTTGACTCGACGAAACGGTTGCCTCCCGCCTAGCGCTCGTTTATAGTCCATGGCTAGACTTCTTCGCTTGATTACTCCGGATCAACGCTTCTCTTTGCGGGCGTTGCAATCTTGGGTACCCACTTTGGCTTAGTCAATTTTTTGGTCTTCACAGGCTGGCTTTGTCCTTGGTCTTGACTCGGATGCAACATCTTCCTTGTGGCTCCAAGATCTCGAACTCCGGCCCTTCCGTCGTGATCTTCATGGTCTTGGGCAGGATCCTTCATCTTCCCGAATGAGCTTGAGTAGCCTTCTACTGTCTTGGGACCTTGGAGTTGTCTCGGATATTCTTCTTTGTTGCCCATCGGGGCCGCAAGTTGTCCCACTCGCGTCTCTAGCATCTTCATCATGATGAACACTTCGCATGTGGATCTTGCCTCGTTAGCCTCTTTAGGTGTTGAGCTTCTTTCTCCCTCTCCATCTTCTCCATCCTCCTCTTGATCTTGAATGGCCTTCCGGCGTCTTGACTTGGAGGTGGTGATTCCCTTGGAGATTTCGACGATCGTCCTTCACTTCAACTTTTGAATCTAGGGTTTCCACCCTTTTTAGCTTGTGTCGCACGTCACCTTGCCCGTAAAGTTTTCCCCGATCATCCACAAAAAAGTTTGGGTTTCTTGGAGAGGTAGCCAACCATCTCCGTTAGGGTTAGTAATAAAACAAAAATCTAAACATAAAAACTAGGGTTAATCAAAACTAGATTAGATTGAATTTTTTTCTTTTCGAGGATGATCAAACATAAGAGATGTAAAAGAAAAATCAAAAGAAAACCGAAAGATAAGAGATACTAGATCGGATCTTGATTGCTTGTTCCCCGCAACGCGGGCGGAAAAGGGGCTCGTTGACGGTTAATAGTTGATCAAAGTTCGTTAGTCTCCCGTCGTAGTCAAGGGACCCTTCTTCCCTCGAGTGGTGAACCCAAGGTATCGAATCCGTGGAACAATGTGCAACGCAAGGATTCAATCTTAGTGTTCCGTAAGCTATCTTATGATGAACTAAGTTGCATCTAATCTACAACTCATAAAGAAAACGAATCTAATCTAATCTACTAAAGAGGTAACAAGAGAAAGCAAGAGATAACCAATCTAGAGAATCTAGATCATGCTTATGTTGTAGCTCCAAACAAGATAGATGAAGATAGCAAAGAGAATCTCATTAAAAGCACTTAAATCGTGGCCTCCGATCCGACTCCGAAAACATCCGCCTTTCGAGACCCCCGTTCTCACAACGTATCCCTATTCAAGGGAGCTTAGGGCGAGTTCGATAGAACAAGTTGAAATCACTTGGCCGGTCCGTATGCACCTCTAGCCACCGCGGCTACAAGAGCACTTATGTAATCTAGCTGCAAACTAGATCGTAGAAGAAGCAAAACCAAGAAGAAAACAAAATCATCGAGAAGGCACTTGATCGCTAGAAATCGCATTCACTTACAAACTTCACCATGAATGATTACATGAACAAGATCACCACCGGGGCCCTCCCTCGATCTTGATCCTCGCTCCGAGCTCCGACGTGGTCTTCCATGCAAGGTTCCCACGTCGGCCGTGGAAACCCTAGACAACTAGCACGACCCTCATCTTCAAGTTGGTGTCCCTGGGCTTCTCTCGCTCCGCGGCGGAATACGACTTCGTCTCCCCCGCGTGGCTCTCGCCGTGGGGCTATTTATAGCCCGAGAAGCAATTAGGTCAAAGGAGAGCCCGATTGGGCCCCGAATTGGCCGGGCCGGCCCGCCCGGGCCCACCCGGCCCATCCCGGCGTCTCGCTCGCCCTCCTAAGTTACTTCCCACGACTTCTAGATGTTCTCCCCTTTTGCATGTGGGCCCTTGACGTCGGTTTCCTTCTCCGAATTGGACTCAACTCCTTGTCTTGCAAGATTCAAGACTTTCTCTCGGTTCACTCCTGAGTTTATCATCTTCTTGGGCTTGGACCTGGGGGGGGGGGGGGGAGTCATGTTCACTTCATTGCTTGACTTGTATCGCTTCAAGGTCTTGTCATGAGGTGCTTAATGAACTTATCCCGGAAGTCTTGCTTTCAACGTTAAAACCCTGCGTAAACACATAACTCCAAAACCGACATGCACAAGTGAACTTGTTATACCACGGGGGTTAGTACCAATGAATAAGATACAAAAGTTATGCCAACACCGAAGGTAAACTCATGGCTAGGTTGACGGATTTTCACCGTCAACAACGCTGCCACCATTCTCCATCGCCGGAGCACCTCCCGACGCCTGGAACGACAAAAATCGAACCCCAGGCGAGCCTACACCACTCCCCTGCCCTTTCCCGGCCAAGTTCGGCCTCCTCCTCGCCGGATTCCGGCCATCTTCATCCCTGTCCGCGGTCTGGACCATTGCGAGGTCTGAGGTCTTTCTAGGGGCTGGAATGCAAAACCCAGGGACCTGTTCGTAAGAAATCAGTTTTTAGATCTAGGGTGTCGCGGCTGAACTTGTGAAAATCGTTAAAAATCATAGAAAAATCAGAAAAATGCAAATCTAATTTTGTTGGGTTCCTGGTGAAGAAACCTATCTTTTCTAGAAAACATATATAGGATTTTTATGTGTAGTTTTTGAATGAAAATTCAAATTCAGTTTGAAGTGTTTTTAGTGTAGTTTAAAATATACACATGCTATGGACTTGAATTTTGGATATGTTGCTCTTTATGGCATGTCTAGTACTGTGGAAAAAGTTTGAATGATTTTGATGTATATATTTTTAGTTATGATTTTTGTAAGCTTTATGCTAATTTTAGTTTGATGCTTTTTATAACCCCTTTAATGAACTTTTCTGTAACCACATGTGCACCCTAGGGCTTTTCCTTGTTGAGTAGTCTCTCTGATATAGTGGATTTGATTTTAGGGAATTGTTTACTAAGTGATTTGGATTTAATCATGTGTAGGCGTTTAAATTCAAAATCTGAAAACTAATTTGAATCTGAACTTATGCTTTGGTCAGAAGCTCATTTTTGGTATACATGACCTGTAGGAGAAAGTTGAGATCAAAAAGTTTATTAAATTTTTTATATGAATTAATGGTGTGTTACTAGGCCGAACTTTGTCTTTTTCGTATAAATTAATTTATAAATGATCTGAAGCTAAATTTGGTTTGAGAGCATAAATTTTAAAGTATATGTTGTTGTGCAAAAGATCAGCTTTCATTTGAAATGTTTTTGATTTAATTTGGATTTATGGTTGAAAGGCTTGTTTTGAATAATTAAAGAAAGAAATGGAAATTAAAAGTGCTAAATTGTGAAATCATGTTTGTTTCTGTTTTTATTAATTTAGACACACCCCTTTGCTATTTGCTGAAGTTAAGTAACTTAAATTACTTATATGTACACAGTCACCATCAAGATTAACTATAATTAATGCATATGCATGTATACGTGTAGATTTACCGGACAGGACGTACACGCTCACCCAGGAGGAGGAGGGGGCAGCTAGTGGAGAGCTGAACCAAATTGGTGTGCAGCAAGACCCGTACCAAAGTCCAAGAGCCCAAGGCTTGTGTTGGTACCGAGTCTCGAGAAGGCAAGCACCGGTTTCATCTAACCCATTTTATAAATTAAAATCATGTCCTTTACCTTTCAGTATTTATGCTTTACTTTGTGCATTTAAGTTTTAGGAGTTGCTTTGAAACCTAGATGCATGATCCTTAGGACTCCTATGCTCTTTTACTAGTATGTTAGGAACGCTAGTGCCATGCTCTAAGGTCATGGTAGAAGTCGAGTAATGACTCATTGCTCGCGAGATATAGGATGCTTATGTTGGAATCATAAGTTGGTTAAATTGACTCGCTCATGTGGTAAGAGCAATGGGTCTTGGCTTCCCGACCGAGTAGCATTGTGGGCCGGTTTAAGCTATTGAACGTACCAAGTGCTTGTCAGAATGGGACCGGCAAGCCTAGTACCTAATGAACCAGTGTGGTAATTTTATCGCCACTACTCTTGAGATGCGTCTCCGTTTGCTCTCGTAGTGCAAGTGTGATCCCGGACGGCCGTGTGAGGGCGTCTCAAGAATCCCCGTACTTAGGACCTAGCATCTTTTCCTAACTGGGAATGACGGGAACCGCCAGGTCGGGGTAGACCCCGCATTCGCTTTTATTTGATTTCTTGGGGTCTATTTTATTTCGTGTATCTTGGGTTTACTCTTTGTAAGGATATAAATCGATCGATCGCTTCTGGCCACTCGCCGTTATCCGAGTCGCGCTGACCACCGGCTACCCCATGTTTATTTATGGAACATTTTGGATTAATATTGTTACCGTTTAATATTGTTTGAACAACATATTTGTTTAGTACAGGTGCTCACCTAGACTGATTAACATACTAGAATATGAGCTAAAACTTGAAAATATGATCCACTCTTAGTCGCTTTGGCAAAAACAAACCCACAAGCCAAAAGCCTTGCATGTCTAGTTATATTTTTCTTTTATCGGGTAAGTCTTGCTGAGTTTTAGTACTCAGCCTTGCTTAATTTGATGTTTTCTGTGTAACTTATCCCCGTCCGGTGTTATTCCGCAGGATGGGAGGTTGAATGGGAGAACGATGATGATGAGTGATATGCATGAATGGCCTCCTATGTGTATCATGTGTGTAGTTTACTTTCCGCTGTTTAAACTCTCGGAATCCATGTTTACTTTTATGTACGAAAAACTCGGTTTCTAATAATGTTGAACTTGTGGACTTTAATGTGATGTAATGTTGTACTCTCTAGTTCCGCTCGTGTGGGCTTAGCTTATTACCGATCCCGTTGTATGTGATTTACCGGGCTTTACCCGCGGAAGCGACATAATAGTTCTTTATTATTGCTTAATGGCCACGTGGACAGTTTAGGCGATAATACGAAACTATTTTGGGCGGTTTCACATACCGGGTACCGTAGCCGATGCTATGCACCCTCGTAATTAAAATACCTTAACAAACTTGTCTTGGAATAAAATTTGCCAAGATTAATAATCTTGTTAAAAGAGTAGGACGTTAAGGTCTAATCTTAGTCCGAGAGTCCCGGAGGGAATTTTTGGGTTCTTTCAGTGGCTAGTATTCTATGGTGTAATTAGTCTGACTTCCAACACATTTGTTCGTCAAAACTTACTTTCTCGCACAACCATACTAGTTCATCACGTGTTTCATACGTGGTGGTACCACAGAAGTCCCGTGAGGGACTAGTGGGACCTATTCCAATGGGTGTCACGTCGCGTCTGAGTCTCGTCACGTGTTTCATACGTGATGGTACCACGGAAGTCCGTGAGGGATGAGTGAGGCCTATTCCAACGGGCACTCACGTCGCGTCAGAGTCTTAATTAGGACGCCGTCCATGCAAATGCTCCGCATGCATGGATACCGTTTCTATAGTGAACGTAATGAATGTGTACACTTTTGTGAGTGCTGGCACAAAAGGTCTTGAATATTTGTGATTTTCTGCAGGTACACTAACCACAGTTGTTAGGCACGGTAATTTAAGAAACGATTAGCTTCCGACTAGTTATTATAGGGAGAGACATTTATATATGCCTGGCCACCGGCACTAACTTCGATTTTAAGCTTACATGCTTCGTAAGGACGTATAGGACACTCTTGCATCATATTAAAAGCTACCAAAAGTGAAAATGATCCTAATACACCTTGTATGTGATATATAAGTTAAATTTATAATTCTTAAGGACCATTCATGCTAGTTTGGTAAATTATGTGATGTGATCAAATGTATGTCTAGTTGTTATCCTAATTTTTATAAGGGTGATCTAGAAAGTTTTTAGCCAGGTTATCTTTAGGAAAATTGCTCATCAGCTAGTTAAGTTTCTTCCATGAATTTTTAATGATTTTAGGATGAATAAAACTGAAGCTATGCTCAAATCACTAAGCCTAGGTCATGCTGAAAATTCTGTCAAAATCCTGAGTTAGGCTGAAAACTCGAATTTTGAAATATAGTTCCAATCAGAATCTTCCTAGACAATCTATACCAAAAATGTTTCTTATATATCCTACTTTGTGTTGTCAAAATTTCATGGTCATCGGGTTCTTAATCTTAGAGATATGATCTTTTTAGTTAAGCGCTGTCTTGCTGAAATTTCTGGTCAACAGCACTCTGAAAATGGATCTGTTGCACCTTTTTCCAATATGATAGTATTATTCAACCTTTGAATACCAAAACTACTCCTTAGTTATCTATATACCTCCTGTAGAAATCTCAAGGTCACTAGATTTTTAGTTTGGGAGTTATGCCCAAAACTTTAGGTCTCTGTCCTGCTGAATTTCAGCACTACTAATCTCTGACATTCAAATTTTTAGGTCATCTTCCTTTGGGATATAGAGCAAACCTTGAAAACTATATTAGTTCACAATTTTGTGATGCAAACGATCACAAAATTTCAGCATGTATGCATGTGTATATTGAGAAATATCGAATTTTTAGTAAGCTCCTATTTGCTGTCAAAACTGCTAGACAGAGCTTTGGTAAAGGAATTTTTCGACCTCTGTAATAGTTGAATCTGTCCTGGGGTTGAATACCAAAGTTGAATCTTATTAAATTTTACACATACTGACCAAAATTCAGAATTTTTCGACGCTTGATCTGAGAGATATTGAATTTCTAGTGACCCTCGGCCTGCTGTCCAACAGCCCTGACAGCAAAGCGATATCTGAATTTTCGAGCATGATAGCCTCAGCATTATCTCTAAGCTGAATACCAATATGGGAAGGCACAAGATTTTACATCCCCTGCCTAAAGATGATGATATTTAGGTGGTGGAAGAATGCTCCACGTATGTTTTTGAAGTTTCAATCCACAGATGAACACAATCAGTGCAAGATACATCTATCTCCATCTTCTCTTAGGATGGTTTCTAATAGAAGCATACTCATATCCTTGCCGAGTCAAGTGGAATCCCGTTGTACTCTCATGATTGCTTATACACCTTTTCTTCAATTTAGAGGCGATCCACCAACTTCCTATGGCTATGTAAAGGTGATCGCTCCACTTTCTTTGCATCCATATCCTGACATTGATCACTATAAACTCTCAGCCCTTCTTATGCTTGCTCACAAACAAATAAAAGGGAACATGTTTACAAGGCATCAAAAATCTGTTGGTAAGCGCATGAGCATCATCTCCGCATGCATATCTTGCAACCTTAATAACATAAATCATGAGCATGGAAAATGCATTGCACAACATGTGCATTTGGGACATTGGATGAACTAAAATGCATATGTTGCATCTCTAGCAAAATAATTTATGAGCATGGAAAATGCATTGCACAACATGTGCATTTAGGACATTGGATGAACTAACATGCATATGTCCTGACGTTTTCTCACCTTTCTACTCTATCGCCATTTTTGCCGGTGATGTTGTTGTTCCATAAACGAAGGTGCCACGACGGAACCTAGGGTATCATGTGTGCTGCAGCCATGTGATTACCACTAGGCGCGTGCTAGGTATCTTGGTTTTTGAGAATGCGACTCACCACACCTATTGCTCCTCAACTCTATGTTTATCCTCTCTACCTTGACTAACCTCATGGGTGAAACAAGTCATGCTGACATTGCATCATGAGCACCATACCTCATAAGCATAAGCATATGCACCACGCATTCATCAACATATGCATCATCATGCGCACTACATCAAGCACATATTATGTGAATCTCTCACTATGCATATGCACCATAAGTTCATATGCATATGGATCATATGCTCATATGCATGTACATCATACTATATGCACTTCATCATGAGCATACACATGTGCACCATCCCATTGTTGCACGAGTCATTTCCCATATGCATAAGTATCATCCCATGACTCATCGAGTGCATAAGTTTCTACCAAAATCATTACACCCTAGTGTGGTGCATAAAGTAATTAAAATACTTCATTAAGATAAACCTTGAGCAAGGGTATTTTTCCTCACTCCCATCCCAATTTTGTTTCCAAAATCTTGTCACTTGCCATTGACAATTGTACTTCTCAGGATACTCTAAGAGTTGACCTTTTTATTGATCTCCTAAAAACAAACTCGTGAACCTCCGTAAACAAATTTACCCCAAATATTTGAGGTTTCTCTTCTTTATGGGAATCTTTTTGCAACCTTTAGACTTGGTCTTCTTCCTTCTAAATTTCAAAATTCACTTGGTAGTAACGCAACTAAGCTGGTTGAAAGAGTATGAGCAAGTTCTCCAAAAGTTAAGATAAGAGGAGCCTTCTACTGAGTCAGTGATCTTTGGTCCTTTAGCACATTTTCTCCTAATCAAAGGAACCGGGATACCAGTAAATAAAGGATGGGCAAAATCCTTTGATAGGTTTTCCTTGGTACAAACCTAATTTAGGATGGTGGATACCCCAACTCTTCTCTTTCACCCAAAGTCACGGACAATCCTCTCGAGGGCCAATTTGACCCCTCCATATTCGTGCTTTGCCTGTTCTGTATCACTTTGTCACAGCTACCGCTGTTGATCGTGGTCGTCATGTCATCATGGCATCTCAATGCCGGCCACTAGCACGCCAGGCGCATCCATCACAACATCATTTCGCCGACCCCTACTACAGCTTGGCACACACACCAATTACTGTTGTAGTTCTTTGGCCATCGATAAAAGGAGAGCACGTCTCGTCGATCCCTTACCACCTCCAAACCTTACCTCCAATTGAGTTGTATGCCACTTTTCCTTCGTCTGCTCCTTTGAGCAAGCACACCGGTCACTTTCGCCGCTTACGGCACTCCTTGTCGATTAAGCTCTTTCCTCTATCTTTCCCAGCAATGTGGAAAAGAGTCAAGCTCCTCCAGCTATCGGTGTTAAGTCCGAGTCAAGCTCCTCCAGCTATCGGTGTTAAGTCTGAGCCTTTTTCCTGAAGCTCGTCCACTGAAGGTTGGTGCCAACCTTACAAAGAAGAAGCTCAAGAAGAGAGCCACAAGAGGGAGCCAACCCCACATCATCAACTATGGGTCATTTTCTGGAGATTTTTTTCCATCTGCTGGACTCTAGTAGGACTATATGTCTGCTTTGTGTTCCAATTCTTGATGATTTTAGCTTTTCATGTGTACATTCATCGCCCGTTTCCTCACGAGTGACATTGATGATGTGTGAGGCAGGCCATGTACCTTTTATCATCTTTGAGACTTAGATATAGAAGAGTTTATCTTTGCTCTATGGTTTCCTCATGAAACAAATTATCTCCCCTAGAGGATTTCCTCTAATCTTGTTGTCGAATCTCGGGACGAGATTCCTTTTCAAGGGGGTAGATTGTAACACCCCAGGTGTTTATTAAAGATAAATACCTCATTTAGTTGTGTTAATCAGGGTTAATTAGCTCATAAACATGTTTGACATGATTGGACACACATTTGCACAAAAGACCTTGGTCAAAATCCCAAATCGTGGTCAAAACCCTAGATCTCAAAAAGGTTGATTTGGTTTTCTTGTGCGTTCTCCAAATTTCACTATAGAAGTTCAAAATCGGCCAATACGAAAGTTGTTCATTATTTCCGGGAACACATTTTTCGTAATTGGCGGACATTCCAATTTTGAGTGCAAATTGGCCAAAAATCGAGTTGACTGCACTGTGAATAGTACCCCGAGTCGTGGAAAATCTGCAACTTCAGCTGATGTTCCCGGACAAACGGTTGATCAAAACATATGACGCCCTTTGGGGACGTTGTAGGTCTATAGCTCCTCTACAACTTTTGTCTTTGGAGATTTTCAACTTAATTGCCACTTTAGGGAGTTATGTATTTCTGAATCTACGCAAGTGAAATAAAAATCGGCAACCCGCGTCACACACCGCGCTCCTCTCGGCGCGAGCGCCCGCGCCACCGCTCGACCACGTGGCGCCCCGCGGGTCCGGCCGCACGGACGCCCGGAGTCCGTCGTGGACCCGGGCCGCCGTGACCCTCCGCTCGAAGGCGCACCGCGCCTACGCGTAGGCCCGCATTGTCCGTGGCCACGCGCCGTACGCGTGTGCTGTGCGCTCGCGCGCATGCGTTCGCCACCGCGCCCGCTTCGAAGAGCCTCGTCCGTCGCCCCGTGCTCATTGCGTTGGCCGCACGCGCACGCCGCAAAGCGCCCGTGTGCTCCCGGCTGCCGTGCCTCGCACCGCCTCCGCTTGTCCTTGGGCAAGGTCGAGCCGCCAAGCTCGCCCATCGCCGATCCGCATCTCCCCACACCCTTCCTCCACGTCCTCACAACTCCACTAGAGCCGCTAAGCCGCTTGCTCACCTCCACGCCGGCCAACTGCCGGAAAAAGCAGAGGCAAGTGGCGGCCCGAGATCCACGCTGCGCCCATTCTCCATCGCCGAGCACCTCCCGACGCTCTCGAATGACAAAAATCGAACCCCAGGCGAGCCTACACCACTCCCCCGCCCTTTCCCGCCAAGTTCGCCTCCTCCTTGCCGGGGACTCCGCCATCTTCATCCCCGTCCGCGGTCTGGACCACATTGCGAGGTCTGAGGTCTTTCTAGGGGCTGGAACGCAAACCTGTGGACCTGTTCGTAAGAAATCGCCTTTTAGATCTAGGGTGTCCAGGTTGAACCTTTGAAAAATTGTTAAAAATCGTAGAAAAATCAGAAAAATGCAAATCCAATTTTGTTGGGTTCCTGGTGAAGAAACCTATGTTTTCTAGAAAACATATATAGGGTATTTCTGTGTAGTTTTAAAATGAAAATTCAAATTCAGTTTGAAGTGTTTTTAGCGTAGTTTAAAATATACACATGCTATGGACTTGAATTTTGGATATGTTGCTCTTTATGGCATGTCTAGATCTGTGGAAAACGTTTGAATGATTTTGATGTATATATTTTCAGTTATGATTTTTGTAAGCTTTATGCTAATTTAAGTTTGATGCTTTTTATAACCCCTTTAATGAACTTTTCTGTAACCACATGTGCACCCTAGGGCTTTTCCTTGTTGAGTAGTCTCTCTGGTAGAGTGGATTTGATTTTAGGGAATTCTTTACTAAGTGATTTGGATTTAATCATGTGTAGGCGCTTAACTTCAAAATTTGAAAAATAATTTGAATCTGCACTTATGCTTTGGTCAGAAGCTCATTTTTGGTATACATGACCTGTAGGAGAAAGTTGAGATCAAAAAGTTTGTTAAATCTTTTTATATGAATTAATGGTGTGTTACTAGGCCGAACTTTGTCTTTTTCGTATAAATTAATTTATAAATGATCTGAAGCTAAATGTTGGTTTGAGAGCTTAAATTAAGCATATGTTGCTGTGTGCAAAAGATTAGGCTCATTTGAAATGTTTTTGATTTAATTTGGATTTATGGTTGAAAGTCTTGTTTTGAATAATTAAAGAAAGAAATGGAAATTAAAAGTGCTAAATTGTGAAATCATGTTTGTTTCTGTTTTTATTAATTTAGACACACCCCTTTGCTATTTAGTGAAGTTAAGTAACTTAAATTACTTATATGTACACAGTCACCATCAAGATTAACTATAATTAATGCATATGCATGTATGCGTGTAGATTTACCGGACGGGACGTACACGCTCACCTGTGAGGAGGAGGGGGCAACAGAGAGAGCCGAACCCACAAATTGGTGTGCAAGAAGACCCGGACCAAAGTCCGGTAAGAGCCGAAGGCTTGTGTTGGTACCGAGTCCGTTCGGGGACCGCCCCTAGGGGTCCCCAAACAACTAGGGAATCCTCACCTAACTTCGCATCAAAACACGCTAAGCCTAACCATGCAGGTAACCAACCATGCAGACACCGCCTACGGCCGGGATCCCGATCCCGCCCACCAAGACGCCCACTGAGAAGACCCCCGAGTAGGCCCCGCCGCTCGAGGACGCCGCTCCCCACGGCGGGCCCCGCCCGTTCGAGGGGCAACCCCTTTCCTCGAGCGGTCCCGCCCCGCCCGAGGGACCGCCCCCCTCGAGCAGTCTCGACTCGCTCGAGGGTTCGCTCCGCCCCCGGCCGGCCCGCCACGCTCACCGGGCGCGCCCGCACGCGTGCGCCGGCCCCGTACTTGGGCATTTAACGCCCGACGCCGCAGACCCGCGCCACCATCATGCGGCCGGGCCTCACGCCCCGTGCCGCCGCGCCCAACTCCCTCAGGAGGAGCCCATCCCCGCCACCGTGGGATGGACCGTGCGTACGCCGGTCGCTCCCTGGGGACACCGTGCGCCCACCACAAGACGGCTAACGCGCCCGACCTCGAAAAGGGGCCGGCGCACCCTCGATTCCACTTTCCCGTGACCCCGCAGCCAGTGAGGGGCGCTAGGCCTATGGGTGGCCATCCCGGCCACCGTAACGCGCGCGCCGCCGTACTCCACGCGTGCGTGTGCACGCCCGAGCGCAGCGCACGCCCGAGCACCGCAAGAACTACTTCGCCGCCGCGAATGCATTGGGAAGGAACGCCGTTCGCCCGCGCCCGTTCCCCGTACCAGCCCATCATCGCGACACCTCCCTCGAAGCCTATCAAAGGACACCACCGCCATTTGCCGCCTTCCTACCCTCGAACCGCCACTGTTCGGGTACGGGGTAGGTCATCATGGCCGGACGCAGCCGAAGATCGTCCAGACGGCCGCCCACTCTACACCGTAGCGCGACGTGCTCCCTCACGTAGCTAGGTAGCGCGGCGTGCGTGTAACCCGTCGCCCCCTTGGCCTATAAAAGGGGGAGGCGAGCAGCCCCCTACCACGGGGGACGAATTCGCAGGAACACAACACGTGCACTCACTCTCTTATTCTCCCACAACATCTTCAACCACTCTCCTACAGGACTTGGAAGCCACGCTTCCTCTCCCGCCTCGCTTGTACTTGCCCCACTACAAGCACCCCCGTGCCGAGCAATACAAGGCCACGAGCACGCTCGCCGGACGTACGGCCCTCTACGGGAACCAGATAAAACCTTGTGTCATTTCATAAGCTAGCATCGACTATTGAGGGACAGACCCAGGCGTTATCTACCGGTTAGTGTCGGGACCATATTCCGCACCGACGTTGGCGCCCACCGTGGGGCACACGAGCGCCTGAGGTCATTTCACTAACTCCCTCCATGGTGATCCGCACTGAGTACCGCACTACGCGCTACAACATGGGTAGCTCGGACCCTCTCCCGGCCGGGTTCGAGATCCGTCTTGAGACTTGAACCTGGTGCCGTGAACGGCTATCTCATGCGCCTCACCAATCGTGGGAGGAGCCGCGCGCGCGCCGCGAGGCCGTGTCCGCCTCTCGGTCTCCGCCGCACGCACGACACCGCGCAGCGCCCGCGTGCACGGATACCGCGGGTCCGTCGACGCCGCGACGCCCGCTCGTCGCCCGCTACGCCGCCGGCGCGGTCCGAGCGGCGTGGGGCCGAGCGCGCCGCCGCCCAACGCGGTGCGCCCACCGTTACAACAAACAAGCACCGCCTCCCGGCGGGACCGCGTGCGCTCTCAGACCGCGCATCCCCACGGCCGCGTGGCGCCACGACGTCCATAACGCCAACGTGAACACGACGATGCGCCGGTTCCACCCGGCCGGCCACGTCTTCGTCGCTGGGGACCCCAAGACCTCACAGTTGCACGAGTCGTCCTCGGGCTCCGCCACATGATGCCACCCGCCAACCGTCACGGTACGCGGAGGGGACTTCTCGGCCGACCCGCCGCGTTCAGCGCTCGACGCCACCCGACTACCGGTTTGGTCGTTCGACGACTCCGCGCACGGAGCTACGACCCCGCGCGGGGAGTGTCGTTCGTCATCACCAACGACCCGGCTAACGCCGCCGGCGTGCGGCGGCCGAGACCTGGGGAAGTCACGCCTACCCCGGGGATCGCCACGCGCCCTCGGCCGCGGGGCCGAGCCGCCCCCGCCGGGGGCCGACGTCGACGCACGCCGGCCCAAGCCCGCGAGCTCGAGGCCAAGCCGGCGAGGAGTACTGCATAGCGGCCGCTCCGCGCCGATGGCAGGGGAGGCTCCCCGCGCGCGCGAACGCGCGCGGAGCCGGGGCCGACGAGTCCGTGACCGCCTCAACCCCGGCCCCCAACGTCGACAACGCGGGATACTCCACCACGGGCGAGCCAAAAGCTCATCGCCGCCGTGAGCGCGCGCATGCTAATGCCGGCACCCTCGACTTCGAGGCTCGAGACATGCACCGCGAGGTGTACCCTCCTTGAGCAAGCGGCCGTCCAGCCAGGCCGAGCTCCACTTCACGCATCCGCCTACCCAGGGGACGCAGACGGGTGATGATCCCGCACCAGAGGCGAACCCCCTAGGCACGTGGGTCAACCCGCCGACCAGGGCGCACGCCGGCCAAGGAACGGAGCCCGGCACGCGCAGGGCGCATAAATACGATCCCCCGGATGTATGTAAAAAATACGATCATTCTTCAATACACACCGGCCTTACGCCAAACCCTAGAGTCCTTGTCGTGTCGTCGAGTTCTTCGAGAGGGCCAATCGATCCGTCGACCTCCGTGAGTACCGGCAACCTTGTATCATGTCTAGTATCATGCGGTGGATTTAGATCTGATGCAAGTAGTTGAAGGATCGAAACGGCGAACCAGAGAGGGGGGGAGTGAATGGGAGCCGATAAAAATTCTTTCTCAAAAGAATTCGGCCTATATCCCAATCGCAACTCCGAGTCACACACAAACAAGCGGAAGCACACACAAACCTCTCTCGATACCTTAGGAACAAGGCTTGAAAGGCTAGGAAGCAAAGCGGAAGCAAGCACGAAAGAACTTGAGCGACAACTAAGAAGGCTGAGACCTACCGGGTCAACCGGCACAAGTGACCGGTCACCCCGAGCCTTACGTAGCCGCACGGGTCACCCGGCACAAGTGACCGAGGTCAACCTACCCCCCTTCGGGTCACCCGCGAAGTGATCGGATCACCGGGACGCCCCTTAAACTAACCCCACGCGGAAATCGCCCCCAAACTTTGGATCAAAGGATCTCCCAAACCACTTGGAGTCTTGAGACGAAATTTTGGGGAGATGATGAACACCCCAAGGAGAGGTTATGCCCCAAAAATTATGGTCTCAAACTCCCTACAACTCCCGGAATCGCAAATCCTTGCCAAGAACACAAAGACCTAGGGTTCATCCAAAAGTCAACGAATCGAAGGCCAAATCCGGCGTTTGAGGGGTCAAGATCATCACCAAAGGTGCGCAAGGCATCCATCCATGTTTCCCTCAAAGAAATCCGGGAAGAAACTCACTCAAATCCGCGGAATCACACCGGGAACAAAGGCACGAAAATAAGCACAAAAAGCCACGAAAAACAACCCCGAATCTTCTATACAAACCAGGAAAGATTCACAAGGTCTAGCATGCCGCCCTAGCATCCATCCCTCTCAACAAATCTCTCATGAAGCTCTCATGCTAGCCTAGAGAAAATCGGAAGAAAAATAGCTACGAAAAATGAGAAAGAGAAGGGGGGAAATGAAACCCTAAGTCACGGAGAGAGAGCCATCAACACACACTCCGGGCTTATATATCGAGGTCCGCCGGAGTGGTAAATGACTCGACTACCCCTAACTACACTACCGGCGATACAACCCACGTAGGGGCATTTTGGTAATGTATGTGGGTCTTGCCATCGGACGGCCACGCCTTTGCCGCACCCCGCGTCCCTCCCGACGCAAGCCATGCGATCCCGCCGCGTGTCCTCCGCTTCGAAGCTTCCCCGACACGCCCGGATCCCGTCTCCGTCGTGTTGGGCCCTCGGACTTGGTTTTGAGGCCCAAACCAAGAAACCGTCCGTCGATGGTTTTGTGGGCAAACCACCAAACCCCGCGTGCCCGGTCCGGCCTCCCGCCAAACCACTTGACTTGACCTCCACCGTGCACCGGCTCATCTGTCCATGACTTCGTCTTGCTTGTGTCGCCACCATGTGACCCGCACCCGGTCCCCGCCCGTCCACCGGTCCCTCGAACCGAGCCTACTTGTCTCTCCATCTCCCCGAGGCCCCTCAAGGCCGAAGACCTTTCGCGCCCGTTCTTCACCCCGCAACAACACGAACTAGGCCGCGCCCCTACACCTCGCACTAAGCCAAGAGTCGGTCCAACACCCGTTGTCAATCACTCATCACTAAGGAGCGGTCATCCACCGACCACCGGGACGCTCCCGGTCCACAATCTCCCCCTTGATGAGTGCATTGACAACACACAACGCGAAATGAAATTCGGAGTAAAAGAGAAAGAAACAAGAAAGAGAAAACAAAGAAGCTCAACTCATGACCAAAACCGAAGAAAGGCGAAGAAAGGTCACAAGCCAAGCAAAGCACAAAATTCACACCGAAAACAGCAAGAAAGCTCCCCACCGAACAAATGCAAGCTCCCCTTGAACATGTGGATGTAAACTCATGCAAACTCCCAAATTTCAGCTCACCTCTTCTGAATTTTCATTAAGCTCACCTTTTCTCCCCCTTGTTGACAATGTATGAATCAAGGTGAAAATGCAAAAAAAGCAAAGCAAAGCATATAAACAACTACATGAGCTTCTCAAATAGGCCAAATCTAGTGTCAAAGGCTAAAAATGAGACAAAGATCACACACATGAATCATAGCATAGTCAAAGCATTGCCACAAGTAATATATGAAAATACAAGCATGTGACAAAGCAAAATTTTCAGATTTAAGCGCTTTTACTAAAAGAAGGCTCGCTTCACATGTAAAAGCCTATCCATGTCACACTTGAGCCACAAACATGCATACCTTTCAAAGATCATACAAGGACATCAAATTCTCAGCAAAAGATCATGGCAAACACCCATAAAGCAAAGCATGTCATGTCAAAGCTCATGAGCCATGTGTCCACTTCGGGGAGACTTCTCCACTGGTGAACATCATGCAACATGTTTTGCACCCATATGTGAAAGATAAAACATTTTAAGCATAGACATGATGGATGGAGCATTTTTCAAGCATACACACTTCTTTTCAAGATTAATTCATTTTATGGTACATGAAGTGCCTTTGCGGCAAAAAGAAGCTATGCTCCCCCATGAATGCAACATAGGCTAAACATTCACAATGATATTCGGCCTTTGGCCCAAATGCAAGAACAAGGCATCCAAGCACAATCTAAGCATGAAAAGCACATTTAGACCAAATCGTGACATGGATACACAACTACACACGAGTGGAGCATATTTCATCAAAAAATAGTCAAGTTAAGCTTTTATTTCAAAAGGGGCTATCTCACCACACATATATCTCAAATATTCCAAGAGCATAGCCTCACATCACCATTTCTCCACACATATAACCAGTATCTCACAAATAGCCAAAGAGACTCAAATATGGCATATGAAAGAAGCTCATCATCCTAAAATGCAATATGACACAAATGCAACATGATATATGACAAGATGGCTATCCTACCATGGTTTATACATCAAGCAAAGCATGTATATACATCAAAGTAAAACATGGTATGATACATATGGTACAAAAAGGAAATCCCCCAAGAATCAACTAGAAAGGGAAACAAACCCCAAGTTCCCCCGCAAGCGCACAAATGTAGCTTGGTCGAGAGGCTTTGTAAAGATGTCGGCTAGCTGATCTTGGGTAGGGACATGGCTCAAAACAATGGTTCCTTTCTCCACATTGTCCCTCAAGAAATGATACCTCACCTCTATGTGTTTGGTTCTGGAGTGAAGCACTGGGTTTTTGGCTACGCTTATGGCACTAGTGCTATCACAAAGAAGTGGGATCTGGGTGCACTCCTCACCAAAGTCTTTCAAAGTGTATGAAATCCACAACAGCTGGGAACAACAACTCGCGGCAGCAACATACTCCGCCTCTGTGGTAGACTGAGCTACACTAGACTGCTTGCGGGAAGACCATGAGACCAACGAAGAACCAAGAAACTGACAAGTGCCAGAAGTAGACTTCCTCTCGACTCGACAACCGGAAAAATCCGCATCCGAAAAACCATGAAGAGACAGAGTCGAGGAGGAAGAATACCAAAGGCCAAGACCCGAGAGGCTTGTGCGGGTACCCCCGAAAATCCTCTTGACGGCTCGTCGATGTGATGTCCTCGAGCGAAGCTCGAAAACGAGCGCACGGACACACGCCGAAATGTATGTCCGGCCTCGTCGCCGTCAAGCAGAGGGAGGGAGCCGATCATGCTCCCGTACTCCCCGCGGTCCACCGGTTCTCCGTCCTCATCCGCATCCAAAGTTGCCGTACTCCCCATGGGAGTCGACATCGGCTTCACATCTTGCATCCGGAACTTCCTCGACATGTCTTTCGTGTACTTGGTTTGGTGCACAAATGTACCGTCCTTCACTTGCTTGATCCTCACCCCGAGAAAATACCGCGGCAGCTCGCCCATCATGCTCATCTCGAACTCCCCGCTCATCTCATCTCGACCGTGTAGTGCGTTCATTGATGTCTCCAATGATCTTCGACGGGATGCACTTCTTGAATCCGCCGGGAGCCTCACGCCTCGAGACTACCTCCCCCTCAACTTCAGCCTTCTCTCGCCCGCGGTCCTCTTGTTGCACCGTCGTTGTCCATGAAGTAGACGGTCCATGCTCCAAAGTGGTCGTAGGGGAAGTAGTGGGTACATGCTCAGCCTTCGGGCGCATGGTTCTCCCCATCATCATCTCCATCTTCATCTTTCTCCTCCTCAAAGAGGTCCCTCGGCCATCTCTTCATCACCTGCACATTCAAAACCAAGAGAGGTACATGGCATTGTCTCGTCGAAGGTCACCTCGCAAGTCTCCATGATTTTTTTAGTCTCAAGGTTAAGCACCCTATAGGCTCTAGAGTGGTTAGCATATTCAAAGAAAATACCATCACTAGACCTAGCCTCAAACTTGTCGAGTTTTCCCTTCTTCAAAATAAAGCACTTGCAGCCAAAAACTCGGAAGTGACTCACCTTGGGTGCCCGACCATGCATAAGCTCATAACAAGTCTTCTTCTTGAAAGCTCTCAATAAAATCCGGTTGGAAACATGGCAAGCCGTATTGACCGCCTCGGCCCAAAACCTCCTAGGAGTCCTCGTGCTCATCGAGCATCGTCCTAGCCATCTCACAAAGAGTCCGATTTTTCCTTTCCACGACTCCATTTTGAGGGGGCACATAAGGGGTCGAATACCGATGTTCAAGACCTAGATCACGACAAAAGGCATCAAAACGAGAGTTCTTGAACTCGCAGCCATTATCACCGGCGGATAGCTCGAATAGCATTCCCATGCCTCTCGTTTTTCAACCTCACGATCGGATCTCGAACAAAACCAAAAGTCTCACTCTTATCCTCCAAGAAGAACACCCGTGGCATAGCGAGAGTAATCGTCCACCACAACAAGGACATACCACTTCCCACCCACCGAGCGAACTCGAGCCGGCCCAACAAGGTCCATATGCAACGGCTCCATCGGACGCTCGGTCATGACATCGGTCGAGGGTGGATGGGGAGTGGCTACCATCTTACCATGCCTACAAGGAGCACAAACCAAATCCTTCTCAAGCTTCAACTTCGGCAATCCTCGGACAAGGTCAAGACCACTCAAGCGGAAACCAAATCAAAGCTCAAGTGTCCCAACCGCCTATGCCATTTCCACAAATCGAAGACGGACCGGCCCATCAAACGACGAGCAGACCCAAAGAACGAGAGAAATCGACCACGAAAATCGACCCTCGGGATGATCATACGGACAAGATCACCTCGAGAATCAAGCAAACGAGACTCGCCGACTTGAAACGCACCTCAAAACCCTCATCAAGCAACCGAGAAACCGAAAGCAAATTAAAACCCAAAGACTTCACAAGAGCCACTCTCTTCAACGTTACCTTGTCACTCACATGCACAACACCCTCTGAAAGCACCCTACCTCATCCATTGTCCCCAAATGTAATGTACATCTTTTCCTTCACTGGGGTGAGGCTGGAGAACCACTTCTTATCTCCGGTCATGTGTCGAGAACACCCGGAGTCAATCAACCAAATGTTCTCCAAACCTCCCCGCTGCACGATCGAAACAAGAACGAGAATGAGCTAGCGACTCGACACCGGGGGTTAGCACAAAGAAAGTTAAACCGTTGTCGAGCCATCTCGCTCAAAAGAGGGGTTAGCAAACATCACTCCCTTGCCACCAAACTTCCCATGTCCCATGGGAGGAGTACGAGCACCACGAGGGGGAAAACGTGGTCCGTAGTTCCTCCGGAACCCAAAGCCGCGACCATCTCTCCTAAACCCATACCGAGGACGAGTAGGAGGACGTCCAGCCAAAACCACCACGAGCCCGGCCAAACCTCTCACTAGCCCGCACACCATCATCTCTCCCGACAAACCTCTCACCGCCACCACCTCTCCGTGGGAACCCCCCAACACTCCTCACACTTCCCACACCCCGTGGAAGTGGCACTCTAGGCTCGGGGAATACCGCGAGGGCCGGCGATACCGTCTGGTTTGCTTGCTCCCTAGCAAGCCTCTCATCCCTCTTCCTCTTGTAGCAAAACTCGCAAGATGCCTCTCCTTGCCACAATACTCACACCCGAAGGGGATGGGTTTTGGTTTTGGCTCCGGCTTCTCTCTGGCTTCTCACCCTTCTCACCCACAAACTTCACCGGTTTCGGAAATCATTTGTCTTAGGTGGGAATTTGGGTGGATCTTGGGTTGTGTCAAGCTTGTTGCAAAGGTGGTTGGGTTTTGGTGTGAAAGAGTTCTTGGGTGCTTTTGGGAGTGGGACTTGGATCTCTCCGATCACCTCAAACTCGGGGTTAGACTCAACACACTTTTCGTACACACTCTCCCCCCCTTGTTCTCTCCCCACTTTCTCACCCAACTTCTCAAACCCCAAACCACGACCATCGCCTCTCTTGAACTCCTCAATCATGATTTTCAATTGAGGTTCCCCCCCAGACAACCAACCCAACACCTTTCTCAAATAGTCATTCTCCTCATAGATGACATCCAAACGGGAAGTAAGTTCAAGGTTACGCAAAGTGACTTCATCACGACTAGAACATGCATTTGCAACAGGAGATTTCAAAGATGCTTCCAAAGAACTAATGGTAGAACGAGCATCGACAAGCTTAGCATGCATAGTAGGACATGATTTGCAAGCACCAAGCAAAGTAGGTCTAGCCTTAAGCTCATCATGTTCGATCCTAAGAGCATCTAGTTGAGCCAAAATAGAAGCATTCTTCTCGTTAAGCATTTTGATCTCATTCAACCAAGCATCACATTCAACACATTCAACATCATCGGGAGTAGTAGGAGCAAGTTTCAAAGAGTCATTCTCAAGTTTCAATTCAAGCAATTTTGACTCTAACTCTCCTACTTTCTCGCTAGCATTCTCAAGCCGAGCCCTAAGATCTTTCCTCATCTTTTTGGCATCTCTCAACACACTATCACGGTTATCAAGCAAACCATTCAACCTAGCAATCTCGGCAAGCAAAGAGTCGGGGTCACGGTTTACCTCATCCTCCGAGTCGGAGTCGCCGTCTTCCTTCACACTCTTCTTCTCGGCTTGAGCTATGAGCCATGCCACAAAAGCCCTCGAGCGCCACACGGCTCGGCCCCGCCGAGGTTCCGGCTTGCACTCTTCTTGCCCCTGCGCCTCCCGGCGTCTTCATCTTCGTCGCTTGAGCTTGATTGCTCCTCGCTTGAGCTTGAGTCGACGTCGCTCGCACCGGCCACCATCGCTCTTGCCTTGTTCTTCTTGTAGGCGCTCTTGCTCGGTCGCCGCTTGTCCTTGTCCTTGCTCTTGGACTTGTTGAAGTGCTTGCCCTTGGAGGAGTACTTGTCTTCACGCCTCGGGTGCGCCTTGTACTCGTTCACCTTGTACTTGTTCTCCTCCGCTTCGGGCACTCGGCGATGAAGTGGCCGCGCTTGCCACACTTGTAGCATGTCCCTGAGCTCCGCCTTGCATTCCTCCGACTCTCGTGTAGTCGTTCAAACCTTCTTGAGAGCAAGGCCAGCTCCTCCTCGCCCAGCACATCAAACTCCTCATCTGGAATGGACATAAGAGAGGACAAAGAAAACTGTCGACGGAAGGGTTAGATTTGCCCTTTGATCCTCCCACAAGAGCAAGACTATGGTCCGTCGAGCCCTCATGCTTGGATAGCAACTTCCCGTCAACCTCGGCCGACTTGAGCTTAGAAAAGAGGTCATCCAACTCAATAGTCAAATAGTTCCCGCGACTCCTTGATGGCCTCAACCTTAGCACCCCAAACATTTGGATCCAAGACATGCAAGAGCTTCAAAGCCCGATCATGCTCGGAATACGGAAAATCCTCAACATTTGCCTTCATGTTGTTCACGATGGCGGTGAACCTTCGAAACATCGCATCAATGTCCTCACCCGGAAGTGGAGTGAAATTCTCATATTGCATCCGGTAAGAGACAAAGAGGCGAGCCTTCACATGGTTATCACCACCGTGAGCAACCAACAACTTATCCCAAATTTGCCAAGCAAGATTCAAATGGCGAACACGCTCAAACTCGGATCACACAAGCTCGGCACAAGTGATCAACGGCTTTTGCATTAGCCTCATACTTGGCCTTGGCATCGGCATCGGTCACCATAAGAGTATGGATGTTGGCCGGAATAGCATATGTCTTGTCAAGCACAATAAAATCCAACAACTTCCCTCGAAGAAAGATCATCATACGAGCCGCCCACTTGTGGTAACCCTTGCCATCGAAGTGCGGCGGACCGCCCCGCTCAACGTACGCCATCTTAGGATTCGAGACTTGTCAAAGTCGCAAAGAATCCGGCACCAAGCTCTGATACCAATTGAAGGATCGAAACGGCGAACCAGAGAGGGGGGGGAGTGAATGGGAGCCGATAAAAATTCTTTCTCAAAAGAATTCGGCCTATATCCCAATCGCAACTCCGAGTCACACACAAACAAGCGGAAGCACACACAAACCTCTCTCGATACCTTAGGAACAAGGCTTGAAAGGCTAGGAAGCAAAGCGGAAGCAAGCACGAAAGAACTTGAGCGACAACTAAGAAGGCTGAGACCTACGGGTCAACCGCACAAGTGACCGGGTCACCCCGAGCCTTACGTGAGCCGCACCGGGTCACCCGGCACGAGGTGACCGGTCAACCTACCCCTTCGGGTCACCCGGCACAGTGTGGCCGATCACCCGGACGACCCCGTAAAACCGCCCGCGAAATCGCCCCAAACTTTGGATCAAAGGATCTCCCAAACCACTTGGAGTCTTGAGACGAAATTTTGGGGAGATGATGAACACCCCAAGGAGAGGTTATGCCCCAAAAATTATGGTCTCAAACTCCCTACAACTCCCGGAATCGCAAATCCTTGCCAAGAACACAAAGACCTAGGGTTCATCCAAAAGTCAACGAATCGAAGGCCAAACCCGGCGTTTGAGGGGTCAAGATCATCACCAAAGGTGCGCAAGGCATCCATCCATGTTTCCCTCAAAGAAATCCGGGAAGAAACTCACTCAAATCCGCGGAATCACACCGGAACAAAGGCACGAAAATAAGCACAAAAAGCCACGAAAAACAACCCCGAATCTTCTATACAAACCAGAAAGATTCACAAGGTCTAGCATGCCGCCCTAGCATCCATCCCTCTCAACAAATCTCTCATGAAGCTCTCATGCTAGCCTAGAGAAAATCGGAAGAAAAATAGCTACGAAAAATGAGAAAGAGAAGGGGGGAAATGAAACCCTAAGTCACGGAGAGAGAGAGCCATCAACACACACTCCAGGCTTATATATCAGGTCCCGCCGGAGTGGTAAATGACTCGACTACCCCTAACTACACTACTGGCGATACAACCCACGTAGGGGCATTTTGGTAATGTATGTGGGTCTTGCCATCGGACGGCCACGCCTTTGCCGCACCCCGCGTCCTCCCGACGCAAGCCATGCGATCCCGCCGCGTGTCCTCCGCTTCGAAGCTTCCCGACACGCCCGGATCCCGTCTCCGTCGTGTTGGGCCCTCGGACTTGGTTTTGAGGCCCAAACCAAGAAACCGTCCGTCGATGGTTTTGTGGGCAAACCACCAAACCCCGCGTGCCGGTCCGGCCTCCCGCCAAACCACTTGACTTGACCTCCACCGTGCACCGCTCATCCGTCCATGACTTCGTCTTGCTTGTGTCGCCACCATGTGACCCGCACCCCGGTCCCCGTCGTCCACCGGTCCCTCGAACCGAGCCTACTTGTCTCTCCATCTCCCGGAGGCCCCTCAAGGTCGAAGACCTTTCGCGCCCGTTCTTCACCCCGCAACAACACGAACTAGGCCGCGGCCTACACCTCGCGCACTAAGCCAAGAGTCAGTCCAACACCCGTTGTCAATCACTCATCACTAAGGAGCGGTCATCCACCGACCACTGGGACGCTCCTGGTCCACAGTAGTCTTGTTACCATGCTTCGTGTCATGCGGTAGATTCAAGCTTGGTTCAAGAAGGTTTCTTGTTGGATCATGAGCCATGCGGTAGGCTAAGATCTGGCTTGAAGCTAGTTATCGGCTCTATTGGATTTTGGCAAGATCCAATAGATTCATTAAGTTATCCCGTGTTATCTTGAGTTTTACTTTATGTTTTAATTCATGTAACACATCCTTGCCCAATCTAGATGGGTTTGGATCGGCTATATCTCTTTTATGGTCCTTGTGCGAGCAGGTTTCGTGTTTTGACGCGTGGATCTTGTGCTCTCCGATAGCCGAAACCGAATCGATCTAGGTTGTTACGTGTTGCGGGTTCGAGCTTGCCATGTTCGTATAAATCTTGAAAGAACCGGGTATCATGCAGTAGATGCAGGTTATTGGGTTGCTTTGGAGCTAGTCATCCGGTGGATTAGATTCCCAAATCAGCCTGATAGATTTATTCACGTGGTAATGTTTGTTCTTTCTTCATGGACCCTGGATCGGCTGTTCAGCCGTATTCGGTTATATTTTCACGAGTAGATCACGAGCATTATTTATGTTTTAAATGATGTATGCTTTTAGCTTTCCATATTTAGATTGTATCATGCGGTGGATAGATCTATTTGTGGGGAGTGGTACGTTTTTCATGCAAGTCGTATCATGCGGTGGATAGATTTGTTTGATATCGTGCTTGACAGATTTTAAAGTAACTAGACATGCGGTAGACTAGTGCTTTGGATCTATGCATGCTTATTTAATACATGATTATGTCCGTGCTTTACTTCATTTATTTAATTTTAATCTTCATGGAGATCGGTCATAACTTTGCACGTACATCTTTGCTTATACGAAGACCGGTTGTTGTCATGCTTACGTCATCCATTCGGCAGTGTTCTTTTTCCCTTTGCGGTTACCCGAATGGTCGTGGTTCTTTGACAGATAGCTTTACATAGCTATGTGTCATCCTGCTTGGCTTTTAGCCGTAAATATGGAACTGTCTGGTACCACCCGGCAAGTTCCAAGCTTTGGTATTTAACTGCTTTATCTTTTGTTAATTTTCCGGAAAAATTGACTGGCACGTCATTTACTCTCTGCGCGTGCGAAACCAGCTTTGTTCGGCTTGCTGTGTGATTGGCGTTGAGTGCACTTTTTGCGCCAACACACATTAGCCCTCATGTTGTTCACGATCACCGTGAAACGCTGAAGCATGGCGTCTATGGACTCACCAGGGAGATGAGTGAAGTTCTCGTACTCTCTCCAGTAGGTCGCAAAGAGCCGAGCCTGAACTGAGCGTTCCCGGCATGAGCATTCTTCAGCTGCTCCCAAATCTTGCACGCCAAGTCCTCTGTATGAACCCGTTCGAATTCCGATTCACACAGAGAACGGTACAGGTAGTCGACCGCCTTGTTGTTGGCGTCGAACATGTCCCTCGATCCTGAAGCAAGGAAGTTCACTGGATGAACATAAGCTGTGTTCACCGTGACATCCCACAAGATCTGACCCTTGCCGCGGAGGAAAGCGTCCATCCGCCTTTGCCACATATGGTAGTTCTTACCATCAAAGTGTGGAGGACCCGAACTCCGTTCCTGGTACGCCATCTTTGGATCTTAGACTGGTTAGAATCACGAAGATCCGTAACCGGCCCTGATACCAATTGAAGGACCGATTACGCGACCAGAGAGGGGGGAGTGAATGGGAGCCGATAAAAATTCTTCTCCTAAGAGAGAACTCAGCCTAGACCCCAAATTCACAACCAAGGAATCCCACACGAGTTCGCCAAGGTCACGTAGTCACACAGACGTACCAACCCTAAGAACAAACCCTAAACGGTCCCAAAGCGGAAGCACAAACCAAGAAGCAAAGGACTTAGCTGTTCTGCAGCAGTCCAGGTGGACGGTCCGCGGCCCTGAGGCGGACTGTCCGTGACCACCGCGCGGACGGTCCGCACCACACGGCGGACGCTACGTTAAATACTAACAGAACGACCCAACCGGCACCTCCACGCGCGGACAGTCCGTACCACGTCCTCGGACAGTCCGCGAGCAACTCGTGCCGCGCAGACTGTCCGCAACGTCCCTGTGGACTGTCCGCCAAACCACTTTCCACCAAAAGCCACTGGCCAACCGGATCAAAACGACAACGCTCAAGAACATGCGAAGAACGCGAAGAACACCTGGGCAAAACCCTCCACGCGGACGGTCCGTACCCACCACGCGGACGGTCCGCGAGGTGTGGAGAGGCGTGGGAATAGAAGCCCGAAAACCAACTCGAGAGCACCCTACCACCTACCCTTCCAAGGATCTCCCAAACGGTTGAAGCTCTTGAGGAAACATTTGGGGAATATGTGAAGCGTCCCTAGGGGATGCTATGCCCCAAAACTTGGGTCCTCAAACAACCTAAATCGCCGGGAATAGAAACGCCCCCTAAACCAACCAAAACCCAAGGACCCAACCGAAATCCTTCAATCGGAGGCCGAACTCGAAGTTTGGGGGATCAAGATCAAGCACAAAGATGCACGAGGCAACTATCCATGATTCCCACCAACAAATTCGAGCCCAAACACCTCAGGATCAAAGGAACAAGCCGCACACGAAAAACCGATGAAAATAGCTCGAAAAAGACATGAAAATCCAACGAGCTACAAACTGGGAATCGACACAACCATGAAAGCTTCCATTCACTCGGAGGTCAAATTCTTTACAAACTAAGGAAAAAATCTAACCCTAGAGGGCAAGGAAATGAGAAGCAGTCCGGATGGATAGTTTGCCTGGAAACGCTAGAGCTAATATATATGAGTCCCCTCCGGGCCAGGCAAAAGACCACACTACCCCTAGCACTTAAATTGAGATACAACCCCTCAGGGGCAAATAGGTCATGTAGCACTCCTCTTCATCGCACGGTCAAGCCGTTGCCGTAGACTGCGTCCTCCCGTTGCAAGCCCTGCGATCCCGCCACGCGTCCGCCAGCATCGAAGCTTCTTGGCGCGCCCGGATCCCGTCTCCGCCCGCCAAGCCTCCGGTCTTGATTTTGTGGCTCAACCAAGTAACCCGACGGTTTTCTGGTGAACCGCCGCAAACCCCACGTGCAGATTCCAGTCGTGAGCCGCTACCCTGCACCGGCTCCGGTCGGCGACTTTGTCTTGCTTTTCTTGCCATCATGCGGTCCGCACTTGACCCCGCTGGCCATCGGGTCCCTCGAGTCATGCCTACTTGTCTCTCCACTCCTCGCAGGCCCCGCAAGTCATAGACCTTTTGCGCCCACTCTTCACCTGCACCAACACAAATCAAGCCGCAACCTGCACCCATAATACTCGGCCAACAGTTAGTCCAGACCATGTTGTCAATCACTCATCACAGCCAGGAGCGACCATCCACCGGTCCTCGGACGCTCTGGTCCTCAGCTTGACGGTTGACAACATCGCGGCCGCGGCAAGGCTGGCGGTGTCCAGGAGCAGGCCCTTGATGCGACCTTCAGCCTCGTCTAGCCGGTCGATCAACGGCTTGGGTTTAGCCTCTTCTTCCTGAGGGTCGTAAAGTTCCATGACGTACTGGGCAGCGTCCTTGAGCTCGCCTAGCACCTTCTCAAGACCTGCATTACAAGAAAGCGGAATCAGAATCATGACCAACCGTGACATGTCGGCCAACTCTCAAACAACAAGTAGGATGCTAACCCCGCTGGGTCTCCATTTACTTCTCCTTGATGGCCGTGAGCTGGCTCTTGAGCGTGGCCAGCTCCTTCTTGAGGGCCTCCTCGGTCTCTCGAGCACCTACAGCGATTCAAGGTCGAAGAGTCATGACCGAGACCTTACAAAAAGCACATGGAGTCGACCCAAAGCAGCGATGAGAACGTACCCTCTACAAAGGCCTGGAGGACGGAGGCCACGTCCTTGGCTTTCCACTCGGCGTCCTCCAGCTTCTTCTTCAAGTCGGTCACGTCCTTGTGTGCCTAGCGCGCCATGGCCTTCTTGACGCGCTGGATCTCGCGCGCGGCCGCGACCTCGGCCTGCAACATCGCCTCACGAGCCACAGCGGCATCTATGTGTGTGTTTGTTGGCTCCCACAGCAGACCTGTTCGCGCTTGTGCCCGCTCAGCAAGAGACTGCACATCGAGCAATAGAGGTCGTTAAAACCTCATGGCATTCAAGTAACTAAAGCAAGAACCAAAGGAACTTAGCAAGGGTCCTTACCAGCAGCACGGTCCTGATCGTGTGCGCCACCTCCTTGAACGTCTCAAGGTCACAACGGTCGGTAACGACCTCCGCCTCCCACGGGGTGCCGGTGTAAAGATACCAGTCTTCATCATTCCCCGCCTCCATGCCCTCATCAAGGATGCCCCGTGAAGGTGGCAACTCCTACGGGTCAGAGGCGCCGCGGCCCCCGCTCTCACCCACGGTGGCGTGAGGCGCACTAGTCCCGACCTTATCAGCCTCAGACACCACCGTCGCCCCAGCCCCGGCGGCCGTGCTCGTTACGTCAGCCGCTGAAGCTGCTGGTGACTCCACCACAGGCGTCTCTGGGATCTTGCTCCCAGACGCCTTCTGGCCCAAGGCATTCTTCCCGCTCTCCGACGTCGTCGAAGGAACCCTGCTCATGAAAAGGCGACCTAAGCAAACGACCAATGGACAAAACAAAGTCACGTCATGGGCAGAACAACCGACTTACTTGGTCGCCAACCTGAGATTTGGCTTGCAAGGATTGGGCGGGGCCTTCTTAAACCTCTTGTTCGACCTAGCATTGTCCGCTTGGCCGGTGCTCGATGTGGGTCGCCCCTGCACCCTAGCTGTCGGGCGGGGCGTCTCCGCCGCCTGCCTTCCCGGCGATGGAGTCGTTGTTGCCTTCGGTGACTGCACATCGCCCTCGTCTTCTTCAACGTCGATGGTTTCGACGTCGGAACTCCTCATGGTGATGTCTGCCGACACCACGGACCTGATCCGCTTCCCTCTTCTCTTCTTCACCTCTGCAACCTGGGTCACGGCCCGGGAGGCGGGTATCTTTCACGCAGCCTGCCGCGTGCGTCGCGGTGCTGTGACCTTGGACGGAGCCCTACGTTACACGGTGGGAGCCTCACTGTCACTCCCCACCACTAAGTTGGAGACGTACTCGTCGATGGGAGGAGGTGGTGCCGCCTGCACGTCCGCGCACGTTGCGGACTTTGTAGCTGTGCTGGTCTTCGTCGCGCAGCAGTGCCAGGCACCAGTAGATTCCTTCACGGTGCTGCATGATAAGACATACAACATTGCATCAGAACCAAGATGTATAATCAAAGAACTTCAGTTTGAAGAAAGACCAAGGTCGAAAACTCACCGGGTCGGCGGGGCTGTATTTCCCTAGTGCCTTGGGGCACTCCTTGTTGCGGATCCGCCCACCGAAGATGTTCTTCGCGCGAGCTATCATCTCCGCCTTGGAGACCTTGCGCTGCGCAACTCGGGTCGGGTCGGATTGACCCCAATATTCAAACGCCAGAGGGGCCCGGTCCTAGAGAGGTTGGATGAGACGGTGGTAGAAGCTGATGGCCACCGCGGCGCCGGTCAGCCCCTCCGCATTGAGATGCTCCAGGTCGTCCAGCAAGGGCTTGAGCTCTTGGGTGTCCAGCGTCGCTAGCTAGTTGGTCCATTCCGGGCCGACAACCGGAATCCGCCCCGTCCTCGACCTCAGCGCTGGCGCAGGGTTGTCGAGGTAGAACCACCCCTGCTTCCAGCCGGTGGTGTTGTTGGGAAGCGCCAGGTCGATGTACTCCGACTTCATGTTCCGACGTAACATGAAGCTGACGCTGCCAATGACAACACCCCTGCTTGTCTTCTTCAGCTTGAAGAAGTGGAGCTAGAGGTGGAAGTGAGGAGCGATGCCGAGGTAGGCCTCGCAGAGGTGGATGAAGGTCGCGATGATTGTGATCGAGTTGGGCACCAGACGCACCAACTCGATGCAGTAGAATTGCAACAGCCCGCGCAGGAAGTCACTCCCGGGGACACCGAACCCGTGCTCGATGTGCGCGAAGAATACGACGGTCTCGCCGGTGCCCTCGTTCTGGAACGCCTCTCCCGCCGCCGGCCTCCACCCGACCTGCGACTTGGGCCGCCGCAGCCCGCGGTCGACTAGTTACTGAATCTGTTCTTCAGTCACCGTCGATGTCTCCCAGACGGTGCTTGGATCCGGGATCGCCGGCTTCTCCATCTTTCCCTCTTCGAATCCGATGCTCTTGGATCAAAAGGTCACCAGCGACTTCACTCGCATGTGAGGGTGCGGCGGTGGCGGACCTAAGCTCAGTGGTGTTCTCGCTTTTCCGTACACGACACGACGGTGGCAACCCTAGCTCTGAGCGGAAATGGAAGCAAGTGGAGGCCCCTGGGCCGCGAGGCGGCCTTATATAATCAGGACCCAACACTGAAATGGGAGGTCGGGCTTCAAGGTCTATCCGGCGCAGTTTCCGGTGACATAACGGTCTGGCGCCCTCAATGGATCTTCTGTCCAACGACTCTCTTCGACCTAACGGCTACTTGGTAGTAACGGCTAGTTCCGTGCGGGAATCTGCGTTCGCCAACCTTCATGCGGGGTTTCGGCCGACGTGGACCCGTTATGCCCTACTTTAAGCCCCCCAACATCAGAAATCCAACTTTGCACTCAAGGTCGCCAGCGACCTACAGTCGACCTGCTCTAGGTCGCTCAGACTCTAGTAGTCCCAAGGTCGTCTCAACCTCTTCACACAAGGGTTTACTTCACACCCCTTAGGACCGATCGATTACACGCCTTTTAGGTCTCTACGAACTACAGCGCCCCCCACATCAACGGCCCCGTGCTTAATGGTTATACTACCCATTGACGACCTTAGTGGTCCTATTTACAGCGCTTCTCTGCAGCCTTGGCGCCTGTTAGGTCGATCTCGACCTCCACACCTCAGGGTTGACGCCTCTGCGCTGCGTCAGTACGCAAGCAGCCGTAACGACCCAGGTCGTCACGGGTATTGAATGATATGACCTTCCTAAGTTCGGCGCAACGCCGTAACAGCGTCGAGACCTTGGCCACGCCATTGCTGTCTTGGGTGCTCCAATCACAGTAATCGACAGAGATTAGTTGCTAGCCAGTACTCATGCATATATAGCTTTCAAAGCTTCAAAAGACCTTGGTCCAAGGCCAAGTTACAAGATACAAACATGTTAAAGGTCCTGGTCTACCTTACATGGTGCAAGCGGCGCAACCTACACTAATGAAGCACGTTGCAAGCTTTCTTCTAGCTTCAAGATCTCTTTGGCACCCTCCACCACCGACAAGGTCGTGGCTGTCACACAGCCACCTGTACTCTAGCCCCAGCAGGTTTCCTATGGAGTCCCATCTTTTGCCAGGGTGCTCTCACAAGATCCAAAATGGAGCCAGCTCCGCCTTCGACCTCTCCCGGTGTAGCACAACGACCTCCAACACCATATTAGGCCTTTCCTTGCAAAGCCCGTCATGGCATGTACTGCTCTATGCTGCACCTGGATTCTTCGTTGGGCGCGGGTGCATAGGTTGGTGGAGTTCTCCTAACTTCGAAAGCATTCTTCTAGCTTCAAGGGATGATACCTCAGCTCTATACTCGGGTGGACGCACACAAAACCAGGGCGTACCTACATTATCAACTGAAGTTGCCATGGTGTTTTCTCTGGATTTGGCTAGCCGAAGGGTCCTAGGTACCTATTTATAGTAATGGAGCCTAGTATCGGCGGCCATCCACCGCACTGATGGCGTGACGGCCTTATCAAGATACTGTTGGCACGTGGATCGTGAGGTCTTTGTCTGCTACCAGAAGCTCTGGCACGTCTGCAGTAGGCTCGATGACACCTTTTCAGACATTGTCTTCTAGTGGTGGTGGCAGCATCTCCAAATAGGGACAGGCTCTGCACCTACACAGTATGCTCGTGGGTCGGTAGGCAACAACAACCTCAGTTACCCTGTGTTTTTGTGTGGAGATTCCCGTTGCCTTGTCGGTTTCCAAAGAGGTTGCCTTGTCGGTTTCCAAAGAGAAGAGCATATGTTTCCTCAACAGAAGGTCGTAGGTCGCGGATTCTTTCTTCGAGCATCAACCCGACCTTCCCGGTCGCCTTACTGCTCGGGGGCTACTCTACGAGTGCATATGTGTGACGCCCTCTTTCTTTCACGTCGCCTCGACCTACTGGAAGCACTCTTCCGATACGTCTCCGCTTGACCTCCCGTCGGTCGGCATTTTGACCTTCCTTGAAGGTGTGGTGGCATCGTCCTGATTCGGTTCAGGTCAAGGGTTCTTCTAGCAGTCATGGCGCCTTGTCTTCACCCCAAGCCCCTGGATCTACTCTCCAGTGACTTGATGTTCGTCTTCGTCTGCGCCCAGGAGGATTTTCTTCTTTGGATCCACGTGCACCCTATGCGACTTCATCGCCGTCACGTCTTCGCTCCGCTTCGACGTGACTTCGCCTCTGCCGCTTCACCTACATGTCGATCGGGGGCTTGTGAGACATGGGTACCCATGGGTCCCCACTGACCAGGATCCTAGAGGTCCCTGACAAGTGGACCCGACCTGCTAGAAGCCCTGCCGACCTGCAAGTGGATCTGGAGACCTTATCCACAATCCTGTCGACCTTGGAAGACCTCAGACGACCTTATCCAGATCGCGGACGACTTGCTAGGCTTGCGGGGCAAGCCTTTCCTTAGATCATGGCGGCGGCACCATCAGTAGACTCGAGGATCGCAGGATCCTCTCTGTAATTACGGAAGGTGACCTTCCTAAAACCTGTAACCGACCCCGATGAGGGTCCACCAACCTCGAATGGAAACCCTGGCCTGCTGGCCATATAAGGCGGCCTAGAGCTCCATTCGAGGGGAGATCACCTTCCACATAATCCCACCACGCTGGACGTAGGGTTTTACTCTCCGGAGGCCTGAACCAGTCTAAAATCCTTTGCGTCCTTTCCATACTCACCGAGTTCCGAGTTCATCCTAGAACTACCGCTTAGGCTCTTAGGTCCTGATCCCCTATTAGTTCACCTACAACCGCTTGGGTAGCCCCCTTGCGGATCTGTCCAGGTCTCACCCCCTGACAGCTTCAAAATGGAATCTAGGCTTGCCAGGATTGATTGCATTGAGGTTGAAAAGATGAGGGCAATGGTCTGGACCATCCGTAGCAGCACTTTGCAGCAAACTGTTTGGGTGCATTTGATCCCAGTCCGTGGAGCATAGAGCTCGATCCAGCCTGACCAACATAGGTGCATCCTGCTGGTTCAACCAGGTAAATTTTCTCCTTTTCATGGGTACGTCATGTAATTCAAAGTCGTTAATTAAGCGGCGAAATCTACCCATCATAGCCCTATTCAGGTTGTCATTGTTCTTGTCTTCTGCCTTAACAATAAGATTAAAGTCCCCCATAACTAACCAAGGGCCTTGACATGTAGTTCATACATCTCTCAGTTCTTGCAAGAACAGCATCTTATTATCATCACCTTGAGGTCCATATACCCCAGTAAACCACCAAGCATGACCATCAGATGGGTTGATCTGAACTGTGATGCAATGATTGTCAATCCGGACAGTGGCCGCAGGACCAAGATTGTGCTTCCATGCTAGAAGAATCCCACCACTTGCTCCAACCGAAGGCAGCTGAGCAAAATGTGAGAAATCAGAGCCAAGCTCAAAGAGAATTGTACCCCTAGAGATCTCAGTCATTTTGGTTTCTTGTAAACAAACCACATCCACCCTTAAATAGTTAACAAGAGTGTGTACAGAGTCTTGACGCGCTCTGGAGTTGAGCCCCCTCACATTCCAGCATAGGACATTGGACAGATTCATTTCATATAAATTGTATGCTCGACAAAGAAAAACACCCCAATATACTGCATGTCACACCCGTTTTTCCGAAGAAAACCGAATGCATCTCATATGTGTGCCAGGATCAGAATTTCACACATATGTTAGACTCATGAGTGTAATATCACAAGACATTGCTCAAAACGTACATAAAATATTTATTAACTTTTGTTACACTCACGAGGGTAGACACGAAGGTCTTTACACGAACAGCGATAACTATGAAGACGTGACTTCATCTTCATCTTCCACAGGCTTCTGACTGGTTGATCGCATCCTCAGAACTCCTCGTAGTCGATGAAGTACTCCACTCCGGGGTTCTCCTCCGAACAGCGTAAGTAAGGATGAGTACACTTATGGCTGGTACTCAGCAAGGCCACAGGAATAACCGGAAATCAATATTAAATCCATCTTTAAGATCATTAATCATGTGAGGGTCCAGGCCGCTCTTGACCGTGAGCACGTCTGATCGATCAGTTTTACACTCTACAGAGGTTGCACACTTTCACCACAGTTCGCGTAAAAGTTCCGAAGAACTTTGAACCCAACCATGAATGTGCTGATCAGGCACAATACCACACTTCCGAGGTGTGATTGCATAGGGACGCTACGAAGCCTTTACAAAGATATGCAAAAGCACCAACAACCCACGACGATTCTGACTTAGGCGACCATAACCTTCCCTAGTGGTTAGCACCTTAGCAGAGGCTACTACCCCAAAAGAACCGGGCTATACCCCTGCAACCCAGAGCCCCCTGTGTTCCTTTCGGATAAGGTCATCAATACAATCACACACCTAATTAATTGGCTAAGCCAGAGCCATGTGGATTGTGGTTGCACTGTTTTCCTGGGTGGTTCTCCATGTTCCGATTAATTTATAGTATTCTTGATTAAAGCATAGGTAGAAGGGTGGTTAGGGTCACTTGCCTTTCTCCAACGATAAGGTACTCTCCTTTACTTCAAACTGCTGCACTGGTTCTTCTTCGAACGATGCGTTGTCTACGATCATGCAAGAAAACATGCAATAAATAAAACAGTACATCAAACATTACCAAAAGACTAAAACAAGCTTCTAAAACTGACGAGCTCTGAGAGACGGTCGAGTGGATACCAAGAACACTTAAAACGGAGCTAAGACGGAAAGATATGGCTTTAACAAGGTTCAGGGGCTAGATTGTAAAAAGTGCTGGAACTTAGGGGGGGTTTCTATATAAGATCAGGGGCTAAAACATAATTATGTGTAAAAGTAGGAGGTCTAACATGTAAAAGATCAAGGGTGGGCTATTAAACAGAAAACCTAAAGAGATCAGGGGCCTAGACATAAAAATCAGGACTTAATTGAAAGGGTTTCATATGGTGGAAGGGTACTTTTGTGATATATAAAAATAACTGGGGCTCTTTTGCAAAAATCCGGTGGTGGCTTTGGTTTACTGTTACTTATAGTTTTGACTCGGGGCGTGGATCCATCTGGACTGCTCATCTCGCGATGGACGGCGGGCGGTGGCTGCGGGCTACCAAGCGGCGGGACAGAGGCCCCGCGGCGGCGCTGGGCGGCGCACTACAAGGTTTTCCCCCTATTGCAACAATTTCCTTAGGCAACACAACTAATTCGGTTGCAATAGAGGGGTACTATTGCACCGAAACGGTGATTCGGTTGCAATTTGGGTGTCTATTGCAACATAAAGTTTGTGTTGCAATATTTATTTTTTGTGTTACAACAAGTTGACGCTAATGCACCCATTTTTAGGATTTCCGTTGCATTTTGTTGGAAATAATGCCACCCCATTATTGTGTTGCATTAGCATTCCTTGCGTTGCAACAGAAAGTTGTTGTAGCCACCATACTAGGGATGGTTGCGTTTGAACAGCTATGTCGCAACGTAGAATTTTGGTTGCAAATATATCTTTGTGATGTTGCAACAAGTTGGCGCTAATGCACCCATTATTCAGAATTGTGTTGCATTTGGTAGGAAATATTGCTACCCTATTTCTGCGTTGCACTAGAAATTGGGGTGTTGCAATATAAACTTGCTATGGCTACCATACTAGGGTTGGTTGCGTTTGAACGGCCTTACGCAACGCCTTATTTGGGTTGCAAATATATCTTTGCGTTGTTGCAATACAAGGAAGGCTATTGCTTCGTTTCTAGCCTCAAGGAGGAATATTGTGTACGTATTGCCACAAAATTTGTTTTGATGAAAAAAATATGCTATGGGGTTGTAGCGAAATTTAAAATGCGATTTAATAAATAAATTTTATTATGAAAAATATAAATTTTAACAATATGCTATAGACTATATGTACCATGAAAAAAAGAGAGGATTTGTTTAGATGAAAAAATTGTGTGCTATGGGGATGTGGGCTAAGCCAGACCACAATAGGCTCAACCGGCGAGCGTAAAGCCCAGCGAGCGGGAGCCCGAGTGGACCGGCCAGCCCATTAAGCCCCATAGCGCAAGTAGCAAGCATTAGTTGATGATGGTAATACGGAGTTCGAAAGCGCAGGCACGCCTCTCCTTTTAAGCTGGGATACCCCCTTCTCAGTTTACGGGGTGGCACTAAAGGTACTGGAGACTAGGATGTGAAAATGTCAAATGGGCCGATGAGAGTAATAAAAACAAGGATGTGCCGGCCCAAATCGTCTATAACTTTCAGCTCCCCCACCCCCAATACACTTTTGCTCCCAACCATCCCCCTCGTCAGCTCTGACCGTCGCGTCCACATCGAGATGCCCCGCATCCCGGTTTCCCCTGCGACAAGCGGCGACAGCGGCCGGAGTGGCCGCATCGAGCCTTCCCAGACCAGCGGCGGGCGCAGACGAAGGGGCCGCATCATCGTAACACAGCCGAGCAGCCGCCACGGCGGCGGGGGCCGCATCGAGGGGATCCGGAGAGCGGCGGCAGCGGACGGCGGGGCCGCACCGAGGGTTTTCAGGCGAGCGGCGGTGGCGTACGGAGGTGCCACTGCTCCACCACGCAGAAGCGCGATGCACGCGGGCGGTTCTAGTGTTCCACACCACCTACCTCGTCGTCCTCCGGTATGGTCGGTGGCACCCCAACCCTGTCGTCCTCTGGTACGGATGACACCGCCACCTCCTCATCGTCGTCTCATGGCCCGCATCGCCAAGTCGATCCATCCGGTAAGGGTAAGCAGGCCCTAGTCGGATGCAAGCGTTCCAGAAGAGAAGTGAGGTACACTGCCCTACCCTCTTTGATTTTCCAGGAATCGTGTGACTCCTTTTGCAATTAGAAAAATGTTAGTAGTTCATAGTAATCAAAATTTCATACTAGATAATGATTATTGTGTTTTTGTGTGGATCCATCTCACCCCATACTAGATAATGATAATGATAATTGGCTTGATTTCTTGCCATCTTTTGCTGTGAATCTGACCTGTGTACATTTGATCACATTACTGAAAACAAAGCCAGCCAAATGAACGCAGGCTGTCCCGTTTAGTAGGTTAGGCCTTTTCTGGCAGGTAGTAGGGGGATCACGGGTAAATTAGTATACATTATGAGTCAAGAGATTGAATAGGCTGTTTTAAACTGAAAAACAACAAATTGTTTTGTTTGGTTAGGCTAGTGAACACTGCTAATCAGGTGAGGATCATTATTCCAGACTCGGATGATGAGCAGGACAATAGCAAGAAACCGTCTCCATCGAAAGCTTCGGGATCATCGAAAAGAAAGGTGCATTTTTTTACTATTTTGTTGCATTGGCCACAGCTGTTGTAACACATTTCATGTTAGTAACTTGTGTTTGTTGTCTGCCATAGCAAATGCCCTTGCGCCAAATGGTTCAACAGCTGAAGGAGTGCTATGATGATTTGCGGGAGCAGATTGAGAACCTAAGCGTCGACATTGTTGGAACGCAGGAAGACATGGAGATGACCCTGAAGGAATTCATGGAGACTGCGTTGTCGACAAGTTAGAAGTGATGGCGAAGATCCGCAAGCTTCGGGATAAAGTCAATCGCAAGTAGTAGTAATCTAGCTTAGTACGTAACATAACCGAGTCCTAGATGAATGTTATGCGGATCTTTGGTGAATGGTCTAAGAATGGATGTGTATGTGGCAACATCTAAGTATGCCAACATCTAAGTAATAACTTTGAACCTTTATATATGCATGTTCGTATGTCTATGTGTTTGAATCGGATGAGCCCTTGCAAAATATTTGAACTTATGAGTGACACAAATTGAAATCCGTTGGGTCTGTCATGCATATTTGGACTAACCATTTGTCCGTTTTCGAATTGCGACATGCTATTGTTTATGCTATTCATGTGTATATTCACAAAGCATTGTGATCAACAATTTGGAGACTCTTCACTAGAACTCCTGAATTTTGTGTATTATTGTTAGCCTCTATAGTAGCCGATCAGAAAAGAAAAATAATGAATTACGCATATGTTGAAAACCCGGGGCACATAATGTGAACCCTGAGAAACGTCAAACTACGTAAAACCTCAGAAATATTGAAACGAGGTATTACTTGGTTATACTAAAATGTTGTCTATCGTGTATGTATTGCCACGAAATTTAGTTGTTGCATTATTTTTTGTGGTCGTTGCAACTTTATAAAATTATTGCAACGAGGTATTCCTTGGTTGCACTGTAATGTGTGTATCGCAACGTTTATGCAGGAGATCAATACGACGATCAGATAGGGGCTCTTCCGATCTGGACCATTCCAAAATTTCATCTTCGACAACCTGGTTCTTGTTGCGGATATCTCCACGAGGGCCTCTAGGGGATCGATCTCCACGGCGATCTCCACGTGATTCTTGTTGCGGAGATCTGAGCGGCGCTACGGCCACGGTCGGTACGTACCGATGTCTTGATCTCATATATATATTCAATCGTTCGCTGCATATATATGCATATTGGTATATATATCATGATCAAGGTCGATTGAAACATGAACAATGCATATTAACTAATGGCATCAGACGAAGATCGCAGTTGGATGCGCTTGCCTCGACACTCAGCGGATTGGCAGAACAATTTTCGAATTTTTTTGCAAAAATTTACGGCCTCATCAGCGCGAGGTGGATCTATTGCGTGTCCATGTAATTTGTGTCAATTCATGATCAGACATTCCACCGTGCTTCCCATTCAAATTCATTTACTCAATAGAGGGTTTGCTGATTGTTTCATCGATGCTGGTAACATTCAAGACCAAACTAATACTTCATCTCAGGGTCGTGTGAATCAAGATGTTACTTGCGATCTCAATAATCATGATGCGGTACCTACGGTGATGATACAACACATTTATTTGTAGAAGACGATGAAGAAGATGGTTTGGATGATAACCCTGCTCGCCACCAATATTCGATTAGAAACATTATCGGTGGCACTATACATCATGGACAAACCGAGAGATGAGGAAGAGGCGGATAAGCGAGCGAGAGATCTTTTTGAAACTATTAGAGCAGGCAAAGAAGGAATTGTATCCAGGATGCAAAAATGCAACGAATGTCTCTTTTATTGTGGAGCTTTTTCAGATAAAGTGCATGTATGGCTTAAGTAACGCGTCATTGGAGGCCATACTTAAGCTCTTTGGAAAGGTTCTCCCTGACCGGCATTGTATTCCTGACTCCTTGGATAAAGTGCAAAGGGTGATTCGAGACCTGGGCTTGGACTATGTCAAGATACACGCTTGCGAAAATGATTGTGTGTTATTTTTTGATAAATACGCAAATCTGGAAACATGTCCCATTTGTAAGGAGTCAAGGTGGAAAGTTGTAGATAAAACCTCTGATAATAATTGCAGTGCAGTGGGTGCTACTTTTGTTAAGAAGTGGTTACCAGTAAGATCCTACGCTACTTTCCTCTTATTCCTCGACTGCAAAGAATGTATATGTCAAAGCAAATGTCAAAGGATATGCAGTGGCACAAGAATGAATTGGTGAATGATGGGAAAATGCGTCACCCTGCTGACTCAAAGGCATGGAAGCACGTGGATTCGCAGTTTAAATGGTTTTCAGAAGGAGGAGGTCGTAATGTTAGGCTGGGTCTTGCTTCTGATGGGTTCAATCCCTTTGGCATGCAAAGTCTTACGTATTCCATTTGGCCTGTCATCCTGGTTCCTTACAATTTGCCTCCATGGATGTGTAAGAAACAATCTAACTGGATTTTGTCAATGTTGATCCCTGGTCCAAAATCTCCTAGAATGGATATTGATGTATATTTGAGGCCCCTGATACTGGAGCTCAAGGAGCTTTGGAATAATGGTGTTAAAACAAGAGATGTAGGGACTAAGAAGAATTTTAGATTGCGTGCTATACTTATTTGGACAATTAATGACTTCCCAGCCTATGCTATGCTGTCTGGTTGGAGCACTAAAGGAAAGTTTGCATGTCCATACTGCCACAAACATACTGAGTATTTGTGGTTGAAACATGGGCGGAAGCACTGCTACATGGCACATCGACGTTTTTTGGCCCCTGACCATCCATGGCGCAACAATGCGGTCAGCTTCAACAACAAGGTCGAAACCAGGGAGGCACTAGAACCACTATCTGGTGCACAGGTACTTGAGCAGTATTCTAGTTTTGAACAAGTAGAATTTGGAAAGACATGTTTATCAAAAAAAGGAAGTATGACGAAGACAACAGATGGCACAACTGGAGGAAGAAGAGTATTTTTTTTGAGCTCCCTTACTGGTCTTCTTTGCTCATCAGGCATAATTTGGACGGGATGCACATTGAAAAAAACATATGCGAGAGCATACTAGGTACTCTGCTTAAATTGGATGGCAAATGTAAGGACGGGGAGAATGCTCGGCTTGACATGGAGCATCTACGGATATGACCAGATCAGCACCCTGTGATTAAAGATGATAAGTATACCTTGCCATCAGCCTTGTACGAGTTAGATAAGGATGCCAGGGAAAGTTTGTGTGAATTTCTATATGGAGTGAAGATGCCTGATGGGGTTTCCTCGAATATAAGAAGATGTGTTGATGTAAAGTCACGTAAGGTGTCACGCTTGAAAACGCATGACTACCATCTAATTCTACAGAAACTTTTACCCTTAGTGGTGCGTAGGATTTTGCCGTGAAGTCGTTGTCATTGGATTGATTCACTTAAGTAATTTCTTCGATGCACTATGTTCAAAGGAGTTGGTGGAATCGGAAATTGGACATGACCTTAGCCGTTCAATTAGGGAGCGCTCGTTTGTCGACTTGAGATGATATTCCCACCTCGCATTTTTTGATATCATGATCCATTTGCCCCTCGTTCATCTAGCCTGACAAGAAGCTAAACTTGGGGGCCGGTGGGGTGTTACGGATGGATGTACCCGGTGGAACGGTACCTACGCACCGTGAAAGGATATGTGAGGAACAAGGCTCACCCCCGAAGGTTCAATTCTTGCCGAGGGATACATACTCGAGGAGTGCCTTACATTCTGCTCAAGATTCTTGGACGTGGACACCAAAGACAATCGTGTTGATCGACATGAAATGGTTACTGTTAATGAGCCACCATCTGGTTTGAGCATTTTTCAGAAATGGATTACAAGAGGAGAGGACAGACGGTTGAATAAATACCACCAAATGAGTTTCGAGAGATGAGGCACTACATAATTTGCAATTGTGATGAAGCTAGACCATATGTCGAGTAAGATGCACTACTCAACATCATTATTGCTTTTAATTTTAAATATCAAACTAACGGTAATATTCTTTTGTGTGCAGCGAGCATTTGGAAGAACTGAGGGCACATGGATCCAGAAATCTTGATAAGCGACATGAGGCTCAACTCGTAAGATGGTTTGAAAGCAAGATCACAGGGATACATGCTAGAGGGGAAGTAAGTTCAGATTTGTTTGCACTTGCTCAAGGACCGGATCCCCGACCTCGTACATTGAATAGATGTCATATCAACAATTGGTTGTTTTGTACCGTTAACATCGAGAGAACCCTTGTGACACAAAACAGTGGTGTGCTTGTCAAGGGTGAGGCAGAAGGCACAAATTGGTATGGGGTGATTAAAAGAATGATCTCACCGGAATTCCCCGGACAAAAAGAAGTTATTCCGTTCCAGAGGTAGTCGTTGATGTGCCTCTTGTCACAAGTACCAACGAGAGGCAAAGGATACGGAAAGATAAATATGGGGTCATTGACATCGATACTACTCGACACAAGTTTAGCAATGAACCCTATATTCCGGTGCAACACAAGACAAGCGGCGGGTGTTTTATGTGAATCTCGGTGAACAAACCTGGTTGGAGCAATGTTGTTATTTCAATGAAACCAAGGAACTTGTTTGCCATGCCCGAATTAGATCTCGAGGACTCACTTGTTGTGGGTATCGAAGGTATTAATTTGCTCGGTGAACACCGGATTTGACAAATTGGTCTAGATCGGACAAGGAAGGCACAACAGAGTCGATGTCTCGCTTATTAATTAGGTTCGGGCCGAGGCGGTTGATGAACCAGACGATGAAGTATTTGATGTTGATGATGAACATGATGCAGATGACACGTACATTGATGATGGAATTGTTGCACCAATAGTTCAAGATGCCCAAGATGATGAGTTTTTCAATTGATACTTACTCGACCGTAGTCATGACTTCTATGTTGCCATTATTTACTACTTCTGGAAGACTTTTGCATAAAGCTTGGAGATCTTCTTCTCCATCGCATCTAACTTGCCACCTACATCCTCCATGCATTGCCGGTTAACTGATTTTTTATTATTTTTTAATAACATTTGATTGTATGTTATTTTTAAACAAGAAAAAATATAATGAAATGTAGAATGTGATTTATTATGATAAATGTTAATATTAAAAATATGAATCTAAAAATTGGTATTGGTATGACAAACAAAAATAGGGGGCTGTAGGGTAGGCCAAGTCACAGACAAGCTCTACCGGCGAGCGTGAAGCCCGGCACCAGCGGGAGCCTGGCCGCGATGGGCCGGCCACCCCAACAAGCCCCGAGGTTAGTAGAGAGGAAGAACGTGTTCAAAGGAGTTCGGGATGGCAAGCACGCCTCCCCTTTTAAGTTGTGGTGCGCCCGCTTGAGGTAGCGGTGTGGCACTAAAGATTATGCTTAATGATGCCGTCACGTTGCCATCGCTGCTCCCCACACACCGCGGAAGTAATAAGGACAAATGGGCCGGCGCCCACTCTCGAACGCAATCCTTTTTTAACAAAAGTGCACATTGATAATTTGCATATTTGCCGTTGTGTCCTTTTAATATGTTGATATAGAAAATAAAAAATTGACTCACAAATGATAAAAATTAATCTTTAGTAAATCAACAAATAATTATTGTAATATGGAAATTATCCCATCAAAATTGCCCAAATAAACAAGGCCTCTTAGTTTCACCCCCATCACTGAATTACTAGAAATATGTACACAGATACTTGTTCTGAAAACCCAGAAATTCTACTTGCTACTTTTGGTTAGTACATTAGTTACATGATTCTAACAAATTAGCATCTGGCAGAAATCGGTAACCATACTTGATCTCAAGTTGATTAGCAATCTCAAAAGACAGAAATGCATCCTTGGAGGCGTATTTCACCTGCCATTCGTGCAACACCCTCAAACCCCAATGCTTGTGGTCCACATTTCTGTCCTTGTATAGAGGTAGCTCCAGTACAAAATTTTCAATCTTCTCTAGTGAAGACCTGTAACCATTTTGGTACAGATGGCTATACTTGTCATCAACGTCAGAAACAATCAGTTGAAGGTCTTTCTAATTAGAAATCTTGATGTCGCGCACCGCTCCCCGTAGGCGTTCAACATCATTGGTGATATGCGCTCCGACAAAGATGTGGCCTTCCTCGCTGAGAAACTTGCTCAGGACATCAGGAAGGTTGTAGCCGGCATGGTGCACCAGGTAAATAAGGCAGCGCGACCCGACACACAATTGCAACAATGCGAGCTTGTACCCGCCACTGCGAAGCTCAATCCACTCGATTTCCAATCCAACGAGCAAACATTCTGGAGGTGGGCTACCTTTGATTTTGTTGATGTACTCCGCCACTACTCCCGCGTCGCAAGTGACGGTGGTCTTGATGCTTGGGTACCGCTCCTTGAAGAATTCAACCTCGTGCATCGTAGTTGGGGGCGGTCCCTGCTTCTCCGAAAGTCATGGACGGACGACGGCGGGGCGCCATTCGTCCCACTCCTAGCCGCTGCGATCTCGAACGTCGGCTAGATCAATGGCCTCCCACGGGTTCACGGCGACACGCTTGCCACCCTGCAGTCCCAATCCAAGAAAACAAAGTTCCGAATCTTCAACCTCGTGACAAATCCACGACTAGAAACTCATTGTGCCTTGAAGGACTAACCTTCCAAGCGACGCTCTCTTCGACGGCGCGGTCGGGATTGCTCCGCCCGCATCACCTAGGTTACTTGTTAACACCAAAATTTGGTAAGGAGTATGACATGTGGGTCCAATTCGGAAAAGAGTCCGTCCGGTGGAAGGAAAGGCATCTTCGGAGATTTTCGGCGAAGGATCCGCGGTCGGCTATCCGCTCCCGGTCGGCAAAGGAACAAGAGAGAGCCGATTTTGCGGGATTGGACGGTGACGTGGCTCGATCGAGAGGGAGCGAATGGATGGACAGGCGATCAAGCTTAGTTAGGCAATGTATCCATTCGCGGTTGTAATCGGCGGGGTATAAATACGACCCCCGGATGTATGTAAAAACACACGTTCATTCCTCAATACACACCGGCCTCACGCCAAACCCTAGAGTCCCTTGTCGTGTCGTCGAGTTCTTCGAGAGGGCCAATCGATCCGTCGACCTCCGTGAGTACCGGCAACCTTGTATCATGTCTAGTATCATGCGGTGGATTTAGATCCGATGCAAGTAGTCTTGTTACCATGCTTCGTGTCATGCGGTAGATTCAAGCTTGGTTCAAGAGGGTTTCTTGTTAGATCATGAGCCATGCGGTGGGCTAAGGTCTGGCTCGAAGCTAGTTATCGGCTCTATTGGATTTTGGCAAGATCCAATAGATTCATTAAGTTACCCCCGTGTTATCATGAGTTTTGCTTTATGTTTTGATTCATGTAACACTTTTGCCCAATCTAGGTGGGTTTGGATCGGCTCTTTTCCTTTTAAGATTCGTGCAAGAGCAGGTTTCGTGTTTTGACGCGTGGATCTCGTGCTCTCCGATAGCCGAAACCGAATCGATCTAGGTTGTTACATGTTGCGGGTTCAAGCTTGCTTTGTTAGCATAAATCTTGAAAGAGCCGGGTATCATGCGGTAGATGCAGGTTTTTGGGTTGCTTTGGAGCTAGTCATCGGTGGATTAGATTTCCAATTCAGCTTGATAGATTTATTCACGTGGTAATGTTTGTTCCTTCTTCATGGACCCCGAATCGGTTGTTCAGCCGCGTTCGGTTATATCTTCACGAGTAGATCACGTGCGTTATTTATGTTTTAAAAGACGTGTGCTTCTAGCTTTCCATATTTGGGTTGTATCATGCGGTGGATAGATCTATTTATGGAAAGTGGTGCGTTCTTTCATGCAAGTTGTATCATGCGGTGGATAGATTTGCTTGATGTCGTGCCCGACGGATCTTAAAGTGATTAGACATGCGGTAGACTAATGCTTTGGATCTATGCATGCTTATTTTAATACATGATCGTGTTCGTGCTTTGCTTTATTTAATGTCAATCTTCATGAGGATCGGTTATGGCTTGGCACATGCATCCGCGTTTATTCAAAGACCGATCGTTGTCATGCTTACGTCATCCATTCGGCAATGTTCTTTCTCCCTTCTTGGTTACTCGAATGGTCGTGGTTCTTTGACAGGTAGCTTCGCATAGCTACATGTCGTCTTGCTTGGCTTCTTAGCCGTAAATATGGAACTGCCTGGTACCACCCGTGGGTTCCAAGTTTTGGTATTTGACTATTTCATCTTTTGTTAATTTTCAGGAAAAATTGACTGGCACGTCACTTTCTCTCTGCGCGTGCGAAGCTAAGCTTTTCGGCTTGCTGTGTGATTGGCGCTGAGTGCACATTTTGCGTCAACACACTTTTTGGCACGCCCAGTGGGACCAACAGCCGAATTGGTTCAGGATGCCTGAGATCACAGACCTCCTGGATGTCAGCATTGAGGAGCTTTCTCCAGAGCAGCATCAGCAGCTCGTAGACGCCGTGAATCGGTTTCAACGAAAGTGTCTCATGTCATTCAAGAAGAATCGAAGTGGTGTACCATATTTGAAGAATGGCTCCGCCCAGAGTGCCTGTTGCCGGGAGAAACCGACGCAACGACCCAACAAGAAAAGGAAGAATGCGCGCGGATCTTCCAAGAGTCAATGGACGACGTGCTCACCAAGCACAACCAAGCTTTCCTTGGGTCGCTCCAACGGATGATGGTGGCCCTCTTCGGCCGGGCGCGGGGCAGGCGTTCGGAAAGGCGTACGCCGGAAAGAGCACCGTGGAGCTGGGTGAATCAAGCTCTCAGCCGCCACCACGGGGCCCGGTGCAGCAGCCCCCTCCTCAGAGCTCCGGGAGCCAAGCGTTCCAATCTCCTCCACAGGCGCTGGGGGCGGCCGGTTCGGCCCTCCGCTACAGGCTTCAGGAAGTCAACCAATCCTGCCGCCACCACAGAGCAGCACGGGTCAGCCCGCGCAACGGCGAATCCGTACCAGCCTACGTACGGAGACTTAGCGTTCGGCTCATCTGGGGCCCCACTCGATCCCAGTCGAAGAATAGCTCCGTCCACCAACCGGCTCCCGAGAGGAATTTATACGGCGGCGGCTATCATGAAGTGGGGAATTACGGAGCGTTCGATGCCTTCCCGCACCCAGGGTACGCGCCGGCCGGCGCGCTCGGGAGGAAGATGCCCTAGCTCGCAAGATGGCCGAATTGATGCGAGAATCGGTTCGGCCTCAAGCCAAGGATGCAGGGCCCCACCTACAGGCCGCCGTTCCCAGAGTGGTACTATAACGTGCTCCTGCCGCCAAGGGTAAAACCGCCGACGGAATTCACAAAGTTCTCTGGGCAGGACGAGACAAGCACGGTCGAGCATATCGCTCGTTATCTCATGCAGCTTGGGGAATGTTCGGCCGAAGAGACGTTCAGGGTTCGCTACTTCCCCGCCTCGCTGACGGGTCCAGCTTTTCAGTGGTTCTCGTCCTTGCCGCCTGAGTCAGTGGCCAGGTGGAAAGATTTGGAGCGTAAATTCCACGCTCACTACTTCAGCGGCGATTCGAGAAAAAGTTGATCGATCTCGCCACCCCGAAGCAAAGGCACGGTGAAACACCGCCGGAGTTTCGGAGAAGATTCGAGAGAAGTCAAGGGCATGTGCTTCTCATTGAACTTGCCGGACGATCGGCCTAGCCGATATGGCCGTCGCGGGATGTTACCACCGTGCGCGAAAAGCTCTTTGGGATGGAGTTTGAAAACTTAGGCCAACCGTCACGTAAATTATCCTTGATGAGCAATCGGGCATATGGCCTCAAGAAGGACCCCAAGTTTGGCAAGCGACACGACATCGCCGATATCTACAATCAATTCTTGGACAAAGGCCGATTTGTTCGAGGATTCGACGACGAACCGGAGATAGGCTGCGGCGAGAAATCATGTGGGGTAAAGAGCCTCTCACAATGAATCAGCGTTGGGTCAGACAGACCAAAGGAACCTATGACTTCGACATCACAAAGGCTGACAAGTTGTTTGAGCTCTTGGTAAAAGAAGGCCGAATCAAGGCGCTCGAAGGGCACTCTATGCTTCGGCCTGATGGAGTCAAAGCGAAACGTTACTGCGGCTTTCATGACAGGGACTCCCATTCCATCAACGACTGCAGGGTCTTCAGGATGAGGATCCAAAAGGCTATCCGGAAGGGCACCTCAAATTCGATAACAAGATGAAGCCGGATGGCCACCCCTTCCCCGCGAACATGCTCGGCTTTTCCGTCAATGCGATAACGACCGAAGAGAAAGGGAAAGTCAAGGTCCCGACCTCGGCCCAGGTCCAAGCAAGATGGATCGGTTGACCGGAAGCGCCGAGGTGACCATAGAGCAAGTCCGGGCGACGCCCCCGCGTTCTCAAGAGCCACATCGAGATCGGGGAGTCGTCCAAGCCCAAACCCAAGGTGACGTCGCGCATCCTCCTTAATAAATGGCGGCGCCGGATGGAGAAGGAACGCTACCAGGAGCGTCGTCACGAGGGAGGAGCAACGCGGGCCGAGGAGGAAGCGCGCGCAGTGGAATCGGGGAACGACGCGCGCGCGCGCGGAGCGCGCCCCCCGGGGGTGCGCCTTTTCGAGCACCGCCGGAACGAAGGCACGGAAACTACCCACATTAAGGAACGTCCCGAATGCGGCGGCCGACGATATGTCGAGTACGGGCGAGGGAAACCGCCAATCGCCGATCCGTCCACGAAAGACTTGGAAGGATCCACCCGAATGGGGATCGGCGGCAAAAAAATGAAATCATTGATCATCCCGGGAAGCGCCGAGCCGATCTCGGGTGGGCCGACCACGAGGAGGACGAGGAGGTCTACGTACGGCGAGAAGGGGCAATGGTGCCCACCCGGTCTACGCAAGAGCCAGAAGAGGCGGGTCCAACGCTTGAGGAACCGCGAGATGAAGCAAGCGGGGTCCGGACGAGACGAAGTGGCGCCCCAAGGACCGGCCGGAAGGATCAAAGCGTCAAGCCCCCGCATGCATGGTATACTTCCCGCCAAACGAGTTCATGGCTCCCGCTAACCGGGTGATGCGGGAGGAAGCTTCCTTTGACGACGAGCGCCGAGGAGATGATGGCGCGGTCGGTGCTTGCCAAGCGAGGCCATCTTCGACAAGCCGGCCAAGAATCGCCACATGAGGCCGCCGTACTTGAGGGGGGTACGTCAATGGCAAGCCATTGACCAAGATGTTCGTCGACGGGGCGGCGCGGCGGTTAACGTGATGCCGTACACCACCTTCGGGAAGCTTGGCATGACCCCGAGCGATTTGACACCAACAAGCATCATCCCGAACGACTTCGCCGGAACCCCTCGGATACCAAAGGATGCGCTCACGTGGACTTGATGATCGGGTCCAAGACGCTCGCTCACCACCTTCTTCGTCATCGAAGGGAAGGGAGCCTACGGCCCTGCTTTTTGGGCGGGGCCGGATCCACGCCAACCTGCCGCGTCCCATCCACTATGCATCAACGGTGATCCGGTGGGTGGACGATGAAATTGAGGTCGTGCGGGCGGACGACTCCGTGAGCGTGGCTAACATGGAACCGGCCTTCCGGGAATACCAAGGCATCGATTGCTTCTCGGGGAAGGACCGGGGAGAAGGTCTCGTTGAACTCCGTCGGCGGTGACCAACGGCCGATTCAAGCGATCGGCTCTTACAGTAATTTTTAATGGAGAACCCCGTGGATGGCACTGATGGCAAGCTGGGACGAGGATTCATGTCGGCCGATAAGCCGGAGGAAGTTGACATTGGAAACGGTGATAAACCAAGGCCGACGTTCATCGGTGCGGGGTTTGCAACCAGACTTCAGGGGGAACTTAATCAAGCTTCTCAAAGAATATAAAGATTGCTTCGCCTGGGATTACTCGGAGATGCCCGGATTGGATCGATCCATCGTCGAGCACCGGTTGCCAATCAAGCCTGGTTTCAAGCCATATAAGCAACCGCCCGGAAAATCTACAAGGATGAAGTATTGGCCGATGTGAAGAAGGAAATCGAAAGATTACTTGACGCAAACTTCGTTCGGCCCCTGCGATATGCGGAGTGGATTTCCAACATCGTCCCCGTGTACAAGAAAAATGGAAAAATGAGAGTTTGCATAGACTTCAGGGACCTAAACAGAGCTACTCCCATGGACGGATACCCAATGCCTATTGCCGATTTGCTGATTGACGCCGCTGCTGGGCACAAGGTGATTAGCTTCATGGATGGCAACGCGGGGTACAACCAGATCTTTATGGCAATAGAAGATATCTCGAAGACGGCCTTTAGATGTCCTGGTCACATAGGCCTGTTTGAGTGGATCGTCATGACATTTGGATTGAAAAATGCCGGTGCAACCTACCAACGGGCCATGAATTACATTTTTCATGAGTTGATCGGCAAGACCGTGGAAATCTACATTGACGACGTAGTGATCAAGTCCTTAAGCCATGACTCCCATCCGGAGGATGTGAAGAAAACCCCGGAATGCACCGGAAGCATGGTCCGAAGATGAATCCAAACAAGTGTGCATTTGGGGTGTCACTTGGAGAGTTCTTGGGGTTTTTGGTCCACGAAGGAGGGATTGAAGTTGGCAAAAAGAGCATGAAAGCCATTGATGAAGTCGTTCCTCCAACCAACCTCAAGGAGTTGCAATCACTGCTCGGCAAGATCAACTTTGTGAGAAGGTTCATCTCAAATTTATCACGAAGGTGTTGCCGTTCTCTCCGTCGCGAAGCTAAAGAAGGATCAGAAGTTCACGTGGGGTGACGAACAACAAAAGGCTTTCGAGGAAATCAAGCAATACATGAAGGAGCCACCGGTGCTGGTTCCTCCTCAGCTGAACAAGCCTTTCAAGTTGTACGTGGCGGCCGATACCCAAACTATTGGATCGGCCCTTATTCAAGAATTCGAAGGGAAGGAACGGGTAGTAGCTTATCTTAGCCGAAAACTACTTGATCCTGAAACCAGGTATTCGGCTATAGAAAGATTATGTCTTTGCGTATACTACTCGTGTACAAAGTTTCGGCACTACTTGTTGAATGCCGAATGCACCGTATACTCGAAGTTTGATGTGATAAAACATATGTTATCTATGCCAATTTTGAATGGTCGGGTTGGCAAATGGATTTTAGCTCTATCAGAGTTCGAGTTGAAGTTCGAATCGGCAAAAGCCATCAAAGGTCAGGTCATTGCCGATTTTATAACTGAACACCGTGACCCTTCGATTGATTTGCTTGAAATTACCCCATGGGCTCTATTCTTTGACGGGTCATCATGTGGCAAAGGTGGAGGAGTAGGGATCCTACTAATTTCTCCCAGAGGTGAGATGTTCGAATTCGCCATTCCTATACAACCCACCGTCACAAATAACCAGGCCGAGTACGAGCGCACCGCTTCGAGGGCTTCAATATTTGAGAGAAGCCGGGGCCGTTTCAGTCGAAATTTATGGAGATTCGGAGTTGGTCATCAAGCAATTGAACGGCCGATACGAGTGCGAGAAGCGAGGCGCCGAGGAGTTACTACGAGGAATGCGAGAGAAATCTTGAAGGGCTTTCCACCGGTAACCTTACGAAGCACATTCCTAGAGAGCACAACGAGGAAGCAAACGGGCTAGCTCGGAGCGCCTCTGGTTATAAAGAAAATCAAGAAGCACTTGCTGCAGAAGTAAGCGCACTGGGGACGGATCTTACAGAAGATGATTGGAGGAAAGAGATCGTTGATTATTTGAGAGATCCCTCCCGAAAAGTCTCTAGGAAGCTCAGGTACAAGGCAATCAAGTTCGTTCTTCTGGATGACAATTTATTCTATAAGTCATTAGACGGAGTACTGCTACGATGCCTGGGTCCAGAAGAAGCCAAGAGCATGATGAGCGAGGTGCACGATGGGATATGTGGAGCGCACCAATCGGCCTATCGCATGAAATGGGTTATTAGGCAGGCTGGATGCTTTTGGCCGACGATATTAGAGGACTGCTTTGAGTATTACAAGGGGGTGTCAAGATTGCCGGAGGTTCGGGAATATTCAAAGAGTCCCCGCATCGACATTAAATCCCATCATCAAGCCATGGCCATTCGGGGGCTGGGGTATAGACTTGATTGGCCAAATTAATCCACCATCTAGCAAGGGGCATAAGTTCGTGCTTTTGGCTACGGATTACTTCACCAAATGGGTCGAGGCAATCCCACTCAAGAAGGTGACATCGAAAAACATGATCGAATTCGTCAAGGAACACATCATCTATCGATTTGGGATTCCTCGGACGATTACCACCGACCAAGGGGCACAATTCGTGTCATTGGAATTCGAGAGATTTTGCCGAAAGCATGGGAATCAAACCGTTTAATTCTTCTCCATACTATGCCCAAGCTAATGGTCAAGCGAGAGGCTTCTAACAAGATCATGATCAAGCTTATACAAAAGAAGATCGACCAGAAGCCGAGGAGATGGCATTCGGTACTCAGTGAAGCGCTGTGGGCTTACCGAATGGCCCCCCATGGAGCTACAAAGACTTCTCCTTACGAGTTGGTTTACGGGCATCACGCGATCTTGCCCTGGGAAATGCAATCAGAATCAAGGAGAGTAGTGCTGCAAAACGATTTGAGCTCCAAGGATTACAGTGGCCTAATGATGGATGAGTTAGAAGATTTGCATATGATCCGTCTCAGGGCCCTGGAAAACATCGAGAAAAACAAGCTGCGGGTCGCCAAATACTATAACAAGAAAGTAAAAGTAAAGCAATTCACAGAAGGCGATCTAGTTTGGAAAGCGCTACTGCCGATTGGAACTAAATACAGTGAATTCGGCAAATGGTCCCCTAACTGGGAGGGGCCTTTTCGTGTGGTCGGATGCGTTCCGGTAATGCATACATATTGAAAACTTTGCTAGGAGAGGAGTTTTCCGCCGCAATAAATGGAAGATATCTCGAAGAAGTATTATCCTAGCATTGAAATCGATCGATGATTATACACATCCGGCACGAAACATAGCCGCGCTCGAGGATGAGGCCGCCTTTAGAACAAAAAATCCATGAACAAAAGAAAATAGCCGGTGCCGATGCATTGCCCTTAGCTCAATACTACACTACAAGCGGTTTCTTGCGGGATTACACATAGCGACCACGAAGGCCAAGTCCCCTAAGGGAGGGAAGCGAAGGCGTGGAGTAAGAAGCGAAAGTATGGTTCAATCTTTTCTTTGCTTCTTCGGCCGTCGCTCCCTCTTCGCTTGTTCCGGGACCACCGTGACGGCGACTTGGAACGCACGAGGATGACCACGATTGGCGGCCTCTACCAAGCTATCCCGTGCCGCCTTCGGGTTGCCGTACCTCGGAGACATCCGGAGCAAAAGAATCAAGGTTAGGGGCAAGAAATCCAGATGCAAACATGAAGGGGGGCAGAGGCGTTTACCCCCCTACTAGCGCTTCCCGGCGCCATACGACGCTCGCGTTCGGCTTGACAGCGGACGGACATGTCCCTGAGGTCACGCTCCAGGTGCCGGACACGGCGGCGCAGCTGATGGATGACCCTTTGCTCGGGCGTGGCATCCTCCGCCTCAGGAGAAGAATCGGAGGAGATGTACTCAGGAACATCTTCGGTTCCGATGATTTCTTCAGGAAGCAAATCAAGGCTGAAAGAGGCAGAGGAAAACATGAAGCGCAAGATCAAGCAGAAGGACAAGGAGCAGATCAAGAAAGAACTCACTTCCGAATCGTACGCTTCCTTGACGAGCCGCTCCCCTGAGGATGTTTACCCTTGTCCATGGCGTTGGGGTTTTTTCTTCTAGCGACGAAGAAGAGACGAGAAGTGATGGAGGAGTGTGCGAGTGGAATTGCAGAGCACCCCACGGGCTATTTTATTGACCAAGGAGGCGCATTGGGAGTGATGATCTGGCCAGTACACACTGTTGGAATACCAAGCGGCAGGGTTTTCCACCGAGTGCGAAGGGTTTTCTTTGAACAGTATTTACGGATTGCCGAATTGGGATCCTTTGTGGATCTTGCGCCAAGGGGCAGTTGTTTGCGAGCGTTCGGCTAAAGACAGTTCCCAGATGCATTCAAAGAGGACAAATTCACAGATGTAAATGCGAAGGGAAATATCACGAAACAAATGCAGATTCCAAAAGTTCATCATATATTGCCGACATTTACACATCCCTAGTACAATCTAATCAAAAAGTCTGTTCAGCACAGACTGGGGATGGGTAATTTCGGCAATGGCGTCGCCGTGGCCGTCGAGGCGCTCCAGGATGAGCTCGATCTCGTCGATATCCTCCGCGCGCCGCCCTGGAAGCCACGCGGCTCGGTGGAATAGTCGACGTCCGTATGCGTCGCCATCGCAGCCGTGCCCAAGGTGGTGCCCGGACGAACACCATGGACGGCCACCTCGTCAATGCGGCGCTCCACCGCGGCCGGGCGCTCCGCCGGCGTGTCGCCGTGAGCGTTCACCTTCTCCGCTCTCGCCACCGCTCCACCGGCGCTTTTAGCCGGTGGAGCTCGGCATCACGAGCTGCGAAGGGCAAACAAGAAGGGATTAGCATCAAAGGCCGGACTAAATCAAGAATCGAACCATACCATCGATGGCTTCCACAGCGGTTGTTTCCGCCGGTCCTCCCACTCTAGTTCGGCCACGCCCGCTTTTTTTGGAGACGGCCTCCAGCTCAAGACAAGACGCTTCTAGCTCCTCCTTGAAGCGAATAGCGTCTGCTTCCCCCGTACGGCACCGGGGAGTGGCCATCGGACTCCGAAGAGTCATCGGGAAGGGGCCGATTGGCCGGCGCGCGGGCGGATTCCACCGAATCAAAGCGAAAAAAGGGAGATGATTGTCAAGGCAAAGGAAGATCAAAAGGAAGATCGACAAGGAGAAATTGATGATCATCACCGCCTGCGCGCATTGGCGGCCGCTTCCCTTAGCCTCGTCGGAGGCGCGGCGGCGGTTGAGACGCGCACACCATTGCGGTTTGGGGATGTGCACTTGTTTGCAAGAGGGCCAGAGATTGGCAAAGATTCGAGAGCTAGAAGGCCTGGTGGAGAGCTAGGGGCACCTATGGCAACATTTATAGGCCTGGCAAGGTAATTGTGGCTTCGAATCGTGGGCCGTGGATCGTGGCGCACGTCCCAATAAAATCGGAAGGCGAGAGATTTCCTTGACCAACCCGCCGGCGGGTCGTTTGGAGTTCTAAGCCGAAACGCGCGTGGGTCGATGGTTTCGGCTAAAGGAATTCAAGGTGTCGTTCGGCGTAGCGTTTCACTACCGAATGGGTCGTTCGGCATCACATCTCAAAGCACGCCAAGGAAAGGAAACAAATTGCAAAGGAAATATTACAAGAACGACCCCCGGGTATACATCAATAAGAACATTCAAGCGTTAAGGAGTTTTGCAAGTGCGTGACGAACATTGGATACTATCAAGTGGGAGTTATCCAAGATCTCCCGATAGTCCTTTTGGGCATCGGATAAGTCGATCGCTCGCATCGCATTGCTTTACTCGGTAACGGACCGATTCATTCCTCTCCGCTTCGGTCTTTGCTATCAATCCGGGGAGATCGGCTATTTTCTTCGGTCAATCTCCATTTCCGCCGACGAGGCTTTTCAAATCCGCCTCTAGAGCGGCCTTTTACGGCGACTTTCGGATCGTAAGAGGCTTGCGGGTCGTCCAAGGCATCCTTATGGCTTTTTGCTTGGGATTGTATCCCGTTCATGGCCTGTTCAGCATCAGTTTTTTTCCTTTTCAATGGCCGAACGGGAGCGCAATTTCCTCCAAGTACGCCTCAAGGGAACATAGAAGGGCTCTAAGTCGTAGATGGACGACGAAAAGCTCGATGTCATCGGGAAGTTTGCGACTAATGGGCTCAAACATCTCTTCAAAATGACAAGAGATCATTGAGCCGATCTCGGACGTTCTTCTCTAGCCGAGCCGCGATTTCTTTGAGCTTGAGCAATACCTCGTCAGGGGCAAGGGTTCCCCGGTTTACTTCTTTCATCACATCGGCGGACTTGACGGGCCCTCCCGATGGCAGAGGCTCGATGATGACGGGGCGTGATCCCGAAAACAACACCGCCGAGGTGAGAATGCTAGCATCAAGGTATCAAGATTAAGAGCGGAACCAAGTACCTCATGAATGGTATCTTGAGCGGGAGCAATCGCGGACGGAGGAGGCGTCCCGAGTAGAGCCGAAACGTCCAAGTCGGGGAGATGCTGGTGCAGCAATCGGCGACTCGTGAGTTTCGTCGGGCCGGGGAAGAATCGGATCTTCCTCTCGTTGGGTTGGCCATTGCTTGCTTGGCCGATAGGCGATGGCATCCCGGGAGAACTTGGCGGCTCCGGTTGAGTTGAGGGATTCATCTCCGGAGAGCGTGCCGATTCTCGTGCGAAGGTGATGAAGATGAAACCTCTTCGGGATGGGCAATGCAACCCCGGAAGGGCTCGCTTTGTTGAACCACCGGAACATCTACAAGTGGTTCTCCAACGGTTTCTTCTCGCAAATGTCCAAATGAAGGGATAAGTGCCGGTGCTCATCCTTGAGAAAGAACGACAAAAAGTCATACCAGTGGATGGAGCATCGGCGGGTATTGGTTCCCGAAGAAGGTTGGGCTGCGGTCCGAAATACACAATGATATATCAAGAACGAGTGACCCGTGAATCGGGAAGGTAAAGGAGTTTACCTCAACCAAGACTTTCTTGACAGTTCTCCTCCTTTTAGCGCTCGGAGGGGGAATCGGATGCAATCCTTGCCTCCTCGTCAACCAGACAAGGCTAGAGAGGCCGGGATCGGTGGTAGCATACCCGTCCATCGGTTGGCGCGGGGTTGTGGATTTAAACCCCAATGCTTAAAATCGGGCCTTCGGCATTATAAGTGATTACCCCGGCTCGAGGGGCAGTGTGTGTTTCGTGGACAAAAGATGAAGGTCAAAACCATGAATGGAGAAGGAGTGCTTGATCTAAAGGTTCATTGTGTTACCTCCGAAGTCGGCAGGGAAATCGGCACCAATTACCGCACGAACACATGGACGAGTTCATTGAAGATGTGGTCATGGAATTCTTGCCACCATGAGTCGAAGGTGGGGTGAACTACGATTGCGGGCACAAAAGGACATGTGTAGACAAAGTGGGACCGCACACATAGTGGAAAACTCTGCATGCGCACCGCAACGGTTCTTTGATTTCCTCCCCGGGCTTGAGGAATTCATGCAAAAACAATCTTGGGGGTATCCGGCCGCATCCAAGCTGCCTGGCCATTACGTTAGGCTGATAGTACTCATAAGTACTGGCATTCTGCCTCCCTCCATTGAATTCGGCCGGTAATATGCATGGGCGGATTATAACATTGAAGATTTCCAAGAATCTCCCATCTTGATGGCCGGGCTCAAAGGAGAACTCGACAGGGAAGGTCAGAGTATCATAGCCTAGATAAGGGAGCCAAAGAGGATTGGGGAAGCCTTTGAAGAACAACTCGAAGAGTTGGGTAATGTCTCGTCCGAACGATAACGATCCGAGGGCCGCTTCTCCATAGCTCGACATCCTCCGGTGACTTGAAGCTCTCCTTCGGGGGGGATTGGACCAGGGGAAGAACTCCGGAGTTCAAGTCGACGCCTACAATCTGATGCATGTGAAGTTGCAACCAAATCTGAACAAACCACCAGGGGCCATTGACGCATGCTATCCTCTCGCTGGTGTACATTTGAGTAACGGTCTGATGAAGCATATGGTATACACTGCCCAAAAGGAATTTTCCCAGAGGAAGACGGTTGCCACTGGCCAGGTGGATCGCCATTGCGATATGATTCAGAGTGGGTTCGTTGGCTTTGCCGCGAAGACAAATCCGCACAACCACATGTTCAAGAAGGCTCGTATTCAACTTCGCCAAGGGGATTGTCTTTCATGTGCTTCGCAATATAATTCTTGTAGCCATTCCCCGGCTTTACCCCCCGTCCCGGCGTGAGGAATTTTTGAAAGTCCAAGGCTTGACAGATCCGTAATGTCAAGGCCGGTGATCATGTACACATCGGCCAAAGTTGGGGACATTGGGCCATGCCCAAAAAGGAAGGCATTGACGCCATTGGACCAGAAGTGGCACGCGGCTATCAGAAGATCTTCATTCTTGGGCATCTCGCCAACGCGATAACTCCAAACATTGAGCAATGCGGAGAGTATCCAGATTGGTCAATCCGCTCTTATCCGCGAGAATCCTACGGTACCAAGTCTTCCGGCCCCGCGATTGGGGGCAAAGGCCGCTTCTTGAACGCATCTTGCCACCGAGGAGGTGGAGATAAAGCTACCTTGAAAGGAATTCTCCGAGAATTCAGCGGCAATGAAATCTCGAGGGTCAGGATTCCCTTCAGGACCGAGATAATAAGATTGCGAATTGGCCTCAATAGGAATCGAAGGGCAGTGAGATGGTTCTGGGAAGAGAGCGGAAGAAGAAAAATCTCAGGTAAAATTGAAAACCTAATGCCGAACAAAGGTTTGAAGGGGTGAAATTACCTGAGCAGCTTGGTGCTGAGTTGCCATTGGAGATTCGAGCTCGGAACAAAGGGGATCTAGGGTTGGATCTCGAACAAAGAATCCGGCGGATTGCGAAGAACGGTGTTGACGAGGTTTGGCTCAAGGATTCGTGGCGGAGTCAATTGTGGAACAAAATTACTTTTATCCCACAATTGAAGGGGCATGTGTTAACACCAAAATTTGGTAAGGAGTATGACATGTGGGTCCAATTCGGAAAAGAGTCCGTCCGGTGGAAGGAAAGGCATCTTCGGAGATTTTCGGCGGGAAGGATCCGCGGTCGGCTATCCGCTCCGGTTCGGCAAAGGAACAAGAGAGCTGATTTTGCGGGATTGGACGGTGACGTGGCTCGATCGAGAGGGAGCGAATGGATGGACGGCGATCAAGCTTAGTTAGGCAATGTATCCATTCGCGAGTTGTAATCGGCGGGGTATAAATACGACCCCCGGATGTATGTAAAAACACACGTTCATTCCTCAATACACACCGCCCTCACGCCAAACCCTAGAGTCCCTTGTCGTGTCGTCGAGTTCTTCGAGAGGGCCAATCGATCCGTCGACCTCCGTGAGTACCGGCAACCTTGTATCATGTCTAGTATCATGCGGTGGATTTAGATCTGATGCAAGTAGTCTTGTTACCATGCTTCGTGTCATGCGGTAGATTCAAGCTTGGTTCAAGAGGGTTTCTTGTTAGATCATGAGCCATGCGGTGGGCTAAGGTCTGGCTCGAAGCTAGTTATCGGCTCTATTGGATTTTGGCAAGATCCAATAGATTCATTAAGTTACCCTGTGTTATCATGAGTTTTGCTTTATGTTTTGATTCATGTAACACACTTTTGCCCAATCTAGGTGGGTTTGGATCGGCTCTTTTCCTTTTAAGATTCGTGCAAGAGCAGGTTTCGTGTTTTGACGCGTGGATCTCGTGCTCTCCGATAGCCGAAACCGAACCGATCTAGGTTGTTACGTGTTGCGGGTTCAAGCTTGCTTTGTTAGTATAAATCTTGAAAGAGCCGGGTATCATGCGGTAGATGCAGGTTTTTGGGTTGCTTTGGAGCTAGTCATCAGGGTGGATTAGATTTCCAATTCAGCTTGATAGATTTATTCACGTGGTAATGTTTGTTCCTTCTTCATGGACCCCGAATCGGTTGTTCAAATTGCGTTCGGTTATATCTTCACGAGTAGATCACGTGCGTTATTTATGTTTTAAAAGACGTGTGCTTCTAGCTTTCCATATTTGGGTTGTATCATGCGGTGGATAGATCTATTTATGGAAAGTGGTGCGTTCTTTCATGCAAGTTGTATCATGCGGTGGATAGATTTGCTTGATGTCGTGCCCGACGGATCTTAAAGTGATTAGACATGCGGTAGACTAATGCTTTGGATCTATGCATGCTTATTTTAATACATGATCGTGTTCGTGCTTTGCTTTATTTAATGTCAATCTTCATGAGGATCGGTTATGGCTTGGCACATGCATCCGCGTTTATTCAAAGACCGATCGTTGTCATGCTTACGTCATCCATTCGGCAATGTTCTTTCTCCCTTCTTGGTTACTCGAATGGTCGTGGTTCTTTGACGGCGTAGCTTCGCATAGCTACATGTCGTCTTGCTTGGCTTCTTAGCCGTAAATATGGAATCGCCCGTACCACCCGTGGGTTCCAAGTTTTGGTATTTGATCGTTTCATCTTTTGTTAATTTTCGGGAAAAATTGACCGGCACGTCACTTTCTCTCCGCGCGTGCGAAGCTAAGCTTTTCGGCTTGCCTTGTGTGATTGGCGCCGAGTGCACATTTTGCGTCAACAACGTGGGAGGCCGGCGGCGGCGGTTGCCTCTACGGCATCCCCCTTCGTTTGTGGGGCACCGCCGTCACCCGATTCGTCTCTTCGGGTCATCGCCGCCGTTTGGAGGTCGCTTGCGATGGCGGTTGCCGAGATTGCAAGCTTCGGGGGTCACCGGCAATGTCGGCAAGCAAGAAAACGCCTTCTCCTTCGATAAGACAGTTGGGGGGCGGGGTAAGGATGAGGCTAAACTAGTATATTCTATGCTGTCGTTTCAGCTTCATATACAAGTCAAATCGACGTGGTGGTTGCCGAAGCAATGGGCATGGCAAGATTTGAAGACAACCGGCAAGATGAAGGGGCGGCGGTTCCTAATTAACTGCGACACGCACGCGCGCCTGGGGAGTCGTCGTCTGGCCGCAACGCTTCACCTGCACCGGATAGTTGCATGCAAAATCACACTAAGGGTGTGATGTCTGAAAAGCTTTGTGAAAAGCTCTGTATCGCAAAGTACATCCAAACTATGTAATTAGTTTTAGATTTCATCTACATTTACTACTCCATGAATGTGCACCATTAATTACAAATATTAAAGTAAGTTATTTTCAAAACTACTTTCACAATCTGTAGCTAAATATGGATTAAATAGGTTCATTAGATTCGTCACACAAAGTTACGCTTACACGTGAAAAGGTTTTACAAATAAATTTTATTTAGTGTTCCATTTATGAAAGATTCTTGGGGCTAATTTTATTTAGATGCGAACGGGAGAAGGAACGCAGCGCTGCGCCTCGCGATCTCCCACGCGTTCAGTCGTACACTACTTGAGTACCCTGGATGATCGATCAACGAAGCTCCTACTGAGCATGCGTCAGGTGCTGTGACGGGTGACGAGACGGCACGGGGGGCCGGAATTTGCTTCGTACACCCGACCACGCCCACCCCGAAGCAGTGAACAAGAAATCGCAATGGCACAAACAAGGAACTATGCGACAAAGTTCGATTTCCTCGGCCACGAGGGGCCGGTACAGATGAATCTTACAAAGGTGAGTTACAGGCCGCCAATGTCGGTGGCGGCGCCGTCGCGAAGCACGCCGTCGATGTCAACCCCCGCGGCGGCGGCATCGGCCGCAATGGGGAAGTGCACCGCGTAGTGCCTGTGCTGATTCGGCGGTAACGGCCACTCCGGCTGCAGATCAGCCAAGGGAAACTCGACTTGAATGTCTGCCGTCGCGAGCGCGCGGGCGGCTCCCCCGGCGCGCACCGGCACGCACCGCCTCCCCGGACACGCCCGGGAGCGCGCGAAGACGGTCGGAGCCAGCCCGCGGAGCCCCGGCCGACCACCGCGACGGCGACCTCCATCGCGCGCATAAGGTCATCGTGGCGATCCTCCAGATCGTTCAGGCGGCGGCGCAGCTCCTCCGCCTGCTCACGGCGGAAAGACGCCTCCGCCTCCTCGGCTGACGCAAGAAACAATGGCGACGAGTCAAACAAGAGCCTAGTGGGCGGCGTGCACTGACGGAATAAAGGAACTCGGCAAAGCAGCGGGCCTCCACATCGGCCTTGGCGCTGCAAACTTCGGCTGTCTCCGTCTCAGCCGCCTGAAGGGAGGTATGCATCGCATCCCGGGTCCCCTCCAGGTCCCGTACCTTGCGCAGCACGACATCTAGACGACGCCGCGTCCACGCCAGTTCCTCTGCCGAGTCCCGGGCCTCCTGACAAATGGGGGCGTCGCCCCGAGACGAGGAAGAAGACAAGCTCTAGGATTCCGACGACAAAGATCCACTGGACGGAGGCGCCGCGCCGGCTGAAGGACCCGGGCCAAATGTCGCACTAGGAAACAGAAGAAGAATGACAGCATCAGATCCTCGGCAAGCACAGGAAATTATGGAGACAGGAAGACACTCACCCCCGGCGAGAAATCAACCAATGGAGACGCGGCGGGACCGACGGCGACGAACCACCAGGGGCCTCTTCTGCGTGGCGCTTCTCTCCGGCCATCGCTGCGCGCAGGGAGTCGAGGGAGAAGACGAGCGGCTACTCAAGATCGACGAGAGCGGCGCGGTGCAAAGGAGCGGGATTGGAAAACACAGCGAGGCCCCGCGGTTATATAACCCGCGTCAGGTGAAGCGGTTCCTATTCCGTTTGGCAACTGCATTCGTACCACTGCCGTGTGGGGCCGACAGATCAATGACTAAAAGGCAGAATATCCCATTGTATAAAATCTCCTCACCAGGGAATTGAAGGGACGCGACCCCACTCACTCGGCGTGGTGGGGCAGTTACCAATGGTCAATGACGGGTGTACCCCGCCACTTGTTGGCCCACAAATCAGTCTTTAACGGAAATTTGACTCTAGGTGACCCCATCGTGCGAGTTGCGGGTCCCACTGTCGGTAGGATTGTTGAGCCAAGCGCCTTGAACCCGCGAGAGATTTCCTCATTGGACAGAGTTGTGGGCCCCACCTGTCGGCACCCAAATTGGGATGTGTTCTTGAGTTGTTCATGTTCATAATGAACTTGATCATTTGTATCGTTTAATCATAACTTCAAAGTTGTTTATATTTGTCAAATGACGTCCAAATCAGGAAATTTTTTTCCTACATTCTTATGACAACATAATCTAGATCATGGTGTCCACTGCATATCGTGTCACAGCGTCTGAGCAATCATAATTTAAAAATAGAACATTTCATAACTAGATTCAAGATTTTCAATTAGTAGACGATGTCAATTTGAAACGAGATGAATACCAAAGTTTCATAGCTCGTCGAGATGAACAATCTTTATATTGGTCGGATTTTGATTTGACGAAGTGGTACTACACATTGTTCGTTAATCCTAGGTTCACTCTAATTGTTTAAGAAACTTGGTTGGAGACATGTCATTTTTGTTCTACGTGATCATACCCCTTCTTCAAATGAGAATCCAACCAATATAAAGACTGTTCATCTCTACTAGCTATGAAACTTTGGTATTCATCTCATTTCAAATTGACGTCGTCTACTGATTGAAAATCTTGATTCTAGTTATGAAATTTTCTATTTTTAAATTATGATTGCTCAAACGCTGTGACACGATATGCAGTGGACACCATGATCTAGATTATGTTGTCATAAGAATGTAGGAAAAAATTTTCCTGATTTGGACGTCATTTGACAAATATAAACAACTTTGAAGTTATGATTAAACGATACAAATGATCAAGTTCATTATGAACATGAACAACTCAAGAACACATCCCAATCTGGGCGCCGACAGGTGGGCCCATAACTCTGTGCAATGGGGAAATCTCTCGCGGGTTCAGGCCGACAGTTTGTCGCAACAATCCTACCGACAGGTGGGACCCGCAACTCCGTCCACAGATGGGGTCACCCAGAGTCAAATTTCCGTAAAGACTGATTTGTGGGCCAACAAGTGGCTGGGTCCACCCATCATTGACCATGTGATTCCGTGTCCTCCCTATGAAAGTGCAGTTTCCTTAAAACCCAATGAACCCTGCGACCCCCCAAATTCAATCTACAACATGATCTGGAGGCGGCGGTTCTTTTCCATCTCCCCTCATCCTCGCCGGGGATAACAGCGTTGCACATCCAATTACCCACCGCGCGTGACGAAATGCAACCACTCCATGGAAAAGATCTCCGCGGCTCGCTACGAGGCGTCGTCGAGGCTGCTGGAACTGCCGACGGAGCTGACGATTGACACCGTCTCCCGCGTCGCTGCACCGTCAGAGGATGCCATTGTGGATCTCCGCAACCTGCGCGCAACATGCAAGGCAATGTGCGTGGTGGGCGGCGCCGCCACGGTCGGACGACGCCTAGCCCTGAAACGCGTCCTGGGCGTCGATTCTACCTCGGCCACGAGTATCGCGTGGCGCTCGTCAACACACTGGCCAACGTCGGCAACCCAGAGGCCTTGTTCCAGAGCGGCTTGCGCCGCGCAGTACTGGGGAACACACGTGGCGTAATCACGCCGTGCCTCGACCAGCTACGGCGCGCCGCGGAGGCGGGCCACAAGGAATCGATGTATGCCCTCTCCCTCTTCCTCTACAGACCCAACAGCGGTGAGGCCGATGACGACGAGGCCAGGCGGCTCCTGCGCTTGGTCGAGGCACCCCAAGAGGGGTGATGGTGCTTCCTTGGATCATTGCGTCGACGTGGGACTACCTGCTTACAGATGTGAATGTGATTGTCGTGTCGCCGGTGCCGGCGCCCGTACCTCGCCACGACGATTTGCAGTGTGCGGGTCGCGGGTGTGGCGACCACGCAGGATGGCATGCTTGGTACTCGTGGCGTAGGTTCTGCAGCGAGGAGTGTAGGATCCGAAACGAGTGTGATTGGTTCTTCTACACACTCAAGGAAGCGTTAATGATCTGAAAGAAGGTATAAAAGTTGTGCTTGCTGATATTTCTTGATAAATTTTTTCCACACATGATGCACCCTAAAAGACATTCTGGATTTCAGTTTACATGTTTGCGTTCTTTCTTGTGTTTTACAAGTTCAGCTGATTGCTAACATTGTTTCAAGGTGCACGGGATTTCGGTTATCAATTGTTCGACGGTTCGTTTAATGCTTTCTTCATTTTCGGAAATTTATACCGCAACGACGAGGGACTTTGCAGAGAGGCTCTGGCGTCATTTCAGTCACATCTTTGAAGAAATCCAGCTAATAAACACAAAGCATGTCTCTCAAGTTGTGTCTTTCGATGATGTATGTGTCTTTACAATTGTGTCCTTGTAGAGCATGGTTTTGATGATCCTTAGTTGGTGTGGTGTCAACGTGACTCGGGTAGCTAGCCTGTGTAAACTCAGTTGTCATAAATCTTACCCATTGCTACCCGATCTTTATGTTTGTTACACATATTTGTGTGATGCATTTTACTCTGGTACAAATTTGATAAAGAGTTTATGTTAGTCTGCTAAAGTTTATACACATATGACATTCGTAAATTTACTCTGACCACATCAAAAAATGTGTAACCAATATACAATAACTTTGTGGTAAACAAGAAGTAAACTTTGTGGGACCCACCCGTCAGCTGGCCACACCAAAACGCATCCCTCAAATACGCCAGCCGTTCAGAAAAAATGGGTAGCCAGTGATTTGGAATGTGGCGCCAGTTTTTTCCCATCCGAATTATTTAACTTTCTCCCAAACTACCGTGCAACCATGACTGGGGCCACCACGCCGGGTTACAAGAGTAAAAAGTCGCGCGTCTTTACTTTCCCTCCTGAATCCCCTCGCAAAACAAATCTACATCTCGGTCGATTAGGGGCCGGGTAGACGATACGACTACCGCTGCCGCCGCCAAGCTGCTTCTCGCCGTACACGAGGATGCCGTCGTCGAGGGAGCCGGCAAGGGTGACCCCTACGTCCTCTGAAGCGCAGCGCACACCGTCGTGGGCCATGCTACTTAGAATGTTCACAACAACCCCTGGTGCGGCGATTGGTGAACCTACCGCCACCATGGCCCCCAGGCCTAGGGCGACGGGGGCGCTCTTTGGGTCATCATCACCTTCGGGTGACGATGAAGCACGCGTCAACGTGGACATAGATGCAGACCCTGATGTTTTACCTTCATCTCAGGACGAGACGACCGAGGCCAGGTACGTTGTATCGTGGTTCGATCTTTCCCCTCGTTTGTACTGCTTCCAACATCTCATGCATCTGTGCACGCACTGGTACCCTAGATTTCATGCATTTGATCATGCGAGTTGCACACCAAATTTCTTCACATGTTATTGATATGACATCGAAATGAATGCGCAGATCATTAGATGATCAGTCTTGGACCGTATATATCATTGAGAAGGGTATAGATGGGGAGCCAGATACAACACATACTTGTTACCCTTGTGGTAAACAAATCACCCTAGAAACCATAAACAACCTGAAACAAAAACTGGGGTATAGGATGAGGGACATTGTTTACTTCAAGACTAGAATTCCTAACTCTCCTGCGGAAGCAACACTCACTGAGATCGACTACGACGTCGACGTACAAAGAATGAAACAGATTCACGAGGAGGAGATGGTGATCAGATTAGTTATCTCCAGAGAGCCAATACCTATAAACCATACCATGGCCATAACACCTTTGAAATCCAAAAGTGCTTACATACATGCTGATGATGAAGAAGAAGTAGAAGAACGTGACTTAGATGAATACAAACTTTGGCTAGCTGATTTGCATCAAGAGAAGAAAGCCTTGGGTAAGATATGCTTCAGCCAAATATTTGTGTACTTATACTCCTGAATTTGCATGTTCAGTCACATGAATGAAATTAATTATGGATTCTATTTCAGAATTAAAAGACATTTTCAGGGATGACACAATCGAGACATATAGAGAATACCTGAATGTTGCAGGACTACTTGAAGACATCGGTAATATCCCTCTCCTAATTTGCAAGCAAATTACCATTTTTTCTCAGACTACAAAATATGATAGGTCATCATATGCCACTAAATTCTCTGCAGAACGGTATGTGAACCCCACCTTCATTTTGCAACATAGGAATGAAATGAACCCAACACCTGCAGTGCAGCCTCCATCTCATGCTCGGCGTTGGAAACATCAGGAGCAAGGATCTAGTAACATGTGTTCCATAGAAATTACTTGTCTGTGCATACAATTATTTTTTGGGTATTATCACATGCATGTTGTTTGCATGGAATAGGCTCACAAAAAGTTAAGAAAAGAGGACGCGGTCCTGTAAGAGCATTGACGGTAATCGCCAAGAGAATCAAGGCGGGCAAGCAGCAGTTGGACATTCAATTCTCTAAACATGGAGGACCGGTAGGTGATAACTACCGCTCATTCGTTGATGAAGTGGTCATGTATACAAGGAAAAGGGCTCCTATCATTGGAGTGAAATCATGGAAAAATGTTAGGGAAGAAGTCGAAACGCAATAGCAACTGATGTATTGGTAATAATAGACTTTGCTTTTCAGTACAATTCAAATAAAAACTAACATATCAACTCACATAATATTTGAATGCTATTGTGAATATATAACAGGCAAAGTGGGACATGGAGGATAATGCTGAATCAAGGGAAAAGATACGGGCCATTGCTAGGGAGCGTAACAAAGGATGGCGTTCAACTTTCAGTGCTACAGCCAAGACATACAACAGCTACCACCAGAGAATGTTACATAAGCCTACAGAATTAGATATTGTTGAATGGCACTATCTGTTGAAGTATTTCAGTACTGCTAAATTCAAGGTTTGTTCCACATTGTTAATTACGATTTCTGACCACTACATTTTTCATTCGAATGGCGATGTCTGAGTCTTTAAGATTTTTGTTGATAACTTTACATTGTATAGGAAAGGAGCACACAAAATTCTGCGATTCGATGCCAAAAATGACAAGACATTTGTCAAGCGCTAAGCCTTATTCTCAGCGCAGCTATGAGAAGGTAATAACTGGAGAAGCACATTGCCAATCTGTCTTGCAGGATGAAGAACATTAATTTGTTATTTTCTTGGCATAACAGAGAGACCCAGAAACTTGAAGAGCCCGATGATATGGAACTTTGGTGGATAACTCACACTAACCAGGGGTCTTGGACAGACGAACAATCTAAAAATGTCTATGTGAGTTCTCAATGAATTAGTACATACATTACTATACATAGGCTTATGCAACTATAGAATGCAACCAATCTCTTGTTCAACTAACTCCTCCTCCTGTGCCTTGCAAATGTTAGGACACCGCAAGCAGCGTTATTGCTGAGGCTACAATGAAGTCACGAAGTGCAAATCAACCAAGTTGCATGGAAACGTGTACCTGGCAAAAAACCCAACTAGAAGGCAGCTGCTCAATGCGGAGCGCGGGGAAAAAATTCGTAGGTAAGAGCTACAGCATGATAAACACGTCGAGCTCATGGACGCATTTGGGTAGCTACAAGAAAAAATGTCAGGATGGGAAGAAGAAAGGGAAGCAGAAAGGAGAGAACATGCACGCCAACTTGAAGAAAGTGAAAAGAGAAGGCAGGCAGATCTACAACAGCTTAGGCAAGAGTTCCTATCAATGCTGCAAGCATCAAATGGACAGTCACAAGTTCCACAGGTACTGGTCAAGCTATTTGCATGAATGGGTTTCTTTCCTTGGGTTCTATATATGAATGTTTGTATCCTTTCGTAGGTTGACCAGCCAATATCTGTCCAACCAAGCCCAAGCAACAATGTCACTGAATCTGCCGACGTGGCGGCGGTTGCATCAATCACCCAGCAAAACAACCTTGTCGCTGAATCCGCAGACAACGTGGCGGCGGAACCATCAATTCCTACATCTGGGAATGTACAACCAGACTCCAGGAATGTGCTCTCGTGTACTCAGGTTGTTCTCGAATTCACAACTTTTTACTAGTACATATCATCAGTTACTGATGAAATTACGCCTAATCTTGTCCTTCCAAATGATTGGTTCATAGGAGAAGGAATCTGAAGAAGTTCGAAAACAAGTATTTCGCAAAACCAGAAGCACTAAAGGTGGTGTTAACAATCCTGAAACACAATCCACCGTTAGACAAATTTCTTCTCAATAGCTACAGGTACAAGTTGCACAAAGGAGACGACAAAGCACCAAAAAGACATGAGGTGAAGCTTTTTTCAACAACTCTTACTGCTGTGAATGTAATTCATGTTTCAGCTGTCAAAGTGTGTTTATGGTTGTGGTAATTATTTGATGTCATTATGCTATTTTTATGAATCACAATCAATCTTTGGTTGCTATATGTTGTTGTTTCACAAATTCCAATATTAGAGATTAATTGATGCTAGCTTAAAAATTTTGTTGATTCTTTACAGTTGATGCGGCCTCCTTGCATTGAATCCCCCTTTGCTGATCAAGTGTTGGGATCATCTCCAAGTCACAATTGGCAGACCAAGTTCTTCATGTCCTAGCAAATTTGTCTACTATGTGTTGAAACAATGTCCTGTGCCAAACTTTTCAGTATTTAAGTACTTCATGAGTCATGTAATTAACTCAGTGGATGGTTCAATGTTGGTTAATTAACTATAGATGCATAGTTATATTTATCTGCTGATGTTAATTAATGTTGCAATTAGTGCTGCTACATAAATGAGCATGGCAGAATACACCATATGTTGCAAATGATAAATCATGATATCACAACTAGTGTTTTTCGTTGCCAAAAAGTAGCGTGGCAATAGTAAAGTGCACTTGTAGCACCCCTAATACGAACGTGGTAATAAGAAATTCAACTTGTAGCGACACAAAAGGAACGTGGCAATAGTATGGTGTACTTGTAGCAACCCTTAATAGGAACATGGTAATATGAAGTTCAACTTGTAGCAACACAAAAGGAACGTGGCAATAGATAGTGCACTTGTAGCAACCCTAATAGAAACATTGTAATAAAGACTTTAACTTATGGCAACCAACCAAATTTCGAAGCAATAATAGAGGACCACATATTACAACCAATCAAATTATGTGGCAATAGAGGATACCACCTAAAGCAACATAACCAATATCGTGGCATCAGACAATGCTACCTATGGCATCGAAATCAACTTTTGTGGCAATAGAGGAGACCACCTATAGCAACTAACCAATTTCGTGGCATCAGACAATACTACATATTGCAACCAAATTACTTTCGTGGTAATAGACGAGGTTCAACCAATAGCAACAAAGTCAGTGCATAGCAATACTATAACTTGCAACAAAACAGAAACGTTGCAATTGCACGTTTGGCAACACCACAGATGTGTCGCAATAGTACACTTTGCAACCAGAACAAGCGTTGTAAAAAAACCTAATTGCAACGTTGCGTTACGTTGCAACAAAAAAACTTTGGCAACCACTAGATGGACAACGTCGTAATAACCTAATGCAACGCGGCTTTTCGCAGCCCACGGTCCACGGAACAATTTGGTTGCAATTGTGTCTATTGCAACCAAATATGGCATATTGCAACACATTTTGTGCATTGCTTTAGGGGGAAAATCTAGTAGTGGTGGCGGTCGCCGGCAGTTCGCCGTTGAAGCTCAAAATCGAGCTCCTGGTGGCCAAATGCTACGGGACCAAGACGAAAACGAAGCTAGGGGGATGAGGAATCTTACCGAGGGCTTCAAGAGGAGGGAGAGGCGCCGGAGGAGTAGATCGGCGCAGACGGCTTGCAGCGGCGGATGGCGCTCCGGCGGCGGCGCGGTTCGGCCGAGGGTGGAGGAGAGAGGAGTGGTGCGGGGTGATGCGGGAGTGCTGCCGGCTTTTATAGGCCGGAGGAGAGGAAGGGGAGGCGGCGTTGAGGCGGTGGCGCGGGCGCAATGGCCGGCCGCCATTAATGGCTAGTGGGGAGCTCCGGGTGGGGCGGTTTCGGTGCGAGGAGGAGGTGGAGGCGGCACGAGTGGGCGGCGGCACATTGAATGCCCCGCTTAGTGGGGAGGGGAAGGGGCGCGGGAGGCCGGGGAGGCGGCGCGGCCAGCGGCGCTGCAGCCATGGGGAAGGATGGGGCGGCTGGAGGTGGAAAACGCACCTGACAGGTGGGTCCCACCTGTCGGCAAGAGGGAGAGAGGGGAATAGAGAAGGGTTTTGTTGGGCCGAGAGAGAATATTGGGCCGTCGGTGGAAAATGGGCCGGAGAAAGCAAAAAACGAAAAGGAGGGAGAGGAGGGGAAGGTGGGCCGCGCGGAGAATGGGCCGAAAGAGGGAGGGAGAGAGGGGGTTTGTTTTTTTAAAACCTTTTTAAACAACTTTTCAAACCTCTTTTTAAATCAAACCTTTTACATTTTTTCACAACCTTTTTCACAAATTATTTTAAAGACTTTTAAATCCACACAACAACAAAACTCATGCATTTCAACATGATGCACAAACACTTGGGTATTTTCTAAATTAATTAAATATTATTTCATATATTAAGAGAAAATTTAATTAGTCCAATTTATTAAATCCTTAGAAAATAAAACTAAACCATGTTTCTAACAATATTTTATTGTGATGGAATTTTCGGGTGTTACTAATCCTACCCCCTTAAAGAGAATCTCGTCCCGAGATTCCGAGGGATTGTGAAAACAAGAGGAGGAGATACAAGATGATCTTGAAAGATGATGGGTTACTACCACAGAGCTTATTCACTTCTCCTTGTTCTTCGGGCTTGTAGCGGCAAACTCAATCCTATCTCCTTGCGGGGTAGTTAAGAGCACTGACTTCTTGGCACACAAAGCGATTCTATCATGCTTGCTTAACCAATCCATACCAAGGATCACATCTATACCCACTTGATGTTATAATCACTAAGTCAGCTAGAAAATCTCTCTCCGATCTTAAAATTGACCTATGGGCATACACAGGTGGATTTCATTTCACCGCTTGGGGAACTAATTAACAAATGCGTCTTCATGGAGCTCCTGGGTACATCATGCTTTGTCACGAATTTTTCAGTAATGAATGAATGCGATGCCCCGGAATCAAATAAAACTGTTGATAAGGAACGTACCAAGAACAACATCCTTGTCTCCTTGAGCTTCTTCAGTTGTCACATGGTTCACCCTACCATGCATGTAGTTCTGTTGGCCTCTGTTACCTTTCTGAGGTGTCTGCATATTGCGCTGGGGGCAAATACTAGCATAGTGACCCAGTTCTCTACAATTAAAACATCCACTGGGTTAACTGGAGTATTATTCCTTACTGGTGCGCCTGAGTGGTTCTGATGAGGATTTGGAGCCTGTGGTGTCATTGGGTTTGATTCTTCAGGTTCCTCAAACGAACGATAAAACTGTTGATTCCATCCATAGTTTTCGCCTTGTACTCTAGAACGAAACTGAGAGTCTTCTGATGAGTTGTAACGTGGGCGGGTGTTGCTGCTAGACTGTCCCTGAGATTGAAACTTACGTTTCTATTCACGAAGTTCCTTGCGTTTATTCTCCAAGCCTATTGCCTTATTCAGCAACATTGGAAGTTAGGAAATGTGTGGCTCTGTAAATGATAGTTAAGTGGCCCTACCAGACCATCAAGAAAGCGTTCTTGTCTCTTTGCATCTGTGTTGACTTCATCTGGTGCATAGCGGGACAAATGAGTAAACTCGTCCATGTACTCACTAACTGTCATGTTGCCTTGCTTTGAAGCGAATTTCTGCTTCAGCTCCTTCACACCAGCTGGGATGTGATGTGTACGAAAACTCTCCTGGAACTCCTGCCAGGTAATGGTGACGGCAGCAGCATGTGCAACGGTGTAAGCATCCCACCAATCAGATGTTGCACCTTCCAGACGGCCTGAGGCATACAAAACCTTCTCACGATCATTACATTGGGTGATATTCAGCATCTTGTTGATGGACTTGAGCCAATCATCAACATCGAGGGGATCCACTGAGTGGGAGTAAGTGGGTGGGTGGTGGCTCATGAACTCTTTATGCTTGTTCACTGGTGGTGGAGGTGGTGGGGGTCCTTGTGGTGGTGGCTGGTTCTGTTGAGCTTGCATATTTTGGACAGAGGCGGTGAGGTTCTGAATTGGCTGCATCTATGCCATAAAGAACTGCTGCATCGCGGGATCCATCGCTAATTCTTGAGGTGGAGGAGGGATTGAATTCTACTGATTGGCGATGTGAGCACGATCTGATTGTTAGAGAGAGAAATTTCCGATAGGAAGTTCAATTGATAGAGGTGATTTAGTGAAACGGGGGCTGAGATTCAATTTTTAAAATTAATTATTTTATTGATGCATTTGTGGCCATCACTCCACAAAAACAATCCAATCATATCAAAGATCCAAATCATGCATGTTTACAACCAACAAGCATTAACATCGCATGTCCTCACAAGAACGGCTCTATCGAAACGAAACCGATAGAAGGGTAGGCAACCTAAGAAGCTATCTTAGAAAGCACGGGTGGTAGATCAAGGTGGAAGAACAAAACCAAACTCAATGTAGAAGAAAACAAAAGATATGATTTTGTTCAAGAATAAAGAATAAAATATATTTTTAAGCATAAATAAGATATTTTGAAATGCTGGAAAGGCTTTCTATAAAGAGAGTCCTTAATATCGACCATTTCTATCTGAGGTTGCGTCCTACAGTCAGCATTGCTCTGTTACCACTCTGTCACACCCGTTTTTCTGAACAAAACTGAATGCATCTCATATGTGTGCCAGGATCAGAATTTCACACATATGTTAGACTCATGAGTGTAATATCATAAGACATTGCTCAAAACATACAGAAAAGATTTATTAACTTTTGTTACAATCACGAGGGTAGACACAAAGGTCTTTACACGAACAGCGATAACTATGAAGACGCGACTTCGTCTTCATCTTCCATAGGCTTCTGACTGGTTGATCGCATCCTCAGAACTCCTCGTAGTCGATGAAGTACTCCACTCCGGGGTTCTCCTCTGAACAGCGTAAGCAAGGATGAGTACACTTATGGTTGGTACTCAGCAAGGCCACAGGAATAACCAAAAATCAATATTAAATCCATCTTTAAGTTCATTAATCATGTGAGGGTCCAGGCCTCTCTTGACCGTGAGCACCGCTGATCGATCAGTTTTACACTCTGCAGAGGTTGCACACTTTCACCACAGTTCGCGTAAAAGTTCCAACGAACTTTGAACCCAACCATGCATGTGATGATCAGGCACAATACCACACTTCTGAGGTGTGATTGCATAGGAACGTACGAAGCCTTTACAAAGATATGCAAAAGCACCAACAACCCATGACAGTTATAGCTTAGGGCGGACCATAACCCTCCCTAGTGGTCAGCACCTTAGCAAAGGCTGCTACCCCAAAAGAACCGGGCTATACCCCTGCAACCCAGAGCCCCCTGTGTTCCTTTCGGATAAGGTCATCAATACAATCACACACCGAATTGATTGGATAAGCCAGAGCCATGTGGATTGTGGTTGCACTGTTTTCCTAGGTGGTTCTCCATTAACCGATTAATTTATAGTATTCTTGATTAAAGCATAGGTAGAAGGGTGGTTAGATTCACTTGCCTTTCTCCAACGATAAGGTATTCTCCTTTACTTCAAACTGTTGTACTAGTTCTTCTTCGAACGGCGCGTTGTCTACTATCATGCAAGAAAATATGCAATAAATAAAACAGTACATCAAACATTACCAAAAGACTAAAACAAGCTTCTAAAACTGACGGGCTCTGAGAGACGGTCGCGTGGATACCAAGAACGCTTAAAACATAGCTAAGAAGGAAAAGATATGGCTTTAACAAGGTTCAGGGGCTAGATTGTAAAAGTACTGGAACTTAGGGGGGTTTTCTATAAAAAATTAGGGGCTAAAACATAATTATGTGTAAAAGTAGGAGGTCTAACATGTAAACGATCAAGGGTGGGCAATTAAACAGAAAACCTAAAGAGATTAGGGGCCTAGACATAAAAATCAGGACTTATTTGAAAGGGTTTCATATGGTGGAAGGGTACTTTTGTGATATAGAAAAATAATAGGGGCTCTTTTGCAAAAATCCGGCGGTGGCTTTCGTTGACCGCTACTTATACATTTGACTCGGGGCTGGGATCCATCTGGACCGCTCATTACGCGATGGACGGCGGGCGGTGGCTGCAAACTGCCAAGCGGCGAGATAGAGGCCCCGCGGCGGCGCTGGGCGGCGGCGGTCGCCGGCAGTTCGCCGGTGAAGCTCGAAATCGAGCTCCCGGTGGCCAAACGCTACGGAACCAAAACGAAAACGAAGCTAGGGGGATGAGGAATCTTACCGAGGGCTTGAAGAGGAGGGAGAGGCGTCGGAGGAGTAGATCGGCGCCGGCGGCTTGCGGCGGCAAGTGGCGCTCCGGCAGCGGTGCGGTTCGGCCGAGGGAGGAGGAGAGGGGAGGGGTGCGGGGTGATGCAGGAGCACTGCCCGGCTTTTATAGGCTGGAGGAGAGGAAGGGGAGGCGGCGTGGAGGTGGTGGCGCGGGCGCAATGGCCGACCGCCATTAATGGCTAGTGGGGAGCTCCGGGTGGGGCGGTTTCGATGCGAGGAGGAGTTGGAGGCGGCACGAGTGGGCGGCGGCGCATTGAATGCCCCGCTCAGTGGGGAGGGGAAGGGGCGCGAGAGGCGGGGGAGGCAGCGCGACCGGCGGTGCTGCGGCCATGGGGAAGGATGGGGCGGCCGGAGGTGGAAGACACACCTGACAGGTCGGTCCCACCTGTCGGCGAGAGGGAGAGAGGGGAATAGAGAAGGGTTCTGTTGGGCCGAGAGAGAATATTGGGCCGTCGGTGGAAAAATGGGCCGGAGAAAGAAAAAAAAGAAAAGGAGGGAGAGAGGGGGTTTGATTTTTTAAAAACTTTTTTAAACAACTTTTCAAACCCCTTTTTAAATCAAACCTTTTACATTTTTTCACAACCTTTATCACAAATTATTTTAAAGACTCTTAAAGCCACACAACAACAAAACTCATGCATTTCAACATGATGCACAAACACTTGGGTATTTTCTAAATGAATTAAATATTATTTCATATATTAAGAGCAAATTTAATTATTCCAATTTATTAAATCCTTATAAAATAAAACTAAACCATGTTTCTAACAATATTTTATAGTGATGGAATTTTCGGGTGTTACACTGCAGCATTATGGTTGTAACTCTTGCTCCAGCACATATACATCTGGAACCCTCCATCCAAATAATGCAGCAAGGGCTTGAGCATGGCAGCTGGTAGGTGTTTTAGACCGGCAACCTACCAAGGGGAGTACTCGAGGTAGATGAATGTGGCCTCGCCGAGATCGGTAACTCGAAGGAAGAGACACGTGCCACACAATTTAGACAGGTTCGGGCCGCGAGGTGCGTAATACCCTACGTCCTGTATGCTGTGTAGCTCTGGATTGATTGGGTGTGATTACAAGATGATGCGTATGAGAGAGGTAAAGGTCCCTACCTTGCCTTATATAGTTCGGGAGGCAGGGTTACAAGTCGGCTTGGGGAGAGAGTACTAGTCGGGTACGTCTAGGAGTTTCTCTACATGTACAGGACATGCACAACTTCCTATCCGAGTACTCCTCCACCGTAGTCCTTGCGCCCCATGCTATTAGGTGCCGTGTGACCCAAGTCGAGTAGCCCCAGGGGCCCCCCGAGTAGTCAGTCCTGGTACTCACCGAGGTAGTGGGCCCAGGGAGGTCCATACGACAAGCCCCCGAGTACTTTGTAGTCGAGCAGGATAGTTTCGAGTAGTCTTGATGGCCTTGACGAGTAGTCCTCAGGCGTCCCCGAGTACTACAAGCCAAAAGTCCTCAAGAATACTTGAAGCATCCCGAGGCTGGAAGATACTCCAGCTGATCCTTGAGTAGTCTTGAAGTCTTCTCGAGTAGTTCCCAAGCGTCGTCGAGTTCTTCTCTTGAAGGTCTTCAATAGTACTCTCCTTGCCCTGAAGAAGAAACCATATGGAAAACGCAACCCGAAGAATTGCATTCCATATGGAATGTAGCCCCCGAACCTTAGGTCGAATCATAGATTCAAGCTGAGGGTCAATCTGAAGTTCTGCCAAGATTATCCTGTAAAATCCGGAGAAAAAACCGAAGGACACGTGGCACGGAGCCCCCGAGCCTTTAGTCGAGTACTTCCTCTCGAATTGAAGGGTCATCTTGATTGTAGAATGTGTCCTGAGTTGCTCTTGAGTCTTGTCGTCACCCAGGAAATCTAACAGATGTAACCGAGCCCCCGAGATGGAGCGCATCGACTATTGGAAGCTGAAGACTTAGGCAACCGCCACTAAGTCAGTCGCCAATGCTTATCCATCCGGCCGTTGTGGTGCCACTTGTTAGGTTATAAATAGACGCTGAAACCCTTAGGGTTTTTCATTCCCCTCAATAGCAGCCGCTAGATTAGATCCATTCGAGTATTCATCCACTTTTGCTTCTGCCGCCGCGGCTCAAATCGAAAGTCAACGCGCGCCACCACTGCTCGCCACCAGCGTAGCCCCCGAGTGGATGCGAGTGAAGATCCCGTGCACTTGGGATGAAGCCGTCCCCGTCCAAGGGCTTGAAGGCTGGTGCTGGGAAGAAGAGATCCCGCAGCGAGGCAGAGGGATCTGCCCAAGTGTCGTCGCAGCCGACATCGCCTCCGCGCCCCAATCCAAACAAACGAGTGGAAGAAGTCCAAGATGAAGATCGAAGATATGCTGGCCCTGGTGAACAGTGGGTTCCTTCGAGAGAAGGAGATGGATATGTGGCGTGCCGCTGCGGGCGACCCGTACCCCATGGAGAAAAATCCCCGATGAGGTCCCCATGTTCGCCAGGTTCGTGGAGCGCGGACTAGCTCTTCCGGCAAGCGATTTCTTCAAGGGCCTCCTCAAGTACTATGTTATCGAGTACTTGAACTTGAACCCTAATGAAATTGTTCACGTCTCCATCTTCGTACACTTCTGTGAAGCTTTTGTGGGGATCAAGCCCCACTGGATCTTGTTCCGGAAGTTCTTCCGGGTGAAGCCGCAGCCCAGCGCCAACGACCCACGAGTAGTCAGAGGGGCTGGCATCCAGATGCGAGAAGATGCGGCCGACCAGTACTTGGCGTACAAACACAATGACTCGAACCAAGACTGGAAGGCCAAGCGGTTTTATGTCACGAACCACCACCCAGAGCTGCCGAAGCCAAGCGGGAAGCAGCCGAAGCATCGGGCATGGTGGAATACAGAGCCAACGATGCAAGAGGGTATTCAACTACTCGAGTTGTTGCAGAAGATCAAGGCCTTGAGAGAGGCCGGGCAGAGGGCCGAGCATGTGGCCTTCAGCTTCATGAAGAGGAGAGTGCAGCCGCTAATGGCTCGCGACACTCTTAGGTACCAGTACACGGGCGACGAAGATACGTCAAGGATGCCCGGCAATGAAGTCGATGATGACGACATAGTCGAGAGGCTGGGCAGGATATTCAAGGATATGCCACCGTACACTCCTTGCCCAGTCCTCGAGTACTCTGCGGCTCGACCGCCGAATCAGGTGTGTAGTTGAGTCCTCTGCCCTTGAGTACTTATTGATCTGGAGTAGTCGTGCTCACCCAAGTTGTTTGCTGCAGGATGACATCACGAAGTTTGTCTCCGATCCAACTCCCCCTCCTCAACTTGTAGATATTCCAAAGGAGGGCAAGAGCAAAGTGAAGGAACGCCATGAAGTCGGCGAGGGTGACGACACCGTCACCATTGAATACACGTCCGACGAGGAGGATGGGGAAGTGCTCCAGGAGCGTTTTCAGCTGCGGTCCAAGTTCAGCCGACCTGGACTACCCCGTATCCCCCTAATTGAAGATCCACCGACTAGCTTGGAGGCTAGTCTTCCTGCGCCACCGAGAAGGCCGCACAACGTGGCGCGAAAGCGAGTTGCCAAGAAGCTGAAGGTGACAGCGACCACTTCCCAAGAGGTGAGTTCCTCGAGTGAGTAGTCGAGTAATAATCCTGAAGTATTGCGTGCTGACAGTTGAATTGCAGGAGATTCCATCATCCGACCCCGTGGATATGAGGGAAGAAGACGACTGGGAAATGGTGGGTGGAGCAACTGAGAGGAGCCGCAGTCCAGCCCCCACCATTGAGGAAGTCGTGTCGGAGTCCGCACAACAGGCGATTAGTACCAGCGAGCCGCCGGCATCGACAGAAGAGAGGAGGCCAGAACCCTCCGCGACTACTAGAACAGTGGAGCCAGTAGTAGCCCATGTTGAAGAAGAGGCGCCCGCGGAAGCCGGGCTTGTCGATATCGCCAGCATACTTGGCGCTCCGACCGTGACTGTTGTCCAGTCCAATTTGTAAGTGAAGTCCATCCCTGAGTAGTACATGTAGTTTGATAGTCTTGCTTGGCTGACCACCTAGTTCGTACTGTACAGGAAATCCACAGATCTGTCCTGGGAGGGAGAAGAACCAGACGCGGCAGCTGCTGAAGAAGACCCGTCAGCCGCTGTAGAGGAATCCACTCCCCTTCCCCAGGCTGAAACCGTGGCGCCGGGCACAGAGGCTACGCCGCCGGAGGCCACCGTAGTGGAAGGTACGTAGACTGCGGTGATGTCGTCTGCCCCGTGTAGTAGTCGTAGCCCCCAGTACTGATGTCGTATGCCTTGTGATGACAGAGACACAAGTCGAGGGGACCGCGATCCCAGAGGACATGGTGGTCGAAGGCGTCGTGCCTGAAGTCGAGGCGCTGGAGGAAGCAGCTTCCGGACCGGTGGAGACAGTGGCTCCTGAGGCCACGGAAGAGGTGCGTGACGACGCGCTGCCGGAGTCGAGCATGGACATTGTCGTCCGGTCGCTGGAGATTCAAGACGTGGAGCCAATCCGTTCGGCGCCGATGTTAGGGACCGCAGCGACTAATCGATGTGGGCTAGAGCTTCTGGCAGATGACCTCATTGACCCGGCGATGGTGGCCCGCAATTTGGACTCGATGCGCCGGGCTGAGCAATGGATGAAGGTATGTGACCGTACCATTGAGTAGTCGAATTCCACTAGTACTGAGTACTCAAAGATGATTATTGCCTTGTTGCAGGAAGTCGTGGAGAGATCCCGACAGAAATCCGACATGCTCCAGGGGTATGGCGACACAGTGCTTCGGGCGGAGGCGCTAGAGAAAGAACTCAGCAAGGCCAGGAAGCACTCCGCCATGTTGCAATCCAAGCTAGATGGAGCCTTCGCCCAGTACCACAACGAGGTACAAGAGATGCAGGCGAAGAGTGATGACTTGATTCGCAAGAACAAGTCATTGCGCCTGAAGAATAAAGGTATGCCGCAGATAGCTTGTTGAGTACTTATTGAGAATACCTTTGCAGTAGCCTGACATATAGTCCTGTACTTGTGCAGATCTCGAGGCCCGAGTAGACCACCTGAAGGCATCGGAGACTGATCTGAAGAACATCGTCTACCAAGAGAAGGATGCATGAGAGGTACTTGAGTATAAATATAAGCAGCTGTCTTATGAATGCGTCAAGCACATGGAACTCCGAGAAGCCTCGGACCGTGACCTTGTCAACTGCTACAAATCTCTGCAGAAGCTCAACGAAGACTGCGAGAAGCTGTGGGGCCAACTCAAGGAGCTTGAAGAAGCCGCGCTTCCCATTGCAAGGCTGCTGGTGCCTCACCCAGGTGGGCCAAGGATTGCTCCGTTAGTTGACCGGCTGAAGGAAGCTCCCGGGCGTCTAGCAACTTATGTAAAGCATCTGGCGAAGTCCATCCCCAACCAAGTCTTAGCATATATGAAGTCATACTTCCCCAAGGATCCGGTTGATGTAGTCGCGGGAGGACTAGCCACCAATTGCACAGATGATCAGTACAAGGAGCTTCTGGAGCAAATGGCGCCAATCGCGGAACAAGTCGCGGAGAAGCTGAACCTCCAGTAGTTGTCCTGTAGGGTTATCTTTTGGCAGCATTTGTAATATAAGCAAGGTTGTAAATAACTTGTTTTAAATTTGAATGAAAAAATCTTCCATGAAATGAGTACTCGTTGTCGCGGTGTGTATGTGCGGAGTGCCCATCCGTGGAGATGTTTGTGAGTAGTAGTACTCGGCAGTAGACCCATTTGAGGGAAGTACAGTAAATGAGTTGACTGAGAATCAAACTTTATTACTGAAAAATAGTACACCTGGATGACCAGGGCCGTTTACAAGTGTAGTCGCCAGGACCCGGAGGCCGCCTACGGCTTAAGTAGTCGCCGGGACCTGGAGGCCGCTTACAGCTGTAGATCCATTAGTAGTCATATAGGCTGGATCTAAGAGTACATGGTCTCTTTCTAGACCGCTGCTAGAGTCCTTGATGCTATGAACAGCTCGAGATCCGTTAGTAGCCGTTGACACTGGATCTTGGAGTAGAGTAGTCTGGAGACTAGTGCCTAGACCCGGAGGCCGCTTACGGCGAAGAGTCCATGAGTAGCCATGTAGACGTGGACTCCCAGAGTAGTTAAGAGACTACGCGTAGAATCGACAGAGCTAGTCGATGTTCCACGAGTGTTGACGTCGTTGCCTTCAAGTATTTGGAGGCGGTATGAGCCTGGTCTAGTCACCTTTGCGATCGAGAAGGGACATTCCCATAGCGAACTGAGCTTGTGTAGTCCTTCCGTGTTCTGGATGTGTCGGAGGACTATATCACCAACGTTGAAGGAGCGTTCCTTGATGTTGTGATCATGGTAGTGTCAGATACCCTCAAGGTACCTTGCTGACTGGACGAGGGCTGCGCAGCGAGCTTCTTCGAGTCTATCGATATCAAATCGTATGCTGTCTTCAGAGACGCCTTCTTTGTACTGCTCTACTGCCGGCAAATCCCACATGACGTCAGTGGGTAGAATAGCCTCGGAGCCGTAGACCAGAAAGTATGGTGGCTACCCTGTTGGCTTGGTGGGTTGAGTACGAAGCCCCCAGAGTGCATTGGGTGGTTACTTGATCCACTTGCCCCCTTTTGTGTTAGCAACGTCATGTAGTCGCTTCTTGAGAGCGTCGAGTACCATCCCATTGGCACGCTCGACTTGTCCATTGGCCTGTGGATGGGCGACTGAGACATACCGGACGTCAATCCCGCTGTTCTCGCAGTACTCCCATAACTGGTGGTTGCTGAAGTTGGAACCCAGGTCTGTGATGATGTGGTGGGGTAGTCCGTAGCGGTGCACGAGTTCATCCAAGAAGTCGAGTACTCTGTCGGCCTTTGGGCAGGTGACCAGATTGACTTCGATCCACTTGGTGAACTTGTCGATGGCCACCAAAACTCTGTTGAATCCTCCTAGCGCAGTCGAAAGAGGCCCAATGATGTCGAGCCCCTAGCAGGCGAAAGGCCAAGTTGGTGGTATAGTGACTAGCTTGTAGGCTGGGACGTGTTGTTGCTTGGCGAAGTACTGGCACCCCTGGCACCTTCTAACGAGTTCCTCAGCATTGCCCAGGGCTATGGGCCAATAGAAAGCTCATCAGAAAGCCTTGCTGAACAGCGTGCGAGAAGACGCATGGTTGCCGCAGACGCATTTGTGGATCTCGTCCAAGATGTCCTTGCCTTCTTCTCGGGGAACACACTTCATGAGTACTCTAGAAGTGGTGCCCCACCTGTAGAGCTTGTCTCCGACTAGTACGTAGGACTTGGCCAGATGGATGATTTGCTCGACCAAGTTCTTGTCAGTGGGAACCTTCTGCTCGCGGATGTAGTCGATGAAGGGTTGTCACCAGTCCACGTTTATCATCATGACCTCCTGGCCAGCTTGAGAAGGCGCTGGGTCAGTGGTCGTGGGCACCGGCTCCGGGATGGATGGCTTGTGAAGCTCATGGACGAAGACTCCCGCTGGAACATGTGCGTGAGTAGAACCAAGCTTCGACAGGACGTCCGCTGCAACATTGTTGTCGTGAACGACGTGATGGAACTCGAGACCATAGAATTTGTTCTCGAGCTTGTGGACTTCTAGGCAGTAGGCGTCCATGTTCTCCTTGTTGCGATCCCATGACTTGTTAACTTGGTTGATGACCGCTGCGGAGTCGCCGTAGACTAGTAGTCGCTTCACGCCCAGAGAGATTGCGAGGCGGAGCCCGTGTAGTAGAGCTTCATACTTGGGTTCATTGTTTGAGACCTTCCAGAAGATCTGCAGGACGTAATTGAGTTGTTCGCCATGTGGGGAAATCAAGAGTACCCCTGCACCCGCACCCTCGAGCTTGAGTGAGCCGTCGAAGTACATCACCCAATGCTCTGGTCACTCGGTTGGAGTTGGTAGCTGATTTTCCCGCCACTCCGCCATGAAGTCGACTAGTAGTCCTGGAAGTAGTGTTGCAGCTTCTGTGAGGTGATGAGCACTGCATACAGTAGCTTCGGTACTAGTTGGTAGCATGCCTTGGATTCTGACAGGACACGAAGTAGACTGGTTGCTGGACTGGGTAGGCGTGGTCGTCTTCCTGCCGCTCGACAACGATGGCAGTACTGACCACGTGGGTAGTCGCAGCAAGGTAGAGCAGTAGCTGCTCCTTTTTGCGGGGAGCTGTGAGGACTGGTGGCTTGGACAGGAAATCCTTGAGCTAAGCCAAAGCTTGATCTTCTTCTTGTGTCCACACGAACTTCTCCTGGTGCTTGAGTAGTTTGAAGAAGGGTAGCCCCCGTTCTCCAAGCTTCGAGATGAATCTGTTCAGGGCCGCCATACATCCAGTAAGCTTTTGCATGTCTTTGATGCAGGTGCGAGCTTTCATCTTGGTGATGGCGGAGATCTTCTCGGGATTGGCTTTGATGCCACGGTGGATTTTGATGAAGCCGAGTAGTTTTCCCGAAGGTACGCCGAAGACGCACTTGTTCGGGTTGAGCTTCCACTGGTACTCCCACAGAGATGCGAAAGTCTCTTCAAGATCGGCGATAAGCGTGTTGGAGTTTCGGGTCTTGACGACCATGTCATCCACGTAAGCCTCGACGTTCTTGTTGAGTTGTTTCGTGAAACACTTCTGGATAGCTCGCTGGTAGGTAGCACCAGCGTTCTTCAACCCGAACGACATTGTCGTGTAGCTGTAGGCGCCAAACGGGGTGATGAACGCGGTCTTCTCCTAGTCTTCTTCCTTGATCGCGATCTAGTGGTACCCAGAGTAGTAGTTGAAGAAGCAGAGCACATCGCAGGCCGCCATAGAGTCGCGGACTTGATCAATCCACGGCAACCCGAAGGGGTCCTTGGGGCAGTGCTTGTTGAGGTTTGTGTAGTCGACACACATCCTCCAATCGTTCGTGTTCTTCTTGCGGACGAGGACGGGGTTGGCAAGCCACTCAGGATGGAAGACTTCTCTGATGAAGCTGGCCGTGAGTAGTTTGGCGAGTTCCTTCTTGATGGTGTCCCGTCGTTTGTCGGCGAAACGGCGAAGATGTTGTCGTTTCGGGGTAGCTTTAGGGTCGATGTTGAGTGAGTGCTGATCAGCCTCCTGGGCACTCCTGGCATGTTCGCTGGCTTCCAAGCGAAGATGTCTCGGTTAGCCCGAAGGAAACTAACGAGTGTGTCTTCCTATTTCAGGTCAAGGCCCGCCCCGATCATGGTAGTCTTGCTACTGTCGCCTGTCCCGAGGTCGATCGCCTTGAGTTGCACTTCCTCAGATGGTGGAGGCATGTTGGCTTTGTCAGACTTCTTTGGAATCTGGAGTTCAGTTGGGGCAAGCTTCTTGGATGCAGCATAGATATCCATCACTGCATTAGGTACTTGATTAGTAGCTGTGAGTTCCACAACCTCTATGTCGCGGTCGAAGGATATCTTCAAGTCCCCTTGCAACTAGAGTACACCAGCCGAACTTGGCATTTTGAGTACCAAGTACGTGTAGTGGGGTACCGCCATGAACTTGGCGATAGCCGGTCTGCCGAGGATGGCATGGTAGGAAGTCTCGAAGTCCACAACCTCGAACTTGATGTACTCGGTGCGGTAATTCTCCCTGGTTTCCCCGAAGGTAACTGACAGGACCACTGAACTCAGTAGAATAGCCGCGTTCCCGGGGATGATGCCATAGAAAGGCGATGTGCTCTTGGTGAGCATGTGAGTGATGTTGAGCTTCATCTTCTTCAAGGTCTTGGTGAAAAGGACGTTGAGCCCGCTCCCACCATCGATGAGTACCTTGTTGAGTCAGAAGCCCACGACTACTGGTTTTAGGACGAGTGGAAAACGCCCTGGCTTGGAGAAGCTTGTCCATTGATCCGCGCGGGAGAAGGTGATGGGTACTTGTGACCACCTGAGAGGGGTCAAGACTACTGGTTCAATGTTCAAGACTTACCGTTTGGTGGCCTTCTGAGACCGCCTGGTGGGTAGTCCACCGAAGAGGACATTCATCGTCTTGTCGGGTTCTTGGAAGTCGCTGTTGCCTTCATCGGCTTTCTTCTTGCCTTTCTTGTCGTGAGGAGGCCGTGGGTCTGGAGAATATTTGAGTGCTCGCTGTAGTTGGTAGCACTGCTCAGTGGTGTGGTTGCCCTCCAGGTGCCACAGGCACTTCTCTTTCAGCAAGTCGTTGAAGCCGCCAGAGGCCTTCTTCGAGTTGTCTTTTTGCAGGGCACTGGATAGCCGCGACTGTGTTGTCTGGCTTGCGCTTGCGGTTAGGACCTGAGTAGTTGTGGTTGGGACCGCTTTGATCCCTGTTGTTGTTGTTGTTGCCGCCCGCGTTTTGCTTGCTCTTGCCGCGAATAGCATCGTACTTGGCGTTCGCCTTATCTTCTTCGTCGACCCATGAAGTGATCATGTCTTTGAGCTTTGTGATGGAACTCGGGCGGTGGCGACCGAAGTCTTCAAAGGTGCGACGGTGGTAGAGACCATCTTGGAAAAGGTCGATAACCTCCTTGTCGGTAACATTGACTACGGTGGCGCGCTTATCAAAGAAGCATCGCATGTACTTGCGTAGGGTCTCGCCCTGTTCCTGCTTCACCATAGCCAGGTCCATGCGAGTACCCGAGCGCCCCATGGCGCCCGCGAAGTTGCTGGTGAACTGATCCTTGAGCTGGTCCCACTTGTCGATCGAGTACTTTTCGAGCGACTCGAGCCAGTTAAGTGGAGCTTGGTTCAGACAGAAGGGGAAGTAGAGGCACTTCTTGTCATTGTTGCCACCAGCGTTTCCGATGGAGAGGGCGTAGCATCTGAGCCACTGGACTGGGTCTTGCTTCTCGTCATACTTGGTGATCTCCAGAGGCTTGAATTTCTCTGGGAGAAGCAGATTGTGAAGTTGAGACGAGAAGGCGGGGAAGCCGTCGTTTTCGCCTGCCGTGGAGGACTTCTTGTGTTGTATTTTTTCAATTCTGCGGCGGGCATCATAGCCGTCGCGTGAGGCACCAGTGATGTGGCTGTCTGCGTGGCCTCGGCCTCCGCGATTTCCTCTGCCACCGGCTCTCCTGCCAGTCCCGTGTGAGGAGCTCCCGCCGCTGCTGCCTCCGCCGCCAGCGTCACCATGATCAACAGCGCTGCGACTACCACTGGCGCCGCCTGCACTGTTACTGCCCTAAGAGGGTCCTCCAGCTGATGCCCTAGTACGGTTGGGGTTCTGCGGTAGTTCTCCTCGAGTACGGTTGCGTCCATTAGCTGGACTGCGACTTATGGCTTCATGGTTCTTGTGTTCACGGGTTCTGAGGGGAGGCACTTGAGTGACTCTGTTGTCGACTCTCATGAAGTAGGCGTCCTCCGTGAGCTTAGCGATGACTTCACCCGCAAACATCCCCTGAGCCTGACGTGCTATCATGGTGATAGACATGAGGCACTGTTCGGGGGTAGTGTGCACCCGGCTTTCAACTTGATCAAGTGCCTCTGTGAGATTCTGTATGGGAAGGCTTTCACGGAGACGTCTACGTTGTTCGTTCCGCTTCCTATTGTGCTCACGTTGGGCGCTCTTGTCGTCGTTAGTTTCATCCGCGGGTGCATTCGCGGACAACTCGTCTGCTGAGATATGTTCAAAGTACCGGTCGGGGCGGGTCCTTGAAGGTCCTAGCGTCTCGCCGGCAGCCATGAAGACTTGGCAATCAGGGGTGCCGAGACCGGAGTCAGTAGTCGCCACCTCTGTCGGAGTGTGCTCCTCTGTTGGAGCTAGGGGTGTTCCCTCCTGGAAGGGAAGCGAGTCGAGGTAGGTGATGCAGTGTGAGTTCCCACCTGTCAGGTCTGCAGGCTTGCGGTCTGGCCAGTAGACGAATCTCTCGGTGGGTGTAGATGTTATAACCAGGCCGGTAGCTGGTCCTGACAGTGGTTGCTCAGTCGTGGGGTTCTCGGACTCGGGCTCGTCGGGATCCGATCCGAAGTCCAACTCGTAGGAGGAGTCCGAGTAGTAGCAGGAGGTGGGGTTGGAGTCCGAAGTGTAGTCGGAGACGATCCCCTTGCCGGCCCGGCGCGCAGTGAGAGCCTCCGCATGGGCCCTGCTAGCGTTGCAGAGGCTGTATGGGAAGAGCTCGTGGAGTGGGATGTCAGCACACGATGGCTCAGGAGCCGGCTCGCATCCGATGGCCCACGGGGATGTCGAGTTCGAGTTGGAGGCGGATCCGAACTCGAAGTCGGTGTGTTGGTTGTAGAGTGAAATTTCGCTGATTTTTCTGGGGAGGTCGCCCGTGATCACTTCGGGAAGCGTCACGAGCCCAATGTTCGGGTTGGGAGCCATGGTGAGTTGGCGACGAAAAGCTCCAGCGCCGTCAGCGGTGCAGACCCAAGACCTGAAGACGAAGGTGTCGCCACAGTTGAAGGCAACAGTTAGCTTGATGTAGATTGAAGCCGTCGAGTTCACCATGAGATCTTCGGCGAGAGCCCCTACCTGGTGCGCCAGCTGTTGGTGTTTTAGACCAGCAACCTACCAAGGGGAGTACCCGAGGTAGATGAATGTGGCCTCGTCGAGATCGGTAACTCGAAGGAAGCGACAAGTGGCACACAATTTAGACAGGTTCGGGCCGCGAGGTGTGTAATACCCTATGTCCTGTACGCTACGTAGCTCTAGATGGATTGGGTATGATTACAAGATGATGCGTATGAGAGAGGTAAAGGTCCCTGCCTCACCTTATATAGTCCGGGAGGCAGGGTTACAAGTCGGCTTGGGGAGAGAGTACTAGTCGGGTATGTCTAGGAGTTCCTCTACATGGTACATTACGTGCACAACTTCCTATCCGAGTACTCCTCCACCGTAGTCCTTGCGCCCCACGCTATCAGGTGCAGTGTGACCCAAGTCGAGTAGTCACAGGGGCCCATCGAGTAGTTGGTCCCGGTACCCACCGAGGTAGTGGGCCCAGGGAGATCCATACGACAGCTGGTAAGCGAGGCAGATTGGGTGAACAACTTACTGTATCTATCCAGCGCCTCTTGGCTTATCCCTTCCATTTGTCCTATAATGTCCAGCACACGCACCACCTTCTTCTTGCTTTTGGTCAAGGATGCAGGGGCAACCGTTTCTAGCTCAACACCAGCGATCCGCCGGCTGCGGCGTGGAGCTCCTGGGGTGCGGGCACGCTGACGGGTTCTGTTGAGGCACGGGGTGGGGAGGATCCAGGATGTCTCCGTAGTAATCTTCAACATGAATCTGAAGTGTTTGCTCGGTGGAGTCAGGGCGGATTGCTCCAGCCCCAACCCAGCACGCACGTCCCGTGGTAATGGCTCTGGAGATTTCCGCTGTTGGGAATACACCCTGGGAAAACATGGAACCAAGGGTAAGGGGGCAGCGACGAGTTGCCGGTGGCTCCTCCTCTCGGTAGACAGAGCTGTGCGAAGTCCATCACTGGCAATGGAGTCAGCCCACATTTTTCCAACGTGGGAGACCATGTACTGGTCTCAACCATGCCAGGTGCAGGAATTGATGGCCCACTATTAGCTTAGGTGGTTATGTGGATCGGCCCATCTTCCACAGCTCCAACCTCATGCACAACTGTTGTTGGCCCACTGCTGGCCCGAATGTCTTCAACTTGTTCCCCCCATAGGAACAGCCCCAACGATCAGTCCACGATCCTCAAAAGTTGATGGCTGTTGACGGTGAATTTCCGTCAACCTAGCCATGAGTTTACCTTTAATATTGGCATTGAATTATTATTCTAACCACTGGAACTAACCCCCTGAATATAACAAGTTCACTCTTGCATGCCGATTTTGGAGTTTATTGTTTACGCAGGAAATCTACGCTAAAGAGGAGACTTTCGGGATAAGTTCATCAAGCACCTTAGAAGAAGATCATGAAGCCCGACAAGAGTCAAGACACGCGATGAACATGACTCCAAATGACCCGTGGAGCGAAGCGTCAACATGCAAATCTTCAGGGACTCAACCAGGAAATGGTGAAGCTTGGATAGCAAGATTCAAGCCTTAACCGTGAAGGAAACGACATCAAAGGCCCACATGCAAGTGCACACAAATAAGGGGTCGCACGAGAAGCAACTGGGGAAGAAACCGGGGCCGAACCGGGTCGAAACAGGCCTAGGCGGACCGGCCTGGGCCGACCTGCCCAGCCCATTCCGGGCCCGGTTCTGTGGCCCCTTTGACCTAGCCGCCCTTCGGACTATTTATAGCCCCGTCGCCAAGAGCCACGAAGGGATACATTCGTCATCCGCTGCCGAGGAGCAGAGAAGAGAGGGACACCGTTCCGGAGAGGAGAGGGTCGAGATGGTTGACTAGGGTTCCCCTAGCCGATGTGGGAACCTTGCATGGAAGACCACATCGAAGTTCCCGTAGCTAGGATCAAGATCAAGGTATGATCCCGGTGGTGATCTTGTCCATGTATTGTACTCTCGTGTTGAATTTGCAAGATTGAATCCGATTTTTAACGATCAAGTGCTCTCTCTACGACTTTATCTTCGCTTGGTTTTGCTTCTTCCCCAATCTAGTCTATAGCTAGATTGCTTAGGGTGCTCTTGTAGTCATGGTGGCTAGAGGTGCATACCCGATCTACCGAGTATTTTCAACTTGTTCTTCTTGGACTCGCCCTAGGCTAACCCGCACGAATAGTGGTGCGTTGTAACAGGACGGTGGCTTTAAAAGGCGGGCGTCTTCGGAGTTGGAACGAAAGTCACGATTTAAAGAGGCTAGTTATGAGATTCGTTTGATTTATTCTTCTTTGCTTTGGAACTTCAACAAAGACCCAATCCAATCTCTAGATTGGTTTTATCTTTCTTTCTCTTGCTACCTCCGGTGTTTAGTAGATTAGATGCGTTTTATGGTTCTTCCATAGATTAGATGCAAAACCCCTTTTCAAGATCAAAGTGTTTTCCACTTATTAGATTGGATCTTCCGTTACACATTGTTCCACGAATTCGATACCTTGGGTTCACACTTAAGGGAAGAAGGGTCCCTTGACTACGACGGAGGACTTGTCCGCTTGCAAGTCCAAACAAACTTTGATACGAATATATACCGTCAACAAGCCCCTTTTTCTGGCGCCATTGCCGGGGAACAAGTAATCAAGATTCAATCTAGTATTGCGTTTGTGAATATTTTTAGTTTTTCTTTTGATTTTTCTTTTGCATCTCTTAATTTTGATCATCCTCAAAACAAAAAAAAAATCAATCTAGGGTTTTGCTAAACCCTAGTTTTCTTTTAGTTTCTTTTTTATTTATATTTGTTAACCCTAACCAGAGATGGACGGCTACATCTCCAACAAAAAAACATATATTTTGTGGATGGTCTAGAAAAATTTTGCTGGCAAAGGTGACGTTCAACACAAGATCTAAAAGCGGAGGCCGAAGAGCGATGGAATCTCCAAGAGAAACTCCACCTCCATGATCGAGAGGAGATCAACCTCATCGCCACTCATCCTAAGGAGATCGTTCCTCAAGACCGTCGGAGCAATCGACGTCAGCAAGTGGGAGATCAAGTTCAACATCGATGGCGTGAGGAGTGCACTCAACTCAACCATGATTCGAGGTATGCAACACAATTCATGTTAAATACATTCTACCTCATCATCACATCGGAAGGGAGGAGTCAAGGGAGAATGAAGCAAAGAAGACACAAAAGTTGTTTCATCCGTCAAGACCAAGAATCAACGCCCGCTTGCAAAGACCAAAAAAATGACTAAGCCGAAGAATAAACCTACACCGAAGCCAAGGATAGTGTAGAAGTGGGGCCCCAAGATTGCAACGCCCATAATGAGCATTGATCCGGAGTGAACAGAAGAAGTCTAGCTATAGACTATAAACGAAGCGCTTGGCGGGAGGCAACCCGTTCGTTAAGTCAAGAATAATCTACCGGGAGGACAACCCGTTGAAGAGTCAAGCTACTGGGAGGGCAACCCGTTGAATTTTTCAAGTTTTTCAAGTAAGTTGGTCTTAGAATTTGCTACGCATTACATATTATAAATTTCTATGTGGTTGAATAATTTGGAGACATTATAACTGCTCGGTCATTTTACTTGAATTTTATATTGATCATATACCAATGACTTGAGCCATCCGAAGTTTTGTTTGCATCTTTTAGAGAAACTAGTACCAAAAATTCAGCATATACCCAACCTTTCATCCTCTCCATGGTGTTAAGGTTGGCGTGTTTTACATGATAAAAACACACGAGTAGAGCCTTACTATGTTTCTTTATGTTTTAATCCTTGATGCATCATAGGACTCGCGTGAACCTAAGGAACTTGTTTTTTTTTTGTTTCATTCAACTTGACATCCATTAGTTTCTCTAGATTTAGAATTTTTCTAAGCCCCATTGACTTTATTTTTACTCAAAATATCTCTCTCGTGTTTGGCCAAAATTAGAACCAAAACCTATACCCCCACGGTCATGCCGGAGGAACTTGCTATCAATTAATGAAAGCAACCGATCCCGGCGCAACCAAAATAAACTTTATAATTGTCTTTGATGCCTAAAAGCTCCTCTAATGATATATTTGTACTCATCGCTAGCGATGAGTTAAGTTTTAAAGTTTCAAAATTAGAGGATTGATTAGCATCTAAACATATTTAAGGGAGGTTTTTGAGCTTGATTAATGTATTGTGCCTCACGATGCATCACGTGTCCACCATTTGGCATCTTGGGCACATGAAAAGGACAAGCATGGGGCAAAGCAAGGGCCTTGTTTTGTAGGAAATTAGTGGAAGCACAAGAGGAAAGGGAACAAGATGTGAAGTAAAACAATGGAGGTGGAAGATTAATCAAGCAAGCAAAGGTGTGGTTGTGAATGGTTTGGGCAATGGAATCTCGTGGATTGCGTGGACACAAGGAAAGAAGGGAGCAAGAAGCATCTCGAAGAAAGATCAAGTCCCCGGTGCTCCCCTTCGCCGGGTAAGTAATTTATGCATTTATTAATTTGTGTTCTCGAGTTCTTAGCCCATAAGTTTCAGAAACAACCTAGAAAAATTTTTGTTCCATGGTGTTGTAGGATCTTTTCATGTGATAGCCGAATCTTTTATTTCATTCATATTGATAATGCTTTGATGCCTAAGGCTAGCTACCATGCTTAATGGGAGTATGAGGTCCGCTACTCCCGTAGATTCCATCAACATATCTTTTGTAGGTTTAGCTAAAGTGGCGTTATGTACACACCTCAATAAATTAGTTTAGCTTCACATTAATAGGCGGTTGCATGTTCAAGAATCCATAAACCCTATGGGGCTAATATACATCCTAACTTGTGCACCTCACTCACCACCCTCCAACAATAATAATCAAGAAAATTCACCATAATAAACTCCACCCTCCATATACTTCCCTTGTGTGTTTTCCCACCAGCAAGCAACCCCGGTTGCACTCGTTGTGAGTTAGTGCAACAACAATATGGAAGATGACCACCAATTTCTTCACCTAGAAGACACGATCATTGAAAGCGCCATCATCAAGCTCTTCGAGGAGGCACTCGGTCTCCGAGTCTCCCCGAATCATGGAGGAAGATGTGGCACCACTGAGGAGCGACACGCTACCACTCGGTGGCATGAGGAGTTCACGAAGTTCATCCATGCATTATACCAAACCGCGAGGACACACGGAAGAGCCACCCGTTCCACCATGATGCTCAACTCGTTCATCCGCTCCACCACCATACACTCTGAGGTGTTCCAATGGATGTATCATGAAGACGGAGGAGGAGGAGGAGAGGCGTGTTCGTCTTGAGAAGAGGCTTAAGCCAAATGTTGATTTCGATGACACCGTCCAAGTGTTGGATTCTACTCAAATCTTGAGAAACCTTGGATTGGTGCGATTCTTTATGGAGTTGGTGCGAATACTCACAAGGAGCTTGATTCGAAAGTTGTTATGACGTTAGCACCAGACATTAATTAAAGGGTCATGCCTCTCATTTCGCCTTGAAGATGAAGAGCAACTAGTTCCTTATGGATATATTGAAGAACTACTCGGTTACAAGAAGGAAGCCTGAAGCAAGTTGATGTCCAAGAAAAAATGTTAGTAGGATTTTTGGGGGATGATTTCGAGAGAAGATTGCAAGGAACCCAAAATTTCTCCTTGTCGTGATTTCTTTGGGATCGAGTACATGAAGCGAGGAAAATAAATTAGTGGAGATGAGAGGAGAGGGTGCAAGTTGACGTTCCTCTTTCCAACATGGGGCTGAATTTATTTGTTGAAGGGAGACAAAATTGGTTAGAGGAAGGATTTCTTGTACCGACGAAAAGGAATAAAAAAGAAAAGTTGTGTAAGAGGGATCATCCTCCGTAGCCCAAAATGAAGGAGGAGCTACACATGAAGCTAATAAGCAACCTTGGAAGGATTCCAATGCCACCACCATATGAAGGAAGTATGTCAAATGCAAGCATGGGGGAGTGGGGCAGCCACGCCACCACATCCTCCACCATAGATGTTCCTCACGAAGTTTTCATGGCGCTCCATCCAACAAATGCAAGAGGAAGGAACCGCAAACATTGCCTATCAAATTGGGAACCTTCACCATTGGAGCAATTTAGAGTAAGAATGGCACAATCATAATACAAGCAAGGATACAACGTGCCGGACCATCAATATCAACCACCGGAAAATAAAGGAAGAAGGAGGAAGAGAAGAAAGTAAGAACGCTTCCAAATTCGGTTTGATTTTCTCCTTTTCCTTTTCTTTATTTTCAGCTTTTGTGCAAGTTTATATATGTGTAGCATTTTCTATTTTTATTTATTTTCAGCATGTGTGATAATAGTAGAGTTAGTTTAAGATCACCATGAATAAAGTTTCCCACCTTGATCAACCTTTGGTAAAAATATTAAATTGATGTCATGATAATATATGATGAAAAATTTCCACTTTGCTCAACTTTCATACTTGTTTTATGCATGATTAAGCTAATGCTCTCTTTAAATATGAATCATAAATTAATTAAATGCTAGCTTAATATTTTGTGGAGGTTATGATAAAAATAAGACCCATAGTGTTATTTTCAGGCTCTCAATTTTAGATGATTTGCTCTTAAAAATATATATGCTAATCTTGTCATTAATGCTACTTGCATTTTGCTCTACCTATCCAGAGCCATATATATATTGAGTGCATAAACCATAGTATACAAGAATCATTTTTTGGTGAGTTATTTCAGACCTTGATTTCTCTGGCCCGAGACTAAGAAGCTGGCCATTCCATTTTTGTGTATCTATCTTTTTGCTAGCCTTTCTATCCGTGCATTCTGTATCCCCACATCGGAGATTTCACAAACCTCGCTGGATATCCACCCTTAAAACCAAAAATATCATCTTTTGTGTTTACCTCCTTGACCACAACGTATCGTATGAGTACAGATCGTCAATTCAAGGAAGATCACAAAATGGTGCCAAGGTTGAAGATTTCAAGTATCTCTCCAAAGGAAAATATTTCTAGGACCTACCTTATCTCTATCACCTCTTTGCCCGAGGATGAGCAAACATCTAAGCATGGGGGAGGAGATAGGTACAATGCAATTTAGAGTTCAAGGGGAGCAAATAAAAAATGATGAAAGAAAAAAAAGAAGAAATGAGTATGAAAAAAAGAGAGATAAAGAAAAAAATATGTATGAAAAAATATATGAGTTTATAAAAGTAAAATAAAGTGAACTCCCCGGTTCTCTAAAGTGCATTAGGAATCTCAAAAGTTTCACGATTTAAGATCCAAACGCATCTTTCCAACCATGTGCAATCCGATAACGAGGACTTCCTTTGTGCCTCGGGATCACTCTTTGCCATTTGCACATGTCCACCTATCTCAAAGTGTGTGTATTTTTCTCTCCCCCTCCTTGATATAACATTATTTTCCAATGACCTTTTTGACGAGTCTCGGTAAGACCATGAGAAGCTTGTCTTGTTTTGACAACATCTCATTTATAATATCTTGGTAGGACTAAACTTTTTCCATATAGCTCCACATAAAGCCTTCCACTATATATATTGAGAGAGGAAAGGAGTAGAATGAATAGGCTTTGAGAGACAAGATGAGATGAGAGTACAAGAGCAAGATGCAAGGAAGTTTATTTTTGAACTTGGTTTAGCTCTTTTTCTTCATCTCGCTCTTATTTCAAAATTTCTAAGATTCATTCGAAATTTGGGAGCATGAGGTAATTACTTGTGGGAAGTGCTTAAATTAATATCAACCCTCCATAATGATGAAGGCTAGTACATTATGGAACTTTAATTATTAAATCCTTGAGAGCATTATGTTTTCTCGTGTATGATCAAGTGCAGGGTATAAGCAATGAAAGGCAACGCTGATATTCATTAAAGGCTTGCTCGAGGACGAGCAAGGTTTAAGCATGGGGGAGATGTTGACGGTGAATTTCCGTCAACCTAGCCATGAGTTTACCTTTAATGTTGGCATTGAATTATTATTCTAACCACTGGAACTAACCCCCTGTATATAACAAGTTCACTCTTGCATGTCGATTTTGGAGTTTATTGTTTATGCAGGAAATCTACGCTAAAGAGGAGACTTTCGGGATAAGTTCATCAAGCACCTTGGAAGAAGATCATGAAGCCTGACAAGAGTCAAGACACGCGATGAACATGACTCCAAATGACACGAGGACCGAAGCGTCAATATGCAAATCTTCAGGGACTCAACCAGGAAACGGCGAAGCTTGGATAGCAAGATTCAAGCCTTAACCGTGAAGGAAACGACGTCAAAGGCCCACATGCAAGTGCACACAAATAAGGGATCGCGCGGGGCTGAACCAGGCTAAAACGGGCTTGGGCCGACCGGCCCAGCCCATTCCGGGCCCGGTTCGGTGGCCCCTTTGACCTAGCCGCCCTTCGGACTATTTATAGACCCGTCGCCAAGAGCCACGAAGAGATACATTCGTCATCCACCGCCGAGGAGCAGAGAAGAGAGGGACACTGTTCCGGAGAGGAGAGGGTCGAGATGGTTGACTAGGGTTCCTGTTGACGGATAAAAGATGTATCCCTCTACGATCCGCAAGCCTACGGACCCCACACCTTTTTCACCACGCGATTCCCAAGGTTCTTGTCAATCCACGGAGCAAGGGGACTACAAGCGTTCGATCTACCTTCACACTCTAACTACTCAAACTCTAACTACGATTAAACTAGAAAACAACTAAACTACATTAGAGAGAATAATTAAGATATCAAGATAAAAGACACTCGCCCACGGGTCTACGATACTAGTGCATGCAATCACTTAAAGACATGAAAACCAATCTAATCTATCGGGGTTGTGACCACGGTTTCGCCCTTTCCCTCCTCTCGTACTGTCACTACGCGAAGGTATTCATGACTAGACCTATGATGGACACGGTGTATTGAATGGATCCAAGGAAGCATTGGAGCTCATACTCCCTTTACGGCATGGTAGCTAACCTTAAGCATTAAAGTATATTCAACACAAGATGATAGATAGATAATCCGACAAAGTGCGATTACATCTCAAGATCGATTACAACCCATGGACGAATAAGGAGATTACCCCATCAAGGTGCTGAACATAGCACCATTGATCATGGTTTCCTTTCCGACGGTGTCTTCCTTCTTCTCCACTTGTGGGTGCTTCCTTCGAGGTGGACAATCTCCCTCCGGAGATCTCCCTCCTCTCTCTCTAGCTTGTGGATGGCCTCCTGGTGTGAATGGCTCTCTCTCTGTCGAATGGCGGCGCCTCCAGGGTTTTAGGGTTGAAGATCCTTCGGGTGCAAGGGGGGCCGAACCGGCCACCGGAGTGGGCTGGGCCGGCTAGCCTGGGCTGACCGGCCTGGGCCCACCTCGGCCCGGTTCGGTCGCCCCTTCGCTCCCGTGGATCCTCATGTAATTATGCACTTTGCCCCCTCCACTTGCATGTCATCCTCGCGTCCAAGATGGAGGTTCTCCGCGCATGAAGTTCGGTCTTTTACGCTTCAATCCCCGGGGGTGTTCCTCGTAACACTTCGGTCCATGCCACCATTGGAAGTGATTTCATCAAGCTCATGAACATGAACAAGACTCAGTATGCTCCTTTGAACTTGTTGCGAATCCGTTCTTTATGTCCATGTTTTCCTACATAAACACAACACTTCCAAATGCATGCACATAGATGAACTCGTTATATGATTAGTGTGCCTAGTGGCGGGTTAGTTCCATAATCAAAACCAAACCAAAGTGTAATGAACATGCTAGGTGTACCAAAATACACCGTCAACATTGCCCCCACGCTTAACTCTTGCTCGTCCTCGAGCAAGTACTCATAAAAGAACTTCGTCCAAGGTGTTGTAATCATGTACCACTAATCCTTCCTCACAAGTTAGTCAATTCTTTCATCTTTAATACATAAACACAAAGTAATGATCATCAAACACAAACATGGGTGTTTAGAATTTTTACCACGTCAAGATTTACCCCAAAACTCAAACTCTTCACTCAAAGTCTTCAAATTCAGCCATGCTTACTTCTTTGCTTCCATCGAAGGGTTTTTATGATTTTAAAAACAAAATTTCTGCAACAAGTCTTAGACAAAAACCTTTCTCCAAGCTCTCACAAGTCACTCATATAAGGTGGCTATCCTAAACCAATTTTATAAAACTCTCACCTCCCATAAGTCTCTCATATAACATGTAAAGTGGAGCTATATGTAGGGCTAGCGCAATCAACACAAGTATTGTCAAACTAAGAACTTCCTCTAATGGTTGTTTACCTTTCAAAGCCAATGATCATGAGAATTAACCATATGTAAGAATATCAAGGATGTGAAGATTTAGAATGGTGGACATGTGCAAGGGCAAAAGAAAATTGTGACTACAAGGCACTGATGACGTCCTCGTTGTCGGATTGCACATGGTTGGAAAAGAATGAAAGTTTCATCTCTCAACAACGTGACATCCTTCCTTACACTTTATTTTTCTTTTCTTCCACTTCATCCATCCCTCTCATATCTTTATTGCTACCTTCTCTTTTCTTTTTTTCTTTTTCATTCTTTCACTCACATATATTTTTTCTTTCACATATATTTTTTTCTTTCTTTCTTTTCCATACTCATACTTTTTCTCTTTATTTTTCCCTCTCTTGACAATTTTTTAAAGCTCTCAACTCCTCTCTTTCTTGCATGCATACAATCTGAAATTTTAAATAATCCATGCTAGAGACGAGACGAAACTCTTGAAAGTAGGTTGTGTTCAAGGAATGCGATGTACAAAAGAGATGTATAAGGTTGGGTATGGAATTCGGCGATGTACGGGACTTCCGATGTGAAAGTCTCGTTACCAAATGTATGACGAGGCTAGCAACAAAAGATAAGCACAAGAACATGATCATTGCTCGAAATTAAAACTCACAAGAGAGAAGGATCCTAGCCCAACTCATCGTGCTAATCACACTTATGGTGGAGCAAAAAATAAATTGGCTTTGTATAGGATTTTTTCTTACTCTCAACATGGAAAAAGAGGTTTTGCTAACCTTTATTACAAGGGTTTTAAGATAATTTTCAGAACTGAAATCCCCCAATTTTTAGCATTGAACATAGCACAACTAACATGTGAAGCTCAAGATCGAAGTGTGGTATAGATACTTTAAGTAGTAGCAATTCCACTAAGCACCATGGTAAACGTTTTTCAAACCACACACTTATGTTCATATATCAAGAATAGAACATTAAACAAACAAGTGAATAAAAATGAGCATCACACAAGACACAAAATATATAAAGACTCTTTTTATTTGGTTTTCTTTGACTCAACACTAATTTAAGACACTTTCAAACATGCAAAAATTTAAAAAACACTCGAAAAAAGACTCATTAAACTCTAAGACTCTCGCTCGAAGATTAAACCAAACTTAAACTTGAAACTCAAAAGCTAAAGCTAGCAAGCTAGCTCTCCCCCACGCTAAAAACATACGACGTCCTCGTCGTATCTTACAAAATTCCTAAGGGGAAAACTAGACCTAGTGGTACTTTAAGCAAGTATTGCACCACTTGCCTCTCATGTTTCCAACCATGCCAAAAAGTTTGCGCACGTTACGGTTTAGGAACTTGTAGTCGTCTTCGACTACGCGCTCCAAGTCCTCCATACGCTGCTTCATCGCTTCCATGGCTTGGAGACATTGGTCGACCGACACGTAGAGATCCGCGATGGATTGACAGCAAGCTCGACAACACATCGGATGCAATCTGAAGCGGTCGTCATCACCATTATCTCCACCATCATCACCGTCGTCGTCGCCACCACCATTGTCGTCACCGCCGTCGTTGCCACCGTCGTCGCCACCACCGTTGTCGCCGCCGTTAGGGCCTTCGGGAGTCTTCTCTTTGGGCACCTCATCCCAAATGTAGAGGTTGTTATCATCTCTTCCGGTGGCCGCCCACGAGCTCGGGCTACAATCGTTAGAGTAGTCGCTACCCCATAATCCTTAGGCTCGGGCGACACCTCCTTGTAGTCTTTCCGCTTCATGCCTTGGATGCGTGCCGACCTTCGAACGGGCGTAGGGACCTTCGGTCCTTCGACGGGGTTGCGAGATGCGATAGCTCCGGTCGGGACACGCCCTCCGCAATGGATGCGGGCGGTCCTCTTGATCTCGACGGGTAGCTTGAGCTCGCATCGCTTCGCCTCCTCCATCGATGGCTCCTTGGCTTCTAGCTTCAACTCTAAGCTCCTTGGGGACACAATGGCTGCTGCAAGGGTGCAAAATATTGCTTGAAGGCGTTGATTCCCGAGCTCCCAATTCGGCCAAATAAATAGTCTGGAGAGGAAAGCCCTGGGAACCTCATTTTCCTTTTTTAAACTTCCCTTACAATTTTCTGACCAAAGAAGGAAGTCGAAAAGGAGCAATTCGGGCAAAAATCGGAGACGACCGCGGCGGGACCCGACCCGGGCCGGTCGGCCGGGGCCGGCCGCCCACCCCCGTCTCGGGGGCGGGCCGATCCGGTTTTCGTGCACCGCCCTTTTTTCGCCTCCTTAGCCCATGGGAAAAAGTTGGCTCAGTAAATATTCGTGAGAAACTCCGGAAAATTAAAAAAAACTATTTACAGAAATTCATGCCTTGTTTTTCGTCCTAGGCGGGACGTTCGGGCTCTTCTTCCATGGTGAAGACATCAACATGGTGAAGGGGCACAACGTTGGGCTCGTAGTAAACCTTAAGCTGTTGACCATTCACCATAAATTGATCGCCTTTTATATCCATGATGGTTACCGCTCCGTTGGAGAGCACCGAATGCACAACATAAGGTCTGTCCCACTTGCTTTGCTATTTCCCCTTTCCGAAGGTTTTAAACCTCGAATTGTAGAGGAGGACCTTATCTCCTTCTTTAAATTCTTTCTTTTTCAATCTTTTATCATATCACCTTTTGATTCTCTCTTTGTATATGCTTGCATTTTCATATGCTTTCAACCTCATCTCCTCTAGCTCACTTATTTGAATTCTTCATTTCACCACCGCGGCATCGAGATCGAGGTTCATCTCTTTAATCGCCCAATAGGCTTTATGTTCCAACTCAACCGGAAGGTGGCAAGCTTTTCCATAGACGAATTGATAAGGGGTCATACCTATCGGTGTCTTAAACGCCGTTCGATAAGCCCATAAAGCTCCGTCTAATTTCTTTGACCAATCTTTGCCTCCCTTCTCTATGATTATGTTGAGGATGCTTTTTAGTTGCTTATTTGACATTTCCGCTTGTCCGTTAGTTTATGGGTGATAGGCTGTCGAGACCCTATGTTCGATTCCCAACTTGGACAAGCACTTTTTGAAATTCTTCCCGGTGAAGTGAGTTCCTCCATCACTTATCAAGATTCTCGGTGTACCGAAATGAGGAAAAATCATGTTCTTGATCATAGTAATGGACTCCTCCGTGGAAGCTTTACGACATGGTATAGCCTCTACCCACTTGGATAAATAATCAACCATGACTAGGATATACTCAAATCCAAATGAGTTTTTAAAAGGCCCCATGAAGTCTATACCCCATACATCGAATATGTCGATTTGTAGGTTGTATTTCAAAGGAATAGAATTTCTTTGAGACATGTTTCCGGTTCTTTGGCATTTGGGGCATGATGCAACGTATCTTTTAGTATCTTCATGCATCTCCGGCCAAAGAATCCGCTCGACCATACTTTTGCTTGGGTTCGAAAATGACTATAGTGTCCATCGTACTCCGCCGAGTGGCACTTTCTCAAAATTTCTACCCTATCTTCTCATGGCACACATCTTCTTATGACTCCATCATTGCCAAGTTTGAAGAGGTATGGTGCATCCCAAAAGTATTTCCTACTTTCGGAGATTATCTTCTTTTGAGAGTTTTTATCTAGATGATCGAGAGACATCTTTCGAATTGCTCGAATGATATCGATCATCCAAGTGTCTTTATCAAGCTCTCTATAGAGGTGGTCATCTCTCATCTTATCTTCTATGGGCTCTTTATCATCTTGTCCATGATTCATCCTAGACAAATTATCCGCCACAACATTTTCCACCCCCTTTTTATCACGAATTTCAACATCAAATTCTTGGAGAAGAAGGATCCAACGAATCAAACGCGGTTTAGCTTCCTTCTTAGCAAAGAGGTACTTGATGGCTGCGTGATCGGTGTAAACAATGACTTGAATTCACGATGTAAGATCTGAATTTTTCGAAAGCAAATATCACCGCTAGCAACTCCTTTTCCATAGTGGCATAATTTGATTGTGCCCCACCAAGAGTTTTGCTAGCATAGTAAACGGCGTGAACTCGGCCTTCCTTTCTTTGACCCAAGACTGCGCCTACGGCGTAGTCACTTGCGTCACACATGATCTCGAAAGGTTGGCTCCAATCCTGAGGTTTAATGATGGGAGCACTCACCAATGCACTTTTCAAGGTTTGGAATGCCGCTAGGCACTTCTCATCAAAGTCAAAAGCCACATCCTTTTGAAGGAGATGCGTTAAAGGCTTAGTGATCTTTGAGAAGTCCTTAATAAATCTTCTATAGAATCCGGCATGGCCTAGAAAGCTCCTTAAGGACTTAACATCCGTAGGAGGTGGGAGTTGCTTAAACGTCTCTACCTTAGACTTGTCCACTTCAATTCCTCTCTCGGATATAACATGTCCGAGCACTATGCATTACTTAACCACTTTTCCAAATTAAAACCAAGTCTACCTCCGCACACCTCGTGGGGACTTTTTCCAAGTTTGCCAAGCAATACATGAACGTCTTCCCATAGACGGAAAACTCATCCATGAACACCTCGACAATTTCTTCGATGAATTCCGAAAATACGGCCATCATGCAACGTTGAAAAGAGGCTGGAGCGTTGCATAGACCGAAGGGCATCCTTCTATATGCAAACATTCCGTAAGGGCATGTAAACATTGTTTTGTGTTGATCGTCCGGGTGAATGGGAATTTCCATGAACCCAGAGTACCCATCGAGAAAGCAAAAATAAGCGTGGTTTGCTAATCTCTCGAGCATCTCGTCGATGAACGGTAGGGGGAAGTGATCTTTCTTCGTCGCTTTGTTAAGCTCACGATAATCGATACACATCCACCACACAGTCACAGTTCTTTGCGGTATCAATTCATTCTTCTCATTCTTCACCACGGTCAAACCTCCTTTCTTTGGTACACAATGTACCGGGCTCACCCATTCGCTATGCGGAACCGGGTAGATGATTCCGGCATCAAGTAACTTGATGACCTCTTTCTTTACTACCTCTCGCATGGCATGAGTTAGCCTCCTTTGGTGGTCCACTACGGGCTTACATTGGTCTTCCATTGGTATATGATGAGTGCAAAAGGCTGGGCTAATACCTTTGAGATCATTAATCGAATATCCAATCACCTTCCTATGTTTTTCAATAAAATCAGCAACTTCTCATTTTCTTCGGGGCTCAACTCGTTGCTCACGATGACTGAATAAGTTTTGTCTAGGCCCAAAAATTCGTACTTTAATCCTTTGGGCAAAGGTTTAAGGTCTACCTTGGGCGCTTGTGGCTCCTCGGATTTAATCTCTCCTATGTCTTCGAATTTTCCTTCCTCCACGCTTCCATCATGTGGTTCCAAACCTTTTTTGCTTCTTCTAGTTCTTCATCTTGTTGATCACTAATTTGATTTTCCATCACTCTTTGCAGCGGGTCTCTAAAGGTTTCAACAAAACAAAGGCTATCTATCTCTTCTACTTCTTCATCTTCGGGAGGAGAGGGTGTCAGGTGTTTAGTAGCACGAAGAAAGTTATAGTGTACTTTGTTCCATTAAGGTTCATTGTTACTTTGCCTTCTCCGGCATCTAACACGACATCAACCAACTTAAGAAAGGACCTACCTAAGATTATGTGATCATGATTACTATGGTAAGCATCAATAACAAAGAAATCAGTTGGTATATAATTTCTAGAGATTTTTACTTTCATGCTGCAAGCAATACCTAGAGGTTTAATAGTTCTACCATCTCCCATAATTAATTTCGTTGATGTTGGAGCTAAGTCTAGGTTGTGGTCTTGAACTTTATCGTAAATTTTAGAAGATAGGACACTTACTTGTGCTCCGATGTCGCATAACGCCTTGCATTAAACTCCGTTGATCTCGCAACTCAAGTGTGGTATCATCTTCTCTTCTTCTTCGGATCTTATCGCGTAGATTTTGGCGAGGCGAGCGTATGGTGATGCTTCGGGCTTGATCCCCATGATCCTCTTCACCTCGGCTATGTGTTCCGGATCCACTATGTCATCTCCAAAGAGTTTTTGGAAAATCTCACCGGTGGTTTCAAGGTCGTATGAATTTTCCGCTTTCTTGTCCAGTGGGAAATCCACTTCCAATGCTCTTGTCATTCCCTTTTGATTAGGGAACGGTCTTCTCTTGTCGAATACTTCTCCGTAATCGATAGGAACCCAATCCATTGGTTCGGACTCCCTTAGTGGCTTCATGGTTGACATGCTTCTCTTGTTTGTCTCATTTGATACGGCGAAGTCGATGCTCGGGGTAGCTCTTGACTTGATGTGTTCTTGTTCAAGCTTTTCCGTGATTGGTTCCTCTTTTGTGACTTTTGGGGTTGCCTCTTTAGAAAATTCATCACACTTCTTCCTCGAATTATATTCCGGTTCTTCGCAAGTCTTGTTTCTCAATCTCTTCGCATGGAAGCCGCTTTACTAACTTTTTGTAGAAGTGGAGCGGCTTCCATGAGTGTTTTCTCCATGAGATCCCCGCCTGCACACATTTCAACGTGTTGCATGCAACTAGGGGTTAGGGAAAAGAAAAATGTATGCAAGAGTCCGTCACCGGAGAAGCCGAGTCTTGGTCCTTGTTCGATCAACCCATTAAACCTATCCCAGGCTTGGTCTATCCCTTCCTCTTCTCCTTGCATGAAATTGATCACTTGCCTCCTTAGATGTTGACCCTTGCTAATTGGAAAGAACTTCTCGCAAAACTTCCTTGTCAACTTGTTCCAATTGCCTTCAACTTCAAAGGACGCAAATGAATACCATGTCTTTGCATTGCCGGCTAGTGAGTAGAGAAAGAGATTCCATTTGAACCATTCATCGGGGACTCCTTCTTGACGCACATTGTTGCCTATCGTCATGAAATGCCTTATGTGTCTATATGGGTTCTCTGTAACCATCCCTTCAAACGGGTTTGCCGCCACCATCTCGATGATCTTGGATTTAATCTCATACTCGGTCGCTTCGAGCTTCGAATCCGACTCTTGTACTTTTATGTCTTCACAACGAGGGCTAGCATAATCCCTTAATGATTTCTCTGGTTCTTCCACGGGTTGATTAACGAACGCCATCTAGACAATAAGGTAAAAACAAAAACAAAAACGAAACAAGTGGTTTTCTAGACAATATATGTTAGATATAGCAAATAAAAGATAAACTAAAATATAAAACTAAGTTAAATGCAAATCAAACGATGTAAACTAGCTTTCTCCCCGGCAACAGCGCCAGAAAAAGGGGCTTGTTGACGGATAAAAGACGTATCCCTCTACGATCCGCAAGTGTACGGACCCCACACCTTTTTCACCACGGGATTCCCAAGGTTCTTGTCAATCCGCGGAGCAAAGGGATTACAAGCGTTCGATCTACCTTCACACTCTAACTATGATTAAACTAGAAAACAACTAAACTACACTAGAGAGAATGATTAAGATATCAAGATAAAAGACACTCGCCCACGGGTCTACGATACTAGAGCATGCAATCACTTAAAGACATGAAAACCAATCTAATCTATCGGGGTTGTGACCACGGTTTCTCCCTTTCCCTCCTCTCGTACTATCACTACGCGAAGGTATTCATGACTAGACCTATGATGGACACGGTGTATTGAATGGATCCAAGGAAGCATTGGAGCTCATGCTCCCTTTACGGCATGGTAGCTAACCTTAAGCATTAAAGTATATTCAACACAAGATGATAGATAGATATTCTGACAAAGTGCGATTACATCTCAAGATCGATTACAACCCATGGACGAATAAGGAGATTACCCCATCAAGGTGTTGGACATAGCACCGTTGATCATGGTTTCCCTTCCGACGGTGTCTTCCTTCTTCTCAACTTGTGGGTGCTTCCTTCGAGGTGGACGATCTCCCTCCGAAGATCTCCCTCCTCTCTCTCTAGCTTGTGGATGGCCTCCTGGTGCGAATGGCTCTCTCTCTCTGTCGAATGGCAGCGCCTCCACGGTTTTAGGGTTGAAGATCCTTCGGGTGCAAGGAAAGGGGGGCCGAACCGGCCACAGGAGTGGGCTGGGCCGACCGGCCTGGGCCCACCTCGGTCCGGTTCGGAAGCCCCTTCGCTCCCGTGGGTCCTCGTGTAATTATGCTCTTTGCCCCCTCCACTTGCATGATTTTGACGATGTCATCCTCACGTCCAAGATGGAGGTTCTCCGCGCATGAAGTTCGGTCTTTTACGCTTCAATCCCCGGGGGTGTTTCTCGTAACACTTCGGTCCTTGCCACCATTGGAAGTGATTTCATCAAGCTCATGAACACAAACAAGACTACGTAAATGCTCCTTTGAACTTGTTGCGAATCCATCCTCTATGTCCATGTTTTCCTACATAAACACAACACTTCCAAATGCATGCACATAGATGAACTCGTTATATGATTAGTGTGCCTAGTGGCGGGTTAGTTCCATAATCAAAACCAAACCAAAGTGTAATGAACATGCTAGGTGTACCAAAATACACCGTCAACAGTTCCCCTAGCCGATGTGGGAACCTTGCATTGAAGACCACGTCGGAGTTCCCGGAGCTAGGATCAAGATCAAGGTAGGATCCCGGTGGTGATCTTGTCCATGTATTATACTCTCATGTTGAATTAGCAAGATTGAATCCGATTTCTAACGATCAAGTGCTTTCTCTACGACTTTGTCTTCGCTTGGGTTTGCTTCTTCCCCAATCTAGTCTATAGCTAGATTGCTTAGGGTGCTCTCGTAGTCATGGTGGCCAGAGGTGCATACCCGATCTACCGAGTATTTTCAACTTGTTCTTCTTGGACTTACCCTAGGCTAACCCGCACGAATAGTGGTGTGTTGTGACAGGACGGTGGCTTTAAAAGGCGGGCATCTTCGGAGTTGGAACGAAAGCCACAATTTAAAGAGGCTAGTTATGAGATTCTTTTGCTTTATTCTTCTTTGCTTTGGAACTTCAACAAAGACCCAATCCAATCTCTGGATTGGTTTTATCTCTCTTTCTCTTGCTACCTCCGGTGTTTAGTAGATTAGATGCGTTTTATGGTTCTTCCATAGATTAGATGCAAAACCCCTTTTCAAGATCAAAGTATTTTCCGCTTATTAGATTGGATCTTGCGTTACACATTGTTCCATGGATTCGATACCTTGGGTTCACACTTAAGGGAAGAAGGGTCCCTTGACTACGATGGAGGACTTGTCCGCTTGCAAGTCCAAACGAACTTTGATACGAATATATACCGTCAACAATGGCCCAACAGGAGCAAGGCCTCTTCCTGTAGCAGCCGCATCGGCCCAGCAGGAGAAACGTCTTCTCCCAGTGCACCCTCGTCCTCTTCATTTACTACCACGGAACCGCCGTCGACTAGCGATGCGACTTCAATGCCAGCCCAAGACCCCCGTCCTGCGCAGACGCAACACAAAACGGGCTCGTGCCTCCATCCCTGTCCCCCAAGGCGGACGCAGGGGAGGACGCATCGGGAAAAGGGACAGCCGCCATGTCTTCAATGTCGCCAGGGGAGGCCGAAGCACACCGCAGAGGGAGCACACCGAGGGAGGGCTGCAGAGTCTTGTGGTTCCACGTGGCAATCAGTCGCAGGCCGTGGCCCCAAACGGTCATGCACTGAGACCCGAGGGGCATCCCTTGGTCCCGGAGCCCGTAGAGGTGAACTGCGTTACCGCCTCCAATGGCGCTGTCGTTCGTTGTCAGAGGCGGGGCCGGAGGCGCCGTCGACCCCGTCTGCAGATCAATGGGGGTGATCACCAACTTGACCGAGTAGATCAAAGTACGCTTCACAGGAGGGACCTCCTCCACCAATGGTGGCTCCACAATCTCCAGGTCCATCATCGACGGAATCAGATCAGGGCTCAAACACCAGGCCGCAACTTTGAACACGTCGTGACGATCAGCCAAGTCAGGATGAACCCTACTAATTATGTTGATGGTGTATAATCGTATCAAACTTCATATGGATTTGCAAGTGGACAAATCCCCCGTCGTAGTCAAGGGACCCTTCTTCCCTCGAGTGGTGAACCCAAGGTATCAAATCCGTGGAACAATGTGCAATGCAAGGATTCAATCTAGTAAAGCAAGGAAAACTATCTTTTAAAGAAGCAAGTTGCATCCAATCTAATAGATCATCAAGAAAACACATCTAATCTACTAACACAAGAGGTAGCAAGAGAAAGCAAGAGATAACCGATCTAGAGAGTCTAGATCATGCATAAGTTGTAGCTCCAAACAAGATAAATGAAGATAGAAAAGTGAATCTCATTAAAAGCATCTTTAAACCGTGGCCTCCGGTCTGATTCCAAAAACACCCGCCTTTCAGAGCCACCGTTCTGTCACAATGCACCTCTATTCATGCGGGTAGTCTAGGGCAAGTTCGATAATAACAAGTTGAAATCACTTGGTCGGTCCGGTATGCACCTCTAGCCACCGCGGCTACAAGAGCACCCTATGCAATCTATCTTAAGTATAGATTGGGGAAGAAAACAAAACCAAGGGAGAACAAAATCATCGAGAAGGCACTTGATCGCTAGAAATCAGACTCACTATAAAACTTCACCATGAATGATTACATGAACAAGATCACCACTGGGATCCTACCTCAATCTTGATCCTTGATCCCGAGCTCCGACGTGGTCTCCCATGCAAGGTTCCCACGTCGGCTAGGGAGACCCTAGACAACTAGCATGACCCTCATCTCCGAGTTGGTGTCCCTCAAGCGTCTCTGCTCCTTGGCGGTGGATGACGAATTGATTGATGCGTGGCTCTCGGTCAGGGGACTATAAATAGCCTGAGAGGCACCTAGGTCAAAGGGGGGCCGACTGGTCCTTGAAACGGGCTGAGCCGGCCGGCCTGGGCCGACCGACCTCGGCCCATTTTTACCCAGTTCGTGGCCTCCATCGCCCGGCATTGGTTCCTGAGTCTTCTAGATCCCCCCCTTCTGCATGTGGGCCCTTGTCGTCAGTTTCTCTCCGAGTTGGACGAAGCTCCTTATCTCTCAAGATTCGGCACTTTTCTGGCTAGGTCCTCGGAGTTTTTCATCTTCTCGGGTTTGGTCCCTGGGCTTCTTGGAGTCATGTTTGCTTCATTGCATGACTTGTATCGGGCTTCAAGGTCTTGTCATGAGGTGCTTGATGAACTTATCCTGGAAGTCTTGCTTTCAACGCTAAAACCCTGCATAAACACTAAACTCCAAAACCGACATGCACGAATGAACTTGTTGTACCAAGGGGGTTAGTACCAATGGATAAGATATAAAACTCATGCCAACACCGAAGGTAAACTCATGGCTAGGTTGACAGAATTTCACCATCAACATCTCCCCCATGCTTAAACCTTGCTCGTCCTCGAGTAAGCCTTCGATGGATATCATCGTTGCCCTTCATTATTTAAACCTTGCACTTGATCATACACGAGAAAACATAATGCTCTCAAAAGTTTAGTTCTTTAAAGTTCCATAATGTACTAGCCTTCATCCCTACGGAGGGTAGATTAATAATTAAGCTCATCCCACAAGTATTAACATGCTCCCAAAATTCAAATGGATCTCAGAAATTTTGAAATAAAGAACGAGATGAAAAGGATCTAAACCAAGTTCAAAAATTTAAACCACCTTGCATCTTGCTCATGAACTCTCATCTCATCTTGTCTCTCAAGCCTATTTATTCAACTTCTTTCCCTCTCATAACATATATATGTGGTAGGCTTTTATATGGAGCTTTTTGGGAAAGTTTAATCCTACCAAGATATTATAAATAAGATGTTATCAAAACAAGATAAGCTTCTCATGGTCTTACCGAGACTCGTCAAAAAGGTCATTGGAAAATGATGTTATATCAAGGAGGGGGAGAGAAAAATACACACACTTGAGATAGGTGGACATGTGCAAATGGCAAAGAGTGATCCCGAGGCACAAAAGGAAGTCCTCGTTATCGGATTGCACATGGTTGGAAAAATAAGTTTGGATCTTTTAATCTTGAAACCTCAAAATTCCTAATGCACTTTAGAGAACTAGGGAGTTCACATTATTTCATTTTATTTTTACACATACTCATATTTTTCCTCTTTTTCTTTATACTCATTTTTTTCTTTTTCTTTCTTTTTTTCTCTTCACTTTTTTATTGCTCCCCTTGAACTCTAAAATTGCATTGTACCTACCTCCTCCCCCATGCTTAGACGTTTGCTCGTCCTCGGGCAAAGAGGTCATAGATATAAGGTAGGTACCGGAAATATTTTTACTTTGGAGAGATACTTGAAATATTCAATCTTGGCACCATCTTGCGATCTTCCTTGAGTTGATGATTCATACTCAATGATAGGTTGTGGTCAAGGAGGTAAATGCAAAAGATGATATTTGGTTTTAAGGGTGGATATCCAGCGAGGTTTGTGAAATCTCCGATGTGGGGATACACAATGCACGGATAAAAAGGCTAGCAATAAGATAGATACGCAAAAACAGAATGACCAGCTTCTTAGTCTCGGGCCAGAGAAATCAAGGCCTGAAATAACTCACCCAAAAATAAACTTGTATACTAAGTTTTTGCACTCAAATATTTATATGGCTTTGGATAGGTACAGCAACATGCAAGTGGTATTTATGACAAGGTTAGCATTACTTTTAAGAACAAAAATAAATCATCTTTAATCCATTTAAAACTTGAGAGCACATAAAACAATATGGTCTTTATTTTTATCATAACCTCCGCTAAAGTTTAAGCTAGCATTTAGATAATTTCAGATTTGTATTTTAAGAGATCATTAGCTTAATCATGCATAAAACAATTACAAAGATAAACAAAGTGGCAATTATAATCATATATCATCATGGCACAAATTTTGTAACTTTACCAAAGGCAAAAATAAGGTGGTGATTTTATTCATGATGAAAATAAAAACTAACACACATGCTGAAAATTTAAATAAAAAATGAAAACACTATGCATACATAGGCACATGCAAGCTGAAAATTAAAGAAAAGGGTGTAAGGAAAGATAACTAAAGCTCCTCCTCTCTCTAATCTTCTGCCGGTTGTTGATATTGATAGTCTTGGTTATTGTACCCTTTCTCATAATAGGATTGCACCACTCCTCCTATGAATTGTCCTGGCGGTGCTAGGTGAAGGCATCAAAACTCATAAGTGATGTTTGAATTTCCTTCACCCATTTGGTTTGCATTGGTTTGGATGGCTGCGATAATTTGCATGTTTCTCGCAGCGTATCCTCCAATGATGGCCACACTTTGTTGTAGTTGACGAAGATGTGCATATGGCTCCGCAAAGGCTACGTTGGGCACCGCAAAATTTGGTGGGGGCATGGCTGCACCACTCCCCCATGCTTGCATTGGTACACCATCGTAGTAACTCGACAGTGTTGGAATTCCTCCAATGGTGGCACATAGTTTTGTTTTGCACCTCCTTCTTGTGCCGAGGATGATCCTTCTTCTACAATCCTTCCTCTTTTATTTTTCTTCACTAGCACAAGAAGTCCTTCCTCTAACCAATCTTCTTCCCCTCAAGAAAAAGTCGTATCTTCCATCCGGAAGGGGAAAATTCACCTTGGCCACTTTGAAGCCTCCTCTCTCATCTCCACTTACGTACTTGCCTTGCTTCATGTACTCAAATCCTAGGGAATTCCCGGCTAGGAGATGCTTCGGGTTTCTTGGAATTCCTGGTCTCAAAGAGATAGCCAACTTGGAGACATAAAATCCCGAGCCAATATCTCCCAAACCTGATGTTGCTTCACAACACCACCGGTTGATAATAAGGTGAGTGGGGTCGATTGGCTGCCTGGCAATCAAAGCTAAGTAAATCCAATTCTACTCCGTGTTGGTTATCTTTGTCTCTCTCATTCTCCCCAAAATCCTTTTGCACATCCATGAGTGAACCACTTGGATGATGGGTTTCCGGCTAGTATTTCTTTGTTGACGGGCTCCTCCCGCGATCACACTCCAAAAACCTTCCAATGTGCCTTCATGCACATACACTTGTTCCGGGGCTCACTTTTGAAAACCAAGCAATTCCCTAATATACTAGGGAACCACTTGTTCAACTCCCTCCAAACGGAATGAGAAACTCGGCACTCCTTCATCAAGGATAGGCGCCATGGTCATGAGAATTTCCTAGGCGAATTCCTTGTGCGTGTTTGCCGACACTCCATTGGAGAATTGCACCCAAGTAAATATCTGTATGAAAACCCAACACTTGGAGAGATTGATCGTCGAAGTCGACGTGTGCCACAAGCCTCTTCTCAAGGCGAGTGAGCTTCTTCTCCTCCTCCTCTGTCGTGATGATAAACCCATTGGAATACCACGAAGCGTGTGGAGGTGGAGCGGATGATCGTGTCGAGCGGTGAGGTCGGACGGGCGGCTCCTCCGTACGTCCTTGAGATTCGGTGAACCTCATAGACGAGCTTCGTGTGGCCCTCATCCCATCGAGGAGAAGAGTGTCATTCCTCCTTGGCGGTGTCGTGTCCTCCTCCATACTCCGAGGAGACTCGGAAACCGAGTGCCTCCTCGAAGAGGTTGTCGATGATGGCTTGGACGATGATGTTCCCTTCTTCTTGGTGAAAAGACTTGTAGTTTTCTTCCATGGTTGCAGCACTCTCGCACAAATATATATCTGGGGTTTTAACCGGTAACAAGGTACACAAATATTATTTGGAGTATGGACTTTGAGTGGAATTAGGATGTGTTTTGTTGCACGAAACAAACGGGGTGGATGGCTAAGTCTAAGGTGGTTCTGAACTACAAACTAGAGCACACGAGCAAAGAGCTGGATGTGCGACTTACCTAGTACACTCATGCTTGCTTTGTTGCTTCGTGACCGCGAGCTCCACAGGGTTGCACCAAACATTCTCGTCCACTCCTTCACTTGCATTTTTGCTCCTTCCACTTGATGATTTTGCTTTGAGTCACTTCCATGCCCCCATGCGTCACATGCCTCCATGATATTCCTACAAAACAAGGCTTTGGCTGCCACCCCATGCTTGTCCTTTGCATGTGGTTTATAAAAGATATTGGAGGGGCATCCTGTGATGCATCATGGTGCATGTATGGTTAGGTTAACTAGATTGCCTCCCTATAAAGGTATTTTAATGCTAAGCACTCCTCTAATTTCGAAAATTAAAAATAAACTCAGAGCTTGCAATGAGTTCAAATATAAATTTAGAGGAGTTTTTAAAGCATTAAAAACAAATGTAAGTCGAAAAATATTTCTGACTACTTTTATGTTGGTCTCACCGGTATTGTTTGCTTTCATTAGTTGAGAGCAAGCTTTTCCCGGCTTGATCATGGGGGGCATAGGTTTAGGTTCTAATTTTGATTAGATGAGAGAGACTTTGGAAATAAAATTAAATGAGGCTTAGAAAAATTCTAACTCTAGAGAAACCAAGGATATGGATTTTTAAAACAACCAAAAGTTAAGTTTCTAGGTTCACGCGAGTCCTACCACGTGCTGAAATTTAAATAACATCTAGATACAAGTCGTGGCTCTACACATGTATTTTTAGCATGAAAAACAAGTAAATCACAACATCATAAAGAGGATGAATGATTGAGATAGGTTCTGAATTTATTTGGTTGTGGTTTCTCGAAAAAAAGCAAATAACATAAGATGGCTCATATAAAGGGTTTATGATCAAAGCAAAATATTCAACCGAGAATTATGTCTCTAATATTGTTCAACCACCTAAGTCTAATGTTTTGCATAGCAAAATTCAAAACTAAATTACTTGAAAAGACTCGAAAAACCTGGAATCGGGTTGTCCTCCCGGTAGCTTATTCTTGACTCGACGAAACGGGTTGCCTCCCGCCTAGCGCTTCGTTTATAGTCCATGGCTACACTTCTTCACTTGATTACTCTGGATCAACGCTCTTTGCAAGCGTTGCAATCTTGGGTATCCACTTCCGCACCATCTTGGGCACGAGTTTATTCTTCAGCTTAGTCATTTTTTGGTCTTCACAGGCTGGCTTTGTTCTTTGGTCTTGACGGATGCAACAACTTCCTTCATGTAGTGGCTCGGCATCTCAAACTTCGGTCCTTCGGTCATGATCTTCGTAGTTTCCTTAATGTGATCCTCCATCTCTTCCGAATGAGTTTGAGTAGCCTTCGCCTTTTCGAGACCTTGAGGTTGAATCAGATATTCTCCTTTGCTACCCATCGGGCGCCCGACAAGTTGTCCCACTTGCGTCTCTAGCATCTTCATCATGATGAACATCTCACGGATAGAGCTTCCGACCTCCGTCACCTTGCCATCTAAATTCTCCAATATTTTCTCCATAGCCTCAAACTTAGTGACGACATCCTTGTTGATCTTAGCTTGCTCGTCCATGAAGTCCTTCAATTGTGTGCAAAGAGGGACCAAATCTTGAATGGACGGACTCGCATGAAATCGGGGTTTACCTTGGACATGGACGTACTCCTCACACTCCTCGAATGTGGATCTTGCCTCGGCAACCTTTAGGTCTTGAGCTTCTTTCTCTATCTCCATCTTCTCCATCCTCCTCTTAAGTAAACCAATATGCCACTCAAGGAATTCGGCTCGCATGTATTCATTGAAATGCTCCAAAGCTTCCGCAATTGTCTCCATGGGCAACTGAACAAACATATCAATCTTGTTGCACAAACTTTGAGTCTTGGTCCGTGAATAAAATTCCTTCATAAAGTTCCTCATCAACACTTCCCAATATCGTTTTGACTCCGCCGGTAAAGTGTGGAACCAATGCAAAGCTTTTCCAAGTAGTGAGAACGGAAAAAATTCTTGCCCTCATTTGATCTTGAGTCACCCCATCCTCATCAAAAATTTGACATAGTTGAACAAATGCTTGGAGGTGAAGGTTCGGATCCTTTTCAGTCTTTACTTGTGAGAGGCGAGTGTTGCACCATGTGGATAGTTATCACGTTGATCTTGAACAGCCTTCCGGCGTCTTGAAGGTTTATGATAGGTAGATCAACGATGTCTGGGGTGCATAGCTCGATCTTGCGCTCCGGTTGCGATTGTTCTCCCACGGGCGGCGGTTGAGGTTGATCTTCCTTTGGACTTGGAGGTGGTGGTTCCCTTGGAGGTTTCGACGGTCCTTCGACTTTGGCTTTTGGATCTAGGGTTTTGAACCCTTTAGCTTGTGTTGCACGTCTCCTTTGCTTGTAAAGTTTTCCTGGATCATCTACAAAAGAAAGTTTGGGTTTCTTAGAGAGGTAGCCAACCATCTCCGGATAGGGTTAGCAAAAACAAAAAATCTAAAAAAGAAAAATTAGGGTTAATAAAAAACTAGATTAGGTTGATTTTTTTTTTAGGATGATCAAAGGTAAGAGATGCAAACGAAAATAAAAAAACTGAAAAATATTCACAAAAAAGCGATACTAGATTGGATCTTGATTGCTTGTTCCCCGGCAACGGCGCCAGAAAAAGGGGTTTGTTGACGGTGTATAATCGTATCAAACTTCATATGGATTTGCAAGCGGACAAATCCCCCGTCATAGTCAAGGGACCCTTCTTCTCTTGAGTGGTGAACCCAAGGTATCGAATCCGTGGAACAATGTGCACGCAAGGATTCAATCTAGTAAAGCAAGGAAAACTATCTTTTGAAGAAGCAAGTTGCATCTAATCTAAGAGATCATCAAGAAAGCACATCTAATCTACTAACTCAAGAGGTAGCAAGAGAGAACCGATTAGAGAGTCTAGATCATGCATAAGTTGTAGCTCCAAATAAGATGGATGAAGATAGAAAAGCGAATCTCATTAAAATCATCTTTAAATCATGGCCTCCGGGAAGATTCCGAAAACGCCCACCTTTCAGAGCCATCATTCTGTCACAACGCACCCCTATTCATGCGGGTACTCTAGGGCGAGTTCGATAAGAACAAGTTGAAATCACTTGGTCGGTCCCGTATGCACCTCTAGCCACCGCGACTACAAGAGCACCCTATGCAATCTATCATAAGTATAGATTGGGGAAGAAACAAAACCAAGGGAGAACAAAATCATCGAGAAGGCACTTGATCGCTAGAAATTGGATTCACTATAAAACTTCGCCATGAATGATTACATGAACAAGATCACCACCGGGATCCTACCTCAATCTTGATCCTTGCTCCGGAGCTTCGACGTGGTCTTCCATGCAAGGTTCCCACGTCGGCTAGGGAGACCCTAGACAACTAGCACGACCCTCATCTCCGAGATGGTGTCCCTCAAGCTTCTCTGCTCCTCGGCGGGGGATGACGAATTGATTGATGTGTGGCTCTCGGTCAGGGGGCTATAAATAGCTCGAGAGGCACCTAGGTCAAAGGGGGCCGACTTGGCCTCGAAACAGGCTGGGTCGACCGTCTTGGCCAACCGGCCTGGGCCCATTTCGGCCCAGTTCGTGGCCTCCTTCGCCCGGTGTCGGTTCCGGAGTCTTCTAGATCCTTCCCCTTATGCATGTGGGCCCGTGTCGTCAGTTTCTCTCTGTGTTGGACGAAGCTCCTTGTCTTGCAAGATTCGGCACTTTTCTGGCTAGGTCCTCGAAGTTTGTTATCTTTTGGGGTTTGGTCCCTGGGCTTCTTGGAGTCATGTTTGCTTCATTGCATGACTTGTACCGGGCTTCAAGGTCTTGTCATGAGGTGCTTGATGAACTTATCCCAGAAGTCTTGCTTTCAACACTAAAACCCTGCATAAACACTAAACTCCAAAACCGACATGCACGAATGAACTTGTTATACCAAGGGGGTTAGTACCAATGGATAAGATATAGAACTCATGCCAACACTGAAGGTAAACTCATGGCTAGGTTGACAGAATTTTACCGTCAACACTAATCCAGCAATGGTCGCACAGGAGAACCTCCGCCGTTGTGAGGTCCCAAGCATGGGCTGGGAAGCCGCTGATGTCCACCTCCACAGCAGATAACAGACTCCCGGCCTTGGAGTTCAGGAAGCGCGTCCAGCGCATGACATGCAGATAGAGAGATGTGGAGATGAAAGTCTGTCCGCCATTGAACACCCTTTTCGCTAGCTGTTCAGTCGGCAAGATCAAGAGGAACTTCGCATCCCCAAGACGTTGTAGGGATAGCAAGGAAACCTCGATCTCGAACTAGTTGGCAATCCTGGTCAGGATGAAATCAGAGCTGCCACTGAGCACGGCAACAACTAGAGTCCAACGAGCCAGTTCGTCTTCCCTCTGCACGATGGAGGGCGAGCGATACAGAATATGACGTGACGGCCGAGGGTGAGCAGCCCTAGTGGATGCACCATCATCCTCGCTGAAGGCCACCGGGACAGAGCTACCATCATCCACATCATGGGCATCCTGACGCTCAGCCGTAGACAGTCTCTCGTGACAGTGGCGCCCCTCCTCCACGTCCAGCACCATCGCTTTCGGCCACGCGAGCTCTCTGGCACACAAGCGGACAGAGCCGAGGTCACCAGAGGAAGCCCACAGCCGGTCGGGAAGGACTTCGGACCCTAGACCAGCCACTGGGACAGGAATGCCTCGGAGTGGGAATGGTCAGGCCACCACGAGCAGTCGAAGGAGTGACGACATAAGGTGTGGCAGCGAAAGCAACGTGTATTTGACCGGCAGCTCGCCGCACGGTGGTCCAGCGAGAAACAATTGAAGCATTTACCTCGGAGGTCCGCAAGGATCGATCGACAAGGACGAAGCTCTTGATGCCGACGTTCCTTGCGCATATGGCGGCTCTCCACTTCAGCCCAGCCATTAGCATCTGGAGCTCGCGCCGCCCGCTCGTGGCCGTGTGCGTCCTCAAGGAGGATGATACGGCACATCGTCCGTGGTGAGCCCCCACCCGCAGCAACCAAGGCCATCTGATTTGAAACACTAGACTCCTGCGAGGCTGCCGCCGGGGCCACACCAGAAAGGAGAACCTCCAAGAAAGACGGAGGAGCATCACCGCCCGTCTTCCCGGAGGGAGGGTAATCATCTCCCCAACGTTGAGCCTTGGAACAACCTGCAGTAGCAAGGTCAAGCACGACGGGAGGGGATCCTGGCGCCGGGGAAGAAAAGGCCGCCGGGCCGGCGCACGCCCGCCGCCCTTGAGGGTGGCCGCCAGGTCCGGAGTGGACGCCGGCATGGGGCTGGTGGACGGGGAGGGGGGAGGGGGGAGGGGGAGGGGGAAGACTAGAGGTCCCATCTTCCAAGGCTTCCTTCATGATAACATAAGGTACCGCAATTTCTCAAACATGGCCTTGGACATAAGATTGACACTTGCACCAAGCTCACAGAGAGCATTCATGATTTTCTGATAGTATATCGTGCAAATGATAGCCAGATAACCGGGGTCTCTCTTGTGTACAATTGTTGAATATTCCTAGGGATCAACACGGTTGTACTGGCTTCCCTGCAAAGCCAGTAGGTCATATCCGCCTAGATGGCTCACCCTATCTAGTGGACACCAGGCAAACATCTTCATAAGAGGATACGGGTTGCCCCGGAATATTTCCGTCTTCAGCAGAGGGAACCAAAGTAGCTAACCGAGCCAACTGGGTTTCTATAATATTGTTGAAGCTTAACTCCTCTTAAGAGCAGAACAGGGGCTATCAATTTTAACGTTAAGGTTTTCCAAATCCTTATCACTGGCAGCTAACTTCTTGTTGAAACCATCATTGATCTTAGCTTGCCCAAAAGCAAGATCTTTTGAGGAAGGTTGGTTGGGATTGAAAGAATTACCTTGATTACCTTCTTGATAATAAGAGCGTTGATTCCACGTTTGACCTCCTTGTGGACGATAGTCATTTTTATTGTCGTTCTTGAACATCACATTCTCCTGGGTAGTAGGGCAGTAATTCCCTAAATGCCTAGTGTAACCACATACTTCGTAGGTCATGCGAGCATACATAGCTTGAATCGTGGTGGCCATGTAGCCTTCTCATTGGTCGGATCATCCATTCGCTTCATTAATAGGTCCATCTTGGCGTTCAACATATCTGCTTCCTTGACAGTATGTGTACCCCTTTGACGTGGTTGAAGTCAATCATCACTCCATTCTTGGCTGGAGACCATCTTCTCAACAAGCTGAGTTACATTGGCAATAGTGAGTGAGAATAAAGCTCCTCCAGCAGTAGCATCAACATGTCCTAGGGCTGTCGGAGTCAGCCCATTATAGAAGTTTTGAAGAATAAGCTACTTGTCCATCCCATGATGAGGACAAGCCAAGATATACTCTTGAAGCCTTTCCCAAGATTCTGGGATAGTCTCATTTTCTGCTTGCTGAAAACTTGAAAAAGTCGTAGACGAATAGCATCTTCCTCCACCCCTCATATGGTGAAGGTGCTGCACAGTCCCAGGAACTGTTGCAAATGGGCGCTTGTGCCTTCATTAGGCTTGCCATAGAATGGGCTAGCATGTACCATCATAATGAGGCCAATCTTGATCTCGAAGTTCCTGTTCCCATTGTTGATCTCGGGGCCCGTAGGCACCTGATCAACAGAGGGAGCAGAGTAAGTCTTCTCAACATTGGGGTTGGCCATAGGAGTTGATGTAGATGGCACAAAGAAAGTTGGGTCGACTTCCGAATGTACACGCTAGGGAGAACCAAAATGAGTTCTTGCTCTCCTTACAAGTGACTCAGGATCTTCAATGAAATTCGGCGGTAAGTCGAAACCAGTCATGCACTACCTGTCTTCATCATGCAAAGATAAAGAAGACAATCAAGGTTAGCCTGCATTGAGAACTGCTTTACCCTGTCATGATTATAAACATATGCAAAGTGTTGTCATGTTATCCTTTAGCCTTCCCCGGCAACGGTGCCAGAAATGCTTGTTGACATTTCTTAACGTCATCACTAGGTTTGTATCCCCAGCAATGACGCCAGAAATGTTTGTCGACATTCCTTTACATCATTGCTAAGTTCGTGAGTTCCTAGCAATGATGCTAGAAATATTTTGATGGTAATCCTAACGTTTACAAGAATCTGCAAGCGCACGGATATACCATTGTAGCATTTTCCCAAAGGAGTATTCTAAAGGGTATCGAATCCAAGGAAGGCATGGTCGGATTAACATGTGCAACACTATGGCAATGAGTATAGATCAATGACGAGAATAAGTTAGGTTCTAAACACAGGGGTAAGATATGATAATGGTAGGGTAGTGTGAACACACCTAAACTCGTTCTCTCTATGGTACAGTACGGCTTATGAGGAAACATATGAGTTAGCTCTAGGTTCTAAGTATTATACATATAAAGTTAGTAGATATAAGTCAGTCACATAAGCATTGTATGAATATCAGCTCAGCACCCAAGCACAAACGGGGAGCTAACCGCTCGCATCACTTCCACACGACGTCGGTTGTTAGATTTTAGACTCCTACAGTGTACCCGAACGTGGAGGAGTACAAAGGGTCCAACGACTATCACTACCACGTCCTACCTCTATCAATCCGTGGGGCACACTCATATGCAACACAACTACTCAACCCAAGCACCATGCTTGTGTTGTTAACTAGACACTGACCGGCTCGGGCTATTGTGACCCAGGTCAGTGCCACCAGATAACTGCCACTTACACCGAGTATCATAGCTTGAACTCGAACTTCATACAACACAAACACGTGGTCTAACGGGATCAAACTACGCTAGTTATACAAACGGATTTGTGTTCTACTATGTCTATTCAACAAGATCAAAGGGTCGTGTTCATGAAGCACACGAGCCTCTAACTTATGAACAAACAACGAAGACATGAGTAAATCATTCATCAAGTGGATCGAAAGGCCTTGTTCATCAAGAACAGGAGCCTCTAAATGATGAACGAATGAAGAACACATGAACGAATCACTCATATATGCTAACACTACTTTATATGAAATAGCTGAATAACTGAAGTTGATCAAAGTCATACAATAAAATAAAGATACAAGAGAACTCATACCTAGATCCCAAAGTAGACTTGGAACCTGAAGTAGAGCTACTCTAGCCAACCTCCTAGCCTTGGAAACCAAAAGTGAGAGAGGAGTTGGAAAGTGAGTTGAGTAAGAAATGAGCCCCCCTCCCTTTTATTTATAGGCCTTGGACAACTTGTGGATGCTGCACCAACACCTCGATAATAGGCTCCAGGACCAACCAACAAGCTCCACGTGGAAGCCCGTGAGTGGAGGCCACAAGGTCGGTTTAGCTGACCTGTGGGGTCGGCCGACCCCCTATGGGCCCCGGTTGGGGTTTGGTTTCTCTAGGTGGTTGTCCTTTGGGCCCCTACGTCGATGCCCGGTATCCACTCGAGTTTGAGGCGGTTTGCCTGCCCGTGGGCCCTTCAATCCATGTGGCATCCATGTGTCGCCCTCTGATTCGTCGAGGTTTACCTCCCTTGGATTGGTGACATGGCTTGCATGCATGGGATCCTAGGTGGTAGCCCTTTCTTGGCTGAGGTGACGTGGCATGGACCATAGAAGGTGAGTTGTCACTTCTTTTATGCTTATTTTCCTGCAATCACAAAATCTCCAAGGACAAGTGGAACTACATTATTCTTAACTAAATGTTTGTAAGAAATGTCTTTTGCTCCTTTATTCATGAGTATATTGACGACTAAAGTAGGCACTTAACAGCCGTCAACACCGCCCTTTGTGGGTACCTCCACGGAGACATAGCTTTCCTTAGTGGGAGTGAACTCTGGTAAACAAATCCTTTGCCTCATGTTCTTATTGTATTCATCTCTCTTATTTGACCTAGAAACTCGTTTTGTCCCGATCTATAAATTTGTGTTGTTGCCTAACAAATCTTTGGTTGTAGAAGGTTCCTAGCATCTCTACTAAAGTTTTGAATAAAGTAGAATTGGTAGTTTTAGTTTTTATTTTAAATATCACTTTATTTTGTCCTGTTGCCGGGTCATCTGCCCCAGTGCCAGAATATCTGGCCACCGGATCATTTGGCACTACATCAGATAACCAGGCCTATTTGATATCGACTACTAGTTTTCAGGAATTTTTTAAATGGTTCTATTCACCTGCCTAAGCTGTCACAAGATTCTTTCAAGGGCGCGGCTCCACAACTCACTGGGGCGTGATCACGCTCGAGCGGCGCGACCGGGTGCGAGCAACAGCTTCCTCCATGGTTGGTGGTGTGGCCTGCCGATCCCTATGGCCACAGACGAAGCTAGCCGATGACCATGGGCGGAGCTCCACACGGCTAGGGGCAGAGCTCACTGACAGCCAACTCAGAGCTCCCTGTGGCCGGACGTGGAAGCTCGTCGGCAGCGTGGGCTGCACTCCCCACCGCCGGGCGCGGGAGGAGGGCAGGCGTGCCCCCCTGGTGGTTCACCATATTCATAACCTCACATTATGCAATGTGTCTCTTTTTTCCCAGGTTTACCGCATGTTGCATTCTTAGATTTTCAGTGTTCCAAATGTTTTATACGAATGTTGCAAATGTTCCATATGGATGTTGCAAAAAGAGATGGGATGTTGCATATGTTTCACACATATGTTGCAAATGTGATATCTCAATATTGTGTTTTTCAATGAAAGATTTGAATGTTTCAAGCAACATGAAACTATTGTTATAGTGTGATTTTTTTCTCATATTTGATTAATGATTATCAGCTATTTTTTAATATATTTTTTATATTACAAAAATTGATTTTTGATGTTGTGAATGTTGTGTTTCAACGTTGCTAATACTGTTTTCAGATGTTGTGAGCTGCGGGTCCAGTGTCCGGACACTACCGCCAGGAACGGATGTCCGGGCAAAGAGACGGATGTCCGGGCTAAGAATAATAGAGTGTAGATCAATTGTTAGATATATCGAAAGCTTTGGTCGCGCGTCGCCCCCGCGTAGGCGACCCGCGGCCCCCCAAACCCTAGCCGCCGCTAGCCACCGCCCACCATCCTCCGCCGCGCCGCCGCCCGAGCGGGTCGCCGGGATTCCACGCGGCCGCGAGGAAGGCGGCGGCGTGGCCTCGTCTCGCCTCCCTCTCGGCCGGTTCGGGCGGATCCGGCCGCTCGGGCCGGCGGCGGGATTCGTCGGCGCGGGCCGCCCCCGCGACGGCGGAGGCACGGCCTCCGGATCGGGCGGCGCATCGGCCGGATCTAGGGCTCGCGCGGCGGTTGCTGCCGTTTCTCCGTGCGACGACGACCGTGTCGGGAGGCGACTGCGGTGGCCATTGTAGGACGACAGCGGAGCGGCGGCGCCCTAGCTTGCGGCTAGCGTCTTTGCGCGCGCGCCGTCGGCGTGCTCCGGTTGCGTGCTTTGGAGTCCTGCGGCATGCTCCGGCCGCATGCCGGCGTGCCGAGGACGCCCCCGGACGAGGGGCGTGCGGTGTCCCGCCTCTAGGGGCCGGCGGCGCGGTCCGCGTGCCGGCGGGCGACGTGCGGCGCGCGCGGCCGGGCGTCCGGCGTGCAAGCTGGTGCCCTGCTCTCTGCTTCAGTGCTGCTGCTTGGCGTCACCATGGCGGTGGGGCTAGGGGTTGCCTCGAGCTTCGCGCGGCGCCGTGGTGGTGCTTCGGGAGGCACCGAGGCTTTCTAGGTGGTGGAGTTGCGGAGGTGGCGGTTTCGGCTTCGCGCTGGTCCATGTGCGGGTGGCAGGCGTGGTGCAGTCGGGCGAAGGTCCTCGCCGGTTGACGGTGGCCATGATGGCGGCGCTCTTGCGGCGTCGGTCTCCCTGCTGGGGGCATCATGGCGAGGCACTGCACTCTTGCTGCAGGGGGCCCAAGGTGAAAGCCTCGTCCTTCGGGACGTGCGACGATGGCGTCTTGGCGTCGTGTTCTGGAGCCCCGTCGCTAGTGGTGTAGAGCTTGCCGGTGGTGCTGCTGGTGGCGCGTTGGTCCGCGTTGTTGTCTGGGCGCTGAGGGCCCATGGGTTGTGGATGGCTTGAGCTGCTGTGCTTGTTGCGGTGGTGATCTCGGTGATGGCAGGGTGGAAGAGATGCTCTCATTGTGGCGTTTGTTACCTGAGTCTTTGGCAGAGAGAGTGAGGCGGTGGGTGAGGCGAGGCCCCCACGCAGAGTGGCCTGGATCAGTGTGCGTCCCTGGTGCTATGATGGGTGTGTTTGCTGACGCTTCTATGGATATGAGGGATCGACGGTTGTGCACGTGCAGTTTGAAGTTGATAGTCCCATGGTGGAGGAGTTTGGGGGGCTGGCGGTGCCTGCAACTGGTTGCGCTTCGGCGTGGCACAGCGTTGGTGACGACGGCGCAGGTGGCGGCGGCTTGTTTCAGTCTTCTCTCCCTGTTGGTTAGGGTTGGTGGTGTGTGGTTCTGAGTGTGTTTGTTTTGTTCAGGGTGTGTTCCGTGGTGGTGTCAGCTTCGGCTCGTTATGTATTATTGCTTCTTCTTCTTAAATGACAGAGCAGTGCTCCTGCTACCTTTTTCAAAAAAAGATCAATTGTTAGATCAAGTTCCAAACGTCGCAACGGCTACAATAAGATACCACAAGAAGACATTCCCAATGGTAAAATATTACCAAAACCCTCTAGTCCTAGTTGGCTAGTGGAGCTGAGGTATGGTCGCAACCACCCAGGTTCGATTTCTCGTTGGAGCGAATTATGGGGTTGATTTGAAAAAAATCCCCTCACCGGTGAAACCGGGGTTTGGGGGTTTTCCAAGCCGGGAGAAGGTTTCTTCTTCTTAATGAAAACCGTGGGGCGGTCTTACCCCCACCGGCTTGTTTTTTTAATGGTAAGATATTGAATGAATCCCACCATTTCGTTGAAGATTACTCCCATTATTTGCTTATATTTGCTTGGCTCAAAGACCAAGGAAAACACTCCCATTATTAGTTTTTCTTGGGAAAAACAATGGGGTTTTGTTGCGGATTTTGGTTACTGTCTGTATGTGTTTTACTCCCGAGATGTGCGTGCGAAGAATTACTACCACACCCATTCCTAAAGTGTCACTTTTAAGGGGAAAAAAGAATAAACTTGACAAAAGTGAATTTTTTGAGATTTCATAATAAGTCTTGCATAGATGAATGGAGGGAGTAACATTTTATGAGCCATTGAGCCAAAATAACTGGCAAAAGAATAGGCAGTGTCATAGCAGCAACAACGTATGATAATTTTCTAGTGCTACGAACTGCCAAATCATAAAGGTAAAAGAATCCCAAATTCTCCCCAGTCTCCGCCGTGTAGCGCCCAGCTTTGGTTTAAAATGCACCCTCACAACTTAGTTAAAATATTACATCATCACCTCTCCTCAATAGTGACTTACTCTAACTCTGACACTCATATTTTTTTAATTCGTTAGCGGTTCTGCTCAAGTTAGCTCTAGACGCTGGCAGACCACCCCTCAAAGTTTGAGAGAATTCCCTCATTAGCACTCAAAAAACTTCCTCTTACCTCATTAGCACTCAAAAAACTTCGTTGTCCTTATTTGGCACTCAAAATTATACTCTCTTCCTTTCTTAGCGCTTTCGTCAACTCTATTAGCATTTTCCATTAAAAACATTGTTCAACACATTTGATGGACCAAAGTACCCCTCCCCTCTCCTCCTCAGAACACCGCCGCCCCGTGAGTAAAAAAAGAACGACGCCGCCCCGACCCTTATTCTGTCGCGTGTGCCCCCCGACGCGAACTACTCCCTCGATCCTTTCTCTCCTCACTTCCCTCCCCAAACCCTGGATCGATTACACGGCGGCGACGGCCATCAATCGAAGAAGGCAGTGGCGGCGGCCATCAGGTTTGGGCGGCCCATTTGCCCCCTCCCCGTCGGCATGGGGAGCGAAAGGCAAGGGGCACCAACCAGGCAAGGGGTGCCCACCAGGTTGGGGCACCCTGAGCATCAAGGCGGCGGGCACGGTGTGCACGAGGCCAGCGCAGGGGCTGATTTTGGCGAGGATGAAGGGGTAACCTTGCCTCTAGATGGCGCAGGTGTGTAAGGAATCAGATGCCCGTTAGCCTAAGAGGGGGAGGGGGTGAATTAGGCAACTTAAAACCTTAACCTATGGCTTCACTATTTTTGCACAAAGGTAAACTAAAACATACTATCTAGATGTGCATGTAGGGTTGTTCTAGTGTGAAACTCCCATCCCAAAATAAGGTTTGCAACCTATAGCCAATCCTAGCATGATACTACTCTAGGAAAGTAAAGGCAAGCAAAGATTGCAATAGAGTAAATGCGAAAACGTAAAGGGGATGAGAGGAAGCAAACTCTTGACACGCGATTTATCCCATGGTATCGGTAGGCACTAAGCCACCCCTAGTCCACGTTGTTCAAGCACTCACACAAGAGTATTGCTACCCGGTCACCAAGTCTCTCCCAATAGCACCACTTGACTCGCCACAAAGGCTAGCCACTTAGGCACTTGCCAAGGTCCCTTGGTCACCTTGATGCCGCCTCCACTAAGGAGCTTCTCCACCAAGGAAGGGGGTCTCCACGTCCCCCGCACAAAGTGTCCTCGCCGCTCCACACCAAGCCGGATGGTCGATGACGATTGCCGGTGAGCCACTTAGGCCCCAAGGCTTCCGGCGAACCTTGTACACCTTGATTCACTCAAGAATCACCTCACAAGGTTGGCACAACCTTGCACTCACTCAGCTCTAAGCTAAGCCTAGCACTAAGCACATACACTAACCATATGCAAGTCTAAGGATGAGCAATTAAGCACTTGGATGGATTGGATATGATCTTCAATGTGTCTTGAACTCCTCTGCACTTCCACACAATCTAGCAACCTCAAATGGGTGAGTGTAGGGGGTATAAATAGCCCAAGGCATCAAACTAGCCGTTGGCTAAAAGCTGATGAAAAAGATAGCATCGGATGAACCGATGCTATGCTTTTTTAGGGCGTCAGTTCATCCGGTGCCCCTCCCACGTCACATAGCCGTTGAGGTTCTCTGACACAATTGCTACGACGCTATGCACCGACGGTGCGTCGGATCATCCGGTGCTGAAGACCCCGCGTCCAAGTCGCTTCTGGTAGCTTTCACGCGACCGTCGGATAGACCGATGCTTCACCTTGACCAATGCGTCGGATCATCCGGTGCTGAAGGCTATGTCTTGGCACGTCTCTGTATGAATTCAAACTGAGCATCGGATAGACCGACGGTGTCCCCACTCAGACCGTCCGATCATCCGGTGCTATTGTCTTCGCTGCTCTTCCTCTGCAACTCGTCCGACGCTACTAAAAGATGGACCGTCGGTTCATCTGATGGTGCCTAGGGTTTCACCAGTGTACCAACTCGTCTGACGATTGCACCGACGCTTGCTGCTAAGGTACCGTCGATTCATTCGACGGTGTATTTTCTTTTCCTTTCTTGCTCGGTTTTGACCCTTGATTTTCTTATTTTGTCATGTGGTTTTCTTGCATCCTTGGGACCTAGAAGTGTCTACAAAGACATGCTAAAACAATATGGTTAGTCCCAATGATCATGTTGACATGAATCACCAAAATCAAACTCGAACTAATGGCATATGAGGCCATGTTCGCTACAATCTCCCCCTTTTTGATGATTTATGACAACACAACCAAAGCAAGCATAATTTTGCAAAAATTGACAGAGTTAGAACCACTTAGACTTGCTTGGATGCTTACCATCATCCAAACTCCCTCTAGATCAAACTTCCCCCTTTTTTATCTTCTCTTCCTATGTTCACATTCTCCCCCTTTGGTCTCATATCCTTGGAACCTAGCTTGCTTTGGTCTCACATTCTCCCCCTTAGGAATAAAATCTCCAAAAAGTCCAAAGCAAATTGGCTCCAAGACAACTAGCAAGTCCTAACAAACATAGCTCAAGGAGAAATGTTAAATACAAGGGAGAAAGCCGCATGAACCATGATCCATATGTATGATATCAATGAAGATACCACATGTAAGAATGACTAAGGTGGATCACAAGCTCATGAGACTAGCATGATACAAACTAAGCTCCCCCTAAGTGTGTGCACAAAAAGATAGTGTGGAAAACGAGTGCACAACTACAAACTTGTAAAACAAAGAAGCTTAGAGCATATCATGCAAGAAGGTAGCTTAAAGGACAAGTGATAAAACAAATGGGTTCTTGTTACATTACCACTTGTAGATATCACTTGTAGGAATTTTGATCATTGCATACCTCCGGGGGATGATCCTTTCTACCTTGTTGGCACCACATTGAGATGAGACACGTGGAAATGATATCACTAGGTGACACCACTTGAAAGAAGCTTGCATAGAAGACACTTGGGGTACCACAAGGATTAGGAATGTATGAGTACATTGCCTTTGAACTTATATAGAGACATAAGCTCGCAAGGACATGACTCAATAGCATGAAGATCATATTGCTATCTTCACTCTTTTAGAGATGTTAGATCACATTGAGAGTGAAATAGCATTCTCTTAGAATGAAGTGCCGCACCGGAACGTGTTGCCAAGGGACTACATAAGATAGGCTTGAAACAATGTTAGTCCCACAACCAAACCATAGGATGAGCTCCCCCTAAATGTGTGCATTTAGTCTTTGAATCACCAACCAAATGTATGCACATTGTTTATGACAACAAAAGGGAAACTAACCCTATAGCTTGCTCATGATGCAAAGAGATATATATGAAAACTTGGGCCATGAAAGAACAAGTGTAGCTTTCCTACACACTAATCAAACCATGTAAGTTGCTCATGGGTTAGCACATGACACAAGCAACCTACCATATGTAAACATTGAAACAAATGCAACCTAAACAAGGCAATGGAGCTACAATGATACAAGAGATAGGTACCAGTTTCCATTACCTCAACCGGGGAACTTGGGCAACACATGTCCAACTTGCAAGCTTGGCTTCTAGGCTTGAACCTTCACATCTTCTTTGTGCCAAGCCTCCCAAGTCCCCGCGCTCAAGGCCTTCAAGTGGCCTTTGGAACCCAAACCATTTGAGGCCCCTTCATGTTGATGATGACTTCCTTGGGCACCCAAATGGGTTGGTTCCAACCCCGCTCCTCCTTCATCTTCCCAACCTTGTGTGCAACCACCTTGCCATTAGCCTTCTTTTTGATGACGTAGGTGTTGCTCTTGGTCTTGTTATTGTGTTTGGGCTTGGTGTACACGAGGGAGCTCTTGATGGTGGGCTTCAACTTCTTCTTCTCGCCCTTGTCCATCTTCTTGACAAATTGAGGGCATTTGTAGAACTTGTGCCCTTCTCCATGACACTTGTAGCAAGTCACTGTTGTACCCTTCTCAAGATTCTTCACCATGGGATCACGGTTATCTTGAGAAGGTTGGACTTTGCTCTTCTTGTCTTGAGAGATGTCCACTTGTTCTTCATCATTCTTGCCCTTGCCCATCAAGTTAGCCAACTGAAGGACCGATACGGCGAACCAGAGAGGGGGGGAGTGAATTGGAGCCGATAAAAATTCTTCTCGAAGGACATGAAAACTCCAACAAGATGAATGCGGCTTCCAACACACGTCTCCGACTCACTACCCAAGTTGTCCAAGCCCACGTAGCCACTGGAGTGCCACTGGACCTAGGAACCAACACACAACCTTCCGACCCGAGAACGCAGCGGAACACCAAACCTCGAGTCTACAGACCAACACCGGTCAGACCGGTGAGCACCACCGGTCAGACCGGTCCCTGCTGGTGAAACTGGAGAACTTTCACTAAGTGGCTCCACACCGGTCAGACTGGTGAGACACACCGGTTAGACCGGTCACAGCCTGAAAGCCCCCAAAGCACCAAACAGGCCAACCGACCATCAAACTGACCCAAACTCGAAACAGCAGCAACACAGGACAACAGGGAACACACCCAGACATTCACCCTAGCAAAAACCCACTGAGGGTTGCACCGGTCAGACCGGTCAAGAGAACCGGTCAGACCGGTGTAGCCTGGGCAGCTTGGGATGAACAGCACCCGCGGGTCAACTCCCCCAAATCCAAACCTCGATCTCCCGAATCGCTCCATGGACTTGAACAAGACGTTGGGGATAATAAGAACACCTCATGAGGAGTCCATAGCCAAGTTTAATCCCACCAAAACTCATCCAAAAAGGAGGAATCGAAGAAATCCCGCCAAGAGCACCTCTAACCCTAGAACTTGGAAAACCCCAAAATGGAGCCCCTTTACTCACGGATTTGGGAGGGGAATCACAGCCCAAAGAACCACGAAGGGTCCCACAAATTTCCCCCATCAAATCCCAAGAGAAAGGTCCCAAAAACAACCCAAAGAAATCACCGAGAAAGGGCTCCAAAAATCACCACCAAGAACAACTGGGAACAACACATCCAAACCTTGAGGGACCACGCCGAATCATCTATACATGCAACAAAGGTTCATACAAGGTCTGGCTTGCCGCCCGATCATCCAACCCTCTCACAAGATCTCACCATGAAGCTCTCAAGCTAGTCCTATGAAAATCCTAAGGAAAATAGGAAGGAAAAAAGGAAAACAAATGAGCTAGGGTTCCAAGAGTTGGCTGCCATCCTCTCACCTCTTGGGTTATATGGAGGCAACTGAAAGTCTAAAACGCCCTTTCCTAATAACTAGCGATACAAGCCCCTCAAGGGCGGATTTGGAAGTCTTCATGTCTTCACCATCGGACGGATGCCCGGCGACCGCACACTACGTAGCCTCGACGCAAGCCATGCGATCCCGACACGTGTCCTCCGCTTCGAAGTCTCCGGACTGCGTCGTCGCACACCGGTCAGACCGGTGCTCACCACCGGCCGAGCCGGTACCCACCCGGTCGGACCGGTCCGGCACCGCCGCAAAGACCGTCTTCGGTTCTCCGGTCTTGGCTTTGTGGATCAACCAAGGAACCGAGTGGTTTTCTGGTGAACCACCGGAAACCCCGCGAACTCGGTGTAGCCTCCGCCAATCTCCACTCATGACTTAGCTCCCACGTAGTCCCGGCTTGACCTTGGTTTTGAGGCTCAACAAAGAAACCGTCCATGACTTCATCTTGCTGTTCATGCCACCATGCGGCCCGCACTTGACCCCGCTGGCCACTGGGTCCCTCGAACGAAGCCTACTTGTCTTCTCCACACCTGGAGGCCTCACCGGCGACGACCTTTCGCGCTTGTTCTTCACCTGCACCAACACCGGTCAAGCCGCAACCTGCACCTGCAATACTTAGCCAAGAATCAGTCCACGCAACGTTGTCAATCACTCATCACACAAGGAAGCGACCATCCACTGGTCCTCGAACCACACATGGTCCTCAATCTCCCCCTTGATGAGTGCATTGACAACACCCACACGAAAGTAACAAGAGCGAAAAGAAAAAGAAAAGAAACGAACAAAAAGAAACTCCAACAAGCGATCGAAAGCCAAACAAAGGCAAAGAGCAAGATCACTTGAAGAAGACAAGTCTCAGACCCCTTAGGCAAGGGCAACGGCTCGACACAACCGAGACAAAAACAAAGCTCAAGCAAAGAGCGGGAACCACCGAACCAAAGCTCAAACACCACAAAGAGCTCCCTCTGCACACATTCAAGCTCCCCCTGAACCAATGCACCTCCCCCTAGACGAATGCATGCAAACCGATCGAAAACGGGGCAGGCTGCAAAGCAACTTCAGCTCACACCGGTCAGACCGGTCATCACCACCGGTCAGACCGGTGCCTAAGATGTGCACAGGACCAGCACTCACACCGGTCAGACCGGTGACCCCGACCGGTCAGACCAGTGCACAACAGAGCCCAGAAATGGCTCGAAACCACCTGAAAACCTTATAAATGCACCCAGCAAGCCATTTAAAGCTCAAACTTCTCCCCCTTGTTGGCGATGCATGAATCAAGCCAAAAATGCAAAATATTCAACCTAGAGCTTCTCAAATAGACAAAATTCAACAAAGAATGCTACACATGTCCAAATGAGCAAGTTAGATACTCTATAGCTTCGTATCGACCTCAACTACATGATCACCAAGTTTCACAACCATTGGACGAAGCTAAGATGGATTTGGGCAATTTTGCGAAAAACTTGCCTCTCATGAGCAAAGTCCTAAACATATCAAGACATATCAAAATGGCAAAGCCACACAAACTTCATGCTAGGACAGCCATTCTAATCATAAGACCATCACAAACACCCACGAGCACCTCATGTCATGTCAAAGCCACCGAGCCATGTGCCTACTTCTATGTATGAGACTTCTCATTGGTAGGCATCATGCAACGGTTTAGCACCCAAAGAAAATTAAATTCAGCACATATGACATGGGAGCATATTTTCCAAGCATTTTACATTTCATTTTCAGATTCATATATGGTACATGAAATGTCTTTGTGACAAAAAGGAACTTATGCCCCTCCACAAGATGAAGCAAGAGGGCTAAACATTCATGATGGCAAATGAGCCTTTGGCCCCATATGATCAATAAATTAGCTATCCAACCACAAATTAAGAATAGCCATACCACTAAAACATGTCAAGATCATATAAAGGCATTTACACATGAGAGAGCATACATGTGACATTTTTTAAAAACATAGCTATCAACCATGGATTATTCATCAAGATCATCAAGAGCTAAGCCAAACTAACCATAGCATACCAAACAAGCTCACAAAGACATAAATAGCATTCCATGGTGAACAATGTATATAGGAGAAGCTTTTCCTATCCAATGCATATGATACAAACTGCATGCAAACTAAGATACAAGAATGCCTATACACATGTTACATATGCCATGCCAACTGCAAGAAATGCACAAAGGAAAGCTATACATATGTTGCAAAGGAGCTCCCACACACCCAACTCAAGAAATCAAACACACACCAAGTTCCCCTCGCAAACGAGTGAGAGTTGCTTGATCTAGGGGTTTGGTGAAAATATCGGCTAGTTGGTCATGTGTGGGTACATGGATCAAAGCTATCTTTCCTTTCTCTACGTTGTCTCTCAGAAAATGATACCTCACTTCTATGTGCTTGGTTTTGGAATGGAGCACTGGGTTCTTTACAATGCTTATGGCACTGGTGCTGTCACATTGAAGTGGGACATGGGTATACTCCTCACCAAAGTCACTCATGGTGTATGAAATCCAAAGGAGCTGAGAACAACAACTAGCAGCTGCAACATACTCTGCCTCGGTAGTGGATTGAGCAACACTCGATTGTTTGCGGGAAGACCAAGACACCAAAGAAGAACCCAAAAACTGGCAAGTCCCAGAAGTGGACTTCCTATCCAACCGACACCCGGCAAAATCCGCATTTGAAAAACCATGAAGTGCCAAAGAAGAGGACGCGGAGTACCAAAGGCCGAAGTCGGGAGTGTGACGCAAGTACCTGAAAATTCGCTTCACCGCTTGCCGATGCGAAGTCCTCGGAGACGCTTGAAAACGAGCACACAGACACATCGAGAACTGTATGTCCGGCCTTGTCGCCGTTAAGTAGAGGAGTGACCCGATCATGCTCCGGTACTCCTTCTGGTCCACGTGTTCACCTTCCTCGTCCACATCAAGAGCTGTAGTCGTACTATTCAGCGTCGTCATAGCCTTGGAGTCCTCCATCTTGAACTTCCGCACAATGTCCTTGGTGTACTTAGCCTGGTGCACAAATGTTCCTTCCTTTGATTGTTTGATTTGTAGCCCGAGGAAGAACTGCAACTCGCCCATCATGCTCATCTCAAATTCCCTGCTCACATCATCTGCAAACCTTGCAACAAGAGAGTGAGACGAGCCACCAAAGACAATATCATCCACGTACACCTGCACAATCAGGATATCTCTGCCCTACCTCAGCAAAAACAAGGTCTGATCGACCTTCCCCATCTCAAAACCTCTCTCAAACAAGAACCCCCTCAACCTGCCATACCAAGCTCTAGGCGCCTGCTTCAACCCATACAGCGCCTTCCTCAACTTGTACACCCGGTGGGGGTACTTTTCACTCTCAAACCCCGGAGGTTGCCTCACATACACTTCTTCCTCCAACACACCATTCAGAAAAGCACTCTTTACATCCATTTGGTGCAACTTGAACCCTTTAGCCACGGAAAAGGCTAGAAGGATCCTAATCGCCTCCAAACGGGCTACGGGAGCAAAGGTCTCCTCGTAGTCAATCCCTTCCTTCTGACTGAACCCTTGAACAACAAGCCTCGACATGTTCCTCACAACCTCACCTTTCTCTCCCTCTTTGTTCTTCCACACCCACTTTGTACCAATCGGCTTACACCCTGCGGGAGGGTCAACCAACTCCCAAACCTAATTCCTCTCAAAGTTCTCCAACTTGAGGACAAGGAGTGTCCCAGTGGTCGATGGATGACCGCTCCTCAGTGATGAGTGATTAACAACGGGTGTTGGACTGACTCTTGGCTTAGTGCGCAGGTGTAGGCTGCGGCCTAGTCAGTGTTGTTGCAGGTGAAGAACAGACGAGAAAGGTCTTCAGCCTTGAGGGGCCTCCGGGAGATGGAGAGACAAGTAGGCTCGGTTCGAGGGACCCGGTGGACGACGGGACTAGGTGCGGGTCACATGGTGGCGAGATGAGCAAGACGAAGTCATGGACGATCGAGCCGGTGCACGGTGGCGGTCGAGTAAAGTGGTTTGGCGGGAGGCCGGACCGAGCACGCGGGGTTTGGTGGTTTGCCCACAAAACCATCGGCGGATGGTTTCTTGGTTTGGGCCTCAAAACCAAGTCCGAGGGCCCAACACGACGGAGACGGGATCCGAGCGTGTCGGAAGCTTCGAGGCGGAGGACACGCGGCGGGATCGCATGGCTTGCGTCGAGAGGACGCGGGGTGCGGCAAAGGTGTGGCCGTCCGATGGCAAGACTCACAAACATTACCTAAATGCCCCTGCGTGGTTGTATCGCCAGTAGTTAAGTTAGGGGTAGTCGAGTCATTTACCACTCTGGCGGGACCCGATATACAAGCCATGAGGGTGTGTGAGTGGCTCTCTCTCTCGGCGACTTAGGGTTTCATTTCCTCCCTCCCATTTCTCATTTTCGTAGTTATTTTCTTCTCCATTTTCTCTAGGCTAGCATGAGAGCTTCATGAGAGATTTGTTGAGAGGTATGGATGCTAGGGCGGCATGCTAGACCTTGTGAATCTTTCCTGGTTTGTATAGAAGATTCGGAGTTGCGTTTTTCGTGGCCTTTTTGTGCTTGTTTTCGTGCCTTTGTTCTCGGTGTGATTCCGCGGATTTGAGTGGGTTTCTCCCCGGATTTCTTTGAGGGAAACATGGATAGATGTCTCACGCATCTTTGTGATTCATCTTGTGCCCTCAAACGTCGGGAAACCACTTCGATTCGAGGCTTTTCGTTCGGTGCTCTAGCTTTCGGTGGTGCTCAACGGATTCGCGATTCCCGGTGATTTAGGGAGTTAGGAGGCAAGATTTTTGGGCTATAGCATCCTTGTGTGACGCTTTTCAAGTCCCCAAACTCTTGTCTCCACAGCTTCAACCGTTTGGGAAATCCGATGATAATTTGGGGGAGTTGACTTTCGGGGTCGGGCGTTTTTCTGCTCTGTCTGTGCCTCGCGGACGGTCCGCGCCCTCCTAGCGGACGGTCCGCGCCGCACGTGTTCGTCCCGTGTTCTTCGTGTTCTTGCTCGCCTTTCGTTTCGATCCGTTGCGTTTTTGAGTTTTGGTTGGACGGAGTTTCGCACGGTCCGCAGCAGAGGGAGGACGGTCCGCGGGTGCCTGGCGGACAGTCCGCGTGCTCCCCGCGGACGGTCCGTTATTCGGGTGCGTCTCTGTTGGTTCTATGTGCTTTATCAGACGGTCAGCGGCGTAGGGCCGGACAGTCCGCAGGGTTGGCACGGACGGTCCGCGGCATCAAGCCGGACAGTCCGCGAGGCCAGTGCGGACGGTCCGCCCCTCCTGGCCGGACGGTCCGCCAGAGCCTGTGAGCTTTGCTTCTTGGTTCGATTCCTCCCTTCCTTTCTCGTGCTTCCGCGTGTGCTTCAAGGAATCGTTCCTAAGGCTAGAGGTTGATCCGTAACTTCGTTGTCTTGGCGATTGGTGTGTGATTCGATCCATCGCTTGTGTGTGACCGGAATTTGACTAGGGCATAGGCCGGGTTCTTTTGGAAGAATTTTTACCCGCTCCTATTCACTCCCCCCCCCTCTCTAGTCGCCATCTGATCCTTCAATTGGTATCTGTAACACCCGAAAATTCCATCACAATAAAATTTTGCAAGCAACATGGTTTAGTTTTATTTCCTAAGGATTTAATAAATTTGAATAAATAAATGTGCCTTTAATTAAATTAAACAACATTTAATAATTAGAATCACCCAAGTGTTTGTGCATCATGTTGAAATGCATGAGTTTTGGTTGTGGTGTGATTTTAAAAGTCTTAAAATATTTGTGAAAAAGTCCTTAAAAATAATTGTGAAAAAATTGTGAAAATTTGTGTAAAAGTTTGAATTAAAAAAATGAAAGAAGGTTTGAATTTAAAATATGTTTGAAAAGTTGTTAAAAATAGTTTGTGAAAAGCCTTTAAAATAGTTGGAGAAATTTGTGTTAAAATTTGAATTTCAAAAGATGTAAAAGATTTGAATTTAAAAAGGTTTGAAATTGGTTTAAAAATGGATTTGAAAAAGAAAAGGAAAAAAAGAAAAAGAAAAAAAACAACAAACCCAACCCAATCCCGCCGGCCCATCAACTTCCGGCCCACCTCAACCCCTCCTTTCTATTCCTTCCGCGGCCCCACGCTCGCTTTCGGCCCACAAACGGCCCACCAGTGCCCCTCTCTCCCTCCTCTCTCCCTCTCACCGACGGACGGGGCCCACCCGTCAGCCCCGTCACCAACCTCCCGACGCCTCCCTTCTCCCGGCCGCGCCGGCCCCCTCCCGCGCCGCCGTCCCGCATCCCCCGGCTCCCCCGCGCCCGTCCGCCTCCTCCATCGAGCCATTAAGGCACCGCCCCACTCACCCACCGCCGCCTCGGCCCTTCCCCTACCCGTAACGGGCACCGCACCGAGCCGCCCGCCGCCGCCATTAATTGCCGGCCGGCGAGCTCCCACTCCACCGCCTTCGCGCCCTTCCCCTTCCCTCTCCGCCCTATAAAGGGGAAGCACCACCCCCTGCATCTCCCGCACCCCTCCCTTCCTCTCCTCCCTCTCCACAGCGCCGCCGCCGCGGAGCACCGCCGCCACCGCCGCCCCTCGCCACCGATCTCCTCCTACGGCCTCCCTCCCTCCTCTTCAAGACACCGGTGAGTTTCCTCTCCTTCTCCTCTTCCTCTCCATGCCCTCGCCGTCGAAAATGGCGCACCAGAGCCTTATTCCGGCCATCTCCGGCGAGCCCCGCCGCCGCCGCCGCCGCGCGCGCCGCCGCCGGCCGCCTCCCGCCGCCACTGCCGCCTGTGTGGCATCTGGGCCGTCCGATCGCGGCGAGCGGTCCAAATTAAAAGGGCCTCATAACCCCTTGATCGGTCCACCGTGGACCGGGTCCACAGGCGCGGTCCACCGCTTGCGTCAGCACCGCGTCATGCCTGCGTCAGCACCATCCAATCACGATTCGCCACGTGGCGCCACCAAGCTCACCCGCAGGCCACACAAGCAATTTTGCAAATAAGCCCCCCCATTTCTGGAAATTTCACATATGCCCTTCCACCTATATAAAGCCTTTCAAGCAGGTCCTTGTTTTTATGTTTTTAACCCTGAACTTCATAGTTTTCATGTTCAGCAGCCCATCCTTAACCTTGTACATGTTAGACCTCCTAGTTTCACACATAATTATGTTTAGGTCCCTGAAATCTTGTAGAAAACTCCATAAAATTCCTGATATTCACAATTTAGTCCTTGAATCTTGTTTCAGCCATATCTTTTCCATCCTAGCTTCGTTTTACGCGTTCTTGGTGTCCACGCGATCGTCTCTCCGAGCCCGCCATTTCTAAAAGCTTGTTTTAGTCTTTTGGTAATGTTTGATGTATTGTTTTATTTATTGCATGTTTTCTTACATGATCGTAGCCAACGCGCCGTTCGAGGAAGTTCAAGAGCAGAGCTTTGCAGTAAAGGAAAGTAGCTTATCGTTGGAGAAAGGCAAGTGACCCTAACCACCCTTCTACCTATGCTTTAATCAAGAATACTATAAATTAATCGGAACATGGAGAACCACCCAGGAAAACAGTGCAACCACAGTCCATATGGCTCTGGCTTAGCCAATTAATTAGGTGTGTGATTGTATTGACGACCTTATCCGAAAGGAACACGGGGGCTCGGGTTGCGGGGGTATAGCCCGGTTCTTTTGGGGTAGCGACCTTTGCTAAGGTGCTAACCACTAGGGAGGGTTATGGTCCGCCCCGAGTCAGAATCGTCGTGGGTTGTTGATGCTTTTGCATATCTTTGTAAAGGCTTCGTAGCGTCCCTATGCAATCACACATCGGAAGTGTGGTATTGTGCCTGATCAGCACATGCGTGGTTGGGTTCAAAGTTCTTCGTTACTTTTACGCGAACTGTGGGAAAAGTGTGCAACCTCCCAGCAGTGTAAAACGATCGATCAGCCGTGCTCATGGTCAAGAGCGGCCTGGACCCTCACATGATTAATTGAACTTAAAGATGGATTAATATTGCTTTCTGGTTATTCCTGTGGCCTTGCTGAGTACCAACCATAAGTGTACTCATCCTTGCTTACGCTGTTCAGAGAAGAATCCCGGAGTGGAGTACTTCACCAACTATGAGGAGTTCTGAGGATGCGATCAACCAGTCAGAAGCCTGTGGAAGATGAAGATGGAGTCGCATCTTCATAGTTATCGTTGTTCGTGTAAAGACCTTTGTGTCTACCTTCGTGAGTGTAATAAAAGTTAATAAACCTTTTCTGTACGTTTTGAGCAATGTCTTGTGATATTACACTCATGAGTCTATCATATGTGTGAAATTGTGATCCTGGCACACATATGAGATGCATTCGGTTTTCTACGGAAAATCGGGTGTGACAGAGTGGTATCAGAGCAATGCTGACTGTAGGACGCAGCCTCAGATAGAAATGGTCGATATTAAGGACTCTCTTTCTAGAAAACCTTTACAACATTCAAAATATCTTATTTACGCTTAAAAAATATTCTTTAACAAAATCAAATCTTTTGTTTTCTTCTGCAATGAATCTGATTCTTGTTCTTCCACATTGATCTACCACCCGTGTTTTCTAGGATAGTTTCTTAGGTTGCCTACCCTTCTATCAGTTTCGTTTCGATAGAACCGTTCTTGTGAGGACGTGCGATGTTAACGCTTCTTGGTTGTAAACATGCATGATTTGGATCTTTGACATGATTGAAATGTTTTTGTGGAGTGATGGCCACAAATGCATCAATAAAATAATTAAAGTTAAAATTTGAATCTTAACCCCTTTCTATCCTTCCGAATCTCGGGACGAGATTCTCTTTTAAGGGGGTAGGATTTGTAACACCCAAAAATTCCATCACAATAAAATATTGCAAGCAACATGGTTTAGTTTTATTTCCTAAGGATTTAATAAATTTGAATAAATAAATGTGCCTTTAATTAAATTAAACAACATTTAATAATTAGAATCACCCAAGTGTTTGTGCATCATGTTGAAATGCATGAGTTTTGGTTGTGGTGTGATTTTAAAAGTCTTAAAATATTTGTGAAAAAGTCCTTAAAAATAATTGTGAAAAAATTGTGAAAATTTGTGTAAAAGTTTGAATTAAAAAAATGAAAGAAGGTTTGAATTTAAAATATGTTTGAAAAGTTGTAAAAATAGTTTGTGAAAAGCCTTTAAAATAGTTGGAGAAATTTGTGTTAAAATTTGAATTTGAAAAGATGTAAAAGATTTGAATTTAAAAAGGTTTGAAATTGGTTTAAAAATGGATTTGAAAAAGAAAAGGAAAAAAAGAAAAAGAAAAAAACAACAAACCCAACCCAATCCCGCCGGCCCATCAACTTCCGGCCCACCTCAACCCCTCCTTTCTATTCCTTCCGCGCCCCCACGCTCGCTTTCGGCCCACAAACGGCCCACCAGTGCCCCTCTCTCCCTCCTCTCTCCCTCTCACCGACAGACGGGGCCCACCCGTCAGCCCCATCACCAACCTCCCGCCGCCTCCCTTCTCCCGGCCGCGCCGGCCTCCCGCGTCGGCCGTCCCGCCTCCCCGGCTCCCCCCGCGCCCGTCCGCCTCCTCCATTGAGCCATTAAGGCACCGCCCCACTCACTCACCGCCGCCTCGGCCCTTCCCCTCCCCGTAACGGGCGCCGCACCGAGCCGCCCGCCGCCGCCATTAATGGCCGGCCGGCGAGCTCCCACTCCACCGCCTCCGCGCCCTTCCCCCTTCCCTCTCCGCCCTATAAAGGGGCAGCACCACCCCCTGCATCTCCCGCACCCCTCCCTTCCTCTCCTCCCTCTCCGCAGCGCCGCCGCCGCGGAGCACCGCCGCCACCGCCACCCCTCGCCGCCGATCTCCTCCTACGGCCTCCCTCCCTCCTCTTCAAGACACCGGTGAGTTTCCTCTCCTTCTCCTCTTCCTCTCCATGCCATCGCCGTCGAAAATGGCGCACTGGAGCCTTATTCCGGCCATCTCCGGCGAGCCCCCCCGCCGCCACCGCGCGCGCGCCGCCGCCGGCCGCCTCCCCGCCGCCGCTGCCGCCTGTGTGGCATCTGGGCCGTCCGATCGCGGCGGGCGGTCCAGATTAAAAGGGCCTCATAACCCCTTGATCGGTCCACCGTGGACCGGTGGACCGGGTCCACGGGCGCGGTCCACCGCTTGCGTCAGCACCGCGTCATGCCTGCGTCAGCACCATCCAATCACGATTCGCCACGTGGCGCCACCAAGCTCACCCGCAGGCCGCCCAGGCAATTTTGCAAATAAGCCCCCCTATTTCTGGAAATTTCACATATGCCCTTCCACCTATATAAAGCCTTTCAAGCAGGTCCTTGTTTTTATGTTTTGAACCCTGAACTTCATATTTTCATGTTCAGCAGCCCATCCTTAACCTTTTACATGTTAGACCTCCTAGTTTCACACATAATTATGTTTAGGTCCCTGAAATCTTGCAGAAAACTCCATAAAATTCCTGATATTCACAATTTAGTCCCTGAATCTTGTTTCAGCCATATCTTTTCCATCCTAGCTCCGTTTTACGCGTTCTTGGTGTCCACGCGATCGTCTCTCCGAGCCCGTCATTTCTAAAAGCTTGTTTTAGTCTTTTGGTAATGTTTGGTGTATTGTTTTATTTATTGCATGTTTTCTTGCATGATCGTAGCCAACGCGCCGTTCGAGGAAGTTCAAGAGCAGAGCTTTGCAGTAAAGGAAAGTAGCTTATCGTTGGAGAAAGGCAAGTGACCCTAACCACCCTTCTACCTATGCTATAATCAAGAATACTATAAATTAATCGGAATATGGAGAACCACCCAGGAAAACAGTGCAACCACAGTCCATATGGCTCTGGCTTAGCCAATTAATTAGGTGTGTGATTGTATTGACGACCTTATCCGAAAGGAACACAGGGGGCTCCGGGTTGCAGGGGTATAGCCCGGTTCTTTTGGGGTAGCAGCCTTTGCTAAGGTGCTGACCACTAGGGAGGGTTATGGTCCGCCCTGAGCTGTAACTGTCATGGGTTGTTGATGCTTTTGCATATCTTTATAAAGGCTTCGTAGCGTCCCTATGCAATCACACCTCGGAAGTGTGGTATTGTGCCTGATCAGCACATGCGTGGTTAGGAGAGTTAGAGTCGAAATTGCTTGAATTGAAACATGAGAATGACTCTTTGAAACTTGCTCCTACTACTCCTGATGATGTTGAATGTCTTGAGTGTGATGCATGGTTGAATGAGATCAAGGTTCTTAATGAGAAGAATGCTTCCACTTTGGCAAAACTAGATGCTCTTAGGACTGAGTATGATGAGCTTAAGGCTAGACCTACTTTGCTTGGTGCCTGTAAATCATGTCCTACTATGCATGCTAGGCTTGTTGATGCTCGTTCTACCATTAGTTCTTTGGAAGCATCTTTGAAATCTCCTGTTGCAAATGCATGCTCTAGCTGTGATGAAGTTACTTTGCACAATCTTGAACTTACTTCCTGTTTGGATGTCATCTATGAGGAGAATGACTATTTGAGGAAGGTGTTGGGTTGGTTGTCTAGGCAGGAACCTCAATTGAAAATCATGATTGAGGAGTTCAAGAGAGCTGATGGTCGTGGTTTGGGGTTTGAGAAGTTGGGTGAGAAAGTGGGAGAGAACAGTGGGGAGAGTGTGTATGAGAAGTGTGTTGAGTCTAACCCCGAGTTTGAGGTGATTGGAGACATCCAAGTCCCACTTCCAAAAGCACCCAAGAACTCTTTCACACCAAAGCCCAACCACCTTTGCAACAAGCTTGACACAACCCAAGATCCACCCAAATTCCCACCTAAGACAAATGACTTCCAGAAACCGGTGAAGTTTGTGAGTGAGAAGGGTGAGAAGCCTAAAGAGAAGCCAGGGCCAAAACCAAAACCCATCCCCTTCAGGTGTGAGTACTGTGGCAAGGAGAGACACCTAGCCGAGTTTTGCTATAAGAGGAAGAGGGATGAGAGGCTTGCTAGGGAGCAAGCAAACCAGGAGACAGTATCGCCGGTCTCATGGTATTCCCGAGCCTAGAGTGCCACTTCCACGGGGTGTGGGAAGTGTGAAGAGTGTTGGTAGAGTTGGAGCTCAGGGTGGTAGGTTTGTTAGGAGAGATGATGGTGTGCGTGCTGGTGAGAGGTTTGGTCGGGCTCGTGGTGGTTTTGCTGGACGTCCCCCTACTCGTCCTCAATACGGGTTTAGGGGAGATGATCACAGCTTTGGGTTCCAGAGGAACTACGGACCACGTTTTCCCCCTCGTGGTGCCCGTACTTCTCCCATGGGACATGGGAAGTTTGGTGGCAAGGGAATGATGTTTGCTAACCCCTCTTTTGAGCAGATGGCTCGACACTGGTTTAACTTTCTTTGTGCTAACCCCAGTGTCGAGTCGCTAGCTCATTCTCGTTCTTGTTTCCCGATCGGCAGCGGGAGGCTTGGAGGACATTTGGTTGATCGACTCCGGGTGTTCTCGACACATGACCGGAGATAAGAAGTGGTTCTCCAGCCTCACCCCAGTGAAGGAATAGATGTACATCACATTTGAGGACAATGAATGAGGAAGGGTGATTTCTGAGGGTGTTGTGCATGTGAGTGGCAAGGTAACGTTGAAGAGAGTGGCTCTTGTGAAGTCTTTGGGTTTCAATTTGCTTTCAGTTTCTCAGTTGCTTGATGAGGGTTTTGAGGTGCATTTCAAGTCTGGCGAGTCTCGTTTGCTGGATTCTCGAGGTGATCTTGTCTGTATGATCGTCCCCGAGGGTCAGATTTTCAGGGCTGATTTCTCTCGTTCTTTGGGTCCTGCTCGCTGTTTTATGGCCGGTCCTTCTTCTGATTTGTGGAAATGGCATAGGTGGTTGGGGCACTTGAGCTTTGATTTGGTTTCCCACTTGAGTGGTCTTGACCTTGTCCGAGGATTGCCGAGGTTGAAGCTTGAGAAGGATTTGGTTTGTGCTCCGTGTAGGCATGGCAAGATGGTAGCCACTCCCCATCCACCCCTGACCCATGTCATGACCGAGCGTCCGACAGAGCTGTTGCACATGGATCTTGTTGGGCCAGCTCGAGTTCGCTCGGTGGGTGGGAAGTGGTATGTCCTTGTTGTGGTGGACGATTACTCTCGCTATGCTTGGGTGTTTTTCTTGGAAGACAAGAGTGAGACATTTGGTTTTGTTCGAGATCTGATCGTGAGGTTGAAAAACGAGAGGCATGGGAATGCTATTCGAGCTATCCGCAGTGATAATGGCTCAGAGTTCAAGAACTCTCGTTTTGATGCCTTTTGTCGTGATCTAGGTCTTGAACATCAGTATTCGACCCCTTATGTGCCCCCTCAAAATGGAGTTGTGGAAAGGAAAAATCGGACTCTTTGTGAGATGGCTAGGACGATGCTCGATGAGCACATGACTCCTAGGAGGTATTGGGCTGAGGCGGTCAATACGGCTTGTCATGTTTCCAACATGATTTTATTGCGAGCTTTCAAGAAGAAGACCTATTATGAGCTTATGCATGGTCGGGCACCCAAGGTGAGTCATTTCCGAGTCTTTGGCTGCAAGTGCTTTATTCTTAAGAAGGGAAAACTCGACAAGTTTGAGGCTAGGTCTAGTGATGGTATTTTCTTTGAATATGCTAACCATTCTAGAGCCTAAAGGGTGCTTAACCTTGAGACTAACAAAATCATGGAGACTTGCGAGGTAACCTTCGACGAGACAATGCCATGTACCTCTCTTGGCTTTGAATGTGCAGGTGAAGAGGAGATGGCCGAGGACCTCTTTGAGGAGGAGAAGGATGAAGCTGGAGATGATGATGGGGAGAACCATGCGCCTGAAGCTGAGTGTGTACCCACTACTTCCCCTACGACCACTACGGAGCGTGGACCGTCTACTTCATGGACAACGACGGTACAACAAGAGGACCAGGCGAGAGAAGCTAAAGTTGAGGGGGAGGTAGTCTCGAGGCGTGAGGCTCCCCGGCGGATTCAAGAAGTGCATCCCCTGTCGATGATCATTGGGAACATTGACGAACGCACTACACGGTCAAGGTCCAGGAATTCCTCTCATTTTGCTCATGCTGCTTTTGTTGCCACCTTTGAGCCCAAGAACATTGGATACGCTTTATCTGATGCAAACTGGGTCAATTTTATGCATGAGGAGTTGGAAAACTTTGAGAGGAACCAGGTGTGGGAGTTAGTTGAACCACCTCCAAATTGCCATGCTATAGGAACCAAGTGGGTTTGGAAGAACGAAGAGGGAGAGAATGGGATGGTTGTGAGGAACAAGTCCAGACTTGTTGCTCAGGGGTTTAGTCAGTAGGAGGGGATCGACTATGAGGAGACCTTTGCTCCCCGTGGCCCGTCTTGAGGCAATTCGGATCCTTCTAGCCTTTGTCGTGGCTAAAGGGTTCAAGTTGTTTCAGATGGATGTGACGAGTGCCTTTCTGAATGGGGTCATAGAGGAGGAGGTGTATGTGAAGCAGCCACCTGGGTTTGAGAGCGAGTTGTACCCACACAGGGTGTACAGGTTGAAAAGGGCTCTGTATGGCTTGAAATAGGCGCCCCGTGCTTGGTATGGGAGATTGAGAGGTTTTCTGTTGAGCAGAGGGTTTGTGATGGGTACCGTGGATAGGACCTTGTTTCTCCTCAAGCATGGAAATGACTTGTTGATTGTTCAGATACGTAGATGATATTGTCTTTGGTGGCTCGTCACATAACCTTGTTGCCAAGTTTGCAGATGAGATGAGCAGGGAGTTCGAGATGAGCATGATGGGCGAGTTGCAGTACTTTCTCGGGTTGCAGATCAAGCAAGTGAATGACGGAACTTTTGTGCACCAGACCAAGTACACGAAAGACATGCTGAGGAAGTTCCAGATGCAAGATGTGAACCCGATGTCGACTCCCATGGGTAGTACGGCCACTTTGGATGTAGACGAGGACGGAGAACCAGTGGACCAGCGGGAGTACAGGAGCATGATCGGCTCCCTCCTCTACCTGACGGCGACAAGGCCAGACATACAGTTCAGTGTGTGTCTGTGCGCTCGTTTTCAGGCTTCGCCGAGGACATCACATCGACAGGCCGTCAAGAGGATTTTCGGTACCTACATTCGCCCCCTGGTCTTGGCCTTTGGTATTCTTCCTCCTCGACTCTCTCTCTTCATGGTTTTTCCGATGCGGATTTTGCCGGGTCGTCGAGTCGAGAGGAAGTCTACTTCCGGTACTTGCCGCTTTCTTGGATCTTCGTTGGTTTCATGGTCTTCCCGCAAGCGCTCTAGTGTAGCTCGGTCTACCACCGAGGCGGAGTATGTTGCGGCCGCGAGTTGTTGTTCCCAATTGTTATGGATTTCATACACTTTGAGAGACTTTGGTGAGGAGTGCACCCGCATCCCACTTCTCTGTGATAGCACCAGTGCCATAAGCGTAGCCAAAAACCCAGTGCTTCACTCCAGAACCAAACACATAGAAGTGAGGTATCATTTCTTGAGGGACAATGTGGAAAAAGGAACCATTGTGTTGAGCCATGTCCCTACCCAAGATCAGCTAGCCGACATCTTTACAAAGCCTCTCGACCAAGCTACATTTGTGCGCTTGCGGGGGAACTTGGGGTTTGTTGCCCTTTCTAGTTGATTCTTGGGGGATTTCCTTTTTGTATCATATGTATCATACCATGTTTTACTTTGATGTATATACATGCTTTGCTTGATGTACAAACCATGGTAGGATAGCCATCTTGTCATATATCATGTTGCATTTGTATCATATTGCATTTTAGGATGATGAGCTTCTTTCATATGCCATATTTGAGTTTCTTTGGCTATTTGTGAGATATTGGTCATATGTGTGGAGAAATGGTGATGTGAGGCTATGCTCTTGGAATATTTGAGATATATGTGTTGTGAGATTGCCCTTTTTGAAATAAATGCTAATCTTGACTAATTTTTGGTGAAATGTGCTCCACTCATGTGTAGTAGTGTATCCATGTCACGTTTTGGTCTCAATGTGCTTTTTATGCTAAGATTGTGCTTGGATGCCTTTTTCTTGCATTTGGGCCAAAGGCCGAATATCATTGTGAATGTTTAGCCTATGTTGCATTCATGGGGGAGCATAAGCTTCTTTTTGCCGCAAAGGCACTTCATGTACCATGAAATGATTTAATCTTGAAAAGAAGTGTATAATGCTTGAAAAATGCTCCATCCATCATGTCTATGCTTAAAATGTCTTATGTTTCACATATGGGTGCAAAACATGTTGCATGATGTTCACCAGTGGAGAAGTCTCCCCGAAGTGGACACATGGCTCATGAGCTTTGACATGACATGCTTTGCTTTATGGGTGTTTGCCATGATCTTTTGCTGAGAATTTGATATCCTTGTATGATCTTTGAATGGTATGCATGTTTGTGGCTCAAGTGTGACATGGATAGGCTTTTACATGTGCAGCGAGCCTTCTTTTGGTAAAACTGCTTAAATCTGAAAATTTTGCTTTGTCACATGCTTGTATTTTCATATATTACTTGTTGTTGACGCAAAACGTGCACCTAGCACCAAACACACAGCAAGCCGAACAAGCTGGCTTCACACGCGCAAAGAGTCACGAGACGTGCCAGTCAATTTTTCCTGAAAATTAACAAAAGATAAAGTAGTTAGATACCAAAGCTTGGAACTTGTCGGGTGGTACCAGACAGTTCCATATTTACGGCTAGGAAGCCAGATGGGATGACACATAGCTATAAAGAGCTATCCGCCAATAAACTGAAATCATTCGGGAACTTATAAAAGAAAAAGTAACATTGCCGAATAGATGACGTAAGCATGACAGCGATCGGTCTTTGTTTGAACAAAGATGCACATGCACGAGGCCATGACCGATCCCCATGATAGTTAACATTAAATAAATGAATAAAGTAAAGCACGAACATAAAAATGTAATAAACAAGCATGCATAGATCCAAAGCACTAGTCTACCGCATGTCTAGGTACTTTGAAACCCGTCGGGTACGATGCCAAGCAAATCTATCCACCGCATGATACAACTTGCATGAAAACCGTACCACTTTCCACAAATAGATCTATCCACCGCATGATACAATCTAAATATGGAAAGCTAAAAGCATACGTCATTTAAAGCATGAATTACGCACGTGTTCTACTCGTGAAGAAACATAACCGAATACGGCTGAACAGCCGATTCGGGGTCCATGAAGAAGGAACGAACATTACCAAGCGAATAAACCTATCAGATTGATTTGAAATCTAATCCACCGGATGATTAGCTCCAAAGCAACCCAAAAACCTGCATCTACCGCATGATACTCAGTTCTTTCAAGATTTATACCAACGTTGGCAAGCTTGAACCCGCAACACGTAACAACCTAGATCGATTCGGTTTCGGCTATCGGAAAGCACAAGATCCACGTGTTAAAACACGAACTCGACTCGTACAAGGATCACGAGAGGGATAAAGCCGATCCAAATCTATCTAGATTGGGCAAAAGTGTGTTACATGAATCTAAACATAAAGTAAAAACTCAAAGCAACACGGGATAACTTAATGAATCTATTGAATCTTGCCAAAATCCAATAAAGCCGATAACTAGCTTCAAGCTAGATCTTAGCCGACCGCATGGCTCATGACCTAACAAGAAACCTTCTTGAACCAAGCTTGAATCTACCGCATGACACGAAGCATGGTAACAAGACTACTTGCATCAGATCTAAATCCATCGCATGATACTAGACATGATACAAGGTTGCCGGTACTCACGGAGGTCGACGGATCGATGAACCCTCTCGAAGAACTCGACGACACGACAAAAAGGACTCTAGGGTTTGGCGTAAGGCCGGTTTGTATTGAAGAATGATTGTGTGTATTACATACATTCAGGGCTCATATTTATACCCTGCCAAGTACCATCTCGAATGGATTCGCTGCCTAACTTATCTCTAAGCTTGATCGCCTATCCATCCATTCGTCCATCCTGCTTGAGCCACGTCACCGTCCAATCCCGCAAAATCAGCTCAACTGTTCCCTTGCCGAACGGGAGGAGATAGCCGACCGCAGACCTCTTTGCCGAATACATCTGAAAAAATCCTTTCCTTCCACCAAACGGACACCTCACCGAGCTGGACCCACAAGTTAGACTCCTTACCAAATTTTGGTGTTAACACATGCCCCTTCAATTGCGGGATAAAAGTGATTTTGTTCCGCAATTGACTCCAGCCACGAACATTTTCAAATCGAATCTGTCAACACCTGTTCTTCTTTCTTCACAATCCGTCGGAATCCTCGTCTAGATCCAAACCCTAGATCCCCTTGTTCTAAGCTCAAATCCCCAATGGCGGCTCAAAACCAAGATGCTCAGGTAAATTCCCCTCCTGGAAGCTTCATTCGGCATTTAGGTTTTCAATTTTACCTGAGATTTCTTTTCCGCTTTTCTTCAGGAGCCTTCTACTGAGCTTTTGATTCGCACCGAGGCCAATTCAAGATCCTATGACCTTGGTCCCGTGGGAAACTCTGATCCTCGAGATTTTATCGCGGCTGAATCTCAGAGGATCCCTTTCAAAGCGGCTCTGTCCCCACCTCCTCGGTGGCAAAATGCTTTCAAGAACTGGCCCTTGCCTCCAATCGCGGTGGAAAACTTGGTACGGAGGATCCTCGCGGACAAGAGTGCCATAACCCAAAACTCGGGATACCTTCCGCATTGCTCAGTGCTTGGAGTTATCCTTGGCCGAAACCCCCAAGAATGAAGACCTCCTGATAGCAGCTTGCCATTTTTGGTCAAACGGCATCAACGCCTTCCTCTTTGGCCACGGCCCGATGTCTCCAACTCTGGCCGATGTGTATATGATCACCGGCCTTGACATTACAGGATCCGTTCAACCCTGGGATTTCAGAAATTCTTCACGGCAAACAGGGGTGAAACCAGGGAGCGGATACAAGAACTACATCTTGAAACATATGAAGGACAAACCCCTTGGTGAAATTGAATACGAGCATTTACGAACATGTGGCTATGCGGAGTTCGTCTTCCGTGGTAAAGCCAATGAGCCTACCCTGAATCACATTGCCATGGCCTCTCATCTGGTCAGTGGCAACCGCCTCCCCCTTGGGAAATTCCTCTGGGCAGTGTGTACCATATGCTTCACCAAACTGTCACCCAGATGTACACTAGCCAGAGGATAGCATGTGTCAACGGTCCTTGGTGGTTTGTTCAAATGTGGCTGCAGCTTCACATGCATCAGATCGTTGGTGTCGATTTGAACACCAGGCTCTTCCCTTCATCCAATCACCCTGAAGGGGAACCTCAAGCCACCAGAGGATGCCAGAATTATGGAGAAGCAGCTTTAACTGTCCTTGTTCAGCAGGACATCAGCCAGCTTTTCGAGCTATTCTTCAAAGGTTTTCAAAATCCTCTCTGGCTCCCTTATCTGGATAATGACACTTTGATTTTCCTTTGTGAATTCTCTTTTGAGTCCGAACGCCAAGATGGGAGATTCCTAGAGATCCTAAATATCATAATTCGCCCATGCATCTTTGCCCGAATTTGAATTCAATGGAGGAAGGTCGACCCATAGTACTTATGAATATTATCGGCCCAATGTAATGGCTCGGCAACTTGGGTGTGGCCGGATGCCCCCAAGGCTCGTTTCTGCATGAATTCCTCAAGCCCAGAGAGGAAATCAAAGAACTTATGCACAGTAGCAGAGTCTTCCATTATGTGTGCAGTCCTATTGTCTACGCCTGGCCTTTTGTGCCCACAACCATAGCTCACTCCACCTTCAATTCCTAGTGGCAAGAATTCCATGATCATATCTTCAGTGAGCCTGTACACTTGTTCTGTGCAGAGTTGATGCCTGATTTTCAGCCAACTTCAGAGGTAATATAATTAACCTTTGGACCAGACATTTCCTCTTCCAATCATGATTCTGATCTTATTTCTTTTACTCACAGAACAGAGTGCCTGCCCCTCGAGCCAGGAATATCACCTACAATGCCGTAGGCCCGATCTCAGCACTGGGATTCAGGTCCCCAACTCTGGCTCAGCTAATGGCCAGGTTTGCCACAACAGACCCAAGCCTTTCCAGCCTTGCTGACAGGAGGCAAGGTTTGTCTCTGATTGCTCCTCCAAATGCCAAGAGGAGACGAACTGTCAAGAAAGTCCTTGTTGAGGTAAAATTTTTACTTTCTTGATCACAAGATTACTCTGTTCCTGACAAATCATATCTTGTGCATTTTCAGACCAGAGCCCAGCAATCTTCAGTGCCAGAACCTGCCAATGTCCCATCCACTGGTATGACCTTTACTGTCCTCTTTTGAGGATGAACACTGGCATTTATCTTTTAATTTGACATTTGCAGAAGAAACAATGGAAGAACAACATGTGGACGTCCCAGTGTCTCAACAAGCAAGTCCACTTAGGGTTGAATTACCTATCCCAGTGGAGATCTCATCTTCATCAGGGACTCAATCACCCTCTGCAGAAGCAATGAATTCTCCAGAGATGAATCTCCCAATCCAACCAGAACCATCAAGTCCTCCAAGGGCACAATCACCTGCTGGTCATGCAGAGACACCAACCCCAGCAGAGGTGAACCCATCTTCTCTTCAGCCAGAAGCCCATGAGTTTCCAGCAACTGCATCAACACCTCCTCACTTAGAAGCTTCAGCTCTACCTGGAACACCTTCTTCACCTGTGATTGCCCCTGAACAAAATCCTGCCCCAGCTCAAGAAATCAGACATGAGGTACTCATTTGCACTTAACTCTGCTACCTTTACTTTCAGCGCTCCTAACTCGGCAATACTGCTTTCTTAGGATCAGGCCCCATCATCATCAAGTCTGTCAACAGGGAACAATCTAGTTGCCGAGGCGATGGAAGGAGTGCATCAAACTCTGTCAGAGGCGGTGCTAGCAAAGCTCAGAGAAATTGTTGCCTGGCTAGAAAGAGACGCACAAGATCAGTTCAAGGATCTCGATCACTTTGAAGAGATGCTTGAATCTATTAGCCAAGAACTCCCTGAGGACATCAGTGCTTCTCTGGCATCTATCTGTGGCTTGGAAATCCACTATGTGCCCATAAGGCAGGCTTTGAGGAAAGTGCGCTCCCGCCCGGCTATTGAAAAGAAGAGAGCCAGTGCTGAACAAGCCATGAACGGGGCGCAATCCCAAACAGAGAGCCACAAAGATACATTGGCCAATCTGCAAGCTTCTTGTGATTCAAAAATTGCCAGGAAAGCTGCTCTGGAGGCAGAACTGAGAAGCCTGTCAGCTGAGATAGAGGCTGATAAAAAGAAAATAGCCGAGCTCCCTGGATTGATAGAGAAGACCCAAGAGGAAGCAAAATCGGCTATAGCCAAGATGGAACAATGCGACGCAGAACTCACCACCTTGTCTAGTGCCCAGAAAGATTGCCAGGAGCGGTTGGACAATTTCCGTCAAACAACATTAAATGTCCGTGGTGTGATTGCGAAATACCTGAACATTTAGACGCTTCCATTGATGTATAACCGAATTGTTCTCGCAATTTTATTTCCTTTTTCTCCTGCGCACCTTCAAGTGTAATGCTGAACGACCCATTCGGCAAAGAAATGCCAACACCCGAATGGCACTTTGACTCCTCTCAGCCGAGCCAGTCAACTGAATGTGACTCAGCCTAGAACTCCAAGCGACCCGCTAGCGGGCTGGCCAAGGAAACCTTTCCACCTTCCGATTTTCTTGGGATATGCGCCACGATCCAGAGCCACGAATCGAGGCCACGATCTGTCTTGCCAGGCCTATAAATGAAACCGTAGATGCCCCTAGCTCTCCACCAAGCCTTTTAGCTCTCGAATCTTTGCCAATCTCAGTTCTTCTTCTCTCCAAACAGTGCACATCCCAAAGCAACATGGTGCGCCGCCTCAACCGCCGCCGTGCCTCTGATGAGGCAGAGGGGAGCAGCGCCAATGCGCGCCGGAGGCAATGATCGCCGATTCCTCTTCTTTGACTCACCTTTGATCTTTTCTTGTTTTGACGATCATCTCCCTTTCAGGTTGATTCAGTGGAATCCGTCTCTCGCGCCGGCCAATCGGCCCCTTCCGGATGACTCCTCGAGAGTCCGACGGCCACTCCCCCCGTGCCCTACGGGGAACTCGACGCCCTCCGCTTCAAGGCGGAGCTGGAGACGGCCCAGCGCGAGTTGGAGGACGTCTCCAAAAAGGCGGGCATAGCCGAGCCGGGAGTGGGAGGACCGGCGCAAACAGTGCCGGAAACCATCGACGGTACAGCTCTGAAATCAAATCTTTGATCCAACCCGGCTTTTGATGCTAATCTCCTTTCTTCTTGCTCCTTGCAGCCCGCGATGCCGAGCTCAACCAGCTGAAGGCGCTGGTGGAGCAGCTGGCCGACAAGGTGAACGCCCGCGGTGACACGCCGGTGGAGCGCCTTGCTACGGTGGAGCACCGCGTTGACGAGGTGGCCACCCATGGCGTCCGCTTGGGCACTACCCTGGGCCTGGCTGCCATGGCGACGCACACGGACGTCGACTACTCCACCAGGCCGCGCGGCTTCCGGGGCGGCGCGCCAGAGGACATTGAGGAGATCGAGCTCATCTTGGAGCGCCTCGATGGCCATGGCGACGCCATTGCTGAAATCACTCATCCCCAATCTGTGCTGAACAGGCTTTTTGACTAGATTGTATTAGGGATGTTTGAATATCGGCAATAAATGAAGAACTTTTGAATTCTGTGCTTGCTCTGTGATGATTTTCTTTACATTTGCACCCGTGAATCTTGTTTTTCCTTAAACGTGTCCGGGGACTGTCTTGAGCCGAATACGCGAGAACAGATGCCCCTTGGCGCAAAATCCACAGAAGATCCTTGAATCGGCAATCCGTAAGCACTGTTCAAGCAAAAACCCTTCGCATCCGGGAGAAAACCCTGCCGTTTGGTATTCCAACAGTGTGTACTGACCAGTCATCACTCCCAATGCACCCCTTCGGTCAATAAAATAGCCTGCTGAGATGCGCTGCAAATCCACTCGCACACTCATCCATCACTTCTCATCTCCTCCCCCGTCTCCAGAGGAAAAAACCCCAAGGCCATGGACAAGGGCAAGCAACCCCCGGAGAGCAGCCCTCCAAAGAAACGCACGATTCGAGGGTGAGTTTTCTCTTGATTTACTTCCTGTTTCCCACATGATCTTGCGCTTTACCTCCTCTTCTTTTTTCCTTTTAGCCTTGATTTGCTTCCTGAAGAAATCATCGGGACCGAAGACGTGCCCGAGTACATCTCCTCTGATTCCTCCCTCAAAGCAGAGGACGCCACGCCTGAACAGAGCACCAGCCATCAACTGCACCGCCGTGTTCGGCACCTGGAGCACGGCCTCAGGGACATCACCGCCCGTTGCCAAGCCGAGCGTGAGCGTCGCATGGCTTTGGAGGCACTAGTGGGGGGTAAATGCTTCTGACTTCTTCTTGACTTTGTGCCCACATCTGGATTTCTTGCCCCTAACATCCACTCCTCCGTTTCAGATGTTTCTGACAGGTACAACAACCTGAAAGCGGCTTGGGACAGCTTGGTGGAAGCCGCAAATCATGGTCACCCCCGTGCATTCCAAGTTGCCGTCACGGTGGTCCTGGAACAACTGAAGAGGGAGCAGCCGGAGAAGAAGCAAAGAAAAGATTGAATCATACTTTCGCTTCTTCCTCCACGCCTTCTGCTTCCCACCTCCTTGAGGTCCTGATCACCAGGGTTGTTGGATGTAAACCTGCAAGAAGCAGTTGTAATGTAGTTTTGTGCTAAGGGCAATGCATCTAGGCACTGGCCATTTCTTCTGTTTGTGAATTTTTTGTTCTGAAGGCGGCCTCGTTCTTGAGCGCCGGCTGTTTCTGTGTCAGATGTGTGTAACCCCGCTGCTGGTGATCATCGATCGATCTCAACACTAGGATAATATTTCTTCAGATATCTTCCATTTATCGAGGCGGAAAATTCTTCCCCCAGCAAAGTTTTCAGTATATATGCATTACCAGGGACGCATCTGACCACACGAAAAGGTCCTTCCCAGTTAGGGGACCATTTGCCGAATTCGCTATATTTAGTTCCAATCGGCAATAGCGCTTTCCAAACCAGATCGCCTTCTACGAATTGCCTGACTTTTACTTTCTTGTTATAGTATTTGGCAACCCGCAGCTTGTTCTTCTCGATGTTTTCCAGGGCCCTAAGACGGATCATGTGTAAATCCTCTAGCTCATCCATCATTAGGCCACTGTAGTCTTTGGAGCTCAAACCTTTTTGTAACACAACCCTCCTTGAATCTAATTGCATCTCCCAAGGTAGAACCGTGTGGTGCCCATAAACCAATTCGTAAGGAGAGGTCTTTGTAGCTCCATGGGGGGCCATTCGGTAAGCCCACAGTGCCTCACTGAGTACCGAATGCCACCTCCTTGGCATCTGGTCGATCTTCTTTTGTATCAGCTTGATCATGATCTTATTAGAAGCCTCCGCTTGACCATTAGCTTGGGGATAATAAGGAGAAGAGTTAAACAGTTTGATTCCCATGCTTTCGGCAAACTCTCTGAACTCCAGTGACACGAATTGTGCCCCTTGATCAGTTGTGATTGTCTGAGGGATCCCAAACCGATAGATGATGTGCTCCTTGACAAATTCAACCATATTTTCTGACATCACCTTCTTCAGTGGGATCGCCGCAACCCATTTGGTAAAATAATCCGTAGCCAAAAGCACGAACTTATGCCCCTTACTAGATGGTGGATTAATCTGGCCAATCAAGTCTATACCCCAGCCCCTGAATGGCCATGGCTTGATGATGGGATTCAATGCTGACGCGGGGACCCTTTGAATATTTCCAAACCTCTGGCAATCCTGACATCCCTTGTAATACTCAAAGCAATCCTCTAATATTGTCGGCCAAAAGCACCCACCTTGTCTAATAACCCATTTCATGCGGTAGGCCGATTGGTGTGCTCCACATATCGCATCGTGCACTTCGCTCATCATGTTCTTGGCTTCTTCTGGACCCAGGCATCGTAACAATACCCCATCTAATGATTTATAGAACAATTTGCCATCCAGAAGAAAGAATTTTATGGCCTTGTACCTGAGCTTCCTAGAGACCTTCAAGGATGGATCCTTCAAGTAATCAACGATCTCTTTCCTCCAATCATCTTCTGCAAGATCCGTCCCCAGTGCACATACCTCTGCAGCAAACGCTTCTTGACTCTCTTTGTAACCAGAGGCGCTTTGAGCCAGCCTGTTTGCTTCTTCATTATGTTCCCTAGGAATATGCTGTAGAGTTACCAACGGGAAGCTCTTCAAGATTTCCCTGCATTCTTCGTAGTAACTCCTCAGCGCTTCACTTTTGCATTCGTATTGGCCGTTCGATTGTTTGATCACCAGCTCTGAATCTCCATAAACTTCAACTGAAACGGCCCCAGCTTCTCTCAAATAATGAATCCCTCGAAGCAGTGCCTCGTACTCGGCCTGATTATTTGTGACAGTGGGCTGTATAGGGATGGCGAATTCGAACATCTCACCCCTAGGTGAAATTAGTAGGATCCCTACTCCCCAACCTTTACCACATGACGATCCATCAAAAAATAAAGCCCAAGGGGTAATTTCAAGCAAATCAATTGACGGATCGCGATGTTCTGTTATGAAATCGGCAATGATCTGACCTTTGATAGCTTTTGTTGATTCGAACTTCAACTCAAATTCTGATAAAGCCAAAATCCATTTGCCAATCCTGCCGTTCAACATTGGCATAGATAACATATGTTTTATTACGTCAAACTTGGAATACACAGTGCATTCGGCATTCAACAAGTAGTGCCGAAACTTTGTACACGATTAGTACACGCACAGACACAGCTTCTCTACAGCCGAATACCTGGTCTCAGGATCAAGTAATTTTTGGCTAAGATATTGTCACACCCTGAAATTTCCCTCCTTACCTTATCCCTGACCTCTCTGATGAAGGATCTCACCTCTTAACCATCTTCTTTTCTCCATACCATGAATTCTTGTATATTTATCTTCACTCTCCTTGAACATCTCTTCGACCTCGCCTATTCATTCCCTCAAGCAATAAACACCCCCCTGATTGATTGGTGCAATTGTTACCCTTGACATTCTATCTGTTCGCGCACCTCCCCGACACATCAGCGCTGTTTTAATTCTTTCTCGAGCTACGGAACTCCGATCGACATGAAACCAGTTGGGTTAGTTCCTAAATTTCATATGTGAATTTCTATCAAAAATTCAGCCCTATCCAGTATATGTTCTAGAAGCTATGCCCGAAACTTTGGAGCTATCAGAATCTGTAAACTCTGCTGACCTAGTTACCTTCAATATTTTATATTTCAGGCTATGGACCTCCGATTGAGGTAAATCCAATTGGAGTAGTTCAGGAATTTCATCAGCTTCGCTCTGTCCAAGATTCAGCAGTATTCGTTTTGTATCCAAGGAGATACCTACGAATTAGTGGAGCATTCAGAATCTGCCAACACTGCTGACATAGTCGTCTTCTTCAATTCATATCTCGAGTTCTGAACCTCCGATTGAGGTGATTCCAGTTGGGTTGAACTCATAATTTCGTACTCCTTGATTTGGGAAAAATCCATTATTTATGGATATCCTTGCTGGGAGATATATCTGATCTATTAGGAGGATACCCCCGACTTTATTAACAACGTGTAGTGTCGTTCCCTTTAGCTATGCCTTGATTGGTGGAATTGTGTGTTTGCATGATGATGCTTGGTTTTATGGACTTGATTGATTCGTTTCTTTGAAGTGAGTGTTGGTGTATTGTGGGTCTTACATCCGCAATAACATCGGTTGCCTAGTTGGGTTCTTCTTTTGTACCTCCCACCTCCTTGTTCTCCCCCACTCGTTTTGCACTACTCTTGTTCCCTTCGATAATATCTTTACCTACCAACCGGATGGAAAACCAAGAAGGAGGTAACCAAGGAGAAAGCTACGAGAACGGTGATGACTATGGATACAACCCAAATGCGTTAGCATATCCTCCCTCAGATGATAAGTATGCAGAGTTCATAAAGGCTGAGCCGCCAATGTTCTCCAGTACCACATATCCCTTAGAAGCTGAAGACTGGATCAAGACAATTGAAGAGAAGCTAGATATGGTACAATGCAATGATGGAGAGAAAGCTTTGTATGCATCTTGGCAGCTTATAGGAGCAGCTTCAGAATGGTGGAATTCTTACATCAATGGACATCAGCAACCTGAGAGTATTGTGTGGAAGGAATTCAAAGACAACTTTATCTTACACCATACTCCTGTGAGTGCGATGAAGCTCAAGAGGAAGGAGTTCCTTAACTTAAAGCAAGGACAGATGACGGTAACTGAGTACGGGGATAAGTTTGTTCAATTATCTCTATATGCCCCAAGATCAGCTGAAAGTGATAAGAAGAAACGAGAGCATTTCATCAAAGGGTTGAATGAAGATCTACAAAGTATACTAAGCTTACATGATTATTCCAATCTACAAGATTTAATCAACAAAGCCGTTGAGCTAGAAAGCAAGCTACGGGAGATCATGAGTAAGAAGAGAAAAAGGGAATATCCGGGGGAAGCCAATAACAACCCTCACCTACATCATATGTCTCAAGCCCAAGGTTTTCCTGAAGATCACAATGAAGATGCATATCTAGAATATCCTCACGGTGTCACAATACCAGTGATTTATGAGACACCACAAAATCGTCGGAACATTAGGGAAAGTAAAGCTTGTTTTTATTGCAAAGCTGGTGGACACTTTATCAACAGATGCCCGAAGAAGTTTCTGGATCGTCATTTTAAGAAGGAATGGCGACAACGACACAAGCAAGACAAGATCCCCGATACTTAAGGATGTTGGTATAAGTTAGGGTTGTGGAAAGTTTTTTCGTAATGTGAAAGGAAGAATATTCTTGAAGGATATGAAAAGAGTTCGAAATAAACCCTTGTCTCTTGCTAGCCTTTTTCGAATCTCGGGACGAGATTCCTTTTAAGGGGGGTAGATTTGTCACACCCTGAAATTTCCAATTTCAGGATGTGAATAGAAAGAATAATTTAATAACAATTTTCTCATAATTTTAAAAATTTTCCAACATTTATTTTCTTTACAGGGAATATAGTATAGGAAAAATCCTTTGATTGCTTTTCTAAATTAAATAAAGAGTTATGTGTGTTGCATTCATGCCGATCCATCTAGTGGTTCTTGAGTGCAAAAGGTTTCGAAAATGCGTTTAGGAGCTGTCCAAACTCTCCCGAGAATTTTCCGATTTTTTTCGGAATTTATTCTCATTTTCTCCGAGCATTTTTTATTTAATAGAAGGCTCTAAAATCTTTTTCATGAGCACCAAATGCTTTATTTGGGTTGTTCGTGTCTTAATCTATCTCTAGAAATTTTCCTGGAATTTTTGTGATTTTTCGGGTATTTTTCGTGGCTTTAGAGATTTATCTAGATAATTCTGGATTTATCTTTGCACAGGAAAAATATTTCGAAAAAAAAAACTTCCTATCTAGCTGGGCCGAGCCCGGAGGCCCGACCCAGCTCGCTCCGGCCCACCCGCGGCCGCCCCCGGCCGGCCGGGCCCGCCGGCCCATCGGCCGGCCATGGCCGCCGCCGGCCCGGGCGGGGCCGCCCCCGCGCCCGCGCCCCATAAAAGGGGAGGCCGGCCCCGCGCGCCGCCTCTCCGCCGGCCGCCCCTAGAGCCCTAGCCGCCTCGCCCGCGCCGCCGCCTCGCCCTCGCGCCGCCGCCCGCACGAGCCGCCGCCGGTTGAAGGCAGTGCCGCGAGTCACCGTTGACCTTCGAATACCGGCCGATTCCGTCGTCCTCCGCCCGAGGTGAGCCCCCCATCGTGTTCGTCTCGATCCCCTCTATCCGTTTTGTGCCCAAGCTCAGCTCCTCGTTGCCCGTATCGCCGGCGCCGCCACCCCCAAGGCCGCCGCCCCTCCCTGTGCGCCCCTGTCCAGAGGAGGAAGAAGAGGTGGTCGGTTTGCAGTTAGACCCCTACCTTTTCCTGTAATGAGTAAACCTATTTCTTGTGTCTTCTGAATCTTGCGTAAAAACCCTTACATCTATTAGATTCCTTAGATCCAATCCATCCCAAGGCCCTTTTATAGATCTAACCCCGAGTTTTACCAGCTTCGCGAGCACTGTTTGATGTGTCTCGGGAGTTTTCTTTGCTAACCCCCGAAATCTACGGTTAATCGCGAACAGTCCTTTCAATCTTGTTTTTCTCATATCTTTTTCGTTTTAGCTCCGATTTAATCCGTTCAAGTTGCGTTAGGTCCATAATAATGTAAAGCACGCGTTAGTGGTGTGTTTTCATCATGTTTTGTTTCTGAAAATAAAATTAATAATAATTTTGATTAATGACTAGTTATGCATGCTTTTTATAAATAAAATCTATATAGATCTATACACCGTTTTTCATAAGCAAATTTAATTTGATTAATGATTACTTTACATGCTTTCATGAATAAAATCTAATTAGATCTTTTACTCGGTTTTCCATAAGTCAAATATTAATTTGCTTAATGATTAATTAACTTTTATAATTAAAAGTTGATTAGGTTTTTACTCCGGCTTTATAAATAAATGTTAATCTTGATTAATACCAATTTAATACCGTTTTTAATAATAATATGATGAACTCGAATTACAAAGTTTCGTTTAGATTGTTCATATAGTTCAGTTTTTTCTAAATTAAAATGTTTAACCGGTTTAATCAATATATGAATCTTTATTAATAAAACTTGACTAGTTCTTTACACCGGTTTCATAAATAAAGTTTAATATTGCATTAATGTCAACATAGGGTATTTTATTTCTGAAATATCCTTTATAATTGTTTTGTTAATTAAAATGAACCTAGCTCATAGCCCTGCTCTCTCATATATGCAAAATGTCGTTAGACGTTCGGTATCAGCTTTATCTCTTTTGATCAAGTTTATCCGAAGCTCTAAATCTTTCTAGTGTTAGCCCCAAGCTAAACCGTGTGCATCTAATCAAGCCTTAGAGTTTCTGTTTAGCTCAGTAGCTTTGTCTGTGTGAGTAGTTTGCACTGCTCATTTGCCTATCAAATAATCTTATCACTCTTGTTTCATGAATCTTGTATATCAGCATCTAGCTAGTTGATGTCTATCCCATCTCTCGTTAGGTTGTCTTTTCATAAATCAGCTATGTTCTTATGCTCAACCTTTCGTAGCTATACCTTTCTTCAGAGCTAATCTCGTTATCAGTTCCTTTATCAATTAGTTTAGCCCACCTTTTGCTCAGTTCTTGCCCTTCGATCTAGTTCTCTACCTAAACTAGTTTTCCTAAACCCATCTTAAGGTTCTCTTATGCGTTGATAGTCTGTTTGTGCTGTTCTAGTTCGTTTCACCATAACTTATGCGTTAGCACGTGTATCACCTGCTACTTGTTTTAATATTAAAGATGCTTGTTAATCTTGACTAATTATTATCGCAATGCTTTTATCAATAAAAATTGATTAGGTTCTAATCCGGTTTTCTTTAATCATGATGTAATTGGTTAATTCCTATTTATAACTAGTTTTTCTAAATAAAAGATGTTAGAGTTAAACCCCGGTTTTCATAATAAAGTTAATATGCCTAATGACTTCATAAATGCCTTTTCAATATAAATATGTTTAGTTGAACACGTGATATAAAGTTACTCGTTTAGATATCTTACACCCGCTTCATCTTTCTAAAGTAATTGTTAATTTGACATAACTTCTCTTTGGAATGTTATAAATAAAACATGATTAGGTTTATCGTGATTTCTTTAATTAAATGTAACTAGTTTAATGGTAACATAGAGTATTTCTCTGAAATATTCTTCCACATGATTTCTTAATTAAAATATGCCAAGCGTAGTCTCTTGTTGTTTGATAATGATCTCACGATAGTTTCGAGCTTAGTTTTGTTTTCAGTGTTTCTCGCGCTTGCGTAACCAATAGAATCAAACCCTATCCCTGAGTGATCTTTCCAATCTTCCGCAACCATCTCTTTAAAGCAAACTAAGTCTTTCCAAGCACCCTTTGTGTTCTTTAGTGATCCATCTAATCGAGCCTACTCTTTAGTGCGTTCTTTTAAAGTTTTCTTTTGATTGGTGCTTTGTTCTCAGTATATGCTTGTTTGTTTGTTGTGTATGTTTGTGCTCGGTGATTGATGCGCTTAGAGTGAACGCCGTTCGAGAAGCTTGGAAGAGCTAGAAGTTGAAGATATTCGAGCAACTACTCTTTGGTTAAAGGCAAGTGTGTCCTTGATTTTGTCCTAAGAATTATACTTAATCACTCATTGCAATGCTTGCATTAATTTTTATGGGTTCCTATTAAGGTTTATCCTAGTCTTTGATTGTCATTCCTTGTTAACCTGGGTTTACATTTATGTTGGGTAGCTATGCTTAGTTGCTATACCTGGGTTATGGTGGTTTTAATGAACATTAATGATGAATCATGTTATACCTTTATGCTATATCTTTGGATGTTAATACAAGACCATATGTTTAATCGGAACATGGAGAACCACCCAGGACAACAGTGCAACCACAAGGACTATATGGCTCTGGTCTTGGCCGATTAATTAGGGAAGTCTTTGTGTGGTTATTACTCGCATAGTAGGTTGGGGACGGAGGAATGCTTTTATGGCTACTTCTATTCCGGAGTGGTCTTGGAACGGAAGTACTCTATGGCTGACCGTCCGTAATAGAAGTGTGGTACGAAAGATAGCCTCTATGACATACTACTATGGACTAATACGCACGGGAGGACTCTTTGTAAAGGCCTCGTAGCGTCCCTATGCAATCACACCTCGGTAGTGTGGTATGATGCTTGGCCGGCATCGCATGGTTGGGTTTAAAGTTCTTCGGGACTTTTACGCGACTTGTGGGTAAAGATGTACGACCTCTGCAGTGTAAAACTAATCGATTAGCCGTGCCCACGGTCACGGGCGGCCTGGACCCTCACATGATAATTAAACTTGAAGATGGACTTAAATCGTGTTTTCTGGTTATGTTTGCCATATGCTTATGGCATATTTCTTACCTTATGCTTAATGTGGGTTGGTATAAACTTATACTTTATTAGTAATCAGGTGCTAATAAAACTTGACCAACTAAAATTGCTTAAATGCTTATAGCCCAGTCCACTATAAAGCCTTTGCATTCATATATTTTTCCCCACACTTGCTGAGTACGACAAGTGCTCACCCTTGCTATAAACAATGTTGCTCAGAAGGAGGAAGCTACATGAAGATGACGTGAAGATGCTGTGGAGTGCTAGGTGTACGCAACCCCCAGTCGATTGCCTGTGATGTTTGGAGCCTTCGTTTCCAGGATAAAGCGTAAATCTCTGATAATCTTTCTTTTTCATACGTGATACTTGTTTACGTATTCACTTTTATGTCACTATATGCATGAAACTTGATCCTGGCATGCATATAGGTATGCACTTGGTTTTCTTCGGAAAGTCGGGTGTGACAGAGTGGTATCGTAGCCGTATCGACCGTAGGACGTAAGCCTAGTTAGCACCGGTCGTTTCTTAATGCCTCTTTTGTTCTACAATCCCTCCTTACCTTATCCCCGACCTCTCTCGATGAAGGATCTCACCTCTTAACCATCTTCTTTTCTCCATACCATGAATTCTTGTATATTTATCTTCACTCTCCTTGAACATCTCTTCGACCTCGCCTATTCATTCCCTCAAGCAATAAACACCCCCCTGATTGATTGGTGCAATTGTTACCCTTGACATTCTATCTGTTCGCGCACCTCCCCGACACATCAGCGCTGTTTTAATTCTTTCTCGAGCTACGGAACTCCGATCGACATGAAACCAGTTGGGTTAGTTCCTAAATTTCATATGTGAATTTCTATCAAAAATTCAGCCCTATCCAGTATATGTTCTAGAAGCTATGCCCGAAACTTTGGAGCTATCAGAATCTGTAAACTCTGCTGACCTAGTTACCTTCAATATTTTATATTTCAGGCTATGGACCTCCGATTGAGGTAAATCCAATTGGAGTAGTTCAGGAATTTCATCAGCTTCGCTCTGTCCAAGATTCAGCAGTATTCGTTTTGTATCCAAGGAGATACCTACGAATTAGTGGAGCATTCAGAATCTGCCAACACTGCTGACATAGTCGTCTTCTTCAATTCATATCTCGAGTTCCGAACCTCCGATTGAGGTGATTCCAGTTGGGTTGAACTCATAATTTCGTACTCCTTGATTTGGGAAAAATCCATTATTTATGGATATCCTTGCTGGGAGATATATCTGATCTATTAGGAGGATACCCCCGACTTTATTAACAACGTGTAGTGTCGTTCCCTTTAGCTATGCCTTGATTGGTGGAATTGTGTGTTTGCATGATGATGCTTGGTTTTATGGACTTGATTGATTCGTTTCTTTGAAGTGAGTGTTGGTGTATTGTGGGTCTTACATCCGCAATAACATCGGTTGCCTAGTTGGGTTCTTCTTTTGTACCTCCCACCTCCTTGTTCTCCCCCACTCGTTTTGCACTACTCTTGTTCCCTTCGATAATATCTTTACCTACCAACCGGATGGAAAACCAAGAAGGAGGTAACCAAGGAGAAAGCTACGAGAACGGTGATGACTATGGATACAACCCAAATGCGTTAGCATATCCTCCCTCAGATGATAAGTATGCAGAGTTCATAAAGGCTGAGCCGCCAATGTTCTCCAGTACCACATATCCCTTAGAAGCTGAAGACTGGATCAAGACAATTGAAGAGAAGCTAGATATGGTACAATGCAATGATGGAGAGAAAGCTTTGTATGCATCTTGGCAGCTTATAGGAGCAGCTTCAGAATGGTGGAATTCTTACATCAATGGACATCAGCAACCTGAGAGTATTGTGTGGAAGGAATTCAAAGACAACTTTATCTTACACCATACTCCTGTGAGTGCGATGAAGCTCAAGAGGAAGGAGTTCCTTAACTTAAAGCAAGGACAGATGACGGTAACTGAGTACGGGGATAAGTTTGTTCAATTATCTCTGTATGCCCCAAGATCGGCTGAAAGTGATAAGAAGAAACGAGAGCATTTCATCAAAGGGTTGAATGAAGATCTACAAAGTATACTAAGCTTACATGATTATTCCAATCTACAAGATTTAATCAACAAAGCCGTTGAGCTAGAAAGCAAGCTACGGGAGATCATGAGTAAGAAGAGAAAAAGGGAATATCCAGGGGAAGCCAATAACAACCCTCACCTACATCATATGTCTCAAGCCCAAGGTTTTCCTGAAGATCACAATGAAGATGCATATCTAGAATATCCTCACGGTGTCACAATACCAGTGATTTATGAGACACCACAAAATCGTCGGAACATTAGGGAAAGTAAAGCTTGTTTTTATTGCAAAGCTGGTGGACACTTTATCAACAGATGCCCGAAGAAGTTTCTGGATCGTCATTTTAAGAAGGAATGGCGACAACGACACAAGCAAGACAAGATCCCCGATACTTAAGGATGTTGGTATAAGTTAGGTCGTGGAAAGTTTTCTCGTAATGTGAAAGGAAGAATATTCTTGAAGGATATGAAAAGAGTTCGAAATAAACCCTTGTCTCTTGCTAGCCTTTTTCGAATCTCGGGACGAGATTCCTTTTAAGGGGGGGTAGATTTGTCACACCCTGAAATTTCCAATTTCAGGATGTGAATAGAAAGAATAATTTAATAACAATTTTCTCATAATTTTAAAAATTTTCCAACATTTATTTTCTTTACAGGGAATATAGTATAGGAAAAATCCTTTGATTGCTTTTCTAAATTAAATAAAGAGTTATGTGTGTTGCATTCATGCCGATCCATCTAGTGGTTCTTGAGTGCAAAAGGTTTCGAAAATGCGTTTAGGAGTCTGTCCAAACTCTCCCGAGAATTTTCCAGATTTTTCTGGAATTTATTCTCATTTTCTCCGAGCATTTTTTATTTAATAGAAGGCTCTAAAATCTTTTTCATGAGCACCAAATGCTTTATTTGGGTTGTTCGTGTCTTAATCTATCTCTAGAAATTTTCCTGGAATTTTTGTGATTTTTCGGGTATTTTTCGTGGCTTTAGAGATTTATCTAGATAATTCTGGATTTATCTTTGCACAGGAAAAATATTTCGAAAAAAAAAATCCCTATCTAGCCGGGCCGAGCCCGGAGGCCCGACCCGGCTCGCTCCGGCCCACCCGCGGCCGCCCCCGGCCGGCCGGGCCCGCCGTGCCCATCGGCCGGCCATGGCCGCCGCCGGCCCGGGCGGGGCCGGCCCCGCGCCCGCGCCCCATAAAAGGGGAGGCCGGCCCCGCGCGCCGCCTCCCCGCCGGCCGCCCCTAGAGCCCTAGCCGCCTCGCCCGCGCCGCCGCCTCGCCTGCGCCGCCGCCTGCACAGAAGCCGCCGCCGGTTGAAGGCAGTGCCGCGAGTCACCGTTGACCTTCGAATACCGGCCGATTCCGTCGTCCTCCGCCCGAGGTGAGCCCCCCATCGTGTTCGTCTCGATCCCCTCTATCCGTTTTGTGCCCAAGCTCAGCTCCTCGTTGCCCGTATCGCCGGCGCCGCCACCCCCAAGGCCGCCGCCCCTCCCCGTGCGCCCTCGTCCGGAGGAGGAAGAAGAGGTGGTCGGTTTGCAGTTAGACCCCTACCTTTTCCTGTAATGAGTAAACCTATTTCTTGTGTCTTCTGAATCTTGCGTAAAAACCCTTACATCTATTAGATTCCTTAGATCCAATCCATCCCAAGGCCCTTTTATAGATCTAACCCCGAGTTTTACCAGCTTCGCGAGCACTGTTTGATGTGTCTCGGGAGTTTTCTTTGCTAACCCCTGAAATCTACGGTTAATCGCGAACAGGTCCTTTCAATCTTGTTTTTCTCATATCTTTTTCGTTTTAGCTCCGATTTAATCCGTTCAAGTTGCGTTAGGTCCATAATAATGTAAAGCACGCGTTAGTGGTGTGTTTTCATCATGTTTTGTTTCTGAAAATAAAATTAATAATAATTTTGATTAATGACTAGTTATGCATGCTTTTTATAAATAAAATCTATATAGATCTATACACCGTTTTTCATAAGCAAATTTAATTTGATTAATGATTACTTTACATGCTTTCATGAATAAAATCTAATTAGATCTTTTACTCGGTTTTCCATAAGTCAAATATTAATTTGCTTAATGATTAATTAACTTTTATAATTAAAAGTTGATTAGGTTTTTACTCCGGCTTTATAAATAAATGTTAATCTTGATTAATACCAATTTAATACCGTTTTTAATAATAATATGATGAACTCGAATTACAAAGTTTCGTTTAGATTGTTCATATAGTTCAGTTTTTCTAAATTAAAATGTTTAACCGGTTTAATCAATATATGAATCTTTATTAATAAAACTTGACTAGTTCTTTACACCGGTTTCATAAATAAAGTTTAATATTGCATTAATGTCAACATAGGGTATTTTATTTCTGAAATATCCTTTATAATTGTTTTGTTAATTAAAATGAACCTAGCTCATAGCCCTGCTCTCTCATATATGCAAAATGTCGTTAGACGTTCGGTATCAGCTTTATCTCTTTTGATCAAGTTTATCCGAAGCTCTAAATCTTTCTAGTGTTAGCCCCAAGCTAAACCGTGTGCATCTAATCAAGCCTTAGAGTTTCTGTTTAGCTCAGTAGCTTTGTCTCGTGTGAGTAGTTTGCACTTTGCTCATTTGCCTATCAAATAATCTTATCACTCTTGTTTCATGAATCTTGTATATCGGCATCTAGCTAGTTGATGTCTATCCCATCTCTCGTTAGGTTGTCTTTTCATAAATCGGCTATGTTCTTATGCTCAACCTTTCGTAGCTATACCTTTCTTCAGAGCTAATCTCGTTATCAGTTCCTTTATCAATTAGTTTAGCCCACCTTTTGCTCAGTTCTTGCCCTTCGATCTAGTTCTCTACCTAAACTAGTTTTCCTAAACCCATCTTAAGGTTCTCTTATGCGTTGATAGTCCGTTTGTCTTTGTTCTAGTTCGTTTCACCATAACTTATGCGTTAGCACGTGTATCACCTGCTACTTGTTTTAATATTAAAGATGCTTGTTAATCTTGACTAATTATTATCGCAATGCTTTTATCAATAAAAATTGATTAGGTTCTAATCCGGTTTTCTTTAATCATGATGTAATTGGTTAATTCCTATTTATAACTAGTTTTTCTAAATAAAAGATGTTAGAGTTAAACCCCGGTTTTCATAATAAAGTTAATATGCCTAATGACTTCATAAATGCCTTTTCAATATAAATATGTTTAGTTGAACACGTGATATAAAGTTACTCGTTTAGATATCTTACACCCGCTTCATCTTTCTAAAGTAATTGTTAATTTGACATAACTTCTACTTGGAATGTTATAAATAAAACATGATTAGGTTTATCGTGATTTCTTTAATTAAATGTAACTAGTTTAATGGTAACATAGAGTATTTCTCTCGAAATATTCTTCCACATGATTTCTTAATTAAAATATGCCAAGCGTAGTCTCTTGTTGTTTGATAATGATCTCACGATAGTTTCGAGCTTAGTTTTGTTTTCAGTGTTTCTCGCGCTTGCGTAACCAATAGAATCAAACCCTATTCCAGAGTGATCTTTCCAATCTTCCGCAACCATCTCTTTAAAGCAAACTAAGTCTTTCCAAGCACCCTTTGTGTTCTTTAGTGATCCATCTAATCGAGCCTACTCTTTAGTGCGTTCTTTTAAAGTTTTCTTTTGATTGGTGCTTTGTTCTCAGTATATGCTTGTTTGTTTGTTGTGTATGTTTGTGCTCGGTGATTGATGCGCTTAGAGTGAACGCCGTTCGAGAAGCTTGGAAGAGCAAGAAGTTGAAGATATTCTGAGCAACTACTCTTTGGTTAAAGGCAAGTGTGTCCTTGATTTTGTCCTAAGAATTATACTTAATCACTCATTGCAATGCTTGCATTAATTTTTATGGGTTCCTATTAAGGTTTATCCTAGTCTTTGATTGTCATTCCTTGTTAACCTGGGTTTACATTTATGTTGGGTAGCTATGCTTAGTTGCTATACCTGGGTTATGGTGGTTTTAATGAACATTAATGATGAATCATGTTATACCTTTATGCTATATCTTTGGATGTTAATACAAGACCATATGTTTAATCGGAACATGGAGAACCACCCGGACAATAGTGCAACCACAAGGACTATATGGCTCGGGTCTTGGCCGATTAATTAGGGAAGTCTTTGTGTGGTTATTACTCGCATAGTAGGTTGGGGACGGAGGAATGCTTTTATGGCTACTTCTATTCCGGAGTGGTCTTGGAACGGAAGTACTCTATGGCCGACCGTCCGTAATAGAAGTGTGGTACGAAAGATAGCCTCTATGACATACTACTATGGACTAATACGCACGGGAGGACTCTTTGTAAAGGCCTCGTAGCGTCCCTATGCAATCACACCTCGGTAGTGTGGTATGATGCTTGGCCGGCATCGCATGGTTGGGTTTAAAGTTCTTCGGGACTTTTACGCGACTTGTGGGTAAAGATGTACGACCTCTGCAGAGTGTAAAACTAATCGATTAGCCGTGCCCACGGTCACGGGCGGCCTGGACCCTCACATGATAATTAAACTTGAAGATGGACTTAAATCGTGTTTTCTGGTTATGTTTGCCATATGCTTATGGCATATTTCTTACCTTATGCTTAATGTGGGTTGGTATAAACTTATACTTTATTAGTAATCAGGTGCTAATAAAACTTGACCAACTAAAATTGCTTAAATGCTTATAGCCCAGTCCACTATAAAGCCTTTGCATTCATATATTTTTCCCCACACTTGCTGAGTACGACAAGTGCTCACCCTTGCTATAAACAATGTTGCTCAGAAGGAGGAAGCTACATGAAGATGACGTGAAGATGCTGTGGAGTGCTAGGTGTACGCAACCCCCAGGTCGATTGCTCGTGATGTTTGGAGCCTTCGTTTCCAGGATAAAGCGTAAATCTCTGATAATCTTTCTTTTTCATACGTGATACTGTTTCTGTATTCACTTTTATGTCACTATATGCATGAAACTTGATCCTGGCATGCATATAGGTATGCACTTGGTTTTCTTCGGAAAGTCGGGTGTGACAGAGTGGTATCAGAGCTGTATCGACTGTAGGACGTAAGCCTAGTTAGCACTGGTCGTTTCTTAATGCCTCTTTTGTTCTACAATCCCTCCTTACCTTATCCCTGACCTCTCTGATGAAGGATCTCACCTCTTAACCATCTTCTTTTCTCCATACCATGAATTCTTGTATATTTATCTTCACTCTCCTTGAACATCTCTTCGACCTCGCCTATTCATTCCCTCAAGCAATAAACACCCCCCTGATTGATTGGTGCAATTGTTACCCTTGACATTCTATCTGTTCGCGCACCTCCCCGACACATCAGCGCTGTTTTAATTCTTTCTCGAGCTACGGAACTCCGATCGACATGAAACCAGTTGGGTTAGTTCCTAAATTTCATATGTGAATTTCTATCAAAAATTCAGCCCTATCCAGTATATGTTCTAGAAGCTATGCCCGAAACTTTGGAGCTATCAGAATCTGTAAACTCTGCTGACCTAGTTACCTTCAATATTTTATATTTCAGGCTATGGACCTCCGATTGAGGTAAATCCAATTGGAGTAGTTCAGGAATTTCATCAGCTTCGCTCTGTCCAAGATTCAGCAGTATTCGTTTTGTATCCAAGGAGATACCTACGAATTAGTGGAGCATTCAGAATCTGCCAACACTGCTGACATAGTCGTCTTCTTCAATTCATATCTCGAGTTCTGAACCTCCGATTGAGGTGATTCCAGTTGGGTTGAACTCATAATTTCGTACTCCTTGATTTGGGAAAAATCCATTATTTATGGATATCCTTGCTGGGAGATATATCTGATCTATTAGGAGGATACCCCCTGACTTTATTAACAACGTGTAGTGTCGTTCCCTTTAGCTATGCCTTGATTGGTGGAATTGTGTGTTTGCATGATGATGCTTGGTTTTATGGACTTGATTGATTCGTTTCTTTGAAGTGAGTGTTGGTGTATTGTGGGTCTTACATCCGCAATAACATCAGTTGCCTAGTTGGGTTCTTCTTTTGTACCTCCCACCTCCTTGTTCTCCCCCACTCGTTTTGCACTACTCTTGTTCCCTTCTGATAATATCTTTACCTACCAACCAGATGGAAAACCAAGAAGGAGGTAACCAAGGAGAAAGCTACGAGAACGGTGATGACTATGGATACAACCCAAATGCGTTAGCATATCCTCCCTCAGATGATAAGTATGCAGAGTTCATAAAGGCTGAGCCGCCAATGTTCTCCAGTACCACATATCCCTTAGAAGCTGAAGACTGGATCAAGACAATTGAAGAGAAGCTAGATATGGTACAATGCAATGATGGAGAGAAAGCTTTGTATGCATCTTGGCAGCTTATAGGAGCAACTTCGAATGGTGGAATTCTTACATCAATGGACATCAGCAACCTGAGAGTATTGTGTGGAAGGAATTCAAAGACAACTTTATCTTACACCATACTCCTGTGAGTGCGATGAAGCTCAAGAGGAAGGAGTTCCTTAACTTAAAGCAAGGATAGATGACGGTAACTGAGTACGGGGATAAGTTTGTTCAATTATCTCTATATGCCCCAAGATCAGCTGAAAGTGATAAGAAGAAACGAGAGCATTTCATCAAAGGGTTGAATGAAGATCTACAAAGTATACTAAGCTTACATGATTATTCCAATCTACAAGATTTAATCAACAAAGCCGTTGAGCTAGAAAGCAAGCTACAGGAGATCATGAGTAAGAAGAGAAAAAGGGAATATCCAGGGGAAGCCAATAACAACCCTCACCTACATCATATGTCTCAAGCCCAAGGTTTTCCTGAAGATCACAATGAAGATGCATATCTAGAATATCCTCACGGTGTCACAATACCAGTGATTTATGAGACACCACAAAATCGTCGGAACATTAGGGAAAGTAAAGCTTGTTTTTATTGCAAAGCTGGTGGACACTTTATCAACAGATGCCCGAAGAAGTTTCTGGATCGTCATTTTAAGAAGGAATGGCGACAACGACACAAGCAAGACAAGATCCCCGATACTTAAGGATGTTGGTATAAGTTAGGCTGTGGAAAGTTTTCTGTAATGTGAAAGGAAGAATATTGCTGAAGGATATGAAAAGAGTTCGAAATAAACCCTTGTCTCTTGCTAGCCTTTTTCGAATCTCGGGACGAGATTCCTTTTAAGGGGGGTAGATTTGTCACACCCTGAAATTTCCAATTTCAGGATGTGAATAGAAAGAATAATTTAATAACAATTTTCTCATAATTTTAAAAATTTTCCAACATTTATTTTCTTTACAGGGAATATAGTATAGGAAAAATCCTTTGATTGCTTTTCTAAATTAAATAAAGAGTTATGTGTGTTGCATTCATGCCGATCCATCTAGTGGTTCTTGAGTGCAAAAGGTTTCGAAAATGCGTTTAGGAGCTGTCCAAACTCTCCCGAGAATTTTCCAGATTTTTCTGGAATTTATTCTCATTTTCTCCGAGCATTTTTTATTTAATAGAAGGCTCTAAAATCTTTTTCATGAGCACCAAATGCTTTATTTGGGTTGTTCGTGTCTTAATCTATCTCTAGAAATTTTCCTGGAATTTTTGTGATTTTTCGGGTATTTTTCGTGGCTTTAGAGATTTATCTAGATAATTCTGGATTTATCTTTGCACAGGAAAAATATTTCGAAAAAAAAAAAACTTCCTATCTAGCCGGGCCGAGCCCGAGGCCCGACCCGGCTCGCTCCGGCCCACCCGCGGCCGCCCCCGGCCGGCCGGGCCCGCCGGGCCCATCGGCCGGCCATGGCCGCCGCCGGCCCGGGCGGGACCGGCCCCGCGCCCGCGCCCCATAAAAGGGGAGGCCGGCCCCCGCGCGCCGCCTCCCCGCCGGCCGCCCCTAGAGCCCTAGCCGCCTCGCCCTCGCGCCGCCGCCTCGCCCGCGCCGCCGCCCGCACGAAGCCGCCGCCGGTTGAAGGCAGTGCCGCGAGTCACCGTTGACCTTCGAATACCGCCGATTCCGTCGTCCTCCGCCCGAGGTGAGCCCCCCCATCGTGTTCGTCTCGATCCCCTCTATCCGTTTTGTGCCCAAGCTCGGCCTCCTCGTTGCCCGTATCGCCGGCGCCGCCACCCCCAAGGCCGCCGCCCCTCCCTGTGCGCCCCTGTCCAGAGGAGGAAGAAGAGGTGGTCGGTTTGCAGTTAGACCCCTACCTTTTCCTGTAATGAGTAAACCTATTTCTTGTGTCTTCGAATCTTGCGTAAAAACCCTTACATCTATTAGATTCCTTAGATCCAATCCATCCCAAGGCCCTTTTATAGATCTAACCCCGAGTTTTACCAGCTTCGCGAGCACTGTTTGATGTGTCTCGGGAGTTTTCTTTGCTAACCCCTAAAATCTACGGTTAATCGCGAACAGGTCCTTACAATCTTGTTTTTCTCGTATCTTTTTCGTTTTAGCTCCGATTTAATCCGTTCAAGTTGCGTTAGGTCCATAATAGTGTAAAGCACGCGTTAGTGGTGTGTTTTCACCATGTTTTGTTTCTGAAAATAAAATTAATATTAATTTTGATTAATGACTAGTTATGCATGCTTTTTATAAATAAAATCTATATAGATCTATACACCGTTTTTCATAAGCAAATTTAATTTGATTAATGATTACTTTACATGCTTTCATGAATAAAATCTAATTAGATCTTTTACTCGGTTTTCCATAAGTCAAATATTAATTTGCTTAATGATTAATTAACTTTTATAATTAAAAGTTGATTAGGTTTTTACTCCGGCTTTATAAATAAATGTTAATCTTGATTAATACCAATTTAATACCGTTTTTAATAATAATATGATGAACTCGAATTACAAAGTTTCGTTTAGATTGTTCATATAGTTCAGTTTTTCTAAATTAAAATTTTTAACCGGTTTAATCAATATATGAATCTTTATTAATAAAACTTGACTAGTTCTTTACACCGGTTTCATAAATAAAGTTTAATATTGCATTAATGTCAACATAGGGTATTTTATTTCGAAATATCCTTTATAATTGTTTTGTTAATTAAAATGAACCTAGCTCATAGCCCTGCTCTCTCATATATGCAAAATGTCGTTAGACGTTCGGTATCAGCTTTATCTCTTTTGATCAAGTTTATCCGAAGCTCTAAATCTTTCTAGTGTTAGCCCCAAGCTAAACCGTGTGCATCTAATCAAGCCTTAGAGTTTCGTTTAGCTCGGTAGCTTTGTCCGTGTGAGTAGTTTGCCTTGCTCATTTGCCTATCAAATAATCTTATCACTCTTGTTTCATGAATCTTGTATATCGGCATCTAGCTAGTTGATGTCTATCCCATCTCTCGTTAGGTTGTCTTTTCATAAATCGGCTATGTTCTTATGCTCAACCTTTCGTAGCTATACCTTTCTTCGAGCTAATCTCGTTATCAGTTCCTTTATCAATTAGTTTAGCCCACCTTTTGCTCAGTTCTTGCCCTTCGATCTAGTTCTCTACCTAAACTAGTTTTCCTAAACCCATCTTAAGGTTCTCTTATGCGTTGATAGTCCGTTTGTGCTGTTCTAGTTCGTTTCACCATAACTTATGCGTTAGCACGTGTATCACCTGCTACTTGTTTTAATATTAAAGATGCTTGTTAATCTTGACTAATTATTATCGCAATGCTTTTATCAATAAAAATTGATTAGGTTCTAATCCGGTTTTCTTTAATCATGATGTAATTGGTTAATTCCTATTTATAACTAGTTTTTCTAAATAAAAGATGTTAGAGTTAAACCCCGGTTTTCATAATAAAGTTAATATGCCTAATGACTTCATAAATGCCTTTTCAATATAAATATGTTTAGTTGAACACGTGATATAAAGTTACTCGTTTAGATATCTTACACCCGCTTCATCTTTCTAAAGTAATTGTTAATTTGACATAACTTCTACTCGAATGTTGTAAATAAAATATGATTAGGTTTATCGTGATTTCTATAATTAAATGTAACTAGTTTAATGGTAACATAGAGTATTTCTCTGAAATATTCTTCCACATGATTTCTTAATTAAAATAGGCCAAGCGTAGTCTCTTGTTGTTTGATAATGATCTCACGATAGTTTCGAGCTTAGTTTTGTTTTCAGTGTTTCTCGCGCTTGCGTAACCAATAGAATCAAACCCTATTCCAGAGTGATCTTTCCAATCTTCCGCAACCATCTCTTTAAAGCAAACTAAGTCTTTCCAAGCACCCTTTGTGTTCTTTAGTGATCCATCTAATCGAGCCTACTCTTTAGTGCGTTCTTTTAAAGTTTTCTTTTGATTGGTGCTTTGTTCTCGGTATATGCTTGTTTGTTTGTTGTGTATGTTTGTGCTCGGTGATTGATGCGCTTAGAGTGAACGCCGTTCGAGAAGCTTGGAAGAGCAAGAAGTTGAAGATATTCGAGCAACTACTCTTTGGTTAAAGGCAAGTGTGTCCTTGATTTTGTCCTAAGAATTATACTTAATCACTCATTGCAATGCTTGCATTAATTTTTATGGGTTCCTATTAAGGTTTATCCTAGTCTTTGATTGTCATTCCTTGTTAACCTGGGTTTACATTTATGTTGGGTAGCTATGCTTAGTTGCTATACCTGGGTTATGGTGGTTTTAATGAACATTAATGATGAATCATGTTATACCTTTATGCTATATCTTTGGATGTTAATACAAGACCATATGTTTAATCGGAACATGGAGAACCACCCAGGACAACAGTGCAACCACAAGGACTATATGGCTCGGTCTTGGCCGATTAATTAGGGAAGTCTTTGTGTGGTTATTACTCGCATAGTAGGTTGGGGACGGAGGAATGCTTTTATGGCTACTTCTATTCCGGAGTGGTCTTGGAACGGAAGTACTCTATGGCCGACCGTCCGTAATAGAAGTGTGGTACGAAAGATAGCCTCTATGACATACTACTATGGACTAATACGCACGGGAGGACTCTTTGTAAAGGCCTCGTAGCGTCCCTATGCAATCACACCTCGGTAGTGTGGTATGATGCTTGGCCGGCATCGCATGGTTGGGTTTAAAGTTCTTCGGGACTTTTACGCGACTTGTGGGTAAAGATGTACGACCTCTGCGAGTGTAAAACTAATCGATTAGCCGTGCCCACGGTCACGGGCGGCCCGGACCCTCACATGATAATTAAACTTGAAGATGGACTTAAATCGTGTTTTACGGTTATGTTTGCCATATGCTTATGGCATATTTCTTACCTTATGCTTAATGTGGGTTGGTATAAACTTATACTTTATTAGTAATCGAGTGCTAATAAAACTTGACCAACTAAAATTGCTTAAATGCTTATAGCCCAGTCCACTATTGATATGCACACGCCAGCGACATCGACCACTTCGACTACATTGCCGACCTCTACACCAACACCTGCAGGACCAATCACACGTAGCCGAGCTAAAAAGATACAACAAGAGGTGCACGCGCTACTTTGTGAACTTAAACTCAATTCAAATGATAACTTTATGCTACCTAAGTCTTGTATGTTGATACTTCTCAGGTACGTTGAAGAGAATCATCAAGACGAAGGTCACGAATCTAGAATCGGCAAAGTTCTCGTCACTCGGCAAGGCCATTCGGCAATCGACAATCCATTCGGCAATTTCCCGCTATTTGGCAATCCATTCGGCAATCCATTCGGCGAGTTTCTCGGAGCATAACTTCGGGCATTAAACTGTACCAATCTACGAAGTTTCTCATAGCATGCTATACACCGTTGGAAAGATAATCGAGTTAGCTTTCCAACGCATCTAGTCCCACGTCATTTGAAGATTCCTAAAAGAAGTTATGATCAAAACATTGAAGACTGCTCAGCAGTCAAACAGCCACGCGGAAACAACTCAGAAGGTCATCTCGGGAGATCCTTTCACATTGGCGACGTATTCAGATTGTTTTCGTGTTTCCACCCACCTAGGAGGGTTGTTCCTAGTATAAATACCCCCCATGTGTAAGCTAAGAACAACTTTTGATGAATTGAGATAATCCAAGTGATTTCGCAGCCGAGCTGCCTGAGTGCCTTACTCACACCCTTGTTCTTCCTTGTTCTACTTGGACTTGTGAAGAGATCTCTCTGAGATCCACTAGTTCGTGCTTTGTGAGTTCCAGTACGGCTGCCTCACCTTGTGTGGATTAGCTCCGGTTGTGGTTCTGCGGTCGTTTGGAGATCGAGTCGAAGTCCTCGCGGTTTCGGTGTCTCTCTCCCCGTCGTTTGGGTCGCATCCAACCTTGGCTAGGTATAAAGCTAGTTATCCGCTGATCTTCAGCAAGATATTTTCGAATTCCAGTAAGTTATCATCCTATTTCCGCTACCCCATCGTCGCTCTTCAAGTTCAAGACCTACTGCCGTGAAGATCGGGCCATCCTCGTTCTAACGCCGGGTTAGAACCTATCATCTGGTATCAGAGCTTTCGTTGCCACGGTAGGTCTTATCATCGTCATATATTTATCCCTTTGATCATTTATCACATATATTTTGTTTTATCCTACAGTCCAGAGCCATAAAAATTACCTATAACCCTTTGGCGGTACTGTTTTTCCTTGTGTTTGTGTTCATCTAGTTGCTAGTCAGCATCATTTATATATATATTGTGTTGTTCATTTGTTTTTTTTTCGCATCCCTGTTAGTATAAGAAAAAAAAAGAAGAGAGTTCTGAAAAAAAAGAAAAAAAAGAAGAGAAAGTAAGAGTCAAAAAAAAAAGAGAAAGAAGAAGAATAGAGTTTGAAGGGGAATCGTGTTGCTGTGTGTTGCTGAAATTTTCAGATTGCATATTTTTAGTGGTGTTCTTGATAGCAACAATTCATATATTTTGAGCACATTATTTCACTTGGTTGACAAGACCGTAGCCCTCCTTGTTAGCCACCTATAGCTCCACCTTAAAACCTGAACCGGGACTTTCGATTCGTAATCCTTACGACCTCTCTACCACCTCTCGTTAAGGCTGCCACATCGCACCATCACGATCCTTGAGATCAATTAAGAACTTGGGTAAGTAAGTGGTGAGTTTGAGTGTTTCCACAAATACTTCATATTCCACATATTTCTTGCTGTCCCTAACATGGCAGGGTCAGATTCTAGTGTTCATGGTGAGCGCCATGAAGAGGATGAACGCCCAGTTTCTCGGGCTGAAATGCGTCGCATGGCGGACTCACTTATGGAGGCAATGGGAAGGATGTTCGATGCCCGCCTTCCAGCAGCGGGGGACGTGGACCACGTCGTGATCAAGAAGACCATCATCGGGAGGAGTCCGGAGATGAGAATTCTGGTTTCGGCCATGGATTTGACCGGTTTGGTGATGGCCGAGGAGGACATGGTGGTGGTCGTCGTGCTGATTTCGATAATCGGCGTGGTGGTCACCGTGCCGACTTCCATAATCAGCGTGGCGGACGTCGTGCACACGAACGTCATGTGAGATTTGAAGACGAGGAGTTCGAAGATCGTGAGGAAGGGTCTAATGATGAAAATCCCTTTGGTCGTGGTGGGAGATTTGACCGGCGTCATCATCATCGACGTGCTGATTTTGAAGATAGGGGATTTCACCGCGGTCGCCGTCAATATGACGACCCCGATAATATTGCTCGTGTCAAGTTGAATATCCCTAAATTCACTGGAAAGGAGAATGCAGATGAGTTCCTTGAATGGGCTGAACAATGCGATCAGATTTTTAGGGTGCATAATCTCTCTGATCAGCGGCGTGTTGATTTAGCCTCAGTTGAGTTCTCTGGATATGCGCTGACTTGGTGGAATCAAGTGCAAGAGAATCAGCTTGAGTTGGGTCTTGGATACATCAATACTTGGGAAAGAATGAAGCAAGTAATGAGAAGGAGGTTTGTTCCGTCTAGCCATCAGCGTGATCTTCGAAACCGATTGCAGATGTTGAAGCAAGGAAAGAGGACTGTTGATGAATATTTCAAGGAGATGGAGTTCTTGTTGGTACGGACCGGAATCGAGAAGATGCGAGAGTCCAAGATGGCAAGATTTTTGGGAGGTCTTAATGAAGATATTGCTGGTTTTGTTGAGATGTTTCCGTATCGTACTTTGCAAGATCTAGTTGATCAAGCCATGCGTACGGAGAAGAAAATTCAGCAAGAGTCTCGGGGAAAATCTTATGGCAGTCAATCTATCGCTGCCCCATGGCGCAAGCAGCAGTCCGGCACTTCTTATGGCGGACACCGATCCCAAGGGACTTCGGCTAAACCTTCTACATCTCATGGTACATCAAAGATGGCTGTTTCTAGCGCATCTTCACCTGCAAATCAGCAGCGACCTGTTGCCGCTCAGCAACCCCAACTCATGCTTCAGCCGCTACATCATCTACCCGAAGCAGGGAAATTGTATGCCATAAGTGCCACGGGCGTGGCCATATTGCTGCTCAATGTCCTAGTAGGAGGACAATGTTGCTGAATGATAAAGGAGAATGGGAATCTGAAAGTGATCCGGAAGATGAGGGTCCAAAATTTGATGAAGAAATTGAAGAAGAGGAGAATGAAATTCAGCCCGACGAAGGGGAACATAATTGTTTTATTTCTCTTCGTGTGCTTAGTGTCACTGCTGAGAAGGAAAATAATGGACAACGACACAATCTGTTCCACACCAGAGGCATGATCAAGGACAAGCTTTGCCGCATCATTGTTGATAATGGAAGTTGCAATAATATTGCTAGCCAAGAATTGGTGGACAGATTGGGGCTGAAATCAAGACGTCATCCCAGTCCATATAAGATGCAATGGCTGAATGATTGTGGTGCGTTGCGTGTCGACTCATGTGGTGAATGTTCCTTTCTCTCGTTGGAAAGTATACGGATCATGTGGAGTGTGACGTGGTACCTATGCAAGCGTGCCAATTGCTGCTAGGAAGACCATGGTTATATGATCGAGATGTTCGATTTTTGGAAGAACCAACAAGCTGTCTTTTGTGTACAAAGGAGAGCGAATTTCTTTGCTTCCTTTGACCCCGGAAGAAATATTGAAGGATGATCTCAAAAAGAAACAGCGAGAGAGTGAAAATCACCTTAGAGTGACCCACAAAAATGGTGAGGAAGAGTGTCCAAAGCCAAAGAAAAACCCACAGCCACAAATAACCCAAAAACCGGGAAAAGAGGGTTTAGTAATGATGGCTAGGAAAGGGGACTTAAAAGAATTGAGTGAACCTAATGCTATGTTCTTTGTACTCATGTACAAGGACACCCTTCTTTCTACTAACACCTTACCTTCTACTTTGCCAAGTGTTATTCTTGATGTGTTACAGGGCTTTGAGGATGTCTTTCCAGATGAGGTGCCACCAGGTTTGCCACCCAAGAGAGGGATCGAGCATCAAATTGACTTGGTTCCTGGTGCTTCACTCCCAAACCGAGCAAGTCTACCGCACCAATCCTGAGGAGACAAAAGAAATTCAGAGGCAAGTGGAAGAATTGATTAAAAAAGGGTATGTACAGGAAAGTCTTTCACCTTGTGTTGTCCCTGTTTTATTAGTTCCTAAAAAGGATGGATCTTGGAGAATGTGTGTGGATTGCCGTGCTATTAATAACATTACAGTAAGGTATAGGCATCCAATTCCAAGATTAGATGACATGCTCGATGAGCTTAGTGGTGCTATCATTTTTACTAAGATTGATTTAAGAAGTGGATATCATCAAATTCGCATGAAAGATGGAGATGAATGGAAAACTGCTTTTAAAACAAAATTTGGTTTATATGAATGGTTAGTGATGCCCTTTGGGTTAACCAATGCACCAAGTACATTTATGAGATTGATGAATCATGTGCTTAGAGCTTTCATCGGCAAATTTGTTGTGGTCTATTTCGATGATATCTTGATTTACAGCAAGTCTCTTGAAGAACATGTTGAACATATTCGGTGCGTGCTTGCTGTCCTACGTGAGCAAAAATTATACGCTAACCTTGAGAAGTGCACCTTTTGCACCGACAAGGTAGTTTTTCTTGGTTTTGTTGTTTCGGGTCAAGGAGTGGAGGTGGATGAAGAAAAGGTCAAGGCTGTACGAGACCGGACGCCTCCACGAACGTGAGCCAAGTGCGAAGTTTCCTTGGACTCGCCGGTTTCTACCGGCGGTTTGTGAAGGATTTCAGCACTATTGCTGCTCCCATCAATGAGTTGACCAAGAAGGAAGTACCATTCAAGTGGGGAGATGTTCAACGAAGGCATTTGAAGAATTAAAGATGAAGCTTACGACAGCCCTGTCCTTGCACTCCCGCATTTCGGCAAAACATTTGAAATAGAATGTGACGCAAGTGGAGTTGGGATTGGAGGTGTGCTTGATGCAAGAACGAAGGCCAATTGCATACTTCGGTGAAAAGCTAAGTGGTCCAACTCTTAATTATTCAGTTTATGACAAAGAATTATATGCCCTTGTTAGGAGTTTGGAGACTTGGCAAGACTATCTTTTTCCTAAAGAGTTTGTGATACATTCGGACCATGAATCTTTGAAACATCTTAAAGGACAATTAAAACTGAATAGGAGACATGCTAAATGGTGTGAATTTATTGAGTCATTTCCTTATGTTGTTAAATACAAGAAAGGAAAAGAAAATGTTGTAGCTGATGCCTTGTCACGACGCCATGTTTTATTAAATCAACTTGATGCTAAAATTCTTGGATTAGAAAGCATAAAAGAATTATACACAACTGATCCATGTTTTGCTGAGCCATATTCCAAGTGTCATGATGGCAAAGGATGGGAAAAATATCATGTACAAGATGGATTTTTATTTCGAGCTAACAAGCTGTGCATTCCAGATTGCTCGTTCGTATTTTACTTGTACAGAAGCACATTCGGGGAGGACTCATGGGTCATTTTGGAGCCAAGAAGACGGAGCAAGTGCTTGCCGACCATTTCTTTTGGCCAAAGATGAGAAGAGATGTGGAGAGGCATGTCCTTCGCTGCGAATCATGCCACAAAGCTAAGTCCCGTCTGAACCCTCACGGTTTATATACCCCTCTTCCTATTCCTAGTGCACCTTGGGAGGATATTTCTATGGATTTTGTTCTTGGTTTACCTCGAACCAAAAAGGGAAGGGATTCAATTTTTGTTGTGGTTGATCGATTTAGCAAAATGGCACATTTTATTCCTTGCCACAAAAGTGATGATGCTTCGCATATTGCTGAATTATTTTTCAGAGAAGTTGTGCGATTACATGGGGTGCCACGAACTATCGTTTCTGATCGTGACACAAAATTTTTGAGTTACTTTTGGAAAACTTTATGGGGAAAACTTGGAACACGCTTGTTATTTTCCACTACATGTCACCCACAAACAGATGGACAAACCGAAGTTGTAAATCGAACTTTGTCCATGTTGCCGAGAGCTGTTCTCAAAAAGAATTTGAAACTTTGGGAAGAAAGTTTGCCGCATGTTGAGTTTGCCTACAATAGAGCCGTTCACTCAACCACTAAATTTTGTCCATTTGAAATTGTGTATGGTTACAAACCCACTTCTCCCATAGATCTTCTGCCTTTGCCTGTGCAGGAGCGAGTGAACTTTGATGCAAGCAAGCGAGCTGAGTTTGTGAAGAATCTCCATGATAGAGCTCGCACAAACATTGAGAAGATGACCAAACAGTATGAGAAGCAAGCCAACAAAGGAAGACGGAAGATGATCTTTGAAGAAGGTGACCTTGTTTGGGTGCATCTACGCAAAGACAGATTTCCTGAGCAACGCAAGAGCAAGCTGCAGCCTCGGGCTGATGGTCCTTTCAGAGTGCTTCGCAAGATCAACGACAACGCCTATGAGATCGATCTGCCAAGTACTTATGGAGTGAGTACCAGTTTCAATGTGTCCGATCTCTCTCCATTCTTTGGATTGGAAGAGTCGAGGACGACTCTTTTTGAAGGGGGGAGGATGATATGCACACGCCAGCGACATCGACCACTTCGACTACATTGCCGACCTCTACACCAACACCTGCAGGACCAATCACACGTAGCCGAGCTAAAAAGATACAACAAGAGGTGCACGCGCTACTTTGTGAACTTAAACTCAATTCAAATGATAACTTTATGCTACCTAAGTCTTGTATGTTGATACTTCTCGGTACGATGAAGAGAATCATCAAGACGAAGGTCACGAAGCTAGAATCGGCAAAGTTCTCGTCACTCAGCAAGGCCATTCGGCAATCGACAATCCATTCGGCAATTTCCCGCTATTTGGCAATCCATTCGGCAATCCATTCGGCAGTTTCTGGAGCATAACTTCGGGCATTAAACTGTACCAATCTACGAAGTTTCCCATAGCATGCTATACACCGTTGGAAAGATAATCGAGTTAGCTTTCCAACGCATCTAGTCCCACGTCATTTGAAGATTCCTAAAAGAAGTTATGATCAAAACATTGAAGACTGCTCAGCAGTCAAACAGCCACGCGGAAACAACTCAGAAGGTCATCTCCGGAGATCCTTTCACATTGGCGACGTATTCAGATTGTTTTCGTGTTTCCACCCACCTAGGAGGGTTGTTCCTAGTATAAATACCCCCCATGTGTAAGCTAAGAACAACTTTTGATGAATTGAGATAATCCAAGTGATTTCGCAGCCGAGCTGCCTGAGTGCCTTACTCACACCCTTGTTCTTCCTTGTTCTACTTGGACTTGTGAAGAGATCTCTCTGAGATCCACTAGTTCGTGCTTTGTGAGTTCCAGTACGGCTGCCTCACCTTGTGTGGATTAGCTCCGGTTGTGGTTCTGCGGTCGTTTGGAGATCGAGTCGAAGTCCTCGCGGTTTCGGTGTCTCTCTCCCCGTCGTTTGGGTCGCATCCAACCTTGGCTAGGTATAAAGCTAGTTACCCGCTGATCTTCAGCAAGATATCTTCGAATTCCAGTAAGTTACCATCCTATTTCCGCTCCCCATCGTCGCTCTTCAAGTTCAAGACCTGCTGCCGTGAAGATCGGGCCATCCTCGTTCTAACGCCGGGTTAGAACCTATCAACTATAAAGCCTTTGCATTCATATATTTTTCCCCACACTTGCTGAGTACGACAAGTGCTCACCCTTGCTATAAACAATGTTGCTCAGAAGGAGGAAGCTACATGAAGATGACGTGAAGATGCTGTGGAGTGCTAGGTGTACGCAACCCCCAGTCGATTGCCTGTGATGTTTGGAGCCTTCGTTTCCAGGATAAAGCGTAAATCTCTGATAATCTTTCTTTTTCATACGTGATACTGTTTCTGTATTCACTTTTATGTCACTATATGCATGAAACTTGATCCTGGCATGCATATAGGTATGCACTTGGTTTTCTTCGGAAAGTCGGGTGTGACAGATATGCTACTACCCGTTCCTTCCCTTCGAATTCTTGAATAAGGGCCGATCCAATGGTTTGGGTATCGGCCGCCACGTACAACTTGAAAGGCTTATCCAGCTGAGGAGGGACCAAAGACCGGTGGCTCCTTCATGTACTTGCTTGATCTCATCGAAAGCCTTTTGTTGTTCGTCGCCCCCACGTGAACTTCTGATCTTTCTTTAGCTTCAGCAGTGGAGAGAATGGCAAAACCTTCTGTGACAAATTTGAAATGAATCTTCTCACGAAATTAATTTTGCCGAGCAGTGATTGCAACTCCTTGAGATTAGTTGGAGGAACAACTTCATCGATGGCCTTCATGCTCTTCTTGCCAACTTCAATTCCCCCCTCGTGGACTAAAAATCCCAAGAACTCTCCAGCTGATACCCCAAAAGCGCACTTGTTTGGATTCATCTTTAGACCATGCTTCCGGGTGCACTCCAAGGTCCTCTTCACATCTTCCAAATGTGTGTCATGACTTAGGGACTTGATTACCACATCATCAATGTAGATTTCCACCACTTTGCCGATCAACTCGTGAAAAATGTAATTCATGGCTCGCTGATAAGTTGCACCGGCATTTTTTAACCCAAATGTCATGACTATCCATTCAAACAGGCCTATATGACCAGGACATCTGAAGGCCGTCTTTGATATGTCTTCTATTGCCATGAAGATTTGGTTGTATCCCGCATTGCCATCCATGAAACTGATCACTTTGTGTCTAGCTGCGGCGTCAATCAACAAATCGACAATAGGCATCGGGTAACCATCCATCGGAGTAGCTCTGTTCAGATCCCTGAAATCTATGCAGACCCTCATCTTTCCATTCTTCTTGTACACAGGGACAATGTTAGAAATCCACTCCGCATATCTGCATGGCCGAACGAAATTTGCATCAAGTAATCTTTCAACTTCTTTCTTCACATCGGCCAATACTTCATCCTTGTAGATTTTCCGGGGCGGTTGCTTGTATGGTTTGAAACCAGATTTGATTGGCAACCGATGCTCAACGATAGAACGATCCAATCCAAGCATCTCCGAATAATCCCAGGCGAAGCAATCTTTGTATTCCTTGAGCAGCTTGATTAATTCCTCCCTGAAGTCTGGCTGCAAGTTTGCGCTGATGAACGTCGGCCTTGGCTTATCACCGCTTCCAATGTCAACCTCTTCTAATTTATCAGCCGACATAAATCCTCGCCCCAACTTGCCGTCAGTGCCATCTACGGGGTTCTCCATTAAAAATTGCTATAAGAGCCGACTGCTTGAATCGGCTGTTGATCGCTGCTGACAGGTTCAACAGGACCTTCTCCCCAGTCTTTCCCTGAGAAACAATCAATACCTTGGTATTCCTAGAAGGCTGGTTCCATGTTCGCGACGCTCACGGAGTCATCTGCTTGGACGACCTCAATATCATCATCCACCCACTGGATAAGCTGCTGGTGCATGGTGGATGGAACGCAACAATTGGCATGAATCCAGTCCCGTCCAAGCGATGAGGGTCGTAGGCTCCTTTACCTTCGATCACAAAGAAGGTCGTGAGCAGTGTCTTGGACCCGATCATCAGATCCACGTGAGCGCATCCCTTGGTATCTGAAGGATTCCTAGCGAAATCATTCAGTATTATGCTTGTAGGCGTCAGATCGCTCGGGCCCATGCCAAGTTTCCTGAAGGTGGTGTACGGCATTACGTTGACTGCCGCTCCACCGTCGACAAACATCTTGGTCAATGGCTTGCCATTGACGTATCCTCTCAAGTACAGCGGCCTCATGTGTCGATTTTTGGCCGGTTTGTCGAAGATTGCCTGCTTGGCCAGCACCAGTTGTGCCATCATCCCCTCGACCTGCTCATCATCTAGGGACGCCTCTTCCTGCACAACCTGGTTAGCAGGAGCCATGAATTCGTTCGGCAGAAAATATACCATGCATGTTGGAGCCGAACGCCTTGACCCTTCCGGTTGGTCCTTTGGACGCCACACCTGCTTTGTTTGGATCCCGGCCTGCCTCAGTTCACGGTTCCTCAAGCGTTGAACCCGTCTTTTCTGACTTTTCCATAGGCCAGGCGGGCACCATTGCCCCTTCTGCCAGATGTACTCGTCCTCATCCCCTTCTTGATCAGCCCACCTTAGATCAGCTTGCCGCTTCCTGGGGTGATCAATGACTTCAATTTTTTGGCGCCGATCCTCGTTAGGGTGGATCCTTCCAATTCTCTCATGGACGGATCGGCGATTGGCAGTCTCCCGCCTGTACTCAAAATATCTGTCATCGCATTCGGGACGCGTTCCTCGGCGTGGGCAGCTTCAAACCCTCGTTCCAACAATGCCTGAAGAATGCACATCCCCAGTGCGCGCGCGCTCGCTCGCGCGTGTGTTGCTCCAGGTCCCTTCTGTGTGCCTCTTCTTCGGCTCTCGCGCTTCTCCTCCTCGTATCCGCGCTTCGGTAACGCTCTTTTTTCCATCTGGCGCCGCCACTTGTTGAGGAGGATGCGCGTGGTCACCCTGGGCTTGGCTCTGGATGACTCCCCGATTTCGATGTGGCTCTTGAGAATGCGGGGGGCTTTACCATGCACCTGTTCCAGAGTTACTTGGCGCTCTGGGTCCACTGCTCCATCCTGTCTAGCCCTGGCTGAGGTCAAGACTTTGACCTTTCCCTTCTCCTCAGCCGTCAGCATGTTGACAGAGAAGCCCACCATGTTCTGAGGGAAGGGGTGGCCATCCAGCTTCATCTTATTGTCCAATTTGAGGTGCCCCTCCTGGATGGCTCTCTGGATCTTCATCCTGAAGACCCTGCAGTCATTGATGGAGTGCGAGTCCCTGTCGTGGAAGCCACAGTAACGTTTCCCCTTGACTCCATCGGGCCGAAGCATGGAATGCCCTTCAGGCAACCTGATCCGGCCTTCCTCCACCAGGAGCTCAAACAACTTGTCAGCTTTCGTGATGTCGAAGTCGTAGGTGCCCTTGGTCTGTTTGACCCAGCGCTGATTCATCGTTAAAGGCTCTTTCCCCCACATGATTTCGGCTGCGGCCACGTCCAGTTCATCATCAGAATCCTCGATCAGATCGGCCTTGTCTAAGAACTGGTTGTAGATGTCCGTCACATCATGCTGCTTTCCAAACCTGGCATCCTTCTTGAAGCCATACGCCTGGTTGCTCATCAACGATAGCTTTTGAGACAGCTGGCCTAGGTTTTCAAACTCCATCCCGAACAGTTTCTCACGCACGGCCGGCAGCATCCCGGCGACGGCCATGTCAGCCAACTGGTCATCTGGCAAGTTGAGCGAGAAGCACATGCCTTTAACCTCCCTGAATCTCCTAAGAAATTCTAACGGCGTCTCGCTGTGCCTCTACTTCAGGGTGGCAAGGTCGATCAGCTTCTTCTCTGAGCTGCCGCTGAAATAGTGGGCGTGGAATTTCCTTTCCAGGTCTCTCCATCTGCTAACTGACTCAGGGGGGCAAGGACGAAAACCACTGGAACGCCGGGCCCGTCAGTGACGTGGGGAAGTAGCAGACCCTAAACGTTTCCTCAGCTGAGCATTCTCCGAGCTGCATCAGGTAACGAGCAATGTGCTCCACCGTGCTTGTGTCGTCTTGCCCGGAAAATTTCGTGAACTCCGTCGGAGGTTTCACCCTTGGCGGAAGGAGCACGTTGAAGTACCATTCTGGGAACGACGGCTTGTAGGCAGGTCCCTGCATTTTTGGCTTGAGGCCGAACTGATTTTGCATCAACTCGGCCATCTTCCGCGCCAGGGCGTTGTCCTCTTGTGCGCCTGCAGCTGGCGCGTAACCTGGATGTGGGAAAGCGTCTATGGCACTGTAGTTCCCCACTTCGTGATAGCCTCCGCCGTAGAGATTCCTTTGTAGCCAGTTGCTTGCCGGAGCAATCCTGTGGCCGGAAGCGAGCGGGGCCCCATGCGAGCCGAACGCTAGGTCTCCGTACGTGGGCTGGTACGGATTCGGCTGTTGCACGGGCTGACCCGTGCTGCCCAGCGGTGGTGGCTGGATTGGCTGCCCTCCTGAGGCCTGTAGTGGGGGCTGAACTGGCTGACCCCCAGCACCCTGCGGAGGAGGCTGGAAAGCTTGACTTTCAGCGCTCTGAGGAGGAGGCTAAATTGGCTGGCTCCGTAATGGTGGTTGAGAGCTTGACTTGCCCAGCTCCACAGTGCCCCCTTGGACGGGTGCCTTGCTGAATGCCTGCTCCATGCCTGGGCCAAAGACAGCCACCATCATTTGCTGGAACGCACCAAGGAAGGCTTTGTGGTGCTTGCTCAACATGTAGTCTGCAGATTCCCGGAATGCTTGCATGCACTTCTCTCTCTCCTGCTGTGTCGTGGCGTCGCTCTCCCCTGGTAGCAATACCCTGGGCATCTCATTCTTCAGGTACGGGACGCCACTTCTGTTTTTCTTGAAGGACGACAGACATTTCTCGCCGGAACCGGTCCATGGCGTCCCGGAGCCGCTGCCGTTGTTCGGGAGAGAGGTCCTCAATGTTGACGTCCATGATGTCCGCGATTTCAGGCATCTTGATCTATTCGGCTGTTGTCCCACTGGGCGTGCCAAAAAGTGTGTTGACGCAAAACGTGCACCTAGCGCCAAACACACAGCAAGCCGAACAAGCTGGCTTCACACGCGCAAAGAGTCACGAGACGTGCCAGTCAATTTTTCCTGAAAATTAACAAAAGATAGTAGTTAGATACCAAAGCTTGGAACTTGCCGGGTGGTACCAGACAGTTCCATATTTACGGCTAGGAAGCCAGATGGGATGACACATAGCTATAAAGAGCTATCCGCCAATAAACTGAAATCATTCTGGAACTTATAAAAGAAAAAGTAACATTGCCGAATAGATGATGTAAGCATGACATCGATCGGTCTTTGTTTGAACAAAGATGCACATGCACGAGGCCATGACCGATCCCCATGATAATTAACATTAAATAAATGAATAAAGTAAAGCACGAACATAAAAATGTAATAAACAAGCATGCATAGATCCAAAGCACTAGTCTACCGCATGTCTAGGTACTTTGAAACCCGTCGGGTACGATGCCAAGCAAATCTATCCACCGCATGATACAACTTGCATGAAAACCGTACCACTTTCCACAAATAGATCTATCCACCGCATGATATAATCTAAATATGGAAAGCTAAAAGCATACGTCATTTAAAGCATGAATTGCGCACGTGTTCTACTCGTGAAGAAACATAACCGAATACGGCTGAACAGACGATTCGGGGTCCATGAAGAAGGAACGAACATTACCAAGCGAATAAAGCTATCAGATTGATTTGAAATCTAATCCACCGGATGATTAGCTCCAAAGCAACCCAAAAACCTGCATCTACCGCATGATACTCAGTTCTTTCAAGATTTATACCAACATTGGCAAGCTTGAACCCGCAACACATAACAACCTAGATCGATTCGGTTCCGGCTATCGGAAAGCACAAGATCCACGTGTTAAAACACGAACTCGACTCGTACAAGGATCACGAGAGGGATAAAGTCGATCCAAATCTATCTAGATTGGGCAAAAGTGTGTTACATGAATCTAAACATAAAGTAAAAACTCAAAGCAACACGGGATAACTTAATGAATCTATTGAATCTTGCCAAAATCCAATAGAGCAGATAACTAGCTTCAAGCTAGATCTTAGCCTACCGCATGGCTCATGACCTAACAAGAAACCTTCTTGAACCAAGCTTGAATCTACCGCATGACACGAAGCATGGTAACAAGACTACTTGCATCAGATCTAAATCCACCGCATGATACTAGACATGATACAGGGTTGCCGGTACTCACGGAGGTCGACGGATCGATGAACCCTCTCGAAGAACTCGACGACACGACAAAAAGGACTCTAGGGTTTGGCGTAAGGCTGGTTTGTATTGAAGAATGATTGTGTGTATTACATACATTCAAGGCTCATATTTATACCCTGCCAAGTACCATCTTGAATGGATTCGCTGCCTAACTTATCTCTAAGCTTGATCGCCTACCCATCCATTCGTCCTTCCTGCTTGAGCCACGTCACCATCCAATCCCGCAAAATCAGCTCAACTGTTCCCTTGCCGAACGGGAGCAGATAGCCGACCGCAGACCTCTTTGCCGAATACATCTGAAAAAATCCTTTCCTTCCACCAAACGGACTCCTCACCGAGCTGGACCCACAAGTTATACTCCTTACCAAATTTTGGTGTTAACACTTGTGGCGATGCTTTGACTATGCTATGACTCATATGTGTGATCCTTGTCTCATTTTTAGCCTTTGACACTAGATTTGGCCTATTTGAGAAGCTCATGTTGATGTTTATATGCTTTGTTGTGCATTTCTGCATTTTCACCTTGATTCATACATTGTCAACAAGGGGTAGAAGAGGTGAGCTTAATGAAAATTCAGAAGAGGTGAGCTGAAATTTGGGAGTTTGCATCCACATGTTCAGGGGGAGCTTGCATTTGTTTAGGGGGAACTTTCTTGATGTTTTCAGTGTGGAGTTTGTGCTTTGCTTGGCTTGTGACCTTTCTTTGCCTTTCTTTGGTTTTGGTCATGAGTTGAGCTTCTTTGTTTCTCTTTCTTCTTCCTCTCTTTCTTTCTCTGAATTTCATTTTGCGTTGTGTGTTGTCAATGCACTCATCAAGGAGAAGATTGAGGACCAGGAGCGTCCCAGTGGTCGATGGATGACCGCTCCTCAGTGATGAGTGATTGCAACGGGTGTTGGACTGACTCTTGGCTTAGTGCGCAGGTGTAGGCTGCGGCCTAGTTCGTGTTGTTGCAGGTGAAGAACGGGCGCGAATGGTCTTCAGCCTTGAGGGGCCTCCGGGAGATGGAGAGACAAGTAGGCTCGGTTCGAGGGACCCGGTGGACAGTGGGACTAGGTGCGGGTCACATGGTGGCGAGACGAGCAAGACGAAGTCATGGACGATCGAGCCGGTGCACAGTGGCGGTCGAGTCAAGTGGTTTGGCGGGAGGCCGGACCAAGCACGCGGGGTTTGGTGGTTTGCCCAGAAAACCATCGGTGGATGGTTTCTTGGTTTGGGCCTCAAAACCAAGTCCGAGGGCCCAACACGACGGAGACGGGATCCGGGCGTGTCGGGAAGCTTCGAGGCGGAGGACACGCGGCGGGATCGCATGGCTTGCGTTGAGAGGACGCGGGGTGCGGCAAAGGCATGGCCGTCTGATGGCAAGACTCACAAACATTACCTAAATGCCCCTGCGTGGGTTGTATCGCCAGTAGTTAAGTTAGGGGTAGTCGAGTCATTTACCACTCCGGCGGGACCCGATATATAAGCCATGAGGGTGTGTGAGTGGCTCTCTCTCTCGGCGACTTAGGGTTTCATTTCCTCCCTCCCATTTCTCATTTTTGTAGCTATTTTCTTCTCCATTTTCTCTAGGCTAGCATGAGAGCTTCATGAGAGATTTGTTGAGAGGGATGGATGCTAGGGCGGCATGCTAGACCTTGTGAATCTTTCCTGGTTTGTATAAAAGATTCGGAGTTGCGTTTTTCGTGGCCTTTTTGTGCTTGTTTTCGTGCCTTTGTTCTCGGTGTGATTCCGCGGATTTGAGTGGGTTTCTCCCCGGATTTCTTTGAGGGAAACATGGATAGATGTCTCGCGCATCTTTGTCATTGATCTTGTGCCCTCAAACGCCGGGAAACCACTTCGATTCGAGGATTTTCGTTCGGTGCTCTAGCTTTCGGTGGTGCTCAAAGGATTCACGATTCCCGGTGATTTAGGGAGTTAGGAGGCAAGATTTTTGGGCTATAGAATCCTTGTGTGACGCTTTTCAAGTCCCCAAACTCTTGTCTCCACAGCTTCAACCATTTGGGAAATCCGATGATGATTTGGGGGAGTTGACTTTCGGGGTCGGGCGTTTTTCTGCTCTGTCCGTGCCTCGCGGACGGTCCGCGCCCTCCTGGCGGACGGTCCGCGCCGCACGTGTTCGTCCCGTGTTCTTCGTGTTCTTTCTCGCCTTTCGTTTTGATCCGTTGTGTTTTTGAGTTTTGGTTGGACGGAGTTTCGGACGGTCCGCAGCAGAGGGCGGACGGCCCGCGGGTGCCTGGCGGACAGTCCGCGTGCTCCCCGCGGACGGTCCGTTATTCGGGTGCGTCTCTGTTGGTTCTGTGTGCTTTATCGGATGGTCCACGGCGTAGGGCCGGACAGTCCGCAGGGTTGGCGCGGACGGTCCGCGGCATCAGGCCGGACGGTCCGCGAGGCCGCGCGGACGGTCCGCCCCTCCTGGCCGGACGGTCCGCCAGAGCCTGTGAGCTTTGCTTCTTGGTTCGATTCCTCCCTTCCTTTCTCGTGCTTCCGCGTGTGCTTCAAGAAATCGTTCCTAAGGCTAGAGGTTGATCCATAACTTTGTTGTCTTGGCGATTGGTGTGTGATTCGATCCATCGCTTGTGTGTGACCGGGATTTGACTAGGGCATAGGCCGGGTTCTTTTGGAAGAATTTTTACCGGCTCCTATTCACTCCCCCCCTCTCTAGTCGCCATCTGATCCTTCACAACTCCTCATGCATCGAATTAACCCAATTGTGGTCAGATAGCGTGTGTCCAATGTCTTTGGGATCAAAAGTAGCAACAAACGCAGCATGAGCGAAATGAGAATTGTTTCAAACCCTCGACCGTGTAGTGCGTTCATTCATGTCGTCGATGATCCTCGAAGCTGGGTGATCCACTTGTACTCGCCGGGGAGGTTCTTGCCTCGATGCTACCTCCCCCTCAACATCAGCTTCTCCTCGTTCTTGATTTGTCGTCGTAGGTGCAGGAGAGGGTCCGTCCACCACCGTAGTCGAAGTAGTGGGTACATGTTCAGCCGGGGGCACCACGCCACCATTTTCATCGTCTCCATGTTCATGCTCTTCCTCCTGAAAGATCTCCTCGCCAAGCTCATCATCACCTGCACACTCAAAGACAAGCTGACTACGTGGCTCTGTCTCGTCGAAGGTTACCTCGCAAGTCTCCACGATTTGGTTAGTTTCAAGATTGAGCACACGATATGCTCTAGAATGGGATGCATAACCAAAGAAAATACCATCGACAGACCTAGCCTCAAATTTATCCAACTTCCTGCCTTTCTTCAGAATGAAACACTTGCAACCAAAGACATGGAAGTGACTCACCTTGGGTGTGTGACCATGCATCAACTCATAGCATGTTTTCTTCTTGTGCACTCTGAGGTAGATCCTGTTTGACACATAGCACGCGGTATTCACCGCCTCAGCTCAATACCTCCTCGGAGTCATATGCTCATCAAGCATCGTCCAAGCCATCTCGCACAAGGTCCTGTTCTTCCTTTCCACAACACCATTCTGGGGAGGCGTATACGGACTCGAAAACTGGTGCTCAAGACCCAAGTCATGGCAAAAGGTTTCAAAACGAGAGTTTCTGAATTCGGAGCCATTATCACTGCGGATAGCTCGTATGGCATCTCCGTGCCTCTCGTTCCTCAACCTCAAGACTAGATCTCGAACAAAACCAAACATCTCCCCCTTATCCTCGAGAAAGAACACCCATGCATACCGAGAATAGTCGTGCACCACAACAAGGACATACCACTTCCCACCCGCAGATCGCACACGAGCTGGGCCAACAAGGTCCATATGGAGCAGCTCGCATGGACGCTCAGTCATCACATCGGTGAGAGGCGGGTGAGAATAGGCTACCATCTTGGCATGCCTACACGGCGCACAAACCAACTCTTTCTCAAGCCTCAACTGTGGCAATCCTCGGGCCAAATTGAGTTTACTCAAGCGAGACAAAAGGTCAAAGCTCAAGTGACCCAACTTCCTATGCCACTTCCACAACTCACTCGAAGAACCAGCCAAGAAACAACGCTCCACACCCGAAGACTGAGAAAAATCAGCACGAAACACCTGACCCTCGGGAACGACCATACAGACAAGGTCCCCTCGAGAGTCCAAAATCTGAGAACCACCAGGCCGAAACAACACCTCAAAACCCTCATCCAACAGCTGGGACACAGAAAGCAAATTGCACCCCAGCGATTGAACAAGAGCAACATGCCTGAGAGTGATCTTGTCACTCACCTTAATCTCCCATTCTGAAAGCACACGCCCATGCCCATTGTCCCCAAAAGTGATGTACCTCCTTGTCACCACCGGGACGAGACTTGAGAACCACCCCCTGTCTCTGGTCATATGCCTCGAACAACCAGAGTCAATCAACCAAATGCTCTTCAAGTCTCCCACCTGAAATTCAAAAACGAGCACGTGAGCGAACAAACAACTCAGCACTGGGGTTAGTACCAAAAGAGCAAAACTAGTGCCGAGCCATTTGCTCGAAGGTGGGGTTAGCACAAACCAAGCCATCTCTCCTACCAAAGCTACCTCCATGAACACCACCACGGTAACCACCATGAGGGAACCAACCCTCTCTGCCCGGAGGAGGACCAAAACCACGAAAGAAAGCCCGTGGACTGTCCCTCCTCTCCTTCTCAAAGCTACGACTCCTCTCATCCCCGTAGTAAACTCGAGGGGGAGAATGCCTAGCAACATGACCTCCTGCAAACTCTCCTGCCCAACCACCAGAACCACGACCTCCAGAAACAACCCTCGCACCTGTACGAGCACGAAACCCAACCGTCGCTCTCCGTGCCCGCACCCGATCCGACCGGTGCCCCACACCGGTCTGACCGGTGTAGCTCGGGCAACGAAGCACCTCCGGGCCGGCCTTCCGCTCTCCCCAAGCCCGAACTGTCCTCACACTCGCCTTGGCCCTGGGCATCTGCACACGAGGCTCAAGTACACCATCGGAAGGGTGGTACTTGTCCTTGTTAGCCCACTCCTTCGCCATTCTCTCCTATCGCTTCCTCTTGAAGCAAAACTCATCCTTATGGCCATCTCTCCCACAATAGCCACAACGGAACCTCACAAGCTTAGGCTTAGGCTTGGGTTGTGGCTGCTCACTTGGTTTCTCTCCACTCAACTTCTCCACCGGTTTCTCCTCACTAGCCTTCTCACTCTCTTTCCCAAAGAACACTTTCCCGGAAGTTCTCACGAACTTGATTGGCTTTTGGAGATCATTTGTGTGTGTAAGAAACACTGGTGGAGCTGGGGTTGTGTCTAGTCGGTTCCTAAGATGGTTAGGTTTAGGAGGAAAATCATTTTTGTGGTGGGTTTTTGGTGGCTCTGGGATATTCTCTACACTTCCCTCACCAACCTTGTTTGCCCCAAGTCCCTCACCATCCTGCCTCTTAAATGCCTCGATCATCTTCCTCAACTGAGGCTCATGACCAGACAACCAACCCATCAACTTTCTCAACTCATCATTCTCATCCTACAAACGATCAACATAATGTGCAAGTTCCAAATTCTTCAAAGCATGCATTTCACAGGTAGAGCAAGATGTAGGAATTGGTTCTTTCAGCTTAGCCTCAAGGGAAGCAGTGTAAGCATGCATCTCATCAATCTTAGCATGTAAAACAGGGCAAGAAGTGCAGACACTTAGCAAAGCAGGTCTAGATTTAAGCTCAGCCACTTCAACCCTAAGCACATCTAGTTCCTCACACTTGGAGGCATGCTTCTCCTTAAACAAAGCAAGATCAGCAAGAAAGATGGAGCAATCAGCACAATCAACCTCATCCGAAACAACAGGGCTAGCCTTAAGGGAGTCAATCTCAAACTTGCTATCAAGAACCTATGTTTCTAGCTCAGCCACTCTAGTCCTAGCATCCTCGAGTGAAGCCCTAAGCTTTTTTCTCATTTTTTTGGCCTCTCTAAGCATGTCATCACGGTTATCAAGCAAAGAGCCAAGCCTCTCATTCTCCTGACGCAAGAAGGGAAGTTCATCATGCACCTCGTCGTCGGAATCAGAGTCTGAGTCACTCTGTGTGCTCTTCTTGCTGCCGGAGCTCAGCGCCATGGTGCAGAAGCCGTCTCTCGCGGCGCCTCGGCCCGCGCTCAGGTTCTTGGACGACTTCCTGCTCTTGCGACGATCACCTTCATCTTCACTGCTGCTCGAGCTCGAGGTGGAGTACGCGAAACTGGAGTCGACGTCGCTCGATCCAACCATCGCTCGGGCCTTGCCTCGGCTCTCCTTCTTCCACGATCGTCGCTCGTCCTTGTGCTTGTTCTTGTGCTTGCTCTTGTGGTCGTGCCTCGACCGGTACTTGCCATCCATCCTCGACTTGTGCTTGTAGCTGTCCTTGTTCTCGACCTTCTCCGGACAGTCGGCGACGAAGTGTCCCAGCTTGCCGCACTGGAAGCATGTCCTCGTGTTCCTCCTCATGTTTACCCGGTTCTCGTGTAGCCTCTCGAAACTCCTCGTCAGCAACGCCGGCTCGTCCTCTCCAACCACATCGAACTCCTCATCTGGCATAGACATCAAAGAGGACAAAGAGAACATCCTGGTGGATGGGTTAGTGTTAGTCTTTCCTTTCGAACCACCTTTCGAACACCAAACCTCGAGTCCACTGACCAACACAGGGACCGGTGAGCACCACCGGTCAGACCGGTCCTGCTGGTGAAACTTGGCGACTTCCACTAAGTGGCTCCACACCGGTCAGGCCAGTGCAACACACTGGTCAGACCGGTCACAGCCAGAAAGCCCCAAATCACCAAACAGGCCAACCGACCTCCAAACCGACCCAAACTCGAAACGGCCCCCAATACAAGACAACAAAGAAACTCACCTAGACGTTCACCCGAGCAGAAACCCACCAAAGGTTGCACCGGTCAGACCGGTCAAGAGCACCGGTCAGACCAGTGTAGCCTCGGCAGCTCGGGATGAACAGCACCCGCGGGTCAACTACCCCAAATCCAAACTTTGATCTCCCGAATCGCTCCACGGACTTGAACAAGACTTTGGAGATAATAGGACACCTCATGAGGAGTCCATAGCCAAGTTTAATCCCACAAAAACTTGTTCAAAAAGGAGGAATCGAAGAAATCCCGCCAAGAACACCTCTAACCCTAGAACTCGGAAACCCCAAAATCGAGCCCCTTTACTCACAGATTTGGGAGGGGAATCACAGCCCAAAGAACCACGAAGGGTTCCCACAAATTTCCCTCATCAAATCCCCAAGAGCAAGGTCCTGAAAACACCCCAAGAAAAACACCAAGAGAGGGCTCCGGAAATCACCACCAAGAACAACCGGGAACAACACAACAAGGCCTTGAGGAACCACGCCGAATCATCTATACATACCACAAAGGTTCATACAAGGTCTAGCTTGCCGCCCCATCATCCAACCCTCTCACAAAATCTCACCATGAATCTCTCAAGCTAGTCCTATGGAAATCCTAAGAAAATAGGAAGGGAAAATAGGAAAGCAAATGAACCAGGGTTCCAAGAGATTGGCTGCCATCCTCTCACCTCATGGGTTATATGGAGGCAACCGAAAGTCTAAAATACCCTTTCCTAACAACTAGGGATACAAACCCCTCAAGGGTGGTTTTGGAAGTCTTCAAGCTTTCTCCATCGGACGGATGCCCGGCGACCACAACCTGCTTAGCCTCAACGCAAGCCTTGCGATCCCGACACGTGTCCTCCGCTTTGAAGATTCCGGACTGCGTGGTCGCACACCGGTCTGACTGGTGCTCCTCACCGCCGGATCGGTACCCACCCGGCCGACGGGCCAAATCCACCCAGCCGACCGGCAGCCGGCACCGCCGCAGCCTCCGTCTTCGGTTCCTCGGTCTTGGCTTTGTGGATCAACCAAGGAACCCAGCGGTTTTCTGGTGAACCACCGGAAACCCCGCGAACTCGGTGTAGCCTCCGCCAATCTCCACTCATGACTCGGCTCCCACGTAGTCCCGGCTCGACCTTGGTTTTGAGGCTCAACCAAGAAACCGTCCATGACTCCATCTTGCTGTTCATGCCACCATGCGGCCCACACTTGACCCCGCTGGCCATCGGGTCCCTCGAATGAAGCCTACTTGTCTTCTCCACACCTGGAGGCCTCACCGGCGATGACCTTTCGCGCTTGTTCTTCACCTGCACCAACACCAGTCAAGCCGTAACCTGCACCTGCAATACTTAGCCAAGAATCAGTCCACACAGTGTTGTCAATCACTCATCACACAAGGAAGCGACCATCAACCGGTCCTCAAACCACACATGGTCCTCAAGAATGCAAGAGGAGGACGGGTGTCTACAGAATGGCTGGAGGAAGAGTCAGTTTCTTATTTAATATAATTTTATCAGTGTTGTTTCTAAAATTGTAGCATAGTGATTGCATAATGATAGCATTAGACATTGGTGATGATTAAAGAATTTTATTTTCACTCACAAGATGGATCCTGCTTCTAGTTATTTGTTGAAAATTTTTCATCTTGGTAACCCAGAAAAGGCTAGAAAGATGTTTCATGTTTCTACTTTGAGAAGGTTGTTGATTGTGACACAACAAAGCTTAAGGACTTTGTTGATTCAATCACATACCAGTACCCACCGGATTATAGGGAAATCTCACATGTCCAGTACTATGATGTTGTGTTGAAAACATATCCTGTAGTTACAACTGACCAAGAATTGATGGCAATGTTTGCGAAACACACTGAGAAAAAGGTCATCAACATGTTCTTTTCATATAGTGATCCTTCAAAACTTTATGAGCCTATTACAAAGTGGCCTGAGCATTCTCAGCCTATGCATGAGGAGGGTAGCACACCGGTACATGAGGATGATTATCTAGAAAACCCATATCGAGAGAATGAATTTGGTAGTGTTGATGAGGAGGTCATGTATTTACCTAATCATGTGATTCTGTGTTCTGATCAAGCAATGGAGGACAATGGGGATGGGGATGGGGATGAGGGTGAGAGTGAGGGTGAGGATGAAGTTGAAATTGGGGAAGATGATGAGTTGGTAGGAAGTGACCGTGAGGCAGACCATGTTCCACATGCAGAATATGATAAAGAAGACCCACCAATGACAGTAGGCAGCACATATCCTAGTATGGAGGAGTTCAAGTTGGCGCTATCTCAGTATGCTATCAAGCATGAGTTTGAAAAAAACTGAGTATAGTGCACCATATAGGCTTAGGGGCTACTGTACAAGAAAAGTCAAAGATAATTGTCTGTGGAGGATACATGCTTCTGTAAAAGAGGACCGGTGCACTGTTGTGGTATTTTTTAACTCTACACTTGTTCTAATATTTTTTCCAGGACCATTTTTTGTCACTTACCCATGCTGTTATGTGCAGGTGAGAAAAAACCCTCCTGATCATAAATGCTCCATCACAAGAAGGAAAAAGAAGGTGAGGAATGCAATAAAAATATTAGATTGCTGAAAGTTGAAAGACTTTCTCATTGAAGATCCAACTATGCGGCCAAAAGATCTGGTAAAGAAGCTTAAAGAACACCACAAGGTATCTATCAACTACAAGAGAGTATATATGGGTAAGTAGATCGCAATGAAACAATTCTATGGTGATTGGGACAGTAGCTTTGACAATTTATATAGATTTAAGGCACAAATTGAGAAAGATTGTCCTGGAAGTTTAGTTACCATTGAACATCACACAGTAAATGGCAAGATCAGATTTAAAAGATTATTCTTTGCTTTGAAACCTTGCATAGAGGGTTCCTTAGCGGTTGTAGGCCATATTTACCAATAGATAGCACATTCTTGACAGACAGATTTAGAGGTCAATTGGCTAGTGCAAAAGCTAATGCAACAGCACTATGTAACCAATAATTTGAAGAATGTTTCAACAATTAGATCAAATAGCATAAGTCAACAAACTTGGATGATTTCATGGATAAGCTTAGGCAATTGTTGATGATCAAGTGGAATCAAAGGATAAAGATTGCAAGGAAGCTAGAAGGCTTGATTTTGCCACACATAATCAAAAAGTTGAACGAAGACAGTAGGCATTTGGAGATGGAAGTGGTTGAGTGCTCAGAAGAAATTGCTGAAGTTACAGCACTGGGTCGCTTTGGCTTTAGGTTTGTGGTGAACTTACATGAAAGGACATGTTCTTGTAGAAAGTGGTAGGTTTCTGGCATTCCATGCAAGCATGCCATAGCATTCATCACATCACTCCATAATGCACCTTTAGAGAATTATGTGGACTCATTACTCTGTTTATAAATTTATAGCAGCTTATACTCAGCTAATTCCCGCTATGAATGACAAGTCTCAGTGACCTGAATCCAACCATGGATTTTTCATGCACCCACCACTATTAAAACCTATAGCATGCAGGCCAAGAAACGAAAGGTTGAAAGGTTCTACTGACAAAAAAGGGAATAAAGGGAAGCACAAATGCCCTATCTGTGAAACATATGGCCATCATTGGCCTACACGCAAGAAGGGAAATCCGGATGATATTGCTGTTGTAATGGCTATGAGGTAATATGGCCATCATTGACTGCTATTTTTGGTCGCCATCTATTGTATGTTCACTGTTTTATTTCATATTGCTCATGTAGAGGGCCACCAAAGAAGAAGAAAACGACCACCAAATTATCTATGACAAGCATATTGCCTTTCCAGGGTGATGATCTACGAGCATCATGCATGTCTTTTCCACCTAGGTCAGTAGTGATGAACACTTATGCTCATGCTTACATGATAACCTTCCATGAATTGTTCTTCTCATTGTTCTAAGTACCTTTCTATTGTAGCCAAAGCTTGGAATCTGCAACTATGGGAAAGGGAAAAATAACCAATTCAACATCTACAGGTTCCAAAAGGTAATATTTAGATGTTTTTGTTTCTGACTTTATGCTGCAATTATTTTTACATGTACAACATCTACTTATGTTATTTCTAAATATTATACTGATGAAGTTAATGTTGCATATTTGTAGGTCAAGAAATGGCTCAAATCAGGTCAGGGCAATTCCTGTGTCCAGTGAGCAAACTTCTCAGCAATGTGTACATGTCAATGTAAAGGGCAAAAGGAAAAGGAAGCAGCCAGCTAAGAACCAAGAAAACAATCTGATAGTATCATTTGACAGCCCAGCAATGTGCACAAGAAGCAAAATATGGGCAGACCCATCTATGAGCACAAGAAGCAAAAGAAGGCTTAGCTTATAATTTGCATCTCTGTCTTTCTTTTGAATCAAATGTGGTGTATGTGAAGCTATTGTAATGTTGGTGGCTTGGTTGTGTGTATCTGTTAACCGAATTGTAAGGTATGCATGTGAACTGTATGCATCAGTATGTTTGAATTGCTCATGTGAACCTAATGTACTAGTGGAAATTATCAGCTTGTTGTGATCCTTTGTTTGTGCAGTATTCATGCTGAATTTTCTAATTTTGGAATGAGATGATCAATTTTAATTTCTATTTAATATTTATGAATTGTTCATGCTCAAATTTGCAAAATATTAAAGGCACCATCATTTTTTAGGCTACACTTAACAGATGTGCCAAAATACAAAAATATGTCTGCTGGGTGAGATGGTGGTGCTGCTTTGATGACATGAAGGGCAAAAGTGTCTTTTTAGGCTACACTTAACAGCAAAACCCACAGAAGTGCTAAGAAAGGAAGAGCGAAAATTTTTTGAGTGCCAAATAGGGACGACATAGTTTTTCAGTGCTACGGAGAGAAGAGGAGGTTTTTTGAGTGCTATTGAGGGAATTCTCTACGAAAGTTTTACTCCAGTGTATCACACCCTCTTCAGCACACTCTCTCATCGTATCACGCCCCCCACCCCCACGCCCCACCCAAAACAAACACGCTTTTTCTTTAAAAAATCACGCTGGAGCTGCTCTCAGAAGTCACATACAGACACTTCCGCGGAAGTCACGGGAAGACCAGGTACCCATTGATTTCTGATTCTTGTCAATCAACATGGTGACGGCAGTAATGGACAGCGAGCTCGGCGCTATCGTTAAGGTCTCAGCAGCTGTGTGGGCGGCGATGTCCTACGCCCGCCTCGCCGCGGCGCGTCTCCGGCCTGGCGCACCTCGCCTCGTCGCGCTTCTTCCCGTTGTCGCGCTCCTTTACGCGATCCCTTTCGCCTTCTCGACCACCACATTCCGCGGCACCTCAGGCTTCTTCCTTACCTGGCTCGGCTCCTTCAAAATCCTTCTCCTCGCCGCCGGCAGCGGACCTCTCGACCCCTCCTTCCGTCTCCACCAGTTCGTCTGCTCGGCCTCGCTTCCAGTGAAGCTTCGGAAGTCCTCCGCCGAAGTAAAGAGCCAAGCTCCCGTCCGGGGCCCCGCCAGGATGCTCCTCGGTGGCGCCGTCACGCCGGCCATCATCTACGCGTACCAATTCAAGGATTCCATGAACCGGTACCAACTCCTCGCTCTGTACACCCTGCACATCTACTTCTCGCTGGATCTGCTACTCACCACCGTCCACACAGTGATCCACGACCTGCTCAGCATGGAGATGGAGCCGCAGGTGGACCACCCGTACCTGGCGTCGTCACTGCGCGACTTCTGGGGCCGGCGGTGGAATCTCATGGTGCCCTCCATCCTCTGGCCGTCGGTGTTCCGCCCCATCCGCGCTCACCTCGGCAACGCAGCCGGCGTCATGGCGACGTTCCTCGTGTCCGGTCTCATGCACGAGCTGATCTTTTACTACATCATGTGGTGCCCGCCTAGCGGTGAGGTGACCGCGTTATTCCTCCTGCACGGCGCATGCGCTGCCGCGGAGGGCTGGTGGACGTCGCACCCAGGGTGGTGGCGGCCCCCGCGGGCGGCCGCAGTGCCGCTGACATTGACGTTCGTGGCCGGGACGGGGTTCTGGCTGTTCTTCCCGGCCATGGTCAAGGGCGGCCTTGACGAGATGGTGCTGCAGGAATGTCAGGGCTGTTAACACCAAAATTTGGTAAGGAGTCTGACTCGTGGGTCCGGCTCGATGAGGAGTCCGTCTGGTGGAAGGAAAGATCTTTTCAGCTGTATTCGGTAAAGAGATCTGCGATCGGCTATCTGCTCCCGTTCGGCAAAGGAACAGTAGTGCTGATTTTGCGGGATTGGATGGTGACGTGGCTCAAGCAGGAAGGGCGAATGGATAGATAGGCGATCAAAGCTTAGAGATAAGTTAGGCAGCAAATCCATTCGAGATTGTGCTTCGCAGGGTATAAATATGAGCCCTGAATGTATGTAAAAAAGACAATCATTCTTCAATACAAACCGGCCTTACGCCAAACCCTAGAGTCCTTTTGTCGTGTCGTCGAGTTCTTCGAGAGGGTTCATCGATCCGTCGACCTCCGTGAGTACCGTCAACCTTGTATCATGTCTAGTATCATGCGGTGGATTTAGATCTGATGCAAGTAGTCTTGTTACCATGCTTCGTGTCATGCGGTAGATTCAAGCTTGGTTCAAGAAGGTTTCTTGTTAGGTCATGAGCCATGCGGTAGGCTAAGATCTAGCTCGAAGCTAGTTATCGGCTCTATTGGATTTTGGCAAGATCCAATAGATTCATTAAGTTACCCCGTGTTACTTTGAGTTTTTACTTTATGTTTAAATTCACGTAACACTTTTGCCCAATCTAGATGGGTTTGGATCAGTTCTACCTCTTTTATTGGTCCTTGTTTGAGTAGGTTTCATGTTTTGACGTGTGGATCATGTGCTCTCCGATAGCCGAAACCGAATCGATCTAGATTGTTACGTGTTGCGGGTTCAAGCTTACCAATGTCGGTATAAATCTTGAAAGAACTGAGTATCATGCGGTAGATGCAGGTTTTTGGGTTGCTTTGGGGCTAGTCATCCGGTGGATTAGATCTTAAATCAATCTGATAGATTTATTCACTTGGTAATGTTCGTTCCTTCTTCATGGACCCCGAATCGGCTGTTCAGCCGTATTCGGTTATGTTTCTTCACGAGTAGAACATGTGCGTAATTCATGCTTTAAATAATGTGTGCTTTTAGCTTTCCATATTTAGATCGTATCATGCGGTGGATAGATCTATTTGTGGAAAGTGGTACGGTCTTCATGCAAATCGTATCATGCGGTGGATAGATTTGTTTGATATCGTACCCGACGGGTTTTAGAGTACCTAGACATGCGGTAGACTAGTGCTTTGGATCTATGCATGCTTGTTTTTTACATGATTATGTTCGTGCTTTACTTTATTCATTTATTTAATGTTAGTTATCATGGGGATCGGTCATGATCTCGTGCGCATGTATCTTTGACCAAACAAAGACCGATTGCCGTCATGCTTACGTCATTCATTCGGCAGTATTGATTTTCCTTTTATGAGTTCCTGAATGGTTTCAGTTCATTGGCAAATAGCTTTCCCATAGCTATGTGTCATCTCATGTGGATTCTTAGCCGTAAATATGGAACTGTCTGGTACCACCCGGCAAGTTCCAAGTCTTGGTATTTAACTGCTTTATCTTTTGTTAATTTTCAGGAAAAAATTGACTGGCACGTCTTGTTACTCTTTGTGCGTGTGAAGCCAGCTTTGTTCGGCTTGTTGTGTGTTTGGCGCCGGGTGCACGTTTTGCGTCAACACACTTTTTGGCACGCCCAGTGGGACCACAGCCGAATAGATCAAGATGCCTGACATCGTGGACATCATGGACGTCAACCTTGAGGATCTCTCTCCCGAGCAAATGGCGCAGCATCCAGGACGCCATAGACCAGTTCCAGCAAAAATGCCTGCTGTCCTTCAAGAAAAATAGAAGTGGCGTCCCGTACTTGAAGAACGAGATGCCCAGGGTGTTGCTGCCAGGGGAGAGCGATACCACGGCTCAGCAGGAGAAAGAGGAGTGTATGCGAATATTCCAGGAATCTGCAGACTACATGCTGAGCAAGCACAACAAAGCTTTCCTCGGTGCGCTCCAGCAGATGATGGTGGCCGTCTTTGGCCCAGGTATGGAACAAGAATTCAGCAAGGCACCCGTCCAAGGGGGCACCGTGGAGCTGGGCGAGTCAAGCTCTCAACCACCATTATGGAGCCAGCCACATCAGCCTCCTCCTCAAAGCTCTGGAAGTCAAGCGTTCCAGCCTCCTCCTCAAGGTGCTGGGGGTCGCCCGCCCGCCCCCCCACTACAGACCTCAGGAGGAAAGCCAATCCAGCCACCACCGCAGGGCAGCACGGGTCAACCCGCGCAACAGCCGAATCCGTACCAGCCTACGTACGGGGAACTAGCGTTCGGCTCGCCAGGAGCCCCACTTGCCTCCGGCCACATGATTGCTCCGGCAAACAACTGGCTGCAGAGAAATTTATACGGCGGAGACTACCATGAGGTGGGAAACTACGGGGCATTTGACGCCTTTCCGCATCCAGGATACGCGCCAGCTGCAGGCGCGCAAGAGGACGACGCCCTGGCACGGAAGATGGCCGAGTTGATGCAAAATCAGTTCGGCCTCAAGCCAAAAATGCAGGGACCTGCCTACAAGCCGCCGTTCCCAGAATGGTACTACAACGTGCTCCTTCCACCCAGGGTGAAGCTGCCGACAGAGTTCACGAAGTTTTCAGGGCAGGACGACACGAGCACGGTGGAGCACATCGCTCGTTACCTCATGCGGCTCGGGAATGCTCACCGAGGAAACATTCGGGGTCCGCTACTTCCCCGCATCACCGACAGTCCAAAGATTCCGGTGGTTCTCGTCCCTACCCCCCGAGTCGGTGTGCGATGGAAGGACCTAGAGCGGAAATTCCACGCTCATTATTTCGGTGGCGCTCGAGAAGAAGCCGATCGACCTTGCCACCCCGAAGCGAGAGGCACGACGAGACGCCGTTAGAGTTTCTCGGAGATTCGGGGAGGTTAAAGGCATGTGCTTCTCGCTCAACTTGCCGCATGATCGGTTGGCGATATGGCCGTCGCCGGATGCCGCCGCCGTACGTGAGAAATTGTTCGGGATGGAGTTTGAAAACTCGGGCCACCGTCACGCGTAAGCTATCACCGATGAGCAACCAAGCGTATGGCTTCAAGAAGGATGCTAAGTTTGGCAAGCGCATGATGTCGCCGACATCTACAACCGCTTCTTAGACAAGGCCGATTTGTTCGAGGACTCGATGATGAGTCGGATGTGGCCACGCCGAGATCATGTGGGGGAAAGAGCCTTTGACGATGAATCGCCGGGTCAAACGGTACCAAGGGCACCTACGATTTTGATATCACAAAGGCTGACAAACTGTTTGAGCTCTTAGTAAAGGAAGGCCGAATCAAGTTGCCTGAGGGGCATTCCATGCTTCGGCCCGATGGAGTTAAGGGGAAACATTACTGTGGCTTCCACGACAGGGATTCGCACTCCATCAACGATTGCGGTGGTCTTCGTGATGAGGAACCGTAAGGCCATCCAGAAGGGCACCTTAAGTTCGACAACAAGATGAAGCCGGATGGCCACCCCTTCCCCTCGGAACATGGTGGGCTTCTCTCGTCAACATGGTGACGGCCGAGGAGAAGGGAAAGGTCAAGGTCTTGACCTCGGCCCGTGGCTAGACAGATGGAGTAGTGGACCCGAGCGCCAAGTAACTCGGAACAGTGCATGGTGAAGCCCCCCACGTTCTCGGAGTCACATCGAAATTGGGGAGTCATCCGCAGCCAAGCCCGTGGGTGACCACGCGCATCCTCCTCAACATGTGGCGGTGCGATGGAGAAAGAGCGCTACCAGAAGCGACGCTACGAGGAGGAGAAGCGCAGCCGAAGAAGAAGCACACCGAAGGGACCAGGAGCAATACACGCGCGAGCAGGAGCGCGCGCACTGGGGATGTGCCTTCTTCGGGCATTGCCGGGAATGAGGGTTTGAAGCTGCCCACGCTGAGGAACTGCCTTGAGTGCAGTGACAGGTATGCTGAGTACAGGCAGAGATCGCAATCGCCGATCCGTCCATGAGAGAATTGGAAGGATCCAACCTAATGGGGATCGGCGCCAAAAAATTGAAGTCATCGATCATCCTAGGAAGCGGCAAGCCGACCTCAGGTGGGCTGATCAAGAGGAGGATGAAGACGACTACATCTGGCATAAGGGGCAATGGTGCCCGCCCGGCCTGAGGAGAAGCCAGAAGAGGCGGGTTCAGCGCTTGAGGAACCGCGAACTGAGGCAGGCTGGGATCCAGACAAGGCAGGTGTGGCGCCCCAAGGATCAGCCTGAAGGGTCAAAGCGTTCGGCTCCAACATGCATGGTATACTTTCTGCCGAATGAGTTCATGGCTCCTGCTAACTAGGTTGTGCAGGAGGAAGCGTCCCTAGATGACGAGCAGGTCGAGGGGATGATGGAGCAATTGGTACTGGCCAAGCAGGCAATCTTCGACAAACCGGCCAAGAATCGACATATGAGGCCGCTGTACTTGAGAGGATACGTCAATGGCAAACCATTGACCAAGATGTTTGTCGACGGTGGAGCGGCAATCAACGTAATGCCGTACACCACCTTCAGGAAACTTGGCATGGGCCCGAGCGATCTGACGCCTACCAAAGATAATACCGAATGATTTCGCCGGGAATCCTTCGTATACCAAGGGATGCGCTCACGTGGATTTGATGATCGGATCCAAGACGTCGCTCACTACCTTCTTTGTCATCGAAGGTAAAGGAGCCTACGACTGCTGCTTGGGCGGGACCGGATTCATGCCAATCGTTGCGTCCCATCCACCATGCATCAACAGCTTATCCAGTGGGTGGATGATGAGATTGAGGTTGTCCAGGCAGATGCCTCCGTGAGCGTAGCGAACATGGAACTAGCCTTCTGAGAATACCAAGGCATTGATTGTTTCTCAGGGAAAGACTGGGGAGAAGGTCCTGTTGAACCCGTCAGCAGTGATCAACAGCCGATTCAAGCAGTCGGCTCTTATAGCAATTTTTAATGGAGAACCCCGTAGATGGCACTGATGGCAAGTTGGGGCGAGGATTCATGTCGGCCGATAGATTGGAAGAAGTTGACATTGGAAGCGGTGATAAGCCAAGGCCTACGTTCATCAGCGCAAACCTGCAACCAGATTTCAGGGGGGAGTTAATCTCAAAGAATACAAGGATTGCTTCGCCTGGGATTATTCGGAGATGCCTGGATTGGATCGTTCCATCGTCGAGCATCGGTTGCCAATCAAATCTGGCTTCAAACCATACAAGCAACCACCCCGGAAAATCTACAAGGATGAGGTATTGGCCGATGTGAAGAAGGAAGTTGAAAGATTACTTGATGCAAACTTCGTTCGGCCATGCAGATACGCGGAGTGGATTTCTAACATTGTCCCTGTATACAAGAAGAATGGAAAAATGAGGGTCTGCATAGATTTCAGGGACCTGAACAGAGCTACTCCAATGGATGGTTACCCAATGGCTATTGCCGATTTGTTGATTGACGCCGCGGCTGGACACAAGGTGATCAGTTTCATGGATGGCAACACGGGGTACAACCAAATATTCATGGCAATAGAGGATATATCAAAGACGGCCTTCGATGTCCCGGTCATATAGGCTCGTTTGAGTGGATAGTCATGACATTTGGATTAAAGAATGCGGTGCAACTTATCAGCGGGCCATGAATTACATTTTTCACGAGTTGATCGGCAAAATTGTGGAAATCTACATTGATGATGTGGTGATCAAGTCCCTAAGTCATGACACGCACTTGAAAGATGTAAAGAGGACCCTAGAGTGCACCCGGAAGCATGGCCTGAAGATGAATACAAACAAGTGCGCTTTTGGGGTATCAGCTGGAGAGTTCTTGGGATTTCTAGTCCACGAGGGGGGAATCGAAGTTGGCAAGAAGAGTATGAAGGCCATTGATGAAGTTGTTCCTCCAACTAATCTCAAGGAGTTACAATCGCTGCTCGGCAAAATCAATTTCGTGAGAAGATTCATTTCAAATTTGTCACAAAAGGTTTTGCCATTCTCTCCACTGTTGAAGCTAAAGAAAGATCAGAAGTTCACATGGGGCGACGAACAACAAAAGGCTTTCGATGAGATCAAGCAGTACATGAAGGAGCCACCGGTGTTGGTTCCTCCTCAGCTGGGTAAGCCTTTCAAGTTGTACGTGGCGGCCGATACCCAAACCATTGGATCGGCCCTTATTCAAGAATTTGAAGGGAAGGAGCGGGTAGTAGCATATCTTAGCCGAAAATTACTTGACCCTGAAACCAGGTATCCGGCTGTAGAGAAGCTGTGTCTTTGCGTGTACTACTCGTGTACAAAGTTTCGGCACTACCTGTTGAATGCCGAATGCATTGTGTATTCCAAGTTTGATGTGATAAAGCATATGTTATCTATGCCAATTTTGAACGGCAGGATTGGCAAGTGGATTTTAGCTTTATCAGAGTTCGAGTTGAAGTTCGAGTCGGCAAAGGCCATCAAAGGTCAGATCATTGCCGATTTTATAACTGAACATCGCGATCCGTCAATTAATTTACTCGAAATTACCCCCTGGGCTTTATTTTTTGATGGATCGTCATGTGGTAAAGGTGGGGGAGTAGGGATCCTACTAATTTCACCTAGGGGTGAGATGTTTGAATTCGCCATCCCTATACAGCCCACTGTTACAAACAACCAGGCCGAGTACGAGGCGCTACTTCGAGGGCTTCAGTATTTAAGAGAAGCCGGGGCCGTTTCAGTTGAAGTTTACAGAGATTCAGAGCTAGTGATCAAGCAGTTGAACGGCCAATACGAGTGCAAAAGCGAGGCGTTAAGGAGTTACTACAAAGAGTGCAGGGAAATCTTGAAGAGCTTCCCATTGGTAACTCTACAGCATATTCCTAGGGAACACAACGAAGAAGCAAACAGGCTGGCTCAAAGCGCCTCTGATTACAAAGAGAGTCAAGAAGCGTTTGCTGCAGAGGTGTGTGCACTAGGGACGGGTCTCGCAGAAGGTGATTGGAGGAAAGAGATCGTTGATTACTTGAAGGATCCGTCCCGAAAGGTCTCTAGGAAGCTCAGGTACAAGGCTATAAAATTCGTTCTTCTGGATGACAATTTATTCTATAAATCATTGGATGGAGTATTGCTACGATGCTTGGGTCCAGAAGAAGCCAAGAGCATGATGAGCGAGGTGCACGATGGGATATGTGGAGCACATCAGTCGGCCTACCGTATGAAATGGGTTATTAGACAAGCTGGGTGTTTTTGGCCGACGATATTAGAGGATTGCTTTGAGTATTACAAAGGGTGTCAAGATTGCCAGAGGTTTGGAAATATTCAAAGGGTCCCCGCGTCAGCATTGAATCTCATCATCAAGCCATGGCCATTCAGGGGCTGGGGAATGGACTTGATTGGCCAAATTAATCCACCATCTAGCAAGGGGCATAAGTTCGTGCTTTTGGCTACAGATTATTTTACTAAATGGGTTGAGGCGATCCCACTGAAGAAGGTGACGTCAGAAAACATGGTTGAATTTGTCAAGGAGCACATCATTTATCGGTTTGGAATCCCTCAGACTATCACCACTGATCAAGGGGCACAATTCGTGTCACTGGAGTTCAGAGAGTTTGCCGAAAGCATGGGGATTAAATTATTTAACTCTTCTCCTTACTATGCCCAAGCTAATGGTCAAGCAGAGGCTTCTAACAAAATCATGATCAAGCTGATACAAAAGAAGATCGACCAGAAGCCAAGAAGGTGGCATTCGGTACTCAGTGAGGCACTGTGGGCTTACCGAATGGCCCCCCATGGAGCTACAAAAACTTCTCCTTACGAATTGGTTTATGGGCATCACGCGGTTCTACCGTGGGAAGTGCAATCTGATTCAAGGAGGGTTGTGCTACAGAAAGATTTGAGCTCAAAGGATTACAGTGGTCTAATGATGGACGAGCTAGAGGACTTACACATGATCCGTCTTAGAGCCTTGGAAAACATCGAGAAAAACAAGCTGCGGGTTGCCAAGTACTATAATAAGAAGGTAAAGGTCAGGCAATTCGCATAAGGAGATTTGGTTTGGAAAGCGCTATTGCCGATTGGAACTAAATACAGTGAATTCGGCAAATGGTCCCCTAACTGGGAAGGACCCTTTCGTGTGGTCAGATGCGTCCCTAGTAATGCATATATATTGAAAACTTTGCTAGGAGAGGAATTTTCCGCTGCAATAAATGGAAGATACCTGAAGAAGTATTATCCTAGCATTGAGATCGATCGATGATTACACACATCTGACACAGAAACAGCCGGCGCTCAAGAACGAGGCCGCCTTCGTAACAAAAAAATCCATAAACGAAGAAATGGCCGAGGCCTAGATGCATTGCCCTTAGCACAAAAACTACATTACAACCGCTTCTTGCGGTTTACATCTAACAACCCCGGTGGTCGCATCTTCAAGGAGGTGGGAAGCAGAAGGCGTGGAGGAAGAAGCGAAAGTATGTTTCAATCTTTTCTTTGCTTCTTCTGCTGCTCCCTCTTCAGCTGTTCCAGGACCACCGTGACGGCAACTTGGAACACATGGGGGTGACCATGGTTTGCGGCCTCCACCAAGCTCTCCCAGGCCGTCTTCAGGTTGTTGTACCTGTCAGAGACATCTGAAAACAGAGGAATCGATGTTAGGGGCAAGAAATCCGAATGCAGGCATGAGGTCGAGAAAAGGTCAGAAACATTTACCCCCTACTAGTGCCTCCAGAGCCATGCGACGCTCGCGTTCGGCTTGGCAACGGGCGGTGATGTCCCTGAGGCCGTGCTCCAGGTGCCGAACGCGGCGGCGCAGTTGATGGCTGGTCCTCTGCTCAGGCATGGCATCCTCTGCTTCGAGGGAGGAGTCGGAGGAGATGTACTCAGGCACATCTTCAGTCCCGATGATTTCTTCAGGGAGCAGATCAAGGCTGAAAGAGGAAAAGAAGAAAACATGAAGCACGAGATCATATGGAGAACGAGGAATAAATCAAGAAAGAACTCACCTTCGAATCGTATGCTTCTTCGATGAGCTGCTCTCCTGGGGTTGCTTGCCCTTGTCCATGGCCTTGGGGTTTTCTCCTCTAGAGACAGGGGAAGAAATGAGAAATGATGGATGAGTGTGCGAGTGGATTTGCAAGGCATCTCAGCAGGCTCTTTTATTGACCGAAGGGGTGCATTGGGGGTGATGACCGGCCAGTACGCACTGTTGGAATACCAAACGGCGGTGGTTTTTCTCTCCAAATACAATGGGTTTTTGCTTGAACAAAGGTGCTCGTGGATTGCCGAATCGGGATCTTCTCGTGGATTTTGCGCCAAGGGGCAAACTGTTCTCGCGCGTTCGGCTCAAGATAGTTCCGGATGCATTCAAGGAAAAATAAGAACCATGGATGCAAATGCGAAGCGAATTCATAACAAAGACAAACACGAAATTCAAAAGTTCTTATTTATTGCCAATGATCAAACATCCCTAATACAATCTAGTCGAAAAGCCCGTTCGATGCAGATTGGGGATGAGTGATTTCGGCAATGGCGTCGCCGTAGCCATCGAGGCGTTCCAGGGATGAGCTCGATCTCGTCGATGTCCCTCCGCGCGCCGCCCGAAGCCGCGCGGCTCGGTGGAGTAGTCGACGTCTGTATGCGTCGCCATGGCAGCTAGGCCCAAGGTGGTGCCCAAACGGACACCATGGGTGGCCACCTCGTCGACGTGGTGTTCCACCGCAGAAAGGCGCTCCGCCGGTGTGCCGCCGTGGGCATTCACCTTGTCGACCAGCTGCTCCACCAGCGCCTTCAGCTGGTTGAGCTCGGCATCGCGGGCTACAAGAAGCAAGAAGAAAAGAGATTAGCATCAAAAGCCGGGCTGGATCAAAGCGCTGATTTCAAGGATGTACCATCGATGGTTTCCAGCAGTTGTTTGCGCTGGACTTCCCATTCTAGCTCGGCTATGCCCGCCTTCTTGGAGACGTCCTCCAACTCGCGCCGGGCCGTCTCCAGCTCCTCCTTGAAGCGGAGGGCATCAAGCTCCCCGTACGGCACGGGGAGTGGCCATCGGACTCCGAGGAGTCGTCTGGAAGGGGTTGATTGGCCGGCGCGCAGAGACGGATTCCACCGAATCAATCTGAAAAGAAGATGATCGTCAAGACAAGAAAAAGATCAAAAGTTGAAGCAAAGAAGAGGAATCGACGATCATTGCCTCCGGCGCGCGTTGGCGCTGCTCTCCTCTGCCTCGTCAGAGGCGCGGCGGCGGTTGAGGCGGCGCACCATGTTGGTTTGGGATGTGCACTGTTTGAAGAAAGGAAGAGCTGAGATTGGCAAAGATTCGAGAGCTAAAAGACTTGGTGGAGAGCTAGGGGCACCTACGGTTTCATTTATAGGCCTGGCAAGACAGATCGTGGCTTTGAGTCGTGGCTCTGGATCGTGGCGCATATCCCGAGAAAATTGGAAGGTGGAAAGGTTTCCTTGACCAGGCTGCCGATGGGTCGTTTGGAGTTCTAGGCTGAGTCGTATTCGTTTGACTGGCTCGGCTGAGAGGAGTCAAAGTGCCAGTCGGGTGTTGGCGTTTCTTTGCCGAATGGGTCGTTCAGCATTATATTTGAAGGTGCGCAGAAGAAAAAGAAATGAATTGCAGGAAAAATATCACAAGAGCGACCAATTCCGTTATACATCAATTAGAGCATTCAAATGTTCAAATTTTTCGCGATCACACCACGGGCATTGGATGTTGCTTGGCGGAAGTTGCCCAGCAGCTCCTGGCAATCTTTTTGGGCGCCAGACAAGCTGGTGAGTTCTGCATCGCATTGCTCTATCTCGGTGGTAGCCGATTTTGCTTCCGTTTGGGTCTTTTCTATCAATCCAGGGAGCTCGGCTATTTTCTTTTTATCAGCCTCTATCTCAGCTAACAGGCTTCTCAGCTCCGCTTCTAGAGCAGCTTTCTTGGCAATTTTCAGATCACAAGAAGCTTGCAGACTGGCCAATGTGTCCTTGTGGCTCTTCGTTTGGGATTGCGCCCCGTTCATGGCTTGTTCGGCATTGGCTCTTTTCTTTTCAATAGCCGGGCGGGAGCGCAATTTCCTCAAAGCGTGCCTTATGGGCGCATAAAGAATGTCCAAGCCACAGATGGATACTAGGGAAGCTCTGACATCTTCAGGGAGTTCTTGGCTGATAGATTCAAGTATCTCCTTAAAGTGATCGAGATCCTTGAATTGGTCTTGTGCATGTCTTTCTAGCCAGGCAACAATTTCTCTAAGCTTTGCTAGCACCTCGTCTGACAGAGGCTGGTGCATCCCTTCCATCGCCTCGGCAACTGGATTGCTCCCCGATGGCAGGCTTGATGGAGCCTGATCCTAAGAAGCAGTATTGCCAAGTTAGGGGTGCTAAATGCAAAAGTGGCAGATTTAAGTGCAATTGAGTACCTCATGGCTGATTTCTTGAGCTGGGGCGAGATTTTGAGCAGGGGCAATCACAGGTGAAGAAGGTGTTTCAGGTAAAGCTGAGGCCTCCAAGGTAAAAGGTGGTAATGCAGTCGCTGGTAACTCATGGGCCGCCGGGTCAAGAGGAGCCGGATCCACCTCTCGTTGGGATTGGTGTCTCTCGCATGACCAACGAGTTATTGTGCCCTTGGAGGACTTGACGGCTCCGCCGGGATTGGGAGACTCATCTCTTGGGAATTCATTGCTTCGCAGAGGGTGATGAAGATGAGATCTCCACTGGGATAGGTAATTCAACCCTGGGTGGACTTGCTTGTTGAGCCACTAGGACATCCACAAGTTGTTCTTCCATTGTCTCTTCTGCAAGTGTCAAGTTAAAAGGGTAAATGCCAGTGTTCATCCTTAAAAGAGGCAACAAAGGTCATACCAGTGGATGGAGCATTGGCAGGTTCTGACACTGAAGGTTGCTGGGTTCTAGTCTGAAAATGCACAAAGACATGATTTATCAGGAATAGAGTGATCTTGTGATCAAGAAGGCAAAGGATTTTACCTCAACAAGCATTTTCTTGACAGTTCTCCTCCTCTGGGCATTTGGAGGAGCAATCAGAGACAAACCTTGCCTCCTATCAGCAGCAAGGCTAGAGAGGCTGGGGTCTGTTGTAGCAAACCTGGCCATTAACTGAGCTAGAGTTGTGGACTTGAATCCCAGTGCTGAGATTGGGCCTACAGCATTGTAAGTGATATTCCTAGCTCGAGGGGCAGGCACTGTGTTCTGTGAGTAAGAAAATGAAGGTCAGAATCATGATTGAAAGAAGATATGTCTGATTCAGTAATTCATCATGTTACCTCTGAAGTTGGCTGAAAATCAGGCATCAACTCTGCACAGAACGAATGCACAGGCTCATTGAAGATGTGATCATGGAATTCTTGCCACCAGGAATTGAAGGTGTGATGAGCTATGGTCGTGGGCACAAAAGGCCAGGTGTAGATAGTGGGACTACACACATAATGAAAAACCCTGCTGCTGTGCATAAGTTCTATGATTTCCTCTCTGGGCTTGAGGAACTCATGAAGGAACAGCCTTGGGGGCATCTGGCCACACCCAAGTTGCCTAGCCATTACATTGGGCTGATAATATTCATAAGTACTGGAGTTCAGCCTTCCTCCGTTGAATTCAGCTGGCAGCATGCATGAGCGGATTATGATGTTGAAGATCTCAAAGAATCTGCCATCATGGCGTTCAGATTCAAAGGAGAAGTCACAGGGGAAAATCAAAGTGTCATTGTCCAGATAAGGAAGCCAGAGAGGATTCTGAAAGCCTTTGAAGAATAGCTCGAAAAGATGGCTGATGTCCTGCTGAACAAGAACAGTTGAAGCCGCTTCTCCATAATTCTGGCATCCTCTGGTGGCTTGGGGCTTCCCTTCGGATGATTGGATAAAGGGAAGAGCTCGGTGTTCGGATCAACACCAATGATCCGATGCATGTGAAGTCGCAGCCACATTTGAACAAACCACCAAGGACCGTTGACACATGTTATCCTCTCGACCGGTGTACATTTGTGTGACAGTTTGGTGAAGCATATGGTACACACTGCCTAGGAGGAATTTTCCAAGGGGGAGGCGGTTGCCACTAGCCAAATGAGATGCCATTGTGATGTGATTCAGGGTAGGCTCATTGGCTTTGCCACAGAAGACAAATCTGCATAGCCACATATTCAGAAATGCCCTATATTCGACATCACCAAGGGGGTTGTCTTTCATGTGATTCAGGATATACTGTTTGTATCCGTTCCCTGGTTTCACCCCTGTTTGGCGTGAAGAACCTTTGAAGTTCCAGGGTTGGACGGATCCTGTAATGTCAAGGCCGGTGATCATATACACATCGGCCAAAGTTGGAGACATTGAGCCGTGGCCAAAGAGGAAGGCGTTGACACCGTTTGACCAAAAGTGGCAGGCTGCTATCAAAAGGTCTTCATTTTTGGGGGTCTCGGCCAAGGACAATTCCAAGCACCGAGCAATGCGGAGGGTATCCCGCTTTTTTGGTCAATCCACTCTTGTCTCGCGAGGATCCTCCGTACCAAGTTCTCCACCTCGCGATTGGAGGTAAAGGCCAGTTCTTGAAAGCGTCTTGCCACTGAGGAGGTGGGGACAGAGCTGTTTTGAAGGGGATCCTCTGAGATTCAGCAGCGATGAAATCTTGAGGGTCAGAGTTCCCCACAGGACCAAGATAATAGGATCTTGAATTGGCCTCGGTGCGAATCAGAAGCTCAGTGGAAGGCTCCTGAGGAAGAGTGGAAGAGAGATTTCAGGTAAAGTTGAAAACCTTACCTGAGCGTCTTGGTTTTGAGCCGCCATTGGGAATTTGAGCTTCGAACAAGAGGATCTAGGGTTTGGATCTGGATGAGGATTCCGGCGGATTTGCGAAGGAAGGACAGGTGTTGACAGATTCGACTTGAAAGTGTTCGTGGTTGGAGTCAATTGCGGAACAAAATTACTTTTATCCCGCAATCGAAGGGGCATGTGTTAACACCAAAATTTGGTAAGGAGTCTGACTCGTGGGTCCGGCTCGATGAGGAGTCCGTCTGGTGGAAGGAAAGATCTTTTCAGCTGTATTCGGTAAAGAGATCTGCGATCGGCTATCTGCTCCCGTTCGGCAAAGGAACAGTAGAGCTGATTTTGCGGGATTGGATGGTGACGTGGCTCAAGCAGGAAGGGCGAATGGATAGATAGGCGATCAAAGCTTAGAGATAAGTTAGGCAGCAAATCCATTCGAGATTGTGCTTCGCAGGGTATAAATATGAGCCCTGAATGTATGTAAAAAAGACAATCATTCTTCAATACAAACCGGCCTTACGCCAAACCCTAGAGTCCTTTTGTCGTGTCGTCGAGTTCTTCGAGAGGGTTCATCGATCCGTCGACCTCCGTGAGTACCGGCAACCTTGTATCATGTCTAGTATCATGCGGTGGATTTAGATCGGATGCAAGTAATCTTGTTACCATGCTTCGTGTCATGCGGTAGATTCAAGCTTGGTTCAAGAAGGTTTCTTGTTAGGTCATGAGCCATGCGGTAGGCTAAGATCTAGCTCGAAGCTAGTTATCGGCTCTATTGGATTTTGGCAAGATCCAATAGATTCATTAAGTTACCCCGTGTTACTTTGAGTTTTTACTTTATGTTTAAATTCACGTAACACTTTTGCCCAATCTAGATGGGTTTGGATCGGTTCTACCTCTTTTATTGGTCCTTGTTCGAGTAGGTTTCATGTTTTGACGTGTGGATCATGTGCTCTCCGATAGCCGAAACCGAATCGATCTAGATTGTTACGTGTTGCGGGTTCAAGCTTACCAATGTCGGTATAAATCTTGAAAGAATTGAGTATCATGCGGTAGATGCAGGTTTTTGGGTTGCTTTGGGGCTAGTCATCCGGTGGATTAGATCTTAAATCAATCTGATAGATTTATTCACTTGGTAATGTTCGTTCCTTCTTCATGGACCCCGAATCGGCTGTTCAGCCGTATTCGGTTATGTTTCTTCACGAGTAGAACATGTGCGTAATTCATGCTTTAAATAATGTGTGCTTTTAGCTTTCCATATTTAGATCGTATCATGCGGTGGATAGATCTATTTGTGGAAAGTGGTACGGTCTTCATGCAAATCGTATCATGCGGTGGATAGATTTGTTTGATATCGTACCCGACGGGTTTTAGAGTACCTAGACATGCGGTAGACTAGTGCTTTGGATCTATGCATGCTTGTTTTTTACATGATTATGTTCGTGCTTTACTTTATTCATTTATTTAATGTTAGTTATCATGGGGATCGGTCATGATCTCGTGCGCATGTATCTTTGACCAAACAAAGACCGATTGCCGTCATGCTTACGTCATTCATTCGGCAGTATTGATTTTCCTTTTATGAGTTCCCGAATGGTTTCAGTTCATTGGCAAATAGCTTTCCCATAGCTATGTGTCATCTCATGTGGCTTCTTAGCCGTAAATATGGAACTGTCTGGTACCACCCGGCAAGTTCCAAGTCTTGGTATTTAACTGCTTTATCTTTTGTTAATTTTCAGGAAAAAATTGACTGGCACGTCTTGTTACTATTTGCGCGTGTGAAGCCAGATTTGTTCGGCTTGCTGTGTGTTTGGCGCCGGGTGCACGTTTTGCGTCAACAAGGGCATGGTGGCGCTCATGGAGCAGGCCGGCCGGCGGCTCGCCGGCGCCACGGATCTCGTCTCCCGACCATGTGACCGATTTGGCCAGATCAAATTGCAAGTTGGCTGGGCTGTGATGATGGGTGTTATGTTCCCCTCACGATTTAGATCCAATGGATGCCATCTTGTTGTGGTTGGTGGATCTACACTTCAGGATGTGCTGATTGATACGTATACATTGGGTGAGCTGTGATTGCTAACTTTCCTCAATTAAATTAAATATTGTCCCTAGAGAGATCTCGGATCCCATATTGCTGATTAAAGTGATATACAGTACCAACTAGTACTCCCAATTGGTAAGTCTATGTGGTAATTGAATATCAAACTAGCAATATAATGAAGACGGTGCATTTTATTAGAAGCTATTTGTACATATCGATATGGATCAGAATCTAATAATACAGGTCTACACATTGTAGATTTTTTTTAAAGAAAGCAACCGGGCGGATTGCGCCCACCCGAACATTTCATTCAAAAAGCCATGCATCTGCTAGCAGAGTACAGGAGGCCCGAGGCTGGGATTACAAGAGAGGGGGGAGAGCATAATGTTCAGGAGTCACATTATGTAATAGCAAGGGCCACGCACCATTCTTCAAAAGGTGTCGTGTTAGTATGACGGGAGGCACGGTGAGCCCAAAGGGCCGCATGCTCGCGGACCGTGATGATGATAGAGGCGATCGGCTGCGCAACGAAGTCGAAGATCATCCTGTTGCGGCTTTTCCACACCACCCAGAGAAGGAGGAGGGCCGCTGTGTATCGGGGGAACCCTGGCGGCAAAGGAACGACTTGAACTAGGGAGGGTACGTCGGACACGATGGCACCGGGGCAGATGGAGGCCCAGAATCGAAGAAGTCGGGGGCAGGCGAAGAAGAGGTTCAACTCATTTTCGGCGACGCTGGTGCAGAAGGGGAAATAATTCTCAATACCTAGGGTGTTGTGGCGGCACAGGAAGGCCCGAGTGCGCGTGTTGACATGCCTGAGCACCCAGAAGAACACGTGGACTTTGATAGGGGTGAAGTTGCCCCAGTTGACGTCGGATAGGGGAAGCTCGCACCAGGAGCGGTTGAGCATGGCGTAGAGCATCCCGGTGCAAACCTTAGTGCAAGGACCCCACAGTAGGCAGTGGAAGTCGTGGTTGGTGCCAAGGCGGAGCGACTGGAGGTAGAAGGAGAGATGCAGTCAAGCTCGGCACGCACCACGGGGCTGAGCCTCGCGTGCATGGGAAGAGTCAGGCGCCCGTTGGCGAAGGCCGTCGCGACAATGATGTCAGGCGATAGGCAGTGAGAAAAGAGGGCAAAGAAGGAAAGGCGGAGGGGGTCAACCGAGGTCCAGTTGTCGTACCAGAAGGGAGTGGAGACGCCACTACTCATCACGACGATGGTGACACCCCTATAGATCTCCTCTAATTGCTGGAACATGAGCCAGCACGGTGTAGGGGCAGCAACGAGCTCTGGGTGTACCAAAAACAGATCCAATCCACGCACGGGTTGCTATGGCCTTAGCACAACTTATCCAGCGTCTTGAGGAGGAGGCAGACGTTTTGGGTCTCAATGTCGAGGACGTCGAGGTCGCCCTCACACTTGGACCGACGGACGAGAGCCCAAGCGACCTGGCAGTCGCCGCCAGAGCATGACGTGGCTCCCTTCTAGAGCATTCCATGACACGGCTTGTCGATCCGATCAACCACCATCTTGGGGAACCGTATGGCGACAGCGGCATACGTGAGCTGCGCCATGAGCACAATGTTGGTGAGGTGAGGTGACCGCCCTTGTTGAGGAGGTGCACCCGCCAACCGAGGATGTAGCGTTCGACCCGAACGACAAGACAATCGAGTGCCGCTGGCGGGAGCTTCTTGCATGACAGAGAGAGCCCAAGATAGCTCTTAGGGAACGACGCGATGGGGCACTCGAGGATGTAGGAGAGCGCGGCCGCCTCACCAGCTTCGATATGGATTGGGATGAAAGTGCTTTTGTGGAAATTAATCGCCAAGCCGGTGGAGGCGGTGAAGTCGTCGCCCATAGACGACAGAGTTGGGCAGCATTGATGTGCAGCAGAATTAGTGTGCCGTCCGCGTACTGGACGACAGGGTAGGGCTGCTCGCCCATCAGTGGGTGGAGCAGAGGTGGGTCACCATCAATGTCTACAAGCATACGATGGAGGAGATCGGCGACGATGATGTAGAGGTACGAGCTGAGTGGGTCTCCTTGCCGAAGCCCGCAGCGACACTCTATGTAGGGCCCCAGGACCCCGTCGAGCAGCACGGTCGTGCTCCCCATGGAGAGGAATGTATGCACCCAGCCACGCCACTTGCCCCTGAAGCCACAAAGCTGAAGGATCATGTCAAGGTCTGCCTAGCTGACGAAGTCGAATGCCTTCCGGAAGTCCAACTTAAGGACCACGATGGGGACCTTCTGGACGTAGCAGCACTGGACAATCTCTGTGGCGAGCGTGAAGTTGTCGGTGATCGATCGCCCCTTGACGAACACGGTAACAGGCGAGGGGATGGAGCACTGCAACCAGTTTGTGAGGATCTTGGCAGCCAATTTTGGGGTGTGGTTCTGCAAACTGATTGGTCGGAAATCGGCAGCGGCGATGGCGCTCAACTTCTTGGGGAGGAGGACAATGTGCGCTTGTGTAACACCCTGAAATTTTATGATTTCAAGATGTTATTAGGAAGAATAATTAAGCAACAATTTTGGCGTAGTTTTAAAATTTTGCTCAACATTTATTTTCTTTACAGGAAATTGAGTTCATGAAAATCATTGATTGTTTTTCTAATTAAATAAAATGGTTCTCTGAGTGTCGCATTCATATCGTTTGCATGGTTTTTGATTGTTGTGTGTGGTTTAAAAAAATCATAAAAAGATCAAAACTTAATCTCTCACAATCTCTCTCCGTCTTTTTACGGTCCTCTCTCTATCTCTCTTTCTTTCTATCCCAATCCAGCCTCTCTTCTCTTTTAGACCAGCAGTCACGTGCAGGCCATCTTTCCGTCTTGTTGGCTCGTTTCTCTCAGCCGGCCCAGCAGCCGTCACAATCCATCTTGCGGCCCATCTTCCTCTTCCAGCACGTGCCAGTGCGCCATGACTGACCGTCCGCACGACCTGTGCATGGACGCGTCGTCCTACCGCTCACAGCTAAGCGTCGTAAGGTGTGCGCATGTCTGCCTCCCTGGCCGCACCTCCTCACCGTCTCGCGTGGCTGCACTCCGCCCGCACGCGCTGGAGCGCTATGTCCAAGCTGCTTATCCGCAACCATCTTGGCGTGCACACCCACCACCGCTCGAGCGCTGACCGCTCGTGCCCGAGCCACTTGCCGTCCCCACAGCCTTTCACTGCCTTGTGCCTCGCACGCGCTCGTGTGCCTGCGCCTGCCGCCGTCGCGTGCCCCACCAGCCCAATCGACCTCTCCTCTCTCGTGTCGTTGACGGTCGGGTCCCGTTTGTCAGACCCATCCCCCACCGGTAGTGAAAGTGCATCTAGGCCCCTAAGTGGATTTTGGGGAATTGAATGACAAGGCGATTAAAGGACTAATGATTTTGTCTAAGATTGTGAGCAGGTTTCTTTATATATTCATGAGCAACCATTGAATTATTTTAATTATGGATGTATATTACGGCTCACATTTACAAAGACTAATATATGGTGCAAGACTTCATGAGGTTATTGAAAGAGAACAAGATGATGAGTGTACACACTATGGTTCTAAAATTGGAAGCTTGCATATCCGTTGTCAATCAAGATCAAGCATTTGGAGAAAGGTTTTTCAAATGAAAGGTTAATTGTGCATGAAGCAAAGTGAAACTCAAAGTGGATTGGATAAGTGATGAAGAGATCAACCGAGATGTCTAGGGTGAGGGACTAAGCAATCTTTGGGGCCGTAGCTAAGCCGCCATTAGTGTTTTGCTAAGGTGAAGGTCTAGCATCCGTGGGGTCTTCAAGTATCATATTCAAACCTTAACCGAGGGAAGCTTTGCGAGTCATCAACTTGTTTAGATTGGCAATATGGAGTGACTATGGATCCAAGTGAGCTCTCAACTGCTATAAGGAAAGATCCTAAGTCACTAGCTCAAGTATGGACGTGCTCAAGTCAAAGGCTATGTTGAAATCCATCAAGTGGATATTGTTCAAGTATTGCAACAATTGAAGTTGTTCAAGCTCAAGAGGTCATCAAAGCTCTTTTATTCTTTTCTTGAGTATAGGTATGCCGTACTATCAAGAGGGATGCAACTTAGCGGGTTGACCAAGTCAAAGTGCTCTTTATTTGACCTAAGTGAGATCTAGCCTTAGAGTGTGCTAACAAACCCTCCTAACCTAACCTGGGTCACTTCATCTTGGAGGTGGAGTGCTAGTTTCCTTGAAAAGAGGTTTTAGGGTTATCTCGGGCCTGACCGGTCAGAGGCACCGGTCTGACCGGTGCCGCTAGCCCAACGGCTAGTTTTTCGAACACCGGTCTGACTGGTGAGGGGCACCGGTCTGACCGGTGCCACCCGGGGACTAACGGCTAGTTTTCTCCTTTGAGGGGTATAAATACCCCAAGCCTTCTTCAAGTGAGGGTTGTTCTTTCTAGTGAGTTTGCTGAGGTCCCAAGCCAATTTTAACTAGCTCTAAGCCTTAGTGGCTCTCCCCAACCCTCTCTTTGTGAGATTTGTGGATTCAAGCCATATTCTTGTGTTGGGTTGAGAAAGTGAGCTTAAGAGTGATCTAGTGAGCTAACAAGAGCGTCTCCATAGCTTCGTGAGGCGCACCGGTCTGACCGGTGTCACCTGTGAAGACCAGTGCTTGACCGGTCTGACCGGTCTGACCGGTCATCACCACCGGTCTGACCGGTGGAGCACTGTCAGCTCAAGTGTTTGGGGAGAAAGAGTTTAATTTGGTCTTCACGCCTATTCACCCCCCTCTAGGCGACATCAAGGTCCTTTCAATTGGTATCAGAGCTTGGTGCTCCGATTCGAGCTTAACCGCTTGGAGTTCTTCGATGTCGACAACTTGTGAAGTACCGTTTGAGCCTCTAGCTCTAGATGGCTCAAACTATTCTTCTTGGTGCTCTAATGTTCTCATTGCACTTAAGGTTTTGGGCCCTACCACTGAGAGCATCATGGTTGTGAGTATCCTTCCAAAGGATGAGACATGTGTCTCGCCAATGGACTTGGAGAAGAAGCAACTCAATGCCGTCATTACTAACCTTTTGTGTAGCTGTGTATGTAGAGAACTAAAGTATATTATTCTAAAGAGCAAGAAGATTTGCGAAGATGCTCATCTCATTTGGAAATTACTACTTGAGTTGGTAAACACCAAATGGGATGAACTCGAGAGCAATGATGAAGATGAGTCAGTGGAGATGTGCCCTACCTCTACAACATCCACTGATCACCAAGCATCAACCCACGAGCAAAGAAAAGATCAAGGAAGAAAACACGTCGTCCCTCTGCAGGGACCGGTCAGACCGGTGACACCCACCGGTCAGACCGGTGCCAGCAGGGGCACACCAACTTGCTTGATGGCCAAGAAGGAAAAGAAGAGCAAGAAGAAGAGACAAGCCAAGGGCACTAAGAGCCAGAAGTTTGAAGCATCAAGCTCTCCGTCAAGAGAACTTGAACTTCTCAAATCCGAGCTTGCATCCTTGGTTTGTAAGTATGAAACTTTGGCTGACAAATATGAACATGACATCAAATCCTTTGCTTGTAGAGCTAAAATAGAAGAAGATGCCAATGATGATCTAGAAGCCAAACTAGAGAAGCTCACTAACGAGCATATGGTTCTACAAGCTAATCACAATGAACTTGAACATTCCTATGAGAAGCTTGTTGATTCTTATGCAACACTAGAGATAGCCCATGTGGTTGTGCTTTCATCGGTAAAATCTATACAACCTTTATCTCACACATGCACATGCTCACAAGTTCAAGTTAATTTATCTTGCGCTAATGATTGTTTGTCTCAAGAAAGCCAATCTAGCATTGAGCATGTACTTGTAGAATGTTGTGATGACCTCATTGCTGAAGAAAATGATAAACTAAAGCAAGAAGTTGAAAAGCTACGAAAGGACTTGTATGTGTTGAAGGAGAAGAACAAAGTGCAACCTTCTCAAGATAACCGTGAAAGCATGGTGAAGAAGCTTGAGAAGGGGTCAACCGTCACTAGTTCAACCCCTCAACAACTTACAACGTCCCACAAGAACAAGATTCAAGAAAAGAGTGAGATTGGGCAAATCAAACCCCAATATCGCCCAATCAAGCACAAGACACAAGAATCACTCTCCAAGAAGCCTAGAAGCTCCAACAAGTGGAGGGTGTGCTACAAGTGCAGAGAGAAGGGACACTTTGCCGACTCGTGCTCTAATGCAACAACGGGCAGTGGCACTGACCGTGACCGGTCAGACTGGTGCATGCCACCGGTCAGACCGGTGCCGGCCAGGGCAGCCCCACTTCAAGCAAACAAGGCAAGGAAGCCACCTTCTCCAAGAACAAGACTCAGAAGCAAGTATGGAAAAGAAGTTGCAAGGAATGGTGTGACCAACAAGAACAAAAGTCGCATTTGCTATGAATGCCGTCAAAAGGGTCACATGGGCAAAGATTGTCCAAATGGTAACATTCCTAAATCAAACCTTGTCCATTATGATTTTCACAAGCTTAGGAACGATAAGAATGGAACTTGTGCTATAAGGGAGATTAGTTCACCTCGATATAGCACGAGAGCTATTTGGGTTCCTAAGCACCTTGTGACTAACCCAATAGGACCCAACAAGTGTTGGGTACCAAGAAATGCTTACTGAGCTTGCAGGTTGAAAGAGATGCATTGAGCACATGGTTGGAAGACTTGGAAATCTTGATGGATTCAATTGACCATGTGAACAGCAAACTCATATAAATCGTGAAATCAATGTCATCTCGGTAACTAATGTGCTTAATTGAGTCTAAGTTGCTCTTGGTCCTTGGTGAACACTCATGTGACACTCGTCTTGCATGAGCGAAACATGAGGTAGTGACTTTGACTATTTTTATGAATATTTACTCTCGCATGCCATTCAATGCTTTTAATGGCTCTCTAATAGAGCAAGGCCTTATCCTTGTTGCAGGATTTAAATTAGTGATACATTCACTCATTCAAGAAAAAGGGAAGGAAAAATCACCAAAATGGTGTCAAATGGTGGTCACCGGTCTGACCGGTGACAGGCACCGGTCTGACCGGTGTCATCGCAGCAAGTGCATTTGGATGGGTGACCCGGCACGAGTGCCCGGGTGACCCGGCACGAGTGCCCGGGTGACCCGGTACGCCTCTGTATGCTGCAGGGTGACCCGACTCCTATGACCTGGTGACCCGGGGTTGTCCAAACCCTCAAAAAGAAGGATGATTTGGCGTCGAAGGTTATGAGAAACTAAACACATTTCAATTAATAAATCATTCATGTGTTGTGACCAAGTTTGGAATGAGCCTAACCGAGTTCCTAATTGAACAAAGTGCCTTGTTCGAGAAATTCAAAATCTCTAGCACTACTTAAGGGGGAGCTCATTACAACACTTGAGTCGCATGTGGGACTAACAATTTCCTCTAAGTAATCTTGTAGTCTCATTCTTTTGTGCATCCCGAAGGAAGCTCTTGACAAGTGTAACTTCCAAAAGAACTAGTAAGAGCCAACACCGATCAAAATTTAATAATGCACAAATGAATTGGCCTTAAGGCAAAGGTATGTTTTCATGAAACTCATTGAAATACCGTAATGCATCTAGGCCATAATACCATGCTAGTGTGCCATCCTTAGCATGTAATTGCTTCAAGTGAATCTCTTGTGCTCCTCTCTAGATATTTGGTTGATATCTTTATTTCCACTCATCTTTGCGTCTCAAGGATGAAGATATGAGCCAAATATACTTGTTAGGGCATTCATTTGAAGTGGATGCATGCACTTTGTGACATAGGATAGATTTTTCGAAAAATCAACTAGCATGTATAGGCAGTGTGCTTACTTTGAAAAATTTTTAGTTCTTGGTCTTAGTGACCCAATCAACTTAGTTGTGACTATAGTTCTCCTTGTTTGATTGACGGCTAGTCACAATTAAGAAGATTTTCTCAAGTCCCTAAAATCCATCTTTATTTATCTCTCTCTCTTGGAAGGATCAAGAACTCTCGAATAAATTTGTTAATCCTTCATTCTTCTAAGAATTGATGGTTTTTGGATCAATATCATCTCCCTATCTCATATCCAAAACATCTCTAGAGGTTGGAATGAAAATCTACCTTTGTGGCTCAAAATCCTTTTTCTCAAGGGAGCACCGGTCTGACCGGTGCGCATCACCGGTCTGACCGGTGGTGACCTTGAAGTCACATAATCACTTGTCTGCGACCTAAGTGGATGCAATTTGTCCTATAAAATATTTGGAGAAGTTTTAAGGAGCAAAATCTCAAAAAGGAAGAAAAGGATCGGTACTACCGAGGGCATGTCGGTTCTACCGATAAGGCCTCCCTGTTGAATTTTATCAAGATCGTCGGTTCTACCGAGGGTGGGTCGGAAAAACCGATAAGGGCTCTCTGGCTCGACCATGGGCGGTCACCGGTCTGATCGGTGCCCGTCACCGGTCTGACCGGTGACGCCCGACTTCAACCCGTGGGGCCACAGTAAAAGGAATCCACTTTTACCCCTCTCCTTCTCTCTCCTCTATCATTTCACCAGCTTCTACCCTGCCTAACTGTGGAGAACCCCCCTTTCTTCTCTCTTTCACCTCTCTCAAAATCCATGGAGGTTTGAAGATTCAACCAAGAAAGAGGGTCAAGGTTGGAAGCAAAAGGATCTCTCAAGGCCCCTCTTCACTTTCCCCTTCGAGTTCTTTGGATTCAACTCAAGTTCCCCTCTCCAAAGGTATTCAAATCTTCTTTTTGCCCTATCTCCTTACATGGTGCAAAGATTTGAATTTCCTTTGGTAGAACATCTTCTGAGATCACCTAGAAGACATACCTATAGATCCATAAGGTTTCGTTGGACACATTGTGAGAACCCACGATTTGGGGTCGGACGGCCTTCACCGGTCTGACCGGTGGCGCATGTCCACCCCAAATTTGTGTTTTCTCCATGTTTTTCAACACATAACTATTCTAGGATGTCTTTTGTTCATCTAGACCAAATCTTAGATTCCTAGCTGCTTAGATTGAATGTGGGAGCAATTGGCTCTGTTCTGGGTGGCACCGGTCTGACCGGTGCCCCTCACTGGTCTGACCGGTGTGGCCCAGAGCAGACCCAATTGTTCTAAACTTTCAAGAATCATTTCTATATCAATTCAATCTTTTTCCTAGAGTCTTATACATTCCTGTCATCCTTGTTGTGACTCAGGACAGCAGCTATGGTACGGGAAAAGGAAGGGGCTAAGAAAAGAAGAGAAGAGGTGCATTCTCGCCGAGGAGCTATCCCCGGTGAATTTGGGGAAGGGGGCAGCACCCTCAACGTCATCGGCAAGAGGTTGAGACGTCGCTCAGCTCATGCAAGTGCAGAGGATCCCGACCTAGGAGGTGACACCGGGACTAGCAGCGATGATAATGTTGAGGATGAGACCTTTCCGGGTCAGTATGAGCTGAGGAGGCACCAGGAGGCTGGGTCTGACAGCGACAAGGCTGAGGACGAGGATGAGGAGGATGAGGAAGAGGATGTGGACACCATGGATGAGGATGACGATGACCAGGGTAGATTGAAGATCATGCCACCCACTTATATCTATCCTGACAGGCCAGCGAAGTATCACGGGGCAGGCATGACCAAGGCCCTAAAGAAGTTGAGGGATAAGAACCCATATGAGGAGGGTAAGACCGCGTCGGATCCGAGGTTTTGGGCTAAGTTTCAGTAGGATTACTATGCTACGGTGATCATAAAGAAGCCCAAAATCACTCACAAGGCACAGTATGTGGATTGGGAGCACATGGCTAGAAAAGGTGACCCGATATTTGATGAAGTCATTAGCAATTGTGAGAGGCAAAGGGTCAAGACACTTATGGGGTTCCGACAGGATTGGAACAAGGAGATCATAGCCCAGTTCTATGCCACGGTGCACTTTGGATACATTGAGACCGATAGGGCTATGACTTGGATGACAAATGGCCAAAAGTACTCCATCACTTTCCATAGATTCTTGAGGTGCTTTGGGATCATGGCGGGAGACGGGGAGTTAAGGAAGCTCCATGATGAGGGAGAGCTAGAGAAGGATGCTTTGCATGTCATGTACCCACGAGGTGAGCATGCCAACTATGGGAGGGTGAAGAATCTCTACACCTACTTTGCTGTCCTGAATAGGCTCCTTAGGGTGTCTATTACACCTAGAGATGGAAACCCATCAGAGATCACAAAGTTTCAGAAAAACTTGATGGTTGCTTTGAGGCCGGGAGCTCTGGAGTTTAGTGTTGGGGATTTCATGTGGCAAGAAATCAAGCATCTATCCGAGGACCCCAAAAGGATTTGCAGCTATAGTCCTTACATCATGTATATGATTGAAAAGGTTGCAAAGACGGAGTTTCCCAAAAATGTGACACACAAGCCCTTGAAGCTCAATCCTAGCAAGAATCCTTGGTTTCCTTCACCTAGAGTTAAGCATGCACCTGGACATGAGGGAGAAATTTTTGAGGAAGGAGCAGCTCAGCCAGATCTGCCTCAGGCAGGGGCTCAGACCGTCACCGGTCTGACCGGTGCTGAGCACCGGTCTGACCGGTGGGGTGGATGGCAGCACGACAGGCCACGCAGATCCACCTCTCCTTTGTGGAAGTTTCTCAACTTCATATTTGGGATGTGCAGGAGCCAACATGACATCCAAGTTGAGCAACAAAGGTCAAGAAGGGCAAACAAGCAAATGAGGGACACGATGAAGCTGATGCACAATGCCCAAGGGTTTCAACCACCTCGCTCTCCACCATCTCCAGACTCTCCACAGGTTGAGATACCGTCCTTTGAGGAAAGGATGAGAGGATGGGCCAACTCCGACATGCTTAACCAATATGGGCCCATGTTCTTTGAGTCCGGCAAGGACAAGGATCTTCCTCATCGGTTCCACCTCCACCTCCACCATTTGTACCTCCTCCTCCGGATGTGGCAGGATCATCACACTTCATGGAAGAAGAGCAAGCACCTCCACCTCTTCCACCTCCAGAGCAAGTACAAGATTGGGGCGCTCGCTTCTCCGCCGAGATCTTTGGCTACAATCCTTATTTCTACGGTAAACACAACAAGCACCCACGGCTCATCCATCTCAAATCACCGTCTCGGAGTCTATTTACCTAAACTCTCCTTTGCATTGGATTCTTGACAAATCTCAAATAGGAGGGAGCTCTCACCGGGAGACGGATCTCAAGGACGGTGTCGGCGCTTGCTTCTCCTCCAGGCCTTTCTTGGATGCTTGATGACAAAAGGGGAGAAGATTCGAGATTAAAGCCACAAGTCTGTGTTGTCTGGGCTGCTGTCTGTGTTGCACCGGTCTGACCGGTGCCTGTTGGCTGTTGAGAGAGGCCATGTAATAAGTTAGAACTTAATCTTAGTGGACTTGAGAACATTTGTGTGAGTGCTACTGTGTGTTTGAACCTTATTGTAATATCTAAGCGACTTTATTGCTAGTTTGTGATGCATGAATTGAATGGTGTTTGTTTGTGTTGGCTAAATGGAGCAAAGTGATCTAAACTAGCCTGCAACCCTGGCATGATCACCTTGGACCAAATAGCACGCACTTCTGTTGCTTTGTGCGCCGACCGGACTCCGACCGGCCCGACCGTAGGGGCACCGTCCCGACCGTGCGGCCCGGTCGTGTGTGTTGGCCGGACTCGCCGGTCCGACCGGCCGGTGGCACCGGTTTGACCGGTGCTGCCTAGTCTGTGCACTTCTCTTTGCTTTGTGCATATCTTGTCATACGCATCACGGATTTTATTTTGTCGCTCACACATGTTGCACTCCACTGATTCTAAGATATAGAGGGAGCTCACACGCTTTTTCTTCCAAATTTGTGCTAATGGCATTTAAGGCCAATTTTTTGAAATTCAACTCAAAGCACAAATTTAGGGGGAGCTCTAGCTATATCTAAGAATCTAAATGCGCTTTAATGTTTTATTTGTAAGCTTTAATCAAATTGTCATCAATCACCAAAAAGGGGGAGATTGAAAGTGCATCTAGGCCCCTAAGTGGATTTTGGGGAATTGAATGACAAGGTGATTAAAGGACTAATGATTTTGTCTAAGATTGTGAGTAGGTTTTCTTTATATATTCATGAGCAACCATTGAATTATTTTAATTATGGATGTATATTATGGCTCACGTTTACAAAGACAAATATATGGTGCAAGACTTCATGAGGTTATTGAAAGAGAACAAGATGATGAGTGTACACACTATGGTTCTAAAATTGGAAGCTTGCATATCCGTTGTCAATCAAGATCAAGCATTTGGAGAAAGGTTTTTCAAATGAAAGATTAATTGTGCATGAAGCAAAGTGAAACTCAAAGTGGATTGGATAAGTGATGAAGAGATCAACCGAGATGTCTAGGGTGAGGGACTAAGCAATCTTTGGGGCCGTAGCTAAGCCACCATTAGTCTTTTGCTAAGGTGAAGGTCTAGCATCCGTGGGGTCTTCAAGTGTCATATTCAAATCTTAACCGAGGGAAGCTTTGCGAGTCATCAACTTGTTTAGATTGGCAATATGGAGTGACTATGGATCCAAGTGAGCTCTCAAGTGCTATAAGGAAAGATCCTAAGTCACTACCTCAAGTATGGACGTGCACAAGTCAAAGGCTATGTTGAAAGCCCTCAAGTGGATATTGTTCTAGTATTGCAACAATTGAAGTTGTTCAAGCTCAAGAGGTCATCGGAGCTCTTTTATTTTTTTCTTGAGTATAGGTATGCCGTACTTGTTAACACCAAAATTTGGTAAGGAGTCTGACTTGTGGGTCCGGTTCGATAAAGAGTCCGTCTGGTGGAAGGAAGGATTTTTTCAGAGATATTCGGCAAAGAGATTTGCGGTCGGCTATCTGCTCCGGTTCGGCAAAGGAACAGTAGAGCTGATTTTGCGGGATTGGACGGTGACGTGGCTCAATCAGGGGAGATGAATGGATGGATAGGCGATCAAGCTTAGAGATAAGTTAGGCAACGAATCCATTCGAAGTTGTACTCAATAGGGTATAAATATGACCCCTGAATGTATGTAAAAACAATCAATCATTCTTCAATACACACCGGCCTTACGCCAAACCCTAGAGTCCTTGTCGTGTCGTCGAGTTCTTCGAGAGGGCCAATCGATCCGTCGACCTCCGTGAGTACCGGCAACCTTGTATCATGTCTAGTATCATGCGGTGGATTTAGATCTGATGCAAGTAGTCTTGTTACCATGCTTCGTGTCATGCGGTAGATTCAAGCTTGGTTCAAGAGGGTTTCTTGTTAGATCATGAGTCATGCGGTAGGCTAAGATCTAGCTTGAAGCTAGTTATCGGCTCTATTGGATTTTGGCAAGATTCAATAGATTCATTAAGTTACCCCGTGTTATCTTGAGTTTTACTTTATGTTTTAATTCATGTAGCACACTTTTGCCCAATCTAGATGGGTTTGGATCGGCTTTATCTCTTTTATGATCCTTGTTCGAGTAGATTTCATATTTTAACACGTGGATCTTATGCTTTCCGATAGCCGAAACCGAATCGATCTAGGTTGTTACGTGTTGCGGGTTCAAGCTTGCCAATGTTCGTATAAATCTTGAAAGAGTCGGGTATCATGCGGTAGATGCGAGGTTTTTGGGTTGCTTTGGAGCTAATCATCCGGTGGATTAGATTCCCAAATCAATCTGATAGATTTATTCGCTTGGTAATGTTCGTTCCTTCTTCATGGACCCCGAATCGGCTGTTCAGCCGTATTCGGTTATGTTTCTTCATGAGTAGAGCACGTGCATTATTCATGCTTTGAATGATGTATGCTTTTAGTTTTCCATATTTAGATCGTATCATGCGGTGGATAGATCTATTTGTAGAAAGTGGTACGGTTTTTTCATGCAAGTTGTATCATGCGGTGGATAGTTTTGCTTGATATCGTACTCGACGGGTTTTAAAGTAACTAGACATGCGGTAGACTAGTGCTTTGGATCTATGCATACTTGTTTAATACATGATTATGTTCGTGTTTTGCTTTATTTACTTATTTAATGCTAATTTTCATGGGGATCGGTCATGGCCTCGTGCGTACATAATTCTTGTTCAAGCAAAGACCGATTCTTTGTCATGCTCACGTCATCCATTCGGCGGTGTTGTTTTTTCCCTTTGCGGTTTCCCCGAATGGTTGTAGTTCGTTGGCGGATAGCTTCCTATAGCTATGTGCCATCTTGTTTGGCTTCTTAGCCGTAAATATGGAACCGTCCGGTACCACCCGGCAAGTTCCAAGCTTTGGTATTTAATCGCTTTATCTTTTGTTAATTTTCGGGAAAAATTGATCGGCACGTCTTTCGCTCTCTCGCGCGTGTGAAGCCGCCTTTGTTCGGCTTGCTTTGTGTGTTTGGCGTTGAGTGCACTTTTTGCGTCAACACACTTTTTGGCACGCCCGGTGGGACAAATTTCGAATAGATTCAAGATGCCTGAAATCGCAGACCTCATGGATGTCAACCTAGAAGACCTTTCTCCAGAGCAGCGGCAGCAACTCCAAGACGTCGTGGACCAGTTTCAGCAGAAGTGTCTGCTGTCGTTCAAAAAGAATAGAAGCGGCGTCCCGTACCTAAAGAACGAGATGCCCAGAGTATTGCTGCCAGGGGAGAGTGATACCACATCCCAGCAGGAAAAGGAGGAGTGCATGCGGGTGTTCCAGGAATCCGCAGATTACATGCTTAGCAAGCACAACAAGGCTTTCCTCGGTGCGCTCCAGCAGATGATGGTGGCTGTCTTCGGCCCTGGCATGGAACAAGCGTTCAGCAAAGCGCCCGTCCAGGGAGGCACTGTGGAACTGGGCGAATCAAGCTCTCAACCGCCACTTCGGAGCCCGCCAGTGCAGCCTCCTCCCCAAAGCGCTGGAAGTCAAGCTTTCCAGCCTCCGCCACAGGCCGCTGGGAAACAGCCGGTTCAACCTCCACTGCAGGCCTCAGGACAACCAATCCAGCCACCACCGCAGGGCAGCACAGGTCAACCTGTGCAACAGCCGAATCCGTACCAGCCCACGTACGGAGACTTAGCATTCGGCTCGACCGGCGCCCCGCTCACTTCCGGCCAGAGGATTGCTCCGGCGACCAACTGGCTGCAGAGAAACTTATACGGCGGTGGCTATCATGAGGTGGGGAACTACGGGGCGTTTGATGCTTTCCCACATCCAGGATACACGCCAGCTGCAGGCACGCAGGAGGATGACGCCCTGGCGCGGAGAATGGCCGAATTGATGCAAAATCAGTTCGGCCTCAAGCCAAAAATGCAAGGACCCGCCTATAAGCCGCCATTCCCAGAATGGTACTACAATGTGCTCTTGCCACCAAGGGTGAAGCCGCCAACGGAGTTCACAAAATTTTCGGGGCAAGACGACACGAGCACGGTCGAGCACATTGCTCGTTACCTCATGCAGATCGGGGAGTGTTCGGCTGAGGAGACTTTCAGGGTCCGCTACTTCGCCGCATCGGCCCCGACGGTCCCGGCGTTTCAATGGTTCTCGTCCCCCTTTGAATCGGTTGCCAGATGGAAGGACTTGGAGCGGAAATTCCACGCTCATTACTTCAGCGGCAGCTCGGAGAAGAAGCTGATTGACCTTGCGACCATGAAGCAGAGGCATAGCGAGACACCACTAGAGTTTCTCTAGAGGTTCAGGGAGGTCAAAGGCATGTGCTTCTCGCTTAACTTGCCGGATGACCACTGGGCGACATGGTCAAGCCGTCGGGATGCTACCGGCCGTACGCGAAAAATTGTTCGGGATGGAGTTTGAGAATCTGGGGCAGCTATCACAGAAGCTGTCATTGATGAGTAATCAGGTGTATGGCTTTAAGAAGGACGCCAAATTTGGCAAGCAGCACGACGTCGCTGGCGTCTACAACCAGTTCTTGGACAAGGCTGACATGTTCGAAGATTCTGATGATGAATTGGATGTAGCCGCAGCAGAAATCATGTGGGGGAAGGAGCCTTTGACAATGAATCAGCGCTGGGTCAAGCAGACCAAGGGAACCTATGATTTCGATATCACGAAGGCTGATAAATTGTTCGAGCTCTTAGTGAAAGAAGGCCGAATCAAGCTGCCCGAGGGGCATTCCATGCTTCGGCCCGATGGAGTTAAAGCAAAACGTTACTGTGGTTTCCACGACAGGGATTCACACTCCATCAATGATTGCAGGGTCTTCAGGATGAAGATCCAAAAGGCTATCCAGGAAGGTCACCTCAAGTTCGACAACAAAATGAAGCTGGATGGCCACCCCTTTCCTCAGAGCATGGTGGGCTTTTCTGTCAATGCGATAACTGCCGAGGAGAAGGGAAAAGTCAAGGTCTTGACCTCAGCCAGGTCTAGACAAGGTGGAGCGGTGGACCCAGAGCGCCAGGTGACTCTGGAACAGATGCAAGGTGACGCCCCCCGTATTCTTAAGAGTCACATCGAAATTGGGGAGTCATCCAGAGCCAAGCCCAGGGTGACATCGCGCATCCTCCTCAACAAGTGGCAGCGCCAGATTGAGAAAGAGCGTTACCAGAAGAGGCGCTACGAGGAGGAGCAACGCAGAGCCGAAGAAGAGGCGCGCAGAAGGGACCAGGAGCAGTATGCGCGCGAGCAGGAGCGCACGCACTGGGGATGCGCCTTCTTCAGGCATTGCTGGAATGAGGGTTTAAAGTTGCCCACGGCGAAGAGCGTCGTCCGAATGCGGTGACGAGTATGTTGAGTACGGGCGGGGAGACGCCAATCGCCGATCCGTCCACGAAAGAATTGGAAGGATCCACCCTAACGGGGATCGGCGCCAAAAAATTGAAGTCATCAATCATCCCAGGAAGCGCCAAGCTGACCTCAGATGGGCTGATCAAGAGGAGGATGAAGATGACTACGTCTGGCAGAAGGGGCAATGGTGCCCACCCGGCCTGAGGAGAAGCCAGAAGAGACGGGTCCAGCGCTTGAGGAACCGCGAGATGAGGCAGGCCGGGATCAAGACGAAGCAGGTGTGGCGCCCCAAGGACCAACCGGAGGGATCGAAGCGTTCGGCTCCTACATACATGGTATACTTTCTGCCGAACGAGTTCATGGCTCCTGCTAACCAGGTTATGCAGGAGGAAGCTTCCTTCGATGATGAGCAGACCGAGGGGATGATGGCACAACTGGTGCTGGCCAAGCAGGCCATCTTCGACAAGCCGGCCAAGAATCGTCATATGAGGCCGCTGTACTTGAGGGGATACGTCAATGGCAAGCCATTGACCAAGATGTTCGTCGACGGTGGAGCGGCAGTCAACGTAATGCCGTACACCACCTTCAGGAAGCTTGGCATGGGCCCGAACGATTTGACGCCCACAAGCATCATCTTGAACGATTTCGCCGGGAACCCCTCAGACACCAAGGGATGCGCTCACGTGGACTTGATGATCGGGTCCAAGACGCTGCTCACCACCTTCTTTGTCATCGAGGGCAAAGGAGCTTACAGCCTGCTGCTTGGGCAGGACTGGATTCATGCTAACTGCTGCGTCCCGTCCACCATGCATCAGCAGCTTATCCAGTGGGTGGACGATGAGATCGAGGTCGTCCAAGCAGATGACTCCGTGAGCGTGGCAAACATGGAACCAGCCTTCTGGGAATACCAAGGCATCGATTGCTTCTCAGGGAAAGACTGGGGAGAAGGTCCTGTTGAACCTGTCAGCAGTGACCAACAGCCGATTCAAGTAGTCGGCTCTTATAGCAATTTTTAATGGAGAACCCCGTAGATGGCACTGATGGCAAATAGGGGCGAGGATTCATGTCGGCTAATAAACTGGAAGAAGTTGAAATTGGAAGCGGTGATAAGCCAAGGCCGACGTTCATCAGTGCAAATTTGCAACCGGACTTCAGGGGGAATTTGATTGAGCTTCTCAAAGAATACAAGGATTGCTTCGCCTGGGATTATTCGGAGATGCCTGGATTGGATCGTTCCATCGTCGAGCATCGGTTGCCAATCAAGCCTGGTTTCAAACCATATAAGGAACCACCCCGGAAAATCTACAAGGATGAGGTATTGGCCGATGTGAAGAAGGAAGTTGAAAGATTACTTGATGCAAACTTCGTTCGGCCATGCGGATATGCGGAGTGGATATCTAACATCGTCCCCGTGTACAAGAAGAATGGAAAAATGAGGGTTTGCATAGATTTCGGGGACCTAAACGAGCTACTCCGATGGATGGATACCCGATGCCTATTGCCGATTTGTTGATTGACGCCGCCGCCGGACACGGGGTGATCGGCTTCATGGATGGTAATGCGGGATACAATCAGATCTTCATGGCAATAGAAGACATTTCAAAGACGGCCTTTAGATGCCCCGGTCATATAGGCCTATTCGAGTGGATCGTCATGACATTTGGATTAAAAAATGCCGGTGCAACCTATCAGCGAGCCATGAATTACATTTTTCATGAGTTGATCGGCAAGATTGTGGAGATCTACATTGATGATGTGGTAATCAAGTCCCTAAGTCATGACACCCATTTGGAAGATGTGAAAAGGACCTTGGAGTGCACCCGGAAACATGGTTTGAAGATGAATCCAAACAAGTGCGCTTTTGGGGTTTCAGCTGGAGAATTCTTGGGGTTTTTGGTCCACGAAGGAGGAATTGAGGTTGGCAAAAAGAGCATGAAGGCCATTGATGAAGTTGTTCCTCCAACTAACCTCAAGGAGTTGCGATCCTTCGCTCGGCAAGATCAATTTCGTAAGAAGATTCATATCAAATTTGTCACGAAGGTCTTGCCGTTTTCTCCGCTCGTTAAAGCTAAAGAAAGATCAGAAGTTTATTTGGGGCGACGAACAACAAAAGGCTTTCGATGAGATCAAGCAATACATGAAGGAGCCACCAGATCTTGGTTCCTCCCCAGCTGGACAAGCCTTTCAAGTTGTACGTGGCGGCCGATACCCAAACCATTGGATCGGCCCTTATTCAAGAATCTGAAGGAAAGGAGCGGGTAGTAGCTTATCTTAGCCGAAAACTACTTGATCTTGAAACCAGGTATTCGGCTGTAGAAAAACTGTGCCTTTGCGTGTACTACTCGTGTACAAAGTTTCGGCACTACCTGTTGAATGCCGAATGCACTGTATATTCCAAGTTTGATGTGATAAAACATATGTTATCTATGCCAATTTTGAACGGCAGGATTGGCAAGTGGATTTTAGCTTTATCAGAATTTGAGTTGAAGTTTGAATCGGCAAAAGCCATCAAAGGTCAGATCATTGCCGATTTCATAACTGAACATCGCGATCCGTCAATTGATTTGCTTGAGATTACCCCTTGGGCTTTGTTTTTTGATGGATCATCATGTGGTAAAGGTGGGGGAGTAGGGATCCTACTGATTTCGCCTAGAGGTGAGATGTTCGAATTCGCCATCCCTATACAGCCCACTGTCACAAATAATCAAGCGAAATACGAGGCATTACTTCGAGGGCTTCGATACTGAAGGAAGCGGGGCCATTTCGGTTGAAGTTTATGGAGATTCGGAGCCGGTAATCAAGCAATTGAACGGCCAATATGAATGCAAAAGTGAAGCGCCGAGGAGTTACTACGAAGAGTGCGGGGAAATCTTGAAAAGCTTCCCGTTGGTAACTCTACAAAGACATTCCTAGAGAACATAACGAAGAAGCAAACGAGCCGGCTCGCAGCGCTTCTGGTTACAAAGAGAGTCAAGAGGCGTTTGCTGCAGAAATGTGTGCACTAGGGGCGGATCTTGCAGGAGGTGATTGGAGGAAAGAGATCGTTGATTACTTGAAGGATCCTTCCCGTAAAGTCTCTAGGAAGCTCAGGTACAAGGCCATAAAGTTCGTTCTTCTAGATGATAATTTATTCTATAAATCGTTGGATGGGGTGTTACTACGATGCCTGGGTCCAGAAGAAGCCAAGAATATGATGAGCGAAGTGCATGATGGGATATGCGGAGCGCACCAATCGGCCTACCGTATGAAGTGGGTTATTAGACAAGCTGGATGCTTTTGGCCAACGATATTAGAGGACTGCTTTGAGTATTACAAGGGATGTCAGGATTGCGAAAGGTTTGGGAATATTCAGAGGGTCCCTGCATCAGCATTGAATCCCATCATCAAGCCATGGCCATTCAGAGGTTGGGGCATTGACTTGATTGGCCAAATTAATCCACCATCTAGCAAGGGGCATAAGTTCGTGCTTTTGGCTACAGATTATTTCACTAAATGGGTTGAGGCGATCCCACTGAAGAAGGTGACGTCAGAAAACATTATTGAGTTCGTCAAGGAGCACATCATCTACCGATTTGGAATCCCTCAGACAATCACCACTGATCAAGGGGCACAATTCGTGTCACTGGAGTTCAGAGAATTTGCCGAAAGCCTGGGGATCAAATTGTTTAATTCCTCCCCCTATTATGCCCAGGCTAATGGTCAAGCAGAGGCTTCTAATAAGATCATGATCAAGTTGATACAAAAGAAGATCGATCAGAAGCCAAGAAGGTGGCATTCGGTTCTCAGCGAAGAGCTGTGGGCTTACCGAATGGCCCCCCATGGAGCCACAAAGACTTCTCCTTATGAGTTGGTTTACGGGCATCACGCAATTCTGCCTTGGGAGATGCAATCGGATTCGAGGAGAGTGGTGCTGCAGAAGGGTTTAAGCTCCAAAGATTACAGTGGCTTAATGATGGACGAGCTGGAGGATTTACATATGATCCGTCTTAGAGCCCTGGAAAATATCGAGAAAAACAAACTGCGGGTTGCCAAGTACTACAATAAGAAGGTAAAAGTAAGGCAATTTGCAGAAGGCGATCTGGTGTGGAAAGCATTATTGCCGATTGGAACTAAATACAGCGAATTCGGCAAATGGTCCCCTAACTGGGAAGGACCTTTTCGTGTGGTCAGATGCGTCCCTGGTAATGCATATATATTGAAAACTTTGCTAGGAGAAGAATTTTCCGCTGCAATAAATGGAAGATATCTGAAGAAATATTATCCTAGCATTGAGATCGATCGGTGATTACACACATCTGGCACAGAGATAGCCGGCGCTCGAGAATGAGGCCGCCTTCAGAACAAAAATCCATGAACAGGAGAAACGGCTAGTGCCTAGATGCATTGCCCTTAGCACAAAAACTACACTACAACTGCTTCTTGCAGGATTACATCTAACAACCCAGATGGTCAGACCTCCAAGGAGGTGGGAAGCAGAAGGCGTGGAGAAAGAAGCGAAAGTATGATTCGATCTTTTCTTTACTTCTTCGGCTGCTCCCTCTTCAGTTGTTCCAGGACCACCGTGACGGCAACTTGGAACGCACGGGGGTGACCATGGTTGGCGGCCTCCACCAAGCTATCCCAGTCCGTCTTCAGGTTGTTGTACCTGTCGCAGACATCCAGCGCGGAGGAATCAAGGTTAGGGGCAAGAAATCCAGATGCAAGCATAAAGAAGTCAGAAGCGTTTACCCCCTACTAGTGCTTCCCGAGCCATGCGACGCTCGCGCTCGGCTTGGCAACGGCGGTGATGTCCCTGAGACCGTGCTCCAGATGCCGAACGCGGCGGCGCAGCTGATGGTTGGTCTTCTGTTCAGGCGTGGCCTCCTCTGCCTCGAGGGAGGAATCAGAGGAAATGTACTCCGGCACATCTTCGGTCCCAATGATCTCTTCAGGGAGCAAATCAAGACTAAAAAGAAAAAAAAGGAGAACATGAAGCACGAGATCATGCGGAAGAGCGAGGAATAGATCAAGGGGAGAACTCACTCCCGAATCGTGCGCTTCTTTGATGAGCTGCTCTCCTGGGGCTGCTTGCCCTTGTCCATGGCTTTAGGGTTTTCTCCTCTGAGGACGGGGAGGAGATGAGAAATGATGGATGAGTGTGCGAGTGGATTTGCAGGGCATCCCGGCAGGCTATTTTATTGACCGAAGGGGCGCATTGGGAGTGATGACCGGCTAGTACACACTGTTGGAATACCAAACGGTAGGGTTTTCTCCCAAGTGCGAGGGGTTTTGCTTGAACAGTGTTCATGGATTGCCAAATCGGGATCTTCTGTGGATTTTGCGCCAAAGGGCAGTTGTTCTCGCGCATTCGGCTCAAGATAGTCCCGGATGTATTCAAAGAAAACAAGATTCACGGATGCAAAGTGCAAAAGAATCATCACAAAACAAGCACAGGATTCAAAAGCTCTTCATTTATTGCCGATATTTACACATCGCTAATACAATCTAGTCAAAGAGTCTGTTCAACACAGATTGGGGATGACTAATTTCGGCAATGGCGTCGCCGTGGCCGTCGAGGCGCTCCAGGATGAGCTCGATCTCGTCGATGTCCTCCGGCGCGCCGCCCCGGAAGCCGCGCGGCCTAGTGGAGTAGTCGACGTCCGTATGCGTCGCCATGGCAGCCAGGCCCAAGGTGGTGCCCAGACGAACGCCATGGATGGCCACCTCGTCGACGCGGTGCTCCACCGCGGCAAGGCACTCCGCCGGCGTGTCGCCGCGGGCATTCACCTTCTCGGCCAGTTGCTCTACCAGCGCCTTTAGCTGGTTGAGCTCAGCGTCGCGGGCTGCAAAGAGCAAGCAGAAAAGATTAGCATCAAAAGCCAGGCTGGATCAAGAATCACTTTCAGAGTCGTACCGTCGATGGCTTCCAGCAGCTGTTTGCGCTGGTCCTCCCACTCCAGCTCGGCTACGCCCGCCTTCTTGGAGACATCCTCCAGCTCACGCCGGGACGCCTCTAGCTCCTCCTTGAAGCGGAGGGCATCGACTTCCCCGTACGGCACGGGGGAGTGGCCATCGGACTCCGAAGAGTCGTCCGGAAGGGGTTGATTGGCCGGCGCAGGAGACGGATTCCACTGAATCAATCTGAAAAAGGGATGATCGTCAAGGCAAGAAGAAGACCAAAGCTGAATCAAAGAGGAGGAATCGACGATCATTAACTCCGGCGCGCGTTGGCGCTGCTCCCCTCTGCCTCGTCGGAGGCGCGGCGGCGGTTGAGGCGGCGCACCATAATGGTTTGGAGTATGCACTGTTTGCAGAAGGGCCAAGGTTGGCAAAGATTTGAGAGCTAGAAGACCTGGTGGAGAGCTAGGGGCACCTATGGTTGCATTTATAGGCCTGGCAGGATGAATCGTGGCTTCGAGTCGTGGTGCTGGATCGTGGCGCATATCCCAAGAAAATCGGAAGGTGGAAAGGTTTCCTTGGCCAACCCGCCGATGGGTCGCTTGGAGTTCTAGGCCGAGCCGCGTTCAGTTGATTGATTCGGCTAAAGAAAATCAAAGTGCCATTCGGGAGTTGGCGTTTCATTGCCGAATGGGTCGTTCAGCGTTATATTTGAAGGTGCACAGAAGAAAGGAAACAAATTGCAAGACAATATTACAAGAACGACCAATTCGGTTATACATCAATGAGGGCATTCAAATGTTCAGGTGTTTTGCAATCACACCACGAGCATTAGATGTTGTCAGACGAAAATTGTCCAGCAGCTCCTGGCAATCTTTTTGAGTACCCGACAAATCGATGAGTTCTGCATCGTATTGCTTTATCCTGGTGATAGCCGATTTTGCTTCCGCTTGGGTCTTTTCTATCAATCCGGGGAGCTCGGCTATTTTCTCCTTGTCGGCCTCTATCTCCGCCGACAGGGCTTCTCGCTCGCTTCTAGAGCAGAGCCTTTCCTGGCAATTTTCAGATCATAAGAAGCCTGCAGATTAGCCAATGTGTCCTTGTGGCTCTCTGCTCGGGATTGTGCCCCGGTCATGGCATGTTCAGCATCAGCTTTCTTCTTTTCAATAGCCGGGCGGGAGCGCAATTTCCTCAAAGCATGCTTTATGGGTGCATAAAGGGTATCTAAGCCATAGACAGACGATAGAGGAGTTCTGATGTCTTTAGGAAGTTCTTGGCTGATGGATTCAAACATCTCCTCGAAGTGATCAAGATCTTTGAACTGATCTTGTGCATCCCTTTCTAGCCAGGCAACTATTTCTTTAAGCCTTGATAACACTTCATCTGACAGGGGCTGGTGTGCTCTTTCCATCACCTCGGCACCTGGATTGCTCTCTGACGGCAGGCTTGGTAATGATAGAGCCTGATCCTGAGAAGCAGTATTGCCGAGTTAAGAGTGCTAAACATGGAGGTAGCAGAGTTAAGTGCAGATGGATACCTCATGGCTGGTTTCTTGAGCAGGGGCAATCACAGGAGAAGGAGGTGCTCCAGGTAGAGCCGAAGCTTCCGAGCTGGGAGGTGTCGATGCAGCTGCTGGTAGCTCGTGGGTTTCTGGCTGATGGGGAGTAGGGTCTACCTCTGTTGGGATTGTTGTTTCTGCATGACCAACAGATGATTGTGCCCTTGGAGGACTTGATGGCTCCGGCTGAATTGGGAGGCTCATCTCTGGAGAATTTATTGCTTCTGCAGAAGGTGATGAAGATGAGATCTCCACTGGGATGGGCAATTCAACCCTGGATGGACTTGCTTGGTGAGCCACTGGAACATCAACCAGTTGTTCTTCCACTGTTTCTTCTGCAAATATCAAGTCACAAGGGTAAGTGCCAGTGTTCATCCTTAAAAGAGGACAATAAAGGTTATACCTGTGGATGGGGCATTGGCAGGTTCTGACACTGAGGATTGTTGGGCCCTGGTCTGAAAATGCACAATGATATGATTCATCAGGAACAGGGTAATCTTGTAATCAAGAGGGTAAAGGATTTTACCTCAACAAGCACCTTCTTGACAGTTCTTCTCCTCTTGGCACTTGGAGGAGCAATCAGATGCAGACCTTGCCTCCTGTCAGCAGCAAGGCTAGATAGGCTGGGATCTGTTGTAGCATACCTGGACATTAGTTGAGCCGAGTTGTGGATTTGAATCCCGTGTCTTGAAATTGGGCCTTCAGCATTATAAGCAATATCCCTGGCTCGAGGGGTAGGCACTGTGTTCTGTGGAATCAAAAGAATGAGGTCAGAATCATAATTGAGAGGAGAGATGTCTGATCCAAAGGTTCATTGTGTTACCTCTGAAGTTGGCAGGAAATCAGGCATCAACTCTGCACAGAACACATGTACGGGCTCACTGAAGATGTGATCATGGAGTTCTTGCCACCAAGAGTTAAAGGAGGGATGAGCTATGACTGTGGGCACAAAAGGACAGGTGTAGATAGTAGGACTACACACATATTGGAAGACCCTCTTACCGCCGTGCATGCTTTCTTTGATTTCCTCCCTAGGCTTAAGGAATTCATGCGAAATAGCCTTGGGGGCATCTGTCCACATCCAATTTGCCTGGCCATTACATTGGGCTGGTAATATTCATAAGTGCTAACATTCAGCCTTCCTCCATTGAACTCGGCCGGCAGTATGCATGGGCGGATTATGATGTTGAGGATTTCTAAGAATCTCCCATCTTGATGGCCGGGCTCAAAGGAAAATTCAACAGGGAAGGTCAAGGTGTCATTATTCAGATAAGGGAGCCAGAGAGGATTGGGGAAACCTTTGAAGAATAACTCGAAGAGCTGGCTAATGTCCTGCTGAACAAGAAAGTTGAAGCCGCTTCTCCATAATTCTGGCATCCTCTGGTAGCTTGGGGCTCTCCTTCAGGGTAATTGGATAAGGGGAAGAACCTGGAGTTCAAATCGACACCAACGATCTGATGCATGTGGAGCTGCAGCCACATTTGAATGAACCACCAAGGGCCGTTGACACACGCTATCCTTTGGCTGGTATACATCTGGGTGACAGTCTGGTGAAGCATATGATATACACTGCCCAAGAAGAATTTTCCCAGAGGAAGGCGGTTGCCACTGGCCAAATGGGACGCCATTGCGATGTGGTTCAGGGTAGGCTCGTTGGCTTTACCACAGAAGACAAATCTACACAGCCACATATTCAGAAATGCTCTGTATTCAACGGGACCCAGGGGATTGTCTTTCATATGTTTCAAGATGTAATTCTTGTATCCGTTCCCTGGCTTCACTCCTGTTTGCCGTGAGGAATTTTTGAAGTTCCAAGGTTGAACAGACCCTGTGATGTCAAGGCCAGTGATCATGTATACATCGGCCAAAGTAGGAGACATTGGGCCGTGGCCGAAGAGGAAGGCGTTGACGCCATTTGACCAAAAGTGGCAGGCGGCTATCAGGAGGTCTTCGTTCTTAGGGGTCTCAGCCACAGATAACTCCAGGCATTGGGAGATACGGAGGGTATCCAGGTTGGTCAGTCCACTCTTGTCTGCTAGAATCCTCTGATACCAAGTTCTCCAGCCTGCAATTGGAGGTAAAGGCCAGTTCTTGAAAGCGTCTTGCCATTGAGGTGATGGAGACAGAGCTGCTTTAAAGGGGATTCTCTGAGATTCAGCTGCGATGAAATCTCGAGGGTCGGAGTTCCCCACAGGACCAAGATAATAAGATCTCGAATTGGCCTCGGTGCGGATCAAAAGCTCGGTAGAAAGCTCCTGGGAGGAAAGCGGAAAAGGAAATCTCAGGTAAAATTGAAAACCTAAATGCCGAACGAAGCTTACGGGGGATGAATTCACCTGAGCATCTTGGTTCTGAGCTGCCATTGGAAGTTTGAGCTTAGAACGAGGGGATTTAGGGTTGGATCTGGATGAAGATTCCGGCGGATTGCGAAGAACAGGTGTTGACAGATTTGATCTAAAAGATTCGTGGCTGGAGTCAATTGTGGAACAAAATTACTTTTATCCCACAATTGAAGGGGCATGTGTTAACACCAAAATTTGGTAAGGAGTCTGACTTGTGGGTCCGGTTCGATAAAGAGTCCGTCTGGTGGAAGGAAGGATTTTTTCAGAGATATTCGGCAAAGAGATCTGCGGTCGGCTATCTGCTCCGGTTCGGCAAAGGAACGAGATCCGATTTTGCGGGATTGGACGGTGACGTGGCTCAATCGGGGAGACGAATGGATGGATAGGCGATCAAGCTTAGAGAAAAGTTAGGCAACGAATCCATTCGAAGTTGTACTCAACGGGGTATAAATATGACCCCCGAATGTTTGTAAAAACAATCAATCATTCTTCAATACACACCGGCCTTACGCCAAACCCTAGAGTCCTTGTCGTGTCGTCGAGTTCTTCGAGAGGGCCAATCGATCCGTCGACCTCCGTGAGTACCGGCAACCTTGTATCATGTCTAGTATCATGCGGTGGATTTAGATCTGATGCAAGTAGTCTTGTTACCATGCTTCGTGTCATGTGGTAGATTCAAGCTTGGTTCAAGAGGGTTTCTTGTTAGATCATGAGTCATGCGGTAGGCTAAGATCTAGCTTGAAGCTAGTTATCGGCTCTATTGGATTTTGGCAAGATTCAATAGATTCATTAAGTTACCCCGTGTTATCTTGAGTTTTACTTTATGTTTTAATTCATGTAGCACACTTTTGCCCAATCTAGATGGGTTTGGATCGGCTTTATCTCTTTTATGATCCTTGTTCGAGTAGATTTCATATTTTAACACGTGGATCTTATGCTTTCCGATAGCCGAAACCGAATCGATCTAGGTTGTTACGTGTTGCGGGTTCAAGCTTGCCAATGTTCGTATAAATCTTGAAAGAGTCGGGTATCATGCGGTAGATGCAGGTTTTTGGGTTGCTTTGGAGCTAATCATCCGGTGGATTAGATTCCCAAATCAATCTGATAGATTTATTCGCTTGGTAATGTTCGTTCCTTCTTCATGGACCCCGAATCGGCTGTTCAGCCGTATTCGGTTATGTTTCTTCATGAGTAGAGCACGTGCGTTATTCATGCTTTGAATGATGTATGCTTTTAGTTTTCCATATTTAGATCGTATCATGCGGTGGATAGATCTATTTGTAGAAAGTGGTACGGTTTTTTCATGCAAGTTGTATCATGCGGTGGATAGATTTGCTTGATATCGTACTCGACGGGTTTTAAAGTAACTAGACATGCGGTAGACTAGTGCTTTGGATCTATGCATACTTGTTTAATACATGATTTTGTTCGTGTTTTGCTTTATTTACTTATTTAATGCTAATTTTCATGGGGATCGGTCATGGCCTCGTGCGTACATAATTCTTGTTCAAACAAAGACCGATTGCTGTCATGCTCACGTCATCCATTCGGCAGTGTTGTTTTTTCCCTTTGCGGTTTCCCGAATGGTTGTAGTTCGTTGGCAGATAGCTTCCTATAGCTATGTGCCATCTTGTTTGGCTTCTTAGCCGTAAATATGGAACTGTCTGGTACCACCCGGCAAGTTCCAAGCTTTGGTATTTAACTGCTTTATCTTTTGTTAATTTTCAGGAAAAATTGACTGGCACGTCTTTCGCTCTCTGCGCGTGTGAAGCCAGCTTTGTTCGGCTTGCTGTGTGTTTGGCGTTGAGTGCACTTTTTGCGTCAACAGTACTATCAAGAGGGATGCAACTTAGCGAGTTGACCAAGTCAAAGTGCTCTTTAGTTGACCTAAGTGAGATCTAGCCTTAGAGTGTGCTAACAAATCCTCCTAACCTAACCTGGGTCACTTCATCTTGGAGGTGGAGTGCTAGTTTCCTTGAAAAGAGGTTTTAGGGTTATCTCGGGCCTGACCGGTCTGACCTGTCAGAGGCACCGGTCTGACCGGTGCCGCTAGCCCAACGGCTAGTTTTTTGAACACCGGTCTAACCGGTGAGGGGCACCGGTATGACCGGTGCCACCCGGGGACTAACGGCTAGTTTTCTCCTTTGAGGGGTATAAATACCCCAAGCCTTCTTCAAGTGAGGGTTGTTGTTTCTTGTGAGTTTGTTGAGGTCCCAAGCCAATTTTAACTAGCTCTAAGCCTTAGTGGCTCTCCCCAACCCTCTCTTTGTGAGATTTGTGGATTCAAGCCATATTCTTGTGTTGGGTTGAGAAAGTGAGCTTAAGAGTGATCTAGTGAGCTAAAAAGAGCGTCTCCATAGCTTGAGCACTTTCGTTTGGCGTCTACGAACTTTGAAGCATTTGTTACTCTTGGAGGTTTGCCTCCTAGACGGCTAGGTGTCGCCGGCTAGCTCCCAAGATTGTGGTGAGCAGCGGGAAGTTTGTAAGGGCTGCGATCTTGCCTCTGCGTGGAAAAGATCACCTTAGTGGAAAGGAGTAAAGTGGTTGAAAGAGACCCGGCTTGTTGTGGGAATTGTCCCTTACAAGCTCCTCAACGGAGACGTAGCCATTCCTCAGTGGGTGGTGAACTTCGGGAAACAAATCCTTGCTTCTCCGTGTGGTTCGACTCTCTAAGTTGTTTATTCTAGCATATTACATTTGCTTCCGCTTCGATCTACTTGGGTGTGTTACTTGTGTGTGCAAGGCTCATTTCATTCTCGTGGAAGGAAAAGGCTCTGTAGTTTTGTGATTAATTTTCCTTTCGTTCCATTTCTGCAGCATCAATGTCTCCCAATCCATCACGTCCATCAAGGATGCTTGCTAACATTTCTGGAGTTGCCGTTCGTCCAAAGACTGAAGGTGCTGCCGTGTTTGGAGTCTCATCGTTTCTGTACCAAGCTAGTGCCCACGCTTCTTCCTCATCATCAGTTCCACGTTGTTCACCATCGATTGTTCAATTCATCATGTCAGAGGTGAGAAGCTCCATGCTGGCTTAATTCCTTTCTAGGTTCGAGCGTGCTCCTTGGCTCACAAAAAAAAGCTTGTTGTATCTGATTCTCACGCCGGCCATACATGCAATAGATTGCTGGTTTAATTCTTGTGATCACGAACTGAAGACTGCCAATGTATTTTGATCTGTTGTTCATCAACTGTCCCATCACGCATTGATGAGATTAGCGCTACCTGTTTTGTATCCAACTGCTAGCACATGTCGTCATGATTACGTTCTCCAAATGTCTTTGTTTTCCTTTTAGTACCATACCACCAGCTAGTTGCGGGCATGTAGTAGCAACAGCATACGGTGGCATGCAGCGCTGATGGCGTGTATGTGCTTGATGAATCAACAAACTAGTATATGGTACGTATCTGTTAATTCCCTTGCATGATGCGAGCATAGCATCATGCTGATGTCATACACTCTTTTTCTTAAAGAATTTCTGTCCAACATGTTCTATGAAAGTCTATATAGTTAATAATCTAAGTTATGTCTCTATCTACTCTCTGCTTGATAATTCCCCTTCCAATCTACCGTTAATCGATCAAATCCCTAATCCTTGTTTAATCTTTAGATCTCACGTTTTAGTCTGTTTAAGTCTGTTCTTGTTGCGTTAGTTTCATCTCATCATAAACAATACGGAAGACATGATGGTTACTCTAAAATGTGTTTTGAAAATTTATTATATATTAACTTTGTTGATGCCTATTAAATTTGTTTTATAAATAAAATCTAATTAAAGTTGAACCTCGTGTTTTTCATACTAAAGTTAATTTGATTAATGCTTATTTGAATAATTCTTTCAATTAAAAGCTAATTAGGGTTATACCTCGGCTTTCATAATATAAATGTTAAATTAATTAATATTTATTCAATATGCTTTCTAAATAAAACCAACATAGGCTATCTCGAGTTTTCTTAATTAAATGTTAAATTGGTTAATATGAATATAAATGTGTTTTTTAAATATAATGTGTTTAGTTGAACTCGAAACATAAAATTATAAGCTTAGATGTTTTACATGCTTCTTTTGAATTCAAATGTTTAATTTGCATAAATCATACTTTAATAATTATAAATAAAATTGTCTTAAGTTTAACATCGTCCTTTTGTATACAAATATAACTTGCTTAATTCTAAATAGGGTATTTCTCTGAAATAACCTATGCACATTGCTTTATTCAATTAAAATATATCAAGCATATAGTCTTGTGTGTTATAATATAAGTCTCTCGATAGATGTTCCTTTTCAACGATAGTTCTGTCCCTAGAGTTTCTTGCGTTCGCGATCCTAGAACCAAGCCTTATCCTCTTTTTAAGACTTTTCCTGATTGGTGTATTGTTCTTAGTTGTTCTTGTTTGTCTGCTTTGCATGTGTTGTGCCCGATGTTCAAGAGTATCAAAGAGCAAGAGTGGAAGAACATAAGAGTAGTTTTTGTTGGATAAAGGCAAGTGGACTTCTCCCCCTGCATATTCTATTTTTGTCCCACACAACTTGCATGATAACTAAGTTTACACTTAAATTTTGTATTGCATAAATTTGATGGGAAATCACCTTTTTAAGGACATGACTAGACTTTTACCCTTATTACCTTAGACAACCCTTTTTAAATAAATGTTTTGGGTAGAAATGCTTAGTTTCTATAACTTGAGATGGTTCAAATGAATCTTTGCAATATGATGAATGTTGATCATGATAACTTTGGTGATATATATGTGTGTGCTTATGGTTAATAACAAGATCATATGGTTTAATCGGAACATGGAGAACCACCCAGGAAAACAGTGCAACCACAGTCCACATGGCTCTGGCTTAGCCAATTAATTAGGTGTGCAATTGTACTAGTGACCTTATCCGAAAGGAACACAGGGGGCTCGGGGTTGCAGGGGTATAGCCCGGTTCTTTTGGGGTAGCAGCCTTTGCTAAGGTGCTGACCACTAGGGAGGGTTATGGTCCGCCCTGAGCTGTAACTGTCGTGGGTTGTTGATCTTTTGCATGTCTTTGTAAAGGCTTCGTAGCGTCCCTATGCAATCACATCTCGGAAGTGTGGTATGATGCTTGGCCAGCATCGCATGGTTGGGTTCAAAGTTCTTCGGAACTTTTACGCGAACTGTGGTGAAAGTGTACAACCTCTGCAGAGTGTAAAACTGATCGATCAGCCGTGCTCACGGTCAAGAGCGGCCTAGACCCTCACATGATAATCAAACATAAAGATTGAATTAAATCATGGTTTCCATATGGTTTTGAGATGAGATGCTTTCCTAAATGCTTAAGTGGGTTGGTATGAACTTACATCTAGTAAATAGGTGCTTGCTAATAAAATTTGACCAACTTAAAATGCTAACCGCTGCAAAACCTTAGCCTAACCTTGATAGCCTTGCATCTTCCCCCACTTGCTGAGCTCCAACCATAAGTGTGCTCACCCTTGCTAAACCGCTGTTCAGAGAAGAAGAAGAAGAAGAAGAAGAAGGAGAAGAAGAAGAAGAAGAAGAAGGAGGAGAAGAAGAAGAAGAAGAAGGAGGAGAAGAAGAAGAAGAAGAAGAAGGAGGAGAAGAAGAAGAAGAAGAAGAAGAAGAAGAAGGAGAAGAAGAAGAAGAAGGAGAAGAAGAAGAAGAAGAAGAAGAAGAAGGAGAAGGAGAAGAAGAAGAAGGAGAAGAAGGTGTATGATGTCCAGAAGATGGTGCTAGGCATACGCAACCCCCAGTCGATTGCCTGTGAAGTTGGAGCCTTTGTTTCCCAGGATTCCGCTGTAAACCTCTGATAATCTCTCTTTTTTTACGTGATATTGTTTCTGTTATTCACTATGATGTCATTATATGTATGAAACTAGATCCTGGCATACATATAGCTAGCACTTGGTTTTCTTCTGAAAATCGGGTGTGACAGCTTGGTTGAAGTGTGCCATGTCCGCCACACCAGCGTGGAAGTCGTGGAGCACACCCAAGAGCGGCTCACTGATGGTCGGCCAGAATCGCAGGAAGAATGCACGGCCGAAGCCGTCAGGGCTAGGGCTGTTCCCCGTCCTCATCTGCGAGAGAGCAGTTTTGGCTTCAAAAGTCGAGATGGGTGCCTCCCTGGCATCGAGGCCAGCGATTCAGGGGTGTAGGCACGACGCAAAGCTGGGGAGGGTGGCCTTAGCAGAGCTCTCAAGCAAGTCAAGGTAAAAGGAATGCAACACATGTTCCTTGGCGGCATGGGTCGAGACCACGACACCACCGACATTACGTAAGGACTGGATCTTGTTGCTGCAGCACCGGGCAGAGGCAGATGCATGGAAGAACGTCGTGTTTTCATCACCCAGCTTGCACGTCTTCAGGGTGTAGTGTTGTCGCCAGTAGAGTGCGTGCTCATGGACGGCACGCGCCAGGCGACCGCCGATAGATGTCGTCAGGGTCAAAGAGGGGGTGGGGGAGGTAGGCGGCTGCGAGGGAATGACGTGGCATCACGGGGAGGGGCCCAGTGAGGAACGCGTAGCAGGGAGGCAGAGCTGCTGTGGAGGGGAAGGCCTGGCATGCTGGAGCAATGGTGAAGGCGGCAACAAGAGATGTGGTAACCAGAGTCGCCACATAGGTGGCAACAGACGGGATCACGGCAGGCGACAATTCATGGTCACTAGCAAGGCAGCAGAAGTAGCATTTTATGGAGGCAGAGGGGGAGGGTACTGTAGAAAGGTAGGGTGAGCGAGGGTGAGGGCCTCAGGGAAAGCGGAGCGGCACAGGCCACCTGGGCCTGCGGAAGTGCCACCATGGACACATGAAGGAACCACCATGCCCGCCAACTTTCATGCTATGTGAATAATGTCATGCTAAAAGCAATCAAGATCACACAAACAATATATATTTTCAAGTGGATGGCCGAGGAATACCACGGGAATGAAGTAAGGCAAAAGGCAATTTATGCACATTTGAACCTGCCTCACTCACCGGTTCTTCCTCCTAGGGAGTTTCCAGCTCCTACTCCAATTGAGAACCCTTTGGAAGATCTTAGCTCTTATGTCCCCGTTGATGAGATTGAGGAGGAGCTTGACCATGGGAGTCGTGAGAAACGTTCAAAGCGTCGCCAAGATGACATTGATGATGAGACCGAGGAGGAAGGCTCATTCCATGAAGATGATGGCGATGATGAGGATGGAGAGGACAACAAGGATGACAACGATGACTAGCTCTTCATTTTGGTGGTTGTTGACAAAGGGGGAGTGAATTTGGTGGTTCGATGGTTGGAGGCCCCTACATCCCTTATCTATCAATCTAGCGATTCTTGTTTAGTTTAATGGACATGTAAGAACTATGTGGTGGTGTGATGAATGGTGTGTGCCAAGTGAATTTTTATTTATGTAAGACTTAATTATGGTTCTCTATGCTAGTGTGTGTAGGAACTTATTTATCTATGTGTGATGCCTACGATGGTTGGTGAAATGTTATTTCTCACTTTGTTGGTGTGATATATCTTGTCATATGCATCACAAATTATTGCTATCACACTTGTGCATTTGTTGTATGCAAATATTTAGGGGGAGCTTTTACTAAATGTGTGCGAAGGCATGTGAGGCCTCTCTTGATGATAATGCACATATTTAGGGGGAGCCTCTCTTTCAAGTGGTGGATACACATCTCTTTTATATAACCAAATTTATGTTGTCATAATCACAAAAAAAGGGGAGACTAAAAGTGCATCTAGGCTCCTGTTTTGTTTTGGTGATATGACAATCACAACTTGGAGAATTTAATTGCTTAAATGAGATGTGTGCATGATCAAAAGGTAAGAAAGAAGGCCCCCAATTTGTTTAAATGGTGTTCACGCTCAAAGGAGGTTTAAATTTCATTTTTCTCATTTTGAAATTGAGTAGGAAACACCGTACTATAAAGGGGGTGTGAAAAGTTGAGTCAAGGTTTGCCACATGTGCAATTCTTGAGAACTAACACCCTTTGAGAGACACAATTCACACACAAACACTTAGGTTTTCTCAATGTGACAGTGTCTATCGAGTGGTCCGGCTGTACACCGGATGACCTAACCAAGATCGAATGACCCGGCTGAATCTCCTGAGATTCTCCGTCTATCATATGTTACTAGGCCGGATGATCCAATGTTGTGCCGGATGACCCGGTACCCCTTCGCAGCTGAGCCTAACGGCTAGTTGTTGGGTGTGGGGTATTTATACCCCCCCCCCTCTTCATTTGTGGCTGACCTCTCGCAAAGAAACTCTGATTAAATCTGTTGCACAAGCAGTTCCAACTTACTCAATGAGTTGCTTCTTGTTATCCCCAGATACATGTAAGAAAATTACATCGGCTACGTCCAATTACTGTTGGAGTGGGGCAGCTGACAAACGCAGCATCCATTGGTGCAATTGGCTTGATCTCACCCTCCCAAAAAGCAGTGGTGGACTTGGTTTCCGAGATATAAAAATTTTAACATGGCTATGCTAGGTAAGCAAGGATGGCGCCTTATGACGAACCCGGACTCACTCTGTGCTACAGTTCTTAAAGGGAAATACTACCCACATGGGAACTTCATGAGTGCAGGCAAGAAGAAAAATGCTTCCCCTACGTGGAGAGCAATTTTAGCGGGGAGGAAGGTGCTTGAAGTTGGATTGATCAAGCGAATTGGTGATGGCACTACAACACATGCCTGGGATGATCGGTGGCTGCCAACTGTGACTTGGGAATAGACCAATATGTGGGAAGGAAGGTGCTACAGCCGTCCTTGTGGCTGATCTCCTCACTGATGATGGCCAGATGTGGGATGAGGATGCACTGAACCAGAACCTGCTACCCTTTGATGCTGAAGCGGCTCGACGTGTTCCCCTGGGCCGAGCACAAGGTGATTTTTGGGCGTGGTCCAAGGAGAGGCACGGCTTGTGATCCTCGCTGGCAGAAACTTTAGAAGCAAAAACTACCCCCGAAAGTAAGGATGTTCTGGTGGCGGGTGATGAATGACTACATCCCATGCCGAGCTAACCTCCACCAGAGACATGTTGATCCGCTAGCGCATTGCAGTATTTGTGGGGCAGCTGAGGAAATAACTTACCACGCTCTTGTTGAATGCTCCCTCGCTCAAGCTTTCTGGGCAAAACTGAAACAGTTGGAGGGGATTAAACTCCCGAGGCTTTGATCGAGGACTTGGCCGGAGGATTTGCTGGACGATACTTGGTGCCGAGAGGATGACAGAATAATCCTTCTTTGTGGCATGTGGTCACTATGGAACACCCACGATGATTACCACCACGGGAAGAAACCAATTAACCCGGCATTAGCAATTGACTTGGCAATGGATGTGCGCTACCTCCTGTTGATAGCATAGCACAACACTCGAGTGGGGCAAGTCACCAGGGAGGCGAATTGGCAGTCCCCACCAGCAGGTGTAGTGAAGCTGAATTGTTACGGTGGCTTTCAGGCAACAGAAATGAAAGGATCAACAGGTGCTGTGTTGCGAGACTCTGATGGCTCCTTCATGGCCGCGGCTGCTAGATGGCTGCCCTCTGCATCTTCAGCGTTGGTGACAGAAGCAGAAGCATGCCGCAATGGCCTGCGCATGACTCTCAACATGGGTGAGTTCAGAAATGTGATCATGGAGACAGACTCGGTGCAGCTTGTTTCCCTATGGAATTCGCGTCAACAACAACTATCAAAAATTGATGTCATTCTTCAGGACATAGAGGACATGGTGCAGGCGTTTTCTTCTTTTCATTTTGCTCATGTAAAGAGGTCGGCTAACAGTGTTGCCCACCTTTGCGCTAAGCAGGTGACTCAGTCTAGGCCTAGTCTTTTATGGCAGGATTACCCTCCTAGATTTCTTTTATCCTCGTTGCAGAGTGATTGTAATCTTCTTGCTGAATGAATGAAAGTTGTGTTCCCTAAAAAAAACTGAAACAAAACACCTCCAAGCATTCACTCCTCTCTCCCAACTCCCTCTAGAGCTAATCCTTGCCAACGTTTCACCTAGGGTTTGGGTGTGAGAGATCTTTGAGATGTGAGGTTGAGCCCTTGAGGGACTTCATGGTAGCCATAGTCGTCTCGTATGACTACTTCCAGAAGGTCGTTCGAGATCTGCACGTCGTACCTCTTTCTACATCGACATAGTACGGCTACATCGACTGAGGTCTTCCCATGACTAATCCAGAGGACAGCAGCGCTCCCGACACTCGTCCCTTTTTGGGTGCATTCTGAGACAACTTTGTTTATTTTTGTTTATGTTTAATAGTGGTTTAAACATGAACACATACACATGCCTTGTTTCACTTACGATAATCTTTGTATTGAAATACCTATTTAATTACGAAATTAAAATATATCGAAAACCAGCCTATCTAATAGCATGGATGGTTGCGGGATGTGAGCAATGAAAATTACAGGATGCTTATAAGTATGGAGAGAAGAAAACGAAGAATCTATTTGGAAATCGTGTGCTACAACTGAAATGCTTTGGACTTGGGAGTTGGAAAGAAACAGGCAGTTTCCTTCCATGTGTAATCTTGCCCAACTCCTCGAACGAAAAAAAAACTCGCTCGTATGGAACTTTGGGATGCGTGCAAACAAGGCCCAACCTTTTCGTTTTATATGATCATGATAGGAGCATACAAAAAGATTTTCATCTAAGAAGAATCACACAGCAGTAAGGATCTGCAGTGTTGGTTGATGGTACATGGTCGTATGCTAGTCAAAACATTTTCCTTACTTTTTCTTCCCCAACACCACTCATTTGCATGTGCATAAAAAACCTATGACAAGTAGCATATCCTAATCTGACAAAACACCATTGCTGCCACGCATGCATCGATCGAATAGCTTTATTGTGCCTCACAACACTTGTGGTCCGCTATTGCGCCATGCAGCAAGAAGATGAAAGATGATTATAGATGAAGAGTGGTGCCTACGGTTATACTTGAGCATTTTTGGCCCGGCTCGGCCCGGCCCGCTGGCCCGTCCCGGGCCCGACCTGCGCCAAGCCTGCCCACGGACCTTACTGGACGGGCGCGGGTAGATCTTGAAGCCCGCGAAAAAATTTTTTGGCCCGAGCCCAGCCCGAAATGCTGTTTTTAGTTACTTTGCACTATAAAATGCGCGGGCGGCCCGCCCAAGCTCGGGCCCGGCCCGAGCCCGGCCCGAAAACTGAGGCCCAACACGTCCCATGGAACGGTCATGGGCAGGATTTTCTCGGCCCGAAAAACCCGGATTTTTTTCGGCACGGCCCAAACCCGCCCGGCCCAAGCCCGACCCGACAACTGAGGCCCGACACGTCTCATGGGACGGTCGTGGGCAGGATTTTCTCGGCCCGAAAAACCCGGATTTTTTTCTGTCCGGCCCGAACCCGACCCGGGCCGTGAAATGCTCAGGTGTACCTACGGTCCATTTTCTTTAGCCACCACAGTTAGCGCCGCACCGTAGAGCCATAGCAAATGCTAACGAGCAAAGGGGCTCCAGTGGGAGCGAATGCCCCCATCCAGACTCTACATTTCGGCGGACTTATTAGGATCTTTTTCAGAAAGCTATAAAAAGGATAATATATGCACTATTAGTTTATGGTGGATCGGGATGTAATTAAAAAGCCGGGTTCATTTCGTTCGAAAATCCATGCTCACAATAATCGATCGTCCCATGGGTATTGCCGGCGGTTGATTCTTGCCGCTTTTGAACATATGTTGCATCCTGATGTATTCATATGAACATGTCTCCGTAATGTAGCTGGTAGTATGATTACAGTACATGCTTTGACAGAGTTACATTCGCTGAATCTTTACATAAAAGGGTGAAAAAAAGAAGAGGAAAAAATACAGATCATTCTCAGATTACCATTGCATCGCGTGGTGCTGTCGCTAGTGTACAATGTTGACATCACACAATGATGTTGCCCATCATTGTCTGAATCAGCCCTACTTCCCAGAATGTTCCGATCCAATGCAGTCTCAGGCAAATGGTAAACTGCGCAGAGACGCGTGCCTAGATGAACTGCGGATATGATTCCAGCAGCTAATTCTGGCTATCGTCTTCTTGCTAAGAAATGCGACAAGAAAAGAGATTACATACAGGTGAAGCACTCCACTGGCTATGATCCAGTATCAGCTTGGTTACTGAATGGTAACCGGTTGGAGCCCCTCTCAATTGCATCCCTCCACAACCGATACCGGATTCCGAGCTTGTCGTACGATACTGGCCAGTTCCAGACGTTGGCACCATTGATCATTCGTTCTTGCTGCCCAAGAACAAGCCGTAGGTCCTCATTCAACACCTGCACGAGATCACCCAGGATCAAAAATTAGAGTTGTAAAAGAACAATTGTTGAAAATGACTCTAGATGTATTCTTAGTGTTGTAATCATATTGATAGCTTGTATAGATGATAAATAATGCCGAAAAATATAATCATTGCTAGCGATAGGCACAAACTGTGTAAGAAAGACTAGTGATAGACTTGCCTTCTCGGCGAAATGTGACCACAATAGGTGCATGTATGGTATGTGCTTGAGCCAGGGAGCGAAGTCCAGTGACATCCGGTACAGCAGCCTAGTTTTATTCCTAGAGGAAGGCAAGCAAACATGGAGTTGATGGAGATGCGTCGAGCATTGCTGGGTGCTCTTCCCTTCTAGCTTTCCAGGCTTTGAAATACCGATGGTTGACAAGACCATGCATGGTGGTCGGAACTCCATGTCGATTGGGTAAGGGTCCCAGAAACCTTGGAGCCCAGATGAAGGTGTCAGGAACTTCACCATGCTGACAAAGACAAAGACAAAGACAACATCAGAATGTTGTTGATTTGCACGTGTAAACCAATATGATTGTTCATATGCATCTGTCAGTACTCTGAGGTGAGATGCAGGGTGCATAAGTACCTTGGAACACTCCAACCCTTGGCAAAGGTGGATGTATGTGTAAAAGGAGCATGAGCAAGGTCCAAAAGATTGTCCAGAAGAAGGCTATGCTCAACAGGTAGCTCCATCACTATCTGTAGGATGATCAAGAACTCCATTACAACAGAAGAAACTTACATAACAATACAATCACTGAAGCAAAATAGGATTTCCTTTTACCTCTGCGTGAACCGTAAATCCAGAAGGAGGCAACAAAGAAGGGATTGTGGCCTTTGGCGGCTCATCCCCAGGCCAAATCCAAACCATTCCTTCTTGCTCAAAGCATGGCAATGACTGGATGCGCACATCAACCTTTTTTGTTGATGGCATTTTCTCACATTTTCCATCAGTTGAGTACTCCCAGCCTGAAGGTTATTTTAAAATCTAGACGTTAATCATGCACCATCCTTGTTTTTCCATAATATTAGGAGCATAAAAAGGTGGACATAACAAATTTCTTTATTTTTGTTAGAGCATATTCTAGTATTTTTTAAGGCTGTAGAAATGGATGCGCATGATCCAAAACCTCAACCTTTCAAGAGAGAATTGTGTTTTGCAAGTAGAACTATCTAATTGTCACTGTTAATTCAGAGAGGATAAACAAGTAGGCGCACTTCTAAAAGAAGATAAACCTCTAACATCACGAATCAAATTGCAGAAACATATGATTCTTACCATGGTAAGGGCACTGGATTCTGCCCTCGTTTACTGAACCAAGATGAAGGGGGCAAGCTCTGTGAGCACAAGTGTTCTGCACACAGCCAGGTCTTCCATCTTTTCCACGGAATATCACCCACTGTTCCTCGAAACAATCTATTGGTACCTAAGAAAGCAACACATGAACCCATCAAGTAAGCACGAGCTTCTGTAACTCCAAGCTTTGAATTTGTAATGGCCTGAAACATTCAGTGCATTACCATTGTGTCATCTTTCAGATCAATGGAGAAGGCAACTGGGTACCAGAAGTTCTTCAGGCTGGGATTGTAGGGCTTCACGGGACCCGAAACGTTAAGACTCCGACGTCGTTGTTTCTTGCCTTGGACTTGGGTGGTGGATGATGTACTTGGGACTATGGAAGTGGCCTCGGCTGTGGATGAGGTAGAGGCTCCGTCCGGCAATAGCCTGTCATTTACCAGGGTCTCCATATGTGCTAACTTGTCGAGGGCAGATGATACCCTCGCTTCCGATAAATGAACCTGCATCGTTCATGTAAAGATCAAGATCAGGTTGCGGGTCATGGACTCATGGTCATGGAGGTAGTGAATGATTCCATATGGTGTGTTCCAGTAGCCCACCTGATTGTGAGCTTTTGCAAGTTCCTCTTGTAACTCGTCAAGCTCTTTCCTCAAGGTTCCAATCGACTTGAATTCCCTTGCTAAAGGATTGAGAACCTCCACCACCTGCATTTCAGTTTGAGCCATGGCACGGTCAGTCTTAGTCCACCACTATTTTAACCTCAAGCATTTGACTCAAAGCTACACTTTTTGTGCATACAAGTACATGACTACAAATCACTTCGTGCATCCTGAATATCTGATATGCAGCAAGTGCAGACCGAAACGAAACATGTCTCTGAAGTTTGCGCTAAAACTGGCCTTACCTTGTTGTGGAGAACCATGATGGTAAGGAGATCCTGCCGTGCCCGCCAATCGCAGTACTGGATGTCAAATCGGACCACTTCGAGAGCCTCATTCACATCCAGGAACCTGCCCTTCTTGATTGGGACCCTCGGCCCAGGATCATCGACATGGAACAGGGCCTCCAGGTTGTTGTTCTTCGCGAATTCAGCCCCGTCTTCCCTGAGCACTGCATACGCCTTGATTCCACCATAGCGACCAACTCCCTGTGCAGAAACATCATTAAATCTTAAATCTCAAGAGCTAATTGAATGGGTTAGTGTAGAATTGTCGGAAATCTAGTGGTGAAGCTTGTGGCTACTGGCTAGAGCTCAGCGATTAGCAGAGATAGGCCCTATCTCCATCCACGAATTGGACGACGCAGCGAAGCAAGAATTCAACGAGAAGGAGGATTCGTTCAGAACTGAAAATCCATTGCCTGTTTGGCCCTTGCGCTTGATCCCTTCTGCAGCCTGGGCAGCTGGCCAGGGTGGCCGGGCCTTAGGTCCGCCACTGCCTGCGCTGCGCTCTCTCGTCCCTTCTCTCTCTAACTGTGGTTTCTTTCATAAAGAGGAGAAATCTGGAAATGAGAAGCAGAAGGAGAAAGAGCTCACCTTTCTGGAGAAGCACGCGAAGGCAGGTTTAATGAGCAAGTGCGGCGCCAAAGAGAGCAAAGCCACCGTGTTCATGGAGATGGACGCCGCCGCCGCCGCCGCGAACGAGCAGGGGTTGTTGAAGAGAAAACGAAGATGGTTGTGTGTAATTTTTTTCTGGAAAAGAAAAATGAATTTTAGCGTCTGAAGTGGGCTGATTTGTCGATAAGATGCCGGAGGTGCCCGCGATCTCCATGAGCCTCACACGGGATGCCACGTGTGATCCGGGGGGAGGGCTCGAGCTCCGACGTGGCGGCCTCGAGCACCAAGGGTTGGGAGGAGCCCCAGTAGCTGCTGCACTAGAATCGCCGCGCTGGCATCCGTGGCTGTCAAAATGGGACACTAATTTTTTTTTGGGACTTCATATACCTCTCCTAGTCTCCTTTTCAGCATGCCGTTGTTTCTTGTTTGTGTTCTATTACTGGTACTGGATTGTGTATTTTAATAATTCCTATTTGATATATGACCAGTTTAATGTTTTATCAATTATTTGCATAGAGATTAATGAAAACATGTTGAATCAATGCAATGGCTTATTGACTACAATCAGGTGATGCGGGAGATATGAGCCTACACAGTCCACATCCCTCAGCAAAAACCTTGCAAAATAATTTTAGATGTATATAGAAAAAGTGCTTATTACTATCACTTTTAAGTTACTTCTTGTTGGAAGTCAAAGCATATGGATTTGGTCCGATTGCTAGGCAATTACATGTACCTAGATGGCTAGATCATTGCATTTTCTGTGATGAGAATTAGACTTTAGGACCTGGACACGACATGCATTTGTGTAACTGGAGGCCTTTGTAAAGATCATGAGTAATGCACTTGTAAGAGTCCCCACCAAAGCTCACAAAACCGGTGAGAACCGGTCCGGTTAGTCCGGTAACTAGTCTTATCGGCCCGGCTCAATACCAAAAACCGATCAGTTTTTTACCCCAAACCGGCAAACGGCTTACCGCTCGGTTTTATCGCTACACCGGACGGTTTTTCGGTGCCGGAAACCGAGTGGTCACCGGTTTTGTGAAACCTGATACCCACTGAATCAACATATACACTCTTAGGAGAAATGGTCTGCTTATGTTTTGATGACATAGATTGGGCAAAGAATAAAATCAACAACACTAATCTTGAATGACATGTTATCAAGCATAGGGTGAGTGGCAGGTGTTACAGGAATGCACAGCTGGTACAAGGTAGGGACTACACCGAGAGAGTGAAGCATCGAGAAGATGCCTGAGACTGAGAGACGGTCCACCCTAGTTGGACCGCAAATGGATGATCGATCGAACGGCCGATGTTTGCAGGTGACGTGGCCTAATCACATGGTCGAGTTTGGAGGCAGGATTCAGACTATAGAGATTAGACTTTAGGACCTGGACACGACATGCATTTGTGTAACTGGAGGCCTTTGTAAAGATCATGAGTAATGCACTTGTAAGAGTCCCCACCAAAGCTCACAAAACCGGTGAGAACCGGTCGGTTAGTCCCGTAACTAGTCTTATCGGCCGGCTCAATACCAAAAACCGATCGCTTTTTTACCCCAAACCGAGCAAACGGCTTACCGCTCGGTTTTATCGCTACACGGACGGTTTTTCGGTGCGGAAACCGAGTGGTCACCGGTTTTGTGAAACTCGATACCCACCGAATCAACATATACACTCTTAGGAGAAATGGTCTCGCTTATGTTTTGATGACATAGATTGGGCAAAGAATAAAATCAACAACACTAATCTTGAATGACATGTTATCAAGCATAGGGTGAGTGGCAGGTGTTACGGGAATGCACAGCTGGTACAAGGTAGGGACTACACCGAGAGAGTGAAGCATCGAGAAGATGCCCGAGACGAGAGACGGTCCACCCTAGTTGGACCGCAAATGGATGATCGATCGAACGGCCGATGTTTGCAGGTGACGTGGCCTAATCACATGGTCGAGTTTGGAGGCAGGATTCAGACTATAGAGATTAGACTTTAGGACCTGGACACGACATGCATTTGTGTAACTGGAGGCCTTTGTAAAGATCATGAGTAATGCACTTGTAAGAGTCCCCACCAAAGCTCACAAAACCGGTGAGAACCGGTCCGGTTAGTCCGGTAACTAGTCTTATCGGCCCGGCTCAATACCAAAAACCGATCAGTTTTTTACCCCAAACCGGCAAACGGCTTACCGCTCGGTTTTATCGCTACACCGGACGGTTTTTCGGTGCCGGAAACCGAGTGGTCACCGGTTTAGTGAAACCTGATACCCACTGAATCAACATATACACTCTTAGGAGAAATGGTCTGCTTATGTTTTGATGACATAGATTGGGCAAAGAATAAAATCAACAACACTAATCTTGAATGACATGTTATCAAGCATAGGGTGAGTGGCAGGTGTTACAGGAATGCACAGCTGGTACAAGGTAGGGACTACACCGAGAGAGTGAAGCATCGAGAAGATGCCTGAGACTGAGAGACGGTCCACCCTAGTTGGACCGCAAATGGATGATCGATCGAACGGCCGATGTTTGCAGGTGACGTGGCCTAATCACATGGTCGAGTTTGGAGGCAGGATTCAGACTATAGAGATAGAGATATCTACGGCAACAGTGATGTGACCCGCCATGGAACTTATCACTCTCAGGCTCTCAGCCTTTCGGTTTGTAAGAATGAAATTTGGTGAGGCATTTTACGCCTGTCCATCTTCTTGGGGTCCAAAAGGACATGAAGATGATAATGTGTAGGTGTAAACAATACGGGAAAATAACAAAGTACAGTTTACGTGCCTGCGTATGTGCTTTTTATGGTGATGATTTTGCACGTGCATGTATAAACATCTTTGTTTGTACTAGATTTTTTCTAGGAGGAAAGAAAGGAAAAAAAGATACTAATGTTCATCATGCACATGTATATTTCTTAACCCTTTCCTATATTTCTATATTATTAGGATATAAAAATGAAGTGAAGCGTTTCAAAACAAAAGGTATTCCAAAAAATAAATGTTACACAAGCTTTTGGGAAAGAAAAAATGTCTTTGGAAGCTTGGTAGAAGGCCAACAAGAAGGCGATAAGTGAAATTGAGAGGAGAGCATGAGTGATACGGGGAAAGAGGGTTTGGTGGCGTAAACGATAGCTTTGGGATAAGAGGCCGGTTGCGTCTTCGTCGGGACGTGCCATGGTGGCAGCCGGTATAGATATTTTTTGGATTTTCCAGGTGTTCATTGGCTGGGCCTGTCATCTCCTGGCGTGTCTTCCAACAAGTGGAGACCATTAATTGGTTCACCTCCGAGAGTTAAGGTCAGTCTCAGTAAGTCTCAGTGGGGTTTCATAAACATTAAATATTAAATAGGCTGTCATGTGAGCACATTTGATGATGTGGCAGTGTATTATGAAGAGAGGGGTAAAATGAGTTTTATGAGGATAACACTCCCTATACACAAAGTTGCAACTTGTGTCTTGCATGCAACCTATAAAACAGCAATAAATGAAATTATGCATTGAGAGTGAGGTGTTTCATTATTGTTTCAAATATTTTTAGATGATGTGTCACTCTAGGTAATCGTGTTCATGACATCTGCACTGAGACTGGCCTTAGCACCACCACAAGCTTCTCCGTACCGGTATCCGGTGTAGTTGGGATTGCAACGACTCCAACAGACTCGCCATTTCATATGGGATCGCTAAAAGAAAGAAAAAAACAGCAAAATTAGACGTTCCAACGGACTCGCTATACAGGTCCACTCGCTATGCTGCTCACAATCCATCGCCCCTTCCTAGCCATAATTGATGAGGCCATCCCGCTCGCAATCGCGTCTGTCGCGCGCACGTGTGTGTGTGTGTGTGTGTGTGTGTGTGTGTGTGTGTGTGTGTGTGTGTGTGTGTGTGTGTGTGTGTGTGTGTGTGTGTGTGTGTGTGTGTGTGTGTGTGTGTGTGTTCCATCACCGCAACGGCAAGGGGCGATTGGCTTCCTGCCTATCGTCACCCTCTGCATGCCGCCGGCGGGCGCGCGCCGCGGGGTGGAATGGCGGGGACCGCTGCCTCGGGGAGGGAGATCGGCAGGCGAGCTTGGGGGGAGGGACCAACTCCGGCAAAGAAGAGCTTGGATGTGGCGGAAGAGCTTGGGGAAGGGACTTACTCCGGCAGCCGGCGGGGAAAAGCTTGGCCGGCTTCGGCGGAGAGGTGAAGCTTGGTCGCGTGCGTGCGGGAGTGGCTCTGCACATGGCTCTGGCGTGCGGGATCACCCATGCATGCGCCGCCAAGAGTAGGCTCCTCCTCGCGGGTGCTGCCGAGCGCGGTCAAGATTCACCGCCAAACGTTCGTCTTCGTACCCCTCGTCTTCCCGAAGCTCCAATCCCCTGGTTCCATCGGGTCCTGGTATGTTGTTGAGAGGAGCTCGGGGGAGCTCACGGGAGGTCCTGCACAGGCGTTGTGGCCAGCAGGAAGATGATAGGCGGATAGGAGCTCGGGGTGACAGCCGGCTCAGCTGCTCCACGGGTCGGTAGGCGGGTGCCGCCGCGTGGGGGAGCGGTGGGGCGTTTTCGCCGCTATCCTGTTCTCGCGCGGTTGACCTCGGCAGTGCCCCTCGACGACGACGGCGGGCTGCTCTGGCCCCCATGGATAACGGGGACGGGGGAGTAGGCAGAAGAAGCAGAGAGAAGAAGAAGCAAGCTATGGATAAGGTTGTGTGGTGAGGATGACATGTGGGGTTGGGAGTGAAGAAAGAATGACATGTGGGACCTATTTATTATGGAGAGGCAGTTTTAAAGAGTGTTGGATTTCATCAACTTTTTGCTAGTTATTTCATTTTACATACTAGCTAAATCATTTTTTTAACAAGTGAGTTTTAAAGAGGCTCTTGGAGTCGCTCTTAGCCACTGGGCCTTATTAGGGTACCCGCAACAATATAGATAGCATGCTTTCTATAATGCAATCCACATCACCTATAGAAAGCTTATAATAAACTAATCTTCCGACAGTTTAGCTATATGTGCCTGCTCCAAAATTTTACGAGCCCCACTTAGTAATGTTTTTAATCACGCGTTCATGCATTCTCTCTCTTCCATCTTCTCTAGTCCTCATCGGCATGTCCCAGGACCAGCACCGGCAACCTCGTCGATCCCTTGTACATCGTCGGTTCCCGCGCTAGCACCACCCCTCCTCCCTGGCCGCATCCCCTCGCCGATCGTGGGCGCCACACACCATCTGCACCCCCACCGCGCTGATGCTGCCTCCCTCCATGGGCGTGGCCGCTTGCCGACCTCACCCGCCCAACCTGGCTGCGCAGCTCGACTGTGACAACCCGCCCAGGAAAATACCGTACTATCACCTAAATCAATCCACTTTGGTCATTAAGCGATAATAAAGTATCATCCTGTCATTAGTCGCCAGGTTAACGCCCGGTAAATCACTTGAATAGCAACAAGGATCAAAATATATGCATTAAAACTCACTCGAAGGCGAGTCCAGAGATACATCATCATTAACATCTAAATTTGTACTCCGAAGGGTTTAATTATTACAAACCGAAGTTTTTGCAATAAAGAAGTAGTTCAGAGTTTTGAAACAACGGAAATAAACTAACGGAAGCGGAAACACCACGGGAGGCCATCCATGATGCTCTCAGTAGTCGTCCTCCACCCACTCCAGCTCCCAGCCGGGCGGGATCTCTCCGGCCACACATCACCGAAAGCATTATCTTGATCAACATATTATAGCAAGGTTGAGTATACTAATACTCAGCAAGACTTACCCGTCGTGATAACTACTTCACCAATCTAGACATGAAAAGGCTTTCTGGCCACTGGGTTTCTTTTGCTGAAAAGTAACAAAGAGTATGTCCTTACTTTCAAGATTTTAGCACAAGTTCTAGTGGGTTTAATCTTTACTATGTTAGCCAACTAGTACAGACAATGTTGTACAATACAATTTATCAAGCATAGCATTCATCAACTTCCATCATTAGGGATCTCATGGCTAGTGGAGTAAGTAGTCTCAGATAATGGTGAGAGGCCGACAATCGATTGATTCAAACCTTGCAAGGTAGACCTAAACACACGGTAGGTTGCCCCCGCAAGGACAACTTCCCAAGCAGTTCCCAAAAATCCTCGGGTCGGGATGAAAGGCCACAGTCTTTGGTGCAGGCTATCCGAAATGCCCCGCGAAGTACCCGGACTCACCATACACCACCGGTAGCTAGCCGTGAGATAAACCCCAAGAGTAGTGACAGTTCCATCCCTAGCCGTCTCATTAAGGTACTAGGCTTACCGGTCTCATTCCCGACAAGTGCTTAGTACGTTCAAACACTTAACCCACAATAGCCATTGGACCGGAGCACAAATCCCATGCTCTTACCACATGAGCAATCCAATTAAGGATATATTGTGATTCCTATCTAGGAACCTATTCTCGCGAGTGAGGTCATCACCTGACTTGTAACGGTCCTATAGCTTAGCAGCTATCGACCTACCATACTAGTAAGGACAAAGGAATCTATGGATCATGCATCTAGGGTTCCATTCAACTCCTGAATCTATACGCATAATCATCCATAGATAATTGAATAACAAAATTTTGAAAACTGGGTTAGGTGCACCGGAGCTTGCCTTCGTCAGCTAGGTTAGCCTGGGCACCCTCGGTGTCGTCGAGCACTTCCACGTACTGCAACGAAGCTTCTGCTCCTCCTTCCTCGGTTTTCGGGACAAGGGAGTAGTCACCGTCCGGAAGATCTACACGGAATGCAATGCAAGGTTCAGGTGATGTGACAGTTTGTTATCTTATCCAACTCTTGTTGGTCATATTCACCTTAACAAGTATCTAGATAGTACATCTCTTTTAGGAAGGTTATTAGTCATATGTGATTCATTCTTTCATTGCACATTTGAATAAATGTTTCTTTTGTACTTGTTATTTCATGTGAAGGTTTAATCCCTTTCCTCTCACTAGCAAAGGTATGAACAATATTTTTATTCGTGAATTAATTCCTTACCAGCAAGCATATTTTATTATCTTTTAACTAAGTTAGGTAACCCTTTCCAAAAAGGGAAATGAATTAAAAAGGGATTTTCCTTCTTAATTTCTCTTTAATCTTTTAAAGGGCTTTAAAGATTTTTATTAAGCAATAAATTACTAAAAATTCAAAGAAGTGTTTCTTAAGAATAACAACACCTATACTGGTCCACTAGATCCACAAGTAAGGCTTTGAAGCTAGGAAATAAAATATTATGGAAAATAACAAAGACTAGCTAGTGATTCAAATTAAATGCATACAAAAATAAATAAGCACCAAAATGATTCAAACTTTCTCATGCATGCTCTCTGGTCCTAAACAGGCCTAAAGAACCAACATGTACACCTAGAAACTCTACTGATCTTGCTTCATTAATTTACAAAGAAAAACATGCACAAATTAAGAATAAATATTTCTGCTAAACTAAAAAATCATGATTAATTAACCAGAGGTATGTTTTGACACAATAAGACAGCATGCACAAGTTGGACACAAAAACATAAATATTTTTAGCTACAAAAATCATCTAGGCATTTTCTGCAGAAATGGAAAACAATTTATATAAAAAGATTTACTTCATAACTTTGTGCAATTTTTGGCACAAGAGCTAGTCATGACAAGACATACAACATATCCAAAATTTGGATGCAAAGAAGTTATAGTTTTTGAGTTATGGCAGATCTAGGTATTTCACAATCCTATTTTTCATGTTAAACATATCTAGAATCAGACCATGTGAGAATAACAAAAGTTGTATTATTTCTCTCCATGAATCCAACAAAATTGGTTTGGCATTTTTCTGAATTTCCTACAATTTTCTAGGGATTTTCTACTGCACTGGACCTACTAGCGAGAAAACCTAGATAAGTTTCATTACAGACAGGTCCTAAATTTCACACAAAACACCCTGGAAAGACCTGGGGGCTTGCAATGCCACCCTTGGACGTGGGGGCGGCGCGGCTCCAGCCAATTCGGCGGCGGCGGCGCGCTCCCGGTCGGCAAGCGGCCGGGCTCGACCGGGAGCTCACCCGGGGTCGACGGGTGGTCGGAGTTAGGGCGGAGGGGCCGCCGGCGTGGGGGATCGACGGCGGCCGACGGTGGTTGCCGCGGCGGCTCGGGGTGACGGCGAGGAGGGGGTTTTGCTGGGCAACACGCGACCCTGGGGGGTGCAATAAAGCCTAGGGGTGTGCTAGGGGGCTCGGGTTGCCACGGGAACGATCGGAGGAGGGGGTCACCGGTGGCGGCGGCAACGGCGGGGTGGAGGCTCTGTGGCACGCGGAGGGGAGAAGGACGACGCTTAAATAACCTCGGCTCGGCCTGTGGGTGACGGCAGGATGACGACGAAGATGCCGTTGTGGTACCCGTCCTCGGTGGCCGCGCGTACGGCAGGGACGCTGTCGTCGGACCAGCGGTCTGTGGCGCGCTCGGCGCGTACGGCGCGGACACGACGGCGCACGGCGTCGAGGGGGGGCTCCCGAGCACGGGGGCGTGCGCGCACATGGGGAAGGAGCGTCTCCCGCGGCGGAGGGACCTAGGGCGGCGCGCGGGCGCGACGCCGAGGGCGCGCGGCGCACGGCGCGCGCGCGCGGCCGCGACGTCGCGGCGCAGGGCGACTTGCCCTGATTTTCATTTTGCTGGTGCCCTGTTTAAATTCAAAATTCTCCAAATTTTTGAATAGAACCCGACCAAGCTTTGAACATGAAAGTTGTAGGTCTAGTCACCCTCTGCAACTTCTAAAAAGGCTATAGGGGGTTTTTCTTCACAGATTTGGAAATACACTGTTGCCAACTTTGAATGTCAGCCTGTGCCCTGGAACAGTGGACCTTGCCTTTGCAACCAAATTTTCAAGCTTTTCCACTCAAAATTTGAGATGCCAATCCACATGAAAGTTGTGTCCCTCAACAAGATGAACAACTTTCATAAAGGTATAATTTTAAGTGTTTAGGTGAATTTCGGAGAACGCAGCAAAAGTTCCGGCAGACACCTATGGACACTAAGGGTGAAAGGGGTTTGACCAAGTCTTTGACCATGGGTTGGCCCCACAAGTGTGTTTACTAGTCAAAGGGGGTCAATAGAGTAGGTTAGTGAGTTTTTCGAGGTGAGGGCCCAGGTTGACCATGATTTGACCACTGTTAGCTGCTTTGACCGGCTCTTAGGGTTAATTAAAAACCTGGGGCGTCACATCGACTGCGCTGCATCCGCGTCTCCCCCGTGTGCTGGCCGCGCCACCTCCGCATCCGCATCCCAGGTGCTCTCAGTCTCTCTTCCAATCTTCCTCGACCTCAACCTGGTTGTCATCCTCAACCGCGAATACGCTGGCTCCGTCTCTCCTGGTGGCAGATGCACTAAGGTCCGCCGGCGGCCTTGCCCGCCCGTTATCGTCCCCATCTTCCTAGGATTCATAGGTCCGCCACACGCCACGGATTTGGCCTCCTACGGCGGCCGTGCGCCACGGGCCGTCGTCCTCTGGCGACGATGCCGGGGGCTTGCCTCTGTTTGGCGACTGCGGCGATGTCTGCTTGGCTACAGCGCCACTCGATCCAACTTCTTCCGTCCCCAGCGCCGGTGGACGGAGTTGTGGAGGCCGCACAACATGGGATGTGATGCTAGCACATGCCGCTGGGTCTAGCGGCAATAATTCCACTCTTTTCATTTCTCTCTCCTACGTGGATCAAATCTCCATCTACATCTTCTTTCTCACGCTCTGCAGTAGGAACTATGACCAGAGATGGAGGTCACAGCCTCGCAGGCGTGGGGTGACGGTGTGAAGGAGGTAAGACAGGAGCGGGAAGTCCGCCGCTCGCAGTCTGGACTAGGGACCGCGGCGGGGCACGTGAGGAGGTCGGCGACGAGCTCGCTGAGGCGCGTGCGAGCAGAAGCGGCCCTCACTGATAGTCCCCGGCGTGGCTCAGCCGGTGCTTGCCGTCGCGGTAACTGCAGCACCCACCTCCCCGTCTCGCGAAACGACAACAACACGACCACGGCTGTCAGCGCCATCCTAATCGATTGAGCAAATGACGGGGTTTGATTTGGACCCAACATTTCGGTTTGGTGCAGGAGGACCTCGATTCAGTGGCCACATACCTCGATTTGGTGGCAACGAGAGTCAATTCGGCGGTGGAGCAGCTCAATTTGCAGGCAGGGATCTAAGAGCAACTTTAGCAGCTCCCCTTTCCCATCCCCAGTAAAAAAAACAGTGATATAGGGGATCAGATGATAAAAAAACCTCTCCAGCAGCCTTCCTATCCCCTTCCCTCTTTTTCTCCATGGACTAAAACTCCCTCTCCATCCCCTTTATAAAGGGAACCTCTCCTCCACTCCCTATCAGTGGGACCCACTCACTTTATAAAGGAGAAGATGATGTGGCATTGTGAGACCCACGAGTTGGGAAGGAAAATAGGGAAACTGCTGGAGCAAGTTGTGTTTTAGGGATGAAAATATTTTTACTCCACCCCCAATAACTTCATATAGGGGATGAAATTTACTCCATCTGCTGGAGTTGCTCTAAGCGGACTCTTCATTTTGGTTTGCTTTCGCTACTAGAGTGTCGGCCCTTTTTTACTATGCACACGGCAAACTAGAGAATGAGTTACGGTTATAGGTATATTTAGGGTGTGTTTGGCAAATCTCCAGCTTTGCAAAAACAACTCCAGAGCTGCAGATCCACGCAATTCCACTGTGGAGAAGCTCCATTGTGGATCTGAGATTTCGAAAACCGTTTTGTACAGCTCCATATTTCTCACAATCTCTATGACATCTGGGTCCCACGTGTCAGGAGCATAGAAAATAAAAAACATATGGAATTCTGCAGCGGCCAGTGCGGGCGGCGGGCGCGACGCCTCCCGGCGGGCCGGGCGGGCGCGTGGCCTCGCCGACACCGGGCGGGCGCACCTCTATAGTGGCCGGGGCGGGCGGCGGTGCCCCGCGAGCGGCGGGCGGCGCGCGCCTTGTCCTCACGCCGCTGCCCTCAGCCTGCCGCCTTGTCCTCGCGGGATCCGGCGCGGCCCGCTCCTGGGCAGTACCGAACAACCCCACGACGTCGTCCCCTTCCTCCGGTCTCGCGCACATCGACGCTCACATCCCTGCGCTCATTGAGCTCCTCCTCCTCCCGGAGCCCCAGGCCGCGGTCCGCTGCCGCTCCCCGACCTCCGACCGCCTCCTCGACGCCTTCCTCATCCCCGTCGGCGCGCACCGTGGATTACAAGAGGCGCAACATAGGGAGGGGGAGGTGCGGGCGGCGGCACGGCGGGCACGGCCTCGCCGTCGGCCGGTCGGGCACGACATCGCCGGAGAGGAGAGGCACGCGCGGACGGCGCCGGAAGGGAGGTACGGGCGGCCGCGGCACAACATAGGGAGGGAGGTGCGAGCAGTGGGGAAAGAAAAAGAAGAACGAATCATTTTTTAACAAGTGGTAGTGGTGGGTAATTTACCTCTAACTCCATGAAACTTGGATTTGGTGGAGTTACTCCACGAAAACCATGGAGTTGGGGCCTGCTCCACCGTTTTTTAGCAGAACCACGGCGAAGCTGTTGGAGCTGGTTGTGTTTGGCTGACAATTTTTGAAGCGGAGTTGTTTTTTTTATCTGGAGCTACGTGGAGCTGTGCTAAATACTCCCTTAATCTTGTGTCACTTTTACGGAGGCCGCTCCTTAGAAATGCATTTTTAGTTGAGAAAATTACTTGTGTAGCATTAAAAAAACTTGTTCTTTCCTTTGTAGCACTCAAATCCCAAAATTTCCCTATGTATGTTGCAGCGAAATTTTTCTTCCCTCTTTAGCACTTCCGTTAGTATAGAGAGGTGATGGTGTTAACTCCAAGAGGAAAAGACTTTTTTACCCCTCTAGTTTCCAAAATCTATGATAATATAGCCTGCTATGTTAAACGCAATTTTTTTGATCTGATTATATTTTCTTGCAAGTAGTATTTCAAATTGAAAACACCATCCATAAAAATGAATAACTTCTGAACACATGATGCTGCAAATTACGTTTTTTATATAAATATATATGGAGTCTTGTGAAAAAATATTTTCAAAAAAAGAATTTGAAAAAAATCCCTACAATTCAGCACAAATCAGCACTGAAATTGTTGATTATACCATACTAGAATTGGGGATGAAGGACAAGCTCAGAGGTTCATACGTTCGTGCCGCTGACAATCAAACAGAACCCAAACAGAACTGCAAAAGCATGGGGTTGACCTTCTGAGCCGTCTTGGTCACCTGGGGGTTGGAAGTCCGAGCCGGCCTGGGGTGGCCATCGTCGAGGGGGCCGGCGCCCGCGCCGCCCGGTCCTAGCTGCTCGCACTGCTGGAGCTAGCCGCATGCGCCGCCTGAGCTTGCTGGCCGCCGAGGGACTCTCCGCGCCCACGACGGACGGCCTGGGGTGGCCGCCTAGGGGCTTTGCGCCTGCGACGCCTAGGGTTGATCGCCGGTGCCCCCCATGGTCTCGGCACCAGCGCCGCTGCCTGGGATCTACGGTTCCAGCCCAGCGGACAGCAGGGGAAGAAGAGAGCGATTCAGCTCGGGACGTCTTGTTCGCTCGTGATGCAGAGGGCGAGGGGCATTTTGGTCTTTTATCGGTGGGTCCTCTTTGCTGTTCACGGTGGAGGGGCGCCAGAGTAACAGGAGTGGCAGAGGGGGAAGAAATTTTTCGATGCCCCCTACGCCTAGGGAAGATTTAAGATTTGAGTGATATAAAGAGAAGACCAAGTTTTTTTTATGCTATAGATGTAATTTCTCTTTTTAGTTTGGTTCCTGCACATTTGCCACTTTCATTCTCGTGAGGCAACATAGGTTAAGGATGCATGCAGGCGCGCCGGTAGGCTGCCTGCCGGACACCCACCATGCCCACATGTGAAAATTGCATCTCCTGCAGGATCCTGCCAGCATGTGCTCCACGACTGTCGGTGCGGAATGTAGTCCCGACACTAACTAGTAGTAAGCGCTGAGAACTGTCTCTCGATGGTCGGTGCTAAGCAACTAAAGACACTTGGTTTATCCTGGTTCCGGCCGGAGCCGTACGTCCAGCAGGGGTGTGCTCGAGGCACTGTATTGCTTTGCACCGAGGTGCCTGTAGTGGGGCGGCTACAAGCGGGTCGGGAGTGGAGGCGTGGCCTCCAAGTCCCAAGTGGAGTGATTGAGGCGAGTGCCAATATCGAGGGAAAAACGAGGAGCGTGTGAGCGTTCGCCACCCGTGGTCCCGTGTGATGTCTTCCTCCCCCCGCGGCGAGGGGGATCACCTTCCTTTTATAGACCAAGGAGAGGGTGATTTACAGGCATGCCGCACTGTTTAGCTACGTGTGAAGGTATGGCATACAGTGCCGGGGAGTTGGTGGTCGTCCTAGCGAGCCTTGCTCCAGTCATGGCGTCGTGGCTTGCCCTGTACTTGAACAGGGGCGGCTTCGAGGGTGAAGGCGTAGTGGTTGGCCGGGGCGTCTTCAGGCGGGCTCGAGGAAGCCGTTGACGGTGATCCGTACGGGGTAAAGTGGCAGGCGTGGCGGCGTCCCGTCCCCGCGTGCTCAACAGCGCCGGAGTTGTTGTAGCAGTGCCTGGCGTGGCGCTGTAGGGGCGGGGATGGCCGCACAGGGCCCGACAAGGACGGGGGATGGCGCTCCCGCCGGCCTGACGTCACGGTTTGACCCTGCAGAGTCACGAGAGAAGGGTTCGAGGGTGCAGCCGGCCCCCCTTCGAGGGTGTGGCGCGTTAGCCATACGGGAGTGGGCGGCACAGTGTCACGGAGCTGACACTGGCCATGTTGCACAGTTCCCTGCAGTGGCGGGGATGGGTTTCCCCTAGGGAGTTGGCGGAACAGCGCCGGGGTGTGATTCCCAGGCGCGTGATGGCGCGGCTCTGCTGTGTCAGAGCATTAAATGCCCGTACCCGCGTGCGGGAGTCAGGTGCGCTTGTGAGGGAGCCTCGAGCGAGGCGGAAACCCGCTCGAGGGAGGAGGGGACCCTCGAGCGAGGCGGAGCCCGCTCGAGGGGGCGCGAGCCCTCGAGCGAGGCGGAACCCGCTCGAGGGGGTGTTAGCCCTCGAGCGAGGCGGAACCTGCTCGAGGGGGCCTTTGATTGGGCCACTCTGGTGGGCCGCGGGGGCCACCGCAGCGTGGGCCGTGCCGTGTGTGCGTGTTTAGGTAAGAGGTGCGTTTTGCTTTGTTTTTTGCAGGTTTTAGCGGGGATTCCCCCCGGTTTCTTAGGGGACCCTCAGGGCTGTCCCCGACAGTAGCCCCCGAGCATCTGTGGGTGTGCCGGCCAGGCTCCCGCAGATGCTGAAGCCTACTGATAGGACATTCTTCCCCCTGGTTGCAAATGCCTTCTGTGGGGCCGCGTCAGCGGACCCACGGGTCTAGCCCCCGAAGCCCTGCAGGAATGTGGGTGCTCCCGCAGGGGTTTTACCGCGGAATCTCGCCAGTGGGCGTGGTACGTGTTTCAACCGGCATCGGCAATGTCTCAGACGGCTTCGGTGACACACGCGCGACTAGCGCCATTCGCGTCCGGTGCATCCCAGGAGGTGTAGCCATGCGTTGAGCCCCCGAGCCTGGGCCCATTCAAGGCGATCGGGGCGAACTCTTCGTCTTGTTTTTGACGCGCCCTCGCCGTCCCTCCGTGGGACGGAGGGTGAGGTTTCCGCAACCCCCATCGATCGGGTCGCGGATTGCGGATTCCTCGTTGAGCTGCCATCGGGTGGTTCAAGTGGATGCCCATGCCCCATTCGATAAGGGTAGGCTCGTGGTCCGGAGACTCGTCCATTAAAGCGCTTGCATGGGTTTGCTTGGTGGGGCTCGGTCCCATTCGCTAGGGACCGAGGGCGCGTAAGCTCTCCCTCGGTGGGATCCCCCGGCTAGCTGCCCTCGCTGGCTCTCGAACACGACATGTGGGGCGCCCTCGAGCCGATGGGCTCGAGGAGAGGCTCGAATGCGCGCGCCCTCGTCGTCCCTGACTCTGGTGATCTGGGGCACCTGTTCGAACCCGTCGAGGGTCAGGTTTCGAACCCCTGATCAGTAGGGCCGTGCGGGGTAGCAGCGGGGTGCTCCCGTCTTTCACATCTGCAGGTTTCGAGGGTCCTTGGCCGTGCCAGTCCTCGAACTGCTGATCAATAGTTTATGTAAGTCGAGGGCACCTATGACGCCCGTTTATTTCGAACGGGGCTTCGAGGCAACTGGTCGGCGTTCGCACCCTTCGAGGGTTGCACTTATTTGAGCCAGGGGCTCGGCCCGCTCGGGGGTCTCTCTTACTTGGTAAGGGACAGGGCCATTTAATGCCCGCAGTCGCGGCTATAGTCACGCGCCGCGGGCGCGCCTTTTCAGGCGCCGCGGCCGCGTGCGTAGTGGGTGGAGTGAGCGAGGCGGACGTGACCGCCTGCCGCGGCCCTCCGGTTACCGCGCCGTGATGATGGCGCGCGTGCGGTTATGCGGCCACTGCGGTCGTGGGGGGCCCCGCTTGTCAATGAGGGAACATTTCACCTGCGTTAATGCGCGCGGGGCGTGCGCTCCGGAGAGCACGCCTCGCGGCCTATAAATCTGATAGGCGGAGAAGGGCGGTTTTTTACCTTTGCGCTTAGCGTTCGCTGTCCCTGCCCTTTGCACTCCAGCCCCCGAGCCGTTCTTGCCCTCGCGATCTTGCTCTTGGAGCCACTCTCGCTTCCAGTTCCTTGTTCCCCTGCCCGTTCGTATGGCCCCCAGCAGCCCATCACCATCATCGACCCGCCGGCGTGGGAGCGCTCGACGGCGATGACGCTGGCCCTGAATCAGCTGGTGGCCGGCGGTCAGCTGGCGGCGAATGTGGATGGGCAGCCGGCGGAGTGGATCGTGCCGTCGGAGAGGGAGCGAGTTCCCAACCCTCCGTACGGCTACATCGTCAGCTTCATGCGCTTCCACGAGCGTGGCTTCACGGCGCCGGCGAGCCGCTTTCTGCGGGGCCTGTGCTACCACTACGGCGTGGAGCTGCAAAACTTCACGCCGAACGCGATCTCGCAGGCGGCCACGTTCGTCGGCGTCTGCGAAGGTTTCCTGGGGATCCCAGTGAATTGGGATCTCTGGGTCCACCTCTTCCGCGCGGAGCTGCACACGTTGCCGACGTCGGAGCCGAGGACTCGCCGCGCGGCGCGCGCCGGCGGCTTGGCGCTCGCGTTGCGGAGCTTGCGCAGGGAGGACTACATCCCCTGCACGATGACCTCCAACAACGCCGACTGGGAGCGGGGGTGGTTCTACCTCCGCAACGCCGACCCTAGCCTCCCCCCTACATCGGCAAGGTGCTCCGGGAGAGGGCCGCCTCCTGGTATCACGGGGTGTCCCTGCCCTCGCACCAGGCACGGCTGGACTCGCTCGTGTCCGCGCTGAAGGAGCTGGCGGACAGCGGGCTGACCGCGGGGTGCGTCCTCGCCAACCTCCACCACCGGCGGGTCGTCCCTTTGATGGAGAGGCGGCTCCGCATCTTCGAGATGAGCGAGGACGCGGACCCCATCGCGCTGGCCAAGTCACGGCTGCTGCGGGAACCCTTCCCGCGGTCGTACGCGGCCACCCGGGCGCGGCGCGCCATCGACCTCAGGTCGGGGCGTTGTGATGACGCGTCCTTGTGGGCGCTCGAGATGCTCCCCGTCGGCCAATTGGTGAGTGGATTTTTCTACCTTCCTTCTTGTTTTGCCGGCTTTTCGGCTTGCCGGCGCGTTTTAATGCTTCACCCGACCCCTGCAGGCGGTGCGCGTGAACACCGCGAAGTCCGATCCACCCATGCCTCGGGCCGCGCGCTTGCGCGCGCGCGCGCAACGGCGAGAGCGGGGAGCGGGTGGATCGCAGGAGGGAGCGCGACGCGCGGCGACGGGAACGCTGGGAGCGGAGGAGCGAGGAGTTCCGGCTGCGCGAGCAGCAGGGGCTCTCTTCGCCAGGGACGGAGGAGTACTCGTCATCGGACGAGGAAGAGGAGGAAGAGGAGGAAGAAGTCAGGGAGCAGGTTCTCCCCGATAGGTGGGAGCCTGCACCCCCGTCACCGGAGCCGGCTCCGGTGACAGGAGAACCATCGCCTGGGGCGGACGCAGAGGCGTCTACCACCAGGTAGTCTACGACAGAGGCGGCATGAGCCGCGGAGATGCCAGCGCGCGCCACGGAGGCGCCGGCGCGCGCGGCGGAGCCCGCGCGCGTGACAAAGCCCGCGCGCGCGGTGGAGGTGGTTGGAGGCGCGGCGGCGGCCGCGCCGGCCCCGCCCACGACGTCGGCGGGGGCCTCGAGGAAGAGGACGAGGGCTTTCTCCTCCTTGAGGTAAGGAGTAACCTTTCGAGGGGTCGCGCGCCCGTCGGGCGGGGGTCTGACGATTCGTTTCCGTGTCCGCGGGTGGCGCTAACCGTGCCCCCCCTCGCACGGCCAAGGTGCCGAGGGCGGACGCGTCCATCCCAACCGGGCGGCGCTCGTCGAGGGCGCCGCGGGCGGCGCAAGCACGGCGGCGGCGGCGAGCGGGGGCTCGCAAGGCGGGCCGAGGCCTCGAGGCCACGGCCGGTGGCGTCGCCCACCGGGCCGCGGCCGGCGGTCGCGAGAGGGGCACGGCGGGCGCCGACCGTGATGGAAGCGCGGCGGCGACGGCCGTGGCGGAGGCGCGACCGGTGGTGGAGGTACGGTCGACGACGCTAGTCGTAGTGGCACCGGCCGGCCACGTCGGCCGGTGGAGGCGCATCCGGCGCCGCGGCCGGGCGAGGCGCGGTTGGAGGCGGCGGTCACGGCGCCACGGCGGGGAGCGCGCGGCCACGGAGGCGCGGTTAGAGGCGGTGCAGCAAGAGCCCGCCCTCGCCGGCAGCTCCCAAGCGACGGCGGTGGAGATCCCTTACAACGACGTCCCGCCGCCCGGGTGGGACCAGTGGGCAAGCCTGCCCACGCCAGCCCCCGAGCCCCTGGAGGGGGCTCTTGCGAGAAGATGGGAGGGCCACATGGTGGCTGGGGGCCGAAGGCACGGTGCCGAAGCCTCTTCGTCCCGCGCCGGCCCCCCTTCCTCAGGCGAGGAGCGCGTCGACGCGCCGCCCCCCACTTCACCGACGCCTAGGAGGAGCAGCAGCTGTGGGAGGAGCTCCGTGATCACGGCGCCTCGCTCAACCGGGTGCTGAACGAGGCGCTGCGGATTCACGGTGGCCCGACGTGGCGTGTTTTCCAGGTATGATGTTGTTGCCTTCTTCTTTGATCTTGTTGTTTTCGTGTTTGTCTTCGCGGTGCGGCACTCATGGATTTCATCCGCTAACGGCAGGAGCTGGAGCACCGCGCCCACGATAGGTACGGCGCCCTCGACCAGATGAGCGCCAAGCTCCGCCAGCTCCGGGAGCAGCGTGACGCTCTCGATGCCCTCGCGGAGGCTCTGAGGACCCGGGACGGCTGGTTGGCGTACTGGGCGGAGGCCTTGCATGACCAACTCTTAGAGCTAGAGGGGCAGCCCACGGCGTGCCTCTCCGCCATCGAGCGGGTCCGCACGGCCCTCATCGACCGGGATGAGGCGCTGCAGCAGGCGAGAGGGGACCTGGAGAGGGCGCGCACCGTGGCGACGGACTGGGAGGCGGAGGTGGTCTCCATCTGGACCCAGAACCGGCAGGCCCGCACGGCGCTCCTGGAGGCGCAGTCTCAGCAGAGCCGGGCCGAGGAGAGGGCGCGGGAGGCCGAGCAGAGGGCTAAGGAGGCCGAAGAATTGAAGGCCGCCCTCGCCGCTAAGGTCGTTGCGGTTGCCGAGGCGGAGGAGCAGCTCCGGCAGGAGCGTGCTGCCCGCCAGGAGGCCGAGGGTCAACTCCAGCAGGAGCGGGCCGCTCTCGCTGATGCCGGTCGGCGCTCGAGCGGGAGCATGCTGCTCTCGAGGAGGCGCGGACGTCGCTGAAGGAGCGGGAGGCCGACGTCTCGAAGCTCGACGGGGAGCTGATCACCCTCAGCATCTCGAACGCGGACCAGCAACGGTCCCTCGAGGAGCAGAGCGCCACGGTCGTCAGCTTGCAGCAGGCGGTCGAGGCCGAGCGCCGGGCTCTCGAGGTGGAAAAGAAATGGGTTGAAGGTAAGTTGTCACTTCGTTTCTCGTTTTGTTGATCTTCCCTTCGGGGGTCCGTTCCCCTTTTGATTTCTTTTGCTCACATCATCCAGGCCTGCACACCGCGCTGGGCATGCGACCAATCGGGCCGAGACGCTGTAGGCCGCCTACAACTTCTCCGAGCAGGAGTTGGTGGAGCTGCGCACTGCGACCCTCGAGGCACCGCCCGTGCGCTCGAAGAGGGCGAGGCGCAAGCCGGAAGCTCGCTGGCCAGCCGTCTGCGCGCCCTTGGCGGGCACGTCTCCAGGCACATGTGTCGCACGCTTCACCTAGGCGTCCAGAAGGCCCTTGGCGTGGTGCGGTCCCACTACGAGGTAAACTTCGAGGCCGTGGCGTCGGGCTACGTCGTCCCGTAGGGCGTCGAGGACGAGGCAGCGATGGAGCAAGCGGACGCACTTGCCGCTGATGCCGCCGAGGCGCTCACCGAGGCCTTCATGGAGTTCTTGTTCCCAGACGTCGCTGACGCCGACGAGCTTCAGGCCTGAAGACCGCTGGGCACTAGGCCCATTTTTGTTTAGATGTTAGTATCTGGGCCATATGGCCATGTAAATAAACAAGTGAAACTTGTGGAATGTTTAAGCACTTGTAAATTTAAGTGATGCCTTTTATTTGTCGCGTTGTTCTGTTTTTCCCTTTGCTCGGGCGAATTCGGGTTAGGGGAGTTCGGTTTCGTGAGCGGTCCGCTGGGCCGGAGGCAAGAGAGAAGGGCCGTATCCTCGTGGAGGCGTAAGCTATCTCTGACTCGCGCGTCCTTCCCGCATGACCACCCGCGCCCTGCCCTGATTCGCTCGAGGCTTCGGTCGAAGCATACTTAGCGTGCTCACAAGTTAGATTTTTTGCGAAAAAATGGGACCATTTTTTTTGGGGGGGGGGGTGCCCCCCCCGCGAGTGCCCCCGAGGGTGACTTGGTTTTCTGGGGAAAGCCGAGTTGCCCTTTGACTTTATTGACTTGCTGCTATTTACATTTGTATTGCCAACTGGGGTGTCGGGCATGTAAATTACAACAAAAGACTTGGAAATCCTAGCTAAGGGTAGAAGCGACGTAGCTGCTGGATGTTCCAAGCGTTGGTGAGTTCCTCGCCGTCCTCGTTGGCTAGCTTGTATGTGCCGGGCTTGAGCACCTTCACCACGACGTAGGGTCCATCCCATGGGGGTGATAACTTGTGGCGTCCTCGGTGCCTTAGGACCAAGTCCCCTTCGCTGAAGTCCCGCCGGCGCACCTTTCGAGCTTGGTAGCGCCTTAGGGACTGCTGGTACCTTGCGGAGTGCATTAGGGCCACGAGGCGTGCTTCATCCAACTGGTCCAGTGAGTCCTCGCGGGCTCGCTGGTTGGCGTCTTCGTCGTAGCTCCGCACTCTGGGCGACCCATATTCCAGGTCCGTGGGGAGGACGGCCTCCGCGCCATGGACCAGAAAAAACGGGGTGAACCCGGTGGCCCTGCTTGGGGTGGTTCTGAGGCTCCGTACGACCGCCGGCAGCTCCTGGAGCCATTTCCGACCAGACTTGTTCAGTTGGTCGAAGATTCTGGGCTTGAGGCCTTGTAGAATCATGCCGTTGGCACGCTCCACTTGGCCATTGGTCTGTGGGTGTGCCACGGCTGCCCAGTCCACGCGGATGTGGAACTTATCGCAAAACTCCAGGAATTTCCTGCCCGTGAAGTGGGACCCATTATCGGTGATGATGGAGTTCAGCACTCCAAACCGATAAACGATGTCGGTGAAGAACGTCACCACTTGCTCCGCCCTGAGATTTGTAATGGGGCGCACCTCCACCCACTTGGAGAATTTGTCGATTGCGACCAACAGGTGGGTGTAGCCCCCAGGCGCCTTCCGCAAGGGCCCGACAATGTCCAGTCCCCACACGGCGAAAGGCCACGTGATGGGGATGGTCTGCAGGACGTGCGCGGGGAGATTGGACTTGCGAGCGTAAAACTGGCACCCTTCGCAGGTGCGCATAACCTCGTTGGCGTCAGCGACCGCGGTGGGCCAGTAGAAGCCCTGGCGGAACGCGTTGCCCACGAGGGTGCGGGGTGCGGCATGGTGGCCGCACACGCCCGCGTGTATGTCCTGGAGGAGCTCGCGCCCCTGGGGGATGGGCACGCATCGCTGCAGGATGCCAGAGGCGGCACGCTTGTACAGCTCGCCGTCAACGAGGGTGAAGAATTTGGCCATCCTGGCGATGCGCCTGGCCTCGGACCGGTCCGAGGGGAGCTCCCCTCGGTCCATCCAAATGATATATTTGTCGCGCTGGCTCGACGTCCATGGCTTCGACCTCGTCGGCGCCGTACTCCTCGAGGAGGGAGAGCACGAATGCCTCGTTTGAGGGGTCCTCGTCCATGGGCTCTGCGCCCGCTGGATTCGAGGGAGCCCCCGAGGGTTTTGTGCAATTCGAGGGGTGCAGCTCGAGGGTGACGGACGGTTGGGCGACGTCCCGAGCGAAGACGTTCGAGGGGACGGTGATCTGTCCCGATGCGATCTTGGCGAGCTCGTCCGCCTCCTCGTTGTACCGGCGGGGCACGTGATTGAGCTCAATGCCGTAGAACTTGTCCTCAAGGGCCCGCACGGCCTTGCAATACGCCTCCATCTTGTCGTCGTGGCAGCTCGCGTTTTTCATGACTTGGTCGATCACGAGCTACGAATCCCCCCGCACGTCGAGGCATTTGACGCCTATCTCGATGGCGATCTTGAGGCCGCAAAGCAGGGCCTCATACTCGGCCATGTTGTTCGATGCGGGGAAATGAAGGCGCACATCGTACCGCATGTGCTCCCCGAGGGGTGAGACGAAGAGCAGACCTGCGCCCGCCCCTGTTTTCATCACTGAGCCATCGAAGTACAGAGTCCAGCACTCCGCCTGGATCTGTGGCGGCGGCAATTGTGTATCCGTCCACTCGGCGACGAAATCCGCCAAGATTTGGGATTTGGTGGCCTTGCGCCGGGCGTAGGTGAGCGTTTCACCCATCAACTCCACTGACCACTTGGCAATCCGCGCCTCCGCTTTGTTCGTTCGTCGGGCGTTGATGACGTTGCGGGCGTTGATGTCTCGGGCTTGCCCGCGCGTGTCCAGGAGCCGCTCATTGGCCGGCGTGCGCCGGGTTGGCGGGGCGCTCCGCCGCGCCGCCCGCGTGTGCCGAGGGTTCGGGGCCTTGCGCGCCCCATCGTCCCGCGCGCTCCCCGCCTGTTGGCGGATGCGGGACGCCGAGCGCGTCGGCTTTGTTGGACGGCCGCTTGCTCGATGAGCGCCCTGCGCCTCGCGGTGCAGGTTCCGCGCCTCGGGTGTCGAAGGGGCGGGCATGGCCCGCAGCAGTGTTGCGGCGGCGATGAGCTTTTGGCTCGCTCGCGGGGGCGTGTCCGGATTATCGACGTTGAAGTCGGCGTTGATGCGGTCGTGGGCTTGCCGGCCCAGCTCACGCGCGCGTTCGCCGCGCAGAGGCTTCCCCCGCGATAGAGGCGCGAAGCAACCACACCGTGCGGTACTCCTCCGCCAGCTTGGCCTCGAGCTCGCGTGCTTGGGCCAACTGCGTGTTGATGTCGGCCCCCCTCAGTGGCGAGGGGGGAAGGGCGCTTGGCCCCGCAGCCAGGCGCGATCCAGTCCCTAGAGCAGGAGGAGTCTCTCCGTCGCCGGCACCCGCCACGTCGGTGACATTTGCTGGGTCGTTGGCGATCACGACGCAGCACTCCCGCGCGGGGTCGTAGCTCCCGGCGCTAGAGTCGTCGGAGTAGCCGAACCAGTAGTCCACGACGTCGAGGAATCGCCTGAACATCACTGGGTCCGGCACGCCGGAGAAGTCCCACTCCGCATATCCGTGCGAGGTGGCGAGTGGTAGCGCGTCGACAGAGCATAGGGACGACTCATCACCAGCGGAGGCGCTAGGGTCCCTGGCAACCAAGACGTGGCAGCCAGGGGGAACCCTGCGCATCGTGGTGTTGGCATTGGTGTTGGCGACGTAGGCCGCCGCGGCACAGCGCAGACCAATGGGGAAGCGCGGTCCGGAGACGGAGCGCTCCCCCACCGGGGCGGCAACCGTCACGCTGGTGGGCGCGTCGCGTTGTGAGGCGACACGCGCAAGGCATGCCGGGGCTCCGACGCACCTTTGACGCGAGCGCCGGCCGGAGCGGCGGCGGCGCGCGTGGCGCGATGGACCCGCGGCGTCCGTGCCGGCGGGTGTTGGTGTCGTGGCGACGCATGCAGCGGCGACCGGGGCGGACCCAGCTTGGTGACGCGCACGGAGTTCCTCACGGTTGGTGAGGTGCATCAGGTAGCCGTTCCCCGTGGCCTGAAAGTTCAGGCCCCTGAACCGGATTTTGAATCCGGCGAGGAGGGGGTCTGAGCTGCCCATGGAGTAACGCTGACCGTGGTACTCGGTGCGAATCACCATCGAGAGCGCTGATGGCGGGTGATCTTCAGCGCACCGAGCCCCACGGTGGGCGCCAACTGTCGGTGCGGAATGTAGTCCCGACACTAACTAGTATTAAGCGCTGAGATCTGTCTCTCGATGGTCGGTGCTAAGCATCTAAAGACACTTGGTTTATCCTGGTTCCGGCCGGAGCCGTACATCTAGCAGGGGTGTGCTCGAGGAACTGTATTGCTTTGCACCGGGGTGCCTGTAGTGGGGCGGCTACAAGCGGGTCGGGAGTGGAGGCGTGGCCTCCAAGTCCCAAGTGGAGTGATTGAGGTGAGTGCCAATATCTAGGGAAAAACGGGGAGCGTGTGAGCGTTCGCCACCCGTGGTCCCGTGTGATGTCTTCCTCCCCCCGCGGCGAGGGGGATCACCTTCCTTTTATAGACCAAGGAGAGGGTGATTTACAGGCATGCCACATTGTTTAGCTACGTGTGAAGGTATGGCATACAGTGCCGGGGAGTTGGTGGTCGTCCTAGCGAGCCTTGCTCCAGTCACGGCGTCGTGGCTTGCCCTGTACTTGAACAGGGGCGGCTTCGAGGGTGAAGGCGTAGTGGTTGGCCGGGGCGTCTTCAGGCGGGCTTGAGGATGCCGTTGACGGTGATCCATACGGGGTACAGTGGCAGGCGTGGCGGCGTCCCGTCCACGCGTGCTCAACAGCGCCGGAGTTGTTGTAGCAGTGCCTGGCGTGGCGCTGTAGGGGAGGGGATGGCCGCACAGGACTGACAGTGACGGGGATGGCGCTCCCGCCGGCCTGACGTCACGGTTTGACCCTGCAGAGTCACGAGAGAAGGGTTCGAGGGTGCAGCCGGCCCCCCTTCGAGGGCACGGCGCGTTAGTCATACGAGAGTGGGCGGCACAGTGTCACGGAGCTGACACTGGCCACGTTGCACAGTTCCCTGTAGTGGCGGGGATGGGTTTCCCCTAGGGAGTTGGCGGAACAACGCCGGGGCGTGATTCCCAGGCGCGTGATGGCGCGGCTTTGCTGTGTCAGAGCATTAAGTGCCCGTACCCGCGTGCGGGAGTCAGGTGCGCTTGTGAGGGAGCCTCGAGCGAGGCGGAAATCCGCTCGAAGGAGGAGGGGACCCTCGAGCGAGGCGGAACCCGCTCGAGGGGGTGTTAGCCCTCGAGCGAGGCGGAACCCGCTCGAGGGGGCATGCGCCCTCGAGCGAGGCGGAACCTGCTCGAGGGGCCCTTTGATTGGGCCACTCTGGTGGGCCGCGGGGGCCACCGCAGCGTGGGCCGTGCCGTGTGGGCGTGTTTAGGTAAGAGGTGCGTTTTGCTTTGTTTTTTGCAGGTTTTAAGCAGGATTCCCCCGGTTTCTTAGGGGACCCTCAGGGCTGTCCCCGACAACGACCCGCTTGCTCCTACTGGGCGCTACAGGGAAAAGCTAGTAGGCCAGGCGGGCGCCTGCAGGCTCCTGCTTCAATCAAATACCTTGTGCGGCGTCTCGGGGACTATCCTGGGCGGCTTCTGCAGCGACGCCGTGGTCTCCCCCAATCTGGCGGTGCGGTCGTGGTGGTGGGCGGCGGCCAAGGGGGTGGCGGCGACGAAGTGGTCTTTCTTGAATCTGAAGGTCACCGTCGGACTGGGCGAATCGGGGAGCTCGTCGGAGGAGGCGTTCTTGCGGAGCTGCAGGTAGCTGATCCGGAACACGAAGATCTCCCCCAGCACCTCGCCGGAAAACCAGTTTCGGCCGAGGTCGAGGAATGACAGCCTCGGCAGCCAGGGCGGGAGGTCGCCGGGCGGGATGTTGCCTAGGGGAGCCAGGGCGTGCAACTTGCTTGCATTGGCGAGGGCAGATCGGCGAGGGGCAGCACGCCGCGCGCGCAGAGAGGCGGCGGGGGGGGGCGCCGAGACGTCCGTTGCGCTAACGCGCGAGTCGCCAAGCGCGAGGGAGACGACGCGGGTGGAGCCGTCCGGGAGCAGGAGACGCCCGCAAAGCTGCATGGGTCGGCGGTGAAGTCCCTTGAGGCGAAGAAGCGAGAGCCCGGGAGGTCGGTGAGCTCACGCGGACGCCCTGGAGGACGAGGTAGTCGACCGGGTGCAGCGTCGCCTCCGCCCCCGCGGCGGCGGCGGCTGACATGAGCAGGATGAGGAGCCCGGGTTTCGCAGGTGTTTGCGGGCTTGCACACTGTCGCGGGCTTGGCAGGCAAGTCTGTAGAAGCCCACTTAGCATGGCAGGTTTTTCTGCAAAAGCCCACTTGCGAAACTTGGGCTGCTGCAAATGCCCATTAGGCTGAATTTCGCAGGCGAGCCTGGCAGGCTCGCGGGCCGTCCTGCATCCACTTACAACCCTAACATAGGTCGTTACTCCAGCGTAGATGAAGCATGCAAAATGACCTTATTGCCCTTGATATCTACATGTTAGCTATCCATCATCCTCTCTGTCACTGGCGTGTGGGACCGAGATCTCGGTATCATCTTCAACCTCGAAGCCTCCTCACTATGCCGGTGAGCTAGGCACGACTCGGTGTGCGTGAGCGTCCACGTACGAGGAGGACCCACGTCGCTGGTGGAGGCAAGCACCTCAACTGATGCTTGCACCACGATCGCTACCTACTAGTGTCGGCTATACACCTTGAGTACCTATAAGGAAGGAAGAAAGCGGACTCCTGCTACAATTCTCCTATATATATTCCAACTAGGACTTATACCATATAATCCTACTATGACCCCTACCTTATAACCGACTAGTAACCGCCCCCTAGACTATATAAAGGAGGGTCGGGTACCTAGATCGACACGCACCATGAAGCAACACCTCAACACCCAACAGCAGGGTGCAATATACTACACCAAACAGGATGTAGGGTACGCTACATTGGCTGCCTAAACCTGTATAAATATGTGTCTTGTGTCCTCGCGCATACCTTCGGGTTCCAGGTCATGGCGATCCCCCAATATTTACCCTCCTGACGGGTATCCCTATGGACGTTGCCGGAGATACAACTCTAACAGCTGAAGCTGGGCATGCATGATGACCTTCGTCGGCCACATCGCTACCTCGCTACCAGTAGGGACGCCCAGGTGAAGGACCGATACGGCGAACCAGAGAGGGGGGGAGTGAATGGGAGCCGATAAAAATTCTTCTCGAAGGAGATGAAAACTCCAACAAGACGAACACGGCTTCCAACACACGTCTCCGACTCACTATCCAAGTTGGCCAAGCCCACGTAGCCACTGGAGTGCCACTGGACCTAGGAACCAACACACACAACCTTCCGACTCGAGAACGCAGCGGAACAACAAACCCCGAGTCTACGGACCCACACCGGTCGGACCGGTGAGCACCACCGGTCGAGCCGGTCCCTCGCTGGTGAAACCGAGCAACTTTCACTAAGTGGCTCTACACCGGTCGGACCGTGGAGACACACCGGTCGGACCGATGGTAGCTCGAAAGCCCCCAAGGCACCAAACAGGCCAACCGACCACCAAACGGACCCAAACTCGAAACGAGCGGCAACACGGGACAACACCGAACTCACCAAGACGTTCACCCGAGCAAAAACCCACAAGGGCTCGCACCGGTCGGGCCGGCAAGAGCACCGGTCGACCGGTGTAGCACCGGGCGGCTCGGGATGAACAGCACCCGCGGGTCAACTCCCCCAAATCCAAATCTCGATCTCCCGAATCGCTCCACGGACTTGAACAAGACTTTGGGGATATCAAGAACACCTCATGAGGAGTCCATAGCCAAGTTTAATCCCACCAAATCTCGTCCAAAAAGGAGGAATCGAAGAAATCCCGCCGAAAGCACTTCCAACCCAAGAACTCAAGAAACCCCAAAATCGAGCACCTTTTCTCACGGATTTGGGAGGGGAATCACAACCCAAAGAACCACGAAGGGTTCCCACAAATTTCCCCCATCAAATCCCCAAGAGAAAAGCCCCGAAAACACTCCAAAGAAATCACGAAGAGAGGGCTCCGAAAATCACCACCAAGAACAACCGGGGAAAACACATCCAAACCTTGAGGAACCACGCCGAATCATCTATACATGAAACAAAGGTTCGTACAAGGTCTAGCAAGCCGCCCGATCATCCATCCCTCTCTACACGATCTCTCCGTGAAGCTCTCTTGCTAGTCCTAAGGAAAACCTAGAGAAAATAGGTGGAAAATAGGAAAACTAATGAGCTAGGGTTCCAAGAGTTGGCTGCCATCCTCTCACCTCTTGGGTTATATGGAGGCAACCGAATGTCTAAAATGCCCTTCTCTAACAACTAGGGATACAAGCCCCTCAAGGGCGGATTTGGAATTCTTGATGTCTTCACCATCGGACGGATGCCGGCGACCGCACCCTGCGTAGCCTCGACGCAAGCCATGCGATCCCGACGCGTGTCCTCCGCTTCGAAGATTCCGGACCGCGTCGTCGCACACCGGTCGACCGGTGCTCCTCCCCGGTCGACCGGTCCCCACCGGCCGGACCGGTCGGACCCCCCGGTCGGACCGGTCGGTGCCGCCTGCACCTCCGTCTTCGGTTCTCCGGTCTTGGCTTTGTGGATCAACCAAGGAACCCGGTGGTTTTCGGTGAACCACCGAAACCCCGCGAACTCGGTGTAGCCTCCGCCAATCTCCACTCATGACTTGGCTCCCACGTAGTCCCGGCTCGACCTTGGTTTTGAGGCTCAACCAAGAAACCGTCCACGACTTCATCTTGCTTGTTCATGCCACCATGCGGCCCGCACTTGACCCCGCCGGCCACGGGTCCCTCGAACAAAGCCTACTTGTCTTCTCCACACCTGGAGGCCTCACCGGCGACGACCTTTCGCGCTTGTTCTTCACCTGCACCAACACCAGTCAAGCCGCAACCTGCACCTGCAATACTTAGCCAAGAATCAGTCCACACAACGTTGTCAATCACTCATCACACAAGGAAGCGACCATCCACCGGTCCTTGAACCACACATGGTCCTCAATCTCCCCCTTGATGAGTGCATTGACAACACCCACACAAAAGTAACAAGAGAGAAAAGAAAAGGAAAAGAAACGAACAAAAAGAAACTCCAACAAGCGATCGAAAGCCAAACAAAGGCAAAGAGCAAGATCACTTGAAGAAGACAAGTCTCGGACCCCTTAGGCAAGGGCAACGGCTCGACACATCCGAGACAAAGCAAAGCTCAAGCAAAGAGCACAAACCACCGAAACAAAGCTCGAAAAATCACAAAGAGCTCCCCCCCGCACACATGCAAGCTCCCCCCCGAACCAATGCAACTCCCCCCCGGACGAATGCATGCAAAACGAGTTGAAAACGGGGGCAGCGCAAAGCAATTTCGGCTCACACCGTCGGACCGGTCATCACCACCGGTCGGACGGTGCCCAACATATGTACAGGACCAGCACTCACACCGGTCAGACCGGTGCTCCTCACCGGTCAGACCGGTGTACAACAGAGCCCAGAAATGGCTCGAAACCACCTGAAAACCTTCCAAACGCGTCCAACAAGCCATTTCACCTGAAAACCTTCCAAACGCGTCCAACAAGCCATTTCAAGCTCAAACTTCTCCCCCTTGTTGGCAATGCATGAATCAAGCCAAAAATGCAAAAGATGCGACCTAGAGCTTCTCAAATAGACAAAATTCAACAAAGAATGCTACACATGTCCAAATGAGCAAGCTAGGTACTCTACGGCTTTGTATCGATCTCAACTACATGATCACCAAGTTTCACAACCATTGGACGAAGCTAAGATGGATTTTGGCAATTTTGCGAAAAAACTTGCCTCTCATGAGCAAAGTCCTAAACATGATCAAAGCATATCAAAATGGCAAAGCCACACAAACTTCATGCTAGGACAGCTATTCTAACCATAAGACCATCACAAACACCCACAAGCACCTCATGTCATGTCAAAGCCACCGAGCCATGTGCCTACTTCTATGTATGAGACTTCTCATTGGTAGGCATCATGCAACGGTTTAGCACCCAAAGCAAATTAAATTCAGCACAAATGACATGGGAGCATATTTTCCAAGCATTTTTCATTTCATTTTCAGATTTGTAAATGGTACATGAAATGTCTTTGCGACAAAAAGGAACTTATGCTCCTCCACAAGATAAATCAAGAGGGCTAAACATTCATGATGGCAAATGAGCCTTTGGCTCCATATGATCAATAAACTAGCTATCCAACCACAAATTAAGCATAGCAAGGCCACAAAAACATGTCAAGAGCATGTAAAGGCATTTACACATGAGAGAGCATACATGTAACATTTTTCAAAAGCATAGCTATCAACCATGGATTATTCATCAAGATCATCAAGAGCTAAGCCAAACTAACCGTAGCATACCAAACAAGCTCACAAAGACAAATATCTCATTCCATGGTGAACAAAGTATATGAGAGAAGCTTTTCCTAACCAATGCATATTATACAAAATGCATGCAATCTAAGATACAAGGATGCCTATACATCATGTTACATATGCCATGCCAAAATGCAAGAAATGCACAAATGAAAGCTATACATATGCTACAAACCGGCTCCTCGAGGGGAGGCAAAACGGGCTCGACACCACCGGCAAAAGAAAGCTCCCACACACCCAACTCAGGAAATCAAACACACACCAAGTTCCCCCCGCAAACGAGTGAAAGTTGCTTGATCTAGGGGTTTAGTGAAAATATCGGCTAGTTGGTCATGAGTGGGTACATGGATCAAAGCTATCTTTCCTTTCTCGACGTTGTCTCTCAGAAAATGGTACCTCACTTCTATGTGCTTGGTTTTGGAATGGAGCACTGGGTTCTTTGCAACGCTTATGGCACTAGTGCTATCACATTGAAGTGGGACATGGGTATACTCCTGACCAAAGTCGCTCATGGTGTATGTGATCCAAAGGAGCTGAGAGCAACAACTAGCAGCGGCAACATACTCAGCCTCGGTCGTGGATTGTGCAACACTCGACTGCTTGCGGGAAGACCAAGACACCAACGAAGAACCCAAAAACTGGCAAGTCCCAGAAGTGGACTTCCTATCCAACCGACACCCGGCAAAATCCGCGTCTGAAAAGCCATGAAGCGCCAAAGAAGAGGACGCGGAGTACCAAAGGCCGAAGTCGGGAGTGTGACGCAAGTACACGAAAATTCGCTTCACCGCTTGCCGATGCGAAGTCCTCGGAGACGCTTGAAAACGAGCGCACGGACACACCGAGAACCGTATGTCGGCCTCGTCGCCGTCAAGTAGAGGAGTGACCCGATCATGCTCCGGTACTCCTTCTCGGTCCACGTGTTCACCTTCCTCGTCCGCATCAAGAGCCGTAGTCGTACTCATCGGCGTCGTCATAGCCTTGGAGTCCTCCATCTTGAACTTCCTCACAATGTCCTTGGTGTACTTAGCCCTGGTGCACAAATGTTCCTTCCTTTGATTGCTTGATTTGTAGCCCGAGGAAAAACTGCAACTCACCCATCATGCTCATCTCGAACTCCCCCGCTCATATCATCTGCAAACCTTGCAACAAGAGAGTTAGACGAGCCACCAAAGACAATATCATCCACGTACACCTGCACAATCAGGATATCTCTGCCTTGCCTCAGCAAAAACAAGGTCTGATCGACCTTCCCCATCTCAAAACCTCTCTCAAACAAGAACCCCCTCAACCTGCCATACCAAGCTCTAGGCGCTGCTTCAACCCATACGCCGCCTTCCTCAACTTGTACACCGGTGGGGGTACTTCTCACTCTCAAACCCCGGAGGTTTGTCTCACATACACTTCTTCCTCCAACACTCCATTCGAGAAAAGCACTCTTCACATCCATTTGGTGCAACTTGAACCCTTTAGCCACGGAAAAGGCTAGAAGGATCCTAATCGCCTCCAAACGGGCTACGGGAGCAAAGGTCTCCTCGTAGTCGATCCCCTCCTTCGGCCGAACCCTTGAGCAACAAGTCTCGACTTGTTCCTCACAACCTCACCCTTCTCTCCCTCTTTGTTTTTCCACACCCACTTTGTACCAATCGGCTTACACCCTGGGGGAGGGTCAACCAACTCCCACACCTGATTCCTCTCAAAGTTCTCCAACTCCTCATGCATCGAGTTAACCCAATTGTGATCAGATAGTGCGTGTCCAATGTCCTTGGGCTCGAAAGAAGCAACAAACGCAGCATGAGCAAAATGGGAATTGTTCCGAACCCTCGACCGTGTAGTGCGTTCATTCATGTCTCCGATGATCCTCGAAGCTGGGTGATCCACTTGAACTCGCCGGGGAGGTTCTCGCCTCGAAGCTACCTCCCCCTCAACATCAGCTTCTCCTTGTTCTTGATTTGTCATCGTAGGTGTAGCAGAGGGTCCATCCATCATCGTAGTCGAAGTAGTGGGTACATGTTCAACCGGGGGCACCGCACCGCCATCCTCATCATCTCCATGTTCATGCTCCTCCTCCTGAAAGATCTCCTCGCCAAGCTCATCATCACCTGCACACTCAAAGACAAACTGACTACGTGGCTCTGTCTCGTCGAAGGTTACCTCGCAAGTCTCCACGATTTGGTTAGTTTCAAGATTGAGCACACGATATGCTCTAGAATGAGATGCATAACCAAAGAAAATGCCATCGACAGACCTAGCCTCAAACTTATCCAACTTCCCCGCCTTTCTTGAGAATGAAACACTTGCAACCAAAGACATGGAAGTGACTCACCTTGGGTGTGCGACCATGCATCAACTCATAGCATGTCTTCTTCTTGTGCACTCGAGGTATATCTCGTTCGACACATAGCACGCGGTATTCACCGCCTCGCTCCAATACCTCCTCGGAGTCCTATGCTCATCAAGCATCGTCCGAGCCATCTCGCACAAGGTCCTGTTCTTCCTTTCCACAACACCATTCGGGGAGGCGTATACGGACTCGAAAAGCGGTGCTCAAGACCCAAGTCATGGCAAAAGGTTTCAAAACGGGAGTTCCCGAATTCGAGCCATTATCACCGGATAGCTCGTATGGCATCTCCGTGCCTCTCGTTCCTCAACCTCAAGACTAGATCTCGAACAAAACCAAACGTCTCCCCCTTATCCTCGAGAAAGAACACCCAAGCATACCGAGAATAGTCGTCCACCACAACAAGAACATACCACTTCCCACCGCGGATCGCACACGGCTGGGCCAACAAGGTCCATATGGAGCGACTCGCATGGACGCTCGGTCATCACATCGGTGAGAGGCGGGTGAGAAGAGGCCACCATCTTGGCATGCCTACACGGAGCACAAACCAACTCTTTCTCAAGCCTCAAACGTGGCAATCCTCGGACCAAATTGAGTTTACTCAAGCGAGACAAAAGGTCAAAGCTCAAGTGACCCAACTTCCTATGCCACTTCCACAACTCACGCGAAGAACCGGCCAAGAAACAACGCTCAACACCCGAAGGCGAGAAAAATCGGCACGAAACACTTGACCCTCGGGAACACCATACAAACAAGGTCCCCTCGAGAGTCCACAATCCGAGAACCAATTCGGCCGAAACAACACCTCAAAGCCCTCATCCAACAACTCGGGACACAAAGCAAATTGTACCCCGTAGATTGAACAAGAGCAACACGCCTCGTAGTGATCTTGTCACCACTTTTTTATCTCACCTTTCCGAAAGCACACGCCCACGCCCATTGTCCCCAAAGGTGATGTACCTCTTCGTCACCACCGGACGAGACTTGAGAACCACCCCCCGTCTCCTAGCCATATGCCTCGAACAACCGGAGTCAATCAACCAAATGTTCTTCAAGTCTCCCACTCGAAAATCAAAAATAGGCATCGTGAGCGAACAACGACTTAAGACCGGGGTTAGTACCAAAAGAGGAAAACCAAAGGCTTTGTTACTTGCTCAAAAGTGGGGTTAGCACCAACCAAAGCATCTCTCCTACCAAAACTACCTCCACGAACACCACCACGGCAACCACCCCCGAGGGAACCACCCCTCGCCCGGAGGAGGACTAAAACCACGCAAGAAAGCCCGTGGAACGTCCTTCCTCTCCAACTCAACACCACGGCTCCTCCGAATCCCCGCATGGAGCACTTCCAGGAGGAGAACGCTCTAGCAACCGACCACTCCGCACTTTCCACCCCAAATCCACCGTAACCACGACCACCGTAAAACAACCCTCGCACCTATACGAGCTCGAAACCAACAAGCCACCGTCCAGTCCGCACCGGTCCGACCGGTGCCCCCACACCCGTCCGACCGGTGACCCGGACAAAGAACACCACCTCAGCCTCTTCTTCTCTCCCCAAGCCCGAATCGGTCTCCTCACAATCGCCTTGCCCCCGGGCATCCGCATACGAGGCTCAAGTACACCCATCTAAGGGTGGTACTTGTCCTTGTTAGCCCACTCTTTCTCCATTCTCTTCTCCTCTCGCTTCCTCTTGAAGCAAAACTCCTCCTTATGGCCATCTCTCCCACAATAGCCACAATGGAACCTCACAAGCTTAGGCTTTGGCTTGGGATGTGGCTCACTGGGTTTCTCTCCACTCAAACCCTCCAATCGCTTCTCACCACTAGCCTTTTCACTCTCCTTCCCAAAGAACACTTTCCCGAAGTGCTCACAAACTTGATAGGCTTTTGTAGGTCATTTGTGGGTGTAGGAACACGGGTGGAGTCAAATAGGCCTTAGTCGGTTCCTTAGATGGTTAGGTTTTGGAGGGAAATCATTTTTGTGGTGGGTTTTTGGTGTTCGTGGATATTCTCTCCACTTCCCTCACCAACCTTGTTTGCTCTAAGCTCCTCACCATTTTGCCTCTTAAAGGCCTCGATCATCATCCTCAATCGAGGCTCGTGGACCCACAACTACCCCATCAACTTCCTCAAATCATCATTCTCATCCCGCAAACGGTCAACATAATGTGCAAGCTCCAAATTTTTCAATGCATGCATTTCACAGTAGAAAGCAAGATGTAGGCATGGGTTCCTTCAATTTAGCCTCGAGCGAACTAGTGTAAGCATGCATCTCATCAATCTTAGCATGCAAACAGTAAGGAAGAGGGCACCTAGCAAAGCAGTCTAGACTTAAGCTCACCACTTCAACCCTAAGCACATCTTAGTTCTCACACTTGGAGGCATGCTTCTCTCAAACAAAGCAAGATCAAAGCAAGGAATATGGAGCAATCAAGACAATCATTATCATCCGAAACAACAAAATAGCCTTAAGCGAATCAATTCCAAGCTTGCTATCAAGCACTCGTGTCTTCTAGGCCTACCACTCTAGTCCTAGCATCCTCGAGTGAAGCCCTAAGCTCTTTCCTCATTTTCTGGCCTCTCTAAGCATGTCATCACGGTTATCAAGCAAAGAGCCAAGCCTCCTACTTCCCGGCGCAAGAAGGGAAGTTCATCACGCACCCCGTCGTCGGGACTCCGCAGTCCGAGTCGCTCGTGTGCTCTTCTTGCCGCCGAACTCAACGCCATGGTGCGTGGCCATCTCTCGCGGCGTCTCTGGGCCCCCGCTCGTGTTCTTGGACGACTTCTGTTCTTGCGGGGCGATCTCCCCGCCCTCGCCGGCCGCTCGAGCTCGGGAGGTGGAGTACGCGGAACCGGAAGTCGACGTCGCTCGCTCCACCATCGCCGGCCTTGCCTCGCCCTCCTTCTTCCTCGATCGTCGCTCGTCCTTGTACTTGTTCTTGTGCTTGCTCTTGTGGTCGCGCCTCGAACGGTACTTGGCGATCGTTCATCCTCGGCTTGTGCTTGTAGTCGTCCTTGTTCTCGGCCTCTCCGGCAATGGGCGACGAAGTGTCCCGCTTGCCGCACCGGGAAGGTGTCCCTGTTCCTCCTCATGTTCACGCTGCTCGTGCGGCCTCTCGAACCGCCTCGTCACCGCCGCCGCCTTGTCCTCTCCAGGTCATCAAACTCCTATCCGCACAGACATCAAAGAGGAAAACGAGAACATCCCCGGGTGGATGGGTTAGAGTTAGTCTTTCCTTTGGGACCACCAACGAGGGCAAGACTATGGGAGTCACTATCTCCGAGCTTGGCAGTCATGCCCCTATCCACCTCACTCGACTTGAGCTTCGAGAATGCTCGTTCACCATCGTAGCATCATACCTCTCCGACTTCCGACTATGGCCTCAAACTTTCCGCCTCCTCATATCGTACGATCCAAAGAGTGTAAGAGCTTGACCTCTATCATGATCATCGTACGGGAGCACGTCCACATTGGCTCTCATGTTGTTCACCACCACCGTGAACCTCTCCGAAACAAGGCATCGATGGACTCACCTGGGGAGATGAGTGGGAAGTTCTCGTACTCTCTCCGGTAGGTCGATACAACCGTGCCCGAACCTCGGGCGTTCCCAACATGAGCCTCCTTCAACACCGCCCAAATCCTACAAGCCAAGTGCTCTGTGCACCCGATCGAACTCGGTGCCGACACAAAGCACGAAACAAGTAGTCGACCGCCTTATTGTTGGCATTGAATCGTCCCTCGACCCCCGGGAGCAAGGAAATCCGGCATCGGCTGGACATAGCCCGCGTCCACCGTGACATCCCAAAGCACCGACCCTTTCCGCTGAGGAACGCACCCATCCGCTTGCTCCACATCCGGTAGTTCTTGCCATCGAAGTGTGGAGGACCCGATCCCCCGTCTCGGTACGCCATCCTTTTTGGATCTTAGACTCGGTTAGAGTCAACAAAGACCCGAACCGGCTCGATACCACTTGAAGGACCGATACGGCGAACCAGAGAGGGGGGAGTGAATGGGAGCCGATAAAAATTCTTCTCGAAGGAGATGAAAACTTCCAACAAGACGAACACGGCCTTCCAACACACGTCTCCGACCACTATCCAAGTTGGCCAAGCCCACGTAGCCACCGGAAAGCTACCGGACCTAGGAACCAACACACACAACCTTCCGACTCGAGAACGCAACGGAACAACAAACCCCGAGTCTGGCTGCACACGCACACCGCCGGGACCGGTGAGCACCACCGGCCGACCGGTCCCCGCCGGTGAAACCGAGCAACTTTCACTAAGTGGTTTTACACCTGGCCGGGGACTGCAGTGAGACACAATCGGCCGTACCGATGGTAGCCTCAAAAGCCCCCAAGGCACCAAACAGCAACCGACCACCAAACGGACCCAAACTCGAAACAAGTACAAAGAACACGGGACAACACCGAACTCACCAAGATCGTTCACCCGAGCAAAAACCCACAAGGGCTCGCACCGCCGACCGGCCAAGAGCACCGCCGGTCGACTCCCAGCTCCGGGCAATGATGAACAAGACCAAGGGTCAACCCCCCAAATCCAAATCTCGATCTCCCGAATCGCTCCACGGACTTGAACAAGACTTTGGGGATATCAAGAACACCTCATGAGGAGTCCATAGCCAAGTTTAATCCCACCAAATCTCGGGCCCCAAAAAGGAGAATCAAGAAATCCCACCGAAAGCACTTCCAACCCAAGAACTCAAGAAACCCCAAAATCGAGCACCTTTTCTCACGCCTGATTTGGGAGGGAATCACAACCCAAAGAACCACGAAGGGTTCCCACAAATTTCCCCATCAAATCCCCAAGAGAAAAGCCCCGAAAACACCCCAAAGAAATCACGAAGAGAGGGCTCCGAAAATCACCACCAAGAACAACCTAGGAAAAACACATCCAAACCTTTCGAGGAACCACGCCGAATCATCTATACATGAAACAAAGGTTCGTACAAGGTCTAGCAAGCCGCCCGATCATCCATCCCTCTCTACACGATCTCTCCGTGAAGCTCTCTGCTAGTCCTAAGGAAAACCTAGAGAAAATAGGGGTGGAAAATAGGAAAACTAATGAGCTAGGGTTCCAAGAGTTGGCCGCCATCCTCTCACCTCTTGGGTTATATGGAGAAATCCAATGTCTAAAATGCCCTTCTCTAACAACTAGGGATACAAGCCCCTCAAGGGCGGATTTGGAATTCTTGATGTCTTCACCATCTGACGGATGCCCGGCGACTGCACCCTGTGTATCCTCGACACAGCCATGCGATCCCGACGCGTGTCCTCCGCTTCGAAGATTCCGACCGCGTTGCCGCACACCGTGCCGACCGTGCCTCAACGGCCGACCGGCCTCATCGCCGGCACGGCCGTACCCACCGGGGTCGCACCTATTCCGGTGCCGCCGCACCTCCGTTCTCGGTTCTCCGGCCTTGGCTTTGTGGATCAACCAAGGAACCCGGGGGCGGGTTTTCTCCGGTGAACCACCGAAACCCCGCGAACTCCTGCAGTAGCCTCCGCCAATCTCCACCATGACTTGCTCCCACGTAGTCCCGGCCGACCTTGGTTTTGAGGCTCAACCAAGAAAACCGTCCACGACTTCATCTTGCCGTTCATGCTACCATGCGGCCCGCACTTGACCCCCGCCGGCCACCGGGTCCCTTCGAACAAAGCCTACTTGTCTTCTCCACACTCGGAGGCCTCACCTACGACGACCTTTCGCGCTTGTTCTTCACCCGCACCAACACCCGCCTGCCGCAACCGCACCTGCAATACTTAGCCAAGAATCAGTCCACACAACGTTGTCAATCACTCATCACACAAGGAAGCGACCATCCACTCTGGGCCCCTCTGAACCACACATGGTCCTCACTGTGCCAGCTCCTTACCTCGACGGTGCGGGTGCCCATACCGACAAGAGGCTACACAGCACGTCCCGGGGCAACACTGGTTCCTCGGTGCGAACCCTCCCGGTAGCACTAGTTCTCGCCGACACGGACCGCGGGAGGCTCCACAACGCTCCAGGTCCTGGTGCCAGCGGTAGGTCATGGTGACGCCCGCGACCATGGTCTCTTCATCCCGACGGGCGTGGGCGCCTGGCATAGCACCGGTAGGCGGCTCCACGGCGCTCCAATCGAATCCTGGTGCCAACGACGGATAATGGCGATGCCCCCGGCGGCGGCCTCCTCGTCTCGGTGGGCGCGAGCGCCTTGTGCAGCACCGGTAGTAGGTCATGGCGTCAGCACGGGCAGGCTCCTCCCGACGGGCGCGACACCAGTGGGCAGCACCGGTGGGAGGCTCACATGTGTACAATGGTAGAAGATTGAAGAAGCTGAAGGTAGAAGAAGATATGGGACCCATGTGTAAGTGATAGAAAATAAAGACAACATGAGGTGTGAGAGGTTGAGGATGAGGACATGGGGGGCATCTTCATCTTTTCACGTGACAGCTCCATGTTGTATGGACTACCTGGCATGACACGTAGGATAAAGTGGCAAATTTTTTGCCTCACGCAAGTGGAAGTGGAAAATATGCAGGAGCCAAACAAAAGATCCCTTTCCAAGAAGCGACTTTTGTAAAAGTGCAAAAGATTAAATAATCCTCATATATAGGTCCTCATTGTTGGAAATAGTCTAACCTACTAGAGGTTATACACGACTCATCACTCTTCTTTGGTGAGGACACCACTCCTCTGTCTTCTTCGACAAGAACAGAGGCCAGTGCCAGGGAACCAGCACCATTGAGGCTTCAACCGCAGGAGCACCACTAAGCGGCGCCTGAGCATAGCATGTCGGGAACCTTCATCAAGCGGTCTAGACCTTGCTTTGCGCGCTTTGAGCACGAGCTCTGTTGGCCGCGCCGCTCGCAGGATACTAGGAGAAGTGGGAGCCCGAGCAGACGCCGACGGTGGAGTCCCGTGTGTAGCTCTTGTTCCCCCCTCCTCACCGCGCCGGTGGCTCAGCACCCTCGCCCGAGCCTACGAAGTTGTGACCTCCAGCTCCTGTCATGGTTCCTGGTGCAAGAGAGTGAGGAAGAAGAAGATGCAGAGGGAGATTTGACTCGTGCAGTGCCTTGGCCTTAGATGGGCCTCTCGACTAGCTGCGGTGCAGCCTGCAAGATGAGAGCTCAATGGGATGGCCGTTGAATATGCAGAGGACGACAGATATGCGCTCACTACACTCTAACACCTGGTGTACAGGATCTCATTCCCACATGAAGCTCCATGCGAGCCACGGCCCGGGGGGGGGGGGGGGGGGTGGCGGGAAGAGCGAGCTCCCCGGCGAGCTGCGGAAGAACCTGAACAAATTTTTTTAAAAAAACGAAGTTCTCTGAAAACTTTTTCATTTCTGTTGACAATTTTTGTAAAGTTTGTTTCAAAATTTTCCTTTTTTCAAATTTATTTCTGAACTTTTTCTCCAAAATTTTGTTCCAGCTTTTTGTCAAAATTATTTCTTTCCAGAAGTTTTTTTTAAAAAAAATTGCCAAAAGTTTTTCGTGAAACATATGTCAAAAACTTTCCAATTTTGAAGTTTTTAGTGAAATATTTGTAAAAACTTTCTAGTTTTTGTCAAAATTATTTGTTACAAAATATTTTTGTTGTTTTTGTTTGCATGGTTGGCCATTGGACCTACTCCTCTCCTCTCTCGCAACCCAACCACACGTCCACACGCACCTAGGTCCCAAGCAAAGGCTTCCTGAGGCACTCCTTCCTTTCTCGTAGAAGGAACCTCCCGAGTCCCTCATCCAGACCCTCGACGACTCCTCCCTCCCGTCTCTAGCGAGCTCGTCGCAACAGGAAGGAGCGGGGCCTGCCCTTACGTTTGCTCCCTGCAGTATAGTAGCTTTTAGCTTTCTTACCTTTATGGATATTTCTCTTCGTGGTTCGTGTCGCCTGGGAGCGGTCTTCCTCGTCGTCGCCGGGAGCTTCTTCGGGCTCCTCATCGCCAGCGTCGTTGCTTCCCTGGTGAGTTGTAATAAAATAAACTACTCCACCTCGCAAACTCCTGCAGTTTCACCTGCGCCCCTTCCATCCTCTGCTGCCGGAGCCTCCACCACACCGGACCAGATCCGGTCAGAATCGAGGTTGCCCTGCGACCGTCTCGTATGGATCGGGTAGCTTCATGGGTGGATCTGGACCTTGGGACCGTCCCCGATTGCCTCCCCTTCTCCGCAGCGATCTCCAACTCCTCCGCCTTCGTCTCCCTATCACAACAGTCCTCGGCCCTAGAACTCGCATCTCCAGCAAGATGGCTTCGTTCCTGGTACATGCTCAACAACATTACCTCCCCCTAGGATCCTGGTCAAAGCTTTACCATCAATCTTTGACGACGACTTCAACCAAATCTCCAGGTCGCGGTGTGCTTCTTCGACTCTGGCTTCACCGGCCCGTTTTCAACCGACACACTGCGCGGTCACCACCCGGGTGTAAGCATTTGCGACACCTCTGGGACCCTCTGTCGGTGACTCTCTGTTCTCTTCGCCATGGGCACCACCGTCTTGCTTGTCTCTACTTTCAAGACTTTTGTGTAATTCGGTCCTCTTCTAAGGACCTATCTGTAATGTCAACACTGCGATATTTAACATATATGTTTGTTGTAGAAAAACACATACTGGTGAGTGGTGACGTCAGCAATGGATTGTTGGTGAGCGCAGGACCTTTCGTGCGCGTGATCGATAGTGGGGACCACACGCTGGACCTAGTCGGAAAATCAACCGGACAGGAAAATGTGCGCGCCTGCAAACTTACTCCCCTGTGTCCATTGCTTTGTGGCGTAGACTCAGTGGCTCACTCACCATCAGCCCTCCCCGCGCTAGTGTCGCCCCTAACTACTCCATGTTGTTGTCCTCCTTATGCTTCTCTACGTCGCCTCCTCTGTGCTGCCCCGAGCAAGGCCCTCTTGCGTCGCCCTGAGCTCCTGCAACACCTCCGCGGCTCTCTCTCTCCGTGTCCATCAGCAAAGCAGGGGCGTGCACAAATCCTCTAGTGGGGTGTGACCAGATGATGACAGTATGTGGCGGTGGCATTTTGGCTGTAGTTAACATGAAGTTTAGGGGTAGTTTCGTAACGTGTCTGACAGAGACCGGGAAGGAGTGGGAGGACCGAGTATTTTCTGATGTGCCTCCACCCAAGCGCTCTAGAGAGCGGGTTTTCGTGCGGCTCCCGTCTACTCCCTCCGTCCCAAAAAGATTGTCGTTTGTTGGTGTGCGTGTCATAACTTTGACTCGATTCGTAAAAAATACGTGCAACATTTGTATGTCCAAATATTTTTTTTTAAAAAACTAGATTCAAATACCTTTCTAATTATACTAATTACATATCATACATTAATATTTTTTAATATATATTTAATTGAAGTTCTTTCTCGGGAATCGCGAACGACAATCTTTTAGAACGGAGGGAGTAGTAGCCATTTTTTACGCCCCTTTGGCACAGCTCCCTGGAAAGTTATACTGAAGAGGCTCACGGAGCTATGCCAAAAGCACCCTAATAAAGTTCAAATGCAACGAACATATTGTATTTAACTTAATTGAGCACATCATCGAATATCACCAAAATCGTTATGATGGACTGCGAGGACATACTTTTTATTTGCACACAGTCCAAGAGAACTTGGGGGGGAGGGGGGGGCAATGATAAGAACCATTCTTGATGGATATGATTTATCCAAAAGAAAGAATGAGTCAAGAACTCATGCTTAAAGCATCTTGACATGTCCTTTATGGCTAACAATTAGTCGCATAATAATGCACAACACTAACTACTTCACTACTGTCGGTGCGGAATGTGGTCCCGACACTAACCAGTAATAAGCGCCGAGGTCTATCCCTCAATGGTCGATGCTAAGGAATGAGAGACACAGAGTTTATCCTGGTTCCGGCCGAGGGGGCCGTACGTCCAGCAGTGGTGTGCTCAAGGCACTATATTGCTCAGCACCGGGGGTGCCTGTAGTGGGGCTGCTACAAGCAAGGCGGGAGAGGAAGCGTGGCTTCCAAGTCCCTGGTGTAGTGGCTGAAGGTGTTGTGTTACGTTGCGTTGTGTGTCTCTGTGTCCGTCCGTCTGTCCGTCCCCTGCGCAGGGGGGGTTCGTCCCTCCTTTTATAGATCAAGGAGAGAGCGAATCACATGCGCGCCGCGCTATTTAGCTACGTGGGGGAGCGTGATGTGCTACGCTGTAGAGTAGGCGGCCGTCCGACGATCCTTGCAGCGACCCGGCCATCATGGCGTATCTTGTACCCGAACAGTAGCGGCTTCGAGGGTAGAAGGGCAGCGGATGGCTGTGATGCCTTTAGACGGGCTCGAGGGAGTTGCTGACGTCGGTCCGTACGAGGCACAGTGGCAGGCAAGGCGGCGTCCCGTTCCCGCACGCTCCACTGTGCTAGAGCCGTTGCCACAACGCCCGGCGTGTGGTTCGTACACGCGGGGGCGGCAGCCATGCCGTTAACAGTGACAGGGATGGCGTCCCACCGGCCTAGCGCCTCCACCTAACTCTGCAAGATCACAGGAAAGCGAGTCGAGGGTGCGGCCGGCCCCCCTTCGAGGGCTCGGCGCGTTAGCCGTACCAGAGCGGGTGGCGCGGCGTCACGGACCGGCGCCGCCACGCCGCACGCTCCTCCTACAGGTGGCGGGGATGGGATCCCTCCGGCGAGTTGGTGCGGTGGTACCGGGCGTGAGCCCTAGGCGCATGATGGCACCGCCCCGCCGGTGTCAGGGCATTAAATGCCGGCGTACGGGAGCGAGGCGCGCGCGTGCGGAGCGTCCTCGAGCGAGGCGGACCCCGTTCGAGGGCGAGCGGACCCTCGAGCGAGGCGAGCCTCGCTCGAGGGGGGAGCGGGCTCTCGAGCGAGGCGGAGCCTGCTCGAGGTAAGCGCACCCCCTCGAACGGGACGGAGCCCACCCGAGGGAGGCGCGCATCCTCGAGCGAGGCGAAGCCTGCTCGAGGGGATCTTCGAGCAGGCCGCCTTGGTGGGCCGTGTCCTGCATGGTTAGGCGAGGCGTGTTTGGCTTTATTGCGGGTTTTAATTGGGGATTTCCCAGTTGTTAAAGGGGACCCCTAGGGCTGTCCCTGACAGTAGCCCCCGAGCATCTGTGGGTTTGCCATTTAGGCTCCCGCAGATGCTGGAACCTACTGATAGGACGTTCTTCCCTCCTGGTCTCGCGAACACTCTCCGTGGGGCCGCGTCGGCCGGACCCGCGGGTCTAGCCCCCGAAGCCCTGCAGGAGCGTGGGTGCTCCTGTAGGGGTTAACCGCGAGAGTTGGCCAGAGGGCATGGTACATGTTTCAACCGGCGTCGGCAATGTCTCGGCCCGGCCGGTGACGCACGCGCCGCCGGCGGCGCTATCTCCGGCGGGTGCAATCCAGAAGGTGTAGCCGTGCGTCAAGCCCCCGAGCCTGGGCCCGTTCGAGGCGATCGGGTAGAGCTTTACGACTTGTTTTTTAACGCGCCCTCGCCGTCTCTCCGCGGAACGGAGGGTGAGGTTTCCGCAACCCCCATCGAGCGGGTCGCGGATTCCTCGTTGAGCTGCTGGCGGGTGGTTCGAGTGGACGCCCATGCCCCGTTCGATAAGGGTAGGCTGCGTGGTCCAGAGACACGTCCATTGAAGCGCTTGTGTGGGTTTGCTAGGTGGGGCTCGGTCCCGTTCGATAGGGACCGAGGGCGCGGAAGCTCTCCCTCGGTGGGATCCCCCGGCTAGCTACCCTCGCTGGCTCTCGAATACGACATACGGGGCACCCTCGAGACGACGGGCTCGAGGAATGGCTCGAATGCGCGTGCCTTCGTCGTCCCTGACTCTGTGACCTGGGGCGCCTGTTCGAACCCGTCGAGGGTCAGGCTTTGAACCTCTGATCAGTAGGGCCGTGCGGGGTGGTGCCTGGGCGGCCCCGTCTTTGCGTCCGCGACCGTCGAGGGGCCTGGGCGAGCCAGCCCTCGAGGCGTTGATTAGTAAAAATGGTGCGGGGCGGCGCCTAAGCGCTCCCGACTTGGCATCTGCGACCATCGAGGGGCCTGGGCGAGCCAGCCCCCGAGGCGCTGATCAGTGATACAGCGTGGCATGGGTGCTTGGGGTGCCCGCTTTGTTTCAAACGGGCCCCGAGGCGACCTTCTCACGCCTGTACCCTTTCGAGGGTTGAAATTATCCCGAGCAGGGGCTCGTGCCGCTCGAGGGTTCTGCGTGGCATGGGTGCTTGCGGTGCCCGCTTTGTTTCAAACGGGCCCCGAGGCGACCTTCTCACGCCTGTACCCTTTCGAGGGTTGAAATCATCCCGAGCCAGGGGATCGTGCCGCTCGAGGGTTCTGCGTGGCATGGGTGCTTGCGGTGCCCGCTTTGTTTCAAACGGGCCCCGAGGCGACCTTCTCACGCCTGTACCCTTTCGAGGGTTGAAATTATCCCGAGCCAGGACCTCGTGCCACTCGAGGGTTCTCCTTACCTTATAAGGAACCGGGCCATTAAATGCTCCGCAGCCGAGGCTGTAATTTCGCGTCGCGGGCGCGCTTTTCAGGCGTTTGCGCCGCGCGCGCGCGTGTAGTGGGCGGCGTGGGCAGGCGGACGTGACCGGGCCCGCCACGGTCCCCGCTTATTCTTCGCCGTGATGATGGCCTCGTTCGCGGTGGCGTGGCCGCCGCGGCCGTGGTGGGGCCCGCCCGTCGCCGAGAAGGAAGATTCCCCGCAAGCACGCGCGGCGGACGTCCGCCCCGGAGAGCACGCCCACGGCTTATAAATCTGAGGGGAGGGAAAAGCGGCGGGTTTTTACCTTAGTGTTTCGCCGTTCTCGCCCCCTGCGCTCTCGCCTTCGCTTTGCTCCTGCCACCGCGGCCCTTCGCCATTAGAGCTCTTCCTCTTCTTTTCGTCCTCCGCTCTCGCATCCCTTGTCTTCTCTCATGGCGCCGCTTCCGCCCCTCACGATCCTCGACCCGTACGCACGGGAGCGGTCGACGGTGACCCGGCTGGCCCTTGGCGAGCTGGTCTCCGCCGCCGCCTGGCGGCGAACGAAGAGGGCCGGCCGGCGGAATGGATCGTGCCGCCGGCGGGGGACCACGCGCCCAACCCACCGGAGGGCTACGTGGTGAGCTTCATCCGCTTCCATGAGCGCGGCTTCGCCGCGCCGCGAGCCGCTTCATGCGGGCGCTCTGCCACCGCTACGGCGTGGAGTTACACAACTTCGCACCGAACGCGATTTCGGGCAGCGGCCACATTTGTGGGCGTCCGCGAGGGGTACCTAGGGATCCCGCCAATTGGGAGCTCGGCCACACCTCTTCCGCGCGGAGCTCTTCACGCGGCCCCGACGACGGAGCAGAGGACCCGCCGCGCGGTGCGCGCGCGGCGCATGTCGCTGCCCCCGCGACGCGGTTCAAGGACGACTACATCCCCCGCACCATGACGACGAACAACGCCGGGCCGGGAGCGGGGGTGGTTCTACCGCGCAACGCCGAGCCCCGGCCTCTCCCCTACACGGCCCGGTGTTCCGGGAGAAGCTCCGACCCCCCGGGGCTACGGGTGTCCATGCCCCAAAGACGGAGGCGCCGGGCTCGCTCCCCGACCGCCTTGAGGAACCTGGCGACGCGCGGGCTAACCGCGGCGGGCGTCCTCGCCTTCCTCCACCACCGGCGGGTTGTGCCTCCGATGGAGAGGCCGCCCGCATCTACGAGATGACAGAGGAGGCGGACCCCGTCGCGCTGGCGAGGTCGCGGATGCTCCCAACCCCCCTCGGGCGGGCGTACGTGCTCACGCGGGTGCGGAACGCCGTCGACACCCGGATGTTGTGCCAGGACCGGTCCCCGTGGGACCTCGAGATGCTCCCCACTGGCCCGCTGGTGAGTATGGTTCTTGGCCCTGTTCTCGCTCTTGGTGATGCCCCTGGCCCCTGACGCGCCTTTGATGTTCTCGCCTGCAGCTGGTGACCTTCAGCTCCGCGAAGTCCGTTCCGCCTACCCCTGACTCCCGCGCGCTCGATCGGGCGGCGCAAAGAACGGGAGCGGGGAGCGGGCGCGCGCAAGAGGGAGCGCGCGAGGCGGCACCACGAGCGCCGCGAGCGGCGAAGCGAGGAGCACCCCGCCGCGCGAGCAGCGGGGGCTTTCCTCGCCGGGGGACCGAGGAGTATTCGTCCTCGGAGGAGGACGAGGAGGAAGAAGCCGGGGGGGGGGGCCCCCCGATAGGTGGGAGCTCGCTCCCCCGTCGGCGGAGCCGGGCCCGGCGACAAGGGCGGCATCGCCCGGGGCGGATGCAACGGCGCCCACCGCCAGCAATCAACGACGGGGGCGCGCGCGAGCCGCGGAGGTGCTGCGCACGCGCGCGCGGAGACGCGCGCGCGAAGCGCGCCCGCGTGCGAGGGCGGGACCCGTGCGCGCGGCGGAGACATCAGGGGGCGCGGCGACCGGCGCGTCGGCTGCGCGGGCCTCATCCACCGAGGCCTCGAGGAAGAGGAAGCGCGCCTTCTTCTCTTCGAGGTAAGGGGCTTGCCCTTCTGCTGGGTTTGGTTTTTTGGCGATCAGGCGTTCTGACTTTTTGCTTGTAATTGTGCAGGGTGGCGCCAACCGTGCCTCCCCTCGCACCGGCCAAGGTGTTGAGGGCGGATGCGGCCATTCCCACCTGGCGGCGCTCGTCGAGGGCGCCGAGGGCGGGGGCAAGCACGGCGGCGGCGGGCGAGGGCTCGCGAGGCGCGGCCGAGGCCTCGAGGCCTCGGCCGGCGGATCGGCCGCCGCCGGCGCGGCCGGCGGTCGTCGAGGAGCGGCGGGGCGCCGGTCGTGGCGAGACGCAGCCGCGCGCGGCGGCGGCCGTGGTGGAGATGCGGCCGGCGGTGGGTCGCCGCGACGAGGCGCGGTCCGTGGCGCCGGCCGCGGCGGAGGCGGAGCGGGGTGCGGCCCGCGGTGGCGCCCGTGGTTCAGGTTGAGGAGGGCGGACGGGGCGCCGTGGTCGCGGAGGCGCGGCCGGAGGTGATGGCCACGACGTCGCGTCGGGCGCCCGTGGCCACGAGAGGCGCAAGTGGAGGCGCCGGCGGAGGCGACGCGGGGGTCGGCGCCGCCCGCCGGCTCCCGGGCGGTGGTGGTGGAGGTCCCGGACGACGATTCCCCGCCGCCCGGGTGGGATCAGTGGGTGAGCTTCCCCACGCTCTCCTCAGAGTCCCAAGAGGGGGCCCTCGTGAGGCGGCGCGACGGCCACATGGTGGCAGGGGGCCGAGGGCACGGCGCCGAGGCCTCGTTTCCCCGCGCCGGCCACTCCGCCCAGGTAGAGGGGATCACTGACGATCCGCCCGCGTTCGCCGACGCGCAGGGGGAGCAGGAGCTGTGGGGAGAGCTCCGCAGCCACGGCGCCACGCTTGACCGTGCGAGAACGAGGCGCTGAGGGTCCACGGCGGCCCCTCATGGCGTGTCTTCCAGGTAGGGCATCGTTGCTCGTTTTCCTCTTTCCCTCGTTTCCGCATGCTGTCTCTGTGTCATGATGCTTACGGGTTTTGACTTGTGGGTGACAGGAGCTCGAGCGCCGCGCTCCGCGATAAGTACGGCGCCTTCGACCGGGTGAACGCCGAGCTCCTCCGGCTCCGGGAGCGGTGTGATGCCTTCGACAAGCTCGCCGACGCCCTCCGGACCCCAGACGGCTGGCTCTCGTATCGGGCCATGGCCCTGCGCGATCAACTTCACGAGAGCGCGAGGCAGGACCCGGCGCATCCCTCTAGCCTCGAGCGGGTCTGCACAGCCCTCATCGATCGGGATGAGGCGCTGCGGCAGGCGCGCTCGGACCTGGAGAAGATGCGCACGTTGGCGACCAACTGGGAGGCGGAGGTGGCCGGCGTCCGCAACGAGAACCGGTGGCTCCGCTCGTCACTCGAGGGGGCGCAGGCGCGGCGGCGCCGGAGCCGAGGAGCGGGCGCGCGCGCTCGAGCAAAGGGCCGAGGAGGCCGACGACTTGAAGGCCGCCCTCGACGCCAAGGTCGCGGCGCTCACCGTCTCCGAGGACCGCCTCGCGGGGAGCGCACCGCCCGCCAAGGGGCGGAGGGGCGGCTCCGGCAGAGCGAGCCGCCGCCCTCGCCGACGCCCGGTCGGCGCCGGGAGCAGAGCGCGTCGCTCGCGAGGCGGCCGCGGGGGGTGTCGCTGGAGGCCCGGAACACCGAGTTCTCCAAGCTCGACGGCGAGCTGATGGTGCTCAGCATCAACAGCGCGAGCCAGGAGCTGGCCCTCCATGAGCAAGGCGAGACCGTCAAGGGCCTAGAGCGGACGGTCGAGGCCGAGCGCCGCGCCCTCGAGGTGGAGAAGAAGCAAGTCGAAGGTAAGTCGCTGTTCGACTCCTGTCTCGCTGGTTTCCTGTCAGAGGGTTCGCACCCTTTTTCTGATTTCCTTCTTGTCTTGGCGACTCCAGGCTTGCGCACCGCTCTGGGGCACGCGGCCGAGCGGGCCGAGGCGCTGCAGGCCTCCTACAACTCCTCTGAGCAGGAGCTGCAGGAGTTGCGCAACGCGGCCCTCGAGACCTGCCGGGTCATGGAGGAGGGCGAGGCACAGGCTGGTAGCTCGTTGGCCAGCCGCCTGCGCGCCCTTAGCGGCCACGTCACCGAGCGCATGCGCCGGCGCCGCGTCTTGGCGTCCGGAAGGCCCCTCGGGGGTGGTGCGGTCCCACTACGAGGTCGACTTTGAGGCGCTGGCGGAGGGCTACGTCGTTCCCGAGGGTGTCGAGGACGAGGTGGCGATGGAGCGCATGGACGCGCTGGCCGCCGACGCCGCCGGGACGCTCGCCGAAGCCTTCGAGGAATTTCTCTTCCCGGACGCTGCTGACGCCGCCGCTCCTCCCGCCTGAAGACAGCTGGGCGCTAGGCCCGTTTTTGTTGATGTATCAGTACACTGGCCGTGCGGCCTTTGTAAAGAAACAAGTTATTTTTGCCATAAACATTTGCTTATGTAAAGTGAAGTTTTTTGTTTATTGTGCTTTTTTGTTTCTCCTTCTTCCTGACTAGACTCTAGTTAGGGGAGTTCGATTTTCGCAGGTGGCCAGCTGGGTTGGAGGCGAGAGAGAAGGGCCGTATCCTCGCGGAGGCGTAGGCTATCTCTGGCTCGCGCGCTCCTTCCACTAGGCTGCCCGCGCCCTGTTCGAATTGTTGCTCGGGGTCGAAGTAGAAAACAAACTTAGCGCGTGTGAGTTGTTTCGTTTTTGCGCGAAAATGGGACCATTTTGGGGGGGGATGCCCCCCGTAGTAGCCCCCGAGGGTAACTTGGGTTTCAGGGGAAAGCCGAGTTGCCCTTTTCATTAAACTTATGACATTTACATAGTTGTCACCAACTGGGGTGTTGGTTATGTGATTTTTACAACAAAAATACTTGGAAATCCTAGCTAGGGGTAGAAGCGACGTCGCTGTTGGATGTTCCAAGCGTTGGTGAGCTCTTCACCGTCCTCGTTGGCCAGCTTGTACGTGCCGGGCTTGAGTACCTTCACCACGACGTAGGGTCCCTCCCACGGAGGTGATAGCTTGTGGCGTCCTCGGTTGTCTTGGCGTAGCCTTAGGACCAAATCCCCTTCACTGAAGTCCCGTCGGCGTATCTTGCGTGCTTGGTAGCGCCTAAGGGACTGCTGATACCTTGCGGAATGCATCATGGCGAGCGAGTCCTCGCGAGCTCGCTGGTTAGCATCCTCGTCGTAGCCTCGAACCCTGGGCGATCCGTATTCTAAGTCCGTGGGGAGGACGGCCTCCGCGCCATGGACTAGGAAAAATGGGGTGAACCCGGTGGCTCTGCTCGGGGTGGTCCTTAGGCTCCACACGACCGCTGGTAACTCTTGGAGCCATTTCCGACCAAATTTGTTTAGCTGGTCAAAAATCCTAGGCTTGAGGCCTTGTAGGATCATGCCGTTGGCACGCTCTACTTGGCCGTTGGTCTGTGGGTGTGCCACGGCTGCCCAATCCACACGGATGTGGAATTCGTCGCAAAACTCCAAGAATTTCCTGCCCGTGAACTGGGACCCGTTGTCGGTGATGATGGAGTTTGGCACTCCAAAGCGGTGGACGATGTCGGTGAAGAACGTCACCGCTTGTTCGACTCCGAGATTCGTGATGGGGCGCACTTCCACCCACTTGGAGAACTTGTCGATCGCGACCAACAAGTGGGTGAAGCCCCCGGGCGCCTTTCGCAGGGGACCGACGATGTCCAGCCCCCACACAGCGAACGGCCATGTTATGGGGATGGTCTGCAGGACGTGAGCGGGAAGGTTGGACTTGCGGGTGTAAAACTGGCACCCCTCGCAGGTGCGTACGATCTCGCTGGCGTTCGCGACCGCAGTGGGCCAGTAAAAGCCTTGGCGGAACGCATTGCCAACGAGGGTACGCGGCGCCGCATGATGGCCGCAGATCCCGGCGTGGATGTCTCGCAGGAGCTCGCGCCCCTCGGGGATGGGCACGCACCGCTGCAAGATGCCGGAGGCGGCGCGCTTGTACAGCTTGCCGTCGACGAGGGCAAAGGATTTGGCCATCCTGGCGATGCGTCTGGCCGCGGTCCGGTCCGTGGGGAGTTCCCCTCGGGCCATCCAGGCCACAAATGCTATCGTCTATGACCATTACCTAGTGACGATTTCCTGTTTGGTCATAGAAGTTCTCTTTCCAGTGACGAAAAAAATATTTGGTCATAGAAGATTATTCTTTCTATGACGATATACAAATTTGGTCATATTAGTTAATTCAACAGTGACGAATTGTTGAATTTGGTCACAGTTGACGAGTGAGGGGTGAGACGAATCTGCTGCATGCGGCCGGGCTCCGTGGGCTTGGCGGGCGGGCCGAGCGGATCGCTGCATAACTTTTTTCGAATTTATTTTTCAATGCGAAAACAATTCCAGTAAACACCAGAAAATGTTTTTAGAGCACGAAAAATACTCGAAAAATCACAAAAACTCCAGGAAAATTCCTAGAGATAGATTAAGACATGAACAATCCAAATAAAACATTTGGAGCTCATGAAAAAGATTTTAGAGCCTTCTAATAAATAGAAATAGCTCAAGGAAAATGAGAATAAGTTCCAGAAAAATCTGGAAAATTCTCGGGAAAATTAGGACAGCTCCTAAACGCATTTTTATACCTTTTGCACTCAAGAACCACTAGATGCATCGGCATGAATGCAACACACATAACTTTTATTCAATTTAGAAAATCAAACAATGGATTTTTCCTATACTATATTCCCTGTAAAGAAAAATAAATGTTGGAAATTTTTTAAAATTATGAGAAAATCGTTATTTAATTATTCTTTTTATTCACATCCTGAAATTGGAAATTTCAGGGTGTGGCAATAGCTTATGAGCATTTTCACATTTAAAAACTCTATTGAAAACACCTACATATAGTGAGGACAAAATGTTACTCTTAGCAATCTCATCAAATTGTTTTTTCTTCTTAGTACCATTTCTCATGCCCTTGTGTCCTAGGAAACAAATACATGTGGAGGTCGCTGCATAATTATAGAGTTTTCAATGTATAATTCACCATATTTTGTCTCACACAACATGAAAATAATTATAAAAATTAAAATAATTGTCAAAAAAATATAAGTTCTTGTGAGGAACCGTATTTTTGCTACAAATGACTACCAAAAAAATCTCAAGTCATTTCAAAAAAGTTGAGTGTTATGTAGTCCAAATAAAACAATCACTCACATAGTTCCTTGAACTATGTGATTGGCTTGTTATATTTGAACTACATAATATCACCACTTCCTCAAATGGAAATTTGACCTACACAAAGTTTGTTAGTCTCGACAAGTTATGAAACTTTTGTGTTCAAAAGATTTTCATCCGAGTTCATTTCGTATTTCGTTTGACTGAGTTTTGACCGAGTCAAACTTGGATTTTAAAATTTGAATTGCTCATGTTTTGTTGCATGAAGAAATGATTGAATCCAACACCATAACTTGATAAATCATGATTTTAAAAATTTTTGGGAAGAAGAATCACCTCATTTCGAGTTCGTATGAAGGAGAACGACTAGTTACAAGTTTTAATCCGAGGAAAAAAGAAAAATCGATCAGTTCATTCCAGTTCGTCATGTGTTCATGAAGAAGGACCGATTTTTCTTTTTTTCCGCGGATTGAAACTTGTAAACTGTTTTTCTTCCTCATACGAAGTCCAAATCGGTTGATTTTTTTCCTATTTTTTTCTAAAATCGAGATGTTTTACTCAGTGCCATTTGTTTGTATCTTAATTACTATTTCTTGATTGCTTTTAATACAACATATCTTTTCCAACTAAAAAGAGAATATAAAAAACATGTTTTTCATAATAATTGCTAATATAACTTAATATTCTCTAATGTTATGGTCAACACAAGGTTGCATCCAAATTTGAGGTGCCCATGAGTAAGAAAGTATTTGAATGTGTACAAACTTTGAAGTTTAAGTTGAGTTGTATGAAACAATGTGATGATCTAGCTAGTTTATGAACAATGTATACTCCAATTTTCACAAAATCTTATGAAACTTTTTTGTCAAGCTTGTACATTGATAAAATGATCCTATGCCAATTTACATAATTTTTTGATAAGTTTTATTTTTTATTATCATTATTTTATAACAAGGTGACCAGTAGAAGTTTGAAATTTCCTACAAGCCAATTGAATTTTTCGTCAATCTCCTAGATGTGGCCTAGAATGGACCATAGGCGCCTAAATATAATTTTTTTTGAATTTTTTAAACTTATTAGATGCACATATAGGTCAATTTTGAATTACTTTCGGTAAACACGTAGAAATTCATTTAAATGATAGAAAATAGCAAAGCCACTCGAAAAATCTTGAAACTCCCAGATGAAAACTTGTATCCATACTGTCATATATAAAAATATATTTGTACATATAACATAATTATTTTTTAATGTTACTTCAAAATGGTGCAATAAAAAGAAAAAAAGAAAAAGAAAAGACAATAAACAGAGAAGCCCATGTCGGCCCAAATAGCCCAACGATTTGCAGCCATCGATCGTCGATCCAATGGTTCTCATCGTGTTTCTTTGGTATATAACACAACATCCAACCCTAAACCTAACCCCATCCCCTCCTCCTCCCGCAGTCCCTCCTCCCCTCTCCCACCTCACCCATCCCTCTCCCTAGATCCGCCGCCCCTGCTCCCACCCGCAGATCCGCCTCCCCTCCCCTCCGCAGAATTCTGTCCTCCCCTTCGTCGTCACCTCCCCCTCCCTCACCTCTCCACCCGCCCGTTTGATCCGCTTCCTTCCCCTCTCGCTCCCCCCCGCCGGACCCTGTCCTAGGTTTAGCGCGGGGAGAACCCAACCACCCCCAACTCCTCATCGCCCGGAGAGTAGTTGCCCGCCGCTCGCCGCGGGCCCGCATGGTGCCCCCCGCGTCGGCGTGAGGGTCCGCGCTCGCTCGTGCCGGTCGGCATCGCGCGTGGACCTGCCCGGCCGGCCGCGCCCCGCGGCCGCTCCGGAGCGCGTCGCGTCCTCCGGAGCCGCCGCCTCCGCCGGTTCGTGGGGCGATGAGGTGAGTTTGCTGCTGCCGTACTTGATTGATACTTTTTTTGGTACGAGGGGCGGGGGTTTGGTGAATTGGCAGCTTAGGATTGAGCAATCGGAGCGGACGAGATGAGGAAGATGGGTTGCTTTGACTTAATTTGGTGCTGGTTGTTGCCATTTCGTGAGACTTACACTAGAGACTAGTCCCTTGGCCTTCGGTTAGATACTTAGATGGCTATGAATAGGAATCACCTGGGAATCATCTTAGGTTCATCTAACCTAAACTATAGGCATTTGAACTAGATATGCTATATGCTCAATTGACTAGACTCCAGGGAGTTGGGAGTATCCAAGAGTGTGGAACATTTCTTCTCTTGAATGATGAATACTAGTTGAATGCTACCTTTGGTTGGTTGTCTTCTATTTATCGTGGTAGGGACATTAGCTGATTATAGCCCTGATGATACTAGTAGCATCTATTATTACTGATTTACTGGTATGTGTGCGACTTAGCGTGTTTCTTGTGATATGTGTGTTTGTGCAGCACGCGTTCTTCAAAAGGGATGAGAATGATATAGGCCCCTATTCATGGAATATTACGGGAACATATAAAGGTAACTTCTGTTCCATACTCTTTTTTTTGTGATGGTTATGCAACGCTTGTGTTTCGTGTTTCCCTTTCTCTTAAAATAATTGACTGGCAGACAAATAGTATTGAAGGCATAGGATTATGTCCCTTAATTTCTCGAGTTTATTACATTACAGATTTTATTGATATACCAAAGCTTATTTGCTTTATCTAGGGTATTCCATGAAATTAAAGTGGTGTTAAATAGTTTTTAGTAGCATTATACTACATATTTTTGAAATGGTGTCATCTTATTATTATTATTATTCTATTGATATATTTTCTCTCTCTTTGCTGTTTACTCCATAGCTGTGCCTAATATGGTTTCTCATGTTTGCATATAATGCCGCTGGAGAGGTAGTGTCGTCTTGTTCTTAGGGTCCATTTTTTGCTGCTGGGTTGTGTAGTACTACGTTTTAGGATTACACACTGGAACTTTTACCACTCTGTTCATGATCATCATGTAATGACTTAAGAAATAGATGCTTTTAAGGAATTCTAATTTGAACATTTAAAGGGTTGATTTTGGGAAGCCATTTCAAAACCAAACGAAGCCATGGTTGCATGCTTTTCACTCAGCAAAAATAGTCTTGTGAATTTGCCCTCGTGCTTTGCTATATGTTGATTAATACTATTTACTTGTCAATATTACTACAATTTGTGTAATGACATCACCAATTTATAGTTTAATGTCATATGTTGATTAAGGAGAAATCCTTGTACATTTGTGTCCAGTAGTTTAGCTATATTGTGTGGATGTCTGCTTGATTTGTGTTAGAAAGAGAAATGCATGTCTTAGCTCATAAAAGTTAATTTGCCTTTGGTTACAACTAGCAGTGTCGTTATTATTCATGCTCCCAGCCAGCGATAGTTCGCCGCTAACATGTTTTGTGCTGTCCTGAATTTATGGATTCGTTTGGCCAGAATTCTAGATTTTCGTGTTCACTCAAAATCATCTATGTTCTACCAGGATGCCACAGATTCCTATGTGTGCTGAGTTTACCTTTTTTGTTCCGCTGCCTGCCTGCAGTTCGCTGCGGATTGGGAGGCTGCGCGCCTGGACAAGGACAGGGGAGCGTCCTCACGCTGCCAGTGCTCAGGTCGAACAGCGGCGGGCTCATCCTCAAGTACAACAACTCCCTCCAGGGGCTCGTGCCCAACCCTCTCCTCAGCCCCACGCACTAGTGTAAAGGTACTTCCCGCGACCCGCACCACTTCGTTTGCTGAACTTGCAGTATGAGGTAGTGCTTGATCCTAGTTCAACTTGCAGACCCCAAAAGGCCCATCCAAGATGTTACCAAGGACCTAGTAGGGACGTCCATTTCTGTCAAGGTGATTAAGTTTTCTTTGATTGTTCCATTGCACTATCTATTTGCAGTTGTATCCTGCTTTTTTTAACCTAACTGGGTGCTTAGTTATTACTATTCATTTGATATTTTCAGGCCTGCGTCATATCATGTTTATGGGACTTTAGCCTTGTGTTATCTGATGTTTATGGTAATTGCAATATAAGCAATGCAAATCTTCATTTGTAGATTTGCAGCAGGTTTCTGTAAATAACTGAAACTAAACCCATTACACAAATGAAAGGACAAGAATCTGCATTATCTATGAAATTCTGTCAAGGAGCATGTACTTTTTATTTTTTTGCTTGTGGTAGCTTTACCTATGATGTCCTTTTCTTATTGTTGCGCAACTCGCCTAAGTGATTGTTTGAGCGAAATTCTTTTGTTACCTACGGTTTAATGCCCGGAATGACACCTTATTTCCTCCTCGCTTGCTAGTGTTAGTACCCAACTGTCTTTTGTTACTTTTACACCCTGTAAAGAATCTGTCAATGAAACAGACAGATGCATAAGGACACACATTTCGACTTAGTCACCAAATCCTATTAGATGCATAGACTACCAAAATTCTTGTGGAACCATCTGAAGGATGAGTATTGATTGAACATGAAGACAGTTAAAAAAGGTCAAATCTACTAACTGTAGTTAAGGAGTTCAAGGGTTAGTGGGTTACTGTACCCTTGTTGTTGAAGTCTGTACCAAGTTATAATCTTCCTGTGCCTCGTTGTAAATACTACTGTAAATACTACACCTGTTGTCCATTAAATATCTTCTTTAAGTCAGCTTAGCTGACTGCAGACAACCATATCCTCGTATACGGTGCTTGTTTCTTGGATTTTTTCTGCTGTAACTTGCGGTAGCATATTTGTTCTTGTGCAGTAGTTTCAAGGGAAAGCCTATCTATCAAGTATCAACTATAGTGTCAAGGAACATGATTGGATTTCTGAGATCTTAGATGCCCAAGATGCTTATGATAAGCTACTTGTTGAATGGTTTATCAGTATAATTGACATCACTGGTAAGGATGTTGAGAAGATCTTGGATTGGGAGAACAGCGCAACAAAGCAAGTTGAAATCCCATTCAAGCCAGCCTGTGTTCTTCTCCAGGTACTGATTTCAACAGTTCCTTTTCAACAACTGATATAGAAATGTAAGATCTGAATATGCAAGACCTTAGTATCCTCAAATGCTATGTGTATGTGCAGGTAACAGTGTGGTTATAATTATGAAAGAGAAGGGTGTCAAGCCTTGGTCAAAGACAATGTTTATGGTGCCAAACAGTGAAATAGAAGGGTGTCAAACCTTGGTCAAAGACAATGTTTATGGTGCCAAATGGTGGGTGGTGATGCTAGATAGAAAATGTATGTGATCTGTTGAAATTCTGGTGATCTCTGTTAATATGGTGAAATATATGGTGATTTGGCGATTTGTGGGATTTATATACCTATTTTGAATCTGTTGGGCATTTGTTGGGCTGAAATGTATATGGGTTGTGCCAGGAATGTATGTGGGCTGGGCTGTAATGGATTTATATAGGCTGAAATTCAGTTTGGGAAAAAATTGCGTAGGCTGACGTCAACTGCCATGTCATCGTCTATGTAGGCAGCCACGTCATTGTACACGTAGGCAGCCACGTCATCGTCCATGTAGATAGCCAGCGTGGCATCGAGCCATGTCAAAACGTGGACAAACCGTAGCGCGACATGTGGACAAACCAGAGTGCGACACGTGGACCATTCAGAGCTCGACATGTGGACAAACCGTAGCGCGACACGTGGCGTTGTGTCAAAGAGCCACGTCATCATATCCATGTCAGCATGCACCTTGCCACGTCAGCAGCCAGCATGGGCCGTGCCACGTGGCATCCCCTTCAGTGACCAATTTCGTGACCATTTGGCTTGGTCATAGAAGAAATACACTTCTATGACGAAAAACGTGTTGGTCATGGAAAAGTTCCACTTCTATGACCAAAATGACCGATTGGTCATGGTAGACCAAATGTGACGGAGCTTCTGTGACCAATTCAATTTGGTCATAAGTTGGTCATAAAAAAGTGTTCTGTGACCAAATTTGCATGTACCGTGACCAAACCGTTTGGTCATTGATGTTGAGTATTGTACTATACTTGTCACGCCAGTCAGCCTTGACGGGGGCCGGCTCGATGTCCATCACCTCAGCCCCATAGGCGCCATACCCCTCGAGGAGGGAGAGCACGTACGCCTCATTCGAGAGGTCCTCTTCCATGGGTTCCGCGCCCGCTGGATCCGAGGGAGCCCCCGAGGGTTCCGCGTGGTTCGAGGGGTGAGGCTCGAGGGCGACCGAGGGCTGAGCAATATCGCAGGCGAAAACGTTCGGGGGGACGGTGATCCGCCCGGACGCGATCTTGGCCAGCTCGTCCGCCTCCTTGTTGTACCGGTGGGGCACGTGATTCAGCTCGATGCCGTAGAATTTGTCTTCGAGGGCTCGCACGGCTTTGCAGTAGGCCTCCATCTTGTCGTCATGGCAGCTCGCGTTCTTCATGACCTGTTCAATTACGAGCTGCGAGTCCCCCGCACGTCGAGGCGCTTGATGCCTAACTCGATGGCGATCTTGAGGCCGCAGAGAAGGGCCTCGTACTCAGCCATGTTGTTCGAGGCGGGGAAGTGGAGGCGTACCGCGTATCGCATGTGCTCCCCGAGGGGTGACACAAAGAGCAGGCCCGCGCCTGCCCTTGTTTTCATCACCGAGCCGTCGAAGTACAGAGTCCAGCACTCTGCCTGGATCTGTGGCGGTGGCAGCTGCATGTCCGTCCATTCAGCGACGAAATCCGCCAGGATCTGGGACTTGACGGCCTTGCGCGGGGCATAGGCGAGCGTCTCGCCCATCAGTTCCACGGACCACTTGGCGATCCTGCCCGCCGCGTCAGGATTGCGGATGATCTCCCCCAGCGGGAAGGAGGAGACCACCGTGACGGGGTGGGCCTCGAAGTAGTGGCGTAGCTTGCGCCGCGCGAGGACCACCGCATACAGCAGCTTTTGGACTTGGGGGTAGCGCGTCTTGGTGTCAGACAAGACCTCGCTGATGTGGTAGACCGGCCGTTGGACCGGCAGGGCGTGCCCTTCCTCCGTGCGCTCCACCACGATAACGGCGCTAACCACCTGGGTGGTTGCGGCCACGTAGAGCTGCAGGGGTTCGCCGTCCTGCGGTGGCGTGAGGATTGGGGCGTGCATTAAGGACGCCTTCAGCTTGTCGAGCGCGTCCTGGGCCTCGGTGGTCCAGGAGAAGCGCTCATGCTTCTTGAGGAGGCGATAGAGAGGCAGGCCCTTCTCGCCGAGCCGCGAGATGAAGCGGCTCAAGGCGGCAAGGCACCCCAGCACCTTTTGCACCCCTTTGAGGTCCCGGATCGGGCCCATTCGTTCGAGGGCCGCGACCTTCTCGGGGTTGGCCTCGATCCCCCGTTGGGAGACGATGTATCCCAGGATCATGCCTCGCGGCACCCCGAAGACACAGTTTTCGGGGTTTAGTTTTACCCCATTGGCCCGCAGGCAGCCGAACGCGATGCCTAGGTCGCCAACCAGGTCGTCCGCCTTCCTGGTTTTCACGACGATGTCATCCACGTACGCCTCGACCGTCCGTCCGATGTGATCTCCGAAAACGTGCTGCATGCAGCGCTGGTATGTCGCACCCGCGCTTCGGAGGCCGAACGACATCGTGACGTAGCAGAACATCCCGAACGACGTGATGAACGAAGTCGCGAGCTAGTCGGACTCCTTCATCTTTATTTGATGATACCCGGAGTAGGCATCAAGGAAGCAGAGCAGCTCACACCCAGCCGTTGAGTCAACAATTTGATCAATGTGTGGCAAAGGAAAAGGAACTTTAGGACATGCTTTATTAAGACTAGTGTAGTCTATACACATCCGCCACTTCCCATTCTTTATCTTTACAAGTACAGGGTTTGCTAGCCACGTTGGGTGGAACACCTCCTTGATGAACCCGGCCTCTAGAAGCTTCCGCAGCTCCGCTCCAATAGCCCGTCGCCGCTCCTCGTCGAAGCGGCGTAGCCATTGTTGCACGGCGCGGGCGTGAGGCAGGATGTCAAGGGAGTGCTCGGCGACCTCCCTCGGGATGCCTGGCATATCCGAGGGGCTCCACGCGAAGATGTTGGCGTTGGCGTGGAGGAAGTCGACGAGCACCACTTCCTATTTGGGATCGAGGGTGGAGCTGACCCCCAATGCCTTGCCCTTGGGGGCAGAAAGGTCGAGGGGGACCTCCTTGGTCTGCTCCGCGGCCTCGAAGGTGCCGGTGTGCTTGGCGGTGGAGTCGAGGTCTTCGTTGACCATCTTCTCCAAGGTGGTTACCAGCGCTTCATCCAGCGCCAGTGCTTCTGCGTGCTCTACGCATTCGACGTCGCAGTCGAATGCGTGCTCGTTGGACGAGCCTACGGTGATGATGCCGTTCGGTCCGGGCATCTTCATCTTCAAGTAGGTGTAGTTGGGGACCGCCATGAACTTGGCGTAGCAGGGCCGCCCGAGTATGGCGTGGTAGGCGCCCTTGAACCCCACCACCTCGAAGGTGAGCGTTTCCTTGCGGAAATTCTTCGCGGTGCCGAACCAAACCGGAAGATCGATCTGCTCGAGGGGCTGGACCTGCTTGCCGAGCGCGACGCCATGGAACGGCTTCGTGCTGGGCTGCAGCTGGTCCAACCCGATCCCCAGCAAGCGCAGCGTATGCGCGTAGAGGATGTTGAGGCTGCTGCCTCCGTCCATCAAGACTTTTGAGAACCGCGCGTTCCCAATGATTGGATCGACCACCAGCGGGTACTGGCCCGGGTTGGGGATGCGGTTCGGATGATCTTCCCTGCTGAAGGTGATGGCGTCTTCCGACCAGTTGAGGAAGGATGGAGGCGCCTTCTCCGCGGCGAGGACCTCGTGCTGCTCCCGCTTGCGCTGGCGGGTCGACATGTCGACGGTGGGTCCCCCAAAGATGAGGAACACGTTCTCCACGGCGGGGAAGCCGCCGGCGTCGCCATCTCCTCCGTCTTTCTTGGCCTCCGCTTCCTTCGCGGCGGCGCGGCCATAGAACTTCTTGAGCATATCGCATTGCTCAAGGGTATGGTTCACTGGTGTCACACCCGATTTTCCGTAGAAAACCGAATGCATCCCATATGTGTGCCAGGATCACAATTTCACACATATGATAGACTCATGAGTGTAATATCACAAGACATTGCTCAAAACGTACATAAAAGGTTTATTAACTTTTATTACACTCACGATGTTAGACACGAAGGTCTTTATACGAACAACGATAACTATGAAGTCGCGACTCCATCTTCATCTTCCCCAGGCAACTGAGAGTCTTGCGATGAGTTGTAACGTGGGCGGGTGTTACTGCTAGACTGACCCTGAGGTTGAAACTTGCGCTTCTGTTCACGAAGTTCCTTGCGTTTATTCTCCAAGCCTATAGCCTTATTGAGTAACATCTGAAAGTTAAGAAATGTGTGGCTCTGCAACTGATAGTTAAGTGGCCCTATCAAACCATCGAGAAAGCGTTCTTGTCTCTTGGCATCCGTGTTGACTTCATCCGGTGCATAGCGGGACAAACGAGTAAACCGGTCCGGATACTCACTAACCGTCATGTTGCCTTGCTTTAGAGCTAGAAATTCCTTCTTCTTCGGCTTCTTCACACCAGTCGGGATGTGATGTGTACGAAAACTCTCCTGGAACTCCTGCCGGGTAATGGTGTCGGCAAAGAAGATGCGCGACGGTGTAAGCATCCCACCAATCGGCGGGCCGCACCTTCCGGACGTCCCGAGGCATACAAAACCTTCTCACGATCATTACATTGAGTGATATTCGGCATCTTGTTGATGGTCTTGAGCCAATCATCGGCATCGAGGGGATCTACGGAATGAGAGTAAGTGGGCGGGTTGTGGCTCATGAATTCTCTATGCTTGTTCACCGGTGGTGGAGGTGGTGGGGGTCCTTGAGGTGGTGGGCGGTTCTGCCGTGCCCGTAGATTCGCGGGCCGGTGGCGGTGAGGTTCCGAATTAACCGCATCCGTTCCGTAAAGAACCGCTCGCATCATGGGATCCATCGCTAATTCTTGTGGTGGAGGAGGGAACTTGATTCAACCGATTAACGATGAACGGAATATCTGTCCGCCTCCCGACCGGTGTTTACCATTTGATTGTTAGAGAGAGAAGTTTTCCGATAAGAAGTTGAATTGATAAAGGTGAATCGAGAGAAAAAGGGGGGCTAAGATTCAAATTTTTAGCTTTAATTATTTTATTGATGTATTTGTGGCCATCACTCCACAAAACATTTCAATCATGTCAAAGATCCAAATCATGCATGTTTACAATCAACAAGCATTAACATCGCACGTCCTCACAAGAACGGCTCTATCGAAACGAAACTGATAGAAGGGTAGGCAACCTAAGAATCTATCCTATAAAACACGTGTGGTAGTTCAAGGTGGAAGAACAAGAATCAGATTCAGTGTAGAAGAAAACAAAAGATTTGATTTTGATAAAGAATAAAGAATAAAATATTTTTTTATGCGTAAATAAGATATTTTGAATGCCGGAAAGGCTTTCTAGATAAAGAGTCCTTAATATCGACCATTTCTATCCGAGGCCGCGTCCTACGATCGCCGCAATGCTCTGATACCACTCTGTCACACCCGATTTTCCGTAGAAAACCGAATGCATCCCATATGTGTGCCAGGATCACAATTTCACACATATGATAGACTCATGAGTGTAATATCACAAGACATTGCTCAAAACGTACATAAAAGGTTTATTAACTTTTATTACACTCACGATGTTAGACACGAAGGTCTTTACACGAACAACGATAACTATGAAGTCGCGACTCCATCTTCATCTTCCACGAGCATCCGACCGGTTGATCGCATCCTCAGAACTCCTCGTAGTCGGTGAAGTACTCCACTCCAGGGTTCTTCTCTCGAACGGCGTAAGCAAGGATGAGTACACTTATGGTTGGTACTCGGCAAGGCCACGGGAATAACCGAAAGCATTATTAATCCATCTTTAAGTTCAATTAATCATGTGAGGGTCCAGGCCGCTCTTGACCGTGAGCACGGCCGATCGATCGCCTTTACACTCGCGAGAGGTTGCACACTTTTCCCTCGGTTCGCGTAAAAGTTCCAAAGAACTTTGAACCCAACCACGCATGTGCCGATCGAGCACAATACCACACTTCCGAGGTGTGATTGCATAGGGACGCTACGAAGCCTTTACAAAGGTATACAAAAGACTAACGACCCGCATAGTTACGGATCGGGGCGGACCATAACCCTCCCTAGTGGTCGGCACCTTAGCAAAGGCCGCTACCCCAAAAGGACCGGCTATACCCCTGCAACCCGGATCCCCCTCTGCTCCTTTCGGAAAAGGGCCATCGGATCAATCGCACACCTAATTAATTGGCTAAGCCGCAGCCATATGGACCGTGGTTGCACCGTTTTCCGGGTAGTTCTCCATGTTCCGATTAACTTATAGTGTTTTTGATTAAAGCATAGGTAGAAGGGTGGTTAGGGTCACTTGCCTTTCTCCAACGATAAGCTACTTTCCTTAACTGAAAAGCTCTGCTCTTGAACTTCCTCGAACGGCGTGTTGGCTACGATCATGCAAGAAAACATACAATAAATAAAACAATACATCAAACATTACCAAAAGGCTAAAACAAGCTTTTAGAAATGACGGGCTCGGAGAGACGATCGCGTGGACACCAAGAACGCGTAAAACGGAGCTAGGATGGAAAAGTTATGGCTGAAACAAGGTTCAGGGACTAAATTGTGAATATCTGAAAGTTTTAGGGGTTTTTCTCGCAAGATTTCGGGGACCTAAACATAAATATGTGTGAAACTAGGAGGTCTAATATGAAAAAGGTCAAAGGGTAGGCTATTAAACGAAGAAAACCTAAGAGATCAGGGGCCTAGATATAAAAATCAGGACCTAGTTGTAAGGCTTTTATATAGGTGGAAGGATATATTTGTAATTTTCAGAAATAGGGGGGCTTATTTGCAAAGTTGCCTGGGCGGCTGGCGGGTGAACTGTGGCGGCGACACGTGGCGGCTTGTGGTTGGACGTGATGACGCAAGCGATGACGTGGCGATGACGTCAGCGGTGCACCGGCGCGGTGCACCCGGTCCACCGGTCCACCGTGGACCGGTCCAAGGGTTACGAATCGCTTTTAATCTGGGCCGTAGATTTCTATCGGACGGGCGGCGGCGCCGGTGGCGGCGTGCGGCGGCGGCGCCAAGCGGCGGCGGCGGCGGCGGCGGGCTCGCCGGAGAAGGCCGGGAATGCGCTCCCGTGCCTCAAATCGCAAAGAAAAGATACCCGGGAGGGAGAGGGGAAGATGTGGAGGCTCACCGGGGGCTTGAAGGGGTGGGAGCGGCGCGCGGAGGAGGAGATCGGGGCGGCGGCGCTCCGGCGGCGGTCGGTGCTCGGTGTGGCGGCGGCGCGGTGAGGGAGGAGAGGAAGGGGGCGGTGTGGTTTGGAGAGGGAGCTGCGTGCTTCTTATATAGGGGCGAGAGAGGAGCCGAGGGGGCGCGGTGAGGCGGTGGCGTGGGAGCTCGCCCGCCGGCCATTAATGGCGGCTCGGTGCGGCGGTTTCGGGGAGTGGAAGGGCCGGGCGGTGGAGTGGGGGCGGCGGCGGTGCCTTGATGGCGAGGGGAGGAGGCGGACGGGCGCGGGGAAGCCGGGGGAGGCGGCGCCGGGGTGCGGGAGCCGGCGGCCGGCGCGGGGAAAGGGGGCGGCGGTCCTGAGGAAGAAGGAGATCCCGACAGGTGGGCCCCACCTGTCGGCGAGAGAGGAGAGAGAGAGGAGAGGGAGGGAGGCGGCGGGGTGGGCCGCGTGGGCCGAAAGTTGTTGTGGGCCGGCGGGTTGGGCTGGGTGGATAGGTTAGTTTTGTTTTTTTTTTTTTTTTTTTCTTTTCAAATCCATTTTCAAACCTTTTAATTTCAAACTTTTTCATCTTTTCAAACTCAAATTTTAACCCAAATTTATTCAAATATTTTTAAGACTTTTAGAAAACCTTTTAAACAACTTTTCAACCATTTTTAAAATTCAAACTTTCAACCTTTTTTTTTAATTCAAACTTTTACACCAATTTCATAATTATTTTTAAGGACTTTTCACAAAAATTTTTAAGACTTTTCACAAATATTTTAAGACTTTTAAAATCACACCACAAACAAAACTCATACATTTCGACATGATGCACAAACACTTGATTGATTCTAATTATTAAATGATGTTTTAATTTAATTAAAGGCAAATTTATTTATTCCAAATTTATTAAATCCTTAGAAAAAAATAAAACTAAACCATGTTGCTAACAATATTTTATTGTGATGGAATTTTCGGGTGTTACAAATCCTACCCCCTTAAAAAGAATCTCGTCCCGAGATTCGGAGGGATCGGGAAACAAGAGGAGATACAAGATGTTCTTGATAGATGATGGTTTACTATCACAGAGCTTGTTCACTTCTCCTTCTTCTTCGGGCTTGTAGTGGCAAACTCAATCCTATCTCCTTGCGGGGTAGTTAAGAGCACCGACTTCTTGGCACACAAAATGATTCCATCATGCTTGCTTAACCAATCCATACCAAGGATCACATCTATTCCACTGGATGTTAGAATCACTAAGTCTGCTTCAAAATCTATCTCTCCGATCTTAAGATTGACCTGTGGGCATACATAGGTGGATTTCATTTCACCGTTTGGAGAACTAATTAGCAAATGTGTCTTCATGGAACTCTTGGGTACATCATGCTTTGTCACGAATCGTTCAGTAATGAATGAATGTGATGCCCCGGAATCAAATAAAACTGTTGCAGGTACAGAGTTGATAAGAAACATACCAAGCACAACATCTTTGTCTCCTTGAGCTTCTTCAACCGTCACATGGTTCACCCTACCATGCATATTGTTCTCGTTGACCTCTCGTTATCTCTCTCGGGGTGTTTGCATATTGCGCCGAGGGCAAATATCGGCATAGTGTCCCAATTCTCCGCAGCTTGAAGCATCCATCGGGGTGAACCGGAGTAGTGTTCCTTCATTGGTGCACCGAGCGATTCCGATGAGGATTTGGAGCCCGAGGTGTCATTGGGTTGGATTCTTCGGGTTCATCAAACGAACGATAGAACGGTTGATTTCGTCCATGGCTTCGCCTTGTGTGCTAGAACGAAACCGAGAGTCTTGCGATGAGTTGTAACGTGGGCGGGTGTTACCGCTAGATCGACCCCGAGGTTGAAACTTGCGCTTCTGTTCACGAAGTTCCTTGCGTTTATTCTCCAAGCCTATAGCCTTATTGAGTAACATCTGAAAGTTAAGAAATGTGTGGCTCTGCAACTGATAGTTAAGTGGCCCTATCAAACCATCGAGAAAGCGTTCTTGTCTCTTGGCATCCGTGTTGACTTCATCTGGTGCATAGCGGGACAAACGAGTAAACTGGTCCAGATACTCACTAACTGTCATGTTGCCTTGCTTTAGAGCTAGAAATTCCTTCTTCTTCAGCTTCTTCACACCAGCTGGGATGTGATGTGTACGAAAACTCTCCTGGAACTCCCGCCGGGTAATGGTGTCGGCGGCGAAGATGCGCGACGGTGTAAGCATCCCACCAATCGCGGGCCGCACCTTCCAGACGTCCCGAGGCATACAAAACCTTCTCACGATCATTACATTGAGTGATATTCAGCATCTTGTTGATGGTCTTGAGCCAATCATCGGCATCGAGGGGATCTACAGAATGAGAGTAAGTGGGCGGGTTGTGGCTCATGAATTCTCTATGCTTGTTCACTGGTGGTGGAGGTGGTGGGGGTCCTTGAGGTGGTGGCTGGTTCTGCTGTGCCTGTAGATTCTGGACAGTGGCGGTGAGGTTCTGAATTAACTGCATCTGTTCCGTAAAGAACTGCTGCATCATGGGATCCATCGCTAATTCTTGTGGTGGAGGAGGGAACTTGATTCAACTGATTAACGATGAACGGAATATCCTGTCCAGCTCCTGACCTGGTGTTTACCATTTGATTGTTAGAGAGAGAAGTTTTCCGATAAGAAGTTGAATTGATAAAGGTGAATCAGAGAAAAAGGGGGGGCTAAGATTCAAATTTTTAGCTTTAATTATTTTATTGATGTATTTGTGGCCATCACTCCACAAAACATTTCAATCATGTCAAAGATCCAAATCATGCATGTTTACAATCAACAAGCATTAACATCGCACGTCCTCACAAGAACGGCTCTATCGAAACGAAACTGATAGAAGGGTAGGCAACCTAAGAATCTATCCTATAAAACACGTGTGGTAGTTCAAGGTGGAAGAACAAGAATCAGATTCAGTGTAGAAGAAAACAAAAGATTTGATTTTGATAAAGAATAAAGAATAAAATATTTTTTTATGCGTAAATAAGATATTTTGAATGCTGGAAAGGCTTTCTAGATAAAGAGTCCTTAATATCGACCATTTCTATCTGAGGCTGCGTCCTACAGTCAGCAATGCTCTGATACCACTGTCACACCCGATTTTCCGTAGAAAACCGAATGCATCCCATATGTGTGCCAGGATCACAATTTCACACATATGATAGACTCATGAGTGTAATATCACAAGACATTGCTCAAAACGTACATAAAAGGTTTATTAACTTTTATTACACTCACGATGTTAGACACGAAGGTCTTTACACGAACAACGATAACTATGAAGTCGCGACTCCATCTTCATCTTCCACAGGCATCTGACTGGTTGATCGCATCCTCAGAACTCCTCGTAGTCGGTGAAGTACTCCACTCCGGGGGTTCTTCTGCGAACAAGCGTAAGCAAGGATGAGTACACTTATGGTTGGTACTCGGCAAGGCCACGAGAATAACCGAAAAGCATTATTAATCCATCTTTAAGTTCAATTAATCATGTGAGGGTCCGGGCCGCTCTTGACCGTGAGCACGGCCGATCGATCGGTTTTACACTCGCGGGAGGTTGCACACTTTTCCCACGAGTTCGCGTAAAAGTTCCAAAGAACTTTGAACCCAACCACGCATGTGCCGATCAAGCACAATACCACACTTCCGAGGTGTGATTGCATAGGGACGCTACGAAGCCTTTACAAAGGTATACAAAAGACTAACGACCCGCATAGTTACGGATCGGGCGGACCATAACCCTCCCTAGTGGTCGGCACCTTAGCAAAGGTCTGCTACCCCAAAAGGACCGGGCTATACCCCCCGCAACCCGGATCCCCCTCCGCTCCTTTCGGAAAAGGGCCATCGGATCAATCGCACACCTAATTAATTGGCTAAGCCGAGCCATATGGACCGTGGTTGCACCGTTTTCCGGGTGGTTCTCCATGTTCCGATTAACTTATAGTGTTTTTGATTAAAGCATAGGTAGAAGGGTGGTTAGGGTCACTTGCCTTTCTCCAACGATAAGCTACTTTCCTTAACTGAAAAGCTCTGCTCTTGAACTTCCTCGAACGGCGTGTTGGCTACGATCATGCAAGAAAACATACAATAAATAAAACAATACATCAAACATTACCAAAAGGCTAAAACAAGCTTTTAGAAATGACGGGCTCGGAGAGACGATCGCGTGGACACCAAGAACGCGTAAAACGGAGCTAGGATGGAAAAGTTATGGCTGAAACAAGGTTCAGGGACTAAATTGTGAATATCTCGAAAGTTTTAGGGGTTTTTTCGCAAGATTTCAGGGACCTAAACATAAATATGTGTGAAACTAGGAGGTCTAATATGAAAAAGGTCAAAGGGTAGGCTATTAAACAGAAAACCTAAGAGATCAGGGGCCTAGATATAAAAATCAGGACCTAGTTGTAAGGCTTTTATATAGGTGGAAGGATATATTTGTAATTTTCAGAAATAGGGGGGCTTATTTGCAAAGTTGCCTGGGCGGCTGGCGGGTGAACTGTGGCGGCGACACGTGGCGGCTTGTGGTTGGACGTGATGACGCAAGCGATGACGTGGCGATGACGTCAGCGGTGCACGGCGCGGTGCACCGGGCCCACCGGCCCACCGTGGACCTGGTCCAAGGGTTACGAATCGCTTTTAATCCGGGCCGTAGATTTCTATCGGACGGCCGCGCGGCGCCCGGTGGCGGCGTGCGGCGGCGGCGCCAAGCGGCGGCGGCGGCGGCGGCGGGCTCGCCGGGAGAAGGCCCGGAATGCGCTCCCGTGCCTCAAATCGCAAAGAAAAGATACCGAGGAGGGAGAGGGGAAGATGTGGAGGCTCACCGGGGGCTTGAAGGGGTGGGAGCGGCGCCGGAGGAGGAGATCGGGGTGGCGGCGCTCCGGCGGCGGTCGGTGCTCGGTGTGGCGGCGCTGCGGTGAGGGAGGAGAGGAAGGGGGCGGTGTGGTTTGGAGAGGGAGCTCTGTGCTTCTTATATAGGGCTGAGAGAGGAGCCGAGGGGGCGCGGTGAGGCGGTGGCGTGGGAGCTCGCCGGCCGGCCATTAATGGCGGCTCGGTGCGGCGGTTTCGGGGAGTGGAAGGGCCGGGCGGTGGAGTGGGGGCGGCGGCGGTGCCTTGATGGCGAGGGGGAGGAGGCGGACGGGCGCGGGGAAGCCGGGGAGGCGCGCGCCGGGGTGCGAGAGCCGGCGGCGGCGCGCGGGGAAAGGGGGGGCGGCGGTCCCGAGGAAGAAGGAGATCCCGACGGGGTGGGCCCCACCGTCGGCGAGAGAGGGAGAGAGAGAGGAGAGGGAGGGAGGCGGCGGGGTGGGCCGCGTGGGCCGAAAGTTGTTGTGGGCCGGCGGGTTGGGGTGGATAGGTTAGTTTTGTTTTTTTTTTCTTTTTTTTCTTTTCAAATCCATTTTCAAACCTTTTAATTTCAAACTTTTCATCTTTTCAAACTCAAATTTTAACCCAAATTTATTCAAATATTTTTAAGACTTTTAGAAAACCTTTTAAACAACTTTTCAACCATTTTTAAAATTCAAACTTTCAACCTTTTTTTTTAATTCAAACTTTTACACCAATTTCATAATTATTTTTAAGGACTTTTCACAAAAATTTTTAAGACTTTTCACAAATATTTTAAGACTTTTAAAATCACACCACAAACAAAACTCATACATTTCGACATGATGCACAAACACTTGATTGATTCTAATTATTAAATGATGTTTTAATTTAATTAAAGGCAAATTTATTTATTCCAAATTTATTAAATCCTTAGAAAAAAATAAAACTAAACCATGTTGCTAACAATATTTTATTGTGATGGATTTTTCGGGTGTTACAAATCCTACCCCCTTAAAAAGAATCTCGTCCCGAGATTCGGAGGGATCGGGAAACAAGAGGAGATACAAGATGTTCTTGATAGATGATGGTTTACTATCACAGAGCTTGTTCACTTCTCCTTCTTCTTCGGGCTTGTAGTGGCAAACTCAATCCTATCTCCTTGCGGGGTAGTTAAGAGCACCGACTTCTTGGCACACAAAATGATTCCATCATGCTTGCTTAACCAATCCATACCAAGGATCACATCTATTCCACTGGATGTTAGGATCACTAAGTCTGCTTCAAAATCTATCTCTCCGATCTTAAGATTGACTCGTGGGCATACATAGGTGGATTTCATTTCACCGTTTGGAGAACTAATTAGCAAATGTGTCTTCATGGAACTCTTGGGTACATCATGCTTTGTCACGAATCGTTCAGGAATGAATGAATGTGATGCCCCGAATCAAATAAAGCTGTTGCGGTACAGAGTTGATAAGAAACATACCAAGCACAACATCTTTGTCTCCTTGAGCTTCTTCACCGTCACATGGTTCACCCTACCATGCATATTGTTCCGTTGACCTCTCGTTATCTCTCCGGGGTGTTTGCATATTGCGCCGAGGGCAAATGCGGCATAGTGTCCCAATTCTCCGCAGCTTGAAGCATCCACCGGGGTGAACCGGGAGTAGTGTTCCTTCTCGGTGCACCCGAGCGATTCCGATGAGGATTTGGAGCCCGAGGTGTCATTGGGTTGGATTCTTCGGGTTCATCAAACGAACGATAGAACGGTTGATTCGTCCATGGCTTCTGCCTTGTGTGCTAGAACGAAACTGAGAGTCTTGCGATGAGTTGTAACGTGGGCGGGTGTTACTGCTAGACTGACCCTGAGGTTGAAACTTGCGCTTCTGTTCACGAAGTTCCTTGCGTTTATTCTCCAAGCCTATAGCCTTATTGTGTAACATCTGAAAGTTAAGAAATGTGTGGCTCGCAACCGATAGTTAAGTGGCCCTATCAAACCATCGAGAAAGCGTTCTTGTCTCTTGGCATCCGTGTTGACTTCATCCGGTGCATAGCGGGACAAACGAGTAACCGGTCCGGATACTCACTAACTCGTCATGTTGCCTTGCTTTAGAGCTAGAAATTCCTTCTTCTTCGACCTTCTTCACACCGGTCGGGATGTGATGTGTACGAAAACTCTCCTGGAACTCCCCGGTGTAATGGTGTCGGCGGCGAAGATGCGCGACGGTGTAAGCATCCCACCAATCGGCGGCCGCACCTTCCGTACGTCCCGAGGCATACAAAACCTTCTCACGATCATTACATTGAGTGATATTCGGCATCTTGTTGATGGTCTTGAGCCAATCATCGGCATCGAGGGGATCTACGAATGAGAGTAAGTGGGCGGGTTGTGGCTCATGAATTCTCTATGCTTGTTCACCGGTGGTGGAGGTGGTGGGGGTCCTTGAGGTGGTGGGCGGTTCGCCGTGCCCGTAGATTCCGGGACAGGTGGCGGTGAGGTTCTGAATTAACTGCATCTGTTCCATAAAGAACTGCTGCATCATGGGATCCATCGCTAATTTTTGTGGTGGAGGAGGGAACTTGATTCAACTGATTAACGATGAACGGAATATCCTGTCCAGCTCCTGACCTGGTGTTTACCATTTGATTGTTAGAGAGAGAAGTTTTCCGATAAGAAGTTGAATTGATAAAGGTGAATCAGAGAAAAAGGGGGGGCTAAGATTCAAATTTTTAGCTTTAATTATTTTATTGATGTATTTGTGGCCATCACTCCACAAAACATTTCAATCATGTCAAAGATCCAAATCATGCATGTTTACAATCAACAAGCATTAACATCGCACGTCCTCACAAGAACGGCTCTATCGAAACGAAACTAATAGAAGGGTAGGCAACCTAAGAATCTATCCTATAAAACACGTGTGGTAGTTCAAGGTGGAAGAACAAGAATCAGATTCAGTGTAGAAGAAAACAAAAGATTTGATTTTGATAAAGAATAAAGAATAAAATATTTTTTTATGCGTAAATAAGATATTTTGAATGCCGGAAAGGCTTTCTAGATAAAGAGTCCTTAATATCGACCATTTCTATCCGAGGTCGCGTCCTACGATCGGCAATGCTCGATACCACTTTGTCACACCCGATTTTCCGTAGAAAACCGAATGCATCCCATATGTGTGCCAGGATCACAATTTCACACATATGATAGACTCATGAGTGTAATATCACAAGACATTGCTCAAAACGTACATAAAAGGTTTATTAACTTTTATTACACTCACGATGTTAGACACGAAGGTCTTTACACGAACAACGATAACTATGAAGTCGCGACTCCATCTTCATCTTCCACAGGCATCTGACTGGTTGATCGCATCCTCAGAACTCCTCGTAGTCGGTGAAGTACTCCACTCCAGGGTTCTTCTCTGAACAGCGTAAGCAAGGATGAGTACACTTATGGTTGGTACTCAGCAAGGCCACAGGAATAACCGGAAAGCATTATTAATCCATCTTTAAGTTCAATTAATCATGTGAGGGTCCAGGCCGCTCTTGACCGTGAGCACGGCTGATCGATCACTTTTACACTGCGAGAGGTTGCACACTTTTCCCACAGTTCGCGTAAAAGTTCCAAAGAACTTTGAACCCAACCACGCATGTGCTGATCAAGCACAATACCACACTTCCGAGGTGTGATTGCATAGGGACGCTACGAAGCCTTTACAAAGGTATACAAAAGACTAACGACCCGCATAGTTACGGATCGGGGGCGGACCATAACCCTCCCTAGTGGTCGCACCTTAGCAAAGGCTGCTACCCCAAAAGGACCGGGCTATACCCCCGCAACCCGATCCCCCCTCTCGCTCCTTTCGGAAAAGGGCCATCGGATCAATCGCACACCTAATTAATTGGCTAAGCCGCAGCCATATGGATCGTGGTTGCACCGTTTTCCGGGTGGTTCTCCATGTTCCGATTAACTTATAGTGTATTTGATTAAAGCATAGGTAGAAGGGTGGTTAGGGTCACTTGCCTTTCTCCAACGATAAGCTACTTTCCTTAACTGAAAAGCTCTGCTCTTGAACTTCCTCGAACGGCGTGTTGGCTACGATCATGCAAGAAAACATACAATAAATAAAACAATACATCAAACATTACCAAAAGGCTAAAACAAGCTTTTAGAAATGACGGGCTCGGAGAGACGATCGCGTGGACACCAAGAACGCGTAAAACGGAGCTAGGATGGAAAAGTTATGGCTGAAACAAGGTTCAGGGACTAAATTGTGAATATCTGAAAGTTTTAGGGGTTTTTCTGCAAGATTTCAGGGACCTAAACATAAATATGTGTGAAACTAGGAGGTCTAATATGAAAAAGGTCAAAGGGTAGGCTATTAAACGAGAAAACCTAAGAGATCGGGGGCCTAGATATAAAAATCGGGACCTAGTTGTAAGGCTTTTATATAGGTGGAAGGATATATTTGTAATTTTCGGAAATAGGGGGGCTTATTTGCAAAGTTGCCGGGCGGCCGGCGGGTGAACCGTGGCGGCGACACGTGGCGGCTTGTGGTTGGACGTGATGACGCAAGCGATGACGTGGCGATGACGTCGGCGGTGCACCGCGCGGTGCACCGGGCCCACCGGTCCACCGTGGACCGGTCCAAGGGTTACGAATCGCTTTTAATCCGGGCCGTAGATTTCTATCGGACGGCGCGCGCCGCCGGTGGCGGCGTGCGGCGGCGGGCGAGCCGGCGGCGGCGGCGCCAAGCGGCGGCGGCGGCGGCGGCTCGCCGGAGAAGGCCGGGAATGCGCTCCCGTGCCTCAAATCGCAAAGAAAAGATACCAGGAGGGAGAGGGGAAGATGTGGAGGCTCACTAGGGGCTTGAAGGGGTGGGAGCGGCGCCGGAGGAGGAGATCGGGGCGGCGGCGCTCCGGCGGCGGTCGGTGCTCCGGTGTGGCGGCTCGCGGTGAGGGAGGAGAGGAAGGGGGCGGTGTGGTTTGGAGAGGGAGCTCTGTGCTTCTTATATAGGGCTGAGAGAGGAGCCGAGGGGGCGCGGTGAGGCGGTGGCGTGGGAGCTCGCCGACCGGCCATTAATGGCGGCTCGGTGCGGCGGTTTCGGGGAGTGGAAGGGCCGGGCAGTGGAGTGGGGGCGGCGGCGGTGCCTTGATGGCGAGGGGAGGAGGCGGACGGGCGCGGGGAAGCCGGGGAGGCGGCGCCGGGGTGCGGGAGCCGGCGGCCGGCGCGGGGAAAGGGGGGCGGCGGTCCTGAGGAAGAAGAAGATCCCGACAGGTGGGCCCCACCTGTCGGCGAGAGGGAGAGAGAGGAGAGGGAGGGAGGCGGCGGGGTGGGCCGCGTGGGCCGAAAGTTGTTGTGGGCCGGCGGGTTGGGCTGGGTGGATAGGTTAGTTTTGTTTTTTTTCTTTTTTTTTCTTTTCAAATCCATTTTCAAACCTTTTAAATTCAAACTTTTTCATCTTTTCAAACTCAAATTTTAACCCAAATTTATTCAAATATTTTTAAGACTTTTAGAAAACCTTTTAAACAACTTTTCAACCATTTTTAAAATTCAAACTTTCAACCTTTTTTTTAATTCAAACTTTTACACCAATTTCATAATTATTTTTAAGGACTTTTCACAAATATTTTTAAGACTTTTCACAAATATTTTAAGACTTTTAAAATCACACCACAACCAAAACTCATACATTTCGACATGATGCACAAACACTTTTGATTCTAATTATTAAATGATGTTTAATTTAATTAAAGGCAAATTTATTTATTCCAAATTTATTAAATCCTTAGAAAAAAATAAAACTAAACCATGTTGCTAACAATATTTTATTGTGATGGAATTTTCGGGTGTTACAAATCCTACCCCCTTAAAAAGAATCTCGTCCCGAGATTCGGAGGGATCGGGAAACAAGAGGAGATACAAGATGTTCTTGATAGATGATGGTTTACTATCACAGAGCTTGTTCACTTCTCCTTCTTCTTCGGGCTTGTAGTGGCAAACTCAATCCTATCTCCTTGCGGGGTAGTTAAGAGCACCGACTTCTTGGCACACAAAATGATTCCATCATGCTTGCTTAACCAATCCATACCAAGGATCACATCTATTCCATGGATGTTAGAATCACTAAGTCCGCTTCAAAATCTATCTCTCCGATCTTAAGATTGACCTGTGGGCATACATAGGTGGATTTCATTTCACCGTTTGGAGAACTAATTAGCAAATGTGTCTTCATGGAACTCTTGGGTACATCATGCTTTGTCACGAATCGTTCAGTAATGAATGAATGTGATGCCCCGGAATCAAATAAAACTGTTGCAGGTACAGAGTTGATAAGAAACATACCAAGCACAACATCTTTGTCTCCTTGAGCTTCTTCAGCTGTCACATGGTTCACCCTACCATGCATATTGTTCTGTTGACCTCTGTTATCTCTCTGGGGTGTTTGCATATTGCGCCGAGGGCAAAATCGGCATAGTGTCCCAATTCTCCGCAGCTTGAAGCATCCACCGGGGTGAACTGGAGTAGTGTTCCTTACTGGTGCACCTGAGCGATTCTGATGAGGATTTGGAGCCTGAGGTGTCATTGGGTTGGATTCTTCGGGTTCATCAAACGAACGATAGAACGGTTGATTCTGTCCATGGCTTCTGCCTTGTGTGCTAGAACGAAACTGAGAGTCTTGCGATGAGTTGTAACGTGGGCGGGTGTTACTGCTAGACTGACCCTGAGGTTGAAACTTGCGCTTCTGTTCACGAAGTTCCTTGCGTTTATTCTCCAAGCCTATAGCCTTATTGAGTAACATCTGAAAGTTAAGAAATGTGTGGCTCTGCAACTGATAGTTAAGTGGCCCTATCAAACCATCGAGAAAGCGTTCTTGTCTCTTGGCATCCGTGTTGACTTCATCTGGTGCATAGCGGGACAAACGAGTAAACTGGTCCAGATACTCACTAACTGTCATGTTGCCTTGCTTTAGAGCTAGAAATTCCTTCTTCTTCGCCTTCTTCACACCAAGTCGGGATGTGATGTGTACGAAAACTCTCCCGGAACTCCCCGCCGTGTAATGGTGTCGGCAGCAGCATGCGCGACGGTGTAAGCATCCCACCAATCAGCGGCTGCACCTTCCAGACGTCCCGAGGCATACAAAACCTTCTCACGATCATTACATTGAGTGATATTCAGCATCTTGTTGATGGTCTTGAGCCAATCATCGGCATCGAGGGGATCTACAGAATGAGAGTAAGTGGGCGGGTTGTGGCTCATGAATTCTCTATGCTTGTTCACTGGTGGTGGAGGTGGTGGGGGTCCTTGAGGTGGTGGCTGGTTCTGCTGTGCCTGTAGATTCTGGACAGTGGCGGTGAGGTTCTGAATTAACTGCATCTGTTCCATAAAGAACTGCTGCATCATGGGATCCATCGCTAATTTTTGTGGTGGAGGAGGGAACTTGATTCAACTGATTAACGATGAACGGAATATCCTGTCCAGCTCCTGACCTGGTGTTTACCATTTGATTGTTAGAGAGAGAAGTTTTCCGATAAGAAGTTGAATTGATAAAGGTGAATCGTAGAAAAAGGGGGGGCTAAGATTCAAATTTTTAGCTTTAATTATTTTATTGATGTATTTGTGGCCATCACTCCACAAAACATTTCAATCATGTCAAAGATCCAAATCATGCATGTTTACAATCAACAAGCATTAACATCGCACGTCCTCACAAGAACGGCTCTATCGAAACGAAACTGATAGAAGGGTAGGCAACCTAAGAATCTATCCTATAAAACACGTGTGGTAGTTCAAGGTGGAAGAACAAGAATCAGATTCAGTGTAGAAGAAAACAAAAGATTTGATTTTGATAAAGAATAAAGAATAAAATATTTTTTTTATGCGTAAATAAGATATTTTGAATGCTGGAAAGGCTTTCTAGATAAAGAGTCCTTAATATCGACCATTTCTATCTGAGGCTGCGTCCTACAGTCAGCAATGCTCTGATACCACTCTGTCACACCCGATTTTCCGTAGAAAACCGAATGCATCCCATATGTGTGCCAGGATCACAATTTCACACATATGATAGACTCATGAGTGTAATATCACAAGACATTGCTCAAAACGTACATAAAAGGTTTATTAACTTTTATTACACTCACGATGTTAGACACGAAGGTCTTTACACGAACAACGATAACTATGAAGTCGCGACTCCATCTTCATCTTCCACGGAGCATCCGACCGGTTGATCGCATCCTCGAACTCCTCGTAGTCGGTGAAGTACTCCACTCCGGGGTTCTTCTCGCGAACGGCGTAAGCAAGGATGAGTACACTTATGGTTGGTACTCGGCAAGGCCACGGGAATAACCGGAAAGCATTATTAATCCATCTTTAAGTTCAATTAATCATGTGAGGGTCCGGCCGCTCTTGACCGTGAGCACGGCCGATCGATCGCTTTTACACTCGGAGAGGTTGCACACTTTTCCCACGGTTCGCGTAAAAGTTCCAAAGAACTTTGAACCCAACCACGCATGTGCTGATCAAGCACAATACCACACTTCCGAGGTGTGATTGCATAGGGACGCTACGAAGCCTTTACAAAGGTATACAAAAGACTAACGACCCGCATAGTTACAGATCGGGGCGGACCATAACCCTCCCTAGTGGTCGGCACCTTAGCAAAGGTGCTACCCCAAAAGGACCGGGCTATACCCCCGCAACCCGGATCACCCTCGCGCTCCTTTCGGAAAAGGGCCATCAGATCAATCGCACACCTAATTAATTGGCTAAGCCAGAGCCATATGGACTGTGGTTGCACTGTTTTCCTGGGTGGTTCTCCATGTTCCGATTAACTTATAGTGTTTTTGATTAAAGCATAGGTAGAAGGGTGGTTAGGGTCACTTGCCTTTCTCCAACGATAAGCTACTTTCCTTAACTGAAAAGCTCTGCTCTTGAACTTCCTCGAACGGCGTGTTGGCTACGATCATGCAAGAAAACATACAATAAATAAAACAATACATCAAACATTACCAAAAGGCTAAAACAAGCTTTTAGAAATGACGGGCTCGGAGAGACGATCGCGTGGACACCAAGAACGCGTAAAACGGAGCTAGGATGGAAAAGTTATGGCTGAAACAAGGTTCAGGGACTAAATTGTGAATATCTCGAAAGTTTTAGGGGTTTTTTTCGCAAGATTTCGGGGACCTAAACATAAATATGTGTGAAACTAGGAGGTCTAATATGAAAAAGGTCAAAGGGTAGGCTATTAAACGAGAAAACCTAAGAGATCGGGGCCTAGATATAAAAATCGGGACCTAGTTGTAAGGCTTTTATATAGGTGGAAGGATATATTTGTAATTTTCGAAATAGGGGGGCTTATTTGCAAAGTTGCTCGGGCGGCTGGCGGGTGAACCGTGGCGGCGACACGTGGCGGCTTGTGGTTGGACGTGATGACGCAAGCGATGACGTGGCGATGACGTCGGCGGTGCACCGCGCGGTGCACCCGGTCCCACCGGTCCACCGTGGACCGGTCCAAGGGTTACGAATCGCTTTTAATCCGGGCCGTAGATTTCTATCGGACGGCCGCGCCGCGCCGGTGGCGGTGTGCGGCGGCGGGGCGGCGGCGGCGGCGCCAAGCGGCGGCGGCGGCGGCGGGCTCGCCGGAGAAGGCCGGGGGATGCGCTCCCGTGCCTCAAATCGCAAAGAAAAGATACCGAGGAGGGAGAGGGGAAGATGTGGAGGCTCACTAGGGGCTTGAAGGGGTGGGAGCGGCGCGGAGGAGGAGATCGGGGCGGCGGCGCTCCGGCGGCGGTCGGTGCTCCGGTGTGGCGGCGCTGCGGTGAGGGAGGAGAGGAAGGGGGCGGTGTGGTTTGGAGAGGGAGCTCTGTGCTTCTTATATAGGGCTGAGAGAGGAGCCGAGGGGGCGCGGTGAGGCGGTGGCGTGGGAGCTCGCCGGCCGGCCATTAATGGCGGCTCGGTGCGGCGGTTTCGGGGAGTGGAAGGGCCGGGCGGGGGAGGGGGGCGGCGGCGGTGCCTTGATGGCGAGGGGAGGAGGCGGACGGGCGCGGGGAAGCCGGGGAGGCGCGCGGGGTGCGGGGAGCCGGCGGCCGCGCGGGGAAGGGGGGGGGGCGGCGGTCCTGAGGAAGAAGGAGATCCCGACAGGTGGGCCCCACCTGTCGGCGAGAGGGAGAGAGAGGAGAGGGAGGGAGGCGGCGGGGTGGGCCGCGTGGGCCGAAAGTTGTTGTGGGCCGGCGGGTTGGGCTGGGTGGATAGGTTAGTTTTGTTTTTTTTTCTTTTTTTTCTTTTCAAATCCATTTTCAAACCTTTTAAATTCAAATTTTTTCATCTTTTCAAACTCAAATTTTAACCCAAATTTATTCAAATATTTTTAAGACTTTTAGAAAACCTTTTAAACAACTTTTCAACCATTTTTAAAATTCAAACTTTCAACCTTTTTTTTTAATTCAAACTTTTACACCAATTTCATAATTATTTTTAAGGACTTTTCACAAAAATTTTTAAGACTTTTCACAAATATTTTAAGACTTTTAAAATCACACCACAAACAAAACTCATACATTTCGACATGTTGCACAAACACTTGATTGATTCTAATTATTAAATGATGTTTTAATTTAATTAAAGGCAAATTTATTTATTCCAAATTTATTAAATCCTTAGAAAAAAAATAAAACTAAACCATGTTGCTAACAATATTTTATTGTGATGGAATTTTCGGGTGTTACAACTGGGGTCTTATGGTAAAGACATGGCTTTTTCAGCATGTCATCAAACACCCCCGGACCTCGAGGGGCCGGTCGAGGGCCCCGTCGAGCCGGGTCAACAACAAGAGCCCCTGCTCGCGCGCCTCGCGGCGTGGCTTCTTTCCCTTCTTGCCCCGCTTATCCTTGTGGTGGGGCTCCCTGGACTTGCTGCCCTCCGCGGGCGCATCATCCGAGCGCTTGCCCTTTTTGCCGTCGAAGATTGCCCCCACGGCCTCCTCTCCTGAGGCGAAGCTGGTGGCAATGTCGAACAGCTCGTTGGAGTCCGCGGGCGGGCTGCGCCCCAGCTCTCGCACGAGGTCCCGGCACGTGGTGCCCTCGAGGAAGGCATGCACGATCTCGGATTGCACCACGCTGGGGAGCTCTGTACAGCGCTTGGAGAAGCGCCGTATGAAGTCCCGCAGCGACTCGCCGGGCTTCTGGGTGCAGGAGCGCAGGTCCCAGGAATTTCCAGGGCGCACGCACGTGCCCTGGAAGTTACCCACGAACGTGCGGACCAGGTCGTCCCAGTTGTGGATCCGGGTCGGGGGGCAAGTGCTCGAGCCACGTCCGGCTGCATCGCCGAGGTGCGAGGGGCAAGTTGCGGATGATGACCTCATCGCCGGTGGCCCCCGCCCACCGGCACGCCAGGCGGTAGTCGTTGAGCCACACGCGGGGATCCGTCTCCCCGTTGTACTTGACGATGGTCGAGGGTTGGCGGAAGCGTTGGGGGGAAGGCCGCCGCACGGATCTCCCGGCCGAACACACGGGTCCCGGGGGCTCCGGCGTTGGAGAGCGGTCTTCGTCGGCCGTCGTAGCGTCCACCTCGTCGAGGGTGGTAGCCCACCGCCGCTCGCGCGTCCGCCTTGCTCGTGCGCCGGCGTTGATGACGTTGCGGGCGTCGCCGTGCGGCGCCTGCGCGCGTCAAGGAGTCGCTCCTTGGCGGCATTCGTCCCGGGTAGGCGGGTCGCCCCGCCGCTTCACCTGCATGGACCGAGGGTTCGCCCCCCTGTGCGGCCCTGTCGTCCCGCACATCCCCCTGTTGGCGGATGCGCGACGCCGAGCTCTCGGCCTGTTGGACGGCCGCTTGCTTGATGAGGGCCTGCACCTCGCGCTGCAGGTTCCGCGCCTCAGGGGTCGAGGGTGCGGCATAGCCCGTAGCAGCGTCGCGGCGGCAATGAGCTTTTGACTTGCCCGCGGAGGCGCGTCTGGGTTGTCGACGTTGAAGTCGGCGTTGATGCGGTCGCGGACCTGTTTGCCCAGCTCCCGCGCGCGTTCGCCGCGCACGGAGGCTTCCCCTGCCATTGAGGCACGGAGCAGCCGCACCGTCCGTTACTCCTCCGCCAGCTTGGCCTCGAGCTCGCGGGCCTAGGCCAGCTGCGCATCGGCGTCGGCCCCAGCAGGAGTGCTTGGCCCCGCGGCCAGGCGCGGAGCGATCCCTGGGGCAGGCGTGACCTCCCCGTCTCCAGCGCCCACAGCGCCGGTGGCGTTGGCTGGGTCGTTGGCGACGACGACGTAGCACTCCCGCGCGGGGTCGTAGCTCCCGGTACTGGAGTCGTCGGAGCAGCCGAACCAGTAGTCCGTAGCGTCAAGGAAACGCCGGAACATGACTGGGTCCGGCACGCCAGAGAAGTCCCACTCCGCGTACCCGTGGAGGTTAGCGGGTGGCGGCGCGTCAAGAGAGCCTAGGGACGATTCGTCACCGGCTGAGGCGCTAGGGTCCCTGGCGACAAAAACATGACGGCCAGGGGAACCCTGCACATCGTTGTGTTGACGTTGGCGTTGTAGGCCGTTGTGGCACCACGCAGCCCAATGGGAAAGCGCGGTCCGGAGACCGTGCGCTGTCCCGTTGGGGTGGCGGTTGCCGTGATGACGGGCGCGCCGCGCTGAGAGGCGGTGCGCTCGGCCTGCCGTCGCTCGGACCGTGCATGGCGCGAACGCCGACCGCAGCGGCGGCGGCGTCGTGGCGTCGATGGACCCGCGGCATCCGCGCTCGCGGGCGTCTGCGCCGTGGTGGTGCGTGCGGCGGGGACCGGAGCGGACTCGGTCTGGCGCCGTGCGCAGAGCTCCTCACGGTTGGTGAGGCGCATGAGGTAGCCGTTCCCCGTGGCCTGAAAGTTCAGGCCCCCAAACCAAATTTCGAACCCGGCGGGGAGGGGGTCTGAGCTGCCCATGCAGTAACGCGTACCGCGGTACTCAGTGCGGATCACCATGGAGGGAGTTGACGGATTGACCTTAGGCGCTCGATTGCCCCACGGTGGGCGCCAACTGTCAGTGCGGAATGTGGTCCCGACACTAACCAGTAATAAGCGCCGAGGTCTATCCCTCAATGGTCGATGCTAAGCAATGAGAGACACAGAGTTTATCCTGGTTCCGGCCGAGGGGGCCGTACGTCCAGCAGTGGTGTGCTCAAGGCACTATATTGCTCAGCACCGGGGGTGCCTGTAGTGGGGCTGCTACAAGCAAGGCGGGAGAGGAAGCGTGGCTTCCAAGTCCCTGGTGTAGTGGCTGAAGGTGTTGTGTTACGTTGCGTTGTGTGTCTCTGTGTCCGTCCGTCTGGCCGTCCCCTGCGGCAGGGGGGTTCGTCCTCCTTTTATAGATCAAGGAGAGAGCGAATCACATGCGTGCCGCGCTATTTAGCTACGTGGGGGAGCGTGATGTGCTACGCTGTAGAGTAGGCGGCCGTCCGGACGATCCTTGCAGCGACCCGGCCATCATGGCGTATCTTGTACCCGAACAGTAGCGGCTTCGAGGGTAGAAGGGCAGCGAATGGCTGTGATGCCTTTAGACGGGCTCGAGGGAGTTGCTGACGTCGGTCCGTACGAGGCACAGTGGCAGGCAAGGCGGCGTCCCGTTCCCGCACGCTCCACTGTGCTAGAGCCGTTGCCACAGCGCCCGGCGTGTGGTTCGTACGCGCGGGGGCGGCAGCCATGCCGTTGCAAGGTGGACGGGGATGGCGTCCCACCGACCTAGCGCCTCCACCTAACTCTGCAAGATCACAGGAAAGCGAGTCGAGGGTGCGGCCGGCCCCCCCTTCGAGGGCTCGGCGCGTTAGCCGTACCGGGCAGCGGGTGGCGCGGCGTCACGGGACTGGCGCCGGCCACGCCGCACAGTTCCTCCTACAGTGGCGGGGATGGGATCCCTCTTGGGGAGTTGGTGTGGCGGTACCGGGGCGCGAGCCCCAGGCGCATGATGGCGCCGCCCTGCCGGTGTCAGGTCATTAAATGCCAGTGTACGGGAGCAGGCGCGCGCGTGCGGAGCGTCCTCGAGCGAGGCGGACCCCGTTCGAGGGCGGAGCGGACCCTCGAGCGAGGCGGAGCCTGCTCGAGGGGGGAGCGGGCTCTCGAGCGAGGCGGAGCCTGCTCGAGGTAAGCGCACCCCCTCGAACGGGACGGAGCCCACCCGAGGGAGGCGCGCATCCTCGAGCGAGGCGAAGCCTGCTCGAGGGGATCTTCAAGCGGGCCGCCTTGGTGGGCCGTGTACTGCATGGTTAGGCGAGGCGTGTTTGGCTTTATTGCGGGTTTTAATTGGGGATTTCCCAGTTGTTAAAGGGGACCCCTAGGGCTGTCCCCGACAACTACCAAACAAGAGTTTTTCATTAATCAAGAGGCTCTAAAGCTTTTTACAAAGTTCCTTCAACTGCAAGCCTCTAGCCACTTCCACGAAAATATTGCATCGATTGTTGCAAGAAAAAAAGGAACCATGCCAAATGTGCAAATAACAAAAGTGTAAAGCGGATCAAGAAAAGTAAAAAAGCGATGAAAGTGAAAAATGAAAACGTCCTACAATGAGCCAGTTCACCTCAAGTATTTTGAAACTTATCTAATTCCTACGTGAAACCTAAACTATCTTCAACAATTTGCCAAATCGGTTGGCATCATTGATTTTTGCAAAAATGTTGAAAACAACTCTCCAAATGTTTTGGCAGAAGACTTGACAGTTTTTGATAATTTGGAAACAGTCTGCCTCTAGTGTCTAAAAATGTGTGCATGTACTTAGCTTGCCATCTACGTTTCTCACGGCATGACGCTAGGTGGGAGGGTAAAAAAGAAATAAAAAATAGAGATGAGTTCCTGATGCAAATGTATAAGAGAGAAATAAAGATTTGACAAGATAAAATTGTAAACTCTTGAAGATACTTTTTTTAAACTTGACAAATCTTTTGGAAGTTGGTAAATCATAAGATTTTCCAAGTTAAAAATAGCAAACTTTTTGAGATGAGGACATCTAAATGAGTTTATGGCCGATCGGGCTAGGCTGAAAATGCATAGATCATTTTGTTGGGTTGAAAATTCGTACCCACCACAATCTCCCTATTGTCGGTTGAATATATTCTTCAGCCCATGCTAATACCGGGCCTCGGTCGGGTTTGGGCTTCTCTCTATGTGGGAAGTATTAGTTGAAAAAATAAAATTAATTGACTGAGCGGGATAAATTCTTTATCTACAATGACTTGTGACTGGGTACTCTTCTGCAAGTTGAGTTTCAACCCTGTTGTGATTCAATTCCACATTTGGATCTGGATGACATCCTGGAGTCTTTCCCTGGGCAAAGAGTGGGTTTCCCTATAATGTATCCTGGCATCCCTATTGTGCTTGGTCGCCTAGGGTTAGTACATCTTCAAAAAGTACAAGACAAAGCCCTCGCCAAATTATCTGGGTGGCAATGTAAGCTGAAGAATCCTGGAGGACGTAGAGTTCTTGTGTGTTTGGTGCTGAGTTCACTTCATGTCTACCTTCTCACTGTGCTCAAGCCACCAAAGCAATTCATCAAAACTTTCAACAAAGTGCGCAGACGTTTACTTTGGGTAGGGCACTTCACCTATGATGGCTTTGGTTTTAGTGGAAGTATCCAGACCGCCCCTGGGTTGGCATGAAATTGCCAGTTGATGAACAAGACTTGGTTCGTTTTGCTGCAACGGCAAAGGTTATGGTTCACAATGGTCAGATGGCTAACCTTTGGATCTTCAATTGGTTGTCTGGGGGGGCACCGGCCATTCAGTTCCCGGAATTGTACCAACATAGCAAGAGGAAGAAGAGATTGGTCGCTCAGGCTCTTACCAATGATCAATGGATAAGGGATGTCATGCATGATCTTACGGTTCCACTACTAGAACAATTTGTTAAGTTGTGGGGATTCATTGAGGACGCAATTATCTGGACTAGAATGGCTTTAGGGGAATACACTGCAAAATCAGCATATGAAATGCAGTTTGAGGGAGGGATCTTCTCCTGTTTTCCAAAGGCGGTGTGGAAGGTTTGGGCTCTGACAAAGTGCAAATTCTTCTTGTGGCTTTTTCTCCAGAATAGGGTATGGACAACTGATAGGTTGTTGCTAGAGAATGGTTGAATGTCTACTTCTTCCGGTTATGCTTTAGGCCTCATTCGTTTCCATCGGTTTTAGGCCCCATTCGTTTCCATCGGATTGATTCCCACCAAAATTGACAAATGTAATACGAAAATCATGATAGCTACTGTAAGAGATCCAGATCTATTCCAGGCCGAAAATTAATTTACTCAGAATCAATCCACTAGTCAAGAGGTGTGGAATCAATCCAGCTCTTCGGTCTCTTGTTCTACCTATCGTGATGAGTAAATTAAATCTTGATCCAGAATGAATCCGAGTCTCTATCACAAATTTCTTGATATATCTATTATTCTGGCCGAATTGAATCCCATAGAAGCGAACAAGCCCTTAGGAACCTGGAAACTGCTGCTCATCTCTTTGCAGAGTGTATGGTTTCTTGTTGTATTTGGAGGGCAATTACTGTTTGGTGTGGACGGGACACACTGAGACTGGAGTTGTGGAAGAAGGACACTAATCTCTTTGGTTGGTTTACTGACCTCGTTTGGCATGCCATGGATACGGCTTCGAAAGGAACAAGTGCCGTATGGACCTCCCTGGGCCCACTACCTTGGTGGGTACCAGGACCGACTACTCGGTGGGCCCCTGGGACTGCCTGACTTGCGCAGCGCGGTACCTGATGGCGTGAAGCACAAGGACTACAGAGGAGAAGTACTCGGTTAGGAAGCTATACATGTCCCGCGCTATATGGAAGACTCCTAGACGTACTCGACTAGTACTCTCTCCCTATTCCGACTTGTAACCCTGCCTCCCAGACTATATAAGGCGAGGCAGGGACCCCTCTCTGATCATCTCATCTCATGGCGTACAATTGCACCATCTTGTAATCGTACCCAATCAATCCAGAGCTACGCAGCATACAGGACGTAGGGTATTACGCACCTCGCGACCCGAACCTGTCTAAATTGTGTGCGACATGTCTCTTCCTTCGAGTTACCGATCTCGGCGAGGCCACATTCATCTACTTAGGGTACTCACCTTAGTAGGTTGCCGGTCTAAAACACCGACAGCTGGCGCGCCAGGTAGGGGCTCTCGCCCGAGATCACATGGCGAACTTGACGGCTCCTGTCTACTTCAAGCCAACCGTCGCCTTCAACCGTGGCGACACCTTCGTTTTCGGCGCTTGGGTCTGCACTGCTGACGGTGCGGGATCCTTCCAGCGCCGCCTCACCATGCCGCCCAACCCGGAGACCGGCTTCGTGACGCTCCCTGAAGTTGTCACAGGCGAACTCGCCGGCAAGTTCGGCGAAATTTCGCTTTTCGATCATCACGCTGACTTCGAGCTCGGGTCCGCTTCCAACTCGAACTCGACGTCTCTGTGCGCTATCGCATGTGAGCCGACTACTCAGCCATCGCATGTGGTCTCACCACCCCGCGAGCGCTCCACGCGTGGCCCTCGCAACGTCAGCAGGGCCCGCACGGGGTCTCCCTCTTCGCGCCGGGCCGGCAAGGAGCCCGTACCCGAGTACAACTCGGACTCCTACACCGCCCCCGGCCACGCTTCGGACTCCAACCCCCTCTCCAGCTTCTACTCGGACTCCGCATACGAGTTCGACTTCGGGTCGGACCCAGAGGATCCCGAGTCCGAGGACAACACTACAGAGCACCCCTTATCAGGGCCGGCCTCTGGGCTGGTCATAACGTCCACACCTGCCGGGAGATTCATCTACTGGCCAGATCGCAAGCCCGCGGACCTGATAAGTGGAGACTCACGCTATGTCGCCTACCTCGACTCGCTCCCGTTCCGGGGAGGGAACACCACTTGCCCGAGCGATTCGTACACCCCAAGCGAGGTGGCGAGTTCTGAATCCAGTCTTGGCAACCCTGATCGCCAAGTCTTCATGGCCGCCGGCGACACACCAGGACCCTCAGGGACAGCCCAGGACAGGTTCCTTGAAGACATCTCCGCAGACGAGTTGTCTGCCGATGCACTCCGGGACGAGACCGCCGCCAACAGGGACGCTCGACGTGAGCGTAACAGTAAGCGCAACGAACGGCGCCGGCGTCTCAGAGACAACCTCCCCATCCGCAACCTTGCGGAAGCTCTCGAGGCGGTCGAGAGCAGAGTACACACTACCCCCAAGCAATGCCTCATGTCGATCACAGCGATCGCACGCCAGGCTCAGGGAATACGCGCTGGAGAGGTCATCGCCAAGCTTGCTGAAGATGCTTTCTTCATGCGGGTCGACAATAGGGACAATCAGCCTCCCCCCGCCAGGAACCGCGACAACGAAGCTACAAGTCGCAGCGCTGACCTTGGCCGCAACCGTACTCGAGCCGAGCTCCCGGCTCAGCCCAACCGTACACGCGCAAACGCCGGCGGACCCTCACAGGGTGGCAACATCAACCGTGAGGTCGTCCCTCACTGCGCCCCCGACGGCGGCGGCCGCGACCCTGACGGCGGCGGCGGCCGCGGCGGAAGCTCCAACCACGGAGCCAACAGGAGGGCCGGCGGTGGCGGCAGTCATGGCGGTCGAGACCACGCGAACAACCATGCCTCCGGAGCCTCACAGGGCGGCTACGACGCCCGCCAGAAGATTGAAGAGCTGCAGCGGAAGAAGTCAGCCACTGCAGGCGACAACGACGGCTTCCCCGCCTTCTCACCTTGACTTCGCAACTTGCTCCTCCCCGACAAGTTCAAGCCTTTGGGGATCACCAAGTACGACGCGAAGCAGGACCCCATCCAGTGGCTCAGGTGCTATGCCCTCTCCATCGAGAACGTTGGCGGCAACAACGACACCAAGTGCCTCTACTTCCCCTTCTGCCTGGACCAAGCCCCACTCACATGGCTCGAGTCGCTGGACAAGCACTCGATCGACAAGTGGGACCGACCGAAGGAGCGGTTCACCGGCAACTTCGCGGGCGCCATGGGCCGCTCGGGTACTCGCATGGACCTGGCCATGGTCAAGCAGGAACAAGGCGAGACCCTCCGCAAGTACATGCGCAGCTTCTTCGACAAGCGCGCTACCGTAGTCGACGTCACCGACAAGGAGGTCATCGACCTCTTTCAAGACGGCCTCTACCACCGCCGCACCTTCAAAGACTTCGGTCGCCGCCACCCCAAGTCCATCCCCCACCTCAAGGACATGATCACGTCCTGGGCGGATGAAGAAAACAAGGCCAGTGCCAAGTACGATGCCATCCGTGGCAAAAACAAGCAGAACACGGGCGGCGGCAGTGGCAACAATGGGAACCAAGGCGGTCGCAGCAACAACAACAACTACTCGGGTCCCAACCGCAAGCGCAAGCCAGACAACACGGTCGCGGCTATCCAGCACCCTGCGAAGGAGAACTCGAAGAACAACTCCGGCGGCTTCAAAGACTTGCTGAAAGAGAAGTGCCCGTGGCATCTGGACGGCAACCACACTACCGAGCAGTGCTACCAACTCAGGCGAGCACTCAAGAGTACTCCAGAGCCACCGCACCCTCACGACAAGAAAGGCAAGAAAAAGAACGACAGAGACAACGATGACTTCCAGGAACCCGACAAGACTATCAACGTCCTCTTCGGCGGACTACCCAGCGACGGGAGCAGAAGGCTACTCGTCGAGAAGTCATGAGCATTGAACCAGCAGTACCGACCCCCCTCAGGTGGTCGGAGGTACCCATCACCTTCTCCCGCGTGGATCAATGGACCAGCTTCTCCGAACCAGGGCGGTTCCCTCTGGTCATGAAGCCGGTGGTCGCGGGCTCCAAGCTCAACAAGGTCCTTATCGACGGTGGAAGCGGGCTCAACGTCCTTTTCACCAAGACCTTGAAGAAGATGAAGCTCGACATCACCCACATGCTCACCAAGAGCAACACGCCTTTTTACGGCATCGTCCCCGGTAACGCGGCTATCCCGCTGGGCTCAGTGGTCCTGCCAGTTACCTTCGCGGAATCTTGGGACAACTATCGTACCGAGTACGTCAAGTTCGAGGTCGTGGACTTCGAGACATCCTACCATGCCATCCTCGGCAGACCGGCCATCGCCAAGTTCATGGCGGTGCCCCACTACACCTACTTGGTACTCAATATGCCAAGCCTAGCAGGTGTACTCTCTCTCCAAGAGGACTTGAAGATCTCGCACGACTGCGACACGAAAGCTGTGGAGATCGCCTCCACAAATCAAGTACCCAATGCTATGATGGAGGTCTACGCCGCGTCGAAGAAGCTTGCCGCAAGTGAACTCGGCATCCCTGAGAAGTCTGACAAAGCCAACAAGCCTCAACCAGCTGAGGAGGTCCTGGTCAAGACGATCGACCTCGGGACAGGCGACAGCAGCAAGACCACCACCATCGGGGCCGGCCTCGACCCCAAATAGGAAGACACGCTCATCAACTTCCTCCAGGCTAACCGCGACATCTTCGCGTGGAAGCCAGCGGACATGCCAGGAGTGCCCAGGGAGTTGATCGAGCATTGCCTCAACGTCGATCCTAAGGCCACCCCCAAGCGACAACACCTCCGCCGTTTTGCCGACGACAGACGGGATGCCATCAAGAAGGAACTCGCCAAACTCCTCGCGGCTGGCTTCATCAGAGAAGTCTTCCATCCTGAGTGGCTCGCCAACCCCGTCCTCGTCCGCAAGAAGAACTCTAACGAGTGGAGGATGTGCGTCGACTACACCGATCTCAACAAGCCCCAAGGACCCCTTCGGGTTGCCGCGGATTGATCAAGTCATCGACTCCACGGCGGGCTGCGACCTGCTCTGCTTCCTCGACTGCTACTCCGGGTACCACCAGATTGCGATCAAGGAAGAAGACCAGGAGAAGACTGCGTTCATCACCCTGTTTGGCGCGTACTGTTACACGACCATGTCCTTCGGGTTGAAGAACATCGGCGCCACCTATCAAAGAGCTATCCAGGCCTGCTTCAAGAGGCAACTCAACAAGAACGTCGAAGCCTACGTGGATGACGTGGTCGTCAAGACCAGAAACTCCAGTACCCTCATCGATGACCTTGAAGAGACGTTCGCATCTCTGCGCGAGTACCGCTGGAAGCTCAACCCGAACAAGTGCGTCTTCGGCGTACCTTCGGGCAAACTACTCGGCTTCATCATCAGCCAACGCGGCATCGAAGCCAACCCCGAGAAGATCTCCACCATCACCAGCATGAAAGCTCTTGCGTGCATCAAAGACGTCCAGAAGCTGACCGGGTGCATGGCGGCCTTGAACAGATTCATCTCTAAGCTTGGAGAACGGGGGCTCCCCTTCTTCAAACTACTCAAGCACCAAGAGAAGTTCGTGTGGACCCCAGAGGCGGACCAAGCCCTTGCCCAGCTCAAGGACTTCCTATCGAAGCCGCCAGTCCTCACGGCTCCTCGCAAAGGCGAGCGCCTCGCTCTACCTCGCTGCGACTACCCATGTGGTCAGTACTGCCATCGTCGTCGAGCGGCAGGAAGACGGCCATGCTTATCCAGTCCAACGCCCAGTCTACTTCGTCAGCGAGGTCCTGTCAGAGTCCAAGGCACGCTACCAACCTGTACAGAAGCTTCTGTACGCAGTACTCATCACCTCGCGGAAGCTACGACACTACTTCCAGGAGTACTCGATCTCCGTCGTCACCGACTACCCGCTCGGTGACATCCTGCGGAACCAAGATGCTACTGGAAGAATCTCCAAGTGGGCAGTCGAACTTGGCGCCCTCACCATCGACTTCAAGCCACGCACATCCATCAAGTCGCAGGCGCTAGTCGACTTCATGGCGGAGTGGCGGGAGAATCAGCTACCTACTCCAACCGTGCGACCAGAGCATTGGGTGATGTACTTCGACGGCTCACTCAATCTCGAGGGCGCAGGTGCAGGGGTACTCCTGATCTCTACAATGGGCGAACAACTCAAGTACGTCCTGCAGATCTTCTGGAAGTTCTCAAACAACGAAGCCGAGTACAAAGCTCTCCTACACGGGCTCCGCCACGCGGCTTCACTGGGCATCAAGCGGCTACTAGTCTACGACGACTCCGCAGTGGTCATCAACCAAGTCAACAAATCCTGGGACCGCAACAAGGAGAACATGGACGCCTACTGCCTAGGAGTCCGCAAGCTCGAGAACAAGTTCTACGGTCTCGAGTTCCACCACATCGTCTGTGACAACAACGTTGCAGCGGACGTCCTGTCGAAGCTTGGTTCTACTCGTGCTCAAGTACTAGCAGGTGTCTTCATCCACGAGCTCCACGCGCCATCCATCCCGGAGCCGGCGCCACCGACCACTGTCCCAGCGCATCCGTCAGCTGGCCAGGAGGTCATGATGATCGACGCGGACTGGAGGCAACCCTTCATCAACTACCTCAGCGAGCAGAAGGTTCCCTCGAACAAAAACTTGGCTGAGCAGCTCATCCGCCGCGCCAAGTCCTACGTCCTCGTCGGAGACAAGCTTTACAAGCGGGGCACATCTTCTGGAGTACTCATGAAGTGCGTCCCCCGCCAAGAAGGCAAGGACATATTGGAGGAGATCCACAAGGGCGTCTGCGGCAACCACGCGTCTTCTCGTACGCTGTCCAGCAAGGCCTTCCGGCGAGCCTTCTATTGGCCCACAGCTCTGGGCGACGCTGAAGAACTCTTCAAAAGGTGCCATGGATGTCAATACTTCGCCAAGCAGCAACACGTCCCAGCCTACAAGCTAGTCACCATACCGCCAACCTGGTCCTTTGCTTGTTGGGGGCTCGACATGATTGGGCCACTGCCAACTGCGCCAGGTGGATTCAACAGAGTATTGGTGGCCATCGACAAGTTCACCAAGTGGATCGAGATCAAGCCGGTCACATGCCCCAAGGCTGACAGATTACTCGACTTCCTGGACGAACTCGTGCATCGCTACGGACTACCCAATCGCATCATCACAGACCTGGGCTCGAACTTCAACAACCACCAGTTCTGGGAGTACTGCGAGAACAGCGGGATCGACGTCCGATATGTCTCAGTTGCCCATCCTCGGGCCAACGGACAAGTCGAGCGCGCCAACAGGATGGTGCTCGACGCTCTCAAGAAGCGGCTACACGACGCTGCTAACTCCAAAGGAGGCAAGTGGATCAAGGAACTACCCAATGCACTCTGGGGGCTACGTACTCAGCCCTCCAAGCCAACGGGGCAATCCCCTTACTTCCTGGTCTACGGCTCCGAAGCAATCCTCCCTGCTGATGTCATATAGGATTCACCAGTAGTGGAGCACTACGACGAAGGCGTATCTCAAGACAGCAGACGAGTTGACATCGATGGACTCGAAGAAGCTCGATGCGCTGCCCTCGTCCAATCAGCAAGGTACCTGGAGGGTATCCGACACTACCACGACCGCAACGTCAAGGAACGTTCCTTCAACGTTGGCGATCTCGTCCTCCGTCGTATCCAGAACACGGAAGGACTACAGAAGCTCAGCTCCCCCTGGGAAGGTCCCTTCACAGTCGCAAAGGTGACTGGGCCGGGCTCCTACCGCCTCCAGACACTTGAAGGCAAAGACGTCAATAACTCGTGGAACGTCGACCAACTCTGTCGGTTCTACGCCTAGTCTACGCGACTACTCCGGGGCTCAAGTCTACACGACTACATCAAGACCCCCCCCCCCCCCGCCGTAAGCGGCCTCCGGGTCTAGGCACCAGTCTCCGGACTACTCCTCTCCAGAATCCAGCCCATGCGGCTACCTACGGATCCTGGGCTGCGACGAGCGACAAAGGACTCTAGCAGCGGTCTACTAAGAGACCATGTACTTCTAGATCCAGCCTACTGAGGACCATGTGTGGTTCGAGGACCGGTGGATGGTCGCTTCCTTGTGTGATGAGTGATTGACAACGTTGTGTGGACTGATTCTTGGCTAAGTATTGCAGGTGCAGTTTGCGGCTTGACTGGTGTTGGTGCAGGTGAAGAACAAGCGCGAAAGGTCGTCGCCGGTGAGGCCTCCAGGTGTGGGGAAGACAAGTAGGCTTCGTTCGGGGGACCCGGTGGCCGGCGGGGGTCAAGTGCGGGCCGCATGGTGGCATGAATAGCAAGATGAAGTCATGGACGGTTTCTTGGTTGAGCCTCAAAACCAAGGTCGAGCCGGGACTACGTGGGAGCCAAGTCATGAGTGGAGATTGGCGGAGGCTACACCGAGTTCGCGGGGTTTCCGGTGGTTCACCAGAAAACCACTGGGTTCCTTGGTTGATCCACAAAGCCAAGGCCGAAGAACCGAAGACGGTGCTGCAGCAGTGCCAGACCGGTCTGACCGGTGGGCATCCGTCCGATGGAGAAAGCTTCAAGTCTTCCAAAACCGCCCTTGAGGGGCTTGTATCCCTAGTTGTTAGAGAAGGGTATTTTAGACTTTCGGTTGCCTCCATATAACCCAAGAGGTGAGAGGATGGCAGCCAACTCTTGGAACCCTAGCTCATTTGTTTTCCAATTTTCCTTCCTATTTCCTTAGGTTTTCCATAGGACTAGCTTGAGAGCTTCATGGAGAGATCTTGTTGAGAGGGATGGATGATCGGGTGGCTTGCTAGACCTTGTATGAACCTTTGTTTCATGTATAGATGATTCGGCGTGGTTCCTCAAGGTTTGGATGTGTTTTCCCCGGTTGTTCTTGGTGGTGATTTTCGGAGCCCTCTCTTGGTGATTTCTTTGGGTTGTTTTTGGGACCTTTTTCTTGGGGATTTGATGGGGGAAATTTGTGGGAACCCTTCGTGGTTCTTTGGGCTGTGATTCCCCTCCCAAATTTGTGAGTAAAGGTACTCGATTTTGGGGTTTCTTGAGTTCTTGGGTTGGAAGTGCTCTTGGTGGGATTTCCTTGATTCCTCCTTTTTGGACGAGTTTTGGTGGGATTAAACTTGGATATGGACTCCTCATGAGGTGTTCCTAATATCCCCAAAGTCTTGTTCAAGTCCGTGGAGCGATTCGGGAGATCGAGGTTTGGATTTGGGGGAGTGGACCCGCAGGTGCTGTTCATCCCGAGCTGCCCAGGCTACACCGGTCTGACCGGTGCTCTTGACCGGTCTGACCGGTGCTCTCGACCGGTCTGACCGGTGCAACCCTCGGTGGGTTTTTGCTCAGGTGAACATGCGGGTGTGTTGTTTGTTGTCTTGTGTTCTTCTTGTTTCGAGTTTGGGTCGGTTTGGTGGTCGGTTGGCCTGTTTGGTGCTTTGGGGGGCTTTCGGGCGGGATCGGTCCGACCGGTGTGTCTCACCGGTCGACCGGTGTGGAGCCACTTAGTGAAAGTTGCTCGGTTTCACCGGCGAGGGACCGGTCTAACCGGTGGTGCTCACCCGGTCCCCGACCGGTGTGGGTCCGTAGACTCGAGGTTTGGTGTTCCGCTGCGTTCTCGGGTCGGAAGGTTGTGTGTTGGTTCCTAGGTCCAGTGGCACTCCAGTGGCTACGTGGGCTTGACCAACTTGGGTAGTGAGTCGGAGACGTGTGTTGGAAGCCGTGTTCATCTTGTTGGATTTTCCATCTCCTTCGAGAAGAATTTTTATCGGCTCCCATTCACTCCCCCCCCTCTCTGGTTCGCCGTATCGGTCCTTCACCTACACGGCTACCTACGGATCTACTGTTGTAAGCGGCTACTCGCCCTAGCACCACTTAGCCGTAGGCGGCCTTCGGGTCCTGGCGACTACTCTGTAACTACGGCCCTGGCCATCCAGGTGTAATTCTTCAGTAATAAAGTTCGATTTTCATCAACTTCTTTACTGTCTACTTCCCTCAACGGGACTACTGCCGAGTACGACTACTCGCGACAACTCCACGATGGGACTCTGCACTCTGAGATCGCGACTAAAAGTACTCATTGATGGAACTTTTCTTCATTAATACTTAAACAATTTCATTACAATTGTTTACATCTATTGCTACGAGCTAACTATTACAGGGCTACTGGAGATTAAGCTTTTCGGCGACTTGATCCGCAATGGGGGCCATCTGCTCCAGCAGCTCCGCATACTGCTCGTCGGTACAATTGGCGGCTAGTCCACCGGCGACTACATCTACGGGAGCCTTCGGGAAGTACGACTTCATGAAGGCTAGCACCTGGTTCGGGATCGACTTCGCCAGATGCTTCACATAGGCCGCCAGCCGGCTGGGGGCTTCCTTCAGTCGATCTACCAGTGGCGCTATCTTGGGACCGCCATGGTGAGGCACCAGCAGCCTCGCGATGGGAAGCGCGGCTTCTTCAAGCTCCTTCAGCTGGGCCCGCAGCTTCTCGCAATCCTCGTTCAGCTTCTGCAACGATTTGTAGCAGTTGACGAGGTCACGATCGGATGCAATACAGAGCTCCATATGCTTGTCGCACTCATGGGCAGGCTCCTTATAATCTAACTCGAGTACCTGGTGGCCCTCCTGCTCCCGGTAGAAGAGTTTCTTCAGATCCGTCTCTGAAGTCTTCAACTGTTCTACCCGAGTCTCAAGCTCTGCAAGCAACAAGGCACAGCGGGTTAGATTACCCCTCGACCTCCAACAAGTACTCATCAAGTCAAGTGGTGTACCTTTGTTCTTGTTGCGAAGCGACTTGTTCTTGCGCACCAAGTCATCGCCCTTCGCCTGCATCTCCTGGATATCATTGTGGTACTTGCCGAAGGCAGTGTCCAGCTTGGACTGCATGGTGGCAGCGTGCTTCCGGGACTTTACAAGTTGGTCCTCCAGCGCCTCGGCCCGAAGGACAGCATCACCGTACCCCTGAAGCATCTCTGACTTCAGGCGGGACCTTTCAGCGACGTCCTGCACACACAATTCACATTAAATGGGTACTCAACGCTAAAGGATTGACTACTCAAGAGTTACAACTACTCACCTTCATCCACTGCTCGGCTTGGCGAACCGCCTCCAGGTGCCGAGCCACTGTTGCCGGATCGACCAAGTCGTCCGTCAACAACTCGATCCCACCATGACTACTCGTGGCGGCTTCGATCATTGGTGCAGAGTGGACGGGCTCCGCGTCTTGGATCTCTGGGGAGCGAACGACCACCTCCAGAGCGGGTTCTGGCAGCGTGGCAGCCTCCTCTCCTCCAGTCGTCGCGGCAGCTCCTCCGACGGCCACCTCCATCAGCTCGGGGGCTCCTCCGGTAGCCTCCTGAGTCTCTGGTGTCAAGTTCTCCACGGGCACCGCCGATGGGGTATCGTTCCTCTCGGCCTCAGCACCTGTCGACAAGAAGACAAGTGTATTAGTCAACATACGACTACGACTACTTTACGAAGCCACTCCAACTTTAGCAGAGTACTCACCTTCAACTACGCTGGCTTCGGGCAACTTAGCCTCAGCGGCCGGCGCTTCGGGCTCCGCCTGAGGGGCGGGAGCGGATTCCTCAGTGGGCGGTGCGGCTTCTTCTTCCGCCACCACTGCAGAGGGTTCATCCCCCTCCTAGGACAGATCCGTCGATTTCCTGCAGAGTACACAAGCCAGTTGTCAATCAAGTACGACTACCACATCAAGTACTACTCGGGAAGACTTAACACTTACAAGCTTGACCGGACCACCATCACGGTCGGGGCGCCGAGGATGCGGGCGATGTCCACCAGTCCAGCTTCCGCAGGCGCCTCCTCCTGCACCTCCGCGGATGTTGCCTCCTCCGCAGCAGCAGCAGCGGGTTTTGTGCTCTCCTGCGCAGCAGGGGGCTGGCGCTCCATCTGCGCCAAGAGTTCTTCGACAGTGGGGGCTGGGCTTCGACTCCCAGCGGCTTCCCCCACCATGTCCCACTCGCCTTCGTCACCCTGATCAACGGGCTCCGTAGGCGGCAAATCCTGCAAGCAAGGAAGCTCAGTTGCCAACACATCAACTCGAGACATGAGTACTTGACCACATCAGTAAAGACGGCTTACCTCCTGAGACGTGGTCTCAGTGACCTTCAATTTCTTCGCCACGCGCTTCCGGGACGCATTGTGCGTCCTCCTTGGTGGCGCGGCCAGACTAGCCTCCAGGCTAGCCGGTTGATCTTGAACGAGAGGGACATGAGGTAGGCCAGGACGGCTGAACCTCGACCGCAGCTGGAAGCGGTCCTCCAGCGTCTCCTCGTCGTCGTCCTCGTCGGACGTGTCCTCCACGACTACGGTGTCGTCTCCTTCGCCGACCTCACGCCGCTCCTTGGCCTTGGTCTTCCCCTCCTCTGGGATCTCGACTTCCTGAGGGGGCGGCGGCGGCTCGGAGACAAACTTCTTCAAGTCGTCCTACAAGAAACAAGTCATCAGTGCGACTACTCACATGGAATGGGTACTCGACACTGGGTGCGGCTGCTTACCTCCTTTGTCGGGCGCGCGGCGGAGTACTCCGGTACGGGGCACGCCGTGTACGGCGACATGTCCTTGAAGATCCGAGCCAGCCTGTCGACAATGTCGTCGTCGTCGACTTCATCTCCAGGCATTCGTGACGTGTCGTCGTCGCCGGTGTACTCGAACCCCAGTGTGTAGCGAGCCATCAGCGGCTGCACCCTGTGCTTCATGAAGCTGAAGGCCACGTGCTCGGCCCTCAGCTCGGCTTCCCTCAGCGCCTTGATCCATGCCAACAACTCGGGGAGCTGGATCCCTTCCTGCATCGTCGGCTCCGTGTTCCACCACGAGCGGTGCTTGGGCTGCTTCCTGCTTGGCATCGGCAACCCCGGATGGTGGTTCGTGATGTAGAACCACTTGGCCTTCCAGTCTTGGTTGGAGTCTATGAGTTTGTACGAGAGGTACTGATCGGCGGCGTCCTCCCGCATCTGGATCCCCGCTCCTCCGACTACCCGAGGGTTGCTGGCGCTGGGTTGCGGCTTCACCCGGAAGAACTTCCGGAACAAGATCCAATGGGGCTTGATCCCCAGAAAAGCTTCGCAGAAATGCTTGAAGACGGCAGTGTGGAAAATACCGTTGGGATTGAGGTTTAGGTACTCGACGCCGTAGTACCACATGAGTCCCTTGAAGAAATCGCTTCACGGGAGAGAAAGCCCATGCTCCGCAAACCGTGTGAACAACGGGATCTCATCTTCATTCTTCTCCATCGGGTACGGATCCCCGGCAGCGGCCCTCCACATGTCCACTTCCTTCTCGCGGAGGAATCCACTGTTCAGAAGGGCTAGCAGGTCTTCAGTCTTGGCCTTTGACTTCTTCCACTCGCGGTTTGGATCTGGCCGCGGCGGGGACACCGGCAATGATGTCCCTGTGGCAGATCCGGCGGCTTCCTCATGACCCCTCTTCTTTCCACCGGTGGCCTTCGTGGTCTTTGATGGCGAAGGCTTCATTCTCCAAGTGCAAGGAGTCTTCACTCGCATTCGCTCGGGGGCTGCGGCGGTGGCTAACGACGGCGGTGCACTCGGATCTATTCTCTCCTCGACGGCGGCAGTGCGCGCTGGCGGTGGTTCCTAGGCACGGATTGCTGGGAATGGCCCAAGATGCGCGTGGTAAAAAACCCTAAGGGTTTCGGCTTCTATTTATAAGCCAACAATGGCTCCTCCAACGGCCGGATGGATAAGTCTACGCTCGGCTGACTCAGCGGCCGCGCGTGACTCTTCAACTTCTACTAGTCGACACGCCTCACCGCGGGGGCTCGGCTACCCTACTGCACTTCCTGGGAAGCGACAAGACTCATGAGCATCTCAAGACACATTCTACAAGATGACCCTTCAATTCGAGAGGAAGTACTCGACTCAAGGCTCGGGGGCTCCGTGCCACGTGTCCTTCGTTTTTTTCTCCGGATTTTTCGGGATATTCTTGTCAAAACTTCAGATGGACCCTCAGCCAGAGTCTACAACTCAACCTAAGGCTCAGGGGCTACTCCATATGGAGTGCGATTTTGCAATCACACCTCCATACCAGCTTCGGCTTCAAGACAACACGGGCATTGTTGAAGACCTTTAAGGGCAGCACTCGAGGACGCTTGGGACTAATTGAGAAGACTTCAAGATTGCTCAAACATCAGCTGGAGTACATTCCAGCCTCGGGATGCTTTGATTACTCTTGAGGACTTTTGACTTGTAGTACTCGGGGACGCTTGAGGACTACTCGTTAAGGCCGTCAAGGTTACTTGAAGCTATCCTTCTCGACTGCAAAGTACTCGAGGGCTTGTCGTATGGACCTCCCTGGGCCCACTACCTCAGTGGGTACCAGGACCGACTACTCGGTGGGCCCCTGGGACTACCTGACTTGCGCTGCGCTGCACCTGATGGCGTGAAGCACAAGGACTATAGAGGAGAAGTACTCGGTTAGGAAGCTGTACATGTCCCGCACTGTATGGAAGACTCCTAGACGTACTCGACTAGTACTCTCTCCCTATTCCGACTTGTAACCCTGCCTCCCGGACTATATAAGGTGAGGCAGGGACCCCTCTCTGATCATCTCATCTCACGGCGTACAATTGCACCATCTTGTAATCGTACCCAATCAATCCAGAGCTACGCAGCATACATGACGTAGGGTATTACGCACCTCGCGGCCCGAACCTGTCTAAATTGTGTGCCACGTGTCTCTTCCTTCGAGTTACCGATCTCGGCGAGGCCACATTCATCTACTTCGGGTACTCCCCTTAGTAGGTTGCCGGTCTAAAACACCGACAACAAGATCGTTGGCAATCATGGTTACCTGGTCAATTTGGTGTGAGAGGAATAATAGGATTTTCAGCAACAAAGAACTTTTAGTTTCAAGAATTGTGGAAGTCATCAAGGACACAACTCGATTGTGGGGTTCATCAGGGGCAAAGGATTTAGTGGCTTTAGTTGTTACCCACCGTAGTGAGTAATCTTTGTAATTTAATTTTCTGGTTGCAGGGCTATTCCGATGCCTTGGCCCGTCCATGGACGGGTTGAACTCAGCACCGCTAGCACATGTAATTCTATTCTTCTTATTAATTAATCCATATTCATTTTGGGTCTTTCGAAAAAAATTTGGGTACGACCGAGTGAAAACAAACAGAGCTTTGCATATGCCCCGGTTAGCTTCGGCCTAGCCTGGTCCAGTCCACGACCACAAACACACAGGAAAGGTCTTAGGTAAATTGGCTTGTAATCCAACAGTAGAATCAAGATCGTCTCTTGGTCTGTGTGGGTCGTGCGATTGTCTACGAGCTTCAAATTTTAAGTGCCTCGAAATTATGCTACACCGTAAGTATAATCATATCTAGGATACTTCTATTGTTGTTTTGAAGCTCATGATGCACTATGTAAGGATGTATTCGGATCAAATACCTTCATATTCGGATTCAGATGTCACTATTTACAACATTTAAATTCGAATACGAATATGAATCTTATCGGACACAAATACAAAAACACTAACAAATAGATTTGCTTTATCGATATGTGAAAAAATATGTTACTACTAGTGAGTAAATATAATTTATTCATTAAAAAATAATAATACATTTTGAGTTAACATTAATAGCCATACTGAAATTAATTAGGATTTATTATTGTGTACACTAGTAACATTAGACTAACATAATTATTTATTAAATATTTTTAATAGTTTAGATTATGTACATCATTTTTGGCAAATAATACTAAATTAACATGATTTTGTAATTTTTAATTAATAATCAAAAAAAGTTTTAGATGGATTTTATCACTACCTTATTCTACATGGATACAGATAGTGTCGAATAGTATCGGATGGTCCACATATTTGTCTAATACAAATATGGAACCCGATAGAGAAAATATAGAAAACCGAATAGGAATATATCCATTTAACATGCACATTAAAAGGAATATGAATACAGATATTCATATTGGTGTTTTATCGAATACGAATTCAGATATTCATATTGGTGTTTTTATCAAATACGAATTCAGATATCTAGACATCCGTATCCATCCTTAGCACTATGGTTGGTCGAATTTGGATGAATCACTTGTCTTCCGTTCGATGGACGCACAGACGCACAACGTAACATAGAGTGACGCTATCTTTAAAAACTCTTAATTCATCCAATCAAAAATACTCTTAATTCAATGAACAATTTAAGATCTAATTAGAACAGCATAAAGTAATTTTATTCTTGTCATCACTCCAATTTAAGACCCATTTACTTTCGTACGTACAGAGCCTCCAAATTTTCTTGGACGACCCTCATAGGTAGGGATGGCAACACGCACAAATTACCCACGTGCCAGCTGGTAAAAACCCAGTAGGGTGGGGATACGAGTTTGTTGTTGTGCCCACGGGCAAAATATTAGGGGGCATGCAAATGTCTTACTCATGCCCACAAACCTGAAAGGATCGAGGCAATATGGCCTAGAGGGGGGGTGAATAGGCCTACACACAGAATTTAAACTTTTTCTGTGAAAACACTGTCAGACTCCGGAACCTCCGAGATTATTCTCGGAACCTCCGAACGAGGCAGCCTCCGAGAATAAACTCAGAACTTAGAACAGAGCATAGGACTTGAGCTGCAAATAACTTGATGAAAAACAGATCTACCAAATTCTAGGAGGTACTTAGGACCTAGCAAGAAGATTTCTAAGCAAAGAACAAGCTAGGAAGGTACCACAACATAGATCGGGAACAAACCCTAATAGATCTAGTCAAGAACAAGTATGAGCAAGAGCAATGCAATAATATAAATGAGAGCACACATGATACAAGGATTTATCCCGTGGTTCAGCTCGCCACAAAGTCTTGCTTACGTCCACGTTATTGAGGAAGCCACAAAGGCTAGGGACCACAAAGGTCAACTCCTCTCTCACACCTATCACTTTGGGTAATAGGTGGAGGCTTTCCACTAGATCCACAAAGGGTAATACAAACACCTTGGAGCTTCCACAAATCAGGTGAGAGCTTCCAAGAACCTCTATCCGTCTAGGAGCAAGGCTCCAAGAGTAATAGATCCACCAAGATTGCTAGGGCTTTTCCAAGTGCTCAAGTTCAAGAGAGAGGGAGATTTGCTCACAAACTCACTTCAAGAATCCACTCTCAATCAATGCTAGGCAAGGATTTAGAAGAGAGTAGGTTAGGAGTGAATGCAAGGTGAGAGAAATGAGTTAGAACTGTTCTGTTCGGGGGCAGAGAGAGAATAGCCGTTGGGGGACCAAGGGGTATAAATACCCCTAGATCCAGAACAGTAACAACTATATTCCAGAGTTCGGAACCTCCGAGAAAAATCTCGGAACTTCCGACCTTTGAAATCTCTGCTGACTGTAGCCCGTACGGTCGGAACCTCTGAGAAAAAACTCGGAACCTCCGAACAACAAACAGCAGGGGCAAAACAGCAGCAGATCTCTTCCCTTTGGGTGAGGGTTAGGGTTTAAGAAAGATAGACTATGAGCACTTGAAACCACCCTAACTCACCATTAGTATCCCTCTTGATAGTACGGATTGTCCTATACTCAAATTCAAAAGATAAAATAAATAAACTTCTCCAAAGAGCATAGGTATCCTTCTTCATGCAGTTGAGGGGTATCCATTCTTTCTTTTGCACCTGTAAAGTAAGTTTATGCTGCACAACAGTCTCAAAAGCTCATTAGCTCTTTAATTGTGTGGTCAACATCACCAAAACCCTCATAGGGCTTGATTGCACTTACAATCTCTCCCTTTTAGGTAAATGTTGACAACCCAATTAAAGTTTACAATTTAATTTAAAAGATTGAGCTTTTGATGATTTGAGTACATGTCTCCCCCTCAATGTATTCATGTACCTTTTGAATAGGGTAATATGTCTCAACTGACATTTAATTTGCATACATTGTGAGTAAAGTGACAAGATAATTATACTCAAACCATCGAGGGTGCAAAAGAAGTGTAACAGATAATACGTGATGGATATGACATATGAAAACAATCAGAGAGTTATCTGTTAGCAGAGTTCGGAACTTCCGAGAAAGTTTCCGGGACCTCCAGGAGTTGGAGCCTCCGGAAAAATTCTCAGAACCTCCGAGGTCAGCAACAAATACTCCAACAAACAACCATACACAAGCAATGCAACAATATGACCAGAAATGGCAGCTAGATAAAGATAAAAGCATCCAACACATCTAGCCTTATTACATCCATCACACAAGTGTTTTAAAGTTTTCACATCCCACAGTTTGACCATGACCAGACCATGCTTGCCAACAGAGGCAAGATTAAAGCTTTACAGCAATTCACCAACATTAACCACCAGGAGTTTATGAGAGAATAGTTAGCACTCTCATCTCACCAAAAGAACAAAAGAATTTTCTGTTAGCCACCAGCCCCACCAGCCACCAGAAGAAGCTTCAGGTCTTCAGATCATCTCAATCTTCATTTTTCTCCCCCTTTGTCAACAATTTAACAAAAAGGAAAGAAAACAAGAGAGGAAGTTAGAACAGGACCTAGGGAATTTACTCTTCATCACTGTGACAACCCGCCCGGGAAAATACCGTACTATTGCCTAAGACCGATCCACTTTGGTCGTTAAGCAATAGTAAAGTATCATCCTGTCGATGGTTGCTGGGTTAACGCCCGGTAAATCACTTGGACATCGAACAGAGGATCGATACATGCATTAAAACTCACGCGAAGGCGAGTCCAGAGTACGACATGAATTAAACATTTTATTACAAGCCATTGTTCAAGGAATAAGATAAAAGTTTCAGAGTTCGAAAATACAGCGGAAATAAAATAAACTAGCGCAACGGTAGACATCACAGGAGGCCATCCGTGATGTCATCACTTGTCGTCACCCTTCTGATCAACAACACCTGCAACAACATTTTTAAAGCAAGGTTGAGTATACTAATACTCAGCAAGACTTAACCGTCGGGTGATGACTACATCACCAACCTCTAGACATGAAAGGCTTTTGGCCGGTGGAGTTTCTTTTGCTGGAAAGCTACTAAGAGTGGATCCTTACTTTCAATCTTTTAGCACAAGTTCTATTTGATTACCATTTCTAAATGTGCCATCTAATCCAATCAAGAATTGGACAAGCAATTAATTCATCCAACCATATTTCTCGGGTTCCATCATTATGGGATATCATGGCCAGTAGAATAAGCAGTCTCGGATAACGGTGAGAGGCCGACAATCGATTGATTTAACCCTTGCAAGGTAGACCCAAACACACGGTCGGCTGCCCCCGCGAGGACAACTCCCCAGGCCGTCCCCATAAATCCTCGGGTTGGGATCGAATCTTACGGTCCCCGGTGCGAAGCTATCCGCATACCCCGCGAGATACCGGAATCACCATACACCACCCTTTCCGGTAGCTAGCCGGTAAGGAGATTTCTCAAGAGTAGTAATAGTAAGATCCCGTGCCGCCTCATTAAGGTACTAGGCTTACCGGCCCCATAACCGGCATGTGCTTAGTACGTTCAAAAGCTTAGCCCACATGCCCACTGGACCGGAGCCCAATCCCATGCTCTTACCACATGAGCGATCCATTTTAAGGATATCTTATGATTCCTATCTAGGAACCTATTCTCGCGAGTGACGAACATCACTCGACTTCTATCGGTCCTATAGCATGGCAGCTATCGACCTAGCATACTAGTGATAGAGCATAGGTACCTAAGGATCATGCATCTAGGGTTTCAATTCAATTCCTGAAACGTAAGTGCACAATCATAGCAAACCTAATTGCATAATTTAAAAAGGCGGGGTTAATGATCCGGGGCTTGCCTCCGCTGGCAAGGTTGGCCTTGGGCCCTTCTGGACTTGGGTCCAGGTCTTGAGCTACGTTTACGCACGGCAGCTCTTGGTCGGCACCTTCGTCTCCTCCTTCCGGCACGAGCGTACGTCTATCGGCGGAAAGATCTACACGAAGATGCAAATGCAAGATTTATTCGACGGTTTTCACTTTAATCAACTACGAACCATATTGACAATCAAGGGTGTATTTGTTGGGCACATTCACCTAGATAAGAATATATCCAGCATACTCTTCCATAAAGGAACAATATGCAACTCTTTATTAATTATTCTTTTTGATGGTGACCGTGTACATATATACGTAATTAATTTAATTTAACTTCATCAACAGTAGTGGGTAGGTACATTTAACCTTGTTAACATGATTTGCAACCACACTCAAGTTACATGGGTGGTTAGGTGTTTTCTCTTTATTGCACAATTGAATAAGGGTTTCTTTATACTAGTCATTTCATGTGAAAGCTTGTAATCATTTTCCTTTCACAAGCAAGATATAATTAATACTTTTATCCTTGAATTAATTTCTTATCAGCATCTAGAATTAATTATCTTTTAATTGAATTAGATAATATTTTCAAAATGGAAAAAGAATTAAATAAGGGATTTTCTTTATTTAATTTCCCTTTAATGGAAAAAGGGTTTTTAAGCCTTTTATTAAGCAATTAAATTACCAAAAATTACATGCGTGTTTCTTAGGCCTACTAGCATCTATACTGGTCCATTGGACCCACATGTAAGTGTTGGAGGCTAGGAAATTAAATATTATGGAAAATAACAAAGGTTATCTAGTGATTCAATTTAAATGCATATAAAAATAATTAAGCATCAAAATGACCTAGAATTTCTTCTGGATGCTCTCTGGTCCTAAACAAGCTTATAAAACCAACATGTTTGCATGGAACCTCTACTGATCTGGTTTTATTTATTTACCAAGGAAAACATGCATAATTCAAGAATAATTATTTCGGTTAATCCAAAATTCATGATTAATTCACAAGATGTGTCTTTTTGTATTACAAGACAGTGTGCACAAGTTGGGGTCAAAAACGTAAATATAATTAACATGAAAAATCATTTATCCAGATCTGACAGAAATGGAACAACATTTTTAGAAAAAGATTTACGTTATAAATTTGTGCAATTTTTGGCATAGAAGCTAGCCATGACCTAACACACAACATATCCAAACATTAGCTACAGAGGAGTTATGGTTTCTGAGTTACTGCAGATCTAGAGTTTTCACATTTGTATTTTTCATGCAAAAATTAAAAAGAATCAGCTCAGGCTAGAATAATAAAAGTTGTAGCATAAATCACCACGGATCCAACAAAATTGGTTTCACATTTTTCTGAATTTTCTGTGATTTTCTACACAATTTACAAGAATCAGCAATTCAGTTCAACTATTTGAGTTACCTTCTTGCAAAAAGGCCCCTGGAAAGACTGGAAAGGTTGCAATTCAGCCCCTATGGCGGCCGGCCGGCACGGGCTCGCCAATTCCGGCGAGGCCGGCGGCGCTCTAGCCCGGGGGAGGGGTGGAGAATGGCTAGGGTTGTGCTAGGGTCCGATTTAGGGGCTTGGCGGGCGGTGGCGGCTCCGGTGAGCGGCGCGCGGTGGACGGAAGGGCGGCCGCGGCCGCTGCGTGCGCCGGCGAGGAGGGCCGGGGTCGGCAATGCGCGGCAAGGCACGCCTCCGTAGGTGCTAGGAGAGGGGACGAGGTGGTTGGAAGGGCGCGAGGTTAGCCTACGGCGGAGCTCGCCGCCGGCCGGTGTCGGGGACGCGCGCGCGCGTCGCGGCGCGACGAGGAGGGGCCGCGCGGCTCGGTGTGTCAAGGGGGGGGGGGGGGAGTCCGCGCGTCGCGGGGAGGCCTCTTAAGGCCGCGCGCGGGCGGGCGGCCGGCACGGGCGGCGCGGGCGGCGCGCGCGCCCGGGTGGTACGGCGGCGGGCGGGCGGGCGGCCGTACCACGGCGTCGCGACACCCTAGGGCGCGGGCGGCCGTCTCCCTCGGTGTGCGCGCGTCTCGGGATGGAGCGGTGCATCGGGAAGGCGCGGGCGGCGCGTGGCCCGAGGCACGGCGAGGGGGAGCGCGGGGCGCGGGCGGCGGCCGGCGCGGCGCGGCGGCGGCGGGCGCGGGGCGGCGGCGCGCGCGCGCGGCGCGACGTCGCGCGAGAGCGCCCAAAATGTGCAGACCGGCCCTGTTTAACCAAAATTTTCTCCCAAAAATTGAATAAAAGTGCCCAAAGTAATGAATAGGAAAGTTGTAGATCTAGCTACCCTCTACAACTTTCAAAAAGGCCATATGGTGTTTTTCTCCACGGATTTTGCAGGAACGTCGTGCCAACTTTGAATGTCGACACGTTCTGGAAATCAGGGAAATCTGTTTTGCAAGGGGTTTTTCACAATTTTCCACCCAAAATTTGAAATGCCAATCTACATGAAAGTTGTGTCTCTCAACAAGATGGACAACTTTTATAAAGGTAGATTTTGAAGTGTTTAGGTGAATTTTGGGGAACGCGGCAAAAGTTCCGGACGACATTCGCTGACGTCAACGGTCAAGCGGATTTTGACCGTGTCTTTGACCAAGGGTTGACTACGGGTGTGTGTCAGCTTGGTCAAGGGGTTCATCGGGGTTCCTTGACGGGGTTTCCGGGTGATGACCCAGGTTGACCTAGGTTTGACCGGGGTTTGACTGGTTTGACCCGGCTGATCCTGTCATTAGCGTTAATGACGGTAATTAAAAACCTGGGGCGTCACAATCACTGGAGTCAGAGGCATCCTCCTCAGCCTCAGGGACAGTGCTGTCAGATCCAAAGTCAGAGCCAGATCCAGAGCATATGTCCACAGGCCTTCTGACAGGTCTTCCAGCAGTGGCCTTCCTTCTTACCCTACCACCAGATAAAGAGCCCATTGCCCTCTTACCAGCAGCTTCCTTCCTGAGTCTGGCCATCTTAACACTGAGTGGCTCAACATCTTCTTCTTCTTCTTCTTCTTCTTCAGATTGAGCAGCAGGCACATCTTCAGCCATAGGACTGACAGGGTCCTTCTCACCTTCATCCTCACTAGTGGTGTACTCTGGAAAATCAGGGAAAATGGGTGGAGGATGGAGCATGGCATTGAAAGACAACCCCTGATGCTTCAGCAACCTGTTCATGTCCTCCCTGAGCTCAAAAAGTTGAGTTGCTGTCCAGTTGCAGAACCTCCAGGTGTCCCTCACCCTGCCCCTCAGCTTATGCAGTCCAGTGGGCATGGGTGCCTTGCTGGGTCCTTCTTCAGTCTTGTGTTGCTTGGAACTGGCCCTCTTCAGGATGTGCTCCTCAACCACTTGTTGCTTTTTCTGGTGCTGCCACTGCTTGACTTGGTACGAAGCATGCTCAACATATTTCTTGAAGCTCACGCCGGAGACCATCTCTATCATATACATGATGTAAGGGGCATAAGGCAGGTTGCACTTGCCACTTTCAGTCACTTCTACCAAGTTAAACCAAATGAATCTGCTGACTGAAAAGGGCTAGGCTCCTAGCAGCAGCCTAGCTAACATATTTGGTGCAAATCTTCTGAGGCTGGTTGAGTCACTTCCCCCTTTAGGGTAGATGGTTTCTCTGAACATGTTGTTGAGCACATAATATACAGACTTCAAGGGAGTGGTGGAGCCATCTGCCAGCTCATCATACTCATAGGCAGCAACAATTTTGTTGTGGTTCATGTGAGCCTCAAAGTGTATAACATCAGCCTCTCTGTCATCCTTGCTGAAACCAAACAACCTAGCAAAGGTGATGAAGTCTATCTTGTAGTGCACTCCTTTAGTCATCCAGTGAATGGTCTCTTTCCTGTCCTCATGGAAGAAGGTAGCATGAAACTGAGCCAGGACTTCAATGTTCCAGTCATACTTGAAGCTCATTATGTCTCTCATCTTGTACTTATCCACCAACTCAAGCACATCCTCCTTCACTGGTTCTTCTGCTGCCTCCAAATGGGTAAAATCAATCCATTTCATCTTGATCAACTTCATCTTAGTGTTCAAGACTGTCTCATAGAATTTGAAGTGAAACACAGACCAAAACCTATAATCTATTGCTGCCATCTTGGGGTTTACATATGGGTTCTCTTCTCTGGCCTTTTTGACTAGGTAACCTGCCCCATCATAGTTGGTGTGCTGAATATAAACTGAATTATCATACTTGGTAGGAGGGTGTCTTTTGAGAAGCACCTTGTGATACTTTAAGTATGTGGAGTCAATCTCCCCAAGCAGCATGTCATCTTCAAGCTCAATGGGGATGGTCTTCCCTTCTGTACCCCCATTATCCTCAACATGTGCTGCAGAGCCAGATCCTCTTCCTCCTGACAAACTGCCCCCTTTTCCTCTTCTGGGGGTTGCTTTTCCCCTGCTGCCACTGCCAGTCACAGCTTCCCTTGCTGCAATCTTGAAAGCCCTTTCACCAGCAGGAGTCTCAAAGGGTTGCCTCTGCCTCTTGGCATAGGTTTTATCACCAGGAGTTCCAGACATCTGCCAGGAAGAATGTGGGCAATAGATAAGGAAAAGATCATGATAGATAAAGACTGAGGATCACAGATAGATATGAAGTTCAATTGATTAAGTTTTAGTGGAATTTTGAATCACAGACTGTCACTTGTTAGTACAGACTTCGGAACCTCCAAGGATTTTCTCGGAACCTCCGAAGTCTGGGTACTGACAGAGGACAGTTTGTTGATTCAACTTTCAACTGAATCTTAACCAAAAGAAGCAAATACGATGAGATTTAACTAAGACAGATATGAGATAAGGTGTTGCAAGTGAAATAAAAACTCAATGGAACTTTGAATCGAAGTCAGCCTACAGTAGGTTACAGAGTTCGGAACCTCCGAGAATTTTCTCGGAACCTCCGAGACTCTTTGAACTTACTGCATTCTGAACTTTGATTCAACTTTCAACTAAATCTTAATCTACACAGGCATCACAACATCCAGAGCATGGCACAGGAAGACAATCCACGACCACAACACTTAGAACCCTAGGATTAGATGAATCTAGGAATTAGGGTTAGGGTTTTTATCTCGGTTTACCTTGAAAGGGAAGAATATGATTGAAGTCGACGATCTTGAGATGCGTTTACGCCAGGGGACGTAGCCCAGAGGCCCCTTCCAGATCAGAGATCTGGTGGCGCTGAAGAGGAGCAACTCGCCGGAATAAATCCAGCGGTGCAATGTTGTTCCTCTTCTGCTTCTCAGAGATCGACGAGAAAGAGGAGTGACGGCGTAGATCAAGGCTTCCTTCTTCATCTGCGCACTAGATCCGAGCAGATCTAGGTCAACTCCACGAGCAGTTTCCTCCTTCCCTTCAACTGCGGCCCACCGACGACGAGGGATGCCCGGCCTCGCACGTGTGACACATGAGGAGCACGGTCACCGGCGGTGAGAGAAGCGGTGGCGGTGGCACGGTGGTGGAGAAAGGGAGTGCGATGTGGTCACCGTCGGGAGAAAGAGGGAGAGAGAGGGGCGCGATGAAAGAAAATCTAGGAAGTTGACCGTGCGGTGAAAGGGGACCGATGGATAAACCCTAGGTGAAAGAATATTCCCCGAAAGATGCTGGATTCCTTTTAACTACTCTTCGGTCGAGACTGAATGCTTAGACTGCAAAGATTGGAAGTTCCGATGATTTTCTCAGAGCTTCCGAGGCTCGGAGCCTCCAAAGATTTCCTCGGAGCTTCCGAAACTTGAATTCCAGAGACAGTTAACTTTCACTCCTTTTGAGATTTTCAACCTTTTATCAACTGAGATCCTTAGGTCATGGTACCCTTGACTTAAGTGGCTAGGAAACAAGCAATCACACATTCAACTATAGCCACTTAAGACAACTTAGGGATATGAAAGTAGATTTTGAAATACGTTTTAAGATAAGATTTTCACAAACACTTTTTCAAACAAATTTTTAGAGAATATCAACAGTTTGAAGCAAACAATCATGGCATGCTAGAGATCAAACCACGCAACGAGAATCAAGAATATTTAGTTCATTCCTTAAACTACAAAACCTTGACTCATCGAGAGGTTTAGTGAAGATATCGGCTAGTTGTTTGTCGGTGCTCACATGACTCAAAACGATATCTCCTTTGGCTTCGTGGTCTCTCAGGAAGTGATGACATATGTCTATATGTTTTGTGTGAGAATGGCTTACGGGGTTGTTTGCAAGCTTTATGGCACTTTCATTGTCACACAAAAGTGGGATATGGGAAAAGTGACATCCGTAATCCTTTAAGGTTTGCTTCATCCAAATTAGTTGAGCACAACATGCGCCGGCTGCAACATACTCGGCCTCGGCGGTGGAAAGGGCTACTGAGTTTTGCTTTTTAGAACTCCAAGACACTAGGGACCTACCAAGGAATTGACATGTCCCCGATGTGCTCTTTCCATCTACCTTGCAACCGGCATAATCGGAATCCGAATAGCCAAGTAGATCGAAAGTGGAGCCCTTAGGATACCACAAGCCAAGATTAGGGGTATGTACTAGATATCCCAAGATTCTCTTTACGGCCATGAGATGGCACTCTTTCGGGTTAGCTTGAAATCTAGCACACATGCACACACTAAGCATTATGTCCGGCCTAGATGCACATAAGTAGAGAAGAAAGCCGATCATGGAGCGATATACCTTTTGGTCCACAGATTTCCCTTCTTCATTGAGGTCCATGTGTCCATTAGTAGGCATTGGAGTCTTGATGGGCTTTACCTTGTCAAACTTCTTTAGCATATCCCTTGTATACTTGGTTTGACATATGAACGTCCCTTCTTTTGCTTGTTTGATTTGAAATCCGAGAAAGAACTTGAGCTTACACATCATGGACATTTCAAACCTCTTTGTCATCACCCTACTAAACTCTTCACAAAAAGTTTCATTAGTACTACCAAATATTATGTCATCGACATATATTTGGCACACAAAGATATGACCATCAACTTTTCTAGTAAAGAGAGTAGCATCAGCTTTGCCTATCTCAAAGCCTTGCTTGAGCAAGAAATCCTTAAGGCATTCATACCATGCTCTTGGAGCTTGCTTTAGCCCATAGAGCACCTTATGGAGTTTGTAGACATGATTAGGACGCTTGGGATCTTCAAAACCCAGTGGTTGCTTAACATATACTTCGTCGGAGAGTGGTCCATTGAGAAATGCACTATTTACATCCATTTGATAGAGCTTGAAGTCATGATGGGAAGCGAAAGCTAGTAGAAATCGAATAGCTTCAAGTCTTGCTACCGGTGCATATGTTTCTCCAAAGTCTAGTCCTTCAACTTGAGTGTACCCTTGAGCAACCAATCTTGCTCTGTTCCTAGTCACAATACCAAACTCATCTTGCTTGTTTCGAAAGACCCATTTAGTACCAATGATGTTGGTATTTGGCCTCTCCACCAACTCCCACACTTGATTTCTTTCAAAGTTGTTCAACTCCTCTTGCATAGCCACCACCCAATCCGGATCCTCAAGAGCTTGCTCTACCTTGGTTGGTTCAAGAGAGGAAACAAACGAGTAAAATACGCAAAAATTCTTAAGACGAGATCGTGTTGTTACCCCTCTCCTTATGCTCCCAAGGATATTGTCAACGGGATGATCCCGTTGTATGACTTGATGTACACGAGGATGTGATGGTCCAAGAGGTTGGTGTAGAGGTTGGTCTTCATTATCTTCATCAGCTTGGGGCTCAGATGTGCTTGCTTGAACATCCCCTTGCTGATCCATTTGCTGGTTCAGGGTGTCTTGTGGTGTTGGACTTCCAGACCCCGGAACCTCCAGAGATTTTCTCGGAGGTTGAGTTTCAGTGCTAGTTCCCGGAACCTTCGAGGAATTTCTCGGAACCTCCGAAGTCTGTACAGCTCCTGAACCAGAGACTTCTGGCCCTTCGAGTGGTGTTGAAGCTTGTACTTGGTTCTCATCTTCCTCTTGTGCTTCAACTGGTCTAACATCACCTATGACCATTTGCTTGATTGCTTCACAAGATGGCTTCTCATTACCTACAACATTTAAGTCAACTTGCTCCACTTGAGAGCCATTAGATTCATCAAAGGTCAAATCTACCGTGACTTCAATCCTCCCGGTGGTTAGATTGAAGACTCGATAAGCATGCTCATTTGGACCATAACCAAGAAGAAATCCTTCGTCAACCTTTGGTGCAAACTTAGAAGTTCGGGGCCTCTTGTTTAGAATGAAACATTTGCACCCGAACACTCTAAAGTAAGACACCTTGGGCTTTTTACCGGTGATAAGCTCATAGGAGGTCTTCTTGTGAAACTTGTGAAGATAGAGGCGGTTGATGGCATGGCAAGCCGTGTTAATAGCTTCGGCCCAAAAGATGTCTTGAGTCTTGTACTCATCCAACATGGTTCTTGCCATCTCAATAAGAGTTCTATTCTTCCTCTCAACCACCCCATTTTGTTGAGGGGTATAAGGTGCTGAAAATTCGTGCTTGATGCCCTCTTCATCAAGAAACTCTTCAACATAGGTGTTTCGGAACTCCGAGCCATTGTCACTTCTTACTTTCTTGATTGGTAGCCCGAACTCCCTTTGTGCTCTTCTTATGAAGGTCTTCACCTTTCCTTGTACTTCACTCTTGTCAAACACAAAGAACACCCACGTGAAGCGAGAATAATCATCAACAATTACCAAGCCATATTTGTTACCGCCAATACTTATGTAGGCCACCGGTCCAAATAGATCCATGTGAATGAGCTCCAACAGGCTTGAAGTAGTGAGGATGCTATTTGGTGGGTGAGGTGCTCCTACTTGCTTTCTGGCTTGGCACGCTTTGCAAATCCTATCTTTCTCAAAATGTACATTTGTTAGTCCAAGGATGTGTTCATCTTTCAAAAGTTTGGCCAAGTTCCTCATACCAACATGGGCTAGTCGGCGATGCCATAGCCAACCCATGCTAGATTTTGCCACTAGACAAGTCTTGGGAGAAACTTTACTTTTGTTGAGATCAACTAGGTAAAGCCTCCCCCTCAAGCGACCCGTAAGGACAATAGATGAATCCTCCCTTCTTATGATGGACACACCCTTATCCAAGAAGTGGCAATCAAAACCAATCTCACTAAGTTGTGAAACCAATAATAGATTGTAACCCAGCGGATCAACATGAAAGTAATTGAATAGTTTTGAGAAATAGGGATATCACCAACGCCGATGACTTCTCCTTTTGTATCCCCTCCATATGCAATAGTTTCCTTTGGTCCTTCCAAATGGAGATAGGATGAGAACATACTCTTTTCTCCGGTCATATGATGTGTACATCCGCTATCAAGCACCCAACTTGATCCACCGGAGGAGTATGCCTACAAAACAATTTAGTTCCTTCTTTTAGGTCCCCAATTTGACTTGGGGCCTTCCACGTTAGCAACCAAAACCTTTGGAACCCATAGAGATCTTTTCACATATATGTTGGACTCATTTCCAACATACGTGGCAACAACTTTACCAACATTGTTGCGTCTCAACACATAGCTAGGAGGTATGTCTCTAGATGCATGAGCCTTGTTCTTGTTGGGATTCAAATTTCTTCTAGGCATAATTGGATGATTCTGAACCTGCATACAAATGTTAGATGCCTTGGAAACATGCTGGTGCTGAGCCTTGTTCTTTTTCTTTAACTTGTCATTACAGACCCCGGAACTTCTGAGAATTTTTTCGGAACCTCCGAGTTTGGCTGTCTGTGTGGCTCGAGGCTTCCAGACTTCGGAACCTCCAGGCTTTAAGGTCGGAACCTCCGTGGTCTAGGCAAATAGAAACCCAGTGCTCTTGAATTCAAGGCATTATTTTTCCTTGATGATTTTTCTTTCATCGGTCTTGCCACCTTCAACATATCCAAAGCCTGGATTCTTGCTTTTCTCTAACACTTTTCTCTTGGTGAATCTTGCCCTTTTGTTCTCTTCACCCATGCATCCTCTAGCTATGATTGAGTTCAACCTAGCAATCTCTTTCTTCATAGCCTCCATGTTAGCAAGATCAGTAGCATAGGATTCAACATCAATATGATGACATCTATCACAACCCTTGCTAGTAGAAGCACTAGAGTCGCCTTTTACCTTCGAAGGATGTGAGGTGCTACTCCAAAGGAGACTATATTGCTCCTCAAGCTCTTCATTCCTCAACTTGAGAGAATTACATTGAGCTTGAGAGGCAGCAAGGTCTTCCTTGAGAGTAGCTATGACACTCTCCTCTTGGTTAACTTCCAAACGCAAAGCCTCAAGCTCACTTCTATCGGAGATAATAGTGTCTTGGCTTTTCTCTAGTTCTACTATTAGCTTAGCCATAAAATCTCTAGATTGCTCATCCATCTTACGAACAAGTTGGTTTGCTTCCTCATCACTAGAATCATCACTAGAGTCCATTTCTGACTCATCACTAGGTTGAGAAGAGGGTTTTGAGTTAGTTTTTACCTTCTCGCCCTTGGCCATGAAACAATGAATGGATGTGCTCTCTTCATCATCGGTCAAGTTGTTGAACAACCTTGAGGTAGAGGGAAGCTTCTTGATAGCCACGGTTGCAATTTTCTTCCCTTCCTCTTCACTAGAGCTTTCATCTCCGGAATTCCATTCATGACCAATATGAGCCTCTCCACCATAGTTTCTTCTCTTGTAATGTGGCTTTTGGTCTTTCTTGTAGTTCCCTTTACCCTTGTCATTCCTATTTTCTCTTTTCTCATTAGGGCAATCCGCAATGAAGTGCTCGGTGCTTCCACAATTGTAGCAAGTTCTCTTTTTATTGTTGGGAAACTTCCTCTTAGCAAACTTGTACCCTTGCTTCTTTAATCCTCTCTTGTATGTCTTCATGAACAAGGCCATGTCCCCAATCTCAACATGAGAGCCTTCATCTTCATCTTCACTTGAGTCACTTGTAGAGCTCTCTACTTCCACTTTCTTGGATTTTGACTTGGTGGGCTTGGATGGAGTAGAATGCTTGGATGAAGTAGTAGGCTTGCTTGACTTGTTGGAATGGAAAGCAAACTCTTTGACCTTCAAGTTGTTCAACTTAGCTTCTAGGTCACCAATTTTCTTTATATGTTGGATTTCCTTGTCCACTAGCTCATGAGTAAGAATTCTTCCAAGAACATCATTTGGGGAGAACTCTTCAAATCTCTTCTTCTCTCTAATCAATGTGACTAGAGTGGGATTCCTTGGAGCAAAGGCCTCCAACATCACCTTCACAACATAGTGATCATCCAACTCATCACCACCTAAACCTCGTATCTTTCCAACTATGACCATTAATCTACCAAACATCTCTTGTGGCCCTTCTCCATCAAATATAGTGAACCTATTAAGCTCGGCCATCAAAATGTTGATCTTGGACTTCTTCACTTTGTCAACACCCTCATGAGCAATGAGGAGGGTGTCCCAAATTTCTTTGGCAATCTCTAGCCCATTAACCCGATTGTACTCTTGAGCACTCAAAGCACTAAGAAGTATGCTTGTAGCTTGAGCATTTCTTTTGATGTTTGCGACGATCACGTGGAGTAAGGTTTCCAAAGTCTTCGGGGTCATAAAAACCTACACACACAATATTCCACAACTCCAAACTCAAACCGGTTAGATAGGCTTTCATCATATGCTTCCATTTAGCAAAGTTAGTCCCATCAAATTGGGGTAATTTTCCAACGGGTATAGTGATATCATCCTTAGATTTTGTTTCCAAAAAATCATAGTTAAAGGATACGCTTCTATAGTCATCATTGGACTTAGCCTTGGGCTTTGGCTTTGGCTTGAGTGTTCTCTTGGGAATTCTTGTGCCATAGTACTCGTCATCCCCATCTCCATTCTCACTAGATGAAGATGATGATGAGGATGATGAGGATGGTGATGGAGATGGCGAAGGTGTTCTCTTTCTTCTCTTCTTTTCTTCTTTCTTCCCTTTCTTCTTCTTTTCTTCTTTCTTCCCTTTCTTCTTCTTTTCTTCTTCTTTCTCTTTCTTCTTGTCCTCTTTCTTGCTTTTCTTGCCATTGTCCTTGGAGCTTTCTTTGATAGCCTTCTTGAGCTTGTCAAATTTCTCTTGGGCTGAGGTGTTCCCTACCTCCGAGGCATCACCTTCAACGTCACTTGGCAAGTCCTCAAATTCCTCCTCCTCTTGCTTGTCATCTCCACTTGCCATATACTCACACGGTTAGGTGTTCGCAAGGATAACTTGCTCTGATACCAATTGAAAGGATCGAGCCAATATGGCCTAGAGGGGGGTGAATAGGCCTGCACACAGAATTTAAACTTTTTCTGCGAAAACACTGTCAGACTCCGGAACCTCCGAGATTATTCTCGGAACCTCCGAACGAGGCAGCCTCCGAGAATAAACTCAAAACTTCCAGGAACTGTTAGAACAGAGCATAGGACTTGAGCTGCAAATAACTTGATGAAAAACAGATCTACCAAATTCTAGGTACTTAGGACCTAGCAAGAAGATTTCTAAGCAAAGAACAAGCTAGGAAGGTACCACAACATAGATCGGGAACAAACCCTAATAGATCTAGTCAAGAACAAGTATGAGCAAGAGCAATGCAATAATATAAACGAGAGCACACACATGAGACAAGGATTTATCCCGTGGTTCAGCTCGCCACAAAGGCTTGCTTACGTCCACGTTGTTGAGGAAGCCACAAAGGCTAGAGACCACAAAGGTCAACTGCTCTCTCACACCTATCACTTTGGGTAATAGGTGGAGGCTTTCCACTAGATCCACAAAGGGTAATACAAACACCTTGGAGCTTCCACAAATCGGGTTGGAGAGCTTCCAAGAACCTCTATCCGTCTAGGAGCAAGGCTCCAAGAGTAATAGATCCACCAAGCATGCTAGGGCTTTTCCAAGTGCTCAAGTTCAAGAGAGAGAGAGAGATTTGCTCACAAACTCACTTCAAGAATCCACTCTCAATCAATGCTAGGCAAGGATTTGGAAGAGAGTAGGTTAGGAGTGAATGCAAGGTGACAGAAATGAGTTAGAACCGTTTTGTTCGGGAGCAGAGAGAGAATAGCCATTGGGGGACCAAGGGGTATAAATACCCCCAGATCCAGAACAGTAACGGATATATTCCTGAGTTCGGAACCTCCGAGAAAAATCTCGGAACTTCCGACCTTTGAAATCTCTACTGACTGTAGCCCGTACGGTTGGAACCTCAGAGAAAAAACTCGGAACCTCCGAACAACAAACAGCAAGGGCAAAACAGCAGCAGATCTCTTCCCTTTGGGTGAGGGTTAGGGTTTAAGAAAGATAGACTATGAGCACTTGAAACCACCCTAACTCACCATTAGTATCCCTCTTGATAGTACAGATTATCCTATACTCAAATTAAAAAGATAAAATAAATAAACTTCTCCAAAGAGCATAGGTATCCTTCTTCATGCAATTGAGGGGTCTCCATTCTTTCTTTTGCACCTGTAAAGTAACTTTATGATGCACACAGTCTCAAAAGCTCATTAGCTCTTTAATTCTGTGGTCAACATCACCAAAACCCTCATAGGGCTTGATTGCACTTACAAAACCCGCGAACCCATTGTTTAGTTCAATGACATGTGGACCCTGTGCAAACTACATAAGAAAACTAGGAGGACTTTCTAGGGTTTCTCATCTCTCCTCTCAGTCACACATCAGAAGGTTGTTGGTGTCGCTGCTAGTATCTCCCCGACCCCACGACAGTGATGCACGCGGCGCACCTTAGCAGCCTCGCTTAGTCGCTCCCTGTTCACCGCCCGCTCCAGCCTCTGGCCTCCGGTGTTCCTCCAGCCCCTAAAGCATCGAGCCACCAACGCTACAAGCGCAACCACCACTCTGGCCCTCCTGTCACCCTTGGCCCCAACTCCCGTCCCTAACTCCTCCAATTCCCTGTCGCCTTGCGATTGCATCGCCAGCACGTCATGTGCTCCACCACCCGCCGCTCCTCGGCGTCCCCTGGTTGCCCGCAAGCCACCTGCACTCCCCTAGAGCATGGGTCTCAATTTGGTCAAGAGGAACTGCAGGATACACCGCCCCTCCCGGACCTTCGTCTGTCAGTGGGATGCACCTCCCCTACTCCCGCTGAGCACCGCACCCAAGGGCCTCTATCTCGATTCGCTCGAGCGGGATCTCAGATTTGCTTGAGCCATCGCCGCTTGTTGCCTGGCGACTAGCAGGCACGAGTACGCCCGTAGGTTTGATACACAATTTGCCTCATAGGCGCGGGTTTGAAAACCCTCTACCTAAGGGTAATGTGCCCGTTGCCATCTATACTCGTAGGACGATTTGGTTGGACACTACCCACCAAGGTTCAAATCTTGATCCTCGCACATTTTTTGGGATTTTCTCAAGATTTAAGGGTGTTGTGCGTTAGGTGGTAAGTGGTGTCCCTGTCGGCAATGAGGCACCAATGGTGACTTTCGGGAATCTTCAAATTTGTCGGGTGCTCGGTCCTTCGGAAGTGCTCATAAGAGATAGGGTTTGTGTACGAGTGTTCATTGAGGTGAGAGTACGTGCGTGTTGTGAGCGTCTGTATTGTACAATGTAATTTAAAAAACAAAAAGTTTCTTATAGTACACCAAACTGAATAATTTTTTTTCTACATTGAGTGATTCCACCACCGACATGCCCCTCCATTTTTTTCTTCCTACTCCTCTGTTCTTCTCCCACACCCTTTTCTCGAGCTCATGTAGGGGGTCAGTGGAGCCGGACCAAAGCTTGGAGCGGAGGAGCCGTGTGCGCCACGGCTGACCCTCCTTTGCTGCATCAGCGCGAGATTCGGCAGGGCGACACGGCCCGCACAACCAAATCTCACGACGCGACGACCGCTCCTCCTCTGCTGCAACAGACGCATCTGCCGCTCCATCTCCGTGGCTCTGTGCTAGACTGCCTCGTCTGCACCGGCGCACCCACGGTGCTGCGGCCGGGGCGTGTTGGTGTTTTAGACCGGAAACCTACTAAGGGGAGTACCCGAAGTAGATGAATGTGGCCTCGCCGAGATCGGTAACCCGAAAGAAGAGACACGTGGAACACAATTTAGACAGGTTCGGGTCGCAAGGTGCGTAATACCCTACGTCCTGTATGCTGCGTAGCTCTGGATTGATTGGGTGTGATTACAAGATGGCGTAATCTGAAGCGTATGAGAGAGGAGGGTCCCTGGCTCGCCTTATATAGTCTGGGAGGCAGGGTTACAAGTCGGTTTATGGAGAGAATACTAGTCGTGTACGTCTAGGAGTCCTCTACACAGTACATGGTATGTGTAGCTTCCTATCCGAGTACTTCTCCACCGTAGTCCTTGCGCCTCACGCCAACAGGTACCGTGCGGCACAAGTCGGGTAGTCCCAGGGGCCCACCGAGTAGTCGGTCCTGGTACCCACCGAGGTAGTGGGCCCAGGGAGGTCCATACGACAAGCCCCCGAGTACTTCGTAGTCGAGTAGGATAGCTTCGAGTAGTCTTGACGACCTTAACGAGTAGTCCTCAAGCATCCCCGAGTACTACAAGCCAAAAGTCCTCAAGAATATTTGAAGCATCCCGAAGCTGGAATGTACTCCAACTGATATTTGAGTAATCCTGAAGTCTTCTCGAGTAGTCCCAAGCGTCCTCGAGTGCTGCTCTTGAAGGTCTTCAACAATACCAGTGTTGTCTTGAAGCCGAAGCTAATATGGAAGTGCGATTGCAAAATCGCACTCCATATGGAGTAGTCCCCGAGCCTTAGGTTGAGTTGTAGACTCTGGCTAAGGGTCCATCTGAAGTTCTGGCAAGATTATCCTGAAAAATCCGGAGAAAAAACCGAAGGACACGTGGCACGGAGCCCTCGAGCCTTGAGTCGAGTACTTCCTCTCGAATTGAAGGGTCATCTTGTATGTAGAGGGTGTCCTGAGTTGCTCTTGAATCTTGTCGCTACTCATGGAGTTGATTTGATGTAGCCGAGCCCCCGAGATGAGGCGCGTCGACTAGTAGAATTTGAAGGGTCAGACGCTGCCGCCGAGTCAGCCGTCTGAAGACTTTTCCATCCGGCCATTGGAGGAGCCGCCGTTGACTTATAAATAGAAGCCGAAACCCTTAGGATTTTTCACCTCACGCACTTGCAGCCATTCCTAGCAGATCATGCCTAGAAACCACCGCCAGTGCGCACTGCCGCCTTAGAGGGGAGTGTAGATCCAAGCGTGCCGCCACCGAAAACCACTGCCTTAGCCCCCGAGCGAATGCGAGTGAAGACCCGGTGCACTTGGAGGATGAAGCCCTCGGCGTCGAAGAGCCTGAAGACCGCCGGTGGGAAGAAAAGGTCCCGTGAGGAGGCCGCCGGATCTGCCGCGGGGACATCGCTGCCGGTGTCTCCACCATGGCCAAATCCCAACCAGGAGTGGAAGAAGTCCAAGGCGAAGACTGAAGATCTGCTGGCGCTCCTCAATAGTGGATTTCTGCGGGAGAAGGAAGTCAATATGTGGCGTGCCGCTGCGGGAGATCCGTATCCCATGGAGAAGAACCCAGATGATATCCCCATGTTCACGCGATTCGTGGAGCGAGGGTTGTCTCTCCCGGCCAGCGATTTCTTCAAGGGGCTCCTGGAGTACTACGACATCGAGTACCTCAACCTCAACCCCAACGGTATCTTCCACACCTCTGTCTTCGTTCACTTCTGCGAAGCCTTCTTGGGGATCAAGCCCCACTGGGTACTTTTCCGGGAATTCTTCCGAGTGAAGCCCCAGCCAAGCGCCAACAACCCCCGAGTAGTTGGGGGAGCCGGCATCCAGATGCGCGAGGATGCCGCGGAGCAGTACCTCGCGTACAAGCTGATCGACTCCAATCAATATTGGAAGTCAAAGTGGTTCTACATCACCAATCACCACCCGGAGCTACCGAAGCCGAGCGGGAAGCAGCCGAAGCACCGGCCCTGGTGGAACTCTGAGCCAACGATGGAGGAGGGTATCCAGCTACCCGAGCTACTGGCGAAGATCAAGGCTTTGAGAGAAGCCGGGCTGAGGGCCGAACATGTGGCCTTCAGCTTCATGAAGCGAAGGGTTCAGCCGTTGATGGCCCGCGACACCTTGGGCTACCAGTACACCGGCGACGGTGACTCGTCGCGGATGCCCGAGGGTGAAGTCGACGACAACGACATCGTTGACAGACTGGGCAGGATCTTCAAGGACATGTCGGCGTACACACTGTGCCCCGTGCCCGAGTACTCCGCTGCGCGTCCGCCCAATGAGGTCAGTAGCCGTACTGAAGTCGGTTACTGATTATGTAGTAGTAGTCATACTCATCCAATGTGCTTCTTGCAGAATGGCGTAGTGAAGTTCGTCTCCGAGCCGGCGTCACCGCCTCGACTTGTCGAGATCCTAGATGAGGGGAAGGGCAAGGCCAAGGAGCGCTGCGAAGTCGGTGAAGGAGACGACACAGTAGTCGTTGAAGATGAGCGTGTTGGAGTTTCTGGTCTTGACGACCACGTCATCCACATAGGCTTCGACGTTCTTGTTGAGTTGCCTCTTGAAGCAGGCCTGGATAGCTCGTTGGTAGGTAGCGCCGGCGTTCTTCAACCCGAAGGACATGGTCGTGTAGCAGTACGCGCCAAACGGGGTGATGAACACGGTCTTCTCCTGGTCTTCTTCCTTGATCGCGATCTGGTGGTACCCGAAGTAGAAGTCGAGGAAGCAGAGCAGGTTGTAGCCCGCCGTGGAATCAATGACTTGATCAATCCGCGGCAACCCGAAGGGGTCCTTGGGGCAGTGCTTGTTGAGGTCGATGTATTCGACGCACATCCTCCACTCGTTCGAGTTCTTCTTGCGGATAAGGACAGGATTGGCGAGCCACTCAGGATGGAAGACTTCTCTGATGAAGCCGGCCGCGAGTAGTTTGGCGAGTTCCTTCTTGATGGCGTCCCGTCTGTCGTCGGCGAAGCGGCGGAGGTGTTGTCGCTTCGGGGTAGCTTTAGGGTCGACGTTGAGTGAATGCTCAATCAACTCCCTGGGCACCCATGGCATGTCTACTGGTTTCCACGCGAAGATGTCGCGGTTAGCCCGGAGGAAGTTGATGAGCGCGTCTTCCTATTTGGGGTCGAGACCCGCCCCGATGGTGGTGGTCTTGCCGCTGTCGCCTATCCCGAGGTCAATTGTCTTGACTAGAACCTCCTCAGCTGGCTGGGCCTTGTTGGCTTTGTCCGACTTCTCTGGGATGTCGAGTTCACTTGGGGCAAGCTTCTTCGACGCAGCGTAGATCTCCATCATTTCATTGGGTACTTGATTCGTAGCTGCGAGTTCCACAGCTTATGTGTCGCAGTCGAAGGATATCTTCAAGTCCCCTTGCAATGAGAGTACACCCGCTGGGCTTGGCATCTTGAGTACCAAGTAGGTGTAGTGGGGTACCGCCATGAACTTGGCAATAGCTGGTCTGCCGAGGATGGCATGGTAGGACGTCTCGAAGTCCGCGACTTCGAACTTGACGTACTCGGTACGGTAGTTGTCCCTTGTTTCCCCGAAGGTAACTGGCAGAACCACTGAGCCCAATGGGATAGCCGTGTTCCCGGGGACGATGCCGTAGAAGGGCGAGGTGCTCTTGGTGAGCATGTGGGTGATGTCGAGCTTCATCTTCTACAAGGTCTTGGTGAAAAGGACGTTGAGCCCGCTTCCACCATCGATGAGGACCTTGTTGAGCTTGGAGCCCGCGACCACCGGCCTTCGGAAGGAGGGGGAACGGTCCCGGTTCGAGAAGCTAGTCCATTGATCCGCGCGGGAGAAGGTAATGGGTACCTCCGACCACCTGAGAGGGGTCGAGAACGCTGGTTCAATGCTCATGACTTCTCGACGGGTAGCTTTTTGAGCCCGTCGGTTGGGTAGTCCGCCGAAGAGGATGTTGACCGTCTTATCGGGTTCCTGGAAATCGATGTTGCCTTCGTCGGTCTTCTTCTTGCCTTTCTTGTCGTGAGGGTGCCGTGGTTGTGGAGTATCCTTGAGCGCTCGCCGGAGTTGGTAGCACTGCTCGGTGGTGTGGTTGCCGTCCAGATGCCACGGGCGCTTCTCTTTCAGCAAGTCTTTGAAGCCGCCGGAGGTCTTCTTCGAGTTCTCCTTCGCAGGGCGCTGGATAGCCACGACAGTGTTGTCTGGCTTGCGCTTGCGGTTGGGACCCGAGTAGTTATTGTTGCGACCGCCTTGGTTCCCATTTGCTGCCGCCGCCGCCCGTGTTCTGTTTGCTCTTGCCACGGATGGCGTCGTACTTGGCGTTGGCCTTGTCTTCTTCATCAGCCCAGGAGGTGATCATGTCCTTAAGGTGGGTGATGGAGCTTGGGCGGCGACGACCGAAGTCTTCGAAGGTGCGACGGTGGTAGAGACCATCTTGGAAGAGGTCGATGACTTCTTTGTTAGAGACATCGACTACAGTGGCGCGCTTGTCGAAGAAGCGCCGCATGTACTTGCGAAGGGTCTCGCCTTGTTCCTGCTTCACCATAGCCAGGTCCATGTGAGTACCCGAGCGGTCCATGGCGCCTGCGAAGTTGCTGGTGAACTGCTCCTTCAGCTGGTCCCACTTGTCGATTGAGTACTTCTCAAGTGACTCGAGACATGTAAGCGGGGCTTGGTCCAGACAGAAGGGGAAGTAGAGGCACTTGGTGTCGTTGTTGCCACCAGCGTTCCGATGGAGTGGGCGTAGCATCTGAGCCACTGCACTGGATCTTGCTTCGCGTCGTACTTGGTGATTCCCAGAGGCTTGAATTTCTCTAGGAGGAGTAGGTTGCGAAGCCGCGTAGAGAAGGCAGGGAAGTCGTCGTTGTCACCTGCATTGGAAGCCTTCTTGCGTCTTAGTTCTTCGATTTTCTGGCAGGTGTCGAAGCCGCCACGTGAGGCGCCGGAGACGTGGCTGTCCGCATGGCCTCGGCCGCCGTGGTCGCCATCGCCCCCAGCTCTCCTGTTAGCCCCATGGTTGGAGCTCCCGCCGTCGTTGCCTCAACCGCCAGGATCGCGGTGAGGGACGATCTCCCGGTCACCACCAGCACTGTTGCCACCCTGAGAGGGTCCACCAGCTGTTGCCCAAGTACGGTTGGGGTTACCTGGTAGCTCCCCTCGAGTACGGTTGCGATCGATGTCCGCACTGCAACTTGTGGCTTCATTGTCGCGGTTCCGACGCGGGGGGGGGGGGGGGGGGGGTGAGCGACTCTTGTGTTGACTCACATGAAGTAGGCATCTTCCGCGAGCTTGGCGATGACTTGTCCCGCGCGCATCCCCTGAGCCTGACATGCTATCGTAGTGATAGACATGAGGCATTGCTCTGGGGTAGTGTATTCCCGGCTCTCGACTTGGTCGAGTGCTTCTGCGAGGTTGCGGATGGGGAGGGACTCGCGGAGACGTCAGCACCGTTCGTTCCGCTTTCTGTTGCGTTCACATCGGGCGTCTCTGTTGGCGGTGGTCTCGTTGGCGGACAGCTTGTCCGCTGAGATGTCCTCAAGGTATTGGTCAGGGACCGTCCCTGAGGGCCCTGGCGTCTCGTTGGTAGTCATGAAGACTTGTCGATCAGGAGAGCCAAGGCTGGAGTCGCTGGTTGCCACCTCTGTAGGAGTGTGCTCCCCAGCTGGAGCAAGCGGTGTTCCCTCCTGGAAGGGAAGTGAGTCGAGGTACGCGACGCAGCGTGAGTTCCCTCCTGTCAAGTCTGTGGGCTTGCAGTCTGGCCAGTAGACAAATCTCCCGGCGGGTGTAGATGTTATAACCAGGCCGGAAGCTGGTCCTGACAGGCGTTGCTCTGTGGAGTTGTTCTTCGGACTCGGGCTCGTTAGGGTCCGACCCGAAGTCGAACTCGTAGGAGGAATCCGAGTAGAAGCCGGAGAGAGGATTGGAGTCCGAGTTGTAGCACGGGGCGGTGTCAGAGTTCGAGTCGTACTCGGGTACGATCTCCTTGCCGGCCCAGCGCGTGGTGGGAGCCTTCGAGTGGGCCCTGCTGATGTTGCGATGTCCACGTGCGAAGCGCTCACGGAGTGGGGAGGCCGCATGCGATGGCTGGGTAGCCGGCTCGCATGCGATAGCCCACGGGGACGTCGAGTTTGAGTTGGAGTTAGATCCAAGCTCGAAGTCGGCGTGTTGGTTGTAGAGCGAAATTTCGCCGAATTTTCCGGCGAGATTGCCTGTGACTACTTCGGGAAGCGTCACGAGCCCAGTCTCCGGGTTGGGCGACATGGTGAGGCGGCGTTGGAAGGATCCAGCACCGTCAGCGGTGCAGACCCAGGAGTCGAAGACGAAGGTGTCGCCGCGCTTGAAGGCGACGGTTGGCTTGATGAAGATGGAAGCCGTCGAGTTCGCCATGTGATCTTCGGCGAGACCCCCTACCTGGCGCGCCAGCTGTCGGTGTTTTAGACCGGCAACCTACTAAGGGGAGTACCCGAAGTAGATGAATGTGGCCTCGCCGAGATCGATAACTCGAAGGAAGAGACACGTGGCACACAATTTAGACAGGTTCAGGCCGCGAGGTGCGTAATACCCTACGTCCTGTATGCTGCGTAGCTCTGGATTGATTGGGTGTGATTACAAGATGGCGTAATCTGATGCGTATGAGAGAGGAGGGTCCCTACCTCGCCTTATATAGTCCGGGAGGCAGGGTTACAAGTCGGTTTATGGAGAGAATACTAGTCGTGTACGTCTAGGAGTCCTCTACATAGTACATGGTATGCGTAGCTTCCTATCCGAGTACTTCTCCACCGTAGTCCTTGCGCCTCACGCCAACAGGTACCGTGCGGCACAAGTCGGGTAGTCCCAGGGGCCCACCGAGTAGTCGGTCCTGGTACCCACCGAGGTAGTGGGCCCAGGGAGGTCCATACGACAGGGCGTGGAGGTGGCCATCATCTGGCCCAGCGGGGAGCATGAGCTCCGCTCGGGCGTGGAGGCGGCCACCATCTAAGGTGGTGGCGACGCATGGAGCACGAATGCGGAGGTGACGGCGCAGGGGAGCTCGAGCTCCGATCAGGTGTGGCGTTGGGAGCTCGAGTGCAAGGGAGCTCGAGCTCCAGCCGGCTCGCGGAGGTGTCACCGCGGACTGACAATGGTGGATTGGCTCAGGCTCAGGTCGGTTGCGGTGAGGGAGGGGAGCTCCAGGCGGCGTGTTGCTTCATCCTTGTCGGTGGTGGTGCTCGATTTGATGATGAGCAAGCTCGATTTGGTGCTGAGGTCAGCATAACGCTCTTCTTCCCATCTCCAATGGCATTGAAGAATGGGAGAGCGCTCAGCGACAAGGAGCCTGAGCTCCAGTGGCGGCGGCAGCGAAGTTTGAGGGGCACTGGGCAGCCCTGGTAGGAGGTGAGGCAGGCAAGTGAGGTCGACGGCGGTGGAGAAAGGACAGCGTGCGTGGGATATGTGCGCTCGCGGGAGGAAGAGACGACAACAATGACCAAGTAGGGCTCCCTATAAACCCAAGGAGAAGGGGTCGTAGGGGGGAACTGGGGGCTGTGAACAATTATTGGGGCTGCAGTTCGAGTTCTGTTGTAGTTCATTTTTTACTCTCAACTCCTACTTTTTGAGTTGAGGCTAAAGTAGGGACTACTTTTTGAGTTGAGGCTAAAGTAGGGACTCTGCTAGAGTTACTCTCAGACGTTGCTTCTAAGTATCCTAAGATCACAAGTATCTTCCTTAGTCGACCACATGACAACATTCAACTGTGAACTTAGGCTTGGCGTGGCATGATGGAGCCATCGATCGATCGGGGTCCACAGGGTATTGGTAGGCTGATGGCAATGGTCGATAAGATTGTGGAGGAGATGGCATTGCAACAATCTTACCATGCAAAAAAAACTCGTAATGGCATATGAGAGGCTGTTCATCACAATTTACAACCAAGAACCATCCTAAAAGATAATCAGTGTAAGCAAGATCACAAAACCAACTCAATCGATTGATCATGTACGTGACAAATTAAACTGGAATAATCACGATTATTCACAAACCACAACTATAGTGCAAGTAGATATTGTTAGCATCATATTATACCCGGGAACATATCAAGTGCAAACTAGAAACTTCCAATCAAAGTCGCAAAATGCTGGTCCAAGGGGGCAACTAACGTGGGCAACCTTAATCCCTCCTCCACCTCCAACGATTGAAAAGGCTGATCGATAGTTGGACAACACTTGTGTGGAGAACATCTAGGTGTGGACGGCGTGGCTCTGAGCACGAGAGAGGTTGTACAAGAGTGACAGGTCTCAGTGGCTTTTGACTCAAGCTCTTTGGAAAGTTGGATCGGATCATCACCTTATGATCATGTTACTGCGGCGGCCGCGACGACGACAGGTCCACCATTACCCAACCCAAACCCAACCATCGTCTCAGCTCTGTGTCTGCCTCCCTTGACCAAGCAATAGCATTATCGTCATCGGCACACCCGCGCCACCACAACCCCACGACCACGAGTCTGTCACTGCTCGTGTACCCTACCCATCCAGGTCACTGCACAGTGCACCGCACGAATGATTTGTTGAGATGAAGACGATGTCAAAGGCTCAAAGCACAAGCGCATGCATGGAGCGAGAGTGAGCCTGCTGTGGTCGATGTGAATGCAGGTTGCAGGATATCATCAGATCAGGCGACACTGTGGACAGGCAGGCCCGACGTCAAGAACGGAAGGAGGACACACGGTGAGGGGGCCGCCGGGTCCATCATCTACTGGCCGGCCGGACCACTCCTCCTCTTGTCCGTGTCTCTACTGCGGCCGGCCATCGACGTCGTCGAGGCGCCATCGGCCGCTGGCCTTGCCTCATGGCATGGCCCCGATCAGAGAATCGCAGGTGCCTGCACGTGGGACATGATTTATATAGCGCTAAGAGCAACTCTAAGAGAACTTGAAAAAATTAATCCCAAAATGATGTATTGTAGGTTGTGCTAAAATTTTTCTCTGCCCACAACATATCGACCCATAACAGAACCCTAATAACTAGCTCCCAATATTTCAAAACAAGCCACGCCCAATTAAGTATACCCATTAGTTGGGTTGTCCACCAGATGAACACATCTCCGACCCGAACTCTCCAATGCTGGCTCACATATGCACCTCCTCGGGTGAACTCAAGAGCCCAAGCACCACCGTGAAAAATAGTCTATAGTAAGCATATGTTTGAAACTCAGCATACTGGTTGATGTGTGATATGTCTATTCCTCTTCCTTTGCGGTTCCTCCTCTGAATTGACCCCTGCAACCCGTTGGATGACCTCTAGTCTTTGGATGCAATGACATCAAAAATGAGTTGTTGTTTACTTATGGTTGAAAGGCATCAGAGCGGTCGTCGCTCGATGGGTACGACACCACCGAAAGGGAACACAAATAGCCAGTGGCAAGGGATGCCATTGGAGGATGGGGATGTCCTCTGCCTTGCAGATCACCAGGCAGGTCAGGGTTGTCGCTGCTACACCTCTGCAAAATTTTGTTTATATCTCGGGTTTCCTTGTGTAAGTTCTTAAGAGGTGGAAGGGCGAACATAATTTTTTTTCTCTCGCAGATTCCTGATGTAAGTTAAATCTGGATTTGACAAGTGAATTATGTCAAACTTTTGGAGATGAACTCTTTTTTACTTGCCATATCTTTTTAGAAGTTGGCTTTCTAGAAGTTGGCAAAATACAAGATTTGACAAATAAAATTTACAAACTCTCAAAGATGCTCGGGGTGAGATTAGCATTCTCTTAAAGATGCTCTAGCGACTGGTCACAAACACATTGACTCCTTTTCCATGATTGGATTTTTTTAGTTTGGTTTCCTTCATTGATTGTCCCGCTGTTTCAAAGCGGTCCAGTCCGTCTTGGACTTAACAAAGGCCCAAAGCCCAGCCTTGCTCCACACGGTGTGAGGCCCTAACTTAGTAACTTACACGTTGCAAAACCTTTCGTTATGACTTATGAGATGCTATGCAAGTGAGTATATTGTTCGTGTTGTTGTGTCAGTGTTGTGATGATTGCTATCCGCCCTAAATATCACCTTTTGTTTATCCAACACTGATTATTTGCGAGAAGTGAAAGAAAGATATTACCTTTTCTTAGCAATCGGATTTATCTCAGATTCAAACCCACCAAATCAATCGAGAGGACGAAAAGAGGGGGATTCAAATTCTTGATGGAAAATAGTTGTACAACGATAATAAGCTATCCGTCATTTCAGCCCACTCAACAAACCTCTTTTCTAAGTTGAAACTTTTCATGACATGCATGGCATAAACACGTGATGTACACAACGCTATTTTATGTTATGAGCACATCCAATCCGGTAAATCATTGAGATCGACGAATTTACCATTAATGTTTCACTATCGGCGGGCATAACGTCTATCACTGAAAGAATAGAACTCATTAAAATTCTGAAACAAATTTAGAAAAATATGAGCATCAGTGCGGAGCTAGAACTCAAAACGATGGTAGATATAAAGGTCATAGAGATCTTATTTTTCCATGATTTTTTTACTATGATATTATTAGATCCTTTTGACGTGAATGCATGGAAGGAGGTAGTTGGTCCATCGAGCCTCATGGTATGAAAAAGTTCCACGTGTCAACACAAGCTACGTGTTTTATGAATGGGGATGTTTGCACGTGACCGGTGGCGTCACTGCGATAAGTTGTACTCCCTTCGTATCGTTTTAAATGACATTTCCTACGACTTTACGAGAATTAAGGAAGACATGGATTTACTGTTGTGCCTGAAAGAAGGCTAGGCGCAGGATTGATTTGGTGTAACGCCTTGCCTCTCCCTGGCCGGCGGCTCCATGTTAATATAGGCAAGGAATATCCCCTTGCATGGAATTACAAAGAGTCCTAGAGATAGAGATGCGCCAGCTAGAGTTCTAAAGATTTACAACAAACTAGAGATATACATGTACAACAATTTAATCTAACCGGCACATCTACATCTCATGTACATTACATTATCTTCATGAGCATATCTACTCTATCTAACACCCTCCCTCAATCTTAACCGAGCAAGGTTGAGATTGGTCTTGAATTTCTCTAACTGTTTAACAGTCAGCGCTTTGGTGACGCCATCTGCCACTTGATCTCCAGTGGGAACATAATCAATCTGCAATAAATTGTTTGCTACTATTTCTCTTAGAAAATGATAATCAACCTCTATATGTTTAGTTCTAGCATGAAACACAGGATTGGCAGAAAGATACTTATCTCTTATGTTGTCACACCATAGCCGAGCCATAGGAGGGCTCATAATCCAATATCTCTCATTAATGTTTGTATCCACATTACTTCTGCCGTGGCATTTGCTATCGCCTTGTATTCAGCCTCAGTACTAGATCTTGAAACTGTTGCCTGTTTTCGTGCATTCCAGGAAATCAGATTAGAGCCTAAGTAAATGGCAAAGCCTCCTGTTGATCTCCTGTCATCAAGTGAACCAGCCCAATCTGAATCTGAAAATGCACTGATTAGCATGGACCTGGACTTTCTAATCTTGAGTCCAATCCCTGTATCAGACTTTAGATACCTCAATATCCTTTTCACTGCAGCCCAATGCACCGTTTTAGGTGCATGAAGATACTGGCATACCTTATTCACAGGAAAAGATATATCTGGTCGCGTGAGAGTTAAATATTGAAGAGCACCAACAATACTTCTATACCGTGTAACATCATTAGGACCCAAGGGTGTTCCTTCAAAAGCTGATAATTTTTCACTCGTCGAAAGTGGAGAGCTAACAGGCTTGCAATCAGACATATTTACTTTCTTTAATAAATCTGAAGCATACTTGTCTTGTGACAAAATAATTCCATTAGGTACCTTATTAACTTCAATACCAAGGAAATAATGCAGTTCTCCCAAGTCTTTTAAAGCAAACTCCCATCCTAGGCTTCTTAGCAAACCCTAAGTGGCTTCTTTAGTTGAGCTTGCTACTATGATATCGTCGACATAAATAAGTATATATACACAAACATAGCCTTTGTTAAAATAGAATAGTGAGGTGTCTGCCTTTGAAGCCTTAAATATGAGACTAAGCAATTTTGTACTCAATCGAGCATACCAAGCTCGTGGGGCTTGCTTCAATCCATACAAGGCTTTGTCTAGTTTGCATACGAACCCTGGTTTGTTTTTATCTTCATACCCCGGAGGTTGTTTCATATAAACCTCTTCTTCTAAAATACCATGAAGGAACACATTTTGTATATCAAGCTGCCTTAAACTCCAGCCCCTTGAAACTGCTATTGACAATATAATTCTAATTGTATCCATCTTTATAATAGGACTAAAAGTATCCTCATAATCTATACCAAACCTCTGTTTATATCCTTTTGCAACTAGGCGAGCTTTATACTTATCCAGAGTTCCATCTGCTTTTCTTTTAACCTTCCATACCCATTTGCAATCAATAATGTTGCTGCCCTTTTTAGGAGGAACTAAATGCCAAGTTTTGTTTTTCATTAAAGCACCGTACTCAACATCCATAGCAATACGCCAATTTTGATCACCTAAGGCTTCATCTAATGAATGTGGTTCACCCGTTGATGTATAAAAACCATAACGCACAGTGCCATCAGTATATACCTTGGGTTGCCGTATGCCTGCTTGTAGTCGAGTACGAGGTCGCTCAGGTACAGGAGAGGGAACATCTGGTGCAGCAACCTGACTTGCAGGCGATGAAGCACCATGGGCATCTGAAGTAGCAGGCGCACCGGATCCTCCCGTGGGCACACCGGATCCTGCCAGAGGCGCCAGAGACGACAGCAGTGCTGTCGGGGGACCAGCCGGCATTCCCGTCCCGTGTCCCCCTGCCACCGACACACCAGACGACGTGGCCAGTGATGATTGGCGCGGGGTGGACGCAGGCGGCGCGGGCGGTGGATCCGCCCCAGACTCTGGTGCAGGCACGGCAGGGGGCGATCCCGAGGGGGATTCTGTCAGCGAATCTACCCCGGGACTTGCTCCTGGATCCTCTGTGGCACTGTGTAGCTGATGATTCTGTAGTTCTTGATCAACAGGGTTAGATATATTAGAATTAGTCATATGATCATCTATTAATTCATCCCCCAATGGATTTAAAAGGTGGGAAGGAAGGAGTAGCACTTCTTGACAAAGACGAGAGCCTGCATTAGCATGGAGCTTGGAAAAGGGAAAATTATCTTCGTCAAAAACAACATCACGAGATATATAAACCCGGCCACTTTTAACATCAAGGCATTTGAATCCTTTATGTAAATTACTATAGCCAAGAAAGACACACTCCTTGGATCTGAATTCAAGCTTTCGCTTATTATAAGGTCTGAGATGAGGCCAACAGGCACATCCAAAAATCCGGAGGGAAGAGTAATCGGGTTTGGTATGATATAAGCGCTCTAGGGGCGTGGAGAAGTCAATAACCTTGTTGGGTATTCTATTGATAAGATATACAGCAACAAGAAAAGCCTCATCCCAGAATTTTAATGGCATTTATGCATGAGCGAGGAGGGACAACCCTACTTCCACTATGTGACGATGTTTTCTTGCGGATGGACCATTTTGTTGATGGGCATGAGGACAAGAAACAAGATGAGATATTCCTATCTTGGTAAAGAAGGGATGAAGAGCTTCATATTCACCTCCCCAGTCGGTTTGTATAGCAAAAAATTTTCGGTCAAATAATCTCTCAACAAGAGTTTGAAAGTCACGAAAATTTTGAAAAACCTCAGATTTAAATCTCAAAAGGTATATCCAAGTGAATTTGCTATAGTCATCCACAAAGCTAACATAATATATATATCTACTAACTGAATCTGGCGCAGGCCCCCATACATCAGAGAAAACAAGCTCAAGGGGATGATTAGAAGTGCTAGTAGATTTTGGATATGGTAACTGATGACTCTTTGCCTTTTGACAAGCATCACACACTGATATTTTATTCGACTTTGAACGAAAGGGAAGATTATTATTCCTAATGACTTTCTCAACTATAGGAACTGCAGGATGACCTAAACGACTATGCCACCACTCGAAGGATGGCTTATTGACTCCATAGACTTGCTTGACGACTGGTGAAGGAGGAAGAGGATAAAGTCCCCTTTGGCATGGCCCTCTAAGCAGCGTGTTCCTCGTGTCCCAATCCTTTATACAAAAGAAATCAGGATGGAATTCAAAGAAAACATTGTTATCTAATGTAAGACGATGAACAGGGAGAAGATTTTTCTTGGTGGAAGGAACATGCAAAATACTTTTCAGATTTAAATCTCGATTAGGGGTATGAATAATAGAGTGACCAACATGACTAATTTCCATACTTGTACCACTGGCAGTATGAACTTGATCCCCACCATTATACTTCTCCCTGAATGAGAGCTTCTCTAGTTCTCCAGTTATGTGATCGGTTGCCCCGGTATCTGTGTACCAATTTTTGTCAACATTGTATGACTTCATTGCTGCTCCAGCCTGCCTATCTTCAGGGACGAAGTCCTCTTCGAAGCGGTGCCAACACCTATCTACAGTATGGCCCTCCTTGAAGCACACTTGGCAAACCGGGCGTGGTGATGAATTGTTGCCACCACGGCCTCGGCCTGTACTGCTGCGTTGGCGTTGAGAGTTGGAGGTGTAGTTCGTGTTGTTGCTGCTGCTATTGCCCCGACCACGACCATCACGACCGCGACCAGGAGCACCACGACCACGTCCTCCACGACCACCTCGATTTGCCATATTTGCCGAGGAGTCGTTGCTGCCAGTCATAAGCTCCATACGAGTTTCAAAGGACAGGAGTTGTGAATAAAGTTCACTTACAGAGATTGGATCTGGTCTTGCAACAAGAGCAGACACAATCGGATTGAAATCGAAGCCAAGACCGGTGAGGATGTATTCCACCAGTTTAGCATCGTCGAGACGTCTTCCAGCCGTAGCCATCTCATCACCGAGGCCCTTCATCTTGCTGACGTACTCCGCCACGGTCATGTTGCCCTTCTGGGTTGTGGCGAGGGCCAGGCGTGTATTGACCGCCCGTGCCCTAGTTTGCGATGAGAACATCGCCTCAATCACACTCCATGCTGCTGCTGCGTCTTCCTGGTTGGACACCTGGACGAGCACCTCTCGCCCTAGATTCCCAAGGACGGAGCTCAGGACCTGCTGATCTTGAGCATACCACTCATCATACATCGGATTGGATGATGATACGTCCTTGTTGTCCACCTTGGTGACGATCTCCTTGGAGGGTGCCGGCGTGTCGCCAGTGAGATGACCAACAAGTCGTGCCCCCCTGACCGCCGCCAAGATCTGTGCCTTCCACATAGCGTGATTGGCTTTGGAAAGTTTTTCAGATATGGCAATGCCAACCAAAGGATTGAGGGGATTGGCGAAAGAAGAGGAAGAAGAAGACATGATTGATTTCGTGGATTGGATCTAGGCTCTGATACCATGAAAGAAGGCTAGGCGCAGGATTGATTTGGTGTAACGCCTTGCCTCTCCCTGGTCGGCGGCTCCATGTTAATATAGGTAGGGAATATCCCCTTGCATGGAATTACAAAGAGTTCTAGAGATAGAGATGCGCCAGCTAGAGTTCTAAAGATTTACAACAAACTAGAGATATACATGTACAACAATTTAACCTAACCGGCGCATCTACATCTCATGTACATTACATTATCTTCATGAGCATATCTACTCTATCTAACAGTGCCCCCTGAACGAACTCACCCTCTCCAACTGCCGCCCATCCGAGCATCCGTCGCACTCCGTAGTGATGATTGACTACATTGGGAAGGGGTAAAACTGGAAGTTAGCATGTACATTGAATGGGAGCGACAAATATTTTTCATTCCTTTCTAATTGAACTACCGGCGTCAACTAAAACGATATAGAGGGAGTAGATCTGAAAACAATTTCAGAACCCATAACATAATCATCATAGTATTCTGAATAATTCTGATGGCGATAAAAGATATAGTTTGCCATATTGTGAACTTCTAGCCACCAATGACCACCGATTGATTAGCCTCCCCTGGCCCCCACCTCCCTGAAGCACACACACACGAAATGAAAATAAATCCAGTACGGCAGCTGCGGCATCAGCCGCAACGTCGTCGCCGGCCACAAGAAATCGACGAAGCATCTGCCGGATATTTACAAGGGATTGTTTAATGAGCAAACAGTAACATCACACCTACTTAAGAACACTTCACATCAGGATAATATTTTTTCTGAAAACTTTGTTGTTTTTTAAATCACAGGTGTAAGATTCTGACCGGACAATGATTGGACGAGGAATTAATAAGCATAAAAATGGCAGGTTCGCAGCTGGGTCATTCCGTGTTCGTACCACCCAAATAATTTGATCTACTCATCAGTCACTGCCATGCGTTGTTTGTTAGGTGTTTTATCTCGAAAAGATGAGCCAGATCTTGTCTCGTGTCGACGTGTCCTACCGTTGCTGATCACCTTGCGTTGGTTGTTTATTACACGGGGCCTCGATAGGAGGGGCACAAGTAAGGATTAGGGTCAATCATGCATGATGATAGTTTTTGGATACCCATCTTTGCCTTGAGCCAATCATCATATATTTTTGAAAAAAAAAACAAAAAGAAAGCAAGACGGCCTTGAGCCTGTCATTCACTCGTAAAGCCAGTAGTACGATTAGCGATTTGGATTAAACAAGTAAAAGCTTTTTAGGATGGTCCTGCTTTGTCGCCTTTAAATTACTCTACTTTTACTTTATATCTCACTATACTCGATGTACTTTGTTGATCAGTCCCAGTGACTGGTGCAAATCTGAAAGGGGGGTCATGTGTCAGCGACAGGTCAGCAATGGTTCTAGTGAGTAAGCTAGAGGCGTCCCGAGCACTAGGATATTGGCCCTGTTTAGACGGTAGATGTTAGTGTTAGTGGTAGTTTTTAACACTTCCAAACCAACACATTGGATGTTTGGATGGAAGTGTTAATTTGCATTTAAAGTAATTTTTTCAATCATTTGAAAAAGAAGAGGAAGAGAGAAAAATGGTGGGTCCACCAATGTAACACCAATTTCCACCTCTTGGAGGTGTTAGTTTTTAGGGAGTGTTAATTTCACCTAACACCAAACTAACACATGTGTTTGACTCCAAAGTGTTAGTTTTGGTATTAATTTGCTACAAACTAACACTAACACCTTTATCCAAATATGGCTATTGTTATCGTTATTGTGGCCTCCGAGTCAGATTTGTCATGTGTCTAGTACATGGCATGACAAAATTTGGGTGACTCCTAGGAAGCAAGGCAGCCGTCCGCTTTGCCCCTTGCTTGTGTTCCCCGGTATATTTTATTTTGACAGACATCTTCAGTTTTCTCAACAAAAAAAAAACTCCAACACTTGTACTTTTCAGTCTGAAATTTTAAAAAAAAAATGGATACGTAAGACCACTGACATTTATCAAAAGGATCCAACTGTACAAAGTGTAAGTGTGTATGTACTCTCTCCGATGAGTGAAAAAAATAACCACCCCTTGAATGATAACACGAATACATGTGGCTCCCGGCAGAAGGGAGATGGTTAGTAGCGTTGCCAATTCGCCGTAGACACGGCTGTCCTGATTGCAGGATGAGATGTATATTCTCAATGATTCAAGCTTTGTTTATTCGGGTCCAGGTCCAGGCCATGGCCATTGGTTTCGATTCCCCCGGGCCCCCACGCAGAAGATGCAGACCAGAGGCGCCGCGTGCTCTGCTCCTCATCATCGGCCCTATTTGGATACTCTGGCAGGGTTAGAGTTAGAGGCTAGTTTAACTCTAAATTGCACCCTAAACTAACTCCTACGATTTCAGAGGTGTTTGGATGAAAGGGTTAGAATGACATTAAATGTAATTTTCAATCATTAGGTGTGAGCGGAGGGAGAGAGAGAGAAAAGTCACTTTTTGGTGGACCCAACACATTTAGGCCCGACCCTAATAAGCACTCTTGGGTGGGATAGTTTTTTGGGTGGGTTAGATGAAAACTAGCCTAATCTAACCCTCATGTTTGATATCTTTTGTGGTAACAGCCTCCAACTAACCAAAACTAACTCTAGCCCATGAATACAAACAGGGCCATCATCACCCTCCCACAGTTCCCCTCCCAAGTGGTTCTTCAGTCCGGTCCGGTACTCCGGTCCGGCGCGGAACAATGCACAATAATCATCATCGCTGTTCCTCCGAAAGTGGATACGGAGAGGGGAAAAGGCGAGAGAGCTTTTTCGTGGAGTAGTAGTACGCCAGTTTTTGTTCCCATGTGCCGGGCGGGACCCACCCTCCGGTTGTGGGCACGTACGGCACCGGTGACCGGTGGCGGTGGGGGATCGGAGCGTACTGTACTGTGTCCGCGCATTGTCGCTGTCACGCACGGGATTTGTGTGGCCTTCGCGCCCTTCGGGTGTCGTCTTGGAGCAAGCTGGGATTTGCAGACCAGGATGCAAGAGGCAGGCATCGTGACAATGGCCATCCGAGATAACTGTTGGCGTACGCGCTTTTGCGTTGCGACGAACTGCTAAAACACTAGTCCGACAACTGGAACAGTCGACTGCCACGTAACATTCGTGGTGGCAGCAGCGTATGCATTTAGCACCGCATTATTAGTGCTCAATAATGCAGCAAATCATTCGGGCTTTAATTTCGGGGAGCGGGACAAATTAAGCGCGCGCACATGCGCATTCCGCTTCGGTCTCTCGAGCGCGAGCCGGCCGCGGTGCGCTGTGGCGTCGCCTTTTCTGGTAGCTAGCTCCGATTCCGGGTCGCAGTTGTAGGGACCGAAAATAACTCTGAACGTACTGAACCCTGTTTGTTCGCGAGGATCATTCTCAGGCAATAAACAGCAGCGCCAGCATTACATATGGCTCGCTCTCAAAGGAGATCCCTCCCGTGCAATCGGTCTCTGTGTTGTGTTGATGGGTGCGTGCGCGAGTGACTCGTCAGCCACCGCCAATAATGCGCGCGTGACCGACCCGTGCTTGAGAAACAAGAGCCGGCCACCTGCCGGTCACTAGGCCAAAAATGATTTGTGCAACTGACAGCCGTCAGCACGGTGGGGCGCAGGGACGTCGGACCAGCAACCGCTAGCATTGAAGCATCAGTACTAGCGGTCGACATAAACCACCCGCCAGCACAAATGGTACCATTTATGCTGGCGGGCGAGTTATGTCGACCGCCAGCATAGAAGGTTTAGTGTGGGCGGTCTACATAAGCCAACCGTCAGTACAAATGGTCTCATTTCTGCTGGCGGGTGGCTTATATCGACCGTCAGCAGGGATCTTTACTACTGACGGCTTTCATATGCACCTGCCAACACAGTGAAGCTGAAAATAGCTTGAAATTGATACAAGTCACCAATGTTTCAACATGGACAGCAACAACAAGTCAAATTCAAACTGAAATATCAACACAAACAACACCTTAGAAAGGTTTATTTCACACAAACAACATGCATGATGACAAATATTTCAAAGCATACTTAAAACCAACACAAATTAAAGTACACTACAATAGGGTACTCACTCACAAATCAACACAACTTTGCCTCACTCAAATTTCTTAGACAGTTCGGTTGTGATATAGCTACCAAGCACTAAACCTACTATCAAGACCACAATAGTAAGGATGGTGCCCTGCATGCAGAATCCTTGATTTTTCTTGTGCTTCTTTCGATAACCAATGTCCGCCATAATGTCATTAAGTTGCCCTCTATGGTCTGCAAGTTCAGCCTCAATTCATTACTCGCTATCTTCAAATCACTCATCCCCACCATCATATCAGAAAATGACACACTTCATCTGATTCCATTGATCCAGAATTTCAGAAATTGTTGGTGGTGCCGGTTGTGGCTCCTGCACCTGCCCCGGTGGATACACAACACTAGACGGTTGTGGTGCCACTTCTGGCGGTGCAGCAGCGAAACTGCTGAACGTCTGATAGTTTGGCGGCACCAAATGAGGGTGAAATTTTTTCAAATGGTGGAGGTATTGATTTTCCAAACAACTTCCTGACATAATTTAGGGTCCTCCTACAAGAATAAAGAACAAATGTGGCTTCCATCAATAAATTGGATAATTCTATAGACATAAAATTATATCAACTGAATCATTAATAATCAACAAATGTGGATAATTCTATATCAACCGAATCACTAATAATCAACAAATCTACTAATATTATATCAACCGAATCAATAATAATCAACAAATCCTACTAATATTATATCAACTAATAATCAACTAATAATCACTAATATTATATCAACTGAATCAGTACTAATCAAATGCATTAGGGGATGAGATGAAAATCAAATCACGTGGTTGTTCGGTCACTTGTAGATGATGTCATTTGCCTTGGTCTTGAACCAAACCAACCGGAGCCGACAGTCCCTACAAGTCAGCAGGGGGAGAGGCACGAATTGGCTAAGGTTCGGCACCGCGGAGCTGCTCGCCATGCGGCGGTGATGCTGCTCGACGTCGGTCGAGGAACTGGAGGTTGAAGAGTGGGTCAACAGTTTGCCTCTTCGAGCTCCTCCTCCGCCGCAAGATAGCTGCGACGGCGGCCGCGGCGCACGGGTCTTGCGGGCAGCGAGCGAGTTGGCGGGGCCGAGGCGGCGGCGTGCGGGCGAAGCTCACGAGCGGCGGTGGCGGTGGCGGGGACGGGGGTCGGTTGCGGCCGCGGCGGGGCTCGCGGCTGCTTGCGGCGGCGGCTAGGGTTGGGAGCGACTGTGTGAGTGAGTGAGTGGTTGAGTCAAACCGCGTCCCGACCGGAGTTATTCCGACAAGTGTGCTGGCGATTGGCTTAAGAGCCCGCCAGGAGAGATATTAGTGCTGGCGGTTGGCTTAAGTGGAGCGCCAGCATAAATGTACACAGTGCTGGCAGACAACATAAGGAACCGCCAGCACAGAGATTACTGCTGGCGGTTGCCTTATGCCACCTGCCAGCACTGTGCCTTCTATAAATATAGATCAGACCCTTCTTCCCAGCAACCTTCCAATGGCAATGTGCCCGAGAGGAGCTCGGGAAAAGCTCCAAAAATACCAAATTTAGGGGGGAAGGTTTTGCTCTTGATTTTCTTGGAGGAAGTGGCTATATAAGGTGAGTTTGTGCTAGTTTAATTTTAGTTTTCTCCTTTTATTCATGATTTCTATGTAGATAGAGATCTAGATCTAGACCTAGGGTTAGCTAGGAGAGAGGGGAGTGAATGTTCATAATATAGAAGCAAGTTATATTAAATTATATAAGTTATTAGTTTGCCATTAATAGCAAGTTTACATTATAGAAGCAATTATATTAAATTATTATTGCAATTATAGAAGCAAGTTTACATATTAAATTATATAAGTTATTAGTTTGTCATTAAAATTATTAGCTTCATTAATTAAAATTAGAATTTAGTTTTGTTCTGGTTTTTACGTATTAAATGAAGCATATAGCATACCGAGTTTATAATATAATTATTTTTTATAGGTTATTTAAGATGGAACAAAGAGCATGGATGTATGGCATACGGAGAAATTCGTCTACATTCTTGACAGAGTTAACAAACTTTCTTGAGGTTGCGCAGAAGCATGCCCAAATTTCTAGGACAAAGCAAATACATTGTCCATGTTGTGATTGTTGCAACAAAATTATGTGGGAAGATATTAATGCCATCAAGATGCATTTGATAAAGCGTGGTTTTGTGAAAGAATACAAAACTTGGTCCCACCATGGTGAAGCGGAATGTACTTTCAACAATGCAGACATCGGCACCAGGTATGATGAAGTGGGTGACGAAGATGCAGATGAAACTGATCATGTCATGATGGATGATGCTTTTGGCTGTGAAGATCAAAATGATGATCAAACAGATGAACCACAGGTGGACGAGGAATGTGATGTTGATATAGAAGAAATGTTGTGCCACATTGAACCGGATGTGTTGGTAGGGAGTGCTAAAAAGTTAGAAAATTTTGAGATACTAAAGAAGGCAGCAAAGGACCGTATGTATGAGGGTTGTGGGAAGGAGTGGACCGTGTTGCGTTTCATGCTCCATCTTCTGATTGTGAAGGCAAAATTCGGATGGTCGGACAATAGTTTTAACGAACTCCTTACTTTGTTAGTCAATCTACTACCGAAGCCTAATTTGGTCCCAAGAAACACATATGAAGCAAAGAAGATTATCAACCCATTGAAGATGCCAGTGCAAAGAATACACGCGTGTAGGAACCATTGCATATTGTACCGCAGTGACTATGCAGAACTGGAGAAGTGTCCAAATTGCGATGCTAGTCGTTACAAAAGTAATGCCGATTTTGCTGTGGAACGGATCATTGCATCTAAATGCGCGAAGAGGAAGGTGGGTGGAAAGAAAAGTGGATTTTCTCAACTTGAGGAGGAGTATACTATTGGTACTGACACTGCTAGTCAACGTAAAGTCCCTACATTGGTGATGTGGTACTTGCCGGTGGAGGATTGTCTAAAGTGATTGTTCTCGAACCCAAAGACCGCTGAACTAATGACTTGGCACGCAGATCGCCCAGAGAAGTCTGATGGGAAGCTTCGACATCCTTCTAATGCTCGGTAGTGGAGGACCTTTGATTCCAGGCACAAAGAGTTTAGAGAAGAAAAAAGAAATATAAGGTTCGTGTTAAGTACAGATGGTGTGAATCCATTTGGTGAAAGAAGCAGCACGCACAACACATGGCCAGTGTTGATGACCATATACAACCTTCCCCCTGGCTATGTCACAAGAGAAAGTTAATTTTGCTTACCATTCTAATCCAAGGACCGAAGCAACCTGGTATTGATATAGATGTCTTCCTGGAGCCATTGATGGAAGAAATGGAGAAGTTTTGGAAACATGGGGTTGAGATGTGGGATGAGTACAGAAGGGAGACATTCACACTTAAGACAATTATCTTTGTTACCATTAATGATTACCTTGCCCTATTTTCTTTGTCTGGTCGGAAAAAGGAAAAACGGGTTGTGTAGTTTATTTGAATGGTACAATATCTGTGTACCTGAAAGGATCTCAGAAGACAGTGTATATGGGGCACAGACACTGGCTACTAAGGACTCACAAGTACCGTAAGATGGCAGACTCTTTTGATGGAAATATTGAGAAAGACTCTTTTGCCCCACAACCGGCCACCGGTAGAACCGTATTTGAAATGTGCCAGAAGGTCAAGTTTAAACTTGGTAAGAAATCAAAAGGTAATGTTGATGATAATTCAAAACGGGGAAGGAAGGAGGCTGAAACTACAGAAAACATTGGCATGCCTTTCAGAAGATGTCTATATTTTTTAAGTACTTGCCATACTGGGAAGATTTGACAGTGCGCCATGCCATCGATGTGATGCATCTTCAGAAGAATGTGTTTGAAAGCACAATGGGATTCTTAGGCTTAACATGAAAGGTAAAGGACGGACTGAAGTCGCGTAAGGATCTTGTTGACCTAAAATTAGGCAAGAACTCCACCCACAACCACATCCTAATGGTAAGCAGTACCTTCCACCTTCTAGCTACAACTTAACACAACATGAGAGGTTGGCTATCTGCAAATGCTTGTGCAGGCTGAAAGTGCCAACCGGATTCTCATCCAACATCCGATCATTGGTCACGTTGAAGGACATGATACTGGTTGTAACTCTCATGATTGTCATGTGATGATTACTGTTTTTCTCACGATTGCGATCCGAGCTGTCAAGCCAGTATTCCTTAAGATGGTCATCACAAGGATGTGCTACTTTTTCAACGTCATTTCGCAGAAAGTGGTAGATTGTGTAGAGTTGGCAAGGCTTCAGCTGTTTATGTCAGAAACTCAAGCCCAGCTCGAGATGTGCTTCCCTCCGTCATTTTTTGATATCATGGAACATCTAACGATCCACATGGTCAAGCAAATTACTGAACTAGGACCTATGTACTTTCATCAGATGTGGATGTACGAACGGTTCATGTCGATTCTCAATGGATACATGAGAAACAAGGCATTTCTAGAGGGAAGCATGATCGAGAGCTACCATACAGAAGAGAGTGCTGATTGTTGCATAGATTACATAAAAGATAAGAGAGCGATCGGTTTACCGGAATCTCGACACGAAGGCAAATTGTCAGGGAAAGGGACCATTGCAAGGAAAAGATTCATTGACGAGAACAACCAACAACTGGAGAAAGCACATGCTAGTGTTCTGCAACAACTTGCAATAGTGGAGCCATTTATTGTGCAACACGAAAAGGAGATTCATGAAGAAAATGATAGTCGGACCAAGGATTGGGTCATCAAAGAGCAAAAGCGTCATTTCCCATCATGGTTAAAGGAACATGGACATCTATTTCAAGGAAATTCCATAGATGACACAACGTTGACCAGGTTGGCGGCTGGTCCATCAAGCAATGTTACCTCATGGCAAGCATACAAAACTAATGGGTACACCTACTATATGAAGGCGAAAGATAACAGGAGTGTCCGCATATCAAAATAGTGGTGTTCCCATAGATGCGATTGATAAATCCGGAAACAACATGGGAACTTGACTATGGAGAGAATATCAAGTTCCCCGTGTTTCGGTGCCAATGGGTCAAACACCCGAATGGCGTCACAGATGACAATTATGGGTTGACATTTGTAGACCTTGCCAATGTAGGTTACAAAGATGATCCATGGGTACTCGCCGAGCGTGTTGCACAAGTTTTCTACGTAGCTGATCCTATGAATGTGAAGAAGCACATTGCCATCTCCAGAAAACAAAGAATTCTAGGAGTAGAAGGTGTAATTGATGTTGAGGATTACAATCAGTTCGAGGAACTAGTCTTGTTCAAAAATCATGAGAAGAGAATAAAAAAATTGAAGCCATCATTCCTAAATCAGAGAAACCATGGTTACGTACAGACTATGAATGGAAAATTGTTAAAGGATAAACTTGCACTTCTTATTAGTCGGGCTTGATGTATCACTTGTACGACTTTATATAATTAGTGTTGTTGTAAGACTTCCAATCAATTTAGGAGAGTTTTGGAAGTTTTGATGAAATGATACTCTCCTCCTATACTTAAATTCAAATTAAGGAAATTATAACAATCCGCCTAGAAAAATACCGTACTATCACCTAAAACCAATCTTCTTTGGTCATTAAGCAATAGTAAAGTATTATCCTGTCGTTAGTTGCCAGGTTAACGCCCGGTAAATCACTTGAAATTCATATAGAGGATCGACATATGCATTAAAACTCACACGAGAGCGAGTCCAGAGTACAACACGGATTAAATCCAAGTTTTTACAAACCATTGTCTATGACAGGGAGTAAGGATTTAGAGTTCGAAAACAATGGAAATAAATAAACTAGCGCAACGATACACATCACAGGAGGCCATCCGTGATGCCATCACTCGTCCTCTTCCACCCATTCCAGCTCCCAGCCAGGTGGAAACTCACAAGGCCAAACAACACCTGCAACAACATTTTTAAAGCAAGGCTGAGTATACTAATACTCAGCAAGACTTAACCGTCTGGTGATAACTACATCACCAAACTCTAGACATGAGAGGCTTTTTGGCTAGTAGTGTTCTTTTGCTGAAAAGCAACAAAGAGTATGTCCTTACTTTCAATATTTTAGCACAAATTCTAGTTGATTAACATTTCTAAGTGTGCCACCTAATTCAATCAATAATTGTACAAACAATTAATTCAAGCAGTAAACTTCACCAAGTTCCATCATTAAGGGATATCATGGCCAGTTGATTAAGCAGTCTCGGATAACGGTGAGAGGCCGAGAACCGATTGGTTTATAACCTTGCAAGGCGGACCTAAACACACGGAAGAATGCATACCCCAAGAAGGTCCAACAAAAACGAAACGGGGTATACACCAACCAAGCGGTTCCCGTCGATCTTCGGCTCGGGATCGGAACCTACATTCCTTGGTACAAGGCTTACTGGCTCGCCCACACACGAACGGCCAGACTCACGCGGGTACCACACTGTTGCAAGCAGGGGGACACATCTCTGTGCCCCAGGTGTAGTAGGGAAAGGTTCCCTTGCCGCGTCAATCAGGTACTAGGCTTACCGGTCCCATTCCCGACAAGTGTTTAGTACGTTCAAAAGCTTAGCCCACGAAAACCACTGGACTAGAGCCCAAATCCCATGCTCTTACCACATGAGCAATCCATTTATAAAGATCTTATGATTCCAACATAAGAACCTATTCTCGCGAGTGACGAACATCACTCGACTTCTACCGGGTCTTATAGCATAGAAGCTATCGACCTAGCATACTAGTAAAGGAACATAGGTACCTATGGATCATGCATCTAGGGTTTCAAATCAACTCCTGAAACGTAAATGCACAATCATAGCAACAATAATTACATAAATTTCAAAAATAGGGTTAATGATCCGGGGCTTGCCTTCGATGGCAAGGTTGGCCTTGGGCCCTTCTGGACGTTGGTCCAGGTCTTGCTCTACAACGACGTGATGCACTTCTCCGTTAGCTCCTCAGTCTCCTCCTTCCGGCACACGCGTACAGCTACCGCTCGGGAGATCTACACGAAGATGCAAATGCAAGATTTAATTATTGATCTTTAATTTAATTATTTACAAACAATGTATGACAACCATGAAGAGTATGGTTGGCCATATTCACCTTAACAAACACACCTTGGTATAACCTTTCTATTAAATAATTTCTCACGGTGCTTTATTATTTATTATTTTGGATAATGATTGTGTACATATTTTATGTAAATAAAATAATGTATCTTTCACAAACAGCAAGGGTTGATCTTTATCATTTTAAAATGATTTACATCACACACATTGGGCCTTTAGATGTGTAGTTTGTTGATTTTCTTATTTAATTTAAGATTAAGCTTTAATAGGCTTCCATAACTTTTATTCATAAAATAATTTAATAAAATTCAGTGGGATGCGTTATGAGGCATTTCCAAACCTACCCAAGCCACTAAACACACATGCACTCTTAGGAGAGCTATGAATTTAATTATACCGAAAATAACAAAAGCTAGTCACCCAAACATGAGAAATGCATACAAAAATAAATACACATCAAAATGATCCTAACTTTCTCACACATGTGATAATGGTCCGAAACGAACCTAGGGATGCAGCATATACACCTAGAACTATTATGAAACTTAACTTATGCAATTACAAAGAAAAACAAGAATATTTCAAGAATAAATATTTATGATAATTATAAAATTTTGGTTAATTCACTAGAGGTGCATTTTGGCATAAAAAGATAGCATGCAGAAGTTGGGCACAAAAACTTAATTATTTCTAGCTACAAAAATCATTTAGACAGATTCTGCAGAAAGGGAAAAAATTTTATAAAAAGATTTACAACATAACTTTGTGCAATTGTTGGTACAGGAGCTAGACATGGCATGAAACACAACATATCCAAAATTTATATACAGAGGACTTATGGATTTTGAGATATAGCATATCTAAGGTTTTCACATTTCTATTTTTCGTGCCAAAAATATTAGAAAACAGAGCAGGCAAGAATAACAAAAGTTGTAGGATTTTTCACAACGAATCTAACAAAATTTGGTTTGCTTTTTTCTAATGTTTCTACTATTTTCTACGAATTTTCAAAGTTTTAGCAAAACTATTTTACTATTTGGGACTAGATTTTACTATTTTCTACGATTTTCTACGAATTTTTAAAGTTTCGGCAACACCCTGGAAAGAACGAGGGAGACGCAATGTAGTCCCTGGGCATGGAGGGCGGCGCGGCTCACCGGAATTGGGCGACTCCGGTGGCGCCCTTGGCCGGGGAAGGGGTGGGGAAGGACGAGGGGCTTACCAACTGTCGATTTGTGGTCGCGGATGGGTGGAGGAGCGCCGGCAGCGGCCGGCCGGCGGCGCACCGTGAGCACGGCCGCGACGGGCTCTGTTCCGGCGAGCTTCCAGCCTGGGACGAACCGAGGGCGACACAGGGAGGTTGTAGGGGGTCTAGGGCGACTGCGAAACGCGTTGGCCTGCGGCGATATTGGTCGGAGCGGCGGCTCCTCGGTGGGGCGCGCAGGCAGTGCCACCGGCATGAGCTGCGGCGTGCGCGAGGGGCACGGCGAGCGGTCTTTTATAGGCAGGGCGCAGCGACGGGACACCGGCTTCAATGTCGTGGTACGGCGGCCATCTTGCCTTGCATGCACATGAGTCTGGCGACGGACCGCTGGACATCTCGGAGCGGGTACGACGCGGTACGAAGATGCGGCTCACATTCCAAGGATGCCAGGCGCGAAGGGGACCAACGGCCCTGACCTCGAGGCGGTGGGGAGCGAGCCCGCACGGACGCCGAGGCGGCGCGGCTCCCCGAGCGCGGTGCGCGGCACGGCCAAACCGGCAGAGCGCCCGGCGCGACGACGGCGCTGTGGAGCGCGGCCGAGCAGCATTTCAGCCGGTCAACGCGACTTTGACTGCGTGTTTCTCCAAAAAGTTGAGCTGTGCGACAAAAACGGTAGATACGAAAGTTGTAGATGAGACATCCCTCTACAATATTTGCAAAGGTCGTCCTATGTTTTTCTCGACGGTTTGAGCAGGAACGCCAAGCAAAGTTCGGGTTTTGCAGAGCGCTGATGAATAGTGAAAACTGCAGTTGACCAAGTTTTTCACCCCTTTTCGCTCAAAATTTGAAATGCCCTCCAACATGAAAGTTGTGTTACTAGAAAAACTGGACAAGTTTTATATTGGTAGAATTTGAAGTGTTTAGGTGAAATTTGGAGAACGCGACAAAAGTTCTAGAATGACAAGGAGTGACAAGGGGTTTTAATGGGGTTTCGGCTAGTGTTCGACCAAGCTTTGACCACAAAAGTGTTTTGCCTTAATTAAGAGTGTCATTAACACTAACCAAGGTAATTAAACACCTGAGGTGTTACAGAAATTATGGTTTCAAATTTTGCAAATTATGGAAAACAGCATGTGTCGTATGGACCTCCCTGGGCCCACTACCTCGGTGGGTACCAGGATCGACTACTCGGTGGGCCCCTGGGACTACTTGACTTGCGCTGCACGGTACCTGATGGCGTGAAGCACAAGGACTACGGAGGAGAAGTACCCGGTTAGGAAGCTGTACATGTCCCGCACTATATAGAAGACTCCTAGACGTACTCGACTAGTACTCTCTTCCTCTTCCAACTTGTAACCCTGCCTCCCGGACTATATAAGACGAGGAAGGGACCCCTCTCTGATCATCTCATCTCACGGCATAAGATTGCATCATATTGTAATCGTACCCAATCAATCCAGAGCTACGCAGCATACATGACGTAGGGTATTACGCACCTCGCGGCCCGAACCTGTCTAAATTGTGTGCCACGTGTCTCTTCCTTCGAGTTACCGATCTCGGCGAGGCCACGTTCATCTACTTCGGGTACTCCTCTTAGTAGGTTGCCAGTCTAAAACACCGACAGCTGGCGCGCCAAGTAGGGGATCTCGCCCGAGATCACATGGCGAACTCGACGGCTCCTGTTTACATCAAGCTAACCGTCGCCTTCAACCGCGGCGGCACCTTCGTCTTCGGCGCCTGCGTCTGCACTGCTGATGGCGCTGGATCTTTCCAACGCCGCCTCACCATGCCGCCCAACCCGGAGGCCGGCTTCGTGACGCTTCCTGAAGTAGTCACGGGCGAACTCGCCTGCAAGTTCGGCGAAATTTCGCTTTTCGACCAACACGCCGACTTCGAGCTCGGATCCACTTCCAACTCGAACTCGACGTCCCCGTGGGCTACCGTGTGCGAGCCGACTGCTCAGCCATCGCATGCGGCCCCCCCAACCCGTGAGGGCTCCATGCGTGGCCCCCGCAATCTCTGCAGGGCCCGCACGGAGGCTCCCTCCGTGCGCCGGGCCAGCAAGGAGCCCGTACCCGAGTACAACTCGGACTCCGACACCGCCCCCGGCCACGCTTCGGACTCCAACCCCCTCTCCAGCTTCTACTGGGACTCCGCGTACGAGTTCGACTTCGGGTCGGACCCTGAGGACCCCGAGTCCGAAGACAACACTATTGAGCAACCCTTATCAGGGCCGGCTTCCGGGCTGGTTATAATGTCGACACCGGCTGGGAGATTCGTCTACTGGCCAGACCGCAAGCCCGCCGACCTAATAAGCGGGGGCTCACGCTACATCGCCTACCTCGACTCGCTCCCGTTCCAGGAGGGAACACCACTTGCTCGAGCTGAGGAGTACACTCCAACCGAGGTGGCGAGCTCCGACTCCAGTCTTGGCAACCCTGATCGCCAAGTCTTCATGGCTGCCGGCGACACCCCAGGACCTTCGGGGACAGCAACTAACAAGTACCTCGAAGAAATCTCCACAGACGAGCTGTTTGCTGAGGCTCCCGCGGACGAGATCGACGTCAGCAGGGACGCTCGACGTGAGCGCAACCGAAGACGGAACGAACGGCGCCGTCGTCTCCGCGACAGCTTACCCATCCGCAACCTCGCGGAGGCCCTCGAGCAGGTCAAGAGCAGGGTGCCCACCACCCCCGAGCAATGCCTCATGTCGATCACAGCGATCGCACGCCAAGCTCAGGGGATACGTGCTGGAGAAGTCATCGCCAAGCTCGCAGAAGACGCCTACTTCATGCAGGTCGACAACAGGGTAAACCAGCCCCCTCCCGCCAGGAACCGCGACAACGAAGCTACAAGTCATAGCGCAGACCTCGGCCCCAACCGTACTCGAGCCGAGCTGCCGGCTCAGCCCAACCGTACTCGCGCAAATGCCGGTGGACCCTCACAGGGTGGCAACAGCAACCGGGAGATCTGTCGGTGTTTTAGACCGGCAACCTACTACGGGGAGTACCCGAAGTAGATGATTGTGACTCGCCGAGACCGGTAACTCGAAGGAAGAGACACGTGGCACACAATTTAGACAGGTTCGGGCCGCGAGGTGCGTAATACCCTACGTCCTGTATGCTGCGTAGCTCTGGATTGATAGGGCACGATTACAAGATGGTGCAATAGTGCGCCGTGGGTTGTAGGGGATTGGATGAGATGAGGTGATCCTGAGATCGGTCCCTGCCTCGCCTTATATAGTCCGGGAGGCAGGGTTACAAGTCGGAGTAGGGAGAGAGTACTAGTCGAGTACGTCTAGGACTCCTCTATACAAAGGCGGAACATGTACGGCTCCCCTAACCGAGTACTACTCCGTGTAGTCCTTGTGCTCCACGCCTTCAGGTGCCGTGTAGCGCAAGCCGGGTAGTCCCAGGGGCCCACCGAGTAGTCGGTCCTGGTACCCACCGAGGTAGTGGGCCCAAGGAGGTCCATACGACAAGCCCCCGAGTACTTTGTAGTCGAGAAGGATAGCTTCAAGTAGTCTTGACGGCCTTAACGAGTAGTCCTCAAGCGTCCCCGAGTGCTACAAGTCAAAAGTCCTCAAGAGTAGTCGAAGTATCCCGAGGCTGGAATGTACTCCAGCTGATGTTTGAGCAATCTTGAAGTCTTCTCGAGTAGTTCCAAGCGTCCTCGAAAGCTGCCTTCAAAGGTCTTCAAAAACTGCCTGCCTTGTCTTGAAGCCGGAGCTGACATGGAGGCGCGATTTGCAAAACCGCACTCCACATGGAGTAGCTCCCGAGCCTTGAGCCGCGGGCTCTAGCTGAGGATCCATCTGAAATCTTGGCAAGAAAATCCCGAAAAATCCGGAGAGAAAAACCGAAGGACACGTGGCACGGAGCCCCCGAGCCTTGAGTCGAGTACTTCCTCTCGAATTGAAGGGTCTTCTTGGAGAATGTGTCCTGAGATGCTCTTGAGACTAGCCGCTTCTCAGGTAGTCGAGTAGAAGTAGCCGAGCCCCCGAGGTGAGGCGCGTCGACTAGTAGAATACGAAGGGTCACGCGCAGCCACTGAGTCAGCCGCGCGTGGACTTATCCGGCTGCCCGTTACGGAGCCGATTTGGCTTATAAATAGAAGCCAAAACCCTTAGGGTTTTTCACCCATTCAAGCCGCAGCCATTCCGTTTGAATCTTGAAGCGAATCCACTCCCAGCGCCCGCTGCCGCCGTAGTAGATCCTAGCGCGCCGCCACCCGAAGCCTTTAGGGTAGCCCCCGAGCGGATGCGAGTGAAGACACCTTGTACTTGGAGGATGAAGCCATCGCCGTCCAAGACGTCCAAGGCCGCCGGGAAGAAGAGGGGCCGGGAAGAGGCCGCCGCGGCTGCCACCGGAGCGGCGCCGCCCATGTCTCCACCGCGGGCTGATCCGAGCCGCGAGTGGAAAAAATCCAAGGTGAAGACGGAGGACACCGTGACCCCTCCCCGAACAAGGTGGGTTCATCAGGGAGAAGGAGGTTGACATGTGGAGATCCGCCGCGGGAGACCCATATCCGATGGAAAAAGCCGAAGACGAGATCCCGATGTTCTCGCGGTTCGTGGAGCGCGGTCTTGCGCTCCCAGCCAGCGACTTCTTCAAGGGGCTGCTCGGGTACTACGGGATCGAGTACCTGAACCTGAACCCCAACGACATCTTCCACACGTCGGTCTTCGTCCACTTCTGCGAAGCCTTCCTCGGAATCAAGCCGCACTGGGTGCTCTTCCGGAAGTTCTTCCGCGTCAAGCCGCAACCAAGTGCCTCGAACCCCAGAGTAGTCGGAGGGGCTGGCATCCAGCTGAGGGAGGACGCCGCGGAGCAATACCTGGCGTACAAGCTCGTCGACTCCAACACGGACTGGAAGACCAGGTGGTTCTACATCACGAACCACCACCCGGGCCTGCCGAAGCCGAGCGGACGGCAGCCCAGGCATCGTGAGTGGTGGAACACGGAGCCCACCATGCAAGAAGGGATCCAGCTCCTCGAGCTGCTAGCACGCATCAAAGTGCTCAGGGAGGCGGGACTGAGGGCCGAGCACATGGCCTTCAGTTTCATGAAGCGCAGGATCCAGCCGCTGATGGCTCGGGAGACCCTGGGCTTCGAGTACACCGGCGACGACGACACGTCGCGGATGCCGGGAGGCGAGCTGGACGACGACGACATCATCGAGAGGTTGTCGCGGATCTTCAAGGACATGCCGCCGTACACGGCGTGCCCAGTCGAGGAGTACTCCGCCGCGCGCCCGCCCAAGGAGGTGAGTAGTCGTACTCCCTTGGTCGAGTAGTGTTTGCTTGTAGTAGAGTTGCTAACGCCCGTGTCTTGCGCAGGATGATGTCCGGAGGTTCATCTCCGAGCCGCAGCCGCCACCGAGCGGGATCGAGATCCCGGTGGAGGGGAAGGTGAAGGAGCGCCGCGAAGTCGGTGAAGGCGACGACACCGTCATCGTGGAAGATACCTCCGATGACGACGACGAAGACGAAGAGACGTTGCAGGACCACTTCCAGCTGCGGTCGAGGTTTAGCCGCCCGGGCTTGCCTCATGTTCCGCTGGTACAAGACCCTCCGGCTAGCCTGGAGGCTAGCCTCGCTGCGCCGCCACGGAAGCCGCGCAACCCCGCCAGGAAGCGGGTGACGAAGAAGCTGAAGGTCTCAGAGACCACGCCTCAGGAGGTAAGTTGTCTTGAGCAGAGTAGTCGAGTACCCGTTGTTCGAGTACGTCCGCTGACGAGTAGTCTTCCTTTATATGCAGGAGGTGCCGCCAGCGGAGCCCGTCGAAGAGGGCGACGAGGGCGTGTGGGAGACGGTGGGGGAACCGGCTGGAAGTCGTAGTCCAGCCCCCACTGTTGAAGAACTCCTGGCGCAACTGGAGCGCCAGCCCCCTGCTCCAGAAGAGAGCACAGGACCCGTGGCCGCCGCCGTTGGAGAGGTGGTGGCCTCGGGAGCGTAGGGAGACGTCGCTCGCGCCGCCGCCGCCGCCGTGGAGGAGGCGTGGCCGCGGGGCGGAGGAAGAGGCGCCCGCGAGAGGGTGGACCGGTTGATATTGCCGCATCCTCGGTGCTCCGCCGTGACCATCGTCCGGTCGAACTTGTAAGTACCATATCCTCACGAGTAGTACTTGCCGCAAGGTAGTCGATATTGTCTAACGACCCTCCGTGAATATTTCCGCGAAAATCCACCGGATCCGTCCCGGGATGGGGACGAGCCCCTCGGCGGCGGTGGCGGAAGAAATCGCGCCGCCCGTCGAGGGGACCGCTCCCGATGCCCAAGGCGCGACTGAGCCCCCGGCTACCGAAGCGCCGCTGCCGGAGGCTAGTGTAGTCGAAGGTGAGTACCCTTCGTGAAGCTGTGGAGCTCCAGAAAGAGTAGTCGTAGGCATTGATGCACATGTCGTTTTGTTGACAGGCGCCGAAGGTGGTGACATCCCTGCGGGGGTGCCCATGCAGGAGTTGACACCAGAGGCCCCGGAGGCTGCGGAAGGAGCCCCCGAGCCTATTGCGGAGGTCGTCGAGAAGACCGCCGGGGGAGAGGCGGTCACCACGTCGCCAGAGATTGCTCTGGAGGTGGCTATCCGCTCCCCTGAGATCCAAGACGCAGAGCCCATCCGTTCTGCGCCGATGACGGAGGCCGCCTCGGGTAGCCGCGGCGGGATAGAGCTCCTTGCGGACGATCTCGTCGAGCCGGCGACGGTAGCCAAGCACCTGGAGGCGATCCGTCGAGCCGAGCAATGGATGAAGGTAAGTGGCCGTAGCCTTCCGAGTAGTCAATCCTTTTGCCGTTGAGTACTCGTCATGACTTGAGTTGTCTTGTGCAGGACGTTGCGGAGCGGTCCCGCGACAAGTCGAACCTGCTGCAGGGTTATGGCCACACCGTGCTCCGAGCCGAGGCCCTAGAGGAGCAGCTCGTTAAGTCGCGGAAGCACGCGGCCGCCATGCAATCAAAACTCGACGCCGCCTTCGCCAAGTACCACAATGACGTCATGGAGCTGCAGGCGAAGGGCGACGACTTGGTGCGGAAGAACAAGGGTCTCCGCAACAAGAATAAAGGTATATCCTTCGACTTGTCGAGTACTTGTTGGAGGTCGAGAAGCATCTGACCCGCTGTTGCATTGCTGTGTTGCAGAGCTTGAGGGCCAGGTGGAGCAGCTGAAGGCCTCGGAGACGAGCATGAAGAATCTCTTCTACCGGGAGCAAGAAGCCCGCCAGGTACTCGAGCTCGACTACAAGGAACTCGCCTTCGAGTGCGAGAAGCATATGGAGCTGCGGATTGCCTCTGACAGAGATCTCGTCAACTGCTACAAATCTTTGCAGAAATTGAATGAAGACTGCGAGGCATTGCGGGCCCAGTTGAAGGAGTTGGAGGAGGCCGCTCGCCGATCGCGAGGCTCCGGTGCCGCACCGGGCGGCCCCAAGATCGCTCCTCTGGTGGATCGCCTTCGTGAAGCTCCAAGCCGGGCCGGCGCCCTACGTCAAGCACATGGCCAGGTCGATCCCAAGACAAGTCTTGGCCTTCATGAAGTCATACTTCTCGAAGGCTCCAGTGGAGGTGGTCGCCGGCGGGGTAGCCGCCAACTGCTCCGATGAGCAGTATGCGGAGCTGCTGGAGCAGATGGCTCCCATCGCGGAGCAGGTAGCCGAGAAGCTGAACCTCCAGTAGCCCTATAATAAGTAGTCGTAGTCGCGATCTCAGAGTGCGGAGCGCCCATCGTGGAGTGGATGCGAGTAGTAGTACTCGGCTTTAGTAGTCCCGTTGTAGGGAGTAGGCAGTAAATAAGTTGATGAACGATCAATCTTTATTACTGAAGAAGTACACCTGGGTGGCCAGGGCCGTAATTACAAAGTAGTCGCCTGGACCCGGAGGCCGCTTACAGCTAAGTAGAGCTGGAGCGGGTGGCCGCTTGCAGCAGTTGATCCGTAGGTAGCCGTGTAGGTTGGATCGTAGACCCGTAGGTAGCCGTGCAGGCTGGGTCTTGGAGTGTGGTCTCTTAGTAGACCGCTGCTAGAGTCCTTAACGCTCGTCGCAGCCCAGGGTCCATAGGTAGCCGCACGGGCTGGACCCTGGAGAGGAGTAGTCCGGAGACTGCAGCCAGGACCCGGAGGGTCGCTTGCGGCAAGGGGTGTTGACGTAGTCGTGTAGACTTGAACCCCAGAGTAGTCGTGTAGACTAGGCGTAGAATCGACAGAGTTGGTCGACGTTCCACGAGTTGTTGACGTCTTCGCCTTCAAGTGTTTGGAGGCGGTAGGAGCCCGGCCCGGTCACCTTAGCCATGGTGAAGGGGCCTTCCCATGGGGAGCTGAGCTTGTGAAGTCCTTCCGTGTTCTGGATACGGCGGAGGACGAGATCTCCAACGTTGATGGAGCGTTCCTTGACGTTGCGATCATGGTAGCGTCGGATACCCTCCAGGTAACTTGCTGATTGGATGAGGGCAGCGCAGCGAGCTTCTTCGAGGCTGTCGATGTCAACTCGTTTGCTGTCTTCTGAGATGCCTTCGTCGTAGTGCTCCACTGCTGACAAGTTCCATATGACGTCGGCAGGGAGGATGGCTTCGGAGCCGTAGACCAGGAAGTAGGGGGATTGCCCCGTTGGCTTGGATGGTTGAGTCCACAGCCCCCAGAGTGCGTTGGGTAGTTCCTCGATCCACTTGCCCCCTTTCGAGTTAGCAGCATCGTGTAGCCGCTTCTTTAGGGCGTCGAGCACCATCCCATTGGCGCGCTCGACTTGTCCGTTGGCCCGTGGATGGGCGACTGAGACGTATCGGACGTCGATCCCGCTGTTCTCGCAGTACTCCCAGAACTGGTGGTTGTTGAAGTTGGACCTCAGGTCTGTGATGATGCTGTGGGGTAGCCCGTAGCGGTGTACGAGTTCATCCGGAAGTCGAGTACTCTCGTCGCCCTTGGGGCATGTGACCGGCTTGACCTCGATCCACTTGGTGAACTTGTCGATAGCCACCGCACCCCGTTGAATCCTCCCCGGCGCAGGTTGGCGCGGGCCCAATCATGTCGAGCCCCCCGGCAGGCAAAGGGCCGGGTTGGCGGTATGGTGACTAGCTTGTAGGCCGGGATGTGTTGTCGCTTGGCGAAGCATCGACATCCTTGGCACCTTCTCGACGAGTTCTTCGGCATCGCCCGGGCCGGTGGGGCCGGCAGAAAGCTCGCCGAAGGCCTTGGCGACCGCCGTACGTGAAGACGCGTGGTTGCCGCGACGCCCTTGTGGATCTCCTCCAAGATGTCCTTGCCTTCTTCACGAGAGAGGCACTTCATGAGTACTCCGGAAGATGGGCCCCGCTTGTAAAGCTTGTCTCCGACGAGGACGTAAGACTTGGCGCGGCGGACGAGTTGTTCGGCCGCGTTCTTGTCGGAGGGGGACCTTCTCGCTCGCCGAGGTAGTCGATGAAGGGTTGCCTCCGATCCACGTCGATCATCATGACCTCCCGCCCCGGCGGGTGGATGAGGGCGGGACAAGTGGTCGGTGGCGCCGGCTCCGGGATGGATGGCGCGTGAAGCTCATGGACGAAGACGCCCGCTGGTACTTGAGCGCGGGTGGATCCAAGCTTCGAGAGGACGTCCGCTGCAACGTTGTTGTCGCGGACGATGTGATGGAACTCGAGACCATAGAATTTGTTGTCGAGCTTGCGGACTTCTAGGCAGTAGGCGTCCATGTTCTCCTTATTGCGGTCCCAGAACTTGTTGACTTGGTTGATGACCACTGCGGAGTCGCCGTAGACTAGTAGCCGCTTGATGCCCAGTGAAGCCGCGAGGCGGAGCCCGTGTAAGAGAGCTTCGTACTCGGCTTCATTGTTTGAGACCTTCCGGAAGATGCGGGACGTACTTGAGTTGTTCGCCCGTTGGAGAGATCGGGGAGTACCCCCGCGCTGCGCCCTCGAGGTTGAGTGAGCCATCAAAGTACATCACCCAATGCTCGGTCGCACGGTGGGAGTAGGTAGCTGGTTCTCCCGCCACTCTGCCATGATGTCGACTAGTGCTTGCGACTTGATGGCTGCGCGTGGCTTGAAGTCGATGGTGAGGGCGCCGAGCTCGACAGCCCACTTGGAGATTCTTCCGGTGGCGTCTTGGTTCCTCAGGATGTCGCCGAGCGGGTAGTCGGTGACGACGGAGACCGAGTACTCCTGGAAGTAGTGCCGTAGCTTCCGCGAGGTGATGAGTAGAGCGTACAGGAGCTTCTGCACGGGCCGGTAGCGAGCCTTGGACTCGATAGAACCTCGCCGACGAAGTAGGCGGGCGGCCCGGACCGGGTAGGCGTGGGCCGTCTTCCCCGCCGCTCGACAACGATGGCGATACCGACCCACGTGAGTAGTCGCGCTAGGTAGAGCAAGATGGCGCTCGCCCTTGTGAGGAGACGTGAGGATTGGCGGTTTTGAGAGGAAGTCCTTGAGCTGGGCAAGGGCTTGATCCGCCTCTGGAGTCCACACGAACTTCTCGTGATGCTTGAGTAGTTTGAAGAAGGGGAGGCCCCGTTCTCCTAGCCTCGAGATGAATCTGTTCAATGCCGCCATGCACCCCGTCAGCTTCTGGACGTCTTTGATGCTCATGGGAGCTTTCATGCTGGTGATGGTGGAGATCTTCTCGGGGTTGGCTTCAAGCGGTACTCGTGTAGCGATGCGAAAGTCTCTTCAAGGTCGTCGATGAGGGTACTGGAATCCCTGGTTTTGACAACCACGTCATCCATGTAAGCCTCGACGTTCTTGTTGAGTTGTCGCTTGAAGCAAGCCTGGATGGCCCGTTGATAGGTAGCGCCGGCGTTCTTCAACCCGAACGACATGGTCGTGTAGCAGTACGCGCCAAACGGGGTGATGAACGCGGTCTTTTCCTGGTCTTCCTCCTTGATTGCGATCTGGTGGTACCCGGAGTAGCAGTCTAGGAAGCAGAGCAGGTCGCGCCCCCGCCGTGGAGTCGATGACTTGATCAATCCGCGGCAACCCGAAGGGGTCCTTGGGGCGGTGCTTGTTGAGGTCGGTGTAGTCGACGCACATCCTCCACTCGTTCGAGTTCTTCTTGCGGACGAGGACGGGGTGGCGAGCCACTCGAGATGGAAAACTTCTCGATGAAGCCGGTTGCGAGTAGCTTGGCGAGCTCCTTCTTGATGGCGTCCCGTCTGTCGTCGGCAAAACGTCGGAGGTGTTGTCGCTTGGGGGTGGCCTTTGGATCGACGTTGAGGCAGTGCTCAATCAGCTCCCTGGGCACTCCTGGCATGTCCGCTGGCTTCCACGCGAAGATGACGCGGTTAGCCCGAAGAAAGCTGATGAGCGCGTCTTCCTATTTGGGGTCGAGGCCGGCTCCGATGGTGGTGGTCTTGCTGGGGTCACCTGTTCCAAGGTCGACCGTCCTGACGAGTACCTCCTCAGGTGGCTGAGGCTTGTTGGCGCTATCAGACTTCTCTGGGATGTCGAGTTCGCTTGTGGCAAGCTTCTTCGACGCGGCGTAGACCTCCATCATCACGTTGGGTACTTGATTAGTGGAAGCGATCACCACGGCCTCTGTATCGCGGTCGTGGGAGATCTTCAAGTCCCCTTGGAGGGAGAGTACACCGACTGGACTTGGCATCTTGAGTACCAAGTAGGTGTAGTGGGGCACCGCCATGAACTTGGCGATGGCCGGTCTGCCGAGGATGGCGTGGTAAGAGGTCTCGAAATCCGCGACCTCGAACTTGATGTACTCGGTGCGGTAGTTGTCCCGAGACGCCCCGAAGGTAAGCGGCGTACCACTGAGCCCAGTGGGATGGCCGCGTTGCCCGGGACGATGCCGTAGAAGGGCGTGCCGCTCTTGGTGAGCATGGGGGTGACGTCGAGCTTCATTTTCTTCAAGGTTTTGGTGAAGAGGACGTTGAGCCCGCTTCCACCGTCGATGAGCACCTTGTTGAGCTTGGAGCCCGCCACCGTTGGCTTCGGGACGAGGGGGGAACCGTCCCGGTTCGGAGAAGCCGGTCCATTGGTCCGCGCGGGAGAAGGTGATGGGTACCTCCGACCACCTGAGAGGGGTCGGGACCGCTGGTTCAATGGACATCACTTCACGACGGGTAGCCTTCGCTCCCGCCGCCGGCGCTCCACCGAAGAGGACATTGACGGTCTTCTCGGGTTCTTGGAAGTCGTTGTTGTCGCCGTCCTTCTTCTTGCCCTTTTGGTCGTGAGGGTGCGGTGGCTCCGGCGTATCCTTGAGTGCATGCCTGAGTTGGTAGCACTGCTCGGTGGTGTGGTTGCCGTTTGGATGCCACGGGCACTTCTCCTTCAGCAGGTCTTTGAAACCGCCAGAGTTCTTCTTCGAGTTCCCTTTCGCAGGGCGCTGGATAGCCGCGACGGTGTTGTCTGGCTTGCGCTTGCGGTTGGGACCCGAGTAGTAGTAGTTGTTGTTGTTGTTGCGGCCGCCTTGGTTTGCATTGCCGCGCCGCCGCCGCCCGGTTCCGCTTGGACTTGCCACGGATGGCGTCGTACTTGGCGTTGGCCTTGTCCTCTTCATCCGCCCAGGACGTGATCATGTCCTTGAGGTGGGGGATGGACCTAGGGCGGCGACGACCGAAGTCCTCGAAGGTGCGGTGATGGTAGAGGCCGTCCTGGAAGAGGTCGATGACCTCCTTGTCGGTGACGTCGACGACGGTAGCGCGCTTGTCGAAAAAGCGGCGCATGTACTTGCGGAGGGTCTCGCCCTGTTCCTTCTTGATCATGGCGAAGTCCATGCGAGTACCCGAACGGCCCATGGCGCCCGCGAAGTTGCTCGTGAACTGCTCCTTGAGCTGGTCCCACTTGTCGATCGAGTGCTTGTCGAGCGACTCGAGCCATGTGAGTGGTGCTTGGTCCAGACAGAAGGGGAAGTAGAGGCATTTGGTGTCGCCGTTGCCGCCGCCGTTCTCGATGGAGAGGGCGTAGCATCGGAGCCACCGGATAGGATCCGCGTCGCGTCGTACTTGGTGATCCCCAAAGGCTTGAACTTGTCGGGGAGGAGCAGGTTGCGAAGTCAAGGTGAGAAGGCGGGGAAGCCGTCGCCCTCAGCAGCAGTGGTCGACTTCTTCCGCCGCAGCTCCTCGATCTTCTGGCAGACAGCTCGTCTGCGGAGATGTCCTCCAGGTACCTGTCCTCAGCCGTGCCTGAAGGTCCTGGGGTGTCGCCGGCAGCCATGAAGACTTGGCGATCGGGGGTACCCAGGCTGGACTCAGAGGGTGCCACCTCGGTTGGTGTATTCGAGTCAGCCCGGGTTAGTGGTGTTCCCTCCTGGAACGGTAGCGAGTCAATGTAGGCGACGTAGCGTGAGTCTCCCTTTACCAGGTCAGCGGGCTTGCGGTCGGCCGGCCGAGACGTATCTTCCGGCCGGCGTCGATTTTATAACCAGCCCAGAGGCTAGCCCTGACAAGGGAAGCTCAGTGGAGTCGTCTTCGGACTCGGGCTCCTCGTGTCCGACCCGAAGTCGAACTCGTAATCCGGGTTCGAGTAGAACTCGGAGAGAAGGCTGGAGTCCAAAACGCGATCGGGGACGGCGTCGGAGTCCGAGTTGTACTCGGGGCGGGCTCCTTGCCGGCCCGGCGTGGAGTAGGAGCCCCCGTGCGGGCCCGGCCGAGGATGCGGGGGGCCACGCGCGGAGGCCGGCGTGGTGAAGGGACCGCCGCGATGGCCGAGCGGCCCGGCTCGCATGCGATGGCCCATGGCGACGTCGGGTTCGAGTTGGAGACGGACTCGAGCTCGAAGTCGGCATGGTGGTTGAAGAGCGAAATTTCGCCGAACTTGCCGGCGAGTTCGCCCGTGACAACTTCGGGGAAGCATCACGAGGCTCGGTCCTCGGGGTTGGGCCGCACGGTTAGGCGGCGCCGGAAGGAGCCCGCGCCATCGGCGGTGCGGCACCCGGGCGCCGAAGACGAAGGTGTCGCCGCGGTTGAAGGCGACGGTTGGCTTGAAGTGGACGGAAGCCGTCGAGTTCGCCATGTGATCTCGAGCGAGAGCCCCTACCCGGCGCGCCGGTGTCGGTGTTTTAGACCGGCAACCTACTACGGGGGAGTACCCGAAGTAGATGATTGTGACTCGCCGAGACCGGTAACTCGAAGGAAGAGACACGTGGCACACAATTTAGACAGGTTCGGGCCGCGAGGTGCGTAATACCCTACGTCCTGTATGCTGCGTAGCTCTGGATTGATAGGGCACGATTACAAGACGGTGCAATAGTGCGCCGTGGGTTGTAGGGGACTGGATGAGATGAGGTGATCCTGAGATCGGTCCCTGCCTCGCCTTATATAGTCTGGGAGGTAGGGTTACAAGTCAGAGTAGGGAGAGAGTACTAGTCGAGTACGTCTAGGAGTCCTCTATACAGTGAGGAACATGTACAGCTCCCTAACCGAGTACTACTCCTGCGTAGTCCTTGTGCTCCACGCCTTCAGGTGCCGTGTAGCGCAAGCCGGGTAGTCCCAGGGGCCAACTGAGTAGTCGGTCCTGGTACCCACCGAGGTAGTGGGCCCAGGGAGGTCCATACGACAAGATCATCCCTCACCGCGGCCCTGGGCGGCGGCGGCTGTGACCCGGCGGCGGCGGCGACGACGGCGGAAGCTCCAACCACGGGGCCAACAGGACGGCCGGCGGCAGAGGCAGTCGTGGCGGTCGTGACCACGCGAACAGCCACGCCTCCGAAGCCTCACAGGGCGGCTACGACGCCCGCCAGAAGATTGAAGAGCTGCGGCGGAAGAAGTCCGCCACCGCAAGCGACAACGACGGCTTCCCCGCCTTCTCTCCTCGGCTTCGCAACTTACTCCTCCCCGACAAGTTTAAACCTTTGGGAATCACCAAGTACGACGCGAATCAGGATCCCATCCAGTGACTCAGGTGCTACGCCCTCTCCATCGAGAACGCTGGCGGCAACAACGACACCAAGTGCCTCTACTTCCCCTTCTGCCTGGACCAAGCCCCACTCACATTTCTCGAGTCGCTGGACAAGCACTCGATCAACAAGTGGGACCAGCTGAAGGAGCAGTTCACCAGCAACTTCGCGGATGCCATGGGCCGATCGGGTACTCGCATGGACCTGGCCATGGTCAAGCAGGAACAAGGCGAGACCCTCCGCAAGTACATGCGCCGCTTCTTCGACAAGCGCGCCACCGTAGTCGACGTCACCGACAAGGAGGTCATCGACCTCTTCCAAGACGACCTGTACCACCGCCGCACCTTCGAAGACTTCGGTCGCCGTCGCCCCAAGTCCATCCCCCACCTCAAGGACATGATCACATCTTGGGCGGATGAAGAAGACAAAGCCAACGCCAAGTACGATGCCATCCGTGGCAAGAGCAAGAAGAACACGGGCGGCGGCAGCGGCAACAACGGGAACCAAGGCGGTCGCAACAACAACAACTACTCGGGTCCCAACCGCAAGCGCAAGCCAGACAACACTGTCGCGGCTATCCAGCGCCCTGCGAAGGAGAACTCGAAGAAGACCTCCGGCGGCTTCAAAGACTTGCTGAAGGAGAAGTGCACGTGGCATCTGGACGGTAACCACACCACCGAGCAGTGCTACCAACTCAGGTGGGCACTCAAGAGTACTCCAGAGCCACCGCACCCTCACGACAAGAAAGGCAAGAAGAAGAACGATGGAGGCAATGACGACTTCCAGGAACCCGACAAGACTGTCAACGTCCTCTTCGGCGGACTACCCAGCAGACGAGAGCAAAAGGCTACTCGTCGAGAAGTCACGAGCATTGAACCAGCGGTTCCGACCCCTCTCAGGTGGTCAGAGGTACCCATTACCTTCTTCCGCGCGGATCAATGGACCAGCTTCTCCGAACCAGGACGTTTCCCTCTCGTCCTGAAGCCAGTGGTCGCAGGCTCCAGGCTCAACAAGGTCCTCATCGACGGTAGAAGCGGGCTCAACATCCTTTTCACCAAGACCTTGAAGAAGATGGGGCTCGACATCACGCACATGCTAACCAAAGGCTCCTCGCCCTTCTACGGCATCGTCCCCGGGAACGCGGCTATCCCACTAGGCTCAGTGGTCCTGTCAGTTACCTTCGGGGAATCTCGAGACAACTACCGTACCGAGTATGTCAAGTTCGAAGTCACGGACTTCGAGACGTCCTACCATGCCATCCTCGGCAGACCGACCATCGCCAAGTTCATGGCGGTACCCCACTACACCTACTTGGTACTCAAGATGCCAAGCCCAGCAGGTGTACTCTCACTCCAAGAGGACTTGAGGATCTCGCACGACTGCGACACGGAAGCTGTGGAGATCGACTCCACAAATCAAGTACCCAATGCTATGATGGAGATCTACGGTGCGTCGAAGAAGCTTGCCCCAAGTGAACTCGACATCCCTCAGAAATCAGACAAAGCTAACAAGCCTCAGCCAGCTGAGGAGGTTCTGGTCAAAACCATTGACCTCGGGACAGGCGACAGCAGCAAGACCACTACCATCGGGGCAGCTCTCGACCCCAAATAGGAAGATGCGCTCATCAACTTCCTCCGGGCTAACCGCGACATCTTCTCGTGGAAGCCAGCGGACATGCCAGGGGTGCCCAGGGAGTTGATCGAGCATTCCCTCAACGTCGATCCTAAAGCTACCCCGAAGCGACAACATCTCCGCCGCTTCGCCGACGACAGATGGGACGCCATCAAGAAGGAAGTCACCAAACTACTCGCGGCTGGCTACATCAGAGAAGTCTTCCATCCTGAGTGGCTCGCCAACCCCGTCCTCGTCCGCAAGAAGAACTCGAACGAGTGGAGGATGTGCGTCGACTACACTAACCTCAACAAGCACTGCCCCAAGGACCCCTTCGGGTTGCCGCGGATTGATCAAGTCATCGACTCCACGGCGGGCTGCGACCTGCTCTGCTTCCTCGACTGCTACTCCGGGTACCACCAGATCGCGATCAAGGAGGAAGACCAGGAGAATACCGCGTTCATCACCCCGTTTGGCACGTACTGCTACACGACCATGTCCTTCGGGTTGAAGAACGCCGGCGCCACATATCAACGAGCCATCCAGAAATGCTTCAAGATGCAACTCAACAAGAACGTCGAAGCCTACGTGGATGACGTGGTCGTCAAGACCAGAAACTCTAGTACCCTTATTGATGATCTTGAAGAGACTTTCGCATCCCTGCGCGAGTACCGCTGGAAGCTCAACCCGAGCAAGTGCGTCTTCGACGTACCTTCGGGCAAACTACTCGGCTTCATCATCAGCCACCACGGCATCGAAGCCAACCCCGAGAAGATCTCCGCCATCACCAGCATGAAAGCACCCACGTCCATCAAAGACGTCTAGAAGCTGACCGGTGCATGGCGGCCCTGAACAGATTTATCTCGAAGCTTGGAGAACGGGGGCTCCCCTTCTTCAAACTACTCAAGCACCAAGAGAAGTTCGTGTGAACTCCAGAGGCGAACCAAGCCATTGCCCAGCTCAAGGACTTCCTATCGAAGCCACCAGTCCTCACGGCTTCTCGCAAAGGCGAGCGCCCATCGCTCTACCTCGCCGCGACTACTCAAGTGGTCGGATCGCCATCAACGTCGAGCGGCGGGGAAGACGGCCACGCCTACCCAATCCGGGCGACCGGCCTACTTCGTCGGCCGAGGTCCTGTCAGAATCCAAGACACGCTACTAGCCTGTACAGAAGCTTCTGTACGCAGTGCTCATCACCTCGCGAAAGCTACGACACTACTTCCAGGAGTACTCGATCTCCGTCGTCACCGACTACCCGCTCGGCGACATCCTGCGGAACCAAGATGCTACTGGAAGGATCTTGTTGACGGTTAATAATTGTATCAAAGTTCGTTCGTGACTCGCAAGCGTACAAGTCTCCCGTCGTAGTCAAGGGACCCTTCTTCCCTCGAGTGGTGAACCCAAGGTATCGAATCCGTGGAACAAATGTGTGACGCAAGACTTAATCTATTAAAGCCAAATAACTGCAATCTTCAATAAAGAACCTAATGCATCTAAGTAAAAGACACAAAACAGATCTAATCTACTAAAAACCGGAGAAAACAAAGTAAGATTGGGTAGATAAACCGATCTAGAGGGATCGGGGTAAGCCTTTTGTTGAAGTTCCAAGCAAAAGAAGAAGTAGCAAATCGAATCTTAATAAAAGCCTCTTTAAATCGTGGTTTCCCGTCCAAATCCGAAAACATCCGCCTTTCGAGACCCCCGTTCGTCACAACGTATCCCTATTCATGCGGGGAGCTTAGGGCGAGTCAAAAGACAAGTCGAGATTCTTTCGGAAGATCCGGCGTGTACCTCTAGCCACCGCGGCTACAAGAACACCCTATGTAATCTATCTCGAGAATAGAATTGGAATAAGCAAAGCCGATCGAAAAACGAAATCTTCGAGGAAACACTTGATCGCTGAGAAAAGATTCAACTTGATAATTCAACTATAACAATGATACATACACAAGATCACCACCGGGATCCTTCCTTGATCTTGCTTCTAGCTCCGGGAACTCCGACGTGGTCTTCCTTGCAAGGTTCCCACGTCGGCTAGGGCAACCCTAGTCAACTAGCTCGACCCTCTCCTCTCCTAGATGGTGTCCCTCTCTTCTCTGCTTCTCGGCGGCCGAAGACGAAATCTTCTCTCGCGTGGCTCTCGGTCGGGGGACTATAAATAGCCCGATTGGCGGCTAGGGCAAAGGGCGACGGTTTTGGGCCCTAAATGGGCTCGGGGCCGACCGGACCGGGGCCGGCCGGCCCGGGCCCATTTAGGCCCGGCCCACGGGCTCCTTTGCCCGAGGTCGGTTCCCTTGCTTCCGGATGCTTCCCCTTCGCATGTAGGTCCATGTCGTCGGTTTCTCTCCGAATTGGACTCAACTCCTTGTCTTGCAAGATTCGAGACTTTTCCGGTCGGGTCCCCGGAGTCCGTCGTCTTCTCGGATCAAGTCCCCGGCTTCTTGGAGTTAATATTGCTTCATTGCATGACTTGTTCGGGACTTCAAGGTCTTGTCATGAGGTGCTTGATGAACTTATCCCAAAAGTCTTGCATTCAACACTAAAACCCCGCATAAACATTAAACTCCAAAAACGACATGCACACGTGAACTTGTTATACCACGGGGGTTAGTACCAATGGATAAGGTATAAAACTCATGCCAACACCGAAGGTAAACTCATGGCTAGGTTGACGGATTTTCACCGTCAACATCTCCCCCATGCTTAAACCTTGCTCGTCCTCGAGTAAGCCTTCGATGGATATCATCATTGCTAAACAATGTTCAAACTTTGCACTTGATTACACATGAGAAAACATAATGCTCTCAAAATTTTAATTTATTAAAGTTCCATAATGTGCTAGCCTTCATCTCCACGGAGGGTAGATTCTTATTAAGCTTATCCCACAAGTATTAATATGCTCACAAAGTTTTAAATGGATCTCAGAATTTTTGAAATGAAGAACGAGATAAGAAAAGCTAAACCAAATTCACAAATTTAAATCATCTCGTGTATTGCTCATAAACTCTCATCTCACTTGTCTCTCAAACCTATATATTCTACTCCTTTCCCTCTCATATATATGTGGTAGGCTTTATATGGAGCTTTGGGAAAGTTTAGTCCTAACAAGAATTTATAAATGAGGTGTTGTCAAAACAAGACAAGCTTCTCATGGTCTTACCGAGACTCGTCAAAAAGGTCATTGGAAATTAATGTTAAATCAAGGAGGGGAAAGACAAAAATACACACACTTTAGATGAGTGGACATGTGCAAATGGCAAAGAGTGATCCCAAGGCACAAGAGAAGTCCTCGTTATCGGATTGCACATGGTTGGAAAATGAGAATTGATCTTTTTATCTTGAAGCCTTGAATGCACTCTTAGAGAACCGGGGAGTTCACTTTACGCACAAATATATTTTTTTCCTTTCTTATATTTCTCATTCTTTTCTTTCTTTCATTCATTCATCTTTTTTTTTCTCGTCATTTATTCAGTCCATGACTTTCACAACGAAGTTTTGATTTTTTTATACCTTGAAAGTCATGAATATCACTGGATTTTTTTTCTTTCATCATTATATATTTTTTTAAAATACTCCCTTTTGAACTCTAAAACTGCACCGTACCTACCTCCTCCCCCATGCTTAGACGTTGCTCGTCCTCGAGCAAAGAGGCGAAAAATAAGGTAGGTACCAGAGATATTTTTCCTTGGAGAGATACTTGAAATTTTCAACGTTGGCACCGTCTTGCGATCTTCCTTGAATTGATGATCCATCCTCAATGATAGGTTGTGGTCAAGGAGGTAATCACAAAAAGATGATATTTGGTTTAAGGGTGGATATCTGGCGAAGTTTGTGAGATCACCGATGCGGGGATACACAATGCACGGATAAAAGGCTAGCAAAAAGATAGATACGCAAAAACGGAATGACCAGCTTCTTAGTCTCGGGCCAGAGAAATCATGGCCTGCAATAACTCACTCAAAAATAAATCTTGTACACTAAGGTTCATGCACTCAAAAATATATATAAGGCTTTGGATAGGTTGAGCAACACACAAGTGATATTTGTGACAAGGTTAGCAATATTTTTGAGCATAAAAGACATCTTCAATCTATTCATAACTTGAGAGCACATAAAACACTATGGGTCTTTATTTTAATCATAACCTCCGCTGAAAATTAAGCTAGCATTTAAATAAATTCAGATCTGCATTTTTAAGAGAGCACTAGCTTAAACATGCATAAATCAACTGCAAAGATGAACAAAGCTGCAATTTTAATCATACATCATCATGGCACGAATTTTGTAACTTTTCCAATGATAAAATCAAGGTGGTGACTTTATTAATGGTGATATCAAGTTGAAATACACACTGAAAATAAACAAACATGCTTGCTGAAATTTAAATAAAAACAGAAAAATACTACGCAAACACACATAAGCAAAAGCTGAAAATTACAGAGAAAAATAAAAGAAAAGAAAACTAAAGTTCCTAAATCTTCTAGTCCTCCGCCGGTGGTTGATGTTGGTAGTCTTGATAATAATACCCTTGCTCATAATATGAATGAACGCTTCCTCCGTCGAATTGATTTGGCTCCACAAGGTGAAGGCGTCCAAGTTCAAAGGCAATATTTGCGTTGCCTTCACCGAGTTGAGCTGCGTTGGATTGGATGGCTGCGATATTTTGAGCATTTCTTGCAGCATACCCTCCAATAATAGCCATGCTTTGTTGTGGTTGGGGATGATGAGCGTAGGACTCCGCGAAGTTAGCGTTGGGCACAACATAATTTTGTGGGGGTACCGGTGCACCACCCCCCCATGCTTGTTGTTGAGACCCTCCGTAATAACTTGGCGGAGGAGGAACTCCGCCGAATGGTTGCACATTGGGTTGTGCTCCACTCGCTTGTGCGGAGGATGTTCCCTCCTCTACGATTCTTCCTCTTTTGTTCTTCCTTGCGGGGACAAGTAGTCCCTCTTCCAACCAATCTTCCCTTCCTTCGGTGAAAAGCCTAAGCCTCTCATCCGGAAGGGGGAGGTTCACAATGGCCAATCGATAACCTCTTCTCTCATCTCCACTAATGTACTTGCCTTGCCGCAAGTACTCAAAACCGAGAGAGGTACCACGCAAAAGGTGAGCGGGGTTTCTTGCGATCCCCGGTCGCAAGGAAAAGGCCAACATGGAGAGGTAACACCCCGAACCAATATCACCAGCCCCCGATGTTGCTTCACAACACCAACGGTTGATCATGAGGTAAGAGGGGTCAATTGGCTGCCTGGCAATTAAAGCCGAGTATAGCCAATTCAATTCCGTGTCGGTCACCTTTGTTTCCCTCATCCTCCCCAATACCCTCTTGCACATCCAAGAGTGAAATATCCGGATAATGGGGTTGCGGATGCATTTGCGTTGTTGATGGGCATCTCCGGAGATCATGCCCCAAAATTCCGCCAACATGCCGGGAGGCACGTCAACTTTCTCCGGAGCTCCCTTGTGGAATCCAAGCAGCTCCCTAACGTGCTCGTAGGGAACCACTTGCTCGATTCCCTCCAACCGGAATGACAAGCTTTGCACCCCATCATCATCAACGATGGGTGCAATAGTCATTAAAATTTCCAAGGCGTAACCCAAGTGGGTATCCACCGATATTCCGTTGGAGAACCGAACCCACCCGAGGTGCCCCAACATGTAGTATATGTCGGTGCGAAAACCCAAGGTGTGGAGTGCTTGGTCGTCGAACTCGACGTTTGGCACAAGCCTCTTCTCAAGATTTGCGAGCCTATCCTCCTCCTCCGCCGACAAGATGATGAAGCCGTACGAAGATTGTGTCGGGGTGTAAGGAGGTGGTGCGGTTGAGCGAGTCGATCGTCGTGGTGGCGCGGGCTGCTCCTCCGTGTGCCCACGAGGTTCGGTGAACCTCATGGAAGTGCTTCTCGCAGCCCTCATACCACCAAGGAGGAGAGCGTCGTTCCTCCTCGGTGGTGCCGTGTCCGTCTCCATGCTCGGGGAGACTCGGAAACCGAGTGCCTCCTCGAAGACGTAGTTGATGACGGCTTGGACGACGACGAACTCTTCTTCTTGGAGAATAGACTTGTGGTCTTCTTCCACATGGTTGCTGCACTCTTTCTTCAACTAAAAATCCGGGTTGCAACCGGTAAACTAGGCACTTAAACTCTTTGCTTCGGATGTGGACTTTGAGTGGATTTAAGGATGTGGATTTTTCTTGAGCTATCAAGCTTGGGATGGTTGCCTAAGTCTACGGAGGTTCTGAGCACACAAACTTGAACACACTAACAAAGGAAGGAGAGGGAAGCTTGCCCTGCGAAGACGGGCGCCGGGGGCTGGTTTTATAGGGCGGGCCGGCCGGCTCGGGCCGGCCGGCCGGGGGTCCTCCGGCTCCTCCTCGGCGCGTCTTTCTCCCAAAGCACGATCATCTCGCCTCGCAACTTTCCCTGCCCGCGTGCTCCACGAGTTGCACCGCCCAAACGCTCTCGTCCACTCCTTTTCTTGAATTATTGGTCCTCCCACTTGATGCTCCATGCTTTGGGTCATGTCCATGCTCCCTAGCTCCAATTGCTTCACATGCCACCATGAAAATCCTGCAAAGTTGATGCTTGCTGCCCACCATGCTTGTCCTTTGCATGTGGAATTGGTGAAAGTTGATAAAAGGGAATCCAATGGTGCATGCATGATTAATTCAAACTTGATTGCCTCCATTTAGGTGTGTTTAAGGTTAAGCACTCCTCTAATTCGAAATTTAAAATATTTTTCAGAGCCATGCAAGAGCTCAAGCATAATTTTAGAGAAGTTTTTAAACCATTAAAAACAAATGTAAGTCGAAAATATTTTTCGACTACGTCGATTTTGGTCTCACCGGTAAAGTTTGCTTTCATCGGTTGAGAGCGAACGTTTTCCCGGCTTGATCATGGGGGCATAGGTTTAGGTTCTAATTTTGGCTAAATAAGAAAGATTTTGAACAAAACAAAATTAGAATAGGCTTAGAAAAATTCTAATCCTAGAGAAACCAAGGATAAAGATTTTTTTAAAACCCAACCAAAGCTTTGATTTCTAGGTTCACGCGAGTCATACCACGTGCTGAATTTTTATAACACTTGAATATAAATCGTGGCTCTACTCGTGTGGTTTTAGCATGAAAAATAAGCCAACCTCAGTACCATAATGAGGGTGTAAGGTTGAGCTAAGGTTCTGAAATTATTTGGTTGAGGGGTTTCTCGAAAAGAAAAGAATCAAACAAGCACATAGGAGGGTTCATGCAAAGGGTTTATGATAAAGCAAACATTCAATCAAGAATTATGTCTCTAATATTGTTCAACCACTTCTAAGTCTAATGTCTTTGCGTAATAAAACTCAAAAACTAAATTATTAAAAATACTCGAAAAACCCGGAATCGGGTTGTCCTCCCGTAGCTTATTCTTGACTTGACTTGACGAAACGGGTTGCCTCCCCGCCTAGCGCTTCGTTTATAGTCTATAGCTAGACTTCTTCACTTGATTACTCCGGATCAACGCTCTTTGCGGGCGTTGCAATCTTGGGTACCCACTTCCGCACCATCTTGGGCGCGGGCTTGTCTTTTGGCTTGGTCGTCTTAGTCATTTTTTTGGTCTTCACGGGCGGCTTCTCTTCCTTTGTCTTGACGGATGCAACACCTTCTTTAATTTTCGTTACGTTCACTTTTTTCGGCTCCTTCTTCTTTTTCAGCGCCTCCGTTTGTTTTGGTTCTCCCTTCACTCCAATCATGTTGCATGCCTCAATCCTTGGACGGAACTTGAAGGAACTCCTTTCTCCGTTGATATCGAACATGATCTCCCCCTTGCCAACATCAATAGTTGCTCCCACGGTCTTGAGGAACGGCCTCCCTAGGATGAGCGGCGGCTTCTCCCTCTCTCCCATCTCGAGCACAATGAAGTCGACGGGGATGAAGTGGTGTCCAATCTTCACGGGTACATCTTCAGCAATGCCCAAGGGATAGCGAATGGAGTTGTCTCCCAACTCCAAACATATTCCCGTAGGCTCCATCGGTAGGCGTAGCTTCTCGAACACATCCCTCGGCATGACACTCACACTAGCTCCAAGGTCGCATAACGCCTTCTCGAAGTTGAAAGAACCAACTGAACATGGAATTTTAGGGCACCCGGGGTCTTTTTGCTTCTCTAGCCCATAAGCAATAGCTGCACTACACTCCTCGGACATTTTGACATGATCTACCCCGAGTGTTGCTATCTCATATTTATTTGCAAGTATATCTTTAAAGTAACGATAATATGTAGGTACTTGTAGGGCATCTAGTAATGGCATGTTGATGCTAAGTCTACGCACAACTTCCACAAACTTCTCAAAGTGGTTGTCAAGTTTACCTCGGAAGTAGCGTGGCTTAAGCTGCGGTATCCTCGTGTCATCCTCCGGCATCTCGAATTCGGGTTCCTCGGTGACGATCCCCGTAACCTTCTCTTTAGCAACTCCTTCCACCTCGGTGGACGGTTTCAGCTTCCTTGCTCCCGCGGAACGTTCCGGATCTTCGGTCTCCTTCCCCGAACGCGTTTGAATGGCCTTCGCCGATTCGGGACATTTGGGTTGTCCCGAAGCTTCCCTTCATCATTAGTGAGGCGCCCCGCAAGTTGTCCAACTTGCGTCTCGAGCATCTTCATCATGTTGAGCACTTGATGATTGGAACTTCCGACCTCCGTCACTTTGCTATCGATGTTCTCCAACACCTTGTCTATGGTCTTGAACTTGGTGACGGTGTCCTTGTTGATCTTAGCTTGCTCATCCATGAACTCCTTCAATTGTATCCGAAGCGGAACCGCGTTAGGAATAGATGAGCTTGCATTAAATTGAGGCCTACCTTGCCCGTAGCGGAAGTTCGGCAATTCTCCCTTCCTCATGTAGTCGAGCACCTTGGCTTCCTCCGGACAATCTTTGCGGACATGGCCATACTCTCCACATTCTTCGCATGTGGACCTTGCTTCGGCGGCCTTCAAGTCTTGAGCCTCTTTCTTTTCTATCTCCATCTTCTCCAACCTCCTCATGAGCGAGTCGATCTTGCCTTCAAGTATGTCTTCCTTCTCCACTTGCAAGACTCCTTTGACGTTCCCCATGGGTTGAGCCGGATGTAGGCGCCCGGACGACGCCCACGTATCATTATCCGCGACCTTCTTGAATAGCGTGAAAGCTTCCGTCGGTGTAAGCTCGATGATAGATCCTCCCGCTGATGCATCGATGATCGTCCTTGACGCCATGGTGAGTCCTTGATAGAACTTTTGCACGAGGTCTTCTTTCGGGAACTTGTGATGTGGAACCGCCCGGGTGTACTCGTTGAAGCGCTCGAATGCCTCCGAGATAGTTTCTGTAGGATATTGAACAAAGGTGGCAATCTTGTTACGCAAGCTTTGAGTTTTACCCGGTGAGTAGTATTCCTTCATGAAAGCCTTCATCAACATGTTCCAATTTTGCACCGTCTCCGCCGGTTGAGAGTGGAACCATTGCAAAGCCTTCCCGAGTAGTGAAAACGGAAAAAGCCTTGCCCTCATTTGATCTTGAGTCACCCCATCCATGTTGAAAGTCTGACATAGTTGAATGAATGCTTGGAGGTGAAGGTTCGGATCCTCTTTGCCGGTGAAGGGTGAATGTTGCACCATGCGGATTGTTGAGGTCTTGATCTCGAACGGTCTTCCGATCTCCTCGAGGTTCAAGATTGGTAGGTCGATGATGTCTGGGGTGCATAGCTCCCCAATCTTGCGTTCTTCCGGTGGTTGGTCACCCATTGGTGGAAGTCGATTCTCCCGCGGACTTTGAGGTGGTGAATTCTCCGGAGATTCTCGCGATCCTTCGTCTTCCGACTCCGAATCTACAAAATCCAAGCTTTTTAGCTTGATGTGCTTCGCGTCTCCTTAGCCTCGTAAAGTTTTTTCGGATCATCCACAAAATTATTGGGTTTGTTGGAGAGGTAGCCGTCCATCTCCCCGTTAGGGTTAGCAATAAACAAAGTATGCAAAAAAAAAACTAGAAAACAAAACAAATCTATAAAGACTAGAGTTAGACAAACTAGATTAGATGTATTTTGAGGATGATTGAAGTTTAGTAGATGCAAAAATAAAATAAAATCAGTACTGAAAATTACAAAAAAAAAGCAATAAAAAATCAAATCTTGATCACTTGCTCCCCGGCAACGGCGCCAGAAAAAGGGGCTTGTTGACGGTTAATAATTGTATCAAAGTTCGTTCGTGACTCGCAAGCGTACAAGTCTCCCGTCGTAGTCAAGGGACCCTTCTTCCCTCGAGTGGTGAACCCAAGGTATCGAATCCGTGGAACAAATGTGTGACGCAAGACTTAATCTATTAAAGCCAAATAACTGCAATCTTCAATAAAGAACCTAATGCATCTAAGTAAAAGACACAAAACAGATCTAATCTACTAAAAACCGGAGAAAACAAAGTAAGATTGGGTAGGTAAACCGATCTAGAGGGATCGGGGTAAGCCTTTTGTTGAAGTTCCAAGCAAAAGAAGAAGTAGCAAATCGAATCTTAATAAAAGCCTCTTTAAATCGTGGTTTCCCGTCCAAATCCAAAAACATCCGCCTTTCGAGACCCCCGTTCTGTCACAACGTATCCCTATTCATGCGGGGAGCTTAGGGCGAGTCAAAAGACAAGTCGAGATTCTTTCGGAAGATCCGGCGTGTACCTCTAGCCACCGCGGCTACAAGAACACCCTATGTAATCTATCTCGAGAATAGAATTGGAATAAGCAAAGCCGATCGAAAAACGAAATCTTCGAGGAAACACTTGATCGCTGAGAAAAGATTCAACTTGATAATTCAACTATAACAATGATACATACACAAGATCACCACCGGGATCCTTCCTTGATCTTGCTTCTAGCTCCGGGAACTCCGACGTGGTCTTCCTTGCAAGGTTCCCACGTCGGCTAGGGCAACCCTAGTCAACTAGCTCGACCCTCTCCTCTCCTAGATGGTGTCCCTCTCTTCTCTCGCTTCTCGGCGGCCGAAGACGAAATCTTCTCTCGCGTGGCTCTCGGTCGGGGGACTATAAATAGCCCGATTGGCGGCTAGGGCAAAGGGCGACGGTTTTGGGCCCTAAATGGGCTCGGGGCCGACCGGGACCGGGCCGGCCGGCCCGGGCCCATTTAGGCCCGGCCCCACGGGCTCCTTTGCCCGAGGTCGGTTCCCTTGCTTCCCGGATGCTTCCCCCTTCGCATGTAGGTCCATGTCGTCGGTTTCTCTCCGAATTGGACTCAACTCCTTGTCTTGCAAGATTCAGGCACTTTTCTCGGTCGGTCCCCGGAGTCCGTCGTCTTCTCGGATCAAGTCCCCGCTTCTTGGAGTTAATATTGCTTCATTGCATGACTTGTTCAGGACTTCAAGGTCTTGTCATGAGGTGCTTGATGAACTTATCTCAAAAGTCTTGCATTCAACACTAAAACCCTGCATAAACATTAAACTCCAAAAACGACATGCACACGTGAACTTGTTATACCACGGGGGTTAGTACCAATGGATAAGGTATAAAACTCATGCCAACACCGAAGGTAAACTCATGGCTAGGTTGACGGATTTTCACCGTCAACAGATCTCCAAGTGGACAGTCGAACTCGGCGCCCTCAACATCGACTTCAAGCCACGCACAACCATCAAGTCGCAGGCACTAGTCGACTTCATGGCGGAGTGGCGGGAGAATCAGCTACCTACTCCAACCGAGCGACCAGAGCACTGGGTGATGTACTTCGACGGCTCACTCAACCTCGAGGGCGCAGGTGCCGGAGTACTCTTGATCTCTCCAACGGGCGAACAACTCAAGTACGTCCTGCAGATCTTCTGGAAGGTCTCAAACAACGAAGCCGAGTACGAAGCGCTCCTACATGGGCTCCGCCTTGCGGCTTCACTGGGCATCAAGCGGCTACTAGTCTACGGCGACTCTGCAGTGGTCATCAACCAAGTCAACAAGTCCTGGGACCGCAACAAGGAGAACATCAACGCCTACTGCCTAGAAGTCCGCAAGCTCGAGAACAAGTTCTACGGTCTCGAGTTCCACCACATCGTCCGCGACAACAACATTGCAGCGGACGTCCTATCGAAGCTTGGTTCTACTCGCGCTCAAGTACCAGCGGGTGTCTTCTTCCACGAGCTTCACGCGCCATCCATCCCGGAGCCTGCGCCACCGACCACTGTCCCAGCGCACCCCCTGACTGGCCAGGAGGTCATGATGATCGACGTGGACTGGAGGTAACCTTTCATCGACTACCTCAGCGAGCAGAAGATTCCTTCAGACAAGAAATTGGCCGAGCAGCTCATCCGCCGTGCCAAGTCCTACGTCCTTGTCGGAGACAAGCTCTACAGGCGGGGCGCATCTTTCGGAGTACTCATGAAGTGCGTCCCCAGACAAGAAGGCAAGGATATCTTGGAGGAGATCCACAAAGGCGTCTGCGGCAACCATGCGTCCTCTCGCACGCTGGTCAGCAAGGCCTTCCGACGAGCTTTCTACTGGCCCACAGCTCTGGGCGACGCCGAAGAACTCGTCAGAAGGTGCCAAGGGTGCCAGTACTTCGCCAACCAGCAACACGTCCCAGCCTACAAGCTAGTCACCATACCGCCAACTTGGCCTTTCGCATGCTAGGGGCTCGACATGATTTGGCCACTGCCAACTGCGCCAGGTGGATTCAACAGAGTATTGGTGAACATCGACAAATTCACCAAGTGGATCGAGGTCAAGCCGGTCACATGCCCCAAGGCTGACAGAGTACTCGACTTCCTGGATGAACTCATGCATCGCTACGGACTACCCCATCGCATCATCACAGACCCGGGCTCCAACTTCAACAACCACCAGTTCTGCGAGTACTGCGAGAACAGCGGGATCGACGTCCGATACGTCTCAGTTGCCCATCCTAGGGCCAACAGACAAGTCGAGCGCGCCAACGGGATGGTGCTCGACGCTCTCAAGAAGCGGCTACACGACGCTGCTAACTCTAAAGGAGGCAAGTGGATCAAGGAACTACCCAATGCACTCTGGGGGCTACGTACTCGGCCCTCCAAGCCAATGGGGCAATCCCCTTACTTCCTGGTCTACGGCTCCGAAGCAATCCTCCCTGCTGATGTCATATGGGATTCACCAGCAGTGGAGCACTACGACGAAGGCGTCTCTAAAGACAGCAGACGAGTTGACATCGACGGACTCGAAGAAGCTCGCTGCGCTGCCCTCGTCCAAACAGCAAGGTACCTGGAGGGTATCCGACGCTACCACGATCGCAACGTCAAGGAACGCTCCTTCAACATCGGTGATCTCGTCCTCCGTCGCATCCAGAACATGGAAGGACTACACAAGCTTAGCTCCCCCTGGGAATGTCCCTTCACCGTGGCAAAGGTGACCGGGCCGGGCTCCTACCACCTCCAGACACTTGAAGGCGAAGACGTCAACAACTCGTGGAACGTCGACCAACTCTGTCGGTTCTACACCTAGTCTACACGGCTACTCTGGGGGCTCAAGTCTACGCGACTACACCAAGACCCCTCCGCCGTAAGCGGCCTCCGGGTCCAGGCTCCAGTCTCCGGACTACCTCTTTGCTGTAAGCGGCCTCCGGGTCCAGGCACCAGTCTCCGGACTACACTCCAGAATCCAACCCATGCGGCTACCTACGGATCCTGGGCTGCGACGAGTGACAAAGGACTCTAGCAGCGGTCTACTGAGAGACCATGTACCTCTAGATCCAGCCTATACGGCTACTTACGGATCTACTGCTGTAAGCGGCTACACGCCCAAGCACTACTTAGCCGTAGGCGGCCTCCGGGTCCTGGCGACTACTCTGTAACTACGACCCTGGCCATCCAGGTGTACTTCTTCAGTAATAAAGTTTGATTGTTCATCAACTGTTTTACTGTCTTCCTCCCTTAACGGGACTACTACCGCCGAGTACGACTACTCGCGACAACTCCACGATGGGACTCCACACTCCAAGATCGTGGCAACGAGTACTCATTGATAGAAACTTTTCTTCATTCATACTTAAACAATTTCATTACAATTGTTTTGTACAGCTACTGCTACAAGCTAACCATTACAGGACTACTGGAGATTAAGTTTTTCAACGACTTGATCTGCAATGGGCGCCATCTGCTCCAGCAGCTCCGCATACTGCTCGGCTGTGCAGTTGGCGGCTAGTCCGCCAGCGACTACGTCTACGGGAGCCTTCGGGAAGTACGACTTCATGAAGGCCAGCACTTGGTTCGGGATCGACTTCGCCAAGTGCTTCACGTAGGCCGCCAGCCGGCTAGGGGCTTCCTTAAACCGATCCACCAGCGGCGCTTTCTTGGGACCGCCAGGATGAGGCACCAGCAGCCTCGCGATGGGGATCGCGGCTTCTTCAAGCTCCTTGATCCGGGGCCGGCGGCCTTCTCGCAATCCTCGTTCGGCTTGGAATGATTTGTAGCAGTTGACGAGGTCACGGTCTGATGCAATACGGAGCTCCATGTGCTTGTCACACTCGTAAGCAAGCTCCTTATAATCTAACTCCAGTACCTGGCAGGCCTCCTGCTCCCGGTAGAAGAGATTCTTCAGATCAGTCTCCGAAGTCTTCAGCTGATCTACCCGGGTCTCAAGCTCTACAACAACAAGGCACAGTGGGTTAGACTACCTCTCGACCTCCAACAAGTACTCAACAAGACAAGTGGTGTACCTTTGTTCTTGTTGCGGAGCGACTTGTTCTTCCGCACCAAGTCGTCGCTCTTCGCCTGCACCTCCTGGATGTCATTATGGTACTTGGCGAAGGCGGTGTCCATCTTTGATTGCATGGCGGTGGCGTGCTTCCGGGACTTCATGAGTTGATCCTCTAGCGTCTCGGCCCGAAGCACCGCGTCGTCGTACCCCTGAAGCACCGCGTCGTCGTACCCCTGAAGCATCTCCGACTTCAGGCGGGACCTCTCAACGACGTCCTGCACAGACAACTCACATCAAATGGGTACTCAACGCTAAAGGATCGACTACTCAAGGGTTGTGACTACTCACCTTCATCCATTGCTCGGCTTGGCGGACCGCCTCCAGATGCCGAGCCACCGTTGCCGGATCGACCAAGTCGTCCGCCAACAACTCGATCCCGCCACGACTACTCGTAGAGGCTTCGGTCATCGGCACCGAGCGGATTGGCTCCGCGTCCTGGATCTCCGGCGAGCGGACGACCACCTCTAGAGCGGGTTTTGGTTGCGCGGCGTCCTCCTTTCCTACAGCCGTCGCGGCGGCTTCCCCGGCGGCCACCTCCATCGGCTCGGAGGCTTCTACGGCAGCCTCCTGAGTCTCTGGTGCCACGTCTTCTACGGGCACCGCCGACGGGATCTCGCTTCCTTCGGCCTCGGCACCTGTCGATAGAAGACAAGTGTATCAGTCAATATGGTGACTACGACTACTCTACGAAGGCATTTCAACCACAGTAGAGTACTCACCTTCAACTACGCTAGCCTCAGGCAACGCAGCCTCAGTAGCCGGCGCTTCGGGCTCTGCCTGAGGGGTGGGAGTAGACTCCTCAGCGGGCGGCGCAGTTTCTTCTTCCGCCACTGCTGCAGCGGGTTCATCCCCCTCCCAGGACAGATCTGTCGATTTCCTGCAGAGTACACAAGCCGGTTGTCAATCAAGTACGACTACCACATCAAGTACTACCCGAGAGAGATTCAACACTTACAGGCTCGACTGGACTACTGTCACGGTTGGGGCGCCGAGGATACTAGCGATATCGACCAGTCCCGCCTTAGCAGGCGCCTCCTCCTGCACCTCTGCGGTCGTTGCCTCCTCCGCAGCAGCAGCGGCGGGTTCCGTGCTCTCCTGAGCAGCAGGCGGCTGGCGCTCCATCTGCGCCAAGAGTTCTTCGTCAGTGGGGGCTGAGCTACGACTTCCAGCGGCCTCCCCCACTGTGTCCCTCTCGCCTTCGTCGCATTGATCAATGGGTTCCGTAGGCGGCACCTCCTGCAAGCAAGGAAACTTCATCGTCAACACGTGAACTCGAGTCATCAGTACTCGACTACACTACTCAAGACGGCTTACCTCCTGGGACATGGTCTGTGTGACCTTCAATTTTTTGGCCACACGCTTCCGGGCCACATTGCGTGGCTTCCTCGGCGGCGCGGGCAGACTAGCCTCTAGGCTAGTCGGCTGATCGTGAACGAGAGGAATGTGAGGTAAGCCAGGACGGCTGAACCTCGACCGCAGCTGGAAGCGGTCCTGCAACGTCTCCTCGTCGGATGTATCTTCCACGACAACTGTGTCGTCTCCATCGCCGACTTCACGCCGCTCCTTGGCCTTGGTTTTCCCCTCCTCTGGGACCTCGACTAGATGAGGAGGCGACGGCGGCTCGGAGACGAACTTCTTCAAGTCATCCTGCAAGAAGAGCAACTTATCAGTGCGACTACTCTCATGCAATGGGTACTCGACTATGGATGCGGCTACTTACCTCCTTTGGTGGGCGCGGCCGAGTACTCCGGTACGGGGCACGCCGTGTACGGCGACATATCCTTGAAGATTCGGGCTAGCCTGTCAACAATGTCGTCGTCGTCGACTTCGTCTCCAGGCATCCGCGACGTGTCGTCGTCGCCGGTGTACTCGTACCCCAGGGTGTCGCGAGCCATCAGCGGATGCACCCTGCGCTTCATGAAGCTGAAGGCCACGTGCTTGGCCCTCAGCCCGGCTTCCCTCAGTGCCTTGATCCGCGCCAACAACTCGGGCAGCTGGATCCCTTCCTGCATCATCGGCTCCGAGTTCCACCACGGGTGATGCTTAGGCTGCTTCCCACTCAGCTTCGGCAGCTTCGGGTGGTGGTTCGTGACGTAGAACCATTTGGCCTTCCAGTCTTGGTTGGAGTCTATCAACTTGTAGGAGAGGTACTGCTCAGCGGCGTCCTCCCTCATCTGGATCCCTGCTCCTCCGACTACTCGCGGGTTGCTGGCGCTGGGTTGCGGCTTCACCCGGAAGAACTTCCGGAACAAGATCCAATGGGGCTTGATCCCCAGAAAGGCTTCACAGAAATGTACGAAGACAGCGGTGTGGAAGATACCGTTGGGGTTGAGGTTGAGGTACTCGATGTTGTAGTACCTCATGAGCCCCTTGAAGAAGTCACTCACCGGGAGAGATAATCCGCGCTCCGCGAACCGCGCGAACATCGGGATCTCATCTGGATTCTTCTCCATGGGGTATGGATCCCCGGCGGTAGCCCTCCACATGTCCACCTCCTTCTCCCGCAGGAATCCACTGTTGAGAAGGGCGAGCAAGTCTTCAGTTTTCGCCTTGGACTTCTTCCACTCACGGTTTGGATCTGGCCGCGGCGGGGACACCGGCGGTGATGTCCCTGCGGCAGATCCGGCGGCCTCCTCACGGCCCCTTTTCTTTCCGTCGGCGGCCTTTGTGGTCTTCGACGGAGATGGATTCATCCTCCAAGTGCACGGTGTCTTCACGCACATCCGCTCGGGGGCTACTATGGTGGCTCTCTACGGCGGCGCGCTCAGATCTGCGCTTCACTCAGCGGCGGCTGTGTGCTCTGGTGGTGATTTCTGGCCAGATCTACTGGGAGTGACTGCAGCTGCGTAGGGTGAAAAACCCTAAGGGTTTTGGTTTCTATTTATAAGTCAACGCGGCCCTCCAACGGCCGGATGGATAAGTTTGTGCTCGGCTGAGTCAGCGGCCGCGCGCGACCTTTCAACTTCAACTAGTCGACGCGCCTCACCTCGGGGGCTCGGCTACTTCTACTCGACTTCCTGGGAAGCGGCAAGATTCAAGAGCATCTCAGGACACATTCTACAAGATGACCCTTCAATTCGAGAAGAAGTACTCGACTCAAGGCTCGGGGGCTCCGTGCCACGTTTCCTTCGGTTTTTTCTCCGGATTTTTTGGGATATTCTTGCCAAAACTTCAGATGGACCCTCAGCCAGAGTCTACGACTCAACCTAAGGCTCGGGGGCTACTCCATATGGAGTGCGATTTTGCAATCGCACTTCCATATCAGTTCCGGCTCCAAGACAACACGGGCATTGTTGAAGACCTTCAAGGGCAGCACTCGAGGACGCTTGGGACTACTCAAGAAGACTTCAGGATTGCTCAAACATCAGCTGGAGTACATTCCAGCCTCGGGATGCTTCGACTACTCTTGAGGACTTTTGACTTGTAGTACTCGGGGACACTTGGGGACTACTCATTAAGGTCGTCAAGACTACTTGAAGCTATCCTTCTCGACTACAAAGTACTCGGGGGTTTGTCGTATGGACCTCCCTGGGCCCACTACCTCGGTGGGTACCAAGACCGACTACTCGGTGGGCCCCTGGGACTACCTGACTTGCGCTGCACGGTACCTGATGGCGTGAAGCACAAGGACTACAGAGGAGAAGTACTCGGTTAGGAAGCTGTACATGTCCCGCATCGTATAGAAGACTCCTAGACGTACTCGACTAGTACTCTCTCCCTATTCCGACTTGTAACCCTGCCTCCCGGACTATATAAGGCGAGGCAGGGACCCCTCTCTGATCATCTCATCTCACGGCGTAAGATTGCATCATCTTGTAATCGTACCCAATCAATCCAGAGCTACGCAACATACAGGACGTAGGGTATTACGCACCTCGCGACCCGAACCTGTCTAAATTGTGTGCCACATGTCTCTTCCTTCGAGTTACCGATCTCGGCGAGGCCACATTAATCTACTTCGGGTACTCCCCTTAGTAGGTTGCCGGTCTAAAACACCGACAATATGCTAGCGGTGTATATGAGGTGTTTGAATATTTGAATTTATGTATATGAGGTATTTTGTCATAAGAAAAGGTTTGCATTTGAAAAGGTTAGTTTAAATGAGACTCTAGGGTCAAACAACCTATAACTCATTAGGTGTATGAACCTAGAGCCCTATTTGAACTAACCTTTTCTAACGAGGACTTCTTTTACAAAAACACACCCCCTATACTTAAATTCAAATATTTTATGATACCTTGGGAAGTTTCAATGAAATTTGAACAATTTAATCCCATGTTTCAAATTTTGCAAATTATGGAAAACACTATGTTGGCGGGCATCTTAAGAGACTGCCAGCGGTGAGACACACCGCTGGCGGTTATCATAAGTCAACCGCCAGCACAGTGGTTTGCCAAAATTTGAAAATTTGAAATCCTAGCCTGAAAATGTTCAACATTCTTTGAAACTTCCAAAAATTATCATAAAATATTTGAATTTATGTATATGAGGTGTTTTGTTATAAGAAAAGTTTGCATTTGAAAAGGTTAGTTCAAATGAGACTCTAGGGTCAAACAACCTATAACTCATTAGGTGTATGAACCTAGAGTCATATTTGAACTAACCTTTTCTAACTAGGACTTCTTTTACAAAAAATACACTCACTATACTTAAATTCAAATATTTTATGATACCTTGGGAAGTTTCAATGAAATTTGAACAATTTAAGCCCTTTTTTCAAATTTTGCAAATTATGGAAAACACTATGTTGGCGGTTATCATAAGTCAACCACCAGCACAATGGTTTGCCAAAATCTGAAATTTGAAATCCTGGCCAGAAAATGTTCAAAATTCTTTGAAACTTCCAAAACTTATCATAAAATATTTGAATCTATGTATAGGATGTGTTTTGTCATTTGAATTTGAAAATGTTTGCATTTGAAAAGTTAAGTTCAAATTCTTTCAAATCACAGCGCTAGCAGGCACTTATGATAACCGTCAGCGGGAAGCCTCACCACTGGCGGTCACTTAAGTCGCCCGCCTGTGCTAAGGTTCACCGCTGGCGGTTGTCTAATGTGGCCCGCCAGTGGTGGTTCCACTTATATATACGAGCCGCGCTCTCAAAAATTTTCTAAGTCTCGGCGCGAAACGAAACGACGCCGTCAGGCTGCCAAAATTTCCCACCGAGCGCTGTCGTCCTCCCCGACCGCCGCCGCCCCTCCGACCACCCCCGCCGTCCTCCGGGAGTGCCCCCGCCGACCTCCACGAGCGCCCCCACCGTCGTCCGCGAGGGCCCCGCCCCTTCTCCTTGTGGACCGTTGCCGTCTTCCGCTAGGGCCCCGCCCCTTCTCTCGTGGACCGCCGCCGCGCCGTCGTCCGCGGGCGCCCGCCGACCGACGACCTCCTCCCCGAGCGCCGCCGCCCCTCTTCCCTACCGAGATGACGTCCTCCTTCCCGCGGGCCGCTTCCCCAACCGCCGGCCAGAACCGCCGCCGACGCTCTCCGCCTCCACCGCCTCCGCCGACGAGCCTCCGCCGCCCTCGCTCGCCACCAACGCCTCATCTCCTCCCCGCTCGCCACGCATAGAGGCCGGGGATGGGCGCCGCCCGCATAGAGGCCGGGGATGGGCCGGCGGTGCAGAGACGACCGCCCCGGCTCGCTTGGTTTTTTTCTTTTTTTTCAAAATGCAATTAAAAATGGATTGTGATAAATAGATTTAAAAATGTTAAAAATGGACTATGTATTGTGTATAAATAGATTTGTTATAAGTATGGAGTATGGATTGTGTCTAATTTTAAAAACGATTTATTATATAAAAATGGACTATGGATTTAATTTAATTAGTTTTTTTATAAGTAATTATATATGGACTATGGATTGTGGATAAATAGATTTATTTTATAAAAATGGACTATGCATTGTGTATAAATAGATTTATTTTATAAAAATGGACTATGCATTGTGTATAAATAGATTTATTTTATAAAAATGGACTATGCATTGTGCATAAATAGATTTATTATAAGTATGGAGTATTGATTGTGTCTAATTTTTAAATAGATTTATTATATAAAAATGGACTATGGAATTAATTTAATTAGTTTTGTTGTATAAATAATTCTATATGAACTATGTATTGTGGATAAATAGATTTATTTTATAAAAATGGACTATGCATTGTATATAAATAGATTTATTATAAGTATGGACTATGGATTGTTGTATAAATATGGACTACGGATTGTTGTATAAATATGGACTATGGACTTGTAAATTATCTATGATCAATTGTAAAAAAACATGGAGGGATTGTAAATTATCTATGATCAAATGTTAACAGTGAACAATCCGGTGAGGAGGAATCCAGTGCTAGTGGTAATTGGAGACTATGAAATTCCCTCTGAGTACGAACCAAGCGAACCACGAGTTCGTAGGCGCCCCGAAGACGATGATGTTGATTACGAACCAAGCGATAATGAGGTCCGCATGCACATTCACTCAAATTAATGTTTGTTTTCGAAATTAAGATATACTTTAAATAGTGTTTTTTGTGTAGAACAGTGACTGATCCCCGCGATGACGTCATAGAGCATCTAACATTCTTGCCCAAGAGGCAGAAGTCATTTCAAAACCACAACCTTCGGGTACTACTAGTTCTAGTAACCTGAAAAGGAAACGTGATTATAGAAGAAGAAACCAGATCCCTGAAAGAGGACAACTTGTGATAGAACGGTTGGGTGACAAAGGTGAGCCCGTCGAACCTAAGGGGATAGCTGCTAGGTTTCGGAACATCGTCGGTGCAATTGTCAGAGACCAATTGGGGTCTTGGATCATAACTAGTAATTGGAAGACAGTCCCTAAGGCTACGAAGGATGTATTATGGGCCAAAGTGAAAGAAAAGTTTGTTTATCTGGAAGGTACAGAAAATGCAGGTAGAACTTTTGTTGGGGGCCTTTGTGGAAGAGCTCTTAGGAATTGGAGGTCTACACTTAATACTGAATTTGTCCAGAAAGGCAAGGATGCTAGGGATGTGTATGGTAACATTCCGCTAGCAATCTGGGAAGAATTCGTAGATCAAAAGAAGACGGCAGAAGCAGTAGCTCTGAGTGTACAACAAAAGGAGAAGGCTATGAAAGCTGCTAAGAACCCCCAACACTTGGGTTCGGGAGGATATGCTGCCAAAATGGCAAAATGGAGGAAAGAGGAAGAAGAAAGGAGGGTAGCTGGTTTACCGACGATTTTTGATGGTATGGATGAGCGTAGCAGGAATTGGATCCTTGCTCGAGTTCTGGCTATACCACTTGACGGCAATGTTTCATTCCAGAAGGCCTCAACAGAACAAATTTATCAAAAGCTGGAAGGACTTGCGGAAATTTATCAGAAGCCGGAAGGACTTGCGGGTGTCTGTATACATTGCAAGGGTATTGAGGAAAACCCAAGATAAGGATTCTATCAAGTTTGCTTACAATTTTGAGTAAGATTCTTTAATCATCATTTGCTTTCATTTTTTAGTCTATTTATATTAATTATTTTAATTTTATGCAGTGATCATTTCATTTGCTTTCACATGTGTTTGAAGTTGGGAACTATGGGGTCTTCGACTCATTACACTATTCAGAGGCTTCTTACAAGCAAATCATTGAGATTATAAGAAAGTAAGACAACTAAGTGCAATATATAATCACTACTGCGTGTATCGGCTATATTTAAAATTGTATTACTAACTTATGTCTTTGTATCCTTAAAGTGCGTATAGGCTATACATAATCAATGGCGGGCAGCACAAGAAGAAAAAATTGGTGATACGACATGCCAAATGGGTAAGAACACTTCTGTTAACAAGTACCAATCATTTTTATCAGAGTTGTACACTTCTGTTAATTAGTACCGATCATTTTCTATTTGTTTGCAGTGCTACAAACAACCTCGTGGCAGTGTGCTATGTGGATATTATGTGTGTGAGGTTTTGAGAAATAATGGGAGGTACCGGACGAATCCTGAAGACGTAAGCCTCTTGTTTGTACACAACTATGTATGTGTTAATTATGGTCCTGATGGTAATGCATAACAATCTTCATTTATTGTGTTTATGTGCAGATGCCTACCATTGAGGGATCATGGGGGCAACTTGGTAACAATCAAATCACCAACATTTGTGCAGACATGGCGAGATTCATCCTACGTGAGATTTGCCACGAGGATGGAGAATTCTTCGATAAAGAAGGAGTTTTGACATTAGACGATTCAGAAAGGTAACATAGATGGGTGTCTTAGGGTTATCTATTATGCACGATGTTTTGTAATGTGACTTATGTATACATTTTTTATTTTAGTTTGGATTATCTGTCTGTGAGACATATATTTGGATTTGGCGGTTAAATACAAATTAAATTACAGTAAATTAAAGTGAATTTGGCATACAAATGCCAATATGAAAAAAATAATAGACGAAAATGACAAATTATATACAAATAATAAACAATTATGGGGAATTATATAGAAAATGTGGAAAATGCTTTCTGTGGCGGGCGGCCTAAGCAACCGCCAGCACTGATGGCATTTGTGCTGGCGGGCGGCCTCAGCAACCACCAGCATTGATGGCATTTGCATTGGCGGGCTGCTTAAGTAACTGCCAACACTGATGACATTTGTGGTGGCGGTTCGTTTAAGTGACACTGCCAAAGACAAATGGCTCGAAGCCGGCGGGTCGGCCACCCGCCGACACAAAGGTCCATTTCTACTGGCTCAAAGTTGCTGGTGGATGCCGCTTCCGCCAGCAAAAACCGGTTTTAGCCGCCAGGACAAATCATTTCTGCCCAGTGAGTACCTTTGCTCATCTTTTCACACACCCTGATTGCCGACTTGCAACGCCATACACCCTGATCGCAAAGTGAGCAAACGAAGGAACTCGAGTGGACCCGATCTTTTTTTTAAGAATAATCTCGCTTGCGAAGAGTACAAGTTGTAGCATTCTTCCAAAATCTACCTCGTTCGTCCCCTTTGGAAAGGTAACTAATGGGGACGAAGGAAGTGAGCAATAATAAGGTCAGGAGATACTAAACTAACTGTCTATACATTTTATTTGTCAAATATCTAATCCATATTACGTGTGTATAATAATATATATAAATAAGTTATGTTTTGTACGTGCACACACCTATAATGAATAATAATAATCGCTCAAAATTTAGAAGATTTGACACACACACATATGTATGTATGTATGTATGTATGTATGTATGTATGTATGTATGTATGTATGTATGTATGTATGTATGTATGTATGTATGTATGTATGTATGTATGTATGTATGTATGTATGTATGTATGTATGTATGTATGTAAAAGTTAATTTTTCATTTTCAAGATGTGAAGAACCTAACGAGAAGAACTAGGTGGAGGGTTTTTAATGAGACAAACCGAGCAACACTTTTAGCTCTCGCTTCCTACCAATTCGACCGATCATTTGAAGAAAAAAACAGCTGCAGTCGCAGCCTCATTCCCGTTCTGAGAGAAGTGTAAGCGCGCGCTTCATCTCCAGCCGCTAATTATTAGAAGGAGGATGGGATTCTTTGTCCCGGCTTTCCGCATAAAGACCTACCCCTACCCTACTTTAACCGAAACAGACGAGTGGATAAGTGCTTATCTTGCCCGGGACGTGTATTTTTCAGTAGGTCGATCAGGGGGGGCCGTTCTTGGTGTGCATCCATGCGCCCCCCCCCCCCCCCCCCGGGCTGGTTGTTGGGCTGTCACTTTGTTAGTGCTGGAGTCAAAATGTCCTAACCTTTCATTATCCTCCTCTAGTTTGAGAGGGAGAGCGGGTTAACAAAGGTTAGGACATTTGTAGTATGGCTGTATACGCATTTATCACTTTGAGTATATTCTCATCTACTAATCACTACCGGAAAGACGGTCTTTGCCTTGCGCAAAATGATTTGCCGGGCGCTTTCGATCGGGCGCACGGCAAAGGCCACTCTTTGCCGTGCGCCTACGACACGCCACACGGCTCCGATAAACGCACGGTGCAGACATCTTTGCCGTGCGTCGTTTCACGGGCGCACGACAAAGATATCTTTGTCGTGCGTCAGACCGGCGCGCACGGCAAAGAGGCCCGGGCACTTGCGCCGCCCGTGGCACGGAGGACGGCTGGGGCGGACACTAACGGTCGTTAGCCTTTGCCGTGCGCCCTATATGAAACGCACGACACAGATATATCTTTGTCGTGCGTTTCATGTCGGCGCACGGCAAAGATTATTGTAAAACTTTGGTTTTTTGATTTCTTTTGATTTGTCCACTACAAATGCATTACTTTGTACTCTGTATCTCAAGTTGGTACTCATCTCGATTTATTTGGTATTTTTTATAAATTTTTTTCCTTAAAAGGATTTTCTTCACATAAATCAAAATTGAACTGCAAGTACATGAAATGATACGGTAAAGTTCGTGGAAAAATGATATTCGTGTAATTGAGTCCTTTTTAAGACCTTACCGACCAAATTGGTTGAAATTATGTACATTTGATTCACGAAGGATGAGAATCGACGTTCATTGGTAAAGTTTTTTAATCGTAAAAAATGCAAACAAGTTAGAAAATCATGAGATTCATCGAGAGGTCATGATATGGTATGGAAAAGTTGTGATAAAGAGTAGGGAAGGTTTTGAATATTTCGTCACGCATAGTGTTTACAAACTGAAGCATCTCACTAGAAGTTCTAAAGTGTTTAGAGTGATCTCCTTTGGTTTGTAAACTTAGTAAAATTTGAATTTTGTTTTTGACTTCAAAACGTTTTCTCTAGTGAACATACAACATGAAATTGTCTCATGTTAGTTTATGGTAAATTTTACATCCATTTAAACATTTATGCATAATAATTATAAAAATTTAAAATTCAATGTAGCCTCTTTGTCGTGCGCCATCCCCAAGAGGCGCACGACAAAGGCTGGTGGGCCCACATGCCAGTCAGGCACTGTGGGCGTCGACCCACGACCGGTGGCTGGCAGGTGGGCCGATCTTGCCGTGCGCCAGCCCCATGCGGCGCACGGCAAAGGCAGGGTTGGGCACCATGGTCGTCGCGGTGGGCCCGTCTTTGCCGCGCGCCGGACCCCCGAGGCGCACCGGCAAAGGCCGGCGGGCCCACATGCCGGGGCCGCACCGTGGGCATCGACCCACGGCCGGTGGCTGGCAGGTGGGCCGATCTTTGCCGTGCGTCAGCCCTATGCGGCGCACGGCAAAGGATGGGTTGGGCACCAAGGCTGGCAGGTGGGCCCGTCTTTGCCGTGCGCCAGACCCCCAAGGCGCACGGCAAAGATTGTGGGGCCGGTTGGGTCTGCTCTTTGCCGTGCGTCGGGACCCGAGGCGCACGGCAAAGACCGAGACTGGGGTTAACCCAACCTCCCCGGCCGTTTCTTCCCGCAGTCGACGACCCAACCCGATCCGCCGCCGCCGCCGCGCCTCCGCCGCGCCTCCAACCCCGCTCCCGCGCCCGCCGCGCCCTCGTCGCCCACCGCCCCTCCCCGCCGCCTCCCGGCGCCACCACCGCCGCCGCGGCGCGCCCCCGCCCCCCGCGCGCCCCCGCCCCGCCCCGCGCCCCGCTCCGCCGGGGGGGCGCCCGGACCGCGCCCCCCGTCCTCCCCTACTCCGGCGGCGGCGCTCCCGGCGGCGCCCGCCTCCCCGGCCGGCCACCACTGCAGGAAGGAGGAGGAAAGAAAGAAGGGGGAAGGAAAGGAAGGGAAGAAGGGGGAAGGAAAGGAAGGGGAAGGAGGAGAGGAGAAGGCGGAGAGGGAGAAGGAGGATGGTGTGACAATCCGCCCAGGAAAATACCGTCCTATCGCCTAAGACCGATCCACTTTGGTCATTAAGCAATAATAAAGTATCATCCTGTCGTTAGTTGCCGGGTTAACGCCCGGTAAATCACTTGAAGAGCAACAAGGATCGAATATATGCATTAAAACTCACTCGAAGGCGAGTCCAGAGATACAACAACATTAATATCCAAATTCGTACCCCGAGGGGTTTATTTATTACAAACCATAGTTTTTGTCATGATGAAATAGTTCAGAGTTTTTGAAAAGCAGCGGAAATTAACTAACGGAAGCGAAGACACCACGGGAGGCCATCCATGATGCTTTCAGTAGTCGTCCTCCACCCACTCCAGCTCCCAGCCGGGCGGGATCTCTCTGGGCCACACATCACTGAAGGCATTACCTGGATCAACACATTATAGCAAGGCTGAGTATACTAATACTCAGCAAGCCTTACCCGTCGGTGATATCTACTTCACCAAATCTAGACCATGAAAGGCTTTTTGGCTACTGTGTTGCCTTTGCTAAAAAGTAACAAAGAGTAGGTCCTTACTTTCAAGATTTTAGCACAAGTTCTAGTAGGTTTAATCTTTACTGCATTAGCCAACTAGTACAAACAAAGTTGTACAATACAATTAATCAAGCATAATATTCATCAACTTCCATCATTAGGGATCACATGACTAGTGGAGTAAGTAGTCTCGGATAACGGTGAGAGGCCGACAATCGATTGATTTAAACTTGCAAGGTAGACCCAAACACACGGTAGGCTGCCCCCGCAAGGACAACTTTCCCAGGCCGTCCCCAAAAATCCCCGGGTCGGGATGAAAGGCCACGCCTTTGGTGCGAGCTATCCGGCATACCCCGCGAGATACCCGGAGTCACCATACACCACCGGTAGCTAGCCGTGAGAGTGAATCCCAAGGGTAGTGACAGTTCCATCCCTAGCCGTCTCATTAAGGTACTAGGCTTACCGGTCCCATTCCCGACATGTGCTTGGTACGTTCAAAGACTTAACCCACATAACCACTGGACCGGAGCCCAGATCCCATGCTCTTACCATGTGAGCAATCTATTTAAGGATACATTGTGATTCCTATCTAGGAACCTATTCTCGCAAGTGAGGTCATCACTCGACTTGTAACGGTCCTATAGCTTAGCAGCTATCGACCTATCATACCAGTAAGGACAAAGGTACCTATGGATCATGCATCTAGGGTTTCATTCAACTCCTGAACGTAAATGCACAATCATTCATAGATAATGGAATAAAGAATTTTAAAAGCTGGGTTAGATGCACTGGAGCTTGCCTTCGTCAGCTAGAGTAGCCTGGGCACCCTCAGTGTCGAGCACTTCCACGTACTGCAGTGATACTTCCGCTCCTCCTTCCTCGTTTTCCGGGACAAGGGAGTAATCTCCGTCCGGAAGATCTACACGGAATGCAATGCAAGATTAGGTGATGTGATAGTTTGTTGTCTTATCCAACTCTTGGTTGGTCATATTCACCTTAACAAGCATTCATCTGATGTTTCTCTTTTAGGAAGGTTATTGGGTGTACATGGTTTACTCTTTTATGGCACATTGAATAAAGTTTTTATTAAGCTTGTCATTTCATGTGAAGTCTTTAATTCCTTTTCTTTTCACAAGCAAAGGTATAAATAATACATTTTTATTTATGAATTACTTTCGGATCAGCAATGATAATTAATTATCTTTTTAATGAAATTAAATAATACTTTCAAAAAGAAAAAGAATTAATTAGGGGTTTTCTTTATTTAACTCCCCTTTATTATTAAAAGGGCTTTTAAGCTTTTTATTAAACAATTAAATTCCCAAAAATTAAGGTGTTTCTTAAGCCTACTAGCACCTATCCTGGTCCATTGGACCCACATGTGATGCTTGCATGCTAGGAATTTAAATGCTAATGAAAATAACAAAGGCTAGCTAGTGATTGAATTTAAGGCATACAAAAATAAATAAGCATCAAATTGATCCAAACTTTCCCATGCATGCTCTCTGGTCCTAAGCAAGTCTAAAGAACCAGCATGTTCACATGGAACCTATATTGAACTTGGTTTATTAATTTACAAAAGAAAACATGCATAAATCAAGAATAATTATTTTTGTTAATCCAAAAATCATGATTAATTCACAAGATGTGTATGTTGGTGTTACAAGAAAGTGTGCACAAGTTGAGCTCCAGAACATAACTATATTTAACAAGAAAAATCATTTAGACAGTTTCTGCAAGAATGGAAAAGAATTTATTCAGCAAGATCTACTGCATAACTTTGTGAAATTGTTGGCACAGCATCTAGTCATATCCTAACACACAACATATACAAAATTGGGCTACAGAGGAGTTAAGGATTTCAAGTTATGACAGATCTAGGTTTAACACATTTGTATTTTTCATGCTAAAACTATTTAGAATCTAGCCATGTGCAAATAACAAAAGAGGTGGGATTTCCTTTCCTGAACCCTACAAAATTGGTTTGAGATTTTTCTGATTTTTCTACGAATTTCTAGGCATTTTACAAGGCACTGGACCTAACTGCAGGAAAAACTAGATAGGGTTCTTCACAAACCAGCCCTGAAATTTTACCCTAAGCACCCTAACAAGATTTAAATCGTAGCAATTGGGTCCCTGGCCGCGGGGGAGCGGCGCGGGTCCGGCCAATCCGGCGAGCAGGGCGGCGATCCCGGCCGGGCAAGCGGCCGTTGGGGACCATCGGCTCACCTAGGGGTGGCGGGGAACCGGAGGGGAGGTGGGGAGTTGGCCGGCGGCGAGGTTTGGCGGCGGCCGGTGGCGGCGACCGCGGCGGCTCGGTGAACGGCGGCGTGGAGGCGAAAGGTTGGCAAACAAGCGGCCGTGTGAGCTTCACTAGGACCTAGAGAAGCTACTAGAGCGGCCGGTCGGGCCGGTGAGCACGGCGGCGAGCTCCGGCACCGGCGGCGGCGGCAATGGCGGCGGCGGCTCGGGCGGCGCGCGCGGAGGGCGCGGGGCTCTTTTATAAGCGGCCGGGCGCGTCCGCGGGTGACGAGGTGTGACGGCGGGAGAGCATCTCCGTGCTACGGCGCTCGGGCGGCGCGCGTACGGCGCGGCGACACGGTCGACGGACCGGCGGTCGCGCGTGCGCGCGCGCGCGCGCACGCGGCGCCGACGCCGGGGTGCCTCGGGACGGGGGCGCGCCGGGGCGCGGGGATCACGGGGGTGGAGCGTGCCTCGCCCGCGTGGCCTCGGGCGCGCGCGGGCGTGGACGCCGGGGGCACGGCCGGCGGCGGGCGGCGACGGCGGCGCGCGGGCGCGCACGACGTCGCGCGTGGCAGCGCTCTGCGTTCAACGTGTTGCTGGTGCCCGGTTCAAAACGATTTTTCTCAAAATTTTTGAATAGAACTGAACCAAGTGATGAATACCAAAGTTGTAGATCTAGTTACCAACAACAATTTCTACAAAAGCCATATGGGGTTTTTCTGCCCAGATCAAAAGTTATTTGAATGCCAACTTTGAACGTCAGCAGGGTTTGGCAAACAGTGATTTCTGCCTTGCACTTGATTTTTCAAGTTTTCCCCTCAAAATTTGAAATGCCAATTTACATGAAAGTTGTGTCCCTCATCAAGATCTACAACTTTCATAAAGGTAGAATTTTAAGTGTTTTGGTGAATTTTGGAGAACGCGGCAAAAGTTCCGGCAGACACCTGTGGACACTGGGGTGGCAATGGGTTTGACCCAACCTTTGTCCATGGGTTGGCCCCACAAGTGTGTTTACTAGTCAATTAGGGTCACTAGGGTGGGTTAGTGAGTTTTTCGAGGTGAGGGCCCAGGTTGACTATGGTTTGACCACGGTTGACCAATTGACAGGCTATTAAGGTTAATTAAAAACCTGGGGCGTCACAGCCTACCCCCCTTAAACGGAATCTCGTCCCGAGATTCGATTTGATAACGAAGAGATGGGGAGAAGGACTCACGGTTTCGAGATTGTAGGAAGCCCGGATAGTTAGTATTAAGATAATCCTCCGTCTCCCACGTTGCTTCTTCCTCCGTGTGATGGCTCCATTGGATCTTGTACATTCTCACGGTCTGCCTTCGGGTCTTTCGCTCTTTTTGGTCTAGTACTTTCAATGGATACTCGACGAGCGAGAAATCCGGCTCGATCCAAGCATTAGCTTCCGTGATGGTCTCATTCTCCGGAACAGGCATTCCCTTCTTCAACTGAGTTACATGGAACACATTGTGAACTGCGGAAAACCGTTCTGGCAATTGGATACGGTAAGCCACGGGTCCACACACTTCTATAACTTCATATGGGCCAATGTAGCGCGGGGCTAACTTTCCCTTGACTCCGAACTTTTGCACACCTTTGGTGGGGGATACCTTCAAATATACATAATCTCCCACTTCAAAGTGTCGAGGTGCGGTTCCTTTGTCGTGGTAACTCTTTTTCCTCATTTGTGCCATCTTCAAATTCTCTCTTATCACTTGTACCCTTTCTTCGGCCTCTTTAACTAATTCTGGTCCAAAGAGTGTTCTTTCTCCGGCCTTTGACCAATTCAGCGGAGTGCGGCATCTACGTCCGTATAGAGCATCGAACGGTGCCATTTTCAAACTGGCCTCATAGCTGTTATTGTAAGAGAACTCTGCCAAGGACAAACACTTGTCCCAACTCTTGTCAAAGTGCAAGATGCTTGCTCTCAACATGTCCTCTAAAATCTGATTTATCCTCTCCGTCTGCCCATCGGTCTGCGGATGATAACTGGAACTGCGGATCAGCTGAGTTCCCAAACACTCATGCAACTGTTCCCAAAAATGAGCTACAAACTGAGTCCCTCTATCAGAGATTATAGTCTTTGGAATTCCATGCAGACAAACTATATGGTCCACGTACAACTCTGCATATTGTTGTACGGAGTAAGTGGTGTGCACGACAATGAAGTGAGAGGTCTTAGTGAGTCTATCCACAATTACCCAAATAGAGTCCTTCTTTCTAGCTGTTAGGGGTAAACCCACAATGAAATCCATACTAATATCATCCCAGTTCTACATAGGTATCGACAGGGGTTGGAGTACTCCTGCCGATTTCAAATGACTTGCTTTCATCCGGTGGCAAGTATCGCATTCGGCTACATACTTGGCTACATCCACCTTCATATTGGACCACCAAAAGTTCTGCTTTAGATCTTGGTACATTTTGGTACTACCGGGATGAATAGAGAATTTGGATGTGTGAGCTTCATCTAGAATGATTTTCTTAATTTCTGTGTCAACGGGGACCACTAGACGTTTCCCAAACCAGACCACATCCTGGTGATCCTTCTGGAAACAAGTATACTTGGGGTCTCCTTCTGCTAGTTTCTGCCTGATGGTTTGAATATCTGCATCACCGCGCTGGGCAGTGACGATTCTGTCATAAAGATTTGACTCTGCCGTCAAGGCATAAAGAATTCCCTGGGGTACCACTTCTAAGTTGAGTCTCCTCATTTCCTCACACAATGGTTCACTGACTGGCTCCAACTCTAGGTGGTTGCAATGATCTTTGCGGCTGAGAGCATCCGCAACAACATTTGCTTTGCCGGAATGATAGTGCACTTCTAGATCATAATCTTTAATCAACTCAAGCCATCTTCTCTGTCTCATATTCAACTCTGACTGGGTAAAGATGTATTTGAGGCTCTTGTGATCAGTGAAGATTTTGCTATGATTACCCATTAGATAATGCCTCCATATCATGAGGGCATGAACAACAGCAGCTAACTCAAGATCATGGGTAGGATAATTGAGCTCATGGGGTCGAAGTGCCCGTGAAGCATAGGCAATGACTCGGCCTTCTTGCATAAGGACACAGCCGAGACCCGTGCCTGATGCGTCACAGAAGACTTCAAACGGTTTGGCATTGTCGGGTTGAGCTAGCACTGGGGCTGAAGTTAGATGTTGCCTGAGGGTGTGGCAAGCTTTCTCACATGCTTCACTCCACACGAATTTCACTCCCTTCTTGAGTAACTCGGTCATGGGTTTTGCGATTCTGGAAAAGTCAGGAATGAATCGACGGTAGTATCCCGCCAATCCTAGGAAACTGTGGATTTGATGTACGGATTTGGGTGGTTTCCAATCCATCACCTCTTGAACTTTGCTAGGATCTACGGAGATACCATCGTGGGAAATGGTGTGCCCTAAGAATTTCACACTTTTCAACCAGAATTCACATTTGGAGAACTTAGCATAAAGCTTATGATCTCGCAAACGCTGAAGGACAACTCAGAGATGTTTGGCGTGATCTTTCTCGCTCTTAGAATATATTAGAATATCATTGATAAAGACCACGACAAATTTATCGAGCTCCGTCATGAACACGGAGTTCATGAGGTACATGAAGTAGGCAGGAGCATTAGTGAGTCCGAAAGACATGACCAAGAACTCGTAAAGACCATAACGAGTGGAAAAAGCGGTTTTGGGAATGTCGCAAGGTCGAATCTTGATTTGGTGGTAGCCAGAGCGAAGGTCGATCTTAGAGAAGACTTTGGCACCAGCCAATTGATCAAAAAGAACATCAATTCGAGGAAGCGGGTATTTGTTTTTGATGGTGACTGCATTGAGTGGTCGATAATCTACGCACATTCTCAAGCTACCATCTTTCTTCTTAACAAAGAGGGCAGGGCAACCCCAAGGAGAAGAGCTCGGGCGAATATAACCCTTATCTAACAATTCTTGGAGTTGGGTTTTTAGTTCAGCTAACTCTTTGGGTGGCATGTGATAGGGTCTTTTGGAAATGGGTGCGGTACCAGGCTGGAGTTCGATCACAAACTCGACATCTCTGTCTGGTGGCATACCATGCAACTCGTCAGGAAAGACGTCCGGGTACTCGCACACTACTAGAATTTCATCAAGAGAGGAGATCATGGTCACATAGGCACAAGAGTCAGTACCGTCCCTGAAAGGTAGGTACAAGGTAGTGTGCCCGACCGTAGGAGAATTGATCTCTACGACCCTATCCGCTATGTCTAGAATCACCTTATGTTGATTCATCCATTCTATACCCAAGATAACATCCATGCCAACCAAGTTTATAACGATAAGGTTTGTTCGAATGATTTTACTACCTAAACCCAAATTTACTCCTCGGATTAAGATATTGGAGGTGATTTGGCCTCCGGGAGTAATTATCTTGTAAGCGGAAGTGGTATGAGAACCCTTCAAACCCATTTTGTTTATTAGCCTTTCACTAATGAAACTATGAGTAGCTCCCGAATCAAACAAAATCTTAACAGGAGTGTCGTTGATAGAGAATGTACCCGTGACTACTGGAGCTCCTGCTCGGATGTCACTCATGGTAGTGAAGTTCAGCTTGCCTCGGCGCACTTGCACCATAGGCTTCTTCGCCGGAGTGGTAGGCTTGCTTCCTGTACCCTGATGTTGCGGGTTGGGCTTGATCTGCCTGGGCTTGGGACACTCACTAATGTAGTGCCCTGGCTGGCCACAGTTGTAGCAACGACGATCTCCAACATCGCGAGGAGGTGCATTAGGCTTTGGAGCCTACTGCTGGGCACTGCGGAACTGGAAGTTCCCTGCGGGCTTGCTCTGAGGTGGCTTCATCGTCCAGCGTCCAGTTGAAGATTGCTGGGATGGGCCTGGAGCTTCCTTCTTCACAAAGCGAAACTTCTTGCTTGTTCCGCGGACTGGGGTGAAACCGGACATCCTCTTGTTGTCCCCGTGGGCTTTCTTCATAGCATCCTCTTGCGAGATAGCCTTGTTTACTAGCTCATGGAAGTTTGCGGGCTCGAGCAGGTTCAGACGCTCATACAGCTTGCCATCAAGCCCGTCACGAAACCTCTCCATCTTCTTGGCATCAGTATCAACATGATGCCCACCATATTGGCACAAGCTATTAAACTTCTGAGCATAGCGGTACACTGAGTCAGATCCCTGACGGAGGGCCAACAGCTCCCTCATCTTCCTATCCATCAGTCCCTTGGGAATGTGGTGGCTCTTGAAAGCCTACTTGAACTCATCCCAAGTCACAGTGTGCCCTCGCTGCATCGACTTGAAGTGGTCCCACCACATCAAAGCTTCCCCTCGCAGTTGCAGCGCTGCGAAGTTGGCTTTGTTCTCCTCGGAGCAAGGCGACACAAAGGCAGAGAATTTTGCCTCTATGGCCTTGACCCAAGCCTCAGCTTCCAGGGGGTCTTCTGCTTTAGCGAAGGTTGGCGGCTTCATAGCGATGAACTGGGCATACGTAGTGACCTGGTTAGGCCCCTCGTGGTTGGCCCCGTGTGGCGGCCCTCGGTTCATCCGTGGCGGGCAACTGTTCTTTCGCGTCTACGGGATCTGGCGCAGCACCTCAGTTTTGGTGGCCATGAAGGCCTCCGTCGGTGTCATGGGCGGGGGTGGTGGCAAGTCACCACTACCACTTGCTCCGAAACCGTTGGGAGAGCTGCGCGTGGTTCCCACCATCTGAAAAGTGAGCTTTATTAGTGAGATAACCAAAAGCTTACTCCAAATGATGACAAGCACGATCATGCATAATCACATCTCATTAGTATTTATTCAATGAGGACAGCAACAATCATCAATATTCTATAGCCATCAAGATTCGTAGAATCGTTCTTCTCAACACGGTTAGGACTGCAATTACTCAATTGCACGGCTCATAAACACCCTCGAACGATCATCGTCATTTCGGATACCGACGAAGGTGGTATACGAACGAGCACTTATTCGCTGGCAACGAGTGATGCCTCTATAATGCTTTGGTTTACCAACGTTCTTAGGTGAGAAATGCAAAATTGACAAGCGTGGTCATTTGCAACGGTTTATCCAAGGATATGGTATTCATACGCAAGAAGACTTCAAATTTGAATGACAAATAAATTTTCTCTTAAGGCACACATGCTTAAGCATTCTTTATTCCAACCCGATAGAACAAGGTTCAAAGACATTACAACTCGAATTTGGAACAACATGACATGACACGATACAAGCAGTTACTTGGCACGAAGACGTGCTGTCAAGCCAACTACTCTAAACATCTCAAAGACAACTCGGTTGGATCGACATCCTTCTTAATCTCTGTTGTCGGCAACCTATTTGCCCACTGAAGCATCACTGTACGTAGGCGAAGTTGGGGGAGTCGGTAGCGGTGGTCCTGCCTGGCTCGTCTGATCCAGACCAGACAAAGCCTGCTGCTCCTCCGGGTGTGCCTGTACTGGGGGTAGTGGCTGTAAGGCCACTATAGCCTGCAAGGCTGCCACCTGCACCTCGGCCTCCTGCACCTACTGCTGCATATCAGCAATGTTCTGCAGTAGTGTCAGCCTCTCTATCTCGTGAGCATCGGCATCCTCCTCTAGTGCATGGTTCTCTTCCTCCAAATCTACGATCTTCTGTAAGTGGTCGCCTCTCTCAAGCTCTAGCTGAAACCTCCTAGCATGCAGCCTGTCATTCTCCTGCTGCACCTGAGTAAGCGTGAAGTTCAGCTGCTGGTGTGCTGCTGAAAGCTGCTCCCAATCGCGCCTAGATGCCTCCAAGCGCTGTGCAATAATCGCTGTGGTGTTATAGCGCAGCCCCTGAAGTGTGAAGACCACGTTCAGACAACGGGCAAGCGTCTGAGTAACATCCAATGGCTCTGCTAGGGTCAGTAGCTCCCGTAGGTGGTCCATACGGTCCAACCATGCTGGGTCGTGAGGACTCACAGAAGGAAATTGTCCAAACGGAGAAAGAGCTACCACGGTGGGGTTGTGGTCACAGAAGTCTGTAAACACTCTGAGGGCGGCGGACTCAACGGACTCGTGAGTGATAAATCCCCAGTAGATAAAGCTCAAGTCAAACCAGTCGGCGTGGTCTGGGTGTGGCAGAACAGTAACGATCACTCTGCAGCGGGGAACGCCAAAGCGCTCAAACTCCTTCACCTCGTAAGTCGGTGGGGTGAGGTAGCCTACGGCACTGAGAGCTTCCCACGCCAGGCGCGGAAAACCCTCCCAGTGCAACCCGTTGGTACGGATCGTACCGTCAGCGTCGAACTGGTGGAACACGGGGAAATCCATCTGTACACAAATGTAACTCATGTCAGATCTCAAAGAGAACGGCATGTCAAATGGTGAAGTTCTGGCAGCTGTGAATAAAATTCATAACCAAAAATCCAGAAACCTCAAAAATTTCCCAAGTTTTAAATTAAACCTTTAATACTTTTAATTAAGCTTTTAAGGTTGAGCATCGATCAAGGAAACAAGATGAATGGTCCTGAACCTGGATGTGCCTATGAAAGTGTGAACCAAACCAACGAAACTAGGATTGAGACTTGCTAACACAAGATAACTAGTTAAGGGGCAATTGTTTTTAACAATTTGGTTTAATTAAACCTAGCACAAGGTAAACAAATTTTTCAAAAATTTCGGCAGCATGACGGCTAGGTATGAAAGGTACTCTAGTTTATAAAAAGCACACACTAGCATAATCTTCCTTAGAGAGCATATGAAAATTCGATTTTTGGGTCCGTTTTTGTTGTTTCGATTTTTAGTATGCATGCAAGACATCCTATTCGACCTCACATGGCAATCAAGCCAAAAATCGAAGTTAGTGCCGGTGGTAAGGCTTTTAATCGTCTCTCCCTATAATATCTAGTCAAGAGCTATACGGTACTCTCTTAACAACTAACGAAGCGCTGTTATGTACCTGCAGAAAACGAACCTTTCATGCCAGCACGTCACGAAAGCGTCCACATACATTACCGTTCACTATAGAAACGGTATCCATGCGTTAAGCCGCTGCATGGACAGCGTCCAACCTCAGACACCCTCCGTTTGAATGGAGTGTATCCTTGCCTCGCATGAGCGACATGCGGAATGCACACGTATAAAACACGTGGCGACACACAACTCACAATCAGACGCGAAGATGGGATCCATGGAATGGATCACTCCATCAACCCTCGCAATTCCCGTGATGCGGAACAGCACACGTATAAAACACGTGGCTCCTAGTTTGGTTGTGCAAGAAAGTAAGTCCGACATAAAGTAATGTGCTGGAAGTTAGCAAAATAAACCATAGGTTATTTAAGCCACCTGAAAGAACCCAAAATTCCCTCTAGGGCCTCTCGGTCTAGTTTATTCTTAGCGGACCAACGTATTTTGGAAATCAGACGATCTTGGCATATTTTATTCAAAAACCATTGATTAAGGTTTATTAATTAATCTCTGGTGCATATAAGCTCTGATGCCAACTGTGACAACCCGCCCAGGAAAATACCGTACTATTGCCTAAGACCGATCCACTTTGGTCATTAAGCAATAATAAAGTATCATCCTGTCGTTAGTTGCCGGGTTAACACCCAGTAAATCACTTGAAGAGCAACAAGGATTGAATATATGCATTAAAACTCACTCGAAGGCGAGTCCATAGATACAACAACATTAATATCCAAATTTGTACCCCGAGGGGTTTATTTATTACAAACCATAGTTTTTGTCATGATGAAACAGTTCAGAGTTTTCGAAAAGCAGCGCAAATTAACTAACGGAAGCGAAGACACCACGGGAGGCCATCCATGATGCTTTCAGTAGTCGTCCTCCACCCACTCCGGCTCCCGGCCGGCGGGATCTCTCCGGCCACACATCACCGAAGGCATTACACGGATCAACACATTATAGCAAGGCTGAGTATACTAATACTCAGCAAGTCTTACCCGTCGGTGATATCTACTTCACCAAATCTAGACCATGAAAGGCTTTTTGGCTACTGGGTTGCCTTTGCTAAAAAGTAACAAAGAGTAGGTCCTTACTTTCAAGATTTTAGCACAAGTTCTAGTAGGTTTAATCTTTACTACATTAGCCAACTAGTACAAACAAAGTTGTACAATACAATTAATCAAGCATAATATTCATCAACTTCCATCATTAGGGATCACATGACTAGTGGAGTAAGTAGTCTCGGATAACGGTGAGAGGCCGACAATCGATTGATTTACACCTTGCAAGGTAGACCCAAACACACGGTAGGCTGCCCCCGCAAGGACAACTTTCCCAGGCCGTCCCCAAAAATCCCCAGGTTGGGATGAAAGTGAGGACCATGTGTGGTTCGAGGACTGGTGGATGGTCGCTTCCTTGTGTGATGAGTGATTGACAATGTTGTGTGGACTGATTCTTGGCTAAGTATTGCAGGTGCAGGTTGCGGCTTGACTGGTGTTGGTGCAGGTGAAGAACAAGCGCGAAAGGTCGTCGCCGGTGAGGCCTCCAGGTGTGGAGAAGACAAGTAGGCTTCGTTCGAGGGACCCGGTGGCCAGCGAGGTCAAGTGCGGGCCCCATGGTGGCATGAACAGCAAGATGAAGTCATGGACGGTTTCTTGGTTGAGCCTCAAAACCAAGGTCGAGCCGAGACTACATGGGAGCCGAGTCATGAGTGGAGATTAGCGGAGGCTACACCGAGTTCGCGGGGTTTCCGGTGGTTCACCAGAAAACCACTAGGTTCCTTGGTTGATCCACAAAGCCAAGACCGGAGAACCGAAGACGGAGGTGCAGCGGCACCGGACCGATCCGACCGGTGGGTCCGGCCGGTGAGGAGCACCGGTCCCCGGCCGGTGTGCGACGACACGGTCCGGAATCTTCGAAGCGAGAGGACACGCGTCGGGATCGCATGGCTTGCGTCGAGGCTACGCGAGGTGCGGTCGCCGGGCATCCGTCCGATGGTGAAGACATCAAGAATTCCAAATCCGCCCTTGAGGGGCTTGTATCCCTAGTTAGTAGAGAAGGGCGTTTTATACATTCGGTTGCCTCCATATAACCCAAGAGGTGAGAGGATGGCGAGCCCAACTCGGGAACCCTAGCTCATTAGTTTTCCTATTTTCCTCCTATTTTCCTTAGGTTTTCTTTTGGACTAGCAAGAGAGCTTCACGGAGAGATCTTGTTGAGAGGGATGGATGATCGGGCGGCTTGCTATACCTTGTACGAACCTTTGTTTCATGTATAGATGATTCGGCGTGGTTCCTCAAGGTTTGGATGTGTTTTCCCCGGTTGTTCTTGGTGGTGATTTTCGGAGCCCTCTCTCGGTGATTTCTTTGGGTTGTTTTCAGGTATTTTCTCTTGGGGATTTGATGGGGGAAATTTGTGGGAACCCTTCGTGGTTCTTTGGGCTGTGATTCCCCTCCCAAATCCGTGAGGAAAAGTGCTCGATTTCGGGGTTTCTTGAGTTCTTGGGTTGGAAGTGCTTTCGGCGGGATTTCTTCGATTCCTCCTTTTTGGACGAGATTTGGTGGGATTAAACTTGGCCATGGACTCCTCATGAGGTGTTCCACGATATCCCCAAAGTCTTGTTCAAGTCCGTGGAGCGATTCGGGAGATCGAGTTTTGGTTTTGGGGGAGTTGACCCGCGGGTCTTTGTTCATCCCGAGCGCCGAGCTACACCGGTCCGGCCGGTGCTCTTGGACCGGTCGGCGGGTGCAAGCCCTTGTGGGTTTTTGCTCGGGTGAGCGTCTTGGTGTGTTCGTTGTTGTCCCGTGGTGCTGTTGTTTCGAGTTTGGGTCTGTTTGGTGGTCGGTTGGTATGTTTGGTGCTTTGGGGGCTTTCAGGCTGCCATCGGTCTGACCGGTGTGTCTCACCGGTCTGACCAGTGTATAGCCACTTAGTGAAAGTTGCTCAGTTTCACCAGCAGGGACCGGTCTGACCGGTGGTGCTCACCGGTCTGACCAGTGTGGGTCTGTAGGCTCGAGGTTTGGTTTTTCCGCTGCGTTTCTCGGGTCGGAAGGTGGTGTGTTGGTTCCTAGGTCCAGTGGCACTCCAGTGGCTACGTGGGCTTGACCAACCTTGGTAGTGAGTCGGAGACGTGTGTTGGAAGCCGTGTTCATCTTGTTGGAGTTTCTATCTCCTTCGAGAAGAATTTTTATCGGCTCCCATTCACTCCCCCCTCTCTGGTTCGACGTATCGGTCCTTCAAGTGGTATCAGAGCCGGTTCGGGTCTTTATTGACTCTAACCAGTCTAAGATCCAAGGATGGCGTACCAGGTACTTCGATGGTTTGGTTTGTGCTAACCCCACTTTCGAGCAAATGGCTAGGCACCGGTTTTACACATTTGGAACTAACCCCAGTGTTGAGTCGTTTGCTCGCTCTCGCTCTTTGTTTTGAGTTGCAGGTGGATTGCCCGGAGAACATTTGGTTGATATTGGGGGTGGTTCTTCGGCTTCATATCTCGGTGGTGACATGTAGGTCCATCACTTTAGGGGATGGTGGACAAGGATGAGTGAATTGTGAAGAAATGATAAAGGTAAGTGTATTTGTGACCTTCGAGTGTGTGGCCTTGGTCAAGACACTTGGTTTCTTTTGCTCTTTGCCTTATCTCATGTGTGTAAGGTGAGCTTTGTACGCTCTTTGGCCTTAATGCATGAGTTTAGGGGGAGCTTATGAGTTTCGTGCTCCTTTGCTCTTTTGCCGGTGGTGTCGAGCCCTTTTTGCCTCCCCTCGAGGAGCCGGTGGTTTGTGAGCTTTGTGTGTGGGAGCTCCTTTGTAGCATATGTATAGCTTTCCTTTGTGCATTTCTTGCATTTGGCATGGCATATGTAACATGATGTATAGGCATCCTTGTATCTTAGATTGCATGCATTTTGTATCATATGCATTGGTTAGGAAAAGCTTCTCTCATATACATTGTTCACCATGGAATGAGATATATGTCTTTGTGAGCTTGTTTGGTATGCTACGGTTAGTTTGGCTTAGCTCTTGATGATCTTGATGAATAATCCATGGTTGATAGCTATGCTTTTGAAAAATGTCACATGTATGCTCTCTCATGTGTAAATGCCTTTACATGCTCTTGACATGTTTGTGTGGCCTTGCTATGCTTAATTTGTGGTTGGATAGCTAGTTTATTGATCATATGGGGCCAAAGGCTCATTTGCCATCATGAATGTTTAGCCCTCTTGATTTATCTTGTGGAGGAGCATAAGTTCCTCTTTGTCGCAAAGACATTTCATGTACCATTTACAAATTTGAAAATGAAATGAAAAATGCTTGGAAAATATGCTCCCATGTCATATGTGCTGAATTTAATTTTCTTTGGGTGCTAAACCGTTGCATGATGCCTACCAATGAGAAGTCTCATACATAGAAGTAGGCACATGGCTCGGTGGCTTTGACATGACATGAGGTGCTTGTGGGTGTTTGTGATGGTCTTATGATTAGAATGGCTGTCCTAGCATGAAGTTTGTGTGGCTTTGCCATTTCGATATGCTTTGATCATGTTTAGGACTTTGCTCATGAGAGGCAAGTTTTTCGCAAAATTGCCAAAATCCATCTTAGCTTCGTCCAATGGTTGTGAAACTTGGTGATCATGTAGTTGAGATCGATACGAAGCCGTAGAGTATCTAACTTGCTCATTTGGACATGTGTAGCATTCTTTGTTGAATTTTGTCTATTTGAGAAGCTCTAGGTTGAAAGTTTTGCATTTTTGGCTTGATTCATGCATTGCCAACAAGGGGGAGAAGTTTGAGCTTGAAATGGCTTGTTGGACGTGTTTAGAAGGTTTTCAGGTGGTTTCGAGCCATTTCTGGGCTCTGTTGTGCACCGGTCTGACCGGTCAGGGTCACCGGTCTGACGGTGTGAGTCTTTGGTTCGTACACATGTTGCACACCGGTCTGACCGGTGGTGTGGACCGGTCTAACCGGTCAGGGCTGTTTTGTTGCAGCTGCCCTGTTTCAAGTGGTGTCTTGCATGCATTCGTCCAGGGGGAGGTGCATTGGTTCAGGGGGAGCTTGAATGTGTGCAGGGGGAGCTCTTTGTGGTGTTCGAGCTTTGCTTTGGTGGTTAGCGCTCTTTGCTTGAGCTTTTCTTTGTCTCGGATGTGTCGAGCCGTTGCCCTTGCCTAAGGGGTCCGAGATTTGTCTTCTTCAAGTGATCTTGCTCTTTGCCTTTGTTTGGCTTTCGATCGCTTGTTGGAGTTTCTTTTTCTTCGTTTCTTTTCTTTTTCTTTTCTCTCTTGTTACTTTCGTGTGGGTGTTGTCAATGCACTCATCAAGGGGGAGATTGAGGACCATGTGTGGTTCGAGGACCGGTGGATGGTCGCTTCCTTGTGTGATGAGTGATTGACAACGTTGTGTGGACTGATTCTTGGCTAAGTATTGCGGGTGCGGGTTGCGGCTTTTGCGGGTGTTGGTGCGGGTGAAGAACAAGCGCGAAAGGTCGTCGCCGGTGAGGCCTCCGGGTGTGGAGAAGACAAGTAGGCTTCGTTCGAGGGACCCGGTGGCCGGCGGGGGTCAAGTGCGGGCCGCATGGTGGCATGAACAGCAAGATGAAGTCATGGACGGTTTCTTGGTTGAGCCTCAAAACCAAGGTCGAGCCGGGACTATGTGGGAGCCGAGTCATGAGTGGAGATTGGCGGAGGCTACACCGAGTTTGCGGGGTTTCCGGTGGTTCACCAGAAAACCACTGGGTTCCTTGGTTGATTCACAAAGCCAAGACCGGAGAACCGAAGACGGAGGTGCGGCGGCACGGCACCGGTCCCCGACCGGTGGGTCCGCCGGTCGACCGGTGGGGACCGGTCCGACCGGTGAGGAGCACCGGTCCGGCCGTGTGCGACGACACGGTCCGAATCTTCGAAGTGGAGGACACGCGTCAGGATCGCATGGCTTGCGTCGAGGCTACGCAGGGTGCGGTCGCCGGGCATCCGTCCGATGGTGAAGACATCAAGAATTCCAAATCCGCCCTTGAGGGGCTTGTATCCCTAGTTAGTAGAGAAGGGCGTTTTATACATTCGGTTGCCTCCATATAACCCAAGAGGTGAGAGGATGGCAGCCAACTCTGGGAACCCTAGCTCATTAGTTTTCCTATTTTCCTCCTATTTTCCTTAGGTTTTCTTTAGGACTAGCAAGAGAGCTTCACGGAGAGATCTTGTTGAGAGGGATGGATGATCGGGCGGCTTGCTATACCTTGTACGAACCTTTGTTTCATGTATAGATGATTCGGCGTGGTTCCTCAAGGTTTGGATGTGTTTTCCCCGGTTGTTCTTGGTGGTGATTTTCGGAGCCCTCTCTCGGTGATTTCTTTGGGTTGTTTTCGGGGCTTTTCTCTTGGGGATTTGATGGGGGAAATTTGTGGGAACCCTTCGTGGTTCTTTGGGCTGTGATTCCCCTCCCAAATCCGTGAGGAAAAGTGCTCGATTTCGGGGTTTCTTGAGATCTTGGGTTGGAAGTGCTTTCGGCGGGATTTCTTCGATTCCTCCTTTTTGGACGATATTTGGTGGGTTTAAACTTGGCCATGGACTCCTCATGAGGTGTTCCTGATATCCCCAAAGTCTTGTTCAAGTCCGTGGAGCGATTCGGGAGATCGAGTTTTGGTTTTGGGGGAGTTGACCCGCGGGTGTTGTTCATCCCGAGCTGCCCAGGCTACATCGGTCTGACAGGTGCTCTTGACCGGTCTGACCGGTGCAAGCCCTTGTGGGTTTTTGCTCGGTTGAGCATCTTGGTGTGTTCGTTGTTGTCCCGTGGTGCTGCTGTTTCGAGTTTGGGTCTGTTTGGTGGTCGGTTGGTCTGTTTGGTGCTTTGGGGGCTTTCAGGCTGCCATCGGTCTGACCGGTGTGTCTCACCGGTCTGACCGGTGTAGAGCCACTTAGTGAAAGTTGCTCAGTTTCACCAGCAGGGACCGGTCTGACCGGTGGTGCTCACCGGTCTGACCGGTGTGGGTCTGTAGGCTCGAGGTTTGGTTTTTCCGCTGCGTTTCTCGGGTCGGAAGGTGGTGTGTTGGTTCCTAGGTCCAGTGGCACTCCAGTGGCTACGTGGGCTTGACCAACCTTGGTAGTGAGTCGGAGACGTGTGTTGGAAGCCGTGTTCATCTTGTTGGAGTTTCTATCTCCTTCGAGAAGAATTTTTATTAGCTCCCATTCACTCCCCCCCTCTCTGGTTCGCCGTATCGGTCCTTCAGAAAGGCCACAGTCTTTGGTGCAGGCTATCCGGCATACCCCGCGAGATACCCGGAGTCACCATACACCACCGGTAGCTAGCCGTGAGAGCGAATCCCAAGGTTAGTGACAGTTCCATCCCTAGCCGTCTCATTAAGGTACTAGGCTTACCGGTCCCATTCCCGACATGTGCTTGGTACGTTCAAAGACTTAACCCACATAACCACTGGACCGGAGTCCAGATCCCATGCTCTTACCACGTGAGCAATCCATTTAAGGATACATTGTGATTCCTATCTAGGAACCTATTCTCGCGAGTGAGGTCATCACTCGACTTGTAACAGTCCTATAGCTTAGCAGCTATCGACCTATCATACCAGTAAGGACAAAGGTACCTATGGATAATGCATCTAGGGTTTTATTCAACTCCTGAACGTAAATGCACAATCATTCATAGATAATGGAATAAAGAATTTTAAAAGCTGGGTTAGATGCACCGGAGCTTGCCTTCGTCAGCTAGGGTAGCCTAGGCACCCTCGGTGTCGAGCACTTCCATGTACTGCAGCGAAGCTTCCGCTCCTCCTTCCTCGTTTTCCGGGACAAGGGAGTAATCTCCGTCCGGAAGATCTACACGGAATGCAATGCAAGTTTAGGTGATGTGATAGTTTGTTGTCTTATCCAACTCTTGGTTGGTCATATTCACCTTAACAAGCATTCATCTGATGTTTCTCTTTTAGGAAGGTTATTGGGTGTACATGGTTTACTCTTTTATGGCACATTGAATAAAGGTTTTTATTAAGCTTGTCATTTCATGTGAAGGCTTTAATCCCTTTTCTTTTCACAAGCAAAGGTATAAATAATATATTTTTATTTATGAATTACTTTCTGATCAGCAATGATAATTAATTATCTTTTTAATGAAATTAAACAATACTTTCAAAAATAAAAAGAATTAATTAGGGGTTTTCTTTATTTAACTCCCCTTTATTATTAAAAGGGCTTTTAAGCTTTTTATTAAACAATTAAATTCTCAAAAATTAAGAAGGTGTTTCTTAAGCCTACTAGCACCTATCCTGGTCCATTGGACCCACATGTGATGATTGGATGCTAGGAATTTAAATGCTAATGAAAATAACAAAGGCTAGCTAGTGATTCAATTTAAGGCATACAAAAATAAATAAGCATCAAATTGATCCAAACTTTCCCATGTATGCTCTCTGGTCCTAAACAAGTCTAAAGAACCAGCATGTTCACATGGAACCTCTACGGAACTTGGTTTATTAATTTACAAAGGAAACATGCATAAATCAAGAATAATTATTTTTGTTAATCCAACAATCATGATTAATTCACAAGATGTGTATTTTGGTATTACAAGACAGTGTGCACAAGTTGAGCTCCATAACATATTTATATTTAACAAGAAAAATCATTTAGGCAGTTTCTGCAAGAACGGAAAAGAATTTATTCAGCAAGATCTACTGCATAACTTTGTGCAATTGTTGGCACAGCATCTAGTCATATCCTAACACACAACATATCCAAAATTGGGTTACAGAGGAGTTAAGGATTTCAAGTTATGACAGATCTAGGTTTAACACATTTGTATTTTTCATGCTAAAACTATTTAGAATCTAGCCATGTGCAAATAACAAAAGAGGTGGGATTTCCTTTCCTGAACCCTACAAAATTGGTTTGGGATTTTTCTGATTTTTCTACGAATTTCTAGGCATTTTACAAGGCACTGGACCTAACTGCAAGAAAAGGTTGGTGGCGACCGCGGCGGCTCGGTGAACGGCGGCGTGGAGGCGAAAGGTTGGCAAACAAGCGGCTGTGTGAGCTTCACTGGGACCTAGAGAAGCTACTAGAGCGGCTGGTCGGCGGTGAGCACCGGCGGCGAGCTCCAAAGACCGGGCGGCGGCGGCAATGGCGGCGGCGGCAATGGCGGCGGCGGCAATGGCGGCGGCGGCTCGGGGCGGGCGCGCGGGAGGGCGCGGGGCTCTTTTATAAGTGGCCGGGCGCGTCCGCGGGTGACGATGCGTGACGGCGGGGAGAGCATCTCCGTGCTACGGCGCTCGGGCGGCGCGCGTACGGCGGCGACACGGTCGACGGACCGGCGGTCGCGGGCGTGCGCACGCGTACGGCGGCGCCGACGCCGGGTGCCTCGGGACGGGGGCGCGGGGATCACGGGGTGGAGCGTGCCTCGGCCCGCGTGGCCTCGGGCGGCGCGGGCGTGGAAGCGCGGGGCACGGCGGCGGCGCGGCGGCGACGGCGGGCGCGCGGGCGCGCACGACGTCGCGCGTGGCGGCGCGCTCGCGTTCAACGTGTTGCTGGTGCCCGGTTCAAAACGATTTTTCTCAAAATTTTTGAATAGAACTGAACCAAGTGATGAATACCAAAGTTGTAGATCTAGTTACCAACAACAATTTCTACAAAAGCCATATGGGGTTTTTCTGCCCAGATCAAAAGTTATTTGAATGCCAACTTTGAATGTCAGCAGGGTTTGGCAAACAGTGATTTCTGCCTTGCACTTGATTTTTCAAGTTTTTCCCCTCAAAATTTGAAATGTCAATCTACATGAAAGTTGTGTCCCTCATCAAGATCTACAACTTTCATAAAGGTAGAATTTTAAGTGTTTAGGTGAATTTTGGAGAACGCGGCAAAAGTTCCGGCAGACACCTGTGGACACTGGGGTGGCAATGGGTTTGACCCAACCTTTGACCATGGGTTGGCCCCACAAGTGTGTTTACTAGTCAATTAGGGTCACTAGGGTGGGTTAGTGAGTTTTTCGAGGTGAGGGCCCAGGTTGACTATGGTTTGACCACGGTTGACCAATTGACCGGCTATTAAGGTTAATTAAAAACCTGGGGCGTCACAGATGGGTGGTGCTCTCCGGCCGTGATCTCACAACACGCCATCTCGACACGTACGCCATCCTCTCGGTGAGCACTCCCTCAACCTCTATCGCATTTAGATGAAACTACTATGATGATCTATCGTTCGTTACATAAATGAGTAGTGATGCATAGATATGTGATGACCTATGTAAGATTAAATTTGTGATGAGTAGCTTGAACTCAAAAAAATAAAATTTGAGTACTACCGGCATATGTTGCTTATGCTCAAGTGGAAAGAATGGCAAGTCTCATGTGTCCGTCCATCGAGCCGTGGGAAGAGCATGTTTTCTAGCCCGACCTTCGTGTCGTGGTCTTTTCTTTGCAGGTTTTGAAACCTTCCCGTACAGGGGAGGTGCTGCCGAATTTTTTATCTAACTACGTTGCCTTGGTCTAATTTTGCAGGAGAGCGCCCACCGCCGCATCCACTGTCGAAGGAGTAGCCCCGACCGTTTCCTCAGACGTCCACCGTGTTGCTGTTGCCCTTTCGAGCTACTAGGTGAGCATGTGCAGATGACCCCCTCCTCCACAATTTATTTACCTAGGTCTCGTAACCCAGTTAGGCGTCTCCCGTTCGAAAGGGATACAGTTGTAGATATGCATATGCTTGTATATCTATGATTGTATCCGTTTTGAATTATCCACATTTTTTGGACAGCCTGAGGATGTGTTGATGAATTTAGTTTCCATGTTCTGCTCCGATCTGGGACAGAGTTTCGGCACCACCTTCCTGTTGTTCTCTGGTTACACAATCTCCTTTCTAGGACGTGTATCTAGAGAACAGCGGGGAGGAGCTGCCGAAATTCTGTCTCAGATCGGAGTAGAGCATGGAAACTAAACCCGTCTACACATCCTCGGGTGGGATTAGGACCTATGTTTACCTACTACTAGCATGATAGACAACGTGTAGAAGCAATCTACTTTATAAAATCTCCTAAGATTTCTGTTTTTTGCACCAACTTGTTATATCACTAGTTAAAGGATGGATAACCGAGAGTGGATGTACACAGGTTGGAGGAATAAGCGAGACTACTCCGCTGAATTCGCACGCAACATGGATGCATTATGTAAAAAGGCATTTGAGAAAGGACAACATAAAGCTCTGTGTCCCTGTAGTAAGTGTGAAAATACGAAATACCAATCTAGACTCAACATAGGTAAACACATTGTGGCGCATGGGTTTGTGAAAAACTATACCCGGTGGATTTGCCATGGTGAAGCACATCGTGCGAGAGAAGAGGTCTTGAGGCAACGCATCGAGACTTTTGATGCTGAAGTCGGGTGCGGAGACATAATAGAAGACTTTCATCAAGGGAACTTCGATAAAGGGCCTGACCAAGTTATGGAAGAAGCTCTAGAGCCAACCGCGAAGGCTTATTATGACATGTTGTCTTCCGCAAAAACCACTTCACGAGCACACTGATGTGTCTCAACTTGATGCCATCGGGTGCTTAATGGCCCTAAAGTGCAAATTTGGCATCAGTCAAGATGGTTTCAATGAAATGTTGGTAGTTATTTGCACTTTGCTTCCGAAAGAGCACAGTCTCCCACAGAGCAGTTACGAGGCACAGAAACTCCTTCGTGTACTTAAGATGCCATATGAGGTGATAGATGCTTGTACAAATGGATGCGTTTTGTTTCGAAAAGAACATCTGGATGCAAAGTACTACCCTAAGTGTAAATCCTCTAGGTACCTCGAGTTAGACTCTGGCGGTGGTCATAAGAGGCAACTCGACGTACCAGTGAAAATCCTATGGTACCTTCCATTCATACCGAGGATCACACAGATGTACATGACCGAGGAAACTACAAAGCAGATGACATGGCACAAAACAGGCAAACGATACGGTAGTGAAGATATCATGCTACATCCAGCTAATGCTGAGTCTTGGCAATATTTCAATAGCTGTCATCCTGACAAGGCTGCGGAAGCTCGAAATGTACGAGTGGTGCTGGCTACAGATGAGTTCAATCCTTATGAACTGATGGCCGCGCCATACACTTGTTGGCCCGTGTGCGTTACCCCCCTCAATCTCCCCCCTGGCATCATGTTTAAGCTGCAGTTCGTATTTGTGTCCTAGATAATTCCAGGATACCCAGGGGATAAAATGAGTGTGGACATGCAGCCTTGATTGATGAGTTGGAAAGTGCTTGGAAAGACAGGGTACGTACTTATGATCGAGCTACAAGGAAAAACTTCAAAATGTACGTGTTGTACATGTACTCCCAGCATGACCATCCGGCGTATGGGTTATTCTGCGGATGGTGTGTTCACGGGAAGTGGCCATGCCCAATATGCAAGCAAGCTTTAATGTTCATCTGGTTGCCGAAGGGTACCAAGAGGTCTTGTTTTGACTTGCATCGACAATTCCTCCCTATGAACCATCCATTTAGACAAGACACCAAGAACTTTACAAAAGGTGTTCTGGTTGAAGACCCCCCCACCACTGATGTTGACAGGTGTCGATATTCTTGAGCGGTTAAACGCGCTCAAGGAAAAAGAAGGAGGTGGTTATGAGGGATATGGCTTGGAGCATAACTGGACTCATATTTCAGGCTTGTGGAGGCTATCCTACATGTGTGACATTCTTCTTCCGCACAACATTGATATGATGCACACGGAAAAGAATGTTGCCGAGGCACTATTCCACACAACCATGGAGACTGAGAAGTCAAAAAACAATGTTAAGTCTAGACTTGATCAAGCTAATCTGTGCGATAGACCAAAGTACAACATTTCGAAACCCAAACCTGGGAAGAGATGGAAAAAGCCTGCAACCCCATACGTCCTGACCAAGCCCTAAAGGAAGGAAGTACTAGAATGGTTCCAAACTTTAATGTTCCCCGATGGGTATGCAGTGAATCTGAGGAGGGGGGTGAACTTAACCACTATGTGAATAAATGGGTTGAAGAGTCATGACTATCACATATGGATCGAGTGGCTTCTTCCGGTGATGGTTCGAGGCTATCTACCTGACCACATATGGAAAGTGCTTGCAGAGTTGAGCTATTTCTGCTGCATCCTTTGTGCTAAGGAGTTGTCCAAGAAACAGGTGAAAAAATTGGAAGAAGCGGCTCCGGTGTTGCTTTGTAAGCTGGAGAAGATCTATCCACCTGGCTTTTTCAATCCGATGCAGCACATGATTTTGCATCTCCCGTACGAGGCACGAATGGGGGGCCCTACACATGGTCGTTGGTGCTATTCAATTGAAAGAGTACTAAAGGTTCTTCGAATGATGACTAGAAACAAAAACAAAATTGAAGCATCCATTTCTAAGGCATACTGTACTGAGGAGGTGACAAACTTCACAACTAAATACTATGCTGACACCCTTCCAAGCATGCATAATCCACCCCCTCGCTACAATGCCGATGAAAATGAATCGAACCTCAGCCTCTTCAAAGGGCAACTCGGAAGAGCAAGTGTTGCAACTTATCGGAACTTGCAATATAATGAGTGTCGCACTATCATGATATATGTGTTGAAAAACCTTACTGAAGTGCTTCCCTATATTGAGTAAGTTCTCAACAAACTAGTTATCCATCATTTCCATTTTTGATAACAGTACCTAACCTCCTCGTATGCACAGACAATTTACCCGTCAATTCTGGCAGGGAAGACATCCACCCAAGCTGGATGAAGTAGACAAACTTCTTGATGACCATGATTTCATTTCTTGGTTCAAGCGGAAGGTACGATCATTTAGGAGAGCCTCATAGTTTTTGCTTCACATAACACAATCCTCGTAGGTTGAAGCGTCCCCTCATCAGAGGTGACTAAATGTGACACAAATACCAGTCCCAGGAGGCTGGTAACACATTTATTACAACAGGTGGATCAGTCTTTTACATCACGGCGACACAGAGGGCACGGAAGTGCCAACGCCACAAGGAACAACACAAACGCTAACGACCACACTACGATAGCAAAGGCTTCCAAAGCCTCATCAGAGTACCACACCATGGAAGCTCTCTGTGGAGGCCCTGGGTACACAAGCACGGCTGGGTGTAGGACAGCGACCTACTCGACGTCTTCGGGAATGAAATCAGGATCCTCCTCTGAAAAACAGTTAGTTAAACAAGGGTGAGCACATACGTACTCAACAAGTTCAACCCCACCCACGGAGGGGCTTATAAGCAGATCATGCACATGATATATATAACAAGGAACATGTTAAGGTTTATTTGCAAACTCATTTAATCATGCAGGGGTTCATTTTCAAAAGGTTTTCGCAAACCAATTTTATAACCAAAGTGACTCAGTTGTTTTAAGAAAACCACTATGGAACTACCGGACTCCCCATCCGCGGTAGCCCAGGCACACAGCCACACACTTTTTTGTGACCACACCGTGACTCGTCCAATACAGTGGACACGGCTATTCGAATAGGTTTGACACTCTGCAGAGGTTGTACATCTTTACCCACAAGTAGGGTACCGTCACACGGACACCTTAGTGCTGGTGCGGATCCTATCAAAGTCATTACCCACCTTAGCTAACCCTACGAGCCACCACGGGAGCAACCAAGGGGTTATAACACATAACCAGGGCGTACCTCACACAGAGTGTACCCCTACTCCTTGGTCTCCCTCCGCTCACCCGCACACCAGATGGCAAGTAGATTAACTAGTGGGGTTTATGCTAAGCCGTTGCCACATACAACGGTCGAGTGGTTGTACGATGATTTGGGTCAGGTGAGATGTCACGCAACACGGTCCTTAGAGACAAGATGGACAACTCCCAACACGCTCAACCACACAGGTACGAGCTCACCCATACTCCTGACACACACATCCATCCCGTCGACCCAGTTCCTTACTCATTTTCCGAAATATCCCAGTCCCGTTTTTAAGGCACTCACACATTTTTAAAGCAATCATTTTGGCCAAACAAGGTTCAATCATGGCAATCAAGGGTGGCTATCCTACCATGTTTTTGAAGTAAAACAATATGCACTTTATAAAACGGCTATAGGGTTGTGTTTATAAAACTAGGATCAAAGCATGCATCAAAGGATGAGATTAAACTTGTCGTCTTCGAAGTCCTCGGGAAGTTCCGGCTCGGCGTTCGGGATCTCGGGCTCCTGCTCGCAGTACTCGGTTCCAAGCTTCGGCTCGGGGTACCCTCCTTCATTCACTCCATCGGCTATAGCGCACACACAAGCAGGCATGCAATCAATATATGCACACACAATTTCTCCGGCTGAGCTCAAGGAAGGTAATTAAATAAAATAGGGAAATATATATCATGCAGGGGGTTTTGGGTGACGGATTGGTGGCGGTATACCCGGTACGGGTGTGAGGAAGTTTGGGCACGATTTGAATTAAAATTGTGCATGAAATGACGAGTTAAAGGAGGTGTTTAGGGTTAATTAGGGGCCTGTTAGTATTTTATTTTAAAAGAAAAGGACCTAATTATAATATTTAGATATAGTGAGGGTTTAATTAAATATCCTAGGGGTATAATTTTAAAGGGACAGGGTTGTTTTTGTGGTTTACTTTAAAGCATAGGGTCTGTTTTGAAAGAAAGGAGTGAGAGAATAGAGGGGGGGTTCGGTTTTGGAAAGGGGAAAAGGGCAGGGGGTATGGGCAAAACAACCATCTTCTTCCTCCCTTCCCTCACGATACAGAACAGAGGAGAGAGGGAGGCCGACCGGTGGAAGGGGGGAGGGGCGCCGGCGACCCGGTGCGCGGCGACGGCCGGGAAGTGGGGCGAAACGAAGAGGAGCTCGAGGGCAACCGATTCAGCTCCTTACCTTGGTTGGGGACAGACTGTGGAGGGAGATCGACGGCCGGCGGTGGGGCTTCTCGCGGTGGTGGCCGGGGCGGCACTGGTGGTGGCGATGGAGGGCTCGGGAAGGAGGGGAAATTGGTCATGGAGGTGCGAGGCGAGGTGGGGAGCCGGTCAGGGCCTTTCATAGGCGCGGGAAGGCGGTTCGGGCGAGGATTTTTTAGCTCTAGGAGCTTCGATGGCCGGCAATGACGGTGGGGGGAAAATATCCTGGTATTGACTCACCGGCGAGGCTTCGGTGGACTGGGTGCTGTTGGATGTGATGCGTCGTGCAGGTTCGCCGTGGAGGGGGGAGTACGGTGGTGTGGTGGCGTGTCCGGGCGAGCAACGCCTTAATGGCGGTCGCCGGTTGTCAGTGGGGGAAGGGCGCCGCGGCTCCTGCTACAGGCGCAGGGCCAGCCTTGCGGGCGGCGCCGGCCGATCCTGGCCGGCCGGGCGTAGCCGGAGGAGAGAGGGGAAGGGGGGGGCGTCGGCTTGGAGGCCAGGCGCGTACGCGCGGGAGGGGGGTCGCGGCCTGGCGCGGCTCGGCCGAGGGAGGAAGAAGGCAGGGAAAAGAAAGGAAGGGGAGAAAAGAAAAGAAGAAAAGGAAAGGAAAAAAGAAAAGAGAAAAGGAAGAAAAAGAAAATGAGAAATAGGAAGAGGAAAAGAAATAGAAAATGGGAAAGAAAATAGGGAAGAGTTTTAGAAAAATTAGGAGAATTTCGCGGGAAATTAGGGGAAAGGTTTTTGCGGGGTTTTCCGGTTTTTCAGGCATCGGCGTGATATTCGGGACGGTGGTGATGGCGAGGCGGACCGGCCGGCGGGACCACGGCGGTGCGGGATTCCCGGCGTGGTGGCCGACCACGGTGCTGGGGCGGCACGCGATGGGCGACGGCCCAAGCGCAGGCGGTGCCGGCGGGATTCGCGACATGCGCGTCGAAGGCAGTGGCGTAGCTAGGATTTTGCCACAGGGTATGCCACGAAACAAATTTCTGTATATACAATTCGGTTGTACTAATATATAAACGATACAATTCATATATCCGGTAAGCAATTTATAGATTATCAAAATGAACATATCAAATCATAACTTCAAAACTTGAGCTAAAAAGTTGCTCACAATATAAAATAGTCTAAATTATGCATAAAAAAGTTCCACACAACTTTATAATATAGTTCGAAGATGATTATTACCACACTACATGTTTAGCCTGCTTTGTTGCATGCTTTTGGAAAAGAGATACAATGTCTACAATGCTCTTCATAATTCAATCAGTAATTTTACATATAAAAAACAAGATGCATCAATATTTTTTAGTTAAAAGAATACAAATGATTGAATCAAAGATTGAATTGGCGTCGGCGTGTGCATCTGTAGTCTTGTACCTCCACTAGCAGTAGTCCACCGCCGGTCCCGCGGATCGCGCGGCGGCGCGGTCTGGCGCGCGGATGGGCATCGGACGCGTAGACTGGATGGATGGCGGTGGTTGGCCTTGGCCGGACAGCGAAGGGTCGGAAGACAGACCGCCGGCGCCGGGCATCAGAGCGAGAGGGATCGGCGGACGGGCGCTAGGCGGAAGTGCCGGTGGCGGACGCGGAAATCAGAAGTCAGATGGAGACGACGTTTAGGTCTTGCGATGGTTTTTTTACATATTAACTATTGGGCTGTGTTGCTAATGGGCCGAAATCAGGGTATGTCGTGGCCCACCCGGCATACCCTGTAGCTACGCCCGTGGTCGAAGGAGAGAGAGAACGACCGGGGTTTTGAAAGGGGGTAAATGAGCTCAGCGGGAAAGTTTTGAAAACACGCATGATTTATTAGGTGATTTATTAGGAGCTAAAAATGCGGGCGTTACATAGGTGCGAATGTTACAATGATACGTCTTGCTTCTACTTGCAGGGCCAAAGCGAAAAGTTGATGGATCCTGAGTTGAGACAGGTTTCCATTGGTTGTGAGTTAAGGATCGCGTCATACGGCGGCTATGATGTGAATGGGTACTGCTTTCACACATAAAGTCACGAGCAGAGTCGGGCGAACTGAAGAACCACAAACTCCGGAGTTTGTTTGACAGGCACTGATGGAAAAGACTACTATGGAATAGTTGAAGAAATATGTCAACTCACATTTCCTGGTTGCAAGCCCCTCAAACCTGTCTTATTCAAATGCCATTGGTTTGATCCTGACCAAACCCAAGAGATCAAGGATGTTGGACTGGTCGAAATTCGACAGTCATCCGTCTATGACGGAGAAGATGTCTACATTGTGGCTCAACAAGCCACACAAGTGTATTATCTCTCATACCCGTGCAAAACCGACGAACGTTTACAAGGTTGGGACGTTGTGTACAAGGTATCGCCACACGGTAGACTACCTGTCCCAAACAATGAAGACTACAACATAGACCCAAATACATATGAGGGAGAGTTCTTCCAAGAAGATGGGCTCCCGGGGGATTTTGTGATAGACATAACCGAAGCATTAGAAATAATGGAAGTAGAAGATGACGGTGGAGAAGAGATTGACGATGATGATGACGTAGTATTACTTGAGAAAGTTGCAGCCGGGCAAGATGTTGACGCTCCTCCAACGGATGAATATCTGGAGGACATGCGTGATAGTGATGAAGAGACTTCTGATCCTAATAATCTCCATGAAGATGTTTATTACTAATACATGTAGGCTCCGTACTTATTGTATTATTATTTGAAATATTATGTTATTTTCAATTATGTCTTATTCCTTGTTCATTTTTAATTATGTCTTATGTCCCCGTATTGACTTGTCTACTGTTTTTAATTTCAGGTGACAGAAGATGGTGGGCGGCTCCCTTCACCGTTCGTGCTCATCTGCGTACAGGAGGGTGACAGGGAAGGGTGGCTCCAGCAAGGGTAAGGCAAAGAAGAGAAGAGCACGACAGGAGGAGGAGGAGCACGACGCGGGAGGAGCCGGCCCAGGAGAAAGAGCCACCCCAGGACGCGGATTACGAGCCGGAGGCTGAGGAGGCTAGTGGGGGGAGCACGAGGTGGACGACACTAGTGGTGACACTATTGGTAGCGTCTACCAGCGAGGTCGCGCGCAACTCCCGGGGAGGCCGATACCGGTTGCTCAACGGCCGCTAATTAAACCTGAAGGCACACAGTAAGTAATTTCAGATGTTTGTCAATATTTTCTCCTTTGAGAACTTGAAATCGCAATAGAGACTAATATTTCATCTTTTTTACTTGTGGCAGGGGTTGGGAAGTCATCGAACCAGGTTCTCACAACCGCCTGGTCAACGGCATCTGGGGTCTTTTGGTGAGGTACCACTTCCCAGGCCTCGTTGGGATTGGTGAGGGTGATTCTATCAGGTGGGAGCCGGCCTGGACGTGGGCACACTACAAGAAAGCCACCGACACTTTCGAGAGGGACGATAGATGCTTCGCCAACAAGGCAGAGCGAGTGAAGGCCGAGTTGTGGGTAAGTCTTTCTCAATTCATTGTATTCATCGGACATTTTTGCAATATTGATTGTGGATCCATTGTTGCTTTATATGCAGGACTTCTATAGGTTGGTTGGTGGATTTGAGGAGAAGGCAGAGCAGGTGCAGGAGACGGTGTGCAAGAAGCTTGTGCTGGACATGCACTACGAGGCGCAAGTTCAGTGCGTCATAAACTACTCCGCTGCAAAGTGGGGAAAGAAGATGACCAAAGTAGAAGCGCGAACCTATAGGCTGACCCAGGAGCAATACGAGGAGGTAAAATTGCATTTCATCTTTTCGGACATCGCTTAATATGATATTCTTACATCTCGTTCACTTGATCACGTGTAGACGCCTGCGTGGTGGTGTGTTAACGATGCTGACTGCTTGAAACGCATAGTAGCGAGGTGGTTCAGCCCGTCGTGGATTGAGAAGCACGACGCTGGCCGACAGAAGCGTTTGTTGATGACGTACCCAACACACCATCAAGGCAACCCACGGCTGCACAGTACAAGAAAAGATGGGTATGAAAAGATCCATTTCTTTGTTGTAAAGCTCAATTCTATCTAATTTCTAATCATCTTGATTTTTTCAGTCCCGGGCACATGGAAACGTTGAGTGCACCGACGTTATGGCATACATGTTGGCCCACAAGGGCAACGCGACCGCGTCCGAGACCACCTACAACCCCGACGACCCGCCGGAGGCGTACAACAATCCCTCCATCCACTCCCGCTTCACTACATATGCGGAGACGGGAAGGTAGATCCATGGGCCAAAGTGGGATCCCATCTGTGCGCCGTTTGATGGAGAGACGGTCATGAGGATTTGTGGGGGGGAAGAAGCACGACCATTACTACATGGGTGACAGCCTTTTGGACACGGTCAGTACTCCCACTCTCGCGGCGGTAAAGGCAAAGGACACCGGGAATGCCCCTCCCATACGCCCACGGCCGTCGGCGGCACTGGACGAGATGGAGCGACTCAAGGTTAATTCTGATTTACGGCAAGTTACTGAATTTCTACATATGTTCACTTTGTGTTGTAACATTGGGATGAACAATTGCAGGCGACCTTAACCGCGGTCGAGCAGCGTACGGAAGAACGGCGGGGGGCGGCAAAGCGGGTGGCCGATCAGGTGGCCCAGCAGGTGGCCCAGGCGATGGCCACACACCAGGCGGCGATTGTGACGCCCCAGGTTTTTAATTACCGTCATTAACGCTAATGACCGGATCAGCCGGGTCAAACCCGTCAAACCCCGGTCAAACCTAGGTCAACCTGGGTCATCACCCGAAAACTTCGCAAACAAACCCCGATGAACCCCTTGACCAAGCCCACACACACCCGTAGTCAACCCTTGGTCAAAGATACGGTCAAAACCCGCTCGACCGTTGACGTCAGCGAATGTCGTCCGGAACTTTTGCCGCGTTCCCCAAATTTCACCTAAACACTTAAAAATCTACCTTTATGAAAGTTGTCCATCTTGTTGAGGGACACAACTTTCATGTAGATTGGCATTTCAAATTTTGAGTGGAAATTAGCGAAAAACTTGATCGATTGACAGTACCCCCTGTTTTCCAGAACAGACCGACATTCAATGTTGGCACGACGTTCCTGCAAAATACGTTGAGAAAAACACTATATGGCCTTTTTGAAAGTTGTAGAGGGTAGTTAGATCTACAACTTTCCTATTCATTGCTTTGTGCACTTTTATTCAAATTTTTGGAGAAATCTTATTTCAAACAGGGCCGGTCTGCACGAGCTGGGCGCTCTCGCGCGACATCGCGCCGCGCACGCGCCGGCGCCCCCGCCGCCGCGCCCGACCGCGCCGCCCGCGTCCGCCGTTCGCCGTCGTGCCTCGGTCTATGTGCTGCTCCGCGCCTTCCCGATGCGCCTGCTCGCTCCCGAGACGCACGCACGCCGAGGAGGGGGGGCCCCGCCCGCGCCCTAGGACGTCGTGACGCCGTGGTACGGTGCCGCCCGCTACCCGCCGCCGTACCACCGGGCGCGCGCGCGCGCCCGCGCGCGCACCGCCCGCCCGCGGTGCGCGCGGCACTCCATAAAGGCGCATGGCCCGTTTTCCCCGACGCACCGACCCTCCCCGTGGTCGAGCCGCCGCCCGCCGACGCGCCGGCCATGCGGCCGCGGTGAGCTCCTCGCTCCGCCGGCCATTTGAAACCCCGAGTGCCTCCTCCACGCTCCTTGACACCTACCGCAGCTCCCCGGTGCGTTTTCCCTCCCACCGAGCCGCCCCTCGCGCCGGAATCCGCCGCGCGGCACCGGCCGCCGGCCACCGCCGCCGAGCACCCCACCGCCGGTCACCTTCACCCTCAAATCCGGTGCAAATCAAACCCTAGTGACCCCTAGGCCCTCCTCCACCCCTTCCCCTGGCAAGAGCGCCGCCGGCCTCGCCGGAATTGGCGAGCCCGTGCCGGCCGGCCGCCATAGGGGCTGAATTGCAAACTTTCAAGTCTTTCCAGGGTCCTAGTTGCAAGAAGGTAACTCCAATAGTATAAGCAGATTGGTGAATCTTGTAAATTGCGTAGAAAATCACAGAAAATTCAGAAAAATGTGAAACTAATTTTGCTGGATCCGTGGTCATTTATACTACAACATTTGTTATTCTAGCCTGAGCTAATTTCCTTTAGTTTTTGCATGAAAAATACAAATGTGAAAACCCTAGATCTGCAATATCTCAAAACCCATAACTCCTCTGTAGCTAATGTTTGGATATGTTGTGTGTTAGGTCATGACTAGCTCCTATGCCAAAAATTGCACAAAGTTATTATGTAAATCTGTTTATAAAAATTTTTTTCTATCTCTAGCAGAACTGCATAAATGATTTTTCATGTTAAATATATTTACGTTTTTGACCCCAACTTGAGCACAATGTCTTGCAATACCAAAATGCTCATCTTGTGAATTAATCATGAATTTTGGATTAACAGAAATAATTATTCTTGATTTATGCATGTTTTCCTTTGAAATTTAATAAGCCAAGATCAGTAGAGATTCCATGCAAGCATGCTGGTTCTCTAGGCTTGTTTAGGACCAGAGAGCATCCACAAGAAAGTTTGGATCATTTGGATGCTTAATTATTGTTATATACATTTAAATTGAATCACTAGATAACCTTTGTTATTTTCCATAATATTTATTTTCCTAGCATCCAACACTTACATGTGAGTCCAATGGACCAGTATAGGTACTAATAGGCTTAAGAAACACCCCCATTAATTTTTGGTAATTTAATTGTTTAATAAAAGGCTTAAAAGCCCTTTTTCCATTAAAGGGAGATTAAATAAAGAAAAGCCTTAGTTAATTCTTTTTCATTTTTGGAAAATATTATCTAATTCAATTAAAAGATAATTAATGCTAGATGCTGATAAGAAATTAATTCAAGGATAAAAATATCATTTATATCATTCCTTGTGAAAGGGAAATGATTAAAAGCTTTCACATGGAATGACAAGTATAAAGAAACCTTTATTCAATTGTGCAATAAAGAGAAATCCCCCAACCACCCATGTAACTTGAATGTGGTTGCAAATCATGTTAAAAAGGTTAAATGTACCTACCCACTACTGTTGATGAAGTTAAATTAAATTATTTACGTATATATGTACACAGTCACCATCAAAAAGGATAATTAATAAAGAGTTGCATATTGTTCCTTTATGGAAGAGTATGCTGAATGTATTCTTATCTAGGTGAATGTGCCCAACAAATACACCCCTTGATTGTCAAAATGGTTTGTAAGTGATGAAAGTATAAACCGTCGAATAAATCTTGCATTTGCATCTTCGTGTAGATCTTTCCGCCAGTAGACGTACGCTCGTGCCGGAAGGAGGAGACGAAGGTGCCAACAAAGAGCTATCGTGCGTGAACGTAGCTCAAGACCTGGACCCAAGTCCAGAAGGGCCCAAGGCCAACCTTGCCAACGAAGGAAAGCCCCGGATCATTAACCCCGCCTTTAAAAATTATGCAATTATGTTTGCTATGATTGTGCACTTACGTTTCAGGAATTGAATTGAAACCCTAGATGCATGATCCTTAGGTACCTATGCTCTATCACTAGTATGCTAGGTCGATAGCTGCCATGCTATAGGACCAATAGAAGTCGAGTGATGTTCGTCACTCGCGAGAATAGGTTCCTAGATAGGAATCATAAGATATCCTTAAATGGATCGCACATGTGGTAAGAGCATGGGATTGGGCTCCGGTCCAGTGGGCATGTGGGCTAAGCTTTTGAACGTACTAAGCACATGCCGGTTATGGGGCCGGTAAGCCTAGTACCTTAATGAGGCGGCACAGGATCTTACTATTACTACTCTTGAGAAATCTCCTTACCGGCTAGCTACGGAAAGGGTGGTGTATGGTGACTCGGGTATCTCGCGGGGTATGCGGATAGCTGCACCGGGGACTCGTAAGATTCGATCCCAACCCGAAGATTTATGGGGACGGCCTGGGGAGTTGTCCTCGCGGGGGCAGCCGACCGTGTGTTTGGGACTACCTTGCAAGGTTTAAATCAATCGATTGTCGGCCTCTCACCGTTATCCGAGACTGCTTATTCTACTGGCCATGATATCCCATAATGATGGAACTCGAGGAATATGGTTAGATGAATTAATTGCTTGTCCAATTCTTGATTGAATTAGTTGGCACATTTAGAAATGGTAATCAACTAGAACTTGTGCTAAAAGATTGAAAGTAAGGATCCACTCCTAGTGGCTTTCCAGCAAAAGAAACTCCACCGGCCAAAAGCCTTTCATGTCTAGAGGTTGGTGATGTAATCATCACCCGACGGTTAAGTCTTGCTGAGTATTAGTATACTCAGCCTTGCTTTAAAATTGTTGATTGCAGGTGTTGTTGATCAGAAGGGTGACGACAAGTAAGGACATCACGGATGGCCTCCTGTGATGTCTACCGTTGCGCTAGTTTATTTTATTTCCGCTGTATTTTCAAACTCCGAACCTTTACTCGATGTCATGGACAATGGTTTGTAATAAAATGTTTAATTCATGTTGTACTCTGGACTCGCCCTCGCGTGAGTTTTAATGCATGTGTCGATCCTTTGTTCGATGTCCAAGTGAATTACCGGGCGTTAATCCGGTAACCAACGACAGTATGATACTTTACTATTGCTTAATGACCAAAGTGGATCGGTCTTAGGCGATAGTACGGTATTTTCCTGAGCGGGTTGTCACAGCGATGTAGCAGTCGCAGATGACCGCGCACATGCAAGCATGCATGCAAGCTTTTCAGAGTGGTCTACCGATGCCCCCGCCGTCTGTGATGCCCCCGATGCCCACGCCGATGATGCTCCCTCCCCCTAAGGCCGGTTCTTCTGCTGTGAGTTACTTGACATCTTTCTTTTTTCATTTCGAACATTAGAGACTTAGAGAACGTAGAGATTTAGACTCACTTTGAAACCTAGACAAAGTAGAGACTTAGACAATTTAGATTATAACTTGGACAACTTTCTCATGGGTCCCCAGCCTTGTCACCGGTGATCCAGCAATAGTTGTTTCCACTGGAGTTCCGCACGCCGCCGCCTCAGTGAGCCGCACCTTTTTATTTGCATTGTGGACTTGTCTATGAACTGTGATGTATGTGCACTGTCGATGAATTGTGGACTTTTGTGTGCATTTATCGAACTTCGGACTTCGGTGTGGATTTGTGATCTATATTATCATATATGATGCCTGTGATGGATATTGTGACATATATGATGCATGTTGTGATATATGTGATGCCTGTGATGGATATTGTGATATATATATATATATGTCATGTATATGGTTATTAGGAATTTTTGGACGTGAAAAACAGAAAAAAATAAAAAATAGGTCAATTTGCCGTGCATCGTGGGGCAGGCACACGGCAAATTGACCTAAAACGGCTGCCAGAATAGTCCCTTTGTCGTGCGCCTCGGGCGGCGCACGACACATTGACCATTCTTTGCCGTGCGCCCCGCCACCAGACGCATGGCAAAGGGACTGGCGCACCGGGTGCCTGAACCAACCTTTGCTGTGCGCCTAGAGCCACGACGCACGGCAAAGGGAGTAGTCCACCGTGCGTCATGGACCATTCTTTGCACGGCAAAGGGCGGGGTCAACCGTGCGCCTTGACCATTCTTTGTCGTGCGCCGTGCCACGTGGCACACGGCAAAGAGTGCCACCGTTCCCGTGCGTGGTCAGCGGCGCACGGTAGAGAGGGTGTGACGCCGTCTCCCCGCGGACGGCCGTCAACACCTTTTCTTTGCCGCGCGTCACATATTACGCACGCAAAGAACTGTGTTGTGCGTTGCCTTTTCCCCAAGCGCACGGCAAAGTTCTTTACCGGGTAAAAATGCACCGAGCGCCCTTTGCCGTGCGCTCGATCATAATGCGCACGACAAAGGCTGTGTCGTGCGTATTATTGTCTTTGCCGTGCGCCGCCGGCGCACGGCAAAGCGCACGATTCCGGTAGTGAATTATACGAATTATATGGAAAACGGAAAAATACAAACCCATAGTTTACAAATATTTTTGTGATTATATTTCAGTATATAAGAAGAGTATGTTCACACACTCACATACCCAATCTATATGTCATCCCAGGTGCCCAGTAGTATGAGCACATACTTCATGTGCATATTCTTCATTTGATCGGCTATATATGTCCCTATGTCATGACGTGCGCGTAGAATTGTTTTTCTATATTGAAAAATAGTATAATATATACATCATGCATGACATTGTTTTTTGGATACTTCTAGTGAGTGAATCATGTCATGATAATCAAACTTCTCTAACGTCGTTAAATAATAAATGCAGCTGCTTGCTGCGCGGATCAGTAAGTCCGTCCCAAACTCCCAATCGCTCGCTGGAGCTATCACACGTACAAGTACAGAACACAGCACACCCGGACGAGCTGTAGCAAAAAGTAAATTTCGGTTTTTTGGTAAATATTGTCCTACAATGACCTAACTAGACTTAAAAGATTTGTGTCGTAAAGGTCATCACAATCATGTAATTAGTTTTTACTTTCATCTACATTTAGTATTCCGAACATATATCTTTTGACGTATTTAATGTGGTGAAGAGAGTAGAAAGGAGGATTCATAGCTCACTAAACAAGGCCCTGTCGTAGCTGCTGCCTGGTGTGCATTTGCTAGACTATGCCTGAGGCCCTGTCGTAGCTGCTGCCTGGTGTGCATTTGCTAGACTATGCCTGAACTACGCAAGTCGATCGACGGTGCACGTCAGTCTTCTAGTGGATCAGATTTCTCCTTCGGCCGCAATCGTACCATCCGATCTTTATATAGATAGATAGAATAATATAAAACAACGTGCCGGTTCGTACCGTTTCTTAATCGTGGTTGGGTACCCACCCTTGGGCGCGAGCGGTTGGTGTTCCATACTGTCCATCATGTCAACGTCATGCTCATCAGGTTTATCATTTGGATCGGATATGATATAATAGTGCCCATCTTAGAATTATTAACCCTACACCGATCCTCGCCAAAAGAAAAAAAAAACAAGATAGCAGGACGATGAATCAGCAGCAATTCAGGAGTCAACGAAGTATTTGGATTCAGGAAATGAAGAAATCCCAAAAGAGGAAGGAAAATTAAAAAGGTGTACACGCAGGAAGCTGCAGTAGCAGTAGGTGTACTCGACACAGCAGCGTAGCAGCTCACACACACGACGGCGCCGTCGCGTGCTCTCGCGCTGGACCAGCACCACACACACATGGGGCACGCCGATGCGCGTACGCTTCCAGCTACGACGAGGAATGCACGAGCGTTACGCCGCCGGGTTGATTACCCCGCACGGAATGCTAAACTTGCGGGGCGGGTCCAAACCAACACCTGATCCATCAGGACCTGCTATGCTTAATTTGTTAATCCCCGTCCCTCTCTTTCCAGCCCCGAACGAACGCCGGCAGCTAGCGGCGCGTCACGCCGGAAGCGTTTTCACGCGCACGCGAATGCTGCCGCAGAACGTTGAAACCTTGCGTGAGATGCATAGTTCAGAATTCAGGGACACAGTTTCTTCCGTTCTTATATATTCTCCGTTTTAATTTTAATAATATAAACTTGGTCTGGTCGAGACAGCATGTGTCTGTGGTAATGTCTTCTCCTTTTTAATTTTATTAACACATCAACGCGATTTATACGGTCAGTTTGGATTTTTACAGGGACGTGGATGTGGACTACATTTTACGGTCCCTTTTAGCTCACAAGTGTGAAATTGAGTCACTTCCCCACAAGAATTTTGGAGTCATTTACAGTTCAAGGGTCCAAATCCTTCCCTCATCTCCACTTTCTCTTTCCACTCTTCTCTTTCCCCCACACGTGTTTTCTTCCTCCCCTACTCAGCTCCTGCGGTCCACCACCGGCCCACCACGCCCCACCCCGCCGGACCCTAGCCTGGTCGCGGCGACTTGCTGCATGCACGCAGCACCACCGCCCCTCCTACCAACGCTGCGCCGCCCGCCCACGCCTCCTCTGGCGATCCTCACCGTCGCACGACCTCGCGCGTGGTTGCCGTGACGCCCCCACCCGACCTTGGCCCCAACCGTCGGTTTGCGCTGCCTGGCCAATGACACCCCCGCCGCGCCTAGCCAACCCCAACCCACCTCCTCCGTCGGGCTGGCCTACCACTGTTGGCCCTCCCACTATGGACCGCGGTGACAGCAACCCCCACTCTCGAAAACCCCAGAACCCTAATCCGAACCCTAACCTCACCGGAGTTGGTCGCCGATGTTGGAGAAGATGAAGGATGGGTGGAGATGAAGGTGAAGAAAAATTCGTGTGAGGAGGAGCTCTAAATCACATACTCCCTCCGTCCCTAATTCAATGTCGTCGGAGTGAGGAGTGAGATTACCAAGGAAATGAAGAAATGACCATCGTTGCCCCTATAATGCAATCAATTACCTTGCCAAAGCTGCTGCCAGCTGTAGAGTGGGTAGGTAACGAGTTGTGCGGAGTCGATTGGCCTGTATGGGTATGGAGGACGCAAAAAGCTGCTGCTCCTGAGTGTCTAGCTTGCTGCGCCCGGGCCAACTGCAGCGTTGTCGAGGACAGCCATAAGGGTCCCCTAAATAACCAAGGGGAAACCCGCTTAAAACCTGCAAAAAACGCAAAACGCAAATCAACTCGTACGCCTAAATAGATGTCGGTGCGGAATATGGTCCCGACACTAACCAGTAGATAGCGCCGAGGTCTATCCCTCAATGGTTGGTGCTAAGCAATAAGAGACACGGGGTTTATCCTGGTTCCGGCCGAGGGGGCCGTACGTCCAGCAGGGGTGTGCTCACGGCACTATATTGCTCAGCACCGGGGGTGCCTGTAGTGGGGCGGCTACAAGTGAGGCGGGAGAGGAAGTGAAGCTTCCAAGTCCCCGACTGAAGATGTTGTGGGAGAATTGGAGAATGAGTACGTGGTGTGCGAAGGATTTCTGTTCGTGGCCTTGTGTTCTATCTCCCCGCGGCTGGGGGTTTCGCTCCCCCTTTTATAGATCAAGGGGGAGGCGGGTTACATGCGCGCCGCGCTATCTGGCTACGTGGAGGAGCACGATGTGCTATGCTGTAGAGTGGGCGGCCGTCCGAACGATCTTCGCGGCGATCTGGCCATCATGGCCTACCTTGTACCCGAACAGTGGCGGTTCGTGGGTAGGAGAGCAGCGGATGGTGGTGATGTCCTCTGATAGGCTCGAGGGAGGTGCTGACGTTGGCCTGTACGGGACACAGGAGTAGGTAGAACGGCGTTCCTTCCCGACGCGCTTCTCAGGGCTGGAGTTGTTGCTACAGGGCCTGGCGTGCGCCCGCACGCGCGGGTACGGCGGTCACGCCGTTACAGCGGCAGGGATGGCGGTCCACCGGCCTAGCGCCTCCACCTAACCCTGTAGGGTCACAAGAAAGTGAATCGAGGGTGAAGCGGCCCCCCTTCGAGGGCTCGGCGTGTTAGCCGTCTTTGGAGCGGAGCGCACGGTGTCACGAGACCGACACCGGCCGCGGCGCACGATCCCTTCCCACAAGGTGACGGGGATGGGCTCCTCCCCGGGGAGTTGGTGCGGTGGCACCGGGCGCGAGCCCGGCGCATGATGGCGCCGTCCCGCCGGTGTCGGGCGTTAAATGCCCGTGTACGGGGGGCCGGCGCACGCGTGAGGGGCACCCTCGAGCGTGGCGGACCCGGTCGAGGGTGGGGACGTACCCTCGGGCGAGGCGGAACCCGCTCGAGGGGGAGCGAGCCCTCGAGCGAGGCGGAGCCTGCTCGAGGGAAGTGCTGCCCCTCGAACGGGGCGGAGCCCGCCCGAGGGGGCGCGCGTCCTCGAGCGAGGCGGAGCCTACTCGAGGGGCTCTCTAAGAGGGCCGCCTTGGTGGGCCGTCGGGGTTCCTGTGGCGTGGGCTGTTCTGCATGGTTAGGCACCTGCATGGTTAGGCTTAGCGTGTTTTGGTTCTGTTGCGGGCTTTAAGTGAGGATCTCCCAGTTGTTTAAGGGGACCCCTAGGGCTGTCCCCGACAGTAGCCCCGAGCATCTGCGGGTTTGCCATTGAGGCTCCCGCAGATGCTGGAACCTACTGATAGGACTTTCTTCCCTCCTTGTTTTGCGAATGCTTTCCGTGGGGCCGCGTCAGCAGACCCGCGGGTCTAGCCCCCGAAGCCCTGCAGGAGTGTGGGTGCTCCTGCAGGGGTTAACCGCGAGAAGCGGTCGGAGGGCGTGGCACATGTTTCAACCGGCATCGGCGGTGTCTCAGCCGGCCTCGGTGGCGCACGCGCTGCTGACGCTGTCTCCGGAGGGTGCGGTAGCGGGGAGGTGTAGCCGTGCGTTAAGCCCCCGAGCACGGGCCCGTTCGAGGCGATCGGGTAGAGCTTTACGACTTGTTTTTTAACGCGCCCTCGCCGTCCCTCCGCGGGACGGAGGGTGAGGTTTCCGCAACTCCCATCGAGCGGGTCGCGAATTGCGGATTCCTCGTCGAGCTGCTAGCGGGTGGTTCAAGTGGACGCTCATGCCCCGTTCGATAAGGGTAGGCTGCGTGGTCCGGAGACACGTCCATGGAAGCGCTTGCGTGGGTTTGCTAGGTGGGGCTCGGTCCGTTCGATAGGGACCGAGGGCGCGGAAGCTCTCCCTCGGTGGGATCCCCGGCTAGCTGCCCTCGGCGGCTCTCGAACACGACATGTGGGGCACCCTCGAGCGACGGGCTCGAGGAACGGCTCGAATGCGCGTGCCCTCGTCGTCCCTGACTCCGCGATGCGAGGCGCCCGTTCGAACCCGTCGAGGGTCGGGGCTTCGAACCTCCGATCGTAGGGCCGTGCGAGGGGTGGCGCCCGGGCGGCCCCGTCTTTTGCGTTTGCGGCGGTGAGGGATGCGGGCGAGCCGGCCCTCGAGGTCTTCGGTTGTTAGCACAGCGTGGCATGGGTGCCCGCGGTGCCTGCTTTACTTCAAGCAGGTCCCGGGCGGCCTTCCCACGCATGTGCCCTCTTTTAGAGAATTGATATTGTCTCGAGCCAAGGGCTCGCGCCGCTCGAGGGTTTTGCGCGGCATGGGTGCCCGCGGTGCCTGCTTTACTTCAAGCAGGCCCCGGGCAGCCTTTTCGCGCCGATGTCCCTTCGAGGGCTGACATCGTCTGGAGCCAAGGGCTCGCGCCGCTCGAGGGTTTTGCGTGGCATGGGTGCCCGCGGTGCCGCTACTTCCAGCGGGGTCCCGGCGGCCTTCTCACGCCGATATCCCATCGAGGGCTGTTATCGTCTGGAGCCAAGGGCTCGTGCCGCTCGAGGGTTTTGCGCGGCATGGGTGCCCGCGGTGCCTGCTTTACTTCAAGCAGGCCCCGGGCGGCCTTCTCGCGCCGATATCCCTTCGAGGGCTGTCTTTGTCTCGAGCCGGGGGATCGCCCCGCTCGAGGGTTCTCCTTGCTTGGCAAGGGACCGGGTCATTAAATGCCTCGCAGTCGAGGGTGCGGTTTTTGCAGCGCGGGCGCATCTTTTTAGGCGCTGCGGCCGAGCGCGCGCGCGCGTGGTGGGCGGCGTGGCAGGCGGACATGACCGCTCGCCTCGGTCCCTGCGGGTCTCCGCCGTGATGATGGCCCGTCTGCGGTCGCGGTGGGGCCCATTCGTCGGCGTGAGGAGAAGATTCCCTGCAGTTAATGCGCGCGGGACATCCGCCCCGGAGAGCTCGCCCGCGGCTTATAAATCTGAGGGGAGAGGGGGGCGGCGGTTTTTTACCTTAACGCCTCACCATTTCAGCTCTTTGCGCCTTTGTCTTCGCCTCGCCCTTGTCACCACGCGGCGTCGCCATTAGAGCTCATCTTCCGTTTCTCGTCCTCCGTTCTCGCGTTCCTTCGTCCTTCCTCATGGCGCCGCCTCAGCCTCTCACGATCCTGGAGCCGTACGCCTGGGAGAGGTCGACGGTGACCCAACTGGCCCTTGACGAGCTGGTCGCCGCTGGCCAGCTGGCGGCCAATGAAGATGGACGCCCGGCGGAGTGGATAGTACCGCCGGCGGCGGACCACGCGCCCAACCCGCCGGAGGGCTACGTGGTGAGCTTTATCCGCTACCACGAGCGGGGCTTTAACGCGCCGGCGAGCCGCTTCATGCGGGCGATGTGCCACTACTACGAAGTGGAGTTGCACAACTTCGCGCCCAACGCGATTTCGCAGGCGGCCACGTTCGTGGGCGTCTGTGAAGGGTACCTAGGGATCCCGATCCGGTGGGAGCTGCGGGTACACCTTTTTCGTGCGGAGCTCTTCACGCGAGCCCACGACGGAGCCGAGGACCCGCCGCGCGGTGCGAGCCGGCGGGATGTCGCTTGCCTTGCGGGGGGCAATTCAAGAACGTCTACATCCCCCCGCACCATGACGACGAACAACGCCGGCCGGGAGCGGGGGATGGTTTTATTCGCGCAACGCCGAGCCCGGCCTCCCCCCCCTACACCGGTCGGGTGTTCAAGGAGAAGCCCGCCTCTTGGGGCTACGGGGTGTCCACGCCCCAACACCGGAGGCGCAGAGTCGGTCCCGGCCGCCTGCGAGCCCGGCGGCGCGAGGGGGCCGACCGCGATGGGCGTCCTCGCCTTCCTCCATCACCGGCGGGTCGTGCCCTCGATGGAGAGGCCGCTCTGTATCTTCGAGATGACGAGAGGCGGCCAACCCCGTCGATCCGGCGAGGGTCGCGGATGCTCCCGACGCCCCTCGAGCGGGCGTATGCGCTCACCCGGGCGCGGAACGCCGTCGACACCCGGGTGCCGATGCGCCCGGACTGGTCCTCGTGGGACCTCGAGATGCTCCCCACCGGCCCATTGGTGAGTGTGATCTTTGATTTTGTTTCAGTTCTTGGTGTTGCTTCTGCCTCCTGACGCGCCCTTGATGTTCCTGTATGCAGCTGGCGAACTTTACCGCTTCAAAGTCCGTTCCGCCCACCCCCCGACCCCGCGCGCTCGGCGGGCGCGCGCGGCCGGCGGGAGCGAGGGCGGGCGGCGCGCGGCGGGGAGCGAGCGAGGCGACACAAGCGCGCCGCGGCCGGCGGGCCGCGAGCACGGCGGCGCGAAGAGGCGGGGCTCTCCTCCCCGGGGACCGGGGGTACTCGTCCTCGGAGGAGGACGAAGAGGAAGAGGGCGAGGGGAGGGTCCCTCCGACGGTGGTGGCAACTGCACCCCCGTCGCCGGGAACCGGCCGCCGGCGGCAAGGGCGGCACCGCCGGGGCGGGCGCAACGGCGCCCGCCGCCGGGGCTGTCGACATCGGGGGCGCGTGCGCCGCGGAGGCGCCGGCGGCGCGCTCCTCGGGCGCGCGCGCGGAGCGCACCGTGCGCGCGCGGCGAGCGTGCGCGCGCGGGGCGGGCGCGCGCGCGCGCGGCGGTAGCGTCGTCGGGAGGCGTGACGGCGGGCGCACCCCGCACGCGGGGCGAGCGTGCACCGCGGCGCGGCCGGCGCCGTCGGGAGGCGCGGCGTCGGCGTGCCGTGCGCGGGCGGGCGCGCCTACGCGCGCGCGCGGCGCCGCCGCAGGCGCGGCGGCGGGTGTGCCACCGCGCCGGGCCTCATCCGCTGAGGCCTCGAGGAAAAGGAAGCGTGCCTTCTCCTCATCGAGGTAAGGGGTTCGAGCTTACATTTTGGTCTGGTTTTCCGATGATCAGGCGTTCTAACCCTCCGTTCGTGCCTGCGCAGGGTGGTGCCAACCGTGCCTCCTCTCGCACCTGCCAAGGTGCTGAGGACGGACGCGACCATCCCCACCCGGCGGCGCTCGTCGAGGGCGTCACGGGCGGGGGTAAGCACGGCGGCGACGGGCGAGAGCTCGCGGGGGTCCGGCCGGGGCCTCGAGGCCTCGGCCGGCGGATCCCCACTGCCGCGGCGCGGCCGCGGTCGGCGAGGAGCGGCCCGGCGCCGGCCGTTATGGGGGGCGCGAGGCCGCGGCGGCCGGCGGTAGCGGGGGCACGGCCCGCGCAGGGGCTGTCCGTTGTGGAGGCACGGTCCGTGGCGCCGGTGCGGAGGAGGCGGAGCGGGTGCAACCTCGCGGCGGCGCCCGTGGTCACGGAGGCGCGGCCGAGGAGGTGGTGGCCGCGGCGCCGCGTCGGGCGCCGCGGCCACGGAGGCGCGAGTGGAGGGGCGCGCGGTGGAGGCGGCGCAAGGGCGGTGCCCGCCGGCGGTTCCCGGCGGAGGTGGTGGAGGTCCCGGATGACGACTCCCCGCCGCCGGGTGGGATCGGTGGGGGGTAGCTTCCCCACACGCTCCCTCGAGCCCCGGAGGGGGCCCTCGTGAGGCGGCACGAGGGGCACATGGTGGCGGGGGACCGAGGACACGGTGCCGAGGCCCTCATCCCTCCCGCGCCGGCCACCCCGCCCAGGTGGAGGGGGCCGTCGACGATCCCCCTGCGTTTGCTGACGCCCGGGGGGAGCAGGAGCTCTGGGGCGAGCTCCGGAGCCACGGCGCCACGCTCAACCGCGCGCTGAACGAAGCGCTGCACGTCCATGGCGGCCCTGCGTGGCGCGTCTTCCAGGTAGGTCGTGGTTGCTTGCTTTTCTTCCATCTCTCGTTTTTGCGTGTTGCCTCCGTGTCGTAGTGCTTACTGGTCTTGGTTTGTGGGTGCCAGGAGCTCAAGCGCCGCGCCCACGACAAGTACGATGCCTTCGACCGGGTGAACGCCGAGGTCCACCAGCTCCGGGAGCGGTGCAACGCTTTCGACGCGCTTGCTGACGCCCTCGGGACGGCGGGACACCGGGCGGCGTCTACGGGCCATGGCGTGGCGCGACGAGCTCCCCGAGAGCCCGAGGCAGACCCGGCGCGCGCTCGAGCCTCGAGCGGGTGCGCTCGGCCCTCATCGATCGTGATGAGGCTCGCGGCGGCGCGCGCTCGGACTTTGAGAAGACACGGACGGCGGCCGCCAAGCGGGAGGCGGAGGTGGCCAACGTCCGCGGCGAGAGCCGGGAGCTCCGCACGTCGCTCGAGGGGGCACGGGCGCGGCGGCGCCGGGCCGAGGAGCGGGCGCGCGGGCGGGAGCAGCGGGCCAAGGAGGCCAACGATTTGAAGGCGCCCTCGACGCCAAGGCCGTGGCTCTCGTCGCCGGCCGCCGAGGAGCGGCTCCTGCAAGAGCGCATCGCCCGCCAAGGGGCCGAGGGGCGGCTCCCGGCGGGGAGCGAGGGCCGCCCTCGTCGACGCCGGGCGGCGGAGCGGGGAGCACGCCGCTCGCGAGGCGGCGCGAGGGGTCTTTGGCGGAGCGGGACGACAAGCTCTCCAAGGCCGAGGGCGAGGTGATTATGCTCAGCATCACCACCGCCAATCAGGAGCTGTCCCTCCAGGAGCAAGGCGAGACCGTCAAGCGCCTCGAGCTGACGGTCGAGGCCGTGCGCCGCGACTTCGAGACGGAGAGGAAGCAAGTCGAGGGTGAGCCACTGTTTGACTCTTGCCATGTTGGTTTTTCGTTTGGGAACTCGCATTCCCTTTTTCTGATTTCTTTCTTGCCTTGGCGTTTCCAGGCTTGCGCACCGCCACGGGGCACGCGGGCGAGCGGGCCGAGGCGCTGCGGCAGCTTCCTACAACCTCCTCAGGGCGAGGGGCCGCGGGGGGCGCGTGGCGCGGCCCTCGAAACCTCGCGCGCCGTGGAGGAGGGCGAAGCACGGCCGGCGGCTCGCCGGCCGGCCGTCTCCGCGAGCCCTTGGCGGCCACGTCACCGAGCGGATGCGCCGGGCGCTGCACCTGGGCATCCAGAAGGCCCTCGGAGTGGTGCGGTCCCACTATGAGGTCAACTTCGAGGCGCTGGTGGAGGGCTACGTCGTCCTCGAGGGTGTCGAGGACGAGGTGGCGATGGAGCGTGTGGATGCGCTCGCCGCTGACGCCGTCGGGTCACTCGCCGAGGCCTTCGAGGAGTTCCTCTTCCCGGACGCCGCTGACGCTGCCGCTCCTCCCGCCTGAAAGCAGTTGGGCACTTGGCCCATTTTGATGTGTATCAGTACTCTGGCCTCGTGGCCTTTTGTAAATGAACAAGTTGTTCTTGGACATAAACACTTGCTATAATGAAGTTATTTGTCTATCACGCTTTTTGTTTCTCCTTCTTCCTGAGTAGATTCTAGTTAGGGGAGTTCGATTTTCGCGGGGGGCCTGCTGGGTTGGAGGCGAGAGAGAAGGGCCATATCCACGCGGCGTAGGCTATCTCTGGCTCGCACGCTCCTTCCGCTAGGCCGCCTGCACCCTGTTCGAATCGTTGCTCGAGGTTGAAGTAGGAAACAAACTTGGCGCGTGTGAGTTATTTCGTTTTTGCGCGAAAAAATGGGACCATTTGGGGGGGGGGGGTGCCCCCCGCAAGAGGCCCTCGAGGGTAACTTGGGTTTCGGGGAAAGCCGAGTTGCCCTTTTATTAAACTTGGAAGCTTTTACATAGTTGCAACCAGCGGGGCGTTGGCCGTGCGGGTTTTACAACAAAAATACTTGGAAATCCTAGCTAAGGGTAGAAGCGACGTAGTCGTTGGATGTTCCAAGCGTTGGTGAGCTCTTCACCGTCCTCGTTGGCCGCCTTGTACGTGCGGGGCTTGAGTACCTTCACCACAACGTAGGGTCCCTCCCATGGGGGTGATAGCTTGTGGCGCCCTCGGTTGTCTTGACGTAGCCTTAGGACCGCATCCCCTTCGCCGAAGTCCGGGTCGGCGCATCTTGCGTGCTTGCAGCGCCCGAGGGCCCGCCGGTACCTCGCGGAATGCACGAGGCCACGAGGCGTGCCTCGTCCCAGTACGGTCCGGCCGAGTCCTCGCGGGCTCGCTGGTTAGCATCCTCGTCATAGCCTCGAACCCGGGGGTGATCCGTATTCTAAGTCCGTGGGGAGGACGGCCTCCCGCCGTGGACTAGGAAAAACGGGGTGAACCCGTGGCTGCGCTCGGGGGGTGGTCCTTAGGCTCCACACAACCGCTGGTAGTTCTTGGAGCCATTTTTCGTCCGCATTTGTTGAGTTGGTCGAAAATTACGGGGCTTTAGGCCTTGAAGATCATGCCGTTGGCACGTTCTACTTGGCCGTTGGTCCGTGGGTGCGCCACGGTACCCAATACACACGGATGTGGAAATTTGTCGCAAAACTCCAAGAACTTCCCGGCTGTGAAGCTCGGGACCCATTGTCGGTGATGATGGAGTTTGGCACTCCAAAGCGGTAGACGATGTCGGTGAAGAATGTTACCGCCCTGCTCGCCCTTAGGTTTGTGATGGGGCGCACCTCCACCCACTTGGAGAACTTGTCGATCGCGACCAACAAGTGGGTGAAGCCCCCGGCGCCTTCCGCGAGGGCCCGACGATGTCCGGCCCCCACACGGCGAATGGCCATGTCACGGGGGATGGTTTGTAGGGCATGGGCGGGCAAGTTGGACTTGCGGGCGTAGAAGCCGGCACCCTTCGCGGTGCGCACGATTTCGGCGGCGTCCGCGACCGCGGTAAGCCAATAAAAGCCACGGCGGAACGCGTTGCCGACGAGGGGTGGGGGCGCGGCGTGGTGGCCGCATCCCCGCGTGGATGTCCCGTAGGAGCTCGCCGCCCCTCGGGAATGGGCACGCATCGCCGTAGGATGCGAGGAGCGCGCGCTTGTACAGCTCGCCGTCGACGAGGGCAAAAGATTTGGCCATCCCCGGCGATGCGCCTGGCCGCGGCCCGGTCCGCGGGGAGTTCCCCTCGAGCGATCCAGGCGATGTATTTTTCACACCAGTCCTCTTGGACAGGAGCTGGCTCGATGTCCATCACGTCGACCTCGTGGGAGCCGTACCCCTCGAGGAGGGAGAGCACGTACGCCTCGTTCGAGGGGTCCTCGTCCATGGGTTCCGCACCCGCTGGATTCGAGGGAGCCCCCGAGGGCTCGTTGTGATTCGAGGGGTAGGGCTCGAAGACGACCGAGGGTTGCGCGACGTCGCGCGCAAAGCCGTTCGGGGAACGGTGATCCGCCGCGACGCAATCTTGGCGAGGTCATCCGCCTCCTCGTTGTACCGACGGGGCACGTGGTTGAGCTCGATGCCGTAGAACTTGTCTTCGAGGGCTCACACGGCTTTGCAGTAGGCCTCCATCTTGTCGTCGTGGCGACTCGCGTTCTTCCACGACTTGATCGATCACGAGCCGCTAGAGTCGCCCCGCACGTCGAGGCGCTTGACGCCTAACTCGATGGCGATTTTGAGGCCGCGGAGGGAGGGCCTCGTACTCGGCCATATTGTTGGACGGGGGAAGTGGAGGCGCACCGCGTACCGCATGTGTTCCCGGGGGTGACACGAAGAGCGAGGCCCGCGCCGCCCCGGTCTTCATCCGTGATCGGGGAAGAGCCGAGTCCGGCCGCCGCTTGGATGCGTGGCGGCGGTAGGCGCGTGTCCGTCCATTCGGCGAGCGAAATCCGCCGAGATTTGGGACTTGACAGCCTTGCGCGGGGGCGTAGGCGAGCGTCTCGCCCATCGGCTCCACGGACCATTTGGCGATCAAGGGGCCCGCGACATCGGGGTTGCGGATGATTTCTCCTGAGTGGGAAGGAGGAAACCACCGTGACGGGGTGGGCCTCGAAGTAGTGGCGGAGTTTGCGCCGTGCAAGAACCCGCCGTGCAGGAGCAGCCACCGGGCACAGGGGTAGCGCGTCTTCGTGTCGAGAGGACCTCGGACGTGTAGTAGACCGGCCGGCGCACGAGAGCAAGGCATGCCCTTCCTCCATGCGCTCCACAACGATCACGGCGCTCACCACACAGGTGGTCGCGGCCACGTAGGCTGAAAGGGGGCTCGCCGTCTGAAGCGTGAGGATCAGGGGCGTGCGTTAGAGACGCCTTAGACTTGTTGAGCGCATCACGGGCCTCGGTGGTCCGGGAGAAGCGCTCGTGCTTCTTGAGTAGGCGGTAGAGAGCGAGGCCCCGCTTCTCTCGGCCGCGAGATGAAGCGGCTCAAGGCGGCAAGGCACCCCAACACCTTCTGTACCCCGCCAAGAGGGTCCCCGGATCGGACCCATCCCCGTTCGAGGGCCGCAACCAACACCCCAACGGCCTCGATTCCCCGGCTGAGAACAATGTATCCCCGGGGAGCATGCCTCGCGGCCTCCAAAGACACACTTTTCGGGATTTAATTTGACCCCATTGGCCGGCGTGGGCGGTTGAACGCGGCATCGGGTCGCCAACCGGGTCGTCGCCTTCCTGGTCTTCACGACGATGTCGTCCACGTATGCTTCGGGGCCCCATGCAGCGATGTGATCCCCAAACGTGCGGGCATGCAACGCTGGTATGTTGCACCCGCGTTTACGAGGCCCAAACGGCATCGTGACGTAGCGAACGTCCCCAAGCACGGTGTGATGAACGAGGTCGCGGGCGGGTGGACTCTTTCATCTTTGTTGGTGGTACCGGGACAAGGCGTCGAGGAAACGAAACGGGTCGCCCCTTGTTTGTTGAATCAACGATTTGATCAATGCGTGGCAAAGAAAAAGGAACTTTGGGACATGCTTTATTAAGACTAATTGTAGTCTATACACATCCGCCACTTCCCATTCTTTTTCTTTACCAAGCACGGGGTTTGCTAGCCACGTTGGAGGTGGGTGCCTACATCGGTGAATCCGGCCTCGAGAGACTGCCAGCTCCGCTCCGATTGCCGTCGCCGCTCCTCGTCGAAGCGAGCGGGCCCGTTCTTTGCACGGCGCGGGCGTTTAGCCGAGATGTCAAGGGAGTGCTCGGCGACTTCCCTCGGGATGCACAGCATGTCAGGGGCTCCACGCGAATGTCGGCGTTGGCGCGGAGGGAAGTGACGAGCACCACTTCCTATTTGGGGTCGAGGGTGGGCCCGACCCTCAACGCCTTGCCCTCGGGGGCTGATGGGTCGAGGGGGAGCCCCTTGGTGCGCATCGCGGCCTCGAAGGTGCCGGCGTGTTTGGCCGGGTAGTTAGAGGTCTTCGTTGACCATCTTCTCCCGACGTGTTCACCAGCGCTTCATCCCGACGCTAGTGCCTGCGTGCTCCACGCACTCGACATCGCGGTCGAATGCGTGCTCGATCGACGAGCCGACGGGATGATGCCGTTCGGGGCGGGCATCTTCATCTGCTAGAGTAGGTATAATTGGGGACCACCATGAATTTGGCATAACGGGGGTCGCCCAAGTATGGCATGGTAAGCCCCCTTAAATCTCACCACCTCGAAGGTGAGGGTTTCCTTGCGAAAATTCTTTGGGGTGCCAAACCAAGGCGAGGTCGATACGCAGGAGTTGGACACCTTGCCGGGCGCGATGCCATGGAACGGCTTCATGCGGGCATGTGCTTTTGGTCCAATCCGATCCCCATCGAGGGCGCGAGCGTATGCGAGTAGAGGATGTTGAAGGCTGCGCCTCGGGTCCGCAAGAGGACCTTCGGGCGGCTTGGGCGTTCCCGATGATGGGGTCGACCACCGGCGGGTGCGGCCGGGAGTTGGGGACGCGGTTTGGGTGGTCCTCCCGGCTGAATTGTGATGGCGTCCTGCGACCAATTGAGGAAGGACGGAGGCGCCCTCTCCCGGCGAGGACTTCGTGCGCTCCTTCTTGCGTTGGCGTGTCGACATGTCGGCAGTTGGCCCCAAAGATGAAGAACACATTTTCGACGGCGGGGAAGCCGCTGCGTCGCCATCGCCTCCGTCTTTCTTGGCCTCTGCCTCCTTCGCGGCGGCACGGCCGTAGAATTTCTTGAGCATGTCCTGTTGCTCACGAGGTGTGATTGGCGGGAGTCTTGTGGTAGGGACATGGCTTTTTCGGCATGTCATCGAACACCCTCGGGGCTCGAGGGGCCGGTCGAGGCCCGTCGAGCCGGGTCGACGAGCGAGGGCCTCGGCGTTGCCGCCGTCACGCCTATCGCGCGCCTCGCGGCGCGGCCTTCTTCCCCTTCTTGCCCGGCTTGTCGTTGCGGTGGGGCTCCTTGGACTTGCTTCCCTCCGCGGGCGCGCGCTGTCCTGCGAGCGCTTGCCCTTCTTGCCGTCGAAGATCGCCCCACGGCCCCCTCCTCCCGGAGGCGAAGGGCGGTGGCGATGTCAAGCGGCTCGTTGGAGTCGCGGGCGGGCTGCGTCCCGGCTCCCGCACGAGATCCCGGCACGTGGTGCCCTCGAGGAAGGCGTGCACGATTTCGGACTGAGCATAGCGGCCCCGGGGAGCTCCGTGCAGCGCTTGGGGGCACACGTGTGAGTCCCGCGGCGACTCGCGGGGCCTTGCGTGCGGGAAAGCGCAGGGTCCCATGAATTTCGGGCGCACGTGTGTGCCACGGAAGTTGCCACGAACGTGTGGACCGGTGCGTCCCGGTTATGGATGCGGGCACGGCGGGCAAGTGCTCGAGCCATGTCCGGGCCCGCGTCGCCAAGATGCGAGGGGCAAGTTGCGGGGGATGACCTCGTCGGCTGATGGCCCCGCCCGGCCCCGGCAAGCCAAGCGGTAGTCGTTGAGCCACACGCGGGGGTCCGTCTCCCCGTTGTACTTGACGATCGTCGAGGGTTGGCGGAAGCGTTGGAGACGGGGCGGGATCTCCGGGCCCGAACACACGGAGTGCAGGGGGGCTCCGGCGTCCCGAGGGAACGTTCTTCGCCGGCCCCGTCGTGACGTCCACCCCGTCGAGGGGAGTGGTAGCCCCCTTGCTTTGCTCGTGCGTCCCTTCTTCCGGTGCGCACAGCGTTGATGACGTTGCGGGCGTCGCCATCCCGGCGCCACATGGGTAGGTCAAGGGTTCGCTCACGGCCGGCGTGCGCGGGGGTCGGCGGGCCGCTCCGGTCTCCCCGGCGTGCACCGGGGGTTCGCCCCCGGCGCGGCTTCATCGTCCGCGCATCCCCCGTTGTTGGGCGGATGCGTGGTGAGAGCTCTCGGCTCGCTGGGCGACGCTTGCTCGATGAGTTTGCACCTCGCGGTGCATGTGTCGAGCCTCGGGGGTCGAGTGGCGCGTGGGCCGCGGCGTCGCCGGCGGCGGCGAGCTTGGCTCGCCGGGCGAGGCGCGTCCGCGACCGTCGACGTTGGGGGACGGTGTTGATGCGGTCGCGCGGACACCGCTCGGCCCGGCTCCGTGCGCGGTCGTCGCGCGCGAGGCTTCCCCTGCCATTGAGGCGCGGAGGGGCGGCCGCCGCCGTTCGGTATTCCTCCGCCGGCTTGGCCTCGAGCTCGCGGGCTTGGGCTGAGCGCGCGTCGGCGTCGGCCCCGGCGGGGCAGCTTGGCCTCGCGGCCGGGCGGCCGCCGCGATCCTGGGCGAGGTGTGGCTTCCCGCCGTTTCTCGGCCGCCCACCGCGCCGGCGGCATTGGCCGGGTCGTTGGTGATGACGGCGCGGCCTCCCGCGCGGGGTCGTAGCTCCCGTCTTTGGAAGTCGTCGGGCAAGCCAAACCGGTAGTCGAAGCGTCGAGGAAACGCCGGAACGCGACTAGGTCGGCACGCGGGGAAGTCCCCACTCCGCGTATCGCGGCGGTTGGCGGGTGGCAACGTGTCGACGGAGCCCGGGGATGACTCATCCACTGTGAGCGCGGGGTCCACAGCAGACGAAGACGTGGCGGCGGGCGGAACCTGCGCATCGTCGTGTTGATATTTCGCGTTGTGGGCGAGCGTAGCGCCATGCGGCCCGATGGGGATGCGCGGTCGGGGGGCAGGTGCGGCGGGGCCGCGCGGGCGGTGGCGGTCGTGATGAGCGGGCGCGCCGCCGGCCCGGGCGGCGCGCGCTCGACTGCCGCCGCTCGGCCGCGCGCCGCGCCGGCCGACGCCGAGAACGACGGTGGCGTCGTGGCGGCCAAGCCGGTCCCCGCGCGGCATCCGTACTGTGGGCGCACGCCGGGCGGGCGGTGCGCGCGGCGGGGGCCATCTCGACACCGGCGAACCGCGCGCGCGAGCTCCTCACGGTTGGTGAGCGCATGAGATAGCCGTTCCCGGTGGCACGAAAGTTCGGGTCCCGGCCGAATTTCGAACCGGGGCGGGGAGGGGTCCGAGCTACCCATGCGGTCGCATGCACGCGCGGTACTCGGTGCGGATCACCATGGAGGGAGTTGACGGAATGACCTTAGGCGCTCGATTGCCCCACGGTGGGCGCCAGCGCGTCGGTGCGGAATATGGTCCCGACACTAACGATGAATGGCCGCGAGGTCTGTCCCTCCAATGAGTCGATGCTAAGCAATAAGAACACGGGATTTATCCTGGTTGGGCCGAGGGGGGCGTACGTCGGCCGGTGGTGTGCTCAAGGCACTATGTTGCTCGACACTTAGGGGGGTGCTGTGAGTGGGGGTTTGCTACAAGCAAGGCGGGAGAGGAACCGTGGCTTCCAAGTCCACGAGTGGAGTGGCCGAAGATATTGTGGGAGAATTGGGGAATGGGTGCGTGGTGTGTTGTGAGTTCGGGTACGAATGAATGCAATAAAATCGTCCCCGCCCGGGGGTTTTTCTCCCCTTTTATAGATCAAGGGGGAGGCCGGAGTACATGCACGCCGCGCTATCTAGCTACGTGGGGGAGTGCGACGTGCTACGCGCCAGAATGGGCGGCCGTCGAGGGGACGATCCCTGACGGCGATCCGGCCATCATGGCCTACCTTGTACCCGAACGATGGCGGTTCGAGGGTAGAAGAGGCGGATAGTGGCAGAAGTCTTACGATAGGCTCGGGGAGGTGCGCTGACGTTGGCCGGGGCACGGAGTACAAGAGTAGGCGAACGGCGTTCCTTCCAAACAACGCTCACGGTGCGGAGTGGTTGCTACGGCGTCCGTGCGCACATGGCCGCGCGAGGGATGTGTACGCGGCCCCCATTGCGGTGGCGAGGGATGGCGTTCCACCCGGCCGAGCGCCTCCACCCCCAACCTGCAGGGTCCGCCGAGAAAGTGAATCGAGGGTGCGTCGGCCCCCTTTCGAGGGGCTCGGCGCGTTAGCCGTACTGGAGCGGCGCACGGCGTCACGGGACGACCGGCCGCGGCGCACGGTCCGCCCCCACGGTGATGGGGATGGGCTCCTCCTGAGGAGTTGGTGCGAGGCGACGGGGCGCGACCCCGGGCGCATGATGGGCGCCGTCCTGCCCGGCGTCGGGCGTTCGTGCCCGTGTACGGGGGCCGGCGCACGCGTGAGGGCGCCCTCGGGCGTGGCGGACCCCGGCGGCGGGAGCGTGCCCTCGAGCGAGGCGGAACCTTGGTCGAGGGGAGGCCCCTCGAGCGAGGGCGGAGCCCGCTCGGGGAAGTTGCACGCCCCTCGAACGGGCGGACCGCCCCGAAGGGAGCACGCATCCTCGAACGGCGGGCACTGTTCGGGGATCTCTAAGTGGGCCGCCTCGATGGGCGCCGTCGGGTCCCTTTTGCGGCGTGGGCTTTTCCCCTACATGGTTAGACAATTTGTGTTTTGGCCTTGTTGTGGGTAAGGATGCTTTGCACGTGATGTACCCTCGCGGTGAGCATGCCAACTTTGGGAAAGTGAAGAACCTCTATACCTACTTGTCCTAAATAGGCTACTTAGGGTAATATCACACAGAGATGGAAGCCTCGATCACTAAGTTTCGAGAAAAAATTTGATGGTGGCTTTGAGGCGGGAGCTCCGGAATTCAGTGTTGGGGACTTCATTTGGCAAGAGATTAAGCATCACTCAAGAAGACCCCAAGAAAATTTGCGGCCTTTCTGACCCCTACATCATGTATATGATTGAAAAGGTTGCAAAGACGGGAATTTCCCGAAGAATGTGACACACAAGCCTCTGAAGCTAAATCTAGCGAGAATCCTCGGGTTCCATCTCCTAGAGTTGAGCATGCACCGGAACGGGGGAGGAAGAAATTTTTGAGGAGGTGCGGGTCGGCCGGTTTCGCCTCGGTGGTGCTCGAGCCGGCCACCCAAGGTACGGCAGTGCGGAACGTACGACGGTGGGAGGAGCCGCGGCCGAGGCGGGCCCCGCGGATCCACCTCTCCTTTGAAGGATTTCTCAACTTCATTTTGGGATGTGTCGGAGCCGGCATGACATCCGGTGGAGCGACAAGGTCAAGGCGGAAGCGAAGCAAAGCAAATGCGGGATACGATGAAGCTCATGCACAATGCCCAAGGTTTTCAGCCACCTCGATCTCCACCATCTCCCGAGAATCTCCTCACGTAGAGATACCTTCCTTTGAAGAAAGGATGAGAGGATGAGCCAACTCGAGTTGCTTAACCAATACGGCCCTATGTTCTTCGAGTCTCAGCAAGGGCAAGGATCATCTTCATCAGTTCCTCCACCTCCTCCACCCTTTGTACCTCCTCCTCCGGACGTAGCAGGATCGTCTCACTTCATGGAACGAAGACAAGCACCCCCACCTCCTCCACCTCGAGAGCAAGTACACGATTGGGGCGCTCGCTTCTCCGCGAGATCTTTGGCTACGACCCAGGTACTTCTATGGTAAAAGCATTGCTCCCATGGCTCATCCATCTCGGATCAACGTCTCGGAATCGATTTACCTAAACTCTCCTTTGCATTGGATTCTTGACGACTCTCAAATAGGAGGGAGCTCTCACCCGGAGACGGCTCACAAGGACGGTAATCAGGCATTCTTGCTTCTTCTCCGGGCCCTTCTTGGATGCTTGATGACAAAGGGGGAGAAGAATCGCGATAAAGCCTCAGAAGTTTGTCTTGTCGGGATAACATGCTGTGTTGCACCGGTCGACCGGTGCCCTGCACCCGGTCGACCGGTGGCTATGGCAGCATTTGAGAGAAATCGTGTAATAAGTTAGAATTTGATCTTAGTGGACTTGAGAACTTTTGTATGAGTGCTGTTGTGTGTTTTAATCCTTATTGTAATATTTAAGCGACCTTATTGTTAGATTGTGATGCATGTTTTAAATGATGATTGTTTGTGTTGGCTAAATGGAGCAAGGTGATCTAAACCGGCTTGCAACACGGCATGACCACCTTGGACCAAATAGCACACACTTCGTGCTTTGTGCGGTGGCCCAGACCCGGCCCGGTCTGGCCAAGTCGAGGCACCCGGTCTGACCGGTGCCGCCCGGTTCGACGGCCCAGTGGACCGGACCGGTCGACCGGTCGAGGGCACGGTCGGCCGGTCTTTGCCCAATCGGCTCATTTTTCTTTGCTTTGTGCATATCTTGTCATACGCATCACGGATTTTATTTTGTCGCTCACACTTGTTGCACTCCGCGGGCGGATTCTAAGATACAGGGGAGCTCACACGTCTTTTCTTCCAAATTTGTGCTAATGGCATTTAAGGCCATTTTCTTGAAATCAAACTCAAAGCACAAATTAAGGGGGAGCTCCGAAGCTATATACGAGAATCTAAATGCGCTTTATTGCTTTATTTGTAAGCTTTAATCGAGTTGTCATCAATCACCAAAAGGGAGATTGAAAGTGCATCTAGGCCTAAGTGGATTTTGGTGAATTGAATGACAAGGCGATTAAAGGACTAATGTTTTTTTATTTTAAGGTCGTGAGCAGGTTTTCATTATATATTCATGAGCTACTTTTGAAGTATTTTATATATGATGTATTTTATGTCTCACATATACAAAGACAAGTATATGGTGCAAAGACTTCATGAGTTTATTGAAAGAGAACAAGATGATGAGTGTACACACCATGGTTCCAAAAATGGAAGCTTGCATATCCGTTGTCAATCAAGATCAAGCATTTGAAGCGGGATTTTCAAATGAAGGTTAATTGCGTGTGAAGCAAAGTGGAACTCAAAGTGGATTGGATAAGTGATGAAGAGATCAACCGAGATGGCTAGGGTGAGGGACTAAGCAATCTTTGGGCCGTAGCTAAGCCGCCATAAGTGTTTTGCTAGGGTGAAGGTCTAGCATCCGTGGGGTCTTCAAGTATCATATTCAAACCTTAACCGAGGGAAGCTTTGCAAGTCATCAACTCATTAAGATTGGCAACATGGAGTGACCATGGATCCAAGTGTGCATTCTTATGCTATATGGAAAGATCCTAAGTCACTAGCTCAAGTATGGACGTGCTCAGGTCAAAGGCTATGTTGAAAGCCCTCAAGTGGTTATTGATCAAGTATGGCAAGAATTGAAGATTGTTCAAGCTCAAGAGGTCATCGAGGCTCCTTTATTCTTTTCTTGAGTATAGGTATGCCGTACTATCAAGAGGGATGCAACTTAGCGAGTTGACCAAGTCAAAGTGCTCTTTTAGTTGACCTAAGTGAGATCTAGCCTTTGAGTGTGCTAACAAACCCTCCTAACCTAACTTGGGTCATTTCATCTTGGTGGTGAAGTGCTAGTTTCTTTAAAAGAGGTTTTGGGGGCAACTTGGGCCTGCGGGTCGGCCAGGTCGGAGGCACCGTCCGGCCCGTGCGCGCTAGGGCCCAACGGCTAGTTTTTTCGTACACGGTCGGCCGGTGTGAGGCACCCGTCCGACGGGGTGCCGCCGGGACTAACGACTAGTTTTCTCCTTTGAGGGGTATAAATACCCCAAGCCCTCTTCGAGTGAGGGTTGCGTTGCTTCTAGTGTGTTTGCTGAGGTCCCAAGCCATTTCTAACTAGCTCTAAGCCTTAGTGGCTCTCCCCAACCATCTCTTTGTGAGATTTGTGGATTCAAGCCATCATCTTTGTGTTGGGTTGAGGAAGTGAGCCTAGGAGTGATTTTGTGAGCTAACAAGAGTAGGATCCATAGCTTGAGCACTTTGGTTTCGAGTCTACAAACTTTGGTGTATTTGTTACTCTTAGAGGTTTGCCTCCTAGACGGCTAGGTGTCGCCGGCTAGCTCCCAAGGTTGTGGTGAGTAGCGGGAAGTTTGTAAGGGCTGCGATCTTGCCTCTTCGTGGAAAAGATCACCTTAGTGGAAAGGAGGAAAGTGGTTGAAAGAGACCCGGCTTGTTGTGGGAATTGTCCCTTACAAGCTCCTCAACGGAGACGTAGCCATACCTCAGTGGGTGGTGAACTTCAGGAAACAAATACTTGCTTCTTCGTGTGGTTCGACTCTCTAAGTTGTTTTTCTAAGCATATTTCATTTGCTTCCGCTTCGATCTACTTGGGTGTGTTTCTTGTGTGTGCAGGGCTCATTACTCTGCTTGTGATCATCTACAAAAGCCACAACCTGAGTTTGGTTCGTGCTAGAAGCCAAGAGGTGCTTGAAGTTGTTTTTGCAGGGTTCTTCGTGCTACCGGTTCGACCGGTGAGGCTCACGGAGTCCGACCGGTGTCATGCCGTGAAGACCGGTGCTCGACCGGTCGACCGGTCACCACCACCGGTCGGCCGGTGGAGCCACTGTCGACTCAAGTGTTTGGGGAGAAAGAGTTTAAATTGGTCGTCTCGCCTATTCACCCCCCCCCCCTCTAGGCGACATCAAGGTCCTTTCAATTGGTATCAGAGCTTGGTGCTCCGATTCGAGCTTAACCGCTTGGAGTTCTTCGATGTCGACAACTTGTGAGGTACCGTTTGAGCCTCTAGCTCTAGATGGCTCAAACTATTCTTCTTGGTGCTCTAATGTTCTCATTGCACTTAAGGTTTTGGGCCCTACCACTGAGAGCATTATGGTTGCGAGTATCCTTCCAAAGGATGTGACATGTGTCTTGCCAATGGACTTGGAGAAGAAGCAACTCAATGCCGTTATTACTAACCTTTTGTGTAGCTGTGTATGTAGAGAACTAAAGTATATTATCTTGAAAAGCAAAAAGATTTCCGAAGATGCTCATCTCATTTGGAAATTACTACTTGAGTTGGTAAACACCAAATGGGATGAACTCGTGAGCGATGATGAAGATGAGTCAGTGGAGATGTGCCCTACCTCTACAACATCCCCTGATCATCAAGCATCAAACCCCAAGCAAGAAGAAGAGCAAAGAAGCGAAGACGTCGTCCCTCTGCGAGGGACCGGTCGGGCCGGTGACACCCACCGGTCGGGACCGGGTGCCGGCGAGGGCACACCAACTTGCTTGATGGCCAAGAAGGAGAAGAGAAGCAAGAAGAAGAGACAAGCCAAAGGGGCTAAGGACCAAAAGATTGAAGCTTCAAGCTATTCGTCAAGAGAACTTGAGCTTCTCAAATCCGAACTTGCATCCTTGGTTTGTAAGTATGAAACATTGGCTAACAAATATGATCATGACATCAAATCCTTTGCTTGTAGAGCTAAATTAGAAGAAGATGCCAATGATGATCTAGAAGCCAAACTAGCGAAGCTCACTAGCGAGCATATGGTCCTACAAGCCAATCACAATGAACTTGAACTTTCCTTTGAGAAGCTTGTTGATTCTTATGCAACACTAGAGATAGCCCATGAGGTTGTGCTTTCATCGGTAAAATCTCTACAACCTCAATCTCACACACGCACATGCTCACAAGTTCAAGTTGTTTTATCTAGCGCTAATGATTGTTTGTCTCAAGCAAGCCAATCTAGCATTGAGCATGTACTTGTAGAATCTTGTGATGACCTCATTGCTGAAGAAAATGATAAACTAAAGCAAGAGGTCGAAAAGCTCCAAAAGGACTTGTATGTGTTGAAGGAGAAGAGCAAAGTGCAACCTTCTCAAGATAACCGTGAAAGCATGGTGAAGAAGCTTGGGAAGGGATCAACCGCCACTAGTTCAACCCCTCAACAACATACAAGGTCCCACAAGAACAAGATTCAAGAAAAGAGCGAGATTGAGCAAATCAAACCCCAATATCGCCCGATCAAGCACAAGGCACAAGAGTCACTCTCCAAGAAGCCTAGAAGCTCCAACAAGTGGAGGGTGTGCTACAAGTGCAGAGAGAAGGGACACCTTGCCGACTCGTGCCCAAATGCTACAACGGGGAGTGGCTCTGACCGTGACCGGTCAGACCGATGCATGCCACCGGTCAGACCGATGCTGGCCAGGGCAGCCCCACTTCAAGCAAACAAGGCAAAGAAGCCACCTTCTCAAAGAACAAGACTCAGAAGCAAGTGTAGAAAAGAAATTGCAAGGAATGGTGTGACCAACAAGAACAAAAGTCGTATTTGCTACGAATGCCGTCAAAAGGGTCACTTGGGCAAGGATTGTCCAAATGGTAACATTCCTAAATCAAACCTTGTCCATTATGATTTCCATAAGCTTAGGAACGATAAGAATAGAACTTGTGCTATGAGGGAGATTAGTTCACCTCATTGTAGCATGAGAGCTATTTGGGTTCCTAAGCACCTTGTGACTAACCCAATAGGACCCAACAAGTGTTGGGTACCAAGAAATGCTTACTGAGCTTGCAGGTTGAAAGAGATGCATTGAGCACATGGTTGGAGGACTTAGAAATCTTGATGGATTCAATTGACCATGTGAAGAGCAAACTCATATATTTCGTGAAATCAATGTCATCTCGGTAACTAATGCGCTCAATTGAGTCTAAGTCACTTTGGTTCTTGGCGAACACTCATGTGATGCTCTTCTTGCATAAGCAAAGCATGAGGTGGTGACTTTGATTATTTTTATGAAAATTTACTCTCTCATGCCATTCGATGTTTTTAATGGCTCTCTAGTAGAGCAATGCCTTATCCTTGGTTGCAGGACTGAAATTAGTGATACATTCACTCACTCGAGGAAAAGGGAAGGAAAAATCACCAAAATGGGTCAAGTGGTGGTCAACGGTCTGACCGGTGACAGGCACCGGTCTGACCGGTGCCAACGCAGCAAGTGCAATTTGGGCGGGTGACCCGGCATGAGTGCCCGGGTGACCCGGTACGCCTCTGTATGCTGCAGGGTGACCCGACACGAGTGCCTGGGTAACCCGGGGATGTCCAAATCCTCAAGAAGAAGGGTGATTTGGCATCGAAGGTTATGAGAAGCTAAACACATGTCAATTATCAAATCATTCATGTGTTGTGACCAAGTTTTGGAATGAGCCTCAACAAGTTCTTAATTGAACAAAGTGCCTTGGTTGAGAAATTCAAATTCTCTAGCACTACTTAAGGGGGAGCTCATTACAAGACTGGAGTCACTTGTGGGACTAACAATTTCTTCTAAGTGATCTTGTAGTCTCATTCATTTGTGCATCTCAAAGGAAGCTCTCGATAAGCGTAACTTCCAAAAGAACAAAGTAAGAGCTAACACCGTTTGAAATTTAATATATGCACAAATGAAATGGCCTTAAGGCAAAGGTATGTTTTCACGAAACTCATTGAAATACCATAATGCATCTAGGCCATAATATCATGCTAGTGTGCTTTCCTTAGCATGTAATTGCTTCAAATGGACCTCTTGAGCTCCTCTCTAGATATTTGGTTGATATCTTTACTTCCACTCGTCTTTGTGTCTCGAGGATGAAGATATGAGCCAAATATGCTTGTTAGGGCATTCATTTGAAGTGGATGCATGCACTTTGTGGTATAGGATAGATTTTTCGAAAAATCAACTAGCATGTATAGGAAGTGTGCTTTCTTTGAAAAATATTTGGTTCTTGGTCTTAGTGATCCAATCAACTTAGTTGTGACTATAGTTCTACTTATTTGATTGTTGGCTAGTCACAATTGAGAGGATTTTCTCAAGTCCCTAAAATCCATTCTTACTTATCTCTCTCAATCTTGGAAGGATCAAGAATTCACAAATAAATTGGTTAATCCTCATTCTTCTAAGAACTAATGGTTTTTGGATCAATATCATCTTAATAACTCATATCCAAAACATCTCTAAAGGTTGAAATGGAAATTCTTTGTTGTGGCTCAAAATTTGTTTCTCAAGGGCGCACCGGTCTGACCGGTGCAAGCCACCGGTCTGACCGGTGGTGACCTTGAAGTCACATAATCGTGTTTATGCAACCTAAGTGGATGAGAATTGTCCTACAACATTTTTGGAGACGTTTCAAGGAGCAAAATCTCAAAAAGGAGAAAAAGGGTCGGTACTACCGAGGGCGTGTCGGTTCTACCGATAAGGACTCTCTGTTGAATTTTATCAGGATGTTCGGTTCTACCGAGGGTGGGTCGGAAAAACCGATAAGGCCTTTTGGCTTGACCAGCGGCTGTCACCGGTCTGACCGGTGATGCCCGGCGTCAGCCCGTGGGGCCACAGTAAAAGGAATCCTCTTTTACCCCCCCCCCCCCCTCCTTCTCTCTCCTCTATCCCTCTACTGCCTCAAACCGTGAACACCTATCCACTTTCACCTCTCTCAAAATCCATGGTGATTTGAAGTTTGAACCAAGGAAAGGCCTCAAGATTGGAAGGAAAAGGATCTCTCAAGGCCCCTCTTCACTTTCCCCTTCGAGTTTCTTGTATTCAACTCGAGTTCATCTCTCCAAAGGTATTCAAACCTTTCTTTTGCCCGATCTCCTCACATGGTGCAAAGTTTTGAATTCCCTTTGGTAGAACATCTTCTGAGATCACCTAGAAGATATTCCTATAGATCCATAACGTTTTGTTGGACACATTGTGGGAAATCACGAATTGGGGTCGGACGGCCTTCACCGGTCTGACCGGTGGCGCATGTCCACCCCCAAATTGTGTTTTCTTCTTGTTTTTCAACCCATATCTCTACTAGGATGTCTTTTGTTCATCTATACCAAATCTTAGATTAACAGCTGCTCAGATTGAATGTGGGAGCAATTGGCTCGATTCGGGTGGCACCGTCCCGTGCGGCCGGTGCCCCTCACCGTCCGGCCCGGTGTGGCCCGGAACAGACCCAATTGTTCTGAACTTTCAAGAATCAATTCCATTTCAATTCAATCTTTTTCCTAGAGTCTTATACACTCTTGTCATCCTATGTGTGACTCGGGACGGCGGCTATGGTGCGGGAAAAGGAAGGGGCAAAGAAAAGAAGAGAAGAAGTCCTCACTCGCCGAGGAGCTATCCCGGTGATTTTGGGGAGGGGGGCGACCTTGTCAACATCAGCGGCAAGAGATTGAGACGCCACCCAACTCAAGCAAGTGCTGAGGATCCTGATCTAGGAGGTGACACCGGAACGAGCAGCGATGACAATGTTGAAGATGAGACCTTTCCGGGTCAGTTTGAGTTGAGGAGGCACCAGGAGGCTGGGTCAGACAGCGATGATGCTGAGGATGAGGACGAGGATGAGGAGGATGAGGAGGAGGATGTAGATGCTATGGAGGAAGATGACGACGATCAGGGTAGGTTGAGGATCATGCCACCTACTTACATTTACCCCCGACAGTAGGTGAAGTACCACGGGGCTGGCATGACCAAGGCCCTGAAGAAGCTAAGGGACAAGAACCCTTATGAGGAGGGCAAGACCGCGTCGGATCCGAGGTTTTGGGCCAAATTTCAGCAAGATTACTATGCTACAGTGATTATAAATAAGCCCAAAATCACACACAAGGCACAATATGTGGATTGGGAGCACATGGCTAGGAAAGGAGACCCTATATTTGATGAAGTCATGAGCAACTGTGAGAGGCAAAGGGTGAAGACACTTATGGGGTTCCGACAGGATTGGAACAAGGAGATCATCGCTCAGTTCTTTGCCATAGTGCACTTTGGTCACATCGAGGCCGACAGGGCTATGATTTGGATGACCAACGGCCAAAAGTACTCCATCACCTTTCACAGATTTTTGAGGTGCTTTGGGATCATGGCGGGAGATGGGGAGTTGAGGAAGCTCCATGATGAGGGGGAGCTGGAGAAGGATGCTTTGCATGTGATGTACCCTCGTGGTGAGCATGCTAACTATGGGAAGGTGAAGAACCTCTACACCTACTTTGCTGTCCTAAATAAGCTCCTTAGGGTGTCTATTACACCTAGAGATGGAAACCCCTCGTAAATCACAAAGTTCCGGAGAAAAACTTGATGGTGGCTTTGAGACCGGGAGCTCCGGAGTTCAGTGTTGGGGACTTCATTTGGCAAGAGATTAAGCATCTATCCGAGGACCCCAAGAAGATCTGCAGCTACAGCCCTTACATCATGTATATGATTGAAAAGGTTGCAAAGACGGAGTTTCCGAAGAATGTGACACACAAGCCTCTGAAGCTCAACCCTAGCAAGAATCCTCGGCTTCCTTCACCTAGAGTTGAGCATGCACCGGGTCATGAAGAAGAAATCTTTGAGGAGGGAGCAGCTCGGCCAGATTTTCCTCAGGAACGTGCTCAGACCGTCACCGGTCTGACCGGTGCTGAGCACCGGTCTGACCGGTGGGGTGGCTGGCAGCCAGACAGGCCCCGCAGATCCACCTCCCCTTTGAAAAAGTTTCTCAACTTCATTTTTGGGATGTGCAGGAGCCAGCATGACATCCAAATTGAGCAACAAAGGTCGAGAAGGGCTAATAAGCAAATGAGGGACACAATGAAATTAATGCACAATGCCCAAGGTTTTCAACCTCCTCGCTCTCCACCATCTCCAGAATCTCCTCAGGTTGAGATACCTTCCTTTGAGGAAAGGATGAGAGGATGGGCCAACTCGGACTTGCTTAACCAATATGGCCCCATGTTCTTCGAGTCCGAGCAAGGACAAGGATCGTCCTCATCGGTTCCTCCTCCACCTCCACCCTTTGTACCTCCTCCTCCGGATGTGGCTGGATCGTCTCATTTCATGGAAGAAGAGCAAGCACCCCCACCTCCTCCACCTCCCGAGCAAGTACAATACTGGGGCGCTCGCTTCTCCGCCGAGATCTTTGGCTACAACCCTTGTTACTATGGTAAAAACTGCGCTCCCATAGCTCATCCATCTCAAATCACCGTCTCGGAGTCTATTTATCTAAACTCTCCCTTGCATTGGATACTTGACAAATCTCAAATAGGAGGGAGCTCTCACCCGGGAGACGGATCTCAAGGACAGTGATCAGCAGCTGCTCTTCTCCAGGCCCTTCTTGGATGCTTGATGAAAAAGGGGGAGAAGAATCAAGATTAAAGCCACAAGTTTGTGCTGTCTGGGTTGCTGTCTGTGTTGCACCGGTCTGACCGCTGCCCTACACCGGTCTGACCGGTGCCTGCTGGCTATTGAGAGAAGCCATGTAATAAGTAAGAACTTCATCTTAGTGGACTTGAGAACTTTTGTGTGAGTGCCACTGTGTGTTTTAAACCTTATTGTAATATTTAAGCGACCTTATTGTTAGATTGTGATGCATGCTTTGAATGGTGTTTGTTTGTGTTGGCTAAATGGGGCAACGTGATCTAAACCAGCTTGCAACCCTGGCCCGATCACCTTGGACCAAATAGCACGCACCTCTGCTGCTTTGTGCGCTAACTGGACCTGACCGGCCCGACCGGCCGTGGCACCGGCCCGACCGGTTCCGCCCGCCGTGTGTTGGGCGGACCCGACCGGTCCGACGGTCGGGGCACCGGCCCGACCGTGTCGCCTCGCCATTACATTTTCCTTTGCTTTGTGCATGATTTGTCATACGCATCACGGATTTTGTTTTGTCGCTCACACATGTTGCACTCCACTGATTCTAAAATATAGGGGGAGCTCACACGTCTTTTCTTCCAAATTTGTGCTAATGGCATTTAAGGCCACTCTTTGAAATTCAACTCAAAGCACAAATTAAGGGGGAGCTCTAGCTATATCTAAGAATCTAAATGCGCTTTATTGTTTTATTTGTAAGCTCTAATCGAGTTGTCATCAATCACCAAAAAGGGGGAGATTGAAAGTGCATCTAGGCCCCTAAGTAGATTTTGGTGAATTGAATGACAAGGCGATTAAAGGACTAATGCTTTTGTCTAAGATCGTGAGCAGGTTTTCATTATATATTCATGAGCTACTTTTGAAGTATTTTAATTATGGATGTATTTTATGTCTCACATATACAAAGACAAGTATATGGTGCAAGACTTCATGAGTTTATTGAAAGAGAACAAGATGATGAGTGTACACACCATGGTTCCAAAAATGGAAGCTTGCATATCCGTTGTCAATCAAGATCAAGCATTTGAAGCGGGATTTTCAAATGAAGGTTAATTGCGTGTGAAGCAAAGTGGAACTCAAAGTGGATTGGATAAGTGATGAAGAGATCAACCGAGATGGCTAGGGTGAGGGACTAAGCAATCTTTGGGGCCGTAGCTAAGCCGCCATAAGTGTTTTGCTAGGGTGAAGGTCTAGCATCCGTGGGGTCTTCAAGTATCATATTCAAACCTTAACCGAGGGAAGCTTTTCAAGTCATCAACTCATTAAGATTGGCAACATGGAGTGACCATGGATCCAAGTGTGCATTCTTATGCTATATGGAAAGATCCTAAGTCACTAGCTCAATTATGGACGTGCTCAGGTCAAAGGCTATGTTGAAAGCCCTCAAGTGGTTATTGATCAAGTATGGCAAGAATTGAAGATTGTTCAAGCTCAAGAGGTCATCGAGGCTCCTTTATTCTTTTCTTGAGTATAGGTATGTCGTACTATCAAGAGGGATGCAACTTAGCGAGTTGACCAAGTCAAAGTGCTCTTTTAGTTGACCTAAGTGAGATCTAGCCTTTGAGTGTGCTAACAAACCCTCCTAACCTAACTTGGGTCATTTCATCTTGGTGGTGAAGTGCTAGTTTCTTTAAAAGAGGTTTTGGGGGCAACTTGGGCTCCGACCTCCGGCCGACCTGGTCGAGGCACCGGCTACGACGGTGCCGCTAGCCCAACGGCTAGTTTTTCGTACACCGGTCTGACGGTGTGAGGCACCGGTCTGACCGGTGCCGCCCGGGGACTAACGACTAGTTTTCTCCTTTGAGGGGTATAAATACCCCAAGCCCTCTTCAGGTGAGGGTTGCTGCTTCTAGTGTGTTTGCTGAGGTCCCAAGCCATTTCTAACTAGCTCTAAGCCTTAGTGGCTCTCCCCAACCATCTCTTTGTGAGATTTGTGGATTCAAGCCATCATCTTTGTGTTGGGTTGAGGAAGTGAGCCTAGGAGTGATTTTGTGAGCTAACAAGAGCAGGATCCATAGCTTGAGCACTTTGGTTTCGAGTCTACAAACTTTGGTGTATTTGTTACTCTTGGAGGTTTGCCTCCTAGACGGCTAGGTGTCGCTGGCTAGCTCCCAAGGTTGTGGTGAGCAGCGGGAAGTTTGTAAGGGCTGCGATCTTGCCTCTTCGTGGAAAAGATCACCTTAGTGGAAAGGAGGAAAGTGGTTGAAAGAGACCTGGCTTGTTGTGGGAATTGTCCCTTACAAGCTCCTCAACGGAGACGTAGCCATACCTCAGTGGGTGGTGAACTTCGGGAAACAAATCCTTGCTTCTTCGTGTGGTTCGACTCTCTAAGTTGTTTTTCTAAGCATATTTCATTTGCTTCCGCTTCGATCTACTTGGGTGTGTTTCTTGTGTGTGCAGGGCTCATTACTCTGCTTGTGATCATCTACAAAAGCCACACCCTGAGTTTGGTTTGTGCTAGAAGCCAAGAGGTGCTTGAAGTTGTTTTTGCAGGTTCTCTATGCTACACCGGTCTGACCGGTGAGGCTCACAGGTCTGACCGGTGTCATCTCTGAAGACCAGTGCTCGACCGGTCTGACCGGTCACCACCACCGGTCTGACCGGTGGAGCACTGTCAGCTCAAGTGTTTGGGGAGAAAAAGTTTAAATTGGTCGTCTCGCCTATTCACCCCCCTCTAGGCGACATCAAGGTCCTTTCACTTCCCCGACCTGAATTCACCCAGGAAAAGGAAAAAACAGAACATCGTGACAAGCGAAATAAGGAACATCACTTACATTTACAAGTGTTTAAACATCTCAAAAGAATACTTGTTTATTTACATGGCCACACGACCCGGATTCTAACACTAAAACAAAAAAGGGCTCGGCGCCCAGTGGTCTTTAGGCTTGGGGCTCACCGGCGCCAGGAGCATCGGGGAACAAGAAGTCCGCGAAGTCTTCAGCGAGCGTCTCGGTGGCAGCGGCGGCAAGCGCGTCCGCGCACTCCATCGTCACTTCGTATTCAACGCCGACTAGGACGACGTAGCCCGACGCCACAGCCTCGAAGTCCACCTGGTAGTGGGACCCCACCACGGCGAGGGCCTTCTGGACGCCCAGGTGAAGGGCGCGACGCATGCGCCTCAAGACATGCCCGCAGAGGGCACGCAGGCGACTTGCCAGCGAGCTCCCGGCCTGCGCTTCGCCTTCCTCGACCGCCTGGCAGGTCTCGAGAGCGGCGGCCCGCAGCTCCCCCAACTCCTGTTCCGCGGAGTTGTAGGCCGCGCTCACGGTCTCGCCCTGGGTGGTCGCATGCCCTAGCGCGGTCCGCAGGCCTGGAAGCCACGAACAAGGAAGATCAAGATGGGAGCGAATCCCCGAAGGGAAGTTCAACAAAACAGAGAACGAATCGACAAACGAAAACCGGACGAAGGCAGACTTACCTTCAACCTGCTTCTTCTCCACCTCGAGGGACTGGCGCGTCTCCTCAGCCTCGCGCTACAGCTTGAGGTACGAGGCCTCCTGCTCCTCGAGGGACTGGCGCTGGTCCTCGTGCGAGATGCTGATCTGCACCAGCTCCCCGTTGAGGCGCGACACCTCCTCCTCCTACTTCTTGAGCGTGGCCCGTGCCTCCTCGAGCGTGGCACGCTCCCGCTGGAGTTGGCCCAGCGCTTCCTCGCGCGCCAGGTGCCCCTGCTCGAGTGCGGCCCGAGCCTCGAAGAGTGCGGCCCGCTCCCGCTGAAGCTGGTTGTCCGCCTCTTGGCGTGCGGCTCGCTCCTGCCGGAGCTACTCCTCCGCCGTGGTGAGCGCAGCAGCCTTGTCCTCCAAGGCTGTCTTCAGCCCCTCAGCCTCCTCGAGCGCCGCGCGGCCCCGTTGGAGCTGGGCGCGTGCAGCGACGACCTCTGCCTCCCATGTCGACGCGAGGGAGTGCACCCCCTCCAGGTCCTCGCGAGCTCGGCGTAGCGCGTCGTCCCGCTCCGGCCAGCCGCCGTCCACACCCTCAGCCGCGGGGAGGCGCCTTCCGCGGTGCGGGCGCCCGCTCGGGGGCGGGTCCGGCGAGGCCTCGGCCCCGTACGCCGACCACCGGCCGGGCGACCTCAGGGCCTCGACGAGGGCGTCCAGGGCCTCGTACTGCCCCCGGTACCACTGAAGGTCAGCGTCGAGGCGGTCGAGGGCGTCGTACCCCTCGCGAGCCCGGCGCTCCAGCTCTGCCACCAACAAGCGAGGCGAGAAGAGCGAGCATCAGAAAAAGTGCGAACATAGAAAAAGCGAGAGAAGGAATCTTGAAACCCCACAAAACCCAGCTAACCTGGAAGATGCGCCACGCGCGGACCGCTGTGGATCCGCAACGCCTCGTTCAGCGCCCGGTTGAGCGAGGCGTCGTGGTCGCGAAGCTCCTGCCAGAGCCCTTGCTCCGCCTGAGCCTCGATGAAGCGGGCCGGCGGGGCGTCGGCGTGCTCCCCTCTTGCTCCCGGGCGTGCCGCGGGTCCGGCGCACGAAGACGAGGCCCCCGGCATCTTCCGTTGGGCGCCCCGGCCGCCGCCAATGCCATCCGGGCCACGAGCGCCCCCGCCGAGGCCTCGGGGGCGGTGCAAGCGCGCTCGCCCACCGGTCCCCGGCCGGCGGCGAGGACGTCGTCGTCGTCGGGGATCTCCACCACCGCCGCTCGTGGGTCGCCGGCTGCGGCGGGCGCCGGCGAGGTTGGCGGCATGGCGACCACCACGGCCATGGTCGCCACCATCATTAACGCCGTTGGCCGGGGCTCCACCCGGTCGCCGGCCGCCGCGCTCGCAACCGCCGCCGCCCGCCGCGCCTCGCGCCGGCCGCCGGCGGCCGCACCGTAGTCATCACCGCCGGCCGCGCCTTCGTGGCCTCGGCCACGGCCGTGCGAGCCGCCGCCGGCCGGCCGCCGCCATGCTCACGGCTGCCCGCGATGCCCTCGACGAGCGCCGCCTGGTGGGGATGGCCATATCCGTCCGTCCTTAGCACCTTGGCAGGCGCGAGAGGAGGCACGGTGGGCGCCACCCTGCGAACACAAAGGCAAGAAACTCAGTCCCTGGCCGGTGTAAAACCGCGGTGGAGGGGAAGCAATCGCCTACCTCAGAGTGGAAAACCCTCGCTTCCTTTTCCTCGGGGGCTCGGCGGACGTTGTCGCCGCCACCGGTGTGGCCGCCGCCGCACCCCCGCCATCTCCACGGCGCGCGCTAGCGACCTCCGCGGTGCGCGTCGCCTCCCTCGTAGGTTGCCGGGCGGCGGGCGCTCCCCGCACCCGCCCCAGGCGCCGTCTCTTCCGCCGCCTCCGCGGCTCTGGGCGAGGGGGGTGAAGGCTCCCACCTCTCGGGGGAGCCCGGGCCCCATCACTTTCCTCCTCCTCCTCCTCCTCCTCCTCGCCTGACGACGAGTACTCCTCGGTCCCAGGTGAGGAGAGCCCCTGCTGCTCGCGCAGCCGGAACTCCTCACTCCTCCGTTCCCGGCGCTCCCGTCGCCGGATGCTCCGCTCCCTCTTGCGCACCGCCCGCTCCTGTTCTCGCCGCTGCGCCGCGCGCGCGCGCTCGGGCTCGGGGCGTGGGCGGGTCGGACCACACGGCGTTCACGGCCCTTATCTGCAAGGAACAAGCAAAACTTCAAGATACGCCGACGTTCCGTGAACTGGCAGAACAAGGGGAGGCGGAAGTCCACTCACCAGCGGGCTGATGGGGAGCATGGTGAACGCCCAAAGGGTCGCGTTGTCGTTCCGGCCGGTCCTGAGGTCGATGGCGCACCGCGCCCGTGTGGCCGCGTACTCCCGCAGGAAGAGGTCCGGCATCAACCGTGACTGCGCCAGCGCGACGGGGTCCGTGTCCTCGTGCATCTCATAGATGCGGAGCGGCCTCCCCATCAGGGGGGACGATCCGCCGGTGATGGTGATTCGCGAGGACACACCCCGCGGTCAAGCCGTCGTCCGCCAGGGCCTTCAACGCGGCCAGGAGCGAATCCAGTCGCGTCTGGTGCGAAGACGGGGACACCCCGTGGTGCCAGGAGTCGGCCTTCTCCATCAGCACCTTGTCGAAGTAGGGGGGAAGGCTGGCGCCGTCGTTGCGGAGATAGAACCACCCCCGCTCCCACTCCGCGTTGTTGGAAGTCATCGTGCAGGGGTGTAGAGCTCCCTGCACATGTTTCGCAACGCGATCGTCATGCCGCCGGCGCGCACCGCGCGGCGGATCTTCGGCTCCGGCGTAGTCAGCGTGTGCAGCTCTGCGCGGAAGAGATGAACCTAGAGATCCCAGTTCACTGGGATCCCCAGGAAGCCCTCGCACACGCCGATGAACGTCGCCGCTTGCGAAATCGCGTTCGGCGTGAAGTTGTGCAGCTCCACGTCGTAGTGGTAGCACAACGCGCGCATGAAGCAACTCGCCGGCGCCGCGAAGCCGCGCTCGTGGAAACGGATGAAACTGACGACGTAGTCGTACGGCGGGTTGGGTTCCCGCTCGCTCGGCTGCGGCACGATCCACACTGCGGGGCGCCCATCTTTGTTCGCCACGAGCTAGCCTGCAGTCACTAGCTCGCTCAAGGAAAGCCTCGTCGCCGTCGAGCGCGGCCATGGCAACTGGTCGATGATGGTGATGGGCCGAGGAGGAGCCATGCATATTGGCGAAGGAACGCGGAGCGTGGAGTGAGAGTTGTGCAACGGCGAGAGAGCAAGTGCGGCTCTGAGGCGGAAGCGCAAGGGGCGAGGACGGCAAACGCTAAGTGTGGAGGCAAAGATTCGCCTCGCCTCCCTCCTTTGGATTTATAGATCCACGGAGCTGTGCTCCCCGGAACGCACGCCCGGCGTGCATTAACTGCAGGTGAAAACCTCGGTCACTGACGGGCGGGACCCACCACGACCGAGGCGGTCGCGCGCACGCACGTGCGCTATTATTACGGCATGGTAACCGAAGAGCCGCGGCGGGCCGTCATGTCCGCCTGCCCATGTCGCCCACTACGCGCGCAGCCGCGGCGCAGGACTGTGGCTGCGACTGCGCGCATTAAATGGCTCGGTCCCTTACCAAGTAAGGACGACCCTCGAGCGGCCCGAGCCCCAGGCTCGAAAAACCTGACTCTCGAATAGTGCGATTACTGACCAGTGGCCCCGAAGCCCGCTCAGCGTGAACGAGCGCCACATGTGCCCTCGATCTACAAAAAATTACTGATCAGCGGTTCGAGGGCCGGCCCGGCTGAGAACCCTCGAAACCTGCAGATGCAAGAAGACGGGGGCACTCAGCTGCCACCCCGCAACAGCCCTACTGATCAGGGGTTCGAAACCTGACCCTCGAAGGGTTCGAACAGGTGCCCCAGATCACCAGAGTCAGGGACGACGAGGGTGCGCGCATTCGAGCCTTTCCTCGAGCCCACCGGCTCGAGGGCGCCCCACATGTCGTGTTCGAGAGCCAGCAAGGGCAGCTAGTCGGGGGGATCCCACCAAGGGAGAGCTTCCACGCCCTCGGTCCCTAGCGAACGGGACCGAGCCCCACCTAGCAAACCCATGCAAGCGCTTTAATGGATGAGTCTCCGGACCACGAGCCTACCCTTATCGAACGGGGCATGGGCGTCCACTCGAACCACCCGCTAGCAGCTCGACAAGGAATTCGCAATCTGCGACCCAATCGATGGGGGTTGTGGAAACCTCACCCTCCGTCCCGCGGAGGAACGGCAAGGGCGCGTTTAGAGCAAGACAGAGAGCTCGCCCCGATTGCCTCGAATGGGCCCAGGCTTGGGGGCTCGACGCACGGCTACGCCTCCTGGGGTGCACCGAACGTGAGAGGTACCAATCGCGTGCGCGTGACCGAAGCCGGCTGAAACATCGCCGATGCCGGTTGAAACAAACACCACGCCCACTGGTAAAAATTCGCGAGAAAACCCCTGCAGGAGCACTCACGCTCCTGCAGGGCTTCGGGGGCTAGACCCGCGGGTCCGCTAACGCGGCCCCACGGAAAGGCATTAGCAACCAGGAGGGAAGAACGTCCTATCAGCAGGCTCCAGCATCTGCGGGAAACCTGACAGGTACACCCACAGGTGCTCGGGGGCTACTGTCGGGGACAGCCATAAGGGTCCCCTAAATAACCAAGGGCAAACCCGCTTAAAACCTGCAAAAATGCAAAACGCAAATCAACTCGCACGCCTAAAACACATACACAGCACGACCACGACCCTGGTGGCCCTCGCGGCCCGCCAATGCAACATAGCGGACGCACCTCAAGTGAGGTCCGCCTCACTCGAGGGATAGACGCTCCCTCGGGCGGGGTCCGCCTCGCTCGAGGCCTTTACGCCCCCTCGGGCGGGGTCCGCCTCGCTCGAGGGATCAACCCCGCCCCTCGAGCGAGGTCCGCCTCGCTCGAGGGCTGAGCGCCCCCTCGGGTGGGGTCCGCTTCGCTCGAGGGCACCCACGCGCACATTTTCCACGCTCCCGCGCGCACCTGTTCCCGCACGCGCGTATGAGCATTTAATGCTCTGACGCCACAGGGCCGCACCCCTACTCTGACACGCCTGGGAATCACGCCCCGGCGTTGTTCCGCCAACTCCCGAGGGAGGCCATCCCCGCCGCTGTTCAGCACTGTGCGGCAAGGCCGGTGTCAGCTCCGTGACACTGTGCCGCCTACCCCCGTACGGCTAACACGTCGCGCCCTCGAAGGGGGCCGGCGGCACCCTCGAATATCTTCTACGTGCTTATACAGGGCCACGTCGTGACGTCAGGCCGGTGGGATCGGTCATCCCCGTCGCTGTCAGCCCTGTGCGGCCATCCCCGCCACTGCCGCACCACGCCGGACACTGTGGCAACATCCCAGCACTGTTGGGACGTACGGGGACAAGACATCGCCACAACGACCACTGTGCCACATACGGGACCCTCGTCAACGGCACCCTCGAACCGGCCCACCACGGCGGCCGGTCAACGATCCGCTACACCGCCGCCCTCGAAGCCGCTCCCGCGCGAGCACAGGACACACCACGATGGCTCAACAGGAGCGGGATTCGCCAGGACGGCCGTCAGCTCCGCAGTACTGTTCGCCATACCTCTACACGTAGAGAAATAGTGCGGTATGCATGTAAACTGCTCCCTCCTTGGCCTATAAAGGGAGGGGCAGCCCCCCAGCCGCGGGGAGACGGGACGACAGATAGCGATCACTCACGCGCTCTCCGCCTTCTCCACGATATTGGCACTTGCCTCAATCAACACCTCTGGGACTTGGAGGCCACACCTTCTCTCCCGCCTCGCTTGTAGCCACCCCTCTACGAGCACCACGGTGCAAGCAATATAGTGCCCCGAGCACACCACTACTGGACGTACGACCCCGGCCGGAACCAGGATAAACCAAGTGTCCTTAGTTGCTTAGCACCGACCGTCGAGAGGCAGATCTCAGCGCTCATTACTAGTTACTGTCGAGACTATTTTCCGCACCGACAAGCGTAGCCGGAGTAATAGGCGACGACAAAAATTTTGGGACATAGTATTGTCGCTCGAACGACTAATTCAGGGACGGAGCGAGTACGAGTGAGATATAGTTTCCCTCCTTTTTAACCTGCTGTCACATCAGCTTAAGACTTTCAGCATGTTCGTTTGGCTGGTGGCTGATGGTTGTTGCTGGTTTGTTCTGAGAGAAAAGTAGTCTTTGCGACAGTTCTTGGTGGGCGATTTGTTACGATAGAAAAGTACGCTTATTTGGGTGGGCTGATAAGCCAAACGAACAGCGCAAGGTGTAGCTCGTGTCCTGCCGATTCACCCATCACGTACAACTCCCTAGAGTCAACCGCTGTCTTGAAAAAGAGACGAACATGCCTGATAATTTGTTTTCTGGTGACGCAGTATTCTATTCTCCTCGCACAGGTGTTATCTGATCCTCCCGAATATAAAACAGCCTATCCCGTGCTGCGTGAGTACCAATACCACAGGGGAAACTTCTGTGCTGGCGCAACAACAAATAATATAATCACAGTGCTACCACCAGCAGTATATCACCTCACAAGTCGCTGCCGATGGGCAATTTCTCTTTCATTTTCTAAGGACAAAAACAAGGAAGAAAGACGAGGAGGGGCTTTCAGGAGCACTGCAACTCTCACTGTGAGAGAGAGAGAGAGGCGGAGGCCGGTGGCATTGTCACGGCGGCGTCCTTTTTATTGCCCTTTATTCGCGGCCTTTCTTGACTGAGACCCAACACAACACTAGTACAGCGTCAGCAGCAAGCTAACACAGGTTAATTAGCAAAGAATTACCAATAAACAAAGCTGCAGCAATGTCCATTGTTCTTCACAGCCGCTCTTCTCCTAACCTGATGCAGCGCATGTGCTCCCCAGGTCTAGTATGTTTACCGCAACGTCAACATCAAGTGTGCTCCTAACCGGGAAATGCATTGGCTGACATCACAAACTTGTTAGAATTAAACCAAAGGTGAAAAGCCTGAGAGGAAGTACTGCAATCTAACACTAGTCAGTAATTAAATCAAGGTACTCTACTGGAGTAGTAGATGACGGACTGAATCATTTGTCTTTGATTGTACGGCAGCAAAAGGGGAAGGGGGAAAAGAGCAGCAAGCACCTCGCCTCCGGATCAAGATCGCTGGTCCAACCAAAAGAACCTGAGCTAACAGTCTGTCCAACTCGGATGGATCATGGGTGGGGAAGACGATGGCAATCAACCGTGACGGATAGGGATAATCCTAACGAAAATCCGCGCGAGTGACAGTGGGCGCGGCGCCGGCGGCAGCAACAACGAGGCCTGTATTCGGATAGGTTCGTGTGTGTAGGGGCCCACTCCCATGCTTTGCTGCCCATCAGCCATGCACTGATGCACAGTACAGTAGTGATAGAGAGAGATGGATTCAGGACACCAGTTTCACCAGCGCGGGGGGGGGGGGGGGGTATGGTGTCAGATGCCTTTTCTTTCTTTGCTGCCCAATCAGTGACACAGCTTCCTGTTGCAGATCCCTGTCATTTTTAACACTTAATAATACTTATATTTTATTACTGCTGTACTGTAGTACTATTTCAGCAGTGCGGGGCAGCAACAGAAGAAATGAGCCCCTGCTACCTGGCCCAGCACGACATTGCTTCAGTGCTTAAGCAAGCAGATGACAGTAATTAATTTTTTTTCTTTATATATACTCCATCCCACAGACGGAGAGAAAGGCTGCGCGCATTTCCTTGAGCAAATGAGCAGTAAACACCATGCAGCAGGCTGCAGGAAGAAATCAGTCTGCAGACTGCATATAAATTGTCTGTGCTAATCGTCGTCCTAGGAGGTTTTACCTCCGACCGTCCAGCATTTCTGCATTTGGCGAGGAGGGAAAAAAAGGTGATAATAGTGCGGTTGATTAGTTGGGGGGGGGGGGGGGGGTCGCCGGGAGGGGCAGCTGATGATGTGATGCTTCTCATGCTAGGAGAGGAGCACATCAATCGGTTGTTGGTTTAGCATCAGGAGGGATGGATGGAGTTGGGCTATTTCCGCTTGCTTGGACGCCTTAACAGATGCTCGACCCCTCCATTTAGCCTTCGGACCTGACCGATCGACATGCACCCGAGGAAAAAGGTTTCGGGGGGCATCAAGAGGCCGTGCTGGGCAGTAGTGAACATACATACCGTAATTGGCGTATGCAAGGAAAATATTGCCACAAGTGAATGTGTGTACGTGTTCCTGGCGCTTTAGCAAATCGTGCGGGTAGTACGATATTTGGAATAGCTACCAGAGGTTGAAAAGGGCAAAGGAGTGGGTACCAGCTCGCCGCGCGCGCGCAGGCTTTTTCTTTGTCACGGAAATATTGCTACTGTAGAGGTGAAAACCATTTGGACAGAGGAATCACGCGTAGCCGTGTACCCCCGCTGTTCCATTTGCGTGGCTAAAACAGACGGAGCGGAATGCTGGTAGACATTTGGAGCACTCGCCAGTCCCATGGATGGGTCATCATACGGCTGCGACTTTGTGAGCTACGGAGTATCCGCTAGTCTAGGGCGAGTGCATCGCATCAATTTGCAACAAGCCGCCGCCCATACGGGCTTCAAGCTTTGCAAAAATGTCAAGGCTGCAGGCTAGCCGCTTCTCATGTACGTAAGTACGTTCTGCTTGCAAAACACGTGTAGCATCACGTATTTTTTTGTTGGTTTGTACCATGTATGTATACGGCACTCTACTCCTTGACGAAGCCGTGGCAGCAGGAGGGGGGATACATAACCGCTACAGTAGGGACCGGAGGCGCGCGTCACGGCGGCGTCATCCTCATCATATCTGCCTGCCGGCAAGTGACCTTCTCACCCCCGTGGGTTCCGGCCTCCGGCTGGCTCCGGCCGTAACAGCGCGCTTATCTCCTCCGGCATGTCCACCGCGAACGCAATCAACGCAAGTAGTAGAACCGCCGTTGCGTACGCTGTAGTAGATCCAGGCATATACGGCTGCTACGCTCCCCGCCTGCGCGCCCAGGCTTTTGATCCCTCCGAATCTTCCGTATGCGCCTCCCCCACCCCACCCCCACCCTTCGCGCCGCGTCCCCTTCCCACACGCGTGCGCGCTACCCGCTCGGGCCGCGCGGCGGGGCCCGCCGGGAGAGAGCTAGTAGGAAGCGGAGGAGAGGATGCCTGCGCTCGCTTGCGTGCGGTGCGGTGACGGGTCGTGTTATCCTCGGAGGGCGGCGGGGCCCACCGCGGTGCGGGGGGGGGGGGGGGGTGGGTCCGTCGGCGTCCTCCTGACGCACGCAGGTGGGGACAGAACCGGTTCGGGGAGGGCCCCTCGGCCGTTCGAACTGATGAGGCGCGGTAAATCGGAGGGGCCCACCTGGGATCCATTGCGCCCACTCGCTCTCACACTCCCCTTGCGGACTGTGGTTGCACTAAAGAAAAAAAGAAACTCCCTTTGGTCTCTCCACAGTCCACACCATTGCACTTTGCTCGTGTTTTTCTTTCCCTTTTTCACAAGGCACTTTCCTCCTCTTGTTGGTTCAAGGCTGTCGTACCAATCCCTGGATTTGATGATTCGTGTTTCATACGTTGAACAACCACCCAATTTCCCCATCGGCGCGTCTATCGTCAGATTTTTACGATGGTTTGTATGTCGCACACACTACTCGAGTCGTTTTCCTACTACCGCCAAAGTAGCAAAAGGAAGAATATTGAGGGGCATTAGGCATCCTTCCGAGAAAGAAAATATGGCGCAATATATAGGTCCCAACCTATATCAATACTATTAGGAAGAAAATTGCTAATTATAGTCAGTTGTGGTGGAAGAAGTCATCGGAAGATAAAGAGACGTTGCGATCCCCATTGAAATCCGATACCTACGAGAAAGGCAGTGCCATAGCCCTTTTAGGAAATATGCTTTCTTACACACAACTTGCGCGCTAAGTAACTTAGCTCATTTTAGTACTCGTGACGGTTGTAGCAGGGCGTTTCTATTTTCAACCGTATTGGTAGCAAAAGATGCATGCTCCGCAATATTGGGTTTGGTTGTAACTTTTCTTCTTCTTCATTTTGTGCTTGATATGGTGGGCAACAATGTAATGACTAGTTTTTTCCACCATCAAGCACCAAACCTTGACACACAATGCTTCATCTTAGATGCTCTCGGTTAATGTCACCGGTCTGATGAAAATGTATGGTTAGCTACTAACTTACTATGAAATGCACACAATTTCATAGAAAGATTAGGCATGAAACTATTATCATCTCGAGTTCTAATATCGGATGAGGTATGCCGATGTCGAATCATCTGAGAACATCGGTAGATCATTATGTGTTCAACATGGAAGTCCAAAAACCGACGTTAATTACTTTTTATTTCTAACTCATACGGTCATACCAGACAAGAGATCACAACCAACCGACCAACCAACCACCGAACTATTGAAACATCGTGGACAAGAAGCTACCGAAAGGTAAGCATGCAGTTACAAAAGAAAACATGGGGCCGTTGCCTATTTTAGTCAATACACTTATTACACGACAAATTGTGAAAACTAACGAAACTTGTGCACCAAGAATCTTATCCCTCTCGGTATATAGTTGAGCATTTCTATTTTTAACCATGACTGTAGCCAAACTAAAGACGTCTGCGAAGGACTAGCAATCAATGACTGATTTGCATTTTTATTAGGGAGTATATGAAGAAGGCATCATTTTCAGAAAATAGTCCATTCATCGTCAAACAATAAAAAGGAACATCGCAACTCATAGTGCTTTCTATTCAAACTTTTGATACAAGTGAACTCTAATATCAATGTTAACCTGTTCTAACATGAATTTGTAACATAATTTTTTTGTCGAGTACTTAGAAAATGTTTCAGTTAAAAATATTGTCAACCAAAAGCAGTCAATTAAAATACGAAAAGTAACCCAATCAAACTCGCCGGAGATGAGTACAGTAGTAGTACTACGACTACGAGCAGATGAGAGAAATCCGCAGGACTCAAGGCTCGCCGGAGACCCTCTGTCCAAACCAACTCAGCCCAAAGCCGTCTCGCCCCCAAACTCCCACCACCCAAATTTAAACTCACCTGGCTCATCACCACCGCTCCCTCCCCATAACCCACTGCCAACGGGACCCACCTCCGTCTCTACCCACTGACAGGTCAGCCCGTCGAGAAAGTGGGCCCTACTCACCAGCGATCGAGGTAGAACGAGCCCCGGGGCCGGCGCGTGCGCCGCGGTCTCGTGCTCCGCGGTTGCGGTCACCGGGCGTCACCGCGGGGCACGGTATAAAACGTGCGCCCCCCTGTCTCGCCGCCCGCATTTGGGTAGTAGTTGTTGTTCCCCTGTCCCTGAGGCCCGCGTCTCTGCTTCGTCTCACTACCCACCCACCACCTCGCCGGGACCCCTCGCCGGAGCCAGCGAGCCTCCGGCGAAGAACTCCGGCGGGCACACCACAAGGGGGCGGAGCGGGGCGACGTGGGCGTGCGCCGGAATGGGGGGCAGCGGCCGGGGGCGGGCCGTCGTCGTCGTCACCGCTGGTGTCGCGTCGCTCTAGGGTTAGGTAGGTGTTCGTAGCTTTCTCCTTCCCTCGCCCCAGCGGGCGGGGCTCCGCAGCCCGGGCGTCGCATTGGGGTCCCGACCTCCCGTCGGTCCGCGTGATCCACCCGTGCTCGAGCTCGGAGAGGGGCCTGGCTGCGGGGCATGGGGGCATCTCTTCTGCCTGCTGCCGCCGCTTGCGAATTTGGCCCCAGCTTTTCGCTCTGAGGAGGAGGAGGTGGCCGCAGGCGCCGATCTGGTGAGCCCACGCTCGCTCCCTGCTGTTTTCGTGGCTGCTCTCGCTCTGGGATGTTTGAATTTTCTGGAATTTTGGAAGGTCGCTTTGTTTCCTTGCTTTTTTCGCGTGATCTGAGCTCGAATTTTAGGGGCGTCAAGGTAATTTGGCTCGGGCTGCGCGGAATTCTTCGTTTTGTTTTTCGCGGTTTCTTTGATCACAAGATACTTGCGTGTTTGGGGCTCGTGGAGCCCGAGGTGCATTAAATTTCACATCTTCTGTGCTGTTTTATTGGGGAAATTAAACATTTCCCACACAAGCTTGTGGGATTCCCACTCCGATTTGTCAAATCTACCGGTTCTGATTCAAAAGTATTGACTTTTGGAGCTCGCACGAACCAAATTCTACATTTTTTTCTGCTGCCCCTTGGCTTGGTTGTTGCGGCCGAATTTCTGCGTGCAAAATTGCTCTGCTTTATCATGCTTTGCCCCCTTACGGTTCATCATTTCTGCAAAATTTGACTAATTTTGCTATGATCCGTGCAATTGGGCTACAGTGCTGTTGTCAGGGTTTGTGTCTAACACGCAGTTGTCTGGGCTCCCGCAGGATGCCATCTCAAGTTATGGATCAGCGGCGCCACCTCTCCCAGTTCAGCAATCCCACCATGGCCGCGTCCTCCTTCTCTGAGGAGCTTCGCCTTCCCACAGAGGTAATCATGTACAATCGCAGAATTGCTGCTCCAGCTCTTGTTTTTCCAGTTTTAGTTTGTTTACTATGGCCAATGTTGACTTGTTTGAGTTCTTTTTGTTTGACACCTTTCATTTTGTTGCCTAATTATTGCTCTTGACTATGGCATGCACTAACTGTCGATCTATATCTGCAGAGGCAGGTTGGATTTTGGAAGCCAGAGTCATTGTCTCATCACATCGGTTAGTATTAATTCGATGCAATGTCCCTTAGCTTTTTGCTCATTCCTGTCATCCTGTGTTAAGGATGCCTTTTAGCGGCAAAATTCACATGTTATTGGGGGGCATTCTGTGCATTTAACGAGTCAAATCGTTTTATGCATGACTTAATGACACATAAGAAGTGAAATGTTCCCCCAGCTACATACAAAAGAATTTGTTTGCATGTGATGGACGTGATTTTAGCCTAGCACAACTTGCTTGGGAATAAAAAGCTTTGTTGTTGTTGTTGTTGTTGTGATGGATATAATTTATTGCAAGATTCATTTGTTTTTTCTGTATTCAGGGCAAGCCATTGTTTTTTTTATGCACCTTGTTTTCCCAAAGATCGTTGACAAATGTGCTGTATGGTTATCCCCTGATAAGCAGTTGGTTGTTGCTAGTTTTTCCTTTTATTGTTCATTTTTTCTTTGGCACTGGTGTCAATAGTCTCCCTTTGTTATCCGTGATGGTTCATGCACTTTGTTGTTCATTATCGTAATGCCTTCTCAAAACAATGTGTTTCTACTATTGTTAGGAAACAAGTCAATGGCATCATCTCCAATTGAGAAGCCCCAACCTATTGGGACAAAAACTGTGGGTCGAGTAGATCTACAAGCATATAAGCTGAGGGACCAGAAGACTGCATATAGCCTTGAGCACAAGATTTTTGGTCAAGAGAGACATGTTAACTTGTCACCATCTCCGTGGAGAGCTGATCAAGACCCTAACCGCCAATCTGATTCATCTTTTTTTCCTGACGGAAGGAGGACTAATCCAAATGAGGCCTACAATGAGAATGGGCTTTTCTCAAGCTCCCTATCTGAAATTTTTGACAAAAAACGTGAGACACTTTACTTAATCACTTCTATCTTAATTAGAGCAATCAATTGCACTGTGCAGCAAACCTGAACCATGAGAACTATTCACTTTGTTATAGCTAAGGCAATGAACTGTATCACATCCAATATGTTAGCAATTGTACCATTACATAGCATCTCTGCTGTATAATTATTCCTTGAAATTAAGAGAAGGGAATAAAAGTACAACAAATGATATGAATGAGTATGAAAGGGAAGAAAAAAACTGAAAAGACTTCCATCTTATTTTTGAAAGAATCCTGCTTGCTTTATCCATCTTATTTTTGAAAGAATCCTGCTTGCTTTATCCTCTCTTTCTTTGGCAAGTAAAATCCTTTCACTTTAGTTTGGTATTGATATTCTTCTATTTCTCTGGCATATCTTGTGCAGGAATTGAGCAGTCAGACACTCTAATTTAATAATTTCTATCACAGTAAGCAATATATTGTTCCTATTTATTGCTGTCTAACCAGTTCTATACTTCAATCTGTAGTGAGACTGGGATCCAAGAATGCCCTTGTACGCCAACCAATTGAAAAGGCTGATCCAACTCATGTTGATGATGAGCCCTTTGAGTTAACAGAGGAAATTGAGGCGCAAATAATAGGAAACATACTTCCTGATGATGATGACCTGCTATCAGGTGTTCTTGATGAAGTTGGGTACACAGCCCATGCTAACAATGGTGATGATGTTGATGATGATATATTTTACACTGGAGGTGGGATGGAACTGGAAATCGATGAAAATAAAAAAATTACAGAACCTAATGGTGGAGTTACTGAAGGTCTTGGGTTGCTAAATGGCACATTGAATGGTGAACATCCTTATGGGGAACACCCTTCCAGAACTCTTTTTGTACGAAACATTAATAGCAATGTTGAGGATTCTGAATTAAAGCTCTTATTTGAGGTGTGTTTTCCCCCATTTTCTGATTAATCTATTCTTTTTGTACACCCTATTTGTTTCTCAAAGCCATTTACTCTTTTCACACAGCATTATGGAGACATCAGCAACCTTTACACTGCCTGTAAACATCGTGGTTTTGTGATGATATCTTACTATGACATAAGGTCAGCACGGAATGCCATGAGGGCACTCCAAAACAAGCCACTCAGACGTAGAAAACTTGACATACATTACTCCATTCCGAAGGTATTCACAAGTTTTTATCTTCCTGGATTGATTTAGAGACTTGATTTTGCCCTTGATAATAAAAATCGCATTCTTAGGGTTGCTAACTGTCATTTTTTCCCCTTAGGACAATCCTTCGGAGAAGGATGTTAACCAGGGAATGCTTGTAGTATTTAATGTTGACCCATCTGTAACAAATGATGACATCCACCAGATATTTAGCGACTATGGTGAAATCAAGGAGGTATACTAGGCTCTTAGGTCAACTTATACTCCTGCTCCATTATAACTAGAATTATAATGTCTTCAATTTTAATTGCAGATTCGGGACACTCCACAAAAGGGCCATCACAAAATTATAGAATTTTACGATGTCAGAGCAGCTGAAGCTGCAGTTCGTGCTTTAAACAGGAGTGATTTTGCTGGCAAGAAAATAAAATTGGAGACAACAACCCGTCTGGGTGGTATGGGTGGTACTAGACGGTAGGTTGCTGAAATAATGAAATGTCAAACCATGTTCTTTCTCATATTCCATTAAGAGTACTTATTACTTTCGGACATTCCACATTCAAGACCATTTGATCTCACTTCGTGTGAACCTTATCTTTTTTCCCTACAATTATTCCTTGCTTAGGAATCATTGACACCCGTACTGTATTATGGTACCCCTGAGGATAGTATGCACATTCAATATATTCTAAATGGGTTTTCATTTCCTTTGGTCAAGTAGGAAATGTAAACATCGCGTTGTTTTTGTTCTTTAGTATGGGATCTCATGTTCTAATAAAAACAAATTTCTTTTTTATTCTTTCATATTACATCTAATTGTGTTGATATAAATATGTGTTGTTTAATTTGCTTAGAATAATAGTAATTATTATATGATGGGGTGTTCTAATCCTGGTTCCATTTTACAAACTTTTGAACATGGTTGTGTGAATAGTTGGATTTAGTCTCTGCTCTAACATTGACTTTAATGTTGTCTTATAACAGCTTAACACAGCATGCACCTTCAGAGTTGGGGCAGGAAGAATTTGGTGTATGCAAACTGGGCAGTCCGAGCACAAATAGCCCTCCGATGCCTTCATTGGGTATGATATATCTTTTTTTTATCTTATTTATATGTTCGTCTATTGCTGTATTTCCTGATACAGGCTTACTCTACATGATTCGTCAAACATGGCAGGAGTGGCATCTTCTGGCCGTGAAAATGGGAGTATTCATGGTTTGCATTCTGGACTTATCACATCAATGAGCCCATTCAGAGAGGCGTCTTTTCCAGGCCTATCTTCTACCATACCACAGAGCCTGTCCTCTCCCATTGGAATTGCATCTGCTACAACTCATAGTAATCAGGCTTCCCTGGGTGACCTCAGCCACTCACTTGGTCGGATGAGTGGACATTTGAATTATGGTTTTCAAGGCATGGGTGCTCTTCATCCCCATTCCCTGCCCGAAGTTCACAACGGATCAACTAATGGTACCCCTTACAATGTAAACACCATGACACCAGGTGGCATCAATAGCAACTCAAGAACAGCTGAAGCAGTGGACAACAGACATCTTCATAAAGTGGGTTCTGGCAACCTCAATGGACATTCGTTTGATCGTGCCGGTGAAGGAGGTAATTTAATGGTCCGACTATTCCAACACATTCTTCCACAATTTCATCCCTTAAGCATTGTGTTTTGTAATAATATAGCTGATAGGTTTATCAGGATTGTGAAAGCAATAGTGTGAAACATTGATCAATTAATGTTTGCTATTTAACCATTCCTTGCATGGGTATCATTTTTTGCAGCTCTGGGATTTTCAAGAAGTGGAGGTGGTTCCCTCCGTGGTCACCAGTTAATGTGGAATAATTCAAGTAACTTTCATCGTCATCCAAATTCCCCTGGGCTGTGGCAAAATCTTGGATCATACGTGAACAACGTTCCATCACGCCCCCCTGCACAGATGCATGGAGTTCCAAGAGCACCATCGCACATGCTTGAGAGTGTTCTTCCCATGCATCATCATCACGTGGGCTCTGCGCCAGCAATCAATCCATCACTATGGGACAGGCGTCACAGCTATGCAGGGGAATTGACAGAGGCGTCAAGTTTTCATCCTGGCAGTGTTGGGAGCATGGGATTTCCTGGTAGTCCTCAGCTTGGTCTGGAGCTAAATACCTTATTTTCTCACACTGCTGGGAATCGTATGGATCCAACTGTCTCTCCAGCTCAGATTGGCGCACCATCTCCTCAGCAGAGGGGTCCTATGTTCCATGGAAGGAATCCAATGGTTCCTCTTCCATCATTTGATTCACCTGGTGAGCGGATGAGAAGCCGGAGAAATGACTCAGGTGCTAATCAGTCTGATAATAAACGGCAGTACGAGCTTGATGTCGACCGCATCATGCGGGGGGAAGACTCTCGAACTACACTGATGATTAAGAATATCCCAAATAAGTATGTTATAAAACCATCTAATTTTATGCTATATTTATGTTAAGTCTCAGCAATATTTGGTTTTCTGATTGCCTCATTTGGGTTTCAGGTACACGTCAAAAATGCTCTTGGCTGCTATTGATGAAAGTCATAAGGGAACTTATGATTTCATTTACTTGCCAATTGATTTTAAGGTAGTTTGGATCTAATTCATATGCAGTTTTTGCTGCTTATCTTACAAATTGTACTTGCCTTTTCATGTTACTAAATAAGATCCATCTCCTACTTTTTCAGAATAAATGTAATGTTGGATATGCTTTCATCAACATGACCAATCCTCAGTATATCATTCCGTTTTATCAGGTGAGAGAAAATTACTGAATTGGCTAAGTGATGTACTGAATCAATGCACTAATGGTTATATTTTCTGATGGTCAATTTATATGGCTTGCAAAATTCGTACCTTGATAAAATATGAAAGCTTGAATATCAGCATACCGTCCTGAACCACTTATCTTCTTTTTCAGTCTTTTAATGGAAAAAAGTGGGAGAAATTTAACAGTGAGAAGGTGGCATCACTGGCTTATGCCAGAATCCAAGGAAAGACAGCCCTGATTGCTCATTTCCAGAACTCTAGTTTGATGAATGAGGACAAGCGCTGCCGCCCTATACTCTTCCACTCAGATGGTCCTAATGCAGGAGATCAGGTGTATATTATGTTTTTCTTTTCTACCTTGGTTTCTTTCCTGGGTATTCCCTTGCCATATTCCTTGTTCTCCAATCACATTATGTGTTGCTGCCCTGTGACAAGTTTCTCTATACCACCTTTGTCATCTGTATATACCTTGGAGGCTCTAACATAGTTAGGTTTTGTGCGAATAAAAATGAGGGAGGTAATTGCTATGTGCCATTAGCTGAATTAACTTTATGGTAGCGACTCCGCAATAGGATATGTGGTTACCTTATCATCTGCATTCTTATAGAGTGCAAGTTTGGTACGGAGTTTGCGATCATACCATTCTTATTTGGTCTCATTGTCTTGCAATTTCAGAACCCGCACTACAATTGTTCCTTCAATTCTTGTAAGCGTACATCGATTGACATTTTTATGCGATCATCTCTGGCAGGAACCGTTCCCTATGGGTACAAACATCCGAGCCAGGTCGGGGAGATCCCGGACATCCTCTGGTGAAGAAAATCACCATGATGTCCAAACAGCCTTGACCAATGGTGACACTGGTGTTGACAGTTCAGGTCCCACCAAGGATGCCGAGTAACTGAGCTGCAGCTTGCTGGATCGCTAACCACAAAGGCCCCGAGCTATAACATTTTGCAGCCCCATTTTCAGTTTACTAGTTTTTGCCCCTTTCCGATTTTGGTTGCCCCCTATCTGTATTTATTAACTTCCATGATGCGGGTCGCTGAAGACTTAGATTGCTGCAAAAGTTTTGTCTCTGGCGGGAAGCTACATGCAAGAGGGTGCTACTGGTTTCCCCAGAAGCCGTTAACCTGAAGGCTGAGGAAGGCGAAAGGCGCAGGGAGAGCCTCCAGATTTTGGTCGCTGTAAGAAGTTAACCCAATGTTGTACAGCAGGTCCCAGTAACTTTGTGCTGAGGGGAGAGCGAAGGGAGACATTCTCATCAGTTTTTAGTGGTGGTGGTGTTTGTGTGTGGAAGAGGAAGAGCCTTGCCTGCATTTTCTTTTGGAACCTTATCTTGTGCCTTCACCTGTGTGTTATTTCGCGTCGAGGGCTCCTCTCGAAATTGTGTGCAGAGGAAGCTCGATTTTGTCGACCGGTGTGCGTCTGGGACCTACACCGGGTCTCTTTTGTCTTCATGGCACTGTCACCGTATTTATCAACCTTATGTACATCAATATCATTATGAGTTTTGCTGCCATATCTATTCTGTGGGCTGTGGCTCTTGTCTCGTCTCGCAATGGCACATGCGTACACCAACGTGCGCCTGTTGTTAAGTTGTGCTTGCGCTCTTGTTGCAACTCTGATGCCTGAGAACGCACAGATTCTGCAAGTGTGCGACCCTTGTTGAAATCTACGAGTAGTACAGTACAACAACGGATAGGTGGTGATTGATTTCACAAATCATGTCTTGCCTAAAATCTCTGATGACGCCGCCAGAAGCGAGGATCGAAGCACGAGCGGGGCGTTCGAAACCAATCGTAATAGCTTTGGGATTATCGGTCTAGCAACCTATAATTTCGTTGTTTTTTTTTTTGAGAAAGTCTAGCAGCGGCACGTTACGTGAGACCGATCGAGAGAGGCATCTGAGGTAAAAAATATGGGATATGTGCTGTGCTCGTTCCTGAACGGAACGCCCAGCTTGACAAGGCGGAGGTGCGGCTGCTTACCCGCTCCTGTGCGACCGCCCGCCGAGAAGCGGGGGGGATCAGCATCAGCTGCCAGCTGCGCTGGCTCATGAACAAGGGGTCATGTAGAGCGACAGCATCATGAGCCCGATGTTGATCCAAGGTGACGTAACCCCCCTCGTTTCTGCACTAGTATTATTCATAATTTCCGGATATAAATATAATAAATACAGACATGCTATTGTGGAATCAAATTTAGCATGCAGGTACCGCCCGTCCATGCGTCAGGGCTGACGGCATCAAGACGAAATTCTACACTAGTAGTGTGTTGCTGATGAGGCTTGCTCGGATCATGTGACATTTGGCTGGCCAAGCGAATTCAAAACGTACTTGTTTCCTCAATTTTACCCTCTGCGTCATCAACATATACTATGTGTATATACATTTCTTGGACATACAATGAAATCCACTCACGCCATGAAAAGTGCAGCCTACCATGATTAAACAGGGACCTGTATTTAGCTGCACGAACACTTTACTACATCAACAGAGTTACAGAGCAAGCTGGTTTCAGACAATAAACTTATCTCAAGAGGCTGGAAGTTATCACTATTTACAAAAGAATCAATTTTTTAGGGGAACAGGAGGGGGCAAGCCCCCTACTGGAAATGCATTAAAACTAAAAGCGAAATGTTTGATTGTACAAGAAAGAAAGAGAGGGCAGCAAAATCAAAAGACCAAACAAGTGGGTGTCTAAACTACATTCAACCAAACTTCCATGGGATTGACCATTTCCGATTTCACTCTATGCAGCAGCAAGGAAAATTCTGACAAGAACTTCCTTTTGCAGTCCTGAACAAGAGGATCAATATTGCTGAAAATCCAAGCATTTCTAGTCGTCCAGATTGCCCAAGTCATCAAAATTATGATTTCCATGTAAAAGGGGACTGCCAGCTTATCTTTTAGCAGTTTCAGATTTGAAACACTGGCCTTGAGGTTAATACCGAGGCGCCAATTGAGCTCCAGCACGCCTTAGCAAAATTACACCTGAAGAAAAGGTGCCATGGTTTCAACTTTCCTTCTGATGCAGAGGTCACAAGTGTAGGAATCGAGTTCCAAATGTTTCCTTTGTAGTAAATCCCTTGTGCTTAGCCTGTCCTTAAGCAGCAACCAAAAGAACACTTTATGCTTCATTTGACACTTGGAGCGCCAAATCCATAAGAAGGCCGGGTGAGTTGGCCTTGATCCTACCAGTGCCTTATATGCTTTGGCTGTAGAGAATTTAGCATTACCCCAAGAGTATGACCACAGGTCCAAGTCTCCCACTGTCAGCCTGTTGCTGATCAAGATTGAGAGCTGCTGCAGCTGAACATGAGCCTGAGCAGACAGGGGTAAAAAAAAGTTGATGAGGAAAAGGGGCTTGTTGATTGCAGCTTGGAGAGTTATGGCAGGGTTCCTAGCAAAGGAAAGCAGCTCAGGAAATAACTGAGCAGGGATGTTCCCATTCCACTTATCTGACCACAAAAGAACAGTATCACCAATGGCCACCAGTACTGAAGCAAGACTCTTATATTTATCCAGGAGTTTGACAATATCCCGCCACCAAAAGGACCCCTTCTTGATCTGTCCAGGCAACTTCCCATTGCCATAATAATTTTCCCAGACCAGCCTTACCCAAGGGATGTCGGCCTTGGTGTAGAATTTATGCAGAAACTTAAGCAGCATCACTTCATTATGTGTATTGAGATCAATCACACCAAGCCCACCTTGTTTCTTAGGGAGGCAAACCATGGGCCAAGCAGCTTTGGGGGGCTTTTTAGAGTTCCAGTCAGAGCCACGCCAAAGACAGTGTTTTCGGTATTTGTCCAGCTGCTTAATGACTCCCTTGTGTAGTTTCAGAGAACCAGTGTAAAAAGTTGCAGATGAGGAGAACACTGAATTTACCATCTCAAGTTTGCCACCCTGGGAAAGAAATGAGGATGTGCAGGTTAATCTTTTTTCCACTCTCTGTACTAGGGGGATGAAATGCTCAATGTTAGGTTTTGTTACCCCAAGGGGAAGGCCTAGATAGGTGAAAGGCAGGGATCCCTTCTGGCATTGGAAAGTTGTGCAAAGCTGGCCTAACTTTTCTTCACTAAGATTCAGAGGGACCATGACAGACTTATGATAGTTCACCTTCAAACCTGTTGATGCAGCAAAGGAGTGGAGAAGATTTTTAAGGGCCAACAGCTGATTAGGGCAGGCTTCCATGATTAGAAGGGTGTCATCAGCATATTGTATAATGGGAAAATCCTCTCCAGCTCTCAGAGTAATTGGCAGATTTAGGACTCCTTGCCTTTTGAGATCATTAACCAAAGATTGTAGGAGGTCAGCAGCCAAAACGAAGAGGAGGGGAGATAGGGGGCCTCCTTGTCTTAAACCCTGCCGGCAATGGAACACCTTTCCCGGAACCCCATTCAAAAGGACAGAAGAGGTCCCAGAACTTAGGAGACTCTTAATCCAACCTAACCAACGCTCCCCAAAACCCATGTGCTTTAGGATCTCAAGAACTGCTTGATGCTCAATTTTGTCAAAGGCCTTTTCAAAGTCCAGTTTTAAGTCGACTAACTCCTTCTTGGACTTTTTGCAGATGTGCAGATACTCAAAGGCCCAAGCTAAGCAGTCATGTATGGACCTTGATTTGATGAAGCCATATTGATTCTTGTGGATTAACCTCGTGATCACCTTTTGAAGCCTATCAGCAAGCAGCTTAGTAATAAGCTTCAAAGAGGAATTCAAGAGAGAAATTGGCCTGAAATCATTTACACCTGAGGGAGAGTCAGATTTGGGAACAAGTGTTATATAGGAGGAATTGATGCTACTCAAACAGATATTCCCTTCAAAGAAGCCCTCACAAAGCTTATAGAAGTCTTGTGCAATTATATGCCAACATTTCTTCATAAATTTCCCATTGAAGCCATCAGGGACAGGGGATTTGTTATTTGGGAGAGCAGTAATGATTTTATCAATCTCCTCCTTTGTGAAGGGTCTCTCAAGATCCCCCAAGTTATTATCAGCCCTTAGGAGAGACAGAAGATCAAAGTACATGTGTGTATTCTAAAACTCCCATTCTATCTTTGTATGCCTGCCAGAGTAACTCAGCTTTCTCCCCATGTAATGAAGCTCCTCCCCAACAGAATTTACTAGGGAAGATATGAAATTTTTTCTGTGCCTAATGGAGGCATTTGCATGGAAGAAAGCAGTACATTCATCTCCAAATTTGACCCAATTAATAGTACCCCTTTGTTTCTAGTATTTCATTTGTTGATGAAGTAGCTTTCTGAGATGATTATTGATTATGTTCCTAAAATTCCATTCCTCTACAGTGAGGTCCCTAGCTTCCTCTAGGACATCCAGGAACTGCACTAATTCTTTGGATTTTGAAATGGCAGCAGCGAGATTTGGGAGACCTGCCTTCCAAGTTTTAAGGGCTTTCATTAGGTTTTTAAATTTAGCACTAATTGATTTAGCACTGTCCAAAGAGACCGTGCCCTCAGACCAAGAATTTTGCAAAATGGTCATGAACTGATCATGTTCCAACCAGAAATTTTCAAATCTGAAAATTTGGGGTCTAGGTACCTTAGTAGAAGCAGAAATCACACATGGAGTGTGGTCAGAGGTATCTCTTGAAAGAGCAGACACAATTGTGTTAGGCAAAGAAGTGGTCTAGGCATTTGAAGTGAAAAACCAATCAAGTCTCTCCAGGAGAGGGCTATGCTGCTTATTAGTCCATGTGAACTTACAACCTTTCAGGGGAAGCTCTACCAATCTGAGTTTGCTAATTGCTTCATTAAACGCAAACATTTCCTGCAAATTGCCTCCTGGTTTATTTCTGTTGTCAGGCGATCTCATAAGATTAAAATCCCCAACAATGAGCCATTTAGTGTCAATGGGCATGTCAATATTTTTAAACCAATTTAGAAAGCTGAGTTTACCCTCAGAGGTGCAGGGGGCATAAATGTTGGTAAGAATCCAATTTTCACCAGACAGATTGCAAGAGAATTCAACTGACTGAGCAAAGTTGTTTTTAAAAATCAACTGACCATCGAACCTCGAGCTATCCCAAGCAATGAGACTACCTCCAGAGTTTCCAGCAGAGGGGAGAAAAACAAAGTCATCCATTCTTGAGGGGCAAAAATTCTTGACAAAGAGGATATCACAAACCTCCCTCTTGGTCTCTTGCAGACATAATATGTCACAACCAGATTCATTGATTTTACTTTTGACAGCATCCCACTTCCTGTCATCATTAATACCTCTAATGTTCCAACACAAAATGACCCAATTCCTGTTATTGGCAGCTGGATTCATTCGATTAAGAGGATAAAAGGGGGGGAAAACCAATGCAAGCACAGCCCACAGAGAAGACAATAGGAGTGGAACTCCAAAAGGATGACCATTAGCATCAATGTAGCAAACATTAGATAAACCAACAAGTTCAAAGTACCAGGGAGATAATCTGAAAGAGTTACAGACTAGCACTTTTGGCATAAGACACCATAAATAATTCAACAAAAGTAGACTGATCTGGGACATAGTCTTTTCTCCCAAGCCATCACTTCTTTATCTTCTTACTGGCCTCCTGATCTTCAGGAGCTCCATCATCTTTGCTTGAGGTGCTACCATTCCCTTTGTCAGTCTTGTTTGACAGGTTCCCCTTGGAGCCCCTTTTCCCCCCTATGACTGACTTTCCTTTCCCTTTGCTGGAAAGGTGAGCAAGGGAGAGATTATCCTCGGAAATCTTGCAGAGATCCTTCCCAAGTTTGGATATGACATTGGGAGTCAGGCTTGGAGGTGTGGCAGCACAGGCCAAGCAATTCTTGCTGGGACAACTATTGTGCCTAAACCCTCCATTCTTGCTACGGATTCTTGGGCTGCGCCTGGCTTCAGTTTCCACAGTAGGTGGAGGTGGCTTAACTTTGGCTAGAGGAACGGCAGGGGGGATTTCACCGTTTGAACCATGCAGAGAAGAAGTAACTTCAGGCTCATCCTCCAATGCAGAGCACCTGACTTCTGCATTCTTGGGGCAGGAGGATGGAAGAGCAAAAGACATGAACGATGAGGAGTTGGAGCACTGAAGCAACAAATTCCAAGCCTGTGAAGTCAAGAAGGTCTTGGCCCAATCAAAATGTGCAGGGGAAAACAACATGACCGTGAAGAAAGCAGCCCAATCTTTTGGGATCGGGATGACATGGGGTGGGCAGCCCACCGGAGAGAAGTGTTTGGCCCAAAGCCTGTAAACATCTGGGGGAGTCTTAGCCACTGGTTCAGCTCCAGAAAACACCACATTAGTTAAGGCCATATTGATGTTGACATTAAACTGCTGATTAACTGGGCCAAAGTTATGTTTTGCATTAATTTGTTGGCCCAGGGCAGGCAAGTACTCAGGGAGCTGGAAATCAATAGCCATAATGTTCTCTTGATCTGCAGCAGGAGGATCCCCAAGGGGTTGAGCCATCTGAGCTTGGCCAAGAGGAATATTTTCCACAATAAGCTGCTCATCCAAAACCATTTCTTCATTTAATTGGTCTTCCGGGAGCTCCTGTTCCAAATTGTCAGGACCTTGCAGATGCTCTTCCTGGGGGATAACTTGAAGCTGCAGGGGGGTTCAAGCACATTCTGAGCAATTTCTTCCTGTTGGATGAGTCCGGCTTCCACGTGAGCCTGTCCCACTATAGTGACCTTTGGACCTTGGACAGAGTCTTGGCTCCCAGACTCCGCAGAAGAGGCAATAGGAGCAGATGAACTGAGCTACAGGTCCAGCTCAACCTGTTGTGGAGCAGCCCCATTCTCTTCATTATTCTCTAAGTTTTCTCCCAGCATTGCAACATCCTCTTGCACAAAGTGTTGTTCGGGCTCAGGAGGCAATTCATCCAAAGGGGGGTCATTGAGGTCAGGAATAAGAGGGGCACCATGCTGCACATGATTACCACCCTGCTGTAATTGATTACCCTGAGCCTGGAAGTCTTGGAGCTGGCCAACGTGCTGAGCAGGATTTAGAGCTGGAGCTTGGATAAACCCAGGAAAGATAAACTCATCATCATCAAAGCCCCCAGGGGGAATGTCCTCATCTGGCAATTGCCCACCCAGCATGTTCTGCTGGATAATTTCACATTGGACTGTGCGAGAGATGCCCTCGAAATCATCCCCTTCAAATATAATCAGATAATGTGGCACATCAGAAAGCTCAGTGACTCTGACCTTAATGATAATTCTGCCTCAAATACCATCCTTCTGCCAGAGAATCGGCCTCCCAAAAGACTTAATAGCATTCTTGACATCATCTATGTTACGGTCATCCACAGGATACCCAATAAGCATGAGCCAACATTCTCTATTGAACAGAACTCTTCTAACATTATGCCCCCTATCATGGTTGACAAAGTCCAATCTGAGGCCGTGAAAAAAATGAGGACTGTGGAAGACTAGACTGTCTCTGTCAGAAACTCGGGAGAGGCGAATAAAAGCTTGACCCCTACCAAAAGGACATTTCTGAATCTCTGTAACCCTAAGCTCATACCGGTCCTCAACCAAATCCAGAATCGCAGCTCTGATGTCAGCAAAGGGGATCTCACCAGCAGGAAGATTCGAGATAGTGACGATCGCCAGGTTCTCATTGGCCGGAACTGCTCGGGTAGTGACGACGCGAGCAAACTTCTGCCTTCCTTCAACGAGCACCCTCGAGTAGCCTGGGAGCATCATCAGCTCGGGATCAATGTTGAGGAATGACATCCTCGCCGCAAGCTCGGATCCTTCGCCGGCGGGAGGAACAGTGCGAGGGGGGTTTTCTTGTGGGGTGAACAGTGAGGGTGGAGAAGCCGAAGAGACAGGGTCTTTCAGCTCTATTGAGCTCTCCACTTGATGGGTCTCTAGCAGGTGAAGAGTCCCCTGGCCCATTATACGCCGGCCCAGCACCAGGTCCCGATGCCCCATTAAACCAAGGAAAAGGAGGGTGCACTCCAGTAGTTGGGCGGTAAGAAGAAAAGTTACAGCTAGGCTTAGGGCCTACAAGCTTGAGAAGCCTAAGTAACCCCTTGAAAGATTCACAAGATCTTTTTATGTGGCCTCTTTGATGACAGTGCCAGCAAATAACAGGGTTTGACCCTGCGTCCTGCAGGTGGTTGGAAGCTGGAGCCCTTTTCCCATAATAGCCAAAACCTGTAATAGTATCGGGCTTCGTAGAGGGTGGGCCGCTTGACCCAAGAACCGATGTGGCCTTTTGCCTGCTGCCTGATTCAAATTGTTTTGAAGAATTTGCAAATCTAAGTCTATCAAAAACTGACCTGCGGGGAAATTGCAACCTGTCGAAAACCGGGGAAATTGCAACCTGTCGAAAACCGAGCGAGACGATTTCTGAGGACCCAAGGGAGTACAATTTGCACCAGTGAGGGGATGATTTCTAGCTGACGCAATTTGAGCAAAAGATTTCTTAGCGACTCCTTTAGATCTAGAGCTCTCCCATGAAAAGGATGGGCCTGAATCCAATTTTGCAAAGACCAGGGCTTTCTTGAAGCTAGAGTCATTGAGCAAGAAGAAACCCAGTTTGAACCATTCACACACAAAAGAATTCAGACGGAGGACCATGAGTCCAACTTGCTTAGAGCAGACAGAGAACCTGAAAATTTGATCATCCAGATGATAGACCTCAAAAGCGAAGCCTCTCCACCTAGAACAGCTTGAAAGCATATGCCAACCGAATCACCCGTAAGCCTGAATCTGTTACGACTGAAAGAAACCAGCAGATGAAAGACTAACTCTTTAGATTTGCCACCAGGGGTAACATGAGACCCCAAGAGACTCCGCACTTTGTCAGAGAAATCCTTGCCAATCTGAAAGTCCAACTTGGAGAAGTCCATGGCCAACGACGAAGCAAGAAACCCAGAGGAGCAGAAAGAGGTAACAAAACTCCGAGAGCGAAAGAGAGAGAAGGAAGAACTCCAGAGAAGGAAGAACACAGGAGAGAACTGCACAGGAGAAGAGAGCAGACCCTCAACCAGAAGAGCTCCAGATCAGAGATCACCGGATATCAATGCACCGGGAGGTTGCCACAACGTGGGATCGCCACCGGTGCACACCCGACTGCACCTCCATTACGTCCGCTCTTCCTTCCTTTCCTCCCTTCACCTTCTCGTTATTGGATTGCCGCCCTCTTGCTCGGCCTCCTCTTTGATGGTGCCCCCTGGTGCCCAATGCCGCCGTGTGCCGCTGCGCCGTCCGGGTCTAGAGCACGGGGCTACCGACTGCTACAAAAGAATCAATTATCTCAGGAAGCAGTAGTTAAGAGAATGCAATCACAATGCACAAAACAATCAATTATCTCAGGAAGCAATAGTTATGACAATGCAATCACAGTTCACAAAACAATCAATTATCTCAGGAAGCAATAGTTAAGAGAATGCAATCGCAATTCACAAAAAAGAATCAGTTATCTCAGGAAGCACTAGTTAACCGAATGTGATTGCAATTCACAAAAGAATCACTGTACCAAGTCGGGACTTTACATCCTTGTCGGAGTTTTCAGACAAGGGAGCAGCACCTACAGACCATCCTATTGGCACCAGCAGTTCGTGCCATCAGAAGAAGAATACACAGTTATACGCCTATCTATCTAGTCAGTGTATGCCTAACTCTCCATCTACCTCTTTCACTTAGTAATGCTCATCATATTCAAGGGCAGCAGTCGGACTCCGTTTCCCATTGCGCAGTGTGTTGATTTGGGTTCTCACTTCTCACCAGTGGAGCTCTCTGCCGCGGCGATCTTTTGTTCACCTGATTTCTCACCACTGCAGCTACCTCCCTGGTCTTGACTTGGACTGTTAGCGGCCGGGTTCTCCACATTGTCAGATTCCTGGCTCACAGCAGCATCAGTGTTGGGGTAGATGATGTCATAGTGCTCGTCCGAGTATAGCATGGCCACACGGGGAACTTCATGATCAGGGGGTACTTGATGACGACGACGTGGCCAACACGTGCTTCTTGGCATATTCTCCTGGGAGCCTTCGTCAGTGTAAAGGTCTTGACCAAATTCTAGAAACAGATACTCCACCCGCACTGGCACCCGAAGTGCGTTCACAAGTGCTGTCATCTGAACATTATCTGTGAGGACCCTTGATGGTATAACTTGGACAAAGCACCACTGTTTTTAAAGAGGCAATGTCAGGTTTTCTCAAACAGATGCATTAGCAATTCAGATTCAGAACAAAGTAGTGCAAGAACCCAAGGGAAAGTAGCAGTGATACTTACATCTGTGACAGTGTAGCCTTCGTTGACCTCAGGGATATGTGGTGCAAACTCTTCACTGTGCGAGCATATCCAGATAGCTGCTACCAATCTGAGGAAAGCATAGACTGACCAACAAAATGTGATGTGTTGGAATAACGAGTTAGGATAGAAGGGGAGGAAGGAAATCTTGGTACATAGGGGGGGGGGGGGGGACTTTTTACTCACTGTGGTTCATCTTGTCATAGCTGTTGAAGTGCTGAAGAAGTTTCTTTTTGCGGTAGCTGTAAAAGGGCAAACGTTCAGTAAATTATGTGAAATTTATTGGCAGAAGAACTTTGATGGAATTGTAAAAAACAAAACAGATTAGAACCTGTTAGTTGTTCGTACGTGCTTCCATGTTCTGTGTCTCTTCCATCTCATTACTTTCTTTATCAGCTTCTTAAATTCCTATAAGAATCAGATAGTCAGATAAACACTATATATTGCAATAAACTTGCACAATACTGACCGTTTACAGCAAGGTATGAACAGATATGAACATCATAAGACTCAACTAGCAAACAACAACTGTTAAGATATTAGTCGATAAAGAAGATTATACAAGCAAGTAGGTAAAATTAAACATTTATGATCTGATGATCAGATGACCAAACAAGGGAGCCCTTTAGCGCCTCCAATTATCGCTGCTCTGTGAAAGTAAACTTATATCAACATGTATTACTATTAGCATTGGGTTGTTACATTTTTTCAATAAATTCAAATTCGAATATATGCCAACAGGTGTAAAATGCTGATGGAACTATGCCACTACTGTGAAGCAATGGTGCACATCCTGCAAATGGTGAAAGAGAAAAAGGAAAGTGAGAGGCCAGATCCAGCTTGCAGCTTAATGTAACTTGAAGAAAATCATCTGTTAACATGTTTATCTCAGAAATAACAAATGTGAAGAAACGTGATCTTACTTTACGGCATCTGGAAAATTCGGAGGCCCACCCAAGGTGTGTATGTTGCCTAGCCACTTCTTTAACAGCAACAAGAAGACGATGTTCCTCATGTGTATCCTGCCTATAAAGAACTTGCTCCTGTTTTCCAGTGACACAAACCGGAGTGTTAACCACTAAAAATGAATCTTATTCTAAGGAGGGGGGGGGGGGCATTACAAGGTAGGAAAATATGAAGCTCCTGTAGAAACACTCTCCATCTCCACGCACTGGTCTAAATGCAGAATAGGTGCAATGAAGGTTCAGTGCATTTGAATGAATTTGCACTCCTTGTCTATCAACCATTTCAAGGAGGCTGTAATGCCTAATGATGTCGACCATAGGGATTGTCTGTACAAACACAAGAACAGAGGAATTCAAATAAAAATGATCCAAGCTAGGAAGCAACAGATCTAAAAAGGGATTTTAATTTGTTATGTTGTCAGGTTCCCACTTTATAAGAAAAGCTTAAGACATTAGAAAAAAATGTAATGTCTTAGCTGATACCAACTGGTTGTTGTTCAGTGAATAAAAAAGAGCATAAACTACATTTCGTAAGTTCAACAGAAATTCAAAGACATTTAAGGTCCAACCGCCATCCAATACCAATACTATCAATTAGAAGAGGCACATAAATAGTATACAGAGTCAAACCTCATAGTTCACTTCAGGATTCGCTATTCTGGAATTTAGGTGGGAGATTCCTATCCTGCCCAAAAACTGTTCAACAGAAAATGGGTTACAATTCAAAACTTCTACTAAAACTAGCAGCAACAGTGAAGGTTAATGACAAGATGAAACATTTTGCACAAGGAAACAATTGAAAGGCAATGTGACTTTTCGAAATGTACTACAGAAATTTTAGGAACTTTATCTTGAAATTGTCTATATCGCTAACTTCGGACTGTTAGACCATTCACCAACACTAAATCATGTATATTTGGTTTCAAGTTGACTGGTTTTCTTACCAACATGACAACCAGGATATTGCCCTCAACATACCAGTACATTTTGTCGTAATATGAAGAATAAGCCAAACACTGACCGTTAATTAAATCACCGCAAGGAATAACACCATAGAGTTTTAGAGATTTTATAACGTATCACAACATCATTTATTTTCTTGAAATTCCATATCAGATCACAAGAGGGCCTATGAGTAATCAACAATGATCTAATCTGGGATGGACAGAAATGAATTCAGTAGAATTTGCCCATGCTTTTATCTCTACCCTCTGATCCTACACCATTTTATAGATGATTTCTTGCCACAATTAACTTTATCATATCAAGATTCCATACTGGAAGACAGATGGATCTCACAACCCCACATCTCAAACACAAATTGTCACAAGACTGCTCGAACCAGCAACCAATTAGGCAATTATTACAAGTAAAAATGTAAGAAATATACAGTACTATATTACCTTTCTCCAGATCGATCCCTTGTAATAATTTTCAGGACATATTGTTGCTGACTTCACCTGCTCCAGAATTAACATCGAAGTCAATTATTCCAACAAGGGAAGGGAGCAGAAAAGAGTTTTGTCACACATTCACATGATTGTTCTCTGGGGCTTCCATGCTTGCCAGTTTCAGACATTAATTAAACTAGATAGTGGAATAAGAGTTGACTACAACAGTGCAAGGACGCGCACCTACATAATCACTGAAACTCTGAAAGATGTTCGCTAGCGCAAGAAGAACAGAAAGACAAAGTCCCCAATCTCAGATGTCATCCAATTTATTGGCTCCAGCCACTAAATCCTCCCGAGGTCCTCGAGAACGGTAGTATTCAATTTCCCAAATCACAAGAAAGCAGGAATCACTCAAGAACGCAGTCAAAGATCCAAGAAACCGCACCTGGTCCAGTTGGATCGCCGTTCCCTCCGGCTCGTCTTCCTGGTCCATCCCCGCGTTCGCCTTGCTCTCTTCCAACAGCTCCTCGAACACCTCCTTCATGTGCATTCGCCCTTCCCTCATATCCCTCCACTTATTCCTCACGTCCATGCCGCTCTTCACCACCTCCGCGTCGGACATTGGCTTCTTGCCTTCCGATTTCAAGGCGCGGGGTGGGAGTGGGGGCTTGCCGGCCGTGAACTTCGGCTCACTTGCTCTCGACACGGAGGCGGCGAGGGGAGGGAGTGGGGACTTGCCGCCTGCGTCGTGCCGCCGGGAAGGAGCTCCGATCCCCATGCCTTTCCGCTGGGCCGCAGCCTCCGCGGCGGAGGGACTCCGATTTCCGGCTTCCGGTGACCCATGGGCCCGTTCTTGGAGGCGCTCGGAGGGCGGAGCCGGGGGAGGCGGCTCTGCGGCGGCGGCGGCGTTGGACTCCTCGGTCTCGACCGGTTCTTTGGTTTGGTTGCCGTCTTGGTTCTTTCCTGGACCGGAGGCCATCCTGGCGGGAAAAGCCTGACGAAATTCCGGACGGAGGGACTGATTCGCGAGTTCTGGGAGAACGAAGGGGGTGGAGTGGGAATACGTGGTGGGCGTGGTTGTTAATTCAGGAGAGTCTGGGAGCTATTTATGAGATGGAAATTAGCTGTAGTCGGTGGGTGTGCAACGTAGGTGAAGGATGCAGAAATAGATTAATCCTAGGAATTTTTTTGTTATTTTCACGATTTTATACACCACAGTAATTTGGATAATTTCTATTGATTTTTTATTACTGGGATAAAATTGTTATTTAATTTGATACATTGTGAGTAATTTACCATAGAGAAATTTCTATTAATCTTGTTTATTGCTGAAATAAATTGTTATTTAATTTGACACATTGTGACCGCGATGAATTAAAAGTAACAGAAAGAGAGGGATTGGAACCCTCGGTAAACAAAAGTCATAGCAGTTCCAATGCTACACCTTGAACTGCTCAGCCATCTCTACCCCATAATCTTATTCATTGGTGTTTTTGCTATACAAAGGTTTATTTAAGTAAAATATGCTCTAGGTACCACATTTTATACCGGTTAATGTCATGTAAATCGATATGATAGGTTGTTAAATGATGTGGAAAGTAAAAAAAAAATCCCCAATGCACACTCTCCACTCACATGGAATGACAGAGTTAGCAATGTTTTCTTTCTGGTCATTCTTGAAAAACAATTACCAGTAGGCACACAACGTTCCCACCCCCGTTTGATCTTTTGTGCGTGTAGAAATGTACTCAATCAAATTTCATGGGGAAAAAAAAGAAGAGGACACTATATAAAATCAAGCAGGTTATATCTTTTAAGGTGGAAATCCACGAGATTTCTTTCTTTGTACTAAATATGGTAAAATTTTACTCAATTTGTCAACAGGCTATCGACCATGTTGGCACCAGCAGCTTCTGTGTCAACACAGGAAAAAAACTGAAACCTAGAAGAATGTTTATTTATCTCTTCAGTGTATGCCTATTTAGGTATGGGCTCTGTCTATTTATCTGTCAACATACTAGTGCTCCTAAATCATGTCAAATTTTGTAACGTTGACGGTCCAGATCCAATCAAGTCCTCCATCATATCTAGGGATGAAAACGGTTACAGAAATTTCCGATCAACTGAGCATCGTTGCCGGAAGAATACAACAAAAAGGTGAAATGGAAACAACACACCACAGAAACGGAACGGAAACGGTAAAAGTTTAGTCGGAAATGGTACGAAAACGATAAGCCATTTGTACCACCGAATAGCTCTCCCGACCGAAATTTGTCGGAATTTTGAATCGAGCTCTCATCCATTATTTTTTAAAGCAGATGCAGATGTTTTCCCGCACTGACTGTCGCGCTGGCGGCTGGCTGCGCAGCGCTGCTGGCCAGGAGTCGATTTGCTTGCTTGCACAGGCAACCGCAGGTTACTCGAGATGTAGATACTTGCTCCAGAGTTGTTTGGTGGAGCCGGAGCCCTCCCAAACACGCCCTTAGTCGCCTGCCTACACCACCGCGGCGCCGCTCATATTCTCGCCAGCTGTTGGCTGCGAGCTGCGATTGCTCGTGAGGGACAGCAAAAGGGGAAGGAATCCAGGTGAATTCCAATAGCTATTCAGTTCTTGGCACCAAATCACAGAGAGAGGAAGATAATAATGGATCACGGGCAATAGAGATCACAAGGGAAGATGAGGGAATCAGGGTAAACGCCTCGTGAGAGAGAGAGGAGAGGATATAAGATGGAAATAAAATAGGCCATTTAACAATGTACTAGCCCTTAATAGTGGTAGAACGTGTCGGGAGACCCTTTAGAGTGGTAGAAAATACAAAATTACATTAAATATGGCACAAGAAGTGGTGTAGCTTTTTCAAGGCAAAATAAAAACTTGGGAGTTATCTCTATGATGTATGATTCACTACAGTAGGTTGTTGGTTAATAAAATTGTTCTCGATTTTGTGTATTCATGCCGTTTCGATTGAGTTACCAGTATCGACCATATCGACATGATTTCGATTGAAAAGTTTTGTTTCTGGTGTACTGATTATTCTGTTATCATTATTGTTTTCAGTACCAGCCTTTCTCTTCCCTAGCTCCGGCGCCGCGCCTTCCTTTCCGCCCGCCTGGATCCGTCGTCACCAGGGGCGTAGCCAGGATTTGGATTTAGGGGGGGGGGCGCAATATAATACGACGCTCTGGGTGCGAAGTTAGGTCCAAAATTATTGTGGTGCACTTCTCTTAGGACTTGTATAATTTCTCTAAAGTAAATGGTGTTTTTGAGTTTAGTGGACACACATTTCTTACCCCAGTGCCCTGGCTACTCTTTGCGCGACCGAGAGAATAATTGTTAGGTGATACATGTGTTGTCAACTTGTCATACACTACACTTTTAGTTCTCTGGTTATACTCTTGTCTCATCAATAAGTCCATTTAATTTTATTGAAATTATCTCATGAGTTTGATTTACCATGTGAGAATTGATTAAGAAAATAGTTAACACATGAGAAGAACCCAGTCCTGGTTTAATGAGCTGATGATGGGCCGAGCTTTCCTATGGATTGTTGGTACGGTGAGCTAAGGAGAGCAATAGGCTTAGTCTGTAGCTAAGTTTTTTTAGACTACTAGTCTGTAGCTAAGTCAATCCTTCTCGACTAGTACAAGATCTAAAATTACCGTGGCATTAGGGGGGGGGGGGCTGTGGCTACGCCCCTGGTCGTCGCCACATCCACCAGTGTGATGATCGCCATTTACACCACCCATCTAGGGTCCTCGCCGCCTCACTGTCCGCCCCCGTGACCACGATTGGTGTCGGCTTGGCTAGCTCCACAGCGAAATCCTCTATTTTCGGATGCCACAAACCCCCCAAACCCAAAACTACTAACCCAAAATCCCTAAATTTCGAACCCTAATCCTATAACTCGCTGGGGTGAATGGAGGTCACCAGAGGCCGCCGGCCATGGAGGAGATGAACCTCGGCACGATCTAGCTCGTCACGGAATCATGAGGTGAGAAATCCGATTTCACCTATCTCAAGCGATACGTTGACTTGATCTCGGAGCGTGTGTACCTGTGCAATCTGCTTACTATACCTCTCAACTCTCATCAACAGAAGGAACATCACGACAGATTGGATTAATAACAATTCAACAAGCATGTCAAAAAGTTAAAATTGCATTCCTCATGTGACATGCCAGCAGGTTGCCACGCTAGGCGACGACGGCATGGCCGCGACAGAGCCGCATAGGAGCCCATGTGGAGGCAAAGGCCAGAGCCCCCTATCTTTACACACCACTGCTCCGATTGCACATCCGTTGTCGATGGTGTTCTCCACTTCATGAATCGTGGAGGAGTTCCCACCCGCACCACCACCCATGGTCCACGTCCAGGATCATCCCCGGCTTGAAATCGCATATAGCCTCTTTCGACCTGGAGAGCGAGGAGCGGACGACGGTGATTGATGGCTCGGTAACCAAGTACTCATCTCCAGAGGAGGAGAGATGGTATATGGTGCTAGCTGAGTTCAAGGGCTACTTGAGCGTGGTTCAAACCGTAGGGCCCCGCTACCACTGGGGCGACCGTTACACAACCATATGGTTCCTTGTTGATCCCGAGAAGAGCATATGGGTTAAGAAGTTTACAATACACATGCCCAAAAGTTGGTGCTATTTAAAAGCATTGGAGATCTTGGGAGATGGAAGAGTACTGATGTTGAACTCCTTTAAGAAACACGATGATGAAGCTTTGTTTGATGCTCAGTGCATCCTTCAACCCAAGAACAGGGGCTCTTACAGACATAATGGAGAATGGTGGGGATTTCATAGGCCCGTTGACACTTTATACTGGGAGCCTCTTGTATCTCATTTCTTAATTTCCTTGCACTATACAGTGCAGCAATAGCAAGCACAAGTATACTTTTGTTGCATGTATACATACTTTTGTACAAATAAAGATTACTTGATATATATGTTTAATACTTCGAATTGGTGCTTAAACATCCGATGCGACAGGTGAAAGCCTTGATACTAGGTAAGATTGGTAGGGTGTGTATAATGTGGTCATTTTATTGCATTGAGCTCATAGGACGGTATATATGAGTTACAAAACTTGGATGATAAGGCTGAGTCCAACAACGATGGGCATATTGGTAAGGCAAATTGACATTTGCCTTCGATGCATAGTCTTTTTCATTCCCCTCACATCCTACCATCTCCAACAACAGGGGCGGAAGCAAATGCATTTGCAACTGCCCCTGCCTGCGCCTCGCCTCCTCCGCCGGAGAGGGAACAGCTGCTGGCCTGCTGCTTCACGCCGCGCAGAGGGAGAAGGGAGGCAGAGCTGAAGGGGCACCGCCGTTGCTCTGCGCTCGCGCCTGCGGGCCATGAACCCCGCCGCCGCCCCGCCAAATCGACGTGATGCTCACCGGGAGAGGGAGGGAGCCGGCAAGGGAAGCTCGATCCGTCGGCCAGCGCGTGCGAGAGGCCTCCACCGCCCCCAGATCGACGCCACCTCTCTGCTCCCCGCGCCACCGTCGTTGTTCATGGGTCTTCTTGCCCGACCGCCGCCATCTCCCCTCGATTTCGAGCTCCTCACTGCTGCGGCAACCGGATCCGGCGGGAGGCCCTCATGCGGCGAGCTGATGAGGGACGATGCTGCCTGTCGATTTGGCGCAAGGAGCTTCGTCGTCTTCCTCCCCCTTCTGGTTGGCAGCAGTGCGCTCGGCACGGGGCCCGTCTTCGCGGGGGAGGCGAGGATGCGCGCGAGCACCAGCTCGAGGTGGGCGTCGTCGACGAGGGCCAGCCGCCTGAGCATCCGGTCCATGGCATCCAGCCTCTCCGCGTCTGGCTGCTCCGCCCTGGCGAAGCTCCTCCTCTGCGACGAGCAGGCGACGCGGCCGCGCACCACCTCGCCCACTCCTCTTTCTCCCTTCTGTGCTCCTTCTCCAGCGGCGCGGGAGCAGCATCAGCCGTTTGCATTCGAGGAGAGAGGGATTGCAAATGTACATCACCTCTCTCCTCGATTGCAATTTTGCCACGCCATTTGCCTCATCTGTTGTAGGTTATGCATTCATGAACGGTAGCTCGGGGAGAGGCAAAAATGCCTTTGCTCATCGTTGTTGGACTCAGCCTAAGACATTATAGGGTTAAAGAGAAGGAACCCCAACTCCTACAAAGACCATCAACATATGCTTCAATCGTAATAATTCTAACAATTTCTCTTTTAAGCAAAAGTTTGTTTTCGCTGAAGTTTCAACTAGCATTATATCTTTCATTATTTTAATTCGCGGATCATGGAAACATTTCATTAAAAATCAGCGTGGTGATTTCAAAGAAACTCTAACTCTTATATTCAATACAGATTTTCTGGTACGTATTTCAAATAACAATTTTAGTTTGAGAAAAATCAAATTATATAAGACAAATACTCTCTCCGTTCCAAACTTAAATCCATGAGTTTCTAAAAATACAATTAGCAGCTCAATATGTAGCAAAGCACGTGCATTTTTGCTATCACAAGTCAATAAAATACAATGCAATGACAATTCATTAATATCATCATTATTTGAAGTTATAATTTTAGACTAAGACTATTTTAAAATAATTAGTATAATTATACAAAATTTAAATTGTTCCAACTCTTATAGTTGAGCGTGGTCTTTTTAACAACGAAAGTTTATGTTCTTGGTCAAACTAAAATGATTATTCATATCAAATTCATATAATTAGAAATATAGATAAATTTGAGTGGGTAAACCTGTGTGAGAAAAAAAAAGGTAGGGGAGATGAAAAATGCTCAGGTGTGATATAGCTTCTCCAAACAAATTTGGATACATCGAATTTAGTGTCCATTTCAGAGAAGGGACAGAAATTTCTATATTCATGTTTTAGTGGATTCGAGTACCCTATTTATTTATTTATTTATAGCTTTTATGTTACAGTATTCGTTTGACGTTTATTAATCTTTAGAATGTATTGGCTAGGTTTTTTTAGCGCCATATAAAATAGTGCTGCTCTTATTTCGGATCGATGGGCTCATGATGTGCGGCTGTATTTGGGCTGCATGGGTTGTACAGGTGAATCGTCTTCCATCTATTAAAAACTCCCTATATTTATTGGGTCGAAAGCAACGCTTGCTAGCCTCAAAAAAAAGAAAGCAACGCTTGCTCGGAGGCAGCCCAGTCAATTCAAGCGAAGTGCTCCTGCGGCCATATTATTTATTGCCCACGTGTGTGCTGAGCTTTCCGGTCAGCAGTTTTTTTTTTTGACAACAAACATACTTATATTAAATCCACAGCGGCCAAATTACAATCAGGTCCTCCAAAGAAGACCGAATTACAAAAAGGTCCTGGGACCAGGCAGGAAGAAGACGACTCTGTTCATGGCGATGGGGATGGAGAAGCCGCCGACGGGGGTTCGCAGAGGCGTCGCAGACGCTTACAACCGGGCGGAGACCGCGCACAAAGCGTCGGTTTAGAGCGGGTTGGTGAAGCCGTTGTAGAAGAAGCACACCGACGACCTGTAGATGTGGTAGGATTTGTCGACGGAGATAAGTGAATCGGCTTGAACCAGGGTCCCAGATGGAGGCGGCGATGTCAATCCCGCAGCATGGATAGAGCCAACTTGTTGAAGGAAGAAACTCCAGGGCCCGTGACTGCTGTGGAGTAGGGGCGGAGGCGAAGGTAGTGGAGATCGCAGCGAAGAGCAAGAGGCGTCGAGATAGCTCACCCTGAACCAGATCTGCCCAAGGCAAGATCCGAAGAACAATGGAGGCTAGAAGATCGAGTTCTTCTCTAGCCAGATCTTGGGCGGAAGCGAAGGACCACCAGCAGCGGAGGGCGGAGGAGGATGGCGGAGGAGCTGCGAGAGAAGGCGGGGAGATTATTTTATTAAACCATACCTTGGTGACGGCGGCGGCGACATCACCGACGAAAACGACGGCGATAACGGCGGCGACGAGGAGGTAGGACAAACCACAAAGGGAAAAGGCCATACGGCCGAACTACTACAAGGAACTAAACTACAGACTACTAGGAGACGGAGGACCCCACCCTTCCCGCTGCGACGAGCTCGCCGGAGCGAGCTCGCCGGAGCCGGGAGGGAGGGGTCAAAGGAGGTGGAGAGGAGGAGCCGCCTGTCGCTTCCTTACAAGGGAAGAAACCGTGGGGTGCCGGAGACTTCAGCAGTTAAATGTGGAGAAGTCATCAATACACTTTGCGAAAGGTGTCCTTATGACCACAAGAGAGGAGATCGAGAATCATCTACATGTCCAGAATAAGGCCCTAAGTTAGAAGTAGAAATATGGCAACTCATCTCATCTCAGGATCTCGGTTAACAAAGCTTTCAAATACATGAAAGATAGGGTCAAAAAAGTTTTGATTAAATCAGTTGCACAAGCAGTACCCACCTGTTCTACGTCATGCTTTAAACTACCGTGAGGCTTGTGTCAACATATAAACCGAGTGTTGCGCAGTTTCTGATGGGAAGCAAGGAAGGGAAAAAGAGGACACGCTGGATTGCTTGAGATGATATGATAAAACTCAAGTTCCTCGAGGAGTGTAGCGAACGTGGCCTCATTCGCCATTTGTTCGAGTTCATTTTGGTGATTCATGTTAACACAAGCAATGAGACTAACCACTTTGTCGAGCATGCCTTTGTAGGCATTTCTAGGTCCCATGGATGTTACCACATGTTAACATACCATGCCCAAGTTAACATGTCATACCACAAGTTAACATAACATGAACATGTTAGGCTATAAGTAATGGCATGTTAAGTATGTTAAGGATATTAAGTTGAAGCAAAGATCCAAGTTGAAGACGCGAATAAAAAGGAAGGAAAAAGACACCGTCGGATGAACCGACGGTACCATCGGTGCATAGCTTCGGTATAGTTGGTACACTGCGCAGGAGGCAAAATGAAGTTGGCACCATCGGATGAACCGACAGTTCATTTTGTATATGCACCGGATGAATTGCAGAGTAAGAGCAGCAAAGACAGTAGCACCGGATGATCCGACGGTCTGAGTGAGGACACCGTCGGTCTATCCGACGCTCAGTTTGAATCAAGACAGAGATGCGCCAAGACGAAGTCTTCAGCACCGGATGAACCGACGCCTTGGTCAAGGGAAAGCGTCGGTCTATCCGACGGTCGTGTGGAAGCTACCAGAGACGTTTTGGCCGCGGGGTCTTCAGCACCGGATGAACCGGCGCACCGTCGGTGTAATGCGTCAGAGCAGTTGTGTCAGCGGATCTTCAACGGATACGTGACGTAGAGGGCACCGGATGAACCGACGCCTAGAAAAAGCATAGCATCGGTTCATCCGACGCTACCTTTTTCAGTGACCGTTAGCCAACGGCTCTTTGGATGCCTTGGGCTATTTATACCCCCTCCACTCACCCATTTGAGGCTGCTGGATTGTGTGGAAGTGCAGAGGAGTTAAAGACACCTAAAAGATCATATCCAATCCATCCAAGTGCTTAATTATTCATCCTTAGACTTGCATGTGCTTAGTGTATGTGCTTAGTGTTAAGCTTAGCTTAGAGCTGAGTGAGTGCAAGGTTGTGTCAACCTTGTGAGGTGATTCTTGAGTGGATCAAGTTGTACAAGGTTCGCCGGAAGCCTTGGGGCCTAAGTGACCCACCGGCAATCGTCATCGACGCTCCGGCTTGGTGTGGAGCGGTGAGGACACTTTGTGCGGGGGACGTGGAGACCCCTTCCTTGGTGGAGAAGCTCCTTAGTGGAGGCGGCATCAAGGTGACCAAGGGAGCTTGGCAAGTGCCTAAGTGGCTAGCCTTTGTGGCGAGTCAAGTGGTGCTCTTGGGAGAGACTTGGTGACCGGGATGCAATACTCTTGTGTGAGTGCTTCAACAACGTGGACTAGGGGTGGCTTAGTGCCTACCGATACCACAGGATAAATCGCGTGTCAAGAGTTTGCTTCCTCTCATCCCTTTACGTTTCCGCATTTACTCTTTTGCAATCTTTGCTTGACTTTACTTTTCTAGATTAGTATCATGCTAAGATTGACTATAGGTTGCAAACCTTGTTTTGGGATGGAAGTTTCACACTAGAACAACCCTAGTTGCACATCTAGACAGTATGTTCTAGTTTATCTTCATGCAAATATAGTGAAGCCATAGGTTAAGATTTTTAGTTAGCCTAATTCACCCCTCACCCTCTTAAGCTACGACCATCCGATTCCTTACAAGGAGCTTGGTATCAAGGACATCGAACTTTTTAATCTAGCGCTGGTAGTGCGCAAGCAAGGACATCGAACTTTTTAATCTAGCGCTGCTAGTGCGCAAGCATGGCGTCTTGTGCAGGAGTCGGATTATTTGAGTGTGCGCGTCCTCAAAGCAGTCTACTACCCCAATGGAGACCTTCTCGGTGCCAAACTAGGGTCATGTTTGGATGGAGGTGTTAGTGTTAGTTTGTAGCAAACTAACAGCAAAACTAACACTTTGGAGCCAAACACATGTGTTAGTTTGGTGTTAGTTGGAACTAAAACCCAAAAAACTAACACCTACAAGAGGTGGAAATTGATGTTACTTTGGTGGACCCCACCCCTTTTCTCTCTCCTCTCCTTTTTCAAATGATTTGAAAAGATACTTTAAATGCAAACTAGCACCTCCATCTAAACATCCAAGGTATTAGTTTTTTATGTGTTAGTTTGGAGGTGTTAAAAACTACCACTACCTCTAACACCAACATCTAACATTCAAACATGACCTAGGTTCCACGCCATCGCAAGTGCGGCGTTCGATAATGGAAGGTAAAGAGGTCTTGAAGCAAGCTGATTTGGCGTAGTGGCATGGGAGAAGAAACAATGATCTGGGGGACGAACTAGCTACCAAGGGACGGTATGCTCCGGCCCTTGCCAAGCCAGCGGCCAAACCCACCACAGATGGCCAGTGATATTATCCATCAAACCATGGCTTATTAGGACAGACAGAAGTTGCCGAAATTTCTTCACCCGATGGATGTACAAAGCATCAGCAACATCCCTTGGAGTACCAGGAGGCAATCAGACTTCTGGGATTGTCATTACGAGAAGAGCGGTCTCTTTTCGGTGTGATCAGCCTACCGAATGCTAGTAAACAAGAGGGAGAAGAATTGTGCTTATTATGAGATACCGGGTAAATCACATACCAAGGCTGAAGAAAAGAATGGGGATGCTCTGGCGAGTGAAGGTCTCGTCAAAGAGGTCTTTTACAGCGCACAATACAACCTTGTAGTACTAGTTGAAAATGACTCATATGTAATAGGAAATGACATATATGTAATGATCTAACGGTTGAGATTAATTCTGTACTACCGGTTTTTTAAGCAGTAGTATTGTAGTATTGATGAGTAATATATGTAGTATAAGGGTAAGATTGGAAATATATAAAATAACATTGTTATAATTGTATCAAATATTTTATAGTTATCTTATCCACATTTCCTTTTACTCTTCGTTTCTATGGCACGCGCACCGGCGGTGACGGCGCGGCAGCACCGACGGTGCGACGGCAATGACAGCGGCCTCGCCGATGCGAGCACAAGATCCTGCCATGTCTTCATCTGTTAACTGAGCCGCCGGAGAGCCCACCCCGTCTTCATCCGCATCGGCACCGGCGGCGGCGATGGCGCGGCGGGCGGCCATGGTAGCGAGGCGACATCGGCTTCGTCGATTCAAGCACAAGATCCTACCTATTCATCACTTAACGAGCCGCCGGAGACTACCCGCCTTTCTTCATCTGCATCGGCACCGGCGACGACCACAAGCCCACAACTCCCCGCCCTGTCTCCCACTCTCCCTACTACATCGGCCTCGTCGACGCAATCATGATATGGCAGCGCCAACGTTCGTCGAAAGCAATCATGGATCCTCGGCTGGATGGTGTTTTCATCAAAATCCTTGAAGAAGTCTGGAGAGATCGCAGAGAAATGTTTTCTCTGATGACGGGGAAGCAGGCCATCAATGGGCGATGTCCTGTGGCATCTTGAGTATGTGCTGCAGCTTCAACAAGCTCACAAGCAAAATGTAGACTCTGAATCATTTGGAAGTGGTGAACTGAGATTTGATGACATATCCTTTAGCCTTCCTCACATAAGAGAGGGAGAAGAGGAAGATCACTCAAAGCCATCAATTATCAGGGAGGAAGGAGGAACCAGACACTTGAGGTTTTCAGTTTTCTGAATGCTGGAGACTCACTGAAAAATCTTGCTTTGTAGCCCTGGTCTTGATGTAAAGTGGTGTTATATTATTCTATTAAGTGTTTTAGCTGGCAGTTGCTTCTTATTCTTTTGAGTGTTACCTGCTTGAATAGTGTAGAATAATTGGATTTTATGTGTAGACTGTCAAACCGGGAAAATAGGACAGAAGTGTAAAGTGTTTCCTTGACATCTGTATGATGCAGTTTGCATAACCACCGTCCTTGTCCTTCTGCCTGTGTATGGCACTAATAATTAAATAGCTTCATCTTTAAACTTTTTGTGTATCAAGTGTTGTGTGGCAAATTCTGATCTAGTGCCATTTTGCTTTCGGTTAATTTTTTCACAAGATTTCAGTGGCAAGCCAAGGTGTTAGAAATATGGACGTTTGATCTTGTGAAACAACAAAACTGACTCCGTTTATGTGTGTTCTGTTTTGCTGTCAGTCTTGGAATGAGCTGACCCTGACCAGCTCCTACGTCGTGTCCCCTCTCTGAGCTGCAATGCTAAATGATGCGGCATATTGCAATTCCAGCTTAACACTGGGATCTGGATCGGTCAAGTGTTCGATCGCCAGCATGAGATCAGTTGAAAGATAGGTAGATACTGATATTCGCAATATGTCCTGTACTGACAGTACCTTGACGTTTCACGCAATCTCTTGGAGACAAGCTCCTCCTAGGGTGTTGGACCCTTAGATTGCAACTGGATGGACTAACCACAGCCAGTAGGTAGTTGTCAGCTCGGAGTCGCACCCTTCGTCAGTCATCTCTATCGAGCTTCTGAGTGTAGACTAAGGCCACAGCTGAAGCCGGCCAGAAGGCGTCATCCATGGCAAGAATTGGTGGGCTGGAGGGACACCGTAAAGAGCCTGGTCTTCCTCGTTCGTGCAAGGCGGTGAGTCGCACTCGCGCGATTTACACTAAGAACAAATCACGCAGGCCAGCTACGTCACCAGCCTGATTGGTCGTCTACAGCTCTGGGCAGTAAAGCAGGCATGATCGATCTGATTGGAGAATTGGCGTTGGCGGTGGCGGCATCGTAGAAACGGAGGAGCTGTGTCAGCGGACTGGAAAGGGAGGATGACAATGCGGCAGCGGCGTCGAAAAAGGAGGATGAGATGACGGCGGTGGCGGCGGCCGACCGCTGGGAGATCGACGAGAGTGCGTAGCGTAACGATGCGGCGTGCGGGAAGGGGGCATGGGAAAAATATCATAATATTTTTATAATATTATTTGAGCAAATTATAATTTTATCCATACTAAAAAAAACCGATCATACTACCGTACTACCATTTAGTGGTATTGTGTGTTGTAAAAGACCTCTCGTCAAAAGAAGTTTTTTCTTTGGAGGTTGGCCCGATACTCACTCCCATCAGGAGATGTTTTACATCGAAGAAGCATGGCTCCAACAGACATCTGTCCAATATGTTATATGTGGAGCCAAGAATTCATGGAAGCATTCCCTTTTAGTGTGCAACATGTCTAAATGTGTTTGGGCGTTGGAGAAAGAGGATATAACAGACTTTATTGGGGCGCTTCAGGAGGAGGGTGCGAGGGCATGGCTGGCGAAAATCCTCACCTTGTTGCCCCAGGAGGATATGGTGCGTGTGGTAGTGACCTTGTGGGCAGTGTGGTATGCAAGCAGGAAAACTGTACACGAGAATATTTACCAAGGACCACTGTCAGCACACTCATTCATCGAGGTTTATTGCTGATCTAGGTTTGACAACAAGCAAGAAGACGGAAGGGAGGCAACCTGAGAAGCGCTGCCCAATCTGGATCCCTCCTCCTAGCGGATGTGCAAAGATTAAAGTCGATGCAGCCACCTCCAAGAATTTGGACTTGGCATCGGTTGCAGCCATTGCTCGGGATGAATCGGGCAATTTCATTGGGGCGTTTCCAGTGGTTATCCATGGTATTACAGACCCAGAAACTTTGGAGGCCCTGGCATGCAGGGAAGGGCTGATGCTAACTAGTGACACTCTCCTCTCAAGTGTGAGAATTGCAAGCGACTGTGCCAATGCGGCCAGGAGTATCCATGGAGCGGTGATGGGGTCGTATGGCCACATCATCCCCTGTGGTCACATCATCTAGCCATCTAGGAGATCAAAGCTCAAGCGACGAACTTCCAAAAGGCTGAGTTTGTTCATGAGAAGCGGGAAGCAAACCTCGATGCCCACAACCTAGCGCGAAGCTCACTTTTCAATGTTGTAGGCAGGCATGTGTGGTTGATGAATCCGCCTTCGGGCGTTTGTAATACCTACTCTACTACTAATTAATTATAAGTAGTAGTATTCCCTGAAAAACGTGTGTGTGTGTGTGTGTGTGTTTTTTTGAAAAACGTGTGTTGAAAGAGAATGGAATTGGAACCTCTCGATCGATCTCTCCCTATCGCTCGGCTCACCCACATTTCCCGTTCTTCCATCGCAAGGTTGCTGCAGATACCGCCCGTTCGTGATTCAAGGTTGATGGCAACAAGAAGATCTCTACAGTGCTAGGATCATGGCATTTGGCAGGCCTAGAGAAATCAAAACCAGTTGTTTCCCTATTTTACCCTATGTACATCATTAATCCACCCACGCTATGAAAAAGTGCAGTCTACTCTGACCGAACAGGGATCTGTACTGAGCTGCATGAACACTGTACTACATCATCAGAGTTACAGACCAAGCTATTTTCGACAAGAAACTAATCTCAATAAGCTACAGTAGTTAACAGAATGTGATCACAATCAATTATCCCAGTGCTTGAGAATGCGATCACAATTCACATAAGAGTCAAAGCAGTAGTTAGAAGAATGCGATCACAATTCACATAAGAATCAATGTTCCAAGTCGGGACTTTTCATCCTTGTCGGAGTTTTCAGACAAGGGAGCAGCAGCTACAGAGATCATCCTATTGGCATCAGCAGCAGTTTGTTCCATCTGAAGAAGAATACACAGGTACACGCCTATCTATCTCGTCAGTGTATGCCTAATTCTCCATCTACCTCTTTCACTTAGTAATGCTCATCGTACTCACGGGAAGCAGTCGGACTCAGTTTCCCCATGCGCAGTGTGTTGATTTGGGTTCACACTTCTCACCAGTGGAGCTCTCTACCACAGCGGTCTGTTGTTCACCTGATTTCTCACCACTGCAGCTAGCTCCCTGGTCTTGACTTGCACTCTCAGCGGTCCGACTCTCCACATTGTCGGATTCCTGGATCACAGTAGCATCAGTGTTGGGGTAGATGATGTCGTAGTGCTCGTTCGAGAATAGCATGGTCACACGGGGAACTTCATGATCAGGGGGTACTTGATGACGACTTGGCCAACACGTGCTTCTTGGCATATTCTCTTGAGAGCCTTCGTCAGTGTAAAGGTCTTGACCAAATTCTAGAAACAGATACTCCACCCGCACTGGCACCTGAAGTGCGTTCACAAGTGCTGTCATCTGAACATTATCTGTGAGGACCCTCGGCGGTATAACTTCGACAAAGCACCACTGTTTTTAAAGAGTTAATGTCAGGTTTTCTCAAACAGATGCATTAGCAATCCAGATTCAGAACAAAGTAGTGCCAGAACCCAAGGGAAACTAACAGCGATACTTACATCTGTGACAGTGTAGCCTTCGTTGACCTCAGAGATATGTGGTGCAAACTCTTCACTATGCGAGCATATCCAGATAGCTGCTACCAATCTGAGGAAAGCATAGACTGACCAACAAAATGTGATGTAATAATGAGTTAGGATAGAAGTGTAGGTAGGAAATCTTGGTACAAAGGGGGGAGGGCCTTTTTACTTACTGTCGTCCGTCTTGCCATAGCTGTTGAAGTACTGAAGAAGTTTCTTTTTGCGGTAGCTGTCAAAGGGCAAATGTTCAGTTAATATGTGAAACTTATTGGCAGAAAAACTTTGAAGGAATTGTAAGAAACAAAACCTATTAGAACCTGTTAGTTGTTCGCACGTGCTTCCATGTTCTGTGTCTCTTCCATCTCATTACTTTCTTTATCAGCTTCTTAAATTCCTAAAAGAATCAGATAATCAGATAAACACTATATATTGCAATAATACTTACACAATACTGACCATTTATAGCAAGGTGTGAACAGATAGAACATCATAAGACTCATCTGTGAACCTTCTACTAGCAAACAACAACTGTTAAGATATTAGTCAAGAAAAACAAGATTACATAAGCAAGTGGGTAAAATTAAACATTTACGATCTGTTGATCACATGGCCAGACAAAGCAGCCCTTTAATGTCTCCAATTTTACCTCATTATCACTCTTCTGTCAAAGTATATATATCTCAACATGTATTCCTATTAGCATTAGATAGTTATACATTTTCAATAAATTTAAATTTGAAGATATGTAAACAGGGTGTAAAATGCTGATGGCATGTAATTATGCCACTACTGTGAAACAATGGTGCACATCCTGCAAATGATGAAAGAAAAAAAAGGAAAGTGAGAGGCCAGAACCAGCTTGCAGCTTGATGTAACTTGAAAATCATCTGTTAACATATTTATCTCAGAAATAACAAATGTGAAGAAACACAAGCTTACTTTGTGGGTTCTGGAAAATTCGGAGGCCCACCCAAGACGTGCATGTTGCCTGGCCACTTCTTTAACAGCAACAAGAAGACGATGTTCCTCATGTGTATCCTGCCTATCAAGAACTTGCTCCTGTTTTCCAGTGACACAAACCGGAGTGTTAACCACTAAAAATGAATCTTATTCTAAGGAAAGGGGAGGGACATTACAAGGTAGGAAAATATGAAGCTCCTGTAGAAACACTCTCCATCTCCAAGAACTGGTCTAAATCTAGAATAAGTGCAACAAAGGTTCAGTGCATTTGAAGGAAAATCCACTCCCCGTACAGATACCAGTCCATGCCTAGTGATGTCGACCATAGGGATTGTCTGCACAAACACAAGAACAAAGGAATTCAAATCAAAATGATTTGAACCCAAAAGCAACAGATCTAAACAGGGGTTTTAATTTGTTATGTTGTCAGGTATCCACATTATAAGAAAAACTTAAGCCACTAGAAAAATGTAATGTCTTAGCTGGTACCGACTGGTTGTTGTTCAGTGAAGAAAAATAGAGCATAAACCATATTTTCTAAGTTCAACAGTGTAACACCCAAAATTCCATCACTTAAAAAAAAATGCTAGCAACAATTAGAATTTTTATTTCTAAGGTTAATGAATTTGAATAATTAAATTTGCCTTTAAATATATGCAATGATAATTAATTAATTTAGAGAAACCAAGTGTTTGTGCATCATGTTGAATGCATGGTTTTTGAATTGATTGTGTGGTCAAAAGTTTGTCTAAAATTTTTGAAAAAGTTTTTGAGTAAAAGCTTGAAAAGGAAATAAAAGGAATTGAAAAAAAAGAAAGAGAAAAAAAACAAAACAGACCATCGCTCACCCCTCCCTCTTTCAGCCCAGCCCGATCTGCCTTTTCTTTTTCACCCGCGCGGCCCAACCTAGCTCCCAGCCCACAAAACATTGCGGCCCATTTGCACCCAGCCGGCCCGCTACCCCTCTCTCTCTCTCACTCTCACTGACGGGCGGGGCCCACTTGTCAGGGTTGCCTTCAACCTCCAGCCGCCCACCTTCCTCCCATCGCCGCGCCGGCTGCTCTGCCCGGCGTCGATTCGCTTCCCCCGCGCCGCCTCCCCTTCTCCTTTAGTGCGCCAAGCATTAACCCGGCGCCGCCCAGCCCTTCCCCTTCCTCTCCCTCCCCGAAACGGCCACGCACCGAGCCCCGGCCATTAATGGCGGCCGCCGGTGTGCCCGCCGTCCACCGCCTCGCCCGCGGCTCCTCCGCTCCCCTCACCACCTATAAAAGGCCGCCTCCGAGCTCCTCTCCACCTCGCACCGCTCAATCGAGCTCATCTCCCCCTCTACACCGCCGCCCCCAAGGAACCCGAACCGGAGCTCCGCGCCTCGCCGCCGATCCGCTCCGCCGCCGCCTCTTCTTCCCCTTCGAGCTGCTTGGTGAATTCCCCTTCTCCTCCTCTTCGTTTTGGTGCATTCCTCCCCGTTGTTTAGTGTGCCGTAGCGCTTTTTAGGCTACTCCGGCGAGCGCCGCCGCCCGCCACCGCGCGCCGCCGCCGCCAGTGACCAGGCCGCCGCCGCCCTTAGCCGCAGCCCTTAGATCTTCATCCAACGGCCTAGATCTAATAGAGCCCCCCGGTCAACAGAAGGTACCGGTCAAACCTAGGGTTGCGCCGGCCATTTTTCTAAAGAGTCCCTGTCTTTTATATATTTTGCAACCCGGTCCTTCCACCATATAAAAGCCTTGCAAGTTAGTCCCTGGTTTTATAGATAAGCCCCTAGCCCTTTCAAAAATATTCAACCGCAGTCCAAAAGCCCCGTTTTTTGCACCTAGGACCTCTAGATTATATTTATAATTATGTTTTAGCCCCTGAATTTTTATAGAAAACCCCCTAAGGATCATTTTCTTTTACAAAATAGTCCCTAGAATTTGTTTTAATCATAACTTTTCCGTCCTAGCTCCGATTTAGGCGTTTTTGGTGTCCACGCGATCGTCTCAACAAGCACGTTAGTTTTAGAAGCTTGTATTAGACTTTTAGCAATGTTTGATGTACTGTTTTATTTATTGTTTGTTTTTCTTGTGTGATCGTAGAGGACGTGCCGTTCGAGATTGAGCAGGAGCCATCTTTTGAAGAGTTTGAGCCCCAGTTTTTAGGAGAAGAAGGCAAGTGGATTTTCCCCCCCTGCATACTCTTTTTGTGTCCTAATAACATGCATGTTATCACACTTTAAATTTAATCGTTATGCATAAATTTGATGGGAAATGCCTATTAAGGAAATGACTAGATTTTAATCCTTATACCTTGCATACCTTGTTTTAAATAAATGTTTGGGTAGATAAATGCTTAGATGCTATACTTTGGGAATGGAAGTTATCTTTTAAAATGTTAAATTTAAATGGAATTTGTGTTTATGATAATTCAAGAGCATATAACTTAAAACATGGAGAACCACCCAAGAAAACAAAGTGCAACCACAAAGTCCACATGGCTCGGCTTAGCCAATTAATTAGGAGTGTAAAATATCTAATAGCCCTTGTCCCGGAAGGAACACGGGGGGCTCCGGGTTGCGGGGGTATAGCCCGGTCCTTTTGGGGTAGTAGCCTTTGCTAAGGTGCCGACCACTAGGGAGGGTTATGGTCCGCCCCGAGTCAGAATCGTCGTGGGATATTGGTGTTTTGCACGCCTTTGTAAAGGCTTCGTAGTGAACCCCTTGCCACTCACCTCGGAAGTGTTTAAGGGCTTTGCAAACCCGGGCGGGGATGGGGAACACGAACCGTGGGTAAAGTGTACAACCTCGCAGAGTGAAAACTGATCGATCAGCCGTGCTCACGGTCAAGAGCGGCTTGGACCCTCACATGATAGTTAATTAGAAATGGATTTCAAATTGTGGTTTACTTATGATTTGGAGGAATATTCTTGAAAAGCTAAGTTTTGGGGTGGTATACACTTACATTTAGTAAATAGGTGCTTGCTAATAAAATTTGACCAACTTAAAATGCTTACCGCTGAAAACCCTAGCCTACCCTTGATAGCTTTGCATTTTTCCCCACGGCCGAGTACCAACCATAAGTGTACTCACCCTTGCCATATGTGTTCGAGAGGAGGATGCCGGAGCGAGTTCTTCGACGAGTTCGATGGATTCCGAGGCTCGCGTTACCCCCGATCGGGAGCTTGTGAAGTTGGAGACGGTGTTCCATCGTCTAGCTATCGATGTTCGTGTTTAGACCTTCGTGTCTATCGATGAGTGTAATAAATTAATAAACCTCTCTATGTACGTTTTGAGTATTGTACTATGATATTACACTCATTTGTCTATCATATGTGTGAAATTGTGGTTATGGCACACGTATGAGATGCATTCGGTTTTCTTCGGAAAACGGGTGTGACAAACAGAAATTCAAAGACAATTAAGGTCCAATCGCCATCCAATACAAATACTATCAATTAGAAGAGGCGCATAAATAGTATACAGAGTCAACAGTCAAACCTCATAGTTCACTTCAGGATTCGTTCTTCTGGAATTTAGGTCGGAGATTCCTATCCTGTCCAAAAACTGTTCAAAAGCAAATGGGTTACATTCACAATTTCGACCAGAACTAGGAGCAATAGTGAATAATAATGACAAGATGAAACAGTTTGTACAAGGAAACAATTGAAAGGACATGTGACTTTTAAAAATGGCACTACAGAAATTTCAACGAACTTCATCTGAAAATTGTCTATATTGCTAATGATACTGTAACTTCAGACTGTTAGACCATCATCAACACTAAATCGTTTATATTTGGCTTCAAGTTGACTGGTTTTCTTACCAACTTGACAAACAGGATATTCCCCTCAACATCGTAAAATGAAGAATAAGCCAAATACTGACCTTTAATGAAATCACCGCAAGTAATAACACCTTGAGTTTTTAGAGATTTTACATCCTGTCACAACAACATTATGTATTTTCTCGAAATTCCATATCAGATCACAAGAGGGCCTATGAGTAATCAACAATCATCTAATCTTCGGATGGACAGAAACTGAAATCAGTAGCACTTGCCCATGCTTTTAATCTCTACCATCTGATCCTAACAATTTTGTACGTGATTTGGAAGACAGAGATACCAACCGCACATCTCAAACACAAATTGTCTCGATACTGCTCACACCAGCCACCAATTACAAGAAAAAATGTAAGAAATATACAGTCATATAATACCTTTCTCCAGATTGATCCTTTGTAATAATTTTCAGGCCATGTTGTTGCTGACTTCACCTGTTCCAGAATTAACATTGAAGTCAAATATTCCAACAAGGCAGCAGAAAAAAGAAAACTAAAACCTACCTATCCAGTCTTGTCACCTATTCACATGATTATGCTTTGGGGCTTTCATGCCAGTTTCAGACATTAAACTAAACCGAGCAAGAAGAGTTGAACACAACAGCGCAAGAACGCACACACCTACATAATCACTGAAAGATCTTTGCTAGTACAAGAAGAACAGAAAGAAAAAGTCCCCAATCTCGGATGCCGCACAATTTCTTGAATCCAGCTACTAAATCCTCCCCAAGGCCCTCAAGAACGGTAGGATTCAATTTCCCAAATCACAAGCAAGCAGGAATCACTCGAGAACGCAGTCAAAGATCCAAGAACCGCACCTGCTCCTTTTGCACCGCCGTTCCCTCCGGGTCGTCTTTCTGGCCCATCTCCGCGTTCGCCTTGCTCTCTTCTAACAGCTCCTCGAACACCTCCTTCATATACATTGGCCCTTCCCTCATATCCTTCCACTTAGCACGGGGCAGGAGTGGGGGATTGACGGCCGCGGACTTCGGCTCACTTGCTATCGAGACGGAGGCGTCCCGGGGCTGGAGTGGGGACTTGCCGCCCGCGTCGTGCCGCCAGGAAGGATCCCCGATCTCCGAGCCTTTGCGCTGGGCCGCAGCCGCTGCCTCCAAGGCGGCGGCGGCGGAGCGATTCTTCCGGTCTCCCGCTTCCGGTGACCCATGGGCTCGTCCTTGGAGTCGATCGGAGGGAGGAGCGGGGAGAGGTGGCTCTGCGGCGGCGGCGGCGGCGGCGGCGGACTCCTCGCTCTGGACCGGTTCCTTGGTTTGGTTGCCGTCTTGGTTCTTTCTTGGACCGGAGGCCATCCTGGCGGGAGCCTGGCGGGAGCGAAAGTCAGGGCGGAGGGACTGATTCGCGAATTTTGGGAGAACGAAGGGGGGCTGAGTGGGAATACGTGGAGGGTGTCGTTGTTAATTCTGGAGAGTCTGGGAGCTATTTATGAGGATGGAAATTAGCTGTAGTCCGTGGGTGTGCTGGAACGGAGGGTGAAGAATGGCGTGGTTTTTCCCTTTTGGCAATTTCCTTCTATGATTAACTACGCTTGTTGCGAAAAAAATAGAGGTAAACCGTAAGTGTTTATGGGTGTTCTTGCTATACAAAGGTTTGTTTTATGTAAAATACGATCTTACTAAAAGTAAAATATGTTCTACGTCACCGATTAATGTCATGTAAATCGATATGATAGGTTGTTTAGATGGTGTGGAAAGTAGAAAAATCAACAAGGTTATATCTTTTAAGGTGGAACCGTACAAGATTTCTATCTTCATACTAAGTACGGCAAAATCAATTTCAAAGTTCAACATGTTAACATGAAGGTAAATAATCTTATTAATTACAGCAACTCCAGCAGATGGAGTAAATTTCATCCCCTATATTCGGTTATTGGGGGTGGAGTAAAAATATTTTCATCCCTAAAACACAACTTGCTCCCGCAGTTTCCCTATTTTCCTTCCCAACTCGTGGGTCCCACAATGCCACATCATCTTCTCCTCCCCTCCCCCAAATCTTGCATCTTGCCCGCATTGCCGCGAATCCGCCCGGCGGGTGCCGCGACGTCGGTGTACTCCAGCACGGGCGCCGCGTCCGCCGCATGCTCGAGCTCTGCCTACGCACGCTCGCGCGCTCCGGCGCGGGCTCGGGCGCCGAAGGCGCGGTGGCGTGTGCCGTCACCCTCCACACCGCGGCGGCCGTGCGTGGCGCGTTGGACGCGTACATGGTCACGGTGGCCGCGGCGAAGACGCCGCCGGGGCGCGGTGCCGGCGGACGACGAGAGGGCCGCATTCGGCGAGTGGATGGTCGGGTACGGCCGTGCCCGCCGGGGCCGGGGAGCGCGTCGCCGGCGACCTCTCGGAGGCGGCGGTGGGCCGCGACAACGAACAACGGACGGCCGCGGCTCGCATCAAGGCGGGCTACACGGCGGGGGCTCCGCGGCATGAACGGGTGCAGGACGGCGTCACCGGCGCCCACCGCGGCGACCCCATCACGGGCGTCCAACTCCTCTGCGGCTAGGTCCCTGAAGCTGCTCCTCCTCCAGCGGAACGACGGACACCGATTCGGCGGCCGCGCACAACAGTCCAAGCTTCTTCCCCTTCGATTCAACCCCATTGCCCATCAATCTGGCCTCCGCGCCCGCCCGCCAGCTTCCTACGGCCGACGCCGGTCACCTCCCCAACGCCACTATCGCCTCCTACCTATCTGCATCCATGGATTTGTTGCTAGAACAGGCGGGTCAAGGCCATCCGCAATCCCACATCCAGAGATCCAGTCTTGGACTCGTGCAAGGTTCTAGCCATGGGGGAGCATTAAATTGAATGTACATCTAGAGCTCGGATGGTAGCCATGTAATTCTGCGTGGATTATTGCACTACTACCGAATGGATAAAAGTAGAGGAGATAGTGCTCTGGATGTTTCGCGTTGCATCGACGGGAAAGGAGGAGCGTCGGTGACCATGCCAGCATGTTTCAGGTGACTAATTGCTTGCTTGCTTAATAAATTGATTTGATTTGGAGGAGGGCGGCAGCGGGACCTGCGGCCGCGTGGGGAGGGAGGAGACGACGGCGGTCGCCGCGGTGGCCGCCATGGCCGGCCGCGGCGGGGGCGGGGCGAGGGGGGTCAGTGTGGAGGCAGGAGGGGGAATCGAGTGGGTCCCATTGATAGGGGTGGAGGATAGGTTCCCTTTATAAAGGGGATGAAGAGGGAGTTTTAGTCCATGGAGAAAAAAGGAAGAGGATAGGGAGGCTTCTGGAGAGGTTTTTTTAGCATCTGATCCCCTATATCACTGTTTTTTTGGTATTGGGGTGGGAAAGGGGAGCTGCTAAAGTTGCTCTTAGTTACTCCATCCCCATAAATTAAGTCATCCAAGGAATTTTAACAAATATATAAAAGTAACTTTGCTTGTTTACTATGTATATTTGATCACATGCATGTACGCACAACCTGGGATCGCAGACTGTTTACCCAGGGCCTTGTTGTCGTGGGCTCCGGTGGACGTAAGCCCTGGTAGGCGCCGACTCGTGGGTATTGCAGGTCGGGCCGGATTCCGCTGCGGCACTCTAACAAGTGGTATCAGAGCCGAAGGTCAGCATAAAGGAGTTGGGCCTAATGTGTGATGGAGGAGATTGTTGGGTTTAGTCCCACATCGGAAAAATTGATGGTGGAGGAGCGCAACATAAAGGTGGGGGCAGTCCCCACCCATTAGGCTAGTCTTTTGGGTTGAGTTAGGCCCAGAGCCTTGTTCTTGTGGGCTCCGGTAGACCGAGCCGACTCGTGGGTATTGCGAGTCAGGCTGGATTCTGCTATGCCACTCTAACAGGGGGGTACTAACTTATTTTTTTTGGATGGAGGGGGTACATTTGCAATTGAAAGTTATGGATGCATACTTTTAGAAAATGTAGTTTCAAAGTTTGTTTGATTAAAAGTAGATAGTTTTAGATTTGTTATTCAAAATTTGAGGTGTAGGAAGATTTAATATACCATCTAAAAGTTTCAAATTCAAGGTACCCATAAGTGATTAAAATGTTGAAGATGTGACATGAAATTATTTTACTCCTAAGTACAAAGTTTTGTAATTCGACTAGAAAGTTAGAGCAGTAGGAAGTTTTGAATGTGTCAAGTTTTTTTTTCAAAATGAGTATATGCTATGTATGAAGCGTCGCATACAAAAGATTTAATACAAGTCCTAGAAATGCATGAAGTTTTGAATTCCTGGTACAAGGTTGGTTTCGACATTTTCGTACAAGGCAGAGATGTAGGAAGCTTTTGATCGAATATGCTAAATAGAAATGTCTTGGTACATGGCTTCGAGGATGTAGATATATAAGGTTTTGAAGTGTAGATTTGTTTTTTTAAGTTCAGTTTACAAAATTTTGGAATGAATATAACATTTCAAAAAAAAATGTAATAAAGCACAAAGCGTTTAAGATGTAATACTCGCCAAATCTGTCTTCTTTTTTTCATTTTACTGCAACTTTCAAAAATTTATGAGAGGAAGAGAGTAGCCAAATCTACATGCAACATGGCCACCGGTTCGCGTCCAATCAAGATCGGACTCCGACAACGTCTCCTCAATTGGACAGGGTCATGAGACCAATCTGTAAACGGAACTGCTAGCGCCCGGACGTCTGATCTGGGCACTAGCATCAGACACCTTCCCGGCCACACGATTCAAATCAGGAAACGTATCAGCTGTCAGATCATGTTGTGAAGTATATTGATGTTGCGAAGTGTGTTGCGAACAACTTTTCCCATATCGCGAACAACTTTCCCCATGTTGTGAAGCATGTTGCGACCAACATTCAACTCGGCGCCCCCTCCCTCCTCCCCCGACATAGTGTACATGTTGCGAGCGATATTGCGAGTTTGTGACGAGTATGTTGCGAGCTTGTGACGAGCACGTTGTGATCAACATCCAAACATCAGCGTGTTGGGGTTATGTTGCGAGCTATGTTGCCTGTGTCCGACGCGTCAGCGCCTGTCCGACACGTCAGCGCCCGAGAGTTAGCATTTGCGATCCTTAAATCGACGAGACCGGGCCGCCCACCGCCCTCTCTCGATCACTTGAGTGTCTGCAGCAGAGACCGCATCTAGCCGGATTGCGGCTATGGGATCCGTGTCGTCCTCCGCCTATGTCGCGCTATGTTCCTTGGTCGGCGCTCTGGTTGACAAGGCGGAGATGAGGCAGCTGACGGCTGCTAGCCCACAACTTAGCGTCGAGGAGCGGGAGGATTGTTGGATTATTAATTGGGCTTGGCCCATTTAATGATTAATAATCCTAATATCTCTTTGGTTTAAAATAAATAATACCAGCATGAGTATTGAGGTGGTAAAGACTCGACTTATATGTTGGAGATTATTCCATCTATATTGAGAAGTTGAGAAAAGGACACAACGATGCCACACGCGCGCGTGCCGCCGCCGTCCGGGCCGGGCTGTGGCCGTGGCGAGGCAGGTAGGTGGCGTGAATGTCGTGACGAGAAAGATTTTACCTTACATCAATTACGGAGGCGAGGCGAGGCAGGCAGGCGGCGTGCATGTCGTGACGGGACGAGAAAGGTTTTACCTTACATCAATTACGGGAATTTACTTCCTTTTTGATGATGCACTATCTCGTAAGTGCTTTAACCCGTGAGATTCCATAAGTGCTCAAGCACTTCAACTCCTGGCGCTGGCGTCCCTTCTCCTCTCGTCTCTTCGCTTACCCGTGAAGTCCTATGTAATGCCCTGTCAGAATTGGTTCGATGATAATACACAACTCGCTGTGAAACAGATCTTCCCGTCCCATGGCTTGAGCGCACAGGTCTGTGGGAGAGTAGGAGCCTCCGGAACGTTTGTCAGCGTCAAGTTCATCTGATCGGGTGAAGACCGGCGATCACGTTTTTGGGGAGTGCTTGCAACACGTCTACTCGCACTTTGACGTCTTCTACGTGCTACTTCTCGGTCGTCTTCCTCTTCACACAAGGGAAAGGAGCCAGGATCGGCACTGCAACCTTTCTGCACGGCATCGAGCGGGACGACTACATCAACAAGCGCTATGTCGACTAGCGCCGGCTTGAATGCCTCTGGGTATAACCTCTTTCGAATCCTTGTTGTACCGAATATTGTCTACATATTTGAATATTTTGCACGATCACATATGTTCATGAATATTGTCACTAGTATGCTATTACTTTCAATTTTCTAGATTAAATTACTCGTTAATTTGGCTAAATTTCCAACAATCCAAAAACGTATTAGGCCTTTTACGAGTACCGGCTTTGCGAGCATGCTGAATCCCAATGTTTTTGATGGCACTAATTACAAGAGATTGCGCCAGAGGTGCATATTATGGATGACCTCCATGCACTGCAACTATGTGGTCGAACCTAGAGCTGTTGGTCCGCATACTCCTGAGGAGGATAATGCGTTCCATGATGCTGATGTGAGGTTCGAAGCGAGGACTACTAAGCGTGCTTGGGGACACCATAGTTGATGCATATGTGCCTCTGCAGTCTGGTAAAGAAATGTGGGATGCACTTGAGGCACGCTATGGAGTATCTGACGCCAGCTCTGAGTTGTATGTCATGGAGCAGTTTCATGACTATCGAATGGTCGATGACCGCTCGGTAGTGGAATAGGCTCATGAAATACAAGCACCGGTGAAAGATCTCGAGATGCATGGTTGTGAACTCCCTGACAAGTTTGTAGCTGGATGCATGATTGCAAAATTGCCACCTTCTTGGACAGAATTTGCAACCTCTCTGAAACACAAGAGACAGGAGTTTGACGTTGCTCAACTCATTGGTACTCTTGATGTGGAAGATAAGGCAAGGGCAAAAGATGTTAATGGAAAGAAAGTTGCAGAGGGTGGTTCTAGCACACATGTGGTGCAAAAGAATCGTCCTAAACCACAAAATAAGAAAAACCAGCAAGATGTGAAACCAAAGAATACTACTTCTTTCAAGAAGAAGAAGGACAAGGAGAAACACAACTGCTTCACTTGTGGCAAACTTGGGCATTTTGCTAGAGATTGCCTAGATAAGTGGAAGCCAAATCAGAAGTAATCAGTGAACATGGTTGAGGCTGAAGGAGGAACCTTGGGGTATGGTAATTTATTCCATACAGTTCTTTCAGTTTTTAATTCACCTGATTGGTGGGTTGATACAGGAGCCAATATACATGTATGTGCTGATAAATCCTTGTTTTCTTCTTTTCAGGTCGGGCGGGCTGCCTCCTTGTTGATGGGAAACGGAGCTCATGCTTCTGTTCGTGGTGTTGGTACGGTCGATCTGAAGCTTACTTCGGGAAAGACCGTGCAGCTGAAGAACGTGCAGCATGTCCCCTCAATAAGTAAGAACTTGATTAGTGGCTCTTTGCTTTGTCGTGATGGTTATAAACTAGTTTTTGAGTCGAATAAATGTGTCTTGTCGAAGTTTGGAACTTTCATTGGGAAAGGCTATGAGAGCGGAGGCTTGTTCCGCTTGTCTCTATGTGAGAATGATGTTAAGTATGTGAACCATATTAATAATCATGATGAGGCGAATATGTGGCATTCGCGATTATGTCATATTAATTTTGGTTGCATGTCTCGCTTAGTTGGTTTAAATTTAACCCCGAAACTTAATTTAGTCAAAAATTCTAAGTGTCATGTGTGCGTTGAATCGAAACAACCTCGCAAGCCTCACAAGGCTGCTGCGGCGAGGAACTTGGCACCTCTAGAATTAATTCATTCTGATTTATGTGAGATGAATGGTGAGTTGACTAAAGGTGGCAAAAGATATTCATGACATTTATAGATGACTGCACTAGATTTTGCTACGTATATTTGTTAAAATCAAAGGATGAAGCACTACATTGTTTTAAAATCTATAAGGCCGAGGTAGAAAATCAACTTGAGAGAAAAATTAAAAGGTTGTTGTCCGATCATGGAGGAGAATACTTCTCAAATGACTTTTCTGAGTTTTGTGCGAGCACGGTATAATTCATGAGAGAACACCGCCATACTCCCCACAGTCCAACGGGATTGCCGAGAGAAAGAACCGCACTCTAACAAGTTTGGTTAACGCTGTAGCGATCTAGGCCCTTTCGCACCTTTGGTAAGGGTGTGTTTCGGTGATAAATGACAACCATGTGCTTGTGACTAACCTTTGTTTTGAAGCGGATTTCTATTTGGGTTATTGTCACGAGTATGGAATGGAATGAGACCCCTCAATTTGAATTTATGGGCTCAATCTGGTCGAAGACTGCAAGGATAAGGACTTTGTTAGTTCCAAGTGTCGCAAAGGAGATGAAGGACACTTGGATTACTAGTTTGTAGTTTCGACCGTACTATTAAGAGGGGTTCGTACACTAGTAGCTTGACCATGCACTCGAAAGCCATAATTTATGCACACTCATGTTCCTTGGATCCTATCTAGCTCAGAGAGTTCATGGAAGCAAGGTTGAAGCAAAAGAATCGACGGAAAACTCAAAGGCGCTGAATTGGATGAGTTGAAATCAACTTCATAGCGTCGGATGATCCAACGCCCAACATTTAACTCGCGTCGGATGAGTTCTACAGCCAACTGGTTCAAAACGGACCGTCGGATGAACCGACGGTATAGGCATCGGTTCATCCGACGCCTTAGGGTTTGGCGACAGTTCTGGTCAAGGGTCTGGGCTCAAGCATCGGACGATCCGACGCCTTGACCATCGGTTCATCCGACGGTTGCATTTAAATTCAACAGAGCCGCGCCAAGACTTCTGCTTCAGCACCAGATGATCTGACGCCTGGTTAGTGCTCACAGCGGTTCATCTGACGGTTTGTTTCAAATCATACAGTACCGCCCCGAGCGGGGTGCCTTCAGCACCGTATGATCCGATGGGGCGTCGGTGTATAGCGTCGGTGTATTGTCTGGGTTTCAAGGTTCAACGGCTATATTGGGCGCTGTGAGTGACCGGATGATTCGACGCTTAGCAGGGGGGCACCATCGGTTCATCCGACGGTACAACTTTTTCAGGGGACTTTTCCAACGGCTAGCCACCTTTGCTAGGCCTATATATAAGCCCCCTTGCCTCTCTAGAGCTGCCTTTGCCACTCTGAAGATCTACTGCAGCCTAGGAGAGAAGGAGAGTGTGTTCTTGCTTATTGAGATTTCTCTTCCTCTTCATTGAGGTGTTCTCTCTTAGTGAGCAAGAGTTTCAAGGTGCATCCATGGCTTAGCTGAGTGCTCAGGTCAAGTGAAGGTTTGCGGGCTTGTTACTCTTGGAGTTTGACGGCTCCTAGACGGTCTAGGTGACTTGGGGGTTCTTGGTGAGCTCTTGGAGATTGTGGGAGCCTCAAGACAAGCTTGGTGTACACGGTTCGAGACCCACCGTTCCGGAGATGGAGAACGGGTACTCTTAGTGAGCACTTGTGTCTTAGTGACTCAAGGGGGAGCGATACTCTAAGTGAGTGCTCCAACGTGGACTAGGGGGAAGCGTCAACTTCTCGATACCACGGGAAAAAATCCGATCGCCTCTTGTCCATCTTATTTACTTCTAGCACTTACTTTCAGCATTTTAATTCCTCTCTCAAGTTTCTTTGTCTTTGTTCTAGCTTGTTTCGCTTGTGTGCTTCATATCTTGCCTAGGTTGTCATATTGCCTCCTAGTGTGTTATTTGCTAAGGAAACTTGTGTTAGTGTGCTCTAGAAGTAGAGAAGAACCTTTTTAGTATGGGCAACACTAGTTGATAGGTTAAGGTTTTCGTTTTTCCTTTAGAGCTTGAAAACAAGTCCCATATTCAACCCCCTTCTATGTGTCTAGATCCTACAAGTGGTATCAGAGCTAGGCTCCCTTTTGCTTGGCTTAACCGCCTAGGGAGATGGGGAAGGGAAGCGGCAATGGCCCCCCAAGGTTGGCGGGGAAGCGCTTCACCTTTTGGGCGCATAGAATGGCTAGCTATCTTCAAGCTCAACATCATGATGTGTGGCGCACTACCTTGTATCCGTTGCCTTCGGTTCCCACCGAGAGTGAGGCTAAGTGGAATGCACGTGCTAGGAATCACATCTTTGAGGCGCTAGATGAGGAGTTGTTTGATCGGGTCTTTGCTAAGCCCACCGCCCATGAGGTGTGGAAGGAACTCAAAGAAATTCATGTGGGTAACAAAAAGATCCGTGAGGAAAAATATGAGTTGCTCAAGGTGGAACTCAATGAGTTCAAAATGAAAGATGATGAGGGGGTAGAGCAAATGTACTCTAGGATGGGGGTTCTTATTCAAAGTATCAATGCTCTCGATGTTGCTAACCTTTTCGAGCAGGAAATCATCCGAAAAATCCTTCAAACGCTTCCCAAGCCAAAATACAACATCGTCAAGGCACTTCTCTTTGAGAAGGTCTTCACCACCCTCACCATCACCGAGGTTGTGAGCAAGATTCGCTCCCACGAGATGTTCATGATGGAAGACATGGAATCATCTACCTCACACTCAAGCGCCAAGAAAGATCTTGCACTCAAGGCTAGTGAAAAGGGGAAGTCCAAGAAGATCAAGGAAAAAGCTCCTTCTTCCTCAAGTGAAAGTAATGATCCAAGTGACTCAAGTGAAGCGAAGAGCGATGATGCTAAGCTTGCTCTTCTCATGAGGAAGACCACAAGAATGCTCTCCAAGATTGGCAAGAAGGGCTACAACTATGATCCTAAGAAGCAAAAGTTCCGGTCATCAAGAAGAAGTGGTGAGGGAAGCAATCGGAAGTGCTACAATTGTGGTAGCTATGATCATATCTCATATGATTGCCCCAAGCCCGACAAGAGAGTGTCAAACTCAAGCAAGAAGAATGATGAAGATGACAAGGATGCCAAGTACTACAAGAAGAACTCATCCAAGAAAAGTCATCAACCAAGCCCTACCACAAGAAGAAGGGTGAACATCGTTCTCTCTTGGTCAATGAATGGGTGACCGGGGGTGAGCCTTCAAGTGAGTCAAGTGAAAGTGAAGAGGACAAGAACAAGAAGATCGCCGGCATTGCTATCATGGATTATGAGCCTCCACTTCCACCTCCACCTATGTGCTTCATGGCAAAGCACTCCAAGGTGAGCGATAGTGATAGTAGTGGATCCTCTAGTGATGATGATCTCTCACCTCTTGCTCTTAAAGATCTTCTTGATGAATACACCTCCATGATAAAGAAACAAAAGAGTAAGCTCAAAGCTCTTGATGAGACTCATGAGAAACTTAAGCTTTCATATGATGAGTTACTTGTAAAGCACAATGACCTTAGCAAAGAGCATGATGCTTTGGTAGTGTCTAACAAGTCACTTAGAGATGACCACAACAAGTTACTTGATAAGCACAATGAGCTAATCGTCAAGCATGACGACATAACCGTGCTTAACAAGTCTCTTGAGTCAAGTCATATGAAGCTCAAGAAAGAACATGTGCTCTTAGAGATGAATTATCAAAAGCTTGAGCTTGCTAGTGAGGACATTGATTCTAGTGGGCATGCAAATGCTAGAGAAGTCACTAAAGTCAATGCCTCCACCTCATGTGATGATCTAATTGAAAAACCTAAGGTCTTGCTTAATGTTGAAAATATTGCATCTTCCTCCAAGACTAACCATGATAGGGTGAAAGCTCTTGAAGAAGAAGTGAGAAGCTTAAGGTCTTGTGTAAAGACTTTGGCCAAGGGTGAGGAGTTGCACAAGGAGATCCTCTACTACAATGCAAGAGATTATGGGACAAAGGGGCTTGGTGCTTTACCCAATCCCATCAAGGAAACTCCTAAATCAAAGGAGCTATATGGGTGTTTCATCAATGAAGTTGGATCTTATTGTCAACATTGCAAGGTCACCGGTCATCACACAAGGGAGTGCCCAACACCTACTCGCCCCTTGCCCACCTTGCCTAGCAACTACAAGTCCATGTATAATGACAACCACTTCTTGTTGATGAAGAAGAACAATGGCAAAGTGGCAATCAAGTTCATTGGGGCCAAACCAAAAGTCAAGCCACCTAGAAGCTTATGGATTCCTAAAGCTCTTGTCACTCACATCAAAGGGCCCAAACTAGCTTGGGTTCCTAAATCTCAATGCTAATTTCTTGTGTGTAGGTGAACTATAAGGCTGGAGGGAGTCATTGGATACTTGATAGTGGTTGCACTCAACACATGACTGGCCAAGTAAAAATATTCACCTCACTAGTGGATGATGCGGGAGATCATGAACAAGTTTCATTTGGTGATAACTCTAAAGGAAGGATCTCCGGATTGGGTGAAATCTCTCTAACTAATGACTTATCCCTTTCCAATGTTCTCTTTGTGGATTCTTGTAGTTATAACTTGCTTTCCATTGCACAATTTTGCGACCTTGGTCTTTCATGCACATTTGATGATGAAGGGGTCACAATTACTAACAAGAAAACTAATGAAGTTGTTTTCAAGGGATTCCGCTATGGCAATCTTTATCTTGTAGATTTTACATCCCGTGAAGCAAACTTGACTACTTGCCTCGTCTCGACTACATCCAAGGGTTGGCTATGGCATCGTCGCATTGCACACATAGGCATGAGCCAACTCAAGAAAGCTTTCAAGAAAGGCATGGTCCTTGGTGTGAAGGATGTTACATTCGAGAAGGACAAGTTGTGTAGTGCATGTCAAGCCGGCAAGCAAGTTGCAAGTCATCATCCCATGAAGGCTTATGTATCTACCACAAGACCATTGGAGCTCATTCACATGGACCTCTTCGGACCAACTACATACAAGAGTCTTGGTGGTAATCTCTATTGTCTTGTCATTGTTGATGATTTCTCACGCTATACTTGGACTTTCTTTTTGGAGGACAAGGGCAAGACATTTGATATCTTCAAGAAGTTTGCTACTAGAGCCCAAAATGAATTTGGGTCATCCATGGTGAAGATAAGGAGTGACAATGGGTCGGAATTCCGCAACACCAAGGTGGAAGAGTATTGTGATGGTGAAGGCATCAAGCATGAATTCTCCTCAACCTATACACCCCAACAAAATGGTGTGGTTGAGAGGAAGAACAAGACACTCATCACTCTTGCTAGAGCTATGTTGGATGACTATGGAGTCTCGCAAAGGTTTTGGGCGGAAGCTATCAACACGGCATGTCATGCTTCAAATAGAGTGTATCTCCACCGACTCATGATGAAGACACCATATGAGCTACTCATTGGGAGAAAGCCCAACATCTCTTACTTCCGGGTGTTTGGTTGTAAGTGTTTCATTTTCAAGAAGAAGAAGCATCTAGGGAAGTTTGAGAGTAGAGTAGATGAGGGCATATTTGTTGGTTATGCATCTAACTCCAAAGCATACAAAGAACTCTTCATTTGTCAAATTTATGTTGATGATATTATCTTTGGCTCTACTAATCTCAAAGTGTGCAAGGATTTTAGTGAACTCATGACTAGGGAATTCGAGATGTCAATGATCGGAGAGCTCAACTTCTTCCTTGGGTTTCAAATCAAGCAATTGAAGGAAGGGACTTTCATTCATCAAGAGAAGTACACTAATGATATTCTCAAGAAGTTCAAGATGGATGATTGTAAGCCGATCAAGACCCCAATGCCTACTAATGGACATCTCGACCTAGATGAGGGAGGTAAATCGGTTGACCAAAAGCTTTACCGTTCTATGATCGGTTCTCTTCTTTATCTTACCGCATCTAGGCCCGATATCATGTTTAGTGTTTGCATGTGTGCTCGGTTTCAAGCCAACCCTAAAGAATCTCACCTAAGTGCTTTAAAAAGGATCCTTAGATATTTAAAATACACACCTAGCATTGACTTGTGGTACCCCCATGGTGCTTGTTTTGAGCTCTTGGGTTATTCGGATTCGGACTTTGCCGGATGTCGAGTAGACCATAAGAGTACTTCGGGTGGGTGCCATTTGCTAGGTCGCTCTTTGGTTGCTTGGTCCTCTAAGAAGCAAAACTCCGTGGCCTTATCCATCGCGGAGGCGGAATACATTTCCGCGGGGGCTTGTTGTGCTCAAATCCTTTATATGAAGCAAAGCCTCTTGGATTATGGTGTGGTTCTAGATAGGATTCCCCTCCTTTGTGACAATGAGAGTGCCGTAAAAATTGCTAACAACCCGGTTCAACACTCTCGCACCAAGCACATTGATATCCGTCATCACTTCTTGCACGACCACGTTGCTAAAGGGGACATTGTCCTTTGTGGTGTTCGCTCCGAGGAGCAATTGGCGGATATATTCACCAAGCCTCTTGATGAAAACACCTTTTGTAGGCTTCGGAGTGAATTAAATGTGCTTGATGCGTCCAACATCATGTAATGCTTGTCATATAGTTTGCATTTGCATATGTACATGATTAGGGGCTTGTCTAACCTTGATGAGATAGTGATGAGTATGGGTTTTGCTTGGGCGGTGGTTCTCTTGTTTCGCTCAAGGCATGAAGAAAGGCTCATCATGAATAAGCTCATTAAGGGTTCAAACTTGGCAAGATAGTTTACCTTCTCGCTTTGCATGTCATGTAGATGCACTCATATTTATTTTCATGCATTTGTTCTTGCATAGCATTGCGTGAGAGAAGTCACAAAGGAAACTCACACTATGAGAAAGTTGCTTAGCGCTCAATGCAAATCAACAACTCTTAAGGTGTGATGAGACAAATGATTGTGCTTAATGCCTATTGAGTTAAGTCCTAGCGAGCTTATGGTGTCAATCTCTAAGTTCGAAGGCAATTAACTCATACATTCCCTTTTTTGGAGCTCCCTCCCTCCTTTGGTTCTTATTTTGCCTATTTTTATCTATGGTTTATCCCTTTTTAGGGAGTTAATTGTGTATTATAAGTATTTTGCAAAGGAGTGCTTGAGGGGTGAGGTTGTCACTCAGGATTGATCCAAAGATGTGCTTGTGTTGGCTTGTGTGTGACATTCGACGGATCAAAAATGAGAAATAGTTCAACAAAATCGAATTGTCACCGTCGGATGAACCGACGCCCTGTAGGTTCTGGCGTCGAAACATCCAGTGAAGGGGTCTGGGCGCTCAATTGCTTACTGTTAGAAATTTTCGCACCGCCGGATTGTAACGCCCGCGTTTTTAGCTCTAAACAAATCACCTACTAAATCATGCGTAATTTCAAAAACTGATCCGCCGAGCTCAATCACCATTCAAATCCTAGCCACTGCCCTCTCTCTCTCTCGCGCTCTCTCTCTCTCCCCGACGCGCGTGCCGCAATTCCCGCCGGCACCGCACCTCGGCCGCACCCCTGCGCGCCTTCCCAACACCGCGGTCGGCCACCGGCCGGGAATCCCGCGCACGCCGCGGTCCCGGTGACCGGTCCGCCTCGCCATCACCGCCGTCCCGGAAAATGCGCCGACGCCCGCAAAACCGGGAAAAACCCCGCGAAACCCTTCCCAAATTCCCCTGGCAAATTCCCGGATTTTTCCAAAATCCCTTCTCCTATTTTTCCTCCTCTTTTCTTAATTTCCCTATTTTCTTTCCTTTTCTTATTCCATTTCTCCTCTTTTCCATCTTTCTTTTTTTCCTCCCTTTTTCCTTTTCTTCTTTCTTTTCTCCTTTCTTCTTTTCCTTTCCTCTCCTTCTTCTCTCTCCCTCCCCTTCCTCCTCCTTCCTTCCGTGCGGCCGGCGCCGCGCCCGACCGGGCGCCCGACGGGGGTTGACCCGGCCCGCGGCCTACCGCGCCCGGCCGGCGGCGCGCCGGGCCCGCGCGGGCGGCGGCGCACGCCACTGCGCCGCCCTCCCCTCCTCCCTGCCGCGCACGGCCGAACGGTCCGGCGACCGCCATTAAAGGCGAGCTCGCCGGACACGCCACCGTGTCGCCCTTTCTCCTTCCCGAACCCTGCACGACGTGTCCAATCACACAGCACGCGGCCCCCACCGCGGTCGTCGTCCACAGCCCCGCCGGAAATCGTCAACGGTGAGATTTTTCCCCCACCGCCATTGACGCCCCTAGAAGCTCCTCGAGCTCGGCGGCCGAACCGCCTTTCCCCGCCTATAAAAGGGGCCAGCCGCTTCCCCGGCCGCCGCACTTCACCACGGCCACCTCCCTCCCCTTGCCGAGCACTAGAGCGCCGCCGCCACTAGCACCATCACCACCGGTCCGCCACCGCCCGTGGAGCCGTCCCCTCGCGCCGCCTCGACCCAAGGTGAGTGAGGGAAAAGAACCCCCTCGTCGCCCTCCTCCTTTTCCCCCTCTCGCCGTCCGCATTCGTGGCCGGGAGGCCGGCCGGCCGCCGCCGCCCGAGCCCCTCTCCTGCCTCTGACCGGGGCACAAGCCAGAGGAGGAAGAAGGCCATTTGGCCAAAAACCCCCCTGCCCCTTTCCTTTTTCCCCAGAACCCCCTGTCACTATTCCCTCTCTCTCCCTTTCCTTTCATTTAGCCCCTACCCTTTAAACAAATCCACCAAAACCCCCTGCCCTTTTACAAATAAATCCCTAAGGCTATTTTAGTTAACCCTCACCTTACCTAAGTATTATATTTAGGCCCTTTTATTTAAAACTAAATTACTAACCGGCCCTAATTAACCCCAAACATCTCTTAACCCGACATTTCATGCGCGGGTTTAATCCCAATCACGCCTAACCCCCCTCCTCATGAATGGAATTTACCAATAGGTCCTTAATATCTATAACCCCCTTAACCTATCCCCTTTTCATACACGCCCTTCCTTCTCGGTTAAGACCAAACCCTACCGCGCCTATATATACCCCTCCTCCGCTCACTTCCCCCTCCCCGAGCTCGGTCGGAAACATGTGTGCTAATGCGCTTGCTTGCTTATGTGTGCGCTATAGCCGACGGAGTAGACGGAGGAAGGTACCCCGAGCCGTGAGATCGAAGCCGACTACCGCGAGCGGGGAGCCCGAGGTCCCGAACGCCGAGCCGGCCCTCCCCGAAGACTTCGAAGACGGCAAGTTCAACCTCCCCCTTTGATGCATGCTTCTGTCCTAGTTTTATAAATATAACCTATACCCGTTTTATAAATTGCATATTGTTTTACTGCAAAAACATGGTAGGATAGCCACCCTTGATTGCTATGATTGAACCATGTTTTGGCCTAAATGAGTGCTTTAAAAATGTGTGAGTGCTTTTAAAATGTGTGAGTGCTTTCAAAATGTGTGAGTGCTTTAATAGCAAAAGGGGATATGTTTGGAAAATGAGAAAAGAAGCTCGGGTAGACGGGATGGACGTGTGTGTCGGGAGTATGGGTGAGCTCGTACCGTGTGGTTGAGCGTGTTGGGAGTTGTCCATCTTGTCGGTTAAGGACCGGGTTGCGTGACATCTCACCGACCCAAATCATCGTACAACCACTCGACCGTCGTATGTGGCAACGGCTTAGCATAAACCCCACTAGTTAATCTACTTGCCATCCGGTGTGCGGGTGAGCGCGGGAGACCAAGGAGTAGGGGTACGCTCGTGTGAGGTATGCCCCGGTTATGTGGGATAACCCCTTGGTTGCTTCCGTGGTGGCTCGTAGAGTTAGCTAAGGTGGGTAATGGCTTTGATAGGATCCGTACCGCACCGAGGTGTCCGTGTGACGGTACCCTACTTGTGGGTAAAGATGTACAACCTCTGCAGAGTGTCAAACCTATTCGAATAGCCGTGTCCACGGTGTTGGACGAGTCACGGTGTGGTCACAAAAACTAGTGTTTGGGATGGGATGTTTTCTGGCGTGAGTTGTTCTCTGGGTGAAGTGTGTGGCTGTGTGTCTGGGCTACGACGGACGGGAAGTCCGGTAGATCCACAGTGGTTTTTCCTAAAACAATTGAGTTACTTGGGTTATGAAAATGATTTGCGTAAACCTTTTTGAAATGAACCCCTGCATGTGTAAGTTTGCTAAATGAACCTTAACCTGATCCTTGTTATACCTTATGCATGATTCTGCTTATAAGCCCCTCCGTGGGTGGGGTTGGATTTGCTGAGTACGTATGTGCTCACCCTTGTTTTACTAACTATTTTACAGAGGAGGATCCCGATTACATTCCCGAAGACGTTGAGTAGGTCGTGCCTTACACCCAACCGTGCCTGTGTACCCAGGGCCCTACCGATAGCTTCCATGGTGTGGTACTCTGAGGAGTCTATGGAAGCCTTTGCTATCGTAGTGTGGTCGCTACCGTTCGTGTTGTTCCTTGTAGCGTTGGCACTACCGTGCCCTTTTTGTAACCGTAATGTAAAAGACTGATTCCACCTGTTGTAATAAATGTGCTACCAGCCTCCTGGGACTGGTATTGGTGTCACATTTGGTCACCTCGGATGAGGGGACACTTCAGGTGGTATCAGAGCCGTAGGTTGGCCGTAGGACATGACCCCTAGGATACGAGACCTCCTCTGGCCCTCTCTAACCTTTCCTTTGCTAAACTCACCTTTTCCCAAATCCTTACCTTGATTCTTGCCTGTTTCCAGATGCCTAACCCCGAGTGGAACGGAGGAATTTGCCCCGTCCAGCCTGGCCTCCCTAATCTATTGCTACTCAGCCTAGAGCGCGCCGGAGTAAGGGATCCGCCAGAGTTCGTCTACGGGGAGTACGAACGCTTCGGCACCCTTCGGTGTAAGCCGCCGATCTTTGTGGGAAGGAGCACGCTTTACCCCGACATAGAGCCATGGTTCGTCAACGCCACTGGTTTTCGCTTTGCCGACACCTACCCCAAGGCTGCTCGGAAGGCCCTGCGTCAGCTACGAGTGGTTTATAGACAGCACCTCCGAAGGACTCCAATGGGATTCTTTCCACCCTCCGGAGGAAGAGGACGCTCGTGGATTGATCGCATGAGAGGTTTGGAACGAGAGGAAGAAGACTTAGAAGAGGCAGTCTCCCACCTATCCATATACCTCAGAGGCCTAGATCACCTTTATCAAGAGCAAGCCCAGCAACTGAAGCAGCAGATCGACAGAGCGGAAAGAGCAGAACAGAGGATAGAACTAGAAAGGGTGAAGACAACCATAGCAGAAGTTGAACTACACAACACAAGGCAAGAATACCTCAGGGAAAGAGAGCGCACGCTGTTGGCCCATAAAGCCCTATGGGATGAACTGAAGGAGCGTAGAAGCAGAGATGAAGGAGCCGAACGAGAAGAGAATGAACCCGAAGAAACCCACCGGGACAAAGGAACCCGGACCGAAGATGAGATGCGGAGCAAGATCTTCCACTAAAGAAGCGCCGCATCCAGCTAGAGGAAGAGTCACCATGAGGATAAGACTAGGGTGTTAGGCTAGAAGTTGAGTCCTAGTAATAAGTGTACCCCGAAGGATGTACCCCAACCTTCCTACTAAATAAAGTCATCCATCTTTTGTACCCCACCACAACCTGTTCAACCCTACCTTTGTTTTCAGATGGCGGAAGATGGATGGACCCAAGGCGTGTGCCAGGAGGAGCCTGGTTTTGCTCGCCTGCTCATCAACTCCCTGGAGCGCCTCGGTATCACTGAGCACCCTAGGTACTACAGCAGAGAGTACGAGCAACTCGGCACTCTTCGCTGTAGAGTGGTCCTCTCCGTCGCTAGAAGCAACCGCCACACCAACATCGAGCCGTGGCGCGTGACCGCCACAGGGTTCCGACACCGGGACACCTACCCTTTGGCCCTCAGAAAAGCCCTCCGCTATCTGTGCCGAATCTACGAGGAACACCTCGTCCCCACACCAATGAGGTACTTCCCTCCTGCCATCAGAACCCCAGTTTGGCAAGCCCGCATGAGGAACCTGGAACGACGTCGCCACCAAGAAGACCCGCTGTACCATGTAGTCGCCTACCTTGTCTCCCTGGACAAGCTCTTTGATGACCAGGCCAGGCACTTGAGGGAGCAGATCAGCCGGGCCGAGCAAGCTGAAGTCACAGTACGGATGCACCAAGTCCGAGTGGCTCAAGGCCGAAGCAAGGACCGCGGCCCGCCATAGCGGTGAAGCCGTCGCCCGGGGAAAGCCTCAGGAGGATCCAGGACCAACGCATGCAAGAATGGACCCACGGCGGAACACCTGTTCCCGCCATTGGAGAAGCTCAAGTCCTGCTGGGAACACCCCTAGTAGGATGGGGAGGAACCATAGAAGTTCCACCAGCACCACCAGCAGTCACCGAACCCCCAACAGCTACCACCGAAGCCGCGGCACGGCCGCGGGGGAAAACGGTAACCCGGGAGACGGGGAATGACGACGAGCTGCTCATTCCGCTGGAAGAGCACTCGACCCCAGAAGACAACTCCCCTCGCGAGTAGTGTGCCCCAAGACCCAGGGAATGAAGCCGTACTGGTCCAAGTCGCGCCCTTAGTCCTTAGTCGTGTAGTGTGTCCGCGTAGTCGGGATGTATCCTCCTCACCAGATTGTAATAAAAACTTGTTTGTGCTTGCTTGATTGCTATGTGCTTGTCGTGTGCTTACCGGCAGAGTAAACCCTGCCTTTTCAAAAAGAAATCCGTTATAATCCACTTAAACATCACATAAAACTAGACCTCTTAGAAAACCCGTTTCTTTACAGATGGTTTCCAGGCGCCCTGTCAGGACCCACCGATCGGACGCTGAGGGATCGCAAGCCGATCGGAGGGAGCGTCTCCCCGAACAGGAGGTTAACCAGAATGAAGAAGGAGGAGAGAACGTGGTCCTGCCACCACCACCCCCTCCTATTGACTTGGCCCAAGTCTTAGCCAACCAGACAGTCCTGATGGAGGCCATCTTCAATGCCATCAACCGCCCAAGACCCCGTGCTATGAGCATGAATGAGAAGCTGATCGAGTTCCTCAGGACTAAGCCGCCCACCTTTAGCGGGTCGGTGAATCCTTTGGACGCTGACGATTGGCTGAGAGCCATCCTGAGGGAACTGGAGCCCCTCCACTGCGAGGACCATGACAAGGTTCTCTTGGCGGCTCATCGCCTCACGGGACAGCCCTAGCTTGGTGGGAAAATTCTTGCGCGCGCGCCCAAGGATCCCTCCGCCATCACATGGGATGAATTCGTGGAGGAGTTCCGCCGCTACCACATCCGGAGGCCACACTGAAGCGGAAGGCAGACGAGTTCCGCGAACTCCGCCAAGGCAACATGACTGTGGAGGAGTACACGTACCAGTTCATAGAGTTGGCACGCTATGCCCCCGAGGAGGTGGATAAAGACTCCAAAAAGCAAGAGATGTTCAAGAAGGGGCTGACTCCGGAACTGAGGACACTGCTGACCCCTCAAATTTACCCGGACTTTAATACCCTCATGAACATGGCAATCCTCACGGAGAGAGCAAGGGCCGAGGAAAAGAAGGAAAACAAGCGCAAGTTCATGGAGCACAAGGCCAAGCAGCAAGAGCGGTCCCAGAGGCCGAGAAACTTTGGACATCCCATGTCCAGGTTCCAAGCTCCTATGCAGTACAGAACCCAATCCCAAGCCACGAGCTCACAAGCCCCCGAGCCCGAGTTCAAGCCCTCCTACAACCGAGTGCCATGAAGCCCCCATAGAACAACACCGCCGGATCACTACCAACAACAACAACAACGGCTCCCGAGTGTGTTTCAACCGCCGAGAACCGGGCACTTCATCGCCAACTGCCCCTATGCTAAAAAGCCAGCCACCACCACCTACTCCAACTCGGTGAACGGGCCAAGGCCACTTGCGTCAGGAGCCAACCGCATGCCAGTGCGCAGCAACAACAACTTCGGCAACAACACCAGCAACCAGCAGATGAGGCAGCCCCAGCAGTCGTATGGACGCGCCCGGGTGAATCACATCAATGCGCAGGAGGCACAAGAAGCACAAGGCGTAGTACTCGGTGAGTTCCTGGTCAGCTCAGTTTTGGCTACCATACTATTCGATTCGGGAGCATCGCACTCATTCATATCCTCAAGCTTTGTGGAAAAGCGTAGCCTACCCACAGTACTACTTAAGGCACCCCTAATAACTCGAACACTCGGAGGTGACATTAAGTGTCAATCGGGATGCCCCCGGATAAGGATTATTTTAAGTGGGGTAGAGTTCCTAGCGGACACGGTAGTACCGAAATCCAAGGGGATAGATGTGATCCTTGGGATGGACCGGTTAAGCCAACACCATGGCCTCATAAGTTGCGCCGATAAAGTAGTGCACTTGACCAACCCGGACGGGATACAAGTGACCTCGCCACACCCGGGGACACGGGCCGGATATAATGGTTTTCAACATAGAAGCCAAGTCCATAGAAGATGTCCCGATAGTACGAGAATACCCGGATGTGTTCCCCGAAGAACTCCCCGGAATGCCACCGGACGGGGATATAGAGTTCGTAATCGACCTTATCCCCGGAACCTCTCCCATAGCCAAAAGGCCCTATAGGATGGCAGCCCCTGAGTTGGCAGAATTGAAGAAGCAGCTAGCAGAGCTCCAGCGAAGTGGGTTCATCAGACCAAGTTCATCACCTTGGGGAGCCCCAGTGCTTTTCGTAGAGAAGAAGGATAAGAGCATGAGGATGTGTGTGGACTATCGCTCGCTGAACGAGGTCACTATTAAGAACAAGTACCCTCTTCCCAGAATAGATGACCTGTTTGACCAGCTGAAGGGAGCCAAGTATTTCTCGAAGGTGGATCTAAGATCAGGGTACCACCAGCTCAAGATCAAGGAAAGTGACATCCCCAAGACCGCCTTTGTCACTCGCTACGGGCAGTATGAGTTCACGGTGATGTCCTTTGGACTAACCAATGCACCAGCATACTTCATGAACCTCATGAATAAGGTGTTCATGGAAGAGCTGGACAAGTTTGTCGTGGTCTTCATTGACGACATACTTGTTTACTCTAAGAGCATGGAGGAGCATGAACAACATCTTCGAGTAGTGCTGGGAAAATTGAGGGCACACAAGCTATACGCCAAGTTCAGCAAGTGTGAATTTTGGCTAGAGAAAATATCCTTCCTTGGGCACATATTGACTGCAGAAGGAGTAGCTGTAGACCCCGGAAAAGTTGAGACAGTCTCCAACTGGCAGCAACCCACCAATGTAAGTGAGATCAGGAGTTTCCTAGGATTAGCCGGATACTACCGGAGATTTATCGAGGGATTCTCCAAGATCGCCCGGCCCATGACAGAGCTGCTCAAGAAAGAGAAGAAGTTTAACTGGACCGAGGCCTGCGAGAGAAGTTTTCAAGAGCTGAAGAAAAGGTTGACCACCGCCCCAGTGCTAACCCTGCCAGACATTCAACGGGACTTTGTCGTGTATTGCGACGCCTCCCGACAAGGGTTGGGATGTGTTCTCATGCAAGATGGGAAGGTAGTGGCATATGCCTCCCGTCAGCTCAAACCCCATGAGCAGAACTATCCCACCCATGATCTGGAGTTTGCAGCCGTAGTGCATGCCCTAAAGATCTGGAGACACTATTTGATCGGGAACAAGTGTGAAATCTACACGGACCACAAGAGTCTAAAGTATATCTTCACCCGGCCCGACTTGAACCTAAGGCAGAGAAGATGGCTAGAGCTAGTCAAGGACTACAACCTAGAAATTCACTACCACCCCGGGAAGGCCAACGTGGTAGCTGATGCCCTAAGCCGGAAAACCTACGAGAAGGCAGCACCCAAGAGTGCTCAGTTGCAAGAGGAGATGGCCAGACTCAACGTACACATCGTCCCCCAAGGCTACGTCCGTCAGCTGAGTGTTCAGCCTACCCTCGAAGAGAAGATCCGGAAGGCCCAAGAGACCGATGAAGATCTGATGAAGATCCGCAAGCATACCGGAGAGAACAAGGCCCCCGACTTCAGGGTAGATGACCAAGGCACCCTATGGCACAAGAACAGGATATGCGTGCCCGAAGGTGGAGATTTTCGACAGACCATCATGGATGAGGCACACAACTCAGCATACTCCATACACCCGGGATCCACCAAGATGTACATGGACTTAAAACAGAAGTATTGGTGGAATGGGATGAAGGCAGACATTGCACGGTTCGTCGCCCACTGCGACACTTGTCAGAGGATCAAAGCCGAACATCAGAAGCCTGCAGGACTGTTGCAACCTTTACCAATCCCGGTGTGGAAGTGGGATGAGATAGGTATGGACTTCATAGTAGGGTTGCCAAGGACTCAGAAGGGACATGACTCCATATGGGTGATCGTGGACCGACTCACTAAGGTCGCTCACTTTCTACCCGTACGGACCACCTATGGAGGAGAAAAGTTGGCAAAACTCTACACAGCGAATATAGTAAAGCTACATGGAGTGCCCAGCAGGATAGTCTCGGACAGAGGGACCCAGTTCACCTCTAGGTTCTGGAAAAGCCTGCACAAAGCCATGGGCACCAAGCTAGACTTCAGCTCAGCGTACCACCCCCAGACAGACGGACAGACCGAAAGGGTGAATCAAATTTTGGAAGATATGTTGAGAGCCTGCGTCCTCACCTATGGCAAGGATTGGGAGCAGAGCCTGCCATACGCAGAATTTTCTTACAACAACGGCTACCAAGCAAGTCTGGGAATGTCGCCATTCGAAGCACTATACGGGAGAAAATGCAGGACACCCCTGATGTGGTCAGAAGTAGGAGAGCGTGCCCTGGTTGGGCCCGCACTGATAAAGGAAGCCGAGGAGCGAGTAGCAGACATCCGAGAAAAGTTGAAAGCCGCTCAGTCCCGACAGAAGAGCTACGCAGACAAGAAAAGGCGCGAAGCGAGCTTCAACCCAGGGGACTTCGTCTATCTCAAGGTTTCACCCATCCGGGGGACTCGAAGGTTTCAAGTACACGGGAAGTTGGCCCCTCGGTACATCGGCCCGTATAAGGTGCTCAAGAGGGTCGGAGCAGTAGCATATCGGCTGGAGCTACCCGAAGAAATGGCAGATATACACCCAGTATTCCACATCTCTCAGCTACGCCGATGTTTGAAGGTTCTAGAAGATAAGCGAGTACCGGTGGAGACCATCGACCTACAGCCAGACCTTAGGTACCAAGAGGTGCCCGTCAAGATCTTAGACACTGTGGTCAAGCGGACAAGGACGTCAGAAGTACGGGTGTGCAGAGTCCAATGGAGTAGGCACGGGGTGGAAGAAGCTACGTGGGAACGAGAGGATGCACTGAGGAAAGAATTCCCCCACCTATTCGAGACTTAGCCGAATCTCGAGGACGAGATTCATTTTAAGTGGGGTAGGTTTGTAACGCCCGCGTTTTTAGCTCTAAACAAATCACCTACTAAATCATGCGTAATTTCAAAAACTGATCCGCCGAGCTCAATCACCATTCAAATCCTAGCCACTGCCCTCTCTCTCTCGCTCTCTCTCTCTCCCCGACGCGCGTGCCGCAATTCCCGCCGGCACCGCACCTCGGCCGCACCCCTGCGCGCCTTCCCAACACCGCGGTCGGCCACCGGCCGGGAATCCCGCGCACGCCGCGGTCCCTTCTCCTATTTTTCCAAAATCCCTTCTCCTATTTTTCCTCCTCTTTTCTTAATTTCCCTATTTTCTTTCCTTTTCTTATTCCATTTCTCCTCTTTTCCATCTTTCCTTTTTTCCTCCCTTTTTCCTTTTCTTCTTTCTTTTCTCCTTTCTTCTTTTCCTTTCCTCTCCTTCTTCTCTCTCCCTCCCCTTCCTCCTCCTTCCTTCCGCGCGGCCAGCGCCTGCGCCCGACCGGCGCCCTGACAGGGGTTGACCCGGGCCCGCGGCCTACCGCGCCCCGGCCGGCGGCGCGCGGGCCGCGCGCGGGGCCGGCGAAGCACGCCACCGCGCCGCCCTCCCCTCCTCCCTGCCGCGCACGGCCGAACGGTCCGGCGACCGTCATTAAAGGCGAGCTCGCCGGACGCGCCACCGTGTCGCCCTTTCTCCTCCCTGAACCCTGCACGACGTGTCCAATCACACAGCACGCAGCCCCACCGCGGTCGTCGTCCACAGCCCCGCCGGAAATCGTCAACAGTGAGATTTTTCCCCCACCGCCATTGACGCCCCTAGAAGCTCCTCGAGCTCGGCGGCCGAACCGCCTTTCCCCGCCTATAAAAGGGGCCAGCCGCTCCCCGGCCGCCGCACTTCACCACGGCCACCTCCCTCCCCTTGCCTGAGCACTAGAGCGCCGCCGCCACTAGCACCATCACCACCGGTCCGCCGCCGCCCGTGGAGCCGTCCCCTCGCGCCGCCTCGACCCAAGGTGAGTGAGGGAAAAGAACCCCCTCGTCGCCCTCCTCCTTTTCCCCCCTCTCGCCGTCCGCATTCGTGGCCGGGAGGCCGGCCGGCCGCCGCCGCCCGAGCCCCTCTCCCCGCCTCCGACCGGGGCACAAGACGAGAGGAGGAAGAAGGCCATTTGGCCAAAACCCCCCCGCCCCTTTCCTTTTTCCCCGAACCCCCGTCACTATTCCCTCTCTCTCCCTTTCCTTTCATTTAGCCCCTACCCTTTAAACAAATCCACCAAAACCCCCTGCCCTTTTACAAATAAATCCCTAAGGCTATTTTAGTTAACCCTCACCTTACCTAAGTATTATATTTAGGCCCTTTTATTTAAAACTAAATTACTAGCCGGCCCTAATTAACCCCAAACATCTCTTAACCCGACATTTCATGCGCGGGTTTAATCCCAATCACGCCTAACCCCCCCCCTCATGAATGGAATTTACCAATAGGTCCTTAATATCTATAACCCCCTTAACCTAGCCCCTTTTCATACACGCCCTTCCTTCTCGGTTAAGACCAAACCCTACCGCGCCTATATGTACCCCTCCTCCGCTCACTTCCCCCTCCCCGAGCTCGGTCGGAAACATGTGTGCTAATACTGCTTGCTTGCTTATGTGTGCGCTATAGCCGACGGAGTAGACGGAGGAAGGTACCCCGAGCCAGAGATCGAAGCCGACTACTGCGAGCAGGAGCCCGAGGTCCCGAACGCCGAGCCGGCCCTCCCCGAAGACTTCGAAGACGGCAAGTTCAACCTCCCCCCTTTGATGCATGCTTCGTCCTAGTTTTATAAATATAACCTATACCCGTTTTATAAATTGCATATTGTTTTACTGCAAAAACATGGTAGGATAGCCACCCTTGATTGCTATGACTGAACCATGTTTTGGCCTAAATGAGTGCTTTAAAAATGTGTGAGTGCTTTTAAAATGTGTGAGTGCTTTCAAAATGTGTGAGTGCTTTAATAGCAAAAGGGGATATGTTTGGAAAATGAGAAAAGAAGCTGGGTAGACGGGATGGACGTGTGTGTCGGGAGTATGGGTGAGCTCGTACCGTGTGGTTGAGCGTGTTGGGAGTTGTCCATCTTGTCGGTTAAGGACCGGGTTGCGTGACATCTCACCTGACCCAAATCATCGTACAACCACTCGACCGTTGTATGTGGCAACGGCTTAGCATAAACCCCACTAGTTAATCTACTTGCCATCTGGTGTGCGGGTGAGCAACGGGAGACCAAGGAGTAGGGGTACGCTCTGTGTGAGGTATGCCCTGGTTATGTGGGATAACCCCTTGGTTGCTTCCGTGGTGGCTCGTAGCGTTAGCTAAGGTGGGTAATGGCTTTGATAGGATCCGTACCGGCACTGAGGTGTCCGTGTGACGGTACCCTACTTGTGGGTAAAGATGTACAACCTCTGCAGAGTGTCAAACCTATTCGAATAGCCATGTCCACGGTATTGGACGAGTCACGGTGTGGTCACAAAAACTAGTGTTTGGGATGGGATGTTTTCTGGCGTGAGTTGTTCTCTGGGTGAAGTGTGTGGCTGTGTGTCTGGGCTACGACGGACGGGAAGTCCGGTAGATCCACAGTGGTTTTTCCTAAAACAATTGAGTTACTTGGGTTATGAAAATGATTTGCGTAAACCTTTTTGAAATGAACCCCTGCATGTGTAAGTTTGCTAAATGAACCTTAACCTGATCCTTGTTATACCTTATGCATGATTCTGCTTATAAGCCCCTCCGTGGGTGGGGTTGGATTTGCTGAGTACGTATGTGCTCACCCTTGTTTTACTAACTATTTTACAGAGGAGGATCCCGATTACATTCCCGAAGACGTTGAGTAGGTCGTGCCTTACACCCAACCTTGCCTGTGTACCCAGGGCCCTACCGATAGCTTCCATGGTGTGGTACTCTGAGGAGTCTATGGAAGCCTTTGCTATCGTAGTGTGGTCGCTAGCGTTCGTGTTGTTCCTTGTAGCGTTGGCACTACCGTGCCCTTTTTGTAACCGTAATGTAAAAGACTGATTCCACCTGTTGTAATAAATGTGCTACCAGCCTCCTGGGACTGGTATTGGTGTCACATTTGGTCACCTCGGTTGAGGGGACGCTTCACGGATGAACCGACGCCTCGTGTCTTTTGACCATCCATTCATCTGGTGCTGAAGATTTTCGCCCCTCTTCCCAGACCCGCGCACAACTGCTCCGACGCGTTGTATTTTCCGGCCGTCGGACCATCCGATGGTGGCTTTCACCCAGGAGCACAAGTGCACCGACGGTTCGACCGACGCTCGTATTTTTGCACCGTCGGTTCATCCGACGCTACACTGACGCGTTGGTCCCATCTGTCATAACGGTTCGGCGCGATTCATTCGATTCTAACCCTAACGCTTCGTCGCCACTGCGCCCGAGTAGTCCGCCGCCGCCCCGCTCGCCTCCGGCGATCCCCACGAGAATGCGCGCGCCCGTGCTCTCCGCCGTTCCCGCCGCCGGCTCCCCGCGCTCGCCGCCGCCGCCACCGCGCCGCTGCCCCGCGTCCTAGTTCACGCGCGCGCGCCGTCGCACCCTAGCTAGGGTTTCGCCGCCGCCACCAATTCCGGCCAAGCGCCGCCGTCTGAGCTCGCCGGCGTTCAATTGGAGTTGCGCACGGAACAAATCTTCCTCCACAGCCACTCTCGTCATCCATCTCCGTGCTGTGGTGAGGATTCTCCCTCCATTGCCCTGTTCCTCAGTTCCTCTGCACTGTTCCTTAGGCAATTTACCTCTGTTCTTCACATTTGAGCTCATCTAGTGCTTAAAGATCTCAATGCTTCTGCAATTTCTCGCATATGTGGTCCTGCACATCCCTTAGCAATCATCTCTTCATGCTCGAGTGCTCTTTAGCTATTGTAATTGTCCAAATTTGGGCATGCTTTTGGTAGTTTGTGCTAGATTTATTCACTCTTCTCCACACAAATGCACATATTGAGCACCTAAGGACCAATCTAGTATCTCTTTTAATCATGTGTCACAATTTCCTAGAATTTTCATATTTAGGCTCATATCTGCTCAAATGCTATGCTTAAGGACCCTTACCTCTAGTTATTTATCTCGTTTATTCGTCTCTAGCCATTCTATAATCATCTACCGTTATCTCTCACAGATGGCGGGTGATAAGCGGAAGGGTAAGGCAATTGCTGAGCAGAAGAAGAAGAAGAGCAAGCAGCAGAAGGAGTGGGAGCGTGTGCTAGCAGTGCCCGACACTTAGGGACAGCCTCAGAGGGGCATTCGTATTTCAGAGGGCACACAGAGTCAGGGGGAGCAGCCCCAGGGTGAGCAGCAGCGAGCGGCGCAGGTAGAGCGACGGACTCGGCGGCGGCGGCAGCAGCCATATAGGTCAGGCAGAGGGCACCAGACCACAGAGCAGTCAGAGACACCACCCTCACTGGCCAGGTCCGGACCTCGGACTCGCGGTGGTCACACACAGCCACAGCCGACACCGCGACAGAGGAGAGCTGCAGCAGAGGAGCTCACAGAGAGAGAGCAGCACGCTCTAGACCCCCAGCTCCCCAGAGGTCCTCGAGCAGAGGCTTTCGGAGTTTATCTCCATGACCTCCGTCACTTGACGGGGCCGAAGATCCGGCGGTTGAGGAGCGTGCCAGAGGACCAGTGGTTCCCCAGGGCCAGAGAGGAGTGTGACCCCCGGTTCTGGACGATTCTCCAGGAGAGCTTCTACGCCTCCTACACTCACAGAGGGTCTCGGCTCGGCCCGGACCGTATGCTGCGGTTCACGGCTTTGAGGGCGGTGCCGGCTGGAGAGGCGATACTCCCCTTCTTCGACTACCGGCGGGGGCCCGGTGGACTTAGTGACTCGGAGGTCACGTTACGTCCCCGCCCGGGTCGGGGGTTTTCTACGCCCTTTGTCTACGTCGACGCTGACCGGGTCGCTATCAGGTTTATGTTCATGGGTCAGCAGCAGCGGCTTACTCGAGAGGGGATAGCAGAGCTACTTCAGGTGGATCTCCACGACGACTCTATCCACTACCTGGCGTACCCCGACGTCGAGCCTCCTCGTCGTGCACACTCACCAGTTCTACCTTCCGACGAAGAGATCAGCTTTCTGTTCCAGCCACCGTTCCTCCCCGGTACACCCAGGACACCTGACCGTCTGATCCGTGAGGCGTACGTCGTTCACTACGCTCTCAGGAGGTCTGTGCTTTATAGGATGGGGAACGCAGAGTCTTTGACGGGGGTGCAGCAGTGGCTCCTGATGTACGTGATGGCGAAGCGCCCCTTTGACCTCGTGGATATCATGCTAGCTGAGATAGAGGATGCTATTATGGATGGCATGGGGATGACACGATAGCAGCCCTTCGCTCACTAGATCAGTTGGCTGCTGTCCCGGCTCGAGGCTCAGAGGTACGTTGGGATGCTTGAGGCATCGAAGTTCATGTTCCCGACCTACCGGCCTCCGATGCCAGGTGACAGGAGGAGAGGCCCGAGAGGCATGAGGAGAGCCGAGTAGACACTTCAGGCTAGGGCAGCAGCAGAGGCAGCCATGGACGAGACAGCATGACAGGATGCCACCCTTGCTGCAGCCGAGGCACCTCTCCCTCAGTACCTCTCCACTGACGACGAGTCCTCTAGTGACGACGAGGACTTCACAGCTGCTCCAGCGACAGAGCCAGTTTTCAGAGTCTGTCGGTCCCACGACGACGAGGCAGGAGGCTCCACCTTGCCAAGCCAGCGAGAGGCTGAGTCACCGGTTCCCACGATCTCAGCCGCTCAGGTGACCCAGCCAGACCAGATCACTTCACTGCTCACTGCTATGGCTGCTCAGACTCAGGCGACCCTCCAGGTACAGCAGCAGATGCAGGCTCAGTTTCAGCAGTACCAGGAGTTGCAGCAGGTGATCCTCGAGGGGATCCGACAATAGCAGGAGGCTCAGAGGCAGCAGATGCTACAACACCAGATGTTGACTTCGCAGATGTTCACGTTCATGTCTGGTTGCCTTGGTCAGCTCTTCCAGCAGTCAGGACTTCAGCCACCTCAGCCACCTACCACTGCCGAGCTTCAGGCTGACCCGACAGCTCCTCTTCCTCCAGCAGGCGGGTTCGTGAACGTTCCCCCGGCGACTTCCCCTCGGTCACCACTACTTCGGACGAGGGCGTTCGCGGTACCTCGACGACGACACCACGGGCCGCGGTCACTTCCTCCTTCCCGGCCTCGGCTACGGATGACCCCGCCTACGACGTCACGGTCGGTGTCTCCGCTTACCACAGGAGCACTCGTCTTTGAGACACCAGCTCGCACCACTCTGCCTAGCCCACCGGTGTCTACACCTCTTCCGACGTTCTCTACGCCGAGGGCAGAGGGTTTGGGACAGGAGGACCACTACCTTCGCGCGATCACGGAGCAGATCTCAACAGCACTTGCCTCCGACACCGTTCCTCCTGCTCCCGAGGCTACTACAGCTCCCGCGTCTACTCCGACCCCGACTTCAGGCGTCGGGACGACTACAGCTCCTCCAGCACCACCTCCTCCGGCTCCGGGCTCTACCTCTTCGGCTTGGTCTCTTCTCAGCGAGGAGGACGACGACGACGATGCTTCCGGCTTCTCTGTGCGACCTTCGCGAGTCGTCTCCACTTCACCGCTGGATCCTTCCTCTCCGCCTCATGCTTAGTCTCCTTTTTGGTGCTTATTGCCAAAGGGGGAGATAGATAGGGGGAGTAGAGATAGGGGGAGATAGGGGAGAGTGCAGGTTTTGGAGTTTTTGTAGCCTCTCTCTCGCTTTTGTGGTTTTTCATGATGAGACATGTATTTGGATCTTGTGTATGTCGATGGCTTACATGTCTTCTCATGCTTGTGTGTTTACTTAATGCATGTGTGTTTACGGATTATTCTATTTCATGCATTAGAAGTAGAGTTTATATGTTTTTAATTCAAATTTTCGTATATCTCTACTCGTGTTGTCATCTATCACCAAAAAGGGAGAGATTGTAGCGATCTAGGCCCTTTCGCACTTTTGGTAAGGGTGTGTTTCGGTGATAAATGACAACCATGTGCTTGTGACTAACCTTTGTTTTGAAGTGGATTTCTATTTGGGTTATTGTCACGAGTATGGAATGGAATGAGACCCCTCAATTTGAATTTATGGGCTCAATCTGGTCGAAGACTGCAAGGCTAAGGACTTTGTTAGTTCCAAGTGTCGCAAAGGATATGAAGGACACTTGGATTACTAGTTTGTAGTTTCGACCGTACTATTAAGAGGGGTTCGTACACTAGTAGCTTGACCATGCACTCGAAAGCCATAATTTATGCACACTCATGTTCCTTGGATCCTATCTAGCTTAGAGAGTTCATGGAAGCAAGGTTGAAGCAAAAGAATCGACGGAAAACTCAAAGGCGCTGAATTGGATGCATACTTTTAGAAAATGTAGTTTCAAAGTTTGTTTGATTAAAAGTAGATAGTTTTAGATTTGTTATTCAAAATTTGAGGTGTAGGAAGATTTAATATACCATCTAAAAGTTTCAAATTCAAGGTACCCATAAGTGATTAAAATGTTGAAGATGTGACATGAAATTATTTTACTCCTAAGTACAAATGTTTTGTAATTCGACTAGAAAGTTAGAGCAGTAGGAAGTTTTGAATGTGTCAAGTTTTTTTTTCAAAATGAGTATATGCTATGTATGAAGCGTCGCATACAAAAGATTTAATACAAGTCCTAGAAATGCATGAAGTTTTGAATTCCTGGTACAAGGTTGGTTTCGATATTTTCGTACAAGGCAGAGATGTAGGAAGCTTTTGATCGAATATGCTAAATAGAAATGTCTTGGTACATGGCTTCGAGGATGTAGATATATAAGGTTTTGAAGTGTAGATTTGTTTTTTTAAGTTCAGTTTACAAAATTTTGGAATGAATATAACATTTCAAAAAATGTAATAAAGCACAAAGCGTTTAAGATGTAATACTCGCCAAATCTGTCTTCTTTTTTTTCATTTTACTGCAACTTTCAAAAATTTATGAGAGGAAGAGAGTAGCCAAATCTACATGCAACATGGCCACTGGTTCGCGTCCAATCAAGATCAGACTCCGACAACGTCTCCTCAATTGGACAGGGTCATGAGACCAATCTGTAAACGGAACTGCTAGCGCCCGGACGTCTGATCTGGGCACTAGCATCAGACACCTTCCCGGCCACACGATTCAAATCAGGAAACGTATCAGCTGTCAGATCATGTTGTGAAGTATATTGATGTTGCGAAGTGTGTTGCGAACAACTTTTCCCATATCGCGAACAACTTTTCCCATGTTGTGAAGCATGTTGCGACCAACATTCAACTCGGCGCCCCCTCCCTCCTCCCCCGACATAGTGTACATGTTGCGAGCGATATTGCGAGTTTGTGACGAGTATGTTGCGAGCTTGTGACGAGCACGTTGTGATCAACATCCAAACATCAGCGTGTTGGGGTTATGTTGCGAGCTATGTTGCCTGTGTCCGACGCGTCAGCGCCTGTCCGACACGTCAGCGCCCGAGAGTTAGCATTTGCGATCCTTAAATCGACGAGACCGGGCCGCCCACCGCCCTCTCTCGATCACTTGAGTGTCTGCAGCAGAGACCGCATCTAGCCGGATTGCGGCTATGGGATCCGTGTCGTCCTCCGCCTATGTCGCGCTATGTTCCTTGGTCGGCGCTCTGGTTGACAAGGCGGAGATGAGGCAGCTGACGGCTGCTAGCCCACAACTTAGCGCCGAGGAGCGGGAGGATTGTTGGATTATTGATTGGGCTTGGCCCATTTAATGATTAATAATCCTAATATCTCTTTGGTTTAAAATAAATAATACCAGCATGAGTATTGAGGTGGTAAAGACTCGACTTATATGTTGGAGATTATTCCATCTATATTGAGAAGTTGAGAAAAGGACACAACGATGCCACACGCGCGCGTGCCGCCGCCGTCCGGGCCGGGCTGTAGCCGTGGCGAGGCAGGTAGGTGGCGTGCATGTCGTGACGGGAAAGATTTTACCTTACATCAATTACGGAGGCGAGGCGAGGCAGGCAGGCGGCGTGCATGTCGTGACGGGACGAGAAAGGTTTTACCTTACATCAATTACGGGAATTTACTTCCTTTTTGATGATGCACTATCTCGTAAGTGCTTTAACCCATGAGATTCCATAAGTGCTCAAGCACTTCAACTCCTGGCGCTGGCGTCCCTTCTCCTCCCGTCTCTTCGCTTACCCGTGAAGTCCTATGTAATGCCCTATCAGAATTGGTTCGATGATAATACACAACTCGCTGTGAAACAGATCTTCCCGTCCCATGGCTTGAGCGCACAGGTCTGTGGGAGAGTAGGAGCCTCCGGAACGTTTGTCAGCGTCAAGTTCATCTGATCGGGTGAAGACCGGCGATCACGTTTTTGGGGAGTGCTTGCAACACGTCTACTCGCACTTTGACGTCTTCTACGTGCTACTTCTCGGTCGTCTTCCTCTTCACACAAGGGAAAGGAGCCAGGATCGGCACTGCAACCTTTCTGCACGGCATCGAGCGGGATGACTACATCAACAAGCGCTATGTCGAATAGCGCCGGCTTGAATGCCTCTGGGTATAACCTCTTTCGAATCCTTGTTGTACTGAATATTGTCTACATATTTGAATATTTTGCACGATCACATATGTTCATGAATATTGTCACTAGTATGCTATTACTTTCAATTTTCTAGATTAAATTACTCGTTAATTTGGCTAAATTTCCAACAATCCAAAAACGTGATAGGCCTTTTACGAGTACCGGCTTTGCGAGCATGCTGAATCCCAATGTTTTTGATGGCACTAATTACAAGAGATTGCGCCAGAGGTGCATATTATGGATGACCTCCATGCACTACAACTATGTGGTCGAACCTAGAGCTGTTGGTCCGCATACTCCTGAGGAGGATAATGCGTTCCATGATGCTGATGTGAGGTTCAGAGCAGGACTACTAAGCGTGCTTGGGGACACCATAGTTGATGCATATGTGCCTCTGCAGTCTGGTAAAGAAATGTGGGATGCACTTGAGGCACGCTATGGAGTATCTGACGCCAGCTCTGAGTTGTATGTCATGGAGCAGTTTCATGACTATCGAATGGTCGATGACCGCTCGGTAGTGGAATAGGCTCATGAAATACAAGCACCGGTGAAAGATCTCGAGATGCATGGTTGTGAACTCCCTGACAAGTTTGTAGCTGGATACATGATTGCAAAATTGCCACCTTCTTGGACAGAATTTGCAACCTCTCTGAAACACAAGAGATAGGAGTTTGACATTGCTCAACTCATTGGTACTCTTGATGTGGAAGATAAGGCAAGAGCAAAAGATGTTAATGGAAAGAAAGTTGCAGAGGGTGGTTCTAGCACACATGTGGTGCAAAAGAATCATCCTAAACCACAAAATAAGAAAAACCAGCAAGATGTGAAACCAAAGAATACTACTTCTTTCAAGAAGAAGAAGAAGGACAAGGAGAAACACAACTGCTTCACTTGTGGCAAGCCTGGGCATTTTGCTAGAGATTGCCTAGATAAGTGGAAGCCAAATCAGAAGTAATCAGTGAACATGGTTGAGGCTGAAGGAGGAACCTTGGGGTATGATAATTTATTCCATACAGTTCTTTCAGTTTTTAATTCACCTGATTGGTGGGTTGATACAGGAGCCAATATACATGTATGTGCTGATAAATCCTTGTTTTCTTCTTATCAGGTCGGGCGGGCTGCCTCCTTGTTGATGGGAAACGGAGCTCATGCTTCTGTTCGTGGTGTTGGTACGGTTGATCTGAAGCTTACTTCGGGAAAGACCGTGCAGCTGAAGAACGTGCAGCATGTCCCCTCAATAAGTAAGAACTTGATTAGTGGCTCTTTGCTTTGCCGTGATGGTTATAAACTAGTTTTTGAGTCGAATAAATGTGTCTTGTCGAAGTTTGGAACTTTCATTGGGAAAGGCTTTGAGAGCGGAGGCTTGTTCCGCTTGTCTCTATGTGAGAATGATGTTAAGTATGTGAACCATATTAATAATCATGATGAGGCGAATATGTGGCATTCGCGATTATGTCATATTAATTTTGGTTGTATGTCTCGCTTAGTTGGTTTAAATTTAATCCCAAAACTTAATTTAGTCAAAAATTATAAGTGTCATGCGTGCGTTGAATCGAAACAACCTCGCAAGCCTCACAAGGCTGCTGCGGCGAGGAACTTGGCACCTCTAGAATTAATTCATTCTGATTTATGTGAGATGAATGGTGAGTTGACTAAAGGTGGCAGAAGGTATTCATGACATTTATAGATGACTGCACTAGATTTTGCTACGTATATTTGTTAAAATCAAAGGATGAAGCACTACATTGTTTTAAAATCTATAAGGCCGAGGTAGAAAATGAACTTGAGAGAAAAATTAAAAGGTTGTTGTCCGATCATGGAGGAGAATACTTCTCAAATGACTTTTCTGAGTTTTGTGCGAGCACGGTATAATTCATGAGAGAACACCGCCATACTCCCCACAGTCCAACGGGATTGCCGAGAGAAAGAACCGCACTCTAACAAATTTGGTTAACGTTGTAGCGATCTAGGCCCTTTCGCACATTTGGTAAGGGTGTGTTTCGGTGATAAATGACAACCATGTGCTTGTGACTAACCTTTGTTTTGAAGCGGATTTCTATTTGGGTTATTGTCACGAGTATGGAATGGAATGAGACCCCTCAATTTGAATTTATGGGCTCAAACTGGTCGAAGATTGCAAGGCTAAGGACTTTGTTAGTTCCAAGTGTCGCAAAGGAGATGAAGGACACTTGGATTACTAGTTTGTAGTTTCGACCGTACTATTAAGAGGGGTTCGTACACTAGTAGCTTGACCATGCACTCGAAAGACATAATTTATGCACACTCATGTTCCTTGGATCCTATCTAGCTCAGAGAGTTCATGGAAGCAAGGTTGAAGCAAAAGAATCGACGGAAAACTCAAAGGCGCTGAATTGGATGAGTTGAAATCAACTTCATAGCGTCGGATGATCCGACACCCAACATTTAACTCGCATCGGATGAGTTCTGCAGCCAACTGGTTCAAAACGGACCGTCGGATGAACCGACGGTATAGGCATCGGTTCATCCGATGCCTTAGGGTTTGGCTACAGTTCTGGTCAAGGGTCTGGGCTCAAGCATCGGACGATCCGACGCCTTGACCATCGGTTCATCCGACGGTTGCATTTAAATTCAACAGAGCTGCGCCAAGACTTCTGCTTCAGCACCGGATGATCCGACGCCTGGTTAGTGCTCACAGCGGTTCATCCAACGGTTTGTTTCAAATCATACAGTACCGCCCCGAGCGGGGTGCCTTCAGCACCGGATGATCCGACGGGGCATCGGTGTATAGCGTCGGTGTATTGTCTGGGTTTCAAGGTTCAACGGCTATATTGGGCGCTGTGAGTGACCGGATGATTCGACGCTTAGCAGGGGGCACCATCGGTTCATCCGACGATACAACTTTTTCAGGGGACTTTTCCAATGGCTAGCCACCTTTGCTAGGCCTATATATAAGCTTCCCTGCCTCTCTAGAGCTGCCTTTGCCACTCTGAAGATCTACTGCAGCCTAGGAGAGAAGGAGAGTGTGTTCTTGCTTATTGGGATTTCTCTTCCTCTTCATTGAGGTGTTCTCTCTTAGTGAGCAAGAGTTTCAAGGTGCATCCATGGCTTAGCTGAGTGCTCAGGTCAAGTGAAGGTTTGCGAGCTTGTTACTCTTGGAGTTTGACGGCTCCTAGACGGTCTAGGTGACATGGGGGTTCTTGGTGAGCTCTTGGAGATTGTGGGAGCCTCAAGACAAGCTTGGTGTACACGGTTCGAGACCCACCGTTCCGGAGATGGAGAACGGGTACTCTTAGTGAGCACTTGTGTCTTAGTGACTCAAGGGGGAGCGATACTCTAAGTGAGTGCTCCAACGTGGACTAGGGGGAAGCGTCAACTTCTCGATACCACGGAAAAAAATCCGATCGCCTCTTGTCCATCTTATTTACTTCTAGCACTTACTTTCAGCATTTTAATTCCGCTCTCAAGTTTCTTTGTCTTTGTTCTAGCTTGTTTCGCTTGTGTGCTTCATATCTTTCCTAGGTTGTCATATTGCCTCCTAGTGTGTTATTTGCTAAGGAAACTTGTGTTAGTGTGCTCTAGAAGTAGAGAAGAACCTTTTTAGTATGGGCAACACTAGTTGATAGGTTAAGGTTTTCGTTTTTCCTTTAGATCTTGAAAACAAGTCCCATATTCAACCCCCCCTTCTATGTGACTAGATCCTACAAACGCCATGTTAGACACTGCGGGACGATATAAGGAATGGTGGGGTGAGGCAATATTGACAGCATGTCATGTTCTAAACCGAGTGCCCACAAAGAACAAAGAAGTCACACCATTCGAGGAATGGGAGAAAAATAGATTAAATCTCTCATATCTACGGACATGGGGTTGTTTGGTAAAGGTGAATGTGCCAATTAACAAAAAGCGAAAGCTTGGATCCAAAACTGTTGATTGTGTCTTTCTCGGCTATGCCATTCACAACGTGGGCTATAGATTTTTAATTATTAATTCCAAAGTGTCTTATATGGTGGAAGGCACAATCATGGAATCGAGAGATGCTACATTTTTTGAAGATGAATTTCTCATGAAAAATGTACATAGCACTTCTAGTCATGATTTTGTATCTCTTGAGACACCTGAACCTGAAAATATTGTTGCTGAGAATATTCTTGAGGAGGATAATGGTATAGTCACTCGAAAGAGTAAGAGGCGCAGGGTTGCAAAATCCTTTGGTGATGACTATATCATATACCTTGTGGATGACACCCCCAAAACCATAGAAGAAGCTTATTCTTCTCCTGACGCGGACTTATGGAAGGAAGCGGTTCAAAGTGAGATGGATTCCATAATGTCAAATGGTACTTGGGAGGTGGTTGATCGTCCTTATGGGTGCAAACCTGTAGGATGTAAATGGGTTTTCAAAAAGAAACTCAGGCCTAATGGTACTATTGAGAAGTACAAAGCGAGGCTTGTTGCAAAAGGCTATTCTCAGAAAGAAGGGGAAGATTATTTTTGATACTTATTCACCTGTAGCCCGTCTTACGACTATTCGAGTGCTACTATCCTTGGTTGCCTCACATGGTCTTTTCATTCATCAAATGGACGTTAAGACAACTTTGTTAAATGAAGAGCTTGAGGAAGAGATCTATATGGATCAGCCTGATAGGTTTATAGCAAAAGGTCAAGAGGGAAAGGTGTGCAAATTATTAAAATCTTTGTATGGCCTAAAGCAAGCACCTAAACAGTGGCATGAGAAATTTGATAAAACTCTAACATCAGCAGGCTTTGTTGTGAATGAAGCTAATAAATGTATATATTATCGGTTCGGTGGTGGTGAAGGTGTGATTTTGTGCTTATATGTAGATGATATTCTAATCTTTGGTAACAATGAGATTGTGATCAAAGAAGTAAAAGACTTTATGTCTAATAACTTTGAGATGAAAGACTTGGGTGTGGCTGATGTTATTCTTAACATAAAGCTACATAGAGAAGAAGGAAATGGTGGTGTCGGTGTTTTAGACCGGCAAACCTACCAAGGGGGTACCCGAGGTAGTAGATTGTGCGGTGAGGATCGTGATCGGGAGACCGAGAACTCGAAGGTATGCGCAAGGACACGGGACACAAGATTTATACAGGTTCGGGCTGCCAAGGTGGCGAACCCTACGTCCTGTTTGGGGGATCAAGTATGGCGCCCTGCGCTTGGTGTTGGGTTGGATCAGGTGCCCGGCTAGGTACCTGGCCCTCCTTTATATAGTCCAGGGGGCAGGTTCCTAGTCGGTTACAAGGCATGAGTTCTAGTAGGATTACACGGAACGAGTCCTAGTAGGATTACAGGGGAATTCTAGTAGGAGTCCGCCTTCATCCTTCCTTGCATGGGTACCTGGGAGTATGCCCGACAAGCCCCCGAGCACATTATAGTCGAGTCTAGTAGTTCGAGTAGTCTTGAAGCCTCTGTGAGTAGTTCTTGAGCGTCCTCGAGTACTGCTCGGAGAAGTCTTAAATAGTACTTGAACTGCCACGAGGCTGGAAGGTGGTCCAGCTCATCAGTCTTGAAGTCGAGATTTATATGGAACTGTGGTTGCAAAATCGCACTCCATATGGAGTAGCCCCCGAGCCTTAGGTTGAGTTGCAGACTCTAGCTGAGGGTCAGTCTTGATTCCAAATCTTCCATCTTGAAAAATTGAATGATGGGTGTAGCATAGCAGCCCCCGAGCCTTGAAATGATTAGGTAATCAATCCAAGGATCTTCAGTATCCACGAAATCCATCATCCGAGCACTCTTGCAGCGTGTAGCCCTCGAGATAAGAGAGTCATATGAGCACGTCGAGTAGTTGTTGGTATGGAGCCCTCGAGCTTGAGAGCAAGTGAAGTCTACTGGAGTCACCCCCGAGTAGTAATTTGAGTGCAGCCCCCGAGCTGGAGAGATTCAGAATAGTAGTTTGGCGTCGAGCCGTGGAACTTGAGAAGTAGTCGTGCCGTCAGAGTGGACTTTAGATGCGACCGAAGTCGACTTTAAATGCCGGCAGAGCGGACTTTAGATGCGACTTGAAAACTGAAGTCGACTTTGTGCCGCGCCGAGCGGACTTTGAGATGCGACTTGAAAACCGAAGTCGACTTTAGTTGCCGCGCGAAGCGGACTTTGATATGCGACTTTGGAAGTCGACTTTAGATTGCCGTATGAAACAGACTTTAGATGTGACTACAGTAGTCGACTTTGCGCCACACGGGGTGGACTTAAGATGCAAAAAATGAAAAGCACTTTCCGGAAAGCCAAAGCGAAAAAACAGAGAAAACTAATAGTTTTGCCACTGGAGCGGGCTTAAGATTGCGACCAAAGTCAGCTTGTGCCACTGTAGTGGGCTTGGGTGCGACTGTTAGCGTCGTCTTGTGCCACCAGAGTGGGCTTAAGTACTTGAGCCATGGATTTCAGACCCAAGGTACGATTGCCGCCAGAGCGGGCTTGAAGGTGCGACCGAAGTCGACTTGTGTACCTGAACCATGGATTTCAGACCCAAGGTACAGTTGCCACCGTAGTGGACTTGAAGGTGCGACCGGAGTCGACTTGTGTACTCGGGCCATGGATTTCAGACCCAAGGTACGGAGCGCGAGTACTTAGGGTACTTGGACCCATGGTACAGAGCATGAAGACCATGTGCAGCTAGGTTCCATCGTCGCCAGGACCCGATGGCCACTTGCAGCTAGGTTCCATCGTAGCTTACACACGTAGTATGCCACTGAAGCAGGCGAAGATGCAACCGGAGTCGACTTTAAGTTGCCGCGCGGAGCGGACTTTAGAATGCGACGTTAGAAGTCGACTTTAAGTTGCCGCGCGTAGCGGACTTTAGAAGCTGCCTCCTTGGGATAGCACCTAAGTTGATGAAGTAGGCTCGTGGTGACTTGATCGATGTACCCCAAGAGTAGTCAGCAGATTGTAGCTCCCGTGAAAACCCACCGAGAAGCGTACACAAATGAGTAGTCGGCAAGTAGTCTTACATGATGAGGAAAATAAGCCAAGAAAATAAAACAGTAATCATTTAAATAAATGACTTAGCTGTTGTTGCATGGGCATACTGTTGATGAAGCTGTGGCGGTCGGCGATGGAGCCGCGACGGTTGTTGCTGAAGTTGACTAGTCAGAGTTGATTCCGACTAGATGTTGGGGGCGTGACTGCCGTTCTCGACTAGTTTGGAAAACTGGTCAAGATGAATGGTCGACGCGATGCGACCGGAAGATGACGTCGTGGCGGCGCGCAGCGTACTTGAAGTAGAGCCAGTGTTGCCGCGAGACAAGTAGTCACGACGCACGGCGTGGCTGAAGTAGAGCCAGTGTGGCCGCAAGACGAAGTCACGGCGGACGGAGTAGTCGACGATGAGCCGCGTGACGGGCCGCGCGACGTGCTGAGGCACCCGGACGCGCGGAGTAGGCGAAGTAGTCGACGTCGAGCGGTGCAACGAGCCACGCGATGAGCCTGCGCGACGCGAAGTAGTTGTTGACGGTGTATTTGGTGCACCTAGCATGTTCATTACACTTTGGTTTGGATTTGATTATGGAACTAACCCGCCACTAGGCACACTAATCATATAACAAGTTCATCTTTGTGCATGCATTTGGAAGTGTTATGTTTATGTAGGAAAACATGGACATAAAGGACGGATTCGCAACAAGTTCAAAGGAGCATTTACGGAGTCTTGTTCGTGTTCATGAGCTTGATGAAATCACTTCCAATGGTGGCGAGGACCGAAGTGCTATGAGGAACACCCCCGGGGATTGAAGCGTAAAAGATCGAACTTCATGCAAAGAGAGCCTCCATCTTGGACGCGAGGATAACAGCATCAAAATCGTGCAAGTGGAGGGGGCAAAGTACATAAGTGCACGAGGACCCACGGAGCAAAAGGGGCGACCGAACTGGGCCGGAGTGGGCACGGGCCGGCCGGCCTAGGCCGGCCGGCCCGGCCCGGCTCCGGCACCGGTTCGGTTCCGTTTTCCTTGCCCTCGAAGGATCTTCAACCCTAAAAGCCCCGAGGCGCCGCCAACACCGAGAGAGGAGTCATTCGCACCAGAAGGCCATCCACAAGCTAGAGAGAGAGGAGGAGGATCTCCGGCGGGAGATCAACCACCTCGAAGGAAGCACCCTCTCGTGGAGAAGAAGGAAGACACCGGCGGAAGGGAAACCATGATCAACGGTGCCATGATCAGCACCTTGATGGGGTAATCTTCTCATTCGTCCATGGGTTGTAATCGATCTTGAGATGTAATCGCACTTTGTCGGATTATCTATCTATCATCTTGTGTTGAATATACTTTCATGCTTAAGGTTAGCTACCATGCCGTAAAGGGAGTATAGGTCTCAAGGCTTCCTTGGATCCATTCAATACGCCATGTCCATCAAAGGTCTAGTCATGAATACCTTCGCGTAGTGACAGTACGAGAGGAGGGAAAGGGCGAAACCGTGGTCACAACCCCGATAGATTAGATTGGTTTTCATGTCTTTAAGCGATTGCATGCTCTAGTATCGTAGACCCGTGGGCGAGTGTCTTCTACCTTGATCGTTTATCATTCTCTCTAGTGTAGTTTAGTTGTTTTCTAGTTTAATAGTAAGTTAGGGTTTTAGTAGCTAGTGTGTCGTTGTAGATTGAACGCTTGTAATCCCCTTGCTCCGCGGATTGACAAGAACCTTGGGAATCCCGTGGTGAAAAAGGTGTGGGGTCCGTACGCTTGCGGATCGTAGAGGGATACGTCTTTTATCCGTCAACAAGCCCCTTTTTCTGGCACCGTTGCCGGGGAGCAAGTTAGTTTACATCGTTTGATTTGCATCTAACTTAGTTTTATATTTAGTTTATCTTTTTGCTATATCTAACATATATTATCTAGAAAAACACTTGTTTTGTTTATCTTATTGTCTAGATGGAGTTCGTTAATCAACCCGTGGAAGAACCGGAGAAATCATTAAGGGATTACGCTAGCCCTCGATGTGAAGACATAAAAGTACAAGAGTCGGATTCGAAGCTCGAAGAGACCAAGTATGAAATTAAATCCAAGATCATCAAGATGGTGGCGGAAAACCCATTTGAAGGGATGGTTACGGAGAACCCATATAGACACATAAAGGATTTCACGACAATATGCAACACGGTGCGTCAAGAAGGAGTTCCCGATGAATGGTTCAAATGGAATCTCTTTCCCTACTCACTTGCCGGCAAAGCAAAGACATGGTATTCGGTTGCGTCCTTTGAAGTTGAAGGCAATTGGAACAAGTTGACAAAGAAGTTTTGCGAGAAGTTCTTTCCAATTAGCAAGGTTCAATATCTAAGGAGGCAAGTGATCACTTTCATGCAAGGAGAAGAGGAAGGGATAGACCAAGCCTCGGGATAGGTTTAATGGATTGATCGAACAAGGACCAAAACTCGGCTTCACGGTGACGTACTCTTGCATACATTTTTCTTTTCCCTAACCCCTAGTTCCATGCGACACGTCGAAATGTGTGCGGTGGGGATCTCATGGAGAAAACACTCACGAAGCCGCCCAACTTCTACAAAAAGTTAGCAAAGCGGCCGCCATGCGAAGAGATTGGGAAACAAGACTTGCGGAAGAGCCGGAATACAATTCAAGGAAGAATAAGCTTGCTGATTTTTCTAAAGAGGCAATCCCGGAAGTCACAAAAGAGGAACCAATCACGGAAAAGCTTGAACAAGAACACATCAAGTCAAGAACTACACTAAACGTCGACTTCGCCGTACCAAATAAGACGAACAAGAGAAGCATGTCAAGCGCGAAGCCACTAAGGGAGTTCGAACCAATGGATTGGGTTCCTATCGATTATGGAGAAGTATTCGACAAGAGAAGACCATTCCCTAATCAAAAGGGAATGGCAAGAGCATTGGAAGTGGATTTCCCACCGGAGAAGAAAGCTGAAAATTCATACGACCTCGAAACCACCGGTGAGATTTTTGAAAAGCTCTTTGGAGATGACGTGGTGGATCCGGAACATATTGCCGAGGTGAAGAGAATCATGGGGATCAAGCCCGAAGCATCACCATACGCTCGCCTCGCTGAAATTTACTCGATAGGATCCGAAGAAGAAGAGAAGATGACACCACACTTGAATTGCGAGATCAACGGAGTTCAATGCAAAGCTTTATGCGACATCGGAGCCCAAGTAAGTGTTCTATCTTCTAAAATTTACGATAAAGTTCAAGACCACAACCTAGACTTAGCTCCAAAATCAACGAAATTAATTATGGGAGATGGTAGAACTATCAAACCTCTAGGTATTGCTTGCAACATTAAAGTAAAAATCTCTAGAAACTATATACCAACCGATTTCTTTGTTATTGATGCTTACCATAGTAATCATGATCACATAATCTTAGGTAGGCCTTTTCTTAAGTTGGTTGATGCCGTGTTAGATGCCGGAGAAGGCAAAGTAACAATGAACCTTAATGGAACAAAGTACACATATAACTTTCTTCGTGCTTCTAAACACCCTACTCCCTTTCCTCCCGAAGATGAAGAAGTAGAAGAGATAGATAGTCTTTGTTTTGTTGAAACCCTTAGAGACCCGCTGCAAAGAGCGATGGAAAATCAAATTAATAATCAACAAGATGAAGAACTAGAGGAAGCAACAAAAGACTTAGAGCCGCATGATGGTAGTGTGGAGGAAGAGAAATTCGAAGACATAGGAGAAATCAAACCCGAGGAGCCACAAGTGCCCGAGGTAGACCTTAAACCTTTGCCCAAGGGATTAAAATATGAATTTTTGGGCCCAGACAAGACCTATCCAGTCATTGTGAGCGACGAGTTGAGTCCCGAAGAAAATGAAGCGTTGCTGATTTTATTAAAAAAACATAGGAAGGTGATTGGATATTCGATTAATGATCTCAAAGGAATTAGCCCAGCCTTTTGCACTCATCGTATACCAATGGAAGACCAATGTAAGCCCGTAGTGGACCACCAAAGGAGGCTAACCCATGCCATGCGAGAGGTAGTAAAGAAAGAGGTTATCAAGTTACTTGATGCCGGAATCATCTACCCGGTTCCGCATAGCGAGTGGGTGAGGCCGGTACATTGTGTACCGAAGAAAGGAGGTTTGACCGTGGTGAAGAATGAGAAGAACGAGTTGATACCGCAAAGAACCGTGACCGGGTGGCGGATGTGTATCGATTATCGTAAGCTTAACAAAGCGACGAAGAAAGATCACTTCCCCCTACCGTTCATTAACGAGATGCTCGAGAGGTTAGCAAACCACGCTTATTTTTGCTTTCTCGATGGATACTCGGGGTTCATGCAAATTCCCATTCACCCGGAAGATCAACATAAGACAACGTTTACGTGCCCTTACGGAACGTTTGCATATAGAAGGATGCCCTTCGGTCTATGCAACGCTCCGGCCTCTTTTCAACGTTGCATGATGGCCGTATTTTCGGAATTCATCGAAGAAATTGTTGAAGTGTTTATGGATGATTTTTCCGTTTACGGGAAGACGTTCATGGATTGCTTAGCAAACTTAGAAAAGGTCCTTACAAGGTGTGCGGAGGTAGATTTGGTTTTAAATTGGGAAAAGTGCCACTTCATCGTCAAACAAGGCATAGTGCTCGGACATGTTATATCCGAGAGAGGAATTGAAGTGGACAAGGCTAAGGTAGAGACGGTTGAGCAACTCCCACCTCCTACGGATGTTAAGTCCTTAAGGAGCTTTTTAGGCCATGCCGGATTCTATAGAAGATTTATTAAGGACTTCTCAAAGATCACTAAGCCTTTAACGCACCTTCTTCAAAAGGATGTGGCTTTCGACTTTGATGAGAAGTGTCTAGCGGCATTCCGGACCTTGAAAAATGCGTTGGTGAGTGCTCCCATCATCCAACCTCCGGATTGGAGCCAACCTTTCGAGATCATGTGTGACGCAAGTGACTACGCCGTAGGCGCGGTCTTGGGTCAAAGAAAGGAAGGCCGAGTTCACGCCGTTTACTATGCTAGCAAAACTCTTAGTGGGGCACAATTAAATTACGCCACTACGGAAAAGGAGTTGCTAGCGGTGGTATTCGCTTTCGAAAAATTCAGATCTTACATCGTGAACTCGAAGGTCATTGTTTACACCGATCACGCAGCCATCAAGTATCTCTTGGCTAAGAAGGAAGCTAAACCACGTTTGATTCGTTGGATCCTTCTTCTCCAAGAATTTGATGTTGAAATTCGTGATAAAAAGGGGGTGGAAAATGTTGTGGCCGATCATTTGTCTAGGATGAATCGTGGACAAGATGATAAAGAGCCCATAGAAGATAAGATGAGAGATGACCACCTCTACAGAGTGCTTGATAAAGACACATGGATGATCGACATCATTCGAGCAATTCGAAAGATGCCCCTCGATCATCTAGATAAAAACACTCAAAGGAAGATAATCTCCGAAAGTAAGAAATATTTTTGGGATGCACCATACCTCTTCAAGCTTGGCAATGATGGAGTGATGAGAAGATGTGTGCCAAGAGAAGAGAGGGTTGAGATTCTAAGGAAGTGCCACTCGGCGGAGTACGGTGGACACTATAGCCATTTTCGAACCCAAGCAAAAGTATGGTCGACCGGATTCTTTTGGTCGGAGATGCATGAAGATACTAAAAGATATGTTGCATCATGCCCCGAATGCCAAATAACCGGAAACATATCTCAAAGAAATTCTATGCCTTTGAAATACAACTTACAAATCGACATATTCGATGTATGGGGCATAGACTTCATGGGGCCTTTTAAAAACTCATTTGGATTCGAATACATCCTAGTCATGGTTGATTATGTATCCAAGTGGGTAGAGGCAATACCATGTCGTAAAGCTTCCACGGAGGAGTCCATTACTATGATCAAGAACGTGATTTTTCCCCGTTTCGGTACACCGAGAATCTTGATAAGTGATGGAGGAACTCATTTCACCGGGAAGAATTTCAAAAAGTGCTTGTCCAAGTTGGGAATTGAGCATAGGGTCTCTACGGCCTATCACCCACAAACCAACGAGCAAGCGGAGACGTCAAATAGGCAATTAAAAAGCATACTCAACAAAACCATAGAGAAGGGAGGCAAGGATTGGTCAAAGAAATTAGACGGAGCTTTATGGGCTTATCGAACGGCGTTTAAAACACCGATAGGTATGACCCCTTATCAATTCATCTATGGAAAAGCTTGCCACCTTCCGGTTGAGTTGGAACATAAAGCCTATTGGGCAATTAAAGAGATGAACCTCGATCTCAATGCCGCGGTGGTGAAACGAAGAATCCAAATAAGCGAGCTAGAGGAGTTGAGGTTGAAAGCTTATGAAAACGCAAGCATATACAAGGAGAGAATCAAAAGGTGGTATGATAAAAGATTAAAGAAAAAAGAATTTAAAGAAGGAGATAAGGTCCTCCTCTACAATTCGAGGTTTAAAACCTTCGGAAAGGGGAAATTGCAAAGCAAATGGGACGGACCTTATGTTGTGCATTCGGTGTTCTCCAACGGAGCGGTAACCATTATGGATATAAAAGGCGATCAATTTGTGGTGAATGGTCAGCGGCTTAAGGTTTACTACAAACCCGACGTCGTGCCCCTTCACCATGTTGACGTCTTCACCATGGAGGAAGAGCCCGAACGTCCCGCCTAGGACGAAAAACAAGGCATCAACTTCTGTAAATAATTTTTCTTTTAGTTTTCTGGAGTTTTTTGCGAAGATTTACTGGGCCAACTTTTTTCCATGGGCTAAGGAAGAAAAAATAGGGTGGTGTGCAAAAAACCGGACCGCCCGGCCCCGAGGTAGGGTGGGCCGGCCGGCCGAGCGGACCGGCCCAGAGGGGCCCGACGTCCGATGACGTCGAATTTCGCCCGAATTGCTCCTTTTTGACTTCCTTGTTTGGTCAGAAAATTTTAAGGGAAGTGCAAAAAAGGAAAATAAGGTTCCCAGGGCTTTTCTCTCAGGACTATTTATTTGGCCGAATTGGGAGCTCGAGGATCAAACCTTTCAAGCAATATTTTGCACCCTTGTAGCAGCCATTGTGACCCCAATGAGCTTAGAGTTGAAGCTAGAAGCCAAGAAGCCATCAATGGAGGAGGCGATGCGATGCGAGCTCAAGCTACCCGTCAAGAGGACCGCACGCATCCGTTGCGGAGGACGTGTCCCGACCGAAGCTCTTGCATCTCGCAACCCCGTCGAAGGAGAGAAGGTCCCTACGCCTGTTCGAAGGTCGGCACGCATCCAAGGCATCAAGCGCATAGACTACAAGGAGGTGTCGCCAGAGCCTAAGGATTATGGGGATAGCGACTACTCCGACGATCGTAGCCCGAGCTCGTGGGCGGCCGCCGGTAGAGATGATGATGATTGGGATGAGCAGCCCAAGGAAAGGACTCCCGAAGGCCCCAACGGTGACGGCAACAGCAACGATGGCAACGAAGGCGACGACAATGGAGGTGGTAACGACGGTGGTGACGATGGTGGAGATTATGGCGACGACGACCCCTTCGGATTGCATCCGATGTGTTTTCGAGCTTGCCGTCAATCCATCGCGGATCTCTACACGTCGGCCGACGAATGTCTCCAAGCCATGGAAGCGATGAAGCAGCGTATGGAGGACTTGGAGCGCGTAGTTGAAGACGACTACAAGTTCCTTAACCGCAACGTGCGCAAACTTTTCGGCATGGTTGGAAACATGAGAGGCAAGTGGTGCAATACTTGCTTGAAGTACCACTAGATCTAGTTTTCCCCTTAGGATTTTTGTAAGATACGACGAGGACGTCGTATGTTTTAAGCGTGGGGGAGAGCTAGCTCGCTAGCCTTAGCTTTTGAACTTCAAGTTTAGGTTCGGTCTAATATTCGTGTGAGAGTCTTAGTGTTTTAATGAGTCTTTAGTTTTTGAGTGTGTTTTAAATTTTTTGCAAGTGTCTTAAATTAGTGTTGAGTCAAGAAAATCAAATAAAAAGAGTCTTTATATATATCTTTGTGTTTTATGTATTGCTTATCTTTATTCACTTGTTTGTTTAATCTTCGATTCTTGATATATGAACATAAGTATGTGGTTTGAAAAACGTTTATCGTGGTGCTTAGTGGAATTGCTACTACTTAAAGTACCCATACCGCACTTCGATCTTGAGCTTCACATGTTAGTTGTGCTATGTTCGATGCTAAAAGTTGGAGGATTTCAGTTCTGAAAATTATCTTAAAACCCTTTTAATAAAGGTTAGCAAAACCTCTTTTTCCAAGTTGAGAGTAAGAAAAAATTTCTATCCAAAGCCAATTTATTTTTTGCTCCACCATAAGTGTGATTAGCACGATGAGTTAGGCTAGGACCCTTCTCTCTTGGTGAGTTTTAATTTCGAGCAATGATCATGTTCTTGTGCTTATCTTTTGTTGCTAGCCTCATCATATATTCGGTAACGTGACCTTCACAATGGAAGTCACGTATATCACCGAATTCCATACCCAACCCTATACATCTCTTTTGTACATCGTATTCCTTGAACACAACCTATTTTCAAAAGTTTCGTCTCGTCTCTAGCATGATTTATTCAAAATTTCAGATTGTATGCATGCGAGGAAAGAAAGAAAGAAAGAAAGAAAAATCATATGTGAATGAAAGAAGAAAATAAAAAGAAAAAGATGAGGTAGCAATGAAGATATGAGAGGGATGGATCAAGTGAAGGAAAAGAAAAAAAGGATAAAGTGTAAGGAAGGGTGTCACGTTGATTGTGAGACGAAACTTTTACTCTATTTCCAACCATGTGCAATCCGACAACGAGGACATCATTGGTGCCTTGTAGTCACAATTTTCTTTTGCCCTTGCACATGTCCACCATTCTAAATCTTCTCATCCTTGATATCCCTACATATGGTTAATTCTCATGATCATTGGCTTTGAAAGGTAGACAACCATTAGAGGAAGTTCTTAGTTTGACAATACTTGTGTTGATTGCGCTAGCCCTACCTATAGCTTCACTTTACATGATATATGAGAGATTAATGGGAGGTGAGAGTTTTATAAAACTTGGTTAGGATAGCCACTTTATATGAGTGACTTGAGAGAGCTTGGAGAAAGGTTTTTGTCTAATACTTGTTGCAGGAATTTTTGTTTTGAAAATCATAAAAACCCTCCGATGGAAGCAAATAAGTAAGCATGGTTGAGATTGAAAGCTTCGAGTGAAGAGTTTGAGTTGTGGGGTAAAACTTGATGTGGTAAAAATTCTAAACGCCCATGTTTATGTTTGATGATCATTACTTTGTGTTTATGTATTAAAGATGAAGGGATTGACTAACTTGTGAAGAAGGATAAGTGGTATATGATTACAACACCTTGGACGAAGTTCTTTTACGAGTACTTGCTCGAGGACGAGCAAGAGCTAAGCGTGGGGGAGATGTTGACGGTGTATTTTGGTGCACCTAGCATGTTCATTACACTTTGGTTTGGATTTGATTATGGAACTAACCCGCCACTAGGCACACTAATCGTATAACAAGTTCATCTTTGTGCATGCATTTGGAAGTGTTATGTTTATGTAGGAAAACATGGACATAAAGGACGGATTCGCAACAAGTTCAAAGGAGCATTTACGGAGTCTTGTTCGTGTTCATGAGCTTGATGAAATCACTTCCAATGGTGGTGAGGACCGAAGTGCTATGAGGAACACCCCCAGGGATTGAAGCATAAAAGATCGAACTTCATGCAAAGAGAGCCTCCATCTTGGACGCGAGGATAACAGTATCAAAATCGTGCAAGTGGAGGAGGCAAAGTACATAAGTGCACGAGGACCCATGGAGCAAAAGGGGCGACCGAACCGGGCCGAGTGGGCTGGGCCGGCCGGCCCAGGCCGGCCGGCCCGGCCCGGTTCCGACCCGGTTCGGTCCCGTTTTCCTTGCCCTCAAAGGATCTTCAACCCTAAAAGCCCCGAGGCGCCGCCAACACCGAGAGAGGAGTCATTCGCACCAGAAGGCCATCCACAAGCTAGAGAGAGAGGAGGAGGATCTCCGGCGGGAGATCAACCACCTCGAAGGAAGCACCCTCTCGTGGAGAAGAAGGAAGACACCGGCGGAAGGGAAACCATGATCAACGGTGCCATGATCAGCACCTTGATGGGGTAATCTTCTCATTCGTCCATGGGTTGTAATCGATCTTGAGATGTAATCGCACTTTGTCGGATTATCTATCTATCATCTTGTGTTGAATATACTTTCATGCTTAAGGTTAGCTACCATGCCGTAAAGGGAGTATAGGTCTCAATGCTTCCTTGGATCCATTCAATACGCCGTGTCCATCAAAGGTCTAGTCATGAATACCTTCGCGTAGTGACAGTACGAGAGGAGGGAAAGGGCGAAACCGTGGTCACAACCCCGATAGATTAGATTGGTTTTCATGTCTTTAAGCGATTGCATGCTCTAGTATCGTAGACTCGTGGGCGAGTGTCTTCTACCTTGATCGTTTATCATTCTCTCTAGTGTAGTTTAGTTGTTTTCTAGTTTAATAGTAAGTTAGGGTTTTAGTAGCTAGTGTGTCGTTGTAGATTGAACGCTTGTAATCCCCTTGCTCCGCGGATTGACAAGAACCTTGGGAATCCCGTGGTGAAAAAGGTGTGGGGTCCATACGCTTGCGGATCGTAGAGGGATACGTCTTTTATCCGTCAACAGTAGTCGACGACGAGCGATGAGCCGCGTGACGTGCCGAGGCACCCAGACGCGCGGCATAGGCGAAGTAGTCGACGACGAGTCACACGACGATCCGTGTGACGAGTCGTGCGACGTGCCGAGGCACCCGGATGCGCGGCGTAGGTGAAGTAGTCGACGACGAGCCTGCGCGAGGCGGAGTAGTCGACGACGAATGGCGCGACGAGCCGCGTGACGAGCCGCGCGACGTGCCGAGGCACCCGGACGTGCGGCGGAGGCGAAGTAGTCGACGACGAGCCTGCACGACGCGGAGTAGTCGACGACGAGCGGCACGACGAGCCGCACGACGTGCTGAGGCACCCGGACGCGCAGCGGAGGCATAGTAGTTGACAACGAGCCTGCGTGAGGCGGAGTAGTCCACGACGAGCGGCAAGACGAGCCGCGTGACGAGCCGTGCGACGTGCCGAGGCACCCGGACGCGCGGCGTAGGCGAAGTAGTCGACGACGAGCCTACGCGAGGCGGAGTAGTCGACGACGAGCGGCGTGATGAGCCGCGCGCCGTGCCAAGGCACCCCGGACGCGCGGCGGAGGCGAAGTAGTCGACGACGAGCTTGCGTGAGGCGGAGTAGTCGACGACGAGCGGCGTGACGAGCCGCTTGACGAGCCGCGTGACGTGCCGAGGCACCTGGACGTACGGCGGAGGCGGAGTGGTCGACGACGAGCGATGAGCCGCACGACGTGCCGAGGCACCCAGACGCGCGGCGTAGGCGAAGTAGTCGACGACAAGCCGCGCGCGAGGTGGAGTAGTCGACGACGAGCGGCGCGACGAGCCGCGTGACGAGCCGCGCGACGTGCCGAGGCACCCGGACACGCGGCGTAGTCGGGGTAGTCGACGACGAGCCTCGCGCGAGGTGGAGTAGTCGACGACGAGCGGCGCGGCGAGCCGCGTGACGAGCCGCGCGACGTGCCGAGGCACCTGGACACGCGGTGTAGTCAAAATAGTCGACGACGAGTGGCGCAACGAGCCGCGTGACGAGCCGCATGACGTGCCGAGGCACCCGGATGTGCGGCGGAGGCGAAGTTGTCGACGACGAGCCTGCGCGAGGCGGAGTAGTCGACAACAAGCGATGAGCCGTGCGACGTGCCGAGGCACCCAGACGCGCGGCGTTGGCGAAGTAGTCGACGACGAGCCTACGCGAGGTGAAGTAGTCGATGACGAGCGGCGCGACGAGCCGCGTGACGAGCCGCGCGACGTGCCGAGGCACTTGGACACGCAGCGTAGTCGACATAGTCGACGACGAGCCGCGCGACGTGCCAAAGCAACCGGACGCGCGACGTAGGAAAATTGATTCCGCTTTGACAGGAGCAAGGCGACTTGCTTCAATGGATCTCGGCGAGTCGACGAGTAGATTGATCTTGTTGACGAGGGTCCTTCGAATTCGCCCGGTGGTGACGATCACCCCTACATGGCACGCCAACTGTCGGTGTTTTAGACCGGCAAACCTACCAAGGGGGTACCCGAGGTAGTAGATTGTGCGGTGAGGATCGTGATCGGGAGACCAAGAACTCGAAGGTATGTGCAAGGACACGGGACACAAGATTTATACAGGTTCGGGCTACCAAGGTGGCGAACCCTACGTCCTATTTGGGGGATCAAGTATGGCGCCCTGCGCTTGGTGTTGGGTTGGATCAGGTGCCCGACTAGGTACCCGGCCCTTCTTTATATAGTCCAGGGGGCGGGTTCCTAGTCGGTTACAAGGCAGGAGTCCTAGTAGGGTTACACGGAACGAGTCCGAGTAGGATTACAGGGGAATTCTAGTAGGAGTCCGCCTTCATCCTTCCTTGCATGGGTACCCGGGGAGTATGCCCGACAGGTGGGATTTCTCTTCTGCAAAACCACTATGTGGAAAAGGTGTTGAATCGCTTTGGTTATAGAGAGTGCTCACCTGCTGCAACTCCTTATGACCCAAGCATGTCCTTGAGAAAGAATCAGAGAATTGCACGAGATCAATTGATATATTCTCAAATAATTGGCTCACTCATGTATTTAGCTAGCGCAACGAGGCCTGATATCTCCTATGTTGTGAGCAAATTGAGTCATTTGTTTCAAACCCAGGAGAGGATCATTGGCAAGCTCTTGAAAGAGTATTACGCTATCTAAAAGGAACCATGAGCTATGGAATTCACTATACCGGGTATCCTAGGGTACTTGAGGGTTATTGTGATGCCAACTGGATTTCTGATGCTGATAAGATTTATGCCACAAGTGGATATGTTTTCTCACTTGGAGGTGACGCTGTTTCATGGAAGTCTTGCAAGTAGACCATCTTAACGAGGTCAACAATGGAAGCATAACTCACAACATTGGATACCACCACAGTTGAAGTTGAATGGCTTCGTGAGCTCTTGATGGACTTACCGGTGGTTGAAAAACCCATACCGGCTATTTCCATGAACTGTGACAATCAAACAGTGATAGTCAAAGTGAACAGTTCCAAGGATAACATGAAGTCCACAAGGCATGTGAAAAGGCAGTTGAAGTCTGTCAGAAAATTGAGAAACTCTGAAGTAATAGCACTAGACTATGTAAATACGTCCAAAAATTTGGCAGATCAATTTACCAAGGGTCTGTCACGCAATGTGATAGAAGGTGCATCGAGGGAGTTGGGCTTAGACCCACCTGAAGTCACACCATAGTGGTAACCTGTTCTATGTGATCGGAGATCCCGTGAAGTAGGATGGTGAAACGAGCTAGTGGTTGACTGAGGGAGAAACCCCTTGACTAAGTTCAAGCTCATTAGAGATGAACTGTTTCTCCTATTTTGTATGGTAGGTTGGATGAGTCCTTAATATGACCCGAGTGGCTTACTAAAGCAGAAATCTTGTCCTACAGAACATCCTCAAAAGGACACACCTATATGAGTTCGACTGCTAGTCACAATCTATGAGAAGTGGGAAATCTCTAGATACTCATGAAAGTCTCAAGAAGTATGACTTATATGCTTCAAAACAAAGGGAATGTTGTAGCAGCCTTGTACCATGATATGAACTTTGTTGAAGTTCATCTTCACGCAAAACTGTCAATTTAAGGCTTAGTCTATTGTTCGGTTGTGAGTGAGTGGATTCACTATTCTAGATGGAAATTCAACTTCACAGTCTCTGTTGAAACTCTAGTATATCAAAGTTGTGATACTTGAGATTATTTACTTAAACCCTAGAGATTGGTGGGTATTGTTGGATTATTAATTGGGCTTGGCCCATTTAATGATTAATAATCCTAATATCTCTTTGGTTTAAAATAAATAATACCGACATGAGTATTGACGTGGTAAAGACGCGACTTATATGGTGGAGATTATTTCATCTATATTGAGAAGTTGAGAAAAAGACACAACGATGCCACACGCGCGCGCCGCCGCCGGCCGGGCCGTGGCCATGGGCGAGGCAGACAGGCGGCGTGCGTGCGTGCGTGCCTGTCGTGACGGGAAAGGTTTTACCTTACATCAATTACGTGAATTTACTTCCTTTTTTATGATGCACTATCTCGTAAGTGCTTTAACCCGCGAGATCCCATAAGTGCTCTGGCGTTGGCGCTTACCCGTGAAGTCCTATATAATGCCCCGTCAGGATTGGTTCGGTGATAATACACAACTCGCTGCGAAACCGATCTTCCCGTCCCATGGCTTGCGCGCACAGGTCTGTGGGAGAGTAGGAGCCTCCGGAACGTTCGTCGGCGTCAAGTTCATCTGCTCGGGTGAAGACCGGCAATCACGTTTTTGGGGAGTGTCTGCGACACGTCTACTAGCACCGTGACGTCTTCTACGTGCTACTTCTCGGTCGTCTTCCTCTTCACAAGGGAAATGAGCGAGGATCGACACTGCAACCTTTCTGCACGGTATCGAGCGGGACGACTACATCAACAAGCGTTATGTCGACTAGCGCCGGCTTGAATGTCTCTGGGTATAACCTCTTTCGAATCCTTGTTGTACTGAATATTGTTTACATATTTGAATATTCTGTTCGATCACATATGTTCATGAATATTGTCACTAGTATGCTATTACTTTCAATTTTCTGAATTAAATTACTAGTTAATTTGACTAAATTTCCAACAAGGATGATCTGCTGCGTTGGTTCAGGGAGCAAGACGCAGAGGAAGACGCCCGTGACCCTGCTGCCAGGTACTACTCCCCTCTCGTCTTCTTCCCTGATTATGGTGATACGAACACGTTTTGATTGGTAACCTCTCCGTATTCAGGTTGAGAGGTCCTCCTGATCTGAGGCTGGCTGGACCCGTTCTGCAATTACCGTCATCCCGTACTACGCGATAGGGTTGATGCCGGCAAGAACAAGTTGGCAGAGAATGTTAAGTGAGGGGAGATAGACAGATTACGTTAGCTACAAGTGTTTTTGTTCGTGTGGTCTGTACTCTCGATCTGTGCCATGAATTCAAACACTGATTTAGTGTTGTTTTTCTACTCATGGTCTTTGACCTCTAGTATTTGTTCATATGTCTCCTATAGTATGACTGAATGAGGGTAAAAATTTGATCTTAATTTCAGACGCCCCCATTTTGACCTTTGGGTTTATGGGTTTTGGGAGTGCGAGTTGACGGGTTGTATTTTGCCCAATGATTGCCATGCATTGCCATGTAAGCTTTGTTTTATTTTAAAACTGGATCATCATATATCTAAACAGAGGGAATATATTATTTCGCTTTGCTGATCATATCGTATATGAATACTGCCCCAAGTTCATGCAATGCAAGTATCTCTCGTCGCCATACAAGTTAATCTAATATTTGTATTCCATAATAATTACATCAGGCCGACACAACACTGATGTTGCCATAATAGCTCAGCTTGAGAACACGATAAGCTGACAGCTACAAGATCAGAACAGAACTACGAAGGAGATAAGAAATGCAAGAGTATAATCATAAGAGAATCCACAAGAAAAAATATTATGAGGAAAGTAGATCTCAAGAATCAAGTTACGAGAATGTGATCACAATTCACGAAAGATCAACGTATCAGGCCATACTTTAACCGACCTGGCGACTAGAAGCAAAATTGTCATCCTTGTCAGAGTTTTCAGACAAGGAGCAGCTATTGATCATTCAGTTGGCACCATCAGCTTCTGCCAACAGAATAAAAAAAATCCAGAAGAATATGTCTATTTATCTCATCAGTGTATGCCCAATTAGACACCTGACGTTTTCACTCAGCAATGCCCCTATACTCATCATACTCATGGGCCCTACTCGAAGTCAACTTTCTCCTGCACGTCATGTTGATCTGGATTCGCACACCAGTGGAGCTCATCCCCCCGGGCAATATGTTGACGACCTTAATTCTCACCACTCCAGCTATCTCGAGCAATCTGCAGTTGACTTGAACTCGCAGCAGTCAGCCTCTGTCAGTACCTGTAGTGCAATCTGCTGGCTGCACCTCCCATCAACAGAAGGAACATCACGACAGTGGGGGTAGATGATGTCGCAGTGAGCGTTCGTGTAGAGCACCGGTCACGCAGGGAACTACATGACCACGGGGTACTAGATGACGACGAGGACGACAACGTGGCCAGCATGTACTTCTTGGCGTATCGTCATGGGTGTCCTCCTGGCCCGTGTAGAGGTCCTGACCAGCTCCTTGCAAGAGATACTCCACTCGCAGTGGCACCCCAAGCGCGGTGGCTAATGCTGTCATCTGAACATGATCTGTGAAGACCTTACACTGGATAACTTCGCGACAGCACCACTGACGTTTTGAAAAAAGAAAAGTGCAGGCAGAACGTGCTGTCAAGTTCTCTCGAACTGATATGATGCATTGGCAGCTCAGAGCTAAGTAATGTGCAAGTGCATGCCCAATGGAAAGTGATGGCGCTACTTGCATCTCTGAGGGTGTAATCTTCATGGAGTTTCTGTTTGCGGTAGCTGAAAAATTGCACGGGTTCCATAAACCACATGAAAATGCATTGCCAGTAGCGTTTAATGGAATTTTAGAAAACCAAACGTATCAGAACCCTGTTAGTCGTTGGTACACGCTTCCATCTCCTGTGCCTCTTCCATCTCATTACTTTCTTTATCAAAATCTTAAATGCCTGAAAAATCAAGTTGTTAATATCTACTGCAGTAATATTACACAATACTGACAATTAAATAATAAAGGCATGAATGAGTATGATTATGACATATAGCACTTGTCTGATAACCATCAGTCAGTGAACCCAATTACAATATAAGTACTTAGCAAAAGTGAATGTTTCATTGGAGACGCGAGAAAGAAAGTGTTAGTGATTGGATCAGATGACCACAAAAGCCACTTGAGTGCATTATCTTGGTGTAAGTAAGAAGCATGAACTTTTTTATTTCTCTAATTATAACTCATTATTTCCGTTCTGTGAAAGCGAACTTATCTCAACTTGTATTTTTATTAACATTAGATTGTTAGATTTTCAATAAATTCTGATTTGAATCTATGTGAATGTCAGGTGTCAAGGGCCTAATGGGCCGGGAGGCCCGTTAGGGTTAGATTTAGGTATAAGATCGAGTCCTTACTTAATGGTCAAGTAATCCTCTCTATTTAAAGAGAGGAGATGTATCAATTTAATCAAGCAAGAGACTAGAAGGAAAACCCTTCTCTCTTGCCGGCCGTGGGCGAAGCCCTGCGGCCGGCGTTCCTAGCGCCTCTGCAACCCTAGCAGCTCTCCCTCTCAGCCCCTCCACGTGAACAGTACCATGGGTACTGTAGCACCGCGGTACTGTAGCGCTCAACCACCACGCAGTTCATAACAATCTGGTATCAGATTGCTTTGGTTTCGATCCAATCCATGGCGTCTGCTGCGGAGCAGGGTTGACCACCGGAGCTGTTCTCCGAATGGATGGCTTCGATCCGGGCGCCGCAGAAACCTCTGTCACCCGCGCTCTCGGCATTGCTGACGGCGTACGCCGCCGTTTCGCTGCCGGCATCCCTGGCCCCAACTGCATGGCCGCCGTCACCGACTGTGTGGACGGAGGGCGCCAACTCCACGAGGGGGTCGATCTCCACGAGGGTGAGCACCCGAGCGGCCGCGACGGGGGTGGTTCCAGCGCCCACCACCGGCGCTGTTGTCCTCCAACACCCGTTCGTCGACGGGATATTCTACAAGGGCACCAGCGACAGGTTCGGGTGTCAGCAGTCGTGCGACTGCAGGCTGCGGCGCGCGGCCTCCTCGCGCGGCGGCGGCGGCAGCGGATCGAGCAAGTCGCGGCGGTGCGGCCGCAGGCCGTGGCACGCGGCCTTTTAGCGCGGCGGCGGCTGCAGGAGATGCACCGGCAGATGCGGAATCAGGAGGCGGCCTTGGCAGCGGTTGCCTTCGATGCACAGGGCCAAGACCTCGACCCGTTTGACGGCCTCCAACAATTGCGCCGACTCGCTGTTGTACCCAAGGGTGTGCATGGTGTTTTTCCTGCGGATGGCGTACTCCAACTCTGCGGGAGCGGAGGTAGAGGAGGTGTCTTCCTCTTTGTCATCGACGAGGACACGCTGCCTAGCGCCCCAGCTTTCCATCTCCGACCACCGCGAGGACGTCTCCGCTGGTCTTCGTCGCGACTGCCTCCAGGTGGTTGTGCCCCTGCATCCCTCTCGTTCAGATGGTCTCCATGGGATCCAGGTGGCGGATGGTGCCTACCGTCGGGGAGTCACACAATAAAAAGTCTGAGTCTATTTCAGATCAAGAATAATAAAGTAAGCCGAGATGTAAAAGGCTTATTTTTAGGTCATAAGTTTGTGAGGAGTCGAGTCATTGTCAAGGTGCCCATGCTGCAGCTCGAGGACGAGCTACTCGGAAAAGGGCGGGGTAATGTCAGGTGTCAAGGGCCTAATGGGCCGGGAGGCCCGTTAGGGTTAGGTTTAGGGATAAGATCGAGTCCTTACTTAGTGGTCAAGTAATCCTCTCTGTTTAAAGAGAGGAGATGTATCAATTTAATCAAGGAAGAGACTAGAAGGAAAACCCTTCTCTCTTGCCGGCCGTGGGCGAAGCCCTGCGGCCGGCGTTCCTAGCGCCTCTGCAACCCTAGCAGCTCTCCCTCTCAACCCCCTCCACGTGAACAGTACCGCGGGTACTGTAGCACCGTGGTACTGTAGCGCTCAACCACCACGCAGTTCATAACAGTGAAGATGGTGCAAAATTACAATATCATGCCAATATGCTGCTAATGTGAATATCATGCAAACTGTAGAAGAAATAGAAACTGAGATGCCGGATCCAGCTTGCAGCTTGATGTAACTTGAAGAAACTCATCCCTAAAGCATGTTCATCTCAGAAATGCTTAATGTGGAGAAGGTGTCAGCTTACTTTGTGTCTTCAGGAAAATTCTGAGATCCACCCAAGGCATGCCTGTTGCCTAGCCACTCCTCTAACAACGGCAAGAAGACGGTATTCCTCATGTGTATCCTGCCTATCAAGAACTTGCTCCTGTGTTGTAGTTGCATGCATTAGGGTGTTAACACTAAACATAAATCTTAAGGAAAAGAGAGGACACTTGCGAGGTAGGAAAATATGAAGCTCATGTAGAAACACTCTCCGTCTCCATGCACTGGCCTAAATTCAGAATAGGCTCGACGAAGGTCCAGTGCATTTGAATGGAATATTACTCCACGTCCAGCTGCCATTTCTATGAGATCATAATGCTCAATGATCCCAGTTATATGGGGATTGTCTGCACCAAACCCAAGCACAAGGGAATTCAAAACATAATTATATGAACCAGGCAGCAACATAAATAAGATGGGATGGTATTTTTGTTATGTTTTCCAGTTTTCCAAATTTTAAGAAAATGCTAAAGCAACTAGCAAATGCAATGTCTTCACTGATATTGATTGGTTGTTATTCAGTGTAAGAAGAAAGAACATATACCACAAAGGAATTCAAAAAATAATGATCTGAACCAGGCAGCAACACAAATAAGATGGGATGGTATTTTTGTTATGTTTTTCAGGTTTCCACATTTTAAGAAAATGCTAAAGCTACTAACAAATGTAATGTCTTCACTGATATTGAGTGGTTGTTATTCAGTGTAAGAAGAAAGAACACATACCAACGTTTTCTATGTTCAATAGAAATCCAAGGCTCATTAAGGTCCCATCACAATGCAATACTCTCAATTGGAAAAGGCACATAAATAGTATGCAGAGTCAAACCTGTTGATTCACATGAGGCTTCATTTCTGTGGAATTTGGACTGCAGTCATGCATCTGCGTTTTTATCCTATTTGAAAACTGTTCCATAGAAACGGGTTAAAATTTAAAAAATGCTAGAGTTAGCACCAGTGCCAATGTCAGGTGTCAAGGTCTAATGGGCCGGGAGGCCCATTAGGGTTAGGTTTAGGGATAAGATCGAGTCTTTGAGGAGATGTATCAATCTAATCAAGCAAGAGATTAGAAGGAAAACCCTTCTCTCTTGTCGGCCGTGAGCGAAGCCCCGCGGCCGGCGTTTCCTCGCGACCCAGCAACCCTAGCTGCCCCTCTCTCAACCTTCTCCACGTGAACAGTACCCGCGGGTACTGTAGCACGTAGCCCTAATTCTCCACAAATCAGCCACAAATCCTGTAACACCCAAAAATTTTAATTATTGTTTCAATAAAATTTTGCTTAGCAACAAATGCTTGTTTAAGGATTCTTAAGGCTTTATTTAATTTTTATAGGCATTTAATTAATTTTTCTTAATTAAATTAATGAACTATAGGAGTTTACTGTTGCACACATGCTGTTGCATTGTTTTTATTTGTTTGAATTCAAATTTGTGTTTGAATTCAAGTTTGGTGAGCTCTTTTGAAAATGGCAAAAAGAATTTCTTTCCCTCCTTTACCTTCTCCTCTTTTGGCCCAAACCCTTCGCGACCCCAAAGATCGTTTTTCCCTTCCGTGGCCCGGCTCGCTTAATTCGGCCCGCGCGGCCCGGCCAAGCGCATCCGGCAGCCCCACCGGCGGCCCGAGCCGACCCGCGCCTCCTCCTCCTTGTTCCGCCGGGCGGGGTGGGACCCGGCGGTCATCCTTCTCCTCGGGACGCGCCCGAGCCGCCGCACACCGCATCGGGTCGCACCCCGCGAGCACCCGCCGGCCGCCCCGGCTCGCGCGCGCCCGCGCCTCGCTCCCCCTTGGGCCCACGCGTCGGGCTGCCCCGCCCTTTTAAGTGCGCCGCCGCGTGCGCTGCACCGGTTCCCCAAACCCTAGCCGCGCCGCCCCATCATCGATCCGAGCCGCCGCCAGCCTCGATCTCCGCGGTGGTGGCCTCTCCGCCGTCAAGAAGTGGTCCAGGAGCTTCGCGTGGAGGTGAGGATGCCGCGCGAGTGGCCTGTGGACGCTCCCATGCCTTGAAACGCCGGCGCGAGCTCGCCGGAGTCGGCGCCACCATGCCGTCCGCCGCGCATCGCCGACATCGCCCGTGCGTCCGCTCTAATGGCCTAGATCGATCGCGCGTGTCCCCGGTGTCGTTCGTTGTGATCCGTGCTTGAAACCGAAGCCCCCGGCTCGAGATCGACAAAGCTCGCCGGAGTTCCCCGCGCGCCGCCGCCGCCGGGGGGTGTCGCCGCCGCCCGCGCTGGTGGGTCACCGCAGCCGTCGGATCACGATCCTGCGGCCCTGATCTAACCCCTCACCAGGTCAACCGAAGGGGTACCGGTCAGCTCAGCTGTGATCAGCTGTTTTTGCAAAAGAAACCCTGACTTTCTGTTGTTTTACGTTTAAGCCCTTCCTCAGTTCAGCAATATTTAATGTTAGGCCCTTTTCTTTATGTTTTGAACCCTAGCCTTTCCAGCTTTTTCACCCGAGGTCCAGCCCTAGTGATGTAGCACCTTAGCCCCTGAGTTTTTATATAAAATTACGTTTTAGCCCTGAGATTCTCGCAGTTTAGTCCCTGGAAGTTTAGTTTCCCTGCGGAATAGCCCCTGTACCTTGTTTCGGTCGTAGATTACGCGTTCTAGCTCCGTTTTTAGCGTTCTTTATATCCATTTGTTCGTCTCGACGAGTAGATCAGTTTAGTGAAGCTTTTGTTCCTGTTTGAAGAGATTGGTGAATTGTTTTCTTATTTTATTGTTTTGTCTCTTGCATGTGAATGTGTGATGCGTAGAGAACGAGCCGTCCGAAGATTTTTCTGTGGTGAAGACTTGAAGACTCTGAGCAAATCCGGATCTTGTGAGAGGCAAGTGTCCTTGGTCATACCCGCTTTATCCTATATGAACATGCATTTAATCACTGTATTTATCTTCTTGCTTGCATCAATTTTGACGGGTTCCTATTAAGGACTATGCCTAGATTCTTTTGACCGTGCCTTGTAACTGGGTTACTTAATAATCTTGATGGTAGATGCTGCTTAGTTGCTCAACTGGGTTGGTAATAAACAACATGATATCCGTTTATGCTCTATGTTCTTTGATGGTAATTTAATTGCAAGACCATATGCTTAATTGGAACATGGAGAACCACCCAGGACAACAGTACAACCACAAGGCTATATGGCTCTGGCTTGGCTGAATAATTAGAGACCTTGGTGTTGTGGTGATCTTACCTGAAAGGGACAAATGGGGAGGCGTTGACGGAGTATAGACTCGCTCTAGCGGGGAGTTGGGCTTTGCTAAGACACGGTACCCGCTAGGGAGCTTTATGCCCCGCTTCGTCCCGAAACCTAGTGGGTTGCTACACATTAGGGAATCTTTGTAAAGGCCTCGTAGCGTCCCTATGCAATCACACCTCGGCGAGTGTGGTATGATGCCCGATCGGCATCGCGTGGTTGGGTCTAAAGCTCTTCGGAGTTTTTACGCGACTTGTGGGTAAAGATGTACAACCTCTCGCAGAGTGTTTAAAACTAATCGATTAGCCGTGCTCACGGTCAAGAGCGGCCTGGACCCTCACATGATTAATCTATCGGAAGATGAATTTAATTTATTCTTTACTTTATGTTCATGGTTATGATGTTACACATTAATTGTGGGATGGTATACACTTACATTTGCTAGTAAGTAAGTTGCTTAATAAAATTTGATCCACTAAAATGCTAACTGCTTAAACCCCTTGGCCATCCACTTATACGACCTTGCATGTTTATTATGATATTTCTCCCTTGCCGAGTACGACATGTGCTCACGCTTGCTTATTTATTGCATCTACACAACCCGGATTCTTGCTCGGACTTGAAGATTGATGTTGAGTGCTAGGCGTGCGTGCCACCGGTCGGTACTGTGGAGTTCCTCTCTCGAAGATCCGCTTGCTAGTTGCTCGCTCCGATGATACGATGTTGAGACTCTCGGTCATGTAATGGTTTTAATACTCTCTTTTACGCTTTGGCACCGTATCCGATATTCACCGAGTCATTACGTGTGTGTAACTTGATCCGGCGCACATGTAATTTATGCATTCGAGTTTGCCTTCAAATTCGGGTGTGACAAAGTGGTATCGTAGCCGTGTTGATCGTAGGACGTTAGCCTAGTTGGAAAATGGTCGAATTTAAGGATTATAATATCATAGAAGCCATTCCCACTTCATGCTATGCTTTAATTCTATTTTAATACACTTATCCTTGCTTTTAACCTCATCCTTGAAAATCTACTTATTCTCTACCTCATCTTGATCAATCTTTTCACTCTAAACTTCCTTGATCTTTCCTTAAGGAACCTTTAGCATCTGCTGTACTCCTCTCCAATCTTTCATTATCCTACCCTACACGTGTCCCTGATCGTTCCCAGTAATCAAGTGACCCCATCTTGTTCATCTCAAAGATCTTCTCCAATAGGATGTAGGAGCTTTAAGATCTATCTTAGTAAAATCGATAGATGCGAGCGTCTTAGCGTGTGCCTAGTTTAGAGGTGTGTTTGAATGTTTGATTTTGTGACAAATGCTTGATTTGGATCTTTGTTTGAGTGCGGTGTGTTGTGGAGTGAAGACCACAATGACATCGAGTTTAGTAGCTAGTTTGTTAGTGGGGGGTGTAATTCTTTCCCAATCCTCGCAACCTTGAGTAATCTTTGCTTGATCTATCCCTTCCTTTATCCAACTTTCTCTTTCTCTCCAACAAATCTTGTGGATACAAAAATCTGTTCACGCAGCTCTCTGACATAGCAGTAATGTTTTGGTTATATCTCAAGCTACAGAACTCCAAACGACATGAAACCAGTTGGGTTAGTTCATAAATTCCATATAGGATTTTCTATCAAAAATTCAGCACCATCCAATGTATATTCTGGGAGTTATGAACGAAACATTGGAGCTACCAGAATCTGGAAACTCTGCTGACCCAGTCGACTTGTTTATTTTGTATCTGAACTTCTAGATCTCCGATTGAGTTGATTCCAGTTGGATTAGTTTCATAATTTCATACCCCCTGTTCTGGAGAAATTTCATAATTTATGGATATCAATAATGATAGTTGCACTTGGTTTAGTGGGGCAAGCATAATCTGTCTTAATCTGGAAGTTCGTGTTGCTTCATCTTTCGGAGTTATCTCTTTACTCTAGTATTTAAATCTCATGATCCTAACCCTCAGATGGTGAACACCAGGTTTGGATCCACATCAGAGGACGAGTGGCCGTTTTAGTATCACTCAACAAAGCAAAGTCAAATGGATCCGGCGATGCAGCGGTTTCGGCTGCACGGATGCGGCTTCTCCCGGGACATGTCCACCAACATGACAAGCATGCGAGCTCGGATAAATCAGAACCAGCCCCATAAGGATAAGCACCAGCAGTTCATGAGCCATTGCCCGCCGGTGTTTTCTCATGCAGTTGATCCATTGGAGGCTGACGATTGGCTGAGGACAGTGGAGAAGATGCTCACCATCGCACAGTGCGACGATAGAGAGAAGGTCTTGTATGCTTCAGGTCGACTTCGGGGGACGGCGTCGGCTTGGTGGGATGCCTACGTTGCCGCTCATGCCACCCCCGTTGCTATCACTTGGCGGGGAGTTCACCACCGGCTTCGGGAGCTATCATATACTGCCCGGCCTTATGAAGTTAAAGAAGAAGGAGTTCCCGGCACTCAAGCAAGGAGAGATGTCCGTGATAGAGTACGGGGACAAGTTCGTTGAGTTGTCTCGTTATGCTCCTGAGGAGGTTGTTGATGATGTGAAGAAACAAGAGTTGTTCTTGGAGGGATTAGCCGAACCACTCCGGTACCAGCTCATATCCCACACCTTCCCATCCTTCCAGATGTTGCTAGACAAGGCCATTGGTTTAGAGTGCATTCGCAAGGAGTTGGAAGACCTAAAGAGGAAAGCCACCACCCCTGGACAGTCTGGAAGTAACACTCGCCCTCGCTTTAACCCACCTCAAGAGACTCCCTTTCAGTTCGAAGGCCCTATTGAGGACTTTGGTCAACAGCAGTTTCAGTGTCCAGTGCAGCAGACTTCACGGCCCCGTCCTCTACGGAGTCGTCAGATGGCGCCACCGTCACCCCGGTGAAGACTAGCAACCCCGGAGGTACCGCCTGCTTAAGGTGTGGAAAGGTTGGGCATTATGTAAATGCCTGTCCTAAGAGGAATGCCCCCAACACTCCAGCACAGAGTCAGCATAGCCAGCAGATGAGGAACGAGAGCCAGATTTCGAAGGGCAGCAAGGGAAAACAGAATTTTGCACGTGGCCGAGTCAACCACGTGAGTGCAGAGGCTGCTCAAGAGAACCCCCGAGTAGTGTTCGGCATGTGTTTTGTCAACTCCGCTCTCGCTTCAGTTGTGTTTGATGTTGGAGCAACTCATTCTTTCATTACCTCTCACTGCGCAGCTAGACTTAACATCCCCATGAGCACCATGCCCCGTCCCATGCTAGTAAGTTCGGCAAGAGGAGACATGAAGGCAATATACAGATGTAACAGGGTTAATCTTCAGATTTTGGGGAAGGATTTTCAAGCAGACCCCATAGTATTGGATTCTATTGGCATTGATGTGGTACTTGGAATGGGATGGTTGGGTAAGTTCAAAGGAGAAATCCGGTACGCCACGAAGTCAGTTCTCCTCACCAGTTTAGACGGCGAACAGATTGAATTTGCAGCTGCGCTACCGTCAATAGAAGGGTGTTCAGTAAACCAGATGAATGGTGAATCTTTAGAGGACATTAAGGTGGTGTGTGATTACCCAGATGTGTTCCCAGATGAGCTGCCAGGTATGCCGCCCGATCGAGAAGTTGAGTTTGTTATCGATCTTTTACCTGGTACTGCACCTATCTCTAAGCGCCCCTACAGAATGTCTAGTGATCAATTACTTGAGCTTAAGAAGCAGATTAAGGAGCTATTGGAGAAGGGATTCATTCGTCCTAGCTCATCACCTTGGGGAGCACCGGTTATCTTTGTGGAGAAGAAGGATGGTACTCAGCGGATGTGTGTGGATTACCGATCGCTCAACGATGTTACTATCAAGAATAAGTATCCATTGCCCCGCATTGACGATTTGTTTGATCAGATGAGAGGTGCTAAGGTGTTCTCAAAGGTTGATTTACGTTCTGGTTATCATCAGATGAAGATCAGATTATCAGATATTCCTAAGACTGCGTTCACTACTAGGTATGGACTCTATGAGTACACAGTCATGTCTTTTGGATTAACCAATGCACCTGCCTACTTCATGTATCTGATGAACAAAGTTTTTATGGAGTACCTGGATAAGTTTGTTGTGGTGTTCATTGACGACATCTTGATTTACTCCAAGAATGAGAAGGAGCATGAGGAACATCTGAGGCTTGTGTTGCAAAAGCTGAGAGAGCATCAGTTGTATGCCAAGTTTAGCAAGTGTGATTTTTGGTTGAAGGAAGTCTCTTTCCTTGGGCATATCATCACAGATGGTGGTATTTCAGTGGATCCAGCAAAGGTAATTGACGTATTGAAATGGGAGCCGCCACGGACTGTCAAGGAGATCAGGAGTTTCCTTGGCCTTGCAGGGTATTATCGTCGGTTCATTGAAGGGTTCTCTAAAGTAGCAAAGCCTCTTACATCACTACTAGAGAAGGATAAAGAGTTCAAGTGGACGGATGCCTGTCAAGCCAGTTTTGAGGAATTGAAGAAGAGGTTGACTTCAGCTCCAATTCTAGTGATGCCAGACCTGCAAAAGAGTTTTGATATCTACTGCGATGCGTCCCGACAAGGTTTAGGTTGTGTTCTCATGCAGGAAGGACATGTTATAGCCTATGCATCTCGACAGTTGAGAAAACATGAGCTGAATTATCCTACCCATGACACGGAGTTAGCGGCGGTGGTTCACGCGTTGAAGATTTGGAGACACTACGTTATGGGAACCAAGTGCCAGATTTATACAGATCATAAGAGTTTAAAGTATATCTTCACTCAGAAAGATTTGAATATGAGACAACGTCGCTGGTTAGAGCTGATCAAAGATTATGATCTGGAGATACACTATCATCCTGGGAAGGCAAACTTGGTGGCAGATGCTTTGAGTCGGAAGGGACATGCCAACATGGCTTTGACATTCCGATTCTTGGGAAGAGCGATGAAGGAGTTTGACAAACTCAATGCGGGGATGGTTGCTCAAACCGAAAGAGTTACCTTGGAGGTAGAGTCCGTCTTGGAGCGAGGGAGATACGCAAAGGACAAGCCGGAAGATATAGAGATAAAAGAAATCGGAGAGACTATGGAAAAGGGTAAAGCCACGGATTTCACGAGAGGATGATCGGGGAACTATATGGTTTAGGAACGGGATTTGTGTGCTCGATGTGGGAGATCTCCGAAAGACCATCTTAAGAGAGGCTCATGATTCAGCTTATTCCATTCACCCAGGAAGCACCAAAATGTATCAAGATCTCAAGCAAAGGTATTGGTGGTATGGGATGAAGAGGGATGTAGCCGCCCATGTGGCCTTGTGCGACACCTGTCATAGGGTTAAAGCTGAGCATCAAAAGCCAGCGGGATTGCTTCAACCATTGAAGGTGCCAGAGTGGAAGTGGGAAGAGATTGGTATGGATTTCATTGTTGGGTTGCCCCGTACTCGTGATGGGTATGATTCAATATGGGTTATAGTGGATCGTTTAACAAAGGTTGCTCACTTCATACCAGTGCGAACCACCTATACAGGGGCAAAGCTAGCTGAGTTGTACATGTCCAGGATCGTGTGCTTGCATGGTGTACCTAAGAAGATAGTGTCCGACAGGGGTACTCAGTTCACATCTCGTTTCTGGGAAAAGCTTCATGAATCCTTGGATACGAAGTTAACTTTCGGCTCGACCTATCACCCACGGACGGATGGACGGATCGAGAGGACTAACCAGATTCTGGAGGACATGTTGAGAGCTTGTGCTCTTAAGCATGGAGGTAGCTGGGATAAGAGTTTGCCCTACGCTGAGTTTTCTTACAACAACAGTTACCAGGCTAGCCTCAAGATGGCACCCTTCGAGGCATTGTATGGGAGAAAGTGTAGAACACCTTTGTATTGGAGCCAAACAGGAGAGAGTCAGTTGTTTGGAACCGATATCATTAAGGAAGCAGAAAGACAAGTTCAAATCATAAGAGAAAACTTGAGGGCTGCTCAATCAAGACGAGAAAAGTTATGCGGATGGAAAGAGGAGAGATGTGGTTCTCCAAGAAGGTGACTATGTGTACCTAAAAGTGTCACCGATCGAGAGGTTTGCGCGGGTTTAAAGTAAAGGGAAAGTTGTCACCTCGCTTTATCGGGCCTTTCAAGATCTTAGAGAGAGTGGGAGAAGTAGCCTACAGGTTGGAGTTACCAAATCAGCTCTCGGATGTGCATGACGTGTTCCATATCTCTCAATTGAAAAAGGGTCTCCAACCTCATGATAAAGAGCCACTACCCATGGATGGTTTGACTGTCAAGGAGGATCTCACCTACACTGAACGTCCCATCCGGATCTTGGAAACTTTAGCACGTGTCACAAGGAATCGGGTGATCAGGATGTGCAAGGTGCAGTGGAGTAATCATGCAGAGGATGAGGCAACCTGGGAAAGAGAGGATGAGCTGAAGGAAGACTATCCAGATCTTTTTGTTGATCCTTCCGAATCTCGAGGACGAGATTCATCTTAAGGGGGTAGGATTTGTAACACCCAAAAATTTTAATTATTGTTTCAATAAAATTTTGCTTAGCAACAAATGCTTGTTTAAGGATTCTTAAGGCTTTATTTAATTTTTATAGGCATTTAATTAATTTTTCTTAATTAAATTAATGAACTATAGGAGTTCTTCGTTGCACACATCTTTGTTGCATTGTTTTTATTTGTTTGAATTCAAATTTGTGTTTGAATTCAAGTTTGGTGAGCTCTTTTGAAAATGGCAAAAAGAATTTCTTTCCCTCCTTTACCTTCTCCTCTTTTGGCCCAAACCCTTCGCGACCCAAAGACCTTTGTTTTTCCCTTCCGTGGCCCAGCTCGCTTAATTCAGCCGCGCGGCCCGGCAAAGATCCGGCAGCCCACCGGCGGCCCCGATGCCGACCCGCGCCTCCTCCTCCTTGTTCCGCTGGCAGGTGGGACCCGGCGGTCATCCTTCTCCCTCGGGACGCGCCCGGCCGCCGCACACCGCACCGGGTCGCACCCCGCGAGCACGCCGCCGCCGCCCCCCGGCTCCGCGCGCCCCGCGCCCCCGCTCCCCCCCGGGCCCACGCGTCGTGGCTGCCCCCGCCCTTTTAAGTGCGCGCCGCGTGCGCCGCACCGGCTCCCCAAACCCTAGCCGCGCCGCCCCATCATCGATCCGAGCCGCCGCCGCCCTCGATCTCCGCGGTGGTGGCCTCTCCGCCGTCAAGAAGTGGTCCGGGAGCTTCGCGTGGAGGTGAGGATGCCGCGCGAGTGGCCCGTGGACGCTCCCATGCCTTGAAACGCCGGCGCGAGCTCGCCGGAGTCGGCGCCGCCATGCGCGTCCGCCGCGCATCGCCGACATCGCCCGTGCGTCCGCTCTAATGGCCTAGATCGATCGCGCGTGTCCCCGGCGTCGTTCGTTGTGATCCGTGCTTGAAACCGAAGCCCCCGGCTCGAGATCGACAAAGCTCGCCGGAGTTCTGCTCGCGCGCCGCCGCCGCCGGCGGTGTCGCCCGCCGCCCCGCGCCGGTGGGTCACCGCCGGCGGCGTCGGATCACGATCCTCGCGGCCCCGATCTAACCCCTCACCAGGTCAACCGAAGGGGTACGGGGTCGGCTCGGCCCCCCGTGATCGATCGTTTTTGCAAAAGAAACCCTGACTTTCTGTTGTTTTACGTTTAAGCCCCAAACCCTAGCCGCGCCGCCCCATCATCGATCCGAGCCGCCGCCAGCCTCGATCTCCGCGGTGGTGGCCTCTCCGCCGTCAAGAAGTGGTCCAGGAGCTTCGCGTGGAGGTGAGGATGCCGCGCGAGTGGCCTGTGGACGCTCCCATGCCTTGAAACGCGCGCGCGAGCTCGCCGGGAGTCCGCGGCGCCGCCATGCCGTCCGCCGCGCATCGCCGACATCGCCCGTGCGTCCGCTCTAATGGCCTAGATCGATCGCGCGTGTCCCCGGCGTCGTTCTGTTGTGATCCGTGCTTGAAACCGAAGCCCCTGGCTCGAGATCGACAAAGCTCGCCGGAGTTCTGCTGCGCGCCGCCGCTCGCCGGCGGTGTCGCCGCCGCCCGGCCCCGGTGGGTCACCGCAGCCGTCGGATCACGATCCTGCGGCCCTGATCTAACCCCTCACCAGGTCAACCGAAGGGGTACCGGTCGGCTCTGTCCGTGATCGGCCTGTTTTTGCAAAAGAAACCCTGACTTTCTGTTGTTTTACGTTTAAGCCCTTCCTCAGTTCAGCAATATTTAATGTTAGGCCCTTTTCTTTATGTTTTGAACCCTAGCCTTTCCAGCTTTTTCACCCGAGGTCCAGCCCTAGTGATGTAGCACCTTAGCCCCTGAGTTTTTATATAAAATTACGTTTTAGCCCTGAGATTCTCGCAGTTTAGTCCCTGGAAGTTTAGTTTCCCTGCGGAATAGCCCCTGTACCTTGTTTCGGTCGTAGATTACGCGTTCTAGCTCCGTTTTTAGCGTTCTTTATATCCATTTGTTCGTCTCGACGAGTAGATCAGTTTAGTGAAGCTTTTGTTCCTGTTTGAAGAGATTGGTGAATTGTTTTCTTATTTTATTGTTTTGTCTCTTGCATGTGAATGTGTGATGCGTAGAGAACGAGCCGTCCGAAGATTTTTCCGTGGTGAAGACTTGAAGACTACGAGCAAATCCGGATCTTGTGAGAGGCAAGTGTCCTTGGTCATACCCACTTTATCCTATATGAACATGCATTTAATCACCGTATTTATCTTCTTGCTTGCATCAATTTTGACGGGTTCCTATTAAGGACTATGCCTAGATTCTTTTGACCGTGCCTTGTAACCGGGTTACTTAATAATCTTGATGGTAGATCTTGCTTAGTTGCTCAACCGGGTTGGTAATAAACAACATAATATCCGTTTATGCTCTATGTTCTTTGATGGTAATTTAATTGCAAGACCATATGCTTAATTGGAACATGGAGAACCACCCAGGACAACAGTACAACCACAAGGCTATATGGCTCTGGCTTGGCTGAATAATTAGAGACCTTGGTGTTGTGGTGATCTTACCTGAAAGGGACAAATGGGGAGGCGTTGACGGAGTATAGACCTGCTCTAGCGGGGAGTTGGGCTTTGCTAAGACACGGTACCCGCTAGGGAGCTTTATGCCCCGCTTCGTCCTGAAACCTAGTGGGTTGCTACACATTAGGGAATCTTTGTAAAGGCCTCGTAGCGTCCCTATGCAATCACACCTCGGCAGTGTGGTATGATGCCTGATCAGCATCGCGTGGTTGGGTCTAAAGCTCTTCGGAGTTTTTACGCGACTTGTGGGTAAAGATGTACAACCTCTGCAGAGTGTTTAAAACTAATCGATTAGCCGTGCTCACGGTCAAGAGCGGCCTGGACCCTCACATGATTAATCTATCGGAAGATGAATTTAATTTATTCTTTACTTTATGTTCATGGTTATGATGTTACACATTAATTGTGGGATGGTATACACTTACATTTGCTAGTAAGTAAGTTGCTTAATAAAATTTGATCCACTAAAATGCTAACCTGCTTAAACCCCTTGGCCATCCACTTATACAGCCTTGCATGTTTATTATGATATTTCTCCCTTGCTGAGTACGACATGTGCTCACGCTTGCTTATTTATTGCATCTACACAACCCGGATTGCTGCTCAGACTTGAAGATTGATGTTGAGTGCTAGGCGTGCGTGCCACCGGTCGGCTGTCGTCGTATGGACCTCCACGGGCCCACTACCTCGGTGGGTACCGGGACCGACTACTCGGTGGGCCCCCGGGACTACCCGACTTGCGCTACACGGCACCCGAAGGCGTGGAGCACAAGGACAAAGACACGGGAGTAGTACTCGGATAGGACTCGTACATGTTCCGCATCGTGTAGAGGTCTCCTAGACGTACTCGACTAGTACTCCTTCCCTACTCCGACTTGTAACCCCGCCTCCCGGACTATATAAGGCGGGGCGGGGACCGATCCCAGGATCACCTCACCTCATCCAATCTCAACTCACGGCGCATTGTTGCACCATCCCGTAACCGTGCCCTATCAATCCGAGCTACGCAAGGCATACGGGACGTAGGGTATTACGCACCTCGCGGCCCGAACCTCGTCTAAATTGTGTGTCGCGTGCCTCTTCCTTCGAGTTACCGATCTCGGCGAGTCACATTCATCTACTTCGGGTACTCCCCGTAGTGAGGTTGCCGGTCCAAAACACCGACAGCCGGCGCGCCGGTAGGGGCTCTCGCTCGAGATCACATGGCGAACTCGACGGCTTCCGTTCACATCAAGCCAACCGTCGCCTTCAACCATGGCGACACCTTCGTCTTCGGGGCTTGGTCCGCAGCGCCGATGGCGCGGGCTCTTTCCGGCGCCGCTTGATCATGCAACCCGACTCGAGGACGAGGCCTTGTGACGCTTCCCCGAGGTTGTCACGGGCAAGCTCGCCGGCAAGTTCGGCGAAATTTCGCTCTCCAACCTCCGCGCCGACTTCGAGCTCGAGTCCGTCTCCAACTCGAACCCGACGTCGCCATGGGCCATCGCATGCGAGCCGGCTCCTCGCCCATCGCAGCGGTCCCCTCTCCACGTCGGCGCTCGCGCGTGGCTCCCGCGTTCCCGGGCCGGGCCCGCACGGAGGCTTCTACGCCACGACGGGCCGGCAAGGAGCCCGTAACCGAGTACAACTCGGACTCCGACACCGTCTCCAACCGCGTCTCGGACTCCGGCCCTCTCTCCGAGTTCTACTCGAACCGCGACTACGAGTTCGACTTCGGGTCGGACCCCGAGGAGCCCGAGTCCGAAGACAACTCCTCCGAGCTTCCCTTGTCGGGGCCGGCCTCCGGGCCGGTTATAAGATCAACGCCGGCCGGGAGATACGTCTACCGGCCGGACCGCAAACCTCGCCGAGCCGACAACAGGGGGACTCACGCTACGTCGCCTACATCGACTCGCTACCGTTCCAGGAGGGAACACCGCCGGCCCAAGCCGACTCAAGCACACCAACCGAGGTGGCACTCTGCGAACCAAGCTTGGGTACCCCACGATCGTCAAGTCTTCATGGCGCCGGCGACACCCCCGGAACCTCGTGCACGGCCGCGACAAGTACTTGGAGGACATCTCCGCGGACGAGCCGTTCGTCGATGCCCCCGCGACGAGACCGACGCGGCAAGGACGCCGGCGCGAACGTAACGGAGAAGCGCAACGAACGACGCCGGCGGCTCGGAGACAACCTTCCCATCCGCAACCTTGCGGAAGCTCTCGCGGCCGAGAGCAGAGTTCACACCACTCCCGAGCGGTGCCTCATGTCGATCACGAGCCGATCGCACGGCGAGCTCGGGGCATACGGGCCGGAGAAGTCATCGCCAAGCTCGGCCGAGGAAGCTTACTTCATGCGGGTCGACAAGAGAGTCGGCCCAACCTCTCCCCGGCCAAGCCTCGCGACAACGAGGCTACTAGTCGCAGTGTTGACCCCCGGTCCTAACCGTACTCGGGGCGACATCCCGGTCGAACCAAACCGTCGACGCTCCACCGCCGGCGGACCCTCACGACAAGACAACGTCAACCGAGAAGTCGTCCTCCACGCGTGCCTCGGCGGGTGGTGGCGGCAACGACCCCGACGGCGGCGGCGACGGCGGCGGCCTCCAACCACGGAGCCAACAAGAAAGCCGGAGGCGGCGGCGCCCGCGGCGGCCGCGGCCACGCGCATAGCCACGCCTCCGGCGCCTCTCACGGCGGGTACGATGCTCGCCGAGAATCGAAGAGTTGCGGCGAGAAGAAGTCGACGACCGCCTGCCGAAGGCGACGGCTTCCCCGCCTTCTCACCCCGGCTTCGCAACCTCGCTCCTCCCCGACAAGTTCAAGCCTTTGGGGATCACCAAATACGACGCGAAGCAGGATCCCATCCAGTGGCTCCGATGCTACGCTCTCTCCATCGAGAACGGCGGCGGCAACGGCGACACCAAGTGCCTCTACTTCCCCTTCGCTCGGACCAAGCCCCACTCACGTGGCTCGAGTCGCCGGACAAGCACTCAATCGACAAGTGGGACCACCGAAGGAGCAATTCACAAGCAACTTCGCGGGCGCCATGGGCCGTTCGGGTACTCGCATGGACCTTGCCATGATCAAGCGAGGAACAAGGCGAGACCCTCCGCAAATACATGCGCCGCTTCTTCGACAAGCGCGCTACCGTCGTGGACGTCACCGACAAGGAGGTCATCGACCTCTTCCAGGACGGGCTCTACCATCGCCGCACCTTCGAGGACTTCGGCCGGCGCCGTCCCAAGTCCATTCCCCACCTCAAGGACATGATCACGTCCGGGCGGATGAAGAGGACAAGGCCAACGCCAAGTACGACGCCATCCGCGGCAAGTCCAAGCAAGAACCAAGGCGGCGGCGGCGGCCGGCAACCCAAACCAAGGCGGCCGCAACAACAACAATAACAACAACAACTTCTCGGGTCCCAACCGCAAGCGCAAGCCGGACAACACCGTCGCGGCTATCCGGCGCCCTCTAAAAGGGAACTCGAAGAAGAATTCGGCGGGTTCAAAGACCTGCCGAAGGAGAAGTGCCCGTGGCATCCAAACGGCAACCACACCACCGAGCGGTGCTACCGGCTCGGACATGCGCTCAAGGATACGCCGGAGCCACCGCACCCTCACGATCGAAGAACAAGAAGAAGGACGGCGACGACTTCCAAGAACCCGAGAAGACCGTCAACGTCCTCTTCGGCGGACTACCGCGGGGCGGGAGCGAAGGCTACTCGCCGTGAAGTGATGTCCATTGAACCAGGCGGTTATGACCCCTCTCGGGTGGTCGGAGACGCCCATCACCTTCTCCCGCGCGGACCAATGGACCGGCTTCTCCGAACCGGGACGCTTCCCTCTCGTCCCGCAACCTACGGTGGCGGGCTCTAAGCTCAACAAGGTGCTCATCGACGGCGGAAGCGGGCTCAACGTCCTCTTCACCAAGACTCTCGGGAAGATGAACCTTGACGTCACCCCCATGCTCAACAAGAGCGAAGCATGCCTTTCTACGGCATTGTCCCGTGCAACGCGGCTATCCCACCGGGCTCGGTGGTGCCGGTTACCTTCGGGGCGTCTCGCGACAACTACCGCACCGAGTACATCAAGTTCGAGGTCGCGGATATCGAGACTTCCTACCATGCCATCCTCGGCGGACCGGCCATCGCCAAGTTCATGGCGGTGCCCCACTACACATACTTGGTACTCAAAATGCCAAGCCCGGCCGGCGTACTCTCCCTCCAAGGGGACTTGAAGATCTCTCACGACCGCGATACGGAGGCCGTGGTGATTGCTTCGACAAATCAAGTACCCACCCCAATGATGGAGGTCTACGCCGCGTCGAAGAAGCTTGCCACAAGCGAACTCGACATCCCGGAGAAGTCCGACGGGCGCCAACAAGCCTCGGCCACCCGAGGAGGTGCTCACCAAGTCGGTCGACCTCGGAACAGGCGACCCCACCAAGACTACCACCATCGGGGCCGGCCTCGACCCCAAATAGGAAGACGCGCTCATCAGCTTCCTTCGGGCTAACCGTGACATCTTCGCGTGGAAGCCAGCGGACATGCCAGGAGTGCCCAGGGAGCTGATCGAGCACTGCCTCAACGTCGACCCAAAGGCTACCCCCAAGCGACAACACCTCCGACGCTTCGCCGACGACAGACGGGACGCCATCAAGAAGGAGCTCGCCAAGCTACTCGGCCGCTGGCTTCATCGAGAGAAGTCTTCCATCCCGAGTGGCTCGCCAACCCCGTCCTCGTCCGCAAGAAGAACTCGAACGAGTGGAGGATGTGCGTCGACTACACCGACCTCAACAAGCACCGCCCGAGGACCCCTTCGGGTTGCCGCGGATTGATCAAGTCATCGACTCCACGGCGGGGCGCGACCGCGCTCTCGCTTCCTCGGCGCTACTCCGGGTACCACCGGATCGCAATCAAGGAGGAAGACCAGGAGAAGACCGCGTTCATCACCCCGTTTGGCGCGCTTCGCTACACGACCATGTCTTTCGGGTTGAAGAACGCCGGCGCTACTTACCAACGGGCCATCCGGGCTCGCTTCAAGCGGCAACTCAACAAGAACGTCGAGGCCTACGTGGATGACGTGGTTGTCAAAACCAGGGACTCCGGTACCCTCATCGACGACCTTGAAGAGACCTTCGCATCGCTACGCGAGTACCGCCGGAAGCTCAACCCGAACAAGTGCGTCTTCGGCGTACCTTCGGGCAAACTACTCGGCTTCATCATCGCCCAACGCGGCATCGAAGCCAACCCCGAGAAGATCTCCGCCATCACCAAGGCATGAAAGCTCCCACGAGCATCAAGGACGTCCGTAAGCCGACGGGGTGCATGGCGGCATTGAACAGATTCATCTCGAAGCTAGGAGAACGGGGTCTCCCCTTCTTCAAACTACTCAAGCACCACGAGAAGTTCGTGTGGACGGCAGAGGCGGACCAAGCCCTTGCCCGGCTCAAGGACTTCCCTGTCGAAGCCCCCGGTCCTCACGGCTCCCTACAAGGGCGAGCGGCCCTTACGCTCTACCTCGCCGCGACTACTCACGTGGTCGATCATCGCCATCGTTGTCGAGCGGCGGGGAAGACGGCCACGCCTACCCGGTCCGGGGGCGCCCCGCCTACTTCGTCGGCCGAGGTTCTATCGTAGTCCAAGGCTCGCTACCGGCCGTGCGGAAGCTTCTCGTACGCTCTACTCATCACCTCGCGGAAGCTACGACACTACTTCCGGGAGTACTCGGTCTCCGTCGTCACCGACTACCCGCTCGGCGACATCCTCGAGGAACCCGCACGCCACCGGAAGGATCTCCAAATGGGCCGTCGAGCTCGGCGCCCTCACCATCGACTTCAAGCCACGCACGGCCATCAAGTCGCAAGCTCTAGTCGACTTCATGGCGAGTGGCGAGAGAACCGCCTACCTACTCCCACCGTGCGACCGAGCATTGGGTGATGTACTTCGACGGCTCACTCAACCTCGAGGGCGCGAGCGCAGGGGTACTCCCGATCTCCCCAACGGGCGAACAACTCAAGTACGTCCCGCGGATCTTCCGGAAGGTCTCGAACAACGAAGCCGAGTACGAAGCCCTCCTACACGGGCTCCGCCTCGCGGCTTCACTTGGCATCAAGCGGCTACTAGTCTACGGCGACTCCGCGAGTGGTCATCAACCAAGTCAACAAGTCCCGGGACCGCAACAAGGAGAACATGGACGCCATCGCCTAGAAGTCCGCAAGCTCGAGAACAAATTCTATGGTCTCGAGTTCCACCACATCGTTCGCGACAACAACGTTGCCGCGGACGTCCTCTCGAAGCTCGGATCCACCCGCGCCCAAGTACCCGCGGGCGTCTTCGTCCATGAGCTTCACGCGCCATCCATCCCGGAGCCGGCGCCACCGACCACTTGTCCCGGCTAACCAACCAGTGGGCGGGAGGTCATGATGATCGACGTGGACCGGAGGCAACCCTTCATCGACTACCTCGGCGAGCGAGAAGGTCCCCTCCGACAAGAACGCGGCCGAACAACTCGTCCGCCGCGCCAAGTCTTACGTCCTCGTCGGCGACAAGCTTTACAAGCGAGGCGCATCTTCCGGAGTACTCATGAAATGCGTCCCTCGCGAAGAAGGCAAGGACATCTTGGAGGAGATCCACAAGGGTGTCTGCGGCAACCACGCGTCCTCCCGCACGCTGGTCAGCAAGGCCTTCCGGCGAGCCTTCTACTGGCCCACAGCCCTGGGCGATGCCGAAGAACTCGTCAGACGGTGCCAAGGATGTCAGTTCTTCGCCAAGCAGCAACATGTCCCTGCCTACAAGCTAGTCACCATACCACCAACCTGGCCCTTTGCCTGCTGGGGGCTCGACATGATTGGGCCACTGCCAACTGCGCCAGGAGGATTCAACCGGGTACTGGTGGCTATCGACAAGTTCACCAAGTGGATCGAGGTCAAGCCGGTCACATGCCCCAAGGCTGACAGAGTACTCGACTTCTCGGATGAACTCGTACACCGCTACGGGCTACCCCACCGCATCATCACGGACACGGGGTCCAACTTCAACAACCACCGGTTCCGGGAGTACCGCGAGAACGAGCGGAATCGACGTCGGATACGTCTCCGTCGCCCATCCACGGGCCAACGGACAAGTCGAGCGCGCCAACGGGATGGTGCTCGACGCCCTCAAGAAGCGGCTACACGACGCCGCTAACTCAAAAGGGGGCAAGTGGATCAAGGAACTACCCAACGCACTCGGGGGCCGCGGACTCAACCATCCAAGCCAACGGGGCAATCCCCCTACTTCCGGTCTACGGCTGCGAAGCCATCCTCCCCGCCGATGTCATATGGAACTCGCCGGCGGTGGAGCACTACGACGAAGGCGTCTCGGAAGACGACAGACGAGTTGATATCGACGGCCTCGAAGAAGCTCGGCCGTGCCGCCCTCGTCCAATCGGCAAGATACACGGAGGGTATCCGACGCTATCACGATCGCAACGTCAAGGAACGCTCCTTCAACGTTGGAGATCTTGTCCTCCGCCGTATCCAGAACACGGAAGGACTTCACAAGCTCGGCTCCCCTACGGGAAGGCCCCTTCACCGTGGCTAAGGTGACCAGGGCCGAGGCTCCTACCGCCTCCAAACACTTGAAGGCGAAGAAGTCAACAACTCGTGGAACGTCGACCGGCTCGTCGATTCTACGCCTAGTACGTTCGACTACTCCGGGGTTCAAGTCCACGCGACTACATCAACACCCCCTTGCCGCAAGCGACCCTCCGGTCCCGGCTTCAAGTCTCCGGACTATTCTACTCCGGTGTCCGGCCGTGCGGCTACCTACGGACCACGGGCCGCAATGAGCGTCAAGGACTCTAGCGACGGTCTACCAAGAAGACCACACTCTAAGATCCCGACCGCGCGGCTACTTACGGATCGCGATCCACCCTACACGGCTACCTACGGATCACTCACCGTAAGCGGCTACCCGCTCCGGTACTACTCGACCGTAAGCGGCCCTCGGGTCCAAGCGACTACTTGTAACTACGGCCCCGGCCACCCGGGTGTACCTCTTCGGTAATAAAGTTCGATTGTTCATCAACTTCTTTCCGCCTACTCCCCGCGACGGGACTACTAAGCCGAGTACTACTACTCGCACCTACTCCACGATGGGCGCTCCGCACTGCGAGATCGCGGTTACGAGTACTCATTGATGGAACTTCACATTTCATTGATATAAGAGATAGTTCATTACAACCGTTTCCTATACAACTATGGCTACTAGCTATCTATGCGAGCTACCGGAGATTCAACTTATCGGCTACCTCGCTCCGCGATGGGAGCCATCTCGCTCCGGACAACTGCGCGTCTCGCTCGTCCGAGCGGTTGGCGGCTACTCCGCCGGCGACTACCTCCACCGGGGCCTTCGGGAAGTACGACTTCATGAAGGCCAGCCTCGCTTCGGGATTGACTTGGCCATGTGCTTCACGTAAGCGGCCGGCCGGCTTGGCGCCTCACGAAGTCGATCCGCCAACGGAGCAATCTTGGGGCCGCCGGGTGCGGCACCGGGAGCCTCGCGATCGGGAGGGCGGCCTCTTCCGAGGTCCTTCGGTTGGGCTCGGAGCGCCTCGCGATCTTCGTTCAACACGCAAGGATTTGTAGCGAGTTGGACGAGATCCGGTCGAGATGCAATTCTCAACTCCATGTGCTTCTCGCACTCGAAGGCCGGCTCCTTGTAGTCGAGTTCAAGTACACGGCGGGCTTCTTGCTCCCGGTAGAAGAGATTCTTCATGCCGATCTCCGAGCCCTTCGGACGCTCCACTGGTCTTCGAGTTCCGCAACACGGAGAACACAACAACGGGTCGAGCTTGATGACTCCTAACAAGTACCCGACAAGTCAAGAGACATACCTTTATTCTTGTTGCGGAGGCCTTTATTCTTCCGCACCGGATCGTCGCTCTTCGCCCGCAAGTCCATCACGTCGTTGTGGTACTTGGCGAAGGCGGACGTCAAGCTTCGACTGCATGGCGGCCGCGTGCTTCCTCGACTTCATGAGCTGCTCCTCCAAGGCTTCAGCTCGCAGCACCGTGTCGCCATAGCCTTGCAGCAGATTGGACTTCTCGCGGGACCGCTCCGCGACGTCCTGCAGAAGACAAGTTCAAGTCAAGCAGAGTACTCAACGAAAAGGATTGACTACTCGGGAGGCAACGGCTACGTACCTTCATCCACTGTTCGGCTCGTCGCATCGCCTCCAGATGCTGCGCCAACACCGCCGGCTCGACGAGGTCGTCGGCAAGCAGCTCGATCCCCCCGCGGCTACTTGTCGTAGCCTCCGTCATTGGCGCCGAGCGGATAGGCTCCGCGTCTTGGATCTCCGGGGACCGGATCGCCACCTCCAGGGCAACCCCTGGCGACGTGGCAGCCGCCTCCTCCTCGGCGGACTTCTCGACGGTTTCCCCCACGGGCTCGGGGGCTCTGTCGCAGCCCTCGGGGCCTGCGGTGTCAACTCTTGCACGGGCACCCCCGCGGGGATGTCACCACCTTCGGCGCCGTCGGTGAAGAGCACGCGCATCGGCATCTACGACTACTCTTTTTTGGGGCTCTACGGCTTCAAGAAGAGTACTCACCTTCGACTATGACCGCCTGCGGCGCCGCCGCGCCGGCAGCGGGGGCTCGGTCGAGGCACGGGCTTCTCGGAGCGGGTTCCTCGACGGGCGCGCGCGGCCTCTTCTACCTCGGCCGCCGCGGGCTCCTCTCCGTCCCGGCTCAAGTCGGTGGATTTTACGCACAAGTATCCACAAAGGTTCATCGGACAATATCGGCTACTACAATGAGTACTACTCATGAAGTGTGGTACTTACAAGTTCGACCGGACGATAGTCACGGCCGGCGCACCGAGGATGCCGGCGATATCGACCGGTCCACCCCCGGCGGGCGTTTCTTCCTCCGCCTCTCCGACTACCGCCTCTTTCACGGCGGCGGTGGTCGGCGCGGTACGTCTTCTCGCGTCCCTCGCGGCTTCCATCTCTCCAACGGCGGCGGCCGCGGGTACTCTGCTCCCCCTTCGGGGGCGGGGGGGCGGCGCTCCAGCCGCGCCGAAGCTCTTCGACGGTGGGAGCCGGACTTCGGCTTCCGGCGGTTCCCCAACCGTGGGCCACGTGCCCTCATCGCCCTCCTCCATGGGCTCCCGCCGGCGGCCTCTCCCGCACATGGGGATAACTACTCGTCGCACCGTACTCGATCATTGGGTACTCGACGTCTTCTCGCTCAAGATGACTTACCTCAAGAGGCGTGGTCTCCGAGACCTTCATCTTCTTGGCTACCCGCTTCTTGGCGGGGTTGCGCGGCTTCTTCGGCGGCGCGGCAAGGCTAGCCTCCGGGCTAGCGGAGGGTCTTGGACGAGAGGCACATGAGGCAAGCCCGGACGGCTAAACCTCGACCGCGGTCGGAAGCGATCTGCCGAGCCGTCTCCTCGTCCTCTTCGTCATCGGAGGTATCCTCCACGATGACGGGATCGTCGTCTCCGACTACTCGGCGCTCCTTCACCTTCTCCACCGCCGGAATCTCAATTCCGCTCGGTGGTGGCCGCGGCTCGGAGACAAACCGCTTCACATCGTCCGCATCAAAAAGACACAAAAGGCGTCGGCAACTGCGCTACAAGTGCCTACTACTCGACGAGGCGGGTACGGCTACTTACCTCGTTGGGCGGGCGCGCGGCGGAGAACTCCTCGACGGGGCACGCCGTGTACTCCGGCATGTCCTTGAAGATCTTCGACAACCTCTCGACGATGTCGTTGTCTTCAATTTCGCCCCCGGCATCCGCGACGTGTCGTCGTCGCCGGTGTACTCGAAGCCCATCGTATCCCGCGCCGACGGCGGGCCGGATCCGACGCTTCATGAAACCGAAGGCCACATGCTCGGCCCTCGGTCCCGCATCACGCGGGGCCTTGATTCTTCCCGGCAACTCCGGGAGCCGGATCCCCTCTTGCATGGTGGGTTCCGTGTTCCACCACTCTTGGTGCTTGGGCCGCCGTCCGCTCGGCTTCGGCGGCTCGGGATGGTGGTTCGTGGTATAGAACCACCTCGTCTTCCAATCCGTGTTGGAGTCCACGAGCTTGTACGCCGAGGTGCGCTCGGCGGCATCTTCCCTCAAGCTGGATCCCGGCCCCCGCCGACTACTGCGGGGTTGGAGGCGCCGGGCGCGGCTTCACGCGGAAGAACTTCCGGAAGAGAATCCAATGCGGCTTGATCCCCAAGAATGCTTCGCGAAATGGACGAAGACGAAGCGTGGAAGATTCCGTTGGGGTTCAAGTTGAGGTACTCGATGCCGTAGTACCCGAGAAGCCCTTTGAAGAAATCGCTCGGCCGGGAGCGCAAGCCCGCGCTCCACGAAGCGCGAGAACATCGGGATCTCGTCTTGCGCCTTCTCCATTGGATAGGGATCTCTGCGGCGGATCTCCACATATCGATCTCCTTCTCCCCGATGAACCGGAGTTCAACGGGGTCGGTAGGTCTTCGGTCTTCACCTTCGACCTTTTCCACTCGCGGTTGCGGTCGGCGCGCGGTGGAGACGTGGGCGGCGCCGCTCCGTGCACGGCCGCGGCGGCTTCGCATGGCTCCTCTTCTTCCCGCCGGCCTTCAACGTCTTCGACGGGGGACGGCTTCATTCTCCAAGAACGAGGGAGTCTTCACTCGCATCCGCTCGGGGGCTACCCTACGGCTTTCGGGTGGCGATGCGCTTGGATCTCTTGCGGCGGCGGTGCTCGTTGGAGTGGATCTACTTCAAAGATTCAAGTGGCGAATGACCGCGGCTCACTTGGGTGAAAAACCCTAAGGGTTTCGGCTTGAATTTATAAGCCAAATCGCCTCGCGTAACGGGCGGTTGGATAAGTCCGCGCGTGGGCGACTCGGCGGTCGCGCGTGACTCTTCGTATTCTACTAGTCGACGTGCCTCACCTCGGTGGCTCGGCTACTTCTACTCGACTACCCGGGACGCGGCTAGTCTCAAGAGCATCTCGGGACACATTCTTCAAGAAGACCCTTCAATTCGAGAGGAAGTACTCGACTCAAGGCTCGGGGGCTCCGTGCCACGTGTCCTTCGGTTTTTTCTCTCCGGATTTTTCGGGATTTTCTCGCGAAGGCCTCGGATAGATCCTCGGCCCGAGCCCGCGGCTCGAGGCTCGGGGGCTACCCTATGTGGACGCGGTTCCGCAAATCGTATCTTCTTGACGGCTCCGGCTTCAAGACACGACGAGGCATTTTTGAAGACCTTCGAAGGCGGATTTCAAGGACGCTTGGGACTACTCGAGAAGACTTCAAGATTGCTCAAACATCACCGGAGTACATTCCGGCCTCGGGATGCTTCGACTACTCTTGAGGACTTTTGACTTGTAGCACTCGGGGACGCTTGAGGACTACTCGTTAAGGCCGTCAAGACCATGGAAGCTATCCTTCTCGACTACAAAGTACTCGGGGGCTTGTCGTATGGACCTCCCTGGGCCCACTACCTCGGTGGGTACCAGGACCGACTACTCGGTGGGCCCCTGGGACTACCCGACTTGCGCTACACGGCACCTGAAGGCGTGGAGCACAAGGACAGCACGGGAGTAGTACTCGGATAGGACTCGTACATGTTCCGCACCGTGTAGAGGTCTCCTAGACGTACTCGACTAGTACTCCTTCCCTACTCCGACTTGTAACCCCGCTCCCTGGGACTATATAAGGCGGGGCGGGGACCGATCCCAGGATCACCTCACCTCATCCAATCTCAACTCACGGCGCATTGTTGCACCATCCCGTAACCGTGCCCTATCAATCCCGAGCTACGCGGCATACGGGACGTAGGGTATTACGCACCTCGCGGCCCGAACCTTGTCTAAATTGTGTGTCGCGTGCCTCTTCCTTCGAGTTACCGATCTCGGCGAGTCACATTCATCTACTTCGGGTACTCCCCGTAGTAGGTTGCCGGTCCAAAACACCGACACTCGGCGCGCCAGGTAGGGGCTCTCGCTCGAGATCACATGGCGAACTCGACGGCTTCCGTTCACATCAAGCCAACCGTCGCCTTCAACCATGGCGACACCTTCGTCTTCGGGGCTTGGGTGCACGCACCGCCGATGACGCGAGAGGGATGCGACCTTGACTCGCTCGATGGCCAACTGTGCCGATCCGCTGATGTGTCCAAGAGTGCGCATGGTGTCTTTCCCGTAGACGGCGTACTCCAACTCTGCGGGGATGGTGGTAGGGGAGGTGTGTTCCTCCTTGTCGCCAGCGGGGACGCACTACCTAGCGCCTCAGCTTTCCATCTCCGACCACCGCGAGGACGTCTCCGTTGGTCTTCGTCGTGACTGCTTCTAGGTGGTTGTGCCCCTACGCCCCTCTCGTTCAGATGGTCTCCATGGGATCCAGGTGGTCGTACACATGCAACTTCGTCATGCGGATGGTGCTTACCGTCGGGGAGTCACACAATAAAAAGTCAGAGTCTATTTCAGATTAAGAATAATCAAATAAGACGAGATGTAAAAGGCTTGTTTTGGAGTCGTAGGGTTGTGTGGCGTCGAGTCATCTTAAAATTGACCATGCTGCAGCTCGAGGACGAGCTGCTCGGAAAAGGCGAAGTAATGTCAGGTGTCAAGGTCAAATGGGCCGGGAGGCCCATTAGGGTTAGTTTAGGGATAAGATCGAGTCTTTGCTTAGGGGTCAAGTAATCCTCTCTATTTAAAGAGAGGAGATGTATCAATCTAATTAATCAAAAGATTAGAAGGAAAACCCTTCTCTCTTGTCGGCCGTGAGCGAAGTCCCGCGGCCGGCGTTTCCTCGCGACCCAGCAACCCTAGCTGCCCCTCTCTCAACCTTCTCCACGTGAACAGTACCCGCGGGTACTGTAGCACCGCGGGTACTGTAGCACGCAGCCCTAATTCTCCACAAATCAGCCACAAATCCTCCAATCACCTTCCCCTCGCATCGCAGTTCATAACAGCCAAATAATTAAGACCAAGATCAAACAATTCACATGATACTGGAATTGATTGAAACGATAGTGCAGAAATATCAAAAGTACCTATGTGTCTGAAAATTGTCTCTGTTGCCAATGATATACTAACTTCTCTGTACACATGTATGCTTGTCTTCAGGATTTATTATCAACACAAAATACCTTAATAACAATTTGAACAAGATTTGTCACCACAATTTCACATTTTCACTTAATCATCTCAAAATTTCATACGAGCACAGATAAACAAAAATACAAAAGGTCTTAATCCCACATGTCAAACAAAAAAGTTGGCACAAGAATATTCAGGCTGTACCATGTTTTCCATGCCACCTTTCAATTTGCTCCAGAGGGATTTCTTGTGAATTTTTTCAGGCCATATTATTGGTGGTTTCCCCTGTTGCAAAGAATTAACTTCAAAGTCAAATATTGAAACAAAGGGATGCTTTTGGTGGGGCTTCTAAGCCAGCTTCAGGAATCAAACTAGCCAAGGGTGAAAACCAGCAATAACTTAGCATGTAATTGGTGATGAACTAAAGAAACTAGCATGGCCATTAATAAACATACAGATAACTTCCCCTGTAGTTCCACTCATTTACAGTGAAAGCATAGTCATTTAATTAAAGGGATTGATATGAAACATTTGAAAGGGATTCGCTAAAAGGACATGATCCCAATATTTCTACCCATTTGACAGTTCAACCAAAAACATGCCATCACAATCAACAGAAAGTGTAGCACCTGGATAGTTACAAGATTGCTATTCGTACAAGAAAAAAGAGACAGACACATCACTCCCAACATTTTCGAAGGATTCTGCCCAAGTAACTAGTACAGGTGTAGCATGCCACACAATTTCTTGCCTCCACTATTCTATATCGTCCCCAGAGACCCCACAAGAATTCCAGCTCCCAAATCACAGCAGTTGTGGCTGAAGAACGCACTCCAAAGATCCAAGAAACCACACCTGTTGCCACTGTTGTATCTCCATTTCCTCCGCCTTGGCCCATTCCCGCTCCAGCAACACGTCGTCAAACACCTTCAAATCGATGTGCCTCGTCACCTTCGGCACCTCCATAATCCCCTCCACCAGCGGGTCCTTCCAGGAGACATTCGACGTCCGGCCGATGTCCACTAGCACCTCAGCGTGGCTCGACTCCCCGGCTCCTGAGACGCAGACGATGCCCTCCGAGCTCATCGGGGAAGGAGCCAACACATTCTTGTCCTTCCTCTTGGCCGCCGCCGCCGACGCAGAGGGGTCCCGGCCTCTGGAGCCCGGGGGCCCATGGGCCCACTCTTGGAGGCCGTGGAACGGCGGAGCGGGGGGAGGCGGCTCTGCCGCGGCGGCGGCGTTGGACTTCTCGCGGTGCCCATTGACCGATTCTTGGATTCGGATGTCGCCTCGGGTCCTTCCTGAACCAGAGGCCATCCTATCCTGGCGGTGGCGGGAAAATCCCGACCCGGGAGGGATCAGTGGGGACTGACTCGAGAATTTTGAGAGAATGAAGGGGTCAAGTGGAAATGCTCCGAAGGTCGTCTGTGATTTGAAAAAGGTTGGAGGAGGAAATGATCATGGTAGTTTGGCCCTTCCGTGATTCTTTCTGTTACAAACAGGAGAAGCTTGTAGTGTCCTGTACGATGACTTCTTGTACAGCATCAAACTTTATATATTACTAGAGAAAATGCCCGTGCGTTGCAACGGGTTCTACGCTACCTATGTCATCATTTTTTAACTCACAACCGTTTACATCCTCATATTCACAGAAGTTCACAAGCACCACACATCACAAAAATACTGAAGAAAAGTGCATGTTCCTAAAAAGTTGAGTTAATAAATGAAAAAAAGAGTAGCAAAAACGAAAACTCGAGTACTACTCAAAATCCTTAGATTATAGAGCATGCTTGACATCACAATGTTGAGTTTAAAGGCAATAGTAACTTCTATTGCTATCGGTCGTTTCCACTGCCTATTCGTCGTAGCGGACCAACAAACGGTGGGCCCACTTAACCTTATCCCTCTCGGACCACTACTCCTTCCCCCATATCTTTCTCTTCCCACTGATGCAGAGAGCTCCAATAGCCCACCTTTCTCTCTACGCCCCGGCGAGTGAATCCCGGCGAGCTCCCGTGGACAGCGGCGAGCCTGCCACCTGTGGAGGAGGGGTGGCACCCCAGAAGAGCTCCTCCAGGCCTCTATTTTAGCGGTAGCGAGTTGCTCCGGACGAACCCTGGCGGCGGCGAGCCTTCCACCTGCGGTGGAGGGGTGGCGGCCCTAGTGGGCTCCACTGTCGTGGGGAGCAACGGCGAGCTCCATGGCGTGCGACTGTCGTGGGAAGCGGTGAGCTCCTCGACGAAGCCACCACTCGTGGGTCCCGCTGGGAAACAACTCGATTTGTTTAATTTTTTTTGAATTTTGTTCATCCAAAAGTTTCTCCAAAAAATTTTAAGCTTGAAAAGTTTACATGTTTTGTTGAATATATTGGTTCATAAATTTTTTTCTGATTTTTTTTGCCTCCAAATGTCTTTGATAGTATTCGTTATAGATATTTCTTGCCACAATTTTTTTTCAAAATTTTGGTGTATAACTTTTCAAAAAAATGGTTCAAAATTTAGTGCATAATTTTTCTAAAATAATTTGGTTCAATTTTTTTGTGCACCACTTTTCTAAAAAAATTTGGCGCATAACTTTTCTAAAAAGTTTTGATTTAAATTTTTTTGTGCTTACTTTTTTCAAAAAGTTATTTCAGCATTTTCATAACATTTTTTTATTTTTTTGCGATTTTTCTTTTTCTTTTTTTGCGTTGGCTCTGTGTGCGTGCATAGACTGTTCGGGTGGGGCCGTGGGGGACCATCATCCCACGTGAGGGCCAGGGGAGGTTGGTCGTTGAATCGATCACTCGGACGGCTCCTCACGGGCCCTCGTAAATTTGATATGCCCTGCTTGACATTCCCGAGCATCACCCAAAGTATTGCAGTTAGCCGCACACAAAAGCGTAACTTTGGTACGCATAATTGGAATCGCAGTTAATCCATCACAAGATATGTTGATCCAATCCTCCAGTAATTTCAGTATTGGAGTGCTCCTTGATCCCGTGTCTTTGGTCACATTAAGATCCTCGGCTCCTCATCCTTCACACGTGTATAATCACTAAGTTTAATTTTAGACAATTCAAACTGAATCATGATTGGTCCCGGAGGTCAGGAAATTAAGAACATGTAAGAAAGAAATATTTTTCCTCCTTGAGATGGAAATAAAGCACATCATCAATTCAACAAAGTAGGTCGATTATGCAAGGTCGTTCCGCAGACCTTACATCCACCGGTAAGGTGCAATCTCCACCAACGAAAAGTACGAAACACTGCAGCACAAGATGTTGTTGATGGATGGACACAGAAAGAACTGAATACAAAATTGGGTGAGGCTGCAACATCAGGAAGTTGTCGGACCTGCTTGCTATCGCCGCTTTTGGCCTGTGGGGCACACCACCGCACACGCAAGTGGAGCGAGGCCCGGCGATGGATGATGGGTTCTAGACGGCCCAGGCGAGAACAACAGGCAGCTATCCAGTTCAGCGCGGTCTGAGCGAGCCAGCCAGGCCTGTGTGGGTGGTAGCTAGCCGCATGCCGGGCCAGGCCTGTGGTCGCAGGTTCAGCCCACCATCATCAAGCGAGAGCGGTCTTAAGGCTTGGTCGCCTGCGGCTGTAGGTCAACGACCCCTGTCCGCTCGCCTTGCATAGCATACGCCGCCGCCGTTGCCGCCGCTAGCGCTCTAGTAATTTTCGTCATCGATCCGTATCCTGCTGCTGCAGAGCCGCCGACACTCTACCCAGATCCACCCGTCCCGCACGGTTTGGGCCTCGTGTGCCGACGTCTTGCCTCTCCCTGGCCGGAGGTGGGGGATCGACAGTTGTGACCGTTGGGGCGAGCTCCGGCCGGGATCACCCAGCGCAACCTTGCGTGGATGTTGGCTGCTGCAGCCGCGGTGGCGCGCCCAAAGAAGGGCGCGGTGGTCGGAGGTGGAGGCGGAGCGGCCAGCTTGACGTCGCAGCGTTCGGCTCCCTCGATGTTGCGGCGAGCAACTTTATCGACTTCGTGTGGTCCGCCCCTCCAGCCTCCTGCGGGAGGCGTCACAGAGCCACATCCGGCGAGTCGGCGGCGTGGTTCCTGTTGCGGCGAGGGACACTGTAGCTGTCGGGGACGGCACTAGGGGTCCCCTTTAACAACTGGGAAATCCCCACTTAAAACCCGCAACAAAGCCAAACACACCTTACTTAATCATGCAGGGCATGGCCCATGCCACGAAGGCCCCAGCGGCCCACCAGGCGACCCACTCGAAGATCCCCTCGAGCAGTCTGCGCCTCGCTCGAGGATGCGCGCCCCCCTCGTGCGGGCTCCGTCCCGTTCGAGGGGGTGCGCTTCCCTCGAGCAGGGCGAACCCTGCTCGAGGGCTCGCTCCCCCCCTCGAGCGGGGTCCGCCTCGCTCGAGGGCGCGCTCCGCCCTCGAACGGGGTCCGCCTCGCTCGAGGGCACCCCGCACGCGTGCGCCCGCGGGCGTGCGCAGGCATTTAATGCCCTGACAACAGCAGGGCAGCGCCATCATGCGCCTGGGGCTCGCGCCCCGGTGCCGCCGCACCAACTCCCCAGGAGGGATCCCATCCCCGTTACTGTGGAGGGAACTGTGCGGCGTGGCCGGTGCCAGTCCCGTGACGCCGCGCCGCCCACTCCGGTACGGCTAACGCGCCGAGCCCTCGAAGGGGGGCCGGCGGCACCCTCGATTTGCTTTCTTGTGACCTTACATGGTTAGGTGGAGGCGCTAGGCCGGTGGGACGCCATCCCTGCCACTGCTACGGTATGGCTGCCGCCCCCGCGCGTACGGGCGCACGCCAGGCGCTGTGGCAACGGCTCCAACACTGTGGAGCGTGCGGGAACGGGACGCCGCCTTACTTGCCACTGTGCTCCGTACGGGCCGACGTCAGCAACTCCCTCGAGCCTATCTGAAGACATCCCAGTCGTCCGCTGCTCTTCTACCCTCGAGGCCGCCACTGTTCGGGTACAAGATATGTCATGATGGCCAGATCGCTGCAAGATCGCCTGGGCGGCCACCTACCCTACAGTATAGCACATCACGCTCCCTCACGTAGCTAAATAGCGCGGCGCGCATGTGATTCGCTCCCTCCTTGATCTATAAAAGGAGGACGAACCCCCTTGCCGCAGGGGAGAGAAACGAAAAACACGAGCACACACACATACATAGGACACAACACGAGACAAGCCGCACCGCGCACTTGCTCTCCAATTATCCCACAACATATTCAGCCACTACACCAGGGACTTGGAAGCCACGCTTCCTCTCCCGCCTTGCTTGTAGCAGCCCCACTACAGGCACCCCTGGTGCTGAGCAATATAGTGCCTTGAGCACGCCACTGCTGGACGTACGGCCCACCGGCCGGAACCAGGATAAAACTCTGTGTTTCCTATTGCTTAGAATCGACCATTGAGGGATAGACCACGACGCTTATTACTGGTTAGTGTCGGGACCATATTCCGCACCGACAGTTGGCGCCCACCGTGGGGCATCGAGCGCCTAAGGTCACTCCATCCACTCCCTCCATGGTGATCCGCACTGAGTACCGCGGTACGCGTTACAACATGGGCAGCTCGGACCCCCTCCCCGCCGGGTTCAAAATCCGGTTCGGGGGCCTAAACTTCCAGGCCACGGGGAACGGCTACCTCATGCGCCTCACCAACCGTGAGGAGCTCCGTGCGCGGCGCCAGGCCGGGTCCGCTCCGGCTCCCGCCGCGCGCACCACCACGCGCGCGGCCGCCGCGAGCGCAAATGCGCGGGCCCGTCGACGCCACGACGCCGCCGCCGCTCCGGTCGGCGCTCGCGCCGGGGCACGGTCCGAGCGGCGGCGGGCCGAGCGCGCGCGCCTCTCAGCACGGCGCGCCCGCCACCACGGCAACCGCCACCCCAACGTGACAGCGCGCGGTCTCCGTACCGCGCTTTCCCATTGGGCTGCGCGGTGCCACGATGGCCTACAACGCCAACATCAACACCACGATGCGCAGGGTTCCCCCAGGCCGTCACGTCTTCGTCGCCAAGATCCCATCGCCTCAGCCGGTGACGAATCATCCCTAGGCTCCCTCGACGCGCCGCCACCCGCTAACCTCCACGGGTACGCGGATTCCGGCGTGCCGGACCTAGTCATGTTCCGGCGTTTCCTTGACGCTACGGACTACTAGTTCGGCTGCTCCGACGACTCCAGCACCGGGAGCTACGACCCCGTGCGGGAGTGCTGCGTCGTCATCGCCAACGACCCAGCCAACGCCACCGGCGCGGTAGGCGCCGGCGACGGGGAGGTCACGCCGCCCCGAGGGGATCGCTCCGCGCCCGGCCGCGGGGCCGAGCACTCTGCCGGAGCCGACGCCGATGCGCGGCGGCCGAGCCCGCGAACTCGAGACTAAGCCGCGAGAAAAGTACGGACGGTGCGGGCGCTCCGCGCCTCAATGGCGGGGGGAAGCCTCCGCGCGCGGCGAACGCGCGCGGGGCGGGCGGACGGGCCCGCGACCGCATCAACGCCGACAACCCTGACGCGCCTCCACGGGCAAGTCAGAAGCTCGTTGCCGCCGCAACGCTGCCGCGGGCTATGCCGACACCATCAACCCCTGAGGCGCGGAACCTGCAGCGCGAGGTGCAGGCCCTCATCGAGCAAGCGGCCGTCCAGCAGGCCGAAAGCTCGGCCTCACGTATCCGCCAGCAAGGGGATGCGCGAGGAGACGGGGCCGCTCAGGGGAGCGAACCCTCGGTCCACGCGGGCGAAGCGGCGGGGCGACCCGCCAACCCGGGACGCGCGCGGCCAAGGAACGGCTCCTTGACACGCGCGGGACGGCGGGCCGGTGGACGCACCGCAACGTCATCAACGCCAGGCGCACGAGCAAGGCGGACGCGCGAGCAGCGGTGGGCTACCACCCTCGACGGGGTGGGCGCTACGACAGCGACGAAGACCGCTCTCCGACACCGGAGCCCCCGGGGACCCGCGTGTTCAGCCGGGAAATCCGTGCGGCGGCCTTCCCCCAACGCTTCCGCCAACCCTCGACTATCGTCAAGTACAACGGGGAGACGGATCCCCGCGTGTGGCTTAACGACTACCGCCTGGCGTGCCAGCTAGGCGGGGCCACCAGTGACGAGGTCATCATCCGCAACTTGCCCCTGCAGCTCGGCGATGCAGCCCGGACGTGGCGAGCACCGCCCGCCGGCCCGGATCCACAGGCGGGACGATCTGGTCCGCACGTTCGTGGGTAACTTCCAGGGCACGTACGTGCGCCCTGGAAATTCCTGGGACCTGCGCTCCTGCACCCAGAAGCTCGGCGAGTCGCTGCGGGACTTCATACGACGCTTCTCCAAGCGCTGTACAGAGCTCCCCAGCGTGGCGCAATCCGAAATCGTGCATGCCTTCCTCGAGGGCACCACGTGTCGGGACCTCGTGCGAGAGCTGGGGCGCAGCCCGCCCGCGGATTCCAACGAGCTGTTCGACATTGCCACCAGCTTCGCCTCAGGAGAGGAGGCCGTGGGGGCGATCTTCGACGGCAAGAAGGGCAAGCGCTCGGATGACGCGCCCGCGGAGGGCAGCAAGTCCAGGGAGCCCCACCGCAAAGACAAGCGGGGCAAGAAGGGAAAGAAGTCGCGTCGCGAGGCGCGCGAGCAGGGGCGCGACGACGGTGATGCCGAGGCTCTTGCTGTTGACCCGGCTCGACGGGGCCCTCGACCGGCCCCTCGAGGTCCGGGGGTGTTTGATGACATGCTAAAAAAGCCATGTCCTTACCATAAGACCCCAGTGAACCACACCCTTGAGCAGTGCGATATGCTCAAGAAGTTTTATGGCCGCGCCGCCGCGAAGGAGGCGGAGGCCAAGAAAGACGGAGGCGATGGTGACGCCGGCGGCTTCCCCGCCGTGGAGAATGTGTTCCTCATCTTTGGGGGACCCACCGTCGACATGTCGACCCGCCAGCGCAAGCGGGAGCGGCACGAGGTCCTTGCCGCAGAGAAGGCGCCTCCCTCCTTCCTCAACTGGTCGGAGGATGCCATCACCTTAAGCAGGGAAGACCATCCGAACCGCATCCCCAACCCGGGCCAGTACCCGCTGGTGGTCGACCCAATCATCGGGAACGCGCGGTTCTCGAAAGTCTTGATGGACGGAGGCAGCAGCCTCAACATCCTCTACGCGCATACGGCCGCTTCTTGCCGGGGATCGAGTTGGACCGGTGCGGCCCGGCACGAAGCCATTCCATGGCGTCGCGCCCGACAAGCGAGTCCGGCCCCTCGGGCGGTCGATCTGCCGGTTGGTTCGGCACCGCGAAGAATTTCCGCAAGGAAACGCTCACCTTCGAGGTGGTGGGGTTCAAGGGCGCCTACCACGCCATACTTGGGCGGCCCTGCTACACCAAGTTCATGGCGGTCCCCAACTACACCTACTTGAAGATGAAGATGCCAGGACCGAATGGTGTCATCACCGTAGGCTCGTCCATCGAGCACGCATTCGACTGCGACGTCGAGTGCGTAGAGCACGCAGAGGCACTGGCACTGGACGAAGCGCTGGTGACCACCTTGGAGAAGATGGTCAACGAGGACCTCGACTCCACCACCAAGCACACCGGCACCTTCGAGGCCGCGGAACAGACCAAGGAGGTCCCCCTCGACCCTTCTGCCCCCGAGGGCAAGGTGTTGAGGGTCAGCTCCACCCTCGACCCCAAATAGGAAGTGGTGCTCGTCGACTTCCTCCGCGCCAACGCCGACATCTTCGCGTGGAGCCCCTCGGATATGCCAGGCATCCCGAGGGGGGTCGCCGAGCACTCCCTTGACATCCTGCCTCACGCCCGCACCGTGCAACAACGGCTGCGCCGCTTCGACGAAGAACGACGACGGGCTATCGGGACGGAGCTGCGGAAGCTTCTTGAGGCCGGGTTCATCAAGGAGGTGTTCCACCCAACGTGGCTAGCAAACCCTGTACTTGTAAAGAAAAAGAACGGGAAGTGGCGGATGTGTATAGACTACACTAGTCTTAATAAAGCATGTCCTAAAGTTCCTTTTCCTTTGCCACGCATTGATCAAATTGTTGACTCAACGGCTGGGTGTGAGCTGCTATGCTTCCTTGATGCCTACTCCGGGTATCATCAAATAAAGATGAAGGAGTCCGACCAGCTCGCGACTTCGTTCATCACGCCGTTTGGGATGTTCTGTTACGTCACGATGCCGTTTGGCCTTCGAAACGCGGGTGCAACATACTAGCGCTGCATGAAGCACGTTTTCGGGGATCACATCGGACGGACGGTCGAGGCGTACGTAGACGACATCATCGTGAAAACCAGGAAGGCGGACGACCTGGTTGGCGACCTTGGCATCGCGTTCGGCTGCCTACGAGCCAATGGGGTCAAATTAAACCCCGAAAAGTGTGTCTTTGGGGTGCGGCGAGGCATGCTCTTAGGATACATCATCTCCCAACGGGGAATCGAGGCCAACCCTGAAAAGGTCGCGGCCCTCGAACGAATGGGGCCGATCCGGGACCTCAAAGGGGTGCAAAAGGTGCTGGGGTGCCTTGCCGCCTTGAGCCGCTTCATCTCGCGGCTCGGCGAAAAGGGCCTGCCCCTCTATCGCCTCCTCAAGAAGCACGAGCGCTTCTCCTGGACCGCCGAAGCCCAGGATGCACTCGACAAGCTGAAGGCGTCCTTAACACACGCCCCGATCCTCACACCGCCGCAGGACGGCGAGCCCTTACAGCTCTACGTGGCCGCAACCACCCAGGTGGTCAGCACTGTGATTGTGGTGGAGCGCACGGAGGAAGGGCACGCCTTGCCTGTACAGCGGCCGGTTTACTACATCTGCGAGGTCTTGTCTGACACCAAGACGCGTTACCCTCAGGTTCAGAAGCTGCTGTATGCGGTAGTCCTCGCGCGGCGCAAGCTCCGCCACTACTTCGAGGCCCACCCCGTCACAGTGGTCTCCTCCTTCCCGCTGGGAGAGATCATCCGCAACCCCGACGCGGCGGGCAGAATCGCCAAGTGGTCTGTGGAGCTGATGGGCGAGGCACTTGCCTACGCCCCGCGCAAGGCCATCAAGTCTCAAATCCTGGCAGATTTCGTCGCTGAATGGACGGACACGCAACTGCCGCCGCCGCGGTCCAAGCGAGTGCCGGACTGCGTACTTCGACGGCTCGGTGATGAAAACGGGGGGCGGGGCGCGGGCCTGCTCTTCGTGTCACCCCTCGGGGAGCACATACGGTACACGGTGCGCCTCCACTTCCCCGCGTCAAACAACATGGATGAGTACGAGGCCCTCCTCTGCAGCCTCAAAATCGCCATTGAGTTAGGCGTCAAGCGCCTCGACGTACGGGGGGACTCGCATCTCGTAATCGATCAAGTCATGAAGAACGCGAGCTGCCATGACGATAAGATGGAGGTCTACTGCAAAGCCGTGCGAGCCCTCGAAGACAAATTTTACGGCATCGAGCTCAATCACGTGCCACGCCGGTACAACGAGGAGGCGGACGAGCTGGCCAAGATCGCGTCCGGGCGGATCACCGTCCCCCCGAACGTTTTCGCCCGCGACATCGCCCAGCCCTCGGTCGTCCTCGAGCCTCACCCCTCGAGCCACATAGAACCCTCGGGGGCTCCCCCGAATCCAGCGGGTGCGGAACCCATGGATGAAGACCCCTCGAACGAGGCGTACGTGCTCTCCCTCCTCGAGGGGTATGGCTCCCACGAGGCCGACGTGATGGACATCGAGCCGGCTCCTGTCAAAGTGGACTGGCGTGACAAATACATCGCTTGGATGGCTCGAGGAGAGCTCCCCTCGGACCGGGCCATGGCCAGGCGCATCACCAGGATGGCCAAGTCCTTTGCCCTCGTCGACGGCGAGCTGTACAAGCGCGCCGCCTCCGGCATCTTGCAGCAGTGTGTGCCCATCCCTGAGGGGTGCGAACTCCTGCGGGACATCCACGCGGGGATCTGTGGCCATCACGTCGCGCCTCGCACCCTCGTCGGCAATGCCTTCCGCCAAGGCTTTTACTGGCCTACCGCGGTCGCGGACGCCAGCGAAATCGTACACATCTGCGAAGGGTGCCAGTTTTATGCCCGCAAGTCCAACCTTCCCGCCCACGTCCTGCAGACCATCCCCATAACATGGCCGTTCGCTGTGTGGGGACTGGACATCGTCGGGCCCCTGCGGAAGGCGCCCGGGGGCTTCACCCACTTGTTGGTCGCGATCGACAAGTTCTCCAAGTGGGTGGAAGTGCGCCCCATCACGAAGCTCAGGGCAGAGCAAGCGGTGATGTTCTTTACAGACATCGTCCACCGCTTTGGAGTGCCAAACTCCATTATCACTGACAACGGGTCCCAGTTCACGGGCCGGAAATTCTTGGAGTTCTGCGACAAGTTCCACATCCGTGTGGATTGGGCAGGGTGGCACACCCGCGGACCAACGGCCAAGTAGAGCGTGCCAACGGCATGATCCTACAAGGCCTTAAGCCCAAGATTTTTGACCAGCTAAACAAATGCGGTCGGAAATGGCTCCAAGAGCTACCCGGCGGTCGTGTGGAGCCTAAGGACCACCCCCGAGCGAGCCACGGGTTCACCCCGTTCTTCCTAGTCCATGGCGCGGAGGCCGTCCTCCCCACGGACTTGGAATACGGATCGCCCAGAGTTCGAGGCTACGACGAGGATGCCAACCAGCGAGCCCGCGAGGACTCACTGGACCAGCTGGACGAAGCACGCCTCGTGGCCTTAATGCACTCCGCAAGGCATCAGCAGTCCCTTAGGCGCTACCAAGCACGCAAGATACGCCGACGGGACTTCAGCGAAGGGGACTTGGTCCTAAGGCTACGCCAAGACAACCGGGGACGCCACAAGCTATCACCTCCATGGGAGGGACCCTACGTCGTGGTGAAGGTACTCAAGCCCGGCACGTACAAGCTGGCCAACGAGGACGGTGAAGAACTCACCAACGCTTGGAACATCCAACAGCTACGTCGCTTCTACCCCTAGCTAGGATTTCCAAGTATTTTTGTTGTAAAAATCATACGACCAACGCCCCAGTTGGTGACAACTATGTAAACGCCTCGAGTCTAATGAAAAGGGCAACTCAGCTTTCCCCTGAAACCCAAGTTACCCTCGGGGGCTACTGCGGGGGGCATCCCCCCAAAATGGTCCCATTTTCGTGCAAAAACAAAACAACTCACAAGCGCTAAGTTTGCTTTCTACTTCGACCCCGAGCAACGATTCGAACAGGGCGCAGGCAGCCTAGCGGAAGGAGCGCGCGAGCCAGAGATAGCCCACGCCGCGAGGATACGGCCCTTCTCTCTCGCCTCCAACCCAGCAGGCCGCCCGCGAAAATCGAACTCCCCTAACTAGAATCTACTCAGGAAGAAGGAGAAACAAAAAAACGCAATAAACATAAGACATCACTTAACATTAGCAAATGTTTACGGCAAGAAAAATTTGTTTATTTACAAAGGCCGCGTGGCCAGAATACTGATACACAAACAAAAACGGGTCTGGCGCCCAGCTGTCCTCAGGCAGGAGGAGCGCCGGCGTCAGCACCATCCGGGAAGAGGAACTCCTCGAAGGCTTCAGCGAGCGACCCGGCGGCGTCGGCGGCGAGCGCGTCCACACTCTCCATCGCCACCTCGGCCTCGACACCCTCGGGAACGACACAGCCCTCCGCCAGCGCCTCGAAGTTGACCTCGTAGTGGGACCGTACCACTCCGATGGCCTTCTGGACGCCAAGACGTAGCACCCGGCGCATCCGTTCAGTGACATGGCCACCAAGGGCGCGCAGGCGGCTGGCCAGCGAGCTTCCGGCCTACGCCTCGCCCTCCTCCACGGATCGGCAGGTCTCGAGGGCCGCATCGCGCAACTCCTGCAGCTCCCGCTCGGAGGAGTTGTAGGAGGTCTGCAGCGCCTCGGCCCGCTCAACCGCGTGCCCCAGCGCGGCGCGCAAGTCAGGAGTTGCCAAATGAGAAAGAAGTCAGAAAAAGAATGCGAACCCTCTAAGGAAAACTCAACAACACAAGAATGCGAACCCTCCAGTAGCTCACCTTCGACTTGCTTCCTCTCCACCTCGAGGGCGCGACGCTCGGCCTCGACCGTCCGCTCGAGGCCCCGGACGGTCTCGCCTTGCTCCTGGAGGGCCAGCTCCTGGCTCGCGCTCGTGATGCTGAGCACCATCAGCTCGCCCTCGACCTCAGAGAACTTGGCATTTCGGTCCTCCAGCGACATCTGCGTTGCCTCACGAGCGCGCGCGCTCTGCTCCCGGGGGCCGACCGAGCGTCGACGAGGGCGGCTCGCTCTCGCCGGGAGCCGTCCCTCAGCTCCTTGATGGGCGGCGCGCTCCTGCAGGAGCTGATCCTCAGCAACCGCGAGCGCCGCGAGCTTGGCGTCGAGGGCGGCCTTCAAGTCGTCAGCCTCCTTGGCCCTTTGCTCGAGCGCGCGCACTCCTCGGCCCCCGACGGCCGCCGCGCCTACGCCCCCTCGAGCGACGAGCGGAGCCCCCGGTTCTCGCTGCGGACGCCGGCCACCTCCGCCTCCCAGTTGGTCGCCAGCGTGCGCATCTTCTCCAGGTCCGAGTGCGCCTGCCGCAGCGCCTCATCACGGTCGATGAGGGCTGTGCAGACCCGCTCAAGGCTAGAGGGACGCGCCGGGTCTTGCCTTGTGCTCTCATGGAGTTCATCACGCAAGGCCATGGCCCGGTACGCCAACCAGCCGTCCGGAGTCCTGAGGGCATCGACAAGCGCGTCGAAGGCGCTGCATTGCTCCCGGACCTGGTGGAGCTCGGCGTTCACCCGATCGAAGGCGCCGTACTTGTCTCGGGCACGGCGCTCGAGCTCCTGTCACCAACAACTCGAAACCCGTAAGCATCATGATACAGAGACAGCACCAGAAACGAGGAAAAGAGGAAACGAGCAACGATGCCCTACCTGGAAGACGCGCCATGCGGGGCCGCCGTGGACCCTCAGCGCCTCGTTCAGCGCGCGGTCGAGTGTGGCACCGTGGTTGCGGAGCTCCCCCCACAGCTCCTGCTCCTCCTGGGCGTCGGCGAACGCAGGCGGGTCGTCGGCGACCCCCTCCCCTCGGGCGGAGTGGCCGCGCGCGAGAAGACGAGGCTTCGACGCCATGTCTCCGCCCCCCGCCACCATGTGGCCGTCGCGTCGCCTCACGAGGGCCCCCCTCCGGGACTCTGGGGAGAGCGTGGGGAAGCTCACCCACTGATCCCACCCGGGCGGCGGGGAGTCGTCGTGCGGGACCTCCACCACCACCGCCGGGAGCGGCCGGCGGCGCCGCCCCTAGCGCCGCCTCCGCCGGCGCCTCCACTTGCGCCTCCGTGGCCACGGGCGCCGACGCGCGCCGTGGCCACCGCCTCCGGCCGCGCCTCCGCGGCCACGGGCGCCACCGCGGGTGGCACCCGCTCGCCTCCTCCGCGGCCGCGCGCCACGGATCGCGCCTCCGTCGCGGCGACCTCCGGCGGGCGCGCCTCCACCACGCCCGCCGCCGTGGGCCGCGCCTCCGCCACGGCCGGCGCCGCCGCTCCTCGGCGGCCGCCGGCCGCGCCATGGCGGGCTGATCCGCCGGCCGAGGCCTCGAGGCCTCGGCCGCACTCGCGAACTCTCGCCCGCCGCCGCCGTGCTTGCCCCCGCCGCGGCGCCCTCGACGAGCGCCGCCGGGTGGGAATGGCCGCATCCGCCCTCAACACCTTGGCCGGTGCGAGGGGAGGCACGGTTGGCACCACCCTGCACAAGCACAAACAAAAGGTCGGAATGCCTGATCGTCAAAAAACCAAACCGAGCAGAAGAGCGAGCCCCTTACCTCGAAGAGGAGAAGGCGCGCTTCCTCTTCCTCGAGGCCTCGACGGATGAGGCCGGCGCGGCCGACGCACCCGTCGCCGCGCCTCCCGACGCCTTCACCGCACGCACGGGGCCCCGCCCCGTGCGCGGGCACGCTTGCCGCGCGCGCCCCGCGCGCACGCCGGCACCTCGCGGCACGCGCCGGCACCTCCGCGGCGTGCGCCGCCCCCGTCGTTGATTGCACCGGCGACGGGCGCCGCCGCGCCCGCCCCCGGGCGATGCCGCCCTTGCCGCCGGGGCCGGCTCCGGCGGCGCGGGGCGCGGCTCCCACCTATCGGAGGGGCCCCCCGCCCCCCCGCCTTCTTCTTCCTCGTCCTCCTCGGAGGACGAGTACTCCCTCGGTCTCCGGCGAGGGAGAGCCCCGCCGCTCGCGCCGCCGGTACTCCTCGCTCCGCCGTTCGCGGCGCTCGCGGTGTCGCCTCGCGCGCTCCCTCTTGCGCGCCGCCCGCTCCTGCTCCCGTTGCTGCGCCGCCCGACCAAGCGCGCGGGAGTCAGGAGTGGGCGGGACGGACTTCGCGGCGCTGAAGTTCACCAGCTGCATGCGAGAACATCAAAGACGCATCGGGGGGCAGAGGCAACGCCAAGAACAAAAACGGAATCAAGAATCATACTCACCAGCGGGCTGGTGGGGAGCATCTCGAGGTCCCACGGGGACCGATCCTAGCGCAGCATCCGGGTGTCGACGGCGTTCCGTGCCCGGGTGAGCGCATACCCCCGCTCGAGGGGGGTCGGGAGCATCCGCGACCTCGCCAGCGCGACGGGGTCCGCCTCCTCGTCATCTCGTAGATGCGCAGCGGCCTCTCCATCAGAGGCACGACCCGCCGGTGGTGGAGGAAGGCGAGGACGCCCGCCGCGGTCAGCCCACGCATCGCCAGGTTCCTCAGGGCGGCCAGGAGCGAGTCCAGCCGCCTCTGGTGCTGAGCCGTGGACACCCCGTGGCCCCAGGAGTTGGGCTTCTCCCGGAGCACCAGACCAGTGTAGGGCGGGAGGCCGGGCTCGGCGTTGCGCGGGTAGAACCATCCCCGCTCCCGGCCCGGCGTTGTTCGTCGTCATGGTGCGGGGGATGTAGTCGTCCTTAACCGCGCCCCGCAGGCGAGCGACATCCCGCCGGCGCGCACCGCGTGGCGGGTCCTCTGCTCCGTCGTGGGCTGCGTGAAGAGCTCCGTGCAGAAGAGGTGAACCCAGAGCTCCCAGTTGACTGGGATTCCTAGATACCCCTCGCAGACGCCCACGAACGTGGCCGCCTGTGAGATCGCGTTTGGCGCGAAGTTGTGTAACTCCACGCCGTAGCGGTGGCAGAGCGCCCGCATGAAGCGGCTCGCCGGCGCGGCAAAGCCGCGCTCGTGGAAGCGGATGAAGCTCACCACGTAGCCTTCCGGCGGGTTGGGCGCGCGGTCCCCCGCCGGCGGCACTATCCACTCCGCCGGCGGCCCTCCTCGTTTGCCGCCAAGCGGCCGGCGGTGACCCGGCTCGCCAAGGGCCAGCCGGGTCACCGTCGACCGCTCCCAGGCGTACGGGTCGATGATCGTGAGGGGCAGAGGCGGCGCCATGAGAAGAGACGAGGGATGCGAGAGCGGAGGACAAGAAGAAAGAGAAGAGCTCTAATGGCGAAGGCACGCGATGGCGAGAGCAAATCGAAGGCGAAAGCGCAAGGGGCGAGAACGGCGGAATGCTAAGGTAAAAAACCGCCGTTTTTCCCTCCCCTCAGATTTATAAAGCCGCGGGCGAGCTCTCCGGGGCGGACGTCCCGCGCGCATTAACTGCAGGGAATCTTTTCTCTCGCTGACGGGCGGGCCCCACCACGACCGCGGCGGCCACGCCACCGCGGACGAGCCATCATCACGGCGAAGAATAGCAGGGACCGTGGCAGGCGGTCACGTCCGCCTGCCCACGCCGCCCACTACGCGCGCGCGCACGGCTGCAACGCCTAAAAAAGCGCGCCCGCGACGCGAAACCGCAGCCTCTACTGTGGAGCATTTAATGGCCCGGTCCCTTGCAAAGCAAGGAGAACCCTCGAGCGGCACGGACTCCCGGCTCGGGATAATTTCAACCCTCGAAAGGGTATAGGCGTGAGAAGGTCGCCTCGAGGCCCGTTTTGAAACAAAACGGGCATCGCGAGCACCCATGCCACGTAGGACCCTCGAGGGGCACGAGCCCCTGGCTCGGGATAATTTCGACTCCCAAAAGGGTACGGGCGTGAGAAGGTCGCCTCGAGGCCCGTTTTGAAACAAAGCGGGCATCGCGAGCACCCATGCCACGCTGTATTACTGATCAGCGCCTCAGGGGCTGGCTCGCCCAGGCCCCTCGATGGTTGCAGATGCCAGGCCGGGAGCGCTTAGTCGCCGCCCCGCACCATTTCTATTAATCAGCGCCCCGAGGGCTGGCTCGCCCAGGCCCCTCGACGGTCGCTGATGCAAAGACGGGGCCGCCCAGATGCCACCCCGCACGGCCCTACTGATAAGAGGTTCGAAGCCTGACCCTCGACGGGTTCGAATAGGCGCCCCAGATCACAGAGTCAGGGACGACGAAGGCACGCGCATTCGAGCCGTTCCTCGAGCCCGTCGGCTCGAGGGTGCCCCATATGTCGTATTCGAGAGCCAGCGAGGGCAGCTAGCCGGGGGATCCCACCGAGGGAGAGCTTCCGCGCCCTCGGACCCTATCGAACGGGACCGAGCCCCACCTAGCAAACCCACACAAGCGCTTCAATGGACGTGTCTCTGGACCATGCAGCCTACCCTTATCGAACGGGGCATGGGCGTCCATTCGAACCACCCACTAGCAGCTCAACGAGGAATCCGCAATTCGCGACCCGCTCGATGGGGGTTGCGGAAACCTCACCCTCCGTCCCGCGGAGGGACGGCGAGGGAACGCTAAGAAACAAGTCGTAAAGCTCTACCCGATCACCTCGAACGGGCCCAGGCTCGGGGGCTTGACGCACGGCTACACCTCCTTGGATTGCACCCGCCAGAGACAGTGCCAGCAGCGCGTGCGTCACCGAAGCCGGCTGAGACATTGCCGACGCCGGTTGAAACATGTACCATGCCCTCTGACCAGCTCTCGCGGTTAACCCCTACAGGAGCATCCACGCTCCTGTAGGGCTTCGAGGGCTGGGCCCGCGGGTCCGCTGACGCGGCCCCACGGAAAGCGTTCGCAAGACAAGAAGGGAAGAACGTCCTATCAGTAGGTTCCAGCACCTGCGGGAGCCTCAATGGCAAACCCACAGATGCTCGGGGGCTACTGTCGGGGACGGCCCTAGGGGTCCCCTTTAACAACTGGGAAATCCCCACTTAAAACCCGCAACAAAGCCAAACACACCTTACTTAATCATGCAGGGCATGGCCCATGCCACGAAGGCCCCAGCGGCCCACCAGGCGACCCACTCGAAGATCCCCTCGAGCAGGCTTCGCCTCGCTCGAGGATGCGCGCCCCCCTCGTGCGGGCTCCGTCCCGTTCGAGGGGGTGCGCTTCCCTCGAGCGGGGGCCAACCCCCGCTCGAGGGCTCGCTCCCCCCCCCTCGAGCGGGGTCCGCCTCGCTTGAGGGCGCGCTCCGCCCTCGAACGGGGTCCGCCTCGCTCGAGGGCGCCCGCACGCGTGCGCCGCGGCGTGCGCGGGCATTTAATGCCCCGACAACAGCGGGCGGCGCCATCATGCGCACGGGGCTCGCGCCCGGTGCCGCCGCACCAACTCCCCGGGGAGGGATCCCATCCCCGTTATCGTGGAGGGAAGCGTGCGGCGTGGCGGTGCCGGTCCCGTGACGCCGCGCCGCCCACTCCGTGCACGACTAACGCGCCGAGCCCTCGAAGGGGGCCGGCGGCACCCCTCGATTTGCTTTCTTGTGACCTTACGGGGTTAGGTGGAAGCGCTAGGCCGGTGGGACGCCATCCCCGCCACCGCGCTACGCATGGCCGCCGCCCGCGCGCGTACGGGCGCATGCCGGGCGGCGTGGCACCGGCTCCACGACGCGTGGAGCGTGCGGGAACGGGACGCCGCCTTACTTGCCACTATGCTCCGTACGGGCCGACGTCAGCAACTCCCTCGAGCCTATCTGAAGACATCCCAGTCGTCCGCTGCTCTTCTACCCTCGAGGCCGCCACTGTTCGGGTACAAGATATGTCATGATGGCCAGATCGCTACAAGATCGCCTGGGCGGCCACCTACCCTACAGTATAGCACATCACGCTCCCTCACGTAGCTAAATAGCGCGGCGCGCATGTGATTTGCTCCCTCCTTGATCTATAAAAGGAGGACGAACCCCCTTGCCGCAGGGGAGAGAAACGAAAAACACGAGCACACACACATACACAGGACACAACACGAGACAAGCCGCACCGCGCACTTGCTCTCCAATTCTCCCACAACATCTTCAGCCACTACACCCGGGACTTGGAAGCCACGCTTCCTCTCCCGCCTTGCTTGTAGCAGCCCCACCACGAGCACCCCGGTGCCGAGCAATATAGTGCCTTGAGCACGCCACTGCCGGGACGTACGGCCCCACCGGCCGGAACCAGGATAAAACTCTGTGTCTCCTATTGCTTAGCATCGACCATTGAGGGATAGACCACGGCGCTTATTACTGGTTAGTGTCGGGACCATATTCCGCACCGACAGTAGCTCGGAGGAGCGTGTGAAGCTGTGTTGCGTGTGGAGGCGACGAGCTCGCTGGTGCAGGTTTCAATTTCATTTTGTTTCTCTTTTGGATTCGATATTGATTCTCCCTCACGCGTTGTGGGCCTGCAGCGAATTTCACTTTGTTTCAACTTTGGATTCAATTTTGATTCTTCATCTCACGCGTTGCGACGGAGAGAATGGTAGGACCGAAGGAGGACACGGGTGGGAGGCGCGCAGGCAACGGGGGAGGTATGGAGAGACCGACCCTCTGACGAGCGGGGCCCACCTGTCAGGACGGACTAAAAAACTGGCAGAAGAGATATGCAGCCAAATTACAGAATAGTCCTCTAAAGAAGACCGAATTACAAAGAGGTTCAGTGACCGGATAAGCATAGCTACATCATAAGTGTTGACGAAGACGAGCTCGTCGACGAGGGGCCGTAGGGGCACCGTAGGCGCATACACTCGAATGGAGAGACCACGCAGAGCGACGGTTGAAGGTGGGTCGACAGAGCTGATGATGAAGAGCACGCCAGATGACCGAAGGATGAGTAGAAAGTCGTCACTGGAAGTAGAGGATGATGCTCGAAGTCAAATCTCAGGTGAAGACGATATCGTCGAGGCAACGACGGATGTGGGGATGCCGATAGGAGCCTGGATGTGCAACATCGGTGGCTGCTTTGAGAGGGGTGGAGTGCCTTGATGAACTCCAACTGATTGGAGTTGAAGAAGACGCAAGCGAGAGGGAACTCCCCGGTTCCATGGCGAGGTCGGGGAGAGCCGGAGAGTGGGGGAAGCCCAAATCCATGGTAGGGGTGAGCAGATCTAGACTCAAAGGGAGCAGATTTATTTTGTTATCACCTTGGTATAGCAGCAGCCGGCGAGAACCAACATGATAGCAGTAGCAACAGCAACGGCAGCGCCAAGGGAACAACAGCCAAAAAACCGGTAGGCACCCATCCGGGGCAACAACTGAGCAACACAAAACCTACTACTAGAAGAACAAGAAGCAGAGTGGGGGGTCGGCCCGCCTCCCCCTCGCCGCCAATGCGGACGTCGGAGAGATCGAGAGGAAGGGGGTCGGAAACTAGGTGGTTCTCGAGGTCTCTGGAGTCTTCTGAAGGAAGGAAAGTCCAAGCGAAAGACACTTTCCTAAGGCCTGTTTGTCCGCGCTCCTCACACGGATGGAGGTGAGCTGAAGCAGGTAGAGTCAGGTTTTTTTTACCGATTGTTGACTTCTTACCGGTACCCAGCGGTAACGGTTCCTACCGCGGTATACCGCGGTATACCGCTAAATACCGCTCGAATTCAAATTTCAAACCAAAACCGCTCGTTACCGCTAGTTCAAACGGTATGGAACGGTATACCGCGGCATAAATAGTTTTTACCGCGGTATAAACTATTTTTACCGCGGTATAAACTATTTATACCGCTGCAAATAAAAAGACCACCCGGCTTCGAATAAATGAAAATTTTGGCATGGTGTTGGCACAAATTAGTGTTAAATAGCACCCCTAATCAATGATTTATAGTTATACATAGAAATACTACACGAAACACAATAACTTTGCGTGCCGATCTTTCAAGTCTTTCTCGTTCAAATCAAGATACTTGCCATCAATATCCCGTCCAGTGGGGGATGCAATTCCTTCACCTGCAGCCATACAACAAAACATGAGAACATATACACAAAAGCAAGCTGACAGAAAACGTTTACGAACACAAACTAAAAGAAAACTCACCCCACTTCTATGTCTCTCTAACCGCACTAACAAAGTAAGGACTATCCGCCTGTCTCCCGGGTACTCCAGCAGTATGGAAGAATTTGGACCATGCTTTTCCAATAGATTCCCCAGCATTCTTACCCTTCTGCATCCAGGACCCTGTATCAATCCTCGTTTGCTTCAATTCACTTCTCCCACCTGCAGCCAAGTTATAGTCTTCCACCACCACAGGAGTTTCCCTCCGCGAACCAGCTCTTCTAAGCATCCTCTGGAAGGGATTCAACCCCGCCGAACCACTACCCCCTCCACGCTCATAAGTACCTCCTCTCCCTTCAACCCCCTGTCGGAACTCTGCTTCTGCTCTCGACAAGTTAATTGCATCCTGGATCTAAGCTTCCTCATCATATCCTCAAGCGGGATTGTTACCCGCTGCTGCTGCATCCTCCCGTGCCAACCTCTGTCGAGCGCGTTCATTAGTTGCCTTCTTCGTCCTATCAATATCCCGCTGAAAGTACCCCCGCACGTCTGGTGGAACGTTGTTGCAATGGAGCACTGATGATCCGCGCGCGGCCAAATGTTGTTTCAACCTAGTTGAACCTCCACCACTTTTCTGCATACCACAGTGATTGCATCGCCATCCGGGAGCTAGATTTACACCATGTTCCCATACGGGGTCTTTAGGTCTCCCTGACATTTTCTACCTGCATAAATGCCAACATAAACTAAATTACAAAACACTTCCTTAATACTATACCTAATGAAAATGTACCTAATTCCGAAACAAATCATAACTAAAATTGGATCCTACACAAATCCTACATCATGCCACAAATTATCCTCCTAAACCTAAAAGCTAAAGCAACAATTCCATTTCTACCTAAAGCAACAATTCTATTTCTACCTCTAACTCACATCCTTAACCCTACCAAAAATCCTAAACCAGAGAAAACCTAAATCCTAACTCAAATCCTAGATCCTAACACAATTCCTAAAGCCTTAATGTACTCAAAAGCAAAAAAAAAAACCACACCTAACCGCGGTATACCGAGGCGTCGCCCGCGGTATACCGCGCTTACCGCGCGGCTAACCGCGCCGCCCGCGCGGTAGGGCGTGGATCCGCCCGCGGTGCGGCTTACCGCCGCTACCGCGTGGTAAACCGCGGCCGGGCGCGGTAAGCCGCCGGCGGCGGCGCGGTAACGGCGATGCGGCGGCGGACGCGGTCTCCCTGGCTGCGGATGGGGATGCTGAGGGGTCTGGGGGGCCACGCAGTTGGGGCGAGGTAGGTTAAAACCCTCAGTTGGGCTTCATGGGCCTTAACGGGCCGGCCATTGTTTTTTCTTTTTCTTTTTTTTTTCAACTTCTAAAGCTCCAAATAAATACCAAATGCGCTCAAATTTGAAAACATTCGACACCATATAGACTCTACAAATCATGAACTATTTTTTGGTGATTTTTATTGATTTTTTCATTTTTTTGAATTTAAATTCAAATTTGAATTTGGGGGGGGCGGTTTCTACCGCTGGGTACCGTTACCGTACCCCAGCGGTAACGGCGGTTACCACGGTATACCGCGCGGTACCTAGCGGTAAAAAAAACCCTGGGTAGAGTTGCTTTTTTAGGTCCGCTGACTCCTTCAGTTGGCTATGAAAAACAGCTCCGCCTCTCCTATTTAGCCCAGCAAATGGCTTCACGTGCAGAGGTAGCCCAGCAAATGGCTTCACGTGCAGAGGTCTTTGGTATAGCTCCGGCCGAAATAGCTCCTAGATCTGTTTGTGGAGCGGCACCAAAGGGGCGTGGTATGTTCACAAAATTGTTCACAAAATGCTTTTACAAATGTATAATTATAAGGTTCAAATGTCGACATGGTTGTGCCGTGCAGAAGTTGAGTTCTTTAGTGAGACAAAGTTTGTTTCACCCAAAAAGGAAAATCAAACCTCAATAGCTGAGCTGCACCGCCATAAATCTCGAACATGTATGCTTAGCTTTGACGAAAAATCCATTTGCAACTATTTGGATCATCAGAAAAACATATCTGTAGTATAACCAAATTTAATTGTGTTCCATGATAAAATATGGGGAAAAGGACAAATTATTGTCTCCATATATTTATATTACCCATGTCCAAAAAACACAACCAAACTATCTAAATTAGTTAATTTTACTTGCAGCTTCTAATCCAAAATAGGTGGTATGGCACAGTTCGCATCATACCCTACGTGTAAGAAAACATATCTGTTGGCAGCAAAGGCAGCTGTCTCAGCGTCTCTACGTTGACACCGGTCAGACCGGTCGCCGGGAGATTCCGGCGGTAGACCTCCGAACGTCGCCCGGGTAGGATCTCGTCGGGGAGACGCACGTAGGGTTGCTCTAGGGTCGGCAAGGCCACCTAGAACGCCTTCAGACGTCACGGATACGAAGGAAGAACAAAAGTAGTAGATTGGAAAAGTTGGGAAGAGATAAAAGTAAATACGAGACAATAAAAGGTAAATGTATTTGATCGATTTGATGATCAACTTCAATCGGCCTTGGCCCTTTATATTTATAGGGTGGGGAGGTCCTGCCCCGCAAGGAAATCCTTTTACAAGCCTAATCTATCAAAACTCCTCAATTTGGCTTAGAATCGGGGAGGCACCGATCTGACCGGTGAAGGGCACCGGTTAGACCGGTGCACTCGGTGTGTAGATCTTGGAGAAGACACATCTCCCTCATCCGGACTCCGATTTGGATGTTCCACATATGGATTTTGATCTACTCGACGAGACCTATCAAATGCTGAAGTCCAAATAGGATTTCGTGGACTTTGACCACACCTGTCTGACCGGTTGGGCCCACAGGTCTGACTGGTCGGATGAGACCTGCCAATTTTGGGTGCGAACATATGCCCCCTATTTTTGGCAAAGGATATCTTTCTAAACTAAAAAACACTTAGGACGATGTTTAACAAAACAACGGTCGTACACATATTTTACTCAAGTCGAGGATGACGCCTGCTCGGTCTCCGCTCCTTCCGGGTTCGTGTTGACTTGGCTGGCTTCTCTTCAATCTGCTGCTCCATTGTTCCTCGCTTGCGTAGTCTTTGCAACCTCCTTTTTTGAGTGTGGGACAAGCCTGGGGACACCACCTCGGCTGCATCTCCTTAGCTTTTTGCTTGTTGTTATTCTCACCTTGCTTAATAGTATTAAACACATTATTTTTGACCAGATTGCTATTGCAAATAATCGGTATTTGTAATCCATTATAATTTGAGTATGCAACAGGATATTGAATCATATATGAATTCATGTACATACTACTATAATCAGCAGGTGAATAATAGCAAGGATAATACCAAGACAATGGCATAACAGATCCAACAAAAGGATATTGTGAAAAGTTACCTCATTGGTGATAAATACCTTTATGTCTTGGTGGTGCTTTTACGCCCTTAACACCGATTGGCTGATTACTTCGATCCTTAATAGCTCCTTCCCTCTTATATTTGGCTAGGAGCTCATCAAAACTCGGCCTTGCTTTTTTCTTGGGCTTGGAGCATTTTGATCCTTTTTAGAGGCACCGGTTAGACCGACCCTGGGCACCGGTCAGACCGGTCTAGGTACCGGTCAGACCGGTCTGGGCACCGGTCAGGCCGGTCGATGTAGTGCAGGTCTTCTTGATCTTGTCTTGCCCCGAAGCGTTGAAGTCGCTGAAACCTTGGGGATCACCTCAAAGGCTGCCTTTCGTCATGTTTTTGCTCTCCAATGATCACATTCTTTCCTGTAGCGTTTTGGGCTTGATCCGGCCGAATAAGCACCTTAGGATTTGATAACTCAAGAGTATTAACAAAAACACTATTAGGGAAAGGATTTTCGTCGACTTGCATCTCATGGAATTTCAAACGACCTTCATTAATGGCTGATTGCCGACGAAAATTATTGCAATCATTAGTAGCATGAGAAAAAGAATTACGAAATTTACAATAAGCGCGTCTTTTTAGTTGATCAATAGGTGGTATAGTGCGAGACATCTTAATTTTACCTGACTTAAATAACTCATAAAATATTTTATCACACTTAGCCACATCAAAAGTAAATTTCATCTCATCCCGACTCTTATGAGCCGGCTTAAGAGAAGCACAAGTGTTTTCTTTATCATAAGGTAACCAATTAAATTTAACAGCACACACTTCTTTACTCTCATCGTCCGATGATTCATAATCTAGTGTATGCATGTTAGGACGATCAGATTTAAGCCAAGAATCTTTGCTTCGGCTCTCATGAGCTAAAGCTCTTACTAAGACTTGGGCAACATCAATACATTAATGACCCTCTAATTTCTCTCTAATATGGGATCGTAAACCATTAAAAGATAATTCAGCAAGATCCCTTTCGGAGAATGGGACCAATAAGCCTAGTACCTTAATGAGATGGTGCGGGAACTTACTATTACTAATCTTGAGTAATCACCTGCCCGGCTAGGTACCGAGAGGTGGGTACATGTGTGAAGCTGGTTGCCTTGCGGGGTACGCCAGATAGCCGTGTACCCGAAACTGTAAGATTCGATCCCAAGCCGAGGACTTTTGGGAACCGCCTGGTTGTTTTTCAGTGTGAGGGTACCCTACTGTGTGTTTAGGTTTACCTTGCAAAGTTATAAATCAATCGATTGTCGGCCTCTCACCATTATCTGAGACTGCTTAATCAACTGGCCATGATATCCCTTATTGATGGAACTTTGTGAATATTAGTGCTAGATTAATTGTATTGTACAATTCTTGATTGAATTAGTTGGCACACTTAGAAATGTTAATCAACTAGAATTTGTGCTAAAATATTGAAAGTAAGGACATACTCTTGTTGCTTTTCAGCAAAAGAACTCCACCGTCCAAAAAGCCTCTCATGTCTAGAGTGGTGATGAGGTTATCACCTGACGGTTAAGTTTTGCTAAGTATCAGTATACTCAGCCTTGCTTTATAATTGTTGTTGTTGCAGGTGTTGTTTGGCCTGGTGAGATTCCACCCGACTGGGAGCTGGAATGGGTGGATGACGACGAGTGATGGCATCACAGACAACCTCCTGTAATGTTTATCGTTGCGCTAGTTTATTTTATTCTGCTGTTTTCGAACTCTGAACCTTTACTTATCAGTTCATGAACATTGGTTTGTAATAATTAACCCTTAGGGGTACAATTGATTTAATTTGTGTTGTACTCTGGACTCGCCTTCGTGTGAGTTTTAATGCATATGTTCGATCCTCTATGTGATTTCCAAGTGATTTACCGGGCGTTAACCCGACAACTAACAACAAGATGATACTTTACTGTCTCTTAATGGCCAAAGTGGATTGGTTTAGGCGATAGTACGGCATTTTCCTGGGCGGGTTGTCACAGTCATCACCCTACTAAACTCTTCACAAAAAGTTTCATTAGTACTACCAAATATAATATCATCGACATATATTTGGCGCACAAAAATACGACCATCAAATTTTCTAGTAAAGAGAGTAGCATAGGCTTTGCCTATCTCAAAGCCTTGGTTTAGCAAGAATTCCTTAAGGCATTCATACCATGCTCTTGGTGCTTGCTTAAGCCCATAGAGCGCCTTACGGAGTTTGTAAACATGATTAGGACGCTTGGGATCTTCAAAATCCGGTGGTTGCTCCACATAGACTTCTTCGGAGAGTGGTCCATTGATAAATGCACTCTTGACATCCATTTGATGTAGCTTAAGGTCATGATGGGCAGCGAAAGCGAGTAAAAACCGAATTGCTTCAAGTCTTGCTACCGGTGTGCATATGTTTCTCCAAAGTCTAGTCCTTCAACTTGAGTGTACCCTTGAGCAACCAATCTTGCTTTGTTCCTAATCACAATCCCAAACTCATATTGCTTGTTTTGAAAGACCCATTTGGCGCCAATGATGTTCGTCTTCGGTCTTTCCACCAACTCCCACACTTGATTTCTTTCAAAGTCGTTCAACTCCTCTTGCATGGCCACCACCCAATCTGGATCCTCAAGAGCTTGCTCTACCTTGATAGGTTCAAGAGAGGAAACAAATGAGTAAAATACGCAAAAATTCTTAAGATGAGATCGTGTTGTTACCCCTCTCCTTATGCTCCCAAGGATATTGTCAACGGGATGATCTCGTTGTATATCTTGATGTACATGGGGATGTGATGGTCCAAGAGGTTGATGTAGAGGTTGGTCTTCATCATTTTCATCAGCTTGAGGCTCATATGTACTTGCTTGAGAAGCCTCTTGCTGATCTGATTGCTGGTTCACAGTGTCTTGTGGTGCTGAGCTCCCAGACCCCGGAACCTCCAGAGCTTTTCCCGAAGGTTGGGTTCCTGCAGCATTTCCCGGGACCTCCAGAGAATTTCTCGGAACTTCCGGAGTCTGCTCTTCTGCAAAACCAATGACCGTCAGCCCTTCAAGTGGTGTTGAAGCTTGGAGTTGTTCTTCATCTTCTTCTTGTGCTTCAACTAGTCTAACATCACCTATGGTCAATTGCTTGATTACTTCACAAGATGGCTTCTCATTACCTACAACATTTAAATCAACTTGCTCTACTTGAGAGCCATTCGATTCATCAAAGGTCAAATTTACCGTGACTTCAATCCTTCCGGTGGTTAGATTGAAGACTCGGTAAGCATGCTCATTAGGACCATAACCAAGAAGAAATCCTTCGTCAACCTTTGGTGCAAACTTAGAAGTTTGGGGCCTCTTGTTTAGAATGAAACATTTGCACCCAAACACTCTAAAGTAAGACACTTTAGGCTTTTTACCAGTGATAAGATCATAGGAGGTCTTCTTGTGAAACTTGTGAAGATAGAGGCGGTTTATAGCATGGCAAGCCGTGTTGATGGCTTTAGCCCAAAAGATGTCTTGAGTCTTGTACTCGTCCAACATGGTTCTTGCCATCTCATTAAGAATCTGGTTCTTCCTCTAAACCACCCAATTTTTTAAGGGGTAAAATGAGCTGAAAATTCATGCTTGATGCCCTCTTCATCCAGAAACTCTTCAACATTGGTGTTCCAGAATTCCGAGCCATTATCACTTCTTACTTTCTTGATAGGTAGCTCGAACTCCCTTTGTGCTCTTCTTATGAATGTCTTCCCTTTTCCTTATACCTCACTTTTATCAAACACAAAGAACACCCACGTGAAGCGAGAATAATCATCAACAATAACCAAGCCATATTTATTACCACCAATACTTATGTAGGCCACCGGTCCAAATAGATCCATGTGAATGAGCTCCAACGGGCTTGATGTAGTGAAGATGCTATTTGGTGGGTGAGGTGCTCATACTTGCTTTCCGTCTTGGCATGCTTTGCATATCCTATCTTTCTCAAAATGCACATTTGTTAGTCCAAGGATGTGTTCATCTTTCAAAAGTTTGGCCAAGTTCCTCATGCTAACATGGGCTAGTCGGCGATGCCAAAGCCAACCCATTCTAGATTTTGCCACTAAACAAGTCTTGGGGGAAACCTTGCTTTTGTTGAGATCAACTAGGTAAAGCCTCCCCCTCAAGTGACCCGTAAGGATAATAGAGGAATCCTCCCTTCTTATGATGGACACACCCTTATCCTAAAAGTGACAACCAAAACCAATCTCACTAAGTTGTGAAATCGATAATAGATTGTAACCCAATGAATCAACATGAAGAACATTGGTAATTGAATATTTTTTGAGAGATAGGGATATCACCTACACTGATGACTTCTCCTTTTGTATCCCCTCAATAAGCAATAGTTTCTTTTGGTCCTTCCAAATGGAGGTAGGATGAATACTCCTTTCTCAGGTCATGTGATGTGTACATCCACTATCAAGCACCCAACTTGATCCACTGGAGGAGTATGCCTAAAAACAATTTAGTTCCTTCTTTTAGGTCCCCAATTTGACTTCGGGCCTTCCACGTTAGCGACCAAAACTTTAGGAACCCATAGAGATATTTTCACATATATGTTGGGCTGATTTCCAACATACGTGGTAACAACTTTACCAAGGTTGTTGCGTCTCAACACATAGCTAGGGGGTATGTCTGTGAATGCATGGGTCTTGTTCTTGTGAGCAACCTTGATCCTCTTGGGCATCATTGGATGGTTGTGAACCTGCAGACAAGAGTTAGATGCCTTGGGAACTTGCTGGTGTTGAGTCTTTCCTTACTTCTTGGTTCTATCTTTGCAGACCCGGAACCTCCAGAAGTTTTTCCGGAACCTCCGGGTTCTCCTATCTGTGTAGCACAAGGCTTCCAGACTCCGGAACCTCTGGGCTTAGACCTCGAAACCTCCGGACTCTGGGCAGAAGGCATGTACTCATCTTCCTTGAGCTCACCATTGCTCACAAACTTGATACATTCTTGGCCTTTGATAGTATCCCTTTGTCCAGTCTTCCCACTTCTATGATGACTAAGTCCATCCAAGTTTTCAGGCATTTTACCTTCCTTGAATTTTACCCTTTCATTCATGCATCCCCTTGCTATGATTGAGTTGAGCCTAGCAATTTCCTTCTTCATAGATTCCATGTTAGCAAGATTAGTAGCATAAGATTCAAGATCAATATTGCAACATCTATCATAGCCCTTGCTAGTAGAAGCACTAGAGTCACCCTTTACCTTCAAAGAATGTGAGGTGCTACTCCAAAGGAGACTATATTGCTCCTCAAGCTCTTCATTTCTCGACTTGAGAGAATTACATTGAGCTTGAGAGGAAGCAAGGTCTTCCTTGAGAGTAGCTATGATACTCTTCGCTTGGCTAACTTCCAAACGCAAAGCCTCAAGCTCACTTCTTTCGAATGTAAGAATATCTTGGGTTTTCTCTAGTTCCACTACTAACTTAGCCATAAAGTCTCTAGATTGCTTATCCATCTCACTAATAAGTTGGTTTACTTCTTCATCACTAGATTCATCACTCGAGTCCATTTCTGACTCATCACTTGGTGGAGGAGAGGGTTTTGAGCTAGTTTTTATATTCTCACTCTTGGCCATGAAGCAATGAATGGATGAGATTTCTTCATCATCGGTCAAGTTGTCAAACAACCTTGAGGTGGAAGGATGCTTCTTGATAGCCACTGTTGCAACTTTCTTCTCTTCCCCTTCACTAGAGCTCTCATCTCTGTAATTCCATTCATGACCAATATGAGCTTCTCCACCATAGTTTCTTCTCTTGTGATATGGTTTTTGATATTTCTTGTAGCTTCCCTGCCATTGTCATTCTTGTTTTCTCTCTTTTCATTGGGGCAATCCACAATGAAGTGTTCGGTGCTTCCACAATTGTAGAAAGTCCTCTTTTTCTTGTTGGGGAACTTCCTCTTGGCAAACTTGTAACCTTGCTTCTTCAAGCCTCTTTTATATGTCTTCATGAACAAAGCCATATCCCCAATCTCAACATGAGATCTTTCATCTTCATCTTCACTTGAGTCACTTGTAGAGCTCTCTACTTCCATTTTCTTTGATTTTGACTTGGAGGGCTTGGATGAAGTAGAGTGCTTTAATGAAGTGGTAGGCTTGCTTGACTTGTTGGCATGGAGAGTAACATCTTTGACCTTCAAGTTGTTCAACTTAGCTTCTAGCTCACCAATCTTCTTCTTATGTTGGATTTCCATAAGCTCATTAGTAAGAACTCTCCCAAGAACATAATTTGGAGAGAACTCCTCAAATCTCTTCTCTCTAATCAAGGAGACTAGAGTAGGATTTCTTGGAGCAAAGGCCTCCCACATCACCTTCATAACAAAGTGGTCATCCAACTCATTACCACCTAAGCCTCTTATCTTCCCAACTATGACCATCAATCTATCAAACATCTATTGTGATCCTTCTCCATCAAAGATAATGAACCTATTAAGTTCGGCCATCAATATGTTGATCTTGGACTTCTTAACCTTGTCAACACCCTCATGAGCATTGTGGAGCGTGTCCCAAATCTCTTTAGCAATCTCTAGTCCATTGACCCGATTTTACTCTTTAGCACTCAAGGCACTAAGGAGTATGCTTGTAGCTTGAGCATTTCTCTTGATGTCGCGGCGATCACGAAGGGTGAGGTTTCCAAAGTCTTCGGGATCATCAAAACCTACACAAACAATGTTTGACAACTCCAAACTCAAACCGGTTAGATAAGCTTTCATCATATGGTTCCATTTAGCAAAGTTGGTCCCATCAAATTGAGCAACTTTCCAACGGGTATAGTCACATCATCCTTAGATTTAGTCTCCAAAGAATCATAGTTAAAGGATACACCTATATAGTAATTCTTTGACTTGGGATTGGGCTTGGGCTTGAGTGTTCTCTTGGGAATTCTTGTGTCGTAGTACTCATCATCCCCATCTCCATTCTCACTAGATGAAGAAGATGATGATGAGGATGATGCAGATGGTGATGGAGAAGGTGAAGGTGTTCTCTTTCTTCTCTTCTTTTCTTCCTTCTTATTTTTCTTCTTCTTTTCTTGCTTGCTGTCCTCTTTCTTCTTTTCTTCTTCTTTCTCTTTCTTCTTGTCCTCTTTCTTGCTTTTCTTGTCCTTGGAACTCTCCTTTACTGCATTCTTGAGATTGTCAAACTTCTCTTGGGCTGATGTGTTGCCAACCTCCGAGGCATCACCATCAACCTCTCTTGGTATGTCTTCAAACTTCTCTTATTCTTGCTTATCGTCACCAATTGTCATATCCTCACACAGTAAAGTGTTAGCAAGGATAACTAGCTCTGATACCACTTGAAAGGATCAATGCAAGTGGCCTAGAGGGGGGTGAATAGGCCTACAAAACACATTCAACCAATTTCTACCAAATTCTGCCCAGACCCCGGAACCTCCGGGTTTTACCCTCGAACCTCCGGGAAAATGCACTTAGGAGTATTTTGCTGGAGCTTCCGGGAAAATGTGCTTCTGTCAATTTGCTGAGGAAAACAAGGTTAGAGAGCACCAAGATAGTAGGAAATTGGTTACAAGTACTTAGAGAAAGATCCTAATCACACTAGCAACCTTAGGGTTAGAGAGATAGCAAGAAACCTAGCAAACCCTAATAGATCTAGTGAGCAAATGACCTAGAACAAGCAATCAACAACATAAGAAAGGTAAAGCACAAGGGACAACAATTTATCTCGTGGTTCAGCTCACCACAAAGGTTGGCTTACATCCACATTGTTGAGGTTAGCCACAAAGATTATGGAATCTTTCTAGATTCACTCCTCTCTCACACCTATATCCAAGGAAATAGATGGAGGGTTTCCACTAAGCAAGTGAGGGTAATACAAACTTCTTGGAGCTTCCACAATTGATTGGAGAGCTTCCAAGCAACCTCTAGCCGTCTAGGGGCAAGGCTCCAAGAGTAAAAGATCCACCAAGGATCTAGGGGTCCACCAAGTGCTCAAGGACACAAGAACCTGGCGAACATGGGGACTTCGTCGGGATTCTTCTCCATGGGGTATGGGTCGCCCGCGGCGGCGCACCACATATCCATCTCTTTCTCCCACAGGAACCCGCTGTTCACCAGGGTGAACAGATCTTCGTTCTTCATCTTGGATTTCTTCCACTCTTCGTTCGGATTGGGGCGTAGGGGAGAGGTCGGCGGCGACGACCCTTGGGCAGATCCCTCTGCCTCACTGCGGGATCTCTTCTTTCCGGCTCCAGCCTTTGAGCCCTTGGACGGAGAAGGCTTCATCCTCCAAGTGCATGGGGTCTTCACTCGCATCCGCTCGGGGGCTACACTGGTGGCGAACAGCGGCGGCGCGCGTTGACTCGCAATCTACGGCGCGGGAGCAGGAGCAACAGTGGATGGACACTCGGATGGATCTAATCCAACAGCTGCTACTCAAGGGAATGAAAAACCCTAAGGCTTTCGGTGTCTATTTATAACCTAACAAGCGGCACCACAACGGCTGGATGGATAAGTATCGGCGGCTGACTCAGCAGCGGCTGCTTGACTCTTCGGCTTCCAGTACTCGACGCGCTCCATCTCGGGGGCTCGGCTACATCTACTAGATTCCCTGGGTGATGACAAGACTCAAGAGCAACTCAGGACACATTCTACAATAAAGATGACCCTTCAATTTGAGAGGAAGTACTCGACTCAAGGCTCGAGGGCTCCGTGCCACGTGTCCTTCGGTTTTTTCTTCGGATTTTACGGGATAATCTTGGCAGAACTTCAGATTGACCCTCAGCTTGAATCTACGATTCGACCTAAGACTCGGGGGCTACATTCCATATGGAATGCGATTCCTTGAATCGCATTTTCCATATGGTTTCTTCTTCAAGACAGAGCGAGTACTATTGAAGACCTTCAAGAGAAGAACTCGAGGACGCTTGGGAACTACTCAAGAAGACTTCAAGACTACTCACGGATCAGCTGGAGTACCTTCTAGCCTCGGGATGCTTCAAGTATTCTTGAGGACTCTTGGCTTTTAGTACTCAGGGACGCCTGAGGAGTACTCATCAAGGCCATCAAGACTACTCGAAACTATCCTGCTCGACTACAAAGTACTCGGGGGCTTGTTGTATGGACCTCCCTGGGTCCACCACCTCGGTGGGTACTAGGACCGACTACTCGGTGGGCCCCTGGGACTACTCGACTTGGGCTGCACGGCACCTGTTGGCGTGAAGTGCAAGGACCTCGGTGGAGAAGTACTCGTATAGGAAGCTATGCATGTCTTGTACCATGTAGAGAACTCCTAGACGTACATGACTAGTACTCTCTCCCCTGACCGACTTGTAACCCTGCCTCCTGGGCTATATAAGGCGAGGTAGGGACCTTTACCTCTCTCATATGCATCATCTTGTAAACACACCCAATCAATCCAGAGCTACACAACATACAGGACGTAGGGTATTATGCACCTCGCGGCCCGAACCTGTCTAAATTGTGTGCCACGTGTCTCTTCCTTCGAGTTACCGATCTCGGCGAGGCCACATTCATCTACCTCAGGTACTCCCCTTGGTAGGTTGCAGGTCTAAAACACCAACAGCTAGAGCGCCAGGTAGGGGATCTCGCCGAAGATCTCATGGCGAACTCGACGACTTCAATCTTCATCAAGCCAACTGTCGCCTTCAACCGCGGCGATACCTTTGTCTTCGGGTCCTGGGTTTGCACCACTGGCGGCGTCAGATCTTTCCAACGCCGCCTCACCATGACACCCAACCCGAGGACCAGGCTCGTGACACTTCCCAAGGTGATCATGGGTGATCTTGCCGGAAAGTTCGGCGAAATTTCGCTCTTCAACCAGCACGCCGACTTCGAGTCTGGATCCACTTCCAAACTCGAACTCAACGTACCCGTGGGTCACCACATGTGAGCCGGCTACCGAGCCATCGTGTGTTGATGCCCCACTCCGAGCACTTCCCATTTTGTCTCTGCAATGCTAGCAGGGCTCACGCAGAAGCTCTCGTTGCGCGTTGGGCCTGCAAGGAGATCGTCTCCGACTATGCCTCGGACTCCAACCCCGGCTCCGGCTACTACTCGGACTCCTCCTACGAGTTCGACTTCGGGTCGGATCCTGACGAGCCCGAGTCCGAGAACCCCACGACTGAGCAAACCGCTGTCAGGACCAGCCACCGGCCTGGTTATAACATCTACACCCGCCGGCAGATTCGTCTACTGGCCAGACCGCAAGCCCACAGACCTGACAGACGGGAATTCACGCTACATCGCCTACCTTGACTCGCTTCCCTTCCAGGAGGGAACACCCTAGCTCCAACAGAGGAGCATACTCCAACCGAGGTGGCGAGTACTGACTCTAGCCTCGGTACCCCTGATTGCTAAGTCTTCATGGCTGCTGGCGAGACGCCAGAACCTTCAGGTACCCGGCCCGATCGCTACTTCGAAGACATATCTGCAGACAAGCTGTCTGCCAATGCACCTGCTGATGAAACCAACGATGACAAGAACGCCCGACGTGAGCGCAACAGGAAGCGCGACGAACGGCGCAGACATCTCCGGAAATCCCTCCCTGTACGGAATCTCGCAACGGCTCTCGATCAAGTCGCTAACTGCGTGCACACTACCCCCGAAAAATGCCTCATGTCTATCTCTACGATAGCACGTTAGGCTCAGAGGATACGTGCGGGTGAAGTCATCGTCAAGCTCGCGGAAGACGCCTACTTCATGAGAGTTGACAACAGAGTCACTCAAGCGCCTCCCCCCAAAACTCGCGAACACGAGAACCATGAAGCTACAAGTTGCAGTCACAGCAGATAATGGACGCAACTGTACTCGAGGAGAACTCCCCCAGAACCCCAACCGTACCAGGGCATCAGCTGGAGGACCTTCTCAGGGTGGTAACAGTGCTGGCGGCGCCGGTGGTAGTCGCGGCGTTGCTGGTCATGGTGATGCCGGTGGCGGAGGCAGCAGCGGCGGGAGCTCCTCACACGGGGCTGGAAGAAGAGCCGGTGGCGGAGGCGATCACGGAGGGTGAGGCCACGCAGACAGCCACATCACCGGCGCCTCACGCGGTGACTACGACGCCCGCCGCAGAATTGAAGAAATACGGCGCAACAAGTCCTCCACGGTAGGCGACAACGACAGCTTCCTCGCCTTCTCCTCTCGACTTCGCAATCTACTCCTCCCAGAGAAATTCAAACCTCTGGGGATCACCAAGTACGACGCGGAGCAAGACCCAGTCCAATGGCTCAGATGCTATGCCCTCTCCATCGAAAACGCTGGTGGCAACAATGACACCAAGTGCCTCTACTTTCCCTTCTGCCTGGACCAAGCACCTCTCACATGGATCGAGTCACTCGTCAAGTACTCGATTGACAAGTGGGACTAGCTCAAGGACCAGTTCACTAGCAACTTCGCGGGCGCCATGGGATGCTCGGGTACTCGCATGGACCTGGCAATGGTGAAACAGGAACAGGGCGAGACGCTACACAAGTACATGCGACACTTTTTTGACAAGCGCACTACTGTAGTCGATGTTACCGACAAGGAGGTCATCGACCTTTTCCAAGATGGTCTCTATCATCGTCGCACCTTTGAAGACTTCAGTTGCTGCCGCCCGAGTTCTATAACCAAGCTCAAGGACATGATCACCTCATGGGCCGACGAAGAAGACAAGGCTAACGCCAAATACGACACCATCCGTGGCAAGAGCAAGAAAAACCCAGGCGACAGCAACAACAACAACAAGGATCAAGGGAGTCGCAACAACAACTACTCAGGTCCTAATCGCAAGCACAAGCCAGACAACACAGTCGCGGCTATCCAGCGCCCTGCGAAAGACAACTCAAAGAAGACCTCTGGCGGCTTCAAAGACTTGCTGAAAGAGAAGTGCCCGTGGCATCTGAAGGGCAACCACACCACCGAGTAGTGCTACCAACTCCGGCGAGCACTCAAGGATACTCCAGACCCACGGCCTCCCCACGACAAGAAAGGAAAGAAAAAAGCCGACGAGGACAATGGTGATTTCCAAGAACCTGACAAGACGGTGAATGTCCTCTTCGGCGGACTACCCACCAAGCGGTCTCAGAAGGCCATCAGACGGGAAGTCTTGAACATTGAACCAGCGGTCCCGACCCCTCTCAAGTGGTCGGAGGTACCCATCACCTTCTCCCGCGCGGATCAATGGACAAGCTTCTCCGAACCAGGGCATTTTCCACTCGTCCTGAAACCAGTAGTCGCAGGCTCCAAACTCAACAAGGTACTCATCGACGGTGGGAGCGGGCTCAATGTCCTTTTCACCAAGACCTTGAAGAAGACGAAGCTCGACATCACTCACATGCTCACCAAGAGCACATCACCTTTCTACGGCATCGTCCCCGGGAACACGGCTATTCCACTGGGTTCAGTGGTCCTGCCAGTTACCTTCGGGGAAACCAGGGAGAACTACCGCACCGAGTACATCAAGTTCGAGGTTGCAGACTTCGAGACTTCCTACCATGCCATCCTCGGCAGACCAGCCATCTCCAAGTTCATGGAGGTACCCCACTACACGTACTTGGTACTCAAAATGCCAAGTCATGCCGGAGTACTCTCACTGCAAGGGGACTTGAAGATATTCTTCGACTGCGACACAGAAGCTGTGGAACTCGCAGCCACCAATCAAGTACCCAATGCAATGATGGAGATATATGCTGCATCCAAGAAGCTTGCCCCAACCAAACTCGAGATCCCAGAGAAATCGGACACAACCAACAAGCCTCAACCCTCTGAGGAAGTGCAAGTCAAGGCGATCAACCTTGGGACAGTCGATAGCAGCAAGACCACCATGATCGGGGCGGGCCTCGACCCGAAATAGGGAGACGCGCTCGTGAGCTTCCTTCGGGCTAACCGAGACATCTTCACTTGGAAACCAGCGAACATGCCAGGGGTGCCTAGGAATCTGATCGAGCATTCACTCAACGTCGTCCTAAAGGTACCCCAAGCGACAACACCTCCGCCGTTTTTCCGACGATCGACGGGACACCATCAAGAAGGAACTCGCCAAACTACTCGCGGCCGGCTTCATCAGAGAAGTCTTCCATCCTGAGTGACTCACCAACCCCGTCCTCGTCTGCAAGAAGAACACGAACGAGTGGAGGATGTGCGTCGACTACACCGACCTCAACAAGCACTGCCCCAAGGACCACTTCGGGTTGCCGCGGATCGATCAAGTCATCGACTCCACGGCGGGCTGCGACCTGCTCTGCTTCCTCGACTGCTACTCCGGGTACCACCAAATCACTATCAAGGAAGAAGACCAGGAGAAGACCGCGTTCATCACCCCGTTCGGCGCCTACTTCTACACGACAATGTTGTTCGGGTTGAAGAATGCTGGTGCTACGTATCAACGAGCTATCCAGTCCTGTTTCAAGAGACAGCTCAACAAGAACATCGAAGCCTATGTGGATGACATGGTGGTCAAGACCCGAAACTCCGACACGCTCATCGCCGATCTTGAAGAGACTTTCGCATCCCTGCGGGAGTACTGGTGGAAGCTCAACCCGAACAAGTGCGTCTTCGGCGTACCTTCAGGAAAACTACTCGGCTTCAGCATCAGCCATCGCGGCATCGAAGCCAACCCCGAGAAGATCTCCGCCATTACCAAGATGAAAGCTCCCACCTGCATCAAAGACGTGCAGAAGCTTACTGGGTGCATGGCGGCCTTGAACAAATTCATCTCGAAGCTTGGAGAACGGGGACTACCCTTCTTCAAACTACTCAAGCACCAAGAGAAGTTCGCGTGGACCCCAGAGGCAGATCAAGCTCTGGCTCGGCTCAAGGACTTCCTGTCCAAACCACCAGTCCTCACGGCTCCTCGCAAAAAGGAGTAGCTACTGCTCTACCTTGCCGCGACTACTCACGCGGCCAGTACTGCCATCGTCATCGAGCGGCAAAAAGACGACCACGCCTACCTAGTCCAACGACCAGTCTACTTTGTCAGCGAGGTCCTGTCGAAATCCAAGGCCCGATACCAGCCAGTGCAGGAGCTACTGTATGCAGTGCTCATCACCTCGCGGAAGCTACGACACTACTTCCAGAAGTACTCGATCACCGTCGGCACCGACTACCCGCTCGGCGACATCTTACGGAACCAAGATGCTACTGGAAGAATCTCCAAATGAGCAATCGAACTCGGCGCCCTCACCATTGACTTCAAGCCATGAACAACCATCAAGTTGCAGGCACTAGTCGATTTCATGGCGGAGTGGCGGGAAAATCAGCTACCAACTCCAACCGAGCGACCAGAGCATTGGGTGATGTACTTTGACGGCTCACTCAAGCTCGAGGGCGCGGGTGCAAGGGTACTCTTGATCTCTCCAATGGGCGAACAACTCAAGTACGTCCTGCAGATCTTCTGGAAGGTCTCAAACAACAAAGCCGAGTACAAAGCTCTACTACACGGGCTCCGTCTCGCGATATCACTGGGCATCAAGCGACTACTAGTCTACGGCGACTCCGCGGTGGTCATCAACCAAGTTAACAAGTCTTGGGATCGCAACAAGGAGAACATGGACGCCTACTACCTAGAAGTCCGCAAGCTCGAGAACAAATTCTATGGTCTCAAGTTCCATCACATCGCCCGCGACAACAACGTTGCAGCGGACGTCCTGTCAAAGCTTGGTTCTACTCGCGCACAAGTACCAGCGGGAGTCTTCGTCTATGAGCTTCACGCGCCATCCATCCCGGAGCCGGCACCCACGACCACTAACCCAGCGCCTCCTCCAGCTGGTCAGGAGGTCATGATGATAGACGTGGATTGGCGACAACCCTTCATCAACTACATCTGCGAGCAGAAGGTTCCCACGAACAAGAACTTGGCCGAGAAAATCATCCGTCGAGCCAAGTCCTACGTACTAGTCGGCGACAAGCTCTACAGGCGGGGCACCACTTTTGGAGTACTCATGAAGTGCGTTCCCAGAGAACAAGGCAAGGACATCTTGGAGGAGATCCACAAAGGCGTCTGCGGCAACCACGCATTTTCTCGTACGCTGGTCAGCAAGGCTTTCCGACGAGCTTTATACTGGCCCACAGCCCTGGGCGATGCTGAGGAACTCGTCAGAAGGTGCCAAGGGTGCCGGTACTTCGCCAAGCAACAACACATCCCAGCCTACAAGCTAGTCACTATACCACCAACTTGGCCTTTCGCTTGTTGGGGGCTCGACATAATTGGGCCTCTCCCGACTGTGCCAGGAGCATTCAACAGAGTCTTGGTGGCTCAAGTTCACCAAGTGGATCAAAGTCAAGTTGGTAACCTGCCCAAAGACCGCATGGTACTCAACTTCTTGGATGAACTCGTACACCGCTACGGACTACCCCATCGCATCATCACAGACCTGGGGTCAAACTTCAACAACCACTAGTTCTGGGAGTACTGCGAGAACAGCGGGATCGACATCCGGTATGTCTCAGTCGCTCATCCACAGGCCAACGGACAAGTCGAGCGTGCCAACGAGATGGTACTCGACGCACTCAAGAAGCGATTACACGATGCTGCTAATACAAAATGGGGCAAGTGGATCAAGGAACTACCCAATGCACTCTGGGGCTTCGTACTCAACCTACCAAGCCAACAGGGCAGTCACCATACTTCCTGGTCTACGGCTCCGAGGCTATTCTACGTACCGACGTCATGTGGGATTCGCCGGCAGTGGAACATTACGATGAAAGCATCTCTGAAGACAGCAGGCGAGTTGATATCGATGGACTTGAAGAAGCTCACTGCGTCGCCCTCGTCCAGTCAGCAAGGTACCTTGAAGGTATCTGATTCTATCATGATCGCAACGTCAAGGAACATTCCTTCAATGTTGGTGATCTAGTCCTCCGGCGCATCCAGAACATGGAAGGACTACACAAGCTCAGCTCGCCATGGGAGGGTCCCTTCTCAATTGCAAAGGTGACCGGACCAGGCTCGTATCACCTCCAAACACTTGAAGGCGACCACGTCAGCAACTCATGGAACATCGACCAGCTCTGTCGATTCTACGCGTAGTCTTTCGACTACTCTCCGGGAGTCCAAGTCTATACGACTACCACCAGGCTCTTTGCTGTAAGCGGCCTCCGGGTCCAGGCACTAGTCTCCGGACTACTCTACTCCAAGATCCAGCGTCAATGGCTACTAACGGATCTCGAGCTATTCAGAGCATCAAGGACTCTAGCAGTGGTCTACAAAGAGACCATGTACTTTTAGATCCAGCCTATATGGCTACTAACGGATCTATAGCTGTAAGCGGCCATGTGTCCTAGCACTACTTTATCCGTAGGCGGCCTTCGGGTCCTGGCGACTACACTTGTAAAACGGCCCTGGCCATCCAGGTGTACTCTTTTTCAGTAATAAAGTTTGATCCTTAGTCAACTCATTTACTGTGCTTCCCTCGAATGGGTCTATTGACGAGTACTACCACTCGCTAACATCTCCATGGATGGGCACTCCACACATACAAACCGCAACAATGAGTACTCATTTCATGGAAGATTTTTTCATTCAAATTCAAACAAGTTCATCATAACTTTGTTTATATTACATATGCTGCCATAAGCTAACCCTACAGGACAATTACTGGAGTTCAGCTTCTCCGCGACTTGTTCGGCGATTGGCGCCATCTTCTCCAACAACTCCTTGTACTGGTTGTCTGTGCAATTGGCGGCTAGTCCACCTGCGACTACATCAACCGGAGCCTTGGGGAAGTATGACTTCATGTATTCGAAGACCTGGTTGGGGATACACTTCGCGAGATGCTTCACATAAGTTGCCAGACGCCCAAGGGCTTCCTTCAGCCGGTCAACCAACAGAGCTATCTTCGGCCCGCCTGGGTGAGGCACCAGCAGCCTTACAATGGGAAGCACGGCTTCTTCAAGCTCCTTGAGTTGGCCCCACAGCTTCTCGCTGTCTTTGTTGAGCTTCTGCAGAGATTTATAGCAGTTGACAAGGTCACGGTCCGAGGCTTCTCGGACCTCCATGTGCTTGACGCACTCATAAGACAGTTGCTTATATTCATACTCAAGTACCTCTTGGGCATCTTTCTCTCGGTAGACGATGTTCTTCAAATCGGTCTCAGATGCCTTCAGTTGATCTACACGGGCCTCAAGATTTGCAATAGCTCCAACAAGACATGTCAGATTACTACAAGGTACCTGCAATAAGTACTCGACAGGCTTACGACGGCATACCTTTATTCTTCTGGCGCAACGACTTGTTCTTGCGAATCAAGTCATCTCTCTTCGCCTGCATCTCTTGTACTTCATTGTGGTACTGGGCGAAGGCTCCATCAAGCTTGGACTGCATCATGGCGGCGCGCTTCCTGGCTTTGTTGAGTTCTTTCTCTAGTGCTTCTGCCCGAAGCACTGTATCGCCATATCCCTGGAGCATATCAAATTTTTGTCGGGATCTTTCCATGACATCCTGCACAAGGCAACAACTATTACTTGGGTACTCAGTTCTTGCGAAATTCGACTACTCAAGGATACCGTCACGTACCTTCATCCACTGCTCAGTCCGGCGCATCGTCTCCAAGTTCCGGGCCACCATCGCTGGGTCGATGAGGTCATCTGACAAAAGCTCCAGCCCGCCACGACTAGTCGGCGCAGCCTCTGACATCTGCGCTGAACGTATCGGCTCTGTGTCTTGGATCTCTGGCGACCTCACAACAACATCCATGCTCGCCTCCAGGAGCGCGTCATCGTGCACCTCTTCCATGGGCTCAGGGGCTACTGGAACCTCTGGTTCGGTAGTCACTCCCTCCAACACAGCGACTTCTGGCGTGGTGCCCTCGATTGGAACGGTTTCAGGGATCACGGATCCCTTGACTTGTGCCTCTGTCATTAAAACGTACACGATGTTAGTACCTAGGGGCTACGACTACTACCTGAGGCAAACAGCGTCGTCGCGATGTACATACCTTCCATTACTGTGGCTTCCCGCAGAGTAGCCTCTGCGCCTTGCGCGACGGTCTCAGCCTGAGGAAGGGACGCAGATTCTTCTACAGCGGCCGGCGGGTCTTCTTCAGCACCTGCCGCGTCTGGTTCTTCTCCTTCCTAGGACAGATCAGTGGATTTCTTGCACAGTACAGATTGGGTGGTCAGCCAAGCAAGACTATCAAACTACATGTACTACTCGGGGATGGACTTCACCTACAAGTTCGACCGGACTACAGGCATGGTTGGAGTGCCAAGTATGCTGGCGATATCGACAAGCCCGATTTCCGCGGGTGCCTCCTCTTCAACACGGGCAACTACTGGCTCCATGGTTCCAGTAGTCGCGGAGGGCTCTGGCCTCCCTTCCTCTGTCGACGTCGGCAGCTCGCCGGTACTAGTCGCCTGCTGTGCCAACTCCGGCACAACTTCTTCAACGGTGGGGGCCGGACTGAGGCTCCTCTCAGTTGCTTCACCCACCGTGTCCCAGTCGTCTTCTCCCCCTGATCCACGGGGTCGGTCGATGGAATCTCCTGCGATTCAACTGTCAGCACGCAATACTTCAAAACAAGAACTCGACTACTCACTCGAGGAACTCACCTCTTGGGAAGTGGTCATTGTCACCTTCAGCTTCTTGGCGATGCTCTTTCGTGCCACATTGCGTGGCCTTCTCGGCGGCGCAGGGAGACTAGCCTCCAGGCTAGCCGGCGGATCTTCAATAAGGGGGATATTGGGTAGTCCAGGTCGGCTGAACCTGGACCAAAATTGAAATCGCTCCTGGAGCATTTCCCCATCCTCCTCGTCGGAGGTGTCTTCTATGGTGACAGTGTCGTCACCTTCGCCGACTTCTCGACGTTCCTTTGCTTTGCTCTTGCCCTCCTCTGGAATATCAACAAGTTGAGGAGGGGGAGTTGGATCGGAGACAAACTTCGCGATGTCATCATGCAGCAAACAACCTGGGTGAGCGCGACTACTCCATACCAATAAGTACTCAAGTGCACCGGTTTCAATCACGTACCTAATTCGGTGGTCGAGCCGCGGAGTACTCGGGGACTGGGCAAGGAGTGTACGGTGGCATATACTTAAATATCTTGCCCAGCCTCTCGACAATGTCCTCATCGTCGACTCCATTTCCGGGCATCCTTGACGTATCTTCGTCGCCCGTGTACTGGTACCCGAGAGTGTCTCGAGCCATCAATGGTTGTACTCTCCTCTTCATGAAGCTGAAGGCCACATGCTCGGCCCTCAGCCCGGCCTCTCTCAAGGCCTTGATCTTCAACATCAACTCGGGTAGTTGAATACCCTCTTGCATCATCGGCTCTGTGTTCCACCATGCCCATGCTTCGGCTGCTTCCTGCTTGGCTTCGGCGGCTCCGGGTGGTGGTTTGTGATATAGAACCACTTGGCTTTCCAGTCTTGGTTTGATTGTACGCCAAGTACTAGTCGACCGCATCTTCTCGCATCTGCATGCCAGCTCCTCCGACTACTCGTGGGTCGTTGGCGCTTGGCTGCGGCTTCACTCGAAAGAACTTCCGGAACAAGATCCAGTGGGGCTTGATCCCCACAAATGCTTCACAGAAGTGTACGAAGACGGAGACGTGAAAATTTCCATTAGGATTCAAGTTCAAGTACACGGTACCGTAGTACTTAAGGAGGCCCTTGAAGAAATCTCTCACCGGGAGTGCTAATCCGCGCTCCACAAACCTGGCGAACATGGGGACTTCGTCGGGATTCTTCTCCATGGGGTACGGGTCACCGGCGGCGGCGCGCCACATATCCATCTCTTTCTCCCACAGGAACCTGCTATTCACCAGGGCGAGCAGATCTTCATTCTTCATCTTGGATTTCTTCCACTCTTCGTTTGGATTGGGGCGCGGGGGAGAGGTCGGCGGCGATGACCTTTGGGCAGATCCCTCAGCCTCACTGCGGGATCTCTTCTTCCCGGCTCCAGCCTTTGAGCCCTTGGACGGAGAAGGCTTCATCCTCCAAGTGCATGGGGTCTTCACTCGCATCTGCTCGGGGGCTACGCTGGTGGCGAGCTGCGGCGGCACGCGTTGACTCGCAATCTACGGCGCGGGAGTAGGAGCAACAGTGGATGGACACTCGGATGGATCTAATCCAACAGCTGCTACTCAGGGAATGAAAAACCCTAAGGCTTTCGGTGTCTATTTATAACCTAACAAGCGGCACCGCAACGGCTGGATGGATAAGTATCGGCGGTTGACTCAGCAGCGGCTGCTTGACTCTTCGGCTTCCAGTACTCGACGCGCTCCATCTCGGGGGCTCGGCTACATCTACTAGATTCCCTGGGTGATGACAAGACTCAAGAGCAACGCAGGACACATTCTACAATCAAGATGACCCTTCAATTAGAGAGGAAGTACTCGACTCAAGGCTCGGGGGCTCCGTGCTACGTGTCCTTCGGTTTTTTCTTCGGATTTTACGGGATTATCTTGGCAGAACTTCAGATTGACCCTCAGCTTGAATCTACGATCCGACCTAAGGCTCGGGGCTACATTCCATATGGAATGCGATTCCTTGAATCGCATTTTCCATATGGTTTCTTCTTCAAGACAGAGCGAGTACTATTGAAGATCTTCAAGAGAAGAACTCGAGGACGCTTGGGAACTACTCAATAAGACTTCAAGACTACTCACGGATCAGCTGGAGTACCTTCTAGCCTCGGGATGCTTCAAGTATTCTTGAGGACTCTTGGCTTTTAGTACTCAGGGACGCCTGAGGAGTACTCATCAAGGCCATCAAGACTACTCAAAACTATCCTGCTCGACTACAAAGTACTCGGGGGCTTGTCGTATGGACCTCCCTGGGTCTACCACCTCGGTGGGTACTAGGACCGACTACTCGGTGGGCCCGTGGGACTACTCGACTTGGGCTGCATGGCACCTGCTGGCGTGAAGTGCAAGGACCTCGGTGGAGAAGTACTCGTATAGGAAGCTATGCATGTCCTGTACCATGTAAAGAACTCCTAGACGTACACGACTAGTACTCTCTCCCCTGACTGACTTATAACCCTGCCTCCCGGGCTGTATAAGGCGAGGCAGGGATCTTTACCTCTCTCATATGCATCATCTTGTTAGCACACCCAATCAATCCAGAGCTACGCAACATACAAGACATAGGGTATTACGCACCTCGCGACCCGAACCTGTCTAAATTGTGTGCCACGTGTCTATTCCTTCGAGTTACCAATCTCGGCGAGGCCACATTCATCTATCTCGGGTACTCCCCTTGGTAGGTTGCCGGTCTAAAACACCGACACCGACCTCAAGAAGGTCTCAAGTTAATAGCGCCCAAGCACCCAGAGGTACTTGGCAGGGCCATTAGACGCACACCCCACAAGGAGGCCTTCATTCCCGACGTAAAATCATGGGGAGGTCTTCCGAGTTAGCGGTGGCGACGCCGGAGCTGTAGGGAGGTCTAGCGACCTGACGAAGGTGGTGATGGCGCTGGAGGAAGGTCTAGCAACCTGACGAAGACGATGACGGAGTCGGAGGAAGGTCTAGCGACCTGATGAAGATGACAAAAAAACAGAGGAAGGTCTAGCGACCTGACGAAGACGACGGCGAAGCTGCAAGGAGGTCTAATGACCTAAAGCCAGAGGAAGGTCTAGCGACCTGACGAATACAACGACGGTGCCAGAGGAAGGTCTAGCAACCTGATGAAGATGACGACGGAGCCGGAGGAAGGTCTAGCGACCTGACGAAGACGACAAAAAAACTAGAGGAAGGTCTAGCGACCTAACGAAGACGACGCCAAAGCTGCAAGGAGGTCTAACAACCTAAAGGTGGAGGAAGGTCTAGTGACCTAACGAAGACGATGACGGAGCCGGAGGAAGGTCTAGTGACTTGACGAAGATGACGACGGAGCTAGAGGAAGGTCTAGCGACCTAAAGCCGGCGACAGCAGACCCGCAAGGAAGTCTAGCGATCTAAAGCCGACGATGACGGAGACGAATGGAGGTCTAGCAACTTGACGCTAATGACGACGGAAACACCAAGAGGTTCGCCTAAGGTGACGCCGGAGCTGGAGAGAGGTCTAGCGACCTGATGTTGACGGTGAATTTCCGTCAACCTAGCCATGAGTTTACCTTCGGTGTTGGCATGAGTTTTATATCTTATCCACTGGTACTAACCCCCGTGGTATAACAAGTTCGTTTGTGCATGTCGGTTTTGGAGTTTAGTGTTTATGCAGGGTTTTAGTGTTGAAAGCAAGACTTCCAGGATAAGTTCATCAAGCACCTTGACAAGACCTTGAAGCCCTGTACAAGTCATGCAATGAAGCAAACATGACTCCAAGAAGCCCAAGGACCAAACTCGAGAAGATGACAAACTCCGAGGACCTAGCCAGAAAAGTGTCGAATCTTGCGAGACAAGGAGCTTCGTCCAACTCTGAGAGAAACTGACGACAAGGGCCTACATGCAGAAGGGGGAAGGATCTAGAAGACTCGGGAACCAACATCGGGCGAAGGAGGCAACGAACTGGGCTGAAATGGGCCTAGGCTGGTTGGCCCAGGCCGGCCGACCTAGCCCGTTTCGAGGCCCAGTCGGCCCCCCCTTTTACCTAGATGCCTCACGGGCTATTTATAGCCCCCTGACCGAGAGCCACGCATCAATCAATTCGTCATCCGCCGCTGAGGAGTAGAGAAGATAGAGGGACACCATCTCGGAGATGAGGGTCGTGCTAGTTGTCTAGGGTCTCCCTAGCCGACGTGGAACCTTGCATGGAAGACCACGTCGGAGCTCCGGAGCAAGGATCAAGATCGAGGTAGGATCTCGGTGGTGATCTTGTTCATGTAATCATTCATGGTAAAGTCTTTAAGTGAATCCGATTTCTAGCGATCAAGTGCCTTCTCGATGATTTTGTTTTCCCCTTGGTTTTGCTTCTTCCCCAATCTATACTTAAGATAGATTGCATAGGGTGCTCTTGTAGCCGCGGTGGCTAGAGGTGCATACCGGACCGACCAAGTGATTTCAACTTGTTCTTATCAAACTCGCCCTAGACTACCCGCATGAATATGAGTGCGTTGTGACAGAACGGTGGCTCTCAAAGGCGGCTGTTTTCGGAATTGGACCAGAGAGCACGGTTTAAAGATGCTTTTAATGAGATTCGCTTTTCTATCTTCATCTATCTTGTTTGGAGCTACAACATAAGCATGATCTAGACTCTCTAGATCAGTTATCTCTTGCTTTCTCTTGCTATCTCTTAGTAGATTAGATTAGATGTGTTCTTTTGATGATCTCTTAGATTAGATGCAATTTGGTTCTTCATAAGATAGCTTTCCTTGCTTTACTAGATTGAATCCTTGCGTTGCACATTGTTCCACGGATTCGATACCTTGGGTTCACCACTCGAGGGAAGAAGGGTCCCTTGACTACGACGGGGGATTTGTCCGCTTGCAAATCCATATGAACTTTGATACGATAATCTACCGTCAACAAGCCCCTTTTTCTGGCGCCGTTGCCGGGGAACAAGCAATCAAGATCCAATCTAGTATCGCTTTTTTTCAGTTTTTCTTTTGATTTTCTTTTGCATCTCTTAAGTTTGATCGTCCTCAAAAAGAAAAAAATCAATCTAATCCAGTTTTGGTTAACCCTATTTTTCTTTTTTAGATTTTTGTTTTATTGCTAACCCTAACCGGAGATGGTTGGCTACCTCTCCAAGAAACCCAATATTTTTGTGGATGATCCAGGAAAACTAAAGGGTTGGAAACCCTAGATCCAAAAGCCGAAGTCGAAGGACCGTCGGAATCTCCAAGGGAATCACCACCTCTAAGTCCAAAGGAAGATCAACCTCAATCACCACCCATGGGAGAACAACCACAACCAGAGCGCAAGATCGAGCTATGCACCCAGACATCGTTGATCTACCTATCATAAACCTTCGAGACGCCGGAAGGCCTTTCGAGATCAAGGTCTCAACTATCTACATGACGATTGCGGGGGCTTTGGAGCATTTCAATGAATACATACGAGCCAAATTCCTTGAGTGGCATATCGGTTTACTTATGAGGAGGATGGAGAAGATGGAAGCTCAAGACCTAAAGGCTGCCAAGGCAAGATCCACATGCGAGGAGTGTGAGGAGCACGACCATGTCCGAGGTAAACCCCGATTTAATGCAAGTTTGTCCATTCAAGATTTGGTTCCCCTTTGTACACAATTGAAGGACTTCATGGACGAGCAAGCTAGGAAGCTCTATACGTGAAGTGTTCATCGTGATGAAGATGCTAGAAATGCAAGTGGGACAACTTGTTTGGCGCCCAATGGGTAGCAAAGGACGATTGTCGGGACAACCCCAAGGTCCCGAGACGGCGAAGGCTACTCAAACTCGTTCGGGAGAGATGGAGAATCACACTAAGAAGACCACGAAGATCACGACTGAAGGACCGGAGTTTGAGATGCTGAGCCACTACATGAAGGAAGTTGTTGCATCCATCAAGACCAAAGGACAAAGCCAGCCTGTGAAGACCAAAAATATGACTAAGCCGAAGAATAAGCCCGTGCCCAAGATGGTGCAGAAGTGGGTACCCAAGATTTCAATGCCCGTAAAGAGCGTTGATCCAAAGTAATCAAGTGAAGAAGTCTAGCCATGGACTATAAACGAAGCGCTAGGCGGGAGGCAACCCGTTTCATCGAGTCAAGAATAAGCTACCGGGAGGACAACCCGATTCCAGGTTTTTCGAGTCTTTTCAAGTAATTTAGTTTTGAAATTTACTACGCAAGACATTAGACTTAGAATGGTTGAATAATATTAGAGACATAATTCTTGGTTGAATATTTTGTTTGGATCATAAATCCTTTACATGAACCATCCTATGTGTTATTTGCTTCTTTTCGAGAAACCAAAACCAAAAAAATTCAGAACCTATCTCAACCTTTCATCCTCTTCATGATGTTATGGTTGACTTGTTTGACATGCTAAAAACACACGAGTAGAGCCACGACTTGTACCTAGATGTTATTTAAATTTCAGCACGTGGTAGGACTTGCGTGAACCTAGAAACTCAACTTTTGGTTGGTTTAAAAATCCATATCCTTGGTTTATCTAAGATTAGAATTTTTCTAAGCCTCATTTAATTTTATTTCATTCAAAATCTCTCTCATCTAACCAAAATTAGAACCTAAACCTATGCCCCCATGATCAAGCTGGGAAAAGCTTGCTCTCAACCAATGAAAGCAGACAATACCGGTGAGACCAACCTAAAAGTAGTCGGAAAATATTTTCAACTTACATTTGTTTTTAATGCTTTAAAAACTCCTCTAAATTTATATTTAAACTCATTAATAGCTCTGAATTTATTTTATTTTTCGAAATTAGAGGAGTGCTTAGCATTAAAACATGCTCATAGGGAGGCAATATAGTTAACCTAACCATGCATGCACCATGATCCATCACGGGGTGCCCCTCCAACATCTTTTATCAAACCACATGCAAAGGACAAGCATGGGGGGCAGCCAAGGCTTTGTTTTGCAGGAATATCATGGAGGCATGTGAGGAAAGGGAGCGTGGAAGTGACTCAAAGCAAGTGGAAGGAGCAAAAATGCAAGCAAAGGAGTGGATGAGAACGTTTGGAAGGTGCAACCTCGTGAAGCACACGGTCACGAAGCAACAAAGCAAGCATGAGTGCACTGGTAAGTCGCTCATCTAGCTCTTTGTTTGAGTGCTCAAGTGTGTAGTCTAGAACCACCTTAGACTTAGCCAGCCACCCCGTTTGTTTCGTGCAACAAATCACATCCTTAATCCACTCAAAGTCCATACTCCAAAATAATATTGGTGTACCTTGTTACCAGTTGAAAACCCCGGATATATATTTGTGAGAGAGAGAGAGAGTGCAGCAACTATGGAAGAAAGCTACAGGTCTTTTCACCAAGAAGAAGGGATCATCGTCGTCCAAGCCATCACCAACTTCTTCAAGGAGGCACTCGGTTTCCGAGTCTCCTTGGAGTATGGAGGAGGACATGGCACCACCGAGGAGGAACGATACTCTTCTCCTCGGTGGCATGAGGGCCACACGAAGCTCGTCTATGAGGTTCACCGAACCTCATTGATGTACGGAGAGCCGCTCGTCCGACCTCACCGCTCGACACGATCATCCGCTCCACCTCCACAAGCTCCATGGTATTCCAATGGGTTTATCATCATGACGGAGGAGGAGAAGCTCGCTGGCCTTGAGTAGAGGCTTGTAGAGAACGTCGACTTCGACGACCAAGCTCTCCACATATTGGGTTTTCATACGGAACACCGAGGTTGGGTGCAATTCTCCAACGGAGTGTCGGTAAACACCCACAAGGGATTCACCTTGGAAATTCTCATGACCATGGCGCATATCCTTGATGAAGGAGTGCCGAGTCTCTCATTCCGTTTGGAGGGAGTTGAACAAGTGGATCCCAATGAGTATATTTGGGAATTACTCGATTTTCAAAAGGGAGCCTCGGAATAAGTGTATGTGCGTGAAGGCACATTGGAAGGTTTTTGGAGTGTGATCGCGGGAGGAGCCCATCAACAAAGAAATACTAGTCGGAACCCCATCATCCAAGTGTTTCACTCATGGATGTGCAAAAGGATTTTGGGGAGAATGAGAGAGACAAAGATAACCAACACGGAGTTGAATTGGCTTAACTCGGCTTTGATTGCCAGGCAGCCAATCGACCCCACTCACATATGATCAACCGGTGGTGTTGTGAAGCAACATCAGGTTCGAGAGACATTGGCTTGGGTGTTACCTCTCCATGTTGGCTATCTCTTTGAGACCGACGATTCCAAGAAACTCAGAGCATCTCCTAGGCGGGACTTCCCTCGGATTTGATTATATGAAGCAAGGCAAATATATAAGTGGAGATGAGAGAAGAGGTTTCAAAGTGGCCAAAGTAAACTTACCCCTTCCGGATGGAAGATTAAGACTTTTTCTTGAGGGGAAAGAAGATTGGTTAGAGGAAGGACTTCTTGTGCCGGCGAAGAAAAAATAAAAGAGGAAGGATTATAGGAGAAGGTTCTTCCACGGCCCAAGAAGGAGGTTCGCAACAAAATTATGTGCCACCATTTGGAGGAATTCCGACGCCGCCAAGTTACTACGGTGGTGTACCAATGCAAGTATGGGGGAGTGGTGCAGCCATACCCCCACCAAATTTTGTAGTTCCTAACGTAGACTTTGCGGAGTCATTTGCACATCTTCCTCAACCACAACAAAGTGTGGCCATCATTGGAGGATGCTGAAGGACCGAAACGGCGAACTAGAGAGGGGGGGAGTGAATGGGAGCCGATAAAAATTCTTTCTCAAAAGAACTCAACCTATATCCCAATCGCAACTCCGAGTCACACACAAACAAGCGGAAGCACACACAAACCTCTCTTGAACAAAGCTTGAAAGGCTAGGAAGCAAAGCGGAAGCAAACACGAAAGAACTTGAGCAATCAACGAAGAAGGCTGAGACCTACCGGGTCAACCGGCACAAGTGACCGGGTCACCCTGAGCCTTACAGAGCCGCACTGGGTCGCCCGGGCACAAGTGACAAGATCAACCTACCCCCTTCGGGTCACCCGGCACGGGTGACCGGATCACCGGGACGACCCGTAAAAGCGCCCGCGAAATCGCCCCAAACTTTCGATCAAGGATCTCCCAAACCACTTGGAGTCTTGAGACGAAATTTTGGGGAGATGATGAACACCCCAAGGAGAGGTTATGCCCCAAAAATTACGGTCTCAAACTCCCTACAACTCCCGGAATCGCAAATCCTTGCCAAGAACACAATAACCTAGGGTTCATCCAAAAGTCAACGAATCGAAGGCCAAATCCGGCGTTTGAGGGGTCAATATCATCCACAAAGAGGCACAAGGCACTCACCCATGATCCCCTCAAAGAAATCCGGAGAGAAACGCCCTCAAATCGACGAATCGCGCGAAGAACGAAAATAGCAAAAAAATGACTCCGAAAATCACCACGGGAACCACAACGCCGAATCTTCTATACAAACCAGGAAAGATTCACAAGGTCTAGCATACCGCCCTAACATCCATCCCTCTCAACAAATCTCTCATGAAGCTCTCATGCTAGCCTAGAGAAAATAGAGGAGAAAATAGTCTAGGAAAAAGAGAAAGACGAGGGGGGAAATGAACCCTGGATCGCGGAGAGGGGGAGCCATCCACACACACTCATGGCTTATATATCAGGTCCCGCCGGTGTGGTAAATGACTCGACTACCCCTGACTCAACTACTAGCGATACAACCCATGCAGAGGTCTTGCCATCGGACGGCCACGCCTTCGCCGCACCCTGCGTCCTCCCGACGCAAGCCATGCGATCCCGCCGCTTGTCCTCCGCTTCGAAGCTTCCCGACACGCCCGGATCCCGTCTCCGTCGCGTTGGGCCTTCGGACTTGGTTTTGAGGCCCAAACCAAGAAACCGTCCTCCGATGGTTTTGTGGGCAAACCACCAAACCCCGCGTGCTCGGCCCGGCCTCCCGCCAAGCCTCTTAACTCGACTGCCACCGTGCACCGGCTCGATTGTCCACGACTTCGTCTTGCTCGTCTCGCCACCATGTGGCCCGCACCTAGTCCCGCCGTCCACCGGGTCCCTCGAACCGAGCCTACTTGTCTCTCCATCTCCCGGAGGCCCCTCAAGGCTGAAGACCTTTCGCGCCCGTTCTTCACCTGCAACAACACGAACTAGGCCGCAACCTACACCTGCACACTGAGCCAAGAGTCAGTCCAACACCCGTTGTTAATCACTCATCACTGAGGAGTGGTCATCCATCGACCACCGGGACGCTCTTGGTCCTCAATCTCCCCCTTGGTGAGTGCATTGACAACACACAACGCGAAATGAAATTCAGAGAAAGAAAGTAAGAAGAAAGAAAAACAAGGAAGATCAACTCATGACCAAAACCAAAGAAAGGCAAAGAAAGGTCACAAGCCGAGCAAAGCACAAACTCCACACTGAAAACAACAAGAAAACTCCCCCTGAACAAATGCAAGCTCCCCCTGAACATGTGGATGCAAAGATTTTCTGAATTTTTCATTAAGCTCACCTCTTCTCCCCCTTGTTGACAATGTATGAATCAAGGTGAAAATGCATGAATGTAAAACAAAGCATATAAACATCTACATGAGCTTTTCAAATAGGCCAAATCTAGTGTCAAAGGCTGGAAATGGGACAAAGAGCACACATATGGATCATAACATAGTCAAAGCATTGCCACAAGTAATATATGGAAATATAGGCATGTGACAAAGCAAATTTTCAGATTTGAGCAGTTTTATCAAAAGATGGCTCACTTCAAATTTAAAGGCCTATCCATGTCATATTCTAGCCAAAAACATGCATATCATCCAGAGATCATACAAGGATAACAAATTCTCAAAAAGAGATCATTGCAAACACCCATAAAGCAAAGCATGTCAGGTTAAAGCTCATGAGCCATGTGTCCACTTCGGGGAGACTTCTCCACTGGTGAACATCATGCAACATGTTTTGCACCCATGTGTGAAAGATAAGACATTTTAAGCATAAACATGATGGATGAAGCATTTTTCAAGCATACACACTTCTTTTCAAGATTAATTCATTTCATGGTACATGAAGTGCCTTTGCGGCAAAAAGAAGCTTATGCTCCTCCATGAATGCAACATAGGCTAAACATTCACAATGATATCGGCCTTTGGCCCAAATGCAAGAAAGAGACATCCAAGCACAATCTAAGCATGAAAGGCACATTTAGACCAAAAAGTGACATGGATACACTACTTGGAGCACATTTCATCAAATTTAGTCAAGATTAGCATTTGATTCAAAAAGGGCTATCTCACAACACATATATCTCAAATATTCCAAGGGCATAGCCTCACATAGCCATTTCTCCACACACATGACCAATATCTCACAAGTAGCCAACGAAACTCAAATAAGGCATATGAAAGAAGCTCATCATCCTAAAATGCAATATGATACAAATGCAACATGATATATAACAAGATGGCTATCCTACCATGGTTTATACATCAAGCAAAGCATGTATATACATCAAAGGAAACATGGTATGATACACATGGTACAAAAGGAAATCCCCCAAGAATCAACTAGAAAGGGCAACAAACCCCAAGTTCCCCCCGCAAGCGCACAAATGTAGCTTGGTCGAGAGGCTTTGTAAAGATGTCTGCAAGCTGATCTTGGGTAGGGACATGGCTCAACACAATGGTCCCTTTCTCCACATTGTCTCTCAAGAAATGATACCTCACTTCTATGTGTTTGGTTCTGGAATGAAGCACTGGGTTTTTTGCTACTCTTATGGCACTAATGCTATCACAAAGAAGTGGGATCTGGGTGCACTCCTTACCAAAGTCTCTCAAAGTGTATGAGATCCACAACAGCTGGGAACAACAACTCGCGGCTGCAACATACTCCACCTCGGTGGTGGACTGAGCTACACTAGACTGCTTGCGGGAAGACCACGAAACCAACGAGGACCCAAGAAACTGACAAGTACCAGAAGTAGACTTCCTCTCGACTCGGTAACCAGCAAAATCCGCATCAGAAAAACCATGAAGTGAAAGAGTCGAGGAGGAAGAATACCAAAGGCCAAGACCAGGGGCAGACTGTAGGTACCTGAAGATCCTCTTGACGGCCTGTCGATGTGATGTCCTCGGCGAGTCCTAAAAACGAGCGCACAGACACACACTGAACTGTATGTCTGGACTCGTCGCCGTCAGGTAGAGGAGGGAGCCGATCATGCTCCGGTACTCCCGCTGGTCCACTGGTTCTCCGTCCTCGTCCGCGTCCAAAGTAGCCGTACTCCCCATGGGTGTCGACATAGGCTTCACATCTTGCATCTGGAACTTCCTCAGCATGTCTTTTGTGTACTTGGTCTGAAGTACAAATGTTCCGTCCTTCACTTGCTTGATCTGCAACCCGAGAAAGTACTGCAGCTCGCCCATCATGCTCATCTCGAATTCCCTGCTCATCTCATCTGCAAATTTGGCAACAAGGTTATGTGACGAGCCACCAAAGACAATATCATCCACGTATATCTGTACAATCAACAAGTCATTCCCATGCTTGAGGAGAAACAAGGTCCTATCCACGGTACCCATTACGAACCCTCTGCTCAACAGAAAACCTCTCAATCTCCCATACCAAGCCCGGGGAGCCTGTTTCAACCCATACAGAGCCCTTTTCAACCTGTACACCCTGTGTGGATACTTTTCACTCTCGAACCCCGGTGGCTGCTTCACATACACCTCCTCCTCTATGACCCCATTCAGAAAAGCACTCTTCACATCCATTTGAAACAACTTGAACCCTTTAGCCATGGCAAAGGCTAGAAGGATTCGAATTGCCTCAAGACGGGCCACAGGAGCAAAGGTCTCCTCATAGTCGATCCCCTCCTTCTGACTATATCCCTGAGCAACAAGTCTGGACTTGTTTCTCACAACCATCCCGTTCTCACCCTCTTTGTTCTTCCAAACCCATTTGGTTCCTATAGGATGGCAATTTGGAGGTGGTTCAACTAACTCCCACACCTGGTTCCTCTCAAAATTTTCCAACTCCTCATGCATAGAATTGACCCAGTTTGCATCAGATAAAGTGTGTCCAATGTCCTTGGGCTCAAAGGAGGCAACAAATGCAGCATAAGCGAAATGAGAAGAATTTCTGGACCTTGACCGCGTGGTACGTTCGTCGATGTCCCCAATGATCTTTGATAGGGGATGCACTTCTTGAATCCGTCGAGGAGCCTCACGCCTCGAGACTACCTCCCCCTCAACTTCAGCTTCTCTCGCCTGGTCCTCTTGTCGCACCGTCGTTGTCCATGAAGTAGACGGTCCACCCTCCGTAGTGGTCGTACGGGAAGTAGTGGGTACACACTCAGCTTCAGGCGCATGGTTCTCTCCATCATCATCTCCAGCTTCATCCTTCTCCTCTTCAAAGAGGTCCTTAGCCATCTCTTCATCACCTGCACATTCAAAGCCAAGAGAGGTACATGGCATTGTCTCGTCGAAGGTTACCTCGCAAGTCTCCATGATTTTGTTAGTCTCAAGGTTAAGCACTCTATAGGCTCTAGAATGGTTAGCATATCCAAAGAAAATCCCATCACTAGACCTAGCCTCAAACTTGTCGAGTTTTCCCTTCTTAAGAATAAAGCACTTGCAGCCAAAGACTCGAAAATGACTCACTTTGGGTGCCCGACCATGCATAAGCTCATAACAGGTCTTCCTCTTGAAAGCTCGCAATAAAATCCTGTTGGAGACATGACAGGCCGTATTGACCGCCTCAGCCCAATACCTCCTAGGAGTCCTGTGCTCATCGAGCATCGTCCTAGCCATCTCACAAGGAGTCCGATTTTTCCTTTCCACAACTCCATTTTGAGGGGGCACAAAAGGGGTCGAATACTGATGCTCAAGACCTAGATCACGACAGAAGGCATCAAAACGAGAGTTCTTAAACTCTGAGCCATTATCACTGCGGATAGCTCGAATGGCATTCCCATGCCTCTCGTTCTTCAACCTCACGATCAGATCTCGAACAAAACCAAATGTCTCACTTTTGTCCTCCAAGAAAAACACCCAGGCATAGCGAGAGTAATCGTCCACTACAACAAGGACATACCACTTCCCACCCACCGAGCGAACTCGAGCTGGCCCAACAAGGTCCATATGCAACAGCTCTGTCGGGCGCTCGGTCATGACATCGGTCAGGGGTGGATGGGGAGTGGCTACCATCTTGCCATGCCTACACGGAGCACAAACCAAATCCTTCTCAAACTTCAACCTCGGCAATCCTCGGACAAGGTCAAGACCACTCAAGCGGGAAACCAAATCAAAGCTCAAGTGACCCAACCGCCTATGCCATTTCCACAAATCAGAAGAAGGACCAACCATCAAACGGCGAGCAGGACCCAAAGAATGAGAGAAATCAGCCCTGAAAATCTGACCCTCGGGGATGATCATACAAACAAGATCACCTCGAGAATCCAGCAAACGAGACTCACCAGACTTGAAACGCACCTCAAAGCCCTCATCAAGAAATTGAGAAACCGAAAGCAAATTGAAACCCAAAGACTTCACAAGAGCAACCCTCTTCAACGTTACCTTGTCACTCACATGCACTACACCCTCAGAAATCACCCTTCCTTGTCTGTTGTCCCCAAAAGTGATGTACATCTTTTCCTTCACTGGGTGAGGCTGGAGAACCACTTCTTGTCTCCGGTCATGTGTCGGGAACATCCGGAGTCGATCAACCAAATGTTCTCCAAGCCTCCTGCCTGTAGTCAAAAACAAGAACGAGAATGAGCCAACGACTCGACACTGGGGTTAGCACAAAGAAAGTTGAACCAGTGTCGAGCCATCTACTCAAAACTGGGGTTAGAAAACATCATTCCCTTGCACCCAAATTTCCCATGTCCCATGGAAGGAGTACGAGCACCACGAGGGGGAAAACGTGGTCCGTAGTTCCTTTGGAACCCAAAGCTGCGATCATCTCCCCTAAACCCGTATTGAGAACGAGTAGGGGGACATCCAGCAAAACCACCACGAGCCGGACCAAACCTCTCACCAGCACGCACACCATCATCTCTCGTATCAAGCCTCTCACCACCACCTCTCTGTGGGAACCTACCACCCTGAGCTCCAACTCTACCAACACTACTCACACTTAATTCCCACACCCTGTGGAAGCGGCACTCTAGGCTCGGGAATACTATTAGACTGGTGATACCTGTCCTGGTTGGCTTGCTCCCTAGCAAGCCTCTCATCCCTCTTCCTCTTGTAGCAAAACTCTGCTAGATGTCTCTCCTTGCCACAATACTCACACCTGAAGGGGATGGGTGTTGGTTTTGGCTCTGGCTTCTCTCTAGGTTTCACAACCTTCTCACTCACAAACTTCACCAGTTTCTGGAAGTCATTTGTTTTAGGTGGGAATTTGGGTGGATATTGGGTTGTGTCAAGCTTGTTGCAAAGGTGGTTGGGCTTTGGTGTGAAAGAGTTCTTGGGTGCTTTTGGAAGTGGGACTTGGATGTCTCCGATCACCTCAAACTCGGGGTTAGACTCAACACACTTCTCATACACACTCTCCCCACTATTTTCTCCCACTTTCTCACCCAACTTCTCAAAACCCAAACCACGACCATCCGCTCTCTTGAACTCCTCAATCATGATTTTCAATTGAGGTTCCTTCCCAAACAACCAACCCAACAACTTACTCAAATAATCATTCTCCTCATAGATGACATCCAAACAGGAAGTAAGTTCAAGATTGTGCAAAGTAACTTCATCACAGCTAGTGCATGCATTGACAACATGAGATTTCAAAAAAGCTTCCAAAGTGCTAATGGTAGAACGAGCATCAACAAGCTTAGCATGCATAGTAGGACATGATTTACAAGCACCAAGCAAAGTGGGTCTAGCCTTAAGCTCATCATACTCAGTCCTAAGAGCATCTAGTTTAGCCAAAGTGGAAGCATTCTTCTCATTAAGCAACTTGATCTCATTCAACCATGCATTACATTCAGAACATTCAACATCATCAGAAATGGTAGGAGTAAGTTTCAAAGAGTCATTCTCAAGTTTCAATTCAAGCAATTTAGACTCTAACTCTCCTACTTTCTCACAAGCATTCTCAAGTTGAGCCCTAAGATCTCTCCTCATTTTCTTAGCATCTCTCAACACACTATCACGGTTGTCGATCAAGCCATTCAACCTAGTGATCTCAGCAAGCAAAGAGTCGGGGTCACGGTTTCCCTCATCCTCTGAGTCGGAGTCGGTGTCTTCTTTCTCGCTCTTCTTGCTGCTTGAGCTGGGCCATGCCACCAAAGCCTCCAAGTGCAACACAGCTCAACCCACTGAGGTTCCGGCTTGCATTCTTCTTGCCCTTGCGCCTCCCGGCGTCTTCATCCTCACTGCTTGAGCTTGAATGCGCGTCGCTTAAGCTTGTGTCGATGTCGCTTGCACCGGCCACCATGGCTCTTGCTTTGTCCTTCTTGTGGCCGCCCTTGCTCGATCACCGCTTGTCCTTGTCCTTGCTCTTGGACTTGCTATAGTGCTTGCCCTTGGAGGAGTACTTGTCTTCACGCCTTGAGTGTGCCTTGTACTCGCTCATCTTGTACTTGTTCTCCTCCACTTCCGGGCACTCGGCGATAAAGTGTCCACGCTTGCCACACTTGTAGCATGTCCCCGAGCTCCGCCTTGCATTCCTCCGGTTCTCATGTAGTCGATCAAATCTCCTTGAGAGCAAGGCCAGTTCCTCCTCGCTCAGCACATCGAACTCATCATCTGGAATGGACATGAGAGAAGACAAGGAAAACTGTCGACAGGAAGGGTTAGTGTTGGCTTTGCCCTTTGATCCGCCCACAAGAGCAAGACTATGATCAGTTGAGCCCTCATGCTTGGATTGCAACTTCCTGTCAACCTCAGCCGACTTGAGCTTAGAAAAAAAAATCATCCAACTCAATAGTCAAGTATTGCCCGAACTCCTTGATGGCCTCAACCTTAGCATGCCAAACATTTTGGTCCAAGATATGCAAGAGCTTCAAAGCTTGATCATGCTCGGTGTAAGGGAAATCCTCAACATTGGCCTTCATGTTGTTCACGATGGCGGTGAATCTCTGAAACATCGCATCAATGTCCTCACCGGGAAGTTGAGTAAAGTTCTCATATTGCATCTGGTAAGAAACAAAGAGGCAAGCCTTCACATGGTTATCACCACCGTGAGCAACCAACAACTTCTCCCAAATTTGCCAAGCAAGATTCAAATGGCGAACACGCTCAAACTCAGGATCACACAAGCTTCGGACCAAGTGATCAACGGCTTTTGCATTTCCTCATACTTGGCCTTAGCACCGGCATCGGTCACCATAAGAGTGTGGATCTCAGCCGGAATAGCATAGGTCTTGTCAAGCACAATGAAATCCAACAACTTGCCACGAAGAAAGATCATCATTTGGGCCGCCCACTTGTGGTAACCCTTCCCATCGAAGTGCGGTGGACCGCCCCGCTCAATGTATGCCATCTTAGGATTCAAGACTTGTCAAAGTCACCACGAATCTAGCACCAAGCTTTGATACCATCTGAAGGACCGAAACGGCGAACCAGAGAGGGGGGAGTAAATGGGAGCCGATAAAAACTCTTTCTCAAAAGAACTCGACCTATATCCCAATCGCAACTCCGAGTCACACACAAACAAGCGGAAGCACACACAAACCTCTCTTGAACAAAGCTTGAAAGGCTAGGAAGCAAAGCGGAAGCAAACACGAAAGAACTTGAGCAATCAACGAAGAAGGCTGAGACCTACCGGGTCAACCGGCACAAGTGACCAGGTCACCTTGAGCCTTACAGAGCCGCACCGGGTCGCCCGGGCACAAGTTACCGGATCAACCTACCCCCTTCAGGTCACCCGGCACAGGTGACCGGATCACCGGGCCCCAGAAAACTGCCCGCGAAATCGCCCCAAACTTTCGATCAAAGGATCTCCCAAACCACTTGGAGTCTTGAGACGAAATTTTGGGGATATGATGAAAACCCCAAGGAGAGGTTATGCCCCAAAAATTACGGTCTCAAACTCCCTACAACTCCCGAAATCGCAAATCCTTGCCAAGAACACAATAACCTAGGGTTCATCCAGAAGTCAACGAATCGAAGGCCAAATCCGGCATTTGAGGGGTCAAGATCATCCACAAAGAGGCACAAGGCACTCACCCATGATCCCCTCAAAGAAATCTGGACAGAAATGCCCTCAAATCGTCGAATCACGCGAAGAACGAAAATAGCACAAAAATGACTCCGAAAATCATCACGGGAACCACAACGCCGAATCTTCTATACAAACCAGGAAAGATTCACAAGGTCTAGCATGCCGCCCTAACATCCATCCCTCTCAACAAATCTCTCATGAAGCTCTCATGCTAGCCTAGAGAAAATAGAGGAGAAAATAGTTTAGGAAAAAGAGAAAGAGGAGGGGGGAAATGAAACCCTGGATCGCGGAGAGGCGGAGCCATCCACGCACACTCATGGCTTATATATCAGGTCCCGCCGGGGTGGTAAATGACTCGACTACCCCTAACTCAACTACTGGCGATACAACCCACGCAGAGGCATTTATGTAATGTTTGTGGGTCTTGCCATCGGACGGCCACGCCTTCGCCGCACCCCGCGTCCTTCCGACGCAAGCCATGCGATCCCGCCGCCTGTCCTCCGCTTCGAAGCTTCCCGACACGCCCGGATCCCGTCTCCGTCGCGTTGGGCCTTCGGACTTGGTTTTGAGGGCCAAACCAAGAAACCGTCCTCCGATGGTTTTGTGGGCAAACCACCAAACCCCGCGTGCTCGACCCGGCCTCCCGCCAATTGTCTTGACTCGACCGCCACCGTGCACCGGCTCGATTGTCCACGACTTCGTCTTGCTCGTCTCGCCACCATGTGGCCCGCACCTAGTCCCGCCGTCCACCGGGTCCCTCGAACCGAGCCTACTTGTCTCTCCATCTCCCGGAGGCCCCTCAAGGTTGAAGACCTTTCGCGCCCGTTCTTCACTTGCAACAACACGAACTAGGCCGCAGCCTACACCTGCACACTGAGCCAAGAGTCAGTCCAACACCCGTTGTCAATCACTCATCACTGAGGAGCGGTCATCCATCGACCACCGGGACGCTCCTGGTCCTCAGATACGTTGCGAGAAACATGCAAAATATCGCAACCATCCAAACCAATGCAAACCAAATGGGTGAAGGAAATGCAAACATCGCTTATGACCTTGGATGCCTTCACCTAGCACCGCCAGGACATTTCATAGGAGGAGAGGAACAATCTTATTATGAGCAAGGGTACAACAACCAAGACTATGAATATAAACCACCGGCGGAAGATTAGAGAGAGGAGGAGCTTTAGTCTAATCTTTCCTTTAACCTTTTCTTTAATTTTCAGCTTGTATGCGCCTATGTATGCATAGTATTTTCAGTTTTTATTTAAATTTTCAGCATGTGTGTTAGTTTTTATTTTCATCATGAATAAAGTCACCACCTAGTTTTTACCTTTGGTAAAGTTACAAAGTCTGTGCCATGATGATATATGATTATAATTGCCGCTTTGTTTATCTTTGCAATTATTTTATGTATGATTAAGCCAATGCTATCTTAAAACACAAATCTGAAATTATCTAAATGCTAGCTTAATCTTTATCAGAGGTTATGATAAAAATAAATACCCATAGTGTTTTATGTGCTCTCAAGTTTTAGATGGATTAAAGATGATTTATTTTTGTTCTTAAAAGTAATGCTAACCTTGTCATAAATACCTCTTGCATGTTGCTCTACCTATCTATAGCCATATATATATTTGAGTGCAAAAACATAGTATACAAGGTTTATTTTTGGGTGAGTTATTTCAGGCCATGATTTCTCTGGCCCGAGACTAAGAAGCTGGTCATTCCATTTTTGCGTATCTATCTTTTGCTAGCCTTTTTATCCGTGCATTATGTATCCCCACATCGGAGATCTCACAAACCTCGCCGGATATCCACCCTTAAAACCAAATATCATCTTTTGTGATTACCTCCTTGACCACAACCTATCGTTGAGAATGGATCGTCAATTCAAGGAAGATCGCAAGATGGCGCCAAGATTGAATATTTCAAGTATCTCTCCAAAGGAAAAATATTCCCGGTACCTACCTTATCTCTATCACCTCTTTGCCCGAGGACGAGCAAACGTCTAAGCATGGGGGGGAGGTAGGTACAATGCAATTTTAGAGTTCAAAGGGGAGCAAATAAAAAATTGTTGAGAAAGAAAGAAAAGAAAAAATGAGTATAAAGAAAAAGAAAAAAGTATATGTGTGAGAAAAAGAAAAAACAAAATGTGAGTATGAGGAAAAATAAAGTGAACTCCCCGGTTCTCTAAAGTGCATTAGGAATTTCAAGATTAAAAGATCCATACTCATTTTCCAACTATGTGTAATCCGATAACGAGGACTTCCTTTGTGCCTTGGGATCACTCTTTGCCATTTGCACATGTCCACCTATCTCAAGTGTGTGTATTTTTCTCTTTCCCTCCTTGATATAACATTATTTTCCAATCACCTTTTTGACGAGTCTCGGTAAGACCATGAGAAGCTTGTCTTGTTTTGATAACATCTCATTTATAATATCTTGGTAGGACTAATCTTTCCCAAAAAGCTCCATATAAAGACTACCACTTATATACATGAGAGGGAAAGGAGTAGAATAAATAGGCTTGAGAGACAAGATGAGATGAGAGTTCATGAGCAAGATGCAAGGTGGTTTAAATTCTTTGAACTTGGTTTAGATCTTTTTCATCTCATTCTTTATTTCAAGATTTCTTAGATCTATTTGAATTTTGGGAGAATGTTAATACTTGTGGGATAAGCTTAATGAATAATCTACCCTCCGTAGGGATGAAAGCTAGTACATTATGAAATATTAAAGAACTAAACTTTTGAGAGCATTATGATTTCTCGTGTATGATCAAGTGCAAGGTTTAAACAAAGAAGGGCAACGATGATATCCATCAAAGGCTTACTCGAGGACGAGCAAGGTTAAGCATGGGGGAGATGTTGACGGTGAATTTCCGTCAACCTAGCCATGAGTGTACCTTCGGTGTTGGCATGAGTTTTATATCTTATCCATTGGTACTAACCCCCGTGGTATAACAAGTTCGTTTGTGCATGTCGGTTTTGGAGTTTAGTGTTTATGCAAGGTTTTAGTGTTGAAAGCAAGACTTCCGGGATAAGTTCATTAAGCACCTTGACAAGACCTTGAAGCCCGGTACAAGTCATGCAATGAAGCAAACATGACTCCAAGAAGCCCAGGGACCAAACCCAAAAAGATGGCAAACTCCGAGGACCTTGCCAGAAAAGTGCCGAATCTTGCGAGACAAGGGGCTTCGTCCAACTCGGAGAGAAACTGACGACAAGGGCCCACATGCAGAAGGGGGAAGGATCTAGAAGACTCAGGAACCAACGTCGGGCGAAGGAGGCAACGAACTGGGCCGAAATGGGCCCAGGCCGGCCGACCCATCCCGTTTCGAGGCCTAGTCGGCCCCCTTTGACCTAGATGCCTCTCGGGCTATCTATAGTCTCCTGACTGAGAGCCACGCATCAATCAATTCGTCATCAGCCGCCGAGGAGCAGAGAAGCTTGAGGGACACCATCTCTGTCGGGGACCGCCCTAGGGGCCCCCTCAAACGAGGGGGGGGAACCCCTACTTAAATTCCCGCATCAATATAAGCTAAGCCTAACCATGCGGGTAACTAACCCCGCGGGACACGGCCCATGCGGCGGGACTTCGGAGGCCCACCAAGGCGGCCCACCTAGGAAGACCCCTCGGCGGGCTCCGCCTCGCCCGAGGGCATGCTCCTCCTCGAACAGGCTCCGCCCCGTTCGAGGGGCAACTCCCCTCCTCAAACAGGGTTCCGTCCCCGCTCGAGGGGCGACCCTTCCCTCGAGCGGCCCCGCCCCGCTCGAGGGGCGCGCTCCCCCTCGAGCGAGTCCCGCCTCGCTCGAGGGTCCGCTCCGCCCTCGGCGGGGCCCGCCACGATCACGGGCGCCCCGCACGCGTGCGCCGGCCCCGTACTTGGGCATTTAACGCCCCGACGCCGCGGGACGGCGCCATCATGCGCCGGGGCTCGCGCCCGGTGCCGCCGCACCAACTCCCCAGGGAAGGAGCCCATCCCCGCCACTGTGGGATGGACTGTGCGGTACGGCCGGTGTCAGTCCCGTGACACCGTGCGCACGCCGCTGTACGACTAACGCGCCCGACCCTCGAAAGGGGGCCGGGCGCACCCTCGTTTCCACTTTCTCGTGACCTTGCAGGTTAGGTGAGGGGCGCTAGGCCGGTGGATGGCCATCCCGGCCACTGTAACGGCGCGGCCGCCGTACCCACGCGTGCGGGCGCATGCTGACTCCACGGGGGCACGCCCGAGCACCGCAGGCAACCACTCCGCCACCACGAGCTCGTTGGGAAGGAACGCCGTTCGCCCGCTCCCGTGTCCCGTACCGGTCGTCATCGGCACCTCCCTCGAAGCCTATCGAGAGAACGCCATCACCATCCGCCGCCTCCTACCCTCGAACCGCCCGCGTTCGGGTACGAAGTAGGCCATCATGGCCGGATCGCGGCGTGGATCATCCGGACGATCGCCCGCTCTACACTACGGCACGACGTGCTCCCACACGTAGCTAGGTAGCGCGGCGCACATGTAACTCGCCGCCCCCTTGGCCTATAAAAGGGGAAGCGAGCCCCCGGCCGCGAGGGGGGGACAAGTTCGGTAGAGCTCGGTTCGGCACGACACCCTGTGCACTCACTCTCTTATTCTCCCACAACGCCTTCAACCACTCATCGGGGACTTGGGAGCCACGCTTCCTCTCCCGCCTTGCTTGTATTTGCCCCACTACAAGCACCCCGGTCCGAGCAATATAGTGCCACGAGCACCCCACCGCCTGGACGTACGGCCCCCTCGGCCGGAACCGGGATAATCCTTGTGTCACTTGTTGCTTTGCATCGACCATAGAGGGATAAACTTAGGCGCTATCTACGGTTAGTGTCGGGACCATATTCCGCACCGACGGTTGGCGCCCACCGTGGGGCAAACGAGCGCCTAAGGTCATTTCGCTAACTCCCTCCATGGTGATTCGCACCGTGTACCGTAGCACCCGCTACAACATGGGTAGCTCGGACCCCCTCCCCGCCGGGTTCGAGATCCGCTTCGGGGACTTGAACTTCCGGGCCACGGGGAATGGCTATCTCATGCGCCTCACCAACCGTGAGGAGCGCGCGCGCGCGGCGGAGGCCGAGGTCCGCTGCGGTCACCGCCGCACGCACGACGCCGGCGCGGGTACTGCAGGCACGGATGCGCGGGTCCGTCGACGCCGCGACGCCGTCGCCGCTCCGGGCCGCGCTCGCGTCGGGCGCGGTCCGGCGGCGGCAAGGCGAGCGCGCGCGCCGCCCGGCGCGGTGCGCCCACCGTCATGACGGCGGCGCCACCGCCCCGGCGGGACCGCGCGCGGTCTCCGGACCACGCGTCCCCATCGGCCGCGTGGCGCCACCACGGCCTACAACGCCAACGTCAACACGACGATGCGCGGGGTTCCGCCTGGTCGGCACGTCTTCGTCGCCAGAATCCCGGCACTTCGGCAGCGGACGAGTCGTCCCTGGGCTCCGTCGACACGATGCCACCCGCCAACCGTCATGGGTACGCGGAGTGGGACTTCTCCGGTGTGCCGGACCCAGTCGCGTTCAGGCGCTTCCTCGACGCCACGGACTACTGGTTCGGCTGCTCCGACGACTCCAGCACTGGGAGCTACGACCCCACGCGGGAATGCTGCGCCGTCATCACCAACGACCCGGCCAACGCCGCCGGTGCGGCGGGCGCCGGAGATGGGGGAAGTCACGCCGGCCCCGGGGGGTCGCCACGCGCCCGGCCGCGGGGCCAAGCGCACCCGCCGGGGCCGACGTCGACGCACGGGCGGCCCAAGCTCGCGAGCTCGAGGCCAAGCTAGCGAGAGGAGTCTCGGACGTACGGGCCGCTCCGCGCCTCGATGGCGGGGAGAGGCCTCCGCGCGCGGCGAACGCGCACGGGGAGCCGGGGCCGACGAGTCCGCGACCGCCTCAACCCCGTCCCCAACGTCGACAACGCGGATACTCCACCGCGAGCGAGCCAAAAGCTCATCGCCGCCGCGACACCGCCGCGCGCTATGCCGGCACCCTCGACCCCCGAGGCTCGAGAAATGCACCGCGAGGTGCGGACCCTCCTTGAGCAAGCGGCCGGTCCGGCGGGCCGAAAGCTCGGCCTCACGCATCCGCCAACGAGGGGGACGCGCGGGGTGATGATCCGGCACCGGGGGGGCGAACCCTCGGTGCATGCGGGTCGACTCCTGGCCGACCGAGGGACGCACGCCGGCCAAGGAACGCCTCCTCGACACGCGCGGGCGGCGGATGGCGACGCCCGCAACGTCATCAACGCCGGGCGCACCGGCAAGGCGGACGCGCGAGCGGCCGGGGGCTACCACCCTCGAAGGGGTGGACGCTACGACAGCGGTGAGGATCGCTCCCCAACGCCGGAGCCCCCGGGCACCCGCGTGTTCGGCGGGGAGATCCGCACGGCGGCGTTCCCCCCAGCGCTTCCGTCAACCCTCGACGATCACCAAATACAACGGGGAGACGGACCCTCGCGTCCGGCTCCAACGATTACCGCCCGGGCACCGCCAGCTGGGCGGGGCCACCAACGACGAAGTGATCATCCGCAACTTGCCCCTGCATCTGGGCGACGCGGCCCGGACATGGCTCGAGCACTTGCCCGCCAGCCAGATCCACAACTGGGACGATCTAGTCCACACCTTCGTGGGCAACTTCCAGGGCACATACGTGCGCCCGGGGAACTCCCGGGGATCCGCGCTCCCGCACGCGAGGCCGGGCGAGTCGCTGCGGGACTTCATACGGCGCTTCTCCAAGCGCTGCACAGAGCTCCCCAGCGTAGCACAATCCGAGATCGTGCACGCGTTCCTCGAGGGCACCACGTGCGGGACCTCGTGCGCGAGCCGGGACGCCGCCCGCCCACGGACTCGAACGAGCTGTTCGACATTGCCACCCGGCTTCGCCTCGGAGAGGAGGCCGTGGGGGCAATTTTCGATGGCAAGAGGGGCAAGCGCTCCGAGGGACACGCCCGCGGAGGGCGGCGGGTCCAAGGAGCCGCGCGCGCAACGATAAGCGAGGCAAGAAGGGGAAGAAGCCGCGCCGCGAGGCGCGCGGCGAGGGCGCAACGGCGGCAACGCCGAGGCCCTCGGCCGTTGACCCGGCCCGACGGGGCCCTCGACCGGCTCCTCGAGGCCGGGGGTTTTCGACGACATGATGAAGAAGCGCGTGCCCCTACCACAAGACGCCCGTGAATCACACTCTTGAGCAGGTGCGACATGCTCAAGAAGTTCTATGGCCGTGCCGCCGCAAAGGAGGCGAGAGGCCAAGAAGGATGGGGGCGACGGCGACGCGGTGGCTTCCCTGCGGTCGAAAACGTGTTCCTCATTTTTGGGGGACCCACCGTCGACATGTCAACCCGGCGGCGCAAGAAGGAGCGGCACGAAGTCCTCGCGCGAGAGAGGGCACCCTCGGCTTTTCTCAGGCGGTCGGAGGATGCCATCACCTTTAGCCGGGATGATCACCCAAACCGCATCCCGAACCGGGCCGGTACCCCACGGTGGTCGATCCCATCATTGGGAACGCCGGTTTTCGAAGGTCCTTATGGACGGAGGCGGTAGCCTCAATATCCTCTTCGCGCACACACTTGCGCCTAATGGGGATTGGGTGGACCAGGTGCAGCCCAGACGAAGCCGTTCCACGGCATCGCGCCGGAAACGGGGTTCAACCCCTCGGGCGGATCGATCCGCTCGTCCGGTTCGGGACCCCCAAGAATTTCCGCAAGGAAACCCTCACCTTCGAGGTGGTGGGATTCAAAGGGGCCTACCATGCCATCCTTGGGCGACCATGCTATGCCAAGTTCATGGCGGTCCCCAACTACACGTACCGAAGATGAAGATGCGGGTCCAAACGGCGTCATCACCGTCGGGTCGTCGATCGAGCATGCGTTCGACCGCGATGTCGAGTGCGTGGAGCATGCGGAGGCGCCGCGCCGGATGAAGCGCCGGTGAACACGGCCGGGAGAAGATGGTCAACGACGACCTCGGCTCCGCCACCAAGCACGCGGCACGTTCGAGGCCGCCGAGCAAACCAAAGGGGTCCCCCTCGACCCATCGCCCCCGAGGGCAAGGCTTTGAGGGTCGGCTCGACCCTCGATCCTAAATAGGAAGCGGTGCTCGTCGACTTCCTCCGCGCCAACGCCGACGTTTTCGCGTGGAGCCCCTCGGACATGCCGGGCATTCCGAGGGGAGGTCGCCGAGCACTCCCTTGATATCCTGCCTAATGCTCGCGGCTGTTCGGCGGCGGCCGCGCCGCTTCGACGAGGAACGGCGACGGGCGATCGGAGCGGAGGCGCGGAAGCTCCTCGAGGCCGGATTCATCAAGGAAGTGTTCCACCCGACGTGGTTAGCTAATCTGTGCTTGTAAAAAAGAAAAATGGGAAGTGGAGGATGTGCATTGACTACACAAGTCTCAATAAAGTGTGTCCAAAAGTCCCTTTTCCTTTGCCGCGCATAGATCGGATCATTGATTCCACCGCCGGGTGTGAACCGCTTGCTCTGTTTCCTCGATGCCTATTCGGGCTATCATCAAATAAAAATGAAGGAGTCCGACCAGCTCGCGACTTCGTTCATCACACCGTTCGGGACGTTACGTTACGTCACGATGCCTTTTGGCCTCAGAAACGCGGGCGCAACCTATCAGCGCTGCATGCAGCACGTTTTTGGGGACCATATCGGGCGAACGGTCGAGGCTTACGTAGACGACATCGTCGTCAAAACCAGGAAGGCGGACGACCGGTCGGCGATCTTGGCATCGCATTCGGTTACTGCGGGCCAACGGGGGTCAAGCTCAACCCCGAAAAATGTGTCTTCGGAGTGCCGCGGGGCATGCTCCTAGGATACATCGTCTCCCCGACGGGGGATCGAGGCCAATCTCGAAAAGGTCGCGGCCCTCGAGCGAATGGGTCCAATTCGGGACCTCAAAGGGGTGCGAAGGTGCTTCGGGGTGCCTTGCCGCCCGAGCCGCTTCATCTCGAGGCTCGGTGAGAAGGGCACCGCCCCTCTCCGGCTACTCAAGAAGCACGAGCGCTTCTCTTGGACCGCCGAGGCCCGGGAAGCGCTCGACAAGCTAAAAGCATCTCTCCGACGCACGCCCCAATCCTTACGCCGCCACAAGACGGCGAACCCCTCCAACTCTACGTGGCCGCAACCACCCGGGTGGTCGGCGCCGTAATCGTTGTGGAGCGCACGGAGGAAGGGCACGCCCTGCCCGTGCGAGAGGCCGGTCTACTACATCGGCGAGGTCCCCGTCGGACACGAAGACGCGCTACCCTCGGGTCCGGGAAGCTGTTGTACGCAGTGGTCCTCGCGCGGCGCAAGCTCCGCCACTACTTCGAGGCCCACCCAGTTACGGTGGTCTCTTCCTTCCCACTAGGAGAGATCATTCGCAACCCCGACGCGGCGGGCGGAATTGCCAAGTGGTCCGTGGAGTTGATGGGCGAAACGCTCGCCTACGCCCCGCGCAAGGCCATCAAATCGCAAATCTTAGCGGACTTCGTCGGCCGAGTGGACGGACACACAGCCGCCGCCCCCCTCAAATCCAAGCGAGTGGCTGGACTGCGTTCTTCGACGGCTCGGTGATGAAGACGGGGGAGCGGGCGCGGGCCCGCTCTTCGTGTCACCCCTCGGGGAGCACATGCGCTACGCGGTGCGCCTCCACTTCCCCGCGTCCAACAACATGGCGGAATACGAGGCCCTCCTCTCGCGGCCTCAAAATCGCCATTGAATTGGGCATCAAGCGCCTCGACGTGCGAGGGGATTCGCGGCTCGTGATCGACCAAGTCATGAAGAACGCGAGCTGCCACGACGACAAGATGGAGGCCTATTGCAAGGCCGTGCGGGCCCTCGAAGACGGATTCTACGGCATCGAGCTCAATCATGTACCCCGCCGGTACAACGAGGAGGCGGACGAACTTGCCAAGATCGCGTCGGGCGGATCACCGTTCCCCCGAACGTTTTCGCGCGCGACATCGCGCGGCCATCGGTCGCCTTCGAGCCCTACCCCTCGAACGACGGCGGACCCTCGGGGGCTCCCTCGAATCCAGCGGGTGCGGAACCCATGGAAGAGGACCCCTCGAACGAGGCGTACGTACTCTCCCTTCTCGAGGGGTACGGCTCCCACGAGGCGGTCGCGATGGACACCGAGCCGGCTCCCGCCCGGGCGGTGGCGGGGGGAGAAGTACATCGCCCGGATTGCCCGAGGGGAGCTCCCCGCGAGCCGGGCCGCGCCCGGGCGCATCGCCGGGGATGGCCAAGTCGTTCACCCCGGTCGACGGCGAGGCGTACAAGCGCGCCGCGTCGGGCATTCTCCCGGCCGGTGTATACCCATTCCCGAGGGGCGCGAGCTCCTACGGGATATCCACGCGGGGATCCGTGGCCACCACGCCGCGCCGCGCACCCTCGTCGGCAACGCGTTCCGCCAAGGCTTCTATTGGCCTACCGCGGTCGCGGACGCCAACGAAATCGTGCGCACTTGCGAAGGGTGCCGGTTCTACGCCCGCAAGACCAACTCTGCTCGCTCACGCCTTACAAACCATCCCCGTCACATGGCCGTTCGCCGTGTGGGGGTTGGACATCGTCGGGCCCCTGCGGAAGGCGCCGGGGGCTTCACCCACCCGCTGGTTGCAATTGACAAGTTCTCCAAGTGGGTGGAGGTGCGCCCCATCACAAATTTGAGGGCGGAGCGGGCGGTCTCGTTCTTCACCGACATCGTCTACCGCTTTGGAGTGCCAAACTCCATCATCACGAACAACGGGTCCCGAGTTCACGGGCGGAAGTTCTTGGAGTTCGCGACAAGTTCCACATCCGTGTGGATTGGGCGGTGGCACACCCACGGACCAACGGCCAAGTAGAACGCGCCAACGGCATGATCCTACGGGGCCTCAAGCCCGAGAATTTTCGACCGCCTCAACAAAGCGGCGGGAAATGGCTCCAAGAACTCCCGGCCAGTCGTGTGGAGCCTAAGGACCACCCCCAAGCGAGCCACGGGTTCACCCCGTTTTTTCTAGTCCATGGCGCGGAGGCCGTCCTCCCCACGGATGCGGAATACGGGTCGCCCAAGGTTCGAGGCTACAACGAGGACGCTAACCGGCGAGCCCGCGAGGGACTCGCTGGATCGGCTAGACGAAGTGCGCCTCGTGGCGTTGATGCACTCCGCAAGGTATCAACGGTCCCTACGGCGCTACCAAGCGCGCAAGATACGTCGCGGGGATTTCGGCGAGGGGGACTGGTCCTAAGGCTACGCCAAGACAACCGAGGGCGCCACAAGCTATCACCCCCATGGGAGGGACCCTACGTCGTGGTGAAGGTGCTCAAACCAGGCACGTACAAGCTTGCCAACGAGGACGGCGAAGAACTCACCAACGCTTGGAACATCCAACGGCTACGTCGCTTCTACCCTTAGCTAGGATTTCCAAGCATTTTCCGTTGTACAAACACACGGCCAACACCCCGATTGGTGTCACCTATGTAAATACTCCAAGAATAATAAAAGGGCAACTCGGCTTTCCCCCCGAAACCCAAGTTACCCTCGGGGGCTCTTGCGGGGGGGCACCCCCCCCCCAAATGGTCCCATTTTTTCGCGCAAAAAACGTAATAACACGCGCTAAGTTTGTTTCCCTACTTCAACCATGAGCTACGATTCGAACGGGGCGTAGGCGGCACGGCGGAAGGAGCGAGCCGGAGACGACCTACGCCGCGCGGCTATGGCCGTCCCTCTCGCCTCCAACCCGGCGGGCCCCGCGAAAGGCGGACTTCCCTAACTAGAATCTACTCGGGGAGGAAGAAGAAGCAAAAAGCGCAATAAACAAGCGATTTCACTTACAAAGCTGTCTATGATTCACGAAACTACTTGTTTATTTACAAGAGGCCACGAGGCCACAATTCTGATACACTTAAACAAAAAAAAAAACGGGCCTAGCGCCCAGGTGCTTTCAGGCAGGCGGAGCGGCAGCATCAGCGGCGTCCGGGAAGAGGAATTCTTCGAAGGCCTCGGCGAGCGACTCGGCGGCGTCAGCAGCAAGCGCGTCCGCACGCTCCATGGCCACCTCGTCCTCGACGCCCTCGGGCACGATGTAGCCTTCCGCTACCGCCTCGAGGTTGACCTCGTAGTGGGATCGCACCACTCCGAGGGCCTTCTGCACGCCCAGGTGCAGCGCCCGGCGCACCCGCTCCGTGACGTGGCCACCGAGGGCGCGCGCGCGGCGGCGAGAGCCGCGCCGGCTTGGACATCGCCTTCCTCGATGGCGTGGCGGGTCTCGAGGGCCGCGTCCCGCGGCTCTGCCGGCTCTCGCTCGAGAGGAGTTGTAGGAGGCTTGCGAGACCTCGGCCCGCCGACGGCATGCCCCAAAGCCGTGCGCGGGCACGGGAAGCAACAAGATGACGAGAAATTAGAAATGGGGGAAACGAATCTTCTAAAACGAAAACTAACAAGCGAGGGCCGGACGACAACTTACCCTCGACCGCCTCTTCTCCCGGATCGAGGTCGCGGCGCGCGGACTCGGCGCCGGCTCGAGATGCGGACGGTCTCGCCTTGCTCAACGAGGGCCATCTCTTGGGCGGCGTTGCGATGCCGAGCGTCAACGCCTCATCCTCGGCCCTCGGAGAATGCGGCGTTTCGCTCCTCCGGCGACTTCTCCACCGCCTCACGAGCAACGCGCTCCCGCTCCCGGCGCCGTCGGGCGTCGCGAAGGGCGGCCTGCTCCTCGCGGAGCCGCCCCTCGGCCCCACGGCGGGCGACGCGCTCTCGCCGGAGCGCCCCTCGGCGGCGACGAGAGCGCGGCCTTGGCGTCGAGGGCGGCCTTCGGGTCATCCGCCTCCTTGGCGCGGCTGCTCCGGCCCGCGCGCCGGCTCCTCGGCCCGGCGGCCCGCGCGCTGCGCTCCCTCGGCGACGTGCGGAGCCTCCCGGTCTCGGCGCGAGCGGTGGCCACCTCCGGTCTCCCGGGTGGCGGCCAACGTCCGCGTCTTCTCCGGGTCTTCGCGCGCGTTCCACGGCGCCTCGTCACGATCGACGAGGGCTGCGCGGATCCGCCGAGGCTTGGGTCACGCGCCGCGTCCGCCCGAGCTCTCGGGGAGCACGTCACACCACGCCGGCGCCCGGTAGACCGGCCGGTGTCCCGGCGTCCTAAGGGCCTCCGCAAGCGCGTCGAAAGCGCTGCACCGCTCCCGGAGCTGGCGGGCCTCGGCGTTCACCTGGTCGAACGCGCTGTACTTCTCGCGGGCGCGGCGCTCAAGCTCCTGGAATCCACGCATCGAGCCTCGTCAGCGCCAAGTCTTGAATACAGCGCGCGAAAGCGAAAAAGAGAAAGAAGAAGAGCAATCGTGGCTCACCTGGAAGACGATCCCGGCCGGGCCGCTGTGCACCGCGGCGCCTCGTTCAACGCACGGTTGAGCGTGGCGCGCGTGGCTCATGAGCTCGCCCCGAGCTCCTGCTCCCTGCGGGCGTCGGCGAACGCGGGGGGATCCTCCATCGCCTCCCCCACGGGCGGGACGATCGGCATGGGAGGACGAGGCCTCGGCGTCGTGCCCTCGGCCCCCCACTATCATACGACCCTCGTGGCGCCTCACGAGGGCCCCTCCCCGGGGCTCGGGGAGAGTTCGTGGGCCGCCCGGCCCACCGGTTCCACCCGGGCGGCGAGGAGTCATCCGAGAGCTCCACCACCTCCGCACGGGGACCGCCGGCGGGCGGAGCCGCCCGCTCCGCCCCGCCGGCGCCTCCACCCGCGCCCCCGCGGCCGCGGCGCCCGCCGTGGGCGGCCGCCGCCGCCACCTCCGTCCGCGCCGCCACGACCGCGGGCGCTCCCGCGAGTTGCGCCCGCTGCGCCCCCTCCGCGGTGGCCGCCGCCGCGCGCGCACCACCGCCGTGGCCGCCGCCGCGGCCCGCGCCTCCATGGCGGCCGGCGCGCCGGCCGCCCCGGCGACCTCGCCGGCCGCGGCGCGGCGGGTTGATCCCCGGCCGGGGGCCTCGAGGGCCCCGGCCCGGTCTTGCGCGCTCGTGCCCGCCGCCGCGCGCTCCCCGGGCGCGACCCCCTCGACGAACGCCGCCGGGTGGGGATCGACGCATCCGTCCCTCGGCACCTTGGCCGGTGCAAGGGGGAGGGACGGTGGGCACGCGCCCCGCGGGAACGCGAACGGAGGATTAGAGCGTTTAATAACCGAACAAATTAAGGCCAAGCAAAGGAAGAGCGGATTCCTTACCTCGCGGAGGGAAAAGGCCCGCTTCCTTTTCCTCGAAGCCTCCGACGAGGCCGGGCGCGGGGGGCCGCGCCGCCGCGGCGCTCCCCGACGGTGCCGCCGCACGCGCGGGCACGCCCGCCTCACGCGTAGGCGCGCCCAATGCCGCCACCGCGCGCGGCGGCACGCTAGCCCCGCGCGCGCGGCGCGCCCACCGCCGCACCCCTCGACGAGGACGCCGCGCGCGCGCGCGCGCGCTCCGCCGCGTGCGGGCACGCTTGACGCGCGCGCGAGCACGTCCGCCGCATGCGCCTCGGTGGCGCGCGCCGGCACCTCCGCGGCGCGAGCCGCCCCCGACGACGACCGGCCACGGCGGCGGGCGCGCGCGCACCCGCCCCGGAGCGAAGCCGCCCCGACGCCGGCGCAAGATCCGGCGACGGGGGCGCGGGCTGCCACCGTCCGAGGGGCCCTCCCCCTCGGACTCTTCCTCCTCGTCCCGATCCGAGGACGAGGGCTCCCTCGATGTCGGGGGAGGAGAGCCCCGGCTCCTCCCGCCGCGGTACTCGCGGACCGCGCGTCACGCGGCGCGCTTGGCGCCGCCTTGCGTGCGCCCTCTTACGCGCCGCCCGCTCTCGCTGCTCCCGGCGCGCCGCCCGCCGAGCGCACGGGAGTCGGGGGGTGGGTGGAACGCCCTTGGCGGCGGTGAAGCGCACCCGGTGCGCACGAGAGCAACGACGGCACATCGGGGAAACGGAATCAAGAACAAGAACTAAAGCGAGAATCAAAAGACCACACTCACCAACGGGCCGGTGGGGGAGCATCTCGAGGTCCCACGGGGGTCCGAGCCCGCGGGCGCCGGCGTCGGGGTGTCGACGGCGCTCCGCGCCGGGTGAGCGCGTACGGCCGCTCCGGCGGCGTCGGGAGCATCCGCGACCTCGCCGGGTCGACGGGGGTTGGCCGCCTCCGTCATCTCGAAGATGCGGAGCGGCCTGCGCATCAACGGCACGATCCGCGGGGTGATGGAGGAAGGCGAGGACGCCCATCGCGTTGAGCCCTTCCCTCGCCAACCCGCCGCAAGGCGGCGAGGATGGAGTCTGGCGCGCCGGGAGGGTTGGCCGTAGACAACCCGTAGCCCCGGCGGTCCGGCCTCTCCTTGAACACCCGCCGGTGTAGGGAGGGAGGCCGGGCTCGGCGTTGCGCGAGATAAAACCATCCCCGCTCCCGGCGGCGTTGTTCGTCGTCATGGTGCGGGGGGATGTAGGAGTTCTTGAGCCGCCCCCGCACGGCAAGCGACATCCCGCCGGCGCGCACCGCGCGGCGGGTCCCTCGGCTCCGTCGTAGGCCGCGTGATGAGCTCCGCGCGGAAGAGGTGTACCCGAGCTCCCGGTTGGCGGGATCCCCGGGTACCCCTCGCGGACGCCCACGAATGTGGCCGCTGCGCGAGATAGCGTTGGGGGCGAAGTTGTGCGGCTCCACCCCCGTAGTGGAAGCACAACGCCCTCATAAATGTGCTCGCCGCGCGTTGAAGCCGCGCTCGTGGTAGCGGAGGAAGCTCACCACGTATCCCTCCCGGCGGATTGGGCTCGAGGTGCGACGATGGCGGCACGATCCACTCCCGCCGGCGCCCATCTTCGTTGGCCGAAAGGCGGCGGCGGCGACCGGCTCGCCCAAGGCGAGGGCGGGTCACGGTCGACCTCTCCCAAGCGTACGGCTCCGGGACTCGGATCGGGGGCGAGGCGGCGCCATAAGCGAGGGACGAGCGAGCGCGCGGGGGCGGAGGGACAAGGAAGCGAGAAGAAAGCTCTAAGCAACGAAACCGCGCGGTGGCAAGAGCAAAACGAAGACGAAGCGACGGAGGATTGAAAATGGTGAGGAGCCAAGGTAAAAACCGCCGCCTACTCCTCCCCGCGAGTTTTATAGGCAAACGGGCGAGTTCTCGGAGCGCACGCCCCGCCAAACAAGCTTGCGGCAGAATCTTTCCATCGCGTCGACGGGGCGGGCCCCACCACGGCTGCAGCGACTAACCCCCGCGGGCGGGTCATCATTACGGCGAGACCGGCGGCGACCGAGGCGAAACCGTCACATCCGCCCGGCCACGTCGCCCACTACGCGCGCGCGCGCGCGCGCGCCGCCAAAAAGGCGCGCCCGCGCCGCAAAACCCGCGGCCACGCCCGCATGGCAATTAAATGCCGGGCCCCTTGCCAAGCGAGGAGAGCCCTCGAGCGAGGCGAATCCTCGGCTCGAGACAAAGGTGACCCTCGATGGGTGACGGCGTGAGAAGGTCGCCGGGACCTCGCTCGATGTAGAAGCGGCAGACTACCGCGGCACCCATGCCACATGAAACCCTCGGCGGCATGACCCTCAACTCCGAAACAAGGCGACCCTCGATGGGATATCGGCGTGAGAAGGTCGCCGGGACCTGCTCGATGTAGAGCGGACCACCGCGGGCACCCATGCCACGTAGGACCCTCGAGCGGCATGACCCCCAACTCGAGACAACGTCAACCCTCCGAAAAAAAGGCACACGCGTAAGAGGATCGCCCGGGTCACGCTTGAAATATAGCGACACCGAAAGCACTCATAGCGCGCCACGCCGCCAACAAGCACCTCGAGGGATCGGCACGCCCGGACCCTCGACGGCCGCAAACGTGAAAAGACGGAGGCTCGGTCCATGCACGGCCCCGCACGGCCCCTTGCGATCGGGGGTTCGAAGCCCGACCCTCGACGGGTTCGAACGGGCGCCTCGGATCTCGAGTTAGGGACGACGAGGGCACGCGCATTCGAGCCGTTCCTCGAGCCCGTCGGCTCGAGGGTGCCCCACATGTCGTGTTCGAGAGCCGGCGAGGGCGGCCGCCTAGCGGGGGGATCCCACCGAGGGAGAGCTTCCGCGCCCTCGGTCCCCCTAGCGAACGGGACCGAGCCCCACCTAGCAAACCCACGCAAGCGCTTCCATGGACGTGTCTCCGGACCGCGCGACCTACCCTTATCGAACGGGGCATGGACGTCCACTTGAACTACCCGCTAGCAGCTCGAAGAGGAATCCGCGATTCGCGACCCGCTCGATGGGAGTCGTGGAAACCTCACCTCCCGACCCGCGGAGGGACGGCGAGGGCGCGATAAAAAACAAGTCGTCAGGCTCGACCCGATCGCCTCGAACAGGCCAAGGCTCGGGGGCTCGACGCACGGCTACACCTCCTTGGAATTGCACCCGCCCGAGACAAGACAGGGGAGCGTGCCACCCCCGATGCCGGGCCGAAACACCGCCGATGCCGGTTGGCATATGTGACACGCCTTTCGACCGAATTGCTCGCGGTTAACCCCCGCGGGGAGAACCCACACTCTGCGCGGGGCTTCGGGGCTAGACCCGCGGGTCGCTAGCGCGGCCCCCGGAAAGCGTTCGCAAACAAGGAGGGGAAGAACGTCCTATCGGTAGGTTCCGCATGCTGCGGGAGCCTCAAAGGCAAACCCGCGGATGCTCGGGGGCCACGCGTCGGGGACCGCCCTAGGGGCCCCCTCAAACGAGGGGGGGAACCCCTACTTAAATTCCTGCATCAATATAAGCTAAGCCTAACCATGCGGGTAACTAACCCGCGGGACACGGCCCATGCGGCGAGACTTCGGAGGCCCACCAAGGCGGCCCACCTAGGAAGACCCCTCGAGCGGGGCTCCGCCTCGCCCGAGGGCATGCTCCTCCTCGAACGAGGCTCCGCCCCGTTCGAGGGGCAACTCCCTCCTCAAACGGGTTCGCGTCCCGCTCGAGGGGCGACCCTTCCCTCGAGCGGCCCGCCCCGCTCGAGGGCGCGCTCCCCCCTCGAGCGAGTCCCGCCTCGCTCGAGGGTCCGCTCCGCCCTCGGCCGGGGGCCCGCCACGATCACGGGCGCCCCGCACGCGTGCGCCGGCCCCGTACTTGGGCATTTAGCGCCACGACGCCGCGGGACGGCGCCATCATGCGCCGGGGCTCGCGCCCCGTGCCGCCGCACCAACTCCCCGGGGGAAGGAGCCCATCCCCGTCCCCGTGGGATGGACCGGTGCGGTACGGCCGGTGTCGGTCCCGTGACACCGTGCGCACGCCGCCGTACGACTAACGCGCCCGACCCTCGAAAGGGGGCCGGGCGCACCCTCGTTTCCACTTTCTCGTGACCTTGCGGAGTTAGGTGAGGGGCGCTAGGCCGGTGGATGGCCATCCCGCCACGCGTAGCGGCGCGGCCGCCGTACCCACGCGTGCGGGCGCATGCCCGACTCCACGGGGGCACGCCCGAGCACTGCCGGCAACCACTCGCCACCACGAGCTCGTTGGGAAGGAACGCGGGTTCGCCCGCTCCCGTGTCCCGTCTCGGTCGTCATCGGCACCTCCCTCGAAGCCTATCGAGAGAACGCCATCACCATCTGCCGCCTCCTACCCTCGAACCGCCACCGTTGTTCGGACACGAAGTAGGCCATCATGGCCGGATCGCGGCGTGGATCATGGGACGATCGCCCGCTCTACACTACGGCCACGACGTGCTCCCACACGTAGCTAGGTAGCGCGGCGCACATGTAACTCGCCGCCCCCTTGGCCTATAAAAGGGGAAGCGAGCCCCCGGCCCGCGAGGGGGGACAAGTTCGGTAGAGCTCGGTTCGGCACGACACCTCGTGCACTCACTCTCTTATTCTCCCACAACGCCTTCAACCACTCATCGGGGACTTGGGAGCCACGCTTCCTCTCCCGCCTTGCTTGTATTTGCCCCACTACAAGCACCCCGGTCGAGCAATATAGTGCCACGAGCACCCCACCGCTGGACGTACGGCCCCCTCGGCGGAACCGGGATAATCCTTGTGTCACTTGTTGCTTTGCATCGACCATAGAGGGATAAACTTAGGCGCTATCTGCGGTTAGTGTCGGGACCATATTCCGCACCGACAATCTCGGAGATGAGGGTCGTGCTAGTTGTCTAGGGTCTCCCCTAGCCGACACGGGAACCTTGCATGGAAGACCACATCGGAGCTCGGCCGAGCAAGGATCAAGATCGAGGTAGGATCCCGGTGGTGATCTTGTTCATGTAATCATTCATGGTGAAGTCTTTAAGTGAATCCGATTTCTAGCGATCAAGTGCCTTCTCAATGATTTTGTTTTCCCCTTGGTTTTGCTTCTTCCCCAATCTATACTTAAGATAGATTGCGTAGGGTGCTCTTGTAGCCGCGGTGGCTAGAGGTGCATACCGGACCGACCAAGTGATTTCAACTTATTCTTATCGAACTCGCCCTAGACTACCCGCACAGATATGAGTACGTTGTGACAGAACGGTGGCTCTGAAAGGCGGCCGTTTTCGGAATCGGACCGGAGGCCACGGTTTAAAGATGCTTTTAATGAGATTCGTTTTTCTATCTTCATCTATCTTGTTTGGAGCTACAACATAAGCATGATCTAGACTCTCTGGATCGGTTATCTCTTGCTTTCTCTTGCTACCTCTTAGTAGATTAGATGTGTTCTTTTGATGATCTCTTAGATTAGATGCAATTTGGTTCTTCATAAGATAGCTTTCCTTGCTTTACTAGATTGAATCCTTGCGTTGCACATTGTTCCACGGATTAGATACCTTGGGTTCACCACTCGAGCGAAGAAGGGTCTGTCGGGTATACTCCCCGGGTACCCATGCAAGGAAGGATGAAGACAGACTCCTACTAGAATTCCCCTGTAATCCTACTAGGACTCGTTCCATGTAATCCTACTAGGACTTGTGAGACATGGGTACCCCATGGGTCCCCACCGACCAGGCTCACGGCCGTCCCCGACAAGTGGGTCCGGCCTACTAGAAGATCCGCCGACCTGTCAGTGGGCCCAACCGACCTAGTTGGCAGCCCACACGACCTCCTGAAGACCATCTGGAAGATTCCCCAGACGACTTGATCCATCACGACCTCAAGACTTGGCGTACAAGACAAGACATGACCTCGATGGACTTCGCCTAAAGCAGACCGACGGGATATGGCAAGAAGTGTAACGTAGACTTAGGTCTCCTGGTCGTAACCGACCAGGAGTCTGGAAACTGACCTCATCCGCTGGCCAATATAAGGCGGGCGAGGCGATCCCCCTTGTAACCTCACCTGGACCAATCCTCAAGCAATCTACACCGACAACTGGACGTAGGGTATTACTCTCCGGAGGCCCGAACTAGTATAAACTCATCGTGTTCTCTGCGTTCCGTGTACTCATGTGCGACCTTCGAGTTCTTAGCCATAGACTCCTCCCCGCCGAACAAATAAACCACACGGATTAACACCCTCGCGGGCTGTCTAGATCTCACCATCTGACAGTTGGCGCGCCGGGTAGGGGTAGAGTCAAGGTTCTTCGTGCAACTCGATGGCTTCGACCAACGGCGTCATCTTCTCGGAGAGCATGGCAGACTTCCTCGCCAACCCCGTCGACATCTGCTTTGGCTCGATGCCGGCAACATCCACCACTCCAGCCGCCTGCCTCGTCATTGAAGGCAACACGGTCTCCACCAACCAATAGATCGAAATGGATCTGTTGAAGAAAACCCACCCACCCACTCCTAGCGACCTGATCGCTGGGATTGATCGTGTCGGGAATATGATCTCCGATACAATCAAAGTCTGTGAGCGCGTCAAGTGTCCTCGCACGACTCCTTCGACCTCCAGCATGCCTCTTGGCTTGCGCAATGACGCTCGCGTAGCATCACGCTACATGAAGCGCAAGATCCAGATTGAATCTGGACTCAATTCTCAAGATCGTGGGAGCTGCAGGAATCACCTTGACGAGCCCTGTCCTATCCATGAGAACCCCAAGCACACCGCACGCCGGTGCCGTGTCCTAAAAAAGTTTCGTCGACCTCTTACCGCGGCTCACCGCCGCCAGTTGAACCAAGAATCGTCTCCAGACCGCCTTGCGTTCCAGATCGCCCACACAACGATCTCCCTGAACTATCTGGGAGAAGAACTCAAGACCCTGGATCGCCAGATCTTGGTCATCTCTGCAGATGTACCACCGCAAGACAGAGAAACAGACGCGCAGCGTCAAGAGTGTGAAAACGCCAACGCCGCCCGAGATGTCCGACGACAACAAGAAGTCGCTGCCCCAGCTGCAGACCTCCAACTGGCCAATGTCGGACAGGCCAACGCCAATCCCGCGCAACAAGCACTTGTGGCACCAGCAGCCCCACAGCAACGACGCCACGACGATCCACCTCGTGCCAACAGACTACGTGCGCGAGATCTCCTCCAGGACTTCGAGCGCGACAGACTTGACATTTACAACTCGTCGCAGACCAATTTGCGAGCTTCCCTCACTGTCCTAAACCACCTTGAAAATTCTCTAGCGATCCGGCGCCTCCAAGCCAATGTCCGTGTTGCAGCTGCTCAGATCGAAGAAAGAGGTCCTGGATACAGTAGATCTGCGGCAAGTTCCTATTCCAGAAGCAGATCGGAGCGTCCTCGCCAGCGACGTCGTAGCTAGGGTCCCCTCGACCCGGTGCCTGAAGAAGGAAGAGGCGAAAATGAAGTAATGCAGCCGGCTAATCCTGCTGCCAACGCTGCAACAATGCTTCAGCCAACACAGCGGCTAATGCTCCAGCAAACGCCCCGGCTAATGCCACTAGCAATGCCGCCAACAATGCAGCCAACGCTGCCAACATCCAGGGGAACCCCGCCCCAAATCCAAGATGCAATGCAGGAGCTCAGCCTCCTCCGGTCCAGGCCGATCGTGCAGAAGGAAGTCGACGTCACCGCATAAGAGATGAAGTCGAGATAGCTCGGCGTGCAAACTACGACCGCGAGCATGGGGTCCCTGACGCCCTCGACGCCAACAACCCTATCCAAGCTACAGATCTCCGGATCATGCACGACCAGGAACTCTTGCGACGTGCCCAGTACGACCAAGATAATGGCCCTTCCGACGACCTCTACGTTATCCCTGTTGGTCATGCTCCATCAGCAAGTCCGGAGGGGGTCAACAATTTCCCGACTTTCTCACGATGTCTCCGGACGATCAGATACCCCAAAGACTTCAAGCCTTCAATTGAGAAGTACGACAGTCGCTCCGACCCGAGTATATGGCTCAAGATGTACAGTATAGCCGCACGTGCCTCGGGAGGCAATGAAGACCACATGGCCGGATACTTTCTTCTCGTGATGGGCAAGGCTCGACAATCTCCCAACAGAATGCATAACCTCCTGGGCGACTTTGTCCCGCCTATTCACGACCAACTACCAGGCGACCTCACAATCGTCCTGGCAATACTCACCACCTCGCTAGAGTATGGATGAGAAGAGACGAAACTCTCCGTGAGTACACCAACCGCTACTTCGAGAACCGCAACACCCTCGCACGTGTCAAAGATGACGACGTCATTGCATACTACAAAAAGGGAATCACTAATATCAAGTTGTTCGAGAAGATCCACGAAGCCGATCCCAAAACCATCGGTGACCTCATGGCCTACATCGACAAACTGGTTAACACTCAAGACGCGGTAATGCATGACTTCAACAGAGAAGACCACAACGACGGAGGCACCAGGTCGCGCAAACGATCCAGTGAAGCCTATGTAACAGATCCGCCATTACCTTCCACCTTCCTTGAAGGTGACTTCAATATGGTCTGCCAGTTCCATCACGACGCCAAGCACACCATGAGAGAGTGCGGGCAGCTAAAGCGTGCCCTTGGGGTACCATCTACCTCCAAGAAGACCAGGAGCAACAGCAATGACGACCGCAATTGTGGTCAACGCTTCGAGAATCGCAACCGTCGACCTGATCGACGAGATTACCGCGACCGCAGACCCTATCCTCGCAATGACGATGGGGATCAACGTGATTATCGCCGCGATTACCGCCGTGATGATAGACGCGATGACTACCGTCGTGATGACCGCACTGATAAGCGCGATAGGAGTGATCATCATGATGATCGCCACGACGACCGTCACAACGACCGACGCGACGATCGACATCGCCAGGACGACCACAACTGCCAAGACAACAACCGCAAGGAGCGGACACCTCCGCCACCACCCAAAGGGGGCAACCCCAGTGGTGCATTCTAGAAGGCCAACCGCGAGATCAACTTCATCGTCGGTGGTCACCAAGCGATCTAAACCAACCAGCAAACTCGATCGAACACCAGATAGATCGGGCACGTCAACACTGAAAATCCACAACCTCTACGCTCGTCTGAATTCCCAATCACTTTCTCTAGGAAGGATCATTGGGTTCACATTCCCGACCCCGGAACATATCCGCTGGTCGTCAACCCCATAGTTAATGGGGCCTGGTTGCCTAAGACCCTCATCGACGGAGGCAGCAGCCTAAACATCATTTTCACAGAGATGCTACGCAAGATGGAGTTCGACTTCTCCAAAATGACCGCTTGTGATGAACCCTTCTACGGGGTCATGCCCGGCAAGGCTGCACACCCCATAGGTCGCGTATGCCTGCCGGTCACCTGCGGCGCGGAGGAGAACTTTAGAACGGAATACCTAACGTTCGAAGGCATGGAGGACGACCTATGCTCGCCAAGTTCATGGCAATACCACATCACACTTACCTCATCATGAAGATGCCAGCGCCAAACGGAATCCTTTCCGTCCTCGGGGACATCATGGTCTCCTACAGTTGTGAAAGCGCTACCGTCGAGCTCTCCAAAGATTCAGCAATCAAAGCTGCAGCAACGGTCATGGTCGCTCAGGCAGCCAAGATCGACCAAACTACTCTTCAAGTACCGGAGCAGGAGCGTACAAGCACAGCTTTGGACCCAAGTCCAGCCGTCAAGAAGGTTTGCCTCAGTCTGCCCGACGCATCCAAGGAAGTCATTATCGGGGCCGACCTCGACCCCAAATAGGAACTCGCGCTCACCAGCTTCCTTAGGGACAATGCCGACATCTTCGCATGGAGTCCATCCGACATGCCTGGAGTCCCTAGGGAGCTGGCTGAGCACAGACTCGAAGTCAACAAGACCGCCCAATCTATCAAGCAAAAGCTCCGGCGATTTGCAAAAGATAGAAAACAAGCTATAGAAGTAGAAGTCTGTAAGCTCTTAGCTGCAAGTTTTATTAGAGAATGTCAACACCCGGTTTGGCTCGCAAACCCGGTTCTTGTACCAAAGAAAACAGGTGGATTAAGAATGTGTATCGATTACACCGATCTTAACAAGCACTGCCCAAAGGATCCGTTCCCTCTACCTCGTATCGACCAGGTCGTGGACTCCACGGCCGGCAGCGTCCTACTCTGCTTCCTCGACTGCTACTCAGGGTATCATCAGATAGCCCTACATCCCGACGACGAAGACAAGATAGCGTTCATAATGCCCCACGACATCTACTGCTATAAGGTCATGACCTTTGGCCTGAAAAACACCGAAGCAACCTACCAAAAGGCAATTCAAAAATGCTTGAAGACCCAAATTGGGAAAAACGTCAAAGCCTATGTGGACGATGTGGTCGTCAAGACTATAGAGGAAGACAAGCTCATCGCCGACCTAACAGAAACCTTTGCCAATCTATGAGAGTTCCAATGGAAGCTCAACCCAACAAAATGCATCTTCGGTGTCCCTTCCGGATTGCTCCTGCGCTTCATGGTCGGGCACCGAGGCATTGAGGATAACCCAGCGAAGATCGACGCTATACGCAAGATGGCCAAGCCATCCAACAAGAAAGACGTCATGAAGCTCACCGGAATGATGGCGGCTCTAGGTCGTTTCATCAGCAAACTCGGCGAAAAAGGACTTCCTTTCTTCAAGCTACTAAAGAAGGCTGACAAGTTCGTATGGGACGACGAAGCCCAGAAAGCGTTCGAGGCTCTCAAAGAGTCCTTGACAACACCACCAGTTATGACACCTCCAATACCGAAGGAAACACTCTTACTCTACATCTCTGCCACCACTAATGTGGTCAGCACGGTTCTCGTCGCCGAGCGAGAAGAGGAAGGGCAGGCTTATCCTGTTCAACGACCTGTATACTACGTGAGCGAGGTTCTGGCCGACGCTAAAACACGTTACACACAACCTCAGAAGCTGCTCTATGCGCTCCTGATCACGTCAAGAAAGCTTCGACACTACTTCCAAGCTCACAAGATCGTGGTCCCGTCTTAGTTCCTCTTGGGAGAGATCATCCGCAACCGCGACGCCAACGACCGCATCGTCAAATGGTCAGTCGAGCTTGGAGAGTTTGAGATTGAGTTTTGTCCCAGACAAGCAATCAAGTCCCAGATCCTCGAAGACTTTGTGTCTGAATGGACAGAGATCCAGATGCCCCCTCCCAAGGAGCAGCCTGAACACTGGATCATGTACTTCGACGGCGCCCTCAACCTCGAAGGAGCAGGTGCAGGCGTGTTACTCATCTCTCCCCACGGAGAGTAGCTCAAATACATCCTGCAGATTCATTACAAGGCCTCCAACAACGGAGCAGAATACGAAGCCATAATCCACGGCCTTCGGATAGCAGTGTCCCTTGGCATCAAGCGACTACTGGCTTTCGGCGATTCCAAGGTCGTCATCAAGCAAGTCAATAAAGAGTGGAATTGCGTCAAGGACACGATGGATGCTTACTGTGCTGAGATTAATAAACTCAAAGGCCACTTCGAGGGGATCGAGTTCCATCACGTCCCACGCAACAACAACATCGCCGCCGACGTGCTTTCCAAACTAGGCTCTCATCGAGCTCTAGTCCCAGCAGGCGTATTCGTCCAAGACCTATGCAAGCCTTCAATCAAGCTCTTGGATCCTGATAATCCAAAGCCACCTTCAAACGACCAAAATCCAGCGCCTCCCCGTGACGTGCTCATGACTGGAAAAGAGGACGATTAGTGCAAGCCCTTCATAGACTTCATACTCGACCAGCTTGTCCCCGATAACAAAGCGGAGCGAGAACGTATCACGTGGCGAAGCGCTAACTACATCGTGTTTGGTTCCGACCTATACAGGAAAGCTGCCTCCACGGGCATCTTGATGAAGTGCATCCTACGATCAAAGGGTCTACAGCTCTTAGCCGAGATACACAGTGGTGAGTGTGGCTGCCACGCGGCATCCACAAACTTGGTCGGTAAAGCATACCGATCTGGATTCTATTGGCCCATGGTCGTAACTAATGCGACCTCGTCAAGAGGTGCAAAGGATGCCAGTTCTTTGCCAAACAGCAGCACCTGCCAGCTCAGGCTCTGCGCACTATCCCTCCATCGTGGCCCTTCGCTATATGGGGCCTTGACGCGGTAGGACCGTTTCGTACCACTCCAGGCGGCTACAAACATATCCTAGTTGCTGTAGACAAATTCACTAAGTGGATTGAGGTCCGACCTGTTGCAAAAGTAACATCAAAAGAAGTAGTTAAATTCATCGGAGACATCAAACACCGCTTCGATGTGCCTAACAGGATCATCACCGACCTAGGCACAGCTTTTACCGGCTCGGTCTTCTGGGACTTCGGCCAGGATAACCTCATTGATGTCCACTATTCCTCGGTCGCCCACCCACGGTGTAACGGCTAGGTCGAAAGAGCCAACGGCATGGTGCTCCAAGCACTCAAGGATCGTATCTACGACGACGCTTCCAACTACGCCACTAGATAGCTAGCTGAGCTGCCTCATGTAATCTGGGGTCTCAGGACTCAAATCAGCTCTGCGACAGGCTTTTCGCCCTTCTTTCTGGTCTACGGATCAGAAGCCATACTTCCTACCGACGTCACCTTTGGAGCTTCACAAATTCAGTTCTACGAGGAAGGAGAGGCCAAGCAAACACGTCGCATCGACCTCGACAGTCTCGAGGAACAAAGACTCACCGTTGTCATGAGACAAGCCTGTCACGACCAGCAGCTATGTCGCTACCATGATCGCATTGTTAAGGAAACCTCCTTCAACGTTGGTGACCTCGTCCTTAGACGAATCCAAAAGACTGACGGCATGCACAAGCTCTATGCCCCTTAGGAGGGACCTTTCATCGTCACGGAAGTAATCAGCCCGTCAACATATCGACTTTAGTGGGGTGACGGGCAAAGAGTACTCAACCCGTGGAACGTGGAGCATCTATGACGATTCTATCCATAGATTAGTTTCTTTTCAAGCTATGTATTTTCCCTTTTGTATTCCTTTTTTCAGATTAAATAAAAAGTATTTCAAGCAGTCCTCTGCTACGAGTTGAGCACTACCTCCTCCTTCCTCATACCATGAACCCCCCTCGACATGCTCGGGGGCTTGGCTAAAGCCAACATCTGGGTCGCACAACCTGGGGGTCCGAATCTGTCTTGTTCCTTCCCCTCGACATGCTGGGGGGCTTGGCTCCAAGCCAACCTAAGGGTCATCACGACCTAAGGACACCAGCCTTAACGAGTATGAAGCCTCCTGCCGCCACGAGTATGCTTGATCAGAAAGGTCGCCAGACCTGAGCCATGGGCTCCTCCCTCATGCACCGATCTCTCGTAAGCCTCCACGCTGAGCTGTAGAGGTCGGTAAGCCAGCCTCTCCGTGAGTAGTGGATAGCGAGTCAAGAACGCAGTACGACGTTCTCTACAAGACCAACCAAACTCGTGCAGGCAAAAGGCAAGTACTTCGTTACAGATTTCTTCAAAGTTTTTACAAGTCATGAGAGGAGGGGGAGGTATAGCTCCTAGCTACTACTGGTTGCCGTCGTCGCCACCTTCACCACCGGCTCCGTCATCGCCTTCAAAGTCGATGTTCTCTGCCACCTCGGTGGCGGCTTCATCAACTTCGAGCTCCAGGGCGTGTAGGTCCTTCGTGGTGTCAGCACCGCCCTTGATCTTGGTCATGTCGACCTCAGGAATGTGGGACTTGACTCTCACCAACGCATCGGTCGCAGCCGCCAAGCCGGTTGCCCTCAACAAAAGCAACAGACTGTTAGCAGTGTCTACCAGGCAATCAACGATGGACTGTTGCTGATCCCCTTCCTCCGGAACAGATATGCTAGACATTGCATAATTGGCAGCACCCTTGAGGTCGTTCAGCTCCACCTCATACCCTGCAATGGTGATTTGGTCACTCTGCAATGACTTCAAAACAACCTCAAACTCGACTTCAAGGCCCCGACGAGTTGCGGTCTCATAAGCCAGCTTTTGAGATACGGCGTACTCACTCTCGGTGGCCTCCCTCATCGCCCGTTTGAGTTCCAGGCCTCTAGCCTCGATCTCCCGGACCTTGCACTCCAGGCCATGAATCTTGCTCATGGAAGTCGCCAGAGCATTTTTCAGCTCTTCTTCGCGGTTACGGAAATCTGCACACACAACAGTTAGCTCACAGCTAATCACCTTCTGTTCAAAAAGGGACAAAGACTAAAACTCACCACTAGCCGCAGCGTTAAACTGCGTAGTGGCCTCCACGTCCTTGCGCCTTTCCTCAGCAAGCTCGTCCTCGAGCCTCTTCTTGTCGGCGGCTGCCGCCTCACGAACCTCCCTGAGCTCTCGCTCAAGGTCGGTAATGTGTTGTTCCTTCTCCTCGGCATGCCGCAGCTGGTCGGCCCGGCCCTTGGCCCTCTCTGCTAGCGACTATTACAAAATCACAAGGTCGTCAGCGACACTTCAAAGGCAAAATAATCAAGCAGTGATAATACATCACAGGAAACTCACAATGAGTGCGTTGTTGATGGTGACGATGCTGGTCCGCAAAGCCCGCATGTCCTCATTGTCCTCGAACCAATCATCCTGCCAAGGGGTGTGATCCCAATTAATTGATCGACGTGGCAACCTCAGGCTCGAAGTTGAAGATGGAGGTATTTGTGCGCTGGACGTTTCTGGATCTCCCGGCGCCAGGTCGATCTGAGGCTGGTCCTCGGCCACGTCCCTCACCCCATCAGGTACAGCCCTGATAGGGTCAACGTCTACGACTGTTGGGGAGGTCGTCGCCCTGACCCCCCCCCCCAAACTGAGGCCTCAACACCCTTAGCAGTGTGTAGGGAAGAACCCGCCCTCATGTCAATCACTAGTGGCGAAGTCGTCACCCCCTCCGCCAGTCCTCGTGTCAGGGTAGCGGTACAAGCATCATCTACCAGCGCCTCCACCGCGACCTGTGGCTAAGGCGACCTCGTGCGGGAGGGAGATGATGGGGTAACCGGCACCCCTTGCGGTCTTGCCGCCGGCTTGCACGAAAAAATACCACATCAAGATTGAGTTCAGGTAAAAAGCATAAAGATAGCATCAGCTCTTAAGTCCATACCTCGGCGCAGTCGGAAGCCGAGTCTTCGGCCAAAACACCCGAGGCTTAATAGCCGCAGGTGTCTTCGCTCGCGCTGCCGCAGCACTGCGTTGCACCTCTAAACCACGTCAGAGCACCTCCTCCAACATCTTTTGCACCAGCTCTCGCTGCCTCTTGATAGCAGGACTCTCTAGCCTCTCCGCTGCCTGGTCTTCAGGGACCGGCAGCTCTTCAACGGCCTCATCCTTCTCCTTCTCCTTCACCTCCTCCTCATCCTCCGACCCGACCTCCCGCGAGCGAGGCGTCGGAATCGTCGGAGTAGCGACGGCCGGAGGGGATGCAGCCCTCCTCCTTTTCTTCTGCTCTGCGGCCTTCACCGCAGAGATCGCAGTGGCAACGGCCGAAGTAGACTTCTTCGCCACCGTCGACCTGGTCCTGCGCCGGGATTTTGCGGCGCCGACGAATGGATCCACCCCAGCCTCCGCGTTAGTGTCTTCGTCGGCCTCCACCGACGAGTCAGATTCATAATTCTCCAGCAGACGACCTGCTAGAGGCTTGTACTTGTCCGACCTCAGCTTCCTCCGTTGTATCTCCCCCTTAGGGAGAGGCGCCGTGCACCACATCTGGAGCTCGCGCATATGCGAAACAGATGACATAAATGCCATATGACCTAAGTGAATCAAGAAAGCAAAGCACAACGACCTAAAGATAGATCTCAGGATCTTACCGGATCAGCCGGTCTCTTCAACGAGTGTGCCCTCGGGCACTTCTTCACCTTGATCTTCCCAGAATATATCTGGGAAACTATAGCCACCATCTCCTCCTTGGAGACCTTGTGGTTCACCTCGCGTGTGGGATCTGATTGCCCACAGTAATCATACGCCGGGTGGACCCGATCCTTGATCGACTGGATCATCCGCCTGCAGAACGACCTCGCCACCACCGCTTCTGTCACTCCTCGACTCTTCATATCGCTGACTAGCTCCAGGACCCCTTTCAGGTCCTCGAGTTCGCGGGTGGACAGTCCTAGATCCCACTCGCTAATCTTCACTGGCTTATGGACAGTTCGCCGCGAAAGGCCTGGAATCTGATCCGCAATATAGAACCACTCCGACCTCCACCCGGCGGTGTTGTCGGTGAGGTCGGTGTCTATCCACTCAGCCTTGAGGCCTGACCTCAAATTGAACATCACAACCCCCACAGGCCCCGACCTTTTGCCAGTGCTCTTGACGCAGAAGAAATGCCTCCACAATGCGAAGTGAGGCGATATCCCCTGATACGCCTCACAAAAATGGATGAAAGTTGCCACTACAGTGATGGAGTTAGGAACGAGGTGTACTAACTCCAGCCTGTAGTAGTACAGTAGGCCGCGAAAGAAGTCTCCCGCCGGGAGGTTGAAGCCGCGCTCGAAGAAGGAAGCGAAGATGATCTGCTCCTTGACGTCCTCGCTCGGGACTCTTCCCCAGCGGCGGCCCTCCACTCCACCTCCGTCTTCAGCCGAAGCAACCCCGGTCCACCAGCGCCTGGATCTTGGCCTCGCTCATCGTCGACTGGACCCACGCCACCTGCGGGTCCGGGATGCAAGCCGCCTCCGCCGCCATCTCACTGCTAGGGTTTGAGGTGGATCTAATGTGGCAGAGGGTCTTGACACGCATGCGCTGGAGGAGCACGGCGCGGAGCGGCGGCGCTAGCACGAGCCTAGCCGGAGGAGGAAGATGGGCGCGCGGGCACGGGAGCACGGCGGTCGCAATGTCGCTGTAGCGTGAGAAAAAGCGGGAGCGACGGGAGCGAGAGGAAGAAGATGAGGGGGATGGGGTCAACCCCGCCCCGGCTCACTCAATTTATAGAGGGGTCCACTGAATCTATCCGTTGCGGCTCCTTGCTCCGTACAACACGCCCCAACGGCTCAACCCCGAGAAGTTCGCGAGAAGATTAAGGCGGATTTTTCGCTAACAGACCAAGTGCTACGACCTAAATATGAATTTAGGTCGTCAGTCAAACAGGAAGATAACATCAGGTTGTCCTGATGGCAAACACGATTTGCAAGCCCCCACATCATATAAAATCAGGTCTTTGGCGAATCATTTTGCCAAATCGACCAAGTACATGACAGAAGAGAGCGAACGTTACATGGACCACCCAAAGTTACAAGTCATCTACGACCTCACTGGATCCAGAATCCAAGGGTGTGTATCGGCCTACAACCTTATCAGATCCAGAACCCGAGGGTACAAGCCACCTACGACCTTACTGGATCAAGAATCTGAAGGTACACAAGTCACTTACGACCTCATTGGGTCTAGAACCCGGCACACAAGATAAATATACTACAAGGCCTGAGCTACTCAGAGCGGTCACCGCGACCTACTCTGCTGAAGCAGAGCATGTCGCGAGACTTCTCCTAGAATCAAGACCTTGATGGCGGCCTTGTGGGGGACTAATTTAGGATAGCACGCAATCTAAGGCATGCTCGGCTCCAACTATTGGAATGGAGACACGAGCTTGCTCTTCGGTGCGGAACACCAAGCTCTGGTGAGCCCCCGGTGCTCACCAGAGACGTCTTGCTATACCTCCAGCTCGAACAGGAGCACCTCCAAACTCTGCCTGGTACCACGCAGAGGCTGGGCTCAGAGGATGGAGATGTTGCCTGCACTTCGGGAGAATTCTCCTAGCTTCAAGTGTCTACAAAAACACAGCTCTACATTCTGGTGGATGGTCGCATGCCCATGGCATGGCCTCACAACTACCCTGCGGCTTCATAGCTCAACGATGCTCGGTGCTTGCCTCCTCCAAACTCATGGTGCTATTTATAGCCGATGACGCACCTCAGGCAGCTGGCAAAGTGATGACACTGTCACCACATGATGAGGAGACATGTAGTCTGTGCATCATTAAAGGAGACGACATTACTTTTCCTGACTCACGACGCCTTTGTCGTTTATGCATCAATGATGCCTGAGCCCCGCCGCAGAGGTCACATGGCTACAGTAACTCCTCGATCAGTGGACAGCTTGTCGTTTTCTGGGAGGAAAGAGCATCTCCGACCACTGTTGACCCGTCACCTGTAGTTTACACTACACGACAAAACCTGACCCTGCGTCGGGTAGCTCTGCGCCTAACCTAGCCCTCCTTCGACGACGACTCCACGACCTTCTTCTATGAACTGATGAATGTTATTTGCACCCGCTAGGCTCTGCGTCCTAGTGCACTTGCTATGGCTCTTCATGTAAACGAACCTATCCCAATTAGCCTATATTTCTGTTTCCTGAGCAGAATGGTCGTAGGTTCGATTGAAGACCTTCCGAGGTAGGCGTGCCTCGCTGCTCTACCAGATCCTTCAAGGCGCCTGGATATCTAAAAGTACTATGGAGATCAGAAGCATCATGGAGATCTACAATTTTCGTCGGGCCCCCGTGATCGGTGTGCCTATTGATGTGGTCGCCAAAACCTTAGCATCATGGCTCTGCTGGATAGCTAGCAGCTATGCTAGTCGTCTGGACACCAAAACGACCTCCTCGAGGTCGGTGTGCCTTAATACCTAGGTCTTGCAATATCTTGGTATGACTACGGCCCTGCCAACCTAGTTGGGCGCCCCGGATGCGTGACCTTCTAAGGTCGGTGTGCTATCGTAGCCCTGCCAGCCTGCTCTGGACACCATGGATTTTACGTCGGGAACGAAGGCCTCCATGTGGGGGTGCGCGTCTGATGGCCCTGCCAAGTATCTCCGGTGCTTGGGCGCTTCTGACTTGAGACCTTCCTGAGGTCGGCATGCCTCGGGTGGCTCTGCCAGACTCTTTGCAGCTATGCAAGATATTTGGGTGTCTCTACACTCCATGCGTTCAAGATCAATAGATTTTTGGCTTCATCGTCGACCAAACATGGACATTGCAAACTTCAGCTACGGCATCTTCAACGACCTCTTCATTCGACGCACCTTTTTAAGACCTTGCTGGGTATCCTCAGATACTGGACATTGTTGATTTGAGGCCTCTTCGAGGTTGGCACGCCTACAAGGCCTCCACGAGGTCGGCCCTGCCAGATTCCTTGCAGCTATGCTAAGGAGATCTGGGTGTCTCTACACTTCGTTCGATCAAGACCACGACTCAGTTTTCTTCTCTTTTTGAAGCATCCAACCAGCCATGTTGTCTGTTTAAATGCTCGGGACTACTCTACGAGTGCGTCTTCGACGCCCTCTTGTTTTCCTCGTCGTACCGACCTGTTGGGAAATCTGTTTCTCATCACGTCGTTACTCGACCTATTTTTCTCTTCTCTTCTCTTTTTTTGGACCATCATACCGGCCATCCTGCCCGCCATGATGCTCAGATACTACTCATGAGTGCATCTCCGATGCCCTCTGAATTTTTTCATCGTCGTTTCGATCTATTGGAAGTCTGCTTCCTATAGGTCGTCACTCGACCTCTCTTCGTTCGGCAAGACTACAAACAGGTCGGCTGCTAAGCTGATTTGTTTCTTTTCTTTTTGGACCGACGTGCATGCTATTCGACCTGTCGATAGCTCTACGACTTTGTCATGACCTTTCTAAGGTCGTTGCGCCTACACCTCGCTCGGGGGCTTGTGAGACATGGGTACCCCCTGGGTCCCCACGGACCAGGCTCACGGCCTTCCCCGACAAGTGGATCCGGCCTACTAGAAGATCCGCCGACCTGTCAGTGGGCCCAACCGACCTAGTTGGCACCCCACACGACCTCCTGAAGACCTTCTATAAGATTCCCCAGACGACCTGATCCATCACGACCTCAAGACTTGGCGTACAAGACAAGACATGACCTCGGTGGACTTCGCCTAAAGCAGACCGACGGGATATGGCAAGATGTGTAACGTAGACTTAGGTCTCCTGGTCATAACCGACCAGGAGTCTGGGAACCGACCTCATCCGCTGTCCAATATAAGGCGGGCGAGGCGACCCCCCTTGTAACTTCACCTCGACCAATCCTCAAGCAATCTACACCGACAACTGGACGTAGGGTATTACTCTCCGGAGGCCCGAACCAGTATAAACTCGTCGTGTTCTCTGTGTTCCGCGTACTCGTGTGCGACCTTCGAGTTCTTAGTCTTAGACTCCTCCCCGCCGAACAAAACCACAGGGATTAACACCCCCGTGGGTTGTCCAGATCTCACCATCTGACAGGACTCATGCCTTGTAACCGACTAGGAACCCACCCCCTGGACTATATAAAGGAGGGCAGGGTACCTTCGAGTTCTCAGTCTCCCGATCACGATCCTCACCGCACATTCTACTACCTCGGGTACCCCCTTGGTAGGTTTGCCGGTCTAAAACACCAACAGCTGGCGCGCCAGGTAGGGGTGATCATCACCACCGAGTGAATTCGAAGGACCTCTCATTAGCAAAATCAATCTATGCAGCCATCAGCGCAAGTCACGGTCAAGCACTCTATTCACAACTCGTTGATACGACATACTACTACGAAGTGCTACTTGCCGGATCGGCGGAATACTCCACGGGTACAAGACTATCGCAAAATCAATTTCATGTTACCTGTTAAGGGTCACACGAGATCAATACGGATTACGAGTTACCCATCCAAGGTCAAATCACAACTCGTCTTCACGTTGAAATCAAGACGGAATCGATTCCATAGTCGTGAAGACGCTACCTGCCAAGAGTCTGCGTACGTATTCGAACCGGAGTGCAACCACACATTTCCCAATAGAAGACAACTCCTAGTCAAAGCGGGCTGTGCAAATCCAGCAAATCACGTCAGAAGCGTGGAGCACTCTCGCTAGCTAGCTGGTGCAAAACCAAATTTTGGAGTATTGTGTTATGCACACACCGAGGGCTACCCACAAGACTCCAAGATCTTTGCCCAACGTACACACTTCATGTACATGAGCAGGGTGAGTACTCGTCTCCTGGCTACACCAGCTCTACCTCAATTACGCAGTGCGCCGCGACTACTCATCTCCCGGTCGCATCGGCTCTACATCGGCCACGCCGTGCACCGCGACTACTCATCTCCCGATCGCATCGGCTCTACATCAGCCACGTCGTGCGCCGCGAGTACTCGTCTCCCGGTCGCACAGGCGCCCGGTCACTGCGTCTCGCGGCGCAACTACTCGTCGTCCGGATTGCACCGGCTCTACTGCGCCTATGTCGTGCATCCGGACGCACCGTCTCGCCACTCGACTTCTCGTCGGTCGGTCGCACTGGCTCTCGCCGTGCGTCCGGTCACTGTGTCTCGCGGCGCGACTACTCATCGTCCGGATTGCACCGACTCGACTGCGCCTATGCCGTGCATCCGAACGCGCCGTCTCGCCGCTCGACTTCTCATCTATCGGTCGCACTGGCTCTCGCCGTGCGTCCGGTCACTGCGTCTCGCGGCGCGACTACTCGTCGTCCAGATTGCACCGGCTCTACTGCGCCTATGCTGTGCATCCGGACCCGCCGTCTCGCCGCTCGACTTCTCGTCGGTCGGTCGCACTAGCTCTCGCCGTGCGTCCGGTCACTGCGTCTCGCGACGTGACTACTCGTCGTCTGGATTGCACCGACTCTACTACGCCTATGTCGTGCATCCAGACGCGCCGTCTCGCCGCTCGACTTCTCGTCGGTCGGTCGCACTGGCTCTCGCCGTGCGTCTGGTCACTGTGTTTCGTGGCGCGACTACTCGTCGCCCAGATTGCACTGGCTCTACTGCGCCTATGCCGTGCATCCGAACGCGTCGTCTCGCCGCTCGACTTCTCGTCGGTCGGTCGCACTGGCTCTCGTCGTGCGTCCGGTCACTGCGTCTCGCAGCGTGACTACTCGTCGTCCGGATTGCACCAGCTCTACTGCACCTATGTCGTGCATCCGAACGCGCCATCTCGACGCTCGACTTCTCGCCAGTCGGTCGCACTGGCTCTCTCCGTGTGCCCGGTCATTCTGTTGTGCGTCATGACTACCCGTCTCGCGGCCGCAACGGATATACTTTGCCTATGCCGCGCATTTGGGTGCCTCGGCACGTCGCGCAGCTCATCGTCGACTACTTCGCCTACACCGCGCGTCCAGGTGCCTCGGCACATCGCGCGGCTCGTCGTGTGGCTCGTCGTCGACTACTTCGCCTCACGCAGGCTCGTACGTCGCGCGTCCGGGTGCCTCCGCACGTCGTGCGGCTCGTCGTCGACTACTTCACCCAGGCCGCGTGTTTGGGTGCCTCGACACGTCGCACGGCTCGTCATGCGGCTCATCACGCCGCTCATCGTCAAATACTTCGCTTACATCGCGCGTCCGGGTGCCTCGGCACGTCGCGCGGCTCGTCGTCGACTACTTTCCTTACGCCGCGCTATTGACGGTGAAAATCCGTCAACCTAGCCATGAGTTTACCTTCGGTGTTGGCATGACTTTTGTATCTTATCCATTGGTACTAACCCCTGTGGTATAACAAGTTCACTTGTGCATGTCGGTTTTGGAGTTAAGTGTTTACGCAGGGTTTTAACGTTGAAAGCAAGACTTCCGGGATAAGTTCATTAAGCACCTCATGACAAGACCTTGAAGCCCGGCACAAGTCAAGCAATGAAGTGAACATGACTCCAAAAGCCCAAGGACCAAGCCCGAGAAGATGACAAACTCCGAGGACCTAGCCAGAAAAGTGCTGAATCTTGCAAGACAAGGAGCTTCGTCCAATTCGGAGAGAAACCGACGACAAGGGCCCACATGCAAAAGGGGAGAGGATCTAGAAGACGAGAGAAGCAACACCGGGCGAAGTAGGCCACAGACCGGGTCGGGAAGGGCCCGAGCCGGTCGGCCCGAGCCGGTCGGCCCAGGCCGGGCGGCCCAGCCTGTTCCGGGGCCCAGTCGGCCTCCCCTTTGACCTAGTTGCATCTCGGGCTATTTATAGTCCCCTGACCGAGAGCCACGCATCAACCAATTCGTCATCCGCCGCCGAGGAGCAGAGAAGCTTGAGGGACACCATCTCGGAGATGAGGGTCATGCTAGTTGTCTAGGGTCTCCCTAGCCGACGTGGGAACCTTGCATGGAAGACCACGTCGGAGCTCCGGAGCAAGGATCAAGATCGAGGTAGGGCCCCGGTGGTGATCTTGTTCATGTAATCATTCATGGTGAAGTTTTTATAGTGAATCCGATTTCTAGCGATCAAGTGCCTTCTCGATGATTTTGTTTTCTTCTTGGTTTTGCTTATTCCCCAATCTATCTATAGCTAGATTGCTTAGGGTGCTCTTGTAGCCGCGGTGGCTAGAGGTGCATACCGGACCGGCCAAGTGTTTTCAACTTGTTCTTATCGAACTCGCCCTGGACTACCCGCATGAGTAGGGATACGTTGTGACAGAACGGGGGTTCCGAAAGGCGGCGTTTTCGGAGTCGGATGGAAGGCCACGATTTAAAGATGCTTTTAATGAGATTCGCTTTTCTATCTTCATCTATCTTGTTTGGAGCTACAACATATGCATGATCTAGACTCTCTAGATCGGTTATCTCTTGCTTTCTCTTGTTACCTCTTTAGTAGATTAGATTAGATGTGTTTTCTTTATGAGTTAGTAGATTAGATGCAACTTGTCTTCATAAGATAGTTTACCTTGCTTTACTAGGTTGAATCCTTGCGTTGCACATTGATCCACGGATTCAATACCTTGGGTTCACCACTTGACTACGACGGGAGACTTGTCCGCTTGCAAGTCTAAACGAACTTTGATACAACTATTAACCGTCAACAAGCCCCTTTTCTGGCGCCGTTGCCGGGGAACAAGCAATCAAGATCCGATCTACTATCGCTTATTTTTCAGTTTTTCTTTTGATTTTCTTTCGCATCTCTTAAGTTTGATCATCCCCAAAAAGAAAAAAAAGAATCTATCTAATCTAGTTTTGATCAACCCTATTTTTTCTTTTGTTAGATTTTTATTTTTGCTAACCCTAACCGGAGATGGTTGGCTACCTCTCCAAGAAACCCAAGACTTTTTTGTGGATGATCCAGGAAAACTTTACATGCAAAGGAGACATGCAACACAAGCTAAAGGGTTGGAAACCCTAGATTCAAAAGTCAAACTCGAAGGACCATCAAAATCTCCAAGGGAATCACCACCTCCAAGTCCAAAGGAAGATCAACCTCAACAACCGGAGCGCGAGATCAAGCTATGCACCCCGGACATCGTTGATCTTCCTATCATAAACCTTCAAGATGCCGGAAGGCCGTTCAAGATCAAGAGGAGGGTGGAGAAGATGGAGATAGAGAAAGAAGCTCAACACCTAAAGGCTGCCAAGGCAAGATCCACATGCGAGGATTGTGAGGAGCACGACCATGTCCAAGAGGACGCCGTCACTAAGTTCAAGGCTATGGAGAAAATATTGAAGAATTTAGATGGCAAGGTGACGAAGGTCGGAAGCTCTATACGTGAAGAGTTCATCGTGATGAAGATGCTAGAGACGCAAGTGGGACAACTTGTCGGCCAACCGATGGGTGACAAAGGAGAATTTCCGAGACAACCCCAAGGTCCCAAGAAGGCGAAGGCTACTCATACTCGTTCGGGAGAGATGGAGGATCACACTAAGAAGACCATGAAGATCACGACCGAAGGACCGGAGTTTGAGATGCCGAGCCACTACATGAAGGAAGTTGTTGCATCCGTCAAGACCAAAGGACAAAGCCAGCCTGTGAAGACCAAAAAAAATGACTAAGCCGAAGTGGGTACCCAAGATTGCAATGCCCGCAAAGAGTGTTGATCCGAAGTAATCAAGTGAAGAAGTCTAGCCATGGACTATAAACGAAGCGCTAGGCGGGAGGCAACCCGTTTCGTCGAGTCAAGAATAAGCTACCAGGAGGACAACCCGAATCCAGGTTTTTCAAGTCTTTTTAAATATAATTCAGTTTTGAATTTTACTACACAAAACATTAGACTTAGAATGGTTGAACAATATTAGAGACATAATTCTTGGTTGAATATTTTGCTTTGTCATAAACCCTTTGCATGAACCCTCCTATGTGTTTGTTCGTTCTTTTTCGAGAAACCACAACCAAATAATTTCAGAACCTAACTCAACCCTTCACCCTCATTATGGTGTTGTGGTTGACTTACTTTTTCATGCTAAAAACACACGAGTAGAGCCACGACTTATACCTAGGTGTTAATTAAATTTCAGCACGTGGTAGGACTCGCGTGAACCTAGAAACTAAACTTTTGGTTGGTTTAAAAATCCTTATCCTTGGTTTCTCTAAGATTAGAATTTTTCTAAGCCTCATTTAATTTTGTTTTATTCAAAATCTTTTCTCATTTAGCCAAAATTAGAACCTAAACCTATGCCCCCATGATCAAGCCGGGAAAAGTTGCTCTCAACCAATGAAGGTAAACTATACCGGTGAGACCGATATCAACGTAGTCGGAAAATATTTTCGACTTACATTTGTTTTTAATGGTTTAAAAACTTCTCTAAATTTATGCTTGAGTTCTTGCATGGCTCTGAAAAATATTTTTAAATTTCGAAATTAGAGGAGTGCTTAACCTTAAACACACTTAAAGGGGGGCAATCTAGTTTGAATTAATCAAGCATGCACCATTGGATACTCTTTCATCAACTTTCACCAAGTCCACATGCAAAGGACAAGCATGGTGGGCACCAAGCAAAAACTTTGCAGGAATTTCATGGTGACATGTGAAGCAAGTGGAGCGAGGGAGCATGGACATGACTCAAGGCATGAAGCATCAAGTGGAAGGACCAATGATGCAAGAAAAGGAGTGGACGAGAGTGTTTGGGCGGTGCAACTCGTGGAGCACGCGGGCAGGAAAGTTGTAGAGGCGAAATGATCGTGCTGGAAGAAAGCCGAGGCGGGGAGGAGCACCAGGCCACCCAGGCCGATCGGCCCAGGCCGGCCGGCCTCCCCTACTAAGGAGCCCCCGGCTCCCGTTTTCCGCAGTAAGCTTCCCTCTCCTTCCTCAGTTTGTGTGTTCAAGTTTGTGTGCCCAGAACCTCCGTAGACATAGCCAACCTTCCCAAGCTTGATAGCTCAAAAAAATCCACACCCTTAATCCACTCAAAGTCCACATCCCGAAGTAAGATTTTAAGTGCCTAGTTACCGGTTGCAACCCGGAGTTTTAGTGGAGAGAAGAGTGCAGCAATCATGGAAGAAAACTACAAGCCTTTTCACCAAAAAAGAAGGGATCATCGTCGTCTAAGCCATCATCGACAACCTCTTCGAGGAGGCACTCGGTTTCCGAGTCTCCTTGGAGTATGGAGGAGGACACGACACCACCAAGGAGGAACCACACTCTTCTCCTCGGTGGCACGACGACCACACAAAGCTCGTTTATGAGGTTTACCAAACCTCAAGGACATATGGAGGAGCCGCCCGTCCAACCTCACCACTTGACACGATCATCCGCTCCACCTCCATACGCTCCGTGGTATTCCAATGGGTTTATCATCACAACGGAGGAGGAGGAGAAGAAGCTCGCTCGCCTTGAGTAGAGCCTTGTAGCGAACATCGACATCAACGACCAAGCTCTCCACATATTGGGTTTTCATACGGGACACCGAGGTTGGGTGCAATTCTCTAACGGAGTGTCGGCAAACACCCACAAGGAATTCGCCTAGGAAATTTTCATGACCATGGCGCATATCCTTGATGGAGTGCTGAGTCTCTCATTTCGTTTGGAGGGAGCCCACAAGTAGAGAAGAAGGAAGACACCGTTGGAAGGGTAACCTTGATCAACGATGCTATTTCTAGCACCTTGATGGGGTAATCTCCTTTCATCCATGGGTTGCAATTGATCTTGAGATGTGATCACACTTTGTTGGATTATCTATCTATCATCTTCTGTTGAATATTCTTTAATGCTTAAGGCTAGCAACCATGCCGTAAAGGGAGTAAGGCCCCAATGCTTCCTTGGATCCATTCAACACAACCCCCGCTAGATTAGATTAGTTTTCATGTTCAAAACGATTGCATGTTCTAGTATCGTAGACCCATGGGCGAGTGTCTCCTATTTTCAAAAAGGAGCTCCGGAACAAGTGGATGTGCATGAAGGCACATGGGAAGGATATTGGAGTATGATCGCGGGAGGAGACCATCAACGAAGAAATACTATCTGGAACCCCATCATCCAAGTGTGTCATTTTTGTGCAAGTGGATTTTTGGGAGAATAAGAGAGACAAAGATAACCAACATGGAGTTGAATTGGCTTTACTCGGCTTTGATTGTCAAGTGGCCAATAGACCCCACTCACCTATGATCAACCGGTGGTGTTGTTAAGCAACATCGAGTTCGGGAGATATTGGTTCGGGGTGTTGCCTCTCCATATTGGCTATCTCTTTGAAACTGAGTATTACAAGGAACCCGAATCATCTCCTACCCGGGACTTCCCTAGTAATATATGAAGAAAGGAAAATATATAAGTGAAGATGAGAGAGGAGGCTTCAAAGTGGCCTAGGTTAATTTGCCCCTTTCGGAAGGAAGGTTAAGACTTTTTCTTGAGGGGAAGAAGATTGGTTAGAGGAAGAACTTCTTGTGCCGGCGAAGAAAAAATAAAGGAGAAGGATTATAGGAGAAGGTTCTTCCATGGCCCAAGAAGGAAGTGCGCAACAAAAATTATGTGCAACCATTTGGAGGAATTCCGGCGCCGCCGAGTTACTACGATGGTGTACCAATGCAAGCATGGGGGAGTGGTGCAGCCATACCCCCACCAATTTTTGCGGTGCCCAACGTAGACTTTGCGGAGTCATATGCACACCTTCCTCAATCACAACAAAATGTGTCCACCATTGGAGGATACGCTGCAAGGAAACATGCAAATTATTGCAGCCATCCAAACCAATGCAAACCAAATGAGTGAAGGTAATGCAAACATCTCTTATGATCTTTGACACCTTCACTTAGCACCGTCAACGATTCATAGGAGGAGTGGTGCATTCCTATTACAAGTAAGGGAACAACAACCAAGACTATCAATATCAACCACCGGCGGAAGATTAGAGAGAGGAGGAGCTTTAGTTATCTTTCCTTTACCCCCTTTCTTTAATTTTCAGCTTGTTTGCGCCTATGTATGCGTAGTGTTTTCAGTTCTTATTTAAATTTCAGCTTGTGTTAGTTTATTTTCAGCATGTGTGTTAGTTTTATTTTCATCATGAATGAAGTCACCACCAAGTTTTTACCTTTGGTAAAGTTACAAGGTTTATGCCATGATGATATATGATTATAATTACCACTTTGTTTATCATTGTAATTGTTTTATGCATATTTAAACTAGTGCTCTCTTAAAATACAAATCTGAAATTATCTAAATGCTAGCTTAATCTTTAGCAGAGGTTATGATAAAAATAAAGACCCATAATGTTTTATGTGCTCTCAAGTTTTAGATGGATTAAAGATGATTTATTTTTGTTCTTAAAAGTAATGCTAACCTTGTCATAAATACCACTTGCGTGTTGCTCTACCTATCCAGAGCCATATAAATATTTGAGTGCAAAAACTTAGTATACAAGATTTATTTTTGGGTGAGTTATTTCAGGCCTTGATTTCTCTAGCCCGAGACTGAGAAGCTGGTCATTCCGTTTTTGCGTATCTATCTTATTGCTAGCCTTTATATCAGTGCATTGTGTATCCCCACATCGGAGATCCCACAAACCTCGCTAGATATCCATCCTTAAAACCAAATATCATCTTTTGTGTTTACCTCCTTGACCACAACCTATCGTTGAGTATGGATCATCAATTCAAGAAAGATCGATGGTGCCAAGATTGAAGATTTCAAGTATCTCTCCAAAGGAAAAGTATTTCCGGTACCTACCTTATTTATCGCCTCTTTGCTCAAGGACGAGCAACGTCTAAGCATGGGGGAGGAGGTAGGTATGATGCAATTTTAGAGTTCAAAAGGGGAGCAAATAAAAAAGTTCAAAGGGGAAATAAAAAAGTTCAAAGGGGAGCAAATAAAAAATCAAAACTCCGATGTGAAAGTCTCGTTACCGAATGTATGACAAAAAAATGATGAGAAAAAGAAAGAAAGAAAGAGATATATGAAGAGAAAAATATGAGTATGCGCAAAAAAATAATAAATAAAGTGAACTCCCCGGTTCTCTAAAGTGCATTAGGAATTTCAAGGCTTCAAGATTAAAAGATCCATACTCAATTTTTCAACCATGTGCAATCCGATAACGAGGACTTCCTTTGTGCCTCGGGATCACTCTTTGCCATTTGCACATGTCCACCTATCTCAAGTGTGTGTATTTTTCCCTCTCCCCTCCTTGATATAACATTATTTTCCAATGACCTTTTTGACGAGTTTCGGTAAGACTTTGAGAAGCTTGTCTTGTTTTGACAACATCTCATTTATAATATCTTGTTAGGACTAAACTTTCCCAAAAAGCTCCATATAGAAGCCTACCACATAAATAAATGCTATGAGAGGGAAAGGAGTAGAATAAATAGGCTTGAGAGACAAGATGAGATGAGAGTTCATGGGCAAGATGCAAGGTGGTTCAAATTTGTGAACTTGGTTTAGCTCTTTTTCATCTTGTTCTTTATTTCAAAATTTCCAAGATCCATTTGAATTTTGGGAGCATGTTAATACTTGTGGGATAAGCTTAATTAAATATCTACCCTCCGTAGGGATGAAGGCTAGTACATTATGGAACTTTAACGAACTAAACTTTTGAGAGCATTATGTTTTTTTCATGTATGATCAAGTGCAAGGTTTAAACAATGAAGGGCAACGATGATATCCATCGAAGGGTTACTCGAGGACGAGCAAGGTTTAAGCATGGGGGAGCTGTTGACGATGAAAATCCGTCAACCTAGCCATGAGTTTACCTTCGGTGTTGGCATGACTTTTGTATCTTATCCATTGGTACTAACCCCCGTGGTATAACAAGTTCACTTGTGCATGTCAGTTTTGGAGTTAAGTGTTTACGGAGGGTTTTAACGTTGAAAGCAAGACTTCCGGGATAAGTTCATTAAGCACCTCATGACAAGACTTTGAAGCCCGGTACAAGTCAAGCAATGAAGTGAACATGACTCCAAAAGCCCAAGGACCAAGCCTGAGAAGATGACAAACTCCGAGGACCTAGCCAGAAAAGTGCTGAATCTTGCAAGACAAGGAGCTTCGTCCAATTCGGAGAGAAACCGACGACAAGGGCCCACATGCAAAAGGGGAGAGGATCTAGAAGATGAGAGAAGCAACACCGGGCGAAGCAGGCCACAGACTGGGCCGGGAAGGGCCCAGGTCGATCGGCCCAGGCTGGCCGGCCCAACCTGTTCCGGGGCCCAGTCGGCCTCCCCTTTGACCTAGTTGCATCTCGGGCTATTTATAGTCCCCTGACCGAGAGCCACGCATCAACCAATTCGTCATCCGCCGCCGAGGAGCAGAGAAGCTTGAGGGACACCATCTCGGAGATGAGGGTCGTGCTAGTTGTCTAGGGTCTCCCTAGCCGACGTGGGAACCTTGCATGGAAGACCACGGCGGAGCTCCGGAGCGAGGATCAAGATCGAGGTAGGGCCCGGTGGTGATCTTGTTCATGTAATCATTCATGGTGAAGTTTTTATAGTGAATCCGATTTCTAGCGATCAAGTGCCTTCTCGATGATTTTGTTTTCTTCTTGGTTTTGCTTATTCCCCAATCTATCTATAGCTAGATTGCTTAGGGTGCTCTTGTAGCCGCGGTGGCTAGAGGTGCATACCGGACCGGCCAAGTGTTTTCAACTTGTTCTTATCGAACTCGCCCTAGACTACCCGCATGAGTAGGGATACGTTGTGACAGAACGGGGGTTCCGAAAGGCGGGCGTTTTCGGAGTCGGATGGAAGGCCACGATTTAAAGATGCTTTTAATGAGATTCTCTTTTCTATCTTCATCTATCTTGTTTGGAGCTACAACATATGCATGATCTAGACTCTCTGGATCGGTTATCTCTTGCTTTCTCTTGTTACCTCTTTAGTAGATTAGATTAGATGTGTTTTCTTTACGAGTTAGTAGATTAGATGCAACTTGTCTTCATAAGATAGTTTACCTTGCTTTACTAGGTTGAATCCTTGCGTTGCACATTGATCCACGGATTCGATACCTTGGGTTCACCACTTGACTACGACGGGAGACTTGTCCGCTTGCAAGTCTAAACGAACTTTGATACAACTATTAACCGTCAACAAGCCCCTTTTCTGGCGCCGTTGCCGGGGAACAAGCAATCAAGATCCGATCTACTATCGCTTATTCTTCAGTTTTTCTTTTGATTTTCTTTCGCGCAGCTCGTCGTCGACTACTTCGCCTACGCCATGCGTCTCGCACTAGCTCGGCTCGTCACGCGGCTCGTCGTCGACTACTTCGCCGACGCCATGCGTCTCGCACTAGCTCGGCTCGTCGCGCGGCTCGTCGTCGACTACTTCGCCGACGCCGTGCGTCTCGCACTGGCTCGGCTCGTCGCGCGGCTCGTCGTCGACTACTTTGCCCACGTCGCGCGTTCGGGTGCCTCGGCACGTCGCGCGGCTCCTCACGCGGCTCGTCGTCGACTACTTCGCCCACGCCGCGCGTCCGGGGTGCCTCGGCACGTCGCGCGGCACGTTGTGCGGCTAGTCGTCGACCACGCGCCGTCTCGCCGCTCGACTTCTCGTCAGTCGGTTGTACTCCCTCTCGCCGTGCGCCCGATCGCTCCGTCTCACGGCTCAACTACTCCGTGCGTCGCCACTCGACTTCAGCCACACCGTGCATCGCGACTACTTGTCTCGCAACAACACCGACTCTACTTCGAGTACGTCGCGCGCCGCCGCGACATCATCTTCCGGTCGCATCGTGTCGACCACTCATCTCGACTAGTTTTCCAAACTAGTCGAGAACGGCAGTCACACCCCCAACAACTAGTCGGAATCAACTCTGACTAGTCAACTTCAGCAACAACCGTCGCGACTCCATCGCCGACTGCCACGGCTTCATCAACAGTCTGCTCAGGCAGCAACAACTAAGTCATTTATTTAAATGATTATTGTTTTCTTTTCTTGGCTTGTTTTCCTCATCATGTAGGACAACTTGCCGACTACTCATTTGTGTACGCTGCTCGGCGGGTTTTCACGGAAGCTACACTCTGCTGACTACTCTTTGGGTTATATCGATCAAGTCACCACAAGCCTACTTCATCAACTCGGGGGCTATCCCAAGGAGGCAGCTTCTAAAGTCCGCTCCGTGCGGCAACTTAAAGTCGACTCCGGTCGCACTTTCGCCTGCTCCGGCAGCATACTGCGTGTGTAAGCTTCGATGGAACCTAGCTGTAAGTAGCCCTCGGGTCCTGGCGACGATGGAACCTAGTTGCATGTGGTCTTCACGCTCTGCACCATGGGTCCAAGTACCCTAAGTACTCGCGCTCCGTACCTTGGGTCTGAAATCCATGGCCCAGGTACACAAGTCGACTTCAGTCGCACCTTCAAGCCTGCTCTGGCGGCAATCGTACCTTGGGTCATAAATCCATGGCTCGGGTACTTAAGCCCACTCCGGTGGCACAAGTCGACGCTAACAGTCGCACCCAAGCCCACTCCGGTGGCACAAGCCAACTTTGGTTGCAATCTTAAGCCCGCTCCAGCGGCAAAACTATTCGTTTTCTCTGATTTTTCATTCGCTTTGGCTTTCCGGAAAGTGCTTTTGGTTTTTTCATCTTAAGTCCACCCCGTGTCGCGCAAAAGTCGACTACTATAGTCGCATCTAAAGTCCGTTTCACACTGCAATCTAAAGTCGACTTCCCAAGTCGCATATCAAAGTCCGCTTCGCGCGGCAACTAAAGTCGACTTCGGTTTTCAAGTTGCATCTCAAAGTCCGCTCCACGAGGCACAAAGCCGACTTCGGTTTTCAAGTCGCATTCTAAAGTCCGCTCTGCCGGCATATAAAGTCGACTTCAGTCGCATCTAAAGTCCGCTTTGACGGCATGACTACTTCTCAAGCTCCACGTCTCGACGCCAAACTACTACTCGGAATCTCTCCAGCTCGGGGGTTGCATTCAAATTACTACTCGAGGATGACTCCAGCAAACTTCGCTTGCTCTCAAAATCGGGGGTCCGCACCAACAACTACTCGACGTGGCTCCTACGGCTCACCTGGCGACGAGATCGGGGGCTGAACGCTACAAGAGTACTCAGATGATGACTTCCGCGAACACTGAAGACCCTTGGATTGATTTGTCAATCGTTCCAAGGCTCGGGGGCTGCTATGCTACACCCATCATTCAATTTTTTCAAGACGAAAGATTCGAAATCAAGATTGACCCTCAGCTAGAGTCTGCGACTCAACCTAAGGCTCGGGGGCTACTCCATATGGAGTGCGATTTTGCAATCGCACCACCATATAATCTCGACTTCAAGACAGATGAGCTGGACCACCTTCCAGCCTCGTGGTAGTTCAAGTACTATTGAAGATTTCTACAAGTAGTACTCGGGGACGCTCAAGAACTGCTCGAAGAGGCTTCAAGACTACTCGAACTACTACTCTCGACTACAACGTGCTCGGGGGCTTGTCGGGTATACTCCCCGGGTACCCATGCAAGGAAGGATGAAGACAGACTCCTACTAGAATTCCCCTGTAATCCTACTAGGACTCGTTCCGTGTAATCCTACTAGGATTCCTGCCTTGTAACCGACTAGGAACCCGCCCCCTGGACTATATAAAGGAGGGTAGGGTACCTAGACGGACACCTGATCTTGACCAACACCAAGCGCAGGGCGCCATACTTGATCCCCCAGACAGGACGTAGGGTTCGCCACCTTGGCAGCCCGAACCTGTATAAATCTTGTGTCCCGTGTCCTTGCGCATACCTTCGAGTTCTCGGTCTCCCGATCACGATCCTCACCGCACATCTACTACCTCGGGTACCCCCTTGGTAGGTTTGCCGGTCTAAAACACCGACAGGGTCCCTTGACTACCACGGGGGATTTGTCCGCTTGCAAATCCATATGAACTTCGATATGATAATCTACCGTCAACACCTGACGAAGTCGACACCGAAGCAAAGTGCTGGTCCTGTAAAATAAAATAAACTCTAGGTCGGTGTATCAATTTGTCGAATATAAATGTGATGAAAACTTAGCCAGAGCTAAACAAGCAGATTTTGAGTAATGCTAGCCGGAGCTGAACATTCTTGTGCTATGTTTTGTTTTAAAAAGACATTCCCCTTATCGTGCCTGACACGCATTATGCGGACTCGAAAGTTCTGAAGTTGCAAAGTGTTTCAGCCCTCTACAATGCTCAGCAGGGAGCCTTAAATGTAGCCGACGCATGGGGTGGGGGCTAGGACACAGGTTTTGCAACCATACAACATCGAATAATCATAACGAGAGTCAAGTAGTTAAAGCAAGAACACACATAGAAGGAATAGGCCCCTCAGGTTTGGCGACCCTTAGATTGGCATGGCCAAACCCCTGAGCATGTCGAGGTGGAGGGGAACATAGCACAAGTTAAAAATTTTGAACCCTCAGGTCTGGTGACCTACATGTTGGCATTGCCAATCCCCTGAGCATGTCGAGGGGGAGGGATCACAGAAACAGACAAAAATATGTAGAAGCTGTAAAATATTAATTGCAAACAACACTTAGCTTGTGCATGGAGCCGAGAAGATCGTTGTTTCGGTCGTCGTGGTGGCCGGAGCCATGCTTTGCTTGATACAACGAAGGTCGGTGATGAGCTATGAAGGTCTGCAGCAGGTCGGGCCGAGGTGGTACGCAGGAGCAGCGTGTGGCGCCCTTGAAGACCAACAGCCTGTTCGTTTGGCTGGTAGCTGGTGGTTGGTCTTTGGTTTGTTACGAGAGAAAATCTTGTTAGGCTTTCTTTGATGGCTTTAGTTTGTTCGAGAGAAAATCGCTTTGCTTGTACCGATAAGCCAAACGAACAGGGCGCAAGTCTCGACAAGGTGTCTATCATCATTGCCGCAGGTTGAGCTAAGTCCTGGCGGCTGGCGCTCGTCGCCGAGTCTTCGCATCCATCAGGAACAGGCCAAGATGCAGGTACACCTCACGTAGCAACAATAGAGAAAAAAAAACTTGTGAGCTGCCGTGAGCAACTAACTTGGAATAGAAAAAATAGATATATTAGATTAAAAAGAGAAAAAAGAGCCTGAAGATGACTTCCCTGAATATATTGTATATCAATTTGTCGGCCTCATGCATGCAGTTGGTGATGGACACATAATCTGCTGCACACGCAAACACTCAAGGCCTGCCGCCGATCTTGAATTCCGCCGCATGTACTCCTATCCGCGTAGATAGGTCTCGTCGGGTGGGTGGGCGGATGCACACAGAATGTGCTGCACACGCAAACACTCAAGGCCTACCGCCGATCTTGAATTCCGCCGCATGTACTCCTATCCGCGTAGATAGGTCTCGTCGGGTGGGTGGGCGGATGCCCAAAAAATTTTGACGCGTCGTCCGCTGAACGAAGACGTCGACCTCGCGATTAGATCGGAAGGTGGCAGCGAGCAAGTCGTTGCAGAGATATCCTTCGTGTCGTCGCCGAAGATCATCGCCGGAGCGAACTACCATCACACTGCACGAAGAGCTCCCAATCTACCCCTACCTGGCGCGCCAACTGTCAGAGGTTTAGATCTGAGCAGTCCTCAGGGGTTAACCCGGTGGTTTATTTGTTCGGCGGGGAAATCGAGAGCTAAGAACGCGATGGTTATGCTAGAGTAGCACACGGAAATCATGGCAAGACACAAGGGACAAGGCAATTTTATACTGGTTCGGGCCTCCGGAGAGTTAAACCCTACGTACAGTGCTTTGGTTTGTATTGCTGGCGTGGCGAGATTACATGATGACCTAGCTTGCGTCGATCTTGTCCCCGGGAGGACGCCCTTGCCCGCCTTATATTGAGCGACGGACAAGGTCGGTAGACCGAAGTCCAAGTCGGTTACAATAGGGAAACCTATCTCTAGTCAGTTATAATATGGAAGGCTTATCCGAGCTGCCTTAATCCGTCAGGACTTCCTTGGCTTGCATGTCAAGCTGTCTTCTCGTCTTCAGGCCCACATGTGAGGTCGGGCAAGCCTATGACAGGTCGACGGGTCTTCTGGTGGGTTGGACCACATGTCGGGGATGACCATGAGCCTGGTCAGTGGGGACCCAGGGGTAGCTATGTCTCGTAATGTTCGATCCCTTTTGTGCTATGTAAGTGTTTTCACCGGGCTTGACCCGACAACTTACGACGGAATGATACTTTATTATCGCCGAATGACCAAAGTGGATTGGTTAGGCGATAGTATAATATTTTCCAGGGTGGGGTTGTCACATTACTTGTCGCGCAAGCTCCTACATCTTCTGTTCAGGTCCTTGGAGTTTTACGGCTTCATGCTTTAGTCCTTGGTCATTTGTAGTCATGTTCACTTTGAGTCTTGACTTGTGCCAGGCTTCATTATTATCTTTTCATAAAGTGTTTGATGAACTTTACCCAGGAGTACTTATTTAGGTACTTAAATCCTACGTAAACAACATATTTCAAAAACCACATGGAAGTGCGAACTTGTTATATCAAAGGGGTTAGTACCATTAGATCGGATATCAAATCACAGCCAACATTGAAAATAAACTCATAGCCAGGACTGTCAAAGTTGACCGAGCCTCACGGGAAGCAAGTAGCGTCTCGTCCTGTCGGTAGCCGAGCGGAAGCTACCACGACCGTTTGGAGGTGGACGAAGTCATCGAGCAGATCCTGAGTCAGACAGAACGGACGGCGTTGACAGCAAATCTGACTGAATGGTAGGCTAGGGTAATGTTCATTCTAAATACGATATTCTTTGGTTGCTATAGAACCAATTTTCCCTTTTCTAAATTTTGAATGAATGCACTTATGATCAATTGATCATTTATCTATCTCTATGGGCTTTAAGATATGTTATTATTAGTGTTAGTGTAGTGAAAGTAGATGATGTTTACTAGTAGAGATAAAAGAACACTCTTTGTATGATAAAATTTGAAGGTTAAAATCATGTTTATTTTGGTTTGCGGAGAGTACATCCATGAATCCATGATATGTCAGTAATTGATATGAAATTGTAAGTTCAAGTGAAGATTGAATAAAGTTAGTGTTATTTCGTCCCTTTGAACCGATAAATTGTCAAGAGTGATGAAGTTATCAACAATCTGTCGTTACCCACAAGCACATCACAACTATTGAAAAACAGCCACTTAAATTATACTCTATAGTACTATTAGAGCAATTCCAACAGATTAGCTAAGGGCGCGTTTGCAACCCTGGTCCAGTACAGCCTGGCCAGCCCAACTTGGCCAGGCCTGCGCAGGCCGGTCTCAAGTGCTGCAACCTCACATGTTTGTGCACCTGAACCGAATGAGGTCGGCGCAAACGAGAACGTGTTTGTGAGAAAGACAGGAAACAAATAAGGTTACCTCCACTACAACTCGGTAGCCTTACCATCCTTTCTTTTCTCCTCGTCATTTCGTCGAACAGCCCAAGGGCGTGCAACAACACGACGTCGATGGAGAGGAGGCGGCAGTCTGGAGGTGCCGGCCTCGGAGGAGGCGACACGACGCCGCGACCACGCGAATCGACCTCCTCCTCCTCCTCCGTCGTCTCCGGGCGCGGCCGGCCGTCGCCGTCCTCGTCGCCTCCCGCCGCATCCGTGGCGCGGAGTTCCTCTCGGTCGCCGGCCATGGAGAGCGAGGTGAGGCCGGCGAGCGCCTCGATCTCGAGGTCGACCGTGCGTGCCGCGAGCACGTGGCGAGCTCGTCCTCAAGGCGCGCCATCGCGACCGCACGGCGGCGCGGGCGGCGCCGCGCCGGCCGGCGGCGGCGCGAGGCGACGGATGTCGTCGACCGCCCGCGGGAACCGCTCCGCCTCCGTGCGGTCGCCGGCGCCGTCAAACAAAGCATCGCCCACTCGTCCCCTGCCGCGCCACCGCCCGTCGACGCTGTGGAGTCCCACTGCATCACCACCCTCTCCGCGGCCTCCAGCTCCGCCGCGGCCGACAGTTCCATGGACGGCGAGCTCCGGCCATGGTGACCCATGCCCTTGCCCAGTCGGAGGTGATCCCATCTCCGTTGCGAGCCCACGCGAGCCAACACGCGCTTCACGCGAGCCAGGCTCGGGAGAAACGGAGATTTCCAACGTTTCTAGAGGGCCAGGCTAAGAGAGGATTTTTGGCTCTGAGGAGCCAGGCCACCGCGCGGGTCAACGCCACAAACACGATAAGTTGCAGCCCAGGAGCGCAGCTGAACCCGTGGGCCGCCCTCGCAAACGCGCCCTAAAACATCTTGTATCGCTAAAAAAAGAAAAACAATGCAAATTCTCGTTCTAACATAATCGCCATTCACCTCTCCTCGCGTTCCCGCTCGCGATCCGCTCACAGATTCTGCTCGCTATCTTCCCTCAGCGCGCTCTCCCGCCCTCCTCCTTGCTCCCTCCCGCCCGCACTTCTGCCCAGCGCTGTGACCTCGCGCCAAGGTTGTCGCGACGAGGTCCGACCTCCCTGCTTTTCGTCGTCGCTGGCTCGATTCGTCACGTGGTGAGCTCTCACCTCGATTCCTCACGCCCATAGTACCCCCTTGGGCTCGCCCATCCATTTTGCCCCTCATCTTTCTTGCTCAGCCGCCGAACAGGGCACTCGCCAGCGAGCTCCATCCGTCGTTGCCATGCCGCCCCTAGAAATCGTCTATGCTGCCTCGTTCGTGCTTTGGGGCCGTGGCTTCTGAGCTCCCGTGGACTCAGCGCACTGCGCCCTCGCCTCCCTGCTGCGCCTTGCCGTCCCTCAACCGCCGCTGACACCAGGAGCCAAGGCAGGGGCGAACGGCACCGGGGGCTGGGGCAGGGGCGGGCGACATCGGGACCAGGGGCAGGAGCTGGCGGCTCCCGGTCCAAGAGCGGCGGCACCGGGGCCAGGGACGCGGATGACGCCGGCGCTCCGCCGAGCAGCAAGAGGAGGAATTGACATCAAATGAGAAAGAAAGGAGTTCTGCGGGGACACAGCCACACAGAGGGATGGAGTTGACGACGGAAAAGAAAGATTCATACGAAAAATAAAATAAAAAAGAAGGTGTGGACCCACCGTTTGTATAAGGAGAGTTAAAATCAAAGAGGCCGTTAGATTACTTCACTATTTATGCAATTTTCTTTTTTTAAGTTCTTATAAAGGACTTCAATTTTAGTTAAGATTATATATAAGTTGTTGGAGTTGTTCGAATTAAAAAAAAATATTGTAAACTCAACCGGACGCAACAGTCAAACAAAAGGCCGTTGGCGGGCGCGAGTCAAACGGTCAAACATCGTTGAGCCGTCTAGGGACAAAGCCGTAAATTCCGCTCTGTTCCCCGTGCCCGGCCCCCACCTCTTCTCCCTTTCTCTCTGCGCGGACTGTGCTGCTGCGTTGGGTTGGGTCCAAGTCTCCCTGCCGTGTCGTCTCCACGACTCCACTTGCTGCTCTTCTTCGCTGGCTGCTTGCGGCAGCGACTCCCACCCCCACGCGCTCCCTCCCCTCCTTCCGATATCTGAGATCTCGCCCGCCTCGCCGGCGAGCGGCTGACGTGGGGGTAGAGTCCCGCCTTCGATGGGGAACTGCTGCTCCGACGAAGCCGGCCACGGCGGCGCCCACCCCGTCGGCCCCACCGCCGCCAAGGCCGCCCAGGCCGCCTCCGCGGCGGCCGATCGCTTCCTCCGCTCCCGCGGCGCCGGCGCGTCCACGCAGATCGAGGTACGGACCCCACCTCGCCAACCGCCGCGGCTCTGTGCTTCTATCTCGAGCGGTAGGCCCAGTGGGCCGTGGGGGTACCCGGCGCGGGCGAGGAGCACGGGCACCGGCATGCATTGCGCGCGGCGGCTGCGACGGCTAGGTCTCGCCGCGCGTTGTCACTTTGCCTGTTTTGGGATCGTGTGCGGTGGTTTTGTGGCGTCCGCAGAGGACGCGTGGGGGTAGGCGGTGACTAGTGGTTTCTGCTTGGAGCAATGGGAATTCTCACCATGATTCGGCTGATGCTAGCTATTTGGTCCCCGTTCTGTGAATCTAGGTGCTACCATTTGGCGTACGCAATCTAAAAAGTGGCAGTGCCGGAAAATGACTGTGGCTGGGGACGGGATACCGTTCACATTACTGCATTATAACCTATGGTAATTGGGCGCTGTGCTGATTTGACTGTGCTGCACCCCTGCAGCTGCACCCCTGGTTTGGTACTTTTCCAATAATTCTGGTGGCTGCAGTCAGCAGCTCGTGTGTCATTGCCATTGAGATGCTAGTGTAAAACATGGTCCAGTCATATATCGTTTTATGGCATCCATATTGATTTGTTTGGAAACGTTTTTGGATATTTAATCTTTCGTTGAATTTGTGTATAACATACTTCAAGCTACAGCTGAGCAGCTAAGACCTGTCCCTGTAGCAACTTATTCATTAATGCTATGTTACAGGGTACAACTACCTGTAATTCTTTGAGTAGAATACCTTGGCATTTCATTATTCCTTGTAATTCTGTAAGGGTTTGGTACTAAAATTTTTCTACGTATGAGATCTATGGTCATTTTGCGTTTATTTTATTGTACTGCGTTTTCTGTGGCTTGCAGCAGTAGAGTTTTAGTCTCTGAATACATGAGGCTTGTTTGGTTCTGACAGTATGCATGTTGCAGTTATCTCTCTCTGCATCAAATTTGGGCGATCAAGAATATTTTCCCAAGGTATTCTCCTTGTTGCACCTCTTGCATTAGTGACTTTAATATTGTTCATTTCCTTGCATTTTACTATCTTATAGCCCTTTACCTTATCTGTTTTTGTAAAGAAAAAAGCAACATTCATGAGAGCTACTTATATTGTGTTAAATTATACTTCTGTATCTTCACTGGCATATGCTTTGTCATGCTCTTATTGAATACCATGTTGAGGTGTCTTTGTTTGGTTAAAAACCCTAAAGTGATATTTATTAGGCAGTTATTATTAATTCCATCATGAGACATAATTCCAGAAAGTGTAAAAGGAAATGGCAAGCTAGTTATAGCAGACATAATTACCTTTCCTAGCTCCTCGTGTGCAATGTTAATGAGCTTAGAAATGGGATCCTAAAGTAAAAAGGTAATCTCTTCAGTTTCTTTCTTTTTTGTCGTCCAAACTCTTGTGAACCTCAGGTCATGTTCTCGACAACCCCTTATTATGCTACATAAAATATTTATAAAGCCTAAAAAGTTGCTACTGTTGGCTCTAAACCCACCAGATCAACCTGCAATCACAAGGTTTGCTATCCTAGAACTTGGCAAAGTAGGAGAAGGAATGAGAACACAGCACACACACACTTCTGCAGCACTAGCAGCTGCTGCACGCCTGAATATGAGTGGCAATGAACTGCCTTTTGCCTTGCACTTGGCTGAATACATATACACAAGCCACTACCAACTACCTAATACTAAGGTACACTAGTACCTGTACTTCTGCCACTACTTGGCATGCTTGAAACTACTCATGGCTGTTCTGCCATACTTGAGTATACTAGGGACAAGACAGGTCAGCAGAGTTGACTTCTGCACATGTAAAGAGAGAAAGGGCAGGGAAAAGAAAGATAGCAGCAGCAGCAGATTATGTCTTACAATCCTTCCCCTAATCCTGCTGCCGTCCTCAAGCCCCAATTGCCACCATGCCTATCATCTTCTTCATCTCAGAGAAACGAAGACGCCCAAGAGACTTGGTGAGGATGTCAGCGAGTTGCCGGTTGGTGTCGACGAACTCAATGACATTCTTGCCTTCATCAACGCAGCTCCTCAGGAAATGGAACTTCACGTCGATGTGCTTGCTCCTGTCATGGAGCACCGGATTCTTTGCCAGCGTGATAGCCGGCTGATTATCCACCTTGAGCGCTGGAGGAGCAGCTTCTTCACCTCCTGTGATCTCCTCCAGCAACCGGCGCAGCCAAACCCCTTGGCACGTCCCTGTAGCCACCGCGATGTATTCTGCTTCGCACGTCGAGAGCGCTACAACCTTCTGCTTTAGCGATTACCACGAGATTGGAGCCGGGCCGAGGAAGACGAGCACCCCTGAGGTGCTCCGCCGCCCATCGATGTTGCCCGCCATATCTGTATCACTGAATATCACTAGCCGCGGCGCCTCCTTGTCGCCGGACCTGGGGAAGACAATCCCCTGATCCGTCGTCCCCTTGATGTAGCGCAACAGCCTCTTCACCGCCGTCCAGTGGTCCTCCCGCGGATCCTCCATGAACTGGCTCACGTACCCAATCGTGTATGCGATGTCCGGTCGAGTGTGGGTGAGGTAGCGCAGTCCGCCGATGATGCTTCGGTACAGCGTCGCGCCAACCTTCGCCGTTGTGCTGTTCCGTGACAGCTTCAGGCGCTCCTCCATCGGCGTGGCGCACGGATTGCATCCCGCCATGGCCGCTCGCTCGATCAGCTTCTCCGCGAACGCCTGCTGCCTGAGCCGCATCTCCCCGCTCCCCTGTTTCACCTCGATGCCGAAATAGTAGGAGAGCGCGCCCAAGTCGCTCATGCGGAAGCGATCCGCCATCTCTTGCTTGAATCCGGCGATGTCCGCCGCCCGCATCCCTGTCACGATCAAATCGTCAACATACACGCCGACGATGAGTGCGAACTTTCCCCGCCGCCGCACGTAGATGGCGTGCTCTGTTTCGCAGCGCTCAAAACCGAGCGCTTGGAGCGTGGCGTCGAGCTTGGCGTTCCACGCCCTCGGCGCCTGCCGCAGGCCATACAAAGCCTTGCGTAGCCGCAGCACTTTGTGCTCTGCTCCAGGAATGACGAAGCCTGGAGCTTGCTTGACGAAGACCTCCTCCGCCAGATCGCCATTGAGGAAAGCCGACTTCACGTCGAGGTGATGAACTTCACTGCCGTTCGACGCGGCCAGTGCGAGCAGCAGTCGAATGGACTCCATGCGCGCCACCGGCGCAAACACCTCGAAATCGATCCCCTCGCGCTCTATGAATCCTCGTGCGACGAGGCGGGCCTTGTACTTGACGATGGCGCCGTGCTCGTCGCGCTTCACCTTGAACACCCACTTCAAACCGATCAGCCTGCAGCCGCGTGGAGGATCGACGAGCTCCCAGGTGGAATTCTCCTCAATTGACTTCATCTCCTCCAGCATCGCCTTCCTCCAATTTGCCTCCTTCTCTGCCTCGGCGAACGTGGGTGGCTCTTCTGCGCTTGTGAGCAGTAGCTCTGCGTCGTCAAGGATACAGCTTGCCATCTCGGGCGCCGCTGAGTCCCCGATGATGTTCTCCATGGTGCGGAATCGCACCTCCTCGTCGTCGTGGAATGCATCCACGTGCGTGTCGATGTTGCTTGGTGGAAATGCGAACTCCACCTTGGTTGCTGCCGGCGTTCCGGGCACTGCTGGTGCCGGCGAGCCTTGTGGCGGCGAGTTCTCCCCTGCTGGAGACCACCCGCCCACGCTCCCAGTGCTAGGACTTGGCGGCTCGCTTGCCACCTCGGCGTCCACCGCCGGCGCATCTTCCGCCTCTTCCTCGTTGCCCCCGACGTTCCCGCCACCGGGCTCCACCTTGTATTGGATGGTGAATGTGCCGCCGTTGCTGCCGCCCGCAGCTTCCCTTGTCCCAGGATCCTCCCAATCCCAGGCCGCCATCTCGTCGAAAATGACGTCGCGCGACACCACCACCCTGCCTGCACAAGGATCAAACAGCTTGTATGCCTTGCTGCCTTCCTCGTACCCCAGGAGCACCATGCGTGTACTCCTGTCCTCCAGCTTGCCAATGAATGGCTTCGTGTTCTTCACATGGCCAATGCAGCCGAACGTCCGGAGGAAGGAGACGTCAGGTTGCCGCCCGTACCATGCCTCGTACGGTGTCTTGTCCTTGAGTGCTTTCGTCGGCGAGCGGTTGAGGATGAACACCGCCGTGCTCACCGCCTCGCCCCAGAACGCCGCCGGCATCTTCTTGCTTTTTAGCATGCTCCTCGCCATGCCGACGATGGTTTGGTTCCGGCGCTCCACCACGCCGTTTTGCTGTGAGATGGCGCACCACCCCCTTGTTCGCGTAGTACGTGGCGAACTCCATAGACGTGAATTCACCGCCTCGATCAGTACGCAGCACGCGCAGCTTCTTCCCGGACTCTGCCTCTGCTCGCGCCTGGAACTGCTTGATCGCCGCCGACGCTTCGTCCTTGCTGGTTATCAGTCGCAGCCACATGTACCTGCTGCAGTCATCAACCATCAGGAGGAAGTACCGCCGCTCGCCGTGCGTGGTCGGCGTGATTGTTCCACACAGATCATCGTGGACGAGCTCGAGAGCGCCTCTCGCCCTGTACTTCGCCGCCTTGGGAAACGGCAACCGCCTCTGCTTCCCCGCTAGGCAGCCGTCGCAGAGCTCGCCGGCGTGCTTGATGTGTGGCATCCCGCGCACCATCTTCCCGAGCCGCCCGAGCGCGCCGAAGCCGAGGTGCCCGAACCTGGCGTGCCACAACCACGACTCCTCCGTGCGCTGCGCCGCCAGGCACACCGGTTGCTTGATCTTCAGGCGCTCTTGGTCACGAATGAAGAGCACCCCGTCCTCGATCTTGATCTTGCACCCGTGTTCGTCCAGCTGCCCCAAGCTAATGATGCTGGAACACAGCCGTGGGATATAGTACACATCCGTTAGCGCCCTGTGCTCGCCGTTCAAGCACCTGAAGAGGATGGTTCCCCTCCCGCAAATCTCCACGCGCGAGCCGTCACCGAACTTCACCGACCCGGTGATGCTGCTGTCGAGCTCGGTGAACGCCGACCAGACCCCGATCATGTGGTTGCTCGCTCCGGAGTCCAAGTACCACCTTTGCTCCGCCGTGCTCCCCTCTGCTCCAAGGTGCACCTGTGCGCGTGGTTCGTCGAGGTAGACCCCCCGTCCTGGCGTCTCCTTTGTTCTCGCTGCAGCCTCCTCTGCTTCAGGCTCAACGTCGTGCAATGCACAGAACGTGGCCATCAGCAGCGTCGCCTCGCCGTCGTCTGCCGCAGCGAGATTCGCCACGGCCTTGGGCGTCTTGCGCGGCACTAGGCACTCCTTTGCCCAGTGCCCTGTCTTGCCGCAGCGCCGGCACTGGTCCTTGCCGAGCGGCGGCTTGGACCCCTTCTTCTTCGGCGCCTTCCCGCGCTCCTTGCCGCCGCCCCACCGCCCTGGGATGAGGAACCTTCCCCTCCCTGCGGGTTCGTGTGCGCCGTCCATTCGGCGTGCGTGTAGAGCAGCTCGCCGCTTGCCGTCACGCGGCCCGACCTGGCCGCCGCCCTTCTGGCGAAGTGGTCTTCCGCTGCCGTCAGCCGTCCGGTCACGTCCTCAATGGAGATGTTCGCGAGGTCGAGCATGGTCTCGATTGAGACCGCCACCTGCTCGTACTTGTCCGGCACGATGCGCAGGTATTTCTTCATGGCCTCCTTCTCCGGAATGGCGTCGCCCAGCACCGCTAGCTGGCTGACCATCCCCTGGAGTCGCAGCGCAAATTCTTCATCCGTCTCGCCGTCGCGGAACTCGAGCGAATCGTATTCCCGGCGCAATTGCTGCGCCCGGGCCTCCCTGATGCGCTCATCGCCGAGCCGCATCGTCTTCAACTTCTCCCAAGCCTTCTTCGCCGTGGCATCATCCGCCGAGCCCAGACACCAACTCCGGTGGGACAGCCTTGAGGATCGCCTCCATCGCCAGGAGGTCCTCCTGCTAGTCCGCCGGCCCAGTGGTGACCGCCGCCCACAGTTCTCGACCGCGGAGCATCACCTTCATGATCGTCGACCACTCGGCGTAATTGGTGCGGGTCAACATGGGGAATTGGGCCGCCCTGACGTCCTTGATCTGCCGGACCACCGGGTTGGAGCTGCCGGCGCCCACCTCCTGCAGACGCCTCTCCTTCTCGGCCGCCGCCGCCTTGGCGGCTGCCTCAGGGTCGTCTCCAGCCATCAAGCCCTCGTCACACGGCTCTGATACCACTTGTTGGCACTAAACCCACCAGATCAACATGCAATCACAAGGTTTGCTATCCTAGAACTTGGCAAAGTAGGAGAAGGAATGAGAACACAGCACACACACACACTTCTGCAGCACTAGCAGCTGCTGCACGCCTGAATATGAGTGGCAATGAACTGCCTTTTGCCTTGCACTTGGCTGAATACATATACACAAGCCACTACCAACTACCTAATACTAAGGTACACTAGTACCTGTACTTCTGCCACTACTTGGCATGCTTGAAACTACTCATGGCTGTTCTGCCATACTTGAGTATACTAGGATACAAGACAGGTCAGCAGAGTTGACTTCTGCACCTGTAAAGAGAGAAAGGGCAGGGAAAAGAAAGATAGCAGCAGCAGCAGATTATGTCTTACAGCTACGAGGAAGAGTTTTTTTGGCTAAAAGCCACATTTATTCATAAGGAATCTATGTGCATGAACGTGCCCAATTCCCTGTGAGCTTGTAATACAAACTTGAGAAGCTAACTTGTATTTCAGATGATACTTCACCATTTACCTATATCGCCAAACTTTGCAGCATATTCTTGTACTACTAATGTTGAAGTGAGACCAGAAAACAATAAGACAAACTCCACTTTGGTTCCACTGACTCTGGGCTTGGTTTAATTTACACCCTCAATTGTATCACCTAATTTGCATTTCATAAATTTTAACCAGTGCATATTAATCCTCGTGTGCCTGAATCATTTGTTCCCTATGTGGTTGTCAAGTCATACTCTCACTGGCGATATACACTAATTTACCTCTATTGTCCATACTTAATTTTCCTCTTCTTCCTCCCCTCTCTTTCATCTCACTGTCAAACTAGCCATTCTTGCAGTAGCAGGCTGCAGGTGGTTGCCATGTCCTTACACTCTACACCCATCACCTCATCTGTTATCACGCAGACAACTACTTACGCTTCTACTCTCTCACGTGCTCTGCTGCGAACCAAAGTCTCTCCATTTCCTCTTTTATCTTCTATCAGTTCCTCCTCAATGCTTTCCTCTCCACTTCTCAAGCTTCATGTTAATCTTTGTTTCCATGTCCTTTCTTGAGAGTGCATTTCAAAAATACAAACACAATTGGCCTTTGAGTTAATAAAATTGTTTTCCTTTCTAGACCCTTCTTTGTCCACTGCTTTAAGGAAAGTAGCTACAGCCACCTTTCTCTCTGCATCCATGCTACTTTAGCTCAATATGAGTTCTTATGTTGCCACCATTTTTTAATCTCTCTTGCCTTTTCCCTCAGATTAACCCCATGGTGGTTCTGTATTCCAAAAGGAGAGATGGACCACTTGAAGAAATTGGACGTAGTGAAGTAATTTTAAATTCTTTGAACCCATCTTGGATGACAAAAATCAGTGTGCAGTACCAGTTTGAGGTTCTTCAGCAATTGGTGTAAGCTTCTATCAGTCTTCTGTCATAGTATATATTCAAATTTCTCCATTTTTTGTGTTACCTCTTAACTATCTTATTGCCTAAACGCTAAACAGTAATTTTATTTGCAGGTTTCAGGTTTTTGACATTGACCCACAGTTCCATGATGTCAGTGAAAAGGTGACTGTTGTTGCAATTCTATATTACTTCTGTTCTATTTTCTTCTGCACTGAGTCTTGCTAATAGTAAAGCACCCTCTGATATTATTATCTGGGATGTTCTAAACTGACAAAAGCTGGGATGTCTTCACCCTTCAGGACCTTCTGATCCATTTACTGTTTTGCTTGGGTAAAATGGTTTATATGAAATTAAATTAAAATAGTATTCATTGATACTTCTATGATGTATACCTAATGCCACAAATTTGTTTTGTGCTTAGAAATATTAGTTATTTGAATATATAGAGAATAATATAATACTTATTTTGGGCCTAAAATCTCTACATTAAATTCATTTCTTTTACTCAATTTTTCTTGAACACCTCTATAATTTCAAATGAAAAAGAACTGCATGCATATACTTGATTATGAAAACAAGGAATTCCTACCTATTCAAAGTATAGAACTCACTGATTTGCAGCTTTAGTCTTTTTTTCAGTTCTTCCTTAGATCTCATATTAGTAGCCACATTTCAGTGACCTTATTAGATTCTGCCAAGATACTAGGGGATGTCATTTATTAAGCCTACACCCCTCACTTCTCTTTGCTACTGCTGTGTGATTCTTATGCTAATCTGCTCTGCAATACAGATGCTTAAGCTGGAGGAGCAAGAGTTTCTTGGAGAGGCTACCTGTCTTTTGTCAGAGGTATATTTCTTTTGGCTTTTGGAATTGTTATTTTTTTATGGTGTATATTCTTCTCCAGAGTAATGCTCACTTTGGTGCACACTGCTGATATACCTTATTTTGAGCAAGAAAAATAGTTCTGAATTTCCAGCATGGATAGAATTTCAAGGAGCTGACAAAGAACAAATTAAAGAGACTAGAAAACACTATGACGGTGCATAATGCATACACTTCCTAATCTTTGTTATGTTTTCCTGGCTGTGTAACTTGGCTATTGTTGAGTTACGCACTCACCCCCAGTGATCGATAATTAGCAGGTAAGCTCTGAAGCGGAACCTTTTGAAGGCAAACTTAAGCTAATTTGGTATCTGTTTGCTTGCACAAGTCAAACTCGTGGACCAACATGAACTTATCATAAGAACTTGTAGAGCAAATTGCATTACATCACTGAGTTTGTCATGGACGTCTAAGTAGGTTATTGAAATCCTAAACTACAATTTAGGCCACTGAAGGAGTTCAAATGAGTCACTAATGTCCTTAGCAGGCCAGCTAGGTACTGATTGTTGATATCGACCTGTCAACATGGTAAATGGCACATTGGCACAAATTTCCCAACCATGCTTTGTGGCCTTTTTTTTTGGCAAAGTAGTCCCATATCTATATGAGATTCTCAATCTTCTATTTGCGGTGTCTTACTTAGTCTCCTATTTGTGATGTCTCGAGCCTTTCTCTCCTCAGTTCACCCCTTCAATCTCCAGCACTGCCAGCCCAAAAATCCATCACACTGTTGATCCCCACTCCCGGACAGTTAGCCCCATGCCACCCACCCATGAACAATGGTCCCAGATTTTCCTCCGTAGATCCACAAAGTCCCCAACTCCACTTTCCTTGGTACACCATGGTACAGTTGCCCATTATTATGGAGTATGGACCCTGAAACTGAAGTTGTGAGAGCAATGGCTATGATGAATTAGGTAGTGGCTTGGAAACGTCTGTTTGTTCCTGGTCTTTTCAGATGCTGCAGCCTGCAGTTGCTCAGATACATAACATAGAATTGTGCTCCTGTTTAATCATTACACAAGATACATGACATATAATTGGATAGGAAGCTGCTCCTCCGTTGCATGCTTGATAAATGTGTTTTGATTCATGATCAATGAAAGCTGTTACACCATAATGCAACACAATTAGCTTTGGCATGGAGGGAACTAAGGCTGGACGAAAAGCTCGAAGCTCATTAGCTCGCTTGTTAGTGGCTCGACTCAGCTCGGCTCGTTAGAAAATTTGAACCGAGCCGAGCTCAAGTTTTAGCTTGCTACGATAACGAGCCGAGCTTGAGCTGGCTCGCGAGCCCTAACAAGCCAGTGCAGCAGCCAGCAAACGAGCTAATTGCTTGTTGGTAGAGTAGATATAGTAGTAATTTTCTTGAGTACTAGATTGTTTGTTGGCTACTGAGTTCTATGGTTTGTTGGCTTGTAAACATATTATATTTGTTGATTTCATATTTACCTGTTCGCTGTGAATTGTGATTTTTCGAATTTATAACTGCTAACGAGCTGGCTCAAGAGCTTCTTAACGAGCCGAGCCGAGCTGGGTTTCTAGCTCGCTAAGATAACGAGCTAGAACGATCTGAGTTATAATGAGCCGAGCCGAGCTCGATGTCCAGCGCTAGAGGGAACACAACTAGACAGTATAATTCAGCAAAAATTAAAGCCATATCTGCAAAACACCTTGTTTGTGCCATTGTCAAAAAAAGGCTTGCCACATAATTACATTAATTGACTCACTAAACGTGTTTGGTGATCTAAATGCACAAATTTAGAGTTCATTGACCCAAGTGAACCTATATGACAAGTTCCGTGACCCTTTAATGCAATTTACTTCAATTTATAACTTTAACATGGTGGCCTATGGTATGTTTCATATACTTGGACGTCAACATAATATTTCATGATTGCAAAGCAACACTTGCCTGTAGCATCACATGAAGATTAACTTCAAAAATCCTGTAACATTAATATATTCCAAGACTATGCTAATTCTAAGATTAATATTGTTTGTACTTCTGTTGAAGACCAAGGCCAATTTTGCAGGTTATCACCAAGCGGGACAGGCTCCTGACTCTAAAGCTTGGTGTTTCTGAACACAACTTGTCTAATCCTAGCAAATTTGGTGAGCTAACCATTCAGGCTGAAGAAAGTGCAGGTTCAAAAGCAATCATGGAGATGGTATTCCGCTGCTCGGATCTTGAAATCAAGGATCTTCTCACAAAGAGTGTAAGCTTGTGGTCTAATGTTTCTATTCCTCAGTTCTTTTTCTTGTGCAATTTGCACTCACTTTTTTCTATGCTAATCTTTTGGGTTTTTTCTTGTGCCATTTCACTGTTCTAATTTCTAAATATGCGTTATTTGCAGGATACTTTCTTGCTAATATCTAGAATATCAGATAGTGGGATGCCTGTTCCAATTTGCAAGACAGAAGTAAGAAAGAATGATCTCAATCCTAGGTGGAAGCCAGTGATTCTGAATCTCCAACAGATTGGAAGTAAGGCATGAAACTATCTTCTTCCTTTTTACTTCTGTTGATGTTAGCTGTCCAAACCATCTATTCTCAGAACATGTTGTATATGGAAGCAACACTGCACCTTTCAATTTAACCAGAGTGATGCTGATAGTGTGATAACTAAATCAAACAGTGTTTGTTGGTTAATGATGAAAATATTTGTATCAATCTGATTGTTGTTTGTTGTTATGGTTATATTGTGTTGCAGGAGAACCCTCTAATTATAGAGTGCTTTAACTTCAGTAGCAATGGCAAACATGACCTAGTCGGGTAATTGTCCCCTTTTAACTCGTTCCACTGCTCCCTTTCCTTTTCCTTTTTGATCTGTTCATAAGTATGTTCCATGGTGCCTTAGAGCTTGGGCCATTAATACTTGAATTCTAATTTGTTTTCTGATTAGATACCCTTTGTAATTCGACAGCAAGATAGTCAAATCAGTCGCAGAATTGGAAAACATGTACCATAGGCAAAATGGTGAACATTTCTTTGTTCCTGCCAGCAATGCACTTGAATGTCACAGTAAGGAGGTAAAATTTGTTACTTTGGAATATCTTTAAATGTTGCATTATATAAATAGTTTTTCATTCTGATATGCAGGTATTGAAGAGTCAGTTATATGTGGAAAAATATGTTGAGAGCAACTGGCATACTTTTCTAGATTATATTTCTGCTGGGTGCCAGTTGAATTTTATGGTAGGTGTAGATTTCACAGGTATGTGGCAGACATGGTAGTGTACATTGACCTTTCTTTACTTCTGTTTCTCTAGTCATATTTTCGTGTTAATATATTACTCTTGATGTTTACCCTTTGTAGCTTCAAATGGAAATCCACGGCTTCCAGATTCCTTGCATTACATTGATCCCTCAGGTCGGCCAAATGTATATCAGAAGGTGAGCAACTGATTGATCATCCATTTATTATGTTCTGATAACCCTCAGAGACTATGAGCGTGTAGTGATTTTGTGTTCTTCTCTTACTTTTTTTTGGAAGGCAATACTGGAAATTGGTGATGTTCTACAGTACTATGACCCGTCTAAACGTTTCCCCTCTTGGGGCTTTGGAGCAAGACCTATTGATGGTCCTGTTTCCCATTGTTTCAACTTGAATGGCAGCACTTATCAACCTGAGGTATTCTAATTTTTGTTTTTGCACTGAAATGCTTGTTTTCTATCTTCAGAATAATGGCTACTTCTCAAAAGCTGATTTGTATCCTGATTTTCTCATTTATAATATTTACATGGAAGTAGATTTGCTACTTAATTATTTTGTAAAAGTAAAGCTGATTTGGATCTGTTTAAACACACAAGTTGATCTTATCAAACTTCTTCAGGTTGACGGAATACAAGGAATTATGTCAGCTTATATCAGTGCACTTCGTAATGTATCACTAGCTGGCCCTACTCTCTTTGGTCATTTGATCAGCACTGCTATGGCTATAGCTAGCCAATCTCTTGCTGACAATCAACAGAAATACTTTATTTTGTTAATAGTCACGGTATGTATACCTCTAAAGCCATCCTTAAAAAAATGTTGTCTATGATTTTCTTCTTACTGTTAAACTATTTTCCAGGATGGTGTGGTGACTGATTTTCAAGAGACTATTGATGCAATCATAAAGGCATCAGATTTTCCTATGTCCATCATTGTTATTGGAGTTGGAGGGGCTGATTTCAAGGAAATGGAGGTAATGTGAGGTCCAGATAAATGTTTTGTTTTCTAAGTCGTTTGCATTTATTTTGTTCTGGAACTAAAATTGAAATGCTTAGAAGCAGTTACTGCATAGATCCAGCACTACAGGAACTATAAGAGAAAATTTCCATTGGCTGCAACTATAGGAGATCAAATTTCTCTTGGCTCTGAAACTATAGGAGCTTGGATGTATCTAAGATTTACTAAAGTTTCCCTTGTCAAGAAAAAACTATAGGAGCTCAGATAACAGAACTTGATATTCTTTTTTTTTCAGTTCTGATTCTCTAAATGTGACTGCCTTAATATAAATATAATCATTAAATACAGCACCCTGATACTTTATATCAATTGTGATATTGACAAGATTGGTCGACTTTCTATCTTCCTGCCATGGCTGCCTTCTCAACCCATCCACTTTTTTTTTCTTCAAACAACGCAGCCTATCCACATTTTAATATCAAAATTTGTGATGTGCAGTTTCTAGATCCAAATAAAGGAGAGAAACTGGAAAGCTCAACTGGAAGGGTTGCATCAAGGGATATGATACAGTTCGCGCCAATGAAGGATGAACATGGTATGCTTGTGGATCAGAATTTGATCTCTCTTTTTCCTTCAATTTCCTCCCCTGAAAAGATGCAAAATATATCTTTTGCGTACTTTATAGTACTTCCCCTGATTCCAAAAATAAGCCCATCATGACATCAATAATCTCCAATATGGCACTTTTTGACTAATAATATCTGTAAAAAAATATTATTCAAAATATAATAAGGCCCCGTTTGGTTCCCATAAGTAGGGTGACTTAAAGTGCAAAAAGTGCAAAATAAGTCACATGTGAAACCAAACAGCCCTGACTTAAAGTGCTCCAACTTATAAGTTGCATAAGTAGCTCCACCCCTACTTAAAGTGACTTATTTCCACTTTTTCCTCTACCACCCTGTGTGGAGCCCACTGACTTATAAGTCACTGCAACCAAACAGGACTGACTTAAAGTGGCGTGACTTATAAGTCGGGTGACTTATAAGTCACCCTACTTATGGGAACCAAACAGGGCCTAAGTTGTGCAATACGGAAGTAGATTTCATGATGATTACATCAGCCTTATGTTGTCATTCTATATGATTTTTTGGGTTATTGATGGTCAGAGCTGAAGATGTTTGAGTATATTATCCTTTCATTCAATAAAAACACAGAAACTGTTTTCATATAGTTAGCCGGCTGCATTATTTTCTTGTTAATTTCTTCTGTACTATTCCTGTGTTTCTTCATTGTTACTTGAGCAAGACATCAGGTATTAAATCCATCCTTATTCCAGGCAGTGGGGTGTCGACAGTACAATCACTTCTTGCTGAGATACCAGGGCAATTCATGACATATATGAGAACAAGAGAAATCCAAACAGTTAGCTAGTACATGATGCCCTCTATCCGTAGAAGATAAGCCCTCCAATGTTCATTGTTAATATGATTTTGGCCTTTCCATCACATAATTTGTGCCAGTTTCAAGGCATTTGTGCAAGGTAGATAGTATGGATGCCGACATCAAATTCGTGAGCTGAGCTTGAATGACCAGTGGAAGCAAAAGAACTGTTAGGCCAGCAGATCCAAAGAATGCTGTTTGTGAAGAGATGGGAGGGCCTCCACCAGTCCAGCTTAAATTCATGTCACTATTTTTACGAGGCTTTATTCATGTTCGAGTTGGACTCCTAGGCTAGCAATTCGTAATTGGAAAGGTGCAACTGTCATCTTTCTGTGTTGGTACCTGTTTGTAAAATATATCTTTAGGGTTTGAATTTTGTATTACCCTTCTTTTTTTTTGAGAATTCTATTACCCTTCTAGGTTACATTGGAACGATGTACCTTTCGGGATCGTGAATTTTGCATGGATGTTTGCTTCATCCGGCGACCGCGACCCATTTCCTTTTTAAAGATAATGGAAAATGTAGCATATGTTGTGATCCATATGGTTACTGTTGTCTCTTTTATTCAAGTTCGTGGTGGTTAGCAGCTTCCATAAAGCTTCTTGGCAGAGAAGTCACCGGGGTGGTTGACAAAACGAGCACCCACGACTTGAAAAAACTAAGCAGGAGGAATTAAAATCGCCCCACGGTTTAGGAAACCAGTGAATCCTAGCTTCACTAGCAAGGGGATTTTTTTTAAACTACCTGGGTCTCCTGATTGTGACTATACCTCGGCCCCCTCTGACCGAGTAGGCTAGAGGATCACATACCTACGAAGCGCGTGGTGTTTGTATTGTAGTTGGTAGAGTTTTGACACGCACGACGACATGCAACTCACTGCTCGGAGCTCTTCTCAGCAACGTCCTCGACCTCCGCAGCAACCTCAAGCTTGGCAGCGACCTCGACTACGAGCTCACTAGGGAAGGAGGCGGTGGGTCACCGGAGGAGGCGGCGGGGTCGCCGAGGTGGGGAGGAGGTGGTCGCGGTCTCCCAAAGCAGGGGACCCGCGACGACCTCAACCTCGAGCTCTGCGCTTCTACTCCGCCTTGTGTTGGCCTTTGCTTCTTCGCGCGTCGGCTGTGGAGCTCCTCCAGCGCCCCTGCTCTAGATCGAGGTGGGACACACACATAGAGAGAGAGAGAGAGAGAGCACGAAGAGTGAGGGGAGCGGCAGTTGTGATGAGGGAATGAGAGAGAATCCCACGGGAGGGGAGCGGGGAGGCCGCGACCAAAAAAACAAATGTGACTGAGGGAACAGTTGGAGGAGCTACAATAGCATTTTTGCCTCATTTTGAGGAGCGAGATAGAGGTTCTTGCTGGAGTCAGTCTAACACATCCAAGTGAGTTGCACATCCCTCTCTATTAACAATTCCTCGCCTAGAACTTGACCTGACAATGGTTTGGTTTGAACCTTTTTGGTTGGATTTTGGATGTAGTTCAACTTGGTTTGGTTCAAAACAATTTGACATTTATAATGATTTGATTTGGTCCGGTTTAATAGTTATAATGGATGAGAATGATTTAACAATATAATATCTTTGTGTACGTACACTACTAGAGGAACGACCTTTGGTCCTAGGACTCAAATCACATCGGTATAGTTATTTTGCCCCTCGGTACTGATGGCAGCATCAGTACTGGGTGAATCCTTCCACGGGTGCTAAAAAATTCATAGGGTACATCTCGAGTGCATACCTTTACACCCAGTATTAAAGGGTCATCATTAGTACCAGCCATAGCCTCCACTCGCACCGATACCCAAGGGTCCTCGCTCACATGCAGTTTCTCCCTTTCTTTATCTACTCGATCTCCTCCACTAGTTTCAGCTCTCTCACTTCTTTTTTTTATCTGAGTCTTATCCTTTTCTTCAGACCTCTCACTCACTTTGTTCTCTCTCGCAGTTTGCACAAGCACCGGGGAAGACACCGGTGGGGGGTGGCGTGCAACATCCTGGTCGTAGGGGCTCGCTACCCCCAAGGGCTGGCGACGTGTGGCCGGTCGGAAGATGCGGCGGCACGACCCGGGGGTGCGAGCTCGGCCTCCCGGCCCAGGCGCGCGGGCGCAGCGGCCGGCGGGGCTCCCCAAGGCGGGGGTGCGAGAGCGCGGGGGTGCATGCTCGGCCATGGTCCCTGAGGCTCGGTTCTTGTGTTCTTTTTCATTCATGTTCATGTGTTCTTATCATTCGTGTGGTTGCGAATGTTTTGCGATTCTTGTAAATCTATGATTCGTGTACTATGATTCATGTGGTTGTCAATGTCATGTGGATGTATTTATGTGATTTTTGTTTGTGATCCTTGCTAGAAATAGATGATTGAGAATATATGTGATGTGAAATGTGATTGAGAAGTAGTGAGGGAAAAATAAAATGAGAAAAAGAAAAGGAAACAGAGGGGCGTACGGGTGATGGATACTGGATAAAGACCCTCCCTTTTAGTACGTAGATACAATACTGGTTGTACACCCGGTACTAAGGGGTTTGGACCCGAAACAGAAGGTCATTTCACTAGTAGTGATAAGTTAGGTTCAAAATTAAAAGCTCAAAAGCTCACGTTTACACACAATATTTTTATACCGAATTTGTCAAAAGTTGTTGAAGATATCTCGTAATGGCAGTCCACTACTCTTGTCAAGTGGTGATATGTCGGACTGACGTCTAAAGTTGTTGAAGATATCTCGTAATGGCAGTCCACTACTCTTGTCAAGTGGTGATATGTCGGACCGACGTCTAAAGCCGGATCCTAGAATTAATAGCTCGTGTTCGTACTATAAATTTTTAGCAGAATTGACAGAATTTTGTTGGAGGTGTCTTAATATGACAGTCCGCTACTCTGTGCAAGTTGGTGAAGTCAGATCTATACATGAGACCCACTTCCATAGCTGAATCCTAGAACTAAAAGCTCGCGTTAACACTATAAAATTTTAGCAAAATTGCAGAGATACCTTAATGTGATAGTGTGTTGAAATAGATAAAGCCATGATATGCGGGATCCACATCTAAAGGTGGACCATAAAATTGGATAATTGAACCAATTTTATTAGTTTTGAGATAAAAGTTAAATTATTTGGAATGATTTGGATTTGTTTAGACGAATGAGTCAACGATTTTGATTGGTTTGGTTTTTGAAGTGTAATATAGGATAAGTATATTGGTGTGGATTTGGATCAGCTTTAGGCTAGAACACTAAAATCGATTCTTGCCGCAGATGAGTAGTGGGGTGCAAAAGCTAAAGAAAATTTCAGAACCCAAGAAACTAACAAATATTCGTCCGCTAGTATATTATAAGTTTTTTAATCTAGATAGTAACTCCATTCCATATTACTAGTTATTTTTAATTTTCCATGTTCATATTTGTATTATGCATTTAAAAATAATATATATCTAGGTGTATGAATAAATTTACGTGTTTAAGAAAATAAAAGGTAAATAATAATCCAGGAGAAAAAACTAAGTCAGTGGGGGTAAGACCACCCCACGGTTTTCATTAAGACGAAAAAACCTTCTCCCAACTTAGAAAATCCCCGAACCTCGGTTTCACTAGTAAGGGATTTTTTTTTAAAAAAATCAACCCCGTAATTCGCTCCAACGAGGAATCGAACCTGGGTGGTTGCGACCATACCTCAACTCCACTAGCCAACTAGGACTAGAGGGCTTTGGTAAATAATAATTCAGGAGTGTACCTGTGATCAACAGATTGATAAACAGTGAGCTTGAAATCAAGAAAGGTACGGAGTGGTGGCAACTGGTGTGAGGGGGAAAGCAACGTGATAATATCGAACCTCGGTGGTGGTCTGGCGGCTTGATTCGGGTCCCCGGGAGGCGGGGCACTTCTTCTTCTATCTTGGAGCCGTGTGGCGGGTTGGAGGTCCCCGCGCACGCGAGAGTTGGCCTTCGGACTCGGTGTTCTCCGCGTCGTCGAGTGGTAGGTTGGGGTGCAGCAGCACTGCGGCGGTGGGTCCTTCGCGGAAGCGACCCTCTCGGTGCGATGGTGTCTACCCCTCTGTCTCCCAATCAGTGGTGGACCACTTCAGCGGTTTCGATACAAGCATGTGGAGGTCGCGGTCGATGTTTCTCTCCTCGGTCTTCGTTTTGTGAGTAGTGCTTGGCCGTGTTGATGACCCACTCCAACCGGCCCGTGAGTATAGCTGAGCGGTAACCCGTGTTGATGTCCCAATCCAACCGGCGAGTTTATTTTATCTTTCTTTTCTTTTCCTGCCTATGATCTCTCGGGATCATAGTCTTGCACTTTTTCTTTATATCAATGAAATACGCATTATCTTGTGGTTCGTAAAAAAAAAAGAAAGGTACCGAGTCGAAGTTGGAGCTGTGTCACGTCCCACGGCGAGTGCAGTGTCCGCGCAACGATTTTCTCTCCAAAGTTTTGACGAAAACGAAAGGGTGCAGGGAAAGTTTTTTTTTTTAAAAAAAAGGTGCAGTGAGATACTGCGAAAGCGTGGATGAGCCGCCCTGTCAAATTCGGTGGATGCTGGTGCGTTATCGTGGGTCGTTTGAATTTGCGCACAGCATCTTTGACTGAGCCTGTGTTTGCGCACACACGCAGGATTTTTTTAATTTTAACCCTTTTTTAATTATTTATAAAATTAATCACTGGAAAACTTTATTTGCAAAGGGTAACCCTTTGGCCGCACCACTCGGACGGCGCGGCGGGTGGCCTTTGCCGCGCCACACGCGGAGGCGCGGCGGTGTGTGCCACGCCGGCGAGCCGCGGCGCGTGGAGGGGACGTGGGCACGGGCCGCCGCGCCGGATGCACCGGCGCGGCAGCCTTGCCGCACCACACCGCCCGGCGCGGCGGGGGTGAGTCTACGAGCGCGGCGCTGCCTCCTTTCCTCCTCCTCCTCCCTTTCTTCTCTCCCGGGGCCGAACCGCCCGCCGCCCAACACCCCCCCCCGCTCGGCCCAAAATCGGTGGATTTGGGGTGGGAAAAGTGGGGGAAATCGTTCCCCGCGTCATTGTGAAGGTATTTCCCTACTTCTCTCCCTCTTTTACCGTTGCATTATGTAGATCGGACAAGATGTTTGTGAACTAGGGTTAGCTCAAGTATTTTGAAATGTAGACGAAATGCAATTTTGTTTAATGTAAATTATGATTAGTTCATACACAGTAGTATCTCTGCCTGTGTTATTGACGTGTAGAACATGTTGCATGAATTGATTTAATGGTGTTGTTGGTGTTAATGTTTAGTGTAGTTGATAATGGGTGAAGCTAGTACATGGATGCATGTTTATTAGTTAGTGGGAATACCTAACAATTGTGTAGAATAAGACTAAGACAATATGCATAATGTGTGTCTCTCTATATATATAATTTATTGGGATAAATTTAATTTTTGTTGAACACTATTCTAATTTTGCATTTATATTTATAATAAAATGTCTATTTTAGTACTATGTAATTATGAAACAAGGTAGTTCATGAAGTTCTTTAAATTTTGTAGATGGATTGTTTAGTTCGCATGTTTCATGGGGGTCTAGTTAAAAAAATGGAGAGTTTGAGAATATGACAGAGTTAGTAGAAACATTTGATGGTCCGCCAACCTTTAAGGATGTAGTTGAGTGTGCAATGGTCAACTATGGAGTTGGAATATATGAGGTGACATTTAGAGGTCATTTTTATTGTGGGAAGGCTAGAGCTCATTTTGTCTTGATGAGCTTGTCAAGTGAAGAAAATTAGAATCAGTATAAGAAGGTAGTTGGTCAAGCTACTGTGTCATGTCTAGAGGTTGTGGTAGATATTACTCGTGGGCCTAGTGGTAATGTTAACATGAATGAGGAAGTCCCGTTGGAGGTTCAAAATGGTACACAAGAGTCTACAATTTTAGAGGACTTAGGTTATAGGGACCTCGTCGGGAGGTTGGGATGTTGGACGATGATTTTTCCAATGATTGTTTTGAGCGGGAAGAAGAAACCATGGACGAGGATGATATATCTGACAGTTCTGAAGAAGGTGAGTCTGAAAATGAGTCTGTTGAGGAGGATGTGGAAGATCAAAATGATGCCAATGCACATGCGGTTAAAGCACTCCTTGGTTTACGTGAGGTTCACTTGGATGGTGTTTAACATCATGATGTTGGAGGACTCTCGGTGAACCATACAACCGTTGAAAGGGAAGTGCACATAAGTAGGCCGCCGGTCAACACTAGAAATGGTGAAAGTGAACAACACCTACCTAGGCTCCCGAACAACACTAGACTTGGTGAGAGTGATGAACACTACACTCAAGCTCAGTACGAATTTGGACTCCCTTCTGGTCGTAATGACAGAGACTTGAGTAGGATCGATAGAGCCATTTGTGATTCTACTATGTTGTTCACGGAAGGAATAATGTTTACTACTAAGTCTGTGATACATGAGAAAATGTTGTTTGACTCCCTTGACGAACTTAAGTTTTTCTTAACTGACTATGCAGTGAAGCATTATAGGCCTTTCACTGTGAAGCGTCCCCTCATCAGAGGTGACTAAATGTGACACAAATATCAGTCCCAGGAGGCCGGTAACACATCTATTACAACAGGTGGATCAGTATTTTACATTACGGCGGCATAGTGGGCACGGGAGTGCCAACGCCACAAGGAACAACACAAGCGCTAAAGACCAAACTACGATAGCGAAGGCTTCCAAAGCCTCATCAGAGTACCACACCATGGAAGCTCTCTGTGGAGGCCCTTGTCGGTGTTTAAACCTCTCGACCTCCATGGGAGGTACCCGCAGCAAGGTAGAAGGTGGGGATCGCCATGATCTGGAACCCGAAGGTACGCGCGAGGACACAAGACACAAGATTTTATACAGGTTCGGGTAGTTAGAGTACCTACCCTACGTCTTGTTTAGAGTAGTATTGCGCCCTGCGCTTGGTGTTGTTCCCCGGAGGGATTGTGGATCTCCGGCTAGGTACCTGGCCCTCCTTTATATAGTCCAGGGGGCGAGTGCCTAGTCGGTTACAAGGCAGGAGTCCTAGTAGGATTACACGGAACGATTCCTAGTAGAATTACAAGGGAATTCTAGTAGGAGTCCGCCTTCTTCCTTCCTTGCATGAGTACCCGGGGAGTATGCCCAACAAGCCCCCGAGCACATTGTAGTCGAGTGTAGTAGTTCGAGTAGTCTTGAAGCCTCTTCGAGTAGTTCTTGAGCGTCCTCGAGTACTTCTTGGAGAAGTCTTCAATAGTACTTGAACTGCCGCGAGGCTGGAAGGTGGTCCAGCTCATCAATCTTGAAGTCGAGATTATATGGAAGTGCGGTTGCAAAATCACACTCCATATGGAGTAGCCCCCGAGCCTTAGGTTGAGTTGTAGACTCTAGCTGAGGGTCAATCTTGATTCTGCTTCCGTCTTAAAAAAATCAACTAATGGGTGTAGCCTAGTAGCCCCCGAGCCTTGGAATGATTGAAGAATCAGTCCGAGGGTCTTCAGTGTTTGCGGAAGTCATCATTTGTGTACTCTTGTAGCGTTCAGCCCCCGAGCTCATCGCCAGGAGAGCCGTAGGAGCCACATCGAGTAGTTGTTGGTGCTGAGCCCCCGAGCTAGAGAGCTAGCGGAGACTACTCGAGTTGTCATCGAGTAGTAATTTGGTGCGTAGACCCGAGTTTGGAAACTAGCCGCGTCGTGGAGGTACGCGGAGCGTACTGGAAGTCGTCGCTGAAGCTTGACCTGAAAGTAAAGATGCATACATTATGTAGCATTTTTGTAGAAATTGAATCTACTAATGACAAATACAAATATGGATATAGATGTAAATGTCATGTGTCATGCTCTTGTTGTGGTCGTTAGGCGTCGAGTAGTTAGCCTGATGCTGTTTAGCGCCCAGTCTCTTTGGTCGCTGTTTAGCCATAGCCGCTGTGGGCGTGGAGGCATGACAGGAGAGCTGGTTTAAGCGCCTGGTCTCTGAGGAGCCTGTTTAGCCGTAGTCGCTGGGGATGTGAAGGCATAACAGGAGAGCCGAGGCTTTGCGCGGATCAAGATGTGTGCTACTGGAGCGAGACCATTAAGAGGTAGACGAAAGTAGTCAGCGAGGCGATAAGAGAGAGCGCGTTTGCTCGTTGTTCCGCATTGCGGAGAGCAAGATTGCGCAGTGCCTCCTCAAGGTGTTGTCGTTGAGCGCCTCCAGCACTCAGTACACGAAAGGTCGTGGCAAGAGCCTCCTAATTTGGTGCACCAAGCCTGTGGCAGTCGGTCGACATCCCCGAGGGATAATTGGCACGGTGTAGCTCTGCTGGCACGTAGCCATCGAGAGGCGTACACGAAGTAGTCTTTGGCGTTGGTTCCTGTATGTGGAGAGCAAGCCAAAGAAAAAACAATTATTTAAATAAGTGACTTAGATTAATTCGCGGATGAGTGTCGACGAAGCCGTGGCGGTCGGTGATGGAGCCGCGACGGTTGGAGCTGAAGTCAACTTGTTGGAGGTGGATCTGACTAGTTGTTGATGCCGTGAAAGCCGTTCTCGACTAGTTTACTAGTTGAGATAGTAGTCGAAGTAGTCGTACACCCAGAAGACGGTGTCGCGGCGGCGTACAGTGTAGTCGATGTAGAGCTGCTGTGGCCGGGAGACGAGTACCCGCGGCGCACAATGAGGTTGACGTAGAGCCCATGCAGCCGGGTGGCGAGTAGTCGTGGCGCACTGTGTAGTTGTACTCGAGTAGTTGAAGTAGGTGTGCTCATGTACGTCTTGCCGTGTGCACCAAGCAAAAATCTTGTATGTTCCTGGTATAGCTTTAGTGTGTGTATAGCAAAGAGCTTCCAATTTGCTTTACAGCCGCACATGCAGGGGCAGCGGTCAACTTGTTGCATGCATGTGTTAATCTTGGAGAGGCTTCTGGTACTCAGACTCAAACACCGAGAGGTCCGAGACTGACTCCTGGTAGGGTTCTGACTTGATGACGCCATTCCTGACCACGGTGTGGTGTACGACGGGCCAATTGCTCATGTCCGTGTAGTATACGACCTTCAACAGTACCAAGAAGTTGATTTTGCGTTGGGCTTGTGAAGAAGATTTCGCCGTGGCGGTGAGTTGTGAGCTGATGGATAATTTCACCCTGGATTACACGGTTGCGTCGCCTCGATCGATCATTGACGCATCCAGAGAATTGATCTTGAGATTCGCAGGAAAATGTTCTGAGCTTTGCTTCAGATTCGCAATTCGGCGACTTGGAGTTTGACTCGGACACGAAAAAGTAATTCGACAAATGATTGAATCCTTGCTGGCTTCTCGCATCAGCTGCAAATTAGAATTTGCTCGTCGGGTAGATTGAACTTGTTGCTTGAGGTCCTTCGAATTCGCTGGTGATCATGACGATCGGCCCCACGGTGGCCGCCAGCTGTCGGTGTTTAAACCTCTCGACCTCCATGGGAGGTACCCGCGGCAAGGTAGAAGGTCGGGATCACCATGATCTGGAACCCGAAGGTACGCGCGAGGACACAAGACACAAGATTTTATACAGGTTCGGGTAGCCAGAGTAGCTACCCTACGTCCTGTTTAGAGTAGTATTGCGCTCTGCGCTTGGTGTTGTTCCCCGGAGGGATCGTGGATCTCCGGCTAGGTACCCGACCCTCCTTTATATAGTCCAGGGGGCGGGTACCTAGTCGGTTACAAGGCAGGAGTCCTAGTAGGATTACACGGAACGAGTCCTAGTAGAATTACAGGGGAATTCTAGTAGGAGTCCGCCTTCTTCCTTCCTTGCATGAGTACCCGGGGAGTATGCCCGACAACCCTTAATGCACAGGCACGATTGGGTGTAGGGCAGCGACCTACTCAACGTCTTCGGGAATGAAGTTGGGATCCTCCTCTGAAAAACAGTTAGTTAAACAAGGGTGAGCACATACGTACTCAACAAGTTCAACCCCACCCACGGAGGGGCTTATAAATAGATCATGCACAGGATATATCAAGGATCAGGTTAAGGTTTATTTGCAAACACAGTTACTCAAGCAGGGGTTCATTTCTAAAAAGGTTTTCGCAAACAATTTTATAACCCAAGTAACTCAGTTGCTTTGGGAAAACCAATTGGGAACTACCGGACTCCCCGTCCGCAGTAGCCCAGGCACACAGCCACACGCTGTTCCAGAAAACGACTCACGCCATGAAAACATCCCAAACCCCAAACACTAGTTTTTGTGACCACACCATGACTCGTCAATACCGTGGACACGGCTATTCGAATAGGTTTGACACTCTGCAGAGGTTGTACATCTTTACCCACTAGTAGGGTACCGCCACACGAACACCTCAGTGCCGGTGCGGATCCTATCAAAGTCATTACCCACCTTAGCTAACCCTATGAGCCACCACGGAAGCAACCAAGGGGTTATCCACATAACCAGGGCGTACCCCTACTCCTTGGTCTCCCGCCGCTCACCCGCACACCATATGGCAAGTAGATTAACTAGTGGGGTTTATGCTAAGCCGTTGCCACATACAACGGTCGAGTGGTTGTACGATCATTGGGTCAGGTGAGATGTCACGCAACCCGGTCCTTAACGACAAGGTGGACAACTCCCAACATGCTCAACCACACAGGTACAAGCTCACCCATACTCCTGACACACACGCCCATCCCGTCTACCCAATTCTTTACTCATTTTCCGAAATATCCCATTCCCATTTTTAAAGCACTCACACATTTTTAAGGCAATCATTTAGGCCAAACAAAGGTTCAATCATAGCAATCAAGGGTGGCTATCCTACCATGTTTTTGCAGTAAAACAATATCCAATTTATAAAACGGGTATAGGGTTGTGTTTATAAAACTGGGACCAAAGCATGCATCAAAGGATGAGATTGAACTTGCCGTCTTTGAAGTCCTCGGGGAGTTCCGGCTCGGCGTTCGGGATCTCGGGCTCCTGCTCGCAGTACTCGGTTCCAAACTCCAGCTCGTGGTACCTTCCTTCGTTCACTTCGTCGGCTAACGCGTGCACACAAGCAGGCAGACAATCAATACAAGCACACACAATTTTACCAGCTGAGTTCAAGGAAAAATAGAGGAATAGATGTTATGTAGGGGGTTTCGGGTGATGGATCGGTAAAGGCATACCCGGGACGGGTGTGGTGAATTTTGGGCACGATTTGAATTAAAATCGCGCATGAAATGATGGGTTAAAGGATGTGTTTAGGGTTAATTAAGGGCCTGTTAGTAATTTAGTTTAAAAGAAAAAGGACCTAACTATAATACTTAGATATGGTGAGGGTTTAACTATAAACGGCAGCGGGACCGACGACGCGACGACAGCGGCAGGCGCAGTGCAGAGGGTGCGGCGTCCACACGGCCGCGCGGCGATGTCGGTGGGTTGATGCGGCGTCGATTGGACCGCTCGGCGGGGGGGGCGGGGCCGGTGACGTGACGCGTCGGTTCCCGGCCGGCGCGCGCGGGCGCGGTCGGGGCGCCGGCCGGCGCGGCGCGCGCGTTCGGTGCGCGGTGCTCCGGGAGGGGCGCGGCGGGCCGGGGCTCGGGCGGGGCCTCGGTGAGACGCGGGGCCAAGGTGGCGTGCCGCGTCGGGCGCTCGGTCGGGCACAGGGGTGCGGGACCGAAGGTGGAAGTGAGGAAGAAAGAAAGGATGGAAGGAAAAGAGAAGGGAGGAAAAGAAAAGAAGGAAAAGAAGGAAAAGAAAATTAAGGAAAAAAGGAAAATAGGAAAATGGAAAAGGAAAGGAAAAAGGCTTTAGAAGTTTAGGAGAATTCCTAGGAAAATTTGGGGGAAAGGAGAAAAGGGATTTTGTGGGGTTTCCCGGTTTCGGGCGTCCGCGTGATTTTCGGGACGGCGGTGATGGCGAGGCGGACCGGCCGGTGGGACTGCGGCGTGCGCGGGATTCGTGGCGCGGTGGCCGACGGCGCGCCGCCCCGGGGTGGCACGCGGTGGGCGGCGGCCGGTGCGGGCGGTGCCGGTGGGATTCGCGGAACGCGCGCCGAGGGTGAGAGGGGGGAGGATGACTGGGGTTTCGAAGGGAAATAAATGAGCTCAGCGGGAAAGTTTTGAAAACACGCGTGACTTAGTAGGTGTTTTATTAGGAGCTAAAACGCGGGCGTTACAAACCCACCCCACTTAAAATGAATCTCGCCCTCGAGATTCGGCTAGTTCTCGAACAGGTGATGAAATCTTTCTTCAACGCGTCCTCTCGTTCCCACGTGGCTTCTTCTACTCCGTGTTTGCTCCATTGGACTCTGCACACCCGTACTTCTGATATTCTTGTTCTTTTGACCATTATGTCTAAAATTTGACGGGCACTTTCTGGTACCTAAGGTTTGGCTGTAGATCAATGGTCTCTACCGGTACTTGCTTCTCTTCGAGGACCTTCAAACATCTTCGTAACTGGGAGACATGAAACACCGGGTGTATATCTGACATTTCTTCTGGTAACTCCAACCAGTATGCTACTGCTCCAATTCTTTTCAGCACTTTGTACGGTCCAATGTATCGAGGGGCCAACTTCCCATGTACTTGGAATCTTCGAGTTCCCCGGATGGGTGAAACCTTGAGGTAAGCAAAATCTCCAGGATTGAAGCTTGCTTCGCACCTATTCTTGTCTGCATAGCTCTTTTGTCTGGATTGGGCGGCCTTCAACTTTTCTCGGATCTCGGCTACTCGCTCCTCGGCTTCTTTTATAAGTGCGGGCCCAACCAGGGCACCCTCTCCTACTTCTGACCACATCAAGGGTGTCCTACATTTCCTCCCGTATAATGCTTCGAACGGTGACATTACTAGGCTTGCTTGATAGCCGTTGTTGTAGGAGAATTCTGCATACGGTAGACTCTGTTCCCAGTCTCTGCCATAGGTGAGGACACATACTCTCAACATGTCTTCCAAGATTTGGTTTACCCTCTCGATCTGTCCATCTGTCTGCGGGTGATATGCTGAGCTGAAATCCAGCTTGGTACCCATGGCTTTATGCAGGCTTTTCCAAAACCTAGAGGTAAACTAGGTCCCTCTATCTGAGACTATCCTGCTAGGTACTCCATGCAATTTCACTATGTTCTCTATGTAGAGCTTTGCCAACTTCTCTCCACCATAAGTGGTTCGTACGGGTAGAAAGTGAGCGACCTTAGTGAGTCGGTCCACTATCACCCATATGGAATCGTGTCCCCTCTGAGTCTTTGGCAAACCTACTACAAAGTCCATGCCTATTTCGTCCCATTTCCACACCGGGATGGGTAAAGGCTGCAACAGTCCTGCAGGTTTCTGGTGTTCAGCTTTAATCCTTTGACAAGTATCACAATGGGCGACGACCCGGGAGATGTCTGCTTTCGTTCTATTCCACCAATACTTCTGCTTTAAATCCATATACATCTTGGTGGATCCCGGGTGGATGGAATATGCTGAGTTGTGTGCCTCATCCATGATGGTCTATCGGAAATCTCCGCCTTCAGGCACGCATATCCTATTCTTATACCATAGTGTGCCTTGATCATCCACCCTAAAGTCCGGGGCCTTGTTCTCTCCTATGTGTTTGCGGATTTTCATCAGGTTTTCATCGGTCTCTTGGGCCTTCCGGATCTTCTCCTCTAAGGTAGGCTGAACACTTAGTTGGCGGACGTAGCCTTGGGGAACAATGTGCACGTTGAGTCGTGCCATTTCCTCTTGCAACTGGGTACTCTTGGGTACTGCCTTCTCGTAGGATTTTTGGCTTAGGGCATCTGCCACTACGTTGGCTTTCCCTGGGTGGTAGTGAATTTCTAGGTTATAATCTTTGACTAACTCTAACCACCTTCTTTGCCTTAGGTTCAGGTCGGGCTGGGATGTACTTTAGGCTCCTGTGGTCGGTATAGATCTCGCACTTATTCCCAATCAGGTAATGTCTCCAAATCTTAAGGGCATGCACTACGGCTGCAAACTCCAAATCATGGGTGGGATAATTCTGCTCATGGGGTTTGAGCTGGCGGGAAGCATACACCACTACTTTCCCGTCTTGCATAAGGACACATCCCAACCCTTGTCGGGAGGCGTCGCAATACACGACAAAATCCCGTTGGATGTCTGGCAAGGTCAGCACTGGGGTTGTGGTCAATCTTCTTTTCAACTCCTGAAAACTTTTCTCGCATGACTCCGTCTAGTTGAACTTCTTCTCCTTCTTGAGCAACTCCATCATGGGTCGGGCAATCTTGGAAAATCCTTCAATAAACCTCCGGTAGTATCCTGCTAAACCAAGAAAGCTTCTGATCTCGCTCACATTAGTCGGTTGTCGCCAGTTGGAGACTGTTTCGACTTTCCCGGGGTCTACTGCTACTCCTTCTGCAGTCAGAATATGTCCAAGAAAAGATATTTTCTCCAGCCAGAACTCACACTTGCTGAACTTAGCGTACAACTTGTGTGTCCTTAGTTTCCCCAGTATCACTCGAAGATGCTGCTCATGTTCCTCCACACTCTTGGAGTAAACAAGTATGTCGTCGATGAATACTACGTCAAACTTGTCTAGCTCTTCCATAAACACCTTATTCATGAGGTTCATAAAATACACTGGTGCGTTGGTGAGTCCAAAGGACATCACTGTGAACTCATACTGCACGTAACGGGTGACAAAGGCGGTCTTGGGGATGTAGCTTTCCCTAATCTTGAGTTGGTGGTATCCTAACCTTAGATCCACCTTTGAAAAATACTTGGCTCCTTTCAGCTGGTCGAATAAATCATCTATCATGGGGAGGGGATATTGTTTTTGATAGTAACTTCGTTCAGCGAGCGATAGTCCACGCACATCCTCATGCTCTTATCCTTCTTTTCTACGAAGAGCACTGGGGCTCCCCATGGTGATGAGCTTGGTCTGATAAATCCACTTCGCTGGAGTTCCCCTAGCTGCTTCTTCAATTCTGCGAACTCAGGGGCTGCCATCCTATAAGGTCTCTTGGCTATGGGAGAAGTTCCGGGAATAAGGTCGATGACGAACTCTATATCCCTATCTGGTGGCATTCTGGGGAGTTCTTCGGGAAACACATCCGGATACTCTCGTACTACTGGGACATCCTCTATGGACTTGGCTTCCATGTTGAAAACCATTATGTCTGGCCTGTGTCCTCGGGTGTGGCAGGTCACTCGTATTCCGTCTGGGTTGGTTAGGTGCACTACTTTATCAGCACAACTTATAAGGCCATGGTGTTGGCTTAACCAATCCATCCCAAGGATCACATCTATTACCTTGGACTTCAGTACTACCAGGTCCGCTAGGAACTCTACCCCACTTAAAATGATCCTTACCCGGGGGCATCCCAGTTGACACTTGATGTCACCTCCGGGCGTTCGAGTTAATAGGGGTGCTTTTAGTAGTATTGTAGGTATGCTATGCTTTTCCACAAAACTTGATGATATGAATGAGTGCGATGCTCCTGAATCAAATAATATAGTTGCCAGGACTGAGCTGACCAGGAACTCACCGAGCACTACACCTTGTGCTTCCTGAGCCTCCTGTGCGTTGATGTGGTTGACGCGGGCTCGTCCATAGGACTGCTGGGCTGCCTCATATGCTGGTTGTTGTTGCTGCCAAAGTTGTTGTTGCTGCGAACCGGCGCGCGGTTGGCTCCAGATGCAAGCGGTCTTGGCCCATTCACTGAGTTAGAGAAGGCTGAGGCTGTCGGCTTTTTGGCATATGGGCAGTTGGCAATGAAGTGTCCCGTTTCACGGCAGTTGAAACACACCCTGGAGTTGTTGTTGCTGTTGTTGGCAGTGACTTGGCTAGTCTTGCTTTGTGGGGGCTTCATGGTGTTCTGGTTGTTGTATGGTTTGAACTGGGTTCTGGGGCCTTGCGAGCCCGTGGCTTGGGACTGGGTTCTGTACTGGATGGGGGCTTGGAATCTGGACACGGGGTGTCCGAAGCTTCTCTGCCTCTGGGAACGCTCTTCCTGCTGGGCCTTGTGCTCCATGAACTTGCACTTGTTCTCTTTCTTCTCTTCGGCCCTGGCTCTCTCTGTGAGTATGGCCATGTTCATGAGGGTGTTGAAATCCGGGTAGATCTGAGGGGTAAGCAGGGTCCTCAGCTCCGGAGTCAATCCCTTCTTGAACATCTCCTGCTTCTTGGAGTCCTTGTCCACTTCTTCTGGGGCATAACGAGCCAGCTCTATGAACTGGTAAGTGTACTCCTCCACGAACTTGTTGCCCCGGCGGAGTTCACGGAACTCATCTGCCTTACGCTTCAGCGTGGCTTTTGGGATGTGGTAGCGGCGAAACTCTTCCACGAACTCATCCCAAGTGATGGTTGAGGGATCCTTGGCTGCTGCACAGTAGTTTTCCCACCAGGCTAAGGCTGTCCAGGTGAGCTGGTGAGTGGCCAGAAAAATCTTGTCTCGGTCCTCACAGTTGAAGGGCTCCAGTTCCCTTAGAATGGCTCTCAGCCAGTCATCTGCATCCAAGGGATTCACGGACCCGCCAAAAGTGGGTGGCTTCGTCCTGAGGAACTCTATCAGCTTCTCATTCATGCCCAGAACTCGGGGCCTTGGACGATTGACGGCATTGAATATGGCCTCCATCAGCAGGGTCTGGTTGGCCAGAACTTGTGCCAGTTCTATGGGAGGGGGTGGCGGTGGCAGGACACCGTTCTCTCCTCCATCTTCACCTTGGTTCACTTCCTGGTCGTTAAGGCGCTCCCTTCGATCGGCTTGCGATCCTTCAGCGTCCATACGACCGGAGCCTTGGTGGGTCCTAGCAGGGCACCTGGAAACCATCTGTAAAGGAGCGATTTTCTAAGAGATCTAGTTTTTATGTGATGTTTAAGTGGATTATGACGAATTTCTCTTTGAAAAGGCAGGGTCTACTCCTGCCGGCAAGCACACACATAGCAAACAAATAAGCACAGACAAATTTTTATTACAAACAAGTGAGAATGATACATCCCGACTACGCGACTGACACTACGCGGACACACTACATGACTCAGTACTACGACAAGAGCTAAGGGTGCGACTCTAAACTCGGACCAGCACGGCTTCAATTCCTGGGTCAAGGCAACAGGGGTATGCTACTCGCGAGGAGAGGCATCTTCCGGGGTTGAGTGCATTTCCAGCGGAATGAGCAGCTCATCGTCGTCCTCGCCCTCGGGGTTTCCATTCTCTTGGGGCTGTGCTGCAGCTTGCGCGGTCGCCGTTGGTTGTTCGGTGACCACCGGTGGTGCTGGCGGGGCTTCGATAGTTCCTCCCCATCCTACAAGGGGTGTCCCAAGCAAGACTTGTGCTTCTCCAATGGCCGGAACAGGTGTTCCACTGTTGGTCCATTCCTGCATGCGCTGGTCTTGGATCCGCCTGAGGCTTTCGTGGGCAACGACTTCACTGCTTATGGCGGTTGCGGTCCTTGCTTCAGCTTGAGCCACTCGAACTTGGTGCATCCTCACTGTGACTTCAGCTTGCTCGGCCCGACTGATTTGCTCCCTCAAGATCTTGGCTTGGTCATCAAAGAGTTTGTCCAGGGAGATGAGGTAAGCAACTATGTGATACAGCAGGTCTTCTTGGTGGCGGTGTCGTTCCAAGGTTTCTCATGCGTGCCTGCCAGACTGGGGTTCTGATGGCGGGAGGAAAATACCTCATCAGTGTGGGGACGAGGTGTTCCTCGTAGATCCGACACAGGTAGTGGAGGGCTTTTCTGAGGGCCAAGGGGTAGGTGTCTCGATGTCGAAACCCTGTGGCGGTCACGCGCCATGGCTCGATGTTGGCGTGGCGGTTGCTTCTGGCGACGGAGAGGACCACCCTACAGCAGAGAGTGCCGAGTTGCTCGTACTCTCTGCTGTAGTACCTAGGGCGCTCAGTGATACCGAGGCGCTCTAGGGAGTTGATGAGAAGGCGAGCAAAACCAGGCTCCTCCTGGCACACGCCTTGGGTCCATCCATCTTCCGCCATCTGAAAACAAGGGTAGAGTTGAACCAGTTGTGGTAGGGTACAAAAGATAGGTAGTTTTATTTAGCAACAGGGTTGGGGTACACTCCTCGGGGTACACTTGTTATTACTAGAACACAGCTCTAGCCTAGACATTCTAGTCTATCCTCATGGGAACTCTTCCTCCGTTTGAATGCAACGCTTCTTTGGTGGGAGGTCTTGCTCCGGTATCACATCCTTGGTCTGGGTCCCTTTGTCCCAATGAGTTTCTTCGGGTTCATCTTCCTCCAACCCAGCTTCTTCCCTCCTTCTACGTTCCTTGTGGAGCTCATCCCATAGGTTTTTGTGGAACATCTCAGAGCGTTCCCGTTCCCTAAGGTAATCTTGCTCCATGTTGGCTAGGGAAACTTCCGCAATCGTTGTCTTCACCCTTTCAAATTCTATCCTTTGCTCGGCTCTTTCCGCCCTGTCGATCTGGTGCTTCAGTTGCTGGGCTTGTTCCTGGTAGAGGTGGTCTAAGCCATTGAGGTAGATAGACATGTGGGAAACTGCATCTTCTAGGTCTTCTTCCTCCCGTTCCACTCCCCTCATGCGGTCAATCCATGAGCGTCCTCTACCTCTAGAGGGTGGGGAAAATCCCATTGGAGTCCTTCTGAGATGCTGCCTATAAACCACTCGTAGACGTCGCAGGGCCTTCCGAGCAGCCTATGGGTAGGTGTCAGCGAAGCGAAACCCAGTGGTGGAGATGAAGCAGGGTTCTATGTCGGGGGTAGAGTGTGCTTCTACCCACGAAGATCAGCACTTTACACCGAAGGGTGCCATAGCGCTCGTATTCCCGATAGACGAACTCAGGTGGGTCCCTCACTCCGACGCGCTCCAGGCTAAGTAGTAGCAAGTTAGGGAGGCCAGGCTGGGCGGGGCAGACTCCTCCGTTCCATTCCAGGTTAGCCATCTGGAATCAGGCAAGGATCAAGGTAAGGATTTTGGGAAAAGGTAAGTTTTAGCAAAGGAAAGGTTAGAGAGGGGCCAGAGGAGGTCTCGTATCCTAGGGGTCGCGTCCTACGACGAACCTACGGCTCTGATACCACCTGAAGCGTCCTCTCATCAAAGGTGACTAAATGTGACACAAATACCAGTCCCAGGAGGCCGGTAACACATTTATTACAACAGGTGGATCAGTATTTTACATTACGGAAGCATAGTGGGCACGGGAGTGCCAACGCCACAAGGAACAACACAAGCGCTAAAGACCAAACTACGATAGCGAAGGCTTCCAAAGCCTCATCAAAGTACCTGTGACAACCCGCCCAGGAAAATACCGTACTATCGCCTAAGACCGATCCACTTTTGTCATTAAGCAATAATAAAGTATCATCCTGTTGTTAGTTGCCGGGTTAACGCCCGGTAAATCACTTGAAAAGCACAAGGATCGAATATATGCATTAAAACTCACTCGAAGGCGAGTCCAGAGATACAACAACATTAATATCCAAATTCGTACCCCGAGGGGTTTAATTATTACAAACCATAGTTTTTGTCATGACAAAATAGTTCAGAGTTTTCGAAAAGCAGCGAAAATTAACTAGCGGCAGCAAAGTCACCACGGGAGGCCATCCATGATGCTTCAGTAGTCGTCCTCCACCCACTCCAGCTCCCAGCCGGGCGGGATCTCACCGGGCCACACATCACTGAATGCATTACCTGGATCAACATATTATAGCAAGGCTGAGTATACTAATACTCAGCAAGTCTTACCCGTCGGTGATATCTACTTCACCAAATCTAGACCATGAAAGGCTTTTTGGCTACTGGGTTGCTTTTGCTAAAAAGTAACAAAGAGTAGGTCCTTGCTTTCAAGATTTTAGCACAAGTTCTAGTAGGTTTAATCTTTACTACATTAGCCAACTAGTACAAACAAGGTTGTACAATACAATTAATCAAGCATAAAGTTCATCAACTTCCATCATTAGGGATCATATGACTAGTGGAGTAAGTAGTCTCGGATAACGGTGAGAGGCCGACAATCGATTGATTTAAAACTTGCAAGGTAAACCCAAACACACGGTAGGCTGCCCACAAAGGGACAACTTTCCCAGGCCGTCCCTAGAAATCCTCGGGTCGGGATCGAATCTTACAGTCTTTGGTGCAGGCTATCTGGCATGTCCCACCCAGCACACCCAGAGTCACCATACACCACTGGTAGCTAGCCGTGAGAGCGAATCCCAAGAGTAGTAACGGTAGGATCCCTAGCTGCCTCATTATGGTACTAGGCTTACCGGCCCCATAACCGGCATGTGCTTAGTACGTTCAAAAACTTAACCCACATAACCACTGGACCAGAGCCCAGATCCCATGCTCTTACCACGTGAGCAATCCATTTAGGATATAATATGATTCCTATCTAGGAACCTATTCTCTCGAGTGAGGTCATCACCCGACTTGTAACGGTCCTATAGCTTAGCAGCTATCGACCTATCATACTAGTAGGGACAAAAGGTACCTAGGGATCATGCATCTAGGGTTTCATTCAACTCCTGAACGTAAATGCACAATCATCCATAGATATTTGAATAAAGAAATTTTAAAACTGGGTTAGATGCACCGGAGCTTGCCTTCGTCGACTAGGTTAGCTTGGGCACCCTCGGTGTCGAGTACGTCCACATACTGCAGAGAACATTCCGCTCCGCCTTCCTCGGTTTCCGGGACAAGGGAGTAATCTCCGTCCGGAAGATCTACACGGAATGCAATGCAAGTTTAGGTGAGGTGATAGTTTGTTGTCTTATCCAACTCTAGTTGGTCATATTCACCTCAACAAGAGGTTTCTATTTGAGGAAGTCATTGGTTGTACATGGGTTACTCTTTTATTCCTCATTTGAATAAAGGTTTTTATTTAAGATTATCATTCCATGGGAAAGCTTTATTTTATTTTATCTTTACCCACATGGTGTAATTAATAATTATATTCATGAATTAATTCCGTATTAGTGCTTGGTAATTAACTTTATTTTTATTTATATTAAATAATGCCTTCAAAAAGGAAAAAGATTTAATTAAGGATTTTTCTTTATTTAATTTCCCTTTAATATTAATAGGGGCCTTTAAGCTTTTTATTAATCAATTAAATTACCAAAAATCAAATGAGTGTTTCTTAGGCCTAACAGCACCTATCCTAGTCCCTTGGACCCACATGTAAGTGTTGGATGCTAAGAAATTAAATATTATGGAAAATAACAAAAGGCTAGTTAGGGATTCAACTTAAATGCATATAAAAATAATTAAGCATCAAAATGGTCCAAACTTTCTTGTGCATGTTCTCTGGTCCTAAACAATTCTAAAAAGCTAGCATGTTCACATGGAACCCCTACTGAACTTGGTTTATTAATTTACAAAGGAAAACATGCATTAATCAAGAATATTTATTTCTGTTAATCCTAAATTCATGATTAATTCACATGATGTGTATTTTGGTATTACAAGACAGTGTGCACAAGTGGGGCTCAAGAACATAAATATTTTTAACATGAAAAATCATTTATGCAGATCTGCCAGAGATAGAAAAACATTTTTAGAAAAAGATTTGCATCATAACTTTGTGCAATTTTTGGCATAGGAGCTAGTCATGACCTAACACACAACATATCCAAAAATGAGCTACAGAGGAGTTATTGTTTTTGAGATATTACAGATCTAGGGTTTTCACATTTGTATTTTTCATGCAAAAACTATAATGAATTAGCTCAGGCCAGAATAACGAAAGTTGTAGAATAATTCACAACGGATCCAACAAAATTGGCCTTGCATTTTTCTGATTTGTATGTGATTTTCTACGCAATTTACAAGAATCAGCAAACTGCTTTTACTAGTTGAGTTACCTTTTTGCAAATAGGGCCCTGGAAAGATTTGCACGTTTGCAATGTAGCCCCTAGGGGCGGCTGGCCGGCGCGGGCTGCCGGAATTCGGCGAGGCCGGCGCAGCTCGTGCCCGGGGAAGGGGTGGAGGAGGGTTAGGGGTGTGCTAGGGTTCGATTTAGGTACTTGGCCGGGCGGGTGGCGGCTCCGGAGAGCGGCGCGCCGGTGGTCAGGGAGGGGCGGCCGCGGCTGCCTGCGTACGCCGGCGAGGATGGCTCGGGCGGTGGCTTTGTCTGTCTGGCGAGTTGTGGAGGAGCTTAAGGAGGGATCTGGGGCTTCAATTGGTAGTGGAGGCTAGCGGGGAGGCGGTGCACCCGTGGCCGGCCATGGCGGCGCGGTGGCGGCCGTGGCGCGGCGCGGCTCGGTGTCCGCACGGCGCGAGGGAGGGCGGGCGACCGCGGGCTTATAAGAGTGCGGCGCTGCAGCTAGGGAGCGAGGAGGGCATGGGAGACCGCGGCGGGCGGCTCGGGTACGGCGTCGGGCGAGGGCGGGGGCGGCGCCGTACCACGGCGCGCGCGGCGTTCCAAGTGCGGGCGGGGGGACTCCTCGGCGTGCGTGTACCTCGGGACGGGGCAAGTGCATCGGGAAGGCGCGGGCGGCACACGGACCGAGGCACGACAGAGGGGGAGCGCGGGGCGGCGCCGGCTGGACCGCAGAGTGACCCTGTTCAAAATAGATTTTCTCCAAAAATTTGAATAAAAGTGCTCAAGGCAATGAATAGGAAAGTTGTAGATCTAGTTACCCTCTACAACTTTCAAAAAGGCCATATAGTGTTTTTCTCAACGGATTTTGCAGGAACGTCGTGCCAACTTTGAATGTCGACACGTTCTGGAAAACAGAAAAATCTGTCTTGCAAGGGGTTTTTCACAATTTTCCTCTCCAAATTTGAAATGCCAATCTACATGAAAGTTGTGTCCCTCAACAAGATCTACAACTTTCATAAAGGTAGATTTTGAAGTGTTTAGGTGAATTTTGGGGAACGCGGCAAAAGTTCCGGACGACATTCGCTGACGTCAACGATTAAGCCGGTTTCGACCGTGTCTTTGACCAAGGGTTGACTATGGGTGTGCGTAGGCTTGGTCGAGGGGTTCATCGGGGTTCATTGGTGAGGTTTTCGGGGTGATGACCCAGGTTGACCTAGGGTTGACCGGTGTTTGACCGGTTTGACTCGGCTGATCCGGTCATTAGCGTTAATGACAGTAATTTAAAACCTGGGGCGTCACAGTACCACACCATGGAAGCTCTCTATGGAGGCCCTTAATGCACAGACACGGTTGGGTGTAGGGCAGCGACCTACTCGACGCCTTCGGGAATGAAGTCGGGATCCTCCTCTGAAAACAGTTAGTTAAACAAGGGTGAACACATACGTACTCAACAAGTTCAACCCTACCCACGGAGGGGCTTATAAACAGATCATGCACAGGATATATCAAGGATCAGGTTAAGGTTTATTTGCAAACACAGTTACTCAAGCAGGGGTTCATTTCTAAAAAGGTTTTCGCAAACAATTTTATAACCCAAGTAACTCAGTTGCTTTGGGAAAACCAATTGGGAACTACCGGACTCCCCGTCCGCAGTAGCCCAGGCACACAGCCACACGTTGTTCCAGAAAACAACTCACGCCATGAAAACATCCCAAACCCCAAACACTAGTTTTTGTGACCACACCATGACTCGTCCAATACCGTGGACACGTCTATTCGAATAGGTTTGACACTCTGCAGAGGTTGTTCATCTTTACCCACAAGTAGGGTACCGCCACACGAACACCTCAGTGCCGGTGCGGATCCTATCAAAGTCATTACCCACCTTAGCTAACCCTACGAGCCACCACGGAAGCAACCAAGGGGTTATCCACATAACCAGGGCGTACCTCACACAGAGCGTACCCCTACTCCTTGGTCTCCCGCCGCTCACCCGCACATCAGATGGCAAGTAGATTAACTAGTGGGGTTTATGCTAAGCCGTTGCCACATACAACAATCGAGTGGTTCTACGATCATTGGGTCAGGTGAGAAGTCACGCAACCCGGTCCTTAACGACAAGGTGGACAACTCCCAACATGCTCAACCACACAGGTACGAGCTCACCCATACTCCTGACACACACGTCCATCCCGTCTACCCAGTTCTTTACTCTTTTTCCGAAATATCTCATTCCCATTTTAAAGAACTCACACATTTTTAAGGCAATCATTTAGGCCAAACAAAGGTTCAATCATAGCAATCAAGGGTGGCTATCCTACCATGTTTTTGCAGTTAAACAATATGCAATTTATAAAACGGGTATAGGGTTGTGTTTATAAAACTGGGACCAAAGCATGCATCAAAGGATGAGATTAAACTTGCCGTCTTTGAAGTCCTCGGGGAGTTCTGGCTCGGCGTTCGGGATCTCGGGCTCCTGCTCGCAGTACTCAGTTCCAAACTCCAGCTCGTGGTACCTTCCTTCGTTCACTTCGTCGGCTAACGCATGCACACAAGCAGGCAGACAATCAATACAAGCACACACAATTTTACCAGTTGAGTTCAAGGAAAAATAGAGGAATAGATGTTATGCGGGGGTTTCGGGTGATGGATCGGTAAAGGAATACCCGAGACGAGTGTGGTGAATTTTGGGCACGATTTGAATTAAAATCGCGCATGAAATGATGGGTTAAAGGATGTGTTTAGGGTTAATTAAGGGCATGTTAGTAATTTAGTTTAAAAGAAAAAGGACCTAACTATAATACTTAGATATGGTGAGGGTTTAACTATAATAGCCTAGGGGCCTATTTATAAAGGGCAGGGTTATTTTGGTGAATAGTTTAAGGGTTGGGGTCTAATTGAAAGAAAGAGAGAGAGGGAATAGAGAGGAGGGGGCTCGGTGGGGGAAAGAGGAAAGGGCAGGGGGGTAAGGGCAAAACGCCCTTCTTCTTCCTCCCCCTCCCCCCCGATCCAGAACAGAGGAGGGACAGAGGCGGCCTCAGCCGGCGGCGGGCAGCGGCGCCCTAGGAGTCGGCGGCGGCCGAGGGTAGGTGAAAACGGATGGGGAATCGAGGGGATCTCAACTCCGTGCTTACCCTGGGCCGGAATCGCTTGTGGAGGCGGCTCCGCGGCGTCGGGCGGCGGCCGGCTATGGTGGTTGGTTGGTGGTGGTGCTTGGAGGCTTGGGAGGTAGGGAGGTTCGGCTGGGGCGGTGCGAGGTGAGGTGGGGAGCCGCGCAGGGCCTTTTATAGGCGCGGGGAGGTCGGTTCGGGGAAGAAAAATCTTCCCGGCGACCCGGCGGGCAGCTCGGCAGGGGGCGACGACCGGCCTTGAATGGCGTCGTGACGAGCTCCTTGTGCAGGCGAGGTAACGGCTTGGTGGCTCGGCAGAGGAATTGACGTCTCGGCGGCGGTGTGGGGTCGACGGGGCGCGGCAGTGCTGCCTTCCGCGGTCCGGTGTCCGTCGGTCCACGGCGATGGGACCGGCAACGCGACGGCGGCGGCGCGCGCGGTGCGAGAGGGTGGGGCGTCCACACGGGCCGCGCGGCGATGTCGGTGGGTTGACGCGGCGTCGATTGGACCGCTCGGCGGGGGGGACGGGGCCGGCGACGCGACGCGTCGGTGCCGGGCCGGCGCGCGTGGCATGGTTCGCGGGGGACGCGGCCGGGCGGCCGGCCGGCGCGGCCGCACGTTCCGGTGCTCGGTGCTCGAGGAGGGGCGCGGCAAGCGGCGGGGCTCGGGTGGAGCCTCGGCGAGGCGCGGGGCCAAGGTGGCGTGCCACGTCGGGCGCTCGGTCAGGCACAAGGGTGCGGGACCGAAGATGGAAGAGAGGAAGAAAGAAAGGAAGGAAGGAAAAAGAGAAGGGAGGAAAAGAAAAGAAGAAAAAGAAAATTAAGGAAAATGGAAAAGGAAAGGAAAAAGGCTTTAGAAGTTTAGGAGAATTCCTTGGAAAATTTGGGGGAAAGGAGAAAAGGGATTTTGTGGGGTTTTTCCGGTTTCGGGCGTCCGCGTGATTTTCGGGACGACGGTGATGGCGAGGCGGACCGGCCGGCGGGACCGCGGCATGCGCAGGATTCCCGGTGCGATGGCCGACAACGCCGCTAGGGTGGCACGCGGTGGGCGGCATCCCGAGTGCGGGCGGTGCCGGCGGGATTTGCGGCACGTGCGCCGAGGGTGAGAGAGGAGGGGAGGATGACCGGGGTTTCGAAGGGAAATAAATGTGCTCAGCGGGAAAGTTTTGAAAACACGCGTGACTTAGTAGGTGTTTTATTATGAGCTAAAACGCGGGCGTTACACACTGTAGTTCATTCGGTTCACTGTATGAAGTAATGTGCAAACAAGGGTGCATGTGGCATGTACGGGCACGACTGCAGAGAGGGACAGGGAAATGGAAGATTATAAAGGTTGGGGAACCTCACACATGTCGTTCGAGTCAGGTGAAGGGAGTTCACGCACAATTGACTGCGAGTTACATTGGAATGTGTATCTTAGGCGTTGTTCGTGAAAATAGTGATGTGACGGCCAGTAGTTTGATCAAGTCCATATTGTTGTTTGCTGGATATCGTGTGAAGTATTCTAAGGCATGGCGGGCTAAGCAACATGAAATTGCCTTGCTTTGGGGCGATTGGAAAGAGTCATATGCAAAAATTCTAAGGGTCTTGAGAGCCATGAACCACTTTATTCCTGGGGTTAAATGGTTCCCTTACATGATCGGGTTGCGTGTTCATCACAGTTGTGTTTTGAAGCCCGTCCTTCTACGCGTTTTTTGGTGCTTTCCAGAATGTCAAGTGGCTTTCCAACACTGTCGTCCGATGATACTTGTAGACGGAACCTTTTTGACCGGCAAGTACAGAGGTACACTCATGATGGCAGTTGCTGTAGATCCTGAACAACAACTTGTGCCTTTAGCTTTTGCCTTGGCCGAGAGTGAGAATGACGACAGTTGGTCATGGTTCATGAGGCTCGTTCGCATTAACATAACCGGTACCCAGGATTGTTGTGCCACCTGCGACGGCGCGACAACGTAACCCTACCGCGCCATGGAGCCTGGCGCGACAGGACTGCCGTGCCACACTTAACTTGAAAGGGTTTCAGTATGAGCCCCCAGCCAAAATTCAAATCAATCGAGTGGCGCGACAACTTGATACTGTCGCGCCATGCACGGTGGCGCAACAACGTTGCCCACCCGCGCCAGGCGGTGTGGCGCGACAGAGGGGGCCACGAGGTTGGGGTCCAAGTGACGTAAGCATGGGGCTTCTGCCGCGCCGTCGTGCATGGCGTGACAGCTTCAAACTGCCGCGCCACCAGTTGGATATGAAATTTGGCCAGGGGCTCGTACTAAAACCTTTTGAAGTTAAGCGCGGCAGGGCGGTCTTGCCGTGCCAGGCTCCATGGCGCGGCACGGTTTTGTTGCCGCGCCGTCCCCAGTGGCGCGGCAGTATGAGAAATGGGTATATATGAGGTTGCTAGCCCCCACTCATCACTTACCTCCAATCCTCACAGGCAACCTCCACTCCTACCTCACCTCCATTCCTCCAATCGTTTGAGAGTGTTCGTAGCCAAAACAACCCCCAAATCCGAGATGGCAAGAGGGTTCATGGATGTGAGGAGGGTCATGAAAGCAATGGAGGGGCATACCCAAATGATCCCAATAGATCAATACTTAGTTTAAATAAGCGCCCAAAGGGCGAGATCCCCCCAGAGTGCCATTGTGGAATGAATGCGGGATGCAAGGTCTCCCATGAAGATGAAACGTATGGCATGTGTTTCTGGTGCTGTCAAAACATCGATCAAGATAAAAAGGAACTTGCGGCATTGGTAGTAAGTGATATTGTTACGTAGCATTGTACCGACTTCATGGTATTGAGTTATGACTTTGTATCTACGTGACATATATTAAAGGGAAGCACTAGATCTGTTGCTCCAAAGGTGACGAGGGTGTGCCACTTCAGGCAGTGGATCGACGACTTCATCAGTGGTCCAGATGCCGCGCTTTTGGCGAGGGGGAAGAAAATCGATGGAGACCCCAACACTGAAGCTCGTTTGAAGAAGGAACTTAACGACTTCGAGAAGTGGAGCGATGACTTCATAAGTGGTGCATGATTGTTGTTATGTATAGCATGTGCCATTGCTTGTGTGATTTAAATTTCCTAAGGCGTGCTAGGATTAGTATTGGCACATGTACTATGCATGCTACTGCAAACTCGTGTGATTTAAATTCCCTAAGGCATACTAGTATTAGTATTGGCATATGTGACATGCATGCCACTGCAAACTCATGTGATTTAAATTCCCTAAGGCATGGCAGGATTAGTTATGGCACATGTGCCATGCATGCTACTACAAACTTGTTATGTAAGGGAAATGTCTAATGAAATAGCAATGGCAACAGTGTTGACAAAACAATTTGTAGTTCCATAGACTTTTTAGTTTTTGCAATTCAAATGATGCCTCACTGAAAAGGCTAGGGATTCCAAGGACCCTAGGGTTTCATGAGTGCATAGGTTTTTTCAGGGTGTTGTCAAATCAAATGTGTACATGGCATGCTGGCTCACTGAAAAGGCTAGGGATTCCAAGTAGGCTAGTGTTTCATGACTGCAGAGGCTTTTTTCAGGGTGTTGTCAATTTAAATTTTAAAGTACATGTACATGACATATCGTGTCCCTCACTCAATAGGTTAGGGATTCTAAGCAGGCTAGGGTTTCACGAGGGGGTTGTCAATTGAAATGTTGTAACACAGGTACATAAGAAAGACAAAGTTGCAAATGGCGTGGCTAATAACCTACGTAAACATGTGCCATTTGCGAGTACTAGCATGCCATAGGGAAGCTTACAAAAGAATTACAACACTAATAATCTATTGGTACGAGAACTGTCCGGATAACATAGATCCAAAACCACTAGATTCATGCGAAGGCATGTAGTAGTTCCCAAATGGGGGTGGAGGTGGCGGGGATGGACTTGACGGTGGAGTGTTCTTCCCGTGACATCTGCAGGTGCATAGCACATCATCGCTAGATGGTGGATCGGGAGGAGTCGGTGCCTCCGCGAGCTCATGCTTCAGCTTCTCGATGTGTCCTTCTAGGTACGTGATGTACTCTTCATATGGATGAATACCTGGCGGATCGACCCATGCCGTGAAACCACAGTTGTTAGGGTCATACGAGTACTGCAAATACCAATAGTATGTTACTTATCAAAATAAACTGATGGAAAAACTCGTGTTAGTGTTGCTTACACATGGACAATGCCAAAAGCGATGACCGGAGTAGTAAAGTCCAACTCCCTCATAAACTTGCATTACACACAACTCATTGTGCATGCATCTTGGCCACTTCACTGGTTTCTTCGAATCGTACGGTCTAACATCACTCAAAGATCGGAAATAACTCTTCTCTCTTGGTGGGAAGTACTCCTTACACTCGGGATCCTGTTCTGTCCACAAGTCAGGACCGAGAGAACTATCCTCACCTGACAAGGGATCCATTGCTAGTTATTGTGAACAACAATGGTTAATTGAAGGGTGACATATATAGGCAAAGAGAAAAGGTGGTGGGCCATTCGATCCGTGGGAGAAAACACACCCTACCCCCTACCCTACTACATGTGATGTGAGTACAAGAAAACACACCCTACACCCTATCGCGCCTATATAAAGGGCGACGGCGACCGCAGTACCGCCACACCCTGCAGATTGTATTCTAATTTCCTACTCATCCTCCTTTGTACTTTCCAACTATAATAGAGTTTTTTTGTGCTTCTCCTATTTTGTGAATAAAAACTCATCCAGAACTACATGACATAACAAAGTGTTTACTTAATATAACATAACCAAACACACTTGTTCATTGAAAAATAGTCCACTACAACACATACAATTGACACTTGATGACCATTCATCATCCTCCCACAATCCTCTTACCTTTTCTGTCGGCCTGTGCTTTTCTATCCGATTCATCCCTCGACCTATCACTGGACCTCTCCGTCAATGCCTTTCACTCCTCTTCCTTTTTCCTCCTCTTCTCACTCTTCTCGTCTGCAGTCAACGGACGTATCCCCCGTTCTAAGAACTTCTCCCTGTTACAACGCCAATATGCCACAACTTTCTCGTAGTTGGCATAACCAACTACAAATTCCAGCTCCACTCCAGTTTCACGAACCATCTCATCACAAATTGGACCACTTAGATCCTCCTCTACCGGTAAGGGCACACCATATTTTGCTCTTATCTTGTTTCTAGTAGTTTCAGTTTTAAACCCCCTTCCAGGTTCAGAAGTTCGTCCCAACTCTAACATTAACTCACGACGACCTAGAAATTGCTCCCAATCACAAGTCTGTCGCTCCTGAAAAAAGAAGGCCGTATCATACAAAATGAAATCAAAATGAAGACAACAACGATCGTGCTAACATAAGCAAAGAAGGAGGTCACATCATGCTTACCCAAAAGTCTCCATATGCATTGCCATACAACATTCCAAAACCTAGCTCAGATGGCACAACACCTTCCGGGGCTACTATGCCACACTTGCACCGTGAAGGTGGATAGCTCAGGCAAGGCTAGGGCTTCGTCCCGGACTCGAACTCTTTCACTTCAGATTCGATTGGCCATTATGATATTGGTCCATGTATTTATTCATTGAAGTCACACCTATGCCACCCACTCTGAATTACACAACAACCATTACTAACAATGAGTCATGCACATTAATAAAACTCAAATGATAAGAAGGATATGATATATACTTACAATAGTCTTTAGGGAGCAATGAAGAATGGTGTAAATTTATTTCGGGCCTCAATGATTGGTCGTTGAAGATACGCACACACTCCACCATCACACAATTGAGGGTTGTTAACTCGCTCAATGGCGGCCAACTACTTCTCCTCATAGGTCATGAGTGGAGGATTTGGTGGAGGAGGAACCCATCGTTGAAACTTATCATATGGCTTCGAGACATGACTCGCATACAGGAAGAGACGTATCCTAGGATCAAACTTGTCCGGCCCGTCTATCCACTGCAAGAAATAACAAGGAGCTGCCGGGGGTGGTGCTTCCCTAATCCAACAACAGTAGAAGGCTCTACCAGCAGTACTAGCACACCTAGACTGTTTCACATAAGCTAGCACACCACATAAACAATTGGGTACATGGAAAGCTCGAGGCACAAGAGCGTCTTCATCCCACTCTTCGGGAAACCTTCCTTTACCCCTAAAAATGGCACAATAACGTGGGTTTTGGTGGCTCATGTCTACTAATCCTGCAACAAATATTATTGAAATTAACAATTTCAAATACGGTATAACAACATATGTAACATTAACAATATTAAAAATCAAACCTACATAAAGCATCTAGTAATGCAAGGTATTTTCAACGTAACAATAGACGACAAAATTACTACTGCGACTACCCAAAGCATCACTTAAACTCATCCAACATCTAACACATCACAGTTTCAAATTATTGGCAAACCCTAGCTCACCTATACTCCCTCCGGTTTGGTAAAGGAAGATGTTTAGGACAGCGACACGGTCTCCAAAGTACAACTTTGACTTCCTGTTTTTACAAAATAATTATTAAAAACTAACAAATGTATACTTCTATGAAAGTATTTTACAAGACAAATCTACTCATGTAGTTTTCACATTTCCAAACTCAACAACTTAAAAGTTATTCATAATTTATATTCCCAATGTTTGACTCAAATCTTGTCCAAAACGTCTTCTTTTACCAAACCGGAGGGAGTACATGCAAAATTCTACAAAATTAAACGCTAAAACTAAGATTAAATAAGGGCAATACCTTCCCAAGGATACGGGGTTCGATTTCCCACACTATCCCACCACAAATCGACGGGGTTGGGGGTGTGCCGGCCGGTGGCGGCGGTGGTACCGACAGATGAGGTCGGGCTCTGGCAGGAGGAAGAAAGGGAGGAGGAGGAAGAAAGGAGGCCGCGCTGTGTTGTATGCCCGCCGCCACGCCGGGGAGCGGGGGGCGCGGCGGCGCGCGCGTGCGGTGCATGTGGCGCGGCAGGTCCGAGCCCACGTCCCCCTCGCGTGCCGCGCCGCTGCATGTGGCACACAAAGGCTACCTACTGCGCCACGCCGGCAGACGCGGCCAAAGCGGTCAACCGGTGCAAAAAATATTTTCCAGGGGTTATTAAAGAAAGATCCATACAAGGCACGAATGTCTGCTGTTGCAGCTGCAGGAGGTGTTTAGTAAGTTGGTTGCTGCTGGGCTGCGCCGCCCATTCAACTTGGGCCAAGAGAGCCCTTTGGTTTAACCCACCCTGTTGGCCCGTTGTCTCGGTGCCACCATCTCAGACGACCAAATTGTTGAAGCTTCCTCTTCTCCCGTTGACCATCTAGGGCGCAGGTAGCTTTTACCAAACGAGAATCCTATCTCGAGAGGGCTCTCTCATTTGTCTTATCGCGAGACCCACGCTAATCTTCCTCCGTTTCTAATCGGACGTGGGGCGGTCTACGCGGAAACGAGCGGACAACAACGCCCCGCACGTCCCATCGAATTCGGGATATTACACTATTTGCCACTCTTAAGTAGGGTCAATTAATCCCTCTCACATTCACTCCTCTTTCATGAGTGACAAATCTGTTGCCACTCACCCCCATATGATGGCAATAGATTAAACAGAACTGCTAGCGCCCGGACGTCTGATCCGGGCGCTAGGATCGGACACCTTCTCGGCCACATGATTCGAATTAGGAAACATATCAGCCGTCGGATCATGATGTTGCGAAGCGTGTTGCGAATGTTGCGAACACCTTTTCTCATGTTGCGAACACTTTTTCAATGTTGCGAACACCTTTTCCCATGTTGCGAACACCTTTTTCCATGTTGCGAATACCTTTTCCCATGTTGCGAACATTTTTTCCATGTTGCGCCCCCTCCCTCCTCCTCCCCTGACATAGTGTACATGTTGCGAGTAATGTTACGAGTTTGTGGCGAACATGTTGCGAGCTTGTGGCGAGCATGTTGCGACCAACATCCAAACATCGTGTTGCGAACACTTTTTTCATGTTCCGAAGAACTTTTCCCATGTTGCGAACATTTTTTCCATGTTGCGCCCCCTCCCTCCTCCCCCGACATAGTGTACATATTGCAAGCGATGTTACGAGCTCGTGGCGAGTATGTTGCGATCGCCATCCAACCATCAGATGCAAAATTGTAGGCGGTTGGGAGGGCGTCCGATTTTTTCCCCCGCCGTACGTCTGATGAGGAGCATTACCATAGATTAAATATTCCATCGAATTCCAAAGGCCCCACTTGACAATCTCGTATCCCCTCCCCCTGCCTCGATCCCATCTCGCGCCACAAGGACGCCGCGGCGTGCGGCTGCCCACCCCCTCCCTCTTCCACACCGGCTACGCCTGCCCTCGACGCACGCCTGCAGGCCCGACTCGCCTTATCCCCTCCTCCCCTTCCCCTCCATCTCGCGCTCTCCTTTTTTGTTAGAGTTCATATGGCGGTAGCGTCTTGAGAAATCCACTTTATCTATTTCGCATTTCAGGGGGCCGAGGGGTGCGAGAGGAGGCAGATGTCGGCAAGGGTTCCATGGGGGAGAGGCGGTTGTTGGCTCCAAGGAGAGACGACGACCGGCGTCTCAGCAGGAGGAGCATACGTCACATCATACACAGAACCGAAGTACTAGGCCCTGTCGCTGTTCCGGCGTCGCAGGCCGTGAAGCCGCAGCACAGCAGCCGGCAGCTCGACGGACGGTACTCGCGGATGCCGACAATTACAACTCGGGGGATCAGGTATGCGTGTGATTATTTTGTCCTGGTAAATCATAGTAGCATCTTCAGGTCCGTGGGTAAATTGTAGTAGCACCTGCAGCTCCGTGTCTTTCCTTTTTGGATGTTGGATCTTAATTAGTGGTAGTGTAGTGAATTAGATCGATTCCAAACATATGTCTGCAATTTGTTCATTTTGTGTTATTATTGAGTCCATACCAGCAGCCCCCGATCTGAACATTCACGAAGTAACTAGCATGCATTTTCAAAACATATTAGAAGCAACTTCATTTTAGTTTGAATGTTTGTAGAAAGTAACTAAGGATTTGATCTAAACATTCAGAAAATAACTAGGCATGTATATATTTGAATTGTGTCGGAAGTAGCTAATTCTACTTTTATATTACGTAGAAGTTACTAATCCAAAATTTTCTTCTTTGTATTATATTACGTAATTTCCATCCAAGGTAGTATGTAGTCCATATATTCTTCATGTCAGTTGTGTGCTCTCGGACAACTAGAGTTCCCAAAAAGGTATATGTATATCACAAGTATATTACCCATGTAATTAACATTCAGCATGCTTTGTTTTATTTGATTTTCTCATCTTAGTATGCTTTAAAATAAGATAACTCAAATAAGCAAGTAGTTCCACTTTGTTATGAGCTGGGTGCTGAGATGCATAAAGTCTTTTTATGGGATCATAAAAATGGGAGCTGATATGCGGTATGTGTGAGTGAGATTTTTTCCAACCCCTAGATACCCTGTAATTCCTAGTTTGGTGGGCTCTCGACGCATCCAAGCTTAACACCTACTCTTTTATATAACATCTCACTTTTATCTGCAGGTATGCCATGACCACGAGTAATTATTTTTGCATTTTTTATCCAGTACCATAAGAAGTAACTAATATTGTGCTTTTTAAAATAGCATGTGATTTATCACAGAATCAGTTCCATGCTCAGTGGCTAGTATAATATTAGATAAGACTGGAAGTTCCCTCCCTATGTGTTTGATATTGCCATGTTTTTGCAAGGACATTCAACACATCCTTCATCCTGTCTTTTTTCCATTGAATGCAAATATATCACCTTTTTCCATCTTTATAAAAGTGGACACTAGAAATTTTTTTAGCAGGCAGCCAAAAATTGTCTGATTGTTCTATTTTTTCACATTGCTTTGTGGTTTTATAAATCTAATTTAGATTTGCGAAGCTTGTTTCATATTCATGTGCCTAATGTTGAAGCAAAACATCACTTGTTTTCTGCTGATCTAACCAAATTAATTCTATTTTGTTAATGGACAAAGACTAGAATAGTTGGTGTTAAAAGATCAGAAGGGAGCTACTTTATCTACTTCTCACAATTTCTACAAAGGTTGTTTTTTAATACTGATAAAAGGCATCCCTGCTTTTTGCATGCAGTAGACTATTATTCCTGCTAGTTGTGGTGTTCCTTTGTTGTTCTACAAATTGGCCCGATGCTTATCTTAAAGTTTATAGAGTTCCTTATTCCCTTTACCCCATCCTCTATATATCTTGCTCATCTGACATGGCGTGAATCACCAAACCTAAACTCAGGAAGAGACCTGCACCATCTTTTAAGCTCTAAGCTATAAAATGTTTATTCAGTTGGATGCAAAGTAACTAACCATATATTCATTGACACAAGAAGTAACTAGTTGTGCATTATTCAGTTGGATGTAACCCATGTTAATAGTCCTTTTTGCAACTTTTGTTGTGTGCATGCTTATCTTTGTTTTGAGCTTTCTCTATAATTTTCAAATTATGTTTGCAGATATATATATATTTTCACCTAGTAATGGGATTGATAATGTAACTACTCGCTTGTGTACATGAAATTAGATGTAACTAATTATTCCCTCCATTAAGTTAAAAGTAACTAGTTGTTTAATTTCAATTGTAAAGGGAAAAACAAATTTTGTTTAGACATTATATGGGTGATAACTTGCAGTGTATTTAAATACATAGCAAGTAAGTAGCCATCTGTTCCATACAAATAGGAAGTACCTACTATTTTCATTTTGCACTTACTTTGTTTTTCTATGTATTGCCAGTTGTAGTTTTTATGGTGCATGTGTTTTATCAAAGATTCTTACACATTTTGGCATTAAGGACCATATATCTTGAATCTGAAGTTGAATGTAGAGTGGTATTTTTCATGGTGTATCATTTGTAGTTCATTGTCAACACATCCCAAACTTGAATCACATAAAAAGTAAATATCTTTTGGTTTACATGAGATAAGAAGTAAGTTGCTCTTTATTTGAAACACATAGGAAGTAACTAGTCAGTTTTTTACATGAGATAGGAAGTAACTTTCCAATCATTCTGCAATGTTGGTACTTCCAGCTTTTTGGTAGTCAATTTGTGACTAATGCAACCTTTACTTTTAGCTCTTGGAGAAATTTTCCTTTTCTCCAATGTTTATGGAATGTTATGTTTATTTAAATAAATGACATTATGCATATGGGTCATTCTGTAATGTGTCATGCTTGGTTTAGTACGAATAATAAGCCTATATAATAGTACTGCTTTAGTGATGTTTTATTTTATAAGCAATGCTTCTGATCTATTGTGAAATTTTATTAGCATGAATCACATGTACATGGTTAATTCCTATCTCAATTACCTAAAAACTTGTAGAGAACATTAGTATTTTCAAGAGCATGATTATCATGTTATTTTTTATGTCAATTACTCTAGGGCTTCTTCTCATTAGCATAGTTATATCCTACTAGCTTTTTGTCACACCATAACACCCCTATGATGTTTTATGTTGATAATCTTGGCAGCTTATTAGATGCTAGGCATCTGTCGCATTTGGTTTATTTGTTAATTTGTACTGAGTTGATCAGCATTCTTATCAGTTTTTTAACATTGTTGGTACATGGTTTGTGTGTCAAATTCACCAAGCAAAGCAAAGTATCAATACCTTAATGTTTCAATCATTTTTGTTAGATAGGAAGCTTAAATTGAATACCTTGAAAGTAAATAATACTTTGTTTTTATGAGTGATGGTAAACAATAGCTATTTTGTTGCACTTATTGTCACTTGAATATTTTTTTAATAATATCTCTTGCTACATGAGCAAATTTCTTAGGAAGTAAACCACTCCTTAATTTGAATTCCTAAAAAGTAACTAATTTGAACACCAAAATAGCTAAACATACAAGAAGTAACTATAATTTTCTTATTTACATCATATGAAGTAAATTGATCCTTAATTTGAACACATAGAAAGTAACTAATCCTATATATATTATATAGGAAGTTACATGCTCCTTAATTTGAACATCTAGAAATAACTTATCCTATCTTTTTTTGCAAGGGATGATTAAAATTAGCTATCTCGTCACTGACTGTCACTTGAATTTTTTTATTATCTCTTGCTACATGAGCTATTTGGTTGGCAGATACATTATTTTTAGTGTTTGTTTCCTTGACCTGTCATGTTGGTCCCTTGATTTATGGAGTTTGCTGGAGATTTTTCATGTGCAAACTACTAGCTGTGTAGCCAAACATGAGCTTAGGAAAAGTATGTGTTTTTTAGTTTTCTGTGGGGTGGTAATCTACTGAACAAAGTCACCTTTACATTTTCCCTACCTTGATATGCATTGTTTCTTAGAGCATATGTCTCTGCAAGCATATGATATGATATATGTCTCTTGAAGTAATGAAAGAAGTCAACTATGTCTCTTAGACAGGGAACATGTGTGTTTCACCTCTGTGTTATGCATTGAACTAATTTAAAGTAGAATGTCACTTAAAATTGACCTAACTAAGGTAGAAAGTAACTAGTCACTCATTCAGAACACATAGGAAGTAATTTTGTAACTTCACATGATTTTTAATGAAGTAACTGTACATGATTAGGAAAAGCATTCAGAAGTAACTGATTACATGTCCACATGAGATTGAATGTAAACTTTGCTTTTTCTTCCGAAAGTAAGGCTCCTAATAAGTATGACTTTGTTTGGTATCCTTTTCAGAGATTTAGATCTAAATTTGAGATGCAGGGCGATGCTATGCTGATGTATGACTGTTACATACTCCAACATGCAGGCAATTATGCTGTAACATTTGCACACAATCATATGTTTGTTATCCCAAGATTGCATGATGCTGCTGTATGTGCCTCATTTCACTTTGAAATCGGGATTATAGTTTATAAAATTTTAAGCTATTGTGTTAGTACAAAAGGATTTGTACCTGGAAGTGCCCTCTCTTCTTTTTTGAAGTTGTTTGTATCTCTATGTTGTTTTTCATTATATTTTCCTTGTAATTTTGATCTACTTTTGCCTAAATTTATTTCTGGATCTTGAATGTGTTCCTAACGCTCCAACACCGGTAGAATGCCTGCACCAAATTTTTTTTTACTTTTTTAGGACCATGTGCTTTTCTGCTTCTCCTTTTTCCGCGTCAAAAAAATTCAACATTTTCTTCACGCCCAAAATTTCCCGCCTAGTTGGGGCCCTCTACCTTGCGCACTCGGTACACGCAAGGGGGTGATCGGTTTCCTGGATATAACCGAACCAGGCCCGGCGGATGCAGGGTTAGCTTGTTCGGTTGCCTGGTTCGTCCCTGGGGCCAGGCGCTGCTCAAGTGCTCATGCAAATTCAGCCCCGCAGCCAGGCTCTGGAGGAACGAGGAAACCGAGCGTTTCCGACGGGCCTTGCTGGCGCGAGCGCGTCCGTCGTTCCGTTGCAGAGAGCAGCGATGCTGAATCGAGATGAAATGTTGGCAACCAATCAAGGGCTCGAGTGAACCTGGATGTATGCATGCGGCCAACCAATCAAACAGGTGTGCACGCATGCAGCCTGGCCGTAGACAGCCTGATTCGATGGTGCGGGACAGGCCGGGGTCAGCCAGCAATCCAATCACGCCCATGCGGGGCGCCGATAAGAATTTCATGGTGTTGCGGGCCTTTTCATAAATGGTAACAAGGCCAAATACGGAGGGCTCTCCAGTTAGTGCTAATGGAGAGGGCTCTCCATGTATTGCCTCCTTTACCAAATGCCCGTTCAAAATCACAAAAATGCATGCGTTTCCCTGGTTATGGAAGGTAGGAAAGCGGTGAAATTCATCGGAACACATTGTTGGATGCGTGAGGAACTGTGCACAGATCCTATCGCTTTTTTTTTGTGACGAAAAGTGAGCAAGATCACCGCGTGCACACGTGGGGATTGCACTCGAAGGATCTAACCCCACAAATTTCTTTTCCGAATAATAATCTGGCAAAGCTATCATGCCCTAGACGGAACCATTGAGAAGGACGTCGTCATTGCTGCCCATGTCATCGTGGTCCATTTCTTAAAACAAATTAAGTAATATAAAGACACAGCTCTCACGATTATTACTACATAATAGTAAAGTGCACGTGCGACACACGTGTTTATTGCATAAGTTTTTGAAATTGAAACAAACTTGGTCGTATCTTTTTCATTAATTTTTAATAACTTTAGATGCTTCAAAATGAGATTCAAAATCTCCAAAATTGAAAGATATATCAAATATATAATACAACCACTAATTCTTTAAATTCTTTGACATAAAATGAAATATATATTTTTAAATGAAATAAGCTTTGTTGTATATTTTCATTTAATTACGGTACAAGCACATGTATCCAACAACTTTGTTGTATATTTTTCATTAATATATCAAAATGAGATTCAAAATTTTATAGTTGGAAAGATATCACGAATATAGAATACAATATTTCAAATAGACTTCCACTCTAATTCTTTCGATTATTTGTCATGTTTCTTGCATCCTTGCGAAGCTTTTGAACTGGGTCAGGTGACGACTCAGGTCAACACAGATAGCAATTAACAAACTCTTGATTTCGACATCTCTTTGACTTATGGTACCATTATCAAGATGTGAATATCATTTATAGCATCACATGCCTAATCTTTGTAGGCTCCGGCACCATTTGTCAAGTGAACAAGCTCAACTTTGATTGCCTTCTCTATTTATATGAGATTTGTAGACGCATAATTGCTTGGATCTACGATATTCAAACCATATGTGTTTGTCAGGAATACAATGCATTTTTTTTGTCAGTGTAGAGATGGCTTTGCACTTGTTTGAATTAATAGTGCTCTAAAAAAATTCTTTATAATCAGACGCCAGTGTTGTAGCTCAACTTTTCCTATGTAAGAGCCTCCATTAAGTTCCTTAGTCGTGATGACTGGCATCTTGAAACCAGCATTTGATATTGTTTCCTCCAAAACAACTGTTAGGGCAATAATGACTTTATTTGCTCCCCCATAAATTTATTTGTTAATGTAATATTTCCGTACCTTGCTACCATGATAATAAAAATTTACCGACCTTGAAGTGGAATTCATTATATTCAACATATGGTCTTTGTAGTTGGTTTCTTGCCATGCATTGTAGCATTTTTTGTGAATCTACCTTGGTTGTCCAACCGCCCCTTGACTTTTAGCTTATTTCTCTTAGTTCCTTTGCACAATCTCTTAGAATAGTAGCTATGTCTTCCTGGGCAGACATCTTCTCAAAGGCATTGTCTTCTTCATAGGCTTTGTTAATGAAAATGTCAAAACCGAATGCTATACCATCTACCACCATGATAATCTTGGTTATAATACAGAAAGTTAATGCCAACTGATAATCATGGTATATAAAGGAAACAACAAATAGCTCATTATACAAACTATATTAGCGCTCCCCACTAAGTAATTCTCTCAATCCTTAATGCGCCACGTCATCCTCTACCAACGTGCCACCTCATCCTCCACTAAGCACCCAAAAAGATGCATTGATTGCTAATTATCACATCGCGTCACATCATCCTCCACTAAGCACCCCACCAACATGCATTGATTGCTAATTCTATATCTATATTAAACTATATACTTCTCGCATACGGTGCAGTCACATCATCTTAATTGTTTGCACTGTCCAATCTAAAAAATCTATATATCTATCTATATGAAAGTATATATACAAATATTTGATTTCTATTTCGCTCAACATGTAAGAATACAAAGAAATCATCTTAGTGTGTCTGCTTCCAATTTTGCTTTAGTATTTTAATTTTTAAATTTCACAAAAAGATCTCGTAGCAACGCGCGGGGTATCACCTAGTTTACTTTATTTACCTCAATTATACTCAGCCAACACAACACATCACTATTACGGTACGCATTACTGGGATATTAGGGGGTTTGGATTCATGTTTGGGGTGAGGGTACTTGGTAGGAGTATAATATTACCAGTGTTCTTAAATATATGACATTGTTGACTTTTTACTCCAAGTTTGACCGCCAATATATATTGAAAAAATTAGTTAACTAAAGTAAAAAATATATATCATTACATCTACTATCGAATGTACTTTATATTTAACTTGTTAGTTTACCGATTTGAAAAAAAAAATTGTAGAAAAGACGAGTGGTCAAACGAACGGAAAAAGTCAATGGTGTCATATATTTAAGAAAGGAGGTTATCGTCTATAGTGTGATATAACTATATATTTATGTCTAGGACGAGAGTTGCGTCACCTCTTGTCGACGGTGAATGCCTTTGGCATCTTCCCAGTCGTTGTGGTGATTTGCGCCACGCACGAGCCGTGGAAGCCCCTTAAATTGAATTGCCCATTACCGTCGAGGTAGTCACACACATCGGAGGTCCACTTCCTCCGGAGCTCAATGAACCTTTGTCCGGCGAAGTTGATAGTGCCATCGGTGTTGACGAGGGCGGCGTCTTGGCGCCACATGTGTCCCTGCATGAAACCCAGAGCACGACGCCCTGCACGGCCGGGTGCGCATACGCCTCGCGGAGCACAACCTCGAGGTCATCATCGCGGAGGGCCTCGTCGAGCTTAGTGATCCAAACGGGCAGGTCGGTTGCGGAGAGCTTGTCAAGTGCGTCGCAGATGACCTTCCCGACCGGGTTGCTGACGTGTCCCTGCAGGCCAATGCCGCCCACCTACGGCTCGCCACCGCGTTGCAGGTCGCGGATGAGGCCGATGTACTTCTCAAGCGTAGCATTAGGGTCATTGCTGCATTCGATGTTGTAGTCGTCGACGAAAAGCGTGACGCCCGGGTCCAGTCATGCGGTCTCGTGGAACATGAGCGTGACGACGTCGTCGTCGAGGCGGTCGCGAAAGAAGCACCCATGCAACATCTCGTTGTTGATGCAGCAACGACGTTGGCCTGCTGATGAGCGGTGTGACGGTATGCTATACTGTCGCCGAAGTGAGAGGTAGTCGCGCCCCTTGTCTCCTCAACCTTACCCCCTCTTTCCTTTATTTTTTAGCTCCCTCCTCTCTCTCCCCGGTGTGGCCATGGCGGCACCAGGGTTCACAAAACCGAAAAAACAGCTCGATTTTTGCGAAAACCACTCCGGTTTGGTAGCAAAAAGACCGGGTTTTCAAGGTTTTGACCGGCCCAACCGACCCTGGAAAAAATCCAGGTTAATCGCTCGGTTTTGCTGGTTTTCCGGGACAGTTTTTTCCTCTCGAAAAAACCACTTGGAGCCGGTTTTGTGAACCCTGGGCGGCACACAGGCGTCACTGGTGGAGGCGCATCCTCAGCTGAGCCCGACAGCCAGGCGCCGTGTTGCTTCACTCCTCGCCTTCTTCTCCTTCCCTTCCTTATGCCGTGTTCCCCAGGGGAGGTGCTGGCGTGGGGTGCCGCGCCCAGAGAGGTGAGGATGCGTTTGGCCAGTGTGTAGCCTGCTTGCAGCATAGATGTGTCTTTTTTCATACGACTTGATCTATCAGTGTGGTAGGATAAAATTTATTTGAGGTATTTATTTTTGTAAATCGTGTTCATCTTTTACCACATATGAGATGGCACAAGTCTTTAACCTAGGTAGCCACCGAATTCGGCTGCCATTTTACATGCTATGCTAAGCATCCGTAGAAAAATCTTTCTACTAAAATAAAACATGTCAACTTATGTGTTACTACATAGATGTACATATGCGGAGCTCAACAAAACTCGATGTGTCATTTTTGAATTTTTGACGAATTACTACGCAATTGTGAATTTTCAGCCGATTTGAAGGGAAAACCACTAAAAACATATGTGGAGCTCAACAAAACTCGATGTGTCATTTTTTAATTTTTCGACGAATTACTACACATTTGTGAATTTTCAAATGAGTTGTAGGGAAAACCACAAGACAAACACTTTGTAACTGGATCCCTGAACTTCTAAGGAATTAACCCACACCGCATGAGCATATGCAGCAGAATTCATCTATGCAGTGGGTACCCTGGAGAACTTCCTAATCATTTTTCCTCCTTCCCCCTTTTCCTCCTCACGAACAAAGCAGGGTATACAGCAGAATTCATCTATGCAGTGGGAACCCTGGAGAAATTCCTAATCATTTTCCCTCCTTCCCCCTTTTCTTCCTCACAGACATAGCAGGGGAGCGGGCTATAGAGCCGATTTCAGGCGAATTTGGCGTGGTAGGCGGGCTGTGCCTCCACCGGCGGACACTAGCGTGGGGGGGGGGCGCTGGTGCTCGTACTGATGTCAGACGAGTCGACTGAGTCCCCGGTGCTCACGTGCAAGCTGCGGGGCTGGCTCGCCAGGGCGGTGATAGAAGCCTGTCCCGTGTCGTTGTCCATCACATTCCCTATGGTGCCATCCATGTCGGCCCGTGCGGAGGGCGCCGAGGCACGCTCCATCCTGGGCGCGCTGCCGATGATCCTCACGGGACTGCTGCTCTACCTCTGTTCCATGATCTCCTCGCCATCGTCTTCGGCAACATCACGGGTACTCCGTGCTGTCGAGCTTTGCCATGGGAATAGACGCTGGCCGGGACTCGGCGTGGAGGCACGACACGAACGGGATGGTCGCCCCGCTGGTTTCCGCTGTCCTCCTCCTCCAAAGCATAGCCGACAGTGGCCACAGTGAGGCAGGCGTTACTCATGTGCGGGTCAACGGCGATGGCGCCCAGCGGGGTGGTGTTCGAAACTGAGATTGAGAGGATGAGGCAGTGCGGGTAGAGGGAGCAGAGATCGAAGGCCGAGACAGCCCCAGCGACGGCACAAGGAGGCGGCGCTGCTGGTCATCAACGGCGACGCCAAATGCATCGAAGGAGATGATAGATTCGATGAACCCATCCTAGCATCGACGATCGAGAGGACAACGTTACCGCAGCCGGTGACGATGAAGTGCTGCACCGTGGGCTCCCAAGCGATGGACGCCGCGTCCAGGAAGGTTTTTCCCCGATGCGAATTTGGGTGGGCCCAAAACGGTTATTGGGGGTGGGTATACGCGGGGTGGGTGAGAAAAACATTACGTTTTTGGTAGAAACGCTCTCCAAATTGCGATTTTTTGGTACTTCATAGTCCTTCCACCCTATCCACTTCCAAAAACATACGACGGGTGGGTCCGGCATGAGGGGTAAGGTGATCCCAAATTGGGTGAGAAAAGTTTTTAATTGTCTTCGCTCCTTATAGTATAGAAGATATGCTTATATATAAACGTTTCCAATAAACTAGCTAGGCATACATACACAGATATACTCCCTAGATTTTAAAATAACTAGGGGAATCTCACCCGCGCGTTGCTGCGGGAATTAAGAAAAATGCAATGATCGTGAAAGAGAATTTCGGCAACCTCGTGCTTCTGATCATAAGAGAGAATTTCAGTGATCTCGGCAACCTCGTCGCCGCCATTGGTAATTCTTTGATATAGGTTTGAACACCACGCGTGTTGCTGCGGCCCTAAACCCTAGTGTAACCGGTGTTACCGTGTGTTAGCATGATGACATACTAAAGTCACGGTGGCATTTCACCAAAATTCACCTAACTTTATTTGCAGTTTGCACGATTTCTCTTACAATAACATATCTCTCTTACAATAACATTTCTCTCAGCGTCCAAAAGGAACTTTAGAAACCATAACATACACTTTTTTAAGCGTAGTTTAGGGGTGGTGCTGGGACTACTCACGTGTTGAATAGCTATTTAGTATAAAAATGGATATATTTCATGATGTCAAATGAAAAAAAGATATGATTGTTATGTTTCTGCTAGGACTATCTACGCTGCTATTCATTTATATTCCTCAATTCTCTACGCGTTGCCGCGAGTATGTAGGAGAAATCATTGAGTTAGAATACTACTTATCACCCTCCTATTCTTTTTCTTTCTTCTTTTTCCTTTCCTTTTCTTTGTTCATTCTTTTTTTATTTTTCACTTTACTCTATACCAACTACCATCGATGGAGTCTAATTGTCATTTTATCAAGATATATTCATATGAGATCTTGTTTAGAAGGATTTATTAAAAGGAATCCAATGGTGTAATCAGAATTAAATTTGGTTTTTTGTTTTGAGTTATAATATTTTTTAGCTACTTCAAAAAATGTGGCCCACCACTTGATGACATGGTCTTAGTGGGGCTGTTGAGGTGGCATGCTTGCATGTTTAGAGAACTCCCTAGTGGGGAGCTCCTATATAGGAGAGCGGATTTTTTAATAAAACTGAGCAAATTAGCTTTGACACGGTCCATTATTGACAGGCACGATATTGCCTCGAAAAGAATAATTCCTTCAAAAATACGCGACCGTGTGTTGAGTAGTCAGATACTCTAACTTGCTAAATATGTCCATAAAAATGTGATCAGCTAAAATACTCTATGCGCGTCATTAGTTTGTGTCATTATATAATCATCTGCTTGACCATAGTGCTGGTAGTATTTGGATAGATTTGAAGGTCTGGTCTTTGATATTGCACCCTGACGTGTAGTTGAGATGATATTTCAACCATCTTTCATGTATACCTAGTAAAAGAAACGTGTAAAGATACTTTCTTTTAAATTCCGATCTGTTGCCAAAAAAATGCCAACCAAAATTATATTAATGTGTTACAAAAAGTTGTTTTAGACTTTCTAGGTCCACAGCTTTAATATGCACTTAGATACACTCGCCCCTCCGTCCAGCAAAGAGAGTGTCCACTTAATTCTTCTAAGTAAAAAATATTTGAAGTTGATCAAATTTATAATAAAGAGTATCCATATTTTCTAATACAAAATAGGTATGTTGTGAAAATATATTTCATCATGAATGTAATGAAACTTATTAGACATCAAACACATTGATATATTTTTTTATAAACCTAGTTAAATATAAGATGATTTGACTTAGAACAAAACTAAATAGACACTCTTTGCATGACGTATGAAGTAGTGTATGTCAATATATATAATAATATTTATAAACTAAAGTAGCCCGAACGATTTATGATTTGGATCGGATGGAGTAACTTAGAAGAATAATCAATGCAAGGGGTAGTAGTAGGACGCTCATACTACACCTAAATTTAACGGGTAGTATAGAAGTCTTGACCCCAAACTCGAATAGACTCGCCGTACACTCAAATGCATGACACCTTGTTCATCTAGCTTGTTCTCATAGAAAAGTAAATTGACCAGAAATTTGGTAGGAATGATTTGTTATGAGTAAAAAATCTTGTTAAATGGTGATAAGCCGGGCGAACGAGTTCCTTGTGCACGGAAGAATGAACCAAACAACAAAATAGAATCACGTTTCCTTGTATATTATTAAAATTCTGATAATATTTAATAAGAAGGATGATGACAAAGACAAGCTGGATACCTTTTCTTTAATTCCGTTCTTTTTTTCGCGAATAGCGGAAGACCTTTTCAACGCATCGATGCATGCTTTGCTTCCTTCACAAAGCAAACGATGATCTCTCTTCCGTATCACAGGCAGAACCGGCCACCATCAGCACCAGACTGTCTCCTCCTAGCTCCCCATTAGGTCAGGTCAAATACGCAAGGTGTGGTCAAACCAAGATCAGAGGGTAAAAGGTCTAGAGATCGAAGGTGGAGCACCGGAGCCATGGCGGCGGTAAGCGACGCCTGCCCGAGCCTGACCATGAGAAGGCTCGACCGGCGTCGCCGCTGCCGATCAGTTCAGAGCGCCACTTCCCGGGGCGGCGGCAGCATCAGCAGGCCGTGCTCGGAGGCGCTGGGGATGGTGTGGATCGTGATGGGTACAGCTGGTCTGCACCGGCACCGGCGGCGGCGCCGTCGTCGTACCACGCGCAGGCCCAGCAGCATGGCGCATACGACTCCACCACCATGCCGTACTACTACGATGTCGGCGTGGGCTCCTCCACCATCTCATCGCATCAACCGGGCCAACTGGCCGTGCCGGCAACCGCTGGATCTCTTCATCAGCGGGCGACGCTGGAAGCTGGAACTGCTGCCGCGGCGGAGGTCCAAGAAGGTACTAAATATACTATGATCTCCACGAAAACATGTGCAAAATGATACTAGCTACTTATAATCTAAGGGAAGCATTTATCATTCCTTTTTCAACTTAACAATACGTGACTAGGGTTTTTTCCCCAAAAGACGTGATCTTTTCAGTGTTAACGAACAACTTTTCCCTTACAATCTACAAGCCAACTGTGTGCTTTTGCTGCAAGCTTACAACTACAATCTACAAGACCTTTTCTGATCTTTTTTTCAAGAAAACTGTAGAGGAGTACCCCACAACACAAATTTCAAACAAATGGTGTCGCACTTAGGATTTGAACTAAGGGTAGCCTTTACCACTCCAACTACCTAACTACAAACTACTAAATCATGTAATAGGTCCACACATGGGTCCAATCAGATCGTACTTCATCCGTTCCAAATTATATAGTGTTGGTAACTTTTTGCTAGGCATCTATAGACACATAGGACCTATAATTTAGAACATAGGGAATGCTTTTTATAATAATCTACCACTACTATATATTAAGTGTCGGCGGTCATCGTTTTTCTTCCGAGATTGAGTTGATCTGAATCTCAGTCGTCAATGGGTATATCAGGATTGATGGAATGTGATTTCTAGAGTTACGAGTTCTCAAGTTTTCCACAAGCTTAGTATAGGAGAGACAATGCAGTTAGGCGAACATGCTCAATTTGAAGAGGGTAGCCACTAGCCAAAGGTTGAAGAAAACATTTCACATGTTGGCTAGCTGGGCCAAGCTACCTAACGTCTAGCATCACCTAATATATTTTGTCAAAATCAGGAGCAGATCCAGCTGGGGGGGGGGGGGGGGGGGGGGTGCTGCAGTCTCCTTACCCGTGAGCTGTGTATTATCGAGGCCCTCCTAAGGCCTCTCTAAACATTTCTACCATGAATGCCATTGCCCAAAATTGAACTAGGTGAGGTCGACATATGTCTTTAAGCTACAATATAGAAACTATGAGCCGATGCCTAGGCCATGCATGGTCCTAGACTCTAGGCAGTCTGTCGAAAAGTTGCTTGATTTTAGGTTTCGCTGAACATCATCATTAACTATTAGCTTTTCTTCCATTGGTTAGTTTTGATGGTTAATTCAGTGTATATATATATGCGTATTCATGTGCTCAAAGGGGCTCAAAGATTTGAGTCACTTTCCATTGGTTAGTTTTGATGGTTAGTCCTTAGCTTTAGCATGCAGTTTCTTTTTTTCGGGTATCAAAATATCCGATCCTTAGCTTTAGCTACAAACCTTGCAGGCAACGTGATGAGAAGGCACTACCGTGGCGTGCGGCGGCGGCCGTGGGGCAAGTGGGCGGCGGAGATCCGTGACCCCGCGAAGGCGGCGCGCGTCTGGCTCGGTACCTTCGACACCGCGGAGGCCGCCGCCATGGCGTACGACGACGCAGCGCTCCGGTTGAAGGGCGCCAAGGCCAAGCTCAACTTTCCCGAGCGTGTCCGTGGCCGCACCGGCCAGCAGGGCGTGTTCCTCGTCACCTCCGGCGTCCCTCTGCCACCGCCAGTATCAGCGCCATTACCACCGCCGTGTCTGCGGCCAACTGTCGCCGCGCCGTTCCCCGACCTGATGCGGTACGCACAGCTACTTCAGGGTGGGACTGGGAGCAGCCAGAGGAACGTCGTGGCCAGCGACACCGGTGATCTCGCGCCGCCGGCGGCTTTGGCAATGCCGCCAGCACAAGCGCCGTCGTCGTTGCAGATTCTGGACTTCTCGACGCAGCGTCAACTCCTCCGAGGCTCACCGACAACAATCGGCCGCCGACCGTCGACGGCGGCGTCGGCATCGATGTCCACGACTACTGCGTCTTGTTCGCCCAGCATGTGGCCACACGTCGAGGCCAGTACGAGCAAAGCTGATGAGGCACACGACGAGAGTTTCAATACTCCTGACTGATTTTTTTTTTGTTAAGCACACGCATGCCCTAATCAATATAATCAGGCATTTCACAATTCTAGCTTAGATAGTTTATTAGTTCTCGTTTTTCTGTTCAAATGAGAACGAATGTGGAATTAAATTGTGCAAATTAGCAGAGGAATATCATTATCGCTCAAATTAAGTAAGAGGAACAATCTTAAGCAAGTTTCCAACTGATGTACAAGTCTTTTACATTTACACCAACCATTTTGATTAATTTGATTCAATTTGAAGCGTGTGAATTCTCTCTGTTTTTAGAAAAGGACTATCACTTATGATTTTTCATGTCATTATAAAACGCAGAAACCGAGTATTAGCACGTGTTCGCCATATTTTCATGTCACTTATGATTTTCTTTTCTCGTGACTCCAATTGAAGTCAAGACAATGTACCAGTATAAAATGACTGCTAGTGAATGCCTTTTTTTTTGTCTTTTTACCGGTGCTTTTGAAGATGCGCGAGCTAGTATTTCAAAACAACTTTGCTTAACACCGACTGCCATCACGGATCAATCGATGACGAACCCCCACCAAGCATGTCTCCACTGTTTCATTAGTTAATTCGATAAGGACAGAGACCAACAAATAGTATGCACTCGTGGGGGCTTCATATTAATAAACCATTTCGTGTACAACCTTCTCGATTCATGTAGGCTTGGTATTCTTTAGTGTTACACTGCATTAAGATGGAGTGCATTTAAAATTGTAGAGAGTACGTCACTCTCCACTATTCGCCTTTTTCACGTAGTGATCAACCTATAAAAACAAATATGGTAGTCGTCGATGGTCATAAAAGTTGTCCACAATAATCAAACCAAACCAAGGAAGATATATACGTTCGTAGATCTTTGGAAATATGGTAGAGACACCCTGCATTTCGTTTATATATGATGTGGCACACACTTTTCAATATTCAAATCTCATAATTCTCAACTAACAAAATTAGCCTTACAATACGCCAAAGTTTTAAATATCGAGCTTGGCAACTAGCGATATCATTTTTCTTAGCAGCTACAAGGCTATAGCGAAGCTACAGCGCAACTATGGCAGATAGAGTTTTCCAAAAATAATTAAAAAAAGAAGTAGCTCAGCTAGTCTCCCAGAGGAATAAGAAAGAACCTACCATAGTTTATCCTCTTCTTGTCTAGTATCAACATTACTGCATTAATTAGAAAACTGAATGGTCTTCAAAATACCCAGTAGCAAAGAATAACATTAGTGAGAGAGGCCGATTAATGAGAGAGGTCAATAAGAGCTTGCGTGTCTGGCCGGTACTTGTATATATATAGTTGTATTGTATGTTGAGGTGGTATGTGCATCTGTGGTGGCCTTGGGTTGGTGATGCTCCCGCTGGAAAGAGAAACAGAACTGCTAGCGCCCGGACGTCCGATCCGGGCGCTAGCATCGGACGGGTTCCGCGGCCGCACGATTCAGATGAGGGAGCGTATCAGCCGTCGATCTCGTTGCGAGGCGTACACTACGGGAGAAGCAAAATTCCCCGAGTGCCACGTGCTTCCCCGAGTGCCAAAAATCGGGCACTCGGGGAAGACAATCTTCCCCGAGTGTTGCACTCGGGGAAGAAATGCACTCGGGGAAGATGGCCTTCCCCGAGTGCCGAAAGGGCAAAGCACTCGGGGAAGACAAGCACACGGAAAAAAAAAAGTTGAATTTGACGGCGCAAGTAGACGGAACCGTTTAAAAAAAAAATTGGAAAAGCTCTTCCCCGAGTGCCTAGTCACCGGCACTCGGGGAAGGCTACCTCTTCCCCGAGTGCCTTGTCCCCGGCACTCGGGGGAAGGCCTCTTCCCCGAGTGCCTAGTTTCGGCACTCGTGGAAATATTTATTTTTTTTTGTTTTTTTGCCCCAATTTTTTTGTGAGGCTTTCAAACTTTATTTAAGACTCCTTGCCCAAATTTGGCTTACATTTGAAGTTTTTTGTTATATTTCGTTAGTTTTTTCTTTTTCTTGAATTTTTAGGAAAAGTTCAAATTTGAACTACGGTACACGAAATCATATAATTTGTTGATTCAAAAAATGATATCCATGATATTTGGTGTAAATTGAGGCCTTTTGCAACAACTCACATGAGATATCGAGCATCTTGTTGTCGTGACATGACTAACAACATACGGGAAAAGTGTTTCTGAATTACAGAAAATCCGGACGAAGTCCGAAAAACACGAAACTTGTCGGGACATCGTGTTATCACATGTAGAGGTTGTGTGCAACAGTTGAGAAGATTTCGAGCAAGTTGCGATGTGTGATGCCTGAAACCCAGACATCTCCACACATGATCCATGTGATAACACATCGGGAGATGTGTGAGTTGTAGGCATCAAACGTCGCAGACTTGCTCAAAATCTTCTCTAGTCTTGCACACAACCTATACATGTGATAACACAACTCCCCGACAAGTTTCGTGATTTTCGGACTTCGTCCGGATTTTTTGTAATTTAGAAACACTTTTTCCGTATGTTGTTAGTAATTTCACGACAACAAGATGCTCGATATTTCATGTGAGTTGTTGGATAAGGCCTCAATATACACCAAATATCATGAATATCATTTTTTGAATCACCAAATTATATGATTTCATGTACTCGTAGTTCAAATTTGAAGTGTGCCTAAAAATTCAAGAAAAAGAAAAAACTAACGAAATATAACAAAAAAATTCAAAAGTAAGCCAAATTTGGGCAAGGAGTTTTAAATAATATTTTAAGGCCTCACAAAAAATTGAGGCAAAAAAAACAAAAAAAAAAACAAATACATTTCCCCGAGTGCCTTGTCCCCGGCACTCGGGGAAGGGCCTCTTCCCCGAGTGCCTAGTCACCGGCACTCGGGGAAGGCTACCTCTTCCCCGAGTGCCTTGTCCCCGGCACTCGGGGAAGGCCTCTTCCCCGAGTGCCTAGTTTCGGCACTCGGGGAAATATTTTTTTTTTTTTGTTTTTTTTGCCCCAATTTTTTTGTGAGGCCTTCAAACTTTATTTAAGACTCCTTGCCCAAATTTAGCTTACATTTGAAGTTTTTTGTTATATTTCGTTAGTTTTTTCTTTTTCTTGAATTTTTAGGAAAAGTTCAAATTTGAACTACGGGTACACGAAATCATATAATTTGTTGATTCAAAAAATGATATCCATGATATTTGGTGTAAATTGAGGCCTTTTGCAACAACTCACATGAGATATCGAGCATCTTGTTGTCGTGACATGACTAACAACATACGGGAAAAGTGTTTCGAATTACGAGAAAATCCGGACGAAGTCCGAAAAACACGAAACTTGTCGGGACATCGTGTTATCACATGTAGAGGTTGTGTGCAACAGTTGAGAAGATTTCGAGCAAGTTGCGATGTGTGATGCCCGAAACCCGACATCTCCACACATGATCCATGTGATAACACATCGGGAGATGTGTGAGTTGTAGGCATCAAACGTCGCGGACTTGCTCAAAATCTTCTCTAGTCTTGCACACAACCTATACATGTGATAACACAACTCCCCGACAAGTTTCGTGATTTTCGGACTTCGTCCGGATTTTTTGTAATTTAGAAACACTTTTTCCGTATGTTGTTAGTAATTTCACGACAACAAGATGCTCGATATTTCATGTGAGTTGTTGGATAAGGCCTCAATATACACCAAATATCATGAATATCATTTTTTGAATCACCAAATTATATGATTTCATGTACCTGTAGTTCAAATTTGAAGTGTGCCTAAAAATTCAAGAAAAAGAAAAAACTAACGAAATATAACAAAAAAATTCAAAAGTAAGCCAAATTTGGGCAAGGAGTTTTAAATAATATTTTAAGGCCTCTCAAAAAAATTGAGGCAAAAAAAAAAAAAAAACAAATACATTTCCCCGAGTGCCTTGTCCCTAGCACTCGGGGAAGGGCCTCTTCCCCGAGTGCATGCGCACCGGCTCTCGGGGAAGAGCACGGCCCCAATCCGGCCCGGCCCATCATCCGCCGCCCATCATCCGCCGAACCCTAAGACCCCACCGCACCACCCCCCCCCCCCGCCGCCCCACACGGCCCCTCACCCGCCGCCACCCCAACCCTCCCCTCTCGGATCCGGCCCCGCCGCCACCCCAACCCTCCCCTCTCGCATCCGGGGCGGGCGCGGCGGAGCGGGCTCGGTGCCGCCCGCGGGGCGCGGCGGAGCGGCCGCCGGGCCGGGCTCGGGGCGGCGCGGCGGAGTGGCCGCCGGGCCGGGCGCGGGGCGGGGCGGCGGAGCGACCGCGGGGCGCGGCGGAGGCGCGCGCCCGCCCCCGCCGCCGCCGGCGCGTCCTCCTCCGGCGCGCCGGCCGCGCCCCGCCCCCGCCTCCGCGCGCCGGCCGCGCCCCCCCCCTCCTCCGGCCCCTCTCCTCCCGCGCGCCGGCCGCGCCCGCCCATGCCTCCGGCGCCGGCCGCGCCCGCCCCCCGCCTCCGCGCCGGCCGCGCCCCCGCTCGGCGCCGCCCGCGCGCCAATCACGGTCGGCACATTGTGTCAAATACCATTACCGAAGATTGTTACGGGTTAGTTAGCTTAGCATATTGTTGGAGCTGCTCTTTGGATAATGACTTTGCCTCTCCGTGTTGTGTGCGGTGCAAGCCGAGTTTCTTTCGGTCCCGCCTAACAAGGGGTAAGCATCCGGCGCATTTAGTTCTCTTTTCTTTGTTGTGTGTAATGCAACCGCATCATCGTTATGTTAGCTTCTCGGTATATTGTAGTATAATATTACTTGTTAACTTCTTAGTATGCTACATGACATGCGGTATTGGTTCTCTTTACTCTCCGGCATGATGATGATTTTGGGATTTTTATTTACATTTATTCTCCATCTAGGTTCCGCGTACAAGGCTTCATGGGACAATGGGTTGCCATCTTTTGGCAGGTTTGTTTTTTTCTTTCACGTTTTCAGCTTCCTATCCAATTGAGTAGTTTGTTGGTTACAATAATTACTAAGATTGGACTCGATTTTATTATTTTTTATTTCTCCTACATCTAGAATCCTCTTTTTTTCTGGAATATCCACCCTCTACCACCCACCAAATCTAACCGTGGAGGACTTGCTAGTGCACATATATCAACCGTAAAAATACCAAAGACAAGTTCAACCTAATGTTGCATGCGTGCCGGATCGATTGCCGTTGATATTTTTCTAGAAATGGGCACCAACCGAGTCGAAACATTAAAAACTTAATTACGCATGTAGCCTTATGTGTTGTTATGTCATTTTCCTTTTGTTGTCTTCGGTTAGCAATATTTTCGTATATTTAGCATGATGAGAAACAATTTATGACCGGAGAGAGGCGCCGTGACTTTTAATCTTCTCGGGGATATTTCTTTTGGTAGATAATCATGAGCATTCACTTCCGGAGAAGACAAATACTACACCATCCCTTGAAAGAATCTCGTAGCCTCAAATATTAGCATCCTTTACCATTTGGAGCATTTTGTTTAGCAAAGCACTTGTTGAATGCATAATAACGTAATATTGACAATCCTTGATCTTTCTTTTGAGTTGTTATTGTAAACCTTGATTCGCATTTGGATAACATGGTATCGACTTTTTATCATGTTTTCTCGTTATGGTAGCTTAATTACCACCTAGGCGTCTTGGATCGATTGCACGCCATGTTCATACCGATTATTTTCTTAATGCTTTGCTCGAACTTTATTGAACTTCCCTTTACCCAAGACATGTCCTCCACAACAGCTAATAATGAGCTTCCACACTTATCTCTACCTTGTTGGTGTACCCGCACATGAAAGGTGCACATAAAAAAGACAAATTATGTACAATAACCTTTAATCACAACTTTATTTTGTAGTCGAGTTTTACATGACATCCGAAAGGTGGATAGAACTGAATTCCTTTTGTTTTACTTATTTAATCTCACCTTGATTTCGCATGATTGAGAAAAGATTGTCTTCGCATGGCACACGGTATGAATTATTTAATATATATTTCCTTATGGCCTTTTCGATGTTACCGATGTATCAATTATTTTGCTTTTGCAATCGCCTCGCTCATTTCCCCGTTTATTTCTTGCTTGTGCCTAGTCCAAATTTCCGTAGGGAACAAAGATGCTAAATTACTTTCTCATTCCTATTTGCTCATGTAGCAAAGCACTTGGGAGGAATCGATGCTCTTAGCTAATTTATTGTTTGCACGCATCCTTGTATTTACCACATTGTTTGATGTGCTACGGTGACTCATGGCAACCCTTTTCAAGTTCCACCTTACCACGCCCGGAATGCGGGTAATAGTCGTGTTAATTCTTTCTCTTGACATAGCTTGTAGTCTCTTTACTCATATCTTGGGTCTTCATTATCATTTTTTGTGTTTTGATCATAATTGTATTTCCTTATTATTATCTTTTTATAGGGCGAGTGGCATTTATTTTATTTAATCTGTTCAAATGCTTGAATGTGAATTCCGCAAATGGTAGCTTTAGTTGACTGTGTACCACTAGGAGCAGTGCAACAAGCCCATTGATTTAGTGAGAGTTGGACTGTCGTGGGAGGATGAAATGGGTCATGGGCTCATGGCATATAATCAACATTTATCACATGCCTTTTATTTTGTTTTCTAAATGGTGCATCTCTTATGTGGTATATAAATTTTTTTCTGTTTTTTGCGGGGTTGTTGCATCTTTTCTCTTTTTTTTTGCATGCAGTGTTGAATAGCTGGTTATTGCATCTTCTCATTTCCACATGCTATGACGCGTTTCGTAGTTTCCTATCTTGCACCGACAAGACGGGTTTCTAGTAAACAACAACAAGGCTTGAATCCCGGACAAGTTATGTAGGTTGGAGATGAAAGCCGGCAAGAGCCACATTAATTAGAAAAGATGGTGATGGAATATGGCTCTTGTGATGATAATATTTGTGAAATATATTTTTTTAGCCGGCACAAGAGATGTTACTATCCTTATTTGTGGTTATGATATCGGTTTGTTCATTTATCCGTGTTGAGGTTATTACGGTTTTGCCGAGTGTGAATGTTTGCATTTTCGGGTGGAGAATCGAAAGTGATCCATGGTGTAAGAAAAGTTCCGCCGGGAGGCGAATCCGATCCATGGGGTAAGAAAACCGATGATTCGATCCCTGATGAGCTAATAATCCTTGCACAATTCATCTTCTTTATTGTATTCTTTGTATATGAAATAAGTGTGTAACTACAATTTTAATGATACATGTAATCCATATTTTTTAATAATTGTTTTCATATTTTTACTATCCTGTTGAATTCAATATATGTTGCACTTTAATTATTTTGTTGTTCACATGGAAATGGATTTTTTTTTTAAAAGAAAGAGGTGGCTTCCCCGAGTGCCGGGGGCGGCACTCGGGGAAGAGGCTTTTTAAAAAATAACGTCGCCATTCTTCCCCGAGTGCCTAGAACAAGCACTCGGGGAAGAGTTTTTTTTAAAAAAAAATGAAATGCCTTCCCCGAGAGTTGCACTCGGGGAAGAGTTTTTTTTAAAAAAAATAAAATTTCTTCCCGAGTGTTGCACTCGGGGAAGAGGTTTTTTCAAAAAAAAAAAAAACGGTGGATGGCACCGACGGCGTCAAATCTTCCCCGAGTGCTAGGACGACACTCGGGGAAGGCTTCCCCGAGTGCACGAGATTTGGCACTCGGGGAAGGCCTCTTTCCCGTGAACAGCTTCCCCGGTAGGCTTTCCCCGAGTGTTGCACTCGGGGAAGCCTTCCCCGAGTGTTTTGGGGTCTTCCCCGAGTGCATTTGACACTCGGGGAAGGGGGCGGCTCCTGTAGTGGTAGTGATGTTGCGAACAACTTTTGCGATGTTGCGAACCGTGGTGCTTGCAACATTCAAAGAGTACATGTTGCGAGCGTGTTGCGAACGTGTTGTGAGTATGTTGCGAACGCGGTTACGTGCAACATCCAACATCAGGAGTCTTTCTCCCCTCCCCCCATGTTGCGACTACATTACGAACATGTTGCGACCAGTGTTGCGTGCAACATCTAACATCAAGAGCTCTCCTCTCTCTCCTCCTCAGCACAAAACCCAACATCACACGTCTGCAACATCGAAACTCAACATCCGCAACATTTGCCAAATCACAGTGAAACATTAAGATGCATATGTCGCAACATGTTAGAGTAGCAGATGAAACACGAGAAACAAATTGTTGCAACATCATCAAAACAATAGTGAAACATCTCAAATCACTTAATGCAACATCGAATAGCACTGTATGAAAACATCTCAAATCACTTCGTGCAACATCAGATAGTACTAGATGAAACATCTCGAAACGCTTCATGCAACATCAGAAACGCAGCCCCAAGACTCTGCAACATCTTCCATGCCTCCCTCATGTCGCAACGCTGAAACACCCCGATCTACTTTTGCAACATCCGCACAAAACACTTGCAACATCCTTATGAAACATCTGAAACACGTAGAACACACGCTTGCAACATGCACAAATCCTGTCGCACGCCATGAATGTCTCCTCGTCGCCGTGACTGCTTGCCCGCTTCCTCAAGCCATCCCCCTGCTGCTCAGCGCCGAGGGAGCCGCGGGAGCCTCGCCGCCGCTGCCACCGCACATAGAGAAGAAGGGGAGGAGGAGGCCATGGGCGGTGGCGGCGCATCCGGCCGCGAGGGGCGCGCGGTGGCGCATCTGGCCGTGGGGGCGCGCACCACCACCAGAGGAGAGCCCGACGGCGTCCGTCGTTGCCGGTGGAGGAGGCTCTGTTTGCTGGAGGAGAAGAAAAAAAGGAAGAAAGAGAAATGGTAGGTGGTTGACTCTTTGGAGAACGAAGCGTCCGATTTTCTCTGCTCCCTCCGGACGTCCAAGTCCGAGCATTACCGAAAGAGAAAACTTGATTTGCTGCTCTAGGTCCTCGTGGGCTGCGAAATGGCATATGATCCATTTATATTTTGGCCCATGGACGAAATCTGGAATTAGTGCCGCAAGACATCCGTTTATATTTTCAAAATTAAATATATACCATTATTAAGTCAATAACAAGGTAATGACTTCAAACCAGCCGGCTGTCCGGAGAAAAAAATCACAGCCGGCTGAGGCCCATCTTATGTTTTCTCACCACAGGGGCAGACGCATCCATGATTCCATTCCATTTTCATCCATTCTCTTCTCCAGACCTTTACCCTCTTTGCCTCCTCCGATTCCTTCGTCCAGTTCCTGGCGGCACCGGCGACGGCGAGGGATCCCACGGTGGTGCCCCCCTGGAGGATTCCTGTGCGTTGTCTTCCAAGGTGCGTGTGGCGGCGGCCCTTGTGAGGGCACTCGGCGGCGGCCCCACGCAAGGGCTTGCGGCCGCTCCGACGCGCGAGTAGCGGCCACCCCGGTGAGCTCCCGACGGAGGGTCTGCTCCGATAGCCCCCGTCGCAAGGACTTGCAGCAGCAACTCCCGTGGTGAGGACCTATGGTGGCACGTCCCGTCGATCTAGTCGCAACCTAGCTTCCGCCATATCCTTTTGTGCTTTCCATCGACAGTAGTCAATCAGGCAATCCCGACTGCAATGGTTGCACAGGATGGTTGATCTTCACAGATGGCAGCGATGAGCCGATGAGCGAGTGCAGGAAAAAGTTGCAAACCTTTGGGCAGAGGACATCATGGTGTAGAGACCCCAAGCACTCCTGGCATTGCGTCCATAGCCTCCCAAAGAGCATCTCCAGGTCAGAAACTGTAGGTGTCCAAAATTCAATCACAGTAATGAGCTTCGATATATACTGCGTCTGAAACTGAGAAGCATTTAGACTTTGAAATCTATACTATTTGCTACTATTCCGCAGTATGAACTCTGCTTCCCATACTTGCAATGTGAGCATAGTGTCTGACTTGCGCCACCGCAGGTGAAGGTGTAGTAAATGGTTAGGTCTGCATATCACTGAGAGCTATGTTTTTGCATCTGCAATGTTTTACAAAAATTACCGGGTAACAACTTTGCATCCAAGGCAAGTCTTTCTTTGTAAACATCATTATACCACTATTTTTGAAATGGTAGAGATTGAAACAGATCTTGTATGGCTTCCTTGAAGCAATTCTTTGCTGGCATTCTTCTTTCTTCAGGATTGGCTCGAAGATCCACAAAAGTGGTTGCAGATCAGCAGTGTCCAGTCAGAGATTTTTAGTGATGGGGGAAGGGGGAGAAACTTCAAATATCAAGTGAAGCTTTGGGCATAGACCTTGCTATTTTGGTTCTCACGGTAGTAATTAGGATCTATGGGTCTGTTGTCCAAAACTAAATTGGATTTTCTAACTTCTTGCATGCCTGCATGTAAGCATTGTAAGAGTTTGTATAGCTCACAGCCCAAAGTAGCATGTTTGTAAGTGTTTCTCTGGTTACTTTAGTAAATGTTCCACTAATAGAATCTACAACTTCTCTTCCTACCTTCGTCGCATCTTAAACAGTAGAAACACCAAACTAGTGTTTGCAACATCACTGATGAAGTAGCTAGTAGTAATTGAATAAGTTGTGCATATTTAGCACCTTATCAGTTAGTTGCATTGTGGAATTGAGTTAATGTTACATGTCAGATTACCAACAATTCTCAAATAATAAGTCTGATCTAGTTTCTTGATGTTTAATTCATCTAGTGTTCCTATTTGGTTGGCAGCGAATTACCATGCTGTGAGTTTTCTTTGCTCCATTCTTATCTCAGTTTTATTTAGCAGCTTGGCTTGCTTTTGCTCGAGCTCAGCTTCTTTGTGCTGGATAGGAACCATAGTACAACGATGCAGTCAGCTTCCCACTCCGTTTGGGTGTGCATGTAAGCATTGACTCTTGATTTAGTGTAATAGCAGCAGTTTTCAGGTGTTCAGAATGTTTATATTCCTTGGTACTGTCAAGTAATCATAACCTGCATGCTTTAGCTCTTAAGATTGCTGGATTCTTGTAAGCTTGGTATTAAGCTAAATGTTTATTTGCTTTTTGGCTACTAATTTCAAACATGTGTTGCTGTAGTTATTTGCACCTTCAATAGTTAATTTTTTGTAAGCATATCCGTTTAGTACTAGTTGGTGGCTATTCTATGGAGGTATACAGTAAAATTAGGAGTTTTCTTTGTTGTTGACAAACAACTCATCCAACCTTCTATTCATGTATAGGTATATTTTAATTAAACCCAAGTCATGCTTTTGTATTGGTCAGGCTTTTGCATGCTATTTTCTCGTTATAGGATGTTTAACATTTTTTAGTTAAAGCTAAGCAGCTTATTGATCATTCCTTATCAATTTAGTAATTTAACCTAAGCAGTTTTATTAAAAATATGATTCAAGTAGGTAATAATTTGTTTTGGTAGGCACTATATCACCGTTGTAGCAATCAACTATAGTGTTACAATCTTACACACATGCACCAAAATGGTAGTGTTTGTTATTCCCAAGCACTCACCAAAATGGTAGTATCTATATTAACCATTGAATACCAAGTCATTTATACCAACTGACTCGCCAACTTAGCATTTCTATTTAACAAATTCAGTTGCCGGTCACTACCAATTTTTGTATTGAACCATGCCTGTTAATTCATTAGGAAAAGTATGCTAGGGAGGTAGGCAAACCAGTATACTTTAGTAGGCAACAATGTGGTTCTAAATTAGCAAGAGTATGGGTATATGTTCTGCATCCATTCTATATTAGACAAAAATATTGTTCTGCTAGGTTCTTGCTTCAAGCAATTTTTATACTTACTAAATGTAATCAGTCATGGTAATATATTACTCCTAATATTAATTTCACTTGTTATTATTTCACTCATCTATACATCTTTTTTTCTCTTTTAGTGAACCTGCTTGCAGATTTCAGGTTTGCTTTGTCAGATATACTTCAACTACAGCTCTGCAAGTTATTTCACCAATTTAGTTTCCGGCCAGAGCTTGTGTTGTTTTTGTATTTTCGGTTCATGCAGGTAAGCAACACACGAGGTGTGCCTTTGCTTATCAAGTTTATGTGGCATTGTTTTCAGTAAATAGTGATCCAACTTTGTTTATACATCACATTTATACCTGAACATTCTCTATTAAGAACTTTGTTGCATAATAGCTCTATACCCAAAGCATCACAAAGATGACTTGAGCATGATTCACTTAGCCCTGTACACTAGTGGTAAAAACGGTACTAATTGTTCACCTTCACCCACCTTGTACCTACCTTGCACTTTTTTATGGACAGCATGGAGGCATGTGTTGGATGTTACAATGTTTGCATAACATGTCTCCTAATGAAATGTTTTTGTGTTCTAGTTATCTAATGTACTCATTCTAATTTATTTACATTCCATGCAGAATGGTTTATGAGCTTTTATACATTTAGTTACAACTTCGTAAGCAATTATATACCTCACATCATGCATTTCTTGGTTATGTATCAACCAAGACAATGCAAGTTCGAGGCAATTTATGGTCATCCTATTATTGAGCGATTGTTGATTATTAGGGATACACAAGCTAGTGTGTCACCTCATCTAATTACTTTTTTGCTTGCTTTTCTTGTTATGTGATACATGCTAATTGATTTGATTTTTTATTGCAGTTCATGAAAGGAGTGTTTTGCCTTTCCTTCTCCTGGTGGTCGTCTCGATGACTGTGGCGTCAGAAGCTGAGAAGCATGAGATATGGAAGATGAGGAGTAGGGGTCGATGGCCCGATGGTGGAGAGGTGGATGGCAAAGACGGTGACGGAGGTGGTGGTCGTGATGGTGACTATCACGGACATGGCTGACGCAACGTGCATGGTGTACCGGTTGCACTTCATCACCATGGATGCCTGCGCATTGTTCCTTCCCGTGGAGCTGCACGTTGACATGGTCTTCTACGCTCACATCAGTAGGTGACACATTGTGTGCTAACTTTGCAATTGTATGTCCTTCTACAACATGCTTCTGGGCACCAAATACAAGCAGTGCACACTCTTTACCTTTTAAGCAATTTGTTTTTTCTCATATTTTCCGGTATCATTGCTTCCTCGGGTTAGTTTTGTATGCATATGTAGTGATTTATTAAAAAAAAAGTTGAGCGGCATGTAAGCATCACATGCAGCGCACATGCCTGCAGTGGAGCTCTCTCTATGGTCTCCCGTCTCTAAAAGAAAGCTGTGTTTTTGTCTCCTAGTGCCGTTGTAAGATAAGCTAATTTACAGCTGTCTGTAAATTAGCCAAGTCCCAATAACAAATAAGGTCTACATGAGAAAAGGAGGTCGGAGAGGAAATCGCATACATACGCAAGACAAAGTCGTCGTCGTGATCCCTATCGGTTGCAATTCCGAGTCGAATCCGTCGCGATGCCGGCCGTATAGGGATTTTCCAATTTAAAGTTCGAACAGGAAGTGGTGTATGCAGTTAAGGTTAGTTGGTCTTCCACTTCTCTGTCAATTTTTTTCCAGAGATAAATTGAGAGATATATACGGACGCAAATCAAGGCGCTGGAATCAAGTTATAGCAGCGGCAGTGGCAGGAGAGAGAGAGAGAGAGAGAGAGAGAGAGAGAGAGAGAGAGAGAGAGAGAGAGAGAGAGAGAGAGAGAGAGAGAGAGGCGCTAGTGTGCACTACTACAAAACATAGATAATGTAACGCACTTTTGTAACACATCCATCATCAATGTGTTACAAAGAAATTTTATGGGAACGCAAAACTATGTGTTACAAGTGAGCTTGTAACACATAGAACTTGGTTTCTAAAATTGTGCTACAAACAATAATTCTAGTAACACAAAACTAATGTTACACCAAAAGTGTTACAAAGATGTAGTGTTTTGTAACACATCCAAAATGACGTTACAACTAAAGTGTTACAGAGGATAATATATTCCATATAGTTCCATATCTTTCTCCAATGTGCCTAACTTTGTGTGAATTGTTGTGCAAAAGTTTATATCAATTCATCCTTAAAATAAGTTAAAGTTCTTGTTAGGAATAGTATTTAAATCCCCAAAAAATCTTGTTAGAAGTAGATATTGAATTTAGAATATTGTAGACATTATAGATTATTCCCATTAATAAATTGTAATTATTCAAAGTTCTGATAATAATCAAAGGTTCCCGTGTAAGTTTTTTCTTTCATTAAATGATGTTAGTTGTGACAATAGGAAGCATCACAAGCAAACAATGGCGAATGTTAAAGACATAATAAACAATACATTTGTTTAAAAAACAATGGTCTCCTCAACTACCAGCTAGGTGCAACAACAGATAAGATGTGATCAACTTGTCGATAGATGATGATGAAGCAGGGAGCACATGTAAGAACAAAAGTTCAATAAAAACCATATCACTATAAATTATCTTATTCAAGTCTTTGTTACATTTCGAGCTCTTCTCCTATCACGGAAACAAACTATGATACATTTACATCTCAAAGTAACTTCAAGTTTGATAGTTCTGCAATAAATAAGAACAAATATTAGAAACCCACAAAGTCTGACATTAAGGAAACTTAGTGATGGAAGAAATATAAATTGGAACATATTAACTAAATAAATTTGTAATATATTTATATGATGACCATTTGTTCAAAAGAAACTGTACATTGTTGATAGAGATAAATAGCAAGTAGAAAGTCATAGAAGATGCTCATATGAAACTTTTAGGCTTTCGTTATACAATCCAAATTTAAATTTGTATTGGCATTTCTTTATACCAATTAAAATTCTAGAGATACAAATATTTTTTAATAATGCATCTATTGAAAGGTGTTAGTAATTGTTTATGGAAACATACTAGCAAAAAAGATAGAATACAACCGTAGCAGAAAGAAACTATGATTGGTCATTAATTCCTCTAGTGCTACCATCCACTATTGTTCCCTCAATGTCTTTTCTAACCCATTGATGCCTCATCTTAGCATTATGAAACATTTCTCCAAGATGTGTGATATAAAATGGCTCAGTTTTTGTCATCTTCCCATTAATCACAACCCGAATCATATATATCTCTTGGTTTCATCTTCATGACCATAGACCACCCATGGTTTAATTTGTCTTCAATATAAAACACTTGTTCAACTTGGTTAGGGAAAATGAATGGTTCATGCCCAATCTTTTCTCCGGTGTGTATCAAGTGTGAGAAATTGACAAGTGTATAACCATACTTGTCTTTTTTTATTCCTCTTCCGGATAGAACATCAACCCATTCACATTTGAAAAGTACCACACAAAAATTCCCAGAGTAGTTTAGCTCAATAATATTAATAATCCTCCCATAGTAAGTCACATCACCTAGAACTGGTCTTGCATAACTTGTACTAGCATAACTGGATGTTTTTGCTGTCAGTACTACTCCACTATTTTGAGTCACCCCATCAAACCTTTTGGTCCTAAATCGGAAACCTCGACTACCGAAAGCACGTGTCACACCTGCTTTTCCGAAGAAAACCAAGAGCATACCTATATGCATGCCAGGATCAAGTTTCATGCATATAGTGACATATAAGTGTATACAGAAACAGTATCACGTAAGAAAAAGAAAGATTATCAGAGATTTACTCTTAATCCTGGAAACGAAGGCTCCAAACTTCACAGGTAGTCGACTGGGGGTTGCGTACGCCTAGCACCAGCAACATCTTCACAAGACTTCAGAGTAGCTTCCTCCTTCTGAGCAACATATATAGCAAGGGTGAGCACTTGTTGTACTCAGCAAGTGTGGGGGAAGACATGAATGCAAAGGCTTTATAGTGGACTGGGCTATAAGCATTTAAGCAATTTTAGTTGGTCAAGTTTTATAAGCACCTGATTACTAATAAAGTATAAGTTTATACCAACCCACAATTATCATAAAGAGATAGATAAGATACGCCATAAGCATATGGCCAGCATAACCAGAGAACATGATTTAAGTCCATCTTCAAGTTTAATTATCATGTGAGGGTCCAGGCCGCCCGTGACCGTGGGCACGACTAACTAGTTAGTTTTACACTCTGTAGAGGTTGTACATCTTTACCCACAAGTCGCGTAAAAGTCCCAAAGAACTTTAGACCCAACCATGCGATGCCGGCCAAGCATCATACCACACTACCGAGGTGTGATTGCATAGGGACGCTATGAGGCCTTTACGAAGATCCCCTAGTGCAGGCTGCCCGCTAGGTTACCTGATCAGCGCAGTGTATAAAGCTCCCGGACGAGTACCGTGTCTTAGCCAAGCCCACACCTACACCTGAGCAGGTCCATACGCCATCTACAGTCAGCCCCCAACCCTTATCAGGTTAAGCATACCTAACACCAAGTTCTCTAGTTATTCAGCCAAGACAGAGCCATATGTCTTGTGGTTGCACTGTTGTCCTAGGTGGTCGCTCCATGTTCCGATTAATCATATGATCTTGTATTAACCAGAGATATATAGCATCAAAGTAAAGCATGTTCATCCTTGTTGTTCATTAGAACCACCATATCCCAAGGTATAGCAACTAAGCATAACTACCCAAAATTAAGATAAACCCGATTGCTCAAGGCACAAGATAAATAACACTAGTCAAACCTTAAACATGGGTTCCATCATATTAATGCAAGAATATGCAATGAGTGATTAAACATAATTCTTAGGACAAAAGATCAAGGACACACTTGCCTTTAACCAGAGAGTAGTTGCTCAGAATCTTCAACTTCAAGCTCTTCCAAACTTCTCGAACAGCGTTTACTCTAAACGCATCAACCATCGGGCACAAACATACACAAAGCAATCAAACAAGCATACTAAGAACAAAGCACCAATCAAAAGAAAATTTTAAAAGAACGCACTAAAGGATAGGCTCGACTAGATGGATCACTAAAGAACACAAAGTGTGCTTGGAAGGGAAAGGCTTGGTTAACTTTAGGGAGATGGTTGTGGAAGATTGAGCAAGGACCGGAAAGATCACACTGAGATAGAGCTCGATTCTATTGGTTACGCAAGCGCAAGAAACGCTGAAAACAAAACTAAGCTCGAATCTATCGGAAGATTATTAACAAACAACAAGAGACTATGTGCTTCATATGTTTTAATTAGAAAATCATGTGGCAAGAATATTTCAAAGCAGGTTATGTTTAATTAAGAAAACACGGTAAACTTAATCATATTTTATTTGTAAATATTCAAGTATAAGTTATACCAAATTAACAATTATTTTAGAAAGACTAAGCATGTGCAAGATATCCAATCGAGTAACTTTATATTGCGTGTTCAACTAGACATATGAAAGTTGAAAAGATAGTTATAATATCATTAAGCATATTAATTTTATTATGAAAACCGATATGTAACACTAGACATCTTTATTTAGAAAAGCTAGTTAAAAATAGGAATTAACCAATTTACATCATGATTAAAGAAAACCGGAATAGAACCTAATCACTTTTATTTGGAAAAGTAATGGAATAAGCATTAATCAAGATTAACACGCAACTTTAATATTAAAACAAGTAACAAGTTATACACATGCTAACGCACAAGGTTAAGGTGAAACAAACGAGAACAACACAAATGTACTATAACAGTACAAAATTAATTGGAGGAACATGTTAGTGAAAGAATTACTGAGATCGGAATTGAATTGGATAAGGTATAGATTTTAACAATAAATTATGGATAGCTGATTGAATATGACATAATATGATGTCACAACGAAAAATAATTGAGAAAGTAAATCAGAAAGATATAGATGAATTGATTCAGGTGAACAAGAATTTGTAAATAGTTATTCTATAGATCTGAAATATTGGAGCCATAAAGATCAATGGAGCTTGATTGTATCAAAAAGGAGTGTAGCAGTAGCTAGCATTTTCAAAAGGAAAAGTCCTAAATACTGCATAGGCATGACATCACCAAAGTGCTTAGAAGCAATAAAAGAATACAACAATGCAACATGGAATTGATAGTGGCCATGGTCTTCTACGTAGATACATGCATGGTACTGTTGGCTTGCATTGGTGAGAGAGGGACAGTAGAGTGCTTGCAAAGGTTCTCACCAGGACCAGCGGTGTCGACGAGATACAATGCATGATGCAAGACCGGCACGACAGAGATGGATAGTAGGCACGGTGCAGCTGGCTTCCTGTCTCGGCAGGCCCGTGGAGGGACGTACATGCATATATAGTAGAAAACGAGCATGTTATATCACACAGAGAATAAGTAAGAAAGCCAGAAACAAGGAGATCATTCATGATTCATGGCCGGTGAGATTAGATATGGATGCAAAAACGTATAGGAAGAATGGCTCAATGTGAGGAACATGTTGGCATGCTCACCTATATATGGCAGACGATAAACGATGTAACAGCGATCGGCGAAGAACGAATAGCACAAAGAGGGCTGCGGTTCGACCATCATGTGCACGTACTCCGGTGGTAGATCAACAACAGAGGTTCGGGCTTCGCACAGCCGGCGGGGCTCGTAGTTGCTTCGAGACCGGGTGGCGAGGCTCCATCTCGATGAGAGTCAACTCACATGGAGCTGTAGACAGGGGCCGGCGTGGCTTGGATCTCCAAGGCAAAAGATGAACGACGGTTGGATTCGGCCTTTAGCTTGACGTATGTATTCCACGAACAACTCGATGACGGCGACTTCGGGATAGCGTTGGCGACGAGACACGATGATCGGCGGGGAGCAGTGGCCGAACTCGACGACAACATCTTAGGGGTCAATCTTAACGTGGACATGCTTCCCCTGTTCTTCCACTCCTGCGGCAGCTCGGTCATCAAGGCGACGGTGTTGCTGGCGTGCCGCTGATTGGTTTGCCGGTCTGAACAAGGAAATAATGAGGCCTCCCCGTGCCCTTGCAACGGCGTTGGAGTTGTACATCACTGGAGCCATGGTGATGCTTTCACAGCAGTGCGGCGGCGGCAGCTTGCGAAGGAGCTAGGGCACGCAAGGCGCCGTAGTTCTGTTGCCGAAGGATATGGCACGTAGGAATACAAGTTGGGTACGGTATATAGAGATATGGCCTGCACAACTCAAACTACTTTGGAGTCCGAAGTCCCAGTCGACGTTGAATTGATCCTTTGTCTTTGTAGGAGGCAAACTGATTGCATTCCGGCCCGACGTGGAAGCTGGACCTGAAGTCCGCAATTCTAAAGCAGAATGCTGGGATTAAAAAAACAACAGGCCCGGAGAAACAACAAGAAAATTGAGCATGACGTTTTTTAAGAGAATATTTGGTGATGACCAAATTGTAGAACTCAAAGAGTTTCATGGGGAGTATACGATGGTTCAAAGATAGTTTGGGACACAATGAATCAAATAAAAAAAAATTCTTGGAGCCCGCGAAAGGGAATTGAGAGCCTCATAATAAATAGATTTAGCTCTAGGGAAAAGAGAATAAATTCCAGGAAATGTTGGAAAATTCTCGGAAGGATTTGGTCAGCACCTAATCGCATTTTAAAAGCCTTTTGCGCACTCATGAAAAACCAAGATGCATCAGCATGAATGCAACACTCACAACTTTTTATTTAATTTCCGAAAAACAAACAAAGGTTTTCTCTATACTACATTCCCTGTAAAGAAAATAAATGTTGGAATAATTTTAAAATTATGAGAAAATCGTTATTCAAATATTCTCTCTATTCACATCCTAAAATTGGAAATTTCAGGGTGTGACAGCACGGTACGTTTTTTCTGCTTCAATAGGGCCACGAGCTAGCCATCTGATGCCATCTTTTATACCATGAATGTTGTTGTCCTTCTCAATCTACATAATCTGTAAAGCTTTACAAGTTTAGTTGTGTACTTTAGTGCTCGATGCAAAGGATGTGAGATGTGTCACTTACATGACCTCTAAACCATTGATGGAACTTCTCATTTTGCATATTCTCAACATCTCTGCGGCTCACTCAACGTCCATTATACTTTGTTGTGATTTCTTCAGCATGATATAAATGTATCTTGTTAGCAAAATTATGAAATAAAAAATTTGAAATTTTATTTATGAGTATAAAGGACATGTTACCTAATGTATGCATTGACGTCAGAACAATTGAATAGCACGTATCTATGTGCTCGCACTTTTGCCAAACCTCTTATAACATAACTACGTGGCTTTCCAAGTGCTGTTCTAGAATTAGGAAATAGAGTTGATGCCGGTCCAGTACAACATCCACGTGCTTCTTGATTATTATCATCATTCCCCTGGAGCTTGTGAATCAAGCTTTGAAAACTATCAAAATCTTGAACAAAGTGGCATTGACTCTTTTGCTAAAATTGATTCGGAATACACCCTCTGGACGAGCTTGATTCCTCATATTTGACTTCAAGTCACCAAGATATTTGCATGAGCCAACATAATATAGAGAAAATTGGTTAAATAATCATACACAATGGTAAAGCATGCCCCTCTATAATTCTATTATTGAACAACATACTTCTCCACAAAATACATTGATCTGTAGCAGACAGGACCTCCTAATTTTGCTTCAGTTGCTAAGTGAAGAACTAGATGAACCATCATAGTATAGAATCCAGGTTGGAATATCATCTCCATTCGACATAATGTCATTATAATTCTCTCGTTTAACTTTTCGAGATCATCTATCTAGAGCACTTTTGCATTTAGTTCTCTAAAATATCCACATATATCAAATAAGATAGATGTAACACCATCAGGTAGAAGACCTCACGAAGAAACTGGTAGGAGTTGTTGCATTAGTACGTGACAATCATGAATTCTTAGGCCAATAATTTTTTCTTGAGCAACATTTACACATTTAGAGATGTTGCTAGAGTAACCATCTGGAACTTTTACATCATGTAGAACCTTACAGAATTGTTTCTTTTCCTCTTTAGACATGTTATACAAAGCTGGAGGCAAGTAATGCTTACCGTTAGCCTTTTTTCTGGATGTAGATCGGATCGGATGTTCATTTCTTGCAAATCTTTACGTGCCTGTGGCCATGCTTCAAGCATATGCAGCTTGTTTCTTCTTCACAAGAAAGGCATCCCATCATGCTACTAGTGCTGAATTGGGCCAATATCCCAGCTCCAGAGTAGTCACTAACTGTATACAATGATATAGCATGAAGTTGGAACACCTCATCTCGAGATGAATCATATGTGGGCATACCAATGTCAAAAAGCTCATTTAAGTCATCATAAACTGCCTGCATAAATGTATGGAAGTCTTCCGGGGTAACCAAGAATTTTTAAAGTAAGCATAAGAGAAGAAGCTTTCATGCATAACCATGGAGGAAATTTGTTGGGGATCAAGACGACTGGCCAATAGCTGTGGGTTGAGTTACACTTTCCAAATGGGTTGAATCCATCACTAGCTATTCCAAATATCATGTGCCTAGAATCTCATGCAATGTTAGGGTGTTCTTTATCAATGGTTTTCCAAACATCTGAATCAGCAGGATAGCGCAATGTCCCATCATTTGTACGCTCCTCATCATGCCATCTAGTTAACCTAGCTGTTTCTTTGTGCATAAAAATCATTTTAAGCCTAGGTTTGATTGGAAAGTAGCGCAACACCTTATTTGGGGTCGCCTTTCTTCTTTCCTTCTTTGTCAATATCGTGTTATCTGCTTTATCTTTCCACCTTGAAGCTCCACATTTTGAACATAAGTCATGATCTTTCTTGTCCCCTCGATATAGCTGACAATTATTTGGGCATACATGAATTTTCTCATAACTCAGACCAAGTTTTGCAATGATTTTCTGAGCCTCTGCAAATGTTTTCGGATATTGGAACCATTAGGTAAAGCGAGCTGTAAGATTCCAAGAAAATCATTTAGTGACTTATTGCTCCACTTGTTGTTGGACTTCACATGAAACAAGAGGACTAGGAAAGTTAGTTTTGATAGTTCACAGCCTTCCCATAAAGGTTGATCAGCATCTCTAAGCAAATCAAAGAAATCAACATCAGGTTCATTTGTGTGAAGTCCATAATTGTCGCCATATCCAAAAGCTTCATGGACTACCTGGCGCATATTATTGTTTAAGTTCGGATGTTGTGAGTTTGAATCCTTGTTTGCAGAGATGTATGATGTTGTTTCCCCATGACAACCCCATATAGTGTTTCCACGCAGCATTCCATCGCACGCTAAATGATAAATTGTGTCCTTCTGCTGCAATTTTTGGTTAACACATTTGATACATGGACATTGGATCTTCGCATCTGACTTCTTCTCTCTGTATGCAAACTTTAGAAAACCTTGTACCCCAGCTATGTAGTCATCACTTGGCTGTTCAGAGAGAAACAATGTCTTAATGGCCTTTCAGTCCATATGCTCTACCTCTGAATTTCGCTGTTAGCTGGAATCATAATGAAACACTGAACTTTCATTTCATAACTAGTTAATTTAGAGCAAAAGATCTAACAGTTTTCATGTACTTAACAGTTCTGATATGCAGTGAAAAAGTTAAGAATGGAGAATTACTACTACCATTAGGAACTATAGAAATTACTACTGAATGGAGTATGAATTAAAGATGGATAATTAGAACTTAAGATGATGAACAACCATATATTGTCTCGATTGCATCCCAAATTGTATCAATATGAAGAAAAATTATGGACGTCGGTCGCCTAGTTTTTTCTCACGCAATACTAAATAACTAGACTCTGTGGTTCTCTGGATTCCAAATTAACATAAGTTATAGTCTCACTTGGTTGTAATTTAACTTATGCTTGTGTCAGATGATGAACAGTCACACAACTGTATTCTAAAGGTACCAGTATAATCCAGCAAACAAAAGAGTCACAACCAGACAACTAGATCAAATTGAATACCAAAAAAACAATATAAGAACGAAAAGGAAAACAATATTAGTGTTACCTTATTGTTTCAGGAGAACTTGCACAGAATGATGAGCAGTATGTCGGCAGGTAGGGCTATTTTCTTTTCAGAATCATTCCATCATGATATATATAACTACATATCAGATTAGTTAACATATTAAATTTAAATATGAGAGAAGAAATGATATGCAAGCAGACCTGGAGCGGTGAGTTAGAATAATCAAAATTTCAATACCTGTCATGGATCTTCAAAGAAAAAAGGTCCTACTGGGTTCTGAACATTCACACTTTGCTCAAAAGATTGAAATCCTAATAGATAATAAAATTAAATGATGCCCAACAAGATAAACTGATAACTTTAGTTGGATTTGCTGACCAGATTACGTGGTTGCCTATATGAGTAACAAGAGATACCTAGATGTCAAAGTAGAAATAGAAGAGCCTATGTGCATGATTACCGATCCGCGATGAACTGCTATCAAACCCTAGCCTTCGGGGTTTAATATTGGCCAGCGATGGGAACAGATGTACGGCAGCACAGGAGAGGCGTCGGAGGAGCCAAGATTCTGAGTAGGAGGTGTACTCGTGTGTCGGGCATACACCCCGGGTACCGCAAGGAAGGAAGCAGACAGACTCCTAGTAGAATTCCCCTGTACTCCTACTAGGACTCGTGCCATGTAATCCTACTAGGACTCCTACCTTGTAACCGACTAGGTTCCCGCCCCCTGGACTATATAAAGGAGGGCCGGGTACCTAGCCAAACATCCACAATCCCTCCGGGGAACAACACCAAGTGCAGGGCGCAATACTACCCCAAACAGGACGTAGGGTAGCTACTCCGGCTACCCGAACCTGTATAAATCTTGTGTCTTGTGTCCTCGCGCAGACCTTCGGGTTCCAGATCATGGCGATCCTCACCTTCTACCTTGCTGCGGGTACCTCCCATGGAGGTTGAAAGGTTTAAACACCGACAGCTGGCGCCCACCGTGGGGCCATCGTCACGATCATTGGGTGAATTCGAAGGACCTTCTCATCAATCTACCGTAGCAACTGCTCTGTCTCGAACCAGGCGACTCGTCGGACTTCTCTGCACTCAGTTCGAGACAGAATTGACCTCAGAGCTTTCGCAATGAGCAAGTCATCTAGCTTCCGACCAACGTCAGTCCGATTCTAGTGCAACTCGGTCGAGATGTATTGCGAAGAAGATCACCAAGATCGATGTTCTTTCCGCTCGGAGCCAATGGCGGCTGTCAGCACACAGTCGTGGCCTTTCGGGAGTTATTCAAAGGCATGTGCTGTTCTCCGAGTCGAAATCAATCTAGTCCCATGCTGTTGTCCTTGCCATGTGCGGAGGTAGAGAAAAAAAATATATAGCACTGAAGCAGCAGAGTCCAGTCCAGAGAAGTCACGGATTCAATAATTTCAGTCAAGACTAATTGCTCTGGCTAAGTACACACAAAGGCTACCAACAAGGCTCAAGGATCTTTGCTGCATACACACGCAAGCCGTACGCGAGTACATCCACTTCAACTACTCGAGTACAATTGCATCAGCGCTCGGCAACGTTGACTTGTCGTCAGGCCGCACCAGCTCTACTTCGATCACGCTGTGCGCTGCGACTACTCGTTACCCGGCCGCACGGGCTCTACGTCAACCTTGCCGTGCGCCGCGAGTACTCGTCTCTCGGCCGCAGCGGCTCTACATCGACTACGCCGTACGCCGCCGCGACGTCGTCTTCTGGGCGTACGACTACCTCGACGACTTACCTCGACTAGTCTCAACCAGAAAACTAGTCGAGGACGGCTCCCGCGACATCAACAACTAGTCGGATCCACCTCCAACTAGTCGACTTCAGCTCCAACCGTCGCGGCTCCATCACCGACCACCACGGCTTCGTCGACACTCGTCCGCGAATTAAGCTAAGTCACTTATTTCAATAATTATTCTTTCTTTGGCTTGCTCTCCACATACAGGAACCAACGCCAAAGACTACTTCGTGTACGCCTCTCAACGGCTACCTGCCAGCAGAGCTACACCGTGCCAGCTATTCCTTGGGGATGTTGACTGCTACCACAGGCTTGGTACACCAAATTAGGAGGCTCTTGCCACGACGTTTCATGTACTGAGTGCTGGAGGCGCACAACGGCTACGCCCTGAGGAGGCACTGCGCAATCCTGCTCTCCGCCATGCGGAACAATGAGCAATCGCGCTCTCTCTTGTCGCCATGTCGACTACTTTCGTCTACCTCTTAATGGTCTCGCTACAATAGCACACGCCTTGATCCGCGCAAAGCCTCGGCTCTCCTGTCATGCCTCCACGCCCCTAGCGGCTATGGCTAAACAGGCTCCTCAGAGACTGTGCGCTTAAACCAGCTCTCCTGTCATGCCTCCACGCCCCCAGCGGCTATGGCTAAACAGCGACCACAGAGACTGGGCGCTAAACCGCATCAGGCTAACTACTCGACGCCTAACGACCACAACAAGAGCATGACACATGACATTTACATCTATATTCATATTTGTATTTGTCATTTGTAGATTCAATTTCTACAAAAATGCTACATAATGTACGCATCTCTACTTTCAGGTCAAGCTTCGGCGACGACTTCCAGTACGCTCCGCGTACCTCCACCGGCACGGCTAGTTCCCAACTCAGGGGCTATGCACCAAATTACTACTCGATGACAACTCGAGTAGTCTCCGCTAGCTCTCTAGCTCGGGGGCTCAGCACCAAAACTACTCGACGTGGCTCCTACGGCTCACCTGGCGACGAGCTCGGGGGCTGAACGCTACAAGTGTACTCAGATGATGACTTCCGCAAACACTGAAGACCCTTGGATTGATTCTTCAATCGTTCCAAGGCTCGGGGGCTGCTAGGCTACACTCATCAGTTGATTTTTTCAAGACGGAAGCAGAATCAAGATTGACCCTCAGCCAGAGTCTACAACTCAACCTAAGGCTCGGGGGCTACTCCATATGGAGTGCGATTTTGCAATCACACTTCCATATAAATCTCGACTTCAAGACAAATGAGCTGGACCATCTTCCAGCCTCGCGGTAGTTCAAGTACTATTGAAGACTTCTCCAAGCAGTACTCGAGGACGCTCAAGAACTACTCGAAGAGACTTCAAGACTACTCAAACTACTTCTCTCGACTCCAACGTGCTCGGGGGCTTGTCGGGCATACACCCCGGGTACCGCAAGGAAAGAAGCAGACAGACTCCTAGTAGAATTCCCCTGTACTCCTACTAGGACTCGTGCCATGTAATCCTACTAGGACTCCTACCTTGTAACCGACTAGGATCCCGCCCCCTGGACTATATAAAGGAGGGCCGGGTACCTAGCCAAACATCCACAATCCCTCCGGGGAACAACACCAAGCGCAGGGCGCAATACTACCCCAAACAGGACGTAGGGTAGCTACTCTGGCTACCCGAACCTGTATAAATCTTGTGTCTTGTGTCCTCGCACAGACCTTCGGGTTCCAGATCATGGTGATCCTCACCTTCTACCTTGCTGCGGGTACCTCCCATGGAGGTCGAAAGGTTTAAACACCGACATCGTGGTTCCAGGAATTACTTTCACCGATGATGGAATGGGGGTGGCTTGGCAATGCTGAAGTCTGACTAGGACTCTTGGAGTCCAACTCAAATACAGAAAAGAGAGTCGTGACGACTCAACCATGGTCAGGTCTGTACTCTGGCCCTGGGGCAGGGCGTGGAAACAGTTTGGTCGTGGTATGTCTCCTGCGCCTTCATGCGTGACTCAATCGTGTCGTAGAGGGTTGAACCGTTTTTTTAATCCACAGACAACACAAGTATTCACATATCACAGGGGCTGCGTATTATGTATTTCTGTTGGACGTTAAACTCCCCTTCCAACAACTACTGTCCTGCATGAGTCCCCTGCTCACAGCATCGTTGGTGGCTAGGAGCCGGTGCAGCTGCGACGCCACGCTAACGGCGAGTGCCTCTCCGGACCTGACGCAGAGGAGTTGCCAGAGCATGTCCGGGTCAAGATCGTGGTGCGTCTCCACCACGCAGACTGGAACGAGTTGTCGAACGCCTCCGCCTTCCTGACAAGCACGCCGACCATGTGACAACCATCGCCGACACGTGTAGGTGCAGAACAACTGAACAAGTGATATGACCACGCCAAACACACCACCAAGTATACCGACTACATCAAACAAAATGGAACATTTGTCGAGTCAAGCTGCACCCGTTCATGTCTTCAATGGACCAATTACACGTAGCCGAGCTAAAAAGCTACATCAAGAGGTGCACACGCTACTTTGTGAAATTCAATTTATTAACGAGAATTATATACTTCCTAAATTGTGCATGTTGTTATTACTCAATTTCACCAAGGAGGATGACCAGAACACACCAAGATTGAACCATAGAGAAGAACCACGTCGAGTCAGTTCGGCCTTGCAGAACTGTCACGAAGAATCAGTCATATCTTTTGATTCCTAGAAGCTATGGAGGTCCATGAGTACACGTTGGAAAGATATTGAAGTCAACTTTCTAATCCTACCAAGTTCTGAGTGGTTTAGAGCTTCCAGCTTGGCAGCCGAGTGGTTTTGTGCAGACTGATCAGAAGATCAACAGTCAGCCTAATGTCCAAGTTCCTGTGCAAAACTGTATCATTCTACAATATTTCGTGAAGCATACTATGCACGGTGTTAAAGGTTATCAAATTATCTTTCCAACGCATCTGGTCCCACGTCATTTGAAATATTCCTAGTTGGAGTTATGATCAAAACATTGAAAACCACTCAGAAGACCAGAAGACGCGCGGGAACTGAAGACCACTTCGAGAATACTTAAGCCAGTTGGCCTTCCACCTTCCCACGTGGCTCCTTTAGTTCACATCTATCTTAGAGATTTGTTTCTAGTATAAGCTTAAAAGAACTTTTGATGAATTGAGATTATTCCAGTGATATTGCAGCCGAGCTGCCGAGTGTCTTACTCAACCCTTGTTCTTCCTTGATCTCCTTGGACTTGTGAATAGATCTCTTTGAGATCCACTAGTTCGTGCTTTGCGAGTTCTAGTACGGCTGCCTTGCCTTGTGTAGATTAGCTTCGGTTGTGGTTCTGCTGTCATGCGGAGATTTAGTCGAAGTATTCCCGGTTTCGGTGCCTCTCTCCCCGTCGCTTGGTCGCATCCAACCTTGGCAGGTATAAAGCTAGTTATCCGTTGTTTTACAAAAAGTTATCTTCGCTACCTTTGCAAGTTACCTTGTTCGTAACCTCCTGTCGTGAAGATCGGACCATCTTTGTACCAACAGTAGTTCGGTACCTATCTTCTGGTATTCAGAGCCTAGTTTTCACGGTAGGTTTTTTTATCACCCACCCTCACACCCTTTTCAATCTATTATTATTTTCATCTACCACATATTTTTGTTTTGTCCTATAGTCTAAAGCCTCCAAAAAATACATATAGCCCTTTTGACGGCACTTTTATCTTGTGTTTGTGTTCTTCAAGTTGCTGATCACCACAGTTTACGTATATCTTTTGTTATCAGCACCCCTGTTAGTGTTATTAAAAAAAAGCGAGTCAAAAAAAGAGAAGAAAAAAATAATAGAGTTCATAGAAAAAATAGAGAATAAGTGAAAAGAATCTGAAGAATTTTGTGTTACAGGTGGTTGCTGAAATTTTTAGTTTTCATATCCAAGTTGATGGTAATCTTGATAGCAACAACATCTTATCTTTTGAGCACATCCTTTTTCACTTGATTGGCAGTACCGTAGCCCTCCTTGTTGCCACCTATAGCTCCACCTAAAACCTGAACCGAAAATTTCGATTCGTAATCCTTACGACATCTTTACCACCTCTGTTGAAGCTGCAACACTAGCACCATCACAGTTCTCGAGATCAGGGAAGAACTTGGGTAAGTAAGAGGTGAGATCGAGTGTTTCCACAAATATTTTTCCATTCCACATTTTTTTCTTGCTGCTCCTAATATGGCAGAATCAGACTCAAGTGTTCGTGGTGGGAACGTGGAGATGAGGAGCCCCCTGTCTCACGGGCTGAGATGCGCGATATGGCAAACTCACTTGTGGAGGCAATGGAGAGGATGTTCGATGAACGTCTCCCTGCTGCAAGAAGAAGAGCTCCACGTCACCAAGAAGAATCCGGTGATGAAAATTCTGGTTTCGGGCGTGGTTTCCGTGACCATTATGGAGATGGTCGTGATGGACGTGGTGGTGGTAGGCGTGCTGGTCATGAGGATCGGCGTGCCCGAGATGATCGTGCTCATGGTCGCCATGTTCGCTTTGATGATGAATCTGAATCACATGGCAGCCATGAAGAGGAATTTGATGATGATGACGAAAATCCCTTTGCACATGGTGGACGGTTTGACTGGCATCCTCATCGTCGACGTGCTGATTTTGAAGATAGGAGACATCATCGTGGTCATCGTCATTATGATGACCCGAATAATATTGCTCGTGTCAAGATGAGTATTCCAAAGTTTACTGGCAAGGAGAGTGCAGATGAGTATCTTGAGTGGGCTGAACAATGTGATCAAATCTTCAGGGTGCATAATCTTTCAGATCAGCGTTGTGTGAAAATCTTGCTTCGGTTGAGTTCTCTGGATATGCTCTCACTTGGTGGAATCAAGTGCAGGAGAATCAACTTGATTTAGGTTTTGGATATATTAATACTTGGGAAGAAATGAAGCGAGTAATGAGGAGGCGTTTTGTTCCCTCAAGCTATCAACATGACGTTTGCAATAGGTTGCAAGTGTTGAAGCAAGGAAAAAGATCGGTTGATGAATATTATAAGGAGATGGAACTGCTGCTAGTGCGTGCTGAAATTAGAAAAGATCCAGAGTAAAAAATGGCCAGATTTTTGGGTGGTCTCAATGAAGACATTGCTGGTTTTATTGTGATGTTTCCCTATCGTACTTTGCAAGATCTCGTTGATCAAGCTAAGCACACTGAGAGAAAAATTCAGCAAGAGGCACGTGGAAGATCTTATGGAAATCATTCCATAGCAGCCCCGTGGCATAAGCACCAGTCCAGTACTTCTTTTGGTGAGGTCGGCCTCAAGGTGTTGCCGCGAGGCCCTCTTCAACCAATGTTTCGTCAAAGATGGCGGTTTCTTCAGCATCATCTCCTGCAAATCAGCAGCGATCTGCTACGAATTCAGCAGCCCAAACTCATACATCAGGTGCTACATCTTCTTCTCGGAGTAGAGAAATTGTGTGCCACAAATGCCATGGATGTGGACATATTGCTGCTCAATGTCCGAGTAGAAGAACTATGATTGTGAATGAGAAGGGAGAATGGGAGTCTGCAAGTGATCCAGAAGATGATGGACTAAAATTCGATGAAGAATCTGATCATGACGAGAGTGAGATTCAGCCTGAAGAAGGAGAACATAATTGTTTTATTTCTCTTCGAGTGTTTAGTGTAACAGCATAGAAAGAAGAAAATGGATAGCGACATATTTTGTTCCATACCCGTGGGCTGATCAAGGATAAGCTATGTCGCATCATTATTGATAATGGCAGCTGCAACAATATTGCTAGCCAAGAGTTGGTGGACAGATTGGGATTGAAGTCAAGGCGACATCCTAGTCCATACAAGATGCAATGGTTTAATGATTGTGGTGCGCTGCGTGTTAGTCATATTGTGACTATTCCATTCTCTGTTGGTAAATATAATGATCAAGTGGAGTGTGATGTGGTGCCTATGCAAGCGTGCCAGTTGCTGCTAGGACAACCATGGTTATATGATCGTGATGTCCAGATTTTTGGAAGGACCAACAAGGTATCTTTTGTGTATAAAGGAGAGCGAATTTCTTTGATTCCTTTGAAACCGGAAGAAATTTTGAAGGATGATATAAAGAAGAAACAACGAGAGAGTGAGAACCACTTGAGAGTGATCCACAAAACTAGTGAGGGGGAGTTTCCACAGCCTAGTGAAACCCCACAGCTGCAAAGAACCCAGAACTCGGGAAAAGAGGGTTTAGTAATGATGGCTAGGAGGGGGATCTAAAAGAATAGAGTGAACCCAATGCCATGTTCTTTGTACTCCTGTACAAGGACACTTTTCTTTCTACTAACACCTTACTGTCTACCCTACCGAGTACTCTTTTGAATGCTTTGCAGGAATATGAAGATGTCTTTCCGGATGAAGTACCACCAGGGCTGCCACCAAAGAGAGGGATCGAGCATCAAATCGACTTGGTTCCTGGTGCGTCACTTCCGAACCGGGCTGCATACCGCACCAACCGGGAGGATACAAAAGAAATTCAGAACCTAGTGGAGGAGTTAATCAAGAAAGGGTATGTAAAGGAAGGTCTTTCACCTTGTGCTATCCCTGTTCTTTTAGTACCCAAGAAAGATGGATCTTGGAGAATGTGTGTGGATTGCTGAGTCATTAATAACATCACTATAAGATATAGGCATCCCATTCCTCGCTTAGATGATATGCTTGATGAACTTAGTGGTGCTAATTTTTTCACTAAAATTGATTTAAGAAGTGGTTATCATCAGATTCGTATGAAAGAAGGAGATGAATGGAAAACCGCCTTTAAAACAAAATTTGGATTGTATGAATGGCTGGTGATGCCTTTCGGTTTAACCAATGCACCTAGTACATTTATGAGATTAATGAATCATGTGCTTAGAACTTTTATTGGTAAATTTGTCGTGGTTTATTTTGATGACATACTAATCTATAGCGAAACTCTTGAAGATCATGTTAAACATATCCAGTGCGTGCTTGCTGTCCTGCGTGAACAAAAATTGTACGCTAACCTTGAGAAGTGCACCTTTTGGACCGACAAGGTAGTTTTTCTTGGTTTTGTTATTTCAGGGCAGGGCGTGGAGGTCGATGATGAGAAAGTCAAGGTTGTACATGAATGGATGCCTCCACAAAACGTGAGCCAAGTGAGAAGCTTCCTTGGACTTGCTGGCTTTTACCGGCGATTTGTGAAAGATTTCAGCACAATTGCTGCTCCAATCAACGAGCTGACCAAGAAGAAGTACCTTTGAAATGGGAAGAAGCACAACAGAAGGAATTTGACGAACTAAAAATGAAGCTTACAACAGCCCCAGTCCCGCACTTCCGGATTTCAGCAAGACATTTGAGATTGAATGTGATGCAAGTGGAGTTGGGATTAGAGGCATGCTGATGCAAGAAAAGAGAGCAATTGCATTCTTCAGTGAAAAGCTAAGTGGTCCAACTTTGAATTATCCAGTTTATGATAAAGAATTATATGCTCTTGTTCGAAGTTTGGAAACTTGGCAACACTACCTTTATCCTAAAGAATTTGTGATACATTCCGACCATAAATCATTGAAACATCTTAAAGGATAACTAAAACTGAATAGAAGACATGCTAAATGGTGTGAATTTATTGAGTCATTCCCTTATATTGCCAAATACAAGACAGGAAAAGAGAATGTTGTTGCTGATGCTTTGTCTCGACATCATGACTCAACTTGATGCTAAAATTCTTGGGTTAGAAAGTATAAAAGAATTATATGCAACTGATTCTTATTTTGCTGAACCTTTTTCCAAGTGTTCTGATGGCAAAGGATGGGAAAAATATCATAAGCATGATGGATTCTTATTTCGAGCTAACAAACTATGCATTCCAGATTGCTCTGTTCAAATTTTGCTATTGCAGGAAGCTCATGCAGGTGGTCTTGTGGGACACTTTGGAGTCAAGAAGGCAGAGCATGTGTTGGCTGATCATTTCTTTTGGCTGAAAATGCGAAGAGATGTGGTGAGGCATGTTCTCCGTTGCGAAAACTGCCACAAAGCTAAGTCTCGTCTAAACCCTCATGGTTTATGTTGACGGTGAATTTCCGTCAACCTAGAGTACTTGTTATACATTGGTTCCGATTATGATTTGCAACTAACCTGCCACTAGGCATACTAATGATGTAACAAGTTCACACTTGCATGTCGAAGACTTTCGGGATAAGTTCATCAAGCACTTCAAGAGAAGATCATGAAGCCCGTCACAAGTCAAGACACGAAATGAACAAGGCTCCAAACGACCCAAGGACTAAAGCATCAACACGCAAAATTTTGGGGACTTGGATGTTTACCAACGAGATCAACTCAACTCGAGAGATATTCTCACAGCCCAGGACAGCATGATCTTTCGGTGCAGATTTGGAGACTTAAACGGCCTTTAATGACAAAAGTTTGACTACCAAAATTGTGGGCCTTGACGATTCCTTCGATTTGGACATGTGGAAGACCCAATTCGGATAAGGGAGCTAGGAGATATGGCCGCCGAAATCCCTGCTGCGCAGTCAGTCCAAAATCAGAACAAATTATCTTCGAAGACCGATTTGGAGATCTTATCTTCGTTTCCAAGAAAAGAAATGAATAACAAAGTTGAAGATAATTTCGTGTCACACAACCTGGACACCGAATTTGTATTATTTGGAGTCTGTACGTGGGAGATATGGTGCCGGCAAGGAAGGGCTGCGAATCAGGAAAATCTGGACGAGGCTAATTTTATGGAAACCAAGTTTGCTTCTCTCCCAAGGAGGATCTCGTGCAAAGCAAGGTGGAGCACGCCCCAAGGCACCCCAAGGACATAAATAAAACCTCATAGGCGCCCCAAGATGGTTACCCATTGACATCCAATCATTCTACCGCCGCCAATCACCAGAAAGTCGCCGCCGCAAGATTAGGGAGAGAGTTGGATGAGCTCGTCACAAGGATCAACACCAGCGGAGGGAAGGAAGCAAGAGGAGGACTCCAAGACGCTGGCCTAGGGGTGTTCCCAAGCTTCATCACCACCATCTTCGTCGAAGACATTCTCCGAAGTCTCCATCACCCCTATGTGCTTCAATCCTTGTAAAATGATGGGGTAATGTCTCCGTTCATCCCTAGGGTTAGATGGATACATGTTATGTGATCGCTACATGAACCCTATGCCTTTCGATGCTTAATAGTCTATGTCTATGCGAGTGCTTTATTCACATATGTATGTACAACATGTTTTCTTAGTAGGGTTTGTGGTAATCGTGGTGATTAGCTTAACCCTATGGATGCTTAGGTATAGATGCGGTTATATGTGAAAGTGTTTGATTACCTTGTGTAGTGATAGTACGGTGGATGGAAAAGGCTTAGCGGCCGCATAACCGCCATGAAGCTAGTGTAGACAACACCCTTTTCATGTAGTACATGCATGTTCATGTGATCCTAAACCCTAGGGAGGGAACACTTATCTATCTTAACCTCTATCTTGTGTCCACCCTTTGCCATCTAGTTTCACCTTAGACTTCTTAGATTAACTTAGGTTAGATTGTCTTTATCTTTAGATTAACACCCCTTTCAAAGGTTTTCCATCAACTAGATTAGTACTTGGTTAAGCGCTAGCAATCCCCTTGCTCTGTGGATTGATAAGAACCTAGGGAATCCCCGTGGTGAAAAAGGTGTAGGTCCGTACGCTTGCAGATCGTAGGTGGATACGAGTTTTATCCGTCAACAAGCCCTTTTTTCTTGCGCTGTTGCCGGGGAGCAAGCCAGTTTGCTACATTTAATCTTGTATTAGTTTTGTTGACTACTAACATCTAACCCTCGTTTTCTAGAAAAAAACCTTTTGTTTTTTTATTTTTAGTGCCTAGATGGATTTGTTCACCTCACCACTGGAAGACGAAGAGATGTCGCTAAGGGAGCTAGCAATGTCGTCAATGGAAGACATTGAGATGCAAAAATCAGATTTGACACTTGCTACAACCCACTATGAAATGAAGCCTGGAATCCTCAAGTTAGTGGCGACAAAACCATTTAGAGGATTGGAGGATGACAACCCATATAGACACATTAAGGAATTCACGATGATATGCAACAAGATGCAACAAGGAGTTCCGACCGCTTGGTTCAGGTGGAATATTTTTCCGTTCTCTCTCGAAGATTAAGCGCGAAGATGGTACACACTTGCGTTCGTTGAAGCAAAAGGAAATTGGGATGAGCTAGTGAAGAAGTTTCTTTTGAAGTTCTTTCCCATAAGCAAGGTCCAAGACTTAAGGAGGCAAGTGCTCACTTTCAAGCAAGGAGAGAATGAAGGAATTGATGAAGCATGAGACTGTTTTAATGAACTACTTGAGCGAGGCTCGAACTTGGAATTTTCCGGTGACTTGATGTTGCATACCTTTTATTTTTCACTAACCCCTAACTCGTCTCGTTTTGTAAGCATGTGTGAAGGTGGTGATATAATGGACAAAACAATTAGTGAATCCACACAAATCTTACAAAGGATAAGCAATGGACAAAGAATGCAACGAGATTGGCAAAGACGTTGTCGGGAGGAGCAAAACGACAAAAGCAAACCCAAGGTGCCTGCTGAATTTTCTGAAAAAGATGAACTGGAGGTCAAGGGAGATGAACCGACCATACAAGAAATTGATGATCCACTTCCCAAGGTAACAGAAGTAATTTCGAATATTAAAAGTGTTGAAACTAACATGAATGTAGGCCGAAGTATGTGGAATGCTAGACCATTGGCGGAGTTCAATCAATCTGGTTGGATTCAAGTTGATTTTGCCCCACTAATCAACTACCAAAAGAAGGAGGAACACCGACACGTTGCCAAACAAGTTGAGGATATATTTGATCAAGATATGAGTGGAGAATCGATCCAAAATATGTTTGAAGAAGAAAGAGAAGAAGATGATGAAGCATGGATCGACCGATTTGACAACTCAAAGATGATTTATGATAAAGAAAGAGAAGAGGACAACCGTGATGAGCCTAGTGACTCGAAGGACAAATGGGAGAAGATAGGACTCAAGCTAGAAGGTTATAGCTTGTGTGCTATTGAAGCCCACACACTAGCAAAGCAAGACATGGAAGTACTCAAGGATGAAGGAAAGAGTGAATCAACGATGAGCGATCTTGACAACATGTGGTACACGGGAGATAAAGAAAGCAACTGTTGACACCCAAAATTGGCAAAGGCCGACTCGGGTCAGGCAGTCCGGTTAGACCGGGTCCCTGGGGCGGTTTGACCGGGTGTTCTGTAGCCGGTCTGGCACAAAGGGGCTAGGCGGTCTAACTGCCCCCCGGGGGCGGTCTAACTGGGTCACCCCGATTTCGGGTAGAATTAGGAGTTTAGCTTGATTCCGAGTTGTAAAGTGCTATTTGCAGGGCAAGACCTCCCACCCTATAAATATAAAGGGTCGTGGCCGATTGAGAGCTATCATCCAATCTAACATATCAATTTTATCTTATTTCCTCCAAACCCTAGCTTTTCCAACCTCCAATGCTCTCTTCCTTCGTCTCCACGGCGGTTGAGGGAGTTCTGAGTGGCCTGCCAATCTCAGAACAACCCTAGGTGCACTGTTCCCGACGGGGTCCCTCCCGGAGCAGCGAATCTAGTTTTTCGGCGTTCTTCCTATCCAAGGCGGTTAGACCGGCCCCCAGGTGGTTAGACCGGCCCGTGCTGGGAAGCTCGGCGAGTAGATTTCCGATGACCGCGCGATCTAGCGCACTCGTGTGTTCGACCGGAAAAAGTGTCAACATACTTTTGGCGACTTCGCTGGGGAATAGATCTGGTTTCACAATCCATCTTTTGATTTTTGCATGGGATCACAGTGCGACATTGACAAGAAAAACGTGATTATGGTGAACATCGAAGAACTCAGTGAGGAGGACCAGAGGAAGTACACGGAGCTGCAAGAGTACATCAAGCAGCAATTTCTCTCTGGTGCCAAAAAGGATCGTTCAGGTAAGGTGACACTCAAGCAAGATTTTGAGTTGTCGGCGATCAAGCTGAATAAGGACAAGGTTGAGGTAATACCCACTATAAGTCAAGCACCCCCTCCTGATCTAGCTACACAATTATCTGCTATTAAACGTGCTTTTAATGATCGGAGTAGTTTGGTTGCTAGTGTTGTTACTCACCTTGAAAAAATAGAGGGTAAACATGTTATTAATATATCTAATGTTGATATCCCTCAAGTAGATTCACACAGGGTTCTGCATTCGACCACATCGGCAGCACAAAAAGCTTCACCTGAAGCTCCTATGTATGGTATACCGATGGGGTTTTATCCGGAGCAATCTCCTTTGCCTAAGCCGACCCCAGTTAGACCGCCCCCAGGCCGGTCTAACCGCCCCGTCTGGCCAGATGGTCATGGCTCCGGATCAGCCGTTGCCTTTGTCGGTTGTGACTAATACATTGATTCAGAGTCAAAATAATACTTATGGTACTGTTTCACCAATGTATAACACAGTAGCTCACACATCACCACCTATCCCTAATGGTTCTCCATCTTATGGTGTGCCTAATGATGTGTTTACCGACTTGCATCACATACAAAATCATAATCAACCCCATGTGAGTAACTTAAGAACAGCTGCATTGCAAACTCAGTTAGCTGCTAGGAATGAACTGACTCAATATAAAGAAGAGATAGCCAACATGATGAAAACTAAACTCGGTGTTGATATGGGTAATACTAGATTGTATCAAAAACCATATAGGGCCGATTTTGATTATGTAGCTTTTCCCCTGGGTTGGCGTATGCCTGATTTTGTTAAATTTAGTGGTGACGACAACCGTACAACCTGGGAACATATTAGTCAATATACTGCTCAACTAGGTGAAGCTGGTACCTATAATTCTTTAAAAGTTCATTTGGTTTCATTGTCTTTGACTGGTACCGCTTTTGCTTGGTTTTGTTCATTAGCTCACAACTCTATTGGTTCTTGGGATCAGCTAGAGCAAAAGTTTCATGATCACTTCTTTATTGGGAGCTACCAACTGAAATTGACAGATTTAACATCGGTTAGACAAAGTAAAGAGGAATCGGTTTTTGATTACCTTAAGCGCTTTAAAGAAGTTAAAAACCATTGTTCAATTTGTCTCTTACTGATTCTGACCTTGCTGATCTTGCTGCTAGAGGTTTAAGACCTGCCATTAGGGATAGATTAGAAGGTGTAGAATTTCATACGCTTGCTAATGTGCTTGTTAGAGGTATGGCACAAGAATTAAAACTGAACAAAGAAAAAGAACACTCTAAACCTCGTCGGTCTAATGTGCATGTTGTTGAATATGATTTTGATAGTTTAGACGACGAGAATGAAGTATATGTTGCTAAATTGGTGTGGCCTTCAAAGTCTAAAGCTAGTTTTTGTGCATCTCTTAAGCCAGCTACTAAAGGTCGGCAAGAAGAATTAAAATTTACTTTTGATGTTTCTACATGTGATCGTATCTTTGATGAATTACTTAAGCTTGGAAACATTAAAATTTCTCATACTATGCCTCCACTTGATGAAATTAAACAACGTGCATATTGTAAGTTTTATAATTCTTATTCTCATGCCACTAATGATTGCAATGTGTTTCGTCGTCAGATTCAATCGACCATTAATGAAGGTCGTTTGATGCTTCATGAGATGCAAGTGGATAAGCAACCTTTTCCCATCAACACCATGGAGTTGCAGCAGCCCATGGTCTTGGTTCGGCCGCATCAAGCCGAAGCTACTAAGGGCAAGAATGTGATGGTCGGGGAAGCTAAGCCCGATTTGAGGGGAAAAGAGTTGACAAGAGAAGTGGCATATGAAAAAATCCCTGATGGCAGAGAAACTTTCAAGATTAGTGTCAAAGCTTCTGGACATGGGGGGCAAGGATCGTCCACGCCGTCTGGTCAAGAAATAACTGAGCCTGTCCTGGACAGGGCGGTTAGGCCGGGGGTACAGGGCGGTCAGACCGCCCCTGCATGTGGCCGCCCAAAGATGCTTGTTCCAAAGCGACCTGAGATAAAAAACTGGATGCTTAACGTGGCAAAGAATCAGGGGAATATTCCAAAGCCAAAGGTCACATTTGATATGCTATTTGACAAATATTCTAAACAAAAGGCTGTTACAAGTGATCGCCCGGTACGAAACAGGATGAGATCACCTCCACATCAAGAGAGACCAGCATTGTCTCCCAGGGCAGCCATCAGGTTCAGAGGTGGATCATCTCAGAGGCAAAACTTTACTCCAACCCTATCTATTATGATAATGGAGTAATGTGGGTGCCTATCAGCAATCTTTCCATCCTGGATGGGGAAAACCAATGAGATCAGCGCTGGATCGAATATCAAGACATACACAGGATCGATGGGCTCCATGACAAACCGGGTAGGGTCATTTGGCTGACCCGGTTAGACCGCCCCCTACAGGCGGTCAGACCGCCCTGTCCAGAAAAGAGCAATTTCCTTTGAAGAAGGTGTACAAGCTCAAGATTAGAGAGGAGGAAGTTCAGGAGATGGACATTAACCCAGAAAGGACTACTAACCTTGACATTATTCAGATTGGGACAATGAACATTACCATTGAGGGAAGTGGTAAAAGACCAGTTGTGTCAAATGATCATGTTGTGACACTAACTCAAAAGGGATCTATTGTTAATGATCATGAGGCCAGCGGAAGCAAGTCTCGTCCAGAGTGCCTTTTGCCAAGGTGGTGTCCTCCCGGTCTAACTCATACTCAAAGGAGGAAGCTTCAGTGATTGAGGCTACGTAAGAAAAGGGAGAAGGAACTAGAGAAGAAGAAGAAGGACGAGGATTTCAACAGCTACAGGCCTATGGTACCACAGGGGAAGGAGTGGCGAGTCAAGGCAGCAACCCGTACAGGGGCGGTCAAGTCGCCAGAAGGGGCAGTTCAACCACCTGGGGCGGTTAGACCGGGTGACCAGGCAGTCAGACCGGGTTCTCCAGAAACGCCGCCCGGTTTCGCTTCTTCAATCCCTATGGTTTGTGATGAAAAGGTTTCGTCTGTTCATACTCCAGAGGATGACGAACAACTTGTGGATTATAGTTCTTCTCCAGAGCGGGTGAACCTTGAGATCAATATGATTCATTTGTTTGTTGACGGTTCAGTGCCTGTGGAAGAGGACTTGGCTCATCTTGACTTTGGGCCTAAAGATGCTATATTTCAGAAGCCCAAAGACACTGATAATCATTTGAAGGCTTTATACATGAAGGGTCATATCAATGGAAAGCCTATCTCTCGTATGCTAGTGGATGGAGGTGCAATTGTCAATTTGATGCCGTATTCTCTATTCAAGAAGATTGGAGGTTCAGATGAGGAGCTGATCAAGACCAACATGACCGTCAGCAGGGTTGAAGGAGGTGAGCCAATGGGAGCCAAAGGCGTGGTCTCCGTGGAGCTCACTATTGGAAGCAAGACGCTCGCCACGGTTCTCTTCGTCACTGAGACACAAGGTAACTTCAGTCTTATCCTTGGTCGTGATTGGATTCATGCAAATAAATGTGTTCCTTCTACTTTACACCAAATATTGATACAATGGGTAGATGATGAAGTAGAAGTAGTGCATGGTGATAATTCTGCTTGTGTAGCTGTAGCTGATAGTCATTCTATAGGTGTGCATGATGATGTAAAGTGTCTATCTGGTTTAGATTTATCTGATTATGAATTTATAAGTTGTTCCAACAATGGTTTCATTCCTGTTGTCATAGAGCCGTTTGATAATCGGCTCAATCACTTCATTTGACTCAATAGTTCAACAAAAGAGTGGTTGCAGCAGAGAATTGATCATTATCGGGCACATAAGACCGATACGTGTGAGGCCATTGAGGATCTTGATGATTTGGGCAAGTTAGGACAAGAGTTTACATCAGCTGATCCTCTTGAGGAGGTAGATATTGGTGATGGCACTATACCTAGGCTGACATTTGTAAACAAGAATCTTAATCCTGTATTTAAGCTTGAATTAATAAAGATTTTGAAAGAATATGTTGATTGCTTTGCTTGGAATTATAAGGATATGCCTGGTTTAAGTCGTGACTTGGTAGAACATAAATTACTTATTTGAGGACCATGTGTGGTTCGAGGACCGGTGGATGGTCGGTTCCTCGTGTGATGAGTGATTGACAATGTCGTGTGGACTGATTCTTGGCTAAGTATTGCAGGTGCAGGTTGCGGCTTGACTGGTGTTGGTGCAGGTGAAGAACAAGCGCGAAAGGTCATCACCGGTGAGGCCTCCAGGTGTGAAGAAGACAAGTAGGCTTCGTTCGAGGGATCCGGTGGCCAGCGGGGTCAAGTGCGGGCCGCATGGTGGCATGAACAACAAGATGAAGTAGTGGACGGTTTCTTGGTTGAGCCTCAAAAAACCAAGGTCGAGCCGGGACTACGTGGGAGCCGAGTCATGAGTGGGGATTGGCGGAGGTTACACCGAGTTCGCGGGGTTTCCGGTGGTTCACCAGAAAATCACTGGGTTCCTTGGTTGATCCACGAAGCCAAGACCGAAGAATCGAAGGTGGTGCTGCAGCAGTGCCAGACCGGTTTGACCGGTGGGTCTGACCGGTCTGACCGGCGAGGAGCACCGGTCTGACCGGTGTGCGACGACGCAGTCCGGAATCTTCGAAGCGGAGGACATGCGTCGGGATCACAAGGCTTGCGTCGAGGCTAAGCAGGTTGCGGTCGCCGGGCATCCGTCCGATGGAGAAAGCTTGAAGACTTCCAAAACCGCCCTCGAGGGGCTTGTATCCTTAGTTATTAGGAAAGGGAATTCTAGACTTTCGGTTGCCTCCATATAACCCATGAGGTGAGAGGATGGCAGCCAACCTCTTGGAACCCTAGTTCATTTGCTTTCCTATTTTCTCTTCCTATTTTCCTTAGGATTTCCATAGGACTAGCTTGAGACATCATGGTGAGATCTTGTTGAGAGGTTTGGATGATTGGGCAGCAAGCTAGACCTTGTATAAACCTTTGTGGCTTGTATAGATGATTCGGCGTGGTTCCTCAAGGCCTTGTTGTGTTGTTTCCGGTTGTTCTTGGTGGTGATTTTCGGAGCCCTTTCTTGGTGTTTTTCTTGGGTGGTTTTCGGGACCTTTCTCTTGGGGATTTGATGGGGGAAATTTGTGGGAACCCTTCGTGGTTCTTTGGGCTGTGATTCTCCTCCCAAATCCGTGAGTAAAGGGGCTCGATTTTGGGGTTTTCTGAGTTCTAGGTTTAGAGGTGTTCTTGGCGGGATTTCTTCGATTCCCTTTTTGGACAAGTTTTGGTTGAATTAAACTTGGCTATGGACTCCTCATGAGGTGTTCCTATTATCCCCAAAGTCTTGTTCAAGTCCGTGGAGCGATACGGGAGATCGAGATTTGGATTTGGGGGAGTTGACCCGCGGGTGCTGTTCATCCTGAGCTGCCCAGGCTACACCAGTCTGACCGGTGCTCTTGACCGGTCTGATCGGTGCAACCCCTGGTGGGTTTTTGCTTAGGTGAACGTCTGGGTGTGTTCGCTGTTGTCCCGTGTTGCAGCTGTTTCGAGTTTGGGTCAGTTTGGAGGTCGGTAGGCCTGTTTGGTGATATGGGGGCTTTCAGGCTTAGACCGGTCTGACCGGTGTGTTGCACCAGCCTAACCGGTGTGAAGGCACTTAGTGGAAGTCGTCAACTCTCACCAGTAGGGACCGGTCTGATCGGTGGTGCTCACCGGTCTGACCGGTGTTGGTCAGTGGACTCGAGGTTTGGTGTTCCGCTGCGTTCTCGAGTCGGAAGGTTGTGTGTTGGTTCCTAGGTCCAGTGGCACTCCAGTGGCTACGTGGGCTTAGCCAATTTGGGTAGTGAGTCGGAGACGTGTGTTGGAAGCCGTGTTCATCTTGTTGGAGTTTCCATCTCCTTCGAGAAGAATTTTTATCAGCTCCCATTCACTCCCCCCTCTCTGGTTCGCTATATCGGTCCTTCAAGTGGTATCAGAGCCGGTTCGGGTCTTTGTTGACTCTAACCAGTCTAAGATCCAAGGATGGCGTACCAGGAACGGGGTTCGGGTCCTCCACACTTCGATGGCAAGAACTACCAGATGTGGAGTAAGCGGATGGCGGCGTTCCTCCGCGGGAAAGGTCAGATCCTTTGGGATGTCACGGTGGACACAGGCTATGTCCAGCCGATGAACTTTCTTGCTCCAGGATCGAGGGACATGTTCGACGCCAACAATAAGGCGATCGACTACTTGTTTTGTGCTCTGTGTCAGCTTGAGTTCGATCGGGTGCACACCGAGCACTTGGCTTGTAGAATTTGGACGTTGCTGAAGGAGGCTCATGTTGGGAATGCCCAGGTTCAGGCACGGATGTGTGCAACCTACCGGAGAGAGTACGAGAACTTCACTCATCTCCCCGGAGAGTCCATCGATGCCTTGCTTCAGAGGTTCACGGTGGTTGTGAACAACATGAGGGCCAATGTGGACGTGCTCCCATACGATGATCATGATAGAGCCGTCAAGCTCTTACACTCTTTGGATCGTACAATATGGGGCGGAAAGTTCGAGGCCATTGTGGAGTCAGAGAAGTATGACACTCTGATGGTGAACGAGCTGTTCTCGAAGCTCAAGTCGGCTGAGGTGGATAGGGGCATGACTGCCAAGCTCGAGGGTCCAACTGATTCCCATAGTCTTGCCCTCGTTGGTGGTTCGAAAGGAAAGCCTAACACTAACCCATCCACCAGGATGTTCTCTTTGTCCTCTCTGATGTCTATGCCAGATGAGGAGTTTGATGTGCTTGGAGAGGATGAGTGGCGGCCGTCGACGAGGAGGTTCGAGAGGCTGCACGAGAACCGGGTGAACATGAGGAGGAACACGAGGACATGCTTCCAGTGCGGCAAGCCGGGACACTTTGTCGCCGACTGCCCGGAGAAGGTCGAGAACAAGGACGGCTACAAGCATAAGTTGAGGATGGATGGCAAGTACGGGTCGAGGCGCAACCATAGGAGCAAGCACAAGAACAAGTACAAGGACGAGCGAAGATCGAGGAAGAAGGAGAGTCGAGTCAAGGCCTGAGCGATGGTTGGAGCGAGCGACGTCGACTCCAATTCCGCGTACTCCACCTCGATCTCAAGCAGCAGTGAAGACGAAGGTGATCGTCGCAAGAGTAGGAAGTCGTCCAAGAACCTGAGCGGGCTGAGCTGCTTGCTGAGAGACGGCTTCTGCACCATGGTGCTGAGCTCCGGCAGCAAGAAGAGCACACAGAGTGACTTGGACTCTGATTTCGACGACGAGGTGCGTGATGGACTTCCCTTCTTGTGCCAGGAGAATGAGAGGCTTGTCTCTTTGCTTGATAACTGTGATGACATGCTTAGAGAGGCCAAGAAAATGAGAAAAGAGCTTAGGACTTCACTCGAGGATGCTAGGACTAGAGTGGCTGAGCTAGAAACACAGGTTCTTGATAGCAAGCTTGAGATTGATTCCCTTAAGGCTAGCCCTGTTGTTTCGGATGAGGTTGATTGCGCTGATTGCTCCATTTTCCTTGCTGACCTTGCATTGTTCAAGGAAAAGCATGCCTCCAAGTGTGAGGAACTAGATGTGCTTAGGGTTGAAGTGGCTGTGCTTAAATCTAGATATGCTTTGCTAGGTGCTTGCACTTCTTGCCCTTTACATGCTGAAATTGATGAGATGCATGCTTACACTAGTTCTCTTGAGGCCAAGCTGAAAGAACCCATTCCTACATCATGCTCTACCTGTGAAATGCATGCTTTGAAAAATTTGGAACTTGCACTTTATGTTAATCGTTTGCAGGATGAGAATGATGAGCTGAGAAAGTTGATGGGTTGGTTGTCTGGTCATGAGCCTCAGTTGAGGATGATGATCAAGGCATTTAAGAGGCAGGATGGTGAGGGACTTGGGGCAAATAAGGTTGGTGAGGGAAGTGGAGAGAATATACCAGATCCACCAAAAACCCACCACAAAAATGATTTCCCCCCCAAAACCTAACCATCTCAGGAACCGACTAGACACAACCCCAGCTCCACCCGTGTTTCCTATACCTACAAATGATCTCCAAAAGCCTATCAAGTTTGTGAGCACTTCCAGGAAAGTGTTCTTTGGGAAAGAAAGTGAGAAGGCTAGTGAGGAGAAACCGGTGGAGAAGTTGAGTGGAGAGAAACCAAGTGAGCAGCCACAGCCACAGCCCAAGCCTAAGCTTGTGAGGTTCCATTGTGGCTATTGTGGAAGAGATGGCCATAAGGATGAGTTTTGCTTCAAGAGGAAGCGAGAGGAGAGAATGGCAAAGGAGTGGGCTAACAAGGACAAGTACCACCCTTCCAATGGTGTACTTGAGCCTCGTATGCAGATGCCCAGGGCTAAGGCGAGTGTGAGGACAGTTCGGGCTTGGGGAGAGAGGAAGGCTGTTGGAAGTGCTGCTGCCCAGGCTACACTGGTCAGACCGGTGTGGGGCACCGGTCGGACCGGTGCAAGCCTGGATAGGCAGCAGTTTGGCTTTCGTGCTCGTACAGGTGCGAGGGTTGTTTCTAGAGGTCGTGGTTCTGGTGGTTGGGCTGGAGAGTTTGCAGGTGGTCAGGTTGCTAGGCACTCTCCCCCTCGAGTTCACTACAGGGATGGGAGGAGTCGTAGCTTTGAGAAGGAGAGAAGGGACGTTCCATTGGCTTTCTTTCGTGGTTTTGGTCCTCCTCCGGGCAGAGAGGGGTGGTTCCCTCAAGGTGGTTACCGTGGTGGTGTTTGTGGAGGTAGCTTTGGTAGGAGAGATGGTTTGGTTGGTGCTAACCCCACTTTCGAGCAAATGGCTCGGGACTGGTTTTACTCTTTTGGTACTAACCCCAGTGCTGAGTTGTTTGTTCGCTCACGTGCTGATTTTTGAATTTCATGTGGGAGACTTGAAGAACATTTGGTTAATTGACTCCGGAGGCTCGAGGCATATGACCGGAGACAAGGGGTGGTTCTCAAGTCTCGTCCCGGTGGTGACAAGGAGGTACATCAATTTTGGGGACAATGGGCGTGGGTGTGTGCTTTCTGAAGGTGAGATTAAGGTGAATGACAAGATCACTCTCAGGCGTGTTGCTCTTGTTCAATCGCTGGGGTACAATCTGCTTTCTGTGTTCCAGTTGTTGGATGAGGGCTTTGAGGTGTTGTTTCGGCCAGGTGGTTCTCGGATTTTGGACTCTCGAGGGGACCTTGTCTGTATGGTCGTTCCCGAGGGTCAGGTGTTTCGTGCTGATTTTTCTCAGTCTTCGGGTGTGGAGCGTTGTTTCTTGGCTGGTTCTTCGAGTGAGTTGTGGAAGTGGCATAGGAAGTTGGGTCACTTGAGCTTTGACCTTTTGTCTCGCTAGAGTAAACTCAATTTGGTCCTAGGATTGCCACGATTGAGGCTTGAGAAAGAGTTGGTTTGTGTGCCGTGTAGGCATGCCAAGATCGTGGCCTCTTCTCACCTGCCTCTCACCGATGTGATGACTGAGCGTCCATGCGAGCTGCTCCATATGAACCTTGTTGGCCCAGCTCGTGTGCGATCTGCGGGTGGGAAGTGGTATGTCCTTGTTGTGGTGGATGACTACTCTCGGTATGCATGGGTTTTCTTTCTCGAGGATAAGGGGGAGACGTTTGGTTTTGTTCGAGATCTAGTCTTGAGGTTGAGGAACGAGAGGCATGGAGATGCCATACGAGCAATCCGTAGTGACAATGGCTCGGAATTCAAAAACTCTCGTTTTGAAACCTTTTTCCATGACTTGGGTCTTGAGCACCAGTTTTCGAGTCCGTATACGCCTCCCTAGAATGGTGTTGTGGAAAGGAAGAACAGGACCTTGTGCGAGATGGCTCGGATGATGCTTGATGAGCATAGGACTCCGAGGAGGTATTGGGCTGAGGCGGTGAATACCGCGTGCTATGTGTCAAACAGGATCTACCTCAGAGTGCACAAGAAGAAAACATGCTATGAGTTTATGCATGGTCGCACACCCAAGGTGAGTCACTTCCATGTCTTTGGTTGCAAATGCTTTATTCTGAACAAAGGGAAGAAGTTGGATAAGTTTGAGGCTAGGTCTATCGATGGTATTTTCTTTGGTTATGCATCTCATTCTAGAGCATATCGTGTGCTCAATCTTGAAACTAACCAAATCGTGGAGACTCGCGAGGTAACCTTTAACGAGACACAGCCACGTAGTCAGCTTGTCTTTGAGTGTGCAGGTGATGATGAGCTTGGCGAGGAGATCTTTCAGGAGGAGGAGCATGAACATGGAGACGATGAAGATGGCGGTGTGGTGCCCCCGGCTGAACATGTACCCACTACTTCGACTACGGTGGTGGACGGACCCTCTCCTACACCTACGACGACAAATCAAGAACGAGGAGAAGCTATTGTTGAGGGGGAGGTAGCATCGAGGCGAGAACCTCCCCAGTGAGTACAAGTGGATCACTCAGCTTCAAGGATCATCGGCGACATGAATGAACGCACTACACGGTCGAGGGTTCGGAACAACTCTCATTTCACTCATGCTGCATTTGTTGCTACTTTTGAGCCCAAAGACATTGGACACACACTATCTGATCACAATTGGGTTAATTCGATACATGAAGAGTTGGAGAACTTTGAGAGGAATCAGGTTTGGGAGTTTGTTGACCCTCCTCCAGGGTGTAAGACAATTGGTACAAAGTGGGTGTGGAAGAACAAATAGGGAGAGAAATGTGAGGTTGTGAGAAACAAGTCGAGACTTGTTGCTCAGGGGTTCAGTCAGAAGGAGGGGATCGACTACGAGGAGACCTTTGCTCCCGTAGCCTGTTTGGAGGCGATTAGGATCCTTCTAGCCTTTTCCGTGGCTAAAGGGTTCAAGTTCCACCAAATGGATGTGAAGAGTGCTTTTCTGAATGGTGTGTTAGAGGAAGAAGTGTATGTGAGGCAACCACCGGGGTTTGAGAGTGAGAAGTACCCCCTGTCGGGGACAGCCCTAGGGGTCCCCTTAAACAACGGGGAAATCCTCACTTAAAACCCGCGACAAAGCCAAAACACAGTTTGCCTAACCATGCAGGGTACGGCCCATGCCGCAGGGACCCCGACGGCCCACCAAGGCGGCCCTCTTGAAGATCCCCTCGAGCAGGCTCCGCCTCGCTCGAGGATGCGCGCCACCCTCGGGTGGGCTCCGCCCCGTTCGAAGGGGTGCGCTTCCCTCGAGCGGGCTCCGCCTCGCTCGAGGGCCCGGTCCCCCCTCGAGCAGGCTTCGCCTCGCTCGAGGGTCCGTCCGCCCTCGACCGGGGTCCGCCACGCTCGAGGGGCCCCTCACGCGTGCGCCGGCCCCGTACGCGAGCATTTACGCCCGACACCGCGGGACGGCGCCATCATGCGCCGGGGGCTCGCGCCCGTGCCGCCGCACCAACTCCCCGGGGAAGGAGCCCACCATCACCGTGGGGAGGGACGTGCGCCGCGGCGGTGTCGGTCCCGTGACGTCGTGCGCCCTCGCTCCCAAGACGGCTAACGCGCCGAGCCCTCGAAGGGGGGCCGGTTGCACCCTCGATTTGCTTTCTTGTGACCCTACAGGGTTAGGTGGAGGCGCTAGGCCGGTGGAACGCCATCCCTGCCACTGTAACAGCATGGCCGCCGTCCCCGCGCGTGCAGGCGCACGCCAGACGCTGTAGCAACAACTCCAGCACTGTCAAGCGCGTTGGGAAGGGACGCCGTTTTACCTACTCCTGTGCTCCGTACGGGCCAATGTCAGCACCTCCCTCGAGCCTATCAGAAGACATCTCCACCATCCACCGCCCTTCTACCCTCGAACCGCCACTGTTCGGGTACAAGATACGCCATGATGGCCGGATCGCAGCAAGGACCGTCAAGGCGGTCGCCTACTCTACGGCGCGGCGCACCACACTTCCCCAGGTAGCTGAATAGTGTGGCATGCATGTAATTCGCTCTCTCCTTGGCCTATAAAAGGAAGACGAACTCCCCCGCCGCAGGGGACAAGGCAGAGAAAACAACAGATAGCACACGGCACACCACGTACTCGTTCTCCAATTCTCCCACAACATCTTCAGCCACTCCTCCAGGGACTTGGAAGCCACGCTTCCTCTCCCGCCTTGCTTGTAGCAGCCCCACTACAAGCACCCCCGGTGCTGAGCAATATAGTGCCTCGAGCACACCACTGCTGGACGTACGGCCCTCGGCCGGAACCAGGATAAATCCTGTGTCTCTTATTGCTTAGCATCGACCATTGAGGGATAGACCTCGGCGCTTTCTACTGGTTTGTGTCGGGACCATATTCCGCATCGACAGTTGGCGCCCACCGTGGGGCATCTGAGCGCCTAAGGTCATTCCACCAACTCCCTCCATGGTGATTCGCACCGAGTACCGTGGTACACGCTACTGCATGGGCAGCTCGGACCCCCTCCCCGCCGGGTTCGAAATCCGATTCGGGGACCTGAACTTTCAAGCCACGGAGAACGGCTACCTCATGCGCCTCACCAACCGTGAGGGGCTCCACGCGCGGCGCCAGGCCAGGTCCGCTCCTGCCCCCGCCGCACGCACCACCACGGCGCGGCGCCCGCGGCACGGATGCCTCGGGCCCGTCGACGCCACGACGCCGCCGCCGCTCCGGGCAACGTTCGCGCTAGGCGCGGTCCGAGCGGCGGCGGCCGAACGCGCCCCTGCTCTCTCGCGCGGCGCGCCCGCCGTCACGATCGCCACCACCCCGGCGAGACAGCGCACGGTCTCCGGACCGCGCATCCCCATCGGGCTGCGTGGTGCTACGTCGGCCTACAACGCCAACGTCAACACCACGATGCGCAGGGTTCCGCCTGGCCGTCACGTCTTCGTCACCAGGGATCCCAGCGCCTCAGCGGGCGACGAGTCGTCCCTGGGTTCCCTCGACGCGCTGCCGCCCGCCAACCGCCACGGGTACGCGGAGTGGGACTTCTCCGGCGTGCCGGACCCAGTCATGTTCCGGCGTTTCCTCGACGCTACGGACTACTGGTTCGGCTGCTCCGACGACTCCAACACCGGGAGTTACGACCCCGCGCGGGAGTGCTACGCCGTCATCACCAACGACGCAGCCAATGCCGCCGGTGCGGTGGAGGCCGGAGACAGGGAAGTCACACCTGCCCCAGAGATCGCCACTCGCCTGGCCGCGGGGCCAAGCGCCCCGCCGGGGCCGACGCCGACGCGCGGTGGCCCAAGCCCGCGAGCTCGAGGCCAAGCTGGCGGAGGAATACCGGACGGTGCGGCTGCTCCATGCCTCAATGGCAGGGGAAGCCTCCGCACGCGGCGAACGCGCGCGGGAGCTGGGCCGACAGGTCCGTGATCGCATCAACATCGACCCCAACATCGACAACACGGACGCACCCCCGCGGGCGAGCCAAAAGCTCATCGCCGCCGCAACGCTACTGCGGGCCATGCCGGCACCCTCGACCCCTGAGGCACGAGACCTGCACCGCGAGGTGCAAACTCTCATCGAGCAAGCGGCCGTCCAGCAGGCCGAGAGCTCGGCATCACGCATCCGCCAACAGGGGGATGCGCGGGACGACGGAGCTGCACCGGGAGGCGAACCCTCGGTCCACGCAGGAGGACCGGCAGGGCGACCCGTCGACCAAGGACGCACGCCGACCAAGGAGCGGCTCCTTGACGCACGCAGGGCGCTGGATGGCGATGCCCGCAACGTCATCAACGCCAGGCGCACAAGCAGGGCGGACGCACGAGCAGCAGTGGGCTACCACCCTCGACGGGGTGGACGCTACGACAGCGGCGAGGACCGCTCCCCGACGCCGGAGCCCCTAGGGACCCGTGTGTTCAGCCGGGAGATCCGCGCGGCGGCGTTCCCCCAACGCTTCCGCCAACCCTCGACCATCGTCAAGTACAACGGGGAGACGGACCCCCCACGTGTGGCTCAACGACTACCGCTTGGCTTGCCGCCGGTGGGCGGGGCCACCGGCCGACGAGGTCATCATCCGCAACTTGCCCCCGCACCTCGGCGACGCGGCCGGACATGGCTCGAGCACTTGCCCGCCACCCAAATCCACAACCGGGATGATGCGGTCCGCACCTTCGTGGGCAACTTCCGGGGCACGTACGTGCGCCCCGGAAATTCATGGGACTCGCGCTCCCGCACGCGTGGGGGCCCGGCGAGTCGGCCGCGGGACTTCATACGGCGCTTCTCCAAGCGCCGCACCGAGCTCCCCGCCGTGGCGCAGCCCGAGATCGTGCACGCCTTCCTCGAGGGCACCACATGCCGGGACCTCGTGCGGGGAGCCGGGACGCAGCCCGCCCCGCGGACTCCAACGAGCTGGCTCGACATCGCCACCGGCTTCGCCTCCGGAGAAGAGGCCGTGGGGGCGATTTTCGACGCGCAAGAAGGGGAAGCGCTCGGAGGACGCGCCCGCGGAGGGCAGCAAGTCCAAGGAGCCCCACCGCAACGACAAGCGGGGCAAGAAGGGAAAGAAGCCGCGCCGCGAGGCGCGCGAGCGAGGGCGCGACGGCGGCAATGCCGAGGCCCTTGCCGTTGACCCGGCTCGACGGGGCCCTCGACCGGCCCTCGAGGCCGGGGGGTGTTTGACGACATGCTAAAAAAGCCATGTCCCTACCACAAGACCCCAGTGAACCACACCCTTGAGCAGTGCGACATGCTCAAGAAGTTCTATGGCCGCGCCGCCGCGAAGGAGGCGGAGGCCAAGAAAGACGGAGGCGATGGCGACGCAGGCGGCTTCTCCGCCGTGGAAAACGTGTTCCTCATCTTTGGGGGGCCAACTGTCGACATGTCGACCCACCAGCGCAAGAAGGAGCGGCACGAGGTCCTCACCGCGGAGAGGGCGCCTCCGTCCTTCCTCAATTGGTCGGAGGACGCCATCACCTTCAGTCGGGAGGACCACCCGAACCGCGTCCCCAACCCGGGCCAGTACCCGCTGGTGGTCGACCCCATCATCGGGAACGCCCGGTTCTCGAAGGTCCTCATGGACGGAGGCAGCAGCCTCAATATCCTCTACGCGCATACGCTGCGCTTGATGGGGATCGGGCTGGACCAGCTGCGGCCCAGCACGAAGCCATTCCATGGCATTGCGCCGGGCAAGGTGTTCGCCCCTCGGGCGCATCACCTGCCGTTTGGTTTGGCACCCCGAAGAATTTCCGCAAGGAGACCCTCACCTTCGAGGTGGTGGGGTTCAAGGGGGCCTACCACTCTATACTTGGGCGACCCTGTTACGCCAAATTTATGGCGGTCCCCAACTATACCTACTTGAAGATGAAGATGCCGGGACCAAACGGCGTCATCACTGTCGGCTCGTCCATCGAGCACGCGTTCGACTGCGACATCGAGTGCGTGGAGCACGCAGAGGCACTGGCGCTGGATGAAGCGCTAGTAACCACCTTGGAGAAAATGGTCAACGACGACCTCGACTCCACCGCCAAGCACGCCGGCACCTTTGAGGCCGCGGAGCAAACCAAGGAGGTCCCCCTCGATCCTTCTGCCCCCGAGGGCAAGGCGTTGAGGGTCAGCTCCACCCTCGATCCCAAATAGGATGTGGTGTTCGTTGACTTCCTCCGCGCCAACGCCGACATCTTCGCGTGGAGCCCCTCGGATATGCTAGGCATCCCAAGGGAAGTCGCCGAGCACTCCCTTGACATCCTGCCAAACGCCCGCGCCGTGCAACAACGGCTCCGCCGCTTCGACGAGGAGCGGCGACGGGCAATCGGAGCGGAGCTGCGGAAGCTTTTCAAGGCCGGATTCATCAAGGAGGTGTTCCACCCAACGTGGCTAGCAAACCCCGTGCTTGTAAAGAAAAAGAATGGGAAGTGGCGGATGTGTATAGACTACACTAGTCTTAATAAAGCATGTCCTAAAGTTCCTTTTCCTCTGCCACGCATTGATCAGATCGTTGATTCAACGGCTGGGTGTGAATTGCTTTGCTTCCTTGATGCTTACTCCGGGTATCATCAAATAAAGATGAAGGAGTCCGTCCAGCTCGCGACTTCGTTCATCACGCCGTTCGGGACGTTCTGCTACGTCACGATGCCATTTGGCCTCCGAAACGCAGGTGCGACATACCAGCGCTGCATGCAGCACGTTTTCGGGGATCACATCGGGCGGACGGTCGAGGCGTACGTGGACGACATCGTCGTAAAGACCAGGAAGGCGGACGACCTGGTTGGCGACCTTGGCGTCGCGTTCGGCTGCCAACGGGCCAATGGGGTCAAGTTAAACCCTGAAAAGTGTGTCTTTGGGGTGCCGCGCGGTATGCTCCTAGGATACATTGTCTCTCAACGGGGAATCGAGGCCAACCCTGAAAAGGTTGCGGCCCTCGAACGAATGGGTCCGATCCGGGACCTCAAAGGGGTGCAGAAGGTGCTGGGGTGCCTTGCCGCCTTGAGCCGCTTCATCTCGCGGCTCGGTGAAAAGGGGCTGCCCCTCTACCGCCTACTCAAGAAGCACGAGCGCTTCTCCTGGACTGCCGAGGCCCAGGATGCGCTCGACAAGCTGAAGGCGTCTCTAACGCACGCCCTGATCCTCACACCACCGCAAGACGGCGAACCCTTGTAGCTCTACGTGGCCGCAACCACCCAGGTGGTCAGCGCTGTGATCGTCGTGGAGCGCACGGAGGAAGGGCACGCCTTGCCTGTACAGCGGCCGGTCTATTACATCAGCGAGGTCCTGTCAGATACGAAGACGCGCTATCCCCAGGTCCAGAAGTTGCTGTACGCGGTGGTCCTTGCGCGGCGCAAGCTCCGCCACTACTTCGAGGCCCACCCCGTCACGGTGGTTTCCTCCTTCCCACTAGGGGAGATCATCCGCAACCCCGACGCTGCGGGCAGGATCGCCAAGTGGTCCATGGAGCTGATGGGCGAGACGCTCGCCTACGCCCCGCGCAAGGCCGTCAAATCCCAAATCTTGGCTGATTTCGTCGCTGAATGGACGGACACGCAGCTACCACCGCCGCAAGTCCAAGCGGAGTGTTGGACTCTGTTCTTCGACGGCTCGGTAATGAAAACAGGGGCGGGCGCGGGCCTGCTCTTCGTGTCACCCCTCGGGGAACACATGCGGTACGCGGTACGCCTCCACTTCCCCTCGTCTAACAACATGGCTGAATACGAGGCCCTCCTCTGCGGCCTCAAAATCGCCATTGAGTTAGGCGTCAAGCGCCTCGACGTGCGGGGGGACTCGCAGCTCGTAGTCGATCAAGTCATGAAGAACGCGAGCTGCCACGACGATAAAATGGAGGCTTACTGCAAAGCCGTGCAAGCCCTCGAGGACAAGTTCTACGGCATCGAGCTCAATCACGTGCCTCGCCGGTACAACGAGGAGGCGGACGAGCTCGCCAAGATTGCGTCCGGGCGGATCACCGCCCCCCCGAACGTTTTCGCACGCGATGTCGCTCAGCCCTCGGTCGTCTTCGAGCCCCACCCCTCGAGTCACGACGAACCCTCGGGGGCTACCGCGAATCCAGCGGGTGCGGAACCCATGGACGAGGACCCCTCGAACGAGGCGTACGTGCTCTCCCTCCTCGAGGGGTATGGCTCCCACGAGGCCAACGTGATGGACATCGAGCCGGCTCCTGTCCAAGCGGACTGGCGTGACAAATACATCGCCTGGATCGCTCGAGGGGAACTCCCCACGGACCGGGCCGCGGCCAGGCGCATCGCCAGGATGGCCAAGACCTTCGCCCTCGTTGACGGAGAGCTGTACAAGCGCGCCACCTCCGGCATCCTGCAGCGGTGCGTGCCCATCCCCGAGGGGCGCGAGCTCCTACGGGACATCCACGTGGGGATCTGTGGCCACCACGCCGCGCCCCGCACCCTCGTCGGCAACGCGTTCCGCCGGGGGCTTTATCGGCCTACCGCGGTCGCGGACGCCGCCGAGATCGTACGCACCGCGAAGGGTGCCAGTTCTACACCCGCAAGTCCAACTTGCCCGCCCATGCCCTGCAGACCATCCCCGTAACGTGGCCATTTGCCGTGTGGGGGCTGGACATCGTCGGCCCCCTGTGGAAGGCGCCCGGGGGCTTTACCCACTTGCTGGTCGCGATCGACAAGTTCTCCAAGTGGGTGGAGGTGCGCCCCATCACGAATCTCAGGGCAGAGCAGACGGTAACATTCTTCACCGACATCGTCTACCGCTTTGGAGTGCCAAACTCCATCATCACCGACAATGGGTCCCAATTCACGGGCAGGAAGTTCTTGGAGTTCTGCGACAAGTTCCACATCCGTGTGGATTGGGCAGCTGTGGCACACCCACAGACCAACGGCCAAGTAGAGCGTGCTAATGGCATGATCTTACAAGGCCTAAAGCCCAGAATTTTCGACCAGCTAAACAAATCTGGGCGAAAATGGCTCCAAGAGTTACCAGCGGTTGTGTGGAGCCTAAGGACCACCCCGAGCGCAGCCACCGGGTTCACCCCGTTTTTCCTAGTCCATGGCGCGGAGGCCGTCCTCCCCACGGACTTAGAATACGGATCGCCCGTGGTTCGAGGCTATGATGAGGATGCCAACCGCCGAGCCCGCGAGGGACTCGCCGGGATCAGCTGGACGAGGCACGCCTCGTGGCCTTGATGCATTCCGCGAGGTACCAACAGTCCCTCAGGCGCCACAAAGCACGCAAGATACGCGGCGGGATTTCGGCCGAAGGGGACTGGGTCCTAAGGCTACGCCAAGACAACCGAGGGCGCCACAAGCTATCGCCCCCATGGGAGGGACCCTACGTCGTGGTGAAGGCACTCAAGCCCGGCACGTACAAGCTGGCCAACGAGGACGGTGAAGAGCTCACTAACGCTTGGAACATCCAACAGCTACGTCGTTTCTACCCCTAGCTAGGATTCCCAAGCATGTTTTGTTGTAAAAATCATATGGCCAACGCCCAAGTTGGTGACAACTATGTAAGCACCTCAAGTCAAATGGAAAGGGAAACTCGGCTTTCCTCTGAAACCCAAGTTACCCTCGGGGGCTACTGTGGGGGGCACCCCCCCAAAATGGTCCCATTTTCGCGCAAAAATAAAGCAACTCACACGCGCTAAGTTTGTTTTCTACTTCAACCTCGAGCAACGGTTCGAACAGGGCGCAGGCGGCCTAGCGGAAGGAGCGCGCGAGTCAGAGATAGCCTACGCCGCGAGGATACGGCCCTTCTCTCTCGCCTCCAACCCAGCAGCCCCCCCCGCGAAAATCGAACTCCCCTAAGTAAAATCTACTCAGGAAGAAGGAGAAACAAAAAAGTGCAATAAGCAAAAGACTTCATTTCATATCAACAAATGTTTACGACTGAGATAATGTGCTTATTTACAAAGGCCGCATGGCCAGCATACTGATACACGAATAAACACGGGCCTAGCGCCCAACTGTCTTCAGGCAGGAGGAGCGGCAGCGTCAGCAGCGTCCGGGAAGAGGAACTCCTCGAAGGCTTCAGCGAGCGACCGGCGGCGTCGGCGGCGAGCGCATCCACACGCTCCATCGCTACCTCGTCCTCGACGCCCTCGGGAACGATGTAGCCCTCCGCCAGCGCCTCGAAGTTGACCTCGTAGTGGGACCGCACCACTCCGAGGGCCTTCTGGACGCCCAGATGCAGCGCCCGGCGCATCCGCTCGGTGACGTGACCGCCAAGGGCGCGCAGGCGGCTGGCCAGCGAGCTGCCGGCCTGTGCTTCGCCCTCCTCCACGGCTTGGCAGGTCTCGAGGGCCGCACCACGCAGCTCCTATAGCTCCTGCTCGGAGGAGTTATAGGAGGCCTGCAGTGCCTCGGCCCGTTCATCTGCATGCCCCAGGGCGGTGCGCGAGCCTGGAATTGCCAAGACAAGAAAGAAATCAGAAAGGGGGATGCGAGCCCTCTAACAGAAAAACCAGCAAAGCAAGAGTCAAACAATGGCTCACCTTCGACTTGCTTCCTCTCCACCTCGAGAGCGCGGCGCTCGGCCTCGACCGCCAGCTCGAGGCGCTTGACGGCCTCTCCCTGCTCCTGGAGGGCCAGCTCTTGGTTTGCACTCGTAATGCTGAGCACAATGAGCTCGCCCTCGGCCTTAGAGAGCTTGGCGTCCCGCTCCGCCAATGACTTCTGCGCCGCCTCGCGAGCGACGCGCTCCTCGCTCCCGGCGCCGCCGGTGTCGACGAGGGCGGCTCGCTCCCCGCCGGAGCCGCCCCTCGCCCCTTGGCGGGCGGTGCGCTCCGCGGGAGCCGCTCCTCGGGGACGACGAGCGCCGCGGCCTTGGCGTCGAGGGCGGCCTTCAAGTCGTCGGCCTCCTTGGCCCGCCGCTCCGGCCCGCTCGCCCGCTCCTCGCCCGGCGCCGCCGCACTTGCGCCCCCTCGAGCGACGAGCGGAGCCCCCGGTTCTCGCCGCGGACGCCGGCCACCTCCGCCTCCCGCTGGTCGCCGCCGTCCGCATCTTCTCCAGGTCCGAGCGTGCCCGCCACAGCGCCTCATCACGATCGATGAGAGCCGTGCAGACCCGCTCGAGGCTAGAGCGGCACGCCGGGTCCTGCCCTGTGCTCTCGGGGAGTTCATCGCGCAAGACCACGGCCCGGTACGCCAACCAGCCGTCTGGGGTCTTGAGGGCATCGGCGAGCGCGTCGAAAGCGCCGCATCGCTCCCGGAGCTGGTGGAGCTCGGCGTTCACCCGATCGAAGGCGTTGTACTTGTCATGGGTGCAGCGCTCGAGCTCCTGTCACTCACAACTCGAAACCCGTAAGCGCCACGACACAGAAACAGCGCACAAAAACGAGAGAAAGAAGAAAACGAACAACAACGCCCTACCTGGAAGACACGCCATGCGGGGCCGCCATGGACCCTCAGCGCCTCGTTCAGCGCGCGGTCGAGCGTGGCGCCGTGGCTCCGGAGTTCTCCCCGCAGCCTCCGCTCTCCCCGGGCGTCGGCGAACACAAGCGGATCGCCAACGGCCCCCCTACCCGGCGGCGTGGCCGAGCGGGAGGACGAGGCCTCGCCGCCGTGTCCTCGGTCCCCCGCCACCATGTGACCCTCGCGCCGCCTCACGAGGGCCCCCTCCCCGGGGCTCGGGGAGCGTGTGGGGAAGCTCGCCCACCGGTTCCACCCGGCGGCGGGGAGTCGTCTTCCGAGACCTCCACCACCTCCACCCGGAAACCGTCGGCGGGGCGCCGGCCCTCCGGCCCGCCTCCACTTGCGCCTCCACGGCCACGGGCGCTTGACGTGGCGCCACGCCCACCACCTCCGGCCGCGCCCCCGCGCAGAAGGCGCCGGCCGCCCTCCGCGGCGCCCACCGCCTCCGTCCGTGCCCCCGCGACCACCGGGTGCCACCGCGGGCCGCACCCGCCCGCCTCCGCCGCGGTTGGCGCCACAAGCCGCGCCTCCGTCGCGGCAGCCATCATCGGCCGCACCTCCGCCACGACCGCCGCCGTGGGCCGCGCCCTCCGCCATGGCCGGCGCCGGCCGCTCCTCGGCAACCACCGGCCGCGCCATGGCGTGCCGATCCGCCGGCCGAGGCCTCGGGGCCCCGCCCGCGCCCCGCGAGCTCTCGCCCGCCGCCGCCGTGCTTACCCCCCCGCCCGCGACGCCCTCGACGAGCGCCGCCGGTGGGGACGGATGCGTCCGCCCTCAACACCTTGGCCGGTGCGAGGGGAGGCACGTTGGCACCACCCCCGCGCGGAGCACAAACAGAGGGTTAGAATGCCTGATCATCAAAAAATCAAACCAAGTAGAGGATCGAGCCCTTTACCTCGAAGAGGAAAAGGCGCGCTTCCTTTCCTCGAAGCCTCGCCGGATGAGGCCGCCGCGGCGCGCGCGCGCCGCCGCCGCGCCTCCTAACGTCGCCACCGCGCGCGCGGGCCCCGCCCCGCGCGCGCGCGCGCCGCCACACGCACGCGCGCGCGCGCGTCGCGCGCGCCCCCGTTGCCGCGCGCGGCCGCCGCGCGGCGCGCACCGCCCCCGATGTCGATTGCCCCGGCGGCGGCGCCGTTGCGCCCGCCCCGGCGATGCCGCCCTTGCGCCGGAGCCGGCTCCGGCGACGGGGCGAGGGCTCCCACCTATCGAGGGGCCCCGCCCCTCGGCCCTCTTCCTCTTCGTCCTCCTCCGAGGACGAGTACTCCTCGGCCCCCGGGGAGGAGAGCCCCGGCTCCTCGCGCCGCCGGTATTCCGCGCTCCGTCGCTCGCGGCGCTCGTTGTGCCGCCTCGCGCGCGCTCCCTCCTGCGCGCCGCCCGCTCCTGCTCTCGCTGCTGCGCCGCCCGACCAAGCGCGCGGGAGTCGGGGTTGGGCGGAACGGACTTCGAGGCGGTGAAGTTCACCAGCTGCATGCGGGGACATCAAATACGCGTCAGAAGGCAGAGGCAACACCAAGAACTGAAACAGAGCCAAGAATCATGCTCACCAGCGGGCCGGTGGGGAGCATCTCGAGGTCCCACGGGGTCCGGTCCGGATGCGCCGGCTCCCGGGTGTCGACGGCGCTCCGCGCCTGGGTGAGCGCATACGGCCGCCCGAGGGGGGTCGGGAGCATCCGCGACCTCGCCAACGTGATGGGGTCCGCCTCCTTTGTCATCTCAAAGATGCAGAGCGACCTCTCCATCAGAGGCACGACCCGCCGGTGATGGAGGAAGGCGAGGACGCCCATCGCGGTCAGCCCCTGCTCCGACAGGCTCCTCAGGGCGGCCAGGACCGAGTCCTGCCGCCTCCGGTGCTGGGGCGTGGACACCCCGTATCCCCAAGAGCCGGGCTTCTCCTTGAACACCCGGCCGGTGTAGGGGGGAAGACCGAGCTCGGCGTTGCGCAGGTAGAACCATCCCCGCTCCCAGCCGGTGTTGTTCGTCGTCATGGTGCAGGGAATGTAGTGGTCCTTGAATTGCCCCCGCAGGCGAGCGACATCCCGCCGGCGCGCACCGCGCGGCGGGTCCTCGGCTCCGTCGTGGGCTGCGTGAAGAGCTCCGCGCGGAAGAGGTGTACCCAGAGCTCCCAGTTGACTGGGATCCCCAGATACCCCTCGCAGACGCCCACGAACGTGGCCGCTTGCGAAATCGCGTTGGACGCGAAGTTGTGCAGCTCCACGCCGTAGTAGTGGCACAACGCCCGCATGAAGCGGCTCGCCGGCGCGTTGAAGCCCCGCTCGTGGAAGCGGACAAAGCTCACCACGTAGCCTTCCGGCGGGTTGGGCGCGCGGTCCCCCGCCGGCGGCACTATCCACTCCGCCGGGCGGCCCTCCTCATTTGCCGCCTGCTGGCCGGCGGTGACCAGCTCGTTGAGAGCCAGCGGGGTCACCAACGACCTCTCCCAGGCGTACGGGTCAAGAATCATGACGGGCGGAGGCGGCGCCAAGAGAAGAGGGCAAAGGAAAGCGAGAGCGGAGGATAATAAGAGGAAGAAGAACTCAAATGGCAAAGCCGCACTGTGGCGAAGGCGAGGCGAAGACGAAAGCACAGGGGGCTGAAATGGCGGAGCGCTAAGGTAAAAAACCGCCGCTTCCCCCTCCCCTCAGATTTATAAGCCGCGGGCGAACTCTCCAGGGCGGATGTCCCGCACGCATTAACTGCAGGGAATCTTCTCTTCACGCTGATGAACGGGCCCCGCCACGACCACAGCGGCCACATCACCGCGAACGGGCCATCATCACGGTGAAGACTAGCAGGGACCGAGGCAGGCGGTCACGTCCGCCTGCCACGCCGCCCACTACGCGCGCGCGCGGCCACAACGCCTAAAAAGGCGCGCCCGCGTTGCGAAACCACAGCCTCTACCGTAGGGCATTTAATGACCCGGTCCCTTGCAAAACAAGGAGAACCCTCGAGCGGAGCGAGCCCCTGGCTCGGGGTAAATTCAACCCTCGAAGGGACATCGGCGTGAGAAGGTCGCCACTGGGCCCGCTTGAAGCAAAGCAGGCACCGCGAGCACCCTTGCCACGCAAAACCCTCGAGCGGAGCGAGCCCCTGGCTCGAGATAAATTCAACCCTCGAAGGGACATCGGCGTGAGAAGGTCACCACGGGGCCCGCTTGAAGCAAAGCAGGCACCGCGAGCACCCTTGCCACGCAAAACCCTCGAGCGGAGCGAGCCCCTGGCTCGAGATAAATTCAACCCTCGAAGGGACATCGGCGTGAGAAGGTCGCCACGGGGCCCGCTTGAAGCAAAGCAGGCACCGCGAGCACCCTTGCCACGCAAAACCCTCGAGCGGCACGAGCCCCTGGCTCGGAACAATATCAACCCTCTAAAGCGACACAGGCGTGAGAAGGTCGCCCGGGGCCCGCCCGAAACGCAAGTGTACCACAAGCACCCATACCATGCTGTGCCGCTGACCAGCGCCTCGAGGGCTGGCTCGCCCGGACCCCTCGGCGGCCGCAAACGCAAAAGACGGGGCCGCCCGGGGCGCCGCCCCCGCACGGCCCTACCGATCGAGGTTTGAAGCCCGACCCTCAACGGGTTCGAACGGGCGCCCCGCATCGCGAGTCGGGGACGACGAAGGCACGCGCATTCGAGCCGTTCCTCGAGCCCGTCGGCTCGAGGGTGCCCCACATGTCGTGTTCGAGAGCCGCCGAGGGCGCTAGCCGGGGATCCCACCGAGGGAGAGCTTCCGCGCCCTCGGTCCCTATCGAACGGGACCGAGCCCCACCTAGCAAACCCACGCAAGCGCTTCAATGGACGTGTCTCTGGACCACGCAGCCTACCCTTATCGAACGGGGCATGGGAGTCCACTCGAACCACCCACTAGCAGCTCAAAGAGGAATCCGCAATTCGCGACCCGCTCGATGGGGGTTGCGGAAACCTCACCCTCCGTCCCGCGGAGGGACGGCGAGGGCGCGTTAAGAAACAAGTCGTAAAGCTCTACCCGATCGCCTCGAACGGGCCCAGGCTCGGGGGCTTAACGCACGGCTACACCTCCTTGGTTTGCACCCGCCGGAGACAGCACCAGCAGCGCGTGCGTCACCGAAGCCGGCTGAGACATTGCCGATGCCGGTTGAAACATGTGCCACGCCCTCTGACCAGCTCTCGCGGTTAACCCCTGCAGGAGCTTCCCCGCTCCCCGCAGGCCGGGGGCTAGACCCGCGGGCCCGCCGGTCGCGGCCCCACGGAAAGCGTTCGCAAAACAAGGAGGGAAGAACGTCCTATCAGTAAGTTCCGCATCCGCGGGAGCCTCAATGGCAAACCGCGCATGCTCGGGGCCTTGTCGGGGACGACCCTAGGGGTCCCCTTAAACAACGGGGAAATCCTCACTTAAAACCCGCGACAAAGCCAAAACACAGTTTGCCTAACCATGCAGGGTACGGCCCATGCCGCAGGGACCCGACGGCCCACCAAGGCGGCCCTCTTGAAGATCCCCTCGAGCAGGCTCCGCCTCGCTCGAGGATGCGCGCCACCCTCGGGCGGGCTCCGCCCCGTTCGAAGGGGTGCGCTTCCCTCGAGCGGACTCCGCCTCGCTCGAGGGCCCGCTCCCCCTCGAGCAGGCTCCGCCTCGCTCGAGGGTCCGTCCCGCCCTCGACCGGGGTCCACCACGCTCGAGGGCGCCCCTCACGCGTGCACCGGCCCCCGTACGCGAGCATTTACGCCCTGACACCGGCGGGACGACGCCATCTTGCGCCCGGGGCTCGCGCCCGTGCCGCCGCACCAACTCCCCAGGAAGGAGCCCATCCCCATCACTGTGGGGAGGGACTGTGCAGCGCGGCCGGTGTCAGTCCCGTGACGCCGTGCGCCTGCTCCAGTACGGCTAACGCGCCGAGCCCTCGAAGGGGGGCCGGTTGCACCCTCGATTTGCTTTCTTGTGACCCTACAGGGTTAGGTGGAGGCGCTAGGCCGGTGGAACGCCATCCCCGCCACCGCAACAAAGATGGCCGCCGTCCCCGCGCGTGCAGGTGCACGCCAGACGCTGTAGCAACAACTCCAGCACTGTGAAGCGCGTTGGGAAGGGACGCCATTTTACCTACTCCTGTGCTCCGTACGGGCCAACGTCAGCACCTCCCTCGAGCCTATCAGAAGACATCTCCACCATCCGCCGCCCTTCTACCCTCGAACCGCCACTGTTCGGGTACAAGATACGCCATGATGGCCGGATCGCAGCAAGGACCGTCAAGGCGTTTGCCTACTCTACGGCGCGGCGCACCACACTTCCCCATGTAGCTGAATAGTGTGGCACGCATGTAATTCGCTCTCTCCTTGGCCTATAAAAGGAAGACGAACTCCCCCGCCGCAGGGGACAAGGCAAAGAAAACAACAGATAGCACACGGCACACCACGTACTCGTTCTCCAATTCTCCCACAACATCTTCAGCCACTCCTCCAGGGACTTGGAAGCCACGCTTCCTCTCCCGCCTTGCTTGCGCAGCCCCACCACGAGCACCCCCGGTGCTGAGCAATATAGTGCCTCGAGCACACCACTGCTGGACGTACGGCCCTCGGCCGGAACCAGGATAAATCCCGTGTCTCTTATTGCTTAGCATCGACCATTGAGGGATAGACCTCGGCGCTTTCTACTGGTTAGTATCGGGACCATATTCCGCACCGACACCCCTACCGGGTGTACAAGTTGCGGAAGGCGCTGTATGGGCTGAAGCAGGCGCCTAGAGCTTGGTATGGCAGGTTGAGGGAGTTCTTGTTTGAGAGAGGTTTTGAGATGGGGAAGGTCAATCAGACATTGTTTCTACTGAGGCAGGACAGAGATATCCTGATTGTGCAGGTGTACGTGGATGATATTGTCTTTGGTGGCTCGTTTAACTCTCTTGTTGCAAGGTTTGCAGAGGATATGAGAAGGGATTTGAGATGAACATGATGGGAGAGTTGAAGTTCTTTCTCGGGCTACAAATCAAGCAATCAAAGGAAGGAACATTTGTGCACCTGAAGGACCGATACGACGAACCAGAGAGGGGGGAGTGAATGGGAGCCGATAAAAATTCTTCTCGATGGAGATTGAAACTCCAACAAGATGAACGCGGCTTCCAACACACGTCTCCGACTCACTACCCAAGTTGGCCAAGCCCACGTAGCCACTGGAGTGCCACTAGACCTAGGAACCAACACACACAGCCTACCGACTCGAGAACGCAGCGGAACACCAAACCTCGAGTCTACAGACCCGCACCGGTCGACCGGGGTGAGCACCACCGGCCGACCGGTCCCTCGCCGGTGAAACTGAGCAACTTTCACTAAGTGGCTCTACACCGGTCAGACCGGTGAGACACACCGGTCAGACCAATCGAAGCCTAAAAGCCCCCAAGGCACCAAACGGAGCCAACCGACCACCAACCGACCCAAACTCGAAACAGCGAAGCACCACGGGACAACCGCCGAACACACCAAGACGTTCACCCAAGCAAAATCCCACCAAGGGTTGCACCAGTCAGACCGGTCACGAGCACCGGTCGGACCGGTGTAGCTCGGCGCTCGGGATGAACAGCACCCGCGGGTCAACGCCCCCACATCCAAACCTCGATCTCCCGAATCGCTCCACAGACTTGAACAAGACTTTGGGGATATTAGGAACACCTCATGAGGAGTCCATAGCCAAGTTTAATCCCACCAAAACTCGTCCAAAAATGAGGAATCAAGGAAATCCCGCCAAGAGCACTTCCAACCCAAGAACTCAAGAAACCCCAAAATCGAGCACCTTTACTCACGGATTTGGGAGGGGAATCACAGCCCAAAGAACCACGAAGGGTTCCCACAAATTTCCCCCATCAAATCCCTAAGAGAAAGGTCCCAAAACAACCCAAAGAAATCACCGAGAGAGGGCTCCGAAAATCACGACCAAGAACAAACGGGGAAAACACTTCCAAACCTTGAGGAACCACGCCGAATCATCTATACATGAAACAAAGGTTCGTACAAGGTTTAGCAAGCCGCCCGATCATCCATCCCTCTCAACAAGATCTCTCCGTGAAGCTCTCTTGCTAGTCCTAAAAAAACCTAGGGAAAATAGGTGGAAAATAGGAAAACTAATGAGCTAGGGTTCCAAGAGTTGGCTGCCATCCTCTCACCTCTTGGGTTATATGGAGGCAACCAAATGTCTAAAACGCCCTTCTCTACTAACTAGGGATACAAGCCCCTCAAGGGCGAATTTGGAAGTCTTCATGTTTTCACCATCGGACGGATGCCCGGCGACCACACCCTGCGTAGCCTCGACGCAAGCCATGCGATCCCGACGCGTGTCCTCCGCTTCGAAGATTCCGGACTGCGTCGTCGCACACCGGTCAGACTGGTACTCCTCACCGGTCAGACCGGTCCCCACCGGTCAGACCGGTCAGACCCACCGGTCAGACCGATCTGGCGCTGCTGCAGCTCCGTCTTCGGTTCTTCGGTCTTGGCTTTGTGGATCAACCAAGGAACCCAGTGGTTTTCTGGTGAACAACCGGAAACCCCGCGAAATCGGTGTAGCATCCACCAATCTCCACTCATGACTCGGCTCCCACGTAGTCCCGGCTCGACCTTGGTTTTTGAGGCTCAACCAAGAAACCGTCCATGACTTCATCTTGCTGTTCATGCCACCATGCGGCCCGCACTTGACCCCGCTAGCCACCGGGTCCCTCGAACGAAGCCTACTTGTCTTCTCCACACCTGGAGGCCTCACCGGCGACGACCTTTCGCGCTTGTTCTTCACCTGCACCAACACCAGTCAAGCCGCAACCTGCACCTGCAATACTTAGCCAAGAATCAGTCCACACAACATTGTCAATCACTCATCACACAAGGAAGTGACCATCCACCGGTCCTCGAACCACACATGGTCCTCAGCACCGAGCTAAGTACACCAAGGACATTGTGTGGAAGTTCAAGATGGAGCATTCCAAGGCTATGACGACGCCGATGAGTACGACTACAGCTCTTGATGCGGACGAGGAAGGTGAACGCGTGGACCAGAAGGAGTACCAGAGCATGATAGGGTCTCTCCTTTACTTGACGGCGACGAGGCCGGACATCCAGTTCTCGGTATGTCTGTGCGCTCGTTTTCAAGTGTCTCCGAGGACTTCGCATCGGCAAGCGGTGAAGCGAATTTTTTACTTGCGTCACACTCCCGACTTCGGCCTTTGGTACTCCGCGTCCTCTTCTTTGGCGCTTCATGGTTTTTCAGATGCGGATTTTGCCGGGTGTCGGTTAGATAAGAAGTCTACTTCTGGGACTTGCCAGTTTTTGGGTTCTTCTTTGGTGTCTTGGTCTTCCCACAAACAGTCGAGTGTTGCTCAGTCCACTACCGAGGCCGAGTACGTTGCCGCTGCTAGTTGCTGCTCTCAGCTCCTTTGAATTTCATACACCATGAGTGACTTTGGTGAGGAGTATACCCATGTCCCACTTCAATGTGATAGCGCCAGTGCCATAAGCGTTGCAAAGAACCCAGTGCTCCATTCCAAAACCAAGCACATAGAAGTGAGGTATCATTTTCTGAGAGACAACGTAGAGAAAGGAAAGATAGCTTTGATCCATGTACCCACACATGACCAACTAGCCGATATTTTCACCAAACCCCTAGATCAAGCAACTTTCACTCGTTTGCGGGGGGAACTTGGTGTGTGTTTGATTTCTTGAGTTGGGTGTGTGGGAGCTCCTTTGTAGCATATGTATAGCTTTCCTTTGTGCGTTTCTTGCATTTGGCATGGCATATGTAACATGATGTATAGGCCTCTTTGTATCTTAGATTGCATGCATTTTGTATCATATGCATTGGATAGGAAAAGCTTCTCCTATATACATTGTTCACCATGGAATGACATTTATGTCTTTGTGAGCTTGTTTGGTATGCTATGGTTAGTTTGGCTTAGCTCTTGATGATCTTGATGAATAATCCATGGTTGATGGCTATGTTTTTGAAAAATGTCACATATATGGTCTCTCATGTGTAAATGCCTTTACATGATCTTGACATGTTTTAGTGGCTTTGCTATGCTTAATTTGTGGTTGGATAGCTAGTTTATTGATCATATGGGGCCAAAGGCTCATTTGCCATCATGAATGTTTAGCCCTCTCGCTTTATCTTGTGGAGGGGCATAAGTTCCTTTTTGTCGCAAAGACATTTCATGTACCATATATGAATCTGAAAATGAAATGTAAAATGCTTGGAAAATGTTCTCCCATGTAATATGTGCTGAATTTAATTTGATTTGGGTGCTAAACCGTTGCATGATGCCTACCAATGAGAAGTCTCATACATAGAAGTAGGCACATGGCTCGGTGGCTTTGACATGACATGAGGTGCTTGTGGGTGTTTGTGATGGTCTTATGATTAGAATGGCTGTCCTAGCATGAAGTTTGTGTGGCTTTGCCTTTTTGATATGTTTTGTTCATGTTTAGGACTTTGCTCATGAGAGGCAAGTTTTTCGCAAAATTGCCCAAATCCATCTTAGCTTCGTCCAATGGTTGTGAAACTTTATGATCTTGTAGTTGATGTCGATACGAAGCTATAGAGTATCTAACTTGCTTATTTGGACATGTGTAGCATCCTATGTTGAATTTTGTCTATTTGAGAAGCTCTAGGTTGAAAGTTTTCCATTTTTGGCTTGATTCATGCATTGCCAACAAGGGGGAAAAGTTTGAGCTTGAAATGGCTTGCTGGAGGCATTTAGAAGGTTTTCAGGTGGTTTCGAGCCATTTCTGGTCGAGGTAACTGGTCTGACCGGTCAAAGTGCTGGTCCTGTGCACATGTTAGGCACCGGTCTGAGTGGTGGTGGTGACCGGTCTGACCGGTGTGAGCTGAAGTTGTTGCGGCTGTCCTGTTTTCAAGTGGTTTTCAATTGGTTTGCATGCATTCGTCCAAGGGAAGTTGCATTGGTTCAGGGGGAGCTTGCATGTGTGCAGGGGGAGCTCTTTGTGGTTGTTCGAGCTTTGGTTTGGTGGTTTGCGCTCTTTTCTTGAGCTTTGCTTTGTCTCGGATGTATCGAGCCGTTGCCCTTCCCTAAGGGGTCCGAGACTTGCCTTCTTCAAGTGATCTTGCTCTTTGCCTTTGTTTGGCTTTCGATCGCTTGTTGGAGTTTCTTTTTGTTCGTTTCTTTTATTTTTCTTTTTCTTTTCTCTCTTCTTACTTTCGTGTGGGTGTTGTCAATGCGCTCATCAAGGGGAAGATTGAGGACCATGTGTGGTTCGAGGACCGGTGGATGGTCGCTTCTTCGTGTGATGAGTGATTGACAACGTTGTGTGGACTGATTCTTGGCTAAGTATTGTAGGTGCAGGTTGCGGCTTGACTGGTGTTGGTGCAGGTGAAGAACAAGCGCAAAAGGTCATCGCCAGTGAGGCCTCTAGGTGTGGAGAAGACAAGTAGGCTTCGTTCGAGGGACCCGGTGGCCAGCGGGGTCAAGTGCGGGCCGCATGGTGGCATGAACAGCAAGATGAAGTCGTGGACGGTTTCTTGGTTGAGCCTCAAAACCAAGGTAGAGCCGGGACTACGTGGGAGCCGAGTCATGAGTGGAGATTGGCGGAGGCTACACCGAGTTCGCGGGGTTTCCGGTGGTTCACAAGAAAACCACTAGGTTCCTTGGTTGATCCACAAAGCCAAGACCGAAGAACCAAAGATGGTGCTACAAAGCGGTGCCGGACTCGGCCTCGACGGTGGGTAGTGCCGGTCGACCGGTGAGGAGCACCGGTCTGACCGGTGTGCGACGACGCAGTCCGGAATCTTCGAAGCAGAGGACACGCGTCGGGATCGCAAGGCTTGCGTCGAGGCTAAGCAGGTTGCGGTCGCGGGCATCCGTCCGATGGAGAAAGCTTGAAGACTTGCAAAATCGCCCTTGAGGGGCTTGTATCCTTAGTTATTAGGAAAGGGTATTTTAGACTTTCAGTTGCCTCCATATAACCAATGAGGTGAGAGGATGGCAGCCAACCTCTTGGAACCCTAGTTCATTTGCTTTCTTATTTTCTCTTCCTATTTTCCTTAATTAGGATTTCCATAGGACTAGCTTGAGAGCTTCATGGTGAGATCCTGTTGAGAGGGTTGGATGATCGGGCGGCAAGCTAGACCTTGTATAAACCTTTGTGGCTTGTATAGATGAGTCAGCGTGGTTCCTCAAGGCCTTGTTGTGTTGTTTCCGGTTGTTCTTGGTGGTGATTTTCGGAGCCCTTTCTTGGTGTTTTTCTTGGGTGGTTTTCGGGACCTTTCTCTTGGGGATTTGATGGGGGAAATTTGTGGGAACCCTTCGTGGTTCTTTGGGCTGTGATTCCGCTCCTAAATCCGTGAGTAAAGGGGCTCGGTTTTGGGGTTTTCCGAGTTCTAGGGTTAGAGGTGTTCTTGGCGGGATTTCTTCGATTCCTCCTTTTTGGACAAGTTTTGGTTGGATTAAACTTGGCTATGGACTCCTCATGAGGTGTTCCTATTATCCCCAAAGTCTTGTTCAAGTCCGTGGAGCGATTCGGGAGATCGAGATTTGGATTTGGGGGAGTTGACCCACGGAGTCTTTGTTCATCCCGAGCCGCCAGCTACACCGGTCCGACCGGTGCTCTTGACCGGCCCGCCGGTGCAACCCCTGGTGGGTTTTTGCTCGGGTGAACGTCTGGGTGTGTTCGCTGTTGTCCTGTGTTGCAGCTGTTTTGAGTTTGGGTCAGTTTGGTGGTCGGTAGGCCTGTTTGGTGATTTGGCGGCTTTCAGGCTTAGACCGGTCTGACCGGTGTGTTGCACCGACCTGACCGGTGTGAAGCCACTTAGTGGAAGTCGTCAACTGTCACCAGTAGGGACCGGTCTGACCGGTGGTGCTCACCGGTCTGACCGGTGTTGGTCAGTGGACTCGATGTTTGGTGTTCCGCTGCGTTCTCGGGTCGGAAGGTTGTGTGTTGTTCCTAGGTCCAGTGGCTACGTGGGCTTGGCCAATTTGGGTAGTGAGTCGGAGACCTGTGTTGGAAGCCGTGTTCATCTTGTTGGAGTTTCCATCTCCTTCGCGAAGAATTTTTATCGGCTCCCATTCACTCCCCCCTCTCTGGTTCGCCGTATCGGTCCTTCACTATTAAACCTGGTTTCAAGCCTTATAAACAGCCTCGTAGGAATTTTAATCCTGATATTTATGACCGAGTGAAAGAAGAAATCAATCGGTTGCTTGATGCTAAGTTTATTAGGCCTTGTCGATATGCTGATTGGATCTCTAATATTGTGCCTATTGAGAAAAAAGGAACAAAGAAACTTCGTGTTTGCATTGATTTTAGAGATCTCAATAAGGCAACTCCTAAAGATGAATACCCTATGCCTATAGCTGACTTTCTTGTTAATTCTGCATCTGGACATAGAGTACTTAGCTTTCTTGATGGTAATGCTGGTTACAATCAAATCTTTATGGCCGAAGAGGATATCTCCAAAACGTCTTTCATATGTCTAGGATTTTTGGGTTTGTTTTAGTGGGTAGTCATGACTTTTGGTTTGAAAAATGCTGGTGCTACTTATCAAAGGGCTATGAATTTGATTTTTCATGACTTGCTTGGTATTATCGTAGAAATTTATATCGATGATATTGTTGTTAAATCGGCTAGCTTAAACTCTCATTTAGCCGATTGGAGACTTGCATTTGAAAAGATGCGTCGGTATGGTTTAAAGATGAATCCACTCAAATGTGCTTTTGTAGCGTCTGCTGACAAGTTTTTGGATTTTATTGTGCACGAGAAGGGTGTGGAGATTGATCCTAAAAAGATTGAGTCAATTAAGAAGGTTCAAGCTCCTACTTCTAAAAAGAGTTACAAAGATTCTTGGGCAAGGTTAATTACTTGAGGCGATTCATTTGCAACTTGTATGGGAAAGTTGATGCTTTTACTCCTTTACTTCAGTTGAAAAGTGGAGCTGAATTCACTTGGGGGGCAAAACAGCAAGAGGCTTTTGATGAGATTAAGAGTTATTTGACTTCGACGCCTGTTCTTCAAGCACCTAAGAGTGGTGTTCCCTTCCGGCTTTATGTTGCGGCGGAGCCAAGTGTGATTGGAGTTGTTTTGACTCAAGAGACCGATGGCAAGGAGTATATTGTTGCTTATGAAAGTAGAAGATTGCTAGACACCGAAACGAGGTACACCTTTATTGAAAAGCTTTGTTTATCTTTATATTATGCTTGTACCAAGTTAAGGCATTATTTATTGTCTAGTACTTGTTATGTTGCATGCCAAACCGATATAATTAAATACATGTTGAAAAAACCTATTCTTAGTGGTAGAGTCGGCAAGTGGGCTTATGCTCTTGTTTAGTATGATTTGCGTTGTGAACCTATTGGGTCAATGAAAGGTCAAATAGTAGCCTGAAGGACCGATTAGGCGACCAGAGAGGGGCGGAGGGGAGTGAATGGGAGCCGATAAAAATTCTTCTTGAAGGAGATTGAAACTCCAACAAGGTGAACTCGCTCGGTCGAACCCCCAAAATCACACGCTCCGCACTTCTACCTTCCGTTTGCCAAAACCATGTAGCCACTGGAGTGCTACTGGTCCTAGGAACAAACACTACCGGCAACCTCGACTCCTACACACCCACGACAACGGAAACAACTCGGGAGCCGGCTGTCTAGAGGGGGGCGATTAGACTGGGTATGGGGGTGGTTAGACCGCCTCCACCAGGCAACCAAGAAATCCTCCGGAACACCTCTTCCGAGCACCAAAACACACCACGGTTTCACCAACAGAGATCTCTGGTCAAGGCCAAGCTAGCTACCAGGAAATCTTGGCGAAAACCAAAACTTCACCCAGGGGCCTAGGGGCGGTTAGACCAGCTACCAGGGGCGGTCTAACCTCTTGTACCCAGCAAAGAACTCCAAGAAAGAACTCCTAGCAAACAACATGAAAACGACCCAAGATTTCACCTGCACGCTCCTCTGATCAAGGCGAACAAACTCATAGAGGAAAATCCGACAAAATCAAAACCTCGACCTGGAAGGCCCAGGGCGGTTAAACCGCCCCTTCCAGAAAACCTGCCCGCGGGTCAACCCTCAACTTCCCATCTCCCGATCTCGCGAATCACTCCACGGATTGCAACGAAACTTTAGGGATACCTGGGTTACCTCCTTGGAAACCTCTACCTCAAAGGAATCGACTCGAATCGCTCACAATCAAGACGAATCGAAGAAATCGTCTCTCTAGGTCAAGAACTCGGCCATCTCGAAAAACCACCAAATCGAGTCCGATTCAAGGGATATTTGGGGGCAAAGTCACCAGCCAAAGAGGCACAAGGTCCTCATACGTGACACCCAACAAAATCCTCAAGAAATTGTACTCAAAACTCCGCCAAGAAAAACACAACAAAGAGCTCCGAAAATCACCACAAAGAAGGACGGGAAAAGCACTTCACAACCTTGAGGAACCATGCCGAACCATCTATACATACCATGAAAGTTCGTACAAGGTCTAGCTTGCCACCCATACATCCATCCCTCTCTCTAGATCTCACATGAAGCTCTCAAGCTAGTCCTAGGAAAAACTAGAGGAAAATGAGAACAAAAATAGAAATACAAATGAGCTAGGGTTCCAAGAGTTGGCTGCCATCCACCCCCTCAAGGAGTATATATGGAGGCACCCAAAACACTATACTACCCTTACTTAATAACTAGGGATACAAGCCCCTCAAGGGAGAATTTGGAAGTCTTCAGATTTTCTTCATCAGACGGATGCCCAGCGAACGCAACCTGCTTAGCCTCGATGCAAGCCTTGCGATCCCGACGCGTGTCCTCCGCTTCGAAGCTTCTTGGCAGCAGCAGCCAGGGCGGTCAGACCGCCCCCCTGGGCGGTTAGACCGGCCAGGCGGTCACACCGCCCGTCCTAGGCGGTTAGACCGACCAGGCGGTCACACTGCCCCTCCTGGACGGTTAGACCGGCCTGGGTGGCCACACCTCCTCATCGAGTCTTCGACCTCAGTTTTGTGGTCAACCGAGTAACCCAGTGGTTTTCTGGTGAACCACTGCAAACCCTGCGAACTTGGTGTAGCCTCCGCCAATTGCCACTCATGACTCAACTCCCACGTAGTCCCGGTTCGACCTTGGTTTTGAGGCTCTACCAAGAAATCGTCCACGACTTCGTCCCGCTGTTCTTGCCACCATGCGGCCCACACTTGACTCTGCTGGCCACCGGGTCCCTCGAACCAAGCCTACTTGTCTTCTCCACACCTGGAGGCCTCACCGGCGACGACATTTCGTTCTTGTTCTTCATCTGCACCAACACTAGTCAAGTCGCAACCTGCACCTGCAATACTTAGCCAAGAGTCAGTCCACACAACATTGTCAATCACTCATCACACCAGGAAGCGACCATCCACCAGTCCTCGAACCACACATGGTCCTCAATCTCCCCCTTGATGAGTGCATTGACAACACACATGATTTGTAACCAAAGGGAAAATAAAAAGAAACGAATAAAAAAAGTTTCAACAAGCGATCGAAAGCCAAAGAAAGGCAAAGAGCAAGATCACTTGAAGAAGGCAAGTCTCGGACCCCTTAGGCAAGGTCAATGGCTCGACACATCCGAGACAAAACCATGCTCAAGCAAAGAGCACAACCACCAAACCAAAGCTCGAACACCACAAAGAGCTCCCCCTTCACATATGCAAGCTCCCCTGAGCCAAAGCACACTCCCCCTGAACCATTGCAGCAATGCAACACGAGAATGCAACAAAGAGCAAAAATCTGCCCACTTTGCCCAGGGCGGTTAGACCGCCTGCACCAGGCGGTTAGACCGCCTACCACACATCTGACCACATGGGGGGCAGTTAGACCGCCCCATGTGACCGGCCCGGCACCAAACTGCTCAAAATTTGCCCGAACCAATTGGAACACCTTCCAAATGCTCCCAGGTGCCCAAATCATGCATAAACTTCTCCCCCTTGTTGACAATGCATGAATCAATGCAAAATGCGAAAAGTTTCAACATATAGCTTCTCAAATATACAAAATTCATCACAAGGTGCTACACATGTCCAAATGAGCAAGTAGATACTCTACAGGTTCGTAATGACCTCAACTACATGATCACCAAGTTTCACAACCATTGGACAAGGCTAAAAAGAATTTGAGCAATTTTGTGAAAAATTACCCTCTCATGAGCAAAAACCTAAACATGAGCAAAACATGTCAAAATGGCAAAGCCACACAAACATCATGCTAGGACAACCATTCTAATCATAAGACCATCACAAACACCCACAAGCAGCTCATGTCATGTCAAAGCCACCGAGCCTTGTGCCTACTTCTATATATGAGACTTCTCATTGGTAGGCATCGTGCAACGGTTTCGCACCCAAAGCAAATTTAAATTTAGCACATGGGAGCACATTTTCCAAGCATTTTACATTTCAATTTCAGATTCTTAAATGGTACATGAAATGTATTTGCGACAAAAAGGAACTTATGCCCCTCCATAAGATAAAGCAAGAGGGCTAAGCATTCATGATGGAAAATGAGCCTTTGGCCCCATATGATCAATAAACTAGCTATCCAACCACAAATTAAGCATAATCAAGCCACTAAAACATGTCAAGATCATATAAAGTCATTTACACATGTGAGAGCATATATGTGACATTTTTCAAAACATAGCCATCAACCATGGATTATAAATCAAGATCATCAAGAGCTAAGCCAAACTAACTATATCATACCAAACTAGCTCCAACGATCATATATAGCACATCATGGTGAACAATGTATATATAAGAAGCTTTTCCTAACAAATGCATATAACACAAAATGCATGCAACCTAAGATACAAAGATGCCTATACATCAAGTTACATATGCAATGCAAAATGCAAGAAATGCATAAAAGAAAGCTGTACATATGCTACGAAAGGAGCTCCCACACACCCAACTCAAGAAATCAAACACACACCAAGCTCCCCCCGCAAACGAGTGAAAGTTGCTAGATCTAGGGGTTTGGTGAAAATATCGGCGAGTTGGTCTTGTGTGGGTACATGGATCAAAGCTATCTTCCCTTTCTCTACATTGTCTCTCAGAAAATGATACCTCACTTTTATGTGTTTGGTTTTGGAATGGAGCACTGGGTTCTTTGCGACGCTTATGGCACTGGTGCTGTCACATTGAAGTGGGACATGGGTATACTACTCACCAAAGTCACTCATGGTGTATGTGATCCAAAGGAGCTGAGAGCAACAACTAGCTACAGCAACATACTCTGCCTCGGTAGTGGATTGAGCAACACTCGACTGTTTGCGAAAAGACCAAGACACCAAAGAAGATCCCAAAAACTGGAAAGTCCCAGAAGTGGACTTCCTATCCAACCGACACCCGGCATAATCCGCGTCTGAAAAACCATGAAGCGCCAAAGAAGAAGATGCGGAGTACCAAAGGCTGAAGTCAGGAGTATGACACAAGTACCTGAAAATTCGCTTCACCGCTTGTCGATGCGAAGTCCTCGGAGATGCTTGAAAACGAGCGTACAAACATACCGAGAATTGGATGTCCGGCCTTGTCGCCGTCAAGTAGAGGAGTGACCCGATCATGCTTCGGTACTCCTAGTTCACGTGTTCACCTTCCTCATCCGCATCAAGAGCTGTAGTCGTACTCATTGGCGTCGCCATAGCCTTGGAGTCCTCCATTTTGAACTTTCGCACAATGTTCTTGGTGTACTTAGCTTGGTGCACAAATGTTCCTTCCTTTGATTGCTTGATTTGTAGCACGAGGAAGAACTGCAACTCGCCCATCATGCTCATCTCAAATTCCCTGCTCATATCCTCAGCAAACCTTGCAACAAGAGAGTTAGACGAGCCACCAAAGACAATATCATCCACGTACACCTGCACAATCAGGATATCTCTGTCCTGCCTCTGTAGAAACAATGTCTGATTGACCTTCCCCATCTCAAAACCTCTCTCAAACAAGAACTCCCTCAACCTGCCATACCAAGCTCTAGGCACCTGCTTCAGCCCATACAGCGCCTTCCTCAACTTGTACACCCGGTGGGGGTACTTCTCACTCTCAAACCCCGGTGGTTGCCTCACATACACTTCTTCCTCCAACACACCATTCAGAAAAGCACTCTTCACATCCATTTGGTGCAACTTGAACCCTTTAGCCACAGAAAAGGCTAGGAGGATCCTAATCGCCTCCAAACAGGCTATGAGAGCAAAGGTCTTCTCGTAGTCAATCCCCTCTTTTGACTGAACCCCTAAGCAACAAGCCTTGACTTGTTTCTCACCACTTCACCTTTCTCTCCCTCTTTATTCTTCCACACCCACTTTGTACCAATTGGCTTACACCCTGGGGGAGGGTCAACCAATTCCCAAACCTAATTCCTCTCAAAGTTCTCCAACTCCTCATGCATCAAATTAACCCAATTATGATCAGATAGTGCGTGTCCAATGTCTTTGAGCTCAAAGGTGGCAACAAAAGAAGCATGAGAGAAATGAGAATTGTTCCGAACCCTCGACCGTGTAGTGCGTTCATTCAAGTCGCCGATGATCCTCGAAGCTAGATGATCCACTTGTACTCGCCGGGGAGTTTCTCACCTTGATGCTACCTCCCCCCTCAACAGAAGCTTCTCCTTGATCTTGGTTTGTCGTCATAGGTGTTGGAGAGGGGCCGTCCATCACCGTAGTCGAAGTAGTGTGTACATGTTCAGCCGCGGGCATCTCACCGCCACCTTCATTGTCTCCATGTTCATGCTCCTCCTCATGAAAGATCTCCTTGCCAAGTTCATCATCACCTGCACACTCAAAGACAAGCTGACTACGTGGCCATGTCTCGTCGAAGGTTACCTCGCAAGTCTCCACGATTTGGTTAGTTTCAAGATTGAGAACACGATATGCTCTAAAATGAGATGCATAACCAAAGAAAATACCATCGACCGACATAGCCTCCAACTTATCCAACTTCTTCCCTTTCTTAAGAATGAAACACTTGCAACCAAAGACATGGAAGTGACTCACTTTGGGTGTGCGACCATGCATGAACTCGTAGCAAGTTCTCTTCTTATGCACTCTGAGGTAGATCCTGTTCGACACATAGCACGCGGTGTTCACCGCCCCAGCCCAAAACCTTCTCGGAGTCCTATGCTCATCAAGCATCGTTCGAGCCATCTCACACAAGGTCCTGTTTTTTCCTTCCACAACACCATTCTGGGGAGGCGTATACGGACTCAGAAACGTGTGTTGAAGACCCAAATCATGGCAAGAGGTTTCAAAATGAGAGTTTCTGAATTCTGAGCCATTGTCACTGCGGATTGCTCGCATGGCATCTCCGTGCCTCTCGTTCCTCAACCTCAAGACAAGATCTCAAACAAAACCAAACGTCTGCCCTTTCTCCTCAAGAAAGAACACCCACACATATCGATAGTAATCGTTCACCACAACAAGGATATACCACTTCCCACCAGCAGATCGCACACGAGCTGGGCCAGCAAGGTCCATATAGAGCAGCTCGCATGGATGCTCAGTCATCACATCGGTAAGAGGTGGGTGAGAAGAGGCTACCATCTTGGCATGCCTACACGGCGCACAAACCAACTCTTTCTCAAACCTCAACCATGGCAATCCTCGGACCAAATTGAGCTTACTCAAGCGAGACAAAAGGTCAAAGCTCAAGTGACCCAACTTCCTATGCCACTTCCATAACTCACTCAAAGAACCAGCCAAGAAACAACGCTCAACACCAGAAGACTGAGAAAAATCAGCTCGAAACACCTGACCCTCGGGAACAACCATACAGACAAGGTCCCCTCGAGAGTCCAAAATCCGAGAACCACCAGGCCGAAACAACACCTCAAAGCCCTCAGCCAACAGTTGGGACACAGAAAGAAAATTGTATTCAAGCGATTGAACAAGATCAACACGCCTCAGAGTGATCTTGTCACTTACCTTAATCTCACCTTCTGAAAGCACACACCCACGCCCTGTGACAACCCGCCCAGGAAAATACCGTACTATCACCTAAATCAATCCACTTTGGTCATTAAGCGATAATAAAGTATCATCCTGTCGTTAGTTGCCGGGTTAACGCCCGGTAAATCACTTGAATAGAAACGAGGATCGACATATATGCATTAAAACTCACTCGAAGGCGAGTCCAGAGATACAACATTGTTAACATCCAAATTCGTACCGCGAAGGGATTAATTATTACAAACCGAAGTTTTTGCCATGAGGAAGTAGTTCAGAGTTTTGAAACAACGGAATTAAACTAACGGAAGCGGAAAAACCACGGGAGGCCATCCATGATTCCTTCAGTCGTCGTCCTCCACCCACTCCAGCTCCTAGCTGGGCGGGATCTCTCCGGGCCACACATCACCGAAAACATTACCTGGATCAACATATTATAGCAAGGCTGAGTATACTAATACTCAGCAAGACTTACCCGTCGGTGATAACTACTTCACCAATCTAGACATGAAAGGCTTTTGGCCACTGAGTTTCTTTTTGCTGAAAAGTTACAAAGAGTATGTCCTTACTTTCAAGATTTTAGCACAAGTTCTAGTGGGTTTGATCTTTACTACATTAGCCAACTAGTACAGACAAAGTTGTACAATACAATTAATCAAGCATAGTATCCATCAACTTCCATCATTAGGGATCTCATGGCTAGTGGAGTAATTAGTCTCAGATAACGGTGAGAGACTGACAATCGATTGATTCAAACCTTGCAAGGTAGACCTAAACACACGGTAGGCTGCCCCCACAAGGACAACTTCCCAAGCAGTTCCCAAAAACCCTCGGGTCGGGATCGAATCTTACAGCCTTTGGTGCAGGCTATCCGGTATACCCCGCGAGGCACCCGGAGTCACCGTACACCACCGGTAGCTAGCCGTGAGACGAATCCCAAGAGTCTTAATAGTAGGATCCCTCGCCGCCTCATTAAGGTACTAGGCTTACCGGTCCCATTCCCGACAAGTGCTTAGTACGTTCAAACACTTAACCCACAATAGCCATTGGATCGGAGCCCAAATCTCATGCTCTTACCACATGAGCAATCCAATTAAGGATATATTGTGATTCCCATCTAGGAACCTATTCTCGTGAGTGAGGTCATCACCCGACTTGTAACGGTCCTATAGCTTAGCAGCTATCGACCTATCATACTAGTAAGGACAAAGGTACCTAGGGATCATGCATCTAGGGTTCCATTCAACTCATAAACTTAAATGCACAATCATCCATAGATAATTGAATAAATAATTTGAAAACTAGGTTAGATGCACCGGAGCTTTCCTTCGTCAGCTAGGTTAGCCTGGGCACCCTCGGTGTCGTCGAGTACTTCCACGTACTGCAGCGAAGCTTCCGCTCCTCCTTCCTCGGATTCCGGGACGAGGGAGTTGTCACCGTCCGAAAGATCTACACGGAATGCAATGCAAGGTTCATGTGATGTGACAGTTTCTTATCTTAACCAACTCTTGTTGGTCATATTCAGCTTAACAAGTATCTAGATAGTACATCTCTTTTAGGAAGGTTATTAGTTATATGTGACCCATTCTTTTATTGCACATTTGAATAAATGTTTCTTTTGTACTTGTTATTTCATGTGAAGGTCTCATCCTTTTCCTCTCACTAGCAAGGGTGTGAACAAGATTTTTATTCATAAATTAATTCCTTATCAGCAAGGGTATTTTCTTAGCCTTTAATTAAGTTAGGTAATATTTTCCAAAAAGGGAAATGAATTAAAAGGGATTTTCCTTATTTAATTGTTCTTTAATCCTTAAAATGGGCTTTAAAGCTTTTTATTAAGCAGTAAATCACTAAAAATTTAAAGAAGTATTTCTTAAGCATAACAGCACCTATACTGGTCCACTGGACCCACAAGCAAGACTTTGAAGCTAGAAAATAAAATACTTTGGACAATAACAAAGACTAGCTAGTGATTCAAATTAATTACATACAAAAATAAATAAGCACCAAAATGGTCCAAACTTTCTCATGCATGCTCTCTGGTCCTAAACAAGCCTAAGGAACCAGCATGTACACCTAGAAACTCTACTGATCTTGCTTCATTAATTTACAAAGGAAAACATGCACAAATTAAGAATAAATATTTCTGTTAAACCAAAAATCATGATTAATTCACCAGAGGTGTACTTTGACATAACAAGACAGTATGCACAAGTTGGGCACAAAAACATAAATATTTTTAGCTACAAAAATCATCTAGGCAGGATCTGCAGAAATGGAAAACACTTTAGATAACAAGATTCACTGCATAACTTTGTGCAAATTTTGTCACGCGTGCTAGTCATGACCAGACACACAACATATCAAAAATTTGGATGCAGAGGAGTTATAGTTTTTGAGTTATGGCAGATCTAGGTATTTCACAATCCTATTTTTCACGTTAAAAATATCCAGAATCAGACCATGAGAGAATAACAAAAGTTATAGTATTTTCCACCATGAATCCAACAAAATTGGTTTTGAAATTTTCTGAATTTTCAACAATTTTCTACACGTTTTACAAAATCCTGCAAAGCTGCATCACTATAGAAGATGGAATTTGTCACCGAGATCCCTGCAAAGAATCAAGGAAGTGCAATTGGGTCCCTCGGTCGTGGGAGGCGGTGCGGCTCCGGCCAATTCCAGCGAGCCGGCGACGCTCCCGGCCGGGCAAGCAGTGGGGCGCGACCGTAGGCTCACCTAGGGTCGACGGGTGGTCGGAGTTGGGACGGAGGGGCCGCCGGCGTGGGGGATCGACGGCGGCGGCGGCGGTTGCCGCGGCGGCGCGAGCTCCGACGAGGTTGTGGTTCGGGGTGGGCAACAAGCGACCCTGGGAGGTTCTATGGGTTCTAGGGAAACTAGTGGAGTGGTTGGCCAGTGGAGAGAGCGAGCGGCGGCGCAAGTTCACCGACGGCGGCGGCAATGGCGGGCGGGGTGGCTCGGTGGCGCGCGGAGGAGGAGAAGGACGAGGTTTAAATAGGCCGGCTCATCTATGGGTGACGGCGGCGTGACGATGGACGGCATCTGCCGTGCTACGGCGGCTCGGCCGGCGCACGTACGGCCGGCGCCGTGGACGGAACGGCGGTCCGCCGCGCGCACGGCGCGGTACGGCGGCCCGGCCGGCACGGGTCGAGGCACCTAGGGGCGGGGGTGAGCGTCGGGGCGCGTGGATCTCGGGCAGCTCAAGCCTCGGGCGGAGGGCGGCGTCGAGAGGCGCGCGGGCGCGGACGCCGAGGGCGGCCGGCGCACAGGCGCGGCGCAGGGCACCTTGCCCTGAATATTATTTCGCTGGTGCTGACTTGGAATTCAAAATTCTCCAAAATTTTTAATAAAACTCGACCAAGCTGTGAACATGAAAGTTAGAGATCTAGCTACCCTCTACAATTTTCAAAAAAAGGCTATAGCGGTTTTTTCTCCACAGATTTTGAAATACATCGTTGCCAACTTTGAATGTCAGCCTGTTTCCTGGAATAGTAGACCCTGCCTTTGCAACCAATTTTTCAAGCTTTTCCACTCAAAATTTGAAATGCCAATCTACATGAAAGTTGTGTCCCTCAACAAGATGGACAACTTTCATGAAGGTAGAATTTTAAGTGTTTAGGTGAATTTTGGAGAACGCGGCAAAAGTTCCTGCAGACATCTATGGACTCTAGGGGAACAAAGGGGCTTGACCAAGTCTTTGACCATGGGTTGGCCCCACAAGTGTGTTTACTAATCAAAGGGGGTCACTAGAGTAGGTTAGTGAGTTTTTCGAGGTGAGGGCCTAGGTTGACTGTGATTTGACCATTGTTAGCTGCTTTGACCGGCTGTTAGGGTTAATTAAAAACCTGGGGCGTCACGCGCCCACTATCCCCAAAGGTGATGTACCTCTTTGTCACCACCGGGACGAGACTTGAGAACCACCCCTTGTCTCCGGTCATATGCCTCGAGCAACCGGAGTCAATCAGCCAAATGTTCTTCAAGTCTCCCACCTGAAATTGAAAAACGAGCACATGAGCGAACAAACGACTCAGCATTGGGGTTAGTACCAAAAGAGTAAAATCAGTGCCGAGCCATTTGCTCAAAAGTGGGGTTAGCACAATCGAAGACATCTTTCCTACCAAAGCTACCACCATGAGCACCATCACGAAACCCACTACAGGGGAACCATCCCATTCTAACTGAAAAAGGACCAAGACCACGAAAGGAAGACCGTGGACCGTCCCTCCTCTCCATCTCAAAGCTACGACTCCTCCCATCCCCATATTGAGCACAAGGGGGAGAACTCCTAGCAAACTGACTACCTCCAGACTCTCCAGACCAACCACCAGCACCATGACCTCCAGAACTGAAACCACTCGACTCACCACCTCCAAAACCACTTCGCCCAGAATTATGGGGGGGAGCAGTTGAATCGCCTAACTAGGCCGGTCTAACCACCCCCCTCTGGGCAGGGCCGGTTTGACCGCCTAGCCGGGCCGGTCTGACAGCCCTCTCCAGAACCACCCCTCGGCTGCGGGAACTTGCATCTCCCCATGTTGGAACGCTTCTCACCACAGCTTTACCCCTGGGCAGTGACATACGAGGCTTAGGTACACCATGGGAAAGATTGTACCTATCCTTGTTCGCCCACTCCTTTGCCATCCTTTCCTCACGCTTCCTCTTGAAGCAAAACTCATCCTTGTGACCCTCTTTCCCACAATAGCCAAAATGGAACCTCACAAGCTTAGGCTTAGGCTTAGGTTGGGGCTTCCCACTTGGTTTCTCTCCACTCGGCTTCTCCTCACTAGCCTTCTCACTTTCTTTCCCAAAGAACACTTTCCCCGAAGTGCTCACAAACTTGATAGGCTTTTGGAAATCATTTGTTTGTGGAGGAAACACAGGTGGAGCTGGGGTTGTGTCTAGTTGGTTCCTAAGATGGTTAGGTTTAGGAGGGAAATCATTTTTGTGGTGGGTTTTTGGTGGCTCTAGGATATTCTCTCCACTTCCCTCACCAACCTTGTTTGCCCCAAGTCCCTCACCATCCTGCCTCTTGTATGTCTCGATCATTATCCTCAACGGAGGCTCATGACCAGACAACCAACTCATCAACTTTCTTGCAAACGATTATCGAGCAATGTTGACGGTCGATTTTGGTACACCTAGCTATAAGTTTACCGTCAACATTTGCATGTATTTGATATTCTAACCAATGGTACTACCCCCCCGGAGGTATCAAGTTCACTCTCGCATGTCGATTTTGGAGTTTGTTGTTTACTTAGGAAATTAACGTTAAAGAGGAGACTTTCGGGATAAGTTTATCAAGCACTTCAATAGAAGATCATGAAGCCCGTCACAAGTCAAGACACACGATGAACATGACTCCAAATGACCCAAGGACCGAAGCGTCAACATGCAAGTCTTCAGGGACTCAACTAGAAAATAGTGAAGCTTGCATGGCAAGGAGTCAAGCCTAAACGGTGAAGGAAACGACGTCAAAGGCCCACATGCAAGTGCACACAAATAAGGGATCATGCGAGAAGCAACCGGGGAGCAAACCGGGGCCGAACCGGGTCGAAATGGGCCTGGGCCGGCCGACCTGGGCTGACCAGCCCAGCCCACTCCGGGCCTGGTTCGTGCCCCCCTTTTGCCCTAGGTGCTTGTCTATAAATTGTCTCTGCCTCCGCCGGCCGCCACATCCATCCTTTCATCAGAGAGCCGCCGAGACGAAGGAGAAGCACCGGGAGGAAGCCGACGGCCGCCGCGAATCCTCGAGTTGCCTAGGAGATGGCTTAGGCCATGCCCTAGCCACCATGGTTGGCCCTGCATGGTGAAGCCATGGTGGAGTTCCGGAGCCGCGACTTGAATTCGTCAAGTCATTTGTACCTTCAACATTCGGTGATGTAACTATATCTTGTCCTACTTTGATCTACTACGAGTTATGCTTATTCATATGTGTAGCTACCATATGCCTTTAGTAGGACTAGATCGAATCATGGTGATTAGTCTTGTCTTGCGGATACACCGTAGTAGTGCACGGACCTAGGTTGTTGCTCGGTGATGAATATCCTCGCGTAGTGACAGTACGATAGAAGAGAAAGCGACGAGTGAACGTGCATCAGACCACTCCATATCGGGTTACTCCATATCGAGTGTAATCCTTATCGTAGTATAGGTTTAGATTGGTTTATCTCATAGGCTGGAACGGCAACAAGAAGACGATAGGGTAGGTTTACCTTTGGTTTGCTTACCTTTGTGGCTAGGTGGATGTGATCCATACATCCCTTCGTGTTTGTATGTTATCTTTATGCAATCAACACTTCACATAGGGTTAGACCGGTAGGTTAGATAGAAAACCTTGGTGGTTTTCTTGCGATCATTGGATTGACAAATCTAGGGAGAACCCTCCTTGGTGAAAAAGGCACCAAGTCACCCGTAGGCTTGCGGTGAACTTGAGCACGGTTTCACACCGTCAACAAGCCCCTTTTCTGGCCGTTGCCAGGGATCGGCAACTCGAACCCTAGGGCGATCTATCTTTCTTTTAACTAACCCTAATTTTTATCATTGCATATACGCTTGCTTTCTTGTTTGTGTCCTTGAAAGTAGGTGGAAAACTAGACACAAAGCGATCGAGAAAAGTTCTCGACATTCGGACTTCAACAAGTCCAACCTTGCTCAACCAAGTTTATGGCTTCACATGTTTTGCTCTTTAGTGGTAGGTTCTAACCTTGGTTAGTGGACCAACATCCGCTATTGAGCCCCCCACCCAAAGCAAACAATGATGAACAAGGTATGCCTACACGTGTCAATTAAGTTTTTAGACTATTTGTTTGTCCAAGCTATAGATTTCGGAAACGACCATGTCAAGCACGATGGAGAAGGATTCCATTACCATCATGCTCATGCAGCGATGGTTATGATTTTTAAAGCCAAAGGATGCGTGACATGGTGCCCTTCAAGATGAAGACCACACGCACATCTCCGGATTGATGGACGGAAGGATAATGATGTCATCGCGATGTTTGCATGAGACTCAGCACAAAACAATTAGATATACTTGGATTTTCAGAAGCTGCATGAAGTCTACACTCCAACGAATCAAGCGGCAAGGCAATCGGAGGTTCCTACAAGCGGATATGGCCGAATCACCGATGGTTGCACATGCTGAAATTCTGGACAGCAAGCAGTGCTGAAGTGAAACAGCCATAGCTCCCTCATTCGAACTCCGATTAAGGCGAATGAGTTCCCGTTGGAAAGGTAATTTTATAAATTTTTCAATAGAACTATATTTTGGTATATGTTCTGTTCTGGATGCAGGGGTAAATCCACAAAGAAGAGGCAGCAACAAGGCGATGACGACAAGATAGAGGAGATGGACACAATGATAACAAATAGAAGATGGGGCAACGGTTCCACAACACGTACATGATGAAATTCAGAAGCTAAAGACTAAAACAAACCCTCTGGACCAGGGATGAATGAAGACACAAGAGGCACCACTCAACACATGATGATGTTGGAAGCGAACCACGACGGATTTCCTAAAGGCAACATCAAGCTGCATGGCTACTTTGGATTCTCGCACAAGTAACCATGGCTTCATGACAATAAAAAGGTACGTGAGAAAGTCGAGCTCTATGACTTTAAATGAAGCGCTTTGCGGGAGGCAACCCGATCTTTTTATATATCTATATAAACTATGACAAGTCTACATTGTGTTCTTTATTTGAAAACTTCAAGTAACATCGTACTATTGTTCTAATAAATGTCACAACCACAAGTTGTATGCTTTAATATATATATACACGCATTGAGTGAGTACTTTTCTACTTGAATTTTGGAAAACTTGCAGACCCCTTTTTTGTCTAGTGTTTAGAGTTTTTTTATCTGTCTTTAGAGAGAAATATGAAGCATGATCCCTTTTGATTCTAAACTTGTGGCTAGTTAACTTAGGCTAACTTTTGCTTTTGGTTTAGATCACCACCATATCATGTCAGCATTATGTTGCATGTTGCATCTCATCTTTTATAACTCTAAAAAAAATCTCATCTTTACCTAAACCTTCCTATCAAACCACACCTAGAACCTAGGCCAACAAAGGGAGGGATCGACTTACGTCAAGTCGACAAAGTATATCTCTATCCCTTTCTAATTAAAGTTTTGACTAGCCTCATCCTAAACCCTTAGAATAAACTCCTCGTACCTTTAATAATCCTAAAACCATAGGTTTGTTTTTCATCCGAAAATCTAACCCTCGCTTTTCTTCTTTTTTTTCAAAACCACCTTAGGTAGAATATCTTCACCGGACTTATCTTTTCAAAATTCTTGTCTTAAGCCAAAATATAGGATACCCATAAGCCTTACCTTAAAACCTTGTTAGCATGTTTTAAGGTCTTTTGATAAAATATTTTATTGCCAAAACTCTACCTCTCATAAAGTGACTTGCTTGACATTATTGAGGAACAACATCAAAAGCCTTTTGCAAACAATGCTAACCCTTTTTACTAACTCCTTTGCATTTTGCATCTACCTCATTTTCATCAACCCCCTTTGTTCTATCATGCATAGGTTAGCTTGGTTTATTTGTGAAACTTTCTGATGAATGCTTTATCTCCATAATGGTGCTTCGTGTGCACGAGGCATTTTCTTTTGCAATCTTGTGTAAACATGGTGTTTAGACATGATTGGAGTCCACCATCATTCAGTTTTATAAACCTTGCTTTCACATTCAATTTGGTTGGTTTATAAATTTTGCAATGCGTCCTACTTCTCTTGAACTTTAAAAAATTATTAATCTTGGGATGAACATGGTGTTTTGACCTTGGTTAATAAATCTTTGTAGGAATGGAAAGTATGGCAACCACTTTGTAAGCATGGAGCTTAGAATTTGGTGTAAACATTGTTTTGTTTATATCCCTTCCTGTCATTTGCATTTTCATCTACACGCACATACACTCATTAGGTTCTTACTTTTCTCTTTACTAAGTGAGCTATGCCACAAGCTAAGATCTTAGGGATGCATTTGGTTTGTTGGCAATTGTTTCTACTCCCAACCATAACCCCGGGGGTAGAATGTGCATTAGACTTGTTTTGTAGGCATGGAGAAGTGTTCCCATGAGTTCTTGACCAATTGCAATCAAGATCGTTAGTCATCTACAAGGCTTGAAAGGGGAGTTGCTGTTTCCATCAAGATTTGAGCACATGTTCAGAGATGTACAATAGAAGAAAATTTAATATTCAGAAGCTCCTTCAAACCTTCTTTCAAACGCATCAAGAATAATCAATTTTGAAGACCCGTACAATGAGATATGGCAAAACCATTGAGCGCTGCGCAGTCTGAAATCAGCCTTGGACAGATTGCATCGCCGGAGTAAAATTGGCACAACTCTCTTGTTCGGAACCCGTTTCATCCACATGATGGCTCGTTGGAAAGATAATTTCATAAAATTCATTGTGGAGGGGTGTTTCAGTACATTTTCTGTTCTGGAGGAAAAAAATGTGGAAGATAAGGCAGCGACAAAGGACGGCATTGAAGTCGATGATGACGATATGACGAAGGATTGGAACCATGACTTGATGATGATAAGAAAAAGTTGAGGGAAAAATGGGCAACAAAGGCAAGGAAGTGAAGACGATTCTCAAACACATGGCGAATTACAAGCAATTCAAGTTCTTCCACACTTAGCAACACGCTAAGCATGGGGGAGGATTTGAAGGACGAAAGAGAAAAGCCAGTACAAGGATCACCTTCACCACAAGATTTTCATCATTCTTTTTCCATGCTAAGCACAATGCTTAAGCATGGGGGAGGCATCGCTGCACTTCATTACGAGCAACGAAAAGGACGGTAACTCGCCCTTAACTTTATCTTTGTTCATCACCTTTTAAATGCTTGCACATATATGCTTTCAACCTTAGACAACCTTTGTATTTATCTCTCTATCAATAACATGGCTACTAGGAGGACAACCTAGGCTAGTTAGTTTTACTTTTCAATAAATAAATCACCATCTCTTTTGAGCTTACCACGATGATATTATTTTTATATCTTGATTATGGAAAAATGATGAAAGTTGCCGCCTTGTTTTACTTGCATGATGTTTTATATAACATGACTATTTGCTCTCTATTAAATAGAACTTAAATTGATTAAATACCAGCTCTTTCATTTGTGGAGGTTAAATGATTAATCTTTAGACCCACATACTTTATGTTGCTCTTTGATTTAAGTTTACCGATGACCTATGCCTTGTACTTGTTTTATTTAAAATTATTATGCTATCTACATTTGTGAATCTCTTGCAAGGCTCTACCTACCAAAGCCTATACACATACAAGTACTTTAATGATATAACCTTTAGTTTGCAAACTTATATCTTGATGAGTTGGATTAGGATTGATTTCTGTGGTACGAGACTAAGAAGCTGGTCATTCCTTTGCGTATCTTTTTCATTCTAGCCATTCTTGTCCACGCAATGTGAGTTTCTACATTGGAAATTTCACAAACTTCGTTGGGCTTCCACCCTAAACCCAAAACATTGTTTTGTGATTACCTTCTTGACCACAACCCAAATTGAGTATGGATGATCTTTCAACGAATTTTCTGAAGATTTTCTGGCAAAGATTTCAAGACATATAACATATGGAGGGACTCATCAGTGATTATGCGAGTTTCGACATGGAGGATGCCCTTGAAGATTTCAAAAGATTTATAAAGGAATACAATGATTTTGTACTTCTCTAGCAGCCATAGGTCCCCTCACTTATATGCTCGAGGACGAGCAATCATTTAAGCACGGGGGAGGACTGCTATAGCAAGTACTATGTTGCTTAAAAAAGTTCAGAGGAGCATAAAAAATGATGAATAAAAAAATATAAATAAAAAAATATAAATAAAAAAATGAAGAAGAAATAAATGAAGAAGAAAGAAAAAATAAGACAATAAAAAAACAACAAAAGGAGAAAAATAAAAATGCTCCTCGGTTCTTTTTAGCTTCATTTAAATCTTAGAGAGCTTTGAAGACAAGTCCATACTCAAACTTTTCCAACCATGTGCAATCCGATAACGAGAACTACATCCGTGTCTCGGGATCACCTATTTGCCACTTGCATATGTCCACCTTTCTAAATGTGTGTGTTCCATCTCTCTCCCTTTCCAACATTTATTTTCCATGGCCTTTTTGACTAGTCTCGGTAATTCCAATAGATCTCTCTCTTAGTTTGACAATATTTCAAGTATAATGTTTTGCTAGGATTGTTTTTACCTTCCAAGCTCCACATAAGCTTTTCACTTCCATATATGAGTAGAATAGGTTGAGAATAATCTAGTGTAGGCTTGAGTGACTTGACGAGTGTTTCCATGAGCTTTTGCAAGAGAACCTCACTTATGTTAGATGTGCAACTTTTTGAAAACTCTTCACGATGCAACAAGGTAAAGGTTTGAAGTTTGCTTAAGTTCGAGAGCACTATATTTATTTTATTGTGACATGTTCTTTAATGATAGTCTATCTTCCATAATAAAGTAGCCGGTCAAAACTTGAACCTTAAATGCTAAATACTTGAGAGAGCAATACGTCTTGTTGTGTATAACTAAGTGCAGGGAACACATTCAAGGGCAACGCTGATTTCCAAATTAAGCAAAGATCTTGGACTTGCTCGAGGACGAGCAAGGTTTAAGCATGGGGATATGTTGACGGTCGATTTTGGTACACCTAGCTATAAGTTTACCGTCAACATTTGCACGTATTTGATATTCTAACCAATGGTACTAACCCCCCCCCCTCCGAGGTATCAAGTTCACTCTCGCATGTCGATTTTGGAGTTTGTTGTTTACTTAGGAAATTAACATTAAAGAGGAGACTTTCGGGATAAGTTCATCAAGCACTTCAGTAGAAGATCATGAAGCCCGTCACAAGTCAAGACACACGATGAACATGACTCCAAATGACCCAAGGACCGAAGCGTCAACATGCAAGTGTTCAGGGACTCAACCGGAAAATAGCGAAGCTTGCATGGCAAGGATTCAAGCCTAAACAGTGAAGGAAACGATGTCAAAGGCCCACATGCAAGTGCACACAAATAAGGGATCATGCGAGAAGCAACCGGGGAGCAAACCGGGGCCGAACCGGGCCGAAATGGGCCTGGGCCGGCCGGCCTGGGCCGACTGGCCCAGCCCACTCCGGGCCTGGTTCATGCCCCCTTTTTGCCCTAGGTGCTTGTCTATAAATTGTCTCTGCCTCCGCCGGCCGCCACATCCATCCTTTCATCAGAGAGCCGCCGAGACGAAGGAGAAGCACCGGGAGGAAGCCGACGGCCACCGCGAATCCTCGAGTTGCCTAGGAGATGGCTTAGGCCATGCCCTAGCCACCATGGTTGGCCCTGCGTGGTGAAGCCATGGTGGAGTTCCGGAGCCGCGACTTGAATTCGTCAAGTCGTTTGTACCTTCAACATTCGGTGATGTAACTATATCTTGTCATACTTTGATCTACTACGGGTTATGCTTATTCATATGTGTAGCTACCATATGCCTTTAGTAGGACTAGATCAAATCATGGTGATTAGTCTTGTCTTGCGGATACACCGTAGTAGTGCATGGACTTAGGTTGTTGCTCGGTAATGAATATCCTCGCGTAGTGACAGTACGAGAGAGGAGAAAGTGGCGAGTGAACGTGCATCAGACCACTCCATATCGTGTTACTCCATATCGAGTGTAATCCTTATCATAGTATAGGTTTAGATTGGTTTATCACATAGGCCGGAACGGCAACAAGAAGACGATAGGCTAGGTTTACCTTTGGTTTGCTTACCTTTATGGCTAGGTGGATGTGATCCATACATCCCTTCGTGTTTGTATGTTATCTTTATGCAATCAACACTTCACATAGGGTTAGACCGGTAGGTTAGATAGAAAACCTTGGTGGTTTTCTTCCGATCCTTTGATTGACAAATCTAGGGAGAACCCTCCTTGGTGAAAAAGGCACCAAGTCACCTGTAGGCTTGCAGTGAACTTGAGCACGATTTTACACCGTCAACAAGCAACAAGCCAAGCCGTTCATTCTCCTGACGCAAGAAGGGAAATTCATCACACACCTCGTCGTCGGACTCGGAGTCTGAGTCGCTGTGTGCTCTTCTTGCTGCTTGAGCTCAGCGCCATAGTACATAAACCGTCTCTAGCAAAGCAGCTCAACCCGCTCAGGTTCCTGGATGACTTCCTGTCCTTGCGACGATCACCTTCATCTTCACTTCTACTCGAGCTCGAGGTGGAGTACGCGGAACTGGAGTCGATGTCGCTCACTCCAACCATCGCTCGGGCCTTGCCTCGGCTCCCCTTCTTCCTCGATCGTCTCTCGTCCTTGCGCTTGCCCTTGTGTTTGCTCTTGTCGTCGCGCCTCGACCGGTACTTTCCATCCATCTTCGACTTGTGCTTGTAGCCATCCTTGTTCTCGATCTTCTCCGGGCAGTCGGCGACGAAGTGTCCCGGCTTGCTGCACTAGAAGCATGTCCTCGTGTTCCTCCTCATGTTCACCCGGTTGTCATGCAGCCTCTCGAACTGCCTCGTCAGCAACGCCAGCTCGTCCTCTCCAAGCACGTCGAACTCCTCATCTGGCATAGACATCAAAGAGGACAAAGAGAACATCCTGGTGGATGGGTTAGCATTATCCTTTCCTTTTGAACCACCGATGAGGGCAAGGCTATGGGAATCAATCGGGCCCTCAATCTTGGCTGTCATGCCCCTATCCACCTCATCTGACTTGAGCTTCGAGAACAGCTCGTTCACGGTCAAGGTATCTGTCACACCCTGAAATTTCCAATTTCAAGATGTGAATAGAGAGAATAATTAAATAACGATTTTATCATAATTTTTAAAATTTTTCCAACATTTATTTTTCTTTACAGGGAATATAGTATAGGAAAAATCATTTGTTTGATTTTCTAAATTAAATAAAAAGTTGTGAGTGTTGCATTCATGCCGATGCATCTAGTGGTTCTTGAGTGCAAAAGGTTTCAAAATGCGTTTAGGAGCTGTCCAAAACCTTCCGAGAATTTTCCGGATTTTCTGGAATTTATTCTCATTTTCCCCGAGCTATTTCTATTTATTATAAGGCTCTAAAATCTTTTTCATGATCACCAAATGCTTTATTTGGATTGTTCATGTCTTAATCTATCTCTAGGAATTTTCCTAGAATGTTTGGAATTTTTAGAATATTTTTCGTGACTTATATGAATTATCTAGCTACTTCTGGATAATTCTTTTCACGAAAATGTATTCTGAAAATAAAAAGAAATTCTTAAATTTTTTCCTCTAAACCTTTCTCCCTTTTGGCCCATGAAAGGTTTTAGCCCAGATCTCCGGAAGTCTGGCTGGCCTCCCTAGACTTTTTTTCCTCCGTTCGCCCTTTAGCTTTTGGCCCACCATTCTTTTTTCAGCAGCCCTCAAGTCTGTTGTTCCTCCCTCAACTCCCGCAGCCTGTCTAGGCCCAAACCGAAGCACCGGCCCGACCTGAATCCTCCAGCCCGCTGTGGCCCTGCGCCGGCCCATCTGAGCCCGGCCTTCGGCCGAGGCCGGAGCCGCCAATGGCGCCGCCGCCGGTGCTCTTGGCGTGCGCGCCCGGTCTCCTTGGGGTCCGCCCCTATTTAACCCGTTCCCCTAGCGCGCCGTCTCGCCACCCCCACGCCCGTGCCGCAGCCGCGCCGCCACCGGCGGTGCTGCGATGCCGTGCCGCACGCCGCCGGCCGCCGCGCCGCCTCCGCCGCCGATCCGCCACCCCGTCGCCCACCGGCCCAAGCCGAGGTCGCCAAGAGCTTTGTCTCGCCAAACTGGACCTCCTCCCCTCGGCCGGAGGTTCGCCAGAGTGTCGCCGTCCTTAGGGAACCCGAGCCGGCCGCCTTGCCTTCCGCCGCCAGCCGGTTTGCGGCCGCCCCTCCTCTTCCCCGCCGACGGTGAGGACCTCTACGCGACCACCTCAATCCCCTCTTTCGATTCCGCGCCCTGGCCGAACCCCTAGCACCCCTGGCCGCCGGCGATTTGAATCATAAGGGCCGCCGCCGCCCCCCTGTGTGCGCCTGTGCGCCCAGTCCAGAGGAAGAAGAAGGTGGCAGTTTTGCATTTAACTCCCTGTGAGATCTAGTATTAATTAGATTCAATATTGTGTCTTGTAAATCTTGCGCAAAACCCCCTAAATCTATTAGATCTCTGCATCCAGATCCAACCAGCGCCCTTTTACAGATCTAACCCCGACCTTTAACCTTTTCCCGAGCACTATTTAGTGTGTCTTGCAAATCTTCCTAGCTAGCCCCTGAAATCTACGGTTAATCGCGACTAGGTCCTTTCAATCTTGTTTTTCTCATATCTTTTTCGTTTTAGCTCCGATTTAATCCGTTCAAGTTGCGTTAGGTCCATAATAATGTAAAGCACGCGTTAGTGGTGTGTTTTTACCATGTTTTGTTTTCTGAAAATAAAATTAATATTAGTTTTGATTAATGTCTATTTACACATGCCTTTTATAAATAAAAGTAAAATAGATCTATACATCGTTTTTCATAATCAAATTTAATTTGATTAAAGTTTCTCTCACATGCTTTTGTAAATAAAATCTAATTAGATCTTTTACCCGGTTTTCCATAAGTCAAATATTAATTTGCTTAATGATTTATTAACTTTTATAATTAAAATATGATTAGGCTTTTACATCGGCTTTTATAATAAATATTAATATGATTAATGTCAATACCATAATGTTTTTTAATAATAATATGATCTACTCGAATTACAAAGTTTCGTTTAGATTGTTCATATAGTTTAGTTTTTCTAAATTAAATGTTTAACCGGTTAAATCAATATATGAATCTTTATTAATAAAACTTGACTAGATCTTTACACCGGTTTCGTAAATAAAGTTTAATATTGCATTAATGCCAACATAGGGTATTTTATTTCTGAAATATCCTTTATATTTATTTTGTTAATTAAAATGAACCTAGCTCATAGCCTTGCTCTCTCATTTATGCAAAACGTTCATTAGACGTTCTTTTCTCAGCTCAATCTAAGTGTGATCTTCCCGGTTCTTGCTCAATCTTCCGCGACCATCTCTTTAAAGCTAACCAAGCCTTTCCCTTCCAAGCACCCTTTGTGTTCTTTAGTGACCCATATAATCGATCCTATCCTTTAGCGCGTTCTTTTAAAGTTTTCTTTTGATTGGTGCTTTGTTCTTAGTATGCATGTTTGTTTGCTTTGTGTATGTTTGTGCCCGATGATTGATGTGCTTAGAGTGAACGCCGTTCGAGAAGCTTTGAAGAGCAAGAGGTTGAAGATATTCTGAGCAACTACTCTTTGGTTAAAGGCAAGTGTGTCCTTGATCTTTGTCCTAAGAACTATATTTAATCACTCATTGCATATGCTTGCATTTATATGATGGGACCCATGTTTAAGGTTTGACTAGTGTTATTTATCCTGTGCCTTGATCAAACGGGTTTATCTTTATGTTGGGTAGCTATGCTTAGTTGCTATACCTGGGTTATGGTGGTTTTAATGAACATTAATGATGAAATGTGTTATACCTTTATGTTATATCTTCGATTGCTTAATACAAGATCATATGATTAAACGGAACATGGAGAACCACCTAGGACAACAGTGCAACCACAAGGACTATATGGCTCTAGTCTTGGCCGATTAATTAGGGAAGTCTTTGTGTGGTTATTACTCGCATAGTAGGTTGGGGACGGAGGAATGCTTTTATGGCTCTTCTATTCCGGAGCGGTGTTGGAACGGAAGACTCTATGGCTGACCGTCCGTAATAGAAGTGTGGTACGAAAGATAGCCTCTATGACGTACTACTATGGACTAATACGCACGGGAGGACTCTTTGTAAAGGCCTCATAGCGTCCCTATGCAGCCACACCTCGGTAGTGTGGTATTGTGCCTACTTTTGCACAGTGTGGTTGGGTGCAAAGCTCTTAGGAGTTTTTACGCGACTTGTGGGTAAAGATGTACAACCTCTGCAGAGTGTAAAACTAATTGATTAGCCGTGCTCACGGTCAAGAGCGGCCTGGACCCTCATATGATAATTGAACTTGAAGATGGACTTAAATCGTTCTCTCGGGTTATGCTTACCATGTGCTTATGGCGTATCTCTTATCTTATGCTTAATGTGGGTTGGTATAAACTTATACTTTATTAGTAATTAGGTGCTAATAAAATTTGACCAATTAAAATTGCTTAAATGCTTATAGCCCAGTCCACTATAAAGCCTTTGCATTCATTCTTTTTCCCCACACTTGCTGAGTACGACAAGTGCTCACCCTTGCTATAAACAATGTTGCTCAAAAGGAGGAAGCTACATGAAGATGTCGTGAAGATGTTGTGGAGTGCTAGGCGTACGCAACCCCCAGTCGACTACCTGTGATGTTTGGAGCCTTCGTTTCCAGGATAAAGCGTAAAACTCTGATAATCTTTCTTTTCTTACGTGATACTATTTCTGTATTCACTTATTTGTCACTATATGCATGAAACTTGATCCTGGCATGCATATAGGTATGCACTTAGTTTTCTTCGGAAAATCGGGTGTGACAGTATCATACTTCTCTGACTCAACTATGGCCTCGAACTTTCCGCCCCAAACTGTACGATCCAAAGAGTGTAAGAGCTTGACAGCTCTATCATGGTCATCGTACGGGAGCACGTCCACATTGGCCCTCATGTTGTTCACCACCACCGTGAACCTCTGAAACAAGGCATCGATGGACTCACCGGGGAGACGAGTGAAGTTCTCGTACTCTCTACGGTAAGTCGCATACGTCCGAGCTTGAACCTGGGCATTCCGAACATGAGCTTCCTTCAACACCGACCAGATTCTACAAGCCAAGCTCTCCGTGTGCACCCGATCGAATTCAGGCTGACACAGAGCAAGAAACAAGTAGTCGACCGCCTTGTTGTTGGCGTCGAACATGTCCCTCGATCCTAGAGCAAGGAAGTTCATCGGCTGGACATAGCTGTTGTCCACCATGACATCCCAAAGGATCTGACCCTTTCCGCGGAGGAACACCGCCATCCGCTTACTCCACATCTGGTAGTTCTTCCCATCGAAGTGTGGAGGACCTGAACCCCGTTCCTGGTACGCCATCTTTGGATCTTAGACTGGCTAGAGTCAATAAAGACCCGAACCTGCTCTGATACCAACTGAAGGACCGATTAGGCGACTAGAGAGGGGGGGGGGTGAATGGGAGCCGATAAAAATTCTTCTCGAAGGAGATTGAAACTCCAACAAGGTGAACTCGCTTGGTCGAACCCCCAAAATCACACGCTCCGCACTTCTACCTTCCGTTTGCCAAAACCACGTAGCCACTGGAGTGCTACTAGTCCTAGGATTAAACACTACCAGCAACCTCAACTCCTACATACCCACGACAGCGGAAACAACTCGGGAGTCGGCTGTCCAGAGGGGGGTGGTTAGACCGGGTATGGGGGGCGGTTAGACCACCTCCACCATGCAACCAAGAAATCCTTTGAAACACCTCTTCCGAGCACCAAAATGCACCACGGTTTCACCAACAAAGATCTCTGGTCAAGGCCAAGCTAGCTACCAGGAAATCTTGGCGAAAACTAAAACTTCACCCAGGGGCATAGGGGCGGTTAGACTGGCTACCAGGGGTGGTCTAACCTTCTGTACCCAGCAAAGAACTCCAAGCAAGGACTCCTAGCAAACAACACGAAAACGACCCAAGATTTCACCTGAACGCTCCTCTGATCAAGGCGAACAAACTCACAGATGAAAATCCAGCAAAATTAAAACCTCGACCTGGAAGGCCCAAGGTGGTTAGACCGCCCCCAGGCGGTTAGACCGCCCCTTCCAGAAAACCTGCCCGCGGGTCAACCCTCAACTTCCCATCACCCAATCTCCCGAATCACTCCACGGATTGCAGCGAAACTTCAGGGATAGCTGGGTTACCTCCTTGGAAACCTCTACCTCAAAGGAATCGACCCGAATATCTCACAATCAAGAGAAATCAAAGAAATCATCTTTCTAGGTCAAGAACTCAGCCAACTCAAAAAACCACCAAATCGAGTCCGATCCAAGGGAGATTTGGGGGCAAAGTCACCAGCTAAAGAGGCACAAGGTCCTCATACGTGACACTCAACAAAATCCCTAAGAAATTGTACTCAAAACTCCACCAAGAAAAACACAACAAAGAGCTCCGAAAATCACCACAAAGAAGGATGGGAAAAGCACTTCACAACCTTGAGGAACCACGCCGAACCATCTATACATACCATGAAAGTTCATATAAGGTCTAGCTTGCCGCCCATAAATCGATCCCTCTCTCTAGATCTCACATGAAGCTCTCAAGCTAGTCCTAGGAAAAACTAGAGGAAAATAAGAACGAAAATAGAAAAACAAATGAACTAGGGTTCCAAGAGTTGGCTGCCATCCACCCCCTCAAAGAGTATGGAGGCACCCAAAAGCCTAAACTACCCTTACTTAATAACTAGGGATACAAGCCCCTCAAGGGAGAATTTGGAAGTCTTCAGATTTTCTTCATCGGATGGATGCCTAGCGACCGCAACCTGCTTAGCCTCGACGCAAGCCTTGCGATCCCGACGCGTGTCCTCCGCTTCGAAGCTTCTCGGCGGCAGCGGCTAGGGCAGTCAGACCGCCCCTCCTGGCGGTTAGACTGGCCTGGGTGGCTGCACCTCCTCGTCGAGTCTTCGACCTTGGTTTTGTGGCTCCATCGAGTAACCCAGTGGTTTTCTGGTGAACCACTGCAAACCCCGCGAACCTGGTGTAGCCTGCGCCAATCACTACTCATTGTAAGGAATCGGATGCTCGTAGCCTAAGAGGGGGAGGGGGCGAATTAGGCAATCTTAAAACCTTAACCTATGTCTTTACTATTTTTGCACAAAGGTAAACTAGAACATACTATCTAGATGTGCAACTAGGGTTGTTCTAGTGTGAAACTCCCATCCCAAAACAAGGTTTGCAACCTATAGCCAATCCCAGCATGATACTACTCCAGTAAAGTAAAGGCAAGCAAAGATTGCAATAGAGTAAATGCGGAAATGTAAAGGGGATGAGAGGAAGAAAACTCTTGACACGCGATTTATCCCGTGGTATCGGTAGACACTAAGCCACCCCTAGTCCACGTTGTTGAAGCACTCACAGATGAGTATTGCTTCCCGGTCACCAAGTCTCTCCCAAGAGCACCACTTGACTCGCCACAAGGGCTAGCCACTTAGGTACTTGCCAAGCTCCCTTGGTCACCTTGATGCCGCCTCCACTAAGGAGCTTCTCCACTTAGGAAGGGGGTCTCCACGTCCCCTGCACAAAGTGTCCTCGCCGCTCCACACCAAGCTGGAGGGTCGATGACGATTACCGGTGAGCCACTTAGGCCCCAAGGCTTCCGGTGAACCTTGTACACCTTGATTCACTCAAGAATCACCTCACAAGTTTGGCAGAACCTTGCACTCACTCAGATCTAAGCTAAGACTATCACTAAGCACATACACAAAGCATATGCAAGTCTAAGGATGAGAAATTAAGCACTTGGATGGATTGGATATGATCTTCAATGTGTCTTGAACTCCTCTGCACTTCCACACAATCCAGCAACCTCAAATGGGTGAGTGGAGGGGGTATAAATAGCCCAAGGCATCAAACTAGCTGTTGGCTAACGGTCACTGAAAAAGTAAGCGTCGGATGAACCGATGCTAGCTTTTTCAAGGCGTCAGTTCATCTAATGCCCCTCCTACATCACTTAGCCGCTGAGATTCTCTGACACAACTGCTCCGACGCTATACACCGACGGTGCGTCGATTCATCCGGTGCTGAAGACCCCGCGGCCAAGTCGTCTCTGTTAGCTTTCACGCGACCGTCGGATAGACTGATGCTTCCCCTTGACCAAGGCGTCGGTTCATCCGGTGCTGAAGACTTTGTCTTGGCGCGTCTCTGTATCAATTCAAACTGAGCGTCGGATAGACCGACAGTGTCCTCACTCAGACCGTCGGATCATTCGGTGCTAGTGTCTTCGCTGCTCTTCCTCTGCAACTCATCCGATGCTACTAGAAAATGGATCGTCGGTTCATCCGATGGTGCCTAGGGTTTCACCAGTGTACCAACTCGTCCGACGATTGCATAGACACTTGCTATTTAGGTACCGTCGATTCATCCGACGGTGTCCTTTTCCTTCTTTTTCTTCGCGTCTTCAACTTGGATTTTTGCTTCAACTTAACATACTTAACATGCCATTACTTATAGCCTTAAAATATATACTAAGTCCTCAATTTTGCTATAAGTAACCTAACATGTCCATGTTATGTTAACTTGTGGTATGACATGTTAGCTTGGGCATGGTATGTTAACATGTGGTAACATCCATAGGACCTAGAAATGCCTACAAAAACATGCTAGACAATGTGGTTAGTCCCATTACTTGTGTTAGCATGAATCACCAAAATCAACTCGAACAAATGGCAAATGGGGCCATGTTCGCTACACTCATGACTCGGCTCCCACGTAGTCCCGGCTCGACCTTGGTTTTGAGGCTCTACCAAGAAACCTTCCACGACTTTGTCCCGCTGTTCTTGCCACCATGCGGCCCGCACTTGACTCCGCTAGCCACCGGGTCCCTCGAACCAGGCCTACTTGTCTTCTCCACACCCGGAGGCCTCACCGGTGACGACCTTTCGCTCTTGTTCTTCACCTGCACCAACACTAGTCAAGTCACAACCTGCACCTGCAATACTTAGCCAAGAGTCAGTCCACACAATGTTGTCAATTACTCATCACACCAGGAAGCGACCATCCACTGGTCCTCGAACCACACATGGTTTTCGACTTTATTGTTCAACATAGGATTGATAAGCAACTTGATCTAGATGTCGGTTATGTAACTTTTACTCCATGGAAATTACATTTTGATGGTTCGACTTGTAGAAGTGGTTGTGGTGTTGGAATTATTATTATGTAACCTAGTGGAGCTATTTTTGAAGCCCTTAGCCAGTTGGATCATAAATGTACTAATAGTCAAATTGAGTATGAAGCTCTCTTGTTTGGATTACAAATATTACATGACATGGGAGTGAAGCATGTAGAAGCGTATGGTGATTCTTTGTTAGTAGTACAGCAAGTATCCAAGGTATGTCAATGTTTAAATAGTTCTTTAAATGCTTATCTCGATAAATGTTTGGATATTATATCTTGTATGGATGAATTTGTGATATATCATCTACCACGGGAGGAGAATCCGAAGGCTAATGCTCTGGCTCAGCAGACATCTGGTTATAATGTTCAGAAAAGAAATCTACAAGTGTCGGGGACCGCCCTAGGGGTCCCCTTAAACGATGGGGGAACCCTCACTTAAATCCCTGCATCGAAATAAGCTAAGCCTAACAATGCAGGAAGCTAACCATGCAGGACATGGCCCATGCGGCAGGACTCCGGAGGCCCACCAAGACGGCCCGTCTGGAAGACCCCTCGAGCAGGCACCGCCTCGCCCGAGGGCACGCTCCTCCTCGAGCGGGCTCCGCCCGTTCGAGGGGCAACCCCCTCCTCGAACGGACTCCGCCCCGTTCGAGGGGCGACCCTTCCCTCGAGCGGTCCCGCCCCGCTCGAGGGCACGCTCCCCTCGAGCGAGTCCCGTCTCGCTCGAGGGTCCGCTCCGCCCTCGGGCGGGGCCCGCCACGCTCACGGGCGCGCCACACGCGTGCGGCGGCCCCGTACTTGGGCATTTAACGCCACGACGCCGCGAGGGCGGCGCCATCATGCGCCGGGGCTCACGCCCGGTGCCGCCGCACCAACTCCCCGGGGAGGAGCCCATCCCCGCCACGCGTGGGATGGACCGTGCGGTACGGCCGGTGTCGTCCCGTGACACCGCGCGCCCACACCGTACGGCTAACGCGCCCGACCCTCGAAAGGGGCCGCGCGCGCCCTCGATTCCACTTTCCCCGTGACCTTGCGGGTTGGGTAAGGGGCGCTAGGCCGGTGGATGGCCATCCCGGCCCGCGTAGCCGCGCGGCCGCCGTACCCACGCATGCGGGCGCACGGCCGGCACTTGCGGCAACCACTCCACCACCGCGAGCTCATTGGGAAGGAACGCCGTTCGCCCGCTCCCGTACCCCGTACCGGCCGTCATCGGCACCTCCCTCGAAGCCTATCGGGGGAAGATCACCGCCATCTGCTGCCTCCTACCCTCGAACCGCCACTTTGTTCGGGTACGGGGTAGGCCATCATGGCCGGATCGCAGCGAAGATCGTCCGGACGGCCGCCCGCTCTACACCGTAGCACGACGTGCTCCCACACGTAGCTAGGTAGCGCGGCGTGCATGTAACTCGCCGCCCCCTTGGCCTATAAAAGGGGAGGCGAGCCCCCAGCCGCGGGGAGGGAGAGAGGATCGGGGGAACGAGCACAGTCGAACACAACGCATCGTGCACTCACTCTCTTATTCTCCCACAACATCTCCAACCACTCTCACAGGGACTTGGAAGCCACGCTTCCTCTCCCGCCTTGCTTGTACTTGCCCCACTACAAGCACCCCCGGTGCTGAAGCAATATAGTGCCACGAGCACGCCCCTGCTGGACGTACGGCCCCCTCGGCCGGAACCAGGATAAAACCTTGTGTCATTTGTTGCTTGGCATCGACCATTGAGGGATAGACCTAGGCGTTATCTACTGGTTAGTGTCGGGACCATATTCCGCACCGACAGTTGGCGCCCACCGTGGGGCGAACGAGCGCCTAAGGTCATCTCACCAACTCCCTCCATGGTGATTCGCACTGAGTATCGTACTACGCGCTACAACATGGGTAGCTCGGACCCTCTCCCGGCCGGGTTCGAGATCCGCTTCGGAGACTTGAACTTCCAGGCCACGGGGAACGGCTATCTCATGCGCCTCACCAATCGTGAGGAGCTTCGCGCGCGGCGCGAGGCCGTGTGCTCGGTCTCCGCCGCACGCACGACACGGCGCGCGGCACCCGCGGGCACGGATGCCGCGGGTCCGTTGACGCCGCGACGCCGTCGTCGCTGCGGGCTACGCTCACGCCGGGCGCGGTCCGAGCGGCGGCGGGGGCCGAGCGCGCGCGCCGCCCAACGCGGTGCGCCCACGGTCACAACGCCCGCCACCGCCCGGTGGGACCGCGCGCGGTCTCGGGACCGCGCATCCCCATCGGGCTGCGTGGCGCCACGACGGCCCATAACGCCAACGTGAACACGACGATGCGCCGGGTTCCGCCTGGCCGCCACGTCTTCGTCGCCAGGGATCCCGGCACCTCAGCAGCTGACGAGTCGTCCCTGGGCTCCGTCGACACGATGCCACCCGCCAACCGTCACGGGTACGCGGAATGGGACTTCTCCGGCATGCCGGACCCAGTCGCGTTCAGGCGCTTCCTCGACGCCGCGGACTACTGGTTTGGCTGCTCCGACGACTCCAGCACCGGGAGTTACGACCCCACGCGGGAGTGTTGCGCCGTCATCACCAACGACCCGGCCAACGCCGCCGGTGCGGCGGGCGCCGGAGACGGGGAAGTCACGCCCGCCCCGGGGGATCGCCACGCGCCGGCCGCGGGGCCGAGCGCTCTCGCCGGGGCCGACGTCGACGCACGGCGGCCCAAGCCCGCGAGCTTGAGGCCAAGCCGGCGGAGGAGTACGGGGACGGTGCGGCTACTCCGCGCCTCGATGGCGGGGGAGGCCTCCGCGCGCGGCGAGCGCGCGCGGGGAGCCGGGCCGACAGTCCGTGACCGCCTCAACCCCGTCCCCAACGTCGACAACGCGGATACGCCACCACGGGCGAGCCAAAAGCTCATCGCCGCCGCGACGTTGCTGCGCGCCATGCCGGCACCCTCGACCCCCGAGGCTAGAGACATGCACCGCGAGGTGCAGACTCTCCTTGAGCAAGCGGCGCGTCCGGCGGGCCGAGAGCTCGGCCTCACGCATCCGCCAACAGGGGGACGCACGGGGTGATGATCCTGCACCAGGAGGCGAACCCTCGGTGCACGTAGGTCAACCTGCTGATCAGGGACGCACGCCGGCCAAGGAACGACTCCTCGACACGCGCAGGGCGCTGGATGGCGATGCCCGCAACGTCATCAACGCCAGGCGCACCAGCAAGGCGGACGCGCGAGCGGCTAGGGGCTACCACCCTCGAAGGGGTAGACGCTACGACACCGGTGAGGATCGCTCCCCGACACCGGAGCCCCCGGGCACCCGTGTGTTCAGCCGGGAGATCCGCACGGCGGCGTTCCCCCAGCGCTTCCGTCAGCCCTCGACGATCGTCAAATACAACGGGGAGACGGACCCTCGTGTACGGCTCAACGACTACCGCCCGGCTCGGCTCGTCGGTGGGCGGGGCCACCAACGACGAAGTAACCATCCGCAACTTGCCCCCGCATCCGGGCGACGCGGCCGGACATGGCTCGAGCACTTGCCCGCCGGCCCGGATCCATAGCTGGGACGATCTAGTCCACACCTTCGTGGGCAACTTCCAGGGCACGTACGTACGCCCACGGGAACTCCTGGGATCCGCGCTCCCGCACGCGAAGCCGGGCGAATCGCTACGGGACTTCATACGGCGCTTCTCCAAGCGGCGCACGAGCTCCCCCGCGTGGCACAATCCGAGATCGTGCACGCGTTCCTCGAGGGCACCACGTGCGGGACCTTGTGCGCGAGCCGGGACGCAGCCCCGCCCACGGACTCGAACGAGGCTGTTCGACATTGCCACCGGCTTCGCCTCGGAGAGGAGGCCGTGGGGGCAATCTTCGACGGCAAGAAGGGCAAGCGCTCCGAGGACACGCCCGCGGAGGGCGGCGGGTCCAAGGAGCCGCGCCGCAACGACAAGCGGGGCAAGAAGGGGGAAGAAGCCGCGCCGCGAGGCGCGCGAGAAGGGGCGCAACGGCGGCAACGCCGAGGCCCTCGGCGGTGACCCGGCCCGACGGGGCCCTCGACCGGCTCCTCGAGGCCGGGGGTGTTCGACGACATGATGAAGAAGCCATGCCCCTACCACAAGACCCCCGTAAACCACACTCTTGAGCGGGCGACATGCTCAAGAAGTTCTATGGCCGTGCCGCTGCGAAGGAGGCGAGAGGCCAAGAAGGATGGGGGCGATGGCGACGCGGGTGGTTTCCCCGCCGTCGAAAATGTGTTCCTCATCTTTGGGGGACCTACCGTCGACATGTCGACCGGCAACGCAAGAAGGAGCGGCACGAAGTCCTCGCCGCGAGAGGGCACCTCCGGCCTTTCTCAACCGGTCGAAGGATGCCATCACCTTTAGCCGGGATGATCACCCAAACCGCATCCCGAACCCGGGCGGTACCCACCGGTGGTCGATCCCATCATTGGCAACGCCGGTTTTCGAAGGTCCTTATGGACGGAGGCGTAGCCTCAATATCCTCTTCGCGCATACATTGCGCCCGATGGGGATTGGGGCTGGACCAGGCTGCGGCCCCAGCGCAAAGCCGTTTCACGGCATCGCGCCCGGCAAGCAGGTTCAACCCCTCGGGCAGATCGATCTGCCCGTCTGGTTTGGGACCCCCAAGAATTTCCGCAAGGAAACCCTCACCTTCGAGGTGGTGGGATTCAAAGGGGCCTACCATGCCATCCTTGGGCGACCATGCTATGCCAAGTTCATGGCGGTCCCCAACTACACGTACCTAAAGATGAAGATGCCAGGTCCAAACGGCGTCATCACCGTCGGGTCGTCGATCGAGCATGCATTCGAGCGCGACGTCGAGTGCGTGGAACATGCGGAGGCGCTAGCGCTGGATGAAGCGCCGGTGAACACACTGGAGAAGATGGTCAACGACGACCTCAGCTCCGCCACCAAGCACGTCGGCACCTTCGAGGCCGCCGAGCGGACCAAAGGGGTCCCCCTCGATCCGACGCCCCCGAGGGCAAGGTGTTGAGGGTCGGCTCGACCCTCGATCCTAAATAGGAAGCAGTGCTCGTCGACTTCCTCCGCGCCAACGCCGACGTCTTCGCGTGGAGCCCCTCGGACATGCCAGGCATCCCGAGGGAGGTCGCCGAGCACTCCCTTGATATCCTGCCTAACGCTCGCGCCGTGCAGCAGCGGCTGCGCCGCTTCGACGAGGAGCGGTGACGGGCGATCGGAGCGGAGCTGCGGAAGCTCCTCGAGGCCGGGTTCATCAAGGAAGTGTTCCACCCTACGTGGCTAGCTAATCCTGTGCTTGTAAAAAAGAAAAATGGGAAGTGGAGGATGTGCATAGACTACACTAGTCTCAATAAAGCGTGTCCAAAAGTTCCCTTCCCTTTGCCACGTATAGATCAAATCATTGATTCTACAGCCGGGTGTGAACTACTCTGTTTCCTCGATGCCTACTCGGGATATCACCAAATAAAAATGAAGGAGTCCGACCAGCTCGCGACTTCATTCATCACACCATTCGGGACGTTCTGTTACGTCACGATGCCGTTTGGCCTCAGAAACGCGGGCGCAACATATCAGCGCTGCATGCAGCACGTTTTTGGGGACCATATCGGGCGGACGGTCGAGGCTTACGTGGACGACATCGTCGTCAAGACCAGGAAGGCGGACGACCTGGTTAGCGATCTTGGCATCGCGTTCGGACCGCCTACGGGCAAACGGGGTCAAGCTAAACCCCGAAAAATGTGTCTTTGGAGTGCGCGGGGCATGCTCCTAGGGTACATCGTCTCCCAGCGGGGAATCGAGGCCAACCCTGAAAAGGTCGCGGCCCTCGAGCGAATGGGTCCAATTCGGGACCTCAAAGGGGTGCAGAAGGTGTCGGGGTGCCTCGCCGCCTTAAGCCGCTTCGTCTCGAGGCTCGGTGAGAAGGGCCTGCCCCTCTACCGGCTGCTCAAGAAGCACGAACGCTTATCTTGGACCGCCGAGGCCCAGGAAGCGCTCGACAAGCTGAAGGCGTCTCTGACACACGCCCCAATCCTTACGCCGCCGCGAGACGGCGAACCCCTCCAACTCTACGTGGCCGCAACCACCCAGGTGGTCAGCGCCGTGATCGTTGTGGAGCGCACGGAGGAAGGGCATACCTTGCACGTGCGAGAGGCCGGTCTACTACATCAGCGAAGTCCTGTCGGACACGAAGACGCGCTACCCCCAGGTCCAGAAGCTGTTGTACGCGGTAGTCCTCGCGCGGCGCAAGCTCCGCCACTACTTCGAGGCCCACCCAGTTACGGTGGTCTCTTCCTTCCCGCTAGGAGAGATCATTCGCAACCCCGATGCGGCAGGCAGAATTGCTAAGTGGTCAGTGGAGTTGATGGGCGAGACGCTCGCCTACGCTCCGCGCAAGGCCATCAAGTCGCAAATCCTAGCCGATTTCGTCGCTGAGTGGACGGACACGCAGCTGCCGCCCCCTCAGATTCAAGCGGAATGCTGGACTCTGTTCTTCGACGGCTCGGTGATGAAGACAGGAGCGGGCGCGGGCCTGCTCTTCGTGTCACCCCTCGGGGAACACATGCGCTACGCAAGGCGTCTCCACTTCCCCGCATCTAACAATATGGCGGAATACGAGGCCCTTCTCTCGCGGCCTCAAAATCGCCATTGAGTTGGGCATCAAGCGCCTCGACGTGCGAGGGGATTCGCAGCTCGTGATCGATCAAGTCATGAAGAACGCGAGCTGCCACGACGACAAGATGGAGGCTTACTGTAAAGCCGTGCGGGCCCTCGAAGACAAGTTCTACGGCATCGAGCTTAATCATGTACCCCGCCGGTACAACGAGGAAGCAGACGAGCTGGCAAAAATAGCGTCCGGGCGGATCACCGTTCCCCCGAACGTTTTCGCACGCGACATCGCGCAGCCCTCGGTCACCTTCGAGCCCTACCCCTCGAGCGACGGCGGACCCTCGGGGGCTCCCTCGAATCCAGCGGGTGCCGAACCCATGGAAGAGGACCCCTCGAACGAGGCGTACGTGCTCTCCCTTCTCGAGGAGTACGGCTCCCACGAGGCTGTCGCGATGGACATCGAACCGGCTCCCGTCCAGGCGGACTGGCGGGAGAAGTACATCGCCTGGATCGCACGAGGGGAACTCCCCGCAGACCGGGCCACAGCCAGGCGCATCGCCAGGATGGCCAAGTCATTCACCCTCGTCGACGGCGAGCTGTACAAGCGCGCCGCGTCAGGCATCCTCCAGCGGTGTATACCCATTCCCGAGGGGCGCGAGCTCCTACGGGACATCCACGCGGGAATCTGTGGCCACCACGCCGCGCCGCGCACCCTCGTTGGCAACGCGTTCCGCCAGGGCTTCTACTGGCCTTCCGCGGTCACGGATGCCAGCGAAATTGTGCGCACCTGCGAGGGGTGCCAGTTCTACGCCCGCAAAACCAACTTGCCCGCTCACGCTCTGCAAACGATCCCCGTAACATGGCCGTTCGCCGTGTGGGGGTTGGACATCGTCGGGCCCCTGCGGAAGGCGCCCGGGGGCTTCACCCACCTGCTTGTCGCGATCGACAAGTTCTCCAAGTGGGTGGAAGTGCGCCCCATCACGAATTTGAGGGCTGAGCAGGCGGTCACGTTCTTCACCGACATCGTCTACCGCTTTGGAGTGCCAAACTCCATCATCACGGACAACGGGTCCCAGTTCACGGGCCGGAAGTTCTTGGAGTTTTGCGACAAGTTCCACATCCGCGTGGATTGGGCAGCTGTGGCACACCCACAGACCAACGACCAAGTAGAGCGTGCCAACGGCATGATTCTGCAAGGCCTCAAGCCCCGAATTTTTGACCATCTCAACAAATCTGGCCGAAAATGGCTCCAAGAACTACCGGCAGTCGTGTGGAGCCTAAGGACAACCCCAAGCAGAGCCACCGGGTTCACCCCGTTTTTCCTGGTCCATGGCGCGGAGGCCGTCCTCCCCACGGACCTGGAATATGGGTCGCCCAGGATTCGAGGCTACGACAAAGAGGCTAACCAGCGAGCCCGTGAGGACTCACTGGACCAGCTAGACGAAGTACGCCTCGTGGCGTTGATGCACTCCGCAAGGTATCAACAGTCCCTACGACGCTACCAAGCACGCAAGATACGTCGCAGGGATTTCAGCGAGGGGGACTTGGTCCTAAGGCTACGCCAAGACAACCGAGGGCGCCACAAGCTATCGCCCCCATGGGAGGGACCCTACGTCGTGGTGAAGGTGCTCAAACCGGCACATACAAGGCGGCCAACGAGGACGGCGAAGAACTCACCAACGCTTGGAATATCCAACAGCTACGTCGCTTCTACCCTTAACTAGGATTTCCAAGTATTTTCTGTTGTAAAAAACGCATGGCCAACGCCCAGTTGGTGTCACCTATGTAAATACTCCAAGTCTAATAAAAGGGCAACTCGGCTTTCCCCTGAAACCCAAGTTACCCTCGGGGGCTACTGCGGGGGGCACCCCCCCCAAATGGTCCCATTTTTTTCGCGCAAAAAACGTAACAACACGCGCTAAGTTTGTTACCTACTTCAACCTCGAGCCATGATTCGAACAGGGCGCAGGTGGCACAGCGGAAGGAGCGTGCGAGCCGAGAGACCCTACGCCGCGTGGCTATGGCCCGTCTCTCTCGCCTCCAACCCAGCGGGCCCCCTGCGAAAAACGAACTCCCCTAACTAGAATCTACTCAGGAAGAAGGAGAAACAAAAAGCGTAATAAGCAAACGATTTCATTTACAAGCAATCGCCCATGTTCATGAAATGACCCGTTTATTTACAAAAGGCCACGAGGCCGAATTTCGATACACATAAACAAAAAACGGGCCTAGCGCCCGCATGCTTTCGGGCGGGTAGAGCGGCGAAGATCGGCGGCGTCCGGAAGAGGAATTCTTCGAAGGCCTCGGCGAGCGACCCGGCGGCGTCGCAACAAGCGCGTCCGCACGCTCCATGGCCACCTCGTCCTCGACGCCCTCGGGCACGATGTAGCCTTCCGCCACCGCCTCGAGGTTGACCTCGTAGTGGGATCGCACCACTCCGAGGGCCTTCTCGCACGCCTAGATGCAACGCCCGGCGCATCCGCTCCGTGACGTGGCCGCCGAGGGCGCGCGCAGCGGCCGGCCGCCGAGTCGCCGGCCTGGGCCTCGCCTTCCTCGACGACGCGGCAAGTCTCGAGGGCCGCGTCACGCAGCCTCCCGGCAGCCTCCCGCTCAGAGGAGTTGTAAGAAGCCCGAGGGCCTCAGCCCGCCCAGCAGCGTGCCCCAAGGCAGTGCGCAAGCCTGGAATCATCAAGACGACAAGAAATCAGAAAGGGAGAAGCGAACCCTCTAAAGCAAAAAACCAACAAACAGAGTCGAAAAGTCTCACCCTCGACTTGCTTCCTCTCCAGATCGAGGTCGCGGCGCGCGGACTCGAGTGCCAGCTCGAGACGCTGGACGGCCTCGCCTTGCTCGCGGAGGGCCAGCTCCTGGCTGGCGTTGCTGATGCTGAGCGAGAGCGCTTCATCCTCAACCTTGGAGAATGCGGCGTTCCGCTCCTCCAGCGACTTCTCCGCCGCTCGCGAGCAACGCGCTCCCGCTCCCGGCCGCCGGCCGGCGTCGCCAAGGGCGCCTCGCCTCTTGCCGGAGCCGCCCCTCGCCCCCCGGCGGGCGACGCGCTCCCCGCCGAAGCCGCTCCTCTCGCGGCGACGAGAGCCGCGACCTTGGCGTCGAGGGCGGCCCTCGGGTTGTCGGCCTCCTTGGCGCGCCGTTCCAACCCACGCGCCCGCTCCTCGGCCCGGCGCCGCCGCGCCTCGCGCCCTCGAGCAACGTGCGGAGCTCCCGGGTCTCGGCGCGAGCGGTGGCCACCTCCGCCTCCCGCCTGGCGGCCGGCCGTCCGCGTCTTGTCCGTGTCCTCGCGCGCGTTCCACAGCCGCCTCGTCGCGATCGATGAGGGCCGCGCGGATCCGCTCGAGACTCGAGTGACGCGCCGTGTCCCGCCTCGAGCTCTCGGGAAGCACGTCGCACCACGCCATTGCCCGCACACCGCCCACCGTCCGGCGTCCTGAGAGCATCCGCAAGCGCGTCGAAAGCGCTGCATCGCTCCCGGAGCTGGCGGGCCTCGGCGTTCACCTGGTCGAACGCGTCGTACTTCTCATGGGCGCGGCGCTCGAGCTCCTTGCATACGCACATCGAATCTCGTAAGTGCCAAGGCTTGAATGCGGCACACGAAAACGAAAAAGGAAAAAAGACGAGCAACCGTGGCTCACCTGGAAGACGAGCCAGGCCGGGCCGCCGTGGACCTGCAGCGCCTCGTTCAACGCGCGGTTGAGCGTGGCGCCGTGGTTCCGGAGCTCGCCCCGCAGCTCCCCGCTCCCCCCGGCGTCGGCGAACGCAGGGGGATCCTCCGCGGCCCCCCCACCGGGCGGGCGACCGGCGTGGGAGGACGAGGCCTCGGCACCGTGCCCTTGACCCCCCACCGCCAGTGACCCTCGCGCCGCCCTCACGAGGGCCCCCCTCCGGGGGTCGGGGGGGGAGCTCGTGGGCCGCCTAGCCCACCGGTTCCACCCGTGCGGCGGGGAGTCATCCGAGAGCTCCACCACCTCCGCCCGGAGACCGCCGGCGAGCGGAGCCGCTTGCGCCGCCTCCGCCGGCACCTCCACCGCGCCTCCGCAGCCCACGGGCACCCGTTGTGGCGCCGTGGCCGCCGCCTCCGGCCGTGCCGCCGCATCCGCGGGCGCTCCCGCAAGATGCGCCCGCTCCACCTCCTCCGTAGTGGCCGCCACCGCGGGCGACACCTCCACCGCAGCCACCGCCGCGGCCCGCGCCTCCGTGGCGACCGGCGCCGGCCGCCCCCGGCGACCTCCGGCCGCGCCGCGGCGGGCCGATCCGCCGGCCGGGCCTCGAGGCCCCGGGGCCCGGTCTTGCGAGCTCGTGCCCGCCGCCGCGTTTGTCCCCGGGCGTGATCCCCTCGACGAGCGCCGCCGGGTGGGGATTGACGCGTCCGTCCTCAGCACCTTGGCCGGTGCAAGAGGAGGAACGGTTGGCACCGCCCTGCGCAGACGCGAACGGAGGGTTAGAGCATCTAATAACCAGCAAACTAAAGCCAAAACAAAGGAAGACAGGCTCCTTACCTCGCGGAGGAAAAGGCCCGCTTCCTTTTCCTCGAGGCCTCCGCGGACGAGGCCGGCGCGGCGGCCGCGCGCGCGCGGCAGCCCTCTCCCCGACGGCCGCCGCCGCACGCGCGGGCACGCCCGCCCGCGCGCGTGGGCGCGCCCGATGTCGCACCCCCCGACGACGCCACCGCGCGCGGGGGCACGCTCGCCCGCGCGCGGTGCACGCCCGCCGACGCGCCCCTTGACGACGACGCCGCGCGCGCGCGGACGCGCTCCCTCCGCGCGCAGGCACGCTCGACGCGCGCACACGCGCGCGTCCGCCGCGCGTACCTCCGCGGCACGCGTCGGCACCCTCCGCGGCGCGCGCCGCTCCCGACGACGAATGCCCGCGGCGGCGGGCGCCGTGCGCCCGCCCCGCACGAAACCACCCCCCGACGCCGGCGCGGGTTCCGGCGACGGGGGGCGCGGCCGCCACCGTCCGAGGGGGCCCTCCCCCTCGGACTCTTCCTCCTCGTCCCGCTCCGAGGACGAGGGCTCCTCGATGTCGGGGAGGAGAGCCCCCGCCTCCTCCCGCCGCCGCACTCCGCGGACCGTGCGTCGCGGCGCGCTTGGCGACGCCCGGCGTGCTCCCTCTTGCGCGCCGCCCGCTCCTGCTGCTCCCGCTGCGCCGCCCGGCCGAGCGCACGGGAATCGGGGGTGGGTGGAACGGATTTGGCGATGTTGAACTCCACCAGCTGCGCGCAAGAGCGACAATGGCGCATCAGGAAACGGAAGCAAGAACAAGGACTAAAGCGAAATCGGGGAACCCAACTCACCCGCGGGCCCGTAGGGAGCATCTCGATGTCCCACGGGGTCCGACCCGCAGGTGGCGACGTCCTGGTGTCGACGGCGCTCCGCGCCCGGTGAGCGCGCACGGCCGCTCCGGCGGCGTCGGGGAGCATCCGCGATCTCGCCACGTCAACGGGGTTGGCCGCCTCTCGTCATCTCGAAGATGCGGAGCGGCCTCTCCATCAACGGCACGATTCGCCGGTGATGAAGGAAGGCGAGGACGCCCATCGCGTTGAGCCCTTCCCTCGCCGCCCGCCGCGCGAGGCGGAGAGGACGGACTCTTGCCGCGCCCGATGATTGGCCGTAGGCAACCCGTAGCCCCAGGAGTCCGGCCTCTTCTTGAACACCCGGCCGGTGTAGGGAGGGAGGCCGGGCTCGGCGTTGCGCAGGTAAAACCATCCCCACTCCCACCGGCGTTGTTCGTCGTCATGGTGCGGGGGGATGTAGAAATCCTTGAGCCGCCCCCGCGGGGCAAGCGACATCCCGCCGGCGCGCACCGCGCGGCGGGTCCCTCGCTCCGACGTGGGCCGCGTGATGAGCTCCCCGCGGAAGAGGTGTACCCGCAGCTCCCAATTGACTGGGATCCCCAGGTACCCTTCGCAACGCCCACGAAAGTGGCCGCCCTCGAGATCGCGTTGGGGGGGAAGTTGTGCGGCTCCACCCCCGTAGTAGTGGCACATTGCCCGCATAAAGGTGCTCGCTGGCGTGTTGAAGCCGCGCTCGTGGTAGCGGAGGAAGCTCACCACGTAGCCCTCCGGCGGGTTGGGCTCGAGGTGCGTCGCCGGCGGCACGATCCACTCCGCCGGCGCCCTTCTTCGTTGGCCGACACCGGCCGGCGGCGACCAACCTCGCCAAGCGCGAGCCGGGTCACCGTCGACCTCTCCCAGGCGTACGGCTCCAAGATCCTAATGGGAAGCTGAGGCGGCGCCATGAGGGGGGACGAGCGAATGCGAAGGCGAAGGACAAGGAAACGAGGAAAAAGCTCTAAGCAGCAAGCCCGCGCGATGGCAAGAGCAGGACGAAGGCGAAGGGACGAGAGACTGAAAACGGTGAGAAGCCAAGGTAAAAAACCGCCGTCCCTTCCCGCAGTTTTATAGGCAACGGGCGAGTTCTCCGGAGCGGACGCCCCGCCAGCATTAACTGCAGGAATCTTTCCATCGCGTCGACGGGCGGGCCCCACCACGACCGCAGCGGCTCTAACACTGCAGGCGGGTCATCATTACGGCGAGACCGGCAGCGACCGAGGCAAAACCGTCACGTCTGCCGGCCACGCCGCCCACTACACGCGCGCGCGCGGCCGCAACGCCTAAAAAGGCGCGCCCGCGCTGCAAAACCGCGGCCACGACCGCAAGGCAGTTAAATGCCCGGGCCCCTTGCCAAGCAAGGAGAGCCCTCGAGCGAGGCGAACCCTCAAACTCGAAACAAGGCGACCCTCGTTGGGATATCAGCGTGAGAAGGTCGTCCGGGACCTGCTCGACGTAGAGCAGACCACCGCGGGCACCCATGCCACGTAGGACCCTCGAGCGGCATGACCCTCAACTCGAAACAAGGCGACCCTCGTTGGGATATCAGCGTGAGAAGGTCGTCCGGGACCTGCTCGACGTAGAGCAGACCACCGCGGGCACCCATGCCACGTAGGACCCTCGAGCGGCATGACCCTCAACTCGAAACAAGGCGACCCTCGATGGGATATCAGCGTGAGAAGGTCGTCCGGGACCTGCTCGACGTAGAGCAGACCACCACGGGCACCCATGCCACGTAGGACCCTCGAGCGGCATGACCCTCAACTCGAAACAAGGCGACCCTCGTTGGGATATCAGCGTGAGAAGGTCGTCCGGGACCTGCTCGACGTAGAGCAGACCACCGCGGGCACCCATGCCACGTAGGACCCTCGAGCGGCATGAACCCCAACTCGAGACAATGTCAACCCTCTAAAAGAAGGCACGCGCGTAAGAGGATCGCCCAGGTCACGCTTGAAATAGAGCGACACCGAAAGCACTCATGCCGCGCCGTGCTGCCAACAAGCACCTCGAGGGCTGGCACGTCCAGACCCCTCGACGGCCGCAAACGCGAAAAGACGGGGCTGTCCATGCACGGCCCCGCACGGCCTTACTGATCAGAGGTTCGAAGCCTGACCCTCGACGGGTTCGAACAAGCGCCCCAGATCACAGAGTTAGGGAACGACGAGGGCACGCGCATCCGAGCCGTTCCTCGAGCCCGTCGGCTCGAGGGTGCCCCACATGTCGTGTTCGAGAGCCAGCGAGGGCAGCTAGCCGGGGGGATCCCACCGAGGGAGAGCTTCCGCGCCCTCGGTCCCTAGCGAACGGGACCGAGCCCCACCTAGCAAACCCACGCAAGCGCTTCCATGGACGTGTCTCCGGACCGCGCAGGCCTACCCTTATCGAACGGGGCATGGACGTCCACTTGAACCACCCGCTAGCGGCTCGATGAGGGATCCGCGATTCGCGACCCGCTCGATGGGAGTCGTGGAAACCTCACCCTCCGTCCCGCGGAGGGACGGCGAGGGCGCGATAAAAAACAAGTCGTCGGGCTCGACCCGATCGCCTCGAACGAGCCAAGGCTCGGGGGCTTGACGCACGGCTACACCTCCTTGAAATTGCACCCGCCGGGAGACAAGGACGAGGGGAGCGTGCACCCCCGATGCCGCCGGAAATACCGCCGATGTCTTTGGTTGGCATATGTGCCACGCCTTTCCGACCGAATTGCTCGCGGTTAACCCCCCGCAGAGAGCCCACACTCCGCAGGCTTCGGGGCTAGACCCGCGGGTCCGCCGACGCGGCCCCACGGAAAGCGTTCGCAAACAAGGAGGGAAGAACGTCCTATCGGTAGGTTCCGGCACCGCGGGAGCCTCAATGGCAAACCCGCGGATGCTCGGGGGCTACCGTCGGGGACCGCCCCTAGGGGTCCCCTTAAACGATGGGGGAACCCTCACTTAAATCCCCGCATCGAAATAAGCTAAGCCTAACAATGCAGAAGCTAACCATGCAGACATGGCCCATGCGGCGAGACTCCGGAGGCCCACCAAGACGGCCCGTCCGGGAAGACCCCTCGAGCAGGCACCGCCTCGCCCGAGGGCACGCTCCTCCTCGAGCGGGCTCCGCCCCGTTCGAGGGGCAACCCCCCTCCTCGAACGGACTCCGCCCCGTTCGAGGGGCGACCCTTCCCTCGAGCGGTCCCGCCCCGCTCGAGGGCACGCTCGCCCTCGAGCGAGTCCCGTCTCGCTCGAGGGTCCGCTCCGCCCTCGGGCCGGGGCCCGCCACGCTCACGGGCGCGCCGCACGCGTGCGCCGGCCCCGTACTTGGGCATTTAACGCCCCGACGCCGCAGGCGGCGCCATCATGCGCCCGGGGCTCACGCCCCGTGCCGCCGCACCAACTCCCCAGGGAGGAGCCCATCCCCGCCACTGTGGGATGGACTGTGCGGTACGGCCGGTGTCAGTCCCGTGACACCGCGCGCCCACTACTGTACGGCTAACGCGCCCGACCCTCGAAAGGGGGCCGCGCGCGCCCTCGATTCCACTTTCCCGTGACCTTGCAGGTTAGGTAAGGGGCGCTAGGCCGGTGGATGGCCATCCCGGTCACTGTAACTGCGCAGCCGCCGTACCCACGCATGCAGGCGCACGCCTGACTCCGCAGGCGCACGCCCGGGCACTGCAGCAACCACTCCACCACCGCAGAGCTCATTGGGAAGGAACGCCGTTCTGCCCGCTCCTATACCCCGTATCGGCCGTCATCAGCACCTCCCTCGAAGCCTATCAGGGAAGATCACCGCCATCTGCTGCCTCCTACCCTCGTACCGCCACTGTTCGGGTACGGGGTAGGCCATCATGGCCGGATCGCAGCGAAGATCGTCCGGACGGCCGCCCGCTCTACACCGTAGCACGACGTGCTCCCACACGTAGCTAGGTAGCGCGGCGTGCATGTAACTCGCCGCCCCCTTGGCCTATAAAAGGGGAGGCGAGCCCCCAGCCGCGGGGAGGGAGAGAGGATCGGGGGAACGAGCACAGTCGAACACAACGCATCGTGCACTCACTCTCTTATTCTCCCACAACATCTCCAACCACTCTCACAGGGACTTGGAAGCCACGCTTCCTCTCCCGCCTTGCTTGTACTTGCCCCACTACAAGCACCCCCGGTGCTGAAGCAATATAGTGCCACGAGCACGCCCCTGCTGGACGTACGGCCCCCTCGGCCGGAACCAGGATAAAACCTTGTGTCATTTGTTGCTTGGCATCGACCATTGAGGGATAGACCTAGGCGTTATCTACTGGTTAGTGTCGGGACCATATTCCGCACCGACAACAAGAACAAAAACCGATGTTTGGTGAAGCCGAGGGTTATGTTCTGGAGGACCCGGTTCAACCGCCTCCCCAGGCCGGTCAAACCGGGCATCCCGGTCAGACCGCCCTCTCGGGCCGGTTAGACCGCCCCTCGGGGGGCAACCTGATTTCGGCTATTGTTTCTTCCAAAATTGTTGAGGACGAAGTGGTAGATTAGAGAACACCTCTGGTTAAGTATTTGCAGGATCCTAAAAGTATGAGTGACAGAAAAGTCCGATGATGGGCACTTAAGTTTGTTTTAGATGGTGATGAGTTGTATCGTTGGACGATAGATGATTTGCTTTTAAAGTGTTTGGGTCCTGATCAAGCAAGATTAGCTATGGCAGAGGTACATGAGGGGATTTGTGGTACTCATCAATCAGCTCTGAAGATGAAATGGCTTCTTAGGCGAGTTTGCTTTTATTGGCCTACTATGATAGCCGATTGTTTTAGGTATTACAAAGGATGTGAAGAGTGTCAAAAGCACGGAGATGTTCAGTTGGTGCATGCTGCAATGTTGCATCCAATTATCAAGCCTTGGCCATTCAGAGGTTGGGGATTGGATTTCATTGGCAAGATACATCCTCCATCGACTAAAGAACATTGCTTTGTGATTGTGGCAACTGATTATTTTACCAAGTGGACTGAAGCAATTCCTCTCAAGAATATGACACATAAGGAGGTGATTGGGTTTATTACGAAGCATATTATACATAGATTTGGCATTCCTAGGACTTTAACTACGGATCAAGGTACTTCATTTGTGGCTAAAGAGGTGCGTGATTTTGTCAATTCTTATGGTATTAAGTTGCTCAATTCATCCCCATATTATGCTCAAGCTAATGGTCAAGCCGAGTCTAGTAATAAAACACTAGTTAAGCTCATTAAGAAGAAGATAGAGGACGATCCTAAAAGATGGCATGAAGTGTTATTCGAAGCTTTATGGCTCATCGCATCTCTAAGCATGGGGCTACTAAAGTTAGTCCTTTTGAGCTTGTGTATGGTCAAGAGGCCGTTTTACCTGTTGAGGTGAATCTGGGCGCATATAGAATTGCAAGCAAAATGATCTTAGTGTTGACACATATCATGCTTTGATGATGGATAACATTGATGAAGTGACTGACAAGCATTTGGAAGCTTTGGAAGCAATTAAGAAAGATAAAAGGCGAGTTGCTAGAGCTTATAATAAGACGGGTTAAAGCTAAGTCTTTTCAAGTAGGAGATTTGGTTTGGAAAACTATTTTGCCTATAGGCTAAGAGCAACAAGTTTGGTAAATGGTCTCCAAGTTGGGAAGGTCCATACAGGGTTGTGAGAGTTTGCTCTGGAAATTCCTATATGGTGGAATCATTGTAAGGACAACAGCTGCCTAGGGCACTCAATGGAAGATATCTGAAGAAATTTTATCCAAGTGTATGGCAAGATGCTTGAAGGTTCATGGCCAGTTTCTGTGACAATCGCCCTTAGCATAAAAAAATGGCCGACAATAGTATTGTGGTCCTTAGAGTTATTTTTTTAGCACGCAAGCTTTACTAAAAAACAGGGGGCATGTGTTGACAACCAAACTTGGCAAAGGCCGACTCGGGTCAGGCAGGCCGGTTAGACCGGGTCCTTGGGGCGGTTTGACCGGGTGTTCTATAGCCGGTCTGGCACAAAGGGGCCAGACGGTCTAACCGCCCCCCCGGGGCGGTCTAACCGGGTCACCCCGATTTCGGGTAGAATTAGGAGTTTAGCTTGATTCCGAGTTGTAAAGTGCTATTTGCAGGGCAAGACCTCCCACCCTATAAATATAAAGGGTCGTGGCCAATTGAGAGCTATCATCCAATCGAACATTTCAATTTTATCTTATTTCCTCCAAACCCTAGCTTTTTCAACCTCCATTGATATCCTCCTTCGTCTCCACAATGGTTGAGGGAGTTCTGAGTGGCCTGCCGATCTCAGAACAACCCTAGGCGCACTGTTCCTGACGGGGTCCCTCCCGGAGCAGCAAACCTAGGTTTTTCGGCATTCTTCCTGTCCAAGGCGGTTAGACCGCCCCCAGGCGGTTAGATCGGACCGTGTTGGGAAGCTCGGTGAGTAGATTTCCGACGACTGCGATCTAGCGCACTCGTGTGTTCGACCGGAAAAAGCATCAACAACAACATACAAGACTTTGAAGATGAAGAATTGGTTGATAAAGAAGACTTCAAAGAAGAGATGAATGCGTACATAGTTAAAGGATCACGTGTTCCACATGATGAGTTGAAGAAATTGCAAGATGGTGATGAAGAGGCAACTACACTTGTTGAGATTGATTTGGACGATGCTCGTCCTCGAGTATAAAAGAGAGGGGAAATGACTTCTAAAGTAAGTATAAATTCTATAATCTTGCGAAATATTTGAATTTCCATCGAGAATTTTACTCCATACTCAAATTGGGTTGTGGACAAGGAGGTGATCACAAAAAGATGTTTTTGGTTTAGGGTGGATGCCTAGCGAAGTTTGTGAAATTTTCGATGGGAAAACCCACAATGCATGGACAAAAAGGCCAGCATGAAAAAGTTACACAAAGGAATGACCAGCTTCTTAGTCTCGAACCACATAAATAAATCCTTATCCAACTCATCAAAACATATGTTTGCAATCTACGGGTTTTGTTATCATAAAACATATATGTATGCGTCTTTGGTAGGTAGAACTTTGCAAGAGCATCACAAATATGTAGATAGCATAAAAGTTAAGTTTTCATAAAAACAACAAGTTATCCGGCTATCCATAAACTTAAATCAAAGAGCAAAGATATGTATGTGGGTCTAGATCATAGAAATAAAAGAGCCGGTATTTAAATTAATTTCAGATCATATTGGAGAGAGCAATTAGCCATGACATGTATAACTTCATGTAGGTAAAACAAAGCGGCAACTTTCAACATCTTTCCGTAAGCATAGGCAACATAAACATCGAGGTGAACACATGGTCATGCCTATCTATTAAAAGTAAAAAGAAACCTAGGTTGTGCTCCTAGTAGCCATGTTATTGTTGGAAGGGAAAAACAAAAGGTTGCACCTAGTTGAGGTTGAAGGCATACTTACAAGCATTTATGTTTGGAAAAGAGAAGGTCTATAGAGGTGTTACCATACTTTGTAGTTCTTCGTTGCCTTCTTCCGACATCTCCATGTATCAATGTGGTTTTGCTTTTCTCTTGATTTATCAGTGCTCCTAAACTTCTGAATCTTATCTTGTATGCTTAATGGAGTCATTGGTCGCCCTTCTCTTCAATGTTGTCATCACCATTTCCTCTTTCTTGTTCTCATCATCTCCTTGTTGTCTCTTTTTCATGGATTTCCCCCTCTGTCCGGAACAGAACATATATCTAAATATAGCTCTATTGAAAAGTTTATGAAATTACCTTTCCAACGTGTGGTCATTCTTCAAAAATGGAGTTCAAACAAGGGTGCTATGTCCGTTTTACTTCAGCACTGTGTGCTGTCGAAAACTGATTTCAGGACGTGTTGCACTCGGTGATTCGGGCATAACCACTTGTAGGAACCTCCGATTGTCTTGATTCTTGATTTGTTGGAATCCTAACTTCATGGGGCTTCTAAATATCCAGAAATATCCATTGTTTTCCATTTCGATACCATGCAGAATTTTGATGAGATCGGTGGCTTCTTGCGCATTGATCCGGAGATGTTAATGATCTTGATTATTCTATCTTCTAGAACGTCATGTTGCACTTCCGTGTTGAAGATTCAGGGTCTCCCCCATGTTTAGCATTTTGCTAGTCATGGAAAAAGAACACAAAGCATTTTTATCTTAGCCATCCTTCAATTTCCTTGTAGTGAGAGTCTTTATCTTGCCTGCAAGACATTTTAAACGCACATTCTACCCCCAAGGTAACGGTTGGGAGTAGATAGAATTGCCAACAATCCAACAATGTCTCCTGAGATTCTTAACTTGTGGCATAATTAGTCTAATGAGGAATAAAAACCTAATGAGTGTACGTGGTGCAAGGTGTGTATGCACATGAGAGGAGAGCATATAAACAAAGACAATGTTTTCACCTAGTTCTAAACACCATGTTTACAACTAGGTTGCCGAATTTCTCCATAGCCATAAAGATTTATTTATCAAGGGTTAAAACACCATGTCTATCCCTAAATCAATAACTCTTATAACACAAGAAAAATTAAGCGCATTGCAGAGCTTATAAACTAACCAATGCAACATGAAAATATATGAAAAGCTAGCAAGGTTTATCGAACTTAATGATGATGGTCCGCAATCATGTTTAAACACCACGTTTACACAAGATCACAAAAGGAAAATGCCCAGCTGGAGCATTAACATGGATATGAAAGCATACATCATCGAGCCTTAAAACAACCAAGCCAACTATATGGAAAACATGTACATGCAAAGAAACATCACGTTGATAACAAAATGCAATGCATGCAAATAAATAAATATGAGCATGATCATGATGGTGGTTCTAAAAAGAAAACTAAACTTAGATTAATAACCACAAGTTGATCATCATAATATGGTGCCATGCTTTATTCTCTCTAAGAAAGGAATAAAAACATAAAGAAACGGGTTGCCTCCCGAAAAGCGCTTCATTTAAAGTCATAGAGCTCAACTTTCTCACATACCTTCTTTTCGTCGCATAACCATGACCCTTCATGCAAGAAGAAAAGGCACCAGTGTAGCTTTAATTTACTTCCCATGTTGTGCTTGATCACTTATAGAAGACTTGCCCAAGGCATCCTTTTGTTTCAACTCATCATTCTCATCCTGCAAGCGATCAACATAATGTGCAAGTTCCAGATTCTTCAAAGCATGCAATTCACAGGTAGAGAAAGATGTAAGAATCGATTCTTTCAATTTAACCTCAAGAGAAATAGTATAAGCATGCATCTCATCAATTTTCTCATGCAAAATAGGGCAAGAAGTGCACGCACCTAGCAAAGCAGGTCTAGCCTTAAGCTCAACCACTTCAACCCTAAGCACATCTAGTTCCTCACACTTAGAGGCATGCTTTTCCTTAAACAAAGCAAGATCAGCAAGGAAAATAGGACAATCAGCACATTCAACTTCATCAGAAACAACAGGTGAAGCTTTCAGGGAATCAATTTCAAGTTTAGCATCCAAGTTCTGTGTTTCTAACTCAGCCACTCTAGTCCTAGCATCCTCAAGCGAAGCCCTAAGTTCTTTCTTCATCTTTTTGGACTCTCTAAGCATGTCATCATGATTATCGAGCAACAAGCCAAGCTATTCATTCTCCTGACGCAAAAAGGGAAGTTCATCACGCACCTCGACGTCGGACTCGGAGTCCGAGTCGCTCTGTGTGCTCTTCTTGCTGCCTGAGCTCAGCGCCATGGTGCAGAAACCGTCTCTAGCGAAGTAGCTCAACCCGCTCAGGTTCTTGGGCGATTTCATCGCCGAAGTAAAATGGACATAACTCTATTGTCCGTAGTCCGATTTGGGCAAATAAAGACTCGTTGGAAAGGAAATTTTGTGCAATACGCAATGGAGTAGAGCTTGGTTATACTTTCTATTTTGGACACTAAAGAAAAGTTCATGGAGTGAAGGCAGCACCGAAGGGTGATAAAGAAGGAGACAACGATGAAGCAAAAGGATGCCTTGGGCAAGTCTTCTATAAGTGATCAAGCACAACATGGGAAGTAAATTAAAGATGCATTGGTACTTTTTCTTCTTGCATGAAGGGCCATGGCTATGCGACGAAAGGAAGGTATGTGAGAAAGTCGAGCTCTGTGACATTAAATGAAGCACTTTTCGGGAGGCAACCCGTTTCTTTATGTTTTATTCCTTTCTTAGAGAGAATAAAGAACGGCACCTTCTTACGATGATCAACTTGTGGTTATTAATCTAATTTTAGTTTTTTTTAGAACCACCATCATGTTCATGATCATATTTATTTATTTGCATGCATTGCATTTTGTTATCAACGTGATGTTTCTTTGCATATACATGTTTTGCACATAGTTGGCTTGGTTGTTTTATATACTTAATGATGTATGCTTCATTTTTCATGTTAATGCTTCATAAGACCTTATGAGTATTTTCCTTTTGTGATCTTGTGTAAACGTGGTGTTTAAACATGATTGCACACCATCATCGTTAAGTTTGATCAACCTTGCTAGCTTTTCATATGTTTTCATGTTGCATTAGTTAGTTTATAAGCTTTGCAATGCGCTTAACTTTTATTGTGCTATAAGAGTTATTGATTTAGGGATAGACATGGTGTTTAACCCTAGATTTATCAACCTTTATGGCTATGGAGAAATTCGGCAACATAGTTGTAAACATGGTGTTTAGAACTAGGTGAAAACATTGTCTTTGTTTATATGCTTTCCTATCATGTGCATACACATCTTGCACCATGTACACTCATTAGGTTTTTATTTTTCATTAGACTAATTATGCCACAAGTTAAGAATCTTAGGAGACATTGTTAGATTGTTGGCAATTCTATCTACTACCAACCGTCACCTTGGGGGTAGAATGTGCGCCTAAAACGTCTTGCATGCAAGATAGAGACTCTCACTACAAGGAAATTGAAGGATGTCTAATATAAAAATGCTTTATCTTCTTCTTCCATGCCTAGCAAAATGCTAAGCATGGGGGAGACTGTAACACCCTGAAATTTCTTGATTTCAGGATGTTAATAGGAAGAACAATAAAAACAACGATTTCTCATAATTTTAAAATTTGTCGAACATTTATTTTCTCTACAGGAAATTTAGTAAAGAAGATTGATTGTTTTTATAAAATAAATAAAATTCTTTATTTCTAAAATAAATAAAATGCTCTAAAATAAATAAATAAATTGAGTGTCGCTTTATTTGGGTTGCTTTTGGTTTTGTTTTGTTGTGTTTTCAAAATCTTTCAAAAAGATGTAATCACAATCTCGTCCTCTCTCTTTATCTAGCTTCCCTATATATCACTCCCTTTTAATTCCAACTAGTCGATCTTTATCTAGCTCATCATTCTCTTTTCTTTTTCCCGGTAGCTTCCTTAGTCCAGCATTGTAGCATCTCAGCTTGCTTGGCCTGTTTTCCTAAGCAGGCTTCTGCTATCGTATGGACCTCCCTGGGCCCACTACCTCGGTGGGTACCAAGACCAACTACTCGGTGGGCCCCTGGGACTACCCGGCTTGCGCTACACGGCACTTGATAGCGTGGAGCACAAGGACTACGGAGGAGAAGTACTCGGTTAGGAAGCTGTACATGTCCCGCACTGTATAGAAGACTCCTAGACGTACTCGACTAGTACTCTCTCCCTACTCCGACTTGTAACCCTGGCAGGGACCCCTCTACACATCGAATCTCATCTCACGGCGTACAATTACACCATCTTGTAATCGTACCAAATCAGTCCAGAGCTACGCAACATACAGGACGTAGGGTATTACACACCTCGCGGCCGGAACCTATCTAAATTGTGTGCCACGTGTCTCCTCCTTCGAGTTACCGATCTCGGCGAGGCCACATTCATCTACTTCGGGTACTCCCCTTAGTAGGTTGCCGATCTAAAACACCGACAGCTGGCGCGCCAGGTAGGGGCTCTCGCCGGAGATCACATGGCGAACTCGATGGCTCTTGTCTACTTCAAGCCAACCGTCGCCTTCAACCGCGGCGACACCTTCGTTTTCAGCGCTTGGGTTTGCACTGCTGACGGCGTGGGATCCTTCCAGCGCCGCCTCACCATGCCACCCAACCCGGAGACCATCTTCGTGATGCTTCCTGAAGTCATCACAGGCGAACTCGCCGGCAAGTTCGGCGAAATTTCGAGCTCGAGTCCGCTTCCAACTCGAACTTGACGTCTCCATGGGCTATCGCATGTGAGCCGGCTGCTCAGCCATCGCATGTGGTCTCACCATCCCGTGAGCGCTCCACGCGTGGTCCCCGCATCCTCAGCAGGGCCCGCAAGGAGGCTCCTCATTCGCGCCGGGCCGGCAAGGAGCCTGTACCCGAGTACAACTCGGACTCCGACACCGCCCCCGGCCACGCCTCGGACTCCGACCCCCTCTCCGGGTTCTACTCGGAGTCCGCATATGAGTTCGACTTCGGGTCGGACCCGGAGGATCCCGAGTCCGAGGACAACTCTACTGAGCACCCCTTATCAGGTCCAGCCTCTGGGCTGGTTATAACGTCCACACCGGCCGGGAGATTCGTCTACTGGCCAGACCGCAAGGCCGCTGACCTGATAAGTGGGGACTCACGCTACGTCACCTACATCGACTCGCTCCCGTTCCAGGAGGGAACACCGCTAGCCCAGGCTGACTCCAACACACCAACCGAGGTGGCGGCCTTTGAGTCCAGCCTTGGCACCCCTGATCGCCAAGTCTTCATGGCTGCCGGCGACACACCAGGACCTTCAGGGATGGCTCAAGACAAGTACCTTGAAGACATCTCCACAGACGAGCTGTCTGCTGACGCACCTGCAAACGAGACGCCCGCCAACAGAGACGCTCGACGTGAGCGTAACAGGAAGCGCAACGAACGGCGCCGGCGGCTCAGAGACAACCTCCCCATCCGCAACCTAGCGAAAGCTCTCGAGGCGGTCGAAAGAAGAAGCACACTACCCCCGAGCAATGCCTCATGTCGATCACAGTGATCGAGCGCCAGGCTCAGGGAATCCGCGCCGGAGAAGTCATCGCCAAGCTCGCTGAAGACGCTTACTTCATGCGGGTCGACAACAGGGTCAACCAGCCTCCCCCCGCCAGGAACTGCGACAACGAAGCTACATTTTGAGCTCCCAGCTCAGCCCAACCATACTCGCTCAAACGCCAGCGGACCTCCACAGGGCGGCAACAGCAACCGCGAGGTTGTCCCTCACCGCGCCCACGACGGCGGCAGCCGTGACCCTGACGGTGGCGGCAGCGACGACAGGAGCTCCAACCATGGAGCCAACAGGAGGGCCGGCGGCGGCGGCAACAACGGCGGTCGAGACCACGCGAACAGCCACGCCTCCGGTGCCTCACAGGGCGGCTACAACGCCCGCCAGAAGATTGAGGAGCTGCGGCGGAAGAAGTCAACCACCGCAGGCGACAACGACGGCTTCCCCGCCTTCTCACCTCGACTTCGCAACTTGCTCCTCCCTGACAAGTTCAAACCTTTGGGGATCACCAAGTACGACACGAAGCAGGACCCCATTCAGTGGCTCAGGTGCTACGCCCTCTCCATCGAGAACGCTGGCGGCAACAACGACACCAAGTGCCTCTACTTCTCCTTCTGCCTGGACCAAGCTCCACTCACATGGCTCGAGTCGCTGGACAAGCACTCGATCGACAAGTGGGACCAGCTGAAGGAACAGTTCACCAGCAACTTCGCGGGCGCCATGGGCCGATCGGGTACTCGCATGGACCTGGCCATGGTCAAGCAGGAACAAGGCGAGACCCTCCGCAAGTACATGCGCCGCTTCTTCGACAAGCGCGCTACCGTAGTCGACGTCACCTACAAGGAGGTCATCGACATCTTCCAAGACGACCTCTACCACCGCCGCACCTTTGAAGACTTCGGTCGTCGCTGCCCCAAGTCCACCCCCCACCTCAAGGACATGATCACGTCCTGGGCGGATGAAGAAGACAAGGCCAACGCCAAGTACGACGCCATCCGTGGCAAGAACAAGCAGAACACGGGCGGCGGCAGCGGCAACAACGGGAACCAAGGCGGTCGCAACAACAATAACTACTCGGGTCCCAACCGCAAGCGCAAGCCAGACAACACTGTCGCGGCTATCCAGCGCCCTGCGAAGGAGAACTCGAAGAAGAACTCCGGCGGCTTCAAAGACTTGCTGAAGGAGAAGTGCCCGTGGCATCTGAATGGCAACCACACCATCGAGCAGTGCTACCAACTAAGGCATGCACTCAAGAGTACTCCAGAGCCACCGCACCCTCACGACAAAAAGGGCAAGAAGAAGAACGATGGAGACAACAACGACTTCCAGGAACCCGACAAAACTGTCAACGTCCTCTTCGGTGGACTACCCAGCAGGCGGGAGCAAAAGGCTACCCGTCGAAAAGTCATGAGCATTGAACCAGCGGTTCCGACCCCTCTTAGGTGGTCGGAGGTACCCATTACCTTCTGCCGCGTGGATCAATGGACCAGCTTCTCCGAACCAGGACGGTTTCCTCTCGTCCTGAAGCCAGTGGTCGCGGGCTCCAAGCTCAATAAGGTCCTCATCGACGGTGGAAGCGGGCTCAACGTCCTTTTCACCAAGACCTTGAAGAAGATGAAGCTCGACATCACCCATATGCTCACCAAGAGCAACACGCCCTTCTACGGCATCGTCCCCGGTAACGCGGCTATCCCTCTGGGCTCAGTGGTCCTACCAGTTACCTTCGGGGAATCTCGGGACAACTACCGTACCGAGTACATCAAGTTCGAGGTCGCGGACTTCGAGACTTCCTGCCATGCCATCCTCGGCAGACCGGCCATCGCCAAGTTCATGGCGGTGCCCCACTACACCTACTTGGTACTCAAGATGCCAAGCCCAGCGGGTGTACTCTCTCTCCAAGGGGACTTGAGGATCTCCCACGACTGCGATACAGAAGCTGTGGAGATCGCCTCTACAAACCAAGTACCCAACGTGATGATGGAGGTCTACGCTGCGTCGAAGAAGCTTGCTACAAGTGAACTTGACATCCCGGATAAGTCTGACAACGCCAACAAGCCTCAGCTAGCTGAGGAGGTTCTAGTCAAGACGATCGACCTCGAAACAGGCGACTCCAGCAAAACCACCACCTTCGGGGCCGGCCTCGAACCCAAATAGGAAGACGTGCTCATCAACTTCCTCCGGGCTAACCGCGACATCTTCGCGTGGAAGCCAGCGGACATGCCAGGAGTGCCCAGGGAGTTGATCGAGCACTGCCTCAACGTTGATCCTAAGGCCACCCCCAAGAGACAACACCTCCGACGTTTCGCCGACGACAAATGGGATGCCATCAAGAAGGAACTCGCCAAACTACTCGCGGTTGGCTTCATCAGAGAAGTCTTCCATCCTGAGTGGCTTGCCAACCCCGTCCTCGTCCGTAAGAAGAACTCGAATGAGTGGAGGATGTGCGTCGACTACACCGACCTCAACAAGCACTGCCCCAAGGACCCCTTCGGGTTGCCGCGGATTGATCAAGTCATCGACTCCATGGCGACCTGCGACCTGCTCTGCTTCCTCGACTGCTACTCCGGGTACCACCAGATCGCGATCAAGGAAGAAGATTAAGAGAAGACCGCGTTCATCACCCCGTTTGGCGCGTACTGCTACACGACCATGTCCTTCGGGTTGAAGAACACCGACGCTACCTATCAACGAGCTATCCAGGCCTGCTTCAAGAAGCAACTCAACAAGAACGTCGAAGCCTACGTGGATGATGTGGTCGTCAAGACCAGAAACTCCAGTACCCTCATCGACGACCTTGAAGAGACTTTCGCATCCCTGTGCGAGTACCGCTAGAAGCTCAACCCGAACAAGTGCGTCTTCGGCGTACCTTCGGGCAATCTACTCGGCTTCATCATCAGCCAACGCGGCATCGAAGCCAACCACGAGAAGATCTCCGCCATCACCAGCATGAAAGCTCCCACGTGCATCAAAGACGTTCAAAAGCTGACCGGGTGCATGGCGGCCTTGAACAGATTCATCTCGAAGCTTGGAGAACGGGGGCTACCCTTCTTCAAACTACTCAAGCACCAAGAGAAGTTCGTGTGGACTCCAGAGGCGGATCAAGCCCTTGCCCAGCTCAAGGACTTTCTATCGAAGCCACCAGTCCTCACGACTCCTCGCAAAGGCGAGCAGCTACTGCTCTACCTCACTGCGACTACTCATGTGGTCAGTACTGCTATCATCGTTGAGCGGCAGGAAGACAGCCACGCCTACCCAGTCCAGCGCCCAGTCTACTTCATCAGCGAGGTCCTGTCAGAGTCCAAGGCACGCTACCAGCCTGTGCAGAAGCTCCTGTACGCGGTACTCATCACCTCGCGGAAGCTACGACACTACTTCCAGGAGTACTCAATCTTCGTCGTCACCGACTACCCGCTCGGCAACATCCTGCGGAACCAAGATGCTACTGGAAGAATCTCCAAGTGGGCAGTCGAGCTCAGCACCCTCACCATCGACTTCAAGCCACGCACAGCCATCAAGTCGCAGGCGCTAGTCGACTTCATGGCGGAGTGGCGGGAGAACCAGCTGCCTACCCCAACCGTGCGACCAGAGCATTAGTTGATGTACTTTAACGGCTCACTCAACCTCGAGGGCGCAGGTGCAGGGGTACTCCTGATCTCTCCAACAGGCGAACAACTCAAGTACGTCCTGCAGATCTTCTGGAAGGTCTCAAACAACGAAGCCGAGTACGACGCTCTCCTACACGGGCTCCGCCTCGCGGCTTCACTGGGCATCAAACGGCTACTAGTCTACGGCGACTCCGCAGTGGTCATCAACCAAGTCAACAAGTCCTGGTACCGCAACAAGGAGAACATGGACGCCTACTGCCTAGAAGTCCGCAAACTCTAGAACAAGTTCTACGGTCTCGAGTTCCACCACATTGTCCGCGACAACAACGTTGCAGCGGACGTCCTGTCGAAGCTTGGATCTACTCGCGCTCAAGTACCAGCGGGTGTATTCGTTCACAAGCTTCACGCGCCATCCATCCCGGAGCCGGCGCCACCGACCACTGTCCCAGCGCATCCATCGGCTGGACAGGAGGTCATGATGATTGATGTGGACTGGAGGCAACCCTTCATCGACTACCTCAGCGAGCAGAAGGTTCCCTCAGACAAAAGCTTGGCCAAGCAGCTCATCCGCCGTGACATGTCCTATGTCCTCGTCGGAGACAAGCTTTACAAGCGGGGCGCATCTTCTGGAGTACTCATGAAGTGCGTCCCCAGGCAAGAAGGCAAGGACATCTTGGAGAAGATCCACAAGGGCGTCTGCGGCAACCACGCGTCTTCTCGCACGCTGGTCAGCAAGGCCTTCCGTCGAGCTTTCTACTGGCCCACGGCTCTGGGCGACGCCGAAGAACTCGTTAGAAGGTCCCAAGGATGTCAATACTTCGCCAAGCAGCAACACGTCCCAGCCTACAAGCTAGTCACCATACCGCCAACCTGGCACTTCGCTTGCTGGGGGCTCGACATGATTGGGCCACTGCCAACTGCGCTAGGTGGCTTCAACAGAGTACTCGTGGCCATCGACAAGTTCACCAAGTGGATCGAGGTCAAGCCGGTCACATGCCCCAAGGCTGACAGAGTATTCGACTTCCTGGATGAACTCGTACACCGCTACGGACTACCCCACCGCATCATCACAGACTTGGGCTCCAACTTCAACAACCACCAGTTCTGGGAGTACTGCGAGAACAGCGGGATCGACGTCTGATACGTCTCAGTTACCCATCCTCGGGCCAACCGACAAGTCGAGCGCGCCAACGGGATGGTGCTCGCCGCTCTCAAGAAGCGGCTACACGATGCTGCTAACTCCAAAGGAGGCAAGTGGATCAAGGAACTACCCAACGCACTTTGGGGGCTACGTACGCAGCCTTCCAAGCCAACGGGGCAATCCCCTTACTTCCTGGTCTACGGCTCCGAAGCAATCCTCCATGCTGATGTCATATGGAACTCACCAGCAGTGGAGCACTACGACGAAGGCGTCTCTGACGACAGCAGACGAGTTGACATCGATAGCCTCGAAGAAGCTCGCTGCGCTGCTCTCGTCCAATCAGCAAGGTACCTGGAGGGTATCCTACGCTACCATGATCGCAACGTCAAGGAACGCTCCTTCAACATTGGTGATCTTGTCCTCCGTCGTATCCAGAACACGGAAGGACTACACAAGCTCAGCTCCCCCTAGGAAGGTCCCTTCACAATTGCAAAGGTGACCGGGCTAGGCTCCTACCGCCTCTAGACACTTGAAGGCGAAGACGTCAACAACTCGTGGAACGTCGACCAACTTTGTCGATTCTACGCGTAGTCTACACGACTACTCAGGGGCTCAAGTCTACACGACTACATCAAGACCCTCCGCCGTAAGCGGCCTCCGGGTCCAGGACCAGTCTCCGGACTACTCCTCTCCAGGATCCACCCCGCGCGGCTACCTACGGATCTTGGGCTGCGATGAGCGACAAAGGACTCTAGCAGCGGTCTACTGAGAGACCATGTACTCCAAGATCCAGCCTACACGGCTACTTACGGATCTACCGTCGCAGCGGCTACTCGCCCTAGCACCACTTAGCCGTAAGCGGCCTCCGGGTCCAGGCGACTACTCTGTAACTACAGCCCTGGCCATCCAGGTGTACTCCTTCAGTAATAAAGTTTGATCGTTCATCAACTTCTTTACTGTCTACTTCCCTTCACGGGACTACCGCCGAGTACGACTACTCGCGTCAACTCCGCGATGGGACTCCGCACTCTAAGATCGCGACTACAAGTACTCATTGATGGAACTTTTCTTCATTAACACTTGAACAATTACATTACAAATGTTTTTGTACACATACTGCTATGAGCTAACTATTACAGGACTACTGGAGGTTAAGCTTTTCGGAAACTTGCTCTGTAATGGGCGCCATCTGCTCCAGCAGCTCCGCATACTGCTCGTCTGTACAGTTGGCGGCTACCCCGCCAGCGACTACATCCACGGGCTCCTTCGGGAAGTAGGACTTCATGAAGGCCAGCACCTGGTTCGGGATCGACTTCGCCAGATGCTTGACGTACGCCGCCAGCCGACTGGTGGCTTCCTTCAGTCGATCCACGAGCGGTGCTATCTTGGGGCCGCCAGGATGAGGCACCAAGAATCCTGCAATGGGGAGCGCGGCTTCTTCGAGCTCCTTCAGTTGGGCCCGCAGCGCCTCGCAGTCCTCGTTCAACTTATGCAACGATTTGTAGCAGTTGACGAGGTCACGATCGGAAGCAATACGAAGCTCCATGTGCTTGTCGCACTCGAAGGCAAGCTCCTTATAGTCTAGCTCGAGTACCTGGCGGGCCTCCTGCTCCCGGTAGAAGAGGTTCTTCATGTCTGTCTCTGAAGCCTTCAACTGCTCAACCCGGGTCTCAAGCTCTGCAAAACAACAAGGCGCAGTGGGTTAGACTACCTCTCGACCTCCAACAACTACTCAACAAAGACAAACGGTGTACCTTTGTTCTTGTTGCGGAGTGACTTGTTCTTCCGCAACAAGTCGTCGCTCTTCGCCTGCATCTCCTGGATGTCGTTGTGATACTTGGCAAAGGCGGTGTCAAGCTTGGACTGCATGGCGGCCGCGTGCTTCCGCGACTTCAAGAGTTGCTCCTCCAGCGCTTCAGCCCAAAGCACCGCGTCGCCGAAGCCTTGCAGCATGCTAGACTTCTCGCGGGACCTTTCCATGACGTCCTGCACAGACAACACATGTCAAATGAGTACTCAACGCTTACGGATTGACTACTCAGGAGTTACGACTACTCACATTCATCCACTGCTCAGCCTGGCGGACCGCCTCTAGGTGCCTGGCCACCGTTGCCGGGTCGACCAAGTCGTCTGCCAGCAACTCCACCCCGCCATGACTACTCGTGGCGGCTTCAGTCATCGGTGCAGAGCGGATGGGCTCCGCGTCTTGGATCTCCGGGGAGCGGACAACCACCTCCAGAGCAGGCTATAGCGGCGCGATGGCCTCCTCTCCTCCGGTCGCCATGGCGGCCTCCTCGGCGGCTACTTCCATCTGCTCGGGGGCTCCTCCAGCAGCCTCCGGCACTTGTGGTGTCAACCTCTGCATGGGCACCGCCGCTGGGATGTCGCTCCCTTCAGCCTCAGCGCCTGTCAAGAAGAAGACAAGTGCATCAGCGACTACAACTACTCTTTGGGGAGCACTATAGCCTCAGCAGAGTACTTGCCCTCGACCACGTTGGCCTCGGGCAACGTAGCCTCAGTAGCCGGCGCTTCGGGCTCCCCCTGAGAGGCGGGAGTGGACTCCTCGTCGGGCGGCGCGGTTTCTTCCTCCGCCACCACTGTAGAGGGTTCATCCCCCTCCCAGGACAGATCTGTTGATTTCCTACAGAAGTACACAAATTGGTTGTCAATCAAGCTCGACTACTACACCAAGTACTACTCGGGAAGATCCAGCACTCACAAGCTTGATCGGACTATTGTCACGGTCGGGGCGCCAAGGATGCTGGCGATGTCCACCAGTCCACCCTCGGTGGGCGCCTCCTCTTGCGCCCCTGCGGCTGCTGCCTCTTCTGCAGCAACAGCAGCCGGGGCAGCGCTCTCCTGCGCTCCAGCGGCCACCACTTCTTTTGCAGCGGTGGCTGTAGGCTCCGTGCTCTCTTGACGAGCAAAGGGCTGGCGCTCCATCTGCGTAAGGAGCTCTTCGACGGTGGGGGCTGGGCTACGACTTCCAGCGGGTTCCCCCACCGTGTCCCACTCGCCTTCGTCACCCTGATCAACGGGCTCCGTAGGTGGCACCTCCTGCAAGCAAGGAAGCTCAGTCATTAGCAAGTGAACTCGAGAGACTAGTACTCGACTACACTACTCAAGACGTCTTACCTCCTGGGGTGTGGTCTCAGAGACCTTCAACTTCTTCGTCACCCGCTTGCGGGCGGGGTTGCGCGGCTTCCGTGGCGGCGCAGCCAGACTAGCCTCCAGGCTAGCCGGTGGATCTTGCACGAGGGGCACGTGAGGTAGGCCAGGACGGCTGAACCTCGACCGCAGCTGGACGTGTCCTCCACGACCACGGCGTCGTCCCCTTCGCCGACTTCCCCGTCGCTCCTTGGCCTTGGTCTTCCCCTCTTCCGGGACCTCGACTACCTGAGGGGGCGGCGGCGGCTCAGAGACGAACTTCTTCAAGTCATCCTGCAAGACACAACTCGTCAGCGCGACTACTCACACGGAATGGGTACTCGACAGGGGGGTATGGCTACTTACCTCCTTTGGCGGGCGCGCAGCAGAGAACTCCGGGACAGGGCACGCCGTGTACAGTGGCATGTCCTTGAAGATGCACGTCAGCCTATCGACAATGTCGTTGTCGTCGACTTCGTCTCCCGGCATCCGCGACGTGTCGTCGTCGCCGGTGTACTCGAACCCTAGGGTGTCGTGAGCCATCAGTGGCTGCACCCTGCACTTCATGAAGCTGAAGGCCACGTGCTCGGCCCTCAGCCCGGCTTCTCTCAGCGCCTTGATCCACGCCAACAGCTCGGGGAGCTGGATCCCCTCCTACATCGTGGGCTCCGTGTTCCACCACGGGCGATGTTTGGGCTGCTTCCTGCTCGGCTTCAGCAACCCTGGGTGGTGGTTCGTGATGTAGAACCATTTTGCCTTCCAGTCCTGGTTGGAGTCGATGAGTTTGTACGAGAGGTACTGCTCGGCGGCGTCCTCCCGCATCTGGATTCCCGCTCCACCGACTACTCGCGGGTTGCTGGCGCTCGGCTGCGGCTTCACCCGGAAAAACTTCCGGAACAAGATCCAATGGGGCTTGATCCCCAGAAACGCTTCACAGAAGTGGACGAAGACGACGGTGTGGAAAATACCGTTAGGGTTGAGGTTGAGGTACTCGATGCCGTAGTACCTCGTGAGGCCTTTGAAGAAGTCGCTCGCCGGAAGTGCGAGTCTGCGCTCCGCGAAGCGCGAGAACATCGGGATCTTGTCTTCGCTCTTCTCCATCGGGTACGGATCCTCGGCGGCGGCCCTCCACATATCCACCTCCTTCTCCCGGATGAATCCGCTGTTGAGGAGGGCCAGCAAGTCCTCGGTCTTCGCCTTCAACTTTTTCCACTCGCTGTTCGGATCCGGCTGCAGTGGAGACATCGGCGGCGCCACTCCTGCGGCAGATCCGGCGCCTTCTTCGCGGCTTCTCTTCTTCCCCCCGGCGGCCTTCGCGGTCTTGGACGGTGACGGCTTCATCATCCAGGTGCACGGCGTCTTCACGCGCATTCGCTCGGGGGCTACGGCGGTGGCTCTCCCTGGCGGCGCACTCAGATCTACAGCGGCAGCGGCGTGTGCCGGCGGTGATTCTAGCCAAGATCTATTCAAAATGGCTACAACTGCGATGGGTGAAAAACCCTAAGGGTTTTGGCTTCTATTTATAAGCCAAAACGGCCCTCCAACGGCCGGATGGATAAGTCTGCGTTCGGCTGACTCAGCGACCGCACGTGACCCTTCGTATTCTACTAGTCGACGCGCCTTACCTTGGGGGCTCAGCTACTTCTACTCGACTACCTGGGAAGCGACAAGGCTCAGGAGCATGTCAGGACACATTCTACAAGATGACCCTTCAATTCGAGAGGAAGTACTCAACTCAAGGCTCGGGGGCTCCGTGCCACGTGTCCTTCGGTTTTTTCTCTCCGGATTTTTCGGGATATTCTTGCCAAGACTTCAGATGGACCCTCAGCCAGAGCCTATGACTCAACCTAAGGCTCATGGGCTACTCCATATGGAGTGCGATTTTGCAATCGCACTTCCATATCAATTTCGGCTTCAAGACAACGCGGGCATTTTTGAAGACCTTCGAGGGCAGCACTCGAGGATGCTTGGGACTACTCGAGAAGACTTCAAGATTGCTCAGACATCAGCTGGAGTACATTCCAGCCTCGGGATGCTTCGACTACTCTTGAGGACTTTTGACTTGTAGTACTCGGGGACGCTTGAGGACTACTCGTTAAGGCCGTCAAGACTACTTGAAGCTATCCTTCTCGACTACAAAGTACTCGGGGGCTTGTCGTATGGACCTCCCTGGGCCCACTACCTCGGTGGGTACCAGGACCGACTACTCGGTGGGCCCCTGGGACTACCCGGCTTGCGCTACACGGCACCTGATAGCGTGGAGCACAAGGACTACGGAGGAGAAGTACTTGGTTAGGACGCTGTACATGTCTCGCACTGTATAGAAGACTCCTAGACGTACTCGACTAATACTCTCTCCCTACTCCGACTTGTAACCCTGCCTCCCGGACTATATAAGGCGAGGCAGGGACCCCTCTACACATCGAATCTCATCTCACGGCGTACAATTACACCATCTTGTAATCGTACCCAATCAATCCAGAGCTACACAGCATACAGGACGTAGGGTATTACGCACCTCGCGGCCCGAACCTGTCTAAATTGTGTGCCACGTGTCTCTTCCTTCGAGTTACCGATCTCAGCGAGGCCACATTCATCTACTTCGGGTACTCCCCTTAGTAGGTTGCCGGTCAAAAACACCGACATCCGCTGGTCCTTCTCACTTCCTCTCTATCTCACCGACAGTTGGGTGCCGCCCGTCAGGGCCTCCTTCAACCTGCCTCGCCCCGGACATTGCGCCGCCAGCGCAGCCCGTGCGCCAACTACACCCTGCGTACACTCGTGCGCTTCGCCTACACCGCTCGGATGTACAGCTCTTGTGCGTCGTGCTTCGCACCTGAGTCGCAAACCCTCGTGGATCTGAATAGTGCGCCGCCTGCCTGGCAGTCGTGTCTGCACACCCCTGGCCGCCTAGCTCACGCCGCACACCTCACTCGTGCCACACGCCTCGCTCAGCTCTGCACATCCGTGTGCTATGCTCGAGCAGCTAGCTACCTCGTGGGCCGCGACGCTCGCCCTGCCGCATGCACGTCCGTCTGGCGCCTCACACCGCTTGGCTGCCGTGCTCGTGACCGCACTCACCCGTGTGTCATACCCGTGTTGATCGGTCGTCCATGACTGCATCCTCGTGCCTATGCGTGGAAACCTGCGCCCGCTCGCCCTATCCCGCGCGCCCGCGCCCACACCGCGTGCCATCTTGCCCATGCACCACTGTCGCCCGGGCCGCCCCCGTTTGCGCTCCCGTCGTCCGCTATTCAATACTCGTTGAAGCCTTAGCAGCCACCCCGCTACCATGCGCGGCATCAACTAGCCTCGTGCGGCGCCTACCGCTCGTCACCGGAACACTGCCAGCCACGCGTACCCGAGTCGGTTGTCGCACGTTCGCTCACGACGTGTGACCAGCGCGCTGCCGCGCCGCCCCTGCCCGGCCATGGTCCTTGGCCTCGACGCATGCACGCCGCATCCTCTCTACTTTCTCTTAAAAACGGCCGTCCTCTTTACCCCTTTCCAGACATAATAGCCATCACAATAATCACCATCAATGGTCTTCATATGAGCCGTCGTCGCCATTTCTTTCTCTTGCACCAGTGTGTCCATCCATTTTTCCCCTCCTCTAGCAGTAAAAACTCCACCTCTATTGGCTAGTTAATACCCAAACCTACATGCACGCCCCAGCACCTTCGCTTTACCTCTCATGCATGCATGCATGCATGCATGCACGGTGCCTTCTTCCATTCACCTCTCACACATGCATGCATGGTTCCTCCTCTTCCAGTAACGACCATCACCACTAAGGCCATCACCAATCAATGGCCAGCCGTTACCTGCTTTTAATCCCGTCTCCGTTTCCTAGTGCCCCTATAAAGATAGAGCACCGAGCTTCTTTGTGCCCTGCTGCTTGCGTGTTGCCCCCTGCCTTGCTTCTTTGTGACGTTGATGCTGTAGTCTAAGTCGGATGAGCAGACCACCGTCGTGCTCGACAGCTCGATTTGTCGCATCGAGTTATCACCGGAGCAAGCATCGCGCACCGCTGGTTTCTTCGTCTGCAACACCGCCGAGCAGAGCGGCGCAGCCTCGCCAGTCGTTGCCTCACCTTGGAGAACAGCTGGACCAGGACGACGGCGCCCTGAGCTCCAATATGCCAAGCTGCACCTCACTTCACCGCAAGCATCGTCGAGCCGAGCGGCATCCGTTCTGCGTCCCTGTCGCCGTTCCGAGTCTCCCGGAGCGAGCCAGCAGCACCACCACGAGAACCACAACATCGTCGTCTACATCCCGACCGTCGTCACTTCCCGAACCGCCATCCATCACCATTTCCTCGTCAACACGTACGTGCTTGGTTATTTTGTGCTGAACTTCTTGTTTTCCCTTCGTGTCTGTATCTATGCAACATCAGTGTCTCCTTCGTGTCGTACAGAGGGTGCTCCCTGAAACTTGGAACTTGGAAAGGTAGCTGTTTGCTGGGACCCAAGCCGGTGACATGCATGGTTGGAGTCTCATCGTTTCTCTACCAAGCTATTGCCCGAACTCCTTCATCACTCCCACGTCCGTTCATCATCAATCACAGTCACAGCATCAGTGGTGAGAAGCTAGCCTCATGCTGATCTTGTTCTGTGTTTTGCATTCAAGTGCCCTCACTAGCATGTTATCTCATTTTCTCGCTGGCCACCACATGCACTACATGCATGCAAATCTCAATAGTTAATTTAGTTCTTGATCGACCTGAATAATGTTTATAGTTTTCCATCCTTTGCCATATGCACTGGTGATCACTAGCTAAAGCTGCCAATGTTCTTTTGATTTGTTGTCCATCATCACTCCACTGTCAACCATGCATCACGCAAGGCAACACAGTATTCTACACATGCTAGCACCTTGTTAAATCCATGCTTGCATGCATGTCTTTACCATAGCCAAGTACACACGCCTAGAAAGCAAGTAATCAGTACACATACAACTTCATGATGTAAGCATTACATAATGCTTATGTCATATATATTTGTTTCCTTCAAATATACAATTCCAGTAATTCCAGCATGCATGTATATTTCAGCAACATATATAACATATATCTTTTCTTTTATCTTGCTCTATCTGTTATCTCTCGTGTCCCGTGAATCTTCTTTGATAGCCCTTCGATCCGTGAGTTAATAATGATTAGATCTCTAACCTTTGTTTAACCCATAGATCTCACGTTTTAGCTTGTTCTTGTTGCGTTAGTTCCGTCTCATCATAAACAATGCGTTAGATACTCTAAAATGTGTTTTGATAATTTATTCTATATTAACTTGGTTAATGTCTATTAAACTTGTTTTCTAAATAAATATAATTAGATCTACCTTTCGGGTTTTCATAATACAAGTGTTAAATTGGTTAATATTTATTCAATTTTCTTTGTAAATAAAAGCAATATAGGTTATCTCGAGTTTTATTAATTAAATGTTAATTTGATTAATATGAACGTAAATGTGTTTTTGAATTATAATTTTCTAAATTCAATTTGAAATATAAAGATACATGCTTAGATGCTTTACATGCTTCTTCTATAACTAAATGTTTAATTTGCATAAATCATACTTAAATAATTACATATAAAACTGGACTAAGTTCTACATCATTCTTTTATATCCAAATATAACTTGATTAATTATAAATAGGTTATTTCTATGAAGAAACCTATTAACACAATTTTATTAAATTAAAATATATCTAGCATATAGTCTTTGCGTGTTATAATACAAATCTCTCGATAGATGTACCTTTTCAACGATAGTTCCGTTCTGAGCGTTTCTTGCGTTTGCGTTCCTAGAACTGAACCTTGTTCTCTTTTTAAAGACGTTTTTGTTTGGTGTATTGTTCTTAGTTGTGCTTGTTTGCTTTTGCATGTATGTACCCAATGTTTGCTTTGAGTAGAAGATCGAGTTCTTGATCGGAAGTCCTGAAGTTTAAGAGTTTCAAGAGAGCAAGAGCGGAGCAGCATAAGAGTAGCTTTTCGTTGGAGAAAGGCAAGTGACCATAACCATCCTTCTACCTATGCTTTAAACAAGAATACTACGAATTAATTGGAACATGGAGAACCACCCAGGAAAACAGTACAACCACAAGACATATGGCTCTGTCTTGGCCAATTAATTAGGGAAGTCTTGTGTGGCTATTAGCCTTAGTACCTTGAGGTACGGAGGAATGCTTTTATGACTCTTCTACTCTGGACAGGTTTTGGAACGGAAGTGCTCTTCTAGGCTAACCTGGTCCGAGGGTAGAAGGAGGGTACGAAAGATAGCCTCTAATACATGCTACTATGAACTAATACACATAGGAGGACTCTTTGTAAAGGCCTCGTAGCGTCCCTATGCAACCACACCTTGGAAGTGTGGTATTGTGCCTACTTTTGCACAGCATGGTTGGGTTCAAAGTTCTTCGAAACTTTTACGCGACTTGTGGTGATAGTGTACAACCTCTGCAGAGTGTAAAACTGTTATAACAGCCGTGCTCATGGTCAAGAGCGGCCTAGACCCTCACATGATTAATGTACTTAAAGATGGACTTTAATTTGCTTTTTGGTTAATTTTCGTGGCCTTGCTGAGTACCAACCATAAGTGTACCCATCCTTGCTAAACTGCTGCTCAAAAAGATTAAGGTGTATGAAGTCCATAAGATGGTGCTAGGCGTACGCAACCCCCAGTCGATTTCCTGTGAGTTTGGAGCCTTTGCTTCCCAGGTTTCTGCTGTAAAGCTCTGATAATCTCCTTTTCTTTACGTGATATTGTTTCTGTTATTCACTAATGATGTCACTATATGTATGAAACTAGATCCTGGCATACATATAGGTAACACTTGGTTTGTTTTGAAAACCGGGTGTGACAGAAGTGGTATCAGAGCTATATCGACTGTAGGACGTAAGCCTAGATAGAAATGGTTGCTTCCTGAGGTTTGTTTTACTCTAAAAATAATTCCTACCTTATCCTTGACCTTATTTATGAATGTTCTCATTCTTTGACCAATTTCTTCTCTCAAAACATACATTTCCCACTTACCCCCTTTCATTTGCATTTCTTGTTTTGCAAATGTTAAACCCTTTCTTATTTTTTTTCTAAACCCTCAATCCTTGTTTATATATTTCCTCTCCCCTTCGTAACAATTTAATCTTGATCATATCATACATCTCCTTTAATGTTTGATCTTACTTCTCTCATGCAACTCACCTCCTTTTGATTTATGGTAATATTGCTTACTCCTTGATTTGATTTTATTTTTCTTCAAAGTATATATCTCCAATTGTTCCTCTCATTACTTCCTATGTTTTGTCGCTTTGGATCCTTTCCCTTGCTTTTTATTCCAAAGTTATGTCTTTTTTTAAAATGTTTAGATGACTCGTGCCAGCTAACATACACCCTGCTCAAGTCATTTGAAGAATGGAGTTTTCATTTCATCCTAGAGAATCCAAAATCAACATCGAAAAACTATGCCATCCTTATTTGAGGAGCAAGATTCTACAATGCACAAGCTGAAGGAGTTCTATACCAAGAAGGTTAAAGTTTTAACATGCCCCCTAGGTTTAGGAATTACCCCTTGCAGCCTTGTTAACAACGTGTAGTATCGATCCTTTGTTGTTTGCTGGCTGGTGAAGTTATGTGTTTTGCTTGATGATGCTTGTCTTTATGACCTTGTTTGAGTTGGTTCTTTGTATTGATTGTTGGTGTATTGTGGGTCTTCTACCTACAATGACATCAGTTGCCTAGTTGGGTTCTTCTTTTGTACCTCCCACCTCCTTGTTTCCCTCTTTCTTTCTACCCAATCCATTGGTGGATGTTAGAAGATGAAAGTTTGAAAGGCAACACCATCATCAACAACAAAAATCTACAAGCATGCACACGCATCTACTCATGAAAGAAGTTGAAGAAAAGGATGACCTATTTGTTTTCATACCCTCTGCTATTCTGCTTTTTACCACAATTTGATGATTACTATCACAACAACCAAGAAAAGATGAATATGATATCAAGAATTCTACCTACTCCTTCAATTATTTATTCTCGTTCTCTTCTGATCTTGAAATTTATCCACTAACCAGATGGAAAAAGGCAACCAAGATAAGATCAATGATAGCAGTTACAACCATGGATACAACAACCAATATGTGTCACCATATCCAAACCCGGAGGATACACACACAAAATTCTGGAATACTGAGCCACCTATGTTCTCTAACACTATGGATCACTTAGAAGCTGATGACTGGATCACAACAATTGAACAGAAGCTAGACATGGTGCAATGCAATGATAGAGAGAAAGTTTTGTTTGCATCAGGACAACTTGTAGGAGTAGCCTCAGAATGGTGGAATTCCTACATCGACGAACATGAGCAACCACAAAGTACTGTTTGGAAGGAATTTAAGGACAATTTTATCTCACACTTTATTCCTGCAAGTGCGATGAAGCTCAAAAGGAAGGAGTTCCTTAGCTTGAAGCAAGGGCAAATGACAGTGACAGAGTATAGGGATAAATTTATCTAGCTATCTATGTACGTACTAAGATCGTCTGAAAGTGATAAAAAGAAACGAGAACATTTCCTCAAAGGGTTAAATGAAGACCTTCAGAGTATACTAAGCTTACATGAATATTCTAGTTTGCAAGATGTTATCAACAAAGCTATTGAGTTAGAAAGCAAACTACAAGAAATCATGAGCAAGAAGAGAAAAATGAATTTTCTAGAGCAACATGATAACAATTCACACCTTTACCATTTGTCTCAAGCACCAAAGGATGAGTATGAAGATCCACCATGCAGCCGTCGAAATATTAAAGAAAGTGGAGCTTATTTCTACTGCAAAGATCATGGACATTTTATTAATTGGTGCCCTAAGAAACGTGCTGACCGATATGAAAAGAAGGCTCAGCAGAGACATAGTAAGCAAACCAATGCCGAAGAAACATTTGGATCAAATGGAGAAGAATTTTAAAGGTTGTGAACCCAAAGTATGACTCAAGACAGTTAAGCAAAGATCATGGAGTCAATCCAGCTCTATTCAAATCACTTTATCAAGACGTCAAGAAATTTCTACAAAGGCGAATCAATGAAGCTGAAGAATGGAATGGACACTTACAAGTGGAGTTAAGTTGAGTATCCCATGAGGTGTTATGTATATAAAGTGAGATGTGAAGAATAAAGAAGTATGTTTATGGAGCTTGTGTAAGGTGAACTATATGAAAGCAAGTTGAGCAGTGTTGGATGCTAATCACCTGAACCTTTGTTTCTTGCTAGCCTTTGCGAATCTCGGGACGACATTCCTTTTAAGGGGGGTAGATTTGTAACACCTTGAAATTTCTTGATTTCAGGATGTTAATAGGAAGAACAATAAAAACAACGATTTCTCATAATTTTAAAATTTGTCGAACATTTATTTTCTCTACAGGAAATTTAGTAAAGAAGATTGATTGTTTTTCTAAAATAAATAAAATGCTTCTATGAGTGTCGCTTTATTTCGGTTGCTTTTGGTTTTGTTTTGTTGTGTTTTCAAAATCTTTCAAAAAGATGTAATCACAATCTCGTCCTCTCTCTTTATCTAGCTTCCCTATATATCACTCCCTTTTAATTCCAACTAGTCGATATTTATCTAGCTCATCATTCTCTTTTCTTTTTCCCGGTCGCTTCCTCATTCCAGCATTGTAGCATCTCAGCATGCTTGGCCCATTTTCCTAAGCAGGCTTCCGCTGGTCCATCTCACTTTCCTCTCTATCTCACCGACAGTTGGGTGCTGCCCGTCAGGGCCTCCTTCCACCTGCCTCGCCTGGACATTGCGCCGCCAGCGCAGCCCGTGCGCCAACTTCACCCTGCGTACACTCGTGCACTTCGCCCACACCGCTCGGCTGTACAGCTCTTGTGCGTCGTGCTTTGCACCTGAGTCGCGAACCCTCGTGCACCTGAATAGTGCGCCGCCTTCTTGGGAGTCGTGTCTGCACACCCCCGGCCACCTAGCTCGCACTGCACACCTCACTCGTGCCACATGCCTCGCTCGGCTCTACACATCCGTGTGCTGTGCTCGAGCAGCTAGCTACCTCGCGGGCCACGACGCTCGCCCTCCCGCATGCATGTCCGTCTGGCGCCTCACACCGCTTGGCTGCCATGCTCGTGACCGCACTCACCCGTGTGTTGTACCCATGTTGATCGGTCGTCCATGACTACATCCTCGTGCCTGTGCGCGGCAACCTGCGCCCGCTCGCCCTATCCCGCGTGCCCGCGCCCACACCGCGTGCCACTGTGCCCATGCACCACTGTCGCCCGGGCCGCCCGCATTTGCGCGCCCGTCGTCTGCTATTCAATACTCATTGAAGCCTTGACAGCCGCCCCGCTCCCGTGCGCGGCATCAGCTAGACTCGCGCGGCGCCTACCACTCGTCACCGGAACACTGCCGACCACGCGTACCCGAGTCGGTTGCCGCACGTCCGCTCGCGTCGTGTGACCAGCGCGCTGCCGCGCCGCCCCTTTTCGGCCATGGTCCTTGGCCTCGACACATGCACGCCACGTCCTCTCTACTTTCTCTTAAAAAACGGCCGTCCTCTTTACCCCTTTCCAGCCATAATATCCATCACAATAATCACCATCAATGGTTTTCATATGAGCCGTCGTCGCCATTTCTTTCTCTTGCACCAGTGTGGCCATCCATTTTTCCCCTCCTCTAGCAGTAAAAACTCCACCTCTATTGGCTAGTTAATACCCAAACCTACATGCACGCCCCAGCACCTTCGCTTTACCTCTCATGCATGCATGCATGCATGCACGGTGCCTTCTTCCATTCACCTCTCACGCATGCATGCATGGTTCCTCCTCTTCCAGTAACGGCCATCGCCACTAAGGCCATCACCCATCAATGGCCAGCCGTTACCTGCTTTTAATCCTGTCTCCGTTTCCTAGTCGTGCCCCTATAAAGATAGAGCACCGAGCTTCTTTGTGCCCTGCTGCTTGCGTGCTGCCCCCTGCCTTGCTTCTGTGTGACGTCTATGCTGTAGTCTAAGTCAGATGAGCAGACCGCCGTCGTGCTCGACAGCTCGATTTGTCGCATCGAGTTATCACCGGAGCAAGCATCGCGCACCGCTGGTTTCTTCGTCTGCAACACCGCCGAGCAGAGCGGCGGAGCCTCGCCAGTCGTCGCCTCGCCTAGGAGAACAGCTGGACCAGGACGACGGTGCCCTGAGCTCCAATACGCCAAGCTGCACCTCACTTCACCGCAAGCATCGTCGAGCCGAGCGGCATCCGTTCTGCGTCCCCGTCCCCGTTTCGAGTCTCCCGGAGCGAGCCAGCAGCACCACCACGAGAACCACATCATCAAGTTTGAGCTCCGCTGTTGCTCGTCATCTACATCCCGACCGCCGTCACTTCTCGAACCGCCGTCCATCACCATTTCCTCGTTAGCACGTACGTGCTTGGTTATTCTGTGCTGAACTTCTTGTTTTCCCTTCGTGTCTGTATCTATGCAACATCAGTGTATCCTTCGTGTCGTACAGAGGGTGCTCCCTGAAACTTGGAACTTGGAAAGGTAGCTGTTTGCTGGGACCCAAGCCGGTGACATGCATGGTTGGAGTCTCATCGTTTCTCTACCAAGCTATTGCCCGAACTCCTTCATCACTCCCACGTCCGTTCATCATCAATCACAGTCACAGCATCAGTGGTGAGAAGCTAGCCCCATGCTGATCTTGTTCTGTGTTTTGCATTCAAGTGCCCTCACTAGCATGTTATCTCAGTTTCTCGCTGGCCACCACATGCACTACATGCATGCAAATCTCAATAGTTAATTTAGTTCTTGATCGACCTGAATAATGTTTATAGTTTTCCATCCTTTGCCATATGCACTGGTGATCACTAACTAAAGCTGCCAATGTTCTTTTGATCTGTTGTCCATCATCACTCTACTGTCAACCATGCATCACGCAAGGCAGCATAGTATTCTACACATGGTAGCACCCTGTTAAATCCATGCTTGCATGCATGTATTTGCCATAGCCAAGTACACATGCCTAGAAAGCAAGTAATCAGTACACATACAACTTCATGATGTAAGCATTACATAATGCTTATGTCATATATATTTGTTTCCTTCAAATATACAATTCCAGTAATTCCAGCATGCATGTATATTTCAGCAACATATATAACATATATCTTTTCTTTTATCTTGCTCTATCCGTTATCTCTCGTGTCCCGTGAATCTTCTTTGATAGCCCTTCTGATCCGCAGTTAATAATGATTAGATCTCTAACCTTTGTTTAACCCATAGATCTCACGTTTTAGCTTGTTCTTGTTGCGTTAGTTCCGTCTCATCATAAACAATGCGTTAGATACTCTAAAATGTGTTTTGATAATTTATTCTATATTAACTTGGTTAATGTCTATTAAACTTGTTTTCTAAATAAATCTAATTAGATCTACCTTTCGGTTTTTCATAATACAAGTGTCAAATTGGTTAATATTTATTCAATTTTCTTTGTAAATAAAAGCAACATAGGTTATCTCGAGTTTTATTAGTTAAATGTTAATTTGATTAATATGAACGTAAATGTGTTTTTGAATTATAATGTTCTTAGTTCAACTTGAAATATAAAGATACATGCTTAGATGCTTTACATGCTTCTTCTAAAATTAAATGTTTAATTTGCATAAATCATACTTAAATAATTACATATAAAACTGGACTAAGTTCTACATCATTCTTTTATATATAAATATAACTTGATTAATTATAAATAGGTTATTTCTATGAAGTAACCTATTAACACAATTTTATTAAATTAAAATATATCTAGCATATAGTCTTTGCGTGTTATAATACAAATCTCTCGATAGATGTACCTTTTCAACGATAGTTCCGTTCTGAGCGTTTCCTGCGTTGCGTTCCTAGAACTGAACCTTGTTCTCTTTTTAAAGACGTTTTTGTTTGGTGTATTGTTCTTAGTTGTGCTTGTTTGCTTTTGCATGTATGTACCCAATGTTTGCTTTGAGTAGAAGATCGAGTTCCTGATCGGAAGTCCTGAAGTTTAAGAGTTTCACGAGAGCAAGAGCGGAGCAGCATAAGAGTAGCTTTTCGTTGGAGAAAGGCAAGTGACCCTAACCATCCTTCTACCTATGCTTTAAACAAGAATACTACGAATTAATTGGAACATGGAGAACCACCCAGGAAAACAGTACAACCACAAGACATATGGCTCTATCTTGGCCAATTAATTAGGGAAGTCTTGTGTGGCTATTAGCCTTAGTAGCTTGGGGTACGGAGGAATGCTTTTATGACTCTTCTACTCTGGACAGGTTTTGGAACGGAAGTGCTCTTCTAGACTAACCTGGTTCGAGGGTAGAAGGAGGGTACGAAAGATAGCCTCTAGGACGTGCTACTATGAACTAATACACATAGGAGGACTCTTTGTAAAGGTCTCGTAGCGTCCCTATGCAACCACACCTCAGAAGTGTGGTATTGTGCCTACTTTTGCACAGCATGGTTGGGTTGAAAGTTCTTTGGAACTTTTACGCGACTTGTGGTGATAGTGTACAACCTCTGGAGAGTGTAAAACTGTTATAACAGCCGTGCTCACGGTCAAGAGCGGCCTGAACCCTCACATGATTAATATACTTGAAGATGGACTTTAATCTGCTTTCTGGTTAATTTTCGTGGCCTTGCTGAGTACCAACCATAAGTGTACTCATCCTTGCTAAACTGCTGCTCAGAAAAAGATTAAGGTGTATGAAGTCCAGAAGATGGTGCTAGGCGTACGCAACCCCCAGTCGATTGCCTGTGAGTTTGAAGCCTTTGCTTCCCAGGTTTCTGCTGTAAAGCTCTGATAATCTCCTTTTCTTTACGTGATATTGTTTCTGTTATTCACTAATGATGTCACTATATGTATGAAACTAGATCCTGGCATACATATAGGTAACACTTGGTTTGTTTTGAAAACCGGGTGTGACAGAGACCCTGAATTTTCCACACGGAAGTGCAACATGACGCTCTAGAAGATAAAATGACCAAGATCATTAACATCACCGGATCAATGCGCAAGAACCCACTGGTCTCATCAAAATTATGCGTAGTCTCGAAGGGAAAACATTGAATCTTTTTGGATATTTAGAAGCCCCATGAAGTTATGATTCCAACCAATTAAGAATCAAGACAATCGGAGGTTCCTACAAGAGGTTATGCCCGAATCACCGAGTGCAACACGTCCTGAAATCAGTTTTGGACAGCACGTAGTGCTGAAGTAAAACGGACATAGCACCCTTGTTTGAACTCCATTTTTTATGAATGACCACACGTTGGAAAGGTAATTTCATAAACTTTTCAATAGATCTATATTTAGATATATGTTCTGTTCTGGACAGAGGGTGAAATTCATGAAAAAGAGACAACAAGGAGATGATGAGAACAAGAAAGAGGAAATGGTGATGACAACATTGAAGAGAAGGGTGACCAATGACTCCATTAAGCATACAAGATAAGATTCAGAAGTTTAGGAGCACTGATAAATCAAGAGAAAAGCAAAACCACATTGACACATGGAGATGTTGGAAGAAGGCAACGAAGAACTACAAAGGATGGTAACACCTCTATAGACCTTCTCTTTTCCAAACACAAATGCTTGTAAGTATGCCTTCAACCTCAACTAGGTGCAACCTTTTGTTTTTCCCTTCCAACAATAACATGGATACTAGGAGGACAACCCAGGTTTCTTTTTACTTTCTATAGATAGGCATGACCATGTGTTCACCTCGATGTTTATATTGCCTATGCTTACAGAAAGATGATGAAAGTTACCACTTTGTTTTACCTACATGAAGTTATACATGTCTTGGCTAATTGCTCTCTACAATATGATATGAAATTAATTTAAATACCGGCTCTTTTATTTGTGGAGGTGAAATGACTATGCTCTAGACCCACATACATATCTTTGCTCTTTGATTTAAGTTTATGGATAGCCGGATAACTTGTTGTTTTTATGAAAACTTAACTTTTATGCTATCTACATATTCGTGATGCTCTTGCAAAGTTCTACCTACCAAAGCCATATACATATATGTTTTATGATAACAAAACCCGTAGATTGCAAACATATGTTTTGATGAGTTGGATTAGGATTGATTTCTATGGTTCGAGACCAAGAGGCTGGTCATTCCTTTGTGTAACTTTTCATGCTAGCCTATTTGTCCATGCATTATGGGTTTTCACATCGAAAATTTCACAAACTTTGCTGGGCATCCACTTAAACCAAAAACATCTTTTTGTGATCACCTCCTTGTCCACAACCCAATTTGAGTATGGAGTAAAATTCTCGATGGAGATTCAAATATTCCGCAAAAGATTATGGAATTTATACTTACTTTAACAGTCATTTCCCCTCTCTTTTATGCTCGAAGACGAGCATCATTCAAGCATGGGGGAGGAGTCATTACATCATCTCTGACAAATGCTATGTAAGTATTATGTTGCAAAAGTTTTGAGGAGCAAAAAAATGAAAATGAAAAAAAATATGATGAGAAGAAAAGAAAAGTAAGAAAAAAAGAGTAAAGTAAGAAAAAAAAAGAAAGAGAGAAAATGAGAAGAAAATAAAATAAAAGTAAAAAAATATAAAATAAAGATGCTCCTCGATTCTTTTTGCTTCATAAGCTCTCTAATGCCTTGATGACAAATCCATACTCAAATCTTCCAACCATGTGCAATCCGATAACAAGGACTTCACTCGTGTCTTGGGATCATCCGTTTGCCACTTGCACATGTCCACCTATCTAAATGTGTGTGTTTCATCCCTCTCTTTCCAACATTTATTTTCCATGGCCTTTTTGATGAGTCTCGGTAATTCCGATGGATCTCTTTCTTAATTTGACAATATTTCAGATGTATGTTTTGCTAGGATTGTTTTTAACCTTCCAAGCTCCACATAAGACTTCCACTATCACATATGAGTAGAAAAGGTTGAAAATAATCTAGTACAGCCTTGAGTGACTTGATGAGATGAGTGTTTCCATGAGCTTTTGCAAGATATTTTCACTTATGTTGGATATGCATCTTTTTGAAAATTCTTCCATGTAATAAGGTAATGGTTGGAAGTTTGCTTAAGTTTGAGAGCATCGTGTTTATTAAATGTGGATTGTTCTTTATTGTTAGTCTATCTTCCATAATGAAAAAAATTGGTCACAACTTGAACTTTAAAAATAAATTCTTAAGAGAGAGCAATTTGCCTCGTCATGAATGACTAAGTGCAGGGACAACATTGAAAGGCAACACTGATTTCCCTTTTAAGCAAGGATTACTTACTCGAGGACGAGCATGGTTTAAGCATGGGGGAGATGTTGACGGTGAATTTCCGTCAACCTAGAGTACTTGTTATACATTGGTTTTGATTATGATTTGCAACTAACCCGCCACTAGGCATACTAATGATATAATAAGTTCACACTTGCGTCGATTTTGGAGTTTGTTGTTTACGCGGGAAATTAATGTTAAAGAGAAGACTTTTGGGATAAGTTCACCAAGCACTTCAAGAGAAGATCATGAAGCCCGTCACAAGTCAAGACATGAAGTGAAAAAGATTTTATACAACTAAAAGACCGAAGTATCAACACGTAAAACTCCGGGGACTTGGATGTTTACCAACGAGATCAACTCAGCCCGAGAGATATTCTCACAACCCAGGAGAGCATGATCTTTCGGTGCATATTCGGAGACATAAACGGCCTTTAATGGCAAAAGTTTGACTACCAAAGTTGTGGGCCTTGACGATACCTTCGATTTGGACATGTGGAAGCCCGATTCGGATAAGGGAGCTAGGAGATATGGCCCCCGAAATCTCTGCTGCGCACTCAGTCCGAAATCAGAATAGATTTTATTCCAAGGCCGATTTAGAGATCTTATCTTCGTTTCCAAGGAACGAAATGAATACCAAAGTTGAAGATAATTTCGTGGCACACAACCTGGACACCGAATTTGCATTATTTGGAGTCCGGACGTGGGATGTATGGCGCCGGCAAGGAAGGGTTGTGAATCATGAAAATCTGGACGAGACTGATTTTATGGAAACCAAGTTTGCTTCTCTCCCAAGGAGGATCTCGTGCAAGGCAAGGAGGAGCACGCCCCAAGGCACCCCAAGGACATAAATAAAACTCCCTAGACACCCCAAGATGGTTACCCATTGACATCCAATCATTCTACCACCGCCAATCACGAGAAAGCCGCCACCGCAAGATGAGGGAGAGAGTTGGATGAGCTTGTCATAAGGATCAACGCCTGCGGAGGGAAGGAAGCAAGAGGAGGACTCCAAGCCGCTGGCCTAGGGGTGTTCCCAAGCTTCATCGCCACCATCTTCGTCGATAACGTTCTCCGGAGTCTCCATCACCCCTATGTGCTTCAATCCTTGTAAGATGATGGGGTAATGTCTCCGTTCATCCCTAGGGTTAGATGGATACATGTTATGTGATCGCTACATGAACCCTATGCCTTTCGATTCTTAATGGTCTATGTCTATACGAGTGCTTTATTCACATATGTATGTACAATAAGTGTTCTTAGTAGGGTTTGTGTTAATCGTGGTGATTAGCTTAACCCTATGGATGCTTAGGTATAGATGCGGTTATACGTGAAAGTGTTTGATTACCTTGCGTAGTGACAGTACGGTGGAGGGAAAAGGCTTAGCGACCGCATAATCGCCATGAAGCTAGTGTAGGCAACACCCTTTTCATGTAGTAGATGCATGTTCATGTGATCCTAAACCCTAGGAAGGGAACACTTATCTATCTTAACCTCTCTCTTGTGTCCACCCTTTTCCATCTAGTTTCACCTTAGACTTCTTAGATTAACTTAGGTTAGATTGTCTTTACCTTTAGATTAATACCTCTTTCAAAGGTTTTCCATCAACTAGATTAGTACCTGGTTAAGCGCTAGCAATCCCCTTGCTCCGCAGATTGATAAGAACCTAGGGAATACCCGTGGTGAAAAAGGTGTAGGTCCGTACGCTTGCGGATCGTAGGTGGATACGAGTTTTATCCATCAACAGTTTATATACCCCTCTTCCTATCCCTAATGCACCTTGGGAGGACATTTAAATTGATTTTGTTCCTGGGTTACCCAGGACCAAAAGGGGAAGGGATTCAATTTTTGTTGTGGTTGATGATTTTAGCAAGATGGCACATAAGGGGAAGGGATTCAATTTTTGTTGTGGTTGATGATTTTAGCAAGATGGCACATTTTATTCCCTGCCACAAAAGTGATGATGCTTCGCATATTGCTGAATTGTTTTCCAAAGAAGTTGTTCGTTTACATGGAGTGCCACACACTATTGTTTCTGATCGAGATACAAAATTTTTGAGTTATTTCTGGAAAACTTTGTGGGGTAAACTTGGGACTCGTTTGTTATTCTCTACTACATGTCACCCACAAACTGATGGTCAAACTGAAGTTGTGAACCGAACCTTATCAATGCTTTTAAGAGCTGTCCTCAAAAAGAATTCAAAACTTTGGGATGAAAGTTTACCACATGTTGAGTTTGCTTACAACAGGACAGTTCATTTTACTACCAAATTATGTCCATTTGAACTTGTATATGGCTTCAAACCCACTGCTCCCATAGATCTTTTGCCTTTGCCTATACAGGAACGTGTGAACTTTGATGCAAGTAAACGAGCTGAGTTTGTCAAGGGCCTTAATGATAGGGCTCGTGCAAATATTGAGAAGATGACCCACATATATGAGAAGCGTGCCAACAAGGGTCGTCGGCAAATGTTGTTTGAACCAGGAGATCTGGTTTGGGTACATATTCGGAAGGATCACTTTCCAGAACAACGCAAGAGCAAAATTGCACCCTCGCGCTGATGGTCCATTCAAGGTGCTACGCATGATCAATGACAACGCATATGAGATCGATCTGCCTAATACTTATGGTGTAAGTACTAGCTTCAATGTCTCCGACCTTTCTCCGTTCTTTGGATTAGAAGAGTCGAGGACGACTCTTTTTGGAGGGGGGATGATATGACCACGCCAAACACACCACCAAGTATACCGACTACATCAAACAAAATGGAATATTTGTCAAGTCAAGCTGCACCAGTTCATGTCTTCAATGGACCAATTACGCGTAGCCGAGCTAAAAAGCTACATCAAGAGGTGCACGCGCTACTTTGTGAAATTCCATTTATTAACAAGAATTATATACTTCCTAAATCGTGCATGTTGTTATTATTCAGTTTCACCAAGGAGGATGACCAAAACACACCAATATTGAACCATAGAGAAGAACCACGTAGAGTCAGTTCGGCCTCGCAGAACTGTCACGAAGAATCAATCATATCTTTTGATTCCTAGAAGATATGGAGGTCCATGAGTACACGTTGGAAAGATCTTGAAGTCAACTTTCTAATCCTAACAAGTGTTGAGTGGTTTAGAGCTTCGAGCTTGGCAGCCGAGTGGTTTTGTGCAGACTGGTCAGAAGATCAACATTCAACCTAATGTCCAAGTTCCTGTGCAAAACTGTATCATTCTACAATATTTCGTTAAGCATACTATGCACAGTGTTAAAGTTTATCAAATTATCTTTCCAACACATCTGGTCCCACGTCATTTGAATATCCTAGTTGGAGTTATGATCAAAAGATTGAAGACCACTCAGAAGACTAGAAGACGTGCGGGAACTGAAGACCACTTCGAGAATGCTTGAGCCAGTTGGCCTTCCATCTTCCCACGTGGCTCCTTCAGTTCACATCTATCTTAGAGATTTGTTTCTAGTATAAATACCCCTTATGTGTAAGTTAAAAACAACTTTTGATGAATTGAGATTATTCCAGTGATATTGCAGCCGAGATGCCGAGTGTCTTACTCAACCCTTGTTCTTCCTTGTTCTACTTGGACTTGTGAAGAGATCTCTCTGAGATACACTAGTTCGTGCTTTGAGAGTTCCAGTACAGCTGCCTCACCTTGTGTGGATTAGCTCTGGTTGTGGTTCTGCGGCCGTTCGGAGATCGAGTCGAAGTCTTCCCAGTTTCGGTGCCTCTCTCTCCGTCGCTTGGTCGCATCCAACCTTGACAGGTATAAAGCTAGTTATCCGCTATTTTACAACAAGTTATCTTCACTACATTTGCAAGTTACCTTGTTCGTAACCTACTGTCGTGAAGATCGGACCATCTTTGTACCGACAGTAGGTCGGTACCTATCAACAAGGCAATGGTTACTTCTGATTTCTGAAAACTAAGCTCCTACTTGCTGCTTCTTGCATTGCTGGTACAGATCACTAAAGCCAGTACATGTAGCAATGCATTACGGGTGTGGTCATGCAGTAAAATTGAGCTCATTTACCTGTGCATATGCTGGCCAGCAATGCGGCAATGTGAAGATCTCGGCGGCGAGCAACATGCTGGCATTTCGCCCTTGTGCCGGTAATTGGGTCTGTCCTTTAAATTTCCATGGAGGGAGGCAACGATGATGTGGTGTCACATCCATCGTGTTTGATGCATGTGTCAAATTGTTGAAGAAGCAACCAAGACCTAATCAACTACAACCAAGACCTAATCAACTACTGAACTAGCATGTTTGTAGCTTATGCACAAGCTTGTGGTGCAAAATGAAGGTGCAAGTGTTGCTAGAGTGTGCATCCATCATTAATATATGCAAAGGTTGGGCATCACAACGAGATGTGCAGCATTGACTTGAGCCAAGACATCTGCGCACGAAGTGGACATCGTGTAAATAATAAGGGTATGTGTCTACTAGATTATTACTACTAGCTGTTGAGAGGAAAAAGCTGCCATATGGTTGGCACGTAATGTACAATATTCATCTATGCTTCACTTTATTTTTCATTTCATAGTGGAGGCAAGATTGAGACGTTGCTGTGTACAGCTTGGTGCATGGAACAATCATGAATTTCCTTGTGTCAACATTGTTAGATTCATAATTAGTATATAATGAAACACCTGCAAGTTTCATGCCAAATATATAATGAAACAGATTTTCCATCCAATTTTGATGGACTGGATTAGATCAGCGCATTTTTTGGAAGGATTGGTTTCCCCCCATTTGTGTTACTGGATGATTGGTTTCCCACCAAAATTTCCCGCCCCCAACACCAAAAAAAAGATCCATACCGCCCCACTTGCAACAACTTCGCCAAGAGTGCGAGGTAAAACCGGCAGTTCGATGTCCTGTTTCCTCCGACCCCCTCCCTGCCTTCTATTCCAATCTCGCCTCAATTCCAAAGGTTTCTTCAAGATCAACCTCTCCCATTACAGGTGCAAGGTACCAGCTCGAGTTCTTCTTGTAGATTTGAAGGATCAGATGGCGACTAGAGAGGGGGGGAGTGAATAGGAGCCGGTAAAAATTCTTCCCAAAGAACCCGGCCTATGTCCTACTCAAACCCCGGTCACACACAAGCGATGGATCGAATCACGCACCAATCGCCAAGACCACGAGGTTATGGATCAACCTCTAGCCTTAGGAACGATTCCTCAAAGCACACGCGGAAGCACTAGAAAGGGAGGAAGGAATCGAACCAAGAAGCAAAGCACACGAGGCTGCGGCGGACCGTCCGCGCGAGAGGGGCGGACCGTCCGCAAGAGCCGCGCGGACCGTCCGGCCGGGTCTCGCGGACCGTCCGCACCGGGCCGCGGACCGTCCGGCCTTAACCGCGGACCGTCCGTTAATTTACACAACGACCCAAAGCCACCCCGGTGCCACGGACCGTCCGCGGGGAGCACGCGGACCGTCCGCCAAGCACCCGCGGACCGTCCGCCCGACACCGCGGACTGTCCGAAACTTCGTCCAACCAAAAACCAAAATCACAACGGATCGAAACAAAGGACGAGCAAGAACACGAAGAACACGGGATGAACTGGACCCGCGCGGACCGTCCGCCTGGTCCTCGCGGACCGTCCGCCAGGTGCGGACAGAACAGAAAATAGCCCGACCCCGAAAGTCAACTCCCCCAAATCATCATCGGATTTCCCAAACGGTTGAAGCTATGGAGACAAGGGTTTGGGTACTTGAAAAGCGTCACACAAGGATGCTATAGCCCAAAAATCTTGCCTCCTAACTCCCTAAATCACCGGGAATCGCGAATCCTTTGAGCACCACCAAAACCTAGAGCACCGAACGAAAACTCACGAATCGAAGTAGTTTCCCGGCGTTTGAGGGCACAAGATCAAGCACAAAGATGCACAAGACATCTTTCCATGTTTCCCTCAAAGAAATCCGGGAAGAAACTCACTCAAATCCGCGGAATCACACCGGGAACAAAGGCACGAAAATGAGCACAAAAAGCCACGAAAAACAACCCCGAATCTTCTATACAAACCAGGAAAGATTCACAAGGTCTAGCATGCCGCCCTAGCATCCATCCCTCTCAACAAATCTCTCATGAAGCTCTCATGCTAGCCTAGAGAAAATAGGAAGAAAAATAGCTACAAAAATGAGAAAGAAGAGGGAGCAAATGAAACCCTAAGTCACGGAGAGAGAGAGCCATCAACACACACTCCAGACTTATATATCAGAGTTCCGCCGGAGTGGTAAATGACTCGACTACCCCTAACTACACTACTGGCGATACAACCCACGTAGGGGCATTTTGGTAATGTTTGTGGGTCTTGCCATCGGACGGCCACGCCTTCGCCGCACCCCGCGTCCTCCCGACGCAAGCCATGCGATCCCGCCGCGTGTCCTCCGCTTCGAAGCTTCCCGACACGCCCGGATCCCGTCTCCGTCGTGTTGGGCCCTCGGACTTGGTTTTGAGGCCCAAACCAAGAAACCGTCCGCCGATGGTTTTGTGGGCAAACCACCAAACCCCGCGTGCCCGGTCCGGCCTCCCGCCAAACCACTTGACTTGACCGCCACCGTGCACCGCTCACTTGTCCATGACTTCGTCTTGCTTGTGTCGCCACCATGTGGCCCGCACCCGCCCCGTCGTCCACCGGGTCCCTCGAACCGAGCCTACTTGTCTCTCCATCTCCCGGAGGCCCCTCAAGGCCGAAGACCTTTCGCGCCCGTTCTTCACCCGCAACAACACGAACTAGGCCGCAGCCTACACCGCGCACTAAGCCAAGAGTCAGTCCAACACCCGTTGTCAATCACTCATCACTAAGGAGCGGTCATCCACCGACCACTGGGACGCTCCTGGTCCACAATCTCCCCCTTGATGAGTGCATTGACAACACACAACGCGAAATGAAATTCAGAGTGAAAGAGAAAGAAAGAAGAAAGAAAAACAAATAAGCTCAACTCATGACCAAAACCGAAGAAAGGCGAAGAAAGGTCACAAGCCAAGCAAAGCACAAAATCCACACCGAAAACAGCAAGAAAGCTCCCCCTGAACAAATGCCTCCCCCTGAACATGTGGATGCACACTTCCAAATTTCAGCTCACCTTTTTCTGAATTTTCATTAAGCTCACCTTTTCTCCCCCTTGTTGACAATGTATGAATCAAGGTGAAAATGCAGAAATGCAAAGCAAAGCATATAAACATCTACATGAGCTTCTCAAATAGGCCAAATCTAGTGTCAAAGGCTAAAAATGAGACAAAGATGACACACATGAATCATAGCATAGTCAAAGCATTGCCACAAGTAATATATGAAAATACAAGCATGTGACAAAGCAAAATTTTCAGATTTAAGCAGTTTTACCAAAAGAAGACTCGCTTCACATGTAAAAGCCTATCCATGTCACACTTGAGCCACAAACATGCATATTACTCAAAGATCATACAAGGATATCAAATTCTCAGCAAAAGATCATGGCAAACACCCATAAAGCAAAGCATGTCATGTCAAAGCTCATGAGCCATGTGTCCACTTCGGGGAGACTTCTCCACTAGTGAACATCATGCAACATGTTTTGCACCCATATGTGAAAGATAATACATTTTAAGCATAGACATGATGGATGGAGCATTTTTCAAGCATTATGCACTTCTTTTCAAGATTAATTCATTTCATGGTACATGAAGTGCCTTTGCGGCAAAAAGAAGCTTATGCTCCCCCATGAATGCAACATAGGCTAAACATTCACAATGATATCCGGCCTTTGGCCCAAATGCAAGAACAGAGCATCCAAGCACAATCTAAGCATGAAAAGCATATTTAGACCAAACTGTGACATGGATACACAACTACACACGAGTGGAGCATATTTCATCAAAAATTAGTCAAGTTAAGCATTTATCTCAAAAAGGGGCTATCTCACCACACATATATCTCAAAAATTCCAAGAGCATAGCCTCACATCACCATTTCTCCACACATATAACCAAAATCTCACAAATAGCCAAAGAGACTCACATATGGCATATAAAAGAAGCTCATCATCCTAAAATGCAATATGACACAAATGCAACATGATATATGACAAGATGGCTATCCTACCATGGTTTATACATCAAGCAAAGCATGTATATACATCAAAATAAACATGGTATGATACATATGGTACAAAAAGGAAATCTCCCAAGAATCAACTAGAAAGGGCAACAAACCCCAAGTTCCCCCGCAAGCGCACAAATGTAGCTTGGTCGAGAGGCTTTGTAAAGATGTCGGCTAGCTGATCTTGGGTAGGGACATGGCTCAAAACAATGGTTCCTTTCTCCACATTGTCCCTCAGGAAATGATACCTCACTTCTATATGTTTGGTTCTGGAGTGAAGCACCGGGTTTTTGGCTACACTTATGGCACCGGTGCTATCACAAAGAAGTGGGATCCGGGTGCACTCCTCACCAAAGTCTCTCAAAGTGTATGAAATCCACGGCAGTCGGGAACAACAACTCGCGGCAGGCAACATACTCCGCCTCCGTGGTAGACCGAGCTACACTAGGGCGCTTGCGGGAAGACCATGAGACCAACGAAGAACCAAGAAACCGACAAGTGCCGAAGTAGACTTCCTCTCAACTCGACAACCGACAAAATCCGCATCGGAAAAACCATGAAGAGACAGAGTCGAGGAGGAAGAATACCAAAGGCCAAGACCGGGGGGGACTGTAGGTACCTGAAAATCCTCTTGACGGCTTGTCGATGTGATGTCCTCGGCGAAGCCTGAAAACGAGCGCACAGACACACGCTGAACTGTATGTCTGGCCTCGTCGCCGTCAAGTAGAGGAGGGAGCCGATCATGCTCCTGTACTCCCGCTGGTCCACTGGTTCTCCGTCCTCATCCGCATCCAAAGTGGCCGTACTCCCCATGGGAGTCGACATCGGCTTCACATCTTGCATCCGGAACTTCCTCAGCATGTCTTTCGTGTACTTGGTTTGGTGCACAAATGTACCGTCCTTCACTTGCTTGATCTGCAGCCCGAGAAAATACTGCAACTCGCCCATCATGCTCATCTAGAACTCCCTGCTCATCTCATCTGCAAACTTGGCAACAAGGTCATGTGACGAGCCACCAAAGACAATATCATCCACGTATATCTGCACAATCAGCAAGTCATTCCTATGCTTGAGGAGAAACAAGGTTCTATCTACGGTACCCATCACAAACCCTCTGCTCAAAAGAAAACCTCTCAATCTCCCATACCAAGCACGGGGCGCCTGTTTCAACCCATACAGAGCCCTTTTCAACCTGTATACCCTGTGAGGGTACAACTCGCTCTCAAACCCAGGTGGCTGCTTCACATACACCTCCTCCTCTATGACCCCATTCAGAAAAGCACTCTTCACGTCCATCCGAAACAACTTGAACCCTTTAGCCACGGCAAAGGCTAGAAGGATCCGAATTGCCTCAAGACGGGCCACGGGAGCAAAGGTCTCCTCATAGTCGATCCCCTCCTTCGACTAAACCCCCGAGCAACAAGTCCGGACTTGTTCCTCACAACCATCCCATTCTCTCCCTCTTTGTTCTTCCAAACCCACTTGGTTCCTATGGGATGGCAATTTGGAGGTGGTTCAACTAACTCCCACACCTGGTTCCTCTCAAAGTTTTCCAACTCCTCATGCATAGAATTGACCCAGTTTGCATCAGATAAAGCATGTCCAATGTCCTTGGGCTCAAAAGTAGCAACAAAAGCAGCATGAGCAAAATGAGAGGAATTCCTGGACCTCGACCGTGTAGTGCGTTCATTGATGTCTCCAATGATCTTCGACAGAGGATGCACCTCTTGAATCCGCCGGGGAGCCTCACGCCTCGAGACTACCTCCCCCTCAACTTCAGCTTCTCTCGCCTGGTCTTCTTGTTGCACCGTCGTTGTCCATGATGTAGACGGTCCATGCTCCAACGTGGTTGTAGGGGAAGTAGTGGGTACATGCTCAGCCTCAGGCGCATGATTCTCCCCATCATCATCTCCAGCTTCATCTTTCTCCTCTTCAAAGAGGTCCTCGGCCATCTCTTCATCACCTGCACATTCAAAGCCAAGAGAGGTACATGGCATTGTCTCGTCGAAGGTCACCTCGCATGTCTCCATGATTTTGTTAGTCTCAAGGTTAAGCACCCTATAGGCTCTAGAGTGGTTAGCATAACCAAAGAAAATACCATCACTAGACCTAGCCTCAAACTTGTCGAGTTTTCCCTTTTTCAAAATAAAGCACTTGCAGCCAAAAACTCGGAAATGACTCACTTTGGGTGCCCGACCATGCATAAGCTCATAATAGGTCTTCTTCTTGAAAGCTCTCAATAAAATCCGATTGGAAACATGACAAGCTGTATTGACCGCCTCAGCCCAAAACCTCCTAGGAGTCCTGTGCTCATCGAGCATCGTCCTAGCCATCTCACAAAGAGTCCGATTTTTTCCTTTCCACGACTCCATTTTGAGGGGGCACATAAGGGGTCGAATACTGATGTTCAAGACCTAGATCACGACAAAAGGCATCAAAACGAGAGTTCTTGAACTCAGAGCCATTATCACTGCGGATAGCTCGAATAGCATTCCCATGCCTCTCGTTCTTCAACCTCATGATCAGATCTCGAACAAAACCAAAAGTCTCACTCTTATCCTCCAAGAAGAACACCCAGGCATAGCGAGAGTAATCGTCCACCACAACAAGGACATACCACTTCCCACCCACCGAGCGAACTCGAGCTGGCCCAACAAGGTCCATATGCAACGGCTCTGTCGGACGCTCGGTCATGACATCGGTCAGGGGTGGATGGGGAGTGGCTACCATCTTACCATGCCTACAAGGAGCACAAACCAAATCCTTCTCAAACTTCAACTTCGGCAATCCTCGGACAAGGTCAAGACCACTCAAGCGGGAGACCAAATCAAAGCTCAAGTGTCCCAACCGCCTATGCCATTTCCATAAATCAGAAGAAGGACCGGCCATCAAACGGCGAGCGAGGACCCAAAGAACGAGAGAAATCGGCCCCGAAAATCGACCCTCGGGGATGATCATACGGACAAGATCACCTCGAGAATCAAGCAAACGAGACTCGCCGGACTTGAAACGCACCTCAAAACCTTCATCAAGCAACCGAGAAACCGAAAGCAAATTAAAACCCAAAGACTTCACAAGAGCCACTCTCTTCGGCGTTACCTTGTCACTCACATGCACAACACCCTCGACAGACACCCTACCTCGTCCATTGTCCCCAAATGTAATGTACATCTTTTCCTTCAACCGGGGTGAGGGTGGAGAACCACTTCTTATCTCCGGTCATGTGTCGAGAACACCAGGAGTCGATCAACCGGATGTTCTCCAAGCCTCCGCCCTGCGGTCGAAACAAGAACGAGAATGAGCTAGCGACTCGACACTCGGGGTTAGCACGGAGAAAGTTAAACCGGTGTCGAGCCATCTCGCTCAAAAGAGGGGTTAGCAAACATCACTCCCTTGCCACCAAACTTCCCATGTCCCATGGGAGGAGTACGAGCACCACGAGGGGGAAAACGTGGTCTGTAGTTCCTCTGGAACCCAAAGCTGCGATCATCTCCCCTAAACCCGTACTGAGGACGAGTAGGAGGACGTCCAGCAAAACCACCACGAGCCCGACCAAACCTCTCACCAGCACGCCCACCATCATCTCTCCTGACAAACCTCTCACCACCACCACCTCTCTGTGGGAACCTGCCAACACTCCTCACACTTCCCACACCCCGTGGAAGTGGCACTCTAGGCTCAGGAATACCGCGAGGCCGGCGATACCGTCCTGGTTTGCTTGCTCCCTAGCAAGCCTCTCATCCCTCTTCCTCTTGTAGCAAAACTCTGCAAGATGCCTCTCCTTGCCACAATACTCACACCGAAGGGGATGGGTTTTGGTTTTGGCTCGGCTTCTCTTTAGACTTCTCACCCTTCTCACCCACAAACTTCACTTTGGTTTCGGAAATTATTTGTCTTAGGTGGGAATTTGGGTGGATCTTGGGTTGTGTCAAGCTTGTTGCAAAGGTGGTTGGGCTTTGGTGTGAAAGAGTTCTTGGGTGCTTTTGGGAGTGGGACTTCGATCTCTCCGATCACCTCAAACTCGGGGTTAGACTCAACACACTTCTCGTACACACTCTCCCCATTGTTCTCTCCCACTTTCTCACCCACCTTCTCAAAACCCAAACCACGACCATCAGCTCTCTTGAACTCCTCAATCATGATTTTCAATTGAGGTTCCCGCCTGGACAACCAACCCAACACCTTCCTCAAATAGTCATTCTCCTCATAGATGACATCCAAACAGAAGTAAGTTCAAGATTACGCAAAGTGACTTCATCACAAGCCTAGAACATGCATTTGCAACAGGAGATTTCAAAGATGCTTCCAAAGAACTAATGATAGAACGAGCATCAACAAGCTTAGCATGCATAGTAGGACATGATTTGCAAGCACCAAGCAAAGTAGGTCTAGCCTTAAGCTCATCATGTTCAGTCCTAAGAGCATCTAGTTGAGCCAAAATAGAGGCATTCTTCTCATTAAGCATTTTGATCTCATTCAACCAAGCATCACATTCAACACATTCAACATCATCAGGAGAAGTAGGAGCAAGTTTCAAAGAGTCATTCTCAAGTTTCAATTCAAGCAATTTTGACTCTAACTCTCCTACTTTCTCACTAGCATTCTCAAGCTGAGCCCTAAGATCTTTCCTCATCTTTTTTGGCATCTCTCAGCACACTATCACGGTTATCAAGCAAACCATTCAACCTAGCAATCTCAGCAAGCAAAGAGTCGGGATCACGGTTTACCTCATCCTCCGAGTCGGAGTCGCTGTCCTCCTTCACACTCTTCTTGCTGCTCGAGCTATGTGCCATGCCACAAAAGCCCTCGAGCGCCACACAGCTCAGCCCGCTGAGGTTCCGGCTTGCACTCTTCTTGCCACTGCGCCTCCCGGCGTCTTCATCTTCGGCCGCTTGAGCTTGATCGCTCCTCGCTTGAGCTTGAGTCGACGTCGCTCGCACCGGCCACCATCGCTCTTGCCTTGTTCTTCTTGTAGGTGCTCTTGCTCGGTCGCCGCTTGTCCTTGTCCTTGCTCTTGGACTTGTTGAAGTGCTTGCCCTTGGAGGAGTACTTGTCTTCACGCCTCGGGTGCGCCTTGTACTCGTTCACCTTGTACTTGTTCTCCTCGGCTTCCGGCACTCGGCGATGAAGTGGCCACGCTTGCCACACTTGTAGCACGTCCCGAGCTCCGCCTTGCATTCCTCCGACTCTCGTGTAGTCGTTCAAACCTTCTTGAGAGCAAAGCCGGCTCCTCCTCGCCCAAAGCACATCAAACTCCTCATCCGGAATGGACATAAGAGAGGACAAAGAAAAGCGTCGACGGGAAGGGTTAGATTTGCCCTTTGATCCTCCCACAAGAGCAAGACTATGGTCAGTCGAGCCCTCATGCTTGGATAGCATCTTCCTGTCAACCTCGGCCGACTTGAGCTTAGAAAAGAGGTCATCCAACTCAATAGTCAAATAATTCCCGGACTCCTTGATGGCCTCAACCTTAGCACCCCAAACATTTGGGTCCAAGACATGCAAGAGCTTCAAAGCCCGATCATGCTCGGAGTACGGAAAATCCTCAACATTAGCCTTCATGTTGTTCACGATGGCGGTGAACCTCGAAACATCGCATCAATGTCCTCACCGGGAAGTGGAGTGAAATTCTCATATTGCATCCGGTAAGAGACAAAGAGGCGAGCCTTCACATGGTTATCACCACCGTGAGCAACCAACAACTTATCCCAAATTTGCCAAGCAAGATTCAAATGGCGAACACGCTCAAACTGCGGATCACACAAGCTCGGCACAAGTGATCAACGGCTTTTGCATTAGCCTCATACTTGGCCTTGGCATCGGCATCGGTCACCATAAGAGTATGGATGTTGACCGGAATAGCATATGTCTTGTCAAGCACAATAAACTCCAACGACTTTCCTCGAAGAAAGATCATCATACGAGCCGCCCACTTGTGGTAACCCTTGCCATCGAAGTGCGGCGGACCGCCCCGCTCAACGTACGCCATCTTAGGATTCGAGACTTGTCAAAGTCGCAAAGAATCCGGCACCAAGCTCTGATACCAATTGAAGGATCAGATGGCGACTAGAGAGGGGGGGGGAGTGAATAGGAGCCGGTAAAAATTCTTCCCAAAGAACCCGGCCTATGTCCTACTCAAACCCCGGTCACACACAAGCGATGGATCGAATCACGCACCAATCGCCAAGACCACGAGGTTATGGATCAACCTCTAGCCTTAGGAACGATTCCTCAAAGCACACGCGGAAGCACTAGAAAGGGAGGAAGGAATCGAACCAAGAAGCAAAGCACACGGAGCTGCGGCGGACCGTCCGCGCAGAGGGGCGGACCGTCCGCAAGAGCCGCGCGGACCGTCCGGCCGGGTCTCGCGGACCGTCCGCACCGGGCCGCGGACCGTCCGGCCTTAACCGCGGACCGTCCGTTAATTTACACGAACGACCCAAAGCCACCCCGGTGCCACGGACCGTCCGCGGGGAGCACGCGGACCGTCCGCCAAGCACCCGCGGACCGTCCGCCCGACACCGCGGACGTCCGAAACTTCGTCCAACCAAAAACCAAAATCACAACGGATCGAAACAAAGGACGAGCAAGAACACGAAGAACACGGGATGAAGCGGGACCCGCGCGGACCGTCCGCCGGGTCCTCGCGGACCGTCCGCCGGTGCGGACGAACGAAAATAGCCCGACCCCCGAAAGTCAACTCCCCCAAATCATCATCGGATTTCCCAAACGGTTGAAGCTATGGAGACAAGGGTTTGGGTACTTGAAAAGCGTCACACAAGGATGCTATAGCCCAAAAATCTTGCCTCCTAACTCCCTAAATCACCGGGAATCGCGAATCCTTTGAGCACCACCAAAACCTAGAGCACCGAACGAAAACTCACGAATCGAAGTAGTTTCCCGGCGTTTGAGGGCACAAGATCAAGCACAAAGATGCACAAGACATCTTTCCATGTTTCCCTCAAAGAAATCCGGGAAGAAACTCACTCAAATCCGCGGAATCACACCGGGAACAAAGGCACGAAAATGAGCACAAAAAGCCACGAAAAACAACCCCGAATCTTCTATACAAACCAGGAAAGATTCACAAGGTCTAGCATGCCGCCCTAGCATCCATCCCTCTCAACAAATCTCTCATGAAGCTCTCATGCTAGCCTAGAGAAAATAGGAAGAAAAATAGCTACGAAAATGAGAAAGAAGAGGGAGCAAATGAAACCCTAAGTCACGGAGAGAGAGAGCCATCAACACACACTCCAGACTTATATATCAGGTCCCGCCGGAGTGGTAAATGACTCGACTACCCCTAACTACACTACTGGCGATACAACCCACGTAGGGGCATTTTGGTAATGTTTGTGGGTCTTGCCATCGGACGGCCACGCCTTCGCCGCACCCCGCGTCCTCCCGACGCAAGCCATGCGATCCCGCCGCGTGTCCTCCGCTTCGAAGCTTCCCGACACGCCCGGATCCCGTCTCCGTCGTGTTGGGCCCTCGGACTTGGTTTTGAGGCCCAAACCAAGAAACCGTCCGCCGATGGTTTTGTGGGCAAACCACCAAAACCCCGCGTGCCCGGTCCGGCCTCCCGCCAAACCACTTGACTTGACCGCCACCGTGCACCGGCTCACTTGTCCATGACTTCGTCTTGCTTGTGTCGCCACCATGTGGCCCGCACCCGGCCCCGCCGTCCACCGGGTCCCTCGAACCGAGCCTACTTGTCTCTCCATCTCCCGGAGGCCCCTCAAGGCTGAAGACCTTTCGCGCCCGTTCTTCACCTGCAACAACACGAACTAGGCCGCAGCCTACACCTGCGCACTAAGCCAAGAGTCAGTCCAACACCCGTTGTCAATCACTCATCACTAAGGAGCGGTCATCCACCGACCACTGGGACGCTCCTGGTCCACAAGATTTGACCCCACTGCTCCTGATCCCCTTGATTGAATTCCAGCAGATTCAGTGTGTTTCATTCGGTGCAGAGGTGTTCAAGGTCCTTCCCCAAAAGAATGCCATCATCACCAATGGTACACCATGCATAGCCCCTCTCGTGAGAATTTACTTGGATTGTGATTTGAATGACCATCTTCTCAGCCTTTTAGATGCTTGATTTCATGGGTGATCCATTGATTCCCTCCCTGCCCATGTTTTTGCCACCCTTAACCCTCAACAGTCTAGGTCGTCTATATCATGGCCAATAATAAATTAGGTGATTTCAGTGATTTTGGTGGTTACTTTTTTATGGTTTCATAATGAATTGTATATGTTTTCGGAAAATAGGCTATGAACAGCAATCCACATATGTTTTGCTGAGTATACCAATAATGCAGCCTTTGTTTAACTAATATACCATCATTTGTCTAAGCAAAGGCTTTGCCATTTAAATTGGATGCCTAGGGTTACAGACAAACAACCCATTTTTAAATAATATAGGTATGAATCAGATTGTCATCCTTCTTTGCATACCTTAGATTGTTTTTACTTAAATTTCTTACACCAATCAGGAATGGAAATTGCATTGTAGCATTCATGATGATAATGATGTTCTGCAGTTGCTCCTACCTTTTTCTTTTTTAAAACATGCACTACGTGAAATCTCAAATAAGTCATGCAACATTTGTAATGGACCCTTAACACTCGTTACATGCACCCACATTGTAACGGTTGTTACTTGGTGCCCGTTACAGATAAGCGCGGCAGTCCAACCCTGGGGTTGGCCTCTGCAACGTCCATTACCAATGTGGACTTGTAGTAACGGTCTTCTTAAACACCCATACATGAATTCTTTGTAACTGGCGTTAAATAGAGCCCGTTACACAAGTTAAACCTATCGGTAACGAGCTCGTAAAGTCCGTTACTGATTAATACCCTATCGGTATTGGGCTGTTTAAGTACGTTACTGATCACTACCGTATTCGTAACGTGCTATAAAGTCCATTATCGATGAGCATTTGACGCCTGTTACTAGTCTGAGAGCACTGTTAACCACTGCCATGAAGCAGGAGCGCGGCAGCAGTGAACAAATGAGACGGAGGTTTGTGAATCATCGTCTCCTTTGAGTCTGTCCTCATTGACAAGTCAACTCGATCTCTCATTGCTTCAATTTCGACATATAGGCACAATCAACACACATATCTTCTGAGACAAAAGAGACATCATAAGAGAGATAACTTGTCCACAAAGATGAATATAACTTGTCCACAGGATTAAAGATAATTATTACAAAAGGTTAACTTCCATCAGGCTAGGACTTGACTTGTCCATCACATTAGTTACTATGGTCGCGCTATCTGACCATACACATCAACAAAGGCATGCCCCTTGAACATCCACAAAAGTATGGCTACTGACCCTGCACATCAACAAGCTTGAACTAGATCATGCCCCATCAAGATTGGCTCTTTTTGCAGCCTCTTCGTAAGCAACCAAGGATTCTTGAAGCCCTTCGAGCGCACCTTCAATGGGCTCGAGATTTTGTTCAGTAGTATACTTGTACCTCCTTATGTGCTTAGCCTTTTTGATGAGGATGTTCACTTCTTTCATGATATTTTCAAACTCAGGTTTCACATAATCCCAGACATTAAGGTTTAGAAGTAACTCATGCTCTGCTCGCAACTCAAAGATTTTTGCCTAAAACAGGGTTAAACATGGTATAAGAATAACATAGTTAATTCAGAACTAATTTTCCTCAGAACTTGGCGCGGTATAGGAACAGTCATAGGAAAAGTATATAAGAACTTGAAAATTATCCTAGGCTTTATAGCAGGGTGTGACAAGTAAAAGCAAAACTTAGTTCAGAACTGATTTGCCTCAGAACTTGGTATAAGATCATGACAAGCATGGAAGACATCATCAAAGGCACTAATTAATTATATGAAGCTCAAGATCAAGCTAGCTTAAGCTCCATCTATAGAACTAGTAAAAAGGTAGTGAGATTCAAAGAAACTTGCCTCGTCGTCGTTGTGGTCGTTGCCAGAGTCAGACATGAGGTCCTCTACACCTTCTTCGCTGCTCCCTCGACACCTCTTCGTCGTTGCCAGACACTTGTGCTCGCAAACGTGAGGCAGGCCCCTCGCCCACTTTGTTGCCCCCCCCCACTGGCACGCTCCTCCTTGCCGCTGCTTGGCCCCTCGTCGGGATCTGAGAGGATCTAGTCGAGGACCCTCGTCTCTGGCATTGGGTTCACTCCACCACCGCTTGGCCCCTCTCCGGCGCTCATAGTCGTCTCCCTCTTTGCCGCCATTTCGCTAGCACGCGCGCAGATCCAGTTGCGGCACCGCTTCACGTTCCGGTTCTCCTCGATCCCAGGTGCACGGGGTCGTCCACTGCTTGGCCCCTCGCCGACGCTCATCATCTTCTCTGTCTCCACGCCTCCTCTGGGTTTTTTTCAAGGAAAGTGCTGCACTTATCCATTCAGAAAGAAGAAGGGGGCAGTTGAATATTCATTTTGCAAAAGGGATAGTCAATGCCACGTCGCTTTGTTGGCTGGTGCGCGGGCGGGCAATGGTACCTTGTTTATACTAGGCTGCTGACGCTGGCGCGACACTTTTTTTTTTGAAATGACACTTAATTGCTTCCCTCAAAAATTAGGGCCCATAAAGCAGCACCTAAAAATTAATAAAACTATGAAGAATTCATAGTTTTTTTAAGAATTGAACAACTCATAGGAGTAATTGGGCATTTGGTATTTTGAATAAAATATGAACAATCACACGTCTCCTTGTGACCACATGACTTCTTTTGTGGCCAAGAGCTCTCCTGAGCGGACACGGGTTCTGAGGCGTGTGACTGGCCGCCTGACGTTTCGCCGTCTTGTCAATATAAATCCCGGACGGCCAAGAACTTCGTCAACCGAGGCACTAAGAAAACCCCAGCACCACCATCTTCGGTCACCAAGAAGTGAATCCAAGAGCTTCTTCTTCCTCAAGTGCGCGCATGGCATCATCAAGCGAGCCATCCAGAAAGCGAGGGAGGGAGCAGGTGCCGCCGCCCCTGCCCTTCGAGCCTGAGGATGTGCCGCCACCACCGCTCGCCGAGCCCGAGGAGGTGCCGCCGCCCCCACCCGCCGAGGTGAAGCCGCCCCCGCCCGAGGAGGTAAAGCCGCCCCCGCCTGGTGAAGCTGCCCCCACCCAAGGTGACGCTGCAGCCTGTGGTGGTCGTGTGTGATCCTCCACTAAATGTTGACGAAGCCGCTTGGTCAGTGAACTTGTTCCGCGAGGCTTTCGTGAAGCTTCGAAAGGTGGCCGTTCATCTCGAGGTCCCAGCACCCAATGATCCGCTGCAGATGACCGTGAAGGATTATGCCTTCAAAATTAATATCTTTGTCGGGGACCTAGAGAGAGGAGTGCTCGCCCCCGTCAACGACGACGGGGGCGACGATGGTGGACTCGACGTCTCTGGCTCCGGCTCCGGCTCCGGCTCTGACTCTGACTCTGACGGTGGGGCTCCTCCGGCGGTGACTACCTCTGCTTAATTAATTTGTTCCCATGTTAATGTGTTCTTACAGTGTGCTTGTTGAACTTGTGATGGACTAGTAGATCCTTTGTTAATATATTCCTCCTGTGTGTATGTTGAACTTGTGATGAACTAGTAGATCTAAGAGACGCAGTAGATCAAACCATGTCTCCTATTTTGGAACGCATTGCAATGTCTATGGTAGCAGCTTACAATGAATTGCAATGTGTATGCCAGAAGTTTGTTACTCTGTTTGTGTCATTTTATGGCAGCAGTTCACAATGAATTGCAATGTGTATATATTCCAGAGTTATGCCAGAAGTTTGTTACTCTTTTTGTGTTAATAATCCGCGTTTCATTTGCCTCATGTTGCAATGAAATGTCAGCACGGATGAATTGATGAATTTTGTGATGTGTGACACATTAAGATTTGTGACCCAATTGTCATTCCATCCATTCTTCATTCATACATTTAAGTTTGTCATATGTGACAAATTTTTCATTCTTCATCCACACAGATGAAGCAAAAGCACCACTTTTAACATTAGAATTACTTCTTTGCAGCATACATCCCCAGTAAACATCTAAATACTACACAAACAACAACCACAATAAACAAGTTCATCTTCCAGATCACATTGTCCATCTTCTCCTCCAGTGCTTTCTTCCTCTACTTGACCTCCAGTGCTTGCCTCTGCTCGTCGCTCCCAATTTGACATTCCACTGAATCAACTACTTCATCGATCGTGTCTGCCCAGTTCGACGATCGAAAAACAATGATGCCAGCATCCTTCAACACCTGGAAATACTCCTTGTGGAAATGATAAAATCCACAATTCTTGGTGCACTGCAGAATCAAAAGCACATAAGAACCCTAACTCAGATTTGGACGACACAACAAACTACTCACCGAGTTCCTTGCACACTTGAAATAAAGATGATCGTGGTTTTCACCTTCCTTCTGTGTCTGCCACTCCACCACACGAGCCATACCATAGTCCGGGCAGGGGACCAGTGGAAAGCCGCTTAGCTCACCGACTGGATCCTAGCTGATGGAGTGACTGCGACTGCTCCGACAACTTTGAACCCTGCTCCTCACACGTGCATCTCTAGACGAATCGGCGTAGTGTGACATGCGCGACACGGCGGGGAAGGACGGGCGGACGGTGACGGTGGAGCTCAGATCGGGGAAGAAGAAGGGGGCCGGGGTCGGGGCGGATGCATATTCATTCAGCCAGGGGCATTTCGGACAATGGAGCATGTTGGGGAATTCAGGAAAACCCGTCACCCTCGAAACGATGAGCTTAACAAAGTTCTCAAAGCATGTTTTTCAGGAGCAGGGAATTCGCGATCCTCGGAAGCCTGGAACCTGTGAAGTCTCGAATTCACGAATGTGCAGAGTTCGGGAATCTTGATTCGGCAAGGAGGTGGAGTCACGAACATGCGGAAGCCCGGAATCTCAACTGTCGATAGCCCGAACTTCGGAGAACTGCCGATTCGGAAATCTGATGAAGACCCTGTTCGGGACTCAGGCGCGTAGACATGCACGAACCAGCTGGGAAGCAAGGGCCAATTCGGGAATCTGTTGAAGACCTAGTTCGGGAGTTTCATGCGGAAACATTCACGAACCAGGGGAGAAGCAAAGTCAAAGTTGTAGTCCCAAAAAGTCCGGGTTAAAGTGTGAACTAGTGGCAGATTTGTAAATATGTTAGATAAAAAAGACAATCATGTATGCGTTCACACTAGGAATATTCTCTGAGGCTAGGGGTGTTATCGGTATGTAAAAGTCCCTTCATCTCCCTATAAAAGGGGGCGCAAGGGCACGTGTAAACGGATTCAGACTTTTTTTGGAACTCGAGCTACTTGCGGAGGGAATCACAGTCTCTTTGCGCTCTCATTTCGTACCTGAATGTGTTAAGAACTCTCACTCGTGTTAGGGTAGTCATCCGAATTTTTCGGGTAACCCCCCAACATTGGCGCCCACCGTGTTCCAGCTGAAAAGAAACTCACGATGCCACCTCAGAAGAAGTCCAAGAAGACTGTTCCAGCATAGGCAAACCAAGAAGATCGCCATCTCACCCAAGGGAATGAAAACTCGTTTGTTCCTGAATCTTCGAACGTAACAAACCAAGAACGAAGAGAAAAGCTCGAGGCCCTCATGAAGGCAAGAGCAGAAAAGACAGCTCACATCCAAGAACAACCTGCTGAACAGCAAGAGTTCGAGAATGTCGATGGTGACGATGACTCCATAGACAGAGAGCTAGCCATGGTCCACCAAAAGATACAGCAGCTACAGAAAGACAAAGAAAAGTTCGCAGCTCAGTTGCAGACGAAGAGAAAAATCTCTGAAAAGCTAGAGCAACTGAACAAAGCAAAAGAGCAGATACAAGCAATACAGAGAGAAATTGACGAAATGAAAGAACAAGAGAACAGCTCCATGTGGCAAGAGTCACCGCAGCAGAACCCTGCGCCTGCAAGAGAATCCCCGAAAGAAAACTTTTTCACGGGAAATGGAGTCTCACACTTCGTGGATCCTGAGTCGCCGCTATCAATAGGGCTGCAAACAGCACCTTGGCCGCCGAAGTTCAAGCCTGTCTCTCTTCCCACGTACAACGGCTTCGGAAACTCTAGGCAGTTTCTCATGAGATACGAATCAGCAGTGAACTCGGCAGGAGGAGATGATGTCGCGCTGGCCAAATCCTTCATCATAGCGTGCGAAGGACCAGTACTGAATTGGTACTGACTGCTGCCTCCACACTCGATCTACAGCTGGGTAGATCTCAAGACAAAGTTCATGCAAGCGTTTCAGATGTTCCACGATACAACAGCCGAAGCTTCAGATCTGTACAACTGCAAGCAGAAGGACAGAGAACCACTGCGTAACTTCGTAAGAAGGTTCAGGCAACAGAGGTCTCAAATTCCCGACGCTGATGACAAGACAACGATCAAGGCACTGATCAAAGGTCTCACCCCAGGGCCAACAGCTTCCCATCTCACGAGAAAGAAGCCCGAAACAGTTGAGGAACTATTTCGAGAATTGGAAGATTACATTCTGTCTGATGACGACCACCGCAAGAGGGTAGCTGAACGGAACGAGGCAAGACAGGGCAACAGAGATATGACCTGGCGGGCACCACCCCAGCATCCACGAAACGTAAACAATGTTGGAAACTCTCAGCCACAACAAGACAGCAGGCCAAGCACCAGGGGAGGATTCAGTCCCAGAGGAAGGGGGAGAGGAAGAGGAACCCCAGGACTCCCGAACCACAACCCAAGAGATCCTCACTTCTACTGCCAGTATCATGGAAGAGGCCACAGCACCGAAGGGTGCCCAGAGACAAAGAAGAACATGGCGAGAATCCAACAAGAGAAAGCACTGATGAGCATTGCATCCTCCATGCCAAGCCAGTTTCGGCCGAACTTCTGGCAACCGCAGTTCGCGAACCCACAGTCAAGCTCTGTACCAGTTCAGCAATTTCCACAACCACAGCCAGCATGGCAGCCGTCGCAGCAATTTTTCCCTCACTCGCAAGCGATTCAGTCAATCCAGCAACCGCAGCCCATTCGAGAAATCTTACCACCACCCCCAGAAAGTTCGTCAAGACCTCAATCAAGTTCGGGACCCCAGAGCTCCAAAGCATTGCCATCGTTCGGGACTATCATGCCAATCACAGGCGGATCTGCTATGGAATTCGAAACAAAGAAGCAGAGAAACAATTACTTCAGATCTGTCAACACCATCATCAATGATGGCCCAGCTGCTCGCCCGGAGTGGGCGAAGGTGCCAATCACCTTTACAGAAGAGGATTTCAGGTTGAAATCCGCGATTCACAACGACGCCATGGTGATTGAAGTCAATATTGCTGGGTGGGTCATAGGAAAAATCCTGGTTGACAACGGGAGTTCGGCGGATATCCTGTTCCTGAAAACATTCGAGAAAATGAATCTGAGCCAGCACATGTTGGACCCACCAGAGTACCCATTGCAGGGGTTCGGAGGAAAGCCCATCAAGCCGGTGGGAAAAATATCACTCCCAGTTTCTTTCGGAGATCTTGAGAATGTCAGGACGGAGAGCCTCACATTTGATGTAGTCGACATATATCACCCGTACCTTGCGATCTTCGGCAGAGGTTTCATGAACAAGTTTGATGCTGTCATAAGGCAACAGTTCCTGTGAATGAAGATGCCTGCGCCCAAAGGGGTTATCACGGTGTTCGGCAATCAGTAGGAGGCCAGGAACATAGAAAAAGGCCACACGCCTGGCCAAACGAATGTGTACCAGCTGAAAGCAGCTGAAGAGAGGAAGGAAACCTATGAAGAGCCTAAGCGGGACAAAGAGAAAAATGAGATAGCCGCAGAAGATGAAACAAAGAAAGTGTATCTGGATGACATGCCCGACAGAGCAGTCATAATAGGCGCGAACCTCAGCGCCGAAGAGGACAGTGAACTCATACGATTCCTGAACAGAAACAAGGATGTCTTCGCATGGTCAGCTAAGGACTTGCAAGGCGTTGATAGAGACATAATCGAACATGCCCTGGAAACAGATGACAAAATACCACCCAAGAAGCAAAAACTTCGGAAAATGTCTGACGAAAAAGTCAAAGCAGTGGAAGCAGAAGTTCAGAGATTGCAGGATGCCCAGGTAATCAGAGAGGTCAAGTACCCAGTCTGGTTAGCCAACACTGTGCCAGTTAAGAAGAAAAATGGCAAATGGAGAATGTGTGTGGATTTCACAGATTTGAACAAGGCGTGCAAGAAGGACGATTTTCCCTTGGAAAGGGTAGACAAAATCGTGGATGATGCAGCCAACAGTGAGATGCTTTCGCTCCTGGACATGTTCTCTGGGTATCATCAGATCAGGGTTCGTAAAGAGGATGAAGAGAAGACAAGTTTCATCACTCCTTTCGGAACATTTTGTTTCATAAGAATGCCAGAGGGGCTGAAGAATGCATGATGCACGCTTTCGAGAATGATAGCAATAGTACTGCACCAGCAGATTCGGAGAAACATTTTGGCATATGTGGATGACATAGTTGTCAAAAGTGTTCAGAGGAGAGACCATATCAGTGATCTGGCAGAGACATTCGCGAACATGAGGGCAGCGAACTTAAAGCTAAATCCGGAAAAATGCGTGTTCGACATTCACAAGGGGAAAGTTCTTGGATGCCTAGTTTCAACGAAAGGCATAGAGTCAAACCCCGACAAAATAAAGGCTCTGGTAGAAATGCAAGAGCCAATCTCAGTGAAAGATGTTCAGAAGTTGACAGGGAGAGTGGCTGCTCTCAACAGATTCATTCCCAGAGCCGCAGAAAGAAGTTTGCCGTTTTTCCAAGTTCTCAGAAGTGCCAAGAAATTCCAGTGGTCCGAACCTCAGAAGCAGGCCTTTCACGAACTAAAGGATTACTTGTCCACCATGACCAAACTCTGTCCTCCCGAACAAAAAATCGCCACTTCTGTTGTATGTGTCCGCATCAAATTCGGCAGTAAGCGCAGTGTTGGTACAGGAAAAGGAAGAAGAAGGAAAGCTCAGGCAAATTCCTGTATACTTCGCCTCTGAAGCATTGTCTGGTTCCAAGGTTTTCTATTCTAAACTGGAGAAGATCGCGTATGCGGTCATTATGGCAGCAAGAAAGCTAAGGCATTACTTCGAGGGTCACAGAATAAGAGTCATCACCAAGCAGCCGTTAAGTGACTTGTTCGCAAATAGGGAGGCATCCACCCGAATCATCAAGTGGGGTGCTGAACTTTCCGAGTATGTGGTAGACTTCGAGAGAAGAAGTGCAATAAAATCGCAAGTTTTGGCAGATTTTGTCGTCGACTGGACTTCACCCACTCAGAACCCAGATGAAAACATACCCGAACCCTGGATAGTGCAGTGTGACGGAGCATGGTGTTACAAGGGGGTCGGAATTTCGGCTGTTGTAACGTCTCCGACGGGCGTGGTCATAAGATACGCAGCGAGACTCGTATTCGCGAACAATGAGCATTCCACGAACAATACAACAGAATATGAAGCTCTATTGTTGGCACTAAGAAAAATGAAAGCCTTAGGGCAGCAGACCTTCATAATCAGAACAGATTCAAAGGTGATTCAGGAACACATCGAGAAGGAAAGTGAGGCCAGGAATCCAGTTCTCATGAAATATCTCGAAAAGGTCAGAGAAATGGAAAAACACTTCAGAGGGTATTCAGTCCAGCATATCCCAAGGGATGACAACAATGAGGCGGACAACCGGCGAAAGCAAGCAGTGACGAGTAAATCAAGAGCTACCACCAGATGTGTTCTTCGAAATCATCAGAGAACCTTCCATCAAAGATTCGAGGGCCCAAATCGTGAATGTAGTGGAAATTCCAGACTGGAGAGAAGAAATCATGGCCTATCTCAGAGGGCATTACGAACCACAAGATGAACTGGAAGAAAAGAGATTAAAGCAAAGGGCTTGAGGCTATGCAGTAGTAAACGGAGAGTTGTACAAATCAGGAGTCACTGAGCCTTGGCTGCCCTGCATCACCTCCGAAAAAGGTCGGGAACTTCTGAAAGAAATTCACAGCGGATTCTGTGGAGCACACATAGGCACCAGGGCTTTGGCTGGTAAAGCGATAAAGCAGGGATTCTATTGGCCTACCATAAACATCGATGCCAAGATGTTAGTTCGGCAATGTGAAGCATGCCAGAAGACGGGAAATCAACAGAATCTGCCTTCAATGCCAGTTCACCTAATTCCTCCAACCTGGCCTCTGCAGAGGTGGGGAATGAACCTCGTAGGCCCGTTGCCAGTAGCTCAAGGCAACTGCCGATTTGCGGCTGTAGCGGTCGATTATTTCACGAAGTTGGTAGAGGCAAAACCACTCGCGAACATCACAGCAGCAACAGTCCAGAAATTCTTTTGGCAGAACATAGTCTGCAGGTTCGGAGTTCCTAGAGAACTGACAGTTGACAATGGCAAACAGTTTGACTGCTACACCTTCAAAGAATACTGCAGAATCTTAGGCACACAGGCGAAATTTTCATCAGTATATCATCCACAGTCCAATGGTGCAGTCGAAAGAGCCAATAGCTTGATTTTTTCGGGAATCAAAAAATGTTTGTTCGATCAGAAAAAGGGAAAGTGGGTGGATGAACTTCCGAAGGTGATCTGGTCTCACAACACCACGGTCTCAAGGGCAACAAGTTTCACGCCTTTTCGCCTGCTTTTTGGGACTGAGGCTATGACACCGGAGGAGATCAGAAATGAAAGCATGAGAGTCCTGAAGGGAAAAGAGATAGAGGAAATTGATAAGAAGGTGGAAAAAGACATGATAGAGCTGACAATCCTTGAAGCAGTAGAAAACATTGAGAAGTACCAGAGGGAGACAAGGGCATGGAGGGACAAAAAGGTGGTCCGAAAGGACATCAAAACTGGTGATCTTGTCTTGAAAAGAAAGAAAAATTGGGAGAACCCAGGAAAACTTCATGAGTCATGGGAAGGGCCTTACATCGCCAGGGAAACAGATATGCCAGGGGCTTTTCGCCTGATGGAGCAGTCTGGCGAAGAGTTGCAGTATTCGTGGAATGCCGATAGCCAAAAAAGGTATTATCCATGAAAACCCTAATTGTAGATAGATGTAGCGTATAGTAGTTTTTCGATTTTCGTAAGTATGCACTTTAGAAAGACAAAAACCCGAATCACGTGTCTATAAGTGATTTCGGAGCAAAAATTAGTTTTATTTCTTACAGTCGTATTGGAATAAGAAGGACCGTACTCTTTTCCTTGCAAAGGGGGCTCTAGATCAAGAGGCAAGGTTTTTAACGAGGCGGATCCTATGTAAATACTCTTTCTGATATATATATGAAAAGAGTCTTCCCCCAAATTGCGTGTCTCGAGAATTCCATCGTGAAAAAAGAAAAAGTTCGTGAGAAAGGCTCCCTGATAGCCGAAATTCCATCGTGAAAAAAGAAAAAGTTCGTGAGAAAGGCTCCCTGATAGCCGAAATTCCATCGTGAAAAAGTTCGTGAGAAAGGCTCCTTGATATCCGAAATTCCATCGTGAAAAAAGAAAAAGTTCATGAGAAAGGCTCCCTGATAGCCGAAATTCCATCGTGAAAAAAAGAAAAAGTTCGTGAGAAAGGCTCCCTGATAGTCGAAATTCCATCGTGAAAAAAGAAAAAGTTCGTGAGAAAGGGCTTCATGATAAGCCAGAATTCCATCGTGAAAAAAGAAAAAGTACATGAGAAAAGGCTTCGTGACATCCAGAATTCCATCGAGAAAAAAGAAAAAGTTCGCGAAAAAGGCTTCCTGATAGCCAGAATCCCATCCATCAAGGGATTCCCATCAAAGAGGCCTGAGACAACAACAAGTTGTGGCCCAGAAAATCCCATCCATCAAGGGATTCCGACCAAAGAGGCCTGAGACAACAACAAGTTGTGGCCCAGTAAATCCCATCCACGAAGGGATTCCCATCAAAAATTTGTATGAAGGTTTCCAGAAAATGAATGCTTAAGAGGTTACCAGCAGATTTTTATTTAGTGAGGATTGTTGAAAGTTATTTAAACATTATCGTTGTAAGAAAAGGGCAAGGGGCTCGTTCGGAAAATCGCAGAAAGCCTTGGTTGAAGCAACTGAGGGTTGCTATATCAACCGAGGCAAGTCTGCCAGTCGGGTCAAGTCCACAAAATTCGAAACAAATTTTGTCGACTTGCGCAATAGCAATCGAGGTTCACCAAAAACTAAGGAAGATTTCTCCTAAAGATATGCTAGAAATTCGTGAATAGTAAGATTCGTGAACCTGGCGTCTAGTTTTCATGCGAAACGGCAAAGTGGGGGAGGGTGACATTTTTTCAAGAAAAAATGTATTTACTGCCTTATTCGCATAAAAACTTCCGAACAATTCTGCGATAATTACAACACTCGGTGTAAAATTCAGAATGAAAGTTCTACAACATGTCCTGGTTTACAAACGTTGTTTTCAACCATATCACTGGCATAGGCGAAGTCAGATGCGTCGGCTAAGGGGCTAAGGGGCTCAATCTTGGGAACCTTCGAGGGCGGCAGAGTAGACAACGCGGAACGAATCTTCTTACGAAGTAAGAAAAACGAGGAGAGATCGAAACAACCTATAGCAAACTTAAGCGAGGCCTCAAGCCAAAAATCGGAAAAATCTTGTTCGGGATGTGCTCACTTGAACAGGTGCCATGCTTTACCACTAACGAACATACTATCCCGATGAATTCGCAGTGGTAGCACGTCCTGCGCAGGCCCAGCTTGCAGGACCTGCGCAGGTTAAAATATACAAAACATCTATTCAGAAAAGTTTGACGAATCTACATAAATATACAGCCAATCTCGAATTCACCCAAAAAGTCCGGACATATCATTCAGTTCGTAACATCCACCTTCGGCGAATCCTCCTCTCGTTCGGGGACCTGCCCGCCGTCGTTGCCATCATCGCTGCTGCTGCTATCGCTGCTGCTGCCGCCTGAGCCGTCTTCGCCGGACTCACTCGAACCCTCGCCGGAGGACGATCCTTCGGGAGATGCGGCGGTGCCCTCTCGGTTCTCCTTTTCCCTCAGCTGAAAAAGGAAGGTAAAAGTGAGGAAGGTTTAAAAAAACTGGAACATCTGCGACAAACATAAGTCACGAAATCGAGCAAAAGAAATTACCTCAGCAAGCTTTGCCTGCGCAATGGTCTTAACGATATCCTTCCCGCCAGCCAGCCAAAACTCCTTCGCGAACTTCGTCTTGATAGCTTGAACGTCGGAGTTCGCTCGAAGTATCGCGTCACTAGTAACGCTGGGGAATCGAGAGAGATTCGCACGAAACTTCGCCAAGTCCACACAGTCATAATCGTGAAGGACCTTCAGGATACTCTCCACAGAGAAAGCAACAGCGAAGTTGCTGGCGCCAGAGATCACCTCGGTAAGGGCCTTGAACTCATCCTCCAGCCAATCCATGAAATCGGGAATATCGATGTCATCCGGGAGAGGGGCTGGACGAACACCGTACTCATTCAAGGACTTCTGGTACTCCGCATAGAGCAGTTTCAGCTTTTCCAGAATTTCCGAAGTATTCTTCTTCGAGGCTTCACCGTGTTCTGCCAGCGCCTTCTCAAGATCCACGATTTTACGATCCTTTGTGCTCAGTGATTTGGCGAGGCTGGCGTTATTGATGCGAAGATCTTCGGCGATTTTCGTAGCTCGCTCTTGCTTTTGCCGAAGCTTTTCAATCACGCTCAGATCATCTTCATGAGATTTTTGAACTTTCTCAAGCTCTTTCTTGGATTCCTCGAGCGCGGCCTCTGCGACTTTCTTTTCATCATGACTCGTTTTCAAAGCCTCCGCCAGCTCAGCCACCTTTCTCTCGAGTTCCAGATTCGTGGATTGCGCGAGGGTAAAGTTACGCTCTAGTTCCTTGGACTTCTGAGAAAGTTCTTCATTAATCTTCTCCTGTTTAGAAAGCCGCTCTATGGCGACCTTCCCAAGCATAGAGTACTTGAGGGTATAATCCTCGTGGAAGCGTGCAAGCTTTGAAGGAGAGTAAGAATGCAACAGATCCTTGAATTCTGAAAAATTCAGGAATAAGTCTCAGACCAAGATTTAACAATCGTGAATGACATGAAGAGGTAGCGAGGATGAACGAACCTTGCTTACTAAAATGCTGCATGGTGACTTGTTTAGTTGAACCTGAAGAGGTTTTCCCTCGAGGTGAAGGAGTGGTTTCGGAGACAGAGAGAGGCTTTTTCTCGGAGCCTTGAGCGGCTTCTTCGGGTCGTTCTGACGCCTCCTCTCCTGTTTCATCAACAATTGCGGACGATTTCCACAAAGTTAAAAACTTGGACGTCTTGCCCCCGACGCCACTTGTCTCAAAACCAACACGCAATAGCTTGCTGCGATGAGACGTACCAAAGCTTTTGTTAAAAGCAGCTAAGGAAGGAGAGGGCGCCTGGTCTTCGGGAACAACCTCCCGAACTTCGACCAAAGGAACATGTTCGGTAGGATGGTTTCCTCTTTTAATAGTGCGCTCAAGGTCCTGGGCGAATTCGGAGGAGGCTTGATCAGCAGCAGGGACCTCAGCAACAGGGGCTTCGGCAGCAGTAGGGGACTCAGTGCGAACAGCAACTTCAGCAACAACAGACTTCTCAGCAACAGCAGGGGATGTCTCCTTTCGGACTTCGGGGGCAGCATCTGAAAAGGAATCAATATCCACGAATTCATTCTCGGAACCAGATGGGCAGCTGTCTCGAAAGTTAAACAGTGGCCAGAGGAAAACACCTTTAAAGCTATCTGCGTCCGCGAGGGTGTCGTCGTCGAAGGCGGATGGGACTCGTCGAACGCCGGTGGAAGAATTTTTCTTCACAGCCTTTTTTGGTTTTTTACGGCTCATCTGGGCAAGCCCCGAAGCAGCCTGGAGTTCAGCATCCGGAGTTTGAGGTTCGGAGGTCTTGCGCTTCCGCTTCGACGATTCAAGCGATCTGGTCCTCGAAGGCTTCACTCCCGAAGAGGCCCCCTCGTTGGCAGGCGACGAGCTTCGCTTCGACGACCTAATTCGGGGAGCGTTGATTGGGGCGGCTGAGCAGCTGGCCACGGCGACGGCGGGAAGTTTCAACTTCGGACCAGGGCCTCGAGAGCTGAAAAATTTATCACCGCAGATTTCCGAAAAGACGCGGTTGATCTTCTTCCTATGTTTCACTAGGGCCTTATACGCCTTGTACTCGTTCATCGTGTATTCGCCCACCATGACGTTCATCCTTTTCTCCACTTCGTCCATGAAGTCCTCGGCGCTCTGGCCTTCACGAAGTTTGATCCCGAACTTCAGGAAAGGCACCTTCTGGTCTGCCCAATTGACGTTGTAGTACACGAGTTCAGCAAGGGACCAACCGTTCAAGATAGGACAGACCCGCGCGGCGACGAATTCTTCGATAATATCACGGCCGCCAAGTATTGTGCTGGCCAGGTGAAATGCACTCTCGCAGCTTTTGATTCCCAAGGCCCACTGGTTGTACTTCCCTACGTTCACCGCGGCGAGAGGCGCGATCGGGCATGACAGCTTCGGCATATCGACCTTCAAGTAAAACCAGTAAGATTTCCAATCGTCGGTAAGGTTGGACTTGCAGCAAGGAGCGATCTGGATTCGGGTGAGTCCTTGTCGGGTGTTCTGGCGTCACGTATTGAAGGTGCAACACGCGTGCTGGCTGTGGTAGAACTGCCCGTCTTCACCTCTTACAACTTCGGGGATGATCACCAGTTCGTAGAATCTGGTGAAGGCGTCGATGGTAGGACTACAGCCGAAGGTCTACAGAATCCAGATAAACTTCGACACTTCGAGGAAGGATGTCGGAGTAAGCTGGTGGATCTTCACCGAAAATGCATCGAGAATCGCTGGCAGGACGGGGTCACAAGGGAACCTTAGCCCACAGATGAAGAAATCCCGAAACACCACAATCTCTCTGTCCTTGGGGGTTGGAACTAGCTCATCAAGTGGGGCACGCCCAGCGCCAGGGGAGAAGAATCCGGCCTTCTCGTACTCGCGAATCGTGTTGCTTGTAACCTTCGACTCTCCGAAGGCGAGTGAGGGCGGCAGTGGGCCGGAGGTCCTCAACCTGATTAGATCGTCGACACCGGCATCCACATCCCCGATGTCTTCGCCGCCGTCAGATTGAACCTCTCCATCTTCGCGACTTCGGGAACCACTGGGCGAACCAGAATCTTCGGCCGGTGTAGCACGCTCAGCGCTTTCGGCAACTGGGTCAAGCGGGAGACCGGCAGCGACGAGCTCCTCGGTAGTCATGGGCCTAGCTGTGCTTTTAACGCGAGCCACCTAACCAACAGTTACGAACATAAAGACACTTAAGAGTAATGTTCGAGAGTAAAACTCGCGAAATCGCGACATCGCTACACCGAAGTTTAACAAGTAACAAATCGACAAGAGAAAGATGAAGGAATACCTTAGAGAAGCGCGAACAACACCTAGAAACTCACGGGCTTTTCGGCAGAAGATCAGATTCCGCGAAAAAGAGAGATGCACGGACTGTGAAAAAAGGCTGGAAAGCTGTAAAATTTTTTCAACAGTGGCAGCCCGCTATTTATAAGGCCGGGGAGGGGTAGTTCCGCGAAACACGCCTCGATTTAACCGTCCTTGGTTCCCCAGGCGACGCGTGTCCCCTCCGACATTCCGAGGGTGACGTTTTTTACTAAATTTCCGAAGGATTTGTGGAATCGGATCGTCGGAGTCAACCCGCTTCCCCGAGGGGCTAGTGTTGGGGAATTCAGGAAAACCCGTCACCCTCGAAACGATGAGCTTAACAAAGTTCTCAAAGCATGTTTTTCAGGAGCAGGGAATTTGCGATCCTCGGAAGCCTGGAACCTGTGAAGTCTCGAATTCGCGAATGTGCAGAGTTCGGGAATCTTGATTCGGCAAGGAGGTGGAGTCACGAACATGCGGAAGCCCGGGATCTCAACTGTCGATAGCCCGAACTTCGGAGAACTGCCGATTCGGAAATCTGATGAAGACCCTGTTCGGGACTCAGGCGCGTGGACATGCACGAACCAGCTGGGAAGCAAGGGCCAATTCGGGAATCTGTTGAAGACCTAGTTCGGGAGTTTCATGCGGAAACATTCACGAACCAGGGGAGAAGCAAAGTCAAAGTTGTAGTCCCAAAAAGTCCGGGTTTAGAGTGTGAACTAGTGGCAGATTTGTAAATATGTTAGATAAAAAAGACAATCATGTATGCGTTCACACTAGGAATATTCTCTGAGGCTAGGGGTGTTATCGGTATGTAAAAGTCCCTTCATCTCCCTATAAAAGGGGGCGCAAGGGCACGTGTAAACCGATTCAGACTTTTTTGGAACTCGAGCTACTTGCAGAGGGAATCACAGTCTCTTTACGCTCTCATTTCGTACCTGAACGTGTTAAGAACTCTCACTCGTGTTAGGGTAGTCATCCGATTTTTTCGGGTAACCCCCCAACAGAGCACTTGTTGGCGATGAGGGTTAGCTACCTGCATCGCCTTTGTCGGTCGGGCAGACTACGGTTATCTTTTCTATATAGGCTTCTAATGCTGACACGTGGGCCCAACACTATTTTTTTCTGAATTGAAACTTGCTTCCCTCAAATATTAGAGCCCATAAACAGCACCAAAAAGTTCGTAAAAAACATGAACAATTTATATTTGGTAATTTAGTATTTGAATAAAATATCAACAGCCACACTTATCTAACAAAATTTCTTAAAATAGATTTTTGTATCTCTTGTTTACGATATAATAATTATAATAACGTCTTAGTGTGTTCCAAAAATTCTACAAATTGACTTGACAACATAATTTAAGTCCCTAAGCTTGTCTACAAAAATTCAAATGGTTTCGAAAACGGAAGATTATACTTGTGTACAAATGTCTACATCTCTCGCGTAGTTTCTTAGAATGTTACTTCAACATTAAAGTTTTCCACACTTTAAAACATGTTCGTACTCATATGCATTTGAAATTTTAACATAACCTTATGTTCACCATAAGATTACGAAATGCAAAGTTTCATTAGTAATGGTTGTGTAAAACAAATATTATTTCTATGTTGTACTTATAAGGAACAATATAAGGTGTATAAACAACATCCAAGAAATGGAATTACATAGGAAAAATTTCATAAATTAATAGATGTTGATTTTAGAAAATTCAGAAACAAATATCATCAAATTTGGATTACGGTTGACTGAGAAATACGTGATACAAAATTTGATTGCAGATTAAAAGGGGAAAAGCAAACTATTCTTCATTCGAATAGCCTGGCCCCGCCCCTTGATTGGCGACGGGTGGTTGTTAATCATCGTATCATTTGCGTATCTAAACCTTTTTAATAAATGCTCTGCCCCGCCTTCTGCCTTCGAACCCCTTCTCCGGCTTCCGCTTTCCTCGTCTTCGTCACAACCTGGTCTCCTTCAATCTGCCGGGCAGATGCATATTCATTCGGCCAGGGGCATTTCTGCGAATGGAGCACTTGTTGGCGACGATGGTTAGTGTACCAGCGTCGTCGGGGCGGATGCCGGCCAGGGGAAAAATGGAGCACTTGTTGGCGATGATGGTAAGTCTACCCGCCTCGCCTTTGTCGGCCGGGCATGCTATAGTTATCTTTTTCTATATAGGCTTCTGATGCTGACGCGTGGGCCCGACACAATTTTTCTGAATTGAAACTTGCTTCCCTCAAATATTAGAGCCCATAAACAACACCAAAAAATTCGTAACAAATATGAACAATTCATAATTGGTAATTTAGTATTTGCCATACTTGTCTAACCAAATTTCTTAAAATAGATTTTTTATCTCTTTATTATGATATAATAATTATAATAACATTTTAGTGTGTTCTAAAAATTCTACAAATTGACTTGGCAACATAATTTAAGTCCCTAAGCTTGTCTACAAAAATTCAAATGGTTTCAAAAACGGAAGATTACACTTGTGTTGCAATGTCTACATCTCTCACATAGTTTCTTACAATGTTACTTCAACATTGAAGTTTTCCACACTTTAAAACATGTTCGTACTCATATGTATTTGAAATTTTAACATAACCTTGTGTTCCCCATAAGATTACAAAATGCAAAGTTTCATTGGTAATGGTTGTGTAAAACAAATATTATTTCTATGTTGTACTTATAAGGAACAATATAAGGTGTATAAACAACAACAATGAAGTGGAATTACATACGAAAAAATTTCATAAATGAATAGATGTTGATTTTAGAAAAAATCAGAAACAAATATCATCAAACTTGGATTACGGTTGACGGAGAAATATGTAATACAAAATTTGATTGCAGATTAAAAGGGGAAAAGCAAACTGCTCTTCATTCGAATAGACCTGGCCCCACCCCTTGATTGGCGACGGGTGCTTGTTAATCATTGTATCATTTGCGCATCTGAACCTTTTTAATAAATGCTCTGCTCTGCCTTCTGCCTTTTATCCCTTTCCCCGACTTCCGCTTTCCTCGTCTCCGTCACAGCCTCGTCTCCTTCACTCTGCCTGGGCGGATGCATATTCATTTAGCCAGGGGCATTTCTAACAATGGAGCACTTGTTGGCGACGATGGTTAGTGTACCAGCGTCGGCGGGGCGGATGCATATTCTTTCGTCCAGGAGCATTTCGGACAATGGAGCACTTGTTGGCAACGAGGGTTAGTCTACCCGCATCGCCTTTGTCAGTCGGGCAGGCTACGGTTACCTTTTTTGTATAGGCTACTAACGCTGACGCGTGGACCCGATACTATTTTTTCTAAATTAAAACTTGCTTCCCTCAAATATTATACCCCATAAACAGCACCAAAAAAATCGTAAAAAATACGAACAATTCATAATTGGTAATTTAGTATTTGAGTAAAATATCAACAGCCATACTTGTCTAACCAAATTTCTTAAATTTAGATTTTTTATATCTTGTTTACGATATAATAATTATAATAACATCTTAGTGTGTTCTAAAAATTCTACAAATTGACTTGGCAACATAATTTAAGTCCCTAAGCTTGTCTACAAAAATTCAAATGGTTTCGAAAACAGAAGATTATACTTGTGTACAAATGTCTACATCTCTCACATAGTTTCTTACAATGTTACTTCAACATTGAAGTTTTCCACACTTTAAAACATGTTCAAACTCATATGCATTTGAAATTTTAACATAACCTTACATTCACCATAAGATTACGAAATGTAAGGTTTCATTAGTAATGGTTGTGTAAAAAAAAATATTATTTCTATATTGTACTTATAAAGAACAATATATAAGGTGTATAAACAACATCCAAGAAATGAAATTACATACGAAAAAATGTCATAAGTGAATAGATGTGGATTTTAGAAAAAATCAGAAACAAATATCCTCAGATTTGGATTACGGTTGACGGAGAAATACGTGATACAAAATTTGATTGCAGATTAAAAGGGGGAAAACAAACTGTTCTTCATTCGAATAGACCTGGCCCCGCCCCTTCATTAGCAAAGGGTGGTTGTTAAACATCATATCATTTGTGCATCCGTACATTTTTAATAAACGCTCCGCCCCGCCTTTCGCCTTCCTCGTCTCTGTTGCAGCCTCATCTCCGTCGCAGGTATGGCCCGCGACTCTAGGGGGAGGTTCTGCAAGGAGGAGGCCCCGCGGCCATGTCCCCGTTCGTCTTCCTCGGTGTTGTCAGCCGCCCCCGCCAAGAGAGTGAGGTTCCTCGGTGACGAAGAGGAACTGTCCCAGCGCGCCGCCCCCGTGCGTCTTCCTCGACTCTCCATGGAAGAGGCCGGTTCTTCATCGGCCTGGGGGAGGAAGCCATACACGCGCGCAAGGGCCAAGTTGGCAGACTCCAGCGACACCCGCCATGGAGAGGCAGGGTTTTTTCCTCAATTTGAAGGAAGAAGCGGTCCACGCGTATTGAGGTGAGCGAGAACTCCTCCAGCGACGACCCGGGCAGAAGAGTGGTGCTGGTAGAATTCATCTCCTCCGGCGACGATTTCGGCAACAACTCCGGCGATGACTCTAGCAACAACTCCGGTGACGATTCTGAAGACCATGAGGCAAGTTCTGAAACCATCACGCACGATTTGTCCTTGTACCTTCACATCTTCACTGATCAATTGTTCTAATGCATCAATTTCCATTTGTTGTAGGAAGTTGTTGCACATGACATTGACAGGATTTGGACTGAAATCAACAAGCTCAAGGAATCGGCTGAAGAGAAGCAGGCAAGTTTTGAAACCAGTTAGAGCTAAAACAACTTTCTTGTAAATTACAACTGTTATGAAGCTTGCATTAATATAATTTTTCCTTTGTTTTAGGACCGTGCTGTTAGTCGGGATGACATTGACTACATCTGGAAAGGAATCGACAAGAAAGATGAGCAGCTTAAAGCCGCATAAAAGAGGCAGGAGAATGAACTTCTAAAGAAGACTGCTGAGCTGGCAGAAAGAGTTGCAAAACTAGACAAGGCTACCTGAACTTGAGGCAGCACCACAAAAGAAGCCATCTAGCTAGCTAACTAGTTCCCTTGCAGCAACAATCTAGTTTGGTGATGCGCCTAGCTGATGGAGTATTATTTTGGTGATGTGCCCTGCTGATGCATGTCAGAAGTGAATATGTTTGCTATGAGTTAGTTTGCTTGGTGGTGTGAACTTGTGATGCATGTCATATGTGAACATGTGATGCTATATCAACAGCCACACTTGTTTAACCAAATTTCTTAAAACTAGATTTTTTATCTCATGTTTATGATATACTATACTAGTAGCAGAGTAGTACTATACTTGACTACATTACTCGTTTAAGGCCCACACAAGCCCACTCATGCTAGGTTAGTAGGGAAGGACACTTTCCTCACGTAGTCTCCTCCCACGCTCCCCTCGCGCCGCCACCGCCTCTGCTTTCTCCCCCTCGCACTGCCACTGCTTTCTTCCTCTTGCCTTCATCCCCCTCACCTCCCCCCATGTCGTGACGCATGGTACACCCCTTCATTGAGACGCGCACCACACCACGCTCGGCACGACGCGCACCACACCTCTAGCAGCGAGATCTGCAGTAGGAGGGACCCAGTAGCGGCGGTGGCGACGACGACTCGAGGAGGGATCCAGCAATGACGATGACGACTAGGAGGAGGAGGAGGGATCCATCCACGAGGATGTGGCGGCGAGCAGGCAGCGACGAGGAGTAGAGATCTCTCCGCTCCGGCAGTGCGAAGGTCAGTGGCGAATCTAGGATTTGAGTTTATGGTATGTCGCTCCAAAAATGTCTTATACAATTCGGTAAATGCATTCTACCAACTCAGTAATAATTGTAAAATTAACAACAATTAAATAATGTAATTTGGTATATTTGCTCGAGTTTATGGAATTAGGCCAAGCGCATTTTTATAATCAAGTATACAACATATGTGTGCATATGATTTTCTTTTTTATAAATGTGTATAAATATACTTGTACTTGTGGGAATTGCAGGGTATGTCGTGGCTCCTTTGTATAAGTACATGTGGAGATACTTAGCTGTTGATGGTATACATACTTAGAATTTCCCTTTAGATTGACTCTTATATTTGGTTTTGCTCTTGTTCCTATGTACATCTACACATCCTCTCCAAGTTGAGTACCTCATCAGCAACAGAGGCAACCTGCATCTTCCTTTTTAAAATGGTATGGTCGCTTTCCCTGAACTAATTTTTTGGTTACTGAATTTTTCATTTATGTTAATGGTTTACCAAGAACCAATGATATTATAGTGGGCTAAAGTATTTACTGTAATTCTCTTGACTATTAATTCACAGGATAAATTTGACGAGGACTATAGACCTAGGCCACAAGATGAAGAAGAGGGTTATGGCACTGCTAGTGCACAACAAGACTAGGTGGGTGGGGCTCAGCGTCGAGGCAGAGCGCCAAGGACATTCAGAAAGTGGCCATGTGACACAATGATAGTCACTGAGGTCGACATAGTGGGGGTGCCAGTACCATTGACTCAAAAGCGCAGGTTCAGGGCACTTGCGGGGCTCGTTGCTAGACAAAAGGTACCTTTGCACTTGCCAGAAATCAAAGAACTAAGCAATGATGAAAAGTGGGACTTGGTTGATAAGCATGTCCAGAAACACTTGAAGTTACAGGAAAGACGGCAGCCAAGACATGAAAATAATTAAGATTTCAGCTTAGGTGAGATTTTATCAAAAAAGGACTTGAGCCATTTACAAAGCACCCGTTTATTGTCCCGAAACAGTGGAAGGAGTTCATGAAATAGGAGGAAACCGAGCAAGCCTCATGTGCTAGTGTCAAGTTCAAAGAATTCCGAAGCCGGAACACAAGCGAGCACAACATGGGTCCAGCTGGTTATACTGTGAAACTAGAATAATGGGAGGAAGATGACAGACAATTAGTTGCAGCTGGTATCCCCAACCCATATGACGCCAACCCTGACGATCATTCCAAGAATTGGCTACGAGCAAGGAGTAAGCTAGTGATTAAAGACCGTGTTGCCGTGATAGTGTTCAACAACAAAGAGGCAGAAAAATTGGTTGCGGACATCAAGGAGAAGATTGCATGTGCAGAATCTTCAGGAATGGCAGGGCAAAGGGAGTAAGATGTGCTAAGTCAGTGCTTGGGCCGCCCTGAACAACCAGGTCGTGTGTGTGGTGTCTCCGGCTACCAGGGCTGGAAGTATGCATGGTCTCAGCACGTCGAGATGCACAGGAAGAGTAAGAGGACGAAGACTGACGCATCAGTTGATATGGAAAAGTTAAAGGAACAAATCAAGCAAGAACTGGTGGCTGAGATGCAGATGCAGAACATGCAGGTGCAGAGGTGGTGTTGTCACTAGTGTCCAATCGCGCAAGCCCTTCACCCGTCACACTGAAGAGCAGCTGTGCGTCCGTAGATAATGTAGGTTTGGTCGATGGCACTGCAGAGTTAGCGACGGAGGTGCGCTGTGATGATCGTACACACGAAGACCCTATAGGCATGTTGACTGAACCCACACAGTGTGGCCTATGGATCACGTGGAGGGGTCTTCAATGTGAGGCTGCGATTGGTATGTTCATCCAGAGGAGACTACGCTACAAACAGTCCCGATTCATGAAGACTGTGTTGTGGTTGCAGTGCTCACTGTATATACTATCTTTGCAGATGAATTGTTGGAATACCCTCCTAATGACGAGGTGATGAAACTCGGACAACTAAAGGACAAAGGTTACAGTGGAGAAGGTGTCAGATTGACATCAAAGGAGCACCAACATGTAAATCTCGTTCACAGGCTATGGTACAAATTCCTTATAGTTCACACAGTACGGTACAGGTTCCTTTCTCACATGGTTCCCCACATCCTCCTCCTCCTCAATCCCCACATACGCAAGACGTTCCATTTGGACCTCCTCCTCGTCCTGAAAATCTTGCATCCCCACCTCATCATCCTGGAAACACAGAAAAACTTGCATCCTCACATCCACAAGATACACCAAATATTCCATCCCCACCTACTACTAGTCCTGAAAAAATAGAAAAACTTCCATCTCATCATTCGCAAGAGACACCAAATATTTCATCCCCACCACCACGCCCACCACCTCCTCCTCCTCCTTCTCCTCCTCATAAAACAACAAAACCTACACCCCAAACGAAAGTGCTCAAAACAATCATACCAAAGTAGGTACATCTGGGCCTAATACCTCTGTAATAGGTCATGGTGAGACACCACTATTACCACTCAACCAGAGTGATGTGTTGGATGGTTCTTATAAATCTGTCGACGACATCTCGAAGAAAGCTGTAGGTACATCTGGGCCTAATACCTCTGTAATAACTCCTGGTGAGACACCACTAGGCAAGAAAGCCCTTGAGAAACCTTCAGCCATTTTAAATCAGCAAGGAAAGAAACTTACCAAAAATAAAATCTCTACACCACGTACAACAGGCAAGAAATCCCTTGAGAAACCTTCAGCCATTTGAAAGCTACAAGAAGAGAAACTTGCCAAAAATAAAAGCTCTACACCACCTACAGCAGGCAAGCAAGCCCTTAAGAAGCCTTCTTCAGCCATCTTAAAGCAGCAGGAAAAGGAAATTGTTGTAAATAAAACCTCTAAGAGGCCTACTAGAAAGCAATCTAAGAGAAACACCAAGGAGAATCCTTGGTATAAGACTAACCCAAAGCGATCTGAGAGAAACACCGAGAAGAATCCTTAGGCTATGGTTAACCCTAAATTACAAATTCGGAAAGAGCCTTCTTAGTGATGGTGATCTCAATAATGATGCTCCTTGTGCCAGAAAGCTCCACACATTCTACATGCGACGTGGTAAGTCAGAGGATGATTCTGACATTATGGTCGCACTTTGGCTCGGGACCAGTGCATGGCCTCTGAGATTGTCAAACAGACTCCAGCAGCTACCTGTGCAACTCAGTGATTTGTACGATCTCTTCAACTTGGCTGCTTTGGATCTAACATTTCTTTGCTGCTTCATCCTGTATTTTGATTCTGCTTCTCACTAATCACATCCTCTATCGAAATGTGCTTTTTTCCTCACATCATCTTTACCATGTAATTTGCCTCCTTACACTTTGTTTTTTCTTACTAATAGGAATATGACTGTAGAAGTTGAGAAGACGGGCGCTACAGTTGGCTTCCTTCTTCCTGAATGCCTTTGCTCGACAACATTGAACAGCACGGATAACACTCTTGCTTTCTCTGTGTCTTATATGTGCAATGCCTTCAAACTATATGCTAAAAAGAATTTGACGCTTACCGCTTATCTCAGTACGAACCACTGGATTGCAGTGGCGATCGTTCCGAAGCAGTGGAAGGTCTACTATCTTGATTCATTGAAGACAATTAATACTGATACTGACCCTTTCGAGCGAATCATTAATGAGTAAGTTATTTCTTTCTTAACTTGCGGACGTTCCTCAACAAACTGTGTAGAGTATATTAATTATTAGTGTCTTAACCATTGTTGCTTGTTTTGTTGTAGGGGTTGGGAATGTTACTGCGGCAAAAAGAAGTTGCGCCTTGGCACCTTGGAACATGTCAAAGATGTTAATGTACATACCACTTATTTCCTTCCTGTGGAAGCTAGTACTAAAGCTTGAGTTATTTCTTCTCGATCACCATTATTTTTGTTTGTACATTTATTGCAGTGCTACCAACAACGTACTGGATCTGTGGCTTCTATTGTGCCTCTCACATGCTTAAATTAAAAGATAGCGGCCCACATATGGAGGTACTTTCTTGGAATCTTCATTTGTAAAACCTACAACTGAGCACAGTTCTTGCTTATTAGCATTGAACATGTTTGGTAACCACCTATATATGTGTGCTGACTTGTGACATTGTTGTATCCAGAGATTAGGGTAAGATGAGCATCCTCTCGACAAATCAAAGCTGGTCAATGTTCGTGAAAGAATTGCCACATTCCTCGTGGAACAGGTGATCACAGCCGGAGGAAAATTTCATGCTGATGAAACTGTGTGGGCTCAAATTAAATATGGTGACTAGGAAATTTTTGCATTCCTCCTTGTCCATGATTTTTTGTGATATTGTTGCATTCCTCCTTGTGAGATGCATTCCTCCTTGTGAGATGATGATGGTGAATTTTGTCATATGATGCATGTGAATTATGTGGATTTCTGTGAATTTGGATGTTGGATCTAATTTCTGTGAATTTAGTCATATCCTGGCTAGTTCCAGGATACAGCCCCTGATGGCTGCCAAATCCTGGCTGGTTCCAAGATGCAGCCGGCAAGCAGGCAGCAGGTTACTATAGGGGTGGCCTACGTATCTGTAACGGGCGTTAATTAAAGCTTGTTACAAACACTGGTCACTGAGTAACGGGCTTCAATTGGAACACTCGTTACAAACATGCCAACAAAGTAACGGGCACCATAAAAGCCCGTACCAGTACTAACCGGTGGGCCCCACAACATGGCCCGTTTGTTGAGACATCGAAGACACAGGTTCACCGCACGCGTCTCCGATATTGATTTCACAGTAATGGGCTCTGTTTTGGTGCCCGTTACCAAAGTTCCCTGTGGGCCCAGAGAAACAGTCATTTTTACGTAATCGGTGACTAGTTGTGGTTACGGTTGTTGTTTGATGCCCATAATAAATCCTAGTTGTGCTGAGACGCGCGTGAAATAGACGCGTCTCATTTCGTCGAGACATCAGAGATGCAGTTTCATAAAACGCGTCGCTGATGTTGAGTTCCTGTAACAGACTTTGTTTTGGTGCCCGTTACCAAAGTTCTCTATGGGCCTAGAGAAACAACCATTTCATGTGACCGGTGGTTAGTTGTGGTAACGGTCGTTGTTTCATACCCGTTACGAATATGTGTTATCAGTAACGGGCATCTGCCCGTTACCTTTCCTGGCTCATTTGTAACACTTGATCTGCCTGTTACCAAAGGCCATCTATGCCCGTTACCAATGTGAGTTTTTCACGTAGTGATGATTATTAATTTTAAATTTCTTCAGCACCATATTACTCAGTACTCATCCTTAAGTTGTTTGTTTTGGTTTAGCAAATAGAGGGGGAGACTAACAAGTTAGGAAGACACAGACACAAATAGAAAGCACGAGGTAAGTCTTGGTTCAAACTTGTCTAATTTCTTATATTCAGATTATTAGCTTTAGTTAGGGAGGTGTGTAAATGTTGTCTTGCATATAAATTTGAAACAATTCACTTGTTACTCTTAAGCTTTTTTCTGACCATATTATATATGTTCTTGAGGACCATGTGTGGTTCGAGGACCGGTGGATGGTCGCTTCCTTGTGTGATGAGTGATTGACAACGTTGTGTGGACTGATTCTTGGCTAAGTATTGCAGGTGCAGGTTGCGGCTTGACTCGTGTTGGTGTAGGTGAAGAACAAGCATGAAAGGTCGTTGCCAGTGAGGCCTCCAGGTGTGGAGAAGACAAGTAGGCTTCGTTCAAGTGCGGGCCGCATGGTGGCATGAACAGCAAGATGAAGTCGTGGACGGTTTCTTGGTAGAGCCTCAAAACCATGGTCGAGCCGGGACTACGTGGGAGCCAAGTCATGAGTGGAGATTGGCGGAGGCTACACCGAGTTCGCGGGGTTTGCAGTGGTTCACCAGAAAACCACTGGGTTACTCGGTTGAGCCACAAAACCGAGGCCGAAGACTCGACGAGGAGGTGCGGCCGCCCAGGCCGGTTCAACCGCCCAGGAGGGGCGGTCAGACCGCTTGGGGCCCGTCAGATTGCCCGGGTGTCACACCCAATTTTTCGAAGGAAACCAAGTGCATACCTATATGCATGCCAGGATCAAGTTTCATGCATATAGTGACATAAAAGTGAATACAGAAACAATATCACGTAAGAAAAAGAAAGATTATCAGAGATTTACGCTGAATCCTGGAAACAAAGGCTCCAAACATCACAGGCAATCGACTGGGGGTTGCGTACGCCTAGCACCAGCAACATCTTTACATGACTTCATAGTAGCTTCCTTTTTCTGAGCAACAATGTTTATAGCAAGGGTGAGCACTTGTCGTACTCAGCAAGTGTGGGGAAAACATGAATGCAAAGGCTTTATAGTGGACTGGGCTTTAATCATTTAAGCAATTTTAGTTGGTCAAGTTTTATTAACACCTGATTACTAATAAAGTATAAGTATATACCAACCCACATTAAGCATAAGGTAAGAGATACGCCATAAGCACATGGCAAGCATAACCAGAGAGAACGATTTAAGTCCATCTTCAAGTTCAATTATCATGTGAGGGTCCAGGCCGCCCGTGACCGTGGGCACGGCTAATCAATTAGTTTTACACTCTGCAGAGGTTGTACATCTTTACCCACAAGTCGCGTAAAAGTCCCGAAGAACTTTAAACCCAACCATGCGATGCTGCGCATGCATCATACCACACTTCCGAGGTGTGATTGCATAGGGACGCTACGAGGCCTTTACAAAGAGTCCTCCCGTGCGTATTAGTCCATAGTAGTATGTCATAGAGGCTATCTTTCGTACCACACTTCTATTACGGACGGTAAGCCGTAGACTCTTCCGTTCCATCACCGCTCCGGAATAGAAGAGCCATAAAAGCATTCCTCCGTCCCCAACCTACTATGCGAGTAATAACCACACAAAGACATCCCTAATTACTCGGCCAAGACCAGAGCCATATAGTCCTTGTGGTTGCACTGTTGTCCTGGGTGGTCGCTCCATGTTCCGATTAATCATATGGTCTTGTATTAACATCCAAAGATATAGCATAAAGGTATAACATGATTCATCCTTAATGTTCATTAAAACCACCATAACCCAGGTATAGCAAGTAAGCATAGCTACCCAACATAAATGTAAACCCAGGTTAACAAGGAAAGACAATCAAAGACTAGGTAATCCTTAATAGGAACCCATCAAAATTAATGCAAGCAATGCAATGAGTGATTAAGTATAATTCTTAGGACAAAAGATCAAGGACACACTTGCCTATATCCAAAGTAATGTCATTGCTCAAAATATCTTCAACTTCAAGCTCTTCCAAACTTCTCGAACGGCATTCACTCTAAGCGCATCAATCATTGGGCACAAACATACACAACAAACAAACAAACATATACTGAGAACAAAGCACCAATCATAAGGAAGCTTTAAAAGAACGCACTAAAGGATAGGCTTAATTAGATGGATCATTAAAGCACACAAAGGGTGCTTGGAAAGGCTTGGTTAGCTTTAAAGAGATGGTTGCGGAAGATTGAGCAAGGACCGGAAAGATCACACTTAGATTGAGCTGAGAAAAGAACGTCTAACAAACGTTTTGCATAAATGAGAGAGCAAGGCTATGAGCTAGGTTCATTTTAATTAACAAAACAAATATAAAGGATATTTTAGAAATAAAATACCCTATGTTGACATTAATGCAATATTAACTTTATTTATGAAACCGGTGTAAAGAACTAATCAAGTTTTATTAATAAAGATTCATATATGAATTAAACCGATTAAACATTTAATTTAGAAAAACTAAACTATATGAACAATCTAAACGAAATTTTGTAATTCGAGTAGATCATATTATTATTAAAAACATTATGGTATTGGTATTAATCATATTAACATTTATTATAAAAGCCGATGTAAAAGCCTAATCAAATTTTAATTAGAAAAGATTAATTAACAATTAAACAAATTAACATTTGGTTTACGAAAACCGAGATAAAGATCTAATTAACTTTTATGTACAAAAACATGTGATAGAAACATTAATCAAATTAAATTTGCTTATGAAAAACAGTGTATAGATCTGTATTACTTTTATTTATAAAAGGCATGTGTAAATAGATATTAATCAAAGTTAATATTAATTTTATTTTCAGAAAACAAAACATGGTAAAAACACACCACTAACACGTGCTTAACATTATTATGGACCTAACGCAACTTGAACGGATTAAATCGGAGCTAAAACGAAGGAGATATGGGAAAAACAAGATTGCAGGGACCTAGTCGTGATTAACCGTAGATTTCAGGGAGTAGCTGAAAAGAAACCCGAGACACAGTAAACAGTGCTCGTGAAACTGGTAAAACTCGGGGTTAGATCTGTGAGAGGGCTTAGGTGGGCTTTATGTGTGAAAGTGGGATCTCTGTAGGGGGGTTTCCGCAAAAGATATAAGACACACAAAAAACAGATCTATTACAAGGTTTTCCAAGGGCTAATCCGCAAAACGACCTTATCCCTCCTGTTCGGGACGGACAGAAACTCCTGGCAGCCAACAGGAAGCGCTCCTGGAGCATCAAATCGACAGGTTCCGAGCAGCTAGAGACTTACGTGAGATGAAAAACGGGGAGAGTAGATCGAGGAAAACTCAAGGATGTGCTCACCATCGATGGAGACGTTCGGGAGCAGACGGATTTTGATGGAGACGATGGACCGCGTGGAGCTTGGAGACGGCAGGTCCTCATGGTGATAGCGGCGCTCCAGTGAACCTCCGGCCGTGGGGAGGGGCTCCTTCGACTCGTCTCGCCGTCGCGCAGCTCCAGGTTGCCTCGGACTGCTTCGGCTCTGGCCCTGGACGACAAATCGGCAATAGAGTCGGCCATGGCGTACTGCTTCGGCGACGGCGTTGTGCTGCGCAAGGAGGCGAGGTGCGAGGCGGCGGGGAAGAGCAGGGGCGCGCGGGGACTCAGGCGGCGGCTTTTATAGGGGCGTGGGGATCCCCTGACCTTGGCACGCACGCCAAGGCGAGTAGCCTTGCGGCGGGACGCCGGCCGTGTTGGGCACGGCCCTGGTGGCCGGATGGGGCCGCGCCGGGCCGGCGGGTTGGGCCGGTGCGGGCGGAGCTGGTTGGGTCGGGCCTCTGGCTCGGCCCAATCCGGTAGGGTAGATTTTCTTTTTTTTTCGAAATATTTTTTCAGTGCAAAAACAAATTCAGGAAATGCCCAGAAAATGTTTAGAGGCACGAAAAATACCCAGAAAATCACAAAAATTCCAGGAAAATTTCTAGAGATAGATTAAGACATGAACAATCCAAATAAAGCATTTGGTGCTCATGAAAAAGATTTTAGAGCCTTCTAATAAATAGAAATAGCTCAAGGAAAATGAGAATAAATTCTAGAAAATTCCGGAAAATTCTCGGAAGAGTTTGGACAGCTCCTACACGCATTTTTGAACCCTTTTTTTTGCACTCAAGAACCACTAGATGTATCGGCATGAATGCAACACACATAACTTTTATTTAATTTCGAAAATCAAACAAAGGATTTTTCCTATACTATATTCCCTGTAAAGAAAAATAAATGTTGGAAAATTTTTAAAATTATGAGAAAATCGTTATTTAATTATTCTCTCTATTCACATCCTGAAATTGGAAATTTCAGGGTGTGACAAATCTACCCCGCTTAAACGGAATCTCGTCCCGAGATTCGAAGAAAGAAGAAGCAAGGAGGAGGGAGATAAACAAGAACATTGCGATCGAAGTAGGTAGGCGGTCATCCTGTTTTGTTGATCGGTGTGAAACCTTGAATCTTTTTCTTCGATGATAGTTGGAGTCTTCATCAGAATGAGCTAGGTGGGACAAAAGCAAGCACAAGGTGGGAAGGAAGGTAGAGTGATGTCTTCTTTTCTTCACCTTGCATCTGCCTTTGACTTCCTTCCGGTAACACCTCTAGCGAGTTGAAACAAAGAAAGATGGCAAGGATGTGGGAGGTACAAAAGAGAAACCCAACTAGGCAACTGATGTTATTGTAGGTATAAGACCCACAATACACCAACACTCACATCAAAGAAGCGAATCAATCAAGTTCATAAAACCAAGCATCATCATGCAAGCACTGAATTCCACCAATCAAGGCATAGCTAAGGGAACGATACTACACGTTGTTAATTAAGTCAAAGGGTATCCTCCTAATGGATCAGATATATATCCCAGCAAGGATATCCATAAATAATGGATTTTTCCCAGATCAAGGAGGCCAAAATTATGAGTTCAACCCAACTGGAATCACCTCAATCGGAGGTTTAGAACTTGAGATATGAATTAAACAAGATGGCTATGTCAGCAGTGTTGGCAGATTCTGAATGCTCCACTAATTCGTATGTATCTCCCTGGATAAAAAAACGAATACTGCTGAATTTTGGATACAGAAAAACTTATGAAATTCCTGAACTACTCCAATTGGATTTACCTCAATCGGAGGTTCGTAGCCCGAGATATAGAATATTGAAGGTAACTAGGTCAGCAGAGTTTACAGTTTCTGATAGCTCCAATGCTTCGGGCATAGCTCCTGGAACATGTAATGGATAGGGCTCAATTTTTTATAGAAATTCACTTATAAAATTTAAGAACTAACCCAACTGGTTTCGTGTCGATCAGAGTTCTGTAGCTTCAGATAAAATTAAAACAGCGCTGATGTGTCGGGGAGCTGCGCGAATAGATGGAATGTTAAGGGTAACAATTCCACCAATCAATCAAGGGGGTGTTATTGCTTGAGACAACGGACATGCGAGAACGAAGAGATGTTCAAGGAGGGTGAAGATAAATATATAAGAATTCATGGTATGGAGATAAGAAGATGGCTAAAATGTGAGATCCTTCATCAAAAAGGTCAAGGATAAGATAAGGAGGGATTGTAGAACAAAAGAGGCATTAAGGAACGACCAATACTAACTAGGCTTACGTCCTACAGTCGATACAGCTCTGATACCACTCTGTCACACCCGATTTTCCGAAGGAAACCAAGTGCATATCTATATGCATGCCAGGATCAAGTTTCATGCATATAGTGACATAAAAGTGAATACAGAAACAATATCACGTAAGAAAAAGAAAGATTATCAGAGATTTACGCTGAATCCTGGAAGCGAAGGCTCCAAACATCACAGGCAATCGACTGGGGGTTGCGTACGCCTAGCACCAGCAACATCTTCACATGACTTCATAGTAGCTTCCTTTTTCTGAGCAACAATGTTTATAGCAAGGGTGAGCACTTGTCGTACTCAGCAAGTGTGGGGAAAACATGAATGCAAAGGCTTTATAGTGGACTGGGCTTTAATCATTTAAGCAATTTTAGTTGGTCAAGTTTTATTAACACCTGATTACTAATAAAGTATAAGTATATACCAACCCACATTAAGCATAAGGTAAGAGATACACCATAAGCACATGGCAAGCATAACCAGAGAGAACGATTTAAGTCCATCTTCAAGTTCAATTATCATGTGAGGGTCCAGGCCGCCCGTAACCGTGGGCACGGCTAATCGATTAGTTTTACACTCTGCAGAGGTTGTACATCTTTACCCACAAGTCGCGTAGAAGTCCCGAAGAACTTTAAACCCAACCATGCGATGTTGCGCATGCATTATACCACACTTCCGAGGTGTGATTGCATAGGGACGCTACGAGGCCTTTACAAAGAGTCCTCCCGTGCATATTAGTCCATAGTAGTATGTCATAGAGGCTATCTTTCGTACCACACTTCTATTACGGACGGTAAGCCATAGACTCTTCCGTTCCATCACCGCTCCGGAATAGAAGACCCATAAAAGCATTCCTCCGTCCCCAACCTACTATGCGAGTAATAACCACACAAAGACTTCCCTAATTACTCGGCCAAGACCAGAGCCATATAGTCCTTGTGGTTGCACTGTTGTCCTGGGTGGTCGCTCCATGTTCCGATTAATCATACGGTCTTGTATTAACATCCAAAGATATAGCATAAAGGTATAACATGATTCATCCTTAATGTTCATTAAAACCACCATAACCCAGGTATAGCAAGTAAGCATAGCTACCCAACATAAATGTAAACCCAGGTTAACAAGGAAAGACAATCAAAGACTAGGTAATCCTTAATAGGAACCCATCAAAATTAATGCAAGCAATGCAATGAGTGATTAAGTATAATTCTTAGGACAAAAGATCAAGGACACACTTGCCTTTATCCAAAGTAATGTCGTTGCTCAAAATATCTTCAACTTCAAGCTCTTCCAAACTTCTCGAACGGCGTTCACTCTAAGCGCATCAATCATTGGGCACAAACATACACAACAAACAAACAAGCATATACTGAGAACAAAGCACCAATCATAAGGAAGCTTTAAAAGAACGCACTAAAGGATAGGCTTAATTAGATGGACCACTAAAGCACACAAAGGGTGCTTGGAAAGGCTTGGTTAGCTTTAAAGAGATGGTTGCGGAAGATTGAGCAAGTACCGGAAAGATCACACTTAGATTGAGCTGAGAAAAGAACGTCTAACAAACGTTTTGCATAAATGAGAGAGCAAGGCCATGAGCTAGGTTCATTTTAATTAACAAAACAAATATAAAGGATATTTTAGAAATAAAATACCCTATGTTGACATTAATGCAATATTAACTTTATTTATGAAACCGGTGTAAAGAACTAATCAAGTTTTATTAATAAAGATTCATATATGAATTAAACCGATTAAACATTTAATTTAGAAAAACTAAACTATATGAACAATCTATACGAAACTTTGTAATTTGAGTAGATCATATTATTATTAAAAACATTATGGTATTGGTATTAATCATATTAACATTTATTATAAAAGCCGATGTAAAAGCCTAATCAAATTTTAATTAGAAAAGATTAATTAACAATTAAAAAAATTAACATTTGGTTTACGAAAACCGAGATAAAGATCTAATTAACTTTTGTGTACAAAAACATGTGATAGAAACATTAATCAAATTAAATTTGCTTATGAAAAACGGTGTATAGATCTATATTACTTTTATTTATAAAAGGCATGTGTAAATAGATATTAATCAAAGTTAATATTATTTTTATTTTCAGAAAACAAAACATGGTAAAAACACACCACTAACACGTGCTTTACATTATTATGGACCTAACGCAACTTGAACGGATTAAATCGGAGCTAAAACGAAGGAGATATGAGAAAAACAAGATTGCAGGGACCTAGTCGTGATTAACCGTAGATTTCAGGGAGTAGCTAAAAAGAAACTCGAGACACAGTAAACAATGCTCGTGAAACTAGTAAAACTCGGGGTTAGATCTGTGAGAGGGCTTAGGTGGGCTTTATGTGTGAAAGTGGGATCTCTATAGGGGGGTTTCCGCAAAAGATATAAGACACACAAAAAATAGATCTATTACAAGGTTCTCTAGGGGCTAATCCGCAAAACGACCTTATCCCTCCTGTTCGGGACGGACAGAAACTCCTGGCAGCCAACAGGAAGCGCTCCTGGAGCATCAAATTGACGGGTTCCGAGCAGCTAGAGACTTACGTGAGATGAAAAAGGGGAGAGTAGATCGAGGGAAACTCAAGGATGTGCTCACCATCGATGGAGACGTTCGGGAGCAGACGGATTTTGATGGAGACGATGGACCGCGTGGAGCTTGGAGACGGCAGGTCCTCATGGTGATAGCGGCGCTCCAGTGAACCTCCGGCCGTGGGGAGGGGCTCCTTCGACTCGTCTCGCCGTCGCGCAGCTCCAGGTTGCCTCGGACTGCTTCGGCTCTGGCCCTGGACGACAAATCGGCAACAGAGTCGGCCACGGCGTACTTCTTCGGCGACGGCGTTGTGCTGTGCAAGGAGGCGAGGTGCGAGGCGGCGGGGAAGAGCAGGGGCGCGCGGGGACTCAGGCGGCGGATTTTATAGGGGCGTGGGGATCCCCTGACCTTGGCACGCACGCCAAGGTGAGTAGCCTGGCGGCGGGACGCCGGGCCGTGCCGGGCACGGCCTGCGGTGGCCGGATGGGGCCGCGCCGGGGGCGTCGGGTTGGGCCGGTGCGGGCGGAGCGGGTTGGGTCGGGCCTCTGGCTCGGCCCAATCCGGTAGGGTAGTTTTTTTTTTCGAAATATTTTTTTAGTGCAAAAACAAATTCAAGAAATGCCCAGAAAATGTTTAGAGGCAAAAAAAAATACCCAGAAAATCACAAAAATTCCAGGAAAATTTCTAGAGATAGATTAAGACATGAACAATCCAAATAAAGCATTTCGTGCTCATGAAAAAGATTTTAGAGCCTTCTAATAAATAGAAATAACTCAAGGAAAATGAGAATAAATTCCAGAAAATTCCGGAAAATTCTCGGAAGAGTTTGGACAGCTCCTACACGCATTTTTGAAACCTTTTTTTTGCACTCAAGAACCACTAGATGCATCGGCATGAATGCAACAAACATAACTTTTATTTAATTTAGAAAATCAAACAAAGGATTTTTCCTATACTATATTCCCTGTGAAGAAAAATAAATGTTGGAAAAATTTTAAAATCATGAGAAAATCGTTATTTAATTATTCTCTCTATTCACATCCTGAAATTGGAAATTTCAGGGTGTGACAAATCTACCCCGCTTAAACGGAATCTTGCCCCGAGATTCGAAGAAAGAAGAAGCAAGGAGGAGGGAGATAAACAAGAACATTGCGATCGAAGTAGGTAGGCAGTCATTCTGTTTTGTTGATCGGTGTGAAACCTTCAATCTTTTTCTTCGATGATAGTTGGAGTCTTCATCAGAATGAGCTAGGTGGGACAAAAGCAAGCACAAGGTGGGAAGGAAGGTAGAGTGATGTCTTCTTTTCTTCACCTTGCATCTGCCTTTGACTTCCTTCCGGTAACACCTCTAGCGAGTTGAAACAAAGAAAGATGGCAAGGATGTGGGAGGTACAAAAGAGAAACCCAACTAGGCAACTGATGTTATTGTAGATATAAGACCCACAATACACCAACACTCACATCAAAGAAGCGAATCAATCAAGTTCATAAAACCAAGCATCATCATGCAAGCACTGAATTCCACCAATCAAGGCATAACTAAGGGAACGATACTACACGTTGTTAATTAAGTCAAAGGGTATCCTCCTAATGGATCAGATATATCTCCCAGCAAGGATATCCATAAATAATGGATTTTTCCCAGATCAAGGAGGCCAAAATTATGAGTTCAACCCAACTGGAATCACCTCAATCGGAGGTTTAGAACTTGAGATATGAATTAAACAAGATGGCTATGTCAGCAGTGTTGGCAGATTCTGAATGCTCCACTAATTCGTATGTATCTCCCTGGATAAAAACCAAATACTGCTGAATTTTGGATAGAGAAAAACTTATGAAATTCCTGAACTACTCCAATTGGATTTACCTCAATCGGAGGTTCGTAGCCCGAGATATAGAATATTGAAGGTAACTAGGTCAGCAGAGTTTACAGTTTCTGATAGCTCCAATGCTTCGGGCATAGCTCCTGGAACATGTACTGGATAGGGCTCAATTTTTGATAGAAATTCACTTATAAAATTTAGGAACTAACCCAACTGGTTTCGTGTCGATCGTAGTTCTGTAGCTTCATATAAAATTAAAACAGCGCTGATGTGTCGGGGAGCTGCGCGAATAGATGGAATGTTAAGGGTAACAATTCCACCAATCAATCAAGGGGGTGTTATTGCTTGAGACAATGGACATGCGAGAACGAAGAGATGTTCAAGGAGGGTGAAGATAAATATATAAGAATTCATGGTATGGAGATAAGAAGATGGCTAAAATGTGAGATCCTTCATCAAAAAGGTCAAGGATAAGGTAAGGAGGGATTGTAGAACAAAAGAGGCATTAAGGAACGACCAATACTAACTAGGCTTACGTCCTACAGTCGATACAGCTCTGATACCACTCTGTCACATCCGATTTTCCGAAGGAAACCAAGTGCATATCTATATGCATGCCAGGATCAAGTTTCATGCATATAGTGACATAAAAGTGAATACAGAAACAATATCACGTAAGAAAAAGAAAGATTATCAGAGATTTACGCTGAATCCTGGAAACGAAGGCTCCAAACATCACAGGCAATCGACTGGGGGTTGCGTACGCCCAGCACCAGCAACATCTTCACATGACTTCATAGTAGCTTCCTTTTTCTGAGCAACAATGTTTATAGCAAGGGTGAGCACTTGTCGTACTCAGCAAGTGTGGGGAAAACATGAATGCAAAGGCTTTATAGTGGACTGGGCTTTAACCATTTAAGCAATTTTAGTTGGTCAAGTTTTATTAACATCTGATTACTAATAAAGTATAAGTATATACCAACCCACATTAAGCATAAGGTAAGAGATACGCCATAAGCACATGGCAAGCATAACCAGAGAGAACGATTTAAGTCCATCTTCAAGTTCAATTAGCATGTGAGGGTCCAGGCCGCCCGTGACCGTGGGCACGGATAATCGATTAGTTTTACACTCTGCAGAGGTTGTACATCTTTACTCACAAGTCGCGTAGAAGTCCCGAAGAACTTTAAACCCAACCATGCGATGCTGCGCATGCATCATACCACACTTCCGAGGTGTGATTGCATAGGGACGCTACGAGGCCTTTACAAAGAGTCCTCCCGTGCGTATTAGTCCATAGTTGTATGTCATAGAGGCTATCTTTCGTACCACACTTCTATTACGGACGGTAGCCATAGACTCTTCCGTTCCATCACCGCTCCGGAATAGAAGAGCCATAAAAGCATTCCTCCGTCGCCAACCTACTATGCGAGTAATAACCACACAAAGACTTCCCTAATTACTCGGCCAAGACCAGAGCCATATAGTCCTTGTGGTTGCACTGTTGTCCTGGGTGGTCGCTCCATGTTCCGATTAATCATATGGTCTTGTATTAACATCCAAAGATATAGCATAAAGGTATAACATGATTCATCCTTAATGTTCATTAAAACCACCATAACCCAGGCATAGCAACTAAGCATAGCTACCCAACATAAATGTAAACCCAGGTTAACAAGGAAAGACAATCAAAGACTAGGTAATCCTTAATAGGAACCCATCAAAATTAATGCAAGCAATGCAATGAGTGATTAAGTATAATTCTTAGGACAAAAGATCAAGGACACACTTGCCTTTATCCAAAGTAATGTCATTGCTCAAAATATCTTCAACTTCAAGCTCTTCCGAACTTCTCGAACGGCGTTCACTCTAAGCGCATCAATCATTGGGCACAAACATACACAACAAACAAACAAGCATATACTGAGAACAAAGCACCAATCATAAGGAAACTTTAAAAGAACGCACTAAAGGATAGGCTTAATTAGATGGATCACTAAAGCACACAAAGGGTGCTTGGAAAGGCTTGGTTAGCTTTAAAGAGATGGTTGCGGAAGATTGAGGAAGGACCGGAAAGATCACACTTAGATTGAGCTGAGAAAAGAACGTCTAACAAACATTTTGCATAAATGAGAGAGCAAGGCTATGAGCTAGGTTCATTTTAATTAACAAAACAAATATAAAGGATATTTTAGAAATAAAATACCCTATGTTGACATTAATGCAATATTAACTTTATTTATGAAACCGGTGTAAAGAACTAATCATGTTTTATTAATAAAGATTCATATATGAATGAAACCGATTAAACATTTAATTTAGAAAAACTAAACTATATGAACAATCTAAACGAAACTTTGTAATTCGAGTAGATCATATTATTATTAAAAACATTATGGTATTGGTATTAATCATATTAACATTTATTATAAAAGACGATGCAAAAGCCTAATCAAATTTTAATTAGAAAAGATTAATTAACAATTAAACAAATTAACATTTGGTTTACGAAAACCGAAATAAAGATCTAATTAACTTTTATGTACAAAAACATGTGATAGAAACATTAATCAAATTAAATTTGCTTATGAAAAACGGTGTATAGATCTATATTACTTTTATTTATAAAAGGCATGTGTAAATAGATATTAATCAAAGTTAATATTAATTTTATTTTCAGAAAACAAAACATGGTAAAAACACACCACTAACACGTGCTTTACATTATTATGGACCTAAGTAACTTAAAACGGATTAAATCGGAGCTAAAACGAAGGAGATATGAGAAAAACAAGATTGCAGGGACCTAGTCATGATTAACCGTAGATTTCAGGGAGTAGCTGAAAAGAAACCCGAGACACGAAGAAACGGTGCTCGTGAAACTGGTAAAACTCGGGGTTAGATCTGTGAGAGGGCTTAGGTGGGCTTTATGTGTGAAAGTGAGATCTCTGTAGGGGGGTTTCCGCAAAAGATATAAGACACACAAAAAAACAGATCTATTACAAGGTTCTCCAGGGGCTAATCCGCAAAACGACCTTATCCCTCCTGTTCGGGACGGACAGAAACTCCTGGCAGCCAACAGGAAGCGCTCCTGGAGCATCAAATCGACGGGTTCCGAGCAGCTAGAGACTTACGTGAGATGAAAAACGGGGAGAGTAGATCGAGGGAAACTCAAGGATGTGCTCACCATCGATGGAGACGTTCGGGAGCAGACGGATTTTGATGGAGACGATGGACTGCGTGGAGCTTGGAGACGGCAGGTCCTCATGGTGATAGCGGCGCTCCAGTGAACCTCCAGCCGTGGGGAGGGGCTCCTTCGACTCGTCTCGCCGTCGCGCAGCTCTAGGTTGCCTCGGACTGCTTCGGCTCTGGCCCTGGACGACAAATCGGCAACAGAGTCGGCCATGGCGTACTGCTTCGACGATGGTGTTGTGCTGCGCAAGGAGGTGAGGTGCGAGGCGGCGGGGAAGAGCAGGGGCGCGCGGGGACTCAGGCGGCGGCTTTTATAGGGGCGTGGGGATCCCCTGACCTTGGCACGCACGCCAAGGCGAGTAGCATGGCGGCGGGACGCTGGCCGTGCTGGGCACGGCCTCTGGTGGCCGGGTGGGGCCGCGCCGGGCCGGCGGGTTGGGCCGGTGCGGGCGGAGTGGGTTGGGTCGGGCCTCTGGCTCGGCCCAATCCGGTAGGGTAGATTTTCTTTTTTTTCGAAATATTTTTTTTAGTGCAAAAACAAATTCAGGAAATGCCCAGAAAATGTTTAGAGGCACGAAAAAATATCCAGAAAATCACAAAAATTCTAGGAAAATTTCTAGAGATAATTAAGACATGAACAATCCATATAAAGCATTTGGTGCTCATGAAAAAGATTTTAGAGCCTTCTAATAAATAGAAATAGCTCAAGGAAAATGATAATAAATTCCGGAAAATTCTCGGAAGAGTTTGGACAGCTCCTACATGCATTTTTGAAACCTTTTTTTTTTTGCACTCAAGCGCCACTAGATGCATCGGCATGAATGCAACACTCACAACTTTTTATTTGCTTAAGAAAATCAAACAAGGATTTTTCCTATACTATATTTCCTGTAAAGAAAAATAAATGTTGGAAAAATTTTAAAATTATGAGAAAATTGTTATTTAATTATTCTTTCTATTCACATCCTGAAATTGGGAATTTCAGGGTGTGACAACTCTACCCCCCTTAAAAGGAATCTCGTCCCGAGATTTGAGAAAGGCTAGCATGAAACAAAGGCTCATGCGGGTATTATCCAAAGCTTATCAACTTTCTTCGTATGACCTTCCTTACACAAGCAAAACATCCTCTTCCATTCTTCATAGCTCATTGGACTTGTATAGGAATATATAGTCTGGTCCCACTTATAACTTATCCATTCTCCTATCACTGTGATTTCTCCATTCTTCGCTTTGCTCCATCAGTCCTTGGTAGATCAACTTGTGCATCAGGATTCTTCTTGATAGGAGTGACATATATACGTCGAACAATCTTAGGCTGGGGTTTGTCGGAACCAGGTTTAGTACCATTATCTGCCCCTAAATGTGATAACTTCTTCTCTCGTCTCGTTCTACGATTTTGTTTATTAGATCGCTTGCGTCTACCAGGTTTGTATTCCTTGCAAGTGATAATCCAATCATCAAGGTTTAGGGTTTGAGTATGACCTTCAGCTTGAGAACCTTCATCTTGAGTTGAGTTTTAGGTGGACAACATCTTCTGCTTATTGATATCCATAGGGTTATGTTGGCGACCTTCTGCTGTCATAAGACTAGCTTCCTTCTGGGGACATGAAAGACCATGGTGCTCACCACCCGGACACATATATGGAGCCTTTGTTAACCTCATATTGTTAGTTCCAGTGCTTCATTCTTCTTCTTCTTTCTTTGATTATTCCATGCTTCAGCAACTTGCCTCTTCACTGGCCTAATGGGAATTTTGTCTTTGGCCATCTCATCACGAAAGTAGGTTGTGCTAGGTTGCATCCTTCCTTGTGAGACTTGAGTCTGCATAGCTGATAGCTTCTCTTTATCAAATGGTGGAGGAGTCATGTTTTGATGGTTATCATTGGTGATGGTATTATGGTCTTTAAGGAGTGAAGCTTGCTCTTTAATGGACTAATGGTTTGGGCCATTGCTTGCAAAACCTGAGTTTATGCAACGATATACTCCAACATCTTGCGTTCCCATGATGAGGTTGCAAGAGGAATGCTGATGTTTCCTTCATTATATTTATCTTCATGATTTGTGTTGGCGCTCTCCATCTGAGTGGGTATTTGCGATAGGATCAGAAGAGATAGGTTGAAGAGTACATAGAAAGAATAGGAAGATCAAGGAGGTGGGAGATGCAAAAGAAGAACCCAACTAAGCAACTGATGTTATTGCATATGTAAGATCCACAATACACCAACACTCACTGCAAAGAAACAAATCAATCAGGGTCATAAAACCAAGCATCATCATGCAAGCACTCAATTCCACCAACCAAGGCATAGCTAAGGGAACGATACTACACGTTGTTAATAAAGTCAGAGGGTATCCTCCTAATAGATCAGATGTGGCTCCCAACAAGGATCTCCATAAATAAGGTATTTTTACCAGATCAAGGAGGCCAAAATTATGAGTTCAACCCATCTGGAATCACCTCAATCGGAGGTTTGGAACTCGAGATATGAATTAAACAAGATGGCTATGTCAGCAGTGTTGACAGATTCGAGAACCTCCAAAGTTTCGGGCATAACTCTCTGTCTATGCAACCCAAATAGATGAATTTTTGACAGAGTGAAACTTATGAAATTCCTGAACTACTCCAATTGGATTTACCTCAATCGGAGGTTCGTAGCTCGAGATATAAAATAATGAAGGTAACTGGGTCAGCAGAGTTTACAGATTCTGATAGCTCCAATGTTTCGAGCATAGCTCCTGGAATATATACTGGATAGGTCTGAATTTTTGATAGAGATTCACTTATGAAATTTAGGAACTAACACAACTGGTTTCATGTCCATCGGAGTTCTGTAGCTTGAGAAAGAATTAAAACAGCGCTGGTGTGCCGGAGATCTGCGCGAAAAAGATAGAATACCAAGGGTAACAATTCACCTTTTGACTTATTGGTGGAATTGCTTGAGAGAAGTGGAAAAGAGAGACAAAATCAAGACCAAGGGAAGAGTAAATAAATAGGCAAGGGTAGAGGTCATAATCATTTGCGAAACAATGATGTGCAAATGAAAATGTGACAGTCAAAGGTGAGCTAACACGGAGGATTGATGATGGATATGGTTTAAGGACCAAGAATATTCATCACACAGCTTAAGGGAAAGGTAGTGATGAATTTTAGATCAAAGGAAACCGTGAGAAACGACCATTACTATCTAGGCTCACGTCCTACAGTCGATACAGCTCTGATACCACTCTGTCACACCTGTTTTTGCAAAGAAAACCAAGTGCAAACCTATATGCATGCCAGGATCAAGTTTCATGCATATAGTGACATAAGTGAATAACAGAAACAATATCACGTAAGAAAAAGGGAGATTATCAGAGATTTACGCTTAATCCTGGAAACGAAGGCACCAAACTTCACAAACAGACGACTGGGGGTTGCGTATGCCTAGAACCAGCAATATCTTCACAAGACTTCAGAGTAGCTTCCTCCTTCTGAGCAACATTGTTTATAGCAAGGGTGAGCACTTGTCGTACTCAGCAAGTGTGGGGAAAGTATGAATGCAAAGGCTTTATAGTGGACTGGCTATAAGCATTTAGCATTTTAGTTGGTCAAATTTTATTAGCACCTATTTACTAGCAAGTATAAGTATATACCATCCCACAATTAAGCATAAAGATAAGAGATACACCATGAGCACATGGCAAGCATAACCATAACACATATCACCATTTAAGTCCATCTTCAAGTTCAATTAATCATGTGAGGGTCCAGGCCGCTCTTTACCGTGAGCACGGCTAATCGATTAGTTTAACACTCTGCAGAGGTTGTACACTTTCACCACAAGCAGCGTAAAAGCTCCGAAGAACTTTGAACCCAACCATGTGATGCTAGCTAGGCACCATACCACACTACCGAGGTGTGGTTGCATAGGGACGCTACAAGGCCTTTACAAAGGTTTTCCAACAAGTTGTGACCCACAAGGTCCGGATCAGTTAGCAAGGTATAAAGTCCCCTAGCAGGTCGATACCCCACCATAAAAAGAATAACTCACCCAACCCCCTGCTAGAGCGAGTCCATACCCCGCAGTACCGCCGATCCCTTGTCCTTATCAGGTAAGATCACCACAAGCTAAAGTTCCTAATTATTCAGCCAAGACCAGTGCCCGTTTAGTTCTTGTGGTTGTACTGTTTTCCTGGGTGGTTCTCCATGTTCCGATTAATGCACAGTGATCTTGTATTAAAATTATCATAAAGGAACATAGAGCATAAAATGATAACCACGTTGATTATTACCAACCCACTTGAGCACACTAAGCATCATCTACCATCAATGTTAATTAAGAACCAGGTTCAAGATAACAGTCAAATGAGGCTAGTCATCCTTAATAGGCACCCATCAAAATTAATGCAAGGCACATGCAATAGTGATTAATAAAGTTATTAGGACAAAAGATCAAGGACACACTTGCCTTTAACCAAAGAGTAGTTGCTCAGAATCTTCACGTTCACACTCTTCCAAGCTCTCGAACCACGTTCGTTCTACTCGCATCAATCATCGGGCACAAACATACACAAAGCAGACAAACCAGCATACTAAGAACAAAGCACCAATCAAAAGAAAACTTTAAAAGAATGCACTAAAGGATAGGCTCGATCAGATGGATCACTAAAGAACACAAAGTGCTTGGAAGGGAAAGGCTTGGTTAACTTTGAAGAGATGATTGCGGAAGATTGAGCAAGGTCCGGAAAGATCACATTGAAACAGAGCTCGATTCTAATGGTTACGCAAGAAACGAGGGAACCACTGAGAACGGAACTAAGCTCAAATCTATAGAACGATTATTATCAAACCACAAGAAACTACGCTTGGCATATTTTAATTAAGAAATCATGTGAAAGAATATTTCAGAGAAATACTCTATGTTACCATTAAGCAAGTTACATTCAATTAAAGAAATCATGATAAACCTAATCATATTTTATTTATAACATTTGAGTGGAAGTTATGTCAAATTAACAATTACTTTAGAAAGATAGGACAAGTATAAGACATCTAGGCGAATAACTTTATGTCACGTGTTCAACTAAACATATTTAATATTGAAAAGGCATTTATGATGTCATTAGGCATATTAACTTTATTATGAAAACCGATGTTTAACTCTAACATCTTTTATTTAGAAAAACTAGTTATGAATAGGGATTAACCAATTACACCATGATTAAAGAAAACCGGATTATAACCTAATCACTTTTTATTTATAAAAGCATTGGGATAAGAATTAGTCAAGATTAACATGCGGTTTTAGTGTTAAAACAAGTAACAGGTGATACACATGCTAACGTATAAGTTAAGGTGAAGCAAACGAGAGCGGTAGCAACGAACTATCAAGCGCATAAGAAATCTTAGGCTAAGATCTAGGAAGACTAGCCTACAAGGAGAACTAGGATGAAGAGAGAACAACTAGATGACAGAGACACTAATTCCTAGAAAGATAGCTGCACAAGGTTAGATCAAAGAACTGAAAGAGTATAGTTGTCTTACATAAAAGACAATTACGATAGGATGGCATGTACTAGGATTGGAAAGATCTGGAGCTTGAAAGAAGGCTAGCTCTACAACAGAGACACACTGGGACAGAGCTTGAGCTAACACTATAAAGATTCAGAGCTTCAGATAGACTTGATCAAAAGAGATAAAGCTGACACCGAACGTCTAACGAATTATTTGCATATGAGAGATCAAACTATAAGCTTAGGTTTATTTTAGTTAGCAAAAATATGCAAAGGATATTTCATAAAGAAAATACCCTAAGTTGGATTTAATGCAAATTAGATTTTATTTGCAAAAACCGGTGTAAAGAACTAGTCAAGTTTTACTTATAAAGATTCATATATAGATTAAACCGATTAAACATTTAATTTAGAAAAACTAAGCTTTATGAATAATCTAAACGAAACTTTGTAATTCAAGTGGATCATATTATTATTAAAAATATTATGGTATTGACATTAATCATATTAACATTTATTATAAAAGCCGATGTAAAAGCCTAATCAAATTTTAATTAGAAAAGATTAATTAACTATTAAACAAATTAACATTTGGTTTACGAAAACCAAGATAAAGGTCTAATTAACTTTTATGTACAAAAACATGTGTTAGAAACATTAATCAGATTAAATTTGCTTATGAAAAACGATATATAGATCTATATAGCTTTTATTTGGAAAAGACATGCATAGCTAGTCATTAATCAAAATTAATATTAATTTTATTTTCAGAAAACAAAACATGGTGAAAACACACCACTAACGCGTGCTTTACATTATTATGAACCTAACGCAACTTGAACGGATGAAATCGGAGCTAAAACGAGAAAGATATGAGCAAAACAAGATTGCAGGGACCTAGTTGTGATTAACTATAGATTTCAGGGAGTAGCTGAAAAGACTTCCGAGACACAGTAAACAGTGCTCGTAAAATTGATAAAACTCGGGGTCAGATCTGAAAAGGTGTTGGGATGGATCTGGTTGCAGGGATCTAATAGATCTAGGGGGTCACGTGCAAGATCTGCAAGACACAAGAAAAGATCTAAAAATTACCACGGAAGACAGGGACTTGGATGCAAATCAACCTTATCTTCAACCTCCAGAACTCGCACACAGGAGCACCAGCAGGGGGCGGCGGCGGCCCTGGTGGCCAAGGGCGCCGGTGCTCCGGGCACGAAGGAGCTCGATTGAGGTACGGAATGGGTAGAGGAGATCTAGGGGAACTCGATGGGGGGCTCACCTTGGGCGGAGGACGACGACAGCGGCCGGAATTGCGGGTCAACGCCGGCGGCCTGGTTCTGCGCGGTGGCGCCGGCTTCGGCCGTGCGCGGCGCGGGGCGGCGGCGCGCGGCGGTGCAGCGGGGGCGCGCTAGGGCGGCGGCGCGGGGGCGGTTCGCCGCCCTTTATGGGGCGGGCGCGGGCGCCAGAGGCGGCGGCGGCCCGGCGGCCGTGGCGGCTCCGGACACTTGCGGCCGGTTGGGCCACGATGGGCTCCGCGGGCCCGCGGGCTGGGCCGGTGCGGGCGAAGCGGGTTGGGTCGGGCCTCTGGCTCGGCCCAATCCAGTAGATTTTTTTTAAAAATATTTTTCAGTGCAAGAACAAATCCAGGAAATGCCCAGAAAATGTTTAGAGGCACGAAAAATACCCAGAAAATCACAAAAATTCCAGGAAAAATCCTAGAGATAGCTTACGACATGAACAATCCAAATAAAGCATTTGGTGCTCATGAAAAAGATTTTTAGAGCCTTCTGATAAATAGAAAATGCTCGGAGAAAATGAGAATAATTTCCAGAAAATTCCGGAAAATTCTCGGAAGGTTTTGGACAGCTCCTAAACGCATTTTTGAAACCTTTTTGCACTCAAGCGCCACTAGATGCATCGGCATGAATGCAACACTCACAACTTTTTATTTGCTTAAGAAAATCAAACAAGGATTTTTCCTATACTATATTTCTTGTAAAGAAAAATAAATGTTGGAAAAATTTTAAAATTATGAGAAAATTGTTATTTAATTATTCTTTCTATTCACATCCTGAAATTGGAAATTTCAGGGTGTAACAGTGTGACACCGGGCCGGTCTAACCGCCCAGGGGGGCGGTCTGACCGCCCTGGCCGCCGGCGCCCAGATGCTTCGAGGCGGAGGACACGCGTCGGGATCGCAAGGCTTGCGTCGAGGCTAAGCAGGTTGCAGTCGCCGGGCATCCGTCCGATGAAGATATTCCGAAGACTTCCAAATCCGCCCTTGAGGGGCTTGTATCCCTAGTGTTAAGTAAGGGTAGTTTAGTCTTTTGGGTGCCTCCATATATACTCATTGAGTGGGTGGATGGCTGCCAACTCTTGGAACCCTAGCTCATTTGTTTTTCCTTTTTCGTTCTCCATTTTCCCTAGTTTTTCTTAGGACTAGCTTGAGAGCTTCATGTGAGATCTAGAGAGAGGGATGGATGTTTGGGTGGCAAGCTAGACCTTGTACGAACCTTTCATGGTATGTATAGATGGTTCGACGTTGTTCCTCAAGGTGGTTTTCCCATCCTCTTTTGTGTTGATTTTCGGAGCTCTTTGTTGGCGGTGTTTTGAGAACGATTTCTTGGGTTTCTTGGTGGGTGTCACGTATGAGGTTCTTGTGCCTCTTTGGCTGGTGACTTTGCTCCCAAATCTCTCTTGAATCGGACTCGATTTGGTGGTTTTTCGAGTTGGGCGAGTTCTTGACCTAGAGAAGCGATTTCTTCGATTCCTCTTGCTTGTGAGCGTTTCGGGTCGATTCCTTTGAGGTAGAGGTTGCCCAGGAGGTAACCCAGCTAATCCCGAAGTTTCGCTGCAATCCATGGAGTGATTCAGGAGATCGGGCGCGAGGAAGTTAGGGTTTGACCCGTGGGTTCGTTTTCTGGAAGGGGCGGTCTAACCGCATGGGGGCGGTCTAACCGCCCTGGGCTTTCCTGGTCAAAGTTTTGTTTCGCCGAATTTTCCTCTGTGAGTTTGTTCGCCTTGATCAGAGGAGCGTCTGGGTGAAATTTCGGGTCGTTCTCGTGTCGTTTGCTAGGTGTTCTTGGTTGGAGTTCGTTGCTGGGTACAGGAGGTTAGACCGCCCCTGGTAGCCGGTCTAACCGCCCCTAGGCCCCTGGGTGGAGTTTTTGGTTTTCGCCAAGATTTTCTGGTAGCTAGCATGGCCCTGATCGAGATCTCTGTTGGTGAAACCGTGGTGCGTTTTGGTGCTCGGAAGAGGTGTTTCGGAGGATTTCTTGGTTGCCTGGTGGAGGCGGTCTAACCGCCCCCTATACCCGGTCTAACCGCCCCCTCTGGTTAGCCGGCTTTCGAGTGGTTTCCGCTGTCGTGGGTGCGTGTGTGTTGAGGTTGCTGGTAGAGTTTGTTCCTAGGACTAGTAGCCTTCCAGTGGCTACGTGGTTTTGGCAAACGGAAGGTAGAAGTGCGGAGCGTGTTATTTTGGGGGTCCGACCGAGCGAGTTCATCTTGTCAGAGTTTCAATCTCCCTCGAGAAGAATTTTTATCGGCTCCCATTCACTCCCCCCCTCTCTGGTCGCCTAATTGGTCCTTCAGTACTCTTATTTCTCAATTATGGATTAGACCTTGATGCCATGGCTGAGGATATTTGGAGCATAAATCTTGAATGTCACAAGGCACCTTCATGACAAAAATTTGTGAAAAGGGAAATGGATAGAGATGAAATATGTTATTTTAACTGATTAGTTTGATCGAGGAATATGGGTACCAATCTATTGACTATATATACTACAAGAGAAGTGACAGTTCGGTTGAAATACAATTGGATACTGTGGTGATGGACATGCTTAAAGATAATGAGAGCAAGAAGGAGATTACCTTATTTGTGACAAGCCAGAGAATTGTCATCATAGAACCTCACTCCAACAAAGGACCAACCAAATCTGCACCAAAGAAAACTAAAGGTAGTATGATGAAGCTACAATTTCCTCTTTTGTGTCTGTTTCAGCATCCAAGTAAAATATATACAGTTTTGTCATATGTAAATTTTTAGCTACCACATCATCCAAATTGTGTGTTGTTCATCCAAGAGTTGTTAACTCAATTCAAGTCCATCCTCTTATGGATTTAGTAAATAAAAGCATCCTAGTCTACTGAAATATTCTATATCAAACAATGTAATATATACCTCTGACATTGAAATCGATCGGGAGAGGTTGGAGTATAAGTCAACAATAAAGAAAAAGTTATTTAACCCAAAAAAGAAAACGTCAGCTTTATATAAGCTATGTCCAGATAATATTGATGAAGATCAATGGAAAGGGATTGTTAAATATTGGAATTCAACAAAAGGAAAGTAGGTAAAGTGCATTGTCATTTGTGGTATTATTTTTTTTCTATTATATATGATTTAATATGTGTTAATTTACTAAACTCTATACCCGTAGTGACGATAATAAAATAAGTCGTGAAATGAAGAAGACAACACATAGAGCCAGTGCAAAGAGTTATGCTCGCTGGTCTAAGGAATTGGTGAGCCCTTTTCTACTGTTTAAAAAGTTTGTCTATCTTTCTTTACATTCTAGAATTGGTTTTTTAGAGACAAGCTTACCCGGCAAATAAACAGCCCCATAGAGCAAAAGTTTACTTAGCTACTCATAGGAAAAGGGTTCAGGGAACAGTTGTGGTATGATATGAATACACATGGATGTCTACATCACTTCCTCAAATACCAATCTTCTTACTTTACTTAACATGAATCTTCTGTTTGTGCATTTTCACTTGCAGGATGAGTTGGAAAATCTCATAGATAAATGACCAGAGTTAGCACAAAATAGTGAGGGAAGAGTTGCATGGGAAGGTGTGCATTACATCAAGTGTTGGGAGAAGAGAAACATGGACAAGTGCATGGAATGGGATTGCTTCCAATTCCTAAACAAGTTTATGGCCGAACAACACGTCGATTCAAGGACATTAATATAGCCACAATACATGGATCATCAACTTATGTAGAGGCTCATATGTTGGAGGAAATCAAGCAACTTAAAGAGCACATAAGAAAACGAGACAAAGTCATTGATAATCTCTTAATAAACAAGCAGGGGCACCATGGGAATGAAGAACCAACAACGGTAGTGTTGCCTTGTTTTGTCCATCTGTTGTATGCTTGTTTATTATGAGCTCATGGTAATGAAGAACCAACAAATACCTTTATGTTGGAATGTGCTACATGGGGAACTCTTTTGTTAGTTTACTCATCCTCTATTTCCTTCTGCAGGCCAATTGCATATCAACTGACGATCATGATAATTTTCAGAATCATGTTGCACATTCCAACATAAAGGTATTTTTCTTATTTTTCGTGTTCTCACAGAGTCAAGCCTCTCTGTTTTCTCATAATTTTCCAATATAAAGGCATTAATATTGTTTGAAATTTGTAGAGTACAATGTGCTAAACCAAACTGCAGAGAGGCATTATGTAAACAGAGGGATAGATTGGTAAGTCTCCCTCCTAGTACAATTGTTACCTTTGTTCTAGATATACATGAATATCATAACTAATGATATTCTCTTGTGATTACTAGAACAAATGTACACGTGAATCTGAATACATTGACGACAGTGATCCGATTATGTCCAGCAAAAAGGTTATCAAGTTGTTGCTTTGCCTTTTTCCAGTCCTACTCTTCGTTTATTATTCGTTGATATTTGGGCCTAGTGTTTTATGGATTTATGTTTGGACCAGTATGAAGAGGATGCTAATTACAAGGAATTTTCACATCTACAAGCAGAGCCATCTTCACCACAATGCTCTACTAATGATTTGAGACAACAGGTGCACATTCTAGCTGAACCATTGACTAAATATATATTATCCATGAAATGTTTCATTCATTCAGGATTACTGGTGCAATTGTACATTCAGTTTGATGTGTGCATGCAGAATTCAAGTGATGGTAGAATAGAAAAAAAGAAAGGTATATGAGAAACACACTTCTCTGATCCATTGGTATAATTAATATCTGTACACAAGACTTAGCATGATTATCTAGCATATGATTTCATATCTTATTTCAAATGACAGAATCAACAAGGAGCATTGCAAGGGACTTTATCTGTGACACCACAAGTTGTAGGTCATGATAAGGCTACAAGCAAGAAGCTTTCAAAGTATACCCCACCTCGTCCAATTAAGGTGAAAATACTAGGATGAATTGTTCTGATTTAATTATTTTTAGACATCTAGTGCTTGTTGGTCCACTAATGACTATATTTATTCAATGTAGGTTGGATCCACAGTGGTACCACTGGTGGAGAGGGAGGCTTTGGTTCGGGCCTTTAGTCCCGGCTCAACTTTGGAGCCGGGACTAAAGGCCTTTCGTCGACATGGCCTGAAATGCTCGCTGGAGACACCCCCCTTTAGTCCCGATTGGTATAACCAACCGTGACAAAAGGGCTGCCTCCCAACGGCATTTTCCCGCAATGATTGACGTGAGCTTTTAGCACCGGGTGGAATTACCAACCGAGACTAAAGGTGTGCCCTTTAGTCTTAGTTGGTAATTCCACCCGGTGCTAATTCTTTAGTCCCGAGTGGAGTTACCAACCGGGACTAAAGTGTGCCCTTTAGTCTCGGTTGGTAACTCCAACCAGGACTAATAGCCGGTGCCCTAGAAATCCAGCTTCTTCTTCCCCTTTCTCTTGCCCAAACCATTCTTCACCAAGAGCTCAAGCTCCTCCTCCATGGCGCCTCAACCTTAGAGAGGTGCTGCTGAATTTTTTCTTCATGTATTTGTGAAGATTTCTCTCCTCTAGAGTGTTTCCGAGGTTTGATTCTTCTTCCTCCCATCATTTGTTGTGATTAATTATTTTGATATATTTTAGAGATGGAGAAAATAGAAATCTTAAATCCTAGGTGGGAGGAGGTAATGAGAGATGAGGTTATTTATATACTTTAGATTTGAGAAAAATGTGGTTGGCTAAACACTAGCATTGTCTTGTTATCTTTGATATTGATGTAGAGAAAATTAAATTTTTTTGATATAATGAAACATAGAACTAATTAAGATTTTACATTTAGCTAATTTTATAGAAGTTAGTTTATAAAAAATATGGTCATTAATAATGGAGATCAAAATGACCATCAGGTGACATCTGTATGTCATTGTATCACATTTATGAATTTACGTGTTGTGTTGAGATGATCAACATGTTAAGGAAGAATGTAGGTACGCCTCCAGTTCTCATCATCTAGTTCATAACATAATACATCATCGAATTCACCCTTCTTCATCTTTCTCTTTGTTTACTTTTTAATATAATGAAACATAGAACTAATCTTAATTTTGCATTTAGCTAATTTTATAGAAGTTAGTTTATAAATGTATGGTCATTGATAATGGAGATCAAAATGGCCATCAAGTGACCGCTGTATGTCATTGTATCACAAGTCCCCAAGCTAAAAACTAGTCAGCTTCTAGCTTTTGAACCTCTTCTTCAAACACATTTATGAATTCACGTATTGTGTTGAGATGATCAATATGTTAAGGAAGAATGTAGGTAGGCCTCCCGTTCTCATCATCTAGTTCATAATAGAATACATCATCGAATTCACCCTTCTTCATCTTTCTCTTTGTTTACTTTTTAATATAATTTGTGGACTTAATATGATGCAGATGAATCGGCAATGGATGAACGCCGGCAGACGATCCCCGGAGTACATTGCTGGCATGCAAGCTTTTCTCGAAGCGGCCAAAGCCAACAAGAACTCAAAGGGATTCATGTGTTGTCCACGCTCTTTGTGCAGAAACGACAAAGGCTACTCTGACTGGGGGACTCTTCACCTCCACTTGATTAAAAATGGATTCATGGTGAAATATGAGCTTTGGACCAGGCACGGTGAAAGAGGGGTTGTGATGGAAGAGAATGAAGATGAGGAGGATGATAATAACATTCCTGACTGGGCCGCGGGGCAAGATTTTGCGGATACTTTAATGGAAGATACTGACAAAGAAGAGATACCGGAAGACGGCCATGTTGATGATCTTGGTGAAGTTCTAAAAGATGCACAAAGGGATTGTGAAAATGATAATGAAAAGGCAAAGTTGCGTCGTATAATAGAAGATCATAGAAAACTATTGTACCCAGATTGCAAACAGGGTCACAAAAAGCTTGGTACTATACTTGAAATGTTGCAATGGAAGGCAAAATATGGTGTGTCTGATAAAGCATTTGAGAGGATGCTAAAAATTGTGAAGCACAAGCTTCCTGTCAGATGGTGAGATCTGGACAGCCCACAGGGGTGTTAATCCCTATGGTTTATTTGTTCGGCGGGGAGGAGTCTAAGGCTAAGAACTCGAAGGTCGTACACGAGTACGTGGAACACAGAGAACACGGCGAGTTTATACTGGTTCGGGCCTCTGGAGAGTAATACCCTACGTCCAGTTGTTCGTGTAGATTGCTTGAGGATTGCGTATGATTACAAGGGGTCGCCTCGTCCGCCTTATATTGGGCAGCGGATGAGGTCGGTTCCCAGACTCCTGGTCGGTTACGACCAGGAGACCTAAGTCTACATTACACATCTTGCCATGTCCCGTCGATCTGCTTCAGGCGAAGTCCACCGAGGTCTTTGTCTTGTACGCCAAGTCTTGAGGTCGTAGTAGATTAGGTCTTCTAGGGAGTCTACCAGAAGGTCTCCAGGACGTTGTGTGGGCTACCAACTAGGTCGGTTGGGCGCACTAACAGGTCGGCGGGTCTTCTAGTAGGCCGGACCCACTTGTCGGGAACGGTCGTGAGCCTGGTCGTTGGGGACCCAGGGGTACCCATGTCTCACAAGCCCCCGAGCGAGGTGTAGGCGCAGCGACCTTAGAAAGGTCATGACGAAGTCGTAGAGCTATCGACAGTTCGAATAGCATGCACGTCAGTCCAAAAGAAAAATCAACAAATCAGCTTAGCAGCCAACCTGTTTGTAGTATTGCCGAACGAAGGGAGGTCGAGTGACGACCTATAAGAAGCAGGCTTCCAATAGATCGGAACGACGATGAAAAAATTCAGAGGGCATCGAAGATGCACTCATGAGTAGTATCCGAGCATCGTGGTGGGCAGGATGGCCGGCATGATGGTCCAAAAAAGAAGAAGAGAAGAAAAAGATAGGTCGAGTAACGACGTGGTGAGGAACATGTTTCCCAACAGGTCGGTACGACGAGGAAAACAAGAGGGCGTCGAAGACGCACTCGTAGAGTAGTCCCCGAGCATTGAAGCAGGCAGCATGGCTGGTTTGATGCTCCAAAAAAAGAGAAGAAAAATTGAGTCATGGTCTTGATCAAACGAAGTGTAGAGACACCTAGACCTCCTAGCATGGCTGCAAGGAGTCTAGCAGGGCCGACCTTAGGGAGGCCTTATAGGCGTGTCGACCTCGAAGTGGCTGTTGACGGTGAAAATCCGTCAACCTAGCCATGAGTTTACCTTCGGTGTTGGCATTAATTTTATACCTTATCCATTGGTACTAACCCCCGTGGTATAACAAGTTCACGTGTGCATGTCGTTTTGGAGTTTAATGTTTATGCAGGGTTTTAGTGTTGAATGCAAGACTTTCGGGATAAGTTCATCAAGCACCTCATGACAAGACTTTGAAGCCCTGAACAAGTCATGCAATGAAGCAATATTAACTCCAAGAAGCCGGGGACTTGATCCGAGAAGACGACATACTCCAGGGACCTGACCAGAAAAGTGTTGAATCTTCCAAGACAAGGAGTTGAGTCCAATTCGGAGAGAAACCGACGACATGGACCCGTATGCAGAAGGGGGAAACATCCAAGAAGCAAGGGAACCGACCTCGGGCAAAGGAGCCCGTGGGCTGGGCCTAAATGGGCCCAGGCCGGCCGGCCCAGTCCGGTCGGCCCAGGCCCATTTAGGGCCCAAATCCGACGCCCTTTGCCCTAGCCGCCAATCGGGCTATTTATAGTCCCCTGACCGAGAGCCACGTAGAGAAGATTTCGTCTTCGGCCGCCGAGAAGCGAGAGAAGAGAGGGACACCATCTAGGAGAGGAGAGGGTCGAGCTAGTTGACTAGGGTTTCCCTAGCCGACGTGGGAACCTTGCAAGGAAGACCACGTCGGAGTTCCCGAGCTAGAAGCAAGATCAAGGAAGGATCCCGTGGTGATCTTGTGTATGTATCATTGTTATAGTTGAATTATCAAGTTGAATCTTTTCTCGCCGATCAAGTGTTTCCTCGAAGATTTCGTTTTTCGATCGGCTTTGCTTATTCCAATTCTATTCTCGAGATAGATTACATAGGGTGTTCTTGTAGCCGCGGTGGCTAGAGGTACACGCCGGATCCTCCGAAAGAATCTCGACTTGTCTTTTGACTCGCCCTAAGCTCCCCGCATGAATAGGGATACGTTGTGACGAACGGGGGTCTCGAAAGGCGGATGTTTTCGGATTTGGACGGGAAACCACGATTTAAAGAGGCTTTTATTAAGATTCGATTTGCTACTTCTTCTCTTGCTTGGAACTTCAACAAAAGGCTTACCCCGATCCCTCTAGATCGGTTTATCTACCCAATCTTACTTTGTTTTCTCCGGTTTTTAGTAGATTAGATCTGTTTTGTGTCTTTAACTTAGATGCATTAGGTTCTTTATTGAAGATTGCAGTTATTTGGCTTTAATAGATTAAGTCTTGCGTCACACATTTGTTCCACGGATTCGATACCTTGGGTTCACCACTCGAGGGAAGAAGGGTCCCTTGACTACGACGGGAGACTTGTACGCTTGCGAGTCACGAACGAACTTTGATACAATTATTAACCGTCAACAGTGGCCTCAAATCATCAATCGCCAGTATCCGAGGATACCCAGTAGGATCTTGAAAGTCACATCGCATGAAGAGGTTGTCAACAATGAAACTGACGAAATAATGTTGATCTTGAACGTATGGAGTGTAGAGACACCCAGATATCATGCATAGCTGCAAAGAGTCTGGCAGAGCCACTTGAGGCATGCCGACCTTAAGAAGGTCTCAGGTGTATAGCGCCCAAGCACCCAGAAGTAGTTGGCAGGGCCGTCAGGCGCGCACCCCACAGGGAGACCTTCATTCCCGACGTAAAATCCTGGGTGTCCAGAGCAGACTGGAGGGGCTATGATAGCACACCGACCTCAGAAGGTCACGCATCCAAGGCACCCAACTAGGTTGGCAGGGTCGTAGTTATACCTAGGTGTCATAAGACCTAAGTATTTTAAGGCACGCCGACCTCAAGGAGGTCGTTTTGGTGTCCATACAACCAACATAGCTGCCAGCCATCCAGCGGAGCTATGATACTAAGGTATTGGCGACCATAGCAATAGGCACACCGACCACAGGGGCCCGACGAAAATTGCAGGTCTCCATAATGCTTATGATCTTCATGGTACCTTTAGATCGCCAGGCTGAAGGACCGATACGGCGAACCAGAGAGAGGGGGAGTGAATGGGAGCCGATAAAAATTCTTCTCGAAGGAGATGGAAACTCCAACAAGATGAACACGGCTTCCAACACACGTCTCCGACTCACTACCCAAGTTAGCCAAGCCCATGTAGCCACTGGAGTGCCACTAGACCTAGGAACCAACACACAACCTTCCGACCCGAGAACGCAGCGGAACACCAAACCTCGAGTCCACTGACCAACACCGGTCAGACCGGTGAGCACCACCGGTCAGACCGATCCCTGCTGGTGAGAGTTGACGACTTCCACTAAGTGGCTTCACACTGGTCAGGCTGGTGCAACACACCGGTCAGACCGGTCTAAGCCTGAAATCCCCCAAATCACCAAACAGGCCTACCAACCTCCAAACTGACCCAAACTCGAAACAGCCCCAACAAAGGACAACAGCAAACACACCCAGACGTTCACCCGAGTAAAAACCCACCAAGGGTTGCACCGGTCAGACCGGTCAACAGAACCGGTCAGACCGGTGTAGCCTGGGCAGCTCGAGATGAACAGCACCCGCGGGTCAACTCCCCCAATCCAAACTTCGATCTCCCGAATCGCTCCACGGACTTGAACAAGACTTTGGGGATAATAGGAACACCTCATGAGGAGTCCATAGCCAAGTTTAATCCCACCAAAACTTGTCCAAAAAGGAGGAATCAAAGAAATCCCGCCAAGAACACCTCTAACCCTAGAACTCGGAAAACCCCAAAATCGATCCCATTTACTCACAGATTTGGGAGGGGAATCACAGTCCAAAGAACCACTAAGGGTTCCCACAAATTTCCCCCATCAAATCCCCAAGAGCAAGGTCCCAAAAACACCCCAAGAAAAATACCAAGAGAGGGCTCCGAAAATCACCACCAAGAACAACCAGGAACAACACAACAAGGCCTTGAGGAACCACGCCGAATCATCTATACATACCACTAAGGTTCATACAAGGTCTAGCTTGCCGCTCGATCATCCAACCCATTTACAAGATCTCACCATGAAGCTCTCAAGCTAGTCCTATGGAAATCCTAAGAAAATAGGAAGAGAAAATAGGAAAGCAAATGAACTGGGGTTCCAATAGCTTGGCTGCCATCCTCTCACCTCATGGGTTATATGGAGCCAACCGAAAGTCTAAAATACCCTTTCCTAATACTAGGGATACAAGCCCCTCAAGGGCGGTTTTGGAAGTCTTCAAGCTTTCTCAATCGGATGGATGCCTGGCGACCGCAACCTGCTTAGCCTCGACGCAAGCCTTGCGATCCCGGCGCGTGTCCTCCGCTTCGAAGATTTCAGACCGCGTCGTCGCACACCGGTCAGACCGGTGCTCCTCACCGGTCAGACCGGTACCCACCGGTCAGACGCACCGGTCAGACCGGTCTGGCAGCCGCCGCAAAGACCGTCTTCGGTTCTTCGGTCTTGGCTTTGTGGATCAACCAAGGAACCCAGTGGTTTTCTGGTGAACCACCGGAAACCCCGCGAACTCGGTATAGCCTCCGCCAATCTCCACTCATGACTCGGCTCCCACGTAGTCCCGGCTCGACCTTGGTTTTCAGGCTCAACCAAGAAACCGTCCATGACTTCATCTTGTTGTTCATGCCACCATGCGGCCCGCACTTGACCCCGCTGGCCACCGGGTCCCTCGAACGAAGCCTACGGGCCTCAACGGTGACGACCTTTCGCGCTTGTTCTTCACCTGCACCAACACCAGTCAAGCCGCAACCTGCACCTGCAATACTTAGCCAAGAATCAGTCCACACAACGTTGTCAATCACTCATCACACAAGGAAGCGACCATCCACCGGTCCTCGAACCACACATGGTCCTCAATCTCCCCCTTGATGAGTGCATTGACAGCACCCACACGAAAGTAACAAGAGAGAAAAGAAAAAGAAAAGAAACGAACAAAAAAAACTCTAACAAGCGATCGAAAGTCAAACAAAGACAAAGAGCAAGATCACTTGAAGAAGACAAGTCTCGGACCCCTTAGGCAAGGGAAACGGCTCGACACATCCGAGACAAAACAAAGCTCAAGCAAAGAGCACAAACCACCAAAACAAAGCTCAAAAAACCACAAAGAGCTCCCCCTGCACACATGCAAGCTCCCCCTGAACCAATGCAACTCCCCTTGGATGAATGCATGCAAACCACTTGAAAACAGGGCAGCTGCAACAACTTCAGCTCACACCTGTCACACCGGTCACCACCACCGGTCAGACCGGTGCCCAACATGTGCACAGGACCAGCACTCTGACCGATCAGACCGGTGACCTCGACCGGTCAGACCGGTGCACACCAGAGCCCAGAAATGGCTCGAAACCACTTGAAAACCTTATAAATGCATCCAGCAAGCCATTTCAAGCTCAAACTTCTCCCCCTTGTTGGCAATGCATGAATCAAGCCAAAAATGCAAAACTTTCAACCTAGAGCTTCTCAAATAGACAAAATTCAACAAAGGATGCTACACATGTCCAAATAAGCAAGTTAGATATTCTATAGCTTCGTATCGACATCAACTACAAGATCACCAAGTTTCACAACCATTGGACGAGGCTAAGATGGATTTGGGCAATTTTGCGAAAAATTTGCCTCTCATGAACAAAGACCTAAACATGATCAAAATAAATCAAAATGGCAAAGCCACACAAACTTCATGCTAGGAGAGCCATTCTAATCATAAGACCATCACAAACACCCACAAGCACCTCATGTCATGTCAAAGCCACCGAGCCATGTGCCTACTTCTATGGATGAGACTTCTCATTGGTAGGCATCATGGAACGGTTTAGCACCCAAAGAAACTTAAATTCAGCACATATGACATGGGAGAACATTTTCCAAGCATTTTACATTTCATTTTCAGATTCAGGATTGGTACATGAAATGACTTTGCGACAAAAAGGAACTTATGCCCCTCCACAAGATAAAGCAAGAGGGCTAAACATTAATGATGGTAAATGAGCCTTTGGCCCCATATGATCAATAAACTAGCTATCCAACCACAAATTAAGCATCACCAAGCCACTAAAACATGTCAAGATCATATAAAGGCATTTACACATGAGAGAGCATACATGTGGCAATTTTTCAAAAAGCATAGCCATCAACCATGGATTATTCATCAAGATCATCAAGAGCTAAGCCAAACTAACCAGAGCATACCAAACAAGCTCACAAAGACATAAATAGCATTCCATGATGAACAATGTATATAGGAGAAGTTTTTCCTATCCAATGCATATGATACAAAATGCATGCAATCTAAGATACAAGGATGCCTATACATCATGTTACATATGCCATGCCAAATGCAAGAAATGCACAAAGGAAAGCTATATATATGCTACAAAGGAGCTCCCACACACCCAACTCAAGAAATCAAACACACACCAAGTTCCCCCCGCAAACGAGTGAAAGTTGCTTGATCTAGGGGTTTGGTGAAAATATCGGCTAGTTGGTCATGTGTGGGTACATGGATCAAAGCTATCTTTCCTTTCTCTACGTTGTCTCTCAGAAAATGATACCTCACTTCTATGTGCTTGGTTTTGGAATGGAGCACTGGGTTCTTTGCAACGCTTATGGCACTGGTGCTATCACATTAAAGTGGGACATGGGTATACTCCTCACCAAAATCACTCATGGTGTATGAAATCCAAAGGAGCTAAGAGCAACAACTAGCAGCGGCAACGTACTCAGCCTCGGTAGTGGATTGAGCAGCGCTCGACTGTTTGCGGGAAGACCAAGACACCAAAGAAGACCCCAGAAACTGACAAGTCCTAGAAGTGGACTTCCTATCCAACCGACACCCGGCAAAATCCGTGTCTGAAAAACCATGAAGCGCCAAAGAAGAGGACGCGGAGTACCAAAGGCCAAAGTCGGGAGTGTGACACAAGTACCTGAAAATTCGCTTCACCGCTTGCCGATGCGAAGTCCTCGGAGACGCTTGAAAACGAGCGCACAGACATACCGAGAACTTGATGTCCGGCCTCGTCGCCGTCAAGTAGAGGAGTGACCCGATCATGCTTCGGTACTCCTTCTGGTCCATGTGTCCACCTTTCTGGTCCGCATCAAGAGCTGTAGTCGTACTCATCGGCGTCATCACAGCCTTGGAATCCTCCATCTTGAACTTCTGCACAATGTCCTTGGTGCACAAATGTTACTTCCTTTGATTGCTTGATTTGTAGCCCGAGGAAGAACTGCAACTCGCCCATCATGCTCATCTCAAATTCCCTGCTCATATCCTCTGCAAACCTTGCAACAAGAGAGCTAGACGAGCCACCAAAGGCAATATCATCCACGTACACCTACACAATCAGGATATCTCTGCCCTGCCTCAGTAGAAACAAGGTTTGATCAACCTTCCCCATCTCAAAACCTATCTCAAACAAGAACGCCCTCAACCTACCATACCAAGCTCTAGGCGCCTGCTTCAACCCATAAAGCGCCTTCCTCAACTTGTACACCCGGTGGGGGTACTTCTCACTCTCAAACCCCCAGTGGTTGCCTCACATACACTTCTTCCTCCAACACACCATTTAGGAAAGCACTCTTCACATCCATTTGGTGCAACTTCAACCCTTCAGCCACAGAAAAGGCTAGAAGGATCCTTATTGCCTCCAAACAGGCTACGGGAGCAACGGTCTCCTCGTAGTCGATCCCCTCCTTCTGACTGAACCCCTAAGCAACAAGCCTCGACTTGTTTCTCACAACCTCACCTTTCTCTCCCTCTTTGTTCTTCCACACCCACTTTGTACCAATCGGCTTACACCCTGGGGGAGGGTCAACCAACTCCCAAACCTGATTCCTCTCAAAGTTCTCCAACTCCTCATGCATCGAATTAACCCAATTGTGATCAGATAGTGCGTGTCCAATGTTTTTGGGCCCAAAAGTAGCAACAAATGCAGCATGAGCGAAATGAGAATTGTTTTGAACCCTCGACCGTGTAGTGCGTTTATTCATGTCGCCGATGATCCTCGAAGCTGGGTGATCCACTTGTACTCGCCAGGGAGGTTCTCGCCTCGATGCTACCTCCCCCTCAACAACAACTTCTCCTCGATCTTGATTTATCGTCGTAGGTGTAGGAGAGGGTCCGTCCACCACCATAGTCGAAGTAGTGGGTACATGTTCAGCCGGGGGCACCACACCGCCATCTTCATCATCTCCATGTTCATGCTCCTCCTCCAAAAAGATCTCCTCGCCAAGCTCATCATCACCTGCACACTCAAAGACAAGCTGACTACGTGGCTGTGTCTCGTTGAAGGTTACCTCGCAAGTCTCCACGATTTGGTTAGTTTCAAGATTGAGCACACGCTATGCTCTAGAATGAGATGCATAACCAAAGAAAATATCATCGACAGACCTGGCCTCAAACTTATCCAGCTTCTTCCCTTTCTTCAGAATAAAGCACTTGCAACCAAAGACATGAAAGTGACTCACCTTGGGTGTGCGACCGTGCATCAACTCGTAGCATGTTTTTTTTTAAGCACTCTGAGGTAGATCCTGTTCGACACATAGCACGCGGTATTCACCGCCTCAGCCCTATACCTTATCGGAGTCCTATGCTCATCAAGCATCGTCCGAGCCATCTCGCACAAGGTCCTGTTCTTCCTTTCCACAACACCATTCTGGGGAGGCGTATACGGACTCGAAAACTGGTGCTCAAGACCCAAGTCATGGCAAAAGGTTTCAAACGAGAGTTTCTGAATTCCGAGCCATTGTCACTGCGGATTGCTCGTATGGCATCTCCGTGCCTCTCGTTCCTCAACCTCAAGACTAGATCTCGAACAAAACCAAATGTCTCCCCCTTATCCTCGAGAAAGAATACCCACGCATACCGAGAATAGTCGTCCACCACAACAAGGATATACCACTTCCCACCCGCAGATCGCACACGAGCTGGGCCAACAAGGTCCATACGGAGCAGCTCGCATGGACGCTCAGTCATCACATCAGTGAGAGGCGGGTGAGAAGAGGCTACCATCTTGGCATGCCTACACGGCACACAAACAAACTCTTTCTCAAGCGTCAACCGTGGCAATCCTCAGACCAAATTGAGTTTACTCAAGCGAGACAAAAGGTCAAAGCTCAAGTGACCCAACTTCCTATGCCACTTCCACAACTCACTCGAAGAACCAGCCAAGAAACAACGCTCTACACTCGAAGACTGAGAAAAATCAGCACGAAACACCTGACCCTCGGGAACGACCATACAGACAAGGTCCCTCGAGAGTCCAAAATCCGAGAACCACCAGCCGAAACAACACCTCAAAACCCTCATCCAACAACTGGGACACAGAAAGCAGATTGTACCCCAGCGATTGAACAAGAGAAACACGCCTGAGAGTGATCTTGTCACTCACCTTAATCTCACCTTCTGAAAGCACACGCCCACGCCCATTGTCCCCAAAAGTGATGTACCTCCTTGTCACCACCGGGACGAGACTTGAGAACCACCCCCTGTCTCCGGTCATATGCCTCGAGCAACCGGAGTCAATCAACCAAATGTTCTTCAAGTGTCCGACCTGAAATTCAAAAACAAGCACGTGAGCGAACAAACGACTCAGCACTGGGGCTAGTACCAAAAGAGTAAAACCAGTGCCGAGCCATTTGCTCGAAAGTGGGGTTAGCGCACACCAAACCATCTTTCCTACCAAAACTACCACCACGAACACCACCTAGGTAACCACTCCGAGGAAACCAACCTTCTCTGCCTGGAGGAGGACCAAAACCATGAAAGAAAGCCCGTGGACTGTCCCTCCTCTCCTTCTCAAAGCTACGACTCTTCCTATCCCCGTAGTGAACTCGAGGTGGAGAATGCCTAGCCACCTGACCTCCTGCAAACTCTCCAGCCCAACCACCAGAACCACGACCTCCAGAAACAACCCTCGCACCTGTACGAGCACGAAACCCAAACTGCTGCCTGTCCAAGCCTGCACCGGTCTGACCAGTGCCCCACACCGATCTGACCGGTGTAGCCTGGACAGCAGCACCTCCAACAGCCTTCTGCTCTCCCTAAGCCCGAACTGTCCTCACATTCACCTTGGCCCTGGGCATCTGCACACGAGCCTCAAGTACGCCATCAGAAGGGTGGTACTTGTCCTTGTTAGCCCACTCCTTCGCCATTCTCTCCTCTCGCTTCCTCTTGAAGCAAAACTCATCCTTATGGCCATCTCTCCCACAATAGCCACAATGGAACCTCACAAGCTTAGGCTTAGGCTTGGGTTGTGGCTGCTCACTTGGTTTCTCTCCACTCAACATCTCCACCGGTTTCTCCTCACTAGCCTTCTCACTTTCTTTCCCAAAGAACACTTTCCCGGAAGTGCTCACAAACTTGATAGGCTTTTGGAGATCATTTGTTGGTGTAGGAAACACGGGTGGAGCTGGGGTTGTGTCTAGTTGGTTCCTAAGATGGTTAGGTTTAGAAGGGAAATCATTTTTGTGGTAGGTTTTTGGTGGCTCCAGGATATTCTCTCCACTTCCCTCACCAACCTTGTTTGCCCCAAGTCCCTCACCATCCTGCCTCTTAAATGCCTCGATCATCATCCTCAACTGAGGCTCATGACCAGACAACCAACCCATCAAATTTCTCAGCTCATCATTCTCACCCTGCAAACGGTCAACATAATGTGCAAGTTCCAAATTCTTCAAAGCATGCATTTCACAGGTAGAGCAAGATGTAGGAATTGGTTCTTTCAGCTTAGCCTCAAGGGAAGCAGTGTAAGCATGCATCTCATCAATCTTAGCATGCAAAACAGGGCGAGAAGTGCAAGCACCTAGCAAAGCAGGTCTAGATTTAAGCTCAGCCACTTCAACCCTAAGCACATCTAGTTCCTCACACTTGGAGGCATGCTTCTCCTTAAACAAAGCAAGATCAGCAAGAAAGATGGAGCAATCAGCACAACCATCCTCATTCGAAACAACAGGGCTAGCCTTAAGGGAATCAATCTCAAGCTTGCTATCTAGAACCTGTGTTTGTAGCTCAGCCACTCTAGTCCTAGCATCCTCGAGTGAAGCCCTAAGCTCTTTTTTCATTTTCTTGGCCTCTCTAAGCATGTCATCACTGTTATCAAGCAACGAGCCAAGCCTCTCATTCTCCTGGTGCAAGAAGGGAAGTTCATCACGCACCTTGTCGTCGGAATCAGAGTCTGAGTCGCTCTGTGTGCTCTTCTTGCTGCCGGAGCTCAGCGCCATGGTGCAGAAGCCGTCTCTCGTGAAGCAGCTCAGCCCGCTCAGGTTCTTGGACGACTTCCTGCTCTTGCGACGATCACCTTCATCTTCACTGCTCCTCGAGCTCGAGGTGGAGTACACGGAACTGGAGTCGACGTCGCTCGCTCCAACCATCGCTCGGGCCTTGCCTCAGCTTTCCTTCTTCCTCGATCGTTGCTCGTCCTTGTGCTTGTTCTTGTGCTTGCTCTTGTGGTCACGCCTCGACTGGTACTTGCCATCCATCCTCGACTTGTGCTTGTAGCTGTCCTTGTTCTCGACCTTCTCCAGGCAGTCGGCGACGAAGTGTCCCGGCTTGCCGCACTGGAAGCATGTCCTCGTGTTCCTCCTCATGTTCACCCGGTTCTCGTGCAGCCTCTCGAACCTCCTCGTCAGCAACGCCAGCTCGTCCTCTCCAAGCACATCGAACTCCTCATCTGGCGTAGACATCAAAGTGGACAAAGAGAACATCCTGGTGGATGGGTTAGTTTTAGACTTTCCTTTCGAACCACCAACGAGGGCAAGACTATGGGAATCAGTCGGACCCTCGAGCTTGGCAGTCATGCCCCTATCCACCTCAGCCGACTTGAGCTTCGAGAACAACTCATTCACCGTCAGAGTGTCATACTTCTCCGACTCCACAATGTCCTCGAACTTTTCGCCCCAAATCGTACGATCCAAAGAGTGTAAGAGCTTGACCGCTCTATCATGATCATCGTACGGGAGCACGTCCGCATTGGCCCTCATGTTGTTCACAACCACCGTGAACCTCTGAAACAAGGCATCGATGGACTCACCAGGGAGATGAGTGAAGTTCTCGTACTCTCTCCGGTAGGTCGCATACATCCGTGCCTGAACCTGGGCATTCCCAACATGAGCCTCCTTCAACACCTACCAGATTCTACAAGCCAAGTGCTCAGTGTGCACCTGATCGAACTCAGGCTGACACAAGGCACGAAACAATTAGTCGACCGCCTTATTATTGGCGTCAAACATGTCCCTCGATCCTGGAGTGAGGAAGTTCATCGGCTGGACATAGACTATGTCCACCATGACATCCCAAAGGATCTAACCCTTTCCTCTGAGAAACGCAGCCATCCGCTTACTCCACATCTGGTAGTTCTTGCCATCGAAGTGTGGAGGACCCGAACCCCGTTCCTGGTATGCCATCCTTGGATCTTAGACTGGTTAGAGTCAATAAAGACCCGAACCAGCTCTGATACCACTTGAAGGACCGATACGGCGAACCAGAGAGGGGGGGAGTGAATGGGAGCCGATAAAAATTCTTCTCGAAGGAGATGGAAACTCCAACAAGATGAACACCGCTTCCAACACACGTCTCCGACTCACTACCCAAGTTGGCCAAGCCCTCGTAGCCACTGGAGTGCCACTAGACCTAGGAACCAACACACAACCTTCCGACCCGAGAACGCAGCGAAACACCAAACCTCGAGTCCACTGACCAACACCGGTCAGACCGGTGAGCACCACCGGTCAGACCGATCCCTGCTGGTGAGAGTTGACGACTTCCACTAAGTGGCTTCACACTGGTCAGGCTGGTGCAACACACCGGTCAGACACGGTCTAAGCCTGAAAGCCCCCAAATCACCAAACAGGCCTACCAACCTCCAAACTGACCCAAACTCGAAACAGCCCCAACACAGGACAACAGCAAACACACCCAAACGTTCACCCGAGCAAAAACCCACCAAGGGTTGCACCGGTCAGACTGGTCAAGAGAACCGGTCAGACCGGTGTAGCCTGGGCAGCTCGGGATGAACAGCACCCGCGGGTCAACTCCCCCAATCCAAACTTCGATCTCCCGAATCGCTCCACGGACTTGAACAAGACTTTGGGGATAATAGGAACACCTCATGAGGAGTACATAGCCAAGTTTAATCCCACCAAAACTTGTCCAAAAAGGAGGAATCAAAGAAATCCCGCCAAGAACACCTCTAACCCTAGAACTCGGAAAACCCCAAAATCGAGCCCATTTACTCACGGATTTGGGAGGGGAATCACAGTCCAAAGAACCACGAAGGGTTCCCACAAATTTCCCCCATCAAATCCCCAAGAGCAAGGTCCCGAAAACACCCCAGGAAAAATACCAAGATAGGGCTCCAAAAATCACCACCAAGAACAACCGGGAACAACACAACAAGGCCTTGAGCAACCACGCCGAATCATCTATACATACCACTAAGGTTCATACAAGGTCTAGCTTGCTGCCCGATCATCCAACCGTCTTAAAGATCTCACCATGAAGCTCTCAAGCTAGTCCTATGGAAATCTTAAGAAAATAGGAAGAGAAAATAGGAAAGCAAATGAACTAGGGTTCCAAGAGCTTGGCTGCCATCCTCTCACCTCATGAGTTATATGGAGGCAACCGAAAGTCTAAAATACCCTTTCCTAATACTAGGGATACAAGCCCCTCAAGGGCGGTTTTTGAAGTCTTCAAGCTTTCTCTATCGGACGGATGCCCGGCGACCGCAACATGCTTAGCCTCGACGCAAGCCTTGCGATCCCGACGCGTGTCCTCCGCTTCGAAGATTCCGGACTGCGTCATTGCACACCGGTCAGACCGGTGCTCCTCACCGGTGAGACCGGTTACCCACCTGTCAGACCGGTCTGGCACTGCTGCAGCACCGTCTTCGGTTCTTCGGTCTTGGCTTTGTGGATCAACCAAGGAACCCAGTGGTTTTCTGGTGAACCACCGGAAACCCCGCGAACTCGGTGTAGCCTCCGCCAATCTCCACTCATGACTCGGCTCCCACGTAGTCCCGGCTCGACCTTAGTTTTCAGGCTCAACCAAGAAACAGTCCATGACTTCATCTTGCTGTTCATGCCACCATGCGGCCCACACTTGACCCCTCTGGCCATCGGGTCCCTCGAACGAAGCCTACTTGTCTTCTCCACACCTGGAGGCCTCACCGGCGACGACCTTTCGCGCTTGTTCTTCACCTGCATCAACACCAGTCAAGCCGCAACCTGCACCTGCAATACTTAGCCAAGAATCAGTCCACACAACGTTGTCAATCACTCATCACACAAGGAAGCGACCATCCACTAGTCCTCGAACCACACATGGTCCTCAAAGGCGCCCAGAAGGATCTGGAAGAGCAGTGAGGCACGCCTACCTCGGAAGGTCTTCAATCGAACCTATGACCATTCTGCTTAGGAAACAGAAATATAGGCTGATTGGAATAGGTCTGTTTACGTGCAGAGCCATAGCGGGTGCACCAGGACACAGAGCCTAGCGGGTGCAAATAAAAGATATCAAATCATAGAAGGATGTCGTGAGGTCGTCGTCGAAGGGGGGCTTAGTTAGGCGCTGGTCCCTTTGACACATGGTCAGGCTTTATCTTGTAGACTGCAGGATCACAGGTCAACAGTGGTCGGAGATGCTCTTGCCACCCAGAAAATGACAAACTGCCCACTGATCGAGGGGGTTACTGTAGCCATGTGACCTCTGCAGCGGGGGCTCAGGCATCATCGATGCATAAACGACAAAGACGTCGTGAGTCAGAAAAAATAATGTCATCGCCTTTAATTACGCACAGACCACAGGTCCCATTATCACGTGGCAACAGAGTCAATACCTTGCCAGCTACCCGGGGCGCGGCGTCGGCTATAAATAGCACCTTTGAGGGTGATGGGCGCAAGCTCCGAGCGCCATTGAGCTATGAGGCCGCAGTATAGTACTCCCATCATGCTGCTGGCATGTGTTCGTCCACCAGATTGTAGAGCTTTGTTCTTGTAGATGCTTGGAGCTAGGAGAATTCTCGCAAAATGCAGGCAACATCTCCATCCTCTAAGCCCAGCCTCTGCGTGGTACCAGGCAGAGTTTGGAGGTGCTGCTATTCGAGCTGGAGCTATAGCAGGACGTCTCTGGTGAGCACCGGGAGCTCACCAGGGCTTGGTTTTCAACACCGAAGAGCAACCTCGTGTCTCCATTCCAATGGTTGGAGCCGAGCGTGCCTTAGATTTCGTGTTCTTCTGCAGTTGGCTCCCGCAAGGCCTCTATCAGGGTCCTGGTGCTAGGAGAAGTCTCGTGATGTACTCTGCTCCAGCAAAGTAGGTCGTGGTGATTGCTCTGGGTGGTCCAGGCCTTGTAGTATATTTATTTTGTGTGTCAGGTTCTGGATCCAGTGAGGTCGCAGGCGACTTGTGTACCTTCGGATTTTGGATCCAATGAGGTCGCAGGCGGCTATGTACCCTGGGGTAATCCATGTAATGCTTGCTCTCTTCTGTCATGTACTCGGTCGTTTTGGCAAAATGATTTGCCAAAGACTTATATTAACGTGATGTGGGGGCTTGCAAAGTGATTTGCCATCAGGACGACCTGATGTTGTCTTTCGAGCTGACGACGTAAACTTAGATTTAGGTCCTAGCTTTAGCCTATTGGCGAAAATTCCGCCTTAATCTTCTCGCGAATTTCTCGGGATTGAGCTGTTGCGGCGTTTTGTACGGTGGAAGGAACCGCAACTGATAGATCTAGTGGACCCCCCTATAAAAAGGGTGACCCGGGGCGGGGTTGACCCCATTTCCCTTCGTCTTCCTTCGTCGCAGTCGCTGTCGCTCCATCGCTCTCTCACTCGCGCCGTAGCGATCTTGCGACCGTCGTGCTCTCGCGCCCACTCGCCCAGCTCCTAACTCCGGCCAGGATCGAGCTAGGCGCCGCCACCCTGCGCCGTGCTCCTCAGCGTATGCGCATTAAGATCCTGTGCCGCTTTAGATCCAACTCAAACCCTAGCGGTGAGATGGCGGCGGAGGCGGCGTGCATCCCGGACCCGCGGGCGGCGTGGGTCCAGTCGACGATGACCGAAGCCAAGATCCAGGCGCTGGTGGGCCGGGGGCTGCTCCAGCCGAAAGTGGAGGTGGAGTGGAGGGCCGCTACCGGGGAAGAGTTCCTGAGCAAGGACGTTAAGGAGCAGGTCGTATTTGCTTCCTTCTTCGAGCGCGGCTTCAATCTCCCGGAGGGGGACTTCTTCCGCGGCTTGTTGTGCTAAGGTTGGAGCTGGTACACCTTGTTCCCAACTCCATCATTGTAGTTTCGACCTTCATCCATTTTTGCGAGGCGTATATAGGGATACCGCCGCACTTTCTATTGTGGAGGTATTTTTGCTGCGTTAAGAGTACTGGCAAGAGGTCGGGGCCAGTCGGGGCTGTGATGTTCAACTTGAGGTCGGGCCTCAAAGCGGAGTGGATAGATAGCGACCTCCCCTACAACACCGCTGGGTGGAGGTCGGAGTGGTTTTATATTGCAGATCAGATTCCTGGTGTTCCACGTCGTACTGGCCATAGGCCATCAAAGATAAGCGAGTGGGATCTAGGGCTCTCAACCTGTGAACTTGAGGACCTCAAGGGGATCCTGGAACTTGTCAGTGACATGAAGGGGCAGGGAGTGACAGGAGTGGCGGTGGCAAGGTCGTTCTGTCATCGGATGATCCAACCGATCAAGGACCGGGTCCACCCGGCGTATGAGTACTGTGGGCAGTCAGACCCCACACGCGAGGTCAACCGCAAGGTCTCCAAAGAGGAAATGGCGGCTCGTGTTTCCCAGATGTACTCTGGGAGAGTAAAGGTGAAGAAGTACCCTAAGGCGCACTCGTTGAAGAGGCCGGCTGACCCAGTAAGATCCTGGGATCCACCTATAGGTCGTTTGCATATTGCTTTTTTGATTTGTTAGGTCGTTTAACACCCATGCCATCCATTTTGCAGATGCGCGAGCTTCAGATGTGGTGCCCAACACCTCTTCCAGAAGGTGAGCAGCACCGCAGGAAGCTTAGATCAGACAAGTACAAGCCTCCAGCAGGTCGTCTGCTGGAGTTTTACGAGTCAGACTCGTCAGTGGAGGCCGACGAGGATACCGGTGATGAGGCCGGAGGTGGCGATGCCGGGGCGGCCTCGGATGCTGGTGGTGCTGTGAAGGCGCGACGTAGGACCACCAGGTCAGCAGTTCCGAAGAAGTCTGCTTCGGCCGTTGCTGCTGTGGTTTCTGCAGTCAAGGTCACAAAAAAGAAGAAGAAAAGGAAGAGGAGGGCGGCCTCCCCTCCGGCGGTGGTCACTCCGTCGATTCCAACACCTCGCTCGCGGGAGGTCGAATCGGAAGAGGATGAGGAGGAGTCGGAGAAGGAAATAGATGAGGCGGTCAAGGAGTTGCCGGTCCTTGAGGATCAGGCAGCAAGAAGGGCGGAGAGTCCTGCTGCCAAGAGGCAGCGGGAGCTTGTGCAGAAGACGTCGGAGGATGCTCTCCGACGTGGATTGGAGGCACATCGTAGTGCTGCAGCGGTGCAGGTGAGGATGCCTGCGGCTATTAAGCCTCGAGTGTTTTGGCCGAAAGCTCGGTTTCCAGCTATGACGACGTAAAGTCTTTGCTAGATTCATCTTGTATGCAGTCTCTTGTAAGTTGTTGTCCTTACGAGGTGTTTTGCCATGCAGGCCGGTGGCGAGGCCACAAGGGGTGCCAGTTGCCCAGTCGTCTCCCTCCCGCACGAGGTCGCCTGAACCGCAGGTCGTGAGGGAGGCGCTTGCAGATGATGCGTGCACCGCTACCCCGCCATGAGGAACGGTTGATAACGTGGTGAATTCACCACCTGTAGCCGATGCGAGGGTGGGTACGCCCCCGCGCGTTGTTGAGGTTGTGGGGACTTCAGCTGGGGGCGTCGGGGCGATGACCTCCCCAATGATTATTGACGTTGACCCCATCAGGACGGTTCCTCGTGGGGGTGAGGACCTGGTCGGTGACCAGCCTCAGATCGACCTGGCGCCAGGAGGCCCAGAAACATCTGGCGCACAGGTACCTCCATCTTCATTTTCAAGCCCAAGGTTGACGCGGCGATCAATTAATTGGAATCCCACCCCTTGGCAAGAGGATTGGTTCAAAGATAATGAAGATATGCAGGCCGTGCGGACTAGCATCGTCACAATCAACAATGCGCTGACAGTGAGTGTTTTACGACGTGTTGTTTTGGCTTGATTGTGTGTGATTGAAGTGTTGCTGACGATCTTGTCGTGTTGTGGCAGTCGCTGGCAGAGAGGGCCAAAGGTCGGGTCGACCTGCTGAAGGATGCAACGGTGAAGGAGCAGCGGATTATCGACATTGAGCGAGAGCTCAAGGAGGTCCGCGAGGCAGCGACCGCCGATAAGAAGAAGCTTGAGGATGAGCTCGCCGAGGAGAAGCGCAAGGCCGTGGAGGCTACTACGCAATTTAACACTGCGGCTACTGGTAGCTCGAATCCTTACCCCTTTTGAGAAAGAAGATCGTTAGCTAAGTGCTAACTATTGTGGCCTGCAGGTTTCCGTAATCGTGAGGAGGAGCTGAAGAACGCTCTGGCGACCTCCCGAAGCAAGGTTCGGGGCCTGGAAATAAAGGTCCGGAAGATCAAGGCTGGGGGCCTGGAACTCAAGCGGGCGATGAAAGAAGCTACTGACAGTGACTATGCCATATCTCAAAAGCTGGCTTTTGAGACAGCAGCTCGTCGGGGCCTTGAAGCCGAGTTCGAGGTTGTTTTGAAGTCATTGCAGAGTGACCAAACTACTATTGCAGGGTATGAGGTGGAGCTGAACGACCTCAAGGGTGCTGCCAATTATGCAATGTCTTGCATACTTGTTTCGAAAGAAGGGGAGCAGCAGCAGTCCATTGTTGATCGCCTGGTAGACACTACTAACAGGCTCTTGACTTTGCTGAGGGCGACAGGCTTGGCGGCAGCGACCGATGCGCTAGTGAGAGTTAAGTCTCACTATCCTGAGGTCGACATGGCCAAGGTTAAGGGAGGTGCGGACACCACGAAGGACCTTCAAGCCCTGGAGCTTGAAGTTGATGATGCCGCCAACAAGGTGATGGATAACATCGATTTCGAAGGCGATGGTGGAGTCAGTGGTGATGGTGGCGATGGTGGCGACTAGTAGTAGCTAGGAGTTGAACCTCCCCCACCTCCCATGACTTGTAAATATTGCTTCAAGGGTATGTTGAAGAAACCTTAACGAAGTACTTGCCTTTTTGCCTGCACGAGTTTGGTTGACCTTGTAGATGATGATGTATTATGTTTTTGACTCACGAACCAGTACTCACGGGGAGGCTGGCTTACCGACCTCTACAGCTCAGCGTGGAGGCTTACGAGAGGTCGGTGCGCGAGGAAGTAGCCTAGGGCTCAGGTCTGGCGACCTTTCCGACCAAGCATGCTCTTAGCGGCAGGAGGCGTCATACTCGTTAAGAATGGTGTCCTTAGGTCGAGATGACCCTTGGGTTGGCTTTGTGCCAAGCCCCCGAGCATGTCGAGGGGAAGGACTAAGAGAGACTCCAAAAAACCCCAGGTTTTACGACCCGTATGTTGGATTTAGCCAAGCCCCCGAGCATGTCGAGGGGGGAAGCATGAGGAAGGAGGAGGTAGTGCTCGACTCATAGCAGATGACTTCTTGAAATATTTATTTATTTATTCTGAAAAAAGAAGGGTACAAAAAGGAAATATATAACTTGAATTTTTAAAACTATTCTACGGATAGAATCGTCGTAGATGTTCCACATTCCAGGGGTTGGGTACTCCTTGCCCGTCGCCCCACTGGAGTCGATATGTAGACGGGCTGATAACTTCCGTGATGATGAAGGGTCCCTCCCAAGGGGCCGAGAGCTTGTGCATGCCGTCGGTCTTCTAGATGCGTCTAAGGACGAGGTCGCCAATGTTGAAGGAAGTTTCCCTAACGTTGCGATCATGATAGCAGAGTAGCTGTTGGTTGTGACAAGCTTGTCTCATGACAGCGGTGAGTCTTTGTTCTTTGAGGCTGTCGAGGTCGATGCGACGTGTTTGCTCGGCCTCTCCTTCCTCGTAGAACTGAATCCGTGGAGCTACGAAAGCGACGTCTGTAGGAAGTACGGCTTCTGATCTGTAGATCAGAAAGAAGGGAGAAAAGCCTGTGGCAGGGTTGACTTGAGTCCTGAGACCCCAAATCACGTGTGGTAGCTCGGCTAACCAACAGGTGGCGTAATTGGAGGCGTCATCGTAGATACGCTCTTTTAGTGCTTGGAGCACCATGTTGTTGGCTCTCTCGACCTGGCCGTTGCACCATGGGTTGGCGACCGAGGAGTAGTAGACATCGATGAGGTTATCTTGGCAAAAGTCCCAGAAGACAGAGCCAGTGAAAGTTTTGCCTAGGTCGGTGATGATCCTGTTAGGCACACCGAAGCGATGTTTGATATCTCCGATGAATTTAACTGCTTCTTCCGATGTCACTTTCGCAACAGGTCGACTTCAATCCACTTGGTGAATTTGTCTACGGCGACCAAGATATGTTTGTAGCCGCCTGGGGCGGTACGAAACAGTCCTACATCGTCGAGGCCCCACATAGCAAAGGGCCATGACAGAGGGATAGTGCGCAGGACTTGAGCTGGCAGGTGCTACTGTTTAGCAAAGAATTGGCATCCCTTGCACCTCTTCACGAGGTCTTTAGCATCCGTTACGGCCGTTGGCCAATAGAATCCAGATCGATATGCTTTACCGACCAAGTTGGTGGATGCCGCGTGGCAACCACACTCGTCACTGTGAATATCTGCTAGGAGTTGTAGACCCTCTGATCGCAAGATGCACTTCATCAAGATGCAAGTGGAGGCAACTTTCCTATATAAGTCGGAACCAATCATGACGTAGTTGGCACTTCGTCGTGTGATACGTTCTCGCTCTGCCTTGTCGTCGGGGACAAGTTGGCCGAGTATGAAGTCTATGAAGGGCTTGCGCCAATCATCCTCTTTTTCAGACATGAGCACATCACGGGGAGGTGCTGAGCTTTGGTCGTTTGGAGGTGGCTCTGGATTATCATGATCCAAGAGCTTGATTGAAGGCTTGCGTAGGTCTTGGATGAACACGCCTGCAGGGACTAGAGCTTGACGAGAGTCTAGTTTGGAAAGCACATCAGCGGCGACATTATTGTTCTGTGGATGTGCTGGAACTTGATCCCCTCGAAGTGGCCTTCAAGTTTACGAATCTCAGCACAATAAGCATCCATCGTGTCCTTGACGCAGTCCCACTCCCTGTTGACTTGCTCGATGACGACCTTGGAATCGCCAGAAGCCAGTAGTCGCTTGATGCCAAGGGACACTGCTATTCAGAGCTCGTGGATCTGGGCTTCATATTCTACACCGTTGTTGGAGGCCTTGTAATGAATCTGCAAGACGTACTTGAGCTACTCTCCGTGAGGAGAGATAAGTAACACACCTGCGCCTGCTCCTTCGAGGTTGAGGGAACCGTCGAAGTACATTATCCAGTGTTCAGGCCGCTCCTTGGGATGGGGCATCTGGATCTCTGTCCACTCAGACACAAAGTCTGCGACGATCTGCGACTTGATTGCTTGCTTGGGGCAAAATTCGATTTCGAACTCTCCAAGCTCGACTGACCACTTGACGATGCGGCCGTTAGCGTCGCGGTTGCGGATGATCTCTCCTAAGGGGAACGAAGATGGAACCACGATCTTGTGAGCTTGGAAGTAATGTCGAAGCTTTCTCGACATAATCAGGAGCGCATAGAACAGCTTCTGGGGTTGTGTATAACGTGCCTTAGCGTCGGCCAGGACCTCGCTCACGTAATACACAGGTCGTTGAACAGGGTAGGCCTGCCCTTCTTCTTCTTGCTCGGTGACGAGAACTGTGCTGACCACATTAGTGGTGGCGGAGATGTAGAGTAAGAGTGTTTCCTTCGGGGTCGAAGGTGTCATGACTGGTGGTGTCGTTAGGGACTCTTTGAGAGCCTCAAACGCTTTTTGGGCTTAGTCGTCCCATACGAACTTGTCGGCCTTCTTCAATAGCTTGAAGAAGGGTAAGCCTTTTTCACCGAGCTTGCTGATGAAACGACCTAGAGCTGACATCATGCCGGTAAGCTTCATGATGTCTTTCTTGTTGGATGGCTTGGCCATCTTGCGTATAGCGTCGATCTTTGCCGGGTTGGCTTCAATGCCTCGGTGCCCGACCATTAAGCCCAGGATCAGTCCGGAGGGGACACCAAAGACACACTTTGTTGGGTTGAGCTTCCACTAGAATTCTCACAGATTGGCGAAGGTTTCGGCGAGGTCAGCGATGAGCTTGTCTTCCACTGTGGTCTTGACGACCACATCGTCTACATAAGCCTCGACGTTCTTCCCGATTTGGGTCTTCAAACACTTCTGGATTGCCTTTTGGTATGTTGCCCTAGCGTTTTTCAGGCCAAAGGTCATGACCTTGTAGTAATAGATGTCATGAGGCGTTATGAACGTTGTTTTGTCTTCGTCGTCGGGATGCAGGGCTATCTGGTGATACCCTAAGTAGCAGTCAAGGAAGCACAGTAGGACGCTACCAGCCGTGGAGTCCACGACCTGGTCAATATAAGGAAGAGGAAACGGATCCTTCGGGCAGTGCTTGTTAAGGTCGGTGTAATCGATACACATCCTTAATCCACCAGTTTTCTTTGGTACAAGAACCGGGTTTGCGAGCCAAACCGGGTGTGAGGACCATGTGTGGTTCGAGGACCGGTGGATGGTCACTTCCTTGTGTGATGAGTGATTGACAACGTTGTGTGGACTGACTCTTGGCTAAGTATTGCAGGTGCAGGTTGCGGCTTGACTCGTGTTGGTGCAGGTCGTTGCCGGTGAGGCCTCCAGGTGTGGAGAAGACGAGTAGGCTTCGTTCGAGGGACCCGGTGGCCAGTGGGGTCAAGTGCGGGCCGCATGGTGGCATGAACAGCAAGATGAAGTCGTGGACGGTTTCTTCGTAGAGCCTCAAAACCAAGGTCGAGCCGGGACTACGTGGGAGCCGAGTCATGAGTGGAGATTGGCGGAGGCTACACCGAGTTCGCGGGGTTTGCAGTGGTTTACCAGAAAACCATTGGGTTACTCGGTTGAGCCACAAAACTGAGGCCGAAGACTCGACGAGGAGGTGCGGCCACCCAGGCCGGTTCAACCGCCCAGGAGGGGCGGTCAGACCGCCTGGGGCAGGTCAGATCTCCCGGGTCGGTCTAACCGCCTAGGGGGGCGGTCTGACCGCCCTGGCCGCCGGCACCGAGAAGCTTCGAAGCGGAGGACACGCGTCGGGATCGCAAGGCTTGCGTCGAGGCTAAGCAGGTTGCGGTTGCCGGGCATCCGTCCTATGAAGATATTCCGAAGATTTCCAAATCCGCCCTTGAGGGGCATGTATCCCTAGTTATTAGTGAAGGGTAGTTTAGTCTTTTGGGTGCCTCCATACATACTCATTGGATGGGTGGATGGCAGCTAACTCTTGGAACCCTAGCTCATTTGTTTTTCCATTTTCGTTCTCCATTTTCCTTAGGTTTTTAGAGGACTAGCTTGAGAGCTTCATGTGAGATCTAGAGAGAGGGATGGATGTTTGGGTGGCAAGCTAGACCTTGTACGAACCTTTCATGGTATGTATAGATGGTTCGGCGTTGTTCATCATGGTGGTTTTCCCGTCTCTTTTGTGGTGATTTTCGGAGCTCTTTGTTGGCGGTGCTTTGAGGATGATTTCTTGGGGTTTTTGGTGGGTGTCACGTATGAGGTTCTTGTGCCTCTTTGGCTGGTGACTTTGCCCCCAAATCTCTTTTGAATTGGACTCGATTTGGTGGTTTTTCGAGTTAGGCGAGTTCTTGACCTAGAGAGGCGATTTCTTCGATTCCTATTGATTGTGAGCGTTTCGGGTCGATTCCTTTGAGGTAGAGGTTGCCAGGAGGAAACCCAGCTATTTCCGAAGTTTTGCTGCAATCCGTGGAGTGATTCGGGAGATCGGGCGTGAGGAAGTTGAAGTTTGACCCGCGGGTTCGTTTTCTGGAAGGGGCGGTCTAACCGCCTAGGGGGCGGTCTAACCGCCCTGGGTGTTTCCAGGTCGAAGTTTTGTTTCACCGGATTTTCCTCTGTGAGTTTGTTCACTTTGATCAGAGGACCGTCTGGGTGAAATTTCGGGTCGTTCTCGTGCTGTTTGCTAGGTGTTCTTGGTTGAAGTTCGTTGCTGGGTACAGGAGGTTAGACCGCCCCTGGTAGCCGGTCTAACCGCCCCTAGGCCCCTGGGTGGAGTTTTGGTTTTCGCCAAGATTTTCTGGTAGCTAGCATGGCCTTGACCAGAGATCTTTGTTGGTGAAACCGTGGTGCGTTTTGGTGCTCGGAAGAGGTGTTTTGGAGGATTTCTTGGTTGCTAGGTGGAGGCGGTCTAACCGCTCCCTATACCCGGTCTAACCGCCCCCTCTGGTTAGCCGGCTTTCGAGTTGTTTCCGCTGTCGTTGGTGCATGTGTGTTGTGGTTGCTGGTAGAGTTTGTTCCTAGGACCAGTAGCACTTCAGTGGCTACGTGGTTTTGGCAAACGGAAGGTAGAAGTGCGGAGCGTGTGATTTCTGGGATTCGACCGAGCTAGTTCGTCTTGTCGAAGTTTCAATCTCCCTCGAGAAGAATTTTTTATCGGCTCCCATTCAATCCCCCCCTCTCTGGTCGCCTAATCGGTCCTTTAGGGTGTTGACATTCTCTAATAAAACCTGCAGCTAAGAGCTTACAGACTTCTACTTCTATGGCTTGCTTTCTATCTTTTGCAAATCACCAGAGCTTTTGCTTAATAGGTCGAGCAGTCTTGTTAACTTCAAGTCTGTGCTCAGCCAGCTCCCTGGGGATTCCAGGCATATCGGATGGACTCCATGCGAAGATGTCAGCGTTGTCCCTAAGGAAGCTGGTGAGCATGAGTTCCTATTTGGGGTCGAGATCGGGCAGGCCGAGGCAAACCTTCTTGACAGCTGGACTCAGGTCCAACGCTGTGGTTGTGCGCTTCTGCTATGCTACCTGCAGAGTTGTTTGATCGATCTTGGCTGCCTGGGAGACCATGACCGTTGCTGCGGCTTTGATCGCTGAATCCTTGGAAAGCTCGACAATGGCACTTTCACAATTGTAGGAGACCATGATGTCCCCGAGGACGGAGAGGATCCTGTTTGGCGCCGGCATCTTCATGATGAGGTAGGTGTGATGTGGTATAGACATGAACTTGGCGAGCATACGTCGTCCGAAGATGGGGTGGTATGATGAGCGGAAGTCCGCGACCTCGAACGTCAGGTACTCTGTACGGAAGTTCTCCTCTATGCCAAAGGTGACCGGGAGGCATAGACGACCTATGGGGTATGCAGCCTTTCCGGGCACAACCCCGTAGAAGGGTTCGTCACAAGCAGTCATCTTGCTAAAGTCGAACTCCATCTTGCGCAGCGTCTCTGTGAAGATGATGTTTAGGCTGCTGCCTCCGTCGATGAGGGTCTTAGGCAACCAGGACCCGTTGACTATGGGGTTAATGACCAGCGGATAGGTTCTGGGGTCGGGGATATGAACCCAATGACCTTTCCTGGAGAAAGTGAATGGGAATTCAGACCAACGCAGAGGTCGCGGGTTTTCGGTGTTAACGTGTCCGATCTCCCTAGCATTTGATCGAGTCTGTCGGTTGCTTTTGGTCGCTTGGCAACCTCCGACGATGAAGTTGATCTCGTGGTTGGCCTTCTGGAATGCACCATTAGGGTTTCCCCCTTCGGGTGGTGGCGGTGGAGTCCGCTCCTTGCGGTTGTTGTCGCGGGGACTGTGTTCATCCTGACGATGTCGATCATCACGCCGGTTGTCTTGTCGGTCGTGTGACGATCATCATGGCGATCATCACGACGATCGCTTCTGTGGTCGTCGCGCCTATCGTTGCGGTCGTCGCGATAGTAGTCATCACGTTTGTCATCGCGGCGGTAGTCGCGACAATAATCGCGTCGATCCCTATCGCCATTGCGAGGATAAGGCCTGCGCTCACGGTAATCTCGTCGATCAGGTCAATAGTTACGATTGTCGAAGCGTTGGCCACCATTACGGTCGTCGTTGTCGTTGCTTCTGGTCTTCTTGGAGGTAGATGGGACTCCAAGGGGCACGCTTCAACTGCTCGCACTCCCTCATGGTGTGCTTGGCATCGCGGTAAAACTAGCACTGGTCGTCTATGACCATATTGAAGTCACCTTCGAGGAAGGTGGAAGGTCTTGGTGGATCTGTCACATAGGCTTCGCCAGATCGCTTGCGCGACCTGGTGCTTCTATCATCATGGTCTTCTCCGTTGAAGTCATGCATTACCGCATCTTGCATGTCAACCAGTTTGTCGACGTAGGCCATGAGGTCACCAATGGTTTTTGCATTGGCTTCGTGGATCTTCTTAAACAACTTGATGTTGGTGATTCCCTTTTTGTAGTAGGCGATGACGTCGTCGTCTTTGACACCTGCAAGGGTGTTGCGGTTCTCGAAGTAGCGGTTGGTGTACTCACGGAGAGTTTCATCACTCCTCATCCGCACTCTGGCGAGGTCATGAGTATTACCAAGACGATTGTAGGTCGCCTGGTAGTTGGTCGTGAAGAGGCGAGACAAAGTTGCCAGGAGGTGATGCACTCTGCTCAGAGGTTGTCAAGCCAGAGGAGTGGTGCTTTGCCCATCACGAGGGGGAAATATCCATCCATGTGGTCTTCGTTGCCTCCAGAGGATGACGAATGAAGGCATCATGGCTGGCCTCCCGTGGTGTTCTCGTTTTCCGCTTAGTTTAATTCCGATGTTTTAAAAACTCTGAACTTCGTTGTTATGTCAAAAACCTCAGTTTGTAATAATTAAACCCTTCGGGGTAAAATTTCGGATGTTATTTATGTTGTATCTCTAGACACGCCTTCGCGTGAGTTTTAATGCATATCTGTCGATCCTTGTCTCTATATAAGTGTGTCGGTGCGGAATGTGGTCCCGACACTAACCAGTAATAAGCGCCGAGGTCTATCCCTCAATGGTCGATGCTAAGCAACAAGAGACACGGAATTTATCCTGGTTCCGGCCGGGGGGGGCGTACGTCCAGTAGTGGTGTGCTCGAGGCACTATATTGCTCAGCACCGGGGGTGCCTGTAGTGGGGCTGCTACAAGCAAGGCGGGAGAGGAAGCGTGGCTTCCAAGTCCCTAGTGTAGTGGCTGAAGATGTTGTGGGAGAATTGGAGAGCAAGTGCGTGGTGCGGCTTGTCTCGTGTTGTGTTGTGTTCCGTCTCCCCTGCGGCAAAGGGGGTTCGTCCTCCTTTTATAGACCAAGGAGAGAGCGAATCACATGCGCGCCGCGCTATTTAGCTACGTGAGGGAGCGTGATGTGCTATGCTGTAGAGTAGGCGGCCGCCCGGACGATCCTTGCAGCGATCCGGCCATCATGGCGTATCCCGTACCCGAACACTGGCGGCTTCGAGGGTAAAAGAGCAGCGGACGGCTGTGATGTCTTCAGATGGGCTCGAGGGAGCTGCTGACATCGGTCCGTACGGAGCACAGCGGCAGGTAATGCGGCGTCCCATTCCCGCACGCTCCACAGTGCCGGAGTTGTTGCCACAGCGCCTGGCGCGCGCCCGTACGCGCGGGGGCGGCAGCCATACTGTTAACAGTGGCAGGGATGGCGTCCCACCGGCCTAGCGCCTCCACCTAACCCTGTAAGGTCACAAGAAAGCAAATCGAGGGTGCAGCCGGCCCCCCTTCGAGGGCTCGGCGCGTTAGCCGTACCGGAGTAGGCGGCGCGGCGTCACGGGACTGACACCGGCCGTGCCGCACGGCCCCCCCCCCCCCCCACGGTGGTGGGGATGGGCTCCCTCCGCGGAGTTGGTGCGGCGGCACCGGGGCGCGAGCCCCGGGCGCATGATGGCGCCGCCCCGCCGATGTCGGGGCATTAAATGCCCGCGCGCGCGTGCGGAGTGCCCTCGAGCGAGGCGGACCCCGTTCGAGGGCGGGGCGGACCCTCGAGCGAGGCGGAGCCCGCTCGAGGGAGGCGCATCCCCTCGAACGGGGCGGACCCCGTTCGAGGGAGGCGCGCATCCTCGAGCGAGGCGAAACCCATTCGAGGGGGTCTTCGAGCGGGCCGCTTGGTGGGCCACTGGGGCCTTCGTGGCGTGGGCCATGTCCTGCATGATTAAGTAAGGCGTGTTTGGCTTTAGCTTTGTTGCGGGTTTTAAGTGGGGATTTCCCAGCTGTTTAAGGGGACCCCTAGGGTTGTCCCTGACAGTAGCCCCCGAGCATCTGTGGGTTTGCCATTGAGGCTCCCACAGATGCTGGAACCTACTGATAGGACGTTCTTCCCTCCTGGTTTTGCAAACGCTTTCCGTGGCGCCGCGTCAGCGGACCCGCGGGTCTAGCCCCCGAAGCCCTGCAGGAGCATGGGCGCTCCTGTAGGGGTTGACCGCGAGACTTGGACAGAAGGCGTGGTACATGTTTCAACCGGCGTCGGCAATGTCTCAGCCGGCTTCGGTGACGCACGCGCTGCTGGCGTTATCCCCGGCGGGTGCAATCCAGGAGGTGTAGCCGTGCGTCAAGCCCCCGAGCCTGGGCCCATTCAAGGCGATCGGGTAGAGCTTTACGACTTGTCTTTTAACGCGCCCTCGCCGTCCCTCCGCGGGACGGTGGGTGAGGTTTCCGCAACCCCATCGGTCGGGTCGCGAATTGCGGATTCCTCGTCGAGCTGTTAGTGGGTGGTTCGAGTGGACGCCCATGCCCCGTTCGATAAGGGTAGGCTGCATGGTCCAGAGACACGTCCATTGAAGCGCTTGCGTGGGTTTGCTAGGTGGGGCTCGGTCCCGTTCGCTAGGGACCGAGGGCACGGAAGCTCTCCCTCGGTGGGATCCCCCGGCTAGCTGCCCTCGCTGGCTCTCGAACACGACATGCGGGGCACCCTCGAGCTGGCAGGCCCGAGGAACGGCTCGAATGCGCGTGCCCTCGTCGTCCCTGACTCTGTGATCTAGGGCGCCTGTTCGAACCCGTCGAGGGTCAGGCTTCGAACCTCTGATCAGTAGGGCCGTGCGGGGGCGGCGGCTGAGCGCTCCCGGCCTGGCATCTGCGAACCATCGAGGGGCCTGGGCGAGCCAGCCCTCGAGGCGCTGATCAGTAAAGTGGTGCGGGGCGGCGGCTGAGTGCTCCCGGCCTGGCATCTGCGCTCCTTCGAGGGGCCTGGGCGAGCCAGCCCTCGAGGCGCTGATCAGTAATATAGCGTGGCATGGGTGCTTTGCGGTGCCTGCTTTGTTTCAAACGGGCCCCGAGGCGACCTTCTCACGCCTGTACCTTTTCGAGGGTTGACATTTTCCCGAGCCAGGAGCCCGTGCCGCTCGAGGGTTCTCCTTACTTTGCAAGGAACCGGACCATTAAATGCTCCACAGTAGAGGCTGCGATTTCGCGTCGCGGGCGCGCTTTTTTAGGCGTTGCAGCCGCGCGCGTGCGTAGTGGGCGGCGTGGGCAGGCGGACGTGATCGCCTGCCACGGTCCCTGCTATTCTTCGCCGTGATGATGGCCTGTTCGCGGTGGCGTGGCCACCGCGGTCGTGGTGGGGCCCGCCCGTCGGTGAGAGAAAAGATTCCCTACAGTTAATGCGCGCGGGACGTCCGCCCCGGAGAGCACGCCCGCGGCTTATAAATTCGAGGGGAGGGGAAAACGGCGGTTTTTTACCTTAGCGTTTCGTCACTCTCGTCCCCTGCGCTCTCGCCTTCGCTTTACTCTTGCCACCGCGGCCCTTCGCCATTAGAGCTCTTCCTCTTCTTCTTGCCCTCCGCTCCCAGATTCCTTATCCTTTCTCATGGCGCCGCCTCCGCCTCTCACGATCCTCGACCCGTACGCCTAGGAGCGGTCGACGGTGACCCGGCTGGCCCTTGGCGAACTGGTCTCCGCCGGCCAGTTGGCGGCGAACGAGGAGGGCCATCCAGCGGAGTGGATCGTGCCCCCGGCGGGGGACCACGCGCCCAACCCGCCGGAGGGCTACGTGGTGAGCTTCATCCGCTTCCATGAGCGCGGCTTCGCCGCGCCGGCGAGCCGCTTCATGCGGGCGCTCTGCCACCGCTACGGCGTGGAGTTGCACAACTTCGCGCCGAACGCGATTTCGCAGGCGGCCACGTTCGTGGGCGTCTGCGAGGGGTATCTAGGGATCCCAGTCAATTGGGAGCTCTGGATACACCTCTTCCGCGCGGAGCTCTTCACGCAGCCCACGACGGAGCAGAGGACCCGCCGCGCGGTGCGCGTCGGCGGCATGTCGCTTGCCCTGCGGGCGCAGTTCAAGGATGACTACATCCCCTGCACCATGACGACGAACAACGCCGACTGGGAGCGGGGGTGGTTCTACCTGCGCAACGCCGAGCCCGGCCTCCCCCCTACACCGGTCTGGTGTTCCGGGAGAAGCCCAACTCCTGGGGCTACGGGGTGTCCACGCCCCGGCATCGGAGGCGGGCCGGGCTCGCTCCTGGGCGCCTTGAGGAACACGGCGACGCGTGGGGCCGACCGCGGCGGGCGTCCTCGCCTTCCTCCACCACCGTCGGATCGTGCCTCTGATGGAGAGGCCGCTCTGCATCTTCGAGATGACGGAGGTGGCGGACCCCGTCACGCTGGCGAGGTCGCGGATGCTCCCGACCCCCCTCGAGCGGGCATACGCGCTCACGCGGGCGCGAAACGCCGTCGACACCCGGATGTTGCGCCAGGACCGGTCCCCGTGGGACCTCGAGATGCTCCCCACCGGCCCGCTGGTGAGTATGGTTCTTGACCCTGTTTTCGTTCTTGATGTTGCCCCTGGCCCCTGACGCGCCTTTGATGTTCTTGCCTGCAGCTGGTGACCTTCAGCGCCGCGAAGTCCGTTCCGCCCACCCGTGACTCCCGCGCGCTCGGTCGGGCGGCGCAGCAACGGGAGCGGGAGCGGGCGGCGCGCAAGAGGGAGCGTGCGAGGCGGCATCGCGAGCGCTGCGGCGAGCGAGAGCGAGGAGCACCGCCGCGCGGCGGCGGGGGGCTCTCCTCTCCGGGGACCGAGGGAGTATTCGTCCTCGGAGGAGGACGAGGAGGAAGAAGTTGGGGGGCGGGGCCCCTCGATAGGTGGGAGCTCCGCTCCCCGTCGCCGGGAGCCGGCTCCGGCGGCAAGGGCGGCATCGCACGGGGCGGGCGCAACGGCGCCCGCCGCGGGGCAATCAACGACGGAGGGCGGCGTGAGCCGCGGAGGTGCGGGCGCGCGCGCGCAGGCGCGCGCGCGCAAGCGCACCGCGCGCGCGGGGGGGGCCCGTGCGCGTGGTGGAGACATCAGGGGGCGCGGCGACGGGCGCGTCGGCCGCGCCGGCCTCATCCGCTGAGGCCTCAAGGAAGAGGAAGCGCACCTTCTCCTCTTCGAGGTAAGGGGCTTGCTCTTCTGCTCGGTTTGGTTTTTTGGCGACCAGGCGTTCCGACTTTTTGCTTGTGCTTGTGCAGGGTGGTTCCAACCGTGCCTCCCCTCGCACCGGCCAAGGTGTTGAGGGCGGATGCGGCCATTCCCACCCGGTGGCGCTCGTCGAGGGCGCCGCGGGCGGGGGCAAGCACGGCGGCGGCGGGCGAGGGCTCGCAAGGCGCGGCCCGAGGCCTCGAGGCCTCGGCGGTGGATCGGCCCCGCCATGACGCGGCCGGCGGTCGTCGAGGAGCGGTGGGCGCCGGTCGTGGCGAGGCGCGGCCGCGGTGGCGGCCGTGGTGGAGATGCGGCACGCGGTGGGCGCCGCGACGGAGGCGCGGTCGCGGCGCCGGCCGCGGCGGAGGCGAGGGCGGGCGGCGGCGGTTGAGGACGGCGGACGGGCGCCGTGGTTGCGGAGGCACGGCCGGAGGCGGTGGCCGCCGGCGCCACGCCGAGCGCCCGCGGCTACGAAGGCGCAAGCGGCGGTGCGGCGGAGGGCGGACAAGGGCCGGCGCCTGCCGGCGGCTCCCGGCGGTGGTGGTGGAGGTCCCGGGCGACGACTCCCCTCCGCCCGGGTGGGATCAGTGGGCGAGCTTCCCCACGCTCTCCCCAGAGTCCCAGGAGGGGGCCCTCATGAGGCGGCGCGACGGCCACATGGTGGTAGGGGGCCGAGGGCACGGTGCCGAGGCCTCGTCTTCTCGCGCCGGCCACTCCGCCCGGGGTGGGGGGGATCGGCCGACGACCCGCCGCGTTCGCCGACGCCCGGGGGGGAGCGGGGAGGGCGTGGGGAGAGCTCCGCAGCCATGGCGCCACGCTCGACCGTGCGCTGAACGAGGCGCTGAGGGTCCACGGCGGCCCCGCGTGGCGCGTCTTCCAGGTGGGGCATCGCTACTCGTTTTCCTCTTTTTCTCGCTTCCGCGTGCTGTTTCTGTATCATGATGCTTACGGGTTTTGACTTGTGGGTGACAGGAGCTCGAGCGTCGCGCCTGCGATAAGTACGGCGCCTTCGACCAGGTGAACGCCGAGCTCCACCGGCTCCGGGAGCGGTGTGATGCCTTCGACGCGCTCGCCAACGCCCTCAGGACTCCGGACGGCTGGCTCTCGTATCGGGCCATGGCCCTGCGCGATCAACTTCACGAGAGCGCGAGGCAGGACCCGGCGCGTCCCTCTAGCCTCGAGCGGGTTTGCACAGCCCTCATCGACCGGGATGAGGCGCGCGGCGCGCGCGCTCGGACTGGAGAAGATGCGTACGGCGGCGACCAAGCGGGAGGCGGAGGTGGACGGTGTCCGCCGGCGAGAACCGGGGGCTCCGCTCGTCGCTCGAGGGGGCGCGGCGCGGCGGCGTCGGGCGGAGGGAGCGGGCGCGCGCGCTCGAGCAAAGGGTCAAGGAGGCCAACGACTTGAAGGCCGCCCTCGACGCCAAGGTCGCGGCGCTCGGCGGTGGCCGAGGAGCGGCTCTGCGCAGGAGCGCACCGCCGTCGAGGAGGGCGAGGGGCGGCTCCGGCGGGAGCGGGCCGCCCTCGTCAACGCTCGGTCGGCCCCGGAGCGGGGAGCGCGGCGCTCGTGAGGTGGCGCGGATGTCGGCCGGAGGACCGAAACACCGAGTTCTCCAAGGTCGAGGGCGAGGCCGATGGTGCTCGGCATTACGAGCGCGAACCGGGGGCGGCCCTCCAGGAGCAGGGCGAGACCGTCCGGGGCCTCGAGCAGACGGTCAAGGCCGAGCGCCGCGCGCTCGAGGTGGAGAGGAAGCAAGTCGAAGGTGAGCCGCTGTTTGACTCCTGTGTTGTTGGGTTTTCCTTAGAGGGTTCGCATTCTTTTTCTGACTTCTTTCTCATCTGGCGACTCCAGGCTTGCGCACCGCGGTTGGGCACGCGGTTGAGCGGGCCGAGGCGCTGCAGACCTCCTACAACTCCTCCGAGAAGGAGCTGCAGGAGTTGCGCGATGCGGCCCTCGAGATCTGCCGATCCGTGGAGGAGGGCGAGGCGCAGGCCGGAAGCTCGCTGGCCAGCCGCCTGCGCGCCCTTGGCAGCCATGTCACCGAACGGATGCGCCGGGCGCTGCATCTTGGCGTCCAGAAGGCCCTCGGAGTGGTACGGTCCCACTACGAGGTCAACTTTGAGGCGCTGGCGGAGGGTTACGTCGTCCCCGACGGTGTTGAGGACGAGGTGGCGATGGAGCGTGTGGACGCGCTCGCTGCCGACGCCGCTGGGACACTCGCTGAGGCCTTCGAGGAGTTCCTCTTCCCGAACGCTGTTGACGCCGCCGCTCCTCCCGCCTGAAGACAGCTGGGTGCTAGGCCCGTTTTTTGTTTATGTATCAGTACGCTGGTCGTGCGGCCTTTGTAAATAAACAAGTTGTTTTTGCCATAAACATTTGTTGATGCGAAATGAAGTCTTTTGTTTACTACGCTTTTTGTTTCTCCTTCTTCCTGAGTAGATTCTAGTTAGGGGAGTTCGATTTTCGCGGGTGGCCTGCTGGGTTGGAGGCGAGAGAGAAGGGCCGTATCCTCGCGGAGGCGTGGGCTATCTCTGGCTCGCGCGCTCCTTCCGCTAGGCTGCCTGCGCCCTGTTCGAATCGTTGCTCGAGGCCGGAGTAGAGAACAAACTTAGCGCGTGTGAGCTGTTTCGTTTTTGCGTGAAAATGGGACCATTTTTTGGGGGGGATGCCCCCGTAGTAGCCCCCGAGGGTAACTTGGGTTTCAGGGGAAAGCCGAGTTGCCCTTTTTATTAGACTTATGGCGTTTACATAGTTGTCACCAGGCGGGGCGTTGGTCATGCGATTTTTACAACAAAAATACTTGGAAATCCTAGCTAGGGGTAGAAGCGACGTAGGCGTTGGATGTTCCAAGCGTTGGTGAGCTCTTCACCGTCCTCGTTGGCCGGCTTGTACGTGCGGGCTTGAGTACCTTTACCACGACGTAGGGTCCCTCCCACGAGAGGTGATAGCTTGTGGCGTCCTCGGTTGTCCTGTCGTAGCCTCGGGACCAAATCCCCTTCGCTAAAGTCCCGCGGCGTATCTTGCGTGCTTCGTAGCGCCTAAGGACGCTGCGATACCTTGCGGAATGCATCAAGGCCACGAGGCGTGCTTCGTCCGGACCGGGTCCGGTGAGTCCTCGCGGGCTCGGCCGGTTGGCGTCCTCGTCGTAGCCTCGAACCCCGGGCGACCCGTATTCTAGGTCCGTGGGGAGGACGGCCTCCGCGCCATGGACTAGAAAAAACGGGGTGAATCCGGTGGCTGCGCTCGGGGGTGGTCCTTAGGCTCCACACGACCGCCGGTAACTCTTGGAGCCATTTCCGACCAGATTTGTTTAGCTGGTCAAAAATCCTAGGCTTAAGGCCTTGTAGGATCATGCCGTTGGCACGCTCTACTTGGCCGTTGGTCTGCGGGTGTGCCACAGCTGCCCAATCCACACGGATGTGGAACTTGTCGCGGAACTCCAAGAATTTCCTGCCCGTGAACTGGGACCCGTTGTCGGTGATAATGGAGTTTGGCACTCCAAAGCGATGGACGATGTCAGTGAAGAACGTCACCGCTTGCTCCGCCCTGAGATTCGTTATGGGGCGTACCTCCACCCACTTGGAGAACTTGTCGATCGTGACCAGCAAGTGGGTGAAGCCCCCGGGCGCCTTCCGCAGGGGCCCGACGATGTCCAGCCCCCACACGGCGAACGACCATGTTATGGGGATGGTCTGCAGAACATGAGCGGGGAGGTTGGACTTGCGGGCGTAGAACTGGCACCCTTCGCAGGTGCGTACGATTTTGCTGGCGTCCGCGACCGCGGTAGGCCAGTAAAAGCCCTGGCGGAAAGCGTTGCCAACGAGGGTACGAGGTGCGGCGTGATGGCCACAGATTCCAGCGTGGATGTCCCGTAGGAGCTCGCGCCCCTCGGGGATGGGCACGCACCGCTGTAAGATGCCGGAGGCGGCGCGCTTGTACAGCTCGCCGTCGACGAGGGCAAAGGACTTGGCCATCCTGGCGATGCGCCTGGCCGCGGCCCGGTCCGAGGGGAGCTCTCCTCGAGCCATCCAAGCGATGTATTTGTCTCGCCAGTCAGCTCTGACAGGAGCTGGCTCGATGTCCATCACGTCGACCTCGCGGGAGCCATACCCCTCGAGGAGGGAGAGCACGTACGCCTCGTTCGAGGGGTCCTCATCCATGGGTTCCGTACCCCCTGGATTCGAGGGAGCCCCCGAGGGTTCTGCGTGGCTCAAGGGGTGAGGCTCGAGGACAACCGAGGGTTGGGCGATATCACGGGCAAAAACGTTCGGGGGGACGGTGATCCGCCCGGACGCGATCTTGGCCAGCTCGTCCGCCTCCTCGTTGTATCGTCGGGGCACGTGATTGAGCTCGATGCCATAGAACTTGTCCTCGAGGGCTCGCACGGCCTTGCAGTAGGCCTCCATCTTATCGTCATGGCAACTCGCGTTCTTCATGACTTGATCGATTACGAGCTGCGAGTCCCCCTGTACGTCGAGGCGTTTGACGCCCAACTCAATGGCGATTTTGAGGCCGCAGAGGAGGGCCTCATATTCAGCCATATTGTTGGATGCGGGGAAGTGGAGGCGCACCGCGTACCGCATGTGCTCCCCGAGGGGTGACATGAAGAGCAGGCCCGCGCCCGCCCCTGTTTTCATCACCGAGCTGTCGAAGTACGGGAGTCCGACCTCTGCTTGGATCTGCGGCGGTGGCAGCTGCGTATCCGTCCACTCAGCGACGAAATCCGCCAGGATCTGGGACTTGATGGCCTTGCGCGGGGCGTAGGCGAGCGTCTCGCCCATCAACTCCACGGACCCCTTGGCGATCCTACCCGCCGCGTCTGGGTTGCGGATGATCTCCCCTAGCGGGAAGGAGGAGACCACCGTGACGGGGTGGGCCTCGAAGTAGTGGCGGAGCTTGCACCGCGCGAGGACCACCGCATACGCAGCCGGCTCGGACCCGAGGGTAGCGCGTCTTGGTGTCAGACAAGACCTCGCTGATGTAGTAGACCGGCCGCCGGGACCGGCGGGGGCGTGCCCTTCCTCCGTGCGCTCCACCACGATCACGGCGCTGACCACCTGGGTGGTTGCGGCCACGTAGAGTTGCAGGGGTTCACCATCCTGCGGCGGCGTGAGGATCGGGGCATGCGTTAAGGACGCCTTCAGCTTGTCGAGCGTGTCCTGGGCCTCGGCGGTCCAGGAGAAGCGCTCGTGCTTCTTGAGGAGGCGATAGAGGGGCAGGCCCTTTTCGCCGAGCCGCGAGATGAAGCGGCTCAAGGCGGCAAGGCACCCCAGCACCTTTTGCACCCCTCTGAGGTCCCGGATCGGGCCCATTCGTTCGAGGGCCGCAACCTTCTCAGGGTTGGCCTCGATTCCCCGTTGGGAGACGATGTATCCCAGGAGCATGCCTCGCGGCACTCCAAAGACACACTTTTCGGGGTTTAATTTGACCCCATTGGCCCGTAGGCAGCCGAACGCGATGCCAAGGTCGCCAACCAGGTCGTCCGCCTTCCTGGTTTTCACAACGATGTCGTCTACGTACGCCTCGACCGTCCGTCCGATGTGGTCTCCGAAAACGTGCTGCATGCAGCGCTGGTATGTCGCACCCACGTTTCGGAGGCCAAACGGCATCGTGACGTAGCAGAACATCCCGAACGGCGTGATGAACGAAGTCGCAAGCTGGTCGGACTCCTTCATATTTATTTGATGATACCCGGAGTAGGCATCAAGGAAGCAAAGTAGTTCACATCCAGCCGTTGAATCAACGATTTGATCAATACGCGGCAAAGGAAAAGGAACTTTAGGACATGCTTTATTAAGACTAGTGTAGTCTATACACATCCGCCACTTCCCGTTCTTTTTCTTTACAAGCACAGGGTTTGCTAGCCACGTTGAGTGCAACACCTCCTTGATGAACCCGGCCTCTAGAAGCTTCCGCAGCTCCGCTCCTATAGCCCGTCGCCGCTCCTCGTCGAAGCGGCGCAGCTGTTGTTGCACGGCGCGGGCGTGAGGCAGGATGTCAAGGGAGTGCTCGGTGACCTCCCTCGGGATGCCTGGCATATCCGTGGGGCTCCACGCGAAGATGTCGGCGTTGGCGCGGAGGAAGTCGACGAGCACCGGTTCCTATTTGGGATCGAGGGTGGAGTGACCCTCAACGCCTTGCCCTCGGGGGCAGCAGGGTCGAGGGGGACCTCCTTGGTCTGCTCCGCGGCCTCGAAGGTGCCGGTGTGCTTGGCGGTGGAGTCGAGGTCCTCGTTGACCATCTTCTCCAAAGTGGTCACCAGCGCTTCATCCAGCGCCAGTGCTTCTGCGTGCTCTACGCACTCGACGTCGCAGTCGAATGCGTGCTCGATGGACGAGCCTACGGTGATGATGCCGTTCGGTCCTGGCATCTTCATCTTCAAGTAGGTGTAGTTGGGGACCGCCATGAACTTGGCGTAGCGAGGCCGCCCAAGTATAGCGTGGTAGGCGCCCTTGAACCCCACCACCTCGAAGGTGAGCGTTTCCTTGCGGAAATTCTTCGCGGTGCCGAACCAAACCGGCGGATCGATGCGCCCGAGGGGGCCGGACACCTTGCGCCGGCGCGACGCCATGGAACGGCTTCGTGTCGGCGGGCCGCGGCTCGGTCCAACCCGATCCCCAGCAAGCGTAGCGTATGCGTGTAGAGGATGTTGAGGCTGCTGCCCCCGTCCATCAGGACCTTTGAGAACCGCGCGTTCCCAATGATCGGGTCGACCACTAGCGGGTACTGGCCCGGGTTGGGGATGCGGTTCGGATGGTCTTCCCGGCTGAAGGTGATGGCGTCCTCCGACCAGTTGAGGAAGGAGAGAGGCGCCTTTTCCGCAGCGAGGACCTCGTGCCGCTCCCGCTTGCGCTGGCGGGTCGACATGTCGACGGTGGGTCCCCCAAAAATGAGGAACACGTTCTCCACGGCGGGGAAGCCGCCGGCGTCGCCATCTCCTCCGTCTTTCTTGGCCTCCGCTTCCTTCGCGGCGGCGCGGCCATAGAACTTCTTGAGCATATCGCACTGCTCAATGGTGTGGTTCACTGGGGTCTTATGGTAAGGACATGGCTTTTTTAGCATGTCATCAAACACCCCCGGACCTCGAGGGGCCGGTCGAGGGCCCCGTCGGCCGGGTCAACGGCCGAGGAGCCTCGGCATCACCGCCGTCGCGCCCCCCGCTCGCGCGCCTCGCGGCGCGGCTTCTTTCCCCCTTTTTGCCCCGCTTGTCCTTGCGGTGGGGCTCCCTGGACTTGTCGCCCTCCGCGGGCGCATCATCCGAGCGCTTGCCCTTCTTGCCGTCGAAGATCGCCCCCACGGCCTCCTCTCCCGAGGCGAAGGCGGTGGCAATGTCGAACGGCTCGTTGGAGTCCGCGGGCGGGCCGCGCCCCGGCCTCTCGCACGAGGTCCCGCACGTGGTGCCCTCGAGGAAGGCATGCACGATCTCGGATTGCGCCACGGCGGGGAGCTGCGTACGGCGCTTGGAGAAGCGCCGTATGAACTCCGCGGCGACTCGCGGGCTTCGGGTGCGGGGAGCGCGGGTCCCGAGAATTTCCAGGGCGCACGTACGTGCCCTGGAAGTTACCCACGAACGTGCGGACTAGATCGTCCCAGTTGTGGATCTGGCTGGCGGGCAGGTGCTCGAGCCATGTCCGGGCTGCATCGCCGAGGTGCAGGGGCAAGTTGCGGGTGATGACCTCGTCACTGGTGGCCCCGCCCAGCTGGCACGCCAGGCGGTAGTCGTTGAGCCACATGCGGGGATCCGTCTCCCCGTTGTACTTGACGATGGTCGAGGGTTGGCGGAAGCGTTGAGGGAAGGCCGCCGCACGGATCTCCCGGCTGAACAGACGGGTCCCCGGGGGCTCCGGCGTCGAAGAACGGTCTTCGTCGCTGTCGTAGCGTCCACCCCGTCGAGGGTGGTAGCCCACCGCTGCTCGCGCGTCCGCCTTGCTCGTGCGCCGGGCGTTGATGACGTTGCGGGCGTCGCCGCCCGGCGCCTGCGCGCGTCAAGGAGCCACTCATTGGCCGGCGTGCGTCCTGGGTTGGCGGGTCGCCCCGCTGCTTCACCTGCATGGACCGAGGGTTCGCCCCCCTGTGCGGCTTCGTCGTCCCGCGCGTCCCCCTGCTGGCGGATACGTGAGGCTGAGCTTTCGGCCTGCTGGACGGCCGCTTGCTCGATGAGAGCGTGCACCTCACGTTACAGGTTCCGCGCCTCAGGGGTCGAGGGTGCCGGCATAGCCCGCAGCAGCGTCGAGGCGGCAACGAGCTTCTGACTTGCCCGTGGAGGCGCGTCAGGGTTGTCGGCGTTGATGCGGTCGCGGGCACTCCGTTCCGCCGGCTCCCGCGCGCGTTCGCCGCGCGCGGAGGCTTCCCCGGCCATCGAGGCGCGGAGCGCCCGCACCGTTCGGTACTCTTCCGCCGGCTTAGCTTCGAGCTCACGGGCTTGGGCTAGGCCGCGCGTCGGCGTCGGCCCCGGCAAGGGTGCTTGGTCTCGCGGCCGGGCGCGGAGCGATCCACCGGGCGGGTGTGACTTCCCGTCGCCGGCGCCCACCGCGCCGGTGGCGTTGGGCCGGGTCGTTGGCGATGACGACACGGCACTCCCCCGCACGGGGTCGTAGCTCCCGTGCCGGAGTCGTCGGAGCCGATCGAACCGGTAGTCCGTAGCGTCAAGGAAACACCGAACATGGACCGGGTCGGCACGCCGGGAGAAGTCCCCACTCCGTGTACCCGTGGAGGTTAGCGGGTGGCGGCGCGTCGAGGGAGCCTAAAGATGACTCGTCACCCGCTGAGGCGCTGGGATCCCTGGCGACGAAGACGTGACGGCCAGGGGGAACCCTGCGCATCGTGGTGTTGACGTTGGCGTTGTAGGCCGTCGTGGCACCACGCGCCCCAATGGGGAAGCGCGGTCGGAGAGCCGTGCGCTGTCCCGTTGGGGTGGCGGTTGCCGTGTTGACGGGCGCGCCGTGCCGAGAGGCGGCGCGCTCGCCCGCCGTCGCTCGGACCATGCCTAGCGCGAACGCCGGCCCGAGCGGCGGCGGCGTCGTGGCGTTGACGGGCGCCGCGCATCCGCGCCCGCGGGCGTCCGCGCCGTGGTGGTGTGCGCAGCGGGGACCGGAGCGGACTCGGCCTGGCGCCGCGCGCGGAGCTCCTCGCGGTTAGTGAGGCGCATGAGGTAGCCGTTCCCCGTGGCCTGAAAATTTAGGCCCCCGAACCGGATTTCGAACCCGGCGGGGAGGGGGTCCGAGCTGCCCATGCAGTAACGCGTACTGCGGTACTCAGTGCGGATCACCATGGAGGGAGTTAGTGGAATGACCTTAGTCACTCGAGTGCCCCACGGTGGGCGCCAACTGTCGGTGCGGAATGTGGTCCCGACACTAACCAGTAATAAGCGCCGAGGTCTATCCCTCAATGGTCGATGCTAAGCAACAAGAGACACGGAATTTATCCCGGTTCCGCCGGGGGGGGGGGGCGTACGTCCAGTAGTGGTGTGCTCGAGGCACTATATTGCTCGGCAAGACCGGGGTGCTCGTAGTGGGGCGCTACAAGCAAGGCGGGAGAGGAAGCGTGGCTTCCAAGTCCCTAGTGTAGTGGCTGAAGATGTTGTGGGAGAATTGGAGAGCAAGTGCGTGGTGCGGCTTGTCTCGTGTTGTGTTCTGTTCCGTCTCCCCTGCGGCAAAGGGGGTTCGTCCTCCTTTTATAGACCAAGGAGAGAGCGAATCACATGCGCGCCGCGCTATTTAGCTACGTGAGGGAGCGTGATGTGCTATGCTGTAGAGTAGGCGGCCGCCCGGACGATCCTTGCAGCGATCCGGCCATCATGGCGTATCCCGTACCCGAACACTGGCGGCTTCGAGGGTAAAAGAGCAGCGGACGGCTGTGATGTCTTCAGATGGGCTCGAGGGAGCTGCTGACATCGGTCCGTACGGAGCACAGCGGCAGGTAATGCGGCGTCCCATTCCCGCACGCTCCACGGTGCGGAGTTGTTGCCACGGCGCACGGCGCGCGCCCGTACGCGCGGGGCGGCGCCCATGCGGGCCCGGCGGCAGGGATGGCGTCCCACCGGCCTAGCGCCTCCACCTAACCCTTTAAGGTCACAAGAAAGCAAATCGAGGGTGCAGCCGGCCCCCTTCGAGGTCTCGGCGCGTTAGCCGTACCGGAGTAGGCGGCGCGGCGTCACGGGACCGACACCGCCGTGCCGCCGGCGCCCCCCCCCCCCACGGGGGTGGGGATGGGCTCCCTCCCCGGGGAGTTGGTGCGGCGGCACCGGGCGCGAGCCCCGGGCGCATGATGGCGCCGCCCCGCCGATGTCGGGGCATTAAATTCCCGCGCGCGGGAGCGAGGCGCGCGCGCGTGCGGAGTGCCCTCGAGCGAGGCGGACCCCCGCTCGAGGGCGGGGCGGACCTTCGAGCGAGGCGGAGCCCGCTCGAGGGAGGCGCATCTCCTCGAACGGGGCGGACCCCATTCGAGGGAGGCGCGCATCCTCGAGCGAGGCGAAACCCATTCGAGGGGGTCTTCGAGCGGGCCGCTTGGTGGGCCGCTGGGGCTTTCGTGGCGTGGGCCATGTCCTGCATGATTAAGTAAGGCGTGTTTGGCTTTAGCTTTGTTGCGGGTTTTAAGTGGGGATTTCCCAGCTGTTTAAGGGGACCCCTAGGGCTGTCCCCGACAAAGTGATTTACCGGGCGTTAACCCGGCGACTAACGACAGGATGATACTTTATTACTACTTAATGGCCAAAGTGGATTTGTTTAGGTGGTAGTACGGTATTTTCTTGGGCGGGTGGTCACACAAACCCTAGCCTGCCGCCACGCTGCCTCCCGCCGCGCCGTCGCCCGAGCGGCCCCCGCGTCTCGCGGGGAAGGCGTCGGCGGGGCTCTCCCCCTCCTTCTTCGGCGGATCACGGCAGGCGTGCCCCCCTGGTCCCCACCCGGAGGACCTCCAGTCGACACCAGAAATTTTGTGGTGGAGGAGGTCGGGTTCCCCAGATCCGGGTGTCCCACGACCGGATCTGGGGGCCGCGCGTCTGGGTGTGGCTTCTGTGCGTGGGTGGTCGGCGACCGGCGTTGGGGCGGCGACAGCGGTTGCGACTGACGTGGAAGACTCTGGCGGCGGTTGTGGTCAGCATGGTGCAGCGACGACGACGGCAGACGTGGAGGGGTGCATGGAGATTACGACCGGCTTGGTGCTGGCGCTGGCGTCGACCGCGGGCGGGTTCCGCTAGGCCTTCCTGAACCTAGCCTTGGCGCCCGGGGGATGGTGAGACCAGGGGCGAGGTGGCTGTGGAGAGTCGGCGGCGGTGGCCGGGGCTGGATGCCACTGCCTCTGGCCGCTCTTGGGTCGTGGCGGCCTGGAGTGGTTGGGGACGGGGGCGTGCTGCGAACGAGCAACAGCTGCGGGGTGTGCTGGAGGGTTGGGGGTTGTGCGATTGCTTGTAGGTGGCTTCGAGGTGGGGCTTCGAGCTGCGTCGAACCTCTTCCGGCAGGGTCGATGCGGAAGTGGTTGGGAGCATGCTAGTGCCACGACCGGGATTGTGCTGACTGGCCTGGTGCTCATCCGGGCGAAAGCCTTCACTGACGTGGTCAGTGGCGATGGTGGCAGCACCCATTGGGCGGCGCTCTTCCCCGCCGGGGACACCATTGCGGGACACCAGATTATTGTAGCACCGGAGCTCGGGGTGAAAACCCTGTCTGTTGAGGACGTGTGATGGAGGCGCCTATGGCGTCGTGCCCTCCTTGGAGGCGTCGTAGCTCGAGGTCGCCTCGGCTTGTGGCAGTGGCAGTTGGTTGCTTGGTGGAGTTGCTCGTTCGTGACAGTTGGGGGGCACATTGTCCGTGTTGGCGGGAAGGTGCAGAGGAGCCATGGAGGTCAGCAGTCTTGGGTTGGTGTGGTAAGGATCCTTGGAGTAGTGTCCAGTGTGACGAACGACAAGGTCCCTGTGCACTTTCAGGTGGTTGCTTCTGAGGAGCAGGAGAGGAGGTGGATGCGCGCGAGGCCCCCACGCTTTGTGCACTCATGTTGGCTGCGCTGGTGCTGCGATGTGCGTTTCTTGTTATGTGAGGCTGGAGTCAGGGGATTGACGGTGCGGCTTAAGGTTGTTCACCCTGTGGCGGATGAGTTCGAGTGGTCACTCAAGATTGCAGCAGGCCGCGGTTTGGCGTGGCACAGCGGTGGCATCATCGACGCAGTTCTTGGTGACTTTTCTCTAGCTTCTCTCCCATGATGAGGTGGTGTAGAGTTATATTGGGTACGTTGTCAGCATGTGTTGTTGTTGTGGTGGTGTTTGCTTCAACTCGTGAAATAAAATTTCTTATTTTTCTTAGATGATACGACAGTGGTCTCTATTTATTTTTTTATAAAAAATTCCAACTTCCGCCGGCCAATAACCGCCCTGCGAGCCAAAAAATTGCTGCCGTAGGCCGTAGCTCACCGGTTCCATTTGACATTGTGTTGAGTGTTGTTGAATCCTGAACCCACCAAATTTTCCGAGGGCAAGGAAAGCGATCCGAGCCTCCAAAAGCGAGTTACCCATTTACCCTTGTGCCGTCCCACCTATCCTAATCGGCCATGAGACTCAGACAGATGGTGGCGGCATCCCGTAATATCCAGCACCTCGTTGCCCGTTCTCGTCATCCCCAACCACGCGGGGAATCCACCGGTTTCCTCCCGCTTCCCGGCCGGCATGTGCTCCCCGTCCATGGACGCAACCCCACTGACACGGTGACCAAGGCCTCGTACACCCGCGGCCGTCCACTGGATCGGCTCTACAGGGGTCAAACCCGCCGGCGAAGCTTCCTCACCTCTGTGGCGTAAAGCATAAACAAGCTCGCCGTCACGTCGACGCCAAAGTAAACGTTGCGCCGACGACACCATCACCACCAGTCCGCCACCGCCCCCGAGAAACACCGAAGTGACCCAACCCACGCACGCAGCCCAAGGATGCGCGCCGCGATGCCGGATCGGAGGAAGAGCCGGTCGCGGCTTGCCGCCGTTCGGGTGGGGCGGTCGCCGGCGGCGGCATCGCCATCCTCATCCCCATCCCCGCCTTCGCGCCGCCGACGTAACAGCGGGAGCGGCAAGTGGGGGGTTCGTACGGCCGTGCGCCCGGCGCCGCTGGGTCCGTCGTCGCGGTCGCGGACGCGGCGGGAGGGAAAGGTGCGGGCCCTCGCGCGCTCCGCGTCCGAGCCGGCGCTTTGGATCGGTGTGCGCGTCCACGCCGTGCCGGACGACTTTGACCATGACTCCCCGCCGTCCCCTCCGCCGCCGCCGCTCGAGCGCCCGCACACCTGCTTTGACGTCTTCGCGCCTGACTCGCCGTTCAGCAGCTCCCGCCCCGCCGCCTCCCTCACCAAGCCAAGCCCCCGGGAGGTACGGCGAACTTTTTTTTTTTGAGAAACAGTACGGCGAACTGAGACCAACCGGTCAGTGCAGTTTTTGACTGATTGAGGATTGTTTGGTGTAGGAGGCAAAGGTGGTGGTGAGTGTCACGGTGGAGGGGAGCGTCGGGCCGGTAAAGGCGATGGTCAGGCTTGGTGACAGTGTTGGGGAGGCCATTGCTACGGTGTTGGAGAGGTACGCCAGGGAGGGCAGAAGCCCGCGCCTGGACCCGGCTGCCTCGGAGAGCTTCCAACTCCACCACTCTCACTTCAGCCTTCATAGTAAGCCAACTGCATGGTATCATTTTTTTTTTCCTAGAAGGCCATGCTGGGGACAGAATTTTGTGGTTTGTACTATTGTGGTTGCTAGTTAGATGTTGGTCTGCAATTGTGCATGTCGCTTCCTCCAACCATCCCAATGGTTGTGGAGCCTACAAAGTTCATAATATGGTCTCTGATTTAGTTTTTTGAGCAGCACGTGTATTATTTCTCCCTTAGTTTAAGATAAATTCAACTGCAGAAGTGCAGATAGAGGTGTACGGAGTATTAGTGAATTTGTGATCCAAATTTCTAAATAATCCTCTGGACTTTTTAGCACCGGAGACTATTCTTAGAAGGCCAATATGAAATATTTATCTGTCCACTCAATACAATTGTATATAATGTGCCTGATAATTCTGGAGACAACTGCAGAATTTTTTTTGTGTTATTTTTTAATAGAAAAGTTTGATTTCTGTTGTTTGAAGCATGTTCTTTTATTGATGATGCAACAGATCTGATATCATGGACTTGTAGTTCTGATGGAAACCACTACAGGATTACATTGCTTGTAAAATGCATGCTTGAGAAGTCTATGGTCGTCTTTCTCTGGATTTGGTTCATCACCATCTAGGCCTCCCAAGTCTTATTTCATCAGGATAACAAAAAAGTATTGATTGAGCCCGGGTTCAAGCTACAGGACACTTTCTCTAGCGTTGTACAACCTCAATGTGTCAACTTCATTGCATTATTAGTTGTCCAGTCACTAGCTCTTCTCCACCAAGTTTATTTCAGTGGATCCTACCATGTTACATCCAGTTCAAACTCCAAATATATGTTGTCAAATGCATGCAGTTAAACCTTCGACTACTGCTACTGTTATACATTACAGATATTAGATTTATCACATGACTCTGATTTCAACAGAGTCAGAGTCATCATCACAATACTTGATTATGTCATAAGCTTATCAATTTCTGGCAATTATATATATAGGTGTTGAGCAGAACGTCAGTTGACTGGAGTATTGATTTTAGGTGACTTGTAGGGGATTTGATCCCCCCCCCCTCCTTTTCAGCCCCATTCAAACCGAACAAAGCCAGGGGGGCTTGTTTAAATTTTATTTTTTCCTGCTTGGGCCAGCATCAGGCATAGGCTGGACTTTTTTCTATTCTGAATGCACCTCATCCTTCTTCTTTTTTGTTTTTTATTTTGAAAACACAGGAGAGCTGCGTTTCATTGTATTAGAAAGAGGAAAAATAGTCCCCATACAAGGGACTGAATATGAGAATTGGGATCAAAGAATCAAATAAACAGCTATCCTATGGAAACAAAGAAGAACAGGACCAAACCCTCAACCTAGTCAACTATAGGTTGCACCAGCCATCCCCAGGCCTTGCAGCTTTCTAGCGCCAGCCAAACTCCACCAGCTGTGCTCATCTTTGAAATCCCTGATCCTTCAAGAAAATGCATGGATAGCTACTATTGACTGACCTCTTGTATGTGATATGTGCACACCGACATGCACAATAAGGCTTGAACAGCTCATATTATTTTCAATGTTGGTTGGGTCTCTTTGAGCTTCTTTTCAACTATGTTTGATATGTAACTCTGGTTGTTAGAGGGATCTCAGGTTTCAGCTGATAATCATTTATCTTAACTCCAAACCCTACACTTCCATATGAATTTGGAGCCATTTTCATTTTTTATACTACATTTTGAAGTTTTATATTTACCTGCTGGAGCTATTTGTCATCAAAACTTTGATAAACATTTGTTGAACATCAGAAAGTTGAACTTTACCCAGGGAGCTAGTTCACATCACCAGAAATTGGGTGTGTATGCATATTTGTTGGCTAAAGTTTGTGGGAACTATCAATAAACCAGAGTACAGGAATATAAGTGAATAATGCCACTGTCCCCACTTACTGAGCTCCTGTTTACTGAAGTCATTGTTTATTTGCCAAAGTGTCTCTTGATGACTACTGAGTCAGTCATTTTGAATTTACCTTGGAGTTCATCTTTTTTGTTTTGGCTTATTTTTTCCTAGAAGTTGTATCTTGTCCCTGGAGTAACAGCTTTCCTTCTTCTTGGTTTTGCCAACAGGTCTGAACAAAAATGAAAAAATTGGAGATGTGGGAGGTAGAAATTTCTACTTACATAAGAATGATTCAAGTAATAGGCTTTACCTCCAGAGTGAAGAACCCTATGGAGATTCTACTGGTAGTGAAACTATACGGACCAATGGACAACTATCCAGTGCTCCATACCACTTTGAGATCTTCACCATTGTCATCAAGAAGCTTGACAAAATTGGCAGGAGGACTAAAAGGATCTGGAGGTTCATCACCTGCGATAACTGTGCATGACATCGACATGGATTTGCGGATGGTAAGGTACGCATTCAAGTACTGGGTAACCAACCAACGGTGTGGAATGATTCCAAGTGGGGTTAACCAATGTATTTTGTGGTGTTGATTCTAGTAATTCCTAGCAGCAGTTAATTAGTATACAGTGTGCCGAAGTTCGATTGGTGAACACCCCGTTAGTAGTTAGCCATATTTTAACGGTTTGCCAGCTGGAGATACATCTTCGGAATTGAAACCATGGAGAAAAGATAATGGCTGGACCTTAGTGATGGGTTTGCCGGCTACTCCAACCGATGTCGGCTACTTTTATCTATAGCTGACGATGTATCTTGTGGCTCGTGGGTCATGTTTGACTTGTAACAAGATATGAAACTGAAACATGAAAAAGGTGTGATGTCTTCTCTGGCTGATATGCTCATAGTTTTTTCTTCAGACGCAAAAGATGCTGTGGACTCCTATACCAATCTATAATTTTGGGTGTCGTTCACCCCCTAATCCGTCGCCCTCCCTCCCTCTGGTCCCACCTAGCGGCTCCCCGTTGGGTTCTTGTGCTCGGGTGCGCCGGGTTAACTGCAGTGGCAGGCGTAGGCAATGGCTTGTGCGTCGTCGGTGCTGATGGCACTGGCACGGGAGACGGAGTGCCGGTAGGAGGTGACGCGGGGCCCGACGACTCTGGCGGATTCGTTCTTGGCGGAGAGAGCGAGGCCGTCGGAGGGGCAGTCGGCGGCGGGGCCTCTCCTCTCCTACTCCATCCACATGTGTGTCGCCCCCATCCCCTCCATGCCCGGCGCGGCGAGCACCGAGGCTGGGCGGACGACGGAGCTCCGACAATGGTGCCTCCCTCTCTGCAGGCCTCGAATCGACAATTCCTGCGGCGAATCGACGATTCATCTAGACGCACTCCTCCATCTCCTCCTGCATGCGCAGGCACTCGCGGCGGAGCAGCTCCACCACCTCCTGGTCCTCCTCCACCTCCCTCGTGAGCTCCGAGCACGCCGCCTCCTAGTGTAACATCCTTAGAATTGGTGTGAATTCAAAATGTGGAATTTCAAAAACTTGAATTGTATTTGAGTGCTCATGAAACAATTAAGGGTGTCTTCCTGTTTCTTTCCACGATTCCTAGATTTAATTTTGGGCACTAAAGATAATTTTAGGACTTATAATCTGCTAGTGTGAGAAGTTGGATCTTCATTTGGATTTTATTTGGATTTTATTTTAGTGAATTCAAATTTGAATTGGAATTCAAATTTGAATCAAATTAATAGTCTAAAGAAAAGATGAAGCTCACCTACGCTTAACATGCCGCCAACCTCCTTTCCCACCCAGCGCCGCTTTCGGCCCACTAGCCGGCCCAGCTAGCCGCCCGCGCCGCTGCCACCTACCTCGCGCGCCGGGCCGCCGACCGGCCGGCCCCGCGCCGCCGTCACCCAGCCCCCGCGGTGACGCGAGCGCGTCATCCCCTACCTTTCGCCTTTGGCCGACGCCCAAAGGCAAAGGTGGGGGGGGGAGCCGGCCGCGAGGCTCGCCGCCGCGCGTGCCGCGCGCATCCTGGCCGTCCACGTACCCCCGCGCTGCGCAGCCCTATTTAACGCCGCCGCCGAGCCCCAGGGGAGCTCCCAACCCTAGCCGCCCCAGGGGAGTCGCCCCTGACCACCCGCACTGATTCCGCCGGAGGAGAAGGGGGTGAAGGAGGGAAGGAGGAGGAGAGGAGCCGCCCGTGGGAGAACCGTTCGCCGCGAAGACCGGAGCCGCCCGTGGGAGGAGCCGGACCCACCGGGAACGACTACATCACCTGCTTCCCCTACTTCCTCTTCTTCCCCGACGACGCGCCGCCGCCTGCTTCTTCTTCCTCCTCGCCGGCAAGCCGCACCGCCACCCTACACCGACGCACTACACTTCGGCCAGGAGCCACGGAGGTCAGGACGATCGCTGCTTCCCTACTGTGGACGTCCCGGCCTTCGAGCCGAGGGAGAAACATGTCGCCCGCACCGCGCCACCGCGCCGCCACCGCTGGTGATGCCGGCCATCGAGCCAGGCTGGGATGAGCTTTCTTGCAGGTGCCGCCGCCTTCACCAACGCGCGCGCGCCGTTTGCCTAGCCTAGCCCTTCTAGCCGTAGTGAGCCACCCCGTCTTGGCCGCCGCCGTGGCCCGTCGCCGGCGTGTTCGCGTTCGCACGCGCGTCCGTGCGAGCAATGACGCCCTCGCGCAGGCGTGCACCTCAGCATGCGCGCGCCTTAGCCCTGGAGGCGAGGCTGGGCCTTTGGCCCCTTCTCTTGCGCCGGACCTCGAGATTGCACTCCTGTCGGCCGCGCCGCCATGGCCTGACCGTGGATGGTTGCTTCGCGCACATGGACGCAGAGGAGGGAGCGCCGCCCTCTTGACCGGCGAGTGCACGCTTCGCCACCGGCCGCCGCTTCCACTCACGCGCGTTTGTGCCCAGCTGCGGTCGTCTTGTCCGCCGCCACCCATGGCGCCGCCCGAACTCCGCCGCGCCGCCCGTTTTCGACCGCGTCGAGCCTAGCCCGTGTCGCTCACCCCTACGCGCATGCGCACCCAAGGCGCGCGCCCTCGCACGCACGTCGCGCGCCCTCCCGGCCGGAGAGGGCACCCGCGCCATCCGCCAAGTACCGCCTCCGCGCCGGCGTCGCCGCGCCCACACCGGCGACGGCCTCACCGCGACGGCCACCAACTCCCGTTCTTGCGCCCTCCGAGCCCAGCAACCCAAGGGAGTCCAAGTGTTCGCCCCGTGTTGGCCAGACGCTCAGGCACGGTGGGACTCGTCGCCGGCAAGGTCTTTCCGCGCCGCCGTCTTCCTTGTAGACATTTGATCGAGCACCTAGGATCGCAGACGCAAGCACAGGATTGGGCGGTGCACGGGTGGCCACATGCCGGCGTGGCCACAGCCAATCCGCCCGGATCCGCTGCGGCCGGCCACTCCCGCCCAAGGCTACATGCACGCCTGCACCGCGTCGGCCGCACGGGCACCCGGCGGATCCCATGCGGCGGCCAATGGCGAGCCCAGCCACGCGCGGGCCGCAGGGGGGCCAAGTCGCATCCGCGATCCGGGGATCCCGTGCGGCTGGGTCCGATTAGGGGTGGGATTTAACTTATTTTAATTTCAGAAAATATATATTTCCTTTGAAAAATCCTAGAAAATCCATTTTAACTCCAAAAATTGTGAAACCTTTTCCAGAAAATTTCTAAAATCTTAAACTCCGGGTTAGGGTGGTGTTTGCTCTCTTTTGGCTATTAATTGCTTTTCTTTGGAGTTAATTGCTATAGGACCGCTATTTATTTTTCCTTTCGCGCTACTAGGAGCAGCTGGAGCCGGGGAGCTGATCCCGGAGTACGACTACGCCGACGACTTCACCACGGAGGACTACCCGACCCCAGGTTCACGCCCGACTAATTTTGGAATACCTATTAGGCATTGCTAAGTAGAATTGCTAGTGCTTTACTTTATGTATGCATGTTGATGAACCTTGCACTGCCTCTTTGTTTATCCTGTCCTTGATTTCCCTACTACTACTGTATATATATGTTTATGTCAGCGTGTATATACGTCGAGCTTCGCGACGCATGTGTTGGGATGGGAATAGTGGTTCTTGGCGTGTGTGGGGTAAAACCGGCAGGAGAAGGCGATTTGGGTACTTTGGCGGGGGTGAGCTCGAAACAACCGATCTGGGATCGGGGACAGGGGTGCACTCCTCAGTGTACTCCTACTCTTACGATTTTCGGAGCCTAGGTGTTGGGGTTTTACTTGCGCTTGGAGGATATGAGCTCGGCCTGGTCTGAAACCGAGTGGATCAACTTGTCTATAGGACATCGTACACACCACCCCGCCGAGAGTGGGGATAGGGCCGAGTTGAGCTCGGCAAGTGCGGAACCATACCTGCCTAGGAAGGATAGAGGGTATCTGTGGGGGAGCGGTGGAGGTGAGACCACCCTCTCAGAGCGTCTCCCGTGTGGCCACACGGGAGCATTTCACGGTTTCGGCCGTTCTCGTTGCGGGGGGGGGGGGGGGGGGACCGCTTTGAGGGCCGGATGCGGTGGTGGGACCGCAACTACCGAGAGTTCGCGGTAGGATGGGCTTGGTCGCCCGTACACCGCCGGTACCATTCCGGGATGGGTACAGGTGTACACACTCTGCAGAGTCGTTCGATCTATAGCTATAGCCGTGTCCTCGGTCATGGACATTGCCTAGACGACATGTTAGTTCCTCATGTTTTGGGATTTCTACCTTCCCCCTATAGGAGAGTGTGTGGTGAGCCGTGGTTGTAACCGGCTAGAGGAGAATGGCTCCATCTACCTCGTCGATCCGGTTGCAACCATTGAGGTGCGAGGAGAGGAAGTTCTCGCATCGACCCTATACAGGAGTAGGTGGTGGAGACGGGTCTCCTGGGTGACCAGGTGATTCCGAGCTATGTTGAGAGACTTGGGATTTGGGGATATTGATGGAGATACTTGTTTATACTCTGCTGCTGCTGCTCAGGAAACCAAAGCCGCTTCCTTGTCTATTTTCCTTCCCTTTAGATGTTAGGCCACTTAAAGCTGCATACAGTTGGTGACGTGGACCTATCCCACTCCTTGGGGATAGACTTTGGGTGTGCAGGGTACGAGTCCGAGTTCGACTGCAACGCCGACGGATGGTACGACTGAGGGATACATCGCTTCGCTCAAGTTTGCCTATGGCGGGAAGAATAAAAGATGGAGACCCTTCTGAGAAGATAGCTACCGTTGCGTAGAATTTTCACTCTGATTCAGCCAAGAGGCTTGTAATGATGTACTCCATAATGGACTTGTAATAAATTTGTGTACTATTAACTTTATGTGATGCGATGTATGGCTTTGTGTATTTATCTGTGAGACGTTCTGTACGCGATAGCCACTGATCCAGGGACTATCGCGATGGTACAGGGATTCGGATTTTCTATGAAAATCCGGGGTTTTACAGGTGGTACCAGAGCCATGCTTGATCGTGCACGTATCCCTAGAAAAGGTCGATAGAGATAGGACTCTATACGCTCTACCTTTATAGTTATACCCTTGAGCTATGTTATAAAACTCGTTCCCTTTTTGAAAACTTCTTACTCACCTGCGCTAACAGGAATTTCTTGCGTTTCACAGGAGATGGAGCGCCAGGACGCTGAGATCACCCTCGAGACGTGCGGGGCGATCTGCCACTGGATGGAGAGGGCCCTTCTCAGGCTTGGAGTCCCTCCGACCTACGTCATGTACCGCGCCGAGTACGTACCCGCTGTGACTGGGTGGATGGTGCTCTGCACGATCGCCGTGCTCCCTCACCCGATTCTCCCGGGGTTCAAGGGAGAGGTCTGCTACAGCGTTGCACTCACCGTCGCGACCGCGCTGGACGTCGCCTGTCGCCAGGCACTGGGCTGCCTTCTCGCGCAGTACCGCGCCTCCTTCGAGTCTGGGACTCTTCGGCTGCTACCCGAGACTACTGGCGCCTCGCACCGCTCGTGGATGGAGTCCCTTCGTACGAGGGGATCCAGGACGACGTCGACGCTGCTCCCTTCCGCGAGTCCGACGAGACCCTGGTGGAGACCGCCAGCTACTTGGTCGACCTCGACAAGTACGCACGCCGACTGGAGGACGAGTCACGTACCCTCTTCGGCCAGATCAGAGACGCCACCGTCGACGCCCGCGCAGCCGGCCACGCCGTGTCCGGGGTAAAGAGAGAGAACAGCGCCCTACGCTACCGTGTTCGCCAGCTCGAGCAGAGCCTCGACCGTGCGACCACCGTCCTGCTGCAGTCCGAGAGGGAGAGGGTGGACACCCGTGAGGAGATGCTGCACGTCAAGGAGGACCTCCGCAGGATGACAGCGAGTCAGAATAGGCTGAAGGACAAGCTCGAGCGCAAGGACGACCTGCTCACGGTACGCGCTCACCTGCTCGGTTGTGAGCGGCTCAAGGTGGAGAAGCTGGAGAAGAGCCGGGCGGACAACGTCGCCAACATCGCGTGGCTCACATGCACAGCCGTCTACCTGAGAGACAAGGCCGAGAGACTGAGGAGGACTTGGGAGGATGCCGACTCACTTCGCGTGGACGAGCTCTTCGAGCTCAACGGAGAGCTACCCCCTGAGTCTCAGCGTGAGATCCGCACCGAGACCTTCAAGCTACACCAGTCGCGCCTCAAAGCTTCACTTGTGCCCGATGGCTCGTCTGCTGACCCCCGTCGAGACCGAGGAGGTTCGAAAGGCTCACGCCTTGGTGTCCCGGATCTTTCCGCCGGACTACCCCACTGAGGACCGCTACCCCGTCTCGTACAAGAGGGCGCACACTGAGTAGAGAGCTGAGCGAGGGGCATGACCTAGAGTAGTGTAATGTGCTAGTAGTTTCCATGAGTTGTTCCATGCAGCCGCGAGCATGTTTCTGTGCATGAAGAGAGTCATGCCACACCATGTAGACACTACCCCTTTTGAGATTGTACCGATGTATTAGATCGTTGACTTGTTGCTGCTACCCCCAAGGGCTGAGTCAGCCTCAGGGGAGCAAGTGTATTATTCATGCTTGATGTATGCTTGGGTCTTAATGGAGTTATTTGCGTCTTAATGCTTTTTTCTCCTTGAGTGTAGGTTATAATTACAATTATTTTCATAATTGCTATTGACTCTTGTGTGTGTTGGTGAGTGACGTGTGTAAACTTTCCCCCTTCTCTTATGTTTTTAGAAAAATGTCGATCCGCCGATCCAACCGGCTGATAGCTCGCCTCGAGGAGGCAGCTGCTGAGGAAGAAGCCCAGCAGGGGCGTGGACGCGGGCGTGGTCGTGGAGACCCACCCCTGCGTGGAGGAGCTTTGGGAGCCAGGGCCCGGGGTGGCGAAGCACCGCCACCACCGCCCGAGAACCCTGAGGCCGAGGTTGAGCAAGGAGCGGCCGAGCGAGGCCAGCCTGAGCCGGACCAACCCCCACCACCCCCACCTAACTTGGTGGAGGTGATGGCGCTCCAGACTCAGCTGATGCAGAGGATGGCTGAAGCCATGGAGCACCGTGGCAACGATGGGCACCGCATCGCTCCGCAGGACGAGGACCTCACGAGGAAGATCGAGAGGTTCATCCATCTGAAGGCCCCCACCTTCAGCTACTCGGATGACCCGCTCGAGGCCGACGACTGGCTGAGGGTGATCGAGACCAAGCTCGACCTCACCGTCTGCTCCGGCGAGGAGTGCGTCGCTATTGCCGCGCACCAGCTGGAGGGTCCTGCCAAGGCATGGTGGGACAACTACACTGCACCCACCCGAACCCAGCTTTCATCACCTCGCTGGAGTTTTGCGAGGTGTTCCGCGAGCAGTACCTTCCCGGTGAGCTGCTGGTCCAGAAGGCGCAGGAGTTCCGCACCATGACCCAGGGTGCGATGAGAGTCGAGGAGTACGAGCGTCACTTGATGAAGATGATGTGGTACGCCCCCGACGACACCAACACCGACCAGAAGAAACAGTTCTGGTTCCTGCGAGGCCTTCACCACGGCCTTCGCCAGGTGCTGAAGGCAAGTGAGCACAAGTCCCTTCTCCATCTCGTCAACCGCGCCATCGCGGTCAAGGATGAGAGGAGGGGCCACGAGGAGCGCATGAGGGGCAAGAAGAGGATGGGCGATCGGGACCAGCTTGACCGATCCTTCCAGAAGCCGAGGAGCGGACAGAGCAACATGCTGAGGGGGAGCTACCGCCCGGGGCACAACCAGCCTGGGTGTGGCTTCGGAGGAGGTGGACGTAGCCCGTTCCCCAGAGGAAGGAACCCCGGCTATCCCCAGTAGGCTGGAGGCTACGCTTGTGCTCCACCAGGCACCGCGAGACCTGCCGCGGGAGGTTTCACCGTCACTTGCTTCGCGTGTGGCAAGCCCGGCCAGAAGTCCTTCGAGTGCCCCGACAAGAAGGCCGCTGCCACCCCCGTGAGGGCACCTACTCCAGGAGGCCGACCTCCACAGGATGCGCCGCTGCCGGCTGCCGGTCGTGGGAGGCTGAACCACCTTACTGAGGAGGAGGCTGCCGACGCCCCTGACGTCGTGATTGGTAAGTTTTTAGTTTGTGGTACATCTGCTCTGGTTCTCTTCGACACCGGTGCAACCGGGTTGTATGTTACCTCTCGATTCGTGAATAAACTCTCCCTCCCTACAACCACCCGATCAATTCCCATTATCACGAGCTCTCCGCTCGGGGATATCCGATGCACCCTATTGTGCAAAGGAGTGGAAGTGGTCATCCAAGACCACAGGTTCTATGGGGATCTGACCGTGCTGCCTTCCCATGGTATTGACGCGATACTGGGGATGGATTGGATCACTGCCCACAAAGGTGTCATCTCCACTTCGCCGAGACTTGTGACTCTAGTGCACCCTGACGGGACGAGAGTTACCTTCGAGCGGATGAAGTCTCGAGACATACCGGCAGTGTACAGCCTCCACACGAAGGCCATATCGGACGTGCCGGTAGTCCGTGAGTATGAGGATGTGTTTCTGGAGGAACTGCCCGGGTTGCCTCCTGATCGTGATGTGGAGTTTGTGATTAACTTGGTGCCATGAATGGCGCCGATAGCCCAGAGTCCATACCGTATGGCAGAAGTTGGTGCCAGAAACTGTTGAAGGCAGAGCTAGACTCACGGCGCCGATAGCCCAGAGTCCTGATCGTGATGTGGAGTTTGTGATTAACTTGGTGCCAGAAACTGTTGAAGGCAGAGCTAGACTCACTACTCGAGAAAGGGTTCATCCGCCCAAGTGCTTCTCCATGGGGTTCACCGGCACTGTTCGTTCCGAAGAAGGATGGAACTCAACGTCTATGCGTCGACTACCGCGCCCTAAACGCGGTAACCATCAAGAACAAGTACCCACTACCCAGGATCGATGACCTGATGGATCAGCTAAGGCAAGCCAAATACTTCAGCAAGATTGATCTCCGGTCGGGTTACCACCAGATGAAGATTCGCCCGGAGGACATTCATAAGACGACGTTTGTAACCCGGTATGGGCAATACGAGTACACAGTAGTGTCGTTTGTCCTGACCAATGCCCCGGCCTACTTCATGAACATGATGAACAAGGTCTTCATGGAGGAGTTGGACAAGTGTGTCGTCGTCTTCATCGACGATATACTGGTCTACTCCCAAACAGCAGAAGAGCACGAGAAGCACCTGAGGATCGTGTTGGGAAAGCTCAGGCAGCATCAGTTGTATGCCAAGTTCAGCAAGTGTGAGTTCTGGATGGAGGAAGTCGCTTTTTTTTGGTCATGTGTTGTCAGCCAAAGGAGTGGCAGTAGACCCGAGCAAGATAGAAGCAGTGTCCAAGTGGCAGTCACCCAAGTCGGTGACAGAGATCCGCAGCTTTCTCGGTTTAGCCGGATATTACCGCCGGTTCATCAAGAACTTTTCGAAGATCGCCAAACCCATGACAGAACTATTGAAGAGCAACATGCCATATGTGTGGTTGGACAAGTGTGAAGCCAGCTTCCAGGAGCTCAAGACTCATCTCACCACTACGCCAGTCCTGACCTTGCCCGATGCGAGCAAGGACTTCGTGGTGTACTGTGACGCATCAAGCCAGGGACTCGGCTGCGTTTTGATGCAGGGAGGCAAGGTGGTAGCCTATGCCTCACGGCAGCTTAGGAAGCATGAGGAGAACTACCCTACACACGACCTCGAGCTAGCCGCTGTCGTTCATGCCTTGAAGATATGGAGGCACTATCTGATGGGAAACAAGTGCGACATTTACACTGATCACAAGAGTCTGAAGTATATCTTCACCCAGTCTGAATTGAACCTGAGGCAGAGAAGGTGGCTGGAGCTGATCAAGGACTATGACCTAAACATTCACTACCACCCCGGTAAGGCAAACGTCGTAGCCGACGCTCTGAGCCGCAAGCACTACTGCAACAACCTGATGGTGCGAGAAGAACAGCCGGCCTTACATGAAGAGCTGGAGAAGCTGAGTTTGGAGATAGTAGAAGAGGGGCAGTTGAATGAGTTGAGGGTGAAATACACACTCAAAGACCAGATCCGTCAGGCTCAGAAGGAGTGCCCAGAGATTCAAGAGGTAAAACGCCTGATGGAGAGTGGCAAGCAAGCTGACTTTCGCCTCGATGACCAGGGCACACTATGGCTGAAGGACCGTATCTGCATACCCCAAAACAAGGAAATTCGGGACTCGATCCTTAAAGAGGCTCACGACTCTCGATACTCGATCCACCCTAGCTGCACCAAGATGTACAAGGATTTGAAGGTACGGTTCTAGTGGGAAAAGATGAGGGAAGACATTGCCGAGTACGTCGCTCGATGCGACACGTGTCAGAGAGTGAAGGCAGAACACTAGAGGCCTGCCGGTCTGCCACAACCGCTCGAGATACCCACGTGGAAGTGGGATGACATCAGTATGGACTTCATTGTGGGTTTGCCGTGCACGCAGAAAGGAAATGACTCCATTTGGGTGATTGTTGATCGATTGACCAAGGTAGCACACTTCTTGCCCGTGAAAACAAACTACAGCGTGAGCCGACTTGCAGAACTGTATGTGGACAATATTTTAAAGCTTCATGGAGCTCCGAGGAGCATTGTGTCAAACAGAGGGCCTCGCTCATCGCCCCGCCCGGGAAGAGTTTGCATGCTTCCATGGGCACCAAGCTGAACTACAGCACAGCATTCCACCCCCAGACTGATGGTCAGACAGAGAGAGTGAATCAAGTCCTAGAGGACTTACTGAGGGCTTGTGTGTTGAACTACGGGTCCGATTGGGAAAAGAGTCTGTCCTATGCCGAGTTCTCGTACAACAACGGCTACCAGGCCAGCTTGAAGATGGCTCCTTTCGAAGCCCTGTACGGCAGAAAGTGTCGGACACCGTTGATGTGGTCCGAGGTGGGGGAGCGAACCTTTTTCGGTCCCGCCGCCATTGTTGAGGCCGAAGAAAATGTCGCCAAGGTCAGAGAGAACCTGAAGATAGCTCAGAGCAGGCAGAAGAGCTACGCGGACCCGAAACGGAGAGATGTCTCGTTTGAAGTGGGAGATCACGTCTACTTGAAGGTGTCACCCCTCCGAGGTACGAAGAGGTTCCACATTAGGGGGAAGCTGTCCCCTAGGTACGTTGGCCCCTACCCTATTGTGAAAAGGGTCGGGAAGGTGGCTTACCAACTCGAGCTACATCCGGAGCTTACCGGAGTGCATCCGGTGTTCCATGTATCCCAGCTTCGGAAGTGTGTGGTCGTCGAGAAGAGAGTGCCCGCTCAGGCACTCGACGTCCAGGAAACCCTGGAGTACTTGGAGCACCCGGTTCGGATCCTAGACTGGGCGGAGAAATCGACCAGGAACACCACCATGCGCTTCTGCAAGGTGCTATGGAGTAATCACTCTGAGCGTGAAGTAACGTGGGAGAAGGAGTCCGCGTTAGGGAGAAATACCCTCATCTCTTCGAAACGGAGGTAACTTCTTAATCTCGGGAATGAGATTCTTGTGAGGGGGAGTTCTGTAACATCCTTAGAATTGGTGTGAATTCAAAATGTGGAATTTCAAGACCTTGAATTGTATTTGAGAGCTCATGAAACTATTAAGGGTGTCTTCCTGTTTCTTTCCCCGATTCCTAGATTTAATTTTGGGCACCAACGATAATTTTAGGACTTATAATCTGCTAGTGTGAGAAGTTGGATCTTCATTTGGATTTTATTTGGATTTTATTTTAGTGAATTCAAATTTGAATTGGAATTCAAATTTGAATCAAATTAATAGTCTAAAGAAAAGATGAAGCTCACCTACGCTTAACAGGCCGCCAACCTCCTTTTCCATCCAGTGCCGCTTTTGGCCCAGCTAGCCGCCCGCGCCGCTGCTACCTACCGCGCGCGCCCGGCCGATGACCGGCGGGCCCCACACCCCCGCGTCACCTGTGCCCCGCGGTGACGCGAGCGCGCCACCCCCTACCTTTCGCCTTTGGCTAACGCCCAAAGGCAAAGGCGCGGGGGGGGGGGGGGGGGGGGGGAGCGGCGGCCGCGAGGCTCGCCGCGGTGGCGTGCCGCGCGCCGGCGCATCCTGGCCGTCCACGTAACCCCACGCCGCACAGCCCTATTTAACGCCGCCGCGGAGCCCCAGGGGAGCTCCCAACCCTAGCCGCCCCAAGGGAGTCGCCCCTGACCACCCGCACCGATTCCACCGGAGGAGAAGGGGGTGAAGGAGGGAAGGAGGAGGAGAGGAGCCGCCCGTGGGAGAACCGTTCGCCGCGAAGACCGGAGCCGCCCGTGGGAGGAGCCGGACCCGCTGGGAACGACTACATCACCTGCATCCCCTACTTCCTCTTCTTCCCCGACGACGCACCGCCGCCTGCTTCTTCTTCCTCCTCGCCAGCAAGCCGCACCGCCACCCTACACCGACGCACTACACTTCGGCTAGGAGCCACGGAGGTGAGGACGATCGCTGCTTCCCTCTTGTGGACGCCCCGGCCTTCGAGCCGAGGGAGAAACGTGTCGCCCACACCGCGCCACCGCGCCGCCGCCTCTAGTGATGCCGACCATCGAGCCAGGCTGGGATGAGCTTTCTTGCAGGTGCCACCGCTTTCACCAACGCGCGCGCGCCGTTTGCCTAGCCTAGCCCTTCTAGTCGTAGTGAGCCACCCCGTCTTGGCCGCCGCCGTGGCCAGTCGCCTGCACGTTCGCGTTCGCGCGCGCGTCCGTGTGAGCAACGACGCCCTCGCACAGGTGTGCACCTCAGCACACGCGCGCCTTAGCCCTGGAGGCGAGGCTGGGCCTTTGGCCCCTTCTCTTGCGCCGGACCTCGAGATTGCACTCTTGTTGGCCGCACCGCCATGGCCTCGCCGTGGATGGTTGCCTCGCGCACGCGGACGCAGAGGAGGGAGCGCCACCGTCTTGACCGGCGAGTGCACGCTTCGCCACCGGCCGCCGCTTCCACTCACGCGCGTTTGTGCCCAGCTGCGGTTGTCTTGTCCGCCGCCACCCATGGCGCCGGCCTGAACTCCGCTGCGCCGCCCGTTTAAGACCAGTGCCGAGCCTAGCCCGTGTCGCTCGCCCCTACACGCATGCGCACCCAAGCGCGCGCCCTCGCACGCACGTCGCGCGCCTCCCGGCCGGAGAGGGCACCCGCGCCATCCGCCGAGTACCGCCGCCGCGCGCGCGCGCCGCCGCGCCCACACGGGCGACGACCTCACCACGACGGCCACCAACTCCCGTTCTTGCGCCCTCCGAGCCCAGCAACCCAAGGGAGTCCAAGTGTTCGCCCCGGGTTGGCCAGACGCTCAGGCACGGTGGCACTCGTCGCCGGTAATGTCATTCCGCGCCGCCGTCTTCCTTGTAGACATTTGATCGAGCACCTAGGATCGCAGACGCAAGCACAGGATTGGGCGGTGCACGGGGGGCCACATGTCGGCGTGGCCACAGCTAATCCGTCTGGATCCTCTACGGCCAGCCACTCCTGCCCAAGGCCACACGCACGCCTACACCGCGCCGGGCCGCACGGCACCCAGCCGGATCCCATGCGGCGGCCAATGGCGGCCGGCCTCGCGCGGCCACAGGGGGGCCAAGCCACACCCGCGATCCGGGGATCCCGTGCGGCTGGGTCCGATTAGGGGTGTGATTTAACTTATTTTAATTTCAGAAAATATATATTTCCTTTGAAAAATCCTAGAAAATCCATTTTAACTCCAAAAATTTTGAAACCTTTTCCAGAAAATTTCTAAAATCTTAAACTCCGGGTTAGGGTGGTGTTTGCTCTCTTTTGGCTCTTAATTGCTTTTCTTTGGAGTTAATTGCTATAGGACCGCTATTTATTTTTCCTTTCGCGCTACTAGGAGCAGCTGGAGCCGGGGAGCTGATCCTGGAGTACGACTACGCCGACGACTTCACCGCAGAGGACTACCCGACCCCAGGTTCACGCCCGACTGATTTTGGAATACCTATTAGGCATTGCTAAGTAGAATTGCTAGTTCTTTACTTTATGTATGCATGTTGATGAACCTTGCACTGCCTCTTTTTTTACCCTGTCCTTGATTGCCCTACTACTACTGTATATATATGTTTATGTGTGCGTGTATATACGCCGAGCTTCGCGACGCATGTGTTGGGATGGGAATAGTGGTTCTTGGCGTGTGTGGGGCAAAACTGGCAGGAGAAGGCGTTTTGGGTACTTTGGCGGGGGTGAGCTCGAAACAACCGATCTGGGATCGGGGACAGGGGTGCACTCCTCAGTGTACTCCTACTCTTACGGTTTTCGAAGCCTAGGTGTTGGGGTTTTACTTGCGCTTGGAGGATATGAGCTCGCCCCGGTCTGAAACCGAGTGGATCAACTTGTCTATAGGACATCGTACACACCACCTTGCCGAGAATGGGGATAGGGCCGAGTTGAGCTCAGCAAGTGCGGAACCATACCTGCCTAGGAAGGATAGAGGGTATCTGTGGGGGAGCGGTGGAGGTGAGACCACCCTCTCAGAGCGTCTCCCGTGTGGCCACACAGGAGCATTTCACAGCTCCGTGTCGTTCTCGCCGGCGGGGGACCGCTTTGAGGGCCGGATGCAGGGTGGGACTGCAACTACCGAGAGTTTGCCGGTAGGATGGGCTCGGTCGGCCGTACACCAGCCGGGTACCATTCCGGGATGGGTACAGGTGTACACACTCTGCAGAGTCGTTCGATCTATAGCTATAGCCACGTCCTCGGTCATGGACATTGCCTAGACGGCATGTTAGTTCCTCATGTTTTGGGATTTCTACCTTCCCCCTATAGGAGAGTGTGTGGTGAGCCGTGGTTGTAACGGGCTAGAGGAGAGAGGCTCCATCTACCTCGTCGATCCGGTTGCAATCATTGAGGTGCGAGGAGAGGAAGTTCTTGCATCGACCCTAGACAGGAGTAGGTGGTGGAGACGGGTTTCCTAGGTGACCAGGTGATTCCGAGCTGTGTTGAGAGACTTGGGATTTGGGGATATTGATGGAGATACCTTGTTTATACTCTGCTGCTGCTCAGGAAACCAAAGCCGCTTCCTTGTCTATTTTCCTTCCCTTTAGATGTTAGGCCACTTAAAGCTGCATACAGTTGGTGACATGGACCTATCCCACTCCTTGGGGATAGACTTTGGGTGTGCAAGGTATGAGTTCGAGTTCGACTACAACGTCGACGGATGGTACGACTGAGGGATACGTCGCTTCGCTCAAGTTTGCCTGTGGCGGGAAGAATAAAAGATGGAGACCCTTCTGAGAAGATAGCTACCGCTGCGTAGAATTTTCACTCTGATTCAGCCAAGAGTCTTGTAATGATGTACTCCATAATGGACTTGTAATAAATTTGTGTACTATACTTTATATGATGCGATGTATGGCTTTGTGTATTTATCTGTGAGACGTTCTGTGCATGATAGCCACTGATCCAGGGACTATCGCGATGGTACAGGGACTCGGATTTTCTATGGAAATCCGGGGTTTTACACCTAGAGACCTCCATCTTGACACTGCTCCCTGTCCACGGCGACACCTTCCGGTACCCGTCGTCCTCGAGGAACATGCGGTACTCGAGCGTCTTGGGCTGGCCCTGCTCCTTGGGACGGAGGTCGACGGTCTTGAGGAGCGCGGTGGTGGTGAACCCCCGCTGGCGTTGGAATCGCACGGCGGTGGGGAAGCGGGCGACGCGACTGCGTTGTTCCCGGCCGTTGGCTTCGGCCACCTCGTGCCGATGCTCGAGCTGGCCAAGGCCTCGTCAAGCCGCCCGTCACGGAGAGCGGCTTTGCCGCCGCGGTGGCACGCGCCGAAGCCGGCAACTCCTCCCTCGCCATCCACATCCTTCCCCCGCCCGTGCCGGCAGCAGACGACGAGCTCGTGGAACCCTTGGCACGGATGCTCCACTTCCTCCGTGCCACCAACGCGCTGCTCCACGACTTCCTGCGCTCACTGCCGTCCGTCCGTGCGCTCGTGCTCGACATGTTATGCGGCGACGCGCTCGACATCGCGGCAGACATCGGCCTGCCCGCCTACTTCTTCCCCTCGGGCGCGGTCGGGCTCGCCGTCTTCCTCGCCCTCCCGGCCAGACGGCGCAGCATGAGCACGAGCTTTAGGGAGCTCGGCGGCTTCACCGTCCTGTCGTTCCCGGGCGCTCCCCCGTTAAAGGTCTCTAAGCTGGCCCAGGGGCTCGCAGACGACGGCGAGGCGTGCCAGGCCATGCTCCGCGTGGCCGCCCGCATGGGGGGCCTGGTGCAGATGGATAAGACCACAAGGGCTTGCGGCGGAGATACCAAGGGATAGATGAAAATAAAGGAAAAATAGCAAAATTAAAAAAAATGAAAACATAGGTGGAAAAAATTAAGGAAAACAAAAAGAAAAGTGAAGGGTACTATGGGTATTTCACCATCTTATCCATGTGATAACTATTCATACAATTACTATAATTATTTTTATTATTAATTATTATGAATTTCAAAAATTAAAATATGTAAGTCATTACAAATAGTGGATTATTGTTTTGGGGAAAGGTAACATGCTTATCGCTGTAGCACAATACCTAACCTATCTACTAAACATATGGTTACTTTCATTATTATTATTATTAATTATGAATTTTGAAAATTAAAATATGTATTTACAATGAAAGAAATACTTCATTTAATATAAGTGCATAAGAATATGCAAGCAGTTAGTGTCCAATGACCGTGGAAACGCATGGGCACTTCGCTAGTTTAGCACAAGTACACGTGTATAGCATAAGTTGGCCAAAGAAGGCTGACAATATACTTGACAGGAAAATGTCCTTTCATCGTTCCTTTGGTTTTAGTCCCTGCCCCGGAAAACCGGGTATCCTACGTTTCTGAACTATATAAACCGTCTATTTTTAGTCCCTTGTGGATTTTTGTCAGATGGTGAGATCTAAACAGCCCACGGGGGTGTTAATCCCCGTGGTTTAGTTGTTCGGCGGGGTGAAATCTAAGGCTAAGAACTCGAAGGTTGCGCACGAGTACGCGGAGCACAGATAACACGACGAGTTTATACTGGTTCGGGCCTCCAGAGAGTAAAACCCTACATCCAGTTATTGGTGTAGATTGCTTGGGGATTGCGTATGAGTACAAGGGTCGCCTCGTCCGCCTTATATTGTCCAGTGGATGAGGTCGGTTCCCAAACTCCTGGTCGGTTACGACAAGGAGACCTAGGTCTACATTACACATCTTGCCATATCCCGTCGATCTGCTTTGGGCGAAATCCACCGAGGTCTTGTCTTGTACGCCAAGTCTTGAGGTCGTGATGTATTAGGTCGTCTGGGGAATCTTCTGGAAGGTCTTCAGGAGGTCATGTGGGCCGCCAACTAGGTCGTTTGGGCCTTCTAGTAGGCCGGACCCACTTGTCGGGGATGGTCGTGAGCCTAGTCGGTGGGGACCCAGGGGTACCCATGTCTCACAAGCCCCCGAGCGAGGTGTAGGCGCAGCGACCTTAAAAAGGTCATGACGAAGTCGTAGAGCTATCGGCAGGTCGAATAGCATGCACGTCGGTCCAAAAGAAAAAAGAACAAGTCAACTTAGCAGCCGACCTGTTTGTAGTCTTGCCGAACGAAGAGAGGTCGAGTGACAACCTATAGGAAGCAGGCTTCCAATTAATCGAAACGACGATGAAAAAATGCAGAGGGAATCAAAGATGCACTCATAGAGTAGTATCCGAGCATCGTGGCGGGCAGAATGGCCGGTATGATGATCCAAAAAAGAAGAAGAAAAAGTAGGTCGAGTAACGACGTGATGGGAAACAGATTTCCCAACAGGTCGGTACGACTTGATGGGAAGCAGATTTCCCAACTGGTTGGTACGACGAGGAAAACAAGAGGGTGTCGAAGACGCACTCGTAGAGTAGTCCCCGAGCATTGAAGCAGACAACATGGCTGGTTTGATGCTCAAATAGAGAAGAAAACTGAGTCATGGTCTTGATCAAACGAAGTGTAGAGACACCCAGATCTCCAAGCATGGCTGCAAGGAGTCTGGCAGGGCCGACCTCAAGGAGGCTTTGTAGGCGTGCCGACCTCAAAGAGGCCTTAAATCATCAATGGCCAGTATCCGAGGATACCCAGCAGAATCTTGAAAAGCGTGTCGCATGAAGATGTTGTCAACAATGAAGCTTTGGTTAAGTGATGTCGTAGCTGAAGTTGCGATGTCTAGGGTCGGTCGATAATGAAGCCATAGATCCGTTGATCTTGAACATATGGAGTGTATAGACATCCAGATATCCTGCATAGCTTCAAAGAGTCTGGTAGAGCCACTCGAGGCATGCCGACCTTAGGAAAGTCTCAAAGAAAAAAGCGCCCAAGCACCCTGAAGTACTTAGCAGGGCCATCAGGCACGCACCCCTCAGGGAGGCCTTCATTCTGATGTAAGATCCAGGGTGTCCAGAACAGGCTGGCAGGGCTATAAGAGCACACCAACCTCGGAAGGTCGCGCATCCGAGGCGCCCAACTAGGTTGGCAGGGTCGTAGATATACCAAGATATTGCAAGACCTAGGTATTAAGCACACCGACCTCAAGGAGGTCATTTTAGTGCCCAGATGATCAACATAGTTGCCAGCCATCCAGCGGAGCCAGCTTGCCAGGGTATTAACGACCTCAGCAATAGGCGCACCGACCACGGGGGCCCGACGAAAAAACTTCTGGTCTCCTTGTTGTTTTTGATCTCCATCGTGGTACTAATCTCCAGGCGCCCAGACGGATCTGGTAGAGCAGCGAGGAATGCCTACCCCGGAAGGTCTTCAATCGAACCTACAACCATTTTGCTCAGGAAACAAAAATATATGCTGATTGGAATAGGTCCGTTTATGTGCAGAGCCGTAGCGGGTGCACTAGGACGCAGAGCCTAGCGGGTGCAAATAAAAGACATCAGGTCGTAGAAGGATGCTGTGAAGTTTGTTGTCGAGAGGGGGCTAAATTATGCACGGAGCCATTTGATGTAGAGTCAGGTTTTGTCCTGTAGTGTAGACTGCAGGGTCACGGGTCAACAGTGGTTGGAGATTCCCTTGCCTCCCAGAAAACGACAAGCTGCCCGTTGATCGAGGGGGTTACTGTAGCCATGTGACCTCTGCGGCAGGGGTCAGGCATCATTGATGCGCTAGCAACAAAGACGTCGCGAGCTAGAGAAAGTGATATCATCGTGTTTAATCATGCACCGGCTGCAGTCCCAGTATCACGTGGTGACAGTATCATTATTTCGCCAATTGTCCAAGGCCTTGGCTTCGGCTATAAATAGCACCGTGAAGCTGAGGATGGCAAGCACCAAGAATTGTTGATCTATGAGGCTGCAGAGTAGTAGTCCCACCATATCATGGGCATGTGTTCATCCACCAGATTGTAGAGTCTTGTATTTGTAGAAACTTGGAGCTAGGAGAATTCTCGCGAAGTGCAGGAAACATCTCCATCCTCTGAACTCTGCCTCTGCGGGGTATCATGTAGAGTTTGGAGGTGATGTTGTTCGAGCTGGGGCTATAGGAGGACGTCTCTGGTGAGTACCGGGAGCTCACTAGGGCCTAGGATTCCACGCCGAAGAGCAAGCTCGTGACTCCATTCCAATAGTTGGAGACGAGCATGGCTTAGGTTGCGTGCCGACCTATAGTCATCTCCCGCAAGGCCGCCATCAAGGTCCTGGTGCTAGGAGAAGTCTCGCGACGTGCTCTGCATCGGCAAAGTAGGTCGTGGTGACTGCTCTGGGAGGCCCAGGCCTTGTAGTATGTTTATCTTGTGTGTCATGTTCTAGATCCAATGAGGTCGCAGGTGACTTGTGTACCTTCGAGCGGTCCATGTAATGTTCGCTCTCTTCTGTCATGTACTTGGTCGTTTTGACAAAATGATTTGTCAAGGACCTAAATAAATGTGACATGGGGGCTTATAAAATGTGTTAACCATCAGGATGACCTGATGTTGTCTTCTTGGTCAGCTGACGACCTAAACTCAGGATTTAGGTCGTAGTTGTAGTCTGTTAGCGAAAAATCCGCCTTAATCTTCTCGCGAATTTCTCGGAATATAGCCGTTGAGGCGTCTTGTACGACAAAAGGAACTGCAATGGGCAGATTCGGTGGACCCCCCTATAAATAGGGCGGCCCGAGGTGGGGTTGACCCCATTCCCCTTTCGTCTTCCTCCCGTCACTCTCATTTCCACTGCCGTCGCTTTCCCACCGCCATAGCTCTCTTGCGACCGCCTTTCTCCCGTGCGCGCGCGCCCATCCGGCCTCCAGCTCCGGCCAGCTACGTGCTATCGCTGCCGCCCAGTGTCGCGCTCCTCTTGCGCATGCACATCAAGACCCTGTGCAACATTAGATCCAACACAAACCCTAGCGGCGAAATGGCGGCGGAGGCAGCTTCCATCCTGGACCCGCAGACGGTGTGGGTCCGGTCGACGATGACCGAGGTGAAGATCCAAGCTTTGGTGGACCGCAGGCTGCTCTGGCCAAAGGCAGAGGTGGAGTGGAGGGCTGCGGCCGGGGAGCAGTTCCCCAGCGAGGACGTCAAGGAGGAAGTCGTCTTCGCATCCTTCTTCGAGCGCGGCTTCAACCTTCCCGTGGGGGATTTCTTCCAGGGCTTGTTGTACTACTACAACTTGGAGCTGGTACATCTCGTCCCCAACTCTATAACTATAGTTCGACCTTCATTCACTTCTGTGAGGCGTATCTGGGTATATCCCCTCACTTCTTGCTGTGGAGGTATTTGTTCTGTGTGAAGAGCACTGGCAAAAGGTCGGGGCCAGTGGGGACTGTGATGTTTTCCTTGAGGTCGGGCCTTAAGGCAGAATGGATAGACACTGATCTCCCTGACAACACTGCTGGGTGGAGGTCGGAGTGGTTTTATATTGTGGATCAGCTTCCTGGGCTCCCACGTCGTACACGCCATAAGCCAGTGAAGATGAATGAGTGGGATTTTGGGTTGTCTTACCGTGATCTTGGGGAGCTCAACGCAGTCCTGGAGCTCGTCAACGATGTGAAGAAACAAGGGGTAACGGGAGCTACGGTGGCTAGGTCGTTTTGCCGGCGGATGATCCAACCGATCAAGGATCGGGTTCACCCGGCATACGAGTACTGGGGGCAGTCAGACCCCACGCGTCAGGTGAACCGCAAGGTCTCCAAGGAGGAGATGGTCGCCAGAGTGTCCCAGATGTACTCTGGGAAAGTGAAGGTGAAGAAGTGCCTTAAAGCACTCACTGAAGAGGCCGGCTGACCTGGTAGGATCCTGAGATCTACCTTTTGGTTGTTTTACTTTCCTTGTTGTTGTTTACATCGTATAAACGTCTTGGTCGTCTGTTTGCAGGAGCGCGAGCTTCATGTGGTGCCCGGCATCTCTCCCTAAGTGCGAGCAGCACTAAAGGAAACTTAGGTCAGATAAGTACAAGCCTCCAGCAGGTCGTCTGCTGGAGTTTTACGAGTCAGAGTCGTCGGTGGAGGCCAACAAGGACACCGGCGACGAGGCCGGAGATGGTGATGCCGGGGTAGGCCCAGATGCTGGCGGCGCCGCGAAGCCACGACGTAGGACCAGGTTGGCAGTGGGGAAGCAATCAGCTTTAGCTGTTGCTGCTGTCATTTCTGTGGTGAAGGCCACAGAAAAGAAGAAGAAGAGGAAGAGGAAGGCCACTTCCCCTCCGGCGGTTGTGACGCCAACGATTCCGACACCCCGATCAAGGGTGGTCGAATCGGAAGAAGAGGAGGAGGACGGGGAGAAGGAGAAGGACGAAGCTATCAAGGAGTTGTCGGTCACCGAAGATCGACCAGTAAGGAGGTCAGAGAGTCCTGCTGCCAAGAGGCAGCGAGAGCTGGTGGAGAAGACGTCGGAGGATGCCGTCCGACGGGGTTTGGAGGCGCAGCGGACTACTGCTGCTACACAGGCAAAGATGCCTGCGGCGATTAGGCCTCAGGTTTTTAGGCCGAAGCTTTGAATTCCGGTCTCTGTGAGGTAAAATCTCGGAGACTTGATCTTTTTCGCTTACTTTTGAGTTCTTGTGTTGATGTGATGTTGCTGACTTGCAGGCCAGTGGTAGTGCCACAGGACGACCTGGGTGCCCTGACTTCGCCATCCCTCTTGAGGTCGGCTGACCCTACAGTCGTGGGGGAGGTGCTTGCTGATGATGCGCGTACAACCAATCCGCCGTGAGGAGCGATTGAGAGTAGGGCGACTTCACCGCCTGTGGTGGATGCAAGGGTGGAGACTCCTCTGTGCATTGTTGACGCTTAAGGCGTAACTTCTTCCAGGGATGTCGGAGCAACGATCCCCCTGGGGTTATTGACGTCGACCCATCTGTGCTCGTCCTGCTGGGGTTGAGGACCTGGTCAGGGACCAGCCTCAAATTGACCAGGCGCCAGGAGGTCCAGGGACGTCCGGCGCACAGGTACCTCAAAATTCGTCTTCAAGCACGAGGTTGCCACGGTGGGAAATTAACTGTAATCATACCCCTTGGTAGGATGACTGGTTTGAAGATAATGAGGACATGCAGGCCTTGCAGACCAGCATTGTTACCATCAATACCACGCTGACGGTGAGTTGTCGACAACGTGTTTGTTGTTACGTGATTATGCATGGTTGAAATGGTATTGATGACCTTGTTGTACTGTGACAGTCGCTGGCAGAGTGGGCCACAGGCCGGGCTGATTTGTTGAAAAATGCGACGGAGAAGGAGCAACAGATTGTCGACCTTGAGCGAGAGCTCAAGGAGGTCCGTGAGGCGGCGGCCGCCGAGAAGAAAAGGCTCGAGGACGAGCTCGCCAAGGAAAAGCGCAAGGCTGTGGAGGCTACTGCGCAATTTAGTACCATGGCCGCTGGTAGGTCGAATCTTTGTGCTGATGATCTTTTTTTAGAAGAAGGTCATTTAGCTATGTGCTAACTGTTGTATCTTGCAGAGTTCCATAACCGTGAAGAGGAGCTGAAGAACACTCTCGCGGCCTCCAAGAGCAAGGTTCGGAACCTGGAGATATCACTTCGGGAGGTCGAGGCCGGTGGCCAAGAGCTCAAACGAGTGATGAAAGAAGCTGATGACAGTGAGTACGCCATATCTCAAAAGCTGGCTTATGAGACAGGAGCTCTTCAGGGCCTTGAGGTCAAATTCGAGGCTGTTTTGAAGTCATTACAGAATGACCAAATTAACATTGCAGGATATGAGGTGGAGTTGAACGACCTGAAGGGTGCTGCCAACTATGCAATGGATTGCATAGTTGTGCCTGCTGAAGGAGATGAGGCGAAATCCATCGTGGACCGCCTTATAGATACACCCAACAGGCTTTTGACCTTGCTGAAGGCAGCGAGCTTGGCGGTGGCTACAGACGCACTGGTGAGAGTTAAGTCTCACTACCCTGACGTCGACATGGCCAAGGTCAAGGCTGTTCCTGATGCTGAGAAGGACCTCGCTGTAACAACCCAGGAATTTAGGTGTGTAAATTTTGCGAAAATTTAAAACTTTTTGCTTGCATTTGCGTGCTATCTAAGTTTGAGCCAAAATTGCTAGCCTCTCACCGAATTCTCCACTAATTTGTCCTATTTATAAAACTTATATTTAAAATATAGTATAATAAATGAGTTGGCTTTTCTTTGGATTATTTGGAGTTCATTTGAGTGTTGTTTGAATTTGAAAGGGAATCAAATTCAAACCTAGATTCAAACCCTTATTCAAACTTATTTGTTTTAAAAGGGAAAGGGCAGCTAGGAGAGGTGGGCCGTATCTTCCTATTCCATGCGTGTAGGCGGCCCAGCCCGCGAGCAGTTCTGGCCCAGCTAGCCGCACCACAGCCCCTTCCTTCTTTTCCTCTCACACCCGCTGACGCGTGGACCCCTCCAGTCAGCCTTATCCCTACCCCCTTTCCACCTAACCAGCGAGCGAGCCAGCCAGCCGACGCGCGCCGCCGCCGGTCCCGTCGCACCGCTTGCGCGGCGCGGGCGCGACCGAGCCGCCCGGCCGGCGCGCACGCCGAGGGCGCGGGCGCGCGGGCGCGCGAATCGAGTCGGGCCGGGCGGGGAAAGACTCTTTTGCCCCGCGCCGCCGCCTCGGATGCCAAGCGGTCCAAGCCGGGGAAGGGCACCGCCGGGTTCTCGCCTTGACCTCGCGGTGCTGTGGATTCAAAAGGCCGTGGAGGGCCTGAGCCACCCAACCACCGCTACCAACCCACTTGGGGTTTTTCCCCTTGCCGCGCGCCGGCCCGCCGGGAGGGGGGGGGAAGGAAGAAGGGGGAGTTGGGAAGAAGAGGCGAGGCAGGGAGCCGACGCGCGCCACCGCCGCGCGTCGCTGCGGAGGCGGGACGTGTTCGTGGGGAGCCGGACGAGGGGGAGGCGCCGTTCGTGTTCAAGGGGGAGGCGCCGTTCGTGTTCGAGGGGGAGCCGGACCGAGCACGCCGTGGACACCGACGTCGCGCCGCCACCCGCGCCACGACTGCTACGCCTACATCGCCGACCCACGGTGAGCACCGTGGTTTTCCCTCTGCTCTTCTTGCGCCGGTTGCGCTGGTTGTTCTGCCTGTGCGCGTGCCGTCGAGCCGCCTTTCCCGAGCGCGTCGCGCCGCCGCCTCCCCATGGGCGACGCCGCGTCGCGCCGCGTCGCGCCGTGCAAGCGGCGGCCCCGGGGTCATGGCTACCCCAAGCCGTGGCGTCCCAAGGTGCAATCGCCGTTTTGGGGTCTTGATGCATGCGCAGTAGGGCCGGGGAACACCCCCGTGCCGCGTCGTTGTGCGCCGCGCCGTCGTGCGCCGCGCCGAACGCGCGTCGCGCCGCCGGCCGGTGATCCGGTTTGTCCTTCCGCCGCGGCGCGTTCCCTCGGGCGTTCGTCGCGAGAGGGCTTGAGACGCGTTGTTGTGACCCGCCTTCGAGCCGTGGGGCGTTCGTTGCGGGGAGGAGGTGAGCGCGGGCGCCGCCGGCCGCACCCCGCGCGCGCCATGGCCGTGGCCCCGCCGCCGCGTGGAGCTCCGCGTGCGGGCGTTCCACGCCTAGTCCCGTGTTGTGGGAGCGGGTCTTGCGGGTGAGCGTGCGCCGAAACCCTACCGCCGCACCCCGGCCGCACCCGGGGGTTTCGCCCCGCACGGAAGACGCGCGCGCCGGCGACGACGCCGCGCCGCGCGCCGTGGCGAGTAGTCCGTTAGCCGGCCTTCGAGCCGCGCGAGCGTGCGTGAGCGCCGGAAGAGAGTGGGGAGGCCGAGGCGCACCCCGCCGCCGAGCCCGGGGTTCGACCCGACGCGCCGCCGCCGATGCGCGCGCGGCGAGGGCGCGCGCTAGGCGCGGCGGTCGCTGAGGAAGGGGGGGACGGGACCCTGTCTTCCTTGGCTGCGGAAAGGGGGAAGGCCGCTGGGCCATCGGCGCTAGCTGGACCTCAAGAGCCATCCGGCCCGTCGGGCCGCTAGGGGCCCAGCACGTTAATAGAGAGGCCCATCGTGTAGTGTTAGACCCCAGCCAGAAAACCAGGGAGGTTTTCTGGACTTCCCTCGCCTGGGTCCGTTGGACCGAGCCCAAAGGGCTGTTTTCAGCCCAGTTAGCCTTTCAGCCCACCTTCGGCCCATGGAGCGAGAAAACCCTTTTCTTTTCTGTTTAAAATTCCAGAAAATGTTTTTAATCTTTAAAAATTCATAATAAATTATAGGGAGCTCAGAAAAATACAAAACTAATTTCTATAAATCCGTATTTGCAAAACCTTGCTGATTGTAGGTAGTTTGGGTTAGTTTGGATCTTCTAAATTGGATCTTATCTGGAGTTATTGCTTAGATGTGCACCGTTATCTTATTTTCGCGTCGAATCTCGTGCCGCAGACCCGAGCTTCGACCAGGAGGACGTGGAGGACCCCGAGTACACTCGCTCCGGACGGCCGATCGCTTCAACGGCAACGAAGGTGTCATGTCACTCCCAACCATATAGTTCCTATGTTGCTTTGTAGTCGCTAGTGCTTTACTTTAATGCATTGATCCGATGAATTGCATAACCCGTTTAATAGCCATGCCTTGATGTTTTGATATATCCTGTTCCTTGTTCGCTACCGCGGACTAGCTACGCACCCCTAGCTAGTCCCTTACTTCAACTATCCATACTTTTGTTGTTTGATTATGGATGGTGCTCTGGGTTTGAGCTGAGATGTGGGGATCTCGGTGTGATTCTAGCGTGCGTTCTGGGTTGCGTACCTCCTTGCTGTGTTTTGGCGGGAGCGAGCCGTTTGGTTACTTGTGAACGGCTGCCGAGGGAAGATGCGATCTAGCCTCTTACCCGAGGGTCGTGTCGTGTGGGATGGAGATGTTGAGTGCTCGCTCTCGGCCCCTTAAGGACCGATCGTCGCCTGACCTTGTTTCGGATGACTACTTTCGTACAGACCGCCCGCCTTGTATTGGGCGGGGGTGCGGGGTGAGACTTGTAGTGGATAGCACCCCTCCCGTTGGAGGATCGGTGTGATCGTGTCGGGAGTGGTCTTTCCCTCCTTAGTAGACTTTGCCCGGCGAGGCCGGGGAAGGGTTCCACGGCTTCGAGGGACCTCTCGCGGGTAGTATGAGCTCGCCGCGGAGGCCGGGGCCGGGCTCGGAGATGCGAAGGGTACTATCCACTTACTTGGGCTTCGTACCGTATGGTAGGGTCGGACACCGGTGACTGCGCCGGTTCCGACCTATTCGGGCGGGTACGGTTGTACAACCTCTGCGATGTTAAACCTATAGCTATAGTCCGTGTCCACCGGTTATGGACGGTCTTTCGATCTCTCACCTGACTAGATACACTTCTCTTGTGCTTCTTCTCTCCCCCGAGTGTGTGAGCCCGGCTTCGGCCGTTGAGATGTGGGGATAGGAGCCGGTGGGCCCCACATCGCAGAAGAGAGTTGGGTTCTGGATCGTGGTTGAGATCCGGTGTTTGGTGTGGTATTCCTTGAGCGGGGTGCGGACCCCTGAGGTGTGGACCTCGGAAGCGGAAGCTTCCCCGAGGTGTGGACCTCCTTGCTATTTTCTGCTTACCTTGTATGTTGCACCGTCGCTTTGCTTAAGCTTTCTGCGACCGGACTAGGGTTACCTCATGCATAGTAGAATATACACCGCTTTTGCCTCTTTGTTGGGAAGTCGACATGACCTACCCGCTTATCGGGTAGACCCCGGTGACTCCGACGCAGCCGGACTACGACTTCGACAACGACGGTTGGGTGGACTAGAGCTCTTCCTACACTTGAGCCGCCGCGGATATGGAGTTTCCCGCGCTTTCATGGAGCCGCCGCTAGACGTTTTATTTCTCGTTTGATTCGGTCCCGATGGACTTGTACCGGCATGTGCCGAAGAGATGTACTACGATTAATGTAATAAAATAAATGTTGTACTCTATTGCATTGTTTTTACCTTTCTGTATGGATTTTGGAATCGCTGAGACAGGGATTGCACGTGGTAGCCTCCTGGGACTACCACCGAGGTGCTAAGATTCGGGATTCCGTTCGCGGAAATCCGGGTCGTTTCACTCGCAGCCCTGGAGCTGGAGGTACGAGATGCCTCCACCGAGGTGATGGACAACTTAGATTATGAAGGCGATGACGGCGAAGCATAGTCTTCGAGTAGGAGTTGTACCTCCCCCCCTCTCTGTCATGTAAAACATGTCTTTTGGATGAACACTTGCTGGGCCTAAATGAAACACTTTGCCTTCTGTCTATGCGAGCCTGGTAGTCTTGTAGATAATGATGTCTTGCTTCTTATCTCTCTAACCACTTCTCACAAAGAGGCTGGCTTACTGACCTCCACAGCTCAGTGTGGAGGCCTACGTGAGGTCGGTGCGCGAGGATGGGGCCTAGGGCTCAGGTTTGGCGACCCCTATTGACCAAGTATGTATCGCGACGACAGAAGGCTTCGCGCTCAATAGGGGTAGCCTCCTTAGGTCATAGGTCCCTTAGGTTGGCTTTGAGCCAAGCCCCCGAGCATGCCGAGGGGGAGGAGTAAGCAAAAAATATGTGACCCTCAAGTTTTGCAACCCATGTATTGGCTTTAGCCAAGCTGTCACACCCGACTTTCCGAAGAAAACCAAGTGCATACCTATATGCATGCCAGGATCAAGTTTCATGCATATAGTGACATAAAAGTGTATACAGAAACAGTATCACGTAAGAAAAAGAAAGATTTTCAGAGATTTACGCTTAATCCTGGAAGCGAAGGCTTCAAACATCACAGGCAATCGACTGGGGGTTGCGTACGCCTAGCACCAGCAACAACTTCACAAGACTTCAGAGTAGCATCCTTTTTCTGAGCAACATTATTTATAGCAAGGGTGAGCACTTGTCGTACTCAGCAAGTGTGGAAAAAGATATGAATGCAAAGGCTTTATAGTGGACTGGGCTATAAGCATTTAAGCAATTTTAGTTGGTCAAGTTTTATTAGCACCTGATTACTAATAAAGTATAAGTTTATACCAACCCACATTAAGCATAAGATAAGAAATACGCCACAAGCACATGGCAAGCATAACCATAGAAAACGATTTAAGTCCATCTTCAAGTTCAATTATCATGTGAGGGTCCAGGCCACTCTTGACCGTGAGCACGGCTAATCGATTAGTTTTACACTCTGCAGAGGTTGTACATCTTTACCCACAAGTCGCGTAAAAGTCCCGAAGAACTTTAAACCCAACCATGCGATGCCGCGGGCATCATACCACACTTCCGAGGTGTGATTGCATAGGGGACGCTACGAGGCCTTTACAAAGAGTCCTCCCGTGCGTATTAGTCCATAGTAGTATGTCATAGAGGCTATCTTTCGTACCACACTTCTATTACGGACGGTCGCCCATAGAGTACTTCCGTTCCAAGACCACTCCGAATAGAAGTAGCCATAAAAGCATTCCTCCGTCCCCAACCTACTATGCGAGTAATAACCACACAAAGACTTCCCTAATTAATCGGCCAAGACCAGAGCCATATAGTCCTTGTGGTTGCACTGTTGTCCTGGGTGGTTCTCCATGTTCCGATTAATCATATGGTCTTGTATTAAGCAATCAAAGGTATAGCATAAAGGTATAACATGATTCATCATTAATGTTCATTAAAACCACCATAACCCAGGTATAGCAACTAAGCATAGCTACCCAACATAAATGTAAACCCAAGTTAACAAGGAATGACAATCAAAGGCTAGGACAAACCTTAATATGAACCCATCAAAATTAATGCAAGCAATGCAAAGTGATTAATCATAGTTATTGGGACAAAAGATCAAGGACACACTTGCCTTTAACCAAAGTAATGTCGTTGCTCAGAATCTTCAACTTCAAGCTCTTCCAAACTTCTCGAACGACGTGCACTCTAAGCGCATCAATCATCGGGCACAACATACAAAGCAAACAAACACATATACTAAGAACAAAGCACCAATCATAAGAAAGCTTTAAAAGAACGCACTAAAGGATAGGCTCGATTAGATGGATCACTAAAGAACACAAAGTGTGCTTGGAAAGGCTTGGTTAGCTTTAAAGAGATGGTTGTGGAAAATTGAGCAAGGACCGGAAAGATCACACTTAGATAAAGCTTGATAAAGAACGTCTAACGAACCATTTGCATTTATGAGAGAGCAAGGCTATGAGCTAGGTTCATTTTAATTAACAAAACAAATATAAAGGATATTTCAGAAATAAAATACCCTATGTTGACATTAATGCTATATTAAACTTTATTTATGAAACCGGTGTAAAGAACTAGTCAAGTTTTATTAGAAAAGATTCATATATGAATTAACCGATTAAACATTTAATTTAGAAAAACTAAACTATATGAACAATCTAAACGAAACTTTGTAATTCGAGTTCATCATATTATTATCAAAAACAGTATTAAATTGGTATTAATCAAGATTAACATTTATTTATAAAGCCGGAGTAAAAGCCTAATCAACTTTTAATTATAAAAGTTAATTAATCATTAAGAAAATTAATATTTGACTTATGGAAAACCGAGTAAAGATCTAATTAGATTTTATTCATAAAAGCATGTAAAGTAATCGTTAATCAAATTAAATTTGATTATGAAAAACGATATATAGATCTATATAGCTTTTATTTGGAAAAGACATGTATATCTAGTCACTAATCAAAATTAATATTAATTTTATTTTCAGAAACAAAACATGGTGAAAACACTCCACTATTGCGTGCTTTACATTATTATGGACCTAACGCAACTTGAACGGATGAAATCGGAGCTAAAACATAGAAGATATGAGCAAAACAAGATTGAAAGGACCTAGTCGCAATTAACCATAGATTTAAAGGGTTAGCAGAGAAGATCTGTAAGACACATGCAATAGTGCGAGCAAAACTATTAGAGCTCAGGGTTAGATCTGAAAAAGGATCTCTGGTGGATCTAATTGCAGGAATCTACAAGATCTAAGGGGTTATTGATAAGAGATGCAAGAGACAAAAAAACGAAACGGAAATATGGGTTACTCAGGGGGCTAGATGCAAAAAAGGCGGCCTCTTCTTCCACCTCTGGACAGAGATGCAAACAGGGGGCGGCGGCTCTGATGGGGTGGCGGCGCCGGCGACCAAGGCCGCAAGGAGCTCGGGCGCCTAGGGAAAAAGGAAGAGGAGACCGAGGGGACCAAGATTGTGTGCTCACCTTGGAAGGGGGCGAACGGGGGCGGCCGGAATCGAAGAAGATGCGGAGCTCGGCGACGGCCGGCTGGGCTCAACGCGAGTTGGGGGCTCCGGCGGTCTAGAGGTCGAGGGAGCAGGCGGGATACGCTCGGCTCGGCGCAGCAGTGCGCGTGACGGCATCCGTTTGCCTCGAGGAAGGACGCACGGCGAGGAAACGCGCGGCGGCGCTCCTTCGGCCTGCGGCTCCGTGGTGGCGGCGCGGCTCGCACGGGCGGCGCGGCGAGGGAGGGAGACTAGGGCACGGCGGGCGGCGCGGCTAGGGCTCGGCCTTTATAGGCGCGCGGCCCTAGGCGCCCCGTGCGCGCACGCCCGCAGCCCGGCCGGCGGCGCGCGGCCGCGCGGCGGCCTCTGGCTTGGCCAGATGGGCCCCGCCGGGCCTGGCCCCCGGGTTGGCGGAGCGGGTTGGGTCGAGCCTCGGGCTCGGCCCAATCCGGTAGGTAGGGTTTTTCTTTCTTTTTTTGAAAGTATTTCCAGTGCGAAAAATAATCCAGAAAAAGCTGTGAATTATTTTAAAGCACGAAAATACTCAGAAAATCACACAAATTCCAGGAAAATGCCTAGAGATAGATTAAGACATGAACAATCCAAATAAAGCATTTGGTGCTCATGAAAAAGATTTTAGAGCCTTCTAATAAATAGAGATAGCTCAAGGAAAATGAGAATAAATTCCAGAAAAATCCGGAAAATTCTCGGGAAAGTTTGGACAGCTTCTAAACGCATTTTTGAAACCTTTTTGCACTCAAGAACCACTAGATGCATCGGCATGAATGCAACACACATAACTTTTATTTAATTCAGAAAATCAATCAAAGGATTTTTCCTATACTATATTCCCTGTAAAGAAAAATAAATGTTGAATTTTTTTTAAAATTATGAGAAAATCATTATTTAATTATTCTTTCTATTCACATCCTGAAATTGGAAATTTCAGGGTGTGACACAAGCCCCCGATCATGTCGAGGGGGAGGGTTTTGTGACATGAGAGAGAAGAAGGTAGTGCTCGAATCATAGAAGATGACTTCTTGAAATATTTATTTATTTATTCTGAAAAAGTACAAAGGAAGGGAATACATAGCTGGAATTCAAAAAACTTTTCTACGGATAGAATCGTCGTAGATGCTCCACGTTCCAAGGGTTTGGTACTCCTTGTTCGTCGCTCCATTGAAGGCGATAAGTGGATGGGCTGACAACTTCAGTAACGATGAAAGGTCCCTCCCAAGGGGAAGAGAGCTTGTGCATGCCGTCGGTCTTCAGGATGCGCCTGAGGACGAGGTCGCCAACATTGAAGGAGGTTTTTTTGACGTTGCGGTCGTGATATCGTCGAAGTTGTTGATCGTGACGGGCTTGTCTCATGACGGCAACAAGTCTCTATTCTTCGAGGCTATCAAGGTCGACGCGGCGTGTTTGCTCGGCCTCTCCTTCCTCGTAGAACTGGATGCGTGGAGCTCCAAAGGCGACGTCGGTAGGTAGAACAACTTCTGATCCGTAGACCAGAAACAAGGGTGAGAAGCTCGTGGCAGAGCTGACTTGAGTCCTTAGACCCCAAATCACATGCGGTAGCTCGGCTAGCCACCCAGTGGTATAGTTGGAAGCGTCATCGTAGATACAATCTTTAAGAGCCTGGAGGGCCATGCCGTTGGCTCGTTCGACCTGGTCATTGCACTGAGGGTGGGCGTCCGAGGAGTAGTAGACGTCGATAGTGTTATCTTGGCAGAAGTCCCAGAAGACCGAGCCAGTGAAAGCTTTGCCCAAGTTGGTGATTATCCTGTTGGGCACACCAAAGCGATGCGTAATGTCTCTGATGAAGTTTGCGACTTCTTCTGATGTTACTTTCGCAACAGGTCGGACTTCAGTCCACTTGGTGAATTTGTCGACGGCGACCAGAATATGTTTGTAGCTACCTGGAGCGGCACGAAATGATCCTACAACGTCGAGACCCCACATAGCGAAGGGCCATTACGAAGGGATGGTGCGTAGGACCTGAGCTGGCATGTGCTGCTGTTTGGCAAAGAATTGGCATCCTTTGCACCTCTTAATGAGGTCTTTAGCGTCGGTCATGGCCGTGGGCCGGTAAAATCTAGATCAGTATGCTTTGCCGACCAAGTTGGTGGATGTCGCGTGGCAGCCACACTCGCCACTGTGGATCTCAGCTAGGAGCTGTAAACCTTCTGATCTTAGGATGCACTTCATCAGGACACCAGTGGAGGGAGCTTTTCTGCACAGGTCGGTGCCAATCACGACGTAGTTAGCACTTCGTCGTGTGATGCGCTCTCTTTCTATTTTGTCATCAGGGACGAGCTGGTCGAGTATAAAGTCTATGAAGGGCTTGCGCCGATCATCTTCTTTTTCTGACATGAGCACGTCACGGGGAGGTGCTGTGTTTTGATCACTTGGAGGTGGTTCTGGGTTATCTGGGTCCAGAAGTTTGATTAAAGGCTTGTGTAGGTCTTGGACGAACATGCCTGCTGGGACTAGAGCTCGTCGAGAGCCTAGTTTAGAAAGTACGTCGGTAGCTACATTATTGTTTCGTGGAACGTGTTGAAACTCGATCCCTTCGAAGTGGCCTTCGAGCTTGCGAATCTCCGTGCAGTATGCATCCATCGTGTCCTTGACGCAGTCCCACTCCTTGTTGACTTGCTCGATGACGACCTTAGAATTGCCAAAAGCCAGTAGTCGCTTGATGCCAAGGGACACTGCTATACGGAGCCCGTGAATCAGGGCTTTGTACTCTGCACCGTTGTTGGAGGCCTTGTAGTGAATTTGCAGGACGTATTTAAGCCGCTCCCCCTGAGGAGAGATAAATAGCACACCTGCGCCTGCACCTTCGAGTTTGAGGGCACCGTCGAAATACATTATCCAGTGTTCACGCCACTCCTTGGGAGGAGGCATCTGGATCTCTGTCCACTTAGATATGAAGTCAGCGAGGATCTGCGATTTGATTGCTTGTCGAGGACAAAACTTGATGTCGAATTCTCCAAGCTCGACTGACCACTTGACAATGCGCCCGTTGGCGTCGCGGTTGCGGATGATCTCTCCTAAGGGGAACGATGACGGAACCACGATCTTGTGAGCTTGGAAGTAGTGACGAAGCTTTCTGGACATAATCAGGAGCACATAGAGCAGCTTCTGAGGTTGTGTGTAATGTGTCTTAGCATCGGCCAGGACCTCGCTTACGTAATACACAGGTCGTTGAATAGGATAGGCCTGCCCTTGTTTCTCGCTCGGCGATGAGAACTGTGTTGACCATATTAGTGGTGGCAGAGATGTAGAGTAGGAGAGTTTCCTTTGGGATTGGCGGAGTCATGATTGGTGGCGTAGTCAGGGACTCTTTGAGAGCCTCAAATGCTTTCTGGGCTTCATTGTCCCACACAAACTTGTCTGCCTTCTTCAATAGCTTGAAGAAGGGTAAGCCTTTCTCACCGAGCTTGCTGATGAAACGACCTAGGGCCGCCATCATTCCTGTGAGCTTCATGAGGTCTTTTTTGTTGGATGGCTTGGCCATCTTGCGAATAGCGTCGACCTTCGCGGGGTTAGTCTCGTTGCCTCGGTGTCCAACCATGAAGCCCAGGAGCAATCCAGACGGCACACTGAAGACGCATTTTGTTGGGTTGAGCTTCCACCGGAACTGTCGTAGGTTAGCGAAGGTTTCAGTGAGGCCGGCGATGAGCTTATCTTCCTTTGTGGTCTTGACAACCACATCGTCGATGTAGGCTTCAACGTTTTTCCTGATTTGCGACTTCAGGCACTTCTGAATTGCCTTCTCATATGTTGCTCCAGCGTTTTTTAGACCAAAGGTCATGCCCTTGTAGCAATAGATGCCATGAGGCGTTATGAACACCGTTTTGTCTTCATCGTCGGGATGTAGGGCTATCTGATGATACCCTGAGTAGCAGTCGAGGAAGCAGAGTAGAACGCTGCCAGCTGTGGACTCCACGACCTGGTCGATACAAGGAAGAGGGAAAGGATCCTTCAGGCAGTGCTTGTTGAGGTCGGTGTAATCGATACACATCCTTAATCCGCCAGTTTTCTTTGGTACAAGAACCGGGTTTGCGAGCCAAACCGTGAGTTTACATTCTCTGATGAATTCTGCAGCTAACAGCTTATAGACTTCTACTTCTATAGCTTGTTTTCTATCTTTTGCAACGCCGGAGCTTTTGCTTGATAGGTCGTGCAGTCTTGTTGACTTCGAGTGTGTGCTCATCCAGCTCCCTGGGGACACTAGGCATATCGGATGGACTCCATGCGAAGATGTTGGTGTTGTCCCTGAGGAAACTGGTGAGCGCGTGTTCCTATTTGGGGTCGAGGTCGGCCCCGATGACGACTTCTTTGGATGCGTCGGGCAACCTGAGGCAAACCTTCTTGACAGCTGGACTTGCGTCCAGGGCTGTGCTTGTGCGCTTCTGCTCTGGTACTTGTAAAGTGGATTGGTCAATCTTGGCGGCCTAAGCTACCATGACCGTTGCTGCGGCTTTGATCGCTGAATCTTTGGAGAGCTCGACGGTGGCGCTTTCACAGTTGTAGGAGACCATGATGTCCCCGAGGACGGAAAGGATTCCGTTTGGTGCTGGCATCTTCATGATGAGGTAGGTGTGGTGGGGTATGGCCATGAACTTGGCGATCATAGGTCGTCCGAACATAGCATGATATGAAGATCGGAAATCCGCAACCTCGAACATCAAGTACTCTGTACGGAAGTTCTCCTCTGTGCCAAAGGTTACTGGCAGGCAAACACGACCTATGGGGTACGTAGCCTTACCGGGCACGACCCCATAGAAGGCTCATCGCAGGCGGTCATCCTGTTGAAGTCGAACTCCATCTTGCGTAGCGTCTTTGTGAAAATGATATTCATGCTGCTGCCCCCGTCGATAAGGGTCTTAGGCAGGAAGGCTCCATTAACTATGGGGTTGACGACCAGCGAGCAAGTCCCGGGGTCAGGGATGTGAACCCAATGATCTTTCCTGGAGAAAGTAATTGGGAATTCAGACCAACGCAGAGGCTGCGGGTTTTCGGTATGGACGTGCCCGATCTCCCTGGCGTTTGATCGGGTCTGTCTGTTGCTTTTGGTCGCCTGGTGACCGCCGACGATGAAGTTGATCTCACGGTTGGCCTTCTGGAATGCACCATTGGGGTTGCCCCCTTTGGGTGCTGGTGGTGGAGTTCGTTCGTTCCAATTATTCTCGTGGCGGTTGTGGTCGTCATGGCGACATCGATCGTCGTGTCGATCATCTCGCCGGTCGTTGCGCTGGTCGTCGTGGCGATCATCACGACGATCACTCCTGTGGTTGTAACACCCTAATTTTACTAAAAATTTGGCTTTATTAAAATTGCTAGAAACCTTTAATAGCTTAAGGAATATAAGGTGGCTTTACTTTTCTTTTAGGCATTTAAAACTTTTCTAAAATAAAATTAATGAAACATAGGAATTAAATGTTGCATACATGCTAGAGCATTGTTTTTGATTGTCGGAATTCAAATTCGTCATTGAATTCTATTTGTTTGAATCCCTTCCAAAATACCTTTGCCCAATTCCTAAACCATCTACCTATCCTACTGCATCCAACCCAGCAGCCCAGCACCCGCAGCCCGCTCTAGCCCGCGTAGCGGCCCGAAGACCGCGGCCCGCACAACCCAGGCAGCAGCGGGCCGCGGCAGGCTCGGTCCCACACGACGCCAAGTGCGCATCGGCCCGCCGCCGGCCCGGCCAAGCCGCCGGCCCGTTTTCCCCACCGTCGCTCGCCCGCCAAGGCCGACCGACGGGGCCCACCCGTCATCCCCTACCCGCGGTCGTCCCCGACCCGACTCGACCGAGCCCTCCGCCGCCGCCGCGCCGCCGCCTCCCGAGTCCGCCTCCGACATGACCCCCGCGCTTGGCCCGCACGCCAAGGATCCGTCCCCGGCTATTTATAGCCGCCCGCCACCCCCCTGGACGCCCTCACCCGAGCCACCGCCTTTGCCCGCCCGTGCGCCACCGGAGCCAAACCCTAGCTTCCGCCGCCGCCGTTGAATCCCCGCCTCCGCCGCCGTCTCGTCGTCGCAAAGCCGTCCAAGACCTGCGCCTGGAGGTGAGCAACCCGCCCGCGCCGTTTGTCTTCGTCCTCGGGCACCGAGAGATCTTGCCGGAGTTCCCGAGCCGTGCCGCCGCGTCGTCCGGTCGCTCCGCCGCGTCGCCGCCGCTCTCGCCACCTCTAGTAGCTTCGGCTCGCTTTGCGCGCTACGCGTAGATGTTCCCCGCGCCTTGAGTCGTGCCCCCGGAGCCCGAGATCGAGTTCGCCGGCGAGCTCCGCCGCCGCTCACCGCCGGCCGCCGCCGTCGGCCGACGCGCCCCGCCGCTTGCAGTCGACTGTGGCCGTTAGATCAAGATCTAACGCGCCTGATTGAATCCCGCTGCCCGCATGCGACCGCAACCGTCAGATCTAGATCCAACGGATCTAGATCGGGTCAACCAAGTCAAGCCAGTCAAACCCAGCCGGTTCTAGCGTTTTTACAGAAAAGCCCCTGAGTTTTCTGATATTCACAAAGATACCCTTCCACCTTAGGAGATTTCTTGCAGTTTAGTCCTTTTATTTTATTTTAGTTCAGTTTATTTTTAAACCTTTACAAATTAGTCCCAGCACCTTCCATAGGGCGTATCTTGGTCGTTTTAGCTCCGATTTTAGCGTTCTTTATGTCCACGCGATCGTCTCGAAGCGTAGATTAGTTTTATGCCACTGTTTTGTACTGTTTGGTGACTGTTTCTTATTTATTCTTATTGTATGCTTGTATGTGATGATTTTGGACCGTAGAGAGCGAAGCGTTTGAAGGATTTGAAGATCAAGACGCGCCAGAGTTTGAGCAGCAGAGTTTTGTTGAAGGCAAGTCTTCCTTGTTGCATTCCCACTTGTCCTACATAACATGCATTTAAATTCACGGTTTTTACTTTTCCTACTCGCATTAACTTGATGGGAACCTATTAAGGATCATGCCTAGTCTTTTACTACCTTTACCTTGTTATCGGGTTATTTAAATTAATCTTGTGGTAGCTATGGCTTAACATGCTCAACTAGGATTGGTGTTAATCAAACTTGGATACTTTTATATTCTATGTTTCGTTTATGTTATTTACTTTACAAGACCACTCTATTATGATTAATCAGAACATGGAGAACCGCCCACGAAAAATAGTACAACCACAAGAACTAATGGGCAATGGTCTTGGCTGAATAATTAGGAACTTTAGCTTGGGATGGTCTTACCTGATAAGGACAAGGGATCGATGGTACTGTGGGGTATAGACTCGCTCTAGCAGGGGGTTGGGTGAGTTATTCTTTTTATGGTGGGGTATCGACCTGCTAGGGGACTTTATACCTTGCTAACCGATCCGGACCTTGTGGGTCACAACTTGCTAGGGAACCTTTGTAAAGGCCATGTAGCGTCCCTCTACAACCACACCTCGGTGGTGTGGTATGGTGCCTTGCAAATACCGCATGGTTGGGTTCAAAGTTCTTCGGAGCTTTTATGCTGCTTGTGGTGAAAGTGTACAACCTCTGCAGAGTGTTAAACTAATCGATTAGCCGTGCTCACGGTCAAGAGCAGCCTGGACACTCACATGATTAAATTATGAAACTTAAATGTTTAATTGCTATTTTATTCTTTATTTATGATGCTTATACCTTATTAATTGTGTTGGTGTGAACTTATACTCTTAGTAATCAGGTTGCTAATAAAACTTGACTCACTAAAATGCTAAACTGCTTGAACCCTAGCCATCCACCATATGGCCTTGCATGTTATGTTGTTCTCTCTTGCTAAGTACGTCATGTGCTCACGCTTGTTTATTCTCTTGCACCTACAATATCCGGATTGCTTCTCAGACTGGGAGAACTTTGAAGACATTCCAGGAGATTTCCAGGAGTTCTAGGTGTGCGTAGTCTTCAGTCAGCTGCTTGTGGAGGCGTTTTGTCCGCTGCGAGAACTCGTTCTTTAAGTTTCATTTAAGACTATGGTTTGTACTAACTCTTTATTCGTGTGGCACTGATTTTGGTACTCACAATGTCTAAGCGTGTGTGTAATTTGATCCTGGCGCACACGTGATCTATGCATTCGATTTTGCCTTTAAAACTGGGTGTGACACAGTGGTACCAGAGCCGTGTTGACTGTAGGAACGTTAGCCTAGATAGAAATGGTCGAACTAAGGATTTTATAATCATAGAAGCCTTCTCTTACATGCTTGCTTTACTTATATTAACCTTACTCTTGCTTTTGCCTCACTCTTGAGCTATCTGGATTCTTTACCTTGTGCTTGCTTTAGCTCTCATCCTTTTTGTCTTACCATCTATCTCATTCTGCACTGCACTACAGATGGTCCGCCGTTTGAAGACTTCTCATGCTGGTGCTGCCCACCAGTATGCTCTGCAGGAACAGTACAACGACTTCCAGGACGGAGACACGGATCGAGATGGAGCCTGCACCAGTGGTCGTCCCTGACCTCGTCATGGTGTCTGACGATGAGGAGGACCCAGAAGAGATGATCTCAAAAGAGGATGAGCCAGCTGATCAGCCCAACCAAGAAGAGCAGGCACCAGGAGAAGAACTGGAAGATCGCCCTGATCTAGAGATGGAGGAAGAAGAGCAAGAGCAAGAGCAAGATGAAGCAGCTGAGGAAGTGATTTGGGAAGTGTGCCACTACAGAGCTGATGGAGTGGGCATTCCCATGGCTGACCACCTGCGAGCTATGGTACTCCGCTTGGGCTATGATAAGGCCCCTGTTTACCATTGTGAGCTGTGGACTCATCCATGGTTCGAGCCCCATTAGGAGGTTACCGCCGTCCTGGAGGAGTACATTCCATGCCGTGGAGTGAAAGAGATGTCCAAGCATCATGATGTGGCTCACAGGACTACTATGAACGCTGGTATAGCAGAGTCAGCTCGGAGGGCGCTTTATGTGCTCTCTCACAAGGAGCGTGACAGGTTGGAGGATACCCACTGCCGGTACACACCCTTCAGAGCCAGTGGGGAAGCAAAGACCTACATCGCCCCAGCGCCAGCCTACGAAAGAATGCAGAACAATGTCCGGAGTTTACTTGCATCTGTTAACACCGCTTTGGACGACACCAACAATACTTTGTACGTGGCACAACAGCAGATCTTCACTCTGGAGTTGCAGAAGTGTGCCTTGGAAGCTGCACTGCAGAACAGGGAGCAGCCAGTTGTTCATGATGCCACAGAAGGATGCACCTCTCCGTCGCCCAAGAGACCACACTACGACTCCCCTGACGCCCACACAGATGCCATGCCAGAAGATAGTCCTTAGGCTTAAGTTAAGAATATGATCTTTTTGTAATCGCTAGTAGACGATCGGTTAAAGTGTGCTTAGTTTAGAAGAGTGGTTGAATGCTTGGTTTTGTGCTAAATGTTTGAGCTGGATTTTGTTTGAGTGCAATGTGTTGTGGAGTGATGACCACAACGACATTGGTTTAGTTGTAAGTTTGTGGGGGTCAACTTTCAGTCTCAATCAATTGTCTATCTTAATCCTTTTGTCCCTTTAAGTTTTTCCTTAATACAAATCCGAGAGCTCTAAATCTGTTCACGCAGCTTTCTGAGTCAGCTGCACTGTTTTAATTTTACCTCGGGCTACAGAAATCCGATTGCAGTAAATCTAATTGGAGAAGTTCAGAAATTTTGTGACTGATTTTCTGTGAAAAATTCATAATATTTGGGTCGATAATCAGAGAGTTATGACTGAAACATTACAGCCTCACGAATCTGTTAAACACTGGTGACCTACTTGACTTGTTTATTTTATAACCAGAGCCACAGAACTTCGATTGAGGTGATTCCAGTTGGTGTAGTTCCGTAATTTCATTACCTTTTATCAGTTCAAAGCTCATAATTTTTGGATACCCACACTGAGAGTTATGCCTGATTGTTTAGGGTCAACAGAATCTGTCTTATCTAAACGCCATTGCTATCTTATCTTTCTGAGTTTAACTCTTGGTGCAATCATCTAAAATAATGTCCCTAAGACTCAGATGGTGAACACCAGGTCAGGATCAGGAGTTGATCAACCAGCAGGGAATCGACCAGGAAGAGCACCCCAGCCAGCACAGATGGATCCCGCTATGCAGCAATTCGTGGAGGCACAGACCCAGCTTCTCCAGAACTTGACCAACACTGTAACGAACCTACAAGGCCAGGTCAACAATCCACCAGTACTGCAGCCGGCGCCTCGCAACAAGCACCGGGAGTTTATGAGTCACCATCCCCCCATGTTTACTCATGCCGCTGATCCGCTTGAAGCTGAGGATTGGTTGAAGACAGTGCTGAAGATGCTCACTACCTGTCAGTGTGATGACAGAGAGAAGGTCCTGTATGCTGCAGGACAACTTTAGGGGTCTGCATCCGCTTGGTGGGATGCGTATACTGCCGCTCATGCCACCCCAGACACTATCACCTGGGACGAGTTCACCACCAACTTCAGGAGCCATCACATACCCTCTGGAGTCATGAAGATCAAGAAGAAGGAGTTCCTTTCTCTGAAGTAGGGAGGAATGTCAGTGGCTGAGTACAGAGACAAGTAAACTGAGTTGTCTCGCTATGCAGCTGAGGAGGTTGCAGAAGATAGGAAGAAGCAGGAGCTGTTCCTGGATGGGTTAGCTGGTTCGCTGCAGTACCAACTTTTCAGCAGTTAGTTGATGCTGCCATCTGCTTGGAACACAAACGCAAAGAGCTCGGGGAGCAGATGAGGAAGGCCGCCAGCTCTGGACAGTTCGGGAGTGCGTCTCGCCCGCGCTTCAACCCACCGTAGAACACCCCGTTCTGCTTTGGGGGACCGGGTGGACACTTTGGGCAGCAGCAGTCCCCACGTCCTGCTCAGCAGTTCCAGCAGTCTGCCCAGCAGTTTCAGCGTTCCGTCCCTCAGACTCCATGCCCAGCTTCCCAGCAGAGTCAGCATAGGGCTCCAGTTGGCACACCTGTGAGGTCCGTGGCACCTCTGAATCCCGCCACCACTACTTGCTTCAAGTGCGGAGAGCTTGGTCACTATGCCAACATTTGCCTAAAGAGGAACCCTCCACACACACCAGTGCAGAACCAGCAGATGCAGCAGATGAGGAACGGGAATCAGACCTCGCAGACCAACAAGGGACAACAGAGCTATGCATGAGGCAAGGCGATGCACGTTGATGCTGAAGTCGCCCTGGAGAAACCTAGAGTAGTGCTCGGTATGTTTCTAGTCAACTCCACTCCTGCCTCAGTTTTATTTGATTCGGGAGCATCCCATTCTTTCATTACATCTCAATTCGTAGCTCAACATAATATACCCATCAGTCCCATGCCATGCCACATGCTAGTTACCTCACCTGGGGGGGGAATTGAAAGCTATATATAAATGCGACAACGTCAGTCTCAAGACTTTGGGCAGAGATTTCCGTGTCAATCTTATAATCTTGGATTCAAAGGGTATTGATGTGATACTGGGAATGGGATGGCTAACCGCGTGTGATGCAGTGATACAATGTGCTAAGAGATCAGTCCTTCTTACTAGTCCAGCTGGTGAAAGGTTTGAGTTTGTAGCAAATCCCGCACCATCAACAGCCAGTGCCGTGAATAAGCTTGATGGAACGGCCTTGGAAGACATACGAGTGGTGTGCGATTACCCGGATGTGTTTCCTGAGGAGTTGCCAGGTATGCCCCCTGACCGAGATGTTGAGTTTGTTATTGATCTTTTGCCTGGTACTGCTCCTATCTCTAACGCCCCTATAGAATGTCTAGTGATCAGTTACAAGAACTTAAAGCTCAGATTAAAGAATTAATGGGTAAAGGGTTCATTCGTGCTAGTTCATCACCTTGGGGAGCACCAGTTATCTTTGTGGGTAAGAAGGATGGCACACAGAGGATGTGTGTTGATTACATGTCTCTTAATGATGTTACCATCAAGAACAAGTATCCTCTGCCTCGTATTGAGGACTTATTTGATCAGATGAGAGGAGCCAAGGTGTTTTCTAAGATCGATCTGCGATCCGGTTATCATCAGATGAAGATCAGGCCTTCGGATATTCCTAAGACAGCTTTCACCACCAGGTATGGACTTTATGAGTACACAGTTATGTCCTTTGGGTTGACCAATGCACCTGCCTACTTCATGTACCTAATGAACAGGATCTTTATGGAGTATCTGGACAAGTTTGTTGTGGTGTTCATTGATGACATCTTGATCTACTCCAAGAACGAAGAGGAACATGAGGAGCATTTGAGGCTTGTGTTGCAGAAGCTGAGAGAGCATGAGTTATACGCAAAGTTCAGCAAGTGTGAGTTCTGGCTCAAGGAAGTGTCGTTTTTGGGTCACATCATCACCAACGGAGGTATTGCGGTAGATCCGAGCAAGTTTAGTGATGTGTTGAAATGGGAACCCCCTCGTACGGTGTATGAGATCAGAAGTTTTCTAGGACTCGCTGGTTACTACCGTCGATTCATTGAGGGATTCTCCAAGATTGTGAAGCCTCTCACCACACTGCTAGAGAAGGACAGGGAGTTCAAGTGGACTAGTGCATGTCAATCCAGTTTTGAAGAATTGAAGAAGCGGTTGACCACAACACCTGTTCTAGTGATGCCAGATCTGCAGAAAAGCTTTGACATCTATTGTGATGCATCTCGACAAGGTCTGGGTTGTGTGCTGATGCAAGAAGGTCACGTTATAGCCTATGCCTCTCGACAATTGAGGAAGCATGAGTTGAATTATCCTACGCACGATCTTGAGCTAGCAGCAGTGGTTCATGCATTGAAGATTTGGAGGCACTATGTTATGGGAACTAAGTGCCAGATATACACCGATCATAAGAGTTTAAAGTACATCTTCACTCAGAAGGATCTCAATCTGAGACAGCGTCGTTGGTTAGAGTTGATCAAGGACTATGATCTGGAGATTCACTATCACCCTGGCAAGGCAAATCTGGTCGCTGATGCCTTGAGTCGGAAGGGCCATACTAACATGGTTATGGTTATCCAGTTTCCTGATGAGTTGGTGAAAGAATTTGAAAGGCTCAACTTGAAGGTGGTTGCACATGCAGAGGGAGTGACTCTGGAGGTACAGTCTACTCTGGAGCAAGAGATACGCAAGTGGCAGTTAGATGATGCTAGAATACATAAAATCAAGGAGAGTATGAAACAAGGAGAAGCCCTAGATTTCACGGAGGATGAATAAGGAACTGTATGGTTTAAGAACCGGTTATGTGTGCCAGAGACAGGAGACCTCAGAGAGACTATCTTGAGAGAAGCTCACGACTCAACTTACTCTATCCATCCGAGCAGCACCAAGATGTACTAGGATCTCAAGCAGAGTTATTGGTGGTACGGTATGAAGAGGGATGTGGCCGCACATGTGGCTTGGTGTGACACTTGCCATCGGGTTAAAGCTGAACATCAGAGGCCACTGGTTTGCTTCAACCGTTGAAGGTGCCTGAGTGGAAGTGGGAAGAGATCAGAATGGATTTCATAGTGGGTTTACCCCGAACCCGAGATGGGTATGATTCGATTTGGGTCATTGTGGATCGTTTGACCAAGGTAGCTCACTTTATTCCGGTGAAAACCACGTATACAGGAGCTAAGTTGGCAGAGCTGTACATGTCCAGGATTGTGTGTCTGCATGGTGTACCAAAGAACATAGTGTCAGACAGAGGTACTCAGTTCACTTCTCGTTTCTGGGGGAAGTTGCATGAGTCTCTGGATACCAAGTTAAATTTCAGCTCAGCTTATCATCCACAGACAGATGGACAGACAGAGAGGACCAATCAGATCCTAGAGGACATGCTGAGAGCATGTGCACTTAAGCATGGTGGTAGTTGGGATAAGAGCTTGTCGTACACTGAGTTCTCTTATAACAATAGCTACCAAGCCAGTCTCCAAATGTCACCCTTTGAGGCTTTGTATGGAAGGAAGTGCAGAACTCCGTTGTATTGGTGTGAGACAGGCGAAAGGCAGTTGTTTGGGGCAGACATCATCAGAGAGGCAGAGAAACAAGTTCAGATCATCAGAGAAAACTTGAGGATCGCTCAGTCTAGATAGAAAAGCTATGCAAATGGTAAAAGGAGAGATGTGGTCTTTCAGGAAGGTGATTATGTGTACCTAAAGGTGTCACCTATCAGAGGTTTGCGTTGATTCAGAGTTAAAGGGAAGTTGTCACCTCGGTTTATCGGACCTTTTAAGATCCTTGAGAGAGTGGGAGAAGTGGCTTACAGGTTGGAGTTGCCAGTCCAGCTAGCTGATGTGCATGATGTGTTCCATATGTCTCAGTTGAAGAAGGGTTTTGGTCCTCACGACAAGGAGCTGTTACCCTTGGATGATCTAAATGTTAAAGAGGATATCACTATTGTTGAACACCCTATCCGGATATTGGAAACTATGACAAGGGTTACTAGGAATAGTGTGATAAAGATGTGCAAAGTACAGTGGAGTAATCATGCAGAGGAGGAGGCAACATGGGAAAGAGAGGATGAGCTGAAAGCAGAGTTTCCAGATCTTTTTCCCAATCTATCCGAATCTCGAGGACGAGATTCTTCTTAAGGGGGGGGGGATTTGTAACACCCTAATTTTACTAAAAATTTGGCTTTATTAACATTGCTAGAAACCTTTAATTGCTTAAGGAATATAAGGTGGCTTTACTTTTCTTTTAGGCATTTAAAACTTTTCTAAAATAAAATTAATGAAACATAGGAATTAAATGTTGCATACATGCTGGAGCATTGTTTTTGATTGTCGGAATTCAAATTCGTGTTTGAATTCTATTTGTTTGAATCCCTTCCAAAATAACTTTGCCCAATTCCTAAACCATCTACCTATCCTACTCCATCCAACCCAGCAGCCCAGCACCCTCAACCAGCTCTAGCCCGCGTAGTGGCCCAGCACCGCCAGCCGCGCAGCCCAGCAGCAGGAGGCCGCAGCAGCTTAGTCCCGCGTGGCGCCCGGCCGCGCATCGGCCGCCGGCCCGGCCCGGCTAAGCCGCCGACCCGTTTTTCCCGCCGTCGCTCGCCCACCGAGGCGGACCGACAGGCCCACCCGTCATCCCCTACCCGCGGTCGTCCCCGACCCGACTCGACCGAGCTCCGCCGCCATCGCCCGAGCTCCGCCTCCCGCACGACCCCCGCGCTTGGCCCGCACGCCAAGGATCCATCCCCGGCTATTTATAGCCACCCTCCGCCCCCCCGGACGCCCTCACCCGAGCCGCCGCCTTTGCCCGCGCCCGTGCGCCGCCGGAGCCAAACCCCTAGCTTCCGCCGCCGCCGTTGAATCCCCGCCTCCGCCGCCGTCTCGTCGTCGCAAAGCCGTCCAAGACCCGTGCCTGGAGGTGAGCAACCCGCCCGCGCCGTTTGTCGTCGTCCTTGGGCACCGTAGCGCCCGGGAGATCTCGCCGGAGTTCCCCGAGCCGCGCCGCCGCGTCGTCCGGGCCGCTCCGCCGCGTCGCCGCCGCTCTCGCCGCCTCTAGTAGCTTCGCCGTTTCGTGCACTACGCGTAGATGTTCCCCGCGCCTTGAATCGTGCTCCGGAGCCCGAGATCGAGTTCGCCCGGCCGAGCTCGCCGCCGCTCACCGCCGGCCGCCGCCGTCGGCCGAAGCGCCCCGCCGCCCCGCCGCTTGCAGTCGACTGTGGCCGTTAGATCAAGATTTAACGCGCCTAATTGAATCCCGCCGCCCGCATGCGACCGCAACCGTCGGATCTAGATCCAACGGATCTAGATCGGGTCAACCAAGTCAAGCCAGTCAAACCCAGCCGGTTCGGGCGTTTTTACAAAAAAGCCCCTGAGTTTTCCGATATTCACAAAGATACCGTTCCACCTTAAGAGATTCCTTGCAGTTTAGTCCTTTTCCTTTATCTTAGCCCAGTTTCTTTTTAAACCTTTACAGATTTGTCCATGCACCTTCCATAGGGCGTATCTTGGTCGTTTTAGCTCCGATTTTAGCGTTCTTTATGTCCACGCGATCGTCTCGAAGCGTAGATTAGTTTTATGCCACTGTTTTGTTCTGTTTGTTTTGTTTGGTGACTGTTTCTTATTTATTCTTATTGTATGCTTGTATGTGATGATTGTGGACCGTAGAGAGCGAAGCGTTTGAAGGATTTGAAGATCAAGACACGCCTGAGTTTCAGCAGCAGAGTTTTATTGAAGGCAAGCCTTCCTTGTTGCATGCCCACTTATCCTACATAACATGCATTTAAATTCACTATTTTTACTTTTCCTGCTTGCATTAACTTGATGGGAACCTATTAAGGATCATGCCTAGTCTTTTACTACCTTTACCTTGTTACCAGGTTATTTAAATTAATCTTGTGGTAGCTATGTCTTAGCATGCTCAACTGGGATTGGTGTTAATCAAACTTGGATACTTTTATATTCTATGTTCCGTTTATGTTCTTTACTTTACAAGAGCACACTATTATGATTAATTGGAACATGGAGAACCACCCAGGAAAAACAGTACAACCACAAGAACTAATGGGTAATGGTCTTGGCTGAATAATTAGGAACTTTAGCTTGGGATGGTCTTACCTAATAAGGACAAGGGATCGGCGGTACTGTGGGGTATAGACTCGCTCTAGCAGGGGGTGGGTGAGTTATTCTTTTATGGTGGGGTATCGACCTGCTAGGGGACTTTATACCTTGCTAACTGGTCCGGACATTGTGGGTCACAACTTGCTAGGGAACCTTTGTAAAGGCCATGTAGCGTCCCTATGCAACCACACCTTGGTAGTGTGGTATGGTGCCTTGCAAACATCGCATGGTTGGGTTCAAAGTTCTTCGGAGCTTTTACGCTGCTTGTGGTGAAAGTCTACAACCTCTACAGAGTGTTAAACTAATCGATTAGTCATGCTCACGGTCAAGAGCGGCCTGGACACTCACATGATTAAATTATGAAACTTAAATGTTTAATTGCTGTTTTATTCTTTATTTATGATGCTTATACCTTATTAATTGGGTTGGTACGAACTTATACTCTTAGTAATCAGGTTGCTAATAAAACTTGACTCACTAAAATGCTAAACTGCTTGAACCCTAGCCATCCACCATATGGCCTTGCATGTTATGTTGTTCTCTCTTGCTGAGTACGTCATGTGGTCATGCTTTGTTTTTCTCTTGCATCTACAATACCCGGATTGCTGCTCAGACTGGGAGAACTTTGAAGGCATTCCAGGAGATTTCCAGGAGTTTTAGGTGTGTGTAGTCTTCAGTCAGCTACCTGTGGAGGCATTTTGTTCGCTGCGAGAACTCGTTCTTTATGTTTCATTTAAGACTATGGTTTGTAATAACTCTTTATTCGTGTGGCACTGATTTTGGTATTCACAATGTCTAAGCTTGTGTGTAATTTGATCCTGGCGCACACGTGATCTATGCATTCAGTTTTGCCTTTAAAACTGTGTGTGATAGTGGTCGTCTCGTCTGTCGTTGCGGTCATCGCGATGGTAATCATCGCGCCTATCATAGCGGCGGTAGTCGCGACGATAATTACGTTGATCCCTATCATCGTTGCGAGGATAGGGCCTGCGATCATGGTAATCTCGTCGATCAGGTCGACAGTTACGGTTGTCGAAGCGTTGGCCACCGTTCTGGTCATCGTTGTTGCTGCTGCTAGTCCTCTTGGAGGTAGACGGGACCCCTAGGGCGCGCTTCAGTTGTTCGGACTCCCTCATGGTGTGTTTAGCATCGCGGTGGAATTGGCACTGATCATCCATGACCATGTTGAAGTCGCCTTCAAGGAAGGTGGAAGGTCTTGGTGGATCTGCTACATAGGCCTCACCAGATCGCTTGCGGGACCTAGTGCCTCCGTCGTTGTGGTCTTCTCCATTGAAGTCGTGCATCACCGCGTCTTGTGTGTCAACCTGTTTATCGACGTAGGCCATGAGGTCACTGATGGTGTGTGCGTCAGCTTCATGAATCTTCTTGAACAGCTTGATGTTGGTGATCCCCTTTTTATAGTAGGCAATGACGTCTTTGTCTTTGACACCTACAAGGGTGTTGTAGTTCTCGAAGTAGCGGTTGGTGTATTCTCGAAGAGTTTCGTCGCGACTCATCCTCACTCTTGCGAGGTGGTGGGTGTTACCGGGACGATTATAGGTCGCCTGGTAATTGGACGTGAAAAGGCGAGACAATGTTGCCCAAGGGGTGATGCACTCTGCTGGGAGATTGTCGAGCCACAGGAGTGGTGCCTTGCCCATCACAAGGGGGAAGTATCCCTCCATGTGGTCTTCATTGCCTCCAGAGGCACGTGCCGCAATTCTATACATCTTGAGCCATATGCTTGGATCAGAGCGACCGTCGTACTTCTCAATAGCCGGCTTGAAGTCCTTTGGGTACCTGATCGTCCGGAGACATCGTGAAAATGCTGGGAAGTTATTAACCGATCCCGGGCTTGCTGATGGGGCGTGAGCCGCAGGGATGACATAGAGGTCGTCGGGAGGGCCATTGTCTTGGTCGTATTGGGCGCTTCACAGGAGTTCCTGGTCGTGCATGATCCAGAGATCTGTGGCTAGAATGAGGTTGATGGCATCAAGGGTGTCAGGAATCCCATGCTCGCGGTCGTAGTTAGCATGCCGTCCTATCTTCACTTCGTCTCTTATGCGGTGACGTTGGCTTCCTTCTACACGATTGGCCGGAACTGGAGAGGCTGAGCTCCTGCTTTGTGTCTTGGGTTTGGAGCGGCATTCCCCTGGATGTTGGCAGCGTTGGATGCGTTGTTGACGACGTTGACAGCGGCATTGGCCGGGGCGTTTGCCGGGGCATTAGTTACTGGGTTAGCTAGAGCATTAGCTGCAACATTAGTTGCGGGATTGACCGGCTGCACCACTTTGTTTTCTCCTCGTCCCTCTTCGGCCACTGGCTCGAGGGGACCCTGGCTGCGTCGTCGTTGGTAAGGACGTTCCGATCTACTCTTGGAGTAGGAACTTGCTGGGGATCTGCTGTATCCAAGACTTCTTTCTTGGATCTGTGTAGCAGTGACGCGAACGTTGGTTTGGAGAAGTCGGACTGCTGGAGAATCTTCGAGGTGATTTAGAGCAGCAAGAGCGGCTCCCAAGTTGGTTTGTGGAGAGTTGTAAACTTTGAGTCTGTCACGCTGGAAATCCCTGAGGAGGTCTCTTGCGCGGATTCGGTTGGCACGAGGTGGGTCATCGTGGCATCGTTGCTAAGGGGCAGCTGATGCCGCAGGTGCTTGTTGCCCGGCATTTGCGTTGACCTGTCCCGCGTTGAGCGGTTGTTGACCTGGTTGTTGGCCTGCACCTGGGGCAGCAGTGGCGCTCTCTTGTTGTCGTCGGACAGCTCTGGCGGCATTAGCGTTCTCACGCTCTTGGCGTTGTTCATCTGTTTCTCCATCTTGCGGCGATACATCCGCAGCGATGACCAAGATCTTGCGATCTAGGGTCTCGAGCTCCTCTCTCAGATAGTTCAGGGAGATGGTTGTGCGGGCGATTTGAAACGCGAGGCGATCCAGAGATGTCTCTCGGTTTAGCTGGCGGTGGTGGGCCGCAGTAAGAGGTCGACAGAGCTTCTTGAGGACACGGCACTGGTGTGCAGTGTGTTTAGGATTCTCGTGGATCGGGCAGGGTTCGTCGAGGTGGCTCCTGCAGCTTCCACGATCTTGGGTCTTGGGTCCAGATTCGATCTGGATCTTGCACTTCATGCAGCGTGATGCCACGTGAGCTGCGTTTCGGAAACCAAGAGGCATGCTGGATGAAGACGAGGTTCTGCAAGGGCGCTTGATGCGTTCGCAGACTTTGATCGTGTTGGAGAGAAAGTCTTCAACACGATTGATCCCAGCGATCAGGTCGCTTGGAGTGGGAGTCTGACGACAGATCTGTTTCGATTTGCTGGTCAGTGGTGACCGCGTTGCCTTCAATGACGAGGCAGACGGCTGGAGCGGTGGGTTCCGACGGCATCGAGCCAAAGCGGATGTCGACGGGATTGGCGAGGAAGTTCGCCATGCTCTCCGGGAAGATGACGCCGTTGGTCGAAGCCATCGAGTTGCACGAAGAACCTTAATTCCTCCCCTACCTGGTGCGCCAACTGTCAGATGGTGAGATCTGAACAGCCCACGGGGGTGTTAATCTCCGTGGTTTAGTTGTTCGGCGGGGCGGAATCTAAGGCTAAGAACTCGAAGGTCGCACACAAGTACGCGGAGCACGGAAAACACGACGAGTTTATACTGGTTCGGGCCTCCAGAGAGTAAAACCCTACGTCCAGTTGTTGGTGTAGATTGCTTGGGGATTGCGTATGAGTACAAGGGCCGCGTCGTCCGCCTTATATTGGCCAGCGGATGAGGTCGGTTCCCAAACTCCTAGTCGGTTACGACCAGGATACCTAGGTCTACATTACACATCTTGCCATATCCCGTCGACCTGCTTTGGGCGAAATCCACCGAGGTCTTGTCTTGTACGCCGAGTCTTGAGGTCGTGATGTATTAGGTCGTCTGGGGTATCTTTTGGAAGGTCTTCAGGAGGTCGTGTGGGCCGCCAACTAGGTCAGTTGGGCCCACTGACAGGTAGGTGGGTCTTCTAGTAGGCTGGACCCACTTGTCGGGGACGGTCGTGAGCCTGGTCGGTAGGGACCCAGGGGTACCCATGTCTCACAGTTTTGATGGTGGTTTTTGATGATGTGGCGGCGGGCCCGCATGTCAGGGGTGGGCCCCACAACCTTTCTTCTCCCCTCCTCCGCGCCATCTCCTCTCCTCCACCATGCCGTCGCTTCCTCTCCTTCCTGAGCTCCGCCTGCTCTCTCCGCCATGCTCTCCCTGTGCCACACCTACTTTCCACAGATCGAGCAGCTCACCGGCCGTGGCCTTGCCTCTGCATGGCGCCAGCCTCGAGCTTGGGCACCAGCGGCAGGGGTAGGGCGGCCTCCAACCCACGGCCTCTTGTGTCAGAGCGTGGATCCGTGTTTGGAGCCACCGCCGGAGCGGGGCGCGGGTTGGAGCAAGTGTAGGCGGAGGGGCCGAACCCCGGCCTCCGACGGTGCTCCTGAGGCGTCGAATCCCCATTGCGGTGGCCGGAGGGGTGTCCGGGCACGGGGTGGCAGGAGGGTTGGTGGGACACCCGTGCATCTCGTCGCTGGCGTGCGGGGAGGTAGAGTTTGCGGCGAGATGGCCGCCGGCGATGGCCCTATCCATGGGAGGTGGGGCGTCGCCCAGGGAAAGAGATAGGCGGCCGGGGAGAGCAGGTGGAGCTCGGGGAGTAGTAGAGGAGGCGGCAACGTGGTGAAAGATGAAGGGAGAAGAAAGACTGTGGGACCATACCCTGACATGTGGGGCCCACTGCTACGTCATCCAAAACCACCATCAAAACTAGCGAGAGACCAAAAATAGACTGTTTAGATACTTCAGGGACGTAGGATACCTGATTTTCCGCATCAGGGACTGAAGCCAAACCTCGGTGATAGTTGAGCGACGGTGAAAGGACATTTTCCTACTTGACATAAATGACGTATAAAGGTGTAGTTGGGCTGTAGTTGGTGTTCGCACCCCAATTGGTGAATTTTTTATAACTTTTTAATCATATTGCAAAATTGTACGACCATTTGAAAATTTATCAGATTTGACCACCATCCGCCGTGCGCCACAACAGCCGCCATGCGCCACAGCGGTTGCAGGTCCAACCGCCGTAGCCCATGGCGGTTGGCATTAACGCCGTGGGCCATAGTGGTCGTAGACGGCAGTTGCAGGAGCCGTAAGGCGGCAGGCCGCGGCCATGCAACTGCCGTGGGCCACGGCGGGTCCATGAATCCAACCGCCGTGGCCCACTGCGATTGGATTTTTTTAAATTTTTTACAAGAGAAAACACACACATTTGCAATGGCATGTACGACGCTTGTACAACCCTAACAAAACGCCTTACATACTGATAACTTGACTAAGGGAATTTAGAAATTTCATTACAACATTCCTAATTAATCTAGTTGTACGAGAACTGCCCGGAAGCATAGAGCCACCAGAGTGTTGTGACAACATGTAGTAGTACCCAGGTGGGGGTGGAGGTGGTGAAGGTGCAGGGGACCAATCTTTCGGAGGGGGTTGTTCTTCTTGTGGCATTCATAAGTGCAGGTCGAACATGTGTAGCACCGGTCATCTCCTGGGCTAGACGATGGATCTGGAGAAGCCAGTGCCTCCGACAGCTCCCGCTTCAGGTTGTAGATGACAATGTCCTCGAGGTAGTTGATGTACAGTTGATAGGGATCAATAGCAGGTGGATCCACCCATTGCAAGAAACCGCAATTCTCTGATTGGATGGAGACTGCAAAAGGCAAGAAAACGTTAGCAAACCAAAGAAACATGATGAACAAATTTGTGGACATTGCTTACCCATGCATGTGGGCAGTACCAAAAGCGACAACCGGAGTTGTTCCATCCTTGATACACTTGAATCACACAAAACTCACCGTGTGAACACCTAGGCCGCAACACCGTTTGCTTCGGGTGCGTAGCTTCTAACATCACGTATCGATCTGAAGTCACTCTTGCCTTTCAGTGGGAAATTGGCTTCGAAATCTTCTGATTGCTGATGCCACAACTCAGGACTGAAATCGTGTTCATCCCCCACTCCACGAAGACATTGTTGAATGTTGTGAAATGAAGGCAATAGGGTGAATGGTGCTACATATATGAAGAAGGAGGCTGGCTGGTTGGTGGGCCATTCGATCCGTGGGAAGGGAAACAAAGCAGTGACTCGGAGAAAACACACCCTATTACTAGGGCACTGTCACATTGTGGGCCAGTCGATCCATGGGAGGGGAACTCGTCAGTGACTCGGAGGAACACTACAAGAAACACGCCGATTAGTGACGCAAAAAAGGTTGTTTCTCGTCATAAACCACGATTAGTGATGCCGGTTGTTACAAAAACACTCTGTCATTAATCGAGTGTCACAAACCGCGATTAATGATGAGACCTTATTTCGTGGTGTCATGAGTTTAATGACGCGTGAAAAATCATCTATACAATGTGTCATAAGTTCGGTCCTACAGCTTTGCCACGCTGGGCAGAATCTGATGTGGCATGCCAATTGTGACAAATCGTATGCGTCATAAAACGAATTTGGCCCGTTTGTAGCTGGGTTGAGCCCAAAACTGTTCCTATAGGCTGACGTTGTTCATATAGCCGAAAAAGATTTTGTTGGGCCCAATTGTAGCTTTATTAGATGGAATTTGATTAGGTCGGGCCCGTTTTGGTCGGGTCGAGTCCAACAGAATTGTTCATCAAGCACGACCATATTGTTCATCACATCACAAATTATTACAAGATAACAGTATCACAAGGAACATTGATTAACAAAGCTAAATCTAGTGCATAATCACAAGAGCAAGTGGAGATTTGATCTAATGATCTTGACATCTTCATCTTTTACTGCTAAGCAGTAGACGAAGGAGGTCCTCACTGTCTTCAGTTAGCTTCTGCAACCTCTTCATCTCAACAGACTGCATTTTCATAGTTGATTCTGATTCTTTAGTCTTCTTCTTCAAGGTACATAACTCTTTCTGGTGAGCAACAAACCCCTATCGAAGTTGTACCCCATCCTGATTGGGAGCGTCAACTCGCTCTTCATCAACACTACTACATAAGGATTTGGTACCCATTCTTGAGTACTCGGGTGCCTCTGTTTTAATTTGTTCGGGAAGAAGCATCATTGACTTGGTAGCTTCCATCTAGCAACAGTGGATCCCAAGTCATATTAGGACCTTGTAATTGATTCGAACTAAGGAAACAAAGGTGTTATGTTTGCTACCTTGGAGCATGTCTGAACATGAGCGACTTTAGATGTTGATCCTTTGACCCGCTAAAACAAGTACAAGAACAAGAGGTATGGGTTGAGATCATTCGCAATCGAAAACAAGGAGGTGTTAAGTTTGTTACCTTGGAGCAGGTCTGGATAGGAGCGACTTCAGATGTTGACCCTTTTGCTCGCTGAAACAAGTACATGAACAAGAGGTAAGGGTTGAGATCATTCGCAATCAGAAACAAAGAAGATGTTGAGTTTGTTACCTTGGCGCAGGTCTGAACAGGAGCGACTACAGATGTTGACCCTTTGGCCCGCTGAAACAAGTTCAAGAACATGAGATAAGGGTTGAGATCATTAGCAATCGGAAGAATAAGTTGACTTGGAAGAATCTCTTGCCATAAGGAACAAAAGATCCACAATCACCGAAGCATGCAACAACAATATTCAAAGGCAAAGAGCATGGGGAAGCAGTCCAACGATTTCATCTACAAATTTCTACAAACCAAAAATATGTTGACTTGGAAGAATCTCTTGCAATAGGGAACAGAAGATCAACAATCACCTAAGTATGCAACAACAATATTCAAAGGCAAAGAGCATGGGGAAGCAGTCCAACAATTTCATCTACAAATTTCTACTAACCACAAATAAGTTGACTTGGAACAATCTCTTGCAATAGGGAACAGAAGATCCACAATCACCGAAGCATGCAACAATAATATTCAAAGGAAAAGATCATGGGGAAGCAGTCCAACAATTTCATCTACAAATTTCTACAAAGCTCAAATAAAATGACTTCTAACAAACTCTTGCGATAGGGCACAGTAGATCCACAATCACCCAAACATGAAAGAATATTATAGAAAATCAAAGAGCATGACGAAGCAATCTAATTGTATCGATCAATACAGGAAGGAGACCGCATACCTGACGAATAGGACGAGAAGAAGGTGCCGCTGCTAAATGCCGTCTCGATTTAGCAGCCCGACCTTGCGCCTTCAGCATGATGTTCTGCGCAATTGTTGCAATCCGTGGCCGCCAGGGTGAGCCTTGGGGGAGCCGATGGAGCAATGAGTTTGAACCATCTTGCAGCTTCAAGGACGTTGCTGAGGAAGGCCGCCACTCGTAGGAGAGGAAGGCCACCACTCGTAGCAGAGGAAGTTGTCGTTGGTAGCTAGGCCGCCGTTGCTGCTTCAGCCACAGATCCCTCTTCGGCGGTCGAGGAGAAGATCCCCTGATTTTGTAAAATTACCAGGAGGGAATTGGGAGACCTGGTTTCCCTCTTTGTTTTGTATATAAACGAGGAGGACGAGAAGGATGAGTGGGGAATTCAAAATTTCAAGTCCCGCCTTTGTGGTCCAAAGCGGGAAATGAAAGACGTTGGATCATGAACCCAAACGTCAGTGACCCAAACGAAAGACCGCTTGGGTGTCGGGCCCAAACGTCAGTGACCTTACTCAGAGAGGCAAGTTGTTGACTGGGTTGTCTGTGCCACCATGGATCATGGAATTGACAAACACACACAGGACTATACTCTACTTCTTATTCACGTTAGATTGATGATTTGATTTTTGCATTACAAATGTACTCACTGCAACAAAATAACATACCATTTCAACTGTTTGTTAAATGACTAAAACACTTAAATAAAACATTAAAACTATAGGGGACCTGAAAGGACCTTGTGATGCCTAGAGTGGGGGGTGAATAGGATCACTTCAAATTTCTGAAACAAATGCAGCGGTTAAAACTTCTGTCGGTACTACCGATGCTGTGCCTGAACTACCGAGGGGTCGGTACTTCCGGTACCGGACTAGTACTACCGACAAGTCCGAGGTGACTAAAATGAAATTTGAAAAGTAAAGCGATTCTAGCAATTCTATTTGAATCAAAAGCTTAGTTTAGGGACTAAGAACCACCTGCAACCAAAGATATGAGTTGGAACACACCCAATTTAGAGATCGGGCTTAAACAAGTTCTAGGGTTAGAGGGAGGCAAAGAATTCAAGAAAGCAAATGTAGACACAAGAATTTAATCCGAAGTTCACTCCCACAAAGGAAGCTACGTCTCCATTGAGGATCCCACAAAGGGAGGGCTATCACCAAAAGCCTCTTTTCCTCACCCAATCCTCACCAAGGAAGATTGGTGCTCACTAAGAATTCTCCACCAAGGAGAGGGTAATACAAATGATCCTGGGTGCTCCACACTAAGAGAGCACTCAACGGGAGACGCCTGACTGTCCAGAAGCAAGCTTCAAGAATAACAAACACAAATAAATTGCCCGGAGATGCTTCAAGTGCTCTTGAGATGGGGAAATTTGAGGGGGCTCTCAAAGCTTCTCTAATCCTCACTAGGAATCACTTCTATACCCGAGCCCTAGCTCAAAGGAATCAAATCTTGGCTCTAGGAGGAAGGGTAGAAGTTGAGTGAATGCTCAAGTGAGGATTTGTCCCGTGGTTGGTCAGCAATGAGTGAGGAGGGAGAAGAGGGGTATTTATACTAAGCCCTGAAAAACTAGCCGTTATTGTGCAAAAATGGGTTTTATCGGTACTTCCGACACGGGTCGGAACTACAGAGGGGTGCCCCAGAAACCTAACAGTGGAGCCATATCGGTAGTTCTGACCCCGAGTCGGTACTACCGAGGCCCTGGCTAAAACTCGCCAGTGAAGCAATATCGTTACTACATACCCGGGGTCGGTATTACCGACAAAAGCTGAGAGTTAAATAAAAGAGGAGCAACTGTGCACGTGTCGACTCGATTCTCTTGTCACTCACTTGGGTCATCTCCTAAAGCACTTTTAGCATCTCTTGGCGATCAATTCGGATCCCCCTTTATAGTACGGTGTTTCCTATACTCAAATGCAAAATAAAAAATAAATTAAGCCTTGACTTGAGTTGAAAACACTGAATTGGAGTTGGGGCCCTCTTTTGGTCAAAACCATGATTTTCAATAAAGTAAATCCTGCACACATCTTATTCAACCATTAAATACAATAAATTGTGTTTGTCATGATCACCAAAACAATTAGGGGCCAAGATGCACTTTCAATCTCCCCCTTTTTTGTGATTGATGACAACACAATTCATTTTCAAATAAAGATGTGTGTATCCAACAATTTTAAGCGAAACTCCCCCTAAATGTGTCCTTGGTCTTTTATGGAGGCCTCAAATGCCTATCACACATTTAGAAGAAGCTTCACTCTCAATTTGCACACACAAGTGCATAAGTGTGATATAATAACCGTGATGCATATGACAAGATATACAAGCCAACAAAGTTAGAAATAACAACCACCAAGCATCACAAATATATAAGCGAGGTTCCATCACACTAGCATGATTAAGCCTTACAAATTTTAAAAGGTTCTAGGTTCACCACATCACCATCCATCACACCACACAAATAGTTCATACATGTCCACAACCTAAGATAGATAGATAAACGAGCGACGAGCGATAAGATACACACTACCCCACATGGATAAATTGTGAGCTCACTCCCCCTTTGGCATCAAGCGCCAAAAAGAGGAGGCCCTTCAATCATCACTACCATGTGGAGAGTGGGCCGCCGAAGGAGTGTCGTCTTCTTCGGTCTCACCACCACCAAAGTCCTCATCGTCGATGTCGGCCGAGGGAGCTCCATACATCATGGATGTGTCGCTGTACACCTCCCAAGGGTTGTAGAAGACTGGTGGAGGAGGGAAGTCCATGGGCTCGCGAATGGGAGAGTGCTCGATGTTGTGCTGAGCGAGCATGGCCTTTTGACGGGTCTCCAACTTGAGGAGCTGCTCATCACGTGCTGCCCCGTGAGCACGGATCTCCTGTGCATTGTGCTTCCCAACATTGAAGCAAGCGAAGAGGCCCTGAGAAAGGAAGTTGAAAAGATACTCTTCTTCTTGCCGGGGGGAATGGTGCCTCTAGAAGATGATGGTCCACGAGAGGAGGAAGGAGGCTTATAGTAGGATGGTCCACCCGAGGAGGTAGCTCTAGAAGGGGCATGCTTGCCCAACTTGAGAAGATGTTCAATGTTCCCCTTTTTTGGCTTGTACCAAGTGTGAGTCTTGTCGGTGCATATGTCAACTCCGGTCACCTCACATATCATCCTAAAAATCCAAGGGGCATACTGACAACTTTTGTTAGCAGACACTGAGCACACAATGATCTCCTCCCATATGAAGTCAAACACACTAAACTTCTCTTTGCCTAGTGCCATCCTCACAAGAATATCGTTGGCAATGTTGAAGATGTTGTAGTTGTCACCTATCTTAGGAGTGAGAGTGTACCGGAAGAGTTGGTTTAACATCCTGTAGACGGGCTTCATACCATGTGTGGTGCCAAACTCAACCTTGCCATATGCGGCGTCATACATGAAAGCCATCTCACTATCTAGGGGAATCTCTCCACCATATATCTAAGGATGCCCAAGATCCTCCTCACTAAAGCCAAGAATTTGAGCGAACCTCTCATAAGAGACCATGAGGGGCTTGCCTTGCAAGAGCCATGAAAGGTCTTGGCCTCACGCCGGACATGAAGATTGGCATAGAATTGGGCAATTACTTCTTCATTCCAATCACAATTCATAGCCATAATTGAAATCATTCCTTTAGCATGGCAAATGTCAATGGCCTCATTAACGACCGGAATGTTGAAATACCTCAAAGCATCCCAGTTTATAGACTTCATATCCACTGTCATGTGCTCCTTGCAGATAATCAGTGTTGAACTTGAGCCAAAAACAAATATTCGCATCAAACTCCTTTTGCCATTGAGCGGGATCGGAGTACCTTTCCTTCTACACATTGTGTGTCCCACTCTTGTAATCAACCATCTTCATGATGCCCATTGTAGTTGCAGGATGAGGAGGCACGGATGGCCTAAGCACAAAGTCCGCAACAGAATCCTAAGAGATGTCTTCATAGTCATCATAGTGGTCATCTGGTTCATGGGCTTGCTTGGTGCGAGCACGGTGACCATGACTAGTAGAGCGACGAGGAGCAGCTGGAGGATTTGTGCAGCCACGACCACGTGGGTGTTGAGCACCCGTGCCCACCTTCTTGTTCCTTTGAGTGAGAGGAACATCATCCTCATTGGAGCCCTCCTGGATCACTTGCTTGCCGGCCCGAACCATCTGAGAGGATGTGCAAATATTATAAGGGATGGGCATAAAGAATTGAATTGAATCAACTCAACTCATGACCCTTAGCACCTGTGATAGGCTCCTGTCGGTACTACCGACCTGGGGTCGGTACTACCGACGGGCCCTACTACAGTGCGAGAAGATCATGAATCGAGAGATTCAAGCAACGAAACTTGACAAGATCATGGGCATATGTTCTAGGATGGATATAAAGATGATTCCCTAATGCATTCCTCCTAGAAACAATGGCATTGAGAGATCGAGTAAAAAGGATTTGAATGAAATACCTCGAGCGTTCCCACGCGAATCGAGGAACTCCCAGCGAGGATCGGATGTTCTGAGGGGTGGAGAATCCAATAGAGAGCCTAGTTTGAAGATTCCACGGTCAGATTTTGAGATCACCTCGCGGATTTGAGAGAGGAGTGGAGGAGGGGAGGCAACAATATTGTGATAGAACCCTAGAAACGGACTGGTTCGGCGGGTATATATACCCATGCGATGTTTATCGGTAGTACCGACAGGGGATCGGTACTCTCGAGGCGGGGGAGGGGGGGGTTCAGAGAAATTCGACAAGAGAGTCCTTATCGATATTACTGACGGAGCGTCGGTTCTACCGAGGGTCCTATCGGTAGTACCGATGGAGCACCGGTACTACCACTGATTTGCAGAATTCCAAACACTAAGCTCATATCGGTATTACCGGCCTTGTGTCGGTAGTACCGTGATTTTTTGAACTTCCAACAGTGAAGGCTTATCAGAACTTCCGACCTTGTGTCGGTAGTACCGTGGATCTTAAGGATTTTGATGAAAGGATTGAGAGTAGAGCAGAGATAGATAGAGAGAAATGGCTATGGACATGTAGAGCAACCATAGGGCTTGGTGATTAGACACAATCAATCAATCAAAGTGATAATCACCAAAGACTATGGGAAGAACCAAGTTTTGTAAGACACACACAAAATGAAGAAAAACAAAACATTTTCCTCTCTATCTAGGCATCAAACAATTTGTGTGCAACAAGTCAAGCAAAGTTACAAGAATCCAAGATGTTTAGCTTACTTCTCAAAGCACAAAACGTTTGCTCGTCTAGAGGCTTAGTGAAGATATCAGCAAGTTGCCTCTCGGTGCTCACGTGACGTAGAGAAATGTCTCCCTTTGCCTCATGATCCGTTAAGAAATGATGTCGAATATCTATGTGCTTTGTCCTAGAGTGTTGGACCGGATTGTTTGCTAGCTTGATGGCATTCTCATTGTCACACAAGAGTGGAATCTTACTAAACTCACAACTGTAATCACTCAGCGTTTGCTTCATCCACAAGAGTTTTGCACAACAAGTACCGGCCGCCACATACTCAGCTTGGGCCGTGGACAAAGCAACCGAATTTTGCTTCTTTGAGCTCCATGACACCAAAGACCTACCAAGAAATTGGCAAGTCCTAGTTGTGCTCTTTCGATCTACTTTGCAACCAGCATAGTTCGAATCGGAATAGCCAAGTAAATCAAAAGTGGAGCCCTTGGGATACCACAAGCCAAGGTTAGAAGTGTGTACCAAATATCTAAAGATTCTCTTAACGACCATTAGATGACACTCCTTAGTATTAACTTGAAATTTTGCACACATGCACACACTAAGCATTATATCGGGCCTAGATGCACAAAGGTAAATGAGGGAGCCAATCATGGAGCGAAATACCTTTTGGTCGACTGACTTCCCTTCTTCATTGGGATCAAGATGTCTATTAAGTGCCATAGGAGTCTTGATGGGCTTGGAATCGGCCATATCAATCCTCTTGAGCATATCCTTTACATACTTAGTTTGACACAAGAAAGTCCCTTCCTTCATTTGCTTGATTTGAAACCCAAGGAAGAAATTCAATTCTCCCATCATAGACATTTCGAATCTCTTAGTCATGATCCTACTAAACTCTTCACAAAAATTATCATTAGTAGAGCCAAAGATAATGTCATCAACATAAATTTGACATACAAATATATCATTTCCATTTCTTTGAATGAAGAGAGTAGAGTTGGCTTTGCCTATCTCAAAACTGTTCTTGAGAAAAAAATCCTTAAGGCATTCATACCATGCTCTAGGAGCTTGCTTGAGCCCATAGAGAGCCTTATGGAGCTTGTACACATGGTTGGGAAAGTTTGGATCTTCAAAGCCCGGTGGTTGATCAACATATACTTCTTCTTGGAGAGGTTCATTCAAGAAAGCACTCTTTACCTCCATTTGATGAAGCTTGAAGTCATGATGAGTAGCATAGGACAAAAGGATATGAATCGATTCAAGCTTTGCTACCGGTGCATAAGTCTCTCCAAAGTCCAAGCCTTCAACTTGAGTATATCCTTTCCCAACAAGCCTTGCCTTGTTCTTTGTGACGACACCAAATTCATTTTGCTTGTTCCTAAAGACCCATTTGGTGTCGATCACATTTTGCTTTGGTCTTGGCACCAACTCCCAAACTTCATTTCTCTTGAAGTTGTTCAACTCTTCCTCTATGGAAATAATCCAATTCGGGTCCTCAAGAGATTGTTCCACACTAAGAGGTTGCAAAGAGGAAACAAACGAGTAAACGCACAAAAGTTTGACAATCTTGAGCAAGTGGTTACCCCTCTTTGAATGCACCCAAGTATGTTGTCGACGGGATGATCTCGTTGAACCATTTGATGTACTCTTGGGTGTGGTGCTTGAGATTGACGTTGAATGGGTCCATCATCATCATCTTCAACTTGTGGAACTTCTTGTTGAGCTTCACCACCTTGTTCTCCCCCTTGATCAAAGCCCTGTCCATGATCATCACCATGAACTTGACTTTCTTCTTGATGAACTTGAGAACTTAGTGGTTCCACTCTTGTTGATGATGGTGGATCTTGATTCCTTGTGTCACCCGGAGCTTGAACTTGAGCCTCACGAGGCATCACTTCACTAGTCCACATTCTAAATATTGATACACTTGGGGGTTGTTCATCATCTACAAGGTTTTCACTAACTTGCTCTCGTTGAAAGCCATTGGATTCATCAAATTTCACGTCTACCGTGGTCTCAACACAACCAATGGTTTTGTTGAAGACACGATAGGCATGTTCGTTACTTCCATAACCAATGAGAAAACCTTTATCAACCTTGGATGCAAACTTTGAGGCTTTGGGTTTCTTGTTAAGTATGAAACACTTACACCCAAAGACCCTAAAGTAATGCACACTAGGCTTCTTACCGGTGATGATCTCGTAGGGAGTTTTGTTCAAGTATTTGTGGAGGTAGAGACGATTGGCGGCATGGCATGCGGTGTTGATGGCTTCCGCCCAAAATGAGTCCGGAGTCTTGTATTCATCAAGCATTGTCCTTGACACTTCAATAAACGTACGGTTCTTCCTCTCAACGATGCCATTTTGTTGAGGTGTGTATGGAGCGGAGAGTTCATGCTTGATGCCTTCTTCATCTAGGAACTCCTCAACTTGAGTGTTCCTAAACTCCAAGCCATTGTCACTCCTTATGTTCTTGACCTTGAGCTCGAACTCATTTTGAACTCTCCTAATGAACTTCTTCACAACTCCCTTTGCTTCACTTTTATCTTGCAAAAAGAATACCCAAGTGAAACGGGAAAAGTCATCAACAATTACTAAACCATATTTGTTACCACCGATGCTTATGTAAGCAATTGGTCCAAACAAATCCATGTGTAGTAGCTTCAAAGGTCTTGATGAAGATAGGATGTTCTTGGCGGGATGATGAGCTCCAACTTGCTTCTTGGCTTGGCAAGAACTACACAACCTATCTTTCTCAAAAACAACATTTGTTCGTCCTAGATGTGCTCGTCCTTTTGAAGTTTGGCCAAGTTCCTCATGCCAACATGGGCTAGTCAGCGATGCCGTAGCCAACCCTTAGGGTCCACCTTCACTTTTGTGAAATCCACATAGTAAAGCTTTCCCTGTAGGTGACCCGCAAAGATAATAGAGGAATCCTCCCTACGAGAGACGGTCACACCCTCATGGGTAAAGAGACAATTGTATCCTTACTCAGAAAGTTGTGAAACCGACAACATGTTGTATCCTAACCCTTGAACATGATAAACATCTTCAATTGAATTTGATGTTGAGATAGCAATTTTACCTAGACTAACAACATCTCCTTGACCATTGTCTCCATAGATGATAGTTTCTTTAGGGTTGTCATAATGATCAAGGGATGCAAATAAGTCTTCATCTCTGATCATATGATTAGTGGAACCACTATCAATCAACCATGTGCTTCCACCGGAGGAGTAGGCCTACAAAACAAGGTTAAGCTTTTGGTTTAGGTACCCAAAAAGATTTGGGTCCTTGGAGGTTAGATGCATAAACTTTTGGAACCCACACACTCTTCCTCATAGCCTTCTTTGTGTAGACCCCAACATACTTGACCACTATTTTACCATTGTGGTCCAATGTCACAACATAGTCACAAGTGTAGTTGAGAGAGGGCTTGTGTTCCACCACATTCTTTGATGCCTTAGGTGGAGAATTAACCCCACCATATTCTTTTGTGGTGTTCACAACCTTTGGCTTGTCCTTTGTTGTGTTAGAGGTGGTGACACCATGAGTATATCCATGATGGTGTTGAGGTAGCCTCCCTTGTTCCACAAGGGGATTTCATGCCCTTTGACCACCACTTTACCATTGACCTTGTTGTTCTTGTAGTGCCTAAGTCCTTGCTTGTCAACCACCTTAGTAATGGACTTGGCACTGTTCTTGCCTTGAGTGATCAACAGATTCAATCAGGCTATTTCTGTCTTTGCTCTTAATTGTTTCCTCAAGCCTTGCATGGTTAGTCTTGAGAGCATTTATATCAATGTTAGAACAAATTGAACAACCTTTGCTAGTGGAGGCACTAGAGTCAAATGTTGCCTTAGGATTGGCTTTGGTGCTTTCCCAAAAAGTACTACAGTTTTCTTCAAGAATTTTATGTTTCTCTGTCAAGCATGAGAAGCTTGATTGAAGCTCACTATGAGTAGCCTTTATGGAAGCTAGAGATTCATTTGCCAAGGTGTAATCTTTTGACATCCTCTTGTTGGAGTTGTTGGCCAAGGACAAGTCCGTGGTCAATTTCTTCACTTTAGCCGCCTCTTCGGCAAGGCATCTCTCTAGAGCAAGGTTTCTTTCCTTCTCAAGGATAAGCAAGTCTTCTAGCTCATGGAGAGACACTTTCTTTTTCTCTATTTTCTCCAAAAGCCTTTTTATTTCTTTATAGCCCTTCTTACTAAATTGCTTTATCATGTTGGCCTCAATTTCTTTTTCATCATCTAGATCATTTATGTCACTAGGTGTGGATGAAGAAGATATGAGAGAGGATGAGGTGGTAGACTCTTGTATCTTGCTCCCCCTTGACATGAGGCGAAAGTGAGAGTGGTCCTCATCGTCGGAGAAGTTGTTGAAGAGGCGTGGTGAAGATGATTCTTGTGCCATGGAGATGGTTGCCATGCCTTGCTTCTTTAATTCCTCATCTTCATCACTTGAGTCCCATTGTTGACCCACGTGAGCACGCCCTTGGTACTTGTTTTGTACTCCTTGCTCTTCTCCTTGTATTTCTTCTCTTCCTCATTCTTGTTCTTGTTCTTGACACACGGTAATGAAGTGTCCATACTCTCCACACTCATAGCATTTCCTTTGAGACTTCTTCTTTCTTTCATCACCGCCTTTCCTTGATGCTATATACTTCAAGAATTTCTTGTACTTCTTTATGGCAAAGGCAATTTCCTCATCCGTGCTTCCTTCATCACTTGTATCTTCCTTCTTAGTATTGGAAGCCTTTGGATTTACTTCCACCACCTCACTAGAGCTAGCATTGAGGGCTAAGCTCTTGTTCATCTTGAAGCTTAGAGACCTCTCCACATATTGGTCAACTAGCTCTTGATGCAAGATTTCTCCAAGAAGTTGATTGGGTGTCATCTTGTGGTAGTTTGGATCCCTTCTTATCATTGCCGCTAAGTTCTTGTCTTTTGGGGCAAAAGCTCTTAGCAACTTCTTTGTGACTTTGGAGTTATCCCAATATACACTTCCAAGAGCCCTAATGTTCGAGACAAGGAGCATGAGCCTATCATACATTTCTCTCACGGTCTCTCCATCCTTCATGAAGAATAGCTCAAGCTCTCTGTTGATTAGGTCCATCTTCTCTTGCCTCACATGTTCGGTTCCTTCATGTGCTTCCTTGAGAGTGTCCCAAATCACCTTGGCAATTTGGATGTTTCGAACCTTGTTCAATTATTGGGAACACAAGGATCCTGTTCTGACTCTTGTTTCTTGCACGTTGCAGTGGAGGTCTTGCTCATGCTCGAGTGTGAGGGCTTCTCCTTCAGCGGGGATTGTCACACCTACAACCACAATCTTCCAAACAGAAGGGTGAAGCCCGTAGAGGTGCATTTGCATATCATAAACCCATTTGGGATAGTCTTTCCCATCAAAATGAGGAGGCTTTCCCAAATGTACGGAATAAAATTTCTCGTTAGAGTTGTTGCCCGGAAATTGTGTTTAGTGGTGGGGCACTTCATAGTAGCCGGAGTGAGTGTACTTGGCTTGCTCCTTCTTGATCATCTTCTTGAGGAGCTTCTTGGCCATCTTCTTGGCCTTCTTCTTCTTCTTAGCTCTTCGTTTCTTCTTCACCGCCTTCTTTGCCGCATAATCATCATTCTTGACATCTTCGTCACTTGAGTCGGAGTCCGAGTCAGAGTCGGATGAAGAGTCGTCGGAGCTTTCTCCGTTGGATTGGCTTGAGGCCTTCCCGGTGACTTCTTGGGCTGCCTTAAGCTCTTTCTCTTGAGCTTCCTTGGCGGTGATTTCTTCGGCGGATTGGTTGTCTCCGCTCCTCGACATCTTGATCCCTTAGCGGTTAAGCCTAAATCAAGGGATTAGGCTCTGATACCAATTGAAAAGACCTTGTGATACCTAGAGGGGGGTGTGAACAGGATCACTTCAAATTTTTGAAACAAATACAACGGTTAAAACTTCTGTAGGTACTACTGATGCTGTGCTGGAACTACCGAGGGGCCCGTACTTCCGGTACCGGGCCGGTACTACCGACAGGTCAGAGGTGACTAACATGAAATTTGAAAAGTAAAGTGATTCTGGCAATTCTATTTGAATCAAAAGCTTAGTTTAGGAGCTAAGAACTACCTGCGACCAAAGATATGAGTTGGAACACAACCAATTTAGAGATCGGGCTTAAACAAGTTCTAGTGCTAGAGGGAGACAAAGAATTCAAGCAAGCAAATGGAGACACAATAATTTAATCCGAAGTTCACTCCCACAAAGGAAGTTATGTCTCCGTTGAGAATCCCACAAAGGGAGGGTTATCACCAAGAGCCTCTTTTCCTCACCCAATCCCCACCAAGGCTATGTTCGGTTGATAGGGTTCAAAACCCAAAGATGCTTTAATCCAGGGAGGGATTGGGTTGACCCCTCCCTTGCCACTCTACCTCTGTGGGGAACAATCCCTTGCTTCTCTGTGATCCCTGTCTAATGAATAGTGTGAGGCTGGGAGTGAATACAACAGTTTTAGGTAGAGTACACAGGAAATTTCAAAAAAACAGACGCATACAACCATGCACAACTAATTGCCCAGTGTCATATGACAGCATAGTACGTTGCAGTGAGTCTGGCCAATGGATAACGGTTCTTGGAACAAGAACAATTGAGCAATGCTATGCTGATTGCAGTTTACATGTAATTTATATGGGATCCCAATTTATTTAGCTTGTTTAAATGCAGTCTGCATCTCGTACTTTTGTCCTCCCTCAATCCTTCTCCACCAACACTTGAACCACCTCCTTGTCCTGCATTGTTTAGAGGAACTAAAATGGTCAGCAAGTTATACATGTCAAAGTGATTGATTACAGTCTAACACACTGGTGTATAATATTTTGCAAAGAAAAAGGGAAAAAATCTTGCAACCGACTGACACATAGCAGCACACTTGTTCAGGCATCCAAAAGTAGTAAACAAGAAGGCAGCACCAAATGTAGAATCAGGTGATTTTATTGCCAAGCTAAATGTATATGAAGACTATGTTAGGCAGCCAACAAAAACACTCCAAATTAAATTCTTAACAAAAAATCAGGTGAAATCAACATTACTAAATTATAAGGCTCGCAATTCACTTCTACCACAATCATTCCATAAATCAACAAAATTCCCCAAGTGATGCTTCTGAAACAAGCTACTGCCATATCCAAATACCTGGCGCACCTTCTTTTTTTTTCTTTAGAAAAATGGAAACATTAACTTAAGGATCACAATCTTTATCATTTCAGAACTCAAAGATTTCAGACTGAACCATACATGGCCATAAAGTTGCTCCTTTGCAATAAAAACTAGGCAATCACTGGGCAAATGGAAGTAGTCAGTGCTACAATGCATGAAGACAGGCTACATACAATGCATGAAGCCCTTTAGTCTAACTAATCAGTGTTCATTGTTCAAGTTCAAGCATCAGTAACACAACAGTACTGGCAATTATTACAGCGTCACACATTGCCACATTCATGCAGACAACAAACAAGCCAGGAATTAGCATCAGGTTCTCAGTCCAAAAAATTACAGTCAAGATTGCTAGTTGTTAGTCAGTTCAGTTAAGATTTCAAACTTCACATGAAATTCATATGCCAGGTGACAATAGGCCATAACTAGGCAAAAATCACAGCCTATCCCCAAGACAACCAGCACAGCTTATCCAGGAATGGTAAGCAACTGCCAAAGAGAAACTAGGCAACATTTATAACTAGTTAGCAGCAGATAAGTACCCTCAAAGATAATATTTTTCCAATTCGTATATATTGTATAAAAGGTGCATATATGAGTAATGCAGTACATGCAACTGCAAGAAACAACACTAGATGTACAAACTTATAGTGGATCATATAAGAAGCATAAGTGGAGGGACAGAGTGCCCAAAGATAACCTGATAGACTTCTGAATGAACCAGAATATAGGATTTGAGCTAGCACATCAAATTGCATAGATGCTGAATAGTATAGGGACAAGCATCAGAAGTAAAGGATAACATTAGTTTTAGATATTACCCAAATTTACTGATGAAAGGATTACTTCCAATAACACATACTGAAAGGACTACTTCCAAACAAAATTCACACCACTACTGTTATGCATCTAGGTAACATATTTAAGAGTAAACAACATGCATGTGCAGAAAAGAAAAAAAGATTGTAGCATTGATACTTTCAGACTTACAGTCTTAATACTTTCAGCACTGATACTATATATTCAGAAAAGAATACAGTTTACATGCATGCATAGGTTCATGCATCCATCTCCATGATCTCCTTCAATGAAACAGGCAGCTAGCATTATATTAATTTTTTTGTTTTGAGTACGTTGAAAAAATACTAAATGAAAATGTACCTGACTATTAGCGATTTGGATATCTAGATCTGGGCATGTGCCTCAAGAACCCTAGCCTGTAAAGAGAGAAGGGGTGTAGGGTGAGCAGGATTGACTCATCGGCAACAAGGCGACTGCTGGAAGGGACAAGGAAGAAGACCGCACCGGTGTTGCCACCAACATTCGTGTGACTTTGGAGGATCTTGAAGGGATACGGGGTGGCTACGCTAGCGCAAAACAAAATTTTCCCCGCAAAACAAGAATTGCTGCTGTCAGAGATCACGGGATTACCACTAGACGCGTAGATGCAGCGGAACCGTCTCGATGTAGACGAACGTGTCGAGGGTAGCCGGCAGTGCAGTTGCTCACGTCCTTCTTGACATGCACGTGCGGCTCGTCCGATCCAAGTGCTCCAGATGCAGCACCTTCAAGGTATCCACACGTACGGAGAAGGAAGCGACGCACGCCGGACTGCTAGGTCCGCGAGTGCGACGAGGAGAGAGCGTTAGCAGCGCGGCTGCTGCTTGAGAAAGTTGTGTCTTTTCAGGAGGGGTGTGGTCCATATTTATTGGGAGGAAAACCCCCCACACCATTGTCCATTAGCAATACAGGACTAATAGATGGTGTACCCCTTCCAATACTAATGGGCTTTACAACATTTGTGGCCCATTAGGACTTTTACACCATAATGGATCAAATCCATCTGAGCCCACTAGTGAATCAAATCCAGTTGGCTCTAGGGCATATTTCCAACAGTCTCCCACTTGCACTAGAGCCAATATGCAAGTATATTCATCCTCATTCGGCTTCCAACCCCTTAAGTGTGTGACCCTATAGGTTCACGTACACATAGACTTGACCCGAGTACATTACTCGATCAATAGTTGATAGCGGCCTCTAGCAGAACATGTCAACTCCTATGCATACGTAAAGATCTTATCAGACAAACCATCATAACAATTCATACATGCCATTCCCTTTGCCTCACGATATTTGGTCTAGCTCCAAGCTGACCTCTCTTTCCCGACACTGTGATTCGGATCATCAAAAGGGGGTTAACCCTTAACCCAGCACGGCCATGCATTTCTTGATCCGATCACTCGAGGGGCCCAGAGATATCTCTCTCAAGTAGAGGGGCAAATTCTATCTTGATTGACCATGCCTCACAGCATGCTTCCTGACAAACCCGAAAACCATCTTTATGACTACCCAGTTACGGAGTAGCGGTTGATGGCCCCTAAGTAGGTCAATTCACATCTTGAGTACATGCGACAATCTCAAGTCTAAGGACATAGCGTATACGTTGTGTAAACAGAGAACAAGGTCTCAAATTGGGTCAGTCCAGCCCCATGTCATACATGTGCCCACATTATTAGTTATACATCTCCATGTTCATGACTTGTGAAACATATAGTCATCAACTAATTCATGTGCTAGTCATTAACTCATACTAGGGACAACTTTTGAATAACCATACAAGTAAAAGAGTTTCACAAACAATTCACATAATTGCCAATCAAATACAAGTCGCCTTTCATGGATATTCAATAAAAGAACCAAGTGACATGGATATAATGAAATATAATCATCTCTATGATACCTTATAGGACATATTTCTAACATTCTTCCACTTGCACTTGAGCTAATCTAGAATATATATAATACCCATAGCTCTCATGTGCGCCTCATGCTTAGGCTGTGGAAGGGGTTTTGTCAAAGGATCTGCAACATTCAAATCCGTGTGTACTTTGCATATCTTGATATCACCTCGTCTAACGATCTCTCGTGTCAGATGAAATTTCCGCAGTACATGTTTATTCTTTTGGTGGTTCCTTGGCTCCTTGCTTGCGCAATAGCCTCATTGTTGTCACAATAAAGATCCAATGGGCTAGAGACACTCGGAAACACACCAAGTGCAGAAAGGAACTTCCTTATCCAAACACCCTTCTTTGCAGCTTCCGAAGCCGCGATGTACTCGGCTTCTGTTGTAGAATCAGCCACTGTCTCCTGCTTGGAACTCTTCTAGTTTACAGCTCCACCATTTATCGTAAATACGTATCTTGATTGCGACTTTGAATCGTCTTGGCCAGTTTGGAAACTAGCATCGGTGTAACCCGTTACAATGAGCTCCTCCTCACCACCATAGACTAGGAACATGCCTTTAGTCCTTCTTAAGTACTTAAAAACATTTTTAACCGTTGTCCAGTTACCCTCACCTGGATCAGATTGGTATCTGCTTGTAACACTGTGTGCATACGAAATATCTGGATGTGTACATATCATTGCATACATAATAGATCTGATGGCCGAAGCATACAGTATTCTACTCATGCGTTCCCGCTCATCAGTTGTCGAAGGACACTGTGTCTTGCTAAGATGTATGCCATGTGACATATGCAAGAACCCTTTCTTCGCCTCTTCCATGTTGAACCTTTTCAACACTTTATCAATGTAAGTGTCTTGGTTTAATCCTATAAGCCCTTTTGATCTATCTCTATAGATTTTGATGCCCAAAATGTATGCCGCCTCACCTAAATCCTTCATTGAAAAACTATTTTTCAACGAGGTCTTAGCGGCCTTAAGCATAGGAATGTCATTTCCAATCAGTAATATGTCATCCACATATAAGATTAGAAATACTACAGAGCTCCCACTTGCCTTCTTATAAACACAAGGCTCTTCTTTACTCTGAATGAAGCCAAACCCTTTGACCACTTCATCAAAGCGAAGGTTCCAACTCCGAGATACTTGCTTCAATCCATAAATGGATTTTTGAAGTTTGCACACCTTTCCAGCATTGGTTGGATCAATAAATCCCTTAGGTTGTGTCATATACACATCCTCAGTCAGATTTCCATTTAGGAAAGCTATTTTGACATCCATCTGCCATATGTCATAATTGAAATATGCAGCTATAGCTAGAATGATCCGAATAGATTTAAGCATCGCTACGGGTGAGAATGTATCGTCGTAGTCAACTCCTTAAAACTTATCGAAAACCTTTTGCAACAAGTCGAGCTTTATGGATGTGAACATTTCCATCCATGTCCCTCTTCTTCTTATAGATCCATTTGCACTCTATGGGTTTAACACCATCTGGCGGGTCAACCAAGTTCCAAACTTGATTGTCATCCATGGAATCTATTTCGGAACTCATGGCACTTTGCCATTTCTCGGAATCTGGGTCCATCATTGCTTCCGCATATGTCATAGGTTCATCATTGTCTAACAACAATATGTCGCGCTCTCCCGTGATCATGAGATTGAGCTTATCAGTTGCGTGACGTGCCCTTTCAGACCTTCGTGGTTGTGGTGGTGCTTCTCTTGCCACGGGCATCTCAACTCGTTCAGCTACATTAGCATCAATTGTGAAATCTTGCCCAAGCGACTCATCTTGAACTTCTTCAAGATACACCTTCTATCTACATTTTTTCTCTTTTAAGAGACTCTTTCTGTTATGTGGGGAATTCCCTTTAGCCGGCGCAAGAGGGCCCAAAGGGCATTAGAGATAAGAAGTTAGTTAGAGATAAGATTCAATAGTTTGCTTGAGGGATAAGTTTGTTAGGAGATTGTTAGTTCCCGGCGTCATATAAGCCGGAGGATTAGATGAGATTAGGCAGGCATTAGATTGTATTCTCCTTGTGCCCGACTCCCTGCCTCACCGGTGCGTGGTTGAGCAACCACGGCAGCTCCTCCGCGCCGGCGAGGTCCAGGGCCACGGCCTGCTACCTCTTTTGAGTACAATCTGCGCCAAATCCCTCCCACTAATTCCACTGAATCCATCGCCCATAACAACTTGGTATCAGAGACGCCTCGTTCCGTGCCCATGGGAGACGACACGAAGTCCGTCGCTGACAGCCTCCGCGAGGTGGCGGCGACCGTCAACAATCTTGCCACCAAGCTCGACGATTTGGCAGTCAAGGTCGACCGCCTGGCGCCGCTCGCACCCGTGGCGTCCAAGCTCGCCGACTTGCCGGAGAAGGTCGTCACACTCCAATCCTCTGCTTTCGAGAACGGCGAACGGGCGCGGGCCCTCAATCTCGCGCTCATCCGCCTCGAATCGAAGCAGCGCGAGGGCAAGGCGCCAGTCGAGGAGGCCGGCGACGCCTCGGGCGATTCCGCCAACAAAGCCGCCCAAGCCCCCGCCCAAGTCCGGCGCGCATGGGGAACAGCCGCCCTTCCGCCAAGATCCGCCGCCCCTGGAGCGGTTCCGCGGCGACGACGACTACAGCAACGACGCCCGCTTCCACCCGCGCGCCCGCCTCGAATTTCCAACGTTCGACGGCAAGGAGGACCCCCTCCCATGGTTAAATCGCTGTGAGACCTTCTTCCGCGCCCAGCAAACCCCGGACTCGCGCCGCGTGATGTACGCGTCCATGCACCTCGCGGGCTCTGCCCAGTTGTGGTTCTACAGGTTGGAGCTGACGTCGGGGACCCCATCGTGGCGCCGCTTCGCACAGCTGGTCCAGCAGCGCTTCGGTCCGGCAATGACCGACGGACCCATCGGCGAAATCATGCTCCTCCGCCGCACGGGAACCGTCGAGGACTACACTGACAAATTCCTCGCCTTGGCGTGCCGCGACGCCGACATCACCGAGCCACACCTGGTCCAGATGTACACGGCTGGACTGGTGAACCCCTTGAAGACCGACGTCGCCCTCCGCCGCCCGCAGTCCCTTGACGACGCCATCATGCTCGCCCGTGGCTACGAGCAGCGCCTCCAGCTCGCGCCGTCCGACCCCGGCCACGGGCGCGGCGGCCGCTCGGCGTTCCCCTCCGCCGCGGCTTCCTCCACGACCAAGCGGTCGCCGGCGGCCCCGTCGCCCGGGGCGGCCTCCTCGGCCCCAGCGGGCTCCAGCAAGACCACGGCGCTGGCATCGTCTCTCCCCCGCCGTCGTCTGTCCCCGGGGGAGATGGCCCAGCGACGAGCCGACGGGCTGTGCTACAATTGCGACGAGAAGTTCGTCCTCGGCCACCGCTGCAAGAAGCTGTTCATCATCGAAGTCGTCGCGTTTGAGGACGAGGAAGAGGAAGCGGTGGACGAGACGATCGAGTGCGCGGCCCTCTCCGGCGCCCTCGCCGAGCCCGGGATCTCCCTGCACGCCATCACCGGCGTTCGCGCGCAGGGCTTCCAGACCATGAAGGTCTACGTCTCCATCGGCGACGCCGTCGCGGTGGCACTGCTGGACTCGGGCTCCTCCCACAACTTCGTCGACGTCGAGATGGCGCAGCGCGCGGGCATTACGCTCCGACGGGGTGCAGGGCTGTCGGTGGCGGTGGCCAACGGCGACCGCGTGGCGTCGCCGGGCAAGTCGCGGGACCAGAGGATCCACATCGGGGGGGAGGCGTTCATCCTCGACCTTTACGCACTCCCTCTTGGCGAATACGACATGGTGCTCGGGGTCCAGTGGCTAGGCACGCTGGGACCCATCCTTTGGGACTTCGCGCGACACACCATGGCTTTCGTTCGCGACGGTCGTCGCGTCCTGTGGCGCGGGGTCGACACGACGCCGGGGCTGTCCATGGCGACTCTTTCCAGCCCTGGCAGCGAGCTCCTCGACGCGCTCCTGGACGAGTTCGCGGGACTGTTCGTGGAACCACAAGGTCTACCCCCGCGCCGCCACCTGAGTCACCGCATCCGCCTCAAGCCAGGCACGGGCGCGGTGGCCGTCCGCCCATACCGCTACGCCCACACGCAGAAAGATGAGCTGGAGAAGCAATGTGACGAGATGCTGCGGACGGGCGTCATCAGGCCAAGCTCATCAGCGTTCTCCTCACCGGCGCTCCTGATCCGCAAACATGATGGATCGTGGCGCTTTTGCGTCGATTACCGTGCCCTTAACGACGCCACGATCAAGGATAAGTTTCCTATCCCGGTGGTGGAGGAGCTGTTGGACGAACTGCGCGGCGCCAAGTTCTTCACCAAGCTCGACATGCGTTCCGGCTACCACCAGGTGCTCATGCACCCCGACGACGTGGAGAAGACGGCGTTCCGCACTCACCAGGGCCTGTTCGAGTTCCTGGTCATGCCCTTCGGCCTGACGAACGCCCCCGCCACGTTCCAGGCGTTGATGAACGACGTCTTGCTGCCCTTCCTGCGCCGGTTTGTGCTTGTGTTCTTCGATGACATCCTTATATATAGCTCATCCTGGACAGAGCACTTGCGCCACGTACGCACGGTCCTTCGCACTCTGCAGGATCACCAGTTGTTTCTGAAGAAATCCAAGTGCGCGTTCGGGCAACAATCGGTGGCCTACCTAGGCCATGTCATCACGGAGGCGGGCGTAGCCATGGACAAGCAGAAGGTCCAGGCGGTACTGGAGTGGCCGGTCCCCAAGTCCGCACGGGCGGTGCGTGGCTTCCTCGGGCTGGCGGGGTATTACCGCCGGTTCATCAAGGACTTCGGCACGAAGGCCGCGCCCCTCACCGCTTTACTGCGAAAGGAGGGGTTTCGGTGGAACGACGACGCGGCGCGCTCCTTCCGCGACCTGCAGCACGCCCTGACGACAGCCCCAGTGTTGCAGCTCCCGGCGTTCGACCGCGACTTCGTCGTGGAGTGCGACGCCTCCGGCTCCGGCTTCGGCGCGGTGCTCCATCAGGGCGCAGGGCCGGTCGCCTTCTTCTCCAAGCCAATCGCGCCACGGCACGCCAAGCTGGCGGCATATGAGCGAGAACTGATCGGACTCGTTCAGGCAGTGCGGCATTGGCGGCCGTACTTATGGGGGCGCCGCTTTGTGGTTCGCACTGATCACAGAAGCCTGCGCTTCCTCCTCGACCAAAGGCTCACTACCATCCCTCAACATCAGTGGGCAAGCAAGCTCCTCGGCTTCGACTTTGTCGTCGAGTACAAGCCCGGCGCGCTGAACGTCGTCGCCGATGCACTGTCCAGGCGGGATGAGCTCTCCGGGGAACTGCTGGCCCTCTCGAGCCCCCAGTTCACACTCTTCGACGACATTCGCCAGGAAATCAACGGCGATGTGGCTCTTTCACAGTTGCGCGATGCAATCCGTGGGGGCGTCAAGCCGGCGACGTGGTCGGTGGCCGATGGGCTCATCCTATTCAAAGGGCGCGTCTACGTCACCGGGGTTTCGTCGGCACGGCAAGCAATTTTGGAGCTGGCGCATGGGGCTGGACATGAAGGCGTTCACAAGACACTGCACCGTCTCCGCGCAGATTTCCATATTCCTCAAGATCGCCTGGTGGTGCAGGAGTTTGTGCGGGGCTGTTTGGTCTGTCAGAGGAACAAGGGAGAGCATCTACAGCCTGGGGGATTACTACAGCCTTTGGGGGTGCCCACTTCTATTTGGTCCGATGTAGCCATGGATTTTATCGAAGCACTGCCTAAAGTCCATGGGAAGTCTGTCATTCTCACGGTGGTGGATAGGCTGTCCAAGGCTGCTCACTTCGTTCCCCTGGGCCACCCCTATACAGCCACATCGGTGGCGCGTGCGTTCTTTGCGGAGATTGTGCGCCTTCATGGAATCCCTTCCACCATTGTGAGCGACAGGGACCCAGTGTTCACCAGTGAGTTTTGGAAGGAGCTATTTCGACTAGCAGGTGTTAAGCTTCAGATGACTTCAGCTTTCCATCCCCAGTCTGACGGCCAGTCTGAAGCCACGAACAAGATCATTGCCATGTACTTACGGTGCCTCACGGGTGATAGGCCTCGTCAGTGGTTGGAGTGGCTGCCATGGGCTGAATTTTGTTACAACTCTTCATATCAGCAAGCTATCAAGACGTCCCCCTTTGAGCTGGTCTATGGTCGGCCACCTCCTTCGATTCGGTCCTATGTTCCAGGGGAGGCGCGGCTGCCTGCGGTTGATCAAGCTATGAAGGACAGAGATGAATTCCTAGCGGAAGTGCGGGATCGTTTGGAGCAGGCACAGCAGCACTATAAAGCTACATATGATCGCCATCATCGCAAGCTCGAATTTGCTCCAGGGCAGTGGGTCTGGTTGCGCCTTTTACATCGCCCGGTGGCGTCTCTTCAAGTAGCTGGTCGTGGCAAGTTGGGGCCGAAATTCTTTGGTCCTTTTCGCGTATTGGAGCGGATTGGCGATGTCGCTTATCGTTTGGAATTGCCAGCTGGTGCTCGGATACACAATGTGTTTCATGTGGGCTTGCTGAAACAGTTCTATGGTGATCCTCCCAGCCAGCCTCCAGTGTTACCGCCGCTGCATCATGGCCGTGTGCTAGTGGAACCTGACGTCGTGCTTCAAGGCCGGTGGGCCAGAGGGAAGAAGGAAGTTCTCGTCCGTTGGAAGAATGCGCCGGCTGCAGAGTCCTCTTGGGTGGAGCTTGAAGAATTCCGCAGGCTGTTTCCGGCGTTTCAGCTCGAGGACGAGCTGCTTTTCCAGGGAGGGAGAGATGTTATGTGGGGAATCCCCTATAGCCGGCGCAAGAGGGCCCAAAGGGCATTAGAGATAAGCAGTTAGTTAGAGATAAGATTCAATAGTTTGCTTAAGGGATAAGTTTGTTAGGAGATTGTTAGTTCCCGGCGTCATATAAGCCGGAGGATTAGATGAGTTAGGCAGGCATTAGATTGTAATCTCCTTGTGCCGACTCCCTGCCTCACCGGTGCGTGGTTGAGCAACCACGGCAGCTCCTCCGCGCCGGCGAGGTCCAGGGCCACGGCCTGCTACCTCTTTTGAGTACAATCTGCGCCAAATTCCTCCCACTAATTCCACTGAATCCATCGCCCATAACACTTTCTCTAAGAAAACGCCGTTCCGAGCGACAAACACTCTGCCTTCTGACCGGTTGTAGAAATAATATCCCAAGGTTTCCTTTGGATATCCCACGAATATGCACTTGTCCGATTTAGGTGTTAATTTATCTGATTGAAGTTTCTTCACATAAACCTCACAACCCCAAATTTTCAGAAAAGACAAAATGGGAGTCTTACCAGTCCACATCTCATATGGTGTCTTAACAACGGACTTAGAAGGTACCCTATTTAAAGTGAAAGCTGCGGTTTCTAGAGCATAACCCCAAAATGATAATGGTAGGTCCGACTGGCTCATCATTGATCGGACCATGTCCAACAAGGTTCGATTACGTCGCTCGGATACACTATTTCTTTGAGGTGTTCCAGGTTGCGTAAGTTGTGGAACAATTCCGCAACTCTTTAGATGTCTGCTAAACTCATGGCTCAAATACTCACCTCCACAATCAGAACGCAAGGTCTTGATTTTCTTGCCACGTTGATTTTCTACTTCACTCTGAAATTCTTTGAACTTTTCAAAAGTTTCAGACTTGTGCTTCATTAAATAGAATAACCATATCTACTTAAATCATCAGTGAACGTTATGAAGTATTGGTATCCACCTCTAGCTGTCGTACTCATTGGTTTGCATACATCCGTATGTATGAGTTCCAGTAAGTCTGAGGCTCTCTCAGGAAAACCTGAGAAAGGCATCTTGGTCATCTTGCCTAGCAAACAAGCTTCACATGTCTCGTAGGATTCAAAATCAAACGAAGTTAAAAGTCCATCGTTATGGAGCTTCTTCATGCGCTTTTCACTGATGTGACCCAAACGACAATGCCATATGTAGGTAGGACTTAAATCATTAGGTTGAGACCTTTTAGCACTTATGTTACAGATAGGTGAATCATCAAGATTTAAAACAAATAAGCCATTCACAATGGATGCACAAGCCACAAACATATTATCCTTAGAGATCACACAACCATTGTTTTCACTCGCAAATGAATAACCATCCTTCATCAAACATGAAGGGGATAAAATGTTTCGACTGAAACTAGGAACAAAATAACAATTATTCAACTCCATAATAAATCCTGACGGGAGGTGTAGTTGCATCGTTCCGACGCTCAATGCAGCAACTCTTGCATTATTGCCTACGCGGAAATCAACTTCTCCTCGTTCCACGCTTCTACTTCTTATCATTCCTTGCATCGAGTTGCAAATATGAGCAACCGATCCGGTATCAAATACCCAAGAATTAGTATAAGAATCAGCGAGGAAAAAATATATGTAACATAAACATTAAGTGTACCTAAAGTGGAAGTACCCTTACTTCCATTGCTTTTCATAAAAGCTAAGTACAACTTACAATTTCTTTTCCAGTGACTAATTTTCTTACAATGAAAACATTCAGCCTTGGTAGCTGTACTAGGCTTGGGCGCCTGGTTTGGCATTGGGATCTTATCCTTGGCCTTACCTTTCTTCTTCCAAGAATTGCCCTTCCTTTTAAAGATCGGCTTGTTTTGGATCGCCATCACATGACTACTGCTCGTGCTTTTCTTAACGTTATCATCTATTGGTAAGGGGGTGCCTAGAACTCCTTCCCTTTTCTCGGCTACGAGAACAATTCTCGATTACGAATCCAATTCGTAAAGTTTGTTCCAGTCAACTTGTCCTTCTCAAGGACCGAATGCAAGGTAAACGATGTGGTGTTGTTAGGTGCCTTTAATCTACAACAGAATAATAAATGCAAAACACTAAGACAATATATCCATGACAGAGTAAAATAAAGGAATTTACTCCCACTAAAATCAATATCCCCACATTGATACTTAGTGATTCAGAATCCACAACTAACAAGTCTACTAGTGAGCTTTTGCGTCACCGCTAGTAAACAAGGTAGATTGGTAAGAAACTCTTTGCTAATCATATCACATATGACTTCTGTTGTTGGGTGACATCTCTATGTCTAGGCTCCCAACCTTTATGCCCCAAAGTCCTTAACCGTTAAGATGACTTTGATAAGCAAACCAACACTTACGCGTGTAAGTATCCGATACAAACCTGTCTAGTCAAGGAAAACTAGTGGCACCCTAATTTCATAGACCCACCACTAATTGTACGAGACGTGGGACGGTGGCAAGTGTTGGGAGGGCATGTTAACTTAAAAATCCAAAGGGATCGTTCTACTCGTAACATCACACGCAAGAAAATGACATTGTCGCATGTAAAAGTAGAACGGTAAGAACGACATTCACACAGTTGTAACACGGTATGGCCTATTGTCACATGGTGATCTCCATCTCTATTGACCTGTACATCATGTTGATCTCCATCTCCATGATCTGTGTGTGCCATCCTCCATGTGATGAGTCCTCCAAGAACTATCTAACGCGTGCTAGTAATGAAAGTTACACAATCGCGTATTAGATCATCACAAATTGGTACGCAGACCATTACATTAATTTTGACAATACATATGGCTCCAGCCGTATTGCAGTACACGTGACACGCAGGTCACGAATAAATTACACACATGCATCACATGCACATATAGGCCATACCGATTACAAAACCTGCAAAACAGATTATCGCAATTCCGACGTCCAAACTTAAAACGCCTGAAAACCCATCTTGCAAGCCGAATTTTGCAAAACTAATTTCGCTGCGACCAGCAAAGATGGTTTATCACATGTGTAAAATTGTATGTAGATCAATTTTCATATAGAAAACTTCTTCATCCAAGTTAACCACGAAAAGTTATGACTGTTTTACCGAACAGCATGTTTTCTGGTTTTCCCGGGCCGGTAGCAGATCCAATCTGCCGCCGCCACGCATCCCATGCACCTGGCACTTGACCTAGCTTCGATTCGACCAATCCAATCGATCTCCTTCTTGTTGTGACTGGATTTATGTATATCACTTAACTCCGATGGTGGAATTCCGACCGGTAGGAGTAATTCGTTACACGACCATCACGTTAAGAACACGAAGCCGATTAAAATTTTGATCTACAGCTGCATATCTCCATATGCACACATCCCGAACCTAAAACTTAGTAGCTACGGCTCTGGTACCACTGAAGGGATACGGGGTGGCTACGCTAGCGCAAAACAAAATTTTCCCCGCAAAACAGGAACTGCTGCTGTCAGAGATCACGGGATTACCACAAGACGCGTAGATGCAGCGAAACCGTTTCGATGTAGACGAACGCGTCGAGGGTAGCCGGCAGTGCAGTTGCTCACGTACTTCTTGACATGCACGTGCAGCTCGTCCGATCCAAGTGCTCCAGATGCAGCACCTCCAAGGTATCCACACGTACGGAGAAGGAAGCGACGCACACCGGACTGCTAGGTCCGCGAGTGCGACGAGGAGAGAACGTTAGCAGCGCGGCTGCTTCTTGAGAAAGTTGAGTCTTTTCATGAGGGGTGTGGTCCATATTTATTGGGAGGAAAACCCCCCACACCATCGTCCATTAGCAATACAGGACTAATAGATGGTGTACCCCTTCCAATACTAATGGGCTTTACAACATTTGTGGCCCATTAGGACTTTTACACCATAATGGATCAAATCCATCTGAGCCCACTAGTGAATCAAATCCAGTTGGCTCTAGGGCATATTTCCAACAGATCCACTATTGCTCGAAGGAGCCGCAACCGTCATAGGGGTCGTCAGAAGAGGTTTTACTACTGCTTGACCTGTTCCGCCACCATTAATCGGAGATGTTGCAGAGCCACGCCGCTCGCCTGCCACCCACCAGAGCCGTGCCACCGCCACCAGAGCCGCCTCGCGTTTAGTCCCCCTCACGTGAGGGGTTTGTTCCCGCGAGCAGGCCGGCGATTTTTGGATCCCGGTCGGATTTGGGAGGATGAGAGGGGTTTTGGGTCGGGAACAAACCATCCCGGGGCAAACCGAACACTGAAATTTTAGTGGGCCGGTATCTAATCCCGGACCGGGATACCCCCGTGGGTCAGGCCGTGTTCCCGGCCAGGGAGGGGGTAACCGAACAAGGCCCAAGGAAGATTGGTGCTCACTAAGAATTCTCCACCAAGGAGATGGTAGTACAAACGATCCCGGGTGCTCCACACCAAGTGGGCACTCAACGGGAGACGCATAACCGTCTAGAAGCAAGCTTCAAGAGTAACAAACACAAATCAATTGCCCGGAGATGCTTCAAGTGCTCTTGAGATGGGGAAATTTGAGGGGGCTCTCAAAGCTTCTCTAATCCTCACTAGGAATCACTTCTCTACCCAAGCCCTAGCTCAAAGGAATCAAATCTTGGCTCTAGGAGAAAGGGGAGAAGTTGAGTGAATGCTCAAGTGAGGGTTTGTCCCGTGGTTGGTCAGCAATGAGTGAGGAGAGAGAAGAGGGGTATTTATACTAAGCCCTGAAAAACTAGCCGTTACTATGCAACAATGGGTTTTATCGGTACTTCTGACACGGGGTCAGAACTACCGAGGGGTGCCGCAGAAACCCAACAGTGAAGCCATATCGGTAGTTCCAACCCCGGGTCGGTACTACCGACGCTCTGGATAAAACTCGCCAGTGAAGCCATATCGGTACTACCGACCCGGTGTCAGTACTACCGACAAAAGCTGAGAGTAGAAGAAAAGAGGAGCAAATGTGCACGTGTCGACTCAATTCTCTTCTCACTCACTTGGGTCATCTCCTAAAGAACTTTTAGCATCTCTTGGCGATCAATTCGCATCCCCCTTTATAGTACGGTGTTTCCTATACTCAAATTCAAAATCAAAAATAAATTAAGCCTTGACTTGAGTTGAAAACGCCGAATTGGAGTTGGGGGCCTTCTTTTGGTCAAAACCATGATTTTCAATAAAGTAAATCCTGCACACATCTTATTCAACCATTAAATACAACATATTGTGTTTGTCACTATCACCAAAACAATTAGGGGCCAAGATGCACTTTTAGGACCCTGGTACAACCCTTTAGGTAATCTTCTATGGAGATTGTGCATAAATTCGGGATGATCAGTGCATACAACCGCCCAATCATATGTGAGTTTTTCGTGAGGAAAGATTCGCTCTAAGAGAGACATGCACTTGTCGTGCAATTGTGTGCAGTTAGCCTGAATTGCCTATCGTAGAAATGAAGTCACAGTTTTCTCGCTTGCCATGTCCCACATCTTTGACGCACAGTGCAGCTTCAACCTTTCGACTTGGTACGTGTCGGCGACTGATAGTAAATAATGCCAGGCATTGGTAGGAGTGTCCCATAAATCAGCCTTCTCTGGGAGTGATCCTTCACTAGCTTATTAGATCAGGACCGAGAAGCCATCAGGGTGTGTGTCAATAATTGTATCAGTTTCAGAGCTAGACTCCACTCCTGGGTTGTAGAGCACTGCCTACATCACACAAGATACTTTCGCCACATCTGCACGTATCGCTCGCATCACCCGACATTCAGCACCTACGTGGAACACAACTTCCACAGGGGCTTGGGCTGCAATGCTTTCGCATATTCTTCTTTGCGCTGATGGAGGAGGAATTCAATGCAGTCGTCCTCCAGTACTGAAACAACACATGATATGTGTATGCGATCTTCACTGGATGTCACACACTCAATGTCATGATTCTCCACCAGACATTCAAATCCTCTTTCTTGTAGATCCCGATTCATGAACCAAACTTCTTTTGTAGCTTGAACTTGAAACATATCATCTTAATCATTTGGGTCTGTCACACCCGATTTTCTGAAGAAAAACCAAGTGCTACCTATATGTATGCCAGGATCTAGATTCATACATATAGTGACATCATAGTGAATAACAGAAACAATATCACGTAAAGAAAAGAGAGATTATCAGAGATGTACAGCGAAATCCTGGGAAAACAATGGCTCCAAACTTCAAAGGCAATCGACTGGGGGTTGTGTACGCCTAGCACCATCTTCTGGACATCATACACCTTCTACTCCTTCTTATTCTTCTTCGCTGAACAGCAGTTTAGCAAGGGTGAGCACACTTATGGTTGGAGCTCAGCAAGTGGGGGGAGATTGGAAGGCTATCAAGGATAGGCTAAGATTTTGAAGTGGTTAGCATTTTTGTTAATGTTGGTAAAATTTTATTAGCAAGCACCTAGTTACTAGATGTAAGTTCATACCAACCCACTTAAGCATTTAGGAAAGCATCTCATCTCAAAACCATATGAAAATCACGATTTAATTCCATCTTTATGTTTGATTATCATGTGAGGGTCCAGGCCGCTCTTCACCGTGAGCACGACTGATCGATCAGTTTTAACTCTGCTGAGGTTGTACGCTTTCACCACAGCTTGTGTAAAAGTTCCGAAGAACTTTGAACCTAACCATACAATGCTGGCCAAGCATCATAGCACACTTCTGAGGTGTGATTGCATAGGGACGCTACGAAGCCTTTACAAAGACATGCAAAAGACCAACAACCCACAACAGTTACAGCTCAGGGCGGACGATAACCCTCCCTAATGGACAGCACCTTAGCGAAGGCTGCGGCCAAGAGGACCGAGCTATACCCCTGCAACCCCGAGCCCCCTGTGTTCCTTTCGGATAAGGTCACCAGTACAATCACACACCTAATTAATTGGCTAAGCCAGAGCCATATGGACTGTGGTTGCACTGTTTTCCTGGGTGGTTCTCCATGTTCCAATTAAATCATATTATCTTGTAATTAAGCACACACACACACACACATATATATATATATCATCAAAGTTATCATGATCAACATTTTATAAAATTCATTTTAACCATCCCAAGTTAAGCAACTAAGCAATCTATCCCAAAACATTTCATTAAAACCGAGTTAGTCAAGGTAGAGGGGTAAAATCTAGTCATGTCCTTAAAAAGGTGATTTCCCATCAAGTTATGCAATACAATATAAAAGTAAATTTAATTGTAATGCTTGAGAATAGGACGAAGTAGAATATGCAGGGGAGGAAAACCACTTGCCTTTCTCCAACGAAAACTAATCTTATGTTCTTCCACTCTTGCTCTTTGATACCCTTGATCTTCAAGACTTCCGAACAACAACTTGATCTTCTACTCGAAGCAATCATTAGGCACAACACATGCAAAGCAGACAAACAAGAACAACTAAGAACAATACACCAATGAAGAAAGGCTTAAAGAGAGAACGGGGTTTGGTTCTAGGACCGCAAATGCAAAAACACTCGGGACTATCGGGAGATTTAGATCATATCACACAAGGCTATGTGCTTGGTATATTTTAATTCAATAAAGATGTGCATAGGTTATTTCAGAGAAATACCCTATTTATAATTAAGAAAGTTATATTTATATAAAAGGAACAGTGTATAACTTATTCCAATTTTATTTATAAATATTCAAGTATCATTTATGCAAATTAAACATTTACTTTAAAAGAAGCATGTGAAGTATCTAAACGTATACCTTTATATTTCGAGTTGATCTAATCAAATTATAATCCAAAAACACATTTATATTCTTATTAGTCAAATTAACATTTAATTAATAAAACACGAGGTAACCTATGTTGCTTTTTATTTAGAAAGCAAATTGAAAAGCCGAAAGGTAGTTCTAATTAGATTTTATTTAGAAAACAAGTTTAGTATATATTAATCAAGTTTAAAATAAAATAAATTCGTAAAACACATTTTATAGTAAACATTAGCAGTAACGCGTATTTTATTGTGAGACGAAACTACGCAACAAGAGCGAGCTTACACAGGCTAAAACGATGGTTCTATGGTTTAAACAAAGATTATGGATCCAATCATGATTAACTGCCGATCGGAAGGTCTATCAAAGAAGATTCACGGGACACGAGAGATAATAGATAGATCAAGATAAAAGAAAAGATGTAGGCTATATATATTGCTGAAATACACATGCATGCTGGAATTACTGGAATTGTATTTTGAAGGAATAACAAATATATATGACATAAGCGTTATGTAATGCTTACATCATGAAGTTGTATGTGTACCGATTACTTGCTTTCTAGGCGTGTGTACTTGGCTATGGCAAACACATGCATGCAAGCATGGATTTAACAGGGTGCTAGCTTGTGTAGAATACTGTGCTGCCTTGCGTGATGCATGGTTGACAGTAGAGTGATGATGGAGAACAAATCAAAGAACATTGGTAGCTTTAGTTAGTGATCACGAGTACATATGGCAAAGGATGGAAAACTATAAGCATTATTCAGGTCGATCAAGAACTAAATTAACTGTTGAGATTTGCATGCGTGTAGTGCATGTGGTGGCCAGCAAGAAACTAAGATAACATGCTAGTGAGGGCACTTGAATGTAAAACACAGAACAGGATCAGCATGAGGCTAGCTTCTCACCTCTAATGCTGTGACTGTGACTAATGGTGAACGGACGTGGAGCTGATGATGAGGCACTAGTTTGGTACGGAAACGACCCCAACCATGTCATCGGCTTCCGGCGAACAACAACAGTAACAGAAGTTTCCGAGACGAACTTTGCCGGAGCAGTAGCAGCAGCGAGTCAGCGGTGGGAAAACTTGCAGGCGACAGAAGACATGACGACAAGAACAGACGGAACAGATGCAGCTGGGCTCGATGATGCTTGCGGCGGCGGCGTCTTGGTCCGGTGGCGACGGACGACGGGGTGGCCGGAAACGGCAAGAGCGACGTACGATGTCGTGGTGCCTGTGGTGGCGCCGGCTTGGTCTCTGCACGGAACACGGCGGCACTGTGCGAGGAAACTTGGCGAGGCGTGGCGAGGCGCTGGAGGAACAGAGCAGCGAGGAGTCGCGAGCGGCTGGCGGCGAGGCGATTGGTGGCGGAGCAGCAGGGGCACACGAGGCGTCGGATGCTTGCCCTTTATAGGCAAGAGCAGGGCATAATAGTTTGCATTGCATTCATGTCAAGGAATTGTAAAGGCCAGCTGCTGCTGCGGTCACTGATGCATGGGCGGATTGAAGACGGGGAAGGTGGAGACGTTGTTAGATATTTTGGTTGACCTCAAGTCAGCCAAACCGCACGGGAGAAGCCTCTTCCATGCGTCAACCCGTTTGCCAGTGATCTGGAGGCAAACACTAAGTCCAATGGGCTCGGCCCATTGCCTACAGCGCCATTGTATAAGAGAGGAAGCCCCCCTGGCGACCTTAGCCAATCTATCTATAGGGTTTCCACCGAAACCCTTGTCTATCCAATTAGTGAGGGCACCGAAACCCTTGTCTATCCGATTAGTGAGGGCGCTGGAAGGTTCGGAAGCTCGAGCTCCTACCGCAGGCGCCACCGGCGTCGACCAGAAGGCCACCGCTGCAGAGGAGACGCCCCTGCACTACACCGACCGGCGTCATCGTCTACACCAACTCAGACCGGCGAGATGGATTCCTCCATTACCCGGTATTAGATCTAATTGACCTATTCCGCATTAATTTCAGTACTAGGTGTGATCTATTTTTGACTAGAGATCCTGGTTAAGATGAGTTAGATCTAAGTGTTTTTAATTAAGTACAACAGTTTTATCTAACAAGTTGGTATCATTCGCCTAATCTAGTCACATTAGATCCCTAATTGAACCCTAACCCATCTGTTCAGTCACGGTTCAATCTATGGTGTAGATTAAGTTTTAAGTTCATGATCATAATTAGTCGTGATTCATGCTTAGATTAGATGGATCTATAAAGTTTTAATGATCAGTTAAGTTTTTGTGTTTAGATTAGTAAGTTTAAGTGAGCTTTATCTCAGTTTAAGTCTAAGTTTTATGAGTTAGGGTTTCCCGTGTCCTAGATCTACACGTCCCGTTACATACATATATGCCATCTCATACATCTCAGGTTTAAGACGAAGCAATTAGAAGGAGGGGAACATTGCAACTCAGATATCCGCAAACATCCCCGAAACCCTAACCCGATCTAAGTTACCCCAAACATAAGCAACAGATACAAATAAGTAAAATGCATAAGTAAAAGAGGCCTTTGGCCTAGGCGGCATAGCCGCCATCATCTCAGAGAGGTTCATCACCTCGGCGGCCGAGCCGCCATCAGATTCATTAAAAAAAGAGAGGGAGAGAGGCCATGGGGACGGCGCCGACCGGGCATGAGGTTCCACCAGACGACGCCGCACCGCCACAGTGCCACAAAAAAAAAGACAGGGCCGTGGGGACGGCGCCGACCGAGCATGAGCTGCCACCGGCCGACGCCGCGCCGCCACCATGCCCCAAACCCACATCAGTGGCGCCTCCATGGGAGATCGCTGGAGGACCTCGACGGGGCCGCGCGCATGAGTCGCACGCGGCGCCGGCGAGGAACCCCTAGGCCCCCGGCGAGGAACTTGGGGATCATGCTGGTCAGCCGCAGCAGTAGAGCTCCAGGATCCCGCGCGCCGGCTTGCCGTCGCCCCCCATCCTCTCCATTAAGGCCCCTTCTTTTTCACTCGTTTAGGCAGTGGAGAAAGGAAAGGGGGAGGGGAGGACGCCGGCCGCCGGCAGGCGCCGCTCCGCACCGGCCGGAGGGGCTCGCGGCGGGCTGCTCGCTCAACTCGCTGGCCACCGCGGCCGCCTCCCTAACCGCGCCGGCGAGCGTCTCGCGCAGTCGCCCTGGCATCAGCAGTGAAGGGGAGGAGTGATATGAGTTAGGGTTCCCTGCCCCCTCTTCACTTGCTGGCTTATATTCGAGCCAAGGTGCGCCCGTGGCCGTCGGATCAGTTGGACGGACCGGATCAAGGCGGCCGGCTGCGGGGTGCTTTACTGGGCCGAATTCACGAGCCGGCCTGCCCGTCGGTTTTTGGGCTTTAGGCCCATTTAGCTTTCAGCCCAGCAATAAACCGAGCTGACCTGCCCATTAGTTTTTGGGCCATGAGCCCATTTAGCTTTCAGCCCACTGTGCCGAGCCGCGAGCCGCGGCCGAGCCGCCGAGCCGAGCCTCCGCGCGAGCCGTGCGGACGCGGGCCGTGGCGGGGTCGCCGTTAGACGCGCCTTAGCTAGGCCGAGCCGGGCCGCCTTGCTGCACGCACAGGCGCCCGAGCAGGCCGCCCTGGGCTCCGTCCTGATTACGGGCTCAATTTAAGTTTCGTATTTGATTTACGATTTTCAGTATTTTGCATTTAAGCTCAGTTTTAATTACTGTTTTCAGTTAAGTTTTAATTTTTTTGTATTCAGATAAGTTTATTTACTATTATTAATTCTTGTTTTAAGCTAAGTTATAAGATTGCATAAGTTATATGTTATTTATTCATGTTATTATTAAGTCCTCTTTTAAGTTGAGATATTTTAAAGCATGATTTATGTTATTTATGTAAGCCATTATTAATTCATGATTTAAGCTAAATTATAAATTCTATGAATCATGTTAATTAAGTGGTTGATATTCATGTCATTTTAGTGTATTTTAAATCCACCACTATGCCTTGAGATGCCTCTAACTGAATGGAACCACCGGGGAGTTCAGTTAGAGTAAACTTGTGATTAATTCTGACCACCGTTGTTTTAATCATGAGTCTTAGATGAATTTCGTTTGTTTTCCCCACCGGTGATGCAAATTGAAATTTATCGCATGATTTTAATCAGACCACCGTAGGGTTATTATCATGCTTTTATGTGCATCTCATTGCATATGATTACTAAGGCAATTAAGTTAAGGCTAATTTATTTCTCTCATGAGAAATTCCCAGATTTTGAGGAATTAAGTTCAGATTTGGGAATTATCATAAGTTTTGATGTGCATGTCATTTATGAGCACATTCTATACTTTATGACATGATTACATTAAGTTTAAGTCCTATTATAAAATAAGCAAAAGATCAACCTTCAATATAATTTTATTCTTAAGTCTACGATTATATGTTGCATTAATTTGCTTCTTTTAAGTTGAAAATTATATTTTCACCTAAGTACACATAAGATGCCTCTAATTGAATGGAACCACCGGGAAGTTCAATTAGTGTAAACTTGTGATTAATTCTGACCACCGTTGTTTTAATCATGAGTCTTAGATGAATTTCATTTGTTTTCCCCAAAGGTGATGCAAATTGAAATTTATCGCATGATTTTAATCGGACCACCACCGTAAGGTTATTATCGTGCTCTCATGTGCATCTTCATTGTACTATTCATGAGACATGATTGTTTTTGTACTTTCAGTTCTTTATGTAGACTTACTAAGCACCTTTAAGCATTTTGATGGCACATTTTCCCTAGTTGGACTAAGAGTGTGCTTCGCATTCTCAAGATTCTTGATCTTGATTATGCACTTCGGGAGGACTAACCTATTGCTCCCACTAAGAGTATGAGGATCTTGACAAGCAAATGAGGGAGTACGTCTCCAATTTAGAAAAATTGGCACATATCCGATTACTTTGCAACAATGGTCATTAAGCATTCGATCATTGAAGTTTTAAGGGGAGCATTTCCTGATCAAGGGAATGGCTTTATGCTAAGTACTAAGGAGTTATTAAACTCCATTGAGGAAAGCAAAAAAGATTAAGTTAGTCACTTTCCTCATGGCAAAAAAAATTATGAAATAATGATAAAGGTGCGTGAGCGTACACATTAAGAGCATATATGACATATCCACTAAGTTAAAAGCACTTGGGAAGGGAAGTCCATCTCTGATGGTGAACTTGTGCAATAAATTTATGGCTTCTCTTTCTGAGAATTATGAGAGGCATGCTCTTGATTAGAATTATGCTCAAGTAATCTGCAATTTTTGAATCACTCGGCCATATACTGAAGTTGTGTCTTGAGTTTAAGTCATGGCTTCAGAGGATGGGTAATTAACTTGTCTCATAAGCTTTATTAAGATTATTCGAGACTATTTACTCCCATGGTGGATTGACTAAGGTGCATTTGCACATTTCATTTCTTCCTCAGACTTTAATGAGCCATAAAGAAAGGGAGAAATGGGGGAGTAAAGTCTAAAAGACATCCTTAAAATCAAAGATTATGGAGCTTCACATTAAGCATTAAGTTCTTAGCTTTATTTTCGATTTTATTAGCTGATGATGTACCTTAGATTAAGTGTGAATTATAATCATTTTTATGTATTATGAAATTAATAAGTATTGTATTTCCCAATACGTAATAAAAACATTATCAAGCTTAATATATTCTCCTCACATTTGTCTTTGATCCTTATTTAAGATATAAGCATAAAGATATGATGAGACCTTGTCGAACATGTGGTACACTTTCGTTTAGACCACAAATTCGAGGGGGAGAAAGGAATGTCTCATCAGTACTGAGATGCTCCGATTAGTAAAACTAAGAGACGTTCTTGACAGCTAAGAAATGAATTAAGAAAATACTCCAAATACTAAGATGCATTTTGGATATTTACTCTCACACTATTTTAATACCCATTAAGAATAACTATAAGTTCAAGGGTGTTGTTTTAATGCGAGATAAGATTGTCAGATAAGATTGTCTTGATATCATTAGGATTGGAGTGCTACTTCATAATTACCAATTGTCTCAAATAAGAGTGATTTTATTCTTTATTCTGGCCACCGCTGGGTACGGGATAATTTTCACAGGTTTTGTTGCTCTAGTCCATATTCTTGCCATCGCTGTTGTGGACTATTTCAATAGAACCAGAGACGATTGAAGTATGGTTTATGTTCACCTTTCTAGCCTACGCTGTTTGATGAGCATTTAATCATAACCTTGCTACTTTGATTCATTTTCTGGCCAATGCTGTTGTGAGTTAGGTTAGCAAGGGAAGTTTCTCTATGGTGTCTAAGAAAGGCAAACTAAGTGTCATGCCAAACCTAAAGAAATTAAAGAGCTACCATTATAAGTTATTCAATTAAGATTAAGGGCCGACACACCTTAATGCTTTCAGCTACTTCATTAAGGTTTTTGACATAAGATAGTTCTCTTCCGAGAGTGAGCAAAGATTATTGGCAGCTAACATAGGAGGAAACAAAATCTTAATGAGATATAGAGTAATATTTCTTTATATTGATGACTTAAGACAAAAAAGTATATGATTTATCATATATATAATTTGTGCCATAAGTATACCTCCATTTCATGCATAATTTCTATTGAGAGCTTTCTTTAGTTGCTTAACCGCTACAGAAATGTGTGAAACTTAGTGATAAGATTAATTTTTGGGCACAGTAGTAAGAACCTCAATTAATATTTGTAAAGAAGAGGTTATAAAGGGGTATATGAACTTTAACATAAGTTTTAATAGCAATTTTCTAATGGAGTCAAGACAGTAGGCCATAATGGGTCTACATACTCAAGAGTGATTCCAAAAGAAACTGAGATGCTAAGTTCATAACTCATAATAAGTTTTGTAAGTATCATGGGCAACCATGACTATTTGTAAGGTTAAGGTGGAAAACTTATTATCTTGATACTCTAGGTGAATGCTTTCTCCATAAGCTAATGGAAAATAAGTATGCATTCCAAGAAAGGGGAAAAGTATTCATCAAAATGATTAGATACATCTTAATGAAGCTCTCCCAAGATCTGGGGGAGCATAACACTGAGATGGGACAAAAGTGAGTATCAAGATTATCACTGAAGGGCAAAAGTTTAGATAATTGCTTAAGTGATAAATAGTGAATGCATATTCGGCTATGCCTGTTTTGATTTGATAATCAAATTTCATAAATACTATAAAATTAAGATTAAGTTAAAAGGAAGACGTTCCTGAAACTGTATGCTAAGATCTATGATAAGTAATTGACTTAGCATTACAAGCCGGAATGCTTGACAAAACCGATGAGTCTCAATCCAGGAAGGTCCACTGGAAAAAGGTGCTGAAAGTTTTAAATGCACTATGACAACATGCTTATTTAGTTAAGAATTATTCAGATGAGTTTTGTAAGAGTATATGGATATAAAAGTGCACAATAAGTTTATATCCTTCACTCTTGCATTTATGAGCGATTTGCAGAAAGGTCTAAAACAAAGTTATCTTAACAAGCTAATTTTGTGTATGGCATGTTTTAATGTAGACATACATAAGAAATAAGTTCCGGTATTATTATTATTATTATTATTATTATTAGGTTAACATTGATTGAAATCAATGTCACTGTATTTAATTACAGTATTCCTTCAAAGTAATGACATATAATCGATGGTGTCAAGCCCATTGATAATAAATTATGTTTATGAATGAAGGATCCCAGGATCGTAGTCATATTTAAGGATTTAAGTAAGATGCTAGCAACATGACTAATTGAGGATTTGACACCTATCCTATTTTTCGCGAAATTAGTTTAAATTGGTGATAAATCTGAAATATGATTCTGGATGAGGCCGAATAAATAAACTTCCAAATAAGCAAATAAGTGTTCTATCAAGATGTTATAGTGAACTTTAGTTAATGGTGTCCTGGTATGTCTGTAATGTCTGCCGATGACGCATTTGCTAGGTCTTGCTGTAGCATTGAGTGTGAACATAAGACGAACATAAGTTTAAGCTAAGATTGTTCGATTAAGTGGGAGAATGTTGATTGATGTGTATCCACCTATACATGATCAATGAAATTGACAAATTATAAAGTTTGTTTGTTGACCCTCGGTCAGGGGGAGAATGTTAGATATTTTGGTTGACCTCAAGTCAGCCAAACCGCACGGGAGAAGCCTCTCCCGTGCGTCAGCCCATTTGCCAGTGATCGGGAGGCCAACACTAAGCCCATTGGGCTCGGCCCCTTGCTTACAGTGCCATTATATAAAGAGAGGAAGCCCCCCTGGGCGACCTTAGCCAATCTATCTATAGGGTTTCCACCGAAACCATTGTCTATCCGATTAGTGAGGGCGCTGGAAGATTCGGAAGCTCGAGCTCCTACCGCAGGCGCCACCGGCGTCGACCAGAAGGCCACCGCCGCAGAGGAGACGCCCCTGCACTACACCGATCGGCGTCATCGTCTACACCAACTCAGACCGGCGAGATGGATTCCTCCATTACCTGGTATTAGATCTAATTGACCTATTCTGTATTAATTTCAGTACTAGGCGTGATCTATTTTTGACTAGAGATCCTGGTTAAGATGAGTTAGATCTAAGTGTTTTTTAATTAAGTACAACAGTTTTATCTAACAGACGTTACTGGTGGATTGAACTGTGGATTGAAGGGGTGAAGACGTTACGAGGAGAGGAAACGGAGGAGACGCAACTTGCGTGTGATAGGTGCAACGCAGATAGGTTGCCAAGTGGCACATATGGAAGTCGGGCTGATGCAGTGCACGACAGGCGAACAGAGGCGGTCAAGGCGTGCGACCAGGGGCACGAGGGCCAGACGGGCGGCACGTTGCACAGGCATGCGGGGGAGGCGAGCCGCGCGAGAGGGGAGCGAGCGCGGGCAGGGAGATGGGCAGGCGCATGGGAGCCGAGCGGCTTGGGCGACGGTGAAGGGGCTATGGCGGCCGTGGCGGACGGCAACCGGCCGGTGAGCGGACACAGGGGATACGAGCTCTAGGTGCAGGGAAAACGAGACGGGGCGGGTCCTAATCACGCAGTCAAGCTTCGGGCAAAGATGATGGCTTCTGCGAGGCGACGCAGAGGGAGATCGACGACGGCAAGCTCCTGAATCAGGCGGCGCTCTGGGGAAGAAGAGAGGGAGCTCCTCTGCGCAGCTCGGTCCGGCGGTGATCCTGAGACATAGATAAATCGATGAGCTTCGCACGCGAAGAAGAGGAAGGGAGAGAGGGACATGGGCACTCCATCGACGGCGAGAAGCTCAGGCGACCAACAATGGTGCGACGGCCGGAATTCTCTGGCGGTAGCGCGTGTGGGAGCAAGGAGAGTGCGGGGGTGTGCACGGGTGCGAAAAGGGCGAGGCAAAGGGCTCGATCACAAGTTTTATAGGGCGAGGATGGGAGCAAAAGGGCTCTGGTGGGGGAAATGGCAGGCGGCCGGCCATCAATGGCCACGACCGGCGGCTTTAACGACATTTAAAAGAGAGGGAGGCCTTGATTAGAAGAAACCGAAGGGAATTTGAAGGAGGGAGAGGCACTAGAGCTTAATTGCTTCCTTGATGGCGGCTTGAAGGCAGGGAGGAGCGGGAAAGGTGGGTAGGACAGCCGGCGGGCGTGGCTGTTGCAACTTGCAAGGTAGAGGAGGGGCGAGATCTACTAGAGGGAGGGGGAGGAGATGACAGGCGGGCCCGGGGTGGCGGTGAGAGAGAGAGAGAGAGAGAGAGAGAGAGAGAGAAGGGGAAGATGGGCCGGCTGTGTTGTTTGGGCCGGAAAGGAGACTGGGCTGCGGAGGTGAGCTGGGCTTGCGGGCCGAAAGGGAGGGAGGAAGAGGTTTAGGTTTTTCTTCTTTTTTTCAAAACTTTTTCAAACTTTAAACTCTTTTCAAACTTAAACACCTTCAAATTTTTCCAAAATTTTCAAACCATTTTAAAAACTTTTAAAACTTCACACAAACACACTTAAACACCATGCAACCAAAATAAATACAACACACATACATATTTATTTTATTTAATTTATAAAAACAAGCAATTCCCTTTTCTTATACTAAATTTTTTGTAAAGAGAATAAAATGTTGGGAAAATTTTTAAAAATTATGAGAAATCGTTGCTTAATTATTTTTCCTACTAACATCCTGAAATCCAAGAATTTCAAGGTGTTACAGGGTCTCCAGCCATCGCACGCAATAATACTCGCACCTATGTGGAAGCAGTCACAGGCTTGGCAAGTGTGACCATATCGCCATGTGTGAGTGTGTGTATTCATAGCAGCAACGAGACACGTACCATTTGGGATTTGTGCAGAGGAATGAGGACGACGGCAATGCCATCTGGAACATCCATCCACTGTGGTTGGATTTCCATGATCCCGTGATGGTAGATGCTAGTAGTATGCTAGTAGTATGTGGTGATGGTCGTAGTATATGAGCCGTGATGGCAGATGCTAGTAGTAAGTGGTGATGGTAGTAGTATGAGTCGTGATGGTAGATGCTAGTAGTATGTCGTTCAGAGTATGTCACTGTAGTTCGAACTATGGTGGATCGATCCATCCTCGTGTGCAATCAATGCGTATCCATGCATTTGTGTCGTTTGTATTTGGATTGTGTTGTTTCTAATAAAAATGGTATTGTGTGTACTCCCTCAGTATAAATCTGTTGTATACGAAAAGTCCATTCCATTGATTTCTTACAAACCGGAAGAACACTGACGAAAGTCTGGTTTGTAGTTTTAAGTTGGACCGGATTAAACTGTCACTGCTACGCAATGAGGAAACCAACATCTTAAAAGGAAAAAATAGTAGAAGTAGTATTCAATCAGACCTGATGAAGAGAAGATGAATCTTCGTTCTGCTTCTTCTACTCCTACTTCTACTAGTAACAATTACCACTAATCCAATAATCAAGGTGCCGCTTCATTGTCGATGGTGCACCCGGCGCCTTGTTGCAGTTGCTCACGGACGAGGATGTCGCTCTGTTGCCGCCGCCCGTGGATGATGATGGCGAACCTCCCAGGGCGCCGCCCGCAGATGAGGCTGTCCCTCCAATGTCGCCGCCAGAGGATGATGTCACCGCTCCATGGCGGCCGATCGAGCACGACCTTGGCGCCGCTACATGGCGGATGATGACGGTCAGTCGATGATGGCCTCTGCTCGGTGAGGATTGCAGAGATCGACTACCGCTGACCGATGAGGATGAGAGAGATGACAACGCTTGGAGAAGATAGTTCCCCGAGGAGTGGCAGTGCTTCCGCGTCCCTCACCCCTGGCACCTCTTGCTAACTTGCGAGGGGTACGATGTTTCAAAGGAACATGATCTTGGATTTCATTTTGTTCCACAAACTCCGAATCATCAGAGGATGTGTCAACCACCACCCGAATGGGCCTCCGCTCTGCCTCCTCTTCATCAGACCACTGGTGATCCTCCCTTTCATCAGAAGAGGAGGAGGATGTGGCTTGCACTGCACCTCTAGGAGACAATGACTCCATGGGGAGAGGAAGGGAGCGCTATGCGAGGATGGGGTTTTTTGTTGGTTGCAAGAGTTGGGAGAGGAAGGGAGCATTGTGCGAGGATGGGGTTTTTTGTTGGTTGCAAGAATTGGGAGAGGAAGAGGGCGCTGAGAGAGAATGGGGTTTTTTGTTGGTTTCAAGAGTGGGGAGAGGAGAAGAGGGCGCTGGGAGGAAGGGAGATATTTTTATGGCCAGAGGAACCCATTCAGCCATTATTGAAAAAACTGCTCCCGTAAAGATTAGAGTAGTTGTAGGATCTGTTCAGTTCAAATTAATTCAATTTCGACCAAATTTACACTTATATCTTCATATAAACTTATCAAGAAGTGAGAATTGCATTCTTTTGTGGATGAAGGGAGGACGTTCTGAGGAAGGGGGAAAGACCGTTCAATGGAATGTTAACGGACCAGAAGAAATAATTGTAGTCCAGAAGGTTCTTTTAGCAATACATCAGTATACCGGACCTTCTGGACTACCTTTCCACTCATTTGTCCTTGTTGGAGCTGTAACTCCTCCATTGTTCTCCCGCAACCATGTTCTTTGGCTATCCTGTCAATGACGACTCGTCCCTGGGCAAATCTTATTCCTGACATTGTTGTGAGCGTCGCCAATAAGATCAGTGATGCAAGAGATTTCATCATGTTCAAAGCTGTGTGCAAGGGTTGGAACTGCACTCGTTCAGGTAAGGCACGTCAGTTTGACCCTGGGATCTGAAATCTGAATTTATCGGTGAATTTGGAGCAGTGACATTCGCATCTGTCACTGATATGCGGCTTTTTGAGGTCTCCTTTCCTGCATTGGCTAGGAAAAAGACTAGATTGGTTGGTTGCGGCGGATCTAGAAGCCTAGTCACCTTAGATTGCAGAGATTGGTGCAATGCGCTCATGCTGAATCCTTTGTCTCCTCGGAAGCACATTCGCCTTCCTCGACTTCCGAAATGGAGCCAAATTGCTACTCTCCAAGCTTCTATCTTGTCCCTTGAAACAGCAACTAGTGCAGAGTCATTTGTCGTGATTACTTTTTTTCCAGAAAAAACTTTTGCAGCGCTTGAGTCATTGCCTGTTTCCATGTGGCATTTGGGTAGCCAATCTGACTGGACTACACTTCCTTCAGAAGATTTCTGGTGCAATTCTTCTGAACACATGCAGATCTACTTGGGGCAGGATCTTCCGGCACCTCCCCATCCTGTTGCACTTTGGTTGTCATGGGTTATTGGCATGGGCAACTCTTCTCTACTCGAAGGTGAAGACCGATTGTTCTTTGTTATTCTGGAGGAGAAAGAAGTTGAGGTGGTAGAATTAACTTTGCATTCATTCGTGGGGGACATTTGGCAGCCTATTCCCTGGGAGAGAGCTCCTGAGTTCCGGAATAAGATCATCTTGTTTAGTCCTGGCAACTGCATTGTTACAGAAGAGCATGCCAGTTCTGGTTTGGATGACCTGAGGGCAAATAACATTTACTTCCTATGAACTTATCATCATGATGAAAAGAATGAGTACTGGATCTACCAGTAGGGAATAGGTATTGTTCCAGGCGTCAACACTACTCCGGCGATCCGCATTAGTAGGTTCGTGGGGACTGGATTTGGTCGCGAGGAACATGGTTGTTGCCTAGCTATCCATAATGAGGAACTTCAATTGTGTACCACCTGTAACGCAATTCAATGTACAGATATCTATATTATCATCATTTGTCAATTATCCTGTGCATATGTATGAGTTTCTACCACAATCATTGTAGGGAACAAGTAGTTACGCATTCGATAATCAGGAAGGTCCTTCCCACAAAACAACAACAGAGCGGACAAGTATCAAACATCATAAGATGGCATCTCACATATACTCATCACCACAAAGTTCACATAAACAAGAAGTAGCAAATACCAAAATACAAGCATGATTAGCACCTCTAAACCGTCTACCTAGCAATAACACCACGAATCACATTATTCCTCATTGTTGTCCTTGCTGAGCGACCTCTTATATGAGGCATGTCTCAGCAATTCTTTCACCTTCTTCACCACAAGTGTTGCAGAATCTAGGAGCTGCTTGACCGTTTGCAGCTCAGCGGTAGTCTCTTGAATCTCCCTTTTAGCCTTTGCACATTCTTCCTTCCACATCCTTGCCTCCCTTTTAGCTTTTAGGTACATGTTGGCTTCACCCTTTCTGTAGGAGACAACAGAGCATCGTTTCTCATTTTCTTTCTCGTCTCAAATAGGTTATGGGTTACCTCCCCGTAGTATTGCATTATCTTCTGCAGCTCAACTGCTTTGACATTGGCCTCCTCCTTCAGCTGTACATGCTTCTTTCCACAACTTTGCTTCCTTTTCTGCTTTTCCCTTCATTTCCATCAGTTTCTCTAGAACTTTGAGAGTCCTAATGTCCCATTCAGGATCTATCCACCTAAACGACACACTTCATGCCATCAGTCTGCACTCACCGATTTCATTCATATAATTAGCGATTGACCACACTAACATCAAACTCAGAAGCAACATTTATTAGAAGTCATACATGTTATTGTTTACCTCACAGCAACATACATATCGACGTCCGGGGTTGGCACCTATCTAGTCATACCTCAGATGGACAAGCAACTCGTCCTTGCACTTGTTTTCATTAAGATCTATAACGATAACTTCATGATAACCAGCGTCGGTGATCTAGAGCTTTCAGAGTCTACTCCAAACACCTTTAAAATACATAAAATAGTCTATTAACCTAGATCCCCAAATCTAGAATTCCCCTTAACTAGTATGACAGATCAAAGTAGCATGGCTAAACAGAGGACTGACCTGACCAAAGCGAGTCCTGCTTCTCTATTCGCTGCTAGGGCCGCTACAATTCGCCATTCCCACCATGGGCAACAATAGATCTAAGCATCGACGCTAGCTCTAGTCTTTGCCACAAGGAAAAGGAGCGTGGTGTCGGGCATACTCCCCGGGTACCCATGCAAGGAAGTATGAAGACAGACTCTTACTAGAATCCCCCTGTAATCCTACTAGGAATCGTTCCGTGTAATCCTACTAGGACTCCTGCCTTGTAACCGACTAGGAACCCGCCCCCTGGACTATATAAAGGAGGGCCGGGTACCTAGACGGGCACCTGACCTGATCTCAATCAACACCAAGCGCAGGGCGCCATACTTGATCCCCCAAACAGGACGTAGGGTTCGCCACCTTGGCGACCCAAACCTGTATAAATCTTGTCTCCCGTGTTCTTGCGCATACCTTCGAGTTCTCGGTCTCCTGATCACAATCCTCACCGCACAATCTACTACCTCGGATACCCCCTTGGTAGGTTTGCCGGTCTAAAACACCGACAGTTGGCGTGCCAGCTAGGGGTGATCATCACCACCGGGCGAATTCGAAGGACCCTCGTCAACAAGATAAATCTACTCGTCGACTCGCCGAGATCCATTGAAGCAAGTCGCCTTGCTCTTGTCAAAGCGGAATCAATTTTCCTACGCCGTGCTTCCGGTTGCTTCGGCACGTCGCGCGGCTCGTCGTCGACTACTTTGACAACGCCGCGCGTCCGGGTGCCTCGGCACGTCGCGCGGCTCGTCACACGGCTCGTCGCGCCGCTCGTCGTCGACTACTCCTCCTCGCGCAGGCTTGTCGTCGACTCACTTCGCCTACGCGCCGCGCGTCCGGGGTGCCTCGGCACGTCGCGCGGCTCGTCACGCGGCTCGTCGCGCGGCTCGTCGCGCGGCTCGTCGTCGACTACTGCGCCTCACGCGAGCTCATCGTCGACTACTTTGCCTCCGCCGTGCGTCCGGGTGCCTCGGCACGTCGCGAGGCTCGTCACGCGGCTCGTCGCGCCGCTCGTCGTCGACTACTCCGCCTCGCACGGGCTCGTCGCGCGGCTCATCGCTCGTCGTCGACTACACCACGCGTCCGGGTGCCTCGGCACATCGTGTGGCTCGTCACGCGACTCGTCGCGCGGCTCGTCGTCGATAACTCCGCCTCGCGCGAGCTCGTCGTCGACTACGTTGACTCCGCCGCGCGTCCGGGGTGCCTCGGCACGTCGCCGGAGCTCGTCACGCGGCTCGTCGCGCCGCTCGTCATCGACTACTCCGCCTCGCGCGGGCTCGTCGTCGACTACTTCGCCTACGCTGCGCGACTGGGTGCCTCGGCACGTCACGCGGCTCGTCGCACCGCTCGTCATCGTCTACTCCGCCTTGCGTAGGCTCGTCGTCGACTACTCCACCTTGCGCAGGCTCGTCGTCGACTACTCCGCCTCGCGCTGACTCATCACGCGGCTCATCGCTCGTCGTCGACTACTCCGCGCGTCTGGGTGCCTTGGCACGTCGCGCGGCTCGTCACGCAGCTCGTCGCGCCGCTCGTCGTCGACTACTCCGCCTCGCGCAGGCTCGTCGTCGACTACTTCACCTACGCCGCGCGTCCGGGTGTCTCGGCACGTCGCACGGCTCGTCACGCGACTCGTCGCGCCGCTCGTCGTCTACTCTACTTCACGCAGGCTCGTCGTCGACTACTCCACCTCGCGCAGGCTCGTCGTCGAATACTCCGTCTCGCGCAGGCTCGTCGTCGAATACTCCGCGCGTCCGGGTGCCTCGGCACGTCGCGCGTCTCGTCGTTGACTACGTCGACTCCGCCGTGCGTCCGGGTGCCTCGGCACGTCGCGCGGCTCATCATGCGGCTCGTCGCGCCGCTCGTCGACGACTACTCCACCTCGCGCGAGGGCTCGTCACGCGGCTCATCGCTCGTCGTCGACTACTTCGACAACGCTGCGCGTCCGGGTGCCTCGGCACGTCGTGCGGCTCGTCACGCGGCTCGTCGCGCCACTCGTCGTCGACTACTCTACCTCACGCGAGCTCGTTCTCGACTACTTCGCCTACGCCGCGCGTCCGGGTGCCTCGGCACGTCACGCGGCTCGTCACGCGGCTCGTCGCGCCGCTTGTTGTCGACTACTCGCCTTGCACGGGGCTCGTCGCCGACTACTCCGCCTCGCGCGGGGCTCGTCGTCGACTACTCCGCTTCGCGCAGGCTTGTCGTCGACTACTTCGCCTACGCCGCACGTCCCGGGTGCCTCGGCACGTCGCGCGACTCGTCACGCGGCTCGTCGCGCCGCTCGTCGTCGACTGCTTCGCCTCGCGTAGGCTCGTCGTTGACTACTGCGCCTCGCGCAGGCTCGTCGTCGAATACTCCGTGCATCCGGGTGCCTCGGCACGTCGCGCGGCTCGTCACACGGCTGGTCGCGCCGCTCGTTGTCGTCTACTCCGCCTCGCGCAGGCTCGTCATTGACTACATCGACTCCGCCGTGCGTCCGGGTGCCTCGGCACGTCACGCGTCTCGTCGCGCCGCTCGTCGTGGACTACTCCGCCTCGCGCAGGCTCGTCATCGATTACTCCGCCTCGCGCGAGCTCGTCGCGCGGCTCATCGCTCGTCGTCGACTACTCCCGCGCGTCCGGGTGCCTCGGCACGTCACGTGGCTCATCACGCGGCTCGTCGCGCCGCTCGTCGTCGACTACTCCACCTCGCGCGGGCTCGTCGTCGACTACCGTGCCTCCGCCGCACGTCCGGGTGCTTTGGCACGGCGCGCGGCTCGTCGCGCCGCTCATCGTCGACTACTCCGCCTCGCGCAGGCTCGTCGTCGACTACTCCGCCTCGCGCAGGCTCATCGCGCGTCTCATCGCTCGTCGTCGACTACTCCACGTCGCGCAGGCTCGTCGCGCGGCTTGTTGCACCGCTCGTCATCGACTACTTCGCCTACGCCACGCGTCTGGGTGCCTCGGCACGTCGCGTGGCCCGTCACGCGGCTCATCGTCGACTACTCCGTGCGCCACGACTTCGTCTTGCGGCCACGCTGGCTCTACTTCAGCCACGCCGTGCTTCGTGACTACTTGTCTCGCGGCAACACTGGCTCTACTTCGAGTACGCCGCGCGCCGCCACGATGTCGTTTTCCGGTCGCATCGCGTCGACCATTCATCTTGACTAGTTTTCCAAACTAGTCGAGAACGATAGTCACGCCCCCAACAACTAGTCGGAATCAACTCTGACTAGTCAACTTCAGCAACAACCATCGCGGCTCCATCGCCGACCGCCACAGCTTCATCAACAGTCTGCCCAGGCAGCAACAGCTAAGTCATTTATTTAAATGATTAATGTTTTCTTTTCTTGGCTTGTTCTCCTCATCATGTAGGACTACTTGCCGACTACTCATTTGTGTATGCTACTCGGCGGGTTTTCATGGGAACTACACTCTGCTGACTACTCTTGGGTTATATCAATCAAGTCACCACGAGTCTACTTCATCAACTCGGGGGCTATCCCTAGGAGGCAGCTTCTAAAGTCCGCCATGCGTGGCAATCTAAAGTCGACTTCTTTAGTCGCATTCTAAAGACGCTTCGTGCGACAACTTAAAGTCGACTCCGGTCGCATCTTGTCCTGCTTCGGTGGCATAGTACGTGTGTAAGCTTCGATGGAACCTAGCTGTAAGTGGCCCTCGGGTCCTAGCGACGATGGAACCTAGCTGCACGTGGTCTTCACGCTCTGTACCATGGGTCCAAGTACCCTAAGTAATCGCGCTCCGTACCTTGGGTCTGAAATCCATGGCCCAATTACACAAGTCGACTCCGGTCGCACCTTCAAGTCCACTACGGTGGCACCTGTACCTTGGGTCTGAAATCCATGGCCCAGATACACAAGTCGACTTTGGTCGCACCCAAGCCCACTCCGGTGGCACAAGTCGACGCTAACGGTCGCATCCAAGCCCACTCCGGTGGCACAAGCTGACTTCGGTCGCAATCTTAAGCCCGCTGTTGACGGTGAAAATCCGTCAACCTAGCCATGAGTTTACCTTCGGTGTTGGCATGAGTTTTATACCTTATCCATTGGTACTAACCCCCGTGCTATAACAAGTTCACGTGTGCATGTCGGTTTTGGAGTTTAATGTTTATGCAGGGTTTTAGTGTTGAATGCAAGACTTTCGGGATAAGTTCATCAAGCACCTCATGACAAGACCTTGAAGCCCCTTACAAGTCATGCAATGAAGCAAACTTAACTCCAAGAAGCCAGGGACTTAATCCGAGAAGACGACGGACTCGAGGACCCGACCGTAAAAGTCTTTCGAATCTTGCAAGACAAGGAGTTGAGTCCAATTCGGAGAGAAACCGACGACATGGACCTACATGCAGAAGGGGGAAACATCCAGGAAGCAAGGGAACCGACGTAGAGCAAAGGAGGCCTCGGGCTGGGCCTGAATGGGCCTTGGCTGACCGGCCCAGTCCGGTCGGCCCAGGCCCATCCAGGACCCATTTGCCCCCTCCTTTGCCCTAGCCGCCAATCGGGCTATTTATAGCCCCCTGACCGAGAGCCACGCATCATACAATTCGTCATCGGCCGCCGAGGAGCAGAGAGGAGAGGGACACCATCTCGGAGAGGAGAGAGTTGAGCTAGTTGACTAGGGTTTCCCTAGCCGACGTGGGAAACTTGCACGGAAGACCACGTCGGAGTTCCCGGAGCTAGAAGCAAGATCAAGGAAGGATCCCGGTGGTGATCTTGTGTATGTATCATTGTTATAGTTGAATTATCAAGTTGAATCTTTTCCTAGCGATCAAGTGTTTCCTCGAAGATTTCGTTTTTCGATCGGCTTTGCTTATTCCAATTCTATTCTCGAGATAGATTACATAGGGTGTTCTTATAGCCGCGGTGGCTAGAGGTACATGCCGGATCTTCCGAAATAATCTCGACTTGTCTTTTGACTCGCCCTAAGCTCCCCGCATGAGTAGGGATACGTTGTGACAGAACGGGGGTTCTGAAAGGCGGATGTTTTCGGATTTGGACGGGAAACCACGATTTAAAGAGGCTTCTATTAAGATTCGATTTGCTACTTCTTATCTTGCTTGGAACTTCAACAAAAGGCTTACCCCGGTCCCTCTAGATCGGTTTATCTACCCAATCTTACTTTGTTTTCTCTGGTCTTTATTAGATTAGATTAGTTTCATATCTTTTACTTAGATGCATTAGGGTTTCTTTTATCGAAGATTGGAGTTACTTGGCTTTATTAAATTAAGTTTTGCGTCACACATTTGTTCCACGGATTCGATACCTTGGGTTCACTACTCGAGGGAAGAAGGGTCCCTTGACTACGACGGGAGACTTGTACGCTTACAAGTCACAAACGAACTTTGATATAACTATTAACCGTCAACAAGCCCCTTTTTCTGGCGCCGTTGCCGGGGAACAAGTGATCAAGATTTGATTTTCTATTGCCTTTTCGTAATTTTCAGTTTTCTTTTTGTTTTTCTTTTTGCATCTACTAAATTTTGATCATCCTCAAAATACATCTAATCTAGTTTGGCTAACTCTAGTTTCTATAGATTTGTTTTTACTTTCTAGTTTTTGCATACTTTGTTTATTGCTAACCCTAACAGGAGATGGACGGCTACCTCTCCAACAAACCCAATAATTTTGTGGATGATCCAGAAAAACTTTACAGGCTAAGGAGACGTGAAGCACATCAAGCTAAAAAGCTAGATTTTGTAGATTCGGAGTCAGAAGACAAAGGATCGCAGGAATCTCCGAAGAATTCACCACCTCAAAGTCCTCGGGAGAATCGACTTCCACCGATGGTTGACCAACCACCGCAATAACGCAAGATTGGGGAGCTATGCACCCCAGACATCATCGACCTACCAACCTTGAACCTTGAGGAGATCGGAAGACCGTTCGAGATCAAGACCTCAACAATCCGCATGGTGCAACATTCACCCTTCACCGGTAAAGAGGATCCGAACCTTCACCTCCAAGCATTCATTCAACTATGTCAGACTTTCAACAAGGATGGGGTGACTCAAGACCAAATGAGGGCAAGGCTTTTTCCGTTTTCACTACTCGGGAAGGCTTTGCAATGGTTCCACTCTCAACCGGCGGAGACAGTGCAAAATTGGAACACGTTGATGAAGGCTTTCATGAAAGAATACTACTCACCGAGTAAAACTCAAAGCTTGCGTAATAAGATTGCCACCTTTGTTCAATATCCTGCAGAAACTATCTCGGAGGCATTCGAGCGCTTCAACGAGTACACCTGGGCGGTTCCACATCACAAGTTCCCGAAGGAAGACCTCGTGCAAAAGTTCTATCAAGGACTCACTGTGGCGTCAAGGACGATCATCGATGCATCGGCGAGAAGATCCATCATCGAACTTACACCGACGGAAGCTTTCACTCTATTCAAGAAGGTCGCGGATAATGACACGTGGGCGTCATCTGGGCGCCTACATCCGGTTCAACCCACGGGGAACGTCAAAGGAGTCTTGCAAGTGGAGAAGGAGAACATACTTGAAGGCAAGATTGACTCGCTCATGAGGATGTTGGAGAAGATGGAGATGGAAAAGAAAGAGGCTCAAGACTTGAAGGCCGCCGAAGCAAGGTCCACATGCGAAGAATGTGGAGAGTATGGCCATGTCCGCAAAGATTGTCCGGAGAGAGCCAAAGTGCTCGACTACATGAGGAAGGGAGAATTGCCGAACTTCCGCTACGGGCAAGGTAGGCCTCAATTTAATGCAAGCTCATCTATTCCTAACGTGGTTCCGCTTCGTATACAATTGAAGGAGTTCATGGATGAGCAAGCTAAGATCAACAAGGACACCGTCACCAAGTTCAAGACCATAGACAAGGTGTTGGAGAACATCGATAGCAAAGTGACGGAGGTCAGAAGTTCTAATCATCAAGTGCTCAACATGATGAAGATGCTCGAGACGCAAGTTGGACAACTTGCGGGGCGCCTCACTAATGATGAAGGGAAGCTTCCGGGACAACCCAAAAGTCCCGAATCGGCGAAGGCCATTCAAACACGTTCGGGGAAGGAGACCGAAGATCCGGAACGTTCCGCGGGAGCAAGGAAGCTTAAACCGTCCACCGAGGTGGAAGGAGTTGCTAAAGAGAAGGTTATGATCGTCACCGAGAAACCCGAATTTGATATGCCGGAGAAAGACACGAGGATACCGCAACTCAAGCCACTCTTCTTCCGAGGTAAACTTGACAACCACTTTGAGAAGTTTGTGGAAGTTGTGCGTAGACTTAGCATCAACATGCCATTACTAGATGCCCTACAAGTACCTACATATTATCGTTACTTTAAAGACATACTTGCAAATAAATATGAGATAGAAACACTCGGGGTAGATCATGTTAAGATGTTCGAGGAGTGTAGTGCCGCTATTGCTAATGGGCTAGAGAAGCAAAAGGACCCCGGGTGCCCCACAATTCCATGTTCGGTTGGTTCTTTCAACTTCGAGAAGGCGTTATGCGACCTTGGAGCAAGTGTGAGCATCATGCCGAGGGATGTGTTCGAGAAGCTACGCCTACCAATGGAGCCTACGGGTATATGTTTGGAGTTGGGAGACAACTCCATTCGCTATCCCTTGGGCATTGCTGAAGATGTACCCGTGAAGGTCGGACACCACTTCATCCCCGTCGACTTCGTTGTGCTCGAGATGGGAGAGAGGGAGAAGCCACTGCTCATCCTAGGGAGGCCTTTACTCAAGACCGTGGGAGCTACTATTGATGTTGGCAAGGGGGAGATCATGTTCGATATCAACGGAGAAAGGAGTTCCTTCAAGTTCCGTCCAAGAATCGAGGCATGCAACATGATTGGAGTGAAGGGAGAACCAAAACAAACGGAGGGGCTGAAAAAGAAGAAGGAGCCGAAAAAAATGAACGTAAACAAAATCAAAAAAGGTGTTGCATCCGTCAAGACAAAGGAAGAGAAGCAGCCTGTGAAGACCAAAAACATGACTAAGCCGGAAGACAAGCCCACGCCCAAGATGGTGCGGAAGTGGGTACCCAAGATTGCAACACCCGCAAAGAGCGTTGATCCGGAGTAATCAAGTGAAGAAGTCTAGCTATAGACTATAAATGAAGCGCTAGGCGGGAGGCAACCCGTTTCGTCGAGTCAAGAATAAGCTACCGGGAGGACAACCCGATTCCAGGTTTTTCGAGTATTTTTAATAATTTAGTTTTTGAGTTTTATTACGCAAAGACATTAGACTTAGAAGTGGTTGAACAATATTAGAGACATAATTCTTGATTGAATGTTTGCTTTATCATAAACCCTTTGCATGAACCCTCCTATGTGCTTGTTTGTTCTTTTCTTTTCGAGAAACCTCAACCAAATAATTTCAGAACCTAACTCAACCTTTCACCCTCATTATGGTGCTAAGGTTGACTTATTTTTCATGCTAAAACCACACGAGTAGAGCCACGATTTATATTTAAGTGTTAATAAAATTCAGCACGTGGTAGAACTCGCGTGAACCTAGAAATCAAAACTTTTGATTGGTTTTAAAAATCTTTATCCTTGGTTTCTCTAGGATTAGAATTTTTCTAAGCCTATTCTAATTTTGTTTTATTCAAAATCTTTCTTATTTAGCCAAAATTAGAACCTAAACCTATGCCCCCATGATCAAGCCGGCAAAAGTTTGCTCTCAACCGATGAAGGCAAACTATACCGGTGAGACCGAAATCGACGTAGTCGAAAAATATTTTTGACTTACATTTGTTTTTAATGGTTTAAAAACTTCTCTAAAATTATGTTTGAGCTCTTGCATGGCTCTGAAAAATATTTTAAATTTCGAATTAGAGGAGTGCTTAACCTTAAACATACCTTAATGGAGGCCATCTAGTTTGAATTAATCATGCATGCACCATTGGATTCCCTTTTATCAACTTTCACCAATTCCACATGCAAAGGACAAGCATGGTGGGCAGCAAGCATCAACTTTGCAGGAATTTCATGGTGGCATGTGAAGCAAGTGGAGCTAGGGAGCATGGACATAACCCAAAGCATGGAGCATCAAGTGGAAGGACCAATAATGCAAGGAAAGGAGTGGACGAGAGCGTTTGGGCGGTGCAACTCGTGGAGCACGCGGGCAGGAAAGTTGCAGAGGCGAAATGATCGTGCTGGAAGAAAGACGAGGCGGGGAGGTGCACCGAGGATCCCAGGCCGGCCGGCCTCACCTACTTAAGGAGCCCCCCGGCTCCCGTTTTCTGCAGGCAAGCTTCCCTCTCCTTCCTTTGTTTGTGTGTTCAAGTTTGTGTGCTCAAAACCTCCGTAGACATAGCCAACCTTCCCAAGCTTGATAGCTCAAGAAAAATCCACATCCTTAATCCACTCAAAGTCCACATCCGAAGTAAAGAGTTTAAGTGCCAAGTTACCGGTTGCAACCCGGAGTTTTAGTTGAAGAAAAGAGTGCAGCAACCATGTGGAAGAAAACCACAAGTCTCTTCTCCAAGAAGAAGAGTTCGTCGTCGTCCAAGCCGTCATCAACCACGTCTTCGAGGAGGCACTCGGTTTCCGAGTCTCACCGGAGCATGGAGACGGATACGGCACCACCGAGGAGGAACGATGCTCTCCTCCTTGGTGGTATGAGGGCTGCAAGAAGCACGTCCATGAGGTTTACCGAACCTCGTGGGCACACGGAGGAGCAGCCCGGGCCACCACGACGATCGACCCGTTCAACCGCGCCACCTCCTTACACTCCGACATACTCTTCGTACGGCTTCATCATCTTGTCATCGGAGGAGGAGGAGAGGCTCTCTAATCTTGAGAAGAGGCTTGTGCCCAACGTCGAGTTCGACGACCAAGCACTCTACACCTTGGGTTTTGGCACCGACATATACTATATGTTGGGGCACCTTGGATGGGTGCAGTTCTCCAACGGAGTATCGGTGGACACCCACTTGGGGTTCGCCTTGGAAATTTTAATGACTATTGCACCTATCCTTGATGATGATGGGGTGCAAAGCTTGTCATTCCGTTTGGAGGGAGTCCAACAAGTGGTTCCCTACGAGCACGTTAGGGAGCTACTTGGATTCCACAAGGGAGCTCCGGAGAAAGTTGACGTGCCACCCAGCATGTTAGCGGGGTTTTGGAATATGATCTCCGGAGAAGCCCATCAACAACGCAATTGCATCCGCAACCCCATTATCCGGATATTTCCCTCTTGGATGTGCAAGAGGGTATTGGGGAGGATGAAGGAAACGAAGGTGACCGACACGGAGTTGAATTGGCTATACTCGGCTTTAATTGCCAGACAGCCAATAGACCCCTCTTACCTTATGATCAACCGTTGGTGTTGTGAAGCAACATCGGGGGTGGGTAATATTGGTTCGGGGTGCTACCTCTCCATGTTGGCCTTCTCCTTACGGCCGGGGATCGCAAGAAACCCCGACCATCTTTTGCGTGGTACCTCTCTCGGCATTGAGTATTTGCGGCAAGGCAAATACATTAGTGGAGATGAGAGAGGAGGTTATCGGTTGGCCATAGTGAACCTACCCCTTCCCAGTGAGAGGCTTAGGCTTTTCATCAAAGGGAGAGAAGATTGGTTGGAAGAGGGACTCCTTGTCCCTGCAAAGAAGAACAAAAGAGGAAAAATCGTAGAAGAGGGAACATCCTCCGCACAAGCGAGTGGAGCACAACCCAATGTGCAACTGTTCGGCGGGATCCCTCCTCCGCCAAGTTATTACGGAGGGCCACAAGAGCAAGCATGGGGGGGGTGGTGCACCGGTACCCCCACCAAATTATGTGGTGCCCAACGCTAACTTCGCGGAGTCCTACGCACATCATCCCTAACCACAACAAAGCATGGCCATAATTGGAGGGTATGCTGCAAGAAACGCCCAAAACATCGCAGCCATCCAAGCTAACGCAGCTCAACTTGGTGAAGGAAATGCAAATATTGCCTTTGAGCTTGGACGCCTTCACCTTGTGGAGCCAAATCAATTCGTCGGAGGGAATGTCCAATCATATTATGAGCAAGGGTATTACTATCAAGATCATCAACATCAACCACCGGCGGAGGACTAGAAGATTTAGGAACTTTAGTTTTCTTTTCTTTTCTTTTTCTCTGTAATTTTCAGCTTTTGCTTATGTGTGTTTGCGTAGTATTTTCTGTTTTTATTTAAATTTCAGCAAGCATGTTTGTTTATTTTCAGTTTGTATTTCAACTTGATGTCATCGTTAATAAAGACACCACCTTGATTATATCATTGGAAAAGTTACAAAAAATTGTGCCATAATGATGTATGATTAAAATTGCAGCTTTGTTCATCTTTGTAATTGATCTATGCTTGTTTAAGCTAGTGCTCTCTTAAAAATACAAATCTGAATTTATTTAAATGCTAGCTTAATTTTCAGCGGAGGTTATGATTAAAATAAAGACCCATGGTGTTTTATGTGCTCTCAAGTTATGAATAGATTAAAGATGTCTTTTATGCTAAAAAATATCGCTAACCTTGTCATAAATATCACTTTTGTGTTGCTCAACCTATCCAAAGCCTTATATATATTTGAGTGCATAAACCTTAGTGTACAAGATTTATTTTTGAGTGAGTTATTGCAGGCCATGATTTCTCTGGCCCGAGACGAAGAAGCTGGTCATTCCGTTTTTGCGTATCTATCTTTTTTTGCTAGCCTTTTATCCGTGCATTGTGTATCCCGCATTGGAGATCTCACAAACTTCGCCGGATATCCACCCTTAAACCAAATATCATCTTTTGTGATTACCTCCTTGACCACAACCTATTGTTGAGAATGGATCATCAATTCAAGGAAGATCGCAAGACGGTGCCAACATTGAAGATTTCAAGTATCTCTCCAAGGAAAAATATTTCCGGTACCTACCTTATTTTTCGCCTCTTTGCTCGAGGATGAGCAATGTCTAAGCATGGGGGAGGAGGTAGGTACGGTGCAGTTTTAGAGTTCAAAGGGGAGAATTTTAAAAAAAATGATGATGATGAAAGAAATGAAAAAAAATTTCGGCGATATACGTGACTTCCAAGAAAATATATATATAATGAATGAAAGAAAGAAAGAAAGAAAGAAAAGAATGAGAAATATGAGAAAGAGAAAAAATATATGCGTAAAGTGAACTCCCCGGTTCTCTAAGAGTGCATTCAAGGCTTCAAGTTTAAAAAGATCCATTCTCATTTTCCAACCATGTGCAATCCGATAACGAGGACTTCCTTTGTGCCTCGGGATCTCTCTTTGCCATTTGCACATGTCCACTCATCTAAAGTGTGTGTATTTTTCTCTTTCCCCTCCTTGATTTAGCATTATTTTCCAATGACCTTTTTGACGAGTCTCGGTAAGACCATGAGAAGCTTGTCTTGTTTTGACAACACCTCATTTATAAAATCTTGTTAGGACTAAACTTTCCCAAAGCTCCATATAAAGCCTACCACACATGTATGTTATGAGAGGGAAAGGAGTAGAATATATAGGCTCGAGAGACAAGCGAGATGAGAGTTCATGAGCAATATACAAGATGATTTAAATTTGTGAACTTGGTTTAGCTTTTCTTTATCTCGTTCTTTATTTCAAAAAATTCTGAGATCTATTTAAACTTTGTGAGCATGTTAATACTTGTGGGATAAGCTTAATAAGAATCTACCCTCCGTAGAGATGAAGGCTAGTACATTATGGAACTTTAATGAATTAAAATTTTGAGAGCATTATGTTTTCTCATGTATGATCAAGTGCAAGGTTTAACATTGTTTGGCAATGATGATATCCATCGAAGGCTTACTCGAGGACGAGCAAGGTTTAAGCATGGGGGAGATGTTGACGGTGAAAATCCGTCAACCTAGCCATGAGTTTACCCTCGGTGTTGGCATGAGTTTTATACCTTATCCATTGGTACTAACCCCCGTGCTATAACAAGTTCACATGTGCATGTCGGTTTTGGAGTTTAATGTTTATGCAGGGTTTTAGTGTTGAATGCAAGACTTTCGGGATAAGTTCATCAAGCACCTCATGACAAGACCTTGAAGCCCCTTACAAGTCATTCAATGAAGCAAACATAACTCCAAGAAGCCAGGGACTTAATCCGAGAAGACGACAGACTCCGAGGACTCGACCGTAAAAGTGCGTCGAATCTTGCAAGACAAGGAGTTGAGTCCAATTCGAGAGAAACCGACGACATGGACCTACATGCGAGAAGGGGGAAACATCCGGGAAGCAAGGGAACCGACGTAGAGCAAAGGAGGCCTCGGGCTGGGCCTGAATGGGCCTAGGCCGACCGGCCCAGTCCGGTCGGCCCAGGCCCATCCAGGACCCATTTGCCCCCTCCTTTGCCCTAGCCGCCAATCGGGCTATTTATAGCCCCTTGTTGACGGTGAAAATCCGTCAACCTAGCCATGAGTTTACCTTCGGTGTTGGCATGAGTTTTATACCTTATCCATTGGTACTAACCCCCGTGGTATAACAAGTTCACGTGTGCATGTCGGTTTTGGAGTTTAATGTTTATGCAGGGTTTTAGTGTTGAATGCAAGACTTTCGGGATAAGTTCATCAAGCACCTCATGACAAGACCTTGAAGCCCCGTACAAGTCATGCAATGAAGCAAACTTAACTCCAAGAAGCCGGGGACTTGATCCGAGAAGACGACAGACTCCAGGGACCTGACCATAAAAGTGCTGAATCTTGCAAGACAAGGAGTTGAGTCCAATTCGGAGAGAAACCGACGACATGGACCTACATGCAGAAGGGGGAAACATCCAGGAAGCAAGGGAACCGACGTGAGGCGAAGGAGCCCTCGGGCTGGGCCTAAATGGGCCCAGGCCGGCCGGCCCAGTCCGGTCGGCCTAGGCCCATTTAGGGCCCAAACGCCCCCTCCTTTGCCCTAGCCGCCAATCGGGCTATTTATAGCCCCCTGACCGAGAGCCACGAGGGGAAGATTTCATCATCGCCGCCGAGGAGAGAAGAGAGGGACACCATCTCGGAGAGGAGAGGGTCGAGCTAGTTGACTAGGGTTCCCCTAGCCGACGTGGGAACCTTGCACGGAAGACCACGTCGGAGTTCCCGGAGCTAGAAGCAAGATCAAGGAAGGATCCCGGTGGTGATCTTGTGTATGTATCATTGTTATAGTTGAATTATCAAGTTGAATCCTTTCCTAGCGATTAAGTGTTTCCTCGAAGATTTCGTTTTTCGATCGGCTTTGCTTATTCCAATTCTATTCTCGAGATAGATTACATAGGGTGTTCTTGTAGCCGCGGTGGCTAGAGGTACACGCCGGATCCTCCGAAAGAATCTCGACTTGTCTTTTGACTCGCCCTAAACTCCCCGCATGAATAGGGATACGTTGTGACAGAACGGGGGTCTCGAAAGGCGGATGTTTTCGGATTTGGACGGGGAAACCACGATTTAAAGAGGCTTCTATTAAGATTCGATTTGCTACTTCTTCTCTTGCTTGGAACTTCAACAAAAGGCTTACCCCGATCCCTCTAGATCGGTTTATCTACCCAATCTTACTTTGTTTTTCTCCGGTCTTTAGTAGATTAGATTCGTTTCATGTCTTTTACTTAGATGCATTAGGGTTTCTTTTATCGAAGATTGAAGTTACTTGGCTTTATTAGATTAAGTTTTGCGTCACACATTTGTTCCATGGATTCGATACCTTGGGTTCACCACTCGAGGGAAGAAGGGTCCCTTGACTACGACGGGAGACTTGTACGCTTGCGAGTCACAAACGAACTTTGATACAATTATTAACCGTCAACAAGCCCCTTTTTCTGGCGCCGTTGCCGGGGAACAAGTGATCAAGATTTGATTTTTTATTGCCTTTTTGTAATTTTCAGTTTTCTTTTTGTTTTTATTTTTGCATCTACTAAATTTTGATCATCCTCAAAATACATCTAATTTAGTTTGTCTAACCCTAGTTTTTATAGATTTGTTTTTACTTTCTAGTTTTTTTTGCATACTTTGTTTATTGCTAACCCTAACAGGAGATGGACGGCTACCTCTCCAACAAACCCAATAATTTTGTGGATGATCCAGAAAAACTTTACAGGCTAAGGAGACGCGAAGCACATCAAGCTAAAAAGCTGGATTTTGTAGATTCGGAGTCGGAAGACAAAGGATCGCAGGAATCTCCGAAGAATTCACCACCTCAAAGTCCGCGGGAGAATCGACTTCCACCAATGGGTGACCAACCACCGCAAGAACGCAAGATTGGGGATCCATGCACCCCAGACATCATCGACCTACCAATCTTGAACCTCGAGGAGATCGGAAGAGCGTTCGAGATCAAGACCTCAACCATCCGCATGGTGCAACATTCACCCTTCACCGGCAAAGAGGATCCGAACCTTCACCTCCAAGCATTCATTCAACTATGTCAGAGTTTCAACATGGATGGGGTGACTCAAGACCAAATGAGGGCAAGGCTTTTTCCGTTTTCACTACTCGGGAAGGCTTTGCAATGGTTCCACTCTCAACCGGCGGAGACGGTGCAAAATTGGAACACGTTGATGAAGGCTTTCATGAAGGAATACTACTCACCGGGTAAAACTCAAAGTTTGCGTAATAAGATTGCCACCTTTGTTCAATATCCTACAGAAACTATCTCGGAGGCATTCGAGCGCTTCAACGAGTACACTCGGGCGGTTCCACATCACAAGTTCCCGAAAGAAGACCTCGTGCAAAAGTTCTATCAAGGACTCACCATGGCGTCAAGGACGATCATCGATGCATCGGCGGGAGGATCCATCATCGAACTTACACCGACGGAAGCTTTCACTTTATTCAAGAAGGTCGCAGATAATGACACATGGGCGTCATCCGGCGCCTACATCCGGTTCAACCCACGGGGAACGTCAAAGGAGTCTTGCAAGTGGAGAAGGAGAACATACTTGAAGGCAAGATCGACTCACTCATGAGGAGGTTGGAGAAGATGGAGATGGAAAAGAAAGAGGCTCAAGACTTGAAGGCCGCCGAAGCAAGGTCCACATGTGAAGAATGTGGAGAGTATGGCCATGTCCGCAAAGATTGTCCGGAGGAAGCCAAAGTGCTCGACTACATGAGGAAGGGAGAATTGCCGAACTTCCGCTACGGGCAAGGTAGGCCTCAATTTAATGCAAGCTCATCTATTCCTAACGCGGTTCCGCTTCGTATACAATTGAAGGAGTTCATGGATGAGCAAGCTAAGATCAACAAGGACACCGTCACCAAGTTCAAAACCATAGACAAGGTGTTGGAGAACATCGATAGCAAGGTGACGGAGGTCGGAAGTTCCAATCATCAAGTGCTCAACATGATGAAGATGCTCGAGACGCAAGTGGGACAACTTGCGGGGCGCCTTACTAATGATGAAGGGAAGCTTCCGGGACAACCCCAATGTCCCGAATCGGCGAAGGCCATTCAAACACGTTCGTGGAAGGAGACCGAAGATCCGGAACGTTCCGCGGGAGCAAGGAAGCTTAAACCATCCACCGAGGTGGAAGGAGTTGCTAAAGAGAAGGTTACGGGGATCGTCACCGAGGAACCCGAATTTCGAGATGCGGAGGAAGACACGAGGATACCGCAACTCAAGCCACGCTACTTCCGAGGTAAACTTGACAACCACTTTGAGAAGTTTGTGGAAGTTGTGCGTAGACTTAGCATCAACATGCCATTACTAGATGCCCTACAAGTACCTACATATTCTCGTTACTTTAAAGACATACTTGCAAATAAATATGAGATAGCAACACTCGGGGTAGATTATGTCAAGATGTCCGAGGAGTGTAGTGCAGCTATTGCTAATGGGCTAGAGAAGCAAAAAGACCCCGGGTGCCCCACAATTCCATGTTCAGTTGGTTCTTTCAACTTCGAGAAGGCGTTATGCGACCTTGGAGCTAGTGTAAGCGTCATGCCGAGGGATGTGTTCGAGAAGCTACGCCTACCAATGGAGCCTACGGGAATATGTTTGGAGTTGGGAGACAACTCCATTCGCTTTTTCTTAGGCATTGCTGAAGATGTACCCGTGAAGATTGGACACCACTTCGTCCCCGTCGACTTCGTTGTGCTCGAGATGGGAGCGAGGGAGAAGCCGCCGCTCATCCTAGGGAGGCCGTTCCTCAAGACCGTGGGAGCTATTATTGATGTTGGCAAGGGGGGAGATCATGTTCGATATCAACGGAGAAAGGAGTTCCTTCAAGTTCCGTCCAAGGATTGAGGCATGCAACATGATTGGAGTGAAGGGAGAACCAAAACAAACGGAGGGGCTGAAAAAGAAGAAGGAGCCGAAAAAAATGAACGTAAAGAAAATCAAAGAAGGTGTTGCATCCGTCAAGACAAAGGAAGAGAAGCCGCCTGTGAAGACCAAAAAAATGACTAAGCCAACTAAGCCGGAAAACAAGCCCGCGCCCAAGATGGTGCGGAAGTGGGTACCCAAGATTGCAACGCCCGCAAAGAGCGTTGATCCGGAGTAATCAAGTGAAGAAGTCTAGCTATAGACTATAAACGAAGCGCTAGGCGGGAGGCAACCCATTTCGTCGAGTCAAGAATAAGCTACCGAGAGGACAACCCGATTCCAGGTTTTTCAAGTATTTTTAATAATTTAGTTTTTGAGTTTTATTACGCAAAGACATTAGACTTATAAGTGGTTGAACAATATTAGAGACATAATTCTTGATTGAATGTTTGCTTTATCATAAACCCTTTGCATGAACCCTCCTATGTGCTTGTTTGATTCTTTTCTTTTCGAGAAACCTCAACCAAATAATTTCAGAACCTAACTCAACCGTTCACCCTCATTATGGTGCTGAGGTTGACTTATTTTTCATGCTAAAACCACACGAGTAGAGCCACGATTTATATTTAAGTGTTAATAAAATTCAGCACGTAGTAGGACTCGCGTGAACCTAGAAATCAAAGCTTTTGGTTGGTTTTAAAAATCTTTATCCTTGGTTTCTCTAGGATTAGAATTTTTCTAAGCCTATTCTAATTTTTTTTTATTCAAAATCTTTCTTATTTAGCCAAAATTAGAACCTAAACCTATGCCCCCATGATCAAGCCGGGAAATGTTTGCTCTCAACCGATGAAGGCAAACTATACCGGTGAGACCGAAATCGACGTAGTCGAAAAATATTTTCGACTTACATTTGTTTTTAATGGTTTAAAAACTTCTCTAAAATTATGTTTGAGCTCTTGCATGGCTCTGAAAAATATTTTAAAATTCGAATTAGAGGAGTGCTTAACCTTAAACACAACTTAATGGAGGCAATCTAGTTTGAATTAATCATGCATGCACCATTGGATTCCCTTTTATCAACTTTCACCAATTCCACATGCAAAGGACAAGCATGGTGGGCAGCAAGCATCAACTTTGCAGGAATTTCATGGTGGCATGTGAAGCAAGTGGAGCTAGGGAGCATGGACATGACCCAAAGCATGGAGCATCAAGTGGAAGGACTAATAATGCAAGAAAAGGAGTGGACGAGAGCGTTTGGGCGGTGCAACTCGTGGAGCACGCGGGCGGGGAAAGTTGCGAGAGGCGAAATGATCGTGCCGGAAGAAAGACGCGGCGGGGAGGAGCCGGGGAGGCCCCCGGGCCGGCCGGCCGGGCCGGCCGGCCTCACCTACTTAAGGAGCCCCCCGGCTCCCGTTTTCTGCAGTGCAAGCTTCCCTCTCCTTCCTTTGTTTGTGTGTTCAAGTTTGTGTGCTCAAAACCTCCGTAGACATAGCCAACCTTCCCAAGCTTGATAGCTCAAGAAAAAAATCCACATCCTTAATCCACTCAAAGTCCACATCCGAAGCAAAGAGTTTAAGTGCCTAGTTACCGGTTGCAACCCGGAGTTTTAGTTGAAGAAAAGAGTGCAGCAACCATGTGGAAGAAGACCACAAGTCTCTTCTCCAAGAAGAAAAGTTCGTCATCGTCCAAGCCGTCATCAACCACATCTTCGAGGAGGCACTCGGTTTCCGAGTCTCCCCGGAGCATGGAGACGGATACGGCACCACCGAGGAGGAACGATGCCCTCCTCCTTGGTGATATGAGGGCTGCAAGAAGCACTTCCATGAGGTTCACCGAACCTCGTGGGCACACGGAGGAGCAGCCCGCGCCACCACGACGATCGACTCGCTCAACCGCGCCACCTCCTTACACCCCGACATACTCTTCGTACGGCTTCATCATCTTGTCGGCGGAGGAGGAGGAGAGGCTCTCTAATCTTGAGAAGAGGCTTGTGCCCAACGTCGAGTTCGACGACCAAGCACTCTACACCTTGGGTTTTGGCACCGACATATACTATATGTTGGGGCACCTTGGATGGGTGCAGTTCTCCAACGGAGTATCGGTGGACACCCATTTGGGGTTCGCCTTGGAAATTTTGATGACTATTGCACCCATCATTGATGATGATGGGGTGCAAAGCTTGTCACTCCGTTTGGAGGGAGTCCAACAAGTGGTTCCCTACGAGCACGTGAGGGAGCTGCTTGGATTCCACAAGGGAGCTCCGGAGAAAGTTGACGTGCCACCCGCATGTTGGCGGGATTTTGGAACATGATCTCCGGAGAAGCCCATCAACAACGCAATTGCATCCGCAACCCCATTATCCGGATATTTCACTCTTGGATGTGCAAGAGGGTATTGGGGAGGATGAAGGAGACAAAGGTGACCGACACGGAGTTGAATTGGCTATACTCGGCTTTAATCTCCGGGCAGCCAATAGACCCCTCTTACCTCATGATCAACCGTTGGTGTTGTGAAGCAACATCGGGGGCGGGTAATATTGGTTCGGGGTGCTACCTCTCCATGTTGGCCTTCTCCTTGCGGCCGGGGATCGCAAGAAACCCCGACCACCTTTTGCGTGGTACCTCTCTTGGCATTGAGTATTTGCGGCAAGGAAAATACATTAGTGGAGATGAGAGAGGAGGTTATCGGTTGGCCATAGTGAACCTACCCCTTCCGAATGAGAGGCTTAGGCTTTTCAACGAAGGAAGGGAAGATTGGTTGGAAGAGGGACTACTTGTCCCTGCAAGGAAGAACAAAAGAGGAAGAATCGTAGAGGAGGGAACATCCTCCGCACAAGCGAGTGGAGCACAACCCAATGTGCAACCATTCGGCGGGGTCCCTCCTCCGCCAAGTTATTACGGAGGGCCACATGAGCAAGCATGGGGGGTGGTGCACCGGTACCCCCACCAAATTATGTTGTGCCCAACGCTAACTTCGCGGAGTCCTACGCTCATCATCCCCAACCACAACAAAGCATGGCCATAATTGGAGGGTATGCTGCAAGAAATGCTCAAAACATCGCAGCCATCCAAGCTAATGCAACTCAACTTGGTGAAGGAAATGCAAATATTGCCTTCGAGCTTGGACGCCTTCACCTTGTGGAGCCAAATCAATTCGTCGGAGGAAATGTCCAATCATATTATGAGCAAGGGTATTATTATCAAGATCATCAACATCAACCACCGGCGGAGAACTAGAAGATTTAGGAACTTTAGTTTTCTTTTCTTTTCTTTTCTCTGTAATTTTCAGCTTTTGCTTATGTGTGTTTGCGTAGTGTTTTCTGTTTTTTATTTAAATTTCAGCAAGCATGTTTGTTTATTTTCAGTATGTATTTCAACTTGATGTCATTATTAATAAAGACACCACCTTGATTATATCATTGGAAAAGTTACAAGATTCGTGCCATGATGATATACGATTATAATTGCAGCTTTGTTCATCTTTGTAATTGATTTATGCATGTTTAAGCTAGTGCTCTCTTAAAAATACAAATCTGAATTTATTTAAATGCTAGCTTAATTTTCAGCGGAGGTTATGATTAAAATAAAGACCCATAGTGTTTTATGTGCTCTCAAGTTATGAATAGATTAAAGATGTTTTTTATGCTCAAAAATATCGCTAACCTTGTCACAAATATCACTTGTGTGTTGCTCAACCTATCCAAAGCCTTATATATATTTGAGTGCATAAACCTTAGTGTACAAGATTTATTTTTGAGTGAGTTATTGCAAGCCATGATTTCTCTGGCCCGAGACTAAGAAGCTGGTCATTCCGTTTTTGCGTATCTATCTTTTTGCTAGCCTCTTATCCGTGCATTGTGTATCCCCGCATCGGAGATCTCACAAACTTCGCCGGATATCCACCCTTAAACCAAATATCATTTTTTATGATTACCTCCTTGACCACAACCTATTGTTGAGAATGGATCATCAATTCAAGGAAGATCGCAAGACGGTGCCAACATTGAAGATTTCAAGTATCTCTCCAAGGAAGAATATTTCCGGTACCTACCTTATTTTTCGCCTCTTTGCTCGAGGACGAGCAACGTCTAAGCATGGGGGAGGAGGTAGGTACGGTGCAGTTTTAGAGTTCAAAAAGGGAGTATTTTTAGAAAAATATATATAATGAAATAATGATGAAAGAAAAAAAATTCGGCGATATGCGTGACTTTCAAGGTGCAGAAAGAAAAAATTTATATAATGAAAGAAAGAAAGAAAGAAAGAAAAGAATGAGAAATATGAGAAAGAGAAAAAAAATATGTGCGTAAAGTGAACTCTCCGGTTCTCTAAAAGTGCATTCAAGGCTTCGAGCTAAAAAGATCCATTCTCATTTTCCAACCATGTGCAATCCGATAACGAGGACTTCCTTTGTGCCTCGGGATCACTCTTTGCCATTTGCACATGTCCACTCATCTAAAAGTGTGTGTATTTTTCTCTTTCCCCTCCTTGATTTAACATCATTTTCCAATGACCTTTTTGACGAGTCTCGGTAAGACCATGAGAAGCTTGTCTTGTTTTGACAACACCTCATTTATAAAATCTTGTTAGGACTAAACTTTCCCAAAGCTCCATATAAAGCCTACCACACATATATACGAGAGGGAAAGGAGTAGAATATATAGGCTTGAGAGACAAGTGAGATGAGAGTTCATGAGCAATATACAAGATGATTTAAATTTGTGAACTTGGTTTAGCTTTTCTTCATCTCGTTCTTTATTTCAAAAATTCTGAGATCTATTTAAAACTTTGTGAGCATGTTAATACTTGTGGGATAAGCTTAATAAGAATCTACCCTCCGTAGAGATGAAGGCTAGTACATTATGGAACTTTAATGAATTAAAATTTTGAGAGCATTATGTTTTCTCATGTGTGATCAAGTGCAAAGTTTAAACATTGTTTGGCAATGATGATATCCATCGAAGGCTTACTCGAGGACGAGCAAGGTTTAAGCATGGGGGAGATGTTGACGGTGAAAATCCGTCAACCTAGCCATGAGTTTACCTTCGGTGTTGGCATGAGTTTTATACCTTATCCATTGGTACTAACCCCCGTGGTATAACAAGTTCACGTGTGCATGTCGGTTTTGGAGTTTAATGTTTTTGCAGGGTTTTAGTGTTGAATGCAAGACTTTCGGGATAAGTTCATCAAGCACCTCATGACAAGACCTTGAAGCCCCGTACAAGTCATGCAATGAAGCAAACTTAACTCCAAGAAGCCGGGGACTTGATCCGAGAAGACGACAGACTCCAGGGACCTGACCAGAAAAGTGCTGAATCTTGCAAGACAAGGAGTTGAGTCCAATTCGGAGAGAAACCGACGACATGGACCTACATGCGAAGGGAGAAACATCCGAGAAGCAAGGGAACCGACGTGGGGGCGAAGGAGCCCTCGGGGCCGGGCCTAAATGGGCCCGGGCCGGCCGGCCCGCCCCGGTCGGCCCAGGCCCATTTAGGGCCCAAACACCCTCTCCTTTGCCCTAGCCGCCAATCGGGCTATTTATAGCCCCCGACCGAGAGCCTCGAGGGAGAAGAATTCGTCATCGCCGCCGAGGAGCGAGAGAAGAGAGGGACACCATCTCGGAGAGGAGAGGGTCGAGCTAGTTGACTAGGGTTCCCCTAGCCGACGTGGGAACCTTGCACGGAAGACCACGTCGGAGTTCCCGGAGCTAGAAGCAAGATCAAGGAAGGATCCCGGTGGTGATCTTGTGTATGTATCATTGTCATAGTTGAATTATCAAGTTGAATCTTTTCCTAGCGATCAAGTGTTTCCTCGAAGATTTCGTTTTTCGATCGGCTTGCTTACTCCAATTCTATTCGCGCGATAGATTACATAGGGTGTTCTTGTAGCCGCGGTGGCTAGAGGTACACGCCGGATCTTCCGAAAGAATCTCGACTTGTCTTTTGACTCGCCCTAAGCTCCCCGCATGAATAGGGATACGTTGTGACAGAACGGGGGTCTCGAAAGGCGGATGTTTTCGGATTTGGACGGGAAACCACGATTTAAAGAGGCTTCTATTAAGATTCGATTTGCTACTTCTTCTCTTGCTTGGAACTTCAACAAAAGGCTTACCCCGATCCCTCTAGATCGGTTTATCTACCCAATCTTACTTTGTTTTCTCCGGTCTTTAGTAGATTAGATTCGTTTCATGTCTTTTATCGAAGATTGAAGTTACTTGGCTTTATTAGATTAAGTTTTGCGTCACACATTTGTTTCACGGATTCGATACCTTGGGTTCACCACTCGAGGGAAGAAGGGTCCCTTGACTACGACGGGAGACTTGTACGCTTGCGAGTCACAAACGAACTTTGATACAATTATTAATCGTCAACAACGGACTTGAACAAGACTTTGGGGATATCAGGAACACCTCATGAGGAGTCCATAGCCATGTTTAATCCCACCAAATCTCGTCCAAAAAGGAGGAATCGAAGAAATCCTGCCGAAAGCACTTCCAACCCAAGAACTCAAGAAACCCCAAAATCGAGCACCTTTTCTCACGGATTTGGGAGGGGAATCACAGCCCAAAGAACCACGAAGGGTTCCCACAAATTTCCCCCATCAAATCCCCAAGAGAAAAGTCCCGAAAACAACCCAAAGAAATCACCGAGAGAGGGCTCCGAAAATCACTACCAAGAACAACCGGGGAAAACACATCCAAACCTTGAGGAACCACGCCGAATCATCTATACATGAAACAAAGGTTCGTACAAGGTCTAGCAAGCCGCCCGATCATCCATCCCTCTCTACAAGATCTCTCCGTGAAGCTCTCTTGCTAGTCCTAAGGAAAACCTAAGGAAAATAGGAAAACTAATGAGCTAGGGTTCCAAGAGTTGGCTGCCATCCTCTCACCTCTTGGGTTATATGGAGGCAACCGAATGTCTAAAACGCCCTTCTCTACTAACTAGGGATACAAGCCCCTCAAGGGCGGATTTGGAATTCTTGATGTCTTCACCATCGGACGGATGCCGGCGACCGCACCCGCGTAGCCTCGACGCAAGCCATGCGATCCCGACGCGTGTCCTCCACTTCGAAGATTCGGACCGCGTCGTCGCACACCGGTCGGACCGGTGCTCCTCCTCCGTCGACCGGTCCCCACCGTCGACGGCCGGTCGGACCCACCGGTCGGACCCACCGGTCGGGGTCCGTGCGTCGGTGCCGCCGCACCTCCGTCTTCGGTTCTCCGATCTTGGCTTTGTGGATCAACCAAGGAACCCGGTGGTTTTTCGGTGAACCACCGGAAACCCCGCGAACTCGGTGTAGCCTCCGCCAATCTCCACTCATGACTCGGCTCCCACGTAGTCCCGGCTCGACCTTGGTTTTGAGGCTCAACCAAGAAACCGTCCACGACTTCATCTTGCTTGTTCATGCCACCATGCGGCCCGCACTTGACCCCCGCCGGACACCGGGTCCCTCGAACGAAGCCTACTTGTCTTCTCCACACCCGGAGGCCTCACCGGCGACGACCTTTCGCGCTTGTTCTTCACCTGCACCAACACCAGTCAAGCCGCAACCTGCACCTGCAATACTAAGCCAAGAATCAGTCCACACAACGTTGTCAATCACTCATCACACAAGGAAGCGACCATCCACCGGTCCTCGAACCACACATGGTCCTCAATCTCCCCCTTGATGAGTGCATTGACAACACCCACACGAAAGTAACAAGAGAGAAAAGAAAGGAAAAAGAAACGAACAAAAAGAAACTCCAACAAGCGATCGAAAGCCAAACAAAGGCAAAGAGCAAGATCACTTGAAGGAAACAAGTCTCGGACCCCTTAGGCAAGGGCAACGGCTCGACACATCCGAGACAAAGCAAGGCTCAAGCAAAGAGCGCAAACCACCAAAACAAAGCTCGAACACCACAAAGAGCTGCCCCTGCACACATGCAAGCTCCCCCTGAACCAATGCACCTCCCCCTGGACGAATGCATGCAAGACACCACTTGAAACAGGCACCGCAACAAAACAGCCACGACCGGTCGGACCGGTCCACACCACCGGTCGACCGGTGTGCAACATGTGTACGGGACCAAGACTCACACCGGTCGGACGGTGACCCCGACCGGTCGACCGGTGCACAACGGAGAGCCCGAAATGGCTCGAAACCACCTGAAAACCTTCTAAACACGTCCAGCAAGCCATTTCAAGCTCAAACTTCTCCCCCTTGTTGGCAATGCATGAATCAAGCCAAAAATGCAAAACTTTCAACCTAGAGCTTCTGAAATAGACAAAATTCAACAAAGAATGCTACACATGTCCAAAGGAGCAAGTTAGATACTCTACGGCTTCGTATCGATCTCAACTACATGATCACCAAGTTTCACAACCATTGGACGAAGCTAAGATGGATTTTGGCAATTTTGCGAAAAACTTGCCTCTCATGAGCAAAGTCCTAAACATGATCAAAGCATATCAAAATGGCAAAGCCACACAAACTTCATGCTAGGACGGCCATTCTAATCATAAGACCATCACAAACACCCACAAGCACCTCATGTCATGTCAAAGCCACCGAGTCATGTGCCTACTTCTATGTATGAGACTTCTCATTGGTAGGCATCATGCAACGGTTTAGCACCCAAAGCAAATTAAATTCAGCACATATGACATGGGAGCATATTTTCCAAGCATTTTTCATTTCATTTTCAGATTTGTAAAAGGTACATGAAATGTCTTTGCGACAAAAAGGAACTTATGCTCCTCCACAAGATAAATCAAGAGGGCCAAACATTCATGATGGCAAATGAGCCTTTGGCCCCATATGATCAATAAACTAGCTATCCAACCACAAATTAAGCATAGCAAGGCCACACAAACATGTCAAGAGCATGTAAAGGCATTTACACATGAGAGAGCATACATGTGACATTTTTCAAAAGCATAGCTATCAACTATGGATTATTCATCAAGATCATCAATAGCTAAGCCAAACTAACCGTAGCATACCAAACAAGCTCACAAAGACATATATCTCATTCCATGGTGAACAATGTATATGAGAGAAGCTTTTCCTAACCAATGCATATGATACAAAATGCATGCAATCTAAGATACAAGGATGCCTATACATCATGTTACATATGCCATGCCAAATGCAAGAAATGCACAAAGGAAAGCTATACATATGCTACAAACCGGCTCCTCGAGGGGAGGCAAAACGGGCTCGACACCACCGGCAAAAGAGAGCTCCCACACACCCAACTCAAGAAATCAAACACACACCAAGTTCCCCCCGCAAACGAGTAAAAGTTGCTTGATCTAGGGGTTTGGTGAAAATATCGGCTAGTTGGTCATGTGTGGGTACATGGATCAACGCTATCTTTCCTTTCTCAACGTTGTCTCTCGTAAAATGATACCTCACTTCTATGTGCTTGGTTTTAGAATGGAGCACCGGGTTCTTTGCAACGCTTATGGCACCGGTGCTATCACATTGAAGTGGGACATGGGTATACTCCTCACCAAAGTCACTCATGGTGTAGGTGATCCAAAGGAGCCGAGAGCAACAACTAGCAAAGCGGCAACATACTCGGCCTCGGTCGTGGATTGAGCAACACTCGACCGCTTGCGGGAAGACCAAGACACCAAAGAAGAACCCAAAAAGCGGCAAGTCCCGAAGTGGACTTCCTATCCAACCGACACCCGGCAAAATCCGCGTCTGAAAAGCCATGAAGCGCCAAAGAAGAGGACGCGGAGTACCAAAGGCCGAAGTCGGGAGTGTGACGCAAGTACCTGAAAATTCTATTCACCGCTTGCCGATGCGAAGTCCTCAGAGACGCTTGAAAACGAGCGCACAGACACACTGAGACCCGATCATGCTCCGGTACTCCTTCTGGTCCACCTGTTCACCTTCTTCGTCCGCATCAAGAGTCGTAGTCGTACTCATTGGCATCATCATAGCCTTGGAGTCCTCCATCTTGAACTTCCGCACAATGTCCTTGGTGTACTTAGCCTGGTGCACAAATGTTCCTTCCTTTAATTGCTTGATCTGTAGCCCGAGGAAGAACTGCAACTCGCCCATCATGCTCATCTCAAACTCCCTGCTCATATCATCTGCAAACCTTGCAACAAGAGAGTTAGACGAGCCACCAAAGACAATATCATCCACGTACACACCGCACAATCGGGATATCTCTCGCCCCCGCCTCAGCAAAAACAAGGTCTGATCGACCTTCCCCATCTCAAAACCTCTCTCAAACAAGAACCCCCTCAACCTGCCATACCAAGCTCTAGGCGCCGCTTCAACCCATACAGCGCCTTCCTCAACTTGTACACCCGGTGGGGGTACTTCTCACTCTCAAACCCCGGAGGCTACCTCACATACACTTTTTCCTCCAGCACACCATTCAGAAAAGCACTCTTCACATCCATTTGGTGCAACTTGAACCCTTTAGCCACAGAAAAGGCTAGAAGGATCCTAATCGCCTCCAAACGGGATACAGGAGCAAAGGTCTCCTCGTAGTCGATCCCCTCTTTCTGACTGAACCCTTGAGCAACAAGTCTCGACTTGTTCCTCACAACCTCACCCTTCTCTCCCTCTTTGTTTTTCCACACCCACTTGGTACCAATCGGCTTGCACCCTGGGGGAAAGTCAACCAACTCCCACACCTGATTCCTCTCAAAGTTCTCCAACTCCTCATGCATCGAGTTGACCCAATTGTGATCAGATAGTGCGTGTCCAATGTCTTTGGGCTCAAAAGAAGCAACAAACGCAGCATGAGCAAAATGGGAATTGTTTCGAACCCTCGACCATGTAGTGCGTTCATTCATGTCGCCGATGATCCTCGAAGCTGGGTGATCCACTTGAACTCGCCGGGGAGGTTCTCGCCTCGAAGCTACCTCCCCCTCAACATCAGCTTCTCCTCGTTCTTGATTTGTCGTCGTAGGTGTAGCAGAGGGTCCATCCATCATCGTAGTCGAAGTAGTGGGTACATGTTCAGCTGGGGGCACCACACCACCATCTTCATCATCACCATGTTCATGCTCCTCCTCTTGAAAGATCTCCTCGCCAAGCTCATCATCACCTGCACACTCACAAACAAGCTGACTACGTGGCTCTGTCTCGTCGAAGGTTACCTCGCAAGTCTCCACGATTTGGTTAGTTTCAAGATTGAGCACACGATATGCTCTAGAATGAGATGCATAACCAAAGAAAATGCCATCGACAGACCTAGCCTCAAACTTATCCAACTTCCTGCCTTTCTTCAGAATGAAACACTTGCAACCAAAGACATGGAAGTGACTCACCTTGGGTGTGCGACCATGCATCAATTCATAGCAAGTCTTCTTCTTGTGCACTCTAAGGTATATCCTGTTCGACACATAGCACGCGGTATTCACCGCCTCAGCCCAATACCTCCTCGGAGTCCTATGCTCATCAAGCATCGTCCGAGCCATCTCGCACAAGGTCCTGTTCTTCCTTTCCACAACACCATTCTGGGGAGGCGTATACGGACTCGAAAACTGGTGTTCAAGACCCAAGTCATGGCAAAAGGTTTCAAAACGAGAGTTCCTGAATTCCGAGTCATTATCACTGCGGATAGCTCGTATGGCATCTCCATGCCTCTCGTTCCTCAACCTCAAGACTAGATCTCGAACAAAACCAAACGTCTCCCCCTTATCCTCGAGAAAGAACACCCACGCATACCGAGAATAGTCGTCCACCACAACAAGGACATACCACTTCCCACCCGCAGATCGCACACGAGCTGGGCCAACAAGGTCCATATGGAGCAGCTCGCATGGACGCTCAGTCATCACATCGGTGAGAGGCGGGTGAGAAGAGGCTACCATCTTGGCATGCCTACACGGAGCACAAACCAACTCTTTCTCAAGCCTCAACCATGGCAATCCTCGGACCAAATTGAGTTTACTCAAGCGTGACAAAAGGTCGAAGCTCAAGTGACCCAACTTCCTATGCCACTTCCACAACTCACTCGAAGAACCAGCCAAGAAACAACGCTCCACACCCGAAGACTGAGAAAAATCAGCACGAAACACCTGACCCTCGGGAACGACCATACAGACAAGGTCCCCTCGAGAGTCCACAATCCGAGAACCACCCGGCCGAAGCAACACCTCAAAGCCCTCATCCAACAACCGGGACACGAGAAAGCAAATTGTACCCCGGCGATTGAACAAGAGCAACACGCCTCAGAGTGATCTTGTCACTCACTTTTATCTCACCTTCTGAAAGCACACGCCCACGCCCATTGTCCCCAAAGGTGATGTACCTCTTCGTCACCACCGGGACGAGACTTGAGAACCACCCCCTGTCTCCGGTCATATGCCTCGAGCAACCAGAGTCAATCAACCAAATGTTCTTCAAGTCTCCCACATGAAACTCACAAATAAGCACGTGAGCGAACAAACGACTCAGCACTGGGGTTAGTACCAAAGGAGGAAAACTAGTGCCGAGCCATTTGCTCGAAAGTGGGGTTAGCACCAACCAAAGCATCTCTCCTACCAAAACTACCTCCACGAACACCACCACGGTAACCACCCTGAGGGAACCACCCCTCTCTGCCTGGAGGAGGACCAAATCCACGCAAGAAAGCCCGTGGAACGTCCTTCCTCTCCAACTCAAAGCCACGACTCCTCCAATCCCCGTATTGAGCACGAGGAGGAGAACGTCTAGCAAACTGACCACCTGCACCCTTTCCAGCTCAACCACCAGAACCACGACCACCAGAAACAACCCTCGCACCTGTACGAGCTCGAAACCCAAACAGTTGTATGTCCAGGCCTGCACCGGTCTGACCGGTGCCCCACACTGGTCCGACCGGTGTGACACGGAGACAGACCACCACCTACTGCGGCCTTCTTCTCTCCCCAAGCACGAACTGTCCTCACACTCGCCTTGCCCCTGGGCATCTGCATATGAGGCTCAAGTACACCATCGGAAGGGTGGTACTTGTCCTTGTTAGCCCACTCCTTTGCCATTCTCTCCTCTCGCTTCCTATTGAAGCAAAACTCCTCCTTATGGCCATCTCTCCCACAATAGCCACAATGGAACCTCACAAGCTTAGGCTTAGGCTTGGGATGTGGCTGCTCACTCGGTTTCTCTCCACTCAAACCCTCCACCGGTTTCTCACCACTTGCCTTCTCACTCTCCTTCCCAAAGAACACTTTCCCCGAAGTGCTCACAAACTTGATAGGCTTTTGTAGGTCATTTGTGGGTGTAGGAAACACGGGTGGAGCGGGGGTTGTGTCTAGTCGGTTCCTTAGATGGTTAGGTTTTGGAGGGAAATCATTTTTGTGGTGGGTTTTTGGTGGCTCCGGGATATTCTCTCCACTTCCCTCACCAACCTTGTTTGCCCCAAGCCCCTCACCATCTTGCCTCCTAAAGGCCTCGATCATCATCCTCAACTGAGGCTCATGACCGGACAACCAACCCATCAACTTCCTCAAATCATCATTCTCATCCTACAAACGATCAACATAATGTGCAAGCTCCAAATTTTTCAATGCATGCAATTCACAGGTAGAGCAAGATGTAGGTATGGGTTCCTTCAATTTAGCCTCGAGCGAACTAGTGTAAGCATGCATCTCATCAATCTTAGCATGCAAAACAGGGCAAGAAGTGCAAGCACCTAGCAAAGCAGATCTAGACTTAAGCTCAGCCACTTCAACCCTAAGCACATCTAGTTCCTCACACTTGGAGGCATGCTTCTCCTTAAACAAAGCAAGATCGCAAGGAATATGGAGCAATCAAGACAATCATTCTCATCGAAACAACGGGGCTAGCCTTAAGCGAATCAATCTCAAGCTCGCTATCAAGCACCCGTGTCTCTAGCTCCGGCCACTCTAGTCCTAGCATCCTCGAGTGAAGCCCTAAGCTCTTTCCTCATTTTCTTGGCCTCTCTAAGCATGTCATCACGGTTATCAAGCAAAGAGCCAAGCCTCTCATTCTCCTGGCGCAAGAAGGGAAGTTCATCACGCACCTTGTCGTCGGACTCAGAGTCCGAGTCGCTCTGTGTGCTCTTCTTGCTGCCGGAACTCAGCGCCATGGTGCAGAAGCCATCTCTCGCGAAGCAGCTCAGCCTGCTCAGGTTCTTGGACGACTTCTTGTTCTTGCGACGATCACCCTCATCTTCACCGCCGCTCGAGCTCGAGGTGGAGTACGCGGAACCTGGAGTCGACGTCGCTCGCTCCAACCATCGCTCGGGCCTTGCCTCGGCTCTCCTTCTTCCTCGATCGTCGCTCGTCCTTGTACTTGTTCTTGTGTTTGCTCTTGTGGTCGCGCCTCGAACGGTACTTGCCATCGTTCATCCTCGGCTTGTGCTTGTAGTCGTCCTTGTTCTCGGCCTTCTCGGGCGGTCGGCGACGAAGTGTCCCGCTTGCCGCACCGGAAGCAAGTCCTCTTGTTCCTCCTCATGTTCACGCGGTTCTCGTGCGGCCTCTCGAACCGCCTCGTCAACAGCGCCGCCGGCTCGTCCTCTCCAAGGTCATCAAACTCCTCATCCGGCATAGACATCAAAGAGGAAAACGAGAACATTCGGTGGATGGGTTAGAGTTAGTCTTTCCTTTGGAACCACCAACGAGGGCAAGACTATGGGAATCGTCGGTCCCTCGAGCTTGGCGCTCATGCCCCTATCCACCTCGCCCGACTTGAGCTTCGAGAACGGCTCGTTCACCGTCGAGTATCATACCTCTCGACTCGACTATGGCCTCGAACTTTCCGCCCCATATCGTACGATCCAAAGAGTGTAAGAGCTTGACCGCTCTATCATGATCATCGTACGGGAGCACGTCCACATTGGCCCTCATGTTGTTCACAACCACCGTGAACCTCTGAAACAAGGCATCGATGGACTCACCAGGGAGATGAGTGAAGTTCTCGTACTCTCTCCGTAGGTCGCATACATCCGTGCTCGAACACTCGGGTGTTCCCAACATGAGCCTCCTTCAACACCGCCCAAATCCTACAAGCCAAGTGCTCGGTGTGCACCCGATCGAACTCGGCCGACACAAAGCACGAAACAAGTAGTCGACCACCTTATTGTTGGCGATCGCTTGTTGGGTTTCTTTATTTGTTTCTTCTCTTTTCCTTTTCTCTTATGTTACTTCATGTGAGTGTGTTGTCGATGCACTCATCAAGGGGAATTGAGGACCATGTGTGGTTCGAGAACGGTGGATAGTCGCTTCCTTGTGTGATGAGTGATTGACAACGTTGTGTGGGCCGATTCTTGGCTAAGTATTGCGGGTGCGAGGTTGCGGCTTGACTCGTGTTGGTGCGGTGAAGGAACAAGCGCGAAGAAGGTCGTTGCGGTGAGGCCTCCGGGTGTGGAGAAGACAGAAGTAGGCTTCGTTCGAGGACCGTGTACGACGGGGGTCAAGTGCGAGGCACATGGTGGCATGAACGGCAAGATGAAGTCGTGGACGATTTCTTGGTAGAGCCTCGAAGCCAAGGTCGAGCGGGACTACATGGGAGCCGAGTCATGAGTGGAGATTGGCGGAGGCTACACCGAGTTCGCGGGGTTTGCGGTGGTTCACCGAGAAAACCACCGGGTTACTCGGTTGAGCCACAAAACCGAGGCCGAAGACTCGACGAGGAGGTGCGGCCACCCGGGCCGGTTCAACCGCCCGGAGGGGCGGTCGGACCGCCCGGGGTCGGTCGGTTCCCGGGGCCGGTCTAACCGCCCGGGGGGGCGGTCCGACCGCCCGGCCGCCGGCGGCCGAGAAGCTTCGGAAGCGGAGGACACGCGTCGGGATCGCAAGGCGTGCGTCGAGGCTACGCGGTGCGGTCGCCGGGCATCCGTCCGATGGTGAAGACATCAAGAATTCCAAATCCGCCCTTGAGGGGCATGTATCCCTAGTTATTAGTGAAGGGCGTTTTAGTCTTTTGGGTGCCTCCATATATACTCATTAGAGGGGTGGATGGCGGCCAACTCTTGGAACCCTAGCTCATTTGGTTTTTCCATTTTCGTTCTCTTTTTTCCCTAGGTTTTTAGAAGGCTAGTTTGAGAGCTTCATGTGAAATCTAGAGAGAGGGATGGATGTTTGGGTGGCAAACTAGACCTTGTACGAACCATTCATGGCATGTATAGAAGGTTCGGCGTTGTTCTTCATGATGGTTTTCCCGTCTCTTTTGTGTTGATTTTCGGAGCTCTTTTTGGCGGAGTTTTGAGGACGATTTCTTGGGGTTTTGGTGGGTGTCACGTATGAGGTCCTTGTGCCTTTTTGTCTGGTGACTTTGCCCCCAAATCCCCTTTGAATCGGACTCGATTTGGTGGTTTTTCGAGTTGAGCGAGTTCTTGACCTAGAGAAGCGATTTCTTTGATTCCTCTTGATTGTGAGCGTTTCGGGTCGATTCCTTTGAGGTAGAGGTTGCCCAGGAGGTAACCCAGCTATCCCCGAAGTTTGGCTGCAATCCGTGGAGTGATTCGGGAGATCGGGCGCGAGGAAGTTGAGGTTTGACCCGCGGGTTCGTGTTCGGGAAGGGGCGGTCTAACCGCCTACGGGGGCGGTCTAACCGCCCGGGTGTTCCGGGTCAAAGTTTTGTTTCGCCGGATTTTCCTCTCGTGAGTTTGTTCGCCTTGATCGGAGGAGTGTCCGGGTGAAATTTGGAGCCGTTCTCGCGCGGTTTGCTAGGTGTTCTTGGTTGGAGTTCATTGCTGGGTACGGGAGGTTAGACCGCCCCGGGTAGCCGGTCTAACCGCCCCTAGGCCCTTGGGTGAAGTTTTGGTTTTCGCCAAGATTTTCTCGGTAGCTAGCATGGCCTTGACCGAGAGATCTCCGTTGGTGAAACCGTGGTGTGTTTTGGTGCTCGGAAGAGGCGTTTCGGAGGATTTCTTGGTTGCCGGGTGGAGGCGGTCTAACCGCCCCCTATACCCGGTCTAACCGCCCCCTCTCGGTTAGCCGGCTTTCGAGTTGTTTCCGGCCGACGGTCTTGCGTGTGTGTTGTGGTTGCTGGTAGAGTTTGTTCCTAGGACCGGTAGCACTCCGGTGGCTACGTGGTTTTGGCAAACGGGAGGTAGAAGTGCGGAGCGTGTGATTTCGGGGGGTCCGACCGAGCTAGTTCGTCTTGGCGGAGATTCAATCTCTCTCGAGAAGAATTTTTATCGGCTCCCATTCACCCCCCCCCCTCTCTCCCGGTCGCCTTATCGGTCCTTCAAGTGGTATCAGAGCCGGTTCGGGTCTTTGTTGACTCTAACCAGTCTAAGATCCAAGGATGGCGTACCGGGAACGGGGTTCGGGTCCTCCACACTTCGATGGCAAGAACTACCGGATGTGGAGCAAGCGGATGGGTGCGTTCCTCCGCGGAAAGGGTCGGTACCGCTTTGGGATGTCACGGTGGACACGGGCTATGTCCAGCCGATGGATTTCCTTGCTCCGGGGTCGAGGGACGGATTCGACGCCAACAATAAGGCGGTCGACTACTTGTTTCGTGCTTTGTGTCGACCGAGTTCGATCGGGTGCACACCGAGCACTTGGCTTGTAGGATTTGGGCGGTGTTGAAGGAGGCTCATGTTGGGAATGCCCAGGTTCGGGCACGGTTGTATGCGACCTACGGAGAGAGTACGAGAACTTCACTCATCTCCCCGGTGAGTCCATCGATGCCTTGTTTCGCGAGGTTCACGGTGGTGGTGAACAACATGAGGGCCAATGTGGACGTGCTCCCGTACGATGATCATGATAGAGCCGTCAAGCTCTTACACTCTTTGGATCGTACGATATGGGGCGGAAAGTTCGAGGCCATAGTCGAGTCGGAGAGGTATGATACTCGACGGTGAACGAGCCGTTCTCGAAGCTCAAGTCGGGCCGAGGTGGATAGGGGCATGACCGCCAAGCTCAAGGGACCGACCGACTCCCATAGTCTTGCCCTCGTTGGTGGTTCCAAAGGAAAGACTAACTCTAACCCATCCACCGAGGATGTTCTCGTTTTCCTCTTTGATGTCTATGCCGGATGAGGAGTTTGATGACCTTGGAGAGGACGAGCCGGCGCCGTGACAAGGCGGTTCGAGAGGCTGCACGAGAACCGCGTGAACATGAGGAGGAACACGAGGACTGCTTCCAGTGCGGCAAGCCGGGACACTTCGTCGCCGACTGCCCGGAGAAGGCCGAGAGCAAGGACAGCTACAAGCACAAGCCGAGGATGAACGATGGCAAGTACCGTTCGAGGCGCGACCACAAGAGCAAGCACAAGAACAAGTACAAGGACGAGCGACGATCGAGGAAGAAGGAGGGCCGAGGCAAGGCCGGGCGATGGTTGGAGCGAGCGACGTCGACTCCGGGTTCCGCGTACTCCACCTCGAGCTCGAGCGGCCCGGCGAAGACGAGGGAGATCGCCGCAAGAACAAGAAGTCGTCCAAGAACCCCGAGCGGGGGTGAGCCGCCTCGCGAGAGATGGCTTCGCACCATGGCGTTGAGCTCCGGCGGCAAGAAGAGCATACGGAGCGACTCGGACTGCGAGTCCGACGACGAGGTGCGTGATGAACTTCCCTTCTTGCGCCAGGAGAATGAGAGGCTTGGCTCTTTGCTTGATAACCGTGATGACATGCTTAGAGAGGCCAAGAAAATGAGGAAAGAGCTTAGGGCTTCACTCGAGGATGCTAGGACTAGAGTGGTCGAGCTAGAGACACGGGTGCTTGATAGCAAGCTTGAGATTGATTCGCTTAAGGCTAGCCCCGTTGTTGCCGATGAAAATGATTGTGCTTGATTGCTCCATATTCCTTGCCGATCTTGCTTTGTTTAAGGAGAAGCATGCCTCCAAGTGTGAGGAACTAGATGTGCTTAGGGTTGAAGTGGGCGAGCTTAAGTCTAGACCTGCTTTGCTAGGTGCTTGCACTTCTTGCCCTGTTTTGCATGCTAAGATTGATGAGTTGCATGCTTACACTAGTTCGCTCGAAGCTAAATTGAAGGAACCCATGCCTACATCTTGCTCTACCTGTGAAATGCATGCATTGAAAAATTTGGAGCTTGCACATTATGTTGATCGTTTGCAGGATGAGAATGATGACTTGAGGAAGTTGATGGGTTGGTTGTCCGGTCACGAGCCTCAGTTGAGGATGATGATCGAGGCCTTTAAGAGGCAAGATGGTGAGGGGCTTGGGGCAAACAAGGTTGGTGAAGGAAGTGGAGAGAATATCCGGAGCCACCAAAAACCCATCACAAAAATGATTTCCCTCCAAAACCCAACCATCTTAGGAACCGACTAGACACAACCCCGGCTCCACCTATATTTCCTACACCCACAAATGATCTCCAAAAGCCCATCAAGTTTGTGAGCACTTCGGGGGAAAGTGTTCTTTGGGAAAGTGAGAGAGAAGGCAAGTGAGGAGAAATCGGTGGAGGAGTTGAGTGGAGAGAAACCAAGCGAGCAGCCCCAATCCAAGCCAAAACCTAAGCTTGTGAGGTTCCGTTGTGGCCATTGTGGGAAGGAGGGTCACAAGGATGAGTTTTGCTTCAAGAGGAAGCGGGAAGAGAGGATGGCAAAGGAGTGGGCGAACAAGGATAGGTACAACCTTTCCCATGGTGTACCTAAGCCTCGTATGCCACTACCCAGGGGTAAGGCTGTGGTGAGAAGTGTTCTGGCATGGGGAGATGCGAGTTCCCGCGGCCGAGGAGGCGTTCGGAGGGGGCGGTCGGGCCGGCCGGCTGGGCGGTCGAGCCGGCCCGGCCCGAAGGGGGCGGTTAGGCCGGCCCGGCTAGGCGGTTTAACCGGACCCCCCCCCCCGAATTCTAGGCGGAGTGGTTTTCGAGGTGGTGAGTCGAGAGGTTTCGGGTATGGAGGTGGAGTTCTTTGGTGGTTGGTCCGGAGAGACGAGCGGGTGGTCGGCTTGCTAGGCATTCTCCCCCTCGAGGTCACTACGGGGATGGGAGGAGTCGTAGCTTTGAGAAGGAGAGGAGGGACGTTCCACGGGTTGTCTTCCGTGGTTTTGGTCCTCCTCCAGGCAGTGAGGGGTGGTTCCCTCGGAGTGGTTACCGAGGTGGTGTACGTGGAGGTAGTTTTGGTAGGAGAGATGCTTTGGTTGGTGCTAACCCCACTTTCGAGCAAATGGCTCGGCACTGGTTTTCCTCTTTTGGTACTAACCCCGATCTTGAGTCGTTTGTTCGCTCACGTGCTTGTTTTTGAATTTCGGGTGGGAGACTTGAAGAACATTTGGTTGATTGACACCGGTTGCTCGAGACATATGACCGGGAGACGGGGGTGGTTCTCAAGTCTCGTCCGGTGGTGACGAAGAGGTACATCACTTTTGGGGACAATGGGCGTGGGCGTGTGCTTTCGGAAGGTGAGATAAAAGTGAGTGACAAGATCACTGCGAGGCGTGTTGCTCTTGTTCAATCGGCTGGGGTACAATTTGCTTTACGTGTCTCGGTTGTTGGATGAGGGTTTTGAGGTATTGTTTCGGCCTCGGTGGTTCTCGGATTGTGGACTCTCGAGGGGACCTTGTTTGTATGGTCGTTCCCGAGGGTCAGGTGTTTCGTGCTGATTTTTCTCGATCTTCGGGTGTTGAGCGTTGTTTCTTGGCTGGTTCTTCGAGTGAGTTGTGGAAGTGGCATAGGAAGTTGGGTCACTTGAGCTTTGACCTTTTGTCTCGCTTGAGTAAACTCGGTTTGGTCCGAGGATTGCCACGGTTGAAGCTTGAGAAAGAGTTGGTTTGTGCTCCGTGTAGGCATGCCAAGATGGTGGCCTCTTCTCACCCGCCTCTCACCGATGTGATGACCGAGCGTCCATGCGAGCTGCTCCATATGGACCTTGTTGGCCCGGCTCGTGTGCGATGCGGGTGGGAAGTGGTATGTCCTTGTTGTGGTGGATGACTATTCTCGGTATGCGTGGGTGTTCTTTCCGGAGGATAAGGGGGAGACGTTTGGTTTTGTTCGAGATCTAGTCTTGAGGTTGAGGAACGAGAGGCACGGAGATGCCATACGAGCTATCCGCGGATAATGGCTCGGAATTCGGGAACTCTCGTTTTGAAACCTTTTGTCATGACTTGGGTATTGAGCACCGCTTTTCGAGTCCGTATACGCCTCCCCGAATGGTGTTGTGGAAAGGAAGAACGGGACCTTGTGCGAGATGGCTCGGACGATGCTTGATGAGCATAGGACTCCGAGGAGGTATTGGGGTGAGGGCGGTGAATACCGCATGCTATGTGTCGAACGGGATATACCTCGAGTGCACAAGAAAAAGACATGCTATGAGTTGATGCATGGTCGCACACCCAAGGTGAGTCACTTCCATGTCTTTGGTTGCAAGTGTTTCATTCGAAGAAAGGCGGGAAGTTGGATAAGTTTGAGGCTAGGTCCGTCGATGGCATTTTCTTTGGTTATGCATCTCATTCTAGAGCATATCGTGTGCTCAATCTTGAAACTAACCAAATCGTGGAGACTTGCGAGGTAACCTTCGACGAGACGAGCCACGTAGTCGCCTTGTCTTTGAGTGTGCGGTGATGATGAGCTTGGCGAGGAGATCTTTCGGGGAGGAGGAGCATGAACATGGAGATGATGAGGATGGCGGTGCCGTGCCCCCGGCTGAACATGTACCCACTACTTCGACTACGATGATGGATGGACCCTCTGCTACACCTACGACGACAAATCAAGAACGAGGAGAAGCTGATGTTGAGGGGGAGGTAGCTTCGAGGCGAGAACCTCCCCGGCGAGTTCAGGTGGATCACCCAGCTTCGAGGATCATCGGCGACATGGATGAACGCACTACACGGTCGAGGGTTCGAAACAATTCCCATTTTGCTCATGCTGCATTTGTTGCTTCTTTCGAGCCCAAAGACATTGGACACGCACTATCTGATCACAATTGGGTTAACTCAATGCATGAGGAGCTGGAGAACTTTGAGAGGAATCAGGTGTGGGAGTTGGTTGACCCTCCCCCAAGGTGTAAGCCGATTGGTACAAAGTGGGTGTGGAAAAACAAAGAGGGAGAGAAGGGTGAGGTTGTGAGGAACAAGTCGAGACTTGTTGCTCGGGGAGTTCGGTCGGAAGGAGGGGATCGACTACGAGGAGACCTTTGCTCCCCGTAGCCCGTTTGGAGGCAATTAGGATCCTTCTAGCCTTTTCCGTGGCTAAAGGGTTCAAGTTGCACCAAATGGATGTGAAGAGTGCTTTTCCGAATGGAGTGTTGGAGGAAGAAGTGTATGTGAGGCGACCTCGGGGTTTGAGAGCGAGAAGTACCCCCACCGGTGTACAAGTTGAGGAAGGCGCCGTATGGGTTGAAGCATGCGCCTAGAGCTTGGTATGGCGAGGTTGAGGGGGTTCTTGTTTGAGAGAGGTTTTGAGATGGGGAAGGTCGATCGGACCTTGTTTTTTTCGAGGGCGGGGCGGGGAGATATCCCGATTGTGCGGGTGTACGTGGATGATATTGTCTTTGGTGGCTCGTCTAACTCTCTTGTTGCGAGGTTTGCGGGTGATATGAGCGGGGAGTTTGAGATGAGCATGATGGGTGAGTTGCGGTTCTTCCTCGGGCTACAAATCAAGCAATCAAAGGAAGGAACATTTGTGCACCGAGCTAAGTACACCAAGGACATTGTGAGGAAGTTCAAGATGGAGGACTCCAAGGCTATGACGACGCCGATGAGTACGACTACGGCTCTTGATGCGGATGAGGAAGGTGAACACGTGGACCGGAAGGAGTACCGGAGCATGATCGGGTCACTCCTCTACTTGACGGCGACGAGGCCGGACATACGGTTCTCGGTGTGTCGTGCGCTCGTTTTCAAGCGTCTCCGAGGACTTCGCATCGGCACGCGGTGAAGCGAATTTTCGTGTACTTGCGTCACACTCCCGACTTCGGCCTTTGGTACTCCGCGTCCTGTTCTTTGGCGCTTCATGGCTTTTCAGACGCGGATTTTGCCGGGTGTCGGTTGGATAGGAAGTCCACTTCGGGACTTGCCGCGTTTTGGGTTCTTCGTTGGTGTCTTGGTCTTCTCGTAAGCAGTCGAGTGTTGCTCAATCCACGACCGAAGCCGAGTATGTTGCCGCTGCTAGTTGTTGCTCTCAGCTCCTTTGGATCACCTACACCATGAGTGACTTTGGTGAGGAGTATACCCATGTCCCACTTCAATGTGATAGCACCGATGCCATAAGTGTTGCAAAGAACCCGGTGCTCCATTCCAAAACCAAACACATAGAAGTGAGGTATCATTTCTCGAGAGACAACGTAGAGAAAGGGAAGATAGCCTTGATCCATGTACCCACACATGACCAACTAGCCGATATTTTCACCAAACCCCTAGATCAAGCAACTTTCACTCGTTTGCGGGGGGAACTTGGTGTGTGTTTGATTTCTTGAGTTGGGTGTGTGGGGGCTTTCTTTTGCCGGTGGTGTCGAGCCCGTTTTGCCTCCCCTCGAGGAGCCGGTTTGTAGCATATGTATAGCTTTCCTTTGTGCATTTCTTGCTTTTGGCATTGCATATGTAACATGATGTATAGGCATCCTTGTATCTTAGATTGCATGCATTTTGTATTATATGCATCGGATAGGAAAAGCTTCTCCTATATACTTTGTTCACCATGGGTCGCTATATATGTTCTTGTGAGCTTGTTTGGTATGCTATGGTTAGTTTGGCTTAGCTCTTGATGATCTTGTTGAATGATCCATGGTTGATGGCTGTTTTTTTTAAAAATGTCATATACATGCTCTCTCATGCGTAAATGCCTATATATGATCTTGACATATTTTAGTGGCTTTGCTATGCTTACTTTGTGGTTGGATAGCTAGTTTATTGATCATTTGGGGCCAAAGGCTCATTTGCCATCATGAATGTTTAGCCCTCTTGCTTAATCTTGTGGAGGGGCATAAGTTCCTTTTTGTCGCAAAGACATTTCATGTACCAATCATAAATCTGAAAATGAAATGAAAAATGCTTGGAAAATGTGCTCCCATGTCATATGTGCTTAATTTAATTTGCTTTGGGTGCTAAACCGTTGCATGATGCCTACCAATGAGAAGTCTCATACATAGAAGTAGGCACATGGCTCGGTGGCTTTGACATGACATGAGGTGCTTTTGGGTGTTTATGATGGTCTTATGATTAGAATGGCTGTCCTAGCATGAAGTTTGAGTGGCTTTGCCATTTTGATATGTTTTGCTCATGTTTAGGTATTTGCTTGTGAGAGAGTAACTTTTCGCAAAATTACTCAAATCCTTTTTAGCATTGTCCAATGGTTGTGAAACTTGGTGATCACGTAGTTAAGGTCATTACGAACCTGTCGAGTATCTAACTTGCTCATTTGGACTTGTGTAGCACCTTGTGATGAATTTTGTATATTCGAGAAGCTATATGTTGCAAGTTTTCGCATTTTGCCTTGATTCATGCATTGTCAACAAGGGGGAGAAGTTTGTGCATGTTTTGGGCACCTGGGAGTGTTTGGAAGGTGTTCCAATTGTTTCGGGAAATTTTTGAGCAGTTTGGTGCAGGGCCGGTCTCTTGGGGCGGTCTAACCGCCCCCCAGGCGGTCAGTTCAGGCAGAGGCGGTCTAACCGCCCTGTACAGGCGGTCTAACCGCCCTGGGCAGTGTGAGCAAGTTTTTGCTCTTTGTTGCATTTCCGAGTTGCATTGATGCATGTGTTCAGGGGGAGTGTGCTGTGGCTCAGGGGGAGCTTGCATATGTGCAGGGGGAGTTATTTGTGGTGTTCGAGTTTTGCTTTGGTGGTTTGCGCTCTGCGCTTGAGCTATGTTTTGTCTCGGATGTGTCGAGCCGTTGCCCTTGCCTAAGGGGTTCGAGACTTGCCTCCTTCAAGTGATCTTGTTCTTTGCCTTTCTTTGGCTTTCGATCGCTTGTTGGAGTTTCTTTTTATTTGTTTCTTCTCTTTTCCTTTTCTCTTATGTTACTTCATGTGAGTGTGTTGTCAATGCACTCATCAAGGGGGAGATTGAGGACCATGTGTGGTTCGAGAACCGGTGGATGGTCGCTTCCTTGTGTGATGAGTGATTGACAACGTTGTGTGGACTGATTCTTGGCTAAGTATTGCAGGTGCAGGTTGCGGCTTGACTCGTGTTGGTGCAGGTGAAGAACAAGCGCGAAAGGTCGTTGCCGGTGAGGCCTCCAGGTGTGGAGAAGACAAGTAGGCTTCGTTCGAGGGACCCGGTGGCCAGCGGGGTCAAGTGCGGGCCGCATGGTGGCATGAACGAGCAAGATGAAGTCGTGGACGGTTTCTTGGTAGAGCCTCAAAACCAAGGTCGAGCCGGGACTACGTGGGAGCCGAGTCATGAGTGGAGATTGGCGGAGGCTACACCGAGTTCGCGGGGTTTGCGGTGGTTCACCAGAAAACCACCGGGTTACTCGGTTGAGCCACAAAACCGAGGCCGAAGACTCGACGAGGAGGTGCGGCCACCCAGGCCGGTTCAACCGCCCAGGAGGGGCGGTCAGACCGCCTGGGGTCGGTCGGCTTCCCCGGGGGCCGGTCTAACCGCCCGGGGGGGCGGTCTGACCGCCCTGGCCGCCGGCGCCGAGAAGCTTCGAAGCGGAGGACACGCGTCGGGATCGCAAGGCGTGCGTCGAGGCTACGCGGGGTGCGGTCGCCGGGCATCCGTCCGATGGTGAAGACATCAAGAATTCCAAATCCGCCCTTGAGGGGCATGTATCCCTAGTTATTAGTGAAGGGCGTTTTAGTCTTTTGGGTGCCTCCATATATACTCATTAGAGGGGTGGATGGCAGCCAACTCTTGGAACCCTAGATCATTTGGTTTTTCCATTTTCGTTCTCTTTTTCCCTAGGTTTTTAGAAGGCTAGTTTGAGAGCTTCATGTGAAATCTAGAGAGAGGGATGGATGTTTGGGTGGCAAACTAGACCTTGTACGAACCATTCATGGCATGTATAGAAGGTTCGGCGTTGTTCTTCATGATGGTTTTCCCATCTCTTTTGTGTTGATTTTCGGAGCTCTTTTTGGCGGAGTTTTGAGGACGATTTCTTGGGGTTTTGGTGGGTGTCACGTATGAGGTCCTTGTGCCTTTTTGTCTAGTGACTTTGCCCCCAAATCCCCTTTGAATCGGACTCGATTTGGTGGTTTTTCGAGTTGAGCGAGTTCTTGACCTAGAGAAGCGATTTCTTCGATTCCTCTTGATTGTTAGCGTTTCGGGTCGATTCCTTTGAGGTAGAGGTTGCCCAGGAGGTAACCCAGCTATCCCCGAAGTTTGGCTGCAATCCGTGGAGTGATTCGGGAGATCGGGCGCGAGGAAGTTGAGGTTTGACCCGCGGGTTCGTGTTCTGGAAGGGGCGGTCTAACCGCCTACGAGGGGGCGGTCTAACCGCCGGGGTGTTCCGGGTCAAAGTTTTGTTTCGCCGGATTTTCCTCTCGTGAGTTTGTTCGCCTTGATCGGAGGAGTGTCCGGGTGAAATTTGGAGCCGTTCTCGCGCGGTTGCTAGGTGTTCTTGGTTGGAGTTCATTGCTGGGTACGGGAGGTTAGACCGCCCCGGTAGCCGGTCTAACCGCCCCTAGGCCCTTGGGTGAAGTTTTGGTTTTCGCCAAGATTTACGGTAGCTAGCATGGCCTTGACCGAGAGATCTCTGTTGGTGAAACCGTGGTGTGTTTTGGTGCTCGGAAGAGGCGTTTCGGAGGATTTCTTGGTTGCCGGTGGAGGCGGTCTAACCGCCCCCTATACCCGGTCTAACCGCCCCCTCGGTTAGCCGGCTTTCGAGTTGTTTCCGGCCGACGGTCTTTGCGTGTGTGTTGTGGTTGCTTTGGTAGAGTTTGTTCCTAGGACCAGTAGCACTCCAGTGGCTACGTGGTTTTGGCAAACGGGAGGTAGAAGTGCGGAGCGTGTGATTTCGGGGGTCCGACCGAGCTAGTTCGTCTTGGCGGAGATTCAATCTCTCTCAAGAAGAATTTTTATCGGCTCCCATTCACTCCCCCCCCCCTCTCTGGTCGCCTTATCGGTCCTTCACCCCCTGACCGAGAGCCACGAGGGGAAGATTTCATCATCGGCCGCCGAGGAGCAGAGAAGAGAGGGACACCATCTCGGAGAGGAGAGGGTCGAGCTAGTTGACTAGGGTTCCCCTAGCCGACGTGGGAACCTTGCACGGAAGACCACGTCGGAGTTCCCGGAGCTAGAAGCAAGATCAAGGAAGGATCCCGGTGGTGATCTTGTGTATGTATCATTGTTATAGTTGAATTATCAAGTTGAATCTTTTCCTAGCGATTAAGTGTTTCCTCGAAGATTTCGTTTTTCGATCGGCTTTGCTTATTCCAATTCTATTCTCGAGATAGATTACATAGGGTGTTCTTGTAGCCGCGGTGGCTAGAGGTACACGCCGGATCCTCCGAAAGAATCTCGACTTGTCTTTTGACTCGCCCTAAACTCCCCGCATGAATAGGGATACGTTGTGACGAACGGGGGTCTCGAAAGGCGGATGTTTTCGGATTTGGACGGGAAACCACGATTTAAAGAGGCTTCTATTAAGATTCGATTTGCTACTTCTTCTCTTGCTTGGAACTTCAACAAAAGGCTTACCCCGATCCCTCTAGATCGGTTTATCTACCCAATCTTACTTTGTTTTCTCTGGTCTTTAGTAGATTAGATTCGTTTCATGTCTTTTACTTAGATGCATTAGGGTTTCTTTTATCGAAGATTGAAGTTACTTGGCTTTATTAGATTAAGTTTTGCGTCACACATTTGTTCCACGGATTCGATACCTTGGGTTCACCACTCGAGGGAAGAAGGGTCCCTTGACTACGACGGGAGACTTGTACGCTTGCGAGTCACAAACGAACTTTGATACAATTATTAACCGTCAACACCCCTTGACCGAGAGCCACGCATCATACAATTCGTCATCGGCCGCCGAGGAGCAGAGAGGAGAGGGACACCATCTCGGAGAGGAGAGGGTTGAGCTAGTTGACTAGGGTTTCCCTAGCCACCGTGGGAACCTTGCACGGAAGACCACGTCGGAGTTCCCGGAGCTAGAAGCAAGATCAAGGAAGGATCCTGGTGGTGATCTTGTGTATGTATCATTGTTATAGTTGAATTATCAAGTTGAATCTTTTCCTAGCGATCAAGTGTTTTCTCGAAGATTTCGTTTTTCGATCGGCTTTGCTTATTCCAATTCTATTCTCGAGATAGATTACATAGGGTGTTCTTGTAGCCACGGTGGCTAGAGGTACACGTCGGATCTTCCGAAAGAATCTCGACTTGTCTTTTGACTCTCCCTAAGCTCCCTGCATGAGTAGGGATACGTTGTGACAGAACGGGGGTTCCGAAAGGCAGATGTTTTCGGATTTGGACGGGAAACCACGATTTAAAGAGGCTTCTATTAAGATTCGATTTGCTACTTCTTCTCTTGCTTGGAACTTCAACAAAAGGCTTACCCCGATCCCTCTAGATCGGTTTATCTACCCAATCTTACTTTGTTTTCTCCGGTCTTTAGTAGATTAGATTGGTTTCGTATCTTTTACTTAGATGCATTAGGGATTCTTTTATCGAAGATTGGAGTTACTTGGCTTTATTAAATTAAGTTTTGCGTCACACATTTGTTCCACGGATTCGATACCTTGGGTTCACCACTCGAGGGAAGAAGGGTCCCTTGACTACGACGGGAGACTTGTATGCTTGCAAGTCACAAACGAACTTTGATATAACTATTAACCGTCAACAAGCCCCTTTTTCTGGCACCGTTGCCCGAGAACAAATGATCAAGATTTGATTTTCTATTGCCTTTTCGTAATTTTCAGTTTTCTTTTTGTTTTTCTTTTTGCATCTACTAAATTTTGATCATCCTCAAAATACATCTAATCTTGTTTGTCTAACTCTAATTTCTATATATTTGTTTTTACTTTCTAGTTTTTGCATACTTTGTTTATTGCTAACCCTAACAGGAGATGGACGGCTACCTCTCCAACAAACCCAATAATTTTGTGGATGATCCAGAAAAACTTTACAGGCTAAGGAGACGCGAAGCACATCAATCTAAAAAGCTAGATTTTGTAGATTCGAAGTCGGAAGACAAAGGATCGCAGGAATCTCCGAAGAATTCACCACCTCAAAGTCCTCGGGAGAATCGAATTCCACCGATGGGTGACCAACCACCGCAAGAATGCAAGATTGGGGAGCTATGCACCCCAGACATCATCGACCTACCAATCTTGAACCTTGAGGAGATCGGAAGACCGTTCGAGATCAAGACCTCAACAATCCGCATGGTGCAACATTCACCCTTCACCAGTAAAGAGGATCCGAACCTTCACCTCCAAGCATTCATTCAACTATGTCAGACTTTCAACATGCATGGGGTGACTCAAGACCAAATGAGGGCAAGGCTTTTTCTGTTTTCACTACTCGGGAAGGCTTTGCAATGGTTCCACTCTCAACCGGCGGAGACTGTGCAAAATTGGAACACGTTGATGAAGGCTTTCATGAAAGAATACTACTCACCGGGTAAAACTCAAAGCTTGCATAATAAGATTGCCACCTTTGTTCAGTATCCTACAGAAAGTATCTCGGAGGCATTTGAGCGCTTCAACGAGTACACCCGGGCGGTTCCACATCACAAGTTCCCGAAGGAAGACCTCGTGCAAAAGTTCTATCAAGGACTCACCATGGCGTCAAGGACGATCATCGATGCATAGGCGGGAGGATCCATCATCGAACTTACACCGACGGAAGATTTCACTCTATTCAAGAAGGTCGCGGATAATGACACGTGGGCGTCATCCGGGCGCCTACATCCGGTTCAACCCACGGGGAACGTCAAAGGAGTCTTGCAAGTGGAGAAGGAGAACATACTTGAAGGCAAGATCGACTCGCTCATGAGGAGGTTGGAGAAGATGGAGATGGAAAAGAAAGAGGCTCAAGACTTGAAGGCCGCCGAAGCAAGGTCCACATGCGAAGAATGTGGAGAGTATGGCCATGTCCGCAAAGATTGTCCGGAGAGAGCCAAAGTGCTCGACTACATGAGGAAGGAAGAATTGCCGAACTTCCGCTACGGGCAAGGTAGGCCTCAATTTAATGCAAGCTCATCTATTCCTTGCTTGGAACTTCAACAAAAGGCTTACCCCGATCCCTCTAGATCGGTTTATCTACCCAATCTTACTTTGTTTTCTCCGGTCTTTAGTAGATTAGATTAGTTTCGTATCTTTTACTTAGATGCATTAGGGTTTCTTTTATCGAAGATTGGAGTTACTTGGCTTTATTAAATTAAGTTTTGCATCACACATTTGTTCCACGGATTCGATACCTTGGGTTCACCACTCGAGGGAAGAAGGGTCCCTTGACTACGACGGGAGACATGTACGCTTGTAAGTCACAAACGAACTTTGATATAACTATTAACCGTCAACACCTTCTCCGGTGGCAAAACTACTAGTTTTCTCTGATTTCTTTGCTTTGTCTTTTCGGAAAGTACTTTTTCGTTTTTTGCATCTTAAGTCCACCCCGCGTGGCACAAAGTCGACTATTGTAGTAGCATCTCAAAGTCCACTCCGCGCGGCATCCTAAAGTCGACTTCTAAAGTCGCATATCAAAGTCCGCTCTGTGCGGCAACTAAAGTCGACTTCAGTTTTTAAGTCGCATCTCAAAGTCCGCTCCGCGCGGCACAAAGTCGACTTCGGTTTTCAAGTTGCATTCTAAAAGTCCGCACTACCGGCATTTAAAAGTCGACTTCGGTCGCATCTAAAGTCCGCTCTAACGGCACAACTACTTCTCAAGCTCCACAGCTCGTGCCAACTTACTACTCGAAATCTCTCCAGCTCGGGGGCTGCACTTAACATACTACTCGAGGATAACTTCAGCATGCTTCGCTCGCTCTCAAGCTCGGGGGCTCCTCACCAATAACTACCTGACGTGGCTCATACGGCTCTCTATCTCGGGGGTTACACACTGCAAGAGTACTCGGATGATGGCTTTCGCGAACACTGAAGACCCTTGGATTGATTACCTAATCATTTCAAGGCTCGGGGGATGCTATGCTACACCCATCATTCAATTTTTTCAAGACGGAAGATTCGGAATCAAGATTGACCCTCAGCTAGAGTCTGCAACTCAACCTAAGGCTCGGGGGCTACTCCATATGGAGTGTGATTTTGCAACCGCACTTCCATATAATCTCGACTTCAAGACTAATGAGCTGGACGACCTTCCAGCCTCGCGGCAGTTCAAGTACTATTGAAGACTTCTCCAAGCAGTACTTGAGGACGCTAAAAAACTACTCAAAGAGGCTTCAAGACTACTCGAACTACTACACTCGACTACAATGTGCTCGGGGGCTTGTCGGGCATACTCCCCGGGTACCCATGCAAGGAAGGATGAAGACAGACTCTTACTAGAATTCCCCTGTAATCCTACTAGGACTCGTTCCGTGTAATCCTACTAGGACTCCTGCCTTGTAACTGAGTACCATGTGTGGTTCGAGGACCGGTGGATGGTCGCTTCCTTGTGTTATGAGTGATTGACAACGTTGTGTGGACTGATTCTTGGCTAAGTATTGCAGGTGCAGGTTGCGTCTTGACTTGTGTTGGTGCAGGTGAAGAACAAGCGCGAAAGGTTGTCTCCGGTGTGGCCTCCAAGTGTGGAGAAGACAAGTAGGCTTCGTTCGAGGGACTCGGTGGCCAGCGGGGTCAAGTGCGGGCCGCATGGTGGCATGAACAGCAAGATGAAGTCATGGACGGTTTCTTGGTTGAGCCTCAAAACCAAGGTCGAGCCGGGACTACGTGGGAGCCAAGTCATGAGTGGAGATTGGCGGAGGCTACACCGAGTTCGCGGGGTTTCCAGTGGTTCACCAGAAAACCACTGGGTTCCTTGGTTGATCCACAAAGCCAAGACCGAAGAACCGAAGACGGAGCTGCAGCAGCGCCAAACCGGTCTGACCGGTGGGTCTGACCGGTCTGACCGGTGGGTCTAACCGGTCTGACTAGTGGGGAGCACCGGTCTGACTGGTGTGCGACGACGCAGTCCGGAGACGTCGAAGCAGAGGACACGCGTCGGGATCGCATGGCTTGCGTCAAGGCTACGCAAGGTGCGGTCGCCGGGCATCCGTCCGATGGTGAAGACATGAAGACTTCCAAATCCACCCTTGAGGGGCTTGTATCCCTAGTTATTAGGAAAGGGCATTTTAGACTTTCGGTTGCCTCCATATAACCCAAGAGGTGAGAGGATGGCAGCCAACTTTTTGAACCCTAGATCATTTGTTTACCCATTTTCCTTCCTATTTTCCTTAGGTTTTCCATAGGAATAGCTTGAGAGCTTCATGGAGAGATCTTGTTGAAAGGGATGGATGATCGGGCGGCTTGCTAGACCTTGTATGAACCTTTGTTTCATGTATAGATGATTCGGCGTGGTTCCTCAAGGTTTGGATGTGTTTTCCCCGGTTGTTCTTGGTGGTGATTTTCCGGAGCCCTCTCTTGGTGATTTCTTTGGGTTGTTTTCGGGACCTTTCTCTTGGGGATTTGATGGGGGAAATTTGTGGGAACCCTTCGTGGTTCTTTGGGCTGTGATTCCCCTCCCAAATCCGTGAGTAAAGGTGCTCGATTTTGGGGTTTCTTGAGTTCTTGGGTTGGAAGTGCTCTTGGCGGGATTTCCTTGATTCCTCCTTTTTGGACGAGTTTTGGTGGGATTAAACTTGGCTATGGACTCCTCATGAGGTGCTCCTAATATCCCCAAAGTCTTGTTCAAGTCCGTGAAGTGATTCGGGAGATCGAGGTTTGGATTTGGGGGAGTTGACCCGCGGGTGCTGTTCATCCCGAGCTGCCCAGGCTACACCGGTCTGACCGGTGCTCTTGACCGGTCTGACCGGTGCAACCCTCTGTGGGTTTTTGCTCGGGTGAACGTCTGGGTGTGTTCGCTGTTGCCCTGTGTTGCTGCTGTTTCGAGTTTGGGTCAGTTTGGTGGTCGGTTGACCTGTTTGGTGCTTTGGGGGCTTTCAGGCTTGGACCGGTCTAACCGGTGTGCCTCACCGGTCTGACCGGTGTGGAGCCACTTAGTGAAAGTTGCTCAGCTTCACCAGCAGGGACCGGTCTGACCGGTGGTGCTCACCGGTCTGACCGGTGTTGGTCTGTAGACTCGAGGTTTGGTGTTCCGCTGCATTCTCGAGTCGGAAGGTTGCGTGTTGGTTCCTAGGTCCAGTGGCAATCCAGTGGCTACGTGGGCTTGGCCAACTTGGGTAGTGAGTTGGAGACGTGTGTTGGAAGTCGCATTCATCTTGTTGGAGTTTCCATCTCCTTCGAGAAGAATTTTTATCGGCTCCCATTCACTCCCCCCCTCTCTGGTTCGCCGTATCGGTCCTTCAAGTGGTATCAAAGCCGGTCCGGGTCTTTATTAACTCTAACCAGTCTAAGATCAAAGGATGGCGTACCAGGAACGGGGTTCGGGTCCTCCACACTTCGATGGCAAGAACTACCAGATGTGGAGCAAGCAGATAGGTGCATTTCTCCGCGGAAAGGGTCAGATCCTTTGGGATGTCACGGTGAACACAGGCTATGTCCAGTCGATGGACTTCCTCACTCCAGGATCGAGGGACAGATTCGACGCCAACAATAAGGCGGTCGACTACTTGTTTCGTGCTTTGTGTCAGCCTGAGTTCGATCGGGTGCACACCGAGCACTTGGCTTGTAGGATTTGGGCGGTGTTGAAGGAGGCTCATGTTGGGAATGCCCAGGTTCAGGCACGGATTTATGCGACCTACCGGAGAGAGTACGAGAACTTCACTCATCTCCCCGGTGAGTCCATTGATGCCTTGTTTCGGAGGTTCACGGTGGTTGTGAACAACATGAGGGCCAATGTGGACGTGCTCCCGTACGATGATCATGATAGAGCGATCAAGCTCTTACACTCTTTGGATCGTACGATTTGGGGCGGAAAGTTCGAGGCCATTGTGGAGTCAGAGAAGTATGACACTCTGACAGTGAACGAGCTGTTCTCGAAGCTCAAGTCGGCTGAGGTGGATAGGGGCATGACTACGAAGCTCGAGGGTCCGACTGACTCCCATAGTCTCGCCCTCGTTGGTGGTTCCAAAGGAAAGGCTAACTCTAACTCATCCACCAAGATGTTCTCTTTCTCCTCTTTGATGTCTATGCCAGATGAGGAGTTCTACGAGCTTGGAGAGGACGAGCTGGCGCTCCTGACGAGGCGGTTCGAGAGGCTGCACGAGAACCGCGTGAACATGAAGAGGAACATGAGAACATGCTTCCAGTGCGGCAAGCCGGGACACTTCGTCGCCGACTGACCGGAGAAGGCCGAGAACAAGGACGGCTACAAGCACAAGCCGAGGATGGACGGCAAGTACCGTTCGAAGCGCGACCACAAGAGCAAGCACAAGAACAAGTACAAGGACGAGCGACGATCGAGGAAGAAGGAGAGCCGAGGCAAGGCCCGAGCGATGGTTGGAGCGAGCGACGTCGACTCCTGTTCCGTGTACTCCACCTCATGCTCGAGCAGCAGTGAAGACGAAGGTGATCGTCGCAAGAACAAGAAGTTGTCCAAGAACCTGAGCGGGCTGAGCTGCTTCGCGAGAGATGGGTTCTGCACCATGGCGTTGAGCTCCGGCAGCAAGAAGAGCACACAGAGCGACTCGGATTCTGAGTCCGACGATGAAGTGCATGATGAACTTCCCTTCTTGCGCCAGGAGAATGAGAGGCTTGGCTCTTTTCTTGATAACCGTGATGACATGCTTAGAGAGGCCAAGAAAATGAGAAAAGAGCTTAGGGCTTCACTCGAGGATGCTAGGACTAGAGTGGCTGAGCTAGAGACACAGGTGCTTGATAGCAAGCTTGAGATTGATTCCCTTAAGGCTAGCCCTGTTGTTTCGGATGAGGTTGGTTGTGCTGACTGCTCCATATTTCTTGCTGATCTTGCTTTGTTTAAGGAAAATCATGCCTCCAAGTGTGAGGAACTAGATGTGCTTAGGGTTGAAGTGGCTGAGCTTAAGTCTAGACCTGCTTTGCTAGGTGCTTGCACTTCTTGCCCTGTTTTGCATGCTAAGATTGATGAGATGCATGCTTACACTAGTTCACTTGATGCTAAATTGAAGGAACCCATGCCTACATCTTGCTCTACCTGTGAAATGCATGCCTTGAAAAATTTGGAACTTGCACATTATGTTGATCGTTTGCAGGATGGGAATGATGACTTGAGGAAGTTGATGGGTTGGTTGTCTGGTCATGAGCCTCAGTTGAGGATGATGATCGAGGCATTTAAGAGGAAGGATGGTGAGGGACTTGAGGCAAACAAGGTTGGTGAGGGAAGTGGAGAGAATATCCCAGAGCCACCAAAAACCCACCACAAAAATAATTTCCCCCCAAAACCTAACCATCTTAGGAACCGACTAGACACAACCCCAGCTCCACCCGTGTTTTCTACACCCACAAATGATCTACAAAAGCCTATCAAGTTTGTGAGCACTTCGGGGAAAGTGTTCTTTGGGAAAGAAAGTGAGAAGGCTAGTGAGCGGAAACGATGGAGGATTTGAGTGGAGAGAAACCAATTGAGCAGCCACATCCCAAGCCTAAGCCTAAGCTTGTGAGGTTTCATTGTGGCTATTGTGGGAGAGATGGCCATAAGGAGGAGTTTTGCTTCAAGAAGAAGCGTGAGGAGAGAATGGCAAAGGAGTGGGCTAACAAGGACAAGTACCACCCTTCCGATGGTGTACTTGAGCCTCGTGTGCAGATGCCCAGGGCCAAGGCGAATGTGAGGACGAGCTTCGGGCTTGGGGAGAGCGGAAGGCCGTTGGAGGTGTTGCTTTGTCCGAGTCACACCGGTCGGACCGGTGTGGGAGCACCGGTCGATCGGTGCGAGCACCGACGGACAGGCGTTTTGGGTTTCGTGCTCGTACAGGTGCGAGGGTTGTTTCTGGAGGTCGTGGTTCTGGTGGTTGGGCTGGAGAGTTTGCAGGTGGTCAGGTTGCTAGGCGTTCTCCCCCTCGGGTTCACTACGGGGATGGGAGGAGTCGTAGTTTTGAGAACGAGAGGAGGGATGGTCCACGGGTTCTCTTTCGTGGTTTTGGTCCTCCTCCAGGCAGAGAGGGGTGGTTCCCTCAGGGTGGTTACCGTGGTGGTGTTCGTGGAGGTAGCTTTGGTAGGAGAGGTGCTTTGGTTGGTGCTAACCCCACTTTCGAGCAAATGGCTTGGCACTGGTTTTACTCTTTTTGTACTAACCCCAGTGCTGAGTCATTTGTTCGCTCACATGCTCGTTTTTGAATTTCAGGTGGGAGACTTGAAGAATATTTGGTTGATTGACTCCGATTGCTCGAGGCATATGACCGGAGACAGGGGGTGGTTCTCAAGTCTCGTTCCGGTGGTGACGAAGAGGTACATCACCTTTGGGGACAATGGGCGTGGGCGTGTGCTTTCAGAAGGTGATATCAAAGTGAGTGACAAGATCACTCTGAGGCGTGTTGCTCTTGTTCAATCGCTGGGGTACAATCTGCTTTCTGTGTCTCAGCTGTTGGATGAGCGTTTTGAGGTGTTGTTTCGGCCAGGTGGTTCTCGGATTTTGGACTCTCGAGGGGACCTTGTTTGTATGGTCGTTCCCGAGGGTCAGGTGTTTCGTGCTGATTTTTCTCAGTCTTCGGGTGTGGAGCGTTGTTTCTTGGCTGGTTCTTCGAGTGAGTTGTGGAAGTGGCATAGGAAGTTGGGTCACTTGAGCTTTGACCTTTTCTCTCGCTTGAGTAAACTCAATTTGGTCCGAGGATTGCCACGGTTGAGGCTTGAGAAAGAGTTGGTTTGTGCGCCGTGTAGGCATGCCAAGATGGTAGCCTCTTCTCACCCGCCTCTCACCGATGTGATGACTGAGCGTCCATGCGAGCTGCTTCATATGGATCTTGTTGGCCCAGCTCGTGTGCGATCTGCGGGTGGGAAGTGGTATGTCCTTGTTGTGGTGGACGACTATTCTCGGTATGCGTGGGTGTTCTTTCTCGAGGATAAGGGGGAGAAGTTTGGTTTTGTTCGAGATCTAGTCTTGAGGTTGAGGAACGAGAGGCACAGAGATGTCATACGAGCTATCCGCAGTGATAATGGCTCGGAATTCAGAAACTCTCGTTTTGAAACCTTTTTCCATGACTTGGGTCTTGAGCACCAGTTTTCGAGTCCGTATACGCCTCCCCAGAATGGTGTTGTGGAAAGGAAGAACAGGACCTTGTGCGAGATGGCTCGGACGATGCTTGATGAGCATAGGACTCCGAGGAGGTATTGGGCTGAGGCGGTGAATACCGCGTGCTATGTGTCAAACAGGATCTACCTCCGAGTGCACAAGAAGAAGACATGCTATGAGTTGATGCATGATCGCACACCCAAGGTGAGTCACTTCCATGTCTTTGGTTGCAAGTGTTTCATTCTGAAGAAAGGCAGGAAGTTGGATAAGTTTGAGGCTAGGTCTGTTGATGGTATTTTCTTTGGTTATGCATCTCATTCTAGAGCATATCGTGTGCTCAATCTTGAAACTAACCAAATCGTGGAGACTTGCGAGGTAACCTTCGACGAGACAGAGCCACGTAGTCAGCTTGTCTTTGAGTGTGCAGGTGATGATGAACTTGGCGAGGAGATCTTTCTGGAGGAGGAGCATGAACATGGAGAGGATGAAGATGGCGGTGTGGTGCCCCCGGCTGAACATGTACCCACTACTTCGACTACGGTGATGGACAGACCCTCTACTACACCTACGACGACAAATCAAGAACGAGGAGAAGCTGATGTTGAGGGGGAGGTAGCATCAAGGTGAGAACCTCCCCGGCGAGTACAAGTGGATCACCCAGCTTCGAGGATCATCGGCGACATGAATGAACGCACTACACGGTCGAGGGTTCGGAACAACTCTCATTTCGCTCATGCTGCATTTGTTGCTACCTTTGAGCCCAAAGACATTGGACACGCACTATCTGATCACAATTGGGTTAATTCGATGCATGAGGAGTTGGAGAACTTTGAGAGGAATCAGGTTTGGGAGTTGGTTGACCCTCCCCCAGGGTGTAAGCCGATTGGTACAATGTGGGTGTGGAAAAACAAAGAGGGAGAGAAAGGTGAGGTTGTGAGGAACAAGTCGAGACTTGTTGCTCAAGGGTTCAGTCAGAAGGAGGGGATCGACTACGAGGAGACCTTTGCTCCCGTAGCCCGTTTGGAGGCGATTAGGATCCTTCTAGCCTTTTCTCGTGGCTAAAGGGTTCAAGTTGCACCGGATGGATGTGAAGAGTGCTTTTCGAATGGTGTGTTGGAGGAAGAAGTGTATGTGAGGCGACCTCGGGGTTTGAGAGTGAGAAGTACCCCCACCGGTGTACAAGTTGAGGAAGGCGTTGTATGGGTTGAAGCAGGCGCCTAGAGCTTGGTATGGCAGGTTGAGGGGGTTCTTGTTTGAGAGAGGTTTTGAGATGGGGAAGGTCGATCAGACCTTGTTTTTGCTGAGGTAGGGCAGAGATATCCTGATTGTGCAGGTGTACGTGGATGATATTGTCTTTGATGATATGAGCAGGGAATTTGAGATGAGCATGATGGGCGAGTTGCAGTTCTTCCTCGGGCTACAAATCAAGCAATCAAAGGAAGGAACATTTGTGCACCAGGCTAAGTACACTAAGGACATTGTGCGGAAGTTCAAGATGGAGGACTCCAAGGCTATGACGACGCCGCTGAGTACGACTACAGCTCTTGATGCGGACGAGGAAGGTGAACATGTGGACCAGAAGTAGTACCGGAGCATGATCGGGTCACTCCTCTACTTGACGGCGACGAGGCCAGACATACAGTTCTCGGTGTGTCTGTGCGCTCGTTTTCAAGCGTCTCTGAGGACTTCGCATCGGCAAGCGGTGAAGAGAATATTCAGGTACTTGCGTCACACTCCCGACTTTGGCCTTTGGTACTCCGCGTCCTCTTCTTTGGCGCTTCATGGTTTTTCAGACGCGGATTTTGCCGGGTGTCGGTTGGATAGGAAGTCCACTTCTGGGACTTGCCAGTTTTTGGGTTCTTCTTTGGTGTCTTGGTCTTCCCGCAAACAATCGAGTGTTGCTCAATCCACTATCGAGGCTGAGTATGTTGCCGCTGCTAGTTGTTGCTCACAGCTCCTTTGGATTTCATACACCATGAGTGACTTTGGTGAGGAGTCTACCCATGTCCCACTTCAATGTGATAGCACCAGTGCCATAAGCGTTGCAAAGAACCCAGTGCTCCATTCCAAAACCAAGCACATAGAAGTGAGGTATCATTTTCTGAGAGACGACGTAGGGAAAGGAAAGATAGCTTTGATCCATGTACCCACACATGACCAACTAGCCGATATTTTCACCAAACCCCTAGATCAAGCAACTTTCACTCGTCTGCGGGGGGAACTTGGTGTGTGTTTGATTTCTTGAGTTGGGTGTGTGGGAGCTCCTTTGTAGCATATGTATAGCTTTTCTTTGTGCATTTCTTGCATTTGGCATGGCATATGTAACATGATGTATAGGCATTCTTGTATCTTAGATTGCATGCATTTTGTATCATATGCATTGGTTAGGAAAAGCTTCTCTCATATACATTGTTCACCATGGAATGAGATAAATGTCTTTGTGAGCTTGTTTGGTATGCTATGGTTATTTTGGCTTAGCTCTTGATGATCTTGATGAATAATCCATGGTTGATAGCTATGTTTTTGAAAATGTCACATGTATGCGCTCTCATGTGTAAATGCCTTTACATGATCTTGACATGTTTTAGTGGCTTTGCTATGCTTAATTTATGGTTGGATAGCTAGTTTATTGATTATATGGGGCCAAAGGCTCATTTGCCATCATGAATGTTTAACCCTCTTGCTTCATCTTGTGAAGGGGCATAAGTTCCTTTTTGTCGCAAAGACATTTCATGTACCATTTACAAATCTGAAAATGAAATGTAAAATGCTTGGAAAATGTGCTCCCATGTCATATGTGCTGAATTTAATTTGCTTTGGGTGCTAAACTGTTGCATGATGCCTACCAATGAGAAGTCTCATACATAGAAGTAGGCACATGGCTCGGTGGCTTTGACATGACATGAGGTGCTTGTGGGTGTTTGTGACGGCCTTATGATTAGAATGGCTGTCCTAGCATGAAGTTTGTGTGGTTTTGCCATTTTAATATTCTTTGATCATGTTTAGGACTTTGCTCATGAGAGGCAAGTTTTTCGCAAAATTGCCCAAATCCATCTTAGCTTCGTCCAAAGGTTGTGAAACTTGGTGATCATGTAGTTGAGATCGATACGAAGCCGTAGAGTATCTAACTTGCTCATTTGGACATGTGTAGCATTCTTTGTTGAATTTTGTCTATTTGAAAGTTTTGCATTTTTGGCTTGATTCATGCATTGCCAACAAGGGGGAGAAGTTTGAGCTTGAAATGGCTTGGTGGATGCATTTAGAAGGTTTTCAGGTGGTTTCGAGCCATTTCTGGGCTCTGTTGTTCACCGGTCTGACCGGTGGTGAGCACCGGTCTGACCGGTGTGAGTGCTGGTCCTGTGCACATGTTAGGCACTGGTCTGACCAGTGGTGATGACCGGTCTGACCGGTGTGAGCTGTTTTTGCTGCAGTTGCCCTGTTTTCAGCTGGTTTGCAAGCATTCATCCAGGGGGAGGTGCATTGGTTCAGGGGGCGCTTGCATGTGTGCTGAGGGAGCTCTTTGTGGTTGTTCGAGCTTTGTTTCGTTGGTTTGTGCTCTTTGCTTGATCTTAGTTTTGTCTCGGATATGTCGAGCCGTTGCCCTTGCCTAAGGGGTCCGAAACTTGTCTTCTTCAAGTGATCTTGTTCTTTGCCTTTGTTTGGCTTTCGATCGCTTGTTGGAGTTTCTTATTGTTCGTTTCTTTTCTTTTTCTTTTCTCTCTTGTTACTTTCGTGTGGGTGTTGTCAATGCACTCATCAAGGGGGAGATTGAGGACCATGTGTGGTTCGAGGACCGGTGGATGGTCGCTTCCTTGTGTTATGAGTGATTGACAACGTTGTGTGGACTGATTCTTGGCTAAGTATTGCAGGTGCAGGTTGCGGCTTGACTTGTGTTTGTGCAGGTGAAGAACAAGCGCGAAAGGTCGTCGCCAGTGAGGCCTCCGGTGTGTGGAGAAGACAAGTAGGCTTCGTTCGAGGGACCCGGTGGCCGGCGGGGGTCAAGTGCGGGCCGCATGGTGGCATGAACAGCAAGATGAAGTCATGGACGGTTTCTTGGTTGAGCCTCAAAACCAAGGTCGAGCCGGGACTACGTGGGAGCCGAGTCATGAGTGGAGATTGGCGGAGGCTACACTGAGTTCGCGGGGTTTATAGTGGTTCACCAGAAAACCACTGGGTTCCTTGGTTGATCTACAAAGCCAAGACCGAAGAACCGAAGACGGAGCTGCAGCAGCGCCAAACCGGTCTGACCGGTGGGTCTGACCGGTCTGACCGGTGGGTCTAACCGGTCTGACTAGTGGGGAGCACCGGTCTAACTGGTGTGCGACGACGCAGTCCGGAGACTTCGAAGCGGAGGACACGCGTCGGCATCGCATGGCTTGCGTCGAGGCTACGCAGGGTGCGGTCGCCGGGCATCCATCCGATGGTGAAGACATGAAGACTTCCAAATCCGCCCTTGAGGGGCTTGTATCGCTAGTTATTAGGGAAGGGCATTTTAGACTTTCGGTTGCCTCCATATAACCCAAGAGGTGACAGGATGGCAGCCAACTTTCGAACCCTAGCTCATTTGTTTACCCATTTTCCTTCCTATTTTCCTTAGGTTTTCCATAGGACTAGCTTGAGAGCTTCATGGAGAGATCTTGTTGAGAGGGATGGATGATCGGGCGGCTTGCTAGACCTTGTATGAACCTTTGTTTCATGTATAGATGATTCGGCGTGGTTCCTCAAGGTTTGGATGTGTTTTCCCCGGTTGTTCTTGGTGGTGATTTTCGGAGCCCTCTCTTGGTGATTTCTTTGGGTTGTTTTCGGGACCTTTCTCTTGGGGATTTGATGGGGGAAATTTGTGGGAACCCTTCGTGGTTTTTTGGGATGTGATTCCCCTCCCAAATCCGTGAGTAATGGTGCTCGATTTTGGGGTTTCTTGAGTTCTTGGGTTGGAAGTGCTCTTGGCGGGATTTCCTTGATTCCTCCTTTTTGGACGAGTTTTGGTGGGATTAAACTTGGCTATGGACTCCTCATGAGGTGCTCCTAATATCCCTAAAGTCTTGTTCAAGTCCGTGAAGCGATTCGGGAGATCGAGGTTTGGATTTGGGGGAGTTGACCTGCGGGTGCTGTTCATCCCGAGCTGCCCAGGCTACACCGATCTGACCGGTGCTCTTGACCGGTCTGACCGGTGCAACCCTCTGTGGGTTTTTGATCGGGTGAACATCTGGGTGTGTTCACTGTTGCCCTGTGTTGCTGCTGTTTCGATTTTGGGTCAGTTTGGTGGTCGGTTGACCTGTTTGGTACTTTGGGGGCTTTCAGGCTTGGACCGGTCTAACCGGTGTGCCTCATCGGTTTGACCGGTGTGGAGCCACTTAGTGAAAGTTGTTCAGCTTCACCAGCAGGGACCGGTCTGACCGGTGTTGGTCTGTAGACTCGAGGTTTGGTGTTCCGCTGCGTTCTCGGGTCGAAAGGTTGCGTGTTGGTTCTTAGGTCTAGTGGCACTCCAGTGGCTACGTGGGCTTGGCCAACTTGGGTAGTGAGTCAGAGACGTGTGTTGGAAGCCGCGTTCATCTTGTTGGAGTTTCCATCTCCTTCGAGAAGAATTTTTATCGGCTCCCATTCACTCCCCCCCCCTCTCTTGTTCGCCGTCTCGGTCCTTCAGTAACCGACTAGGAACCCGCCCCCTGGACTATATAAAGGAGGGCTGGGTACCTAGTCGGGCACCTGACCCGATCTCAACCAACACCAAGCGCAGGGCGCCATACTTGACCCCCTAAACAAAACATAGGGTTCGCCACCTTAGCGACCCGAACATGTATAAATCTTGTGTCCCGTGTCCTTGCGCATACCTTCGAGTTCTCGGTCTCCTGATCACGATCCTCACCGCACAATCTACTACCTCGGGTACCCCCTTGGTAGGTTTGCCGGTCTAAAATACCGACACGTGGTGCCGGTGAGTCTCTTGCAGAGTTGCAGTAGTGTACGCCGCGTCGTCGCGAGAAATGAGATATATACACTTGTCTGTGGGAAAACCATTTTTGGCTGTCGCGCGTGCTTTTCTCACACAAGTTACCAGAACCGCTCTATGCTGTTGTTGTGGTAGAAATGTCCATTTTCCGGGCGCACGGCGGGCGGCCACGTGGAATAGTCATCACTTGGAAACAAGCAGTTACACAATAGTTTATCAGGAATGTCCTTCCTACAAACCATCAAAAGGACGGACCATCCGATTCAAGATCAATCCAAACAAACAACATCTTAGCTTTTCCTCCTTTTACTACTGGGAAGGTCCTCCTTGCGAAACATCAATAGGCCAGAGTTTCCTCAACCATAACTTCCCCCTTTTATATCTATTATGACCATACCTCCATTGTTCTTCCTCTACCTCCATTGCAACGCGTATGAATTCCGAATGGTGACTGTGCTCGAAACGAATGAGTTTGGATCATGGACCCAAATGCAATTGACCCAAACAAGTTTGTCGGTTAACGCCCGGTGCTAGTCCTTAACTACAATTCTCAATGACCTCCATTGTAATGTGTATGAATTTCGAATGGCAAGTATGCTCGAATCAATTTGGATTAGATTAAACCAAATCTGCATAATAAGATGACATCCCATAGCAACTCATCACCACAAAGTTCACACCACCAGTCCACCAACAAGTAGGAAGCATCATATGATGATCCGGTAGCCAACACCAAAATACAATCATGATACAAGTTTCACAATAATCATGAGTACTCATTCATAATCATAAGTTCATAACTCCATCTCGTGTTTGGCCTCCTGCAGCTGTTCCTTCACCTTCAGCATCTCCTACCATGAATTTTTGGTCTTGTAGGCCTCTCCTAAAGTTCTTTCAGAAGATCTGGATGTCTCATTGTTGACGGTATATATTCGCATTAAACTTCAAGTGTACTTGCAAGCGGACAAATCTGCCGTCGTAGTCAAGGGACCCTTCTTCCCTCGAGTGATGAACATAGGGTATCGAATCCGTGGAACAAATGTGTGATGCAAGAGTTATCTAATAAAGCTGAGAAACTTTGATCTTCAAGAGGTGAAACCTATGCATCTAATCTTAAAGAACATCACAAAAACGAATCTAATCTATTAAAAGCCGGAGGTAGCAAGAGATAGAGGGGGATAGATAAACCAATCTAGAGAGATTGGATCAAGCCTTAGTTGAAGTTTCGAACAAAAAAGAAGTAAACAAGTTCAATCTCATAAAAAGCTTCTTTAAACCATGGTTTCCCGCCTGACTCTGAAAACGACCGCCTTTTGGAGCCACCGTTCTGTCACAACGCACCCCTATTCATGCAGGTTAGTCTAGGGCGAGTCCAATGACAAGTTGACATCTTTCGGAAGGTCAGGCATGCACCTCTAGCCACCACGGCTACAAGAACATCGTCGATGATCTATCTCGAGAATAGATCTTAAGATACGAAAGGCCGATCGAAATCAAAGACGCAGGAGAAACACTTGATCGCTAGAAATCGGATTGCAACTTGATAATTCAACATTACATGATACATGAATCAAGATAACCGGGATCCTACCTTGATCTTGCTTCTAGCTCCGGGAACTCCGACGTGGTCTTCCTTGCAAGGTTCCCACGCCGGCTAGGAAGATCCTAGTCAACTAGCTCGACCCTCTCCTCTCCGAGATGGTGTCCCTCTCTTCTCTTCTCCTTGGCAGCCGATGACGAATGAGTTGATGCGTGGCTCCTGGCCTCGGGGCTATAAATAGTCCGAATGGCGGCTAGGTCAAAGGGGGGTCGACTGGGCCCTGAAATGGGCTGGGCCGGTTGGCCTGGGCCCACTTCAGCCCAGCCGACAGCCTGCTTTGCCTGGGTTCGGTTCCCGAGTCTTCTTGATCCCCCCCTTCTGCATGTGAGCCCTTATCGTCAGTTTCTCTTCGGATTGGACGAAGCTCCTTGTCCCGCAAGATTCGGCACTTTTCTGGCTAGGTCCTCGGAGTTTGTCATCTTCTCGGGTTTGGTCTCTAGGCTTCTTGGAGTCATGTTTACTTCATTTCTTGACTTGTACCGGGCTTCAAGGTCTTGTCACAAGGTGCTTAATGAACTTATCCCGGAAGTCTTGCTTTCAACACTAAAACCCTGCATAAACATTAAACTCCAAAACCGACATGCACAAACGAACTTGTTATACCAAGGGGGTTAATACCAATGGATAAGATATGAAAGTCATGCCAACACCGAAGGTAAACTCATCGCTAGGTTGACGGAATTTCACCATCAACATCTCCCCCATGCTTAAACCTTGCTCGTCCTCGAGTAAGCCTTTGATGGTTATCATCGTTGCCCTTCAGTGTCTAAACCTTGCACTTGATTACACACAAGAAAACACAATGCTCTCAAAAATTTAATTCGTTAAAGTTTCATAATGTACTAGTCTTCATCCCTATGGAGGGTAGAATATTAATTAAGCTTATCCCACAAGTATTTAACATGCTCCCAAAATTCAAATGGATTTCAGAAATTTTGAAATAAAGAACGAGATGAAAAAGAGCTATACCAAGTTAACAAATCATCTTGCATCTTGCTCATAACTCTCATCTCATCTCGTCTCTCAAGCCTATTTATTCTACTCCTTTCCCTCTCATAACATATATAAGTGGTCGGCTTTATATGGAGCTTTTTGGGAAAGTTTAGTCCTACCAAGATTTTATAAATGAGATGTTGTCAAAACAAGACAATCTTCTCATGGTCTTACCGAGACTCGTCAAAAAGGTCATTGGAAAATAATGTTATATCAAGAAGGGGGAGAGAAATACAGACACTTGAGATAGGTGGACATGTGCAAATGGCAAAGAGTGATCCTGAGCCACAAAGAAAGTCCTCGTTATCGGATTGCACATGGTTGGAAAAATGAGTATGGATCTTTTAATCTTGAAACCTTGAAATTCCTAATGCACTTTAGAGAACTGGGGAGTTCACTTTACTTTATTTTTACACATACTCATATTTGTTCTCTTTTTCTCATATCTATTTTTTTCTTTATACTCCTTTTTTTCTTTTTCTTCTCTCTTTTTTTATTTGCTCCCCTTTGAACTCTAAAAATTCATTATACCTACCTCCTCCCCCATGCTTAGACGTTTGCTCGTCCTCAGGCAAAGAGGTGATAGAGATAAGGTAGGTACTGGGAATACTTTTCCTTTGGAGAGATACTTGAGAACTTCAATCTTGGCACCATCTTGCAATCTTCCTTGAATTGATGATCCATTTTCAACGATAGGTTGTGGTCAAGGAGGTAATCACAAAAGATGATATTTGGTTTTAAGGGTGGATATCTGGTGAAGTTTGTGAGATCTCCGATGTGGGGATACACAATGCACGGATAAGAGGCTAGCGATAAGATAGATACGCAAAACCGGAATGACCAGCTTCTTAGTCTCGGGTCAGAGAAATCATGGCCTGCAATAACTCACCCAAAAATAAATCTTGTACACTAACGTTTATGTACTCAAATATATATGAGGCTTTGGATAGGTAGAGCAACACACAAGTGATATTTATGACAAGGTTAGCATTACTTTTAGGAATAAAAATCATCTTTAATCCATCTAAAACTTCAGAGCATATAAAACACTATGGGTCTTTATTTTTATCATAACCTCCGCTAAAGATTAAGCTAGCATTTAGACAATTTTAGATTTGTATTTTAAGAGAGCATTAGCTTAATCATGCATAAAACAAATACAAAGATAAACAAAGTGGCAATATATCATCATGGCATAAATTTTGTAACTTTACCAAAGGTAAAAACAAGGTGGTGACTTTATTCATGATGAAAACAAACTAACACACATGCTGGAATAAAAACTGAAAACACTACGCATACAAAAGCAAACACAAGCTGAAAATTGAAGAAAAAGGGAAAGAAAAGAAAACTAAAGCTCCTCCTTCTTCTAACCTTCCACCGGTGGTTGGTATTGATAATCTTGGTGGTTGTACCCTTGCTCATAATAGGATTGGGCATCCCCTCCAACAAATTGATCCGACGGTACTAGGTGAAGGCGCCCAAGCTCATAGGCAATATTTGCATTGCCTTCACCTAATTGAGCTGCGTTGGATTGGATGGCTGCGATGTTTTGCATGTTTCTTGCAGCATATCCTCGATTATGGCCACACTTTGTTGTGGTTGGGGGAATTGTGCATAGGGCTCCGCAAAGGTTACGTTGGGCACCACATAATTTGGTGGGGGCATGGCTACACCACTCCCCCATGCTTGCATTGGTGGCCCTCCGTAGTAACTTGGCAGTGTAGGAATTCATCCGTACGGTGTCACATAGTTTTGTTGTGCACCTCCCTCTTGTGCCGAGGAGGATCCTTCTTCTACAATTCTTCCTCTTTTATTCTTCCTTGCCGGTACAAGGAGTCCTTCCTCCAGCCAATCTTCCTTCCCTTGAATGAAGAGTCTTAGTCTTGGATCTGGAAGGGGTAAGTTCACTTTGGCCACTTTAAAGCCTCCTCTCTCATCTCCACTTATATATTTTCCTTGCTTCATGTATTCAAATCTGAGAGAGGTCCTGGGTAGAAGATGTTCAGTATTTCTTGAAATTCTCGGTCTTAAGGAGATGACCAACATGGAGAGGTAGCACCCCGAACCAATATCTCCCGATCTCGATGTTACCTCGAAACACCATCGGTTGATCATGAGGTAGGAGGGGTCTATTGGCTGCCTAGCAATTAGGGCTTGTTTGCTTAGCGTCCTGGGAAACCTGCCTGGTGTAGGCAGCAATCCGAGACGTCTGATTTCGTCAGCCTGGGGTGGAGATTGCTGCCTAGCCGCAGAGCTGCCTGGCAGGCCTCCAAGCAAACAAGCCCTTAAAGCCGAGTAAAGCCAATTCAACTCTGTGTCGGTCAGCTTTGTTTCCCTCACCCTCCCCAAAATCCTTTTACACATCCATGAGTGAAATACTTGGATGATGGGGTTCTGGATGGAATTCCTTTGTTGGTGAGCCTCCCCGGAGATTAAATTCCAAAATCCATCCAACATGCGTTCTGGCACGTCTACTTTCTCCGGAGCTCCCTTTTGGAAACCAAGTAGCTCCCTAATATTTTCATAGGAAACCACTTGTTGAATTCCCTCCAGTCAGAATGATAAACTTGGCACCCCCTCATCAAGGATAGGTGCCATGGTCATAAGAATTTCTAAGGCAAATTCCTTGTGGGTATTTGTCGACACCCCGTTGGAGAATTGCACCCATCCAAGGTTCCCCAACATATAATAAATGTCTGTGCCAAAACCTAATGAGTTGAGAGCTTGATCATCGAAATCGACATTCGGCACAAGCCTCTTCTCAAGGAGAGAGAGTTTCTTCTCCTCCTCCAACATGATGACGAAGCCATATGCAGAGTACTGCGGAGTGTATGGAGGTGGAGTGGATGATCGGGTCGATCGACGAGGTGGGACGGGCGGCTCCTCTGTACGCTCTTGAAGTTTGGTAAACCTCATGGACGAGCTCCTTGTGGCCCTCATACCACCGAGGAGGAGAGTGTCGTTCCTCCTCGGCGGTGCCGTGTCCTCCTCCATGCTCCGAGGAGACTCGGAAACCGAGTGCCTCCTCAAAGACGTCATAGAAGATGGCTTAGACGACGAACCCTTCTTCTTGTTAAAGAGACTTGTGGTTTTTTTCCACATGATTGCAGCACTCTTCTCTCTAATATAATCTCGGGGTTTTAACCGGGAACAAAGCACTCAAGAATTATTCGGAGTATGGACTTTGAGAGGATTAATGGTGTGATTTGTTTGGCAAAACAAACTTGGGAAGGATGGCTAAGTCTAAGGTGGTTCTGGACTAAAACTTTGAGCACACCAACAGAGAGTAGAATGAGCTCCTTGCCTGCTGAAGATGAGCACCAGGGGGTGCTTTTACAGGGGAGGCCGACCGGCCTAGGCCGACCGGCCTGGGTGGCCTCGTGCCACCCCTCCTCCAGCGTGATGATCTTCCCTTTGTGACTTTCGTGCCCGCATGCTCCACAAGTTGCACTATCCAAACTCTCTCATCCACTCCTTTGCTTGCATTATTGGTCCTTTCACTTGTTTTGAGTCATGTCCGTGCTCCCTTGCTTCACATGCCACTGTGAATTTCCTGCAAAACAATGCTTGCTGCCCCCCCCATGCTTGTCCTTTGCTTGTGACCTTGATGAAAGTTGTTGGAAGGGCATCCCGTGATGCATCATGGTGCATGCATGATTTGTTTAACTACATTTCCTCCCTCTAAGCATGTCTTAAGGCTAAGCACTCCTCTAATTTCGAAAATTAAAAATAAATTCAGAGCTATGGGAGAGCTCAAGCATAAATTTAGAGAAGTTTTTAAAGCATTAAAAACAAGATGTAAGTCGAAAATATTTGCCGACTACATTTATATCGGTCTCACCGGTATTGTTTGCCTTCATTAGTTGAGAGCAAACTTTCCCGGCTTGATCATGGGGGCATAGGTTTAGGTTCTAATTTTGGCTAAATGAGAGAGATTTTGAATGAAATAAAATTAAATGAGGCTTAGAAAAATTCTAATCTTAGAGAAACCAAGGATATAGATTTTTAAACCAACCAAAAGTTAAGTTTCTAGGTTCACGTGAGTCCTACCACAAGCTGAAATTTAAATGACATCTAGATATAAGTCGTGGCTCTACTCGTGTGTTTTTATCTTGTAAAACAAGTCAACTGTTGACAAGCGCAAGACCTCCGAAAAATTTTCGGATGCCGAACTCCAAGCAGCCTCTGGCCTCGCTCAGATGAGCCGCAAGAAATCCAAGAAAGCTGTCAAGAAGGTTGTTTCTTCAGGGGTTCGGCGGGTTCCATCCGCATTCGATGACAACCTCTTCATGGAGGCAGCCAGCCAGAAAGGTTCACACTTCTGGCCCTTGTTGAGATTTAACTTTCGAGAAAATTGCCTGTCGGGTTCTGAGAATGAGTTCGTGGACATTGACTCTTTTTCAGATGCTGCTCCCAAAGTTCGGAAGGAAGTGGTCCCCGACGCTGCTGCTGAGCCCCATGTTACTGCTACTGCTGCTGCTGTTTCTCAGTCCGTCCACCCTCACGAAGAAGCCTCTCCCGAATTCACCAAGGAGCTTGATCTTACTGTTCATAGGGGTGAAAATCCCATCCCAGATGCTCCTTTGGTTGAAGTTCGCGAAGCTCTCCCCGAAGGTCGTGATCCTTCTCCTTCTGTAGCTGCCTTCAACAAGAGCTTCGGTATGTTGTATCGTGGTGAATTGCTAAGTGTTGGCTGCGAGGTGTCTAGAAACAAAGGTGGCGCACCCAAGATTTTAAGGCTTTGAAAATCGTCTGCGCTTATTGATGAAACAGGAGGGGAAGGTTCGGAACAGTCACTTCACTCACTTGGAGGAGCTGTTCATGATTCCGAGAAGGAACCTCACTCCTCTTCGCAGAAAACTCCCGCCTCCTTAAGCAAACCCACTTCGGTTTCGGGGAAGAAGGTTACTTTACAAAATCTAAGCAGACAAGGTTCGATTATTTACGTTAACTTTCGTACTTTTCAGCTTTACGAATTTTTGCTCAAGATTTTAGTCATGGAATTTTTCAGAATTTAAGGACCTTCTTCGTTCGTACCCTCCGTCCAAGCTGGCGAAGTTTCAAGAAGACTGCTCTTAAGTCTTCCATGCTCGGGAAAGTTTCCACTGAACGGCTTATTGATCAAGAGATGGCGAACAAACGACTTTCTCAAGAATCTAAGGAACTTAAACGCAACTTTGCTCTCGCTCAATCCGCGAATCTTGACCTCGAAAGGAAGGTAGCCGAACTGGCGGAAGCCTTGAAGTGTTGCCAGGATGAGAAGAGAATTGCTGGTGAAGCACTTGAGCAATCGAAGAAGGAGTTGGAAAAATTGCAAAAAAAACTCATGAAGACGATTTGAGCCTGATTGAAAACCTTCGCAAGACCCACGACAGATCCTCAAAAGTTGCCGAAGATCTTCGTGCTAACAATGCCGACTTGGCCAGATCCCTAAGCAGTAAGGACCAAAGAATTCAAGATCTCGAAAAAGCCTTGACCGAGTAGAGAGAGTCTTCTAGGAGGAAGATTTTTGAGATTGTCGACAGGCTGAAAGTTTTATTTGAAGAGTACGAGAGATCTTTGAACGAATTCGGCATTCGTCCCGCGCCACTTCCTACTGATTTAGGACTTCGTGAGTTCATGGACTGGATCGATGCCGAATTCAAGGCACTTCCCATACATTTACAAGCCTGCCACTAGTTCACACGCTAAACCCGGACTTTTTGAGACAACTTTGACTTTGCTTCTTGAAGGTTCATGAATGTTCTCGTTCAGGAAGTCTTCACGCACTGTGATTCCCGAACTCGTTCTCCAACGTATTCCCGAATTTCGCAGATTCCCGAAGTTCGTGGCTTCACAGGTTCATGGCTTTGAGTCTTCACGAATTCGCAACTTCAGGGCCGAGCACGTTCAAGACTCCGAGCCACCACGTGTTCGCGACTCCGAGACTTCGAGAGTTCGGGAGTGCAGCTCACCGCGCACTCGTGACTTCTAGACTTCGTGAATTCCAGACTCCAAATATTCGTGAGTTCTTTGCCCCTGAAAACTCGCATCACAAATTTCATTAACCTCGAAGTTTCGAGGGTGACGGGTTTTCCTGAATTCCCCAGCACTAGCTCCTCGGGGAAGCGGGTTGACTCCGACGATCCGATTCCACGAACATTTCAGAATTTCAGTAAAAAACGTCACCCTCAGAACGTCGGAGGGGACACGCATCACTCGGGAACCTCGCAACGGTCGAATCGAGGCACGTTCGCAGAACTACCCCCCCCCCCCCCCCCCCCTCGCCCCTATAAATAGATGGCTTCCGCTGTTAAACTTTTTCACTGCTCTTTTGCTTTGTTGCGAATCATAACTCTCTCCTGCGCGGAAATTCGTCTTGCGTTCTAGCGTTCGCGACTTCGAATTTTCTTCGAACTTCTCTAAGGTATTGTTCTTTTTGTCTTTTAACTCTTGTTTATTCTTTCCATTGTATTAGGTTCCTTTACTTTGCGAATTTTGTTCCCGAATGTTGTCTTTATTTTTTCTTTTCTGTACTACTGTCGAACAGGTGGCTCGAGTCAAAAGTACCGCAAGACCCATGATGACCGAAGAACTTGCAGCAGCTGGTCTTCTAGCCGAACCGGTTGTCCAGAATCCTGAGAATGCTCCACTTCCCGAAGAGGAGGGCTCGCCCGCTGCCAGTGAATCCAGGAGTCATGAGGATGGTGAGGTCAGAACAGATGACGAAGACGTAGGGGATGTGGACGCCGACATCAGAGATTTGGTCAGAACAAGGCTAGAACGACCTCTGCCTCCTTCTCTTGTTTTCGGAGAATCGAAGGTTACTACAAACATGATCAGAGAATATGAAGTAGCTGGATTCTTCCCTTCAGGCACCGGGCGAGCTCCACTGGATGAGCAAATCCCTGCTCCCGAAGACGGAGAGGTTGTTGTATTTCGTGACTTCTTCACTTGCGGCCTTAGGTTCCCTTGCGATCCATTTCTCCCGCGATCTTGGATGCTTTTTCGGTGAAGATTCATCAGCTCTCACCGACGTCTTTTCTGGAGATGTCCAAGTTTATTTAGATCATGAAGACCTTCGGGCGTAACCTCAACGTCGACGCTTTCGCAAGGTTTTTTGAGCTGGTCATTGTGCCCGACGTTATCAAAGTCGACGACGGGCAATTTTACGAAGCTCAACATGTGTGTTGTACTTTCAACACTCGAAGACAAAACACCCGAAAAGGTATTACGCGAATTCAGATCGCTCCCTGCTGCAAGACCAACTTGACCGACGACCGGAACTCGTACTGGTCCTATGTGAAGGTTGACATGTCTACGATTCTCGGCTACGAAGGACCAGCCCGTCCTCTGTCTTGTTCTATCGAAGCCCTGACTGCTGTGAATACTACTGAATTCAACCATCGGGCAGTGGAGATCAGAAGCTACGAAAGTGCTTTTCATCTCGCCAGCACTATTCTTGGAGGCCACGACATTGTCGAGGAGTTCATTGCTGCCCAGATTTGGCCGATCTCTTATGGCTGGGCCCCAAACAAGATCGTGCACTTCAACATCAATTGGGCATAACAAGAAGTCCCTTTCCTGAAGTTTGGCATTAAACTGAGGGAAGGCCAAAGCGCTGATGCTTTCATGCTTGAAGTTGAGAAAAAAGTAACTCTTATGATAGGCGAATACACTATGAACTAGTACAAAGCGTACAAGGCCTTAGTGAAGCACAAGAGAAGAATTAATCGCGTATTCTCTAAGGTCTGTGGGGACAAGTCTTTTAATTCTCGACGCTCGGGTCGCAAACTGAAGATACCCGCGGTTGCTGTTGCCAGCTGCTCGGCTACTCCCATAAGTGCTCCAAGAAGAAGATCTTCGAAAAGGGGCCCGTCAATTGCCGACAAGACTACCTCCTCTGGCATTCAGCCCTCTAAAACAATGTCTCTGGAATCGTCAAAGCACAAGCGCAAGACCTCCGAAAAAGTTTCGGATGCCGAACTCCAAGCAGCCTCCGGCCTCGCTCAGATGAGCCGCAAGAAATCCAAGAAAGCTGTCAAGAACGTTGTTTCTTCAGGGGTTCGACAGGTTTCATCCGCATTCGATGACAACCTCTTCGTGGAGGCAGCCAGCCAGAAAGGTTCTCACTTCTGGCCCTTGTTGAGATTTAACTTTCGAGAAAATTGCCCGTCGAGTTCTGAGAATGAGTTCGTGGACATTGACTCTTTTTCAGATGCTGCTCCCAAAGTTCGGAAGGAAGTGGTCCCCGACGCTGCTGCTGAGCCCCATGTTACTGCAACTGCTGCTACTGTTTCTCAGTCCGTCCACCCTCACGAAGAAGCCTCTCCCGAATTCACAAAGGAGCTTGATCTTATTGTTCATAGGGGTGAAAATCCCGTCCCAGATGCTCCTTTGGTTGAAGTTCGTGAAGCTCTCCCCGAAGGTCGTGATCCTTCTCCTTCTGTAGATGCCTTCAACAAGAGCTTCGGTATGTTGTATCGTGGTGAATTGCTAAGTGTTGGTTGCAAGGTGTCTAGAAACAAAGGTGGCGCACCCAAGATTTTAAGGCTTTGAAAATCGTCTGCGCTTATTGATGAAACAGGAGGGGAAGGTTCGGAACAGTCACTTCACTCACTTGGAGGAGCTGTTCGCGATTCCGAGAAGGAACCTCACTCCTCTTCGCAGAAAACTCCCGCCTCCTTAAGCAAACCCACTTCGGTTTCGGGGAAGAAGGTTACTTTACCAAATCTAAGCAGACAAGGTTCGATTATTTACGTTAACTTTCGTACTTTTCAGCTTTACGAATTTTTGCTCAAGATTTTAGTCATGGAATTTTTCAGAATTTAAGGACCTTCTTCGTTCGTACCCTCTGTCCAAGCTGGCGAAGTTTCAAGAAGACTGCTCTTAAGTCTTCCATGCTCGGGAAAGTTTCCACTGAACGGCTTATTGATCAAGAGATGGCGAACAAACGACTTTCTCAAGAATCTAAGGAACTTAAACGCAACTTTGCTCTCGCTCAATCCGCGAATCTTGACCTCGAAAAGAAGGTAGCAGAACTAGTGGAAGCCTTGAAGTGTTGCCTGGACGAGAAGAGAATTGCTGGTGAAGCACTTGAGCAATCGAAGAAGGAGTTGGAAAAATTGCAAAAAAAACTCATGAAGACGATTTGAGCCTGATTGAAAACCTTCGCAAGACCCACGACAGATCCTCAAAAGTTGTCGAAGATCTTCGTGCTAACAATGCCGACTTGGCCAGATCCCTAAGCAGCAAGGACCAAAGAATTCAAGATCTCGAAAAAGCCTTGACCGAGTAGAGAGAGTCTTCTGGGAGGAAGATTTTTGAGATTGTCGACAGGCTGAAAGTTTTATTTGAAGAATACGAGAGATCTTTGAACGAATTCGGCGTTCGTCCCGCGCCACTTCCTACTGATTTAGGACTTCGTGAGTTCATGGACTGGATCGATGCCGAATTCAAGGCACTTCCCGAAGTCATCTCTGGTGCTAACGACTTCGCAACAGCCTTCTCCGTTGAGAGAATTTTGAAGCTTCTGCATGACTTCGATTGCGCGGATCTCACGAAGTTTCGCGAAAAAATCCCGCAGTTTCCCGACGCCCTGAGTACCTCAAGAATTCGGCCAAATGAGAATGTCCAAGCTATTAGGTCCAGATTTGCGAGGGAATTCTGGCTGGCCAGCGGGAAGGAAGCTGTCAAGAGCATTGCACGTGCTAAGCTTGCCCAGGTTAGTTTTCGAACGATTCTGTTCACTACTTCTTATTCGCAGTATTTTCGCTCTCTGATTTTCCTTACATTTGTTTCTTTACCTCTCTTGGTTGATTGAGGAAGAGAATCGTGGAAAAGGCGCTGCATCCCCTGAATCCACTACTGAAGATGAAGATTCTAGCGACTCGGGAGAGGTGGGATCGAGCGACAGCAGCGATGATGGCAGTGATGGTGGCCAAGCTTCCGGGCACAAAGAGAACTCTCCGAAGGTTGACATTACAGACTAGAAATTTCCGAAACATTCGCCCTTTGTGGCTGTTCTTGTATATTTGTACATTCACTTAGTTGTGGTGTTTTGCCTGAACCAGTTGTTTTTTGTAAACTTTAACCTGCACAGGTCCTGCAAGTTGGGCTTGCGTAGGACGTGATGCCTATGCGAATTCATCGCGACAAAATGTTTGTCAGTGGTGAAGCATGACGCTTGTTCCAAGAGGCTCATCCCGAACATGATTTTTCCGATTTTTGGCTCGAGGTTTCGCTTAGGTTTTCTATGGGGTGCTTCGATCTTTCTTCCTTCTTCCTGCTTCGTAAGAAGGAGGGTTCCGGTGCTGCGAATTCAAGTTCCTCGAAGATCCCGAAGACGGAGCCCCTTAGCTCGATTGCTGGCGAGCTTGACTTTGCTTACGCTAGCGACATTGCAGAAGATAATAGTTTCGAACCAGGACACGTTGTCGAACTTTCATTCTAGCATTTGTACTTATCAATGTAATTGTTGCTAAACTGTTTCAAAAATTTTATGCAATTAAGTCAATAAAGACGTTTTCATTGAAAAAACGTCACCCTCCTCCACCTTGCCGTTTTGAATGAAAATTTCAAGACAAGTTAACGAAGTTTTACTATTTTTCGAGTATCTTGATCATACGCGTTTTTCGAGAAATTTTCGCAAGTTTCTGAAGACTTCAAATGTTGTGACGCAAGTCGACAAAATTTGTTCTCGAATTTTGTGGACTTGACCCGCTTGGCATACTTCCCTTGGTTGATACTGCAACCATCAGTTGCTTCAACCATGATTTTTTCTACGAATTTTAACACGAGCCCCTTGCCCTTTTATCAGGACATTTTTGTCACAAAAAGGTTTCATCAATTTGTGTTAAGGAAAAAATTTCGAACAAAGCCATACGCATTCACCTGACCGCAATCGCCATTACTTATCATGATGGAAACTCAGGCTACAACTCATTGTTGTCTCGAGCCTTTTCGGTGGGAATCCCTTCGTGGATGGGATTTTAGACCACAACTTATTGTTGTCTCGGGCCTTTTTTAGTGGGAATCCCTTCGTGGATGGGATTTTAGGCCACAACTTATTGTTGTCTCGGGGCCCTTTCGGTGGAATCCCTTCGTGGATGGGATTTTAGGCTTTCATAGAGCCTTTTTTCACAACCTCTTCTTCTTTTCACAATGGAATTCTGGCTATCAAGGAGCCTTTCTCATGAACTTTTCTTTTTTTTCACGATGGAATTTTGGCTATCAGGAAGCCTTTCACACGAACTTTTATTTTTTTCACAATGGAATTCTGGCTATCAGGAAGCCTTTCACATGAACTTTTCTTTTTTCACTATGAAATTCTGGCTATCAGGAAGCCTTTCACACGAACTTTTCTTTTTTCACGATGGAATTCTGGCTATCAGGAAGCCTTTCACACGAACTTTTCGTTTTTCACGATGGAATTCTCGAAATACGCAATTTGGGGGAAGACTCTTTTCATATATATATCACAAAGAGTTTTTACATAGGATCTGCCTCGTTAAAAACCTTTCCTCTTGATTTAGAGCCCCTTTGCAAGGAAAATAGTACGGTCCTCCTTATTCTAATGCAACTAAGAAAAGAAAAGCTAGTGTTTTTTCCCGAAATCACTTATAGACACGTGATTCGGATTTTTTACTTTTCAGAACTCAAATTTGCGAAAATAGAAAAATACTCTAAGTTACATCTAGCTACGACTGGAACTTTCAAGGGTAGTACCTTTTCAGGCTGTCGGCATTCTACGAATATGGCAACTCTTCGCCAGTTTGCTCCATCAAACGAAAAGCCCCTGGCATGTCTGTTTCTTTTGCAATGTATGGCCCTTCCCAGGATTCATGAAGTTTTCCCTGGTTCTCCCAGTTTTTCTTCCTTTTCAACACTAGATCACCAGTTTTGATGTCCTTTCGAACTACTTTCTTGTCTCTCCAAGCTTTAGTCTCCTTTTGGTACTTCTCAATGTTCTCAGCAGCTTCAAGGATTGTCAGCTCGATCATATCCTTTTCCACTTTCTCATCAATTTCTTCAATCTCCTTTGCTTTCAGGACTCTCATGCTTTCATTTTTGATTTCCTCTGGTGTCATTGCCTCAGTGCCGAAGAGTAGGCGAAATGGCGTGAAACCTGTTGCTCTTGACACGATAGTGTTGTGGGACCAGATTATTTTCGACAATTCGTCCACCCATTTGCCCTTCTTTTGATCGAATAAGCACTTCTTGATTCCCGAAAAAATCAGGCCATTTGCCCTTTCAACTGCTTCGTTGGACTGCGGATGGTACACTGATGAAAATTTCGCATGAGCACTCAAGGTCTTGCAATATTCTTTGAAAGCGTAACAATCAAATTGTTTCCCATTGTCAACAGTCAGTTCTCTAGGAACTCCAAACCTGCAGACTATGTTCCGCCAAAAGAATTTATGAATTGTTGGCGCTTTGATGTTCGCAAGTGGTTTTGCTTCTACCCACTTCGTGAAATAATCGACTACAACAGCTACGAATCGGCAATTCCCCTGAGCCGTTGGCAATGGCCCTACTAGATCCATTCCCCACCTTTGCAGTGGCCAAGATGGTGGGATTAAGTGAACTGACATTGAAGGTAAATTTTGTTGATTCGCTGTTTTTTGGCATGCTTCACATTGCCGAACAAGTGCCTTAGCATCTATGTTTATGGTGGGCCAATAGAATCCTTGTTTTATTGCTTTTCCTACTAAAGCCTTGGTGCCTATGTGCGCACCACAAAATCCGGTGTGAATTTCCTTCCTTGAGAAGTTCTAGGCCCTTTTCGGAGGTGATGCACCTTAGCCAAGGCTCAGTAACTCCTGATTTGTACAGTTCTCCGTTTACCACTATATAGCCCCGTGCCCTTTGTTTCAATCTTTTCTCTTCCAACTCATCTTGCGGTTCATATTGGCCTCTCAGATAAACCATGATTTCTGTTCTCCAATCGGGAGTCTCCACTGCATTCACGATTTTCGGCCTCGAATCCTTGATGGATGGTTCTCTGATGATTTCGAAGAACACATCAGGGGGCAGTTCTTGATTTCTGGCTGCTGCTTTCGCCAGCTTGTCTGCCTCATTGTTGTCATCTCTTGGGATATGCTGCACTGAGTAACCTTTGAAGTGCCTTTTCGTTTCTCTAACCTTTTCTAGGTACTTCATTAGAACAGGATTTCTTGCTTCACTTTCTTTTTCGACATGTTCTGAATAACTTTTGAATCCGTTCTGATTATGAAGGTCTGCTGTCCCAAGGCTTTCATTTTCCTCAATGCCAGAAGCAAATCTTCATACTCTGTTGTGTTGTTCGTGGAATGTTCATTGTTTGCAAATATGAGCCGAGCCACATATCTTATCACTACCCCCGCCGGGGATGTTACGACAGCCGAAATTCCAACCCCCTTGTAGCATCAAGCCCCATCACACTGGACTATCCAAGGCTCAGGTATCTTTTCATCGAGGTTTTGAGTTGGTGAAGTCCAATCCACGACAAAATCTGCCAGAACTTGCGACTTCATTGCACTTCTTCTCTCGAAATCCACTATGTATTCTGAGAGTTCAGCGCCCCACTTGATTATTCGGGTAGATGCCTCTCTATTTGCGAACAAATCACTCAGTGGCTGATTAGTGATGACCCTTATTCTGTGACCCTTGAAATAGTGCCTTAGCTTCATTGCGGCCATGATAACTGCGTATGCAATCTTTTCGAGCTCATAATAGAAGATTTTCGAGTCAGATAAAGCTTCGAAAGCGAAGTATACTGGAATTTGTTTGAGCTTTCCTTGTTCCTCCTTTTCTTGCACTAGCACAGCACTTACTGCCGAATTTGATTCGAACACATATAGCAGAAGTGGCGATCTTGGTTCGGGAGGGCACAGCTTGGTCATGTTGGACAAGTAATCTTTCAATTCTTAGAAAGCTTGCTTCTGGATTTCAGACCACTGGAAAATCTTAACACTTCTGAGAACTTGAAAGAATGGTAAGCTTCTTTCTGCAGCTCTGAGAATGAATCTGTTAAGGGCAGCCACACTCCCTGTTAATTTCTCCACATCCTTCACTGAAACTGGTCTTGCATTTCCACTAGCGCCCTAATTTTGTCAGGATTCGCCTCTATGCCCTTTGTTGAGACTAGACATCCGAGTACTTTCCCCTTGTGAATGACAAATACACACTTCTCCGGATTTAGCTTCAGATTCGCTGCTCTCATGTTCGCGAATGTCTCTGCCAGGTCACTGATGTGGTCTTTTCTCTGAACACTTTTTACGACTATATCGTCCACGTACGCCAAAATGTTTCTCCGGATTTGGGGATGTAGAACTATTGCTATCATTCTTGAAAATGTACATCCTGCGTTCTTCGGCCCTTCTGGCATTCTCACGAAACAGAATGTTCCGAAGGGAGTGATGAAGCTTGTTTTTTCTTCGTCCTCTTTGCGAGCCCTGATTTGATGAAATCCAGAGAACATATCCAGGAGTGAGAGCATCTTGTTGTTGGCTGCATCATCTACGATGTCTACCCTTTCCAGGGGAAAATCGTCTTTCTTGCATGCTTTGTTCAAATCCGTGAAATCTACACACATTCTCCACTTTCCATTTTTCTTCTTTACTGGTACGGTGTTGGCTAGCCAGACTAGATACTTTACTTCTCTGATTAGTTGCGCGTCTTGCAGCCTTTTGAACTTCGGCTTCCACTGCTTTCACTTTTTTCCAGACATTTTCCGAAGTTTTTGTTTCTTGGGAGGTATTCTTTCATCTGTTTCCAGGGCATGTTCAATGATGTCCCTATCGACACCTTGTAGGTCCTTGGCTGACCATGCGAAAACATCCTTGTTTTTGTTTAGGAATTGTACGAGCTCTTTCTCCTCTTCGGGACTGAGGTGAGCCCCTATTGTGACTGCTCTATCGGGCATGTCATCCAGATACACTTTCTTGGTTTCACCATCGGCGGCTATTTCAATCTTTTCTTTGTCCCGCCTGGCCTCTTCGTAGATTTCCTTCCTTTCATTAGCTGTTTTCAGCTGATACACATTTGTCTGGCTAGGAGTATGGCCTTTTTCTATGTTTCTGGCCTCTTGTTGATTACCGAACACCATGATAACCCCCTTGGGTGTAGGCATCTTCATAGATAAGAACTGCTGCCTTATGACTACGTCGAATTTGTTCATGAAGCCTCTGCCGAAAATCGCGAGATACGGGTGACCACATCGAAGGTGAGATTCTCTGTTCTGGCATTGTCAAGATTTCCGAAGGAAACAAGAACTGATATTTTTCCAACTGGCTTAATTGGTTTTCCTCCGAAACCTTGTAATGGGTATTCTGGCGGGTCCAACATGTGTTGGCTCAGATTCATCTTCTCGAAAGTTTTCAAGAACAAGATGTCTACCAAACTTCCATTGTCAACTAGGACTTTTCCAATGACCCACCCAGCTATGTTTACCTCGATGACCATGGCATCATTGTGAAACGTGGATTTCAGCTTGAAATCCTATTCTGTGAAAGTGATTGGCACCTTCGCCCATTCCGGTCGTGCAGCTGGACCGTCATTGATGATGGTGTTCACAGACCTGAAGTAGTTGCTTCTTTGCTTCTTAGTCTCGAACTCCATGGCTGACCCTCCTGAAATTGGCATGATAGTCCCAAAAGATGGCAATGCCTTGGAGTTCTGAGGTCCTGAACTTGATTGAGGTCTTCACGAGCTGTCGGGTGGTGGTGGCAAGATTTCCCGAATTGGCTGTGGTTGCTGGATTGATTGGATTGCCTGTGACTGGGGAAAAAACTGCTGAGATGGTTTCCATGATGATTGTGGTTGTGAAAACTACTGAATTGGGACTGGACTTGGTTGAGAGTTCATGAATTGCGGTTGCCAGAAGTTCGGGCGAAACTGACTTGGCATTGAGGATGCGATGCTCATTAATGCTTTTTCTTGCTGGATCCTTACCATGTTTTTCTTGGTTTCTGGGCACCCTTCAGTACTATGTCCCCTCCCATGATAATGACAATAGAAGTATGGGTCTTTTGGGTTGTGATTCGTGAGTCTCGGGGGTCCTCTTCCTATTCCCCTTCCTCTGGGTGTGAACCCTCCTCTTGCGCTGGGTCTGTTGTTTTGGTCAGGCTGAGGATTTTCCACATTGTTGACATTTTGTGGATTCTGAGATTGCGCTCTCCAGGTCATTTCTCTGTTGCCCTGCCTGGCTTCATTTCGTTCAGCCACTCTTTTGCGATGATCATCATCGACAAGATGTATTTGTCGGGGACAGCCCAGAGGGTCCCCTAAGACAACTAGGGGAATCCTGCTTAAAACCTGCAAAAAACCGTAACAAGACATCTCTCACTTAAGCACGCACCCAAGGACCGGCCCACACCGTGGTAGCCCCCACGGCCCAGCGGAGTGGCCCAGGCGAGGGCTCCCTCGACCGGGCTCCGCCTCGCTTGAGGGTCCACGCCTCCCTCGAGCGGGCTCCACCCCGCTCGAGGGGCACGCCTCCCTCGAGCGGGCTCCACCCCCGCTCGAGGGGCCATGCCTCCCTCGAGCGGGCTCCGCCTCGCTCGAGGGTCTACACCTCCCTCGAGCGGGCTCCGCCTCGCTCGAGGCCTCGTCACGAGCACGCCCGCTCCCGCACGCGGGTACGGGCATTTAATGTTCTGACACGGCGGGGCAGCGTCATCATGCGCCTGGGAATCATGTCCCGGCCCTGTTGCACCAACTCCCTAGGGGAACCCATCCCCGCTACTGCGGGGGACTGTGCGATGCGGCCGGTGTCAGCCCTGTGACACTGCGCCGCCTACTCTTGTACGGCTAACGCGCCGTGCCCTCGAAGGGGGGCCGGCTGCACCCTCGAAACGCTTTCTCGTGAACCTGCAGGGCCAAATCATGACGGTAGGCCGGCGGGACGCCATCCCCGCCACTGTTGGTCTCGTGCGGCCGCCCCCGTGCTCGCAGCACCACGCCAGGCACTGTTGCGACCATTCCGGTGCTGTAAGGCGCGCGGGGAAGGGACGCTGCCACGCTTGCCACTGTACCCCGTACGGATCGACATTAGCAACTACCTCAAGCCCGCCTGAGGATGCCACAGTCAACCACTACGCCCCGACCCTTGAAGCTGTCACTGTTCGGGTACAAGACGCGCCATGATGACTAGATCGTGGCAAGGACCGTCAAGGCGGCCGCCAACTCTGCGGCGGCGCAGGCCATACCTCCCCGTGTAGCTGAATGGTGCGGCATACTTGTAATTCACCCTCTCCTTGGCCTATAAAAGAAAGGTGAACTCCCCCCGCCGCAGGGGACATCGACACACGAATACTTGCAAACAACCACGCACACACTCCCCAATTCTCCCACAACATCTTCAGCCACTCCGCCAGGGACTTGGAGGCCACGCCTCCTCTCCTGCCTTGCTTGTAGCCGCCCCACTACAGGCACCCCGGTGCTGAGCAATATAGTGCCCCGAGCACACCACTGCTGGACGTACGGCCTCCGGCCGTAACCAAGATAAATCTTGTGTCTTTAGTTGCTTAGCATCGACCATTGAAGGATAGACCTTGGCGCTTACTACTGGTTAGTGTCGGGACCACATTCCGCATCGAAAGTACTCTTCCAGTTCATGAAAAAGTTCCTCAGCCGTCTTGGGTTTCTTTCTCGTAAGATGCGAAGCTGTTGGTCCTGGAGTCAGACCTTTGATTAGCGCATTGATCGTTGTTTTTTCATCAGCTTCTGGGATCTGGGATCTCTGCTGCATGAATCTTCTCACGAAGTTCCGCAATGGCTCTCTGTCTTTCTGCTTGCAGTTGTACAGATCTGATGCTTCAGCTGTTGTGTCATGGAACATCTGAAATTCTTGCATGAATTTTGTCTTGAGATCTACCCAGCTACAGACTGAGTGCGGCGGCAACAAAGAGTACCAATTCAGTACTGGTCCTTCGCAAGCAATGATGAAGGATTTGGCCAGTGCAACATCATCTCCTCCTGCTGAATTCACAGCCGATTCGTACCTCATAAGGAACTGCCTGGAGTTTCCGAAACCGTTATATTTCGAGAGAGAAACCGGCTTGAATTTCGGTGGCCATGGTGTAGTTTGCAGCCCTATGGATAGTGGTGATTCAGAATCTATGAACTGTGCGATTCCATTTCCCGTGAAGAAGTTTCCTTTCGGGGTTCTTCTGGTTGGTCCAGAGTTCTGATGTGGTGAATCTTGCCACAGTGAACTATTTTCTTGTTCTTTCATTTCATCTATTTCTCTCTGTATTGTTTCAATTTGTTCTCTTGCTTGGTTAAGTTGTTCTAACTTTTCAGAGATTTTTCTTTTTGCTTGCAACTGACTTGCAAATTTTTCTTTCTCTTTCTGCAGCTGCTGTATCTTCTGCTGAACTCTTTCCAGTTCCCTATCTATGGTGTCATCATCATCATCATCGTTTTGATGCATTTGCTGTTCAGAAGGTTGTTCTTGAATGTGTGCTGTCTTCTCAGCTCTTGCCTTCATCAGAGCTTCGAGTTTTGCTCTCCGTTCTTGATCTGTTGTGTTAGAAGGTTCGGGAATGAAAGAGATTTCATTCCCCTCGGGAGGATGGTGGTCTTCTTGATTTGTCTCAGCTGGAATGTTCTTCTTGGACTTCTTCTGTGGTGGCATTGTGAGCTGTTCTTCGGCTGAACCACGGTGGGCGCCAATGTTGGGGGGTATCCGAAAATCAGGATAAGATCTTCGAACACGAGAGAGAGAATAGTAAACACGTTCAAGCGCAGCGATGACGTAGGAGGAGACAATGAATCTCCTGCAGACTGCATAAGTTTTCAAAGTTGTTAATCCCCTTACATGTGTCCTCACGCCCCCTTTTATAGGGAGATGAAGGGACTTTTACATTCCAACAATACCCTTGAACTCAGAGAATATTCCTAGTGTGAACACACACACAAATGTCTTTTACATCTCATACATTTACAAGCCTGCCACTAGTTCACACGCTAATCCCGGACTTTTTGAGACGACAACTTTGACTTTGCTTCTTGAAGGTTCGTGAATGTTCTCGTTCAGGAAGTCTTCACGCACCGTGATTCCCGAACTCGTTCTCCAACGTATTCCCGAATTTCACAGATTCCCGAAGTTCGTGGCTTCGCAGGTTCATGGCTTTGAGTCTTCACGAATCCGCAACTTCAGGGCCGAGCAGGTTCAAGACTCTGAGCCACTGCGCGTTCGCGACTCCGAGACTTCGAGAGTTCGGGAGTGCAGCTCACCGCGCACTCGTGACTTGGAGACTTCGTGAATTCCAGACTCCAAATCTCCGTGATTTCTTTGCCCCTGAAAACTCGCATCACAAATTTCATTAACCTCGACGTTTCGAGGGTGACGGGTTTTCCTGAATTCCCCAACATCAACCACAACATCATAAAGAGGATGAATGGTTGAGATAGGTTCTGAATTTATTTGGTTTTGGTTTCTCGAAAAGAAGCAAACAGCACATAGGATGGTTCATGTAAAGGGTTTATGATCCAAGCAAAATATTCAACCAAGAATTATGTCTAATATTGTTCAACCACTCTAAGTCTAATGTCTTGGGTAGTAAATTTCAAAACTAACTTGCTTGAAAAGACTCGAAAAACCTTGAATCGGGTTGTCCTCCCGGTAGCTAATTCTTGACTCGACGAAACGGGTTGCCTCCCGCCTAGCGCTTCGTTTATAGTCCATGGCTAGACTTCTTCACTTGATTACTTCGGATCAATGCTTTTAGTGGGCGTTGCAATCTTGGGTACCCACTTCTGCACCATCTTGGGCGTGAGCTTATTCTCCGACTTAGTCATCTTTTTGGTCTTCACAGGCGGCTTTTGTTCCTTTGTCTTGACGGATGCAACAACTTCTTTGATTTTTTTCACTTCCTTCTTCTTCGACTCTTCCTTCTTCTTCAGCTCTTCTTTCTTCTTCAGCTCTTCCTTAACAACACGACGATGAGGTGGAACATATTTAACTTCAATCATATTGCATACCTCGAGGCATGGTCGAAACTTGAAGGAACTCCTCTCGCCGTTAATGTTGAACTTGATCGCCCCCTTGCCAACATCAATGGTAGATCCCACGGTCTTGAGGAAAGGCCTCCCAAGGATGAGTGGTGGCTTCTCCCTCTCTCCCATCTCGAGCACCACAAAGTCGACGGGGATGAAGTGCTGTCCGACCTTCACGGGCACATCTTCGACGATGCCCAAGGGATAGCGTATGGAGTTGTCACCCAACTCCAAGCGCATACCCGTAGGCTCCAATGGTAGGTGTAGCTTCTCGAACACATCTCTTGGCATGATGCTCACACTTGCTCCAAGGTCGCATAATGCCTTCTCGAACTTGAATGAACCGACGGAACATGGAATTGTCGGGCATCCAGGGTCTTTTTGCTTCTCTAGTCCATTTGCAATAGCGGCACTACATTGCTCGAACATCTTGACATGATCTACCCCGAGTGCTACTATCTCGTATTTATTTGCAAGGATATCTTTGAAGTAACGAGAATATGTAGGAACTTGAAGGGCATCCAATAACGGCATGTTGATGCTAAGTCTACGCACAACCTCCACAAACTTCTCAAAGTAAATATCAAGCTTACCTCAAAAGTAGTGTGGCTTGAGTTGCGGTATGTTCGTGTCTTCTCCTGGCATCTCAAACTCGGGCTCTTCGGTGATGATCTCCGTAACTTCCTCTTTAGCAAATTCCTCCGTCTCGGCGGATGGTTTAGGCTTCCTTGCTCTCGCGAAACATTTGGGATCTTTGGTCTCCTTCCCTGAACGAGTTTGAATAGCCTTCGCTGTTTCGGGACCTTTAGGTTGTTCTGGAAGCTTCCCTTCATTAGAGGATAGGCGCCCGGCAAGTTGTCCCACTTGTGTCTCGAGCATCTTCATCATGTTGAGCACTTGATGGTTGGAGCTTCCGACCTCCGTCACCTTGCTATCGATGTTCTCCAACACCTTGTCTATGGCTTTGAACTTGTCCTTGTTGATCTTAGATTGCTCGTCCATGAAGTCCTTCAATTGTATATAAAGCGGAACCGAATTTGGAATGGATGAGCTTGCATTAAATTGATGTCTACCTTGCCCGCAGCGGAAGTTCAGCAAATCTCTCTTCCTCATGTAGTCGAGCACCTTGGCTTCCTCCGGACAATCCTTGTGGACATGGCCATATTCTCCACACTCTTCACATGTGGATCTTTCTTCGGCAGCCTTTAAGTCTTGAGCCTCTTTCTTTTCTATCTCCATATTCTCGAACCTCCGCATAAGCGAATCGATCTTGCCTTCGAGTATGTCGTCCTTCTCCACTTGCAAGACTACTTTGATGTTCCCTGTGGGTTGAACCGGAAGTAAGCGTCCCAACGACGCCCACGTGTCATTGTCCGCGACCTTCTTGAATAGAGTGAAAGCTTCGGTCGGCGTACGCTCGATGATAGATCCTCCCGCCGATGCATCGATGACCGTCCTTAATGCCATGGTGAGTCCTTGGTAAAACTTTTGAATGAGGTCCTCCTTCAGGAACTTGTGATGTGGAACCACCCGAGTATACTCATTGAAGCGCTTGAATGCCTCCGACATAGTCTCCGTAGAATATTGAACAAAAGTATCAATCTTATTACGCAAGTTTTGAGTTTTACCCGGCGAGTAGTATTCCTTCATGAAGGCCCTCATCAATGCATTCCAATCTTGCACCGTCTCCGCCGGTTGAGAGTAGAACCATTGCAAAGCCTTCCTGAGTAGTGACAACGGGAAGAGCCTCGCCCTCATTTGATCTTGAGTCACCTCGTCCATGTTGAATGTTTGACATAGTTGAACGAACGCTTGCAGGTGAAGGTTCAGATCTTCTTTACCGATGAAGGGTGAATGTTGCACCATGTGGATTGTTGAGTTCTTGATCTCGCACGACCTTCCAATCTCCACGAGGTTCAAGATTGGTAGGTCGATGATGTCCGGGGTGCATAGCTCCCCGATCTTGCGTTCTTGCGGTTGTTCTCCCATCAGTGGAAGTCGATTCTTTCGAGGACTTTGAGGTGGTGGATTCTTCGGAGATTCCGATGATCCTTCGTCTTCCGACTTCTAATCTACAAAATCCAGCTTCTTAGCTTGTTGTGCTTCACGTCTCCTTAGCCTGTAAAGTTTTTCTGGATCATCCACAAGATTACCGGGTTTGTTGGAGAGGTAGCCGTCCATCTATTATTAGGGCTAGCGATAAACAAAATATACACAAAATGAAAAATAAAAACAAATCTAAGAAAACTAGGGTTAGACAAACTAGATTGGATTGATTTTGAGGATGATCAAAAGTTAGTAGATCCAAAAAAGAAAAACCAAAAGAAAACTGAAAACTACACAAAAAGCAAAAAAAAGATCGAATCTTGATCACTTCTTCCCGGCAACGGCGCCAGAAAAAGGGGCTTGTTGACGGTATATATTCGTATTAAACTTCAAGTGAACTTGCAAGCGGACAAATCCTCTGTCGAAGTCAAGGAACTCTTCTTCCCACGAGTGATGAACCCAAGGTATCGAATCCTTGGAACAAATGTGTGATGCAAGAGTTGATCTAATAAAGCCGAGAAACTTTGATCTTCAAGAGGTGAAACCTACGCATCTAATCTTAAAGAACATCACAAAAATGAATCTAATCTATTGAAAGCTGGAGGTAGCAAGAGATAGAGGGGGATAGATAAACCAATCTAGAGATTGGATCAAGCCTTCATTGAAGTTTCGAACAAAGAAGAAGTAAACAAGTTCAACCTCATAACAAGCTTCTTTAAACCATGGTTTCCCGTCCGGCTCTAAAAACACTCGCCTTTTGGAGCCACCGTTCTGTCACAACGCACCCCTATTCGTGCGGGTTAGTCTAGGGCGAGTCCAAGGACAAGTTGAAATCTTTAGGAAGGTCGGACATGCACCTATAGCCACCACGGCTACAAGAACATCCTTGATGATCTATCTCTAGAATAGATCTTAAGATATGAAAATCCGTTAGAAATCAAATACGTAGGAGGAACACTTGATCGCTAGAAATTGGATTGCAACTTGATAATTCAACATTACATGATACATGAATTAAGATCACCATCGGGATCCTACCTTGATTTTGCTTCTAGCTCCGGGAACTCCGACGTGGTCTTCCTTGCAAGGTTCCCACGTTAGCTAGGAAGATCCTAGTCAACTAGCTTGACCCTCTCCTCTCCGAGATGGTGTCCCTCTCTTCTCTACTCCTCGACGGCTGATGATGAATGAGTTGATGCGTGGCTCCTGGCCTCGGGGCTATAAATAGTCTGAATGGTGGCTAGGTTAAAGGGGGGTCGACTGGGCCCTGAAATGGGCTGGACCAGTCGGCCTGGGCCCACTTCGGCCCAGCCGACGACCTACTTTGCCTGGTGTCAGCCCCTTCTGCATGTGGGACCTTGTCGTCAGTTTCTCTTCGGATTGGATGAAGCTCCTTGTCCCACAAGATTCGGCACTTTTCTGACTAGGTCCTCGGAGGTTTTCATCTTCTTGGGTTTGGTCCCTCGGCTTCTTGGAGTCATGTTTACTTCATTTCTTGACTTGTACCGAGCTTCAAGGTCTTGTCACGAGGTGCTTGATGAACTTATCCTGGAAGCCTTGCTTTCAACACTAAAACCCTGCATAAACATTAAACTCCAAAACTGACATGCACGAACGAACTTGTTATACCAGGGGGTTAGTAGCAATGGATAAAATATAAAAGTCATGCCAACACCGAAGGTAAACTCATGGCTAGGTTGACGGAATTTCACAGTCAACACTCGTCCCAGGGCGAGGACTCTATTGGACCTCCAAAGAGATTTAAAACATCATAGATCAATTAGCAGAAAATGGGAAAGAGCTTCAGTACGCATCTAAGGACAAGACAACTGATGGCGGAGATTGTCGGGCATACTCTCGGGTACCCATACAAGGAAGGATGAACACGGACTCCTACTAGAATTCCCCTGTAATCTTATTAGGACTCATTCTGTGTAATCCTTCTAGGACTCCTGCCTTGTAACCGACTAGGAACCCTCCCTCTGGACTATATAAAGGAGGGCCGGGTACCTAGTCGGGCACCCTAAACAACTAACACAATACCAAGTGCATTGCATCATACATGATCCCCCAAACAGGACATAGGGTTCGCCACCTTGGCGGCCCGAACCTGTATAAATCTTGTGTCCCGTGTCCTTGCGCATACCTTTGAGTTCTCGGTCTCACGACCACGATCCTCACCGCACAATCTACTACCTCGGGCACAACCTTGGTAGGTTCGCCGGTCTAAAACACCGACAGAGATCATTCTTCTTACCATATCGACATATACATTAGAATAAATGCGTCAATGAATGAGTAGGATATTGAGTTTGTTTGGTCAGTCTTTTCTTTTAAATTTTCAAGAAGTTCAATGTCAGTTGGACTGAAATGGGTACTAATAGGCAAGGATACCCATTTCAGTCTAACTGACAACGAACTTCTTGAACATCTAAAAGAGAAGACGGACCAAACAAACTCAATGTCCTACCCATTTATTGGCGCTTTTATTCCAATGTCTATGGTAAGAAGAATAAGCTCTGCCCTCAGTTTTCTTGTTCTTAGGTGTGTACTAAAGTTGTTTCTCTCTTTCAGCTAATTGTTCTATCATGGTTTGATCTATTTAGAGATCCTAAGAGAGTTGTGCCCCGAGACAAGGCATCCAGATCTTCTAAAATAACATTAAGATTTTCTTGTAGAAATAAACTCATCCTTGGAGAAAACTCATCTCGATCTGAAAAATAAACTCAGTCTATAAAAAAACCTGAATCCCTTGAACCTAATAGTATGAGTACAGTAAAACAACAACCACACACCACAAAACCTAGTTGTTTGCTACCTACATAAACTCAGCAAGGGCATGGTTGTCCTAAATGAACCTATCGATCCATCGAACGATGCAAATTGGAAACGAGCTGAATCTAACACCTGTGAATTGTGCAAACGCTAACAACCGTGACAGAATCTAGATGTCCCTTCAACAGTCTACAGCTCCGAAATAGTATCTTCAATCTACCAATTCGTAAAATGATGGACCTATCAATTGTGCACCTCGACAAAAATCCATAAAACGAGTGGCTTGAAGCACATCTAGAAGCTACTAAAATACAAAACCTACTATAAGACGATGCAAATTGAAAACTAACTAAATCTAACATGAGTTTTCTATAGCCTAACAACTTCTAAAAGCTATCGAAGTGCAAATCTAAAGGTACAATGATGAAATCTAAATCTACCAAATATGCTCATCAATCCTCCAGATCCCTAAATCTAGATATCCCCAACCCTAGTAAGTGTGAGTGAAGTGTCTCGCCAGCCATTCGATACGTAATTATAGACTCAATTGAAACTTACATGTGGGACCTAGTCACAGTAAAGAATTCGCATGAACTGTTAGTAGAGTTTCCCATGTACATACCACAACCAACGACTGGTCCAGTGGTAAACAACACAACCTTGTTCCTTCATGTCTCTGGTTCGAACCCATGCCATGGCAAATTATTTTCGAAAACCTTGTTTCGTGACCTATGCTTACACGTGGGACCCTGGAACAATTTATGATGACTTGGAACATTCTATTTTCGAAAAAAAGCTTACATGTGGGACCCAACTGAATTTTATGACGACTGGGAACACTCTATTTTAAAATAATGCTTACATGTGGGACCAAAGTTGGTTTATGACGCCGCTGACATGGCGAAAATGCTTACCTGTGGACCCTGGAAAATTTTGCGATGACTTGAAACACTTTATTTTCGAAAAAATGCTTACATGTGGGACTTCACTGAATTTTATGATGACTTGGAACAATCGGTTTTTAAAATAATGCTTACATGTGGGACCAATGTTGGTTTATGATGTTTTTTCAGAGCTTATGGCGTCACAAAACAACATGGAACAGGGAACGCCTAGCTACAGTGTCAACCATAATGACAAAAAATATTTGTCACTAAATATTATGACGAGATCAGGCAGGAACGTCATAGATCAATGACGCTAAAATGTGGTTGCGTCACTAGTCAACGTTTTTCATGTAGTATTCGAAGTCATTTATTTGAGGTTTGTAGAAATTTGTAGATGAAATTATTGGACTGCTCCCCCATGCTCTTTGCCTTAGAATATTGTTGTTGCATGCTTCGGTGATTGTGGAGCTTTCGTTCCCAATTGCAAGAGATTGTTCCAAGTCAACTTATTTGAGGTTTGTAAAAATTAAAGGATGACATTATTATATTGCTTACCCATGCTCTTTGGCTTTCAATATTTCTGTTGCATGCTTGGGTGATTATGGATTGGGTGTGATCGTACATGTACTGCATTAACTTAATAGATGAAATTGCTTATGATTGCTAATGATCTCAACCCTTATCTCTTGTTCTTGTACTGGTTTCAGCAGGCCAAAGGGTCAACATTTGTAGTCGCTCCTGTTCAGACATGCTCCAAGGTAACAAACTCAACATCTCTCTTTTTTTTAGACTACGCATGATCTCAGCCCTTACCTCTTCTTCATGTACTTGTTTCAGCAGGCAAAAGGGTCAACATCTAAAGTCGCTCCTATTCAGACCTGCTCCAATGACAAACTTAACACCTTCTTTCTTTTCGATTGTGAAAGATCTCAACCCTTACCTCTTGTTCTTGTACTTGTTTCAGTGGGCGAAAGGGTCAACATCTGAAGTCGCTCCTGTTCAGACCTGCTCCAAGGTGGCAAACTTAAGACCTTTGTTTCCTTAGTTCGAATCAATTACAAGGTCCTAATCTGACTTGGGATCCGCTGTTGCTAGATGGAAGCTACCAAGTCAATGATGCTTCATCCCGAACAAATTAAAATAGAGGCAGCCGAGTACTCAAGAATGGGTACCAAGTCCTTCTGTAGTGGTGTTGATGAAGAGCAAGTTGACGCTCCCAATCAGGATGGGGTACAACTTCGACAACGGTTTATTGTTCACCATAAAGAGATATGTAGATTAAAGAAGAAGACCGAAGAATCAGAATCAACTCTGAAAATGCAATCGGCTGAGATTGAGAGGCTGCAAAAGCTAACAGAAGACAGTGAGGACCTCCTTCGTCTACTGCTTAGCAGTAAAAGATGAAGAGGTTAAGATCATTAGATCAAGGAAAAAGTCCATTTTTGACCATCCATCTCTTGTTAAAGTTTGGTTTTGACCATCGAACTCCAAAACCGGTAATCTTTGGCCATCAAACTATCAAACCCATTCAAATTTGACCATTGGGTTGTTTTGATGGGTGGTTTTAATTTTTTATTTACAATTTAGTCCTTCAAACTTCAAATGACCATTACTTTTTGCTCATACCTCTGATTTAAGTGATTCTTGTGGTCGCATGCCCATAATGGTGAACTTTATCTTTTCAAAAGTTCATTATACTATTTTATCTCAATTTATATTATTCTTATGTTGTTGTATAAAAATAATAATATAAAAAATAAAATAAACATTTACAAAAATAATATAGAAAATATTTTAAAAGACACAATTCATCGTTACGAACACATGACCACAAGGATCACTTAAATCGGAGATACGAGAAAAAAATATTAATCATTTTAAGATTCAAGGACTAAACCGTAAAGAAAATAGTCATTTGATATTAAAACGATTACTATTTTTATCTCGTATCTCCGATTTAAATGATTTTTATAGTCATATGTTGGTAACAATGAACTATATCTTTTCGAGTTTTATTTGTATTATTTTATAACAATTTATTTTACTTTTCTTTTATTGTTGTTTTTACACAATAACATAATAATATAAAAAATAATTATAAAATAGTATAAAGAACTTTTGAAAAGATAAAACTCACCGTTATGGACGTGTGACCGCAAGAATCACCAAAATCGGAGGTACGAGCAAAAAGTAATAATCATTTCAAGTTCTAAGGAATAAATTGTAAATAAAAACAATTAAAACCACCTATCGAAACAGCCCAATGGCCAAATTTGAACGGTTTTGATAGTTGGATAGCCGAAGATAACCGATTTTGGAGTTTGATGGCAAAAACCCAACTTTTGCAAGAATTGGATGGTCAAAAATGGACTTTTTCCTTAGATCAAATCTCTACTTGTGATTATGACCTGGATTTAGCTTTGCTAATCAATGTTCCTTGTGATACTGTTATATTGTAATAATTTGTGATATGTGATGAACAATATGATCGTGCTTGATTGTAAACAACAATTTGCTTTATTGTATGAATAAATATATGTCAATTACTATTTTGCCAACCAGATCTGAATTATTCTAAAAAATGATCAGAATTGAAATGAAATTCATTAATACTTATTCATGATTAGTTAATTTTATGTTGTCCTTTAGTGGGCCAAAAGTCTTTTTTTTCAAATTAACGTGACAAAGAAGCCGCAACAATGTGCACACCTGTTGGACTCGACCCAACAAAAATGGGCCCAACCTAATCGAATTTCACCTAAAAAAGCTACAATTGGGCCCAACAAAATCTTTTTTGGACTATACGAACAATGCCAGTATACAGGAAAAGTTTTGGGCTCAACCGAACTGCAAACAGGCCAAATTAGTTTTATGACCCATACAGTTTATCACAATTGGCATGCCACATCAAATTATGTCCAGCGTGGCAAAGCTACAGGAATGAAGTAATGACGCTTTGTATTGATGATTTTGCATGTGTCATTAAACTCATGACGTTGCGAAATAAGGTCTCGTCATTAATCATAGTTTATGATGCTCGATTAATGATGGAAGGTTTTCATAACAACCGGCGTCATTTATAATCGCGATTTATGACGAGAAACGGTTTTTTTCGTCACTAGTCGGCATATTTCTTGTAGTGCACGTTAATTGCGTGACTACCCTCAGATATTACAATATTGCCATTCGTTCATACTTTAACTATCAATCTTCATCGACTTAGTCCGCTCGGTGTTTTTCCCATTTCTCCCAAGATTGTTGAGATGCTCAGCTCCAGAGCTCCAAACCGAGCTTTGCCATATAGTTTCCTGGGTCGTTCCCTTTCTCCAAAGTCGCTATTTTCATGAAACGATTCCAAAGTCACGAGAACATACACCACTTCGGTGGTTACTTCTTCCGAAGATCGTTAGAAGGTTTAAAAAGTCCCGAGTAATATTGCCTATTAGCTTCAGTCCTCGAGACCCATGAAGTAACCTACGAGACCGACGAACACAACTCTTGTTTTTGAGTATTATCCACGTACTATGCGATCTTCCGAAGATCTGTGGTTTCCCCGAAGTTCCGACGGTGAAGAGGTTTTACCTAATTCCCCAACACATACTTCATTATTCCATTTCTTCTTTCTCATGGAGTATCATGTGTTATTTCTTTGGGGGTATAGCTGATTTGAGGTCATCTAATGAATCCTTGCAAGCGGCATTGTTATGGTACTTTGGATAGTACGGGAATGTGCAAGGTAGTACCTTATGTTAAGATTTTCCAACTAATCCAATAGAAAATAATAAATAAATAAAATTTTGGGCTCAACAAAATTGGTACTTCCCGGTACTACTTTATTGTTACTTCTTTGTACTACCCGGTACTATCACCGTTAGATTTCATCACATGAATGTCTAATTTTAATTACAAGTACTCTAATTTCTATCATTTTATTAAATTAGCATATGTTATGATAGGTGGTTGCAATCTGCACCCATAGCAACACACGGGCTTGTTTGCTAGTCCCTTATAATGTTTTGCAAAACTAGACTTATACGGCCATGTGAAATGGTGACACCCTCCAACCAGCATTTGAAATGGCAGTATGCACCTACCACCATTTGAAATGGCGGTAAGGACTCCACCACTTGGCGGGTACTATAGTCCTCCCTATTGCCGTTTCAAACGGCGGTAGGGACCTGTACATCTATAAAATATCATAATTTTTTATATGAACTCGGATGAAGAGAAATTTGATATGAAAATTGTAGCTTTTGTCGAGCATTACAACTTTGTAGTACAAACTTTTTCATTTGAAATCATTTTGATGCTCAAATAACCGACACAAATTTTCTTCTCTTGGTAGCATATATTTTTTTAAAAAATTCGTTGGTATGAACTCACATGGAGATAAAAGTTAAATGACAATAGTAGATTTTGTCGAGAGCTAAAACTTTGTAATCCATACGTTTTCATTTGAAATCACGTTGATGGTCAAAAATCGACACTATATTCGGATCTAAAATTTGACGAAAATTTTCCTCTCTTCATATAAACTCGGACAGAGGTAAAATCTACACCGAAATTGTATATCTCGACAAGACTCTATATAGTTCAAATTGTGTCATTTGATTTTATTTTGGTGCTCAAATGACTGACAGAATGTTTAGATTTAAAAATCAACTCTTAGATCCGGACAATATATCGATTAGTTGAGCCTGAAGATGATTCCAAATGAACAAAGTTTGAATTACAAAGTTATAGATCTTGACAAAATGTATAAGTTTCGTGTAAAGTTTATCTCGGTCCTAGTTCATACCAAAAAGTTGTGATTTTCTGAAGATGTACTGGTCCATACCGCATTTAAAACGTTCGTATAGGTCTCTATACTATAAAGAACGAATTCTTTCGAAATTTTTCTCGCCCGATTTTGGTTCATTGTACCCCTCACACCGGACGCACCCGTCATATATTTGGGAAGTGGATAGAATAGAAGACCTATATAAATCATAATTTGGAGAGTGTTTCTGCCAAAAAGCTAATTCTTTTGTTACTGCGCTCGCCCGTACCCACCAAGCGTACCCATCTTTGGGCCCACTTGCGCGTACCGCCAGAATCGTCAAACCTTCTGTCCAACATGCGGGTGCGAAGGCAGACAAAGCGCATAGGACAAGATCCATGGGTGGCGGTGGAATTCTCGAGAACCGCGGCCGCCGGATCAGAGCTGGAGCATCATAGCTGCGAGGCCGGCCGACCGGAGTCGAGGTCGAGGTTGATGGAGGCGAGCTCCCGTGACGCACGATGATGAGATCTACGCGGCCCCTCCATGGCCAGATGGGGAGCCCAAGCTCTACGCTAGAGGCACGCACTCCGTGTAGGAGTCGCGCTACCCCGCTATGGGGGAGCCCAAGCTCTACGCGAGCCTACATTGTGGCACGGGTGACACTCTGCACAACGCTCTCCATGGCCAGTCTGGGTGAAGGAGGTGGCGCCAGTGGCTGGGCGAGCTCCCTTAGAGACACCTGAGGCTCCACTGACATGCGATGGCCCCAGGCGGCAGTGGCGCAAGCCAACACCTCTGCGGGTGAGGAACAGTCATGAGGTGAGCTGCTTCCTGGTCCTAGATCTCTTAGCCGGTTGATGGTAAGGAAGGAAGGAAGGAAGGAAGGAAGAGTACTCCCTCCGGTTTGGTAAATGAAGTCGTTAAGGACAGCGACACGGTCCCAAAGCTCAACTTTGACAACTTATTTTTATAAAAATATTTATTACAACCTAACATATTTATACTTTTATAAAAGTATGTTGCAAGATAAATCTATTCATGTAGTTTTCAGGTTTCCAAACTCAACAACTTTCATGATTTATATTCCCAATGTTTGACTCAAACCTTAAAATGACTTCATTTACCAAACTGAAGGGAGTATGACAGATGGACCTCTTGTAAATAAAACATAAAAGGTGACAGATGGGACTCAGGTAAAACTATACTTTGCTGTGTCAACAAAAAATGGCTGAGATTGAGCCTTTTGTTTTCCACATTTGGATTCTTAATTATTATCTTATGATATTTTGATGAGTTTCAACATTGTTTTCTTCTACTTGGGCACGATTAGTACCCCAAATTTTTTTCACTAAATATTTTGGGCCCCTTTTCCAAGATTATTTATACTGATAAAAAAACTAATTACATGGAGGGATGGGAAATCGCGAGATAAATTCATTAAGCCTAATGAATATGTCATGAGAGATTGTTTATTGTAGCACGATGTTCTCTAATCATGACATAATTAGGCATGTTAGATTCGTCTCAGTAGCGAACATGACCTTATATGCCATTTGTTCGAGTTTGATTTTGTCTATTCATGACAACATGATTAATGGGACTAACCATATTGTTGAGCATGTCTTTGTAGACATTTCTAGATCACAAGGAGTCTAAACCGTGGAAGAAAAGGAAGGGAAATAACACTATCGGATGAACCGACGGTACCTTGGAAGATTACATCGGTGCAGTTGATGGAGTATTTGGTACATTGCGTGAAGTCTCAAGTCAACAAGAATCGTCGGATGAACTGACGGTCCATAGCACCGGATGAATACCAGAAGTGAAGCTGCGAAGAAGAAAGCGTCGAATGAACCGACAGTCCATTGGAAGGAACTGTCAGTCTATCCGATGTATCAAGCAAATGTCACACCCTGAAATTTCAAATTTCAGGATGTGAATGAGAGAATAATAAAACAACAATTTTTTGATAATTTTAAAAACTTCTCCAACATTTATTTTTCTTTACAGGAGATATAGTATAGGAAAAATCCTTGTTTGATTTTCTTAATCAAATAAAAGTTTTGAGTGATGCATTCATGCCGATGCATCTTGGTGCTTCTTGAGTGCAAAAGGTTTCAAAAATACGTTTAGGTGTTGTCCAAATCCTTCCGAGAATTCTCCGGACTTTTCTAGAATTTATTCTCACTTTCCTCAAGCTATTTCTATTTATTAGAAGGCTCTAAAATCTTTTTCATGAGCTCCAAATACTTTATTTGGATTGTTCATGTCCCAATGTACCTTTGGGAATTTTCCTGGAAATTTTGGGATTTTCAGAATATTTTTCGTGGCTTATATGAATTATCTAGCTAGTTCTAGATTATTCTTTTCTCTGATAATGAATTCTGAAAATAAAAGAAATTCCATTTTCCTTTTAGCTTTTTCTTTCATTCTTTTCAGCCCACATCTGCTTCTGGCCCATCAATCTGAAGTCCGTCGGTGCTCCCCGGACTCCCTGCGCCGTTCGCTTCTTCAGCTCGGCCCAGCTATCACCCAGCCCACGACTCTGACCCGCCAACCCGGTCGCCAGCCCGCTCGCGAAAGCCCATCCGGGCCCGGACCTCGGCCGTGGCCGGTGTCCATGGCGGACACGGCCGGAGACGCCGCCGCCGCCGGTTCCCTTGGCGTGCGCGCCGGGGCAACCTCGCGCTCGTGCCCTATAAAGGCCACGGGGCCGAGCCTCCCGCGTGCCTCGCCTCCGAGCTCAGCGTGTCGTGCCGCCCTTGCGCCGCCGGCGGCCATTGCCGAGCTCGCAGCCACCTCGGTCCGCCGCATCAGTTGCTCGCCGGAATCAACCAAGGTCGCCAGGAGCGCTACGTTGTCGTGACGAAGTCCCTCCACCCCCATCTCGTCGACCGCCGAGCACCGGAACCCCTCTGTAACCTAAGAACATCGTCGGCCGCCTCCAAAGCACCACCGCCAGCCACCCCTCTCCGAAATCCGGCCACCCCCGTCCTTCTCCGCCCGAGGTGAGCACACCCTTGCGACCCCATCGACCTCCTCTTTCCGTTCCGAGCCGCACCCGAGCTCCTAGGCCGCCGAGTCACCGGCGATTTGGACAGTCAGACCCGCCATGGCCTCTCTGTCCAGAGGAAGGAGAAGGCCTGCCTTTTTTGCACCTAAGCCCCTAGAGATTTCTGTAATGTTTATCCTATCTTTTGTGTCTTGCATCCTTTACAAATAAAACCCTGGATCTATTAGGTTCCTTCAAACAAATCCAATCTAAGCCCTTTCTCATATCTAACCCTGATCTTATATCTATTCGCGAGCACTATTCAATGTGTCTTGCAGATCTTCTTTGCTAACTCCTGAGATCTATAGTTTATCACGAATAAGTCCTTATCATCTTGTTTTCTCCATAGATTCTTTGTTCTAGCTCCGTTTTAATCCGTTCAAGCTGTGTTAGGTTCATAATAAAATAAATCACGTGTTAGTGGTGTGTTTTCTTCATGCATCTTTTCTGAAAAAAAATTTGGCATTCATTTTGTTAATGTTCATTAAACATGCCTTTTCTAATTAAAAGCAATATAGATCTATACACCATTTTTCATAAACAAATTTAATTTGATTAATGTTTCTCTCCCATGCTTTTGCAAAGCAAATCTGATTAGAACTTTTCCTTGTTTTTCATAAACCAAATGTTAATTTGCTTACTAATTGATGGCCTTTTTAATTAAAATTTGATTGGGCTTTTACATCGGTTTTTATAATAAATGTTAATTTGATTAATGCCAATACCATAATGTTTTTGATAATAAACATGATCTACTCACAAATTCACGTTTAGATTATTCATATAGTTTATCTTTTCTAAGTTAACTGTTTAATTGGTATAATTGATACAAAAACATTTATGAATAAAACTTGACTAGGTTCTTTCTTCTACGGTTTTGCAAATAAAGTTTAATTTGCTTTAATGTTAACTTAGGGTACTTTTCTTTTATGAAAATACCCTATACATATTTTTGCTAATTAAAATAAACCTAGCACATAGTCTTTTGTGTTTCACATATGCAAAACGTTCGTTAGACGTTCTTTACCAAGTTCTATAGTGTGATCTTTCTTGTCCTTGCTCAATCTTCCACAACCATCTCTTTAAAGTTAACCAAGCCTTTCTTCCTCTAAGCACAATTTGTGTGCTTTAGTGATCCACAAAATCGATCTGTATCCTTTAGTGCGTTCTTTTAAAGTTTTTTCTTTTGAGTGGTGCATTGTTCTTAGTTGCTTGTTTGTTGCCTTATGTATGCTTGTGCCCGATGATTGATGCGCATAGAGCGAACGTGGTTCGAGTGCTTTGAAGAGCAAGAAGTGAAGACATTCCGAGCAACTACTACTCTGTGGTTAAAGGCAAGTGTGTCCTTGTTCTTTTGTCCTAATAACTATTTAATCATTCATTGCATATGCGGTTGCATTAATTTGATGGGTCCTATTAAGGATTGCCTAGTGTTTATCATCATTCCTTGTTAACGTGGGTTTACCTTTATGTTGGGTAGCTATGCTTAGTTGCTTTACTTGGGTTATGGTGGTTTTAATGAACAATAATGTTGAACATGCTTTATCTTTTATATCTTTGGTTGCTTAATACAAGATCATATGAATTAATCGGAACATGGAGAACCACCCAGGAAAATCGTACAACCACAAGGCACATGGCGCTGCCTTGGCTAATTAATTAGTGACTCTAGTGTTGGGATGACCTTACCTGATAAGGGCAAGTGGGAGCGCCAGTGGGGTATAGACTCGCTCTAGTAGGGAGTTAGGTTTTTCTAAGACACGGTACCTACTAGGGGACTCTATACTCTGCAACGACTCAAAACCTTCGCAGGTTGTTTCATATTAGGAAATCTTTGTAAAGGCCTCGTAGAGTCCCTATGCAATCACACCTCGGTAGTGTCGTATGATGCTTGGCCAACATCGCATGGTTGGGTCCAAAACTCTTCGGAGTTTTTACGCGACTTGTGGTGAAAGTGTACAACCTCTGCAGAGTGTTAAAAACTAATCGATTAGCCGTGCTCATTGTCAAGAGCGGCCTGGACCCTCACATGATAACTGAACTTGAAGATGGACTTAAATCGTGCTCTCTGGTTATGCTTGCTATATGCTTATAGCGTATCTTATCTATCTCTTTATGATAATTGTGGGTTGGTATAAACTTATACTTTATTAGTAATCAGGTGCTAATAAAACTTGACCAACTAAAAGTGCTAAATGCTTATAGCCCAGTCCACTATAAAGCCTTTGCATTCATCCTTTCCCCACACTTGCTGAGTATGACAAGTGCTCACCCTTGCTATAAACAATGTTGCTCAGAAGGAGGAAGCTACTTTGAAGTGTTGTGAAGATGTTGCTGGTGCTAGGCGTACGCAACCCCCAGTCGACTGCCTGTGATGTTTGGAGCCTTCGTTTCCAGGGTAAAGCGTAAATCTCTGATAATCTCCCTTTTTCTTACGTGATACTGTTTCTATATTCACTTATATGTCACTATATGCGTGAAACTTGATCCTAGCATGCATATACTTATGCACTTGGTTTTCTTTGGAAAAACAGGTGTGACAGAGTGGTATCATAGCTATATCGACTGTAGGAGGTAGGCCTAGTTAGAAATGGATGTTTCCTATGGTCTCTTTTGATCTAAAGTCCCTTCTTACCCTATCCTTGACCTCTCTAATCAACATTTTCATATCTTAATCATCTTCTTCTCTCCCCACCGTGATAACTCTGCTCTTCTACTTGACTCTTAGCATTTGCACTTCTTTTCATCACAAATGGTTTACCTACACTTTCATTGAACACTTCTGGATCTCGACTGTGCATTCCCCCAAGCAATGACATCTCCTTGATTTATTTGTGGAATTGTTACCCTTGATATCCTATCAACATGTCCTTTTAAAAATATATATATCTCCTCCTTTCCAATATATCTATGTCCACCAAGTTTGTTTACCCATCTACCTATTTAACATCTCAGTTAAGTTGGTGCCAAATCTATTCGCGCAGCTCTCCGACACATCAACGTTGTTTTAATTCTTTCTCGAGCTACAGAACTCCGATTGAAATGAAATCAGTTGGGTTAGTTCCAGAATTTCATGTATTAATTTCCTTACAAAATTAAGAAGTATTTGTTGCATATCCAGTGAGATACATATGAATTAGTGGAGCATTCAGAATCTGCCAACACTGCTGACCTAACCATCTTGTTTAATTCATATCTCGAGTTCTAAACCTCCGATCGAGGTGATTCTAGTTGGGATGAACTCATAATTTCGTACTCCTTGAACTGGGAAAAATCCATTATTTATGGATATCCTTGCTGGGAGCTACATCTGATCTATTAGGACGATACCCTCTAAACTTTATTAACAATGTGTAGTATCGTTCCCTGAGCTATGCCTTAATTGGTGGAATTCGGTGTTTGCATGATGATGTTTGGTTTTGTAACCTTGATTGATTTGTTTCTTTGCAGTGAGTGTTGGTGTATTGTGGGTCTTATATCTGCAATAACATCAGTTGCTTAGTTGGGTTCATCTTTTGTACCTCCCATCTCCTTGTCACCTTCCTTCCTCTCTTCATCATCAAAAGAAGAAAATGAAGGCCACACGAATGTCATCAACAAGGAAATGCTACTGCCACCTCCACTATCAAGAAGTGAGCAAGTTGAAGAAAAGAAGACATCACTCTATTTTCTCTCCCACCTTGTGCTTGCTACTATCCCATCTAGCTCACTCTGACGAAGACCCCAACAACCAAAAAAGAAAACGACTCAAGGTTCTACACCATTCGACAAAAGTGGCTTTCATGGGTCATATCATCACCAAAGGAGGGATTGCGGTAGATCCAAGCAAGGTCAGTGAGGTGTTGAAGTGGGAACCCCCTCGTACTGTGTCTGAGATCAGGAGTTTTCTGGGACTCGCTGGTTACTATCGTCGATTCATCGAAGGGTTCTCCAAGATAGTGAAGCCTCTCACCTCACTGCTAGAGAATGATAGAGAGTTCAAGTGGACCGGTGTTTGTCAAGCTAATTTTGAGGAGTTGATAAAAGAGTTTGAGAGACTCAACCTGGAGATTGTTGCACATGCAGAGGGAGTGACTTTGGAAGTGCAGTCTGCGCTGGAGTAGGAGATATGTAAAGGGCAACTAGATGATGCTGGGATCCAGAAAATCAAGGAAAGTATGAAACAGGGAGAAGCTCCAGATTTCACAGAGGATGATCAGGGAACTGTATGGTTTAAGAATCGGATATGCGTGCCAGATGAGGAATAAATATTACACACTGATCCACAAAAGAGGATTCCGTCTTGTTTATCTCCCTCCTCCTTGCTTCTTCTTTCTTCGAATCTTGGGACGAGATTCCTTTTAAGCGGGGTAGGTTTCTCACACCCTGAAATTTCAAATTTTAGGATGTGAATAGAGAGAATAATAAAACAATAATTTTCTCATAATTTTAAAAACTTCTCCAACATTTATTTTTCTTTACAGGAGATATAGTATAGGAAAAATCCTTGTTTGATTTTCTGAATCAAATAAAAGTTTTGAGTGTTGCATTCATGCCGATGCATCTTGGTGCTTCTTAAGTGCAAAAGGTTTCAAAAATACAATTAGGTGCTATCCAAATCCTTCCGAGAATTCTCCAGACTTTTTTGGAATTTATTCTCACTTTCCTCAAGCTATTTCTGTTTATTAGAAGACACTAAAATCTTTTTCATGAGCTCCAAATACTTTATTTGGATTGTTCATGTCCCAATGTACCTCTGGGAATTTTCCTGGAATTTTTAGGATTTTTAGAATATTTTTCGTGGCTTATATGAATTATCTAGCTAGTTCTATATTATTCTTTTCCTCGATAATGAATTCTGAAAATAAAAGAAATTCCTTTTCCTTTTATCTTTTTCTTTCATCCTTTTCAGCCCACATCTGCTTCTGGCCCATCAATCCGAAGTCCGCCGGTGCTCCTAGGACTCCCTGCGTCGTTCGCTTCTTCAGCTCGGCCCAGCTATCACCCCGGCCTACCACTCCGACCCGCCAGCACAGTCACGAGCCCGCTTGCGAAAGCCCATCCGGGCCCACACCCCGGCTGTGGCCAGTGTCCATGGCGGACACGGCCAGGACGCCGCCGCCACCGGTTCCCTTGGCGTGCACACCAGGGTAACGTCGCGCTCGTGCCCTATAAAGGTCACGCGGCCGAGCCTCCCGCGTGCCTTGCCTCTGAGCTCAGCCTGCCGCACCACCCTTGCGCCGCTGCCGGCCATTGCCGAGCTCGCCGCCGCCTCGGTCCATCGCCTCGGCTGCTCGCCGACATCAACCAAGGTCGCCATGAGCACTACGTCACCGTGACGAAGTCCCTCCATCCCCTTCTCGTCGACCGGCGAGCACTGGAACCCCGCTGTCACCTGAGAACGTCATCGGCCGCCTCCAAAGCTCCACCGCCGGCCACCCCTCTCCGAAATCCGGCCACCTCCGTCCTTCTCCGCCCGAGGTGAGCACACGCTTGCGACCCCATCGACCTCCTCTTTCCATTCCGAGCTGCACCCGAGCTCTTAGGCCGCTGAGTCACCGGCGATTTGGCTGGTCAGACCCGCCATCGCCTCTCTGTCCAGAGGAAGGAGAAGGCCTGCCGTTTTTGCACCTAAGCCCCTAGAGACTTCTGTAATGTTTCTCCTATCTTTTGTGTCTTACATCTTTTACAAATAAAACCCTGGATCTATTAGGTTCCTTCAAACAAATCCAATCTAAGCCTTTTTCAGATCTAACCCTGATCTTAGATCTATTCGCGAGCACTATTCAATGTGTCTTGCAGATCTTCTTTGCTAACCCCTGAGATCTATAGTTAATCACGAATAGGTCCTTATCATCTTGTTTTCTCCATAGATTCTTTGTTCTAGCTCCATTTTAATCCGTTCAAGTTGCATTAGGTTCATAATAAAATAAATCATGTGTTAGTGGTGTGTTTTCTTCATGCATCTTTTATGAAAATTAATTTGGCATTAATTTTGTTAATGTTCATTAAACATGCCTTTTCTAATTAAAAACAATATAGATCTATACACCGTTTTTCATAATCAAATTTAATTTGATTAATGTTTCTCTCACATGCTTTTGCAAATAAAATCTAATTAGATCTTTTCCTTGTTTTTCATAAACCAAATGTTAATTTGGTTAATAATTGATGACATTTTTTAATTAAAATTTGATTAGGCATTTACATCGGTTTTTATAATAAATGTTAATTTGATTAATGCCAATATCACAATGTTTTCGATAATAAACATGATCTACTCACAAAGTCACGTTTAGATTATTCATATATTTTATCTTTTCTAAGTTAAATGTTTAATTGGTATAATTTATAAATAAACATTTATGAATAAAACTTGACTAGGTTCTTTCTTCTACGGTTTTGCAAATAAAGTTTAATTTGCTTTAATGTTAACTTAGGGTACTTTTCTTTATGAAATACCCTATACATATGTTTTGCTAATTAAATAAACCTAGCACATAGTCTTTTGTGTTTCACATATGCAAAACATTTGTTAGACGTTCTTTATAAAGTTCTATCTTAGTGTGATCTTTCCGGTCATTGCTCAATCTTCCACAACCATCTCTTTAAAGTTAACCAAGCCTTTCTTCCTCTAAGCACAATTTGTGTGCTTTAGTGATCCACAAAATCGATCTGTATCCTTTAGTGCGTTCTTTTAAAGTTTTTTTCTTTTGAGTGGTGCATTGTTCTTAGTTGCTTGTTTGTTGCCTTATGTATGCTTGTGCCCGATGATTGATGCGCATAGAGCGAACGTGGTTCGAGTGCTTTGAAGAGCAAGAAGTGAAGACATTCCGAGCAACTACTACTCTGTGGTTAAAGGCAAGTGTGTCCTTGTTCTTTTGTCCTAATAACTATTTAATCATTCATTGCATATGTGGTTGCATTAATTTGATGGGTCCTAAGGATTGCCTAGTCTTTATCATCATTCCTTGTTAATGTTGGTTTACCTTTATGTTGGGTGGCTATGCTTAGTTGCTTTACTTGGGTTGTGGTGGTTTTAATGAACAATAATGTTGAACGTGCTTTATCTTTTATATATTTGGTTGCTTAATACAAGATCATATGAATTAACCGGAACATGGAGAACCACCCAGGAAAACCGTACAACCACAAGGCATATGGATCTGCCTTGGCTAATTAATTAGTGACTCTAGTGTTGGGATGACCTTACTTGATAAGGGCAACGGGGAGCGCCAGTGGGGTATAGACTCACTCTCGTAGGTAGTTGGGTTTTCTAAGACACGGCACCTACTAGGGGACTTTATACTCTGCAACGACTCGGAACCTTCGCGGGTTGTTTCACATTAGAGAAACTTTGTAAAGGCCTCGTAGCGTCCCTATGCAATCACACCTCGGTAGTGTGGTATGATGCTTGGCCAACATCGCATGGTTGGGTCCAAAACTCTTCGGAGTTTTTACGCGACTTGTGGTGAAAGTGTACAACCTCTGTAGAGTGTTAAAAACTAATCGATTAGCCGTGCTCACGGTCAAGAGCGTCCTGGACCCTCACATGATAACTGAACTAGAAGATGGACTTAAATCGTGCTCTATGGTTATGCTTGCCATATGCTTATGGCGTATCTTATCTATCTCTTTATGATAATTGTGGGTTGGTATAAACTTATACTTTATTAGTAATCAGGTGCTAATAAAACTTGACCAACTAAAAGTGCTAAATGCTTATAGCCCAGTCCACTATAAAGCCTTTGCATTCATCCTTTCCCCACACTTGCTGAGTACGACAAGTGCTCAACCTTGCTGTAAACAATGTTGCTCAGAAGAAGGAAGCTACTTTGAAGTGTTGTGAAGATGTTGCTGGTGCTAGGCGTACGCAACCCCCAGTCGACTGCCTGTGATGTTTGGAGCCTTCGTTTCCCGGATAAAGTGTAAATCTTTGATAATCTCCCTTTTTCTTACGTGATATTGTTTCTGTTTGCACTTATATGTCACTTTATGCATGAAACTTGATCCTGGCATGCATATAGTTATGCACTTGGTTTCTTTGGAAAAACAGGTGTGACAGGAAACAAGATAGAGAGGTTTTTGTGCAGAGGGTTTAAGCACTGGATGAACCGACAGAGGAAGCAACAGTTCATCTAATGGCTTCGAAGATCTTAACAGAAAGGTTTTGGTGCAGAACCCTTCAGCACCGGATGAACCGACGGTCAGCAGAGGAGTGTTGATCTATGCATCGGATGAATGGCGTCAACAGAGCTGCAATGGCTATGTGACGTAGAGGAGGCAACCAGATGAACCAATGGCCTTGAAAACAAGCGTAAATTCATCCGACACTTTTTAGTAGTTGTTAGCCAATGGCTAGCTTGATGTCTTAGGCTATTTATACCCCCCCTCCACTCACTCATTTGAGGTAGCTGGATTATGTGGAAGTGCAGAGGAGTTCAAGACACTTAGAAGATCATATCCAAGTTATCCAAGTGCTAAATTGCTCATCCAAATACTTGCACATGCTTTGTGTGTGTGCTTAGTACTAGTCTTAGCTTAGAGTTGAGTAAGTGCAAGGTGTGCCTACCTTGTGAGGTGATTCTTGAGTAGATCAAGCTGTACAAGGTGTGCCTGAAGCCTTAAGGCCTAAGTGGCTCACCGGCAATCGTCTTTGACCCTCAAACTTGGTGTGGAGTGGTGAGGACACTTTTGTGCAGGGGACTTCCTTGGTGGAGAAGCTCCTTAGTGGAGGCGGCATCAAGGTGATGTAACACCCTAAATTCCAACTATTCCTTTTAATAAAATTTTGCTTAGCAACAATGCTTATGTTTAAGGATTTATAAGGTTTTATTTAATTTCCCTAGGCATTTAATAATTTTTTTAATAAATTAATAAACTATAGGGGTTTATTATTGCATTCATGTTGGAGCACAGTTTTCGGTTGTTTGAATCCAATTGATTGATGCTTTTAATTTTGGCAGAACATATCCTTTTCCCTCCCCTTGTTTTTAATCTTTTGGCCTGATTCCGCATGAAGCCCAACAACTAGTAAGTATGGTTTTGCCCCTAGACTCCCTTCGCTTTTGCCGCGTGCGCCTTCCTTCCAGTCTAGCAGGCCGCAGCCCAGTTGGCCCAGCCAGCCCGCACCGCCGTCCCCGTTCCCAGCCGCTGCCATGTGGGCTCGCATGGTCATCCCCTACCTCTGGATCGACCCCGAGCCGCAGCCAAGTCCAATCGATCCAGCCGCCTCCCGTGCCGCGTTCAGGTCCCAAGCCCGCACGCCGAGGTCGCCCATAGTCACTGCCACCTCTCCGCCCTAGGGTTTTCGCCCTACCTGCATATACCAGCGCTGCCGCCGCCACCACCAAACCCTAGCTCAAGGCCATCGCCCCTCCGCTGGCATGAAGCAGATCCGGAGCATCGTCATCAGGTGAGGAAGCCGAGCGTGCCGCTCTTTCATGTCCTTATGCCCTCAACCATCAGCAAAAAGTCACCGGAGTTGCAACCGCGCCACCGTCCGCCCCGATGAGATGTGCATCGCCTTCGTCACATAAACCGCCTCAAGAACCCTCTGGTTTAGTTCGCGAGCTTCCCCTCTAGCTACTGGTCCTAACCCCATCTTGATTCGTGGTCGGTTGCTCGGTTTCGAGTAACGCCGGAGAGGTCCGCCGCCTCTGCCGTCTGCCGTCCATCACAAGATGTGTGCCCCAGATTCGATTTGACCTCGGAGTCAAACGGGAGCATACCAGTCAACCTGCACAGTTGTCGCTACTGTTGCAAAACACTCCCCCGATTTCCCTTGTTTCACGATCCAGTCCTTCCGCAGTTCAAAGTTCTCTCAGCTAGGTCCTTGGAAGTTAAGTTCTCCTGCATAAACCTTGTACAACTCATAACTTTTGTGTTTTAGCTCTGTTTTTAGCGTTCTTTATATCCTTATGTTCGTCTCAACGAGTAGATTAGTTTAGTGAAGCTTTTGTTTCTGTTTGAGATTATTGGTGTATTGTTTTCTTATTTTACTGTATTATCTCTTGCATGTGAATGTGTGATGCGTAGAGGACAAGTTGTTCGAGGTGTTTTCTGAAGGAGAAGATTTGAATACTCTGAGCAGTTCCGGATCTTCTGGAAGGCAAGTGTCCTTAGTCATGCCCGCTTTATCCTATATAAACATGCATTTAATCATTGTATTTACTTTACTGCTTGCATTAATTTTGACGGGTTCCTGTTAAGGACTATGCCTAGTTTCTTTTGACTATTGCGTTGTAACCGGGTTAATTAATTAATCTTGATGGTAGATGCTGGTTAGTTGCTCAACTGGGTTGGAAATAAACAACATGTTACTCTTTTATGTTCTATGTTCACTAATGGTAACTAATTACAAGACCACATACTTAATAAGAACATGGAGCGACCACCCAGGATAATACTACAACTACAAGGCTGTATGGCTCTGACTTGGCTGAATAATTAGAGACCTTGATGTTGTAGTTATCTTACCTGAAAGGGGGCAATGGGGAGGCGTTGACAGAGTATAGACCTGCTCTAACGGGGAGTTGGGCTTTTCTAAGACACGGTACCCGCTAGGGAGCTTTATGCCCTGCTTCATCCTGAAACCTAGTGGGTTGCTGCACATTAGGGAATCTTTGTAAAGGCCTCGTAGCGTCCCTATGCAATCACAACTCGGCAGTGTGGTATGATGCCTGATCAGCATCGCGTGGTTAGGTCTAAAGTTCTTCGGAGCTTTTACACGACTTGTGGGTAAAGATGTACAACCTCTGCAGAGTGTTTAAAACTAATCAATTAGTCGTGCTCACGGTCAGGAGCGGCCTGGACCCTCACATGATTAATCTATCGGAAGATGAATTTAAATTATTCTTTACTTTATGTTCATGGTTATGATGTTACACATTAAATTGTTGGATGGTATATACTTATACTTGCTAGTAAGTAAGTTGCTTAATAAAATTTAACCAACTAAAATGCAAAAGTGCTTAAACCCTTTGGCCATCTACTTGTACAACCTTGCATGTTTATTATGATATTCTCCCCTTGCTGAGTACGGCATGTGCTCACGCTTGTTTACTTATTGCATCTACACAACCCGGATTGCTGCTCAGACTTGAAGATTGTCGATGAGTTCTAGACGTACGTGCCACCAGTCAGCCGCTTGTGGAGTTCTATTCTAAAGATCCGCTGCTAGTTGTTCGCTCTGATGATACATTTATAAGACTTTCGGTCATGTATTGGTCGTAATAATCTCTTTTACGCTTTGACACTGTATTTGGTATTCACTGAGTCATTACGTGTGTGTAACTTGATCCTGGCGCACATGTAATTTATGCATTCGAGTTTGCCTTCAGATTTAGGTGTGACAAAGTGGTATCAGAGCCATGTTGACTGTAGGACGTTAGCCTAGTTAGAAAATGGTCGAATTTAAGGATTATAATATCATAGAAGCCATTCTCACCTCATGCTATACTTTAATTCTATGTTTTTAAATATACTTATCCTTGCATTTACCCCCATCCTTGATATTATACTTGTTCTCTATCTTAACTTGACCAATCTTTTCACTCTATGCTTCCTTGCTCTTGCTTTAAGAAATCATTAGCATCTGCTTTACTCCTCTCCAATCTTTCTCTATCTTTACCCTAGCCACATTCATAATAGTTCTCAGTAACCAAGTGACCCCATCATGTTCATCCCAAAGATCTTCCTTAGTAGGATATAGGAGCTTTAAGTTCTTTCTTAGTATAATCGATAGATGCGAATGCCTCAACGTGTGCTTAGTTTAGAAGTGTGCTTGTATGCTTGATTTTGTGACAAATGATTGATTTGGATCTTTGTTTTGAGTGTGGTGTGTTGTGGAATAATGACCACAATGACATCGATGATAGTAGCTAGTTTGATTAGTTTGGGTTTAATTCTTTCCCAATCCACATGACCTTGAATAATCTTTCCTTTATCTATCTTTCTTTACCCCCTCAAACAAATCTTGTTGGTACAAAATCTGTTCACGCAGCTCTCTGACGTAGAACTAGTGTTTTAGTTATATCTCAAGCTACAGAACTTCAATTGACATGAAACCAGTTGGGTTAGGTCACAAATTTCCTATGTTATTTTCTTTCAAAAATTCAGCAATATAGGATAAATATTCTGGTAGATATGCATGAAACATTGGAGCTTTCAGAATCTGGAAACTCTGCTGACTCAGTCGCCTTACTTATTTTATATCTGAAGTTCTAGATCTCAGATTGAGTTGATTCCAGTTGGATTAGTTTCATAATTTCATACTCCCTGTTCTGGTGAAATTTCATAACTTATGGATATCAATAATGAGAGTTACACCTGATTTGTTGGGACCAACATAATCTGTCATAATCTGGAAGTTCATGTTGCTTCATCTTTCAGAGTTATCTCTTTGTCCTAGTATCTAAATTTGATGATCCTAACACTTAGATGGTGAACACCAGGTCCAGATCCACATTAGAGAAGGAGTGGCAGTTCTGGTAGTACTCAGCATCAGAGTCAGATGGATCCGGCGATGCAACAGTTCCTGGCTGCACAGATTCGGCTTCTCCAGAATATGTCCACCAACATGGCAAGCATGCAGGCTCAGATGAACCAGAACCAGCAACACAAGGACAAGAACCAGCAGTTCATGAGCCATTGCCCGCCAGTGTTTTCTCATGCAGCTGATCTATTGGAGGTAGAAGATTGGCTGAAGACAGTGGAGAAGATGCTCACCACCACATCGTGTGCTGATAGAGAGAAGGTCATGTATGCTTCAGGTCGACATCAGGGGATAGCATCAACTTGGTGGGATTCCTACGTTGCTGCTCATGCCACCCCTGATGCTATCACTTGGAAGGAGTCCACCACCAGCTTCAGAAGCTATCATATACCTGCCAGCCTTATGAAGTTAAAGAAGAAGGAGTTCCTGAATCTCAAACAGGGAGAGATGTCCATGATAGAGTACAGGGACAAGTTTGTTGAGTTGTCTCATTATGCTCCTGAGGATGTTGTTGATGATGAGAAGAATCAAGAGTTGTTCATGGAGGTATTAGTTGAACCACTTCAGTACCAGCTTATGCCTCACACCTTCCTATCATTCCAGACGTTGCTAGACAAGGCCATTGGCTTAGAGTAGAAGCGTAAGGAGTTGGGAGAGCTGAAGAGGAAAGTCACCGCCCCTGGACAATCTAGGAATAACACTCACCCCCACTTTAGTCCACCTCAGGGGACACCCCTTCATTCTGGAGGTTTAAGTGAGGACCTTGGGCAGTAGCAGTTTCAGTGCCCAGTGCAGCAGACTTTGCGGCCCAGTTCTCGATAGAATCGTCAGATGGTGCCAGTTGTCACCCCAGTGAAGATTAAAACCTCTAGAGGTACTGCCTGCTTTAAGTGTGGAGAGGTTGGGCATTATGCAAATGCCTGCCCCAAGAGGAATGCTCCCAACACTCCAGTAAAGAGTTAGCATAGCTAGCAGATGAGCCAGACCCTGAAGGGCAACAAGGGAAAATAGAGCTATGCATGTGGCAGGGTGAACCATGTTAGTGCAGAGACAGCTCAGGAGAACCCATGAGTAGTGTTCGGCATGTGTCTTGTCAACTCCGCCCCCGCTTCCGTACTTTTATTCGATTCTGGGGCATCTCATTCTTTCATTACTTCACAGTTTGCAACTAAACATAACATCTCCATGAGCACGATGCCATCTCCCATGATAGTTAGTTCAGCAAAAGGGAACATGAAGACACTATACAGGTGTAATAATGTTAACCTTCAGATTTTGGGGAAGGATTTTCAAGCAGATCCCATAGTATTGGATTATATTGGCATTGATGTGGTACCTGGAATGGGATGGTTAGGTAAGTTTAATGGAGAAATTCAGTATGCAAAGAAGTCAGTTCTTCTCACTAGCCTAGATGGGGAACGAATTGAATTTGTAGCTGCTCTACCATTAGCAGCAAGGTGTTTAGTAAACCAGTTAAATGGTAAATCATTGGAAGATATCAAGGTGGTGTGTGATTATCCAGATGTGTTCCCAGATGAGTTGCCGGGCATGCCACCTGACCGAGATGTTGAGTTTGTCATTGATCTTTTACCTGGTACTACTCCTATCTCTAAGCGTCCATACAGAATGTCTAGTGATCAATTACTTGAGCTTAAGAAACAAATTAAGGAGTTATTGAAAAAGGGATTCATTCGTCTGAGTTCATCACCTTAGGGAGCACCAGTTATATTTATGGAGAAGAAGGATGGTACTTAGAGGATGTGTGTGGATTATTGTTGAAGGTGTATATTCGTATCAAACTTCAATTGGACTTGCAAGCGAACAAGTCCCATGTCTTAGTCAAGGGACCCTTCTTCCCTCAAGTGTGAACCCAAGGTATCGAATCCGTGGAACAAATGTGTGATGCAAGAATCAATCTAATTAAAACCGAGAACTTTGATCTTCAAAGGGGAATCTTATGCATCTATCTAGAGAACATCATGAAAACGAATCTAAGCTATGAAAACCGGAGGTAGCAAGAGGTAGAGAGAGATAGATAAAAGCCTTCGTTGAAGTTCCGAGGAAAGAAGAAGTAACCAAGTTCAATCTCATAAAAAAGCACCTTTAAACCACGGTTTCCCATCCAACTCTGAAAACACCCGCCTTTTGGAGCCACCGTTCTGTCACAACACACCCCTATTCGTACAGGTTAGTCTAGGGTGAGTCCAAAGGAGAAGTTGAAATCTCACGAAAGGTCAGGCATGCAGCTCTAGCCACCACGGCTACAAGAACACCCTCAATGATCTATCTCGAGAATAGATCTTAAGATACGAAAAGCTGATTGAAATCAAAATCGTAGGAGAAACACTCGATCGCTAGAAATCGTATTGCAACTTGATAATTCAACATAATACATGATACATGAATCAAGATCACCACCGGGATCCTACCTTGATCTTGCTTCTACCTCCGGGAACTCTGACGTGGTCTTCCTTGCAAGGTTCCCACGCCAGCTAGGGAGATCCTAGTCAACTAGCTCGACCCTCTCCTTTTCGAGATGGTGTCCCTCTCTTCTCTACTCCTCGGCGGCGGATGGCGAATGAGTTCATGCATGGTGCCTGGCCTCGGAGCTATAAATAGCCTGAATGGCGGCTAGGTCAAAGGGGGCCGACTGGGCCTCGGAGTGGGCTAGGCCGGCTAGCCTGGGCCGACTTCGACCCAGCTCGCGGCTTCCTTTGCCCGGTGTTGCTTCCCGAGTCTTCTAGAGAATTCCCCCAACTGCATGTGGGCCCTTGATGTCAGTTTCTCCGCGGTTTAGATGAAGCTCGTTGTCTCGCAAGATTCAACATTTTCTGTCTGGGTCCTCAGAGTTTTCCATCTTCACAGGTATGGTCCTTGGGCTTCTTGGAGTCATGTTCACTTTATTGCTCGACGTGTACCGGGCTTCGAGGTCTTGTCATGAGTTGCTTGATGAACTTTACCTGGAAGTCTTGCTTTCAATGCTAAATTCCTGCATAAACACTAAACTCCAAAACCAACATGCATAAATGAACTTGTTATGCCAAGGGGGGTAGTACCAATGGATAAGATATAAAATTCATTCCAACGCCAAAGGTAAACTCGTGGCTAGGTTGACGGAATTTCACCGTCAACATCTCCCCCATGCTTAAACCTTGCTCGTCCTCGAGTAAGCCTTTGATGGATATCATCGTTGCCCTTCATTATTTAAACCTTGCATTTGATCATACATGAGAAAACATAATGCTCTCAAAAGTTTAATTCGTTAAAGTTTCACAATGTACTAGCCTTCATGCCTACGGAGGGTAGATTATTAATTAAGCTTATCCCACAAGTATTAACATACTCCTAAAATTCAAATGGATCTCAAAAATTTTGGAAGAACGAGATGAAAAAGAGCTAAACCAAGTTCAAAAATTTAAACCACCTTGCATCTTGCTCATGAACTCTCATCTCATCTCGTCTCTCAAGCCTATTTATTCTACTCCTTTCCCTCTCATAACATATATAAGTGGTAGGCTTTATACGGAGCTTTTTGGGCAAGTTTAGTCCTACCATGATTTTATAAATGAGATGTTGTCAAAACAAGACAAGCTTCTCATGGCCTTACCTAGACTCGTCAAAAAGGTCATTGGAAAATAATGTTATATCAAGGAGGGGAAGAGAAAAATACACACACTTGTGATAGGTGGACATGTGCAAATGGCAAAGAGTGTTCCCGAGGCACAAAGGAAGTCCTCGTTATCGGATTGCACATGGTTGGAAAAATGAGATTGGATCTTTTAATCTTGAAACCTTTAAATTCCTAATGCACTAGAGAACCGGGGAGTTCACTTTATTTTATTTTTATATCATACATACTCATATTTATTTATTTATTTTATTTGCTCCCCTTGAACTCTAAATTGCATTGCACCTACCTCCTCCCCCATGCTTAGACGTTTGCTCGTCCTCGGGCAAAGAGGTGATAGAGATAAGGTAGATACTAGAAATATTTTTTCTTTGGAGAGATACTTAAAATCTTCAATCTTGGCACAATCTTGCGATCTTCCTTGAATTGATGATCCATACTCAATGATACATTGTGGTCAAGGAGGTAAACACGAAAGATGATATTTGGTTTTAAAGATGGATATCCGGCGAAGTTTGTGAGATCTCTGATGTGGGGATACACAATGCACAGATAAAAAGGCTAGCAATAAGATAGATACGCAAAAACGGAATGACCAGCTTCTTAGTCTCGGGCCAGAGAAATCATGGCCTCAAATAACTCACCCAAAAATAAATCTTGTACACTAAGGTTTATGCACTCAAATATTTATATGGCTCTGGATAGGTAGAGAAACACGCAAGCGGTATTTATGACAAGGGTAGCATTACTTTTAAGAACAAAAATAAATCATCTTTAATCCATCTAAAACTTGAGAGCACATAAAACACTATGGGTCATTATTTTTATCACAACCTTCGCTAAAGATTAAGCTAGCATTTAGATAATTTCAGATTTGCATTTTAAGAGGGCATAAGCTTAATGATGCATAAAACAAGTACAAAGATAAACAAAGCGGCAATTATAATCATATATCATGGCATAAACTTTGTAACTTTACCAAAGGTAAAAACAAGGTGGTGACTTTATTCATGATGAAAATAAAAACTAACACACATACTGAAAATTAAAATAAAAACTGAAAATACAACGCATACATAGGCGTATACAAGCTGAAAATTAAAGAAAAAGAGAAAAGGAAAGAAAACTAAAGCTCCTCCTCTCTCTAATCTTCCGCCGGTGGTTGGTATTGATAATCTTGATGGTTGTACCCTTGCTCATAATAGGATTGAATAGCCCCTCCTATGAATTGTGCCGGCGGTGCTATATGAAGGTTTCCAAGCTCGTAAGCAATGTTTGCATTTCCTTCACCCAATTTGGCTGCATTGGTTTGGATGGCTGCAATATTTTGCATGTTTCTTGCAGCGTATCCTCCAATAATGGCCACACTTTGTTGTGGTTGAGGAAAATGTGCATAAGGCTCTGCAAAAGCTGCGTTGGGCACCACATAATTTTGTGGGGGCATGGCTGCACCACTCCCCCATGCTTGTGTTGGTGCACCACCGTAGTAATTTGGCGGCGGCGGAATTCCTCCATATGGGGGCACATAATTTTGTTGTGCACCTTCTTCTTCTGTCGCGAAAGAACTTTCTTCTATAATCCTTCCTCTTTTATGTAGCACCCCAGGTGTTTATTAAAGATAAATACCTTAATTAGTTATGTTAATCAAGTGTAGTTAGTCCCAAAGCATACTTAGCTTAGTTTTGATCAACTTTGCAAAAGAATCCTTGGTCAAAATCTCAACACTTGATCAATTAGTACTTCTTCCAACATGAATTTAGGTATCTTCCTTTGAATTTCTAGAGATCATATTGATGCCAAACAGCTTACTCGAAATCTCCAAAGTATCATTCCGGGAAGAATTTTCATCTCAAATCTACAATAGCTATGATGTCGGATCCAAGCAAAATGGGTTACTTGTGATTTATAGAATCTACCTAAAAAGTTTCATGATTTTTAGTGGTCTCTATATGTGTTGTTTTGGTTTCACAAAATTGTTAGGCACCCAGACATCCAGCAAATTTTCGGCACCTGTCGTGCCTACGTGGTCCGCCTGCATGCGCGCATGGACACGCGGCCTGGCGACGTCGCGCCCCACGTCTACCTGGCGGGTCCCGCACGGACTCGTCGGTTCCGTCCCTGCAAGGGGAAAACAGAGCCCCTCCTCTACCGCTCTCTCTCTCTCCCTCAATTTCCTCGTTCTTTTCTCCAGCACGCATGTTCCGCCCCTCTGGTGCTTGGCCGTCGACCACAAGCGATGTCGGCCGGACGGTCCATGACCAGCTAAGGGTGGGTTCCTCCTCCTCACCATGATTCCTTTCCTCTCCTTAAGATTTCAGTTTAATCAGCTGTTTTTCATAGGTTTTCCCCCAACTCTGGTGACAAAATCAAGTCTGATCTGCTCCATTGTTGAGTTCCCTCAACTTTAGAGCCCCAAAACGGAACGTTGGTGAGCCCCTCGTCACTTCCCACCAGTTTCCCGGTCGAATCCGGCGACGAGCTCGCCGAATTTTGACCTCCATCACCGGCCATGGCGCCTGGGTACCTATCTGTGATTGAGATTCTCACCTAGGGAGCCAATTGTAATTTTCGAGGGTCTATCTGCAGTATCCAGGGTTCTAGTTGTAATCAGGTTCTTTAGGGTTTCGGCTGTAACTTCGAAAATTCATTACAAATCGTAGAAAAAACAAAATAATGCAAATCCAATTTTGTTGGTTTCCTGGTGAAGAAATCTAACTTTTCTAGAAAGCATTTATAGGGTTTTGCTGTGTAGTTTTTGAATTAAAAATTCAAACTCAGTTTGATGTGTTTTTAGTGTAGTTTAAAATATACACATGCTATGGATTTGAAGTTTGGATATGTTGCTCTTTATGGCATGTTTAGATCTGTGACCAAAATTGGAAGGAGTTTGATGTGTAGATCTTTAATTATGATTTATGTAAGCTTTATGCTAGATTAAGATTGATGCTTTTTATAACCCCTTTAGTGAACTTTTCTTTAACCATATGTGCACCCTAGGGCTTTTCCTTGTTGAGTAGTACCTCTGGTAAAGTGGATTTGATTTTAGGAAATTGTTTAATAGATGATTTGGATTTAATCTTGTGTAGGAGTTTAAATTCAAAAGTTGAGAACTAATTTGAATCTGCACTTATTCTTTGGTCAGAAGCTTGTATTTGGTATAAATGACTTGTAGGAGAAAGTTGAGATCACAAAGTTTATTAAATCTTTTTATATGAATTAATGGTGATTTACTACGCTGAAATTTGTCTTTTTCATATAAATTAATTTATAGATGATCTTAAGCTAAATTTTGGTTTGTGAGCTTAACATAGGCATATGTTGCTGTGTACAAAAGTTTAGGACAGTTGGAGTTATATTTCTTTTATTATGAATTTTTGATGAAAGACTAGCTAAAAATCAATTAAAGGTGTTTGCTCACTCTTTAAGATAATCAAGGAGTTTATGTTTTGTTCCTGTTTTTAATCATTTATGAAGGATCGGATGGCGACTAGAGAGGGGGGAGTGAATAGGAGCCGGTAAAAATTCTTCTCAAAGAACCCGGCCTATATCCTAGACAATTCCCGGTCACACACAAGCGATGGATCGAATCACACACCAACCGCCAAGAAAACAAGGTTATGGATCAACCTCAAGTCTTAGGAACGATTCCTTGAAGCACACGCGGAAGCACGAAAGAGGGAGGAAGGAATCGAACCAAGAAACAAAGCACTCAGGCTCTGGCGGACCGTCCGGCCAGGAGGGGCGGACCGTCTGCACGGGCCACGCGGACCGTTCGGCCTCGCCGCGCCGCGGACTGTCCGCACACACTCCGCGGACCGTCCGACCCTGCGCCGCGGACCGTCCGAAAAAGCAAACAGAACATCCAGAGACGACCCCGAATAACGGACCGTCCGTGGGGAGCACGCGGACTATCCGCCCCGCTGCTGCGGACTGTCCGAAACATTGCCCAACGAAAACTCAAAGCCATGACAGATCGAAGACAAAGGCGAGCAAGAACACGAAGAACTCGCGAAGAACACGCACGTCGCGGACTGTTCGCCACCAGCGCGCGGACTGTCTGCGCCTTGCGGACAAAGCTGAAACCAGCTCGACCTCGAAGGTCAACCTCTCCAATCCATCACCGGATCTCCCAAACAGTAGAAGATGTTGAGACAAAAGTTTGGGGACATGATATGCATCAACCAAGGATGCTATACCCCAAAAATTTCGTCTCCTAACTCCCTAAATCATCGGGAATCGCGGATCCTTTGAACACCACCAAAAACTAGAGCTCCGAACGAAAATCCTTGAATCGAAGTGGTTTCCCGGCGTTTGAGGGCACAAGATCAATCACAAAGATGCACTAGACATCCATCCATGTTTCCCTCAAAGAAATCTGGGGAGAAACCCACTCAAATCTGCGGAATCACACCGAGAACAAAGGCACGAAAACAAGCACAAAAAGACCACGAAAAACACAACTTCGAATCTTCTATACAAACCAGGAAAGATTCACAAGGTCTAGCATGCCGCCCTAGCATCCATCCCTCTCAACAAATCTCACATGAAGCTCTCATGCTAGCCTAGAGAAAATAGAAAAGAAAATAGCTATGAAAATGAGAAATGGGAGGGGGGAAATGAAACCCTAAGTCTCAGAGAGACAGAGCCATCCACACACACTCATGGCTTATATATCAGGTCCCGCCGGAGTGGTAAATGACTCGACTACCCCTAACTCAACTACTGGCGATACAACCCACGCAGGGGCATTTAGGTAATGTTTGTGGGTCTTGCCATCGGACGGCCACGCCTTTGCCGCACCTCGTGTCCTCCCGACGCAAGCCATGCGATCCCGCCGCGTGTCCTCCGCTTCGAAGCTTCCCGACACGCCCGGATCCCGTCTTCGTCGTGTTGGGCCCTCGGACTTGGTTTGGAGGCCCAAACCAAGAAATCGTCCTCCGATGGTTTTGTGGGCAAACCACTGTCGGTGTTTTAGACCGGCAACCTACTACGGGGGAGTACCCGAAGTAGATGATTGTGACTCGCCGAGATCGGTAACTCGAAGGAAGAGACACGTGGCACACAATTTAGACAGGTTCGGGCCGCGAGGTGCGTAATACCCTACGTCTTGTATGCTGCGTAGCTCTGGATTGATAGGGCACGATTACAAGATGGTGCAATGGTGCGTCGTGGGTTGTATGAGAGGAGATTGGATGAGGGGATCGGTCCCTGCCTCGCCTTATATAGTCCGGGAGGCAGGGTTACAAGTCGGAGTAGGGAGAGAGTACTAGTCGAGTACGTCTAGGAGTCTTCTATACAGTGCGGAACATGTACAGCTCCCTAACCGAGTACTACTCTGTAGTCCTTGTGCTCCACGCCTTCAGGTGCCGTGTAGCGCAAGCCGAGTAGTCCCAGGGGCCCACCGAGTAGTCGGTCCTGGTACCCACCGAGGTAGTGGGCCCAGGGAGGTCCATATGACAAGCCCCCGAGTACTTTGTAGTCGAGAAGGATAGCTTCAAGTAGTCTTGACGGCCCTAACAAGTAGTCCTCAAGCGTCCCCAAGTGCTGCAAGTCAAGGTCCTCAAGAGTAGTCGAAGCATCCCGAGGCTGGAATGTACTCCAGCTGATGTTTGAGCAATCTTGAAGTCTTCTCGAGTAGTCCCAAGCGTCCTCGAAAACTGCCTTCGAAGGTCTTCAAAAACTGCCTGTCTTGTCTTGAAGCCGGAGCTGTTATGGAGGTGCGACTTGCAAAACCGCACTCCACATGGAGTAGCCCCCGAGCCTCGAGCCGCGGGCTCTGGCTGAGGGTCCATCCGAAGTTTTGGCAAGAAAATCCCGAAAAATCCGGGAGAGAAAAACCGAAGGACACGTGGCACGGAGCCCCCGAGCCTTGAGTCGAGTACTTCCTCTCGAATTGAAGGGTCTTCTTGGAGAATGTGTCCCGAGATGCTCTTGAGACTAGCCGCTTCCCAGGTAGTCGAGTAGAAGTAGCCGAGCCCCCGAGGTGAGGCGCGTCGACTAGTAGAATACGAAGAGTCACGCGCGGCCCGCCGAGTCGCCCGCGCGTGGACTTATCCGGCCGCCCGTTACGGAGCCGTTTTGGCTTATAAATAAGAGCCAAAACCCTTAGGGTTTTTCACCCATTCGAGCCGCAGTGATTCCACTTGAATCTTGAAGCAAATCCACTCCAGCGCCTGCTGCCGCCGTAGTAGATCCGAGCGCGCCGCCACTCGAAGCCTGTAGGGTAGCCCCCGAGCGGATGCGAGTGAAGACACCTTGTACTTGGAGGATGAAGCCGTCGCCGTACAAGGCGTCCAAGGCGGCCGGGAAGAAGAGGAGCCGTGCAGAGGCCGCCGCGGCCGCCACCGGAGCGGCGCCGCCCATGTCTCCACCGCGCGCTGATCCGAGCCGCGAGTGGAAGAAATCGAAGGTCAAGACGGAGGACCTGCTGACCCTGCTGAACAGCGGGTTCATCAGGGAAAAGGAAGTCGACATGTGGAGATCCGCCGCAGGAGATCCATATCCGATGGAGAAGGCCGAGGACGAGATCCCGATGTTCTCGCGCTTCGTGGAGCGCGGCCTTGCGCTCCCAGCAAGAGACTTCTTCAAGGGGCTGCTCGGGTACTACGGCATCGAGTACCTCAACCTGAACCCCAACGGCATCTTCCACACGTCGGTCTTCGTCCACTTCTGCGAGGCCTTCCTCGGAATCAAGCCGCACTGGGTGCTCTTCCGGAAGTTCTTCCGCGTCAAGCCGCAGCCCAGTGCCTCCAACCCCAGAGTAGTCGGAGGAGTCGGGATCCAGCTGAGGGAGGACACCGCGGAGCAGTACCTGGCGTACAAGCTCGTGGACTCCAACACGGACTGGAAGACCAGATGGTTCTACATCACGAACCACCACCCTGGCCTGCCGAAGCCGAGCGGACGGCAGCCCAGGCACCGCGACTGGTGGAACACGGAGCCCACCATGCAAGAGGGCATCCAGCTCCCCGAGCTGCTAGCACGCATCAAGACGCTCAGGGGTGCGGGACTGAGGGCCGAGCACGTGGCCTTCAGTTTCATGAAGCGCAGGATCCAGCCGCTGATGGTGCGGGAGACTCTGGGCTTCGAGTACACCGGCGACGACGACGCGTCGCGGATGCCGGGGGGCGAGCTGGACGACAACGACATCATCGAGAGGTTGACGAGGATCTTCAAGGACATGCCGCCGTACACGGCGTGTCCGGTCGAGGAGTACTCCGCCGCGCGTCCGCCCAAGGAGGTGAGTAGTCGTACTCTCCTCGTCGAGTAGTGAGTACTCATAGTAGAGTTGCTGACGTCTTGTGTCTTGTGCAGGATGATGTGAAGCGGTTCGTCTCCGAGCTGCAGCCGCCACCGAGCGGGATTGAGATCCCGGTGGAGGGGAAGGTGAAGGAGCGCCGCGAAGTCGGTGAAGGCGACGATACCATCATCGTGGAGGATACCTCCGATGACGACGACGAAGACGAAGAGACTCTTCAGGACCACTTCCAGCTGCGGTCGAGGTTTAGCCGCCCGGGCTTGCCTCACGTGCCGCTAGTTCAAGACCCTCCGGCTAGCCTGGAGGCTAGCCTTGCCGTGCCGCCACGGAAGCCGCGCAACCCCGCCAGGAAGCGGGTAACGAAGAAGCTAAAGGTCTCGGAGACCACGCCTCAGGAGGTAAGTCGTCTTGAGCGGAGTAGTCGAGTATCCATTGTTTCGATTACATTGCTGACGAGTAGCCTTCCTTGTGTGCAGGAGGTGCCGTCGTCGGAGCCCGTTGAGGAGGGCGACGAGGGCGTGTGGGACCCGGTGGGGGAACCGACTGGAAGCCGTAGTCCAGCCCCCACCGTTGAAGAACTCCTGGCGCAGCTGGAGCGCCAGCCCCCTGCTCCGGAAGAGAGCAGAGTACCCGTGGCCGCCGCCGTTGAAGAGGTGGTAGCTTCGGGAGCGCATGAGACGTCTGCGCCGGCCGCCGCCGCCGTGGGGGAGGCGCGGTGGCCGCGAGGCGGAGGAAGAGACGCCCGCCGAGGGTGGACTGGTGGATATCGCCAGCATCCTCGGTGCTCCGGCCGTGACCATCGTCCGGTCGAACTTGTAAGTACCATGTCCTCACGAGTAGTACTAAATGTAGTAGTCGATGTTTGCCTGACGACCCTTTGTGAATACTTCTGCAGAAAATCCACAGATCTGAGCTGGGATGGGGACGAGCCCTCATCAACGGTGGCGGAAGAAGTCGCGCCGCCCGTCGAGGAGGCTGCTCCCGATGCCCAAGCCGCGACTGAGCCCCCGGCTACTGAAGCGCCGCTACCGGAGGCGATCGTAGTCGAAGGTGAGAACCCTTCTTGAAGCTGCAGAGCTCCAAGATGAGTAGTCGTAGGCATTAATGCGTGTGTCGTTGGTTGGCAGGCGCTGAAGGAGGTGACATCCCTGCAGGGGTGCCCATGCAGGAGTTGACGCCAGAGGCCCCGGAGGCTGCAAAGGGAGCCCCCGAGCCCGTGGCGGAGGTCGTCGAGAAGTCTGCCGGGGGAGAGGCGGTCACCACGTCGCCAGAGATTGCTCTGGAGGTGGCTATCCGCTCCCCTGAGATCCAAGACGCGGAGCCTATCCGCTCAGCGCCGATGACGGAGGCTACGTCGAGTAGCCGTGGCGGGATAGAACTGCTGGCCGACGATCTCGTCGAGCCGGCAACGGTGGCCCGGCACCTGGAGGCGATCCGGCGAGCCGAACAATGGATGAAGGTACGTAGTCGTAGCCTCCCGAGTAGTCAATCCTTTGCCGTTGAGTACTCTTCTTGACTTGAGCTTGTCTTGTGCAGGACGTCGCGGAGCGATCCCGCGAGAAGTCGAATCCTGCTGCAAGGTTACGGCGACACCGTGCTCCGAGCCGAGGCACTGGAGGAGCAGCTCGTGAAGTCGCGGAAGCACGCGGCCGCCATGCAATCGAAACTCGACGCCGCCTTCGCCAAGTACCACAATGATGTCATCGAGCTGCAGGCGAAAGGCGACGACTTGGTGCGGAAGAACAAGGGTCTCCGCAACAAGAACAAAGGTACATCCTTTGACTTGTCGAGTACTTGTTGAAAGCCGAGAAGCGTCTGACCCGCTGGTGCGTTGTTGTGTTGCAGAGCTTGAGGGCCAGGTGGAGCAGCTGAAGGCCTCGGAGCTGAGCATGAAGAACCTCTTCTACCGGGAGCAGGAAGCCCGCCAGGTACTCGAGCTCGACTACAAGGAACTTGCCTTCGAGTGCGAGAAGCACATGGAGCTGCGGATTGCCTCTGACCGAGATCTCGTCAACTGCTACAAATCTTTGCAGAAGTTGAATGAAGATTGCGAGGCGCTCCGGGCCCAGCTGAAGGATCTTGAAGAGGCTGCTCTCCCGATCGCGAGGCTCCTGGTGCCGCACCCGGGCGGCCCCAAGATCGCTCCACTGGCGGATCGACTTCGTGAAGCACCAAGCCGGCTGGCCGCCTACATCAAGAACATGGCCAAGTCGATCCCAAAGCAAGTCCTGGCCTTCATGAAGTTGTACTTCCCGAAGGCTCCAGTGGAGGTGGTCGCCGGCGGGGTAGCCGCCAACTGCTCGGATGAGCAGTACGCGCAGCCGCCGGGAGCAGATGGCTCCCATCGCGGAGCAGGTAGCCGAGAAGCTGAACCTCCAGTAGCCCTGCATAGGTAGCTAGTAGCCATAGTTGTACAGGAAACACTTGTAATGAATTGTTCAAGTATTAATGAAGTGAAATTTTCCGGCAATGAGTACTCGTAGTCGCGATCTCGAGTGCGGAGCGCCCATCGTGGAGTAGGTGCGAGTAGTGGTACTCGACTTCAGTAGTCCCGTCGTAGGGAGTAGGCAGTAAATAAGTTGATGAACAATCAAACTTTATTACTGAAGAAGTACACCTGGGTGGCCAGGGCCGTAGTTACAAAGTAGTCGCCTGGACCCGGAGGCCGCTTACAGCTAAGTAGCGCTGGAGCGGGTAGCCGCTTGCAGCAAGTGATCCATAGGTAGCCGTGTAGGCTGGATCGTAGATCCGTAGGTAGCCGCGCAGGCTGGCTCTTGGAGGGTGGTCTCTTGCTAGACCGCTGCTAGAGTCCTTGACGCTCGTCACAGCCCATGGTCCGTAGGTAGCCGCACGGGCTGGACCCTAGAGAAGAGTAGTCCGGAGACTGGAGCCGGGACCCGGAGGGTCGCTTGCGGCAAGGGGTGTTGATGTAGTCGCTTGGACTTGAACCCCGGAGTAGTCGTGTTGACTAGGCGTAGAATCGACAAAGTTGGTCGATGTTCCACGAGTTGTTGACGTCTTCGCCTTCAAGTGTTTGGAGGCGGTAGGAGCCCGGCCCGGTCACCTTAGCCACGGTGAAGGGGCCTTCCCAGGGGGAGCTGAGCTTGTGAAGTCCTTCCGTGTTCTGGATACGGCGGAGGACGAGATCCCCAACGTTGAAGGAGCGTTCCTTGACGTTGCGATCATGGTAGCGTCGGATACCCTCCAGGTACCTTGTTGATTGGACGAGGGCGGCGCGGCCGAGCTTCTTCGAGGCCGTCGATGTCAACTCGTCCGTCGTCTTCCGAGACGCCTTCGTCGTAGTGCTCCACCGCCGGCGAGTTACATATGACGTCGGCGGGGAGGATGGCTTCGCAGCCGTAGACCGAGAAGTAGGGGGATTGCCCCGTTGGCTTGGATGGTTGAGTCCGCGGCCCCCGCAGTGCGTTGGGTAGTTCCTTGATCCACTTGCCCCCTTTGGAGTTAGCGCCGTCGTGTAGCCGCTTCTTGAGGGCGTCGAGCACCATCCCATTGGCGCGCTCGACTTGTCCGTTGGCCCGTGGATGGGCAACCGAGACGTACGGACGTCTATTCCGCCGTTCTCGCGCTACTCCCGCAACCGGTGGTTGTTGAAGTTGGACCCCGTGTCCGTGATGATGCGGTGGGGTAACCCATAGCGGTGTACGAGTTCATCCAGGAAGTCGAGTACTCGTCGCCCTTGGGGCATGTGACCGGCTTGACCTCGATCCACTTGGTGAACTTGTCGATAGCCACTAGTACCCCGTTGAATCCTCCCCGGCGCGGTTGGCGGTGGCCCAATCATGTCGAGCCCCCGAGCGGGCAAAGGGCCGGGTTGGCGGGATGGTGACTAGCTTGTAGGCCGGCACATGTTCCCGCTTGGCGAAGTACTGACATCCTTGGCACCTTCTGACGAGTTCTTCGGCATCGCCCAAGGCTGTGGGCCAGTAGAAGGCTCGCCGGAAGGCCTTGTCGACGACCGCCGTGCGTGAGGACGCGTGGTTGCCGCAGACGCCCTTGTGGATCTCATCCAAGATGTCCTTGCCTTCGTCGCGAGGGACGCACTTCATGAGTACTCCAGAAGATGCGCCCCGCTTGTAAAGCTTGTCTCCGACGAGGACGTAAGACTTGGCGCGGCGGACGAGTTGTTCGGCTGCGTTCTTGTCGGAGGGGACCTTCTGCTCGCTGAGGTAGTCGATGAAGGGTTGCCTCCGGTCCACGTCGATCATCATGACCTCCCGCCCAGCTGGTTGATGGGCTGGGACAGTGGTCGGTGGCGCCGGCTCCGGGATGGATGGCGCGTGAAGCTCATGGACGAAGACGCCCGCGGGTACTTGAGCGCGGGTGGATCCGAGCTTCGAGAGGACGTCCGCTGCAACGTTGTTGTCGTGGACGATGTGATGGAACTCGAGACCATAGAATTTGTTCTCGAGCTTGCGGACTTCTAGGCAGTAGGCGTCCATTTTCTCCTTGTTGCGGTCCCAGGACTTGTTGACTTGGTTGATGACCACTTCGGAGTCGCCGTAGACTAGTAGCCGCTTGATGCCCAGTGAAGCCGCGAGGCGGAGCCCGTGTAGGAGAGCTTCGTACTCGGCTTCGTTGTTTGAGACCTTCCAGAAGATCTGCAGGACGTACTTGAGTTGTTCGCCCGTTGGAGAGATCGGGGAGTACCCCGCGCCCGCGCCCTCGAGGTTGAGTGAGCCATCAAAGTACATCACCCAATGCTCGGTCGCACGGTGGGAGTAGGTAGGCGGTTCTCCCGCCACTCGCCATGAAGTCGACTAGCGCTTGCGACTTGATGGCCGTGCGTGGCTTGAAGTCGATGGTGAGGGCGCCGAGCTCGACAGCCCCACTTGGAGATTCTTCCGGTGGCGTCTTGGTTCCTCAGGATGTCGCCGAGCGGGTAGTCGGTGACGACGGAGACCGAGTACTCCTGGAAGTAGTGTCGTAGCTTCCGCGAGGTGATGAGTAGAGTGTACAGGAGCTTCTGCACGGGCTGGTAGCGAGCCTTGGACTCTGATAGAACCTCGCTGACGAAGTAGACTGGGCGCTGGACCGGGTAGGCGTGGCCGTCTTCCTGCCGCTCGACAACGATGGCAGTACTGACCACGTGAGTAGTCGCAGCTAGGTAGAGCAGTAGCTGCTCGCCCTTGTGAGGAGCCGTGAGGATTGGTGGCTTTGACAGGAAGTCCTTGAGCTGGGCAAGGGCTTGATCCGCCTCTGGAGTCCACACGAACTTCTCGTGATGCTTGAGTAGTTTGAAGAAGGGGAGGCCCCGTTCTCCTAGCCTCGAGATGAATCTGTTCAATGCCGCCATGCACCCCGTCAGCTTCTGGACGTCTTTGATGCTCGTGGGAGCTTTCATGCTGGTGATGGCGGAGATCTTCTCGGGGTTGGCTTCGATGCCGCGCTGGCTGATGATGAAGCCGAGTAGTTTGCCCGAAGGGACGCCGAAGACGCACTTGTTCGGGTTGAGCTTCCAGCGGTACTCGCGTAGCGATGCGAAGGTCTCTTCAAGGTTGTCGATGAGGGTACTGGAGTCCCTGGTTTTGACAACCACGTCATCCACGTAGGCCTCGACGTTCTTGTTGAGTTGCCGCTTGAAGCAGGCCTGGATGGCCCGTTGGTATGTAGCACCGGCGTTCTTCAACCCGAATGACATGGTCGTGTAGCAGTACGCGCCAAACGGGGTGATGAACGCGGTCTTCTCCTGGTCTTCCTCCTTGATTGCGATCTGGTGGTACCCGGAGTAGCAGTCGAGGAAGCAGAGCAGGTCGCAGCCCGCCGTGGAGTCGATGACTTGATCAATCCGCGGCAACCCGAAGGGGTCCTTGGGGCAGTGCTTGTTGAGGTCGGTGTAGTCGACGCACATCCTCCACTCGTTCGAGTTCTTCTTGCGGACGAGGACGGGGTTGGCGAGCCACTCAGGATGGAAGACTTCTCTGATGAAGCCGGCTGCGAGTAGCTTGGCGAGCTCCTTCTTGATGGCATCCCGTCTGTCGTCGGCAAAGCGTCGGAGGTGTTGTCGCTTAGGGGTGGCCTTTGGGTCGACGTTAAGGCAGTGCTCAATCAGCTCCCTGGGCACTCCTGGCATGTCCGCTGGCTTCCACGCGAAGATGTCGCGGTTAGCCCGAAGGAAGCTGATGAGCGCGTTTTCCTATTTGGGGTCGAGGCCGGCCCCGATGGTGGTGGTCTTGCTGGGGTCGCCTGTTCCGAGGTCGACCGTCCTGACGAGTACCTCCTCAGGTGGCTGAGGCTTGTTGGCGCTGTCAGACTTCTCTGGAATGTCGAGTTCGCTCGTGGCAAGCTTCTTCGACGCTGCGTAGACCTCCATCATCGCGTTGGGTACTTGGTTCGTTGAAGCGATCACCACGGCCTCTGTATCGCAGTCGTGGGAGATCTTCAAGTCCCCTTGGAGGGAGAGTACACCGGCTGGACTTGGCATTTTGAGTACCAAGTAGGTGTAGTGGGGCACCGCCATGAACTTGGCGATAGCCGGCCTGCCGAGGATGGCATGGTAAGAGGTCTCGAAATCCGCGACCTCGAACTTGATGTACTCGGTACGGTAGTTGTCCCGAGACGCCCCGAAGGTAACTGGCAGTACCACTGAGCCCAGTGGGATAGCCGCGTTGCCTGGGACGATGCCGTAGAAGGGCGTACTGCCCTTGGTGAGCATTGGGGTGATGTCGAGCTTCATTTTCTTCAAGGTTTTGGTGAAGAGGACGTTGAGCCCGCTTCCACCGTCGATGAGCACCTTGTTGAGCTTGGAGCCCGCCACTGTTGGCTTCAGGACGAGGGGGAACCGTCCTGGTTCGGAGAAGTTGGTCCATTAATCCGCACGGGAAAAGGTGATGGGTACCTCCGACCACCTGAGAGGGGTCGGAACCGCTGGCTCAATGGACATCACTTCACGACGGGTAGCCTTCTGCTCCCACCTGCTGGGCAGTCCGCCGAAGAGGACGTTGACGGTCTTCTTGGGTTCTTGGAAGTCGTCGTTGTCGCCGTCCTTCTTCTTGCCCTTCTGGTCGTGAGGGTGCGGTGGCTCCGGCGTATCCTTGAGTGCATGCCTGAGCTGGTAGCACTGTTCGGTAGTGTGGTTGCCGTTTGGATGCCACGGGCACTTCTCCTTTAGCAGGTCTTTGAACCCGCCAGAGTTCTTCTTCGAGTTCCCTTTCGCAGGGCGCTGGATAGCCGCGACAGTGTTGTCTAGCTTGCGCTTGCGGTTGGGACCCGAGTAGTTGCTGTTGTTGTTGTTGTTGTTGTTGCGGCCGCCTTGGTTTGCATTGCTGCCGCTGCCGCCGCCCTGGTTCTGCTTGGATTTGCCGCGGATGGCGTCGTACTTGGCGTTGGCCTTGTCCTCTTCGTCCGCCCAGGACGTGATCATGTCCTTGAGGTGGGGAATGGACCTGGGGCGGCGACGACCGAAGTCCTCGAAGGTGCGGCGATGGTAGAGCCCGTCCTGGAAGAGGTCGATGACCTCCTTGTCGGTGACGTCGACGACGGTAGCGCGCTTGTCGAAAAAGCGGCGCATGTACTTGCAGAGGGTCTCGCCCTGTTCCTGCTTGATCATGGCCAAGTCCATGCGAGTACCCGAACGGCCCATGGCGCCCGCAAAGTTGCTAGTGAACTACTCCTTCAGCTGGTCCCACTTGTCGATCGAGTGCTTGTCCAGCGACTCGAGCCATGTGAGTGGTGCTTGGTCCAGACAGAAGGGGAAGTAGAGGCATTTGGTGTCGCTGTTGCCACCAGCGTTCTCGATGGAGAGGGCGTAGCATCGGAGCCACTGGATAGGATCCTGCTTCGCGTCGTACTTGGTGATCCCCAAAGGTTTGAACTTGTCGGGGAGGAGCAGGTTGCGAAGTCGAGGTGAGAACGCGGGGAAGCCGTCGCCCTCGCCGGCGGTGGTCGACTTCTTCCGCCGCGGCCTCCTCAATCTTCTGGCGGGCGTCGTACCCGCCGTGCGAGGCGCCGCAGGCGTGGGCGTTCGCGTGGCCTCGGCCGCCGCGACCGCCGCCGCCTCCAGCTTTCTTGTTGGCCCCGTGGTTGGAGCTGCCGCCGTCGCTGCCGCCGCCATCAGGGTCGTTGCCACCACCACCGGCCGGAGCGCGGTGGGGGACAACTTCTCGGTTGCCATGGTCTTGCAGTGAAGGTCCGCCGGCGTTGGAGCGGCGGCGGTTTGGATCAGCTGGAATGTCAGCTCAAGTACGGTTGGGGCCAGCATTGGCGCTGCGACTAGTAGCTTCGTTGTCGCGGAGTTTAGCCGGAGGAGGTTGACTGACTCTGTTGTCGACCCGCATGAAGTAAGCGTCTTCAGCGAGCTTGGCGATGACCTCTCCAGCGCGTATGCCCTGAGCCTGGCGTGCGATCGCTGTGATCGACATGAGGCACCGCTCGTGGGTGGTGTGTACTCGCTCTCGACCGCCTCGAGAGCTTCCGCAAGGTTGCGGATGGGAAGGTTGTCTCCCGAGCCGCCGCGCCGTTCGCTACGCTTCCCCGTTGCGTTCGCGTCGGGCATCCCCTGTTGGCGACGGTCTCGTCCGCGGGTGCATTGGCGGACGCCTTGTCCGCGGAGATGTCCTCCGGGTACCGTCCTCGGCCCGTGCCTCGAAGGTCCCGGGGTGTCGCCGGCAGCCATGAAGACTTGGCGATCGGGGGTGCCAAGGCTGGACTCCGAGGGTGCCACCTCAGTTGGTGTGTTGGAGTCAGCCCGGGCTAGCGGTGTTCCCTCCTGGAACGGTAGTGAGTCGATATACGCAACGTAGCGTGAGTCCTCCTTTGCCAGGTCAGCGGGCTTGCGGTCAGGCCAGTAGACGTATCTCCCGGCCGGTGTTGATTTTATAACCAGCCCCGAGGCTGGCCCTGACAAGGGAAGCTCAGTAGGGTCGTCTTCGGACTCGGAGTCCTCAGGGTCCGACCCGAAGTCGAACTCGTAGTCCGGGTTCAAGTAGAACTCGGAGAGAGGGCTGGAGTCCGAAACGCGGTTGGGGACGGCGTCGGAGTCCGAGTTGCACTCGGGTACGGGCTCCTTGTCGGCCCGGCGCGAAGTGGGAGCACCTGTGCGGGTCCGGCTGAGGGTGCAGGGGCCGCACGAGGAGGGCTCGAGCGATGAGGAGGCCGCCTGCGATGGCTGAGTAGCCGGCTCGCATGCGGTGGCCCATGGCGACGTCGGGTTCGAGTTGGAGACAGACTCGAGCTCGAAGTCAGCATGGAGGTTGGAGAGCGAAATTTCGCCGAACTTGCCGGCGAGTTCGCCTGTGACAACTTCGGGAAGCGTCACAAGGCCTGTCTTCGAGTCGGGCTGCATGATCAGGCGGCGCGGGAAGGAGCCCCCGCCATCGCCAGGTGCGGCACCCGAGCGCCGAAGACGAAGGTGTCGCCACGGTTGAAGGCGACGCTTGGCTTGAAGTAGACGGAAGCCGTCGAGTTCGCCATGTGATCTCGAGCGAGAGCCCCTACCTGGCGCGCCAGCTGTCGGTGTTTTAGACCGGCAACCTACTACGGGGAGTACCCGAAGTAGATGATTGTGACTCGCCGAGATCGGTAACTCGAAGGAAGAGACACGTGGCACACAATTTAGACAAAGTTCGGGCCGCGAGGTGCGTAATACCCTACATCCCGTATGCCGCGTAGCTCGGGATTGATAGGGCACGATTACAAGATGGTGCAATGGTGCGCCGTGAGTTGTATGAGAGGAGATTGGATGAGGGGATCGGTCCCCGCCTCGCCTTATATAGTCCGGGAGGTGGGTTACTAGTCGGAGTAGGGAGAGAGTACTAGTCGAGTACGTCTAGGAGTCCTCTATACGATGCGGAACATGTACGCCTCCCTAACCGAGTACTACTCCTGTGTAGTCCTTGTGCTCCACGCCTTCAGGTGCCGTGTAGCGCAAGCCGAGTAGTCCCAGGGGCCCACCGAGTAGTCGGTCCTGGTACCCACCGAGGTAGTGGGCCCAGGGAGGTCCATACGACAACCACCAAACCCCGCGTGCTCGGTCCGGCCTCCCACCAAACCACTTGACTCGACCGCCACCGTGCACCGGCTCGATTGTCCATGACTTCGTCTTGCTCGTATCGCCACCATGTGGCCCGCACCTAGTCCCGCTGTCCACCGGGTCCCTCGAACCGAGCCTACTTGTCTCTCCATCTCCCCGAGGCCCCTCAAGGTTGAAGACCTTTCGCGCCCGTTCTTCACCCTCGCAACAACGCGAACTAGGCCGCAGCCTACACCTCGCGCACTAAGCCAAGAGTCACCCAACACCCGTTGTCAATCACTCATCACCGAGGAGCGGTCATCCATCGACCACCGGGACGCTCCTGGTCCTCAATCTCCCCCTTGATGAGTGCATTGACAACACAGAACGCGAAATGAAATTCAGAGAAAGAAAGAAAGGAAGAAGAAAGAAAAACAAAGAAGCTCAACTCATGACCAAAACCAAAGAAAGGCAAAGAAAGGTCACAAGCTGAGCAAAGCACCAACTCCACACGGAAAAACAGCAAGAAAGCTCCCCCTGAACAAATGCAAGCTCCCCTTGAATATGTGGATGCAAACTTCCAAATTTTAGCTCACCTCTTCTGAATTTGCATTAAGCTCACCTCTTCTCCCCCTTGTTGACAATGTATGAATCAAGGTGAAAATGCAGGAATGTAAAACAAAGCATATAAACATCTACATGAGCTTCTCAAATAGGCCAAATCTAGTGTCAAAGGCTAGAAATGAGACAAAGATCACACATATGAATCATAGCATAGTCAAAGCATTGCCACAAGTAATATATGAAAATACAAGCATGTGACAAAGCAAAATTTTCAGATTTAAGCAGTTTTACCAAAAGAAGGCTCGCTTCACATGTAAAAGCCTATCCATGTCACACTCGAGCCACAAACATGCATACCACTCAGAGATCATACAAGGATATCAAATTCTCAACAAAAGATCATTGTAAACACCTAAGCACAATCTAAGCATGAAAAGCACATTTAGACCAAACTGTGACATGGATACACTACTACACATGAGTGGAGCACATTTCACCAAAAATTAGTCAAGATTAGCATTTATTTCAAAACGGGCTATCTCACCACACATATATCTCAAATATTCCAAGAGCATAGCCTCACATCACCATTTCTCCACACATATGACCAATGTCCCACAAGTAGCCAAAGAGACTCAAATAAGGCATATGAAAGAAGCTCATCATCTGTAACAACCCAGGATTTTAGGTGTGAAAATTTTTCGAAAATTCAAAACTTTTTGACTGAAATTGAGTGCTATCAATTTTCAAGCCAAATTGCTAGCCCTCTCCTAAATTCTCCACCTGTTTGACCCATTTATAAAAACATATATTCAAACTATGGTAAAATATGTGAGTTGGACTTTTCTGGTTTTATTTGGATCTTATTTGTGTGTGGTTTGAATTTGGAAAATATCCAAATTCAAACTTAAACTTTAGCTTTTAAACCAATTCTATTTCCCAAAGTTTTTAGTTCTCTTCCTGGGCCGGCCTTTCCTAAAGCCCGCAGCGGGCCCATCTATCTTAGCCGGCCCAGCAACCAAATCAGCCGCGGCAGCCCATCATCCTCACCCCCTCAACTCTTTCCTGCTTCACCCGCTGACGAAGGGGACCCAGCAGTCAGCCCCCTTCATCCCTTTCTTCTTCGCCTTTTCCAGCAGCCGGTCAACCGAGCCGGCCACGCCGGGCGGGCGACGGGCGGTCGCGCCGGCCCGGCGGCCCGCACGCCGAGGGCCGGTGCGTGCGCGTTGGGGTCGGATTCGACCGCGGGGTAGGCAATGACCCTATTGCCCCTCACACCGCGCGCATCTGAGGCGTGAACGAGCGACGGCCACAGGAGCCACTTGCCCATGCCGGCGAACGGCCAGGGGCACAGGGGGGCAAATCACTCGAGCTGTCCGCGGCCTCGCTTCAAAAGCCCCAGGCATGCGAATCACGGACGCCAAGCCACCAACCCCATTGGGGTTTTCTACTCTCTATCGTCTCTGCTTGCGTCGGGAGAGAAGGGGAAAGGAGCGCACCGTCGCCGCGCCGCGCCGGGAAAGGAAGGAGCCGGAAGCGAGGAGCCGGAGCTGAGGAAGACGACCGCCGGCGTGGACATCTACACCACCGGGAACGCCTACATCGCCCTGAACATCTTCACCACGCCACCGTCTACCCCGAGCCGGCCACGACTACACCGCCGCCCCACCGTGAGCACCGCCCGGCCAATCTATTCTCTCCTCCCCCTTGGTCTCTTTCCTGTGATGGATCGGCGACGTCGAGACGCGTCGCCCGTTTGTACATGCCTAGATGCTGGCCATCGAGCCGCAGGACTGCCGTGCCGCGACGGAGGGGGCTCCTGAGCCGTTCGTGCTCTTGGGCGCCGCCGTCGCCGTGCGAGGAAGGTGTTTGGGGCCGGCCGTCGTGCCGTGTTTTCTTGTGTAGGGAATGATGGGTGCATCGTCACCTCGCTTCGAGCTGCGCCTCTGGCTACCAGATGGCTGCACCGAGCGGGCACGGCGAGGCCGCGCGTGCGCAAGCACGGCTGTGGCCACACACCGGCACGCTTTGGCCTGGAACACAGGCTAGCCAAGCGCGCTTGAGAACGCCCGCGACGGCTTGCAGCACCTGGACCTCCCATGCCCTTGTGCTTGCCGTCGCCGTGCGATGACCTTGTGAACTAGTCGGCATGCAGTGTTTTGGGTGCAGGTACCGTTGACGCCGCCGCGACGCCGCGGGCCGCGCCTCTGGTTACCGTGGGCGGCCGCTCTGTGTGGGCGTCTGGGGGATCCGCGCGCCAGTGTGTTGCTAAACCACGCACCCCAGCCGTGGAGCCACGGCCGGACCGGAGGTCGGCCGCACCCCCGCGCCTCCGCGCCGGAGCGCCGGGCGCCCATGCCTAGCGCGCTGGTCGCGGCCTCGAGGAGTTGTCCTGGGCGCCGTGGGCGACCCGCGGGTTGAAAGCTTGCCTCCTGGTGAACCCCAACCACCGCCGGTAAGGACCTGGGTTCGGCGTTGCACGGCGCCGGCGCAGAGAGCGCCAGAACGTTTCGTCGAACACCTAGTATGCATGCGAACCTTGTGCGGTGAAGCAAACTGGGAAGTGGGCCGCCGGCCGGATCTGGGCCCTAAGCCCAGCTAACCTCTAACAGGCCATCGGCACCGCGCATGGGGGTGTTTGGGGTGTTTCTTGAACTTCTGTTGGTTAGCCAGCTGGGCTGCGTTCCCCGGTCCATCTGGGCCGTGACCCAACATCTAACTGGGCCGAGTCCACAGGGCCACCTACGGCCCAGTGACACTTTCGGCCCATCTTCGGCCCGCTAACCAAGGGTCGCTGACGTCATGCTGACGTCAGCGGCGTCTTATCTAAAATCCTTTTCTTTTTCTGGGTGGTTTTCCAGAAATGCTTAATAAATGGTTTTAACCTTTAAAAATTCATAACTATTTATAGGAAGCTCCGAAAAATATAATACTAATTTCTATAAATTCATAATTTCGAAACCTTGCTGTTTGTAGGTAGTTTGGGCTCTTTTGGATCTTCTAAAAATTGGTTCTTATTTGGAGTTATTGCTTAGATGTGCTCCGTATTCTTATTTTTCGCGTTGAATCTCGTGCCGCAGACCCGAGCTTCGACCAGGAGGACGCGGAGGACCCCGAGTACACTGCTCCGGACAGCGACTGCTTCAACGGCAACGAAGGTGTCATGTCACTCCCAACCATGTAGATCCCATGTTGTTAATTAGATGCTAGTGCTTTACTTTTTATGCATTGTTCTAATGAATTGCATAACCAGCTTAATAGCCATGTCTTGATATTTTGTTATACCCTGATTCCTTGTTTTACTTCCTGCGGGACTAGCTACAGACCCCTAGCTAGTCACTTACCTCAACTATCCATACTTTTGTTGCCTGATTATGGATGGTACTCTTGGCTTGGACTGAGATGTGGATATCTCGGTGTGTTTCTAGCGTGCGTTTTGGGTGCGTATCTCCTTGCTGTGTTTTGGCGGGAGCGAGCCGCTTGGTTACTCGTGAACGTCAGCCGAGGGAATATGCGATCTGGCCTCTAACCCGAGGAACGTGTCGTATGGGATGGAGATGGTGAGTGCTCGCTCTCGGCCCTTAAGGACCGATCGTCAGTTTAACCATGCTTCTATGGACTCTTACCGTACAAACGGCCCGCCTTGTTATGGGCGGGGCTGCGAGGTGAGACTTGTAGTGGATAGCGCCCCTCCTGTAGGCGGATCGGTGTGATCGTGTCGGGAGTGGTCTTTCCCTCCTTAGAAGACTTTGCCCCGGCGAGGCCGGGGAAGGGTTCCACAGCTTCGAGGGACCTCTCACGGGTAGTATGAGCTCTGCCGCAGAGGCTGAGCCAGGCTCGGAGACGTAGGAGGGTACTATCCACTTACTTGGCCTTCAGCCGTAGGGTAGGGCCTGGAATCGGTGACGGCCAGTTCCAGTCCTATTCGGGCAGGTACAGTTGTACAACCTCTGCAGAGTGTTTAAACCTATAGCTATAGTCCGTGTCCACTGGTTATGGATAGTCCTGAGATCTGTTATTCTGGCTAGATACTCTTCTCTTGTGCTTCTCTCTCTCCCCCGAGTGTGTGAGCCCGACCTCGGCCGTTGAGATGTGGGGATAGGAGCAGGTGGGCCCCACATCGCAGATGAGAGTTGGGATCTGGATCGTGGTTGAGATCCGGTGTTTTGGTGTGGTATCCTTGAGCGGGGTGTGGACCCCAGAGGTGTGGACCTCGGAAGCGTGAGCTTCTCCGAGGTGTGGACCTCACAACTGAATTCTGCTTACCTTGATCGTTGCTTTGCTGCTTTGCTTAAGCCTTCTACAGCCAGAGTAGGGTTAACTCGTGCATAGTAGAATATACACCGCTTTTGCCTCTTTGTTGGGAAGCTGACATGACCTACCCGCTTATCGGGTAGATCCTGGTGTCTCTTACACAGAGCTGGACTACGACTTCGACAACAACGGATGGGTGGACTAGTGCTCTTCCTACACTCGAGCTGCCTGCGGATTTGGAGTTCCCCGCGCTTTCATGGAGACGCTGCTAGACGTTTTATTTATGTTTGATTCAGTCCCGATGAACTTGTACCCGGCATGTGCCGAAGAGATGTACTCTGATTAATGTAATAAAATAAATGTTTTACTCTTTCTATTCTGTTTTATCTTTTTGTATGGATTTTGGCATCGCTGAGACAGGGTTCGCACGCGGTAGCCCTCCTGGGACTACCACCGAGGTGCTAAGAGTCGGAGTTCCGTTCGCGGAAATCCGGTTCGTTTCATCATCCTAAAATGCAATATGATACAAATGCAACATGATATATAACAAGATGGCTATCCTACCATGGTTTGTACATCAAGCAAAGCATGTATATACATCAAAGTAAAGCATGGTATGATACATGTGGTACAAAAAGAAACCCCCAAGAATCAACTAGAAAGGGCAACAAACCCCAAGTTCCCCCGCAAGCGCACAAATGTAGCTTGGTCGAGAGGCTTTGTAAAGATGTCTGCTAGCTGATCTTGGGTAGGGACATGACTCAACACAATGGTTCCTTTTTCCACATTGTCCCTCAAGAAATGATACCTCACTTCTATGTGTTTAGTTCTGGAGTGAAGCACTGGGTTTTTAGCTATGCTTATGGCACTGGTGCTATCACAAAGAAGTGGGATCTGGGTGCACTCCTCACCAAAGTCTCTCAAAGTGTATGAAATCCACAACAGCTGGGAACAACAACTCGCGGCTGCAACATACTCCGCCTCGGTGGTAGACTGAGCTACACTAGACTACTTGCGGGAAGACCATGAAACCAACGAAGACCCAAGAAACTGGCAAGTACCAGAAGTAGACTTCCTCTCGACTCGACAACCAGCAAAATCCGCATCGGAAAAACCATGAAGAGAAAGAGTCGAGGAGGACGAATACCAAAGGCCAAGACCAGGGGCAGACTGTAGGTACCTGAAGATCCTCTTGACGGCCTGTCGATGTGATGTCCTCGGCGAAGCCTGAAAACGAGCGCACAGACACACGCTGAACTGTATGTCTGGCCTCGTCGATGTCAAGTAGAGGAGGGAGCCGATCATGCTCCGGTACTCTCGCGGGTCCACTGGTTCTCCGTCCTCGTCCGCATCCAAAGTGGCCGTACTCCCCATGGGAGTCGACATCAGCTTCACATCTTGCATTTGGAACTTCCTCAGGATGTCTTTCATGTACTTGGTCTGGTGCACGAATGTTCCATCCTTCACTTGCTTGATCTGCAGCCTGAGAAAGTACTGCAACTCGCCCATCATGCTCATCTCGAAATCCCTGCTCATCTCATCTGCAAACTTGGCAACAAGGTTATGTGACGAGCCACCAAAGACAATATCATCCACGTATATCTGAACAATCAACAAGTCATTTCCATGCTTGAGGAGAAACAGGGTCCTATCCACGGTACCCATCACAAACCCTCTCGCTCAACGAAAACCTCTCAATCTCCCATACCAAGCACGGGCGCCCGTTTCAACCCATACGAGCCCTTTTCAACCCGTACACCCCGTGTGGTTACAACTCACTCTCGAACCCGGTGGGCGCTTCACATACACCTCCTCCTCTATGACCCCATTCGTAAAGGCACTCTTCACATCCATCCGAAACAACTTGAACCCTTTAGCCACGGCAAAGGCTAGAAGGATCCGAATTGCCTCAAGACGGGCCACAGGAGCAAAGGTCTCCTCATAGTCGATCCCCCTCCTTCTGACTAAACCCCTGAGCAACAAGTCTGGACTTGTTCCTCACAACCATCCCATTCTCACCCTCTTTGTTCTTCCAAACCCACTTGGTTCCTATAGGATGGCAATTTGGAGGTGGTTCAACTAACTCCCACACCTGGTTCCTCTCAAAGTTTTTCAACTCCTCATGCATAGAATTGACCCAGTTTGCATCAGATAAAGCGTGTCCAATGTCCTTGGGCTCAAAGGTGGCAACAAAAGCAGCATGAGCAAAATGATAGGAATTCCTGGACATTGACCGTGTAGTGCGTTCGTCGATGTCCCCAATGATCTTCGACAGGGGATGCACTTCTTGAATCCGTCGGGGAGCCTCACGCCTCGAGACTACCTCCCCCTCAACTTCAGCTTCTCTTGCCTGGTCCTCTTGTCGCACCGTCGTTGTCCATGAAGTAGACGGTCCACGCTCCGTAGTGGTCGTAGGGGAAGTAGTGGGTACACACTCAGCTTCAGGCGCATGGTTCTCCCCATCATCATCTCCAGCTTCATCCTTCTCCTCTTCAAAGAGATCCTCGGCCATCTCCTCATCACCTGCACATTCAAAGAAAAGAGAGGTACATGGCATTGTCTCATCGAAGGTTACCTCGCAAGTCTCCATGGTTTTGTTAGTCTCAAGGTTAAGCACCCTATAGGCTCTAGAGTGGTTAGCATATCCAAAGAAAATACCATCACTAGACCTAGCCTCAAACTTGTCCAGTTTTCCCTTCTTAAGAATAAAGCACTTGCAGCCAAAGACTCGGAAATGACTCACCTTGGGTGCCCGACCATGCATCAGCTCATAACAGGTCTTCTTCTTGATAGCTCGCAATAAAATTCTGTTGGAGACATGACAAGCCGTATTGACCGCCTCAGCCCAATACCTCCTAGGAGTCCTGTGCTCATCGAGCATCGTCCTAGCCATCTCACAAAGAGTCCAATTTTTCCTTTCCACGACTCCATTCTGAGGGGGCACATAAGGGGTCGAATACTGATGTTCAAGACCTAGATCATGACAGAAGGCATCAAAACGAGAGTTCTTGAACTCCGAGCCATTATCACTGCGGATAGCTCGGATAGCATTCCCATGCCTCTCGTTTCTCAACCTCACGATCAGGTCTCGAACAAAACCAAATGTCTCACTCTTATCCTCCAAGAAAAACACCTAGGCATAGCGAGAGTAATCGTCCACAACAACAAGGACATACCACTTCCCACCCACCGAGCGAACTCGAGCTGGCCCAACAAGGTCCATGTGCAGCAGCTCTGTCGGACGCTCGGTCAGGACATCGGTCAAAGGTGGATGGGAAGTGGCTACCATCTTGCCATGCCTACACGGAGCACAAACCAAATCCTTCTCAAGCTTCAACCTCGGCAACCCTCGGACAAGGTCAAGACCACTCAAGCGGGAAACCAAATCAAAGCTCAAGTGTCCCAACCGCCTATGCCATTTCCACAAATCAGAAGAAGGACCGGCCATCAAACAACGAGCAGGACCCAAAGAACGAGAGAAATCAGCTTTGAAAATCTGACCCTCGGGGATGATCATGCAGACAAGATCACCTCGAGAATCCAGCAAACGAGACTCACCAGACTTGAAACGTACCTCAAAGCCCTCATCAAGAAACTGAGAAACCAAAAGCAAATTGAAACCCAAAGACTTCACAAGAGCAACTCTCTTCAATGTTACCTTGTCACTCACATGCACAACACCCTCAGACATCACCCTTCCTCGTCCATTGTCCCCAAATGTGATGTACATCTTTTCCTTCACTGAGGTGAGGCTGGAGAACCACTTCTTATCTCCGGTCATGTGTCGGGAACATCCGGAGTCGATCAACCAAATGTTCTCCAAGCCTCCTGCCTGCAGTCAGAAACAAGAACGAGAATGAGCCAACGACTCGACACTTGGGTTAGCACACAGAAAGTTGAACCAGTGTCGGGCCATTTGCTCAAAAGAGGGGTTAGCAAACATCATTCCCTTGCCACCAAATTTCCCATGTCCCATGGAAGAAGTACGAGAACCACGAGGGGGGAAACGTGGTCCGTAGTTCCTTTGGAACCCAAAGCTGTGATCATCTCCCCTAGACCCGTATTGAGGACGAGTAGGGGGACGTCCAGCAAAACCACCACGAGCCCGACCAAACCTCTCACCAGCACGCACACCATCATCTCTCCTCTCAAACCTCGCACCACCGCCTCTCTGTGGGAACCTTCCAACACTCCTCACACTTCCCACACCCCGTGGAAGTGGCACTCTAGGCTCAGGAATACCATGAGACTGGTGATACCTGTCCTGGTTTGCTTGCTCCCTAGCAAGACTCTCATCCCTCTTCCTCTTGTAGCAAAACTCAGCTAGGTGTCTCTCCTTGCCACAATACTCACATCTGAAGGGAATGGGTTTTGGTTTTGGCTCTGGCTTCTCACTAGGTTTCACACCCTTCTCACTCACAAACTTCACCGGTTTCTTGAAGTCATGTGCTTTTGGAGGAAATTTGGGTGGATCTTGGGTTGTATCAAGCTTGTTGCAAAGGTGGTTGGGCTTTGGTGTGAAAGAGTTCTTGGGTGCTTTTGGAAGTGGGACTTGGATGTCTCCGATCACCTCAAACTCAGGGGTGGACTCAACACACTTCTCATACACACTCTCCCCACTGTTCTCTCCCACTTTCTCACCCACCTTCTCAAAACCCAAACCACGACCATCCTCTCTCTTGAACTCCTCGATCATGATTTTCAATTGAGGTTCCCGCCCGGACAACCAACCCAACACCTTCCTCAAATAGTCATTCTCCTCATAGATGACATCCAAACAGGAAGTAAGTTCAGGATTGCGCAAAATAACTTCATCACAGCTAGAGCATGCATTTGCAACAGGAGATTTCAAAGATGCTTCCAAAGAACTAATGGTAGAACGAGCATCAACAAGCTTAGCATGCAACATAGGACATGATTTATAAGCACCAAGCAAAGTGGGTCTAGCCTTAAGCTCATCATACTCAGTCCTAAGAGCATCTAGTTTAGCCAAGAAGCATTCTTCTCATTGAGCAACTTGATCTCATTCAACCATGCATCACACTCAGAGCATTCAACATCATCAGAAATAGCAGGAGCAAGTTTCAAAGAGTCATTCTCAAGTTTCAATTTCAAGCACCTTAGACTCTAACTCTCCTACTTTTTCACTAGCGTTCTCAAGTTGAGCCCTAAGATCTTTCCTCATCTTCTTCGCATCTCTCAGCACCCTATCACGGTTGTCAATCAAGCCATACAACCTAGTGATCTCAGCAAGCAAAGAGTCGGGGTCACAATTTACCTCATCCTCCGAGTCGGAGTCGCTGTCTTCCTTCTCGCTCTTTTTGCTGCTTGAGCTATGGGCCATGCCACAAAAGCCTTCAAGCGACAAAAGTCAACCCACTGAGGTTCCGGCTTGCACTCTTCTTGCCCTTGCGCCTCCCGGTGTCTTCATCTTCACTGCTTGAGCTTGATTGCGCGTCGCTTGAGCTTGAGTCGACGTCGCTTGCACCGGCCACCATGGCTCTTGCCTTGTCCTTTTTGTAGCCGCCCTTGCTCGGTCGCCGCTTCTCCTTGTCCTTGCTCTTAGACTTGCTGAAGTGCTTGCCCTTGGAGGAGTACTTGTCTTCACGCCTCGGGTGCGCCTTGTACTCGCTCATCTTGTACTTGTTCTCCTCCACTTCCGGGCACTCGGCGATGAAGTGGCCACGCTTGCCACACTTGTAGCATGTCCCTGAGCTCCGCCTTGCATTCCTCCGACTCTCGTGTAGTCGATCAAACCTTCTTGAGAGCAAGGCCAGCTCCTCCTCGCCCAGCACATCAAACTCCTCATCTGGAATAGACATAAGAGAAGACAAGGAAAATTGTCGATAGGAAGGGTTAGCTTTGCCCTTTGATCCGCCCACAAGAGCAAGACTATGGTCAGTCGAGCCCTCATGCTTGGATTGCAACTTCCTGTCAACCTCAGCCGACTTGAGCTTTGAAAAGAGGTCATCCAACTCAATTGTCAAATACTGCCCAGACTCCTTGATGGCGTCAACCTTAGCACCCCAAACATTTGGGTCCAAGATATGCAAGAGCTTCAGAGCTTGATCATGCTCAGTGTAGGGAAAATCCTCAACATTAGCCTTCATGTTGTTCACGATGGCGGTGAACCTCTGGAACATCGCATCAATGTCCTCACCGGGAAGTTGAGTAAAGTTCTCATATTGCATCCGGTAAGAAACAAAGAGGTGAGCCTACACATGGTTATCACCACTGTGAGCAACCAACAACTTCTCCCAAATTTGCCAAGCAAGATTCAAATGGCGAACACGCTCAAACTCTGGATCACACAAGCTTCGGACCAAGTGATCAACGGCTTTTGCATTAGCCTCATACTTGGCCTTAGCACCGGCATCGGTCACCATAAGAGTATGGATGTTGGCCGGTATAGCATAGGTCTTGTCAAGCACAATGAAATCCAACAGCTTCCCATGAAGAAAGATCATCATTCGGGCCGCCCACTTGTGGTAACCCTTTCCATCGAAGTGCGGCGGACCGCCCCGCTCAACGTACGCAATCTTTAGGATTCACGACTTGTCAAAGTCACAAAGAATCCGGCACCAAGCTCTGATACCAATTGAAGGATCGGATGGCGACTAGAGAGGGGGGAGTGAATAGGAGCCGGTAAAAAATTCTTCTCAAAGAACGCGGCCTATACCCTAGACAATTCCCGATCACACACAAGCGATGGCTCGAATCACACACCAACCGCCAAGACAACAAGGTTATGGATCAACCTCAAGTCTTAGGAACGATTCCTTGAAGCACACGCGGAAGCACGAAAGAGGGAGGAAGGAATCGAACCAAGAAACAAAGCACTCAGGCTCTGGCGGACCGTCCGGCCAGGAGGGGCGGACCGTCCGCACGGGCCACGCGGACCGTCCGGCCAGCTGCCGCGGACTGTCCGCGCACACTCCGCGGACCGTCCGACCCTGCGCCACGGACCGTTCGAAAAAGCAAACAGAACCTCCAGAGACGACCCCGAATAACGGACCGTCCGCGGGGAGCACGCGGACTGTCCGCCAGGCACCCGCGGACTGTCCGCCCCGCTGCTGCGGACCGTCCAAAACCTTGCACAACGAAAACTCAAAGCCACGACGGATCGAAGACAAAAGCGAGCAAGAACACGAAGAACTCGCGAAGAACACGCACGTCGCGGACTGTCCGCCACCAGCTCGCGGATTGTCCGCGCCTTGCGGACAGAGCTGAAACCAGCTCGACCTCGAAGGTCAACCTCTCGAATCCATCACCGGATCTCCCAAACGGTAGAAACTGTTGAGACAAAAGTTTGGGGACATGATATGCGTCAACCAAGGATGCTATACCCCAAACATTTCGTCTCCTAACTCCCTAAATCATCGGGAACCGTGGATCCTTGGAACACCACCAAAAACTAGAGCCCCGAACGAAAATCCTTGAATCGAAGTGGTTTCCCGGCGTTTGAGGGCACAAGATCAATGACAAAGATGCACTAGACATCCATCCATGTTTCCCTCAAAGAAATCCGGGGAGAAACCCACTCAAATCCGCAGAATCACACCGAGAACAAAGGCACGAAAACAAGCACAAAAAGACCACGAAAAACACAACTCCGAATCTTCTATACAAACCAGGAAAGATTCACAAGGTCTAGCATGCCGCCCTAGCATCCATCCCTCTCAACAAATCTCACATAAAGCTCTCATGCTAGCCTAGAGAAAATAGAGAAGAAAATAGCTACGAAAATGAGAAATGGGAGGGGGGAAATGAAACCCTAAGTCGCAGAGAGAGAGAGAGAGCCATCCACACACACTCATGGCTTATATATCAGGTCCCGCCGGAGTGGTAAATGACTCAACTACCCCTAACTCAACTACTGGCGATACAACCCACGCAGGGGCATTTAGGTAATGTTTGTGGGTCTTGCCATCGGACGGCCACGCCTTTGCCGCACCCCGCGTCCTCTCGACGCAAGCCATGCGATCCAGCCGCGAGTCCTCCGCTTCGAAGCTTCCCGACACGCCCGGATCCCGTCTCCGTCGTGTTGGGCCCTCGGACTTGGTTTTGAGGCCCAAACCAAGAAACCATCCTCCGACGGTTTTGTGGGCAAACCACCAAACCCCGCGTGCTCGGTCCGGCCACCCGCCAAACCACTTGACTCGACCGCCACCGTGCACCAACTCGATTGTCCATGACTTCGTCTTGCTCGTATCGCCACCATGTGGCCCGCACCTAGTCCCGCTGTCCACCGGGCCCCTCGAACCGAGCCTACTTGTCTCTTCATGTCCCGGAGGCCCCTCAAGGCTGAAGACCTTTCGCGCCCGTTCTTCACCTGCAACAACACGAACTAGGCCGCAGCCTACACCTGCGCACTAAGCCAAGAGTCAGTCCAACACCCGTTGTCAATCACTCATCACTGAGGAGCGGTCATCCATCGACCACTGGGACGCTCCTGGTCCTCAATTTAAACACACCCCCTTGCTGTTTGGTGAAGTTAAGTAACTTAATTTGCTTAGATGTGCATGCAATCACCATCAAAGTAGTGTTTTGTTCACCATCACACCATCTTAATAATTTCTGTGAGAAAATAATAATGTTTGGTTGTATATGGCCAACAAGAGTTGGTTTTGTGGTAATTCTCCCACCTTCACCTTAAACTAATGCATATGCATGGATACGTGTAGATTTATCAAACGGGACATGTACGCTCACCAGGAGGAGGAGGGAGCAGCTAGCGGGGAGGTGAATCAGTTGAGTGTGCAGCAAGACCCGGACCAAAGTCCAGAAGAGCCTAAGGCTAGTGTTGGTATTGAGTGAGAGGAAGGCAAGCACCGGTTCATCTAACCTTTTTGTTTAAAATTTCATACCTTTTTCATTTCAGTATTTATTGTTTACTTGTGCATTTAAGTTTCAGAAGTTGCTTTGAAACCTAGATGCATGATCCTTAGGACTACTATGCTTTTTTTACTAGTATGTTAGGACGCTAGTGCCATGCTTTAAGGACACGGTACAAGTCGAGTAATGACTCATTGCTCGCGAGATATATGATATTCTTGTTGGAATCATAAGTTGGTTAAAATGACTCGCTCATGTGGTAAGAGCAATGGGTTCGGTCTCGACCGAGTAGCATTGTGCTGGTTTAAGCTATTGAATGTACCAAGTGCTTGTCGGGAATGGGACCGGTAAGCCTAATACCTTCTGAACCGGGGCGGGATCTTTCTAGCTACCCGCTTGGGATGCGTCTCCGGGCTAGCTACCCGTGGTATAGTGTGTGAGTCCAGACTGGTCGGGTTAGACCCTCCGGATAACCGTGTACCAGAGTTTGTAGCGTCTGATCCCAAACTGTGGGATGTTGGGAACCGCCTGGTTGGGGTAGACACTACACTTGGTCTACCTTCTTCCGTGTATCTTGGGTTTACCTTGCAAGGATATAAATCGATCGATCGTCGGTCACTCGCCGTTATCTTAGTCGGTTTGACCACTGGCTGCCCCATGTTTATTTATGGGACATTTTGGATTAATATTGTTACCTGTTTAATATTGTTTGCACAACATGCTTGTTTAGTGCAGGTGCTCACCTAGAATGGTTAACATACTAGGACTTGAGCTAAAACATGAAAGTAAAGATCAACTCTTAGATGCTTTTGGCAAAACAAACCCAACAGCCAAAAAGCCTTGCATGTCTAGTTGTATTTTCTTGTTGTCGGGTAAGTCTTGCTGAGTATTAGTACTCAGCCTTGCCTAATTTGTTGTTTTCAGGTAACCCCATCTGGCATGGTGTTATTCCAGATGGTTTGGAGCTTGAGTGGGAGCAGGGGGATGATTTGTGATACTCTATGGATGGCCTCCCATATGTATCTTCAGCGAGTTTTATTTTCTGTTGTTTAAACTCTGAATCACTTTACTTTTATGTACGTGAAAGGACCATGTGATGCCTAGAGGGGGGTGAATAGGATCACTTCAAATTTCTGAAACAAAAGCAGCGGTTAAAGCACTTATCGGTACTACCGACGTGGTGTCGGTTCTAACGAGGGGTATCGGTACTACCGGTACCAGGTCGGTACTACCGACAGGGTAGAGTTGACTAAAACGAAATTTGAATTCTGCAGTGATTTTTGCAATTCTATTTGAAACAAAGTCTTAGTTTAGATCCTAAGAACTACCTGCAACCACAGAGATGAGTTGGAAAGCAACCAAATGATAGATCGGGCTAAAACAAGTTCTAGGGTTAGATAGAAACAAAAAATTCAAGCAAGCAAAGGAGACACAAAGATTTAGTCCGAAGTTCACACCCACAAAGGATGCTACGTCTCTGTTGAGGATCCCACAAAGGGAGTGCTATCACCAAGAGCCTCTTTTCCTCTTCCAACCCCCACAAAGGAAGATTGGTGCTCACTAAGAATTCTCCACTAAGGAGAGGGTAATACAAACGATCCCGGGTGCACCACACAAAGAGGGCACTCGCGGGCGACGCCTAACCGTCTAGAAGCAAGCTTCAAGAGTAACAAATGCAAACCAAAAGCCCGGAGATGCTTCAAGTGCTCTTGAGAAGGTGAGAAACGATGGGGCTCTCAAATCTTGTGCACACTTCACTAGAAATCACCTCTCTACTCAAACCCAAGCTCAAGGGAACCAAGGATTAGTCCTAGAGGAGAGGGAGGTGGAGTGAATGCTTGAGGAAGTGTTTGTCTCGTGGTTGGTTAGAAATGAGTGAGGAGGGAGAAAGGGGTTTAAATACTAAGGCTCAAAAATTAGCCATTACTGTGCTGAGTCGACCATCCTCGGTACTACCGACACGGTGTCGGTACTACTGAGGGGTTTCCTAGAAACCTAACAGTGAAGCTTTATCGGTAGTACCGACACTGGGTCGGTAGTACCGACCCCCTGGCTAAAACTCGCCAGTGAAGCCATATCTGTTTACCGACCCTAGGTCGGTACTACCAAGGGGGTTGCAGGTAGTACCGACGTGGTGTCGGTGCAACCGACAAGGACTGAGAATTTGGGAAAAGAATAGCAATTGTGTGCGTGCCAACTCTCAACTCTTCTCACTCACTTGGATCACCTTCTAGTGCACTTTTAGCATCTCTTGGCTATCGATTCGCATCCCCTTTATAGTAAGGTGTTTCCTATACTCAAATTCAAAAATAAAATCAAAATAAGCCTTGATTCGAGTTGAAAACCACGTCTTGGAGTTGGGGGCCTTCCTTCGGTGAAACCATAAGAGTTTCATTCACCTAAGTCCTGCACACATCTTGATCAAGCATTAAATACCACAAATTGTGCTTGTCATTATCAACAAAACAATTGGGGGCCAAGATGCACTTTCAATCTCCCCCTTTTTGGTGATTGATGACAACCACAGTTTTGATTTATAAAAGATGTGTGTATCCGTTTATCGAAAGTGAAACTCCCCCTAAATGTGTGCTTCGACTTTTATTAAGGCCTTAGATGCCTATCACACATTTAGAAGTCTTTTCACTCTCAATTTGCATACACAAGTGCATAAGTGTGATATAGAAACCATGACCCACATGACATGAAATGCAAATCATCAAAGTGAGAAACAACAAGCACCACAAGTAGATAATCAAGGTTCCACACTAGCACAAACAAGTCTTACAAATTTAAAAAGGTTCACCAACCATCACACCACACAAATAGGTTCATACATGTCCACAATTTCTAGGATAGATAGATAGATAGATAGATATGGAGATACACACCACCCCCACATGAATAAATTGTGAGCACACTCCCCGTTTGGCATCAAGCGCCAAAAAGAGGAGGCCCTTCAATCATCATAATCATGTGGAGAGTGGGCAGCCGGAGGAGAGTCGTCGTCATCGGTCTCACCACCACCAAAGTCCTCATCGTCGATGTCGTCCGGGGGAGCTCCATACATCATAGATGTGTCGCCGTAGATCTCCCAAGGATTGTAGAAGGTTGGTGGAGGAGGAAAGTCCATAGGCTCGCGGACGGGAGAGTGCTCGATGTTGTGTTGAGCGAGCAAGGCCTTTTGACGAGTCTCCAACTTGATGAGCTGCACATCAACGTGCTGCTGGTGAGCACGAATCTCCTGTGCATTGTGCTTACCCACATTGAAACAAGCAAAGAGGCCCTGAGATAGAAAGTTGAATATACTCTTCTTCTTGCCTGGGGGAACAGTGCCTCTAGATGCGGATGGCCCACGAGAAGACGATGGTGGTGTCGGTGTTTTAGACCGGCAACCTACTAAGGGGAGTACTCGAAGTAGATGAACGTGGCCTCACCGAGATTGGTAACTCGAAGGAAGAGACATGTGGCACACAATTTAGACAAGTTCGGGTCGCGAGGTGCGTAATACCCTACGTCCTGTATGCTGCGTAGCTCTGGATTGATTGGGTACGATTATAAGATGATGCAATTGTACGCCGTGAGATGAGATGATCAGAGACGGGTCCCTGCCTCGCCTTATATAGTCCGGGAGGCAGGGTTACAAGTCGGAGTAGGGAGAGAGTACTAGTCGAGTACGTCTAGGAGTCTTCCATACAGTGCCGGACATGTACAGCTTCGTAACCGAGTACTTCTCCTCCGTAGTCCTTGTGCTTCACGCCATCAGGTACCGTGCAGCGCAAGTCGGGTAGTCCTAGGGGCCCACCGAGTAGTCGGTCCTGGTACCCACCGAGGCAGTGGGCCCAGGGAGGTCCATACGACAAGCCCCCGAGTACTTTGTAGTCGAGAAGGATAACTTCAAGTAGTCTTGACGGCCTTAACGAGTAGTCCTCAAGCATCCCCGAGCACTACAAGTCAAAAGTCCTCAAGAGTAGTCGAAGCATCCCGAGGCTGGAATGTACTCCAGCTGATGTTTGAGCAATCCTGAAGTCTCCTCGAGTAGTCCCAAGCGTCCTCGAGCGCTGCCCTTGAAGGTCTTCAAAAAATGCCCGTATTGTCTTGAAGCCGAAGCTGATATGGAAGTGCGATTGCAAAATCGCACTCCATATGGAGTAGCCCCCGAGCCTTAGGTTGAGTCGTAGGCTCTGGCTGAGGGTCCATCTGAAGTTTTGGCAAAAATATCCCGAAAATTCCGGAGAGAAAACCGAAGGGCACGTGGCACGGAGCCCCCGAGCCTTGAGTCGAGTACTTCCTCTCGAATTGAAGGGTCATCTTGTAGAATGTGTCCTGAGATGCTCCTGAGTCTTGTCACTTCCCAGGTAGTCGAATAGAAGTATCCGAGCCCCCGAGGTGAGGCGCATCGACTAGTTGAAGTTGAAGGGTCGCGCACGGCCGCTGAGTCAGCCGAGCGCAGACTTATCCATCCGGCCGTTGGAGAGTCGTTTTAACTTATAAATAGAAGCCAAAACCCTTAGGGTTTTTCACCCCACGCAGCCGCAGCCATTCCAAACACATCTTGGCCAGAAATCACCACCAGTGCGCGCCGCCTTCGCTGAGTGAAGTTTATATCCGAGCGCGCCGCCAAAGAGAGCCACCGCGGTAGCCCCCGTGCAAATGCGCGTGAAGACCCCGTGCACTTGGAGGATGAAGCCATCTCCGTCCAAGACCGCGAAGGCCGCTGGTGGGAAGAAGAGGAGCCGTGACGAAGCCACCGGATCTGCCGCAGGGACATCACCACCGATGTCTCCACCGCGGCCAGATCCGAACCGCGAATGGAAGAAGTCGAAGGCGAAGACCGAAGACCTACTAGCCCTCCTCAACAGCGGATTCATCCGGGAGAAGGAGGTGGACATGTGGAGGGCCGCCGCTAGGGATCCGTACCCGATGGAGAATAATGAAGACGAGATCCCGATGTTCGCGCGATTCACGGAGCGTGGGCTCTCGCTCCCGGCAAGCAACTTCTTCAAGGGGCTCATGGGGTACTACGGCATCGAGTACCTCAATCTCAACCCCAACGGTATTTTCCACACCGCCGTCTTCGTTCATTTCTGTGAAGCTTTTCTGGGGATCAAGCCCCATTGGATCATGTTCTGAAAGTTCTTCCGGGTGAAGCCGCAACCAAGCGCCAGCAACCCGCGGGTAGTCGGAGGAGCGGGAATCCAGATGCGGGAGGACGTTGTCGAGCAGTACCTCTCGTACAAGCTCATCGACTCCAACCAAGACTGGAAGGCCAAGTGGTTCTACATCACGAACCACCATCCGGGGTTGCCGAAGCCAAGCGGGAAGCAGCCCAAGCATCGCCCGTGGTGGAACACGGAGCCGACGATGCAGGAAGGGATCCAGCTCCCGGAGTTGTTGGCGCGGATCAAGGCGCTGAGAGAAGCCGGGCTGAGGGCCGAGCACGTGGCCTTCAGCTTCATGAAGCGCAGGGTGCAGCCACTGATGGCTCGCGACACCCTGGGGTTCGAGTACACCGGCGATGACGACACGTCGCGGATGCCTGGAGACGAAGTCGACGACGACGACATTGTCAATAGGCTGGCGCGGATCTTCAAGGACATGCCGCTGTATACGGCGTGCCCCGTACCGGAGTATTCTGCCGCGCGCCTGCCAAAGGAGGTAAGTAGCCGTACCCAGTGTCGAGTACTCATTTCGTGCGAGTAGTCGTACTGATAGGTTGTGTCTTGCAGGACGACTTGAAGAAGTTCGTCTCCGAGCCACCGCCGCCCCCTCAGGAAGTTGAGATCCCAGAGGAGGGGAAGACCAAGGCCAAGGAGCGGCGGGAGGTCGGCGAAGGAGACAACACCGTTGTCGTGGAGGACACGTACGACGAGGACGACGACGTGGAGATGCTGCAGGACCACTTCCAGCTGCGGTCGAGGTTCAGCCGTCCTAGCCTACCTCATGTCCCTCTTGTCCAGGATAAGCCGGCTAGCCTGGAGGCTAGTCTGGCCGCGCCGCCGCGGAAGCCGCGCAATGCATCCTGCAAGCGTGTGTCAAAGAAGTTGAAGGTCACTGAGACCACGTCCCCAGAGGTAAGCCCTCTTGAGTAGTGTAGTTGAGTACTCGTGTCTCGAGTTCACTTGTTGATGAAGAAGTTTCTTTGTTTGCAGGAGTTGCCGCCTACGGAGCCCATTGATCAGGGCGACGAAGGCGACTGGGACACGGTGGGGGAAGTCACTGGGAGTCGCAGCCCAGCCCCCACTGTCGAAGAGCTTTTGGCACAGATGGAGCGCCAGCCCCCTGCTCCTCAGGAGAGCACGGAGCCCACAGCTGCTGCTGCGAAGAAGTGGTGACCGCAGAAGCGCGGGAGAGCGCTGCGCCCGCTGTTGTCATTGCAGAAGAGGCAGCGGCCGCAGAGGCGCAAGAGGAGGCGCCCACCGAGGCTGGACTGGTGGACATCGCCAGCATCCTCGGCGCCCCGACCGTGACGGTGGTCCGGTCAAGCTTGTAAGTGTTGAATCTTCCCAAGTAGTACTTTTTGTGGTAGTCGTGCTTGACTGACAACCGGCTTGTGTACTCTGCAGGAAGTCGACGGATCTGTCCTAGGAGAGGGATGAACCCTCTACAGCGGTGGCGGAAGAAGAAGCTGCGCCGCCCGCCGAAGAGTCCGCTCCCGCCCCTCAGGCGGAGCCCGAAGCGCCGGCTGCTGAGGCTATGTTGCCTGAAGCCAGCGTAGTCGAAGGTGAGTACTCTGCTGAGGTTGTAGTATCCCCGAAGAGTAGTCGTGGTCATCAGATAACACTGATGCGCTTGTCTTCTCGTTGACAGGCGCTGAGGCTGAAGGGAACGACATCCCATCGGTGGTGCCCGTGGAGAACTTGACACCAGAAACTCAGGACGCTACTGGAGGAGCCCTCGAGCTGATGGAGGTGGCCGTCGGAGAGGCCGCCGCGATGACCAGGGATGAGGAGGCCACCGCGCAGCCAGAACCTGCTCTGGAGGTGGTCATTCGCTCCCCGGAGATCTAAGATGCGGAGCCCATCCGCTCTGCGCCGATGACCGAAGCCGCCACGAGTAGTCGCGGCGGGGTCGAACTGTTGGCGGACGACTTCGTCGACCCGGCAACGGTGGCTCGGCATCTGGAGGCGGTCCGCCAAGCCGAGCAGTGGATGAAGGTGAGTAGTCGTAACTCGTGGAGTAGTCAATCTTTAGCGTTGAGTACCCATCTGACATATGTTGTCTGTGCAGGACGTCGTGGAGAGGTCCCGCGAGAAGTCCAACATGCTTCAAGGCTTCGGCGACGCGGTGCTTCGGGCTGAGGCGCTGGAGAACCAACTCGTGAAGTCCCGGAAGCACGCGGCCGCTATGCAGTTCAAGCTTGATACCACCTTCGCCAAATACCACAACGACATCCAGGAGATGCAGGCGAAGAGCGACGACTTGGTGCGGAAGAACAAGTCACTCCGCAACAAGAATAAAGGTACACCACTTGTCTTGTTGAGTACTTGTTGGAGGTCGAGAGGTAGTCTAACCCGCTTTTCCTTGTTGTTTGCAGATCTTGAAACCTGGGTAGAGCAGTTGAAGACTTCAGAGACGGATCTGAAGAATCTCTTCTACCGGGAGCAGGAGGCCCGCCAGGTACTCGAGTTAGATTATAAGGAGCTTGCCTACGAGTGCGACAAGCACATGGAGCTTCGTATTGCCTCCGATCGTGACCTCGTCAACTGCTACAAATCGTTGCAGAAGCTGAACGAGGACTGCGAGAAGCTGCGGGCCCAGCTGAAGGAGCTTGAAGAAGCCGCGCTCCCCATCGCGAGGCTGCTGGTGCCTCACCCTGGCGGCCCCAAGATAGCACCACTGGTGGATCGACTGAAGGAAGCCCCCAGCCAGCTGGCAGCCTACGTGTAGCATCTGGCGAAGTCGATCCCGAACCAGATGCTAGCCTTCATGAAGTCCTACTTCCCGAAGGCGCCCGTGGATGTAGTCGCTGGCGGACTAGCCGCCAACTGTACAGAAGAGCAGTATGCGGAGCTGCTGGAGCAGATGGCGCCCATTGCGGAAGAAGTCGCCGATAAGCTTAACCTCCAGTAGTCCTGTAATAGTTAGCTCGTAGCAGTAGATGTACAAAAACAATTGTAATGAAATTGTTTAAGTATTAATGAAGAGAAGTTTCATCAATGAGTACTCGTAGTCGCGATCTCAGAGTGCGGAGTCCCATCGTGGAGTTGTCGCGAGTAGTCGTACTCGGCAGTAGTCCCGTTGAGGGAAGTAGACAGTAAAGAAGTTGATGAACGATCAAACTTTATTACTGAAGGAGTACACCTGGATGGCCAGGGCCGTAGTTACAGAGTAGTCGCCAGGACCTAGAGGCCGCCTACGGCTAAGTGGTGCAAGGGCGAGTAGTCGCTTACAGCAGTAGATTCGTAAGTAGCCGTATAGGCTGGATCTAGGAGTACATGGTCTCTCAGTAGACCGCTGCTAGAGTCCTTTGTCGCTCTTCGCAGCCCAGGATCCGTAGGTAGCCGCATGGGCTGGATTCTGGAGAAGAGTAGTCCGGAGACTAGTGCCTGGACCCGGAGGCCGCTTACAGCGAAGGAGTAGTCCGGAGACTGGAGCCAGGACCCAGAGGCCGCTTACGGCGGAGGGGTCTTGATGTAGTCGAGTAGACTTGAGCCCCCCAGGGTAGTCGTGTAGACTTAGGTGTAGAACTGACAGAGCTGGTCGACGTTCCACGAGTTGTTGACGTCTTCGCCTTCAAGTGTCTAGAGGCGGTAGGAGCCCGGCCCGGTCACCTTTGCAACTGTGAAGGGACCTTCCCAGGGGAAGCTGAGCTTGTGTAGTCCTTCCGTGTTCTAGATATGACAGAGGACGAGATCGCCAACGTTGAAGGAGCGTTCCTTGACGTTGCGGTCGTGGTAGCGTAGGATACCCTCCACGTACCTTGCTGATTGGACGAGGGCAGCGCAGCGAGCTTCTTCGAGTCCATCGATGTCAACTCATTTGTTGTCTTCAGAGACGCCTTCGTCATAGTGCTCCACTGCTGGTGAATTCCATATGACATCAGCAGGGAGGATTGCTTCGGAGCCGTAGACCAGGAAGTAAGGGGATTGTCCCGTTGGCTTGGAAGGCTGAGTACGTAGCTCCCAGAGTGCATTGGGTAGTTCCTTGATCCACTTGCCTCCTTTAGAGTTAGCAGCATCGTGTAGCCACTTCTTGAGAGCGTCGAGCACCATCCCGTTGGCGCGCTCAACTTGTCCGTTGGCCCGAGGATGAGCAACCGAGACATATCGGACGTCGATCCCGCTGTTCTCGCAGTACTCCTAGAACTGGTGATTGTTGAAGTTGGAGCCCAGGTCTGTGATGATGCTGTGGGGTAGTCCGTAGCGATGCACGAGTTCATCCAGGAAGTCGAGTACTCTGTCAGCCTTGGAGCATGTGACTGGCTTGACCTCGATCCACTTGGTGAACTTGTCGATGGCCACCAATACTCTGTTGAAACCACCTAGCGCAGTTGGCAGTGGCCCAATCATGTCGAGCCCCCAGCAAGCAAAGGGCCAGGTTGGCGGTATGGTGACTAGCTTGTAGGCTGGGACGTGTTGCTGCATGGTGAAGTACTGACATCCTTGGCACCTTTTGACGAGTTCTTCAGCATCGCCCAGAGCTGTGGGCCAGTAGAAGGCTCGCCGGAAGGCCTTGCTGACCAGCGTACGAGAAGACGCGTGGTTGCCGCAGACGCCTTGTGGATTTCCTCCAAGATGTCCTTGCCTTCTTGCCTGGGGACGCACTTCATGAGTACTTCAGAAGATGTGCCCCGCTTGTAAAGCTTGTCTCTGACGAGGACGTAGGACTTGGCGCGGCGGATGAGCTGCTCAGCCAAGTTTTTGTCCGAGGGAACCTTCTGCTCGCTGAGGTAGTCGATGAAGGGTTGCCTCCAGTCCGCGTCGATCATCATGACCTCCTGGCTAGCTGGCAGATGCGCTGGGACAGTGGTCGGTGGCGCCGGCTCCGGGATGGATGGCGCGTGAAGCTCGTGAACGAAGACACCCGCTAGTACTTGAGAGCGAGTAGAACCATGCTTCGAGAGGACGTCCGCTGCAACGTTGTTGTCGTGGACGATGTGATGGAACTCGAGACCATATAACTTGTTCTCAAGCTTGCGGACTTCTAGGCACTAGGCGTCCATGTTCTCCTTGTTGCGGTCCCATGACTTTTTGACTTGGTTGATGACCACTGCGGAGTCGCCGTAGACTAGTAGCCGCTTGATGCCCAGTGAAGCCGCGAGGCGGAGCCCATGTAGGAGAGCTTCGTACTCGGCTTCGTTGTTTGAGACCTTCCAGAAGATCCGCAGACGTACTTGAGTTGTTCGCCCGTTGGGGGAGATCGGAGTACCCCTGCACCTGCGCCCTCGAGGTTGAGTGAGCCGTCGAAGTACATCACCCAATGCTCTGGTCGCACGGTTGGAGTGGGCAGCTGATTCTCCCGCCACTCTGCCATGAAGTCGACTAGAGCTTGCGACTTGATGGCTGTGCGTGGCTTGAAGTCGATGGTGAGGGTGCCGAGTTCGACTGCCCACTTGGAGATTCTTCCAGTAGCATCTTGGTTCCGCAGGATGTCGCTGAGCGGGTAGTCGGTGACGACAGAGATCGAGTACTCCTGGAAGTAGTGTCGTAGCTTCCGCGAGGTGATGAGTACCGCGTACAGGAGCTTCTGCACATGCTGATAGCGTGCCTTGCACTCTGACAGGACCTCGCTGACGAAGTAGACTAGGCGCTGGACGGGATAAGCGTGGCCATCATCCTGCCGCTCGACAACGATGGCAGTACTGACCACATGAGTAGTCGCAGCGAGGTAGAGCAGTAGCTGCTTGCCTTTGCGAGGAGCCGTGAGGACTGGTGGCTTCGATAGGAAGTCCTTGAGCTGGGCAAGGGCTTGGTCCACCTCTGGAGTCCACACGAACTTCTCTTGGTGCTTGAGTAGTTTGAAGAAGGGGAGCCCCCGTTCTCCAAGCTTCGAGATGAATCTATTCAAGGTCGCCATGCACCCGGTCAGCTTCTGGACATCATTGATGCACGTGGGAGCTTTCATGCTGGTGATGGCGGAGATCTTCTCGGGGTTGGCTTCGATGCCGCGTTGGCTGATGATGAAGCCGAGTAGTTTGCCCGAAGGTACACCGAAGATGCACTTGTTCGGGTTGAGCTTCCAGCGGTACTCGCGCAGGGATGCGAAAGTCTCTTCAAGGTCGTCGATGAGGGTACTGGAGTCTCTGGTCTTGACGACCACGTCATCCACGTAGGCTGCCTCTTGAAGCAGGCCTGGATAGCTCGTTGATAGGTGGCACCGGCATTCTTCAACCCAAAGGACATGGTCGTGTAGCAGTACACACCAAACGGGGTGATGAACGCGGTCTTCTCCTGGTCTTCTTCCTTGATCGCGATCTGGTGGTACCCGGAGTAGCAGTCGAGGAAGCGAGAGCGAGTCGCGCCCGCCGTAGAGTCGATGACTTGATCAATCCGCGGCAACCCGAAAGGGTCCTTGGGGCAGTGCTTGTTGAGATCGGTGTAGTCGATACACATCCTCCACTCGTTCGAGTTCTTCTTGCGGACGAGGACGGGGTTGGCAAGACACTCAGGATGGAAGACTTCTCTGATGAAGCCAGCCGCGAGTAGTTTGGCGAGTTCCTTCTTGATGGCATCCCGTCTGTCGTTGGCGAAATGTCGGAGGTGTTGTCGCTTGGGGGTGGCCTTAGGATCGACGTTGAGGCAGTGCTCAATCAACTCCCTGGGCACTCCTGGCATGTCCGCTGGCTTCCACGCGAAGGTGTCGCGGTTAGCCCGGAGGAAGTTGATGAGCGCGTCTTCCTATTTGGGGTCGAGGCCAGCCCCGATGGTGGTGGTCTTGCTGGCGTCGCCTGTCCCGAGGTCGATCGTCTTGACCAGAACCTCCTCAGTTGGCTGAGGCTTGTTGGCTTTGTCAGACTTCTCAGGGATGTCGAGTTCACTTGTAGCAAGCTTCTTCGACGCGGCATAGACTTCCATCATCGTGTTGGGTACTTGATTTGTAGAGGCGATCTCCACGGCTTCCATATCGCAGTCGTGCGAGATCTTCAAGTCCCCTTGGAGAGAAAGTACACCTGCTGGGCTTGGCATCTTGAGTACCAAGTAGGTGTAGTGGGGCACCGCCATGAACTTGGCGATGGCCGGTCTGCCGAGGATGGCATGGTAGGATGCCTCAAAGTCTGCGACCTCGAACTTGATGTACTCGGTACAATAGTTGTCCTGAGATTCCCCGAAGGTAACTGGCAGGACCACTGAGCCTAGTGGGATAGCCGCGTTACCGGGGACGATGCCGTAGAAAGGCGTGTTGCTCTTGGTGAGCATGTGGGTGATGTCAAGCTTCATCTTCTTCAAGGTCTTGGTGAAAAGGACGTTGAGCCCGCTTCCACCGTCGATGAGGACCTTGTTGAGCTTGGAGCCCGCGACCACCGGCTTCTGGACAAGAGGGAACCACCCTGGTTCGGAGAAGCTGGTCCATTGATCCGCGCGAGAGAAGGTAATGGGTACCTCCGACCACCTGAGAGGGGTCGGGACCGCTGGTTCAATGCTCTTGACTTCTCGACGGGTAGCCTTTTGCTCCCACCTGTTGGGTAGTCCGCCGAAAAGGACGTTGACAGTCTTGTCGGGTTCCTGGAAGTCGTCGTTGCCTCCGTCGTTCTTCTTCGTGCCTTTCTTGTCGTGAGGGTGCGGTGGCTCTGGAGTACTCTTGAGTGCTCTCCTGAGTTGGTAGCACTGCTCGGTAGTGTGGTTGCCGTCCAGATGCCACGGGAACTTCTCTTTCAGCAAGTCTTTGAAGCCGTCGGAGTTCTTCTTAGAGTTCTCCTTCGCAGGGCGCTGGATAGCCGCGACTGTGTTGTCTGGCTTACGCTTGCGGTTGGGACCCGAGTAGTTGTTGTTGTTGCTGCGACCGCCTTGGTTCCCGTTGTTGCCACTGCCGCCGCCTGTGTTTTGCTTGTTTTTGCCACGGATGGCATCGTACTTGGCATTGGCCTTGTCTTCTTCATCCGCCCACGACGTGATCATGTCCTTGAGGTGGGGGATGGACTTGGGGCGGCGACGACCGAAGTCTTCAAAGGTGCGGCGATGGTAGAGGCCATCTTGGAAGAGGTCGATGACCTCCTTGTCGGTGACGTCGACTATGGTAGCGCGCTTGTCGAAGAAGCGGCGCATGTACTTGCGGAGGGTCTCGCCTTGTTCTTGCTTGACCATGGCCAGATCCATGCGAGTACCCGAGCGGCCCATGGCGCCCGCGAAGTTGCTGGTGAACTGCTCCTTCAGCTGGTCCCACTTGTCGATCGAGTGCTTGTCCAGCGACTCAAGCCATGTGAGTGGGGCTTGGTCTAGGCAGAAGGGGAAGTAGGGGCACTTGGTGTCGTTGTTGCCGCCAGCATTCTCGATGGAGAGGGCGTAGCACCTGAGCCACTGGATGGGGTCCTGCTTCGCGTCATACTTGGTGATCCCCAAAGGCTTGAACTTGTCGGGGAGGAGCAAGTTGCGAAGTCGAGGTGAGAAGGCGGGGAAGTCGTCGTTGTCGCCTGCAGTGGCTGACTTCTTCCGCCGCAGGTCCTCAATCTTCTGGCGGGTGTCGTAGCCGCCTTGTGAGGCTCCGGAGGCGTGGCTATTCGCGTGGTCTCGACCGCCGCAACTGCCGCCACCAGCGGCCCTCCTGTTGGCTCCGTGGTTGGAGCTTCCGTCGTCGCTGCCGCCACCGTCAGGGTCTTGGCCGCCGCCGCCATGGGCGTGGTGAGGGACGACCTCACGGTTGCTGTTGCCACCCCGTGAGGGTCCGCCGGCGTTTGCACAAGTACAGTTGGGCTGAGCTGGGAGCCCAGCTCGAGTACGGTTGCGACCGAGGTCGGCGCTGCGACTTGTAGCTTCGTTGTCGCGGTTCCTGGCGGGATGAGGCTCGTTGACCCTGTTGTCGACCCGCATGAAGTAAGCGTCTTCAGCGAGCTTGGTGATGACTTCTCTAGTGCGTATTCCCTGAGCCTGGCATGTGACCGTTGTGATCGACATGAGGCATTGCTCAGGGGTAGTGTGTACTCTGCTCTCGACCGCCTCGAGAGCTTCCGCAAGGTTGCGGATGGGGAGGTTGTCTCGGAGACGCCGGCGCCGTTCGTTGCGCTTCCTGTTACGCTCACGTCGAGCGTCCTTGTTGGCGGCGGTCTCGTCTGCAGGTGCATCAACGGACAGCTCGTCTGCAGAGATGTCCTCAAGGTACTTGTCTTGACCCATCCCTGATGGTCCGGGGGTGACACGGAGCACACAATAATTTCCTCCCAAATGAAATCAAAGATGCTAAAGTCTTCTTTTCCCGGTGCCATCCTCACAAGAATTTCTTTGGCCACATTGGAGATGTTGGTATTGTCACCGATCTTAGGAGTGAGAGTGTAGCAAAAAAGTTGGTTCAACATCCTATAGACCGGTTTCATTCCATGAGTGGTACCAAACTCCACCTTGCCATACATGGAATCATACATGAAAGTCATCTCACTATCAAGCGGAAACTCCCCACCATGAAGCTTGGGGCGACCAAGATCCTCCTCACCAAATCCAAGAATTTGAGAAAATCGCTCATACGAGACGGAGAGGGGCTTGCCTTGAAGGAGCCAATGGAAGGTCCTTGTTTCGCGACGGATATAGAGATTGGCATAGAATTGAGCGACCACTTCTACATTCCAATCATAGTTGATTGCCATCACGTTGGTCATCCCCTTGGCATGACAAATATCAATAGCATCATTGACCGCTGGGATGTTGAGTGACCTAAGAAGCTCCCAATTGATAGACTTCATATCTACGGTCAAGTGATCCTTGCTAAGGATAACGGACTCATACCAATCCGCATTAAACTTGAGCCAAAAACGGATGTCCTCATCAAATTCCTTTTGCCAAAGAGTGGGATCGGTGTACCTTTCCTTGTACACATTGTGAGACCCACTTGTGTAGTCCACCATCTTGACAATGCCCATTTGAGTAGCCGGACGAGGAGGTATAGATGGCCGAAGGATGAAGGATGAGAGGGTGTCCAAAGAGATGTCCTCATAATCATCATAATGATCATCGGGTTGGTGAGCTTGCTTCGTACGGGCGCGATGACCTTGTCTTTTGGACTGACGAGGTGCAGCAGGTGGATTGGTACGTCCACGTCCACGTGGACCTTGAGTGCTAGCTCCCACCTTTCTCTTTCGTTGAGCAAGAGGGACATCATCCTCATTGGACCCTTCCGCGAATGACTTGCTTACCGGCACGACCCATCTGGAGGATAAGAAAGGTTTGCATAAGATGGAAGTGTTGAAAAAGGGAAAAGGATGGCATGATTAAAAGGGTGAAGGGCTCCTGTCAGCACCCCATCGGTACTACCGACACAGGGTCGGTACTACCGATGGGGGCCGACCCAGGGCCCAAACCCTTGAATCCGGGAGATTTGTCCAACCAAAAGATATGAGATCATTGATATGTGTTCTAGGATGGATAAAACGATGATTCCCTAAAAGATTCCCTCTAGAAACAACTACATTGAGAGATCGATCGATGAAGATTTGAATGAGTACCTTGAGGTGTTTCCCGCGAGAATCGATGAACTCCCGGCGAGGATCGGATGTTCCGGAGGATGGAGAATTGAGTGGAGTGGCTAGATTGAGTTTTTCACGGCTGGATTTTGAATCCCCCACTCGGATTAAGCAAGAGGAGAGGGAGGGCGGCTCCAACGGTTGGAAAAAGAGAGGCAGGAACCCTAGGTTTGGCCGCGGGCTATTTATAGCCCAGAGCAAGTTATCGGTAGTACCGATATGGGGTCGGTACTACCGGGGGTCTAGATAAATTACGACAGAGAGTCCTTATTGGTATACCGACCCCGAGTCAGTTCTACCGGAGGGGGCCGGTAGTACCGACACAACGCCGGTTCTACCGAGAAACACCCGAAATTCCCCCAGAGAGCTCTTATCGTTACTACCGGGGTACTGTCGGTTGTACCGGCAAATTAGCCAGAAATGGAGATGGGTTTAGAAACGAGATTGAGTTTGTTGAAGAGAGAGGAGTGTGAACATGTAGAGCACCCATAGGAGTTGGTGACTAGTCACAAACAATCAATCAAAGCTATAGTCACCAACCTCTATGCAAAGATCCAAATTTTTGTAAGACACACACAAAGAGAGGAAAAATAAAACATTTTGCTTCCTATCTAGGTAACAAACAAGGTTTTGTGCAAAAGATCAAGCCAAGTTACGAGAATCTAAGATGTTTAGCTCACTCCTCAAAGCACAAAACCTATGCTCGTCGAGAGGCTTGGTGAAAATGTCGGCAAGTTGCCTTTCGGTGTTTACATGCCGTAAAGCAATGTCACCCTTAGCCTCATGATCCCGTAAGAAGTGGTGTCTAATGTCTATGTGCTTTGTTCTAGAGTGTTGGACTGGATTGTTCGCTAGTTTGATAGCACTCTCATTGTCACACAAGAGTGGAATCTTACTAAACTTGCAACCATAATCACTCAATGTTTGCTTCATCCACAAGAGTTGTGCACAACAAGCACCGGCCGCCACATATTCGGCTTCGGCCGTGGATAAAGCAACCGAATTTTGCTTCTTTGAGCTCCATGACACCAAAGACCTACCAAGAAATTGGCAAGTCCCGGTAGTGCTCTTTCGATCTACTTTGCAACCGGCATAGTCCGAATCGGAGTAGCCAAGTAGATCAAAAGTGGAACCTTTGGGATACCACAAGCCTAGGTTAGGAGTATGAACCAAATATCTAAAGATTCTCTTAACGGCCATTAGATGACACTCCTTAGGATTGGCTTGAAATCTTGCACACATGCACACACTAAGCATTATATCGGGCCTAGATGCACAAAGGTAAAGGAGGGAGCCAATCATGGAACGAAATACCTTTTGGTCGACCGACTTCCTTTCTTCATGGAGATCAAGATGTCCATTTAGTGCCATGGGAGTTTTGATGGGCTTGGAATCGGCCATGTCAAACCTCTTGAGCATATCTTTCACATACTTGGTTTGAAACAAGAAAGTCCCTTCCTTCATTTGCTTGATTTGAAACCCAAGAAAGAACTTCAATTCACCCATCATAGACATCTCAAATCTCTTGGTCATGATCCTACTAAATTCTTCACAAAATTTATCATTGGTAGAACCAAAGATGATATCATCAACATAAATTTGACAAACGAATATATCTTTTCCATTTCTTTGTATGAAGGGAGTAGAATCGGCTTTGCCTATCTCAAAACCATTCTTGAGAAGAAAATCCTTAAGGCATTCATACCATGCTCTAGGAGCTTGTTTGAGCCCGTAGAGCGCCTTATGGAGCTTGTACACATGGTTTGGAAATCTTGAGTCTTCAAAGCCCGGTGGTTGATCCACATAAACTTCTTCTTGGAGAGGTCCATTCAAGAAGGCACTCTTCACATCCATTTGATGAAGCTTGAAATCATGATGGGTAGCATAGGCCAAAAGAATACGAATTGACTCAAGCCTTGCTACCGGAGCATAAGTCTCTCCAAAGTCCAAGCCTTCAACTTGAGTGTAACCCTTGCCAACAAGCCTTGCCTTGTTCTTTGTGACAACACCAAATTCATCTTGCTTGTTCCTAAAAACCCATTTGGTGCCGATCACATTTTACTTGGGTCTTGGTACCAACTCCCAAACTTCATTTCTCTTGAAGTTGTTTAATTCTTCCTCTATTGCAATAATCCAATCCGGATCCTCAAGAGCTTGTTCCACACTAAGAGGTTTCAAGGAGGAAACAAACGAGTAAAATGCACAAAAATTTGACAATCTAGATCGAGTTGTTACCCCTCTTTGAATGCTCCCAAGTATGTTGTCAACGGGATGATCTCGTTGAACAATTTGATGTACCCTTGGGTGTGATGCTTGAGATTGACGTTGAATGGGTCCATCATCATCATCTTCACTTTGTGGAGTATCGCCTTGAGCTTCATCACTTAGTTCTCCCCCTTGATCAAAGTCCCGTGCATGATCGTCACCATGAACTTGGCTCTCATCTTGATGATCTTGAGAACTAGGTGGTTCCACTCTTGTTGATGATGATGGATCTTGAGTGCTTGTGTCAACCGGAGTTTGTACTTGAATCTCACGAGGCATCACTTCACCGGTTCCCATTCTCAAGATTGATATGCTTGGGGGCTCTTCATCATCTACAAGGTTTTCACTAACTTGCTCTCGTTGAGAGCCGTTGGATTCATCAAATTTTACATCTACCGTGGTCTCAACACAACCGGTGGTTTTGTTGAAAAAAAGATAGGCATGCTCATTAGTTCCATAACCAAGAAGAAAACCTTCATCAACCTTGGATGCAAACTTTGAGGCTTTGGGTTTCTTGTTAAGTATGAAACACTTACACCCAAAGACCCTAAAGTAATGCACACTAGGCTTCTTACCGGTGATGATTTTGTAGGGTGTCTTGTTCAAATTACTTATGGAGGTAGAGTCGGTTGGCGGCATGGCATGCGGTGTTGATGGCTTCCGCCCAAAATGAGTCCGGAGTCTTGTACTCATCAAGCATTGTCCTTGCCGCTTCAATCAATGTACGGTTCTTCCTCTCAACGATGCCATTTTGTTGAGGTGTATACGGAGCGGAGAGTTCATGCTTGATGCCTTCTTCATCTAGGAACTCTTCAACTTGAGTGTTCCTAAACTCCGAGCCGTTGTCACTTCTTAAGTTCTTGACCTTGAGCTCGAACTCATTTTGAACTCTTCTAATGAACTTCTTCACAATTCCCTTTGCTTCACTTTTATCTTGCAAAAAGAATACCCAAGTGAAACGGGAAAAGTCGTCAACAATTACTAAACCGTATTTGTTACCACCGATGCTTATGTAGGCAATTGGTCCAAATAAGTCCATGTGTAGTAGCTTCAATGGTCTTGATGAGGATAGGATGTTCTTGGCGGGATGATGAGCTCCAACTTGCTTCCCGGCTTGGCATGCACTACATAACCTATCTTTCTCAAAAACAACATTTGTTAGTCCTAGGATGTGCTCGTCTGTTTGAAGTTTGGCCAGGTTCCTCATGCCAGCATGGGCTAGTCGGCGATGCCATAGCCAACCCAAGTCGGATTTTGCCACTAAGCAAGCCTTAGGGTCCACCTTTACTTTTGTGAAATCCACATAGTAAAGCTTTTCCTGTAAATGACCCGCAAAGACAATAGAGGAATCCTCCCTTCTAGAGACGGTCACACCCTCATGAGTAAAGAGACAATTGTATCCTTTCTCACAAGGTTGTGAAACCGACAACAAGTTGTACCCCAACCCTTGCACATGATAAACATCTTCAATTGAATTTCTTGTTGAGATAGCAATTTTACCTAAACCAATGACATCTCCTTGACCATTGTCTCCGTAGATGATAGTTTCCGTAGGGTTGTCATAATGATCAAGGGATGCAAATAAGCCCTCATCTCCGGTCATATGATTAGTGGCACCACTATCAATCAACCATGCACTTCCACCGGAGGAGTAGGCCTACAAAACAAGTTTAAGCTTTTGGTTTAGGTACCCAAAATGATTTGGGTCCTTGGAGATGCATAAACTTTTGGAACCCACACACTCTTCCTCATGGCCTTCATGGCATAGGCCCCAACATACTTGACTACTATTTTACCATTGTGCTCCAAGGTTACGATGTAGTCACTCGTGTAGTTGGAAGAGGGCTTGTGCTCAACCACATTCTTCGATGCCTTTGGTGGAGAGTTAACTCCATCATTTCCTTTTGTGGTGTTCACCATCTTTGGCATGTCCTTGGTTGTGGTAGAGGTGGTGACTCCATGGGCAATGTCCATGATAGTGTTGAGGTAGCCACCCTTGTTCCACAAGGGAAACTCATGTCGTTTCACCACCACTCTACCATTGACTTTGTTGTTCTTGCGATGCCCAAGTCCTTTCTTGTCAACTACTTTGGGGATGGACTTGGCACCAATGTTGCCTTGTGTAATCATCATGTTCAATCGAGCAATTTCCTTGTCCTTGCTCTTAATTTTCTCTTCAAGTCTTTCATGGTTAGTCTTGAGAGCATTTATATCAATGTTAACACAAGAAGAACAAGCTTTCCTAGTGGAGGCACTAGAGTCCAATCTTGCCGTTGGAGTGACTTTGGTGCTTTCCCAAAGACTACTAAAGTTAGCTTCAAGAGTTTTGTATTTCTCCGTCAAGCATGAGAGGCTTGATTGAAGCTCACTATGAGTAGCCTTTAGGGAAGCTAGAGATTCATTTGCCAAAGTTTAATCCTTTGACATCCTCTTGTTGGAATCATTGGCCAAGGACAAGTCCGTGGTCAACTTTTCAACCTTAGCCTTCTCCTCGGTAAGAGATTTTTCTAGAGCAAGGTTTCTTTCCTTTTCAAGGATAAGCAAGTCTTCTTGCTCATGAAGAATCTCCTTCTTTTTCTCTAGTTTGTCCAAAAGCCTTTTAATTTCCTTGTGGCCCTTTTTACGAAATTACTTTATCATGTTGTTCTCTATTTCCTTTTCCTCATCTATGTTTTCTATGTCACTACTAGGTGTGGATGAAGAGGAGATTGGAGAAGATGGGACGGTAGATTCTTGTACCTTGCTCCCCCTTACCATGAGAAAAAAGTGAGAGTGGTCTTCATCATCGGAGAGGCTGTTGAAAAGGCGTGGTGAAGATGTGCCTTGTGCCATGGCAACGGTTGCCATGCCTTGCTTCTTTGGTTTTGCCATGCCTTGCTTCTTTGGTTCCTCATCTTCATCACTTGAGTCCCATTGTTGACCCACGTGAGCACGCCCTTGATACTTGTTCTTGTACTCTTGCTCCTCTCTTTGAATTTCTTCTCTTCCTCACTTTTGTTCTTGTTCTTGGGGCACTCGGCAATAAAGTGTCCATACTCTCCACACTCATAACACTTTCTTTGTGACTTCTTCCTTCTTTCATCTCCACCTTTTCTTGAGGTTCTTGACTTCAAGAATTTCTTGTACTTCCTTATGGCAAAGGTGGTTTCTTCATCTGTGCTTTCTTCTTTGCTAGTGTCTTCCTTTTTGCTCTTGGAGGGCTTGGGCTTCTTTTCAACAACTTCACTAGAGCTACCTTTGAGAGCTAGACTCTTGCCCATCTTCAAAGTTAAAGACTTCTCTACATCTTGGTCAACAAGTTCTTGATGCAATATTTCTCCAAGAAGTTGAGTGGGAGTCATTGTTGGGTATCTTGGATCCCTTCTTATCATTTGCGTCAAGTTCTTGTCCTTAGGGGCAAAAGCTCTTAGCAACTTCTTTGTGACCTTTGAGTCATCCCAATCTTTACTTCCAAGAGCTCTAATGTCCGAGACAAGTACCATGAGCCTATCATACATTTCTTGTACGGTCTCTCCATCCTTCATGAAGAATAGCTCAAGCTCTCCGTTGATTAGGTCCATCTTCCCTTGTCTCACATGTTCGGTTCCCTCATGTGCTTCCTTGAGTGTATCCCAAATCATCTTGGAAATTTTGATGTTCCGCACCTTGTTGAATTCTTGTGCACACAAGGATCCCGTGATGACTCTTGTAGCTTGGACATTGCGGCGAAGGTCTTGCTCATGCTCAATTGTGAGAGCTTATCCTTCGGCGGGAATTGTCACACCTACAACCACAATCTTCCAAAGAGAAGGGTGAAGCCCGTAAAGGTGCATTTGCATATCATAAGCCCATTTGGGATAGTCCTTCCCATCAAAATGAGGAGGCTTTCCCAAATGCACGGAATAGAATTTCGTTAGAGTTGTTGCCCGGGAATTGCGCGTAGTTGTGGGGCACTTCGTAGAAGCCGGAGTGAGTGTACTTGGCTTGCTCCTTCTTGATCATATTCTTGAGGAGCTTCTTGGCCATCTTCTTGGACTTCTTCTTCTTCTTCTTAGCCTTTCTTCTCTTCTTTGACGCCTTCTTTGCCGCATTGTCATCATCCTTGACATCTTCATCGCTTGAGTCAGAGTCCGAGTCAGAGTCGGAATCCGATGATGAGTCGTCGGAGCTATCGACGTTGGATGGTGTTCGGCTTGGGCCTTGTCGATGAGGTCGCCGACTTGAGCAGCCTTGAGCTCTCTCTTGAGCTTCTTCTGCGGCAATTTCTTCGGCGGTTGGGTTGCTTCCAATCCCCGACATCTTGATCCCTTAGCGGTTAAGACTAAATCAAGGGATTAGGCTCTGGTACCAATTGGAAGGACCTTGTGATGCCTAGAGGGGGGTGAATAGGATCACTTCAAATTTCTGAAACAAAAGCAGCGGTTAAAGCACCTGTCGGTACTACCGACGTGGTGCCAGTTCTACCGAGGGGTCTCGGTACTACCGGTACCAGGTCAGTACTACCGACAGGGTAGAGTTGACTAAAACGAAATTTGAATTCTGCAGCGATTTTTGCAATTCTATTTGAAACAAAGTCTTACCTTAGATCCTAAGAACCACCTGCAACTACAGAGATGAGTTGGAAAGCAACAAAATGATAGATCAGGCTAAAACAAGTTCTAGGGTTAGATAGAAACAAAGAATTCAATCAAGCAAAGGAGACACAAAGATTTAATCCGAAGTTCACACCCACAAAGGATGCTACGTCTCCGTTGAGGATCCCACAAAGGGAGGGCAATCACCAAGAGCCTCTTTTCCTCTTCCAACCCCCACAAAGGAAGATTGGTGCTCACTAAGAATTCTCCACCAAGGAGAGGGTAATACAAACGATCCCGGGTGCACCACACAAAGAGGGCACTCGCGGGCGACGCCTACTCGTCTAGAAGCAAGCTTCAAGAGTAACAAATGCAAACCAAAAGCCCGGAGATGCTTCAAGTGCTCTTGAGAAGGTGAGAAACGATGGGGCTCTCAAAGCTTGTGCACACTTCACTAGAAATCACCTCTCTACTCAAACCCTAGCTCAAGGGAACCAAGGATTAGTCCTAGAGGATAGGGAAAAGGTGGAGTGAATGCTTGAGGAAGTGTTTGTCTTGTGGTTGGTCAGCAATGAGTGAGGAGGGAGAAAGGGGTTTAAATACTAAGGCTCAAAAACTAGCCGGAACTGTGCTGAGTCGACCATCCTCGGTACTACCGACACGGTGTCGGTACTACCGAGGGGTTTCCTAGAAACCTAACAGTGAAGCTTTATCAGTAGTACCAACACTGGGTCGGTAGTACCGACCCCCTGGCTAAAACTCGCCAGTGAAGCCATATCGGTATACCGACCCTAGGTCGGTACTACCAAGGGGGTTGCCAGTAGTACCGACGTGGTGTCGGTACAACCGACAAAGACTGAGAATTTGGGAAAAGAATAGCAATTGTGCGCGTGCCAACTCTCAACTCTTCTCACTCACTTGGATCACCTTCTAGTGCACTTTTAGCATCTCTTGGCTATCGATTCGCATCCCCCTTTATAGTACGGTGTTTCTTATACTCAAATTCAAAAATAAAATCAAAATAAGCCTTGATTCGAGTTGAAAACCACGTCTTGGAGTTGGGGGCCTTCCTTCGGTGAAACCATAAGAGTTTCATTCACCTAAGTCCTGCACACATCTTGATCAAGAATTAAATACCACAAATTGTGCTTGTCATTATCACCAAAACAATTGGGGGACAAGATGCACTTTCAATCTCCCCCTTTTTGGTGATTGATGACAACCACAATTTTGATTTATAAAAGATGTGTGTATCCATTTATCGAAAGTGAAACTCCTCCTAAATGTGTGCTTCGACTTTTATTAAGGCCTTAGATGCCTATCACACATTTAGAAGTCTTTTCACTCTCAATTTGCATACACAAGTGCATAAGTGTGATATAGAAACCGTGATGCACATGACATGAAATGCAAATCATCAAAGTGAGAAACAACAAGCATCACAAGTAGATAATCAAGGTTCCACACTAGCACAAATAAGTCTTACAAATTTAAAAAGGTTCACCAACCATCACACCACACAAATAGGTTCATACATGTCCACAATTTCTAGGATAGATAGATAGATATGGAGATACACACCACCCCCACATGGATAAATTGTGAGCACACTCCCCCTTTGGCATCAAGCGCCAAAAAGAGGAGGCCATTCAATCATCATAATCATGTGGAGAGTGGGCAGCCGGAGGAGAGTCGTCGTCATCGATCTCACCACCACCAACGTCCTCATCGTCGATGTCGGCCGGGGGAGCTCCATACATCATGGATGTGTCGCCGTAGATCTCCCAAGGATTGTAGAAGGTTGGTGGAGGAGGAAAGTCCATAGGCTCGCAGACGGGAGAGTGCTCGATGTTGTGTTGAGCGAGCAAGGCCTTTTGACGAGTCTCCAACTTGATGAGCTGCTCATCAACGTGCTGCCGGTGAGCACAAATCTCCTATGCATTGTGCTTACCCACATTGAAACAAGCAAAGAGGCCCTGAGATAGAAAGTTGAATATACTCTTCTTCTTTCCCAGGGGAACGGTGCCTCTAGGTGCGGATGGCCCACGAGAAGACGATGTGGCTCATAGGAAGATGGGCCACCGGAGGAGGTGCCACCACCGGGAGCGGGACGAGGAGGGGCATGCTTGCTAAACTTGAGGAGGCGCTCAATGTTGCCCTTGTTTGGATTGTACCAAGAGTGACTTTTATCGGTGAGAATATCAACTCCCGTCACCTCACAAATCATCTTGAAGATCCAAGGAGCATATTGGCAACTCTTGTTTGCAGACACGGAGCACACAATAATTTCCTCCCAAATGAAATCAAATATGCTAAAGTCTTCTTTTCCCGGTGCCATCCTCACAAGAATTTCTTTGGCCACATTGGAGATGTTGGTATTGTCACCGATCTTAGGAGTGAGAGTGTAGCAAAAAAGTTGGTTCAACATCCTATAGACCGGTTTCATTCCATGAGTGGTACCAAACTCCACCTTGCCATACATGGAATCATACATGAAAGTCATCTCACTATCAAGCGGAAACTCCCCACCATGAAGCTTGAGGCGACCAAGATCCTCCTCACCAAATCCAAGAATTTGAGAAAATCGCTCATACGAGACGGAGAGGGGCTTGCCTTGAAGGAGCCAATTGAAGGTCCTTGTTTCACGACGGATATAGAGATTGGCATAGAATTGAGCGACCACTTCTTCATTCCAATCATAGTTGATTGCCATCACGTTGGTCATCCCCTTGGAATGACAAATATCAATAGCATCATTGACCGTCGGGATGTTGAGTGACCTAAGAAGCTCCCAATTAATAGACTTCATATCTACAGTCAAGTGATCCTTGCTAAGGATAACGGACTCATACCAATCCGCATTAAACTTGAGCCAAAAACGGATGTCCGCATCAAATTCCTTTTGCCAAAGAGCGGGATCAGTGTACCTTTCCTTGTACACATTGTGAGAACCCGATGTTGCTTCACAGCACCACCGGTTGATCATGAGGTGAGAGGGGTCTATTGGCTGCCTGGCAATCAAAGTCGAGTAAAGCCAATTCAACTCCGTGTCGGATACCTTTGTTTCTCTCATTATCCCCAAAATCCTTTTGCACATCCATGAGTGAAACACTCAGATGATGGGGTTCTGGATAGCATTTGTTTGTTGGTGGGATCCCCCCACGATCATATTCGAAAAACCGTCCAACATGCCTTCCGGCACGCCCACTAGTTCCGGAGCTCCCTTTTGAAAACCGAGTAGTTCCCTAATATATTCATAGGGAACCACTTGTTGAATTCCCTCCAAATGGAATGAGAGACTCGGCACCCCTTCATCAAGGATAGGCGCCATGGTCATGAGAATTTCCAAGGCGAATTCCTTGTGGGTGTTTGCCGACACCCCGTTGGAGAATTGCACCCATCCTAGGTGTCCCGAACTTGAAAGAACTCCTCTCGTCGTTAATGTCAAACTTGATCTCCCCCTTGCCGACGTCAATGGTAGCTCCCACAGTCTTGAGGAAAGGCCCCCCAAGGATGAGTGGTGGCTTCTCCCTCTCTCTCATCTCGAGTACCACAAAGTCGACAGGGATGAAGTGGTGTCCGACCTTCACGGGCACAGCTTCGGTGATGCCCAAGGGGTAGCGAATGGAGTTGTCACCCAACTCCAAGCACATGCCCGTAGGCTCTAATGGTAGGCGTAGCTTCTCGAACACATCTCTTGGCATGACTCTCATACTTGCTCCAAGGTCGCATAATGCCTTCTCAAACTTGAATGAACCGATAGAACATGGAATCATCGGGCATCCAGGGTCCTTTTGCTTCTCTAGTCCATTTGCAATAGCAGCACTACATTGCTCGGACATCTTGACATGATCTACCCCGAGTGTTTCTATCTCATACTTGTTTGCAAGAATATCTTTGAAGTAACGAGAATATGTAGGAACTTTAAGGGCATCCAATAGCAGTATGTTGATGCTTAACCTACGCACAACCTCCACAAAATTCTCAAAATGATTATCAAGTTTACCTCGGAAGTAGTGTGGCTTGAGTTGCGGTATCTTCGTGTCTTCTCCCGGCGTCTCAAACTCGGGCTCTTTGGTGACGATCTCGGTAACCTCCTCCTTAGCAAATTCATTCGCCTCGGCGGATGGTTTAGGCTTCCTTACTCCCGCGGAATGTTCCGAATCTTTAGTCTCCTTCCCCGAATGAGTTTGAATGGCCTTCACCGTCTCGGGACCTTGAGGTTGTCCCAGAAGCTTCCCTTCATTAGCAGATAGGTACCCGGCAAGTTATCCCACTTGCGTCTTGAGCATCTTCATCATGTTGAGCACTTGATGATTGGAGCTTCCGACCTCCGTCACCTTGCTATCGATGTTCTCCAACACCTTGTCTATGGTTTTGAACTTGGTGACGGTGTCCTTGTTGATCTTAGCTTACTCGTCCATGAAGTCCTTAAATTGTATACAAAGCGGAACCGAATTCAAAATGGATGAGCTTGCATTAAATTGAGGTCTACCTTGCCCATAGAGGAAGTTAGGCAAATCCCCCTTCCTCATGTAGTCGAGCACCTTGGCTTCCTCCGGGCAATCCTTTTGGACATGGCCATATTCTTCGCACTCTTCACATGTGGATCTTGCTTCGGCAGCTTTTAAATTTTGAGCTTCTTTCTTCTTTATCTCCATGTTCTCCAACCTCTGCATAAGCGAATCAATCTTGCCTTCAAGTATGTCTTCCTTCTCCACTTGCAAGACTCCTTTGATGTTCCCCATGGGTTGAACCAGAAGTAAGCGTTTGGACGACGCCCATGTGTCATTGTCCGCGACCTTCTTGAATAGAGTGAAAGCTTGGGTTGGCGTAAGTTCGATGATGGATCCTCCCGTTGATGCATCGATGATCGTCCTTGATGCCATGGTGAGTCCTTGATAGAACTTTTGAACGAGATCCTCCTTCAGGAACTTGTGATGTGGAACCTCCTGAGTGTACTCATTGAAGCACTCGAATGCATCCAATATAGTCTTTGTAGGATATTGAGCAAAAGTAGCAATCTTATTGCGCAAGCTTTGAGTTCTACCCGGTGAGTAGTATTCCTTCATGAAGGCCCTCAACAATGTGTCCCAATTTTGCACCGTCTCCACTGGTTGAGAGTAGAACCATTGCAAAGTCTTCCCAAGTAACGAGAACGGAAAGAGCCTCAACCTCATTTGATCTTGAGTCACCCCGTCCATGTTGAATGTTTGACAAAGTTGAATGAACGCTTGGAGGTGAAGGTTCGGATCTTCTTTACCGGTGAAGGGTGAATGTTGCACCATGTGGATTGATGAGGTCTTGATCTTGAACGGCCTTCCGCTCTCCGCGAGGTTCAAGATTGGTAGGTCGACGATGTCCGGGGTGCATAGCTCCCCGATCTTGCGCTCTGACTACGGTTGTTCTCCCATTGGTGGAAGTCGATTCTCCCTAGGGCTTTGAGGTGGTGATTCCTTTGGAGACTCCAACGATCCCTCGGCCTCCGCTTTTGGATCTGCAAATTCCAGCTTTTTAGCTTGTGCTTCACGTCTCCTTAGCCTGTAAAGTTTTTCTGGATCATCCACAAAATTATCGGCTTTGTTGGAGAGGTAGTCGTCCATCTCCTGTTAGGGTTATTAATAAACAAAATATATACAAAACGAAAAATAAAACAAACCTAAGAAAACAAGGGTTAGATAAACTGGATTACATTTATTTTGAGGATGATCAAAAGTTAGTAGATGCAAAAACAACAAAAGAAAATTGAAAAGTATTCAAAAAAAGCAATAAAAGATTGAATCTTGATCACTTATTCCCCGACAACGGTGCCAGAAAAAGGGGTGTGTTGACGGTGTATATTCGTATCAAACTTCAATTGGACTTGCAAGCGGACAAGTCCGCCGTCGTAGTCAAGGGACCCTTCTTCCCTCAAGTGTGAACCCAAGGTATCGAATCCGTGGAACAAATGTGTGATGCAAGATTCAATCTAAAAAAAGTCGAGAACTTTGATCTTCAAAGGGGAATCTTATGCATCTAATCTAGAGAACATCATGAAAACGAATTAATCTATGAAAACCGGAGGTAGCAAGAGGTAGAGAGAAACAGATAAACCAATCTAAAGAGATTGGATCAAGCCTTCGTTGAAGTTCTGATCAAAGAAGAAGTAACCAAGTTCAATCTCATAAAAAGTATCTTTAAACCACGGTTTCTCGTCCGACTCCGAAAAGGCCCGCCTTTTAGAGCCACCATTCTGCCACAACGCACCCCTATTCGTGTGGGTTAGTCTAGGGCGAGTCCAAAGGACAAGTTAAAATCTCACGGAAGGTCAGGTATGCACCTCTCGCCACCACAGCTACAAGAACACCCTCAATGATCTATCTCAAGAACAGATCTTAAGATACGAAAAGCCGATTGAAATCAAAATCGTAGGAGAAACACTCGATCGCTAGAAATCGGAAATCAACTTGATAATTCAACATAATACATGATACATGAATCAAGATCACCACCGGGATCCTACCTCGATCTTGCTTCTAGCTCCTTGAACTCCGACGTGGTCTTCCTTGCAAGGTTCCCACGCCGGCTAGGGAAATCCTAGTCAACTAGCTTGACCCTCTCCTCTCCGAGATGGTGTTCCTCTCTTCTCTGCTCCTCGGCGGCGGATGGTGAATGAGTTCATGTGTGGCGCCTGGCCTCGGGGCTATAAATAGCCTGAATGGCGGCTAGTTCAAAGGGGGGCCGACTGGGCCTCGAAGTGGGCTTGGCCAGCCGACCTGGACCCACTTCGGCCCAGCCTGCGGCCTCCTTTGCTCGGTGTTGCTTCCCAAGTCTTCTAGAGTATTCCCCCAACTGCATGTGGGCCCTTGACGTCAGTTTCTCCACGGTTTAGATGAACCTCCTTGTCCCGCAAGATTCTGCATTTTCTGTCCGGGTCCTCGTAGTTCTCCATCTTCACGGGTTTGGTCCTTGGGCTTCTTGTAGTCATGTTCACTTCATTGCTCAACTTGTACCGGGCTTCGAGGTCTTGTCACGAGGTGCTTAATGAACTTTACCTAAAAGTCTTGCTTTCAATGCTAAATTCCTACACAAACACTAAACTCCAAAACTGACATGCACAAATGAACTTGTTATACCAAGGGGGTTAGTACCAATGGATAAGATATAAAATTCATGCCAACACAGAAGGTAAACTCGTGGCTAGGTTGACGGAATTTCACCGTCAACAATTATAGATTGCTCAATGATGTTACTATCAAGAATAAGTACCCATTGCCCCGTATTGATGATTTGTTCGATCAGATGAGAGGTGCTAAGGTATTCTCAAAGATTGACTTACATTCTGGTTATCATCAGATGAATATCAGATTATCAAATATTCCTAAGACTGCATTCACCACAGGTATGGACTCTATGAGTACACAGTCATGTCTTGTGGATTGACTAATGCACCTGCCTACTTCATGTATCTGATGAACAAAGTGTTTATGGAGTACTTGGATAAGTTTGTTGTGGTGTTCATCGATGATATATTGATTTACTCCAAGAATGAGGAGGAGCATCAGGAGCACCTGAGGCTTGTGTTGCAGAAGCTGAGAGAGCATCAGTTGTATGCGAAGTTTAGCAAGTGTGACTTTTGGTTGAAGGAAGTCTCTTTCCTTGGGCATGTCATCACCGATGGAGGTATTTCAGTTGATCCGGCAAAGGTCAGTGATGTGTTGAAGTGGGAACCGCCACAGACTGTCAAGGAGATCAGGAGTTTCCTTGGTCCTGTAGGATATTATCATCGGTTCACTGAAGGGTTCTCTAAAATAGCGAAGCCTCTTACATCGCTATTAGAGAAGGATAAAGAGTTCAAGTGGATTACTGCATGCCAAGCAAGTTTTGAGGAATTGAAGAAGAGGTTGACCTCAGCTCCGGTCCTAGTGATGCCAGACCTGCAAAAGAGCTTTGATATCTACTGTGATGCGTCCCGACAAGGTTTAGGTTGTGTTCTCATGCAGGAAGGTCATGTTATAGCCTATCCATCTCGACAGTTGAGGAAGCATGAGCTGAATTATCCTACCCATGATCTGGAGTTAGCAGTAGTGGTTCACGCATTGAAGATTTGGAGGCACTATGTCATGGGAACCACGTGCCAGATTGATAAAAATCATAAGAGTTTGAAGTACATCTTCACCCAGAAGGATTTGCATCTAAGACAGCGTCGCTGGTTAGAGCTGATCAAGGATTATGATTCGGAGATACACTATCATCTTGGGAAGGCAAACTTGGTTGCAGATGTTTTGAGTTGGAAGGGACATGCCAACATGGCATTGGCATTCCAGTTGCTAGAAGAGTTGATGAAGGAGTTTGAGAAGCTCAATCTGGGGATGGTTTCTCATACTAAGGGAGTTGCCTTAGAGGTAGAGTTTGTCTTGGAGCAGGAGATACGCAAAGGATAAGCGGAGGATATAGAGATAAAGGAAATCAGAGAGGCTATGGAAAAAGGTAAAGCCCCGGATTTCACAGAGGGTGGTCAGGGAACCATATGGTTTATGAACAAGATTTGTGTGCCTAATGTGGAAGATCTCTGAAAGACCATCTTAAGAGAGGCTCATGATTCAGCTTACTCCATTCACCCTGGCAGTACTAAGATGTATTAGTATCTCAAGCAGAGGTATTGGTGGTACGAAATGAAGAGGGATGTGGCAGCCCATGTGGCATTGTGTGACACCTACCATAGAGTTAAAGCTGAGCATCAAAAATCGGTTGGATCACTTCAACCATTAAAGGTGCCTGAATGGAAGTGGGAAGAGCTTAGTATGGATTTCATAGTGGGATTGCCACGTACACCAGCTAGGTATGATTCTATATGGGTATAGTGGACCGATTAACTAAAGTAGCTCATTTCATCCCTATGAAGACTACTCATTTAGGTGCAAGGTTGGCAGGACTGTATATGTCCCGGATAGTGTGTTTGCATGGCATAACTAAAAAGATAGTATTCGACAGTGGTACTCAATTCACATCTCATTACTAGGAGAAGCTTCACGAATCCATGGATACAAAGTTGAATTTTAGTTCAGCTTATCACCCACAAATAGATGGACAGACTGAGGGGACTAACCAGATTCTGGAGGACATGTTGAGTCTATGCTCTTAAGCATGGAGGCAGTTGGGATAAGAATCTACCATATGTTGAGTTGTCTTACAACAACAGCTATCAGGCTAGTCTCAAGATGGCACCCTTCGAGGCATTGTATGGACGAAAGTGTAGAAAACCTTTGTATTGGAGCCAAACGGGAGAGAGTCAGTTATTTGGAACTGATATCATTATGGAAGTAGAGAGGCAAGTTTAGATCATAAGGGAAAACTTAAGGACCGCTCAATCTAGATAGAAAAGTTATGCAAACGGAAAAAGGAGAAACGTGGTTTTTCAGGAGGGTGACTATGTGTACCTAAAAGTGTCACCGGTTAGAGGTTTGTGTAGATTCAAGGTAAAGGGGAAGTTGCCACCTCTCTTTATCGGACCCTTCAAGATCTTAGAGAAAGTAGGAGAAGTAGCTTATAGGTTGGAGTTACCAAATCAGCTCTCGGATGTGCATGGTGTGTTGGATATCTCTCAGTTGAAAAAGGGTCTCAAACCTCATGATAAGGAGCCAATACCTATGGACAGATTGAATGTTAAGGAGGGTCTCTCCTACACTGAACGTCCCATCAGGATCTTGGATACTCTAGCACGGGTTACAAGGAATTGATTCATTAAAATGTGAAGGTGCAGTGGAGTAATCATGCAGAAGATGAGGCAACGTGGGAAAGAGAGGATGAACTGAAGGCAGATTATCCCGATATTTTTGTTGATCCATCCGAATCTCGAGGACAAGATTCATCTTAAGGGGGTAGGATCTGTAACACCCTAAATTCCAACTATTGCTTTTAATAAAATTTTTCTTAGCAACAATGCTTATGTTTAAGGATTTATAAGGTTTTATTTCATTTTTCTAGGCATTTAATTATTTTTTAATAAATTAATAAACTATAGGGGTTTATTGTTGCATTCATGTTGGAGTACCGTTTTCGATTGTTTGAATTCAAATTAGTGTTTGAATTCAATTGTTTGATGCTTTTAATTTTAGCAGAACCTATCCTTTCCCTCCCCTTCTTTTTAATCTTTTGGCCCGGTTTCGCGTGAAGCCCAGCAACCAGTAAGTATGGTTTTGCCCCCCTAGACTCCTTTGCTTTTGCCGCGTGCGCCTTCCTTCCAGTCCAGCAGGCCGCAACCCAGTTGGCCCAGCCAGCCCGCACCGTCGTCCCCGTTCTCGGTCGCTGCCATGTGGGCCCGCATCGTCATCCCCCACCTCCGGATCGACCCCGAGACGCAGCCGAGTCCGACCGAGCCAACCGCCTCCCGCGCCACGTCCTGGTCCCGGGCCTGCACGCCGAGGTTGCCCCCTTGGCCTTTATAGTCACTGCCACCTCTCCACCCTAGGGTTTTCGCCCTACCTGCATATACCAGTGTCGATGCCGCCACCAAACCCTAGCTCAAGGCCGCCACAGTTGATCTCTGGCTCCATCGCCCCTCCGCCGGCGTGAAGTAAATTCAGAGCACTGTCGTGAGGTGAGGAAGTTGAGCGTGCTGCTCTTTCATGTCCTTATGCCCTGAACCGCCGGCAAAAAGTCGCCGGAGTTGCAGCCGTGTCGCCGTCCGCCCCCACGAGATGTGTGTCACCTTCGTCACGTAAACCACCGCAAGAACCCTCCGGTTCAATTCGCGAGCTTCCCCTCTAGCTCCTAGGCATAACCCCACCTTGATTCTTGGTCGGTTACTCGATTTTAAGTTGAAGGACCAGATTGGCGACTAGAGAGGGGGGGAGTGAATGGGAGCCGATAAAAATTTTTCCTCAAAAGAACTCGGTCTATATCCCAATCGCAACTCCGACGGGTCACACACGAACAAGATGAAGCACACAAACCTCTCTCGAGACCCTAGGAATAAAGCTTGAAAGGATAAGAAGCAAAGCAGAAGCAAACACGGAGGAAGACGGACCAAAACAAGGTTACCACTCCCCTACCGGATCATCCGGAACCAACCTCCGGATCACCCGGAAGCTAACAGTACCATACTGGGTCACCCGGCCCTTACCTCCGGATCACCCTACAGCCAACATTGCTATACCGGGTCACCCGGGCCTTACCACCGGATCATCCGGGGCAGCCCAGAAAACAGGCCGCGAAACAACCCCAAACTTTCAATCGATGGATCTCCCAAACTGCTTGGAGTCTTGAGACAAAATTTTGGGGAGATATCATGAGCACCCGAAAGGGAAGATATGCCCCAAAACTTTCGGCCTCTAGCTCCCTATAACTCCGGGAATCGCATATCTTGGCCAAGAACACTATGAACTAGGGTTCATCCAAAAATCAATGAATCAAAGGGAAAATCCAGCGTTTGAGGGGTCAAGATCATCCACAAAGAGGCACAAGACACTCACCCATGATCCCCTCAAAGAAATCTAGAGAGAGACACCCTCATATCGACGAATCGAGCGACAAACAAGAATACCACAAAAAGGCTCCGAAAATTACCAAAAAAGAGAAACAGGAGGAGCAAAAAGAACACTTGAGGAATCACGCCAAACCTTCTATACACGCCATGAAAGATTCATACAAGGTCTAGCTTGCCTCCTCAACATCCATCCCTCTCTCAAGATCTCACCATAAAGCTCTCAAGCTAGTCCTATGGAAAACCTAGGAAAAATAGGAAGGGAAATAGCAAAGGGAAATGAGCTAGGGTTTCAAGAGATGGCTGGCATCCTCTCTCCTCTAAGTATATATGGGGACAACCGAAAGACTAAAATACCCCTAAAGCCTAAACTAGGATACAGCCCAGCAAGGGCACTTTGGGAATATGTCTTTGTAACACCATCGGACGGATGCCCTGCGACCGCCCTTCGCGTAGCCTCAATGCAAGCCTTGCGATCCCGACGCGTGTCCTCCGCTTCGAAGCTTCTCGGCGCACCCGGATCCCGTCTCTGCCCGCCGAGCCTCTGGTCTTGGTTTTGTGACTCAACCAAGTAACCTGGCTGGTTTTTTGGTGAACCGCCGCAAATCCCGCGTGCAGACTTCGGTTGTGAACCGCTACCCTGCACCAGCTCCGATCGATGACTTTGTCTTGCTTTTCTTGCCACCATGCGGCCCGCACTTGACCCCACTAGCCACCGGGTCCCTCGAGTCAGGCCTACTTGTCTCTCCACTCCTCAGAGGCCCCGCAAGGCATAGACCTTTCGCGCCCACTCTTCACCTGCACCAATGCAAATCAAGCCGCAACCTGCACTTTCAATACTCAGCCAAAAGTGAGTCCACACCACGTTGTCAATCACTCATCACAGCCAGGAGTGACCATCCACCGGTCCTCGGACGTTCCGGTCCTCATGAGTAATGCCGGCGAGGTCCGCCGCTAGGCGCCGCAGCTTGCCGACGCTCGCAGCGCCGCCGCTGCCGTCTGCCAGCCATCACGAGATGTGTGGCCCAGATTCGATCTGACCTCGGAGTCAAATGGGAGCATACTGGTCAACCCACACAGTTGTCACCACTTTTGCAAAACAGTCCCCCTGTTTCCCTTGTTTCACGATCCAGTCCTTCCCTAGTTCAAAGTTCTCTCAGATAGGTCCTTAGAAGTTTAGTTATCCTGCATAAACCTCGTACACCTCATAACTTTTGCGTTTTAGCTCCGTTTTTAGCGTTCTTTATATCCCTGTGTTCGTATCGACGAGTAGATTAGTATAGCGAAGCTTTTGTTTCTGTTTGAGATGATTGGTGTATTGTTTTCTTATTTTATTGTATTGTCTCTTGCATATGAATGTGTGATGCGTAGAGGACGAGCAGTTCGAGGGATTTTCTGAAGGAGAAAATTTGAAGACTCTGAGGTGATTCTTGAGTAGATCAAGCTGTACATGGTGTGCCTGAAGCCTTAAGGCCTTAGTGGCTGACCGGCAATCGTCTTCGACCCTCCAAGTTGGTGTGGAGTGGTGAGGACACACAGGGGACTTCCTTGGTGGAGAAGCTCCTTAGTGGAGGCGACATCAAGGTGATGTAACACCCTAAATTCTAACTGTTCCTTTTAATAAAATTTTGCTTAGCAACAATGCTTATGTTTAAGGATTTATAAGGTTTTATTTAATTTTCCTAGGTATTTAATATTTTTAATAAATTAATAAACTATAGGGGTTTATTATTGCATTCATGTTGGAGCACGGTTTTCGGTTGTTTGAATCCAATTGATTGATGCTTTGAATTTTGGCGGAACATATAATTTTCCCTCCCCTTCTTTTTAATCTTTTGGCCTGATTCCGCATGAAGCCCAACAACTAGTAAGTATGGTTTTGCCCCTAGACTCCCTTTGCTTTTGCCGTGTGTGCATTCCTTCCAGTCCAGCAGGCCGCAGCCTAGTTGGCCCAGCCAGCCCGCACCGCCATCCCCGTTCCCAGCCGCTGCCATGTGGGCCCGCATCGTCATCCCCTACCTCTGGGTCGACCCTGAACCGCAGCCAAGTCCGACCGAGCCAGCCGCCTCCCGCGCCGCATTCTGGTCCCGGGACCGCACACCGAGGTCGCCCCCTTGGCCTTTATAGTCGCTGCCACCTCGCCGCCCTAGGGTTTTCGCCCTACCTGCATATACCAGCGCTGCCGCCGCCGCTGCCACCAAACCCTAGCGCAAGGCCATCGCCCCTTCGCTGGCATGAAGCAGATCCGGAGCACCTTCGTGAGGTGAGGAAGCCGAGCGTGCCGCTCTTTCATGTCCTTATGCCCTCAACCGTCAGCAAAAAGTCATCGGAGTTGCAGCCGCGCCACCGTCCGCCCCGATGAGATGTGCATCGCCTTCGTCACATAAACCGCCTCAAGAACCCTCTGGTTGAGTTTGCGAGCTTCCCCTCTAACTCCAGGTCCTAACCCCGTCTTGATTCGTGGCTGGTTGCTCGGTTTCGAGTAACGCCGAAGAGGTCCGCCGCCGCTGCTGTCTGCCGTCCATCACAAGATGTGTGGCCTAGATTCGATCTGACCTCGGAGTCAAACGGGAGCATACCAGTCAGCCCGCACAGTTGTCGCTACTTTTGCAAAAGAGTCCCCCGATTTCCCTTGTTTCACGATCCAGTCCTTCCGCAGTTCAAAGTTCTCTCAGTTAGGTCCTTAGAAGTTTAGTTCTCCTGCATAAACCTTGTACAACTCATAACTTTTGTGTTTTAGCTCTGTTTTTAGCGTTCTTTATATCCTTGTGTTCGTCTCAATGAGTAGATTAGTTTAGTGAAGCTTTTGTTTCTATTTGAGATTATTGGTGTATTGTTTTCTTATTTTACTGTATTATCTCTTGCATGTGAACGTGTGATGCGTAGAGGACAAGCTGTTCGAGGTGTTTTCTGAAGGAGAAGATTTGAAGACTCTGAGCAGTTCCAGATCTTGTGGAAGGCAAGTGTCCTTAGTCATGCCCGCTTTATCCTATATAAACATGCATTTAATCATTGTATTTACTTTACTGCTTGCATTAATTTTGACGGGTTCCTGTTAAGGACTATGCCTAGTTTCTTTTGACTATTGCGTTGTAACCGGGTTAATTAATTAATCTTGATGGTAGATGCTGGTTAGTTGCTCAACTGGGTTGGAAATAAACAACATGTTACTCTTTTATGTTCTATGTTCACTAATGGTAACTAATTACAAGACCACATACTTAATAAGAACATGGAGCGACCACCCAGGATAATAATACAACTACAAGGCTATATGGCTCTGACTTGGCTGAATAATTAGAGACCTTGATGTTGTAGTGATCTTACCTGAAAGGGGCCAATGGGGAGGCGTTGATGGAGTATAGACCCGCTCTAGCGGGGAGTTGAGCTTTATGCCCTGCTTCGTCCTGAAACCTAGTGGGTTGCTGGACATTAGGGAATCTTTGTAAATGCCTCGTAGCGTCCCCATGCGATCACACCTCGACAGTGTGGTATGATGCCTGATCAGCATCACGTGGTTGGGTCTAAAGTTCTTCAGAGCTTTTACGCAACTTGTGGGTAAAGATGTACAACCTCTGCAGAGTGTTTACAACTAATCAATTAGTCGTGCTCACGGTCAAGAGCGGCCTGGACCCTCACATGATTAATCTATCGGAAGATGAATTTAAATTATTCTTTACTTTATGTTCATGGTCATGATGTTACACTTTAAATTGTGGGGATGATATATACTTATACTTGCTAGTAAGTAAGTTGCTTAATAAAATTTGACCAACTAAAATGCTAAAGTGCTTAAACCCTTTGGCCATCCACTTATACAACTTTGCTTGTTTATTATGATATTTTCCCCTTGCTAAGTACGACATGTGCTCACGCTTGTTTATTTATTGCATCTACACAACCCGGATTGCTGCTCAGACTTGAAGATTGTTGATGAGTTCTAGGCGTACGTGCCACCAGTCAGTTGCCTGTGGAGTTCCATTCTGAAGATCTGCTGCTAGTTGTTCGATCTGATGATACGTTTATAAGACTTTCGGTCATGTATTGATTGTAATACTCTCTTTTACGCTTAGACACTATATTTGGTATTACTGAGTCATTATGTGTGTGTAACTTGATCCTGGTGCACATGTAATTTATGCATTCGAGTTTGTCTTCAAATTCGGGTGTGACAGGTGACCAAGGGAGCTTAGCGAGTGCCTTCATGACAAGCCTTTGTGGCTAGTCAAGTGGTGCTCTTGGGAGAGACTATGTGACCGGGTAGCAATACTCTTGTGTGGAGTGCTTCAACAACATGGACTCGATGGCTTAATGCCTACCGATACCAAATAAATCACGTGCCAAGAGTTTGCTTCCTCTCATTCCCTTTACGTTTCTGCATTACTCTCTTGCACCCTTGCTTGCCTTTACTTTCCTAGAGTAGAATCATGCTAGGATTGACTATAGGTTGCAAAACTTGTTTTGGATGAGAGTTTCATACAACATCAACCTTAGATTGCACATCTAGATAAAAATGATCTAGTTTACTTTATGCAAAATAGTGGAAGCATATGATTCACCCTGCTACAAGCATTCGATTCCTAACAGTCTCGTGATTTTAGGACTGGTCATGGGACAGGTTTTGTCATAAATTCACATTTAATATTTTTAATTAATGTTTGGATGTGACCAGTAATTGAAGAACTTTCTGAAACTAAACGGGCCCAGGTAAATACATTTTCCCTATTTGTGTTCTATGAAAATAAAAGGTGTCTTTAATAGGCTTTAAGAAAAATATGTGTGTGTCGCGAATAAAAGGATATATCACATACATAAAGAATTCTCAAGAAGAAAGATACATCTATCAAGAAAAATATGTGATGTCAAAAAAGACACGTCAAGCATGAGTAAAAGCCATGTATAGTGAGATTGAGATGCAAGATAAATATATATTCTATATATTCTTAACAACTTTGTATTAAAATAATAGAAAAATTAATGCACAAAATTTTATTAACGTTAAAGTGGAGGAACACAATTATTAAATAAATTAATTTTTTATTATTGAATAATTTCAATGTGCATGATTGAATGGAAAATATATTCTTCGAAATGTCTTATTGTTACATCTCTGCTTCAAAATAAAATTATAATACACTCCCTCTATTCTAAATTATAATACTCTCTGCTTCAAAATTTGCTTGTTACATCTCTGATTCATAGATATTATTCTGCATGTGGACATAGTGTATCTAAATGCATAACAACATCCAATAAAGTTAAACGATCTATAATTTAAAATAGAGTGAGTAAATATTTTTTACTAATATGAAAATACGTGCATCCTGTAGTTTTGAAAAAAGGGTTATTTGGAACCAAGCCATTACAATTTTACGAAGTTGGAGAAACGCCACTACTATTCACGTATTTTGAAATTTGCCATTGCAATTCTTGACTTCCCTCAAATATGCCACGAAATACGTATAAAGACGACCCGGGCCCAGTTGCAGGTGTATAGGAAGACGTACATTTCACTGTATCTGTGCCCTCCTCTCAATAACATGCGGCCCCACTTGTCATTATCTTCCTCTTCCTCCCATCTTCTCATCTCCCTTCCTCCTCTTCTCATGCGTCAGTGCAGGGAGGGGAGGGAGCACGCGCTGGGCCAGATTGGCCAGCACCAGCGCCGAGATCGACGGCGAGCGAGACAGACGGAGCGAGGGAGCACGCGCCAGGTGAGATTGACCACGGGAGACAGACAGTGGGAGAGAGGGAGCACGCGCCGGGCGAGATTGGCCGACGGCGCGGTGTCCGCGGGCGAGATTGACGGCAGGCGAGACGGACGGAGGGAGAAAGGGAGCGAAATTGGCCGACACCAGCGTGCGAGATCGTTGGCGTCGCGCTCCTCTACACCTCCGCCGCCCATGGTGTGCTCCTCGGCCCCTGCGCTCGTCCGTGCCGGCAGGGAACCGTAGCCTGGAGCTCGCCCCGCCTCCGTCCCCTCTCCCACGGGCCGTGGGAAGTCAGGGATCGGACGTCCCTGCTGGACGCCGCCCGTAGCACCGTGTCCGGCCGACCGGGATGGCGCTCGGGATTTGTCACGCGCCACCGGAGTCCAGGGAGGCAGGGCCGCCCCGCGGTCGACTCCGGCGCGACCTCGCTCGCGGCGGAGGCCGCCACGCCCGGCCCGCGCGCGAGGCCGCCGGCCCCGCCCACGGCGGAGGCCGTGGCCGGCCGCCGCGGCCGCGCGCCGCGGTTCTCGCCGCCCGGCATCCGGTGGCCTCCTCCTCGTCGTCCAATGGTGGCTAGAGGTGCGGCGCGGGCTGGTGGCGGTCGCCGGCGACCTCCTCTCGAACCTGTAGGCGAGATGTAGGGGAGCTCGTTTGTGGAGGATGAGAGGAGGAGGAAGATGCTGACAAGTGGGACCCACATGTCATTGAGAGGAGGGCACAAATACAATGTGATGTACGTCTTCGTATACGCTTGCAGGTGGGCCCGAATCGTCTTTATACGTATTTCGTGGCATATTTGAAGGAAGTCAAGAATTGCAATGGCAAATTTCAAAATACGCGAATAGTACTGGCGTTTCTCCAACTTCGGAAAATTGCAATGGCTTGGTTCCAAATAACCCAAAAAAAAAAAATCCTCCTCTCCGCTCGCTTCCTTCTTCTCCTGCCACACGGGGCCGGCGTCTCCTCCCCTCTTGGCCTCGAATCGATCTCCCCCACCGAACCGGAGCAACTGATCCCCCGGAGGCCGGAGCCGGCGTCGAGCGAACCAGGCCTTCCCACCATCCATCCACCATGCTCAGGGTCGCGAGCAGGCGCCTCTCGTCTGCCCTCGCCTGGCGCCCCGTCGCCGCCGCAGCAGCCGGCACCCGGGGTCCCCTCGCCGGCTCCCTACCCGGCCGCGACGACGATGACACGCGCGACGGAAGGGTGCGCTTCGCCATCTACTCCCCCTTCTTCACCGCCTCTAGAGGTACGTGCTACGGTCGCCCTTCTCACCCTCACTCCGATCTGCCCTCCCGTCGATTCGCGGCTAGATTTGAGCGGGATCCTGTCCTGCCCATGCTCCTAGGGTTTCGGAGCTCGCGGCACCTGATGCTATTCGATTCATGGTATTTGATCTCGGGTAGGTCGTGCGGGTTTGCTTCGGTCCTCGTTGATCTGTGTATTTTTCCCACCACATGACTGATGTGATCTTAGATCGCTCAATAAGACTACCTGATTAGGATCGTTGGGCCTATGTATAGAGGTTCTTGCCGACCGATCATTAAGCGTGAACCAATTTGCTTTGTTTCTTTTCCTCGTCATCTCTGGTTGGACTGGGTCCTCCATGGAATGGTGTTTGGATTGCTTAGTCTGGATCATGAAACGTGACTGTTAGGTAACATGTGCCAGAATTTTGCAATTGGTTCTGCAAGCTAATTGCTCTCTAGTTACTCTTAATTCTAATAACGATGTTAGTGCTCTTACCTTTACTTTTGCAGTTCTTATTTTATCAAAACTACTCTTGGAATTTTTTCATGTAGATAGCGGATACGCAGCAGCAGTGTTGAAATATTGATGTGGTAGTGGATTCCAAATAATAACAAACTGTAGCCAATGGTAGTTTTTCTCATGGTATCTTGATTGACACGGTGATAATTCCAACCTTCATTGTCTTAAGCTAATATCTAATGCTACTGTTTTATTTGGTTATATGAGTCTTACAAACTGAGGTTGACATCTCAAAAATAGTTGAAGAAATTTTATGTTTGTTAAATGTTCTTGTACTGAAATGTTCAGTATAACTTTTAGCTAACATTTTCAGATGAATTCCATCGGTAAAGTTGCTAGTGATATCTAGTATTCTAACTTAGTATAAATAACTAGAAAACCATTGGCACGGCTTTGCCGCGCCCTCTCGGATTTGAGACCAATGTATGCATTCTTTTCTGTTTCGGAGGATTCAGGTCCGTGTATTCATTCGGAGTACATTTGGAGACCTTGCAAGTATGACTTTTATTTTTTGTCTTACTGATGGTAATAGCAAAATGGGATGGCAGGACCAGATTGCAAGAAAGATAAAGCAAGGCCACATAGTTGAAAAAACTCAATGATCATTAGATTTTATGGAAGTGCCTAAACATTCCTTAGTGGTAGAATAGGTCAATCAATGCAACATTAGTAGTGAATATAAGTATAGATAGAAAATGTTCAAGATGGAGGCATGCCTGCATACTGTCACTTACCTGAAATAGCTGAAGATGTATATGACACCTCCAGCTGTATCATTATTTGTGTTCCAAGGTTCATTTACTTAATTACATCAGATACATGGTAGCACAAGAATGTTTAGCAAACTTGGCAGACACATAAAGTTTAAAGTTCTATCACTGTTAGTACTTTTTTATAGACATTTAAGAAAAAGGGTAAGTTGATCTGTCAAGTACTCGAGTGCTTATGCAGTACATTAGCTTGCTAGCCCTGTGAGAGCTTGAAGTGGCCTGCTGCTGTTGGAGGAACTCCCCAGTCAACTATTGCTCTCATCTTGAATCCAGAATCAACATCTGTACAAGGAAGATCCACACATGATTCTCCAGAAACTCAACCGTGTTATCTTAACTTGGAGCTTATGTTTTCTCACTATGAACCTAATCATTGGACATTTATCTTATTGCATTTTTCTCTGAAAGCATATCATTTTCTTCAGACTTAACACAAGTATTACCAAGCACTGTCAAAATTCTCGTCATGGTCCCCGTATACAACAGATCCTTCAGGTAGGTTCGACAGCAGCAAGAGTGGCACAAGAGCCTCCCTCATACAAGAATTAACAAAGATATAATCCATTTTGCTATAATACAAAAGAAACTAGCAACAAGAGGACAGACAGACCGGAGATCGATTGCTAATCTGAGAACTATCAACTCTTATACAGACAGGCCGTGGACAGGCAAACACTCCCCGACCGGTGGCAGCTTCGGCGGAGGTGGCGGGGTGAGCTTCGGTGGCAGCCGGGCTTGCAGGCCAGGGGACGCGCTAGGCGGCGTGGGCGGCGCAGTGGTGCTGGGAGCGCGGCGGCGGCGGCTCCGGCACGGCACAATGCGCGCGGCTGCTGCGCGCAGGCGCGGGAGCGGTACGGTGACCCGCATAGCGGGGTCGCCGTGTGGCTGACGGTGGAGGGGCGCGCCGCCAGCGGCGGGTCGATCTAGAGATGGAGGGAGGCGCGACGGGTTGGAGTGGCGGTACGACAGACCGAGAGGTGGAAGACACGGGCGGGGTTTCGCGATGGTTCGCACTCGGTGCATAGCTTAACGGCTGAGAGATCCGCAATCCGATGGTTGACATCGCAAACTGGGTGGATCCGACGGCTAGTTTGCTAATGGGCGATGTGGCACTATCGGGTGCTCGGGTTTGGTTGGGATTTTGTTATGTAGAGATACCTAGTTGTCATGTCAGAATTGTGTTATTGTTTTAAGGCCAGTAGCGCCATGGTGCTCAAATCTGCCATCAAGGCAAACATGTGCTTTCTTTATTAACTGGTTAATTTCTGTAAGTTAATTGAAATTTCATAATTATGTATGATTATCAACTTGTGTTATTACTACTATGTGATGGCTAATTTGTTGGTAAACACGTGTGCACCTTAATTTTGCCCAGTGTTGGTGCAGATTATCCCATTGTTATGCTACTGCATGTTAGATGGTTTTTGTTTTCTGTTATGTCATTCTCTCCACTAGGTGGTATAGATCTTTAACCATCAAAAACATGTTAGCTTTCTTAGAAATTGTTGTTTTTGGTTTAGATACTTCATTATTTTTTTGTTTATATGATGGAATTGATACTTCCAATCTGAGTAGAGTTCTATTAGTTTTGTCTTCTGGACAATGGTCCCGAGTAGCCTAACTCGTGACTTACTGCAAAGAGATGATATTGTCTTTCGATGCTAATGGTAACCTAGGTAGAAGGCATGACACATTGTTCCTTGTTTGGAATGCTAGATTGGCCTGAGGTACAACAAAAAAAACTGAAGTCGGTCCCATACTTAAGCATATAGCTAGTGAGCAGTGATAAGTACAGAATTGGCAACAATAAACATCAAATACTTGCCACTAGAAGACACAGTTAACCACACAATGGCTCTATTTTCTTTTGTATTTTGCTGTTAAATTGTTCAAATGCATCATCTAGCAGTGGCCAACTCTGCTGCTATGCATAGTTGGCCTGCTGACTAGTTCGATCTCCCATTTATAGTTTTTCATGTTCGGCTTTTTAATGTTAAGATGCCACCTTATTCTGACATGGTGCTAAGGCAGTGCTTCTGTTATTCTATTTCTTATGTGAGCTAATTGCTTGTATTTACAGGGTTTTCAGCTGAAACTCTTGTTCCAAGAAACCAGGATGTAGGCTTACCTGAGCTCCCTGCGACTGTGGCAGCTGTGAAGAATCCCAGTGCAAAAATTGTCTATGATGAGTATAACCATGAGCGCTACCCCCCTGGAGACCCCAGCAAGCGTGCATTTGCCTACTTTGTGCTCAGTGGTGGGAGATTCATTTATGCCTCCCTGTTGCGTCTGCTCATCTTGAAATTCGTCCTTAGCATGTCAGCAAGTAAGGATGTCCTCGCACTTGCCTCCCTTGAGGTTGACCTCTCAAGCATCGAGCCAGGCACCACAGTGACTGTTAAGTGGCGAGGCAAACCAGTCTTCATCAGGCGGAGGACAGAGGATGACGTCAAGCTGGCCAACAGCGTCGATGTTGCATCCCTCCGCCACCCGCAGCAGGATGCAGAGCGTGTCAAGAACCCAGAGTGGCTGGTTGTCATCGGTGTCTGCACCCACCTGGGCTGCATCCCACTGCCCAACGCAGGAGATTTTGGTGGCTGGTTCTGCCCATGCCACGGCTCGCACTACGACATCTCTGGTAGGATCCGCAAGGGCCCAGCACCCTTCAACCTGGAGGTTCCGACATACAGCTTCTTGGAAGAGAACAAGCTCCTCATTGGCTGAGACTACTGCTGCTGTCATTTTGTGTTTGACAGACAATTACCTTTTTTGTTGCCTGGGGTATACCTTTGGTGGACTGTTGTCTATCCGAGTGCAGTGTTGTTGCTAGCACCTGACAGTAATGAATAACCTGCTGCTACCTAAAGGATGCTGTTAATTGTTAAGTTTTTGGGTCACTGTTTCCTTATCTCAAGAGGAAGAGTCTTGATCATGTAAAACCTTTAGCTGCTATATTTTATTCGGTTTTCACCTTTGTTAATTGTTAGTAACTTTTTGGGTTCGACTTGTATTACTTTGGGTCCGAAAAGAACGTCATCTTGTAGCTATCATGGTTTCTGGAATTGTGATGAATAATCATGTGAAAATGGAATCACCTGATGTTATATTATAATGGCTGTAAATTATTGAAGCTTTGCATTGGAGCTGCTTGATGTTATGTTTGAGCTGAAAGAGCTCTTTTTATCCCCTTTCAAGCGTTTCCACGGATAGATTGTTGAAGCTTTACTTTAGCAGCTTTGCTAGGCGTTAAGTGTGACGATGCAAATGCTACTTGCACGCCCCCGGACTAACTATAGGCATAGGGGCCACGAGCTGCCACCACTACACACTAGTCAGTACGAATGAAAGTGCTGCAGATATTCCGTACGATTGAAAAGGTCCGATCATATCCGAAATTAAGCATTTCAAGATGAATATCACTATTCTACACATCATGATTTATTTGTATCCGAATTCGATCTGGCAATTTAATATAAGATAAAATTATTTGTATTTGTATCTTCACTACGCGTTCATATAGTATACCCCCACCGTCCACGCGGGATTACGTCTCTTTCGTGTGTTGTTGAGTGACTGCGAGAGGGCGATGCTAACCAAGAACCAATGCACGGTGCTTGTGCATCGAAGTACATGCTATAAGCAGACTGATGAGAGCGACACTGGAGAGCACAGTACAGGACACGAACGCATCTGGTGGTAGGTTCTTGTGCATCGAAGTACATGCCAGATTTTTTCCGAACAACATCGGGGGAAGATCCCCACCTACAAAATTTTCATTGATCGAAGGAGTACAAACGAGCGAGAGTACACCGGCCGGCTGAGCAAGTCGGCCACGCAAAGCAAAGCACAGAAGAGAGAAGAAGCAAAAAACAGAACGGGGAGATTACAAAGGGTTTACAAGCGAGAGCGCAAGTACGAAGTCCAAGCATGCCAGTGTTGTAGCGTTTTCGTGTAGCGACAGCTCCAACTTTCCATATCGTGAAGCATCCTTCTTAGGGTTAGGGTGGCCGAAGAGGACACCCGGTCGAAGATGAGAGCGTTCCTAGCTTTCCAAATATGCCAAAGAAGCAGAAGAACCACGTCGGTATGAACAGTAGAGGGAAGCTGAAGTTCGCGTCCTAAAAGCCATGGCAACCTGAATTCCTCCGGGTGGGGGCCCAATCAATTGCCAAATTGCCATCGCAGCGGGGCACTCCGAGAATATGTGCGTGTCAGTCTCAAGTATCAGGGGACATTGTTCACAGTAGGCCTCGCTTAACTCTCAAATGTGGCGGCGATACAGGTAGGCTCTACTGTTTAACCTTCCGTGGTGCAGCAACCACCCAAAAAACTTCACTTTGGTGGGAAGTTTGGTCTTCCACACCCGCTGTTCATCAGGATCAGGCAGCTGCCCGGTTTGAAGAACGTGGTACGCACCACGAGAGCTGAAGGGGGAGGTCGAGCCAGTTGCCAGCGAACGAGAATCCGGTGAATCAGATAGAGACACTTGCTATAGGCAGTCAAGGAGCATGTTTTTTCCCTCGGCGCAACTAGTAAGTCTAGGTCGGAGCTGCGACATGAGGGGAGCAGAAACATGTGGAGTCAAGGCATGGGAAAACAAAGCGGGGGAAGTTTCAGCAATGGATGTGTTCAGGAGCCAGGCATCATGCTAGAAGTCCGTCATTCTACCATCCCCCAGAGCCGGTTTCATGATGGACCTGTACCGCGGCAGTTCTTCCTGGACGATCCGGGCAAGGAAGGAATCGCTCCCAGCAGCGTTCAACACATCTGCATGTTGCCTGACCAACCAGGTCTTCCAAGGTAACACAGTAGGATCAAAGAGCTTATGAACAAATTTGAGGAGCGGGCATTGATTTTGATTAGCGAGTTATCGGACGCCAAGGCCCCCGTATTCCTTAGATTGACAAACTCGGTCCCAAGCCAGCAAACATTGCGAGCCATGGCACTTTTCTTCGCTGGTCCACAAGAAAGCGCGGCGGCGTGCATCCAAGAGTTCAAGAACGGTTTTAGGAATCAGAGTAGAGGACATGTGGTAAATTGCAAGGCTGCTAAGGACAGCGTTCACTAGAACCAGACGTCCTCCAGTGCTAAGCAGTCGGGCTTTCCAGCTCGCAAGGAATTTATCAAATTTGGAGATCAAGGGCTGATAGTCGGCGACGCGGATCTTGTGGGGAGACAAGGGGAGACCAAGGTACGTCTACGGGAAAGAGGAGACAACACACCCGAGGATAGCTGCCATGGAGGATGTAGTGCCCTCAGCGATGTTCATGGGGACGAAGGTCGATTTGTGATAATGTATGGTCAACTCCGTGGCCGTCGAGAAGTCCTCCAGGACTCTTTTGAGGACCTCCATCGCGGACGTCCCCTTTAATAAGGATCAAGGTGTCGTCCGCATATTGTAGAACGGGGCAAGGCAGTGATGAATCAATGGGGTGAAGGAGAGAACCATCCGCGGAAGCTCTCTGGATGAGGCGCTGGAGGACGTCTGCTACTATAATGAATAAGTATGGGGAGATCGGGTCGCCCTGCCTCAACCCCCGTTTGCAGGTGATCCACCGGCCCGGCACTCCATTTAGCATGACCGCTGTCTTGCCACTACCGAGGATAAGAGAGACCCAAGACCGCCATTTTGCAACAAAGCCCCGAGCGGTGAGGATCTTGTCTAGACTGCACCAAGAAACGGAGTCAAAGGCCTTTTTGAAATCCAACTTCAACACAGCAGTGGGGGCGCCTCTGGAGTAACAGCAGCGAAGCGAATCCGCGGCGTACACAAAATTCTCGGCAATATGCCTCTCATGAACAAAGCCTGTTTGATCAGCATCAACAATATCAGGAATGGCTTTCTTCACCCTGTTGGCCAAGACTTTGGCAAAAAGCTTCATAGAGCAGTTCTGTAAGGAAAGGATATGGGGCAATAGCCATCTGGAGTACGCATGCCATCACATTTCGGCAGGAGGACGAGGTGAGATCTATTCAAACCATCTAAATCAATGTTGCCCGAGTGGAAGTCTTCAAATAGCTGCATGACAAAATGTTTCAGATAGTTCAAGAAAAGTTTGTAGAAAGCTGGCCCGAACCCGTCTGGCCCGGGACTGGAGTTCAAGTCCATGGCAAACAAGGCGTTGGACACTTCTTCCACAGTGAAGGGGTCGGACAATGGAAGGTGAGCAACCGTAAGTGAGGGGTAGAGCTCTGAAATGCTGAACTTCAATTCTGTTTCAACAGAGGTGCCAAGAAGGGATTTAAAGAAGCCGTAGAGGATCACACTTTGGCCTCATGCGAGTGTTGTTCCACCCCATCGCTCTCAAGATAGTGGATCTTGTTTTTGCATTTCCTGCCACTAGCAGCGGTGTGAAAAAAGCGAGAGTTTTCATCCCACTCAAGCGCAATTCGAAGGTGAAAACGCTGTTGCCAGAAAGTGAGTTTCTCAGTCTGAATATCCCTAACCCCTTGAATCGCGAGACGACGCAAGGTGGCTTCCTGTGGGGAAAGAGGGTGAGCTTCTTCTAGGAGATCCAAAGCATCTACCAGGGCTTTAGTGTCGTTTTCGCACTGCACCATCAGGCTCAAGCGTTTGGCCCAGGAACGACAAGTGTGGCGACTGTTTTTAGGCGCTTAACAAAAGACTTCCCACTCGGTCCCATAACCAGGAGACTTGATTGTATCAGAGAGTAACGTCCGGAAGGAAGTGTGCCGTCCCCACGCGTTCTCAAAGCGAAAGCAAGCGCTTTTTGGCACCCTGGTGGAGGGCGAAAGGAGAATGGGCACGTGATCGGAAGCAGTTCGAGTCAGCGCAGAGAGACAAGTGTTAGGAAACACTCTGTCCCAAGCAAGGTTAACAAGACACCTGTCCAAGCGCACCAGGGTGGGGACGTCACGTTTGTTTCTCCAAGTGAACTCCCGATTAAGGAGGGGGATCTCAAGGAGCTCAAGGTTGTTGATGAGGGAGTTAAAAGCAAAGGCCTCGCTGAAATCAAAGGAGTCATTGTTTTTGTCCGCAGCATTTCGGACCAGATTGAAGTCACCGATTATGGCCCAAGGCCCATTTATCGCCCAGGCGATGTCCGCCAATTCAACCAGGAACACCGGCTTGTCTGCATGTCGGGTCGGCGCGTAGACGTTGGTGCAGGTGAACCTGGACCCGTCTGCTAGCAGGCAAAGATGAGTGGTGAGGGAGAAAGCCCCCGTATCATAGGAGTCTAACCTGCAAACCGCGGAGTCCCAAGCCGTGAGAATTCCACCAGAGGCGCCAATCGAGTGGCGAGCAGTATGTGCAGAGAGGCGCAAGGGGAGAAAAGATTTCAGTTTTACGGGATCAAGCTGCTGGAGCTTGGTCTCCTGCAGGGCAACCACGGTTGGGCGTTGCGAGAGTAGTTTAGAGAGTACCTCATCGCACCTGCTTGAGTGCCCTAGTCCTCGAACGCTCCAAGAGAGGAAAGAGAGCGTTTGCGTTAACATGGAGAAGGAGAGAGCACCAAACCAAGAGCGAAAGCAAGAAGACACAACAGAACGAACCACGAACTGAACAAAGTTGACGAGACGAACAGGGTGGTGTACATGACACGCCGGCCACCACGGCACCGGGACCCTAACCACAATGGCTCACAACCGCCCCAAGAACACAGCGGGGGAAGGTATTTGCGCGGAACACCCTACGCAATGCAGCGGCTAGAACGAGCCGAACAACACACAAACCATAACTAAACAACAACGAGAAGAAACTCCCAAGAGGCCACACAGCTCTTTGAGAGTTCAGACCTGCGCAACAACCACACATCAGAACACATCGTCCTCCACATCAAAGAGGTGAGACAGCCCGCAGATACACCCCAGGCAGCGAAGGCGAGCCGAGGGGACCCTCGCCGGTGGCGGACGCACCAGGATGGCCGACTCCTCCAGCGCCTTCTTCATATGCTCAGATGCCTTTGACAGGTCAAGTTGAGTAGCTTTGACATGCGTCACTTTGGTGGTGGCGTCGGTGAAGAGCGGATCCTCCTTGGCGGTGAGGCGGCGGCTGCGGCGCACCTTGAACACGCTCTCTGCAGCCCGCCGACGACGCACCCGGCGCCGCCGAACAGTGAGCTTATGCTCCTCCTTTGCAAGGAGGTCACTGAGAGATGGAAGGGTGGAGCGCTCGCGAAGACCAGATGAGGGCTCCTCCTCCACCTCACTGACCAGCGAGGGAGCAGGAGGCGGCGGGGGAGTCCGCGGTCGCACCGGAGTTAGCAGGTCTTGGATCACCACACGCGGCACTCCTGCAAGAGATAGAGCAAACACCGCACCCGAAGCGAAGGACCAGAGCGGCACCGAAGGAAAGAGCGGCACCCCGAGCGCTTGGCACCCCCGGCCACCTCCTCCGGTGCTCGAGCCCCCATCCCGCGGCCTAAAAGACAGGAACACCGGGCAGGCCCGGCATCCCATTCTGGCGAGGGGGCCCGACCAGGCAGGAGAGAACCTGCCGAGTCTGGAGTTGCTGTCGCTGGGGTCGTCATCCAAGTCGCTGTCGCGCAGATCGCCAGGGAAGTTATAGTCGTTCGGCGCAGGGGCGTCCGCGGGGTGATCGCACCAGTCGACAATGCGCAGCCTGGCGAAGCCAGAGACCTCTCCCTTGGGGTTGAGGACGAAGAGGAGGGACGTGATCACTGCCTCCACGTCGAGCAGCAGCAGCACCCTCACCGCGGAGTAGTCCGCGATACCATCGTCACCATCGACCTCCTACACCCTGCGAAGACAGCTCTTGTCCACACAGCATACCTGTCCAAACACCTCAAATGAGCAATGGATGCCGGCCTCGCTCCAGTGCTCCGGCGGGTAGTTGCTGGCCACTACCTCTACCAGGCGGCGGTACGGGCAGATCACCCGGAACTCCGCCTCCTCGTGATGAATGAGCGTGAGTCGGGAGCCCATGTACTCGATGGGGCCACGGCGGATGGAGACCTCGCGGAAGTAGGCATGCCCATCATGGCCCCATGGGAGGAGGCGGCCAAACGGCAGGGAGGATCGCCGCCACGTTGCTCGAGGGCCAGGCGGATGAAGCTCCCGGCGTCGAAGCAAGCTGGCTCCACGAAGGCTAGGCGAGTCGGCGACTAGGGCCCATGTCCACTGTGGGCATATGGACCTCGGTGACGCCGTGCCGGAAAAGTGGAACATCTGATGGTGGGGGAGGAGAACGAGACGGAAGAAGGGGGTGGCGGCGCGCCAAGCAGAGGAGCGGCAACCTGCTGCTGGGGAGAAAAACACGGTGGTGGGGTGAAAGTGAACTGTTGGGGAGCGCCCAACCCCCAGGCGATGGGGGGGGGGGGGGGGGGGCGGAGGAGCGAGAGCGGAGGCGAGCTGGAGGTGGAGCAAGGTGCTGGTGCCGGTCACAGGGGAGTGCCAGAGCGCAGCAGCGAGCATCGGCGAGCACGTCGGGCGTTGAGGACGAGACGCAGATCCCTCCTCATACGACGGGCGGCTCGACGAGTGCGGCCAGAGCATGCGGGATGGCCGTTGCGAAGGCACGTCCTACACCGGACGGGGTCCCGGCAGTCAGCGACTAGATGATCAGTAGCTAAGCACCTGAAACACTGGGTGAGCAGGGAAGGCAAGTAGCGAGTGTGTCAAAGCCAATGCATGACTGCCCTTTTTATAGCGGGGTGGGCGGGGGCGGGGGGAGATAGGAGTGCATGGAGGTAAGGCCGCGTTGCAAATGGATGGGACAATGCCTCAGCGCCATCGGGTGGCGAGAGGGGCACGTCGTGCTGCTCAGGGAGTCACAACAGGAAACTGTGGCTTCGCCACCCCGTAGCTTTCCCCAACAGCCCCAAGACCCGAGCCGTTGGCGAAGAAACTCTTTCCCAACGGGAAAATTCTGCCGTCGGGGAAAGAAATCTTCGCCAACAACCCAAAATACAATGATCGATGGCAAAGTTCGGTCGTTGGCGAAGGGGTTCTTTCCCCAACAAAGATTCTCGTTGGGAAAGAAATCTTGTTGGCGAAGCCGGCGCGGCCAAACGGTACCGCCGCCGTCGGCTTCGCCAACGACCTTCGCCGTTAGTCGTTGGCAAAGGGAGCGACCCTTCGCCAACAGGGCTACCAAGTGTTGGCGAAGAGCCTTCTTTCCCAACACCTTGTAGCGCTTGTAGGGGCTGCTGGGGAAGATTGTGGCTGTTGGCAAAGAATTTTCATTTTTTTCGAATTTTGAATTCAAAATTTTTTGGTAGCCTTGCTACATTGTTTATAAGCACATGGTTAAATATGGGCCCATTTTGCAACATTTAGCTATATTTCGTTAATTATTTTCGTTCACTTGAATTTTCCGGCATAATTCAAATTTGAACTGCAGGTGCGTGAAATAATGAAACTTAGGCGTTCGAAAAATGATATTCATGTCGGGGAGTGTGTTTTGAGGCCGTGTCCCAAAGCTCACCCGAAATATCGAAGTCCTTGTCCATGTAACACGACGGTCCAGGTGTGGTACAACTGTTTTTTAATTATATAAAATCCAAACGAAGTCGAAAAATCACAAAACTTGTCGGGGTGTCTGTGATCGCATGTGGAGGCTGCGATAAACATTTGAGAAAGTTTGGAGTAAGTTACCGCGTCGGATGCTCAAAACCTAGACAGCTCCACATGTGCTCACAAGTGATCACATGGTAGAGATGTCTAGGTTTTGAGCATTTGACGCGGCAACTTGCTCCAAACTTTCTCAAATGTTTATCGTAGCCTCCACATGCGATAACAAGACACCCCGACAAGTTTCATGATTTTTCGACTTCGTTTGGATTTTATATAATTAAAAAACAGTTGTACCACGCCTGGACCGTCGTGTTACGTGGACAAGGACTTCGAAATTTCGGGTGAGCTTTGGGACACGGCCTCAAAACACACTCCCCATCATGAATATCATTTTTCGAATGCCTAAGTTTCATTATTTCATGCACCCGCAGTTCAAACTTGGATTATGCCGGAAAATTCAAGTGAACATAAATAATTAACGAAATATAGCTAAATAACTCAAAACGTCCCCAAGTTTTGAAATTGAGATGTAGTTATAGTAGGAAGGACCCACAAAAAGTTGGAAGGAAAAAAACAAAAATGCAAAAATTCTTTCCCAACAGCTTTGTAATGCTGTTGGCAAAGTGGCTTCGCCAACAGCATTAATACCGCAGCTGTTGGCGAAGGCTTGTGCGAAAAATTCAAAAAAGGCTTTGCCAACAGCCGCACCTTTAGGATGTTGGCAAAGAACATTAACCTAGAAACCATCACCCCACCCCACTCCCCACCACACTCGACGCCGCCCCCGGCCCGGATCGCGTGCCGCCCCCCCCCCCCCCCCCCGCGCGCCGCGCGGTGCTCCGCCCGCCCCGCCGGCCGGCCCCGCCCGCCCCCCGCGCCGCTGCCCACCCCGCGCGCCACCGCCGGCGGGGGATCCGCTCCGCCCACCCGGCCCGGCCGGCCCCGCCCCGCCCCGCCCCGCCGGCGCCATCTCGCGGCGCGGCCCGCCGCGGTCGCGCTCGCACGGCACCGGCCGCGTCCAGCGAGCGGAGCCGGACGAGGCGGCGATGCGGGGGAGCCTTTCGCACCCATCTCCGTCTCCTGCTCACAACATCAAGACAGGGTTAGTAACAATCTGATATAGCTTTAGTTCATGATCCATTCTGTTTTCAAATTTTAAATGGGAAATGTAATATTGTCAGCCATAGTTATACATATGAGCTTCATGGTAGCATAGTTATCTTACTGAAGGGTAAGGCCACTTGTAGTGCAGCTCCCACCAGTGGAGCAGCTTCTGCCTGGCCTCCTTTGGGAGCTTCCCTTTCTTCTTTTTCTTGGAAAATTCTTGCCTGAGGCTGCTCAAGTAACCACTGTACTTCTTCAGGAGCTGGTACTTGAGCTCCTTATCTTCCGCCCGTGGGTCAATCTCAGGTGGCTCATTCTCACGGCCGCTTGGATCCATGTCATCTTCAGAAGAGCCAACCCCTTCTGATTTGCCATCTGCAGACAAAACTAGTTCGGGTAAGATCCCATGTTTTGTCACTCACAGGTTTATTATGTCCAAAGTTTCAAGTTCAAAGTATTTCAGTTTCGACCATGCTGGATGGTTGCCAGTCAAGTGGACACTTCAGAATGCCCATAACTGTGTGTAAAGAATAATATCTGTTTTGGAATGCAGGAGTGGAATTTTAGAACAGCAATAGTGTGGCTACAGTCACAATTACTAGAATATTGCCAATGCAAGTTGCAAGATAAGGGTTTTCGCACCCATCATTTTCCTGAAGTTGTAGTGGCCAATTCTCCATGTCCACGTTGCGTCTGCGACACAAAGGTGGTTTGCCTTCGTTGTCACTGCAAGATATTATCTTGCAAAAATCTATTTCTGGTACCTACCTGGTCATATTTGCTTAATTTTCTGTTCTGGAGTACTAGAAAATTGCACACACCGTTAGATAGGCCTAGTTTTTTTTTCTGTAACAAGAGGAAGTCATGTTAGTGGACAATTCTTGACGCCTTATTCGTTGGGCCAATTCAGGAATGTTTAGCATGGCGTATGCAATGAATGATACCTTACCACTCTACTAGTTGACTTCTTATTACAGTTGGCCATAAAAAGAATGATGAAAGAGAATTACCTCATAGTGCCCATAAAAAGGGTGTTACCTCTAATTCACACGTTAGCTAGCACTAAGTGTTTTAAATTTAAATTATGTTATGTGATATTCCTAAAGGTTTGAACTCTGAAACTTGAAGTAGATGGATTTGATTAACCGATATTGATTCGATATTAATCTGAAAGATGTTTTTCCAGTGCGATGGTAATTTTAAGTTGTTCTGAATTTTTCATGCTTCACATCTTTGTCTCTACAAGGGCAGCCACTGGTTTATCACACAATATACTGCAAGCACTATGCTTCATGAATTCCAGTGGGTATTTTTGACTCATGGGATGCAAATTTAAATGGAGCATCCAGTGCTGCAAGGACATGGACAGCTTTTCAAAGCCAACAACCTAGTTCAGCAATGATAATTCTGATGGTAATACATATCTCGAGCTTATCAATGGATCTGAATCTCCTGTTCCAAGTAATTTTCTTTGTTACATGCTACATTCAGTGTCTGATTGTGTCTTTGGTCCTGTTACATTTGGTTTAAACTTTAAATTCAGTGGTAATTCCACTCCAGGGTGATTGATTGATGTTTTTTGTGATGTTCTGAGTCCTGATCCTCATAATTATTGATATGAGGATGGATTAGTGTTGGTTAATATTAGCCTCTGGTTAATAGTTGCTTGTGTTTCATGAATGTTATAATTCTAAATTTCAGTTTTGCAATTGTCCACTATCATGCTCCGTAAAGACTGATGGGTGCAAAGTTTAGATTTCTGTATATGACTTAGATGATCTACGATATTTAACCAATAGATTGGTCAAGTTAAGGAAAGTAACACTTGAGCGTAACTGAGTGTATTTGCAAAATTATAAGTAAGGTCAAGATAATTTCTAAAGGATTTTCTAAAATAGTTTGACCACATATGCTAATGGAAGTGAGAACATCAAGTAGAATGTTATGAAATCTGTTTTCTACATGCCTATAATCAATAATGAAATTATGCACTGTTGTAATCCTACACAATATGCCAAGTCTAAAATAGTGTTGCACATAATAGCCTCCAAACTTGTATTGTTTGCAGATCAATCAAGTAGTAGCACAAAATTATAATTACAAACCATGTAAATACCTTATATATGGGATGATGAGGACGCTAAAGCTTTCAATGTATCTTTGCCTGATCTCAGGTCTTGCCTTGGACTAAATCATATTTTACTTCCCTCTATAGAGTACACAACTGTTAGTAATTCTATCATGTGATTTTAATTTTCACCTGCTAATATATATATTTTATTCACAACATTTCTGCCTGCTATACTACTGGGAGAAGCTGAACCAACATTTGCAGAGATGAACTTCAAAAAGTCATGGTAACTTCTCACTTTATGTTATCTGATCTTCTTTCTTTACATTTTCTCATATATGTACCTTGTCTTCAATTTACTGATTACATGGTATTTTTATTTTTCAGGAAGTGATGGGTGCTTCTAGTTATTACTTATGAGCTAAATTGATAGATCATGATACTACCTGCTGTTAGATTCATACATTTTGTTTCTTAGTTTAGAATCACTCGGTTGAATTAGTTGACTTGCTAGAAGTACCAATTCTATTGATAGGAATTAGCCACCCAATATAGAGATTAAGCTATGTTCAACTACGAAAGTTACTATTTAGTCTCATGTGAAGTGACAGTTTGAACTTGTATTCATGGATGCTCTATATTTGTATGGCTAATATGATAACCTATATGTAACATTGGGCTTTGACATAAATGAATGTGGATTATATATATATATATATATATATATATAGATAATGTGCGGACTTGAAATTAGTTCTCAACTAATTTCGAGCCAAAAGACTCTCCGTTGCTACAAGGGCTTATAACGACGGTCTGTCTATCGTTGTTCCAGGGTTGTGGTGTAGTGACTAAATGCTAGAAAAGAGTAAAAGAAAAGGGGGAAAAATTCCCAGCTTTGCCAACAGCATGGGCCAAAGCTGTTGGTAAAGCCGACACACGCTTCTGGGGGAAAGCCCAGCTTTGCCAACAGCCTGGGCCAAAGCTGTTGGCAAAGCTGCCATTCCCTTTGCCAACCGGACTTTGCCAACAGCCGTCGCTTCCGTGTTGGCGAAGGCAACGGCATCCGAGCTGACGGCGTCCCCCCTTCGCCAACGGTACACATGGCTGTTGGCGAAGCTTTCCCAACAGGGCCCGCGTTCCTGTTGGCGAAGAGCTCTTTCCCATCACTTAAAACGCCAACGGTTCTTTCCTAACAGGAACTCGGAAACCCTGTTGGGAAAGCCTTCGCCAACAGGGTTGGAGTCTTCGCCAACAGCTTAGTGCTGTTGGCGAAGCATGCGTTTCCTGTTGTGAGTCCAGACTCACCACAGAGAGTTGAAAGTGCTATGCTGCCGCATAGCTCCCCGCAATCTTGGTGTTCAGGCGGCACGCCGGATTCTTGGGGCTCAGGTTCAGAGCGGGAAAGGGGGGAGTCAGTGAGTATGGGAGAGGCGTTACTGCGAGGAGACGGTGCAACACCCCTAAGTAAGCTTCCGTTCGGCGCGCGACACGACAGAGCAGTAGAGAGAGGTGAATGCTCTGCGGGGCGCAGAATCTCCCTGCAAACCGGGAGTTCAGAGCTGGGCAAGATCACGTGGGAACCATCGCCATGAATGTGACGGATAGCAGGAAGGTGAGGAGTAACAGGAGCCGACTGGGGTGGGCTGTGGGGGAGAAGGCCTCCTGGGCTTGAAAACGCTCTAGCAGCGAGGGCGGGTGGCCTGCTCGCAAGCGGCCTGTCCCGCTTCCCCGCACACACCAGTTTGAAATTCAGGAGGTGAAGTGACGTCACCGCTCTGTTCAGGCTTCCTGCCCCGCGACCGGCGGCCTCCGGCGATGGCCAACGTCGAAGAAGAGAAGAGGAGAAGAGAAACCCCACCTCTACGGCATCGCCCGGTAGCAACGATAACCTTAGCTATGTTCGCGCAGGAAGGTGCCATCGAGAAAACCCAGCGGCCAGCATGTTGAACGTGAAAGGGGAAAGAGGGCGACGAGTAGCAGTAGGTCAGAGTATCCGTAACTTCGGCAAGAGACGGAGTGGCGTAGCCCTCTTCCGGCGACAGCCAGAAGAAAGCATCTAGCTCCACAGAGGCAAGGGAGCTCGCTGGGACGGCCAGCACAAAGTAATCCTAAAGGGCGGTGAGGTAGAAAGACGTACCCGAACAGAGGACGGAGCCAGCGGAAGACGAGGACTGTCGTTCTTTGGGACCTTGACGACGTAGAACATGAGAAGATGCGGGCGCAGGCTGGCGGCGGGAAGAAGAGCCGTTCCGCGACCCCAAGGTCGACTCGAAGCTGTCGCGACGGCAAGGTAGGGGCACAGTGGTCCCAATTGGGAGGAACCAGGGGCAAATGTCCTTCGGCGCTTGGAGCAGAGGAGGAGAGCCCGAGGAGAGACGAGGGTACGACGCGGTGGAGAACCGCAGGGCTGAGGGTTGGGGAGGAGGGGGAAGGGACAGGTCCCGTCAGTGGCGAGCTCAGGGGGCTCGTCGCCGGCGGAAGCCGCCCCTGGGGCGGGAGCACGAGGAGCGCTCATGCCAGACTGATGAGCGCTTGCCGACACAGCATAGGACAACACACGAACACGAACACATCTGGTGGTAGGTTCCCTGATAGTTGATCAGCCCTATTAGAATGGTGTTCTGCACTCACCAAACATTACTATTTTCATTTTTTTCTTTTCTGACAAAACCAATGGAAGGTTCATGTAGAACCTGACCAATGGGAGCTTATCCCAATGGTAGGACGGTCCAGTGGGACGCTACCCACCAGGGTTCAAATCCTGGTGTTCGCACCTTTTCCTGGATTTTCCAGGATTTACCGGCGTTATGCGTTAAGTGGTAAGCGACGTTCCCGTCGACAACGAGGCGCCATTGGTGACTTCGAGAATCTCCATATTGCCGGTGCTCAGTCCTTCGGAGGTGCTCATAGGGTAGAGTTTGCGTACGTGTATTCATAGGGGTGAGTGTGCGTGCGTGTTGTGAACGTTTGCGTTGTACTGTGTCATTCTCAAAAAAAAATTGGGAGCTTATCTAGACAGAATGCCATAAAGATAGGTAAGGCTCAAACCACACAATATGGCAAAATCACTTCACTGTTCCCAGACCAACCACCACGAGAAACAAACAAATCAAGGTGCTCACTACCAACCAAAGTACATTACGAACTACGATTGTTTTTACCTTTTCCACAGCACACCAACACTCAAAATACAAAATATGCTCAATCTCAATAGCACAGCCTTGGTTACTACTCAACCTTAGTCAATGGTGTTTGTGTTTCCCTGCTTTCCTTTTTAGAAAAGGGAATATATTTCAATATTCCAGCCTCTGCATAAAACTATGCATATAGCAGTTTCTTATTACAAACACGAACGTTACGGAAAGAACATGAATGTCGGTTTGTGGAACCAAGTTTAACATCACATAAAAGTAATTTTGTTGCTACAAGACCATCTATTGGATGCAAAGATCTCCATCGACGTTGTCTCAAGCACACGACATGCCCGAATAATATGAAGTCGCTCGTCCTCTTTCTGCAGCAACACCCAAAAACGAATCCAATGGGTCCCTCGAAAGATAACCTGCATATGAGTAACAGCTCGAGTATTGTTAAAAACCATGCAATTTCTACTTAACCAAATTGCCCAACATAAAGCAGGTGCTCCAACCAGGATTTTGTACATAAGCTTTCTATTAATCCCATTTAGCCACCCAGCAAACATATGTTCAATGTTCATAGGTGGTGTTATATTAAAAGAAACTTGTACAATCCTCCACATAATTCTAGTCATTTGACAATCAAAGAAAAGGTGTGGATGGTTTCTTCCAGATTACAGAAACAACATTTTAAACTTCCCTTCCATTGTCGACGGGCTAAATTATCTTTAGTTAGAACTCCTTTTTGCAAATACCATACAAAGACTTTTAAGGGCAATTTTAATTTCCATATCACATTTTTCCGTGGTGCAGGCAACTGAGCAATGAGTGAATTATACATAGATCAAATAGTAAACTGACTATTCTGTTTTAGAGACCAAATAAATCGGTCTCTCTGATTTGTTAATTGGACACTCACAAGTTTATCAACCAAATGGTGCCAAGCCTGTAAATTATTGCCAGCTAAGGATCTCCTAAAGGCCACATTCAAAGGATTCGATCTGAAAACCGTTGCTACAGTTGCACTCTTCTTCTGTACAATTTTATATAAGGATGGATATTGACTTTTGAAAGGGGTGTCATCCAGCCATGCATCCTCCCAAAAACAGGTTTGTGACCCACTACCCACCGTAAAATTGCCCATCCACGATAGGTCATTTTTATCTTCATAAGACCCGACCAAAAGTGATAATCTCCTGGCATGTATTCGACTTGGGTAATGGTTTTATATCGCAAGTACTTGTTCCTAAGGAGTCTTTGCCAAATGCCATCCTCATTAATGAGTTTAAACACCCATTTACTCAGAAGACATCTGTTCTACAAATTTAGGTCTAGGATTCCTAACCCACCTTGGTCCTTACGTGTACATAATACACTCCACTTTGCCGATCTATATTTTTTCTTATGTCCATTGCTCTGCCAAAAGAATCTAGATCTATAATAATCTAATCCTTCAACAACACCACGAGAAACCTCGAAGAATGATAGCATAAACATTGACAAATTACTAAGAACAGAGTTAATAAGAACCAACCGACCCCCAACAGAGAGCATTTTTCCTTTCCATCCACTTAATCTCTTCTGAAACCTCTCCTCTACTTCTTTCCAATCTGAGTTTCAAAGCTTTCTATGATGCATTGGTATGCCAAGGTATCTAAACGGGAGATTCCACATATCACAATTAAAGATTTTTGAGTACTCCCCCTAGCTCCCTAGCGTTACCATAGCAGAACATCTCACTTTTAAGGAAATTAATCTTGAGGCCTGACAATTGCTCAAAAGCACATAGCAAGAGCTTCATATTCTTCGCCTCTTCTAGATTGTTTTCCATAAAAAAGAATTGTGTCATCTGCATACTGCAAAATAGACAAGCCATCGTCTACTAGATTTGGGCCTAAGCCTCTAACCAGGTCGTTATCCTTGGTCTGTGCAATTAAGATAGTAAGGACATCTACTATAATATCGAAGAGAATAGGTGATAAGGGATTGTCTTGCCTAACACCTTTCTTCGTTTGAGAGTAACGTCCTACACTGTCATTCACCTTAATTCCTACGAACCCTTTTGACGTAACTTGTTGTATCCAGGAAGCCCACTTAGGTGAAAAACCCTTCATGCGTAACACGTGTTGCAAAAATGGCCACTTTACCTTGTCATAGGCTTTTTCAAAGTCTAGCTTAAGCATAACTCCATCTTTCTTTTTCCGATGCAACTAATGGATTGTTTCATGAAGAACAACAACCCCCTCCATAATGTATCTACTAGGTAAGAAGGCTGTTTGAGAGGACCTAATTACTTTTTGTGCTACCAAATTAATTTTGTTCGTCAGAACCTTTGTAAAAATCTTAAATCTTACATTCAATAAACAAATAGGACTATATTGTTGAATCATGGTCGCTTAAGCTTTTTTAGGTAGCAAAGTAATTATGCCAAAATTGAGACAGTGCAGAGGTAAAGTTCCTTGATGAAACTCGTTAAACAACGCCAATAGGTCAGGCTTTATTATATCCCAAAAATACTGATAAAATTCAGCTGGGAAGCCATCCGGCCTAGGCGCCTTATTGTGTTCCATTTGAAACATTGCCTCTTTAATCTCATTCTCACTAAAAGCACCTGAAAGGATCTCATTTTCTAAATCAGAGACCTGAGGAATATCCTCAATGTGAGTCTCATCCAAAGTAAAATGATTACTTTCAGGGGATCCAAACAAGCCCTTATAAAAATTTGTAATGTACGTTTTTAGGTTTTCCTCTCCCACTATGACTCCTTCCTCCTGCTCTAGTTGATAAATTCCCGTTTTGCGATATCTACCATTTGCAAGTAGCTAAAAATATTTTGTATTATCATCATCATGCACTAGTCTAGTGGCTTTAGATCTTTGGAGCCAGTATAACTCCTCTCCTCTAAGAAACTTAGTTAGTTTGGCATGAAGACAACTTTTATATTCAGCTTCTTGTAGTGATATCACATTGGTTTTTTCTTTCCTGTCAAGAAAATCCAATTGGGCCAACAAGAAGGATTTTTTCTTTTATTTTCTCCCACTAAATTCTGTGCCCAACCCCTCAACCATCTTCTAACAACCCTAATTTTATTTTGCCACTGTTGCATAGGAGATTTCCCCTGGAGGCACTTTGCCACACTTTAGCTACCATATCATGGAAACCATCTCTAGTCAACCATCCCAATTCAAATTTAAGTTGGTGAGTGTTGCCTCTGTGAGCTGCATCTCCAGTATTAAGCAAAAGTGGCATGTGATCTGAGAGTTCTCTAGTTAAAGCTTCAGCCATTGAGACAGGAAACTTTTGCTCCCAATCTATACTAACCAAAATTCTATCCAGTTTCTCAAAGGTTGGTATCTCTGCTGAACTTGCCCATGTGAATCTTCTCCCAGAAAGTGCCAACTCTCTTAGATTCAAGGATTCAATGCAAGCATTAAACAACAAAGGACACCTACTGTCGAAACGATCATTATTCTTTTCACCAGGAATTCTAATAATGTTAAAATAACCACCCACCATAAGTGGTAAAGTCTGACTACTACAGGTATTAGCAAATTCTGCAAGAAAGCTATCTTTATGTTCAGGTTGAGCCGCACCGTATACAACCATTAAAACCCAACGAAAGCCATCGCATTTGTTCTTAACAATGAAGTTCACAAAAAATCACGCACCTGAGTATTCTCTACCACAAAAATAGATAAGTTAACTCCTAGCAAAATACCTTCTGATATGCCTCTAGGAGGGACCCAATGCCAATAAAAATCTCTGCCCCCACAATAGTCTTCTAACATAGCATCAGTGAAGTCTCTTTTGTGGGTTTTGAGTAAGCAATAAAATCAAGGTCTTTATCCGAAGATAAGTCATGAAGAAAATTAGTTTTAGCCAAGTGCAGAAGACCTCTGCTATTCCAAAAAACACCCTTCACGTAAGAACATTATGTTTTTTGGTTGTCTGTCCTTTACGGGTTGGTTGCAAATTTTTTACCTTCATCTTTCTATCTACTACCTTTTTCTTAGAACCGGTAAACCTTTTACTAGGTCTAGATGAAAGATCCAAGAGCGGATTATTATCGTCCATTAGCTCCTCAGTTAAGTCACCACAAAGGTGGCTAAGAGCCAAATGGTCGAATTCACAATCAGACTCAACTAAATCTAAATGGCTATCCTGACATGTTTGAACAGAAGAAGGAAGCTTAAATCTGTCTTTTCAACTTTCTTCATAAGCATGACAGAGGAATGAACAATACTAGCATCATTACCCTGGAGTCCTTGATCCTTTCATTTCCCTCCCTCATATCTGCATGCAGCTTGTCCAGTTGTCCTCACAAGAAACAAAACCCCCGTTTGGCTCCTTGTCAGTTGTCACATACAATTGCTGATTAATCTCTTGCTTCTCCTTCAAACCCCTCTCTAACCTCATTTCTTCTGGAAGCTTCCGCGCGATCCCTGTCAGGAACTAGAGAATTCGAGCAGGGAGAAGTGCGAAAAACAGATCAGGCGTCGATTCAAAGATAACACGAGCAGGTAAAATAACCAGGAAAGGAGGGTAGTTCACTGCATCAGGAAGGATTCATGACCACGAGTCCGATACAGGTGCCGTCCAGGGAGGCGGGCGAGGAACTACTCCTACTCTAAGCCCTAGTTCTTAAGTGTTTTCCCCATTCATGCCTATTACAGAGCCTCCTCTGCTTACATATAACAGCGACATTAGTTACAGAGAGGTAACAGTAAAGTGATAAAAGGAAAAGTGAAACAACGTCGACCGTTGAGACTGAAATGGACGGCATCGGACGAAACTTGACACAACAGTATTACCTTGTAGATAACTGACGAAACTGAAGAAGCTGCAGATGGAAAGATGGGAACGCCTTGCGAATGAAGGACGCATCTTCCCAGGTAGCCTGTTATGGTGGCATGTTCAGCCACTATATAAGCCATTGGAGCACCGATGCATTGTTCTTGGGAACCAGGTTCAAGGATGGCTTCTGGAGCTACTTTGATAGTTCATTTATCATCAATCAAGGGCAAGCCAGGTGTTGGTACTACTTTTGATCCCAAGTGCTTTTTCAACTGACCCACATGGAAGACATTGTGCAGCTGGCTATCAGGTGGAAGGAGCAATTTATATGCAGCTTTGCCAATCCTTTCCAAGACTCTAAAGGGCCCATAGAATTTAGAGTGTAATTTGATGGAATTGTGAGTGCTAAGAGATGTATGTCTATACGGCTGAATCTTCAAATATACCATATCTCCCACCTGGAATTCTCTTTCAGATTTGTGCATGTCTGCCTGGTGTTTGATTTTTGCTTGAGCCTTAAGCAAATTATCTTTGATGGCATGCTGAGCTACCTGCCTGTTTTGCAATTGTTCTTGTGTTGAAAGATCAGGGCAATCAGGTATGATAACTTCAACTACCATGGGTGGTTTAAATCCATATAATGCCTGGAATGGGGTCATATTAAGGGATGTGTGATAGGTGGAATTATACCACCATTCAGCCGAGGAAAGCCAGGAGTGCCATATCTTGGGACTTGCAAAGCACATGCATCAGAGGTAATTTTCAAGACATTGGTTGACCCTCTCAGTTTGACCATCAGTTTGGGGGTGGTAAGCTGATGTGACGTGTAGTTGCACACCCAAAGCCTTGAACAAGGACTGCCAGACTGAACTATTGAAAATGGGGTCTCTGTCTGTGAGTATAACTTTTGGCAACCCATGAAGTTTCAATATGTTATCCATAAATAGTTGAGCCACCTCTGCAGCATTGTAAGGATGAGAGAGAGCAATAAAGTGAGCATATTTGGATAACCTATCCACTGCTACTAGTATCACATCCTTATTTTGGGATTTTGGAAGCCTTTAAATGAAATCCATTGAGATATGTGTCCATGCCATCTTTGGAAGAGGGAGAGGTTGTAGCAATCCAGGATAAGGTATATTTTCAGATTTGTTCTTTTGGCAGACAGGGCAGTACTTGACAAAATCAATGATCTGTTGCTTCATCTTTGGCCAATGAAAATTCAGTTTAATCCTTTGGTATGTTGTTCTTTCTCCTGAATGACCTCCGAAGGTTGAGTTATGGAAGCTGTAGCAGTTGCTGCCTTAAGTCACCATGACCCCCAATGAACAACTTCCCTTTGTACCTGAGGAGCCCATTAGTTAGGGAGAAATACGGTACAGCCTCTGGGTCAATGCGCAGCTTTGTTATGAGATCGGAACAGGTGTTGTCTTGCTCATAGCTGGAAGTAACTTGTTCCATCCACTTAGGAATAGCAGCTGAAATGGCCATCACTTCAGTTGAATGTGTGGCTCTGGATAAAGCATCAACAACTTTGTTAGTCATCCCTTGTTTGTACTCCACCTTGTAACTGAATCTCAATAACTTGATCAATAGCTTGTGTTGAATTCCCTCTACTAGCATTTGTTCTTGAATGTACTTCAAACTTTGTTGATCTGTCCTGATAATGAGGGATGTGCTAGCAAAGTAATGTTTCCACTTTTTTAGTGCCTCCAAGATAGCCATAGCCTCTTTTTCATAAATAGATGCTTTCATGGCTTTTGGACCAAGAGATTTACTAAAGAAGGCAATAAGTTGTCCCCTTTGCATGAAAACAGCTCCAATTCCATTCCCACTTGCATTGGCTTCCAATGTAAATGGCTTTGTGAAATCTGGTAAAGCTAGTACTGGTGGATGAGACATAATACTTTTCAGTGATTGAAATGAGGCCTCTTGCTCACTAGTCCATATGAATGAATTTTTCTTCAAAGCATTAAATAAAGGCCTACATATAACTCCATAGCCTTTTATAAATCTCCTATAATAGCCAGTTAGGCCTAGAAATGCTCTCAACTGAGTAATGTTAGATGGTGTAGGCCAACTTTGGATTATGTTGATTTTGCTAGGATCGGTAGCAACTCCCTCACCACTAATCACATGGCCTAGATATTCAATTTTTGGCTGAGCAAATATGCACTTATTGAGTTTTGCATATAACTGATGTTGCTTAAGCACCTCTAAGACAGACTTAAGATGCTTGATGTGATCAGCCATTGTAAGGCTGTATATCAAGATGTCACCATAGAATACCAAGGCGAATTTTCTGAGGAACGGAGAGAGAACAGAATTTATGAGGGACTGAAAGGTAGCTGGGGCATTTGTGAGGCCAAAAGGGAGCACCACATACTCAAAGTGTCCCAAATGAGTAGTAAATGCTGTTTTTTCAATGTCAGTTTCCTTCATCCGTATTTTATGGCCCTGAGATCAATTTTTGAGAAAATAGTGGCACCAAAAAGCTCATCGAGAAGATCTTCTATTATAGGAATGGGGTACTTGTTCTTGATCGTATTTGAGTTGAGGAGCCTGTAGTCGACACACATTCTCCAGGTACCATCCTTTTTCTTTACCAGTATAACAGGAGAGGAGTAAGGGCTGATGCTAGGTCTGATCATGTGGGAATCTAGCATGTGCTTGATTAAGTCTTCCATGACATTCTTTTGGTGAAAGGGTAATCTATAAGGCCTTTGATGGACTGGTTTTGCCCCCTCCAGCAGGGTGATGGCATGGTCTACAACTTTTTTTGGATGTAAATTTTGAGGCTCTTGGTATACCACCTCATACTCCTTTAGTACTTTTGTGATCTCAGGGTGATCAGAGAGCTGCTGGGGTTGATCTTGTTGTTCCTTCCCACTATTCAGCACCAGAACAGCTGCCACTAATTGCTTATTGATCAAGTGATACAACTTCTTTAGGCTGATCAAAACATGCTTGTTTGGCTGAGGGTAATCAGAGAAAGTGATAAGCTTGGAGCCCTCTTTGGTTATGGTGAACTCTCTAGTCTTCAAATTGAGGCCAACAAGGCTATGAGCAAAAATCCAATCAGCCCCAAGAATAATATCATATCCCTGAACTTCCAACAGCCTGAAGTCCGATGTGAATGAGTGGCCCTGAATACTATAAGAGCACCCCAGACAAGCAGTATTACTCAACATGCTCTTCCCATTAGCTGCTACTACTTTCACAGGAGAAACAATGGATATAGTTGTGTTTGACTTGATAGCCAATTTAGCACTAACGAAGGATATATCACTGCCTATATCAATTGGCAATTAAAGCAGTAGCTATATGCTTTCCCAATTGAATTTGCAATGTAAAGGTATTTGTGGGGTGAGATGTACCCATCAGGGCATTACAATTGCATGATAGGAACTTGCTCAGCATCAAAGAATTCCCCTTCAAGTGCCTCCTCATCCTGTACAATACCAATTTCTTCCTTGCCCTGCTCATCCTCCATCACAATTACAGAATATACTTGCTTACTAGTGCAGACTTTAGTAAGTATTTGCCAGCTGCTCTCAACTCAGCAATATTTGGTGCATCTTTCTGGTCAGCAGTTTTTTGTCTCTAGTCCCTTGTTTTGGCTGCTTGAAAACTGTATTGAACATTGGGAATCTCTTTTGTGGAATATTTGCTTGCTCAAGTCTTCTTGCAAACCAGAAAGCCTGGGTGAGAGAATTTGGTTTATGGCATTGTAAATGATGTTGTATTGGTTCCTTTAACCCCACAACAAAGCTACCGGTGAAATAATCATCGACCAATGAGGGGTTATCTCTCTTCACCAACCCCATGAGCTCCTCAAATTTGTTAACATATTCAGGAACTGTGCCAGTTTGCCTCAGTGAGTGGAATTGCCCAATAACCTCATATGTTGACATATTATTGGGAGGGTGGATTTTTCCACGGGTAAGCCGCAACCACCTCGCACCACGCCGGTCGGACAAGAAACGAGGAACTGGCTGTGGAAGCGAGGGAATCTCGCCAAGAAATCTCTAGCTCTGATACCAATTGTCAGAACTAGAGAATTTGAGCAGGGGAGAAGTGCGAAAAACAGATCAGGCTTCGATTCAAAGATAGCACGAGCAGGGAGAATACCAGGAAAGGAGGGTAGTTCACTGCATCAGGAAGGATTCACGACCACGAGTCCGATACAGGTGCCGGCCAGTGAGGTGGGCGAGGAACTACTCCTACTCTAAACCCTAGTTCTTAAGTGTTTTCGTCATTCATGCCTATTACAGAGCCTCCTCTCCTTACATATAGCAGCGACAGCAGTTAGAGAGATAATATTAAAGCGATAAAAAGAAAAGTAAAACAACGTCGACCGTTGAGACTGAAATGAACGGCATCGGACCAAACTTATTACCTGTAGATAACTGACGAAACTGAAGAAGCAGCACATGGATCATCCAGACCTGACAATCCTCGCTCTCGCTCTTGCCTCCCACCATCTCGGCAGAATCTCTTCGCCTAGTTTCTTGGTGGAGGTGGCGGCCATGAGGGGGGCGGAGGCGGCGGTCCTCCTTGCCGTCGCTTCACTCTCCTGTCTCGTCCTCTCGCCGCCGACGGCCTCCGCTGCAGCGGGAGCAGAGGTGGCCGGTGGGGCGGCTCATCGGAACATCGAGCGCATTGCAGGTGATCCCATCCCCTTTCTTGCTCTGTCTGGTGCTCCTGGCTTCCTCATTTCCTTGGAGGAATTTCCGGTTATTTGTCTCATCGATTTCTTGCGGATTGTGATTAGTAATTTAGTACTAGTACAAATTCAGTTAGGTTATGATTTTGATACGATAATACTATTAATGACTCCTTTCTAAATTATTGCCATCGTTCTGTAATTGCTTAGTTGAACTGGTGGTTTATTTGACCTGCTTCCCTGAACCTTAATACAGATACTTCCTAGAGGTGCCTGATAATGTGCAAAATTCGATGTTTGAACTGCATTGACCCCCTTTTAACGAATGGATGCTCCGATCAAGTTTGTGCCAGTAATGTGCTGCCGTTCAATCGGTCGATGGATCAAGTCTGCGTATAATTTTTTTAGCATATAGTTTTGAATAAATCATTGGTCAAAAAATATGGAGTTACTATCACAAAACTTTTTTTGCTTCTCCTTTTCCAAGTGCTACAAGATGGTTGGTAGATTAGCCAACCATACCTGCCTGCAAGGCCGTGCAGAGTAATGCCATTGACAATGTCTGCTGCAACTACCATGACTTGAGACCTTGAAACTAGCCTAGTGACGCCTGTGCTATTATGTGCCTGCAGTTAAGAGTAGTTGTACAACAGACAGCTAGTCTATACTTTCTGAATGTAATCGGATCAGTCAAGGCAAAACATTGCAAAAAGATGCACGGCACCATGAATTTGGGATGAATCAGTCATGCTCCAGTGACTTGTCAGAAGTTTTTGGACTTTCTAAACCAATGTTGTGCTGATATTTTCCCCTCTTTAACTTGCTAGATATACTTGAGTACTATGTTCGGCTTGTATGATTGGCTTACTTTGGGATCTGTTCGTTTATATGTACTTGGTTCATAAGGAGGATATCTTTTCTATTTATTAGCTGTTACTAAGCCAAGAGTATTCACCTGCAGGAAGTGTGATGTGCTAGAAGACAACCCTGTTGGAAGATTGAAGGTTTTCGTCTACGACTTGCCAAACAAGTACAACAAGAGGATTGTCACCAAGGATCCATGATGCCTCAGTCACATTTTTGCCGCTGAGATATTCATGCATCGTTTCTTGCTCTCCAGTGAGGTGCGAACGCTCAACCCAGAAGAGGCTGATTGGTTCTACGCACCAGTTTACACTACTTGTGATCTTACTCCGGCTGGACTTCCACTGCCATTCAAGTCCCCAAGAATGATGAGAAGTGCAATCCAATTTATTTCACACAAGTGGCCTTTCTGGAATAAAACTGACGGAGCTAACCACTTCTTTGTCGTTCCGCATGATTTTGCTGCATGCTTTCACTATCAGGTGAGAGGGATATCTTTCACTTCTACTTGCTGTACTTCATTACTGCCCACTGCTCCACTATTTCATAGGATTTAACAAGGTCTTTAGATGTATACTTTGACTATCAATTTCTATTACAACATTCATCAATTGCTAGCAATCCAATGTTGTACCAAAGGGTCTTTGAAACACAAATCTATTCATATAACTTCTAGGGTTATTTGGTTCCAAGCCATTACAATTTTGCAGAGTTGGAGAAACGCCATTACTATTCCTCTTATTGGAAATTTTCCACTACAATTCTTCAACTCCCACAAGTTTGCCCTTTTCTACGTCTGCGGCGGCCTGAGGCCCACTTGCAGGCTCTGTATTTACGTATAGGACCAAATTGCCCTCCGTCCAACAGCTGGTGCTGCTCCCACCGTTGCTGTCTTCCCCAGCGAGCCAGGCGTGGCCGGACGCGGACCCAGCGGCGGAACCCACGGGCGCGGCCCACATCTGCCTCTGCACGCTCATGTCGAGCGGTGCCGGGGGTGGGGCTCGCCGGCCCCGTCGAAGGTGCGACCCCCGGCGGAGGAGCCCCGGGACGGCGCAAGGTGGGCGAGCCCGGCCGCGAGGAGGGCGGCTGACGGTCCCGCGCGCAGCGGCCACTTCGCTTCCGGCGGGCGGTGCTCCCCGGCCTCCCTGTAACATACCAGAAATTTGATTGTTTTCCCATGTGTGAATTTTCGCAAAAATTTAAAACTTTTTGTTTGAACTTGTGTGCTACCAAATTTGAGCCCAATTTGCTAGCTTCTTATCCTAAATTCTCTCTAAAATAAAACCATATACAATAATTTTCAAATATGGTAAAATATGTGATTTGGATTTTATGGATTTTATTTGGATTTTAGTGAGTGTGATTGAATTTGAAAGTATTCAAATTCAACCTATGGGTTAAATCCTAATTCAAAGCTAATCTCAAAACCTAGTTAACTAACATGGGCCGCCTAACTAATCCTCGAAGTCTACCGGTGCTCCCTCATCTTTCAGCCCGAGCACACCGAAGCACACCCCTTGGTTTTCAACCGGTCCACAAGGCGGCCCATCACGGCCCGGCCTAGGCCCGCCAACCTATCCCTTCATCTTCTCTCACCGCCGGGGGGACCCGACCGGCGACGCACCTTTCTCGTTCTTCTTCCTCCCCCTTTGACCCAAGCGGGTGCCATCGCACCGCGAGCCGCGCCGCTCCACGCGCGCCCGCACGCCGGCCACACCGCCGCCGAGCAAGCGCACACGCCGAGCGGGCCGGCACGCATGCCTAGGATGGCCCACGCACCCCCTTTCCCTCTATTCACTCCTTTGCCCCCGGCAATCTCGGCACGCAAGCCGGCTCGCGCGCCGCGCCTTCGCCGCCAAGGAAAGGGAGGGGGAACAACCCCCGCCCCCACGCCGTCCCCCCCGGCTCCCTTGACCCACGCGCACCCAAAGACCCAGCAGCCGAGTCCCAATAGGCCTCTCCGCCGCCTGGGGATCTTTTCCCCTTTGGCCGCTCTGTGCCGCGACCGAGAGATGAGCGGGGGAGAGAGAGGAGAAGGGAGGGAAACGGGAAGCCGTCACGCGCTTCACCACCGCGTCGCCTTGCTGGTGTAGAGGACCCTGGAGCCGGAGCTGAACGTGCGGCAGAGAAGGCCGTCCGCGAGCACATGGAAGCCGAGCGAGAGGATCTAGACGCGCCGCCGCCGAACTTCGTCGCCGTCGTCCACATCTACACCGGGCGCGGCCGTCACGCTACGCCTACACCTCCGCCCCTCGGTGAGCCTGCCACTCGCCCTTCTTCTCCACCCGTGGGAGCGTACCCCTCGCGTTGCGCCGCACCGGCCGCCGCGCCGTGCGCCGAGCTTGAGCTCGCCGTTCGGCCCATGCCCGGCCATCGAGCCGCTTTTCTCGCAGAACCCATCTCCCCGACGCCGCCGTGCACCTCGGCGCGAGTAGGGTGGCCGTAGGCCACTAACCCGCCTCTATCGTCTCCGCCGCGACACGCCGGAGCGCCGCGCGCGCGTGCCTCGCTCGTGCGCGTGAACCCGACTCGTCGCCACGCTCGTGTGCGTGTGTGAGCCCGCGTGCACGCCCAAGTGTTCACCCCCATGAGCACGTACGCCGCGTCCCGTGGACCGTTCGCCGCCGTGTTGAGCGCCGCGCCATGGACTCGGCCCGCCGAGGACCCGCGCGACGGTCGGCCACTTCACGGCCGTGTTAGGGACCGAACCCGCGCAAGGGGCTTTGGTGAACACGCCCATGTGAACGCCGAAGCACCTGCTCTGCATCTGCTAACTTCCGCCGCTTGCCGTTTCACTGTGTCGCCACCGCTGCTACCCTCGCGAACGCCGTCGTCTCTGGCTCACGCCGAGAGCGCCGCCGTGTCGCGCTCCGCGTTACGCCCCCAGGCACTCCCCGCAGCCGAGGCGGCGCGGAGATAACCGCATGCCCCAAGGGATCCTCGAGCTTTGCTTGCTCGCGTTTCGGGAGCCTCGCGACCGGTCAAAGCGCCGTCGCCGTCGCCGCCGGGGTTGCGGCGGGAGCGCGCGCCGACGCACGCACGCGGGACAAGGCCGTGCCCCGCGCTCCGAAAACTTCGAGGGGCGCCACCGGACTTCTCCGTGGGGACCCGATCGGAGCATGGGCCGGCTAACCCAACAAGGCCCACTTCGGCCCTTTTCCTTTTAACCTTTGAATTCGGTTCTTTTCTCGGCGGTGAACGAGCGGACTTTCTCCTTTTGGCCCAAGATGCTAAGTCCTGTGGGCTGAATTCGGCCCACTAACTCTTTCGGCCCATTGGGCCACTAACACTTTGGACCCAATTTCGGCCCACCATCTGTGACGATGACGTCACGATGATGTCATGCTGATGTCATTCCTATTTTTAAATTAAAAATCCTTTTCTCTTTTATAAATAAATCTGGAAATTAATTTATAAAACCTTTTATCTTTGAAAATTCTTATCTAATTATCCGGAGCTCCGAAAATTATGAAACCACTTGCGTTGGTTTCATAATTTTGAGACGCTCACTGCTACCCTATCCTTACCCGCTCTTGCCCTTGAACCGAGCCCCTTTTCGCCCCGCGTTCTTGGGGTAGAATTCGTGGCCGCTGCCCGCCACTGTGCTATTGTGGGTCTGGGACGCCGGAGCCCCGCAACTAACCATTGGCGTGCCGCGGACAGAATCCTACCCCATGTTCGCATCACTTACCTTTCCTACACCCTTGTCTCCCCTTTTTGTCGCTTCGCGCTTAACCCGCTCTCGCTCTACGAAGCTATGTGTTGAGGAGCGTGTACCGTGCCATGTGCTTGAAGCCGTGGCGTCGCCCGTGATGGATGGCCGTGTCGTGAGCAAGGGCCACGCTTCACGAACGGCAACCCCGAGCCGCAACCTAGCCGCCTTGCCATGGACGTTGCCGCATCATCGCACATGCCTCGTAGCGCCCTTGAACACACTTTACCTCATCGCCACTTGATGTCAGTCACAAGATGATCCTTTCATCCCGTCTGAGCTGTCGCCGCATATCTTGGCATGATCATGCCTTTTCTAGTTATCTTTGCTTCGCTCTGCTTTCATCACCCTTCGCGCTACCGCTTTGATCATCCAAGAGCTAAAACCTAGCAAGTGCTTGTTTTCAGCCTCTCCGCCTTCCCCGCCTTGCGGTGCTTGATTACCTAAGATCTTAGCCGTAAGACCCGTAAGCTAACTTTGAACTAACTCTTGATCCTACCCTGTTTACTAGTGTATAAAACTAGTTGCTTAAACTACTTTTGTTTTAAAACCAATTGCTTTATATTCATTAATTAAACCAGGTCGCTTGCATTTACTCCGGAGTTTATTTGGATCTTCTAAATTGGTTCTTATTGATGTTTTTGCATTAGATGAATGCTCGTTATTTATTTCCACGTCGCATCTCGTGTAGGCTTGTGTTCTTGTTGAAGACCCGAGCTGCGACGTCTGAGGAGACGCGACTACCCCGACTGTTCCCAAGAGGACGCTCAACCTCTACTACTCTACGACGACTACCGCGCAGGTGTCATGTCACTCCCAACCATGTAGAACCCATGCATGCTATTAGTTGCTAGTGCTATATTTATGTTACTTGATTTGATGGATTGCATAGCCATTTGATTAGCCTTGCCTTGATACTTGATATATCCTGTTTCCTTGCTTTACCTACCTCGGGACTAGCTACAGACCCCTAGCTAGTCCCATATACTTACTATCCATACTTTTGTTACTTGATTATGGATGGTTTTCTGGGCTTGGACTGAGATGTGGGAGGCCTCGGTGTGTTCTAGCGTGAGTTCTGGGTGAGTTTCCCCTTTACGTGTTTTTGGTGGGAGCGAGCCGTTTGGTTACTTGAGAACGCCTACCTCGGGGAGATGCGATCTGGCCTCTCGCCCGAGTGGTGTGTCGGACGGGATGGAGATGGTGAGTGCTCGCTCTCGGCCCTTAAGGACCGATCGTCGCCTGACCTTGCTTCGGTGGACTTTTACCGTACAAACCGCCCGCCTTGTATTGGGCGGGGGGTGCGGGGTGAGACTCGTAGTGGATAGCACCCCTCCCGTAGGCGGATCGGTGTGATCGTGTCGGGAGACGGCTTTCCTCCTTAGAAGACTTCGCCCCGGCGAGGCCGGGGAAGGGTTCCACAGCTTCGAGGGACCTCTCGGCCGGCGCATGAGCTCTACGGCGGAGGCTGCGCCAGACTCGGAGACGCAAGAGGGTACTATCCACTTACTTGGACTCCAGCCGTATGGTAGGGTTTCGGGTGGTTCGCTACCATCCGGGCTCTATTCGGGCGGGTACAGTTGTACAACCTCTCGCAGTGTTAAACCTATAGCTATAGTCCGTGTCCACTGGTCATGGACAGTCCTCTGATCTCTCACCTGGCTAGACTCTTTTCTTGTGCTTCTTCTCTCCCCCGAGTGAGTGAGCCCGCCCGAGGCCGTTGAGATGTGGGGATAGGAGCGGTGGGCCCCACATCGCGGATGAGAGTTGGGAGCTGGATCGTGGTTGTGATTCAGTGTCTTGGTGTGGACATCCTTGTTGAGGGGTGCGGACCCCGGAGGTGTGGACCTCGAGGGTGTGGACCTCCCGGAGGTGTGGACCTCGCCGCATATTCCCGCAAACCTTGATTGTTGCTACCGCATTGCCGCATGCATAACTTTCTACGACCCCAATATAGGTTTTATCCATGCATACTAGATTCAACCACCGCTTTTGCTCTTTGTTGGGAAGCCGACATGACCTACCCGCTTATCGGGTAGATGCGGCATTTCGTACTCGGTGACCGTCTACGACTACAACTTCGTGACGAAGGTGTGAAGACTAGAGCCGGTCCTATGCTCGAGTTTGCTCGTGGAGCCGGAGACGCTTCGCTTCGATAGATCCGCTGCGTAGGTGTTTTACCCTTCTTGATTCAGTCCTGTTGGACTTGTACCCGGCTCGTGCCGAAGAGTTGTACTCTGATGTTGTAATAATATTATGTAATTCTTCTTTTATTCCCGTGTTGTATGGATTTGTTCCACTTGAGACAGGGATTGCACGTGATAGCCTCTTCCTGGGACTATCACGGAGGTGCAGAGAGTCGGGTATCCGTTCGCGGAAATTCGGGTCGTTTCAGGTGGTATCAGAGCCGTACTTGACCGTAGGACGAGCCCTAGCAATGGCCGATAGTTTAGGATAACCTAAATATCCTTTATTGAGTATATACTCCTTGACTTTTATATAAACCCCCTTGAATTCTACAATTACAACCTTGAATTCTCACTAAATGACTTACTAACAACCCCTCTACGCGGTTGGTGACCTAAGGAGAACAACAGATGACACATGTTTCAAGACCCTGCAACTCTACGAGACGACGTTTGATACAAGGGAAAGACAACTACGACAGTGACAGCTATGAAGATTGAGTACGGGGAAAAGGAAGAGAATCTACTGGACTCACTTGGAATATCCCCAATGACTTTGCAATGTAATCTTATGCCTACACGGTTGTCTCTACTTTGGAACTCAATCCACCAAGGAATGATTAGATTGCCCCGTGATACATGAAGTCTGCATACAGATGAATCTACAACATACAGGCTGCACCCTTCCACCTTTTGCTCGGAACAGAGCTTGGATAACCCAAGGTGCCCAACTCCGAGGACCATGAGGAGTTAAGACTTTAAATTTTAGTGTGCCAACATACATAAATTGGATGCACTATATGGAACTAGCACACATAAGCTTGGATGCAGGAGTCGAAGATTCCTGATATGCCTGTAGCTCAGCAGTTGGATGAAGACCCAAAGGCTCGAAGCTATACGGATAGCCGAGTCACGAAGGAGTAAGATATCATAGTGAGTTGTAGCTACATGAGGCGACCAATGGATTGAACAGTCTAGATAGCACCACCTTACAAGCAAGCATCACACATACTTGGAGTCACAGCTGGATAATTGACCCTATGGAATTTCCCCTCAGTAAGTAGTGTGAAACGTGGATGCTTGCTATGGGAACCAATGAGAAACATGGGGGCATAGATTAAATTAGACAGAAAGCACCCCCTTCTGCAAGGATAATCCCATGAGAGTCAGCACGAAGAAGAGTTTCACCGACTTACTTCGGAAAGATCATTGCCGAAGCAGTAGATGTCACGTGTTCTTTCAAGTGCTCGATGGCTAACATTAGGAAAAATCCCTCGAGTGCCCACGATATACTAGTATGTTTACGCCGGTGTAACCTCGAAGGTCTTAGAAGTCAGCCTCGAGAAACACATTTGTTTTGGTGCATTACTTGAGTGATTGGATTTTCTCGGATTTTATGGTTGTTATGTCTCTTCATGACTGTGTGAAATTGAATTGAGTGCTTATGCTTGCTAGGTCTTTAGATGACTCCTTCAGAGACCTTAGCTTCTCATCCTACAATCTCAAACAAGCAGAATGAAGATCGACGTGTTCAAGCCAACCTAATAAGATCAAGATTCAGACGACGCGAAATATTTCTTGCAACCTCAGCAGATCAGACCGAGACTTTGGATGTGATACCCTATGAACATTGGACTCCAGACCGTAAAACCAGGAAATGAGTACCTCAAAAAAATTTGCAACTTTCGAAGCTTGGGAGTGTATGTATCTCTATGGAAGCATACATTGGTTAAGATCAATTGAGTACCCTAAGATGTAAGCGATGCATTTTGGATAATTTTAGTCGGAACTCAATTATCGGATAAAGATGAAGTACTCCCTATGGAACAACAATCAATACGAGAAGTTTTATTCGAGTACTATAGCTTCTGTGAGGTACCTTATGAACAAGTTGACCTATGTGGAGACTCGAAGGAACATGGTAACCTCATATCTTGGTAATGGATCCATCGATGAGAACGATTAACATATCAGAAGACAACCCAAGATATCGAGGGAGTGGATGTAAGCGCATCGAACTCTTCACGGATGGACAATCACACATATTTTATGGAATTGCGCCCCGACCGTGTAATCGGAAGTAATGAATCCATGCATAAGGGATCATCCCCAAGTAGACAGTACCTCGCTCTGGAAGGTATTGTTGAGGTTTTGGATTCGATTCGGATGACTAAACTCAAAGGATATAAGATTTGCACTACACGGGCAGTCATCCTAGAGTCATTCTTACTGGATTAACCCCTCTTACACCCCCTAGGTAGTTGACTTGTGATTACCGAGGAAGCGAGAAACAACTACGCACCACAAGAGGTGCTTTTGGAATAGGATACCTGAAGGGTAACTAAAGGAATCATGAGGTCGATAATTGGAGTAAGAAGTGAAGATCAGTCGATCCAACTTTTAGCATAAACAAGTAACAAAGAAACTCTACGGGGCACTACCTTTGGATCAGTGGGAAGGGGAATTTCTTTGATAACTACTGGACTCAAGTGATCAGTTCGACCTCGCAGTGGAACCTACCACCCTATTGAGAAATAGGTAATAAGAGGATAAGAGGTTGTGAGCAAAAGTGAGGAAAATTGCTCACCTATACGGGTGACATTATTTGGAACAATTGAATAAGCATGGCAAAGCCATAGACATGAATATTTCCGGGATACCTAAAGGTGAGGATACCATCATGAGGAGTAGGTCAAAGGGATGGTAAAGGATAATGGACTACACTAAGGATACACAATCGAATCGATCCTTCCTCAAAGATACGACACCTACGAACTCTATGAGGAATTAATTAAGTTTCGTTGGTATTCCTAAAAGTTAACATTAATCGGGTATCCCGAGTTTGCTAAACGTGTGTGAATAAAGTAGATGTGACTTCGTCGAGAAGGTCAATCGAAGAAGTTGGAATAAAAAGGACTAGTGTTAGATGTCGGATGGATAGAGCCCCTCACATAGCCGAGCGTGTTGTAGACGACCCCTCTTAACATGGACTAACATGAATGGGAAGTAATCCATTCATAGTGATTATGCGCAAGATGATCGGATGTCACCAACACTCGACGAGAATTGCTTTAGTCATACTAAGCCAATAAATGGATTACAACGGGAGGGACGTACAAATTTGGTAAGGCTTAGTGGATCGCCAAAGGAAGGAGGTTGGAAGGAAGATATGTTCACCCGGAGTTCATCTAGTTGCCGAGAGTGCACGCCATAAGAGGTGAGATTGCACTAATACTTTGGAAAACCAGGATACCTACCCCTGGATCAAGAGATAACATTGTACATCTTCAATATATCCCAGATGGATATGGCTTCAAGAAGATTCATTGGATCAACCAGGAAAACCGAGAGGATGTATGACTCCCTCATATGGAAGGAAGTGGGAGAATCCTCGCCTTTTTGGATTAAAAGTACTCGACGGATGTCATGAGAGTATGATCAATCTCGTATGCAATGATTTTGGAATAAGCTAATTGATAACAAGGATGTGACCTCAAACGTGAGGATTAGAATATTATGAGAATGTCACATTCTACTAAGCCTATGTGAGACGGCTAGATGAGAAAGACTAAGATATGGGGAATCTAGGCCGTAGTTGTAATTTCTCACGTATTTGAACCAGAGAATAATCTGGGGATATATATGGATGATAATACGAGAGTCTTATGGAAGCTACCGACAGAGGACATATAATACCACTCTGCATTGGAGGCCCCAACGGGAAACCGGATATGTTGACACTAAGCACCCGAGGAACCTTGGAATAAACACGTCGTCAACTCATCAACATTGGGAAGCTGAACATAAAGAGGAAACGAAGGCATACCAAAGTGAAGACCCTCACCACACCGGGTTTGAGCTTAAATCTCGAGGACGAGATTCTCGTGAGGGGGGTAGAATGTAACATACCAGAAATTTGATTGTTTTCCCATGTGTGAATTTTCGCAAAAATTTAAAACTTTTTGTTTGAACTTGTGTGCTACCAAATTTGAGCCCAATTTGCTAGCTTCTTATCCTAAATTCTCTCTAAAATAAAACCATATACAATAATTTTCAAATATGGTAAAATATGTGATTTGGATTTTATGGATTTTATTTGGATTTTAGTGAGTGTGATTGAATTTGAAAGTATTCAAATTCAACCTATGGGTTAAAACCTAATTCAAAGCTAATCTCAAAACCTAGTTAACTAACAGGGGCCAGCTAACTAATCCTGAAGTCTACCAGTGCTCCCTCATCTTTCAGCCCATGCACACCGAAGCACACCCCTTGGTTTTCAACCGGTCCACAAGGCGGCCCATCACAGCCCAGCTAGGCCCGCCAACCTAACCCTTCATCTTCTCTCACCGCCAGGTGGGACCCGACCGACGACGCCCTCGTTCTTCTTCCTCCCCCTTTGACCCAAGCGGGTGCCATCGCACCGCGAGCCGCGCCGCTCCACGCGCGCCCGCACGCCGGCCACACTGCCGGCCGAGCAAGCGCACACGCCGAGCGGCTGGCACGCATGCCTAGGATGGCCCACGCACCCCCTTTCCCTCTATTCACTCCTTTGCCCCTGGCAATCTCAGCACGCAAGCCGGCCTGCGCGCTGCGCCTTCGCCGACAAGGAAAGGGAGGGGGAACAACCCCCGCCCCACGCCGTCCCCCCGGCTCCCTTGACCCACGCGCACCCAAAGACCCGACAGCCCGAGTCCCAATAGGCCTCTCCGCCAGTTGGGGATCTTTTCCCCTTTGGCCGCTCTATGCCGCGACCGAGAGATGAGCAGGGGGAGAGAGAGGAGAAGGGAGGGAAACGGGAAGCCGTCACGCGCTTCACCACCGCGTCGCCTTGCTGGTGTAGAGGACCCTGGAGCCGGAGGGCGAACGTGCGGCGAGAGAGGCCGTCCGCGAGCGGATGGAAGCCGGAGCGAGAGGATCTAGACGCGCCGCCGCCGAACTTCGTCGCCGTCGTCCACATCTACACCGGCGCGGCCGTCCGCCCGCTACGCCTACACCTCCGCCCCTCGGTGAGCACCGCCACTCGCCCTTCTTCTCCACCCCCGGGAGCGTACCCCCGCGTTGCGCCGCACCGGCCGCCGCGCCGTGCGCCGAGCTTGAGCTCGCCGTTCGGCCCCATGCCCGGCCATCGAGCCGCTTTTCTCGCAGAACCCATCTCCCCGACGCCGCCGTGCACCTTGGCGCGAGTAGGCCGGCCGTAGGCCACTAACCCGCCTCTATCGTCTCCGCCGCGACACGCCGGAGCGCCGCCGCGCTGCGTGCCTGCTCGTGCGCGTGAACCTGACTCGTCGCCACGCTCGTGTGCGTGTGTGAGCCCGCGTGCACGCCCAAGTGTTCACCCCCATGAGCACAGACGCTGCGTCCCGTGACCGTTCTGCCGCCGTGTAGAGCGCCGCGCCATGGACTCGGCCCGCCGAGGACCCGCGCGAACGGTCGGCCACTTCACGGCCAGGTTAGGACTGAACCCGCACAAGGGGCTTTGGTGAACACGCCCAGGTGAACGCCGAAGCACCTGCACTGCATCTGCTAACTTCCGCCGCTTGCCGATTCACTGTGTCGCCGCCGCTGCTTACCCTCGCAAACGCCGTCGTCTCTGGCTCACGCCGAGAGCGCCGCCGTGTCGCGCTCCGCGTTACGCCCCCAGGCACTCCCCAGAGCCGAGGCGGCGCGGAGATAACCGCATGCCCCAAGGGATCCTCGAGCTTTGCTTGCTCGCGTTTCGGGAGCCTCGCGACCGTCAAAGCGCCGCCGCCGTCGCCGCTGGGGTTGCGGCGGGAGCGCGCCGACGCACGCACGCGGGACAAGGCTGTGCCCTGCGCTCCGAGAAAAACTTCGAGGGGCGCCACCAGACTTCTCCGGTGGGGACCTGATCGGAGCATGGGCCGGCTAACCCAACAAGGCCCACTTCGGCCCTTTTCCTTTTAACCTTTGAATTCCCGGTTCTTTTACTGCAGGTGAACGAGCGGACTTTCTCCTTTTGGCCCAAGATGCTAAGTCCTGTGGGCCGAATTCGGCCCACTAACTCTTTCGGCCCATTGGGCCACTAACACTTTGGACCCAATTTCGGCCCACCATCTGTGACGATGACGTCACGATGATGTCATGCTGATGTCATTCCTATTTTTAAATTAAAAATCCTTTTCTCTTTTATAAATAAATCTGGAATTAATTTATAAAACCTTTTATCTTTGAAAATTCTTATCTAATTATCCGGAGCTCCGAAAAATTATGAAACCACTTGCGTTGGTTTCATAATTTTGAGACGCTCACTGCTACCCTATCCTTACCCGCTCTTGCCCTTGAACCGAGCCCCTTTTCGCCCCGCGTTCTTGGGGTAGAATTCGTGGCCGCTGCCCGCCACTGTGCTATTGTGGGTCTGGGACGCCGGAGCCCCGCAACTAACCATTGGCGTGCCGCGGACAGGAATCCTACCCCATGTTCGCATCACTTACCTTTCCTACACCCTTGTCTCCCCTTTTTGCTGCTTCGCGCTTAACCCGCTTCTGCTCTACGAAGCTATGTGTTGAGGAGCGTGTACCGTGCCATGTGCTTGAAGCCAGGGCGTCGCCCGTGATGGATGGCCGTGTCGTGAGCAGTGGCCACTGCTTCACGAACGGCAACCCCGAGCCGCAACCTAGCTGCCTTGCCATGGACGTTGCCGCATCATCAGTACATGCCTCGTAGCGCCCTTGAACACACTTTACCTCATCGCCACTTGATGTCAGTCACAAGATGATCCTTTCATCCCGTCTGAGCTGTCGCCGCATATCTTGGCATGATCATGCCTTTTCTAGTTATCTTTGCTTCGCTCTGCTTTCATCACCCTTCGCGCTACCGCTTTGATCATCCAAGAGCTAAAACCTAACAAGTGCTTGTTTTCAGCCTCTCCGCCTTCCTGCTTGCAGGCTTGATTACCTAAGATCTTAGCCGTAAGACCCGTAAGCTAACTTTGAACTAACTCTTGATCCTACCCTGTTTACTAGTGTATAAAACTAGTTGCTTAAACTACTTTTGTTTTAAAACCAATTGCTTTATATTCATTAATTAAACCAGTGCTGCTTGCATTTACTCTGGAGTTTATTTGGATCTTCTAAATTGGTTCTTATTGATGTTTTTGCATTAGATGAATGCTCGTTATTTATTTCCACGTCGCATCTCGTGTAGGCTTGTGTTCTTGTTGAAGACCCGAGCTGCGACGTCTGAGGAGACGCGACTACCCCGACTGTTCCCAAGAGGACGCTCAACCTCTACTACTCTACGACGACTACCGCGCAGGTGTCATGTCACTCCCAACCATGTAGAACCCATGCATGCTATTAGTTGCTAGTGCTATATTTATGTTACTTGATTTGATGGATTGCATAGCCATTTGATTAGCCTTGCCTTGATACTTGATATATCCTGTTTCCTTGCTTTACCTACCTCGGGACTAGCTACAGACCCCTAGCTAGTCCCATATACTTACTATCCATACTTTTGTTGCTTGATTATGGATGGTTTTCTGGGCTTGGACTGAGATGTGGGAGGTCTCGGTGTGTTCTAGCGTGAGTTCTGGGTGAGTTTCCCCTTTACGTGTTTTTGGCGGGAGCGAGCCGTTTGGTTACTTGAGAACGCCTACCTCGGGGAGATGCGATCTGGCCTCTCGCCCGAGTGGTGTGTCGGACGGGATGGAGATGGTGAGTGCTCGCTCTCGGCCCTTAAGGACCGATCGTCAGTTGACCTTGCTTCAGTGGACTTTTACCGTACAAACCGCCCGCCTTGTATTGGGCGGGGGGTGCGGGGTGAGACTCGTAGTGGATAGCACCCCTCCCGTAGGCGGATCGGTGTGATCGTGTCGGGAGACGGCTTTCCTCCTTAGAAGACTTCGCCCGGCGAGGCCGGGGAAGGGTTCCACACGGCTTCGAGGGACCTCTCGGCGGCGCATGAGCTCTACGGCGGAGGCCGCGCCGGACTCGGAGACGCAGGAGGGTACTATCCACTTACTTGGACTCCGGCCGTATGGTAGGGTTTCGGGTGGTTCGCTACCATCCGGGCTCTATTCGGGCGGGTACGGTTGTACAACCTCTCGCAGTGTTAAACCTATAGCTATAGTCCGTGTCCACCGGTCATGGACGGTCCTCCGATCTCTCACCCCGGCTAGACTCTTTTCTTGTGCTTCTTCTCTCCCCCGAGTGAGTGAGCTCGGCCGAGGCCGTTGAGATGTGGGGATAGGAGCGGTGTGGGCCCCACATCGCAGATGAGAGTTGGGAGCTGGATCGTGGTTGTGATTCAGTGTCTTGGTGTGGACATCCTTGTTGAGGGGTGCGGACCCCGGAGGTGTGGACCTCGAGGGTGTGGACCTCCCGGAGGTGTGGACCTCGCTGCATATTCTGCAAACCTTGATTGTTGCTACCGCATTGCTGCATGCATAACTTTCTACAACCCAATATAGGTTTTATCTATGCATACTAGATTCAACCACCGCTTTTGCTCTTTGTTGGGAAGCTGACATGACCTACCCGCTTATCGGGTAGATGCTGGCATTTCAGACTCGGTGACCGTCTACGACTACAACTTCTGTGACGAAGGTGTGAAGACTAGAGCTGGTCCTATGCTCGAGTTTGCCTGTGGAGCTGGAGACGCTTCGCTTCGATAGATCCGCCGCGTAGGTGTTTTACCCTTCTTGATTCGATCTCGTTGGACTTGTACCGGCTCGTGCCGAAGAGTTGTACTCTGATGTTGTAATAATATTATGTAATTCTTCTTTTATTCCCGTGTTGTATGGATTTGTACCACTTGAGACAGGGATTGCACGTGATAGCCTCTTCCTGGGACTATCACGGAGGTGCAGAGAGTCGGGTTTCCGTTCGCGGAAATTCGGGTCGTTTCACTCCCTCCCCTCCCCTGCTCCCGGTGGCGGCGGGACTCGCGCTCCGCCTCCATCCATGGCGAGGCGAATCCCTGCAACGAGGCGGGGCAAATCCTGGCGACGGGACGACCATCAGCGGTGTCGATGCGGCCGGAGCTCGACTCCTCCGCCGACCGGCCCCTCCTCCTCGAGCTCCCCGCCCATGCCTCCTTACGCCCTCTCATGAGGACGCCATGTGCAGGAGGCCCCGACGGCGGCCTCCCGACCTCTCCGGCCGGAGGCGGCGCACAGGGCCGGCAGAATATCTCCCTCTCCAGGCGGCGCACATGCAGGCGCGGAGCGCTGCGGCGGCATCGACACCATGAAGGTGGTGATGGCGGCGGGATGCGGCACCCCGGCGCGCGGGCGGCCGCGCCGGCCACCACGTGATGGCGGCTAACATCGAGGCTCCGGCGCAGGAGCTCGAGCGGGACGCCGCCTTTCCCGTGGGCGTTGTTGCCTCTGCCTCTGCTCGCACACGCCCGCTGCCCTGTGCTGCGAGCTCCATAGGCCTACAATGGTGGCTCAACGAGGTGCTCGCTCACGCCACCGCCTCGGTCTATGCTCCGTCCGCGATCTGTGAGCTCCGTGTGCTCGCGTCGTGAGCTCCGCCGGCCGCGCCGTGCGAGCGCTCTGGTGGTCGTGCCACGTGATCTCCGTCGCCGGTGGCGTGCTCTGTCGAAGGCGAGGTGGCCGCTGCGCGCGGGAGAGCGGGGACGGCGGAGGAGCAGAGGAAGGGGCCGACACTGGCTTGAACAGATGGCAATTTGGTCCCTGTACGCAAATACAGAGCCTGCAAGTGGGCCCTAGTGCCCGTCAGATGTAGAAAAGGGTAAAGATGTGTGAAGTGAAGAATTGCGGTGGCAAATTTCCAATAAGACGAATAGTAATAGCGTTTCTCCAACTCTGCAAAATTGTAATGGCTTGGAACCAAATAACCCTAACTTCTAGTATACAGTAATGGGTCATATAGTTTGACTTACTGTTGGTCAAGTTTGAGTTTTTAAATCTTTACACCTACTAATTCCAAATGGGGGAAGTATTTCAGTTCTCCATGAAGGAGTTCTGTGAGTCGCTTTCAGGAAAGTTCCTGCCTTTAGGGCCATAATCCTGAGGTTTTATCTGTCTTTACAGGAAGAAAAGGCTATTGAACGTGGAATTCTTCCAATGCTCCGTCGTGCTACTTTGGTCCAGACATTTGGACAGAAAAACCATGTCTGCCTGAAGGAGGGTTCCATCATTATACCACCATATGCACCTCCACAGAAAATGCAGGCTCACTTGATTCCGCCAGACACTCCCCGTTCAATCTTTGTTTACTTCAGAGGCCTGTTCTATGACAAAGGCAATGACTCTGAGGGTGGGTTCGAGTATTGTGTGTAGAATTTTCAATGCTATACACTCAGAACATGATATCTGAATCCTAATTACTCATTTTGTTGTGATTTTACGCAGAGGTGCCGGAGCTTCACTGTGGGAGAACTTCAAGAACAATCCTCTCTTTGATATCTCCACTGATCACCCTGCTACTTACTATGAAGATATGCAGCGTGCTGTCTTCTGCTTGTGCCCATTGGGATGGGCACCATGGAGCCCAAGGTTGGTGGAGGCCGTGGTTTTCGGTTGCATTCCAGTCATCATAGCTGATGACATCGTTCTATCATTTGCTGATGCAATCCCATGGGAGGAGATTGGTATTTTTGTTGATGAGGATGATGTTCCAAAGCTAGATTTAATCCTCACTTCCATCCCAATCGAAGACATTCTAAGGAAGCAAAGATTGCTCGCTAATCCATCTATGAAGAAGGCCATGCTGTTCCCACAGCCAGCCCAACCTAGGGACGCATTCCATCAAATCTTAAACGGCCTTGCTCGCAAGCTGCCACACATGGGGGGTGTATACTTGCAACCAGGGGAGAAGCACCTCAACTGGACCGCAGGGCCTGTTGGGGATCTTAAGAAATGGTAGCAGAAAAGCTTCACTGCAAGACTAGTCTACACGGAGAGGTGGAGTTCCATAGAATCAGCTGTAGTGGGGATTTTTTTCTAAATAATGTCAATAAAATTACTATTTTACACTTCGAGAAAAACCGAAAAACCCGATAATACGACCGTACGACTGTTAGGTCGTATTTTATACCGTAAAAAACCTCTCTCTCTATATATACACACTAACTACCAAGTGTCTTGTAGTGCTTTGGTGCCACTGAAATCTGAATGCTGATTCTGTGGACCGGATTGTAACTTTGTAACTGTACAAATGAAATGATTAAAGAAATGGAATGCGTGTGTTCTCGTGTGAAAAGGTTGGTGTTGACACTTTTCTGGGTCGAACACACGAATGCGCTAGATTGCGTAGTCGTCAAAAATCCACTAGCCGAACCTCCCAGCACGGGCCGGTCTAACCGCCTTGGACAGGAGGCACGTCGAAAACCTAGATTCGTTGCTCCGGGAGGGACCCCGTCGGGAACAGTGCGACTAGGATTGTCCTGAGATCGGTAGGCCACTCAGAACTCCCTCAACCGCCGTGAAGACGAAGGAGGAGAGCAATGGAGGTTGGAAAACCTAGGGTTTGGAGAAAAATAGAGTAAAATTGATAATGACGATTGGATGATAGGTCTCAACCGCCGTGGAGATGAATGGGGAGAGCAATGGAGGTTGGAAAAGCTAGGGTTTGGAGAAAAATAGAGTAAAATTGATAATGACGATTGGATGATAGGTCTCAATCTGCCACGGCCCTTTATATTTATAGGGTGGGAGGATTTTCCCTGCAAATAGCACTTTACAACTCGGAATCAAGCTAAACTCCTAATTCTACCCGAAATCAGGGAGACCCGGTTAGACCGCCTGGCACCTTCGTGCCAGACCAGCTACAGGACACCCGGTCAGACCGCCCCTGGGACCCGGTCTAACTGGCCTGCCTGGCCCGAGTCAGCTCTTGCCAAATTTGGGTGTCAACACATGCCCTCCTGTTTTTTAGTAAAGTTTGCGTGCTAAAAAATAATCCTAAGGACGACAAAAAACTGTTGTCAGGCATTTTTTTATGCTAAGGGCGATTTTCTTAGAAACCGGCCATGAACCTTCAAGAATCTTGCCACACACTTGGATAGAACTTCTTCAAATATCTTCCATTAAGCGCCCTGGGTAGCTGCTGTCCTTGCAAAGATTCCACCATATAAGAATTTCCGGAGCAAACTCTCACAACCTTGTATGGACCTTCCCAACTTGGAGACCATTTACCAAACTTGTTGCTCCTGGATCCTATAGGCAAAATAGTTTTCCAAACCAAATCTCCTACTTGAAATAACTTAACTCTTACCCTTTTGTTATATGCTCTAGCAACTCGCCTCTTACCTTCTCAATTGCTTCCAAAGCTTCCAAACGCTTGTCGGTCACTTCATCAATGTTATCCATCATCAAAGCATGATATGCATCAATATTAAGATCATTTTGCTTTGCAAGTCTATATGCGCCTACATTCACCTCAATGAGTAAAATGGCCTCTTGACCATACACAAGCTTAAAAGGAGTAACTTTAGTAGCCCCATGTCTAGAGATGCGATGAGCCCATAAAGCTTCGGATAATACTTCATGCCATCTTTTAGGATTGTCTTCTATCTTCTTCTTAATGAGCTTAACTAAAGTTTTATTGCTAGACTCAGCTTGACCATTAGCTTGAGCATAATATGGAGATGAATTCAGCAACTTAATACCATAGGAATTGACAAAATCACGCACCTCTTTAGCCACAAATGAAGTACCTTGATCCGTAGTTAATGTTTGTGGAATGCCAAACCTATGTATGATATTCTCCGTAATAAACCCAATTACCTCTCTATGTGTCATGTTCTTGAGAGGAATTGCTTCAGTCCACTTGGTAAAATAATCAGTTGCCACAATCACAAAGCAATGCCCTTTAGTCGACGGAGGATGTATCTTGCCAATGAAATCCAATCCCCAACCTCTGAATGGCCAAGGCTACTTCTAACACTCTTCACATCCTTTATAGTACCTAAAACAATCATAGTAGGCCAATAAAAGCAAGCCCGCCTAAGAAGCCACTTCATCTTGGGAGCCGATTGATGAGTACCACAAATTCCTTCATGTACCTTTGCCATAGCCAACCTTGCTTGATCAGGATCTAAGCACTTTAAAAGCAAATCATCTGCTGTTCGACGATACAACTCATCATTATCCGGGATAAACTTAAGCGCCCACCGCCGGACTTTTATGTCACTTATACTTTTAGGATCCTACAAATACTTAACCAAAGGCGTTCTCCAATCTCCCACTTCGTCCTCAATAGTTTTGGAAGAAATAAATGCCGAAGTAGGGTTGCCCCCCCCGAGGGGCGGTCTGACCGGCCCGAGGGGGCGTTCTGACCGGGGTACCTGGTTTCACCGGCCATAGGGGGTGGTTCAAACGGTTCCTCCAGAATGTAACCCTCGGCTTCGCTAAACATCGGTTTTCGTTCATGAAAAATTCTTTTCTGGACATTATAACCAAATGCTTGTTGAGCCAGTGCGTTAGCCTTCGGATTCTCCTCTCGTGGTACATGATAAATCACAAACTCATCCATACAAGATATGATGTCCAAACATTTGTCAAGATAAGCATTTAGAGAACCATTTAGACACTGACATACCTTAGATACTTGCTGCACCACCAGTACAAAATCACCATAAGCTTCTACATGCTTCACTCCCATGTCGTGTAAGATTTGCAATCCAAACAAAAGAGCTTCATACTCAATTTGATTATTAGTACATTTATGATCCAACACCACAACCACTTATACAAGCCGATCCATCAAAATGTAATTTCCATGGAATAAAAGATACATAACCGACATCTAAATCAAGTTGCTTATCAATTCTATGTTGAACAATAAAGTCGGTTACTATTTGACCTTTCATTGATCCAATAGGCTCACAACGCAAATCATACTCAACAAGAGCATAAGCCCACTTGCCGACTCTACCACTAAGAATAGGTTTTTGCAACATATATTTAATTATGTCGGTTTTGCATGCAACATAATAAGTACTAGACAATAAATAATGCCTTAACTTGGTACAAGCATAATACAAATATAAACAAAGCTTTTCAATAAAAGTGTACCTTGTTTCGGCGTCTAGCAACCTTCTACTCTCATAAGCAACAACATACTCCTTGCCATCGGTCTCTTGAGTCAAAACAACCCCAATCACACTTGGCTCCACCGCAACATAAAGTCGGAATGGAACACCACTCTTGGGTTCTTGAAGAACAGGTGGTGAAGTCAAATAGATCTTAATCTCATCAAAAGCCTTTTGTTGTTTTGCCCCCCAAGTGAATTCAGCTCCACTTTTCAACCGAAGTAAAGGAGTAAAAGCATCAACCTTCCCAGACAAGTTACAAATGAATCGCCTCAAGTAATTAACCTTGCCCAAGAATCTATGTAACTCTTTTTTACAGGTAGGAGCTTGAACCTTATTAATCGACTCAATCTTTTTAGGATCAATCTCCACACCTTTCTCATGCACAATGAAACCCAAAAACTTGCCAGCCGACACTCCAAAAGCACATTTGAGTGGATTCATCTTTAAACCATACCGATGCATCTTTTCAAATGCAAGTTTAAAATCGGCTAAATGAGAATTTAGACTAGCCGATTTAACAACAATATCATCGATATAGACTTCTACAATAATACCAAGCAAGTCATGAAAAATTAAGTTCATAGCCCTTTGATAAGTAGCACCAGCATTTTTCAAACCAAAAGTCATGACTATCCACTCAAACAAACCCACATCCTGGACATATGAAAGCCGTTTTGGAGATATCCTCTTCGGAAATAAAAATTTGATTGTAGCCAACATTACCATCAAGAAAGCTAAGCACTCTATGTCCAGATGTAGAATTAACAAGAAAGTTAGCTATAGGCATAGGATATTCATCTTTAGGAGTTGCTTTATTAAGATCTCTAAAGTCAATGCAAACATGAAGTTTCTTTGTTCCTTTTTTTTCTCAACAGGCACAATATTAGAGATCCAATCAGCATATCGATAAGGCCTAATAAACTTAGCATCAAGCAACCGATTGATTTCTTCTTTCTCTCGGTCATAAATATCAGGATTAAAATTCCTATGAGGCTGTTTATAAGGCTTGAAACCAGGTTTAATAGGTAATTTATGTTCTACCAAGTCCCGACTTAAACCAAGCATCTCATTGTAATTCCAAGCAAAACAATCGACATACTCTTTTAATATCTTTATTAATTCAAGCTTAAACATAGGATCAAGATTCTTGTTGACAAATGTCGGCCTAGGTACAGTGCCATCACCAATGTCTACCTCCTCAAGAGGATCAGCCGACGTAAACCCTTGTCCTAACTTGCCCAAATCATCAAGATCCTTAATGGCTTCACACGTATCGGTCTTATGCACCCGATAGTGATCAATTCTTTGCTGCAACCACTCTTTTGTTGAACTCATTGAGTCACATAAAGTGGTTTAGCCGATTATCAAACGGCTTTATGACAACAGGAATGAAATCATTGTTGGAACAACTTACAAACTCATAATTAGATAAATCTAAACCAGATAGACATTTTACATCATCATGCACACCTATAGAATGACTACTGGCTACAGCCACACAAGCAGAATTATCACCATGCACTACTTCTACCTCATCATCTACCCATTGTATTAAAATTTGGTGCAAAGTAGAAGGAACACATTTATTTGCATGAATCCAATCACGACCAAGGATGAGACTGAAGTTACCTTGTGTCTCAGCGACGAAGAAAGAGTGGCGAGCATCTTGCTTCCAATAGTGAGCTCCATGGAGATCACGCCTTTAGCTCCCATTGGCTCGCCTCCTCCAACCCCGCTGACGGTCATGTTGGTCTTGATCAGCTCCTCATCTGAACCTCCAAGCTTCTTGAATAGAGAGTATGTCATCAAGTTGACAATTGCACCTCCATCCACTAGCATCCAAGAAATAGGCTTCCCATTGATGTGACCCTTTGTAACACCTCAGGTGTTTAAATACCATTACTTAGTGCTAATGACCCTCTTAATTAAGTCAACACACTTTTGTGGTCAAAGCTTGGTCAAACACTAGCTAAAACCCTAGTCAAACCCCTTGTCACTCCTTGTCTTTCTAGAACTTTTGCCGCGTTCTCCAAATTTCACCTGAACACTTCAAATTCTACCAATATAAAAGTTGTCCAGTTTTTCAACGGACACAACTTTCGTGTTGGATGGCATTTCAAATTCTGAGTGGACAAGGGTGAAAAACTTGGTCAACTGCACTTTTCATTATTCATCAACACTCTGCAAAACCCAAACTTTGCTTGGCGTTCCTGCTCAAACCATTGAGAAACACATAGGATGCCCTTTGCAAATATTGTAGAGGGATGTCTCATCTACAACTTTCATATCTACCATTTTTGTCACACAGTTCAAATTTTTGGAGAAACACACGGTCAAAGTAGGGTTGACCGGCTGGAAAACTGGTCGGTCGCGCTCTAGAGCGCCGCCGGTGCGCCAGGCGCCCTGCCGGCTTGGTCTGCGCCGCGCGTAGAGTGCCGCACCGCCTCGGCGTCCGTGTGGACCCGGTCCCACCGCCTCGAGGCACGAGCCACCGGTCCCCTTCGCGCCTGTCTCCTAGGGATGCGTGCCGTCCGTGCCGCGCTGTACTCGCCCGCATCGAGTTGCCCCGTGGTCCGTCGCACGTCCCCTGTGCACACGCAAGCCAATGCCCGGCCGTTGTACTCACGACATTAATGCTGGGAATCCTTAGCTACGAAGTCCGGCTCACCTCGCGCTCCCTAGCTATAAAAGCCGCTCGCCGTGCCGCCTCGCGCACGCCGCAGCGCCCGCAGACCCTGCCAGTGCGGCGTCGCCGTGGAGGTGCCTCCTCCGGCCAACTTCGCCGCAGGCCGACGTTTCCAGTAACCGCCCAAGCCCTACCAGAGCCTACAACGCCGCTCCTTTCTCTTCCCAGGCCGAGAGCTCACCGGAGCAGAGCTCGCTGTGGCCGCGGTCCCTACGTGCCGCCGCCTAGCTAGCTGTCGGCGTTCCTCTCCCCGTTCGAGAGCACAAGCCGAGTCCCGGTGAGCCCCTCAACCTTTCCCACATCTTTCCCGGCCGAGAACCCCGGCGAGCTCGCCGGATTTTGGCCGGAACCGCCGCCGGCCATGGCCTGGACCACATTGCAAAGCTTTAAGTCTTTCCAGGGTCTAATCTGTGAACCAGGGGCCTATTCGTGGTAGATTAAATCTTCCAGGGGCTTGTTCGAAAGTTGAAGTCTTAAATAGTAAATGTCTTTTGCTGAATCTTTGAAATATCATAGAAAATAAAAGAAAAATCAGAAAAATTGAGATCCAATTTTGTTAAATTCCTGGTGACCAACCCTACATCTTCTACAAAGAACTACCATACATTTTCCTGATAGTTTTTGCATGAAAAATAGAAATGTGAAAACACTAGATCTAATATATCTCACAATCTATGATACCTCTGTAGCTAAGTTTTGGATATGTTGTGTGTGATGTTATGACTAGCTCCTGTACCAAAAATTGCACAAAGTTATGTTGTAAATCTTTTTATATGAATTGTTTCCTATTTATTCAGAATCTGTCTAAATGATTTTTGTAGGTAAAAATAATTAAGTTTTTGTGCCCAACTTCTGCATTATGTCTTTTTATGCAAATTGCACCTCTGGTGAATTAATCACAATTTATATTTGTCAGAAATATTTATTCTTGAAATATGCCTAATTTTCTTTGTAAATGCATAACTCAAGATCTATAGTAGCTCTAGGTGTATATGTTGCATTCCTAGCTTAGTTTTGGATCATAGGCCATGTGTGAGAAGGTTGGAATCATTTTGATGTGTATTTATTTTTGTATGCATTTCTCATGTTTTGATAACTAGCTTTGGTTTTTTTCGGTATAATTAAATTCAGAGCTCTCCTAAGTGTGCATGTGTGTGCAGTGGCTTGTATAGGTTTGGAAATGCTTCATAACACATCCCATTGAATTTTATTAAGTTGTTTGTGAATAAAATCTATGGAAGCCTTTTAAAGCTTAATATTAAAATGAATTGGAAAAATTATCAACTACACATCTAAAGACCTATGTGTGTGATGTAAATCATTTTAAAAAAATAAAGATCAACCCTTACTGTTTGTGAATGCTAAATTAATTTATTTGCATAAAGATGTACACAGTCACTATCAAAAGAATAAATAATAAAGCACCACAGGAAATTACTGTAATAGAAATATTATACCAAATGTGTGTTTGTCAAGGTGAATATGGCCAACCATACTCTTCATGGTTGTCATATGTTGTTTGGTAATTAATTAAACTGAAAACCATCAATTAAGTCTTGCATTGCATCCTTGTGTAGATCTCCCGAACGGTAGTTGTACGCGTGTGCCGGAAGGAGAAGACGGAGGAGCTGACGGAGACGTACACCACGTCATTGTAGAGCAAGACGTGGACCAAAGTCCAGAAGGGCCCAAGGACAACCTTGCCAGCGAAGGCAAGCCCCAGATCAGTAACCTTGTTTTTAAAATTAAGCAATTACCGTTGATATGATTGTGTATTTATGTTTCAGGAGTTGATTTGAAACCCTAGATGCATGATCCCTAGGTACCTATGTTCTTTTACTAGAATGCTAGGTCGATAGCTGCTATGCTATAGGACAGGTACAAGTCGAGTGATGTTCGTCACTCGCGAGAATAGGTTCTTACGTTGGAATCATAATATCTTTATAATGGATTGCTCATGTCGCAAGAGCATGGGATTTTGGCTCCGGTCCAGTGGCTTTTGTGGGCTAAGCTTTTGAACGTACTAAACACTTGTCGGGAATGGGACCGGTAAGCCTAGTATCCGATTGACGTGGCAAGGGAACCTTTCCCTACTACCCCTGGGGCATAAAGATGTGTCCCCCTGCTTGCAACAGTGTGGTAACTGCGTGAGCCTGGACATTCGTGTGTGGGCGAGCCAGTAAGCCTTGTACCAAGGAATGTAGGTTCCGATCTCGAGTTGAAGATCGACGGGAACCGCCTGGTCGGTGTATACCCCATTTCGTTTTTGTTGGACCTTCTTGGGGTATGCATTCTTCCGTGTGTTTAGGTCCACCTTGCAAGGTTATAAACCAATCAATTTTCAGCCTCTCACCGTTATTTGAGACTGCTTAATCAACTGGCCATGATATCCCTTATTGATGGAACATTGTGAATATTACTGCTTGAATTAATTGTTTGTACAATTCTTGATTGAATTAGTTGGCACACCTAGAAATGGTAATCAACTAGAACTTGTGCTAAAATATTGAAAGTAAGGATGCACTCCTTGTCGCTTTTCAGCAAAAGAACTCCACCGGCCAAAAAGCCTCTCATTCTAGAGTTTGGTGATGTAGTTATCACCCGACTGTTAAGTCTTGCTGAGTATTAGTATACTAATCCTTGCTTTAAAACTGTTGTTGCGGGTGTTGTTTGACCTCATGAGATTCTCCTCGGCTAGGAGCTGGAATGGGTGGATGACGACCAGTGATGCATCACAGACGACCTCCTGTGATGTTTATCGAGCCGCTAGTTTATTTATTTCCGTTGTTTTCAATCTCTGAACCTTTACTTATTGTCATGAACAATGATTTGTAATACTTGAACCCCTTCGGGGCAGAGTTGTTTTAATTGGTGTACTGTACTCTGGACTCGCCCTCGTGTGAGTTTTAATGCATATTGTCGATCCTTTGTTGATACCCAAGTGATTTACCGGGCGTTAACTCAGCAACTAACAACAGGATGATACTTTATTATTGCTTAATGACCAAAGTGGATTGGTTTAGGTAATAGTACGGTATTTTCCTAGGCGGGTTGTCACAGCTGGTATCAGAGTGATTATATGCACCAGAGTTTAATTAACAACCCTAATCACTGGTTTTTGAATAAAACTTGCCACTATTGGTTGTGTTTACAAAATGCGTTGGTCCGTTAAGGATGAAATAGACCGAGAGGCCCTAGAGGGAATTTTTGGGTTCTTTCAGGTGGCTTATTAATCTATGGTTTATCTTGCTAACTTCTAGCACTTTACTTTATGTCAGACTTACTTTCTTGCACAACCAAACTAGATGTGCCACGTGTTTTATACGTGTGCTGTGCCGCATCACGGGAATTGCGAGGGTTGATGGAGTGATCTATTCAACGAATCCCATCTTCTCGTCTGGTCGCCCACGTGTTTTATACGTGTGCTTTCCATATGAAGTCATACGAAGGATGACATGCTCTATTCAAGATGAACATGTCATGAGTTGTGATGTCGCCACGTTTTTCCATATGTGAGCTTTCCGCATGACGAATATGTGAGGCAAGGATACAATCCATTCAAACGGAGGGTGTCTGAGATTGGACGCTGTCCATGCATCGGCTTGATGCATGGATACCGTTTCTATAATGAACGGTAATGTATGTGGATGCTTTCATGAGTGCTGGCATGAAAGGTTCGTTATGTTATGTGATCTTCTGCAGGTACACTAACCATGTTCGTAAGTCGCTAAGCGAGTACCGATAGTCTCGACTAGTTATCATTGGGAGAGACATAATTGTTGCCTTGCCACCGGCACTAACTCTGATTTTTGGCTTAATTGCCTGATGAGGACGAATAGGTCGTTGTTGCATCATGTTAAAAACCCGCTGAAAAAAATCACATGTGTTGTTCTTCTTAATTAATGATAATAATAACAACAATTACAAATTTTAAACCGAATCTAAAGTTTCGTTGTTGGACCAGCTAGTTGACCCTGTTGTCGTGACCTTTTCTCAGACCTTTCTGCAGAGTTTCCGTATAGGTGATCTATACCAAGTGCCCCATATCTATCCAAATCCTTGCCGATAAATCTTTTCATGATCATAGGTTTTCAAATCTCAAGCTATGCTCAGATAGTAAACCTAGGTCTTGCTGCCCTTCCGGAACACGTCACTCCGAATCTTGCACCTTTGCACCTTGTTCCTGACTCATCTAGCTTAACCCTTGAATGCCAAGTTTGGTCTCATGAACCTACCGAGTTGCCGGAAAATTGTGAACATTTTGGGAACTTTGGTTTTAGAATCTTGGAATTGTCATTTCAATGCAGTGCGATTGTCTCACGTCTGACTATTTGGTCAATTTGAGTTTTCGTCGTACATGTTCTACTTGTGGAACAAGCTTACAAATGTGTGACTAATGAAAACTCAAATTTTTCAAATGGTGGGCTCTACATGCAGCACTCCGAATGGTTTCAGTGATTCCAGTGGCCGCAACCAGCCGCCACCACCACCGGACTCGACAGCAGTGGCTACTCAAACTGAGATGATGCGCCAAATTCTTCTATACTGTAGCAATCTAGGCCCTTTCGCACCTTTGGTAAGGGTGTGTTTCAGTGATAAATGACAACCATATGCTTGTGACTAACCTTTGTTTTGAAGCAGATTTCTATTTGGGTTATTGTCACGAGTATTGAATGAATGAGACCCCTCAATTTGAATTAATGGGCTCAATTTGGTCGAAGACTGCAAGGCTAAGGACTTTGTTAGTTCCAAGTGTCGCAAAGGAGATGAAGGACACTTGGATTACTAGTTTGTAGTTTCGACCGTACTATTAAGAGGGGTTCGCACACTAGTAGCTTGACCATGCACTCAAAAGCCATAATTTATGCACACTCATGTTCCTTGGATCCTATCTAGCTCAGGGAGTTCATGGAAGCAAGGTTGAAGCAAAAGAATCAACGGAAAACTCAAAGGAGCTGAATTGGATGAGTTGAAGTCAAGTTTATAGCGTCGAATGATCCGACGCCCAAGTTTTAACACGCGTCGGATGAGTTCTGCAACCAACAGATTCAAAATGGACCGTCGGATGAACCGACGGTACAGGCATCGGTTCATCCGACGCCTTAGGGTTTGGCTACAGTTCTGGTCAAGGGTCTGGGCTCAAGCATCGGACGATCCGACGCCTTGACCATCGATTCATCTGACGGTTGCATTTAAATTCAACAGAGATGCGCCAAGACTTCTGCTTCAGCACCGGATGATCCGATGCTTGGATGGTGTTCACAGCGGTTCATCCGACGGTTTGTTTCAAATCATACAGTACCACCCCGAGTGGGGTGCCTTCAGCACCGGATGATCCGACGGGGCGTCGGTGTATAGCGTCGGTGCATTGTCTGGGTTTCTTGGTTCAACGGCTATACTGGGCGCTATGAGGGACCGGATGATCCGATGCTAAGAAGGGGGGCACCATCGGTTCATCCGACGGTACAACTTTTTCAGGGGACTTTTTCCAACGGCTAGCCACCTTTGCTAGGCCTATATATAAGCCCCCTGCCTTTCTAAAGCTGCCTTTGCCACTCTGAAGATCTAGTGCAGCCTAGGAGAGAAGGAGAGTGTGTTCTTGCCTATTAGGATTTCTCTTCCTCTTCATTGAGGTGTTCTTTCTTAGTGAGCAAGAGTTTCAAGGTGCATCCATGGTTTAGCTGAGTGCTCAGGTCAAGTGAAGGTTTGCGGTCTTGTTACTCTTGGAGTTTGACGGCTCCTAGACGGTCTAGGTGACTTGGGGGTTCTTGGTGAGCTCTTGGAGATTGTGGGAGCCTCAAGACAAGCTTGGTGTACATGGTTTGAGACCCACCGTTCCGGAGATGGAGAACGGGTACTCTTAGTGAGCACTTGTGTCTTAGTGACTCAAGGGGGAGCGATACTCTAAGTGACTGCTTCAACGTGGACTAGGGGGAAGCGTCAACTTCTCGATACCACAGGAAAAAATCCGATCGCCTCTTGTCCATCTTATTTACTTCTAGCACTTACTTTCAGCATTTCAATTCCGCTCTCAAGTTTCTTTGTCTTTGTTCTAGCTTGTTTCGCTTGTGTGCTTCATATCTTGCCTAGGTTGTCATATTTCCTCCTAGTGTGATATTTGCTAAGGAAACTTGTGTTAGTGTGTTCTAGAAGTAGAGAAGAACCTTTTTAGTATGAGCAACACTAGTTGATAGGTTAAGGATTTCGTTTTTCCATTAGAGCTTGAAAACAAGTCCCATATTCAACCCCCCTTCTATGTGACTAGATCCTACAAGTGGTATCAGAGCCAAGTTCCCTTTTGCTTGGCTTAACCGCCTAGGGAGATGGGGAAAGGAAGCGGCAATGGCCCCCCAAGGTTGGCGGGGAAGCGCTTCACCTTTTGGGCGCATAGAATGGCTAGCTATCTTCAAGCTCAACATCATGATGCGTGACGCACTACCTTGTATCCGTTGCCTTCAGTTCCCACCGAGAGTGAGGCTAAGTAGAATGCACGTGCTAGGAATCACATCTTTGAGGTGCTAGATGAGGAGTTGTTTGATCGGGTCTTTGCTAAGCCCACTGCCCATGAGGTGTGGATGGAACTCAAAGAAATCCATGTGGGTAACAAAAAGATCCGTGAGGAAAAATATGAGTTGCTCAAGGTGGAACTCAATGAGTTCAAAATGAAAGATGATGAGGGGGTAGAGCAAATGTACTCTAGGATGGGGGTGCTTATTCAAAGTATCAATGCTCTCGATATTGCTAACCTTTCCGAGCAGGAAATCATCCGGAAAATCCTTCAAACGCTTCCCAAGCCAAAATACAACATCGTCAAGGCACTTCTCTTTGAGAAGGACTTCACCACCCTCACCATCACCGAGGTTGTGAGCAAGATCCGCTCCCATGAGATGTTCATGATGGAAGACTTGGAATCATCTACCTCACACTCAAGCGTCAAGAAAGATCTTGCACTCAAGGCTAGTGAAAAGGGGAAGTCCAAGAAGATCAAGGAAAAAGTTCCTTCTTCCTCAAGTGAAAGTGATGATCCAAGTGACTCAAGTGAAGCGGAGAGCGATGATGCTAAGCTTGCTCTTCTCATGAGGAAGACCACAAGAATGCTCTCCAAGATTGGCAAGAAGGGCTACAACTATGATCCTAAGAAGCAAAAGTTTCGGTCATCAAGAAGAAGTGGTGAGGGAAGCAATCGGATGTGCTACAATTGTGGTAGCTATGATCATCTCTCATATGATTGCCCCAAGCCCGAGAAGAGAGTGTCAAACTCAAGCAAGAAGAATGATGAAGATGACAAGGATGCCAAGTACTACAAGAAGAACTCATCCAAGAAAAAGTCATCAACCAAGCCCTACCACAAGAAGAAGGGTGAACATCATTCTCTCTTGGTCAATGAATGGGTGACCGGGGGTGAGACTTCAAGTGAGTCAAGTGAAAGTGAAGAGGACAAGAACAAGAAGATCGCCGGCATTGCTATCATGGATGATGAGCCTCCACTTCCACCTCCACCTATGTGCTTCATGGCAAAGCACTCCAAGGTGAGCGATAGTGATAGTAGTGGATCTTTTAGTGATGATGATCTCTCACCTCTTGCTCTTAAAGATCTTCTTGATGAATACACCTCCATGATAAAGAAACAAAAGAGTAAGCTCAAAGCTCTTGATGAGACTCATGAGAAACTTAAGCTTTCATATGATGAGTTACTTGTGAAGCACGATGACCTTAGCAAAGAGCATGATGCTTTGGTAGTGTCTAACAAGTCACTTAGAGATGACCACAACAAGTTACTTGATAAGCACAATGAGCTAATCGTCAAGCATGACGACATAACCGTGCTTAACAAGTCTCTTGAGTCAAGTCATATGAAGCTCAAGAAAGAACATGTGCTCTTAGAGATGAAATATCAAAAGCTTGAGCTTGCTAGTGAGGACATTGATTCTAGTGGGCATGCAAATGCTAGAGAAGTCACTAAAGTCAATGCCTCCACCTCATGTGATGATCTAATTGAAAAACCTAAGGTCTTGCTTAATGTTGAAAATATTGCATCTTCCTCCAAGACTAACCATGATAGGGTGAAAGCTCTTGAAGAAGTGAAAAGCTTAAGGTCTTGTGTAAAGACTTTGGCCAAGGGTGAGGAGTTGCACAAGGAGATCCTCTACTACAATGCAAGAGATTATGGGACAAAGGGGCTTGGTGCTTTCCCTAATCCCATCAAGGAAACTCCTAAATCAAAGGAGCTATATGGGTGTTTCATCAATGAAGTTGGATCTTATTGTCAACATTGCAAGGTCACCGGTCATCACACAAGGGAGTGCCCAACACCTACTCGCCCCTTGCCCACCTTACCTAGCAACTACAAGTCCATGTACAATGACAACCACTTCTTGTTGATGAAGAAGAACAATGGAAAAGTGGCAATCAAGTTCATTGGGGTCAAACCAAAAGTCAAGCCACCTAGAAGCTTATGGATTCCTAAAGCTCTTGTCACTCACATCAAAGGGCCCAAACTAGCTCGGGTCCCTAAATCTGAATGCTAATTTCTTGTGTGTAGGTGAACTACAAGGCTGGAGGGAGTCATTGGATACTTGATAGTGGTTGCACTCAACACATGACCGGCCAAGTAAAAATGTTCACCTCACTAGTGGATGATGCGGGAGATCATGAACAAGTTTCATTTGGTGATAACTCTAAAGGAAGGATCTCCGGATTAGGTGAAATCTCTCTAACTAATGACTTATCCCTTTCCAATGTTCTCTTTGTGGATTCTTGTAGTTATAACTTGCTTTCCATTGCACAATTTTGTGACCTTCGTCTTTCATGCACATTTGATGATGAAGGGGTCACAATTACTAACAAGAAAACTAATGAAGTTGTTTTCAAGGGATTCAGCTATGGCAATCTTTATCAAGCAAGTTGCAAGTCATCATCCCATGAAGGCTTATGTATCTACCACAAGACCATTGGATCTCATTCACATGGACCTCTTCGGACCAACTACATATAAGAGTCTTGGTGGTAATCTCTATTGTCTTGTCATTGTTGATGATTTCTCACGCTATACTTGGACTTTCTTTTTGGAGGACAAGGGCAAGACATTTGACATCTTCAAGAAGTTTGCTACTAGGGCCCAAAATGAATTTGGGTCATCCATGGTGAAGATAAGGAGTGACAATGGGTCGGAATTCTGCAAAACCATGGTGGAAGAGTATTGTGATGGTGAAGGCATCAAGCATGAATTCTCCTCAACCTATACACCCCAACAAAATGGTGTGGTTGAGAGGAAGAACAAGACACTCATCACTCTTGCTAGAGCTATGTTGGATGACTATGGAGTCTCGCAAAGGTTTTGGGCGGAAGCTATCAACACGACATGTCATGCTTCAAATAGGGTGTATCTCCACCGACTCATGATGAAGACACCATATGAGCTACTCATTGGGAGAAAGCCCAACATCTCTTACTTCCGGGTGTTTGGTTGTAAGTGTTTCATTTTCAAGAAGAAGAAGCATCTAGGGAAGTTTGAGAGTAGGGTGGATGAGGGCATATTTGTTGGTTATGCATCTAACTCCAAAGCATATAGAGTATTCAATAACTCTACTAGAGTGATTGAAGAAACATGTGATGTGGAGTTTGATGAATCTAATGGCTCCCAAGGAGATGGTTTTTGTTGTGATGATGTAGGAAAAGAACCTCTTCGAGAAGCAATGAAGAAGATGGCCATTAGTGACATCAAGCCAAGGGAGGATGATGACCCTCACTCCATTCTTGAAGACTCATCCTCCGATGATGATAATGATAATGATCCACCAAGGCATCCATCTACATCACCCACAAGACAAGATAGTCCATCTTCCTCATAAGAACCACCTCCTATCTCACAAGACACACAAGATCATGTAGAGGACATGGGCGAAGTACAATCTCATGATGATCCCACCTCTACAATGTTTGGAAGACGCACAAGGACTTCAACAAATCATCCAATTGATCTTGTGTTGGGTGATCCCCAAGGGGGTACAAGGACTCGCCGCAATCAATATGCCTCATTTTGCAAACATCATGCTTTTGTCTCTTTTGTAGAACCCACAACTATAAATGAAGCTCTTGGGGAAGCGGATTGGATCTTGGCCATGCAAGATGAGCTCAACAACTTCACAAGAAATCAAGTGTGGGAGTTGTTCAAGCGCCCCAAGAACAAGAATGTGATTGGCACCAAGTGGGTCTACCGGAACAAGCAAGATGAACATGGCATTGTGGTGAAGAACAAGGCAAGACTTGTCGCCAAAGGGTACTCTCAAGTAGAAGGCTTGGACTATGGAGAGACTTTCGCTCCGGTGGCACGCCTTGAAGCTATCCGTATCCTCTTTGCATATGCATCTAGTCATAAAATGAAATTATTTCAAACGGATGTAAAGAGTGCTTTCTTGAATGGCTTCATCAATGAAGAAGTCTATGTGGAGCAACCACCCGGTTTTGAAGATATTACATATCCTAACCATGTCTATAGGTTGCACAAGGCATTGTATGGACTCAAGCAAGCTCCTAGGGCATGGTATGAGAGACTCCGGGATTTTCTCATTGAAGCGGGATTCAAGATTGGTAGAGTGGACAACACTCTTTTCACGAAAATCATCAACAAAGAACTCTTCATTTGTCAAATTTATGTTGATGATATTATCTTTGGCTCTACTAATCTCAAAGTGTGCAAGGATTTTAGTGAACTCATGACTAGGGAATTCGAGATGTCAATGATCGGAGAGCTCAATTTCTTCATTGGGTTTCAAATCAAGCAATTGAAGGAAGGGACTTTCATTCATCAAGAGAAGTACACTAATGATATTCTCAAGAAGTACAAGATGGATGATTGTAAGCCGATCAAGACTCCAATGCCTACTAATGGACATCTCGACCTAGATGAGGGAGGTAAATCGGTTGACCAAAAGCTTTATCGTTCTATGATCGGTTATCTTCTTTATCTTACCACATCTAGGCCCGATATCATGTTTAGTGTTTGCATGTGTGCTCGGTTTCAAGCCAACCCTAAAGAATCTCACCTAAGTGCTTTAAAAAGGATCCTTAGATATTTAAAATACACACCTAGCATTGGCTTGTGGTACCCCCATGGTGCTTGTTTTGAGCTCTTGGGTTATTCGGATTCGGACTTTGCCGGATGTCGAGTAGACCGTAAGAGTACTTCGGGTGGGTGCCATTTGCTAGGTCGCTCTTTGGTTGCTTGGTCCTCTAAGAAGCAAAACTCAGTGGCCTTATCCACCGCGGAGGCGGAATATATTTCCGCGGGGGCTTGTTGTGCTCAAATCCTCTATATGAAGCAAAGCCTCTTGGATTATGGTGTGGTTCTAGATAGGGTTCCCCTCCTTTGTGACAATGAAAGTGCCGTAAAAATTGCTAACAACCCGGTTCAACACTCTCGCACCAAGCACATTGATATCCGTCATCACTTCTTGCGCGACCACGTTGCTAAAGGGGACATTGTCCTTTGTGGTGTTCGCTCCGAGGAGCAATTGGCGGATATATTCACCAAGCCTCTTGATGAAAACACCTTTTGTAGGCTTCGGAGTGAATTAAATGTGCTTGATGCGTCTAACATCATGTAATGCTTGTCATATAGTTTGCATTTGCATATGTACATGATTAGGGGCTTGTCTAACCTTGATGAGATAGTGATGAGTATGGGCCTTGCTTGAGCCGGTGGTTCTCTTGTTTCGCTCAAGGCATGAAGAATGGCTCATCATGAATAAGCTCAGCAAGATAGTTTACCTTCTCGCTTTGCATTTATGCTTGTCATGTAGATGCACTCATGTTTATTTTCATGCATTTGTCCTTGCATAGCATTGCGTGAGAGAAGTCACAAAGGAAACTCACACTATGAGAAAGTTGCTTAGCGCTCAATGCAAATCAACAACTCTTAAGGTGTGATGAAACAAATGATTGTGCTTAATGCCTATTGAGTTAAGTCCTAACGAGCTTATGGTGTCAATCTTTAAGTTCAAAGGAAATTAACTCATAAATTCCCTTTTTGGAGCTCCCTCCCTCCTTTGGTTCTTATTTTGCCTATTTTTATCTATGGTTTATCCCTTTTTAGGGAGTTAATTGTGTATTATAAATATTTTGCAAAGGAGTGCTTGAGGGGTGAGGTTGTCACTCAGGATTGATCCAAAGATGTGCTTGTGTTGGCTTGTGTGTGACATTCGACGGATAAAAAATGAGAAATAGTTCAACAAAATCGAATTGTAACCGTCGAATGAACCGACGCCCTGTAGGTTCTGGCGTCGGAACATCCGGTGAGGGGGTCTGGGCGCTCAGTTGCTTACTGTTAGAAAATTTCGCACCGTCGGATGAACCGACGCTTCGCATCTTTTGACCATCGGTTCATCCGGTGCTGAAGATTTTTGCTCTTCTTCCCCGACCCGCGCGCAACTGCTCCGACGCGTTATAAAAGTAGGCCGTCGGACCATCCAAAGCCTTGTTTCACACGGGAGCTCAGTTGCACCGACGGTTCGACCGACGCTTCTATTTTTCGACTGCGGTTCATCCGACGCTACACTGAAGCGTGGGTCCTAGTTTTCATATTCGTCGGTGGCCTCCCTATTCCTTTCTAACCCTAATTTGCCGTCCGCCGCCGGTCGCGCCCGACGCCGCCGCCCCCTCGTCGCCTCCGGCCACCATCCGCGTGCGCAAGCCACCCCGCCGGCCCTCCGCCGTCCCTCGGGCTCGCCGCCGGCCGCCGCGCCTCTCCACCGCGTCCAAATCCGCGCGCGCGCGCCGCCACCGCCACCCGTCTAGGGTTTGGCCGCCCCCGCGGATTCCGGCCAAGCACCGCCACCTCGGCTTGCCGGCGCTCACAGGGGAGTGCGCAAGGCTCCAGACTTCATCCACAACCATCCACCGTTGCCCATTCCTTCGCTGTGGTGAGGCCTTCACTGGTTTCCCCCCTTCCTCTGCACTTAGGGCTCCATTAGCACTGTCTCTAGAATTAGTTTGCACTGTTCTCTTCAATAGAGGTTGCCTGGGTGCTAATTCATGCTCTAGATGGATTTGTGGTAATGAGTCATCTTTGAAATAACTTGTTGTTCCCACAATTCATGAAATTCCTCCATATCCTTCATTGTCTAGAGCATATAGGGCTTAATTTCTTTCAAATTATTCGCACACCTTTGCACATCTTTTGCACCTAAGGACCTACCTAGTATCATGTGGCAGAGATTCTCCTAGATTTTTCAGACTTAGGCTCATATCTGCTCATATGCTATGCTTAAGGACCCTTACCTCTAGTTACTTATCTCGTTTATTCGTCTCTAGCCATTCTATAATCATCTAACATTTTCTCTCACAGATGGCAGGCGATAAACGGAAGGGTAAGGCAGTTGCTGAGCCAAAGAAGAAGAAGACCAGGCAGCAGAAGGAGTGGGAGCTAGTGCTCGCAGTGCCAGACACACAGGGGCAGCCTCAGAGGGGCATTCATATTTCCGAGGGCACACCGAGTCAGGGGGAGCAGCCCTAGAGTGAGCAGCAGCAGCAACAGGCAGAGCAGCAGACTCAGCAGCATCAGCAGCCACGTCGGTCAGGCAGAGGGCACCAGACCACATAGCAGTCAGAGACACCACCCTCACTGGCCAGGTCCGGACCTCGGTCACGCGGTGGTCACACACAGCCACAGCCGACACCGCGACAGAGGAGAGCTACAGCAGAGGAGCTCACACAGAGAGAGAGCAGCAGGCTCTAGACCCCCAGCTCCCTAGAGGTCCACGAGCAGAGGCTTTCGAAGTTTATCTTCGTGACCTCCGTCACTTGCCGGGGCCGAAGATCCGGCGGTTGAGGAGTGTGCCAGAGGACCAATGGTTCCCTAGGGCCAGAGAGGAGTGTGACCCCAGGTTCTGGACGATTCTTCAGGAGAGCTTCTATGCCTCTGTCGGGCATAGACCCCGGGTACTCATGCAAGGAAGGAAAAAGACGGACTCCTATTAGAATTCCCCTGTAATCCTACTAGGACTCGTTTCGTGTAATCTTACTAGGACTCCTGCCTTGTAAGCAACTAGGAACCCGCCCCCTGGACTATATAAAGGAGGGCCGGGTACCTAGCCGGGCACCTGATCCCAATCCGTCCGGGGACAATCAACACCAAGCGCAGGGCGCCATACTTGTTCCCCAAACAGGACGTAGGGCTCGCCACCTTGGCGACCCGAACCTGTATAAATCTTGTGTCCCGTGTCCTTGTGCATACCTTCGAGTTCTCGGTCTCCCGATCACGATCCTCACCGCACAATCTACTACCTCGGGTACCCCCTTGGTAGGTTTGCCGGTCTAAAACACCGACAGCTGGCGCGCCAGGTAGGGGTGATCATCACCACCGGCGACTCGAAGGACCCTCATCAGCAAGATCAATCTACTCGTCGACTCGCGTCCGGGCGCCTCGGCACGTCGCGCGGCTCGTCACGCGGCTCCTCGCGCCGCTCGTCGTCGACTACTCCGGGCTCGTCGTCGACTACTTCTCCTACGCCGCGCGTCCCCGGGTGCCTCGGCACGTCGCGCGGCTCGTCACACGGCTCGTCGCGCCGCTCGTCGTCGACTACTCCGCCCTCGCGCGGGCTCGTCGTCGACTACTTCGTCTTCGCCGCGCGTCCGGGTACCTCGGCACGTCGCGCGGCTCGTCATGCGGCTCGTCGCACCGCTCGTCGTCGAGTACTCGGGCAAGTCATCGTCGACTACTTCTCCCTTACGCCGCGCGTCCCCGGGTGCCTCGGCACGTCGCGCGGCTCGTCATGCGGCTCGTCGCGCCGCTCGTCGTTGACTACTCGGGATCGTCGTCAACTACTTCTCCTACGCCGCGCGTCCGGGCGCCTCGGCCGTCGCACGGCTCGTCCGCACGCGGCTCCTCGCGCCGCTCGTCGTCGACTACTCGGTCTCGTCGTCGACTACTTCTCCCCTACGCCGCGCGTGCCGGGTGCCTCGGCACGTCGCGCGGCTCGTCCACGCGGCTCATCGCGCCGCTCGTCGTCGAGTACTCCGCCTCGCGCGGGCTCGTCGTCGACTACTTCGTCTTCGCCACACGTTCGGGTGCCTCGGCACGTCGCGCGGCTCGTCATGCGGCTCGTCGCGCCGCTCGTCGTCGACTACTTCTCCTACGCCGCGCGTCCCGGGTGCCTCGGCACGTCGCGCGGCTCGTCCACGGCTCGTCGTGCCACTCGTCGTCGACTACTCCACCTCGCGCGGGCTCGTCGTCGACTACTTCGTCTTCGCCGCGCGTCCGGGTGCCTCGGCACGTCGCGCGGCTCGTCATGCGGCTCGTCGCGCGCTCGTCGTCGACTACTCGGGCAAGTCGTCGTCGACTACTTCTCCTACGCCGCGCGTCGGGGTGCCTCGGCACGTCGCGCGCGCTCGTCACGCGGCTCGTCGCGCCGCTCGTCGTCGACTACTCCGCCTCGCGCGCGGCTCGTCGTCGACTACTTCATCTTTGCCGCGCGTCCGGGTGCCTCGGCACGTCGCGCGGCTCGTCACGCGGCTCCTCGCGCCGCTCATCGTCGACTACTCCGGTCTCGTCGTCGACTACTTCGCCTCGGCCGCGCATCCGGGTGCCTCGGCACGTCGTGCGGCTCGTCATGCGGCACGTCGCGCCGCTCGTCGTCGACTAGTCGCCTCGCGCGCGACTCGTCGTCGACTACTTCGACTCCGCCGCGCGTCGGGGTGCCTCGGCACGTCGCGCGGCTCGTCACGCGGCTCCTCGCGCCGCTCGTCGTCGACTACTCCGCCTCGCACAGGCTCGTCGTCGACTACTTCATCTTCGCCACGCGTCCGGGTGCCTCGGCACGTCGCGTGGCTCATCATGCGGCTCGTCGCACCGCTCGTCGTCGACTACTCCGGTCTCGTCGTCGACTACTTCGCCTACGCCGCGCGTCCGGGTGCCTCGGCACGTCGCGCGGCTCGTCACGCGGCTCGTCGCGCCACTCGTCGTCGACTACTCCGCCACGCCCAGGCTCGTCGTCGACTACTACGTGCGCCGCGACTTCGTCTTGCGGCCACGCTGGCTCTACTTCATCCACGCCGTGCGTCGTGACTACTTGTCTCGCGGCCACACTGGCTCTACTTCGAGTATGCCGCGCGCCGCCACGACGTCGTCTTCCGGTCGCATCGCGTCGACCATTCATCTCGACTAGTTTTCCAAACTAGTCGAGAACGGCAGTCACGCCCCCAACAACTAGTCGGAATCAACTCTGACTAGTCAACTTCAGCAGCAACCGTCGCGGTTCCATCGCCGGTCGCCACGGCTTCATCAGTCCGCCCAGGCAGCAACAGCTAAGTCATTTATTTAAATGATTACTGTTCTCTTGGCTTGTTCTCCTCATCATGTAGGACTACTTGCCAACTACTCATTTGTGTATGCTTCTCGGCGGGTTTTCACGGGAGCTACACTATGTTGACTTCTCTTGGGGCATATCAATCAAGTCGCCACGAGTCTACTTTATCAACTCGGGGGCTATCCCTAGGAAGCAGCTTCTAAAGTCCGCTACGCGCGGCAATCTAAAGTCGACTTCTAAAGTCGCATTCTAAAGTCCACTCCGTGCGGCAACTCAAAGTCGACTTCTAAAGTCGCATTCTAAAGTCCGCTCCGTGCGGCAACTCAAAGTCGACTTCTAAAGTCACATTCTAAAGTCCGCTCCGTGCGGCAGCTTAAAGTCGACTCCGGTCGCATCTTCGCCTGCTTCGATGGCATACTACGTGTGTAAGCTTCGATGGAACCTAGCTGTAAGCGGCCCTCGGGTCCTGGCGACGATGGAACCTAGCTGCACGTGATCTTCATGCTCCGTACCATGGGTCCAAGTACCCTAAGTACTCGCGCTCTGTACCTTGGGTCTGAAATCCATGGCCCAGGTACGCAAGTCGACTCCGGTCGCACCTTCAAGCCCGCTCCGGCGGCAATCGTACCTTGGGTCTGAAATCCATGGCTCAGGTACTTAAGCCCACTCCGGTGGCACAAGCCCGCTCTGGCGGCAACTGTACCTTGGGTCTGAAATCCATGGCTCAGGTACTCAAGCCCACTCCAGTGGCACAAGCCGACTCCGGTCGCACCCAAGCCCACTCCGGTGGCACAAGCCGACTCCGGTCGCAATCTTAAGCCCGCTCCGGCGGCAAAACTACTCGTTTTTTCTGATTTTTTATTCACTTTGACTTTCCGGAAAGTGCTTTTCGTTTTTTGCATCTTAAGTCCACCCCGCGTGGCACAAAGTCGACTACTGCAGTCGCATCTAAAGTCCGCTTTACGCGGCAACTAAAGTCGACTTCTAAAGTCGCATATCAAAGTCCGCTCCGCGCGGCAACTAAAGTCGACTTCGGTTTTCAAGTCGCATATCAAAGTCCGCTCCGCGCGGCACAAAGTCGACTTCGGTTTTCAAGTCGCATCTAAAAGTCCGTTCCGCGCGGCAACTAAAGTCGACTTCGGTTTTCAAGTCGCATTCTAAAGTCCGCTCCGCGCGGCAACTAAAGTCGACTTCGGATTTCAAGTCGCATCTCAAAGTCCACTCCGCGCGGCGCAAAGTCGACTTCGGTTTTTAAGTCGCATTTTAAAGTCCGCTCTGACGGCACGACTACTTCTCAAGCTCCACGGCTCGACGCCAAACTACTACTTGGAATCTCTCCAGCTCGGGGGCTACTTGAAGATAACTTCAGCATGCTTCGCTCGCTCTCAAGCTCGGGGGCTCCTCACCAATCACTACTCAACATGGCTCATACGGCTCTCTTATCTCGGGGGCTACACGCTGCAAGAGTACTCAGATGATGGCTTTCGCTAACACTGAAGACCCTTGGATTGATTACCTAATCATTTCAAGGCTCGGGGGCTGCTATGCTACACCCATCATTCAATTTTTTCAAGACGGAAGATTCAGAATCAAGACTGACCCTCAGCTAGAGTCTGTGACTCAACCTAAGGCTCGGGGGCTACTCCATATGGAGTACGATTTTGCAACCGCACTTCCATATAATCTCGACTTCAAGACTGATGAGCCGGACCACCTTCCAGCCTCGCGGCAGTTCAAGTACTATTGAAGACTTCTCCAAGCGGTACTCGAGGGCGCTCAAGAACTACTCGCAGAGGCTTCAAGACTACTCGAACTACTACTCTCGACTCCAACATGCTCAGGGGCTTGTCGGGCATAGACCCCGGGTACTCATGCAAGGAAGGAAAAAGATGGACTCCTATTAGAATTCCCCTGTAATCCTACTAGGACTCGTTCCGTGTAATCCTACTAGGACTCCTGCCTTGTAAGCAACTAGGAACCCGCCCCCTGGACTATATAAAGGAGGGCCGGGTACCTAGCCGGGCACCTGATCCCAATCCCTCCGGGGACAATCAACACCAAGCGCAGGGCGCCATACTTGTTCCCCAAACAGGACGTAGGGCTCGCCGCCTTGGCGACCCGAACCTGTATAAATCTTGTGTCCCGTGTCCTTGTGCATACCTTCGAGTTCTCGGTCTCCCGATCACGATCCTCACTGCACAATCTACTACCTCGGGTACCCCCTTGGTAGGTTTGTCGGTCTAAAACACCGACAGCCTCCTACACTCACAGAGGGTCCCAGCTCAGCCAGCACCGTATGCTACAGTTCACAGCTTTGAGGGCAGCTGCAGCTGGAGAGGCGATACTTCCTTTCTTCGACTACTAGCGGGGACTGGTGGACTTAGTGACTCGGAGGTCATGTTACGTCCCCGACTGGGTGAGAGTTTTCTACGCCACTGTCTATGTTGACGCTGACCGGGTCGCCATCACATTTATGCTCATGGGTCAGCAGCAGCGGCTTACTTGAGAGGGGATAGCAGAGCTACTTCAGGTGGATCTCCACGGCGACTCTATCCACTACCTGGCGTACCCCGACGTCGAGCCTCCTTGTCGTGCACACTCACCAGTTCTACCCTCCGACGAGGAGATCAGCTTTCTGTTCCAGCCACCGTTCCTCCCCGGTACACCAAGGACACCTGTCCGTCTGATCCGTGAGGCGTACGTCGTTCACTACGCTCTTAGGAGGTCTGTGCTATATAGGATGGGGAACGCAGAGTCCTTGACAGGGGTACATCAGTGGCTCCTGATGTACATGATGGCAAAGCGCCCCTTTGACCTCGTGGATATCATGCTAGCTGAGATCGAGGATGCTATTATGGATGGCATGGGGATGACACGATAGCAGCCCTTCGCTCACTGGATCAGTTAGCTGCTGTCCCGGCTCGAGGCTCAGAGGTACGTTGGGATGCTTGAGGCATCGAAGTTCGTGTTCCCGACCTACCGGCCTCCGATGCCAGGTGACAGGAGGAGAGGCCCGAGAGGCATGAGGAGAGCAGAGGAGACACTTCAGGCTCGGGCAGCAGCAGAGGCAGCTATGGATGAGGCAGCACGACAAGATGCCACCCTTGCTGCAGCCGAGGCACCTCTCCCACAGTACTTCGCCACTGACGACGAGTCCTCCAGTGACGACGAGGACTTCGCACCTGCTCCAGAGACAGAGCCAGTTTTCAGAGTCCGCCGGTCCCACGACGACGAGGCTGGAGGCTCCACTTTGCCAGGCCAGTGAGAGGCTTGTTAACACCAAAATTTGGTAAGGAGTCTGACTAGTGGGTCCAGCTCGGTCAGGAGTCCGTCTCGAGGAAGGGAAGGATTTTTCAGATGTATTCGGCAAAGAAGACTGCGGTCGGCTATCTGCTCCCGTTCGGCAAAGGAACAGTAGAGCTGATTTTGCGGGATTTGAACGATGATGTGGCTCAAACAGGAAGGACGAATGGATGGATGGGCGATCAAGCTTAGAGATAAGTTAGGCAACGAATCCATTCGAGATTGTACTTGGCATGGTATAAATATGAGCCCTGAATGTATGTAATGTAACACAATCATTCTTCAATACACACCGGCCTTACGCCAAACCCTAGAGTCCTTTTGTCGTGTCGTCGAGTTCTTCGAGAGGGTTCATCGATCCGTCGACCTCCGTGAGTACCGGCAACCTTGTATCATGTCTAGTATCATGCGGTGGATTTAGATCTGATGCAAGTAGTCTTGTTACCATGCTTCGTGTCATGCGGTAGATTCAAGCTTGGTTCAAGAGGGTTTCTTGTTAGGTCATGAGCCATGCGGTAGGCTAAGATCTAGCTCGAAGCTAGTTATCGGCTCTATTGGATTTTGGCAAGATCCAATAGATTCATTAAGTTACCCTGTGTTACTTCGAGTTCTTACTTTATGTTTAGATTCATGTAACACCTTTGCCCAATCTAGATAGGTTCGGATCGGCTCATCTCTTTCGTGATCCTTGTACGGGTAGATTTCATATTTTAATGCATGGATCTTGTGTCTTCAAAAGCCGAAACCGAATCAATCTAGGTTGTTACGTGTTGTGGGTTCAAGCTTGCCAATGTCGGTATAAATCTTGAAAGAACTGAGTATCATGCGGTAGATGCAGGTTTTTGGGTTGCTTTAGAGCTAGTCATCCGGTGGATTAGATTTCGAATCAACCTGATAGATTTATTCGCTTGGTAATGTTCGTTCCTTCTTCATGGACCCCGAATCGCTCGTCTTGCTTGAATTCGGTTATGTTTCATCACGAGTAGAACACGTGCGTAATTCATGCTTTAAATAATGCGTGCTTTTAGCTTTCCATATTTAGATTGTATCATGCGGTGGATAGATCTATTTGTGGAAAGTGGTACGGTCTTCATGCAAATTGTATCATGCGGTGGATAGATTTGTTTGATATCGTGCCCGACGGGTTTTAGAGTACCTAGACATGCGGTGGACTAGTGCTTTGGATCTATGCATGCTTGTTCATTACATGATTATGATCGTGCTTTGCTTTATTCATTTATTTAATATTGGTTATCATGGGATCGGTCATAATATCGTGTTTATGCATTTTTGACCAAACAAAGACCGATTGCCGTCATGCTTACGTCATTCATTCGGCAGTATTGATTTTTCTTTTATAAGATCCCGAATGGTTTCGCTTCATTGGCAAATAGCTTTTCCATAGCTATGTGTCATCTCATGTGGCCTTTTAGCCGTAAATATGGAACTGTCTGGTACAACCCGGCAAGTTCCAAGCTTTGGTATCTAACTGCTTTACCTTTTGTTAATTTTCAGGAAAAATTGACTGACACGTCATCGTTACTCTTTGCGCGTGTGAAGCCAGCTTGTTCGGCTTGCTGTGTGTTTGACGCTAGGTGCACTTTTTGCGTCAACATACTTTTTGGCACGCCCAATGGGACCACAGCCGAATAGATCAAGATGCCCGAGATTGCGGACATCATGGACGTCAACCTTCAGGATCTATCTCCCGAGCAGCGGCAGCAACTCCAGGACGCCATGGACCAGTTTCAGTAGAAATGTCTGCTGTCTTTCAAGAAGAATAGAAGTGGCGTCCCATACTTGAAGAACGAGATGCCTAGGGTGTTGCTGCCAGGGGAAAGCGATGCCACGACTCAGCAGGAGAAAGAAGAGTGCATGCGGGTATTCCAAGAGTCCGCAGACTACATGTTGAGAAAGCACAACAAAGCTTTCCTCGGTGCGCTCCAGCAGATGATGGTGGCCGTCTTTGGCCCACGCATGGAACAAGCATTTAGCAAGGCGCCCGTCCAGGGGGGCACTGTGGAGCTGGGCGAATCAAGCTCTCAGCCGCCACTACGGAGCCAGCCAGTGCAGCCTCCTCCTCAGAGTGCTGGAAGTCAAGCTTTCCAGCCTCCTCCACGGCCGCCGGGAACACGGCCGGTTCGGCCTCCACCTGCAGGCCTCGGAGGACGGCCCGGTGCGGCCACCGCCGCGGGCGGCACAGGTCGCCCGTGCAATGCGGCCGAATCCGTACCGCCCCACGTACGGGGATATGGCATTCGGCTCGCTTGGGGCCCCGTTCGCTTCCGTCGAGAGGATTGCTCCGGCGAACAACCGGTTGCGAGAAACCCGTACGGCGGGGGGCTACCATGAGGTGGGAAACTATGGGGCATTTGACGCTTTCCCACACCGGGATACGCGCGCCGGCCGCAGCGCGCAAGAGGACGACGCCCTGGCGAGGAAGATGGCCGAATTGATGCAAAATCAGTTCGGCCTCAAGCCAAAAATGCAGGGACCCGCCTATAAGCCACCGTTCCTAGAGTGGTACTACAACGTGCTCCTTCCGCCAAGGGTGAAGCCGCCGACGGAGTTCACGAAATTTTCAGGGCAGGACGACACAAGCACAGTTGAGCACATCGCTCGATACCTCATGCAGCTCGGGGAATGCTCAGCTAAGGAAGCATTCAGGGTCCGCTACTTCCCCGCGCGTCACGCGACAGTCCGGCATTCCGCTGGTTCTCGTCCCCGCCCCCGAGTCGGTTAGCGCATGGAAGGACCCGGAGCGGAAATTTCACGCTCACTATTTCGGCGGCGGCTCGGAGAAGAAGCCGATCGACCTTGCTACCCCGAAGCGAGAGGCATAGCGAGACGCCGCCGGAATTTCTCGGGAGATTCAGGGAGGTCAAAGGCATGTGCTTCTCGCTTAACTTGCCAGATGACCAGTTGGCTGACATGGCCGTCGCCGGGATGCTGCCGGCCGTACGCGAGAAATTGTTCGGGATGGAGTTCGAGAACCTGGGCTAGCTATCACAGAAGCTATCACTGATGAGCAACCAGGCGTACGACTTCAAGAAGGATGCCAAGTTTGGCAAGCAGCATGATGTTGCTGACATCTACAACCAGTTCTTAGACAAAGCTGACCTGGTCGAAGACTCTGATGACGAACTGGATGTGGCCGCGGCAGAGATCATGTGGGGAAAGGAGCCTTTGACGATGAATCAGCTGGGTCAAGCAGACCAAGGGCACCTACGATTTTGATATCACAAAGGCTGACAAATTGTTTGAGCTCCTGGTGAAGGAAGGCCGAATCAAGCTGCCTGAGGGGCATTCCATGCTTCGGCCCGATGGAGTTAAAGGAAAACGTTACTGTGGCTTCCACGACAGGGATTCACACTCCATCAATGATTGCAGGGTCTTCAGGATGAAGATCCAGAAGGCCATCCAGGAGGGTCACCTCAAGTTCGACAACAAAATGAAGCTGGATGGCCACCCTTTCCCTCAGAACATGGTGGACTTTTCTGTTAACGTGATAACAGCCGAGGAGAAGGGGAAAGTCAAGGTCTTGACCTCAGCCAGGGCTAGACAAGATGGGACGGTGGACCCAGAACGCCAAGTGACCCTGGAACATTTGCATGGTGAGGCTCCCCGCATTCTCAGGAGTCACATAGAAATCGGGGAGTCATCCAGAGCTAAGCCAAGGGTGACCACGCGCATCCTCCTGAACAAGTGGTAGCGCCAGATGGAGAAGGAGCGCTACCAGAAGCGCAGAGCTGAGAAGGAGAGGCGTAGAGCTGAGGAAGAAGCGCGCAGAAGGGACCAGGAGCAATACACGCGCGAGCAGGAGCGCGCGCACTGGGGATGTGCCTTCTTCAGGCATTGCTGGAATGAGGGTTTAAAGCTACCCACATTGAAGAACTGTCCTGAATGCAGTGACAGGTATTTTGAGTACAGGCAGGAGACTGCCAATCGCCGATCTGTCCACGAGAGAATTGGAAGGGTCCACCATAATGGGGATCGGTGACAAAAAATTGAAGTCATTGATCATCCTAGGAAGCGGCGAGCTGACCTCAGGTGGGCTGATCAAGAGGAGGACGAAGATGACTACATCTGGCAGAAGGGGCAATGGTGCCCGCCCGGCCTGAGGAGAAGCCAGAAGAGACGGGTCCAGCGCTTGAGGAACCGCGAGCTGAGGCAGGCTGGGATCCAGACGAGGCAGGTGTGGCGCCCCAAAGATCAACCTGAAGGATCAAAGCGTTCGGCTCCAACATGCATGGTATACTTTCTGCCGAACGAGTTCATGGCTCCTGCTAACCAGGTTGTGCAGGAGGAAGCGGCCCTAGATGATGAATAGGCCGAGAAGATGATGGCACAACTGGTGCTAGCCAAGCAGGCAATCTTCGACAAACCGGCCAAGAATCAACATATGAGGACACTGTACTTGAGAGGATACGTCAATGGCAAGCCATTGACAAAGATGTTCGTCGACGGTGGGGCGGAAGTCAACGTAATGCCGTACACCACCTTCAGGAAACTTGGCATGGGCCCGAGCGATCTGACACCTACAAGTATAATCCTGAATGACTTCGCTGGGAACCCTTCAGATACCAAGGGTTGCGCGCATGTGGATTTGATGATCGGATCCAAGACACTGCTCACTACCTTCTTTGTCATCGAAGGCAAGGGGTCCTACAGCCTGCTGCTTGTGTGGGATTGGATTCATGCCAACTGTTGTGTCCCGTCCACCATGCATCAACAGCTTATCCAGTGGGTGGACGATGAGATCGAGGTCGTTCAGGCAGATGACTCCGTGAGCGTAGCGAACATGGAACCAGCTTTCTGGGAGTACCAAGGTATTGATTGCTTCTCAGGGAAAGACTGGGGAGAAGGTCCTGTTGAGCCTGTCAGCAGTGATCAACAGCCGATTCAAGCAGTCGGCTCTTATAGCAATTTTTAATGGAGAACCCCGTAGATGGCACTGATGGCAAGTTGGGGCGGGGATTCATGTCGGCTGACAAATTAGAAGAGGTTGACATTGGAAACGGTGATAAGCCAAGGCCGACATTCATCAGCGCAGACTTGCAGCCGGAATTCAGGGGAGAATTAATTAAGCTTCTCAAAGAATACAAAGATTGTTTCGCCTGGGATTATTCGGAGATGCCTGGATTGGATCGTTCTATCGTCGAGCATCGGTTGCCAATCAAATCTGGTTTCAAACCATATAAGCAACCACCCCGGAATATCTACAAAGATGAAGTATTGGCCGATGTGAAGAAGGAAAATTGAAAGATTGCTTGATGCAAACTTCGTTCGGCCATGCAGATATGCGGAGTGGATTTCTAACATCGTCCCTGTATACAAGAAGAATGGAAAAATGAAGGTTTGCATAGATTTCAGGGACCTGAACAGAGCTACTCCGATGGATGGTTACCCAATGCCTATTGCCGATTTGTTGATTGACGCCGCGGTCCGGGCACAAAGTCATCGGTTTCATGGATGGTAATGCGGGTTACAACCAAATCTTCATGGCGATAGAGGACATATCAAAGACGGCCTTTAGATGTCCCGGTCATATAGGCCTCGTTTGAATGGATAGTCATGACGTTTGGGTTAAAGAATGCCGGTGCAACTTATCAACGAGCCATGAATTATATTTTTCACGAGTTGATCGGCAAAATTGTGGAAATCTACATTGATGATGTGGTGATCAAGTCCCTGAGTCATGACACGCATTTGGAAGATGTGAACAGGACCTTGGAGTGCACCCGAAAGCATGGTTTGAAGATGAATCCAAACAAGTGCGCTTTTGGGGTATCAGCTGGAGAATTCTTGGGGTTTTTGGTCCACGAAGGAGGAATTAAAGTTGGCAAAAAGAGCATGAAGGCCATTGATGAAGTGGTTCCTCCAACTAACCTCAAGGAGTTGCAGTCAATGCTCGGCAAGATTAATTTCGTAAGAGGATTCATATCAAATTTGTCACAGAAGGTCTTGCCATTCTCTCCACTGTTGAAGTTAAAGAAAGATCAAAAGTTGAAGCAGATAAGAGGAATCGATGATCATTGCCTCCGGCGCGCGTTGGCGCTGCTCCCCTCTGCCTCGTCGGAGGCGCGGCGGCGGTTGAGGCGGTGCACCATGTTGGCTTGGGATGTGCACTGTTTGAAGAGGGGAAGAGCTGAGATTGGCAAAGATTCGAGAGTTAAAAGGCTTGGTGGAGAGCTAGGGGCACCTACGGTTACATTTATAGGCCTGGCAAGATGAATCGTGGCTTCGAGTCGTGGCTCTGGATCGTGACGCATATCCCAAGAAAATCGGAAGGTGGAAAAGTTTCCTTGGCCAGCCCGCCGGCGGGTCGCTTGGAGTTCTAGGCTGAGTCACATTCAGTTGATTGGCTCGGCTGAAGGGAGTCAAAGTGCCATTCGGGTGTTGGTATTTCCTTGCCGAATGGGTCGTTCAGCGTTTACACTTAGAGGTATGCGAAAGAAAAGGAAATTAAATGCAAGGATAAGTATTACAAGAGCGATCAATTCGGTTATACATCAATGTGGGTATTCAAATGTTCAAATGTTTCGTAATCACACCACGAGCATTGGATGTCGCTTGGTGGAAGCTGTCCAATAGTTCCTGGCAATCTTTTTGAGCACCAGACAAGTTGGTGAGTTCTGCATCGCATTGCTCTATCTTGGTGATAGCCGATTTTGCTTCCGCTTGGGTCTTTTCTATCAATCCAGGGAGCTCGGCTATTTTCTCTTTATATCGGCCTCTATCTCGACCTCGACAAAGCTTCTCGGCTACTTCTAGCGCAGCTTTCCTGGCAATTTTCAGATCATAAGAAACTTGCAAGCTAGCCAATGTATCTCTGTGGCTCTCTGCTTGGGATTGTGCCCCGTTCATGGCGTGTTCAGCATCAGCTTTCTTCTTTTCGATAGCCGGGCGGGAGCGCAGTTTCCTCAAAGCGTGCCTTATGGGCGCATAAAAGATGTCCAAGATGCAGATGGATACTAGAGAAGCTCTGACGTCTTCAGGAAGTTCTTGGCTAATAGATTCAAGCATCTCTTCGAAGTGATCAAGATCCTTGAATTGATCTCGCGCATCCCTTTCTAGCCAGGCAACAATTTCTCTAAGCTTTGATAACACCTCATCTGACAGAGGCTGGTGCACTCCCTCCATTGCCTCGGCAGCTGGGTTGATCTCCGATGACAGGTTTGGTGATGACGGAGCCTGATCCTAAGAAGCAGTATTGCCGAGTTAAGGATGCTAAAATGTAAAGGTAGCAGAGTTAAGTACAAATGGGTACCTCATGGCTAATTTCTTGAGCAGGGGTAATCGCAGGTGAGGAAGATGCTCCAGGTAAAGCTGAAGCCTCCAAGTCAGAAAGTGTTGATGCAGTCGCTGGTACTTCATGGGCTTCTGGCTGAAGGGGGAGTTGGATCCACCTCTGTTGAGATTAGTGTCTCTGCGTGACCCACGGGTGATTGTGCCCTTGGAGGACTTGACGGCTCCGGTTGGATTGGGAGACTCATCTCTGGAGAATTCATTGCTTCTGCAGAGGGTGATGAAGATGATATCTCCACTGGGATAGGTAATTCAACCCTGGGTGGACTTGCTTATTGAGCCACGGGGACATCCACCAGTTGTTCTTCCGTTGTTTCTTCTGCAAGTGTCAAAGTAAAAGGGTAAATGCCAGTGTTTGTCCTTGAGAGAAGACAGTAGAGGTCATACCAGCGGATGAGGCATTGGCAGGTTCTGATACTGAAGGTTGTTGGGCTCTAGTTTGAAAATGCGTAAGAGGTGATTTGTCAGAAACTAGAGTACCCTTGTGATCAAGAAAGCAAAAGGTTTTACCTCAACAAGAACTTTCTTGACAGTTCTCCTCCTCTTGGCATTTGGAGGAGCAACCAGAGACAAACCTTGCCTCTCCGTCGACGAAGGCTGGAGAGGCTTGGATCGGTTGTGGCAAACCTGGCCATTAGCTGGGCCAGAGTTGGGGACTTGAATCCCAGTGCAGAAATCGGGCCTACAACATTATAGTTGATATTTCTGGCTCGAGGGGCAGGCACTGTGTTCTGTGGAGTCAAAGGGATAAGGTCAAAATCGTTGATTGAGAGGAAAAATGTCTGATCCAAAAGTTCATTGTATTACCTCTGAAGTTGGTAGGAAATCAGGCATTAACTCTGCGCAGAACACGTGAACAGGCTCACTGAAGATGTGATCGTGGAATTCTTGCCACCAGGAGCTAAAGGTGGGATGAACTATGGTTGTGGGCACAAAAGGACATGTGTAGATAGTGGGACTACACACATAATGGAAGACCCTGCTGCTCTGCATACTCTCTTTGATTTCCACTCTGGGCTTGAGGAATTCATGCAGGAACAGTCTTGGGGGCGTCTGACCACACCCAATTTGCCTGGCCATTACATTGGGCCGATAATATTCATAAGTGCTAGCATTCAGCTCTTCCTCCGTTGAATTCAAATTTCTACAAAGATACATGGGCGGATTATGATGTTGAAAATTTCTAGGAATCTCCCATCTTGACGACCAGGCTCAAAGGAGAATTCAACAGGGAAAGTCAATGTGTCATTATCCAGATAGGGGAGCCAGAGAGGATTCTGGAAACCTTTGAAGAATAGTTCGAAAAGCTGGCTAATGTCTTGCTGAATGATAACAGTTGAAGCCGTTTCTCCATAATTCTGGCATCCCCTAGTAGCATTGTTTTCTCCTTCAGGGTGATTGGATGAAGGGAAGAGCCTGGTGTTCAAATCAACACCAACAATTTGATGCAGGTGGAGCTGCAGCCATATCTGAACGAACCACCAAGGGCCGTTGACACATGCTATCCTTTGGCTAGTGTACATCTGGGTAACAGTTTGGTGAAGCATATGGTATACACTGCCTAGGAAGAATTTCCCAAGGGGTAGGCGGTTGCCACTAGCCAAATGAGTCGCCATTGTGATATGATTCAGGGTGGGCTCGTTGTCTTTGCCACAGAAGACAAATCTGCATAGCCACATATTCAGGAATGCTCGGTATTCAACATCACCAAGGGGGTTGTCTTTCATGTGGCTCAAGATATACTGTTTATATCCGTTCCCTGGTTTCACCCCTGTTTGGCGTGAAGAACCCTTGAAGTTCCGGTGGCCGAACGGACCTCGTAATGTCAAGGCCGGTGGATCATATACACATCGGCCGGGGGTTGGAGACATTGGGCCATGGCCAAAGAGGAAGGCGTTGACACCGTTTGACCAAAAGTGGCAGGCTGCTATCAAAAGGTCTTCATTTTTGGGGGTCTCGGCCAAAGATAACTCCAAGCATTGAGAAATGCGGAGGGTATCCCAGTTCTTGGTCAATCCGCTCTTGTCTGCGAGGATTCTCCGGTACCAAGTTCTCCAGGCTGCGATTGGAGGTAAAGGCCAGTTCTTAAAAGTGTCTTGCCACTGAGGAGGTGGGGACAGAGCCGCTTTGAAAGGAATCCTCTGAGATTCAGCCGCGATGAAATCTTGAGGATCAGAGCTCCCCACAGGTCCAAGATAATAGGATCTCGAATTGGCCCCGATGCGAATCAAAAGCTCAGTTGAAGGCTCCTGAGGAAGGCGGAAACGAAATCTTAGGTAAAATCGAAAACCTAAATGCCGAATGAAGCTTACGGGAGGAGGATTTACCTGAGCATCTTGGTTTTGAGTCGCCATTGAAGACTTGAGCTTAGGACAAGGAGATCTAGGGTTTGAATCTAGACGAAGATTCCGACGGATTGAGAAGGAAGAAGAACAGGTGTTGACAGATTTGAGTTGAGCTATTCGTGGCTGGAGTCAATTGCGGAACAAAATTACTTTTATCCCGCAATTGAAGGGGCATATGTTAACACCAAAATTTGGTAAGGAGTCTGACTAGTGGGTCCAGCTCGGTCAGGAGTCTGTCTCGAGGAAGGGAAGGATTTTTCAGATGTATTCGGCAAAGAAGACTGCGGTCGGCTATCTGCTCCCGTTCGGCAAAGGAACAGTAGAGCTGATTTTGCGGGATTTGAACGATGACGTGGCTCAAACAGGAAGGACGAATGGATGGATGGGCGATCAAGCTTAGAGATAAGTTAGGCAATGAATCCATTCGAGATTGTACTTGGCAGGGTATAAATATGAGCTTTGAATGTATGTAATGTAACACAATCATTCTTCAATACACACCGGCCTTACGCCAAACCCTAGAGTTCTTTTGTCGTGTCGTCGAGTTCTTCGAGAGGGTTCATCGATCCGTCGACCTCCGTGAGTACCAGCAACCTTGTATCATGTCTAGTATCATGCGGTGGATTTAGATCTGATGCAAGTAGTCTTGTTACCATGCTTCGTGTCATGCGGTAGATTCAAGCTTGGTTCAAGAGGGTTTCTTGTTAGGTCATGAGCCATGCGGTAGGCTAAGATCTAGCTCGAAGCTAGTTATCGGCTCTATTGGATTTTGGCAAGATCCAATAGATTCATTAAGTTACCCTGTGTTACTTCGAGTTCTTACTTTATGTTTAGATTCATGTAACACCTTTGCCCAATCTAGATAGGTTCGGATCGGCTCATCTCTTTCGTGATCCTTGTACGGGTAGATTTCATATTTTAATGCATGGATCTTGTGTCTTCAAAAGCCGAAACCGAATCAATCTAGGTTGTTACGTGTTGTGGGTTCAAGCTTGCCAATGTCGGTATAAATCTTGAAAGAACTGAGTATCATGCGGTAGATGCAGGTTTTTGGGTTGCTTTAGAGCTAGTCATCCGGTGGATTAGATTTCGAATCAACCTGATAGATTTATTCGCTTGGTATTGTTCGTTCCTTCTTCATGGACCCCGAATCGGCTGTCTTGCTGAATTCGGTTATGTTTCATCACGAGTAGAACACGTGTGTAATTCATGCTTTAAATAATGCGTGCTTTTAGCTTTCCATATTTAGATTGTATCATGCGGTGGATAGATCTATTTGTGGAAAGTGGTACGGTCTTCATGCAAATTGTATCATGCGGTGGATAGATTTGTTTGATATCGTGCCCGACGGGTTTTAGAGTACCTAGACATTGAAGGACCGAAACGGCGAACCAGAGAGGGGGGCAGTGAATGGGAGCCGATAAAAATTCTATTCAAGAATTCGGCCTATGAACCCAAATTCACTCGTGCACCTCCGCAAGCTTCTCTTGCCAAGTTCACGTAGCCACTGGGGTGCTACTGAACCTAGGAACAAGACCCGAACAACAGCCTCAACACACACGCAGCGGAAACTCACACGACAAGGCTGCCGCGGCCCAAGCCAGTCCGGGGTCGGGTTTCGAAACCGGTCGGACCGCTCTCGTTGGACTTAGCCTCACGAGGGCGAGGGGGAAAACCGGTCGAGGCCGGTTAGGCAAACCGGTCGGACGCGATTCCGTCCGAAACTCCCCAAGACCCCCAAACACTTCAAAAGCCTTTCCACATCGAACAAACGAAGCCATGGAGCAGGAAAGACTTCCTTGTTCAAAGATCTTTCTCGACAACCCCCGGGCGAAACCGTCGTGAGCGGGTTTGGGAAACCGGGTCGAGCCGGTTTTGCCCGAACATCGAGAAGAACACGACCCGCGGGTCAACTCCCCCCAAAACCAAATCTCAATCTCCCGAATCGCTCCACGGACTTGAACAAGACTTTGGGGATATCGGAGGAACACCTCATGAGGAGTCCATAGCCAAGTTTAATCCCACCAAATCTCGTCCAAAAAGGAGGAATCGAAGAAATCCCGCCAAAGGCACTACCAACCAAAGAACTCAAGAAACCCCAAAATCGAGCACTTTTCCTCACGGATTTGGGAGGGGAATCACGGCCCAAAAGAACCACGAAGGGTTCCCACAAATTTCCCCCATCAAATCCCCAAAGGAAAGGTCCCGAAAACACCGCAAAGAAATCACCGGAGAGGGCTCCGAAAATCACCACCAAGAACAATCGGGAAAAACACATTCAAACCTTGTGGAATCACGCCGAATCATCTATACATGAAACAAGGATTCGTACAAGGTCTAGCAAGCCGCCCGATCATCCATCCCTCTCTACAAGATTTCTCCGTGAAGCTCTCTTGCTAGTCCTAAGGAAAACCTAGAGAAAATAGGTGGAAAATAGGAAAACTAATGAGCTAGGGTTCCAAGAGTTGGCTGCCATCCTCTCACCTCTTGGGTTATATAGGGCGGCAACCGAATGTCTAAAATGCCCCTCTCTACTAACTAGGGATACAAGCCCCTCAAGGGCGGATTCGGAATTCTTGATGTCTTCTCCATCGGACGGATGCCCGGCGGCCCGCACCTGACCGCGCGTAGCCTCAACGCAAGCCTTGCGATCCCGACGCGTGTCCTCCGCCTCGAAGCTTCGGCGCCCTGCGACCCCAAACCGGTCGAGGCTCGGTTCTCCAAACCGGTCGGGCCGGTTTTGGCCGAACGACCACACCCGATCTTCGGCCTCGGCTTTGTGGCTCGGCGAGTAACCCGGTGATTTTACGGTGAACCACCGCAAACCCCGCGAACTTGATGTAGCCTCCGCCAATCACCACTCATGACTTGGCTCCCATGAAGTCCGGCTCGACCTTGGTTTTGTGGCTTAACCAAGAAACCGTCCACCGACTTCATCTTCTTCGTTCTTGCCACCATGCGGCCCGCACTCGACCCCGGCGGCCACCGGGTCCCTCGAACGAAGCCTACTTGTCTTCTCCACACACCTTGGAAGCCTCACCAACAACGACCTTTCGCGCTTGTTCTTCACCCGCACCAACACGAGTCAAGCCGCAACTTTCGCACCTGGCAATACTTAGCCAAGAATCGGTCCACACAACGTTGTCAATCACTCATCACACAAGGAAGCGACCATCCACCGGTCCTCGAACCACACATGGTCCTCAATCTCCCCCTTGATGAGTGCATTGACAACACACACAATGGTAAGTACAAGAGAAAAAGAAAACGAAAAAAGAAACAAAAAGAAAAAACTCCAACAAGCGATCGAAAGCCGAAAAGGCAAAGAAACGAGATCACTTGAAGAAGACAAGTCTCGGACCCCTTAGGCAAGGGCAACGGCTCGACACATCCGAGACAAAAACCATGCTCAAGCAAAGAGCACCAACCACCAAGGCACACAAGAGCTCCCCCTGCCTCACTCCTTTTCCGCAGAACGCAAGCTCCCCCGCGATCAAGTGCCAACTCGGGGGCACAAACCGCCGACCGGGTTCCCATAACCGGTGCCAAGGGGTTCCACCAAAACCGGTCGGACCGGTTTCCACACCCGTCGGCGCCGATTTCACACGTAGACCATACCCCAAAAGCCAAAAATGCAAAAGAAATGCACAAGCTCCCCCTTGACACTTGGGATAGGTTCCATGGATACACGCGCAACTTTTCTCCACCTTCCTTTCTCCCCCTTGTTGCCAATGCATGAATCAAGGCACAAATGCTAGCTAGAGCTTCTCAAGTATACAAAAATCATCACAAGATGCTACACATGTCCAAATGAGCAAGTTAGGTACTCTACGGCTTCGTATCGATCTCAACTACATGATCACCAAGTTTCACAACCATTGGACGAGGCTAAAAGGATTTTGGCAATTTTGCGAAAAAACTTGCCTCTCATGAGCAAAGCCCTAAACATGATCAAAACATATCAAAATGGCAAAGCCACACAAACTTCATGCTAGGACAACCATTCTAATCATAAGACCATCACAAACACCCACAAGCACCTCATGTCGTGTCAAAGCCACCGGAGCCATGTGCCTACTTCTATGTATGAGACTTCTCATTGGTAGGCATCATGCAACGGTTTAGCACCCAAAGCAAATTAAATTCAGCACATATGACATGGGAGCATATTTCCAAGCATTTTTCATTTCATTTTCAGATTTGTAAATGGTACATGAAATGTCTTTGCGACAAAAAGGAACTTATGCTCCTCCACAAGATAAATCAAGAGGGCTAAACATTCATGATGGCAAATGAGCCTTTGGCCCCATATGATCAAAAAACTAGCTATCCAACCACAAATTAAGCTTAGCAAAGCCACTAAAACATGTCAAGAGCATATAAAGGCATTTACACATGAGAGGGCATACAAGTGACATTTTTCAAAAGCATAGCTATCAACCATGGATTATTCATCAAGATCATCAAGAGCTAAGACAAACTAACCGTAGCATACCAAACAAGCTCACAAAGATATATATCTCATTCCATGGTGAACAATGTATGTATATGAGAGAAGCTTTTCCTAACCAATGCATATGATACAAAATGCATGCAATCTAAGATACAAGGATGCCTATACATCATGTTACATATGCCATGCCAAATGCAAGAAATGCACAAAGGAAAGCTATACATATGCTACAAACCGGCTCCTCGAGGGGAGGCAAAACGGTCTCGACACCACCGGCAAAAGAAAGCTCCCACACACCCAACTCAGGAAATCAAACACACACCAAGTTCCCCCCGCAAACGAGTGAAAGTTGCTTGATCTAGGGGTTTGGTGAAAATATCGGCTAGTTGGTCATGTGTGGGTACATGGATCAAAGCTATCTTCCCTTTCTCGACGTTGTCTCTCAGAAAATGATACCTCACTTCTATGTGCTTGGTTTTGGAATGGAGCACTGGGTTCTTTGCAACGCTTATGGCACACGGGTGCTATCACATTGAAGTGGGACATGGGTATACTCCTCACCAAAGTCACTCATGGTGTAGGTGATCCAAAGGAGGCCGAGAGCAACAACTAGCAGCGGCAACATACTCGGCTTCGGTCGTGGATTGAGCAACACTCGGCTTGGCCGGGAAGACCAAGACACCAAAGAAGAACCCAAAAAGCGGCAAGTCCCGAAGTGGACTTCCTATCCAACCGACACCGGCAAAATCCGCGTACGAAAAACCATGAAGCGCCAAAGACGAGGACGCGGAGTACCAAAGGCCGAAGTCGGGAGTGTGACGCAAGTACACGAAAATTCTCTTCACCGCTTGCCGATGCGAAGTCCTCGGAGACGCTTGAAAACGAGCGCACGGACACACCGAGAGCGTATGTCGGCCTCGTCGCCGTCAAGTAGAGGAGTGACCCGATCATGCTCCAGTACTCCTTCGGTCCACATGTTCACCTTCCTCGTCGCATCAAGAGCACGTAGTCGTACTCATCGGCGTCGTCATAGCCTTGGAGTCCTCCATCTTGAACTTCCTCACAATGTCCTTGGTGTACTTAGCCTGGTGCACAAATGTTCCTTCCTTTGATTGCTTGATTTGTAGCCGAGGAAGAGCTGCAACTCACCCATCATGCTCATCTCAAACTCCCTCGCTCATATCATACGCAAACCTCGCAACAAGAGAGTTAGACGAGCCACCAAAGACAATATCATCCACGTACACCCGCACAATCGGGATATCTCCACGCTCACGCCTCGGCAAAAACAAGGTCCGATCGACCTTCCCCATCTCAAAACCTCTCTCAAACAAGAACCCCCTCAACTTTGCCATACCAAGCTCTAGGCGCTGCTTCAACCCATACAACGCCTTCCTCAACTTGTACACCGGTGGGGGTACTTCTCACTCTCAAACCCCGGAGGCTTGCCTCACATACACTTCTTCCTCCAACACTCCATTCGAAAAGCACTCTTCACATCCATTTGGTGCAACTTGAACCCTTTAGCCACGAGAAAAGGCTAGAAGGATCCTAATCGCCTCCAAACGGGCTACGGGAGCAAAGGTCTCCTCGTAGTCGATCCCCTCCTTCGGCGAACCCCTTGAGCAACAAGTCTCGACTTGTTCCTCACAACCTCACCCTTCTCTCCCTCTTTGTTTTTCCACACCCACTTTGTACCAATCGGCTTACACCCCGGGGAGGGTCAACCAACTCCCACACACGATTCCTCTCAAAGTTCTCCAACTCCTCATGCATCGAGTTAACCCAATTGTGATCGGATAGTGCGTGTCCAATGTCTTTGGGCTCGAAAGAAGCAACAAACGCGGCATGAGCAAAATGGGAATTGTTTCGAACCCTCGGCCGTGTAGTGCGTTCATTCATGTCGCCGATGATCCTCGAAGGTTCGGGTGATCCACTTGAACTCGCCGGGGAGGTTCTCGCCTCGAAGCTACCTCCCCCTCAACATCGACTTCTCCTCGTTCTTGATTTGTCGTCGTAGGTGTAGCGAGAGGGTCCATCCATCATCGTAGTCGAAGTAGTGGGTACATGTTCGGCGGGGGCACCGCACGCCATCCTCATCATCACCATGTTCATGCTCCTCCTCTCGAAAGATCTCCTCGCCGAGCTCATCATCACCGCACACTCAAAGACAAGGCGACTACGTGGCTCTGTCTCGTCGAAGGTTACCTCGCAAGTCTCCACGATTTGGTTAGTTTCAAGATTGAGCACACGATATGCTCTAGAATGAGATGCATAACCAAAGAAAATGCTATCGACAGACCTAGCCTCAAACTTATCCAACTTCCTGCCTTTCTTCAGAATGAAACACTTGCGACCAAAGACATGGAAGTGACTCACCTTGGGTGTGCGGCCATGCATCAACTCATAGCATGTCTTCTTCTTGTGCACTCTGAGGTATATCCTGTTCGACACATAGCATGCGGTATTCACCGCCTCGGCCCAATACCTCCTCGGAGTCCTATGCTCATCAAGCATCGTCGAGCCATCTCGCACAAGGTCTGTTCTTCCTTTCCACAACACCATTCTACGGGGAGGCGTATACGGACTCGAAAAGCGGTGCTCAAGACCCAAGTCATGACAAAAGGTTTCAAAACGAGAGTTCTCGAATTCGAGCCATTATCCTTGCGGATAGCTCGTATGGCATCTCCGTGCCTCTCGTTCCTCAACCTCAAGACTAGATCTCGAACAAAACCAAACGTCTCCCCCTTATCCTCCCGAAAGAACACCCACGCATACGAGAATAGTCGTCCACCACAACAAGGACATACCACTTCCCACCCCGCGATCGCACACGAGCGGGCCAACAAGGTCCATATGGAGCGGCTCGCATGGACGCTCGGTCATCACATCGGTGAGAGGCGGGTGAGAAGAGGCCACCATCTTGGCATGCCTACAAGGAGCACAAACCAACTCTTTCTCAAGCTTCAACCGTGGCAATCCTCGGACCAAATTGAGTTTACTCAAGCGAGACAAAAGGTCAAAGCTCAAGTGACCCAACTTCCTATGCCATTTCCACAACTCACTCGAAGAACCGGCCAAAAACAACGCTCCACACCCGAAGGCGAGAAAAATCGGCACGAAACACACGACCCTCGGGAACGACCATACGAACAAGGTCCCCTCGAGAGTCCACAATCCGAGAACCACCGAGGCCGAAACAACACCTCAAAACCCTCATCCAACAAGCCGGGACACGAGAAAGCAAATTGTACCCCAGCGATTGAACAAGAGCAACACGCCTCAGAGTGATCTTGTCACTCACTTTTATCTCACCTTCGAAAGCACACGCCCACGCCCATTGTCCCCAAAAGTGATGTACCTCTTCGTCACCACCGGGACGAGACTTGAGAACCACCCCCTGTCTCCGGTCATATGCCTCGAGCAACGGAGTCAATCAACCAAATGTTCTTCAAGTCTCCCACACAAAAAAATCAAAAATAGGCACGTGAGCGAACAAACGACTCGGCAACGGGGTTAGTACCAAAGGAGGAAAACCGGTCCCAGAGCCATTTGCTCGAAAGTGGGGTTAGCACCAACCAAAGCATCTCTCCTACCAAAACGCACCTCCACGAACACCACCACGGTAACCACCACGGAGGGAACCACCCCTCTCTTTGCAGGAGGAGGACCAAAACCACGAAAGAGAACTCGTGGACCGTCCCTCCTTTCCTTCTCAAAGCTACGACTCCTCCCATCCCCGTAGTGAACTCGAGGGGGAGAACGCCTAGCAACACCGACCACTGCAAACTCTCCGGCCCATCCACCGAACCACGACCTCCCGAAACAACCCTCGCACTCCGTACGAGCACGGAAACCAAGCTTGTCATTCCGCGGACCCCAAGCCGGTCGGCCAGGTTCCAAAACCGGTCGACCGGTTTCACTCCTCCGGCGGCACCTCCTGCACTCTTTCGATCACCCCAAGCGGAACTATCCTCACACTCGCCTTGGCCACAGGCATCTGCACACGAGGCTTAAGTACACCGTGGAAGGGTGAAACTTGTCCCCGTTAGCCCACTCCTTCGCCATTTTCTCCTCTCGCTTCCTCTTGAAGCAAAACTCCTCCTTGTGGCCATCTCTTCCACAATAGCCACAATGGAACCTCACAAGCTTAGGCTTAGGCTTGGGATGTGGCTGCTCACTCGGTTTCTCTCCACTCAAATCCTCCACCGGTTTCTCACCACTAGCCTTCTCACTCTCCTTCCCAAAGAACACTTTCCCCGAAGTGCTCACAAACTTGATAGGCTTTTGTAGGTCATTTGTGGGTGTAGGAAACACGGGTGGAGGGCTGGGGTTGTGTCTAGTCGGTTCCTTAGATGGTTGGGTTTTGGTGGGAAATCATTTTTGTGGTGGGTTTTTGGTGGCTCCAGGATATTCTCTCCACTTCCCTCACCAACCTTGTTTGCCCCAAGCCCCTCACCATCTTGCCTCTTAAAGGCCTCGATCATCATCCTCAGCGAGGCTCGTGGCCGGACAACCAACCCATCAACTTCCTCAAATCATCATTCTCATCCTGCAAACGATCAACATAATGTGCAAGCTCCAAATTTTTCAATGCATGCATTTCACAGGTAGAGCAAGATGTAGGCATGGGTTCCTTCAATTTAGCCTCGAGCGAACTAGTGTACGCATGCATCTCATCAATCTTAGCATGCAAAACGGGGCAAGAAGTGCAAGCACCTAGCAAAGCGAGTCTAGACTTAAGCTCGGCCACTTCAACCCTAAGCACATCTAGTTCCTCACACTTGGAGGCATGCTTCTCCTTAAACAAAGCAAGATCGGCAAGGAATATGGAGCAATCGGCACAATCATTCTCATCGGAAACAACGGGGGCTAGCCTTAAGCGAATCAATCTCAAGCTTGCTATCAAGCACCTGTGTCTCTAGCTCAGCCACTCTAGTCCTAGCATCCTCGAGTGAAGCCCTAAGCTCTTTCCTCATTTTCTTGGCCTCTCTAAGCATGTCATCACGGTTATCAAGCAAAGAGCCAAGCCTCTCATTCTCCTGGCGCAAGAAGGGAAGCTCATCACGCACCTCGTCGTCGGACTCGAGTCGAGTCGCTCTGTGTGCTCTTCTTCTTTTGCGGAGCTCAACGCCATGGTGCAGAAGCCGTCTCTCGCGAAGCAGCTCAGCCCGCTCAGGTTCTTGGACGACTTCTTGTTCTTGCGGCGATCTCCCTCGTCGTCGCTGCTGCTCGAGCTCGAGGTGGAGTACGCGGAGCTGGAGTCGACGTCGCTCGCTCCAACCATCGCTCGGGCCTTGCCTCGGCCCTCCTTCTTCCTCGATCGTCGCTCGTCCTTGTACTTGTTCTTGTGCTTGCTCTTGTGGTCGCGCCTCGAACGGTACTTGTCATCGTTCTTCCTCGGCTTGTGCTTGTAGGCTGTCCTTGTTCTCGGCCTTCTCGGGCGGTCGGCGACGAAGTGTCCCGGCTTGCCGCCTTGGAAGCAAGTCCTCGTGTTCCTCCTCATGTTCACGCGGTTCTCGTGCGGCCTCTCGAACCGCCTCGTCAACGGCGCCGGCTCGTCCTCTCCAAGGTCATCAAACTCCTCATCGGCATAGACATCAAAGAGGAAAACGAGAACATCTGGTGGATGGGTTAGAGTTAGTCTTTCCTTTGGAACCACCAACGAGGGCAAGACTATGGGAATCAGTCGGTCCCTCGAGCTTGGCAGTCATGCCCCTATCCACCTCGGCCGACTTGAGCTTCGAGAACGGCTCGTTCACGCGTCGAGTATCATACCTCTCCGACTCGACTATGGCCTCGAACTTTCCGCCCCATATCGTACGATCCAAAGAGTGTAAGAGCTTGACCGCTCTATCATGATCATCGTACGGGAGCACGTCCACATTGGCCCTCATGTTGTTCACCACCACCGTGAACCTCGGAAACAAGGCATCGATGGACTCACCGGGGAGATGAGTGAAGTTCTCGTACTCTCTCCCGGTGGGTCGCATACAACGTGCTCGAACACAGGCGTTCCCAACATGAGCCTCCTTCAACACCGCCCAAATCCTACAAGCCAAGTGCTCGGTGTGCACCCGTCGAACTCGGTGACACAAAGCACGAAACAAGTAGTCGACCGCCTTATTGTTGGCGTCGAATGCGTCCCTCGACCACGGAGCAAGGAAATCCATCGGCTGGACATAGCTTTGTGTCCACCGTGACATCCCAAAGGTGACCCTTTCCGCGGAGGAACGCACCCATCCGCTTGCTCCACATCCGGTAGTTCTTGCCATCGAAGTGTGGAGGACCCGAACCCCGTTCTGGTACGCCATCCTTGGATCTTAGGCGGTTAGAGTCAACAAAGACCCGAACCGGCTCGATACCACTTGAAGGACCGAAACGGCGAACCGAGAGGGGGGGGGGAATGGGAGCCGATAAAAATTCTATTCAAGAATTCGGCCTATGAACCCAAATTCACTCGTGCACCTCCGCAAGCTTCTCTTGCCAAGTTCACGTAGCCACTAGGGTGCTGCTTGAACCTAGGAACAAGACCCAAACAACGACCTCAACACACACGCGGCGGAAACTCACACGACAAGGGCTGCGCGGCCTGAGCCGTCGGGCGGTTTACGAAACCGGTCGGACCGCTCTGTTGGACTTAGCCTCACGAGGGCGGGGAAAAACCGGTCGGACCCAGGTTAGGCAAACCGGTCGGACCGATTACGTCCCGAGAAACTCCCCAAAGACCCCCAAACACTTCAAAAGCCTTTCCACATACGAACAAACGAAGCCATGGAGCGGCAAAGACTTCCTTGTTCAAAGATCTTTCTCGACGACCCCACGGGCGAAACCGGTCGGACCGGTTTGGGAAGCCGGTCGGGCCGGTTTTAGCTCGAACGGTCGAGAAGAACACGGCCCGCGGGTCAACTCCCCCCAAAACCAAATCTCAATCTCCCGAATCGCTCCACGGACTTGAACAAGACTTTGGGGATATCAGGAACACCTCATGAGGAGTCCATAGCCAAGTTTAATCCCACCAAATCTCGTCCAAAAAGGAGGAATCGAAGAAATCCCGCCAAAGGCACTACCAACCCAAGAACTCCAAGAAACCCCAAAATCGAGCACTTTTCCTCACGGATTTGGGAGGGGAATCACAGCCCAAAGAACCACGAAGGGTTCCCACAAATTTCCCCCATCAAATCCCCAAAGGAAAGGTCCCGAAAACACCGCAAAGAAATCACCTAGGAGAGGGCTCCGAAAAATCACCACCAAGAACAATCGGGAAAAACACATTCAAACCTTGAGGAATCACGCCGAATCATCTATACATGAAACAAAGATTCGTACAAGGTCTAGCAAGCGCCCGATCATCCATCCCTCTCTACAAGATTTCTCCCGTGAAGCTCTCTTGCTAGTCCTAAGGAAAACCTAGAGAAAATAGGTGGAAAATAGGAAAACTAATGAGCTAGGGTTCCAAGAGTTGGTGCCATCCTCTCACCTCTTGGGTTATATAGGCGGCAACCGAATGTCTAAAATGCCCCTCTCTACTAACTAGGGATACAAGCCCCTCAAGGGCGGATTTGGAATTCTTGATGTCTTCTCCATCGGACGGATGCCCGGCGACCGCACCTGCGTAGCCTCAACGCAAGCCTTGCGATCCCGACGCGTGTCCTCCGCCTCGAAGCTTCGGCGCCCTGCGACCCCAAACCGGTCGAGCCCGGTTCTCCAAACCGGTCGGGCCGGTTTTGGCCGAACGACCACACCCGATCTTCGGCCTCGGCTTTGTGGCTCGGCCGAGTAACCGGTGATTTTATCGGTGAACCACCGCAAACCCCGCGAACTTGATGTAGCCTCCTGCCAATCACCACTCATGACTTGGCTCCCATGAAGTCCGGCTCGACCTTGGTTTTGTGGCTCAACCAAGAAACCGTCCACCGACTTCATCTTCTTGTTCTTGCCACCATGCGGCCCGCACTCGACCCCGCCCACGGGTCCCTCGAATCGAACGAAGCCTACTTGTCTTCTCGAGGCCTCACCAGCAACGACCTTTCGCGCTTGTTCTTCACCTGCACCAACACGAGTCAAGCCGCAACCTGCACCTGCAATACTTAGCCAAGAATCAGTCCACACAACGTTGTCAATCACTCATCACACAAGGAAGCGACCATCCACCGGTCCTCGAACCACACATGGTCCTCAGACATGCGGTGGACTAGTGCTTTGGATCTATGCATGCTTGTTCATTACATGATTATGATCGTGCTTTGCTTTATTCATTTATTTAATATTGGTTATCATGGGATCGGTCATAATATCGTGTTTATGCATTTTTGACCAAACAAAGACCGATTGCCGTCATGCTTACGTCATTCATTCGGCAGTATTGATTTTTCTTTTATAAGATCCCGAATGGTTTCAGTTCATTGGCAAATAGCTTTTCCATAGCTATGTGTCATCTCATGTGGCCTTTTAGCCGTAAATATGGAACTGTCTGGTACAACCCGGCAAGTTCCAAGCTTTGGTATCTAACTGCTTTACCTTTTGTTAATTTTCAGGAAAAATTGACTGGCACGTCATCGTTACTCTTTGCGCGTGTGAAGCCAGCTTGTTCGGCTTGTTGTGTGTTTGACGCTAGGTGCACTTTTTGCGTCAACAAGGCTGAGTCACCGGTTCCCACGATCACAGCCGCTCATCCGACGGTTTGTTTCAAATCATACAGTACCGCCCCGAGTGGGGTGTCTTCAGCACCGGATGATCCGACGGGGCGTCGGTGTATAGTGTCGGTGCATTGTCTGGGTTTTTTGGTTCAACGACTATATTGGGCGCTATGAGGGACCGGATAATCCGACGCTAAGCAGGGGGCACCATCGGTTCATCCGACGGTACAACATTTTCAGGGGACTTTTTCCAACGGCTAGCCACCTTTGCTAGGCCTATATATAAGCCCCCTGCTTCTCTAGAGCTGCCTTTGCCACTCTGAAGATCTACTGCAGCCTAGGAGAGAAGGAGAGTGTGTTCTTGCATATTGGGATTTCTCTTCCTCTTCATTGAGGTGTTGTTTCTTAGTGAGCAAGAGTTTCAAGGTGCATCCATGGCTTAGCTGAGTGCTCAGGTCAAGTGAAGGTTTGCGGGCTTGTTACTCTTGGAGTTTGACGGCTCCTAGACGATCTAGGTGACTTGGGGGGTTCTTGGTGAGCTCTTGGAGATTGTGAGAGCCTCAAGAAAAGCTTGCTGTACACGGTTCGAGACCCACCGTTCCGGAGATGGAGAAAGGGTACTCTTAGTGAGCACTTGTGTCTTAGTTACTCAAGGGGGAGCGATACTCTAAGTGAGTGCTCCAACGTGGACTAGGGGGAAGCGTCAACTTTTCGATACCACGGGAAAAAATCCGATCGCCTCTTGTCCATCTTATTTACTTCTAGCACTTACTTTCAACATTTCAATTCCGCTCTCAAGTTTCTTGTTCTTTTTTCTAGCTTGTTTCGCTTGTGTGCTTCATATCTTGCCTAGGTTGTCATATTGCCTCCTAGTGCGATATTTGCTAAGGAAACTTGTGTTAGTGTGTTCTAGAAGTAGAGAAGAACCTTTTTAGTATGGGCAACACTAGTTGATAGGTTAAGGATTTCGTTTTTCCATTAGAGCTTGAAAACAAGTCCCATATTCAACCCCCCCCTTCTGTGTGACTAGATCCTACATATACCTACAGCAGCAATCACAGCGGCAGCAGCCCCATGGGAATCGAATCAATGCCCAAGGTCAAGTGACCGAGTACAAGCACTTTCTAGATATGAATCCACCATAGTTCACGGGTACGGAAGAACCCCTAGATGCTGATGCCTAGATTCGGGCCATTGAAGCCATGTTCGCGGTGTTTACCTTGCCATGTTCAGAAGGACGCAAGGCTAAATTCGCGGCACTGCAGCTTCGTGGTTCTGCTTTAATGTGGTGGGAACACTACAAATCCATGCAACATCCTGAGTATGAAATCACTTGGGAAGAATTCAAAAAGGCTTTCAGAGACCATCACATTCCTAAAGCACTTACCGATAGGAAAATGAGAGAGTTATTGGATCTCAAGCAAGGGTCAGACACGGTGTACCAATACACTTAGAAGTTTAATAACCTCTGCCAGTATGGAGGATATCATGTGGATACAGACATGAAAAAGATGGAGCTTTTTTGTGAAGGTCTGAATAGTAAATTGTCTGGATGGCTGAATCTGGTAAAATTTGACAGCTACCCCATGCTAGTCAATAAAGCTATCTCCCAGGAAGATGCCATGAAGAGGGCCCAAGCCGAGAGGAAAAGAAAGGCTAACTCCATGCCCAATAATGCACAACGTTGCAAGATACACATTTTGGAGAAGACTTTCGTAGACTTCCAGTAGGCTTCACAGTCAGGAAGGTTAGTGAGGACCAGGAGCGTCCCAGTGGTCGATGGATGACCGCTCCTTAGTGATGAGTGATTGACAACGGGTGTTGGACTGACTCTTGGCTTAGTGTGCAGGTGTAGGCTGCGGCCTAGTTCGTGTTGTTGCAGGTGAAGAACAGGTGCGAAAGGTCTTCAGCCTTGAGGGGCCTCCGGGAGATGGAGAGACAAGTAGGCTCAGTTCGAGGGACCCGGTGGACAGCGGGACTAGGTGCGGGCCACATGGTGGCGATACAAGCAAGACAAAGTCATGGACAGTCGAGCCGGTGCACGGTGGCGGTCGAGTCAAGTGGTTTGGCGAGAGGCCGGACCGAGCACGCGGGGTTTGGTGGTTTGCCCACAAAACCATTGGAGGACGGCTTCTTGGTTTGGGCCTCAAAACCAAGTCTGAGGGCCGCGGAGGACACGCGGCGGGATCGCATGGCTTGCGTCGGGAGGACGCGGGGTGCGGCAAAGGCGTGGCCATCCGATGGCAAGACCCACAAACATTACCTAAATGCCCCTGCGTGGGTTGTATCGCCAGTAGTTAAGTTAGGGGTAGTCGAGTCATTTACCACTCCGGCGGGACCCGATATATAAGCCATGAGTGTGTGTGGATGGCTCTCTCTCTCCGCGACTTAGGGTTTCATTTCCTCCCTCCCATTTCTCATTTTCGTAGCTATTTTCCTCTCCATTTTCTCTAGGCTAGCATGAGAGCTTCATGAGAGATTTGTTGAGAGGGATGGATGCTAGGGCGGCATGCTAGACCTTGTGAATCTTTCCTGGTTTGTATAGAAGATTCGGAGTTAGGTTTTTCGTGGTCTTTTTGTTCTTGTTTTCGTGCCTTTGTTCTTGGCGTGATTCCACGGATTTGAGTGGGTTTCTCCCCGGAATTTTTTTGAGGGAAACATGGATGGATGTCTCGTGCATCTTTGTTATTGATCTTGTGCTCTGAAACGCCGGGAAACCACTTCGATTCGAGGATTTTCGTTCGGTGCTCTAGCTTTTGGTGGTGCTCAAAGGATTCGCGATTCCCGGTGATTTAGGGAGTTAGGAGGCAAGATTTTTGGGCTATAGCATCCTTGTGTGATGCTTTTCATGTCCCCAAACCCTTGTCTCCACAGCTTCTACCGTTTGGGAAATCCGATGATGATTTGGGGGAGTTGACCTTCGAGGTCGGGCGTTTTTCGGTTCTGTCCGCGAGGGGCGGACGGTCCGCGTGGGGTCGGCGGATGGTCCGCGCGGGTGCTGTTCGTCAGGTGTTCTTCGTGTTCTTGCTCGCCTTTCGTTTCGATCCGTCGAGGCTTTGAGTTTTTGTTGGTCGAAGTTTCGGACGGTCCGCGTGTACCGGGCGGACGGTCCGCGGGTGCCTGGCGGACAGTCCGCGTGCTCCCCGCGGACGGTCCGTTTTTCGAGGTTCGCCACTGGAGGTTCTGTTCGCTTTAACGGACGATCCGCGGCTCATGCCGGATAGTCCGCGGCAAGGGTGCAGACAGTCCGCGGTACCCTGTCGGACGGTCCGCGCGGCCCATCGCGGACGGTCCGCCCTGTCTGGCCGGACGGTCCGCCAGAGGCTGAGTGATTTGCTTCTTGGTTCGATTTCTTCCTTCCTTTCTTGTGCTTCCGCGTGTGCTTCAAGGTATCATTCCTAGGACTAGAGGTTGATCCATAACCTCGTTGTCTTGGCGATTGTTGTGTGATTCGATCCATCTCTTGTGTGTGACCGGGATTTGACTAGGGTATAGGCCGGGTTCTTTGAGAAGAATTTTTACCGGCTCCTATTCACTCCCCCCTCTCTAGTCGCCATCTGATCCTTCAATTGGTATCAGAGCTTGATGCCGGATTCGTTGCGACTTTGACAAGTCTTGAATCCTAAGATGGCGTACGTTGAGCAGGGCGGTCCGCCGCACTTCGATGGCAAGGGTTACCACAAGTGGGCGGCTCGTATGATGATCTTTCTTCGTGGAAAGTTGTTGGATTTCATTGTGCTTGACAAGACCTATGCTATTCCGGCCAACATCCATACTCTTATGGTGACCGATGCCGGTGCTAAGGCCAAGTATGAGGCAAATGCAAAAGCCGTTGATCACTTGGTCCGGAGCTTGTGTGATCCTGAGTTTGAGCGTGTTCGCCATTTGAATCTTGCTTGGCAAATTTGGGAGAAGTTGTTGGTTGCTCACGGTGGTGATAACCATGTGAAGGCCCGCCTCTTTGTCTCTTACCGGATGCAATATGAGAACTTCACTCAACTTCCCGGTGAGGACATTGATGCGACGTTTCAGAGTTTCACCGCCATCGTGAACAACATGAAGGCTAATGTTGAGGATTTTCCTTACACAGAGCATGATCAGGCTTTGAAGCTCTTGCATGTCTTGGACCCAAATGTTTGGGGTGCTAAGGTTGAGGCCATCAAGGAGTCTGGGCAATATTTGACTATTGAGTTGGATGACCTCTTTTCTAAGCTCAAGTCGGCCGAGGTTGACGGAAGTTGCAATCCAAGCATGAGGGCTCGACTGACCATAGTCTTGCTCTTGTGGGCGGATCAAAGGGCAAAGCTAACCCTTCCTGTCGACAGTTTTCCTTGTCTTCTCTTATGTCTATTCCAGATGAGGAGTTTGATGTGCTGGGCGAGGAGGAGCTGGCCTTGCTCTCAAGAAGGTTTGATTGACTACACGAGAGTCGGAAGAATGCAAGGCGGAGCTCAGGGACGTGCTACAAGTGTGGCAAGCGTGCCCACTTCATCGCCGAGTGCCCGGAAGAGGAGGAGAACAAGTACAAGATGAGCGAGTACAAGGCGCACCCGAGGCGTGAAGACAAGTACTCCTTCAAGGGCAAGCACTTCAGCAAGTCCAAGAGCAAGGACAAGGAGAAGCGGCGACCGAGCAAGGGTGGCTACAAGAAGGACAAGGCAAGAGCCATGGTGGCCAGTGCAAGCGACGTCGACTCAAGCTCAAGCGACGCGCAGTCAAGCTCAAGCACTGAAGATGAAGACGCCGGGAGGCGCAAGGGCAAGAAGAGTGCAAGCCGGAACCTCAGTGGATTGAGCTGTGTGGCGCTTGAAGGCTTTTGTGGTATGGCCCATAGCTCGAGTAGCAAGAAGAGCGAGAAGGAAGACAGCGACTCCGACTCGGAGGATGAGGCAGGAGGCTTGGAGAACATTTGGTTGATCGACTCCGGATGTTCCCGACACATGACCGGAGATAAGAAGTGGTTCTCCATCCTCCCCCCAGTGAAGGAAAAGATGTACATCACATTTGGGGACAATGGACGAGGAAGGGTGATTTCTGAGGGAGTTGTGCATGTGAGTGACAAGGTAACGTTGAAGAGAGTTGCTCTTGTGAAGTCTTTGGGTTTCAATTTGCTTTCGGTTTCTCAGTTGCTTGATGAGGGTTTTGAGGTGCGTTTCAAGTCTGGTGAGTCTCGTTTGCTTGATTCTCGAGGTGATCTTGTCTGTATGATCATCCCTGAGGGTCAGATTTCAGGGCTGATTTTTCTCGGTCTTTGGGTCCTGCTCGCTGTTTGATGGCCGGTCCTTCTTCTGATTTGTGGAAATGGCATAGGCGGTTGGGACACTTGAGATTTGATTTGGTTTCCCGCTTGAGTGGTCTTGACCTTGTCCGAGGTTTGCCGAGGTTGAAACTTGAGAAGGATTTGTTTGTGCTCAGTGTAGGCATGGCAAGATGGTAGCCACTCCCCATCCACCCCTGACCGATGTCATGACCGAGCGTCCGACAGAGCTGTTGCACATGGACCTTGTTGGGCTAGCTCGAGTTTGCTCGGTGGGTGGGAAGTGGTATGTCCTTGTTGTGGTGGACGATTACTCTCGCTATGCCTGGGTGTTTTTCTTGGAGGATAAGAGTGAGACATTTGGCTTTGTTCGAGATCTGATCGTGAGGTTGAAAAACGAGAGGCATGGGAATGCTATTCGAGCTATCCGCAGTGATAATGGCTCAGAGTTCAAGAACTCTCGTTTTGATGCCTTTTGTCGTGATCTAGGTCTTGAACATCAGTATTCGACCCCTTACGTGCCTCCTCAAAATGGAGTCGTGGAAAGGAAAAATCGGACTCTTTGTGAGATGGCTAGGACGATGCTCGATGAGCACAGGACTCCTAGGAGGTATTGGGCTGAGGCGGTCAATACGGATTGTCATGTCTCTAACAGGATTTTATTGCGAGCTTTCAAGAAGAAGACCTGTTATGAGCTGATGCATGGTCGGGCACCCAAGTTGAGTCATTTCCGAGTCTTTGGCTGCAAGTGCTTTATTCTTAAGATGGGAAAACTCGACAAGTTTGAGGCTAGGTCTAGTGATGGTATTTTCTTTGGATATGCTAACCACTCTAGAGCCTATAGGGTGCTTAACCTTGAGACTAACAAAATCATGGAGACTTGCGAGGTAACCTTCGACGAGACAATGCCATGTACCTCTCTTGGCTTTGAATGTGCGGGTGATGAGGAGATGGCCGAGGACCTCTTTGAAGAGGAGAAGGATGAAGGCGGAGATGATGATGGAGAGAACCATGCGCCCGAAGCCGAGTGTGTACCCACTACTTCCCCTACGACCACTACGGAGCGTGGACCGTCTACTTCATGGACAACGACGGTGCGACAAGAGGACCAGGCGAGAGAAGCTGAAGGTGAGGGGGAGGTAGTCTCGAGGCGTGAGGCTCCCCGGCGGATTCAAGAAGTGCATCCCCTGTCGAAGATCATTGGGGACATCGACGAACGTACTACACGGTCAAGGTCCAGGAATTCCTCTCATTTCGCTCATGCTGCATTTGTTGCCACCTTTGAGCCCAAGGACATTGGACACGCTTTATCTGATGCAAACTGGGTCAATTCTATGCATGAGGAGTTGGAAAACTTTGAGAGGAACCAGGTGTGGGAGTTAGTTGAACCACCTACAAATTGCCATCCTATAGGAACCAAGTGGGTTTGGAAGAACAAAGAGGGAGAGAATGGGATGGTTGTGAGGAACAAGTCCAGACTTGTTGCTCAGGGGTTCAGTCAGAAGGAGGGGATCGACTATGAGGAGACCTTTGCTCCTGTGGCCCGTCTTGAGGCAATTCGGATTCTTCTAGCCTTTGCCGTGGCTAAAGGGTTCAAGTTGTTTCAGATGGATGTGAAGAGTGCCTTTCTGAATGGGGTCATAGAGGAGGAGGTGTATGTGAAGTAGCCACCTGGGTTTGAGAGCGAGTTGTACCCACACAGGGTGTACAGGTTGAAAAGGGCTCTGTATGGGTTGAAACAGGCGCCTCGTGCTTGGTATGGGAGATTGAGAGGTTTTCTGTTGAGCAGAGGGTTTGTGATGTGTACCGTGGATAGGACCCTGTTTCTCCTCAAGCATGGAAATGATTTGTTGATTGTTCAGATATACGTGGATGATATTGTCTTTGGTGGCTCGTCACATAACCTTGTTGCCAAGTTTGCAGATCAGATGAGCAGGGAGTTCGAGATGAGCATGATGGGCGAGTTGCGTACTTTCTCGGGGGCCGCGGATCAAGCAAGTGAAGGATGGAACATTCGTGCACCAGACCAAGTACACGAAAGACATGCTGAGGAAGTTCCAGATGCAAGATGTGAAGCCGATGTCGACTCCCATGGGGAGTACGACCACTTTGGATGCGGACGAGGGCGGAGAACCAGTGGACCGGCGAGAGTACAGGAGCATGATCGTCTCCCTCCTCTACCTGACGGTGACGAGGCCAGGCATACAGTTCAGCGTGTGTCTATGCGCTCGTTTTCAGGCTTCGCCGAGGGCATCACATCGACATGCCATCAAGAGGATCTTTAGGTACCTACAGTCTTCCCCTAGTCTTGGCCTTTGGTATTCGTCCTCCTCGACTCTTTCTCTTCATGGTTTTTCCGATGCGGATTTTGCTGGTTGTCGAGTCGAGAGGAAGTCTACTTCTGGTACTTGCCAGTTTCTTGGGTCTTCGTTGGTTTCATGGTCTTCCCGCAAGCGCGTCTAGTGTAGCTCGGTCTACCACCGAGGCGGAGTATGTTGCGGCCGCGAGTTGTTGTTCTCGACTGTTGTGGATTTCGGACACTTTGAGAGACTTTGGTGAGGAGTGCACCCGGATCCCACTTCTTTGTGATAGCACCGGTGCCATAAGCGTAGCTAAAAACCCGTGCTTCACTCCGGAACCAAACACATAGAAGTGAGGTATCATTTCTTGAGGGACAATGTGGAAAAAGGAACCATTGTGTTGAGTCATGTCCCTACCCAAGATCGGCTAGCCGACATCTTTACAAAGCCTCTCGACCAAGCTACATTTGTGCGCTTGCGGGGGAACTTGGGGTTTGTTGCCCTTTCTAGTTGATTCTTGGGGGTTTTTCTTGTACCATATGTATCATACCATGTTTTACTTTGATGTATATACATGTTTTGCTTGATGTACAAACCATGGTAGGATAGCCATCTTGTCATATATCATGTTGCATTTGTATCATATTGCATTTTAGGATGATGAGCTTCTTTCATATGCCTTATTTGAGTCTCTTTGGCTATTTGTGAGATATTTGTCATATGTGTGGAGAAATGGTGATGTGAGGCTATGCTCTTGAAATATTTGAGATATATGTGTGGTGAGATAGCCCTTTTCGAAATAAATGCTAATCTTGACTAATTTTTTTGTGAAATGTGCTCCACTCATGTGTAGTAGTGTATCCATGTCACGTTTTGGTCTAAATGTGCTTTCTATGCTTAGATTGTGCTTGGATGTCTTTTTCTTGCATTTGGGCCAAAGGCCGAATATCATTGTGAATGTTTAGCCTATGTTGCATTCATGGAGGAGCATAAGCTTCTTTTTGCCGCAAAGGCACTTCATGTACCATGAAATGATTTAATCTTGAAAAGAAGTGTGTAATGCTTGAAAAATGCTCCATCCATCATGTCTATGCTTAAAATGTCTTATCTTTCACATATGGGTGCAAAACATGTTGCATGATGTTCACTAGTGGAGAAGTCTCCCTGAAGTGGACACATGGCTCATGAGCTTTGACATGACATGCATTGCTTTATGGGTGTTTGCCATGATCTTTTGCTGAGAATTTGATATCTTTGTATGATCTTTGAATGGTATGCATGTTTGTGGCTCAAGTGTGACATGGATAGGCTTTTACATGTGAAGCGAGCCTTCTTTTGATAAAATTGCTTAATTATGAAATTTTTGCTTTGTCACATGCTTGTATTTTCATATATTACTTGTGGCATTGCTTTGACTATGCTATGATTCATATGTGTGATCTTTGTCTCATTTCTAGCCTTTGACACTAAATTCGGCCTATTTGAGAAGCTCATGTAGATGTTTATATGCTTTGCTTTGCATTTCTGCATTTTCACCTTGATTCATACATTGTCAACAAGGGGGAGAAGAGGTGAGCTTAATGAAAATTCAGAAGAGGTGAGCTAAAACCTGGAAGTTTGCATCCACATGTTCAGGGGGAGCTTGCATTTGCTCAGGGGGAGCTTTCTTGCTGATTTCAGTGTGGAGTTTGTGCTTTGCTTGGCTTGTGACCTTTCTTTGCCTTTCTTTGGTTTTGGTCATGAGTTGAGCTTCTTTGTTTTTCTTTCTTCCTTCTTTCTTTCTTTTCTCTGAATTTCATTTCGCGTTGTGTGTTGTCAATGCACTCATCAAGGGGGAAATTGAGGACCAGGAGCGTCCCAGTGGTCGATGGATGACCGCTCCTTAGTGATGAGTGATTGACAACGGGTGTTGGACTGACTCTTGGCTTAGTGTGCAGGTGTAGGCTGCAGCCTAGTTCGTGTTGTTGCAGGTGAAGAATGGGCGCGAAAGGTCTTCAACCTTGAGGGGCCTCCAAGAGATGGAGAGACAAGTAGGCTCGGTTCGAGGGACCCAGTGGACAGCGGGACTAGGTGCGGGCCACATGGTGGCGATACAAGCAAGACGAAGTCATGGACAGTCGAGCCGGTGCACGGTGGCGGTCGAGTCAAGTGGTTTGGCGGGAGGCCGGACCGAGCACGCGGGGTTTGGTGGTTTGCCCACAAAACCATCGGAGGACGGTTTCTTGGTTTGGGCCTCAAAACCAAGTCCGAGGGCCCAACACGACGGAGACGGGATCCGGGCTTGTTGGGAAGTTTTGAAGCGGAGGACACGCGGCGGGATCGCATGGCTTGCGTCGGGAGGACGCGGGGTGCGGCAAAGGCGTGGCCGTCCGATGGCAAGACCCACAAACATTACCTAAATGCCCCTGCATGGGTTGTATCGCCAGTAGTTAAGTTAGGGGTAGTCGAGTCATTTACCACTCCGGCGGGACCCGATATATAAGCCATGAGTGTGCGTGGATGGCTCTCTCTCCGCGACTTAGGGTTTCATTTCCTCCCTCCCATTTCTCATTTTCGTAGCTATTTTCCTCTCCATTTTCTCTAGGCTAGCATGAGAGCTTCATGAGATATTTGTTGAGAGGGATGGATGCTAGGGCGGCATGCTAGACCTTGTGAATCTTTCCTGGTTTGTATAGAAGATTCGGAGTTGGGTTTTTCGTGGTCTTTTTGTGCTTGTTTTCGTGCCTTTGTTCTTGGTGTGATTCTGCGGATTTGAGTGGGTTTCTCCCCGGATTTCTTTGAGGGAAACATGGATGGATGTCTCGTGCATCTTTGTGATTGATCTTGTGCCCTCAAACGCCGGGAAACCACTTCGATTTGAGGATTTTCGTTCGGTGCTCTAGCTTTTGGTGGTGCTCAAAGGATTCGCGATTCCCGGTGATTTAGGGAGTTAGGAGGCAAGATTTTTGGGCTATAGCATCCTTGTGTGACGCTTTTCATGTCCCCAAACCCTTATCTCCACAGCTTCTACCGTTTGGGAAATCCGATGATGATTTGGGGGAGTTGACCTTCGAGGTCTGGCGTTTTTCTGTTCTGTCCGCGAGGGGCGGACGGTCCGCGTGGGGTCGGCGGACGGTCCGTGCGGGTGCTGTTCGTCGGGTGTTCTTCATGTTCTTGCTCGCCATTCGTTTCGATCCGTCGAGGCTTTGAGTTTTTGTTGGACGAAGTTTCGGACGGTCCGCGTGTACCGGGCGGACGGTCCGCGGGTACCTGGCAGACAGTCCGCGTGCTCCCCGTGGACGGTCCGTTTTTCGAGGTTCACCACTGGAGGTTCTGTTCGCTTTAACGGACGGTCCGCAGCTCAGGCCGGACAGTCCGCGGCAAGGGTGCAGACAGTCCGCGGTACCTTGCCGGACGGTCCGCGGTACCCTGCCGGACGGTCCGCGCGGCCCATCACGGACAGTCCGCCCTGTCTGGCCGGACGGTCCGCCAGAGGCTGAGTGATTTGCTTCTTGGTTCGATTTCTTCCTTCCTTTCTTGTGCTTCTGCGTGTGCTTCAAGGAATCGTTCCTAGGACTAGAGGTTGATCCATAACCTCGTTGTCTTGGCGATTGTTGTGTGATTCGATCCATCGCTTGTGTGTGACCGGGATTTGACTAGGGTATAGGCCGGGTTCTTTGAGATGAATTTTTACCGGCTCCTATTCACTCCCCCTCTCTAGTCGCCATCTGATCCTTCAGTTAGTGGCTAAGTCGTCCCAGGGTCGGACTCAAGAAAATCTTCACTTTCCCAACACTCAACAACCGACTCCCAAGCCTATTGTACCTAGTCCTAATGGTAGCAGTGAGTGTCATTATTTCAAGTGTGGTGAACTAGGACACTTCACTAAGGCATGCCTGCAACCGTGCCAGACCAACAGGCAGCACAAGCTAACTCAACCTAATTAGAGACAAGTTTCTAGACCCATCAACAAGGGCAAGAAGAAGATTGCTCAAGCCAGGAAAGGCAGACTCAATTTCACTTCTTGTGGGTGATATTCCAGAAGAAGCACCAATAATGATGGGCACATTCTCGATTCGAGGCAAACCTATCTGTATGTTGTTTGATTCTGGCGCTACACATAGTTTCATGAATGGAAAGACGCTGAGCAAAGTAGCACTGAACTCTTGCCACACCAATGACGCATTTACGATTAAAACAGAGGGAGGGAACATCTCTTCCGAGTTGGTGACCAGGGGAGTACTCTTGGAATTAGGCAGCAGAACTGTTGACACGGACCTTATCATTTTGGGGTTAGAAGGCATGGATGTCATTCTAGGAATGGACTAGATGAACCGACATAAGGTAGTACTGGATATTTCAGAAAGAATGGTAGAGATAAACTCACCAATTGTTGGAGCCACGACTCTATACCTACCTTTCAAAGATGGTGTGAATCCTCGTTCTTATGTGGCCATCACTTCTCAGCTGGAAAAAATTCCAATGGTTCGAGAGTTTGCGGATGTTTTTCCCGATGAATTGCTGGGTATGACACCCGATAGAGATGTCGAGTTTGTCATCGAACTTCAGCCTAGCACAACCCCTATCTCCAAAAGACCTTACCGCATGCCACCCAAAGAATTGGCAGAATTGGAGACCCAACTTCAAGAGTTGCTAGATAAGGGTTATATTCGCCCAAGTTCTTCACCTTGGGGTTGCCCAGCTTTATTTGTGAAGAAGAAAGATGGTAGCTTGAGGTTGTGTGTGGATTACCGACCTCTCAATGCGGTAACAATCAAGAATAAATACCCACTACCCCGCATCGATGTTCTTTTTGATCAGTTGGCTGGAGCCAAAGTTTTCTCCAAGATTGATCTTCGATCAGGGTACCATCAAATAAAGATGAGGCCTTCTGATATTCCCAAAACAGCTTTCTCCACCAGATATAATCTTTATGAGTATTTGGTGATGTCCTTTGGTCTTACCAATGCACCTGCTTATTTCATGTATCTAATGAACTCCGTATTCATGACGGAACTGGACAAGTTTGTAGTGGTATTCATTGATGACATCTTAATCTATTCCAAGAATGCAGAAGAACAGGCAGAACATCTCCGAATTGTTTTGCAACGTTTGCGAGATCACAAGCTTTATGCAAAGTTCTCCAAATGTGAATTTTGGTTAGAGAGTGTGAAATTTTTGGGGCACACTATTTCCAAGGATGGTATATCTGTGGATCCTAGCAATGTACAAGAGGTTATGGATTGGAAACCACCCAAGACCGTACATCAAATCCGTAGTTTTCTGGGTTTAGCAGGCTATTATCGTAGTTTCATTCCGGATTTTTCCAGGATCACTAAGCCCATGACTGAACTATTAAAGAAGAGAGTCAAGTTTGTGAAAAAGCTTTCCACACATTGAGGCAACATCTGACTACAGCCCCAGTGCTAGTGCAGCTGGATAATTCTAAACCGTTTGAAGTCTTTTGTGATGCTTCGGGTACTGGTCTCGATTGTGTTCTTATGCAAGAAAATAGAGTTATTGCCTATGCCTCACGATCGCTTCGACCCCATGAAGTGAATTACCCGACCCACGATCTCAAGTTAGGAGCGGTTGTTCATGCTCTTAAGATTTGGAGGCATTATCTTATGGGAAACCACTGTAATATCTTCACCGGTCACAAGAGTCTTAAGTATATCTTCACCCAATCAAAATTGAATATGAGGCAGAGAAGATGGTTGGAATTGATAAAAGACTATGATCTAGAAGTACACTATCATCCCAGAAAAGCCAATGTTGTTGCAGATGCGCTTAGCCGTAAGGTTCACTGCAACTGCTTAACCGTGGAGTCGTATAGTGAGACTTTGTGTGAAGACTTGAGGAAGCTCCGATAAGAAATTGTGGAGCAAGGAAATCTGAATGCTATCTCTACTGAGTCCAATCTATATGTCAAAATTGTTTTTGGCTCAACTCAATGATGAAGGCGTCCAGCTAATAAAATAGAAATTAGCGGAAGAAGACCCCAAATATAGTTGTTTCTGTAAGGATGCAAAAGATGTGGTGTGGTTTGAGCAACGTCTCGTAGTTCCTGCTGATCCGGAACTCTGAAAGGAAATTTTCGACGAACTCATCTTTCCAAATTCTCTATTCATCCCGGGAGCACCAAAATGTACCAAGATTTGAGGAAAAACTTTTGGTGGTCAAACATGAAGGTAGACATAGCCAAATATGTGGCAGAGTGTGATACTTGTCATCGCGTCAAGGCCAGCCATTTGAAATCAGCTGGTGTACTTCAATCGTTGACTATACCTTTGTGGAAGTGGGATGACATAAGTATGGATTTTATAGTGGGTTTACCCTGATTGCCAGAAAGAAGGATTTTATCTGGGTTATAGTGGACCGATTGACTAAGACTACTCATTTCATCGCAGTGCACACCACTTACTCCGTTCAAGATTATGCAGAACTCTATATCGATCAAATTGTGCACCTCACGGGATTCCCAAGACCATTGTTTCTGATCGAGGTACTCAAATTGTGGCTCATTTATAGGAACAATTGCATGAATTTTTGGGAACCAAATTGATTCGTAGTTCGAGTTATCATCCTCAGACCGATGGTCAGACCGAGCGAGTCAATCAAATTGTGGAAGACATGCTGAGAGCAAGCATCATGCATTTTGACAAGAGTTGGGACAACTGTCTGTCTTTGGCAGAATTCTCTTATAACAATAGTTATCAAGCCAGTTTGAAGATGGCACCATTTGAAGCTCTTTATGGACGAAGATGTCGAACTCCTTTGAATTGGTCAGAAGCCGGAGAGCGAACGCTCTTTGGTCCAAATTTAGTTAAAGACGCAGAAGAGAAGGTGGAGGTGATCAGAGAAAACTTGAAGTTAGCTCAAATGAGACAAAGGGACAACACCCCGACACTATGAAGTGGGTGATTACGTGTACCTCAAGGTTTCACCGACCAAAGGTGTACAAAGATTTGGCGTCAAAGGGAAACTAGCCCCACGATATATTGGCCCATACAAGATCATCAAGGTATGTGGACCAGTCGCTTATCGCATCCGACTTCCGGATCGATTCTCGGCTGTGCACAATGTGTTTCATGTGACACAATTGAAGAAAGGTGTGAAGGTACCCGAGACAGAGGTGATCACGGAAGCGAATGCTTGGATCGAGACAGATTTTTCAGTGGTCGAGCATCCGTTGAGAGTTCTAGATCAAAAAGAAAGACAAACTAGGAGACATACCGTGAAGATGTACAAGATATAATGGAGTCACCATACTGAAGAAGAAGCTACTTGGGAGACCGAGCACTTCCTCAACACCAAGTATCCAGGTTTTCTTCAATCGCGAAACAATAAGAACCTTACCCCTACCATTGCCTTTAATTTCCGAATCTCGGTACGAGATTCCTTTTAAGGGGGATAGGCTGTAACACCTCATGTGTTTAAATACCATTAGTTAGTGCTAATGACTCTCTTAATTAAGTCAACGCACTTTTGTGGTCAAAGCTTGGTCAAACACTAGCTAAAACCCTAGTCAAACTCCTTGTCACTCCTTGTCTTTCTGGAACTTTTCCCGTGTTCTCAAATTTTCATCTACACACTTCAAATTCTAGCAATATAAAAGTTGTCTAGTTTTTCAAGGGATAGAACTTTCATGTTGGATGGCATTTCAAATTTTGAGTGGAAAAGGGTGAAAAACTTGGTCAACCACAATTTTCACTATTCATCAGTGCTCTGCAAAACCCAAACTTTGCTTGGCATTCCTGCTCAAACCATTGAGAAACACATAGGACACCCTTTGCAAATGTTGTAGAGGGATGTCTCATCTACAACTTTTGTATCTACCATTTTTGTCGTACAGTTCAAATTTTTGGAGAAACGCACAGTCGAAGTAGGGTTGACCGGCTGGAAAACTGGTCGGTTGCTCTCTAGAGCGCCGCCGGCACGCCAGGCGCCCTGCCGGCTAGGCCTGCGCCGCGTCGCCTCGGCGTCCGTGCCGACCCGGCCCCACCGCCTCGAGGCACGAGCTGCCGGTCCCCTTCGCTCCCGTCTCTTAGGGATGTGTGCCGTCCGTGCTGCGCCGTACTCGCCCGCCCTGAGTTGCCCCGTGGTCCGTCGCAGGTCCCCTGCGCACACGCAAGCCGATGCCCGGCTGTCGTACACATGACATTAATGCTAGAATCCTTTGCTACGAAGTCCGGCTCCCTTCGCGCTCCTTGGCTATAAAAGCCGCTCGCCGTGCCGCCTCGCGCACGCCACGCGCGCCCGCCGACCTCGCCGGCGCGGCGACGCCGTGGAGCCGCCTCCTCCGGCCAACTTCGTCGTAGGCCGACGTTTCCGAGAACCGCCCGCCCCCTACCGGAGCCTACGCGCGCCGCCCCTTTCTCTCGCCCAAGCCGAGCGCTCGCCGGAGCGCAGCCCGCCGTGGCCGCGGTCCCTGCGCACCGCCGCCCGGCTAGCTGCCGGCGTTCCTCTCCCTGTTCGAGAGCACAAATCGAGTTCCGGTGAGCCCCTCAACCTCCCCCACATCTTTCCCGGTCAAGAACCCCAGCGAGCTCACCGGATTTTGGCCAGAACTGCCACCGGCCATGGCCTGGACCACATTGCAAAGCTCTAAGTCTTTCCAGGGTCTAATCTGTGAACCAAGGGCCTATTCGTGTTAGATTAAATCTACCAAGGGCCTGTTCGAAAGTTGAAGTCTTAAATAGTAAATGGCTTTTGCTGAATCTTTTAAAATTCATAGAAAATAAAAGAGAAATAAGAAAATGCAAATCCAATTTTGTTGGATTCCTGGTGACCAACCCTACAACTTCAACAAAGCACTACCATACATTATCCTGATAGTTTTTGCATGAAAAATAGAAATGTGAAAAAACCTAGATCTGCTATCTACAAAACCTCTATAGCTAAGTTTTGGATATGTTGTCTGTTATGTTATGACTAGCTCCTGTACCAAAAATTGCACAAAGTTATGTTGTAAATATTTTTATATGAATTGTTTTTTATTTATGCAGAATCTGTCTAAATGATTTTTGTAGATTGTTGACGGCTAAAAGACGTATCCACCTACGATCCGCAAGCGTACGGACCTACACCTTTTTCACCACAGGATTCCCAAGGTTCTTGTCAATCCGCGGAGCAAGGGTATTACAAGCGTTTGATCTACTCAACTCACTAACTACGCAAACCCTAACTATGATTAAACTAGAAAACAACTATACTACACTAGAGAGAATGAATAAGCAATCAAGATAAAAGACACTCGCCCATGGGTTTACGATTCTAGAACATGCAATCGCTTTAAACATGAAAACCAATCTAATCTATCAGGGGTTGTGACCACGGTTTCGCCCTTTCCCTCCTCTCGTACTGTCACTACGAGAAGGCAATCGTGACTAGACCTATGATGGACACAGCATATTGAATGGATCCAAGGGAGCATTGGAGCTCTACTCCCTTTACGGCATGGTAGCTAACCTTAAGCAATGTAGTAGATTCAACATAAGATGATAGATAATCCAACAAAGTACGATTACATCTCAAGATCGATTACAACCCATGGACGAATAAGGAGATTACCCCATCAAGGTGCTAGACATAGCATCATTGATCATGGTCACCCTTCCGTGGTGTCTTCCTTCTTCTCCACTTGTGGGTGCTTCCTTCGAGGTGGTCGATCCCCCTCCGGAGATATCCCTCCTCTCTCTCTAGCTTGTGGATGGCCTCTTGGTGCGAATGGCTCTCTCGCTTGCGAATGGCAGCGCCTCCAGGGCTTTAGGGTTGAAGATCCTTCAGGTGCAAGGAAAGGGGGGCCGAACCGATCCCCGGAGTGGGATGGGCCGGCCGGCCTGGGCCGACCGGCCCAGGCCCATTTCAGGCCGGTTCGGTCGCCCCTTCGCTCCCGTGGGTCCTCAGGTGATTATGCACTTTGCCCATTCCACTTGCATGATTTTGATGATGTCATCCTCGCGTCCAAGATGGAGGTTCTCTGCGCATAAAGTTCGGTCTTTTACGCTTCAATCCCCAGGGGTGTTCCTACGTCGCACTTCGGTCCTTGCCACCATTGGAAGTGATTTCATCAAGCTCATGAACGCGAACAAGACTCCGTAAATGCTCCTTTGAACTTGTTGTAAATCCTTCCTTTATGTCCATGTTTTCCTACATAAACACAACACTTCCAAATGCATGCACATAGATGAACTTTTTATATGATTAGTGTGCCTAGTGGCGGGTTAGTTCCATAAACAAATCCAAACCAAAGTGTAATGAACATGTTTGGTGTACCAAAATACACCATCAACATAGCTAAAAATATTGAAGTTTTTGTTCCCAACTTCTGCATTCTGTCTTTTTATGCCAAATTGCACCTCTGGTGAATTAATCACAATTTATATTTGTCAGAAATATTTATTCTTGAAATATTCCTAATTTTCTTTGCAAATGCATAACTCAAGATCTATAGTAGCTCTAGGTGTATATGTTGCATTCCTAGCTTAGTTTTGGACCAGAGGCCATGTGTGAAAAGGTTGGAATCATTTTGATGTGTATTTAATTTTGTATGCATTTCTCATGTTTTGATAACTAGCTTTGGTTATTTTTGGTATAATTAAATTCAACGCTCTCCTAAGTGTGCATGTATGTGAAGTGGCTTGTATAGGTTTGGAAATGCTTCATAACACATCCCACTAAATTTTATGAAGTTGTTTGTGAATAAAAACTATGGAAGCCTTTTAAAGCTTAATATTAAAATGAATTGGAAAAATTATCAACTACACATCTAAAGACCTATGTGTGTGATGTAAATCATTTAAAAAAATAAAGATCAACCCTTGCTGTTTGTGAATGCTAAGATAATTTATTTGCATAAATATGTACACAATCACTATCAAAAGAATAAATAATAAAGCACCACAGGAAATTACTGTAATAGAAATATTATACCAAAAGTGTGTTTGTCAAGGTGAATATGGCCAACCATACTCTTCATGGTTGTCATATGTTGTTTGGTAATTAATTAAACTGGAAACCGTCAATTAAGTCTTGTATTGCATCCTCGTGTAGATCTCCTGAACAGTAGCTATACGCGTGTGCCGGAAGGAGAAGACGGAGGACCTGACGGAGATGTACACCACGTCGTTGTAGAGCAAGACCTGGACCAAAGTCCAGAAGGGCCCAAGGCCAACCTTGCCAGCGAAGGCAAGTGTTGACGGTGAATTTCCGTCAACCTAGAGTACTTGTTATACATTGGTTTCGATTATGATTTGCAACTAACCCGCCACTAGGCATACTAATGATGTAACAAGTTCACACTTGCATGTCAATTTTGGAGTTTGTTGTTTACGCAGGAAATTAACGTTAAAGAGGAGACTTTCGGGATAAGTTCACCAAGCACTTCAAGAGAAGATCATGAAGCCCGTCACAAGTCAAGACACGCGATGAACATGACTCCAAATGACCCGAGGACCGAAGCGTCAACGTGCAAGTCTTCAGGGACTCAACCAGAAAACAGCGAAGCTTGCATGGCAAGGATTCAAGCCTAAACCGTGAAGGAAATGACGTCAAAGGCCCACATGCAAGTGCACACAAATAAGGGATCATACGAGAAGCAACCGGGGAGCAAACCGGGGCCGAAATGGGCTCAGGCCGGCCGGCTCGGGCCGACCGGCCCAGCCCCACTCCGGGCCCGGTTCGCGCTCCCTTTTGCCCTAGGTGCTTGTCTATAAATTGTCTCTGCCTCCGCCGGCCGCCACATCCATCCATCCACAGGAACTCGGCGAAACCCAGGAGAGAGCGACGACAGCCGCGAGTCCTCGAAGTCGTCTAGGAGATGGCCTAGGCCTACCCTAGCCGCCATGGCCGCCTTGCATGGTTGAGCCATGGCGGAGTTTCGAAGCTAGTTGAGGTCATCAATGGTATGTACTCGGTGGAGATGATCTAAACGCATTTATTATGTGAGTTAAGTACTTCATGTCATCCGATCTTTTAGCGACTCGATTCCTCCCTTGATGATTTTGTTTTCTTCTTGGTTATGCTTCTTCCCCAATCTAGTCTATAGCTAGATTACATAGGGTGCTCTTGTAGCCGCGGTGGCTAGAGGTGCATACCAGACTGACCAAGTGATTTCAACTTGTTCCATCAAACTCGCCCTAGACTACCCGCATGAATAGGAATACGTTGTGACAGAACGGGTGTTCCGAAAGGCGGGCGTTTTCGGAATCGGACCGGAGGGTAGTAGTTTAAAGATGGCTTTGGATGAGATGCATGTCGCGCTTGCTCTTTTGGCTGGAACTATGACTAGAAGATGATAGGCCTTAGTTTCCCTCGCTTGCTCTTTACTTTGTCTACGTTCATGGATGCGATCAACCTTATGCTATAACTCATACATCTTTAAGGTTTATATTCTTATGCAATCAGTGCTTCATGTTAGGTTAGATCAATAGGTTAGATGGAGAATCCTAGGAGTTTGCTTCCGATCCTTGGATTGACAAATCTAGGGACAACCCTCCTTGGTGAAAAAGGCACCAAGTCACCCGTAGGCTTGCGGTGAACTTAAGCACGGTTTTGAACCGTCAACAAGCCCCTTTTTCTGGCGCCGTTGCCGGGGATCGGCAACTCGAACCCTAGGGCGATCCATCTATCTCTTTGACTAACCCTAATTTTTATTGTTGCATACATGCTTGCTTTCTTGTTTGTGTCCTTGAAAGTATGTGAAAAGCTAGACACATGACGTTCACATCCACTCCGACAAGATGATGACTACATTAAGATTCACTCTTTAGTGGTAGGTGCTAACTTTTGTTAGTATCCTATCATCCGCTATTGAGTGCACACCCTACACGAGTGATGTTGAACAAGGTATGTCAATGTGTCAATTAAAGCTTTAAGACTAATGTTTTGTGGAGGTTTGTTTGTCCAAGCAATAGGTGTTGGAAGCAATCACGTAGTGAGAGAAGCACCCGTCACTTTGGCTAAAGCAAAATCAAGAATACACACCATTGCCATCATGCTACTCGCTGGTCCAGCAATGGTGAGGACTTAAGGCCAAAGGAGACGCGATGTAACGCCCCGAAGACCACAAGATCAAGGTCGTCAACATCGGACCAATTCACAAAGTTTCTGTTCCCATCAATTTCTGCACAACCTCAAGTGAGAACAACAGGATATCTTTGGATATTTAGAAGCCCCATGAAGTTACGCTTCCAACGAATCAAGAATCAAGTCAATCAGAGGTTCCTATAAGCGGGTATGGTCGAATTACCGAAGGTTGCGCGTTCTGAAATTTTCTGGACAGCATGCAAGAGCGGAAACAAAACGGCCATAACTCCCTCATTTGGGCTCCGATTAAGATGAATGAGTACCCGTTGTAAAGGTAATTTTATAAAGTTTTCAATGGAACAATATTTTGGTATATGTTCTGTTATGTACATAGGGGAAAATCCACGAAAAAAGAGGCAGCAGCAACATGATGAGAACAAGATAGTGGAGATGAGGACGACGACAACGAAGAGAAGCTTGGGCAACGCTTCCATTGGACCACACGAGATGAAATTCAGAAGTTTGGAACAAAACAAAGACCCCAAGAGCATTGGCAAAAATAGGCACAAGTTGGCAACATCCGACGCTAGGAGATGTTAGAAGCAAATCACGATGGATTACACACAAATGATGGCATCCAATGGCGCGGATACTCTGGGCTCTCACACGAAGGATCATAGAGTTACATGATGATACATGAGACATGTGTGAAGTCCCACAAATACAAATTAATAAGAAGAGTGAGTCCACACAAGGCAACCTTGATGATGTGTGGCACGAACGAAGGAATTGCGAAAAGACGATACAAGCCACCGATCATTGAAGATTGTTTGCTTTCAACTCTGAGAGAGCACTCACGATGAAAAGCTCGAAGGCCAAGGTACAAATTAATCTCTCAAGACACTTTTGGAGCTAATAATATCCCTTTGATATATCTATGATTCATATCCGATTGTAAGGTTGATTCAATTCTATGCCTTGTTCTTATGATAGGCTATAATTTCTTGAGAGTGATAAAGAGGATTTGTTGTGCTTAAAATTTGTTACATGCATAATGAACCTTTGCCTAATGAGAGCTTAGTGCTGAGCAAGAAAACTTATGCTATAATTAATCACAACTTGCTTTGTCATAAATTGTGGTTATGGAAGCGTTTGTTTGCAATATGATTTGTAAATCTTGGACTTGCTTTGTGCTCGGTCAAGCTAGTGACCTTAAAGAGCAAATTGTGGGAGAAATCCCAAGTTTCACTAACCATGCAGGGCATTAAATACAAATTAAGAGGAGAGAATCATACCCAAAGGAATTGCAAACCCGTGCATCACCGTCACCGAACCTCAAAAACGGACGTCGCTGTTTTCATCAATTTTGAGGACCTGGTAAGACATGTTCAAGGAAGAAAAAGTTGAAAATCAGAAGCTTCATCAAGTGCCGGTTCCAACACATCCAAGATCGATGAATTTGAAGACCCGTACAAGGAGATATCGTAAAAACATTGAGCGATGTGCAGTCTGAAATCAGCTTTGGACAGATTGCTACGCCGGAGTAGAACAGGCATAACTCACTCGATCGGAGTCCGTTGGGGGTGAATAAATACTTGATGGAAAGACAATTTCAGGCACCACGCATGGAATATATTGTTCTCCACATGGTCTGATCTGGACAGAGAGGAAAACTTGTGAAAGAAGAGGCAGCGATAAAGTGTGAAGGAGAAGGTGATGATGATGATGCAAGGAGACGATTGGGCAAGCCTCTCATTGAGCATAAGTGATCGTGTCAAGCATGGAGAGTGGATCAAGGCTGCATGAACACCTTCAAATCTTGCATGAAGGATCATGGCTCCGCAACAATAAGAAGGTATGTAAGAAAGACGAGCTCTATGACTTTAAATGAAGCGCTTTGCGGGAGGCAACCCGGTTTTTATTTATATATATATGACCGTCTACATTGTGCTCTTTAATCGAACCATCAAGTAACATTGTACCATTGCTCTAAAAAATAAAAACTACAACACCATGTTGTATGATCTAATTGCTATTGAGGGAGCACTTTGTTATTTGATCTTGGAAAACTTGTAGACCTTTTTTGTGTGCCTATTAGAGTTTAGAGTCTTTTTCTTTTGTTTTTTAGAGAGATATATGAAGATGGCACCATCCTTTGACTCTAATCTTGTGGCTAGTTAATTTAGGCTAACTTTTGTTTTAGACAACCTCCATATCATGTTTTTTGTTCATCCATGTTATATCGCATTGCATGTTGTGTTAATCTAACTTTTCGTCCACCCAACCTAAAGCCTTCCTATAACTCCCACCAAAAATCATAGCCTATAGAGGTAGGATTTTTTTGAGTTGACCGAGGGCTCTCACCCTCGGGGTGGAACAAGTCTATCCCTTTCCTCTTTATTAATTAAAAACTTTGACTAGCCTCCCCATAAAATCCTTAGGAAAACTTCCCCTACCTATAGACATCCTAAAACCATAGGTTTGTAGAAAGACTCTAGGACCACCTTAGTTAGAATTTCTACACTTGACTTCCTCTCTTCAAAATCCTTGTTGAGCCAAAAATATAGGATACCTATAACCTACCCTTAAACCTTGTTAGTTTGGTTGATTGATTCTTTTCGATGGGTGACTTCCTTGTTGACAATGCTTACTTTGTATGAAGTGTGAAATCAAGCTATGTCCTTTGCTGATTATAGACCACATCGAAAGTGTTTTTCAAACCTTGCTAATGTTTGTTTGAGCTAACTTTCTGCATTTGTATTTTGCATCCATCTCTTTGTCATCATCCACTTTATGTTAGCTTGGGATCTTGTGAAGCTTTATGATGAATGCTTTCGTACCTATGTTAATGCTTCATATGACGATATGGGCACTTTCCTTTTTGTAATCTTGTGTAAACATGGTGTTTAGACATGATTGGAGACCACCATCATTTAGTCTTATATCCTGAGCTATCATGATGCATCAGTTGGTTTATAAACTTAGCAATGCGCCATACTTTTCTTGCACTATAAAGAATTATTGATCTTGGGATAAACATGGTGTTTTGACCTTGGTTAACAAATCTCTATGGGAATAGAAAGTTTGGCAACCACTTTGTAAGCATGGAGCTTAGAATTTGGTGTAAACATTGTTTTGTTTTTATACCATCCTTTCATTTGCATACACACTTGCACTCACGTACACCCATTAGTATTTTCACTAGATTAACTATGCCACAAGTGAAGATCGTAGGGATTTCATGGTTTGTTGGCATAGGGTGAGTATTCCCAACCGTCACCTCGGGGGTACTTTGTGCTTTATAGTTATTTTGCAGGCATGGTGAATCACTCCCATGAGTTCGTGATAAAAGCTGAAATCAAGATCATCAACACCTCCAAAATCCCGAAAGGAGTACTGCTGTTTTCATCAAGATTATGCACATGTTCAGAGATGTACAAAAGGGAAAAATTGGATATTCAAGTGCTCCATTAAGTCTACTTTCCAATGCATCAAGAATCAACATTTTAGGAGACTTGTGCAAGAAGTTACAACCAAATCTTTGGGCGTCACCACATTCTGAAATCAGCCTGGGACAGCTTGTACCACCAAAGTAAAAAGGGCGTAACTCTCTTGTTCGGAGTCCGATCGGGATGAATGAACACTCATTGCAAAGATAATTTCAAGCATTTTGCAATGGAGCTATTATTCAGTGCATACTCAGTTCTGGAAGTAGACAAAAAAACTCGTGGAAGATGAACCAGCGGTAAGGGACAACATGGAAGGAGGAGAAGATGGGATGAGAAACAATTGGGATCAAGGCTCGTGGCAAAGGGCGGATATCGAAGGACGAACAAAGTCAATGTGATGATGATCTCCATGCATGGAGGTGGGACTTCAAGAATTTTAAGATGGTTCATCATCTTCCGTGCCTAGTAACATGCTAAGCATGGGGGAAGACTTGGTGGACGAAAGAAGACCGCTTGGAGTTCAAGGATCACGGTTGCTACGGATGCCAATCTTCCTTCTTCCATGCTAGGCACGATGTTTAATCATGGGGGAGGGCGCGCTACATCACAAGCATCAAAGGACGGTAACAATTCCTCAACCCTCTCTTTGTCCTTGTCTTTCTAAATGCTTGTATATATGTATATGCCTTCAACAACCTTAGATGCAACTTTTGTATGTCTCTCTCGTTAAATAACATGGCTTCTAGGAGTACAACCTTGTTTTAGTTTTTATTTATTGTCATCGCCTTGTGCTCACCATGATGAAATAATTTTGGCTTGATCTTGCTCGTTGATATATGATGACCGTTGCCACTTTGTTTAAACTTTGTGCTTATTTATGCATGATTAAGCTATTGCTCTCTAATACCAATCTGAAATTAATTAAATGCTAGCTTAATCTTTTGTGGAGGTCATGATAAAAATAAAGACCCATGGTTTCTTTTATGCTCTCAACTTGGGATGGGTCGAAGAACATATTACTTTTTGCTTAAAAGTCATGCTAACCTTGTCATTAATACCTCTTGTATTTTTCTCTACCTATCCAAAGCCTTATATATTGAGTGCAACCATAGATTACAAGAGTTATTGTTGGGTGAATTGATTCAAGGCTTGATTCTTTGGCTCGTGACTAAGAAGCTGGTCATTCCGTGTTTTGCGTAACTTATCTTTTGCTAGCCTATTCTATCCGTGCATTGTGAGCTCCCACATCAGAAGCTTTGCAAATCTCGCCGGATATCCACCCTTTAAACCAATATCATCTTTTGTGTTAACCTCCTTGACCTACCTACCTATCACTTGAGTATGGAGATGACACGTCACAAGAAGGTGCTTCAAAGGGAAGATTCAAGTTCCCTCTCATCAAGACATCTGGTACCTACCTTAACACCACTTCCTCTTTGCTTGGGGATGAGCAAACGTCTAAGCATGGGGGAGGAGGTAGGTACTATGCAAATTAGAGTTCTAGGGGAGATAAAAGACGAAATATGGAGATATGCATGACGAGGATAGCAACAAAAGAAATAAAAAAATGAATAAGATAAGAGGACGAAACAAAAAAAATTCAAAGTACCTCACATGTCAAAAAGAAAAAAGAAGGAAAAAGGAGGAAAATAAGAAAAAGAAAAAGGAAAAAATAGAGTAATAATAATCTCCCCCGGTTCTCTAGTTGCTTAAGGATTTTCCAAGGACTTCAAGATCAAGACCCATACTCATTTTTCCAACCATGTGCAATCCGATAACGAGGACTTTGTTGGGGCCTCGGGATCATTCTTTGCCATTTGCACATGTCCACCTATCTAAAAGTGTGAGTTCTTTCTATTCCCCCTTCTTGTGAAACATTATTTTTCCAATGACCTTTTTGACGAGTCATGATAAGTCCATGAGAAGCTTGCCTTGTTTTGAGAATAGTCTCAACTTTAGCATCTTGGTAGGATAAAAACTTTTCTATGAGCTCCAAATAAAACCCTTCCACCTACAAACATGAGACGGAAAGGATATAGATCAAGTAGGCCTGAGAGTGTTGTGAGATGAGAGAGTTCATGAGCAAGATGCAAGAAGGTTTAAATTTTTGTACTTGGTTTAGCTCTTTTATTCACCTCGTTCTTCACTTCAAAAGTTTCTAAGACCTATTTGAATGTGGAGCATGATTGATTACTTGTGGAAAAAGCTTAAATTATATCTACCCTCCATAGAGATGAAAGCTAGTTACATTATGGAACTTTAACAAATATAAACTTGGAGAGCATTATGCTTTCTCATGTGTGATCAAGTGCAGGGTATGAACAATGAAAGGCAATGCTGATATCCATTGAAACTTACTTGAGGACGAGCAAGGTTTAAGCATGAGGGAGATGTTGACGGTGAATTTCTGTCAACCTAGAGTACTTGTTATCCATTGGTTTCGATTATGATTTGCAACTAACCCGCCACTAGGCATACTAATGATGTAACAAGTTCACACTTGCATGTCGATTTTGGAGTTTGTTGTTTACGCAGGAAATTAACATTAAAGAGGAGACTTTCGGGATAAGTTCACCAAGCACTTCAAGAGAAGATCATGAAGCCCGTCACAAGTCAAGACACGCGATGAACATGAGTCCAAATGACCCGAGGACCGAAGCGTCAACGTGCAAGTTTTCAGGGACTCAACCAGAAAACAGCGAAGCTTGCATGGCAAGGATTCAAGCCTAAACCGTGAAGGAAATGACGTCAAAGGCCCACATGCAAGTGCACACAAATAAGGGATCACGCGAGAAGCAACCGGGGAGCAAACCGGGGCTGAACTGGGCCGAAATGGGCCTGGGTCAGTCGGCCTGGGCCGACCGGCCTAGCCCACTCCGGGCCCGGTTCACGCTCCCTTTTGCCCTAGGTGCTTGTCTATAAATTGTCTCTGCCTCCGCCGGCCGCCACATCCATCCATCCACAGGAACTCGTCGAAACCTAGGAGAGAGCGACGACGGCCGCCGCGAGTCCTCGAAGTCGTCTAGGAGATGGCCTAGGCCTACCCTAGCCGCCATGGCCGCCTTGCACGATTGAGCCATGGCGGAGTTCCGAAGCTAGTTGAGGTCATCAATGGTATGTACTCGGTGGAGATGATCTAAACGCATTTATTATGTGAGTTAAGTACTTCATGTCATCCGATCTTTTAGCGACTCGATTCCTCCCTTGATGATTTTGTTTTCTTCTTGGTTATGCTTCTTCCCCAATCTAGTCTATAGCTAGATTACATAGGGTGCTCTTGTAGCCACGGTGGCTAGAGGTGCATACCAGACCGACCAAGTGATTTCAACTTGTTCTATCGAACTCGCCCCTAGACTACCCGCATGAATAGGAATACGTTGTGACAGAACGAGGGTTCCGAAAGGTGGGAGTTTTCGGAATCGGACCGGAGGGTAGTAGTTTAAAGATGGCTTTGGATGAGATGCATGTCGCGCTTGCTCTTTTGGCTGGAACTATGACTAGAAGATGATAGTCCTTAGTTTCCCTCACTTGCTCTTTACTTTGTCTACGTTCATGGATGCGATCAACCTTATGCTATAACTCATACATCTTTAAGGTTTATCTTCTTATGCAATCAGTGCTTCATGTTAGGTTAGATCAATAGGTTAGATGGAGAATCCTAGGAGTTTGCTTCCGATCCTTGGATTGACAAATCTAGGGACAACCCTCCTTGGTGAAAAAGGCACCAAGTCACCCGTAGGCTTGCGGTGAACTTAAGCACGGTTTTGAACTGTCAACAGCAAGCCCCGGATCATTAACCTTGTTTTTGAAATTATGCAATTATTGTGCATTTACATTTCAGGAGTTGATTTGAAACCCTAGATGCATGATCCCTAGGTACCTATGTTCTTTTACTAGAATGCTAGGTCGATAGCTGCTATGCTATAGGACCGGTACAAGTCGAGTGATGTTCATCACTCGCGAGAATAGGTTCTTACGTTGGAACCATAAGATCTTTATAGTGGATTGCTCATGTGGTAAGAGCATGGGATTTGGGCTCCGGTCCAGTGGCTTTCGTGGGCTAAGCTTTTAAGCGTACTAAACACTTGTCGAGAATGGGACCGGTAAGCCTAGTACCCGATTGACGCGGCAAGGGAACCTTTCCCTACTACCCCTGGGGCACAAAGATGTGTCCCCCTGCTTGCAACATTGTGGTACCTGCATGAGCCTGGACGTTCGTGTGTGGGAGAGCCAGTAAGCCTTGCACCAAGGAATGTAGGTTCCCATCCCGAGCTGAAGATCGACGGGAACCACCTGGTCGGTTTATACCCCGTTTCGTTTTTGTTGGACCTTCTTGGGGTATGCATTCTTCCGTGTGTTTAGGTCCACCTTGCAAGGTTATGAACCAATCGATTGTCGGCCTCTCACCATTATCCAAGATTGCTTAATCAACTGGCCATGATATCCCTTATTGATGGAACATTGTGGATATTACTACTTGAATTAATTGTTTGTACAATTCTTGATTGAATTAGTTGGCACACCTAGAATGGTAATCAACTAGAACTTGCGCTAAAATATTGAAAGTAAGGATACACTCCTTGTCGCTTTTAGCAAAAGAACTCCACCGACCAAAAAGCCTCTCATTCTAGAGTTTGGTGATGTAGTTATCACCCGACGGTTAAGTCTTGTTGAGTATTAGTATACTCAGTCTTGCTTTAAAACTGTTGTTGCAGGTGTTGTTTGACCTCGTGAGATTACACTCGTCTAGGAGCTGGAATGGGTGAATGACGACCAGTGATGGCATCACGGACGACCTCATGTGATGTTTATCGAGCCGCTAGTTTATTTATTTCCGCTGTTTTCAAACTCTGAACCTTTACTTATTGTCATGAATAATGATTTGTAATACTTGAACCCCTTCGGGGCAGAGTTGTTTTAATTGGTGTATGTTGACGGTGTAAAACCGTGCTCAAGTTCACCGCAAGCCTACGGGTGACTTGGTGCCTTTTTCACCAAGGAGGGTCCTCCCTAGATTTGTTAATCCAAGGATCGGAAGGAAACCACTAAGGTTCTCTATCCAACCTACCGGTCTAACCCTATGTGAAGCATTGACTGCATAAATGTAATCATACAAACACGAAGGGATGTATGGATCACATCCACCTAGCCATAAAGCTAAGCAAACCAAAGGTAAACCTAGCCAATCGTCTCCTTGTTGCTTTTCCGACCAAGGTGATAAGCCAATCTAAACCTATACTATGATAAGGATTACACTCGATATGGAGTAACCCGATATGGAGTGGTCCGATGCACGTTCACTCGCCGCTTTCTCCTCCCTAGTACTGTCACTACGCGAGGATATTCAACACCGAGCGATAAACCTCGGTCCGTGCACTACTACGGTGTATCCGCAAGACAATACTAATCACCATGATTCCATCTAGTCCTACTAAAGGCATATGGTAGCTACACATATGAATAAGCATAACTCGTAGTAGATCAAAGTATGACAAGATATGGTTACATCACCGAATGTTGAAGGAACAAATGACTTGACAAATTCAAGTCGTGGCTCTGGAACTCCACCATGGCTTTACCACGCAGGGACAACCATGGCGGCTAGGGCATGGCCTAAGCCATCTCCTAAGCAACTCGAGGACTCGCGACAGCCGTCAGCTTCCTCCCGGTGCTTCTCCTTCGTCTCGGCGACTCTCTGATGAATGGATGGATGTGGCGGCCGGCGGAGGCAGAGGCAATAAATATACAAGCACCTAGGGCAAAAGGGGGTCGTGAACTGTGCCCGAAACAGGCTGGGTCAGCCGGCCTAGGCCGACCGACTCAGGCCCATTTTGGCCCGGTTCGGCCCCGTCTCGCTCCCCGATGCCTCTCGGTCAATTGTTGACTTGCTCCCTCATGCATGTGGGCCCTTGACGTCGTCTTCTCCACGGTTTAGATAGAGCTCCTTGTCGCGCAAGCTTCAACATCTTCTGTCCAGGTCCCTGGAGTTTTCCGCTTCATACTTTGGTCCCTGGGCCCTTTGGAGTCATGTTCATGAGGTGTCTTGACTTGTGTCGGGCTTCATGATCTTCTCTTGAAGTGCTTGATGAACTTATCCGGAAAGTCTTCTCTTTAACGTTAATTTCCTGCATAAACAACAAACTCCAAAATCGACATGCGGGAGTGAACTTGATACATCCGGGGGGTTAGTACCATTGGTTAGAATATCAAATACGTGCAAATGTTGACGGTAAACTTATAGCTAGGTGTACCAAAATCATCCGTCAACAGTGTAGTGTACTCTAGACTTGCCTTCGTGTGAGTTTTAATGCATATTGTTGATCCTTTGTTGATATCCAAGTGATTTACCGGGTGTCAACCCAGCAAATAACGACAGGATGATACTTTATTATTGCTTAGTGACCAAAGTGGATTGGTATAGGCAATAGTACGGTATTTTCCTGGGCGGGTTGTCACACCCTTCATGTACAAAGCCTTTAGATGATTATCAGTGTCCTTGGGCTTCTGAAATATAGCATCTTTAGGCCCAAAGTCAAGATGAGTGAAATCCTCCTTCGTAGGCACTGAACCATCAACAAACAAATGAACCACATTGATCTCAAGGTTCATCCGGTTTGGAGAAGAACTGTAATCCATGAGCTCCTCGTCGTCCTCCGAAGTAGGGACAGACGAACCCTTGTCATCAAAAGCCATGGGGATCAAAGAAACGAAACCGAGTGGTGTTTTTGGAGAACCCTGTCTGACCACCTGGTCACCTGGTCTAACCGCCTTAGGCGGTTGAACCGCCCCCTTTAGTGGTTTGACCGCCTCTGTCTGGGTCACTATCTTGACTCTCCACTCTTTCCCCTGTGGCACCATGGGCCTGTAGCTGTTGAAATCCTCGTCCCTCTTTTTCTCTAGTTCCTTCTCCCTTTTCTCGCGCAACCTCAATCGTTGAAGCTTCCGTCTTTGTGTATGAGTCAAACCGGGTGGGCACCACCTTGGCAAAAAGCACTCCGGGTGAGACTTGCTTCCGCTGGCCTCATGATCATTAGCAACAGATCCCTTTTGAGTTAGTGTCATAACCTGATTGTTTATCACAACCAGTCTTTTGCCACTTCCCTCAATGGGAACGTTCATTGTCCCAATCTGAATGAAGTCAAGATTTGTAGTCCTCTATGGGTTGATGTCCATCTTCTGAACTTCCTCCTCTCTGATCTTGGGCTTGTACACCTTTTTTGGAGGAAATTGCTCTCTTCTGGGCTGGGCGGTCTGACCGCCTGTAGGGGGCTGTCTAACCGGGTCAGCCAGATGACCCTGCCCGATTTGTCGTGGAGTCCAGCGATCTTGTGTATGTCTTGAGATTCGATCCAGCGCTGACCTCCTTAGTCCTCCCCATCCAGGATAGAAGGATTGCTGATATGGCACCCACATTACCCCATTGTCATCATAGATAGGACAAAGGACAGATAGACAGGCACAAAAGGCCACTAAAACCTGCAACTGACTTCGCCCAGTAGAGCGCAACTGAACAAAACACCCTGTTTCTTTGCTGAACTTCATGGGGGGTGGAATTGGGTTGCTGCATCCATTTTAGCCTCTGAAAACATGATTAACACCAATGAAGAAGGCATCGCATTCGAAACGAAGCCTACATTCATCGCTACAGAAATGCATGGCAAACCCCCTCCGGCTTGGCTCCCTACTGCAGAAGGTTCGGCCTATGCAGTGTTGAATGTTACCTCGCGCCACCGCCGGTGGCAGCGTCGGCCGGCGGCGGCCGGCGCGGAGGGCGATAGTCCTCATTTGCGTTGCAAGATTAACCCCACAAGTCCGGAAATAAAGAGAATTCACATTGTTGAGCATCCGCCGACGCCACTGCCCTGGAGCCTCGCCCTCAACCTGTTTCATGTACGCAAATGCAGTGTCGTCGGCATTGGCCCCACTGTAGAACTTGTAGAGGACAACAGCCGCCACATAGGCCGCCCCTCTGTGCCCGTCCTGGGCAGCATGGTGTAGCTCGTCGAGGGGAGGACGTGGGTCGCGGTTCCTGCCGAAGATGTCGTCGATCCCGGCGAGGAAACCAGTCGTCGGGTCGCCGGCTGCAGCCAGGCTACGAACGAAGACGTCATAGCCTTCGGGTCGGTGTTCTGCATATCCTGGATTGGAACCCGATCTAGTGCCAGCTGCCTTCCGACGTCTGTGTCGCGGCAGGGGCCGAGCATGCTCTTGCAGGTGGCACGTAGGCTGCGGAGGTTGTCCATTGGATGCTTCGACGTCGTAGCGACTCGGCCAGCGACGTTTGCCCGCAACTCAATTGGGAGTTCCACGAGCGACCGGGGGTGCTCCCTCGATGCCATGGAAGGCAAGTGGTGGCGCGGCGCGGAACGTGAGATCTGGACGGAGACGGCGCGGCGGCGGAGCGTGAGATGTGGGCGGAGAGCGTGCGACGTGGGAGCGTGAGATGTGGGCAGGGAGCGCACGGTGGGGAGCATGAGATGTGGGTGGCGAGGGCACGGCAGGCGAGCGTGAGATGTGGGCGGAGATGACTTTCCAATAACCATCATCGTCTTTCTATTTTCCAATTATCTGGCGCTGCCTTTCAGGTTGTTTCTACAGAAATTTACAACTGAACGTCAAAACTGCCATGTCGTGGTGTGGGTTCGAACTGACATGTCGTGTCGTGTCGTGGCGTGGTGTCATTTCATGTGTCAACCTATAATACCAAAGTTTCCATTTCACATCATGAAAAAAACTTGCACATATATTCCAAAGTACCAGCAATGTACCTGCATTGACTACATCATTGCATTACTAGCAATATGTACACAGATACTTGTTCTGAAAAGCCAAAAATTTTACTTGTTACTTTTGGTTAGTACATTACATAGGTGATTCTAACCATTTAGCATCTGGCACAAATCGGTAACCATGCTTGATCTCAATCTGATTAGCAATCTCAAAAGACAGAAATGCATCCTTGGAGGCGTAATTCACCTACCAGTATAGCAAATACCTCAAACCCCACAGCATGTGGTTCACTTTTCTGTCCTTGTACAGAGGTAGCTCTAGTACAACATTTCCAATATTCTCCAATGAAGACCTCTAACCATTTTGGTACAGATGGCTATACTTGTCATCAACCTCAGAAACAATCAGTTGAAGGTCTCTCCAATTAGAAATCTTGATGCCGCAGTTCTGCTGTAGGCGTTCAACATCATTGGAGATATGCGCTCCAACAAACATGTGGCCTTCCTCACTGAGAAACTTGCTCAGGACATCAGGAAGCTTGTAGCCGGCATGGCGCACCTGGTAAATAAGGCAACACGACCCGACGCACAACTGCAACAATGCGACCTTGTGCTCGCCACTGAGAAGCTCAATCCACTCGGTGTCTAATCCAACGAGAAAACGTGTTGGAGGAGGGATACCTTTGATTTCATTAATGTACTCCACCACTACTCCCGCATAACAAGTGACGGTGGTCCCGATGCTTGGGTACCGCTCCTTGAAGAATTGAACCTCGTGCATCGAAGTTGGGGCGATCTCTGCTTCTGTGAAAGTCGTGGACGGACGACGGTGGGGCGCCATTCGTCCCAGCCACTGCATGATCGAACGTCCACTGGATCGATAGCGGTGTCCCACTCATTCACGGTGACACACTTTCCACCCTGCAGTCCCAATCCAAGAAAACAGAGTTCGGAATCTTCAATCTCGCGACAAATCCACGACTAGAAACACATTGTACCGCGAAGGACTCACCTTGAAATCGACGCGCTCTGCTGACGCGGTGGGGCTTGCTCCGCCTGCAGCACCTAGGCTACTGTGGAGGCTGGCGGTGGCGGTTGCCTGTACGGCATCTCCCTTCGTTTCAGGGGCGGCGCCGCCTTCTGCTGCCTCGCTTTGGGTCATCGCCGCCTTCGGAAGCTTTGGGGGTCGCTGGCGATGGCGGTAGCCGAGATTGCAAGCTTGGGGGTCGCCGGCGATGGCAGGCAAGAAAACCCCCTCCTTCGATGGGACAGATTGGAGGGGGGAAGGGATGAATCGAAAGTAGTATATTCTATGCTGTCGGTTCGGCTTCATGTACGCTGCCCTTCTTGTGGGGCATGCTCTTCCCGCAGGCCTGGATGGATCACCCTGCGTGGCGTCCGTTCGTGGATGAAGGATGATGCGGAGGGGCGCGCACGGCGTGTGCAGTGCGCAGGGGGCGCACTAAATTCGGTCTCCGGCTTTTCTAGAAGTCAAAGAGATGTGTGGACACGCGGCTATCTATTTTTCTAAAGTTTGCTTTCTTTCTTCACAATTTTTGTAGCCGTGGATTTTCTTGTTTGGGTTTGATTTTTACAATATCTTATGCTTCTATTCTTTTTTAATTTTCTAGCACCCCTTTTATAACTAATTGTTCCTTCACACATTGACAACATGATATAATGACGAAGAGTTGAGAAAGAAGAGAAAAAAAGGTAGGAGAAAATCTTTTAGGATTTGAAACAAGATAACTTTTAGGTTTCTCCACGTCATTATTAAGAATCTTACTTTCAAGATTCATTTTCCTTTACCACGATGGCTATGTAAACACTATAAACAACATTTCTTACCATTTCTAGGAAAAAATGAGAGAGAACTATTATGAGAGAGAAGCAACATTTCTTACCAACTATTTTATTCTAATTATCATGTCATTATGTCCTACGTTATTCCCTTTCATGTTTTCCATACCCAACTTTACCAAACTCATCTTTTCTCCATTTAAGCTTTTTTTAGGGTACAGTTTGTTTTATTTCTCCAAAAGTTTTGCAAAAAGCATCCCATCGTCTATCACATCACTCACATCACCTCTCAATATTCATCTGCATTTACACCAATTCTTCCCCAATTCATCCCCATTTCAATCATCTAAACATGGCTAAAAGGGGAACCCAAAAGTGTGGATTTTGCATGGTTTTTAGGCTGAAAAGCACTGTACATACTAAAAAGCACTGTAGCACTTTTCGTTTTTTGGTAAATATTGTTCTACCATGAACTAACTAGACTCAAAAGATTCATTATTTTAGGCCGACATTTTTGATGAGATGTTTGATGTGATGGGGAATCTTGTTTTTGCATAGTGCTTTTTGGAGGAAGTTGGGCATCTAAACATGCCCTAATTTGGCTCCGATATATATGCCCAGCAACAGCATTCTGTACAAAAAGGTTTTGGTAAAGAAAAAATAGTCAACACTATTGAATGCTAACGGGTGCGCGAGCAGGGAGGTGAACCCGGTAAACCAAAATCATCCGCGGCTCAAGTTTTATGTTCATTCTTACAAAATGTTCAGCATTTTTTAAAAGTTTGCTTTGTGTTCTTCGAAAATGTTCACAAGGGTCATTACACAAAACCATGATTCCTAGGTCATAAATACACAAGGGTCAAGATCAGAAGCTACTTCATCTTAAAGGTGGGTAATAAACCCAGCGCTTGATTGCCACGCGAAGCTCCTCCACCAGCCGCTCAACCTGACATGTTTTAAGTATGGATTACAGAGACATGTACAACACAATTTGCATATGGAACATAATAGAATATAGGGAATGAAGGTAAAACATTTACCTCGGTGTTAGTAGGTGGCCTACGGTTGGTTCTGCAGTGCTCATCATCGCTGTCGTCAGTGCAGTCCACGAAGATCCTGGCTCGTGGCATGTTGATCTCATACGTGACCTTGGGCCCACGTTCCTAAATTAAGAAATGTAGACATGAATTAATACTAATTTTTGAAATGAACAGCAGGGATAGATGTTGGCAGAAAATGCAGGAGACGTTTATGAGTGCAATTTCAGTTAATGCAAGCACATCCAAAAAACAGGACAACAGGCTGAGTGTATTTGCTGGTAAATTTTGTAGATAAGATAAGACTAATCTTTTGTAGCAAAACGTACATATCATGATGAGAAGGTATCACTGAATGCCAAAGAAGGTTACTATCAGTTCTTGCCATTTATGTTCAAAACTACGTTCTCACGCAAAGAAACAATAATCACTTATATTATTTAAATAATTAGTAGAATTAATAATTATGTTCTAAGATTACAAAGGGGGCAAATTAATTTGGTAAAAGGAACAAAACTTACCGACCGTTCCTAGTCGAAGTCCGGCCAGAGGTGCGGGTAGTCCTTCGACTCCTCGCTGTCCGAAGAATCGCTCGTCCTGGCCTTCCTGGCGATGGGGTGCTGAGGACCCTCACCGGACTTCCGCTTGAGGCCCCGTCAGCCTGAGTCCGCGACCTCCGGAACCTCCGCCGCTGTCGGGAGATCTGGGACGGGCTCCGGCTCCTCCACCGCCGTCGGGACCGACGCCCATGGCCCCCTCGCAGCCTCCGCCGGCACAGTCTCAGCACGCCTCGACGATCCCGGCAATGTGGGTTTGTGGGCGCGACGGCGCCCAGAAACCCTCGACTCGGCCGTCGACGAGGAGTCCATCTCCGCTCTGGTGGCCTTGGTTTGACGTGAGGGGCCGGCGGTGGGGTACAAACTGAGCGGAATGCGGGTGCGACGGCGTGGTGGTTGCCGAAGCAATGGGAATGGCAAGATTTCAAGACAACTGGCAAGACGAAGGGACGACGGTTCCTACTTGGAGTAGTACTCTCCTACAGTACGTGCTATGGTTGGAGTTGGACAACGAAGGGGTGGGGTGGTTAACGAAGGTCAATGACGCGTGGACCCAACCACTTCTTAGCCCACTATCCAGTCTTTAACGGAAATTTGACTCTGGGTGACCCCATCTGTGGACAGAGTTGCGGGTCCCACCTGTAGGTAGGATTGTTGCTCCAAACTGTCGGCCTGAACCTGCGACAGATTTACCCATTAGACAAAGTTGTGGGCCCCACCTGTCGGCGCCCAGATTGGGATGTGTTCTTGAGTTGTTCATGGTCCTAATTAACTTGATTATTTGATTCGTATAATCATAACTTCAAAGTTGTTTATATTTCTCAAATGACGTCCAAATCAGGAAATTTTTTCCTACACAATTATGACAACATAATCTAGATCATGGTGTACACTTCATCTAATGGCACTATGTTTCAACAATCATAATTAAGAAATACAACATTTCATAACTAGAATAAAGATTTTCAAATAGTAGATGACGTCAATTGGAAAAGAGATGAATACCAAAGTTTCATAGCTCCTCGAGATGAACAAACTTTATTTTGGTCGGCTTTTGATTTGACAAATTGGTACTATCACGTAGAACAAAAAATGACATGTCTCCAACAAAGTTTCTTAAATTATGAGAGTGAACCTAGGATTAACGAGCAATGTGTAGTACCACTTCGTCAAATGAGAATCCGACCAAAATAAAGTTTGTTCATCTCGAGGAGCTATGAAACTTTGGTATTCATCTCTTTTCCAATTGACGTCATCTACTGTTTGAAAATCTTGATTCTAGATAAGAAATGTTTTATTTCTTAATTATGATTGTTGAAACACAGTGTCAGAGATGCAGTGTACACCATGATCTAGATTATGTTGTCATAATTGTGTAGGAAAAAAATTTCCTGATTTGGACATCATTTGAGAAATATAAACAACTTTGAAGTTATGATTATATGAATCAAATAATCAAGTTAAATAGGACCAAGAACAACTCAACAACACATCCCAATCTGGGCGCGGACAGGTGGGGCTCACAACTCTGTGATTCCGTGTCCTCCCTATGAAAGCCCAGTTTCCTTAAACCCAATGTACCTGGCCCACAAATCAGTCTTTAATGGAAGTTTGACTCTGGGTGACCCCTTCTGTGGACAGAGTTGCGGGTCCCACCTGTCGGTAGGATTGTTGCTCCAAACTGTCGGCCTGAACCCACGAGAGATTTCCCCATTCGATAGAGTTGTGGGCCCCACCTGGCGGCGCCCAAATTGGGATGTGTTCTTGAGTTGTTCATGGTCCTAATTAACTTGATTATTTGATTCGTAAAATCATAACATCAAAGTTGTTTATATTTCTCAAATGAAGTCCAAATTAGGAAATTTTTTCCTACATTCTTATGAAAGCATAATCTAGATCATGGTGTCCACTGCATATCGTGTCAGTGTGTTTCAACAATCATAATTAAGAAATACAGCATTTCACAACTAGAATCAAAATTTTCAAACAGTAGATGACGTCAATTGGAAAAGAGATGAATACCAACGTTTCATTGCTCCTCGAGATGGACAAACTTTATTTTGGTCGGATTTTGATTTGATGAATTGGTACTATCACGTAGAACAAAATGACATGTCTCCAACCAAGTTTCTTAAACTATGAGATTGAACCTATGATTAACGAACAATGTGTAGTACCACTTCGTCAAATTAGAATCCGACCAAAATAAAGATTGTTCATCTCGACGAGCTATGAAACTTTGGTATTCATCTCATTTCCAATTGACGCCATCTACTGATTGAAAATCTTGAGTCTAGTTCTTAAATGTTATATTTCTTAATTATGATTGCTGAAACACAGTGTCATGAGATGCAGTGTACACCATGACCTTGATTAATGTTTCATAATTGTGTAGGAAAAAAATATCGTGATTTGGACGTCATTTGCGAACTTTAAACAACTTTGAAGTTATGATTATACGAATCAAATAATCAAGTTAATTAGGTCCATGAACAACTCAAGAACACATCCCAAATTGGGCGCCGACAGGTGGGACCCACAACTCTGTGATTCTGTGTCCTCCCTATGAAAGCATAGTTTCCTTAAACCCAATGTACCCTGGGACCCCCCAAATTCAATCAACAACATTATTTGGCGTCGGTGGTTCTTTTCTATCTCCCCTCACATCTCGCCTTCATCTTCTACCTCATCCTCACCAGGGATAACAGCTTTGCACATCCAATTACCCCCCGCGCGTGACAAACTACAACCACTCCATGGTAAAGAACTCCGCGGCACGCTACGTGGCGTCGTCGAGGCTGGTGGAACTGCCGACGGAGCTGACAATTGACATCGTCTCCCGCGTCGCTGCGCAGTCAAAGGACGCCATTGTGGATCTCCGCAACCTGCACGCAACATGCAAGGCAATGTGCGTGGTGGGCGGTGCCGCCACGGTCGGACGACGCCTAGCCCTGAAACATGTCCTGCGGCGTCGATTCTACCTCGGCCCAGAGTATCGCGTGGCGCTCATCAACACACTGGCCAATGTCGGCAACTCGGAGGCCTTGCTCCAGAGTGGCTTGCGCCGCGCAGTACTGGGGAACACACGCGGCGTAATCATGTCGTGCCTCGACCAACTACAGTGTGCCATGGAGGCGGGCCACAAGGAATCGACGTATGCCCTCTCCCTCTTCCTCTACAGACCCAACAGCGGCGAGGCCGAGATGACGAGGCCAGGCGGCTCCTGCGCTTGGTCGAGGGACCCCAAGAGGGGGCGACGACGCTTCCTCAGAAAAATTTGACTGGTACAAAACGCCGCTCCAGGATCATTGCGTCGACGTGGGACTACCGGCTGATGGGTGCGATTGTTGTGTCGCCGGTCCCAGCGCCCGTACCTCACCACGATGATTTGCAGTGTGTGGGTCACGGGTGTGGCGACCACGCAGAATGGCATGCTTGGTACTCGTGGTGTAGGTTCTGCAGCGAAGAGTGTAGGATCCGAAACGGTTGTGATTGGTTCTTCTTCACACTCAAGAAAGTGTTTATGATCTGAAAGAAGGTATAAAATTTGTGATTGCTGATATTTCTTGATTAATTTGTTCCACACATGATGCACCCTAAAAGACTTTCTGGATTTCAGTTTACATGTTTGCGTTCTTTCTTGTGTTATTTAACTTCAGCTGACTGCTAACATTGTTTCAGTTCACAGGATTTCAGTTATCAGGAATTCAATTGTTCTGACAGTTCTTTAATGCTTTCTTCATTTTCAGGAAATTTATTTGCCACTGACGAGGGACCTTGTAGAGAGGCTTTGGCATCATTTCAGTCAGAACTTTGAAGAAATCCAGCTAATAAACTCAAAGCGTGTCTCTGAAGTTGTGTCTTTGGCGATGTGTCTCTCAACTTGTGTCATTGTAGAGCATGTTTTTGATGATCCTTTGTTGCTGTGGTGTCTCGTGCAGTTACATATGTAGTAAACAATAAGTAAACTTGTATAATAAAAATAAAACTATATTTAAACAATACTTGATTATGTTCGACACATCGTCTTTACAAGTATTTATAAAACTTTGTGGGACCCACCCGTCAGCGGGTCACACCAAAACGCACCCCTCAAATACGCCAACCGTTCAGAAAATTTGGGTAGCCGACGATTTAGAATGTGGCACCAGTTTTTCCCATCCGAATTATTTAACTTTCGCCCAATCTACCGCCAACCATGACTGGGGCCACCACGCCGGGTTACTAGAGTAGAAAGTCGTGTGTCTTTACTTTCCCTCCATAATCCCCTCGCAAAACAAATCTACATCTCAGTCAGTTAGGGGCCGGGTAGTCGACGACAACCGCCGCCGCTGCCAAGCTGCTACTCGCCGTAATCGAGAATTCTGACGTCCAGCGAGCCGGCAAGGCTGACCCCTACGTCCTCTGAAGCGCAGCGCACACCGTCGTCGGCCACGCTACCTAGAATGTTCACACCAACCTCTGGTGCGAAGAATGCTGAACCAACCACCACCATGCAACCCAAGGCTAGGGCGACGGCTGCGCTCTTTGGGTCATCATCACCTTCGGGCGACCCATAAGGATTCGTTGACGGCGCTGTAGATGCAGACCAAGATGTTGTACCTTCATCTCAGGACGAGACGACCGAGGCCAGGTACACTATTTCGTGGTTCGATCTTTCCCCTCGTATGTACTGCTTCCTACATTTCATGCATCTGTGCACGCACTGGTACCCTAGATTTCATGCATTTGATCACGCTATTTGCACACTAAATTTCTTCACATTATTGATATGACATCAAAATGAATGCGTAGATCATTAGATGAGGAGCATTGGACCGTATATATGTTTGAAAAGGGTATAGATGGGGTGCCAGATAAAAAACATACTTGTTACCCTCTTGGTAAACAAATCACCCTTCAAACCATAAATAGGCTGAAACAAAAACTGGGGTATCGAAACAATCACACTGTTTACTACAAGACTAGAATTTCTGACTCTACTGCGGAAGCAACACTCAATGAGATTGACTTCGACGTCGATGTAGAAAGAATGAAAAAGATTCACGCGGAGGAGATGGTGATCAGATTAGTTGTCTCCAGAGAGCCAATACCTATAAACCATACCATGGCCATAACACCTTTGAAATCCAAAAGTGTTTACACACAAGCTGATGATAATGAAGAAGAAGAAATAGAAGACTGTGACGTAGATGAATACAAACTTTGGCTAGCTGAAATGCATCAAGAGAAGAAAGCCTTGGGTAAGATATGGTACAACCCAATATTTGTGTATTTATACTCATGAATTTGCATGTTCAGTCACATGATTGAAATTAATTATGGATCCTATTTCAGAATTAAAAGACATATTCAGGGATGACACAATCGACACATACTGAGAATACCTGAATGTTGCAGGACTACTTGAAGACATCGGTAATATCCCCCTCCTAATTTGCAAGCAAATTACCATTCTTTCTCAGACTACAAAGTATGATGGGTCATCATATGCCACTAAATTCTCTGCAGAACGGTATGTGGACCCCACCTTCATTTTGCAACACAGGAATGAAATGAACCCAACACCTGCAGTGCAGCCTCCATCTCATGCTCGGCGTTGGAAACAACAGGAGCAAGGATCTAGTAACATGTGTTTCATAGAAATTACCTGTCTATGCATACTATTTTTTGGGTATTGTCACATGTTGTTCGCATGGAATAGGCTCCCAAAATGTGAAGAAAAGAGGACGCGGTCCCGTAAGAGCCTTGACGGTAATCGCCAAGAGAATCAAGGTGGGCAAGCAGCAGTTGGACATTCAATTCTCTAAACATGGAGGACCGGTAGGTGATAACTACCTCTCATTCATTGATGAAGTGGTCATGTATACAAGGAAAAGGGCTCCAATCATTGGAGTGAAATCATGGAAAAATGTCAGGGAAGAAGTCAAAAATGCAATAGCAACTGATGTATTGGTAATAATAGACTTTGCTTTTCAGTACAATTCAAATAAAAACTAACATATCAACTCACATAGTATTTGCATGCTATTGTGATTATATAACAGGCAAAATGGGACATGGAGGATAATGCTGAATCAAGGGAAAAGATATGGGTCATTGATAGGGAGCATTACAAAGGATGGCGTTCAACTTTCAGTGCTACAGCCAAGGCATACAACAGCTACCACCAGAGAATGTTACATAAGCCTCAAGAATTAGATATTGTTGAATGGAACTATTTGTTGAAGTATTTCAGTACTGCTAAATCAAGGTTTGTTCCACATTGTTACTATTACTGACCAATACATAATTCATTCAAATGGCAATGTCTGATTCTTCAAGATTTTTGTTCATAACTTTACATTGTATAGGAAAGGAGCACACATAATTTTGTGATTCGAGGCCAACAAATGACAAGACATTTGTCAGGCCCTAAGCCTTATTCTCAGCGCAGCTACGAGAAGGTAATAACTGGAGAAGCACGTCTCCAATCTGTCTTGCAGGATGAAGAACATTAATTTGTTATTTTCTTGGCATAACAGAGAGACCCAGAAACTAGTATAGAGCTCGATGATACGAAAATTTGGTGGATAACTCACACTAAGCAGGGGATTGGACAGACAAACAATCTAAAAATGTCTATATGAGTTCTCAATGAATTAGTACATACATTACTATACATAGTCCATGCAACAATAGAATGCAACCAATCAGTTGTTCAACTAACTCCTCCACCTGTGCCTTGCAAATGTTAGGACAAAGCTAGCAGCTTTATTGCTGAGGCGGAATCAAATGCAGAGAACAACTTCGTTTTTCAAAAGGAAAAAACGAGATGTTCCAAAAATCCTACAACGAAGTCACAAACTGCAAATCAACCAAGTTGCATGGAAATGGGTACCTGGCAAAGAACCCAACTAGAAGGCAGCTGCTCAATGCGGAGCACGAGGAACAAATTCGTAGGGAAGAGCTACAACATCAGGAACACGTCGAGCTCGTGGACGCATTTGGGCAGCTATAAGAAAACATGTCAGCATGGGAAGAAGAAAGAGAAACAGAAAGGAGAGAACATGCACGACAACTTGAAGAAAGTAAAAAGAGAAGGCAGGCAGATCTGCAACAGCTTAGGCAAGAGTTCCTATCAATGCTGCAAGCAACAAATGGACATGGACAAGTTCCACAGGTACTTGTCAAGCTATTTGCATGAATGAGTTTCTTTCCTCGGGTTCTATATATGAATGTTTTTATCCTTTCATAGGTTGACCAGCCAATATCTGTTCAACCAAGCAACAATGTCACAGAATCTGCCGACGTGGCGGCGGCTGCATCAATCACTCAGCAAAACAACCTTGTCGCTGAATCTGCAGACAATGTGGCGGTGGATGCATCAATTCCTACAACTGGGAATGTACAGCCAGACTCCAGGAATGTGCTCTCTTCTACTCAGGTTGTTCTCGAATTCACAACTTGTTACTAGTACATATCATCAGTTACTGATCAAATTACGCCTAATCTTGTCCTTCCAAATGATTGGTTCATAGGAGAAGGAATCTGAAGACGTTGCAAAACAAGTATTGCGCAAAACCAGAAGCACTAAATGTGTTAACATTCCTGAAACACATTCCACCGTCCCTCCCATTAGACAAATTTCTTCTCAACAGCTACAGGTACAAGCTGCACAAAGGAGACGACAAAGCACCAAAAAGACATGAGGTGAAGTTTTTTCAACTCCTTTTCCTGCTGTGAATGTAATTCATGTTTCGGCTGTCAAAGTGTGTTTATGGTTGTGTTAATTATTTGATGTCATTATGCTATTTTTTGAATCGCAATCAATCTTTGGTTTGCTATATGCTGTTGTTCCACAAATTCCAATATTAGAGATTATTTGATGCTAGCTTAAAAATTTTGTTGATTCGTTACAGGTGATGTGACCTCCTTGCATTGAATCCCCCCTTTGCTGATCAAGTGTTGGGATCATCTCCAAGTCACCATTTGCAGACTAAGTTCTTCATGTCCTAGCAAATTTGCCTACTATGTGTTGAAACTATGTCCCGTGCTAAACTTTTCAGTATTTAAGTACTTCATGAGTCATGTAATAACTCAGTGGGTGGTTGAATGTTGGTTCATTAACTATAAATGCATAGTTATATTTATCTGATGATGTCAATTAATATTTCAAATTAGTGCTGATACATAAATGAGCGTGGCAGACTACACCATATGTTGCAAAAGATAAATCATCATATCACAACCAGTGTTTTTCGTTGCCAAAAAGGAATGTGACAATAGTAAGTTGCACTTGTAGCAACCCTAATAGAAACGTGGTAATAAGAAGTTCAACTTGTAGCAACACAAAAGGAACGTGGCAATAGTAAGGTGCACTTGTAGCAACCCTAATAGAAACGTGGTAATAAGAAGTTCAACTTGTAGCAACACAAAAGGAACGTGGCAATAGTATGGTGCACTTGTGGCAACCCTAATATAAACGTGGTAATAAGAAGTTCAACTTGTAGCAACACAAAGGGAACGTGGCAATAGATAGTGCACTTGTAGCAACCCTAATAGAAATGTTGTACTAGAGACTTTAACTTTTGACAACCAACAAAATTTTGAAGCAATAATAGAGGACCACATATTACAACCAATCAAACTACGTGGCAATATAGGATACCACCTATAGCAACGTAACCAATATCGTGGCATCAGGCAATACTATCTATCGCATCGAAATCAACTTTTGTGGCAATAGAGGAGACCACCTATAGCAACTAACCAATTTCATGGCATCAGACAATACTACATATTGCAACCAAATTACTTTCCTGGTAATAGAGGAGGTTCAACCTATAGCAACCAAATTCGGTGTGTAGCAATACTATAATTTGCAATGCAACAGAAACGTTGCAATTGCACCTTTGGCAACACCCCATATGTGTCGCAATAGTACACTTTGCAACCAGAACAAGCGTGGTAAAAAAACCAAATTGCAACGTCGCATTACGTTGCAACAAAAATACTTTTGCAACTACATGATGGACAACGTCGCAATACCCTAATGCAACGCGGCCTTTCGCATCCCATGGCCCACAAAACAATTTGGTTGCAATTGTGTCTATTGCAACCAAATATGGCATATTGCAACACATTTTGTGCGTTGCATTAGGGGGAAAATCTAGTAGTGATGACCCCAGCTCAAGCAACCTTTGACCGCACCAATGAAATCAAAGAAAACAAAGAAGGTGTGGTGGGAGGAACAAAAGTCATACCCCCCTACTTCTCGGGATTGGGGTGATGAGTGGAATTAATCATCAAGAAAAGTCAAGCTCTCGGACTTAAAATGACGAGTCCTTTTTTGCCAAAAGTTAAAATTGGTATTTATCTCATATTTCCCTTTATAAAATTTTATTTGAATTTTCCAAAATGCATATTCAATTTTCCCAACATTGCATCTGCATGACATAATTTTTCTAGCCAATTTCCCTTTTAAATAAAAATTTTGAAAAAAAATGATCTTGGAAAACCCTTGAAAAATTCTTTGATCCACTTTGTGGGAAGTTTAGACCGAGGCACTTAGGCAGGACACCAGGTAGTCATTCGAGAGCCGTTGCAAATAGCTGGAGGCAGACGGGCCTGAGGTGGGGTCGGCCAACCCCACAGGTCGGGCGACCAAGGCCAACGATCAAATGGGTCCCACTTCCTCAAACGGCTCCTTGCCAATGCCACCGGCCCATGTCTCAGTGCCCGGCTCAATTGCCTATAAATAGGAGGGGGGTTGAGGGGTTTTTTTCACCCATTCACTCATTTTCATCACACTCCCTCTCTCTACTCTTTGGCTCTTTGGTTTTCTTGGTTTTCTTGCTCGAGATTGAAGTGACAAGCACCCTCTCTAAATTGTTGCTGAATATTGATCATTGATGGAGCGACCTCACTAAGAATTTCGTTTTGTTTCACTAATCCTCACCGAGTTGCTTGTTGTGCACCATGAGTTGGGCCGCCGATGTGTTCCGGAAGGTGACTCACTCCCGCCCTTCGTGAGACAGAGTGAGCTCAACCCGCCACTCTGAAGCCACACCAAGCCCAATGTCAACAAAGCATGAAGAAGAGGAAGAGGAAGAGCTTTGTACGCTGCAAGCCAAAGGAGTAGATGTCGTTGACGCCCCCTTTATTGACTTGAGGGACGAACAAGAGAGACAAGCATACGCCATTCTCAAGGATCGAGTCTTCTCCAACACGAGGGAATTCGACCCGACCCTTCTAGAAAGGACAGGTATGGACTTCGAGTTCGATTCCATTTGGCAAGCTCTTGGTTGGGAAAGTTTTGTCCCGGTTCAGGAGATCGGCTCTAGGCCTATTACCATCCAATTTCCTTGTACTCTTCAAGAGGAAGCATTTGGTATTTCATTTCGATTTCATAGAGTTCTGTATCGGGTTTCATGGAAAGATCTTAGTTGCACCCTTCGTTTTCGTTGTCATTGTGCAATTCCTGTTGAACAAGCTTGCAGTGATTTTAATCGCGAAAGTTTTTGGGAAGAGCTTTGTAGTCAGCTTGTTCACGGCAAGTTGACACATCGGTGCAACAATATCTTGCATCCCACTCTCCGACTGTAGCACAAGTGGCTCGCCATCACTCTCTTTCCGAGAGATGATGTCCGAACCGTGTGCATTGACGAGATGAGGATTTTATATGTCGCGGTTAGATAGATCAAGGTCTCCCCCATTCAAGCTATAATTCTGCAGTGGTTGACAAACTTTAAGATGATAGGTCCTATTGAGTGTACATCTTTGATTTCGCACATCGTCACGAATCATAGGGTTACGCAAGGGCCCAATGTGCCTACATTGCTAATCCGCAGTTTATCTGACGCAAGGGCATATCCTTAAGAAGGGACTGGATGATTCTTTGATTTTATTTTACCCTGGCAATGAAACCAAATTTGATTACCTAACTCGGATTTCAAGTTGTATGGCCAAGAGCCACTGACCGTTCCTCTTGAGGAACCTCGTCATTCTAGTGTCTCAAGTGACAGGATTACTAGGAGTGCATCAAGGAGGGCAGCCAGGGCACAACAGCTGCCACCACAACAATCTCTGTAGCCGTCGCCTTAGCCACAGCCTCAGCCTACCACACCTCTGCCGGGCACATGGACCTCTGCCGAGTACATGTTTGGGTTACACCCGGATATGCTCCTAGTTGTGATCAACCCATGTACTAGCAGGTTGCGAGTAGCTTGGCTTAGGCCAGTGCAGGTAGTGGTGAGTGGGCCATGTCTACTGTTGCTACCTACGGATATGCGACATCTTCGTTGTCTAGGTTGCACTCGTCATCTCATGGAGTTACCCTCACTCAGCAGATGAGCGAGCTCAACATCCGAGTTGGTGATGTCGAGGAGGTCGTGCACCAGCATGCTGAGTCCACCTGGGACTGGCAGCGTATGTCTAGCGAGATACTTCACGCCATCGAGCAGGCGCAACAACAGTTGGAGGAGCAGAGGGCTTACTTTCAGTGGATGGGATATCCCCCTCCGTAGTAGTGAGCCTGAAGCTAGCTTGGGGGAGGACCCCCACTCTGAGGTGACTTATATCTTCATTTGTTTTCAGAACCTCATATGCTAAAAACACATAAAAATTTGTAAAATTAAAAGGATAAAAAATATTTATTTGCTTTCCTAAGTCAGTTTGCTTTCATATGTGTGGTAAGAATGCTTTCGTTCCTATGGTTGAAATGATGAATATTTGCTCTGTTTATTCCTCTTGTATGCCTTGCTTACAGCTTAGTATCCTATCTAAGTTTTGAGTTAGTTGGCTTTCATGACTGAGCCTTAGCTTTAAACTTGTGGGTAGCAAAAAGCATGATCTTTGCCTAGGTTGTTGTGAGGTGTGATACAGTATCATAGAGTTGCTATGAGCTAGTGCCAAGTGATTTTTAATTTCCGGTGTTTTCTTTTGAAAAATGTTAAAATGATAAGTTCCTCAATGATGAGAAATTCCTATCTATGGCCATATGTAGATTCTAGCTTTTGTTTTCTTCCACATTTGCTACCTAATTTCTTCATTGAGTCTTGTCGAATTATCATGACTCTCAGCGAGAAACTTGTCATGCTCCTATGATCAAGATCACGTACACAACCACCATATGCTAAACTTCCATCCTGAGAGTTAGCAACCATCATTTCATCCATCCCCCATCCATTCCACAAATAAAAACTATGCACATTCTTCATGATTTTATCCCTCTACAAAATATTCAAGAAGGACTATGGGATATGTAAAAAAGAGATAAGAAGAGAATACGTGCATATATATATATAGAAGCATAGCCCAAGTCTAAAGGAGGGAAAGAAAAAAATCACACCAAAAGGAGTCCATCCTTCATCCACCATATACACACACATTCACATCTTGATCAGGTTGTATGACTCGTTGCTCCCAAGGATATGGTTTTCGACTCGACAATATATGAGAAACAGGTACGCCACATGTTTTCCCTACCTACAGCTCCACATATAAGGTTATTAGGAGTAGGTCGTGAAAGAAGGCAACCCAATGCCTTGGTGAGGAACCATACACATTGAGCGACCTGAGTGTATCACTTGAGGAACTTTGATTTCTTTTGAAAACTCGCAAAACCTCCAGATTGATAACTGATCAAGGTACAAGTAACTGGTGATCTCTATAGTCATTCTATCTTTCAACCGCCCATGGCAAGGTGAAGCTACATGCCCTGTATCGATCAAGCCACATCACCTTAACCAAGGTAAGATCAATGCCAGCTTATTCAACTCTGGATAGAGTTCCTAGCAGTATTGTTGTCATAAATTAGGAATAAAACATCATAGCAACTTTTGATCAACTAACCTAAGTCCTTAGTATCTTGCTCGGGTCGAGCAAGAGGCTAGCTTGGGGGAGTTGTTGACGGCTGTTAAGTGCCTACTTTAGCCGTCAGTACACTCACAAATAAAGGAGCAAAATGCATTTCTTACATGCATTTATTTAAGAATAATGTAGTTCCACTTGTCCTTGGAGTCTTTGTGATTGTAGGTAAAATAAGCATAAAAGAAGTGACAACTCACCTCTTATGATCAAGCCACATCACTTTAACCAAGGAAGGGCTGCCACCTAGGATCCCATGCATGCAAGCCAAGTCACCGATCCAAGGGAAGCAACCTTGATGAATCGGAGGGTGACACATGGACATCCCAAGGATTGAAGGGTCCACGAGAAGGCAAGCTGCCTCAAAACCAAGTGAACATCAGGGACCGACCTTAGGAACCACAGGTCAGACACCACGTGAAAGCACATGTCGAGGTGGGCTGAACCGACCTTGTGTCAGCTCATCCTGGCCTTCCACGTGGTGCTTCTTGGTTGGCTCCTGATCCACTCTCGGGGTGCTCAAGCCATTCTCCCGAAGTTGTTCAAGGCCTATAAATAGGATGGGGGGGGACTCATTTCTTACCCAACTCACTTTCCAACTCCTCTCTCACTTTTGGTTTCCAAGGCTAGGAGGTAGGCTAGAGTAGTTCCACCTCAGGTTCCAAGTCTACTTTGGGATCTAGGTATGAGTTCTCTTGTATCTTTGTTTTATTGTATGACTTTGATCTACTTCAGTTTTTCAGTTATTTCATATAAAGTAGTGTTAGAATATATGGATGATTTGTTCATGTGTTCTTCGTTCGTTCATCATTTAGAGGCTCCAACTCTTGATGAACAAGGCCTTTCGATCCACTTGAAGAATGATTTACTCATGTCTTCAGTGTTTGTTCATAAGTTAGAGGCTCGTGTTCTTCATGAACACGACCCTTTGATCATGTTGAATAGACATAACAGAACATGAATCCGTTTGTATGCCTAGCCTAGTTTGATCGAATTAGATCACGTGTTTGTGTTGTATGAAGTTCGAGTTCAAGCTAAGATACTAGGTGTAAGTGGCCAGTTATCTGGTGGCACTGACCTAGGTCATAATAGCATGAGCCGGTCAGTGTCTAGTTAAGAACGCAAGCATGGTGCTTGGGTTGAGTAGCTGCATTTCATATGAGCTTATCCCACGGATAGTTAGGGGTAGGCCGTGGTAGTGATAGACATTGGACCCTTTGTACTCCCCCACGTTTGGGTACACTGTAGGAGTCTAAGATCTAACCACCGACGTCGTGTGGAAGCGACATGGGCGGTTAGCTCCCCGTTTGTGCCTGGGTGTTAAGCTGATATTCATACAACGCTTATGTGACTGACTGGCTTCTACTAAATTTATATGTGTAGTACTTAGAACCTAGAGCTAACTCGTATGTTGCCTCAAGTAGTAGTGTACCATAGAGAGAGCGAGTTCGGGTGTGTTCACACTGCCTATCATTATCTATCTTACCCCTGTGCTTGGGCTCTGACTTATTCTCGTCATTGATCCATACTCATTGCAATAATGTTGCACATGTTAATCCACCCATGCCTTCTTTGGATTCGATACCTTCTGGAATACTTTTTTGGGGAAATGCTACAATGATATATTTGTGCACTTGAGGATTATTTGTAAACGTTAGGATTCCATCGAAACTTTCCTGGCATCATTGCTAGGAACTCACGAACTTAGCAAAGATGTTAAGGAATGCCAACCACCATTTTTGGTGCCATTACTGGGATACAAACCCAGTGATGACGTTAAAAAATGTCAATAGTCGCAAGGGGCGTCGGTGGAGGGGAGGGCCAGGGTCAGAGGCATGGCCAAGGGCTCCCACTCGCCCACGTGGCTGCCCTGCGGCCTCAGTGGTAGGCCCCAGGGACAGCCCGCGGCGCGTGTGGGTGCCGGTTGGTGCCGGACGCAGTGCGAAATGGGTGCCAATAATTCAGTTTAACCCTGTTGGATCGGCCCAAACTCAAAATTTCCAAATATAAGTTCAAATTCGTCCAATAGAAAAATTGTAGAGGAAACATCCATCTACAATACTTACAAAGGGCCATCAGGTGTTTGATGAATGGTTTAAGCACAAACTGCTGGTGAAGTTGATGTCTTTCTCGGCTCGGCAGGCATGCAGATGTTGGTGTTGACAAAGTTTTAACATGTCATCCACTCAAAATCTCAAATGCCGCCATTTATGAAAATTGTGTCCCTCAAAAACACAAACAACTTTTGTATTGACCGATTTTTGAGTATTTAGATGAAATTTGGATAACATGGCAAAAGTTTTAGGATAGGGTATGTGCACTAGGGTTGGGACCACTTAGAGTTAGGGTTTGACCAAGGGTTTGACTATGATTTTGACCACTAATGATTGTTGACTTGGTTAAGGTGGTAATTAGCACTAATTAGCACAAATTAAAAACCTGGGGCATCACAGCCCCTTAAAAAGAATCTCGTCCTGAGATTCAGAATTCCAAGGACAAGGTACGGGTGGGTGGTTTTCTGAGATTTTCGGAATTACTTTGGGGAGTAACCAGGATGGGATTATAGATCAAAGAGTCCTACCATCATCGGTTCAAGGTTAGCCCGCAAGAGTAGTCAAAGGTGACAAAGTCATGGAGAGCTTTTGCAGGGAGTTTACTTGCAGATGTAAGCGAGGAAAGTATGAATAGATAAGTTGGTATAGAAATTTCAGAACAATCTTGTTCACATATTATTTAACTTGTGAATTCGGGTGATATTGATTCGTTACATTAACGATGCAACAGTTGTAAAAGTTGGTGTGATGCACATGTTTATGATGGCATGATGCACATGGTGCGCACAATGCATGTTAGCATAACTCGGTTTACACAAGGAGTGAGTTAGTGATTGAGATGACAATCATAGAGTTGAGAAGGAGTATATGTGTGGCGAGTCGCATTCTCACAACCAAGATACCTAGCGCGCTCCAAGTGGTAACTAATCATGTGACTGCAGCACACATGATGCCCTAGGTTCCATCGCGGCACCTTTGGTTATGGGACAACAACATGACCAACCATAAGGAGGGTAGAGTAGAAATATTGAAACCATCGGTGCACCTGCATGTTAGTCCATCCCAGGTTCCCAAATGCATATGTTGTGCAATGCATGCCCATGCCTATGAATTACTCCAAATTTTTCGTGAAGGGTGCCACATATGCATGATGTTAGTGCATAGCAAAAGATTTTTGACACTTTTTCTCCAGGTTTTACTTATCCAAATCTTCATGAGCAAGATCAATAGGAAGGAGTTTCAGATCGAAAGATCAAGAAAGAGCGGGCTTAGTGCCTCCAATATCAAGAAATGACAATATCAACAAAAATTCATAACTTATAAACCAAAGCTTCAAAAATTTCCCAACTTTTTCTAGCAACTCAATAAGGTTATTATACCCATTTTTGGTATTCAAAGGTTGCTCTAGATCCGCTAGGAACAAGGTCAAAGGATGCAATTTTCAGAGTACTGTAACCAGAAAAAACTGCATAACATAGGTTCACTAATTTGGGTATAACTCGAGATCTACAGAAGCTATGACCATGAATTTTTGTGAGCAAAAACTAGATTATATGTGGAGCAACTTTGGTATAGATCATCTAGTCAAAATAATTTTTGAAAAGGGTGCAAAAATTCAAGCAAACAACCCTATCAGATTTTGGACAGCAACTACATCTACACATGTGAAAGGCTATGCAAAAAAGCAAACCAACTAGCAAGATTTCACCAAGAGAGCACACAAAACATGTATAGAGTTCAGTTTTGAGTGTCCACACTTTTTAACATGATGCATGACATCCTATTCGTCCTCACAAGGCGATCATGCCAAAAATCGAAGTTAGTGCCGGTGGCAAGGCATATATACGCTTCTCATTACAATAACAAGTCGAGAACTATTCGATGCTTACTTAATGTACATACGAAACATGGTTAGTGTACCTGCAGGAAACCACATAATATATGAACCTTTTGTGCCAGGACTCACGAAAGCATCCTCAAACATTACCATTCATTATAGAAATGACACTCATGCATTTATCGCTGCATGGACAGCGTCCAACCTCAAACACCCTCCATTTGAATAGAGTGTATCCATGCCTCGCATATTCGTAATACGAAACACACATGTACGGAAAAGCATGGCGACATCACAACCCATGAAATGTTAATCTTGAATAGAACATGCCATCCTTTGTATGCTTTACACGGGCACGTATAAAACACGTGTTCATCCAACTAAGAAAATAAGATTTGTGGAATGGATTGCCCTATCGACCCTCGCATACACGTATGAAACACTTGGCTTAAGAAGTGCTGGAAGTTAGCAAAATAAACCATAGATTTGACTAGCCACCTAAAAGAACCCAAAAACTCCCACTAGGGCCTCTCAGACTACTTTCATCCTTAACGATCCAACACATTTTGCAAATACAAGCAATGTTGGCAATTTTTATTCAAAAACTAGTGATTAAGGTTGTTAATTAAACTCTGGTGCATATCAATCGCTCTGATGCCAGCTGTGACAACCCACCCGAGAAAATATTGTACTATCGCCTAAACCAATCCATTTTGGTCATTAAGCGATAATAAAGTATCCTCCCGTCATAAGTTGCCGGGTCAAGCCCGGTGAAATCACTCACATAGTGACAAAGGATCGAACATATGCATTAAAACTCACATGAAGGCAAGTCCAGAGTACAAACACAAATTAAATCCCATTTACCCCTAAGGGTCAATTATTACAAACCATGGTTCATGACATGATAAGTAAAGGTTTAGAGTTCGAAAACAACGAAAAATAAACTAGCGATACGATAAACATCACAGGAGGCTATCCATGATGCTATCACTCATCGTCATCCACCCATTCTAACTCCTAGTCGGGTGGAATCTCTCCAGGACAAACCACATCACCTGCCACAACATTCATATAGCAAGGCTGAGTATACTAATATTCAGCAAGACTTAATCGTCGGCTGATAACTACATCACCAAACTCTAGACATGAGAGGCTTTTTGGCAGGTGGGTTCTTTTGCTGAAAAGCAACAAAGAGTAGGTCCTTACTTTCAATGTTTTATCTCAAATTCTAGTTAGTTACCATTTCTAATTGAGCCAACTATCGCAATCAGGAATTTTACAATACAATTAATCTACACAGCAATATTCACATAGTTCCATCATTAAGGGATATCGTGGCCAGTTGGTTAAGTTGTCTCAGAAAATGGTGAGAGGCCGACAATCGATTGATTAAACCCTTGCAAGGTAAACCTAAACACACAGAACGGTGCCCTCACAAAGTTAGCACCGACCATGTGGTTCCCGTCGATCTTCGGTTCGGGATAAGGATTACAGTCCTGGGTACAAGGCTATCTAGTATGCACCACATAGTACATCCAGCCTCACACATGTACCCCCTCACGGTTGCAAGTCGGGTAGGTGAATACTCAAGATTAGTAACAACAAATCCCTTGCCGCCTCAACAGGGTACTAGGCTTACCGATCCCATTCTCGACAATTGCTCAGTATGTTCAAAAGCTTAGCCTACGAAAGCCATTGGACCGGAGCCCAAATCCCATACTCTTACCAAATGAGCAATCCATTTATAAAGATCTTATGATTCCAACATAAGAACCTATTCTCGCGAGTGACGAACATGAGTCGACTTTTACCAGGTCCTATAGCATAGTAGCTATCGACCTAGCATACTAGTAAAAAGAACAGAGATACCTAGGGATCATGCGTCTAGGGTTTCATTCAACTCTTGAAACGTAAATGCACAAACATAGCAAAGGTAGTTGCATAATTCAAAAAAAGAAGACTTAATGATCCGGGGCTTGCCTTCGTCGGTAAGGTTGGCCTTGGGCCCTTTTGGACTTTGGTCCAGGTCCTAAGCTACATCCATGTACTGCAGCTCACCGTCAGCACCCTCGTCTCCTCCTTCCAGCACGAGCGTATAGCTACCGTCGAGAAGATCTAAACGCGGATGCATATGCAAGATTCAATTGGCAGTTTTCATTTATTTAATTACAATACAACATATGATGTTGGCCACATTCAACTAGATAAGAACATATTAAACCTATTTTCCTTATCGAACACATGGTGGTGTTGGAAACATTAATTACTTAAATTAATGGTGATTGTGTACACATTTATGCAAATAAATCAATTAATTTCACCAAAACAACAAGGGGGTGATTCTAAGCTAACAACATGCTGCACAACACATCCAAAGTGTCACTAAGGGCTCGTTTGGCAGCTCGTGCCTGATTGACCCAAGGTATATAATCACCGGCGGGATTTTTCGTGGGAAGTGGGTTCCCCGTGAATTCCTAGGCACCACGGCCCCCCTACCTCATGGTCGTTTGGCGGCAAAGAAAAAAGGGCACAGGGAAATTAGGAAAGTTCTAGAAAGTACATAGAAAAATGTGTGCTACAGCTAGCACTCAGCAGCACATGTGGCCTTCATGAGCATTTGTTACTAGCAAATTAACAAGTCTAGGCACATGAAATTTTGAAAACTCAAAAAACTAAGAAAAAATATCTAGCATTTTTTTCTTGATAGCAGTACAAAACATCTTGGGATATACCTGATTTTCAAGCTCAGTTTCAGGTCAATCCTCAACATATCGAACATGTAGAACATGCTAAACACGTTTTATGTACAAACATCCCAACCACATAAGTCACACACCAGATGTTTAAACATCGACACATGAATATCGATGAACAAAAAATAGTAACTTCAATGTTTAAATCTCAACAATCATTATATCAAGAAAATATGATAAATTAAGGAAGTCCAATTGAAACAAAATTTGTATTCATCAAGCGAAGTGGAGACAAGGGGCTTGATTTTCATTTGGAGTAGCATCAGAGAGGCAGACAACTGCAGCAAAAAAACATGTAACGTCAGTGACATTATCAACCAGTAGAATGCTAGGCTGCTAGCTCAAGCAACACTGCAGATCATAGAAAAAAAGACTCGACTTCTTAACACTAGAACTAAGGTTATGAACATAAGTGCCTCAATGCTTATTTATTCAGTCTACACCACATCAATGGGCAACTCATACAACAATGCTATAGAATAAACCATGACAAGTAGGCAACACTAGTTAATTTTTAGAAACTCTAATATTAGCATCTTGTGTTCTAAACCTTGTGATTGCGAGACATACTTAAAGCCGATCGTGAGGACTTAGTCCTAGCGCGTTACACAAACAAGCAGCTTGGCTGACTACAGTCGCACAATGAATGGATCTGATGACCCTTTTTTCATTGTTTTCCTTCTTTGTTTAGGATGCTCATAACAAATCAGTCACATCATTCATTGACATGGCATGTTGCAATATAATCTATATCAAAAGTAGGAATGCACTTATTCAAGAATAGCAGGTGATTGTACTATTGTAGGTGATTTTCCATCTACTCTCCCTCCATAACCACATACGCATGATTCAACAATTTTCAGATTCAGTGCTTTGGTGAGTGCTCTTTTCCATCCATCATAAATTATACACTTGCAGACACTGGGTAGAAGATCAGCCACGTAATTTAAAAAATCACGATTCATCTAAAGAGAACAATTTGAGCAGCCGCATAATAGCATTCTGCTAACACATGCAGGGTTCATTATGTATTGATCAGACAGTAGCAAGATATCTTTGTAGTTGTCCTAGATCTAGTCTCAGCATGTCATTATGAATCAATCAGACAATTAAAAAAATTATCTCTACTGCTAATGAGCAAAGCAAATGATGTATGGCAGGAAAAATAAAAGATCCATATCATCCTCTTAGATAGAAGCACGGTCAGATTCAGATGTGAACTAAATTTAATAGTGAAAAGACAGCTTTGAAGTCACGAAGATCCGAAAGAACTAAATTGAATTAGCAAGTGGAGTATAAAATCACGAAGATAACGTTATAGGAGAGGAGGAAAACTCATGTGTTGAGGAGGAAGACGCGCTGGTTGTAACAACCCAGGATTTTAGGTGTGTAATTTTTGCGAAAAATTAAAACTTTTTGATTGAACTTGAGTGCTATCAATTTTTGAGCCAAATTGCTAGCCCTTCTCTGAATTCTCCACCAACTTATCCCATTTATAAAAACATATATTCAAATTATGGTAAAATACGTGAGTTGGTTTTTCTCTGGTTTATTTGGAGTTCAAATGTGTGTAGTTTGAATTTGAGTGGGAATCAAATTCAAACTCTAATTCTAAAGCTTGTTCTTTTTATTTGCAAAATGGCAAACCTGTGAACCGGGCCGCTTCTTCCTTTCTTTCTAATCCAACCGGCCCAGCCCACGAACCCTTCCGGCCCAATTAAGCCGCGCAGCCCACCTTACCTTCTCAGTCTCTGTCGCGTGGGCCCCGCTTGACAGCTCCCTTATCTTCACCCACCCCGCCTAGTCACCGAGCCGCCCCGCGCCGCCGGTCTCCCCGCACCCCGCTCGCGCGGGGCGGGGCGCGGCCGGGCCGCCCGGCCGGCACGCACGCCGAGGGGCCGGGCGCGCCCGCGCGCAAATCGAGCCGGGGCCGGGGGAGGAAAAGCCTCTTTTACCCCCGCGCCCAACCCCCTTGTGCCCGCGGTCGTGCAGAGAGAGGAGGTGGCGCCGCCACGGGCGCCGGGCGCCCAGGCCGGGCGGCGCGGGGGGAATTCGCCCTGTCCCTTGCGGTGCCCGGGTTCAAAAGCAGGGGGGAGGCAGAGGGCTTGTAGTCCACCGCCACCAACCCACATTGGGGTTTTGCCCCTTTCCAGTGCCGCGCCGCCGTTAGGGAAGAGGAAGGGGGAGGTAGAGGAAGAGGGGGAGGGGCGGTGGAAGACCGTGCGCAGCGCCGCCGCCGGCGCGTCGCTGCTGAGGCGTGACGGGGACGCGAGGAGCCGGACGAGGGAGGCGCCGCTCGTGACCGCGGGGGAGCCGGACCGGAGCAGACGCCGCCGTGAACACCGACGCCGCGCCGCCACCCACACCAAGCCTGCGACGTCTACACCGCCGACCCGTTGTGAGCGTCGTGACCACCCCCTTCTCCTTGCGCCGGTCACTTATCTTGTTCTTGCCTGTGCGCGTGCCTTCGTGCCGCCGAACGTCAGTGGCGTCGCCGTTCTTCCAAGAACACGCGGCGACCCGTGCTGCTCATGACGCGCTGCCGCGCCGTGGCCACCCCAGGCACGCGGCGTCGGTTGGGTTGGAGCGCGTGCCGTTGTGCAGCATCTGTTGTTGGCCGGACCGAGGGCCACCCCGCGGTGCGCCGCCGAGCCGTGTGCTAGGCGGGTGCCGTGCGTCGTCGCCGGTGGAAAGTTCCGTTCCTTGCTATCAAGCGCACGCGTGCGTGAGTCCTAGCCGGCCGCACCCCAGCGCGCCTTGGCCATGACCTCGCCGTGGTGTCGCCCAGCGCGTCGGTCCTTGGCGACGCGCGCGCGCGCCGCGGCCGGTGTTCGGACGCCGGCCGTCGCGCCGTGAGTTTGGTTTTGCTTGATTGTGCGTGCGGTGTCACGAGCCGAGCGCGCACCGGCGCACGGGCTCGGCTCGCCGCGCCGCAGAACGTGCGCAAGAACGTGGCGTCGCCGTCTACCGGCGCCGCGTGCTACTCGCCGCTCCATCCTGTGAACCGGCCTTCGAGCCGATGCGTCCGTGAGCTGAGTGATAAGGGGTGGGGGTGGGAGAACTGGAGGGCACCCCAGCGCCGAGTCCCAACCCCGCACCGTCGCCCCCGCCGCCGGTGCGCGCGCGCGGTGATGCCGCGCGGGCGTGAAATCGAGAGGGCCTTCGAGCCATTTTCCCTACCGCCGGGGAGCTCGCGCGAACACCCGGCACCCGACGCCGCCGCACCCCGGCGCGAGGCCGGGACGCCGCCGCCACCACCGATGCCGGTGGGAAGGCTGCGCCGCTGCGGGGCGCGGCGGGCGCCTAAGGGAGGGGCGAGCCCCTTACCCCAGCCGCTTCAGTGTGAAAGGCTGATGGGCCTTAAGCGGCACCCGGCCCACCGGGGAGCTGTGGAAGGGCCCAACGTGTAGGATGAGGCCACAACCAGTAGACCAGGGTGGTTTTCTGAACTTCACTCGCCTGGGCCCGATGGACCGAGCCCAGAGGGCCGCTGTCGGCCCAGTAGCCCTTTCAGCTCACCTTCGGCCCAGGAAACGGCGAATGCTGACGTCATGCTGACGTCAGCGGCGTTTTTCTCAAAACCCCTTTTTCTTTTCTGTTTTAAATTCCAGAAATGGTTTTGACCTTTAAAAATTCATAACTTTGTATGGAAAGCTTAGAAAAATATAAAACTAATTTCTATAATTCCGTAATTTCGAAACCTTGCTGATTGTAGGTAGTTCGGGTTCTTTTGGATCTTCTAAATTGGTTCTTATTTGGAGTTATTGCTTAGATGTGCACCGTTTTCTTATTTTCGCGTCGAATCTCGTGCCGCAGACCCGAGCTTCGACCAGGAGGACGTGGAGGACCCCGAGTACACTGCTCCAGACAGCGACTGCTTCAACGGCAACGAAGGTGTCATGTCACTCCCAACCATATAGATCCCATGTTGTTAAATAGCTACTAGTGCTTAACTTTAATGCATTGATCTGATGAATTGCATAACCCGTTTAATGGCCATGCCTTGATGCTTTGTTATACCCTGTTTCCTTGTTCTACCTGCGGGACTAGCTACAGACCCCTAGCTAGTCCCTTACCTCAACTATCCATACTTTTGTTGTTTGATTATGGATGGTACTCTGGGCTTGGACTGAGACGTGGATATCTCGGTGTGTTTCTAGCGTGCGTTCTGGGTGCGTATCTCCTTGCTGTGTTTTGGCGGGAGCGAGCCGCTTGGTTACTTGTGAACGGCTGCCGAGGGAAGATGCGATCTAGCCTCTTACCCGAGGGTCGTGTCGTGTGGGATGGAGTTGGTGAGTGCTCGCTCTCGGCCCCTTAAGGACCGATCGTCAGATGACCTTGCTTCGGATGACTATTTTCGTACAGACCGCCCGCCTTGTATTGGGCGGGGGTGCGGGGTGAGACTTGTAGTGGATAGCACCCCCTCCCCGTAGGAGGATCGGTGTGATCGTGTCGGGAGTGGTCTTTCCCTCCTTAGTAGACTTTGCCCGGCGAGGCCGGGGGAAGGGTTCCACGGCTTCGAGGGACCTCTCGCGGGTAGTATGAGCTCTGCCGCGGAGGCTGGGCCAGGCTCGGAGACGCAGGAGGGTACTATCCACTTACTTGGCCTCTAGCCGTATGGTAGGGTCGGGTACCGGTGACGGCCGGTTCCGGTCCTATTCGGGCGGGTACAGTTGTACAACCTCTGCAGAGTGTTAAACCTATAGCTATAGTCCGTGTCCACTGGTCATGGACAGTCTTTCGATCTCTCACCTGACTAGATACACTTCTCTTGTGCTTCTTCTCTCCCCCCGAGTGTGTGAGCCGGCTTCGGCCGTTGAGATGTGGGGATAGGAGCCGGTGGGCCCCACATCGCGGATGAGAGTTGGGTTCGGATCGTGGTTGAGATCCGGAGTTTTGGTGTGGAATTCCTTGAGCGGGGTGTGGACCCCCGAGGTGTGGACCTCGGAAGCGGAAGCTTCCCCCGAGGTGTGGACCTCCTAGCCGTATTCTCGCTTACCTTGTACGTCGCAATGCTTTGCTTTGCTTAAGCTTTCTACGGCCGCATTAGGGATATCTCATGCATAGTAGAATATACACCGCTTTTGCCTCTTTGTTGGGAAGCTGACATGACCTACCCGCTTATCGGGTAGACCCTGGTGCCTCTGACGCAGAGCCGGACTACGACTTCGACAACGACGGATGGGTGGACTAGAGCTCTTCCTACACTTGAGCTGCCTGCGGATATGGAGTTTCCCGCGCTTTCATGGAGCCGCTGCTAGACGTTTTATTTATGTTTGACTCAGTCCGATGGACTTGTACCCGGCATGTGCCGAAGAGATGTACTCTGATTAATGTAATAAAATAAATGTTGTGCTCTACATTGCGGTTTTTATCTTTTTGTATGGATTTTGGCATCGCTGAGACAGGGATTGCACGTGGTAGCCCTCTTGGGAGTACCACCAAGGTGCTAAGAGTCGGGTTTCCGTTCGCGGAAATCCGGGTCGTTTCAGTTGGTACCAGAGCCATGCTTGACTGTAGTACGAGCCCCAGGAATGGTCGCTAGTTTAGGAAGCCGTTTCTGAACCTTGAAACTTTATATAAACCCCTTGGCTTCCGTATGTATATAACTATACTTATATATATGCATTACCTTGATTAATTTTCACTAACTACCTTACTAACTACGCTCTAACAACGTTGTGCAGATGGCGGAGAGAGCGTGGGTTCCTCTGGAGTCGGACGGCAGGAGGTACGGAGGCTTCTGCCGCTTGCTGAGGGAGTGCCTGGAGGCAGCTGGAGTGGGGACCGACCGAGTCAGCTACAAGGGGAGGACCATGGGGCACATGGAGCAGTCTGCCACTTTTCTGACCGTTACGGTACCGGCGGACCCACGGGTGCCAGAGTTCAAGGAGGTCAAGGTGCACTGCTACGAGAGTTCGACCATGGAGGCACACCAGTCTAGCGCACGCCGAGCTCTCAAGATGGTTTGTGTCCAGCTGGGGAGAAGCTTAAGGACACCCCGTTCAGCGTGCTTCCGACAGGAGTCTACGACCCGAGCCGCTGGGACACGAGCGACCGAGCGCAGTACCTTGAGGTGACTTCAGTGGAGGAGGACAAGATGATGCTCGCAGCCAGACGGTGCATCCTGGCTCAGGACCAGGCGCTTTTCTGGGCAGACAATGAGATCGCGTACCTGAGATGGAAGTGGGATGGTAGTCTGCAGCGGGTTCAGGACCTGGAGATGGAGAGAGAGGATTCGCTCGACCAGTTGGAGGAGTCGCACGAGAGGAACGGAGAGCTGGTACGGCCTTGGACCGGCGGCCGGCGGAGCGCACCGAGAGGGACGCCAGGAGGATCGCTACACTGGAGGCACGGCTGAGGACAGAGCAGGAGTTGCACCGGGCTACAGTGGAGGCCACACGTGAGGACAGAGTGAGGCTTGCAGAGGCGAGGGACCAGTTGGAGTCGGTTGGAGCTGCAGCAGCTGACTATCAAGTAAAGATGTGGGATCTCCAGGAGGCGAGTCGACACAACTACCACCACTTGTGTTACCTCGGTGGACTGGTCTACGAGGAGAGAGACCGAGCAGCCAGGACCCGCACGGCCTGGGAGCGTTCCGACCAGCGAGAGGCCGAGAGAGTTGGAGGAGCTCTCCGCGCGGCACCGCCACCCAAGAAGAGGCCACGACCGAGGACAGAGACCTTCGAGCTACCCCCGACACTCCTACCACGTGTACGCCCGTACCCGAGAGGTTCTCAGGACACAGCAGAGATGGACCGTGCTCTTCAGGATACCCGAGACTACTACGGAGGACCGGCGATCAGGGTGCCGGGTTACCCAGGGACTCACTCACCGCCGTTCTACTCGGTTCCACCAGACTCCAGCCCAGAGGCACCTCAGTGTACCCCGTGATGGGAATAGAGATCTAGCAGTAGATTCTGAGTCGATGTAATGAGTTAGATGTCATGTTGTCGCTTATGTTGTCATGCCTGTAGTAGCTACCCCATGACGTACCATGCGTTAGCGTGATGTGTTGCCGTGCACCCTCGAAGGTTGTTGGAGTAAACCTCGAGATGCACCCCTTTTGTATGGTGGCATTGATTGAGTGACATGGATCTTCATGGTTTCTTTCGGATTTCATGCTTCTTTATGTCTGTATGAATTCTTTGACTGTTAGCAGGATTACTCCTTTATAGTTAATAACCTTAATAGATATATTCTCCCTACCACTACCGACTCTTGCAAGCCGGGAACGGATGTCGGGAGCAAGGAGGTCCGGCGACTCTCGGCCCGTTTCGAGGAGGTCGGCCGGGGACGACGGAGGGGAGGATGCCCCTAACCCGGCGGCGGGAGCGAGAGGCCGCGGACGCCGTGGAGGTCACGCGCCACGTGGCGGGCTCCGCGGAGGCCCGGCGGCCGCGGAGGCCGAGGAGGCCGAGTTGGCGGTCGAGGATCCGCGCACGACGACGAGGGAGCTCGGGGAGCGGGAGCTCGAGCACGAGCGGTACCCCCGGCTCGAGGGAGGAGCGAGGCCGGGCTCAGGGACACGAGGTGCCACCACCGCCACCTCCCCCGAACTTGGCCGACGTGATGGCAGTGCAGACCCAGCTGATGCAGACGATCACCCAGTTGCTAGCTCAGAACAACAACAACAACCACAGGGGTCAGAACCGCAACGCGCCAGAGGGTTTCCAGAAGAAGGTTGAGAACTTCAACAAGCTGCGACCGCCTACTTTCGGCCACTCAGCAGACCCGATGGACGCAGACAACTGGCTACATGAGATTGAGAAGAAGCTGGAGTTGATTGAGCTCACTGAGGAGGAGTGTGTGACCGTGGCCGCGCACCAGCTGGTCGGCACAGCCAGTGCGTGGTGGGACAGCTACTGTGACTCGCACCGGGACCCGTTGCACATCGGGTGGGACGAGTTTGTGGAGGCCTTCCGGAGCCACCACATCCCGGAGGGCAAGGATGGACGGGGAAGGCCGACGAGTTCGAGCACCTCAAGATGGGAAACATGTCAGTGCAGGAGTACGCCAACCGCTACCAGGAGCTGATGAGGTACGTGCCAGACGACACCGACACAGAGAAGAAGAAGGTCTACTGGTTCAGGAAGGGGCTGCACAAGGGGATGGCACACCACTTGTCCGCACACGACTGCCCGACACTTCGCTCCATTATCGACAAGGCACTGATCGTGGAGAGGTCAAGGCTTGAGTACATGGAGGTTCGTGGAAACAAGTCCAAGTGCACAGACCAGGCAGGACGCTCAGGACCACCACAGAGGCAGTGGACAGGTTACGCTCAGGGCCACCAGTCACAGCAGAGGCACCACGTTACTCAGTCTCAGCCGCAGAGCAGAGCCAACCCAGGCGGGAGTGGAGGACAGAACAGCTGGAAACCAAGGCCACCACCGCAGTCAGCAGACAGATCCAAGGTGACTTGCTTCAACTGCCGTCAGGTTGGGCACAAGTCGTTCGAGTGTCCACAGCAGGCACCACCGGGGAGTCAGAACCGCAGCTCTCAGTTCCAGACCCCAGCCAAGCCACCAGCCACCGGAGGACAACGCCACCCCGTACACAGCAGAGGACTGCTCAGCCGCCAGCTACACGAGGCCGTCTGAACCACCTCACCGCCGAGGATGCAGCAGCCGCACCCGACGTCACACTTGGTGAGTTCCTTGTTGACTCAGTTTTGGCAACTGTTTTGTTCGATACTGGAGCTCAGTTTTCGTATATTTTTACCAAGTTTGCTAACGAAAGGTCTTTACCAACTAAGCCTCGACCAAGGCCTATCTTGACTAGCTCTCCGCTAGGAGAGAAGAGGAGTACGTTAGAATGCAGGGGAGTGAGGATGGTGTTTGAAGGGCAACAGTTCACGGCAGACTTGACAGTTTTGGAGTCTATCGGGATAGACGTGATCCTAGGGATGGATTGGTTGGCAAAGCACAACGGGATAGTCTCTTGCAACCCCAGAGTTATACAGCTAGAACACCCCAGTGGAACTATAGTGCAGATCAAGCCACAGAGTCCGAAGGCTGCTACGATGATGTGCAACATGAGTGGGAAAGAGATTGAAGAAATCCCAGTGGTCCATGAGTTTCCGGACGTGTTCCCAGAGGAGCTTACGGAGTTACCCCTAGACCGGGACGTGGAGTTCGTGATTGAGCTGATGCCGGGGGCGGGGCCCGTTGCAAAGAGTCCTTACCAGATGTCGTCCAACGAGCTGGACGAGTTGAAGAAACAGCTCAAGAAGCTGCTCGAGCAAGGGTTTGTTCGGCCGAGTGCCTCACCGTGGGGTTCGCCAGTGCTCTTCGTGGAGAAGAAAGACGGCACAAAGAGGATGTGCATTGACTACTCCACGTTCAACTCGATGACAATCAAGAACAAGTACCCGCTACCCAGAATCGAGGACCTGCTGGATAGGCTCAAAAAGGCAAGGTTCTTCTCCAAGATCGACTTGAGGTCAGGTTACCACCAGATGAAAATCCGAGAGCAGGATATTCCCAAGACAGCCTTCACCACACGTTACGACTTGTACGAGTTCGTGGTGGTTTCCTTCGGGCTGACCAACGCCCCTGCGTACTTCATGAACTTAATGAACAAGGTCTTCATGGAAGAGTTGGACAGGTTTGTAGTGGTGTTTATCGACGATATCCTGATCTACTCTGAGACCACGGAGGAGCACGAGGAGCACCTGAGGGTCGTGCTAGAGAGGTTGAGGCGAGCGAACCGTACGCCAAGTTCGGCAAGTGCGAGTTCCGGATGGAGAAGGTCGCGTTCTTGGGGCACGTGTTGTCGGCGGAGGGGATAGCCGTGGACCCGTCCAAGGTTGAGTCGGTGACCAAGTGGGAGCAGCCCGTTGAATGTGACGGACGTCGGGGAGCTTCCTTGGGGTGGGGAGGTTACTACCGAAGGTTCATTGAGAACTTTTCCAAGATCGCAAAGCCAATGACAGAGTTGCTCAAGAACAACACAAAGTTCGAGTGGTCGAAGCGTGTGAGAAGAGCTTCCGGGAGGCCGAAAAGGTGACTCACCACAGCCCCAGTGCTTACCTTGCCAGATATCAAGAAAGACTTTGTGGTCTACTGTGACGCTTCAAGGCAAGGACTCGGTTGTGTGCTGATGCAGGAAGGGAAAGTTGTGGCGTACGCTTCCAGGCAGCTGAAGAAGCACGAGGAAAACTACCCGACCCACGACTTGGAGTTGGCAGCTGTTGTGCATGCACTCAAGATCTGGAGACACTACCTGATAGGGAACAAGTGTGAACTGTTTTCCGACCACAAGAGCCTGAAGTACTTCTTTACACAGACAGAGTTGAACATGAGGCAGAGGCGATGGTTAGAGCTGATCAAGGGCTACGACGTCGAGATCAACTACCACCCAAGTAAAGCCAATGTCGTGGCAGATGCACTGAGCCGGAAAACATATTGCAACAACCTCATGGTAAGAGAAGAGCAACCTGCTCTGCACGAAGATCTAGAAAAGCTGAGAATCGAAATTGTAGACCAAGGCCAAGTCAACGTGATGCAAGTGACCTATGACATGGAGGAACGAATCCGTACAGCCTAGAAGGTGTGTGCAGAAGTCAAAGCTTTGCGAGAACTAATGAAGCAGGGCAAAGCAGAGGACTACCGGTTAGATGAACAGGGCACCGTGTGGTTGAAAGAACGGATCTGTGTACCACAAGACAGGGCACTCCGGGAGCAGATCATGAGGGAAGCTCACGACTCGAGGTACTCGATCCACCCGGGGAGCACCAAGATGTACAGAGATCTGAAGATCAGGTACTGGTGGAAGGATATGAAGAAGTATATAGCACACTACGTGGCCTGTTGCGACACCTGTAGCAGAGTAAAGATTGAACACCAGAAACCTGCTGGTCTGTTGAAGCCGTTGGCTATTCCAGTTTGGAAGTGGGAGGACATTTCCATGGACTTTGTGGTGGGACTTCCTCGAACACCAAGAGGAAATGACTCAGTTTGGGTCATAGTGGACAGGCTGACCAAAGTGGCTCACTTTGTGCCGGTAAAGACCCGGTACGCAACCGAGAAATTGGCAGAACTGTACGTAGAGCACATACTCAGGCTGCAGGGGGCATCCAGAAGTATTGTATCTGATCGAGGGCCACAGTTTGTCTCCAAGTTTTGGAAGAGCTTCCACAAGCTTATGGGCACCACCCTTAGCTACAGCACAGCTTTTCACCCACAGACAGATGTGTCGGTGTTTTAGACCGGCAAACCTAGCAAGGGGTACCCGAGGTAGTAGATTGTGCGGTGAGGATCGTGATCGGTTGACCGAGAGCTCGAAGGTATGCGCAAGGACACGGGACACAAGATTTATACAGGTTCGGGCTGCCAAGGTGGCGATCCCTATGTCCTGTTTGGGGGATCAAGTATGGCGCCCTGCGCTTGGTGTTGTTTGTCCCCGGAGGGATTGGGCCTGTGCGGCTAGGTACCCGGCCCTCCTTTATATAGTCCAGGGGGCGGGTTCCTAGTCGGTTACAAGGCAGGAGTCCTAGTAGGAGTACACAGAGCGAGTCCTAGTAGGAGTACAGGGGAATTCTACCAGGAGTCCGTCTTCTACTATTCTTCCTTCCTTGCATGAGTACCCGGGGAGTATGCCCGACAAGCCCCCGAGCACGTTGGAGTCGAGAGAAGTTGTTCGAGTAGTCTTGAAGCCTCTTCGAGTAGTTCTTGAGCGTCCTCGAGTACTGCTTGGAGAAGTCTTCAATAGTACTTGAACTGCCGCGAGGCTGGAAGGTGGTCCAGCTCATCAGTCTTGAAAAAATTTGAAATCCGACTTGAATGATGGGTGTAGCATAGCAGCCCCCGAGCCTTGAAATGATTAGGTAATCAATCCAAGGGTCTTCAGTGTTCGCGAAGCCATCATCCGAGTACTCTTGCAGCGTGTAGCCCCCGAGATAAGAGAGCTGTATGAGCCACGTCGAGTAGTGATTGGTGAGGAGCCCCCGAGCTCGAGAGCGAGCGAAGCATGCTGAAGTTATCTTCAAGTAGCCCCCGAGCCGGGAGAGATTCCAAGTAGCGCTTTGGCGTCGAGCCGTGGAGCTTGAGAAGTAGTCGTGCCGTCAGAGCGGACTTTAGAATGCGACTTAAAAACCGAAGTCGACTTTGTGCCGCGTGGAGCGGACTTTGAGGTGCGACTTGAAAACCGAAGTCGACTTTGTGCCCCGTGGAGCGGACTTTGATATGCGACTTTAGAAGTCAACTTTAGTTGCCGCGTAGAGCGGACTTTGATATGCGACTTTAGAAATCGAATTTAGGATGCCGCGCGGAGCGGACTTTGATATGCGACTTTAGAAGTCGACTTTAGTTGCCGCGTAGAGCGGACTTTAGGTGCGACTGCAGTAGTCGACTTTGTGCCACGCGGGGTGGACTTACGATGCAAAAAACAAAAAGCACTTTCCGGAAAGCCAAAGCGAATAAAAAATCAGAAAAAACGAGTAGTTTTGCCGCCGGAGCGGGCTTAAGATTGCGACCGGAGTCGGCTTGTGCCACCGGAGTGGGCTTAAGTACCTGAGCCATAGACCCAAGGTACAGTTGCCGCCGGAGCGGGCTTGTGCCACCGGAGTGGGCTTGGATGCGACCGTTAGCGTCGACTTGTGCCACCGGAGTGGGCTTAAGTACCTGAGCCATGGATTTCAGACCCAAGGTACAGTTGCCGCCAGAGCGGGCTTGAAGGTGCGACCGGAGTCGACTTGTGCCACCGGAGTGGGCTTAAGTACCTGAGCCATGGATTTCAGACCCAAGGTACGATTGCCGCCGGAGCGGGCTTGAAGGTGCGACCGGAGTCGACTTGTGCCACCGGAGTGGGCTTAAGTACCTGAGCCATGGATTTCAGACCCAAGGTACGATTGCCGCCGGAGCGGGCTTGAAGGTGCGACCGGAGTCGGCTTGTGTACCTAGGCCATGGATTTCAGACCCAAGGTACGGGTGCCACCGTAGTGGACTTGAAGGTGCGACCGGAGTCGACTTGCGTACCTGGGCCATGGATTTCAGACCCAAGGTACGGGTGCCACCGTAGTGGACTTGAAGGTGCGGCCGGAGTCGACTTGCGTACACGGGCCATGGATTTCAGACCCAAGGTACGGAGCGTGAGTACTTAGGGCACTTGGACCCATGGTACAGAGCGTGAAGACCACGTGCAGCTAGGTTCCATCGTCGCCAGGACCCGAGGGCCGCTTACAGCTAGGTTCCATCGAAGCTTACACACGTAGTATGCCACTGAAGCAGGCGAAGATGCGACCGGAGTCGACTTTAAGATGCCGCACGGAGCGGACTTTAGAATGCGACTTTAGAAGTCGACTTTAGATTGCCGCACGTAGCGGACTTTAGAAACTGCCTCCTAGGGATAGCCCCCGAGTTGATGAAGTAGACTCGCGGCGACTTGATTGATATGCCCCAAGAGTAGTCGGCGAGTGTAGCTCCCGTGAAAACCCGCCGAGAAGCATACACAAATGAGTAGTCGGCAAGTAGTCCTACATGATGAGGAGAACAAGCCAAGAGAACAGTAATCATTTAGATAAATGACTTAGCTGTTGCTGCCTGGGCAGACTAATGATGAAGCCGTGGCGATCAGCGATGGAGCCGCGACAATTGTTGTTGAAGTCGACTAGTCAGAGTTGATTCCGGCTAGTTGCTGGGGGCGTGACTGCCGTTCTCGACTAGTTTGGAAAACTAGTCGAGATGAATGGTCGACGCGATGCGACCGAGGAAGACGACGTCATGGCAGCATGCGGCGCACTCGAAGTAGAGCCAGTGTTGCCGCGAGACAAGTAGTCACCACGCACGGCATGGCTCAAGTAGAGCCAGCGTGGCCGCAAGACGAAGTCGTGGCGCACGGAGTAGTCGATGATGAGCTGTGTGACGGGCTGCGCGACGTGCCGAGGCACCCGGACGCGTAGTGTAGGCGGAGTAGTCGACAACGAGTAGTCGACGACGAGCAGCACGACGAGCCGCGTGACGAGCCGCGCGACGTGCCGAGGCACCCGACGCGTGGCGGAGACGAAGTAGTCGACGACGAGCCGGCGTGAGGCGGAGTAGTCGACGACGAGCGGCACGACGAGCCGCGTGACGAGCCGCGCGAGGTGCCGAGGCACCCGGACGCGCGGCGGAGGTGAAGTAGTCGACGACGAGCCCGGGAGTAGTCGACGATGAGCGGAGCGACGAGCCGCAAGACGAGTCGCGCGACGTGCCGAGGCACCCGCACGCGCGCGCGGCGAGGCAAAGTAGTCGACGACGACGAGCCGCGCGAGGCGGAGTAGTCGACGACGAGCGGTGCGACAAGCCACGGACGAGCCGCGCGATGTGCCGAGGCACCCGACGCGCGGCGGAGACAAAGTAGTCGACGACGAGACCGGAGTAGTCGGCGACGAGCGGCGCGACGAGCCGCATGATGAGCCGCGCGACGTGCCGAGGCACCCCGACGCGCGGCGTAGTCGAAGTAGTCGACGATGAGCTCGCGCGAGGCGGAGTAGTCCACGACGAGCGGCGCGACAAGCCGCGTGACGAGCCGCGCGACGTGTCGAGGCACCGGACGCGCGGCGGAGGTGAAGTAGTCGACGACGAGCCGCATGACGAGCCGCGCGACGTGCCGAGGCACCCGGACGCGCGGCGGAGGTAAAGTAGTCGACGACGAGCCCGGAGTAGTCAACGATGAGCAGCGCGACAAGCCGCGTGACGAGACGCGCGACGTGCCGAAGCAACCGGAAGCGCGGCGTAGGAAGATTGATTCCGCTTTGACAAGAGCAAGGCGACTTGCTTCAATGGATCTCGGCGAGTCGACGAGTGGATTGATCTTGTTGACGAGGGTCCTTCGAATTCGCCCGGTGGTGATGATCACCCCTACCTGGCGCGCCAGCTGTCGGTGTTTTAGACCGGCAAACCTACCAAGGGGTACCCGAGGTAGTAGATTGTGCGGTGAGGATCGTGATCGGTTGACCGAGAACTCGAAGGTATGCGCAAGGACACAGGACACAAGATTTATACAGGTTCGGGCTGCCAAGGTGGTGATCCCTACGTCCTGTTTGGGGGATCAAGTATGGCGCCCTGCGCTTGGTGTTGTTTGTCCCCGGAGGGATTGGGCCTGTGCGGCTAGGTACCCGGCCCTCCTTTATATAGTCCAGGGGGCGGGTTCCTAGTCGGTTACAAGGCAGGAGTCCTAGTAGGAGTACACAGAGCGAGTCCTAGTAGGAGTACAGGGGAATTCTACCAGGAGTCCGTCTTCTACTATTCTTCCTTCCTTGCATGAGTACCCGGGGAGTATGCCCGACAAGATGGTCAGACAGAGAGGGTCAACCAGGTGTTGGAGGATATGCTACGAGCGTGTGCACTCACCTATGGCACCGATTGGGAGAGCAGTTTGTCGTTCGCAGAGTTCTCGTACAACAACAGCTTTCAAGCAAGTCTCCGGATGGCTCCCTTTGAGGCCCTGTACGGGCGGAAGTGCAGGACCCCGCTAGCTTGGTCAGAGGTGGGAGAACGAGCACTGTTTGGACCAGCAATCATTGAGGAAGCAGAGGAAAAAGTAGAGAAAGTTCGCGAGAACTTGAAGATCGCTCAGAGCCGTTAGAAGAGCTATGCCTACAAAAGAAGGAGGGAGTTGGCTTTTGCAATTGGCGACCGAGTGTACCTGAAGGTCTCTCCGCTCCGAGGGACTAAAAGGTTCTTGGTGAAAGGAAAGCTTGCACCGAGGTACGTAGGACCGTACCCTATCACCCGAAGGATTGGAAGTTTGGCCTACCAGCTTGCGCTACCCGAGGCAATGGCAGGAGTACACCCAGTGTTTCACGTGTCACAGCTGAAGAAGAGTGAGAAGGCAGTGGAGGCTAAGCAAGTGCCCATGGAGTTGCTCGACTTGCAAGACAACCTTGAGTATGCAGAGTATTCTGAGAAAATCTTGGACCGAGCCGTCAAGGAGACAAGGAGAACAACCATTCCTTTCTGTAGAGTGTTGTGGAGCATCCATACAGAGCGAGAAGCAACATGGGAGAAGGAAGCTGATCTCAGGAAAGAGTACCCTCACTTGTTCACGGAGGAGGTCGAGGACTAAATCTCGAGGACGAGATTCTCGGTGGTGGGGGAGAATGTAACAACCCAGGATTTTAGGTGTGTAATTTTTGCAAAAAATTAAAACTTTTTGATTGAACTTGAGTGCTATCAATTTTTGAGCCAAATTGCTAGCCCTTCTCTAAATTCTCCACCAACTTATCCCATTTATAAAAACATATATTCAAATTATGGTAAAATACGTGAGTTGGTTTTTCTCTGGTTTATTTGGAGTTCAAATGTGTGTAGTTTGAATTTGAGTGGGAATCAAATTCAAACTCTAATTCTAAAGCTTGTTCTTTTTATTGGCAAAATGGCAAACCTGTGAACCGGGCCGCTTCTTCCTTTCTTTCTAATCCAACCGGCCCAGCCCACGAACCCTTCCGGCCCAATTAAGCCGCGCAGCCCACCTTACCTTCTCAGTCTCTGTCGCGTGGGCCCCGCTTGACAGCTCCCTTATCTTCACCCACCTGCCTAGTCACCGAGCCGCCCCTGCGCCGCCGGTCTCGCCGCACCCGCCCGCGCGGGGCGGGGCGCGGCCGGGCCGCCCGGCCCGGCACGCACGCCGAGGGGCCGGCGCGCCCGCACGCAAATCGAGCCGGGGCCGGGGAGGAAAAGCCTCTTTTACCCCCGCGCCCAACCCCCTTGTGCCCGCGGTCGTGCAGAGAGGAGGCGGCGCCGCCACGGGCGCCCGGGCAGCCCAGGCCGGGGCAGCACAGGGAATTCGCCCTGTCCCTTGCGGTGCCCGGGTTCAAAAGCAGGGGGGAGGTAGAGGGCTTGTAGTCCACCGCCACCAACCCACATTGGGGTTTTGCCCCTTTCCAGTGCCGCGCCGCCGTTAGGGAAGAGGAAGGGGGAGGTAGAGGAAGAGGGGGAGGGGCGGTGGAAGACCGTGCGCAGCGCGCCGCCGCGCGTCGGCTCGCCGAGGCGTGACGGGGACGCGAGGAGCCGGACGAGGGAGGCGCCGCTCGTGACCGCGGGGGAGCCGGACCGAGCAGACGCCGCCGTGAACACCGACGCCGCGCCGCCACCCACACCAAGCCTGCGACGTCTACACCGCCGACCCGCTGTGAGTGCCGTGACCACCCCCTTCTCCTTGCGTCGGTCACTTATCTTGTTCTTGCCTGTGCGCGTGCCTTCGTGCCGCCGAACGTCAGTGGCATCGCCGTTCTTCCAAGAACGCGCGGCGACCCGTGCTGCTCATGACGCGCCGCCGCGCCGTGGCCACCCCGTGCACGCGGCGTCGGTTGGGTTGGAGCGCGTGCCGTTGTGCAGCATCTGTTGTTGGCCGGACCGAGGGCCACCCCGCGGTGCGCCGCCGAGCCGTGTGCTAGGCGGGTGCCGTGCATCGTCGCCGGTGGAAAGTTCCGTTCCTTGCTATCAAGCGCACGCGTGCGTGAGTCCTAGCCGGCCGCACCCCGGCCGCGCCTTGGCCATGACCTCGCCGTGGTGTCGCCCGGCCGCGTCGGTCCTTGGCGACGCGCCGCGCGCCGCGGCCGGTGTTCCGGACGCCGGCCGTCGCGCCGTGAGTTTGGTTTTGCTTGATTGTGCGTGCGGGTGTCACGAGCCGAGCGTGCACCGGCGCCCCGGCTCGGCTCGCCACGCCGCGAGAACGTGCGCAAGAACGTGGCGTCGCCGTCTACCGGCGCCGCGTGCTACTCGCCGCTCCATCCCCGTGAACCGGCCTTCGAGCCGATGCGTCCGTGAGCCGAGTGATAAGGGGTGGGAGAACTGGAGGGCACCCCAGCGCCGAGTCCCAACCCCGCATCGTCGCCCCGCCGCCGGTGCGCGCGCCGGTGATGCCGCGCCGGCGTGAAATCGAGAGGGCCTTCGAGCCATTTTCCCTACCCGCAGAGCTCGCGCGAACACCGGCACCCGACGCGCCGCACCCCGCCGCGAGGCCGGGATGCCGCCGCCACCACCGATGCCGGTGGGAAGGGCCGCGCCGCCGGCGGGCGCGGCGGGCGCCTAAGGGAGGGGCGAGCCCCTTACCCCGGCCGCTTCAGTGTGAAAGGCTGATGGGCCTTAAGTGGCACCCGGCCCACCGGGGAGCTGTGGAAGGGCCCAACGTGTAGGATGAGGCCACAACCAGTAGACCAGGGTGGTTTTCTGAACTTCACTCGCCTGGGCCCGATGGACCGAGCCCAGAGGGCCGCTGTCGGCCCAGTAGCCCTTTCAGCTCACCTTCGGCCCAGGAAACGGCGAACGCTGACGTCATGCTGACGTCAGCGGCGTTTTTCTCAAAACCCCTTTTTCTTTTCTGTTTTAAATTCCAGAAATGGTTTTGACCTTTAAAAATTCATAACTTTGTATGGAAAGCTTAGAAAAATATAAAACTAATTTCTATAATTCCGTAATTTCGAAACCTTGCTGATTGTAGGTAGTTCGGGTTCTTTTGGATCTTCTAAATTGGTTCTTATTTGGAGTTATTGCTTAGATGTGCACCGTTTTCTTATTTTCGCGTCGAATCTCGTGCCGCAGACCCGAGCTTCGACCAGGAGGACGTGGAGGACCCCGAGTACACTGCTCCAGACAGCGACTGCTTCAACGGCAACGAAGGTGTCATGTCACTCCCAACCATATAGATCCCATGTTGTTAAATAGCTGCTAGTGCTTAACTTTAATGCATTGATCTGATGAATTGCATAACCCGTTTAATGGCCATGCCTTGATGCTTTGTTATACCTTGTTTCCTTGTTCTACCTGCGGGACTAGCTACAGACCCCTAGCTAGTCCCTTACCTCAACTATCCATACTTTTGTTGTTTGATTATGGATGGTACTCTGGGCTTGGACTGAGACGTGGATATCTCGGTGTGTTTCTAGCGTGCGTTCTGGGTGCGTATCTCCTTGCTGTGTTTTGGCGGGAGCGAGCCGCTTGGTTACTTGTGAACGGCTGCCGAGGGAAGATGCGATCTGGCATCTTACCCGAGGGTCGTGTCGTGTGGGATGGAGTTGGTGAGTGCTCGCTCTCGGCCCCTTAAGGACCGATCGTCAGATGACCTTGCTTCGGATGACTATTTTCGTACAGACCGCCCGCCTTGTATTGGGCGGGGGTGCGGGGTGAGACTTGTAGTGGATAGCACCCTCTCCCCGTAGGAGGATCGGTGTGATCGTGTCGGGAGTGGTCTTTCCCTCCTTAGTAGACTTTGCCCCGGCGAGGCCGGGGAAGGGTTCCACAGCTTCGAGGGACCTCTCGCGGGTAGTATGAGCTCTGCCGCGGAGGCTGGGCCAGGCTCGGAGACGCAGGAGGGTACTATCCACTTACTTGGCCTCCAGCCGTATGGTAGGGTCGGCACCGTGACGGCCGGTTCCGGTCCTATTCGGGCGGGTACGGTTGTACAACCTCTCGCAGTGTTAAACCTATAGCTATAGTCCGTGTCCACCGGTTATGGACGAGCTTTCGATCTCTCACCTGACTAGATACACTTCTCTTGTGCTTTTTCTCTCCCCCGAGTGTGTGAGCCCGGCTTCGGCCGTTGAGATGTGGGGATAGGAGCCGGTGGGCCCCACATCGCAGATGAGAGTTGGGTTCTGGATCGTGGTTGAGATTCGGAGTTTTGGTGTGGAATTCCTTGAGCGGTGTGTGGACCCCTGAGGTGTGGACCACAGAAGCGGAAGCTTCCCCGAGGTGTGGACCTCCTAGCTGTATTCTGCTTACCTTGTACGTCGCAATGCTGCTTTGCTTAAGCTTTCTATAGCCAGATTAGGGATATCTCATGCATAGTAGAATATACACCGCTTTTGCCTCTTTGTTGGGCAGCTGACATGACCTACCCGCTTATCGGGTAGACCCTGGTGCCTCTGACGCAGAGCCGGACTACGACTTCGACAACGACGGATGGGTGGACTAGAGCTCTTTCTACACTTGAGCTGCCTGCGGATATGGAGTTTCCCGCGCTTTCATGGAGCCGCTGCTAGACGTTTTATTTATGTTTGACTCAGTCCCGATGGACTTGTACCCGGCATGTGCCGAAGAGATGTACTCTGATTAATGTAATAAAATAAATGTTGTGCTCTACATTGTTGTTTTTATCTTTTTGTATTGATTTTGGCATCGCTGAGACAGGGATTGCACGTGGTAGCCCTCCTGGGACTACCACCGAGGTGCTAAGAGTCGGGTTTCCGTTCGCGGAAATCCGGGTCGTTTCACTGGTGGTGGACGAGGCGGAGGTGTTGTCGAAGATCAGCACAAAAGCCATGAGAGAGAAGTTGAGAGCACTACGTGAAAAACTGGCTTTGGTAACGGGCGTAGATCGCCTTTGGTAACGGGCAATGCGCCCGTTACCGATCAAGTGTTCCAAATAAGGCAAGAAAGGTAACGGGCAGATGCCTGTTACTGATAAGACATATCCGTAACGGGCATTAAACAACGACCGTTACCACAACTAGCCACCAGTCACGTGAAATGGCTATTTCTCTGGGCCCACAGGGACCTTTCGTAACGGGCACCAAAGTAAAGCCCGTTATAGAAGCTCAATATCAGAGACGCCTGATGTGCACCTGTGTCTCCACTATCTTGACGAAATGAGACACATCTATTTCACGCGCGTCTCAACACAACTAGTATTCGTAATGGGCATCAAACAACGACCGTTACCACAACTAGTCACCGGTCACGTGTAATGGCTGTTTCTCTGGGCCCACATGGAACTTTGGTAACGGGCATGAAACAGAGCCCATTACTGTGAAATTAACATCAAAGACACATTCTGTGAACCGGCGTCTCCACTGTCTCGACGAAATGAGACGCATTTGTTTCTACACGCGTCTGCTTTCTCTCTATTAAAGGAGACGCCTGCTTTCAACTTGCGTCTCCTATATCTCGATGAACGGCCAGGTCCTACGGCCCACCGGTCAGGACTGGTAACGGGCTTTTACACTGCCCGTAACATTGTGGGCATTTTTGTAACGGGCTTTCCGAATGAATCCCGTTACTCACTGATCAGTGTTTGTAACGAGCTTTAATTAACACCCGTTATAGTTACAACGGCCACCCTATAGTAACCTGCTCGGTTGCCGCCGGCATCCTGGAACCAGCCAGGATTTGGCAGCCACAAGGGGCTGCAAATTGGAACCAGCTAGGATATGGCACCCACCATAGCAAGGAGACATCACAAACACATTCACATCACAGATATAGGCAAGGCAAGATCACATTTATAGACAAGCTAGGATCACATAAAGTTTCAAGTTACTCTCATTAGGGCTTGTTTGGATGGAGTCATGAGAAAACTGCCTGAACCAGGCAGTATCTGACCCCAACCAAGCAAGCCAAGCAGGTTTCTCGGGCAACAACACCTGACTAAAGAAGACTGAATGAGTTTCAAGTTTTCTCCTTAAGAATGTACTCGCACAACATCTCCCGGACACGCTTTACATCTTCTGTGGAAACATCTACAGGAGGTTTGAAATCCTGCAAAATACAATCATTTATGAGAATACAAGTAGAAATCATTTTCTAAAATCAGATGGATAATATGAGGAGAGGCAAGGTTGAGCATTATTATCTACTTACAGTAGCCTTCATGATGTCAGGTATGTCATCGAGTAGTCTTAACATATGGAATGCCACATGGAATCCACACAAAGAGGATCCTTGTGGCTGCTGAGCACACTGCATCGAGGTACCAAAATGACAAGTTAATGCAGTACCAAATAGGTAAGAAGGGACCATAAAAACCCTCGGTCTTACAGCGAGATTTGTTTTGTGCTTGAGTGTGGCTTTTGGCTTTTTTCTTTCCTTTCATCACTCTGTCTTGTGCATCACCAAAGGCCCTGCATGATCAGCAATACCAATTAGAAACACTAAGAGATTGATTTTTTGTGAACAAAAAATACTGTACCAAAGGCCCTGCATAGTCAGCAATACCAATTAGAAACACTAAGAGATTGAATTTTTGTGAACCAAACCTATAAGAAACTGACCAGTTCAAAACATTTTGGAGGTCTGGGAACTTTAGCGGGGAATGTTGTTTAGCAGAATCTAGATACCAAACCTCTTGGAAGTTCATACAGATGATCAATGTTACCCAGTGGATAGTGCAGTAGGCACCCACCACGTAGTAGTTGTTCATCATTGCATTTGAGATTGCTTTGCCAACTTGCTGAGAACACTGAGAAATATTTGTTGAAGTAAACAAATCTGGATCTAAAAACCCAACACTGATCTGCTTCTCCGTTGCCTTGTCCATCATTTTCCTACAAAAAATCAAATTGTTAGCATGCATGAACTTTGCGGTCAAAATTAAAGAAATATCTTTTTAGGTTTTAAAGGACTTACAATGTCCACAACCTCATGAAGGTAACATCCAGAGAAGCCAGGGTAATAAGGTTAAACATGCTACTGAACTCAATGTTTAACATTAAAGCGCCACAACCACCTTTAAAGTAGTCTTGATCCACCTTTGCTGGAAAGGCAAGTTTATCCTTACCGCGTTACATGACATAAGCATTCAACTTGGCACAATTTGGTCCAGCAGCCTTTACATTTGCTTCTGACAACATAGGTGCACTAGGCTTGTATTTTGGTCGGTCCTGTTCTGTCCCATTAACACAGTTAAGAATCTCATCTTTTGACAGAGGTTTCCTGGCCTAGTTCCCCATCTATAATGGAGATTGCCTGGGCTCCTCCTGCTGTAGAGGCTATTGTACTTGTTGCATCTGCTGCTTAGGGGGAGATTGCCTACGCTCCTCCTCCTCCTGCTGGAGAGGCTGCTGTTTCGTCTATTGCTTATCCTCATGTTGCAACTGCTGCTTAGGCGTAGTTTGCCTGGGCTCCTCCTGCTGTTGTCGACACTCCTGCTGCTGGAGAGGCTGCTATTTCGTCTATTGATTATCTTCAAGTTGCAGCTGCTGCTTAGGCGGAGTTTGCCTGGGCTCCTCCTCCAGTTGTTTTCGATGCTCCTGTTGCGTTGTTTTGCTGATCTACTGCTGCTGTTGAGGCTTCTCCTGCTGACACTGAGCTGCAGCACCTCCATTTGATGTTGTACCCCTGCTACCTATTGCGGCTTCAGGGTTGGGATGTCTCGTCATGGGTGGTATAATGATCTTGTCCTTTGGCCATTGGATCCTTTGAACGAGAGCCGCAGCTAGGGTTGCTACGTCACCCCCATCAATTGGTACAGGAAGAGGGTATTGACTCATATTGGCCCACACATAAGTAGGTTGCACTACAACATATCCATCCTGCACGGTACTGAATGGCATGCCATTTGAGATGGAAAGACTTTCGCTAGTGCGAACTCCACGGTGCCATCCAAAAGGCTGCACACGATTGCCTCTGTCAGCTTATCTATTGTGTCCAGCATAGGTGATCGACTATCACTGTGCACTTCATTCGCTTCGTCACCGTTGGCATTCCAATGATCTTGCTCTCTACCATCTTCCTCCCTGACATGCGCATGTTCTTCCTCATTGTCATGCCCATCTTCTTCCTCAATGCCATCCATATCTTCTTCCTCACTGCTACTGATAGGCGCTAGTAATTGGGAAGGAAGAAGTACATTTTTGGGTATGTTGATGCCTGATAGTCTTAGAGCATGGACAATTGATTTAAATGTTTTGTCTGCCATCACATCATGAGCATAAAACCATTTGTTCCTCTTCTTCCTGTACATTCCAGCGAACTCTTTACCCCAGCCAAGTGAACTAGACACGCGTCGGACCCGACCTCGATGCTCTGGAGTCTCAAGTGCTGCGGTGAGGATATCATCCTCCCTAACCCCAGAGAAAGAACCATCGCTACCCTGAGAGGCAAGTGTTTCACCCTATCTGCTACCCCCACCACCGCAGGGTTACTGAATGTTATGCCCCCACTTCCTTCACTAGTATTCTTCTTCTTCTTCCGTACCTTTGCCCGCAGATAAGGTCTTGAACATCCAGGAAATTGGTCCCAGGGGTTCTGTTTCCCTTCGGCAGCGAGCTTTGCATCCTCCTCCTCCCACTCTTTCCTTTTACCATGATAACCTTTTCTGCCCATCTTGTGTGGCTTATAATGCAATGCTCTCTTTTGTTTCATATCCTAGCTCAATTGCTGAAATGAAGGAGAATTGGTTACCTGCACAAACATGTCCCAGTCTTGTTGCTGCAAAAAGGCATGCTTCACAAAGGGAGTCTCCTCTTCACTCACATATTTTTTTCTTAAATGGGCCTTGAACCTCCATTGCAAGGTTCCAATCTGAGATATAGCTGCCTTAACTTCCTTCTTGTAAACAAATTCTTCCAGATTGGCTGGGTAATCTAGCTTTTCCTCTAAAACTGTGAACAGATGGAACTTCCCATTTTGCAAGAGATCATCAACCGCCTTGTTGATTGACACCCTCTCCCAAGCAATGAGACCACAAAGCAATACAAATATATCCCTCGCAGCATCTGGGGTAGGCCAAAAATTGGCATCAAGTCCAGTTGCAGTCAACTTGTCTTCAGGCCATTTGGTTTGTGTCCTTGACCTGCGGGATCGAGTACTACTCGCAGCGGTCTGTGCTGAGTGACCCTGTGAACAAGGTTCACCGACGATGGGCTGTGCTGATGCACAAGAGGTAGAGGAGTTTGTTGCTGTGGGAGACTGCATAGATGATATGTCAGGTTTGTCAGTAGAGCAACATAAGCAAGACTGAAAATCTAAACTTAATTCTTATTAGATAAATTCGTTTTCTCTGACAGGCAAAATAGCTAATACAGTCGTAAATAAAATCAGCATAAACATACACATTTCATATTTTACTTAATTAGCATACAGGGGTAGGTGCTAACCATTTTGACATGGACACAACAATATGCTTATATATCAAAGCAGAGAATAAATTCCTTCCACTGCTTCCTTGTCCAACTTGAGCAGCGATGGATTGTGTGTTCCATATGTACATGCAACAGGAGGATAAAGCAATGATCATGACATTATATATGACAGTAGTGAAACAACACTCACAACACATCATGACACCAACAATAACAATATATATGACAGGTAGTGAAACAATTAACACTCACAACAAAGCATAAGACAGTCTAGTTATCACTACCTTATAAACCACTGTGATGCAATTCCCACTGACATTATGTGGCCATCAGAATTAAAGTATGCTAATAGGTCCATAACTGTCGATCTGATACATTCAAAGCATAGCAGAATTAAAGTATGTTAACTTGCTTTATGCTTTTCATGAATTCACAGTGCAAAAATTATAGCACCAGGAACATAAAAATGAATTTCAACATTTCATATAACTTCATCTGTTAGCAACAATTTATTCAAAACAGACTTGGAGCAACAAAATACATCCATCAAATCCACAGTCAATCAATTGACGATGAACTATTAAGGCATGTCTCCCTAATCCACCCTGACATGAATATATAGCAGATTGGGTGGACTACATTATAAACCACTGCGATGCAATTCCCAATGACACTACGTGGCCATCAGAATTAAAATATGCTAATAGGTCCAAAGCATAACTATCGATCTAAGCATAGCAGAATTAAAGTATATGCTAACAGGTCCAAAGCATAACTGTCGATCTGGTACATTCAAAGCATAGCAGAATTAAAGTATGCTAACATCCTCGATGCTTTTCATGAATTTACAGTGCAAAAATTGTAGCACCAGGAACATGAAAATGAATTTCAATAGTTCATATAACTACATCTGTTTGCAACAATTTATTCACACAGACTTGGGGCAACAAAATCCATCAGTCAAAACCACAGTCAATCAATTAAAGATGAACTATCTAGGCATGTCTCCCTAATTAATCCACATTGACATGAATATATAGTAGATCGATTTTGGTGGCCGATGAGAGAGAGGGCATTGGGGGTTCAAGCAGGACTAACCTCTGTCGCGAATGAAGTAGTTATTCTCGTGATAGTCGGAGGGGTCGGATCCGCGGCGGCTCGTGGCCTAAGGCGGCCGGCTCGTCGTCGTGGCCGGGGACGATGTCGACGGATCCGCGTCAACCGTCTTTAGGTTGGCCGGACGTACGTCCGCACGCCAGTAACCGCGTCCTCGTCACCGTCGTCACGCAGGGAGCAGTGGGGCTGGAGAAGAGCAGGGCTTCGGCGGGGAGAGAGCGGCGAAGGCGAGCGGGGCGAGCGGGGCGAGTGGCAGCGGCGGTGGGGAGAATGCGGGCGTTGTGTATTTGTCTAGCGAGGAGACGAATATGAATGAGTTTAATGAAACTACTGGCGTGCCCTTGACGGCTCTGTGCAGCAATTGGAATTTTATGGGCAATATAGTAAATATAGGTGGCAAATTTTGAGCAGTCCGCGCACAATTTTCCTGCTAACGCTGACGAGTGGGACAATGTCATGAACGACTATGGTTAGTGAACCCGGATCGCCTTTGTTGGGAGTTGGGTCAGCGGTTTTTTTATTTTCGCTGCTGACACTAATGCGTGGGCCAGCCGCTATTTTCTTTGGAATGAAACATGCTTCCATAAAGTATTAGAGCCCATAAAACCACACCTAAAAGTCATAAAAATAAGAACAATTCATATTTGGACATTTAGTATTTGAATAAAATATCAACAGGCACAAGATTCTTAGAATCTATTTTTACATCCCATGTTAATGATGTAATAATTTGACTAACATCTAGTGTGCTCTAAAAAATCTACAAATTGACTTGCCAACATAATTTGGGTACCTAGACTTTTCTTCGAAATTTCAAATAGTTTCGATGAAGGAATAATATACTTGTGTACAAATGTCTACATCTCTCACATAGTTTCCTAGAATGTTTGCTTGAACATTGAAGTTTTCCACACTTTGCAACTTGTTCGAACTCACATGCATTTGAAAACTTAACAAAACCTTGTGCTCACCTTAAGCTTACGGAATGTAAAGTTCCATCACTAATGGTTGTGTAAAACAAATATTATTTGTATGTTGTACTTACAAAGAACAAAATAAGGCATATAAACATCACTCAACAAATGGAATGTACACTAAACCATGAAATTAATGAATAGATGGTGATTTTAGAAAAAAAATTAGAAAAATATCAAATTTGGACTAATAACGACAAAGAAATACTTGTTACAACATTTGATTGCAGATTAAAAGGAGAAATGGGGACTGTTCTTCATTTGAATAGAACTGGCCCCCACAGTCACTTGAATAGAACAATGGAGGGAGCAGAGGGCACCGCCACCCGCCGCCGCCGCCGCCGTGGCCGCTTCGGTGGTTTTGACACCCAAGAGGGCATCCCAGGTCTCGTCGGCGGCAAATGAGACCACCACAACCTTAGGTTTGACTCACAAACGTGACAAATTAAATATTATCTATCAAAACTGATTAAAAACCAAAATACCGAGAAAATCAAATCCGCGTTTAGTAACATATCTAATAATTTACATTCAAGATAGGTAATTTTCATTGATGCTTGCACCTACATCCCGATGTTCATCCTGCTGACGGCGTACTCCACGGCGGGGTGGCCGAAGCTACGCGTCTAGAGGTCGAACTCATGACGGATGTGACACTCGGTGCTGCAGTAGTGGATGATCTCTTTGGTATCCAGCCCGTAGCGCCTACATCCTGCTTCCCAAATGCAGATGTGGGGATTCTGGACGGGCAGCAATGGAATATCGTCGTCATCGTCGTCATCAAGCCAGTACCACCACGCAATGTTGTCGAGATCCTGCTTGACGAGGTAGCGCAACCGCCGCAGGTTGGGGATCTTCCACCAGCCGTCAGGGGACGACGGGCCGCCACTGATTTCCTGGAGCAGTGCCATGGCTTCGGGGTCCGCTGGGTTGCAACGGTACTTCAGCATCACTAAGAAGTACTTGGCACCGGAGTCTTCAGCAGTGACATCTCTGATGAGCTTCAAACCCTTATCGGGGGTTCGCTGCCTCATCAACCTCTGCATCCCCTCGAAGTACAATGCCTCCGGATGATTGGCCTCACAGAAGCGCCGCTCAAAGAACTACCTAACGTACCGATTCTTGCACACCTCATGAAGATCACGCAGCGACACGTGCAGTAGTACCTCATCGGAGTTGTAGATGCTCCATCGGAAGAAGTTGGAGAAGAGGAAGGAGCCGGCGGCCAAGGACGCCGACGAGGAACCGCTCTTCAATGACACTAAGTTCGTCGTCGAGCTACTCAACAGTGCCTTTAGAAAGCTTGAAGGTGTTGATGAGGCCTTCGACATCAAGGCGCATCATGATGTGTACAAGGACCCGAGCGTGAAGGGTCTCAGGATCCACGGGTTGGCTGAGAAGCTCAAGAACCTCCCCGTGGTCAAGCAGGCTACCCGTCGCCACTTCTTCTTTGACGATGATGGCAGCCACGGCAGCGACGACGGAGACGACAACTGACACGACGACGACGACGGCGGGACTCCGACTAATTGATAGACTCCTCTACCAATTAGTAACAATAATTTCTCTGTGTGCTTTTGTGTCTTCGTCCGGTTCTTGGACATGAACTGCTTAGTTTGTCTGTCGATCATGAACTGCTTAGTTAATTAGTTTGTTGTTAGATTTTGTATGTCATGAACTCGATCTAATATACGTGAGTAGATCCAACCGCTTTGTGATGAACTGTAACCGCATTGTCATTAACTGGAGATCTATTGTGATGAATTAGATCTTATTTGGTTAGCCTGCTGACGTTGACGCTGACTCGTGGGCCAGTGTCATTGGCGACGATGGTTAGTGATCCCGCATCGCATTTGTTGGCAGTTGGGTCCAGGCGGGCAGGCAACATGTATCTTTTTTATATTGGCTGCTGACGCTGACGCGTGGGCATGTCACAATTTTTTTGGAATGAATCTTGCTTCCATGATTTATTAGAGCCCATAAAACAACACCTAAAAAATCATAAAAATATGAACAATTCGTATTTGGACATTCAATATTTGAATAAAATATCAACAGTCACACTTGTGTGCCCAAAATTCATACATTTCATTTTTACACCCCGTGGTAATTATATAATAATTCTAACAACATCAAATTTGTGCTAAAAAATTTACAAATTTACTTGGCAACATAATTTGGGTACCTAAACTTGTCTTCGAAATTGCAAGTGGTATCAATGAAGGAATAATGTACTTGTGTACAAATGTCTTCATATCTCACATAGTTTCCTAAAATGTTTGCTTGAACATTGAAGTTTTCCACACTTTGCAACATGTTCGAACTCATATGCATTTGAAAACTTAACAAAACCTTGTGTTCACCTTAAGTTTACAAAATGTAAAGTTCCATCACTAATGGTTGTGTAAAACAAATATTATTTGTATGTTGTACTTACAATGAACAAAATAAGGCCTATAAACATCACTCAACAAACAGAATGTACACTAAACAATGAAATTAATGAATAGATGGTGATTTTAGAAAAATTTAGAAAAAAGTATCAAATTTGAACTAATAATGACGAAAAAATACTTGTTACAACATTTGATTGCAGATTAAAAGGACAAATTGGAACTATTCTTCATTTGAATAGAACTGGGCCCCACAGTCATTAGCGACGCGGGGCTGATAACCTGCGTTGGATTTGCTGCTCTCCCAAAATTTTACACAGATAATTTGAGCATCATACAAAAGCTAATCTACTACTGATTTCCTATTCTCTATACGAACTTCACCATCTCGCAATGCAGCCTACAGTCTTCGCTGCAAAACAGAGAAATTTGAAGCCATCCTTTTTCCAAGCCGCAGCCGCCGCCGGTGCCTGCGCACGGCTGTTCGCCGCGCACCTATGCCGGAGACAGCAGCGGTTCACCCCAAATGCGCCAAGTCGAGTAGTGGAGCGCACACGCGACCTTCTCGCGCAAAGGCAGACACCCCTCGTTGCTCAGCCACCTCAACGTCGTACTGCCGCCGCCCGCAACCTGCCTCATATACCCCTTTGTAGTGTTGTCGGCGGTGGCACCGCCATTGTCTCTGTAGAGCAAGATGGTGTATAGATAGGCCGCCGCATCATGCCCACCCTCGTGGCGCGCCGGAGATCATTGTATCCCCTATGTTCGATGAAGAAGGCTTTGATTCCGGAGAGGAAACAAGCCTCCGGATTCCCGAGACCGCTCAACATGGCAAGGAATGTTTTGTAAGCAGTGGGGTTACACACCCAAGAAATCTCATCTCGTATCCCCTCTATCGACAAAAGCCGACCGACGTCGCTGTGGCCGCACACATGGCGCATGGTCGAGCAAGTACCGCGTAGGTTGCGGAGGTTAGCCAAGGGCCGCTCCGAGGTCGCACCGACGCACGCCGCAATCTCAATGCGGAGGTCTTGAGGGAGGCCCAGCAACAGCGATGATGGCTGGTCCTGCGTGCTTCTTCCCGGCATGCAATTCATCTCTGGTCAGGAATGGTGACGATGAGGAGTAGGCAGTTGCTGTTTTCGTGGGTAGAGATGAAGGGGTAGGGGATCTAATTGTTTTGGAAGGAGAAGATACAAGAGATTTTTCTCCAAACATGGTTTAGGTATGCAATGGAGATGACGTTTCATTACCCCGCGTATCATTTAATTCTACATTGGAATCACTACCTCTGCAGCTCTACTCTCAGCCATTGAATGGCAACAGTTTCGCCATTGACCGTCTTGGGAACCTCTTCCTGTTTCTTGTGCTCTTGATCTTATCCCTTCCTCTCTTTTTTTGGAGATGATGACTACATTGGATGTTTGTATGGAGGTGTTAGTGTTAGTTTGTAGCAAACTAACACCAAGACTAACACTTTGGAGCCAAACACATGTGTTAATTTGGAGGTGTTAAAAACTACCACTAACACTAACACTAACATCTACCATCCAAACACGGCCATTGGAGACGATGTTTGCTTACTCTGAATATCATTTAATTCTATATTGGAATCACTACCTCTGCAGCTCTGCTCTCAACCATTGACTAGCAACAGTTTCGCCATTGACTGTCTTGGGAACCTTCCCGGCCGTTCATGTGCTCTTGATCTTATCCCTTCTTGTTTTTTCTATAAAAAGGACGCCTATCGGTCCTCCTCACTTCAAGTTGCTTCCTTCTTCTCTAGATCTAGATCTAGCTATATAGTTCCTTGTTCTAATACAATAAAGCGAGTCACTTGCTTCGTTCTTCTCTAGATCTAGATCTAGCTATGATGCAAAGAATAGATCTTGTAGGGCGCAAGCTTTTGCTTTTCTATCTTCTTCCTCCTCCTCGATATCTCAGTTGCTAGAAGAATTCTTGTGATAGGGGGTGATTGGGTTGCTCATCCCTCGGTCACAGCTGCGAGAAGAATTCTTGTGACATACTCCTTCCTCGCATCCATGTCCGGGGAAGGTAGCCTAGAACCTCTTGGCATTAGGATGAACAATTTCATCCTATGTCCAATGATCATTGTTTTCAAGATAAATAATCCTTCATCCTTTGTCTAATGATCATTATTTTTCCTATGCTTTCTCCCTCCACCCTCGAAATGCTCTTGCAAACCAAAAGTGCAAGTTTAGAAAGCTTTGTGGTCTCAATGCAAGCCAGGAATCAATTCTCTAAGCCATCAACAGAGATAGAGCTTATTCAATGACCACGTGCAGCAAGATCGACGACCTGCGAGCAAGATCGATGACCTGCGAGCAAGATTGATGTGTGTGTGTGTGTGTGTGATTTTGCATATCTCATCATGAAGATATGGCTGCATTGTAACCTTGTTCCGATGTATCAATGATGACTGTAATCTCAGTGTGTGTGATTTTGCATATCTCATCATGAAGATATGGCCACATTGTAACCTTGTTTTGATGTATCAATGATGATTGTAATCTATGTGTGCGTGATTTTGCATCTCAAGAGACATGCTTTTGTGATTATCTCTATGCAATATAATTTTTTGTATGATTTACCTACTCACTTGCAAAGCTTGAAGAACAAGCCGACGGGAAATGGCTAAGAGCAACTCCAGCAGTTTGGCAAATCAACTTGTTTTCTCTCAAGATTCCTGATGTAAGTTAGATCTGGATTTGGCAAGTGAAATTATGTCAGATTGTTGGAGATGAACTCATTTTTTACTTGGCATATACTTTTAGAAGTTGGTAAAGCACAAGATTTGCCAAGTAAAATTTGGCAAACTCTTGTATGTAATCTGTTCATGATTTCGCATATCTTGCCCATAACAAAGGCGACGCTGGTTCGTTAGTCCTCGTCTATTGCCAGTAACAATGGCGTCGCAGGTTCATTAATCCTCATCTCTTGCCCGTTACTGAACTGAAGCATAATATATATAAATAGAATATATATAGTGTCTTTGGCAGAATATATTACAACCAGGATTCAAATTCTACCACATCCCATATATTAAAAAAGGATTGAAATTCCACCAATACATCGCATCCTTTATATTACAAAACAGATTCCATTTCCACCAATAGACACATCCTCCGGCATTACAGAAAGGATTTAGCAGATTTCAGGCTTGCTTTTTCTTCCTTGATTTCTGTATATGGATTTTTTCACTATGGTCGCTTCGCAAGTACAGTGTTTTGTTAGTTCCCAAGAGTTGGGGCTTGTATGAAGTGTCAAAGGACGGAATTTCGTCAAACTGGTTGTATTCCTCCTCCTCAACAACATTTTCAATCCCCACAATCCTTTTTTTCCAAGCATAACCATAGACCAGTTCTTCTTTGCAATGTCAGGTACATAGAACAGTTGCTCAACATGCGTCTCCAGTACGAAATTATCGGTAACAGACTTTATAGCCCGTTACCAATACGGCAGTGATCAGTAACGGACTTAAGCAGCCCGTTACAAATAGGGCATTGATCGTTAATGGACTTTACATGCCTGTTACCGATAGGTTTAACATTTGTAACGGGCTCTTTTAAAATTCGTTACAAAGAATTTATTTAATGGGCGTTTGTTGACGGTTGAAACATGTAACAACCTTCGATCCGCAAGCGTACGGACCTACACCTTTTTCACCACAGGGTGACCCCCAAGTTTCTTGTCAATCCGCGGAGCAAGGGGATTGCTAGCGCTTAACCAAGTACTAATCTAGTTGATGGGAAACCTTTGAAAGGGGTATTAATCTAAAGGTAAAGACAATCTAACCTATGTTAATCAAAGAAGTCTAAGGTGAAACTAGATGGCAAAGGGTGGACACAAGAGAGAGATTAAGATAGATAAGCGTTCCCTCCCTAGGGTTTAGGATCACAAGAACATGCATCTACTACATGAAAAGGGTGTTGCCTACACTAGCTTCATGGAGGTTATGCGCCCGCTAAGCCTTTTCCCTCCACCGTACTCTCACTACGCAAGGTAATCAAACACTTTCACGTATAACCGCATCTATACCTAAGCATCCATAGGGTTAAGCTAATCACCACGATTACCACAAACCCTACTAAGAACACATGTTGTACATACATATGTGAATAAAGCACTCGCATAGACATAGACCATCAAGCATCGAAAGGCAAAGTGTTCATGTAGTGATCACATAACATGTATCCATCTAACCCTAGGGATGAACGGAGACATTACCCCATCATCTTACAAGAATTGCAGCACATAGGGGTGATGAAGACTCCGAGGAACGTCGTCGATGAATATGGCGGCGATGAAGCTTGGGAACACCGCTAAGTCAGCGGCTTGGAGTCCTCTTGCTTCCTTCCCTCCGCTGGCATTGGTCTTTGTGACGAGCTCATCCAACTCTCTCCCTCATCTTGCGGTGGCAGTTTTCTGGTGAATGGCGTCGATAGAATGATTTGTTCGATGTAGCGGCAGATGGAGGAAGAGGCAATAAATAGACAGACACCAAGGGCAAAGGGGGCGACGAACCAAGCCCATAGTGGGCTGGGCCGGTCGGCCCAGGCTGGCCGGCCCAGGCCTGTTTCGGCCCGGTTCAGCCTCGGTTTCCTCCCCGGTTGCTTCTCGTGTGATTCCTTATTTGTGTGCACTTGTATGTGGGCCTTTGACATCATTTCCTTCACGGTTAAGGCTTGAATCATTTCTATCCAAGCTTCGCCGTTTTCTGGTTGAGTCCTTGAAGACTTGCACGTTGACGCTTTGGTCCTTGGGTCATTTGGAGTCATGTTCATCGTGTGTCTTGACTCTTGTCGGGCTTCTTGATCTTTCAAAGTGCTTGGTGAACTTATCCCGAAAGTCTCCTCTTTAGCGTAGATTTCCTGCGTAAACAATGAACTCCAAAATCGGCATGCAAGAGTGAACTTGTTATATACGAGGGGTTCGTTCCAGTGGTTAGAATAATAAATCAATACCAACATTAAAGGTTAACTCACAGCTAGGTTGACGAAAATTCACCGTCAACATCTCCCCCATGCTTAAACCTTGCTCGTCCTCGAGTAAGTAATTCTCGCTTAAAAGGGAAATCAACGTTGCCTTCCAATGTTGTACCTGCACTTAGTCATTCATGACGAGGCAAATTGCTCTCTCTTAAGAATTTATTTTTAAAGTTCAAGTTGTGACCAGCTTCTTTTCATTATGGAAGATAGACAACAATAAAGAACAAGCCACATTTAATAAACACGATGCTCTCAAACTTAAGTGAACTTCAAACCATTACCTTGTTACATGGAAGAATTTTCAAATAGATGCATATCCAACATATGTGAAAAACTCTTGCAAAACCTCATGGAAACACTCATCTCATCAAGTCACTCAAGCCTATACTAGATTATTTTCAACCTATTCTACTCACATGTTTTAGTGGAAGGCTTATGTGGATCTTGGAAGATTAAAAACAATCCTAGCAAAACGAACATCCGAAATATTGTCAAATTAAGAGAGAGATCTATTGGAATTACCGAGACTCATCAAAAAGGCCATGAAAAAATAAATGTTGGAAAGAGAGAGGGATGAAACACACACATTTAGATAGGTGGACATGTGTAAGTGGCAAATGGATGATCCCGAGGCACGAGTGAAGTCCTCATTATTAGATTGCACATGGTTGGAGGATTTGAGTATGGATTTGTCATCAAGGCACTTGAGAACTTATGAAGCAAAAAGAACCGAGGAGCATCTTTATTTTTTAATTTTATTTTATTTCCTTCTCATTTTACTCTCCTTTTTTTTCTTACTTTATTCTTCCTTTTTCCCTTACTTTTCTTTTCTTCTCATCATAATTTTTCATTTTTTTCTTTTGCTCCTCAGGAACTTTTTCAACATAATACATACATAACATTTGTCAGAGATGATGTAATGACTCCTCCCCCATGCTTGAACGATGCTTGTTCTCGAGCATAAAAGAGGGGATACGGCTGCTAAAGTAAGTTTAAATTCCAAGACCTTACAGAATATTTGAATATCCATCGAGAATTTTACTCCACACTCAAATTGGGTTGTGGACAAGGAGGAGATCACAAAATGATGTTTTTGGTTTAGGGTGGATGCCCAGCGAAGTTTGTGAAATTTTCGATGTGAAAACCCACAATGCATGGACAAAAAGGCTAGCATGAAAAGTTACACAAATGAAAGACTAGCTTCTTAGTCTCGAACCATAGAAATCATTCCTAATCCAACTCATCAAAACAAATGTTTGCAATCTAAGGGTTTTGTTATCATAGAACATATATGTATATGGCTTTGGTACGTAGAACTTTGCAAGAGTGTTGACGGATAAAAGATGTATCCACCTACGATCCGCAAGCGTACGGACCTACACCTTTTTCACCACGGGATTTTCAAGGTTCTTGTCAATCCGCAGAGCAAGGGGATTACAAGCGTTTGATCTACTTCTACTCACTAACTACTCAAATGCTAACTATGATTAGACTAGAAAATGACTACACTACACTAGAGAGAACGATTAAGCTATCAAGATAAAAGACACTCACCCATGGGTCTACGATACTTGAACATGCAACCACTTTAAACATGAAAACCAATATAATCTATCGGGGGTTGTGACCACGGTTTCGCCCTTTCCCTCCCCCCGTACTGTCACTACGTGGAGGTATTCGTGACTAGACCTATGATGGACACGACATATTGAATGGATCCAAGGGAGCATAAGAGCTCTACTTCCCTTTACAGCATGGTAGCTAACCTTAAGCATTAATGCATGTTCAACACATGATGATAGATAGATATTCCAACCAAGGTAGCGTTTACATCTCAACATCGATTACAACCCATGGACAAATGAGAAGATTACCCCATCAAGGTGCCAGACATAGCACCATTGATCATGGTGACACTTCCGAAGGTGTCTTCTTCTCCACTTGTGGGTGCTTCCTTCGAGTTGGGCGATCCTCCTCCGGAGGTCTACCTCCTCTCTCTCTCTAGCTTGTGGATGGCCTCCTGGTGCAAATGGCTCTCTCCTCTGCGAATGGCGGCACCTCGAGGACCCCGAGAGTGGGCCAGGCCAGCCGGCTTGGGCCGATCGGCCTAGGCCCATCCCGGCCCAGTTTGGTTGCCCCTTCGCTCCCGTGGGGCCTCAGGTGATTATGCACTTTGCCCCTTCCATATGCATGATTTTGACGATGTCATCCTCGTGTCCAAGATGGAGGTTCTCCGTGCATAAAGTTCGGTCTTTTACGCTTCAATCCCTGGGGGTGTTCCTTCATAGCACTTCGGTCCTTGCCACCATTGGAAGTGATTTCATCAAGCTCATGAACACAAACGAGACTCCGTAAATGCTCATTTGAACTTGTTGTGAATCCGTCCTTTATGTCCATGTTTTCCTACATAAACACAAGACTTCCTAATGCATGCACATAGATGAACTTGTTATATGATTAGTGTGCCTTGTGGCGGGTTAGTTCCATAATCAAATCCAAACCAAAGTGTAATGAACATGTTTGGTGTACCAAAATACACTGTCAACATCTCCCCCACGCTTAGATCTTGCTCGTCCTCGAGCAAGTACTCGTAAAAGAACTTTGTCCAAGGTGTTGTAATCATGTTCCGCTAAATCCTTCTTCACAAGTTAGGCCTTGTTTAGTTGGCTAAAATTTAGCCTTTTTAACTTTTTGAACTCCTGTAGCACACTGTAGCATGTTTCGTTTGTTTGTGGTAAATATTGTCCAATCATGGACTAACTAGACTCAAAAGATTCTGCTCGTGATGTACAACAAAACTGTGTCATTAGTTAATTTTTTTACCTACATTTACTGCTCCGAACATATGTCTTTTGATGTATTTAATGTGATGTGATGAAGAGAGAGTTGAAAAGTAGAAAAATTTTTGCTAAAATTTTGCCAACTAAACAAGGCCTTAGTCAATCTTTTATTTTCAATACATAAACATAAAGTAATGGTTATCACACATAAACATGGGTGTTTAGAATCTTTACCACGTCAAGATTTACCCCACAACTCAAAGTCTTCACTCGAGGCCTTCAATCTCAGTCATGCTTACTTCTTTGCTTCCATTGGAGGGTTTTTATGATTTTCAAAATAAAATTCCTGCAACAAGTGTTAGACAAAAACCTTTCTCCAAGCTCTCTCATGTCGCTCATATAAGGTGGCTATCCTAAACAAGTTTTATAAAACTCTTACCTCCCATAAATCTCTCATATAACATGTAAAGTGGAGCTATAGGTATGGCTAGCACAATCAACACAAGTATTGTAAAACTAAGAACTTCCTCTAATGGTTGTTTACCTTTCAAAGCCAATGATCAAGAGAATTAATCCATATGTGGGGATGTGCAAGGGCAAAAGAAAATATGACTACGAGGCACCGATGACGTCCTCATTGTCGGATTGCACATGGTTGGAAAAAGAGTGAAAGTTTCGTCTCTCAACAACGTGACATCCTTCCTTGCACTTTATATTTCTTTCACTCACTTGATTCATCCCTCTCATATCTTTCTTGCCACTCCTCTTCTCTCTTTTTCTTCTTTTTTCTTATTTTTCAATCACTCTCTTTCATTCTCTCATACACACATATTTTTGTCCTTTACATTTCATTTTTCTTTATCTCTTTTCCATACACATATATTTTCTCTTTACTTTTCCCTCTCTTGACACCTTTATCTCTTTTTTCAAAGCTCTCAACTCCTCTCTTTCTTGCATAACACAATCTGAAATTTAAAATAAACCATGCTAGAGACGAAACGACACTTTGAAAGTAGGTTATGTTCAAGGAATGCGATGTACAAAAGAGATGTATAGGGTTGGGTATGGAATCCGGCGATGTAAGGGACTTCCAAGTGAAAGTCACGTTTCCGAATGCATGACGAGGCTAGCAACAAAAGATAAGCGCAAGGGCATGATCATTGCTCAAAATTAAAAATCCCAAGAGAGAAGGATCCTAGCCCAACTCATTGTGCTAATCGCACCTATGGTGGAGCGAAAAATAAATTTGGCTTTCTATAGGATTTTTTTCTTGCTCTCAACTTGGAAAAAAGGATTTGCTAACCTTTACCACAAGGGTTTTTAGATAATTTTCAGAATTGAATTCCTCCAACTTTTAGCATCGAACATAGCGCAACCAAAATAAAAAACTCAAGATCGAAGTACGGTATGGGTACATTTAGAGGTAGCACTCCAATAAGCACCACGGTAAACGCTTTTCAAACCACACACTTATGTTCATATATTAAAAAACTAAAGATGAACAAACGAGTAAATAAAGATAAGCATCACACATGACACAAAATTTAAAGGACTCTTTTTGTTTGATTTTCTTTGACGCAACACTAAATTAATACACTTGCAAAAATTTAAAAGCACACTCAAAAACTAAAGACTCTTAAACTCTAAGACTCTCTCGAAAAGTAAACTCTCACGAAAACAAAACCGAACCAATCTAAACTTGAAGCTAAAGGCTAGATAGCTAGCTCCCCCCACACTAAAATCATACGACGTCCTCGTCGTATCTTACAAAAATCCTAAGGGGGGAAACTAAACCTAGTGATACTTCCCGCAACTATTGCACCACTTGCCCTTCATGTTCCCAACCATGCCAAAAATTTTCTACACGTTGCAATTTAGGAACTTGTAGTGGTCGTCGACCACGTGCTTCGAATCATCCATGCGCTGCTTCATCGCCTCCGTAGCGTGGAAACATTCATCGACCGATCTGTAGAGCTCCGAGATGGAGTGACGGCAAGCCGCACAACACATCGGATGCATCCCGAAAGGGTCGTCGTCGCCAGGGTCTCCATCACCATCATCGTCGTCGCCGTCGTCGTTGCCGTTGCCACCTTCGGGAGTCTTCTCTTTGGGCACCTCTTCTCAAAATATAAAAATCATTATCATACCTTCCGGCGGCCGCCCACGAGCTCGGGCTACGATCGTCTGAATAGTCGCTTCCCTCCTAGTCCTTAGGCTCAGGCAACACCTCCTTGTAATCCTTCTACTTCATGCCTCGGATGCGCGCTGACCTTCGAACAGGAGTAGGGACGTTCTCCTCTTTGATGGGGTTGCAAGATGCTATAGCCCTAGTCGGGACACGCCCTCCGCAACATATGTGGGCGGTCCTCTTGATCTCCCCAGGTAGCTTGAGCTCGCATTGCTTCGCCTCGTCCATCGATGGCTCCTTGACGCCTTGCTTCAACTCTACGCTCTTCGGGGACACCATGGCTGCTGCGTGGGTGCAAAAGAATGCTAGATGGGATGGATTCCCGAGCTCCCAAATCAGCCAAATAAATAGTCTAAAAAGGAATACTCTAGAAACCGCATTTTCCTTATTCAAACTTCCCTTAAAATTTTCTGACCAAAGAAGGAAGTCGAAAAGGAGCATTCTGGGGAAAAACCGGGGCGAACCGCCGCTAGGCCCCCACTGGGCCGGTCGGACCGGGCCGGCCGGCCCACCCTATTCTAGGGGCCGGTCTGGCCCCGTTTCCCGTGTACCACCCTTTTTCGCATTCTTAGCCCATGAGAAAAAGTTGGCCCAGTAAATGTTGAAAAACTATTTACAGAAATCCACACCTTGTTTTATGTCCTAGGTTGGACGTTCGGACTCTTCTTCCATGGTGAAGACATCAATATGGTGAAGGGGCACAACGTCTGGTTCGTAATAAATCTTAAGCTATTGACCATTCACCATGAATTGATCACCTTTCACATCCATAATGGTTACCGCTCTATTGGAGAGCACCGAATGAACAACATAAGGTCCATCCCACTTGCTTTGCAATTTCCCCTTTCCGAAGGTTTTAAACCTCGAACTGTAGAGGAGGACCTTATCTCCTTCTTTAAATTCTTTCTTCTTCAACCTTTTGTCATACCACCTTTTAATTCTCTCTTTGTATATGCTTGCATTCTCGTAAGCTTTCAACCTCATCTCCTCTAGCTCGCTTATTTGAATTCTTCGCTTTACCACTGCGGCATTGAGATCAAGGTTCATCTCTTTAATTGCCTAATACGCTTTATGTTCCAACTTAACCGGAAGGTGGCAAGTTCCCATAGACAAATTGATAAGGGGTCATACCTATCGGTGTCTTGAACATCGTTCGATACGCCCACAAAGCTCCATCTAATATCTTTTGACCAATCCTTGCCTCCCTTCTCTATGGTTTTGTTGAGGATGCTTTTTAATTGCCTATTCGACGTTTCCGCTTGTCCGTTGGTTTGTGGGTGATAGGCCGTAGAGACCCCATGTTCAATTCCCAACTTGGACAAGCACTTTTTGAAATTCTTCCCGGTGAAATGAGTTCCTCCATCACTTATCAAGATTCTTGGTGTACTGAAACGAGGAAAAATCATGCTCTTGATCATGGCAATGGACTCCTCCGTGGAAGCTTTACGACATGGCATAGCCTCTACCCACTTGGACACATAATCAACCATGACTAGGATATGCTCATATCCATGTGAGTTTTTGAAAGGCCCCATAAAGTCTATTCCCCACACATCGAACAAATCGATTTGTAGATTATATCTCAAGGGCATATAATTTCTTTGAGAGATGTTCCCGGTTCTTTGGCATTCGGGGCATGACGCAACATATCTTTTAGTATCTTCATGCATCTCCAGCCAATAGAATCTGCTAGACCACACTTTTGCTTGGGTTCTAAAATAGCTATAGTGTCCACCATACTCCGCCGAGTGGCACTTTCTCAAAATTTCCAGCCTCTCTTCTCTTGTCACACATCTTCTCATGACTCCATCATTGCCAAGTTTGAAGAGGTAAGGTGCGTCCCAAAAGTATTTTCTACTTTCAGAGATTGTCCTCCTTTGAGAGTTTCTATCTTGATGGTCAAGAGGCATCTTCCGAATCGCTCGAATGATATCAATCATCCAAGTGTCTTTATAGAGCACTCGATAGAGGTGGTCATCTCTCGTCTTGTCTTATATGGGCTCTTTATTATCTTTTCCACGATTCATCCTAGACAAATGATCGGCCACAACATTCTCCACCCCCTTTTTGTCACGAATTTCAACATCAAACTCTTGGAGAAGAAGGATCCAATGGATCAAATGTGGTTTAGAATCCTTCTTAGCCAAAAGATACTTGATGGCCGCGTGATCGGTAAACAATGACCTTCGAATTCATGATGTAATATCTGAATTTTTCAAAGGTGAACACCACTACTAGCAACTCTTTCTCTGTAGTGGCATAATTTAATTGTGCATCATTAAGAGTTTTACTAGCGTAGTAAACGGCGTCAACTCAGCCTTCCTTTCTTTGACCCAAAACCGCTCCTATGGTGTAGTCACTTGCATCGCACATGATCTCGAAAGGTTGGCTCCAATCCGGAGGTTGAATAATGGGAGCACTCACCAAAGCGCTTTTCAAGGTCCGGAATGCCGGTAGGCACTTCTCATCGAAGTCAAAAGCTACATCCTTATGAAGGAGATGCGTCAAAGGCTTAGTGATCTCCGAGAAGTCCTTAATAAATCTTCTATAAAATCCGGCATGGCCTAGAAAGCTCCTCAAGGACTTAACATCCATCGGAGGTGGGAGTTGCTCAACCGTCTCTACCTTAGCCTTGTCCACTTCAATGCCTCTCTCGGATATAACATGTCTGAGCACTATGCCTTGCTGAGGACCAGGAGCATCCCGGTGGTCGATGGATGACCGCTCCTCAGTGATGAGTGATTGACAATGGGTGTTGGACTGACTCTTGGCTCAGTGCGCAGGTGTAGGCTACGGCCTAGTTCGTGTTGTTGCAGGTGAAGAACGGGCGCGAAAGGTCTTCAGCCTTGAGGGGCCTCCAGGAGATGGAGAGACAAGTAGGCTCGGTTCGAGGGACCCGGTGGACGGCGGGACTAGGTGTGGGCCGCATGGTGGCGAGACGAGCAAGACGAAGTTGTGGACGATCGAGCCGGTGCACAGTGGCGGTCGAGTCAAGAGGCTTGGCGGGGGGCCGGGCCGAGCACGCGGGGTTTGGTGGTTTGCCCACAAAATCATCGGAGGACGGTTTCTTGGTTTGGGCCTCAAAACCAAGTCCAAAGGCCCAACACGACGGAGACGGGATCTGGGCGTGTCGGGAAGCTTCGAAGCGGAGGACACGCGGCGGGATCGCATGGCTTGCGTCGAGAGGACGTGGGGTGCGGCAAAGGCGTGGCCGTCCAATGGCAAGACCCACAAACATTACATAAATGCCCCTGTGTGGGTTGTATCGCCAGTAGTTGAGCTAGGGGTAGTCGAGTCATTTCCCACACCGGCGGGACCCGATATATAAGCCATGTGTGTGTGTGTGTGGATGGCTCTCTCTCCGCGACTTAGGGTTTCATTTCTCTCCTCCTCTTTCTCTTTTTCCTGGACTATTTTCTTCTCCATTTTCTCTAAGCTGGCATGAGAGCTTCATGAGAGATTTGTTGAGAGTGATGGATGCTAGGGCGGCATGCTAGACCTTGTGAATCTTTCCTGGTTTGTATAGAAGATTCGGCGTTGTGAATTTCGTGGTCTTTTTCGTGCTTGTTTTTGGTGCCTTTGTTCTTGGTGTGGTTCCGCGGATTTGAGTGGGTTTCTCCCCGAATTTCTTTGAGGGAAACATGGATGGATGTCTAGTGCATCTTTGTGATTGATCTTGTGCCCTCAAACGCCGGGAAACCACTTCGATTCGAGGATTTTCGTTCAGTGCTCTAGCTTATGGTGGTGTTCAAAGAATCCGTGATTCCCAATGATTTAGGAAGTTAGGAGACAAAATTTTTGGGGTATAGAGTCCTTGGTTGACACTTTTCATGTCCCCAAACTCTTGTCTCAACAGCTTCTACCGTTTGGGAGATCCGGTGATGGATTGGGAGAGTTGACCCTAGGGGTCGAGCAGTTTTCTGCTCTGTCCGTGCGGCGCAGACGGTCCGCGAGGCGGTGGCGGACGGTCCGCGGGCTGAGTGTTCTTCGCGTGTTCGTCATGTTCTTGTGCGCCTTTGCTTTCGATCAAGTTTTGTTTTAGGTTTTCGTTGTAGCCGGTTCGCGGACGGTCCGGGCTTCAGTAGCGGACGGTCCGGAACCCGCGCAGACGGTCCGCCCGGTCTTCGCGGACAATCCGTTTTTCTCGGGTCGGTTCTGGTGGTTTTGTTGTCTTTAACGGACGGTCCGTGGCTCCTGGCGGACAGTCCGCGTGTCTCTTGCGGACTATCCGTGCGGCCTTTGTGGACAGTCCGCCCCTCCTGGCCGGACTGTCCGCCCGAGGCTGACTGCTTGGTTCTTTGATTCAATTCCTTCCTCCATCTTCCGTGCTTCCGCGTGTGCTTCAAGGAATCATTCCTAAAACTTGAGGTTGATCCATAACCTTGTTGTCTTGGTGGTTGGTGTGTGATTCGATCCATCGCTTGTGTGTGACTGGGAATTGTCTAGGGTATAGGCCGGGTTCTTTGAGAAGAATTTTTTACCGGCTCCTATTCACTCCCGCTCTCTAGTCGCCATCCAGTCCTTCAATTGGTATCAGAGCTTGGTGCCGGATTCTTTGTGACTTTGACAAGTCTTGAATCCTAAGATGGCGTACGTTGAGCGGGGCGGTCCGCCGCACTTCGATGGGAAGGGTTACCACAAGTGGGCGGCTCGTATGATGATCTTTCTTTGTGGCAAGTTGTTGGATTTCATTGTGCTTGACAAGACCTATGATATTCCGGTCAACATCCATACTCTTATGGTGACCGATGCTGGTGCTAAGGCCAAGTATGAGGCAAATGCAAAAGCCGTTGATCACTTGGTCCAGAGCTTGTGTGATCCTGAGTTTGAGCGTGTTCGCCATTTGAATCTTGCTTGGCAAATTTAGGAGAAGTTGTTGGTTGCTCACGGTGGTGATAACCATGTGAAGGCTCGCCTCTTTGTCTCTTACCGGATGCAATATGAGAACTTCACTCAACTTCCTGGTGAAGACATTGATGCGATGTTTTAGAGGTTCACCGCCATCGTGAACAACATGAAGGCTAATGTTGAGGATTTCCCTTACACTGAGCATGATCAAGCTTTGAAGCTCTTGCATGTCTTGGACCCAAATGTTTGGGGTGCTAAGGTTGAGGCCATCAAGGAGTCCGGGAAATATTTGACTATTGAGTTGGATGACCTCTTTTCTAAGCTCAAGTCGGCTGAGGTTGACAGGAAATTTCAATCCAAGCATGAGGGCTCGACTGATCATAGTCTTGTTCTTGTGGGCGGATCAAAGGGCAAAGCCAACACTAATCCCTCTTGTCGACAGTTTTCCTTGTCTTCTCTTATGTCTATTCAAGATGAGGAGTTTGATGTGCTGGGCGAGGAGGAGCTGGCCTTGCTCTCAAGGAGGTTTGATCGACTACATGAGAGCCGGAGGAATGCAAGGCGAAGCTCGGGGACATGCTACAAGTGTGGAAAGCGTGGTCACTTCATCGCCGAGTGCCCGGAAGCGGAGGAGAACAAGTATAGGATGAGCGAGTACAAGGCGCACCCGAGGCGTGAAGACAAGTACTCCTCCAAGGGCAAGCACTTCAGCAAGTCCAAGAGCAAGGACAAGGACAAGCGGGGACCGAGCAAGGGCGGCTACAAGAAGGACAAGGTAAGAGCCATGGTGGCCCTTGCAAGCGACGTCGACTCAAGCTCAAGCGACGCGCAGTCAAGCTCAAGCAGTGAAGATGAAGACGTCGGGAGGCGCAAGAGCAAGAAGAGTGCAAGCCGGAACCTCAGAGGTATGAGCTGTGTGGCGCTTGAAGGCTTTTGTGGCATGGCTCATAGCTCGAGCAGCAAGAAGAGCGAGAAGGAAGACAGCAACTCCGACTCGTAGGATGAGGTAAATCGTGACCCCGACACTTTGCTTGCTGAGATCACAAGGTTGAATGGCTTTATTGACAGCCGTGATAGTGTGTTGAGAGATGCTAAGAAGATGAGGAAAGATTATAGGGCTCAACTTGAGAATGCTAGTGAGAAAGTAGTAGAGTTAGAGTCTAAGTTGCTTGAATTGAAACTTGAGAATGACTCTTTGAAACTTGCTCCTACTATTTCTGATAATGTTGAATGCACTGAGTGTGATGCATGGTTGAATGAGATCAAGTTGCTTAATGAGAAGAATGCGTCCACTTTGGCTAAACTAGATGCTCTTAAGACTGAGTATGATGAGCTTAAGGCTAGACCCACTTTGCTTGGTGACTGTAAATCATGTCCTACTATGCATGCTAAGCTTGTTGATGCTCGTTCTACTATTAGCACTTTGGAAGCTTCTTTGAAATCTCCTGTTGTCAATGCATGCACTAGCTGTGATGAAGTTACTTTGCGCAATCTTGAACTTACTTCCCGGTTGGATGTCATCTATGAGGAGAATGATTACTTAAGGAAGGTGTTGGGTTGGTTGTCTGGGCAGGAACCTCAATTGAAAATCATGATTGAGGAGTTCAAGAGAGCTGACGGTCGTGGTTTGGGTTTTGAGAAGTTGGGTGAGAAAGTGGGAGAAAACTGTGGGGAGAGTGTGTATGAGAAGTGTGTTGAGTATAACCCCAAGTTTGAGGTGATTGGAAACATCCAAGTCCCACTTCCAAAAGCACCCAAGAACTCTTTCACACCAAAGCCCAACCACCTTTGCAACAAGCTTGACACAACCCAAGATCCACCCAAATTTCCACCCAAAACAAATGACTTCCAGAAACCGGTGAAGTTTGTGAGTGAGAAGGGTGAGAAACCTAGAGAGAAGCCACAGCCAAAACCAAAACCTGTCCCCTTCAGGTGTGAGTATTGTGGCAAGGAGAGACACCTAGCAGAGTTTTGCTACAAGAGGAAGATGGATGAGAGGCTTGCTAGGGAGCAAGCAAACCAGGACAGGTATCGCCAGTCTCATGGTATTCCTGAGCCTAGAGTGCCACTTCCACGGGGTGTGGGAAGTGTGAGGAGTGTTGGTAGAGTTGGAGCTCAGGGTGGTAGGTTCCCACAGAGAGGTGGTGGTGAGAGGTTTGATAGGAGAGATGATGGTGTGCGTGCTGGTGAGAGGTTTGGTCGGGCTCGTGGTGGTTTTGCTGGACGTCCCACCTACTCGTCCTCCATACAGGTTTAGGGGAGATGATCGCAGCTTTGGGTTCCAGAGGAACTACGGACCACGTTTTCCCCCTCGTGGTGCTCGTACTCCTTCCATGGGACATGGGAAGTTTGGTGGCAAGGGAATGATGTTTGCTAACCCCTCTTTTGAGCAGATGGCTCGAGACTGGTTTAACTTTCTTTGTGCCAACCCCAGTGTCGAGTCGCTAGCTCATTCTCGTACTTGTTTCTGACTACAGGCAGGAGGCTTGGAGAACATTTGGTTGATCGACTTCGAATGTTCCCGACACATGACCAGAGATAAGAAGTGGTTCTCCAGCCTCACCCCAGTGAAGGAAAAGATGTACATCACGTTTGGGGACAATGGACGAGGAAGGGTGATTTCTGAGGTGTAGTGCATGTGAGTGACAAGGTAACGTTGAAGAGGGTTGCTCTTGTGAAGTCTTTGGGTTTCAATTTGCTTTCGGTTCCTTAGTTGCTTGATGAGGGCTTTGAGGTGCATTTCAAGTCTGGTGAGTCTAGCTTGCTGGATTCTCGAGGTGATCTTGTTTATATGATCATCCCCGAGGGTCAGATTTTCAGGGCTGATTTCTCTCGTTCTTTGGGTCCTGCTCGCTGTTTGATGGCTGGTCCTTCGTCTGATTTGTGGAAATGGCATAGGAGGTTGTGTCACTTGAGCATTGATTTGGTTTCCCGCTTGAGTGGTCTTGACCCTGTCCGAGTATTGCCGAGGTTGAAGCTTGAAAAGGATTTGGTTTGTGCTCCGTGTAGGCATGGCAAGATGGTAGCCACTCTCCATCCACCCCTGACCGATGTCATGACCGAGCGTCCGACAGAGCTGTTGCATATGGACCTTGTTGGGCCGGCTCGAGTTCGCTCGGTCGGTGGGAAGTGCTATGTTCTTTTTGTGGTGGACGATTACTCTCGCTATGCCTGGGTGTTTTTCTTGGAAGATAAGAGTGAGACATTTGGTTTTGTTCAAGATCTGATCGTGAGGTTGAAAAACGAGAGGCATGGGAATGCTATACGAGCTATCCGCAGTGATAATGGCTCAGAGTTCAAGAACTCTCGTTTTGATGCCTTTTGTCATGATCTAGGTCTTGAACATCAGTATTCGACCCCTTATGTGCCTCCTCAAAATGGTGTTGTGGAAAGGAAAAATCGGACTCTTTGTGAGATGGCTAGGACGATGCTCGATGAGCATAGGACTCCTAGGAGGTATTGGGCTGAGGCAGTCAATACAGATTGTCATGTTTCCAACAGGATTTTATTGCGAGCTTTCAAGAGGAAGACCTGTTATGAGCTGATGCTGGGTCGGGCACCCAAGGTGAGTCATTTCCGAGTTTTTGGTTGCAAATGCTTTATTCTTAAGAAGGGAAAACTCGACAAGTTTGAGGCTAGGTCTAGTGATGGGATTTTCTTTGGTTATGCTAACCATTCTAGAGCCTATAGGGTGCTTAACCTTGAGACTAACAAAATCATGGAGACTTGCGAGGTAACCTTCGACGAGACAATGCCATGTACCTCTCTTGGCTTTGAATGTGTAGGTGATGAAGAGATGGCGGATGATCTCTTTGAAGAGGAGAAGGAAGAAGGATGAAGCTGGAGATGATGATGGAGAGAACCATGCGCCTGAAGCTGAAGGTGTACCACTACTTCCCCTACGACCACTACGGAGGGTGGACCATCTACTTCATGGACAACGACGGTGCGACAAGAGGACCAAGCGAGAGAAGCTGAAGTTGAGGGGGAGGTAGTCTCGAGGCGTGAGGCTCCCCGACGGATTCAAGAAGTGCATCCCCTATCGCGGATCATTGGGGACATCGACAAACGAACTACGCGGTCAAGGTCTAGAAATTCCTCTCATTTTGCTCATGCTGCATTTGTTGCCACCTTTGAGCCCAAGGACATTGGACATGCTTTATCTGATGCAAACTGGGTCAATTCTATGCATGATGAGTTGGACAACTTTGAGAGGAACCAGGTGTGGGAGTTAGTTGAACCACCTCCAAATTGCCATCCTATAGAAACAAAATGAGTTTGGAAGAACAAAGAGGGTGAGAATGGGATGGTTGTGAGGAACAAGTCCAGACTTGTTGCTCAGGGATATAGTCAGAAGGAAGGGATCAACTATGAGGAGACCTTTGCTCCTGTGGCCCGTCTTGAGGCAATTCGAATCCTTCTAGCCTTTGCCATGGCTAAAGGGTTCAAGTTGTTTCAAATGGATGTGAAGAGTGCTTTTCTGAATGGGGTCATAGAGGAGGAGGTGTATGTGAAGCAGCCACCGGGGTTCGAGAGTGAGAAGTATCCTCACAGGGTGTACAGGTTGAAAAGGGCTCTGTATGGGTTAAAACAGGCGCCCCGGGCTTGGTATGAGAGATTTAGAGGTTTTCTGGTGAGCAGAGGGTTTGTGATGGGTACCGTGGATAGGACCTTGTTTCTCCTCAAGCATGGGAATGACTTGTTGGTTGTGCAGATATACGTGGATGATATTGTCTTTGGTGGCTCGTCACATAACCTTGTTGCCAAGTTTGCAGATGAGATAAGCAGGGAATTCGAGATGAGCATGATGGGTGAGTTGCAGTACTTCCTCAGGTTGCAGATCAAGCAAGTGAAGGATGGAACATTTGTACACCAGACCAAGTACATGAAAGACATGCTGAGGAAGTTCCAGATGCAAGATGTGAAGCCTATGTCGACACCCATGGGGAGTACGGCTACTTTGGATGCGGACGTGGACGGAGAACCAGTGGACCAGCGGGAGTACAGGAGCATGATCGGCTCCCTCCTCTACCTGACGGCGACGAGGCCAGACATACAGTTCAGTGTGTGTCTGTGTGCTCATTTTCAGGCTTCGCCGAGGAACATGGGGTTTGTTGCCCTTTCTAGTTGATTCTTGGGGGTTTTTCTTTTTGTACCATATGTATCATACCATGTTTACTTTGATGTATATACATGCTTTGCTTGATGTATAAACCATGGTAGGATAGCCATCTTGTCATATATCATGTTGCATTTGTATCATATTGCATTTTAGGATGATGAGCTTCTTTCATATGTCTTATTTGAGTTTCTTTGGCTATTTGTGAGATAATGGTCATGTGTTTGGAGAAATGGCTATGTGAGGCTATGCTCTTGGAATATTTGAGATATATATGTTGTGAGATAGCCCTTTTTGAATCAAATGTTAATCTTGACTAAATTTGATGAAATGTGCTCCACTCATGTGTAGTAGTGTATCCATGTCACGTTTTGGTCTAAATGTGCTTTCTATGCTTAGATTGTGCTTGGATGTCTTTTTCTTGCATTTGGGCCAAAGGCTGATATCATTGTGAATGTTTAGCCTATGTTGCATTCATGGGGGAGCATAAGCATCTTTTTGCCGCAAAGGCACTTCATGTACCATAAAATGAACCTCCTTTCTTCGGTACACAATGTACCGGGCTCACCCATTCGCTATGCGGAACCGGGTAGATGATTCCGACATCAAGTAGCTTGATGACCTCTTTCTTTACTACCTCTCGCATGGCATGAGTTAGCCTCCTTTGGTGGTCCACTACGGGCTTACAATGGTCTTCCATTGGTATACGATGAGTGCAAAAGGTTGGGCTAAGACCTTTGAGATCATTGATCGAATATCCAGTCGCCTTCCTATGTTTTTTCAATAAAATCAGCAACTTCTCATTTTCTTCGGGACTCAACTCGTCGCTCACGATGACCGGATAAGTCTTGTCTGGGCCCAAAAATTCATACTTTAATTTTTTGGGCAAAGGTTTAAGGTCTACCTCGGGCACTTGTGGCTCCTCGGGTTTAATTTCTCCTAAGTCCTCAAATTTTTCTTCCTCCACGCTTCAATCTTGTGGTTCTAATCCTTTTGTTGCTTCATCTAGTTGTTCATCTTGTTGATCATTAACTTGATTCTCCATTGCCCTTTGCAGCAGGTCTATAAGGGTTTCAACAAAACAAAGATTATCTACCTCCTCTACTTCGTCTTCGGGAGGAAAAGGTGAAAGGTGTTTAGAAACGCGAAGAAAATTCTATGTGTACTTCTTTCTATTAAGGTTCATTGTTACTTTTCCTTTTCCGGCATCCAACACGGCATCAACCAACTTTAGAAAGGGCCTACCTAGGATTATGTGATCATGATTACTATGATAAGCATCAATAACAAAGAAATCGATTGGTATACATTTCCAGAGATGTTTACACTCATGTTGCAAGCAATACCCAGAAGTCTAATAGTTCTACCATCTCCCATGATTAGTTTCGTTGATGTTGGGGCTAAGTCTAGGTTGCGGTCTTGAACTTGATCGTAAATTTTAGAAGATAGGACACTGACTTGGGCTCTGATGTCGCATAAATCTTTACATTGAACTCCATTGATCTCGCAACTCAAGTGTGGTGTCGTCTTCTCTTCTTCTTCGGATCCTATCGTGTAAACTTCGGTGAGGCGAGCATATGGCGATGCTTCAGACTTGATCCCCATGATTCTTTTCACCTCAGCTATGTGTTCCGGATCCACTTCATCATCTCTAAAGAGCTTTTAAAATATTTCACCGGTGGTTTCAAGGTCGTATGAGTCTTCCGCTTTCTTTTTTGGTGGGAAATCCACTTCTAATGCTCTTGCCATCCCCTTTTGGTTAGGGAACGGTCTTCTCTTGTCGAATACTTCTCTGTAATCGATTGGAACCCAATCTATTGGTTCGAACTCCCTTAGTGGCTTCGCGCTTGACATGCTTCTCTTGTTCATTACATTTGATTCGGCGAAGTCAACGCTCGGGGTAATTCTTGACTTGATGTGCTTTTCTTCAAGCTTTTCCGGAATTGGCTCCTTTTTCTTGACTTCCGAGGTTGCCTCTTTAGAAATTTCAGCACGCTCCTTCATCCTTGAATTGTATTCCGGCTCTCCTGCAAGTCTTGTTTCCCAATCTCTTCGCATGGCCGCGCTTTACTACTTTTTTGTAGAAGTTGAGCGGCTTTCGTGAGTGTTTTCTCCATGAGATCTCCACCTGCACACATTTGGACGTGTTGCATGCAGCTAGGGGTTAGGGAAAATATAAATATATGCAAGAGTACGTCACCGGAGAAGCCGAGTCTTGGTCCTTGTTCGATCAACTCGTTAAACCTATTCCAAGCTTGGTCTATCCCTTCCTCTTCTCCTTGCCTGAAGGTGATCACTTGCCTCCTTAGATGTTGAACCTTTCTAATTGGAAAGAACTTCTCGCAAAACTTCTTTGTCAACTTGTTCCAATTGCCTTCAACTTCAAAGGATGCAAACTTGTACCACGTCTTCGCTTCACCGGCAAGTGAGTAGGGAAAGTGATTCCATTTGAACCATTCACCGGGAACTCCTTCTTGACGCACTGTGTTGCATAGCATCGTGAAATGCCTTATGTGCCTATATGGGTTCTCCGTAACCATCCCTTCAGACGGGTTTGCCACCTCCATCTCGGTGATCTTGGATTTGATTTCATACTTGGTCGCTTCGAGCTTCGAATTTGACTCTTGTACTCTTTTGTCTTCACATCGAGGACTAGCATAATCCCTTAGAGATTTCTCCGGTTCTTCCTCACGGTGATTGACAAACACCATCTAGACAATAAGATAAAAACAAAAACAAAAACAAAACAAAAGGTTTTCTACGAAATATTCTTTAGATATTAGTAAACAAAAGATAAACTAAATGGTAAAACAAAGTTAGATGCAAACCAAATGATGTAAACTAGCTTGCTCCCCGGCAACGGCACCAGAAAAAGGGGCTTGTTGATGGATAAAAGACGTATCCACCTACGATCCGCAAGCGTACGGACCTACACCTTTTTCACCACGGGATTCCCAAGGTTCTTGTCAATCCGCGGAGCAAGGGGATTACAAGCGTTTGACCTACCTCTACTCACTAACTACTCAAACCCTAACTATGATTAGACTAGAAAACTACTATGCTACACTAGAGAGAACGATTAAGCTATCAAGATAAAACACACTCGCCCATGGGTCTACGATATTTGAACATGCAACCTCTTTAAACATGAAAACCAAGCTAATCTATCGGGGGTTGTGACCATGATTTCGCCCTTTCCCTCCCCCCGTACTGTCACTACGCGGAGGTATTGGTGACTAGACCTATTATGGACACGGCGTATTGAATGGATCCAAGGGAGCATTGGAGCTCTACTTCCCTTTACGGCATTGTAGCTAACCTTAAGCATTAAAGCATATTCAACACATGATGATAGATAGATGTTCCAACCAAGGTAGCGATTACATCTCAAGATCGATTACAACCCATGGACAAATGAGAAGCACTAATGGCTACAAGAATTATATTGCGAAGCACATGAAAGACAATCCCCTTGGCGAAGTTGAATACAGAGCCTTCTTGAACATGTGGTTGTGCGAGATTTGTCTTCTGTGGCAAAGCCAACGAACCCACTACGAATCATATCGCAATGGCGGTCCACAACCCCGATGGCAACCGTCTTCCTCTGGGAAAATTCCTTTTGGGCGGTGTATGCCATATGCTTCATCGGACGAATTCTCAAATGTACACCGGCGAGAGGATAGCATGCGTCGATAGCCCCCAGTGGTTTGTTGTTCGGCCTTGGCCTGCAACTTCAAATGCATCGGATTGTAGGCGTCGACTTGAACTCCGCTTCCCCTGGTCCAATCCCCACAGAAGGAAGGCTTCAAGTCACAGAGAGGGATGTCGCAGCTATGGAGAAGCGACTATCGGCCCTATGCGTTCGGCGGCACATTACCCAACTCTTCGAGTTGTTCTTGAAACTACCCCAATCCTCTTTGGCTCCCTTATCTAGGCTATGATACTACGACCTTCCTGTCGAGTTCTCCGCCCGAGCCGGCCATCAAGAGCGGGAGATTCTTGCAAATCTTCAATGTTATAATCGCCCCATGCATATTCTTGGGCGAATTCAACGGAGGGAGGCGGAGATATAGATGCCTTCGAGTGCCTATCGGCCTAACGTAATTGCCGGAAGCGAGCTTGGATGCGGCCGGATACCCCAAAGATTGTTTTTTGCATGAATTCCTCGAGCCCGGAAAGGAAATCCAAGAAGCCGGGTGCGGTGCGGCGGGGTTTTCCACTCCGTATGCCGGTCCCACGGACTCACACACATGTCCTTTTATTACTGCAATCGTAGTTCACCCCACCACCAGGCTCCTGGTGGCAAGAATTCCATGACCACATCTTCAATGAACTTGTCCATGTGTTACCGCGTGCGAGAATTGGTGCACGATTTCCTGGTAGGCTTCGGAGGGTAACACGATCAGACACTTTAGATCGAGCACTCTTTCTCCATTTCATGGTTTTGGTATTTATCTTTTGTCCACGGAGCATATTTTATACCCCTCGAGCCGGGATAATCACTTATAATACCGAAGGCAGTTTTGGGCTGGTGGGGTTTAAATCCACAACCACTGGCATGGCGGTAGACGGATATGCTACCACCGTCCCGGCCTGCTAGCCTTGCCCCGTTGACGGGAGGCAAGGATTGCATACGATTCCCCCTCTCCGGCGCTAAAAGGAGGCTATCGACAGAAAGTACAAGGATTTGAGGTAAACTCCTTTACCTTCCACAATTCTTCGGGTCTCTCTTGTTCTTGATATATCATTGTGTATTTCGGGCCAGAAGGAGCCCAGCCTTCTTCGAGAATCGATACATGCCAGGTGGTCCATCCTTTGGTATGACTTTTTGTTGTTCTCTTTCTCGGGGATGAGCAACGGCACTTATCCGTTCATTTGGACATTTGCAGAGAAAGCTGTTGGAGAACCACTTGTGAACGTTCCGGTGGTTCAACGAGCGAGCCCTTCCGAGGTTGCATTGCCCATCCCGATGAGGGTTTCATCTTCATCACCTTGCGAGAGATCGGCCGCTCTCCACAGAGATGAATCCCTCAACTCAGCCGGAGCCGCCAAGTTCTCCCCGGGATGCCATCGCGTGTCGACTCCGCTTGACAATGGCCAACCCAACGAGAGGAAGATCCGATTCTTCCCCGACCCGAGAAACTCACGAGTCGGCTGATTTCTTGCTGGGGTCTCCCGGGACCCCCGGAGCGTTTCGGCTCTACTCGAGACGCCTCCTCTCCCGTCTGCCGGTGCTCCCGCTCAAGATACCATTCATGAAGGTACTTGGTTCCGCTCTTAATCTTGATACCTTGTTTCTTGGGTTCTCACCTCGGCGAGTGTTGTTTTCGGGGATCACGCCCCGTCATCATCGAGCACCGCCATCGGAAGGGCCGTCCCATTTAAGATGTGATGAAAAAAGTAAACAAAGTAGTTGCCGAACGGTATTGCTCAGCTCAAAGAAATCGCGGCTTTGGCTAGAGAAGAAACGTCAAGGATCGACTCAATGATCTCTGCCATTTTGAAGAGATGTTTGAGCCCGTGAGTCGCAAACTTCCCGATGACATCGGAAGCTTTTTACGTCGTCCATCTACGACTTAGAGCCCTTCTATGTTCCCTTGAGCGTACTTGGAGGGAAATTGCGCTCCCGTTCGGCCATTGAAAAACCCAAAGCCCGGTCTTTGAACGAGGCCATGAACGGGATACAATCCCAAGCAAAAAGCCATAAGGATGCCTTGGGCCGCTGCGAAGCCTCTTACAGTCCGAAAGTCGCCGGAAAAATTTGCTCTAGAGGCGGAGGTGAAAATTACTGTCGGCGGAAATGGAGATTGACCGGAAAGAAATAGCCGATCTCCCCTGGATTGATAGCAAAGACCGAAACGGAGACGAGAATCGGTAGTACCCGGAAGTAGCGATGCGATGCGAGAGCTTGCGGCGGCTTATACGATGCCCAAAAGGACTATCGGGAGATCTTGGATAACTCCCCCTTGATAATGTCCAATATTGCGTCACGCACTTGCAAAACTCCTTAACGCTTGAATGTTCTTATTGATGTATGCAGATTTGGTCGTTCTTGTAATATTTCCTTTACCATTTGTTTCCTTTCCATAGCGTGCTTTGAGATGTGATGCGAAAACGACCCATTCGGTAGTGAAACGCTAGCGCAGAACGACACCTTGAATTCCTTTAGCGAAACCATCGACCCACGCGCGTTTCGACTTAAGAACTCCAAACGACCGTAGGCGGGTCTGGTCGAGAAATCTCCCGCCTTCGATTTTAGACGGGACGTGCGCCACGATCACCGGCCACGATTCGAAGCCTGAATTACATGCCCCTAGCCAATGATTCTTTTGCTCCGGATGTCTCGACGGAGTACGGCCCCTTTGAAGGCGGCACGGGATAGCTTGGTAAGGGCCGCCGTCGTGGTCATCCTCGTGCGTTCCAAGTCGCGCGTCACGGTGGTCCGGAACAGGCGAAGAGGGAGCGACGACGGAGGAAAGCAAAGAAAAAGATGAACCATACCTTCGCTTCTTACTCACGCCTTGCTTCCCTCCCTTAGGGGACTTGGCCTTCGGGCGCACTTTTATGTGTAATCATGAGAAGCCAATTGTAGTGTAGTATTGAGCTAAGGGCAATGCATCGAGCCGCAGCCATTTTTCTTTTGTTCATGGATTTTTTTGTTCTAAAGGCGGCCTCATCATGCCATGAGCCCATTTTGTTTACGTATGAGATGTGTATAATCATCGATCGAATTTTCAATGCTAGGATAATACTTCTTCGGGTATCTTCCATTTATTGCGGCGGAAAAGCTCCTCTCTAGCATAGTTTTCAATATGTATGCGTTACCGGGCACGCATACGACCACGAAAAGGCCCCTCCCCGGTTAGGGGGACCATTTTGCGAATTCTTGTATTTAGTTCCGATCGGCGATGGCGCTTTCCAAACTAGATCGCCTTACGTGAATTGCTTTACTTTTACTTTCTTGTTATAGTATTTGGCGACCGCGGCCTTGTTTTTCTCGATGTTTCTCCGGGGCCACGAGACGGATCATATGCAAATCTTCTAACTCATCCATCATTAGGCCATTGTAATCCTTGGAGCTCAAATCGTTTTGCGACACTACTCTCCTCGTTACGATTGCATTTCCCGGGCGGGGATCGCGTGATGCCCGTAAACCAACTCGTAAGGAGAAGTCTTTGTAGCTCCATGGGGGGCCATTCGGTAAGCCCACGGCGCTTCAGCGAGTGCTGAATGCCATCTCCTCGGCTTACAGTCGATCTTCTTCGCTGTATAAGCTTGATCATGATCTTGTTAGAAGCCTGCTACGCCCGGCCATTAGCTTGGGCATAGTATGGGGAGAAATTAACGGAGTTTAATTCCCATGCTTTCGGCAAAATCTGCGAATTCCAATGACCCGAATTGTGCCCCTTGGTCGGTGGTAATCGTACGAGGAATCCCAAATCGATAGATGATGTGTTCCTTGACGAATTCGATCATGTTTTACGACGTCACCTTTTTGAGTGGGATTGCCTCGACCCATTTGGTGAAGTAATGCGTAGCCAAAAGCACGAACTTATGCCCCTTGCTAGATGGTGGATTAATTTGGCCAATCAAGTCTATACCCCCCGGCCACGAATGGCCATGGCTTGATGATGGGATTTAGTGCTTGCGAGGACTCTTTGAATATTCACGAACTTACGCCAGTCTTGACACCCCTTATAATACTCGAAAGCCCCCGATCCTCTAATATCGTCGGCCAAAAGCATCCCGACTTTGCCCAATAACCCATTTCATGCGATAGGCCGATTGGTGCGCTCCACATATCCCATCGTGTACCTCGCTCATCATGTTCTTGGCTTCTTGGACCCCGGGCATCGTAACGGTACTCCATCTAATGATTTATAGAATAAATTGTCATCCCGGAAAACGAACTTGATTGCCTTGTACACAGGCTTCCTAGAGACTTTCGGGATGGATCTCTCAAATAGTCAACGATCTCTTTCCTCCAATCATCTTCTGTGAGTTCCATCCCACGGTGCGCTCACCTGCGGCAAATGCTTCTTGACTCTCTTTATAACCTGAGGCGCTGCGAGCCGCCTGTTTGCTTCCTCGTTATGCTCTCTAGGAATGGCTTGTAAGGTTACCAGTGGAAAGCCCTTCAAAGATTTCTCTGCATTCCTCGTAGTAACTCCTCGGCGCCTCGCTTGCACTCGTCATGGCCGTTCAATTGCTTGATGACCAACTACGAATCTCCATAAATTTCAACGGAAGCGGCCCCGGCTTCTCTCAAATATTGAAGCCCTCGAAGCGATTGCCTCGTACTCGGCTGGTTATTTGTGACGGTGGGTTGTATAGGAATGGCGAGGTCGAACATCTCACCTGCGGGAGAAATTAGTAGGATCCCTACTCCCCCACCTTTGCCACATGATGACCGTCAAAGAATAGAGCCCATGGGGTAATTTCAAGCGAGATCAATCGAAGGGTCACGGTGTTCGGTTATAAAATCGGCAATGACTTGACCTTTGATGGCTTTTGCCGATTCGAACTTCAACTCGAATTACGATAGAGCTAAAATCCATTTGCCAACCCGACCATTCAAAATTGGCATAGATAACATATGTTTTATCACATCAAACTTCGAGTATACGGTGCATTCGGCATTCAACAGCAGTAGTCCCGAAACTTTGTACACGAGTAGTATACGCAAAGACATAATCTTTCTATGGCGGAATACTCGGTTTCGGGATCAAGTAGTTTTCGGCTAAGATAAGCTACTACCGTTCCTTCCCCTTCGAACTCTTGAATAAGGGCCGATCCAATAGTTTGGGTATCGGCCGCCACGTCTAACTTGAAAGGCTTGTTCGGTGGGGAGGGACCCGGCCACGGTGGCTCCTTCATGTATTGCTTGATTTCCTCGAAAGCCTTTTGTTGTTCGTCACCCCATGTGAACTTCGATCCTTCTTTAGCTTCGGCAACGGAGAGAACGGCAACACCTTACTGATAGAATTTGAGATGAACCTTCTCACAAAGTTGATCTTGCCGAAGCGGTGATTACAACTCCTTGAGGTTGGTTGGAGGAACGACTTCATCAATGGCTTTCATGCTCTTTTTGCCAACTTCAATCCCTCCTTCGTGGACCAAAAACCCCAAGAACTCTCCGGTGACACCCCAAATGCACACTTGTTTGGATTCATCTTGAGACCATGCTTACGGGTGCATTCCGGGGTTTTCTTCACATCCTCCCGGATGGGAGTCATGGCTTAAGGACTTGATCACTACGTCGTCAATGTAGATTTCCACGGTCTTGCCGATCAACTCATGAAAAATGTAATTCATGGCCGTGATAGGTTACTGCACGGCATTTTTCAATCCAAATGTCATGACGATCCACTCAAACGGGCCTATGTGACCGGGACATCTAAAGGCCGTCTTCGAGATATCTTCTATTGCCATAAAGATACGATTGTACCACTACGTTGCCATCCGAAGCTAATCACCTTGTGCCCGGCGGCGGCGTCAATCGGCAAATCGACAATAGGCATTGGGTATCCGTCCATGGGAGTAGCTCTTTGTTTAGGTCCACTGAAGTCTATGCAAACTCTCATTTTTCCATTTTTCTTGTACACGGGGACGATGTTGGAAATCCACTCCGCATATACGAGGCCGAACGAAGTTTGCGTCAAGTAATCTTTCGATTTCCTTCTTCACATCGGCCAATACTTCATCCTTGTAGATTTTCGGGGCGGTTGCTTATATGGCTTGAAACCGAGGCTTGATTGGCAGCGGTGCTCGGCGATGGATCGATCCAATCCGGGCATCTCCGAGGTAATCCCGGGCGAAGCAATCTTTATATTCTTTGAGAAGCTTGATTAAGTTTCCCCTGGTACGGTTGCAAACCTCCAGCGATGAACGTCGGCCTTGGTTTATCACCGTTTCCAATGTCAACTTCCTCCGGCTTATCGGCCGACATGAATCCTCGTCCCGGCTTGCCATCGGTGCCATCCACGGGGTTCTCCATTAAAAATTCTTGTAAGCGAGCGTCTTGAATCGAGTGGTCCCGGTCACTTCTTCAGACGGGTTCAACGGGACCTTCTCCCCGATCCTTCACGAGAAGCAATCGATGCCTTGGTATTCCCGGAAGGCTGGTTCCATGTTAGCCACGCTCACGGAGTCGTCACTTTGCACGACCTCAATTTCATCGTCCACCCTTTGGATCGGTGTTGATGCATAGTGGATGGGACGCGACGATTGGCGTGGATCCGGTCCCGCCCAAAGCGGCGGCGTTTGTAGGCTCCCTTCCCTTCGATGACGAAGAAGGTGGTGAGCGAGCGTCTTGGACCCGATCATCAAGTCCACGTGAGCGCATCCTTTGGTATCGAGGGGTTCCGGCGAAGTCGTTCGGGATGATGCTTGTTGGTGTCAAATCGCTCGGGGTCATGCCAAGCTTCACGAAGGTGGTGTACGGCATCACGTTAGCTTCCGCGCCACCAGTCGACGAACATCTTGGTCAATGGCTTGCCATTGACGTACCCCTCAAGTACGGCGGCCTCATGTGGCGATTCTTGGCCGGCTTGTCGAAGATGGCACCTTGCAGCAAGCACCGGTTGCGCCATCATCTCCTCGAGCTGCTCGTCGTCAAGGAAGCTTCCTCCTGCATCACCTGGTTAGCGGGAGCCATGGACTCGTTTGGCGGGAAGTATACCATGCATGCGGGGGGCTTGACGCTTTGATCCTTCGAGGCGGTCCTTGGGGCGCCACTTACGTCTCGTACGGACCCCCGGCTTGCTTCATCTCGCGGTTCCTCAAGCGTTGGACCCGCCTCTTCGGCTCTTGCGTAGACCGGGTGGGCACCATTGCCCCTTACGCCGGACGTAGACCTCCTCGTCCTCCTCGTGGTCGGCCCACACGAGATCGGCTCGGCGCTTCTGGGATGATCAATGATTTCAATTTTTTGCCGCCGATCCCCATTCGGGTGGATCCTTCCAAGTCTTTCGTGGACGGATCGGCGATTGGCGATTTCCTGCTGTACTCGGCATATCGTCGCTGCATTCGGGACGGTTCCTTAATGTGGGTAGTTTCGGGCCTTCGTTCCGGCGGTGCACGAAAAGGCGCACCCCCGGTGGGCGCGCTCTGCTCGCGCGCGTCTTGTTCCCGATTCCATGCGCGCGCTTCCTCCTCGGCCACCTGCGTTGCTCCTCCCTCGTGACGACGCTCTGGTAGCGTTCCTTCTCCATGCGGCGCTGCCATTTATTAAGGAGGATGCGCGACGTCACCTTGGGTTTGGGCTTGGACGACTCCCCGATCTCGATGTGGCTCTTGAGAACGCGGGGCGTCGCCACAGACTTGCTCTATGGTCACCTGGCGCTTCGGGTCCAGGCGGAGTCCATCTTGCTTGGACACGGGCGAGGTCGGGACCTTGACTTTCCCTTTCTCTTCGGTTGTTATCGCATTGACGGAAAAGCGAGGCATGTTCTGCGGGAAGGGGTGGCCATCCGGCTTCATCTTGTTATCGAATTTGAGGTGCCCTTCTGGATAGCCTTTTGGATCCTCATCACGAAGACCACTGCGGTCGTTGATGGAATGGGAGTCCCTGTCATGAAAGCCGCGGTAACGTTTCGCTTTGACTCCATCGAGTAGGAAGCATAGAGTGCCCTTCGGGCGGCTTGATTCGGCCTTCTTTTACCAAGAGCTCAAACAACTTGTCGGCCTTTGTGATGTCGAAGTCATAGGTTCCTTTGGTCTGTCGACCCAACGGCGATTCATTGTGAGAGGCTCTTTACCCCACATGATTTACGCCGCGGCTATCTCCGGTTCGTCGTCGGAATCCTCGAACAAATCGGCTTTGTCCAAGAATTGATTGTAGATATCGGCGATGTCGTCTTTGCTTGCCAAACTTGGGGTCCTTCTTGAGGCCATATGCACGATTGCTCATCAAGGATAATTTACGCGACCGGTTGGCCCAAGTTTTCAAACTCCATCCCAAAGAGCTTTTCGCGCACGGTGGTAACATCCCGGCGACGGCCATATCGGCTGGGCGGTCGTCGGCAAGTTCAATGAGAAGCACATGCCCTTGACTTCTACGAATCTTCTCGAAACTCCCGGCGGTGTTTCATCGTGCCTTTGCTTCGGGGTGGCGAGATCGATCAACTTTTTCTCGGAAGCGCCGGCCCCCGAAGTAGTGAGCGTGGAATTTACGCTCCAAATCTTTCCACACAGCCCGCGGCTCGGGCGGCAAGGACGGGAACCAGAAAAGGCTGGACCGTCGGCGGGCGGGGCAGTAGCGAACACGAACGTCTCTTCGGTCCGAACATTCCCCCGGCATGAGATAACGAGCGATATGCTCGGCCGTGCTTGTCTCGTCTCCCCGAGAGAACTTTGTGAATTCCGTCGGTGGGTTTTACCCTTGGCGGCGGGGAGCACGTTATAGTACCACTCCCGGGAACGGCGGCTCAGTAGGTGGGGCCACCGCCCTTGGCTCGAGGCGGGCGGTTACGCATCAATTCGGCCATCTTGCGAGCTAGGGCATCTTCCTCACGAGCGCTGCGGCCGGCGCGTACCTGGTGCGGGGAAGGCATCGAACGCTCCGTAATTCCCCACTTCATGATGGCCGCCGCCGTATAAATTCCTCTGGAGCCGGTTGGTGGACGGAGCTATTCTTCGGCGGGATCGAGTGGGGCCCCGGATGAGGCCGAACGCTAAGTCTCCGTACGTAGGTGCCGGTACGGATTCGGGCTTTGCGCGGGGCGGCCCGTCTTTGCTGTGGTGGCGGCGAGATTGGTTGACTTCACGGCTTGTAGCGGAAGGCGGAGAGCCAGGGCGCCCCCCGGCGCCTGTGGAGGAGATTGGAACGCTTGGCTCCGGAGCTGCGAGGAGGGGCTGGCCGGGCCCGTGGTGGCGGCCGAGAGCTTGATTCACCCGGCTCACGGTGCTCTTTCGGCGTACGCCTTTCCGAACGCCCGCCCCGCCGGGCGAAGAGGGCCACCATCATCGTTGGAGCGACCCAAGGAAAGCTTGGTTGTGCTTGGTGAGCACGTCGTCCATTGACTCTTGGAAGATCCGCGCGCATTCTTCCTTTTCTTGTTGGGTCGTTGCGTCGGTTTCTCCCGGCAACGGCACTTCTGGCGAGCCATTCTTCAAATATGGTACACCACTTCGATTCTTCTTGAATGACATGAGACACTTACGGTGAGCGATTCACGGCGTCTACGAGTCTGCGTCTTGCTGCGGAAGCTCCTCGATCTTGACATCCGGGAGGTACGCGGTCTCGGGCATCTGAACCAATTCGAGCGTTGGTCCCCGGGGCGTGCCAAAAAGTGTGTTGACGCAAAATGTGCACTCGGCGCCAATCACACGGCAAGCGAAAAGCTTAGCTTCGCACGCGCGAGAGAAAAGTGACGTGCCGATCAATTTTTCCACTGAAAATTAACAAAAGATGAAACGGTTAAATACCAAAATTTGGAACCTGCGGGTGATACCGGGCGATTCCATATTTACGGCTAAGAAGCCAAGCAAGACGACATGTAGCTATGCGAAGCTACACATCCAAAGAACCACGACCATTCGGGTAACGCAAAGAAGAAAAAAGAACATTGCAGAATGGATGACGTAAGCATGACAACGATCGATCTTTGAATAAACATGGATGCATGTGCAAAGCCATGACCGATCCTCATGAAGATTAACATTAAATAAAGCAAAGCACGAACATGATCATGTATTAAAATAAGCATGCATAGATCCAAAGCATTAGTCTACGCATGTCTAATCACTTTAAGATCCGTCGGGCACGACATCAAGCAAATCTATCCACTTGCATGATACAACTTGCATGAAAGAACGCACCACTTTCCATAAATAGATCTATCCACCGCATGATACAACCCAAATATGGAAAGCTAGAAGCACACGTCTTTTAAAACATAAATAACGCACGTGATCTACTCGTGAAGATATAACCGACAATTTTGAACAACCGAGGTCGGGGTCCATGAAGAAGGAACAAACATTACCACGTGAATAAATCTATCAAAGGCTGAGATTGGAAATCTAATCCACACGATGACTAGCTCCAAAGCAACCCAAAAACACTGCATCTACGCATGATACCGGCTCTTTCAAGATTTATACTAACAAAGCAAGCTTGAACCCGCAACACGTAACAACCTAGATCGGTTCGGTTTCGGCTATCGGAGAGCACGAGATCCACGCGTCAAAACACGAAACACGCTTTTGCACGAATCTTAAAAGGAAAAGAGCCGATCCAAACCCACATCTAGATTGGGCAAAAGTGTGTTACATGAATCAAAACATAAAGCAAAACTCATGATAACACGGGGTAACTTAATGAATCTATTGGATCTTGCCAAAATCCAATAGAGCCCGGTAACTAGCTTCGAGCCAGACCTTAGCCCACCGCATGGCTCATGATCTAACAAGAAACCCTCTTGAACCAAGCTTGAATCTACCGCATGACACGAAGCATGGTAACAAGACTACTTGCATCGGATCTAAATCCACGCATGATACTAGACATGATACAAGGTTGCCGGTACTCACGGAGGTCGACGGATCGATTGGCCCTCTCGAAGAACTCGACGACACGACAAGGGACTCTAGGGTTTGGCGTAAGGCCGGTGTGTATTGAGGAATGAACGTGTCTTTACATACATCCGGGGGTCGTATTTATACCCGGCGATTACAAGCTGCGAATGGATACATTGCCTAACTAAGCTTGATCGCTTTGTCCATCCATTCGCTCCCTCGATCGAGCCACGTCACGCGTCCAATCCCGCAAAATCAGCTCTCTTGTTCCTTTGCGGGCGGAGCGAGATAGCCGCCCCGCGGATCCTTAGAAAATCTCACGAAGATGCCTTTCCTTCCACCGGACGGACTCTTTTCCGAATTGGACCCACATGTCATACTCCTTACCAAATTTTTGGTGTTAACAAGATCAACACGGAAGGTCTCAAACAAAGAAGCAAAGTACGAAGCTCTCCTACACGGGCCTCGCCTCGCGGCTTCACTAGGCATCAGCGGCTACTAGTCCTACGGCGACTCTGCGGTGGTCATCAACCAAGTCAACAAGTCCTGGGGCCGCAACAAGAGGAGAACATGGACGTCTTCTCTTTGCTAAGTCGCAAGCCTAGAACAGGTTCTGTGGTCTCGAGTTCCACCACATCGTCGCGACAACAACGTCGCGGCGGACATTCTATCGAAAGCTTGGATCTACCCGCGCTCAAGTGCCGGCGGTGTCTTCGTTCACGAGCTTCACGCGCCATCCATCCCGGAGCCGGTGCCACCGACCTTTGTCCCGGCCAACCTGCGGCCGGACGAAGAGGTCATGATGATCGACACCGGGCCGGGAGGCAACCGGCCATCGACTACCTCGGCGAAGCAGAAGGTTCCCCTCCACGGTAAGAGCTCGGCCGGCCGGCTCATCCCGTGGCGCCAAGTCCTACGTCCTCGTCGGAGACAAGCTTTACAAAGCGAGGCGCATCTTTAATCTCCTTAAATCCCTAAGACAAATCTAAGTTGCTAAGTGATTTTAGTGATGAAATTTTAGGGTGTCACAGCCGCCCACTACGCGCGAGTCGCAGCGCTGTGCAAGACGCGCCCGCGCCGCAAACCGCGGCTCCTCGAATGCGAGGCATTTAATGACCGGGTCCCTTGCCAAGCAAGGAGAACCTCGAGCGGGGCGAGCTCCTCGGTTTAAACGAAAACAACCCTCGATGGGACATCGACGGAGAGCGTCGCCCGGGACCTGCTCGATGTAGAGCAGGCACCACGGGTACCCATGCGCCGGCAAACCCCCGAGCGGGGCGAGCTCCGGCTTAAAACGAAAACAACCCTCGATGGGATATCGACGTGAGAAGGCCGCCCGGGACCTGCTCGATGTAGAGCAGGCACCACGGGTACCCATGCCACGCAAAACCCTCGAAGGTGGCGAGCCCTCGGCTCAAAACGAAAACAACCCTCGATGGGATATCGACGTGAGAAGGTCGCCCGGGACCTGCTTGATGTAAAGCAGGCACCACGGGTACCCATGCCACGTAAAACCCTCGAGCGGCGCGAGCCCTCGGGCTCGGTAAACGATGTCGACTTCGAGGACATCGACGGTGAGCAGCCGCCCTAGACCTCGCTGATGTAGAGTGTGCACCGCGGGTACCCATGCCACGTAAAACCCTCGAGCGGCGCGAGCTCTTGGCTCGAGACAATATCGATTCCCCAAGGAGGAGCACATACGCTGTGCTATCAACCAGCGCCTCGAGGGATGGCTCGCCTAGACCCCTCGACGGCCGCGTACGCGAAAGTAGGGGCCGCCTGTGCGCCACCCCGGCACGCCCTACCGATCAGAGGTCCGAAGCCCGACCCTCGACGGGTCGAGCAGCGCCGCATTGCAGAGTTAGGGATGACGAGGGCACGCGCATTCGAGCTGCTCCTCGAGCCCGCCGGCTCGAGGGTGCCCCACATGTTGTGCTCGAGAGCCACCGAGGGCACTAGCCGGGGGATCCCACCGAGGGGAGCTTTCCGCGCCCTCGGTCCCTAGCGAACGGGACCGAGCCCCACCCAGCAAACCCACGCAAGCGCTTCCATGGACATGTCTCCGGACCGCGCAGCCTACCCTTATCGAACGGGGCATGGACGTCCACTTGAACCACCCGCTACCGGGCCGAAGAGGAATCCGCGACCGCGACCCGCTCGATGGGAGTTGCGGAAATCCCCACCCTCCGTCCCGGGGGAGGGACGGCGAGGGCGCGCTTAGAAACAAGTCGGGAGCCATCCGACCGCCCGACCCGGCCAAGGCTCGGCTCGGCACGGTCCCCCCCCTGAAATTGCACCCGGCCGGGCACGCGCGCGCCGCGTGCACCCCCGGGCCGGTTGAAATACCGCCGATGCCGGCTGGCATATGTGCCACGCCTCGACTGTACCCCCGCGGTTAACCCCCAGGAACACCCACACTCCCCGCAGGCTTCGGGGTTGTGACCTGCGGGTCCCCGCGACGTGGCCCCACGGAAAGCGTTCGCAGAACAAGGAGGGAAGAACGTCCTCTATCGCAGTTTCCCCGCATCTGGGAGCCTCAATGGCAAACCCATGCATGTCAGGCTACCGTCGGGGACAGCCCTAGGGGTCCCCTTAAACAATGGGGAAAACCTCACTTAAAACCCGCAACGAAACCAAAACACGTTAAGTCTAACCATGCAGGTGCCTAACCATGCAGGACACGGCCCACGCCACCTGACCCAACGCCCATCGGGACGGCCCACTTAGAGATCCCCTCGAACAGGCTCCGCCCCGTTCGAGGATGCGTGCTCCCTTTGGGCGGGCTCCGCCCCGTCTGAGGCACTTCCCCGAGCAGCTCCGCCGCTCGAGGGTACGCCCGCCTCGGCCGAGGTCCGCCACGCCGAGGGCGCCCTCACGCGTGCGCCGGCTCCGTACACGGACAACGCCCCGACGGGCAGACGGCGCCATCATGCGCCCGCCGCACCCGGTGCCGCCGCACCAACTCCCTGTGAGAGGAGCCCATCCCCGCCACTGTGGGAGGGGATCGGCGGCTGCGGCCGGTGTCAGTCCCGTGACACCGTGCGCACGCTCCAAGATGCCGCCAACGCGCCAAGCCCCCCGAAAGGGGGCCGCGCACCCTCGATTCACTTTCTCGTGACCCTACAGGGTTAGGTGGAGGCGCTAGGCCGGTGGACCGCCATCCCTGTCGCTGTAACGGCGTGCTCGTTGCATCTCGCAGGCAGGAGCACGCCTGCGGGGCCAGCAACGACCCAGCCCCGTGAGGCGCATCGGGAAGGAACGCCTGCTCGCCTACTTCGTACTCCGTACAAGCCCCGCGTCGCACCTCCTCGCCAGCCTATCAGAGGATATCACCGCCATCCGCTGCTCTACTACCCTCGAACCGCCACCGGCCTGGGTACAAGTCGTAGCCATGATGACCAGATCAGCTGCGAGGCTTGCCCGACGGCCGCCCATTCTACAGCGTAGCACGTCGCACCCCCCCCCCACGTAGCTAGATAGCACGGCGTGCATGTGATTCGTCTCCCCTTGAGCTATAAAAAGGAGCGAACCCCTGTACCGGCAGGGGACGGACACACGAAACAACAGACAACAGGAGCCCTTCACACACACCACGTTCACCTCCACAATTCTTCCACAACATCTTCACCCAGGACTTGGAAGCACGCTTCCTCTCCCCGCCTTGCTTGTAGCAGCCCCACTACAGGCACCCCCGGTGCTGAGCAATATAGTGCCGAGAGAACACCGCCGGACGTACGGCCCCCCGCGCGGCCCAACCAGGATAAAAACCTTGTGTCACTTGTTGCTTAGCATCGACCATTGAGGGATAGACCTCGGCGCTATCTACTGGTTAGTGTCGGGACCATATTCCGCACCGACAGTTCTGAAACCATGACTTGAATTCATCAAGGCATTTGTACATTCAAAAATGGATGGTGATATAAATCATTCCTTGTCCTTACTTTGACCTACTACGAATAATGCTTATTCATATGTGTAGCTACCATATGCCCTTAGTAGGAATAGATCTAATCCTGGTGATTAGTCTGTGTCTTGCGGATTTATCATAGTAGTGCACGAGAATTTGGTGGTTGATTACCATCGTGTGGTGATAGCATGTGGGAGGGGAAAGGCCGAACGAACCTGTAATGTTGAGTAGGATGAATGGTGAGTACCATGGGAGTCGTTGCGCAGCCACCAAGAGGAGAAGCTGTGAGTAAAGAGCACCTTGCGGGCGTTTGAGCCTTTGAGGTAAGCTTGGGAACACCGGAGGCGTCAACACCACGCATGTCCATGGGAAAGTTCTTAGAGATGACTCTTTATCATGATACGAGATTAGATTGATCTTCACTGGGTTTAGAGCAGCAACTAGAAGACGATGAGCTTGGGTTACCTTTGGTTGTGTTACCTGTGTCATTCGAATGTGATCATTCATCCATACACATTCATGTTCACCCTCATATGCAATCTATGCCTAATGTTGGGATTAATCCTATACAGTAGAAAACTCAGTAGTTCATTGTCGATCCACAGATTGATAAACCTTGGGAATACTTTAATGGAAGAGCTACAATTAGTTGTGCACTTGTGGTTAAACTTAACGCGCTATTGAGTCGTCAACAACTGACATAGTTTGAATCATTTCAGACTAGGTAGGGGTGTACAAACAGAACCCACACAATGCAAGATAAAGCTCCATAGCTTCTGCCCAACATAAGTGTTGATTCAAACGATCAATCTTTCTCAAACCTACCCCTAATGCTAAAAAAACAACCATAATGGATAGGTATAATAAAACCATTGACCACACTTCGGCCCATCTAGTGAAAGATTCAGCTTACGGTAGTCAGCTTACCATTCCCATAGTAGGTAGTGTCTTGTACAGATTAGAGGTCATTAGGATGAACTATGCTAATGACTCAGTCCTTACTGAGTGTTATTTCTCCACCAAATCGAGTTATAGTTGTACCTTATAGTATGTGTGTTGTAGTCTATATATAAATGCAGTATATGTACACATGTACGTGTTGAGATTGTGATATTTTGGCCTCAGAAAAAAAGACCTGAGATATGTGAAATATTTCTCTTGTGTAAGTAAATATACAGATTTATGTCTATATTCTAAAGGAAAAATAAACATAGAGAAATAATTGAAGCTGTAGGTGGTGGCGTTAACTCGCTTCATTTTTTTTGAGAACTGCTTCTTTATTCATTCACTAGCAATGTTACAATCATCTTGCAACGCAGGCAAGAGGTGGTGGCGTTAACTGCTTCATTTTTTTTGAGAACTGCTTCTTTATTCATTCACTAGCAATGTTACGATCATCTTGCAACGCAGGCAAGAGGAAATTAGGCATAACATTTGCCCAGCATTGCGCAACACTAGTACTAGCAGCTTGAGCACAACTATGGGCAGCATTATTAGCTGTCCGATTAACATGCACTACACAAAAGGAAGAAAAGAAGAAGCTAGATCCTGGATATCACCAAGGATAAACATAAACTGGGAACGTTGGGATGTCCTGTTGTTCTATAAGCCCACCAGCTCCAGGGAATCCGTTTCCATAATTACCGGCTCCTGGGTGACCGTGTGAATCATCTGCGCACCTGCACGAAGGGCTTCCACCTCTGCCGCCAAAGGCGAGGCCACAACTGGAAGCTGCTTATTCATGGCCATTACGAACTCTCCCACATCATTCCTGGCCACCGCTCCCACCGCCCCTGAGTCGGCATCTGCTAAGAAAGCTCCATCAACATTAACCTTGAGAACATTTGCCCGGGGGGTTGCCACCGTTGGGTGTATCTGCGGCCAGTTGGAGTATGGATGCCTCCTTTTGGCTGTAATAAGATTGAAGCATACATCAACCACCCAGTCAATTTCCACTTCCATTCTGATCGGAGCTTTCCCATGTTGTCGCCTGGATCGCCCGATCGACCAGCAGCCACACATAATAATAGTTCTATCGCTCTCCCGACACACTTTATTTGTCATCCAGCAGCGCCCTGGTCCATGATTGAGGGTTTAAGCCCAGCAGCTTTACACCAGTTAGTTCCCGCAGCCGTTCCCAAAACCTCCTAGCATAGGTGCATTCCATCAGAGCATGAAAGGTTGTCTCATCACAAGCACCACAGGTGTCACATGTGCTTAGAGGGTCGATATGTCGATGATGTAAATTGGCTCTGTAGGGTATGTAGTCATGAGAGATGGGCGCCACCGGACTAGGGATGGATTCGGATGTCTGGAAATCCGAATTATCCGTATTCGTATCCGCTAAAAACGTTAATATGGATATTCGTATCCGTATTCGTTTTTAATATGGATGTCAGATGGGTGTATTCGAATCCGATTTTCAATATTATCCGAATTCGACATTATCCGAATTATTCGACAAAAATTCGACATATCCGACATTATTCGTATCCGCAAAAATAAAGTACCCATAGAAACCATCTAAATTTTATTTATATTACTAAGTAATACCAAATGATGTTAATTTTTAATATTGCTAGTAAAATAATTAATTTACACCATTTTAACTATTAAAAATTATATATATGACAACTAACTAATTATGCTAACCTAATATTACTAAACTATATAATGATATTTTTAATTAATTTTGATGTGTCTAATCTTAGTATTTTAAATACATTATATTATTTAGCAAATAAATAAACTATATTTAAATGTATTTGTGTATTTATTTTTACTAATAAAAGATGTTTATATATTTACAAAATTACTTATTTTATATTTATTACGATATATTAATTACTTTATTTATTAGTTAATATGTTATTTGCAATAAGATATCTATTTCAATAATGATCATAAATTACTCTCTACTTGTAACATGATTTGATCAACTATAAAACCATCCACAAATAAAATTGATACTCATTATATAAATCGAGTAAGTATTCACCATGAATCAATTCGAAATATCCATTTTGTATTCGTATTCGATAATATTCGTGTATTCATATCTTAAATTCAAATCAAATGGGGGAAATAGTGACATCCGAATTCGTATCCGTGCGTATCCGAGCCGAATCCATCCCCATTACCTGCATCTCTCACCTTCGGTGGTACTTTTACAAGCCTATATAGCTTTCCATATAGGGTCACTTAAATTGTTGGAATGTGTAGCTTTCTTCTTCTGAAATGCTCTTTGTGGTGCGTCTTGCGCCTCTAGCATTCTATACTGTAGAGAACATGGCCTTATATGCCATTAGTTCGAGTTTGATTTTGGTGATTCATGACAACATGATCAATGGGACTAACCATATTGTTTAGCATGTCTTTGTAGACATTTCTAGGTCCCAAGGATGCCAAAATACCACATGCCAAAATGGGAAGATAGTCTATTTTTCTAGGGTCAAAACCGAGCAAGAAAGAAAGTGGAAAACACACCGTCGGGATGAACCGACGGTACCTAAATAGCAAGCATCGGTGCACCGTTGGACGAGTTGATTCACTAGGTGAAACCCTAGGAGCCATCGGATGAACCAACGGTCCATTTCCTAGTAGCGTCAAGGAGCTGCGAGGAAGAGCAAGCCAAGCGTAGCACCGCATTATACGATGGTCCGAGAGGACACCGTCGATCTATCCGACGCCCGGGCTTAATCAAGACAAAGACGGGCCAAGACGAAGTCTTCAGCACCGGATGATCCGACGCCTTGGTCAAGGGGAAGCGTCGGTCTATCCGACGGTCGCGTGAAAGCTAACAGATACGACTTGGCCGCGGGGTCTTCAGCACCAGATGAACCAACGCACCGTCGGTGTATAACGTTGGAGTAGTTGTGTCAGAGAATCTGAACGGCTAAGTGACATGGGAGGGGCATCGGATGAACCGACACCTTGAAAAAGATAGCATTGATTCATCCGACGCTTACTTTTTCAATGGTCGTTAGCCAACGGCTAGTTTGATGCTCAGCGTCAGAGACCCTCTTCGCTCACCCATTTGAGGTTGCCGGATTGTGTGGAAGTGCACAGAGTTCAAGACACCTAGGAGTGCTTAATTGATCATCCTTAGACTTGCATATGCTTAGTGTGTATGTACTTAGTGCTAGGCTTAGTTTAGAGTTGAGGAGTGCAAGGTTGTGCCAACCTTGCGAGTGGATTCTTGAGTGAATCACAGAAGAAGGGTTCACCGGAAGCCTTGGGGCCCAAGTGGCTCACCCACAATCGTCATGGACCCTCCGGGCTTGGTGTGGAGTGGTGGGGACACTTTGTGCGGGGGGACGTGAGCATCTCCTTCCTAGGTGGAGAAGCTCCTTAGTGGAGGCGGCATCAAGGTGACCAAGGGATCTTGGCAAGTGCCTAAGTGGCTAGCCTTTGTGGCGAGTCAAGGGTGCTCTTGGGAGAGACTTGGTGACCGGGAAGCAATACTCTTTGGGTGAGTGCTTCAAATAACGGGACTAGGGGTGTCTTAGTGCCTACTGATACCATGGGATAAATCGCATGTCAAGAGTTTGCTTCCTCTCATCCCTTTAAGTTTCCGCATTTTACTCTTTAGCAATTTTTGCTTGCCTTTACTTTCCTAGAGTAGTATCATGCTAGAGTGGCTATAGGTTGCAAACCTTGTTTTGGGATGAGAGTCACACTAGAACAACCTTAGTTGCACATCTAGATAGTATGTTCTAGTTTATCTTTGTGTAAAAGTAGCTTGCTAGGTTGGTTAGTTTTAGATTGCCTAATTCACCCCCTCCCCCTCTTAGGCTAACGAGCATCTGATTTCTTACAAGTGGTATCAAAGCTGGGACTCACTTCCTTCAAAATGATACGCCAATTCGATTGGTAAATTGTAAAAACCGGCTCATTGGAACGGTTAGGCTTCACCGCCTTGTGAGTTGCTCTATCGAGGAATGAAAGGGGTGGATACCTTAGGTTTGGCTCCACATTTCGATGGCACGGGCTATCCTCGGTGGAAGGTTCTCATGGAGGCCTATCTCCAAGCAAAGGACCTTGATGTTTGAGAGTCACCGATGAGGGCATGAAAATGGTACTAAGAAGGAAAAAGCAATTTGATGTGATTGCTAAGAGTATCATTTTGTCCTCACTAGATGTAGGCGTTTCACAGAGTTTTTAATTGTGAAAATGCTCATGAGTTGGAAAACCATCAAGGAGCAAAATGAGGGTTCAAAACAAGTTGCTAATGAACGCTACGGTTGTCTCCTTGAGGAACTCAATAGCTTTAAGCAACTTACAAATGAAAATGCCAAATCTATGTACTCACGCCTAAATGTGCTTGTCAATGAGATCAATGCTTTAGGTGTGAAGGACATCACTGACTTGAACATCAACCGCAAGATCCTTCAAAGTCTCCGGAAGCCCGATTATGACTTGGTGAAAGCTATCATCTATGAGAAGAAGTTTGGAAAATTGAAGCCATCTCATATCTTGAGCAAGATCATGGCACATGAGCCTAAAGGGATTTTGCTTGGGTGAACGTCTTGGTGTGTTCGTTGTTGTCCCGTGGTGTCGCTTGTTTCGAGTTTGGGTCCGTTTGGTGGTCGGTTGGCTTTGTTTGGTGCCTTGGGGGCTTTTCGGAGTTGCCATCGGTCCGAGGTGTGTCTCACCGGTCCGACCGGTGTAGAGCCACTTAGTGGAAGTTGCTCGCTTTCACCGGCGGGGGCCGGCTCGGCCGTGGTGCTCACCGTCCGACCGGTGTGGGTCTCGTAGACTCGAGGTTTGGTTTTTCCGTCGCTTTTCTCGGGTCGGAAGGTGGTGTGTTGGTTCCTAGGTCCAGTGGCACTCCAGTGGCTACGTGGGCTTGACCAACCTTGGTAGTGAGTCGGAGACGTGTGTTGGAAGCCGTGTTCATCTTGTTGGAGTTTCCATCTCCTTCGAGAAGAATTTTTATCGGCTCCCATTCACTCCCCCCCCTCTCTGGTTCGCCGTATCGGTCCTTCACTTATGGCCAAAGGTATGGAAAGCAATGTAAGTGATGACGAATCCGACACCACCTCTCTCGATGATCTTGTTGAGCTAGTCCATGAGCAAAAAGGAATGCTTGAAAAACAAGATAATGAAATTAAAGAACTCAATGATCTTAGTGACACCCTTGCTACAAATTATGAACATTTGTTGTGCAAATTCAAATTGCTTAGCAAGGAGTGTGATGAGCTAAAATCTAAGCTTGAGAGCAATGAGACTAAAACAAGTAATTCCTTTGAGCTTGATGAAACATCTATCCCTTGTGAAATTCCTATCTCCAAGGTAGATGCTTCAACTTCTTGCATTGATTTAATTGATGAATCTTGCTCACCATCTTGCCATGAGAATGTTGTTGTAGAATCGTGTGATTATCTCATAGGCAAGGAAAATGATGAGCTCAAGCGAGAAGTGAAATGGCTCCGAGAGAGGTTGGCAAACTTGATGGGTAAGGGCAAGAATGATGAAGAACAAGTGGACATCTCTCAAGACATGAAGAGTAAAGTCCAACCTTCTCATAACCGTGATCCCATGGTGAAGAAGCTTGAGAAGGGTGCAACCGTGACTTCCTACAAGTGTCATGGAGAAGGGCACAAGTTCTACAAATGCCCTCAATTTGTCAAGAAGATGGACAAAGGCGCAAAGAAGAAATTGAAGCCCACAATCAAGAGCTCCCTCATCTACACCAAGCCCAACCGCAAGAACAAGACAAGTAGCAACACCTACGTCATCAAGAAGAAAGCAAATGGCAAGGTGGTTGCACACAAGGTTGGGAAGATGAAGGAGGAGCGAGGTTGGAACCAACCCATTTGGGTGCCCAAGGAACTCATCACCAACATGAAGGGGTCTCAAATGGTTTGGGTTCCTAAGGCCACTTGAAGGCTTTATGCGCGGGGACTTGGGAGGCTTGGTACAATCAAGATGAGAAGATTAAAGCCTATAAGCCAAGCTTGCAAATTGGAAATGTGTTGCCCAAGTTCCCCGATTGAGGTAATGGAAACTAGTACCTAGCTCTTGCATCATTGTAGCTCCATTGCCTTGTTTAGGTTTCATTTGTTGCAATGTTTACATATGGTAGGTTGCTTGTGTCATGTGCTAACCCATGAGCAATCTACATGGTTTAATTAGTGTGTAGGAAAGCTACACTTGTTCTTTCATGGTGCATGTTTTCATATATATATTTTTGCATCATGAGCAAGCTATAGGGTTAGCTTCCCTTTGGTTTTCATAAACAATGTGCATACATTTGGTTGGTGATTCAAACACTAAATGCACACATTTAGGGGGAGCTCATCCTATGGTTTGGTTATGGGACTAACATTGTTTCAAGCTTATCTTATGTAGTCCCTTAGCAACGCGTTCCGGTGCGGTGTTTCATTCTAAGAGAATGTTATTTCACTCTAAATGTGATCTAACATCTCTAAAAGAGTGAATATAGCAATATGAGCTTCATGCTATTGAGTCATGTCCTTGCGAGCTTATGTCTCTATATAAGTTCAAAGGCAATGTACTCATACATTCCTAATCCTTTTGGTACCCCAAGTGTCTTCTATGCAAGCTTCTTTCAAGTGGTGTCACCTAGTGATATCATTTCCAAGTGGCTCATCTCAATGTGGTGCCAACAAGGTAGAGAGGATCATCCCCCGGAGGTATGCAATGATCAAAAGACTACAAGTGATATCTACAAGTGGTAATGTAATAAGAACCCATTTGTCTTATCTCTTTTCCTTTAAGCTACCTTCTTGCATGATATGGTCTAAGCTTCATTGCCTTACAATTTGTAGTTGTGCACTTGTTTCTCACTACCCTTGTCCTACAAGTGGTATTCTTTTTGTGCACACACTTAGGGGGAGCTTAGCTTGTATCATGTTAGTCTCATGAGCTTGTGATCCACCTTAGTTATTCTCACATGTAGTATCTTCATTGATATCATACATATGGATCATGGTTCATGCGGCTTTCTCCCTTGCATTTGACATCTTCCCTTTGAGATATGGTTGCTAGATCTTGCTAGTTTCCTTGGACCCGTTTGCTTTGGACTTTTTGGAGATTTTATTCCAAAGGAGGAGAATGTGAGACCAAAGCAAGCTTGTGGCTTAAGCCTACAAGTGGTTTCAAGGATGCTTACAAGTGGTTTCAAGGATATGAGACCAAAGGAGATAATGTGAACATGAAGATCAAAAAGGGGAAAGTTTGATCTAGGGGGAGTTTGGATGATGGTAAGCATCCAAGCAAGTGTAAGTGGTTCTAATTCTGTCAATTCTAGCAAATTTATGCTTGCTTTGGTTGTGTTGTCATAAATCACCAAAAAGGGGGAGATTGTAGCGAACATGGCCTCATATGCCATTAGTTCGGAGTTTGATTTTGGTGATTCGTGACAACATGATCATTGGGACTAACCATATTGTTTGAGCATGTCTTTGTAGACATTTTTAGGTCCAAAGGATGCAAGAAAACCACATGCAAAAATGCCAAAACAAAGGGTCAAAACCGAGCAAGAAAAGGAAAAGAGAAGACACCGTCGGATGAACCGACGGTCCCTCAAATACAAGCGTCGGTGCAATCATCGGACGAGTTGGTGCACAGGGTCAAACCTTAGGTACCGTCGGATGAACCGACGGTCCATTATTTAGTAGCGTCGGGCGAGTTGCAGAGGAAGAGAAAGGAAGACGAGGCACCGATGATCCGACGGTCCCGAGTGAGGACCCCGTCGGTCTATCCGACGCTCAGCTTGAATTCATACAGAGACGCGCCAAGAGGAAGCCTTCAGCACCGGATGATCCGACGCCTTGGTCAGGGCTAGCGTCGGTCTATCCGACGGTCTGTTGGAAGCTAACAGTGGCGACTTGGACACGAGGCCTTCAGCACCGGATGATCTGACGTAGAGTCGGAGCATAGCGTCAGAGCAGTTGTGTTAGAGAACCTCAACGGCTAAGTGACGTGGGAGGGGCACCAGATGAACCGACGCCCTAGAAAAGCATAGCGTCGGATCATCCGACGGTACCTTTTTCAGCAGCTTTTAGCCAACGGCTAGTTTGATGCCTTGGGCTATTTATACCTCCTCCACTCACCCATTTGAGGTAGCTGGATTGTGTGGAAGTGCAGAGGAGTTCAAGACACATTGAAGATCATATCCAATCCATCCAAGTGCTTAATTGCTCATCCTTAGACTAGTACATGCTTTGTGTATGTGCTTAGTGCTAGGCTTAGCTTAGAGCTGAGTGAGTGCAAGGTTGTGCTAACCTTGTGAGGTGTTTCTTGAGTGAATCCGGTTGCTACAAGGTTCGCCTAGAAGCCTTGGGGCCTAAGTGGCTCACCGAAGCAATCGTCATCGACCCTCCGGCTTGGTGTGGAGCGGCGAGGACACTTTGTGCGGGGGACATGGAGACCCCCTTCCTTGGTGGAGAAGCTCCTTAGTGGAGGCGGCATCACGGTGACCAAGGGAGCTTGACAAGTGCCTAAGTGGCTAGCCTTTGTGGCGAGTCAAGTGGTGCTCTTGGGAGAGACTTTGTGACCGGAAGCAATACTCTTGTGTGAGTGCTTCAACAACGTGGACTAGGGGTGGCTTAGTGCCTACCGATACCACGGGATAAATTGCGTGTCAAGAGTTTGCTTCCTCTCATCCCCTTCACGTTTCCGATTTTACTCTATTGCAATCCTTGCTTGCCTTTACCTTCCTAGAGTAGTACCATGCTAGGATTGGCTATAGGTTGCAAACCTTCTTTTGGAATGGGAGTTTCACACTAGAACAACCTTAGTTGCACATCTAGATAGTATGTTCTAGTTTAACTTTGTGTAAATTTAGTGAGCCATAGGTTAAAGTTTTAAGTTGCCTAATTCACCCCCTCCCCCTCTTAGTCTAACGGGCATCCGATTCCTTACATGATCTAGTAGTGCCAAGTAACTTCAATCTTCGAGAGATTAAACCCTAATGCATCTAATCATAAGAATCAACACAAGAACGAATCTAATCTACTAAACACCGGAGGTAACAAAGATAGATGGGGTAGATAAACCGATCTAGAGAGATCGGGTCAATCCTTTTGTTGAAGTTCCAAGCAAAACAAGAAGTAGCAAATCGTATCTCATTAGAAGCCTCTTTAAATCGTGGTTTCTCGGCCGACTCCGAAAATGCCCGCCTTTCAGAGCCCCTGTTCTGTCACAACGTACTCCTATTCATGCGGGTAGTCTAGGGCGAGTCCAAGGACAAGTCGAGTTCTTTCGGAAGATTAGGCGTGCACCTCTAGCCACCGTGGCTACAAGAACACCCTATGTGATCTATCTCGAGAATAGATCTAGAATAAGCAAAGCCGATCGAAAAACGAAGACTTCGGAGAAACACTTGATCGCTAGAAATCGGATTCAACTTGATAATTCAACTAGTACAATAATACATGAACAAGATCACCACCGGGGTCCTACCTTGATCTTGCTTCTAGCTCCGGGAACTCCGACGTGGTCTTCCTTGCAAGGTTCCCACGTCGGCTAGGGAAACCCTAGTCAACTAGCTTGACCCTCTCCTCTCCGAGATGGTGTCCCTCTCTTCTCTACTCCTCGGCGGCCGATGACGAATTGGATGATGCGTGGCTCTCGACCCCGGGGCTATAAATAGCCCGAATGGCGGCTAGGTCAAAGGGAGGCAACCGGGCCCTGGACTGGGCTACGCCGGCCGGCACCGGCCGCCCGGCCCACCCCCCACCCGGCCCGTTGCTGCCTCCTTCGCGTGGCGTCGGTTCCCGAGTCTTCTAGATCCTTCCCCCTCCTGCATGTGGGCCCTTGTCGTCAGTTTCTCTTCGAGTTGGACGTAGCTCTTTGTCCCGCAAGATTCGGCACTTTTCTGGGTAGGTCCTCGGAGTTTGTCATCTTCTCGGGTTAGGTCCCTAGGCTTCTTGGAGTCAAGTTTGCTTCACTGCATGACTTGTACGGGGCTTCAAGGTCTTGTCACAAGGTGCTTGATGAACTTATCCTGGAATTCTTGCTTTCAACGCTAAAACCCTGCATAAACACTAAACTCAAAAACCGACATGCACGAATGAACTTGTTATACCAAGGGGGTTAGTACTAATGGATAAGGTATAAAACTTATGCCAACACCATAGGTAAACTCATGGCTAAGTTGACGGAATTTCACCGTCAACATCTCCCCCATGCTTAAACCTTGCTCGTCCTCGAGTAAGCCTTTGATGGATATCATCGTTGCCCATCATTGTTTAAACTTTGCACTTGATCATACATGAGAAAACATAATGCTCAAAAATTTAATTCATTTTTATTTCAAAATATCATACCATTCAAAATAACTCAAAACACAAACAAAAACAAACACTAAGATAAATAAAAAAAACTCCACACCCCCCCCCCCCCCCCTCCCCCACCCCCCCCCCCCACCAAACCACCAATAAAAAAAATCCACCCCCATCCAATAATAAACTATACACTTCAACAAAACATAAAAAAAAAAAAAAACAAAAAAAAAAAAAAAAAAAATAAAAAAAAATAAAAAACCCACCCCCCCCCAAAAGGAAAAAACAAAAAAAAAACAACCCCCCAAAAAAAAAAAACCCCCCAAAAAAAAAAAAAACCCACAAAATTATAAAATAAAAAACAAAATAACAAAGAGCTAAACCAAGTTCACAAATTTAAATCATCTTGCATGTTGCTCATGAACTCTCATCTCTCTTATCTCTCGTGCTTATTGTCCTCCCCCTCCCTCTCATAACATATATATATACATATATATATATATGTGAAAGTAGGCTTTATATGGAGCTTTTGGAAAGTTTAGTCCTACCAAAATATTATAAATGAGATGTTGTCAAAACAAGACAAGCTTCTCATGGTCTTACCGAGACTCGTCAAAAAGGTCATTGGAAAATGATGTTATATCAAGGAGGTGAAAGAGAAAAATACACACACTTGAGATAGGTGGACATGTGCAAATGGCAAAGAGTGATCCCGAGGCACAAAGGAAGTCCTCATTATCGGATTGCACATGGTTGGAAAATGAGTATGGATCTTTTAATCTTGAAGCCTTGAAATTCCTAATACACTTTAGAGAACAGGGGAGTTTACTTTTTATTTTTTTACACATACTCATTTTTTCTCTTTTTATCATATATATATTCTTTCTTTCTTTCTTTCTTTCTTTCTCTCTTTTGAAAATTTTTTATTTTCTCCCCTTTGAACTCTAAAATTACATCATACCTACCTCCTCACCCTTGCTTAGACGTTGCTCGTCCTCGAGCAAGGAGGTGATAAATAAGGTAGGTACTATTTTTCCTTGGAGAGATACTTGAATTCTTCAATGTTGGCACCGTCTTGCGATCTTCCTTGGATTGATGATCCATTCTCAATGATAGGTTGTGGTCAAGGAGGTAATCACGAAGGATGATATTTGGTTTTAAGGGTGGATATCCGTCGAGGTTCGTGAGATCTCCAATGTGGGGATACACAATGCACGGATAAAAGGCTAGCAAAAAGATAGATACACAAAAACGGAATGACCAGCTTCTTAGTCTCGGGCCAGAGAAATCATGGCCTGCAATAACTGACTCAAGAATAAATCTTGTACACTAAGGTTTATGCACTCAAATATATATAAGGCTCTGGATAGGTTGACCAACACACAAGTGATATTCATGACAAGGTTAGCGATATTTTGGGCATAAAAACCATCTTTAATCTATCTATAACTTGATAGCACATAAAACACTATGGGTCTTTATTTTAATCATAACCTCCGCTAAAGATTAAGCTAGCATTTAGATAAATTCAGATTTGTATTAAAAGAGAGCACTAGCTTTAACATGCATAAATCAATTACAAAGATAAACAAAGCGGCAATTACAATCATATATCATCATGGCACAATTTTTTGTAACTTTTCCAATGATGTAAATAAGGTGGTGTCTTTATTAATGGTGAAAACAAACTGAAATACATGCTGAAAATAAACAAACACACTTGCTGAAATTTAAATGAAAACCAAAAATACTACGCAAACACAAGAAAACTCAAGCTGAAAATTACAGAAAAAGGGAAAAGAAAAGAAAAGTAAAATTCCTCCTTCTTCCTAATCCTCCGCCGGTGGTTGGTGTTGATAATCTTGGTAGTTGTACCCTTACTAGTAGTAGGGTTGGACATCCCCTCCAACGAATTGATCCGGCTGCACTAGGTGAAGGCGTCCAAGCTCATAGGCAATATTTGCATTGCCCTCACAAAGTTGAGTTGCGTTGGTTTGGATGGCTGCGACGTTTTGCATATTTCTCGCAACATACCCTCCAATTATGGCCATGCTTTGTTGTGGTTGGGGATATTGTGTGTAGGGCTCCGCGAAGGTTGCGTTGGGCACCACATAATTTGGTGGGGGTACTGGTGCACCCCCCCATGCTTGCATTTGTGGCCCTCCGTAATAACTTGGCGGAGTGGGAATCCCGCCAAATGGTGGTACATAGTTGGGTTGTGCACCACCCACTTGTGCGGAGGAGGATCCCTCCTCTACGTTCTTCCTCTTTTATTTTTCTTTGCCGGGACGAGGAGTCCCTCTTCCAACCAATCTTCCCTCCCTTGAATGAAAAGCCTAAGCCTTGCGTCTGGAAGGGGTAGGTTCACCTTGTCCACATGAAAGCCTGCTCTCTCATCTCCACTAATATATTTACCTTGTTTCAAATACTCAAGGCCGAGAGAGGTCCCACGTAAAAGATGTTCGGGGTTTCTTGTGATCCCCGGCCTTAGGGAGATGGCCAACATAGAGAGGTAGCACCCCGAACCAATATCTCCCGATCCCGATGTTGCCTCGCAACACCATCGGTTGATCATAAGGTATGAGGGGTCTATTGGCTGCTTGGTAATTAAAGCTGAGTAGAGCCAATTCAACTTTGTGTCAATCACCTTCGTCTCCCTCATCCTCCCCAATATCCTCTTGCTCATCCAAGAGTGGAATACTTGGATAATGGGGTTATGGATGCAATTGCGTTGTTGGTGGGCTTCTCCGGAGATCAAATTCCAAAACCCATCTAACAAGCCGTCCGGCACGTCGACTTTCTCTGGAGCTCCCCTTTGGAACCCAAGTAGCTCCCTAACATACTCGTAGGGAACCACTTGTTGGATTCCCTCCCAACGAAATGATAAACTTTGCACCCCCTCACCAAGGATAGGCGCAATAGTCATCAAGATTTCCAAGGCAAACTCCTTGTGGGTGTTTGCCGACACCCCGTTGGAGAATTGCACCCATCCAAGGTGCCTCAACATACAATATATGTCCCTACCAAAACCCAAATAGTTGAGTGCTTGATCGTCGAAGTCGACGTTGGCCACAAGCCTCTTCTCAAGATGAGAGAGTTTCTTCTCCTCCTCCTCCGACAATATGATGAAGCCATATGTGGAATACCACGGAGTGTATGGAGGTGGCGCGATGAACGAGTCGATCGTCGAGGTGGGACGGGCGACTCCTCTGTACACCCTTGAGGTTCGGTAAACCTCATGGACGTGCTCCTTGTTGCCCTCATGCCACCGAGGAGGAGAGTGCCGTTCCTCCTTGGTGGTGCCGTGTCCTCCTCCATGCTCCGAGGAGACTCGGAAACCGAGTGCCTCCTCAAAGACGTCATTGAAGACGGCTTGGATGACGATGACCCCTTCTTCTTGGTGAAGAGACTTGTGGTTTTCTTCCACATGATTGCAGCACTCTTGTCTCCACTAAAATTTCGGGTTGCAACCGGTAGCTATGCGCTTAAAAACTTACTTCGGAATGTGGACTTCGAGTGGATTAAGGGTGTGTATTGTTTGAGCTATCAAGCTTGGGAAGGTTGGCTATGTCTACGGTGGTTCTGGGCATGAAAACTTGAGCACACAAACTGAGGAAGGAGAGGGATGCTTGCTTGCAGAAGACGGGAGCTGGGGGGCTCCTTTTGTAGTGGAGGCCGGCCGGCCTAGGCCGACCAGCATGGGTGGCCGCGTGCCTCTCCATGCCTCGGCTTTCTTCCAACACGATCATTTATCCTCCATGACTTCCTTGCCCGCGTGCTCCACGAGTTGCACCGCCCAATCTCTCTCGTCCACTCCTTTTCTTGCATTATTGGTCCTTCCACTTGATGCTTCATGCTTTGGGTCATGTCCATGCTCCCTTGCTCCACTTCCTTCACATGTCACCATGAATTTCCTGCCAAGTTATGCTTGCTTCCCACCCATGCTTGTCCTTTGCATGTGGTCTTGATGAAAGTTGATGAAAGGGCATCCAATGGTGCATGCATGATTAACTTAAACTAGATTGCCTCCCTCTAAGTATGTTTAAGGCAAAGCACTCCTCTAATTTCGAAAATTAAAAATATTTTCAGAGCTATGAGAAAGCTCAAGCATAAATTTAGAGAAGTTTTTAAACCATTAAAAACAAATGTAAGTCAAAAATATTTTCCAACTACGTTGATATCGGTCTCACCGGTATAATTTGCCTTCATTAGTTGAGAGCAAAGTTTTCCCGGCTTGATCATGGGGGCATAGGTTTGGGTTCTAATTTTGGCTAAATGAGAGAGATTTTGAATAAAATAAAATTAAATGAGGCTTCGAAAAATTCTAATCTTAGAGAAACCAAGGATATAGATTTTTAGACTAACCAAAAGTTTAGTTTCTATGTTCACGCGAGTCCTACCACGTGCTGAAATTTAATTAACACCTAGGTATAAGTCGTGGCTCTACTCGTGTGTTTTTAGCATGAAAATCAAGTCAACCACAACATCATAATGAGGATGAATGGTTGAGTTGGGTTCTGAATTTATTTGGTTGTGGTTTCTCGAAAAGAAACAAACACACACATAGGAGGGTTCATGTAGAGGGTTTATGATCAAGCAAAATATTCAACCAAGAATTATGTCTCTAATATTGTTCAACCACTTCTAAGTCTAATGTTTTTGCGTAATAAATTCAAAACTGAATTGTGAAAAAGACTCGAAAAATCTGGAATCGGGTTGTCCTCCCGGTAGCTTATTCTTGACTCGACGAAACGGGTTGCCTCTCGCCTAGTGCTTCGTTTATAGTCCATAGCTAGACTTCTTCACTTGATTACTTCGGATCAACGCTCTTTGCGGGTGTTGCAATCTTGGGTACCCACTTCCGCACCATCTTGGGCACGGGCTTATCTTCCGGCTTAGTCATTTTTTTGGTCTTCACAGGCGGTTTTTCTTCCTTTGTCTTGACGGATGCAACATCTTCCTTGACTTTCTTCATGTCCTTCTTCTTCTTCGTCTCTTTCTTCTTTTTCAGCCCTTTCTTCTTCCTTGGTTCTTCCTTAACAACGTGACGATGAGGTGGAACATCTTTAACTCCGATCATATTGCATGCCTCGAGTCGTTGTCGGAACTTGAAAGAACTCCTTTCTCCGTTAATATCGAACATGATCTCCCCCTTGCCAACATCAATAGTAGCTCCCACAGTCTTGAGGAAAGGCCTCCCAAGGATGAGCGGTGGCTTCTCCCTCTCTCCCATCTCGAGCACCACGAAGTCAACGGGGATGAAGTGGTGTCCGACCTTCACGGGTACATCTTCGGCAATTCCCAAGGGATAGCGAATGGAGTTATCTCCCAACTCCAAACACATACCCGTAGGCTCCAACGATAGGTGTAGCTTCTCGAACACATCCCTTGGCATGACGCTCACACTTGCTCCAAGGTCACATAACGCCTTCTCGAAATTGAATGAACCAACAGAACATGGAATTGTATGGCATCCGGGGTCCTTTTGCTTCTCTAGCCCATTAGCAATAGCGGCACTACACTCCTCGGACATCTTGACATGATCTACCCCGAGTGTTGCTATCTCATATTTATTTGTAAGTATGTCTTTAAAGTAACGAGAATATGTAGGCACTTGTAGGGCATCTAACAATGGCATGTTTATGCTAAGTCTACGCACAACCTCCACAAACTTCTCAAAGTGGTTGTCAAGTTTACCTCAGAAGTAGCGTGGCTTGAGTTGTGGTATCCTCGTGTCTTCTTCTGACATCTCAAATTCGGGCTCTTCGGTGACGTTCCCCGTAACCTTGTCCTTAACAACTTCCTCCGCCTCGGCGGATGGTTTAAGCTTCCTTGCTCCCGCGGAACGTTCTGAATCTTCAGTCTCCTTTCTCGAACGTGTTTGAATGGCCTTCGCCAATTCGGGACCTTTAGGTTGTCCTGGAAGTTTCCCTTCATCATTAGTGAGGCGCCCGGCAAGTTGTCCCACTTGCGTCTCGAGCATCTTCATCATGTTGAGCACTTGATGGCTGGAGCTCCTGACCTCCGTCACTTTGCTCTCGATGTTCTCCAACACCTTGTCTATGGCTTTGAACTTGGTGACGGTATCCTTGTTGATCTTAGCTTGCTCGTCCATGAATTCCTTCAATTGTATACGAAGAGGAACTGAATTCGGAATGGATGAGCTTGCATTGAATTGAGGTCTACCTTGCCTGTAGCGGAAGTTCGGCAATTGTCCCTTCCTCATGTAGTCGAGCACTTTGGCTTCCTCCGGACAATCTTTGTGGACATGGCCGTACTCTCCGCATTCTTCACATGTGGATCTTGCTTCGGAGGCCTTCAAGTCTTGAGCCTCTTTCTTTTCTATCTCCATCTTCTCCAACCTCCTCATGAGTGAATCAATCTTGCCTTCAAGTATGTTCTCTTTCTCCACTTGCAAGACTCCTTTGATGTTTTTCGTGGTTGAACCGGATGTAGGCGTCCGGATGACACCCATGTGTCATTATCTGTGACCTTCTTGAATAGAGTGAAAGCTTCCGTCGGTGTAAGCTCGATGATAGATCCTCCCGCCGATGCATCGATGATCGTCCTTGACGCCATGGTGAGTCCTTGATAGAACTTTTGCGAGAGGTCTTCCTTCGGGAATTTGTGATGTGGAACCGCCCAAGTGTACTCATTGAAGCGCTCAAAGGCCTCCGAGATAGTTTCCGTAGGATATTGAACAAAGGTGGCAATCTTATTACACAAACTTTGAGTTTTACCCGGCGAGTAGTATTCCTTCATGAAAGCCTTCATCAACGTGTTCCAATTTTGCACCGTCCCCGCCGGTTGAGAGTGGAACCATTGCAAAGCCTTCTCGAGTAGTGAGAATGGAAAAAGCCTTGCCCTCATTTGATCTTGGGTCACCCCATCCATGTTGAAAGTTTGACATAGTTGAATGAATGCTTGGAGGTGAAGGTTCGGATCCTCTTTACCGGTGAAGGGTGAATGTTGCACCATGCGGATTGTTGAGGTCTTGATCTCGAACGGTCTTCCGATCTCCTCAAGATTTAAGATTGGTAGGTCGATGATGTCCGAGGTGCATAGCTCCCCAATCTTGCGCTCTTGCGGTTGGTCACCCATCGGTGGAAGTCGATTCTCCCAAGGACTTTGAGGTGGTGAATTCTTTGGAGATTCCTTCGATCCCTTGTCTTCCGACTTCGAATCTACAAAATCCAGCTTTTTAGCTTGATGTGCTTCGCGTCTCCTTAGCCTGTAAAGTTTTTCTGGATTATCCACAAAATTATCGGGTTTGTTGGAGAGGTAGCCGTCCATCTCATGTTAGGGTTAGCAACAAACAAAATATGCAAAAACTAGAAAGTAAAAGTAAATCTATGAAAACTAGGGTTGGACAAACTAGATTAGATTTATTTTGAGGATGATCAAAGTTTAGTAAATGCAAAAAGAAAAACTAAAAGAAAACTGAAAATCACAAAAAAGCAATAAAAGATCAAATCTTGATCACTTGTTCCCCAGCAACAGCGCCAGAAAAAGGGGCATGTTGACGGTTAATAGTTGTATCAAACTCCGTTTGGACTTGCAAGCGGACAAGTGTTCCGTCGTAGTCAAGGGACCCTTCTTCCCTTGAGTGGTGAACCCAAGGTATTGAATCCGTGGAACAAATGTGTGACACAAAAGATGATCTAGTAAAGCCAAGTAACTTCAATAGTCAATAAAGAGAAACCCTAATGCATATAGATAAAGAACACAAAACTAATCTAATCTACTAAAGACCAAAGATAACAAAGATAGATTGGGTAGATAAACCGATCTAGAGAGATCGGGTTAAGCCTGTTATTGAAGTACCAAGCAAGAGAAGAAGTAACAAATCGAATCTTATTAGAAGCCTCTTGAAATCGTGGTTTCCCGTCCGACTCCGAAAACGTCCGCCTTTTGGAACCCCCGTTCTGTCACAACGTATTCCTATTCATGCGTGTAGTCTAGGGCGAGTCCAAGGACAAGTCGAGTTCTTTCAGAAGATCCGGCGTGTACCTCTAGCCACCGCGGCTACAAAAACACCCTATGTGATCTATATTGAGAATAGATCTAGAATAAGCAAAGCCGATCGAAAAACGAAATCATCAAAGAAACGCTTGATCGCTAGAAATAGATTCAACTTGATAATTCAACTAATACAATGATACATAAACAAGATCACCACCGGGATCCTACCTTGATCTTGCTTCTAGCTCCAGGAACTCCGACGTGGTCTTTCTTGCAAGGTTTCCACGTCGGCTAGGGAGACCCTAGTCAACTAGCTTGACCCTCTCCTCTCCGGGATGGTGTCCCTCTCTTCTCTGCTCCTCGGCGGCCGATGACGAATTCATTAATCCGTGGCTCTCGACCCCGGGGCTATAAATAGCCCGAATGGCGGCTAGGTCAAAGGAGGGTGAAATTGGGCCCTGGACTAAGCTGGGCCGGCCGGCCTGGGCGGGCCGGCCTGGGCCCATCCAGGCCCAGTACCCGGCCTCCTTCGCGTGGTGTCGGTTCCCGAGTCTTCTAGATCATTCCCCCTTCTGCATGAAGGCCCTTGTCGTCAGTTTCTCTCCGAGTTGGACGTAGCTCCTTGTCCCACAAGATTCGACACTTTTCTGGTTAGGTCCTCGGAGTTTGTCATCTTCTTGGGTTAAGTCCCTGGCTTCATGTAGTCAAGTTTGCTTCATTGCATGACTTGTACGGGGCTTCAAGGTCTTGTCACAAGGTACTTGATTAACTTATCCCGAAAGTCTTGCTTTCAACGCTAAAACCCTGCATAAACACTAAACTCCAAAACCGACATGCACAAGTGAACTTGTTATACCACAGGGGTTAGTACCAATGGATAAGGAATAAAACTTATGCCAACACCGAAGGTAAACTCATGGCTAGGTTGATGGATTTTTACCGTTAACAACTTCCAAATGCATGCACATAGATGAACTTGTTATATGATTAGTGTGCCTAGTGGCGGGTTAGTTCCATAATCAATTCCAAACCAAAGTGTAATGAACATGTTTGGTGTACCAAAATACACCATCAACAGGGAGCGTCCGAGGACCGATGGATGGTCGCTCCTGGCTGTGTTGAATGATTGACAACGTGGTGTGGACTGACTCTTGGCCGAGTATTGCAGGTGCAAGTTGCGGCTTGATTTGTGTTGGTGCAGGTGAAGAGTGGGCGCAAAAGTTCTATGCCTTGCGGGGCCTCTGAGGAGTGGAGAGACAAGTAGGTCTGACTCGAGGGACCCGGTGGCCAGCGGGGTCAAGTGTGAGGCGCATGATGGGAAGAAAAGCAAGACGAAGTCGTGGACAGGAGCCGGTGTAGGGCAGCGGCTCACGACTGGAGTCTGCACGCAGGGTTTGCGGTGGTTCCCCAGAAAACCTTCAGGTTACTTGGTTGTGCCACAAAACCAAGACCGGAGGCTCGACGGGTGCAGACGGGATCCGAGCGTGCCGAAAAGCTTCGATGCCGATGGACTTGTGGCGGGATCGCAGTGCTTGCGTAGGGAGGACGCGGTCTGCGGCGACGACGTGGCCGTGCGATGAAGAGGAGTGTTCCATGACCTATTTTCCCCTGAGGGGTTGTATCACAACTTAAGTGCTAGGGGTAGTGTGGTCTTTTGCCTGGCTCGGAGGGGACTCATATATATTAGCTCTAGGGTTTCCAGGCAAGCCATCCATCTGGACTGCTTCTCATTTCCTTGCTCCATAGGCTTAGATTTTTCATCCATTTGTAAAGAATCTAACCTCAGAGTGAATGGAAGCTTTCATGGTTGCGTCGACTCTCCGCTTGTAGCTCGTTGGATTTTCATGTCTTTTTCGAGCTATTTTCGTCGGTTTTTCGTGCGCGGCTTGTTCCTTCGATTCTGAGGTGTTTGGGTTCGAATTGGTTGGTGGGGATCATGGATAGTTGCCTCGTGCATCTTTGTGCTAGATCTTGACCCCCACCAAACTTCGACTTCGGCCTCCGATTGAAGGATTTCGGTTGGACCCTAGGTTTTTGGTTGAGCTCAGTTTCGATTTGATTCCCGGCGATTTAGTTCGTTTGAGGACCCAAGTTTTGGGGCATAGCATCCCCTAGGGACGCTTCACACCTTCCCCAAATCTTTCCTCAAGAGCTTGTGCCGTTTGGGAGATCCATGGACGGGTAGGTAGTTTCTCTTTCGGTTTCAGGCTCGGGCTGCTGTTCCCGTGCCTGGCGGACCGTCCGTGGGTAGCAGGCGGACCATCCGCAAGGTGAAGTTCGTCCAGGTGTTCTTAGTGTTCTTCGCTAGTTCTTGAGCACTCTTTTTCGATCTGTTTGGCCTGCTGTTTCTGATCGGGAGGAGTTTGGCGGACTGTCCGCCTGGACGTCGCGGACCATCCGCGTGGCACCAGTTGCTCGCGGACCGTCCGAGGATAGGGCGCGGACCGTCCGTTATTCGAGGTGTTCTACTGGATGGTTGGCTTTATTTTTTGGACGATCCGTCCATGACCCGCGGACCGTCCGCTCGTACCACATGGACCGTCCGCCCGGTCACCGCGGACTATCCGCATGGTGCCTTGCAGAGCTGCTAAGTCCTTTGCTTCTTAAGTCTTGCTTCCGCTTTGGGGTTGTTTGGGGTTTGTTCCTAGGGTTTGTAGGTCCGTTGTGACTAAGTGACCTTGGCAAACTCGTGTGGGAATCTTTGGTTGTGAATTTGGGGCATAGGTCGGGTTCTCTTTGGAGAAGAATTTTTATCAGCTCCCATTCACTCCCCCTCTCTAGTCGCCTACGGTCCTTCAACGGTGGAGGAGAAAGCGGCGAGCGAACGTGTATCGGACCACTCCATATCAGGTTACTCCATATCAGGTGTACTCCTTATCTTAGTATAGGTTTAGATTGGTTTGTCACCTTGGCCGAAACGACAACAAGAAGATGATTGGCTAGGCTTACCGCTTACCTTTATGGGTAGGTGGATGTGATCCATACATCCTTTCTTGTATGTTTAATCTTTATGCAAACTATGCTCCAGATAGGGTTAGACCGGTAGGTTAGATAGAGAACTTAGTGGTTTGCTTCCAATCCTTGGATTGACAAATCTAGGGAGGACCCTCCTTGGTGAAAAAGACACCAAGTCACCCGTAGGCTTGCGGTGAACTTGAGCACGGTTTTGCACCGTCAACAAGCCCCTTTTTCTGGGGTCGTTGCCGGGGATCGGCAACTCGAACCCTAGGGCGATCTATTTTTCTTTTAACTAACCATAATTTTATCATTGCATATACGCTTGCTTTCTATTTTGTGTCCTTGAAAGTAGGCGGAAAACTAGACACAAAGCGATCGAGAAAAGTTTTCAACATTCGGACTTCAACAAGTCCAACCTCGCTCAACCAAGTTGATGGCTACACATGTTTGCTCTTTAGTGGTAGGTGCTAACCTTGGTTAGTGGCACAACATCCGCTATTGAGCCCCCACCCAAAGCAAACCAAGATGAACAAGGTACACCTATGTGTGTCAATTAAGTTTTTAAGACTAATTTCTTTTGGAGGTTTGTATGTTCGAGCTATAGGTTTCGGAAACGACCATGTCACGCACGATGGAGAAGGATTCCATTACCGTCATGCTCATGCAGTGATGGTAATAATTTTTGAAGCCAAGGGATGGGTGGCTTGGTGCCCTAAAAGACTTCAAGATGAAGACCACACGTACATCTCCGGATCGATGGACAAAAAGGATAATCATGTCATCAAGATGCCTTGCACAACCTCAGCTGAAAACAATTGGATATATTTGAATTTTCAGAAGCTCTATGAAGTCTACGTTTTAATGAATCAAGCGGCAAGGCAATTGGAGGTTCCTACAAGTGGATATGGATGAACCCCGATGGTTGCACATGCTGAAATTCTGGACAGCAAGCAATGCTGAAGTGAAACATCCATAACTCCCTCATTCAGACTCCGATTAAGACGAATGAGTGTCCGTTGGAAAGGTAATTTTATAAATTTTTCAATATAACTATATTTTGGTATATGTTCTGTTCTGGATCCAGTGGTAAATCCATGAAGAAGAGGAAGCAGCAAGGCGATGACGACAAGATGGAGGAGATGGACATGGTGTCAATAAAGAGAAGATGGGGCAACGGTTCCACAACACGTACATGATGAAATTCAAAAGCTAAGGACTAAAACAAACCCTCCGGAGCATGGATGAATGAAGACACAAGAGGAACCACTCAACACATGATGATGTTGGAAGCGAACCGCTACCGATTTCACAAGTCGACATCAAGCCGCATGGATACTTTGGATTCTAACACAAAGAACCATGGCTTCACAACGATAAAAAGGTACATGAGAAAGTCGAGCTCTATGACTTTAAATTAAGTACTTTGCGGGAGGCATCCCGATCTTTTTATATATCTATATAAACTATGACATGTCTACATTGTGTTCTTTATTTGAAAACTTCAACTAACATCGTACCGTTACTCTTACAAATGTCACAACTACATTTTGTATGCTTTAATAGATATTGAGTGATCACTTTGCTACTTGAATTTTGGAAAACTTGTAGACCACTTTTTTTGTGTGCTTATTAGTGTTTAAAGTCTTTTTATTTGTGTCTTTAGAGATAAATATGAAGTATGATCCCTTTTGATTCTAAACTTGTGGCTAGTTAACTTAGACTATTTTTTGTATTTGGTTTAGACCACCACCTTATCACTGAAGGACCGAAAACAGCGAACTAGAGAGGGGGTGAATGGGAGCCGATAAAAATTATTCTCAAAGGAGATAGAGGCTCCAACAAGATGAACACGGCATACAACACACGTCTCCGACTCTACTACCAAAGTTGGCCAGACCACGTAGCAACTGAAGTGCTACTAGCCCTAGGAACCAACACACAGCCTTCCGAACAAAAACTCACCAACACGCACAACGGAAACTTGCACGGCTTGCTGCCTGTGCTACATTGGTCAGACCGATGGCCTACGCTGGTCAGACCGGTGACATCGGCCAGACCGGTGGACGGAGCCGGTCAGGCCAGAGGCTACAGCAGTCGCGCAACAAATGTTCCAGAGAGCCTCAGTAACTTCTCTAGACCCTGGAACAGAAACACCCCCAAAACACAACCTACGAGGAAGAAGAACCCTACACAAAGCCTAGCAAAACAACACTAAACCAGCCAAGAACTGACCAGCAACAGCACAACCCAAATACACACGGATCAAGCAAATCACCCGAGGCAAATCCCACAAAAGGCTTACACCGGTCAGACCGGTCGAGAGCACCGGTTAGACCTGTCACGCCTGGGCAGCTCGGGATGAACAGCACCCGCAGGTCAACTCCCCCAAGTCCAACTCCCGATCTCCCGATTCACTCCACGGATTCGCAGAAAACTTTGGGGATAGTAGGAACACCTCATGGGCACTCCATAGCCAAGTTATGGTCCACCAAAACACATTGAATCAAGAGGAATCGAAGGATTTGCGCCAAGAACACCACAAACCCTAGGACAACGAAAACCCCAAAATCAAGACCCTTTGCTCACGGATTTGGGAGGGGAATCAAAGGGAAAAGAACCACAGAGGGCTCAAGCATATATCCCCCACCAAATCCCAAGAGAAAGGCCTCGAAATCACTCCAAAAAAATTGCCAAGAAAAGGCTCTGAAAATCACCAAAAAGGAAAACCGGGAAGAACTCAAACAAGCCTTGAGGAACCACGTCAAATCATCTATCCATACCATGAAGGTTCATACAAGGTCTAGCTTCCGCCTGATCATCCTACCCTCTCACAAGATCTCACCATGAAGCTCTCAAGCTAGTCCTATAAATTCCAAAGGAAAAATGGAAGGGGAAAATAGGAAAACAAAATGAGCTAGGGTTCCAAGAGATGGATGCCATCCTCTCACCACTTGAGTTATATGAAGGCAACCGAAAGTCTAAAATACCCTTTCTATCTAGCTAGAGATACATGCCCCTCGAGGGTGAATTTGGAAATCTTTGTCATCGCTCCATCAGACGGATGCCCAGCAACCGCAAACTTGCTTAGCCTCGACGCAAGCCTTGTGATCCGAACGTGTGTCCTCCGCTTCGAAGTCTCCGGACTGTGTCATAACACACCGGTCAGTCGGTGCTCCTCACCGGTCAGACCGGTCAGACCCACCGGTCAGACCGGTCAGATGCTGTTGCACCTCTGTCTTCGGTTCTTCGGTCTTGGCTTTGTGGACCAAACAACAAACCCAGTGGTTTTCTGGTGAACCACAGAAGACCCTGCGAACTCGGTGTAGCCTCCGCCAATCGCCACTCATGATTCGGCTCCCACGTAGTCCCGGCTCGACCTTGGTTTTGAGGCTCAACCAAGAAACCGTCCATGACTTCATCTTGCCGTTCTTGCTACCATGCGACCCGCACTTGACCCTGCTAGCCACAGGATCCCTCAAACCAAGCCTACTTGTCTTCTCCACACCTGGAGGCCTCACCAGCAATGACCTTTCGTGCTTGTTCTTAACCTACACCAACACCAGTAAAGCCGCAACCTGCACCTGTAATACTCATCCAAGAATCAGTCCACACAATGTTGTCAATCACTCATCACACCAGGAAGAGACCATCCACCGGTCCTCAAACCACACATGGTCCTCAATCATGTTATGTCATTTTGTTCATTCATATCATGTTGCACTTCTTTCAATATTGTTCTCCACCTTTGCATTTTGTTGCATGATGCATACCATATTTAAAACCCTTTTTGTGAAAACAAAATCTCATATTCCCTAAACCCTCCTATCAAACCACACCTAGAACCTAGGCTAACAAAGGAAGGAACTACTTGTGTTAATCCGACCAAGTCTATCTCTATTCTTTTTCTAATTAAAATTTTGACTAGCCTCGTCCTAAACCCTTAAAAAACCCTCATACCTTTAGTAGTCCTAAAACCATAGGTTTGTTTTTCATCCAAAAATCTTACCCTTGTTTTCTTTTCTTCTTTTTCAAAACCGCCTTAGAAAGAATTTCTTCACCCTACTTATCTTTTCAAAATTATTTCTCGACAAAAATATAGGATACCCACAAGCAATACCTTAAAACCTTGTTAGCATGTTTAAGGTCTTTTGATAAAAATTTAGACTCTACCTCTCATAAATTGACTTACTTATCTTTTTTGAGAAACAACATCAAAAGCCTTTTTTCAAACATTGCTAACCCCTTTTTACTAACTCCTTTGCATTTGCATGTTTCATTGACCTCTTTGTTCTATCATGCATAGGTTAGCTTGATTTCTTTGCAAAACTTTTTGATGAATGCTTTATTTCCATGTTAACGCTTCATATGGGCATTTTCCTTAGCAATCTTGTGTAAACAAGGTGTTTAGAACTAGCTGTAAACATTGTCTTTGTTTGTATTCTTTCCCCTCATTCGCATTTTTTCACTTGCATGCACGTACATTCATTAGGTTCTCTTTTCTTTTTACTAAGTAAGCTATGCCACAAGTTAAGATCATAGGGATGTATTTGGTTTGTTGGCAATTGTTTATACTCCCGACCATCACCCCGGGGGTAGAATGTGCATTTGAGTTGCTTTTGCAGGCATGACAAAGTGTTCCCATGAGTTCTTGACCAATTGCAATCAAGGTCATTAATCATCTACAAGGGTTGAGAGGGAAGTAGCTGTCTCCATAAAGATTTGAGCACATGTCAGAGAGATACAATGGAAGAAAAGTTAATATTCCAAAGCTCCTTCAAATCTCCTTTCCAACACATAAAGAATCATCAATTTTGAAGACCCGTACAAGGAGATATGGCAGAAACATTGAGCGCTGCGTAGTCTAAATCAGTCTTGGACAGATTGCATCGCCGGAGTAAAATAGGCACAACTCTCTTGTTCGGAACCCGTTTCATGCGTATGATGGCTTGTAGGAAAGATAATTTCATGAACTTCAACTTGGAGGGGTGTTTAAGTACATGTTCTGTTCTGAAAGTAAAATAAAAACTGTTTAAGATGTGACAGCGACAAAGGACGACATTGAAGTCGGTGATGACGATATGACGAAGGATTGGAACCATGGCTTGATGATGATAATAAGAAGTTGAGGGACAACTGAGTTAACTATGGCAAGGAAGTGAAGACGATTCTCAAACACATGGCAATAGGGGATTATGAGCAATTCAAGTTCTTCCACACTTAGCAACATGCTAAGCATGGGGGAGGATTTGATGGATGAAAGGGAAAAGGGCCATGTGGAGTACAAGGATCACCTTCAACACAAGATGCTCATCATTATTTTTCCATGCTAAGCACAATGCTTAAGCATGGGGGAGGCATCGCTGCACTTCATTACGAGCATAAAAAAGGACGGTAACTTGCCCTTAACTTTATCTTTGTTCATCACCTTCTAAATACTTGCACATATATGCTTTCTACCATAAACAACCTTTGTATTTGTCTCTCTATCAATTACATGGTTACTAGGAGGACAACCTAGGTTAGTTAGTTTTTACTTTGCAATAAATGAATCACCATCTCTTTTGAGCTTACCACGATGATATCATTTGTATGCCTTGCTTATGGAAAAGTGATGAAACTTGCCGCCTTGTTTTACTTGCATGACGTTGTATATGACTTGACTTTTTGCTCTCTATTAAAAAAACTTAAATTGATAAATACCGACTCTTTCATTTGTCGAGGTTAAATGACTAATTTTAAGACCCACACACTTTATGTTGCTCTCTGATTTAAGTTTACCAATGACCTACGCCTTGTACTTGTTTTATTCAAAATTATTATTCTATCTACATTGTGAATCTCTTGCAAGGCTCTACCTACCAAAGCCTATACACATACAAATACTTACATGTTGTTAACCCTTAGTTTGCAAACATATATCTTGATGAGTTGGATTAGGATTGATTTATGTGGTACGAGACTAAGAAGCGGGTCATTCCTTTGCGTATCTTTTTCATGCTATCCATTCTTGTCCATGCATTCTGAGTTTCTACATTAGAAATTTCACAAAATTCACTGAGCATACACCCTAAACCCAAAACATCTTTTTGTGATTACCTCCTTGACCACAACCCAAATTGAGTACGAATGATCTTTCGACGAGTTTTCTGAAGATTTTCTAGCAAGATTTCAAGTCATATAACATATGGATGGACTCATTAATGATTATGCGAGTTTCGACATGAAGGACGCCCATGAAGATTTCAAAAGATTTATAAACGAATACAATGAATTTGTACTTCTTTAGCAGCCATAGGTCCCCTCACTTCTATGCTCGAGGACGAGCAATCATTTAAGCATGGGGGAGGACTGCTATAGCAAGTACTATGTTGCTTAAAAGTTCAGAGGAGCATAAAAAATTAAGAATAAAAAAATAAAAAATAAAGAGAAGAAAAAATGAAGGAAATAAAAAAGAAAAAAGAAGGAGAAAGAAAAAAATAAGGAAAGAAAAAACAAAAAAGAGAAAAAAATAATAAAAATGCTCCTTGGTTCTTTTTAGCTTCATTTAAATCGTAGAGAGCTTTGAAGACAAGTCCATACTCAATATTTTCCAACCATGTGCAATCCGATAATGGGAACTTCATTCGTGTCTCGGGATCACCCATTTGACACTTGCACATATCCACCTTTCTAAATGTGTGTGTTCCATCTCTCTCTCTTTCTAACATTTATTTTCCATGGCCTTTTTGACTAGTCTCGGTAATTCCAATAGATCACTCTCTTAGTTTGACAATATGTCAAATATAATGTTTTGCTAGGATTGTTTTACCTACCAAGCTCCACAAAATCTTTCCACTTTCGTATATGAGTAGAATAGGTTGAGAATAATCTAGTGTAGGCTTGAATGACTTGACGAGATGAGTGTTTCCATGAGCTTTTGCAAGAGAACCTCACTTATGTTAGATTTTCTAGCAAGATTTCAAGTCATATAACATATGGATGGACTCATTAATGATTATGCGAGTTTCGACATGAAGGACGCCCATGAAGATTTCAAAAGATTTATAAAGGAATACAAGGAATTTGTACTTCTTTAGCAGCCATAGGTCCCCTCACTTCTATGCTCGAGGACGAGCAATCATTTAAGCATGGGGGGAGGACTGCTAAAGCAAGTACTATGCTGCTTAAAAGTTCAGAGGAGCATAAAAAATTAAGAATAAAAAAATAAAAAATAAAGAGAAGAAAAAATGAAGGAAATAAAAAAGAAAAAAGAAGGAGAAAGAAAAAAATAAGGAAAGAAAAAACAAAAAAGAGAAAAAAATAATAAAAATGCTCCTTGGTTCTTTTTAGCTTCATTTAAATCGTAGAGAGCTTTGAAGACAAGTCCATACTCAATATTTTCCAACCATGTGCAATCCGATAATGGGAACTTCATTCGTGTCTCGGGATCACCCATTTGACACTTGCACATAGCCACCTTTCTAAATGTGTGTGTTCCATCTCTCTCTCTTTCTAACATTTATTTTCCATGGCCTTTTTGACTAGTCTCGGTAATTCCAATAGATCACTCTCTTAGTTTGACAATATGTCAAATATAATGTTTTGCTGGGATTGTTTTACCTACCAAGCTCCACATAATCTTTCCACTTCCGTATATGAGTAGAATAGGTTGAGAATAATCTAGTGTAGGCTTGAATGACTTGACGAGATGAGTGTTTCCATGAGCTTTTGCAAGAGAACCTCACTTATGTTAGATGTGCAATTTTTTGAAAACCCTTCACAATGCAACAAGGTAAAGGTTTGAAGTTTGCTTATGTTCAACAGCACTATATTTGTTTTATTGGGGCATGTTCTTTAATGATAGTCTATCTTCCATAATGAAGTAGCCGGTGAAAACTTGAACCTTAAATGCTAAATACTTGATAGAGCAATATGTCTTGTTGTGTATAACTAAGTGCAGGGAAGACATCAAAGGGCAACGCTGATTTCCAAATTTAGCAAACATCTTGGACTTGCTCGAGGACGAGCAAGGTTTAAGCATGGGGGTATGTTGACGGTCGATTTTGGTACACCTCGCTATGAGTTTACCGTCAACATTTGCACAGACTTTCGGGATAAGTTCATCAAGCACTTCAAGAGAAGATCATGAAGCTCGTCACAATTCAAGACACAAAGTGAACAAGACTCCAAACAACCCAAGGACCGAAGCATCAACAAGTAAAACTCAGGGGACGGATGTTTACCAATGAGATCAACTCAGCCCAAGAGATATTCTCGCAGCCCAGGACATCATGATCTTTCGGTGCAGATTCGGAGACTTAAATGTCCTCTAATGGCAAACGTTTGACTACAAATGTTGTGGGCCTCGACGATATCTTTGATTTGGACATGTGGAAGGCCCAATTCGGGTCAAGGAGCTAGGAGATATGACCCCAAAATCCCTGTTGCGCAGTCAGTCTGAAATTAGAACAGATTATCTTCCAAGGCCGATTTGGAGATCTTATCTTCGTTTTAAAGGAAAGAAATGACTACCAAAGTTGGAGGACATTTTTTGCCATACAACCAGGACACCGAATTTGCATTATTTGGAGTCCGGACATGGGAGATATGACATTGGCAAGGCAGGGCTACAAAACAGAAAAGTCTGGACGAGACTGATTTTATGGAAACCAAGTTCCCTTCTCTCCCAAGGAAGATCTCATGCAAGGCAAGGTGGAGCCCACCCCAAGGCTCCCCAAGGTCATAAATACAACCCCTTGGGCGCCCAAGGAGGGGTGATCAATCCATCCAATCATCAGAGAGCCGCCGACACGAAGAAGAAACACCGGGGGAAGTCGACAGCCGCCGCAAGTCCTCAAGTTGCCTAGGAGATGGCATAGGACATGCCGTAGCCACCATGGTTGTCCTTGCATGGTGAAGCCATGGTGGAGTTCTGGAGCCGCAACTTGAATTCGTCAAGTCGTTTGTACCTTCAACATTCGATGGTGATACAAATCAATTCTTGTCTTTACTTTGATCTACTACGAGTCGTGCTTATTCATATGTGTAGCTACCATATGCTTTTAGTAGGATTAAATCAAATCATGGTTATTAGTCTTGTCTTGCAGATACATCGTAGTAGTGCACGGACCGAGGTTGTCGTTCGGTGATGAGTATCCTTGCGTAGTGACAGTATGGTGGAGGAGAAAGCGGTAAGCGTATGTGTATCAGACCACTCCATATCGGGTTACTCCTTATCGAGTGTACTCCTTATCTTAGTATAGGTTTAGATTGGTTTGTCACCTTGGTCGGAATAGTAACAAGAAGATGATAGGCTAGGCTTACCTTTTGGATGCTTACCTTTATGGCTAGGTGGATGTGATCCATACATCCTTTCATTTATGTTTAATCTTTATGCAAACTATGCTTCACATAGGGTTAGACTGGTAGGTTAGATAGAGATCTGAGTGGTTTGTTTCCGATCCTTGGATTGAAAAATCGAGGGAGGACCCTCCTTGGTGAAAAAGGCACCAAGTCACTCATAGGCTTGTGGTGAACTTGAGCATGGTTTTGCACCGTCAACAAATCCTAACCAACCTTGAAAGATCTTGTTTTTGGGCAAGTTAAGATCAATGATAGTTTTAATAAGAAGTTAGATGCATGTAATAAGGCTCTGGAAATCCTCAACACCATGGTTGATAGCCTCTCTTCTGCTCTTAAGAGTCAACTAAGATTTAATAAAATGATAGAAACCCAGTTGGCTTAGATAGCTGCTTTGGTTCCCTCCACTGAGGACGAGCAGATTTCGGGGCAACCCGTATCTTCCTGTGAAGATGTTTGTGTAGTGTCCACTAGATGGTGTGAGCCATCTAGGAGGATATGACCTACTGACTATGCAAGGAAGCCAGTACAGTAGGTTCTTGATCCATGGGAATCTTCTGCAATTGTGCATAGGAGCGACACTGGTTATCCGGCTATCACTTGCACAATATACTATCAGAAAATTTGGAATGCTCTTTGTGACCTTGGTGCAAGTGTCAACCTCATGTCCAAGGCTATGTTTTCAAGATTGGGATACCTGCAGTTTCTCCAACCTCGAAGATAGTTCAACTTGCTGATGCATCGATCTGACATTCGGAGGCGATAGTGGAGAGCTAACTAGTATTTGTCCAGGGGTCTTGCATCTTTGCGGATTTCATGGTCCTTGATATGTAGGATGATGCAGAAATGCCACTCATTCTTGGGAGGCCATTCCTAAGTGACGCAAAGGCGAGTATCAATGTGGGAAATGGAACCATCCGCTTCCGCATTGGGAAGAAGAACTTGATTTCTTGATTTCGACCAACAGAAGAGCAATGCTATTTTGTGCAAGGAAACGATGAGTAATCCAGGAAATGGACAGGGCCATGACCCCAGCTCAAGCAACCTTTGACCACACCAATAAAATCAAAGAAAATAAATAAGGTGTGGTGGGAGTAACAGAAGTCATACCCCTCTACTTCTCGGGATTGGGTGATGAGTGGAATTAATCATCAAGAAAAGTCAAGCTCTCGGACTTAAAATGACAAGTCCTTTTTGCCAAAAGGTGACATTGGTATTTATCTCATATTTCCCGTTCTAAAATTTTATTTGAATTTTCCAAAATGCATATTCAATTTTTCCAACATTGCATCTGCATGATATAAATTCTCTAGACAATTTCCCTTTTAAATAAAAATTTTGACAAAAACTGAGCTTGGAAAACCCTTGAAAAATTCTTTGATCAACTTTGTGGGAAGTTTAGACTGAGGCACTTAGGAAGGACACCAAGTAGTCATTCGAGAGCCACTGCAAATAGCTGGAGGCGGACGGACTCGAGGTGGGGTCGGCCGACCCCACAGGTCGGGTGACCAAGGCCAACGGTCCCATGCGTCCCACTTCCTCAAACAGCTCCTAGCCATTGCCACCGGCCCATGTCTCAGTGCCCGGCTCGATTCCCTATAAATAGAAGGGGGTTGAGGGGGGGTTCTTCACCCATTCACTCATTTTCATCACACTCCCTCTCTCTACTCTTTGGCTCTTTGGTTTTCTTGGATTTCTTGCTCGAGATTGAAGTGACAAGCACCTCTCTAAATTGTTGCTGAATATTGATCATTGATGGAGCGACCTCAGTAAGAATTTCATTTTGTTTCACTAATCCTCACCGAGTTGCTTATTGTGCACCATGAGTTGGGCCGCCGATGTGTTCTGGAAGGTGACTCGCTCCCGCCGTTCGCGAGACGGAGGGAGCTCATCCTGCCACTCTGAAGCCACGCCAAGCCCAATGTCAACAGAGCATGAAGAAGAGGAAGAGGAAGAGCTTTGTACGCTGCAAGCCAAAGGAGTAGATGTCGTTGACGCCCCCTTTATCGACTTGAGGGACGGACAAGAGTCGATTCCATGGGAAAGTTTTGTCCCGGTTCAGGAGATTGGCTCTAGACCTATTACCATCCAATTTCTCTGTACTCTTCAAGAGGAAGCATCTGGTATTTCATTTCGATTACATGGAGTTCTGTATCGGGTTTCATGGAAAGATCTTAGTTGCACCCTTCGTTTCCGTTGTCATTGTGCAGTTCCTCTTGAACAAGCTTGCAGTGATTTTAATCGCGAAAGTTTTTGGGAAGAGCTTTCTAGTTAGCTTGTTCGCAGCAAGTTGACACATCGGTGCAACGATAACTTGCGTCCCACTCTCTGACTATGGCACAAGTGGCTCGCCATCACTCTCTTTCCGAGGGATGATGCCCAAACCGTGCGCATTGACGAGATGAGGATTTTATATGTCGCGGTCAGATAGATCAAGGTCTCCCCCATTCAAGCTATGATTCCGCAATGGTTGACGAACTTTAAGATGATGGGTCCTATTGAGTGTACATCTTTGATTTCGTGCATCATCATGAATCTTGGGGTTACGCAAGGGCCCAATGTCCCTACATTGCTAATCCGCGGTCTTTGATCGATGAGGCTTATCTGACGCAAGGGCATATCTTTAAGAAGGGCCTTGATGATTCTTTGGTTTTATTTTACCCTGGCTATGTAAACCAAATTTGATTACCTAACTCGGATTTCAAGTTGTATGGCCAAGGGCCACTGACCGTTCCTCTCGAGGAACCTCGTCATTCTAGTGTCTCAAGTGACAGGGTTACTAGGAGTGCATCGAGGAGGGCAGCCAGGGCACAACAGCTGCCACCACAACCATCTTCGTAGTCGTCGCCTTAGCCACAGCCTCAGCCTACCACACCTCTGTCGGGCACATGGACCTCTGCCGAGTACATGCCTGGGGTTACACCCGGATATGCTCCTAGTTGCGATCAGCCCATGTACTAGCAGGGTGAAAGTAGCTTGGCTTGGGCTAGTGTAGGTAGTGGTGAGTGGGCCATGCCTACTGTTGCTACCTACGGAGATGCGACATCTTTGTCGTCTGGGTTGCACTCGTCATCTCATGGGGTTACCCTCACTCAACAGATGAGTGAGCTCACTGAGTTGGTGATGTCGAGGAGGTCGTGCACCAGCACGCTGAGTCCACTTGGGACTGGCAGCGTATGTCTGGCGAGATACTTCACGCCATTGAGCAGGCGCAACAACAGTTGTTGGAGCAGAGGGCTTACTTTCAGTGGATGGGATATCCCCCTCCACAGTAGTGAGCCTGAAGCTAGCTTGGGGGAGGACCCCCACTATGAGGTGACTTATATCTTCATTTGTTTTCAGAACCTCATATGCTAAAAACACATAGAAATTTGAAAAATTAAAAGGACCAAAAAATATTTATTTGCTTTCCTAAATCAGTTTGCTTTCATATGTGTGGTAAGAATGCTTTCGTTCCTATGGTTGAAATGATGAATAGTTGCTCTGTTTATTCCTCTTGTATGCCTTTCTTACAGCTTAGTATCCTATCTAAGTTTTGAGATAGTTGGCTTTCATGACCGAGCCTTAGCTTTAAACTTGTGGGTAGCAAAAAGCATGATCTTTGTCTAGGTTGTTGTGAGGTGTGATACAGTATCATAGACTTGCTATGAGCTAGTACCAAGTGATTTTTGATTTCTGGTGTTTTCTTTTGAAAAATGTTAAAATGATAAGTTCCTCAATGATGAGAAATTCCTATCTATGGCCATATGTAGATTCTAGCTTTTGTTAGCTTCCACATTTGCTACCTAATTTCTTCATTGAGTCTTGTCGAATTGTCATGACTCTCGGCGAGACACTTGTCATGCACCTATGATCAAGTCACGTACACAACCACCATATGCTAAACTTCCATCCTGGGAGTTAGCAACCATCATTTCATCCATCCCCCATCCATTCCACAAATAAAAACTATGCACATTCTTCATGATTTTATCCCTCTACAAAATATTCAAGAAGGACTATGGGCTATGTAAAAAAGAGATAAGAAGACAATACATGCCTCATGGGCATTCATAAATAAATATATATTTATACATATACATATACATATATATATATAAGCATAGCCCAAGTCTCGAAATCATCAAAAAGGAGAGAAGGAAAAAAATCATGCCAAAAGGAGTCCATCCTTCATCCACCATATACACACACATGCACATCTTGATCAGGTTGTATGACTGGTTGCTCCCAAGGATCTTGTTTTCGACTTGACAATATATGATAAATAGGTATGCCACATGTTTTCCCTACCTATAGCTCCACATATAAGGTTATTCGGAGTAGGTTGTGAAAGAAGGCAACCCAATGCCTTGGTGAGGAACCATACACATTGAGTGATCTGAGAGTATCACTTGAGGAACTTTAATTTCTTTTGAAAACTCGCAAAACCTCCGGATTGATAACTGATCAAGGTACAAGTAATTGGAGATCTCTATAATCATTCTATCTTTCAACCGCCCAAGGCAAGGTGAAGCTACATGCCCCGTATCGATCAAGCGAGAGGTAAGATCAATGCCAGCTTATTCAACTCTGGATAGAGTTCCTAGCAGTATTGTTGTCATAATTTAGGACTACAACATCATAGCAACTCTTGATCAACTAACCTAAGTCCGTAGTATCTTGCTCGGGTCGAGTAAGAGGCTAGCTTGGGGGAGTTGTTGACGGCTGTTAAGTGCCTACTTTAGCCGTCAGTATACTCACAAATAAAAGAGCAAAATGCATTTCTTACACGCATTTAGTTAAGAATAATGTAGTTCCACTTGTCCTTGGAGTCTTTGTGATTGTAGGTAAAATAAGCATAAAATAAGTGACAACTCACCTCTTATGATCAAGCCACATCACCTTAACCAAGGAAGGGCTACCACCTAGGATCCCATGCATGCAAGCCATGTCACCGATCCAAGGGAAGCAACTCTGACGAATCAGAGGGTGACACATGTACACCCCAAGGATTGAAAGGTCCACGAGAAGGCAAGCTGCCTCGAAACCAAATGAACACCGGGGACCGACCTTAGGAACGACAGGACAGACACCACGCGAAAGCACAGGTCGAGGTGGGCCGAACTGACCTTGTGTCAGCTCATGCTGGCCTTCCACGTGGTGCTTCCTGGTCGGCTCCTGATCCATTCTCGGGGTGCTCAAGCCATTCTCCCGAAGTTGTTCAAGGCCTATAAATAGGAGGGGGGACTCATTTCTTACCCAACTCACTTTCCAACTCCTCTCTCACTTTTGGTTTCCAAGGCTAGGAGGTAGGCTAGAGTAGTTCCACCTCAGGTTCCAAGTCTACTTTGGGATCTAGGTATGAGTTCTCTTGTATCTTTATTTTATTGTATGACTTTGATCTACTTCAGTTTTTTTAGCTATTTCATATAATGTAGTGTTAGAATATATGGGTGATTTGTTCATGTGTTCTTCGTTCGTTCATCATTTAGAGGCTCCTATTCTTGATGAACAATGCCTTTCGATCCACTTGACGAATGATTTACTCATGTCTTTGGTGTTTGTTCATAAGATAGAGGCTCGTGTTCTTCATGAACACGACCCTTTGATCCTGTTGAATAGACATAACAGAACATGAATCCGTTTGTATGTCAAGCCTAGTTTGATCTAGTTAGATCACATGTTTGTGTTGTATGAAGTTCGAGTTCAAGCTATGATACACGGTTTAAGTGGCCAGTTATCTGGTGACACTGACCTGGGTCACAATAGCCCGAGCCGGTCAGTGTCTAGTTAACAACGCAAACATGGTGCTTGGGTTGAGTGGCTGCATTTCATATGAGCTTATCCCACGGATAGTTAGGGGTAGGCCGCGGTAGTGATAGCCATTGGACCCTTTGTACCCCCCCACGTTTGGGTATGTTGTAGGAGTCTAAGATCTAACAACCAACATCGTGTGGAAGCGACACGGACGGTTCGCTCGCCGTTTGTGCCTGGGTGTTAGGCTGATATTCATACAACGCTTATGTGACTGACTTGATTCTACTAAAACTATAAGTGTAGTACTTAGAACCTAGAGCTAACTCGTATGTTGCCTCCTCAGCAGTAGTGTACCATAGAGAGAGCGAGTTCGGGTGTGTTCACACTACCCTATCATTATCTATCTTACCCCTGTGTTTGGGCTCTGACTTATTCTAGTCATTGATCTATACTGATTGCAATAGTGCTGCACATGTTAATCCACCCTTGCCTTCTTTGGATTCGATACCCTCTGGAATACTTCTTTGGGGAAATGCTACAATGGTATATTTGTGCACTTGCGGATTATTTGTAAACATTAGGATTACATCGAAACATTTCTGGCATCGTTGCTAGGAAATCACAAACTTAGCAAAGATGTTAAGGAATGCCAACCACCATTTTTGGTGCCGTTACTGGGATACAAATCCAGTGATGACATTAGGAAATGTCAACAGTCGCAAGGGGCTTCGGTGGAAGGGAGGGCCAGGGACAGAGGCACGGCCAAGGGCTCCCACTCGCCCACGTGGCTGCCCTGCGGCCTCACCAGCGGGCCCCAGGGACAGCCCGCGGCGCGCGTGGGTGCCGGTTGGCACCGGATGCAGCGTGAAATAGGTGCCAACAATTCGGTTTAACCCTGTTGAATTGGCCCAAACTCACAATTTCCAAATATAAGTTCAAATTCGTCCAATAGAAAAATTGTAGAGGAAACATCGAGCTACAATATTTGCAAAGGGCCATCGGGTGTTTGATGAATAGTTTAAGCACAAACTGCTGGTGAAGTTGATGTCTTTCTCGGTTCGGCAGGCATGCAGATGCTGGCGTTGACAAAGTTTTAGCATGTCATCCACTCAAAATCTCAAATGCCGCCATTTATGAAAATTGTGTCCCTTAAAAACACAAACAACTTTTGTATTGGCTGATTTTTTAGTATTTAAATGAAATTTGGATAACGTGGCAAAAGTTCAAGGAAAGGGTATGGGCACTAGGGTTGGGACCACTTGGAGTTAGGGTTTGACCAGGGGTTTGGCTATGGTTTTGACCACTAATGATTGTTGACTTGGTTAAGGTGGTAATTAGCACTAATTAGCACAAATTAAAAACCTAGGGCGTCACAGCCTACCCGCCTTAAAAAGAATCTCGTCCCGAGATTCGGAATTCCAAAGACAAGGTATGGGAGGGTGGTTTTCTAAGATTTTCGGAATTGCTTTGGGGAGTAACCAGGATGGGATTATAGATCAAAGAGTCCTACCATCATCGGTTAAAGGTTAGCCCGTAAGAGTAGTCAAAGGTGACAAAGTCATGGAGAGCTTTTGCAGGGAATTTACTTGCAGATGTAAGCGAGGAAAGTATCAAGAGATAAGTTGGTATAGAAATTTCAGAACAATCTTGCTCACATATTATTTAACTTGTGAATTCGGGTGATATCGATTCGTTACATTAACGGTGCAATGGTTTTAAAAGTTGGAGTGATGCACATGTTTACGATGGCATGATGCACATGTTCATGCGGTATGGTGCTCACAACGCATGTTAGCATAACTCGGGTTACACAACGAGTGAGTTAGTGATTGAGATGACAATCATAGAGTTGAGAAGAAGTATATGTGTGGCGAGTCGCATTCTCACAACCAAGATACCTAGCGCGCTCCTAGTGGTAATTAATCATGTGAGTGTAGCACACATGATGCCCTAGATTCCGTCGCGGCACCTTTGGTTATGGGACAACAACATGACCAACCATAAGGAGGGTAGAGTAGAAATATTGAAACCACCGGTGCACATGCATGTTAGTCCATCCCAGGTTCCCAAATGCATTTGTTGTGCAATGCATGCCCATGCCTATGAATTACTCCAAATTTTTCGTGATGGGTGCCACATATGCATGATGTTAGTGCATAGCAAAAGATTTTTGACACTTTTTCTCTAGGTTTCACTTATCCAAATTTTCATGAGCAAGATCAATAGGAAGGAGTTTCAGATCGAAAGATCAAGAAAGAGCGGGCTTAGTGCCTCCAATATCAAGAAATGGCAATATCAACAAAAGTTCATAACTTATAAACCAAAGCTTCAAAAATTTCCCAACTTTTTCTAGCAACTCAGTAAGGTTATTATACCCATTTTTGGTATTCAAAGGTTGCTCTAGATCAGCTAGTAACAAGGTCAAAGGATGCAATTTTCAGAGTAATGTAACCAGGAAAAACTGCATAACATAGGTTCACTAATTTCGGTATAACTCGAGATCTAAAGAAGCTATGATCAGGAATTTTTGTGAGCAAAAACTAGATTAAATATGGAGCAACTTTGGTATAGATCATCTAGTCAAAATAATTTTTGAAAAGGGTGCAAAAATTCAAGCAAACAACCCTATCAGATTTTGGACAGCAACTACATCTACACATGTGAAAGGCTATGCAAAAAATCAAACCAACTAGCAAAATTTCACCAAGAGAGCACACAAAACATGTATAGAGATAGAGTTCAGTTTTAAGTGTCCACACTTTTTAACATGATGCATGACATCCTATTCGTCCTCACAAGGCGATCAAGCCAAAAATCAAAGTTAGTGCCGGTGGCAAGGCATATACACGCTTCTCATTATAATAACAAGTCGAGAACCATTTGAATAGAGTGTATCCTTGCCTCGCATATTCGTAATGAGAAACGCACATGTATGGCAAAGCATGGCGACATCACAACCCATGACATGTTCAACATGAATAGAACATGCCATCCTTCGTATGCTTTACATGCGCACGTATAAAACATGTGTTCATCCAACTGAGAAAATGGGATTTGTGGAATGGATTGCCCTATCGACCCTCGCATACACGTATGAAACACGTGGCTTAAGAAGTGCTGGAAGTTAGCAAAATAAACCATAGATTTGACTAGCCACCTAAAAGAACCATAAATTCCCGCTAGGCCTCTCAGACTACTTTCATCCTTAATGATCCAACGCATTTTGCAAATACAAGCAATGTTGGCAATTTTTATTCAAAAACTTGTGATTAAGGTTGTTAATTAAACTCTGGTGCATGATAGCTAACCTTAAACACTAAAGCATATTCAACACATGATGATAGATAGATGTTCCAACCAAGGTAGCGATTACATCTCAAGATCGATTACAACCCATTGACAAATGAGAAGATTACCCCATCAAGGTGCTAGACATAGCACCGTTGATCATGGTGACGCTTCTGACGGTGTCTTCCTTCTTCTCCACTTGTGGGTGCTTCCTTCAAGTTGGGCGATCCTCCTCTGGAGATCTCCCTCCTCTCTCTCTAGATTGTGGATGGCTTCCTGATGCGAATGGCTCTCTCCTCTGCGAATGGCGGCGCCTCCAAGACTTTAGGGTTGAAGATCCTTCGGGTGCAAAGAAAGGGGGCCGAACCGACCCCCGGAGGGGGCCAGGCCGGCCGGCTTGGACCGACTGGCCCAGGCCCATCCCGGCCCGGTTCGGTCGCCCCTTCGCTCCCGTGAGTCCTCAGGTGATTATGCACTTTGCCCCTTCCATTTGCATGATTTTGACGATGTCATCCTTGCGTCCAAGATGGAGGTTCTCCGGGCATAAAGTTGGGTCTTTTACGCTTCAATCCCCGGGGGTGTTCCTTCGTAGCACTTCGGTCCTTGCCACCACTGGAAGTGATTTCATCAAGCTCATGAACACAAACGAGACTCCGTAAATGCTCCTTTGAAATTGTTGTGAATCCGTCCTTTATGTCCATGTTTTCCTACATAAACACAACACTTCCAAATGAATGCACATAGATGAACTTGTTATATGATTAGTGTGCCTAGTGGCAGGTTAGTTCCATAATCAAATCCAAACCAAAGTGTAATGAACATGTTTGGTGTAGCAAAATACACCGTCAACATCTCCCCCACGCTTAGATCTTGCTCGTCCTTGAGCAAGTACTCGTAAAAGAACTTTGTCCAAGGTGTTGTAATCATGTTCCGCTAAATCCTTCTCCACAAGTTAGTCAATCTTTTATCTTCAATACATAAACATAAGGTAATGGTTATCACACATAAACATGGGCATTTAGAATCTTTACCACGTCAAGATTTACCCCACAACTCAAACTCTTCACTCGAGGCATTCAATCGCAGTCATGCTTACTTCCTTGCTTGCATTTGACGGTTTTATGATTTTCAAAATAAAATTCTTGCAACAAGTGTTAGACAAAAACCTTTCTCCAAGCTCTCTCATGTCGCTCATATAAGGTGGCTATCCTAAACAAGTTTTATAGAACTCTCACCTCCCATAAATCTCTCATATAACATGTAAAGTGGAGCTATAGGTATGGCTAGCACAATCAACACAAGTATTGACAAACTAAGAACTTCCTCTAATGGTTGTTTACCTTTCAAAGTCAATGATCATGAGAATTAATCCATATGTGGTGATATCAAGGATGAGAAGATATAGAACGGTGGACATGTGCAAGGGCAAAAGAAAATATGACTATGAGGCACCGATGACGTCCTCGTTGTCGGATTGCACATGGTTGGAAAAAAGTGAAAGTTTTGTCTCTCAACAACGTGACATCCTTCTTTGCACTTTATTTTTCTTTCACTCACTTGATTCATCCTTCTCATATCTTTCTTGCCACTCCTCTTCTCTCTTTTTCTTCTTTTTTCTTTTTTTCGATCACTCTCTTTCATTCTCTCGTACACAGATATTTTTCTCCTTTACTTTTCATTTTTCTTTCTTTCTTTTCCATACACATATTTTTCTCTTTACTTTTCCCTCTCTTTACACCTTTATCTCTCTTTTCAAAGCTCTCAACTCCTCTCTTTCTTGCATAACACAATCTGAAATTTGAAATAAACCATGCTAGAGATGAAACAAAACTTTGTGAGTAGGTTGTGTTCAAGGAATGCGATGTACAAAAGCGATGTATAGGGTTGGGTATGGAATCCGGCGATGTACGGGACTTCCGAGTGAAAGTCACATTACTGAATGCATGACGAGGCTAGCAACAAAAGATAAGCGCAAGGGCATGATCATTGCTCAAAATTAAAACTCCCAAGAGAGAAGGATCCTAGCCCAACTCATTGTGCTAATCGCACTTATCGTGGAGCGAAAAATAAGTTTGGCTTTGTATAGGATTTTTTTCTTGCTCTCAACTTGGAAAAGGAGGATTTGCTAACCTTTATCACAAGAGTTTTTAGATAATTTTCAGAATTGAATTCCTCCAACTTTTAGGATCGAACGTAGCGCAACCAAAATAAAAAACTCAAGATCGAAGTACGGTATGGGTACTTTTAAAGGTACCAACTCCACTAAGAACCACGGTAAACTCTTTTCAAACCACACACTTATGTTCATATATCAAAAAACTAAAGATGAACAAATGAGTAAATAAAGATAAGCATCACACAAGACACAAAATTTAAAGGACTCTTTTTATTTGATTTTCTTTGATGCCACTAAATTAAGACACTTGCAAAAATTTAAAAGCACACTCAAAAAATAAAGACTCTTAAACTCTAAGACTCTCTCGAAAAGTAAACTCTCACGAAAACTAAACCGAACCAATCTAAACTTGAAGCTAAAGGCTAGCTAGCTAGCTCTCCCCCACACTTAAATCATACGACATCCTCGTCGTATCTTACAAAAATCCTAAGGGGGAAAACTAAACCTAGTGATACTTCCCGCAACTATTGCACCACTTGCCCTTCATGTTCCCAACCATGCCAAAAAGTTTCTACACATTGCGATTTAGGAACTTGTAGTCGTCGTCGACCACGCACTCCAAATCCTCCATGCACTGTCTCATCGCCTCTGTAGCTTGGAAACATTCGTCGACTGATGCGTAGAGCTCTGAGATGGAGTTACGGCAAGCCGCACAACACATCAGATGCATCCCGAAAGGGTCGTCATCGCCAGGGTCTCCACCGTCGTCGTCGCCGTCGTCGCCATCATCGTCGTCGCCGTCGTCGTTGCCGTTGCCGCCGCCGTTGGGGCCTTTGGGAGTCTTCTCCTTGGGCACCTCTTCCCAAATATACAAATCATTATCATCTCTTCCGGTGGCCGCCCACGAGCTCTTGCTACAATCGTCTGAATAGTCGCTTCCCCCATAGTCTTTAGGCTCGGGCGACACCTCCTTTTAATCATTTCGTTTCATGCCTCGGATGCGCACCGACCTTCGAATGGGAGTAGGGACGTTCTCCTCTTTGACGAGGTTGCAAGATGCGATAGCTCTGGTCGGGACACGCCCTTCGCAACGGATGCGGGCGATCCTCTTGATCTCGACGGGTAGCTTGAGCTCGCATCGCTTCGCCTCCTCCATCGATGGCTCCTCGGCTCCTTGCTTCAACTCTACGCTCTTCGGGGACACCATGGCTGCTGCGTGGGTGCAAAAGAATGCTAGATGGGAGGGATTCCCGAGCTCGCAATTCGGCCAAATAAATAGCTCAAAAAGGAATACTCTAGAAACCGCATTTTCTTTATTCAAACTTCCCTTAAAATTTTCTGACCAAAGAAGGAAGTCAAAAAGGAGCATTCCGGGGAAAAACCGAGGCGAACCGCCGCCGGCCCCCACCGGGGTCGGCCGGATCGGGCCGGCGGCGCCCACCCCCGTTCGGGGGCCGGTCCGGTCCCGTTTCCCGTGTACCGCCCTTTTTCGCATTCTTAGTCCATGAGAAAAGTTGTCCTAGTAAATCTTCGCAAGAAACTCCAGAAAAATAAAAGGAAAACTATTTACAGAAATCCACACCTTGTTTTACGTCCTAGGCTGGACGTTCTGGCACTTCTTCCATGGTGAAGACATCAATATGGTGAAGGGGCACAATGTCGGGTTCGTAGTAAACCTTAAGCCATTGACCATTCACCATGAATTGATCACATTTCACATCAATAATGGTTACCGCTCCGTTGGAGAGCATCGAATGAACAACATAATGTCCGTCCCACTTGCTTTGCAATTTCCCCTTTCCAAAGGTTTTAAACCTCGAATTGTAGAGGAGGACCTTATCTCCTTATTTAAAATCTTTCTTCTTCAACCTTTTGCCATACCACCTTTTAATTCTCTCTTTGTATATTCTTGCATTCTCATAAGCTTTCAACCTCATCTCCTCTAGCTCGCTTATTTGAATTCTTCGCTTTACCACCGCGGCATCGAGATCAAGGTTCATCTCTTTAATCGCCCAATAGGCTTTTTGTTCCAACTCAACCGAAAGGTGGCAAGCTTTCCCATAGACGAATGGATAAGGGGTCATACCTATCGGTGTCTTGAATGCCGTTCGCTACACCCACAAAGCTCCGTCTAATTTCTTTGACCAATCCTTGCCTCCCTTCTCTATGGTTTTGTTGAGGATGCTTTTTAATTACCTATTCGACGTTTCCGCTTGTTCGTTGGTTTGTGGGTGATAGGCTGTAGAGACCTGATGTTCAATTCCCAACTTGGGCAAGCAGTTTTTGAAATTCTTCCCGGTGAAATGAGTTCCTCCATCTCTTATCAAGATTCTCGATGTACCGAAACGAGGAAAAATCACGCTCTTGATCATGGCAATGGACTCCTCCGTGGAAGCTTTACGAAATGGCATAGCCTCTACCCACTTGGATACATAATCAACCATGACTAAGATATGCTCATATCCATGTGAGTTTATGAAAGGCCCCATGAAGTATATTCCCACACATCGAACAAATTGATTTGTAGATTATATCTCAAAGGCATAGAATTTCTTTGAGAGATGTTCCCGGTTCTTTGGCATTCGGGGCATGATGCAACATATCTTTTAGTATTTTCATGCATCTTCGGCTAATAGAATCCGCTAGACCACACCTTTGCTTGGGTTCTAAAATGGCTATAATGTCCACCGTACTCTGCCGAGTGGCACTTTCTCAAAATTTCCAGCCTCTCTTCTCTTGGCACACATCTTCTCATGACTCCATCATTGCCAAGTTTGAAGAGGGAAGGTGCGTCCGAAAAGTATTTTCTACTTTATGAGATTATCCACCATTGAGAGTTTCTATCTAGATGGTCAAGAGGCATCTTCCGAATCGCTCGAATGATATCAATCATCCAAGTGTCTTTATCGAGCACTCGATAGAGGTGGTTGTTGACGGTGTATTTTGGTACACCAAGCGTGTTCATTACACTTTGGTTTGGATTTGATTATGGAACTAACCCGCCACTAGGCACACTAATCATATAACAAGTTCATCTATGTGCATGCATTTGGAAGTGTTGTGTTTATGTAGGAAAACATGGACATAAAGGATGGATTCACAACAAGTTCAAAGGAGCATTTACGGAGTCTTGTTCGTGTTCATGAGATTGATGAAATCACTTCCAATGGTGGTAACGACCGAAGTGCTACGAGGAACACCCCCGGAGATTGAAGCATAAAAGACCGAACTTCATGCGGGGAGAACCTCTATCTTGGACGCGAGGATGACATCGTCAAAATTATGCAAGTGGAGGGGCAAAGTGCATAATCACCTGAGGACCCACGGGAGCGAAGGGGCGACCGAACCGGGCCGAGATGGTCCTGGGCCGGTCGGCCCAGGCCGGCCGGCCCAGCCCACTCCGTGGGTCGGTTCGGCCCCCCTTTTTTTGCACCTGAAGGATCTTCAACCCTAAAACCCTGGAGGCGCCACCATTTGACGGGGAGAGAGCCATTCGCACCAGGAGGCCATCCACAAGCTAGAGAGAGAGGAGGGGGATCTCCGGAGGGAGATCAACCACCTCGAAGGAAGCACCCACAAGTGGAGAAGAAGGAAGACACCGTCGGAAGGGAAACCATGATCAACGGTGCTATGTCTAGCACCTTGATGGGGTAATCTCCTTATTCGTCCATGGGTTTTTAATTGATCTTGAGATGTAATCATACTTTGTTGGATTATCTATCTATCATCTTGTGTTGAATATACTTTAATGCTTAAGGTTAGCTACCATGCCGTAAAGGGAGTAATACCTCCAATGCTTCCTTGGATCCATTCAATACACCGTGTCCATCATAGATCTAGTCATGAATACCATCGCGTATTGACAGTACGAGAGGAGGGAAAGGGTGAAACCATGGTCACAACCCCCGATAGATTAGATTGGTTTTCATGTTTAAAGCGATTGCATGCTCTAGTATCGTAGACCCGTGGGCGAGTGTCTTTTATCTTGATATCTTGATCATTCTCTCTAGTGTAGTTTAGTTGTTTTCTAGTTTAATCATAGTTAAGGTTTGAGTAGCTAGTGTGTAGAGGTAGATCAAACGCTTGTAATCCCCTTGCTCTGCGGATTGACAAGAACCTTGGAAATCCCGTGGTGAAAAAGGTGTGGGGTTCGTACGCTTGCGGATCGTAGAGGGATACGTCTTTTATCCGTCAGCAAGCCCCTTTTCCTGGCGTCGTTGCCAGGGAGCAAGCTAGTTTACATCGTTTGGTTTGCATCTAACTTAGTTTTATATTTTGTTTATCTTTTGTTTGCTATATCTAACACATATTATCTAGAAAACCACTTGTTTTGTTTTTGTTTTTGTTTTTATCTTATTGTCTAGATGGCATTCATCAATCAACCCGTGGAAGAACCGGAGAAATCACTAAGGGATTACGCTAGCCCTCGATGTGAAGACATAAAAGTACAAGAGTTGGATTTGAAGCTCGAAGCGACCAAGTATGAAATTAAATCCAAGATCATCTAGATGGTGGCGGCAAACCCGTTTGAAGGGATGGTTACGGAAAACCCATATAGACACATAAGGCATTTCACAACGCTGTGCAACACGATGCGTCAAGGAGTTCCCGATGAATGGTTCAAATGGAATCTCTTTCCCTACTCACTTGCCGGCAATGCAAAGACATGGTACTCGTTTACATCATTTGAAGTTGAAGGCAATTGGAACAAGTTGACAAATAAGTTTTGCGAGAAGTTCTTTCCAATTAGCAAGGTTCAACATCTAAGGAGGCAAGTGATTACTTTCATGCAAGGAGAAGAGGAAGGGATAGACCAAGCTTGGGATAGGTTTAATGAGTTAATCGAATAAGGACCAAGACTCGGCTTCTCCGGTGACGTACTCTTGCATACATTTTTATTTTCCCTAACCCCTAGTTGCATGCAACACAACCAAATGTGTGCAGGTGGGGATCTCATGGAGAAAACACTCACGGAAGCCGCCCAACTTCTACAAAAAATTAGTAAAGCGGCTGCCATGCGAAGAGATTGGGAAACAAGACTTGCGGAAGAGTCGTAATATAATTCAAGGAAGAAGAAGTGTGCTGAATTTTCTAAAGAGGCAACCCCGGAAGTCACAAAAGATGATCCAATCCCGAAAAAGTTTGAACAAGAACACATTAAGTCAAGAACTACCCCGAGTGTTGACTTCGTCGTACTAAATGAGACAAACAAGAGAAGCGTGTCAAGCGTGAAGCCACTAAGGGAGTTCAAACCAATGGATTGGGTTCCTATCGATTACAGAGAGGTATTCGACAAGATAAGACAGTTCCCTAATCAAAAAAGGATGGCGAGAGCATTGGAAGTGGAATTCCCACAGGAAAAGAAAGCGGAAGATTCATACAACCTTGAAACCACAGGTGAGATCTTTCAAAAGCTCTTTGGAGATGATGAAGTGGATCCGCAACATATAGCCGAGGTAAAGAGAATCATGGGGATCAAGCCCGAAGCATCACCATACGCTCGCCTCGCCGAAATTTACGCTATAGGATCTGAAGAAGAAGAGAAGATGGAACCACACTTGAGTTGCGAGATCAACGGAGTTCAATGCAAAGGTTTATGCGACATCGGAGCCCAAGTAAGTGTCCTATATTCTAAAATTTACGATAAAGTTCAAGACCACAACCTAGACTTAGCTCCAACATCAACGAAATTAATTATGGGAGATGGTAGAACTATTAAACCTCTAGGTATTGCTTGCAGCATGAGAGTAAAAATCTCTAGAAAATGTATACCAACCGATTTCTTTGTTATTGATGCTTACCATAGTAATCATGGTCACATAATCCTAGGTAGGCCCTTTCTTAAGTTGGTTGATGCCGTGTTGGATGCCGGAGAAGGCAAAGTAACAATGAACCTTAATGGAACAAAGTACACATATAATTTTCTTTGCATATCTAAACACCCTACACCCTTTCCTCCCGAAGAAGAAGTAGAGGAGGTAGATAGTCTTTGTTTTGTTGAAACCCTTAGAGACCCGCTGCAAAAAGCAATGGAAAATCAAATTAGTAATCAACAAGATGAAGAACTAGAAGAAGCAACAAAAGGCTTAGAACCACATGGTGGAAGCATGGAGGAAGGAAAATTCGAGGACATGGGAGAAATAAAACCAGAGGAGCCACAAGTGCCCGAGGTAGACCTTAAACCTTTGCCCAAAGGATTAAAGTACGAATTTTTGGGCCCAGACAAGACTTATCCAGTCATCGTGAGCGACGAGTTGAGTCCCGAAGAAAATGAGAAGTTGCTGATTTTATTGAAAAAACATAGGAGGGTAATTGGATATTCGATTAATGATCTCAATGATATGGTGTCTTCATCATAAGTCAGTGGAGATACACTCTATTTGAAGCGTCACATGCCGTGTTGATAGTTTCCGCCCAAAACCTTTATGAAACTCCATAGTCATCCAACATAGCTTGTTGACGGTTAATGTTTGTATCAAAGTTCGTTCGTGACTCGCAAGCGTACAAGTCTCCCGTCGTAGTCAAGGGACCCTTCTTCCCTCAAGTGGTGAACCCAAGGTATCGAATCCGTGGAACAAATGTGTGACGCAAGACTTAATCTATTAAAGCCAAATAACTGCAATCTTCAATAAAGAACCTAATGCATCTAAGTTAAAGACACAAAACAGATCTAATCTACTAAAAACCGGAGAAAACAAAGTAAGATTGGGTAGATAAACCGATCTAGAGGGATCGGGGTAAGCCTTTTGTTGAAGTTCCAAGCAAAAGAAGAAGTAGCAAATCGAATCTTAATAAAAGCCTCTTTAAATCGTGGTTTCCCGTCCAAATCCGAAAACATCCGCCTTTCGAGACCCCCGTTCGTCACAACGTATCCCTATTCATGCGGGGAGCTTAGGGCGAGTCAAAAGACAAGTCGAGATTCTTTCGGAGGATCCGTGTGTACCTCTAGCCACCGCGGCTACAAGAACACCCTATGTAATCTATCTCGAGAATAGAATTGGAATAAGCAAAGCCGATCGAAAAACGAAATCTTCGAGGAAACACTTGATCGCCGGGAAAAGATTCAACTTGATAATTCAACTATAACAATGATACATACACAAGATCACCACCGGGATCCTTCCTTGATCTTGCTTCTAGCTCCGGAACTCCGACGTGGTCTTCCTTGCAAGGTTCCCACGTCGGCTAGGGAAACCCTAGTCAACTAGCTCGACCCTCTCCTCTCCTAGATGGTGTCCCTCTCTTCTCTCGCTTCTCGGCGGCCGAAGACGAAATCTTCTCTCGCGTGGCTCTCGGTCGGGGACTATAAATAGCCCGATTGGCGGCTAGGGCAAAGGGCGACGGGGTTTGGGCCCTAAATGGGCTCGGGCCGACCGGACCGGGCCGGCCGGCCGGGCCCATTTAGGCCCGGCCCCCGCAGTGCTCCTTTGCCCGAGGTCGGTTCCCTTGCTTCCCGGATGCTTCCCCCTTCGCATGTAGGTCCATGTCGTCGGTTTCTCTCCGAATTGGACTCAACTCCTTGTCTTGCAAGATTCAAGACTTTTCCGGTCGTGTCCCCGGAGTCCGTCGTCTTCTCGGATCAAGTCCCCGGCTTCTTGGAGTTAAGTTTGCTTCATTGCATGACTTGTTCAGGGCTTCAAGGTCTTGTCATGAGGTGCTTGATGAACTTATCCCGAAAGTCTTGCATTTAACACTAAATCCCTGCATGAACATTAAACTCCAAAAACGACATGCACGCGTGAACTTGTTATACCACGGGGGTTAGTACCAATGGATAAGGTATAAAACTAATGCCAACATCGAAGGTAAACTCATGGCTAGGTTGACGGATTTTCACCGTCAACATCTCCCCCATGCTTAAACCTTGCTCGTCCTCGAGTAAGCCTTCGATGGATATCATCATTGCTAAACAATGTTTAAACTCTGCACTTGATTACACATGAGAAAACATAATGCTCTCAAAATTTTAATTCATTGAAGTTCCATAATGTGCTAGCCTTCATCTCTACGGAGGGTAGATTCTCATTAAGCTTATCCCACAAGTATTAACATGCTCACAAAGTTTTAAATAGATCTCAGAATTTTTGAAATGAAGATCGAGATAAAGAAAAACTAAACCAAATTCACAAATTTAAATCATCTCGTGTATTGCTCATAAACTCTCATCTCACTTGTCTCTCAAGCCTATATATTCTACTCCTTTCCCTCTCATATATATGTGGTAGGCTTTTATATGGAGCTTTGGGAAAGTTTAGTCCTAACAAGATTTTATAAATGAGGTGTTGTCAAAACAAGACAAGCTTCTCATGGTCTTACCGAGACTCGTCAAAAAGGTCATTGGAAAATAATGTTAAATCAAGGAGGGGAAAGAGAAAAATACACACACTTTAGATGAGTGGACATGTGCAAATGGCAAAGAGTGATCCCGAGGCACAAAGGAAGTCCTCGTTATCGGATTGCACATGGTTGGAAAATGAGAATGGATCTTTTTAACTTGAAGCCTTGAATGCACTCTTAGAGAACCTGGGAGTTCACTTTACGCACATATATATTTTTTCTCGTTTCTCATATTTCTCATTCTTTTCTTTCTTTCTTTCTTTCTTTCTTTCTTATATATATATATATTTTTTTTTTTCTTTCTTCACCTTGGAAGTCACGTACATCGCCGAATTTTTTCTTTCATCATTATATATATATATTTTTTTAAAATACTCCCTTTTGAACTCTAAAACCGCACCGTACCTACCTCCTCCCCCATGCTTAGACGTTGCTCGTCCTCGAGCAAAGAGGCGAAAAATAAGGTAGGTACCGGAGATATTTTTCCTTGGAGAGATACTTGAAATCTTCAACGTTGGCACCGTCTTGCGATCTTCCTTGAATTGATGATCCATTCTCAACGATAGGTTGTGGTCAAGGAGGTAATCACAAAAAGATGATATTTGGTTTAAGGGTGGATATCCGGCGAAGTTTGTGAGATCACCGATGCGGGGATACACAATGCACGGATAAGAGGCTAGCAAAAAGATAGATACGCAAAAACGGAATGATCAGCTTTCTAGTCTCGGGCCGCAGAAATCATGGCCTGTAATAACGCACTCAAAAATAAATCTTGTACACTAAGGTTTATGCACTCAAATATATATAAGGCTTTGGATAGGTTGAGCAACACACAAGTGATATTTGTGACAAGGTTAGCAATATTTTTGAGCATAAAAGACATCTTCAATCTATTCATAACTTGAGAGCACATAAAACACTATGGGTCTTTATTTTAATCATGACCTCCGCTGAAAATTAAGCTAGCATTTAAATAAATTCAGATCTGTATTTTTAAGAGAGCACTAGCTTAAACATGCATAAATCAACTACAAAGATGAACAAAGCTGCAATTTTAATCATATATCATCATGGCACGAATTTTGTAACTTTTCCAATGATATAATCAAGGTGGTGACTTTATTAATGGTGACATCAAGTTGAAATACACACTGAAAATAAACAAAACATGCTTGCTGAAAATTAAATAAAAACAGAAAATACTACGCAAACACACATAAGCAAAAGCTGAAAATTACAGAGAAAAAGAAAAGAAAAGAAAACTAAAGTTCCTAAATCTTCTAGTCCTCCGCCGGTGGCCGATGTTGATAGTCTTGATAATAATACCCTTGCTCATAATATGGTTGGACGCTTCCTCCGTCGAATTGATTTGGTTCCACAAGGTGAAGGCGTCCAAGTTCAAAGGCAATATTTGCGTTGCCTTCACCGAGTTGAGCTGCATTAGATTGGATGGCTGCGATGTTTTGAGCATTTCTTGCAGCATACCCTCCAATAATGGCCATGCTTTGTTGTGGTTGGGGATGATGAGCGTAGGACTCCGCGAAGTTAGCGTTGGGCACAACATAATTCTGTGGGGGTACCGGTGCACCACCCCCCCATGCTTGTTGTTGAGACCCTCCGTAATAACTTGGCGGAGGAGGAACCCCGCCAAATGGTTGCACATTGGGTTGTGCTCCACTTGCTTGTGCGGAGGATGTTCCCTCCTATACGATTCTTCCTCTTTTGTTCTTCCTTGCGGGGACAAGTAGTCCCTCTTCCAACCAATCTTCCCTTCCTTCGGTGAAAAGCCTAAGCCTCTCATTCGGAAGGGGAGGTTCACTATGGCCAACCGATAACCTCCTCTCTCATCTCCACTAATGTACTTGCCTTGCCGCAAGTACTCAAAACCGAGAGAGGTACCACGCAAAAGGTGAGCGGGGTTTCTTGCGATCCCCGCCGCAAGGAAAAGGCCAACATGGAGAGGTAACACCCCGAACCAATATTACCAGCCCCCCGATGTTGCTTCACAACACCAACGGTTGATCATGAGGTAAGAGGGGTCAATTGGCTGCCTAGCAATTAAAGCCGAGTATAGCCAATTCAACTCCGTGTCTGGTCACCTTTGTTTCCCTCATCCTCCCCAATACCCTCTTGCACATCCAAGAGTGAAATATCCGGATAATGGGGTTGCGGATGCAATTGCGTTGTTGATGGGCTTCTCCGAGATCATGCCCCAAAATTCCGCCAACATGCCGGAGGCACGTCAACTTTCTCCGGAGCTCCCTTGTGGAATCCAAGCAGCTCCCTTACGTGCTCGTAGGGAACCACTTGCTTGATTCCCTCCAAACGGAATGACAAGCTTTGCACCCCATCATCATCAACGATGGGTGCAATAGTCATCAAAATTTCCAAGGCGTAACCCAAATGGGTGTCCACCGATATTCCGTTGGAGAACCGCACCCACCCGAGGTGCCCCAACATGTAGTATATGTCGGTGCAAAAACCCAAGGTGTAGAGTGCTTGGTCGTCGAACTCGACGTTTGGCACAAGCCTCTTCTCAAGATTGGCGAGCCTATCCTCCTCCTCCGCCGACAAGATGATGAAGCCGTACGAAGATTGTGTCGGGGTGTAAGGAGGTGGTGCGGTTGAGCGAGTCGATCGTCGTGGTGGCGCGGGCTGCTCTTCCGTGTGCCCACGAGGTTCGGTGAACCTCATGGAAGTGCTTCTTGCAGCCCTCATACCACCAAGGAGGAGAGCGTCGTTCCTCCTCGGTGGTGCCGTGTCCGTCTCCATGCTCCGGGAGACTCGAAACCGAGCGCCTCCTCGAAGACGTGGTTGATGACGGCTTGGACGACGACGAACTCTTCTTCTTAGAGAAGAGACTTGTGGTCTTCTTCCACATGGTTGCTGCACTCTTTCTTCAACTAAAATTCCGGGTTGCAACCGGTAAACTAGGCACTTAAACTCTTTGCCTCGGATGTGGACTTTGAGTGGATTAAGGATGTGGATTTTCTTGAGCTATCAAGCTTGGGATGGTTGGCTAAGTCTACGGAGGTTCTGAGCACACAAACTTGAACACACAAACAAAAGAAGGAGAGGGAAGCTTGCCTGCAGAAAACGGCGCCGGGGGCCGCTTTTATAGGGCGGCCGGCCGGCTCGGGCCGGCCGGCCCGGGGTCCTCCGCTCCTCCTCGGCGCGTCTTTCTCCCCAAAGACGATCATTTCGCCTCTCGCAACTTTCCCCGCCCACGTGCTCCACAAAGTTGCACCGCCCAAACGCTCTCGTCCACTCCTTTTCTTGAATTATTGGTCCTCCCACTTGATGCTCCATGCTTTGGGTCATGTCCATGCTCCCTAGCTCCACTTGCTTCACATGCCACCATGGAAATCCTGCAAAGTTGATGCTTGCTGCCCACCATGCTTGTCCTTTGCATGTGGAATTGGTGAAAGTTGATGAAAGGGAATCCAATGGTGCATGCATGATTAATTCAAACTTGATTGCCTCCATTTAGGTGTGTTTAAGGTTAAGCACTCCTCTAATTCGAAATTTAAAATATTTTTCGGAGCCATGCAAGAGCTCAAGCATAATTTTAGAGAAGTTTTTAAACCATTAAAAACAAATGTAAGTCGAAAATATTTTTCGACTACGTCGATTTCGGTCTCACCGGTAAAGTTTGCTTTCATCGGTTGAGAGCGAACGTTTCCCCGGCTTGATCATGGGGGCATAGGTTTGGGTTCTAATTTTGGATAAATAAGAAAGATTTTGAATGAAGCAAAATTAGAATAGGCTTAGAAAAATTCTAATCCTAGATAAACCAAGGATAAAAATTTTTAAAACCAACCAAAAGCTTTGATTTCTAGGTTCACGCGAGTCCTACCACGTGCTGAATTTTATTAACACTTAAACATAAATCGTGGCTCTACTCGTGTGGTTTTAGCATGAAAAATAAGTCAACCTCAGCACCATAATGAGGGTGAAAGGTTGAGTTAAGGTTCTGAAATTATTTGGTTGAGGTTTCTCGAAAAGAAAAGAATCAAATAAGCACATAGGAGGGTTCATGCAAAGGGTTTATGATAAATCAAACATTCAATCAAGAATTATGTCTCTAATATTGTTCAACCACTTCTAAGTCTAATGTCTTTGCGTAGTAAAACTCAAAAACTAAATTATTAAAAATACTCGAAAAACCCGGAATCGGGTTGTCCTCCCGTAGCTTATTCTTGACTCGACGAAACGGGTTGCCTCCCGCCTAGCGCTTCGTTTATAGTCTATAGCTAGACTTCTTCACTTGATTACTCCGGATCAATGCTCTTTGCGGGCGTTGCAATCTTGGGTACCCACTTCCGCACCATCTTGGGCGCGGGCTTGTCTTTTGGCTTAGCTGGCTTAATCATTTTTTTGGTCTTCACAGGCGGCTTCTCTTCCTTTGTCTTGACGGATGCAACACCTTCTTTAATTTTCGTTACATTCACTTTTTTCGGCTCCTTCTTCTTTTTCAGCCCCTCCGTTTGTTTTGGTTCTCCCTTCACTCCAATCATGTTGCATGCCTCAATCCTTGGACGGAACTTGAAGGAACTCCTTTCTCCGTTGATATCGAACATGATCTCCCCCTTGCCAACATCAATAGTAGCTCCCACGGTCTTGAGGAACGGCCTCCCTAGGATGAGCGGCGGCTTCTCCCTCTCTCCCATCTCGAGCACAACGAAGTCGACGGGGATGAAGTGGTGTCCAATCTTCACGGGTACATCTTCAGCAATGCCCAAGGGATAGCGAATGGAGTTGTCACCCAACTCCAAACATATTCCCGTAGGCTCCATTGGTAGGCGTAACTTCTCGAACACATCCCTCGGCATGACACTCACACTAGCTCCAAGGTCGCATAACGCCTTCTCAAAGTTGAAAGAACCAATTGAACATGGAATTGTAGGGCACCCGGGGTCTTTTTGCTTCTCTAGCCCATAAGCAATAGCTGCACTACACTCCTCGGACATCTTGACATGATCTACCCCGAGTGTTGCTATCTCATATTTATTTGCAAGTATATCTTTAAAGTAACGAGAATATGTAGGCACTTGTAGGGCATCTAGTAATGGCATGTTGATGCTAAGTCTACGCACAACTTCCACAAACTTCTCAAAGTGGTTGTCAAGTTTACCTCGGAAGTAGCGTGGCTTGAGTTGCGGTATCCTCGTGTCATCCTCCGCATCTCGAATTCGGGTTCCTCGGTGACGATCCCCCGTAACCTTCTCTTTAGCAACTCCTTCCACCTCGGTGGACGGTTTCAGCTTCCTTGCTCCCGCGGAACGTTCCGGATCTTCGGTCTCCTTCCCCGAACGCGTTTGAATGGCCTTCGCCGATTCGGGACATTTGGGTTGTCCCGAAGCTTCCCTTCATCATTAGTGAGGCGCCCCGCAAGTTGTCCAATTTGCGTCTCGAGCATCTTCATCATGTTGAGCACTTGATGATTGGAACTTCCGACCTCCGTCACTTTGCTATCGATGTTCTCCAACACCTTGTCTATGGTCTTGAACTTGGTGACGGTGTCCTTGTTGATCTTAGCTTGCTCATCCATGAACTCCTTCAATTGTATCCGAAGCGGAACCGCGTTAGGAATAGATGAGCTTGCATTAAATTGAGGCCTACCTTGCCCGTAGCGGAAGTTCGGCAACTCTCCCTTCCTCATGTAGTCGAGCACTTTGGCTTCCTCCGGACAATCTTTGCGGACATGGCCATACTCTCCACATTCTTCGCATGTGGACCTTGCTTCGGCGGCCTTCAAGTCTTGAGCCTCTTTCTTTTCTATCTCCATCTTCTCCAACCTCCTTATGAGCGAGTCGATCTTGCCTTCAAGTATGTCTTCCTTCTCCACTTGCAAGACTCCTTTGACGTTCCCCATGGGTTGAGCCGGTGTAGGCGCCCTGATGACGCCCACGTGTCATTATCCGCGACCTTCTTGAATAGCGTGAAAGCTTCCGTCGGTGTAAGCTCGATGATAGATCCCCGCCGCCGATGCATCGATGATCGTCCTTGACGCCATGGTGAGTCCTTGATAGAACTTTTGCACGAGGTCTTCTTTCGGGAACTTGTGATGTGGAACCGCCCGGTGTACTCGTTGAAGCGCTCGAATGCCTCCGAGATAGTTTCGTAGGATATTGAACAAAGGTGGCAATCTTATTACGCAAGCTTTGAGTTTTACCCGGTGAGTAGTATTCCTTCATGAAAGCCTTCATCAACGTGTTCCAATTTTGCACCGTCTCCGCCGGCTGAGAGTGGAACCATTGCAAAGCCTTCCCGAGTAGTGAAAACGGAAAAAGCCTTGCCCTCATTTGATCTTGAGTCACCCCATCCATGTTGAAAGTCTGACATAGTTGAATGAATGCTTGGAGGTGAAGGTTCGGATCCTCTTTGCCGTGAAGGGTGAATGTTGCACCATGCGGATTGTTGAGGTCTTGATCTCGAACGGTCTTCCGATCTCCTCGAAGTTCAAGATTGGTAGGTCGATGATGTCTGGGGTGCATAGCTCCCCAATCTTGCGTTCTTCCGGTGGTTGGTCACCCATTGGTGGAAGTCGATTCTCCCGCGGACTTTAAGGTGGTGAATTCTCCGGAGATTCCTGCGATCCTTTGTCTTCCGACTCCGAATCTACAAAATCCAGCTTTTTAGCTTGATGTGCTTCGCGTCTCCTTAGCCCTCGTAAAGTTTTTCTCGGATCATCCACAAAATTATTGGGTTTGTTGGAGAGGTAGCCGTCCATCTCCTCGCTAGGGTTAGCAATAAACAAAGTATGCAAAAAAACTAGAAAACAAAACAAATCTATAAAGACTAGAGTTAGACAAACTAGATTAGATGTATTTTGAGGATGATCAAAATTTAGTAGATGCAAAAATAAAACAAAATCAGTACTGAAAATTACAAAAAAAAGCAATAAAAAATCAAATCTTGATCACTTGTTCCCCGGCAACGGCGCCGAAAAAGGGGCTTGTTGACGGTTAATGTTTGTATCAAAGTTCGTTCGTGACTCGCAAGCGTACAAGTCTCCCGTCGTAGTCAAGGGACCCTTCTTCCCTCGAGTGGTGAACCCAAGGTATCGAATCCGTGGAACAAATGTGTGACGCAAGACTTAATCTATTAAAGCCAAATAACCGCAATCTTCAATAAAGAACCTAATGCATCTAAGTTAAAGACACAAAACAGATCTAATCTACTAAAAACCGGAGAAAACAAAGTAAGATTGGGTAGATAAACCGATCAAGAGGGATCGGGGTAAGCCTTTTGTTGAAGTTCCAAGCAAAAGAAGAAGTAGCAAATCGAATCTTAATAAAAGCCTCTTTAAATCGTGGTTTCCCGTCCAAATCCGAAAACATCCGCCTTTCGAGACCCCCGTTCGTCACAACGTATCCCTATTCATGCGGGGAGCTTAGGGCAAGTCAAAAGACAAGTCGAGATTCTTTCGGAGGATCCGGTGTGTACCTCTAGCCACCGCGGCTACAAGAACACCCTATGTAATCTATCTCGAGAATAGAATTGGAATAAGCAAAGCCGATCGAAAAACGAAATCTTCGAGGAAACACTTGATCGCTGGGAAAAGATTCAACTTGATAATTCAACTATAACAATGATACATACACAAGATCACCACCGGATCCTTCCTTGATCTTGCTTCTAGCTCGGGAACTCCGACGTGGTCTTCCTTGCAAGGTTCCCACGTCGGTTAGGGAAACCCTAGTCAACTAGCTCGACCCTCTCCTCTCCTAGATGGTGTCCCTCTCTTCTCTCGCTTCTCGGCGGCCGAAGACGAAATCTTCTCTCGCGTGGCTCTCGGTCGGGGGACTATAAATAGCCCGATTGGCGGCTAGGGCAAAGGGCGACGGGTTTGGGCCCTAAATGGGCTCCGGGCCGACCGGATCGGGCCGGCCGGGACCGGGCCCATTTAGGCCCGCCCCGCGGGCTCCTTTGCCCGAGGTCGGTTCCCTTGCTTCCCGGATGCTTCCCCCTTCGCATGTAGGTCCATGTCGTCGGTTTCTCTCCGAATTGGACTCAACTCCTTGTCTTGCAAGATTCAAGACTTTTCCGGTCGTGTCCCCGGAGTCCGTCGTCTTCTCGGATCAAGTCCCCGGCTTCTTGGAGTTAAGTTTGCTTCATTGCATGACTTGTTCGGGGGCTTCAAGGTCTTGTCATGAGGTGCTTGATGAACTTATCCCGAAAGTCTTGCATTCAACACTAAATCCCTGCATAAACATTAAACTCCAAAAACGACATGCACGCGTGAACTTGTTATACCACGGGGGTTAGTACCAATGGATAAGGTATAAAACTAATGCCAACATCGAAGGTAAACTCATGGCTAGGTTGACGGATTTTCACCGTCAACATAGCTCTAGCAAGAGTGATGAGTGTCTTGTTCTTCCTCTCAACCACACCATTTTGTTGGGGTGTATAGGTTGAGGAGAATTCATGCTTGATGCCTTCACCATCACAATAGTCTTCCACCTTGGTGTTGCGGAATTCCGACCCATTGTCACTTCTAATCTTCACCATGGATGACCCAAATTCATTTTGGGCTCTAGTAGCGAACTTCTTGAAGATGTCAAATGTCTTGCCCTTGTCCTCCAAAAAGAAAGTCCAAGTATAGCGTGAGAAATCATCAACAATGACAAGACAATAGAGATTACCACCAAGACTCTTGTATGTAGTTGGTCCGAAGAGGTCCATGTGAATGAGCTCCAATGGTCTTGTGGTAGATACATAAGTCTTCATGGGATGATGACTTGCAACTTGCTTGCCGGCTTGACATGCACTACACAACTTGTCCTTCTCGAATGCAACATCCTTCACACCAAGGACCATGCCTTTCTTGAAAGCTTTCTTGAGTTGTCTCATGCCTATGTGTGCAATGCGACGATGCCATAGCCAACCCATGGATGTAGTGGAGACGAGGCAAGTAGTCAAATTTGCTTCACGGGATGTAAAATATACAAGATAAAGATTACCATAGCGGAATCCCTTGAAAACAACTTCATTAGTTTTCTTGTTAGTAATTGTGACCCCTTCATCATCAAATGTGCATGAAAGAAAGGTCACAAAATTGTACAATGGAAAGCAAGTTATAACTACAAGAATCCACAAAGAGAACATTGGAAAGGGATAAGTCATTTGTTAGAGAGATTTCACCCAATCCGGAGATCCTTCCTTTAGAGTTATCACCAAATGAAACTTGTTCATGATTTCCCGCATCATCCACTACTGAGGTGAACATTTTTACTTGGCCGGTCATGTGTTGAGTGCAACCACTATCAAGTATCCAATGACTCCCTCCGGCCTTGTAGTTCACCTACACACAAGAAATTAGCACTGAGATTTAGGAACCCAAGCTAGTTTGGGCCCTTTGATGTGAGTGACAAGAGCTTTAGGAATCCACAAGCTTCTAGGTGCTTGACTTTTGGTTTGGCCCCAATGAACTTGATTGCCACTTTGCCATTGTTCTTCTTCATCAACAAGAAGTGGTTGTCATTGTACATGGACTTGTAGTTGGTAGGCAAGGTGGGCCAAGGACGAGTAGGTGTTGGGCACTCCCTTGTGTGATGACCGGTGACCTTGCAATGTTGACAATAAGATCCAACTTCATTGATGAAACACCCATATAGCTCCTTTCACTACTAGAAATGTTGTAATCTGTGACGATTTGCTCGTGACGCCGCTCACTTTTGTCACAGAATGGTATGTCATCTGTGATGAAATCTCCATTTTCGTCATAGGTGCCAAGTGACGAAGATTTGGCCCGGAAATTTATGACGAAAATAAAAATAGCGTCACAGAATAGTAAAAGGAGATCGTCATAAAACTTGTTTTGGGTATACCTTATTGGAATGACGAAAGTTGATCGTCACAAATTAGTTTTGTTATAGTCAACATATATTGGCATTGTTTGACACACTTAATGATGAAACAAATTCGTCACAAATCAGTGGTGGAATTGACGGCGTGGGATTAGTTGTCGAAATGGGCCGCTCCTTTCCCTGGTATTTTGGTACTGGGCCATAACTAATGGGCCGCTTCAGTCCCTGTTTGTTTGGAACTGGGCAACAAGTATTAGGCCAAAAAAATGCTCCTGCGGAGCTTCGATCCATGAACCAGGGGGTATGCAAGTTAGAGTTTTACCACTACACCGCATGAGCTTTCGTGTAGGTCTTAAGTATAGTTGTTATTTGAACCTTTAATACGTTGTTGTAATAAGTCGTGGGCCTTCTACTAGATCGATTGTGATGTTCTGGGCCTAACCTGCTGAGGCTGATGGTGCAATGTATCCAGGAGTAACGTGACGAGGCCTATCGAAGCGTTGGTCCTCGTGACGACGTAGATAGGTTTTGCACACGTTGTGGGGCGGCGGCGCCTGCAGGTGATCGAGGTCGAGGACGTTGCGTGGCATCGAAGATGCTTGCTGCGGCGTCGTAGGAGGCAGAGCAGCGCCTGCAGTCGAGGAGGCGTTAGCCTGCAGTCGAGAAGAGCAGCGCCTCCAAGGTTTTTAGAAGTATTTGTTTAAAGTATTTGGTCAGATATGCATATGAGTTTAATTTGAAGGTTTTGTTCATATATGGATCAATGGTTTAGATTTTGTAGAGCCTATTAGCATCTGATCATCAATTAATTGTTCAAATATCCAAAAAATTTTATTGTTTTCAGCTTAATATATCTCAGTTTGGGTGTTGTGAATTTTTTTTGTGTTTGTCAAAACAGATGGATAGAAGCTGGATATTTGGGAAACAATTCACACCTGCATATTTGAAAGGAGTTGAAGAGTTTATGGAATTTGTTAGAGCAAGATACGCACAAGACATCGAGATACGTTCTCCTTGCCGCAATTGTTTGAATCAAAGGGTACGACCCCAACATGATGTTTAAAACCACATACACATCTTTGGAATGTCAGCTACATATACCAGGTGGATTCATCATGGGGAGCCTGCAGATAGTGCTGAAGTTCAGAATACAGAACACCAGGATGTGGAAGGTGATCATGACTATGGGATACATGAGGATGTGGATGATGATGGTCATCTTGATGAGGATCTTGGAGTACCAGAGATGATTGGAGATTTGTATGCTCAAGCAGAGGCTGATGGAGAATAGCCAAGGTTTGCAAGAGTGCTTGAGGATGCGAAGAAGGCACTTAGCCCGGGATCTAGGCATTCCAAATTCTCTTTTATGGTGAGGATGTTGTATATCAAGTCTCGTTATCGAATCAGCAATGCAGGATTTTCAATGATGATGAACTTGATCTCATCAGGATACCCTAAGAGTGAGTTGCCAAATTCTTATGATGAGGCGAAGAAATACCTTCGAGAGTTGGGCCTTGAATACGAAAACATACATGTGTGCAAGAATAATTGTGTGTTGTTTCGAGATTCAAAAACAACCAAGTATGCGAAGTTGAATGTGTGCCCAGTATGCAAGGAGTCCAGATGGAAAGATGAAACTAGGACCAAGAAGGTTCCACATAAGGTAATGAGGCATTTTTCACTGTTGCCAAGGTTGAAGAGAATATATGCTTCAAAGCGTACTTCTGAGGAAACTCGATGGCACATGAAAGTAAGGACGCCAGTGGAGAATGTAATGAGCCATCCAGCTGATGGGGAAGCATGGAAGTACTTTGAAAGTAAGGAAAAATCCTTTGCATCTGATCCAAGGAACTTGAGGCTTGCCTTAGATACAGATGGGTTCAATCCATTTGGCGACATGAGTACCCAGTACAGTATGTGGATAGTGCTTCTGACTCCACTGAATCTCCCACCCTGGGAATGTGTTAATCCTGCAAATTGCTTTATGTCTTTACTCATCCCAGGGCCAAAATCTCCAGGAAAGGATTTTGATGTGCTCCTTGAGCCCTTAATTGAAGAACAGCTGCTAGAGCTATGGAAGGGTATAAGTACCTATGATGCATGTACTAGTAGGAAGTTTGACTTACGTGCTACTGTGCTATGGTGTATACATGATTACCCTACGTTGAGCACGCTGTCTGGCCGAACAACAAAAGGGTATTATGCATGTATTTACTACGACAAGGATCCTCTGTCTCGGTCAATAAGGAATAAGATATGTTACATTGGACATCGTCGATACCTTCCAAAGTCACATGCATGGCGGAGAAGCTTGGCTTTCGATGGTAAGCGTGAAAATCGAGATGCACCACAAAAGTTCACTTTGGGTGAGGTCCTAGACGAGCTAGATAAGGTGAGAGATGTCAGGCCAGGGAAGGCAGTGAATGAAACTCAAAACACTGGAAGAAAAAGGAAGCGTGATGTGGGTCCAAAGATTTATAGCCGCAAATCTGTATTGTGGAGGTTGCCTTATTGGATACATTTGAAGCTTCCACATAATCTTGATCTCATGCACATAGAGAAAACGTGTGTGAAAACATTCTATGCACATTACTCAATGTGCCTGGCAAGACCAAGGACACACATAATGCTAGGCTAGATTTGTATGCTATGGGCATCAGACATCATTTGCACTTACAGGAGAAAGGGAGCAACTCAGTCAGTGCTCCACCCGCTCCTTATGTGTTGGGGAAGCAGCAAAGGGTCGAGTTTTGCAAGTTTCTCAAAGGTATCAAGTTTCCTGATGGATATGCTGCTAACCTATCAAGGTACATAAGTGAAGATGGTGCGAGGGTGGTTGGAAAGCTGAAGACACATTCTTGCCACATACTCCTTCAAAGAATCATTCCTGCTGGACTAAGAGCATTGGTGCCGAAGGATGTGTATGAAGCAATAGCTGAGCTCGGGACCTTTTTTAGGGATCTATGCAGTAGAAATATAAGGATTGATGTTGTGAAACGGCTGATAGAACAGATTCCATTGATCTTATGCAAGCTTGAGAAAATCTTCCCCCCTGCCTTTTCTTTGATGTCATGGTTCACTTGTGTGTCCATCTACCTGACGAGGCACTGCTAAGAGGTCCTGTTCAATACAGCTAGATGTACCCAATAGAAAGACGCCTAGGCACTTTGAAGAATTTTGTAAGGAACAGGGCGAAGCCAGAAAGATCAATTGCTGAGGCATATGTGGCAAGTGACACCTTGACATTTTGTTCTAGGTACATGGAGGATATGGACACTAGATTCAACTCAGAGGATGATAGTGGTGGAGAGGTACCATTGCCTGATGACATCTCTGTTTTTCAGCATGGTGTTACTCTTGTTGGAGGCAATAGGGTCCAGTACATTGAAGATGATCTAATGGATAAGTTAGTTTGGTATGTGCTACATAATTGTGAAGAAGCTGATGAATATAAGGAGTAAGTATGATTTTTAAGACCTGCTGATTTGTTACTAAATTTTTAAAAAAAATTAATTTAAATAAACTTGTCTTTGTAGGTTGTACAGAGACGAGCTGTTGCAGCAAGGTGCACAACAAAATAATGTTGATAAAATGGTTGAACGAGGATTTGCCAAGTGGTTCAGGCACCACGTTAGTAACTACAACTATTTAGACATTAAGTGGATACGTATTTTTGCTAATGATTATTTTTGTTGCAATAGATTGAGCACCAACTCAAGGAGAATCCAGGGTCGGTTAGCGAAGGATTGTGGGCACTGTCTTGTGGACCATGTCTACGAGTTAAGTTTTCTGCAGCTTGCAAGATTAATGGTGTTCGGTATAGCACAGCGGATCGCGAAAAGTTCCTGCAAACACAAAATAGTGGTGTCATGATTCCAGGTGAACATAATAACAACATTATAGATTTTTATGGAGAACTTCAAGAGGTGATTGAGTTGTTGTATAACTCGAATCTTCAAGTTTGTCGAACTGTGGTTATATTTCGATGCAATTGGTACAACCAAGAAGGCAGGGGGAAAGGCCTTCAAGATGACGGACATTTCAAATCCATCAATGTGCAGTCATTATGGTACAAGACAGATCCTTTCATCCTATCTTCTCAAGCGAAAAAATATTTTACATTCAAGACACATCTTTAGGTTAAGATTGGCGAGTTGTGCAGAAGTTTGAACATAGAAACATTTATGATGTGGCAGAAAAAGATGAGGGCAGCCATGATGTGCATTAGGACGATTACCATTCTGATACTGAGCATGTGGTGCAAGATGGTGGCGACGACGTGCCATTACCAAATATTCAAGCTGGGGAAGCCACTATAATTGAAGGCAATTTGCAATAATTAATAAGAAACAAGAAAGAAGCTGCAATTATTGATGACGATAGCGAGGAGGAGGAGGAGGATGAGACAATGTTGCAATACTGTAGTGACGATGCCAACGATAACAACGATAACATGTCTCCAGATGACGAAGAAGAAGATTTCTAGTTTGAATATATGTTTTTCCAAACCATATATGTCTCCACATGAAGATGACATGTCTCATCAGTTTAGAGATATGAAAACTTTGTTACAATAATATAGATTGGTGATTATTGTTATCTCAATAAAAAAGTATACCAGATTGACTACCACAAATGATACTTTAATGTGCCATTACCAAATATTTATAGGGCATGTACATGCCAGCAGATGAAAGTTACTTGTCTTGTTGCCACATAAGGCACTACTAACTAGGCACATTGCACTGACCATATGTATTTACAAGCTAAAGCAAGCAAGGCACAAAATCTTCTTGTCTTCCAGCCTGCTACGACACAACTAAGTTAATGTCTTCCATCACTCACAAAAGCAAAAGCATGCAACCATATAGGTTCATTCTTGACATGCATGCAGTTCTACTAGTTTTATCACATGGCCATATAGATTAGCCAAACTTTCAAAAGATTGCAGACAGTAGCAGCTTTGATATTTAACCATCACTCTTCTGGAATGCACTTCGTCTTCTTGTTCGCCTTGTCAGCAGCAGCTTTGAGAGCAGCCTTGAGTCTGGTGTACCTGTTCTTCTCCCTGTTCAGATGAACCTCCAGCAGCATCATGTTCTCCTGCGAAGTCCCCAACTCCTTCTGTAACTCCCAGAAGTCTAGCTGTTATGAAAATGAGCACCGTTAAGGCCTAAATGATCTCAAATCAGATTATCTCATAACCGTCAACAGTAGTAAACTCACCTTCTTCTCCTTCCCTTTCAGCTGCTGCACTGGGTTCACATATGTTTCCCCGCTTGATTCTTCAGTTGTAGACTCAGCAGTGCCAGCGTTACTAGAAGCACTCACTAGGTACCGGGTTTTCATGCAGACCTTCTTCTTGTGGCGCTCGCGGCCTTGGTGGAGAGCCCCCCGCGTGCGGTGGCTTAAAAATTAAGTGAATCACAATTCATTTGCACAAGTGCTGAAGAATAAATGCCGATTCAGTTATGCCAGTTTCAGTGTGAAGATTTAACAACACATATATAGACAGTGAGTACTCCAACTAAAAAAGATTTAAAGAATCCAGTCAAAATTAAAATATATGCCATATATAGTCACTACGTAGTTCAACTAAAAAGATTTAAAGATATGTCATTTATAGTCACTGAGTAGTTCAACTTAAGAATTTCTATGATATGCCATATGCCAATTTGAATTCATATAAGCATAACATATGGATATCTGTAAATAGCATAATTTAAGCATATGGATATCTGAAAATAGCATATATATGTCCATCAGCATATGGATATCTGAAAATAGCACAATTTCTGACCAAGAGCAATCAATTTATTCTAAGGGCATGCATATATATATATATCCAGTGCATTGTAAACCATACTGCTCAAATTAGAAATCACAATTTTCCAGTGGCACATAAGTTAGTACTACATTCAAGAAAATAGGATTGAACTGAACCCCCCCCCCCACAAGCTTAACTGAAATCCCCCACAAGCTTAACTGAAAATCCCCCTCAAGATTCTAAGGGCATGCATATATCCGGTGGCGCATAGATTAGTACAAAAATCAAGCAAATTAGGGAAATGCAAAATCAGTGAGTAATTGAACTTATAAATGATGAACATGTTCTGATTGAATTAAAAAAACCCTAAACAGTGACAGGGCGAGAAATTCAAGCTTAGGTTTTGCAGATGGGAATGCTGATCCCCGGCGCGATTCAGATTGCGAGCGATCCTTTCAAAGCCTGGTGGGACGTCAGGAACGACGTCGGCGGAGGAGCCAGAGGCTCGGCGCACCACCACGCCATGGGAAGAGCGGGTGAACCTCCCGGTCCTCGGGTCCCGCTTCTGGTTACTCGCACGCTCCGACTGCTCCCGGTTCTTCACCGCCTTCATCATCTTCCAATCGCCAGCGACTGCGGTGGCGCAAGGGGCAGAGGTGGTGGTGGCGCAAGGGGCAGATATGGCGGTGGTGGTAGGCGAAGCGGAGAAGACGAGGAGGCGTGACGATTTTGGGAGACGATTTGGGGGAAACCGTCGTGGCGACTGCTATATAGATCTGCACAGCAAGGCGGCACTTTATGGTGTTAAATAAAATGGATCTTCACATCCAACGAATACACCTTCGTAGCCCACTCGTAACGCGCTCTGATTGTTAGTCCACAGCTCCCAGGTTCGAACCCTGTGGGAGCCTTTTTTTAACTTTTCATATAAACATTTTTTAACTTGTTTTGATATTAACATTTTATTTCATTTGTTTTCTACTTTTTTAGTAGGTGACAATGGCAGTAATATAACTGTAATAATTTCCTGAACGAGTAACTAAAGATCCCACTCATTAGACTAAGGTCTCCCTTGCACACATTGAGTATATGTGAGGCATGCCCCACTACGACCAATGTGCCTATGCAAGGGACGTCTCCACATGTGAGATATGTGCATCACAAGTATCTCGAAATCATGTGAAACTATCAGAGCATGTTATTGGAGATAAACAAGGAGGTTTCGTACAATTGTGCAATTTTCGGAGAATTTTTACCTATTATCTTAAATTTTTGATGATTTAATAAAGAATAAATGTGAAAATTACCAAACCATGATAGAAAAATCTGAAAACTTGCAAGGAGACACCAATTTGGTGTGGAGTCATGCCAAAATAATATTCAATTCATTATACCAAAGTGGCGGTGCACGGTGCTACGATGGAATACATGCCCCACTACGACTAATGTGCCTATGCAAGGGACGTCTCCACATGTGAGATATGTGCATCACAAGTATCTCGAAATCATGTGAAACTATCAGAGCGTGTTATTGGAGGTAAACAAGGAGGTTTTGTGCAATTGTGCAATTTTCGTAGCAATTTTACCTATTATCTTAAATTTTCTATGATTTAATAAAGAATAAATGTGAAAATTTCCAAACCATGATAGAAAAATGTAAAAACTTGCAAGGAGACACCAATTTGGTGTGGAGCCATGCCAAAATAATATTCAATTCATTATACCAAAGTGGCGGTGCACGGTGCTACAATGGAATACATGCCCCACTACGACCAATGTGCCTATGCAAGGGACGTCTCCACATGTGAGATATGTGCATCACAAGTATCTCTAAATCATTGGAGGTAAGCAAGGAGGTTTCGTGCAATTGTGCAATTTTCGGAGAATTTTTACCTATTATCTTAAATTTTTGATGATTTAATAAAGAATAAATGTGAAAATTACCAAACTATGATAGAAAAATCTGAAAACTTGCAAGGAGACACCAATTTGGTGTGGAGCCATGCCAAAATAATATTCAATTCATTATACCAAAGTGGCGGTGCACGGTGCTACAATGGAATACATGCCCCACTACGACCAATGTGCCTATGCAAGGGACGTCTCCACATGTGAGATATGTGCATCACAAGTATCTCGAAATCATGAGAAACTATCATTGAGAGTGTTATTGGAGGTAAGCAAGGAGGTGTTGACGAAAAAATATAAAGAAATAGAAGCAACTGATGTTTAAAAAAGGAACAAAGTCAAAAAAATCTGAGCCCCATAGGAATCGAACCAGCGACCCAAGGGTTCCAGTAAATGGGCCTTACCACTGCGCTACTCGAGGATGTTTGTTCAGTAATCGAAATAGTTTTATATGATTCGAGTAACTGGCGCTTCGGCGGCAATGCGGGAGGAATTGCGCCAAAACTTTTCGGCACCATTCTTTCACGAAAAAAGGCGGACTTATTTACATGCCTCCCCCACAACTCATCAAACCTCCCCACTTCCTATTCCCATCTATTCGACAGCTCCCCTGGAACCACAGAAGCCGACGCCGCCACAGCACCCATCGCCGGCGACGAGGTGCTCCCTCACCCCAGGTTGGTAGTTTCCAGGCCGTGACGCCTCAACCTAACCCTCTCTCTCAATGCCCCACCTACCTAAATCTTCCCATCAACAACTCAGTCACATCAACGAAACCCTAACCACAGCCGCCGGTGATGAGTAGCTCCATCAATAACACGATTTGAATTCACGCCGCCCCCAATCCCTCTCTCTCACGTACATTTCTCTGCCCATGCAGCTCCTTTTGTTCCCCGACCTAACCCAAAGCTCATATGCAGGTTTCAATGGTGGCAACAAGGGGGCAAAAGAGGAACGGGCCTGCAGGTCTGTCAAAAAATTCAACTATATTTCTGAGAGTAGATCTACAATTTTGATGTTGTCATATATGTATGTCAATTTGAAATGTATTTTTTTGATTCATGAGACCATTATCATGTCACGGTTTGGTACTGTAATATTGCCTGATTTTTTGTTGATAGAAAGATTGTAGTTCACTACATTCTATATTCATAGTTACTTATGTAGTTATAACAGTTTCTGATTCACTGTAATACCCTGGGGTTTTCTGATCTAGGAGTCCACACATAGTTGTAGGTCTTATCTCATGTCTTAGACCTCTTATCTATCTTTTAAGTAGTTTTGTTAACTCTAACCTATTAGTTCAAGCCTTTTAAAAATTCTAATACACCCAATTTCTTGTCCTTGAAAGAACCTACGATAACTGATTATGAGCGATGCCGAGATAGACGTGTGGCGGAAAATCAAAAGATGCTTGAAGAGCTTGGATTGAATACCTTAGCTTCTGAAATTATTACATCCTTGCCTCAACCTGCACAAAGAAGGGGAAAATCAGCAAACAAGGGAACTGATAACGAAGATTCATCATCATTGGAGTATCTCCTTGATGAGGATGATCAAGGAGATAATTATGATGATGAAGACATTGAATCTAATGAGCAGCCACAACTTAAGGTGCTTCTTCTATCTTCACAGCAGTGAATGGGGCATACTTGGAACATACAACTTGTTTACTACATTGTATTCATTATTAATATATAATCTAGGATTAAATGTTTCTACTCTGAAGTATGCTTTAGGACTTAGATTGCATTGGAATTAAATGTTTACTATATGGTACTTATTATTAATATAGTTGATTGCAATTTACTGTTTCCGATCTTCATTTCGATCTCCGATTTATATGCAAATTCTTTCAAACTAAGATGATGTTGAATATATGGTTTTCATTATTAATGCACATGACTTACATGAGCTTTTTTCCCCACAACTTCTCCAGCCGCATAGTCGCAAAATCATCTCTCCAAAGATCAAGAAATCTTTTGGCAGAATGGCTCCTGGAGTTAGGAACAGTAAGAGAGTGAGGGTATCAACTCAGTCAGATGTCCAGCCTTCTGAATCTAAAACAAGAGCATCAAAAAGGCTTCTTGTACAGGATCCTACAGCCCCTTATGATGACAATCCAGCTGCAGAGGAATCCAATGGACCAGCTGTTGATGAGAACACACCATCAGAGGATGGCAGTGTATCAGTTGGTCATGACAATGCAACTTTTGAGGCACACATTGCAGCTGCTAACGATGACAACACACTAGCTGAAGGAAAGCACTTTTTCATGTAGTTTTGACATCTATTTTGTTGATTTTGCATCAATAAAATAATAAAACTGAATGTAAATTCTATGATGTAGGTCCTCCACAGCGAGCTCCTAGGAGGCCCAGACCACCTACTGTTGGAAAGCAGCAAGATAGGATGACCAAAGCTATGGGAAGGAGATTGCCCATAGTTGTTCAGGAAGGAAAAAAAGACCTCAAGATCCTGTTCAAGCTGCCAAATTAGCTTTAGAGGCTGGTGTCATCATTCGGGAAAGTATTCCTGTCCACCCACATTGGAAAGATTACAAGAAAGACGACGTACACTACAAAGCCTTTGAGGGACAGCTAGCTGTAAGTGCATTACTATAGCCATATGAAACTATTGTTCATTAAGCTTATTTGACTAACTAAATATCCAACTATCATATGACTAGGGTCGCTTGGCCATGAAGCGTCCCCTCATCAGAGGTGACTAAATGTGACACAAATACCAGTCCCAGGAGGCTGGTAGCACATTTATTACAACAGGTGGAAATCAGTCTTTTACATCACGGCGACACAAAGGGCACGGTAGTGCCAACGCTACAAGGAACAACACAAACGCTAACGACCACACTACAATGGCAAAGGCTTCCATAGCCTCCTCGCAGTACCACACCATGGAAGCTTTCGGTAGGGCCCTGGGTACACGAGCACGGTTGGGTGTAGGGCACAACCTACTCAACGTCTTCGGGGATGTAATCGGGATCCTCCTCTGTAAAATAGTTAGTAAAACAAGGGTGAGCACATACGTACTCAGCAAATCCAACCCCACCCACGGAGGGGCTTATAAACAGAATCATGCATAAGGTATAACAAGGACCAGGTTAAGGTTCATTTAGCAAACTTACACATGCAGGGGTTCATTTCAAAAAGGTTTTCGCAAATCATTTTCATAACCCAAGTAACTCAATTGTTTTAGGGAAAAAACCACTGTGGATCTACCGGACTTCCCGTCCGTCGTAGCCCAGGCACACAGTCACACTCTTCACCCAGAAAACAACTCACACCGGAAAACATCCCATCCCAAACACTAGTTTTTGTGACCACACCGTGACTCGTCCAATACCGTGGACACGGCTATTCGAATAGGTTTGACACTCTGCAGAGGTTGTACATCTTTACCCACAAGTAGGGTACCGTCACACGGACACCTCAGTGCCGGTACGGATCCTATCAAAGCCATTACCCACCTTAGCTAACACTACGAGCCACCAGGGAAGGAACCAAGGGTTTATCCCACATAACCAGGGCGTACCTCACACAGAGCGTACCCCTACTCCTTGGTCTCCGCTGCTCACCCGCACACCAGATGGCAAGTAGATTAACTAGTGGGGTTTATGCTAAGTCGTTGCCACATACAACGGTCGAGTGGTTGTACGGTAATCTGGGTTAGGTGAGATGTCACGCAACCCGGTCCTTAACCGACAAGATGGACAACTCCCAACACGCTCAACCACACAGGTACGAGCTCACCCATACTCCTGACACACACGTCCATCCCGTCTACCCAGTTCTTTACTCATTTTCCAAACATATCCCATTTCCATTTTAAAACACTCACACATTTTGAAAGCACTCACGCATTTTTAAAGCACTCATTTAGGCCAAAACAAGGTTCAATCATAGCAATCAAGGGTGGCTATCCTACCATGTTTTGTAGTAAAACAATATGCAATTTATATAACGGGTATAGGATATATTTATAAAACTAGGACAGAAGCATGCATCAAAGGGGGAGGTTGAACTTGCCGTCTTCGTAGTCCTCGGGGAGTGCCGGCTCGACGTTCGGGGCTTCGGGCTCCCCGCTCGCGGTAGTCGGCTTCGACCTCCGGCTGGGGGTACCTTCCTCCGTCTACTCCGTCGGCTATAGCGCACACAAGCAAGCAAGCAATATTAGCACACACGTTTCCGGCCGAGCTCGGGGAGGGGGAAAGTGAGCGGAGAAGGGGTATATATAAGTCCTAGGAAAGGGGGTTGGTTTGGCGGGGTACTACTGGGAAAGGTGTGGTGAAATCGGGAATAAAATTGTGCATAAGGTGTTAGGTTAAAGAGGGGTTACAAGGGCTGAGGGCTTATTGGTAATTTCTATTAGTGGGTAAAGGGTGTGGCTAAGATTATATAAACTTGATTAGGGCCTAGTTATGAATTGTTTAGGCTCTAGTAGTATTTATTTTTCAATTAATCATGCTCCTGGGGGCCTATTTGCAAGGAACAGAGAGAGAATAGGAAAAAAAGGGGGCTCGGTGGGAAAAAGGAGGAAAGGTCAGGGGGTTTTTGGCAAAACCGCCCTTCTTCTTCCCCCTCTCGATTCAGAACAGAGAGGGAGGAGGGCGCGGCATGGCCGGCCGGTCAGGGGTGCCCGCCGGCGGCTCCAGCCGTGGCGGCGGCCAGGGACAAGGGGAAAAGGAAGAGGGGGGCGAGGGGGTCCTATTCTCGTGCTCACCTCGGGCTATCGTGCACGGTGGAGGCGGCTCCACGGGAGAGTAGTGGTGCGGCGGCGGCGCTAGGGGGCGGGGCGCGGTGTTGCTCGGGGAAGAGGGGAGGAGGTGCCGTGAGACCGTGATGGTGTGGTGCGGCGAGCCGGGGAGGCCGTCGGCCCCTTTTATAGGCGGCGGATGGTGGTTTGGGGAGGAGATATTTCTCCGGCGAGCTTCACTCCGGCGAGCTCGAGGAGCTTCGCGAGGCGGCGACCGGCGATGCGACGGCTCGGCCGGTACGGGTCAACTTGTGCAGGGGGTTAGGCCGTGGACGAGACCTAGCGTGCAGGCGGTGGTGGTCGGCGCAGTGGTGCTCGGGCAGGGGGAATTAATGGCGCCGCGGCTTGGTGGCCGGCCGGTCCACCGCGTGCGCGGGGCGGCGCACGTGGGCCGGCGGTGGCGTGAGGCGGGTGGCTCCCCGCCGGCCCGGTGGCGTGCGGAGGGAGGGTCGGGGTGCCGGCGCGCGGGGCCCCGGTCAGTGGCGCCAGGGCGCCGGTCGGGAGCTGGGTCGGCCGCGCGGGAGGAAAGGGAAGGGGAGGAAAAGAGAAGAAGAGAAGGGAAAAAAAGAAAAAGAGGGAAAAAGAAAAGGAAAAAGGAAAAAGAAAGGGAAGAAAAGGGAAAAGAAGGGGAGGAAAATTAAGAAGGAAAAATAGGGAAAGAGATTTTGGAAAAATCCGGAAAATTGTTAGGGAAAATTGGGAAGGGTTTTGCGGGGTTTTTCCCCGGTTTTTCGGGCGTCGGCGCATTTTCCGGGACGGCAGTGATGGCGAGGCGGACCGGTCACCGGGACCGCGGCGTGCACGGGATTCCCGGCCGGTGGCCGACCGCGGCGTTGGGAAGGCGCGCAAGGGTGCGGCCGAGGTGCGGTGCGGCGGGATTCGCGGCACGCGCGCCGGGGAGAGGGAGAGAGAAAACAGTGGCTAGGGTTTGAATGGTAATTGAGCTCGGCGGGTCAGTTTTGAAAATACGCATGGTTTATTAGGTGATTTATTTTAGAGCTAAAAAAACGCGGGCGTTACAAACCTACCCCACTTAAAATGAATCTCGTCCTCGAGATTCGGCTAGGCTTCGAATAGGTGGGGAAACTCCTTCTTCAGTGCGTCCTCTCGCTCCCACGTAGCTTCTTCCACCCCATGTCTACTCCATTGGACTCTGCACACCCGTACTTCTGACGTTCTTGTTCGCTTGACCACAGTGTCTAAGATCTTGACGGGCACCTCTTGGTACCTAAGGTCTGGCTGTAGATCGATGGTCTCCACTGGTACTCGCTTCTCTTCTAGTACCTTCAAATATCGGCGTAGCTGGGAGATGTGGAACACTGGGTGTATATCTGACATTTCTTCAGGTAGCTCCAACCGATACGCTACTGCTCCGACTCTCTTTAGTACTTTATATGGTCTGATGTACCGAGGGGCCAACTTCCCGTGTACTTGAAATCTCCGAGTCCCCCGGATGGGTGAAACCTTGAGGTAGACGAAGTCTCCTAGATTGAAGTTCGCTTCACGCCTCTTCTTGTCTGCGTAGCTCTTCTGTCAGGATTGGGCAGCTTTCAACTTTTCTCGGATATCAGCTACTCGCTCCTCGGCTTCCTTTATAAGCGCGGGCCCGACCAGGGCACGCTCTCCTACTTCTGACCACATCAGGGGTGTCCTACACTTTCTCCCGTATAGTGCTTCGAATGGCGACATTCCCAGACTCGCTTGGTAGCCGTTGTTGTAGGAAAATTCTGCATATGGCAGGCTCTGCTCCCAATCTTTGCCATAGGTGAGGACGCATGCCCTCAACATATCTTCCAGGATTTGATTCACCCTTTTGGTCTGTCCGTCGGTCTGTGGGTGGTACGCTGAGCTGACGTCTAGCTTGGTGCCCATGGCTTTGTGAAAGCTTTTCCAGAACCTAGAGGTGAACTGGGTCCCTCTGTCTGAGACTATTCTGCTAGGCACTCCATGCAGCTTCACTATATTTTCTATGTAGAGTTTCGCCAACTTCTCTCCACCATAAGTGGTCCGTACGGGTAGAAAGTGAGCGACTTTAGTGAGTCGGTCCACAATCACCCATATGGAGTCATGTCCCTTTCGAGTCCTTGGCAACCCTACTATGAAGTCCATACCTATCTTGTCCCACTTCCATACTGGGATTGGTAAAGGTTGCAACAATCCTGCTGGCTTCTGATGTTCAGCTTTGATCCTCTGACAAGTGTCACAGTGGGCGACGAACCGTGCAATGTCTGCCTTCATCCCATTCCACCAGTACTTCTGTTTTAAGTCCATGTACATCTTGGTGGATCCCGGGTGAATGGAGTATGCTGAGTTGTGTGCCTCATCCATGATGGTCTGTCGGAAATCTCCACCTTCGGGCACGCATATCCTGTTCTTGTACCACAGGGTGCCTTGGTCATCTACCCTGAAGTTAGGGGCCTTGTTCTCTCCGGTATGCTTGCGGATCTTCATCAGATTCTCATCGGCTTCTTGGGCCTTCTGGATCTTCTCTTCTAGGGTAGGTTGAACACTCAGCTGGCGGACGTAGCCTTGGGGGACGATGTGTACGTTGAGCCGTGCCATCTCCTCTTGCAACTGAGCACTCTTGGGTGCTGCCTTCTCGTAGGTTTTCCGGCTTAAGGCATCTGCTACTACATTGGCCTTCCCCGGGTGGTAGTGAATCTCTAGGTTATAGTCCTTGACTAGCTCTAGCCATCTTCTCTGCCTTAGGTTCAGGTCGGGCTGGGTGAAGATGTACTTTAGACTCTTGTGGTCTGTGTAGATTTCACACTTGTTCTCGATCAGATAGTGTCTCCAGATCTTCAGGGCATGCCCTATGGCTGCAAACTCCAGATCATGGGTGGGATAGTTCTGCTCATGGGGTTTAAGCTGACGGGAGGCGTATGCCACTACCTTCCCATCTTGCATGAGAACACATCCCAACCCCTGTCGGGAGGCGTCGCAATACACGACAAAGTCCCGTTGAATGTCCGGCGGGGTCGACGACTGGGCTGTGGTCAACCTCTTCTTCAACTCTTGGAAACTTCTTTCACAGGCCTCGGTCTAGTTAAACTTCTTCTCTTTCTTAAGCAGCTCTGTCATGGGCCGGGCGATCTTGGAGAATCCCTCGATAAATCTTCGGTAGTACCCTGCTAAACCTAGGAAACTCTTGATCTCACCACGTTGGTTGGTTGCTGCCAATTGGAGACTGTCTCAACTTTCCCGGGGTCTACAGCTACTCCTTCTGCAGTCAATATGTGCCCAAGGAAGGATATTTTCTCTAGCCAAAATTCACACTTGCTGAACTTGGCATATAGCTTGTGTGCCCTCAACTTTCCCAGCACTACTCGAAGATGTTGTTCGTGCTCCTCCACGCTCTTGGAGTAAACAAGTATGTCGTCAATGAAGACCACGACAAACTTGTTCAGTTCCTCCATGAACACCTTATTCATTAGGTTCATGAAGTAGGCTGGTGCATTGGTTAGTCCAAAGGACATCACTGTGAACTCATATTTCCCGTAGCGAGTGACAAAGGCAGTCTTGGGGATGTCACTTTCCCTGATCTTGAGCTGGTGGTACCCTGATCTTAGATCCACCTTCGAGAAATATCTGTCTCCCTTCAGTTGGTCAAACAGGTCATCTATTCTGGGAAGAGGGTACTTGTTTTTAATAGTGACCTCATTCAGCGAGCGATAGTCCACGCACATCCTCATGCTCTTATCCTTCTTCTCCACGAAAAGCACTGGGGCTCCCCATGGTGACGAACTTGGTCTGATGAACCCACTTCGCTGGAGCTCTGCTAGCTGCTTCTTCAATTCTGCCAATTCAGGGGCTGCCATCCTATAGGGTCTCTTGGCTATGGGAGAGGTTCCAGGGATAAGGTCGATTACGAACTCTATGTCCTAGTCGGGTGGCATTCCAGGGAGTTCTTCGGGGAACACATCTGGGTATTCTCGTACTACTGGGACATCTTCTATGGACTTGGCTTCTATGTTGAAAACCATTATATCCGGCCTGTGTCCCCGGGTGTGGCAGGTCACTTGTATCCCGTCTGGGTTGGTCAGGTGCACTACTTTATCGGCGCAACTTATGAGGCCATGGTGCTGGCTTAACCAGTCCATCCCAAGGATCACATCTATCCCTTTGGATTTTAGTACCACTAGGTCTGCTAGGAACTCTACCCCACTTAAAATGATCCTTACCCGGGGGCATCCCAGTTGACACCTAATGTCACCTCCAGGCGTTCGAGTTATTAGGGGTGCTTTTAGTAGTACTGTGGGTATGCTATGCTTTTCCACAAAGCTTGAGGATATGAATGAGTGTGATGCTCCCGAATCGAACAGTATGGTAGCCAAAACTGAGCTGACCAGGAACTCACCGAGTACTACGCCTTGTGCTTCCCGTGCCTCCCCGCGCATTGATGTGATTCACCCGGCGCGTCCATACGACCGCCGGGGCCGCCTCATCCGCCGGTTGCCGGTGTTGTTGCCGAAGTTATTGTTGCTACGCACCGGCATGCGGTTGGCTCTCGACGCAAGTGGCCTTGGCCCATTCACCGAGTTGGAGTAGGTGGTGGTGCCCGGCTTTTTAGCATAGGGGCGCTTGGCGATGAAGTGCCGGTTTCTCGGCGCTTGAAACACACTCGGGAGCCGTTGTTGTTGTTGTTGGTAGTGATCCGGGCCGGTGTTGTTCCGTGGGGGCTTCATGGCACTCTGGTTGTAGGAGGGCTTGAACTGGGCTCTGGGGGCTTGTGAGCTCGTGGCTTGGGATTGGGTTCTGTACTGCATAGGAGCTTGGAACCTGGACATGGGGTGCCCAAAGTTTCTCGACCTCTGGGACCGCTCTTGCCGCTTGGCCTTGTGCTCCATGAACTTGCGCTTGTTTTCCTTCATTTCCTCGGCCCTTGTTCTCTCCGTGAGTATGGCCATGTTCATAAGGGTGTTAAAGTCCGGGTAAATTTGAGGAGTCAGCAGTGTCCTCAGTTCCGGAGTCAGCCCCTTCTTGAACATTTCTTGCTTTTTGGAGTCTTTATCCACCTCCTCGGGGGCATAACGTGCCAGCTCTATGAACTGGTACGTGTATTCCTCCACAGACATGTTGCCTTGGCGGAGTTCGTGGAACTCGTCTGCCTTCCGCTTTAGTGTGGCCTCCGGGATGTGGTAGCGGCGGAACTCCTCCACGAATTCATCCCATGTGATGGTGGAGGGATCCTTGGCAGCGGCGCAGTAATTTTCCCACCAGGCTAGGGCTGTCCCGGTGAGCTGGTGAGCTGCTAGGAGAACCTTGTCATGGTCCTCGCAGTGGAGGGGCTCCAGTTCTCTCAGGATGGCTCTCAGCCAATCGTCAGCGTCCAAAGGGTTCACCGACCCGCTAAAGGTGGGCGGCTTAGTCCTGAGGAACTCGATCAGCTTCTCATTCATGCTCATAGCACGGGGTCTTGGGCGGTTGATGGCATTGAAGATAGCCTCCATCAGGACAGTCTGGTTGGCTAAGACTTGTGCCAAGTCAACAGGAGGGGGTGGCGGTGGCAGGACCACGTTCTCTCCTCCATCTTCGTTTTGGTTGACCTCCTGGTCGTGGAGACGCTCCCTCCGATCTGCTTTCGATCCCTCAGCGTCCGATCGGTGGGTCCTCACAGGGCGCCTGGAAACCATCTGTAAAGAAGCGGGTTTCTAAGAGATCTAGTTTTATGTGATGTTTAAGTGGATTATAACGGATTTCTTTTTGAAAAGGCAGGGTTTATTCTGCCGGTAAGCACACAACAAGCACATAGCAATCAAGCAAGCACAAACAAGTTTTTATTACAAACCAGCGAGGAGGATACATCCCGACTGCGCGGACACACTACACGACTAAGGACTAAGGGTGCGACTTGGACCGGTACGGCTTCATTCCCTGGGTCTTGGGGCACACTACTCGCGAGGGGAGCTGTCTTCTGGGGTCGAGTGTTCTTCCAGCGGAATGAGCAACTCGTCATCATTTCCGCCTTCTGGGTCTCCGTTTTCCTGAGGCTGTGTTGCGGCTTCAGTGGTAGCTATTGGGGGTTCGGTGGCTGCTGGTGGTGCTGGGGGGCTTCGATGGTTCCTCCCCATCCTACAAGGGGTGTTCCCAGCAGGACTTGAGCTTCTCCAATGGCTGGAACGGGCGTTCCGCCGTGGGTCCATTCTTGCATGCGTTGGTCCTGGATTCTTCTGAGGCTTTCCTGGGCAACGGTTTCACTGCTTATGGCTGCTGCGGTCCTTGCTTCAGCTTGAGCCACTCGGACTTGGTGCATCCTCACTGTGACTTCAGCTTGCTCGGCCCAGCTGATCTGTTCCCTCAAGTGCTTGGCCTGGTCATCAAAGAGCTTGTCCAGGGAGACAAGGTAGGCGACTACATGGTACAGCAGGTCTTCTTGGTGGCGGCGTCGTTCCAGGTTTCTCATGCGGGCTTGCCAAACTGGGGTTCTGATGGCGGGAGGGAAGTATCTCATTGGTGTGGGGACGAGGTGTTCCTCGTAGATCCGGCACAGGTAGCGGAGGACTTTCCTGAGGGCCAAAGGATAGGTATCCCGGTGTCGGAACCCTGTAGCGGTCACGCGCCACGGCTCGATGTTGGTGTGGAGGTTGCTTCTAGCGACGGAGAGGACCACTCTACAGCGAAGAGTGCCGAGTTGCTCGTACTCTCTGCTGTAGTACCTAGGGAGCTCAGTGATACCGAGGCGCTCCAGGGAGTTGATGAGCAGGCGAGCAAAACCAGGCTCCTCCTGGCACACGCCCTGGGTCCATCCATCTTCCGCCATCTGAAAACAAAGATAGAGTTGAACAGGTTGTGGTGGGGTACAAGAGATGGATAACTTTATTTAGTAGGAAGGTTGGGGTACATCCTTCGGGGTACACTTATTATTGCTAGGGCTCGATTTCTAGCCTAAACACCCTAGTCTCATGGTGATTCTGCCTCTAACTGGATACGGCGCTTCTTCAGTGGAAGATCTTGCTCTAGTATCTCATCTTCAGTCTGGGTCCCTTTGTCCCAGTGGGTTTCTTCGGGTTCATCCTCTTCTGCTCTGGCTCCTTCATCTCTGCTTCTTCGCTCTTTTAGTTCATCCCATAGGGCTTTATGGGCCAACAGCTTGCGCTCTCTTTCCCAGAGGTATTCTTGCTTTGTGTTGTGTAGTTCAACTTCTGCTATGGTTGTCTTCACCCTTTCTAGTTCTATCCTCTGTTCGCTCTTTCCGCTCCGTCGATCCGTTTGCTCTCGCTTGCCGGGCTTGCTCCCGATAAAGGTGGTCTAGGCCTCTGAGGTATATGGATAGGTGGGAAACTGCCTCTTCTAAGTCTTCTTCCTCTCGTTCTAGACCTCTCATGCGATCAATCCACGAGCGTCCTGTTCCTCCGGAGGGTGGAAAGAATCCCATTGGAGTCCCTTGGAGGTGCTGTCTATAAACCACTCGTAGCTGTCGCAGGGCCTTCCGAGCAGCCTTGGGGTAGGTGTCGGCGAAGCGAAAACCAGTGGCGGAGACGAACCATGGTTCTATGTCGGGGTAAAGCGTGCTTTTGCCCACAAAGATCAGCAGCTTACACCGAGGGATGCCGTAGCGTTCGTACTCCCGGTAGACGAACTCTGGCGGATCCCTTACTCCGACGCGCTCTAGGCTGAGTAGCAACAGGTTAGGGAGGCCAGGCTGGACGGGGCAGATTCCTCCGTTCCATTCGGGGTTAGCCATCCGGAAACAGAGCAAGAATCAAGGTAAGTATTTCGGAAAAGGTGAGCTTAGCAAAGGAAAGGTTAGAGAGGGCCGGAGGAGGTCTCGTATCCTAGGGGTCATGTCCTACGGCCAACTCCGCGGCTCGATACCACCCGAAGCGTCTCCTCATCGCAGGTGACTAAATGTGACACAAATACCGGTCCCGTGAGGCGGTAGCACATTTATTACAACAGGTGGAAATCAGTCTTTTACATCACGGCGACACAAAGGGCACGGTAGTGCCAACGCTACAAGGAACAACACAAACGCTAACGACCACACTACAATCGCAAAGGCTTCCATAGCCTCCTCAGAGTACCACGCCATGGAAGCTTTCGGTAGGGCCCTGGGTACACAGGCACGGTTGGGTGTAGGGCACAACCTACTCAACGTCTTCGGGGATGTAATCGGGATCCTCCTCTGTAAAATAGTTAGTAAAACAAGGGTGAGCACATACGTACTCAGCAAATCCAACCCCACCCACGGAGGGGCTTATAAACAGAATCATGCATAAGGTATAACAAGGATCAGGTTAAGGTTCATTTAGCAAACTTACACATGCAGGGGTTCATTTCAAAAAGGTTTTCGCAAATCATTTTCATAACCCAAGTAACTCAATTGTTTTAGGGAAAAACCACTGTGGATCTACCGGACTTCCCGTCCGTCGTAGCCCATGCACACACCACACTCTTCACCCGTAAAAACAACTCACACCGAAAACATCCCATCCCAAACACTAGTTTTTGTGACCACACCGTGACTCGTCCAATACCGTGGACACGGCTATTCGAATAGGTTTGACACTCTGCGCAGGTTGTACATCTTTACCCACAAGTAGGGTACCGTCACACGGACACCTCGCGTCCGGTACGGATCCTATCAAAGCCATTACCCACCTTAGCTAACACTACGAGCCACCACGGAAGCAACCAAGGGGTTATCCCACATAACCAGGGCGTACCTCACACAGAGCGTACCCCTACTCCTTGGTCTCCCGCTGCTCACCCGCACACCAGATGGCAAGTAGATTAACTAGTGGGGTTTATGCTAAGCCGTTGCCACATACAACGGTCGAGTGGTTGTACGGTAATCTGGGTCAGGTGAGATGTCACGCAACCCGGTCCTTAACCGACAAGATGGACAACTCCCAACACGCTCAACCACACAGGTACGAGCTCACCCATACTCCTGACACACACGTCCATCCCGTCTACCCAGTTCTTTACTCATTTTCCAAACATATCCCATTTCCATTTTAAAACACTCACACATTTTGAAAGCACTCACGCATTTTTAAAGCACTCATTTAGGCCAAAACAAGGTTCAATCATAGCAATCAAGGGTGGCTATCCTACCATGTTTTGCAGTAAAACAATATGCAATTTATATAACGGGTATAGGATATATTTATAAAACTAGGACAGAAGCATGCATCAAAGGGGGAGGTTGAACTTGCCGTCTTCGTAGTCCTCGGGGAGTGCCGGCTCGACGTTCGGGGCTTCGGGCTCCTGCTCGCAGTAGTCGGCTTCGACCTCCGGCTCGGGGTACCTTCCTCCGTCTACTCCGTCGGCTATAGCGCACACAAGCAAGCAAGCAATATTAGCACACACGTTTCCGGCCGAGCTCGGGGAGGGGGAAAGTGAGCGGAGAAGGGGTATATATAAGTCCTAGGAAACGGGGTTGGTTTGGCGGGGTACTACTGGGAAAGGTGTGGTGAAATCGGGAATAAAATTGTGCATAAGGTGTTAGGTCAAAGAGGGGTTACAAGGGCTGAGGGCTTATTGGTAATTTCTATTAGTGGGTAAAGGGTGTGGTTAAGATTATATAAACTTGATTAGGGCCTAGTTATGAATTGTTTAGGCTCTAGTAGTATTTATTTTTCAATTAATCATGCTCCTGGGGGCCTATTTGCAAGGAACAGAGAGAGAATAGGAAAAAAAGGGGGCTCGGTGGGAAAAAGGAGGAAAGGTCAGGGGGTTTTTGGCAAAACCGCCCTTCTTCTTCCCCCTCTCGATTCAGAACAGAGAGGGAGGAGGGCGCGGCATGGCCGGCCGGTCGGGGGGGTGCCCGCCGGCGGCTCCGGCGGGCGGCGGCCAGGGACAAGGGGAAAAGGAAGAGGGGGGCGAGGGGGTCCTATTCTCGTGCTCACCTCGGGCTATCGTGCACGGTGGAGGCGGCTCCACGGGAGAGCCGTGGTGCGGCAGCGGCGCTAGGGTGCGGGGCGCGATGTTGCTCGGGGAAGAGGGGAGGAGGTGCCGTGAGACCGTGATGGTGTGGTGCGGCGAGCCGGGGAAGCCGTCGACCCCTTTTATAGGCGGCGGATGGTGGTTTGGGGAGGAGATATTTCTCCGGCGAGCTTCACTCCGGCGAGCTCGAGGAGCTTCGCGAGGCGGCGACCGGCGACGCGACGGCTCGGGCCGGTACGGGTCAACTTGTGCAGGAGGGTTAGGCCGTGGACGAGACCTAGCGTGCAGGCGGTGGTGGTCGGCGCAGTGGTGCTCGGGCAGGGGGAATTAATGGCGCCGCGGCCCGGGTGGCCGGCCGGGCCACCGGCGTGCGCGGGCGTACGTGGGCCGGCGGTGGCGTGAGGCGGGTGGCTCCCCGCCGCCCGGTGGCGTGCGGAGGGAGGGTCGGTGCCGGCGCGCGGGGCCCCGGCCGGCGGCGCCGGGGCGCCCGGGCCGGGAGCTGGGTCGGCCGCGCGGGAGGAAAGGGAAGGGGAGGAAAAGAGAAGAAGAGAAGGGAAAAAAAGAAAAAGAGGGAAAAAGAAAAGGAAAAGGAAAAAGAAAGGGAAGAAAAAGGAAAAGAAGGGGAGGAAAATTAAGAAGGAAAAATAGGGAAAGAGATTTTGGAAAAATCCGGAAAATTGTTAGGGAAAATTGGGAAGGGTTTTGCGGGGTTTTTCCCGGTTTTTCGGGCGTCGGCGCATTTTCCGGGACGGCGGTGATGGCGAGGCGGACCGGTCGCCGGGACCGCGGCGTGCGCGGGATTCCCGGCCGGTGGCCGACCGCGGCGTTGGGAAGGCGCGCAAGGGTGCGACCGAGGTGCGGTGCCGGCGGGATTCGCGGCACGCGCGCCGGGGAGAGGGAGAGAGAAAACAGTGGCTAGGGTTTGAATGGTAATTGAGCTCGGCGGGTCAGTTTTGAAAATACGCATGGTTTATTAGGTGATTTATTTTAGAGCTAAAAAAACGCGGGCGTTACAGGCCATTAACACAAATCATGCCCCAACAAGGGAAGCTATGACTGATCTGATGCGTGTTGCGATAAAGAACCAACACTATCGACTCAAGAAGAGATACTTCAATGGTGTTCTTGCAAATCAGATTCATACAACTTCTCCAGGTCGCTACATGACTGATGTCGAATGGAGGGCACTTGTTGCAAGGTGGTCGGATCCAAAGAACATGGTATGGGCATCAATTCATACATTCACAATCAGTTTACAAAGTCCCTTATTTTAAACCTATGATATCAACTAACATGTTCATCTTCTTTTAGCAAACATGTGAGAAGAACAAGGTAAACCGCAGTAAAGTCAAGTATCATTAGGCTACGGGTTCTCGCTACTATGTGGCACACTTACATGCATACGTAAGTAAAACATTACCTTGTTCACTTACCTGCACATTTGGACTCAACTAATTATTTTCCCTTACATCTGTGCCTACTTTGCTGTCATTTTTCCATTACACAGAAACAAACAAGAATCCTTGATGAACTAAGCCTAGATCAGTCTGCAGAAGTAGACGCAGTGGAAGCCTCAGAGACGTGCCACACTAGCTCCAAACGTGGCCTAAGTGACCCTGCAAGAGAGGCACTTGTAAGTGCACAGATTATATGCCTACTAGTTGCCATTTCACATAAATCATGTGTGGACTTTATGCATACATAGTAGTAGGTTTTCAATAATCTGGTTCTTTTACTTGCCTCTACTTTATTGTATTTATTACACATTGTCATGTTACTCTTCGTCAAATACTTGTAACTCTTTTACCTTGATGATATTTCAGTTCCAAATGGAAGCTTTGAGGATTGAACCTGTTTCTGAAGGTGAGATGCCAGCATCCAGTGTGCAAGTCGTGTTGAAGGTGCTCTCTCGGAACAGCTTCAACTTATTCCTGAATAATGTTGGCTTCCAAACACCGCCATCCTCCAAGTCAGTATCATCAAATGAAAGTCAGCTTAGGGAGCAACTTGCAGCTGAAGCGATGGCAACTGTTCAAGTAGAACTGGATGACCTCAGGAAGAAAATTTAAGATGCAGATGAAGACCGGGCAAGGACACAGAAGGAGCTGGAGGAGTACAAGAAGCTTACAGAGAAGAACATCAAGGAGATGGCGAAGACCAATTTGCTCTTCAAGAAGCTGTTCTCCCTCCAGGGAAATGCTTCGTCATCGACTTCAACATAGGCCGTCGCTTCGCCTTTCCTTTCTATTATTTGTCACTTTGCCTATCTAGTAACTTGGTCGTGTGTGCAACTTTTTATGGTACTTAGTACTGTTTCAACAACATATTTATTGAATTTGCAAAGTCTAGTGGTGTGCATCTGTTGTATATGCACACTGGAATACTTGATGCAAACCTAATGGAATTGTGTGCCCATTATAGTATCAATTGCAAATTCCTATTATATTATTATTTCGAAACATGTGACCAAATGCATGGTGTATCTGTGACCAAACTACTTTCAAATCTGTGACCAAAAGATGTTATATTTATGACCAAAGTGCTGGCAAATCAGTGACCATATTATATCAAACCGTGACAATGCCAAATACAAATCTGTGACGATTTAAACATGACATCTATGACAGTTGCAAGATGATGATCTCAGCAGCCACGTCATTGATGATGTCACAGCCTCGTCATCTGCCAGCGTGGCATACGGCAGCCTATGACCAACACAAGACTACATTTGTGACGAAACCGGATCATCACACTACTGCAACGACGCCATCCATTATCCAGGCGAACGGGAGATTGTGACAGAAAAAGGATCGTCACAAATAGCATTAACGGCGTTAACGGCGGCATCAGTTAGCCAGGCAGACGTGAAATTATGATGAAAACAAGCTATAATCTATGACCACAAACATTCGTCATAGAATGAATTCAAATCCATGACGACACAAGTGTCGGGGACAGCCCTAGGGGTCTCCTTAAACAACGGGGAAATCCTCACTTAAAACCCGCAACAAAGCCAAAACACAGTTTGCCTAACCATGCAGGATACGGCCCATGCCGCAGGGACCCCGACGGCCCATCAAGGCGGCCCTCTTGGAGATCCCCTCGAGCAGGCTCCGCCTTGCTCGAAGATGCGCGCCCCCCTCGGGCGGGCTCCGCCCCGTTCGAGGGGTAGCGCTTCCCTCGAGCGAGCTCCGCCTCGCTCGAGGGCCCGCTCCCCCTCGAGCAGTCCCGCCTCGCTCGAGGGTCCGTCCCGCCCTCGACCGGGGTCCGCCACGCCGAGGGCGCCCCTCGCGCGTGCGCCGGCCCCCCGTACACGGGCATTTAACGCCCGACACCGGCGGGACGGCGCCATCATGCGCCGGGGCTCGCGCCCCGGCCGCCGCACCAACTCCCCGGGGGAGGAGCCCATCCCCATCACCGTGGGGAGGGACCGGTGCGCCGCGGCCGGTGTCGGCCTCGTGACGCCGTGCACCTCGCTCCAAGACGGCTAACGCGCCGAGCCCTCGAAGGGGGCCGGTTGCACCCTCGATTTACTTTCTTGTGACCCTACGGGGGTTAGGTGGAGGCGCTAGGCGGTGGAACACCATCCCTGCCACTGTAACAGCATGGCCGCCGTCCCCGCGCGTGCAGGCGCACGCCAGACGCTGTAGCAACAACTCCAGCACTGTGAAGCGCGTTGGGAAGGGACGCCGTTTTACCTACTCCTGTGCTCCGTACGGGCCAACGTCAGCACCTCCCTCGAGCCTATCAGAAGACATCTCCACCATCCGCCGCCCTTCTACCCTCGAACCGCCACTGTTCGGGTACAAGATACGCCATGATGGCCGGATCGCAGCAAGGACCGTCAAGGCGGCCGCCTACTCTACGGCGCGGCGCACCACACTTCCCCACGTAGCTGAATAGTGTGGCACACATGTAATTCGCTCTCTCCTTGGCCTATAAAAGGAACATGAACTCCCCCGCCGCAGGGGACAAGGCAAGAAAAACAACAGATAGCACACGGCACACCACATACTCATTCTCCGATTCTCCCACAATATCTTCAGCCACTCCTCCAGGGACTTGGAAGCCACGCTTCCTCTCTCGCTTTGCTTGTAGCAGCCCCACTACAGGCACTCCCGGTGCTGAGCAATATAGTGCCTTGAGCACACCGCTGCTGGACGTACGCCCCCCTCGCCCGGAACCAGGATAAATCCCGTGTCTCTTATTGCTTAGCATCGACCATTGAGGGATAGACCTCGACGCTTTCTACTGGTTAGTGTCGGGACCATATTCCGCACCGACAGTTGGCGCCCACCGTGGGGCAATCTGAGCGCCTAAGGTCATTCCTGTCGGTGCGGAATATGGTCCCGACACTAACCAGTAGATAACGCCTAGGTCTATCCCTCAATGGTCGATGCCAAGCAACAAATGACACAAGGTTTTATCCTGGTTCCGGCCGAGAGGGCCGTACGTCCAGCAGGGGTGTGCTCGTGGCACTATATTGCTCAGCACCGGGGGTGCTTGTAGTGGGGCAAGTACAAGCAAGGCGGGAGAGGAAGCGTGGCTTCCAAGTCCCTGGTGGAGTGGCTGAAGGAGTTGTGGGAGAATAAGAGAGTGAGTACACGGTGTGTTGTGTTGAATTGAATTCGTTCGTCCCCCGCGGCTGGGGGCTCGCCTCCCCTTTTATAGGCCAACGGGGCGGCGAGTTACATGCACGTCGCGCTATCCAGCTACGTGGGGGTGCACGTCGCGCTACGCCGTAGAGTAGGCGGCCGTCCGGACGATCTTCGCTGCGGTCCGGCCATGATGGCCTACCCCGTACCCGAACAGTGGCGGTTCGAGGGTAGGAGGGCGGCAGATGGCGGTGGCGTCCTCTGATAGGCTTCGAGGGAGGTGCTGATGATGGCTCGTACGGGGCATAGGAGCAGGCAGAACGGCGTTCCTTCCCAATGCGCTTTGCGGTAGCGGAGTGGTCGCTACAGCGCCCGGGCGTGCGCCTGCGGTGCCGGGCGTGCGCCCGCACGCGTGGGTACGGCGGCCGCACCGTTACGCGTGGACCGGATGGCCATCCACCGGCCTAGCGCCCCCCACCCAACCCCGTAGGGTCACGGGAAAGTGAAATCGAGGGTGCGCCCCGCCCCTTTCGAGGGTCGGGCGCGTTAGCCGTACCGTAGTGGGTGCTCGGTGTCACGGGACCGACACCGGCCGTACCGCACGTCCATCTCCACGCGGGCGGGAATGGGCTCCTCCCCGGGGAGTTGGTGCGGCGGCACGGGGTGCGAGCCCCGGCGCATGATGGCTCCGTCCCCGCGGCGTCGTGGCGTTAAATGCCCGTGTACGGGACCGGCGCACGCGTGCGGGGCGCCCGTGAGCGTGGCGGGCCCCCGCCGAGGGCGGAGCGGACCCTCGAGCGAGACGAGACCCACTCGAGGGGAGCGAGCCCTCGAGCGGGGCGGACCGCTCGAGGGAAGAGTTGCCCCTCGAGCGGGGCGGAGCCCGCTCGAGGAGGGGCACGCCCTCGAGCGAGGCGGAGCCTCGCTCGAGGGGTCTTCTAAGAGGGCCGTCTTGGTGGGCCGTCGGGGTCCCCGCGTGGGCCGTGCCCCGCATGGTTAGTCACCCGCATGGTTAGGCTTAACGTGTCTCGCATCGGGATTTAAGTGAGGGTTTCCCCATTGTTTAAGGGGGACCCCCCGGGGCCGGCCCCCGACGCAGCCCCCGAGCATCCGGGCTTGCCATTGAGGCTCCCGCGGATGCCGGAACCTACCGATAGGACGTTCTTCCCTCCTTGTTTGCGAACGCTTCCGTGGGGCCGCGTCGGCGGACCCGCGGGTCTAGCCCCCCGAAGCCCCGCAGAGTGTGGGTTCTCCCCGGCAGGGGTTAACCGCGAGAACTTTGGTCAGAAAGGCGTGGCACATATGCCAACCGGCATCGGCGGTGTTTCAGCCGGCTCCGGCGGTGCACGCTCCCCCCGTCACCGTTCCCGGCGGGTGCAATTTCAAGGAGGTGTAGCCGTGCGTCAAGCCCCCGAGCCTTGGCCCGTTCGAGGCGATCGGGTCGAGCCTAACGACTTGTTTTTTAACGCGCCCTCGCCGTCCCTCCGCGGGACGGAGGGTGAGGTTTCCGCAACTCCCATCGAGCGGGTCGCGAATTGCGGATTCCTCTTCGAGCTGGTAGCGGGTGGTTCAAGTGGACGCCCATGCCCCATTCGATAAGGGTAGGCTGCACGGTCCGAGACGCGTCCATGGAAGCGCTTGCGTGGGTTTGCTAGGTGGGGCTCGGTCCCGTTCGCTAGGGACCGAGGGCGCGGAAGCTCTCCCTCGGTGGGATCCCCCCGCCTAGGGGCCCTCGCCGGCTCTCGAACACGACATGTGGGGCACCCTCGAGCCGACGGGCTCGAGGAACGGCTCGAATGCGCGTGCCCTCGTCGTCCCTAACTCGTGATCCGAGGCGCCCGTTCGAACCCGTCGAGGGTCGGGCTTCGAACCTCTCGATCGCAAGGCCGTGCGGGGCCGTGTCCGGGACAGCCCCGTCTTTTCACGTTTGCGGCCGTCGAGGGGTCTGGGCGTGCCGACCCTCGAGGTGCTGGTTGGTGGCACAGTGTATGTGCTTTCTTTTAGGGGGTTGACATTGTCTCGAGCCAAGGGCTCATGCCGCTCGAGGGTCTGCCATGGCATGGGTGCCCGCGGTTGTCTGCTCTACATCGAGCAGGTCCCGGGCGACCTTCTCACGTCGATATCCCATCGAGGGTTGACGTCATTTTGAGCCAAGGGTCATGCCGCTCGAGGGTTTTGCGTGGCATGGGTGCCCGCGGTTGCCTGCTCTACATCGAGCAGGTCCCGGACGACCTTCTCACGCTGATATCCCATCGAGGGTCGCCTTTGCTTCGAGCCGAGGGTCATGCCGCTCGAGGGTTTCACGTGGCATGGGTGCCCGCGGTGCCTCTGCTCTACATCGAGCAGGTCCCGGACGACCTTCTCACGCTGATATCCCATCGAGGGTCGCCTCTGCTTCGAGCCGGGGGTTCGCCCCGCTCGAGGGTGCTCCTTGCTTGGCAAGGGACCCGGGCATTTAATTGCCTTGCGGTCGTGGCCGCGGTTTCGCGGCCGCGGCACGCCTTTTTAGGCGCCGCGGCCGCGCGCGCGCGCGTAGTGGGCGGCGCGGCAGGCGGACGTGACGGTTTTGCCTCGGTTCTTGTCGCCGGTCTTTGCTGTAATGATGACCCGCCTGCAGTGTTATAGCCGCTGCGGTCGTGGTGGGGCCCGCCCGTCGACGCGATGGAAGATTCCCTGCGAAGCACGCTAGTCGGGGCGTCCGCTCCGGAGAGGTCGCCCGTCGGCCTATAAAACTGCGGGGAGGAAGGGACGGCGATTTTTACCTTGGCTTCTCACCGTTTTCAGTCCTCCGCCCCTTCGCCTTCGTCTTGCTCTTGCCACTGCGCGGGCTTGCTGTTAAAGCTTTTTCCTTCGTTTCCTCGTCCTCCGCCTTCGCATTCCTTCGTTCCTCCTCATGGTGCCGCCTCAGCTTCCCCTTAGGATCCTGGAGCCGTACGCCTGGGAGAGGTCGACGGGGGACCCGGCCCTCGCCCCGGGCGAGCCGGGTCGCCGCCGGCCGCCGGCGGCCAACGAAGACGGCGCCCGGCGGAGTGGATCGTGCCGCCGGCGGCGCACCACGAGCCCAACCCGCCGGAGGGCTACGTGGTGAGCTTCGTCCGCTACCACGAGCGTGGCTTCAATGCGCCGGCGAGCACCTTCATGCGGGCGATGTGCTACCACTACGGGGTGGAGCTGCATAATTTCGCCCCCAACGCGATCTCCCAGGCGGCCACATTCGTGGGCGTCTGCGAAGGGTACCTGGGGATCCCGCCGGAATTGGGAGCTCTGGGTACACCTTTTCCGCGCGGAGCTCGTCACGCAGCCCACGACGGAGCCAAGGACCCGCCGCGCGATGCGCGCCTGCGGGATGTCGCTTGCTGGGCGCAGTTCAAGGATGTCTACATCCCCTGCACCATGACGACGAACAACGCCGACTGGGAGCGGGGATGGTTTTATCTGCGCAACGCCGAGCCCGGCCTTCCCCCCTACACCGGCCGGGTGTTCAAGGAGAGGCCCGTATCCTGGGGCTACGGGGTGTCCCCACCCCAGCATCGGACGCGGCAGGAGTCGGTGCTGGGCGCGCTGCAGCGACTGAGGAAGCACGGGCTGACCGCAATGGGCGTCCTCGCCTTCCTCGACCATCGGCGGGTTGTGCCTCTGATGGAGAGGCCGCTCTGCATCTTCGAGATGACAGAGGCGGCCAACCCCGTCGACGTGGCGAGGTCGCGGATGCTCCCGACGCCCCTTGAGCGGCCGTATGCGCTCACCCGGGCGCGAAGCGCCGTCGACACCCGGACGCCGCCGATGCCTGAGGGGCGGACCCCGTGGGACATCGAGATGCTCCCCATCTGCCCGTTGGTGGGTGTGGTTCTCGATTTCGTTTTGGTTTTTTAGCGTTGCCTTTGCCTCCTGACACACCTTTGTTGCTTCCATGTACAGCTGGTGACCTTCTCCATCGCCAAGTCCGTCCCGCCTACCCCCGATTCCCGCGCGCCGGGCGGGGGCGCGCGGGGGAGCAGAGAGGAGCGGGCGGCGCGCAAGAGGGAGCACGCGAGGCGTCGTCAAGCGCGCCTCGACCGGCGGGCCGCGGAGTACCGCGGCGCGAGGAGCCGGGGCTCTCCTCCCCGGATATCGAGGAGCCCTCGTCTTCGGAGGAGGACGAGGAGGAAGAGGCCGAGGGGGAGGGCCCCTCCGACGGTGGCGCCCTCGCGCCCCCGTCGCCGAACCCGTGCCGGTGTCGTGGGGCGGCTCGCTCGGGGCGGGCGCACCGGCGCCCGCCGCCGGCAATCGTCATCGGGGCGGCACGCGCCGCGAGGTGCCGCGCGCGCCGCGGAGGCACGCGCGGCGGACGCGCCCGTGCGCGCGCGCGCGTGCCCGCGCGCGGGGGAGCGTGCCCGCGCGCGCGGCGTCATCGTCCGAGGGGCGCGACGGCGCGCGCGCGCGCGCGCGGGCGAGCGTGCCCCCGCGCGCGGTGGCGCCTTCGGGAGGTGCGGCGTCGGGGCGCGCCCACGCATGGGGCGGGCGTGCCCGTGCGCGCGGCGGCGCCGTCGGGAGGCGCTTCGGCGGGCGCGCGGCCGCCGCGCCGGCTCGTCCGTAGAGGCCTCGAGGAAAAGGAAGCGGGCCTTTTCCTCTCGCGAGGTAAGGAGCCCCGTCCTTCTTCGTTTGGTTTGGCTCGTCGATGACTAAGTGCTCGACCCTCCGTTCGTGCTCCGCGCGGGCGCGTGCCAACCGTTCCTCCTCTTGCACCGGCCCAAGGTGCCGAGGACGGACGCATCGATCCCCACCCGCCGCGCTCGTCGAGGGGGTCGCGCCCGGGGGCAAGCCCGACGGCGGGCGCGAGCTCGCAAGGCCCTGGCCGGGGCCTCGAGGCCCCCCGGCCGCGGACCGCCCGCCGTGGCGCGCCCGCAGGCCCGTTGGGGGGGCGGCCGGCGCCGGCCGCCGCGGAGACACCCGCGGCCGCGGCGGCGGCCATGGTGGAGGTGGCCGCCCGCGGTGGCCGGCCGGCCGCGGAGGAGGTGGAGCGGGCGCGCACCGCGGGGTGCGCCCGTGGATGCGGCGGTGCGGCGGAGGTGGCGGGCCGCGGCGCCACGTCGGCGCCCGTGGCCGCGGAGGCGCGGTGGAGGTGCCGGCGGCGCGCGCGCGCGCCGCCGGCCGGCGATACTCGGGCGGAGGTGGTGGAGCTCTCGGATGACTCCCCGCCGCCCGGGTGGAATCGGTGGGCGCCCGGCCCACGAACTCCCCCGAGCCCCGGAGGGGGGCCCTCGTGAGGCGGCACGAGGGTCACATGGTGGTGGGGGGCCGAGGACATGGTGACGAGGCCTCGTCCTCCCACGCCGGCCTCCCCGTCCAGGTGGAGGGGGCCGTGGAGGATCCCCCTGCGTTCGCCGACGCCAGGGGGGAGCAGGAGCTCTGGGGCGAGCTCTGGAGCCACGGCGCCACGCTCAACCGCGCGCTTAACGAGGCGCTGCGGGTCCATGGCGGCCCGGCCTGGCTCGTCTTCCAGGTGAGCCATGGTTGCTCGTCCCTCTTCCCTTTTTGTTTTCGTATGCTGCATTCAAGTCTTGGCACTTACGGGATTTGGTGTATGGATGCCAGGAGCTCGAGCGTCGTGCCCATGACAAGTACGGCGCCTTCGACCGGTGAACGCCGAGGTTCACCGGCCCTCCGGAGCGGTGCGGGGCCGCCTTCGACGCGCTTGCGGATGCTCTCGGGACACCGGACGGCCGGCGAGCGTACCGGGCGATGGCGTGGTGTGACGAGCTCCCCGGAGAGCTCGTGGCGGACGCGGCGCGCCGCCTCGAGCCTCGAGCGGATCCGCGCGGCCCTCGTCGATCGTGACGAGGCGCCGTGGAATGCGCGCGCGGACCTAGAGAAGACGCGGACGCCGGGCCGCCAACCGGGAGGCGGAGGTGGCCACCGCTCGCGCCGAAACTCCGGGAGCTCCGCACGTTGCTCGAGGGGGCGCAAGCGCAACGGCCGCCGTGCCGAGGAGCGGGCGCGCGGGTTGGAGCAACGCGCCAAGGAGGCGGGCGACCCGAAGGCCGCCCTCGACGCCATGGCCGCGCCCTTGTCGTCGCCGAAGAGCGGCTCCCGCAAGAGAGCGCCGCCCGCCAAGGGGCCGAGGAGCGGCCGCAACAGGGGCGAGTGCCGCCCTCGTCAATGCCCGTGCAGCGCTGGAGCGGGAGCGCGCCGCCCACGAGGGGACGCGGAAGTCGTTGGAGGAGCGGAGCACCGCGCTCTCCAAAGTCGAGGACGAGGAGCTCGTGCTCAGCATTAGCAACGCCAACCAGGAGCTGGCCCTCCGCGAGCAGGGCGAAACCGTCCAGCGCCTCGAGCCGGCCGCCGAGGCCGTGCGCCGGACTTCGAGATGGAGAGGAAGCAAGTCGAAGGTGAGCCACTGTTTGACTCTTGCTTGCTGGTTTTTTGTTTGGGAACTCGCATTCCCTTTTTCTGATTTCTTCTTGTCTTGTCGATTCCAGGCTTGCGCACCACCTTGGGGCACGCGACTGAGCAGGCCGAGGCGCTGCAGGCTTCCTACGACTCTTCTGAGCAGGAGTTGCAGGAATTGTGCGATGCGGCCCTCGAGACCTGCCTCGTCGTCGAGGAGGGCGATGCCCAGGCCGGCAGCCTCCCCCGGCCGCCCGTCCGCGTGCCCTCGGTGGCCATGTCACCGAGCGGATGCGTCGGGCGTTGCAGCTGGGTGTCCAGAAGGCCCTCGGAGTGGTGCGATCCCACTACGAGGTGAACTTCGAGGCGCTGGCGGAAGGCTACGTCGTGCCCGAGGGCGTCGAGGATGAGGTGGCCATGGAGCGCGCGGATGCGCTCGCTGCTGACGCCGCCGGGTCGCTCGCCGAGGCCTTCGAAGAATTCCTCTTCCCGGACGCCGCCGATGCTGCTGCTCCTCCCGCCCCGACAGCGCTGGGCGCTAGGCCCATTTTTTGTTTATGTGTATCAGTACCCTGGCCTCATGGCCTTTTGTAAATAAACAAGCTATTTCATGAACATGGGTATTTGCTGTAAATGAAATCGTTTGTTTATTACGCTTTTTGTTTCTCCTTCTTCTTGAGTAGATTCTAGTTAGGGGAGTTCGATTTTCGCGAGGGGCCCGCTGGGTTGGGGGCGAGAGAGAAGGGCCATAGCCACGCGGCGTAGGCTGTCTCTGGCTCGCACGCTCCTTCCGCTGTGCCGCCTGCGCCCTGTTCGAATCGTGGCTCGAGGTTGAAGTAGGAAACAAACTTAGCGCGTGTCGTTTTGTTTTTTACTTTTGCGCAAAAAATGGGACCATTTGGGGGGGGGGGATGCCCCCCCGCAGTAGCCCCCGAGGGTAACTTGGGTTTCAGGGGAAAGCCGAGTTGCCCTTTTATTAGACTTGGAGTATTTACATAGTTGACACAAACTGGGGCGTTGGCCATGTGATTTTACAACAGAAAGTACATGGAAATCGTAGCTAAGGGTAGAAGCGACGTAGCTGTTGGATGTTCCAAGCGTTGGTGAGTTCTTCGCCGTCCTCGTTGGCCAGCTTGTACGTGCCCGGCTTGAGCACCTTCACCACGACGTAGGGTCCCTCCCATGGGGGCGATAGCTTGTGGCGCCCTCGGTTGTCTTGGCGTAGCCTTAGGACCAGATCCCCTTCGCTGAAATCCCTCCGGCGTATCTTGCGTGCTTGGTAACGTCGTAGGGACCGTTGATACCTTGCGGAGTGCATCAACGCCACGAGGCGTACTTCGTCTAGCCGGTCCACGAGTCCTCGCGGCTCGCCGGTTAGCATCCTCGTCGTAGCCTCGAACCCCCGGGCGACCCATATTCCGGGTCCGTGGGGAGGACGGCCTCCGCGCCATGGACTAGGAAAAACGGGGGTGAACCCGTGGCTCGCTTGGGGTGGTCCTTAGGCTCCACACGACTGCCGGTAGTTCTTGGAGCCATTTTCGCCCGCATTTGTTGAGCCGGTCGAAAATTCGGGGCTTGAGGCCCCGTAGGATCATGCCGTTGGCACGCTCCACTTGGCCGTTGGTCCGTGGGTGTGCCACGCCCGCCCAATCCACGCGGATGTGGAACTTGTCGCGGAACTCCAAGAACTTCCGCCCGTGAACCGGGACCCGTTGTCTGTGATGATGGAGTTTGGCACTCCAAAGCGGTAGACGATGTCGGTGAAGAACGTGACCGCCTGCTCAGCCCTTAAATTCGTGATGGGGCGCACCTCCACCCACTTGGAGAATTTGTCGATCGCGACTAGCAGGTGGGTGAAGCCCCCGGGCGCCTTCCGCAGGGGCCCAACGATGTCCAGCCCCCACACGGCGAACGGCCATGTGACGGGGATGGTTTGCAGGGCGTGAGCGGGCAGGTTGGATTTGCGGGCGTAGAACTGGCACCCTTCGCAGGTGCGTACGATTTCGTTGGCGTCCGCGACCGCGGTAGGCCAATAGAAGCCCTGGTGGAACGCGTTGCCGACAAGGGTGCGGGGCGCGGCGTGGTGGCCACAGATCCCCGCGTGGATGTCCCGCAGGAGCTCGCGCCCCTCGGGAATGGGCATACACCGCTGGAGGATGCCAGAGGCGGCGCGCTTGTACAGCTCGCCGTCGACGAGGGTGAAAGATTTGGCCATCCTGGCGATGCGCCTGGCTGCGGCCCGGTCCACGGGGAGTTCCCCTCGATCGATCCAGGCGATGTATTTTTCCCGCCAATCCGCTTGGACAGGAGCCGGCTCTATGTCCATCGCATTGACCTCGACGGAGCCGTACCCCTCGAGAAGGGAGAGCACGTACGCCTCGTTCGAGGGGTCCTCATCCATGGGTTCCGCACCCGCTGGATTCGAGGGAGCCCCCGAGGGTCCACCGTCGCTCGAGGGGTAGGGCTCGAGGGCGACCGAGGGCTGCGCGATGTCGCGCGCGAAAACGTTCGGGGGAACGGTGATCCGCCCGTACGCGATCTTCGCCGGCTCTTCTCGCTTCCTCGTTGTACCGGCGGGGGTACGTGATTAAGCTCGATGCCGTAGAACTTGTCTTCGAGGGCCCTCACGGCTTTGCGCAGGCCTCCATCTTGTCGTCGTGGCGGCCTCGCGTTCTTCATGACTTGATCGATCACGAGTCGCGAGTCCCCTCGTACGTCGAGGCGCTTGACGCCCAACTCAATGGCGATTTTGAGGCCGCGCGAGGAGGGCCTCGTATTCGCCATATTGTTGGATGCGGGGAAGTGGAGGCGCACCGCGTAGCGCATGTGCTCTCCGAGGGGTGACACGAAGAGCGTGCCCGCGCCCGCTCCTTCGTCTTCATCACCGAGCCGTCGAAGAACGCAGTCCAAAGCACTCGCTTGAATCCGAGGGGGCGGCGGCCGCGTGTCCGTCCACTCGGCCGACGAAATCGGCTAAGATTTGCGATTTGATGGCCTTGCGCGGGGCGTAGGCGAGCGTCTCGCCCATCGGCTCCACGGACCACTTGGCAATCCCGCCCTCGCCGCGTCGGGGTTGCGAATGATCTCTCCTAGCGGGAAGGAAGAGACCACCGTGACCGGTGGGCCTCGAAGTAGTGGCGGAGCTTGCGCCGCGCGAGGACTACCGCGTACAACAGCCTTTCCGGACCTCGGGGGTAGCGCGTCTTCGTGTCCGACAGACTTCGCCGATGTAGTAGACCGGCCTCTCGCACGGCAAGGCGTGCCCCTCTTCTCGTGCGCTCTACGACGATCACGGCGCCGACCACCCGGGTGGTTGCGGCCACGTAGAGCCGCAGGGGGTTCGCCGTCTCGCGGCGCGCGTGAGGATTGGAGCGTGCGTCGAGACGCCTTCGCCTTGTCAAGCGCGTCCCCGGGCCTCGGTGGTCCAGGAGAAGCGCTCGTGCTTCTTGAGCGGCCCGGTAGAGGGGCAGTGCCCTTCTCACCGAGCCTCGAGATGAAGCGGCTTAAGGCGGCGAGGCACCCCAACACCTTCTCGCACCCCTTTTGAGGTCCCGAATTGGACCCATTCGCTCGAGGGCCGCGACCTTTTCGGGGTTGGCCTCGATTCCTCACTGGGAGACGATGTATCCTAGGAGCATGCCCCGCGGCACTCCAAAGACACATTTTTCGGGGTTTAGCTTCACCCCGTTGGCCCGTAGGCAGCTGAACGCGACGCCAAGGTCGCTAACCGTGTCGTCCGCCTTCTCGGGTCTTGACGACGATGTCGTCCACGTAGGCTTCGACCGTCCGCCCGATGTGATCCCCAAAAACGTGCTGCATGCAGCGCTGATATGTTGCGCCCGCGTTTCTGAGGCCAAAAGGCATCGTGACGTAACAGAACGTCCCGAACGGTGTGATGAATGAAGTCGCGAGCTGGTCGGACTCCTTCATTTTTATTTGGTGATATCCCGAGTAGGCATCAAGGAAACAGAGTAGTTCACACCCGGCTGTCGAATCGACGATTTGATCTATGTGTGGCAAAGGAAAAGGAACTTTTGGACATGCTTTATTGAGACTAGTGTAGTCTATACACATCCTCCACTTCCCATTTTTCTTTTTTACAAGCACAGGATTAGCTAGCCACGTAGGGTGGAACACTTCCTTGATGAACCCGGCCTCGAGGAGCCTCCGCAGCTCCGCTCCGATCGCCCGTCGCCGCTCCTCGTCGAAGCGGCGCGCGCCGCGCCGCCGCACGCGGCGTTTGGCAGATATCAAGGGAGTGCTCGGCGACCTCCCTCGGGATGCCCGGCATGTCCGAGGGGCTCCACGCGAAGACGTCGGCGTTGGCGCGGAGGAAGTCGACGAGCACTGTTTCTTATTTAAGGTCGAGGGTCGAGCTGACCCTCAACGCCTTGCCCTCCGGGGGCCGACGGTCGAGGGGGACCCCTTTGGTTTGCTCGGCAGCCTCGAAGGTGCCGACGTGCTTGGCGGCGGAGCTGAGGTCGTCGTTGACCATCTTCTCCAGCCGTGTTCACCCGGCGCTTCATCCGCCGCTAGTGCCTCCGCATGTTCCATGCACTCGACGTCGCAGCCGAATGCGTGCTCGATCGACGACCCGACGGTGATGACGCCGTTTGGACCCGCATCTTCATCTTCGTGTACGTGTAGTTGGGGACCGCCATGAATTTGGCATAGCAAGGTCGCCCAAGTATGGCATGGTAGGCCCCTTTGAACCCCACCACCTCGAAGGTGAGGGTTTCCTTGCGGAAATTCTTGGGGGTACCAAATCAGACCGGCAGATCGATCTGCCCGAGTGGTTGAACCTGCTTGCCGGGCGCGATGCCGTGAAACGGCTTCGTGCTGGGCCGCAGCTGGTCCAGTCCGATCCCCATCAAGCGCAAAGTATGCGCGAAGAGGATATTGAGGCTACTGCCTCCGTCCATAAGGACCTTCGAAAACCGGGCGTTCCCAATGATGGGATCGACCACCATCGGGTACTGGCCCGGGTTCGGGATGCGGTTTGGGTGGTCGTCCCGGCTAAAGGTGATGGCATCCTTCGACCGCTGAGGAAGGCCGAGGCGCCCTCTCTCGCGGCGAGGACTTCGTGCCGCTCCTTCTTGCGCCGCCGGGTCGACATGTCGACGTAGGGTCCCCCAAAGATGAACACATTTTCGACAACGGGGAAGCCACCCGCGTCGCCATCGCCTCCATCTTTCTTGGCCTCCGCCTCCTTCGCGGCGGCACGGCCGTAGAACTTCTTGAGCATGTCGCATTGCTCAAGAGTGTGGTTCACGGGAGTCTTGTGGTAGGGGCATGGCTTTTTCATCATGTCGTCAAACACCCCCCGGCCTCGAGGGGCCGGTCGAGGGCCCCGTCGAGCCGGGTCGACGCCGAGGGCCTCGGCGTTGCCGCCGTTGCGTCCTCGCTCGCGCGCCTCGCGCGCGCGGCTTCTTCCCCCTTCTTGTCCCGTTTGTCGTTGCGGCGCGGCTCTTTGGACCCGCCGCCCTCCGCGGCGTGTCTTCGAGCGCTTGCCCTTCTTGCCGTCGAAGATTGCCCCCACGGCCTCCTCTCCCCGAGGCGAAGCCGGTGGCGATGTCGAACAGCCTCGTTTGAGTCCGTAGGCGGGCCGCGCTCCCGCCGCGCGCACAAGGTCCCGCACGTGGTGCCCTCGAGGAACGCGTGCACGATCTCGGACCGTGCCACGCCGGGGAGCCCGTGCGCCGCTTGGAGAAGCGCCGTATGAAGTCCCGCAACGACTCGCCGGGCTTCGCGTGCGAGAGCGCAGTCCTAGGAGTTCCCGTGGCGCACGTACGTGCCCCGGGAAGTTGCCCACGAACGTGCGGACTAGATCGTCCCGCTTATGGATCCGGGCCGGCGGGCAAGTGCTCGAGCCATGTTCGGCCGCGTCGCCCGGATGCGGGTGGGCAAGTTGCGGATGATCACTTCGTCGTTGGTGGCCCCGCCCACCGACAAGCTAGGGCGGTAGTCGCTGAGCCGCACGCGAGGGTCCGTCTCCCCGTTGTATTTGACGATTGTCGAAGGCCGACGAAGCGCTCGGGGGAACGCCGCCGTGCGGATCTCCCGGCTGAACACACGGGTGCCCGGGGGCTCCGGCGTTGGGGAGCGATCCTCACCGCTGTCGTAGCGCCCACCCCGTCGAGGGTGGTAACCCCTTGCTGCTTGCGCGTCCGCCTTACTGGTACGCCGGGCGTTGATGACGTTGCGAGCGTCGCCATCCAGCGCCCTGCGCGCGTCGAGGAGCCGTTCCTTGGCTGGCGTGCGTCCCTGGTCAGCAGGTTGGCCTGCGTGCACCGAGGGTTCGCCTCCTAGTGCGGCTTCATCGCCCCGCGCATCCCCCTGTTGACGAATGCGTGAGGCCGAGCTCTCGGCCTGTTGGACGGCCGCTTGCTCGATGAGAGTTTGCACCTCGCGGTGCATATCTCGAGCCTCGGGGGTCGAGGGTGCCCGCATGGCCCGTAGCAAGGCCGCGGCGGCGACGAGCTTCGGCTTGCTCGCGGCGGGACGTCCGCGTTGTCCGCGTTGGGGGCGGTGTTGAGGCGGTCGCGGACTTGTCGGCCCGCCTCCCGCGCGCGTTCGCCGCGCGCGCGAGGCCTCCCCCGGCCATCGAGGCACGGAGTAGCCGTACCGTCCGTATTCCTCTCCCGCCGGGCCTGGCCTCGAGCTCGCGGGCTTGGGCCACCGTGCGTCGACGTCGGCCCCAGCCAGAGCGCTCGGCCCCGCGGCCGGCGCGCGGCGATCGCCGGGACCGGCGTGACTTCCCCGTCTCCGCCCCCGCCGCGCCGGCGGCGTTGGCCGGGTCGTTGGTGATGACGGCGCAACACTCCCGCGTGGGGTCGTAGCTCCCGTGCCGGAGTCGTCGGAGCGTGCCCAAACCCGCAGTCCGTGGCGTCGAGGAAGCGCCCGAACGCGACCGGGGTCCGCACGCCGGAGAAGTCCCACTCCGCGTACCCATGGCGGTTGGCGGGTGGCATCGTGTCGACGGAGCCCGTGGGATGACTCATCCGCCGGGCCGACGTGCCGGGTCCCCGGCGACGAAGATGTGGCGGCCGGCGGAACCCCGCGCATCGTCGTGTTGACGTTGGCGTTGTAGGCCGTCGTGGCGCCACGCAGCCCGATGGGGACGCGTGGTCCGAGACCGCACGCGGTCCCGCCGGGCGGTGGCGGCCGCCGTGACGCGAGGGCGCACCGCGTTGGGCGGCGCGCGCGCCCGCCCCGCCGCCGCCGGATCGCGCCCGACGCGAGCGTAGCCCGCAGCGACGCGCGGCATCGCGCGCGTCGACGGACCCGCGCATCCGTACCCGCGGGCGTCCGCGCCGGTGTCGTGCGTGCGGCGGGAGACCGAGGCGGACCCGGCCCGGCGCCGCGCGCGAGCTCCTCGCGGTTGGTGAGGCGCATGAGATAGCCGTTCCCCCGTAGCCCGGAAGTTCGAGTCCCCGAAGCGGATCTCGAACCCGGCAGGGAGAGGGTCCGAGCTACCCATGTTGTAGCGCGTAGCGCGGTACTCGTGCGGATCACCATGGAGGGAGTTGGTGAAATGACCTCGGCGCTCGTTTGCCCCACCGGTGGGCGCCAACTCGGCTCTGCGGAATATGGTCCCGACACTAACCAGTAGATAACGCCTAGGTCTATCCCTCAATGGTCGATGCCAAGCAACAAATGACACCAGGTTTTATCCTGGTTCCGGCCGAGAGGGCCGTACGTCCAGCAGGGGTGTGCTTGTGGCACTATATTGCTCAGCACCGGGGGTGCTTGTAGTGGGGCAAGTACAAGCAAGGCGGGAGAGGAAGCGTGGCTTCCAAGTCCCTGGTGGAGTGGTTGAAGGAGTTGTGGGAGAATAAGAGAGTGAGTACACGGTGTGTTGTGTTGAACTGAATTCGTTCGTCCCCCGCGGCTGGGGGCTCGCCTCCCCTTTTATAGGCCAAGGGGGCGGCGAGTTACATGCACGCCGCGCTATCCAGCTACGTGGGGGTGCACGTCGCGCTACGCCGTAGAGTGGGCGGCCGTCCGGACGATCTTCGCTGCGGTCCGGCCATGATGGCCTACCCCGTACCCGAACAGTGGCGGTTCGAGGGTAGGAGGGCGGCAGATGGCGGTGGCGTCCTCTCGATAGGCTTCGAGGGAGGTGCCGATGATGGCCGGTACGGGGGCACGGGAGCAGCAGAACGGCGTTCCTTCCCAATGCGCTTTGCGGTAGCGGAGTGGTCGCGGCGCCGCCCGGCGTGCGCCCGCGGTGGCCGGCGTGCGCCCGCACGCGTGGGTACCGCGCCGCCGCCTTGGCGTGACCGGGATGGCCATCCACCGGCCTAGCGCCCCCCACCTAACCCCGTAGGGTCACGGGAAAGTGAAATCGAGGGTGCGCCCGGCCCCCTTTCGAGGGCTCGGGCGCGTTAGCCGTACCGTAGTGGGCGCTCGGTGTCACGGACCGACACCGCCGTACCGCATAGTCCATCTCCACAGAGGGCGGGGATGGGCTCCTCCCCCGGGGAGTTGGTGCGGCGGCACCGAGGTGCGAGCCCCCGGCGCATGATGGCTCCGTCCCCGCGGCGTCGTGGCGTTAAATGCCCGTGTACGGACCGCGCACGCGTGCGGGGCGCCCGTGAGCGTGGCGGGCCCCGGCCGAGGGCGGAGCGCACCCTCGAGCGAGACGAGACCCACTCGAGGGGAGAGCGAGCCCTCGAGCGGGGCGGAGCCCGCTCGAGGAGGGGCGCGCCCTCGAGCGAGGCGGAGCCCGCTCGAGGGGTCTTCTAAGAGGGCCGTCTTGGTGGGCCGTCGGGGTCCCGCGTGGGCGTGCCCCCCGCATGGTTAGTCACCTGCATGGTTAGGCTTAACGTGTCTCGGTACTGGGATTTAAGTGAGGGTTTCCCCATTGTTTAAGGGGACCCCTAGGGCTGTCCCCGACAATTCCACCAACTCCCTCCATGGTGATCCGCACTGAGTACTGTGGTACACGCTACTGCATGGGCAGCTCGGACCCCCTCCCCGCCGGGTTCGAAATCCGATTCGGGGACCTGAACTTTCAGGCCACGGGGAACGGCTACCTCATGCGCCTCACCAACCGTGAGGAACTCCGCGCGCGGCGCCAGCCGGTCCGCCCGGCCCCCGCCGCACGCACCACCACGCGCGCAGCGCCCGCAGCACGGATGCCGGCGGGCCCGTCGACGCCACAACGCCGCCGCCGCCCCGGCGCCGTTCGCGCCGAGGCGTGGTCCGAGCGACGGCAAGCCGAGCGCGCCGCCCGCCGCGACGCGCCCGCCGTCACGACGGCCACCATCCCGGGCCGGGACGACCGCACGGTCTCCGACCGCGCATCCCCATCGGCCGCGTGGCGCTACGTCGGCCTACAACGCCAACGTCAACACCACGATGCGCAGGTTCCGCCCGGCCGTCACGTCTTCGTCGCTAGGGATCCCGGCGCCTCGCCGGGCGACGAGTCGTCCCTGGGTTCCCTCGACGCGTTGCCGCCCGCCAACCGCCACGGGTATGCGGAATGGGACTTCTCCCGCGTGCCGACCCGGGCCACGTTCCCGCGTTTCCTCGACGCTACGGACCACCGGTTCGGCCGCTCCGACAACTCCGCGCACGGGAGTTACGATCCCGCGCGGGAGTGCTACGCCGTCATCACCAACGACCCACCCAATGCCGCCGGCGGCGGCGGCGCCGGAGACGGAGAGGTCACGCCCGCCCCGGGGATCGCCACGCGCCCGGCCGCGGGGCCAAGCACCCCCGCCGGGGCCGACGCCGACGCGCACCGTGCCCAAGCCCGCGAGCTCGAGGCCAAGCTGGCGGAGGAATACCGGATGGTGCGGCTGCTCCGTGCCTCAATGGCAGGGGAAGCCTCCGCACGCGGCGAACGCGCGCGGGAGCTGGGCCGACAGGTCCGTGATCGCATCAACATCGACCCCAACATCGACAACGCGGACGCACCCCCACGGGCGAGCCAAAAGGTCATCGTCGCCGCGACGCTGCTGCGGGCCATGCCGGCACCCTCGACCCCTGAGGCACGAGACCTGCACCGCGAGGTGCAAACTCTCATCGAGCAAGCGGCTGTCCAGCAGGCCGAGAGCTCGGCATCACACATCCGCCAACAGGGGGATGTGCGGGACGACGGAGCTGCACTGGGAGGCGAACCCTCGGTCCACGCAGGAGGACCGGCAGGGCGACCCGCCGACCAAGGGCGCACGCCGGCCAAGGAGCGGCTCCTTGACGCACGCAGGCGCTGGATGGCGACGCCCGCAACGTCATCAATGCCAGGCGCACAAGCAGAGCGGACGCACGAGCAGCAGTGGGCTACCACCCTCGACGGGGTGGGCGCTACGACAGCGGCGAGGACCGCTCCCCGACGCCGGAGCCCCCAGGGACCCGTATGTTCAGCCGGGAGATCCGCGTGGCGGCGTTCCCCCAACGCTTCCGCCAACCCTCGACCATCGTCAAGTACAACGGGGAGACGGACCCGCGCGTGTGGCTCAACGAGTACCGCTTGGCTTGCCAGCTGGGCGGGGCCACCAGCGACGAGGTCATCATCCGCAACTTGCCCCTGCACCTCGGCGACGCGGCCCGGACATGGCTCGAGCACTTGCCCGCCAGCCAAATCCACAACTGGGATGATCTGGTCCGCACGTTCGTGGGCAACTTCCAGGGCACGTACGTACACCCCGGAAATTCATGGGACTCCGCGCTCCCCGCACGCGAGGGGCCCGCGAGTCGCTCGCGGACTTCATACGGCGCTTCTCCAAGCACTGCACCGAGCTCCCCAGCGTGGCGCAGTCCGAGATCGTACATGCCTTCCTCGAGGGCACCACATGCTGGGACCTCGTGCGGGAGCTGGGACGCAGCCCGCCTGCGGACTCCAACGAGCTGTTCGACATCGCCACCAGCTTCGCCTCTGGAGAAGAGGCCATGGGGGCGATTTGCGACGGCAAGAAGGGGAAGCGCTCGGGGGACGCGCCCACGGAGGGCAGCAAGTCCAAGGAGCCCCACCGCAACGACAAGCATGGCAAGAAGGGAAAGAAGCCGCGCCGCGAGGCGCGCGAGCAGGGGCGCGACGGCGGTACTCCGAGGCCCTTGCCGTTGACCCGCCGACGGGGCCCTCGACCGGCCCCTCGAGGCCCGGGGGTGTTTGACGACATGCTAAAAAAGCCATGTCCTTACCACAAGACCCCAGTGAACCACACCCTTGAGCAGTGCGACATGCTCAAGAAGTTCTATGGCCGCGCCGCCGCGAAGGAGGCGGAGGCCAAGAAAGACGGGGGCGATGGCGACGCAGGCGGCTTCCCCGCCGTGGAAAACGTGTTCCTCATCTTTGGGGGGGCAACCGTTGACATGTCGACCCGCCAGCGCAAAAAGGAGCGGCACGAGGTCCTCGCCGCGGAGAGGGCGCCTCCGTCCTTCCTCAATTGGTCGGAGGACGCCATCACCTTCAGCCGGGAGGACCACCCGAACCGCGTCCCCAACCCGGCCGCACTCCACCGGTGGTCGACCCCATCATCGGGAACGCACGGTTCTCGAAGGTCCTCATGGACGGAGGCGCAGCCTCAACATCCTCTACGCGCACACGTTGCGCTTGATGGGGACGGGTTGGACCGGCCGCGGCCCAAAGCACGAAGCCATTCCACGCATCGCGCCCGCAAGGTGTCCGCCGCCTCGGGCGCATCGACCTCGCCGCCTTGGTTTGGCACCCCGAAGAATTTCCGCAAGGAGACCCTCACCTTCGAGGTGGTGGGGTTCAAGGGGCCCTACCACGCTATACTTGGGCGACCCCCGTTATGCCAAATTCATGGCGGTCCCCAACTATACCTACCCCGAAGATGAAGATGCCGGACCAAATGGCGTCATCACCGTCGGCTCGTCCATCGAGCACGCGTTCGACTGCGACGTCGAGTGCGTAGAGCACGCAGAGGCACTAGCGCTGGATGAAGCGCTGGTAACCACCTTGGAGAAGATGGTCAACGACGACCTCGACTCCGCCGCCAGGCAGACCAAGCACGCCGGCACCTTCGAGGCCGCGGAGCAGACCAAGGAGGTCCCCCTCGATCCTTCTGCCCCCGAGGTCAAGGCGTTGAGGGTCAGCTCCGCCCTCGATCCCAAATAGGAAGTGGTGCTCGTCGACTTCCTCCGCGCCAACGCCGACATCTTCACATGGAGCCCCTCGGATATGCCAGGCATCCCGAGGGAAGTCGCCGAGCACTCCCTTGACATCCTGCCAAACGCCCGCGCCGTGCAGCAACGGCTCCGCCGCTTCGACGAGGAGCGGCGACAGGCAATCGGAGCGGAGCTGTGGAAGCTTCTCGAGGCCGGATTCATCAAGGAGGTGTTCCACCCAACGTGGCTAGCAAACCCCGTGCTTGTAAAGAAAAAGAATGGGAAGTGGCGGATGTGTATAGACTACACTAGTCTTAATAAAGCATGTCCCAAAGTTCCTTTTCCTTTGCCACGCATTGATCAGATCGTTGATTCAACGGCTGGGTGTGAATTGCTTTGCTTCCTTGATGCTTACTCCGGGTACCACCAAATAAAGATGAAGGAGTCCGACCAGCTCGTGACTTCGTTCATCACGCCGTTCGGGACGTTCTGCTACGTCACGATGCCGTTTGGCCTTCGAAACGCGGGTGCAACATACCAGCGTTGCATGCAGCACGTTTTTGGGGATCATATCGGGCGGACGGTCGAAGCGTACGTTGACGACATCATCGTAAAAACCAGGAAGGCGGACGACCTGGTTGGCGTCGCGTTTGGCTGCCTACGGGCCAATGGGGTCAAGTTAAACCCCGAAAAGTGTGTCTTTGGAGTGCCGCGCGGTATGCTCCTAGGATACATTGTCTCTCAACGGGGAATCGAGGCCAACCCTGAAAAGGTCGCGGCCCTCGAACGAATGGGTCCGATCCGGGACCTCAAAGGGGTGCGTAAGGTGCTGGGGTGCCTTGCCGCCTTGAGCCGCTTCATCTCGCGGCTCGGTGAGAAGGGGCTGCCCCTCTACCGCCTACTCAAGAAGCACGAGCGCTTCTCCTGGACCGCTGAGGCCCAGGATGCGCTCGACAAGCTGAAGGCATCCCTGACACACGCCCCGATCCTCACGCCGCCGCAAGACGGCGAACCCCTGCAGCTCTACGTGGCCGCAACCACCCAGGTGGTCAGCGCCGTAATCGTCGTGGAGCGCACGGAGGAAGGGCACGCCTTGCATGTACAGCGGTCGGTCTATTACATCAGCGAGGTCCTGTCAGACACCAAGACGTGCTACCCCCAGGTCCAGAAGTTGCTGTACGCGGTAGTCCTTGCGCAGCGCAAGCTCCGCCACTACTTCGAGGCCCATCCTGTCACGGTGGTTTCCTCCTTCCCACTGGGGGAGATCATCCGCAACCCCGACGCTGCGGGCAGGATCGCCAAGTGGTCCGTGGAGCTGATGGGCGAGACGCTCGCCTACACCCCACGCAAGGCCGTCAAATCCCAAATATTGGCGGATTTCATCGCCGAATGGACGGACACGCAGCTACCGCCGCCGCAAATCCAAGCGGAGTGTTGGACTCTGTTCTTCGACGGCTCGGTGATGAAAACAGGGGCGGGCGCGGCCTCGCTTTCGTGTCACCCCTGGGAACACATGCGGTACGCGGTACGCCTCCACTTCCCCGCGTCTAACAATATGGCGGAATACGAGGCCCTCCTCTGCGGCCTCAAAATCGCTATTGAGTTAGGCGTCAAGCGCCTCGACGTGCGGGGGGACTCGCAGCTCGTAATCGACCAAGTCATGAAGAACGCGAGCTGCCATGACGACAAGATGGAGGCCTACTGCAAAGATGTGCGAGCCCTCGAAGACAAGTTCTACGGCATCGAGCTCAACCATGTGCCTCGCCGGTACAATGAGGAGGCGGACGAACTGGCCAAGATCGCGTCCGGGCGGATCACCGTCCCCCCGAACGTTTTCGCGCGCGACGTCCGCCGGCCCCTCGGTCGTCTTCGAGCCCCACCCCTCGAGTCACGACGAACCCTGGGGCTCCCTCGAACCCGGCCGGTGCGGAACCCATGGACGAGGACCCCTCGAACGAGGCGTACGTGCTCTCCCTCCTCGAGGGGTATGGCTCCCACGAGGCCGACGTGATGGACATCGAGCCAGCTCCTGTTGAAGCGGACTGGCGCGACAAATACACCGCCTGGATCGCTCGAGGGGAACTCCCCGCGGACCGGGCCGCGGCCAGGCGCATCGCCAGGATGGCCAAGTCCTTTGCCCTCGTCGACGGTGAGCCGTACAAGCGCGCGCCCTCCGCATACCGCGCGCCGCGTACCCATCCCCGAGGGGCGCGAGCTCCTACGGGACATCCACGCAGGGATCTGTGGCCACCACGCCGCGCCCCGCACCCTCGTCGGCAACGCGTTCCGCCAGGGCTTTTACTGGACTACCGCGGTCGCGGACGCCAGCGAGATCGTGCGCACTTGCGAAGGATGCCAGTTCTACGCCCGCAAGTCCAACTTGCCCGCCCATGCCCTGCAGACCATCCCCGTAACGTGGCCATTTGCCGTGTGGGGGCTAGACATCGTCGGGCCCCTGCGGAAGGCGCCGGGGGCTTCACCCACTTGTTGGTCGCGATCGACAAGTTCTCCAAGTGGGTGGAGGTGCGCCCCATCACGAATCTCGCAGCAAGAGCAAAGCGGTAACATTATTCACCGACATCGTCTACCGCTTTGGAGTGCCAAACTCCATCATCACCGACAATGGGTCCCAGATCACGGGCAGGAAGTTCTTGGAGTTCTGCGACAAGTTCCACATCCGTGTGGATTGGGCAGCTGTGGCACACCCACAGACCAACGGCCAAGTAGAGCGTGCCAATGGCATGATCTTGCAAGGCCTAAAGCCTAGAATTTTCGACCAGCTAAACAAATCTGGGCGAAAATGGCTCCAAGAGTTACCAGCGGTTGTGTGGAGCCTAAGGACCACCCCGAGCAGAGCCACTGGGTTCACCCCGTTTTTCCTAGTCCATGGCGCGGAGGCCGTCCTCCCCACGGAATTAGAGTACGGATCGCCCAGGGTTCGAGGCTATGAGGAGGATGCCAACCAGTGGGCCCGCGAGGACTCGCTGGATCAGCTGGACGAGGCACGCCTCGTGGCCTTGATGCATTCCGCGAGGTACCAACAGTGCCTCAGACGCTACCAAGCACGCAAGATACGCTGGCGGGATTTCAGCGAAGGGGATCTGGTCCTAAGGCTACGCCAAGACAACCGAGGGCGCCACAAGCTATCGCCCCCATGGGAGGGACCCTACGTCGTGGTGAAGGTACTCAAGCTCGGCACGTACAAGCTGGCCAACGAGGACGGTGAAGAGCTCACCAACGCTTGGAACATCCAACAGCTACGTCGTTTCTACCCCTAGCTAGGATCCCCAAGCATTTTTTGTTGTAAACATCATATGGCCAACGCCCCAGTTGGTGACAACTATGTAAACACCTCAAGCCAAATAGAAAGGGCAACTCGGCTTTCCCCTGAAACCCAAGTTACCCTCGGGGGCCGCGTGGGGGCACCCCCCCCCCCCCCCCAAATGGTCCCATTTTCGCGCAAAAATAAAGCAACTCACACGCGCTAAGTTTGTTTTCTACTTCAACCTCGAGCAACGGTTCGAACAGGGCGCAGGCAGCCTAGCAGAAGGAGCGCGCGAGTCAGAGATAGCCTACGCCGCGAGGATACGGCCCTTCTCTCTCGCCTCCAACCCAGCAGGCCCCCCGCGAAAATCGAACTCCCCTAAGTAAAATCTACTCAGGAAGAAGGAGAAACAAAAAAGCGCAAATAAACAAGGGACTTCATTCCATATCAACAAATGTTTACGACTAAGATAATGTGCTTATTTACAAAGGCCGCATGGCCAGAATACTGATACACGGATAAACACGGGCCTAGTGCCCAACTGTCTTTAGGCGGGAGGAGCGGCAGCGTCAGCAGCGTACGGGAAGAGGAACTCCTCGAAGGCTTCGGCGAGCGACCCGGCGGCGTTGGCGGCGAGCGCATCCACACGCTCCATCGCTACCTCGTCCTAGACACCCTCGGGAACGATGTAGCCCTCCGCCAGCGCCTCGAAGTTGACCTCGTAGTGGGACCGCACCACTCCGAGGGCCTTCTCGGGACGCCCGCATGCGCCGCCCGCCGCATCCGCTCGCGGACGTGACCGCCAAGGGCGCGCAGCGGCCGGCCGGCCGAGCCGCCGCCCGTGCTTCGCCCTCCTCCACGGCTCGGCGAGGCCCGAGGGCCGCACCACGCAGCTCCCGCAGCTCCTGCTCGGAGGAGTTGTAGGAAGCCTGCAGTGCCTCGGCCCGTTCAGCTGCATGCCCCAGGGCGGTGCGCAAGCTTGGAATTGCCAAAACCAGAAAGAAATCAGAAAGGGGGATGCGAGCCCTCTAACAGAGAAACCAGCAAAGCAAGAGTCAAACAATGGCTCACCTTCAACTTGTTTCCTCTCCACCTCGAGAGCGCGGCGCTCGGCCTCGACCGCCAGCTCGAGGCGCTTGACGGCCTCACCCCTCGCTCCCCGGAGGGCCGCCTCTTGGTTTGCGCTCGTAATGCTGAGCACAATGAGCTCGCCCTCGGTCTTAGAGAGCTTGGTGTCCCGCTCCGCCAATGACCCCCCGCGCCGCTTCGCGAGCAACGCGCTCCCTCGCTCCGCCGCCGGTCCGGAGTCGACAAGGGCGGCTCCTCCCCGCCGGAGCCGCCCCCTCGCCCCTTGGCGGGCGGTGCGCTCTCCGCAGAGTCGCTCCTTAGCGATAACGAGCGCCACGGCCTTGGCGTCGAGGGCGGCCTTCAAGTCGTCGGCCTCCTTGGCCCGCCGCTCCGCCCCGCGCGCCCGCTCCTCGCCCCGGCGCCGCTGCGCCCGCGCCCCCTCGAGCGACGAGCGAGCCCCCGGTTCTCGCCGCGGATGTCGGGCCACCCTCCGCCCTCCCGCCTGGTCGCCGCCGTCCGCATCTTCTCCGTGTCCGAGCACGCCGCCACGCCGCCTCATCTTGATCGATGAGAGCCGTGCGGACCCGCCGAGGCTAGAGCGGCGCGCCGGTCCCCGCCCGTGCTCTCGGGGAGTTCGTCGCGCAAGACCACGGCCCGGTACGCCAACCAGCCGTCCGGGGTCCTGAGGGCATCCGCGAGCGCGTCGAAGGCAGCGCATCGCTCCCGGAGCTGGTGGAGCTCGGCGTTCACCCGATCGAAGGCGTTGTACTTGTCATGAGCGCGGCGCTCGAGCTCCTGTCACCCACAACTCGAAACCCGTAAGCACCACGACAAAGAAACAGCGCACAAAAACGAGCGAAAGAAGAAAACGAACAGCAACACCCTACCTGGAAGACGCGCCATGCGGGGCCGCCATGGACCCTCAGTGCCTCGTTCAGCGCGCGGTCGAGCATGGCGTCGTGGCTCCGGAGCTCTCCCCAGAGCTCCTGCTCTCCCTGGGCGTCGGCGAACGCAGGCAGATCACCAACGGCCCCTTCTACCTGGGCAGAGTGGCCGGCGCGGGAGGACGAGCCTTCGGCGCCGTGTCCTCGGTCCCCCGCCACCATGTGTCCCTCGCGCCGCCCCTCACGAGGGCCCCCTCCCCGGGGCTCGGGGGAGCGTGTGGGGAAGCTCGCCCACCGGTCCCACCCGGGCGGCGGGGAGTCGTCGTCCGGGACCTCCACCACCTCCGCCCGGAACCGCCGGCGGGCGCCGCCCTTGCGCCGCCCCGCCGCCGCCTCCACTTGCGCCTCCACGGCCACGGCGCTTGACGTGGCGCCGCGGCCACCACCTCTCCGGCCGCGCCCCCGCGCGCGGGGCGCCCCGGCCGCCCTCCGCAGCCAGCCCACCGCCTCCGCCGTGCCTCCGCGACCACGGGGGGCCACCGCGGGCTGCACCCCGCACCGCCTCCGCCACGGTTGGCGCCACAAGCCGCGCCTCCGTCGCAGCAGCCCACCATCGGCCGCACCTCCGCCACGACCGCCGCCGCGGGCCGCGCCTCGCCACGGCCGGCGCCGGCCGCTCCTCGGCGACCACCGCCCGCGCCATGGCGCGCCGATCGCCCTGGTCGAGGCCTCGGGGCCCCGGCCGCGCCCCCCCGCGAGCTCTCGCCCGCCGCCGCCGTGCTTACCCCCGCCCACGACGCCCTCGATGAACGCCGCCGGGTGGGGATGGACGCGTCCGCCCTCAGCACCTTGGCCGGTGCGAGTGGAGGCACAGTTGGCACTACCCTGCGCAGGCACAAACAGAGGATTAGAATGCCTGATCATCAAAAAATCAAACCGAGCTGAAGAACGAGCCCCTTACCTCGAAGAGGAAAAGGCGCGCTTCCTTTTCCTCGAAGCTTCGCGACGACGAGGCCGCCGCGCCCCGCCGCCGCGCCTCCCCGACGCCTCCACCGCGCGCGCGGGCCCCCGCCCGCGCGCGCGCGCGCGCCGCCTCTCCGCACGCGCCGGCACCCCGCGCGCGCGCGCCGTTCTCGCCGTCGATAGCCGCGGCGGCGGGCGCCGCCGCGCCCGCCCCCGAGCGATGCCGCCCTTGCCGCCGGAGCCGGCTCCGGCGACGGGGCGCAGTGCTCCCACCTATCAGAGGGGCCTCACCCCTCAGCCTCTTCCTCTTCGTCCTCCTCCGAGGACGAGTACTCCTCGGTCCCCGGGGAGGAAAGCCCCAGCTCCTCGCGCCGCCGGTGCTCCGCGTTCCGTCGCTCACGGCGCTCGTTGTGCCGCCTCTCGCGCTCCCTCCTACGCGCCGCTCGCTCCCCTCCCCTCTCGCCGGCCGCGCCGCCCGACCAAGCGCGCGGGAGCTCGGGGGTGGGCGGAACGGACTTCGAGGTGGTAAAGCTCACCACCGCATACACAGGAACATCAAAGACGCGTCGGAGGCGAACAACACCAAGAACTAAAACAGAATCAAGAATCACACTCACCGGCGGGCCGGGTGGGGAGCATCTCGAGGTCCCACGGGGGTCCGGTCCGGATGCGCCGCATCCGGGTGTCGACGGCGTTCCGCGCCCGGTGAGCGCATACGGCCGCCCGAGGGGGCTCGGGAGCATCCGCGACCTCGCCGGCGCGGACGGGCTCGGCCGCCTCCGTCATCTCGTAGATGTAGAGCGGCCTCTCCATCGAGGCACGACCCGCCGGTGATGGAGGAAGGTGAGGACGCCCACCACGGTCGCCCCCTCGCGCCGCCAGGCTCCTCAGGGCGGCCAGGACCGAGTCCCCGCCGCCTCCGATGCTGGGACGTGGACACCCCGTAGCCCCAAGAGCTGGGCTTCTCCTTGAACACCCGACCGGTGTAGGGGGGGGGAGGCCGGGCTCGCATTGCGCAAGTAGAACCATTCCCGCTCCCAGCCGGCGTTGTTCGTCGTCATGGTGCAGGGGATGTAGTCGTCCTTGAACTGCCCCCGCAGGGCAAGTGACATCCCGCCGGCGCGCACCGCGCGGCGGGTCCTTGGCTCCGTCGTGGGCTGCGTAAAGAGCTCCACCCGGAAGAGGTGTATCCAGAGCTCCCAGTTGACTGGGATCCCCAGATACCCCTCACAGACGCCCACAAACGTGGCCGCCTGCGAAATCGCGTTGGGCGCAAAGTTGTGCAACTTTACGCCGTAGTAGTGGCACAGCGCTCGCATGAAGCGGCTCGCCGGCGCGTTGAAGCCTCGCTCGTGGAAGCGGATAAAGCTCACCACGTAGACTTCCGGCGGGTTGGGCGCGCGGTCCCCCGCCGGCGGCACTATCCACTCCGCCGGCGGCCATCCTCGTTCGCCGCCGCCGGCGGCGGTGACCAGCTCGCCAAGGGCCAGCGGAGTCACCGTCGACCGCTCCCAGGCGTAGGGGTCAAGGATCGTGAGGGGCGGAGGCGGCGCCATGAGAAGAGGAGAAAGGAATGCGAGAGCGGAGGACGGGAAATGGAAGAAGAGCTCTAATGGCGACGCCGCACGGTGGCGAAAGCGAGGCGAAGACGAAAGCACAGGGGGCTGAAATGGCGGAGCGCTAAGGTAAAAAACCGCCACTTCCCCCTCCCCTCAGATTTATAAGCCGCGGGCGAGCTCTCCGAGGCGGATGTCCCGCGTGCATTAACTGCAGGGAATCTTCTCTTCACGCTGATGAACGGGCCCCACCACGACCGCAGCGGCCACATCACCGCGGACGGGCCATCATCACGGTGAAGACTAGCAGGGACCGAGGCAGGCGGTCACGTCTGCCTGCCACACCGCCCACTACGCGCGCGCGCGCGGCCACAACGCCTAAAAAGGCGCGCCCGCGTTGCGAAACCGCAGCCCCTACTGCGGGGCATTTAATGACCGGGTCCCTTGCAAAGCAAGGAGAACCCTCGAGCGGAGCGAGCCCTCAGCTCGAGACGATGTCAGCCCTCGAAGGGACATCGGCGTGAGAAGGTCGCCCGGGGCCCGCTTGAAGTAAAGCAGGCACCGCGAGCACCCATGCCACGCAAAACCCTCGAGCGGCACGAGCCCCTGGCTCGAGACGATGTCGCCCCTCGAAGGGACATCGACGTGAGAAGGCGTCGCCGGGGCCCGCTTGAAGTAAGCGTGCACCACGAGCACCCATGCCACGCAAAACCCTCGAGCGGCACGAGCCCCTGGCTCGAGACAATATCAACTCTCTAAAAAGGGCACATGCGTGAGAAGGTCGCCCGGGGCCCGCTTGAAGTAAAGCAGGCACCGCGAGCACCCATGCCACGCAAAACCCTCGAGCGGCACGAGCCCTTGGCTCGAGACGATGTCAGCCCTCGAAGGGACATCGACGTGAGAAGGTCGCCCGGGGCCCGCTTGAAGTAAAGCAGGCACCGCGAGCACCCATGCCACGCAAAACCCTCGAGCGGCACGAGCCCCTGGCTCGAGACAATATCAACTCTCTAAAAAGGGCACATGCGTGAGAAGGTCGCCCGGGGCCCGCTTGAAGTAAAGCAGGCACCACAAGCACCCATGCCACGCTGTGCTACCGACCAGCGCCTCGAGGGCTGGCTCGCCCAAACCCCTCGACGGCCGCAAACGCAAAAGACGGGGCCGCCCAGGCGCCGCCCCGCACGGCCCTACTGATCAGAGGTTCGAAGCCTGACCCTCGATGGGTTCAAACAGGCGCCTCAGATCGCAGAGTCAGGGACGACGAAGGCACGCGCATTCGAGCCGTTCCTCGAGCCCGTCGGCTCGAGGGTGCCCCACATGTCGTGTTCGAGAGCCGCCGAGGGCGCCTAGCCGGGGGATCCCACCGAGGGAGAGCTTCCGCGCCCTCGGTCCCTATCGAACGGGACCGAGCCCCACCTAGCAAACCCACGCAAGCGCTTCAATGGACGTGTCTCTGGACCACGCAGCCTACCCTTATCGAACGGGGCATGGGCGTCCACTCGAACCACCCACTAGCAGCTCAAAGAGGAATCCGCAATTCGCGACCCGCTCGATGGGGGTTGTGGAAACCTCACCCTCCGTTCCGCGGAGGGACAGCGAGGGCGCGTTAAGAAACAAGTCGTAAAGCTCTACCCGATCGCCTCAAACGGGCCCAGGCTCGGGGGCTTAACGCACGGCTACACCTCCTTGGTTTGCACCCGCCGGAGACAGCGCCAGCAGCGCGTGCGTCACCGAAGCCGGCTGAGACATTGCCGATGCCGGTTGAAATATGTGCCACGCCCTCTGACCAGTTCTCGCGGTTAACCCCCCCGCAGGAGCATCCACACTCCCCGGGGCTTCGGGGCTAGACCCGCGGGTCCGCTGACGCGGCCCCCCAGAAAGCATTCGCAAAACAAGGAGGGAAGAACGTCATATCAGTAGGTTCCAGCATCTGCGGGAGCCTCAATTGCAAACCCGCAGATGCTCGGGGGCTACTGTCGGGGACAGCCCTAGGGGTCCCCTTAAACAACGGGGAAATCCTCACTTAAAGCCCGCAACAATGCCAAAACACAGTTTGCCTAACCATGCAGGATACGGCCCATGCCGCAGGGACCCCGACGGCCCATCAAGGCGGCCCTCTTGGAGATCCCCTCGAGCAGGCTCCGCCTCGCTCGAAGATGCGCGCCCCCCTCGGGCGGGCTCCGCCCCGTTAGAGGGGTAGCGCTTCCCTCGAGCGAGCTCCACCTCGCTCGAGGGTCCGCTCCCCCTCGAACAGGTCCCGCCTTGCTCGAGGGTCCGTCCCGCCCTCGACCGGGGTCCGCCACGCTCGAGGGCGCCCCTCACGCGTGCGCCGGCCCCGTACACGGGCATTTAACGCCCGACACCGGCGGGACGGCGCCCATCATGCACCCGGGCTCACGCCCCGGTGCCGCCGCACCAACTCCCCAGGGAGGAGCCCATCCCCATCACTGTGGGGGAGGGACCGTGCGCGCGGCCGGTGTCGGTCCCCGTGACGCCGTGCACCTCGCTCCGCATGCGGCTAACGCGCCGAGCCCTCGAAGGGGGGCCGGTTGCACCCTCGATTTACTTTCTTGTGACCCTACAGGGTTAGGTGGAGGCGCTAGGCCGGTGGAACACCATCCCTGCCACTGTAACAGCATGGCCGCCGTCCTCGCGCGTGCGGGCGCACGCCAGACGCTGTAGCAACAACTCCAGCACTGTGAAGCGCGTTGGGAAGGGACGCCGCTTTACCTACTCCTGTGCTCCGAACGGGCCAACGTCAGCACCTCCCTCGAGCCTATCAGAAGACATCTCCACCATCCGCCGCCCTTCTACCCTCGAACCGCCACTGTTCGGGTACAAGATAGGCCATGATGGCCGGATCGCAGCAAGGACCGTCAAGGCGGCCGCCTACTCTACGGCGCGGCGCACCACACTTCCCCACGTAGCTGAATAGTGTGGAACGCATGTAATTCGCTCTCTCCTTGGCCTATAAAAGGAAGACGAACTCCCCCGCCGCAGGGGATAAGGCAAGAAAAACAACAGATAGCACACGGCACACCACGTACTCATTCTCCAATTCTCCCACAATATCTTCAGCCACTCCTCCAGGGAATTGGAAGCCACGCTTCCTCTCTCGCTTTGCTTGTAGCAGCCCCACTACAGGCACCCCCGGTGCTGAGCAATATAGTGCCTTGAGCACACCGCTGCTGGACGTACGGCCCCCTCGGCCGGAACCAGGATAAATCCCGTGTCTCTTATTGCTTAGCATCGACCATTAAGGGATAGACCTCGGCGCTTTCTACTGGTTAGTGTCGGGACCATATTCCGCACCGACAACAAGATTCGTCACAGATTGGAGACACATCTATGACGAAAAAACCAATTTCGTCACCAATGATCAAATCTGACGCCACCATAGTGACCAAACCAAAATCGTCACAAAAACGTCACAAAAGACTAATTGTGACCATTCTGGCGTCTGCAATGACGTTAATGCAACGTCATTGATGACAACATCCCTACTAGTGTTTGACCTAGGAGTTTCCTTGATAGGATTAGGGAAAGCACCAAGCCCCTTTGTCCCATAGTCTCTTGCATTATAGTAGAGGATCTCCTTGTGCAACTCCTCACCCTTGGCCAAAGTCTTTACACAAGATCTTAAGCTTCTCACTTCTTCTTCAAGAGCTTTCACCCTATCATGGTTAGTCTTGGAGGAAGATGCAACATTTTCAACATTAAGCAAGACCTTAGGTTTTTCAATTAGATCATCACATGAGGTGGAGGCATTGATTTTAGTGACTTCTCTAGCATTTGCATGCCCACTAGAATAAATGTTCTCACTAGAAAGCTCAAGTTCTTGATATTTCATCTCCGAGAGCACATGTTCTTTCTTGAGCTTCATATGACTTGACTCAAGAGACTTGTTAAGCATGGTTATGTCGTCATGCTTGACTATTAGCTCATTGTGCTTATCAAGTAACTTGTTGTGGTCATCTCTAAGTGACTTGTTAGACACTACCAAAGCATCATGCTCTTTGCTAAGGTCATTGTGCTTCACAAGTAACTCATCATATGAAAGCTTAAGTTTTTCATGAGTCTCATCAAGAGCTTTGAGCTTACTCTTTTGTTTCTTTATCATGGAGGTGTATTCATCAAGAAGATCTTTAAGAGCAAGCGGTGAGAGATCATCATCACTAGAAGACCCACTACTATCACTATCGCTCACCTTGGAGTGCTTTGCCATGAAGCACATAGGTGGAGGTGGAGGTGGAAGTGGTGGCTCATCATCCATGATAGCAATACCGGCGATCTTCTTGTTCTTGTCCTCTTCACTTTCACTTGATTCACTTGAAGTCTCACCCCCGGTCACCCATTCATTGACCAAGAGAGAACGATGTTCACCCTTCTTCTTGTGGTAGGGCTTGTTTGATGACTTTTTCTTAGATGAGTTCTTCTTGTAGTACTTGGCATCCTTGTCATCTTCATCATTCTTTTTGCTTGAGTTTGACACTCTCTTGTCGGGCTTGGGGCAATCATATGAGAGATGATCATAGCTACCACAATTGTAGCACTTCTGATTGCTTCCCTCACCACTTCTTCTTGATGACTGGAACTTTTGCTTCTTAGGATCATAGTTGTAGCCCTTCTTGCCAATATTGGAGAGCATTCTTGTGGTCTTCTTCATGAGAAGAGCAAGCTTAGCATCATCGCTCTCTGCTTCACTTGAGTCACTTGGATCATCACTTTCACTTGAGGAAGAAGGAGCTTTTTCCTTCATCTTCTTGGACTTCCCCTTTTCACTTGCCTTGAGTGCAAGATCTTTCTTGGCGCTTGAGTGTGAGGTGGATGATTCCATGTCTTCCATCATTAACATCTCATGAGAGCGGATCTTGCTCACAACCTCGGTGATGGTGAGGGTGGTGAAGTCCTTCTCAAAGAGAAGTGCCTTGACGATGTTGTATCTTGGCTTGGGGAGCGTTTGAAGGATTTTCTGGATGATTTCCTGCTCAGAAAGGTTAGCAACATCGAGAGCATTGATACTTTGAATAAGCATCCCCATCCTAGAATACATTTGCTCTACCACCTCATCATCCTTCATTTTGAACTCATTGAGTTCCAACTTGAGCAACTCATATTTTTCCTCACGGATCTTTTTGTTACCCACATGGATTTCTTTGAGTTCCATCCACACCTCATGGGCGGTGGGCAAAGCAAAGACCCGAACAAACAACTTCTCATCTAGCGCCTCAAAGATGTGATTCCTAGAACGTGCATTCCACTTAGCTTCACTCTCGGTAGGAACCGTAGGCAACGGATACATGGTAGTGCGCCACGCATCATGGTGTTGAGCTTGAAGATAGCTAGCCATTCTATGAGCCCAAAAGGTGAAGCGCTTCCCCGCCAACTTAGGAGGGCCATTGCCGCTTCCCTTCCCCATCTCCCTAGGCGGTTAAGCCAAGCAAAAGGGAGCCTAGCTCTGATACCACTTGTAGGATCTAGTCACATAGAAGGAGGGGGGTTGAATATGGGACTTGTTTTGCAAGCTCTAAGAAAAACGAAAACCTTAACCTATCAACTAGTGTTGCCCATACTAAAAAGGTTCTTCCCTACTACTAGAGCACACTAATACAAGTTTCCTTAGCAAATATCACACTAGGAGGCAATAAGACAACCTAGGCAAGATATGAAGCACACAAGCGAAACAAGCTAAAACAAAGACAAAGAAACTTAAGAGCGGAATTGAAGTGCTGAAAGTAAGTGCTAGAAGTAAATAAGAGGGACAAGAGGCGACCAGATTTTTTCCCGTGGTATCGAGAAGTTGACGCTTCCCCCTAGTCCACGTTGGAGCACTTACTTAGAGTATCGCTCCCCCTTGAGTCAGAAAAACACAAGTGCTCACTAAGAGTACCCGTTCTCCATCTCCAGAATGGTGGGTCTCGAACCGTGTACACCAAGCTTGTCTTGAGGCTCACACAAACTCCAAGAGCTCACCAAGAACCCCCAAGTCACCTAGACCGTCTAGGAGCCGTCAGACTCCAAGAGTAACAAGCCCGAAGACCTTCACTTGACCTGAGCACTCAGCTAAGCCATGGATGCACCTTGAAACTCTTGCTCACTAAGAAAGAACACCTCAATGAAGAGGAAGAGAAATCCCAATAGACAAGAACACACTCTCCTTCTCTCCTAGGCTGCAATAGATCTTCAGAGTGGCAAAGGCAGCTCTAGAGAGGCAGGGGGGCTTATTTATAGGCCTAGCAAAGGAGGCTAGCCATTGGAAAAAGTCACCTGAAAAGTTGTATCGTAGGATGAACCGATGGTGCCCCCCTGCTGAGCGTCGGATCATCCGGTCACTCACAGACTCCAATATAGCCATTGAACCAAGAAACCCAGACAATGCACCGATGCTATACACCGACGCCCTGTCGGATCATCCGGTGTTGAAGGCACCACACTTGGGGCAGTACTGTATGATTTGAATCAAGGCGTCGGATGAACCGCTGAGTATACAATCCAAGCGTCGGTTCATCCGATGCTAAAGCAGAAGTCTTGGCGCGTCTCTGTATGATTTAAATGCAGCCGTCGGATGAACCGATGGTCAAGGTGTCAGATCGTCTGATGCTTAAGTGCAGACCCTTGACCAGAACTGTAGCCAAACCCTAAGGCGTCGGATGAACCGATGCCTGTACCGTCGGTTCATCCGACGGTCCATTTTGAATCTGTTGGTTGCAGAACTCATCCGACGCGTGTTAAAACTTGGGCGTCGGATCATTCGACGCTATAAACTTGACTTCAACTCATCTAATTCAGTGCCTTTGAGTTTTCTGTCGATTCTTTTGCTTCAACCTTGTTTCCATGAACTCTCTGAGCTAGATTGCATCCAAGGAACTTGAGTGTGCATATTTTATGGATTTTGAAGTGCATGTTCAAGCTACTAGTGTACGAACCCCTCTTAATAGTACGGTCGAAACTACAAACTAGCAATCCAAGTGTCCTCCATCTCCTTTGCGACACTTGGAACTAACAAAGTCCTTAGCCTTGCAGTCTTCGACCATATTGAGCCCATTAATTCAAATTTAGGGGTCTCATTCCATTCAATACTTGTGACAATAACCCAAATAGAATTCCGCTTCAAAACAAAGGTTAGTCACAAGCATATGGTTGTCATTTATCACCGAAACACACCCTTACCAAAGGTGCGAAAGGGCCTAGATCGCTACAGATGCTCGAGAGATTAGCGAACCATGCTTATTTTTGCTTTCTCAATAGGTACTCGAGGTTCACGCAAATTCCCATTCACCCGGACGATCAACACAAAACAACATTTACATGCCCTTATGAAACGTTTGCATATAGAAGGATGCCCTTAAGTCTATGCAACGCTCCGACCTCTTTTCAACGTTGCACGATGGCCGTATTCTCGGAATTCATCGAAGAAATTGTCGAGGTGTTCATGGATGATTTTTCAGTTTATGGGAAGACATTCGTGGATTGCTTGGCAAACTTGGAAAAGGTCCTCACGAGGTGTGCGGAGGTAGACCTGGTGTTAAATTGGGAAAAGTGCCACTTCATGGTTAAGCAAGGCATAGTGCTCGGACATGTTATATCCGAGAGAGGCATTGAAGTGGACAAGGCTAAGGTAGAGACGGTTGAGCAACTCCCACCTTCGACGGATGTTAAGTCCTTAAGGAGCTTTCTAGGCCATGCCGGATTTTATAGATGATTTATTAAGGACTTCTCAAAGATCACTAAGCCTTTAACGCATCTTCTTCAAAAGGATGTTGCTTTCGACTTTGATGAGAAGTGCCTAGCGGCATTCCGGACCTTGAAAAGTGCGTTGGTGAGTGCTCCCATTATTCAACCTCCGGATTGGAGCCAACCTTTCGAGATCATGTGTGACACAAGTGACTATGCCGTAGTCGCGGTTTTGGGTCAAAGAAAGGAAGGCCGAGTTCACGCCGTTTACTATGCTAGCAAAACTCTTAATGGGGCACAATTAATTATGCCACTACGGAAAAGGAGTTGCTAGCGGTGGTGTTCGCTTTCGAAAAATTCAGATCTTAGATCGTGAACTCGAAGGTCATTGTTTACACCGATCACGCAGCCATCAAGTATCTCTTGGCTAAGAAGGAATCTAAACCACGTTTGATTCATTGGATCCTTCTTCTCCAAGAATTTGATGCTAAAATTCGTGATAACAAGGGGATGGAGAATGTTGTGGCCAAGATCATCACTAAAATTCTTGCTAACAGGCTGCAGAATTTTGCCCTTCAAGTGGTTCATGAGAACCAATATGGCTTTATCAAAGGGAAGACGATTCAAGATTGCCTGGGGTGGGCTTTTGAGTTTTTGCATCAATGCCACCATTCCAAAAGAGAGATCATCATTCTAAAGCTGGATTTTGAGAAAGCGTTTGATTTAGTTGAGCACAGTGCCATTCTTCAGATCATGAAAGCTAAAGGTTTTAGCGATAAGTGGATAACTTGGATTGAGGACATTCTGTCCTCTGCCACATCTTCTGTTCTCCTTAATGGTGTTGCTGGCAAAGAGTTTAAATGTAAGAGGGGGGTCAGGCAGGGTGATCCTCTCTCCCCTTTGCTTTTTGCTATTGCTGCTGATCTCATTCAGGGTGTTATTAATCTTGAATATAGGCAAGGCCGGTTGGCCCCTCCTTTTCCCATTAACCCGAGGTCCCTTTCCCTATCATCCAAGATGCCGATGATACGCTTCTCATTTTACAAGCTTGTGAATCTCAACTTTTGCATCCGAAAGAAATCTTGCAACTGATCTCGATGTCCTCTGGGCTGGTGGTTAACTATCATAAGTCCTGCCTGTTACCCATCAATGTGGATTCTGACAAAATTTCTTCCCTGGCTAATTCCTTTGGCTGCACTGTGGGGGTGTACCCTTTCACCTATCTTGGGCTGCCTATGGGTCTTACCAAGCCCCAAGTTAAGGATTATGCTCCCCTTATTTGTCGGATTGAGAGGAAGCTTTCTGCTAGTTCAATGTTCCTCAATCAGGCTGGTCGGTTACAGCTTGTCAATTCGGTCATCTCTTCTCTTCCCACCTACTTTATGTGCACCCTCAAGCTTCCTGTATCGGTGATTGATATTATTGACAAGCATAGAAAGAATTGTCTCTGGAGGGGTAATGACACTAGGAGAAAAGGCTATAATCTTGCTGCTTGGCATTTAGTTCAAATGCCTAAAGAGAAAGGTGGTTTGGGGGTTATTGATCTCAGTATTCAGAATGATGCTTTGCTTCTTAAGCAGTTGGATAAATTTTACAGGAAAGTCGATGTTCCTTGGATCAGGCTCATTTGGAAGAGGTACTACTCTGAGGTTGTGCCCCACTTATCTAGGGAAAAAGGCTCCTTCTGGTGGAAAGACATTCTTAGACTCAACCCTGTGTTTAGGGGTATTGCCCGTTGCATTCCTAGTAAGGGCGACACCATTGGTCTTTGGGAGGATCTCTTTGCTGGTGTGGTTCACTCCCATTCTCTGCCAACTCTTTTTCAGTTTGCCAAAGACCCCAGGATCTCTCTTTATAAGTTTAGGATGTCGGACTCTTTGATTAACTGCTTCAGGATTCCCATGCCTAGACAGGCTTTCAATGAGTTCATCCATCTCCGGGATTTAATCGACAATTTTAACGCTTCCACTGATAATTCTAAAGATGGCTGGACTTATATTTGGGGGCGGCAGAGCTTTTCCTCCAGAAGATATTATCAATATCATTTCTCCTCCATTTCTACTCCTAGGACTATCCCTTGGCTGTGGAAGTCTGGTTGTATGCCTAAGATCAAGCTGTTCTCCTGGCTTCTCCTTAATGATAGGCTTAATACTCGGAATATTCTGAGAAGGAGGGGCAAGTTCTTGGTGGAAGGGTATAATTGCGTTCTCTGTCTGGACCTCATAGAAGAGACTTTGGATCATTTGTTTTTCTTTTGCTCCTCCTCGGAAGCTAGATGGTTTGCTGTTGGCATTTCCTGGGATGAGGGTGCCGACATTCATGAGAGAATCCTGATTGCTAAACGTCACTTTGGTTTACCATTTTTCATGGAGGTGGTGATGATTGGTGCTTGGTGCATTTGGAATGAACGCAATGATCTGATCTTTAATGGGAAGTTGCCTTGCTTGGCCTCTTGGAAATCTCAATTCAAGAAAGAAGTTTTGCTTCACCTTTACAGAATTAAGCCCTCTTTGAATCCAGCTATTCGCTCCTGGTTGAGCTCTTTGTAATCTTTTGTTTATCCTTTCTGCAGCCTGCTGTTGTTAGCTAGTTCTTTTGTTAGTTTTCCTTAGCCTAACTGCTGGTTAGGCCTTCCCCCTTTTGCTTGCTTGCTTGCTTGCTTGTAAGTCTTCCTGTACTCTTACCTTTTGTCGTAATATTATTTTCGTTGCCGGGGGGCTTTGCCCCACGGTTCTTGTTCAAAAAAAAATCATTTGTCTAGGATGAATCGTGGACAAGATGATAAAGAGCCCATAGAAGATAAGATGAGAGATGACCACCTCTATCGAGTGCTCAGTAAAGACACTTGGATGATTGATATCATTCGAGCGATTCGGAAGATGCCTCTCGATCATCTAGATAAAAACTTCCAAAAGAAGATAATCTCCGAAAGTAGAAAGTACTTTTGGGATGCACCATACCTCTTCAAACTTGGCAATGATGGAGTGATGAGAAAATGTGTGCCAAGAGAAGAGAGGGTAGAAATTCTAAGAAAGTGCCACTCGGCAGAGTACGATGGACACTATAGCCATTTTCGAACCCAAGCAAAAGTATGGTCGAGCGGATTCTATTGGCCGGAGATGCATGAAGATACTAAAAGATATGTTGCATCATGCCCCGAATGCCAAAGAACCAGAAACACCTCTCAAAGAAATTCTATGCCCTTGAATTACAATCTACAAACCGACTTATTCGATGTATGGGGTATAGAGTTCATGGGGAAAAACTCATGCGGATATGAGTATATTCTAGTCATGGTTGATTATGTATACAAATGGGTAGAGGCTATGCCATGTCGTAAAGCTTCCATGGAGGAGTCCATTACTATGATCAAGAATGTGATTTTTCCTTGTTTCGGTACACCAAGAATCTTGATAAGCGATGGAGGAACTCACTTAACCGGGAAGAATTTCAAAAAGTGCTTGTCCAAGTTGGGGATTGAACATAGGGTTTCTACGGCCTATCACCCACAAACCAACGGACAAGCGGAAACGTCAAATAGGCAATTAAAAAGCATCCTCAACAAAACCATTGAGAAGGGAGGCAAGGATTGGTCAAAGAAATTAGACGGAGCTTTGTGGGCTTATCGAACGGCGTTCAAGACACCGATAGGTATGGCCCCTTATCAATTCATCTATGGAAAAGCTTGCCACCTTCCGGTTGGGTTGGAACATAAAGCCTATTGGGCGATTAAAGAGATGAACCTTGATCTCGATGCCGTGGTGGTGAAACGAAGAATCCAAATAAGCGAGCTAGAGGAGATGAGGTTGAAGGCGTATGAAAATGCAAGCATATACAAGGAGAGAATCAAAAGGTGGTATGATAAAAGATTGAAAAAGAAAGAGTTTAAAGAAGGAGATAAGGTCCTCCTCTACAATTCGAGGTTTAAAACCTTCGGAAAGGGGAATTGCAAAGCAAGTGGGACGGACCTTATGTTGTGCATTCGGTGCTCTCCAACGGAGCGGTAACCATTATGGATATAAAAGGCGATCAATTTATGGTGAATGGTCAACGACTTAAGGTTTACTACGAACCCGACGTTGTGCCCCTTCACCATGTTGATGTCTTCACCATGGAAGAAGAGCCCGAACGTCCCGCCTAGGACGAAAAACAAGGCATGGATTTTTGTAAACAGTTTTTCTTTTAATTTTCAGGAGTTTCTCGCGAAGATTTACTGGGACAACTTTTTCCCATGGGCTAAGGAGGCGAAAAAAGGGCGGTGCACGAAAAATCGGACCGGCCCGGCCCCCGAGACAGGGTGGGCCGGCCGGCCCAGTCCGACCGGCCTAGGTGGGTCCCGGTGGTGGTCAATCCCGGTTTTTGCCCGAATTGCTCCTTTTCGACTTCCTTCTTCGGTCAGAAAATTTTAAGGGAAGTTTAAAAAAAGGAAAAGGAGGTTCCTAGGGTTTTTCTCTTCGGACTATTTATTTGGCCGAATTGGGAGCTCGGGAATCAATCCCTTCAAGCAATATTTTGCACCCACACAGCAGCCATTGTGTCCCCGAGGAGCTTAGAGTTGAAGCAAGAAGCCAAGGAGCCATCGATGGAGGAGGCGAAGCGATGCAAGCTCAAACTACCCGTCGAGATCAAGAGGACCGCCTGCATCCGTTGCGGAGGGCGTATCCCGACCGGACTATTGCATCTCGCAACCCCGTCGAAGGAGAGAAGGTCCCTATGCCCGTTCGAAGGTCGGCACGCATCCAAGGCATGAAGCGGAAGGACTACAAGGAGGTGTCGCCCGAGCCTAAGGACTATGGGGGTAGCGACTACTCCGACGATCGTAGCCCGAGCTCGTGGGAGGCCGCCGGAAGAGATGATAACGATCTTTACATTTGGGAAGAGGTGCCCAAGGCGAAGACTCCCGAAGGCCCCAACGGCGGCAGTGACGACAATGGTGGTGGCGACGACGGCGACGACGACAATGGTGGTGGTGATGACGGCGGAGACGATGGCAATGACTACCCATTCGGATTGCATCCGATGTGTTGTGCGGCTTGCCATCACTCCATTGCGGATCTCTACGCATCGGTCGGCGAATGTCTCCAAGCCATGGAGGCGATGAGGGAGCGTTTGGAGGATTTGGAGCGTGTAGTTGAAGACGACTACAAGTTCCTTAACCGCAACGTGCGCAAACTTTTTGGCATGGTTGGGAACATGAGAGGCAAGTTGTGCAATAGTTGCGGGAAGTACCACTAGGTCTAGTTTTTCCCCTTATGAATTTTATAAGATACGACGAGGACGTCGTACGTTTTTAGCGTGGGGGAGAACTAGCTAGTTAGCCTTAGCTTTTGAGCTTCAAGTTTAGGTTCGGTTTGATTTTCGAGAGAGTCTTAGAGTTTAAAGAGTCTCAGTTTTCGATTGTGTTTTTAAATTTTTGCAAGTTTGAAGTGTCTTAAATTAGTGTTGAGTCAAAGAAAATCGAAAAAAAGAATCTTTATATATTTTGTGTTTTGTGTGATGCTTATCTTTATTCACTTGTTTGTTTATCTTTGATTCTTGATATATGAACATAAGTGTGTGGTTCGAAAAACATTTACCGTGGTGCTTAGTGGAATTGCTACTACTTAAAGTACCCGTACCACACTTCAATCTTGAGCTTCACATGTTAGTTGTGCTATGTTCAATGCTAAAAGTTTGAGGATTTCAGTTCTGAAAATTATCTAAAAACCCTTGTAATAAAGGTTAGCAAAACCTCTTTTTCTAAGTTGAGAGTAAGAAAAAAATCCTATACAAAGCTAATTTATTTTGTGCTCCACCATAAGTGTGATAAGCACGATGAGTTAGGCTAGGATCCTTCTCTCTTGGGAGTTTTAATTTCGAGCAATGATCATGTTCTTGTGCTTATCTTTTGTTGCTAGCCTCGTCATGCATTCGGTAACGTGACTTTCACATTGGAAATTCCGTACCTCGCCGAATTCCATACCCAACCCTATACATCTCTTTTGTACATCGCATTCCTTGAACACAACCTATTTTCAAAAGTTTCGTCTTGTCTCTAGCATGATTTATTTAAAATTTCAGATTGTATGCATGCAAGAAAGAGAGGAGTTGAGAGCTTTGAAAAGTTGTCAAGAGAAGGAAAAATAAAGAGAAAAGTATGAGTATGGAAAAGAAAGAAAGAAAGAAAAAATATATGAGAATGAAAGAATGAAAGGAAAAGAAGAGAAAGAGAAAAGAGGAGTGGGAAGAAAGATATGAGAGGATGAATCAAGTGGAAGAAAAAATAAAAGTGTAAGGAAGGATGTCACGTTGTTGAGAGACGAAACTTTCACTCTTTTTCCAACCATGTGCAATCCGACAACGAGGACGTCATCGGTGCCTCGTAGTCATAATTTTTTGCCCTTGAACATGTCCACCATTATAAATCTTCTCATCCTTGATATCCCTACATATGGATTAATTCTCATGATCATTGGCTTTGAAAGGTAAACAACCATTAGAGGAAGTTCTCAGTTTGACAATACTTGTGTTGATTGCACTAGCCCTACCTATAGCTCCACTTTACATGTTATATGAGAGACTTATGGGAGGTGAGAGTTTTATAAAATTGGTTTAGGATAGCCACCTCATATGAGTGACTTGAGAGAGCTTGGAGAAAGGTTTTTGTCTAATACTTGTTGCAGGAATTTTGTTTTTGAAAATCATAAAAACCCTCCGATGGAAGCAAAGAAGTAAGCATGGCTGAGATTGAAGCCTTCGAGTGAAGAGTTTGAGTTGTGGGGTAAAATCTTGACGTGGTAAAGATTCTAAACGCCCATGTTTATGTTTGATGACCATTACTTTATGTTTATGTATTAAAGACGAAAGGATTGACTAACTTGTGAAAAAGGATTAGCGGTACACGATTACAACACTTTGGACGAAGTTCTTTTACGAGTACTTTCTCGAGGATGAGCAAGAGCTAAGCGTGGGGGAGATGTTGACGGTGTATTTTGGTACACCAAGCATGTTCATTACACTTTGGTTTGGATTTGATTATGGAACTAACCCGCCACTAGGCAGACTAATCATATAACAAGTTCATCTATGTGCATGCATTTGGAAGTGTTGTGTTTATGTAGGAAAACATGGACATAAAGGACGGATTCACAACAAGTTCAAAGGAGCATTTACGGAGTCTTGTCCGTGTTCATGAGCATGATGAAATCACTTCCAATGGTGGCAAGGACCGAAGTGCTACGAGGAACACCCCCGGGGATTGAAGCGTAAAAGACCGAACTTCATGTGCGGAGAACCTCCATCTTGGACGCGAGGATGACATCGTCAAAATCATGAAAGAGGAGGGGGCAAAGTGCATAATCACCTGAGGACCTACGGGAGCGAAGGGACGACCAAACCAGGCCAAGATGGGCCTGGGCCGGTCGGCCCAGGCCGGCCGGCCCAGCCCACTCGGGGGGTCGGTTCGGCCCCCCTTTCCTTGCACCCGAAGGATCTTCAACCCTAAAACCCTGGAGGCGCCGCCATTCAACGGGGAGAGAGCCATTCGCACCAGGAGGCCATCCGCAAGCTAGAGAGAGAGGAGAAAGATCTCCGGAGGGAGATCAACCACCTCGAAGGAAGCACCCACAAGTGGAGAAGAAGGAAGACACCGTCAGAAGGGAAACCATGATCAACGGTGCTATGTCTAGCACCTTGATGGGGTAATCTCCTTATTCGTCCATGGGTTTTTAATTTATCTTGAGATGTAATCATACTTTGTCGGATTATCTATCTATCATCTTGTGTTGAATATACTTTAATGCTTAAGGTTAGCTACCATGCCGTAAAGGGAGTAAGACCTCCAATGCTTCCTTGGATCCATTCAATAAGTCGTGTCCATCATAGGTCTAGTCATGAATACCTTCGCGTAGTGACAGTACGAGAGGAGGGAAAGGGCGAAACTGTGGTCACAACCCCCGATAGATTAGATTGGTTTTCATGTTTAAAGCGATTGCATGCTCTAGTATCGTAGACCCGTGGGCAAGTGTCTTTTATCTTGATATCTTGATCATTTTCTCTAGTGTAGTTTAGTTGTTTTCTAGTTTAATCATAGTTAAGATTTGAGTAGCTAGTGTGTAGAGGTAGATCGAACGCTTGTAATCCCCTTGCTCCGCGGATTGACAAGAACCTTGGAAATCCCGTGGTGAAAAAGGTGTGGGGTCCGTACGCTTGCGGATCGTAGAGGGATACACCTTTTATCCGTCAACAGTGGTCATCTCTCATCTTGTGTTCTATGGGCTCTTTATCATCATGTCCATGATTCATCCTAGACAAATGATCGACCACAACATTCTCCACCCCCATCTTTTCATGAATTTCAACATCAAACTTCTGGAGAAGAAGGATCCAACGGATCAAACGTGGTTTAGCATCCTTCTTAGCCAAGAGATACTTGATGGCCGCGTGATCGGTGTAAACAATGACCTTCGAATACCACTGCTAGCAACTCTTTCTCCGTAGTGACATAATTTAGTTGTGCCTCATTAAGAGTTTTACTAGGGTAGTAAACGGTGTGAACTCGGCCTTCATTTCTTTGACCCAAAACCTCTCCTACGGCGCAGTCACTTGCATCACACATGATCTCGAAAGGCTGGCTCCAATCCGGAGGTTGAATAATGGGAGCACTCACCAAAGCACTTTTCAAGGTCCAGAATACCGGTAGGCACTTCTCATCGAAATCAAAAGCCACATCCTTTTGAAGGAGATGCGTCAAAGTCTTAGTGATCTTCGAGAAGTCCTTAATAAATCTTCTATAAAATACGGCATGGCCTAGAATGCTCCTTAAGGACTTAACGTCCGTCGGAGGTGTGAGTTGCCCAACCGTCTCTACCTTAGCCTTGTCCACTTCAATTCCTCTCTCTCAGATATAACATGTCCGAGCACTATGCCTTGCTTAACCATGAAGTGGCACTTTTCCCAATTTAACACCAAGTCTACCTCCGCACACCTCGTGAGGACCTTATCCAAGTTTTCCAAGCAATCCATGAACGTATTCCCATAAACGGAAAAATCAACCATGAACAACTCGACAATTTCTTTGATGAATCTCGAGAATACGGCCATCATGCAACGTTGAAAAGAGGCCGGAGCGTTGCATAGACCGAAGGGCATCCTTCTATATGAAAATTTTCCATAAGGGCATGTGAAAATTGTTTTGTGTTGATCATCCGGGTGAATGGGAATTTGCATGAACCCCGAGTACCCATCGAGAAAGAAAAAATAAGTGTGGTTTGCTAATCTCTCGATCATCTCGTCGATGAACGGTAGGGGGAAGTGATCTTTTTCGTTGCTTTGTTTAGCTTTCGATAATCGATACACATCCACCATCCGGTCACGGTTCTTTGCGGTATCAACTCATTCTTCTCATTCTTCACCACGGTTAAACCTCCTTTCTTCGGTACACAATGTACCGGGCTCACTCATTTGCTATGCGGAACCGGGTAGATGATTCCGGCATCAAGTAGCTTGATGACGTCTTTCTTTGCTACCTCTCGCATGGCATGAGTTAGCCTCCTTTGGTGGTCCACTACGGGCTTACATTGGTCTTCCATTGGTATACGATGACTGCATAAGGCTGGGCTAAGACATTTGAGATCATTGATCGAATATCCAATCACTTAATTCAGCAACTTCTTATTTTCTTTGGGACTCAACTCGTCGCTCACGATGACTAGATAAGTCTTGTCTGGGCCCAAAAATTCATACTTCAATCCTTTGGGCAAAGGTTTAAGGTCTACCTCGGGCACTTGTGGCTCCTCGGGTTTAATTTCTCCTAAGTCCTCAAATTTTTCTTCCTCCACGCTTACATTTGTGGTTCTAATCCTTTTGTTGCTTCATCTAGTTCTTCATCTTGTTGATCATTAACTTGATTCTCCATCGCCCTTTGCAGCGGGTCTCTAAGGGTTTTAACAAACAAAGACTATCTACCTCCTCTACTTCGTCTTCGAGAGGAAAAGGTGAAAGGTGTTTAGAAACGCAAAGAAATTATACGTGTACTTCTTTCCATTAAGGTTCATTGTTACTTTGCCTTTTCCGGCATCCAACACGGCATCAAACAACTTTAGAAAGGGCCTACCTAGGATTATGTGATCATGATTATTATGGTAAGCATAAATAACATAGAAATTGGTTGGTATACATTTTCCAGAGATCTTTACACTCATGTTGCAAGCAATACCTAGAGGTGAGGACCAGGAGCATCCCGGTGTTCGGTGGATGACGGCTCCTCAGTGATGAGTGATTGACAACGGGTGTTGGACTGACTCTTGGCTCAGTGCGTAGGTGTAGGCTGCGGCCTAGTTCGTGTTGTTGCAGGTGAAGAACGGGCGCGAAAGGTCTTCAGCCTTGAGGGGCCTCCGGGAGATGGAGAGACAAGTAGGCTCGGTTCGAGGGACCCGGTGGACAGCGGGACTAGGTGCGAGCCACATGGTGGCGAGACGAGAAAGACGAAGTCGTGGACGATCGAGCTGGTGCACGGTGGCGGTCGAGTCAAGAGGATTGGCGGGAGGCCGGGCCGAGCACGCGGGGTTTGGGGGTTTGCCCACAAAACCATCGGAGGACGGTTTCTTGGTTTGGGCCTCAAAACCAAGTCCGGAGGCCCAACACGATGGTGACAGGATCCGGGCGTGTCGGGAAGCTTCGAAGCGGAGGACATGCGGCGGGATCGCATGGCTTGCGTCGGGAGGACGCGGGGTGCGGCGAAGGCGTGGCCGTCCGATGGCAAGACCCACAAACATTACATAAATGCCCTTGCGTGGGTTGTATCGCCAGTAGTTGAGTTAGGGGTAGTCGAGTTAGTTACCACACTGGCGGGACCCGATATATAAGCCATGAGTGTGGGTGGATGGCTCCCTCTCTCCGGGCCTTAGGGTTTCATTTCCCCCCTTTGCTTTCTCTTTTTCTTAGACTATTTTCTCCACTATTTTCGTCTAGGCTAGCATGAGAGCTTCATGAGAGATTTGTTGAAAGGGATGGATGTTAGCGCGGCATGCTTGACCTTGCGAATCATTCCGGGTATGTATAGAAGATTCGGCGTTGTGATTCCCGTGGTCTTTTTCGTGCATGTTTTTGGTGCCTTTGTTCTTGGTGTGATTCCGCGGATTTGAGTGGGTTTCTTCTCGGAATTTTGAGGGAAACATGGATGGATGTCTTGTGCATCTTTGTGATTGATCTTGTGCCCTCAAACGCCGGGAAACCACTTCGATTCAAAGACTTTCGGTTGGAGCTCTAGTTTTTGGTGGTGTTCAAAGGATCCGCGATTCCCAGTGATTTAGGAAGTTAGGAGGCGAGATTTTTGGGGTATAGCATCTTTGTTTGACGCTTTTCTTGTCCCCAAACTCTTGTCTCAACAGATTCTACCGTTTGGGAAATCCGGTGATGAGTTGGAGGAGTTGACCTTCGGGGTCGAGCAGTTTTTGCCTCTGTACGTGAGGCGCGGACAGTCCGCGTGTGCCTGGCGGACAGTCCGCGGGTACAGTGTTCTTCGCGTGTTCGTCGTGTTCTTGCTGGTCTTTGTTTTCGATCTGTTTTGCTTTAGGTTTTTGTTGCAGCCGGTTTGCGGACGGTCCGAGCTTCAGTAGCGGACGGTCCGGATCTGGTGCGAACGGTCCGCCCAGTCCTCGCGGACAGTCTGTTTTTCCCGGTTGGTCTCTGGTGGTTCTGTTGGCTTTTACAGACTATCCGCGGCTCCTGGCCGGACTGTCTGCGTGACCCATGCGGACTGTCCGCGGCTCCTTGCCGGACTGTCCGCGTGGCCAGTGCGGACCGTCCGCCCCTCCTGGCCGGACAGTCCGCTAGTGCCTGGCAGCTTTGCTCCTTGGTTCGATTCCTCTCTCCTTTGTTTCATGCTTCCGCGTGTGCTTCAAGGAATCGTTCCTAAGACTTGAGGTTGATCCATAACCTTGTTGTCTTGGCGATTGGTGTGTGATTCGATCCATCGCTCGTGTGTGACCAGGATTTGTCTAGGGTATAGGCCGGGTTCTTTGAGAAGAATTTTTACCGGCTCTTATTCACCCCCCCCTCTCTAGTCGCCATCCGATCCTTCAATTGGTATCAGAGCTTGGTGCCGGATTCATGGTGACTTTGACAAGTCTTGAATCCTAAGATGGCGTACGTTGAGCGGGGTGGTTCGATGGGAAGGGTTACCACAAGTGGGCGGCCCGAATGATGATCTTTCTTCGTGGCAAGTTGTTGGATTTCATTGTGCTTGACAAGACCTATGCTATTCCGGCGGATATCCACACTCTTATGGTGACCGATGCCGGTGCTAAGGCCAAGTATGAGGCAAATGCAAAAGCCGTTGATCACTTGATCCGAAGCTTGTGTGATCCTGAGTTTGAGCGTGTTCGCCATTTGAGTCTTGCCTGGCAAATTTGGGAGAAGTTGTTGGTTGCTCACAGTGGTGATAACCATGTGAAGGCTCGCCTCTTTGTTTCTTACTGGATGCAATATGAGAACTTTACTCAACTTCCCGGTGAGGACATTGATGCGATGTTTCAGAGGTTCACCGCCATCGTGAACAACATGAAGGCTAATGTTGAGGATTTCCCTTACACCGAGCATGTTCAAGCTTTGAAGCTTTTACATATCTTGGACAAAAATGTTTGGGGTGCTAAGGTTGAGGCCATCAAGGAGTCCGGGCAATACTTGACCATTGAGTTGGATGATCTCTTTTCTAAACTCAAGTCGTCTGAGGTTGAGAGGAAGTTGCAATCCAGGCATGAGGGCTCGACTGATCATAGTCTTGCTCTTGTGGGTGGATCAAAGGGCAAAGCCATCACTAACCCTTCCTGTCGACAGTTTTCCTTGTCTTCTCTCATGTCCATTCCAGATGATGAGTTCGATGTGCTGAGTGAGGAGGAATTGGCCTTGCTCTCAAGGAGGTTTGATCGACTACATGAGAACCGGAGGAATGCAAGGCGGAGCTCAGGGACATGCTACAAGTGTGGCAAGCATGGACACTTCATCACCGAGTGCCCCGAAGCGGAGGAGAACAAGTACAAGATGAGCGAGTACAAGGCGCACCCGAGGCGTGAAGACAAGTACTCCTCCAAGGGCAAGCACTACAGCAAGTCCAAGAGCAAGGACAAGGACAAGCGACGATCGAGCAAGGGCGGCCACAAGAAGGACAAGGCAAGAGCCATGGTGGCCGGTGCAAGCGACGTCGACACAAGCTCAAGCGACGCGCATTCAAGCTCAAGTAGTGAGGATGAAGACGCCGGGAGGCGCTAGGGCAAGAAGAATGCAAGCCGGAACCTCAGTGGGTTGAGCTGTGTGGCACTTGGAGGCTTTTGTAGCATGGCCCATAGCTCAAGCAGCAAGAAGGGCGAGAAGGAAGACACTGACTCCGACTCAAAGGATGAGGTAAACCGTGACTCCGACGCTTTGCTTGCTGAGATCACTAGGTTGAATGGCTTGATTGACAACCGTGATAGTGTGTTCAGGGATGCCAAGAAGATGAGGAAAGATCTTAGGGCTCAACTTGAGAATGCTAGTGAGAAAGTAGGAGAGTTAGAGTCTAAATTGCTTGAATTGAAACTTGAGAATGACTCTTTGAAACTTACTCCTACCATGTCTGATGATGTTGAATGTCCTGAATGTGATGCTTGGTTGAATGAGATCAAATTTCTTAATGAGAAGAATGCTTCCACTTTGGCTAAACTAGATGCTCTTAGGATTGAGTATGATGAGCTTAAGGCTAAACCCACTTTGCTTGGTTCTTGTAAATCATGTCCTACTATGCATGCTAAGCTTGTTGATGCTCGTTCTACCATTAGCACTTTGGAAGCTTCTTTGAAATCTCCTATTGTCAATGCATGCACTAGTTGTGATGAAGTTACTTTGCGCAATCTTGAACTTACTTCCCGTTTGGATGTCATCTATGAGGAGAATTATTATTTGAGGAAGGTGTTGGGTTGGTTGTCTGGGAAGGAACCTCAATTGAAAATCATGGTTGAGGAGTTCAAGAGAGCGGATGGTCGTGGTTTGGGTTTTGAGAAGTTGGGTGAGAAAGTGGGAGAAAACAGTGGGGAGAGTGTGTATGAGAAGTGTGTTGAGTCCACCCCCAAGTTTGAGGTGATCGGAGACATCCAAGTCCCACTTCCAAAAGCACCCAAGAACTCTTTCACACCAAAGCCCAACCACCTTTGCAACAAGCTTGACACAACCAAAGATCCACCCAAATTCCCACCTAAAGCAAATGACTTCCAAAAACTGGTGAAGTTTGTGAGTGAGAAGGGTGTGAAGCCTAGAGAGAAGCCAGAGTCAAAACCAAAACCCATCCCCTTCAGGTGTGAGTATTGTGTCAAGGAGAGGCATCTAGCAGAGTTTTGCTACAAGAGGAAGAGGGATGAGAGGTTTGCTAGGGAGCAAGCAAACTAGGACAAGTATCGCCAGTCTCATGCACTACAAGGTTTTGTATCAAATTCAACGCCTCTGAATTGCAACGCTGAAAATTTGGTTGGTATAGATTGTTGTTTTGCTACCATTCTTAAAAAGTGTAGCGATACGTGTTGTTAATACAACGGTTTTGAAGGTGTTGCAAAGCTTTGTTGCATTTGGGTGACGATATTGCAATGGTGTCAAATAGTTGCACTAGAATTGACTTTGGTTGCAATTCTGTGGTAGTACGGCAACCACATTTGTGTTAGTTGCATATAGTTGTGACTATTGCTTCTCTTGTGTGGTGTTGCATAAATTATCAAAGCGTTGCAAATTATTGAAGCTTAATGCAACAAGAACTCTTGGAGGCGAAGAAAAAGGGAGGTTGAATTGCAACATATATTTACAGTTGCAATATACTTAGTTGGTTTTGCAATTGAAAAACTTTATTGCAACAAGATGCTTAGCTTCGAAGCGAAAATTGTGATCTACTGCAACGTTTAGGTGTTGTTGCAATATGTACTTGGAGTGTTGCAACAAGTTAGAGTCTAGTCTAAGTTGGATTGGGCCTTATCTCGGGCCTACACGTCAGGAGGGGGGTGATCAACCTTGATCTCTCGACTCCCACACGGCGCGCTTGGGGCACGGCATGGCATCTAGACTCCTCGACGTGGTTTGCTGCGCACGGCCAGGTCAGGGCGACGTACTGCTGCCGCTGCTCGGCTCTCGACTCCTTAGACGACAGCTGCTGCGCACGGGGCCGGGGTGACAAGGGCGACAGTCTCCGCTGTTGGGCATCTGGACTCCTCCGACAGGTTGCTGCGTAGGGGGTGATTTCTGCCCTAATCGCTGGCTGTGGCACGCCCTGCATCGTCCACGTCGATCGATCGATCAGACAAGGCGTCCTCGAGTCGCGTCGAAAGATACGAGCAAGATCATCATGGGTTGCACATATATTTGAATTATATGTATGTAAATACGCAAGCTGAAATTGGTGATCATTCATCTTCATTACGCAGATGTCAGGCGATGATAGGAGTTGGATGCTCTTGCCTCGTGGTTCGTCTGAGTGGTGGAAGAAATTCCCGGAGTTTATGGACAGGACATTCAGTGGCACTTCGAGTGGTGGAACTGCAGCATGTCCTTGCCCTAGATGTCTGTGCAATGCACATAAAACACGGGCTATGCTTCAGAGTCATGTCCTTTCAAGAGGGTTCGCTGAAGCTTTTATCAAGGAAGGGGAAGGTTCAGCTGATGTGGTATTTCACAATGATGATGCTGGACCTAGTGATCTACAAGTACACAATGACGACAACCCAGCAGCAGCAGATGTACAAGTACAGAACGATGATGAAGATGCGCCACATGATTGTGGAGTAGACAATGAAGAAGGCGATGCATCGAGTGAATATGATGGGTCCAGTCATTTGATTAAATCCCTAATCAGAGGAGAGACACGAGGAGAGATCAGTGATGAAGATGGGACAAGGAACGACCAAGCCAAGGTATTCTTCAAGTTACTACAGGAGGCTAAAAAGGAATTATATCCAGGTTGCGAAGATGGTACGAAAATATCTTTTATTGTGGAACTTTTCCAGCTTAAGTGCATGTATGGGATAAGTAACAAAGCATTGGAGGGGTACTGTTTCTGATATCAAAGTTTTTCCCTAAAGGTCATTGTGTCCCAGACACAATGGAGAAAGTGCAAAGGGTGGTTCATGATCTGGGCTTGGACTATATCAAGATAGATGCATGCGCGAATCATTGTGTGTTATTTTGGAAGGAATACGAGAAGCTGGACATATGTCCCAAATGTAAAGCATCTAGGTGGAAAACAGATGATAAGGATAAGAACCATGGTGGCCATTTGGACGATGGTGAGGATAAGAACCGTCGTCATGTCCCCAACAAAATCCTTCGGTACTTCCCTCTCACACCTCAGCTACGCAGATTGTACATGTCAGAGAGGACATCCACAGAAATGCGTTGGCATGATGATGGAAGAATAAAAGACGGGAAACTACGTCATCCTGCTGACTCCATGGCATGAAAGCATGTGGACAATACTTTTCCATTTTTTAAAGAAATACGCAACATTCGGCTGGGTCTTGCTTCTGATGGTTTCAACCCATTTGGTATGCAAAATGTTACTTATAGTTGTTGGCCTGTTATCCTAATACCTTATAATTTGCCGCCTTGGTTTTATGAGAAACAATCTTATTGGATCATGTCGATGTTAATACCTGGCAAGAAAAGTCCTGGAATGAATATCGATGTTTACCTGAGGCCCCTCATTGAAGAGTTGAAGGAGTTGTGGAATACTGGGGTTGATTGTAGGGATTTCAAGGAGAAGGAAAACTTTACACTAGGTGCAATGCTGCTTTTGACAATCAATGAGTTCCCTGCATATGCGATGCTTTCTGGTTGGAGCACAAAAGGAAAATTTGCATGTCCTTACTGTCACAAGGATACAGATTATTTATCGTTGAAACATGGGAAGAAGTACTGCTACATGGGAAATCGTAGGTTTTTTCCCTTAGACCATCCATGGCGAATGAACAAGATGAGTTTCAACAATGAAGAGGAAACCAGGGAAGCTCCAGTTCCGCTGTCTGGTCAAGTTGTATTAGACCAATATGCAACTTTTGATCAAGTGAAATTTGGAAAGGACATATCAAAAAAGAGTAAGCGTGATGAAGATGCAAGATGGCACAATTAGAGGAAGAAGAGTATTATTTGAGCTCCCCTACTGGTCTTCTTTGCTCATAAGGCATAATTTGGACGTGATGCATATTGAGAAAAACATATGCGAGAGCATATTAGGGACTTTGCTTGAAATTGAAGGAAAATGTAAGGACAGCGAGAATGCACGCCTTGACATGGAACATCTTGGGATAAGGCAAGATCAACATCCTGTGATTGAAGATGATGAGTACACCTTGCCAGCGGTGTTGTACTCTCTAGACAAGGATGACAAGAGGATTTTATGCCAATTTCTTCAAGGTGTGAAGATGCCTGATGGGTTCTACTCCAATTTGAAGAGATGTGTTGATGATAAAACATGTAAGGTGTTTGGACTCAAAACTCATGACTACCATATTATTCTACAAAAACTACTGCCCTTGGTCATTAGAAGGATTTTGCCAGAAGATGTTGCCAGGCCATTGATTGAGCTCAGTAGGTTCTTCAGTGCACTTTGTTCAAATGAGTTGGTGCCATCAGATCTTGACAAACTAAGCACTTCAATTAAAGAGACTATTTGTCGGCTTGAGATGGTTTTTCCGCCTGTATTTTTTGACATAATGATTCATTTGCCAGTCCACCTAGCTGAAGAGGCTAAAGTAGGAGGGCCCGTGTGTTACAGATGGATGTATCCAGTAGAGAGGTATCCACGTACTGTTAAAGGATATGTCCGGAACAAGGCGCAGCCAGAAGGATCAATAGTCGAGGCATACATAGCTGAAGAGTGTCTTACATTTTGCTCTCGATTCTTCGACATTGACACCAAGCTAAGTCGAGCTGATCTTCATGAAAATACAGTTGTGAACGAGCCTCCAAATAGGCTAAGCATATTTAGTGAAATTGATTACAAGAGGAGAGGAAATAAGATTAAGAATTTGGAGAATCCTGAACTTCATAATATGAGGCACTACATAATTACTAATTGCGATGAAGCCAGCAAATGGGTAGAGTAAGTCGCAATTTTTGCCACTAAATTTATCTATTATCTCCTTGTTTGTGGTGTCAACTACTAATTTGGTGCACTATGATGTAGGGAGCATAAGGCAAAACTAAAAAGGGTTAGTCAAGTTAACCTTAAAAAACGACACAAGGACCACTTTGTAAGATGGTTTGAAATCGAGGTATGGATCAATAATATTTTATTTTTTAATACTCCACTTTATGATCAGGCCAATGTAGTAATTAGCTAGTAGATGTCTAAGTTTATTTAACAATTGCAGATAGCAAAACTATACGAGAAAGGGGAAGTATGTAAACTGATGCATGGCCTTTCTCAAGGACCTGACCCTCGAGCTCGTGTGTTGAATAGAGTGCATATCAATAACTGGCTATTTCGGACAGCTGTGACAGACAAAAGCCTCGTCACACAAAATTCTGGTGTGCTTGTGAAGTCTGAGAATAGAGACATGATCTGGTATGGAGTCATTAGAAATATAATGTCGTTGGAATTCCAAGAAGCAAAAGAAGTTATATTGTTTCAGTGCGATTGGTATGATGTGCCGACTACCAGTACCAGCAGAAGCAAAGGGTACTCTAGGGATAAATTTGGTATTATTGACATTGCTACTTCCATGTTTAGATATTCAGATGAACCTTACATTGTTGCTTCAAATGTTGAACCGGTGTTTTATGCCCCAATCGTGGACAAGCCGGGATGGTCTAGTGTTGTTTTGGTCAGACCAAGAAATTTGTTTTCCATGCCAGAAACTGGAAATGACGCGGATGCACTTGATGTGGGAATTAAAGAAATGATTGAATCAGGCCGAGGTCAAGAATTATCAAGCTGGTCAAGACAGGATAGGGCTGGCACAACTGGTTCAGCCGCCATTATTAATCAAGTGCGTAGCGAAGCAATTCCAGAACCTGATGATGACTACATTGGTCATGATGAATGTGACGATGAGGACACCTACATTGATGATGGGGTTATTGCACCAGCCATGGAAGACAATGCAGAAGATGATTTCTTTGTTTGAAGACAATTTTTTCGTACACATGTCGAACTTTATTATTTTTTTCGTACACATGTCGAACTTTATTATTTTTTATTTTCAACTGATCAAATGGTGTTGTTGCATTAAATTATTTTCAACTGATCACATTAAGGAGCAGTGATTATAACTCTCAGATGACAATATAGTGGCCACTAGAATATTGCAAAAGTGGATTTGCATCTCACATAACATCAAGTAGTACTTAACAGCAAGTAGTAAATAACACCAGCAAAAGTACTTAACACCAGATCCCATTAATGACCACTTTAACATCGAGTACTTAACACACCAAGGCACAAGTCATACTTAGAGGACACATATTTATCTATATTAACATAACTTAGAGCAGCCTAAGAGGTGGATTGCTTCAGTTCATAGAGGTGGACTACGCCTCGTCGTCCAGTTCCTTCTGAACGTCTTCAACCAGGGTCTTCATCCTCTCATCGACAAACTTGTTGAACTTGTAGTTCATTCCCTGAACATACTTGTTCAACTTGGAGTTCATTCCCTCCACATGGTCTTTGAGATCTGTCTGTGCAATCTCAATGTGGAACCGAACAAGCTCAGGTACACCAGTTAGAGGACCACTGGAATCAGAAGAAGTAGTGTCATTACTTGATGTCTCATACACTTTCTGCAAGCATGGAATTAACATAAGTCAGTTAGAATACAAGTATTGTGCAATTAACATAGATCATAACATTCAGGAACATAAGTCAGTTTGACATATATCTGAAACTTTTAGTTAAATAGTAGTTGTAGTTAAGTAAAAATCATAGAAAAGAGCATTCAACCTTCAAACCTATCTAGTATTCCCATAGGTTTGACATAAAAAACAGGAACATGCATTTCGTTGAACATCTACCAAAAATAATAAACCTGGCAAAAGAAATTAACTAAAGCATTTTTTGGTAGAAAAAGAGCATAATCAAGTTGTCAGATCTGTCTAAAGGGTAATGAATGTTGGCAAAAGAGGTGAACCCATTATCATTACTCATTAACAACCTTATTAATAATTTGAGTTGATAATGAACATCATGAGCTGTTAACAAGTTCAGTTATGCTTTTTCTATCTAATTGTCTAACAGATATACAAATTTGGTTCAAACAAAGCGAATAAGTTATTATTAGTTAATGGTTTCCATATTTTACTGATAGTGTACTAGATTCTTGAACTAGTCAATAAGCCAATAAGCTAATGATCCAATAAATTCTAGTAGAACTAGCTTCACTTAAACTAGAATTGTACAAACAAACCTCACAAAATTAAGCTAGTTCCTAACAAGCAAACGCATTACATTGAAAAATCTAATGACAACATAATACAACTTCCATGACCTTTTTCCCATTTTTACCTCAGGAGCCAAATAATCTAGTGACAACATAAATTGACCTAATAGCAGTACTAACTCAACTCAACATTTAACTGCACTCAACATTTAACTGCAGATTTAACTAGATAGACAACTATCACATAGACATATAACACCTAATATGAACACAAACATACAACCAAACCTTAAGTCCATTGAGTGGCATGAGCACTCACCTTGTTCCTGGCATGAGTCGAGGAAGAACCTCTGCCCCGCTTGTCGTGGGGGATCGCCGACTGCTTCTTGGCCGCGGCGGAGACAGGCGCTCTGCACTTCCCCTTCTTGTCGGCGGTGACCCCTACTGGAGTTCTCTTGGCCGCGGATGCCCCACCGCCGGTACTCCTTGGCAGCATCAGATCCTCCTTCGAGGTCTTGATGTCCTCCTCCACGTCGAGATTGTACTCGACGGTGGTGGCAGGTGCACCCCGGCCGGCCCACGCAAACCGGCCCTTGATCCGGAACTGACTCCGCGCCTGCTCGCTGCGCCTGCCCCGATCCTCGGGGGAGTAGGCGGCGCTACCACTGCCACCAGTCATTGCCGCCGGGGAAGGAGAGAGATGCCAAGATGGGGAGAGATGGAGAGAAGGCGAAGGGGGCGAGATTGATCAGGAAGACGGAACGGCCGAGGTTGGGGGACGACGGAGGGGCCGAGACGGGGCCGGGTTCGGGTGTTTTATAACCTGTAGTCTACCGTTCTATCAAATAGAATTAAAAGCAGAGACACATCGAACTCACATACATAGCACAGTGGTAGAGGAAGTTTTATATGAACTTGAGGTCCCTTGTTCGATTCCTGAAGGGGACGTTTTTTTTTGTTGCCTAATTTTTTTGTTACAAATTTTTTATTTTGAATTTTTAAAATATGTTTTATATGTAACTGCTATTATTTTTAGACTTGACAACATCGACTCCATAGACATCCCATTAAGTTAGATTGATTTTCGCTGTGATGTACAAAATCATCTCGTACGAGGACGAACATCTCTCGCTCGTCTATAGGGGCATGTGTGGCGGCTCATACGACTTTGTGAGGATGTGCTTCACCGATTTCTCCGAATGACTTCATACTTTTTTTGGAACACCTTTGCATCCAAAAGGATGTGTTCCTCCTAGTTCTTTCAATTGTTTTGGCACTTTAGGTTTTCTAGCATTTATGTTTATGTAAGAAATAAAAAAATTACAATAATAGGCAAACTTGCTCAGAAAACTGCGTACATGCACACAATGTTATAGTTTGGCCCCATAAACATCTCATTAAAGTTAGTATTGATTTTCACAGAGCGGTACAAATCATCTCGTACAAGGAAAAACATCTCTCGCTCGTCTATAGGGGCATGTGTGGCGGCTCATACGACTTTGTGAGGATGTGCTTCACCGATTTCTCCGAATGACTTCATACTTTTTTTGGAACACCTTTGCATCCAAAAGGATGTGTTCCTCCTAGTTCTTTCAATTTTTTTGGCACTTTAGGTTTTCTAGCATTTATTTTTATGTAAGTAATAAAAAATTACAATAATAGGCAAACTTGCTCAGAAAATTGCGTACATGCACACGATGTTATAGTTTGGCCCCATAAACATCCCATTAAAGTTAGGATTGATTTTCACAGAGCGGTACAAATCATCTCGTACGAGGACAAACATCCCTCACTCGTCTATAGGGGCATGTGTGGCGGCTCATACGACTTTGTGAGGATGTGCTTCACCGATTTCTCCGAATGACTTCATACTTTTTTTGGAACACCTTTGCATCCAAAAGGATGTGTTCCTCCTAGTTATTTCAATTTTCTTGGCACTTTAGGTTTTCTAGCATTTATGTTTATGTAAGTAATAAAAAATTACAATAATAGGCAAACTTGCTCAGAAAACTGCGTACATGCACACAATGTTATAGTTTGGCCCTATAAACATCCCATTAAAGTTAGTATTGATTTTCAAAGAGCGGTACAAATCATCTCGTACGAGGATAAACATCTCTCGCTCGTCTATAGGGGCATGTGTGGCGGCTCATACGACTTTGTGAGGATGTGCTTCACCGATTTCTCCGAATGACTTCATACTTTTTTGGAACAGCTTTGCATCCAAAAGGATGTGTTCCTATAGTTCTTTCAATTTTTTTGGCACTTTAGGTTTTCTAGCATTTATGTTTATGTATGTAATAAAAAATTACAATAATAGGCAAACTTGCTCAGAAAATTGCGTACATGCACACAATGTTATAGTTTGGCCCCATAAACATCCCATTAAAGTTAGGATTGATTTTCACAGAGCGGTACCAATCATCTCGTACGAGGACAAACATCTCTCGCTCGTCTATAGGGGCTTGTGTGGCGGCTCATACGACTTTGTGAGGATGTGCTTCACCGATTCCTCCGAATGACTTCATACTTTTTTTGGAACACCTTTGCATCCAAAAGGATGTGTTCCTCCTAGTTCTTTCAATTTTTTTGACACTTTAGGTTTTCTAGCATTTATGTTTATGTAAGTAATAAAAAAATTACAATAATAGGCAAACTTGCTTAGAAAACTGCGTACATGCACACAATGTTATAGTTTGGCCCCATAAACATCCCATTAAAGTTAGTATTGATTTTCACAGAGTGTTACAAATCATCTCGTACAAGGAAAAACATCTCTCGCTCGTCTATAGGGGCATGTGTGGCGGCTCATACGACTTTGTGAGGATGTGCTTCACCGATTTCTCCGAATGACTTCATACTTTTTTTGGAACACCTTTGCATCCAAAAGGATGTGCTCCTCCTAGTTTTTTCAATTTTTTGGCACTTTAGGTTTTCTAGCATTTATGTTTATGTAAGTAATAAAAAAATTACAATAATAGGCAAACTTGCTCAGAAAATTGCGTACATGCACACGATGTTATAGTTTGGCCCCATAAACATCCCATTAAAGTTAGGATTGATTTTCATAGAGCGGTACAAATCATCTCGTACGAGGACAAACATCCCTCGCTCGTCTATAGGGGCATGTGTGGCGGCTCATACGACTTGGTGAGGATGTGCTTCACCGATTTCTCCGAATGACTTCATACTTTTTTTGGAACACCTTTGCATCCAAAAGGATGTGTTCCTCCTAGTTCTTTCAATTTTTTTGGCACTTTAGGTTTTCTAGCATTTATGTTTATGTAAGTAATAAAAAAATTACAATAATAGGCAAACTTGCTCAGAAAACTGCGTACATGCACACAATGTTATAGTTTGGCCCCATAAACATCCCATTAAAGTTAGTATTGATTTTCACGAGAGTGGTACAAATCATCTCGTACAAGGAAAAACATCTATCGCTCGTCTATAGGGGCATGTGTGGCGGCTCATACGACTTTGTGAGGATGTGCTTCACCGATTTCTCCGAATGACTTCATACTTTTTTTGGAACACCTTTGCATCCAAAAGGATGTGTTCCTCCTAGTTTTTTCAATTTTTTGGCACTTTAGGTTTTCTAGCATTTATGATTATGTAAGTAATAAAAAAATTACAATAATAGGAAAACTTGCTCAGAAAATTGCGTACATGCACACGATGTTATAGTTTGGCCCCATAAACATCCCATTAAAGTTAGGATTGATTTTCACAGAGGGGAACAAATCATCTCGTACGAGGACAAACATCCCTCGCTCGTCTATATGGGCATGTGTGGCGGCTCATATGACTTTGTGAGGATGTGCTTCACCGATTTCTCCGAATGACATCATACTTTTTTTGGAACACCTTTGCATCCAAAAGGATGTGTTCCTCCTAGTTCTTTCAATTTTTTTGGCACTTTAGTTTTTCTAGCATTTATGTTTATGTAAGTAATAAAAAAATTACAATAATAGGCAAACTTGCTCAGAAAACTGCGTACATGCACACAATGTTATAGTTTGGCCCCATAAACATCTCATTAAAGTTAGTATTGATTTTCACAGAGTGGTACAAATCATCTCGTACAAGGAAAAACATCTCTCGCTCGTCTATAGGGGCATGTGTGGCGGCTCATACGACTTTGTGAGGATGTGCTTCACCGATTTCTCCAAATGACTTCATACTTTTTTTGGAACACCTTTGCATCCAAAAGGATGTGTTCCTCCTAGTTCTTTCAATTTTTTTTGGCACTTTAGGTTTTCTAGCATTTATGTTTATGTAAGTAATAAAATTTACAATAATAGGCAAACTTGCTCAGAAAATTGCGTACATGCACACGATGTTATAGTTTGGCCCCATAAACATCCCATTAAAGTTAGGATTGATTTTCACAGAGCGGTACAAATCATCTCGTACGAGGACAAACATCTCTCGCTCGTCTATAGGGGCATGTGTGGCGGCTCATACGGCTTTGTGAGGATGTGCTTCACCGATTTCTCCGAATGACTTCATACTTTTTTTGGAACACCTTTGCATCCAAAAGGATGTGTTCCTCCTAGTTCTTTCAATTGTTTTGGCACTTTAGGTTTTCTAGCATTTATGTTTATGTAAGTAATAAAAAAATTACAATAATAGGCAAACTTGCTCAGAAAACTGCGTACATGCACACAATGTTATAGTTTGGCCCCATAAACATCCCATTAAAGTTAGTATTGATTTTCACAGAGTGGTACAAATCATCTCGTACAAGGAAAAACATCTATCGCTCGTCTATAGGGGCATGTGTGGCGGCTCATACGACTTTGTGAGGATGTGCTTCACCGATTTCTCCGAATGACTTCATACTTTTTTTGGAACACCTTTGCATCCAAAAGGATGTGTTCCTCCTAGTTTTTTCAATTTTTTTGGCACTTTAGGTTTTCTAGCATTTATGTTTATGTAAGTAATAAAAAAATTACAATAATAGGAAAACTTGCTCAGAAAATTGCGTACATGCACACGATGTTATAGTTTGGCCCCATAAACATCCCATTAAAGTTAGGATTGATTTTCACAGAGCGGAACAAATCATCTCGTACGAGGACAAACATCCCTCGCTCGTCTATATGGGCATGTGTGGCGGCTCATATGACTTTGTGAGGATGTGCTTCACCGATTTCTCCGAATGACATCATACTTTTTTTGGAACACCTTTGCATCCAAAAGGATGTGTTCCTCCTAGTTCTTTCAATTTTTTTGGCACTTTAGTTTTTCTAGCATTTATGTTTATGTAAGTATTAAAAAAATTACAATAATAGGCAAACTTGCTCAGAAAACTGCGTACATGCACACAATGTTATAGTTTGGCCCCATAATCATCCCATTAAAGTTAGTATTGATTTTCACAGAGTGGTACAAATCATCTCGTACAAGGAAAAACATCTCTCGCTCGTCTATAGGGGCATGTGTGGCGGCTCATACGACTTTGTGAGGATGTGCTTCACCGATTTCTCCAAATGACTTCATACTTTTTTTGGAACACCTTTGCATCCAAAAGGATGTGTTCCTCCTAGTTCTTTCAATTTTTTTTGGCACTTTAGGTTTTCTAGCATTTATGTTTATGTAAGTAATAAAATTTACAATAATAGGCAAACTTGCTCAGAAAATTGCGTACATGCACACGATGTTATAGTTTGGCCCCATAAACATCCCATTAAAGTTAGGATTGATTTTCACGGAGAGCGGTACAAATCATCTCGTACGAGGACGAACATCTCTCGCTCGTCTATAGGGGCATGTGTGGCGGCTCATACGACTTTGTGAGGATGTGCTTCACCGATTTCTCCGAATGACTTCATACTTTTTTTGGAACACCTTTGCATCCAAAAGGATGTGTTCCTCCTAGTTCTTTCAATTGTTTTGGCACTTTAGGTTTTCTAGCATTTATGTTTATGTAAGTAATAAAAAAATTACAATAATAGGCAAACTTGCTCAGAAAACTGCGTACATGCACACAATGTTATAGTTTGGCCCCATAAACATCTCATTAAAGTTAGTATTGATTTTCACAGAGCGGTACAAATCATCTCGTACAAGGAAAAACATCTCTCGCTCGTTTATAGGGGCATGTGTGGCGGCTCATACGACTTTGTGAGGATGTGCTTCACCGATTTCTCCGAATGACTTCATACTTTTTTTGGAACACCTTTGCATCCAAAAGGATGTGTTCCTCCTAGTTCTTTCAATTGTTTTGGCACTTTAGGTTTTCTAGCATTTATGTTTATGTAAGTAATAAAAAAATTACAATAATAGGCAAACTTGCTCAGAAAACTGCGTACATGCACACAATGCTGTAGTTTGGCCCCATAAACATCTCATTAAAGTTAGTATTGATTTTCACAGAGCGGTACAAATCATCTCGTACGAGGACGAACATCTCTCGCTCGTCTATAGGGGCATGTGTGGCGGCTCATACGACTTTGTGAGGATGTGCTTCACCGATTTCTCCGAATGACTTCATACTTTTTTTGGAACACCTTTGCATCCAAAAGGATGTGTTCCTCCTAGTTCTTTCAATTGTTTTGGCACTTTAGGTTTTCTAGCATTTATGTTTATGTAAGTAATAAAAAAATTACAATAATAGGCAAACTTGCTTTCAAAAACTCGCGTACATGCACACAATGTTATAGTTTGGCCCTATAAACATCCCATTAAAGTTAGTATTGATTTTTACAGAGCGGTACAAATCATCTCGTACGAGGATAAACATCTCTCGCTCGTCTATAGGGGCATGTGTGGCGGCTCATACGACTTTGTGAGGATGTGCTTCACCGATTTCTCCGAATGACTTCACACTTTTTTTGGAACACCTTTGCATCCAAAAGGATGTGTTCCTCCTAGTTTTTTCAATTTTTTTGGCACTTTAGGTTTTCTAGCATTTCTGTTTATGTAAGTGATAAAAAAATTACAATAATAGGAAAACTTGCTCAGAAAATTGCGTACATGCACACGATGTTATAGTTTGGCCCCATAAACATCCCATTAAAGTTAGGATTGATTTTCACGGAGGCGGAACAAATCATCTCGTACGAGGACAAACATCCCTCGCTCGTCTATATGGGCATGTGTGGCGGCTCATATGACTTTGTGAGGATGTGCTTCACCGATTTCTCCGAATGACATCATACTTTTTTGGAACACCTTTGCATCCAAAAGGATGTGTTCCTCCTAGTTCTTTCAATTTTTTTGGCACTTTAGTTTTTCTAGCATTTATGTTTATGTAAGTAATAAAAAAATTACAATAATAGGCAAACTTGCTCAGAAAACTGCGTACATGCACACAATGTTATAGTTGGGCCCCATAAACATCCCATTAAAGTTAGTATTGATTTTCACAGAGTGGTACAAATTATCTCGTACAAGGAAAAACATCTCTCGCTCGTCTATAGGGGCATGTGTGGCGGCTCATACGACTTTGTGAGGATGTGCTTCACCGATTTCTCCAAATGACTTCATACTTTTTTTGGAACACCTTTGCATCCAAAAGGATGTGTTCCTCCTAGTTCTTTCAATTTTTTTTTGGCACTTTAGGTTTTCTAGCATTTATGTTTATGTAAGTAATAAAATTTACAATAATAGGCAAACTTGCTCAGAAAATTGCGTACATGCACACGATGTTATAGTTTGGCCCCATAAACATCCCATTAAAGTTAGGATTGATTTTCACAGAGCGGTACAAATCATCTCGTACGAGGACGAACATCTCTCGCTCGTCTATAGGGGCATGTGTGGCGGCTCATACGACTTTGTGAGGATGTGCTTCACCGATTTCTCCGAATGACTTCATACTTTTTTGGAACAGCTTTGCATCCAAAAGGATGTGTTCCTATAGTTCTTTCAATTTTTTTGGCACTTTAGGTTTTCTAGCATTTATGTTTATGTAAGTAATAAAAAATTACAATAATAGGCAAACTTGCTCAGAAAATTGCGTACATGCACACAATGTTATAGTTTGGCCCCATAAACATCCCATTAAAGTTAGGATTGATTTTCACAGAGCGGTACCAATCATCTCGTACGAGGACAAACATCTCTCGCTCGTCTATAGGGGCTTGTGTGGCGGCTCATACGACTTTGTGAGGATGTGCTTCACCGATTTCTCCGAATGACTTCATACTTTTTTTGGAACACCTTTGCATCCAAAAGGATGTGTTCCTCCTAGTTCTTTCAATTGTTTTGGCACTTTAGGTTTTCTAGCATTTATGTTTATGTAAGTAATAAAAAATTACAATAATAGGCAAACTTGCTCAGAAAACTGCGTACATGCACACAATGTTGTAGTTTGGCCCCATAAACATCTCATTAAAGTTAGTATTGATTTTCACAGAGCGGTACAAATCATCTCGTACAAGGAAAAACATCTCTCGCTCGTCTATAGGGGCATGTGTGGCGGCTCAAACGACTTTGTGAGGATGTGCTTCACCGATTTCTCCGAATGACTTCATACTTTTTTTGGAACACCTTTGCATCCAAAAGGATGTGTTCCTCCTAGTTCTTTCAATTTTTTTAGCACTTTAGGTTTTCTAGCATATATGTTTATGTAAGTAATAAAAAAATTACAATAATAGGCAAACTTGCTCGAAAAAGCGCGTACATGCACACAATGTTATAGTTTGGCCCTATAAACATCCCATTAAAGTTAGTATTAATTTTTACAGAGCGGTACAAATCATCTCGTACGAGGATAAACATCTCTCGCTCGTCTATAGGGGCATGTGTGGCGGCTCATACGACTTTGTGAGGATGTGCTTCACCGATTTCTCCGAATGACTTCATACTTTTTTTGGAACACCTTTGCATCCAAAAGGATGTGTTCCTCCTAGTTTTTTCAATTTTTTTGGCACTTTAGGTTTTCTAGCATTTATGTTTATGTAAGTAATAAAAAAATTACAATAATAGGAAAACTTGCTCAGAAAATTGCGTACATGCACACGATGTTATAGTTTGGCCCCATAAACATCCCATTAAAGTTAGGATTGATTTTCATAGAGCGGTACAAATCATCTCGTACGAGGACAAACATCCCTCGCTCGTCTATAGGGGCATGTGTGGCGGCTCATACGACTTGGTGAGGATGTGCTTCACCGATTTCTCCGAATGACTTCATACTTTTTTTGGAACACCTTTGCATCCAAAAGGATGTGTTCCTCCTAGTTCTTTCAATTTTTTTGGCACTTTAGTTTTTCTAGCATTTATGTTTATGTAAGTAATAAAAAAATTACAATAATAGGCAAACTTGCTCAGAAAACTGCGTACATGCACACAATGTTATAGTTGGGCCCCATAAACATCCCATTAAAGTTAGTATTGATTTTCATAGAGTGGTACAAATCATCTCGTACAAGGAAAAACATCTCTCGCTCGTCTATAGGGGCATGTGTGGCGGCTCATACGACTTTGTGAGGATGTGCTTCACCGATTTCTCCAAATGACTTCATACTTTTTTTGGAACACCTTTGCATCCAAAAGGATGTGTTCCTCCTAGTTCTTTCAATTTTTTTGGCACTTTAGGTTTTCTAGCATTTATGTTTATGTAAGTAATAAAATTTACAATAATAGGCAAACTTGCTCAGAAAATTGCGTACATGCACACGATGTTATAGTTTGGCCCCATAAACATCCCATTAAAGTTAGGATTGATTTTCACAGAGCGGTACAAATCATCTCGTACGAGGACGAACATCTCTCGCTCGTCTATAGGGGCATGTGTGGCGGCTCATACGACTTTGTGAGGATGTGCTTCACCGATTTCTCCGAATGACTTCATACTTTTTTTTGGAACACCTTTGCATCCAAAAGGATGTGTTCCTCCTAGTTCTTTCAATTGTTTTGGCACTTTAGGTTTTCTAGCATTTATGTTTATGTAAGTAATAAAAAAATTACAATAATAGGCAAACTTGCTCGAAAACTCGCGTACATGCACACAACGTTATAGTTTGGCCCCATAAACATCTCATTAAAGTTAGTATTGATTTTCACGGAGCGGTACAAATCATCTCGTACAAGGAAAAACATCTCTCGCTCGTTTATAGGGGCATGTGTGGCGGCTCATACGACTTTGTGAGGATGTGCTTCACCGATTTCTCCGAATGACTTCATACTTTTTTTGGAACACCTTTGCATCCAAAAGGATGTGTTCCTCCTAGTTCTTTCAATTGTTTTGGCACTTTAGGTTTTCTAGCATTTATGTTTATGTAAGTAATAAAAAAATTACAATAATAGGCAAACTTGCTCGTAAAAGCTGCGTACATGCACACAATGTTGTAGTTTGGCCCCATAAACATCTCATTAAAGTTAGTATTGATTTTCACAGAGCGGTACAAATCATCTCGTACAAGGAAAAACATCTCTCGCTCGTCTATAGGGGCATGTGTGGCGGCTCAAACGACTTTGTGAGGATGTGCTTCACCGATTTCTCCGAATGACTTCATACTTTTTTTGGAACACCTTTGCATCCAAAAGGATGTGTTCCTCCTAGTTCTTTCAATTTTTTTAGCACTTTAGGTTTTCTAGCATATATGTTTATGTAAGTAATAAAAAAATTACAATAATAGGCAAACTTGCTCAGAAAACTGCGTACATGCACACAATGTTATAGTTTGGCCCTATAAACATCCCATTAAAGTTAGTATTGATTTTTACAGAGCGGTACAAATCATCTCGTACGAGGATAAACATCTCTCGCTCGTCTATAGGGGCATGTGTGGCGGCTCATACGACTTTGTGAGGATGTGCTTCACCGATTTCTCCGAATGACTTCATACTTTTTTTGGAACACCTTTGCATCCAAAAGGATGTGTTCCTCCTAGTTTTTTCAATTTTTTTGGCACTTTAGGTTTTCTAGCATTTATGTTTATGTAAGTAATAAAAAAATTACAATAATAGGAAAACTTGCTCAGAAAATTGCGTACATGCACACGATGTTATAGTTTGGCCCCATAAACATCCCATTAAAGTTAGGATTGATTTTCATAGAGCGGTACAAATCATCTCGTACGAGGACAAACATCCCTCGCTCGTCTATAGGGGCATGTGTGGCGGCTCATACGACTTGGTGAGGATGTGCTTCACCGATTTCTCCGAATGACTTCATACTTTTTTTGGAACACCTTTGCATCCAAAAGGATGTGTTCCTCCTAGTTCTTTCAATTTTTTTGGCACTTTAGTTTTTCTAGCATTTATGTTTATGTAAGTAATAAAAAAATTACAATAATAGGCAAACTTGCTCGAAAACCGCCTACATGCACACAATGTTATAGTTGGGCCCCATAAACATCCCATTAAAGTTAGTATTGATTTTCACAGAGTGGTACAAATCATCTCGTACAAGGAAAAACATCTCTCGCTCGTCTATAGGGGCATGTGTGGCGGCTCATACGACTTTGTGAGGATGTGCTTCACCGATTTCTCCAAATGACTTCATACTTTTTTTGGAACACCTTTGCATCCAAAAGGATGTGTTCCTCCTAGTTCTTTCAATTTTTTTGGCACTTTAGGTTTTCTAGCATTTATGTTTATGTAAGTAATAAAATTTACAATAATAGGCAAACTTGCTCGTAAAATTGCGTACATGCACACGATGTTATAGTTTGGCCCCATAAACATCCCATTAAAGTTAGGATTGATTTTCACAGAGCGGTACAAATCATCTCGTACGAGGACGAACATCTCTCGCTCGTCTATAGGGGCATGTGTGGCGGCTCATACGACTTTGTGAGGATGTGCTTCACCGATTTCTCCGAATGACTTCATACTTTTTTTGGAACACCTTTGCATCCAAAAGGATGTGTTCCTCCTAGTTCTTTCAATTGTTTTGGCACTTTAGGTTTTCTAGCATTTATGTTTATGTAAGTAATAAAAAAATTACAATAATAGGCAAACTTGCTCGTAAAAGCGTACATGCACACAACGTTATAGTTTGGCCCCATAAACATCTCATTAAAGTTAGTATTGATTTTCACGGAGCGGTACAAATCATCTCGTACAAGGAAAAACATCTCTCGCTCGTTTATAGGGGCATGTGTGGCGGCTCATACGACTTTGTGAGGATGTGCTTCACCGATTTCTCCGAATGACTTCATACTTTTTTTGGAACACCTTTGCATCCAAAAGGATGTGTTCCTCCTAGTTCTTTCAATTGTTTTGGCACTTTAGGTTTTCTAGCATTTATGTTTATGTAAGTAATAAAAAAATTACAATAATAGGCAAACTTGCTCAGAAAACTGCGTACATGCACACAATGTTGTAGTTTGGCCCCATAAACATCTCATTAAAGTTAGTATTGATTTTCACAGAGCGGTACAAATCATCTCGTACAAGGAAAAACATCTCTCGCTCGTCTATAGGGGCATGTGTGGCGGCTCAAACGACTTTGTGAGGATGTGCTTCACCGATTTCTCCGAATGACTTCATACTTTTTTTGGAACACCTTTGCATCCAAAAGGATGTGTTCCTCCTAGTTCTTTCAATTTTTTTAGCACTTTAGGTTTTCTAGCATATATGTTTATGTAAGTAATAAAAAAATTACAATAATAGGCAAACTTGCTCGGAAAACTCGCGTACATGCACACAATGTTATAGTTTGGCCCTATAAACATCCCATTAAAGTTAGTATTGATTTTTACAGAGCGGTACAAATCATCTCGTACGAGGATAAACATCTCTCGCTCGTCTATAGGGGCATGTGTGGCGGCTCATACGACTTTGTGAGGATGTGCTTCACCGATTTCTCCGAATGACTTCATACTTTTTTGGAACAGCTTTGCATCCAAAAGGTTGTGTTCCTATAGTTCTTTCAATTTTTTTGGCACTTTAGGTTTTCTAGCATTTATGTTTATGTAAGTAATAAAAAATTACAATAATAGGCAAACTTGCTCAGAAAATTGCGTACATGCACACAATGTTATAGTTTGGCCCCATAAACATCCCATTAAAGTTAGGATTGATTTTCACAGAGCGGTACCAATCATCTCGTACGAGGACAAACATCTCTCGCTCGTCTATAGGGGCTTGTGTGGCGGCTCATACGACTTTGTGAGGATGTGCTTCACCGATTCCTCCGAATGACTTCATACTTTTTTTGGAACACCTTTGCATCCAAAAGGATGTGTTCCTCCTAGTTCTTTCAATTTTTTTGGGACTTTAGGTTTTCTAGCATTTATGTTTATGTAAGTAATAAAAAATTACAATAATAGGCAAACTTGCTCAGAAAATTGCGTACATGCACACAATGTTATAGTTTGGCCCCATAAACATCCCATTAAAGTTAGGATTGATTTTCACAAAGTGGTACAAATATGTCTTACATTTTGTAAGTAATAAAATTTCTATTTAGAAAAATCTCCAAGATGCCCAAGTGGAGCACCAGTCTAGCACCAAAAATTTGCACAAAAACCTAATCAATCTAAACATGCGCCCACCCCAGTCTACTCCCCCCACGTGGCCAAAAATTTCCCAAGGAAAGTTTCCACACCCGCGGAAAAATGACATGCCAAAAAATTGATCGCGCACAAGTGACCAATAATTCATTCACAATCATATTATATCTGACACAAGTGACCAATATTTTCTGCAGTGGCATATGTCGAAAGTAATCAGCATACACAAGTTGAACATTCTAGTCAAGATAGCAACCCCACACCACCAGCAAGCAAACCATCCCATGCTCGGCATTTCATTCCACCGGGAGAGGGAACTAGTAGTAAGTATTGAATATTTTCAGTTTATTGTGACGTTCAATTAAATTTGTACTATGTAAACACTTTCTTAATTAATTCTTTTGCTCTGAATATATTTGTTTTTCATGAAAAAGACTCCAAAAAGAGAAAGCCAAGAGGTAACTTGAAACGATTGACAGCAACTAAGAAGAGAAGCAGGGAGGCATCTCAAAAGCTTAGCATCCAGTTCTCCAGGCTTGGAGGACCTGTAGGTGCAAACAAATGAACATTTATTGATGAAATAACACTGTTCACATGGAAAAGAGCACCTCTCATTGGAGTAAGAACATGGAGAGATATCCATGTTGACGTCAGAATTGCAATAGCAAATGATGTGCTGGTAAGCTTATGTCATCCATGTGCGTGGCTGTCAAAATTGCAATAAAAAATTGTATAAGAAGTAATTTATCTTGGATTTAATTTGAGCAGGCTAAGTGGGACCTTGAGGATAATGAGGCAAACAAAATCAAGATTTGGACCGTGGCTAATGACCGCTACAAGGGATGGCGATCTACATTGAGTGCTACCTACAAGGCGTACTCCACCTATGAAGAGAGAATGAGACATAGGCCAGAAGAATTAGACATTGTTGAGTGGCACTATCTGGTGTTGTATTTTGGTACCGAAGAATTCCGGGTTTGTTGCCATTTTTTAAATGGTGCATCGCTGATTTTATAAAGGTTTTGACACTACCAAGGTTTATATACGATTGTAATCGCTGATTTTGTAATTCCAGGTTTTGGCACTGTCAAGGTTTATGCATAGTGCACTGCTGATTTTATAAAACTAAAATCATTGCTGCTTGTGTGCAGAGAATTAGCAATAAGAATTCTCAAAATCGGCAGAATCGAAAGATGCACCATAATACCGGATCAAAGGGTTTTTCTCAACTGAGCTATGAGAAGGTAACAAATTATGTCACAAGTTTTTCCTTCTTGCAAATTTTATGGTTTGTACTTGTGCCCCCGAATGACAATGCCCACTGCCGAGTATAGCATAATTTATTTTCCATTTTTGTAAACAGAAATCTGGATGCTAAGTGTTAAAAAAATTAAAACATTGGATTCCTTTAGTTATTCAATAGCAATAAATATTTCTGTTACGATTTGTTTTTTATTTCCTGGTTAATGTCTTCCTGATCTTACTTTACATAAGCTTGTACAGTACCCTAGATTATGGAATATGATTAATTTGTTTACATTCTTGCCTAATTAGAGGGACCAACTAACTGGTGAAGAGCCAAATGATATAGAGCTTTTTATGATGACCCACCAACAAAATGGAGAATGGACAAGCGAGGAATCTAGGGAAGTCTATGTGAGTATTAAATTGTTTTACAACCCTTATTAAGTGATGCAACTGTCCTCACTTAGAATTACATATATAATTAACTAAATGTATGTACTTTGTTAGGAAAATACAAACAGGAAGATTATGGAGCTGGAGTCAAGGCCTGACGCAAATGTTGCCTCAGACTTGGAGCAGAACCAGATTTTTCAATCAACCTACAAGGAAACAAGGAAATGCAAATCAAACAAGATGCATGCTAACGGTTACCTTGCAAGGTACCCAACTAGAAAGGAGCTACTGTCCGAGGACTACCAGCGCAGAGTCCAACAGGAGGAGGCCCTCATTGAATCGTTTAGACAGCTGTAAGATAGACTAGACGCTCAAGATGAGGAGAGGGAAGCAGAGAGGCAAGAACATAAGCGTCGCCTTGAACGAGTCAACAAGGAAAGGGAGGCCGATAGAGAAGCACTTAGGCAAGCTACGTTGTTGTTGCAAGCAGCCCAAAAACAAGCTTCACTACAACTGGTAATATTAACATCTATTTTTTCATAGTCCATTTATCCATTTACTAAAAATCGTGATCTTCAACCCAATTCAAAATGCAGGCTACTGCTGCAACTGCTGCTGCTGCAACGATTGTGGAACCACCTGCAATTGTTGCTGCTGATGCAACAATTGAGGGGTCACAAAATGCAACTACAGAGGGAGAACACATGATGCATAATGAGCAGGTAGCTGCACCATAATTAAAGGATGTTTAATTGTAACATACATGCCATATTATTGTCAAGGGGTGTAATTTTAACCACCAACCATTTTTTTCAGGTTAACCAGGATGTCAGCCTGCCAGAACAGCAACCCACTCCTCCTGTAGGTGAAGAACGTCCTAGAGGGCGCACAACTAGAAGTAATTCAGCGACCCCAAACAAAGGAGCAAATTCGAGTGCTGTTTACACTACAACAAAGCAACTGAAGGAGACTGCAGCTAGGAAAAGAGCATCCAAAAAGAATGCACAGGTACTATGTCAAACCTTTTATCTCTCTTTGCATTGACAAGCAACATGTACTCCTTTTCGAGAAGGTTCATATTTGCCTTTTGAATGTCAATGAATTTTATTTCTACAACTTTTGTTTAACTAATGCATGTCAATGATTTTTTTAGGAGGAATCTTGAGCTTCGGAAGGAGCATGCGAATGTTGGGAAGATGGCCATCAATGGAACCTTCGCTGCTACAACATTAGTCTTTTCAGTACTATAAGTTCAAAGAATTGTGTGTGGTGGCCGCATTATTATGTGTTAAGCTACGTACTTGTGTTCTCAATGATCTTGACACTCGGTGTCTTTGGTTTCATTCTGTATGAACAAATTTTATTTGGGTTTAATGGATGTTGATGCCTCATTCATTACATATTTCTCGATTTGTGATTCTATTCAATAATTAAAACAACACATTAAATTATTCATATATATGAATCTGGCGTCGCAATATACGTTTGAAATCAACCAAAATTCAGTTCCAATAGACTCACATATACCAACTACGTTTAAATGTGGCAATAGGTACAACTATCGTGGCAAAACATATACATTCTCTTGCAACTACAAAAAGGCGACGGTGGCAATAGAGAACCTATCTATAGCAACCATTTAGTATCATGGCAATAGATGACCTAACTGTAGCAACCAACCTAAGTACTGTGGCAATAGCATATGTCTCCTATAGCAACCATTCGGAAACGTGGCAATAGAGGACCTATCTGTAGCAACGAACCTCCTAAAACGTTGCAATATCCTAAGCCAACTATAGCAACCATTTAGTTGATGTGGTAATATAGACACTTTATTGCAATGATTTCTACGCGTAGCAAAAAAGTCTATTGCAACACCTATGTTCTGTTGCCACTGCATTGTGTTGCTACACAACTAACGTGTGGCAATACGTGTCACTAGCAACGTCTCGTTCGTTGCGATTGGTACCATTGCAACACCCATAGTGGTTGCAATGGCCTATGTTACAACGCTCACCAAGTGTTGCAAAAGAGTCAAAATTGTTGCAATAGATGGGTACTGTATCGCTACTAAAACGTAAACTGTTGCATTAAGCTATTGCTACGGTTACAAGTGCAACGACTTTTAACCAAAATAACATGGTAGCAAAAGTACTATTACTACCATTTTTCAGCCTATTGCAACACTTTTTCGGCGTTGATTTTGATACAAAACCCTGTAGTGATGGTATTCCTGAGCCTAGAGTGCCACTTCCACGGGGTGTGGAAAGTGTGAGGAATGTTGGTAGAGTTGGAGCTTAGGGTGGTAGGTTCCCACAGAGAGGTGGTGCTAAGAGGTTTGATAGGAGAGATGATAGTGTGCGTGCTTGTGAGAGGTTTGGTCGGGCTCGTGGTGGTTTTGCTGGACGTCTCCCTACTTGTCCTCAATACGGGTCAAGGGGAGATGATCACAGTTTTGGGTTCCAGAGGAACTACGGACCACGTCTTCCCCCTTGTGGTGCTCGTGCTCCTTCCATGGGACATGGGAAATTTGGTGGAAAGGGAATGATGTTTGCTAACCCCTCTTTTGAGAAGATGGCTCGACACTGGTTTAACTTTCTTTGTGCTAACCCCAGTGTCGAGTCGTTGGCTCTTCTCGTTCTTGTTTCTCACTGCAGGCAGGAAGCTTGGAGAACATTTGGTTGATCAACTCCGGATGTTCCCGACACATGACCGGAGATAAGAAGTGGTTCTCCAGCTTCACCCTAGTGAAGGAAAAGATGTACATCACATTTGGAGACAATAGACGAGGAAGGGTGATTTCTGAGGGTGTAGTGCATGTGAGTGACAAGGTAACCTTGAAGAGGGTTGCTCTTGTGAAGTCTTTGGGTTTCAATTTGCTTTCAGTTTCTCAGTTGCTTGATGAGGGTTTTGAGGTGCGTTTGAAGTCTGGTGAGTCTCGTTTGCTGGATTCTCGAGGTGATCTTGTATGTATGATCATCCCTGAGGGTCAGATTTTCAGGGCTGATTTCTCTCGTTCTTTGGGTCCTGCTCGTTGTTTGATGGCTGGTCCTTCTTGTGATTTGTGGAAATGGCATAGGCGGTTGGGTCACTTGAGCTTTGATTTGGTTTCCCGCTTGAGTGGTCTTGACCTTGTCCAAGGATTGCCGAAGTCGAAGTTTGAGAAGGATTTGGTCTGTGCTCCGTGTAGGCATGGCAAGATGATAGCCACTCCCCATCCACCCCTGACCGATGTCATGACCGAGCGTCCGACAGAGCTGCTGCATATGGACCTTGTTGGGCTAGCTCGAGTTCGCTCGGTGGGAGGGAAGTGGTATGTCCTTGTTGTGGTGGACGATTACTCTCGCTATGCCTGGGTGTTTTTCTTGGAGGACAAAAGTGAGACATTTGGTTATGTTCGAGATCTGATCGTGAGGTTGAAGAACGAAAGGCATGGGAATGCAATTCGAGCTATCCGCAGTGATAATGGCTCAGAGTTCAAGAACTCTCGTTTTGATGCCTTGTGTCGTGATCTGGGTCTTGAGCATCAGTATTCGACCCCTTATGTGCCCCCTCAAAATGGAGTCGTGGAAAGGAAAAATTGGACTCTTTGTGAGATGGCTAGGACGATGCTCGATGAGCACAGGACTCCTAGGAGGTATTGGGCTGAGGCGGTCAATACGGCCCGTCATGTCTCCAACAGGATTTTATTATGAGCTTTCAAGAGGAAGACCTGTTATGAGCTTATGCATGGTCGGGCACCCAAGGTGAGTCATTTCCGAGTCTTCGGCTGCAAGTGCTTTATTCTTAAGAAGGGAAAACTCAACAAGTTTGAGGCTAGGTCTAGTGATGGGATTTTCTTTGGATATGCTAACCATTCTAGAGCCTATAGAGTGCTTAATCTTGAGACTAACAAAATCATGGAGACTTGCGAGGTAACCATCGACGAGACAATGCCATGTACCTCTCTTGGCTTTGAATGTGCAGGTGATGAGGAGATGGCTGAGGATCTCTTTGAAGAGGAGAAGGATGAAGCTGGAGATGATGATGGAGAGAACCGTGCGCTTGAAGCTGAATGTGTACCCACTACTTCCCCTATGACCACTACGGAGGGTGGACCGTCTACTTCATGGACAACGACGGTGCGACAAGAGGACCAGGCAAGAGAAGCTGAAGTTGAGGGGGAGGTAGTCTCGAGGCGTGAGGCTCCCCGACGGATTCAAGAAGTGCATCCCCTATCGAAGATCATTGGAGACATCGACGAACGTACCACACGGTCAAGGTCCAGAAATTCCTCCCATTTCTCTCATGCTGCATTTGTTGCCTCCTTTGAGCCCAAGGACATCGGACACGCTTTATCTGATGCAAACTGGGTCAATTTTATGCATGAGGAGTTGGAAAATTTTGAGAGGAACCAGGTGTGGGAGTTAGTTGAACCACCTCCAAATTGCCATCCTATGGGAACCAAATGGGTTTGGAAGAACAAAGAGGGTGAGAATGGGATGGTTGTGAGGAACAAGTCCAGACTTGTTGCTCAGGGATATAGTCAGAAGGAGGGGATCGACTATGAGGAGACCTTTTCTCCTGTGGCCCGTCTTGAGGCAATTCGGATCCTTCTAGCCTTTGCCATGGCTAAAGGGTTCAAGTTGTATCAGATGGATGTGAAGAGTGCTTTCTTGAATGGGGTAATAGAGGAGGAGGTGTATGTGAAGCAGCCACCGGGGTTCGAGAGTGAGAAGTACCCACACAGGGTGTACAGGTTGAAAAGGGCTCTGTATGGGTTGAAACAAGCGCCCCGGGCTTGGTATGGGAGATTGAGAGGTTTTCTGTTGAGCAGAGGGTTCGTGATGGGTACCGTGGATAAAACTTTGTTTCTCCTCAAGCATGGGAATAACTTGTTGGTTGTGCGGATATACGTGGATGATATTGTCTTTAGTGGCTCGTCACATAACCTTGTTGCCAAGTTTGCAGATGAGATGAGCAGGGAATTCGAGATGAGCATGATGGGCGAGCTGCAGTACTTTCTCGGGTTGCAGATCAAGCAAGTGAAGGACGGAACATTCGTGCATCAGACCAAGTACATGAACGACATGCTGAGGAAGTTCCAGATGCAAGATGTGAAGCCTATGTCGACACCCATGGGGAGTACGGCTACTTTGGACGCGGACGAGGACGGAGAACCAGTGGACCCACGAGAGTACCGGAGCATGATCGGCTCCCTCCTCTACCTGACGGCGACGAGGCCAGACATATAATTCAGTGTGTGTCTGTGCGCTCATTTTCAGGCCTCGCCGAGGATATCACATCGACAGGCCGTCAAGAGGATCTTCACGTACCTACAGTCTGCCCCTGGTCTTGGCCTTTGGTATTCGTCCTCCTCGACTCTTTCTCTTCATGGTTTTTCTGATGCGGATTTTGCTGGTTGCCGAGTCGAGAGGAAGTCTACTTCAGGTTCTTGCTAGTTTCTTGGGTCCTCGTTGGTTTCGTGGTCTTCTCGCAAGCAGTCTAGTGTAGCTCAGTCTACCACTGAGGTGGAGTATGTTGCAGCTGCGAGTTGTTGTTCCCAGTTGTTGTGGATCTCATACGCTTTGAGAGACTTTGGTGAGGAGTGCACCCAGATCCCACTTCTTTGTGATAGCACCAGTGCCATAAGCGTAGCAAAAAACCCAGTGCTTCATTCCAGAACCAAACACATAGAAGTGAGGTATCATTTCTTGAGAGACAATGTGGAAAAAGGGACCATTGTGTTGAGTCATGTCCCTACCAAGATCAGCTTGCAGACATCTTTACAAAGCCTCTCGACCAAGCTACATTTGTGCGCTTGTGGCAGGAACTTGGGGTTTCTTGCCCTTTCTAGTTGATTCTTGGGGGATTTACTTTTGTACCATATGTATCATACCATGTTTCCTACATGCTTTGCCGGATCTATAAACCATGGTAGGATAGCCATCTTGTTATATATCATGTTGCATTTGTATCATATTGCATTTTAGGATGATGAGCTTCTTCCATATGCCTTATCTGAGTTTCTTTGGCTACTTGTGAGATATTGGTCATGTGTGTGGAGAAATTGCTATGTGAGGCTATGCTCTTGGAATATTTGAGATATATGTGTTGTGAGATAGCCTTTTTGAATCAAATGCTAATCTTGACTAAATTTGATGAAATGTGCTCCAAGTAGTGTATCCATGTCACTTTTTGGTCTAAATGTGCCTTTCATGCTTAGATTGTGCTTGGATGTCTCTTTCTTGCATTTGGGCCAAAGGCCGATATCATTGTGAATGTTTAGCCTATGTTGCATTCATGGAGGAGCATAAGCTTCTTTTTGCCGCAAAGGCACTTCATGTACCATGAAATGAATTAATCTTGAAAAGAAGTGTGTATGCTTGAAAAATGCTCCATCCATCATGTTTATGCTTAAAATGTCTTATCTTTCACACATGGGTGCAAAACATGTTGCATGATGTTCACCAGTGGAGAAGTCTCCCCGAAGTGGACATATGGCTCATGAGCTTTAATATGACATGCTTTCTTTTTGGGTGTTTGCAATGATCTTTTGTTAAGAATTTGACATCCTTGTATGATCTCTGGATGATATGCATGTTTTTGGCTAGAATATGACATGGATAGGCCTTTACATTTGAAGTGAGCCATCTTTTGATAAAACTGTTGAAATCTGAAAATTTGCTTTGTCACATGCCTATATTTCCATATATTACTTGTGGCAATGCTTTGACTATGTTATGATCTATATGTGTGCTCTTTGTCTCACTTCTAGATTTTGACACTAGACTTGGCCTATTTGAGAAGCTCATGTAGATAATTATATGCTTTGTCTTACATTCCTGCATTTTCACCTTGGTTCATACATTGTCAACAAGGGGGAGAAGAGGTAAGCTTAATGGAAAAAATTCAGAAAAATGCATCTAAAATTTGGAACTTTGCATCCACATGTTCAGGGGGAGCTTGCATTTGTTCAGGGGGAGTTTTCTTGCTATTTTTAGTGTGGAGTTTGTGCTTTGCTCTACTTGTGACCTTTCTTTGCCTTTCTTTGGTTTTGGTCATGAGTTGAGCTTCCTTGTTTTTCTTTCTTCTTACTTTCTTTCTCTGAATTTCATTTCGCGTTGTGTGTTGTCAATGCACTCATCAAGGGGGAGATTGAGGACGAGGAGCGTCCCGGTGGTCGGTAGATGACCGCTCCTCAGTGATGAGTGATTGACAACGGGTGTTGGACTGACTCTTGGCTCAGTGCGCAGGTGTAGGCTGCGGCCTAGTTCGTGTTGTTGCAGGTGAAGAATGGGCGCGAAAGGTCTTCAGCCTTAAGGGGCCTCCGGGAGATGGAGAGACAAGTAGGCTCGGTTCGAGGGACCCGGTGGACAGCGGGACTAGGTGCGGGCCACATGGTGGCGAGACGAGAAAGACGAAGTCATGGACGATCGAGCCGGTGCACGGTGGCGGTCGAGTCAAGAGGCTTGGCGGGAGGCCGGGCCGAGCACGCGGGGTTTGGTGGTTTGCCCACAAAACCATCAGAGGGCGGTTTCTTGGTTTGGGCCTCAAAACCAAGTCCAAATGCCCAACATGACGGAGACGGGATCCGGGCGTGTCGGGAAGCTTCGAAGTAGAGGACACGCGGCGGGATCGCATGGCTTGCGTCGGGAGGACGCGGGGTGTGGCGAAGGCGTTGCCGTCTGATGGCAAGACCCACAAACATTACATAAATGCCCCTGCATGGGTTGTATCGCCAGTAGTTGAGTTAGGGGTAGTCGAGTCATTTACCACACCGGCGGGACCCGATATATAAGCCATGAGTGTGGGTGGATGGCTCCCTCTCTCCGGGCCTTAGGGTTTCATTTCCCCCTTTGCTTTCTCTTTTTCTTAGACTATTTTCTCCACTATTTTCATCTAGGCTAGCATGAGAGCTTCATGAGAGATTTGTTGAGAGGGATGGATGTTAGGGCGGCATGCTAGACCTTGTGAATCATTCCGGGTATGTATAGAAGATTCGGCGTTGTGATTCTCGTGGTCATTTTCGTGCATGTTTTTGGTGCCTATGTTCTTGGTGTGATTCCGCGGATTTGAGTGGGTTTCTTCCCTGATTTCTTTGAAAGAAACATGGATGGATGTCTTGTGCATCTTTGTGATTGATCTTGTGCCCTCAAACGCCGGGAAACCACTTCGATTCAAGGATTTTCGGTCGGAGCTCTAGTTTTTGGTGGTGTTCAAAGGATCTGCGATTCCCGATGATTTAGAAAGTTAGGAAGCGAGATTTTTGGGGTATAGCATCCTTGTTTGACACTTTTCTTTTCCCCAAACTCTTGTCTCAACAGCTTCTACCGTTTGGGAAATCCGGTGATGAGTTGGAGGAGTTGACCTTCGGGGTCGAGCAGTTTTTGCCTCTGTCCGTGAGGCGCGGACAGTCCGCGTGTGCCTGGCGGACAGTCCGCGGGTACAGTGTTCTTTGCGTGTTCGTCATGTTCTTGCTCGTCTTTGTTTTCGATCCGGTTTTTCTTTAGGTTTTTGTTGCAGCCGGTTTGCGGACGGTCCGAGCTTTAGTAGCGGACGGTCCGGATCCGGTGCGGACGGTCCGCCCGGTCCTCGCGGACAGGCCGTTTTTCCCGGTTGGTCTCTGGTGGTTCTATTGGCTTTTACGGACTGTCCGTGGCTCCTGGCCAGACTGTCTGCGTGACCCTTGCGGACTGTCCGCGGCTACTGGCCGGACTGTCCGTGTGGCCAGTGCGGACCGTCCGCCCCTCCTAGCCGGACAGTCCGCCAGTGCCTGGCAGCTTTGCTCCTTGGTTTGATTCCTCTCTCCTATGTTTCATGCTTTTGCGTGTGCTTCAAGGAATCGTTCCTAAGACTTGAGGTTGATCCATAACCTTGTTGTCTTGGCGATTGGTGTGTGATTCGATCCATCGCTCGTGTGTGACCGGGATTTGTCTAGGGTATACGCCAGGTTCTTTGAGAAGAATTTTTACCGGCAACTATTCACTCCCCCCCTCTCTAGTCGCCATCCGATCCTTCAAGAGGTCTAATAGTTCTACCATCTCCCATGATTAGTTTCGTTGATGTTAGGGCTAAGTCTAGGTTGTGGTCTTGAACTTTATCATAAATTTAAGAATATAGGACACTTACCTGGGCTCCGATGTCGCATAAAGCTTTACATTGAACTCCATTGATCTCGCAACTCAAGTGTGGTGCCGTCTTCTCTTCTTCTTCGGATCCTATCGCGTAAACTTCGGTGAGGCGAGCATATGGCGATGCTTCGGGCTTGATCCCCATGATTCTTTTCACCTTGGCTATGTGTTCCGGATCCACTATATCATCTCCAAAGATCTTTTGAAATATCTCACCGGTGGTTTCAAGGTCGTATGAATCTTCCGCTTTCTTTTCCGGTGGGAAATCCACTTCTAAAGCTCTTGCCATCCCCTTTTGGTTAGGGAACGGTCTTCTCTTGTCGAATACTTCTCCGTAACCGATTGGAACCCAATCCATTGGTTCGAACTCCCTTAGTGGCTTCGCGCTTGACATGCTTCTTTTGTTCGTTTCATTTGATTCGGCGAAGTCAACGCTCGGGGTAATTCTTGACTTGATGTGCTTTTCTTCAAGCTTTTCCGGGATTGGCTCCTCTTTCTTGACTTTCGAGGTTGCCTCTTTAGAAATTTCAGCACGGTCCTTCATCCTTGAATTGTATTCCAGCTCTCCCGGAAGTCTTATTTCCCAATCTCTTCGCATGGCCGCCGCTTTACTAATTTTTTGTAGAAGTTGAGCAGCTTCCGTGAGTGATTTCTCCATGAGATCCCCACCTGCACACATTTGGAAGTGTTGCATGCAGCTAGGGGTTAGGTAAAAGAAAAATGTATGCAAGAGTACGTCACCGGAGAAGCCGAGTCTTGGTCCTTGTTCGATGAACTCATTAAACCTATTCCAAGCTTGGTCTATCCCTTCCTCTTCTCCTTGCGTGAAGGTGATCACTTGCCTCCTAAGATGTTGAACCTTGCTAATTGGAAAGAACTTCTCGCAAAACTTCTTTGTAAACTTGTTTCATTTGCCTTCAACTTCAAAGAACGCAAGACGTCTTCGCTTCATCGGCAAGTGAGTAGGGAAAGAGATTCCATTTGAACCATTCATCGGGAACTCCTTCTTGACGCACTGTGTTGCATAGCGTCGTGAAATGCCTTATGTGCCTATATGGGTTCTCCATAACCATCCCTTCAAACGGGTTTTCCGCCACCATCTTGATGATCTTGGATTTGATTTTATACTTGGTCGCTTCGAGCTACGAATCCAACTCTTGTACTCTTATGTCTTCACATCGAGGACTAGCGTAATCCCTTAGTGATTTCTCCGGTTCTTCCACGGGTTGATTGACGAACGCCATCTAGACAACAAAAATAAAAAGAAAAACAAAAACAAAACAAATGGTTTTCTAGATAATAATGGTTAGATATTAGCAAATAAAAGATAAACTAAAAGATAAAACAAAGTTAGATGCAAACCAAACGATGTAAACTAGCTTGCTCCCCGGCAACGGCGCCAGAAAAAGGGGCTTGTTAACGGATAAAAGACATATCCACCTACGATCTGCAAGCGTACAGACCTACACCTTTTTCACCACGGGATTCCCAAGGTTCTTGTCAATCCGCGGAGCAAGGGGGTTACAAGCGTTTGATCTACTTCTATTCACTAACTACTCAAACTCTAACTATGATTAGACTAGAAAATGACTACACTACACTAGAGAGAATGATTAAGCTATCAAGATAAAAGACACTCGCCCATGGGTCTATGATACTTGAACATGCAATCGCTTTAAACATGGAAACCAATCTAATCTATCAGGGGTTGTGACCACGGATTCGCCCTTTCCCTCCCCCCGTATTGTCACTACGCGAAGGTATTCGTGACTAGACCTATGATGGACACGGCATATTGAATGGATCCAAGGGAGCATAAGAGCTCTACTTCCCTTTAGGGCATGGTATCTAACCTTAAGCATTAAAGTATATTCAACACATGATGATAGATAGATGTTCCAACCAAGGTAGCGATTACATCTCAAGTTCGATTACAACCCATGGACAAATGAGAAGATTACCCCATCAAGGTGCTAGACATAGCACCGTTCATCATGGTGACGCTTCCGACGGTGTCTTCCTTCTTCTCCACTTGTGGGTGCTTCCTTCGAGTTGGGCGATCCTCCTCCGGAGATCTCCCTCCTCTCTCTCTAGCTTGTGGATGGCCTCCTGGTGCGAATGGCTCTCTCCTCTGCGAATGGCGGCGCCTCCAAGACTTTAGGGTTGAAGATCCTTCGGGTGCAAGGAAAGGGGGGCAGAACCGACCCCCGGAGTGGGCCAGGCCGGCCGGCTTGGGCCGACCGGCCCAGGCCCATCCCGGCTTGGTTCGGTCACCCCTTCGCTCTCGTGGGACCTCAGGTGATTATGCACTTTGCCCCTTCCATTTGCATGATTTTTACGATGTCATCCTAGCGTCCAAGATGTAGGTTCTCCGTGCATAAAGTTCGGTCTTTTACGCTTCAATCCCCGGGGGTGTTCCTTCGTAGCACTTCGGTCCTTGCCACCATTGGAAGTGATTTCATCAAGCTCATGAATACAAACGAGACTCTGTAAATGCTCCTTTGAACTTGTTGTGAATCTGTCCTTTATGTCCATGTTTTCCTACATAAACACAACACTTCCAGATGCATGCACATAGATGAACTTGTTATATGATTAGTGTGCCTAGTGGCGGGTTAGTTCCATAAACAAATCCAAACCAAAGTGTAATGAACATGTTTGGTGTACCAAAATACACCGTCAACAAAGAGCATCACAAATATGTAGTTAGCATAAAAGTTAAGTTTTCATAAAAACAACAAGTTATCCGGCTATCCATAAACTTAAAACAAGGAGCAAAGATATTTATGTGGGTCTAGAGCATAGTCATTTCACCTCCACAAATAAAAGATCCAGTATTTAAATTAATTTCAGATCATATTATAGAGAGCAATTAGCCAAGACATGTATAACTTCATGTAGGTAAAACAAAGCGACAACTTTCATCATCTTTCCGTAAGCATAGGCAATATAAAACATCGAGGTGAACACATGGTCATGTCTATCTATCAAAAATAAAAATAAAAATAAAACTAGGTTGTCCTCCTAGTAGCCATGTTATTGTTGAAAGAGAAAAACAAAATGTTGCACTAATAAGGTTGAAGGCATACTTACAAGCATTTATATTCGGAAAAGAGAAGGTCCATGGAGGTGTTACCATCCTTTGTAGTTCTTCGTTGCCTTCTTCTGACATCTCCATGTATCAATGTGGCTTTTGCTTTTATCTTGATTTATCAATGCTCCTAAACTTCTGAATTTGATCTTGTATGCTTAATGGAGTCATTGGTCGCCCTTCTCTTTAATGTTGTCATCACCATCTCCTTTTTCTTGTTCTCATCATCTCCTTGTTGTCTCTTTTTCATAGATTTACCCTCTGTCCAGAACAGAACATATATCGAAATATACCTCTATTGAAAAGTTTATGAAATTACCTTTCGAACGTGTGATCACTCATTGAAAATGGAGTTCAAACAAGGGAGCTACACCCGTTTTACTTCAGCGCTGCGTGCTGTCCAAAACTGATTTCAGGACGTGTTGCACTCGGTGATTCGGGCATAACCGCTTGTAGGAACCTCCAATTGTCTTGATTCATGATTTGTTGGAATTGTAACTTCATGATGCTTCTAAATATCCAAAAATATTCAGTGTTTTCCCTTCGAGACCACACATAATTTTGATGAGATTGGTGGCTTCTTGCGCATTGATCTGGAGACATTGATGATCCTGGTAATTTTTATCTTCTAGAGCGCCATGTTGCACTTCCATGTTGAAGATTCAGGGTGTCCCCCATGCTTAGCATTTTGGTAGGCATGGAAGAAGAAGACAAAGCATTTTAACTTAGTCATCCTTCAGTTTCCTTGTATTGAGAGTCTTTGTCTTGCCTGCAAGACGTTTTAAGCGCACATTCTACCCCTAAGGTGACGATTGGGAGTAGATAGAATTGCCAACAATCCAATGTTTCCTAGGACTCTCAACCTGTGGCATAATTAGTCTAATGATAAATAAAAACATAATGAGTGTACGTGGTGCAAGGTGTGTATGCACATGATAGGAAAGCATATAAACAAAGACAATGTTTCACCTAGTTATAAACACCATGTTTACAACTAGGTTGCCGAATTTATCTATAGCCACAAAGGTTGATAAATCTAGGGTTAAAACACCATGTCTATCCCTAGATCAATAACTCTTATAGCACAAGAAAAATTAAGCGCATTGCAAAGCTTGTAAACTAACCAATGCAACATGAAAACATATGAAAAGCTAGCAAGGTTTATTGAACTTAACGATGATGGTCCGCAATCATGTTTAAACACCACGTCTACATAAGATCACAATAGGAAAATACTCATAAGGCCTTATGAAGTATTAACATGGAAAATGAATCATACATCATTAAGTATATAAGACAATCACGCCAACTATGTGCAAAACATGTATACACAAAGAAACATCACGTTGATAACAAAATGCAATGCATGCAAATAAATAAATATGAGCATGAACATGATGGTGGTTCTCAAAAGAAAATTAAACTTAGATTAAAAACCACAAGTTGATCATCGTAATATGGTGCCGTTCTTTATTCTCTCTAAGAAAGGAACAAAAACATAAATAAACGGGTTGCATCCCGAAAAGCGCTTCATTTAAAGTCATAGAGCTCGACTTTCTCACATACCTTCCTTTCGTCGCATAGCCATGGCCCTTCATGCAAGAAGAAAAGGTACCAATGCAGCATTAATTTACTTCTCATGTTGTGCTTGATCACTTATAGAAGACTTGCCCAAGGTATCCTTTTGCTTCATCGCTATCTCCTTCTTTATCACCCATCGGTGCTGCCATCACTCCATACATTTTTATTTAATAGACAGAACAGAAAATACACCCAAGCTCTACTCCATTGAACAGTGCAAAAAATTTCCTTTCCAACGAGTCTTTATTTTCCCAAATCGGACTCCGAACAAGAGAGTTACGTCCGTTTTACTTCGGCGATGAAATCTGTCCTGAAATTTCAGAACGCGCAACGCTCAATGTTTTCTCCATAACTCCTTGCACAGGTCTTCAAATTCGTTAGTTCTTGATGCGTTGGAATGATAATTTGATGGAGCTTCTGAATATCTCATTTTCTTCATCTGTACACCTCTGAACAATCTCTCAAAATTGATGAAGACAGCAGCATCCATTGCGAGATTTGGAGAGGTTGATGGTTTATCTTGCAACTCTTTAGGCATGACTTCTCTTTTAATTATTCGAGCCTTGTCTACATGATTAGTGAATATCAGGTTTTCTCCCGACATGTGCTTTTTAAGGTCATTAGCTTGACCAAGCGCAAAGCATGATCGAGATTTACAAAACTTATTGTAAACATACGCGTCCATAATTAACACCATATGCGAATTGTAGCAACAAGTCAAGGTGTAAACAAAAGAAGCATATGTTTCACATATAGCACTTAGCTCATCATTAGGCAAATGTTCTTTAGGTGTGAGATTAATTGGTTCAAACATAAATGTTTCCTCTTTTTCATTCTCAAGAAAATCTAGCCTATCAACATGATCATATAGAATTCAAACTATCATTTATTCTATTGGTTGAGCATGAGTATATGAATTTATCACCATCAATACCAATAACATCTTGAGATTTCAGCACGTACCTTGGTCTTAGAGCTTTCTCAACAAGAGTGATATTTGGTTCATCTAGCGGTGTTGAAGGCGAATCAATCTCAAAAAGTGAAGGTGTCTCTTTGTTACCTTTTTGCACCCCCACCATATCATCATGTGGAACGTGTAATCCATCAACTAAATTTGCATTTGTCTCTTCTTTGAAGTCTTCATTGTCATCCCAATATTCGTCTTCAAAGTCTTGTATGTTAGTTTCTTTATCTCCCGTGTACCACATGTCGTCAAGATCGCTCATTGTTGATTCACTCTTTTCTTCATCCTTGAGTGCTTCCATGTCTTGATTTGCTAGTGTGTAGGCTTCAATAGCACACAAGCTATCACCTTGTGGGGAGGGGCCTTCTTGGAGTACATGCTCTATGTCAACTCCTTCTCATTCATCTTCTAGCTTGAGTCCTATCTTCTCCCATTTATCCTTTGAGTCACTAGGCTCGTCACGGTTGTACTCTTCTCTTTCTTCATCATAAATCCTTGAGTTGTCAAACCGGTGGATCCATCCTTCATCTCCTTCTTCTTTTTCTTCTTCAAATGTCTTTTGGATCGACTCTCCACTCATCTCTTGATCAAATATATCTTCAACTAGTTTAGCAACGTGTCGGTGTTCCTCCTTCCTTCGGTAGTTGATTAGTGGGGCAAAATCAACTTGAATCCAACCGGATTGATTGAACTCCGCCAATGGTCTAGCAGTCCACATACTTCGGCCTACATTCATGTTAGTTTAAACACTTTTAACATCTGAAATGACTTCTCTTACCTTGTGAAGTGGATCTTCAATTTCTCGTCTGGTCAGTTCATCTTCCTTGACCTCCGGTTCATATTTTTCAGAAAATTCAGCAAGCACCTTGGGCTTGCTTTTGTTGTTTTGCTCCTCTCGACAACGTCTTTGCCAATCTCGTTGCGTTCTTTGTTCATTGCTTATCCTTTGTAAGATTTGTGCAGTTTCACTAATTGTTTTATCCATTATATCACTGCCTGCACACATGCTTACAAAACGAGATGAGTTAGGGGTTAGTGAAAAAATAAAAGGTATGCAACATCAAGTCCGGAAAATCCCAATTTCGGGCCTCACTCAAGTAGTTCATTAAAATGGTCCCATGCTTCATCAATTCCTTCATCCTCTCCTTGCTTGAAAGTGAGCACTTGCCTCCTTAAGTCTTGGACCTTGCTTATATGAAAGAACTTCAAAAGAAACTTCTTCACTAGCTCATCCCAATTTCCTTTTGCTTCAACGGATGTAAGTGTGTACCATCTTCGCGCTTCATCTTCGAGAGAGAACGAAAAAAGATTACACTTGAACCAAGTGTTGTTGCACCGTGTTGCATATCATTGTGAATTCCTTAATGTGTCTATATGGGTTGTCATCCTCCACTCCTCTAATGAGTTTTGTCGCCACTAACTTGATGATTCTAGGCTTCACTTCATAGTGGGTTGTAGAAAGTGTCAAATCTGATTTTTGCATCTCAATATCTTCCATTGACGGCATTGCTAGCTCCCTTAGCGACATCTCTTCGTCCTCCGAAGGAGAGGTGAACAAATCCATCTAGGCACTAAAAATAAAAAAAGAAAAACACAAAAGGGGTTTTTCTAGAAAACGAGGGTTAGATGTTTGTAATCAACAAAATTAATACTAGATTATACGTAGCAAACTGGCTTGCTCCCCGGCAATGGCGCCAAAAAAAGGGGCTTATTGACGGTTGAAACACGTAACAACCTTCGATCCGCAAGCGTACAGACCTACACCTTCTTCACCACGGGGTGACCCCCAAGGTTATTGTCAATCCGCGGAGCAAGGGGATTGCTAGCACTTAACCAAGTACTAATCTAGTTGATGGGAAACCTTTGAAAGGGGTATTAATCTAAATGTAAAGACAATCTAACCTATGTTAATCTAAGAAGTCTAAGGTGAAACTAGATGGCAAAGGGTGGACAGAAGAGAAAGATTAAGATAGATAAGCGTTCCCTCCCTAGGGTTTAGGATCACAAGAACATGCATCTACTACATGAAAAGGGTGTTGCCTAAACTAGCTTCATGGCGGTTATGCGGCCGCTAAGCCTTTTCCCTCCACTGTATTGTCACTACGTAAGGTAATCAAACACTTTCACGTATAACCGCAATTATACCTAAGCATCCATAGGTTAAGCTAATCACCACGATTACCACAAACCCTACTAAGAACACATGTTGTACATACATATGTGAATAAAGCACTCGCATAGACATAGACCATTAAGCATCGAAAGGCATAGTGTTCATGTAGTGATCACATAACATGTATCCATCTAACCCTAGGGATGAATGGAGACATTACCCCATCATCGTACAACGATTGAAGCACATAAGGGTGATGAATACTCCGGAGAACATCGTCGATGAAGCTTGGGAACACTCCTAAGTCAGCGGCTTGGAGTCCTTCTCTTGCTTCCTTCCCTCCACCGGTGTTGATCCTTGCGACGAGCTCATCCAACTCTCTCCCTCATCTTGCGGTGGTGGTTTTCTAGTGAATTGTGTTGATAGAATGATTTGTTCAATGTGGTGGCGGACGGAGGAAGAGGCAATAAATAGATGAACACCTAGGGCAAAGGGGGCGCCGAACCAGGCCCGGAGTGGGCTGGGCCGGTCGGCCCAGGCCCGTTTCGGCTCGGTTTGGCCCTGGTTTCCTCCCCGATTGCTTCTTGCGTGATTCCTTATTTGTGTGCACTTGCATGTGGGCCTTTGACATCGTTTTCTTCACAGTTAAGGCTTGAATCTTTGCTATCCAAGCTTCGCCATTTTCTGGTTGGGTCCCTCAAGACTTGCACGTTGACGCTTCGGTCCTCGGGTCATTTGGAGTCATGTTCATCGCGTGTCTTGACTCTTGTCGGGCTTCATGATCTTATTCCAAAGTGCTTGGTGAACTTATCCCGAAAGTCTCCTCTTTAGCATAGATTTCCTGCGTAAACAATGAACTCCAAAATCGACATGCAAGAGTCAACTTGTTATATACGGGGGGTTAGTTCCAGTGGTTAGAATAATAAATCAATACCAACATTAAGGATAAACTCATAGCTAGGTTGACGAAAGTTCACCGTCAACAGCGTTTAAGAAGCCCATTACCACAAGTCCACATTGGTAACGGGCATTGTGGAGGCCAACCCCGGGGTCATCCTGGCACGCTTATAGGTAACGGGCGCCAAACAACAACCATTACAGATGTGGGTGGATGTAATGGGCGTTAAGGGCTGTTACAAATGTTGCGTGACCTATTTGAGGTTTTCACGTAGTGGAGATGGTATCTGGACAGGACGACAGAGCAGCAGCGGCAGGTGGAGGGGGCGGCGCAGCTTGTGGATGGCGGAGTGGGTGGCGCCTGGACGATGGCAGGGGCGGTGGTGCTGGACAGAGGAAGGATGAAGGGGACGTGAGCGGAGCAGCACTTCTCGCGAGGGTCGGGGGATTCTCGGGGGAGCAGCGCCCGGAGTCTCGAGGTGGGGAGGAGACGACCCCTGGAAAAGGGGAGGATAGGGTCGAGCTCCCCTAGCAGATGGGCTTCCAAACGGCAGGATGCGTTGTCCCGTGGCTGGAGGGGTGTGTGGGCTTCCCACCCGAGGAAAAGACCGAAATCCCTCCGGGATTTTTGGTTCCCAAAGGGACTCTAAGTGTGGTAGTGATGGTTTTCCAATTTAATTATATTATGGGGCTTAAATTGACTCCCAAAAATTTTAAATCTTAAATTAGTTCATAAATTATAGCGGGTGATGTTTCTGATGCTCTATAGACCTAATCAAAGCCACTAAGGAAGATTTCACATTCAAAGAGCTATAAATTAATTATACCAAAAATGACCATTTCTATCCACCACAAATAAGATAAATGTATACAAAAATAAATAAATAACTTCTACAGCCAAACTTTCTCCCACATCAGCTCTTACCTAAAACTAGTCTATGCACCCAAAAAGTATATCAAGGGCTATTCTAGATTTTGAACTAGGCAATTATATTTAAATCTAAGCATAAGTCAAGAATAAATATTTCTAACAGCCCTAAAATCATGATAAATTCAGAAAAGGTGGATCCAGGCATTTTAAGAGTATAGCCAGAAATTGAGCACAATTTATATATATTTAGCTACAAAATTTATTAAGGCAGATATAGCATAAATGCAAAATAAATCATATTAAAAGATATACTCAGTAACTTAGTGTAATTTTTAGTCCAGTGTCTACACATGTCATATCTAGCAACATATCCAAAGTTCAGCTCAAGATCACATATAGATTTTGAATTACAACAAAAGCATGTCAAACTGAGTTTGAATTTAATTCAAAACCTCCCAGTCAAAAGTATGGTTATGCTTTGCAAAAGTTGTATATCTAGCCACAAGGAAACCAACAAAATCGGTTTGACATTTTTCAGAGTTTTGTGCAATTTTCTACGATTTTTCTAAAATTCAGCCTATAACCTTAAAAACTAGAGAATCTAATCATACAAAGGTCCCTAAGAACTTTTGGAGTTTCACAACCACACCCTCCGTATTTATAGGCAGCAAGGGGCGGCGCAGCAGTCCGGATTCCGGCGAGCCGACAGCCGGAGGCGGCCAGGGAAGAAGTGGGGAGGGGCTAGGGTCCACGTACGACCGATTCGTGTAGTTGGATGGGCTTAGGGGAGCTTCAGCGAGCTTGGGCGGTGGCAGACGGTGGTTGCAGCCGCTGCGGCTGGAACTCCGGTGAAGGGGAAGCTCTCCCGGGGCAACAGGCGGGTTCTGTGTGGTTGTATAGAGTCGTGGGAAAACTCAGGTGGGGCAGTGATGCCTCGAAGAGGGGGCTCCCCTTGCGAGCCACAATGGCGGGCGGCGGTCGGCAAGGTGAGCGGCGTCGCCAGATGTGTGCATGTGAGCGAGTGCGGCTCCATTTTATAGGCGCAGGATGGTGAGTAGGAGGTCCAACGCTTCGCCCTGAAGGCACGGGAGCAAGGGGCCCTTGCCGGTTGGGTGGCCAAGGCGGCACGGCGACGTGCGCAGCGTGGGCAGGGTAGGGGCCGGTGCGCAGTGGGGCTTCGCGTGTCGCAAGGGGCGTCGATGGTGGGGAGGGCCAGGGACAGAGGCACGGCCAAGGGCTCCCGCTCACCCACGTGGCTGCCCTACAGCCTCAGCGTCCGGGCCCTGAGGACAGACCGCGGTGTGCGTGGGCGCTGGTCGGTGCCGGACGCAGTGCGACGTGGCTGCTGACAATTCGGTTTAACCCTATTGGACCAGCCCAAACTCAAAAAATTCAAAAATAAGTTCAAATTCGCCCAATAGAAAAGTTGTAGAGGAAACATCTAGCTACAATATTTACAAAGGGCCATCCGGTGTTTGATGAATGGCTTGAGCACAAACTGCTGGTGAAGTTGAATGTCTTTCTCAGCTCGGCAGGCATGCAGATGCTGGCATTGACCAAGTTTTAGCATGTCATCCACTCAATATATCAAATGCCACCAATTATGAAAAGTGTGTCCCTCAAAAAGACGAACAACTTTTGTATTGGCCGATTTTTGAGTGTTTAAATGAAATTTGGAGAACGTGGCAAAAGTTCTAGGAAAGGGTATGGGCACTAGGGTTGTGATCACTTGGAGTTAGGGTTTTACCAGGGGTTTGACTATGGTTTTGACCACTAATGATTGTTGACTTGGTTAAGGTGGTAATTAGCACTAATAAAAAACCTTGGGCGTCACACTCAATTACCCAAACACCTCTATTTCTACCTTGGCTATGGAGCCATCTGACCCTGTGCCATGTGTCATCAGTATTAGCACAACAATTCCCAAGGCAAACATTTTTCGGTTTGAAAACTATTGGATGGAGCATGAGCACTTCATGGAGGTTGTAGCACATGGTTGGTCAGTTCCAACAAATCAAGCTGACTCAACAAAAATAAAAAATCCTTATAGCTAAGTTCAAAATTTTGTGAAGAGTGTCAAGGGCTTGGCATGCTCAACTCTCTAGTCTCAAGGCAAACATTAAGAATGTTAAGTTAGTGTTGGTCTTTCTTGGTGTTTTGGAAGAATATAGAGATTTGTATGTTCTTAAGAAACAAAAGATTTATTGGAAGCAAAAGGGAACAACTAAATGGGTTAAACTTGGTGATGAAGGAACAAGGTTTTTTCATGCCAATGCAACTATCAGAAAGAGAAAGAACCTAATCACAACACTGACCGATAACAATGGTGTACCACAATCCAATCATCACATCAAGGCAAGCATTATTTGGGAAGCTTTTAAAGAAAGGCTAGGACCATCAGATTCACCTGAGATGCTCTTCAATTTGGAACAATTATTGCATAGAATAACTTGGATTTTGTTACAGACCCTTTCACACATGAGGACATTGATGCAGTAGTAGCAAATCTACCTTCTGATAAATCTCCTGGACATGATGGTTTTAACACTGACTTTGTCAAGAAATATTGGCTTTTTATTAAGAATGACTTCTTCAAGTTGGAACTATTTGCCTTCAGAGCTTGTATGGGCCACACATAACCTTACTTCCAAAAGTGGATTTCCCTCTTGAACACCTCCATCAAGATCCTCACTAAACTTCTAGCAAACAGACTGCAAGAAGTCATCATGAGATTCATTCGCCAAAATCAGTATGATTTTATAAAATCAAGAACAATTGAGTACTACCTGGTGTGGGCTTTGGAATACATATATCTTTGTCATAAGTCTAAAAGGAGCTCATTATTTTAAAGCTGGATTTTAAGAAGGCATTTGATATAATTGAACACCAAACAATGGTACATATAATGGAACACAAAGTTTTAATCCCACTTGGCTACACTAGATGAGATCTATCTTTGGCTCTGGCATATCAGTTGTTATGCTTAATGGGGTACCTAGGAAAGTGTTTCATTGCAAAAGGGGGGTTAGGCAGGGGATCCTCTATCACCTTTGCTCTTTGTGTTGATAGTTGATTTCTTACAAACCTTGTTAAATAAAGCCAAGGTCTTAAATCTGATGAACCTACCATTGCTCTGGAATATACCTCAAATTTCCCAATCATCCAATATGCATATGATACTTTGATTGTCATGGAAAGTTGTGTTGACAGTTGATTTCTTACAATCATCCAATATGCATATGACAGTGTTTCAGATTTTTGTAGCATCCTATGGCTTAAAAGTAAACTACTCCAAGTCCATGATGGTGCCTATCAATACTGTTGAACAAAAAATGCAGATCATGGCAAGTACCTTCGGTTGTTCAATAGGTATAATGCCTTTTACTTATTTGGGGCTTCCACTTGGAACAACTAAACCAGAAGTGGCAGATTTCCTCCCTCTAATCTCAAAGTGTGAAAGAAGGCCGGTTAGCATCTCAACATTATTATCTCAAGTAGGGAGGTTACAATTGACTAATGTAGTCTTCTCAGCTTTACCTACATTTCATCTCTGCACCTTCAAGACATGCACAAGACAATTATAAAACAAATTGATAAATACAGAAAACACTGTCTTTGGAGAGGGCTGACATCAATGCTAAAACCCCACCAAAGGCAACAAGGGAAATTGTGTGTCTGACAAAGTCAGAGGGTGGATTAGGGGTGTTACAGCTAGACTCACATAATGATGCCTTGCTGTTAAAAAATCTTCACAAATTCTACAATAAAGTTGATACACCCTGGGTTCACCAAGTTTGGGAAAAATATTACAGCAATGGAAAGTTGCCTAATCACACCTTGAAGAGCTCTTTTTGGTGGAGAGATATCCTCAAGTTGCTTGGCAAATTCAACGATCTAGCTTTTGTAACTATCAATTCGGGTGACACTTGTTTTCCCTGGTATGATTCTTGGGGCACTTTTGTTCACAACTAGATCTTTCTTCAGTTTTTTGCTTTTACCAGATCTCCAAATATTTCAATCTACAAGGCAAAAGCAACCTCAGATATCAGATAGCTCTTTCACTTACCAATTTCTCAAGATGCTTATGTTCAGCTATTGTCCCTTGCGCAAGAGCTAAATGACCTTCCTGAATCTGATGAACATGATATTTGGACCTATTCTTGTGGCTCTCCCATGTTCTTCCCAACAAAGGCTTACAAGAAACTCATTGGTACTAGGCAGGTACACGCCAACGTCGAATGGATTTGGAAATGCTCAGATCAGAAGAAACATAAGGTTTTATTTTGGTTGCTTAAAAGATCGACTTGGAACAAGAAACATTTTGAGGCAGAAAAATAAAGTACTACCTTTCTGTGATTGTGTTATCTGTCAACTGCAAGTAGAAGAAACTCTATAGCATTTATATCTAAACTTCTCTTTTGCTGTTAATTGTTGGAATCTGATGCATCTGAACATTTTACATGGGGATCCTTTCGATGTCCTTCAGTCATTCAGGACTCAACTAAATGTGGATTTCTTCATGGACATCATTATTTTTGATGAGTTGGTGCATCTAGATGGCAAAAAATGATCTGATTTTTCAAGGCATACAACCAAATCTTCAATCGGTCAGACAAAGATTCAAAAAAGAGTTTGCTCATGTTATACTACGAGCAAAGCCATGTCGACAACAACCAATGACTACATGGCTAGAAGCAACCCTGTAACAACCATGTTGTAAAACTTCTCCTTTCTTAAAATTTTAATATATATTCAGTAGGGGTCACCCCCTCCTGTTTCATCAAAAAAGAGGAGGAAAAACACAGAGCTCATTTTTTAGATGGACCAGAAGATAATGTGATAAGGGTGGATAGTTTGGTTTATGAGGAGGGTGGCGACGAATTGTGAGATTTTGTATCTGTGATTTCTTTTTTCCAGTATAGCAATAACAATGGTATTAGTAAAATAGATATGTAGATTAAAATCTTTTTATAATGGAAGAGGTAGGTAACCTAAATATAGTCTAGATTAGTTTACATTATTTTCATAATGGCAGAGGTAGGTAATTTAGATATAGATTTGGGGTTACTTTAGGTTGTTTTCATAATGGCGTAGGTGGGTAATATTTTAGAAAACATAACGTCCAATGGCTATGATTGTTTGTGTCTATCAATTGATGGTTAGATGTTTTGCTTTTTTTGAGAATTTATAGGATTTCTCTCTTTTTTCTTTAGTGTCCACCTAGGTATTTGTTTTCTTCAATTGATCATATGGACTAGTTCTTGATTTCTTGTAACTCATACAACTTGATTGCCTTGGGGTAGCAGGCTGATCTTTATGACTTAACTTGAAGGAACAGATGTCCTATTTTGATGTCTTCGGACTTCAGTTTGAGCGATTGAAGCGAGAATATGAAGATGAGGCGGCGGCGCACGTCGTGGCCGCGGAAAAGAAGCAGGCAGACTGCTTTGTTCCCGTATCCCGTCTTCACTAGTGCAAACTGCAAAGTTATGGGATTAATCTTTGGGCTAAATACTAAAAAACCTAGGTCTGCGTTAGAATTTGAGGCCCCAAAAAATTGGAGGTCCTGTTCGGTTGAACAGGCTGCACGCCCACATGGACGGGCCTCCAGAAATGTGTCATGGATAGATTTATAATGGAAGAACTGCAAGAGGTTTCAGATAATCGAACTCATGATCAAGATCCTGCAGTTGATAGCAATGTTAACAGTGATCCTATAGATGGTCAACAAAGTCCGAAAATAATGTCAAGGCTCAGAAAGCTCTTATTGACAACACAAATGATTGATTATAAGTCTACTATTGACAATTTCATTTTGAGGAACACAAAAAGAATAATGCTATTTAAGTAAAAGTTATGTAATCATGACTAAATAGGTACTATTCTTAATGTATTAAGTTGTTATATAATACATTAAACAATAGATGCTATTTTATTGCTCAAACTTATTAGACTAGTTGGCCTACTTTCGAGTTTCGTACAGGGTCTAGGTTTTCACCGGGACAGCCCTGGTGTTACTTCATTAGCTTCCATAGATATACATGAATGCACATTTGACCAAGAGTAACAGGACGTGTGCTGCCGTGCCTTCCTCCAATTATCTTTTTTGGAGTTTCAGTTTTTTTTTTGACAAATGTTTTGGAGTTTCAGTGGATATATTATTCCGTAAAAGAAAGAAAAAACTTAACTAACGAAATTTGAAGGAAAAAAAAGGTGACAGGGATAGATCAATTTGCAAATTTTTATCTAAAAGTTATACCTTCGCGTGCCGTTCAGCATCGTAGCGATATCCGTCACAAGTCATACCTGTTGCTTTTTTCTCTCCTGGAAAGCAACGTCAACTGAAGTGTATACTCTTCCATTTCGACGAAAAAGAAACTCTTCCAGGTGTAAGGCAATCGAAAGGACTGAACACCGGATGTCACTCACCCATCGAAAAGAAACTAATTCCTAACCGCCTAACTGATCGAGGAGGTACTGATTTTGATCTCTTTTTCAGTAAGATGCTAGCATATATGCAGAGATCTTAGTTTCGTTTAAAGAAGAGAGATCATGTGAAGATATAATTCTGATAAATATTTTAGTGTGTGTACAATGAATCAAATGATTGGGCAGCTTTTGCGATCAAATGTTTGAGCTACCTTTGAGTTTTAAAACTGGGATCCAACAAGACTACAAGAGGAAGGGGCATCTAAAGGCAAGCGAAGGCACATGCCAATCATCTATCTGAGCCCAACTAATCATGTGAAGGTACTTGTGCCTTTGGGCCCATGTACCAAGTTATGTGCGCGCCCAATTATTACTTTTCTTAATCTATACTATATATCTCCTCTCTTTAAATCATTATAGAAGGTTCGACTATTTGCATCAGAGAGCAATCATAAGAGGCCTTGAAAGGTGCGTGATTGCATGATACATATATAGATCACTCACTCTATGACCTTTTCACCAACGCGCGCACTCTAATCGATCGATATGAACGCAAAATAAACTTAGATTTTGTTGCAATGCACTGCAGGGAAATTAAGTATAGTAGATCCGTCGTTCCTTCATGGACTATCACGCCATGCTCATGCTGTCATGCATACTCCCTCCATCCAAAAAAATGACTTTATGAGATTTTTTTAGATAGCTTAGAGGAGGAGAATAAAAAAATGCATGTACCTTTAGTTCATTTTGCATAAACAAAATGATGAAATATGTTTCAATTTAATCATGCAAGAACGAGATGATGATGATGATGAATTGATGATATCATTCTTTTCTAGGCAGAGGGAGTATGCTCATGTTATATGATGATGATATATACCTCGCATGTTGTAGTGAGAAAAATGCTTAGAAAACTGAGCATGCAAGGTAAACTGAACATGCGACGTGCGAGGTATACATATATCACTGCAGTGTTGCACTACAGCTAGGGGGTAATGTCCTTTTATTTTAGAAAAAGGTAGGCAAAGGCCCAATTTGTTCCGCAGGCTAGCTAGCATCTTGCACACTGGCTAGAGCGCATACATGATATTATATATGAGTATATGCCTACTCATTTTATTTTATTTAAAAAAAAGTATAGTGTTGATGTGAATCTCATGTGACAGTGCTATCTCAAACCGACCGGAAGAGGTACCATTGATTGTACACCAAATTTTTTTTAAAGAAAAAAGGTATAGAGTAGATCACATATAGTACGCTATATATGATTCTTTTCTCACCTATGCGGCTATGCCCACCCTACCCGCCCACGTATACCCGCTGGGCCCGCTCTCCGCATCCTCACGCACGCCTACGTTCCGTTGCTCGTGGCAAGCCGACGAACCTCTGTGCCATGTACGCACCGTCTTCACGAGGCGGCGGGGCACTGCGTGTGGGTTGTGCGCGCATGAGTTCTTCGCGCCAAATCACAGAGGCAGGAGAGGAGGGAAGGCAGAGGGAGGCACCGCGCAGCTCGCCAGGGAATTAAAGGAAGGGAGAGGGAGGGGTCGCGCACCGCAACTTACCGGCGCTCTGTTGGCATAGCTCACCGGACTGGCAAGCCCGCAACCGCTAGATTCGGTCGGGGGAAGAGGAGGTCCGGCCACAGCCACCCCAGATTCTAGGGCCGTCGGCTGCCGTCGAAATCACTGGCGTAGGCCATGAGGTGGAGCAGCGAGTGGGAGCTCGCGGAGGAGGAGGCCAGCGGGGAGGAGGATTCCAGCGGGGAGGAGAACACCGTCATGGGGAAGGAGCCTCCGCCGTGGAGAGTCGGGGAGGAGGGGATGGGGACGGAGGGTGTAGGTGACGCAAGGGATGAGGATGGCAGCAGCGGGAGATGGCTCCGGCGGGAGGAGCCACCGCGCTGGCTAGCCTGCCTGCCTGCGCGTCATCGTGGAGCTCGCACGCCGTGCTGTTGGATCGATGACTTGACGCCTAGTTCAGCACTAGATAGAAGTAGATAAAAACGAAATCTGACTGAGTGGATCAGAACGATGGTTCTGAACTTCTCGGTCCACATGCTAGCGGATAAAGATGCACCTTGTGACAGATGATGCTTGCTTTTCTTTTTTCCTTTTTTACTCCTGATTATCTTTCTCTTTGTATTATTATATTTTGAATCAACGTAGCTATGATCCCTATCAAATAGCAACACACAATGAATAAAAAATAATATGTATGAATGATCTTCGCTACAATGAAAACCTTAAGAATCCATGTAAAAGGAAAGTGTTTAATCTAGGAGACTTTGAAAACGCTATGAAAACATAGAAAAATAGATAGAAATGTTGCAACTATATATATGATTCTTTAAAATAATTGTAATCATATTTGTATTATTTATGCTTGATATTATTATATAAATTACCATGCAGTTGTATACATTTATAGTTGATCTTAAGTTACATGCAAAGCATTGAACAGCTTACAGACGATCTCCCTGTCTATGGCCTATATGAGTTGTTTGTACATCTGTCTATATGCACAGTTCGAGGTTCTGCAAACGACATGTTGTCTAAGGGTTGTACATGCCCTTAAGTCATCTCTCTGATTGAGCTTTTGCAGAAACACCCCTGTGAAGCCTAGAGACGGGCTCCCCTGTCGCCTCAAGCCTCTCCCGTTCTCTGAGGCGGAGAAGACGCAGGAGAAAGTGTTGTACAACGTCGTCTTCATGTGGTGTCGCCTCCCTCGGATCCCCCGCGCGGGGCATGTTGGACCCATCGCGTCCGCCCATCACCTACCAACCGACGACGGCATCGACCCTCCCTCTCCGGCGAGCAGGGCGAGGGGAGGCCGCCCTCGGAGGAGGAGGACCCCAAGGCGAAGATATGGGGATAGGGATATATCAGGGCCGGCACAAATGGCACTCTAGGCCTCTCCTCAGTCGTGGTCACTCCGCCAACCCCATCTACCACCGCCTCTGTGAGGACGTCACCTCCACTCTCTCCCTCCACGAGGACATTGTCGTCGCTCTCTCCCCTACGTCAAGCTCGAGCAGTGGCTGCTGGATCTAGCCGACGTTGAGGCCCCTACAGGATCTCACGGTGGTTGCTCTTTAGGTGGTGAGGTTGGAGGGTGACGATGGAGATCTCGCGACCAGCTCCATAACAAACTAACTATCTACCGTTAGGGGGGATGGTGCAACCATGACAGATACGAACATGTCACACTTTGTCACATGGTAGGTACGTATTGGTTGGTACACGGGCGCCGGAGGTGGTAACCTCACCGAAAATCTCTTTACACCGTCTTACCGGAGCTATATATTGTGAGGCCCCTGACGGGATTCTCTCATATCATTATCTAATCTCACTGAGAACCCTTCAACTGCCAATATACTCATCAAGGTAACTTATCCCCATCAGACTTCTGTTTTTAAGGTTCCACTTCTAAGGTTTCTAACAATTTAATGTTTAACACTATAGTTAATGTCGCTTTTATGGGTTTGCTCAACTTCGTTTTTTCTGACTTTAATGTCTTCGTCTGACGGTGTAAACACGTGTGTGTCGCACGTGCATCTTACTAATGGTAATGATAAACAATCTAATTATTTATAATTACAGTACACATGATTTCGATCTGCAACTATCTCATTTGAATATTGCAATAAAAAAACTACCACCTTAACTCACTTAACAATAGCTCTAATCCATGTGGGGACAGAGTGCAGGTGTGGCTGCTAACAGTATGCTCAAAGAAGTACCCTCTGAATTTAGCACTGATGTCCATTACATTCCATAGTTTAATGCTTTGCCGACTCCTCTTGGACCAGTTCAGCAAACTAACCAAGATAACAAACACTAGGCCAGAAACGATTTGTCCTGGCGGCTAAAACCGGTTTTTGCTGGCGGGCACGGGACCCGCCAGCAACTTTGAGCCAGTAGAAATGGCCCTTTGTGCTGGCGGGTGGAAGGCCTGCCAGCACAGATCAATTTGTGCTGGCGGGTCACTTAAACGACCGCCAGCACAAATGTCATCAGTGCTGGCGGTTACTTAAGAAGACCGCTAACACAAATGTCATCAGTGCTGACCGCCAGCACAAATGTCATCAGTGCTGGCGGTTACTTAAGCAGACCGCTAACACAAATGTCATCAGTGCTGGCGGTCGTTTAAGTGAACCGCGAGCACAAGGGTCATCTTTGCTGGCGGTTGCTTAGACCGCCCGCCACAGAAAGCATTTTTCCCATTTGCTATATAATTCCCCATAATTGTTTATTATTTGTATATAATTTGTCATTTTGGTCTATTATTTTTTTCACATTGGCATTTGTATGCTAAATTCACTTTAATTCAATATATATGTCTCACAAACACATAATCCAAACTCAAATAAAAAATGTATACATAAGTCACATTACAACACATTGTGCATAACAGATAACCCTAAGACACCCATCTTCGTAACCTTTCTGCATCGTCTAATGACAAAACTCCTTCTTCATCGAAGAATTCTCCATCCTCGTGGCAAAATCTCACGTAGGATGAATCTAGCCATGTCCGCACAAATGTTGGTGATTTGATTGTCACCAAGTTGCCCCAATGATTTGTCAATGGTAGGCATCTGCACATAAACACAATAAATGAAGATTGTTATGCATTACCATCAGGACCATAATTAGCACATACATAGTTGTGTACAAACTAGAGGCTTACGTCTTCAGGATTCGTCCGGTACCTCCCATTATTTCTCAAAACCTCACACACATAATATCCACATAGTACACTGCCAGGAGGTTGTTTGTAGCACTACAACCAAATAAAAAATGATCGGTGCTAATTAACAGAAGTGTACCAACTCTGATAAAAATGATTGATACTTATTAACAGAAGTGTTCGTACCCATTTGGCATTGCGTATCACCAATTTTTTCTTCTTGTGATCACCTCCATTGAGTATGTATAGCCTATACGCACTTTAAGGATATAAAAACATAAGTTAGTAATACAATTTGAAATATAGTTGATACAGGCATGCATTAGTGATTATATATTACACTTAGTTGTCTTACTTTTTTATAATATCAATGATTGTCTTGTAAGAAGACGATGAATAGTGTAATGAGTCGAAGACCCCCACAGTTCCCAACTTCGGACACATGTGAAAGCAAATGAAATGATCACTGCATAAAATTAAAATAATTAATATAAATAGACTAAAAAATGAAGGCAAATGATGAAATAGTTATTTAAAGGATCTTACTCAAAATTGTAAGAAAACTTGATAGAATCCTTATGTTGGTTTTTCCTCATGACCGTTGAAATGTATACAGACACCTCGTGAAGTTTAGCTTTCTCGTAATTCTTTATTAATTTTTCTTTCTCTTCTTGTGTCTTTGCTTCTTCCTCTATTTTCTTTCTTAGTTCATCCCTCATTATGAACGTGTGTTGTGATTTGGTTACTTGTTGCGGGTCAATAAATGCTACCTTCCACCTCCCATTTGTTTTCTTTTCATCGACGCTTGCATTCCCGCAAAAAAGTTTATTTAGGATGGTACTAACAATACATATGGAATAGATTTGGATGTCTTATAGGGATGTTGACTTACATGGACCAAATGGTGACGAGATTGATGTCGAGTTTTTCACGACGGAACATCGCATGCAAATCGGGGAAATCGATTGCAACCTTCCGGTCATAAGAGCTACTGAACACCCATTTCGGGAGATTGGCGGTGATAGTGTTAATGCCTTGCTTCATGGCGTGCATGATCCAAGTATGCAGCCTCATTAATTCTGACGGCCCTTCGTTCAGTTGCCACCTAAACAAAAATGGTTTGCCATGCTCATACTTGTCGGGCACCTCATCCGACGAAAACATACTTATGTGCTCCTCCTTTTGTTTTTGTAAAGAGGTGCGAGATAAAGACTTTTCATCTGGTGCCTTCTTGAGTACTTGAACATTAGGTGATTCTTTACCTGATGTTGGAGCCCGTTTAGGTTTATTCTTTAGTACTTTCAAGAACAAGTCAACATCAGATGATTTCGTCTTTGGTTCATATGAGTTTATCATCCGGTGTATTGTTGTTGGCGTCTTGGTTCTTTGGAGGAGGAGATGGTGGTCTTGGACATGGCGAGAGGAGATGGTGGTGCCCCCCCCTCGCCCCCGATGTCGGAGGAGTTTGTGTTCTTTGATCTGATTTCGGAGATGATGTCCCTGCCCCTGCCCCTAATGTCGGAGGAGTTTGTGGTCTTGGATCGGATTTCAAAGATGATGATGCACCTGCCCCTGCCCCTGATGCCGGAGGAGTTTGTGGCATGTTGTTGTCATTATCGTCAACTCCCTGCTCCACAACCATCATGTTGTTGTCATTGTTACCGCCTCCATGTTCCCCACCCATCGTGTACTCGACCATTGCAGCATCTGGATCCTGGGGGGTACTCGTTCTTGGCTAGGTTGCAAACAGGGACTTGGTGATGTATTAATTATGATATCTCGACGATGCCACAATATGAATTGGTTCCTCGCATCACCGAGAAGTGCGATCCCATCCTCAGTAGGGATATCAATCTCGCACGACTCATCAGAAACCGAAACAACTTGAACCCATGCGTACTTTGGCGGTGGTGGATTCGGAAACACACGACCCGTTAGTGCCATGGCTGTCCCAACTTCTCGAAACTTATCTAGTTTTCTTCCATATGGAATAACCAATTTGCATGGTGTATCATCTACAATGTCATCCACAGGATGCTTGGCGATAGCAATAGAACCAACACTACTTGGAGTCGGGATGGCTCTGATCTGGTCAAGCATCAAATTTGGAGGAACCTGTCCAGAACCACCAGATACTAGATTCTCTGCACTTGGCCCAATAGAAGCTTGTTGTTGTTGTTGTTGTTGTTGTTGTTGTATGAAGAAGCCTATCAATTCTTGCTTGGCAATTTCTCTCATCTTGTCTTCAAGCTTCTTCTTATAATGGTCTCGCTTTTTATAACTTGACCGGTGTTCACGAAATGCTTTACCCCAGGGCAAGGTAGAAGAAATCCCTCGAACACGGCCAGGGTGCTCAGGCGTTCCGATCGCGGCAGATAGCATATCTTTCTCCCTATCGGGCACGAAAAGACCTTTCTTTTGCAATTCCGCAAGTTCTTCCGACTTCGATAAATTTGTTCGTTGAGAGCTTCGGAATGAAACATTACCGTCGAGTGCTATAGCCGGAACTCGAACAAGGATCCAATTCCTGCTACGCTCATCCATGCCTTCAAAAATAGTTGGTAAACCAGCTACCCGCCTTTCTTCTTCCTCCTTCCTCCATTTTGCCATTTTGGCAGCATATCCTTCGGAACCCAAGCGATGGGGGTTCTCAGCAGCTTTCATAGCCTTCTCCTTTTGTTGGACGCTCAGAGCTACTGCTTCTGTCGTCTTCTTCTGATCTACGAATTGTTCCCAGACTGCTAGCGGAATATTACCATACACATCCCTAGCATCCTTTCCTTTCTGGACAAATTCCGGATAAACAAATTTTTCTTTCACTTTGGCCCATATTACATCCTTCGTAGCCTTAGGGACTGTCTTCCAATTAGTAGTTGTGATCCAAGACGCCAATTGGTCTCTGACAATTGCACCGACGATGTTTCAAAACCTAGCAGCTATCCCCTTAGGTTCGACGGGCTCACCTTTGTCATCCAACCGTTCTATCACAAGTTGTCCTCTTTCAGGGATCTGGTTTCTTCTTCTATGACCACATTTCCTTTTCAGGTTACTAGAACTAGTAGTACCCGAAGGTTCTGGTTCTGAAATGACTTCTTCCTCTTGGGCACGAATGTTAGATGCTCTACGACGTCGTCGCGGGGATCGGTCATTGTTCTACACATAAAACACTATTTAAAGTATATCTTAATTGAATAAACAAACATTGAGTTGAGTGAATGTGCCTGCAGACCTCATTATCGCTTGGTTCGTAATCAACATCATCGTCTTCGGGACGCCTACGAGGTCGTGGTTTGCTTTGTTCGTACTCAGAGGGAGTTTCATAGTCTCTAATTATATCACTATCACTAGATTCCTCCTCACTGGATTGTTCACTGTTAACATTTGATCATAGATAATCCATAGTCCATATTTATACAATCCATAGTCCATATTTATACAACAATCCATTTTTATCAAAAAATCTATTTATCAACAATCCATATTCCATATTTCATTATTTCTACACCAAAACTAATAAAATTAAATCCATAGTCCATTTTATATAATAAATCTATTTAAAAATTAGACACAATCCATAGTGCTTACTTATAATAAATTTATTTATACAAAATGCATCATCCCTTTATTTATACAACAAAATTAATAAAATAAAATCCATAGTCCATTTGTAACATTTTTAAATCTATTCATCCACAATCAATGTAATTGCAATTATCCACAATCTATTTATCCATAAATTAAACTCATGTAATTGCATTTTGAAAAAAAAAGAAAAAAACACCAACCAAGCGGGGGCGGCGCCGCCGGCCCTATCCCGGCCTCCATGCATCCCGAGCGGTGAGGAGATGAGTTGTCGGTGGAGAGCGGGGGCGGTGCTGTCGGCGGAGGCGGGGGCGGCGGCGCGGCGGAGGCGGAGGCGGTCTTGTCGGCGGCGGCGGGGCGGTCGCCGGTGGGTCCCGGCCGGCGGTTGGGGAAGCGGCCGGCGGGGAGGAGGACGCCATCCGGTAGGAAAGAGAGGCGGTGGCGCTCGGTCGGCGGGGCGGCGGGGCGACCGCGGACGACGGCGCGGCGGCGGTCCACGGGAGAAGGGGCGGCGGGGGCGATCGCGGAAGACCGGCGGGGCCCTCGCGGATGACCGGCGGGGCGCTCGTGGAAGTGGGCCGAGCACTCCTGGATGACGGCGGGGTGGTCGGAGGGGCGGCGGCGGTCGGGGACGATGGCGGCGCTCCGTGGGAAAATTTGGCAGCCTAACGGCATCGTTTCGTATTCGCGCCAGACTTAGAAAATTTTCGAGACCGTGTCTCGTGTATATATAGATGGACTCACCACTGGCTGGCAACATAAGGCAACCGCGGCCGGTAGACCACCGCCGGCGGGTCACATAAACCAACCGCGGCGGTGAACCTTACCACAGGCGGGTCACATAAGCAACCGCCAGTGGTGAGAATTCCCGCTGGCGGTTATCATAAGCGCCCGCCAGCGCTGTGATATGAAAAAATTCAAACTTAACTTTTCAAATGCAAAGTCCTAGTTAGAAAAGGTTAGTTCAAATAGGTTCATACACCTAATGAGTTATGGGTTGTTTGACCCTAGGGTCTCATTTGAACTAACCTTTTCAAATGCAAACCAACTCTTATAACAAAACACCTCCTATAAATAAATTCAAATATTTTATGATAAGTTTTGGAAGTTTCAAAGAGTTTTGAACATTTTCAAGCCAGGATTTCAAATTTTCAAATTTTGGCAAACCACTATCTTTGGCGGTTGACTTATGATAACCGCCGACATAGTGTTTTTCCATAATTTGCAAAATTTGAAACAGGGGCTTAAATTATTCAAATTTCATTGAAACTTCCCAATGTATCATAAAATATTTCAATTTAAGTATAGGGGGTGTGTTTTTTGTAAAATAAGTCCTAGTTAGAAAAGGTTAGTTCAGATAGGTTTATACACCTAATGAGTTATGGGTTGTTTGACCCTAGGGTCTTATTTGAACTAACTTTTTCAAATGCAAACCTATTCTTATAACAAAACACCTCCTATAAATAAATTCAAATATTTTATGATAAGTTTTGGAAGTTTCAAAGAGTTTTGAACATTTTCAAGCCAGGATTTCAAATTTTCAAATTTTGGCAAACCACTATCTTTGGCGGTTGACTTATGATAACCGCCGACATAGTGTTTTTCCATAATTTGCAAAATTTGAAACGAAGGGCTTAAATTATTCAAATTTCATTGAAACTTCCCAATGTATCATAAAATATTTCAATTTAAGTATAGGGGGTGTGTTTTTTTTAAAATAAGTCCTAGTTAGAAAAGGTTAGTTCAAATAGGTTCATACACTTAATGAGTTATGGGTTGTTTGACCATAGGGTCTCATTTGAACTAACCTTTTCAAATGCAAACCTATTCTTAGAACAAAACACCTCCTATAAATAAATTCAAATATTTTATGATAAGTTTTGGAAGTTTCAAAGAGTTTTGAACATTTTCAAGCCAGGATTTCAAATTTTCAAATTTTGGCAAACCACTATGCTGGCGGTTGACTTATGATAACCGCCAACATAGTGTTTTTCCATAATTTGCAAAATTTGAAACAGGGGCTTAAATTATTCAAATTTCATTGAAACTTCCCAATGTATCATAAAATATTTCAATTTAAGTATAGGGGGTGTGTTTTTTTAAAATAAGTCCTAGTTAGAAAAGGTTAGTTCAAATAGGTTCATACACCTAATGAGTTATGGGTTGTTTGACCCTAGGGTCTCATTTGAACTAACCTTTTCAAATGCAAACCTATTCTTATAACAAAACACCTCCTATAAATAAATTCAAATATTTTATGATAAATTTTGGAAGTTTCAAAGAGTTTTGAACATTTTCAAGCCAGGATTTCAAATTTTCAAATTCAAACCTATTCTTATAACAAAACACCTCCTATAAATAAATTCAAGTATTCAAACACTAATTAAAACCATAATTTCCATAATTTGAATTTATGTACAGGAGGAGAGTCTCATTTCATCAAAACTTAATTCCAAAACTCTCCTAAATTGATTGAAAGTCTTACAACAACACTAATTATATAAAGTCGTACAAGTGATACATGAAGCCGACTAATAAGAAGGGCAAGTTTATCCTTTAACAATTCTCCCATCACAGTCTGTACGTAACCATGGCTTCTCCGATTTAGGAATGGTGGCTTCAATTTTTTTATTCTCTTCTCATGATCTGTGAACAAGACTAGTTCCTCGAACTGATTGTAATCCTCAACATCAATTACACCTTCTACTCCTAGAATTCTTTGTTTCCCGGAGACGGCAATGTGCTTCTTCACATTCATAGGATCAACTATGTAGAAAACTTGTGCAACATGCTCGGCGAGTACCCATGGATCATCTTTATAACCTACATTGGCAAGGTCTACAAGTGTCAATCCATAATTGTCATCTTTGACGCCATTCGGGTGTTTGACCCATTGGCACCAAAACACGGGGAACATGATATTCTCTCCATAGTCAAGTTCCCATATTTCCTCTATGAACCCGTAGTAAGTGATGCTGTTTCCGGATTTATCAATCGCATCTATGCGAACACCACTATTTTGATACGCAACACTCTTGTTGTCTTTCGCCTTCGTATAGTAGGTGTACCCATTAATTTTGTATGCTTGCCATGAGGTAACATTGCTTGATGGACCAGCTGCCAACCTAGTCAACGTTGTGTCATCTATGAAATTTCCTTGAAATAGATGCTCATGTTCCTTTAACCATGATGGGAAACGACGCTTTTGCTCTTTGATGACCCAATCCTCGGTCCGACTATCATTTTCCTCACGAATCTCATTTTCGTGTTGCATGATAAATGGCTCCACTATTGCAAGTTGTTGCAAAACACTAGCATGTGCTTTCTCCAGTTGTTGGTTGTTCTCGTCAATGAATCTTTTCCTTCCAATGGTCCCTTTCCCTGACAATCTGCCTTCGTGTCGAGATTCCGGTAAACCGATCGCTCTCTTATCTTTTATGTAGTCTATGCAACAATCAACACTTTCTTCTGTATGGTAGCTCTCGATCATGCTTCCCTCTGGAAATACCTTATTTCTCATGTATCCATTGAGAATCGACATGAACCGTTCGTACGTCCACATATGATGAAAGTACATAGGTCCTAGTTCAGTAATTTGCTCGACCATGTGGATAATTAGATGTTCCATGATATCAAAAAAATGACGGAGGGAAGCACATCTCGAGCTGTGCTTGAGTTTCTGACATAAACAGCTGAAGCCTTGCCAACTCTACACAATCTACCACTTTCTGCGAAATGACGTTGAAAAAGTAGCACATCCTTGTGATGACCATCTTAAGTAATATTAGTTTGACAGCTCGGATCGCAATCGCGAGAAAAACAATAATCATCACATGACAGTCATGAGAGTTACAACCAGTAAGCGTCATGTCCTTCAACGAGACCAATGATCGGATGTTGGATGAGAATCCGGTTGGCACTTTCAGCCCGCGCAAGCATTTGCAGATAGCCAACCTCTCATGTTGTGTTAAGTTGAAGCTAGCAGGTGGAAGGTACTGCTTACCATTAGGACGTGGTTGTGGGTGAAGTTCTTGCCTAATTTTTAGGTCAACAAGATCCTTACGCGACTTCAATCCGTCCTTTACCTTTCCTGTTAAGCCTAAGAATCCCATTGTGCTTTCAAACACATTCTTTTGAAGATGCATCCCATCGATGGCATGGCGCACTGTCAAATCTTACCAGTATGGCAAGTACTTAAAAAAATATAGACATCTTCTTGAAAGGCACATCAATGTTTTACGTAGTTTCGACCTCCTTCCTTCCCCCTTTTGAATTATCACCTTTTGATTTCTTACCAAGTTTAAACTTGACCTTCTGACACATTTCAAATACGGTTCTACCGGTGGCCGGTTGTGGGGCAAAAGAGTACTTCTCAATCTTTCCATCGAAATAGTCTGCCATCTTACGATACTCGTGATTCCTTAGTAGCCAGCGTCTGTGCCCCATATACACTGTCTTCTGAGATCCTTTCGGGTACACAGATATTGTACCATTCAAACAAACTACACAACCTGTTTTTCCTTTTTTCGACCAGACAAAGAAAATAGGGCAGGGTAATCATTAATGGTAACAAAGATAATTGCCTTAAGTGTGAATGTCTCCCTTCTGTACTCATCCCACATCTCAACCCCATATTTCCAAAACTTCTCCATTTCTTCCATCAATGGCTCCAGGAAGACATCTATATCAATACCAGGTTGCTTCGGTCCTTGGATTAGAATGGTAAGCAAAATGAACTTTCTCTTGTGACATAGCCAGGGGGAGGTTGTATATGGTCATCAACACTGGCCATGTCCCGTGCGTCTTCGCTTCTTTCACCAAATGGATTCATACCATCTGTACTTAACGCGAACCTTATATTTCTTTTTTCTTCTCTAAACTCTTTGTGCTTGGAATCAAAGGTCCTCCACTGCCGAGCATCAGAAGGATGTCGAAGCTTCCCATCAGACTTCTCTGGGCGATCTGTGTGCAAATCATTAGTTCAGCAGTCTTTGGGTTCGAGAACAATCGCTTTAGACGATCCTCCACCGGCAAGTACCACATCACCAATGCAGGGACTTTACGTTGAGTAGCAGTGTCAGTACCAATACTATACTCCTCCTCAACTTGAGAAATTACACTTTTCTTTCCACCAACCTTCCTCTTCGTGCCTTTAGATGCAATGACCCGTTCCACAGCAAAATCGGCATTACTTTTGTAACGATTAGCATCGCAATTTGGATACTTCTCTAGTTCTGCATAGTCACCGCGGTACAATATGCAATGGTTCCTACATGCGTGTATTCGTTGCACTCGCATCTTCAATGGGTTGATAATCTTCTTTGCTTCATATGTGTTTCTTGGGACCAAGTTAGGCTTCGGGAGTAGATTGGCCAAAAAGTAAGGAGTTCGTTAAAACTATTGTCCGACCATCCAAATTTTGCCTTCACAATCAGAAGATGGAGCATGAAATGCAACACGGTCCACTCCTTCCCACAACCCTCATACACACGGTCCTTTGCTGCCTTCTTTAGTGTCTCAAAATTTTGTAACCCTTTAGCACTCCCTAGCAACACCTCCGGTTCAATGTGGCGCAACATTTCTTCCATATCAACATCACATTCCTCATCCACCTGTGGTTCATCTGTTTGATCATTATTTTGATCTTCACAGCCAAAAGCATCATCTGTCATGACATTATCATTTTCATCTGCATCTTCATCACCCACTTCATCATACCTGATGTCGATGTCTGTATTGTTGAAAGAAGTTTCTACTTCACCATGGTGGGACCAAGTTTTGTATCCTTTCACAAAACCACGCTTTATCAAATGCATCTTGATGGCATTAATATCTCCCCAAACAATTTTGTTGCAACAATCACAACATGGACAATGTATTTGCTTGGTCCTAGAATTTTGGGCATGCTTTTGCGCAACCTCAAGAAAGTTTGTTAACTCTGTCAAGAATGTAGACGAATTTCTCTGTATGCCATACATCCACGCTCTATGTTCCATCTTAAATAACCTATAAAAGTAATTATATTAATTATAAACTCAGTATGCTCTATGCTTCATTTAATTAATATGTAAAAAAAGGAAACAAAACTAAATTCTATAAATTTAATTATTGAAGATAATAATTTTAATTACAAACTAATAATTTAATATGTATACTTGCTTCTATAATTGCAATAATAATTAAATATAATTTAAATCTAAAGCTATTTAAAAAATAAATCTCTAAATCAATATCTCTCTTCACTCCCCTCTCTCCTAGCTAACCCTAGGTCTAGATCTAGATCCCTAACTACATAGAAATCATTAATAAAAGGAGAAAACTAAGGTTTAAATAGCACAAACTCACCTTATATAGCCACCTCCTCCAAGAAAACCAAGAGCAAAACCTTCCCCCTAGATTTGGTGTTTTTGGAGCTTTTCCCGAGCTCCTCTCGGGCACAACGCCATTGGAAGGTTGCTGGGAAGAAGGAGCTGGTCTATATTTATAGAAGACACGATCTTTGGCGTTGGCATAAGGAAACCGCCAGCAGTAATCTCTGTGCTGGACGTGACTGCCAGCACTGTGTACATTTATGCTGGCGGTCCTCTTAAGCCAACCGCCAGCACTAATATCTCTCCTGGCGGGCTCTTAAGCCAACCGCCAGCACACTTGTCGGAATATCTCCGGTCGGAACGTGGTTTGACTCAACCACTCACTCACTCACACACACACACACTCGCTTCGCTCGAGGGTCTGACGCCTCCTCGGGCGCATCTCCGCCTCGCTCGAGGGTCTGACGCCCCCTCGGGCGCATCTCCGCCTCGCTCGAGGGCCTGACGCCCCCTCGGGTGATTCTCTGCGCTGGCGGTTGGCATAAGGAAACCGCTAGCAGTAATCTCTGCGCTGGCAGTGCCTAATGTTGACCGCCGACCGTGTCCATTTATCTTCGGCGGGTGGCATAAGGCGACCGCCGGCGCCGATACCTCTCCGGCGGGCTATTAAGCCACCCGCCGACCGATGCCTCTGCGGCGGGCGTTAAGACAACCGCCAGCACACTTGTCTGAATATCTTCTGTCCTAATGCGGTTTGACTCAACTACTCACTCACTCACTGACTCACTCACTCACTCACTCACTCACACACTCGCTAGCAACCCTCGCCGCCGCCGCAAGCTGCCGCAACCGACCTGCCCCTGCCACCGCCGCTCGTGTGTGAGCTTCGCTCGCGTGCCGCCGCGCCTCAGCCGCCGCCGTCGGCAAACTGTCGACCCACTCTTCAACCTCCAGTTCCTCGGCCGACATCGAGCAGGTTCACCGCCGTCGCATGACGAGCAGCTCGATCGCGCCGAACCTTAGCCAATTCGTACCTCTCCCCCTGCTGATCTGCCCGTCGTGTCGGCTCCGGTTAATTTGGTACAAGACCAATTCAAATACCATCATCTACAAGTGCCTGAACAACCACGTGGTTTGTTTTTCATCTCATGCCCTAATTCATTTGATTAGTACTCATTCGGTTGATCTAATAGTAGTGATTATTAGTTGATTATTAGTTGATATAATATTATTAGGAGTTGTTGATTATTATTGATTTGGTTGATATAATATTAGTAGATTTGTTGATTATTATTGATTCGGTAGATATAGAATTATCCACAAGTGTTGATTATTAATGATTTGGTTGACATAATTTTATGTCTATAGAATTATCCAATTTATTGATGGAAGTCACATTTGTTGTTTATTCTTTTAGGGGGACCCTAATTCATGTCAGGAAGTTTATTTTGAAAATCAATACATCAACCATTTGAAAAATTTTCACCCTCATTTGCTGCCGCCAAACTATCAGTTGTTCAGCAGTTTAGTTGGTGCAACGCCAGCACCAAGAGCGGCACAACCGTCTAGTGTTGTGTATCCGCCGGGGCAGGTGCAGGAGCCACCACTAGCAAATTCAGAATTTCTAGAACAATGGAATCAGATGAAGTGTGTCATTTCTGATATGAAGGTGGGGATGAGTGATTTGAAGATAGCGAGTAATGAAACGAGGCTTGAACTTGTAGACCATAGAGGGCAACTCATTGACATTATGGCGAAAATTGGCTATCGGAAGAAGCGCAACAAAAATCAAGGATTCTGCATGCAAGGCACCATCATCGTTGTTGTGGTCTTGATAATAGGTTTAGTGCTTCGTAGCTATATCATAGCCGGACTGTCAAAGAAATTTGAGTGAGGCAAAGTTGTGTTGATTTGTGAGAGGCCCCTAATGTAGTGTACTTTAATTTGTGTTGGTTTTAAGTGTGCTTTGAAACATTTGCCATCACGCTTGTTTGTATGAAATAAATCTTTCTAAGGTGTTGTTTGTGTTGAGATTTCAGTTTGAATTTTACTTGTTGTTGCTGTCCATGCATGTTGAAATATTGGTGACTTGTATCAATTTCAAGCTATTTTCAGCTTCACTATGTTGGCGGGTGCATATGAAACCCGCCAGTAGTAAAGATCCCTGCTGGCTGTCAATATAAGCCACCTGCCAACAGAAATGGGACCATTTGTGCTGGCGGTTGGCTTATGTAGGCCGCCCCCACTAAACCTTCTATGCTGGCAGTCGACATAACTCATCCGCCAACATAAATAGTACCATTTGTGCTGGCGGGTGGGTTATGTCGCCCACCAGCAGTGATGCTTCAATGCTGGCGGTTGCTGTCCTGGCGCCCCTGCGTCCCACTTTGCTAGCGGTTCACAGTTGCACCCGCTAGCACGCTAATTTGCTAGTGCCAGGGCAAATCGTTTCTGGCCTAGTGAAACAACCATAGAGAGTCAGAGTAACACAAATCACCTTTTAAATTACTCAAATGTACATTTGCATATGAACAATTATACAATTTAAAGCTTCTGACTCTGAACCAGTTTTTATATAAAATAATAATATGTGACGCGGAATACATACGAAAATATTGTAGAACAGTCACACGCGGAATACATGGTATGTGATAGCTCACTAACCATATGACAGGATCACTGAATATTAGCAAACCTGAAAATACATACACATGAGCTCTGTAAATAAGATAAATTGTCAAACAACTCCCACAATCTGATGGAAGAATTCATGTGACTGTTCTGTGAAAGTTTACATAAATAATTTAGTTAAAAGTTTCAGGTATTTAGCAACTGAGCAGCAGCATTAACTTAGCACTAATTATTAACTTAGCACTTATCACAGACTGAGCTTAACTACTTCCACTACCACTAGCCCCTCTTGTCCTTGATGCCATAATCTCAGCCCTCATGACATGGAAATAGGCTCTTTGAGTCTCATCAAGGCCATTTAAGTCCTGAAGCATAATTTTGGACTCCTGCTCCATCTTCTTGGCAGCCGCTTCCGCTTCTTGAACTTTTAATTTCTTTTCTTGGACAGCTATCTCCATTTTCTTGGCGTCTGCTTCTGCTTCTTGAACTTTTAGTTGCCTCTCTTGGACAGCTATCTGGCGTTCCTGCAACGACTTCATGTACTCCCACCTCTCATCTTTGTCTAACTTCTTAGATGCCTCAATATCTTTCTTGGCTTTAACTATCTTTTCTATCGCGTCCTGCAGCTCATCCACATCCCCTGCTCTCTTTTTTCTCTCCTTCTCTTTCTTTCTTCCGGGCGGTCTCTCGCTTGACGGCGGCCAATCTGAAGTTGTACCGTTGCTCGCACCATCATCATCATCTTGCAATGTGGCAGAGTTCAGATCAGGTAAGCCACTGTGCTTTGTAGGCTGTTGATCGGCGTATCTCTTGTTCCACTTTTCATTGTGTTGAAGCAACACCCAGCAATGCATCTACAAAAGTAAGCATTTTATTAGTTACTAATGCCAAAATGGTGCATCATGTCCTGTCAGCGAAAATGATATATTACATACCCTTTCTTGCATTGTCGTCCCACTTCGGTGTTGCCGCTCGACATTAACCACACAACCCGCCCACCGTGTGCAGCACTCCGAGATACTCGTCCACGGTGGGCGAGGGATCCAATTGAGCGGTCAGAAGGATACTTGACGTTAGCGTGGAAGTACTCCGACATTCGCGCCCAATACGTTGAGCCCGATTGGTCTTTCCCCGCCACTGGATCAAGGCTCACATTCTGCCATGCTAGAACCAGGGCTTCATCCTCATCAACCGAGTAGTTGGACCCTCTAGAACTCTTCTTGGAGTTTGCATTAAAGACATTTGAATCTTCATCATTGTTCAAGGGATAGTCATCAATAGCATCCATCATGGCTCCAACGAAACTCTCCCTGCGATAGAAATACTCAGCCCCTTAACTCTCAAAACTCTTGCAGCCAATTAAACTTTTAAAATATGTCCAAGCCTGTTTCACTATGATTTGAAGAACCTACTACATGTTTGTATGTGTGTGCATGCACAAGAGAAGACAAACTATATTACAGCAATGTAAAGCATGTTGTTATCCAGATCCAGACAAGTACAGCAGCTACAAGGCTACAACTACAAAACTATATTCACTGATGAAATCTTCAGCAAGAACATGCACAGTTTTGTTCATGAACAGTTCGTACAATCATTATACCTCTCAACACACTAGCAGTGCTTACTGCTTAGTATTTAGGAAATTAACATCCAACAGGTCAACAACTACTCAGCTTATAACAGCTTTCCACACCAAATCATGTACTCCCTCCGTTTCATATTACTTGACGTTTTAACTTTTCTAGATACATATTTTTTGTTATGTATCTAGACATAAACATATATCTAGGTGCATAGCAAAAGGAATGCATCTAAGAAAAGCCAAAACCACAAATAATATGAAACAGAGGGAGTACTAAACTAACATCCAGCAGGTCAACAAATATTCAGCTTGAAGTCCATGAGTCTAACTCCAGGGGTACAACCAGACAGGAAGGAGAATGAGATTGTAACATTTTCACAATATAATCGTGCATAAACAGGCATTGGGAAAGCTACCATAAAAAAACACACTATGTTTTTTCTCCACAGCCTCATCCAGGCATAAAACATCATAGCTGTGCTATTCAGGTATTTCAATAAAGTTCAAACAAGCCCAAACTAGTTACTAGCAGAAAAGCCCTGGATTCCTTCTCTACTTACCACACATAAATATATGTTCAAAGTTATCTATTTTGGAGGAACAAATTACAGTGCATTCTTTGGGCACACATTAGGAATAGGATTTCCAAATGTGTTGCATCAGATACATGTCCTCACCTACAGGTATGAATCTCAATTCCACTAAATACTGGGCCTCATCAGATACATGCTCTAAATCATGGGAAATTGTCAGTATTGTACCTTGGCGCCTCATCGAAGAGGTCGAGACCATCATCCTCTGTGGTTGTTTCACTGTCTAGCAAGGATTGGAAGTCCGTATGTATGGCGTGTTGATTGGCCTGAGCTTCAACCTCCATGGCAGGGACATCGGAAAGGAGGGCTACATTGGCACGCGAGCGCGGCTTTGGCAGTCCTTGAGGACGGGATGCAATTGAATTTGATCTCGTAGATGAGGTAGACGCTTTCTTGGCCTTTGGTATGGTGGTCACCTTCTTCTTCATTGCAGCACTTGTCTTCGTGGCTGTTGGAGCCTGCTTCAATGGTGGGCACAGGGGGACCCATGGTGGAAAGGCAGGAGACGGCCGGAGGCACCATACGACGGAGGTTGGAGACGGCCGGACGTTGCTCCCAGACCTCCCTTGCGCCAACAGAGGAGGAGCCCTGCTGCCAAGGGGGCGTGTCGTCCTGCGCCCAGGACATGTGGCCCTCCTCCACGCCGCCGGCGAGGTGGGCGCGCCCCCGCCGCAACGCCACGACGCCATGGTCCCTCGGCATAGCCGGCGGCGCGCCGCCTCCTTCGTAGGGCTCACCGGGTAAGTGGCCGTCCACGCCGCCGGCTAGGTGGGCACGGCCGTGTCCATGCCGCGGCGCCGCGAGCCCTCGGCATGGCCGGCGGCCGCGAGCCCTCCGAAGGTGTCGCCGGAGATGAGGCCGCCACCACCGCCTTCGAAAGCCTCCTCCGTATCCACGCCGGCGCGCGCGCGCGGGGTGGTGTCGGGCCGCCGCGGCCGCGCGGCGGGAGGAGGGGGGCGAGGCGACCGAGCGACGGGGAGGAGGGGGGGCGAGGCGGGCGTGCGGGAGGAGGGGGGGGCGAGGCGGGCGTGCGGGAGGAGGGGGGGCGAGGCGGCCGTGCGGGCGCCGCCGGCCATGCGGGCGCTCGATCTGTTTCGGTGTGTGGAGACCGGCTCGATCCGGTTTGGAGTGGGTCCCAGCGTTTTGGGGGTGGAGGAGAGATCCCCTGTATAGAGGGAATGGAGAGGGAGTTTTAGTCCATGGAGAAAAAGAGGGGAGGGGATAGGGAAGCTGCTGGAGAGGTTTTTTTAGCATCTAATCCCCTATATCACTGTTTTTTTGGTATTGGGGATGGGAAAGGGGAGCTGCTAAAGCTGCTCTAAGTCGTGTTCCCAGTGTCAATTGCGCTCATGGCTAACTGCAAAGGAGTGTTGTTGTCTCATGCCAACTCTATCTTCATCAAGTGGTCACCATAATTTTCCTACTGCAATATCCTCTCCCATTATTGTTTCACTCCATGTCTATGCCACTGACCAATCAATAAAAGTGTTTCATGTACCGTCTGTTTTTTATGAAAACGGTGCCACCTCTATTTTCCCTCTGGGTTGTGTCCAATCAGAGTACCCTTCTGTTCAAGCTAATAATGAAGTGAAAGCCCACTTGCTGATCTGCAATCATTGCATGAGTAGCGAAGAGCAGCGAGTATCAGATAGCTACTGGTATTCCCCCACAGGCTACAGTGTAGTGCAGCATGGCTTGGCTGTCCGCAAGCAAAAGGTCATGTTGTGTAAGCGAGCAAGTCTATGTTTTTGCTTCGAATTTCTGACGTGATTTGTCAAACATTAACTCGGAACCGCATCCAAAATATATAACATCATACTCTTGTTTTGGTATAAGTATTTTATACCGTTCCTATATTTTTCTTCCTACATCCATGGAACTTGAAATTCTAAGCAAACTACCACTAGGACACATGTTTTCCCTACATCCATGGAACTTTAAAAAATTCTTATGTTGATTAAAAGTAAAAAGGAATATTCTTATTATTCCAGTGACGGTGTAAACTAATTCTTATCTCATGGCATGTACACTTTGTTTACTATATGATCAAGTAGTCAAGGCAGTATAAGTATTGAATTTTATTTCATGATATATTTACTTGTTATCTGATTTGAATAGTTTTGAATAGTTTGATTAAGTCTTAAGTGGATGGAGTAGAAGTGCTCAAAAGGAACTCTATTTATATAGGCTATGTATATAAAGTCTTGTTTAATAATTTTTTATGCACACTTGTGTCGCAAAAAAAATCTTAACAAAAAATATTATAAAATAATAAAAATATTAAAGTATGATAGTACGAAAAGTGTGCCAATGGTCCAAGCGAAGGAAGATCATTATGGAATAAGTTAGGTTTTAATTGTTGAATAATTTTGATGTACATGTTTGAATAAATCATATATTTCTAAAAAATACATATTTGCCACAAAATTAAATAATGTAAATAATTGATATAATTTGTGATATTCAAAACATGTGTGTGTTGCACGTGCATCTATACTACTTAATTAAGCAAACTAACTAATCTCAAGTTGAAGGCCATCTAATAAACAATGTAAATGCATCTGTGCTCTATGCACAGATCACGTGTATAAATAGACAAGATCCACCATCCAAAACCGCCTTCTGATCAAAAATCAAGTCATCAACCATCCTAGTTGTTTACGTGTTGTGAGATGAAATTACACCCTCAAAACTAGAAACATTTGTGTCATTTGTACTACCATTAGCCCTTCTGCCCTCTCACAAGCCAAACACAACAGGAAACGGGCGCTTCGCCAACAACACTAAGCTGTTGGCGAAGACGCCTATCCTGTTGGCGAAGGCTTTCCCAACAGGGTTAGCCTGTTCATGTTGGGAAAGCACCGTTGGCGTTTTAAGTGAAGGGAAAGAGCTCTTCACCAACAGGAACGCGGGCCCTGTTGAGCTTCGCCAACAGCCACGTGTTCTATTGGCGAAAGGAGAACGCCGTCAGCTCGGCTACCGTTCCCTTCGCCAACAGGACCGCAACGGCTGTTGGCGAAGGCTTCGCCAATAGTGTCACAGTCCTGTTGGCAACGAATTACACGTCAGGACTTTGCCAACAGTTTGTTCTGGCTGTTGGCAAAGCCACTGGACAAAGCTGTTGGCAAAGGAACCCTGTTGGCAAAGCTGGCATGTTTTGCTGGGAAAAAAGCCCAGCTTTGCCAACAGCTTTGTCCTATGCTGTTGGCAAAGCTGGGAACCCTTTTCTTTTACTGTTTTCTTGCCTTTAAACCACATGTATAGCATATATATGCCACAATACCACATATATATCAACAATATAGCATATGAACCGCATTTCGACATCGGATTCGATCTCAACATGAATCCACACATCAAATCCATCGATACATGTCCATAATACACATAAAGTCACGAAACGAGTGCATACATGTCCAACGTGCACCAGGATGTCCAACATACATGTCCAGAATGTCCAACAAGTCCAACATACACGTCCAGGGGTCTAACATGCATTGCTACTAGTCCAGAAGAGGAAGTCAAAGGTACCTAGCTCGTGGTGTCGTCCCCAGGGTCCCAGCGCCCCCACCTTGCTCCAACGCAGACCACCCTGGCTATGGTTGTGACTGTGGAGGTGGCTGAGTCCACCCTGACCCCTGCGGCGAGTCGTAGTGACAGTAGGGCGGGTGAGGCCCCCGCTGCGTCTGCGCCCCCGGCCACGAGGAGTAGCCCTGCGATGGTGGTGGAGCCCACGTGTACCGCTGTGTGGGGTAGGTCGGGTAGGTCGGGTGTTGTGGAGAAAGACCCAGTGGAGGGATAGCACCTAGAGTCGGGTTCGAACCCGCCGACGGAGCGTGCACAAAGGACAAGTGATGTAATTAGTACCTGCATGATGGCCGCACAAGTTAAAGCAAAAGTCAATATACTCACTGAAGCGTGAACATGAGCAGGCACTGGGAGTGGTGGTGCAGCAAAGAGCGAGGGAGGAAGCTCCTGCTCGTCCGGGAACTTGGACTTGACAAAGCCGGCCAGGTCCGCTATCTGACGTTGGTAGTGCCCCGCCACTACCGCTAGGTTCTGCTGGTGGGCCGCGTCTTGGGCCGCCGGCTGGGCCTGCATCATCTCCATCTCCTGGAACCTGGTCTTCTTCCGGATGGCTCCGGCGAAACGCAGCGCTGTACTTGACGAGTTTGGGTTGGACTTTTGCATTGGTGTACGCATCCGGCCCGTCCTCTGGGTTCCACACCTATTGTCTGGGTCCTTCGCTTTGCCCTTGTGAGAAAGGGCGTACCCCCACCACCTTGTTGATCTCCTCCCCACCATGAGACTCCCTCTGCGAGGAAAACACAAACATGGTTACCCATATTTTTGCTTGGGTGTCCAGGTATTATCAGCGTCAAGAACACGTTTCTGGGTTCAAACATGACGTCGGGGGAAGATTGAGGGGGATCACGAACACCGGCCAACAAGTGTACGGGGCCGCCATCATTCCAAACGGGTTGAACCCATATGTCGCTAGCGCTACGCGTAGATTCTGGGCTTCTTTTGCCTTGTCAGGATTCATGGCATCGAAGTGCCTCCATGCATCACCATTTGGTGGGTGTACCATCTTGTTAGTGTACCTCTTGCCTTTCTTGTGCCACATCATCATTTTCGCGGTATCCTCTGTCATAAACTTCCGTTGGAGCCGATGTGTGAAAGGAAGGTGTCGGATGACCATCTCGGGGATCTTCGACTGTCTCTTGATGCCATCACTGCCTTCTACCACCACATACCTAGAGGCTTTGCACGTTGGACAGTGTGTTGCGTCCTCGTGGTCGTCCATGAACAGGACGCACCCATACGGACAAGAATGGATCGGCTCGTACGGCATCTTAAGTGCACGAAGGAGCCTCTGTGACTCATACGTATTCTTCGGCAGGATGTGGTCCTCCGAAAGCAGTCCGCCAAAAACTGACAACACGAGATCGAAGTTGTCTCGACTAATGCCAAGCTGCGACTTCAAAGCTATTAGGTGTGAAATGCTATCTAGCTGTGAAACCCTTGTCCTCTCCTAAAGGGGCTTCTTTGCCGAGTCCAGCATGGTGTAGAACGGCTTTGCGGTTTCCTCCAGATCCTCCTCCGCCTCCATTCCTTGAAGGAACGCCCCTTCCTGGAAGTCTTCAAACATGTCTGCCATCCCGACATATGCATCCAACTCCTCAAGGAGGGGTCTCACTGGCTCCTACCTAATAACATTGGGTTTACCATGGTGGACCCAGCGCGTATAGTTTCGAATGTATCCATTCTTGAAAAGATCTTGCACAACAATGTGCCTTTCTCTCCATTTCTTGTTCTTACACTGGCTGCACGGACACCGCACCCGAATCGACCCTCTAGCAGCTGGGCCAAATGCCTGGTCCAGGAAAGCGCTGGTCCCCCTAACCCATTCATTACTCGGTTTCTCCCTTGGCCAGCCAGTGTACGTCCACTTACGGTCAGCCATCCTCTGCCATGCGCCAAGGTAAGCGAGCAATAAAACCACCATCTGCATCTACAAGGCATTCCTACCATCTAATAGGTGAAGGATAGGTCCTAATTCCACCCGAGGATGCATAGATGAGGTTAGCTTCCATGCTCCGCGCCCGTCCAAGACGGAATTTCGGCAGCACCTCCCCGCTGTTCTCCCGATACACGTCCTGGCGGGGAGAGTGTGCATCTGGAGAACAACGAGGAGGTGTTGCCAAAACTCCGACTCGAACAGGGGGCAGAACATGAAAGCTAACTCATCTACGCATCCTCGGGCTGTCCAAAAAACGTGGACAATCCGAAAGAGATACTGTCACGAATATGCACTGATCAGCATACCAACGACCGTGTATCACTTTCGGATGGGAGATGCCTAACTCGGTTACGCAACCTAAGACCATGATACGGATAGAGGGGTTATACCTAGGGGCCGGTGAAGCTAGCAAGTCCTTTGGGTTCTCTGAATCCCCTTTGGTAGCTCCTGCTCTGCAAAAGAAGAAAAACAATACTATAAGTAAAATTTTCGGCAGAACCTCCCCTGCACGGGGAGGTTTTCCAAAACCTTCAAGAAAAGTCGACACGAAGGCCGACGTCCACAATTCGTGGCACGAAGGCCCACACATCCACAATTCCGTCATGAAGGCCGTCAACAACATAAACGACATGATGGCCAACAATACGTGGGCTCTACCTTATCCTTCGGCAAGGGGCACGGACGACACGGCATGGAGGAATGGCGTGGACGACGTGGATCCTCTCCTCCTCCTCCCATTCCCTTCTTTCCTCCTCCTCCTCCTCCTCCCCTTCCCTTCTTTCCTTCTCCTCTTCCACGGCTCCTTCTTTCCTTCTCCTCTCCTGGTTGGCGGGGCGGGCGCGGCGCGCGCGCGCGCGCGCGCGCGCGACGGGCGGGCGCGGGCCGGCGGCGCGCGGTGCGGTCGGGGAGGGCGCGGGGAGGCCGGATCCGCCGGCGGGTGGGCGCGCCAACGCGGCGTACGGAGGCGGCGAGAGCGGGGGGCGGCGCGGGGGAGGGGGTCGACAGCACAGGGAGGGGTGGGTGAGTGTTATGTCGTGTGTGTGGACTGGGAAGGGCCTGGGGATTTTTAGGGTTAATGTTCTTTGCCAACAGCCTATGGGTGCGGCTGTTGGCAAAGAATTTGTTTAATTTTTTACTGCGACAACCTTCGCCAACAGCTTTATTCTTAAAGCTGTTGGCAAAGACACCTTTGCCAACAGCATCGCAAAGCTGTTGGGAAAGAATGTTTGCATTTTTTGTTTTTTTTCTTTCCACTTTTTTTGGGTCCTTCCTACTATAACTACATCTCAACTTCAAAACTTGGGGATGTTTTGAGTTATCTAGCTATATTTCGTTAACTATTTTCATTCACTTGAATTTTCCAGCATAATCCAAATTTGAATTGCAGGTGCATGAAATAATGAAACTTAGGTGTTCGAAAAATGATATTCATGTTGAGGAGTGTATTTTGAGGCCGTCCCAAAGCTCACCTAAAATTTCGAAGTCCTTGTCCACGTAACACGACGGTCTAGGCGTGGTACAACTGTTTTTAACAATATAAAATCCAAACAAAGTCGAAAAAACACGAAACTTGTCGGGGTGTCTTGTTATTTCATGTGGAGGCTATGATAAAAATTTGAGAAAGTTTGGAGCAAGTTGCCGCGTCGGATGCTCAAAATCCAGATTCAAATTATTTCGTTATTTCATTATTTCACGCACCTACAGTTCAAATTTGGATTATGCCTGAAAATTCAAGTGAACGAAAATAATTAGAGAAATATAGCTAAATGTTGCAAAAAGGGCCCACATTCAACCATGTGCTTGTAAACAATGTAGCAAGGCTACTAAAAAAGTTTGAATTCAAAATTCAAAAAAATGAAAATTCTTTGCCAACAACATGCACATGCTGTTGGCAAAGAGCAATCTTCGCCAATAGCACTATAAGGCTGTTGGTCAAGAAGGCCCTTCACCGTGTTGTTGGCGAAGGGCTGTTCCCTTTGCCAACAGCTTAACAGCGATGCTATTGGTGAAGCGGATGGCGTCGGTACCGTTTGGCCGCGCCGGGGCTTCGCCAACAGCGTTTCTTTCCCAACCGCTTCGCCAACAACCGGTCTTTGCCATCAGTCCTTGGATTTTGGGCTGTTGGCTAAGAATTCTTTCCCAACAGCGAAGTTTTCCTGTTGGGAAAGATTTTCTTCGCTAACAGCCCAAGCCTTGGCTGATGGGAAAGCTCTGGGCTGTTCGCGAAGCCACAGTTTCCTATAGTGAAACATAGGGAACCCTAACTTATTAGTTGTGATATTATGGTATAATTATTTGTGTTTTAAATAAAAAACTAAAGGTGGTTGTGGTTCACTTGCTCAATTTCACAGTCAGATTTCTCAAAAAAAATCTCAGCCAGATCAACTCTTTGTACTAAAGCAATTGTAACCATAAATCATGCATTGTTCGCTAATTTCCATTTACCTTTAATACTCTAATTTTTACTTGGATGTTGTTGAGGACACCGTCATTCTGCTAGACATGCACACGACACGATGTTCCCCAAGTTGTACCTCGTCCCCAACTCAGCTGTCACGTATGGTTCGGAATCAACCAGACACCTGAGCACGGTTTCAGTGATATCTCCATCATAAGGCATCGAAACGAGGCGTATAAAGATGTGTTGGAAAGGGAACGATGACGCCGTCGATTAGGTTCTAGTCCTAGCTCAAGAATATTCATAGATAATGTTGTGGGACCACGAAAAGGTGTTGTGTCACCTATTTTTGACCAAGTTGGCCTTGTATCGGGTTGGGCCGGGGGGCCATGTTGTCCCCCCCCCCCTCCGGCTTGCCCCCAACCCTATGTCACGCTCCCTGGCTATCAGACCTTAGTAGCCACCGCCGCCGTTTAGAATTGGGTTTTTCTTAGAGTTTTCTATCGTCGACAGTCGTCGTTTTCAGTAACATTCGTGTGATTCAATCATTCATTTGTAGACATCACTAATATTTTGAGAGTTGCACATTTATCTTTTGAGTTCTTGCTTTTGTTCTTTGTTTGGTGGGAAGGGACTTAGCCTTCGCGACGAGGTCAACCAGATTGTGACACGGTTGAAAATCAGAGGAGTTGTGGTGCTCTCATATTGCAGGGATTCGGGTCTTTGGATCTGAAACCGGATCGATATGTCGCACTCCACCCAAAACGAGTTATCCTCTCCCTGACGGAAGATCAGGCAAACCCGTTCCCATCAAATACAACCATTTTAGTGGGCAGAAACATGTGTATTTCACTACCACCTTCTTATTGACATCAAGGGTAAATAGCCATTGCTAACCTCCCCTCCAGTGGAATTGTAAAAACTCAATCGTAGATTGTCGGTTCTAAAATGTACGTTGGCCTCAACATCTTCTAACCCATATCTTCCTTCTCAAAGTCATCATTTCAGAACCGTAGTTTGCTTATTACTACTCAAAAGTACCATTAGTACGTAACAAACTTAAATTTCAAAATGAAATCCTAAACCTAGTTCACCTAAACATCGCAATTCCTAAAACCATTAATGTTCATAAAACGACTATAAAAGGAATTGGGGGATATCATTCCAATGACACAAGGATCGACTTCCTCTACTTTTTCCATCCCAGAGAGATTTCAAAGGGAGGAGTACTGGGTCGGGCTGGAGGAGGTCGTGCACCTGTGAAGTGCAAGCGTTGCGGTGCCATGCATGTGGTGTGTCAACACCTCACCTATCAAATTAGTACCTCGCTAGCACGCCTAGCCAGGGCACACCACCGTGGCACCTTGTTACGCCACATACAGTGGCGTAGTAGAGGCTAATTGTCACGCCACGGCCCACGGTACACGACCGTAGAAATAAATTTGGGAGGAGTCATTTTAAAAATAGAAAACTCTTGCTTTCATATATTTGAAATACTAAGTTCAAAAAGGCATCTTGAAAGTTCAAATCGCATTTGCACCTCAACGAAAACTCAAGAAGCTCAGTTGTTTGGAGATGTCTTTGCTACGAAAGTCTAAGAACTAGTTCCTTTGGTTGGTTGGAGAATCAGTGGTAGATGGTGAGAGATTGAGAGCACGCTGTGGACGGATGCAACTCGGGAGGGGCCGGGCCGCCGGGGAGGTCGGTCGTCACGTTGATCCCATCATGCGTCGTGCAGTCACCCAGCCCATGCCACCACCGGTCCAAATCATTGGTTGACCACTTTTGCCGCCCCCACACCACACCAACGAATTGAATCGAATTTATGTGGGTCCCACGTATCCATGCCTACCATCACTCCTCCTAATCATTCTAAGATTGGCCATTAGCACCTCGCCATTTGTTTAATTCTTGTATTTGCTTTCCCGTCACTATATATATATATACGCCTCCATGCAACCGCCCCATGCAACCTGCTATTCAGCGTCTCTCTATCTCAACACCAACGACCACAACTAACTCTCTCTTGTGTGTGTGAGCAACAGAGCAAGCATGGACTTCTCCTACTTCTTGTCGTCGTCATCCTCGCAGAAGAAGTCCTCCAAGCGCCGGCAGCAGCAGCAGCAGGAAAGTGGCAACGAGACGAGGTACCTCGGGGTGAGGCGGCGGCCGTGGGGCCGGTACGCGGCGGAGATCCGGGACCCTGCCACCAAGGAGCGGCACTGGCTCGGCACGTTCGACACGGCTGAGGAGGCCGCCATCGCCTACGACCGCGCCGCCCGCAACCTCCGCGGCGCGAGCGCCCGCACCAACTTCGCCTACCCGGACCTGCCGCCTGGCTCCTCCGTCACCCCCTACCTCTCCCCCGACCTCTCCGCCGACCAGCTCCAGAGCTACTACGCCGCCGGCCCCGTCGTCCCCGCCGCTCAGCCAACGCCGCCGGCCCGCGAACAGGATCAGACCTACTCTCATGGCGGCGCCAGCAGCGAGACCTACCACCAGTACCACGTGCCGGCAGAGATGCCGACCTACGGGGCGCTCGACGCCTCGATTGCATACGGCGGGAACGTTGAGACCATGGATATGTACTTCGACGGCGGCAACGGCGGCGCCGCCGGTGGCGGCGGCAGCAGCGCGTGGTGCGACGCGGCGGAGCTGGACTTCGGTGGCTACAACGACGCGGCGGCCACCAGCGGCTTGCACGGCATGTACTTCGAGGAAGGGTATGTGCACAGCCCGTTGTTCTCGCCGATGCCTGCCGCCGACGAGGTCGACGGGTTCCAGCTCGGCGGCTCGTCATCTTCTTACTACTACTGATGTGTTCTCGGCGGTGGGGGCGGCTCTCGGCGCCCGCTGGAGGGGACTGATGCATATATACCTCCGGCGTGGTGAGTTGCATTGTTTGTTTGTGTGTGTGGCCGTGTCGTGTGTGCTTCGTGCTTAACTAACTGTTTGACTTTGTCTGTATTTTAATCATCATCAGTGTTCGGTGTGTCAGTGGGCCCAATCTTATGTTTTGGTGACAGGGGCCTGCAGTTTGTATCTGCTTGTTTTATACTATCTGGTAATCTATCAGTTGTATTTTGTGTAAACTTCAGTCGACATGTATTCCATTTCTGTCTCTGTTATTCTATTTGTGCTTCGATGCCCCACTGTTTGTTTGTTTTTTCAAACACGGAGGTGGCTAATTTACAACAGCCCGTTGTAAATAAGCAAATATCGTACAACTACCTTTTTGATGAAATCAGAACTACTATCTGTCCACTCCACTGCCTGACACTACTGCAACTCCACCCTTACAATTAAAAAAAAACAAAGGTTACTAGGTTAAAAAATGTATCCCTCCCACCGACGATACAACTAAAATCTGATCACACAATCTTATTAGTTTCCGTGAAAACTTCAAAATAAGTGTTTGGTAGAGCTCCATCGGATTATGATTCTGAGGTTGAATCTCTCTCAAAGAAGTGATTCTCTGAGGTTGAATCTCTCTCAAAGAAGTGATTCTATGTCCGAAAGTGATTCTCTTTGATTCTCTAACATCAACTCTTGGAATCAAAATGAGAATCACTTCACAGAATTGGAAGAAGCTACTTTTTTAGCTCCCTGCCTCTTAGGGAGCATTTGGTAGAGCTCCCAAAGCCGATTAGCCACCGATTCCAGCAGAAGCTTTGCTAAACAGTTTTTCAGAGAGAAGTGATTCTATGTTGATTCCATGGAGTGATCATGTGAAGTGATTTTCCATCTCATTTAAAGATTTTATGCTAGAGAATCACTTTCAGCTACAAAATCACTTCTCTCGGAAAATCAACTTTCATAGAGAATTAGAATCCGATGGAACTCTACCAAATGCATCCTTAGTTCATTTCAGAGAATCACTTCTCTCTGAATAATTGTTTGGTAGAGCTCATGCTGAAATCAACTTTGGGAGCTCTGCCAAACACACCTTTTTATCCTATTATCAGACTATATGGTACCAGTTTAATGCTAAATGTATAATACAATAAACTCAAAAGTAATATATAATTAACAAATGTATAAGCAATAACATCATTCAAAAAACATCATATTTTCTTCACTAGAATGGAAACAACCGATCGAGATGAGATCCCTGCAAATGTAGCAACCTACCTGCATCAGATCCATGTTATTGCTTAGATCATGAAATTTTGAGAATGATCATGGAGAAAAATCAAAAAAAAACTATTATCGTAACCACTCCAAAGAGCTAGGTGAAGAAGATTTGGGAGATGGAGAGACAGGAAGAGTGGCCTTGTTCACTTCAACTAATCTATTATATATTCACCCGTCACAATCGAATGTAATAAACACACTAAATTAGATAGGAATCTTAAATGTGGATTAATGACAAAACTCATTCCAAAACTCTCGGGTAAAATCGCGAGATGAATCTAATGAGCATAATTATGTCATAATTAGACAATGTCATGCTATAGTAAATAATCTCTAGTGACAGATTACTTAGTCTTAATAGATTCATCTCGCGATTTTCCGTCCATCTGTGTAATTAGTTTTGTAATTTATCTTATCTAATACTCTTAATAGACATAGTAAATGTTTTTTAGAAATTTTTGACAATTTTTTTGACAACTAAACAAGGTTGTCTCTGTTGGGAGGAAGGAATGGTAGAGATAATGTCATGTTCAGGGGTCCACCAAGGTTTACATATATAGCATCTACTCTCAAATTCCAGAACTTCAACAAACATGGAACCATGAAATGCTGCCAACACGGCAAAACCGCTAAATTCCTTATAGTTAAGACACCCACAAAGTACTATATATAACCGCTAGCTTGCCTCTATCAACATCAACACGCTACTTAGATGGTTTCTATCCCTAATAAATGAGATGCCACAAAGGTAAAAATGGTGACATGGCAGCTAATAAATGAGGAGAGAGAGTAAAAAGTTAGAAATCATTTCCTGAGGAGGAAACGACGTCCTCACTCAATTCAAGAATGTAAGAACTCGCAAAAACAATGTTGGGGAGAAACGACCGCTCTCCAAGACAGTCGTACAGATCTTGTGTGTCGTGCCGCTACCCTGACTCCACACGTGCAGACTCGACGTCGACCACCTGCGAGGCAAGTTCGGGCGCCAAGCCCCCGCCGGCGAGCTTCGGCCGCCGCGCCCGGCCACCATGCCCCTTGTCGGCAAGCTTCGGTCGCCGCGTCCCCGGCCGTCGCGCCCGGCCGTCGTGCCCGAGCTACTACGCCCGACGCAACCCCCGGCCGCAACGCCCCGACGCAACACTCAAGCCACCGTGCCCCCGGCCGCGGCACCCCCGCCTCCGCGCCCCGGCCACCACGCCTCTGCCTCCGCGCCCCTGGGCGCCGGAGGGGATGAGGTCGAGTGGCTAGCATGCGCTCGAGCGGCAGCTCCGTGTAGCGGATTTCAGGTTTGGACTGGAGAGAAAAACTGAAGGGAGCACATAAAGAAGAGGAGTTGGTGGAGAAAACGCACAGAGGATCCTAGTTCAATACAGAGGAACGTCACACAAGATTGGCTAATTTGTTGTCTGAAGGTTGCTAGAAAATTTTGCATTGTGAAGAGAAGTTTCTTGGTTGGACATCCTATGCTATAGAAATCACAGTGATTTCTACCATTGGGACTGCCCTTATCACACGCAAAGCAGCAAACCCCATAGGAGTAATTGCACAAGGGATGAAAAATGAAGACGGGAAAAAAGGGAAAAAGAAATCTGGTAGTTATTTCAACATCTAGCTAGCAACCACTGATTTGGTGAAGATGCGCTCATCAACAATTGCAAACCAACGCACTTAGAGTTCACTACACCATGTGCAGCCTTTCCCGACCCTAAGGTGTTGGAAAAGCATATTTATCCTTGTCCCATTAATTATCAGCAAACATGTGACTTTAGCTATCGAATAAAGTGTTGGCGTTTGTACAAAGGGCCTACGGATTAAGTGTCGGCGTTTCTCGCTTCAACAAATGAAGTGTCGGCATATGTATGTAGACAGATAAAGTGTTGGTATATGTTGTTTAGCGACTCCAGAAGTGTCAGCTATGATTTCTAACCCGAGCGCCAAACGAAACATTTTATTTTTCTTTGGCGTGGCGTAGTGGCGCGCTTTCTTTTTTCCTTCGCACCTAAATCCCCCAAGAACTCCCCATCCTCTCAGTAACCCTAGTTCCCAATCCAATCCGGTCCAGCTCCCATCCCGCACCGCTCGCCTTGGTTCGCCCCTCCCAGCTCCACTCCGCCGCATCCGCGCAGCCAACCCTCAGTCCGCCCCTCCCAACTTCGCCGCTGCCCCATCTGCCGCCGCCACCCACCAAACACCACCCCTCCCATCTGCTACCGCCGCCCAGCGAGGCTCGCCCAGGCCATTCGGGCTCCTCTCATGTCACCGTCCGCTCGGGGGCAGGGCCGCGCGACGCCGGCAGCCAGGCCCTCGAGGGTGCGTTTGTCTAGGTCGCGTGCCTTCTAGAGCAGAAATCTTCCCGCTGCTCAGTCACCGTACAGCAACGTTGGAGGAAGCTGCTACCCCTTTTCATTTGTCTGCTGCTCAACTAGAAGCTTCATTGCTTTTCAAAGGTAAAGTACTCTTTTTTCCTTTGGATTTATTGCACTAGGACAAGACACAAAGTGGAAATCAGTTGCCCAGGCTTACAAATTAGTTGACTGGTAGCATTTTGTTTAGCAGAGAACTACAAGTCAAGTGCTTTGAGCTAAAGATTTGATTGCTCACTGCAAACACTTTGCTCATTTTTGGATCTGAAGCTGCTAGTAAGTTTCCCGTGCCAAGAGCACCTTTACATTTTTTCGTCACATGGGAGTGTTGTATGTGCATATATTAACTAATTTTCTCTTTTGTCCATTGATTCCTTATAACCAAATTTGGTTGAACAAGGTGTTAGGTTGTACCTCTCTTCAGATTCAGTAGAGAAAGCCTGATTGGAGGTTTTTGTGTCAACAACAGTCACTGAACAATTATTGTTATGGACTCCTTTTACTCTAGAAACTATGGTTATTTTCTTTGGATGCAAATATTCATTGTGCGTGAACTGCGATGTGAAATTATTTTGTGGTTTGAATGTGTCTTCTTGATCTTGAGCTTGTGATTGGCATGTAGGTGCATACCTGTGCTTTGTGTATTCTGTCTTTGAAATTAGCTTTGTTTAAAGGTCCATCATGGACAGAAGCTGGATGAATCAACCTAGGTATATACAATGAACCTAGTGTTAGATACAAGTTCTGTATTAGTGTTGGGTTTAATATGCTATAATTGACTATATGTAGGCAAACTGATGAATATATGAAAGGAGTGAACATGTTTTTAGAGTTTGCTTTTAGTAATTCAGCTAAAGAAAACAAGATATTGTGTCCTTGCAAGATATGTCAGAATATGTTGGAGAGTTAGGGATGTTGTTCATGAGCACTTGATATGTGATGGGTTTGCAGAAGGATACATAACATGGGTGAACCATGGGGAGCCAAGTTTGAGTGTTTTCCCAAATAGCATGCAGTATGATAGTCTAGAAGCGGAGAGTTCAAATGAAGAGGATGATATTACTGCTTTACTTCAAGATTTAGCAAAAGGTTTAGATGCCATGGGGGAATTAGAGGTAAATGAGAGGCAGCAGAAAGAGGATGGTTCAAATGCCATGGGGGATTTTGAGGTACATAAAGGGCAGCAGAAAGAGGATGTGGAAAAAATTTTCATGTTGGTAGATGATGCCGGTAAAGAAGTATACCCAGGCTGTAGAAACATCTCAAAGCTATGTTTCATGGTTAGATTACTCCATATCAAATTTCTCGGGGGATGGAGTAATAAAAGTTTTGACATGCTACTAGAGTTACTTAAGGATGTTTTGCCTGATGGTTCTCAACTTCCGAAAAACTTCAATGCGGCCAAAATACAGTAAAATACCTTGGTCTTGGGTACACTAGTATTCATGCATGTGAGAATGATTGCATCCTATTTTGGAAACAACATAAAGATCTAAATGTGTGTCCAAGGTGTAACACTTCAAGATGGAAATCTGGAAAGACTAGCCCTAATGGGAACCGTGTGCACCGAGTTCCTAAGAAAGTGCTTCGTTATTTTTCAATAAATAAAAGGCTGCAGAGGTATTTTATGTCCTCCAAAACAGCAGCTGATGCAAGGTGGCACGATGAAGGACGCACGAAGGATGGTTTGCTTAGGCATCTAGTAGATGCTCCTTCTTGGAAAGATTTTGATTCTAGATATCCTGACTTTGCCGAAGATAGTCATAATCTCAGGCTTGCTGTAGCTGCGGATGGATTTAGTCCTTATAGAACCATGAATTTAAATTACAGCATATGGCCTATCATTTTGATCCCATACAATGTTCCACCTTGGAAGTGTATGAAGCAGGCAAACTTCATCCTATCGTTGTTAATTCCTAGCCCTAAGGCAGCTGCATCTGATATGGATGTTTATCTTGAGCCGCTAATAGATGATATGCGAGATATGTTTGTTGATGGTGTACGTACAGTAGATGCTTCAACGGGGGAATGCTTCCAGTTGCGTGGTGCCATATTATGCACATCACAGATCTACCTGGACTAGGCCATTTGCTTTCATGTTCTGTCTCTGGCAAACTTGCTTGTCTTGAATGCCACTCACATTTATGTGCCATCTAATTGAAAAAGAGAGTAGCACTAGTTGCCCAAACCTCTTGCTTTGAGGATGGAAATGTGAACCCTGTAGTGCGAAACAAAATATATTATGGCATCATTAAAGAAATTATTGAGCTGAATTATTGCAACAAAGGAAGTATAGTGCTCTTTAAGTGTGATTGGGTTGACAACCGATGGGTCAAAACTGATCAATTTGGGATCACATCTGTTAATCTGAACCATTTATTCAATACTGGAGAAAGGCTATTAGATTAACCTTTTATTTTTGCATCTCAGGCTATGCAAGTTTACTATGTTCCTAACCATATCCATAAAGACTGGTGTAGTGTTGTGCAATCAAAACCACGTCACCTTTACGATATGACTACAGTAGATGATGAAAATGACCAGGAGGAGAATGGGATATGGCACTGGAGGCCTGATCTGCATACAAAGTTGATCTTAATGTTTTTCTTAGTGGTGTCCATGTAAGGACAGATATAGATGGGATTATTGTGAATGAAAAAAGAGGAAGTAAGTATGCTTCTAATTTCAATTTGTGTTGTTTATTGTCTAAGTGTAATTTTCAGTGCATGCTTGTGTTTTTGAACCTAGCTTCTATCAACTATCATTTGCTGATTTATTTGCAATCATTTTTTTAGGATAAACAATGGTGGAGGTGGGAAGAAAAAGAAAAGGTGTGGTGCAGCCTGAGGAGGAAACTAAATATGAAATGCAGAGAAATGCTAATATTTTGGCCAATGAGAAGAGGATAAAAGAGTTAAATCTTCAAGCTCTATCACAAGACGTTAACTCACAGCCAGAAAAGAGAAAGAAAAAGGTATCTGATGTAATCAAGCAAGTAGCTAGTAAAATTGGCGATGAATATTGAAAGTAATACAACAACACATGACTCTTGTGCATAAATGTAGGCTGCTGATCATGCTCGTGTTGTTGGAAGGGAAGATGCGTTAGGGCGCAACGTACGGTCAAGCACAAGGTTGACTGCAGCACGTGTTGGTCTGCAAGCTGTGAACGCAAGTGCTGAAGAACCCAATACTGGTGCACATGATCTGCAGGCAGAAAATCTTGAACACCAACATGTTGGGGGTATATTTTCAGTTTACAACCTACATAATTTCCCCCTTCTTCTGAAATTAAACAGTAATTAGTTTCTTTTTCAGATTTACATGGTCAAGAAAAGAAGAAAGTTAGAGGGCCTACTAAAAAGGTTGATCGAACACGCAGGAGAGCTGCGTATCAATATATTAAGGGGCTGTTTGGTGTCCCGCACGAGACCGAGCCAGACTCCCCGCATGCAGAGATCGTCAGTTTGGTTGCGCACGCACCGCCTCCGAGCCGGGCCCCCGCGTGCAAATCGGCCTCGCGGCCCGGGCTGCGGAGGAACGGTCGAATCGACCTTCTCTGTCGAGCCCGGGCCGGGCCGGGTGCCGTTGTTTCTCTCTTGATGATGATATTAGTGTATAATTAGTGAATATCAAGTGATATTAAGATGTTTTAAAGATGATTAACACATTGTTAGATAAAAAAATTACTTTTAAAGTGCATTTGTATGAAATAAAAATTATAATCATGATATTTTATCTCGTGCAACTTATCTCGTTCGGGTAACCAAACAACATCTCTGCTTAGCCAGGCTTAGTTGGTGCAGTCAACCAAACATAGCACGTTGCATGTGCTCAACCTGTCCCAAGTGAGCCTGGCTACCATATGCAAACCAGGCTAGGGTGATCCAGGCAACCAAACGCCCCCTAAGAAGAAAAAAGGGTGGAAGCACCCCGAGACCAGTACACCGGTTGTTTTGCAGGCATAAGACAGGCAACAACCCTCCACACACTCACACACTAATATACACTATGAACAGCAAAAAGAACATCCCCCCCAGGACCTAAAAAGACAGGACCCAAGACCTTAGCCTACTCTGTTGGCAGCTTTTTAGAATATGGAATTACCGACCTCCGCAACTCACAAGGAGCGCTTATGGCCAACAAAAGTCAAGTTTACACAACACTCAGGGCGTGAGCCAATCCTTGTGAGCCAATCCTTGAGCCCCTGCCAACTCCCACATATGAGCCTCCTCCAAGACGGATGTTAGCAAGCCATTTAAGTCAGGGCGTCGACCATCAAACACACATCCATTCAGATGATTCCAAATCATCCAAGCTACTAGGATAATAACTGAGTTGAGCCCCTTTTTGTTCTGCCCATCAACCCTCCTACTTGCTTGCTCCCACCAGTCATCAAAAGAGTGGTTATCAGTTTGTGGTGCAAATGCCTGAAGACCAAACTTTTGCAAAATAATGAACCAAATCTGACGGGAGAAAACACAGGAGATGTTGGGGGGATTCGGAATCAAGCCTTCCGTATACCTAAAAAATAGAGAGCGGCCATGCGAAGGGTGCCGCGACAAAACCCCGAAAACGGCGGATTCCATTTCCACCCTCCGGGCGTTGCGTTTGGCTGGCACCCTTCGTCGCCAACGAAGCCATCAAACGAATCCAACATGGCACGGGGGGTGTCGAAGTCTCGCTTGACGGCTTATTCGAGACGAAACCTCCGGGCGAATATTGTTCACTCCGGGAGCCTCGGCCTGGTTTTCGCACAGGGGGTTTCGTCGTTCCTAACACTTAACCAGTTTAAACTTGAGTATTGTTTTCGTTTCAGGTAACGAAGAAGGCTAGGCGAAAGGGAGATCTCCAAAGGGCTCGGGGGGGTTTTCCACCCCGACAAGCGCACGTGATAAGAGCTGGAAAGGCGCCGCGATTTGCGGCGTGACATCATGAAGCACCGATTACATGGAGACCCAATTGGAGATTACCCGAAGATAGCCTAGCACATTCTGTTTTGATTCGTTTTACACGAGGGTGTTCTCGGAAATGTAAAAGTCCGCCCGTCTCCCTATAAAAGGAGACGGACCGGCACTTGTAAAGGGGATCGACTTTTGAGAAATCAACTATCGTGAAAAGAGCCTTTGGCTGTCCTTTATTCTGTGTTTTGGTTTTGGTTCTTGAGCTTTTGTTTCCCTTCATTGTTCGTGTGCGAGAGCTGCGGCTTTCCCCACAACAATTGGCTGTGTTTTGGTTTTGGTTCTTGAGCTTTTGTTTCCCTTCATTGTTCGTGTGCGAGAGCTGCGGCTTTCCCCACAACAATTGGCGCGCCAATTGTTGTGGGGAAAGCCGCAGCTCTCGCACACGAACAATGAAGGGAAACAAAAGCTCAAGAACCAAAACCAAAACACAGAATAAAGGACAGCCAAAGGCTCTTTTCACGATAGTTGATTTCTCAAAAGTCGATCCCCTTTACAAGTGTTGGTCCGTCTCCTTTTATAGGGAGGCGGGCGGACTTTTACATTTTCGAGAACACCCTCGTGTAAAACGAATCAAAATAGAATGTGCTAGGCTATCTTCGGGTAATCTCCAATTGGGTCTCCACGTAATCGGCGCTTCATGATGTCACACCGCAAATCGCGGCGCCTTTCCAGCTCTTATCACGTGCGCTTGTCGGGGTGAAAAACCCCCCCGAGCCCTTTGGAGATCTCCCTTTCGCCTAGCCTTCTTCGTTACCTGAAACGAAAACAATACTCAAGTTTAAACTGGTTAAGTGTTAGGAACGACGAAACCCCCGTGCGAAAACCAGAGCCGAGGCTCCGGGAGTGAACAATATTCGCCCGGAGGTTTCGTCTTGGAATAAGCCGTCAAGCGAGACTTCGACACCCCGTGCCATGCTGGATTCGTTTGATGGCTTCGTTGGCGACGAAGGGTGCCAGCCAAAACGCAACGCCCGGAGGGTGGAAATGGAATCCGCTGTTTCTGGGGTTTTGCTGCCGGCACCCTTCGCATGGCCGCTCTCTATTTTTTAGGTATACGGAAGGCTTGATTCCGAATCCCCCAACAGGAGACCAGAAGATGATTTATAGTCTCCTCTTGATCACACAGAGGGCATTTGTCAGGATGAGGAAGATTTCTTCTAGTCAACCGATCCGCTATCCAACACCTGTCATGTGCAACCAGCCACATGAAAAATTTACATTTGCCTGGCGCCCAACTCTGCCAGATTCTTTCCCAAGCTCCAAACTGAATGGCTCCAATGAACATGGCCTCATAGGCAGATTTCGATGAGTATTGTCGTGAGGCAGAGAAGCGCCAAATATGGGAGTCTTCCACCTCAGGCTGGAGCACTAACTGAGAGGTCAATTCCCATACTCCAAGATATTCAGCCAATACAGTCACAGTGAGAGCACCCCTTATGTCACCAACCCATCTCAAATCGGTCGTGGCATCAAACACAGTTCTTTTCTTTGCTCTACTGGATAGCCCCCAAAGAGATTTGGAACAAGTTTAGCCAAGCTCTGTCCATGAACCCAATTGTCAGTCCAGAAGAGAGTGTTTCGACCATTGCCCACTTCTGAAATGACAGCCACAGAAAAGGACTTTACGTACTAGTGCACTTGGATAGGGAACATGGCCCATGGCTTATTGGGTTCAGTCTTCTGCAGCCAAGGCCACCTTAATCTCAAAGCCCATCCCAACTGTTGCAGATTAGTAATTCCCAGCCCCCCTAGATTGGGTGGTCTGGTTACCTTTGGCCAAGCCACTAGGCAATGCCCCCCTATTACATCTTTTTTTCCTTTCCAAAGAAATCCCCGTCTAATCTTGTCAATAGCTTTAAAAGCCCAAGGAGGGAGATCCAATGCCATAGCCAAATAGATTACCATAGAAGTTAGCACAGATTGAATCGGCACTTTTCTCTCTATCCGTGTAAGCAAGTCAGCCTTCCAACTTGGTAGTCGAGCTGCTACTTTATCAATTATAGGTTGAATGTGGGCTCTTGTTAATTTATGCACAGAGAGTGGAATGCCCAGATATTTGCAAGGAAAGTCTTCTACCTGACAAGGGAGATGTGCCTGAACGATTGCTCTATCCTCTTCCAGACATTGAATGGGTAGCATACTGCTTTTTTGGATATTAGTTTGGAGCCCTGAAGCCTCACCAAAGAGCCTTAAAATGTCCAATGTGATATCCAAATCAGCCACAGCGGGTTTTAAAAAGATCACCACATCATTCGCGTATAAAGAAACCCGATGTTGCAAGGTTCTTCTAGAGAGAGGCTGCAGCAGCTCTTCCTCGGATGCGTTCTTGATCACATATCCTAACACATCCATGGCAAGGATGAACAACATCGGGGACAGGGGGTCCCCTTGCCGTAGACCTTGCCGATATGATATTCTCTCTTCTGGTGATCCATTGAGTAATGAACATGGTCAACCATGTGGAGATTCAGCAACTAAATTTGCTAAGTTCATTGGAGCACTTGTTAGAACAAAGGGTTTCGCATTCGTAGCAGATGGCTGGAGGAAGGTTGATGCACGTCATAAATATAAGTTGTGGACAGATGCATAAGTATTGAAATATGTTGATTGTGTTTTACTGATGAGATATTATTTCTGTGTTATACAGGTCATTAATAGCTAATATGAGTGCTCTAGTTGTTCTAGGAGCTGAAAGAACCCAATGCTTTTGCCCCTGCATATCTTCTTTATGTCATTGTTCATTTTTGTCCACTGCAGATAACCTTTCTAAAATATGAAAGACTGCTATCATCTGAACATCTGAACTGTGCAATAATATAATAGTCCACTGCATGGAAATATTTTTTGCTCTTTTAACTAGTACTGTTGCATATCTTTGTTTGTGAATGTGCTGATTTCCTGAAAAAACAGGGCTGCAAGGAATGCCACAAGTTGTAGTGTTTTTACTTAGAGATAACTCTTTGCATATGTACTATACAGCTGTATTGGGATATAGATCGAGGTGTCTTCGGTTGGTTTATGGCTATAGCGGCTACAAAATGGAAGGAGTTTAAAGCAGAACTAAAGAAAGCATTTATGGCAAAGTACCATGATGAAATGGAAGATGATGAACTTCTCGCCTTGTGTGATGAGAGGGTTCACGATATTGATTGGAAGTGGCTAATTGATCATTGGAGGTCTCCAGAAGCAACTGTAAGCTACACACTTACAATCTATCCTATTTCCATTTATTCAATGCATTCTGAATATTAACACTGAAACGCTTCATGATAGGCTCGTTCATTAAGGGGGAAAAGAAGTCGTTCAAAGCTAACCCAAAACCATACGACCGGGAGTAAGAGCCATGCACGTCTGGTTTCTGAAATGGTATATATAATATTTGCCTTGTTGAAATAGTTATCTAATCCCTAGAACCTTTCTTAACCAAAAAGACAATTGTTAAATTTAGACCAAGGAGCTTGGGCGTCCTCCGCGTAGAGATGAGGTGTTTATTAGAGGACACACACAGCAATGGTGCACCCCAAAAGGGATCTGAGACCACAATTGTAAGTTGTTCCAAAATGGTGTACTCCATGTGTTGTATTGTTTTTCTAATCTTTTCTGTTGTTGCAGAATGAACTTAAAAATGCAGTTGCAAATCATCCTGAACTGACAAAGAAGAGTATTCAAGAAGGGGATGTTTTTCCATGTTTGTGGACCAGAGAAGAATGGATATGTTCGTTGTGTAGGTTTGGGTCCAACTCCAGCTGACCTAGAAATGCCTGGGATGAAAAATACACATCTATAAAACTACAAATGGAAATTGAAGCTCACCGACAATCGGATCAGAGAGTTGCACTTTTAGAGAGTCGTCTAGACCAAGCGTTGCAGATATTGGATAAATTACAGCAGCAATTGTCATCTCAAAAGAGCACTCCCCATGGATCTAACAATGAAGTAGTTGTGGTAATTGTTCAACTTTTTCTTTGTTGAAGTTTTCTTTTCCCTGCAGTATTGTTCATTATTTGCTCTATGATTAGAACTGAAACACTAGTTCAATATTTTGTGCTTCTGTTTAGAACTCAAGGATCAGACCAGGTCATGCTAATGAAGAACCAAACAACGACGAAGATGACATGGAATCATATGTAGGGGATGAGATGGAAGAAGAGCAATTGACTGATTATGGAGACATGTTTATGCCTAGGCGAGTGGCCCGCCCAGAGGAAGAGTAACATGTAGAGGTAATTTCTGAACCATCTAAATTTCTCTTTTACAGTGTAAAAACATACTTGTCCTAAATTCAATTCTAAAATATATCCACTTCTAGGGTGGAAGAGATGTTATCTTATATAGTGTGGTGAGACCTTATGATGTCCCTGTGGCTAGAGCAACTATCCAAACATCAAATCCAAGTGTTGTTGTAGGGGGTACTCGTCTTGGTGTCCAGTATAGTGAAGTTGTGGTCAATCTTGTGTTTGCAAGAGAAGCTATATTGCCTCGCCCACATGGAGCGGTGACGACCATTGGTCAAGCTGTTGGGAAATGTATTGCATGGCCATGTGATAGGGTAATACCAACTATATCTCTCTGTATTTGTGGTCCATTGTTGGTCAGCCACTATTGATTAATTACCCATAATTTATACAGATGAAGTATGATAAGAAGTTATCAAGGCTGTCAAAACCTTAAATTCTAGAACAAGCCCATCCCAACTTGAAGGTAATTAATCTGAAATCCTATTTTTTATGGAAATGGTCTTGCTGTCCAACTAGGCTATCTGAAATCCTATTTTTTATGGAAATGTGCTTACTGTCCAACTAGGTTGTTAGATTTATGGAAATGTGCTTGCTGTCCAACTAGGTATGTTACCACATTGGCTGTCAACCTGTCACCAATAGGGCCATTTTCTTAAACGTAGTTGTCTATACTAGGCTAGATTTTAAAAGCTAGTTGTTATAGCTTGATTATGTTGTATGAAATGTCAAACTTGATATGATTTTAAAACCTATGGTCAGCTTTCTAGCTGTATGTATGGTTAGTCCTCCTGTTCATGTTAGTTTACTTAGTTCAGACTATAAGTCTTTCCGGTCGCTGTCATTGCTGTGATGCACCATGTGGTGCTGATTATATAGGCATGAGACTAATAATGATCTTTTTTGCATTAGGTGCATTGGTGACAAGGCACACCTCTTGTGTAGTAACCGGTGTTTGAAGCATTTTGTGCAGTAACCAAGTGTGCTGGAGGCACACCTTTTGTGCAGTAACCGTGCTGGAGAGGCACATCTTTTGTGCAGCAACTAGGCAGCAATTAGAAGTGTTGTGCAATGGCAACCTTTTGTGTATGAACAAATTCTAGTGTTAATTTAGATGCTTATGTTACGTTGGATCTAAACCAATACATTGTGACTTGTGATCCAATGGAGATTACAAACTGTAATTTATATATGCTCAATGGACGTGTCTGTGAAAATGCATGAAGCTTTGTATTTTGGTTCATGGTTGTGGATCATATGTGAATCTATTTAAATGTACAGAAATGGACTTCTTAAATCATTAATATTTCATTGTATAAAAATGCATTATCCTCTTTTGCCGACACTTATTTTGCTAGGAAAGGTGAATACAATGCTATGCTGGAATGAATATTAGCCGATATGAAAAGTGTCGGCAAAACTTATTAACTGTCGGGAAATGTGTACTGTCGGTGATAACATTATGTGTCAGCAAAGGAAATAAGTGTCGGCAAAGGTGTTTTCAGTAGTCACATGATATGTGTCGACAAAGATAATAAGTGTCGGCAAAAGTTTTCCCGACGGCTTCTACCCCGACACTCTAAAAAAGTGTCAGCGAAGTCTATGTTGACGCTTTATTTGCCGGCAATTGTGGCATTCTCTGACAGTAGTGTGGTGTTGGGAAATGTTAGCCATGGTGTATTGGTTGGATGCTACAGTATCCTTTTAGGTAGGCACCACGGACAAACAGCATAGTATACACTAACCATAATATGCATGCAGATCATCACCGATTTGAAGGCACCACCGACAAACAGCATAGTATACACTAACCATAATATGCATGCAGATCATCACTGAGTTGACCTTGGATATATATAGACACAGTGTTTGTAGCAAACCTTTGAGAGGCTATAACTTTGTTGCAATTCGGTCAACCAAAATATGGGCCTTTCCACCTAACAAATCTCCAACAGTTTGGGGCTTAGAGCAACTCCAGTGGGCCTGCAAATTGAAGCCCACAAAACTCATTTGCAGCTGCAGGCGGAATTCCAAAAATAGGAGTTTGAAATTAACTCTCAATTCCAGTGGGAAATCAGCCCAGACCATTATTTTTTTGGCCCTGTGTGTCAGGGAAGGAGAGGGTATCTCGTGTTCTGCTCGAGCTCGCCATGCCGTGATGCTCGCTCCTCTGCCTCTCCGGTCTCCGCCGACCGCGCCGCCGCCTCCGTTAAATTGGGCCTTGGTAAGGAGGGCGAGCACAACTAGCGTGGACGGGGAGAGCACAGGATCCGGGCGACTTAGCCGCAAATTCTTCATTGACGGCCATAGAGGAGCTTTGGGGGACCTGTGGAGGGGCTTCGGACAGGGAAGGTCGGCGAGGCTCGCGCGACAGGGGAGGAGATCCGACGGAGGAGGGGCCTCGCTGAGGACCGCGAGGTGAAGACCGCCCTCCTACGCCAGGTGGAGGACACCCGCGGTGGCCGACGCTCGTTGCGTAGGGAGGAGGAGTCTCCGGCGGCGGAGGTCTAGTCAGTGTAGATGGAGGTAGCTTGGTGTGGGTGGGTGGATTGGGTTTTCGCAGGAGAGGTGCTCCAGCAGCAGAACGAGGGCGACGAGCGGCGGTCGATGTGTAGCTTGGTGTCACACACCTCATACATGCGGTACCAACGACCTTTGATCTGAACGTGTGAGTGCATCCAGACATTGACACCCACCTACCCTGCCTCTAGGTCATGCTGCAGCTCTTGCGCCACCGGCTCCACAATGGTCGTCGACCACGTCGTGTGCGACTATCAGAACGGCAGCGCGTCAGCCGCGACCAGCTTCGCGGAGTCACCATCGAGCACGAGGAACTCCACCCACTTGTAGAGAATGGACACACATCAGTTCGGGTTGCACGCCACAAAGGTGAGGTAGAACGTTGTGTTCACCGTGGCGTCGGGCGGCCAGGTGACGTTGAAGTGGTTCACCATGGCGCTGGGTGACAGTGTAGACGATGGGCTTCGGCCGGACCGTCAGCCATAAGATGAGCACGACGACACCCGCAAGGAGGACAGTGACCACCACGAACACGACGAGGCCACAGACCACACTCACTTGTAATTGGAGGCCCTCTAGGAATGGAGACTTGGATCTGAAATTTGGATGGCCATGAAAAATGCAAGTTCCATTTAGAGGCTCTGCTCGAGTCACATATTGTAATCAAAACTCTAAATTTTACAGTAGAGGCTCATTTACATGACACAACTGGAGTTGCTCTCAATTACCATCTTTTTTTAATAATTGTACAATGAAAATGAATCTGAACAGGTGATTAAAGAACCAAACAATCCATATAATCCCTCCGTCCCGCAAAGAGTGTCCACTTTGACTTTTTTCAGTTAAACCATTTTATGTTTGACTAAGTTTATATAAAAATATATCAATACTTTTGATGTCTAACAAGTTTTATCAGATTCATTATGAAATATATTTTGATACCGTACCTATTTAATGTTATAAATATTCATACTTTCCATTATAAACTTAGTCAAAATTCAAATAGTTTGACTGAAAAAAGTCAAAGTGGACACTTTTTGTGGGACGGGGGGAGTATGTTTCTTTTAAAGGCCACAATCCATCCATAATATTTAATCTCAAAACAATTACAATCCGAGTATTACATTCATTGGTTGGAACAATGCACATCATAGTGCTGAAAACACAAGTGAGAAACACAGTAAACTTAGAGTTTCCTATCTCAGTTTGTATAGTTGAAATGTGCAAACTTTGCTGCATCTTTTACACGTGCAAAGTTCAGAGATTAAAATCGGAGCTTTTTTTAGAGTTAAGGGACATGGTCTCCCGCCCGTCATGCATTTCAACAGGGCATTAACAATTTCATAGTGTCTCAAGTCCGTAGCAATTTAAGGCGGGACTCTTCGCACCAGCAGGAAGGAAGACACTAGTTAAGCCAGCTCTGTCCTCACAACTAGTATACTATTTGAGAACTTGTCAGCCTTGAACGCCCCGGCAGAGATTCTCGAAGAAATTGATAGGCGGCCCATGAGATTCCTTTGGACGGGCACGGACCATATTGTAAGTGAAAATGTAAGGTCGCTTGGCCTGTTGCGTGTCATCCAACAAGACTAGGCGGGTTGGGGATTCTCTATTTGAAGAAGTTTTCTAGGGCTCTTCGGTTACGTTGGCTTTGGCAGAAATGAACGGAACCAGACAAGCCTTGGATCGGCACGCCAATCCCATGTACGGTAAAGGACCGCTCCGTGTTCGCGGAAGCCACCACCATCACCATGGGAGATGGAAAATTGAAAAGTTTTTTTGGATTTAGCCAGGTTAAATGGGACCTCACCAAAGCAGCTTGCGCCCACCATCTACAATCTTTCAAGCTAGAAGAAGAGAACCATCCAGAATGCTCTGCTAAACGCGGCATCGATTCGTGACATTGATGCCGTGCTCATAAACTCGACATCGCAACTTGTAGAGTTCACCCACCTTCGGGAACCCTAACCGCCTGGATTTGATCATCTATAAGTACACCAAGCATGAAGAGTATACTACGACTTCGGCCTATGAGGCGTAGTTCACCGGAATTCCTACTCACCCATGCAACATTTGACTTGGCATGCTTGGGCGCTGCCGAAATGCACGTTCTTCTCTTGGCTTGCATTCCAGATCCGATTATGGACGGGTGACCATCTCATTCAATATGGATGGACCAACTAGAAGGTTTGCATTGTTTGCCACGTCCATGACAAGAACTTGCTCCACTTATTCACCGAATGTCAATAGAGTTTAACTGTGCAATATAACATCATTGCCTGGGTCGTGCTGCGTGTACCTCCCAGAGGCGATTGGACGGTGTTCACGTCGATCGATGAGTGGTGGACATCAGTAGGCTCAACGCCTGGATCTCCGACAAAGGGTTGGTGGTCCTTGATAATCCTAGTTTGTTAGGAATTATGGAAGGAGTGCAACACAAGAGTTTTTCAACACAAATTTCTTCAATCGGACCAATTTGTTTGTAAGATTAGAACTTCTAGCGCCCGAACGTCCATTCCTGGTGCTAGCATGGGACGGTTGTCAAAGCGGAAAATCCCGCTACAACATGGGTCTCATGTTGCATGCAACATAAACAAAATAAAACTCATTTCACTGAAACATCTCATAACATCTTGTGTAACATCAAACATCATCTAATGTAACATCTAAGAACTTCCCAAACCAGAAACAAAATCACCATTAGATGTGCAACATAAAAAATATCATTATTGCAACATCTGGGGTTAAGTATTGTAACATCAAAAATCCAAAAAAAAAATTGAACATATCAAAATTAATAGATCTTGCAACATCAGCGAACACTACACAAAACATCTCAAAACACACATTGCGGCATCTTAAAATCACTCTTCTCTACCTTTAGTTTTCTGACATGCTGATGACAACCTCTTCTTCATGGAAGCGGGGAAGACGGGAGGAGGCAGTTGCACCTCTTTACTAGGGGGAGGTGCTGCGCCTGTTCATCGTGGCAGTTTGGGGAGGGTGGGAGGGGGCGACTACAACCTATGATTCCAGCCAAAATCCTATGACCACGACGATGGAGAGGAAGGGGAAACATAAGCTATTGCATCTAGAGCTCACCGGGATTCCATTTTGTAGCCTAGTTTGAAAGTGCATCTAATTATTTTGGTGATAATGACAATGCTATTTGGGTGGATTAATGCTTTCAATAAGATGTGTGCATGCTTAAAAGAATAAATACGTGTGTTTGATCAAAGGAAGCCCCTCATACGCTCTACTCGGTGTTGAAGCTCAAATGGAGTTTTAATTCATTTTATCTTTTGAATTTGAGTATAGGAAACACCGTACTATAAAGGGGGATGCGATTGATCGATCAAGTTTACACCAATGTGCTATTTCTTGAAAACTAACAACCCATGAGAGACACCTTGCACTCACGAACACAGGTTGGGGTAGACTTGTTGCCTACACCGGGTGATCCGGCACCTAGGGCCGGATGACCCGAGGCGGTATTTTTACCTGCCGGGTCAAACGGGCCTTAGGGCCGGGTCATCCGGGGGCTTCAACTTCTGCATAGTAACGGTCATATTCTTGGGCTTCACGCCTTCAACACCTCCTTGGGCTCCCTTCCCACTCTCAACTCCCTTCCAAGCCTGTCCAAGCTAGGATTCACCAAGGGTTTGAGTGACAGAGAGAGATTTGAGGTGAGAGATTGAGCCCCTTGTGAGAGTTCATCCCGAGTTCATCTCACTACGTGAAAACCTCAAATACGTCACGCAGCATTTGTAACGGGCCCTTAACGCCCGTTACATCCACCCACATCTGTAATGGTTGTTGTTTGGCGCCTGTTACCTATAAGCGCGCCAGGACGACACCGGGGTTGGCCTCCACAATGCCCGTTACCAATGTGGACTTCTAGTAACGGGCTTCCTAAACGCCCGTTACAAAAATTCTTTGTAACAGATGTTAAAAGAGTCTGTTACAAATGTTAAACCTATAAGAACTGGCTTGTAAAGTTTGTTACCGATTAATGCCCTATCAGTAACGGGCTGCTTAAGTCTGTTACTGATCACTGCCATATTGGTAACGGGCTGTAAAGTCCGTTACCGACAAGTTCATACTGGAGACACATGCTTGTAGGATGCGTCTCCTTTGATTGGCACCCGGGGTCGCCTTTTTTCTCACATCGGAGACGCATGTTGTTATCTCGTCTGTGTGTCTGTGTCTTATCCTTTCGACACCACTCTCTCTCCGCAGAAGCTAGGCCACTCTTGTTCAGACAACAACACTCGCTCTCTCTCTCTCTCTCTCTCTCTCTCCTCAGAAGGTCACTCGCTCGATCTGTGTGCTCAGATGTCCCTGCCGGCCTGTCCTATTCGCCACCGCCAGCTGCGCGTGCTCTGAGGATTGCACGACGGCGAAAGGGGCCAGAGCGGACGTCGACCACGCCGTCCTCCACGCCTCCGATCCTCCTCCTCGGCCGCACTCGGCTCGTGTAGAAAGTCCTCATCAAGGTGGAAATTAATTGGCCCATTTTATTGAAATTCTTCAGCTGTCTTTTTGTGTGATGAATTATGCTCATTTGGTGTAAGGAATGCAGATGGCGTCTGCTGCTCGGGCTTGGATGTACAGACAGCCCCAAGAAGATTGGGAGAATTTCTTAAGCGGGGTCAATGGTTTTCTAAATCAAGCAGAGGCGGATATGAGAAACCGTGGTGTTTAGGTAATGCTTTGCCCCTATATTGATTGTCTCAACCAAAACAAATTCGCACAACGGGAAATCATTTTTCATCATTTGGCCACACGTGGTTTCACATAACATTACACATGTTGGAATAAACATGGTGAGGAAGGCCTTAATGAACTCGAAGCAGGCTGCCTAAATGAAGGTGAAGTGCGACACCATGCTAACCATGATGAAGACCTTGATGACAGTGGACTTTTTGAGGGAAATGAACCATTATTCCCACCAAATGTGTTGAGACCTGAGGATATCACTATCAAGAAGTTAGGGGCTTCGAAGATGGTGAGGTGTTGCAATGTGTGCACAATGTTGATCAATTGTTGCGGGATATTGAGTTTCAACGAGTGTACACACCTTCTGAATTAGCGAGGCTGAAGCAGTTCATTGAAGATTCAAAGAAACCCCTCTATCCTGATTGCCAGAAGTACTCTCGCCTTTCTGGTGATCTAAAACTCCTGCAGCTTAAGGCAGATCATGGTTGGAGCAACAAAAGTTTCAAACATCTATTAGATGTGCTTAGAGACATGCTACCTGAAGGAAACCAAATAGCAGAGTCTGTCTATGAGGCGAAGAAGATAATCTGTCCTCTGGGAATAGAGGTTGAAAAAATCCATGCATGCGAGAACAGTTGTGTATTGTTCCATGGAGATTATGCAGACCTTGACAAGTACCCCAAGTGTGGTTATGATCGGTACAAGAGGAAAAAGGATGGTGGAGATGATAATAATGCTGATGACGAGAACGTGCCCGGCGAGATCAGAGGCAAGAAGAAGAAGGCTAACAGAGGGGCTCCTGTGAGGGTGGCATGGTATTTTTGCATCATTCCTCGGCTAAGATGATGGTTCGCAACACGAAAGGAGACCAAACTCTTGCATTGGTATGACGAAGGCCGAAAGGAGCTTAATTATAAGAAAGATGGCAAGTTTAGGCACCCCGCAGATGCAGCGCAATGGGGTAACGTTAATACCCACTTCCCATGGTTTGAAGACGCAAGGAGCATACGATTTTCTATGAGCACAGATGGCGTGAACCCATTCAGTAACCAGAGCTGAACACATAGCACCTGTCCTGTCGTGCTGTCGTTGTACAACCTTCCACCCTGGCTATGCAAGAAACAAAAATATATGATGCTGACAATATTGGTCTCTGGGCCAAAGCAACCTGGCGACCGTATTGATGTCTACTTAAGGCCACTAGTTGATGACTTGAAGATATTGTGGAAGCCTGGTGTGCCGGAGGTTTGGGATGAGTATAAGCGTGAGGAGTTCACAATGCATGGCATGTTGTTTACCACCATCAACGACAACCCGGCTCAGCGCAACCTCTCTGGCCAGAGTAAAAGGAAAGGTGCAGCTTGCCCACACTGCTTGGAAGATACTTGCGCAATATGGCTAAGACATTCAAAGAAATATGTATTTATGGGGCACCATCGTTTCCTCAGCAAGAAACATCCATACCGGGCCATGGATTGTTAGTTTAATGGGGAAAAGGAGAATCGAGAGGCGCCGTTGCATGTGACTGGAGATCTGGTCCACTTGAAAGTCAAGGACATCAAAACTATCAAGGAGTTACCCAAACTGATTGAAAAAACCCTTGGCAAAAGAAAGAAACGAGATGGTGAAGAAGAAGGAATGTGGAACAAGAAATCAATTCTATGGGAGCTAGAGTATTGGCCGATGTTGGATGTGCGTCATTCGATTGACAACATGCACGTCAAGAAGAATGTGCGTGAAGCTACTTGTGGAACATTGCTACAACAGAAGTCCAAAGGAAAAGATCATAAAAATGCAAGGGAGGATCTTAAAAAGATGGGCATTAGGTCGGAGCTCTATGCAGAGGAAACAGAGACGGGGACGAATGTGACGCCCCAGGTTTTTAATTACCGTCATTAACGCTAATGACCGGATCAGCCGAGTCAAACCGGTCAAACATCGGTCAAACCTAGGTCAACCTGGGTCGGCACCCCGAAAACCTCGCCAATGAACCCTAATGCACCCCTTGACCAAGCCTACACACACCCATAGTGGATCCTTGGCCAAAGACACGGTCAAAACCGGCTTAACCGTTGACGTCAACGAATGTCGTCCGGAACTTTTGCCGCGTTCTCCAAAATTCACCTAAACACTTCAAAATCTATCTTTATGAAAGTTATCCATCTTGTTGAGGGACACAACTTTCATGCATATTGGCAATTCAAATTTTGGGTGGAAATTGGTAAAAAACTCGATTGACTGACAGCACCTCCTATTTTCCAAGACAGAGCGGCATTCAATGTTAGCACGACGTTCCTGCAAAATCCGTCAAGAAAAACACTAGACGGCCTTTACAAAAGTTGTAGAGGGTAGCTAGATCTACAACTTTTGTATTCATCACTTTGTGCACTTGTATTCAAATTTTGAGAGAAAAATGTGCTCGAAGTGGTGCAGTCCGAAACGGGCAGCGCGAGCGCGGCCGCGCCGCGGCGTCGCGCCGGCCGGGCGCGCCGCGTGCGCCGCGCGCGCCCCGCCGCGGGCCGGCGCCGCCACGGCGTGCGGGCCCTCGGCGCATGTTCCCAAGGTGGCCCGTGTCGTCCCGAGGTCGCGGCTCGCCTCCCGACGCCTCGAACACCGGGAACGCCCTGAAAACCGAGCCGCCGTACGTGCACACTACGGACCGGCGGTCCCTTCCCTGTTGTCCGGCGTACGCGCGTCCCAAGACTTGCCCCGCCAATCCGCTAGTCCCTAGGGGCTGCACAGGTCACCTTAAAAAGGGGAGCCGGCCCCTGGCCGCGACGCGCCCTGCTCCTCCCTGTCCTCTCGAGCTCGCCGTCGGCATTTGGCGCCCGCTGCTGCCACACCTTGCCACGGTCAATTCCACAGTCTCCAGCGCCCCTAACCCTCACCTTCCTACCCCACTGAAGCCGCGCCGCACCGCCCCCTTGCTGCTCCGGCCGAGGGCTCGCCGGAGGGCGAGCTCCGAGCGCGCACCGCACGGCTGTGCCGCGGAGCCCCCTGCCGGCCGCCCTTTCGCCACCAGCCGAGCGCCCAAACCGAGTCCCCGTAGCCCCTAGACCCTATCCCCATCCTTCCCCGGCCAAAACTCCGGCGAGCCTCGCCAGATTTTACTCACCCGCGCCGGCCAGCCGCGCCCAGGACCACATTGCAAAACGAAACTTCTTTCCGAGGGCCTCACTGCAAAAGGGTAACTCAAATAGTATTTGTGATTTGGCTGAAACTTGTAAATTGCGTAGAACATCAAATAAAAATCAGAAAAATGCAAAACCAATTTTGTTGGATTCGTGATGAATTATACTACAACTTTTGTTATTCTGACCTGAGCTAATTCCTGATAGTTTTTGCATGAAAAATACAAATGTGAAAACCCTATATCTGCAATATCTCAAAATATATAAATCCTCTGTAGCTAATTTTTGATATGTTGTGTGTAAGGTCATGGCTAGCTCCTATGACAAAAATTGCACAAAGTTATGATGTAAATCTTTTTATAAAAATGTTTTTCCATTTCTGCCAGAGTTGCATAAATGATTTTTCTTGCTAAATATATTTATGTTTTTGAGCTCAACTTGTGCACACTGTCTTGTAATATCGAAATACATATCTTGTCAATTAATCATGATTTTTGGATTAACAGAATTAATTATTCTTGATTTATGCATGTTTTCCTTTGTAAATTAATAAACCAAGTTCAGTAGAGTTTCCATGTGAACATGCTGGTTCTTTAGGCTTGTTTAGGACCAGAGGACATGCATAAGAAAGTGTGGATCAAATTGAGGCTTATTTATTTTTGTATGCATTTAAGTTGAATCACTAGCTAGCCTTTGTTATTTTCAATAATATTTAATTTCCTAGCATCCAACACTTACATGTGGGTTAAGAAACACTCATTTAATTTTTGGTAATTTAATTGTTTAAATAAAAACCTTAAAAGCCCTTTTAATAATAAAGGGGAGTTAAATAAAGAAAACCCCTAATTAATTGTTTTTCCTTTTTGAAAAGTATTATTTAATATAATTAAAAGATAATTAATTATCATCACTGATCAGAAAGTAATTCATAAATAAAAATATTATTTATACCTCTGCTTGTGAAGGTAAAAGGAATTAAAGCTTTCACATGAAATGACAAGTATAAAAAAAACCTTTATCCAAATGTTCAATAAAAGAATAACCCATGTGCAGCTAATAACCTTCCTAAAAGAGAAACGCTTGCTAGATGCTTGTTAAGGTGAACATGACCAACCCAGAGTTGGATAAGACAACAAACTATCACATCACCTAAACTTGCATTGCATTCCGTGTAGATCTTCCGGACGGAGATTACTCCCTTGTCTCGGAAACCGAGGAAGGTGGAGCAGAAGCGTTGCTGCAGTACGTGGAAGTACTCGACACCGAGGGTGCCCAAGCTAACCTAGCTGACGAAGGCAAGCTCTGGTGCATCTAACCTAGTTTTAAAATTCTTTATTCAATTATCTATGAATGATTGTGCATTTACGTTCAGGAGTTGAATGAAACCCTAGATGCATGATCCCTAGGTACCTTTGTCCCTACTAGTATGATAGGTCGATAGCTGCTAAGCTATAGGACCGTTACAAGTCGGGTGATGACCTCACTCGAGAGAATAGGTTCCTAGATAGGAATCATATTATATCCTAAATGGATTGCTCACGTGGTAAGAGCATGGGATCTGGGCTCCGGTCTAGTGGTTATGTGGGTTAAGTTTTTGAACGTACCAAGCACATGTCGGGTATGGGACCGGTAAGCCTAGTACCTTAATGAGACGGCTAGGGATGGAACTGTCACTACTCTTGGGATTCGCTCTCACGGCTAGCTACCGGTGGTGTATGGTGACTCTGGGTGTACTGGGTGGGACATGCCAGATAGCCTGCACCAAAGACTGTGGCCTTTCATCCCGACCCGAGGATTTCTGGGGACGGCCTGGGAAAGTTGTCCTTGCGGGGGCAGCCTACCGTGTGTTTGGGTCTACCTTGCAAGGTTTAAATCAATCGATTGTCGGCCTCTCACCGTTATCTGAGACTACTTACTCCACTAGTCATGAGATCCCAAATGATGGAAGTTGATGAACTCTATGCTTGATTAATTGGTTGTGCAACCTTGTTTGTACTAGTTGGCTAATGTAGTAAAGATTAAACCTACTAGAACTTGTGATAAAATCTTGAAAGTAAGGACCTACTCTTTGTTACTTTTTAGCAAAGGCAACCCAGTAGCCAAAAAGCCTTTCATTGTCTAGATTTGGTGAAGTAGTTATCACCGACGGGTAAGTCTTGCTGAGTATTAGTATACTCAGCCTTGCTATAATGTGTTGATTCAGGTAATGCCTTCAGTGATGTGTGGCCCGGAGAGATCCCGCCCGGCTGGGAGCTGGAGTGGGTGGAGGACGACTACTGAAAGCATCATGGATGGCCTCCCGTGGTGTCTTCGCTTCCGTTAGTTATTTCCACTGCTTTTCGAAAACTCTGAACTATCTCATCATGACAAAAACTATGGTTGTAATAAATAAACCCATCGGGGTACAAATTCGGATATAAATGTTGTTGTATCTCTGGACTCGCCTTCGAGTGAGTTTTAATGCATATATTCGATCCTTGTGCTTTTCAAGTGATTTACCGGGCGTTAACCCGGCAACTAACGACACGATGATACTTTATTATTGCTTAATGACCAAAGTGGATCGGTCTTAGGCGATAATACGATATTTTCCTGGGCGGGTTGTCACAGTTGGCATCAGAGCTTATATGCATCAGAGATTAATTAATAAACCTTAATCAATGGTTTTTGAATAAAATATGCCAAGGTTTTCTGATTTTCCAAAAATACGTTGGTCCACTAAGGATAAACTAGACCGAGAGGCCCTAGAGGGAATTTTGGGTTCTTTCAGGTGGCTTAAATAACCTATGGTTTATTTTGCTAACTCGCAGCACATTACTTTATGTCAGACTTACTTTCTTGCACAACCATACTAGTTCATCACGTTTTGCCATACGTGGTGGTACCACAGGGAAGTCCTGTGAGGGACTAGTGGGACCTATTCCAATGGGTGTCACGTCGCGTCTGAGTCTCGTCACGTTTTGCCATACGTGATGGTACCACGGGAAAGTCCGTGAGGGATGAGTGAGGCCTATTCCAATGGGCACTCACGTCGCGTCAGAGTCTTAAATAGGACGCTGTCCATGCAGTGGCTTAACTCATGGATACCGTTTCTATAGTGAACGGTAATGTTTGTGGACGCTTTCGTGACGTGCTGGCACGAAAGGTTCGTTTTTTGCAGGTACATAACAACGCTTCGTTAGTCGTTAAGCGAGTACCGTATAGCTCTCGACTAGATATTATAGGGAGAGATGAATAAAAGCCTTGCCACCGGCACTAACTTCGATTTTTGTCTTGATTGCCATGTGAGGTCAAATAGGACGTCTTGCATGCATATTAAAAATCGAAACAACTAAATTGGACCCAAAAATCGAATTCCATATGTTCTCTAAGGAAGTTTATGCTAGTGTGTGCTTTTTATAAACTAGAGTACCTTCCATACCTAGCCGTCATGCTGCCGAAATTTTTGAAAAATTTGTTTACCTTGTGCTAGGTGTAATTAAACCAAATTGTTAAAAACAATTGCCCCTTAACTAGTTATCTTGTACTAGCAAGTCTCAATCCTAGTTCCGTTTGGTTTGGTTCACACTTTCCTAGGCACATCTAGGTTCAGTACCATCCACCTTGTTTCCTTGATCGATGCTCAACCTTAAAATTTAATTAGGTGTTAAAGAATTTATTTTGAACCGGGAAAACTTGGGAAAGATTTGAGGTTTCTGGATTTTTTGGTTATGAATTTTTGTTCACAACTGCCAGAACTTCAAGTCATTATGTATGTGTGCTCGCTTCGAGTTCTAGCATGCAATTGTGCCCTTGTACACATGACTACCCAGTATTACCCAACATAAGAAAAGAGAATTTTTGCCATTCTACCAGGCCGTGGGAATGTCTGGATCTTAGAATTCAATCTTCCATAGTGATTCTCCTATCGACATGTCATTTCCGTTGACTTGTATTTTTCCCTCCAACCCCTTTTATCCTTAAACATGTTGAAGCCTTAGACATAGAAACTCTCTTGAGCAGTCAAGATTCTCGAATAGTCAATGTGGAGAAGTCATTCATCGTGTGTTCATTCTTGATCCCGGGTGGAATACCAACTTGAAGTACGTCTACGGACCTTGAATGAGGATTTTCGATGCATGAGCATCGATTCCCAAATTTGATGCTTATGGCCGTTGTGTTGTTCGGTTCCGTAAAACTTACCATAAATGAGCTTTCGTCATACATATTCTACTTGTCAATATTATGAACAAGCTTAGGAATGTGTGTTTAATGAAAACTCAATTTTTCAGATGGTCGAACCGACACGCAACACTCCCAATGGTTTTGGTACCTCAAGTAGTAATGACCCACCCCCGCCACCATCCCTGACACCGACAGAGGCACTTCTGACCACACAAACCGACTTATTGTGCCAGCTCCTGCAGATGCAACAACAGACAGACCAGCGCGTGCAGCTGTTGGAACATAGACCTCCGCACGGGGCCAATCATGAGGGACCACATACAGTCACTACCTACACCCAGTTTATTGGGATGAAGCCTCCAGCGTTCACTAAGGCAGAAGAACCGCTTGAAGCTGATGCATGGGTCAGGGCCATAGAGGCCAAGTTTTCTGCTTTTACCCTTCCTTGCTCCGAGGAGCGCAAGGCAACCTTTGCAACCTTACAACTTCGGGGCGAAGCACTGATGTGGTGGGAACATTTCAAGTCTATGCAACCTGCTGGACATGAAGTCACTTGGGTTGAATTCAAGCAAGCTTTCAAGGACCACCATATTCCTCAAGGACTTATGGACAGAAAAATGAAAGAGTTGTTGGATCTGAAGCAAGGAGCTGACACCGTGTACCAATATGCACAGAAGTTCAATAGTCTTTGCCAGTACGGAGGACATCGCGTGGACACTGACGCTAAGAAGATGGAACGTTTCCGTGATGGTCTCGATGGTGACTTGTACGAAAGGCTAATTCTGTTGGAACCCAATAGCTATCATGAGTTAGTAAACAAAGCTATCTCTCAGGAGGATGCCATGAAGAAGGCACATGAAGATAGTAAGCGACAAGCTGATTTCACTTCCGGTAGTGAATCGAGCAAGCAGTTCTGCTTTGTCAAGAAGCGTACTCATGGGTCTTCGCAATCTTCGCCATCTGGGCAGTGGAGAAGGACCCCACCCCAGGACAAGCCTTCGGGAAATCTCCAGTACCAAAAGAATCCACAGCATGTGCCCAAGCTTAAGGAACTTCCGCCCCGCATATGCTACAATTGTAGACAGCCCGGGCATTTTGCTAATGAGTGCCTGAACCCCAGACAGCGAAGCCACAGCAGTAGAAGCAGAACCCCGGATCCGCTAAGGGCAACCGCAACAAGAAGCCAAGCTTTCAAGTGAAGCAAAGCCAACCGAATTTCATAAGTAACCTCTCTATTCAGGAACCCTCCCTACTTTGTCTTTTACTTTCGAATCTCAGGACGAGATTCTGTTTAAGGGGGGTAGACCGCGACGCCCCGAGTTTTTAATTATCGTCATTAACGCTAATGACCGGATCGGCCGAGTCAAACCGGTCAAACATCGGTCAAGCGAGGACCGGGGAGCGTCCCGGTGGTCGATGGATGACCGCTCCTCAGTGATGAGTGATTGACAACGGGTGTTGGACTGACTCTTGGCTCAGTGCGCGGGTGTAGGCTGCGGCCTAGTTCGTGTTGTTGCAGGTGAAGAACGCGCGCGAAAGGTCTTCAACCTTGAGGGGCCTCCGGGAGATGGAGAGACAAGTAGGCTCGGTTCGAGGGACCCGGTGGACGGCGGGACTAGGTGCGGGCAACATGGTGGCGACACAAGCAAGACGAAGTCATGGACAAGCGAGCGGTGCACGGTGGCGGTCGAGTCAAGTGGTTTGGCGGGAGGCCGGACCGAGCACGCGGGGTTTGGTGGTTTGCCCACAAAACCATCGGGCGGACGGTTTCTTGGTTTGGGCCTCAAAACCAAGTCCGAGGGCCCAACACGACGGAGACGGGATCGGGCGTGTCGGGAAGCTTCGAAGCGGAGGACACGTGGCGGGATCGCATGGCTTGCGTCGGGAGGACGCGGGGTGCGGCAAAGGCGTGGCCGTCCGATGGCAAGACCCACAAACATTACCTAAATGCCCCTACGTGGGTTGTATCGCCAGTAGTTAAGTTAGGGGTAGTCGAGTCATTTACCACTCCGGCGGGACCTGATATATAAGCCATGAGTGTGTGTGGATGGCTCCCTCTCTCCGCGACTTAGGGTTTCATTTCCTCCCTCCCATTTCTCATTTTCGTAGCTATTTTTCTTCCATTTTCTCTAGGCTAGCATGAGAGCTTCATGAGAGATTTGTTGAGAGGGATGGATGCTAGGGCGGCATGCTAGACCTTGTGAATCTTTCCTGGTTTGTATAGAAGATTCGGAGTTGTGTTTCTCGTGGTCTTTTGTGCTTGTTTTCGTGCCTTTGTTCCCGGTTCGATTCCGCGGATTTGAGTGGGTTTCTCCCCCGATTTCTTTGAGGAAAACATGGATAGATGTCTCGTGCATCTTTGTGATTGATCTTGTGCCCTCAAACGCCGGGAAACCACTTGGATTCGTAGTTTTTCGTTCGGTGCTCTAGCTTTTGGTGGTGCTCAAAGGATTTGCGATTCCCGGTGGTTTAGGGAGTTAGGAGGCAAGATTTTTGGGCTATAGCATCCTTGAGTGACGCTTTTCAAGTCCCCAAACCCTTGTCTCCATAGCTTCAACTGTTTGGGAAATCCGATGATGATTTGGGGGAGTTGACTTTCGGGGTCGGGTGTTTTCTGCTCTGTCCGCACCTGGCGGACAGTCCGCGAGGTGCTGGCGGACGGTCCGCGCGGGTAGGGTTCATCCCGTGTTCTTCGTGTTCTTGCTCGTCCTTCGTTTCGGTCCTTCGCGTTTTTTGTGTTTTGGTTGGACAGAGTTTCGGACGGTCCGCAGCAGCGGGCGGACGGTCCGCGGGTGCCTGGTGTCGGTGCGGAATATGGTCCCGACACTAACCAGTAGATAGCGCCTAGGTCTATCCCTCAATGGTCGATGCTAAGCAACAAATGACACAAGGTTTTATCCTTGTTCCGGCCGAGGGGGCCGTACGTCCAGCAGGGGCGTGCTCGTGGCACTATATTGCTCAGCACCGGGGGTGCTTGTAGTGGGGCAAGTACAAGCAAGGCGGGAGAGGAAGCGTGGCTTCCAAGTCCCCGGTGGAGTGGTCGAAGATGTTGTGGGAGAATAAGAGAGTGAGTGCACGGTGTTTTGTGTTGAACCGAGTCGTTCGTCCCCCGCGGCTGGGGGCTCGCCTCCCCTTTTATAGGCCAAGGGGGCGGCGGGTTACATGCATGCCGCGCTATCTTGCTACGTGGGGGTGCACGTCGTGCTATGCCGTAGAGTGGGCGGCCGTCTGGACGATCTTCGCTGCGATCCGGCCATGATGGCCTACCCCGTACCCGAACAGTGGCGGTTCGAGGGTAGGAGGGCGGCAGATGGCGGTGGCGTCCTCTGGTAGGCTTCGAGGGAGGTGCTGATGATGGCTAGTATGGGGCACAGGAGCAGGCAGAACGGCGTTCCTTCCCAATGCGCTTCGCGGTAGCGAGTGGTTGCTAGCGCCGCCCGGCGTGCGCCCGCGGTGCCGGGCGTGCGCCTGCACGCGTGGGTACGGCGGCCGCGCCGTTACAGTGACCGGGATGGCCATCCACCGGCCTAACGCCCCCACCTAACCTGTAGGGTCACGGGAAAGTGAAATCAAGGGTGCGCCGGCCCCCCTTCGAGGGTCGGGCGCGTTAGCCGTATTGTAGTGGGCGCTCGGTGTCACGGGACGACACCGGCCGTACCGCACGGTCCATCTCCACGGTGGCGGGGATGGGCTCCTCCCCGGGGAGTTGGTGCGGCGGCACCGGGGTGCGAGCCCGGGCGCATGATGGCGCCGTCCGCGGCGTCGGGGCGTTAATGCCGTGTACGGGACCGGCGCACGCGTGCGGGGCGCCCGTGAGCGTGGCGGGCCCCGGCCGAGGGGCGGGGCAAACCCTCGAGCGAGACGAGACCCGCTCGAGGGGGAGCGAGCCCTCGAGCGGGGCGGACCGCTCGAGGGAAGAGTTGCCCCTCGAACGGGGCGGAGCCCGCTCGAGGAGGAGCGCGCCCTCGAGCGAGGCGGAGCCTCGCTCGAGGGGTCTTCTAAGCGGGCCGTCTTAGTGGGCCGCCGAGTCCCGCCGCGTAGGCCATGTCCTGCACGGTTAGTTACCTGCATGGTTAGGCTTAGCGTGTTTCGATGCCGGGATTTAAGTGAGGGTTTCCCCATTGTTTAAGGGGACCCCTAGGGGCGGTCCCCGACGGTAGCCCCCGAGCATCTGCGGGTTTGCCATTGAGGCTCCCGCATGCCGGAACCTACCGATAGGACGTTCTTCCCTCCTTGTTTGCGAACGCTTTCCGTGGGGCCGCGTCGGCGGACCCGCGGGTCTAGCCCCCGAAGCCCCGCAGAGTGTGGGTTCTCCTGCGGGGGTTAACCGCGAGAACTTTGGTCGAAAGGCGTGGCACATATGCCAACCGGCATCGGCGGTGTTTCGGCCCGGCTTCGGGGGTGCACGCTCCCCCGTCCTTGTCTCCCGGCGGGTGCAATTTCAAGGAGGTGTAGCCGTGCGTCAAGCCCCCGAGCCTTGGCCCGTTCGAGGCGATCGGGTCGAGCCTGACGACTTGTTTTTTAACGCGCCCTCGCCGTCCCTCCGCGGGACGGAGGGTGAGGTTTCCGCGACTCCCATCGAGCGGGTCGCGAATCGCGGATTCCTCTTCGAGCTGGTAGCGGGTGGTTCAAGTGGACGCCCATGCCCCGTTCGATAAGGGTAGGCTGCGTGGTCCGGAGACGCGTCCATGGAAGCGCTTGCGTGGGTTTGCTAGGTGGGGCTCGGTCCCGTTCGCTAGGGACCGAGGGCGCGGAAGCTCTCCCTCGGTGGGATCCCCCCGGCTAGCTGCCCTCGCTGGCTCTCGAACACGACATGTGGGGCACCCTCGAGCCGACGGGCTCGAGGAACGGCTCGAATCCGCGTGCCCTCGTCGTCCCTAACTCTGCGATCTGAGGCGCTTGTTCGAACCCGTTGAGGGTCAGGCTTCGGACCTCTGATCAGTAGGGCCGTGCGGGGCGGCGCCTGGGCGGCCCCGTCTTTTCACGTTTTGCGGCCGTCGAGGGGTCTGGGCGTGCCGAACCTCGAGGTGCTGGTTGGTAGCACAGCGTATGTGCTTTCTTTTTGAGGGTTGACATTGTCTCGAGCCAAGGGCTCGTGCCGCTCGAGGGTTTTGCGTGGCATGGGTGCCCGCGGTCGCCTGCTCTACATCGAGCAGGTCCCGGGCGACCTTCTCACGTCGATATCCCATCGAGGGTTGACGTCATCTTGAGCCAAGGGCTCGTGCCGCTCGAGGGTTTTACGTGGCATGGGTGCCCGCGGTTGCCTGCTCTACATCGAGTAGGTCCCGGGCGACCTTCTCACGCTGATATCCCATCGAGGGTCGCTTTTGTTTGGAGCCGAGGGTCATGCCGCTCGAGGGGTTTACGTGGTATGGGTGCCCGCGGTTGCCGCTCTACATCGAGCGAGGTCCCGGCGACCTTCTCACGCCGATATCCCATCGAGGGTCGCCTCGCTCCGAGCGGGGGGTTCGCCCCGCTCGAGGGTGCCCCTTGCTTGGCAAGGGACCCGGCATTTAAGTGCCTTGCGGTCGTGGCCGCGGTTTTGCGGCGCGGGCGCGCCTTTTAGGCGGCGCGCCGCGCGCGCGCGTAGTGGGCGGCGCGGCGGGCGGACGTGACGGTTTTGCCTCGGTTGTCGCCGGTCTTTGCCGTAATGATGACCCGCCCTGCAAGGTGTTATAGCCGCCGCGGTCGTGGTGGGGCCCGCCCGTCGACGCAATGGAAGATTCCCCGCAGCACGTTAATGCTAGTCGGGGCGTCCGCTCGGAGAGGTCGCCCGTCGGCCTATAAAACTGCGGGGAGGAAGGGACGGCGGTTTTTTACCTTAGCTTCTCACCGTTTTCAGTCCCCCGCCCCTTCGCCTTCGTCTTGCTCTTGCCACCGCGCGGGCTCGCTGTTAAAGCTTTTTTCCTCCGCTCCTTGTCCTCCGTCCTCGCATTCCTTCGTCCCCCTTCATGGCGCCGCCTCAGCTCCCCGTCAGGATCCCGGAGCCGTATGCACGGGAGAGGTCGACGGTGACGCGGTCGGTTCTTGGCGAGTTGGTCGCCGCCGGCCACCGGCGGCCAACGAAGACGGGCGCCGGCGGAGTGGATCGTGCCGCCGGCGGCGCACCACGAGCCCAACCCGCCGGGAGGGCTACGTGGTGAGCTTCCTCCGCTACCACGAGCGTGGCTTCAACGCGCCGGCGAGCACCTTCATGCGGGCGATGTGCTACTACTACGGGGTGGAGTTGCACAACTTCGCCCCCAACGCGATCTCGCGGGCGGCCACGTTCGTGGGCGTCCGCGAAGGGTACTCGGGGGATCCCGGGTCAACCGGGATCTCCGGGTTCACCTTTTCCGCGGGGGAGCTCATCACGCAGCCCACGTCGGAGCCGAGGACTCGCCGCGCGGTGCGCGCCGGCGGGATGTCGCTCGCCCTGCGGGGGCAGCTCAAGGATTTCTACATCCCCTGCACCATGACGACGAACAACGCCGGCTGGGAGCGGGGATGGTTCTACCTGCGCAACGCCGAGCCCGGCCTCCCCCCCTACACCGGCCGGGTGTTCAAGGAGAGGCCTGCCTCCTAGGGCTATGGGGTGTCCTCGCCCCAGCATCGGGCGCGGCAGGAGTCCGTCCTCGCCGCCTGCGGCGGGCCGGCGAAGCACGGGGCCGAACGCGATGGGCGTCCTCGCCTTCCTTCATCACCGGCGGATCGTGCCGTTGATGGAGAGGCCGCTCCGCATCTTCGAGATGACGGAGGCGGCCAACCCTGTCGACCTGGCGAGGTCGCGGGTGCTCCCGACGCCCCTCGAGCGGCCGTACGAGCTCACCCGGGCGCGGAGCGCTGTCGACACCCGGGTGCCGCTGCCTGCGGGTCGGACCCCGTGGGACATCGAGATGCTCCCCACCGGCCCGTTGGTGAGTGTGGTTCTTGATTTCGTTTTGGTTTTTTAGCGTTGCCTTTGCCTCCTGACACGCCTTTGTTGCTCCTGTGTGCAGCTGGTGAAGTTCAACATCGCCAAGTCCGTTCCGCCCACCCCGACTCCCGTTCGCTCGGCGGGCGGCGCGGCAGGGGAGCGAGCGGGAGCGGGCGGCGCGCAAGAGGGAGCACGCCGGGCGTCGTCGAGCGCGCCGCGGCCGGCGGGCCGCGGAGTGCCGGCGGCGCGAGGAGCCGGGGCTCTCCTCCCCGGATATCGAGGAGCCCTCGTCTTCGGAGGAGGACGAGGGAGGAAGAGGCCGAGGGGGAGGGCCCCTCCGACGGGTGGCGACTGCGCCCCCGTCGCCGAACCCGCGCGGCGTAAGGGGCGGCTTCGTGCGGGGCGGGCGCACCGGCGCCCGCCGCCGGCAATCGTCATCGGGGGCGGCACGCGCCGCGGAGGTGCGCGCGCGCGCGCGCGAGGCACGCACGGCGGAGACGCGCGGGCGCGCGCGTCAAGCGTGCTCGCGCGCGGGGGGAGCGTGCGCGCGCGCGCGACGTCATCGTCAAGGGGCGCGACGGCGGGGCGTGCGCGCGCGCGGGCGAGCGTGCCCCCCTCGCGCGGTGGCGCCTTCGGGAGGTGCGGCATCGGGTGCGCCCGCGCATGGGGCGGGCGTGCCTGCGCGCGCGGTGGCGCCGTCGGGAGGCGCTACGGCAGGCGCGACAGCTGCACCGGCCTCGTCCGCAGAGGCCTCGAGGAAAAGGAAGCGGGCCTTTTCCTCTGCGAGGTAAGGAGCCTGTCCTTCTTCGTTTGGTTTGGCTCGTCGATGACTAAGTGCTCTAACCCTCCGTTCGTGCCTGCGCAGGGCGGTGCCAACCGTTCCTCCTCTTGCACCAGCCAAGGTGCTGAGGACGGACGCATCGATCCCCACCCGGCGGCGCTCGTCGAGGGGGTCGCGCCCGGGGACAAGTACGGCGGCGGGCGCGAGCTCGCAAGATCCCGGCCGGGGCCTCGAGGCCCCGGCCGGCGGATCAGCCCGCCGCGGCGCGGCCGGGAGGTCGTCGAGGGGCGGCCGGCGCCGGCCGCCGCGGAGACACGGGTCGCGGCGGCGGCCACGGTGGAGGTGCGGCCCGCGGTGGGCGCCACCGCGGATAAGGTGGAGCGGGCGCAACTCGCGGGAGCGCCCGCGGATGCGGTGGTACGGTCGGAGGTGGCGGCCACGGCGCCACGACGGGCGCCCGTGGCCGCGGAGGCGCCGGTGGTGGTGCGGCGGAGGCGGCGCAAGCAGCTGCGTCCGCCGGCGATTTGCAGGCGGAGGTGGTGGAGCTCTCGGATGACTCCCCGCCGCCTGGGTGGAATCAGTGGGCCAGCTGGCCCACGAACTCCCCCGGGCCCCAGGAGGGGGCCCTCGTGAGGCGGCACGAGGGTCATATGGTGGTGGGGGGCCGAGGACATGGTGCCGAGGCCTCGTCCCCCCACGCCGGTCGTCCCGCCCAGGTGGAGGGGGCTGTCGAGGATCCCCCTGCGTTCGCCGACGCCAGGGGGGAACAGGAGCTCTGGGGCGAGCTCCGGAACCACGGCGCCACGCTCAACCGCGCGTTGAACGAGGCGCTGCAAGTCCACGGCGGCCCGGCCTGGCTCGTCTTCCAGGTGAGCCATGGTTGTTCGTCCCTCTTCCCTTTTCGTTTTCGTATGTTGCATTCAAGCCTTGGCGCTTACGGGACTTGATGTGTGGATGCCAGGAGCTCGAGCGCCGCGCCCACGACAAGTACGACGCGTTCGACCGGGTGAACGCCGAAGCCCAGCGGCTCCGGGAGCAATGCAGCGCTTTCGACGCGCTTGCAGACGCTCTTAGGACGCCAGACAGCTGGTTGGCGTACCGGGCCCTGGCCTGGCCTGATGAGCTCCCTGAGAGCTCGAGGCAGGGCACGGCGCGTCGCTCGAGCCTCGAGCGGGTCCGCGCAGCCCTCTTCGATCGCGACGAGGCGCCGTGGAACGCGCGCGCGGATCCGGAGAAGGCGCCGACGCCGGCCGCCAACCGGGAGGCGGAGGTGGCCACCGCTCGCGCCGAAGCCCGGGAGCTCCGCACGTCGCTCGAGGGGGCGCGGCGCAGCGGCGCCGGGCCGAGGAGCGGGCGCGCGGGTTGGAGCAGCGCGCGCCAAGGAGGCGGACGACCCGAAGGCCGCCCTCGACGCCAAGGCCGCGGCCCTCGTCGTCGGCCCCGAGAGCGGCTCCCGCAAGAGAGCGCCGCCCGCCAAGGGGCCGAGGAGCGGCTACGGCGAGGGCGGGCCGCCCTCGTCGATGCCCGTGCAGCGCTGGAGCGGGAGCGCGCCGCCCACGAGGGGACGCGGAAGTCGTTGGAGGAGCGGAGCACCGCTCTCTCCAAAGTCGAGGACGAGGCGCTCGTGCTCAGCATTAGCAACGCCAACCAGGAGCTGGCCCTCCACGAGCAGGGCGAGACCGTCCAGCGCCTCGAGCTGTCGCTCGAGGCCGTGCGCCGGGACTTCGAGATGGAGAGGAAGCAAGTCGAAGGTGAGCCACTGTTTGACTCTTGCTTGTTGGTTTTTCGTTTGGAAACTCGCATTCCCTTTTTCTGATTTATTCTTGCCTTGTCGATTCCAGGCTTGCGCACCGCCTTGGGGCACGCGGCTGAGCGGGCCGAGGCGCTGCAGGTTTCCTACGACTCCTCCGAGCAGGAGTTGCGGGAATTGCGCGATGCGGCCCTCGAGACCTGCCACGTCGTCGAGGAGGGCGAGGCCCAGGCCGGCAGCTCCCTGGCCAGCCGTCTGCGTGCCCTCGGTGGCCATGTCACCGAGCGGATGCGTCGGGCGTTGCGGCTGGGTGTCCAGAAGGCCCTCGGAGTGGTGCGATCCCACTACGAGGTTAACTTCGAGGCGTTGGCTGAAGGCTACATCGTTCCTGAGGGCGTCGAGGACGAGGTGGCCATGGAGCGTATGGACGCGCTCGCTGCTGATGCCGCTGGGTCGCTCGCCGAGGCCTTCGAGGAGTTCCTCTTCCCCGACGTCGCGGACGCTGCTGCTTCTCCCGCCTGAAAGTGGTCTGGGCGCTAGGCCCGTTTTTTCTGTGTATCAGTACTCTGGCCTCGTGGCCTTTTGTAAATAAACAAGTCGTTTCATGAACATGGGCATTTGCTGTAAATGAAATCGTTTGTTTATCACGCTTTTTGTTTCTCCTTCTTCCTGAGTAGATTCTAGTTAGGGAGTTCGATTTTCGTAGGGGGCCCGCTGGGTTGGAGGCGAGAGAGAAGGGCCATAGCCGCGCGGCGTAGGCTATCTCTGGCTCGCACGCTCCTTCCGCTGTGCCGCCTGCGCCCTGTTCGAATCGTGGCTCGAGGTTGAAGTAAGAAACAAACTTAGCGCGTGTGAGTTGTTTTTTACTTTTGCGCGAAAAATGGGACCATTTTTGGGGGGGGGTGCCCCCCCGCAGTAGCCCCCGAGGGTAACTTGGGTTTCAGGGGAAAGCCGAGTTGCCCTTTTATTAGACTTGGAGCGTTTTCATAGTTGACACCAACTGGGGTGTTGGCCATGTGTTTTTACAACAAAAATACTTGGAAATCCTAGCTAAGGGTAGAAGCGACGTAGCTGTTGGATGTTCCAAGCGTTGGTGAGTTCTTCGCCGTCCTCGTTGGCCAGCTTGTACGTGCCCGGCTTGAGCACCTTCACCACGACGTAGGGTCCCTCCCATGGGGGCGATAGCTTGTGGCGCCCTCGGTTGTCTTGGCGTAGCCTTAGGACCAGATCCCCTTCGCTGAAATCCCTCCGACGTATCTTGCGTGCTTGGTAACGTCGTAGGGACTGTTGATACCTTGCGGAGTGCATCAACGCCACGAGGCGTACTTCGTCTAGCTGGTCCAGCGAGTCCTCGCGGGTTCGCTGGTTAGCATCCTCGTCGTAGCCTCGAACCCTGGGCGACCCGTATTCCAGGTCCGTGGGGAGGACGGCCTCCGTGCCATGAACTAGGAAAAACGGGGTGAACCCGGTGGCTCTGCTTGGGGTGGTCCTTAGGCTCCACATGACTGCTGGTAGTTCTTGGAGCCATTTTCGGCCAGATTTGTTGAGCTGGTCGAAAATTCGGGCTTGAGGCCCCGTAGAATCATGCCGTTGGCACGCTCCACTTGGCCGTTGGTCCGTGGCCGTGCCACACCGCCCAATCCACGCGGATGTGGAACTTGTCGCAGAACTCCAAGAACTTCCGGCCCGTGAACTGGGACCCGTTGTCTGTGATGATGGAGTTTGGCACTCCAAAGCGGTAGACGATGTCGGTGAAGAACGTGACCGCCTGCTCAGCCCTTAAATTCGTGATGGGGCGCACCTCCACCCACTTGGAGAATTTGTCGATCGCGACAAGCAGGTGGGTGAAGCCCCCGGGCGCCTTCCGCAGGGGCCCGACGATGTCCAACCCCCACACGGCGAACGGCCATGTCACGGGGATCGTTTGCAGGGCATGAGCGGGCAAGTTGGTCTTGCGAGCGTAGAACTGGCACCCTTCGCAAGTGCGTACGATTTCGTTGGCGTCCGCGACCGCGGTAGGCCAATAGAAGCCCTGGCGGAACGCGTTGCCGACGAGGGTGCGCGGCGCAGCGTGGTGGCCACGGATCCTCGCGTGGATGTCCCGCGGCAGAGCTCGCGCCCCTCGGGAATGGGTATACACCGCTGGAGGATGCCTGACGCGGCGCGCTTGTACAGCTCGCCGTCGACGAGGGTGAAAGATTTGGCCATCCTGGCGATGCGCCGGTCGCGGCCGGTCCACGGGGAGTTCCCCTCGATCGATCCAGGCGATGTATTTTTCCCGCCAATCCGCTTGGACAGGAGCCGGCTCTATGTCCATCACATCGACCTCGATGGAGCCGTACCCCTCGAGAAGGGAGAGCACGTACGCCTCGTTCGAGGGGTCCTCATCCATGGGTTCCGCACCCGCTGGATTCGAGGGAGCCCCCGAGGGTCCATCGTCGCTCGAGGGGTAGGGCTCGAGGGCGACCGAGGGCTGCGCGATGTCGCGCGCGAAAACGTTCGGGGGGAACGGTGATCCGCCGGACGTGATCTTCTCCAGCTCGTCTGCTTCCTCGTTGTACCGGCGGGGTACGTGATTAAGCTCGATGCCGTAGAACTTGTCTTCGAGGGCCCGCACGGCTTTACAGTAGGCCTCCATCTTGTCGTCGTGGCAGCTCGCGTTCTTCATGACTTGGTCGATCACGAGCTGCGAGTCCCCTCGCACGTCGAGGCGCTTGACGCCCAACTCAATGGCGATTTTGAGGCCACAGAGGAGGGCCTCGTATTCTGCCATATTGTTGGATGCGGGGAAGTGGAGGCGTACTGCGTAGCGCATGTGCTCCCCGAGGGGTGACACGAAGAGCAGGCCCGCGCCCGCTCCTGTTTTCATCACCGAGCCGTCGAAGAACAGAGTCCAGCACTCTGCTTGGATTTGTGGGGGCGGCAGCTGCGTGTCTGTCCACTCAGCGACGAAATCGGCTAAGATTTGCGATTTGATGGCCTTGCGCGGGGCGTAGGCGAGCGTCTCGCCCATCAGCTCCACGGACCATTTGGCAATCCTTCCCGCCGCGTCGGGGTTGGGAATGATCTCTCCTAGCGGGAAGGAGGAGACCACCGTGACCGGGTGGGCCTCGAAGTAGTGGCGGAGCTTGCGCCGCGCCAGGACTACCGCATACAGCAGCTTCTGGACCTGGGGGTAGCGCGTCTTCGTATCTGACAAGACTTCGCTGATGTAGTAGACCGGCCTCTGTACGGGCAAGGCGTATCCGTCCTCCGTGCGCTCCACGACGATCACGGCGCTGACCACCTGGGTGGTTGCGGCCACGTAGAGCTGCAGGGGTTCGCCGTCTCGCGGCGGCGTGAGGATTGGAGCGTGCGTCAGGGACGCCTTCAGCTTGTCGAGCGCATCCTGGGCCTCGGCGGTCCAAGAGAAGCGCTCGTGCTTCTTGAGCAGCCGGTAGAGGAGCAGGCCCTTCTCACCGAGCCTCGAGATGAAGCGGCTCAAGGCGGCGAGGCACCCCAACACCTTCTACACCCCTTTGAGGTCCCGGATCGGGCCCATTCGCTCGAGGGCCGCAACCTTTTCAGGATTGGCCTCGATTCCCCGCTAGGAGACGATGTATCCTAGGAGCATGCCCTGCGGCACTCCAAAGACACATTTTTCGGGGTTTAGCTTGACCCCGTTGGCCCGTAGGCAGCTGAACGCGACGCCAAGGTCGTTAACCAGGTCGTCCGCCTTCCTGGTCTTGACGACGATGTCGTCCACGTAGGCTTCGACCGTCCGCCCGATGTGATCCCCAAAAACGTGCCGCATGCGGCGCCGATATGTTGCGCCCGCGTTTCGAGGCCAAAAGGCATCGTGACGTAACGAACGTCCCGAACGGTGTGATGAACGAAGTCGCGAGCCGGTCGGACTCCTTCATTTTTATTTGGTGATATCCCGAGTAGGCATCAAGGAAACAGAGTAGTTCACACCCGGCTGTTGAATCAACGATTTGATCTATACGTGGCAAAGGAAAAGGAACTTTTGGACATGCTTTATTGAGACTAGTGTAGTCTATACACATCCTCCATTTCCCATTTTTCTTTTTTACAAGCACAGGATTAGCTAGCCACGTAGGGTGGAACACTTCCTTGATGAACCCGGCCTCGGGGAGCTTCCGCAGCTCCGCTCCGATCGCCCGTCGCCGCTCCTCGTCGAAGTGGCGCAGCCGCTGCTGCACAGCGCGGGCGTTTGGCAGGATATCAAGGGAGTGCTCGGCGACCTCCCTCGGGATGCCTGGCATGTCCGAGGGGCTCCACGCGAAGACGTCGGCGTTGGCGCGGAGGAAGTCGACGAGCACTGCTTCCTATTTAGGGTCGAGGGTCGAGCTGACCCTCAACGCCTTGCCCTCGGGGGCCGACGGGTCGAGGGGGACCCCTTTGGTTTGCTCGGCGGCCTCGAAGGTGCCGACGTGCTTGGCGGCGGAGCTGAGGTCGTCGTTGACCATCTTCTCCAGCGTGTTCACCAGCGCTTCATCCAGCGCTAGTGCCTCTGCATGTTCCACGCACTCGACGCCGCAGTCGAATGCGTGCTCGATCGACGACCCGACGGTGATGACGCCGTTAGGACCCGGCATCTTCATCTTCAGGTACGTGTAGTTGGGGACCGCCATGAATTTGGCATAGCATGGTCGCCCAAGTATGGCATGGTAGGCCCCTTTGAACCCCACCACCTCGAAGGTGAGGGTTTCCTTACGGAAGTTCTTGGGGGTACCGAACCAGACGGGCAGATCGATCTGCCCGAGGGGGTTGAACCTCGCTTGCCGGGCGCGATGCCGTGAAACGGCTTCGTGCCGGGCCGCGGCTCGGTCCGGCCCAATCCCCATCGGGGCGCAAAGTATTCGCGAAGAGGATATTGAGGCTACTGCCTCCGTCCATAAGGACCTTCGAAAACCGGGCGTTCCCAATGATGGGATCGACCACCGGCGGTATGCGGCCGGGTTCGGGATGCGGTTTGGGTGGTCGTCCCGGCTAAAGGTGATGGCATCCTTCGACCAGTTGAGGAAGGCCGGAGGCGCCCTCTCTGCGGCGAGGACTTCATGCCGCTCCTTCTTGCGCTGCCGGGTCGACATGTCGACGGTAGGTCCGCCAAAGATGAGGAACACGTTCTCGACAGCGGGGAAGCCACCCGCGTCGCCATCGCCCCCATCTTTCTTGGCCTCTTCTTCCTTCGCGGCGGCACGGCCATAGAACTTCTTGAGCATGTCGCACTACTCGAGAGTGTGGTTCACGGGAGTCTTGTGGTAGGGGCATGGCTTTTTCATCATGTCGTCAAACACCCCCGGGCCTCGAGGAGCCGGTCGAGGGCCCCGTCGGGCCGGGTCAACAGCGAGGGCCTCGACGTTGCCGTCGTTGCGCCCCGCTCGCGCGCCTCGCGGCGCGGCTTCTTCCCCTTCTTGCCCCGCTTGTCGTTGCGGCGCGGCTCCTTGGACCCGCTGCCCTCCGCGGGCGTGTCCTCGGAGCGCTTGCCCTTCTTGCCGTCGAAGATCGCCCCCACGGCCTCCTCTCCGGAGGCGAAGCTGGTGGCGATGTCGAACAGCTCGTTTGAGTCCGTAGGCGGGCTGCGTCCCAGCTCGCGCACAAGGTCCCGGCACGTGGTGCCCTCGAGGAACGCGTGCACGATCTCGGACTGTGCCACGCTGGGGAGCTCCGTGCAGCGCTTGGAGAAGCGCCGTATGAAGTCCCGCAGCGACTTGCCGGGCTTCTGTGTGCAGGAGCGCAGGTCCCAGGAGTTCCCAGGGCACACGTACGTGCCCTGGAAGTTGCCCACGAACGTGTGGACTAGATCGTCCCAGTTATGGATCTGGCTGGCGGGCAAGTGCTCGAGCCATGTCCGGGCCGCGTCGCCCAGATGCAGGGGCAAGTTGCGGATGACCACTTCGTCGTTGGTGGCCCCGCCCAGCTGACAGGCTAGGCGGTAATCGTTGAGCCAGACACGGGGGTCCGTCTCCCCGTTGTATTTGACGATCGTCGAGGGCTGACGGAAGCGCTGGGGGAACGCTGCCGTGCGGATCTCCCGGCTGAACACACGGGTGCCCGGGGGCTCCGGCGTTGGGGAGCGGTCCTCGCCGCTGTCGTAGCGTCCACCCCTTCGAGGGTGGTAGCCCCTGGCCGCTCGTGCGTCCGCCTTGCTGGTGCGCCTGGCGTTGATGATGTTGCGGGCGTCGCCATCCAGCGCCCTGCGCGCGTCAAGGATCCGCTCCTTGGCCGGCGTGCGTCCTTGGTCAGCAGGTTGACCCACGTGCACCGAGGGTTCGCCTCCTGGTGCGGGATCGTCACCCCGCGCGTCCCCCCGTTGGCGAATGCGTGAGGCCGAGCTCTCGGCCTGCTGGACGGCCGCTTGCTCAATGAGGGTTTGCACCTCGCGGTGCATGTCTCGAGCCTCGGGGGTCGAGGGTGCCGGCATGGCGCGCAGCAACGTCGCGGCAGCGACGAGCTTCGGCTCGCCCGCGGCGGGAGTGTCCGCGTTGTCGACGTTGGGGGCGGGGTTGATGCGGTCACGGACCTGTCGGCCCGCGCTCCCGCGCGCGTTCGCCGCGTGCGGAGGCCTCCCCCGCCATCGAAGCGCGGGAGCGCCCGCACCGTCCGCATTCCTCCGCCGGCTTGGCCTCGAGCTCACGGGCTGGGCCGCCTGTGCGTCGACGTCGGCCCCGGCGGGGAGCGCTTGGCCCCGCGGCCGGGCGCGTAGCGATCCCTGGGGCAGGCGTGACTTCCCCGTCTCCGGCGCCTGCCGCACCGGCGGCGTTGGCCGGGTCGTTGGTGATGACGGCGCAACACTCCCGCGTGGGGTCGTAGCTCCCGGTGCTGGAGTCGTCGGAGCAGCCAAACCAGTAGTCCGTAGCGTCGAGGAAACGCCTGAACGCGACTGGGTCCGGCACGCCGGAGAAGTCCCACTCCGCGTACCCGTGGCGGTTGGCGGGTGGCATCGTGTCGACGGAGCCCGGGGGATGACTCGTCCGGGCCGCCGAGGTGCCGGGGTCCCTGGCGACGAAGATGTGGCGGCCAGGTGGAACCCGGCGCGTCGTCGTGTTCGCGTTGGCGTTATGGGCCGTCGTGGCGCCACGCAGCCCAATGGGGATGCGTGGTCCGGAGACCGCGCGCGGTCCCGCTGGGGCGGTGGCGGCCGTCGTGACGGTGGGCGCACCGCGTTGGGAGGCGGTACGCTCGCGCCCGCCGCCGCTCGGACCGCGCCCGGCGCGAGCGTAGCCCGGAGCGACGGCGGCGTCGCGGCGTCGACGGACCCGCGGCATCCGTGCTGCGGGCGTCTCGCGCGCGCGGTGTCGTGCGTGCGGCGGAGACCAGGGCGGACCTGGCCTGGCGCTGCGCGCGAAGCTCCTCACGGTTAGTGAGGCGCATGAGATAGCCGTTCCCTGTGGCCTGGAAGTTCAGGTCCCCGAAGCGGATCTCGAACCCGGCCGGGAGAGGGTCCGAGCTACCCATGTTGTAGCGCGTAGCACGGTACTCAGTGCGGATCACCATGGAGGGAGTTGGCGAAATGACCTCAGGCGCTCGTGTGCCCCACGGTGGGCGCCAACTGTCGGTGCGGAATATGGTCCCGACACTAACCAGTAGATAGCGCCTAGGTCTATCCCTCAATGGTCGATGCTAAGCAACAAATGACACAAGGTTTTATCCGGTTCCGGCCGAGGGGGCCGTACGTCCAACAGGGGCGTGCTCGTGGCACTATATTGCTCAGCACCGGGGGTGCTTGTAGTGGGGCAAGTACAAGCAAGGCGGGAGAGGAAGCGTGGCTTCCAAGTCCCTGGTGGAGTGGCTGAAGATGTTGTGGGAGAATAAGAGAGTGAGTGCACGGTGTTTTGTGTTGAACTGAATTCGTTCGTCCCCCCGCGGCTGGGGGCTCGCCTCCCCTTTTATAGGCCAAGGGGGCGGCGGGTTACATGCATGCCGCGCTATCTTGCTACGTGGGGGTGCACGTCGTGCTATGCCGTAGAGTGGGCGGCCGTCCGGACGATCTTCGCTGCGATCCGGCCATGATGGCCTACCCCGTACCCGAACAGTGGCGGTTCGAGGGTAGGAGGGCGGCAGATGGCGGTGGCGTCCTCTGGTAGGCTTCGAGGGAGGTGCTGATGATGGCTAGTACGGGGCACAGGAGCAGGCAGAACGGCGTTCCTTCCCAATGCGCTTCGCGGTAGCGGAGTGGTTGCTACAGCGCCCGGGCGTGCGCCTGCACGCATGGGTACGGTGGCCGCGCCGTTACAGTGACCGGGATGGCCATCCACCGGCCTAGCGCCCCCACACCTAACCTGTAGGGTCACGGGAAAGTGAAATTGAGGGTGCGCCCGGCCCCCCTTCGAGGGTCGGGCGCGTTAGCCGTACTGTAGTGGGCGCTCGGTGTCACGGGACTGACACCGGCCGTACCGCACAGTCCATCTCCACAGTGGCGGGGATGGGCTCCTCCCTGGGGAGTTGGTGCGGCGGCACCGGGGTGCGAGCCCCGGCGCATGATGGCGCCCGTCCCGCGGCGTCGGGCGTTAATGCCCGTGTACGGGACCGGCGCACGCGTGCGGGGCGCCCGTGAGCGTGGCGGGCCCCGGCCGAGGGCGGGGCAAACCCTCGAGCGAGACGAGACCCGCTCGAGGGGAGCGAGCCCTCGAGCGGGGCGGGGCCGCTCGAGGGAAGAGTTGCCCCTCGAACGGGGCGGAGCCCGCTCGAGGAGGAGCGCGCCCTCGAGCGAGGCGAAGCCTGCTCGAGGGGTCTTCTAAGCGGGTCGTCTTGGTGGGCCGCCGGAGTCCCGCCGCGTAGGCCATGTCCTGCACGGTTAGTTACCTGCATGGTTAGGCTTAGCGTGTTTCGATGCCGGGATTTAAGTGAGGGTTTCCCCATTGTTTAAGGGGACCCCTAGGGCGGTCCCCGACACCTGGCGGACAGTCCGCGTGCTCCCCGCGGACGGTCCGTGGTTCGCGGTGTGCCACTGGTGGTTCTGTTGGCTTTAACGGACGGTCGCGGCTCGGGCGGACGGTCCGCGGCTCGGGTGCGGACGGTCCGCGGTACCCGGCCGAACGGTCCGCGCGGCCCATCTCGGACGGTCCGCCCTGTCTGGCCGGACGGCCCGCCAGAGGCTGAGCGCTTTGCTTCTTGGTTCGATTCCTCCCTTCCTTCTTTCGTGCTTCCGCGTGTGCTTCAAGGAATCGTTCCTAAGGCTAGAGGTTGATCCATAACCTCGTGGTCTTGGCGATTGGTGTGTGACTCAATCCATCGCTTGTGTGTGACCGGGATTTGACTAGGGCATAGGCCGGGTTCTTTGGAAAAAATTTTTACCGGCTCCTATTCACCCCCCCCCCCTCTCTAGTCGCCATCCGATCCTTCAATTGGTATCAGAGCTTGGTGTCGGATTCTTTGCGACTTTGACAAGTCTCGAATCCTAAGATGGCGTACGTTGAGCGGGGCGGTCCGCCGCACTTCGATGGCAAGGGTTACCACAAGTGGGCGGCTCGTATGATGATCTTTCTTCGTGGGAAGCTGTTGGATTTCATTTTGCTTGACAAGACCTATGCTATTCCGGTCAACATCCATACTCTTATGGTGACCGATGCCGGTGCGAAGGCCAAGTATGAGGCTAATGCAAAAGCCGTTGATCACTTGGTCCGAAGCTTGTGTGATCCAGAGTTTGAGCGTGTTCGCCATTTGAATCTTGCTTGGCAAATTTGGGAGAAGTTGTTGGTTGCTCACGGTGGTGATAACCATGTGAAGGCTCGCCTCTTTGTCTCTTACCGGATGCAATATGAGAATTTCACTCCACTTCCCGATGAGGACATTGATGCGATGTTTCAGAGGTTCACCGCCATCGTGAACAACATGAAAGCTAATGTTGAGGATTTTCCCTACACCGGGCATGATCAGGCTTTGAAGCTCTTGCATGTCTTGGACCCAAATGTTTGGGGTGCTAAGGTTGAGGCCATCAAGGAGTCTAGGCAGTACTTGACTATTGAGTTGGATGACCTCTTTTCTAAGCTCAAGTCGGCTGAGGTTGACAGGAAGTTGCAATCCAAGCATGAGGGCTCGACTGACCATAGTCTTGCTCTTGTGGGCGGATCAAAGGGCAAATCTAACCCTTCCCGTCGACGAGTTTTCCTTGTCTTCTCTTATGTCCATTCCAGATGAGGAGTTTGATGTGCTGGGCGAGGAGGAGCTGGCCTTGCTCTCAAGGAGGTTTGATCGACTACACGAGAGTCGGAGGAATGCAAGGCGGAGCTCAGGGACGTGCTACAAGTGTGGCAAGCGTGGCCACTTCATCGCCGAGTGCCCGAAGCGGAGGAGAACAAGTACAAGGTGAACGAGTACAAGGCGCACCCGAGGCGTGAAGACAAGTACTCCTCCAAGGGCAAGCACTTCAACAAGTCCAAGAGCAAGGACAAGGACAAGCGGCGGCCGAGCAAGAGCGGCTACAAGAAGAACAAGGCAAGAGCGATGGTGGCCGGTGCGAGCGACGTTGACTCAAGCTCAAGCGAGGAGCAGTCAAGCTCAAGCAGCGAAGATGAAGACGCCGGGAGGCGCAAGGGCAAGAAGAGTGCAAGCCGGAACCTCAGCGGGTTGAGCTGTGTGGCACTTGAGGGCTTTTGTGGCATGGCCCATAGCTCAAGCAGCAAGAAGAGCGAGAAGGAAGACAGCGACTCCGACTCGGAGGATGAGGTAAATCTTGACCCCGACTCTTTGCTTGCTGAGATTGCTAGGTTGAATGGCTTGATTAATAACCGTGATAGTGTGCTAAGAGATGCCAAAAAGATGAGGAAAGATCTTAGGGCTCAACTTGAGAATGCTAGTGAGAAAGTAGGAGAGTTAGAGTCCAAATTGCTTGAATTGAAACTTGAGAATGACTCTTTGAAACTTGCTCCTACTACTCCTGATGATGTTGAATGTCTTGAGTGTGATGCATGGTTGAATGAGATCAAGTTGCTTAATGAGAAGAATGCTTCCACTTTGGCTAAACTAGATGCTCTTAGGACTGAATATGATGAGCTTAAGGCTAGACCTACTTTGCTTGGTGCTTGTAAATCATGTCCTACTATGCATGCTAAGCTTGTTGATGCTCGTTCCACTATTAGCTCTTTGAAAGCTTCTTTGAAATCTCCTGTTGTCAATGCATGCACTAGCTGTGATGAAGTTACTTTGCGCAATCTTGAACTTACTTCCCGTTTGGATGTCATCTATGAGGAGAATGACTATTTGAGGAAGGTGTTGGGTTGGTTGTTCGGCGGTGAACCTCAATTGAAAATCATGATTGAGGAGATCAAGAGAGCGGATGGTCGTGGTTTGGGTTTTGAGAAGTTGGGTGAGAAAGTGGGAGAACAGTGGGGAGAGTGTGTATGAGAAGTGTGTTGAGTCTAACCCCGAGTTTGAGGTGATCGGAGATATCCAAGTCTCACTTCCAAAAGCACCCAAGAACTCTTTCACACCAAAGCCCAACCACCTTTGCAACAAGCTTGACACAACCCAAGATCCACCCAAATTCCCACCTAAGACAAATGACTTCCAGAAACCGGTGAAGTTTGTGGGTGAGAAGGGTGATAAGCCTAGAGAGAAGCCAGAGCCAAAACCAAAAACCATCCCCTTCAGGTGTGAGTACTGTGGCAAGGAGAGGCATCTTGCAGAGTTTTGCTACAAGAGGAAGAGGGATGAGAGGCTTTCTAGGGAGCAAGCTAACCAGGACAGGTATCGCCAGTCTCATGGTATTCCTGAGCCTAGAGTGCCACTTCCACAGGGTGTGGGAAGTGTGAGGAGTGTTGGCAGGTTCCCACAGAGAAGTGGTGGTGAGAGGTTTGCTAGGAGAGATGATGGTGTGCGTGCTGGTGAGAGGTTTGGTCGGGCTCGTGGTGGTTTTGCTGGACGTCCTCCTACTTGTCCTCAATACGGGTTTAGGGGAGATGATCGCAGCTTTGGGTTCCAGAGGAACTACGGACCACGTTTTCCCCCTCGTGGTGCTCGTACTCCTCCCATGGGACATGGGAAGTTTGGTGGTAAGGGAATGATGTTTGCTAACCCCTCTTTTGAGCGGATGGCTCGACACTCGGTTTAACTTTCTTTGTGCTAACCCCGAGTGTCGAGTCGTTAGCTCACTCTCGTTCTTGTTTCGACTACGGGCGGGGAGGCTTGGAGAACATTTGGTTGATCGACTCCGGATGTTCTCGACACATGACCGGGAGATAAGAAGTGGTTCTCCGGCCCTCACCCCAGTGAAGGAAAAGTTGTACATCACATTTGGGGACAATGGACGAGGAAGGGTGCTTTCGGAGGGTGTTGTGCATGTGAGTGACAAGGTAACGTTGAAGAGAGTGGCTCTTGTGAAGTCTTTGGGTTTCAATTTGCTTTCGGTCTCTCAGTTGCTTGATGAAGGTTTTGAGGTGCGTTTTAAGTCTGGAGAGTCTCGTTTGCTTGTTTCTCGAGGTGATCTTGTTTGTATGATCATCCCTGAGGGTCAGATTTTCAGGGCTGATTTCTCTCGTTCTTTGGGTCCTGCTCGCTGTTTGATGGCCGGTCCTTCTTCTGATTTGTGGAAATGGCATAGGCGGTTGGGACACTTGAGCTTTGATTTGGTTTCCCGCTTGAGTGGTCTTGACCTTGTCCGAGGATTGCCGAGGTTGAAGCTTGAGAAGGATTTGGTTTGTGCTCCTTGTAGGCATGGTAAGATGGTAGCCACTACCCATCCACCCCTGACCGATGTCATGACCGAGCGTCCGACAGGGCTGTTGCATATGGACCTTGTTGGGCCAGCTCGAGTTCGCTCGGTGGGTGGGAAGTGGTATGTCCTTGTTGTGGTGGACGATTACTCTCGCTATGCCTGGGTGTTTTTCTTCGAAGATAAGAGTGAGACATTTGGTTTTGTTCGAGATCTGATCGTGAGGTTGAAAAACGAGAGGCATGGGAATGCTATTCGAGCTATCCGCAGTGATAATGGCTCTGAGTTCAAGAACCCTCGTTTTGATGCCTTTTGTCGTGATCTAGGTCTTGAATATCAGTATTCGACCCCTTATGTGCCCCCTCAAAATGGAGTTGTGGAAAGGAAAAATCGGACTCTTTGTGAGATGGCTAGGACGATGCTCGATGAGCACAGGACTCCTAGGAGGTATTGGGCTGAGGCGGTCAATACGGCTTGTCATGTTTCCAACAGGATTTTATTACGAGCTTTCAAGAAGAAGACCTGTTATGAGCTGATGCATGGTCGGGGACCCAAGGTGAGTCCTTTCCGAGTTTTTGGCTGCAAGTGCTTTATTCTTAAGAAGGGAAAACTCGACAAGTTTGAGGCTAGGTCTAGTGATGGTATTTTCTTTGGATATGCTAACCACTCTAGAGCCTATAGGGTGCTTAACCTTGAGACTAACAAAATCATGGAGACTTGCGAGGTGACCTTCGACGAGACAATGCCATGTACCTCTCTTGGCTTTGAATGTGCAGGTGATGAAGAGATGGCCGAGGACCTCTTTGAAGAGGAGAAGGATGAAGCTGGAGATGATGATGGAGAGAACCATGCGCCTGAAGCTGAGTGTGTACCCACTACTTCCCCTACAACCACTATGGAGCGTGGACCGTCTACTTCATGGACAACAACGGTACAACAAGAGGACCAGGCGAGAGAAGTTGAAGTTGAGGGGGAGGTAGTCTCGAGGCGTGAGGCTCCCCTGCGGATTCAAGAAGTGCATCCCCTGTCGAAGATCATTGGAAACATCGATGAACGCACTACACGGTCAAGGTCCAGGAATTCCTCTCATTTTGCTCATGCTGCTTTTGTTGCCACTTTTGAGCCCAAGGACATTGGACATGCTTTATCCGATGCAAACCGGGTCAATTCTATGCATGAGGAGTTGGAAAACTTTGAGAGGAACCGGGTGTGGGAGTTAGTTGAACCACCTCCAAATTGCCATCCCATAGGAACCAAGTGGGTTTGGAAGAACAAAGAGGGAGAGAATGGGATGGTTGTGAGGAACAAGTCCGGACTTGTTGCTCGGGGGTTTAGTCGAAGGAGGGGATCGACTATGAGGAGACCTTTGCTCCCCGTGGCCCGTCTTGAGGCAATTCGGATCCTTCTAGCCTTTGCCGTGGCTAAAGGGTTCAAGTTGTTTCGGATGGACGTGAAGAGTGCTTTTCCGAATGGGGTCATAGAGGAGGAGGTGTATGTGAAGCGGCCACACGGGTTTGAGAGCGAGTTGTACCCACACCGTGGTGTACAAAGTTGAAAAGGGCTCGTATGGGTTGAAACAGCGCCCCGTGCTTGGTATGGGAGATTGAGAGGTTTTCTCGTTGAGCGAGAGGGTTTGTGATGGGTACCGTTGATAGGACTTTGTTTCTCCTCAAGCATGGAAATGACTTGTCGATTGTTCGGATATACGTGGATGATATTGTCTTTGGTGGCTCGTCACATAACCTTGTTGCCAAGTTTGCGGATGAGATGAGCAGGGAGTTCGAGATGAGCATGATGGGCGAGTTGCGGTACTTTCTCGGCCGCGATCAAGCAAGTGAAGGACAAGACATTTGTGCACCGGACCAAGTACACGAAAGACATGTCGAGGAAGTTCCGGATGCAAGATGTGAAGCCGATGTCGACTCCCATGGGGAGTACGACCACTTTGTATGCGGATGAGGACGGAGAACCGGGGACCGGCGGGAGTACAGGAGCATGATCGGCTCCCTCCCTCTACTTGACGGCGACGAGGCCGGACATACGGCTCGGCGTGTGTCTGTGCGCTCGTTTTCAGGCTTCGTCGAGGACATCACATCGACAGGCCGTCAAGAGGATTTTCAGGTATCTACAGTCTGCCGCTGGTCTTGGCGTTTGGTATTCTTCCTCCTCGACTCTTTCTCTTCATGGTTTTTCCGATGCGGATTTTGCTGGTTGTCGAGTCGAGAGGAAGTCTACTTCTGGTACTTGCCAGTTTTTTGGTTCTTCGTTGGTCTCATGGTCTTCCCGCAAGCAGTCTAGTGTAGCTCAGTCTACCACCGAGGCGGAGTATGTTGCTGCCGCGAGTTGTTGTTGTAAGGAATCGGATGCCCGTTAGCCTAAGAGGGGGAGGGGGTGAATTAGGCAACTTAAAACCTTAACCTATGGCTTCACTAATTTTGCGCAAAGGTAAACTAGAACATACTATCTATATGTGCAACTACGGTTGTTCTAGTGTGAAACTCCCATCCCAAAAGAAGGTTTGCAACCTATAGCCAATCCTAGCATGATACTACTCTAGGAATGTAGAGACAAGCAAAGATTGCAATAGAGTAAATGCGGAAACGTAAAAGGGGATGAGAGGAAGCAAACTCTTGACACGCGATTTATCCCGTGGTATCGGTAGGCACTAAGCCACCCCTAGTCCACGTTGTTGAAGCACTCACACAATAGTATTGCTTCCTGGCCACCAAGTCTCTCCCAAGAGCACCAACTTGACTTGCCACAAAGGCTAGCCACTTAGGCACTTGTCAAGCTCCCTTGGTCACCTTGATGCCGCCTCCACTAAGGAGCTTCTCCACCAAGGAAGGGGTCTCCACGTCCCCCGCACAAAGTGTCCTCGCCGCTCCACACCAAGCCGGAGGGTCGATGACGATTGCCGGTGAGCCACTTAGGCCCCAAGGCTTCCGGCGAACCTTGTACAACCGGATTCTCTCAAGAATCACCTCACAAGGTTGGCACAACCTTGCACTCACTCAGCTCTAAGCTAAGCCTAGCACTAAGCACATACACAAAGCATGCACTAGTCTAAGGGTGAGCAATTAAGCACTTGGATGGATTGGATATGATCTTGAATGTGTCTTGAACTCCTCTCGCACTTCCACACAATCCAGCAACCTCAAATGAGTGAGTGGAGGGGGTATAAATAGCCCAAGGCATCAAACTAGCCGTTGGCTAACGTCCACCGAAAAGGTACCGTCGGATGATCCGACGCTATGCTTTTCCAGGGCGTCGGTTCATCCGTGCCCCTCCCACGTCACGTAGCCGTTGAGGTTCTCTCGACACAACCGCTCCGACGCTATGCTCCGACGCTACGTCGGATCATCCCGTGCCGAAGGCCTCGCGTCCGGTGTCGGCATCGTTAGCTTCCAACGGACCGTCGGATAGACCGACGCTATGCCTTGACCAAGGCGTCGGATCATCCGGCCGAAGGCTTCGTCTTGGCGCGTCTCTCGTCTTGATTCAACCGAGCGTCGGATAGACCGACGGGGTCCTCACTCGACCGTCGGATCATCGGTGCTACCGCCTTCCTTGCTCTTCCTCCGCAACTCGTCCGACGCATGTAGAAAATGGACCGTCGGTTCATCCGACGGTACCTAGGGTTTTACCCCGTGTACCAACTCGTCCGACGATTGCACCGACGCTTGTAAATGAGGGACCATCGGTTCATCCGACGCGTGTCTTCTCTTTTCCTTTTCTTGCTCGGTTTTGACCCTTTGTTTTGGCATTTTTGCATGGGATTTCCTTGCATCCTTGGGACCTAGAAATGTCTACAAAGACAAGCTCAAACAATATGGTTAGTCCCAATGATCATGTTGTCATGAATCACCAAAATCAAACTACGAACTAATGGCATGTGAGGCCATGTTCGCTACAATCTCCCCCTTTTTGGTGATTTATGACAACACAACCAAAGCAAGCATAAATTTGCTAGAATTGACAGAATTAGAACCACTTACACTTGCTTGGATGCTTACCATCATCCAAACTCCCCCTAGATCAAACTTCCCCCTTTTTGCTCTTATGTTCACATTCTCCCCCTTTGGTCTCGAATCCTTGAAATCACTTGTAAGCATCCTTGAGCCCACTTGTAAGCTTACGCCACACGCTTGCTTTGGTCTCACATTCTCCCCCCTTTGGAATAAAATCTCCAAAAAGTCCAAAGCAAATGGGTCCAAGGAAACTAGCAAGATCTAGCAACCATAGCTCAAAGGAGAGATGTTAAATGCAAGGGAGAAAGCCGCATGAACCATGATCCATAAGTATGATATCAATGAAGATACCACATGTGTGAATAACTAAGGTGGATCACAAGCTCATGAGACTAACATGATACAAACTAAGCTCCCCCTAAGTGTGTGCATAAAAAGAATACCACTTGCAAGACAAGGGTAGTGAGAAACAAGTGCACAACTACAAACTTGAAAGACACGGAAGCTTAGAGCATATCATGCAAGGAGGTAGCTTAAGGGACAAGAGATAAAACAAATGGGTTCTTGTTACATTACCACTTGTAGATATCACTTGTAGTCTTTTGATTATTGCATACCTCCGGGGGGTGATCCTCTCTACCTTGTTGGCACCACATTGAGATGAGCCACTTGGAAATGATATCACTAGGTGACACCACTTGGAAGAAGCTTGCAAGAAGACACTTGGGGTACCACAAGGATTAGGAATGTATGAGTACATTGCCTTTGAACTTATATAGAGACATAAGCTCGCAAGGTCATGACTCAATAGCATGAAGCTCATATTGCTATATTCACTCTTTTAGAGATGTTAGATCACATTGAGAGTGAAATAGCATTCTCTTAGAATGAAACACCGCACCGGAACGCGTCGCTAAGGGACTACATAAGATAAGCTTGAAACAATGTTAGTCCCATAATCAAACCATAGGATGAGCTCCCCCTAAATGTGTGCATTTAGTGTTTGAATCACCAACCATATGTATGCACCTTGTTTATGACAACAAAGGGAAGCTTACCCTATAGCTTGCTCATGATGCAAAAAGATATATATGAAAACATGCACCATGAAAGAAGAAGTGTAGCTTTCCTACACACTAATCAAACCATGTAGATTGCTCATGGGTTAGCACATGACACAAGCAACCTACCATATGTAAACATTGCAACAAATGCAACCTAAACAAGGCAATGGAGCTACAATGATGCAAGAGATAGGTACTAGTTTCCATTACCTCAATCGGGGAACTTGGGCAACACATATCCAATTTGCAAGCTTGGCTTATAGGCTTGAATCTTCTCATCTTGATTGTACCAAGCCTCCCAAGTCCCCGCACTTAAGGCCTTCAAGTGGCCTTTGGAACCCAAACCATTTGAGGCCCCTTCATGTTGGTGATGACTTCCTTGGGCACCCAAATAGGTTGGTTCCAACCCCGCTCTTCCTTCATCTTCCCAACCTTGTGTGCAACCACCTTGCCATTTGCCTTCTTCTTGATGACGTAGGTGTTGCTCTTGGTCTTGTTCTTGCGGTTGGGCTTGGTGTAGATGAGGGAGCTCTTGATGGTGGGCTTCAACTTCTTCTTTGCGCCCTTGTCCATCTTCTTGACAAATTGAGGGCATTTGTAGAACTTGTGCCCTTCTCCATGACACTTGTAGCAAGTCACGGTTGCACCCTTCTCAAGCTTCTTCACCATGGGATCACGGTTATCTTGAGAAGGTTGGACTTGGCTCTTCATGTCTTGAGAGATGTCCACTTGTTCTTCATCATTCTTGCCCTTGCCCATCAAGTTTGCCAACCTCTCTCGGAGCCATTTCACTTCTTGCTTGAGCTCATCATTTTCCTTACCTATGAGACAATCACATGATTCTACAACAACATTCTCATGGAAAGATGGTGAGCAAGATTCATCAATTAAATCAATGCAAGAAGTTGAAGCATCTAACTTGGAGATAGGAATTGCACAAGGGATAGATGTTTCATCAAGCTCAAAGGAATTACTTGTTTTAGTCTCATTGCTCTCAAGCTTAGATTTTAGCTCATCACACTCCTTGCTAAGCAATTTGAATTTGCACAACAAATGTTCATAATTTGTAGCAAGGGTGTCACTAAGATCATTAAGAGCATTGAGTTCTTTGATTTCATTAGCTTGTTGTTCAAGCATTCCTTTTTGCTCATGGATTAGCTCAACAAGATCATTGAGAGAGGTGGTGTCGGATTCGTCATCACTTACATTGCTTTCCATACCTTTGGCCATAAGGCACATGTGTGATGATGAAGGACCTTGCATGAAGCGGGTGGTGAAGTTCTTTCTTGATTCATCGCTTGAGCTAGAAGAACTTGATCCACCACTTGTCCACTCGCGGACGGCGAAGGTTGCTTCTTGCCTTGGTCTTCTCTCCTTGATCACCTTCCTTTTGGGCTTGTGCTCAATCTTGGTGAACTTGATGTGTTGATGATGGCGCCCTTCTCTCAAGTGGATGTTGTAGCCGTACATGTTGACTTTCTTCACATACTTGAAGATCTTCTTCACGTACTCGGCCACCATAGATTCAACCTCTTCATCACTTGAGAAATCTTCATTATCACCATCATCACCATCATCTTCGCTTGAGCTTCCACGAGTAGCCATCCTACTCAACATTTTCTCTTGTCGACTTGAGAGAGCATGGCTTGTGGTTGGAGAAGATGGTTCTTGGGGCTTTTCTTGGGGCGCCTTCTTTGACTTGGGCATTAGTTGAAGCTCATGTGCCATGATCTTGCTCAAGATATGCGATGGCTTCAAATCTTCGAGCTTCTTCTCGTAGATGATTGCTTTCACCAAGTCATAGTCGGGCTTTCGGAGACTTTGTAGGATCTTGCGGTTGATGTTCAAGTCCGTGATGTCCTTCACACCTAAGGCATTAATCTCATTGACAAGCACATTTAGGCGTGAGTACATAGATTCGGCATTTTCATTAGCAAGTTGCTTGAAGCTATTGAATTCCTCAAGGAGACAACCGTAGCGTTCATTAGCAACTTCTTTTGAACCCTCATTTTGCTCCTTGATGGTTTTCCATAGCTCATGAGCATTTTCACAAGTAAAAACTCTATTGAAAACGCCTATATCTAGTGAGGACAAAATGATACTCTTAGCAATCACATCAAATTGCTTTTCCTTTCTAGTACCATTTTTCATGCCCTCATCGGTGACTCTCCAAACATCAAGGTCCCTTGCTTGGAGATAGGCCTCCATGAGAACCTTCCACCGAGGATAGCCCGTGCCATCGAAATGTGGAGCCAAACCTAAGGTATCCACCCCTTTCATCCCTCTATAGAGCAACTCACTAGGCGGTGAAGCCTAACCGTTCCAATGAGCCGGTTTTCACAATTTACCAATCGAATTGGTGTATCCTTGTGAAGGAAGTGAGTCCCGGCTCTGATACCACTTGTAAGGAATCGGATGCCCGTTAGCCTAAGAGGGGGAGGGGGTGAATTAGGCAACTTAAAACCTTAACCTATGGCTTCACTAATTTTGCGCAAAGGTAAACTAGAACATACTATCTATATGTGCAACTACGGTTGTTCTAGTGTGAAACTCCCATCCCAAAAGAAGGTTTGCAACCTATAGCCAATCCTAGCATGATACTACTCTAGGAATGTAGAGACAAGCAAAGATTGCAATAGAGTAAATGCGGAAACGTAAAAGGGGATGAGAGGAAGCAAACTCTTGACACGCGATTTATCCCGTGGTATCGGTAGGCACTAAGCCACCCCTAGTCCACGTTGTTGAAGCACTCACACAAGAGTATTGCTTCCCGGTCACCAAGTCTCTCCCAAGAGCACCAACTTGACTTGCCACAAAGGCTAGCCACTTAGGAACTTGTCAAGCTCCCTTGGTCACCTTGATGCCGCCTCCACTAAGGAGCTTCTCCACCAAGGAAGGGGTCTCCACGTCCCCCGCACAAAGTGTCCTCGCCGCTCCACACCAAGCCGAGGGTCGATGACGATTGCCGGTGAGCCACTTAGGCCCCAAGGCTTCCGGCGAACCTTGTACAACCGGATTCTCTCAAGAATCACCTCACAAGGTTGGCACAACCTTGCACTCACTCGCCTCTAAGCTAAGCCTAGCACTAAGCACATACACAAAGCATGCACTAGTCTAAGGGTGAGCAATTAAGCACTTGGATGGATTGGATATGATCTTGAATGTGTCTTGAACTCCTCTCGCACTTCCACACAATCCAAGAACCTCAAATGAGTGAGTGGAGGGGGTATAAATAGCCCAAGGCATCAAACTAGCCGTTGGCTAACGTCCATCGAAAAAGGTACCGTCGGGATGATCCGACGCTATGCTTTTCCAGGGCGTCGGTTCATCCGGTGCCCCTCCCACGTCACGTAGCCGTTGAGGTTCTCTCGACACAACCGCTCCGACGCTATGCTCCGACGCTACGTCGGATCATCCGGTCGAAGGCCTCGCGTCCGGTCGGTGCATCGTTAGCTTCCACGGACCGTCGGATAGACCGACGCTATGCCTTGACCAAGGCGTCGGATCATCCGTGCCGAAGGCTTCGTCTTGGCGCGTCTCTGTCTTGATTCAACCGAGCGTCGGATAGACCGACGGGGTCCTCACTCGTACCGTCGGATCATCCGGTGCTACCGCCTTCCTTGCTCTTCCTCCGCAACTCGTCCGACGCATGTAGAAAATGGACCGTCGGTTCATCCGACGGTACCTAGGGTTTTACCCTGTGTACCAACTCGTCCGACGATTGCACCGACGCTTGTAAATGAGGGACCGTCGGTTCATCCGACGGTGTCTTCTCTTTTCCTTTTCTTGCTCGGTTTTGACCCTTTGTTTTGGCATTTTTGCATGGGATTTCCTTGCATCCTTGGGACCTAGAAATGTCTACAAAGACAAGCTCAAACAATATGGTTAGTCCCAATGATCATGTTGTCATGAATCACCAAAATCAAACTACGAACTAATGGCATGTGAGGCCATGTTCGCTACAGTTGTTCCCAGCTGTTGTGGATTTCGTACACTTTGAGAGACTTTGGTGAGGAGTCCACCCAGATCCCATTCTTTGTGATAGCACCAGTGCCATAAGCGTAGCCAAAAACCCAGTGCTTCACTCCAGAACCAAACACATAGAAGTGAGGTATCATTTCTTGAGGGACAATGTGGAGAAAGGAACTATTGTGTTGAGCCATGTCCCTACCGAAGATCAGCTAGCCGACATTTTTACAAAGCCTCTCGACCAGGCTACATTTGTGCGCTTGCGGGGGGAACTTGGGGTTTGTTGCCCTTTCTAGTTGATTCTTGGGAGATTTCCTTTTTGTACCATATGTATCATACCATGTTTTCTTTGATGTATATACATGCTTTGCTTGATGTATAAACCATGGTAGGATAGCCATCTTGTCATATATCATGTTGCATTTGTATCATATTGCATTTTAGGATGGTGAGCTTCTTTCATATGCCATATTTGAGTCTCTTTGGCTATTTGTGAGATATTGGTCATATGTGTGGAGAAATGGTGATGTGAGGCTATGCTCTTGGAATATTTGAGATATATGTGTGGTGAGATAGCCCTTTTTGAAATAAATGCTAATCTTGACTAATTTTTGATGACACATGCTCCACTCGTGTGTAGTTGTGTATCCATGTCACAGTTTGGTCTAAATGTGCTTTTCATGCTTAGATTGTGCTTGGATGACTTGTTCTTGCATTTGGGCCAAAGGCCGTATATCATTGTGAATGTTTAGCCTATGTTGCATTCATGGGGGAGCATAAGCTTCTTTTTGCCGCAAAGGCACTTCATGTACCATGAAATGATTTAATCTTGAAAAGAAGTGTGTAATGCTTGAAAAATGCTCCATCCATCATGTCTATGCTTAAAATGTCTTATCTTTCACATATGGGTGCAAAACATGTTGCATGATGTTCACCAGTGGAGAAGTCTCCCCGAAGTGGACACATGGCTCATGAGATTTGACATGACATGCTTTGCTTTATGGGTGTTTGCCATGATCTTTTGCTGAGAATTTGCTATCCTTGTATGATCTTTGAATGGTATGCATGTTTGTGGCTCAAGTCTGACATGGATAGGCTTTTACATGTGAAGCGAGCCTTCTTTTTGGTAAAAATGCTTAAATCTGAAAATTTTGCTTTGTCACATGCTTGTATTTTCATATATTACTTGTGGCGATGCTTTGACTATGCTATGATTCATATGTGTGATCTTTGTCTCATTTTTCGCCTTTGACACTAGATTTGGCCTATTTGAGAAGCTCATGTAGATGTTTATATGCTTTGCTTTGCATTTCTGCATTTTCACCTTGATTCATACATTGTCAACAAGGGGGAGAAGAGGTGAGCTTAATGAAAATTCAGAAAAGGTGAGCTGAAATTTGGAAGTTTGCATCCACATGTTCAAGGGGAGCTTGCATTTGTTCAGGGGGAGCTTTCTTGCTGTTTTCGGTGTGGAGTTTGTGCTTTGCTTGGCTTGTGACCTTTCTTCGCCTTTCTTTGGTTTTAATCATGAGTTGAGTTTCTTTGTTTCTCTTTCTTCTTCCCTTCTTTCTCTGTCTGAATTTCATTTCGCGTTGTGTGTTGTCAATGCACTCATCAAGGGGGAGATTGAGGACCAGGAGCGTCCCAGTGGTCGATGGATGACCGCTCCTCAATGATGATTGATTGACAACGGGTGTTGGACTGACTCTTGGCTTAGTGCGCAGGTGTAGGTTGCGGCCTAGTTCGTGTTGTTGCAGGTGAAGAACGGGCGCGAAAGGTCTTCAGCCTTGAGGGGCCTCCGGGAGATGGAGAGACAAGTAGGCTCGGTTCGAGGGACCCGGTGGACAGCGGGACTAGGTGCGGGCCACATGGTGGCGACACAAGCAAGACGAAGTCATGGACAAGCGAGCCGGTGCACGGTGGCGGTCGAGTCAAGTGGTTTGGCGGGAGGCCGAACCGAGCACGCGGGGTTTGGTGGTTTCCCCACAAAACCATGAGGACCAGGAGCGTCCCAGTGGTCGATGGATGACCGCTCCTCAGTGATGAGTGATTGACAATGGGTGTTGGACTGACTCTTGGCTTAGTGCGCAGGTGTAGGCTGCGGCCTAGTTCGTGTTGTTGCAGGTGAAGAACGGGCGCGAAAGGTCTTCAGCCTTGAGGGGCCTCCGGGAGATGGAGAGACAAGTAGGCTCGGTTCGAGGGACCCGGTGGACAGCGGGACTGGGTGCGGGCCACATGGTGGCGACACAAGCAAGACGAAGTCATGGACAAGTGAGCCGGTGCACGGTGGCGGTCAAGTCAAGTGGTTTGGCGGGAGGCCGCACCGAGCACGCGGGGTTTGGTGGTTTGCCCACAAAACCATCGGCGGACGGTTTCTTGGTTTGGGCCTCAAAACCAAGTCCGAGGGCCCAACACGACGGAGACGGGATCCGGCGTGTCGGGGAAGCTTCGAGGCGGGGGACACGCGGCGGGATCGCATGGCTTGCGTCGGGAGGACGCGGGGTGCGGCAAAGGCGTGGCCGTCCGATGGCAAGACCCACAAACATTACCAAAATGCCCCTACGTGGGTTGTATCGCCAGTAGTTTAGTTAGGGGTAGTCGAGTCATTTACCACTCCGGCGGGACCTGATATATAATCCATGAGTGTGTGTTGATGGCTCTCCCTCTCCGCGACTTAGGGTTTCATTTCCCCCCTCCTCTTTCTCATTTTCGTAGCTATTTTTCTTCCATTTTTCTCTAGGCTAGCATGAGAGCTTCATGAGAGATTTGTTGAGAGGGATGGATGCTAGGGCGGCATGCTAGACCTTGTGAATCTTTCCTGGTTTGTATAGAAGATTCGGGGTTGTTTTTCGTGGCTTTTCGTGCTTGTTTTCGTGCCTTTGTTCCCGGTGTGATTCCGCGGATTTGAGTGGGTTTCTCCCCGGATTTCTTTGAGGGAAACATGGATATATGTCTTGTGCATCTTTGTGCTTGATCTTGTGCCCTCAAACGCCGGGAAACCACTTCGATTCGTGAGTTTTCGTTCGTTGCTCTAGCTTTTGGTGGTGCTCAAAGGATTCGCGATTCCCGGTGATTTAGGGAGTTAGGAGGCAAGATTTTTGGGCTATAGCATCCTTGTGTGACGCTTTTCAAGTCCCCAAACCCTTGTCTCCATAGCTTCAACCGTTTGGGAAATCCGATGATGATTTGGGGGAGTTGACTTTCGGGGTCGGGCTGTTTCTGTTCTGTCCGCGCGGCGCGGACGGTCCGCGGGAGGGTCGCGGACGGTCCGCGAGGAGCGTGTTCGTCGCGTGTTCGTCGAGTTCTTGCGCGTCCTTGCTTTCGATCCGTTTTGGCTTTTGGTTTTGGTTGCAGCCAGTTTGCGGACGGTCCGAGCTCGAGTAGCGGACGGTCCGCGGGTGGCGCGGACGGTCCGCCCGGCCTCGGCGGACGGTCCGTTTTTCTCGGGTCGCTTCTGGAGGTTCTGTGTGCTTTAACGGACGGTCCGCGGTGTTGGGCCGGACGGTCCGCGGTGCAGTGGCGGACGGTCCGCGACCTCAGGTCGGACGGTCCGCGAGGCCTGCGCGGACGGTCCGCCAGAGCCTGTGTGCTTTGCTTCTTGGTTCGATTCCTTCCTCCCTTTCTAGTGCTTCCGCGTGTGCTTCTAGGAATCGTTCCTAAGGCTAGAGGTTGATCCATAACCTTGTGGTCTTGGCGATTGTTGCGTGATTTGATCCATCGCTTGTGTGTGACCGGGGTTTGTCTGGGGTATAGGCCGAATTCTTTTGGAAGAATTTTTACCGGCTCCTATTCACTCCCCCCCTCTCTAGTCGCCATCTGATCCTTCAATTGGTATCAGAGCTTGGTGCCGGATTCTTTGCGACTTTGACAAGTCTCGAATCCTAAGATGGCGTACGTTGAGCGGGGCGGTCCGCCGCACTTCGATGGCAAGGGTTACCACAAGTGGGCGGCTCGTATGATGATCTTTCTTCGTGGGAAGCTGTTGGATTTTATTGTGCTTGACAAGACCTATGCTATTCCGGTCAACATCCATACTCTTATGGTGACCGATGCTGATGCCAAGGCCAAGTATGAGGCTAATGCAAAAGCCGTTGATCACTTGTGCCGGAGCTTGTGTGATCCAGAGTTTGAGCGTATTCGCCATTTGAATCTTGCTTGGCAAATTTGGGAAAAGTTGTTAGTTGCTCACGGTGGTGATAACCATGTGAAGGCTCGCCTCTTTGTCTCTTACCGGATGCAATATGAGAATTTCACTCCACTTCCCGGTGAGGACATTGATGCGATGTTTCAGAGGTTCACCGCCATCGTGAACAACATGAAGGCTAATGTTGAGGATTTTCCGTACTCCGAGCATGATCAGGCTTTGAAGCTCTTGCATGTCTTGGACCCAAATGTTTGGGGTGCTAAGGTTGAGGCCATCAAGGAGTCTGGGCATTACTTGACTATTGAGTTGGATGACCTCTTTTCTAAGCTCAAGTCGGCTGAGGTTGACAGGAAGTTGCTATCCAAGCATGAGGGCTCGACTGACCATAGTCTTGCTCTTGTGGGAGGATCAAAAGGCAAATCTAACCCTTCCTGTCGACAGTTTTCTTTGTCCTCTCTTATGTCCATTCCAGATGAGGAGTTTGATGTGCTGGGCGAGGAGGAGCTGGCCTTGCTCTCAAGAAGGTTTGAACGACTACACGAGAGTCGGAGGAATGCAAGGCGGAGCTCAGGGACGTGCTACAAGTGTGGCAAGCGTGGCCACTTCATCTCCGAGTGCCCGGAAGCGGAGGAGAACAAGTACAAAGTGAACGAGTACAAGGCGCACCCGAGGCGTGAAGACAAGTACTCCTCCAAGGGCAAGCACTTCAACAAGTCCAAGAGCAAGGACAAGGACAAGCGGCGACCGAGCAAGAGCGCCTACAAGAAGAACAAGGCAAGAGCGATGGTGGCCGGTGCGAGCGACGTCGACTCAAGCTCAAGCGAGGAGCAGTCAAGCTCAAGCAGCGAAGATGAAGACGCCGGGAGGCGCAATGGAAAGAAGAGTGCAAGCCGGAACCTCAGCGGGTTGAGCTGTGTGGCGCTTGAGGGCTTTTGTGGCATGGCCCATAGCTCGAGCAGCAAGAAGAGTGTGAAGGAAGACAGCGACTCCGACTCGGAGGATGAGGTAAACTGTGATCCTGACTCTTTGCTTGCTGAGATTGCTAGGTTGAATGGTTTGCTTGATAACTGTGATAGTGTGCTGAGAGATGCCAAAAAGATGAGGAAAGATCTTAGGGCTCAGCTTGAGAATGCTAGTGAGAAAGTAGGAGAGTTAGCGTCAAAATTGCTTGAATTGAAACTTGAGAATGACTCTTTGAAACTTGCTCCTACTCCTTCTGATGATGTTGAATGTGTTGAATGTGATGCTTGGTTAAATGAGATCAAACTGCTTAATGAGAAGAATGCTTCTATTTTGGCTCAACTAGATGCTCTTAGGACTAAACATGATGAGCTTAAGGCTAGACCCACTTTGCTTGGTGCTTGCAAATCATGTCCTACTATGCATGCTAAGCTTATTGATGCTCGTTCTACCATTAGTTCTTTGGAAGCATCTTTGAAATCTCCTGTTGCAAATGCATGTTCTAGCTGTGATGAAGTCACTTTGCGTAATCTTGAACTTACTTCCCGTTTGGATGTCATCTATGAGGAGAATGACTATTTGAGGAAGGTGTTGGGTTGGTTGTCTGGGCAGGAACCTCAATTGAATATCATTATTGAGGAGTTCAAGAGAGCTGATGGTCGTGGTTTGGGGTTTGAGAAGTTGGGTGAGAAAGTGGGAGAGAACAGTGGGGAGAGTGTGTATGAGAAGTGTGTCGAGTCTAACCCCGAGTTTGAGGTGATCGGAGAGATCCAAGTCCCACTCCCAAAAGCACCCAAGAACTCTTTCACACCAAAGCCCAACCACCTTTGCAACAAGCTTGACACAACCCAAGATCCACCCAAATTGCCACCTAAGACAAATGATTTCCAGAAACCAGTGAAGTTTGTGGGTGAGAAGGGTGAGAAGACTAGAGAGAAGCTAGAGCCAAAACCAAAACCCATCCCCTTCAGGTGTGAGTATTGTGGCAAGGAGAGGCATCTTGCAGAGTTTTGCTACAAGAGGAAGAGGGATGAGAGGCTTGCTAGGGAGCAAGCGAACCGGAGACGGTATCGCCGGTCTCATGGTATTCCCGAGCCTAGAGTGCCACTTCCACGGGGTGTGGGAAGTGTGAGGAGTGTTGGCGAGTGTTCCCACGGAGAGGTGGTGGTGAGAGGTTTGTCGGGAGAGATGATGGTGTGCGTGCTTGGTGAGAGGTTTGGTCGGGCTCGTGGTGGTTTTGCCGGACGTCCTCCTACTCGTCCTCGGCACGGGTTTAGGGGAGATGATCGCAGCTTTGGGTTCCACGAGAACTACGGACCACGTTTTCCCCCTCGTGGTACTCGTACTCCTCCCATGGGACATGGGAAGTTTGGTGGCAAGGGAGTGATGTTTGCTAACCCCTCTTTTGAGCGAGATGGCTCGACACCGGTTTAACTTTCTTTGTGCTAACCCCGGTGTCGAGTCGCTAGCTCATTCTCGTTCTTGTTTCGATTGCAGCAGGAGGCTTGGAGAACATTTGGTTGATCGACTCCGGATGTTCTCGACACATGACCGGAGATAAGAAGTGGTTCTCCAGCCTCACCCCAGTGAAGGAAAAGTTGTACATCACATTTGGGGACAATGGACGAGGAAGGGTGCTTTCGGAGGGTGTTGTGCATGTGAGTGACAAGGTAACGTTGAAGAGAGTGGCTCTTGTGAAGTCTTTGGGTTTCAATTTGCTTTCGGTCTCTCAGTTGCTTGATGAAGGTTTTGAGGTGCGTTTTAAGTCTGGAGAGTCTCGTTTGCTTGATTCTCGAGGTGATCTTGTTTGTATGATCATCCCCGAGGGTCAGATTTTCAGGGCTGATTTCTCTCGTTCTTTGAGTCCTGCTCGCTGTTTGATGGCCGGTCCTTCTTCTGATTTGTGGAAATGGCATAGGCGGTTGGGACACTTGAGCTTTGATTTGGTTTCCCGCTTGAGTGGTCTTGACCTTGTCCGAGGATTGCCGAGGTTGAAGCTTGAGAAGGATTTGGTTTGTGCTCCTTGTAGGCATGGTAAGATGGTAGCCACTCCCCATCCACCCCCGACCGATGTCATGACCGAGCGTCCGACGTAGCTGTTGCATATGGACCTTGTCGGGCCAGCTCGAGTTCGCTCGGTGGGTGGGAAGTGGTATGTCCTTGTTGTGGTGGACGATTACTCTCGCTATGCCTGGGTGTTCTTCTTGGAGGATAAGAGTGAGACTTTTGGCTTTGTTCGAGATCTGGTCGTGAGGTTGAAAAACGAGAGGCATGGGAATGCTATTCGAGCTATCCGCAGTGATAATGGCTCAGAGTTCAAGAACTCTCGTTTTGATGCTTTTTGTCGTGATCTAGGTCTTGAACATCAGTATTCGACCCCTTATGTGCCCCCTCAAAATGGAGTTGTGGAAAGGAAAAATCGGACTCTTTGTGAGATGGCTAGGACGATGCTCGATGAGCACAGGACTCCTAGGAGGTATTGGGCTGAGGCGGTCAATACAGCTTGTCATGTTTCCAACCGGATTTTATTGAGAGCTCTCAAGAAGAAGACCTGTTATGAGCTTATGCATGGTCGGGCACCCAAAGTGAGTCATTTCCGAGTTTTTGGCTGCAAATGCTTTATTCTGAAAAAGGGAAAACTCGACAAGTTTGAGGCTAGGTCTAGTGATGGTATTTTCTTTGGATATGCTAACCATTCTAGAGCCTATAGGGTGCTTAACCTTGAGACTAACAAAATCATGGAGACTTGCGAGGTGACCTTCGACGAGACAATGCCATGTACCTCTCTTGGTTTTGAATGTGCAGGTGATGAAGAGATGGCCGAGGACCTCTTTGAAGAGGAGAAAGATGAAGCTGGAGATGATGATGGGGAGAACCATGCGCCTGAAGCTGAGCATGTACCCACTACTTCCCCTACGACCACTTTGGAGCATGGACCGTCTACTTCATGGACAACGACGGTGCAACAAGAGGACCAAGCGAGAGAAGCTGAAGTTGAGGGGGAGGTAGTCTCGAGGCGTGAGGCTCCCCGCGGATTCAAGAAGTGCATCCCCCGTCGAAGATCATTGGGAACATCGATGAACGCACTACACGGTCGAGGTCCGTAAATTCCTCTCATTTTGCTCATCGTCGCTTTTGTTGCTACTTTTGAGCCCAAGGACATTGGACATGCTTTATCCGATGCAAACCGGGTCAATTCTATGCATGAGGAGTTGGAAAACTTTGAGAGGAACCGGGGTGTGGGAGTTAGTTGAACCACCTCCTAATTGCCATCCCATAGGAACCAAGTGGGTTTGGAAGAACAAAGAGGGAGAGAATGGGATGGTGGTGAGGAACAAGTCCAGACTTGTTGCTCAGGGGTTTAGTCAGAAGGAGGGGATCGACTATGAGGAGACCTTTGCTCCTGTGGCCCGTCTTGAGGCAATTCGGATCCTTCTAGCCTTTGCCGTGGCTAAAGGGTTCAAGTTGTTTCAGATGGGCGTGAAGAGTGCTTTTCTGAATGGGGTCATAGAGGAGGAGGTGTATGTGAAGCGACCAACCGGGTTTGAGAGCGAGTTGTACCCACACGGGGTATACGGGTTGAAAAGGGCTCGTATGGGTTGAAACGGGCGCCCCGTGCTTGGTATGGGAGATTGAGAGGTTTTCTTTTGAGCGAGAGGGTTTGTGATGGGTACCGTGGATAGAACCTTGTTTCTCCTCAAGCATGGAAATGACTTGTCGATTGTTCGGTATATACGTGGATGATATTGTCTTTGGTGGCTCGTCACATAACCTTGTTGCCAAGTTTGCGGATGAGATGAGCAGGGAGTTCGAGATGAGCATGATGGGCGAGTTGCGGTATTTTCTCGGCCGCGGATCAAGCAAGTGAACGACGGTACATTTGTGCACCAAACCAAGTACACGAAAGACATGTCGAGGAAGTTCCGGATGCAAGATGTGAAGCGGATGTCGACTCCCATGGGGGAGTACGGCCACTTTGGATGCGGATGAGGACGGAGAACCGGTGGACCGGCGGGAGTACGGGAGCATGATCGGCTCCCTCCTCTACTTGACCGGCGACGAGGCCGGACATACGGTTCGGCCGTGTGTCCGTGCGCTCGTTTTCGGGCTTCGCCGAGGACATCACATCGACAGCCGTCAAGAGGATTTTCGTGTACCTGCGTCCGCCCTCGGTCTTGGCCTTTGGTATTCTTCCTCCTCGACTCTTTCTCTTCATGGTTTTTCCGATGCGGATTTTGCCGGTTGTCGAGTCGAGAGGAAATCTACTTCGGTACTTGTCGGTTTCTTGGTTCTTCGTTGGTCTCATGGTCTTCCCGCAAGCGGTCTAGTGTAGCCCGCCTACCACAGAGGCGGAGTATGTTGCTTCGCCGCGAGTTGTTGCTCCCGGTTGTTGTGGATTTCATACACTTTGAGAGACTTTGGTGAGGAGTGCACCCGCATCCCACTTCTTTGTGACAAAGCACTAGTGCCATAAGCGTAGCCAAAAACCCCAGTGCTTCACTCCGGAACCAAACATATAGAAGTGAGGTATCATTTCCTGAGGGACAATGTGGAGAAAGGAACCATTGTTTTGAGCCATGTCCCTACCCAAGATCAGCTAGCCGACATCTTTACAAAGCCTCTCGACCAAGCTACATTTGTGCGCTTGCGGGGGGAACTTGGGGTTTGTTGCCCTTTCTAGTTGATTCTTGGGGGATTTCCTTTTTGTATCATATGTATTATACCATGTTTACTTTGATGTATATACATGCTTTGCTTGATGTACAAACCATGGTAGGATAGCCATCCTGTCATATATCATGTTGCATTTGTATCATATTGCATTTTAGGATGATGAGCTTCTTTCATATGCCATATTTGAGTCTCTTTGGCTATTTGTGAGATATTGGTTATATGTGTGGAGAAATGGTGATGTGAGGCTATTCTCTTGGAATATTTGAGATATATGTGTGGTGAGATAGCCCCTTTTGAAATAAATGCTCAACTTGACTAATTTTTGATGAAATTTGCTCCACTCGTGTGTAGTTGTGTATCCATGTCACAGTTTGGTCTAAATGTGCTTTTCATGCTTAGATTGTGCTTGGATGCCTGTTCTTGCATTTGGGCCAAAGGCCGAATATCATTGTGAATGTTTAGCCTATGTTGCATTCATGGGGGAGCATAAGCTTCTTTTTGCCGCAAAGGCACTTCATGTACCATGTAATGAATTAATCTTGAAAAGAAGTGCATAATGCTTGAAAAATGCTCCATCCATCATGTCTATGTTTAAAATGTCTTATCTTTCACATATGGGTGCAAAACATGTTGCATGATGTTCACCCGTGGAGAAGTCTCCCCGAAGTGGACACATGGCTCATGAGCTTTGACATGACATGCTTTGCTTTATGGGTGTTTGCCATGATCTTTTGCTGAGAATTTGATATCCTTGTATGATCTTTGAGTAATATGCATGTTTGTGGCTCAAGTGTGACATGGATAGGCTTTTACATATGAAGCGAGCCTTCTTTTGATAAAACTGCTTAAATCTGAAAATTTTGCTTTGTCACATGCTTGTATTTTCATCTATTACTTGTGGCAAGTTTTTGACTATGCTATGATTCATATGTGTGATCTTTGTCTCATTTTTAGCCTTTGACACTAGATTTGGCCTATTTAAGAAGCTCATGTAGATGTTTATATGCTTTGCTTTTGCATTTCTGCATTTTCACCTTGATTCATACATTGTCAACAAGGGGGAGAAAAGGTGAGCTTAATGAAAATTCAGAAGAGGTGAGCTGAAATTTGGGAGTTTGCACATGTTCAGGGGGAGCTTGCATTTGTTCAGGGGGAGCTTTCTTGCTGTTTTCGGTGTGGATTTTGTGCTTTGCTTGGCTTGTGACCTTTCTTCGCCTTTCTTCGGTTTTGGTCATGAGTTGAGCTTCTTTGTTTTTCTTTCTTCTTCTTTTCTCTTTTACTCTGAATTTCATTTCGCGTTGTGTGTTGTCAATGCACTCATCAAGGGGGAGATTGAGGACCAGGAGCGTCCCAGTGGTCGATGGATGACCGCTCCTCAGTGATGAGTGATTGACAACGGGTGTTGCACCGACTCTTGGCTTAGTGCGCGGTGTAGGCCGCGGCCTAGTTCGTGTTGTTGCGGGTGAAGAACGGGCGCGAAAGGTCTTCAGCCTTGAGGGGCCTCCGGGAGATGGAGAGACAAGTAGGCTCGGTTCGAGGGACCCGGTGGACGACGGGGATCGGGTGCGGGCCACATGGTGGCGACACAAGCAAGACGAAGTCATGGACAAGTGAGCGGTGCACGGTGGCGGTCAAGTCAAGTGGTTTGGCGGGAGGCCGGACCGAGCACACGGGGTTTGGTGGTTTGCCCACAAAACCATCGGCGGACGGTTTCTTGGTTTGGGCCTCAAAACCAAGTCCGAGGGCCCAACACGACGGAGACGGGATCCGGCGTGTCGGGAAGCTTCGAGGGCGGGGGGACACGCGGCGGGATCGCATGGCTTGCGTCGGGAGGACGCGGGGTGCGGCAAAGGCGTGGCCGTCCGATGGCAAGACCCACAAATATTACCAAAATGCCCCTACGTGGGTTGTATCGCCAGTAGTTTAGTTAGGGGTAGTCGAGTAATTTACCACTCCGGCGGGACCTGATATATAAGCCATGAGTGTGTGTTGATGGCTCTCCCTCTCCGCGACTTAGGGTTTCATTTCCCCCCTCCTCTTTCTCATTTTCGTAGCTATTTTTCTTCCATTTTTCTCTAGGCTAGCATGAGAGCTTCATGAGAGATTTGTTGAGAGGGATGGATGCTCGGGCGGCATGCTAGACCTTGTGAATCTTTCCTGGTTTGTATAGAAGATTTGGGGTTGTTTTTCGTGGCTTTTCGTGCTTGTTTTCGTGCCTTTGTTCCCGGTGTGATTCCGCGGATTTGAGTGGGTTTCTCCCCGGATTTCTTTGAGGGAAACATGGATAGATGTCTTGTGCATCTTTGTGCTTGATCTTGTGCCCTCAAACGCCGGGAAACCACTTCGATTCGTGAGTTTTCGTTCGGTGCTCTAGCTTTTGGTGGTGCTCAAAGGATTCGCGATTCTCGGTGATTTTGGGAGTTAGGAGGCAAGATTTTTGGGCTATAGCATCCTTGTGTGACGCTTTTCAAGTCCCCAAACCCTTGTCTCCATAGCTTCAACCGTTTGGGAAATCCGATGATGATTTGGGGGAGTTGACTTTCGGGGTCGGGCCGTTTCTCGTTCGTCCGCGCGCGCGCGACGATCCGCGGGAGGGTCGCGGACGGTCCGCGAGGAGCGTGTTCGTCGCGTGTTCGTCGAGTTCTTGCGCGTCCTTGCTTTCGATACGTTTTGGCTTTTGGTTTTGGTTGCGGCCCGGTTGCGGACGGTCCGAGCTCGAGTAGCGGACGGTCCGCGGGTGGCGCGGACGGTCCGCCCGGCCTCGGCGGACGGTCCGTTTTTCTCGGGTCGCTTCGGAGGTTCTCGTGTGCTTTAACGGACGGTCCGCGGTGTTGGGCCGGACGGTCCGCGGTGCGGTGGCGGACGGTCCGCGACCTCGGGTCGGACGGTCCGCGAGGCTCGCGCGGACGGTCCGCCCCTCCTGCGCGGACGGTCCGCCAGAGCCTGTGTGCTTTGCTTCTTGGTTCGATTCCTTCCTCCCTTTCTAGTGCTTCCGCGTGTGCTTCTAGGAATCGTTCCTAAGGCTAGAGGTTGATCCATAACCTCGTGGTCTTGGCGATTGTTGCGTGATTTGATCCATCGCTTGTGTGTGACCGGGGTTTGTCTGGGGTATAGGCCGAATTCTTTTGGAAGAATTTTTACCGGCTCCTATTCACTCCCCCCCCTCTCTAGTCGCCATCTGATCCTTCAAACCATCGGCGAACGGTTTCTTGGTTTGGGCCTCAAAACCCAGTCCGAGGGCCCAACACAACGGAGACGGGATCCGGGCGTGTCGGGAAGCTTCGAAACGGAGGACACGCGGCAGGATCGCATGGCTTGCGTCGGGAGGACGCGGGGTGCGGCAAAGGCGTGGCCGTCCGATGGCAAGACCCACAAACATTACCTAAATGCCCCTACGTGGGTTGTATCGCCAGTAGTTAAGTTAGGGGTAGTCGAGTCATTTACCACTCCGGCGGGACCTGATATATAAGCCATGAGTGTGTGTGGATGGCTCTCTCTCTCCGCGACTTAGGGTTTCATTTCCTCCCTCCCATTTCTCATTTTCGTAGCTATTTTTCTTCCATTTTCTCTAGGCTAGCATGAGAGCTTCATGAGAGATTTGTTGAGAGGGATGGATGCTAGGGCGGCATGCTAGACCTTGTGAATCTTTCCGGTTTGTATAGAAGATTCGGAGTTGTGTTTCTCGTGGTCTTTTGTGCTTGTTTTCGTGCCTTTGTTCCCGGTTCGATTCCGCGGATTTGAGTGGGTTTCTCCCCGGATTTCTTTGAGGAAAACATGGATAGATGTCTCGTGCATCTTTGTGATTGATCTTGTGCCCTCAAACGCCGGGAAACCACTTGGATTCGTAGTTTTTCGTTCGGTGCTCTAGCTTTTGGTGGTGCTCAAAGGATTCGCGATTCCCGGTGATTTAGGGAGTTAGGAGGCAAGATTTTTGGGCTGATTTGGGGGAGTTGACTTTCGGGGTCGAGCGTTTTCTGCTCTGTCCGCACCTGGCGGACAGTCCGCGAGGTGCTGGCGGACGGTCCACGCGGGTAGGGTTCATCCCGTGTTCTTCGTGTTCTTGCTCGTCCTTCGTTTCGATCCGTCGTGTTTTTTGTGTTTTGGTTGGACGGAGTTTCGGACGGTCCGCAGTAGCGGGCGGACGGTCCGCGGGTGCTTGGCGGACAGTCCGCGTGCTCCCCGCGGACGGTTCGTGGTTCGCAGTGTGCCACTGGTGGTTCTGTTGGCTTTAACGGACGGTCCGCGGCTCGGGGCCGGACGGCCCGCGGCTCGGGTGCGGACGGTCCGCGGTACCGGCCGGACGGTCCGCGCGGCCCATCGCGGACGGTCCGCCCTGTCTGGCCGCACGGTCCGCCAGAGGCTGAGCGCTTTGCTTCTTGGTTCGATTCCTCCCTTCCTTCTTTCGTGCTTCCGCATGTGCTTCAAGGAATCGTTCCTAAGGCTAGAGGTTGATCCATAACCTCGTGGTCTTGGCGATTGGTGTGTGACTCGATCCATCGCTTGTGTGTGACCGGGATTTGACTAGGGCATAGGTCGGGTTCTTTGGAAAGAATTTTTACCGGCTCCTATTCACCCCCCCTCTCTAGTCGCCATCCGATCCTTCACAAACCTAGGTCAACCTGGGTCGGCACCCCGAAAACCTCGCCAATGAACCCTAATGAACCCCTTGACCAAACCTACAGACACCCGTAGTGGATCCTTGGCCAAAGACACGGTCAAAACCGGCTTAACCGTTGACGTCAGCGAATGTCGTCCGGAACTTTTGCCGCGTTCTCCAAAATTCACCTAAACACTTCAAAATCTACCTTTATGAAAGTTGTCCATCTTGTTGAGGGACACAACTTTCACGCAGATTGGCATTTCAAATTTTGGGTGGAAATTGGTGAAAAACTCGATTGACTGACAGCACCTCCTGTTTTCCAAGACAGAGCGGCATTCAATGTTGGCACGACGTTCCTGCAAAATCAGTCAAGAAAACACTAGACGGCCTTTACAAAAGTTGTAGAGGGTAACTAGATCTACAACTTTCGTATTCATCACTTCGTGCACTTGTATTCAAATTTTGAGAGAAAAACATGCTCGAAGTGGTGCAGTCCGAAACGGGCGGCGCCGAGAGCGCGGCCGCGCGCGCGCCCGCGCGCGCCCCGCCGCGGGCCGGCGCCGCGGGCCGGCACCGCCTCGGCATCCGGCCCTCCGCACATGTTCCCAAGGTGGCCCGCGTCGTCCCGAGGTCGCGGCTCGCCTCCCGACGCCTCGAACACCGGGAGCGCCCTGAAAACCGAGCCGCCGTACGTGCACACTACGGACCAGCGGTCCCTTCCCTGTTGCCCGGCGTGCGCGCGTCCCGAGACTTGCCCTGCCAATCCGCTAGTCCCTAGGAGCTGCACAGGTCGCCTTAAAATGGGGAGCCGGCCCCTGGCCGCGACGCGCCCTGCTCCTCCCTGTCCTCCCGAGCTCGCCGTCGGCATTTGGCGCCCGCTGCTGCCACACCTTGCCACGGTCAATTCCGCAGTCTCCAGCGCCCCTAAGCCTCTCCTTCCTACCCCACTGAAGCCGCGCCGCGCCGCCCCCTTGCTGCTCCGGCCGAGGGCTCGCCGCAGGCGAGCTCCGGGCGCGCACCGCACGGCCGTGCCGCGGAGCCCCCTGCCGGCCGCCCTTTCGCCACCAGCCGAGCGCCCAAACCGAGTCCCCGTAGCCCCTAGATCCTATCCCCATCCTTCCCCGGCCAAAATTCCGGCGAGCCTCACCGGATTTTACTCACCCGCGCCGGCCAGCCGCGCCCAGGACCACATTGCAAAACGAAACTTCTTTCCGAGGGCCTCACTGCAAAAGGGTAACTCAAATAGTATTTGTGATTTGGCTGAAACTTATAAATTGCGTAGAAAATCAAAGAAAAATCAGAAGAATGCAAAACCAATTTTGTTGGATTGCTGATGAATTATACTACAACTTTTGTTATTCTGCCCTGAGCTAATTCCTGATAGTTTTTGCATGAAAAATACAAATGTGAAAACCCTAGATCTGCAATATCTCAAAATATGTAAATCCTCTGTAGCTAATTTTTGGATATGTTTTGTGTTAGGTCATGGCTAGCTCCTATGACAAAAATTGCACAAAGTTATGATGTAAATCTTTTTATAAAAATGTTTTTCCATTTCTTCTAGAGTTGCATAAATGATTTTTCTTGCTAAATATATTTATGTTTTTGAGCTCAACTTGTGCACACTGTCTTGTAATATCGAAATACATATCTTGTCAATTAATCATGATTTTTGGATTAACAGAATTAATTATTCTTGATTTATGCATGTTTTCCTTTGTAAATTAATAAACCAAGTTCAGTAGAGTTTCCATGTGAACATGCTGGTTCTTTAGGCTTGTTTAGGACCAGAGGACATGCATAAGAAAGTTTGGATCAAATTGAGGCTTATTTATTTTTGTATGCATTTAAGTTGAATCACTAGCTAGCCTTTGTTATTTTCAATAATATTTAATTTCCTAGCATCCAACACTTACATGTGGGTCCCATGGACCAGGATAGGTGCTAGTAGGCTTAAGAAACACTCATTTAATTTTTGGTAATTTAATTGTTTAAATAAAAACCTTAAAAGCCCTTTTAATAATAAAGGGGAGTTAAATAAAGAAAAACCCCTAATTAATTCTTTTTCCTTTTTGAAAAGTATTATTTAATATAATTAAAAGATAATTAATCATCATCACTGATCAGAAAGTAATTCATAAATAAAAATATTATTTATACCTCTGCTTGTGAAGGTAAAAGGAATTAAAGATTTCACATGAAATGACAAGTATAAAAAAAACCTTTATCCAAATGTTCAATAAAAGAATAACCCATGTGCAGCTAATAACCTTCCTAAAAGAGAAACACTTGCTAGATGCTTGTTAAGGTGAACATGACCAACCCAGAGTTGGATAAGACAACAAACTATCACATCACCTAAACTTGCATTGCATTCCGTGTAGATCTTCCGGACGGAGATTACTCCCTTGTCCCGAAACCGAGGAAGGATGAGCGGAAGCGTCGCCGCAAAGACGTGGAAGTACTCGACACCGAGGGTGCCCAAGCTAACCTAGCTGACGAAGGCAAGCTCCGGTGCATCTAACCTAGTTTTAAAATTCTTTATTCAATTATCTATGAATGATTGTGCATTTACGTTCAGGAGTTGAATGAAACCCTAGATGCATGATCCCTAGGTACCTTTGTCCCTACTAGTATGATAGGTCGATAGCTGCTAAGCTATAGGACCGTTACAAGTCGGGTGATGACCTCACTCGAGAGAATAGGTTCCTAGATAGGAATCATATTATATCCTAAATGGATTGCTCACGTGGTAAGAGCATGGGATCTGGGCTCCGGTCCAGTGGTTATGTGGGTTAAGTTTTTGAACGTACCAAGCACATGTCGGGTATGGGACCGGTAAGCCTAGTACCTTAATGAGACGGCTAGGGATGGAACTGTCACTACTCTTGGGATTCGCTCTCACGGCTAGCTACCGGTGGTGTATGGTGACTCTGGGTGTACTGGGTGGGACATGCCAGATAGCCTGCACCAAAGACTGTGGCCTTTCATCCCGACCCGGGATTTCTGGGGACAGCCTGGGAAAGTTGTCCTTGCGGGGGCAGCCTACCGTGTGTTTGGGTCTACCTTGCAAGGTTTAAATCAATCGATTGTCGGCCTCTCACCGTTATCCGAGACTACTTACTCCACTTGTCATGAGATCCCAAATGATGGAAGTTGATGAACTCTATGCTTGATTAATTGGTTGTGCAACCTTGTTTGTACTAGTTGGCTAATGTAGTAAATATTAAACCTACTAGAACTTGTGCTAAAATCTTGAAAGTAAGGACCTACTCTTTGTTATTTTTTAGCAAAGGCAACCCAGTAGCCAAAAAGCCTTTCATTGTCTAGATTTGGTGAAGTAGTTATCACCGACTGGTAAGTCTTGCTGAGTATTAGTATACTCAGCCTTGCTATAATGTGTTGATTCAGGTAATGCCTTCAGTGATGTGTGGCCCGGAGAGATCCCGCCCGGCTGGGAGCTGGAGTGGGTGGAGGACGACTACTGAAAGCATCATGCATGGCCTCCCGTGGTGTCTTCACTTCTGTTAGTTTATTTCTGCTGCTTTTCGAAAACTCTGAACTATCTCATCATGACAAAAACTATGGTTGTAATAAATAAACCCCTCGGGGCACAAATTCGGATATAAATGTTGTTGTATCTCTGGACTCGCCTTCGAGTGAGTTTTAATGCATATATTCGATCCTTGTGCTTTTCAAGTGATTTACTGGGCGTTAACCCGGCAACTAACGACAAGATGATACTTTATTATTGCTTAATGACCAAAGTGGATCGGTCTTAGGCGATAGTACGATATTTTCCTGGGCGGGTTGTCACAACGAACCTTCCCGTTGCTGCAACCACCTTGTCAAAGGCAGAGAGAAAAGAATTCTGTCAGTTTTTGCATGATTTGAAAGTACCTTCAGGCTACTCATCAAACTTCAAGAGGCTAGTGTTAGTAAAGGACATGAAAATGAATTTCAACTTGATGAAATCTCATGATTGTCATGTGTTGATGACAGCTCTTCTTCCTATTGCACTTAGAGGTATCAAGATAAAACTGGTCCGCGACGCGGTCATGAGCTTGTGTTTATTCTTCAATGCAATAGAACAGAAGGTGATTGACGAGGAAAAACTATTGGACTTGGAGAGGAGGCATTTCGAGACCCTATGCCTACTTGAAGCTACCATCCCACTGTCATTCTTTTATCTCATGCTGCATCTGATAGGACACCTCTTTAGGGAAATCTGGTTCCTTGGCCCATCTTACCTTCATCAGATGTTTCCATATGAGAGGTTCTATGGATTCCTGAAATCATTGGTACATAACAGGTTATTTCCGGAGGGAGCCATTGTTCGTGGCTACGAGACCATTGAAGCAGTGTAGTGGGCCATGGGTTATATGGACCCACAGAACCCCATTGGTGTGCCTCACTCACGGCATGAAGGTAGGCTTTCAGGTGTTGGGACCATGGGGAAAAGGTCAGTTACTCCTAATGCAGATGCCTTCGAAAAGGCTCATTTCACCGTGATACAACAACTGCACCTAATTACACCGTTTGCCAATGAGCACAAACGACAACTACGTGAAGACAACCCGAACCGTGGTTGGGCATGGCTTGCAAAGATGCACATGCAAGGTTTCAGCAGGTGGCTCCGAGATTATGTCGAGACATGCAGCAATAATGCTGTAATTACCGACGAGATAAGGAATCTAGCAGCGGGGCCATTATTCACTGTTACAAAATATGAAGGAATGGATATCAATGGATACACGTTCTACACCATGACCCAGGATAAAAAGAGCGTCTATCAAAATAGTGGTGTGCGTGTACGGGCCGTCGTTGACGACAGTCATGACGATGATGATGACACGGAGACAGACACATATTATGGTCAAATAGAGGAGATATGGGAGCTTGATTATGTAGGATTGAAGGTAGGCTTGTTTCAGTGTAGATGGGTCACCAATGGGAAGAGAGCTGTGAGCAAGGACAAATATGGTTATGTTCGTGTTGATCTCCGGGTCTTTGGTTACAAAAACAAACCGTTTGTCTTCGCCGACGATGTTGAGCAAGTGTTCTATGTACCTGACCTTGCAAAGAAGAACTGGTATGTGGTTATGCCTGAAAAAATGGATTGTGGGGATTGAAAATGTTGTTGAGGAGGAGGAATACAACCAGTTTGACGAAATTCCATCCTCTGACACTTCATACAAGCCCCAACTCTTCGGAACTAATAAAACACCGTACTTGCAAAGCGACCATAGTGAAAAAATCCATATATACAGAAATCAAGGAAGAAAAAGCAAGCATGATTTCTGTTGAATCCTTTTTGTAATGCCGGAGGATGTGTCTATTGGTGGAAATGGAATCCGTTTTGTAATATAGAGGATGCGATGTATTGGTGGAATTTCAATCCTTTTTGTAATATATGGGATGTGGTGGAATTTGAATCCTGCTTGTAATATATTCTGCCAAAGATACTATATATACTCTGTTTATATTCAGCTTCAGTTCAGTAACGGGCAAGAGACGAGGACTAACGAACCAGCGTCGCCTTTGTTACGGGCAAGAGACGAGGACTAACGAACCAGCATCGCCTTTGTTACGGGCAAGAGAGAAGGACTAACGAACAAGTGTCACTTTTGTTATGGGCAACAAGATATGCGAAATCACGAACAGATTACATCAAAAGAGACACGGATTAGAGCATCTCCAAGAGTTTGCCAAATTTTACTTGGCAAATCTTGTGCCTTGCCAACTTCTAAAAAGATATTCCAAGTAAAAAAAGAGTTCATCTCCAACAATTTGGCATAATTTCACTTGCCAAATCTAGATCAGGAATCCTGAGAGAAACAAGTTGATTTGCCAAACTGTTGAGATAATCACAAGCTTTGCAAGTGAGTGGGTAAATCATACAAAAAATTGTACTGCACAGAGATAATCACAAAAGCATGTCTCTTGAGATGCAAAATCACACACACACAGATTACAGTCATCATTGATACATCAGAACAAGGTTACAATGCGGCCATATCTTCATGACGAGATATGCAAAATCACACACACATCGATCTTGCTCGCAGGTCGTTGGTCTTGCTGCACGTAGTCATCGAACAACCTCCATTTCTGCTGACGGCTTAGAGACTTGATTCCTTGCATGACTAATTAAGGACAACTTCTGTCTAGCAACCCTAATTTTGGTTTGCAAGACAAAAGCTTTCCATAGTTATGCTCATCTTACAAGGAAAAATAATGAGATATGCTCCATCCAGATTTTGGCTGCTTCCTCATCTTCCAAGTGAACACAAGAGAGGAAAAATAATACAGAGAGGGTGGAAACATATCCCTTAAAAAATCCCTCCTCCTGGAGGAGAAGGGGAAAGCAAAAGAAAGCCCAAGTGTGACGGAGAAGTTGCAGCAAGCTTTCCGTTGGCTTGTACATGAGGATCATGTGTGGTTCGAGGACCGGTGGATGGTCGCTTCCTTGTGTGATGAGTGATTGACAACGTTGTGTGGACTGATTCTTGGCTAAGTATTGCAGATGCAGGTTGCGGCTTGACTCGTGTTGGTGCAGGTGAAGAACAAGCGCGAAAGGTCATTGCCGGTGAGGCCTCCAGGTGTGGAGAAGACAAGTATGCTTCGTTCGAGGGACCCGGTGGCCAGCGGGGTTAAGTGCGGGCCGCATGGTGGCATGAACAGCAAGATGAAGTCGTGGATGGTTTCTTGGTAGAGCCTCAAAACCAAGGTCGAGCCGGGACTACGTGGGAGCCGAGTCATGAGTGGAGATTGGCGGAGGCCACACCGAGTTCGCGGGGTTTGCAGTGGTTCACCAGAAAACTACTGGGTTACTCGGTTGAGCCACAAAACCGAAGCCGAAGACTCGACGAGGGGGTGCGGCCACCCAGGCCGGTTCAACCGCCCAGGAGGGGCGGTCGGCCGCCCGGGGCCGGTCGGATCTCCCGGGCCGGTCCTAACCGCCCGGGTGGGGGCGGTCCGACCGCCCGGCCGCCGCGCCGAGAAGCTTCGAAGCGGAGGACACGCGTCGGGATCGCAAGGCTTGCATCGAGGCTAAGCAGGTTGCGGTCGCCGGGCATCCGTCCGATGGTGAAGACATGAAGACTTCCAAATCCGCCCTCGAGGGGCATGTATCCATAGTTATTAGTGAAGGGTAGTTTAGTCTTTTGGGTGCCTCCATATATACTCATTGGATTGGTGGATGGCAGCCAACTCTTGGAACCCTAGCTCATTTGTTTTTCCATTTTTCGTTCTCCATTTTCCTTGGGTTTTTAGAGGACTAGCTTGAGAGCTTCATGTGAGATCTAGAGAGAGGGATGGAAGTTTGGGTGGCAAGCTAGACCTTGTACGAACCTTTCATGGCATGTATAAAAGGTTTGGCGTTGTTCATCATGGTGGTTTTCCCGTCTCTTTTGTGTTGATTTTGGGAGCTCTTTTGGCGGTGTTTTGAGGATGATTTCTTGGGGTTTTTGGTGGGTGTCACGTATGAGGTTCTTGTGCCTCTTTGGCTGGTGACTTCACCCCTAAATCCCCTTTGAATCGAACTCTATTTGGTGGTTTCTCGAGTTGGACGAGTTCTTGACCTAGAGAAGCGATTTCTTCGATTCCTCTTGATTATGAGTGTTTCGGGTCTATTCCTTTGAGGTAGAGGTTGCCCAGGAGGTAACCCAGCTATTCCCGAAGTTTTTCTACAATCCGTGGAGTGATTCGGAAGATCGGGCGCGAGGAAGTTGAGGTTTGACCCGCGGGTTCGTTTTCTGGAAGGGGCGGTCTAACCGCCTGCAGGGGGCGGTCTAACCGCCCTGAGTGTTTCCGAGTCAAAGTTTTGTTTCACCGGATTTTCCTCTGTGAGTTTGTTCGCCTTGATCAGAGGAGCGTCTGGGTGAAATTTGGGGTCGTTCTCGTGCAGTTTGCTAGATGTTCTTGGTTGGAGTTCGTTGCTGGGTACGGGAGGTTAGACCGCCCCGTGTAGCCGGTCTAACCACCCCTAGGCCCTTGGGTGAAGTTTTGGTTTTCGCCAAGATTTTACGGTAGCTAGCATGGCCTTGACCGAGAGATCTTTGTTGGTGAAACCGGGGTGAGTTTTGGTGCTCGGAAGAGGCGTTTCGGAGGTTTTCTTGGTTACCGGGCGGAGGCGGTCTAACCGCCCCCTATACTCGGTCTAACCGCCCCCTCCGGTTAGTCGGCTTTCGAGTTGTTTCCGCTGTCATTCTTTGCGTGTGTGTTGTGGTTGCTGGTAGAGTTTGTTCCTAGGACCAGTAGCACCCCAGTGGCTACGTGGTTTTGGCAAACGGGAGATAGAAGTGCGGAGCGTGTGATTTCGGGGGTTCGACCGTGCTAGTTCATCTTGTCGGAGTTTCAATCTCCCTCGAGAAGAATTTTTATCGGCTCCCATTCACTCCCCCCCCCCTCTCCGGTCGCCTAATCGGTCCTTCAAGTGGTATCAGAGCCGGTTCGGGTCTTTGTTGACTCTAACCAGTCTAAGATCCAAGGATGGCGTACCAGGAACGGGGTTCGAGTCCTCCACACTTCGATGGCAAGAACTACCATATGTGGAGCAAGCGGATGGGTGCGTTCCTCCGTGGAAAGGGTCAGACTCTGTGGGATGTCACGGTGGACACAGGATATGTCCAGCCGATGGACTTCCTCGCTCCAGGGTCGAGGGACAGATTCAACGCCAACAATAAGGCGGTCGACTACTTGTTTCGTGCTTTGTGTCAGCCTGAGTTCGATCGGGTGCACACCGAGCACTTGGCTTGTAGGATTTGGGCGGTGTTGAAGGAGGCTCATGTTGGGAACGCCCGGTGTTCGAGTGCACGAATGTATGCGACCTACCGCGGAGAGAGTACGAGAACTTCACTCATCTCCCGGTGAGTCCATCGATGCCTTGTTTCGAGAGGTTCACGGTGGTTGTGAACAACATGAGGGCCAATGTGGACGTGCTCTGTACGATGATCATGATAGAGCGGTCAAGCTCTTACACTCTTTGGATCGTACGATATGGGGGCGGAAAGTTCGAGGCCATTGTCAAGTCGGAGAAGTATGACACTCGACGGTGAACGAGCTGTTCTCGAAGCTCAAGTCGGCTGAGGTGGATAGGGGCATGACTGCCAAGCTCGAGGGACCAACTGATTCCCATAGTCTTGCCCTCGTTGGTGGTTCCAAAGGAAAGGCTAACTCTAACCCATCCACCAGAATGTTCTCTTTTTCCTCTTTGATGTCTATGCCAGATGAGGAGTTTGATGACCTTGGAGAGGACGAGCTGGCGCTGTTGACGAGGCGGTTCGAGAGGCTGCACGAGAACCTCGTGAACATGAGGAGGAACACGAGGACGTGCTTCCAGTGCGGCAAGCCGGGACACTTCGTCGCCGACTGCCCGGAGAAGGCCGAGAACAAGGACAGCTACAAGCACAAGCCGAGGAAGGACGGCAAGTACCGTTCGAGGCGCGACCACAAGAGCAAGCACAAGAACAAGTACAAGGACGAGCGACGATCGAGGAAGAAGGAGAGCCGAGGCAAGGCCCGAGCGATGGTTGGAGCGAGCGATGTCAACTCTAGTTCCGCGTACTCCACCTCGAGCTCGAGCAGCAGTGAAGACGAAGGCGATCGTCGCAAGAACAAGAAGTCGTCCAAGAACCTGAGCGGGCTGAGCTGCTTCGCGAGAGATGGCTTCTGCACCATGGCACTGAGCTCCGGCAGCAAGAAGAGCACACAGAGCGACTCGGACTCTGAGTCCGACGACGAGGTGCGTGATGAACTTCCCTTCTTGCGCCAAGAGAATGAGAGGCTTGGCTCTTTGCTTGATAACCGTGATGACATGCTTAGAGAGGCCAAGAAAATGAGAAAAGAGCTTAGGGCTTCACTCGAGGATGCTAGGACTAGAGTGGCTGAGCTAGAGACACAGGTGCTTGATAGCAAGCTTGAGATTGATTCCCTTAAGGCTAGCCCTGTTGTTTCGGATGAGAATGATTGTGCTGATTGCTCCATATTCCTTGCCGATCTTGCTTTGTTTAAGGAGAAGCATGCCTCCAAGTGTGAGGAACTAGATGTGCTTAGGGTTGAAGTGGTTGAGCTTAAGTCTAGACTCGCTTTGCTAGGTGCTTGCACTTCTTGCCCTGTTTTGCATGCTAAGATTGATGAGATGCATGCTTACACTAGTTTGCTTGAGGCTAAATTGAAGGAACCCATGCCTACATCATGCTCTACCTGTGAAATGCATGCATTGAAAAATTTGGAACTTGCACATTATGTTGATCGTTTGCAGGATGAGAATGATGACTTGAGGAAGTTGATGGGTTGGTTGTCTGGCCATGAGCCTCAGTTGAGGATGATGATTGAGGCCTTTAAGAGGCAAGATGGTGAGGGACTTGGGGCAAACAAGGTTGGTGAGGGAAGTGGAGAGAATATCTCGGAGCCACCAAAAACCCACCACAAAAATGATTTCCCTCCAAAACCCAACCACCTTAGGAACCGACTAGACACAACCCCAACTCCACCTATATTTCCTACACCCACAAATGATTTCCGAAGGCCTATCAAGTTTGTGAGCACTTCCGGGAAAGTGTTCTTTGGGAAAGTGAGTGAGAAGGCAAGTGAGGAGAAATCGGTGGAGGAGTTGAGTGGAGAGAAACCAAGCGAGCAGCCCCAATCCAAGCCAAAACCTAAGCTTGTGAGGTTCCGTTGTGGCCATTGTGGGAAAGAGGGTCACAAGGATGAGTTTTGCTTCAAGAGGAAGCGGGAAGAGAGGATGGCAAAGGAGTGGGCGAACAAGGATAGGTACAACCCTTCCCATGGTGTACCTAAGCCTCGTATGCCACCGCCCGGGGGTAAGGCCGTGGTGAGAAGTGTTCGGCATGGGGAGATGCGAGTTCCCGCGGCCAAGGAGTAGTTCCGGGAGGGGGCGGTCGAGACCGTCCCGGCTAGGCGGTCGAGCCGGCCCCGGCCCGCAGGGGGCGGTTAGACCGGCCCGGCTAGGCGGTTTAACCGCCCCCCCCCCCCAATTTTGGGTGGAGTGGTTTTCGAGGTGGTGAGTCGAGAGGTTTCGGTGTCCGGAGGTGGAGTTGTTGGTGGTTGGTCCGGGAGAGACGGCGGGTGGTCGGTTGCTAGGCATTCTCCCCCTCGAGCTCACTACGGGGATGGGAGGAGTCGTAGCTTTGAGAAGGAGAGGAGGGACGTTCCACGGGTTGTCTTCCGTGGTTTTGGTCCTCCTCCGGGCGATGAGGGGTGGTTTCCTCAGAGTGGTTATCGAGGTGGTGTTCGTGGTGGTAGTTATGGTAGGAAAGATGGCTTGATTTGTGCTAACCCCACTTTCGAGCAAATGGCTCGGCAAGACCGGTTTTCCTCCTTTGGTACTAACCCCGATCTTTGAGTCGTTTGTTCGCTCACGTGCTTGTTTTTGAATTTCGGGTGGGAGACTTGAAGAACATTTGGTTGATTGACTCCGGTTGCTCGAGGCATATGATCGGAGACAGGGGGTGGTTCTCAAGTCTCGTCCGTGGTGACGAAGAGGTACATCACCTTTGGAGACAATGGGCGTGGGCGTGTGCTTTCGAAGGTGAGATAAAAGTGAGTGACAAGATCACTCTGAGGCGTGTTGCTCTTGTTCAATCGCTGGGGTACAATTTGCTTTCTGTGTCCCAGTTGTTGGATGAGGGCTTTGAGGTGTTGTTTCGGCCAGGTGGTTCTCGAATTGTGGACTCTCGAGGGGACCTTGTTTGTATGGTCGTTCCCGAGGGTCAGGTGTTTCGTGCTGATTTTTCTCAGTCTTCGGGTGTGGAGCGTTGTTTCTTGGCTGGTTCTTCGAGTGAGTTGTGGAGGTGGCATAGGAAGTTGAGACACTTGAGCTTTGACCTTTTGTCTCGCTTGAGTAAACTCAATTTGGTCCGAGGATTGCCACGGTTGAGGCTTGAGAAAGAGCTGGTTTGTGCTCCGTGTAGGCATGCCAAGATGGTGGCCTCTTCTCACCCGCCTCTCATCGATGTGATGACTGAGCGTCCATGCGAGCTGCTCCATATGGACCTTGTTGGCCCAGCTCGTGTGCGATCTGCGGGTGGGAAGTGGTATGTCCTTGTTGTGGTGGACGACTATTCTCGGTATGCGTGGGTGTTCTTTCTTGAGGATAAGGGGGAGACGTTTGGTTTTGTTCGAGATCTAGTCTTGAGGTTGAGGAACGAGAGGCACGGAGATGCCATATGAGCTATCCGCAGTGATAATGGCTCGGAATTCAGGAACTCTCGTTTTGAAACCTTTTGCCATGACTTGGGTCTTGAGCACCAGTTTTCGAGTCCGTATACGCCTCCCCAGAATGGTGTTGTGGAAAGAAAGAACAGGACCTTGTGCGAGATGGCTCGGATGATGCTTGATGAGCATAGGACTCCGAGGAGGTATTGGGCTGAGGCGGTGAATACCGCGTGCTATGTGTCGAACAGAGATATACCTCGAGTGCACAAGAAGAAGACATGCTATGAGCCGATGCATGGTCGCACACCCAAGGTGAGTCACTTCCATGTCTTTGGTTGCAAGTGTTTCATTCGAAGAAAGGCGAGGAAGTTGGATAAGTTTGAGGCTAGGTCCGTCGATGGCATTTTCTTTGGTTATGCATCTCATTCTAGAGCATATCGTGTGCTCAATCTTGAAACTAACCAAATCGTGGAGACTTGCGAGGTAACCTTCGACAAGACAGAGCCACGTAGTCGGCTTATCTTTGAGTGTGCGGGTGATGATGAGCTTGGCGAGGAGATCTTTCGGGGAGGAGGAGCATGAACATGGTGATGATGAGGATGGCGGTGCGGTGCCCCCGGCTGAACATGTACCCACTACTTCGACTACGATGATGGATGGACCCTCTGCTACACCTACGACGACGAATCAAGAACGAGGAGAAGCTGATGTTGAGGGGGAGGTAGCTTCGAGGCGAGAACCTCCCCGGCGAGTACAAGTGGATCACCCAGCTTCGAGGATCATCGGCGACATGAATGAACGCACTACACCATCGAGGGTTCGAAACAACTCCCATTTCTCTCATGCTGCATTTGTTGCTTCTTTCGAGCCCAAAGACATTGGACACGCACTATCTGATCACAATTGGGTTAATTCGATGCATGAGGAGTTGGAGAACTTTGAGAGGAATCGGGTGTGGGAGTTGGTTGACCCTCCCCCAGGGTGTAAGCCGATTGGTACAAAGTGGGTGTGGAAGAACAAAGAGGGAGAGAAGGGTGAGGTTGTGAGAAACAAGTCGAGGCTTGTTGCTCAGGGGTTCAGTCAGAAGGAGGGGATCGACTACGAGGAGACCATTGCTCCCGTAGCTCGTTTGGAGGCGATTATGATCCTTCTAGCTTTTTCCGTGGCTAAAGGGTTCAAGTTGCACCAAATGGATGTGAAGAGTGCTTTCCTGAATGGTGTGTTGGAGGAAGAAGTGTATGTGAGGCAGCCTCCGGGGTTTGAGAGTGAGAAATACCCCCACCTGGTGTACAAGTTGAGGAAGGCGTTGTATGGGTTGAAGCAGGCGCCTAGAGCTTGGTATGGCAGGTTGAGGGGGTTCTTGTTTGAGAGAGGTTTTGAGATGGGGAAGGTCGATCGGACCTTGTTTTTGCCGAGGCGGGGGTAGAGATATCCGATTGTGCAGGTGTACGTGGATGATATTGTCTTTGGTGGCTCGTCTAACTCTCTTGTTGCAAGGTTTGCAGATGACATGAGCAGGGAGTTTGAGATGAGCATGATGGGTGAGTTGCAGTTCTTCCTCGGGCTACAAATCAAGCAATCAAAGGAAGGAACATTTGTGCACCAAGCTAAGTACACCAAGGACATTGTGAGGAAGTTCAAGATGGAGGACTCCAAGGCTATGACGACGCCGATGAGTACGACTACAGCTCTAGATGCGGACGAGGAAGGTGAACACGTGGACCAGAAGGAGTACCGGAGCATGATCGGGTCACTCCTCTACTTGACGGCGACGAGGCCGGACATACAGTTCTCGGTGTGTCTGTGCGCTCGTTTTCAAGCGTCTCCGAGGACTTCGCATCGGCAAGCGGTGAAGCGAATTTTCAGGTACTTGTGTCACACTCCCGACTTCGGCCTTTGGTACTCCGCGTCCTCTTCTTTGGCGCTTCATGGTTTTTCAGACGCGGATTTTGCCGGGTGTCGGTTGGATAGGAAGTCCACTTCTGGGACTTGCCAGTTTTTGGGTTCTTCTTTGGTGTTTTGGTCTTCCCGCAAGCAGTCGAGTGTTGCTCAATCCACGACCGAGGCCGAGTATGTTGTCTCTGCTAGTTGTTGCTCTCAGCTCCTTTGGATCACCTACACCATGAGTGACTTTGGTGAGGAGTATACCCATGTCCCACTTCAATGTGATAGCACCAGTGCCATAAGCGTAGCAAAGAACCCAGTGCTCCATTCCAAAACCAAGCACATAGAAGTGAGGTACCACTTTCTGAGAGACAACGTTGAGAAAGGAAAGATAGCTTTGATCCATGTACCCACACATGACCAACTAGCCGATATTTTCACCAAACCCCTAGATCAAGCAACTTTCACTCGTTTGCGGGGGGAACTTGGTGTGTGTTTGATTTCTTGAGTTGGGTGTGTGGGAGCTCTCTTTTGCCGGTGGTGTCGAGCCCGTTTTGCCTCCCCTCGAGGAGCCGGTGGTTTGTGAGCTTTGTGTGTGGGAGCTCCTTTGTAGCATATGTATAGCTTTCTTTTGTGCATTTCTTGCATTTGGCATTGCATATGTAACATGATGTATAGGCATCCTTGTATCTTAGATTGCATGCATTTTGTATCATATGCATTGGATAGGAAAAGCTTCTCCTATATACATTGTTCACCAGGGTTGCTATATATGTTCTTGTGAGCTTGTTTGGTATGCTACGGTTAGTTTGGCTTAGCTCTTGATGATCTTGATGAATGATCCATGGTTGATGGCTAATTTTTGAAAAATGTCACATACATGCTATCTCATGTGTAAATGCCTTTATATGATCTTGACATGTTTTAGTGGCTTTGCTATGCTTAATTTGTGGTTGGATAGCTAGTTTATTGATCATATGGGGCCAAAGGCTCATTTGCCATCATGAATGTTTAGCCCTCTTGTTTTATCTTGTGGAGGGGCATAAGTTCCTTTTTGTCGCAAAGACATTTCATGTACCAATTATGAATCTGAAAATGGAATGAAAAATGCTTGGAAAATATGCTCCCATGTCATATGTGCTGAATTTAATTTGCTTTGGGTGCTAAACCGTTGCATGATGCCTACCAATGAGAAGTCTCGTACATAGAAGTAGGCACATGGCTCGGTGGCTTTGACATGACATGAGGTGCTTTTGGGTGTTTATGATGGTCTTATGATTAGAATGGCTATCCTAGCATGAAGTTTGAGTGGCTTTGCCATTTTGATATGTTTTGCTCATGTTTAGGTATTTGCTTGTGAGAGAGTAACTTTTCGCAAAATTACTCAAATCCTTTTTAGCCTTGTCCAATGGTTGTGAAACTTGGTGATCACGTAGTTAAGGTCATTACGAACCTGTCGAGTATCTAACTTGCTCATTTGGACTTGTGTAGATCCTTGTGATGAATTTTGTATATTCGAGAAGCTATATGTTGTAAAGTTTCGCATTTTGCCTTGATTCATGCATTGTCAACAAGGGGGAGAAGTTTGTGCATCTTTTGGGCACCTGGGAGTGTTTGGAAGGTGTTCCAATTGGTTCGGGCAATTTTTGAGCAGTTTGGTGCAGGGCCGGTCCCTTGGGGCGGTCTAACCGCCCCCCAGGCGGTCAGATGAGGCACAGGCGGTCTAACCGCCCTGTACAGGCGGTCTAACCGCCCGGGCGAGTGAGCGGAGTTTTTGCTCTTTGTTGCATTCCCGCGCTGCATTGCTGCATCTGTTCAGGGGGAGTGTGTTTTGGCTCAGGGGGAGCTTGCATATGTGCAGGGGGAGCTCTTTGTGGTGTTTGAGTTTTGCTTTGGTGGTTTGCGCTCTTTGCTTGAGCTGTGTTTTGTCTCGGATGTGTCGAGCCGTTGCCCTTGCCTAAGGGGTCCGAGACTTGTCTTCTTCAAGTGATCTTGCTCTTTGCCTTTCTTTGGCTTTCGATCGCTTGTTGAGGTTTCTTTTTATTTGTTTCTTTTCTTTTCCTTTTCTCTTGTGTTACTTCATGTGAGTGTGTTGTCAATGCACTCATCAAGGGGGAGATTGAGGACCATGTGTGGTTCGAGGACCGGTGGATGGTCGCTTCCTTGTGTGATGAGTGATTGACAACGTTGTGTGGAGCGATTCTTGGCTAAGTATTGCGGGTGCGAGGTTGTGGCTTGACTCGTGTTGGTGCGAGGTGAAGAACAAGCGCGAAAGGTCATTGCGGTGAGGCCTCCGGGGTGTGGAGAAGACAAGTAGGCTTCGTTCGAGGGACCCGGTGGCCGGCGGGGGTTAAGTGCGGGTCGCATGGTGGCATGAACAGCAAGATGAAGTCGTGGACGGTTTCTTGGTAGAGCCTCAAAACCAAGGTCGAGCCGGGACTACGTGGGAGCCGAGTCATGAGTGGAGATTGGCGGAGGCTACACCGAGTTCGCGGGGTTTGCAGTGGTTCACCAGAAAACCACTAGGTTACTTGGTTGAGCCACAAAACCGAGGCCGAAGACTCGACGAGGGGGTGCGGCCACCCTGGCCGGTTCAATCGCCCAGGAGGGGCGGTCAGACCGCCTGGGGCCGATCAGATCTCCCAGGCCGGTCTAACCGCCCAAGTGGGGCGGTCTGACCGCCCTGGCCGCCGGCGCCGAGAAGCTTCGAAGCGGAGGACACGCGTCGGGTGCGTCGAGGCTAAGCAGGTTGCGGTCGCCGGGCATCCGTCTGATGGTGAAGACATGAAGACTTCCAAATCCGCCCTCGAGGGGCATGTATCCCTAGTTATTAGTGAAGGGTAGTTTAGTCTTTTCGGTGCCTCCATATATACTCATTGGATGGGTGGATGGCAGCCAACTCTTGGAACCCTAGCTCATTTGTTTTTCCATTTTTCGTTCTCCATTTTCCTTAGGTTTTTAGAGGACTAGCTTGAGAGCTTCATGTGAGATCTAGAGAGAGGGATGGAAGTTTGGGTGGCAAGCAAGACCTTGTACGAACCTTTCATGGCATGTATAGAAGGTTTGGCGTTGTTCATCATGGTGGTTTTCCCGTCTCTTTTGTGTTGATTTTCGAAGCTCTTTTGGCGGTGTTTTGAGGACGATTTTTTGGGGTTTTTGGTGGGTGTCACGTATGAGGTTCTTGTGCCTCTTTGGCTGGTACTTCGCCCCCAAATCCCCTTTGAATCGGACTCGATTTGGTGGTTTCTCGAGTTGGGCGAGTTCTTGACCTAGAGAAGCGATTTCTTCGATTCCTCTTGATTGTGAGCGTTTCGGGTCGATTCCTTTGAGGTAGAGGTTGCCCAGGAGGTAACCCAGCTATTCCCGAAGTTTTGCTGCAATCCGTGGAGTGATTCGGGAGATCGGGCGCGAGGAAGTTGAGGTTTGACCCGCGGGTTCGTTTTACGGAAGGGGCGGTCTAACCGCTCTGCGGGGGCGGTCTAACCGCCACGGGTGTTTCCGGGTCAAAGTTTTGTTTCGCCGGATTTTCCTCTATGAGTTTGTTCGCCTTGATCGAGAGGAGCGTCTGGGTGAAATTTGGGGTCGTTCTCGTGCAGTTTGCTAGGTGTTCTTGGTTGGAGTTCGTTGCTGGGTACAGGAGGTTAGACCGCCCCCGGTAGCCGGTCTAACCGCCCCTTAGCCCTTGGGTGAAGTTTTGGTTTTCGCCAAGATTTTTTGGTAGCTAGCATGGCCTTGACCAGAGATCTTTGTTGGTGAAACCGGGGTGAGTTTTGGTGCTCGGAAGAGGCGTTTCGGAGGTTTTCTTGGTTACCAGGCGGAGGCGGTCTAACCGCCCCCTATACACGGTCTAACCGCCCCCCTCTGGTTAGCCGGCTTTCGAGTTGTTTCCGCTGTCGTTGCTGCGTGTTTGTTGTGGTTGCTGGTAGAGTTTGTTCCTAGGACCAGTAGCACTCCAGTGGCTACGTGGTTTTGGCAAACGGGAGATAGAAGTGCGGAGCGTGTGATTTCGGCGGTTCGACCGTTCTAGTTCATCTTGTCGGAGTTTCAATCTCCCTCGAGAAGAATTTTTATCGGCTCCCATTCACTCCCCCCCCCCTCTCTGGTCGCCTAATCGGTCCTTCAGTACATCCTGATGCCAGGAGGTTCTGGGCTACCTTCCCCGGACACGGCTATGAGCAAGGGGTATGTCACAAGAATTCTTCTCGCAGCTGTGTCCGAGGGATGAGCAACCCAATCACCCCCTATCACATGAATTCTTCTAGCAACTGAGAGATCGAGGAGAAGGAGGAAGAGAGAAAAGCAAAAGCTTCCGCTTTACAAGATCTATTCTTTGCGCCATAGCAAGATCTAGATCTAGAGAAGAAGGAAGCAAGTGACTCACTTTATTGTACTCCTATCAGAAGAAGGAACCATATAGCTAGATCTAGATCTAGAGAAGAAGGAAGCAACTTGAAGCGAGGAGGACCGAAAGGCGTCAGTGCCTTTTTATAGAAAAAACAAGGAAGGGATAAGATCAAGAGCACAGGAACGGCCAGGAAGGTTCCCAAGACGGTCAAGATGGCCGGGAAACTGTTGCTAGTCAATGGCTGAGAGCAGAGCTGCAGAGGTACAGTGATTCCAATGTAGAATTAAATGATACACTGTTAGTGGTAGTTTATAACACCTCCAAATTAACACATGTGTTTGGCTCCAAAGTGTTAGTTTGCTACAAACTAACACTAACACCCCCATACAAACATCCAATGTAGTCACCATCTCCAAATAAAGAGAGGAAGGGGTAAGATCAAGAGCACAGGAAACGGGAAGAGGTTCCCAAAACGGTCAATGGCAAAACTGTTGCTAGTCAATGGCTGAGAGCAGAGCTGCAGAGGTAGTGATTCCAATGTAGATGAGATTTCTTGGGTGTGGAACCCCACCGCTTATAGAGAATAGGAAATCAGTAGTAGTAGATTAGCTTTTGTATGATGCTCGAATTATCTGCGTAAAATTTTGGGAGAGCAGCAAATCCGACGCGGGTTATCAGCCTCGCGTCGCTAATGACTGTGGGGCCCGGTTCTATTCAAATGAAGAACAGTTCTCATTTCTCCTTTTAATCTGCAATCAAATGTTGTAACAATTATTTCTTCGTCGTTATTAGTCCAAATTTGATACTTTTTTTCTAAATTTTTCTAAAATCACCATCTATTCATTAATTTCATTGTTTAGTGTACATTCCGTTTCTTAAGTGATGTTTATATGCCTTATTTTGTTCTTTGTAAGTACAACATAGAAATAATATTTGTTTTACACAACCATTAGTGGTGGAACATTACATTTCGTAAGCTTAAGGTGAACACAAGGTTTTGTTAAGTTTTCAAATGCATATGAGTTCGAACATGTTGCAAAGTGTGGAAAACTTCAATGTTCAAGCAAACATTCTAGGAAACTATGTGAGAGATGAAGACATTTGTACACAAGTATATTATTCCTTCATCTAAACCACTTGAAATTTCGAAGACAAGTTTAGGTACCCAAATTATGTTGCCAAGTCAATTTGTAGATTTTTTAGAGCAAATTTGATGTTATTAGAATTATTATATAATTACCATGGGGTGTAAAAACGAAATATATGAATTTTAGGCACACAAGTTTGACTGTGGATATTTTATTCAAATACGGAATGTCCATATACGAATTGTTCGTATTTTTACGATTTTTTAGGTGTTGTTTTATGGGCTCTAATAATTCAGGGAAGCAAGTTTCATTCAAAAAAATTGTGACAGGCCCACGCGTCAGCATCAGCAGCCAATATAAAAAAGATAATCGTTGCCTGCCCGCCCGGACCCAACTACCAACAAATGCGATCCGGGTTCACTAACCATCGTCACCAATGACACTGGCCCACGCGTCAGCGTCAGTAGATCTAATTCATCACAACAGATCTCCAGTTAATCTCGCGTATATTAGATCGAGTTCATGACATACAAAATCAAACAACCAAGCTAGTTAAGTAAGCAGTTCATGATCGACAGACAAACTAAGCAGTTCATGTCCAAGAACCGGGCGAAGACACAAAAGCACACAGACATTATTGTTACTAATTGGTAGAGGACTCTATCAATTAGTCGGAGTCTCGCCGTCGCCGTCTTGGCTGCCGTCGTCGCCGCCGTCGTCGCCGTCGGAGCCGCTGTCGTCGAAGAAGAAGTGGCAGCGGGCAGCCCGCTTGACCACGGGGAGGTTCTCGAGCTTCTCAGCCAACCCGTGGATCCTGAAGGCGAGACCCTTCAAGGTCGGGTCCTTGTACGCATCATGATGCGCCTTGATGTCGAAAGCCTCGCCAATACCTTCAAGCTTTCTGAAGGCGCTCCTGAGCAGCTCGGCGGCAAACTTATTGTCATCGAAGAGCGGTTCCTCGTCGGCGTCCTTGGCCGCCGGCTCCTTCCCCTTCTCCAACTTCTTCTGATGGCGGCTTTCGTCGTCGTCGTCCTCCCTTCATCCCCGCTTCGACGGCGGTGGGCTCCTCGACGCCATCTCCTCCTTCTCTCGGTGACCGAAGATTTGTAGTGGTGAATCGCAAGGAGGATGAAGAAGTGAAGAAAAAGATGATAAGCTTATGGAAGAAGCAAGGGAGAAAGCAGGGGAAGGCGACTGGGCGAGGGAGTTATATTGACAAGACGCGGAACCGTCAGGCGCCTCTGCCCCCACCCACTACTCCATTACTGCCAGTACGTGCCACTCGATTGCACATCGGGCTCCGTCTCGGGCGCGAAGCCATGCGTCGCCTTTCACTTAGGAGGGAAGGAGAAGGGGTAGGGAAATGGTGTCGGGCCCACTTGTCAACGGCAGCAGCCAAACTGCGGTGCCTTTTTAATTTCCATTTATTTTTTTATTACGACATGGCTGAGGCGCCATCTTCAACCTTCAACCCTCGAGCTGCTCATCACCTCCTTCAACTTCAATCCTAGTCGCCAACTTCATCCCTCTTCAACTTCAATCCTCCTTGCCAACTTCATCCCTCGTCGCCGCCAACTTCAACCCTCGTCGCCATTCAAATTTCAAACTCTGTCGCTGTGCTATTTCCTCCATTCTCCTTGATGGCTGCCACGGTGTGCTTGATGCTGCTGCTGCCAGATGAACTTCTCACCAAGATCATCATCCACTCCATCAAGGATGTGGCCGTTTTCCATTTTCTAAACCTTCGCAATAAAATCTGCGGCACCTTCCGGCGCATCTGCAACTCTGATGAGGTAATACTGCACGTGTCGCTGCGTGATCTTGATTTGGCATGCAAGAATCGCTATGTCAGGTCGTGCTTTGAGTGGCGCTTCTGCGAGGCCAATCATCCGGAGGCAATGTGCTTCGAGGGGATGGTGAGGTTGATGAGGCGGCAAAACCCCGATAAGGGTCTGAAGCTCATCGAAGATGCCGCCGCTGCTGAAGACTTTGGTGCCAAGTACTTTTTAGCGATGCTGAAGTACCGTTGCAACCCGGCGGACCCCGAAGCCATGGCACTATTCCAGGAAATCAGTGGCGGCCCGTCTTCCCCTAACGGTCGGTGAAAGAACCACAACCCGCGACGGCTGCGCTACCTTGTCAAGCAGGATCTCGACAACATTGCGTGGTTGTACTAGCTTGATGACGGCGATGACGGCGACGACGACGACAACATTCCATTGCTGCCCGTCCAAAATCCCCACATCTGCATTTGGGAAGTGGGATGTGGGCGCTACGGGCCGGATACCAAAGAGATCATCCACTACTGCAGCGCCGAGTGTCGCATCCGTCATGAGTTCGACCTCTGGACGCGTAAATTCCGCCCCGCCATGGAGTACGCTGTCAGCAGGATGAACATCGGGATGTAGGCGCAAGCATTAATATGAACATTATTTATCTTGAATGTAAAATATTATATATTACTAAACGCGGATTTGATTTTATCGGGAAGTTGGGATGTCGGCGGTGCCCTCTGCTTCCTCTTTTGTTCTATTCAAATGACTGTGGGGACCAGTTCTATTCAAATGAAGAACAGTTCCCATTTCCCCTTTTAATCTGCAACCAAATGTTGTAACAAGTATTTATTCGTCGTTATTAGTCCAAATTTGACACTTTTTTTCTAAATTTTTCTAAAATCACCATCTATTCATTAATTTCATTGTTTAGTGTACAGACCGTTTGTTGAGTGATGTTTATATGCCTTATTTTGTTCTTTGTAAGTACCACATACAAATAATATTTGTTTTTCACAACCATTAGTGATGGAACTTTACATTTCGTAAGCTTAAGGTGAACACAACGTTTTGTTATGTTTTCAAATGCATATGAGTTCGAACATGTTGCAAAGTGTGGAAAACTTCAATGTTCAAGCAATCATTCTAGGAAACTATGTGAGAGACGTAGACATTTGTACACAAGTATATAATTCCTTCATCTAAACCATTTGAAATTTTGAAGACAAGTCTAGGTACCCAAATTATGTTGGCATGTAAATTTGTAGATTTTTTAGAGCACACTAGATGTTAGTAGAATTATTACATCATTAACATGGGATGTAAAAACGGATTTTAAGAATCTTGGGCACACAAGTGTGACTGTTGACATTTTATTCAAATACTAAATGTCCAAATACGAATTGTTCATATTTTTATGATTTTTTAGGTGCTGTTTTATGGGCTCTAATAAATCAGGGAAGCAAGTTTCATTCCAAAAAAAATTGGGACAGCCCACACGTCAGCGTCAGTAGCCAATATAAAAAAGATAACCGCTGACCCAACTCCCAACAATGGCGATCCGGGTTCACTAACCATTGTCGCCCATGACACTGGCCCACTCGTCAGCGTTAGCAGGCGAACCGTGCGCGGGCTACTCAAAATCTCCCACCTATATTTACTATAGTGCCCATGAAATTCCAATTGCTGCACAGAGCCGTCTAGGGCACGCCAGTAGTTTCATTAAACACAGTTACGCGCGCCGTTCATATTCGTCTCCTCGCTAGACAGATCCACAATGCCCGCATTCTCCCCACCGCCGCCGCCAGTCACCCCGCTTGCCTTCGCCGCTCTCTCCCCACCGCAGCCCTGCTCTTCTCCAGCCCCACCGCTTCCTGCGTGACGACGGTGATGAGGACGCGGTTACTGGCGTTCGGACGTACGTCCGGCCAACCTAAAGACGGTTGACGCGGATCCGTCGACGTCGTCCCCGGCCACAACGACGAGCCGACTGGTCGCCTCAGCCACGAGCCGCTGTGGATTCGGCCCCTCCGACCATCACGAGAACAACTACTTCATTCGCGACAAAGGTTAGTCCTGCTTGAACCCCAACGCCCTCTCTTTCATCGGTCACCAAAATCGATCTGCTATATATTCATGTCAATGTGGATTAATTAGGGAGACATGCCTAGATAGTTCATCTTTAATTGATTGACTGTGGTTTTGATTGATGGATTTTGTTGCCCCAAGTCTGTGTGAATAAATTATTGCTAACAGATGTAGTTATATGAACTGTTGAAATTCATTTTCATGTTCCTGATGCTACAATTTTTGCACTGTAAATTCATGAAAAGCATCGAGGATGTTAGCATACTTTAATTCTGCTATGCTCTGAATGTACCAGATCAACAGACCTGTTAGCATATACTATAATTCTGCTATGCTCTAAATGTATCAGGTCGAGACTTATGCTTTGGACATGTTAGCATACTATAATTGTGTTATGCTATGAATGTACCAGATTGACAGCTATGCTTTGGACCTGTTTGCATGTACTTTAATTCTCCTATGCTCAGATCGACAGTTATGCTTTGGACCTGTTAGCATACTTTAATTCCGATGGCCACAAAATGTCATTGGGAATTGCATCTCAATGGTTTATAATGTAGTCCACCCAATCTCCTATATATTCATGTCAAGGTGGATTAGGGAGACATGCCTTAGTAGTTCATCTTCAATTGATTGACTGTGGATTTGAGGGATGGATTTTGTTGCTCCAAGTCTGTTTTGAATAAATTGTTGCTAACAAATGAAGTTATATGAAATGTTGAAATTCATTTTCATGTTCCTGCTGCTATAATTTTTGCACTGTAAATTCATGAAAAGCATAAAGGATGTTAGCATACTTTAATTCTGCTATGCTTTGAATATAGTGATAACTAGACTGTCTTATGCTTTGTTGTGAGTGGTAATTGTTTCACTACTATCATATATATTGTTATTGTTGGTGTCATGATGTGTTGTGAGTGTTGTTTCACTACTGTAATATATAATGTCATGATCATTGTTTTATCCTCCTGTTGCATGTACATATGGAACACACAATCCAACGCTGCTCAAGTTGGACAAGGAACCAGTTGAAGGAATTTATTTTCTGCTTTGGTATATAAGCATATTGTTGTGTCCCTGTCAAAATGGTTAGAACATATCCCTGCATGCTAATTAAGTAAAATATGAACTGTGTATGTATGTATGAAGTTCACAGAGGTTTGGTATCTAGATTCTGCTAAACAACATCCCCCGCTAAACAGGGAGTATAATCTTGGCAATCTCCTGCCCCCTTTTCCTCAAAGAACTGACACTCCCTTCCCAATTATTCAGTATGCTGATGACACCATCCTCATTATGCAAGCTGATGAGGATCAGTTGGCCCTCCTAAAAAGAATATTGCACAGCATTACTCTCTCAAGTGGACTTGTGGTTAATTTTCACAAATCTTGCCTTGTCCCAGTTAATGTTTCCCTTGAGAAGGCTTGCTCCTTGGCTCAAGCTTTTGGATGTGAGGTGGGCTCTTTCCCTTTTACCTATCTTGGTCTCCCTCTGGGTTTGACAAAGCCTCAAGTGAAATATTATGCCCCTTTAATTTGTCGAATTGAAAGAAGGATGTCTGGTACTTCTCATTTTCTCTCTTATGCTGGAAGGCTGCAGTTAGTCAATTCTGTCATCTCTTCTCTTCCAACATTATATATTTGTTCTCTAATGAATTGTCTCTGGAGAGGAAAGGACATCAATAGAAAAGGGTACAACCTTGCTGCTTGGGACTTGGTCAGGAAACCTAAAGATAAAGGTGGGCTTGGAGTTATAAACTTAAATATTCAGAATGATGCTCTTCTCCTCAAGCAACTGGATAAGTTCTATCGTAAGGAAAATATATAATGGGTTGCACTCATCTGGCAGAAATACTACAGCAATACTGTTCCTCATCTGGCAAGGGAAAAAGGCTCCTTCTGGTGGAAGGACATCTTTCGGCTACATACTCAGTACAGAGGAGTTGCCATTTGTAACCCGAATCAAGGGGATCCCATCAGTTTCTGGGATGATATCATTAATGGTGTCCTTCACTCTGAGAAGTTCCCTCACTTGCTGCATTTTGCTCGAGATCCTACCATATCCCTGTTCACCCTTAGAAATGCTGATAATCTATTAGACTGTTTCAGAATTCCTATGACCAGAGCTGCATACAATGAGTTCCTTGATTTACAAGACATTCTGAATAATCTTCCCCCATTAACCCTAACTCCGAAGACTCCTGGCACTTCATTTGGGGGCAGCGTAGGTTTCTGGCTTGTCATTTCTATCATTATCAGTTCAGAGAGCTCAGGCCTAGTCGGGCCATTATTGGCATATGGAAAACCAAGTGCATCCCTAAGATCAAATTTTTTGCTTGGCTGCTCCTCAATGATAGGTTAAATACGAGGAATATTTTGAGAAGAAGAAAGAAAGTGCTGGAAGAAGGATACAACTGTGTGATGTGCCATAATAGTGAGGAAGAAACTGCAGACCATCTCTTTTTCAACTACCCTGCAGCTGCCAGCAGATGGTTTGCTTTGGGAATTGTTTGGGAGGAAAATTTAAGTGTCCACCAGAAACTCTTGCAAGCCCATGTCTTTGGACACCCATTCTTCATGGAAATTTTTATGATTGGTGCCTGGTGCCTTTGGAAATAGAGAAATGATGTCATTTTTGAAGGCGAGCCTCCACACCTTGCTGCTTGGAAGGCTATTTTCAATGCTCTTGTCAAGGATCAAATCTGTAGAATTAAGCCAAATCTCCACTCCTCGATCAAACTCTGGCTTCGTGCTTTGTAATTTTCTCTGTTGTGTTGTACTCCCTCATCTTTGCTTCTTTTTAGTCAGTTGCTTTTAGATAGTCCTTCTCGTTGCCTAACCTCTGGTTGGGCCGGCTGTAAGTTCTCCCTTGTAACTCTGTTTGCTCTATTTTAATCGATGTTGCTGGGGGCGTTGCTCCATGGTTCTTTTCTCAAAAAAAGTTCCCAGACCTCCAAAATGTTTTGAACTAGTCAGTTTCTTGTAGGTTTTGTTCACAAAAATTCAATCTCTTAGTTTTTCTAATTGGTATTGCTGACCATGCAAGGCCTTTGGTACAGTATTTTTTTACACAAAAAATCAATCTCTTTGTGTTTCTAATTGGTATTGCTGATCATGCAGGTCCTTTGGTGATGCACAGTACAGAGTGACGAAAGGAAAGAAAAAAAGCCAAAAGCCACACTCAAGCACAAAACAAATCTCGCTGCAAGACCGAGGTTTTTTATGGTCCCTTCTTACCTATTTGGTACTGCATTAACTTGTCATTTTGGTACCTTGATGCACTGTGCTCAGCACCAACGGGGGTCCTCTTTGTGTGGATTCCATGTGGCATTCCATATGTTAAGACTACTCGATGCTGTAAGTAGATAATAATGCTCAACCTTGTCTCTGCTCATATTATCCATCTGATTTTAGAAAATGATTTCTACTTGTATTCTCATAAATGATTGTATTTTGCAGGATTTCAAACCGCATGTAGATGTTTCCACAGAAGATGTAAAGCGTGTCCGGGAGATGCTGTGCGAATACATTCTTAAGGAGACCATCGACCGAAAGGGCAAGTTCTACAATGGTGCACCGTGAGTTTATTGTGACCAGAAACGTTGAAACTCATTCAGTCTTCTTTAGTCAGGTGTTGTTGCCTGAGAAACCTGCTTGGCTTGCTTGGTTGGGGTCAGATACTACCTGGTTCAGTCTGTTTTCTCATGACTCCATCCAAACACGCCCTGATGAGAGTAACTTGAAACTTGATGTGATCCTAGCTAGCTTGTCTATAAATGTGATCTTGCTTTGCCAATATCTGTGATGTGAGAATGTGTTTGTGGTGGCTGCCATGTCCTGGCTAGTTCCAGGATGCAGCCCCTGGTGGCTGCCAAATCCTGGCTGGTTCCAGGATGTCGCCGGCAACCGGCAGGTTACTGTAGGGATGGCCGCCGTATCTGTAACGAGCGTTAATTAAAGATCGTTACAAACACTGATCAGTAAGTAACGGGCTTCATTCGGAAAGCCCGTTACAAAAATACCCACAATGTAACAGGCAGTCTAAAAGCCCGTTACCAGTCCTGTCCGGTGGGCCCCAGGACCTGGCCGTTCATCGAGATATAGGAGATGCAGGTTGAAAGCAAGTGTCGCCTTTAATAGAGAGAAAGCAGACGCGCGTAGAAACAGATGCGTCTCATTTCGTCGAGAGAGTGGAGACGTCGGTTCAGAGAGAAAGCGTCTCTGATGTTAACTTAGCAGTAACAGGCTCTTTTTCATGCCCGTACCAAAGTTCCATGTGGGCCCAGAGAAAAAGCCATTTCACATGACCGGTGACTAGTTGTGGTAACGGTCGTTGTTTGATGCCCGTTACGAAGACTAGTTGTGCTGAGACGTGCGTGAAATAGACGCGTCTCATTTCGTCAAGATAGTGGAGACGCAGGTGCACATCGGGCGTCTCTGATATTGAGCTTATGTAACGGGCTTTTCTTTGGTGCCCGTTACAAAAGTTCCCTGTGGGCCCAGAAAAACAGCCATTTCACGTGACTGGTGGCTAGTTTTGGTAATGGTCGTTGTTTAATGCCCGTTACGAATATGTCTTATCAGTAACGGGCATCTGCACGTTACCTTTCTTGGCTCATTTATAACACTTGATCGGTAACGGGCGTACCAAAGGCGATCTACGCCCGTTACCAAAGCCAGTTTTTCACGTAGTGTCTCAAGAAGGTTAGGCATTTACCCGCTGAGTGCCCTCTTTGTGTGGAGCACCTGGGATCGTTTGTATTTCCCTTCTCCTTTGTGGAGTGTCCTTAGTGAGCAGCAATCTTCCTTTGTGGTGATTGGGTGAGGCAAGAGGCTCTTTGTGACAGCCCTCCCTTTATGGGATCCTCAACGGAGATGTAGCTTCCTTAGTGGAAGTGAACTTCGGATTAAACCTCTTGTCTTGTGCTTGTTTGAATTCATTTCCTCTTTCTAACCCTAGAAGCTAGTATTAGCCCGATCTATCTACTTGTGTTGTTTCGTGTTAAATCTTTGGTTGCACGTGGTTCTTAGCATCTCTACAAAACTCTTGATTCATACACTTTTGTTTAATTCATCTCTCATTTTGATTTGTGTGAACGTGTTCTTGGCTACCGGATCATCTGGACCTAACCCCCGGATCACCCGAGTCAGTACTATTTGCCCCCGGGTCATCTGGAGGTAAGGCCCGGGTCATCCGGGCATCAGTTTTGTGCAGATTTTTGAAGAGTGCCTATTCAACCCCCTCTAGGCATCACAAGGTACTTTCATAGTTGGGGAAGCGGTGGCCAGAACGGGAGCTTACTAGCAGCACTTGAGCTCAGGACTGGTGTCAATAGGGGGTGAGATTCTTCAATCCCCTACCGAAGGGGCCATGGCCGACGACGGGAGGAAGTGGAGGGTGTAAAGGAGAGTGGGAGGAAGGTTCGCGCAGTGGTGTTCGGAGTAGGGATTTGGCTAGCATTCACCAGCGGTTGGAGGCGACGAGTGATGAACGGGCGGATACATAGGAACGAATGGATAAGATGGAGAGGAAGCAACAATTACTACAGAGAAGTTTTTTTAAATTTGGCTGGGCCTGTGGAACAGCTAGCGTCCGACGGATCGAACATCTACTTGCTAGCGTTACTGTTGTAAGATCTAGCGGGGCCAAATATTTGGGACTGATCACCAATTTTGGAGAGTAATCTATAGAGTGTTTTATTTTCCTTTTTTGTCTTAAGCCTTGTTACACTCCTCTTGTGTTGATTAATACAAATCTCGTGGGAGTTGGTGAAGTCAGGCACCTCTGCCGCGCTGGGACGACGCACTACTCTGGCGAACCTCGCGAGGAGGACGTCGCAACACGGCTGGAGGGGGGGTTCAGCAGCCCCCATGGGCTCCCCTGAGCCGGTAGCCCAAAGAGGACAGCCACTTCCTCCAAAGTCACCACCATCTCCCCCAGGGGAAGTGGAAGCTGTGCGTCTCGGGGCGCCACCAGTCCAGGAGCGCGCAAACCAGCTGGTAGTCGAAGCCAAAGCGCGACCTGCGCTCTGTCGGTCGCAAAACGGCCCGCATGAGGTCCCCCTCAACCAAGCGCGCTAGGGGAAGAAGCCCTGCTGCGTGTAGCCTGCACCAAAAAATGAAAATAAATATTAATTACGAATTTATGTGAGGAAATACAAAGATACGAAGGTGTCATATTACATACTTCAGACAACAGCCGGAGTGAAGCGGCATGTAGTGCCCCGAGCCTCTAGAACGCACGGTCCCTAACTCTGCCCCGCAGATCGTGGAGTGGTAGGACCGGTGCGCCCTGTCTGTCCGCTCGTCGAAGAGCTGAGGCAGCACGTACGACAGGGGCTCCCGAGGAGAACGAACAGCACTAACAAGGGGCTGTGGACCTGCCGCCTACTACTGAGCCCAGTTGCAAAAAAATGAAATATAAAGTAACACATAATTTCTAAGCATTTCCAAAGAATTTCTACAATTTCTAAAGTATTTCTAAGCATTTCCAAAGCAATACTACAAATTCTAAAGTATTACTGGCATTTTCTGAAGCATTTTTACAATTTCTATAGTATTTTTAGGAATTTACAAAGCATTTCTACAATTTCTATAGTATTTGTAGGAATTTCCAATGCATGTCTACAATTTCTATAGTATTTCTAGGAATTTTTAAAACATTTCTACAATTTCTATCGTATTTCTATAATTTCTAAAGTATTTCTAGGAATTTCTAAAATATTTCTATAAATTCCAGAGTATTTCTAAGTAATACCAAAGCATTTCTATAATTTATAAACTATTTCTATAATTTATAAACTACTTATATAATTTAAAAACTATTTATAAAGTATTTCTAGACTTTCAAATCTATTTCTAGATTTTTTCTAAGCTATTTCTATGATTTCTAAACTATTTCTTTATTTTCTAAACTATTTCTAGGAATTCTAAACTATTTCTACCGTATTTACTAAATATATGAGGAAAGTATTGGAAATATACCTGATGGACGCCGTAGAAGGCCACGAGGAAGAGAAGAGGAGAGGGGGAGGCGTAGCCGGCGGCCGCAAGGGCGTCAGCCCTTATATAGGCGTGGCCCAGCCACCGGTTGGAACGGCACTAGCACCAACTGCAAGTTGACAAGGCGGTAGGTGGCCAATGGTCGGTCAACCACCGTTTCAAACGGCGGTTGGACTCCTGCCGCCGGCCGTGGCGGTAGGTCCCTGGACATCAGGCCACGTGGTGGATGTCCCAACCGCCGTTTCAAAAGGCAGCTAGCATGGATTTACTGCCGTTTGAGGCGGCGGTAGGTACCTACCGCCTTTTGAAATGGCGGCACCGCCATTTCAAACGGCGGTTCGTGGCTATTTCTGCCAATGTTGAATTCGACTATTTATTTTCGTAAAATCGAAGAAATTTAAATATAAAAAAATTCGCAAAATCACAAACAAGCTTGCTATCGGTTTTAATTTCTTCATCTTAGCCCAGACATTGACCATCTCAAACGTGGTTGTGCGCATACATTGAAAAATTCCACAGTACAAAGATGATCTATTAATGGTTAATCATCCAACAAGTGGGAAAATAAAACTGAATCAGTTGCCTTTCTTGTTATACTGTACGGCAACCATCTCTGTCCTTCCAATTATTCTCGGCTGTTATAAGTTTGAGCTTTTAGTACTAACTAAAAGAGAGTTTGTTTTTAGAGGAAACAATTGTTTTGTTAGCAACAGAAACTCGTAGCTCACTAGCAGTCAGGATGTCTGTGGCCTGTGGGACGAGGAATGGTTTAAGATTCAGCCTAAAACCCTATAAGGGCTTGTTTGGGAAATGGAGGAATCAAGTGGATGGGAGAGGATTGAAGGGGATTTTGGGAAATTTTGACTTATAATGGAAATTCCTCCACCCCAATACCCTTCATTCCCATTCATTCCACTAATTCCCAAACAAGCCCCAAAGGATATTCAAATTTGAATTAGGAAGGTCCCATTTCACCTTTTCCACTGCCCCAGTTGGATCTATTTAAAACTGGTAAATCAACCCTCGGATGAACTTATTTATTTTCTTTTACCCCAGTGATAACAGAGGCATTTACAGTTACAGAGAAGGTAGCTCTATTCACAACATTTCAGCAGAGTTCATGTAAGGATATCACGGGCACTTTACAGACACAAGGCATGGACAGGTCGCCATGCCATTTCCACATATTACACGACAAAAGATTACACAGGGACCCCCAGTAATTAGCAGGCACTAGATTGATCATTAAGTGGACGGTTTTGCCCTAACCTGCAAACCGAGGGGCTCAGGCAACAGGCATACACATTTTTGACAATGTGCAGCTGTTACTGGACAGACAACACTTGCAGATACTGGAGACTCATCACTAACTGCGAAGGTCTAAATGAGTGATTAGGAGTTTAGGACATCTGAACTTTTTCTTTAATCTTCTGAAGTTCTTGTGTTTGCAGTTGAAGCTGGGGGAGGCTGCTGACCAGCTGCGTTCATCAGTTATCCAGTACAGCAGCAGCTGCAGCATCGTTCGTTCATCAGCACAGCGCCACCGCGCCGTCCGAAGTCGCCTGCAGCATCATGTACATGCCGGCCTGGTCGGTTAGCTCCGGCGTGTTCGCCGCCGCTGTCGCTGCGGCCACCGGCTCGATCACCGATAGCCTCTCCAGCAGCGCGGTGAGCGCCTCCCGCATCCAGTCGTACCGGCAGAGCTGGTAGGCTTCGGCGGGAGAGACCTGTTCCAGAATTCAGATAACGATCGTCGGTCAGCATCAGCGTGTGCCACTTGTGTTTCGGATGAACTTTGAGATGTAGAGCCCGCGTCCCCTCTGACAGAGTGGCTACTCACCCATCGTCGGCTGTGGGTGTCCTGCTCCGGCCATGAGTCGAGCTCATCGGTGACCTCCATGGCGAAGATGTAGCCCTTGCAGGCTCCCCTTGGGCTGGTGCTGTTCTGGCTACTCTTGCTCTTGAACACCCAGTGTCCCAATGCAGCTCTCTGGTGTTCAGCGACAACAAACAGATGGAAATGATCGTCAGCCATCTGAAATGAATATTGCAAGTTGCATGAGCATGACCCATAAGCATTTGTCAGTTAGTTATGAAAACAATTTCATAGTTGAATCGAGGAACAGAACCATAATGGTATAAATGCAGAAACCAAATGCAGAATGAATCGATGGGTGCAGGGGCTCACTGTAGGGCATACAGGAAACACACCACATGCATAGTGGTTGGGGGCAATGCAAAAAATAGCAGCATATTGACTCGGATCCGGGACGAAATCAATCCCCAACGGCGAGCCGAGCCAACTGACGAAGTACGCAAGAAATAGGGGGCGGACAATAATATACTTTACGCCCAGATCTTGTCAACTAGAAAATCACAATGATTTAGGGGGGATATCGCGTTATAAAAACCCGGCTAACGACATGATTTATCACAATATTATAGATTCGTTGCAAACCACCAAGCAAGTGAGGTGCTGCTGCTGCTGCCGCCGCCGCTAACGCTAATGCTGTCGCTAGAGGATGCTATGCAATGCGCCAATGCCTGAGGTCTGAAGAGAAACTTCCCTGTCCCTTTACCTGTCGTGCATCATAGTCGCTGTCAGCCTAGGGAGCTGTCATTGAGGCTGTGTGCTAAGGGCTAAATGAGCTTCTCTGATTGGGCCTTGGGGATGTTAACCTCACCCTAAATTACTACTAGTACCGTTGAAGAGCTTTCGAGTTGGCAAATCATCCACGGAATAGCTCCAAATTGTGGCGTTAAATTACTGCGGGGGGTCGGAATTTCCCCCCGGAAACGACAGCGAATAGTGGCGTTGCCGCGATCATCAACCGCATACTTTTCGGGATTAAGACAGCATTTAATTTTCGAGAACATCTTAGCCACGCACGTTCACAACAAAAATAAAACTGCAGGGGATGCTATCACTAGATGGGTCAGGATCATTTGTTTAATGGGGACGCTAAAGGATTAGAATCTACTGGCCGTAAGAACGTTTGGAGTTCAGAGGCAGGGAAGCCAGGAACTGTGAATGACACTGCATGGCAGGTGAATTAGCAGAGGTGAATGGGGAGGAGGAGGAGGCATTGGTGGCGTACGTTGACGACGCCCTTGACGCCGGCCTCCTCCATGGCCTCGCGACACGCCGCCTGGTACACGTCCTCGTCGTCCTCCCACCCTCCCTGCGCCAAGAACAGAGCAAGCTGTGAGCGGCCGAGCGGCGCCTTGGCCTGAAGCGAATCGATCAATGGTTGCGGCCACGTACCTTGGGGAAGACCATGTCGGCCCGGTTAGGCGTGGAGATCATGAGCACCTCCACCTCCGCCGGGTCGCCGCCGGGGCTGCTGCACGGGTTGCCCTCGTCGCCGCCCTTTGTCTTCACCCGGTAAGGCACGCACCTGACCGATGCCAAAGTTGGTTGCATTTCCCCCAGCAAGTTGCAATTCTAATTCAGTGACGACAGTCCTGAATGATATCCATGAAAGGCAAGCAGAGGGCATGCACTGACCCGGCGACGAGGCGGAACTCGTTGTCGTAGCGCTGCTTGAGGCGGCCCTTCCTGGCCTCCGCCACCGCGTCGGAGGACATGGCCGCCGCTGCGCAGTCGCCGCAGGCAACGCCGGACATTTCAGAGGTTGTTTCGCACCACGCCGGAAAGCCCACGAGAAGAAATGGAGGAGCAGAGCACGGCAGGAGAAGAAGGGGACACAGCCGCAGCGACAGGAAGGGCTCACCTTTGCCTTATAAAAAGCGCGCGGACGATCAACAGAACAGGGACAGGACAAGCGGCCGGGGAGGAGAGGGAGGAAGGGAGAGGAATGCGACGTTAGCTCAGCTGTTGCCGGTGGCAGCAAGCCCGCGACGGGAGGCAGGGTGGTGATGGCGGCAATGACGCCACGATCTTATCCCCACCAGAGAAATGGGAAAAGCCGCGAGGAGAAAGCTGCTGACGCGAGGGGGGAAGAGACAAAGAGCGCACAGGGGCCAGGGGGTGCGAGGCGATTGGCTGGCCCAAGGCTTGGAGAAGAGGAGGGGCTGTGGCTGTGGCGATAAGCGCCTATAAAGCCTGGCTATAAATGGCGCGCTCTGCGTTCGCGCCTCAGGGCAGGAGGAAGTCAGCGTGAGCCGAGCTGCCTTCGCCGTCGCCGCTGTCATTGCCTGCGCCACCACCGACCGCCCGCGACCGTCTCCCAGCCCGACACTGGCGCACCGTTTTTCACCTTTATTTGTTCTCTCTATGTAGAGAGGTTCAGGTTTTATTTGGGAACACAATAATCTAGTACAATCTTCACGTGGTGCCAAAAAATCAAGGGACTCCATATTTGTACCAAGTCAAACTATTCTAAATGTGAACCGAATTTCTAGGTTGAGGGATAACATGCTCCCTCCTTCTGTTCAAAAAAAACCCACACTCCATAAAAATGACTTTCTGCAATTTTTCAGATAGATTAGTGATGAATGAAAAAGGATGCATATACCTTTTGTTAGTACAGTTGTCACACCCTGAAATTTCCAATTTCAGGATGTGAATAAAGAGATTAATTAAATAACAATTTTCTCATAATTTTAAAACATTTCCAACATTTATTTTCTTTAGAGGGAATATAGTATAGGGAAAACCTTTGTTTGTTTTTCGGAAATTAAATAAATGATTGAGTGAGTGTTGCATTCATGCCGATGCATCTAGTGGTTCATGAGTGCAAAAGCTTTTCAAAATGCGTTTAGGAGTTGTCCTAACTCTCCTGAGAATTTTCCGGATTTTTCTGGAATTTATTCTCATTTTCCTTAAGCTATTTCTATTTATTAGAAGGCTCTACAATATTTTTCTTGAACACCAAATACTTTATTTGGATTGTTCATGTCCCAATGTGTCTCTGGAAATTTTCCTATAATTTTTGGGATTTTCTGAGTATTTTTAGTGCCATAAAACATTTTTCTAGATTTGTTTTTGCACCGAAAAGAATTTCAGGAAAAAAGGAAATCTAATTCTTCCTTCCTGGGCCGAGCCCGAAGGCCCGAGCCGCATCCACCCGCCCGGCCGTCGGCCGGCGGGGCCCATCCGGCCGGCGGCCATGGCCGCACGGCCGGGACGCCCGTGCCGCCGCCGCCGGACCCTTGCCTTGGCATGCGCGCCACGGACCGCGCCCGCCCGTGCCCCTATATAGCGCGCCCGGCCCCCGCGTGCCCTAGCCGCCGCCGCCCGCAACGCGCCCCACGCCCTTGCACGGCCCGCCGGCCGGTGCGCCGCCGCCGCCCGATTCTCCGCCTCCGTCGATCTCCCGGACAAACGAGCATCACCTCGAGCATCCTCCTGCCGAGACGAACCCGTTCCGCCGTTTCCCGTCGCAAGTTGGCCACCGAAGCGCCGCCGTCGCTTGCAACCGCCGCCGGCCGACCCTGATTCACACCGACGAGCTGCCGCCGTCGTCTTCCGACCAAGATAAGCAGCCCCGTGTGATCCCCTCTCCTTCCTCCTCGTTTTCCCCAGCTCGCCGAGCTCCTCGCTGTCCCGAATGCCGACACCACCATTCCTCAAGCCGCCAGCGGAAGCTCCTCCCTGTCTCCTCTCCGTTTGAAAGGAGGAAGATGACAGTTTTGCGAAAAACTCCCTGAAGAACTCCATAACCCTTGGATCTAATCTGTGTCTAGTGAATCTTGCTCATAACCCTTGCAAAGACCCCACCTCCTGCACATAAACCCTTCCTGTCAGTTTTGCAAGTAAACCCTCGGGTTTCTATACATAATTATGTATGTGCCCCTGTCTTTTCGCAGTAAACCCCCTTGAAGTTCCTGATCTCTGCATCTAGGTCCCTTGATCTTTAAAAGTCCATATCGTTCTTGTTTTTGCTCCGTTTTAATCCGTTCAAATTGCGTTAGGTCCATAATAATGCAAAGTACGTGTTAGAAGGGAGTTTTCATCATGTTGGTTTTCTGAAAATAAATTTAATATTAATTTTAATTACTGCCTTGTTAAATATGCCTTTCCAAATAAAAGCAATCTATATACCGTTTTTCATAATCAATATTAATTTGAGTAATGTTTATTTCACATGTTTTTCTGAATAAAATCTAATCAGAACTTTTACTCGGTTTTCCATAAGTCAAATATTAATTTTCTTAATGATTAATTAACTTTTATAATTAAAAGTTGATTAGGCTTTTACTCTGGCTTTATAAATAAAAGTTAATTTTGATTAATACCAATGTAATGTTGTTTTTAATAATAATATGATCTACTCAAAAAGTTACGTTTAGATTATTCATATAGTTTACCTTTTCTAAGTTAAATGTTTAATTGGTATAATTTATACATAAATATTTATAAATAAAACTTGGCTAGGTTCTTTCTTCTACTGTTTAGCAAAAAAAGTTTAATTTGCTTTAATGTTAACTTATGGTACTTTTTCCTTGTAAAGATACCCTATACATATGTTTTGCTAATTAAAACAAACCTAAGCTTATAGTCTTTTATGTTTATAGATGCAATTCGTTCGATAGACGTTCCTTATCAAGCTCGACCTCAGTGTGATCTTTCCGGTCCTTGCTCAATCTTCCACACCCATCTCCTTAAAGTTAACCAAGCCTTTTGTAAGGAATCGGATGCTCGTTAGCCTAAGAGGGGGAGGGGGTGAATCAGACAACTTAAAACCTTATCCTATGGCTTCACTAAATTTACACAAAAGTAAACTAGAACATACTATCTATATGTGCAACTAGGTTGTTCAAGTGTGAAACTCCCATCCCAAAAGAAGGTTTGCAACCTATAGCCAATCCTAGCATGACACTACTCTAGGAAAGTAGAGGTAAACAAAGATTGCAATAGAGTAAATGCAGAAACGTAAAGGGGAGGAGAGGAAGCAAACTCTTTACACGCGATTTATCCCGTGGTATCGGTAGGCACTAAGCCACCCCTAGTCCACGTTGTTGAAGCACTCACACAAGAGTATTGCTTCCCGGTCACCAAGTCTCCCCCAAGAGCACCACTTGACTCGCCACAAAGGCTAGCCACTTAGGCACTTGCCAAGCTCCCATGGTCACCTTGATGCCACCTCCACTAAGGAGCTTCTCCACCAAGGAAGGGGGTCTCCGCGTCCCCCACACAAAGTGTCCTCGCCGCTCCACACCAAGCCGGAGAGTCGATGACGATTGCCGGTGAGCCACTTAGGCCCCAAGGCTTCCAGCGAACCTTGTACAACTCGATTCACTCAAGAATCACCGCACAAGGTTGGCACAACCTTGTGCTCACTCAGCTCTAAGCTAAGCCTAGCACTAAGCACATACACAAAGCATATGCAAGTCTAAGGATGAGCAATTAAGCACTTGGATGGATTGGATATGATCATGAATGTGTCTTGAACTCCTCTGCACTTCCACACAATCCAGCAACCTCAAATGGGTGAGTGGAGGGGGTATAAATAGCCCAAGGCATAAAACTAGCCGTTGGCTAACAGCCACTGAAAATAGTACCGTCGGATGATCCGACGCTATATTTTCCACGGCGTCGGTTCATCCGGTGCCCCTCCCACGTCACGTAGCCGTTGAGGTTCTCTGACACAACTACTTCGACGCTATGCACCGACGGTGTGTCGGATCATCCGGTGCTGAAGACTCCGCGCTCAAGTCGCCTCTGTTAGCTTCCACTTGACCGTCGGATAGACTGACGCTTCATTTTGACCAAGGCGTCGGATCATCCGGTGCTGAAGGCTTCGTCTTGGCGCGTCTCTGTATGAATTTAAACTGAGTGTCGGATAGACCGACGGTGTCCCCACTTAGACCGTCGGATCATCCGGTGCTACTGTCTTCCTTGCTCTTCCTCTACAACTCGTCCGACGCATCTAGAAATTGGACCGTCGGTTCATTCGACGGTACCTAGGGTTTGACCCTGTGCACCAACTCGTCCGACGATTGCACCGACGCTTGTTATTGAGAGACTGTCGGTTCATCCGACGGTGTCTTTTCTTTTCCTTTTCTTGCTCGGTTTTCACCCTTGTTTTTCTCATTTTTGTATGTAGTTTTCTTGCATCCTTGGGACCTAGAAATGTCTACAAAGACATGCTAAAACAATAATGTTAGTCCCAGTGATCATGTTGTCATGAATCACCAAAATCAAACTCGAACTAATGGCATATGAGGCCATGTTCGCTACAATCTCCCCCTTTTTAGTGATTTATGACAACACAACCAAAGCAAGCATAAATTTGCAAGAATTGACAAAATTAGAACAACTTACACTTGCTTGGATGCTTACCATCATCCAAACTCCCCCTAGATCAAACTTCCCCCTTTTTGATCTTCATGTTCACATTCTCCCCCTTTGGTCTCATATCCTTTAAACCACTTGTAAGTATCCTTGAAACCACTTGTAAGCTTAAGCCACAAGCATGCTTTGGTCTCACATTCTCCCCCTTTGGAATAAAATCTCCAAAAAGTCCCAAAGCAAATGGGTCCAAGGAAACTAGCAAGACCTAGCAACCATAGCTCAAAGGAGAAATGTTAAATGCAAGGGAGAAAGCAGCATGAACCATGATCCATATGTATGATATCAATGAAGATACCACATGTAAAAAATGACTAAGGTGGATCACAAGCTCATGAGACTAGCATTATACAACCTAAGCTCCCCCTAAGTGTGTGCACGAAAAGGATACCACTTGTAAGACAAGGGTAGCGAGAAACAAGTGCACAACAACAAACTTGAAAGACAAGGAAGCTTAGAGCATATCATGCAATGAGGTAGCTTAAAGGACAAGAGATAAGACAAATGGGTTCTTGTTACGTTACCACTTGTAGTATCACTTGTAGTCTTTTGATCATTGCATACCTCCGGGGGATGATCCTCTCTACCTTGTTGGCACCACATCGAGATGCGCCACTTGAAAATGATATCACTAGGTGACACCACTTGGAAGAAGCTTGCATAGAAGACACTTGGGGTACCATAAGGATTAGGAATGTATGAGTACATTACCTTTGAACTTATACACATAAGCTCGCAAGGACATGGCTCAATAGTATGAAGCTCATATTGCTATTTTCACTCTTTTAGAGATGTTAGATCACATTGAGAGTGAAATAGCATTCTCTTAAAATGAAGTACCGCACCGGAACGCGTCGCTAAGGGACTACATAAGATAAGCTAGAAACAATGTTAGTCCCATAACCAAACCATAGGATGAACTCCCCCTAAATGTGTGCATTTAGTGTTTGAATCACCAACCGAATGTATGCACATTGTTTATGACAACAAAAGGGAAGCTAACCCTATAGCTTGCTCATGATTGAAAGAGGTATATATGAAAACATGCACCATGAAAGAACAAGTGTAGCTTTCTCACACACTAGTCAAACCATGTAGATTGCTCCTGGGTTAGCATATGACACAAGCAACCTACCATATGTAAACATTGCAACAAATGCAACCTAAACAAGGCAATGGAGCTACAATGATGCAAGAGATAGGTACTAGTTTCCATTACCTCAACCGGGGAACTTGGGCAACACATGTCCAATTTGCAAGTTTGGCTTATAGGCTTGAATCTTCTCATCTTGATTGTACCAATCCTCCCAAGTACCCGCACTAAAGGCCTTCAAGTGGCCTTTGGAACCCAAACCATTTGAGGCCCCTTCATGTTGATGATGACTTCCTTGGGCACCCAAATCGGTTGGTTCCATCCTCGCTCTTCCTTCATCTTCCCAACCTTGTGTGCAACCACCTTGCCCTTAGCCTTCTTCTTGATGACGTAGGTGTTGCTCTTGGTCTTGTTCTTGCGATTGGGATTGGTTTAGATGAGGGAGCTCTTGATGGTGGGCTTCAACTTCTTCTTTGCGCCCTTGTCCATCTTCTTGACAAATTGAGGGCATTTGTAGAACTTGTGCCCTTCTCCATGACACTTGTAGCAAGTCACGGTTGCACCCTTCTCAAGCTTCTTCACCATGAACTCACGGTTATCTTGAGAAGGTTGGACTTTGCTCTTCATGTCTTGAGAGATGTCCACTCGTTCCTCATCGTTCTTGCCTTTGCCCATCAAGTTTGCCAACCTCTCTCGGAGCCATTTCACTTCTTGCTTGAGCTCATCATTTTCCTTGCCTATGAGATAATTACATGTTTCTACAACAACATTCTCATGGCAAGATGGTGAGCAAGATTCATCAATTAAATCAATGCAAGAAGTTGAAGCATCTACCTTGGAGATAGGAATTGCACAAGGAATAGATGTTTCATCAAGCTCAAAGGAATTACTTGTTTTAGTCTCATTGCTCTCAAGCTTATATTTTAGCTCATCACACTCCTTGCTAAGCAATTTGAATTTGCACAACAAATGTTCATAATTTGTAGCAAGGGTGGCATTAAGATCATTGAGAGCATTGAGTTCTTTAATTTCATTAGCTTGTTTATCAAGCATTCCTTTTTGCTCATGGACTAGCTCAACAAGATCATTAAGAGAGGTGGTGTCGGATTCATCATCACTTACATTGCTTTCCATACCTTTGGCCATAAGGCACATGTGTGATGATGAAGGACCTTGCATGAAGCGGGTGGTGAAGTTCTTTCTTGATTCATCGCTTGAGCTAGAAGAACTTGATCCACCACTTGTCCACTCACGGATGGCTATAGTTGCTTCTTGCCTTGGTCTCCTCTCCTTGACCACCTTCTTCTTGGGCTTGTGCTCGATCTTGGTGAACTTGATGTGTTGATGATGACGCCCTTCTCTCAAGTGGATGTTGTAGCCGTATATGTTGACTTTCTTCACATACTTGAAGATCTTCTTCACGTACTCGGCCACCATAGATTCAACCTCTTCATCACTTGAGGAATCTTCATTGTCACCATCATCATCATCATCCTCACTTGAGCTTCCATGAGTAGCCATTCTACTCAACACCTTCCCTTGTTGGCTTGAGAGAGCATGGCTTGTGGTTGGAGAAGATGGTTCTTGGGGCTTTTCTTGGGGCGCCTTCTTTGACTTGGGCATTAGTTGAAGCTCATGTGCCATGATCTTGCTCAAGATATGCGATGGCTTCAAATCTTCGAGCTTCTTCTCATAGATGATTGCCTTCACCAAGTCATAATCGGGCTTCCGGAGACTTTGAAGGATCTTGCGGTTGATGTTCAAGTCCATGATGTCCTTCACACCTAAAGCATTGATCTCATTGACAAGCACATTTAGGCGTGAGTACATAGATTCAGCATTTTCATTTTCAAGTTGCTTAAAGCTATTGAATTCCTCAAGGAGACAATCGTAGCGTTCATTAGCAACTTCTTTTGAACCCTCATTTTGCTCCTTGATGGTTTTCCATAGCTCATGGGCATTTTCACAAGTAAAAACTCTATTGAAAACGCCTAAATATAGTGAGGACAAAATGATACTCTTAGCAATTACATCAAATTGCTTTTCCTTTCTAGTACCATTTTTCATGCCCTCATCGGTAACTCTCCAAACATCAAGATCCTTTGCTTGGAGATCGGCCTCCATGAGAACCTTCCACCGAGGATAGCCCGTGCCATCGAAATGTGGAGCCAAACCTATGGTATCCACCCCTTTCATTCCTCTAAAGAGCAACTCACTAGGCGGTGAAGCCTGACCGTTCCAATGAGTCGGTTTTCACAATTTACCAATCGAGTTGGTGTTTCCTTGTGAAGGAAGTGAGTCCTGGCTCTGATACCACTTGTAAGGAATCAGATGCTCGTTAGCCTAAGAGGGGGAGGGGGTGAATTAGGCAACTTAAAACCTTATCCTATGGCTTCACTAAATTTACACAAAAGTAAACTAGAACATACTATCTATATGTGCAACTAGGTTGTTCTAGTGTGAAACCGTAACACCCGAAAATTCCATCACAATAAAATATTGTTAGCAACATGGTTTAGTTTTATTTTCTAAGGATTTAATAAATTTGAATAAATAAATTTGCCTTTAATTAAATTAAACATCATTTAATAATTAGAATCACCCAAGTGTTTGTGCATCATAATTGAAATGCATGAGTTTTGTTTGTGGTTTGATTTTAAAAGTCTTAAAAAGAAAATATTTGTGAGAAAGTCCTTAAAATAGTTGTGAAAAGAGTTTGAGGAAATTGGTGTAAAAGCTTGAAAAAAAAATGAAGGTTTGAATTTTAAAAAAAAAAGGTTGAAAAGTTGTAAAAATGATTTGTGAAAAGTCTTAAAATAGTTGAGTAAATTTGTGTTAAAATTTGTGTTTGAAAAGTTGAAAAGATTTGAATTTGAATTTGGATTTGAAAAGAAAAGAAAAAGAAAAAAAAAAAGAAAAACAATCAACCCAACCCGGCCTCCCGCCCCGGCCCACAACAACTTTCGGCCCAAGCGGCCCACTTTGCACCCGCCTCCCTCCCTCTCCCCCTCTCACCCGCCGACGTGTGGGGCCCACACGTCGGGGGCTTCCCCTACCTCCGGCCCGGCCGCCCCCCCCCTTCTTGCCCGCGCCGCCGCCGGTGTCTCCATCCCCGGCGCCGCCTTCCCCGCACCCCCGGCGCCGCCTCCTCGCCTTCCCGCGACGCTCCGCCTCCCCACCGCACTCATCCACCGCCCCTTCCTCTCCCAAAACGGCACGCACCGAGCCGCCACCGCACCCGCACGCCATTAATGGCGCCGGCCGCCCACCGACCTCGCCGCCACCGCCTCGGCCACCCTCTCCACTTCCCCCTCCGCCCCTATAAAATGCGGCACCATCCCCCGCACCACCCGCACCACTCTCCCTCCTTTTTCCCCGCGCGCGGCACCGCCACCCCGTGGAGGCCGCCGGAGCTCCGCCCCCTCGCCGTCGATCTCCTCCGCCGGCGCCCCTAGCTCCCTTCCAAGGCCTCCCGGTGAGTTCCCCGCCTCCTCCTCTTTCTCCCGGTGCTTTCCCCGCCGCGAATGGTGCCCGGGAGCCCCGTATGGCCTCCTCCGGCGAGCCCCCGCCGCGCGCGCGCGCCGGGCGCCGCCGCCGGCCGCGGCCGCCCGCCGCCGCCGCCGCCGCCCGACGCCCACACGCCACCGCGGCCGTCCGATCTAAATCCACGGCCCGGCATTAAAAGATCTCATACCCCTTGGGTCCGGTCCACCGTGGACCATGGACCGGGTCCACGGGCGCGGTCCACGCGCGCGCGTCACGCCGACGTCACCACTCGCGTCGGCACGGCCGCAGCAAGCCGCCACGTGTCGCTCCCTTGGCTCACCCGCCGGCTGTTTGGCGGTTTTGCGTAAAGAACCCCGATGTTTCGGAATTTACAAATAAACCCTTCCACCTATATAAAAGCCTTTCAATCGGTGTCCTTTTCCTTACACTTAGGCCCCTGCGGTCCTTAGATTTCATGTTTAATAGCCTATCCTTAACCTTTTACATGTTAGACCTCCTAGTTTCACACATATTTATGTTTAGGTCCCCGAAATCTTCCGGAAAACCCCCTAAACTTCCAGTTCTTTTACAATTTAGTCCCTGAACCTTGTTTCAGCCATAACTTTTCCATCCTAGCTCCGTTTTACGCGTTCTTGATGTCCATGCGATCGTCTCTCCGAGCCCGTCATTTCTAAAAGCTTGTTTTAGTCTTTTGGTAATGTTTGATGTATTGTTTTATTTATTGTATGTTTTCTTGCATGATCGTAGCCAACACGCCGTTCGAGGAAGTTCAAGTGCAGAGCTTTGCAGATAAGGAAAGTATCTTATCGTTGGAGAAAGGCAAGTGACCCTAACCATCCTTCTACCTATGCTTTAATCAAGAACACTATAAATTAATCGGAACATGGAGAACCACCCGGGAAAATAGTGCAACCACAGTCCATATGGCTCGGCTTAGCCAATTAATTAGGTGTGCGATTGATCTGATGGCCCTTTTCCGAAAGGAGCGAGGGGGGATCCGGGTTGCGGGGGTATAGCCCGGTCCTTTTGGGGTAGCAGCCTTTGCTAAGGTGCCGACCACTAGGGAGGGTTATGGTCCGCCCCGATCCGTAACTATGCGGGTCGTTAGTCTTTTGCATATCTTTGTAAAGGCTTCGTAGCGTCCCTATGCAATCACACCTCGGAAGTGTGGTATTGTGCTCGATCGGCACATGCGTGGTTGGGTTCAAAGTTCTTTGGAACTTTTACGCGAACCGTGGGAAAAGTGTGCAACCTCTCGCGAGAGTGTTAAGGCGATCGATCGGCCGTGCTCACGGTCAAGAGCGGCACGGACCCTCACATGATTAATTGAACTTAAAGATGGATTAATATTGCTTTCCGGTTATTTCGTGGCCTTGCCGCGTACCAACCATAAGTGTACTCATCCTTGCTTACGCCGTTCGGAGAAGAACCCCGGAGTGGAGCACTTCACCGACTACGAGGAGTTCGAGGATGCGGTCAACCGGTCGGATGCTCGTGGAAGATGAAGATGGAGTCGCGTCTTCATAGTTATCGTTGTTCGTGTAAAGACCTTTGTGTCTACCATCGTGAGTGTAATAAAAGTTAATAAACCTTTTCTCGTACGTTTTGAGCGAGTGTCTTGTGATATTACACTCATGAGTCTATCATATGTGTGATATTTTGATCCCGGCACACATATGAGATGCATTCGGTTTTCTACGGAAAATCGGGTGTGACAGAGTGGTATCGAGCATTGTCGATCGTAGGAGCGGCCTCAGATAGAAACGGTCGAGATTAAGGACTCTCTTTCTAGGAAGCCCTTCTAACATTCAAAATATCTTATTTACGCTTAAAAAAAATATTTTATTCTTTATTCTTTATCAAAATCATATCTTTTGTTTTCTTCTACACTGAGTCTGATTCTTGATCTTCCACCTTGAACTACCACACGTGTTTTACAGGATAGATTCTTAGGTTGCCTACCCTTCTACCAGTTTCGTTTCGATAGAGCCGTTCTTGTGAGGACGTGCGATGTTAATGCTTGTTGATTGTAAACATGCATGATTTGGATCTTTGACTTGATTGAAATGTTTTTGTGGAGTGATGGCCACAAATACATCAATAAAATAATTAAAGTTAAAATTTGAATCTTAGCCCCTCTCTCTCGATTCACCTTTATCTTCCCGTCGGAAAACTTTTCTCTCTAACAATCAAATGGTAAACGTCGGGTCGGGGGCTGGACGGACAGATATTCCGTTCGTCATCAATCGACTGAATCAAGTTCCCTCCTTCACAAGAATTAGCAATGGATCCCACGATGCGGCAGTTCTTTACGGAACGGATGCGGTTGATTCGAACCTCACCGCCACCGTCCCGGAATCTACAAGCACGGCAGAACCGCCCACCACCACAAGGACCTCCACCACCTCCACCACCGGTGAACAAGCATAGAGAATTCATGAGCCACAACCCGCCCACTTACTCTCATTCGTAGATCCCCTCGATGCCAATGATTGGCTCAAGACCATCAACAAGATGCCGAATATCACCCAATGCAATGATCGTGAGAAGGTTTTGTATGCCTCGGGACGTCCGGGAAGGTGCGGCCGCCGATTGGTGGGATGCTTACACCGTCGCACATGCTTCGCCGCCGACACCATTACCCGGCGGGAGTTCCGGGGAGAGTTTTCGTACACATCACATCCCGGCAGGTGTGAAGAAGCCGAAGAAGAAGGAATTTCTAGCTCTAAAGCAAGGCAACATGACGGTTAGTGAGTATCCGGATCGGTTTACTCATTTGTCCCGCTATGCACCGGATGAAGTCAACACGGATGCCAAGAGACAAGAACGCTTTCTCGATGGTTTGATAGGGCCACTTAACTATCGGTTGCGAGCCACACATTTCTTAACTTTCGGATGTTGCTCAATAAGGCTATAGGCTTGGAGAATAAACGCAAGGAACTTCGTGAACGAAGCGCAAGTTTCAATCTCGGGGACGAGTCTAGCAAGTAACACCCGCCCTCGTTACAACTCATCGCAAGACTCTCGGTTTCGTTCTAGCACACCGGGCGAGAGGCCATGGACAGAGTCGGCGGTATCGTTCGTTTGATGAACCCGAAGAATCCAACCCAATGACACCTCGGGCTCCAAATCCTCATCGAATCGCTCGGGTGCACCAAGAAGGAACACTACTCCAGTTCACCCCAAGGTGGATGCTTCAAGCGCGGAGAATTAGGACACTATGCTAGTATTTGCCCTCGGCGTAATATGCGGACAACCCGGAGAGATAACGAGAGGTCAACGGAACAATATGCATGGTAGGGTGAACCATGTGACAGCCGAAGAAGCTCAAGGAGACAAAAATGTTGTGCTTGGTACGTTTCTTATCAACTCTGTACCTGCAACAGTTTTATTTGATTCCGGGGCATCACATTCATTTATTACTGAACGATTCGTGACAAAGCATGATGTACCCAAGAGTTCCATGAAGACACATTTGCTAATTAGTTCCCCAAACGGTGAAATGAAATCCACATATGTATGCCCACAGGTCAATCTTAAGATCGGAGAGATAGATTTTGAAGCAGACTTAGTGATTCTAACATCCAGTGGAATAGATGTGATCCTTGGTATGGATTGGTTAAGCAAGCATGATGGAATCATTTTGTGTGCCAAGAAGTCGGTGCTCTTAACTACCCCGCAAGGAGATAGGATTGAGTTTGCCGCTACAAGCCCGAAGAAGAAGGAGAAGTGAACAAGCTCGTGATAGTAACCCATCATCTATCAAGAACATCTTGTATCTCCTCTTGTTTCCCGATCCCTCCGAATCTCGGGACGAGATTCTTTTTAAGGGGGTAGGATTTGTAACACCCGAAAATTCCATCACAATAAAATATTGTTAGCAACATGGTTTAGTTTTATTTTCTAAGGATTTAATAAATTTGAATAAATAAATTTGCCTTTAATTAAATTAAACATCATTTAATAATTAGAATCACCCAAGTGTTTGTGCATCATAATTGAAAAGCATGAGTTTTGTTTGTGGTTTGATTTTAAAAGTCTTAAAAAGAAAATATTTGTGAGAAAGTCCTTAAAATAGTTGTGAAAAGAGTTTGAGGAAATTGGTGTAAAAGTTTGAAAAAAAAAATGAAGGTTTGAATTTAAAAAAAAAAAGGGGGTTGAAAAGTTGTAAAAATGATTTGTGAAAAGTCTTAAAATAGTTGAGTAAATTTGTGTTAAAATTTGTGTTTGAAAAGTTGAAAAGATTTGAATTTGAATTTGGATTTGAAAAGAAAAGAAAAAGAAAAAAAAAAGAAAAACAATCAACCCAACCCGGCTCCCGCCCCCGCCCACAACAACTTTCGGCCCAAGCGGCCCACTTTGCACCCGCCTCCCTCCCTCTCCCCCTCTCACCCGCCGACGTGTGGGGCCCACACGTCGGGGGCTTCCCCCTACCTCCCGGCCCCCCCCCCCCCCCTTCTTGCCCCGCGCCGCCGCCGGTGTCTCCATCCCCGCGCCGCCTTCCCCGCACCCCCCGGCGCCGCCTCCTCGCCTTCCCCGCGACGCTCCGCCTCCCCACCGCACTCATCCACCGCCCCTTCCTCTCCCAAAACGGCACGCACCGAGCCGCCACCGCACCCGCACGCCATTAATGGCGCCGGCCGCCCACCGACCTCGCCGCCACCGCCTCGGCCACCCTCTCCACTTCCCCCTCCGCCCTATAAAATGCGGCACCATCCCCCCGCACCACCCGCACCACTCTCCCTCCTTTTTCCCCGCGCGCGCACCGCCACCCCGTGGAGGCCGCCGGAGCTCCGCCCCCTCGCCGTCGATCTCCTCCGCCGGCGCCCCTAGCTCCCTTCCAAGGCCTCCGGTGAGTTCCCCGCCTCCTCCTCTTTCTCCCGGTGCTTTCCCCCGCCGCGAATGGTGCCGGGAGCCCCGTATGGCCTCCTCCGGCGAGCCCCCCGCGCGCGCGCCGCCGGCGCCGCCGCCGGCCGGCCGCCCGCCTGTCGCCGCCGCCGCCCGACGCCCACACGCCACCGCGGCCGTCCGATCTAAATCCACGGCCCGCATTAAAAGATCTCATACCCCTTGGGTCCGGTCCACCGTGGACCATGGACCGGGTCCACGGGCGCGGTCCACGCGCCCGCGTCACGCCGACGTCACCACCTCGCGTCGGCACGGCCGCAGCAAGCCGCCACGTGTCGCTCCCTTGGCTCACCCGCCGGCTGTTTGGCGGTTTTGCGAAAGAACCCCGATGTTTCGAATTTACAAATAAACCCTTCCACCTATATAAAAGCCTTTCAATCGGGTCCTTTTCCTTACACTTAGGCCCCTGCAGTCCTTAGATTTCATGTTTAATAGCCTATCCTTAACCTTTTACATGTTAGACCTCCTAGTTTCACACATATTTATGTTTAGGTCCCCGAAATCTTCCGGAAAACCCCCTAAACTTCCAGTTCTTTTACAATTTAGTCCCTGAACCTTGTTTCAGCCATAACTTTTCCATCCTAGCTCCGTTTTACGCGTTCTTGATGTCCATGCGATCGTCTCTCCGAGCCCGTCATTTCTAAAAGCTTGTTTTAGTCTTTTGGTAATGTTTGATGTATTGTTTTATTTATTGTATGTTTTCTTGCATGATCGTAGCCAACACGCCGTTCGAGGAAGTTCAAGTGCAGAGCTTTGCAGATAAGGAAAGTAGCTTATCGTTGGAGAAAGGCAAGTGACCCTAACCATCCTTCTACCTATGCTTTAATCAAGAACACTATAAATTAATCGGAACATGGAGAACCACCCGGAAAATAGTGCAACCACGGTCCATATGGCTCGGCTTAGCCAATTAATTAGGTGTGCGATTGATCCGATGGCCCTTTTCCGAAAGGAGCGAGAGGGGGATCCGGGTTGCGGGGGGTATAGCCGGTCCTTTTGGGGTAGCGACCTTTGCTAAGGTGCCGACCACTAGGGAGGGTTATGGTCCGCCCCGATCCGTAACTATGCGGGTCGTTAGTCTTTTGCATATCTTTGTAAAGGCTTCGTAGCGTCCCTATGCAATCACACCTCGGAAGTGTGGTATTGTGCACGATCGGCACATGCGTGGTTGGGTTCAAAGTTCTTTGGAACTTTTACGCGAACCGTGGGAAAAGTGTGCAACCTCCGCGAGTGTTAAAGCGATCGATCGGCCGTGCTCACGGTCAAGAGCGGCCGGACCCTCACATGATTAATTGAACTTAAAGATGGATTAATATTGCTTTCCGGTTATTTACGTGGCCTTGCCGAGTACCAACCATAAGTGTACTCATCCTTGCTTACGCTGTTCGAGAGAAGAACCCCGGAGTGGAGCACTTCACCGACTACGAGGAGTTCGAGGATGCGGTCAACCGTCGGATGCTCGTGGAAGATGAAGATGGAGTCGCGTCTTCATAGTTATCGTTGTTCGTGTAAAGACCTTTGTGTCTACCATCGTGAGTGTAATAAAAGTTAATAAACCTTTTCTCGTACGTTTTGAGCGGTGTCTTGTGATATTACACTCATGAGTCTATCATATGTGTGATATTTTGATCCCGGCACACATATGAGATGCATTCGGTTTTCTACGGAAAATCGGGTGTGACGGAAACTCCCATCCCGAAAGAAGGTTTGCAACCTATAGCCAATCCTAGCATGATACCACTCTAGGAAAGTAGAGGCAAACAAAGATTGCAATAGAGTAAATGCGGAAACGTAAAGGGGATGAGAGGAAGCAAACTCTTGACACGTGATTTATCCCGTGGTATCGGTAGGCACTAAGCCACCCCTAGTCCACGTTGTTGAAGCACTCACACAAGAGTATTGCTTCCCGGTCACCAAGTCTCTCCCAAGAGCACCACTTGACTCGCCACAAAGGCTAGCCACTTAGGCACTTGACAAGCTCCCTTGGTCACCTTGATGCCACCTCCACTAAGGAGCTTCTCCACCAAGGAAGGGGGTCTCCACGTACCCCGCACAAAGTGTCCTCGCCGCTCCACACCAAGCCGGAGGGTCGATGACGATTGCCGGTGAGCCACTTAGGCCCCAAGGCTTCCGGCAAACCTTGTACAACTCGATTCACTCAGGAATCGCCTCACAAGGTTGGCACAACCTTGCACTCACTCAGCTCTAAGCTAAGCCTAGCACTAAGCACATGCACAAAGCATATGCAAGTCTAAGGATGAGCAATTAAGCACTTGGATGGATTGGATATGATCTTGAATGTGTCTTGAACTCCTCTGCACTTCCACACAATCCAGCAACCTCAAATGGGTGAGTGAAGAGGGTATAAATAGCCCAAGGCATCAAACTAGCCGTTGGCTAACGACCACTGAAAATAGTACCGTCAGATGATCCGACGCTATATTTTCCAGGGCGTCGGTTCATTCGGTGCCCCTCCCACGTCATGTAGCCGTTGAGGTTCGCTGACACAACTGCTCCGACGCTATGCACCGACGGTGTGTCGGATCATCCGGTGCTGAAGACTCCGCGCTCAAGTCGCCTCTGTTAGCTTCCACTTGACCGTTGGATAGACCGACGCTTCATCTTCACCAAGGCGTCGGATCATCTGGTGCTGAAGGCTTCATTTTGGCGCGTCTCTGTATGAATTCAAACTGAGCGTCGGATAGACCGACGGTGTCCCCACTCAGAGCATCGGATCATCCGGTGCTAATGTCTTCCTTGCTCTTCCTCTGCAACTCATCCGACGCATCTAGAAATTGGACCGTCGGTTCATCCGACGGTACCTAGGGTTTGACCCTGTGCACCAACTCGTCCGATGATTGCACTGACGCTTGTTATTGAGAGACCGTCGGTTCATCCGAGGGTGTCTTTTCTTTTCCTTTTCTTGCTCGGTTTTCACCCTTGTTTTTCTCATTTTTGTATGTAGTTTTCTTGCATCCTTGGGACCTAGAAATGTCTACAAAGACATGCTAAAACAATAAGGTTAGTCCCAATGATCATGTTGTCATGAATCACCAAAATCAAACTTGAACTAATGGCATATAAGGCCATGTTCGCTTCACCTTTCCCTTCAAAGCACACTTTGTGTTCTTTAGTGATCCATCTAATCAATTCTATCCTCTAGTGTGTTCTTTTAAAGCTTTTATTTTGGTTGGTGCTTTGTTCTTAGTGTATGCTTGTTTGTTTTCTTTGTATGCTTGTGCCGATGATTGAGGCGAGTAGAACGAACGTGGTTCGAGAGCATTGAAGAGCATGAAGGTGAAGACATTCTGAGCAACTACTCTATGGTTAAAGGCAAGTGTGTCCTTGTGCTTTTGTCCCAATAACTATATTTAATCACTTTGCATATGCTTGCATTAATATGATGGGACCCATGTTTAAGGTTTGACTAGTGTTGTTTATCCTGTGCCTTGATCAGCTGGGTTTACCTTTATGTTGGGTAGCTATGCTTAGTTGCTCTACGTGGGTTATGGTAGTTAATGTAAACATTAAAGATGAACTTGCTTTACCTTTATGCTACATCTTTGCTTGCTTAATACAAGACCATATGTTTAATCGGAACATGGAGAACCACCCAGGACAACAGTGCAACCACAAGAACTATATGGCTCTAGTCTTGGCTGAGTAATTAGGGAAGTCTTTGTGTGGTCATTACTCGCATAGTAGTTTGGGGACGGAGGAATGCTTTTATGGCTCTTCTATTCTGGAGTGGTATTGGAACGGAAGTACTCTATGGCTGACCGTCCGTGAGTAGAAGTGTGGTACGAAAGATAGCCTCTATTACATACTACTATGGACTTATACACACGGGAGGACTCTTTGTAAAGGCCTCGTAGCGTCCCTATGCAGCCACACCTCAGTAGTATGGTATTGTGCCTACTTTTGCACAGCCTGGTTGGGTGCAAAGCTTTTCGGAGTTTTTACGTGACTTGTGGTGAAAGTGTACAACCTCTGCAAAGTGTAAAACTAATCAATTAGCCGTGCTCACGGTCAAGAGCGTCCTGGATCCTCACATGATAATTGAACTTGAAGATGGACTTAAATCGTGCTCTCTAGTTATGCTTGCCATATTCTTATGGTGCATCTACCTCTATGCTTAATGGGGTTGGTATAAACTTACACTTGTTAGTAATAGTTGCTTAATAAAATTTGACCAACTAAAATGCTAAAATGCTTAAAGCCCAGTCCACTATAAAACCTTTGCATTCATCTTTTCCCCACACTTGCTGAGTACGACAAGTGCTCACTCTTGGTATAAACAATGTTGCTCAGAAGGAGGAAGCTTCTTTGAAGATGTTGCTGGTTCTAGGCGTATGCAATCCCCAGTCGACTGCTTGTGGAGTTTGGAGCCTTCGTTTCCAGGATAAAGTGTAAACCTCTGATAATCTTCCTTTTTCTTACGTGATATTGTTTCTGTTATTCACTTATGTCACTATATGCATGAAATTTGATCCTGACATGCATATAGGCTTGCACTTGGTTTTCTTTGGAAAAACAAGTGTGACAACATTTTGCATATATAAAAAAGAAAATATGTTTTCATTTAATCATGAATGCACGAAATCAACACGTCGAACTATGCATGTTTAATATTTCAATTATAAAATATCATGTTTTCAGATAATCTTTGAATGATGCCAAACATCATTTTTTGGCACAAAGCCATGAGTGCATGACATCAGATGAGCATAATAATTACTTGTAATATGAAATAGTATACATTCATAGTTTCCTTCTTTAATATGATACGTGATAATCAGTCAATCTTAAAATAGTTTTACTTAAAGCAAACTCATAATCTCTTATGTTTCAAGATGGAGGAAGTATTTTCCACTCCATTACATATCCATACATAGATAATGATTTTATACAAAGAGTATGTGAAACGGGAATATAGAAATGTCAAGTCCAGCATATCTCTTCCATGAAAAGGTCTCTAGCCTAGTGGTCAGCGCACCTAAGTAGCACCCAACATCTCTAGATTCGACTCCCTATTGAAGCAAGTTAAATGTGTCTGGATTAAAAATTTATAAAAAAATATGTAAGAGTTTCCTCTACTGACTTTGGTCAAAAACAACAAATCTCTTTCTCATTCTTTCCTACACACACTCGCCCCAGTGAACACACACAACCCAACCCCTATGAGCACCTCTGAAAGACTGAGTTAACAAATTCTAGAGATTGAAGAGGTCACCACTGGCATCTCACTGTTGATGGGCTCATCGCCTACCACTGAAAGAATAGCATCGGTTAAATCTTGAAATAAATTCAGAAAAAAAGAAGCAATGGCAGAAACAAAAACAAGGCCATGACAGTAGGGTTGGACATTAGGGACATTAGGGGTCGTAATTAGGGTGTGACATTATGGTGGAATCTACCTATTAGGATTTTTGTCATCAACTCAATATCGATGCTTATAATTCCTAGATTTATTCCAACATCACATTTGCATTAGATGTTGTCATTGAGGCTCTAAAATTGGAATTAGTATTGGATAACACAAAATGTTGTTGTTTGGATGGCTTAGACTTTGGATTGGAAATCATACTCACATGTGCCCTCTCACCAGGTCTGGGCATTCGGTTCTAACCGAACCGATTGGTTCGGTTCTTCGGTTCTCTGTAAAATTCGGTTCCCAACAAATTAGAACCGAATAGAGAACCGTTCCGTTCGGTTCTTTTTCATTTCTAACTGAAGGAACCGAGAGAGGGAGTGTCATCAGAGTGTAGGGCAGTGCCGGGCGCCGGACGTCGAGATTTGAGGAGGACGCGGGAGAGAGGGAGCGTAGCGGAGTGTAGGGCACTGTCAGGCACCACGATTTGAGGAGGATGGGGGAGAGAGGGAGCGTCGGTGCCCGCAGGGGAAGGAAGACGGTGGGGTCGAGAGCAGCCTCGGGAATGCCTGCCCCTGGCTGCACCTTGTGCTCCAGGTGTCGGCCACCAGGGTGCGCCGTCGCGCTTCGTTCTGCAGGTGCTAGTCGTCGTGCTGTGCCCTGTGCTGCAGGTCCTCACTAGCGCCGGCCGAGGGAGTTGGAGGACGACAGGGTGGCGGCGGTCAGCGGGAGACGAGGCCTACGGCGGGCGGCGCGCGATGTGGAAGGCCGGATGCGGGTGGCGCGCATCACGACGGGGAGTTGGGGGCGGGGGGGTCGGGGCAACGCGACAGGGACGGGAGGTCGGGGGCGGCACGCGGTGGTGGCTGGGTGGGAGGGCAGAGGTGGAGTTAGGGAGAGTTAGGGTTTATTTGGGCCAAATTTGGTGGGTTTTTGAACAGTTTAGCCATGTTGGGCTTAATGTGTGCTAGGTTCGGTTCTTTTTTCGGTTAACCGACAATTAACCGGGAATTTCGGTTCCTGAGGAACAAGAACCGAATAGGAACCGATTTTCTTGGTTCCGGTTCTGATTCTCGGTTCTTTCGGTTTGGTTCTCGGTTTTTCGTGCCCAGGACTACCTCTCACCCTCAATATAGAGTCGTGACCCTCTGTATTGGGTGGAATTGGAGATGAGGCGGGCGAAGATGTGAGGCAAGCACCTCTTTCCCCGGTCAGGTGGCTCGGCACCCCCTTCCCTATGTCCAGTGGCTCGGTGCCTCTTTCTTCCCCATCATGAAGCTCCTCCCTGTGACAAGCGTCACCACTCCTTTTTCTTCTTCTTTTCACAGACACGAGCCCCATGGGTTTCCTCTATCTCCCTGCTCGACGACCCTCTGATTCGCCGAAATGGGAGAAATGAAGGCTGCAGGAAGAGTTTGTCCCCAACTTCAGCAGCATCATGGTTGTGATCTCCCATGTGCTATAGCTGACAGTTACAAGAGGATGCCATGGAGAAATGACGATGAGACACTACTTGAGAATCAGGCATTTGTCCTTAGCCCGATTTTTCATTTGTATCGAGTATTTTTTCCCTCGGTACAAATGAGGGTATTTGTACCAGGTGGGGAGGATAGGCCCCAGACACGCCCCGTGAGGCCACATTTGTACTGGGGTGTGATCTAGCTCGGTACAAATGTAGATCTCCTATCCGCAGCCTCTCCCACCCAACACTTAGGAATATCTCAACCCTCTCACACCTAGTCTCATCCTCTTTTCTCTTCTATCTTTTTCCCTTCTAAACTAACTCATCTCCTCTCCCTCTCGCAGGACCGGCGACGGCTGACACCCAACCCGGGAGTGCGGCGGCGGCCGGAGCCGTGGGAGGCCTGGTGGCTGGTGGTGCCCCTGTTGGCGCACCGGCGGCTAGAGCTCCGGAGGTGGAGGCGGCCTCCCCGGCTGCCGGCTCCCCTGGCACGCGGGCGGTGCAGCCTGGAGGTGCGCGCAAGTCGGCGGCGCGACCTCCGTGGCCTCCATGGCCGAGAGGTGCGGATGTCGGCGGGGCGGATGCCAATCTTGCTTGAATCCTTGTGATTTTTGTGTGATTTTTTCATGCTATTGTTGTGTTTGTTGCGATTTTATTTTGGTGCCTATAATTCTTGTATCAGATCGACGATGTAACTTACGAATCTTGTACAAATGAGGGTTATGGACCAGTACAAATGATCGTCTTTCCAGTAGTAAGAGGAGACATCAATTCTCAATTCCAAACATATGCATCCAAACATGAACTAGATTTACCATCTTATGTAATTCCAACAAGCAATTTCATGTGCATCAAAACAATAGATTTGGTGTTGCAAACTTGCAATCAAATATCAAAATTAACTAGACTAATTTGGTATGGGTACCCAATTCAATTCCAATTGCTCAATATCTACATCCCAACAGAGTCAATTTAACTGATGCTATTATTGCAGTGGTAGGTGACATGCGCATCCATAACGAGGTAGAGTAGTGACTTCGTCAATTTTCAAGATTTCTCGGCTTGGTCTTTTGTTGGTGCTAAGGGCATGCCACAATCTCGACCATGGCAAGCGATAGAAAAATGAGACCAATTTCATCAATTTTTCAGCCACATGATCACCTGCAGTTTTGTTCATGCAGACTTTTCCAAACAAAATTTGTGTCTTTCCTCATCAGATGGTTTTCTCTCTAAAGAAAAGGCATAAAACAATGACTGTCCTGAATCGCAACAAAGATGGACATCATCGAAAACACTCCTCGTGGTAGAGACAAAGAAACCAGACACGCACGTGGCTTGCGACCTGATCAAACCTTGAAATATACGATTTCTTCATTGCCTAGTCACTTTTGTATATATGCCTATCGGGCACATATAGACAGGGAGTAGTGATTACTTCTAAAAAAAAAGATAGTGAGTAGTGATGACCATGCACACGCCACGTAGATAGGTACTATTACACCTTTGAAGCAAAATTTATCTAAATTTCAAGAAGATTGTTGCAAATTGGGTTCGAATTTGGTTCACTACTACCAAGTTAACTAGAGTTCGACAAGTTTACAGACCCACACCGTACACGAGTTGCAGGCATACGTACTTACAGTACTTAGATGCAATATTTGTAGGCATTATTGCAGATGTACAATAGCGTGTAATGGGAATGCTGAAAAATATGGAGAAGAAGGGCCATATATATTTTTTAAGATAGAGTACTGACTGGCCAAGCTGATTCTGCTTACGAGAGGAAGGCCAGTGGCCAGACAATCGGAAGAGTTCAGGAGCGGAGACAAATGCCAAACGGGTTAGATTATTTCTAGATATACTACTCTATCTCAGATGATGTTGAAATGTGTGTCGTGCTTACCGGTTACCACTAGTAGCATCCATCCGACTCAGCTAGCTAGCTTCAGACAGATGAATAGAACGGATGATAGATACTCACTCTAGACACTACGCAGGAATAAGAACTTACGAAATTATTGGTGAACAGCAATATGATTTGAGTCCTTTGATTGATGTATTTATATTTGTGCCGGACCCAATCCAAAAAAAAAAATTAAGACAATAACTCTTTTAACCGCCCTAACCTCTTAGGAGATGCACATCATCATATCATATCGAATACGACTATATAGATGAAACCCACTAACTATTTTTCTCAACATGTAAGCATTCCACATCATAACCCATTGTACGCCATGTCAATATCCACTATATGTCATGTCATCATCTACCAGACTATTTATTTATGTCAACCGAGTTTTTGTGGCTAATAGCATGTATTTGTGAGTAGCATGCCACAAAATCTCGTAATTGAAATACATGTAGGATTGATCATTTTAGAATGATTCACTCTCAACGAAATAACATGCTTTCATATACAATGTTGTTTACAAATGAATGTTGCCATGTAATCACTTTAGTATTTCTACTACCACATTTCAGCTTAAAACTTTATTTAAAAAATTCCCGTAGCAACGCGGGGTATTACCTAGTACCTAAAAAAGGCATCCCAAGGACCAAAATTAGCCTAAGATACACTGGTCAGGATTGGTTGTACTCAGAATAATAATAAATTTTTCGTTGAATCAAACGCAAGTCTTAAAGATCATTTTTAGACAAAGGATAGCATTCCGGCTTTTTTCATGGTTGAAGGCATACACCTATTTTGGTTTAATTACTACATCTACATATTGTATTACTCACTCAATTCCAAATTACTTGTCATTTTGGTTTTTCTACATACATTCTTTATTGTGTATCTAGACATAAATATATATCTAAATGCATAACAAAATGAATGTATTTAGAAAAACCAAAACGATAAGTAATTTGGGATGGAGAGAGTATGTCCCAATAGATAAAAGGGCACTGAATCTTAGCTACACAGTACACACCAAGTTTCCCAGAAGATTAACCGTATCATTGAAATAAATAAATTAAAATGATATTCTACAAACTTATTATTAGGAAAGTTTAATTATCCTGACGTCAGAATGAGATGCGAACTTTTAAAGTGGTTAAATAATGTCACTGTTAAAAAGGTTGACAGAAAAACAAAAGATGTTAACGGGTGTACAGTAGAGGCAATGGAAAACAGAGGCACGCTCTAGCTCAAAATATTAGATAAAATATGAGCCTTAGTCATGGTTCTATTTAGAGCAACTCCAACGTTCCTACCCTAAGTTGTCATTGTTATTTTTTTTGCAAAAACAGAAAAAACCTTCTCCAACAATTTCCTATCTCAGGTTGACATTTATCCCAAGATGGAAAAATGGACTCCGCGCGCATATATATGCGCACAGCCATCCGCGGCGCATCCTTCCGTATTTGAAGACGTGGAAGGGTATAAAAATAATTTTGTTTTTCTCATGATTCCTGATTTAAGTTTTTAAGAGGTGGAAGGGTAGAAACATAATTTTGTTTCTCTCTCAGGGTTCCTGATGTAAGTTAGATCTGGATTTGACAAGTGAATTATTACAAATTGTTAGAGATGGACTCTTTTTTTACTTGTCATATCTTTTTAAAAGTTGGCAAAACACAAGATTTGCCGAGTAAAATTTGGCAAACTCTTCGCTCCTTATAAAATTCTTGAAATTCTTATATTTTTTTGGGAATTACTTTAAATTCTTAGAAATTGTGGTAAATTTCATGAAATTGCTAGAAATTGCTGAAATTGCTTAATAATGCTAGAATTTGTAGCAATTTCATATAAATGTTCATAGAAATTATTCTTATAAATTACTTTAATTTGTTCAGGTATGGCTCAGACACCGGTTGACTACGTACGTCACGAGTTGTTGTACGAGGTGGTGGAGCAGAAGCATCGCTAGTACCGGTCATCCGTTATAGGAGAGACGCTCTCCTCTCTACGTGTTAGGATTTCCCACTAGCTGATGCCCATACACCAGCTCTGGATCTCTAAATACGTAAATCGTTTTTTATATTACTTATCTTTGTTTTCAATCGTATTTGTATTAAATAAATTGTATTTTGTTGGATAGTTGGGTCACTTTGGCTACTTATCTCGTGGCCCAATACGGCAAATTGCTAGATAAATTTGACAAATTGTCACTATTCACCCATCACATCTCACCAAATTTACCGAACTAAACACCCCTTAAATGCAGGCAGAATAATCCGTGAGATATAAATAAGCAAAACCTGGTAAAATGTAGTAGTATGATGCAGAAGGTACTCTTAAGAACAAAAGGAATTTTTGCTGACAGATTTATAGTAATTTAAAGTTTATACTTGATATCATATATAAGTAGATTTAGGGCCGGGATCATAGAAACAAAATTACAAGTCTGTTTTGCTTTTACTTTTCCATGTCATCATTGACAAGTGGAACGTGTAAGTAAGAGTAAATGTGAATCACGCAAAAACTGTCCGTTTAGAGAAATTTAAGACATCTTAGTAGTTATGAAAAATGACCTTATTGCCCCTAATAATTAATCGTGCATTGAAACTTGAAAAAAGACATCAAATAAGCATTTCATTGGCTCCATGCATTTCGCAATGCAATATTTTCTTGGTACTTGGTGTTAGTTCAATGAGAAGAGCATTTAATAAGAAGAGTATGCTCTATTTTATGGCTTCTTAAAATAGTAATAAGAAACTTCGTCTGAGGATCACGAACGTGTCGGTAATATCATTGGTGAGTTAAGAATTAATAAATTTGTACTTGGATTCTAATTATTGGCTTTTTATTCAACACAATTTGGCAGGAATCTCATTCTCCCCTGATCAGTCGAGGGAATCTTCTAATGATAGAAAGGTTGGTTTGCAAGAAGTGTACATCCTGAGAGAAAAAACACCCCAACTATGCCCGGTGCAAATCAGCAGGTATTCCCATTTTAATATACAATTACGATAATTTTTATGGTGCTCGAAGATGTTAGGAGCCTTCCATGGGCCCAATGGTTAAAAAATAGAAGGAACCTATTATAAGAAATTAAAATTGTGGATCTGTGTGAGGAGCCGGATAGTGTGTTACTGTTGACACTCAAAATTGGCAAAAGCCGACTCAGCCAGTCAAGCCGGTCAGACCGGGTCCCCAGGGCGGTCTGACCGGGGTGCACTGTAGCCAGTCCGGCACGTAGGTGCCCGGCGTTCGAACCGCCCCCCAGGGGCGGTCTAACCGGGTCTCTCTGATTTCGGGTAGAATTAGGAGTTTGGCTTGATTCCGAGTTGTAAAGTATTATTTGCAGGGCAAGTCCGGGTCGTGGCCGATTGTGACCATCATCCAATCGTCATTATCAATTTTGCCTTATTTTCCCCAAACCCTAACATTTCCAACCTCCATTGCTCTCCTCCTTCGTCTCCACGGCGGTTGAGGGAGTTCTGAGTGGCTTGCCGATCTCAGGACAACCCTACGCGCACTGTTCCCGACGGGGTCCCTCCCGGAGCAGTGAATCTAGATTTTCGACGTGCCTCCTATCCAAGGCGGTTAGACCGGCCCCCCAGGCGGTTAGACCGGCCGGTGCTGGGTGGTTCGGCGAGTGGATTTCCGACGATCGCGCGAGCTAGCGCATTCGTGTGTTTGACCGAAAAAGCGTCAACAGTTACAAAATACCCCTCTTTGGGTTCCGTCAAAACAACGAAGGAACCTCCAGTTCGCTCGGGTTCCGCTCAAGCACCATAACAAACCTCTACAATTAAGACTAAGTATGTCGCTGTAAGGCCTAGTTGAAATAATTGAAATTTATTGACATATATCACTAAAAAGCATGTTAGTACCATAATATCACGAATCGAACAGCAACCAGCTTAGAATATGATCAATTGTTCAAAATGATTCACTGAGAAGGAAACAATGTGTCTGGTCAAACTCTTATTAACTTTCATTTTAAAATAACTGTATCAGATAATTGATGCGCTATAGTCGATCAGTAGGCACCAATTCAACCTTTTTCCAATTCAACTGGTACCCATTTTCAGAAAAATGGAAGCGGTCATGATTTAGGTGCCAACCAAAGTAGTTCAAATTTGTTTAAGTTCACATTTGTTTACCTTCAGTGAACTTAAACAAAAGGATGCTAGATCTACCCTTTTTCTGTCCCGTATTACAATTAATATATTGGTTAATATGCACGACAGATCTAGCTAGAAAATGTGTTATGTGTTGTTATCAGTTTCTATAGCGACCTGCTGCACTATTCATTTTTATTCAAGTTCTTGAGAAGAAAAACAGTGTTGTACTTGTACCATCAACTAGTTCACTCTTGATTCTGTAGATAATATACATCATGCAATATATACACTAAATAGGCTTTGATATTTGTTTATATGTATTATATTAGTTCGTTCGAGGTCTTAGGTTTTGGCTGCAAGTGGTCCAGCACTTTTCATTTGATACCATGGCCCTGTTTGGATCCATGGGCTAGAGTTAGTTTTGGCTAGTTGGAGCTCAACTAGCCACAAAGTATCCAAACATGAGGGCTAGATTGAGCTAGTTTGCATCTAACAAACCCAAAAAAATTATCCCACCCAAGAGGTGCTTATTGGTGCTAGTTCATGTTGGGTCCATCAAAAAGTGACTTTTCTCTCTCACTCCACCCACACCTAATGATTGAAAGGGTACATTTAATGACATTCTAACCCTTTCATCCAAACACCTCTAGAGCTAGAGTTAGTTTAGGGCTAGAGCTAGAGTTAGAAACTAGCTCTAACTCTAACCCTGCTGGAGTATCCAAACAGGGCCCATATTGCCCATGTCTTCACGTAGATGTATGCACTGACATGAAGCTGCACAATCAGAAGTCTTCTCTGATGAACTTCCGATTGTCACATGGGTAGCTATTCAATAAATCTTCGGCTGTTGATCACCACATGCATCGTTCCCTTCCTCAAATTCCCATGTTGACGCCAAACCACCATCACCACAATAAATCAGAATTCTTTAGTCATAAACGCTTTCCATGAAGCCTACTGTTTTCCATTCTATAAAAATGATGAAGAAACTAAGATTAAGAGATCGATATATATTGACTTCTCTAATGTTTTTTTTTCAAAAATTCTGTATGAAATCCGGTCTCTATACAAGTTGTATATATTCATCTAAAGGTTACAAAGAGTACTTAGACTATCTCCAACAAATGCCGGACCCGGTGCCGCAACCACAAAATGAAGAGTTGGCGGCCACTGTAGCTTGTCCAGCAGCAACCGCAACCTGATCTTCATTTTGCAGACGATGTCCTTCCATTCCCTGTGCGCATGTATTCTCTCTCCTTTCATCATCCCTCTCCCACCCGATGTAGCGCTCGGGAACAACGGAATCCTACTCTCGCGTCATCCCAGGGAAGGAGAGAGAGGTGAGAAGGACATCGACGGTCGACGGAGCCTGCAGAGGGTGGACCACCAGGGAGGATGACCTGCCGCCTGCCCGCCATGGGGACCTGCACCTCGACCTCGCCGTCAGGAAGGAGGCCGAGGCTGTATCTCGTGCTCAGGGACGAGGAGGTGGCCGCCGGAGATGTGGGAGAGAAGGCGACAGTGGGCGAGATCCGCCCACCACGGGGACCCGCACCTCGACCTCGTCGCTTGGGACAAGGAAGCCAGATCTTGGGATGGATCCGAGAGGAGGAGGACGTGCCCGCCGGAGGTGGGAGGGCGAGCTCGAGCAGCACCGCCGATGGAGGGAGCAGGGGAGCCGTTGGGCCGGCGAGCGTCCACGGCGCCAGACCCGCCGCCACCGCCATGCTATAGTGCCTCGAGGCTCGCCCGCCACCACCTGTGCCCGCGCTCGTGCCTGCGAGCCCTGCTCCACCCGCCGCCCCTACTCCTACGCCTCCATCCACGCTCCTGCGCCGCTGCTCAATCTGCCATGGTAGGGAGCATAGGGAGGGCGGAGCTCCGAATCCATCGCCACCACGCCCCACCTTGTCGCCACTCTGCCACGCCGCCGATGGGTAGGGAGAGAAGGGGAGGGAGCAGGGGTGCGGCACTCGATGGAGGAGGGAGCGGAGGATCCTGGAGTGGTGGCCGATGGGCGTTGTTGAGATAGGGGAGGGATGCGCGATGGAACGTCCACTTTTTTTAGGTAGTTTTCCTCTCTCCCATTATCTCATATGGTGACTTTTGCAGATGGGGAGTCAAGTTCCTTGCTAGAGATAGTCTTAGACTTAAATCCCCGATAAAGAAGAGCCAACACAAGAAATAAAACTCTAAGATAGCTAAAAAAATTCTGAATACTAAACTTCATCCCTCTTCACCATCCCCGCTTCATTCTTGCATTATCTTCATGCTTCGCCAAGCCACATCTTTCATCTACTTAGAAACTTGATATCGGGCTTCAAAAACTTGTCTTCTAATGCTTGCACAACATGCTCCATTGTCTTCTAATTGTCTGGTGTATTAATCCAACACCTAATCAGCTGGGAGTAGCAGCAAAGGTTTACGACAGCGTCAATGTATTCCCTGCATTACAGAGGCACATGTAGACAACTCAATAAATCCAAAGCATGAACCAGTGAACTATTTGGCTGTCTCACTTGCATCATCTTGTTTTGTTCTTTCACTACCGGAATCGCGCTCTTTGTCGTGCGCCGGCGGCGCACGACAAAGACAGGAATATGCACGGCACTGCCTTTGTCGTGCGCATTTTGCCCAAGAGCACGGCAAAGGGCGCCCGGCGCATTTTTACCCGGTACAGAACTTTGTCGTGCGCTTTGGGAAAAGGTAACGCATGGCACAGCTTGTTGCCGTGCGTAATATGTGACGCACGACAAAGAAAAGGTGTTGACGGCCGTCCGCGGGGAGACGGCGTCACACCCTCTCTACCGTGCGCCGCTGAGCACGCACGGGAACGGTGGTACTCTTTGCCGTGCGCCACGTGGCAAGGCACACGACAAAGAATGGTCAAGGCGCACGGTTGACCCCGCCCTTTGCCGTGCGCCACGTGGCAAGGCGCACGGCAAAGATTGGTCCATGGCGCACGGTGGACTACTCCCTTTGCCGTACGTCGTGCTTCTAGGTGCACGGCAAAGGTTGGTTCAGGCGCCCGGTGCACTAGTCCTTTGTCGTGCGTCCGGTGGCGTGGCGCACGGCAAAGAATGGTCAATGTGCCATGCGCCATCCCAGGCACACGACAAAGGGACTATTCTGGCAGCCCTTTTTGGTCAATTTTCCGTGCGCCTGCCCCACGACGCACGGCAAATTGACCAATTTTTTATTTTTTTTCTGTTTTTCACGTCCAAAAATTCCCAAAAACCATATACATGACATATATATCACAATATCCATCACAGACATCATATATATCACAACATGCATCATATATGTCACCATATCCATCACAGGCATCATATATAATAATATACATCACAAATCCACACCGAAGTCCGAAGTTCATCGATAAGTGCACACAAAAGTCCACAATTCATCGACGGTGCACATAGTTCATCACAGTTCATAGACAAGTCCACAATGCAAATAAAAAGGTGCAGCTCACTGAGGCAGCGGCGTGCGGAACTCCGGTGGAAACAACTGTGCTAGATCACCGGTGACAAGGCTGGGGACCTATGTAGAGTATTCGATGCCGCCGATATGTTCTTTGAAAAAAATAGTAAAAGGCATGTGAGACAAAGAAAGTTGTCCAAGTTATAATCTAAATTGTATAAGTCTCTACTTTGTCTAGGTTTCAAAGTGAGTCTAAATCTCTACGTTCTCTAAGTCTCTAATGTTCGAAATGAAAGAAGAAAGATGTCAAGTAACTCACAGCAGGATAACTGGCCATAGGGGGAGGGAGCATCATCGGCGTGGGCATCGGGGGCATCACAGGCGGTGGGGGCATCGGTAGACCACTCTGAAAAGCTTGCATGCATGCTTGCATGTGCGCGGTCATCTGCGACTGCTGCATCGCTGCTTGGTGTGTGGCCATCGCCTAGGTCACCTGCTAGGCCACGTGATCGGCCACCTACTGCTGCTGTTGCCCTTGTTGTTCTTCCACACGCTGCTCGACCGCGGTTAAGGCCGTCTGCAATTGTTCATCCCAATGTTACAACGCAAAGTGAACATATGTAGAAATTCAGTAACTTGCCGTAAATCAGAAATAACCTTGAGTCGCTCCATCTCGGCTAGTGCCGCCAACGGCCGTGGGCGTATGGGAGGGGCATTCCCGGTGTCCTTTGCCTTTACCACCGTGAGAGTGGGAGTACTGGTCGTGTCCAAAAGGCTGTCGTCCATGTAGTAATGGTCGTGCTTCTCCCCCCCACCAATCCTCATGACCGTCTCTCCATCAAACGGCGCACGGATGGGATCCCACTCTGGCCCATGGATCTGCCTTCCCATCTCCGCATATGTAGTGAAGCGGGAGTGGATGGAGGGATTGTTGTACGCCTCCGACGGGTCGTCGGGGTTGTAGGTGGTCTCGGACGCGGTCGCCTTGCCCTTGTGGGCCAACATGTATGCCATCACGTCGGTGCACTCAGCGTCTCCATGTGCCCGGGACTGAAAAAATCAAGTTGATTACAAATTAGATAGAATTGAGCTTTACAACAAAGAAATGGATCTTTTCATACCCATCTTTTCTTGTACTGTGCAGCCGTGAGGTTGCCTTGATGGTGTGTTGGGTACGTCATCAACAAACGCTTCTGCCGGCCAGCGTCGTGCTTCTCAATCCACTCCGGGCTGAACCACCTCGCCACTATGCGTTTCCAGCAGTCACCATCGTTAACGCACCACCACGCAGGCGTCTACACGTGATCAAGTGAACGAGACGTAAGAATATCATATTAAGCAATGTCCGAAAAGCTGAAATGCAATTTTACCTCCTCGTATTGCTCCTGGGTCAGCCTATAGGTTCACGCTTCTGCTTTGGTCATCTTCTTTCCCCACTTTGCAGCGGAGTAGTTTATGACGCACTGAATTTGCGCCTCGTAGTGCATGTCCAGCACAAGCTTCTTGCACACCGTCTCCTGCACCTGCTCTGCCTTCTCCTCAAATCCACCAACCAACCTATAGAAGTCCTCCATATAAAGCAGCAATGGATCCACAATCAATATTGCAAGAATGTCCGATAGAATACGATGAATTGAGAAAGACTTACCCACAACTCGGCCTTCACTCGCTATGCCTTGTTGGCGAAGCATCTGTCGTCCCTCTTGAAAGTGTCGGTGGCTTTCTTGTAGTGTGCCCACGTCCAGGCCGGCTCCCACCTGGTAGAATCACCCTCACCGATCCGAACGAGGCCTGGGAAGTGGTACCTCACCAAAAGACCGAGGATGCCGTTGACCAGGCGGTTGTGAGAACCTGGTTCAATGACTTCCCAACCCCTGCCACAAGTAAAAAAGATGAAATATTAGTCTCTATTGCGATTTCAAGTTCTCAAAGGAGAAAATACTGACAAACATCTGAAATTACTTACCGTGTGCCTTCGGGTTTAATCAGCGGCCATTGAGAAACCGGTATCGGCCTCTCCGGGAGTCGCACGCGACCTTGCTGGTAGACGCTACCAATAGTGTCACCAGTAGTGTCGTCCGCCTCGTGCTCCCCCCTACTAGCCTCCTCAGCCTCCGGCTCGTAATCCGCATCCTGGGGTGGCTCCTCCTCCTGGGCTGGCTCCTCCCGGGCTGGCTCCGCCTGGGCCAGCTCCTCCTCCTCGTGCTCCTCCTCCTGCTGTCGTGCTCTTCTCTTCTTTGCCTTACCCTTGCTAGAGCCACCCTTCCCTGTCACCCTCCTGTACACAGACGAGCACGAACGGTGAAGGGAGCCGCCCACCATCTTCTGTCACCTGAAATTAAAAACAGTAGACAAGTCAATACGGGGACATAAGACATAATTAAAAATGAACAAGGAATAAGACATAATTGAAAATAACATAATATTTCAAATAATAATACAATAAGTACGGAGCCTACATGTATTACTAATAAACATCTTCATGGAGATTATCAGGATCAGAAGTCTAATCATCACTATCACGCATGTCCTCTAGATATTCATCCGCTGGAGGAGCGTCAACATATTGCCCAGCTGCGACTTTCTCAAGTAATACTATGTCGTCATCGTCGTCAATCTCTTCTCCACCGTCATCTTCTACTTCCATTATTTCTAATGCTTCGGTTATGTCTATCACAAAATCCCCCGGGAGCCCATCTTCTTGGAAGAACTCTCCCTCATATGTATTTGGGTCTGTGTTGTAGTCTTCATTGTTTGGGACAGGTAGTCTACCGTGTGGCGATACCTTGTACACAACGTCCCAACCTTGTAAACGTTCGTCGGTTTTGCACGGGTATGAGAGATAATACACTTGTGTGGCCTGTTGAGCCACAATGTAGACATCTTCTCCGTCATAGACGGATGACTGCCGAATTTCGACCAGTCCAACATCCTTGGTCTCTTGGGTTTGGTCAGGATCAAACCAATGGCATTTGAATAAGGCAGGTTTGAGGGGCTTGCAACCAGGAAACGTGAGTTGACATATTTCTTCAACTATTCCATAGTAGTCTTTTCCATCAGTGCCTGTCGAACAAACTCCGGAGTTTGTGGTTCTTCGGTTCGCCCTACTCTGCTCGTGACTTTCTGTGTGAAAGTGGTACCCATTCACATCATAGCCGCCGTATGACGCGATCCTTAACTCACAACCAATGGAAACCTGTCTCAGCTCAGGATCCATCGACTTTTCGCTTTGGCCCTGCAAATAGAAGCAAGACGTATCATTGTAACATTCGCACCTACAAGTATTGTGTTATGTGAAACAAAAAGTATGAGGCTCTCCTAAATGATCGTACCTTCTGCTTGAACCAAGAAATGAAATCGTGGTCATCAAGAAGTTTATCAACTTCATCCGGCTTGGGTGGATTTCTTCCCCGCCAGAATTGACGGGTAAATTGTCTGTGCGTACGAGGAGTTTAGGTACTGTTATCAGAAATGGAAATGATGGATAACTAGTTTGTTGAGAACTTACTCAATATAGGGAAGCACTTTAGCAAGTTCCGATAAGTTGCAACACTTGCTCTTCCGAGTTACCCTTTGAAGAGGCTGAGGTTCGATTCATTTTCATCGGCATTGTAGCGAGGGGTTGGATTATGCACGCTTGGAAGGGTGTCAACATAGTATTTAGTTGTGAAGTTTGTCACCTCCTCAGTACAGTATGCCTCAGCAATGGATGCTTCAATTTTGTTTTTGTTTCTAGTCATCGTTCGAGGAACCTTTAGTACTCTTTCAATTGAATAGCACCAACGACCATGTACAGGGCCCCCATTCGTGCCTCGTATGGGAGGTGCAAAATCATGTGCTGCATCGGATTGAAAAAGCTAGGTGGATAGATCTTCTCCAGCTTACAAAGCAACACCGGAGCCACTTCTTCCAATTTTTTCACCTGTTTCTTGGACAACTTCTTAGCACAAAGGATGCGGAATAAATAGCTCAACTCTGTAAGCACTTTCCATATGTGGTCAGGTAGATGGCCTCGAACCATCACCGGAAGAAGCCGCTCAATCCATATGTGATAGTCATGACTCTTCAACCCATTTATTCGCATATTGGTTAAGTTCACCCCCTCCTCAGATTCTCTGCATACCCATAGGGGAACATTAAAGTTTGGAACCATTCTAGTACTTCCTTCCTTTGGGGCTTGGTCAGGACGTATGGGGCTGCAGGCTTTTTCCATCTCTTCCCAGGTTTGGGTTTCGGAATGTTGTACTTTGGTCTATCACACAGATTAGCTTGATCAAGTCTAGACTTAACATTGTCTTTTGACTTCTCGGTCTCCATGGTTGTGTGGAACAGTGCCTCGGTGACATTCTTTTCCGTGTGCATCATATCAATGTTGTGCGGAAGAAGAATGTCACACATGTAGGGTAGCCTCCACAAGCCTGAAATCTGAGTCCAGTTATTCTCCAAGCCACATCCCTCATAACCACCTCCTTCTTTTTCCTTGAGCGCGTTTAACTGCACAAGAATATCAGCACCTGTCAACATCAGTGGTGGGGGGTCTTCAACCACAACACCTTTTGTAAAGTTCTTGGTGTCCTGTCTAAATGGATGGTTCATAGGGAGGAATTGTCGATGCAAGTCAAAACAAGACCTCTTGGCACCCTTCAGCAACCAGATGAACATTAAAGCTTGCTTGCATATTGGGCATGGCCACTTCCCGTGAACACACCATCCGCAGAATAACCCATACGCCGGATGGTCATGCTGGAAGTACATGTACCACACGTACATTTTGAAGTTTGTCCTTGTAGCTCGATCATAAGTACGTACCCCGTCTTTCCAAGCACTTTCCAACTCATCAATCAAGGGCTGCATGTACACACTCATTTTATCCCCTGGGTATCCTGGAATTATCAAGGACACAAATACGAACTGCCGCTTAAACATGATGCCAGGGGGAAGATTGAGGGGGTAACGAACACGGGCCAACAAGTGTATGGCGCAGCCATCAGTCCATAAGGATTGAACCCATCTGTAGCCAGCGCCACACGTACATTTCGAGCTTCTGCAGCCTTGTCAGGATGACAGCTGTCGAAATATTGCCAAGACTCAGCATCAGCTGGATGTAGCATGATATCTTCACTACGGTATCATTTGCCTGTTTTGTGTCATGTCATCTGCTTTGCAGTTTCCTCGGTCATGTACATCCGTGTGATCCTCCGTATGAATGGAAGGTACCGTAGGATTTTCACTGGTACGTCGAGTTGCCTCTTATGACCACCGCCAGAGTCTAACTCGAGGTACCTAGAGGATTTACACTTAGGGCAGTACTTTGCATCTGCATGTTCTTTTCAAAACAAAACGCATCCATTTGTACAAGCATCTATCGCCTCATATGGCATCTTAAGTACACGAAGGAGTTTCTGTGCCTCGTAACTGCTCTGTGGGAGACTGTGCTCTTTCGGAAGTAAAGTGCCAATAACTACCAACATTTCATTGAACCCGTCTCGACTGATGCCAAATTTGCACTTTAGGGCCATTAAGTACCCGATGGCATCAAGTTGAGACACATCAGTGTGCTCATGAAGTGGTTTCTGTGCGGAAGACAACATGTCGTAATAAGCCTTCGCGGTTGGCTCTGGAGCTTCTTCCATAACTTGGTCGGGCCCTTTATCGAAGTTCCCTTGATGAAAGTCTTCTATCATGTCTCCGCACCCGGCTTCAGCATCAAAAGTCTCGATGCGTTGCCTCAAGACCTCTTCCCTCACACGTGTGCTTCACCATGGCAAATCCACCGGGTATAGTTTTTCACAAACCCATGCGCCACAATGTGTTTACCCATGTTGAGCCTATATTGGTATTTCGTATTTTCACACTTACTACAGGGACACAGAGCTTTATGTTGTCCTTTCTCAAATGCCTTTTTACAGAATGCATCCATGTTGCGTGCGAATTCAGCGGACTAGTCTCGCTTATTCCTCCAATATGTGTACATCCACTCTCGGTTATCCATCCTTTAACTAGTGATATAACAAGTTGGTGCAAGAAACAAAAATCTTAGGACATTTTATAAAGTAGATTGCTTCTACACATTGTCTATCATGCTAGTAGTAGGTAAAGATAGGTCCTAATCCCACCCGAGGATGTGTAGACGGGTTTAGTTTCCATGCTCTACTCCGATCCGAGACAGAATTTCGGCAGCACCTCCCTGCTGTTCTCCAAATACACGTCCTAGAAAGGAGATTGTGTAACCAGAGAACAATGGGAAGGTGGTGCTGAAACTCTGTCCCAAATCAGAGCAGAACATGGAAACTAAACTCATCTACACATCCTTAGGCTGTCCAAAAAACGTGGACAATTCGAAACAAATAAAATCATAGATATACAAGCATATGCATATCTACAACTGGATCCCTTTCAAACGGGAGACGCCTAATTGGGTTACGAGACCTAGGTAAATAAATTGCGGAGGAGGGGGTCATCTGCACATGCTCACCTAGTAGCTCGAACAGGCAACAACAACATGGTGGATGTCTGAGGAAACGGCCAGGGCTACTCCTTCGACGGTGGATGTGGCGGTGGGTGCTCTCCTGCAAAATTAGACCAAGCCAACGTAGTAGTTAGATAAAAAATTCGGCAGCACCTCCCCTGTACGGGAAGGTTTCAAAACCTGCAAAGAAAAGACCACGACACGAAGGTCGGGCCAAAAAACAAATGCTATTCCCACGGCTCGATGGCCGGACACATGAGACTTGCCATTCTTTCCACTTGAGCATAAGCAACATATACCAGTAGTACTCAAATTTTATTTTTTTGAGTTCAAGCTACTCATCACAAATTTAATCTTACATAGGTCATCACATAGCTATGCATCACTAGTCATTTATGTAACGAACGATAGATCATCATAGTAGTTTCATCTAAATGCGATAGAGGTTGAGAGAGTGCTCACCGAGAGGATGGCGTACGTGTCGAGACGGCGTGCTGTGAGATCACGGCCGGAGAGCACCACCCATCCTCCTTCTCGCTCTCCTCCGTCTCCCTCTCCTCCTTCCCCCTTCTTCCCTTCCTTCCCTCCCCCTTCTTCCTTTCCTCCTCCTTACTGCAGCGGTGGCCGGCCGGGGGCGCCGCCGCCGGAGCGAGGGGAGGCGGGGGCGCGGTCCGGGCGTCCCACCGGCCGGAGCGGTGGCGGGCCGGGGCCGGGTGGGGGGCGGGCGGTGCCGCGTCCGGGGGCGGCGGCGGTGGCGGTGGCGCACCGGGGGCCGGGCGGTGGCACGTCGGGGGCGGGGTCGGGGGCGGGGCGCGTCGGGGGTCGGGGGGCGGGGCGCGCGCGCGGCGGGGGGTGGCGCCGGAGGTGGCCGGGGGAGGTGGGCGGGCGGGGGCGCGGCGGGCGCGGGTGCGGCGGCGGGGGCGCGGCGGAGGTCGTGGGCGCGGCGGCGGCGGATCGGGTTGGGGGGAGTCTGGGGAAGATACGGCCGGGGAGGTTAGGTTAACCCCAGTCTCGGTCTTTGCCGTGTGCCTCGGGTCCCGGCGCATGGCAAAGAGCAGACCCAACCAGCCCCACAATCTTTGCCGTGCGCCTCTGGGGTCTGGCGCACGGCAAAGACCGGCCCACCTGCCAGCCACCGGCCGTGGGTCGACGCCCACTGGCCTGTGGGCCCACCAGCCTTTGCCGTGCGTTGCATGGTGCTGGCGCACGGCAAAGATCGGCCCACCTGCCAGCCACCGGCCGTGGGTCGACGCCCACTGGCATGTGGGCCCACCAGCCTTTGACGTGCACCCCTTTGGGATGGTGCACGGCAAAGATCGGCCCACCTACCAGTCACCGGACGTGGGTCGACGCCCACTGGCCTGTGGGCCCACCAGCCTTTGCCGTGCGCCGCATGGAGCTGGCGCACGGCAAAGAGCAGCCCACCTGCAAGCCACCGGTCGTGGGTCGACGCCCACTATCATGTGGGCCCACCAGCCTTTGCCGTGCGCCTCTTGGGGATGGCGCACGGTAAAGAGGCTACATTGAATTTTAAATTTTTGTAAATATTATGCATAAATGTTTAAATGGACGTAAAAATTACCATAAACTAACACGAGACAATTGCATGTTGTATGTTCACTAGAGAAAACGTTTTGAAGTCAAAAACAAAATTCAAATTTTACTAAGTTTACAAACCAAAGGAGATCACTCTAAACACTTTAGAACTTCTAGTGAGATGCTTCAGTTTGTAAACACTATGCGTGACGAAATATTCAAAACCTTCCCTACTCTTTATCACAACTTTCCCATACCATATCATGACCTCTCGATGAATCTCATGATTTTCTAACTTCGTTTGCATTTTTTACAATTAAAAAACTTTACCAATGAACGTCGATTCTCATCCTTCGTGAATCAAATGTACATAATTTCAACCAATTTGGTCGGTAAGGTCTTAAAAAGGACTCAATTACACGAATATCATTTTTCCACGAACTTTACCTTATCATTTCATGTACTTGTAGTTCAATTTTGATTTATGTGAAGAAAATCCTTTAAGGAAAGAAATTCATAAAAAATACCAAATAAATCGAGATGAGTACCAATTTGAGATACAGAGTACAAAGTAATGCATTTGTAGTGGAGAAATCAAAAGGAATCAAAAAACCAAAGTTTTAAAATAATCTTTGCCGTGCGCTGTCACGAAACGCACGGCAAAGATACATCTGTGCCGTGCGTTTTATACGGGGCGCACGGCAAAGGCTAACGACCGTTAGCGTCCGCCCCAGTCGTCCGCTGTGTCACGGGCGGCGCACGTGCCTAGGCCTCTTTGCCGTGCGCGCCTGTCCGACGCACGGCAAAGACCGATCTTTGTCGTGCGCCTGTGGAACGACGCACGGCAAAGAGATCTGCACCGTTCGGAGCCGTGCGGCGTGTCGTAGGCGCACGACAAAGAGTGGCCTTTGCCGTGCGCTCGATGGAAAGCGCCCGGCAAAGCATTTGGCGCACGGCAAAGGCCGTCTTTCCGGTAGTGTTTGTTCTTACCCTTCAACTGCCAGATATGTAGCAATAGTTTTCGAAAGCGATGTTCAAATTAATTATAGTTTGTAGAGGACATTGATACACAGCTTAATTACCCTATCAACATGTTCGATTTTGTCAATGTCCGTATAACGGGCACTATGTGAAATTTATAACTAACGATCAATAGTTGCCACCTACTCTCTCCGTCTCAAAATAAATGCGCATTTCGCTTCTCGAAGAAGTCAACAATTTTTTAAATTTGACAAAATATAAAAAATAGTATCAACATTTGCCTTCAAATAAATTTCAATGCTCCATCAGATGATACTTATTATACAACATAAATAGTAGTACATGTGTGTATAAATTTTGATCAAACTGAAAATTTTGATTTTTTTTGAGAAGTGAGATGTGTGCTTACTTTGGAACGAGGAATAGTTTCGTGTGCCATCTATCCGGAGTTCCGGACCGAAAACAACGAGGCGGTACGTGTAGCTATGGATATGTCATCACTGATTGCAAGTATTACTGCATTAGAATCGAGGATGGGGCAGTGCAGCAGGCCCTGCTGCAGTGCGGGCAGAGTAGTGGTAAGGCCATCCGTCCTGCCCATCTTCATGTCGACATGCCGCCATCAAAGTAAATGCAAGGCCCGTCGCCAACTCCATTCTTCGGTCGATCGCCGTGGTCGGCTCTCCCCAGTTCTCCAAAGACCACAGCCACACAATGCACGCCCAGGCGAACCCAATTGTCGCCAAAACGCAGCGCGCGCGGAAGCAAAGGCATCGCCGTTTCGGAACGGGAGGCGTACGTCGCCACAGCATGCAGCGCGTGCGATTTGGTCGTCGTCGTGTCAAGCACTGCCCCGGTCGCGCTGGGACTTGCTGCGCGGCGCATGCCATGCCAGGTCGCGACCGTCGGCTAGCTCTGGCACACGGTTAAGTTCGTGGCCGGTCGTCAGTAGCTAGCTAGCTAGGATCGATCGCCGGCCGGACCGACTCGTTCAAAAGCGTCTGATTTCAGTATCAGCACACCAGTACTTTGCTTCACGATCGACGACGACGCCAGTAGTCCCGGTCGATCGATCGTACGTGCAGTACACGCTCCGATGACGAGACGATGGATGTGTCCGCCCCGCCCGACCGCCGCATGCTCGTCACCATCCATGCAAAGATAATGCATGGGCAGAGACGCTGACCCGTCGATCAGCGTGCCCGCCAGACACGCGCGCGCTGCGCCTGCCGACGTACCCACCAGGAAGAGCCAAACCGATCGGCCGGCTCACCAAGTACGGCAGAGGTGGTAATAGACCTTTAGTTTAATAACTTAACAAATTTAATTTAAACTATTTAAAAGATAATATATAATTTTGAGTTAAAAAGTAGTAGAACTTAATTTGATTGTGAAAAATACATTAGGGGTTTAGGGCCATGACCATTATCACCTCTAAGTACAGCCCGTCTCCGCACATCATTTCTTTCTCTTAACTAGCAATTATGTCCGTGCGTTGCAACGGGAGAAAATATTTCTCTTCTCATCCTCACTGTCATATGCCCCAGTTGCGTCGTCAGCCCACCACCCCCAGCTCTCGGACCTTGCCGTTATCCCGGTCGCGCCGTCATTCTCATTGCGCACATACTACCCGACCTTGACAATTGTCATCCGCACCTCTCCAGCCTCACCGTCATCCGTTCCTTGCCTCCTCGGCCTCACCATCGCGCTCGTGCCACCATATCCTCGCTTGTTGTTGTTCTCCCCACCGCGTCGTCGCCCCGCCACCCCCAACACCTCTCCGACCTTGCACTACCCTAACCTTGCCCATTGTTGCCCGTGCCGCCCGAACCACGTCCTCGACCGTCTGACCACGTCTTTCCGGCCGCCATCGTTCCCATCATGCAAGCGCACATCCCCTGCCTTCGTATGTGCCTCCCAGCATCATCGTCTTCATCCGTGTTGGTTGCGCCATTATCCCGACCAACACACTTGCGAAGTCCCGATCTCACCCGCTGTCGTCCGGTTGGCCCTTGACAAAAACTGTAAAATGAAAAAAAGGACTTTTAAAAGTTATGAGCTTCAAGAAATTGTAATGGCTTAAATGTAAAAAACTTAATTTATAAGGGACTAACACGAACACTAAATATTGTATACAAAGAAGAGGCTTGCAATTTTTTGCATGGTTTACCTACACTCCGTATCATTATGATTATTTCTAATTGGATCTGGTTTATCTACGGTTATACTTGTTATAATTTTTCTTAATTCGAATAAATTTTGTTGCGTCGTCAATGTAGTTCTCGGGCTTCTGGCCTAACGAGATGGACAAGAGAGATGTTTTAACACAAAATGCCTGAAACGATCATTCTCATGGGCCGTGTTGTGGCACGCACGCGCGCAGGCCTAGCGGGCTCATTGGATGTCTCTACACGAGTCCACGAGAAAAGAACGCTTGTTGCTTCCCTAGCGTTAACTCCACCGGTTCGCTCGGTCTTTTTTGGTTTTCTTTTGATCCGCCGGTTCGCAGCGGTTTCACATTGTTTCTCGCCGGTTCCTTGCGGTTTTGTGGGCTAACGACCGACTCCGAACAAGGTAACGACGTACGAAAAACAGGGGCAGAAACAATCCTTGCTTTAAGATTAATAAATATTATATATATATATATAGGTAGAGATATATATATACGGAAGGGACCAAGGGTAAGCTGGAAATCAAAAGTTAGCGAGCACCTGATTCACATTTGGGTGAAATTTAGGTGCAGGATGCAAGCAGCTCGTGCGTCTGATTCATTCATTTAGACCAAACCAATGGTTCGGTTCCTCGCTATTTTTATCCTACCTTACTTTTTTTTATATTACTAGGAACATGCCCGTGCGTTGCTACGGGCTATAAAAATTCTAACACAAAAAATAATTCACTTACAATACATAGTATAAAAACAACAATTTCAGTTTTTTCTAATATGTATAACAGGGAAAAAGTCATGATTGCGATAGATGACAATCAACTGATAGGCAATCTTATATTATAGAGGGACAAACACAAGAAACTCCCGTCACTTATTTTGTAAACTTGCCAGTCCTTAAACATATCTTCTGCTACACCTCTGATTTACTATTTTTCATCTTGGTGAATGTCTTTCTTTTGGATATGTCCAGCCACAATGTAAACCCCACATCACAATTTGTCTTTCAGCTTGAATGATACTATTTACCATCTTGGTGAATGCCTTTCTTTTGGATATTTCCAGCCATAATGTAAACCCCACATCACAATTTACCTTTCAGCTTGAATGATTCTTCCACAATACAAGTCTGAACATGAAAACCCAAATGAAATCCCTAAATTGTCAATACCACTCGGAACACATTGCAAACGAGTAAGAAAGCATATGGCACCAGTAAAGAAACTCGGCAGTTACTGAATGATAGATGATATTGGATATTGTATAACACAACAATCTTGAGATCCTGGATGCAATAATCATAATCTATAACGGATAAGCATTTATCGTCCTACTACTCAGTCTTATGTTTCACTGTTCCAACATTTTGGGAGCAGTAACCTTATATACAAGTAAAAATTAGCAATGGAATGATGTAGCACCACAACTAATAAATGGAATATGAAAATGGAATGGCGTCATGTTTGACAGAAATATGATGTCCATCTCCTTATGAAACAAAGAAATTAATAGCATATGTTATTCACACAGCTAGCGACATCATTTGTGAGAGATGAGATTTTCTAATAGGACAAATTAAATTTTCTAGCCATGGAAAGAAACTAAAAGAGAAGCATTAACTTCTGTGAAATCAAATCACCTTACTCGACTGCACAGCTGCTCCTGCGTGCATCTGAATGGTTCTGTATGCTGTCGACCTGCGTCTAATGCATGCACATAGAACATTTGTTTGCTTTATTCTTATACCTGCATAATAAAAGTGCTAATAGTATTAGTTAGTTTACGCAAATATTAACTCCAAACTGAATTAAAGTCTATCCAAATCATGAACATTGCTCAGTTTATAGTGCTTGATTCTGTTTGTCTGATGTGAGGGATAATTATTGCTCTAGGGATACTTAATTGAATGAAATGAAAATAAACTCTCATCAAAGTAAGGTTGTGCTTAAAATTGAGGGCTTACCTAAAAGTCAAATAATTTAAGAATATTTGAGTACGTTATCTGAATTTGCTTTTCGTGTTAATTTTGCTTTCATTATAGTTTTATCAATCCTTGTATAACAAATACTACATAGTTAATCCTCACTAAAACAAGGAATATAAGCACAAAGGTGAACTAATCAAACTTGCTAGATTTTACATTTTACATAAACAAATTGAAGAAATTAAAGAGCAGGTAAATGATGTGCAGTTACCTTGTGTGTACCACATGGGTTAGCTACAAATAAATATTTTTTGTGGTCAAACCTCCCTGCACATAAAACTAATTATTCTCTACTGGTTGTTACACTCCTTGACTCATAACTAAGTACATTCACAATTCCTCGTGCAATTTTATATGAGCTACTGAAGTCAAGAGTGTGCATGGTAAGGAGTAGTTGTATAATGACTCACCCATCTCCTGCCATAGATATCATACACAGGCCATACACAGCAGCTTAGCGAACCCGCTCGATACCATGTAAAAGAACCATGATAAAGTACTGCACACTGTCCTGTTCCACAGTCAAATCGGATGAATTTCAAGTCAAATGCAAAAATATTGCAAACCAAATATATGTATAAAAAATTCTGAAGGATCATGGAACAATCCTACAACTGCAGTCGCTGCAATACGGCATGATCATGATATCCTTAGAGGGAGCCGCAAGCCTGCAACACAAGTTACCTACAGCCTGGTCACTTCTCTAATCAATGCACTGTAATGTGATTGTTTGATCAAGACCACCAGGAACTGCACTGGCCCTCACTCAACATTAGTAGCTTGGAGGTAGAAACTCTGACTTGACCAGTGATGAGTGTCAAAGCTCATTATAATGTAAAAGAGCATCATCTAGACATTCAGACAGGTCTATTCAGAATGATAATACTACCACCAATGCTTCACCCTGAAACAAAAAAAAAACAAAAACACTTTATGTATTAATCCATTATTTAAACAGAACATTAGTAAACACCTTGACCGAGTCATATGAGTAGTAATGAAAATCAAAGAATTCTATCACAATAAGCAAAAGTTCAGATTGTACCAATCACTAAGCACAAAAAAATAAATTCTGAATTAACTCAAAAAAACTATGAAGTTAGTCGTTCTACATTAATAATCTCATTAATGATCCTGATTAATTAGATTCCACAAACCAAAAAGCAGGAAAATGTAACTTAAGGTCAAGTAAATCTTGACATTTGTTGTCTGTAGAAGCTTCCTTATCACCCAAACAATCACAATATTCACTTTAGAAGAGAATAATCAATTAGTATTTTTTTGCCTTGATCCAATATAGCTGTTAGCTGGCCCTAGAGACTTTCCTATTTATAATAGAGAGCATTTGCGCTTTCAGGTTGCTACATATATGTTCCGATCCATGACTCCTCTAAATCGTAGTACTTTGCTTCAAGGTGCAATGCAAGCCTCATGATGGAAAAGACCTGCTCCTACTCCTTTCCTAACACAGAAATACAAAAGGTACAAGACGAATTGGTCACTTGCCCCCCACATATTCAGAACCAATCCTACTCATTTCCTAAAGCAGAAATGCAAGAGGTACCGGAAAAATTGGTGACTTGACCCACACATTCATTAAGAACTAATCCTACTCATTTTTCTAAAACATAAATGCATTTGATCCATCCTAATAATAGGATAATATATAATAGCTCGTAAAAGGAAGCTAGTGAAATTCATGTCAAGGATGCTACAAAAATTTCAATGGAGGTCACTTTCTTCAGGTGGTCACACAAAGCATGTTCAACACAGAAATCTACATGTAACCCAAGACAGTCTTGGCACACTATAAATTCAGGACATAAAAATTACAGTACAATAAAGAAAGAAACACAAGACAATAAATATAAAATTACTTGTTTGCTGTTAGGACTCCAGCTAACAACGTATATGCTCACTGTGTACTGCCTTCAGTGGAAAGCTCAACAATCTTTTCTCTAGGCTTGCCATCATACATCAAAACCCTTCTTATTAGAACTTACTTCCATCAGGATAATATCGGATACAGTTAACAAAGTTTGAGTGATTCCTAAAATTCAAAGTAAATTGAGAAATGTGAAATATATCAAATGTTCATTAACTTTGGTCCGGTGTCAAATATTTTCTTTTGCTTAGCTCAGGTACAGGTGTCATATTTCTTTGGGATGACTAATTCAGTACAACCAAATTAGCTATCTATCTAAAAAAATAATGCAGAATGAAGAAAATTCTCAAAAGTACAAAATGAATAGATAAGTCAGTAAAAGCAAAAGAATTTTATTTTCTTTGAATATGTTGGCATCCTCACCTTAGGAGTTGCGGATCTTGACAATGATTATAGCACAACTCTGAAGTCTGAGCATATTTAATTATTTTAAATCATAGCTCCTGCTACAGCGATAAGAACAACCTCTGCTCACAATAGCTTCCTGGAATGCATGGTCATTAAAAAATAAAAATGACGCCTATTGAATTATTATTGTGGATACATATCACCAAAAAATTGAAGCTACAGGAAACTCAAAGACCTTTACGGATCGAACTGAGATTTGGGGTAGGAAGAGGAGAGAGTTTGAGGTACCTTGCTGGGTGTCGTGGTTCTGCAGATGAGGGGCGACTCCGTTCCTGCTGATAAGGGGCTCCGCATGCTTGCCTTGTGAGTGCTCCGGTCTTACCAATCCGCTGCAGCTGAGGAGTACCAGAGGAGACGTAGGTTGTGTGAACAGGGCGGCGGCGACACCTTGAGGAAAAAATGGGGCAGGAGAAACCGGATCAGGGTGCCGAGGGATTGCAAAGGGAGAAATCAGGGCCTGGGGTGCCCTCGGCTCCGCCGCCACCTTGGCCCCATCGATCCCAACGCGGCACCTCCCTCCTTCACCACCTTCAAACCGTTTTCGACAGTTGCGTCTGTGGCGTGGCGTAGGTCTGTCGTGGCGGCTGCGGCGGCACGATGGGCAGCGGTTGCTGCGGCTGCGGTGTGGCATAGGTTTTGGGTGGCTCCAGCGGACCGCGCGGGTGGGGGAGAAGACGATGGATCGGCGGCAGCGGCCGCAGATGGAGGGCGTGGGGATTAGCCTCTTCTCATAGTGACGTGAAGATCCGGTTGATATAAATGGAAGATTATAATTGCATTATGCAACCAAGTGAGGATCGGCCAATTGGGGGATTAGAGAGTGGTAGAAGTACCTGGAGCTGCGAAGGGGAGTGCTGGAGGCCGGAGTCTGCACTCTGCAGTGCTTTGGCCGAGTGTGGCGCCGGCCACCGTCCTGCGTGCAGCAGACCTTACCGCCTTGGCCCTTGCGAGTTGCGGCCTTAAGGCTTGCGGAGGGCCGGAAGGGGCTGCGGCCAGAGGTCGGAGGAGAGCTGCGCGGGTTTCGCGGAGGGACGGAGGGGGCTGATGGCGCCGGCGAGCTGTGGCGGGGGCGCAGGCGGCGGCGGCGGCACCGTCCCTGCTGTCTGTCGCGGGTGGGGAGCGTCCGGGCGTGGACCCAGCTCCCAGCTCCGGCGCCCCGGCGACTTCCGCCGCCCTACAGGAGCCGAGTCTTCACGGACCAGCGGTGCGTGAAACTCTGCCCGCCGCCGCGCCACCGGCGAGCACGAGGAAGCGTCGCGAGGAGGAAGCCACCGTTTTGGGCCGGGCTGCTTCGAGGATTTTTTTTTGCGAATGAAATGCAGAGGGGGAAAGAGGAAAGCGCCGAGGGGGAGGGAGAGCGGACGCACCGAGGGGGAGGCGGACGCGCGGATGCGCGAGGAAAAAAAGACATACCACTTTTTTATCTTAACTTCATTCTTTTTAGTAGTAGAGAAGTAGAGTTAGAGATTCTACGACCAGGCCAAAGTGCCTGGTGGTGGGCATTCACGGTGGTGAGGTCACCCATCACGGTTCGATCCCTAGATCGAATCTGGTGTCGCACGGGGAATTTATTCCCTGGTAGACGCACATATGTGCGGTGGTTGAGCGGCCGGATAACCCTCTTAGTAGTTTGCTGTTGTAAAAAAATATCCTCGTCTGTCTCATGCCAAAGCACAGGTCTAAGGCCAGCCTTATCTCACATGTGCTGCGGTGCCGCTGTGTATGGGTGGGGCAGGGGTTCAGAGATTTTACCTATGTAAGAAGGTCTTCTTCTTAATACAACACCGTGGGGTGGTCTTACTCCGCGCAAGCCGAGTTTTTTTCTCTTAATTCTTACTCCCTCCGTAGTATCCTTTTAGTTTTGTCTTAAGCAAAGGATATCCTTGCTCCCTCTGTCCGTCCAGTAAGGATAGAAATATTTTTTCAAAAAATCTAAATATTTTTTAATAGATGTACAAAAAGTAAAATGATATTTAATGTTGTAAAAATTATTGAAAGCTTGTTTGAATTCAAAAATATCATAGCTATTCCTTTATATTCTTTTCTTCTTTTCGTGTTTTTGGATAATGAAAAATATTATGACTTCACCTCTCAAAAGAGAGGTATCAGACCACCAAAAAGTATTTCTATTTCCACGTCCAACCGCGGACAATCCGTCCAGTTGCTTCCCTGGGTTTTCATAATTGATACGGAAATTGATCGAATCGTCTATTCGTTTAACCAAGAAAAAATATTTCTATTTTCTATGTCCAAACGTGGATCCCGAAATTTCTATAATAAATGAGATAAGTAGCTAATCTAGTTCCCTATACACAAGTCTGTTGTCATTCTTCTTGAATGATAAATATCTTGAGCATGTAGAAATAAAAAGAATAGCACTTGTATAAAATAATAGGAAAATTACTGTCGGGGTTCTCTACCATCGGCAGTAAATTTGTATCGGATTGTGTGTCCGACCTGGATGGTTGGCACGAGAGACACAAGGGATTATACTGGTTCAGACCTCCGAGGAGTAATACCCTACGTCCAGTGTTGAGTTGTTGTGTTCTTATGCTAGGAACGTTTGTAGTAGGGGTTACAAACTAGCGGGAGAGGGTATCGAGCCCAATCCCTGTGCTGTTAAGCACTCAGTTCGTCAGTCTTTGTGACGGTTGTCCTCCTCTCCATTTTATAGTCTCAAGGGTGAGGGGCAAATGAGGAATACAAATATGTGCTACAGTCCTTCGTAGTTGGGAGGTTTTCTCCCATGTCACTGTCTGCCAGGAGGCATTGAAGGGTGTTGAGCTGTGGTGGAGCCTGTGGTCGCCGCGTGTCCGGGAGGCACTATTTATTCCAGGTACTTGGCGCCTTCTCCGAGTTCTTCCATGAGTGACTCGGCTCTCTTGAGCATGGATTAGGCCTGCCACGTTACGGCCTAAAAGTAGACAGGTGACGCCCATAGAGGGTGCTTAAGTGCTTTTGACGGGGTTGGCATGCTGCAGAGGTCGGATGGGACGACACATTGGGAGCCGCGCGGGCGAACGGTGCAGCATTACGGTTCCTGTCAGAGCCAGCCGCCCGCGTGGGCCGCCAGCTGGGGCGTTTGCATGGCGTGGAGAACTAGAGCCTTGCGTGTTGTTGCGGGGTGTGTGTGTGGGGGGGGGCTCGATCGTCGGGGCAGGGCCATGTCCGTGTGGGGCTCCGCCTTAGTCGGAGACGGAAACTACTCGCGCGAGTGAGTTGTCGGAGGCAAGGTGAAAAGTTCTCGTGCGAGGCGTGAAGTCCTTGTGTAGGACGAGAACCTATTGGGCGAGGCGGTGTCGTGTCGTGTGAGGCGGAGACTCCTCGCGCGGGACAGAAACTTGTCATGCGAGCGGAGACTCCTCGTGCGGGACGGAAACTTGTCGTGCGAGGCGGAGACTTGCCGGGGAAGCCACCTACTAGTCGGAGACGTGGAGTCTTGTCAGTGAGGGTCTTCACAAAGATCTATATCCTTCCCTGTCCTGGATCTTAGCCTTGACGCTGTCAATGGTGTCAGAAGACTCCACCTCAAGGGTGATTATCTTGCCCCTTAAGTATGCCTAATCTAGGTCCTCGTCAGTAGCCCCCGAACCTAGGGTGGGAGTCGAACACTCGCTCACAGGTTCAGAGGAGAAGTGTTATGGTGGTTTTTATTTTGGTTTTCTCGGTGGGTGCGTGCGAGCGCATCTACCTGATGTAGCCCCCGAGCCCACTAGTGAGTTGTAGACTTTCTTGTGGGGTTTCAATCTTCAAAAATGTTGTTGTTGCTTGGAGATCTCTGGTTGAGGCGGTTGTGGGCAACGCGTCCATTGTGGAAGTTGTGGCCGATGTGGTGGATGTGACGGTTTGAAGAGACGACGCGTAGTTCGTTCATATTCCCGGGTTCACTAGGCATCGAAACATCACACAGATAGGCGTCGGTTACCCCGGGGCGCGCACGTTGTGCAGGCGTCTTTTCAGTGTGGTGGGGCCAGCATTTAAGGCCGGCACCCACGCCTTCCCCTTATCACCTGTGCACCGATAGGGGTTTCGAACCATTTGCTTCCCAATCGTCGCCATTGCTAGCGCCGCCCGCTCCGCTGCTTTTCACGCCCACAGTGCCGCTGCTGTTTCTTCCACCCACGTTGCATTTAGGAACTTGACGATGTCATGTCGAACTGGTCCCGTTCCAACGTCTCCCGCTCAACCCTTCAAAGTCTTGTCGCCTGCCCCCGCTCATCGACGCTGAGGAGTGGAGGGTGCCCAAGGATGAGTCCGTGTTGGGCCCTCCAAAGGGCTACGTCGTTTCGCTCGTGGCGCTCCATGAGCGCGGCTTCTCCATCCCAGCCGGGCAGTTCATCCGCGGCGTGCTCTTTGAGTATGGGTTGCAGCTCCAACACCTCAACTCGAACATCATCCAGCATATGGCTGCATTCGAGGCGTTGTGCGAGGGGTACTTGGGAGTGGAGTGGGTGCCCACTGGCACCTCTTCCAGTACTTCTTCAAGTTCGCCTGCCTGAAGAACAGTGAGATCCCGGCGACGATCGGGCGCACCAACCTCCGGATGACGCAAGGGAGGGGAGATTCGTACATCCCCGTCTCGTTGACAAGCTCCAAAAGTGCGTGGCACAAGGGTTGGTCTACCTCAAGAACGACCCCGAGCACGTGCTGCCGAAGTACACTGACGCCTCCACCGCCACGGTACAGAGGAGTTGGAGTGATGGCCCACCGACGGCGGAGCAGGAAAAATGGCTTGAAGTACACTGGGCGGTCCTAGCTCGGCTCCGCAATACCGTGGTCGATTTGGCAGCCGTCGTCGGCCAGTACCATGCATAGGGATCGTTCCGCTCAGGAGGCGGCCCCTTCGCATCTACGAGATTGTTGATGGATAAAACTCGTATCCACATACGATCCGCAAGCGTACGGACCTACACCTTTTTCACCACGGGATTCCCAAGGTCCTTGTCAATCCGCGGAGCAAGGGGATTGCTAGCACTTAACCAAGCACTAATCTAGTTGAATGGAAAACCTTTGAAAGAGTATTAATCTAAAGGTAAAGACAATCTAACCTAAGTTAATCTAAGTTGATCAAACAAATCTAGGGTTAAACTAGATGGTAAAGGGTGGACACAAGAGAGTGATTAAGAAAGGTAAGCGTTCCCTCCCTAGGATCTAGGATAACATGAACATGCATCTACTACACGAGAGTGGTAAACCAATCTACCGGGGGTTGTGACCATGATTTCGCCCTTTCCCTCCCCTCGTACTGTCACTAGGCGAAGGTAATCGTGACTAGACCAGGATGGACACGATATGTTGATGGAATCTATAGGAGTAACGGATATCATACGCCCGAAAAACACGGCAGCTAACCTTAATCATCAAAGCATTATCAAGATGAAAGCAATAGATTGAAACCACGAATCAAGTAGCGATCACATAGCATGCATCCATCTAACCCTAGGGATGAACGGAGACATTACCCCATCATCTTACACAGATTGAAGCACATATGGGTGATGGAGACTCCGGAGAACATCGTCGATGAAGATGGCGGTGATGAAGCTTTGGAACACCCCTAGGCCAGCGGCTTGGAGTCCTCTGCTTCCTTCTCTCTGCCGGCGTTGATCCTTGCGACGAGCTCATCTAACTCTCTCCCTCATCTTGCGGCGACGGTTTTCTGGTGAATGACGTCGGTAGAATGATTTGTTAGATGGGTAACCATCTTGGGGCGCCTAGGGGGTTGTATTTATGTCCTTGGGGTGCCTTTGGGCGTGCTCCACCTTGCCTTGCACGAGATCCTCCTTGGGAGAGAAGCAAACTTGGTTTCCATAAAATCAGCCAGATTTTCCTGATTTGCAGTCCTTCCTTACCAGCACCATACCCCCCACGTCCGGACTCCAAATAATGCAAATTCGGTGTCCAGATTGTGTACCACAAAATTATCTTCAACTTTCGTATTCATTTCTTTCCTTTAAAACGAAGATAAGATCTCCAAATCGGCCTTGGAAGATAATCTGTTCTGATTTCGGACTAACTGCGCAGCAGGGATTTCGGGGGCTATATCGCCTAGCTCCCTTATCCGAATTGAGCCTTCCATATGTCCAAATCGAAGGTATCGTCGAGGCCCACAACTTTAGTAGTCAAACTTTTGCCATTAAAGACCGTTTAAGTCTCCGAATCTGTACCGAAATATCATGTTGTCTTGAGCTGCGAAAATATCTCTCGGGCTGAGTTGATCCCGTTGGTAAACATCCAAGTCCCCGGAGTTTTGCGTGTTGATGATTAGGTCCTTAGGTTGTTTGGAGTCTTGTTCACTTCGTGTCTTGACTTGTGACGGGCTTCATGATCTTCTCTTGAAGTGCTTGATGGACTTATCCCGAAAGTCTCCTCTTTAGCGTAGATTTCCTGCGTAAACAATGAACTCCAAAATCAACATGCAAGTGTGAACTTGTTACATCATTAGTATGCCTAGTGGCGGGTTATTTGCAAATCATAATCGAAACCAATGTATAACAAGTACTCTAGGTTGACGGAAATTCACCGTCAACATATCCCCCATGCTTAAACCTTGCTCGTCCTCGAGTAAGTGATCCTCGCTTAAAAGGGAAATCAGCGTTGCCTTCCAATGTTATCCCTGCACTTAGTCATTCATGACGAGACAAATTGCTCTCTCTTAAGAATTTATTTTTAAAGTTCAAGTTGTGACTGACTTCTTTTCATTATGGAAGATAGACTAACAATAAAGAACAAGCCACATTTAACACGATGCTCTCAAACTTAAGTGAACTTCAAACCATTACCTTGTCACATGGAAGATTTTCAAAAGATGCATATCCAACATAAGTGAAAATCTCTTGCAAAAGCTCATGGAAACACTCATCTCATCAAGTCACTCAAGCCTATACTAGATTATTTTCAACCTACTCTACTCATATGTGATAGTGGAAGGCTTATGTGGAGCTTGGAAGGTTAAAAACAAAACATACATCCGAAATATTGTCAAATTAAGAGAGAGGTTTATTGGAATTATCGAGACTCGTCAAAAGGTCATGGAAAATAAATGTTGGAAAGAGAGAGGGATGAAACACACACATTTAGATAAATGGACATGTGCAAGTGGCAAATGGAAGATCCCGAGGCACGAGTGAAGTCCTCGTTATCGGATTGCACATGGTTGGAAGATTTGAGTATGGATTTGTAATCAAGGCACTTGAGAACTTATGAAGCAAAAAGATCCGAGGAGCATCTTTATTATTTTTTTACTTTTATTTTATTTCCTTCTCATTTTTCTCTCTTTCTTTTTTTCACTTTATTCTTCCTATTTTTCTTACTTTTCTTTTCTTCTTATCATAATTCTTTTGCTCCTCAAAACTTTTTGCAAAATAATACTTACATAGCATTTGTGTCAGAGAATGACTCCTCCCCCATGCTTGAATGATGCTCGTCCTCGAGCATAAGAGAGGGGGTGAAATGACTGCTAAAGTAAGTATAAATTCCATAATCTTGCGGAATATTTGAATCTCCATCGAGAATTTTACTCCATACTCAAATTGGGTTGTGGACAAGGAGGTGATCACAAAAAGTTGTTTTTGGTTTAGGGTCGAGGCCCAGCGAAGTTTGTGAAATTTTCGATGTGAAAACGCACAATGCATGGACAAAAAGGCTAGCATGAAAAAGCTACACAAAGGAATGACCAGCTTCTTAGTCTCGAACCATAGAAATCAATCCTAATCCAACTCATCAAAACATATGTTTGCAATCTACGGGCTTTGTTATCATAAAACATATATGTATATGGCTTTGGTAGGTAGAACTTTGCAAGAGCATCACAATTATGTAGATAGCATAAAAGTTAAGTTTTCATAAAACAACAAGTTATCCGGCTATCCATAAACTTAAATCAAAGAGCAAAGATATGTATGTGGGTCTACAACATAGTCATTTCACCACCACAAATAAAAGAGCCGGTATTTAAATTAATTTAAGATCATATTATAGAGAGCAATTAGCCAAGACATGTATAACTTCATGTAGGTAAAACAAAGCAACAACTTTCATCATCTTTCCGTAAGCATAGGCAATATAAAACATCGAGGTGAACACATGGTCATGCCTATTTATTGAAAGTAAAAAGAAACCTAGGTTGTCCTCCTAGTATCCATGTTATTGTTGGAAAAGAAAAACAAAAGGTTGCACCTAGTTGAGGTTGAAGGCATACTTACAAGCATTTGTGTTTGGAAAAGAGAAAGTCTATGGAGGTGTTACCATCCTTTGTAGTTCTTTGTTGCCTTCTTCCGACATCTCCATGTATCGATGTGGCTTTTGCTTTTGTCTTGATTTATAAATGCTCCTAAACTTCTGAATTTGATCTTGTATGCTTAATGGATTCATTGGTCGCCCTTCTCTTCAATGTTGTCATCATCATCTCCTCTTTCTTGTTCTCATCATCTCCTTGCTGTCTCTTTTTCATGGATTTTCCACTCTGTCCAGAACAGAACATATATCGAAATATAGCTCTATTGAAAATTTTATGAAATTACCTTTCCAACGTGTAGTCATTCATCGAAAACGGAGTTCAAACAATGGAGCTATGTCCGTTTTACTTCAGCGCTGTGTGCTGTCCAAAACTGATTTCAGGACGTGTTGCACTCGGTGATTCGGGCATAACTGATTGTAGGAACCTCCAATTACTTTGATTCTTGATTTGTTGGAATCATAACTTCATGAAGCTTCTAAATATCTAAAAATACCCAGTGTTTTTCCCTTCGAGACCATGCAGAATTTTGATAAGATCGATAGCTTCTTGCGCATTGATCCGGAGATGTTAACGATCTTGATCATTCTATCTTCTAGAGTGTCATGTTGCACTTCCGTGTTAAAGATTCAGGGTCTCCCTCATGCTTAGCATTTTTCTAGTCATGGAAGACGAAGACAAAACATTTTTATCTTAGCCATCCTTCAATTTCCTTGTAGTGAGAGTCTTTATCTTGCCTGTAAGACGTTTTAAACGCACATTCTACCCCCAAGGTGACGGTTGGGAGTAGATAGAATTGCCAACAATCCAACAATACGTCCTAAGACTCTCAACTTGTGACATAGTTAGTCTAATGAGGAATAAAAACCTAATGAGTGCATGTGGTGCACGGTGTGTATGCACATGAGAGGAGAGCATATAAACAAAGACAATGTTTTCACCTAGTTCAACACCATGTTTACAACAAGGTTGCCGAATTTCTCCATAGCCATAAAGGTTTATTTATCAAGGGTTAAAACACTATGTCTATCCCTAAATCAATAACTCTTATAGCACAAGAAAAATTAAGCACATTGCAGAGCTAATAAACTAACCAATGCAACATGAAAACATATGAAAAGCTAGCAAGGTTTATCAAACTTTTAATGATGATGGTCCGCAATCATGTTTAAACACCACGTTTACACAAGATCACAAAAGGAAAATACTCATAAGGCCTTATGAAGCATTAACATGGAAAATGAAGCATACATCATTAAGTATACAAAACAACCAAGCCAACTATGTACAAAACATGTATATGCAAAGAAACATTACATTGATAACAAAATGCAATGCATGCAAATAAATAACTATGATCATGAACATGATGGTGGTTCTAAAAAGGAAAGCTAAACTTAGATTAATAACCACAAGTTGATTATCATAAGATAGTGTTATTCTTTATTTTCTCTAAGAAAGTAGTAAAAATATAAAGAAACGGGTTGCCTCCCGAAAAGTGCTTCATTTAAAGTCATAGAGCTCGACTCTCACATACCTTCTTTTCGTCGCATAGCCATGACCCTTCATGCAAGAAGAAAAGGTACCTATGTAGCTTTAATTTACTTCCCATGTTGTGCTTGATCACTTATAGAAGACTTGCCCAAGGCATCCTTTTTGTTTCATCGCTATCTCTTTCTTTATCATCATTCGGTGCTGCCTTCACTCCATGAATTTTTTTAATGTCCAGAACAGAAAGTATACTCAAGCTCTACTCCACTGCATAGTGCACAAAATTTCCTTTCCAACGAGTCTTTATTTTCCCAAATCAGACTCCGGACAAGAGAGTTACGTCCGTTTTACTTCGGCGATGAAATCTGTCCTGAAATTTCAGAACGCGCAACGCTCAATGTTTTCTCCATAACTCCTTGCACGGGTCTTCAAACTTGTTGGTTCTTGATGCGTTGGAATGGTAACTTGATGGAGCTTATGGATATCTCATTTTATTCATTTGTACACCTCTAAACAAGCTCTCAAATTGATGAAGACAACAACATTCATTGTGGGATTTGGAGAGGTTGATGATTTATCTTGCAACTCTTTAAGCATGACTTCTTTTTTCATTATTCAAGACTTGTCTACATGGTTAGTGAAAATCAGGTATTCTCCCGACATGTGCTTATTTAAGGTCATTAGCTTGACCAAGCGCAAAGCATGATCGAGATTCACAAAACTTATTGTAAACATACACGTCCATAATTAACACCACATGTGAATTGTAGCAACAAGTCAAGGTGTAAATAAAAGGAGCATATGTTTCATGCATAGCTCTTAGCTCATCATAGGCAAAGGTTCTTTAGGTGTGAGATTAATTGGATCAAACATAAATGTTTCCTCATTTTCATTCTCAAGAAAATCTAGCCTATCAACATGATCATTATTGGAACAAGGCATATAATTTAAACTATCATTCATACTATTGGTTGAGCATGAGTATTTGAATTTATCATCATCAATACCAATAATATCTTGAGATTTCAGCGCCTACCTTGGCCTTAGAGCTTTTTCAACAAGAGTGATATTTGGTTCATCTAGCGGTGTTGAAGGCGAATCAATCTCAACGAGTGAAGGTCTCTTTGTTACCTTTTTGCACCCCCTCCATCTCATCATGTGGAACATGTAATCCATCAACTTCATTTGCATTTGTCTCTTCTTTGAAATCTTCATTGTCATCCCAATCTTCGTCTTCAAAGTCTTGTATGTTACTTTCTTTATCTCCCGTGTACCACATGTCGTCAAGTTCCCTCATCGTTGATTCACTCTTTTCTTCATCCTTGAGTACTTCCATGTCTTGCCTTGCTATTGTGTGGGCTTCAGTAGAACATAAGCTATAACCTTCTAACTTGAGTCCTTTCTCCTCCCATTTATCCTTTGAGTCACTAGGCTCGTCACGGTTGTACTCTTCTCTTTCTTCATCATAAATCCTTGAATTGTCAAACCGGTCAATCCATCCTTCATCTCCTTCTTCTCTTTCTTCTTCAAATATCTTTTGGATCGACTCTCCACTCATCTCTTGATCAAATATATCTTCAACTAGTTTGGCAATGTGTTGGCGTTCCTCCTTCCTTCGGTAGTTGATTAGTGGGGCAAAATCAACTTGAATCCAACCGGATTGATTGAACTCCACCAATGGTCTAGCATTCCACATACTTCGGCCTACATTCATGTTAGTTTCAACATTTTTAACATCCGAAATGACTTCTATTGCCTTGGGAAGTGGATATTCAATTTTTTGTATGGTCGGTTCATCTTCCTTGACCTCCGGTTCATCTTTTTCAGAAATTTCAGCAAGCACCTCGGGCTTGCTTGTCATTTTGCTCCTCTCGACAACGTCTTTGCCAATCTCGTTGTGTTCTTTGTCCATTGCTTATCCTTTGTAAAATTTGTGCAGCTTCACTAATTGTTCTATCCATTATATCACCGCCTGCACACATGCTTACAAAACGAGACGAGTTAGGGGTTAGTGAAAAATAAAAGGTATGCAACATCAAGTCACCGGAAAATCCCAAGTTCGGGCCTCGCTCAAGTAGTTCATTAAAACGGTCTCATGCTTCATCAATTCCTTCATCCTCTCCTTGCTTGAAAGTGAGCACTTGCCTCCTTAAGTTTTGGACCTTGCTTACGGGAAAGAACTTCAAAAGAAACTTCTTCACTAGCTCATCCCAATTTCCTTTTGCTTCAACGGACGCAAGTGTGTACCATCTTCGCGCTACATCTTCGAGAGAGAATGGAAAAAGATTCCACTTGAACCAAGCGGCCGGAACATCTTGTTGCACCGTGTTGCATATCATCGTGAATTCCTTAATGTGTCTATATGGGTTGTCATCCTCCAATCCTCTAAATTGTTTTGCCGCCACTAACTTGATCATACTAGGCTTCACTTCATAGTGGGTTGTAGCAAGCGTCAAATCTGATTTTGCATCTCAATGTCTTCCATTGACGGCATTGCTAGATCCCTTAGCGACATATCTTCGTCTTCCAGTGGTGAGGTGAACAAATCCATCTAGGCATAAGAGAAGTAGAAAGGAAAACAAAAAAAGATTTTTTTAGAAAATAAGGGTTAGATGTTAGTAATCAACAAAATTAATACTAGATTAAATGTAGCAAACTGGCTTGCTCCCCGGCAACGGCGCCAGATAAAGGGGTTTGTTGACGGATACAACTCGTATCCACCTACGATCCGCAAGCATACGGACCTACACCTTTTTCACCACGGGATTCCCAAGGTTCTTGTCAATCCGCGGAGCAAGGGGATTGCTAGCACTTAACCAAGCACTAATCTAGTTGAATGGAAAACCTTTGAAAGAGTATTAATCTAAAGGTAAAGACAATCTAACCTAAGTTAATCTAAGTTGATCAAACAAATCTAGGGTTAAACTAGAAGGTAAAGGGTGGACACAAGAGAGTGATTAAGAAAGATAAGCGTTCCCTCCCTAGGATCTAGGATAACATGAATATGCATCTACTACACGAGAGTGGTAAACCAATCTACCGGGGGTTGTGACCACGGTTTCGCCCTTTCCCTCCCCTCGAACTGTCACTACGCGAAGGTAATCGTGACTAGACCTATGATGGACACTGTATGTTGATGGAATCTATGGGAGTAGCGGATATCATACGCCCGAAAAACACGGTAGCTAACCTTAATCATCAAAGCATCATCAACATGAAAGCAATAGATTGAAACCACAAGTCAAGTAGCGATCACATAGCATGCATCCATCTAACCCTAGGGATGAACGGAGACATTACCCCATCATCTTACACGGATTGAAGCACATAGGGGTGATGGAGACTCTCGAGAACGTCGTCGACGAAGATGGCGGTGATGAAGCTTTGGAACACCCCTAGGCCAGCGGCTCGGAGTCCTCCTCTTTCTTCCTTCTCTCCGCCGGCGTTGATCCTTGCGACGAGCTCATCTAACTCTCTCCCTCATCTTGCGACGGCGGTTTCTGGTGAATGACGTCGGTAGAATGATTTGTTCGATGGGTAACCATCTTGGGGTGCCTAGGGGGTTGTATTTATGTCCTTGGGGTGCCTTTGGGCGTGCTCCACCTTGCCTTGCACGAGATCCTCCTTGGGAGAGAAGCAAACTTGGTTTCCATAAAATCAGCCAGATTTTCCTGATTTGCAGTCCTTCCTTGCCAGCGCCATATCTCCCACGTCCGGACTCCAAATAATGCAAATTCGGTGTCCAGGTTGTGTGCCACGAAATTATCTTCATCTTTGGTATTCATTTCTTTCCATAAAAACGAAGATAAGATCTCCAAATCGGCCTTGGAAGATAATCTGTTCTGATTTCGGACTGACTACGCAGCAGGGATTTCGGAGGCTATATCTCCTAGCTCCCTTATCCGAATTGGGCCTTCCACATGTCCAAATCGAAATCATCGTCGAGGCCCATAACTTTGGTAGTCAAACTTTTGCCATTAAAGACCGTTTAAGTCTCCGAATCTGTACCGAAAGATCATGCTGTCCTGAGATGCGATAATATCTCTCGGGCTGAGTTGATCCCGTTGGTAAACATCCAAGTCCTCGGAGTTTTGCGTGTTGATGCTGAGGTCCTTGGGTTGTTTGGAGTCTTGTTCACTTCGTGTCTTGACTTGTGACGGGCTTCATGATCTTCTCTTGAAGTGCTTGATGAACTTATCCCGAAAGTCTCCTCTTTAGCGTAGATTTCCTGCGTAAACAATGAACTCCAAAATCGACATGCAAGTGTGAACTTGTTACATCATTAGTATGCCTAGTGGCGGGTTAGTTGCAAATCATAATCGAAACCAATGTATAACAAGTACTCTAGGTTGACGGAAATTCACCGTCAAAAGAGATGACAGCCAATAGGGCCTGCTTCGCGGGGTCTGTGATGGTGCCCAAGCTCCCCTCACTGGACGAAGTTCACCATTGCGTGGCACAAGCCATCGTGAAGGCGTCATACTCGTGGCCGCCGTCGCGGCTCCTGTCTATGCTCCCCAATGAGGGGACCGTAAACCTCGTAAGCGCTTCCCCCTTTCCGACTAGTTCTTCCGACCATCCCGGGGGTTGTATTGATCGTTCTTTCTCGGAGATTTTGATCATCGTTGCGATTTTTTTTGCTTTCCTTGTTCTCTGTAGAAGTGCGCCGACCTCATCCCCGCAAAGCCTCCCCTTCCCCAGGACGCGATGCTCAACCGCTCCAAAGACTTCGCGGAGAGGCGGAGGTCCGTGCACCGGGCCTGGCACAAGGATGCGGAAATCGCAAAGCGCGAACAGAACGACCGCCGCGCCAAGCGCCGCAAAATGAATGAGACCGCCATTTCCTCAGAAGAGGATCCTTCACTACCACCATAGTGGAGTGGAGTGGTGATGATCCAAGCACATCGATTGGAGCACCTTATCCAGATTGCCCACGTCTTCACCGCGCTAGGCCGCGGAGGTCAGCTTGAGGTGGCAGTCAGAGCTGGGCGCTCGTGAGAAGGTCACAAGTTCCGTCTTGCACTTGGGAACCCGCTCCGCCCGAGAAGATCAGAGGGCGACCCACTCTTAGGTGGCCTCTGGTGGCCACCATGCCTCCGGAGAGCGATGGGATCCTCTGCGACGGGACGACCCGCCAGACGATCGGCGGGCCATAATTCTTCCTCCCGCAATTCCTCCGGTGATGCCCCGCGGCGGGAGCCGGACTCCCCGAGGAGGCGGTCGCCACCCAAGGCGAGGTCGACTCCGCCGACATCTACGCCTGGTGCACCGCAGGGGGAAGTACAAGCACTCCCTCGCGACGTCTTCAATCTTTGGTCATCCGGGGTGACGGGACCCCGGCCGTGTAGGTCCTCCTCTCCTCGGGTGGTAGTCGGAAGCCATCCTCGAGCGTAGGGGAGGCCAAGAAGGTGCCCTCCTGTTGACACCGGATTTTGACCAAATCCAGAGTCAAATGATCTTGGCTTGGTAATTGGCAGAGAAGAACCGGGAGACGAAATGGACAAGGAAATATCAGCCGATGAAGTCAGCACACATGCATGAGACAAGTACATGCAGGCGTATACGTGTATGCATTGGAGTGTTATGAACACTAAAGGAGGAAAGATAGGCTAACACAACCAAGACACATATAAGTACAAGGTTTCTATAGTTTGTGAGAGCATGCACAAGGCAATCGCCTGGATAACAACAAGGATGATCGGCCACCAATATGTTGGCAAGAATCAGCCGTGATGATAGGCCAGCAGTGACGATCGGCCGGGCAGGGAGCTAGGATGACATCAGGACATGCAGGTGCTTAATGCAAGAGCAAGGAAAGAATCACACGTAGAGGGAAATGTGATTAAGACTAAGAAGCCATGTAAGGAGTCCTAGTTGATTACACCTGCGCGTTGTTCTCTTGCCGGATAAATCAAAGGAAGCTTTATTAGAAAGGATTCTGCGTAAGGGCAAACAGAGTCCATTCCTTTAATTAGAGGAGTTCGTCTCTATTAGTGGTGTAACTCGTAAGGAGTCTTTAAATTAGGAAGTTTTGAGCCCTTTTGGCTGCAGGAGTCTAGAGGAGCCCAGGGTATAAATATAAGACCCAACCATTGTAATAGAATTATCACACGTTCAATATCAAAACCTCCTCCGGGCACCCCTTTACCAATTATTGCATCTACTTTACTGCATCTACTTTACCGCATCTACTTTTCGGCGACTTCGCCTTCGTACCTTTTCTCTTTCACGAGTTCTTGCAAACTCATCGGGCTGCATCGCTTCGATCTCCGGCTTGCTAGTGAGTTCCACTTTACTGAATAATATCTAGGCTTTAACCTCTGGGTGCATCATTGTGGTTTCGTCTAGATTTATTCACTAGTTATCAATATCAGCTAGATTAGCAAGTTTTACCTCAATTCTTGTTATTCCAGTTTTTATCACCAATTATGCAGCTTGGGACTAATTCCTGTCGGCTTTTATCGCATTATTACTAATATATTTTAATCATTGATAGCTGGCTAGATCTGTTTCAAGTGTTGTTCACGTAAGCTCTGTGTAAGTTACCTCTAATAGCTTACGCTCTGCCTACGTCATCATATCGGCTGATCCAGCCGATCTGTTTTGCCCCGTATCGGCTACCTAGTTGTTACAATTTTATCAAAAGGCACATCAACCCTCTAGCCGATTTTCCATTGTCAATCAACAGGTCTGATTGGCTGGCACGCCTCGCAATAGACCGGGGAGTCACGTGTGTCGCGCACAAGGGTGATGTCCTATTTTTTCGTCAACACACTTTTGGCACGCTAGGTGGGACCTGAAGATTAAATCCCCATTATTATATCGCCTGATGAACACCAAAACAATATCCACGACGAATCCATAGTGGCTCGAGAAGTACATCACCATGGACTGTCAATCTGGAACATTGGCGGATATTATAAGCAATGCCATAAAGTGTCATATGTAGATTACTCTGATTCCGAAGATGAAGAAAACATGATCGGGCTTGCAAAGTGGGTCAAAGGCAAGAAGACAGTGTCCTGTCCCTTTGGCAAGAAAGAATCAGAGAAATTCGGCTTTGATATTACTAAGGTCGATAAGATATTTGATCTACTGCTTCAGCAAGTGCAGATCAAGCTCTCCCAGTTCCATACCATACCATTTGTAGAGGAACTCAAGAGGATGAAGTATTTCAAGTGGCACAATGCAACATAACATGACACCAATAATTGCAAGATCTTCAGACAGCAGATCCAATCAGCTATTGAGCAAGGGAGGCATAAATTTGAAACTCCTACCAAAGCTGAGAAGCCGATAAAGATTGATCGGCACCACTTCCCAACTAACACAGTTGAGGTGTCTAGCAAAGACACATCACGAGTTAAGTTGTTGATGTCTGATTCGACTCAAAATAAAGGAGCCTTCTGTGACAACCCGCCCAGGAAAATACCGTACTATCGCCTAAGACCGATCCACTTTGGCCATTAAGCAATAGTAAAGTATCATCCTGTCGTTAGTTGCCGGGTTAACGCCCGGTAAATCACTTGGACATCGAACAGAGGATCGACACATGCATTAAAACTCACGCGAAGGCGAGTCCAGAGTACAACATGAATTAATATAATTTATTACAAACCATTGTTCACGACATGGAGTAAAGGTTCAGAGTTCGAAAAATACAACGGAAATAATTTAAACTAGCGCAACGGTGAACATCACAGGAGGCCATCCGTGATGTCCTTACTTGTCGTCACCCATCTGGTCAATCACACCTGCAATCAACAATTTTAAAGCAAGGCTGAGTATACTAATACTCAGCAAGACTTAACCGTCGGGTGATGACTACATCACCAACCTCTAGACATGAAAGGCTTTTGGCCGGTGGAGTTTCTTTTGCTAAACAGCTGCTAAGAGTAGATCCTTACTTTCAATATTTTAGCACAAGTTCTAGTTGTATATCCTTTCTGAGTGTGCCATCTAATTCAATCATGAATTGAACAAGCAATTAATTCATACAACCATATTCCTCGAGTTCCATCATTATGGGATATCATGGCCAGTTGATTAAGCAGTCTCGGATACGGTGAGAGGCCGACAATCGATCGATTTAAACTTTGCAAGGTAAACCCAAACACACGGTAGGCTGCCCCCGCGAGGACAACTTTCCCAGGCCGTTTCCGTCGATCTTCGGCTCGGGAGCGGAACCTACATTCCTTGGTACAAGGTTTTACTGGATCGCTCCCACACGAACGTCCAGACTCATGCAGGTACCACACCGTTGCAAGCAGGGGGACACAAGTGCCCCAGGTGTAGTAGGGAAAGGTTCCCTTACCGCGTCAATCGGGTACTAGGCTTACCGGTCCCATACCCGGCATATGTTTAGTACGTTCAAAAGCTTAGCCCACGAAAGCCATTGGACCGGAGCCCAAATCCCATGCTCTTACCACATGAGCAATCCATGTAAGGATATCTTATGATTCCTATCTAGGAACCTAATCTCGCGAGTGACGAACATCACTCGACTTCTACCGGTCCTATAGCATAGCGACTATCGACCTAGCATACTAGTGATAGAGCATAGGTACCTAGGGATCATGCACCTAGGGTTTCATTCAACTCCTGAAACGTAAATGCACAATCGTAGCAAACATAATTTGCATAATTTTAAAAGACGGGTTAATGATCCGGGGCTTGCCTTCGCTGGCAAGGTTGGCCTTGAGCCCTTCTGGACTTTAGTCCAGGTCCTGCTCTACAACGACGTGGTGCACGTCTCCGTCAGCTCCTCCGTCTCCTCTGTCCGGCACACGCGTACAGCTACCGTTCGGGAGATCTACACGAGGATGCAAATGCAAGATTTAATTGACGATTTTTAATTTAATTAATCACAAACAATAAATGATAACCACAGGGTGCATTAGTTGGACACATTCACCTAGATAAGAATACATTTAGCATACTCTTCCAAAAAGGAACAATATGCAATTCTTTATTAAACACTTGAATAAAGGTTCTTATTATACTTATCATTTCATGTGAAAGCTTCATTTCCTTTTATCTCCTCCAATAAAGTGTAATTAATATTTTTATTTAAGAATTAATTTCTTATTAGTGATGATAATTAATTATCTTTTAATTGTATTAATAATACTTTTCCAAAAAGGAAAAAGAATTAATTAAGGGTTTTTCTTTATTTAATTTCCCTTTAATATTAAAAAGGGTTTTAAGCTTTTTATTAAGCAATTAAATTACCAAAAATTACATGAGTGTTTCTTAAGCTTACTAGCACCTATCCTGGTCCATTGGACCCACATGCAAGTGTTGGATGCTAAGAAATTAATTATTATGGAAAATAACAAAGGCTAGCTAGTGATTCCATTTTAAATGTATACAAAAATAAATAAGCATCAAAATGATCCAAACTTTCTTGTGCATGCTCTCTGGTCCTAAAAAAGCCTAAAAAGCCAACATGTTCACATGGAATCTCTACTGAACTTGGTTTATTAATTTGCAAAGGAAAACATGCATAAATCAAGAATAATTATTTCTGCTAATTCAAAAATCATGATTAATTCACAAGATGTGCATTTTGATACTAAAAGACAGTGTGCACAAGTTGGGGTCAAAAACATTAACATATTTAACAAGAAAAATCACTTATGCAGATCTGCCTGAAATACAAAAACATTTTTATAAAAAGATTTACACAATAACTTTGTGCATTTTTTGGCTCAGGAGCTAGACATGTCCTAACACACAACATATCCAAAAATTAGCTACAGAGGATTTATAGTTTTTGATATATTGCAGATCTAGGGTTTTCACATTTGTATTTTTCATGCAAAAACTAAAAGGAATTAGATCAGGCTAGAATAACAAAAGTTGTATTATAATTCACCAGGAATCCAACAAAATTGGCCTTGCATTATTCTGAATTTTCTGTGATTTTCTACGCAATTTACAAAAATCAGCCAACTCACTTTTCCTATTGGAGATGTGCTTTTGCGGTTAGGCCCCTGGAATTAACTTCTCCTTTGCAATGTGGCCCTCAAGCACGGTGGCCGGCGCGGGGTGCCAAATTCCGGCGATCACCGGCGGCAGGGCCCGTCGGGGATGGGCCGGGAAGGGTCTTTGGGTCGCTAGGGGCCGGTTTGTGGGGTTGGACGGGGACGAGACGCCGCCGGCGGGGGCGCTCCGCGCACACCGCGGCGACCGGCGGCGCGCGCTCCGATTCGGCGAGGGTTGGCTCGGTTGGCCGCCGGGGGTGGGGCCGCGCGTCGCGAGAAGCGGTAGCCGCCTTATAGGGGCTCTTCGGCCCGGGCACGGGCGAGGACGGGGGAGGGCGGGCGCGGGCGGGGGGCCGGCTCGGGCGCGGGCCGCCACCGGGCGGCCGTACCATGGCGCGGCACGGGCCGCCGGCGCGGTACCCTCGGGGCGCGGGGCCTCGATGCGCGCGGCCTCGGGGCACGCCCTCGGGCACGCGGCCTCGGGGCGCGCGGCCTCGGGAGCGAGCGAGCCTCGGGGCGCGAGCCGCCGGACGGCGCGGCGCGGTGCTCGCGCGGGCGCGCGCGACGCTCGACGCCGTGGCGCGGCACGGCCGGCCTGCAGTGTTGCTGATGACCTGTTCGAGCGCTTGATTCTCTAAAAAGTTGAATAAAAGTGCACAAAGCAATGAATAGGAAAGTTGTAGATCTAAGTACCCTCTAGAACTTTCAAAAAGGCCATATAATGTTTTTCTCAATGGATTTTGCAGGAACGTCGTGCCAACTTTGAATGTCGGCCTGTCCTGGAAACCAAGAGGTACTGGCGGTTGACCAAGTTTTTCGCTAATTTCCACTCAAAATTTGAAATGCCAATCTACACGAAAGTTGTGTCCCTCAACAAGACGGACAACTTTCATAAAGGTAGATTTTGAGGTGTTTATGTGAATTTTGGAGAACGCGGCAAAAGTTCCGGACGACATTCGCCGACGTCAACGGTTAAGCGGGGTTTGACCGTGTCTTTGACCACGGGTTGACCACGGGTGTGTGTAGGCTCAGTCAAGGGGTTCATTAGGGTTCAATGGCGAGGTTTTCGGGTGACGGCCCAGGTTGACCTAGGTTTGACCGGTGTTTGACCGGGGTTTGACCGGTTGACCTGGTCATTAGCGTTAATGACGTTAATTAGAAAACTGGGGCGTCACACCTTCGATCCCAAGGTACAAGCAACCACGGCTAATGTTAAAGGAAAAAGGGTTGCTACTTGAAGAGGGAGATTTGAAAACACGCCAGCCTGTCACGTTCCAAATGCTGATTAACAAATTCCAACATCGACAAGAGAAAGCAAGGGGAAGAGAAGAGGGGGCATGACGCAATGAAGGACATTGGAGATGTTTGATCTTCAAATACTGCTGGAAAGAAGGGATCAAGCTACCAATGACAGAAAACTGTCCAGAATGCAACGGGGCTTGCTATAATGGCAAGTCATCCAAAAGAGTTTGCTTTGATGATAGAAGACCTGCATCCAAGGATCACCGTGGATTCGATAATCAACGGGTTTTGGTTCACGATCGCCTGGGGGGCAAAACTAGCGTCCACGATCGGCTGGGGGCCAAGGCTAGCGTTCATGATCGGCTGGGAGGCCGAGTAAATGAAGAGTCAAACAATCGGCTGGAAGAGATGGCCGATTCACTGGTTCCTGATGAGGATATCATGTGCCGAGCTCCTGAACATCAACGCGCATTACAATTGAACGATGAAGGATCAAGCCAAACGCATAAGAAGCCGAATCCACAATGGTGTCCAGATGGCTTGCCTAAATCCTAGAAAAGAAGAATCCAGCACCTACGTTAGCTAGAATAGCATGAAGAAGCAGAGAAACTTGTGCTAGACAAGAACAAGGTTCGGTCTAAAGTTTGGCGCCCAAAGCCTAAGGCTGATGGTAAAGAAGATGACAAACCCCAAGCTGATATAAACATGGTTATCTTCCTACCAAGAGACTTCATGGCTCTGTTTGATTCGGATGTCTAGTTTGGCATGGATCAATTGACACTGGAACCTAAACGAGCTACCTTTGAGAAGATAGAAGATGGAAAGAGACAACACTTGAAGGTTCTATTTATCAAAGGATACGTTAATGGGAAACCAGTCACTAGGTTGCTAGTAGATGGAGGACCAGCGGTCAATCTGACGCCATACATGATGTTGTGCAAGATTGGGAAATCTGATGAAGATTTGACCCAAACCGACATGATGTTGGTGGACTTCGAAGGAAACGTCTCTCCAGCTCAAGGAGCAATTTGCGTGGAGCTCACCATCAGCAGTAAGACCCTTCCAACCGCTTTCTTTGTCATTAAAGGGAGGGGATCTTATAATCTATTCCTGGGTCGGGATTGGATACATGCCAATTGTTGCATACCATCTACTATGCATCAATGCATCATCCAATGGATTGGAGATTCGATGAAGGTTGTGCAAGGGGAAACCTCTTCGATAGTAGCAGCTACAGAACCACAAGGGTGGACTTATGATCGAGTAAGCTACGTATCTGGAAAAGCATGGGATACCAAGTATCTCAAAGTGTCCGATTTTGGACTAAAGCCGGTTCAAGCAGTCAGCTCAAATGATAGGGCTTAATGGATCAATTCATAAAAGATGAAGGAGAGCTTGGGCATGAATTCACGTCACTCGATGAATTAGAAAATAGATCTTGGAGAAGGAATTTGAACAAAACGACGCCGTTGGATGGTTATCCAATGCTAGTAGCCGATGGATTGGTATATGTTGCTGCAGGACACAAAGTCATCAGCTTCATAGACAATTAAAAATACGGAAGCTATATATATCAAAAAGCCATGAATTGTATATTCCATAAGCTTGACAACAAGATAATTGAAATCTACATCGAAGATGTGGTCGTCAAGTCAAAAGACTACAAAGAACATCTGGCCGATCTACGAAAACACTAGAGTGCATGAGAAAGCATATGAATCCCAACAAATGTGCTTTTGGTGTTTTAGCTATACAGTTCTTGGGTTTATTAATACATGAAAAGGGAATTGAAGTTGGTCAGAAGTCAGTCAGTGCAACAAGAAAGAGCTTCAATCATCGATCGACAAGATTCATTTTATCAGAAGATTTATATCCAATCTGTCTGAGAGAACTCAGTCGTTCAAACCTTTGTTGAAGCTCAAGGCCGATCAGAAATTTATGTGGGGAGAAGAGCATCAAGAGGCTTTTGAGCAGCATCGAACAGTATCTAAAATCTCCTCTTCTCCTAGTGCCCCTCAAGACAAGAAGCAGTTCAAATTATATTTATCAGCTAATAAGTGAGCTATTGGATCGACCCTTGTACAAGATTTTGAAGGAAAAGAGCCAATCATGTACTTTGTGAGTAGGAGACTCTTGGATGCAGAGACGAGATATTCGACAGTAGAAAGGTCATGCTTATGCCTATACTTTTCATGCACGAAGATAAGGGCCTACTTATTAACTATCGAGTGCATCGTAATTTGCAAAGATGACATTGTCAAGCACATGCTATCATTGCCTATTTCTAGGGTAGAATCAAAAAGTGGAGCTTGGCTCTATCAGGATTTGATTTAACTTCTCAATCGGCCAAAGAGATCAAGGGACAAGTAATGGATGATCTAGTAACTCAGTATTGTGGGATCGAGATTGCAGTCATTGAACCCATCCCATGAACCGACAGATCATCATGTGGAGTAGGAGCTGGAATTGGGAATGTCCTCATCTTGCCTCGGGACTAAAATTATGAATTGTCTCTTCCAATTGAGAAGACTTCAAAGAATAATCAAGTTGAGTACCGGGCAGTGCTAAAAGGGGTTTATCATGAAAAGTGCCTCCACCTCAAAGAATTCAAAATGGTGAGACTCGAGCGTATCCCCAAGTGCCACAACAAAAAGGTTAATCGATTAGCTCAAGGTGCATCGGGCCGTCCGCCGATTCTTGCTTTGGAGATACCTGCCGATGATTGGAGAAAAGAGATAGTTGGCTATTTGAAAGATCCATCCAAGAATGTTGATAAGCGACTAAGGTCTAACCGATCGGCGTTTGAGAAATTACAGTTATTATTGGCCAACAATTTGGGATGATTGTTTCAAATATTCAAAGGATGTCAGAGGTTTTAGAAATTTGGAAGCGTTCAGAGTTCCAGTATCGATGATGAACCTGATAGTCAAACCTGTGCACGTTCTAGGTATGACATCTACAAGATCAATGCCTTTCTGAATGCATGCTAGTGGATACAAGGTTATACATGATGCATGGGTATCATATTTGAAGACAGAATCCAGCATCAGGAATATACTCAAAAGCAACAGGACAACATTAACAACAAACGCGACGCTACAGAAACATCGATAGAGAGATAGCCGAATTATGCTTCAGCTACTGATGAGCCGATGACATATCGGTTGAGAAAAATTTGGAAGATCGGAATGAGAGTTGATGAAGACACTAGTAATATCGACAGCGCTTGATAAAATTGAACAGCTAAACAACAGTGTCGAAGGCAGCCAACAGAAATGTTACAAAAGCCGGGAAGACTTGTCAAGAATCTGATCTTCATCATAAAGATGCGAATGGAGCAAAGACGGTGTGGTCAGTGATGTAGGAGGAACTAATGTATTGTCGCTACCACTGATGCCATGGAGCATTGATTCTGCAAAATTTGAGGTTCGACATCTGCTAGTCTTGCAAATGCAGAGTTTGGAGATCGGTTATGCTAATGGTTCAAATTTGATGCAATAATAGATCAATCAGGAGGAGTAGAGTTACCTTAATTATTCACATTGGCCAAGATATTGCATAAATATCAGCTATGAGAAGGCATCTTCGAAAAGGTTGAAGTAATGGAGCAGTTTGCATCAGTCGGAAGATGGAAGTTTTGGATTTACAGAATTTCGAAGCATGAACCTTTCATACTCCAAAATTGGGGGGCTTGTATTGACACCGGTTTTGAAAAAATCCAGAGTCAAATGATCTTGGCTTAATAATCAGCAGAGAAGAACCGAGAGAAGAAATGGACAAGGAAATATCAGCCGATGAAGTCAGCACACATGCATGAGACAAGTACATGCAGACGTATACATGTATGCATTTGTATGCATTGGAGAGTTATGAACACTAAAGGAGGAAAGATAGGCTAGCAAGCCAAGACACGTATAAGTACAAGGCTTCTATTGTTTGTGAGAGCATGCACAAGGCAATCACCTGGATAACAACATGAATGATCGACCACCAATATGTTGGCAAGAATCGGCCGTGTTGATCGGCCGGGCAGGGAGCTAGGATGACATCAGGACATGCAAGTGCTTAATGCAAGAGCAAGGAAAGAATCACACGTAGAGGGAAATGTGATTAAGACTAAAAAGCCATGTAAGGTGTCCTAGTTGATTATGCCTGCGCATTGTTCTCTTGCCGGATAAGTTACATGAAGCTTTATTAGAAAGGATTCTGCGTAAGGGAAAACAGAGTCCATGTATCTTAGTATTTCCTTTAATTAGAGGAGTTCGTATCGATTTGTTGAGTAACTCGTCAGGAGTCTTTAAATTAGGAAGTTCTGAGCCCTTCTAGCTGCAGGAGTCTAGAGGAGCCCAGGGTATAAATATAAGCCCCGACCATTGTAATAGAATTATCACACGATCAATATCCAAACCGCCTCTGGGCACCCCTTTACCAATTATTGTATCTAATTTACTGCATCTACTTTACCTCATCTACTTTTCGGCGACTTCGCCTTCGTACCTTTTCTCTTTCACGAGTTCTCGCAAACTCGTCGGGCTGCATCGCTTCGATCTTCGACTTGCTGGTGTGTTCCGCTTTACCGAATAATATCTAGGCTTTAACCTCCAGGCGCATCGCTGTGGTTTCATCTAGATTTATTCACTAGTTATCGATATCAGCTAGATTAGCAAGTATTACCTCAATTCTTGTTATTGTAATTTGTATCACCAATTATCCAACTTGAGACTGCTTCCTGTCAGCTTTTATCACATTATTACTACTATATTTTAATCATTGATAGCCTGCTAGATTTGTTTCAAGTGTTGTTCATGTATGCTCTGTGTATGTTACCTCTAATAGCTTACGCTCTACCTACGTCATCTTATCAGCTGATCTAGCCAAGCTGTTTTGCCTCGTATCGACTACCTAGCTGTTACAATTTTATCAAAAGGCACATCACCCTCCAGCCAATTTTCTATTGTCAATCAATAGGTCAGATTGGCTGGCATGCCTCGCAATAGACCAGGAAGTCATGTGTATCGCACGCAAGGGTACGTCCTATTTTTGCATCAACAGCCCCGAGTTGTTATGGAGCCAGAAGTCTGCCCTAAGTTGTCAGGGGGCGAGAAGTCAGCCCCTGAGCTGACGGGGAGCAAACAACCAGCCCCCGTGACCGTGGGGGGCAAGAGACTAGCCCCCTGAGTTGGGTGCAACAGACAGGCCCATCAAGCGGGCCCGCATCAGATCCTCCATGTAAACTTCTGCATATATGTCTTGTCGTCTCTTTAGCCTTCGTCTTTGCTCGCTCCTCATCCCTTTCCTTATGTCAGTTGCGCTGACACCAGCGTGCTAAGCCTCACGCCACAGAAATGTGTGACGCTGAGTGCGCGTGAATCCCCGTCCGGCCCCGCTGGTGACTTCTGCACCTGTGTCGATGGTGGCACAAGCTGGGAGCGGGACTGCCGAGGCAGTCGAGGTTGTCGAGACGGCAGTGCCTCCATCGGTGTTGGAGGTTGGCGGCATGATCGGGGAGCGAACCGCCCCCGAGGGGATCGAGCTCCGGGTGGCGCCCGCCGTTGACCAGGACGTCAACGTCTTGGCGGCTCCCGAGGTGAACTTGCCCCCAACCGTGCCCGCTGGCGGGGACGAGACCGAGGTGCCTGTTGCGGTTGAGGAGACATTGCCTCCAGTGCCACAGGTTGGCGTAGGCAAGTTGGAAGTGACAGTGGCTCCCGAGGCATCCGACCAGCCTCAGGAGGTCACTGACATTGAAAGCCCATCTCCTCGGGTGATGACATTGCTGCCTTTGGGGCCGAGCAGGAGCAGTGTCTGGCGGGGCCAGAGGAGTCAGCGGCCGTGGTGTCCGGGACGTCTGCCCTGGAGACCTTAGCTGCAGTCGAGACGGTTAGGGTCGATCCCGAAGGGCCCACGACCAGAGCGACCGAGATGGAGTTGGCCGCCGCCACATCCCCAACATCTGCCGTGATCGTGGAGGCGCCTGTAGTGATCGCGGAGGCGCTCGCTGCATCCACGTTGGTGGAGGTGTCGCCGCAGCTTGCCGCCCCTACTGTTGAAATGGCGCTGACCACAAGCTCGCCCTGTCCAGGTCTGCAAGAGCATGCTGCTCCCGCAGATGAGGGGGGCAGTGCTCCTTCGGAAATCCAAGAAGTCGGAGAGGGCTCGGGCGGCCGCCCCACCTCGAGCGCGGGGCTGCAAACGGAGCCGACAGAGGGAGGTGTGCGGATCCTCGACCTCACTCACTCCTCGTTGACTGGGCCCCGCCAGGTGGAGCCTCATGATGACGAGGACGAGGAAGCCGCGACCCATCACCACCTTGAGCGAGGCCTCGGGTGGGCGTAGTGAGCATTCGACGAGCTTATGCTCCCGGCCACAATGGTGAGTCCCATTGAGTCTGATCTTACTCTTGTATTCTTCGCCTTTGCAAATGCTGTCGTGGATGATACTCTGCCTGGTACAGACACTCGTGGAGTGCAGCGCCAAGAAAGCACGTGCTATTGAGGAGCTCCAGGCGGAACGGTTCCAGCTGGAGATGTAGATGGCGGTTGCCCGCCTGGCTGCTGCTGGGGCGGTGGGAAGCGAGGCATCGTTGAGGACCGCGCTCGAGGCCGCGGTGAAGTCTGTGGAAGACTGTGCCACGGCCGCGCAGTCAGCTGCGGCTGACGCTGTGTCAGAGCGAGTGTTCGTTGAGGCGAGTCTCGCTAAGGGCGTCTCCAATCGTATGAGCTAGCACTAGCTCTAAGCTGATGAATTTAAACGAGAAAAGAGTGCAACAACTAGCTTTGAATATTGTGCAGTGAGAGAACAGTGTATTGGGAATTGAGCGAGCTTATCTCTTCTCTCCTAGTTAGTCTCTTGTCTTTTGCAATGTTTCATGATTAAAAAATTAGTTTCACTAGCTCTAAGCTAGATTGTTGGAGACACCCTAAAGCGGAGGCAGCAGCTACGGAGTTGCGCGCTACCCTCGCGACCGCTACCGAGGCCGCCCAAAAGGCCACGGCCGCCGCAGCCGCTGCTGAGGCCGCTGGTCAGAACGCTGCCCCGGAGAAGATGGCACTCGAAACGAGAGTGGTCGAGCTGGAGCAGGACTTGGTCCAGACCGAAGTGGATCTTAAGACGTCCAACAAGCAAGCAGCCGACCTGGCCACCAAGCTCCAAGAAGCCACTGATGAGGGAACCCGGCTCCGGGACGCCAAAGCCCAACTGGAGCAGGACATCGACGGTGAGTGACTGACCACTTCCAGCCTCTGCAATGCTTCATTCCTTTCGTTGGCTTTTTGCGGTGTTGACTTGTCTCCTCGTGGGGGCAGGGTTGCGTGTGGCTCATGCCGCGATGGTCGTGCGGCTCACGGAGAAGGCAAAGAAGGTGAACGACGCCAAGCTCAAGATCCTTGAGCGGCCAAGAGGCTGTCGGAGAAGCTCGAGAGTAAGTCCCCTTGGATTAGTCTTTGTTTTTCTTCTCACTTGGTTGCACTGTAACCGCTTTTACAACTTCTCACCCTTCTTCAGAGGTCAAGGCTGAGCTCGAGGAGTCTCGGAAGACTCAACAACAGGTCAAGACCGAGCTCGAGGACTCGAGGAGGGCTCGGCGTTAGTCAGAGGCGCTTCGCCAACAGGACATACTAGATCGCGCCATGTTTGGGTGGTTCGTCGGCCACATCCTGTCGGAGCTCGGCATTCCCCTCGGTCCGATGCTTCTTGGGATGCTCGTGGAACAGGTCGGGCATTCCCCTCGGTCCGATGCACAACCTTCTGAGCAACGCCAAGTGTTTGCAGCCCCTAGGTACTCGGGGAAATTTGAGAAGTAACTTCGCGTATTTTTTCATCGAAATCGTTTTAGGGCGGAGCCCGAGCGGGTACCCTAGTACTTTTGAAAGAGGCCAGATGGAGACATGTGGACTTGGGCTGTGCTCACAAGTCTTCGCATTGTAGCCGCGGAGGCGTAGGTGCTAAGAGCTTTGAACGAGCGACATCGTCAAGCCATGCGCAAATCATCATCTTTTCCTTTCGCAAGTACGAGCGTTCCGCCAAAAAAACCTCTCGCACATGCGATCAGTTACGACATGGTCGTCGGGAATTTTGTTATAAAAATGGGAAAATGAAAGGAGGAATCGTGCCTAGGGTAGCCCCCGAGTGGTGAGCGTTCCCTTTTGAAATGTTGAACCACATAAGGAAAATGCCAACGAGAAAGTTCAGGAACTCATAGATGTATGAACAAAAGCATACGACATTTATTCATTGATTGTAAGATATAACGAGAAACATTACTCAAGGGTAAAAGTGTTGCAGGTGTTCTATGTTCCATGCGTTGGAGACGACCTTGCCATCCTTGTATCGGATCTTGAATGTCCCGTGTCGGAGCACTTGATCGATGATGAATGGCCCCTCCCATCGGGACACGAGCTTGTGTCGGTCCTTATTGCTTGGACCCATCGGAGCACCAGGTCCCTGACCTAGAACTCGCGGCTGCGCACGTTGCGCTCGTGGTAACACCGCAAAGTCTGTTGGTACCGGACTAAGTGTAGCAGTGCCACATCATGTGCTTCGTCGAGCTGGTCAATGGCATCCTCGAGCGCGACCTGGTTGCCTTCCTCAGTGTAGGCCCGAATTCTCGGGCTGCCATAATCGATGTTCGTTGGGAGGACGGCTTCCGACCAGTGCACCATGAAGAAAGGCATGAAGCTAGTGGCTCGACTGGGCATGGTGCGCAGGCTCCAGAGGATAGATGGCGGTTCAGCCACCCACATGTCCTGAAACTTCTCGAGTCACTTGAAGATGCGAGGCTTCAGTCCTTGCAGGATCATGCCATTGGCCCTCTCGACGTGTCCTTTCAACCCTGGGTGTGCAAGAGCGGCCCAATCCACACAGATGTTGTTGTCGTCGCAGAACCTGAGAAATTTCTTTCCCATGAACTGTGTGTCATTGTCGGTGCTTTACGGCGTTCGGGATGCCAAAAGCGGTAAATGATGTCTGTAAAGAATGTCACGGCCTCCTCAGAGCGGACGTTCACTATGGTTCGAGCCTCGATCCACTTGGAAAACTTGTCGATGACCACGAGTAGATGCGTGAAGCCCCGATCACTTGCCGGAGCGGCCCCACCATGTACAGGCCCCACACAGTGAAGGGCCACGTAATTGGTATGGTCTGGAGCGCCTGTGCTAGGAGGTGGGTTTGTCGAGTGTAGAACTTACATCCCTCGCAGCGTCGCACGATGTCCTCGGAGTTCGCCACTGCTATTGGCCAATAGAACCCTTGTTAGAAAGCTTTCCCGACAAGAGTCCTCAGACCGGCATGATGTCCGCATGTCCTGGCGTGGATCTCCCGAAGCAGCTCCTTGCCTTGATCCCTCAAGACGCAGCGCATGAGTATGCCTGTTGCGCCTTGCTTGTGGAGCTCGCCGTTGATGAGGATGAAGGCCTTGGCTCACCGTGAGATGTGGTGCACCTCCATCTGGTCGGAAGGTAGCTTCCCTTCAAAAAGCCACTCGAGGATAGGGAAACGCCAGTCTGGATCTTCAAGGTGGTTCGACTCGGGTTGTTGATCGATCTCCATGACTTCTGGCTCCTCGGGCTCTTGTGGCTGCTCCCCCTCGACCCGTACGGATGGTGTGTGTTGGTCGCTTGCGAACACACCATGTGGCACTGGCTTTCGACTTGACGCTTCCTTGGTGAGGACATCAGCGACTTTATTGTAGTCGCACAACACATGATGAAGCTCAAGCTAATGGAACTTGTCCTCCAGTTCGCGCACGGCCCACGAAAATAGGCTGTCATCTTCGGATCAACACAATTTTTCTCTTTCATGACTTGATCCGCAACAAGTTCTGAGTCCCGCCTGATCTCGAGACGGCGTATTTCGAGCTCGATTGGGATTCAAAGGCTGTTGATGAGCGCTTCATAATCGGTGACATTGTTGGAGGTAGGGAAATGTAGTCAAACCATGTACTCCATACGCACGCCTAGGGGTGAAATGAAGACAAGGCCTACTCCCGCTCCTTCCTTCATGACAGAGTCGTCAAAGTACATTATCCATGTCTCGTGCTCAATAGGTGCCGACGGAATTTGGATTTCTATCGACTCAGCGATGAAGTCCGCCAACACCTGCGACTTGATGACACTTCGTGGTGCGTATGTTATGTTTTGCCCCATCAATTCAAGGGCCCACTTGGCTATCCTCCCCTCGGCCTCGGCGTTCTGGATCACTTCTCCGAGCGGGTACTTGGACACTGCCGTGATGGGATGCATGTTGAAGTAGTGGCGAAGCTTGCACTTGGTGATCAGGACAACATTTACTAATTTTTGCATTTGCGAGTAGCGGGTTTTGGAGTCGAAGAGTACCTCGCTCACGAAATAGACCGACCGCTGCACCTTGAGCGACCTTCTGGTCTCCTCTCGCTCGACCACTAACGTTGTGCTCACCACCTAGGTTGTCGTGGTGATGTACAGAAGCATCGGTTCTTCCGGCGCCGAAGCAGTGAGAATTGGTGGGCTGTTCAGGAGGTTTTTGAGCGAGTTGAGCGCTTCTTGAGCTTCGGGTGTCCACACAAAGTGGTCGGATATTTTCATCTAGTGGTACAGAGGCAAGTTGCACTCTCCGAGCCTAGCGATGAAATGACTGAGAGCCGCGAGAGAGCTAGTGACGTGTTGTACGCACTTTAGATTTTTGATTGGTCCCATGTTTGTAATGGCCGAGATTTTCTCTGGATTGGCCTTGATGTCGCGTTCTGACACGACAAAGCCAAGGAGCATACCCCTCGGAACGCCGAAAATGCACTTCTTGGGGTTAAGCTTCACCCCATGCTCTCTTAGCTTCGCAAACACTTCTGTGAGGTTAGGGACAAGATCGCTGATATTCTTCGACTTGACCACGATGTCGTCGACGTACGCCTCAATTATATGCCCTATAAGATCCCCAAAGACACATCGCATGCATCTTTGGAACGTAGCACCCGCATTTTGTAGCCCGAAAGGCATCATCTTGTAGCAGTAGGTGCCAAACGGAGTGATGAATGAGGTCGCGAGTTGATCCGCTACGCACCTCTCTATCTAGTGGTACCCAGAGTACACATCGAGAAAACAGAGGGTTTTGCACCCAGCTGTCGAATCGACTACCTTATCCATGCGAGGAAAAGGGAACGGGTCCTTGGGACATGCCTTGTTAAGGCCCGTATAGTCAACACACATCCTCCATTTTTTATTCTTCTTCTTTACAAGTACAGGTTTAGCAAGTCACTTGGGATGGAATACTTCTTGGATGAACCCTGAACTAAGGAGCTTCTTGATCTCGCCAATCGTCGTGCACTTGTCATCGTTAAAGCGTCTGAGGCGTTGCTTCACTGGTTTCGATCCCGGCTTGATGTTTAGTTTGTGCTCGACAACCTTTCTCGGGATCCCCTTCATGTCGAAGGGTTTCCATGCGAATGCGTCGAGGTTCGTTTTCAGGAAGACGACGAGCGCACTTTCCTATTTAGGATCGAGAGTCGTCCCGATACCGAACATATGACCATCATCAGAGGCGGCCACATCCTTGATGTCCTTGGCGGGCTTGAAAGAGCAGGCCGCACGCTTGGATGACTCAGGGATCTCCTGTTCCTTGGAGGGACGCTCGGCATGGAGCCTCTCAGGCCGTATGAGCACCTTAGCGAACTAGAAGCACTCTGCATCGCATTCGAATGCATGCTGAAATGTTGTCCCCACTGTGATGACCCCCTTCGGATCGAGATCTTTAGTTTGAGGTACGTATAGTTTGCACGGCCATAAACTTCGCGTAGGCCGGCCTCCTAAGGATGGCGTAGTACATCCCCGAGAACCCCATCACTTCGAAGGTGAGGGTTTCCGTGCGGAAGTTCCACAGAGTCCCAAATGTCATGGGCAGATCGATCTGCCTTATATGGAGTGCCTCCATTCCAGGGATGACCCCGTGGAACGTAGTAGGCAATGGGTGACCGTGGAATACCCATCTCGTCGAGCGTCAATGCGTAGAGGATGTTGATGCCGCTTCCACCGTCCATCAGGACCTTGTGGATCCGCTTGGTCTTGAATAGGGGAGCTACCAAGAGAGGGTAGCAACCCAGCTGCAGCACACGGTCGGGGTGGTCTGTTCGGTCGAAAGTGATCGGAGTCTCCGAGCACTTGAGATACGATGGCGTTGCGGACTCAGTGTTGTAGACCCCGCGCCAGATCAGCTTCTTTTGGTGCCTCGAGGGTCGTCGCGCCGTGGTCCCGCACTGGGGTAGCCAGCCCCCGCGTCGTCGTCGTCGTTGTCGGGGAGAGGCGCAACCTTCTTTGATGGGTCCGCCGCCTTGGGCTTGAGTGTGTCGTTGATGTAGTTTTTCATCAAGCGGCAGTCCTTGAGGGCGTGCTTGACGGGGACCTCATGGTGGGTGCACAGCGCATCCAAGAGCTTCTCGAAGTGGTCCTTCAGGGGACCGGCCTTAGGCGGGTTGTTCTTGGGACATGTGGCCTCGCGCTTGACCGCCGCGATGAGGTTGTTGTCACGATGATGTTTGTCATTCTTCTTCTTCTTCTTGGAGCGCGAGGAGGGCCCCTCACCATTGTCCATGACCTGCTTCCCCTTTCCTTGAGGGGTGTTGAGGGTTGCTGCAACCGCTTCCTCGCTGTCTGCGTGGTTGGTCGCGATGTCGAGGAGTTCCCGAGTAGTTCGGGGAGTCCTCTGCCCTAGACGGTGGATGAGGGTGGTGCAGGTGGTACCGTTTTGAAATGCTGAGATGGCATCTTTGTCTATGGCACCAAGGAGTTTGGTGCAGTGCTTAGGGAAGCGTCGGATGTAGTCGCGCAAGCTTTCACCCAACTTCTGCTTGCAAATGTGCAGCTCCCACTGCTTGCCGGGGCGGGCGTACGTGCCCTGGATGTTGTCGACGAAGGTTCTGTGCAGGTCCGTCCAGTCGTTGATTCTACCTCGAGGCAGGTGCTCGAGCCAAGTCCGCACAGAGTCACCGAGGTAGAGTAGTAAGTTCTTGATGATGAAAAGATCATTCACCACTCCACCCACGTGACACGTGAGCCAGTAATCTTCCAACCACACACTGGGGTAGGTCTCCCTATCGTACCTAGGGACGTTTGTCGGAGCCCGAAACCGCGGGGGAACTACATGTTGTGCGCCCTCTGTCCGAAAGCGTGTGGCCCCCTCTGGTCGAGCGACCAGCTATGAGCACAGTCGTCATCGCTGTCATAGTGGCCGCCGTGCCTTTGGTCGTCCCGTTGGATGGGGCGGGGGCGGTGGTCATCGTGGTGGTCACGATCGTCGTCGTACCCTTAGTCACAGTCGTTGTTGCCGGAAGCTTGGTGATGAGCCTTGATGGTGTCACGGGTGTCACGGTTGGGCCCAAGACATTGCTTGACCGTAGAGCCGCCAGCCTCCTCTCTGCGGCTCCGATGCCGCGAGGGAGATGGGTTCTGACGATGCACAGATTGCACCGCTCTCGCATCCCGTGCCAACCGCTGGCGTGACTCGGAGCCTTCCTATTGTTGTGCCGCTACTGTATCGAGGAGGGTTTTGAGTTGTTGCCGCACCCTTCTCTCCTCAGGGGTGGCCGCCTCGGGGCAGCCGCGTAGAAGCATGGCTGCGATAGCCAAATTCTGCGACACACACTTGAAGAGTGGCGGTTCACCTTCAACGACATCGGCGTCCTCGTTGATGCTCCAATGCACATCACGTGCGCGTGCGTGAGCTGGTGGCGTCGGGGCGTGAGGTCTAGGCCGCGCGGGGTCCTGTCTGCGCTCCCGCTGCTCGTCGTCTCCCTCGCGGTGTTGTTCGCGCTGCGGGTCATGCGACCTTCGCTCCTCCCCGAGTGCTCAGTGAAGGTTTGTCAGCTCCTCGTCGAGCTGGCGCCTAGCCTCACCGATCTCCTCGAGGCGTGCCCGGCACTGGGCATTTGTGGCGTGATGGCGCTGCGCTTTTTCTGCGTCAGTAGAGCTGCTTTCCCTCCATACTTCATAGACGAAGCACTCACACATGAAGTCCGACATGGGTGCCGGTGGTTCTCGTCGTTGCGCCGCAGCACCCGGGGTAGTGTAGGACACCCGTAGTGAGTCCACATAGGTCGTCACCGGGTCGTCCGGGAGGCCTTGCTATCCGTGGGGGTACATGGCGGTGTACCGCTCCATGAACTCACCCAAGGTCAGCAGCTCGGACCCGCTGGCCTAGAAGGCAAGGTCGATGAGGTAGTAGGCGGCGAGCCTAAAACACTTATGTGTTGGGTTTGGCCCCAACATGGCCATTATCATCTCACCCGAGAAGCCTTGGACGAATGCTGCGCATCCCGCCGCCCCCATCGAGGCGGTGGGGTGAGCAAATCGGGCGAAGGTGCGCCCGACGACGGACTCCACTGGCCCAGTGTAGACAAAGCCGAGGGAGCCGAAAAGCATGGCGGCCCCGAAAGTCATCGAAAACCCACGACCCTCCTTCCGGATCATTGGTGAATTTCGGTGAGACACACGATGTGCCCCTTCCTGGTGCGCCAACTATGAGGGTTCTCTACCACCGGCAGTAAATTTGTATCGGATCATGTGTCCGACTCGGACGGTTAGCACGAGAGATACATGGGATTATACGGGTTTGGGCATGTCGGTGTTTTAGAATGGCAACCTATGTTGACAGATAAAGACGCATCCACCTACGATCTGCAAGCGTACGGACCTACACCTTTTTCACCACGGGATTCCCAAGGTTCTTGTCAATCCGCGGAGCAAGGGGATTACAAGCGGTTGATCTACTTCTACTCACTAACTACTCCAACCCTATCTAATGTTGAACTAGAAAATGACTACTCCCTCCGTCCCAAAAAGAATGACATTTTAAGATTTAAAATTTGTCCTAAAAAGAATGACATTTTACTTAATTTGGCATGTGTGCATGTGCATGTAGGCATGCAGCAATCAATTAGCACTTAATATGGCAAATAAATAGGGGCAATTGAGGTCATTTCACCTCCTTAATGATCTGTCCTAAAATTTCTAGAATGACATTCGTTTTGGGACAGAGGGAGTACACTACACTAGACAGAACGACTAAGCTATCAAGATAGGAGACACTCGCCCATGGGTCTACGATACTTGAACATGCAATCGCTTTAAACATGAAAACCAATCTAATCTATCGGGAGTTGTGACCACGGTTTCGCCCTTTCCCTCCCCCCAGTACTGTCACTACGCAGAGGTATTCGTGACAAGACCTATGATGGACACGGCATATTGAATTGATCCAAGGGAGCATTGGGATCCATACTTCCTGTATAGCGCGGTAGCTAACCTTAAGCATCTAAGCACATTCAACACAAGATGATAGATAGATAAACCAATGAAGTACTATTACATCTTCAAGACCAATTACAACCCATGGACGAACAAATAGATTACCCCATCAAGGTGCTAGACATCGCACCGTTGATCATGGTCAGCTTTCCGATGGTGTCTTCCTTCTTCTCCACTTGTGGGTGCTTCCTTCGAGATGGTCGATCCCCCTCCGGAGATCTCCCTTCTCTCTCTAGCTTGTGGATGGCCTCTCGGTATGAATGGCTCTCTCCTTTGCGAATGGCGGCGCCTCCAGGACATTAGGATTGAAGATCCTTCGGGTGCAAGGAAAGGGGGGCCGAACCGACGTCGGGAGTGGGCCAGGCCGGCCGGCTTGGGCTGACCGGCCCATTCCCATCCTGGCCCGGTTCGGTCGCCCCTTCGCTCCCGTGGGTCCTCAGGTGATTATGCACTTTGCCCCTTCCATTTGCATGATTTTGGTGATGTCATCCTCACGTCCAAGATGGAGGTTCTCAGCACATGAAGTTTGGTCTTTTACGCTTCAATCCCCGGGGGTGTTCCTTCGTAACACTTCGGTCCTCGCCACCATTGGAAGTGATTTCATCAAGCTCATGAACACAAACAAGATACTCCGTTGAACTTGTTGCGAATCCGTCCTTTATGTCCATGTTTTCCTACATAAACACCACACTTCCAAATGCATGCATAAAGATGAACTTGTTATATGATTAGTGTGCCTAGTGGTGGGTTAGTTCCATAATGAAATCCAAACCAAAGTGTAATGAACATGTTTGGTGTACCAAAATACACCATCAAAATCTCCCCCACACTTAGATCTTGCTCGTCCTCGATCAAGTACTTGTAAAAGAACTTAGTCCAAGGCGTTGTAATCGAGTTCCGCTAAATCCTTCTTCACAAGTTAGTCAATCTTTTATCTTTAATACATAAACATAAAGTAATGATCATCATACATAAACATGGGTGTTTAGAATCTTTACCACGTCAAGTTTTACCCCACAACTCAAACTCTTCACTCGAAGCTTTCAATTTCTGCCATGCTTACCTCTTTCCTTCCATTGGAGGGTTTTTATGATTTTCAAAAACAAAATTCCTGCAACAAGTGTTCAACAAAAACCTTTCTCCAAGCTCTCTCATGTCGCTCATATAAAGTGGCTATCCTAAACAAGTTTTATAAAACTCTCACCTCCCATAAGTCTCTCATAAAACATGTAAAGTGGAGCCATAGGTATGGCTAGCACAATCAACACAAGTATTGTCAAACTAAGAACTTCCTATAATGGTTGTATACCTTTCAAAGCCAATGATCATGAGAATTAATCCATATGTAGAGATATCAAGGATGAGAAGATTTAGAATGGTGGACATGTGCAAGGGGAAAAGAAAATATGACTACGAGGCACCGATGACGTCCTCGTTGTCGGATTGCACATGGTTGGAAAAAGAGTGAAAGTTTCGTCTCTCAACAACGTGACATCATATCCTTCCTTGCACTTTATATTTCTCTTTCACTTGCTTCATCCCTCTCATATCTTTATTGTCACTCCTCTTCTCTCTTTTTCTTCTTTTCTTTCTCATACATATATTTTTTCACTTTACTTTTCTATTTTTTTTCTTTTCCATACACATACTTTTCTCTTTATTTTTCCCTCTCTTGACATCTTTTTCTCTCTTTTCAAAGCCCTCAACTCCTCTCTTTCTTGCATGCACACAATCTGAATTTTAAAGAAAAACCATGCTAGAGACGAGACGAAACTTTGAAAGTAGGTTGTGTTCAAGGAATGCGATGTACAAAAGAGATGTATAGGTTCGGGTATGGAATTCGGCGATGTACGGGACCTCCGATGTGAAAGTCACATTACCGAATGCATGATGAGGCTAGCAACAAAAGATAAGCACAAGGACATGATCATTGCTTGAAACTAAAACTCCCAAGAGAGAAGGGTCCTAGCCCAACACATTGCGCTAATCGCACTTATGGTGGGGCAAAAAATAAGTTTGGCTTTGTATAGGATTTTTTCTTACTCTCAACTTGGAAAAAGAGGTTTTGCTAACCTTTATCACAAGGGGTTTTGGATAATTTTCAGAATTGAATTCCTCCAACTTTTAGCATCGAACATAGCACAACAAAAATGTAAAGCTCAAGATCGAAGCATGGTATGGGTACTTTTAGTAGTAGCAATTCCACTAAGCACCACGGTAAACATTTTTCAAACCACACACTTATGTTCATATATCAAAAACTAAAGATGAACAAACGAGTGAATCAAGATAAGCATCACACAAGACACACAATTTAAAGGACTCTTTTTATTTGATTTTCTTTGACGCAACACTAAATTAAGACACTTGAAAAAATTTAAAAGCACACTCAAAATTAAAAGACTCTAAGACTCTCTCGAAAACTAAACCGAACCAATCTAAACTTGAAACTGAAGGCTAGCTAGCTAGCTCTCCCCCACGCTAAAATCATATGACGTCCTCATCGTATCTTACAAAAATCCTAAGGGGGGAAGACTAAACCTAGTGATACTTCCTGCAACTATTGCACCACTTGCCCTTCGTGTTCCCCACCATGCCGAATAACTTGCGCACGTTGTGATTCAGGAACTTGTAGTCGTCTTCGACCACACGTTCCAAATCCTGCATACGCTGCCTCATTGCCTCCATGGCCTGTAAACATTCGTCGACCGATGCGTAGAGCTCCGAGATGGAGTGACAGCAAGCCGCACAACACATCGGATGCATCCCGAAAGGGTCGTCATCGCCAGGGTCTCCGCCGTCGTCACCGCCGTCGTCGCCATCATCATTGTCGTTGCCGCCGTCATCATTGCCGCCGCCGTTGGGGCCTTCGGGAGTCTTCTCCTTGGGCACCTCTTCCCAAATGTACAAATCATTATGATCTCTTCTGGCGGCCGCCCACGAGCTCGGGCTATGATCGTCAGAGTAGTCGCTATCCCCATAGTCCTTAGGCTCGGGCGACACCTCCTTGTAATCCTTGCGCTTCATGCCTCGAATGCGCCGACCTTCGAACGGGAGTAGGGACGTTCTCCTCCTTGACGGGGTTGTGAGATGCGATACCTCCGGTCGGGACACGACCTCCTCAACGGATGCGGGCGGTCCTCTTGATCTCCACGGGTAGCTTGAGCTCGCATCGCTTCGCCTCCCCCATCGATGGCTCCTTGGCGCCTTGCTTCAACTTTACGCTATTCGGGGACCATGGTTGCTATGTTGGTGCAAAAGAATGCTAGATGGGATGGATTCCCGAGCCCCCAATTCGGCCAAATAAATAGTCCGAAAAGGAATGCCCTAGAAGCCGCATTTTCCTTATTCAAACTTCCCTTAAAATTTTCTGACCAAAGAAGGAAGTCGAAAAGGAGCGAATCGGGGAAAACCCAGGGCAAACCGCCACTGGGGCCCCACTAGGCCGGTCGGACCGGGTCGGCCGCATTTCAACGTAGCAGTAGGGAAAGTGATTTCGGGGGGTTAGTACACATGGGCAGTTGGGACAGTTACAGGTAGTTAAGTTCGGTCTTACTCTTATGGGCAAGTGGTCCTAGAATCTCTCTTTCCTTCTCTAAAGTATAGCTTTACGAAACTAGAATATGAGTAAATATAGAAATAGAATAATAAGAATATCATATAGCCGTGTATTAGTAAGCTAGCTTCACTAGACTATCTATGACAGGAAAATCGGTAACCTAACCTAGTGGAGTAGAAAATGAAGGATGTAGGCCAGCCTCAACAACGAATCTGGTTTCAAGAGAAATGTTGTTTTCTTGAGGAAGAGCGTCTTGTTCGGGGATGACAGGCTTTCTCCGACAAGGAAGATGACAGGTCCAATCCCATTATTCTAAATTATTATAATACGAGTATCTCACAGATGAAGAAGTGAGCAAGCCTTTCTCCAATGGATTCTAACAGCGCAGACTAGGCATCTTTATCAGATTTCCATTTCTATATTAGTGTCTACGTGCCTTCAAACCACCGGGCTTCCGTCTTATGTCCGCCGACAGGACTTCTAGAGCCAAGGCAAGGAAACTGGTGAAAAGCTTAACGATCATTACTATCTTGTTAGTTACAGTAGCAATTGTTATTCAGACGACGAAGGCTGGAAACCTCCTAAGATGTCAGCCATTCACTTGGCTGCAGCTATCGCCGCTTGTGCTCGTATTCACATGTATCCACACATTGCCCGATCAGATTGCTATTATACTAGACTTTGTAGTTCTTGGAAGTCCTATTTCTGATGAATTGGTCTCTTCCACCGAATTGGGTCTATTTAAATACCATGTCAAGAAAGGTATCTTCTTAGCCCCTAAGAGCTATCTGTTGGACACAGAAGAAGTGGGAGAAATTATGAAGCACAAGGGTGCTACTAAGGATTCCATGACAGCGGATTGGTTTCAAAAGCTATATGATAATCCATCTATAATGAAGCAGATGTCCATTGATACTGATTTCCGAATTGATTGGAAAAAACTAAGCATTGGTAAGAAGAGTATGATCTTCAGACTAGGAGGACTATCACAATGTACGAAAAGGGATAATGTCTATGATGCAAATGGTAACTGGGTAGGCACATGCCCTAAAAATGTAATTTAAATTGGAACTCAAGACGTTAATACTATCTTAAAATATGAACTAGAAAAGTCAGAGACTTTGATGAAGTCTTACCAATCCCCTAATGAGGATGAACCAGATAATAGGCTTCTTGATATGATTGAGCTGGAAGATGACGAGGAAAAGAATTCTATAACCAAAATAGATGATGATCATTCTATAATAGAACCCGATGATAGTGAACCAGTTAGTCCTAACATGGATATAACAGATCGTAGATATGAAGATGATACAACCAACCATAATGAACCACAGAAAGACAAGTACAATAAGAATGAACAAAACTTTATTGAATGATTGAATGAAACATTTGAAGCTAGATCTGTTTACGTACCTGCAAGCCCTATAAATGTAATAGACCTAGGAACTCACTCATGGATCATAGCGTCCCTTTCATAGCCTAACGAGAAGTTGTCAATTCTAGATTTGAGTAGCCAATTGACCTTCTTTCGATTTGCCCTCAACTATCATAGGGGTATGTGACTTTTTTTACTGAATGTCGATCCATACTGAATAAGTCCAAGATGTGTCAATGATCTATTTTAGGTGGGATCCCTTTAGAGTCTCAATAGGAAGGTCCAATTCCTATCTTTCACGCATTGCCTTCTCCTTCTCACTCCAACCTTCATACAAAAGAAGAGCAGGTAGGATGGCTATGTAGAAAGGTAGTTCGGCTCTTTACAGCGTAGATGGGGCTTGCTGTACATCTCCTTATCCTTCTCAATTTCAGAGAGTGACTGCCCCCGTTGAGAGGCTTTTGGTTTGGATCTTTGCATTTCGATGGATCCATCCTTATACTACCCTCTAATACTTATTTCGCGCATTTAGTTTGCTACTTTCTATTTCTGTTTATATATAAATATCATATAGCAATTGCAAAAGGGACCTTTACGGCTCTTTAGTACAAGTCTTTCCTTGACACCCATCTATTTGTTGGATTGAAATTTGATCTACTGATTGAGATCGGCTTCCTTTATGATAGAGCTTTAAATCTTAAATAGAAGGGGGCATGTAGAAAGAAGTAGATTGCTTTTCTCGGGAATAAACCGTAAGGAAATAAACAAGTCTTTCTCTTCAACCAGGGTCGAGGACAGCTTGACCACATCTCTGACGATAAAGGAATAGCATCTGTGTAGATAAAGGAATAGCATCTGAGTACAACAGTGTAGAGTTCCCCGCACTAAACATTGCAAAGAGTCTAAAAGAGGTGAAAGAGCTATAAAGAACTAAGGAAGAAGGCTTTACTAAAGTATTTGATGGAAAGCTCAAAGTGGCAGGTTAAACTAACAAGAAAGTATCGGAAAGCAAAAAGGGACTCTTATGATTCACCGTATCGCGTCCAATACAGCTATGCCACAAGTTGACCTAACCAACTGGTAAACAAAACCCAAGTTAACGGATCGACCTAGGAATAGGATGAATAGAACCATTGAATCGTCACCCAATGGAGCAGAGAGCCTTCCTTTAAGAAAGAAATAACTCCCTACAACAACCGTGTTTCGAAACTCGATTCATTATCATACGAGAAATTGCATGACAAGAACCTTCATTCCTACAGAGAGGTTGAAGCTAAGTTTCAAGACCTAGTACGGGCAAAGCGCAGTTCAAAACCGAAAGGATCAAAGAAAAGGGAATATCACGAAGGTAAGCACATTCTATTTATCTTAATTGACAAAGCAAAGGATCTCTCCTCAGACTAATAGGAAGAAAGCGGATCGGCTGTATTGTATCGATCTTGACCGAAGGAAAGCCGTCCTCCATCTATACTATAACTCCATCACGACTGAGATTGGAAGGAAGATCTTACCTCAAATTGTTGTATGTGAGAAAATGCGGAAGTTGGGATAAGAGGAAAAAGCGCTTTCTGCCTCACTATAGCTTTAGCTCTCGCTACATAAACTTTAGCTCCGCTTCTAAGCGCTCGGTCTGCCTTGATCTTTATTTGTCTCGAACCCCATACCCCTGTAACGATGGTAGAGTCAGGGGTGGCTCCAAAGAGAAATTGACCGGTGGTGGTTGGTCGATGCTCCAGTAGGTATCCACTCCCTTCTCAGGGAACCGTATGTGAGACTTCTGTTGACGTAAAATCTGCACCTCACGCCAAGCACACAGCAAGCCGAACAAGCTAGCTTCACACGCGAAAAGATCACAAGACGTGCCAGTCAATTTTCCCTGAAAATTAACAAAAGACAAAGTAGTTAAATTCCAAAGCTTGGAACTTGCCGGGTGGTACCAGACAGTTCCATATTTACAGCTAGAAAGCCAAGTGAGATGACATATAGCTATAAAGAGCTATCTGCCAGCAAACCAGAAACCTTTCGGGAGCTTTAAAGTGCAAAAAATAACATAGCCGAATAGATGACATAAGCATGACGATAGATCGGTCTTTATTTGGATAAAGATGCACGTGCGCAAGACCATGACCGATCCTCGCGGTAAATAACGTTAAACAATAAATGAAGTAAAGGCATGATCATAAATATGTAATAAACAAGCATGCATAGGTTCAAAGCACTAGTCTACCGCATGTCTAGGCACTTTAAAACCGGTCAGGCATGATATCGAACAAATCTATCCACCGCATGATACAACTTGCTTGATATCAAACCACCATCCACAAATAGATCTATCCACCGCATGATACAATCTAAATATGGAAAGCTAAGAGCATACAATATTTAAAACATGACTTATGAACGCGTTTTACTCGTGAAAGCATAACCGAATACGGCTGAACAGCCGAATCGGGGTCCATGAAGAAGGAACGAACATTACTAAACAAGATAAATCTATCAGATTGGATTGAAATCTAATCCACCAGATGACTAGCTCCAAAACAACCCAAAAACCTTCATCTACCGCATGATACCCAGCTCTTTCAAGATTTATACAAGATTTGGTAAGCTTGAACCCGCAACACGTGGCAACCTAGATCGATTCGGTTTCGGCTATCAGGGAGCATGTGATCCACGTGCTATTTAAGCCAAGGGTATGAACTCGATTCGCATGAGGATCATCAAAAAGATAAAGCCGGTCCAAACCCATCTAGATTGGGCAAAGAAGTGTTACATGAATTTAAACATAAAGCAAAAAACTCAAAGCAACACGGGGTGACTTAATGAATCTATTGAATCTTGCCAAAATTCAATAGAGCCGATAACTAGCTTCAAGCTAGATCTTAGCCTACCGCATGGCTCATGACCTAACAAGAAACACTCTTGAACCAAGCTTGAATCTACAGCATGACACTAAGCACGGTAACAAGACTACTTGCATCAGATCTAAATCCAACGCATGATACTAGACATGATACAAGGTTGCCGGTACTCACGGAGGTCGACGGATCGATGAACCCTCTCGAAGAAACTCGACGACACGACAAAGGACTCTAGGGTTTGGCGTAAAGCCGGTTTGTATTGAGAATGTTTTCGAATATCTGTTACATACATTCAGGGTCCATATTTATACCCTGTTAAGCATGACCTCGAATGGATTCGATACCTAATTTATCTCTAAGTGCGATCGCTTATCCATCCATTCGTCCCTTCCGCTCGGGCCACGTCACCATGCAATCCCGCAAAATCAGCACAACAGTTTCCTTGCCGAATGGAAGCGAATTGCCGACCGCGGACTCTTCTGCCGAATTCATCTGAAGAAACCTTTCTTCCGCCGGACGGATTCCTCACCGAGTTGGACCCACAAGTCAGACTCCTTACCTTACCAAATTTTGGTGTTAACATATGCCCCTTCAATTACGGGATAAAAGTGATTTTATTCCAGAATTGACTCTAACCACCAACGTCTTCAAATTGAATCTGTTCAACACTTGTTCTCTCTCTTCGCAATCCGTCGGAGTCTTCGCCCAGATCTAAACCCTAGATCACCTTTTTCTGAGCTCAAATCCTCAATGGCGGGTCAAAATCAAGCTGCTCAGGTAAATTCCTCCACCATAAGCTTCATTCGGCACTTAGCTTTTCAATTTTTACCTGAGATTTCTTCTCCGCCTTCCCTCAGGAGCTTTCTACTGAGCTTTTGATTCGCACTGAGGCCAATTCAACGTCCTACTTCCTTGGTCCTGTGGGAGTTTTTGATCCTCGCGAATTCATCGCAGCCGAATCCCAAAGGATCCCCTTCAAAGCGGCTTTAACTAAGCCTCCCCTGTGGCAGGACGCCTTCAAGAACTGGCCCTTACCCCCAATTGCAGGCTGGAGGAATTGGTACAAAAGAGTTCTTGCGGATAAAAGTGTCAGGACCCAAAACTGGGATACCCTCCGTATCGCTCAATGCTTGGAGCTTTCTTTGGCCGAGACCCCCAAAAACGAAGACCTTTTGATAGCAGCTTGCCACTTCTGGTCAAATGGCGTCAACGCCTTACTTTTTGGTCACGGCCCAATGTCCCCAACTCTGGCCGATGTATACATGATTACCGGCCTTGACATTTCAGGATTTGTTCATCCCTGGGACTTCAGAGGTTCCACAAGACAAATAGGAGTGAAATCAGGGAGCGGATATAAAAATTATATCCAGAATCATATGAAAGATGGCCCTCATGGTGAAGTTGAATATAGGGCATTCCTGAACATGTGGCTGTGCAGGTTCATCTTCTGTGGTAAAGCCAATGAGCCCACTCTGAATCATATTGTAATGGCTACACAATTGGCTAGTGGTAAGCGCCTTCCCCTTGGAAAATACCTCCTAGGCAGTGTATACCACATGCTTCATCAAACTATCACCCAAATGTACACCGGCCAAAAGATAGCATGTGTCAATGGCCCTTGGTGGTTTGTACAGATGTGGCTACAACTGCACATGCACCAGATCGTTGGTGTGGACCTCAACACCCGGTTTTTTCCTTCATCCAACTATCATGAAAGGGAAATCCAAGTCACCAGAGGATGCCACACCTATGGAGAAGCTGCTTCAACTATTCCCATCAATCAGAATGTCAGCCAGCTCTTTGAGCTCTTCTTCAAAGGCTTCCCCAACCCTCTCTGGCTTCCTTACTTGGACAATGATAATTTAACTCTCCCTTGTGAGTTCTCCTTTGAAGCTGGACGCCAAGATGGAAGATTTCTGGAAATCCTCAATATCCTCATCCATCCATGCATTCTGCCAGCTGAATTTAGTGGAGGGAGGTTAAACCACAGCACTTACGAATACTATCAGCCAAATATGATGGCTCGACAACTTGGATGTTGTCAGATGCCCCAAGACTATTTCTGCATGAATTCCTCAAACCCAGAGAGGAAATCAAAGAACTTACTCAAACCAAAGAGGTTTTTCGGTATGTATGCGGTCAACTGTTTACACCTGGCCCTTCACACCTACAACAGTAGCTCACACTACCTTCAACTCCTGGTGGCAAGAATTCCATGACCATATTTTCAGTGAGCCTGTGCACTTATTTTGCATAGAACTGATGCCTGATTTTCAGCCAACTTCAGAGGTAACATGATTATCCCTTTCCTCAAATCAGACATTTCTTCCTCTAACCATGATCTTGATTTTTTACACACAGAACACAGTGCCTGCCCCTCTAGCCAGGGAGATTGCTTACAATGCAGTAGGCCCAATCTCAGCATTGGGATTTAGATCACCAACCCTGGCTCAACTAATGGCTAGGTATGCTACAACAGACCCAATTTTGTCCAGTATTACTACTGACAAGAGGCAAGGCCTGTCTCTGATCGCACCTCCAACTGCTAAGAAGAGAAGAACCATCAAGAAAGTCCTTATTGAGGTAAAATTTCCTCTCTCTTGATCACAGGATTACTCTTTTCTGATAAACTTCGTCTTGTGCGATTTCAGACTAAAATTCAGCAATCCTCAGCTTCAGAACTTGCCAATGCTCCATCCACTGGTATGACCTTTATTACTCCTTCCTCAAAGACCAACACTGGCATTTATCCTTAATCTGATATTTGCAGAAGAAACAATGGTGGATCAAGTTGTGGATGTCCCTGTCTCTCAACATGCAAGTCCACCAAGGGCTAAGTCATCTGCCCAAGTAGAGATCTCATCTTCATCAGGGACTCAATCACCCCCTGCTCAGACAGAAACACCAACCTCGCCAGAGATGAACTTCCCCATCCAACCAGAGCCTTCAAGTCCTTCAAGGGCTCAATCCCTCATTGGCCAGGCAGAAACCTCAACCTTAGCAGAGGCAAATCCATCTCCTCTCCAGCCAGAAGCTTCAGAGTTGCCAGAGACCGTATCAGCACCCTCTCACACAGAAGCTTCAGCTTTGCCACGAGCACCTCCTTCACCAGTGGCTCCAGAAATCGCCCCTGAAACTGCACAAAACCCTGTTCCAGTTCAGGAAGTTAGGCATGAGGTAAACACCTGCACTTAATCCTGTTATCTTTTATTTCCCAACATTCCTGACTCGGCAATGTTATTCTCTCAGGATCAGGCTCCGTTATCATCAAACCCATCAATGGGGAATAATCCAATTGCCGAGACAAGGGAAGGAGGGACTCAAGACTTGTCGGAGGAAGTACAAGAAAAGCTCAAGGAAATTTTTGCCTGGCTGCAAAGAGAGGCTCGTGATCAGATCAGATATCTTGATTATTTCGAGGACATGCTTAGACCCATCAGCCAAGAACTTCCTGAGGATATCAAGACCTCAATTGAACCCATCTTTGGTCTGGATGTTCATTATGTAGCCATAAGACGAGCTCTGAGAAATGTGTCTTCCCGCTCGGCTGTTGAACAGAAGAAAGCCAAAGTTGAACAAGCCGTGAAGGGAGCACAATCTCAGACTGAGAACCACAAAGGGATATTGGCCAATCTGCGAGCTGCTCGTGAATTGAAAATTGCCAGAAAGGCTGCACTAGAGGCAGAGTTGAAAAGCTTATCAGCAGAAATAGAAGCCGACGACAAGAATATAGCCGAACTTCCCGGACTGATAGAGAAGATCCAAGAGGAAGCGACATCGGCCATAGCTGAGGTGAATCAATGTAATGCAGAGCTCACTATCCCGTCCAACGCCCAGAAAGACTACCAGAAGCGTACGGACGACATTCACCAAACAGTATCAAATGCCTCCAATGTGATCGCAAAGTATTTGAACATTTAGCTGTACTGATCGACGTGTAACCGAACCCGACCGCCCTTGCAACACTTGCTTCTGTAAATTTACTTTTCCTTTTCTTTGCACGTCCTTAATTGCAACGCTGAACGATCCATTCGGTAATCAATAGCCAAAAAGTGCCATACCCGAACGACACCTTAGCCGAGTTAGTGAACCGAATATGACTCAGCCTTGAACTCCAAACGACCCGGCGGCGGATCGGTCAAGGAAACCTCTCCATCTTCCAAGTTTTTTGGGATATGCACCACGATCTAAAGCCACGACCTGAGGCCACGATCTATTTCGCCAGGCCTATAAATGAAAACCGTAGATGCCCCCAGCTCTTCAACAAGCCTTTAGCCCTCAAATTTTCGCCGACCTCAAATCTTGTTTTCCCAATCAGCGCAAATCCCAGAAGCATGGCGAGCAGCAACAGCAGGCGCCGCGCCACTGACGAGGCGGAGGGGAGTCGCGCCAGCGCCCGTCGGAGGCAATAATCGTCAACTTTTTCCTTTACGATTCGTCTTCGATTCCCTTTTGTTTTTGACGATCATCTCTATTTCAGGCTTATTCAATGGAATCCATCCTCTGCACCGGCCGGTCAGCCCCTGCCGGACGACTCCTCGGAGTCAGACCACTACTCCCCCGTGCCCTACGGGGAACTTGATGCTCTCCGCTTCAAGGCGGAGCTGGAGGTGGCCCAGAGCAAGCTGGAAGACGTCTCCAAAAAGGCTGGCATAGACGAACTGGAGTGGGAGGACCAGCGCAAGCAGCTGCTGGCGACCATCGATGGTACGGCTCTGGAACCGCTCCCTAATCCAATCTGGCTTTTGATACTGATCACCTTTATCTTGCATTTTGCAGCCCGTGACGCCGAGCTCAACCAGCTAAAAATGCTGGTGGAGCAATTGGCTGACAAGGTGAACACCCGCGGAGACACGCCAGCGGAGCGCCTTGCCGCGGTGGAACACCGCGTGAACGAAGTGGCCACCCACGGCATCCGCTTGGGCACCACTTTGGGCCTAGCCTCCATGGTGGTGCACACCAACGTCGACTACTCCACCAGGCCGCGCGGCTTCCGGGGCGGCGCACCAGAAGACATCAACGAGATTGAGATCATCTTGGAGCGCCTCGACGGCCACGGCGATGCCATTGCCGAACTCACTCATCCCCAGTCTATGCTAAACAGGCTCTTTGATTAGATTGTATCAGGGATGTTTGATATCGGCAATAAATAAAGAACTTTTAATTCTCGTGCTTGTACTGCGATGATTTTTTCTGTGTTTGCATCTGTGAATCTTGTTTCTCCTTAAACGTATTCGGGAACTCGCTTGAGCCGAACACGCGAAAACAGATCCCCCTTGGCGCAAAATCCGCAGAAAATCCTTGATTCGGCAATCCGTAAGCACTGTTCAAACGAAAACCCTTCGCATCCGGGAAGAAAACCCTGCCGCTTGGTATTCCAATAATGCACGCCGGCCAGTCATCACTCCCAACGCACTCTCTCAGTCAATAAAATAGTCTGCTGAGATGCCCTGCAAATCTACTCGCACACTCATCCATCACTTCTCATCTTCTACCCCGTCCTCAGAAGAAAAAACCCCAAGGCCATGGACAAAGGCAAGCAGCCCCAGGAGGGCAACATCCCAAAGAAACGCACGATTCGAGAGTGAGTTTTCCTTTGATTTGCTTCTTGTTTCCTTATGTGGTCTCGTGTTTTACCTCCTCTCTGCTTTTCCTCATTCAACCTTGATCTGCTTCTTGAGGAAATCATCGGGACCGAAGACATGCCTGAGCACATCTCCTCTGATTCTTCCCTTGAAGCAGAGGATGCCACGCCCGAGCAGAAAACCAGCCATCAACTGCGCCGCCGCGTTCGGCACCTGGAGCACGACCTCTGAGACATCACCGCTCGTTGCCAGGCCGAGCGCGAGCGTCGCATGGCTTTGGAGGCACTAGTAGGAGGTAAATATCTCCAACTCCTTCTTGACTCCGTGCTCACATCTGGATCTTTTCCCCTAATGACCACTCCTCTGTCCCAGATGTCTCTGATAGGTACAATAACCTGAAAGCGGCTTGGGACAGCTTGGTGGAGGCAGAAAATCGTGGTCACCCCCACGCATTCCAAGTTGCCGTCACGGTGGTCCTGGAGCAACTGAAGAGGGAGCAGCCGAAGAAGCAAAGAAAAGATTGAATAATACTTTCGCTTCTTACGCCAGGCCTTCTGCTTCCCACCTCCTCGTAGTCCTGATCACCAGGGTTGTTGGATGTAACCTGCAAGAAGCATTTGTAATGTAGTTTTGCGCTAAGGGCAATGCATCTAGGCACTGGACATTCCTCCTATTCGGGAATTTTTGTTCTGAAGGCGGCCTCATTCTTGAGCGTCGGCTATTCCTGTATCAGATGCATGTAATCCCAATGCTGGTGATCACCGATCGATTTCAATACTAGGATAATATTTCTTCAAATATCTTCCATTTATTGCAGCGGAAAATTCTTCTCCTAGTAAAGTTTTTAACATGCAGGCATTGCCAGGCATGCATCTGACCACTCGAAAGGGCCCTTCATAGTTAGGGGACCATTTGCCGAATTCACTGTATTTGGTTCCAATCGGCAGTAACGCTTTCCAAACCAAATCTCCTTCTGCAAATTGCCTAACTTTTACTTTCTTGTTATAATACTTGGCAACCCGCAGCTTGTTCCTTTCGATATTTTCCAGGGCCCTAAGACGGATCATGTGCAAATCTTCTAGCTCATCCATCATTAAGCCACTGTAATCTTTGGAGCTTAAATCTTTCTGCAAAACCACTCTCCTAGAATGTGACTGTACTTCCCAAGGTAAAACCGCATGGTGTCCATAAACCAATTCATAAGGAGATGTTTTTGTAGCTCCATTAGGGGCCATTCGGTAAGCCCATAACGCTTCACTGAGTACCGAATGCCACCTCCTTGGCTTCTGGTCGATCCTCTTTTGTATAAGCTTGATCATGATCTTATTAGAAGCCTCTGCCTGACCATTAGCTTGGGCATAATAGGGAGAGGAATTAAACAATTTGATTCCCATGCTTTCGGCAAACTCCCTGAACTCCAGGGACACGAATTGGGCTCCTTGATTAGTTGTGATTGTTTGAGGGATTCCAAACCGATAGATGATGTGTTCCTTGACAAACTCAACCATGTTTTCTGACGTCACCTTCTTCAGTGGAATTGCCTCAACCCATTTGGTAAAGTAATCTGTAGCCAAAAGCACAAACTTATGCCCCTTGCTAGATGGTGGATTAATCTGGCCAATCAAGTCTATACCCCAGCCCCTGAATGGCCATGGCTTGATAATGGGAATTAATGCTGATGCAGGAACTCTTTGAATATTTTCAAACCTCTGGCAGTCTTGACATCCTTTGTAATACTCAAAGCAGTCCTCCAATATCGTCGGCCAAAAGCACCCAGCTTGCCTGATAACCCATTTCATGCGGTAGGCCGATTGGTGTGCTCCACATATCCCATCATGTACTTCACTCATCATCCTTTTAGCTTCCTCTGGACCCAGGCATCGTAACAACACCCCATCTAATGATTTGTAAAACAAATTATCATCCAGAAGAACAAATTTTATGGCCTTGTACTTGAGCTTCCTAGAGACTTTTCGGGATGGATCTTTAAAATAGTCAACGATCTCTTTTCTCCAATCATCCTCCGCAAGATCCATTCCCAGCGCACATATGTCTGTGGAAAATGCTTCTTGATTCTCTTTATAACCGGAAGCGCTCTGAGCCAACCTGTTCGCTTCTTCATTATGTTCCCTAGGAATATGCTGTAGAGTTACCAACGGAAAGCTCTTCAAGATTTCCCTGCATTCTTCGTAGTAACTCCTCAGCGCATCACTTTTACATTCGTATTGGCCGTTCAATTGCTTTATTACCAATTCTGAATCTCCATAAACCTCAACCGAAACGGCCCCGGCTTCTCTCAAGTATTGAAGCCCCCAAAGCAATGCCTCGTACTCAGCCTGATTGTTTGTGACAGTGGGCTGTATAGGGATAGCAAACTCAAACATCTCACCTCTGGGCGAAATCAACAGAATCCCTACTCCCCCACCTTTACCACATGATGATCCATCAAAAAATAAAGCCCAAGGAGTAATTTCAAGTAAATCAATTGATGGATCACGATGTTCAGTTATAAAATCGGCAATGATCTGACCTTTAATAGCTTTTTCCGATTCGAACTTTAACTCAAAACTCTGATAAAACCAAGATCCACTTGCCAATCCTGCCATTCAAAATTGGCATAGATAACATGTGTTTTATTACATCGAACTTAGAATATACAACGCATTCGGCATTCAACAAGTAGTGCTGAAACTTTGTACACGAGTAGTACACACACAGGCACAGTTTCTCTGCAGCCGAATACCTGGTCTCAGGATCAAGTAATTTTCGGCTAAGATATGCTAATACCCGCTCCTTTCCTTCGAATTCTTGAATAAGGGCCGATCCAATGGTTTGGGCATCGGCCGCCACGTACACCTTGAAAGGCTTATCCAATTGCGGAGGGACCAGCACTGGTGGCTCCTTCATATATTGCTTGATCTCGTCGAAAGCCTTTTGTTGTTCGTCACCCCATGTGAACTTCTGATCTTTCTTAAGCTTCAGCAATGGAGAAAACGGCAAAACCTTTTGTGACAGATTTGAGATGAATCTCCTTACAAAATTAATCTTGCCAACCAGTGATTGCAACTCCTTGAGATTAGTTGGAGGGACAACTTCATTAATGGCCTTCATGCTTTTCTTGCCAACTTCAATCCCCCTTTCGTGGACCAAGAATCCTAAGAACTCTCCAGCTGATACCCCAAAAGCGCATTTGTTTGGATTCATCTTCAAACCATGCTTCCAGGTGCACTCCAAGGTTTTCTTCACGTCTTCCAAATGTGTGTCATGATTCAAAGACTTGATCACGACGTCGTCAATGTAAATTTCTACAATTTTGCCGATCAACTCATGAAAGATGTAATTCATGGCTCGCTGATAAGTTGCACCGGCATTTTTCAACCCAAATGTCATGACTATCCATTCAAACAGGCCTATATGACCAGGACATCTGAAGGCTGTCTTTGATATATCTTCTATTGCCATAAAAATTTGGTTGTGTCCCGCATTACCATCCATGAAACTGATAACTTTGTGTCCGGCAGCGGCATCAACCAATAAATCGACAACAGGCATGGGGTAACCATCCATAGGAGTAGCTCTGTTTAAATCCCTGAAATGTATGCAGACCCTCATCTTTCCATTCTTCTTGTAGACAGGGACGATATTAGAGATCCACTCCGCATATCTGCATGGCCGAACGAAGTTTGCATCAAGTAACCTTTCAACTTCTTTCTTCACATCGGCCAATACTTCATCTTTGTAGATTTTCCGGGGAGGTTGCTTGTATGGTTTAAAACCAGATTTGATTGGCAACCGATGCTCGACAATGGAACAGTCCAGTCCAGGCATCTCCGAATAATCCCAAGCGAAGCAATCTTTATATTCCCTAAGCAACTTGATCAATTCCTCCCTGAAGTCTGATTGCAAGTTTGCGCTGATGAATGTCGGCCTTGGTTTGTCACCGCTTCCAATGTCAACTTCGTCCAATTTATCGGCTGACATGAATCCTCGCCCCAACTTGCCATCAGTACCATCGACGGGGTTATCCATTAAAAATTGCTATAAGAGCCGACTGCTTGAATCGGCTGTTGATCGCTGCTGACAGGCTCAATAGAACCTTCTCCCCAGTCTTTCCCTGAGAAACAGTCAATACCCTGGTATTCCCAGAAAGCTGGTTCCACATTTGCGACGCTCATAGAGTCATCTGCTTGGACCACCTCAATCTTGTCATCTACCCATTGGATGAGCTGCTGATGCAGGGTAGATGGGACGCAGCAGTTGGCGTGAATCCAGTCCCGTCCAAGCAGTAGGCTGTAGGCTCCTTTACCTTCGATGACAAAGAAGGTTGTGAGCAGTGTTTTGGATCCGATCATCAGATCCACGTGGGCACACCCCTTGGTATCTGAAGGATTCCCGGCGAAATCGTTCAGAATTATGCTTGTAGGTGTCAAGTCGCCAGGGCCCATGCCAAGTTTTCTGAAAGTGGTGTACGGCATCATGTTGACTGCCACTCCACCGTCGACAAACATCTTGGTCAATGGCTTGCCATTGACATATCCTTTCAAGTATAGCAGCCTCATGTGTCGATTTTTGGCCGGTTTGTCGAAGATGGCTTGCTTGGCTAGCACCAGCTGCGCCATCAGTCCCTCGAGCTGTTCATCGTCCAGGGACGTTTCTTCCTGCACAACCTGATTAGCAGGAGCCATAAATTCATTCGGTAGAAAAGATACCATACATGCCGGAGCCGAACGGTTTGGTCCTTCAGGTTTATCCTTCGGACGCCACACCTGTCTTGTCTGGATCCCCGCCTGCCTCAGTTCGCGGTTCCTCAAGCGCTGAACCCTCCTTTTTTGACTCTTTCTTAGACCAGGCGGGCACCATTGCCCCTTTTGCCAGACGTACTCGTCCTCGTCTTCCTCCCCGATCGCCCCATCTCAAATCAGCTTGCCTCTTCCTGGGATGATCGATGATTTCAAGTTTTTGACGCTGATCCTCACTGGGATGTATCCTTCCAATTCTTTCATGGACGGATCGGCGATTGGCAGTTTCCTGCCTATACTCAAAGTACCTATCTCTGCACTCAAGGCAGTTTCTCAGCGTAGGAAGTTTCAACCCCTCGTTCCAGCAGTTCCTGAAGAATGCACACCCCCAGTGTGCGCGCTCCTGCTCGCGCGTATACTGCTCCAAATCTCTCCTGCGTGCTTATTCTTTGGCCCTGCGCCTCTCTTCCTCGTGCTTTCGTTTCTGGTATCGTTTCTGGTAGCGCTCTTTCCCTAGCTGGCGCTGCCACTTGTTGAGGAGGATGCGCGTAGTCACCCTGGGTGTCACACCCGATTTTCCGTAGAAAACCGAATGCATCTCATATGTGTGCCAGGATCACAATTTCACACATATGATAGACTCATGAGTGTAATATCACAAAACATTGCTCAAAACGTACAAAAAAAGGTTTATTAACTTTTATTACACTCACGATGGTTGACACAAAGGTCTTTACACGAACATCGATAACTATGAAGACGCGACTCCATCTTCATCTTCCACAGGCATCTGACTGGTTGATCGCATCCTCGAACTCCTCGTAGCTCGGTGAAGTACTCCACTCCGGGGTTCTTCTCTCGAACGGCGTAAGCAAGGATGAGTACACTTATGGTTGGTACTCGGCAAGGCCACGTAAATAATCGGAAAGCAATATTAATCCATCTTTAAGTTTAATTAATCATGTGAGGGTCCAGCCGCTCTTGACCGTGAGCACGGCCGATCGATCGCCTTTACACTCTACGAGAGGTTGCACACTTTTCCCCACGGTTCGCGTAAAAGTTCCAAAGAACTTTGAACCCAACCACGCATGTGCCGATCGAGCACAATACCACACTTCCGAGGTGTGATTGCATAGGGACGCTACGAAGCCTTTACAAAGATATGCAAAAGCATCAACAACCCACGACGATTCTGACTCGGGCGGACCATAACCCTCCCTAGTGGTCGCACCTTAGCAAAGGTCGCTACCCCAAAAGAACCGGCTATACCCCCGCAACCCGGAGCCCCCGTGTTCCTTTCGGATAGGGTCGTCAACACAATCACACATCTAATTAATTGGCTAAGCCGAGCCATATGGACCGTGGTTGCAACCGTTTTCCTGGGTGGTTCTCCATGTTCCGATTAACTTATAGTGTTCTTGATTAAAGCATAGGTAGAAGGGTGGTTAGGGTCACTTGCCTTTCTCCAACGATAAGCTACTCTCCTTATCTGCAAAGCTCTGTACTTGATCTTCCTCGAACGGCGCGTCGGCTACGATCATGCAAGAAAACATACAATAAATAAAACAATACATCAATCATTACCAAAAGGCTAAAACAAGCTTTTAGAAATGACGGGCTCGGAGAGACGATCGCGTGGACACCAAGAACGCGTAAAACGGAGCTAGGATGGAAAAGATATGGCTGAAACAAGGTTCAGGGACTAAATTGTAAAAGAACTGGAAGTTTAGGGGGTTTTCTGCAAGATTTCAGGGACCTAAACATAAATAGGTGTGAAACTAGAAGGTCTAACATGTAAAAGATCAAGGATAGGCTAAAGAATATAGAAACTAAGGACTGCAGGGGTCTAAGCATAAAAGAAAGGACCTGATTGAAAGGCTTTTACATAGGTGGAAGGGCATATTTGTGAATTCTGAAATTTCGGGGTTCTTTTTGCAAAACTGTCAAGGCAGCCGGCGGGTGAACTGTGGCGGCGACACGTGGCGGGCTGCGGTTGGACGTGATGACGCAAGCGATGACGTGGCGATGACGTCAGCGGTGGACCGGCCTGGTGGACCTGGTCCACTGGTCCACCGTGGACCTTATCCAAGGGTTACGGATTGTTTTTAATCTGGGCCGTCCGCCGGATCCGATGGCCACGGCCGCATGCGAGGCGACGGCGGCGGCGGCGGGCGGGGCGCGCGCGGCGGCGCAAGCGGCGGCGGCGGCGGCGGCTCGCGGGAGAAGGCCAACGGGGGCTCCGTGCGCCAAAAACTACGGGACCTAGACAAAAACGAAGCTAGGGAGGTAGGGAAGATTACCGAGGGCTCGAAGAGGAGGGAGACGCGCCGGAGAAGGAGATCGGGGCGGCGACTCCGGCGGCGGTCGGCGCTCCGGTGGCGGCGGCGGCGCTGCGCAAGGGGATGGCGGGGATGTGGTGCGGGAGGAGGTGGGGTTCGGGCTCGCCTTTATAGGGCGGAGGGGGAGAAGTGGAGAGGGCGTCCGAGGCGGCGCGGGGAGGTCGGTGGCGCCGGCGCCATTAATGGCGGCTCGGTGCGGTTAGGGGAAGGGGAAGGGGAAGGGGCGGTGGGGGAAGTGCGGCGGCACATTGAAGAGGGAGTGGAGGAGGAGAAGGGGCGCGGGGAGGCCGGGGAGGCGGCGGGGTGGGCCGCGTGGGCCTAAAGCAGATGGGCCGCGGGTTGGGTTAGATTGGTAGGTTAGTTTTCTTTTTTTTTCTTTTTCTTTTTCTTTTCTTTTCTTTTCAAATCCATTTTCAAACCTTTTAAATTCAAAACTTTTCATCTTTTCAAATTGAAATTTTAACACAAATTTATTCAAATATTTTAAGACTTTTAGAAAACTTTTTCAAACATTTTTAAATTCAAACTTTCAACCTCTTTTCATTTTTTTTAATTCAAACTTTTATTCCAATTTTCACAATTTTTTTTAAAGACTTTTAAAATCACACCACAAACAAAACTCATGCATTTCAACATGATGCACAGACACTTGTTTGATTCTAATTATTAAATGATGTTTAATTTAATTAAAGGCAAATTTATTTATTCAAATTTATTAAATCCTTAGAAAATAAAACTAAACCATGTTGCTAACAATATTTTATTGTGATGGAATTTTCGGGTGTTACAAATCCTACCCCTTAAAAAGAATCTCGTCCCGAGATTCGGAGGGATCGGGAAACAAGGGGCTAAGATTCAAATTTTAACTTTAATTATTTTATTGATGTATTTGTGGCCATCACTCCACAAAAACATTTCAATCATGTCAAAGATCCAAATCATGCATGTTTACAATCAACAAGCATTAACATCGCACGTCCTCACAAGAACGGCTCTATCGAAACGAAACTCGGTAGAAGGGTAGACAACCTAAGAATCTATCCTATAAAACACGTGTGGTAGTTCAAGGTGGAAGATCAAGAATCAGATTCAGTGTAGAAGAAAACAAAGATTTGATTTTGATAAAGAATAAAGAATAAAATATTTTTTTAAGCGTAAATAAGATATTTTGAATGCTGGAAAGGCTTTCTAGAAAGAGAGTCCTTAATATCGACCATTTCTATCTGAGGCTGCGTCCTACAGTCAGCAATGCTCTGATGCCACTCTGTCACACCCGATTTTCCGTAGAAAACCGAATGCATCTCATATGTGTGCCAGGATCACAATTTCACACATATGATAGACTCATGAGTGTAATATCACAAAACATTGCTCAAAACGTACAAAAAAAAGGTTTATTAACTTTTATTACACTCACGATGGTTGACACAAAGGTCTTTACACGAACATCGATAACTATGAAGACGCGACTCCATCTTCATCTTCCACGAGTATCCGACCGGTTGATCGCATCCTCAGAACTCCTCGTAGTCGGTGAAGTACTCCACTCCAGGGTTCTTCTCTCGAAACGGCGTAAGCAAGGATGAGTACACTTATGGTTGGTACTCGGCAAGGCCACGTAAATAACCGGAAAGCAATATTAATCCATCTTTAAGTTTAATTAATCATGTGAGGGTCCGGGCCGCTCTTGACCGTGAGCACGGCCGATCGATCGGTTTTACACTGCGAGAGGTTGCACACTTTTCCCACGGTTCGCGTAAAAGTTCCAAAGAACTTTGAACCCAACCACGCATGTGCCGATCACGCACAATACCACACTTCCGAGGTGTGATTGCATAGGGACGCTACGAAGCCTTTACAAAGATATGCAAAAGCATCAACAACCCACGACGATTCTGACTCGGGGCGGACCATAACCCTCCCTAGTGGTCGGCACCTTAGCAAAGGCCGCTACCCCAAAAGAACCGGCTATACCCCCGCAACCCGAAGCCCCCGTGTTCCTTTCGGATAGGGTCGTCAACACAATCACACATCTAATTAATTGGCTAAGCCGAGCCATATGGACCGTGGTTGCACCGTTTTCCGGGTGGTTCTCCATGTTCCGATTAACTTATAGTGTTCTTGATTAAAGCATAGGTAGAAGGGTGGTTAGGGTCACTTGCCTTTCTCCAACGATAAGCTACTCTCCTTATCTGCAAAGCTCTGTACTTGATCTTCCTCGAACGGCGCGTCGGCTACGATCATGCAAGAAAACATACAATAAATAAAACAATACATCAATCATTACCAAAAGGCTAAAACAAGCTTTTAGAAATGACGGGCTCGGAGAGACGATCGCGTGGACACCAAGAACGCGTAAAACGGAGCTAGGATGGAAAAGATATGGCTGAAACAAGGTTCAGGGACTAAATTGTAAAAGAACTGGAAGTTTAGGGGGTTTTCTGCAAGATTTCAGGGACCTAAACATAAATAGGTGTGAAACTAGAAGGTCTAACATGTAAAAGATCAAGGATAGGCTAAAGAATATAGAAACTAAGGACTGCAGGGGCCTAAGCATAAAGAAAGGACCTAGTTGAAAGGCTTTTACATAGGTGGAAGGGCATATTTGTGAATTCTGAAATTTCGGGGTTCTTTTTGCAAAACTGTCAAGGCAGCCGGCGGGTGAACTGTGGCGGCGACACGTGGCGGGCTGCGGTTGGACGTGATGACGCAAGCGATGACGTGGTGATGATGTCAGCGGTGGACCGGCCTGGTGGACCTGGTCCACTGGTCCACCGTGGACCTTATCCAAGGGTTACGGATTGTTTTTAATCTGGGCCGTCCGCCGGATCCGATGGCCACGGCCGCATGCGGGCGACGGGCGGCGGCGGGCGGACCCGGCGCGCGGCGGCGGCAAGCGGCGGCGGCGGCGGCGGCTCGCGGAGAAGGCCAACGGGGGCTCCGTGCGCCAAAAACTACGGGACCTAGACAAAAACGAAGCTAGGGAGGTAGGGAAGATTACCGAGGGCTCGAAGAGGAGGGAGACGCGCCGGAGAAGGAGATCGGGGCGGCGACTCCGGCGGCGGTCGGCGCTCCGGTGGCGGCGGCGCCGCGCAAGGGGATGGCGGGGATGTGGTGCGGGAGGAGGTGGGGGTTCGGGCTCGCCTTTATAGGGCGGAGGGGGGAGAAGTGGAGAGGGCGTCCGAGGCGCGCGGGGAGGTCGGTGGCGGGCGCGCCATTAATGGCGGCTCGGTGCGGTTAGGGGGAAGGGGGAAGGGGAAGGGGCGGTGGGGGAAGTGCGGCGGCGCATTGAAGAGGGAGTGGAGGAGGAGAAGGGGCGCGGGGAGGCCGGGGAGGCGGCGGGGTGGGCCGCGTGGGCCTAAAGCAGATGGGCCGCGGGTTGGGTTAGATTGGTAGGTTAGTTTTCTTTTTTTTTCTTTTTCTTTTCTTTTCTTTTTAAATCCATTTTCAAACCTTTTAAATTCAAAACTTTTCATCTTTTCAAATTGAAATTTTAACACAAATTTATTCAAATATTTTAAGACTTTTACAAAACTTTTTCAAACATTTTTAAATTCAAACTTTCAACCTCTTTTCATTTTTTTAATTCAAACTTTTATTCCAATTTTCACAATTTTTTTTAAAGACTTTTAAAATCACACCACAAACAAAACTCATGCATTTCAACATGATGCACAGACACTTGTTTGATTCTAATTATTAAATGATGTTTAATTTAATTAAAGGCAAATTTATTTATTCAAATTTATTAAATCCTTAGAAAATAAAACTAAACCATGTTGCTAACAATATTTTATTGTGATGGAATTTTCGGGTGTTACAAATCCTACCCCCTTAAAAAGAATCTCGTCCCGAGATTCGGAGGGATCGGGAAACAAGGGGCTAAGATTCAAATTTTAACTTTAATTATTTTATTGATGTATTTGTGGCCATCACTCCACAAAAACATTTCAATCATGTCAAAGATCCAAATCATGCATGTTTACAATCAACAAGCATTAACATCGCACGTCCTCACAAGAACGGCTCTATCGAAACGAAACTGGTAGAAGGGTAGGCAACCTAAGAATCTATCCTATAAAACACGTGTGGTAGTTCAAGGTGGAAGATCAAGAATCAGATTCAGTGTAGAAGAAAACAAAGATTTGATTTTGATAAAGAATAAAGAATAAAATATTTTTTTAAGCGTAAATAAGATATTTTGAATGCTGGAAAGGCTTTCTAGAAAGAGAGTCCTTAATATCGACCATTTCTATCTGAGGCTGTGTCCTACAGTCAGCAATGCTCTGATACCACTCTGTCACACCCGATTTTCCGTAGAAAACCGAATGCATCTCATATGTGTGCCAGGATCACAATTTCACACATATGATAGACTCATGAGTGTAATATCACAAAACATTGCTCAAAACGTACAAAAAAAAGGTTTATTAACTTTTATTACACTCACGATGGTTGACACAAAGGTCTTTACACGAACATCGATAACTATGAAGACGCGACTCCATCTTCATCTTCCACAGGCATCTGACTGGTTGATCGCATCCTCAGAACTCCTCGTAGTCGGTGAAGTACTCCACTCCAGGGTTCTTCTCTGAACAGCGTAAGCAAGGATGAGTACACTTATGGTTGGTACTCAGCAAGGCCATAGAAATAACCGGAAAGCAATATTAATCCATCTTTAAGTTTGTTAACACCAAAATTTGGTAAGGAGTATGACATGTGGGTCCAATTCGAAAAAGAGTCCGTCTGGTGGAAGGAAAGATATTTTCAGAGATTTTCGGCAGAAGGATCCGCGGTCGGCTATCTGCTCCAGTTCGGCAAAAGAACAGTAGAGCTGATTTTGCGGGATTGGACGATGACGTGGCTCAATCAGAGGAAGCGAATGGATGGATGGGCGATCAAGTTTAGTTAGGCAATGAATCCATTCGCGGTTGTAATCGGCGGGGTATAAATATGATCCCCGGATGTATGTAACGTACACGTTCATTCCTCAATACACACCGGCCTTACGCCAAACCCTAGAGTCCTTGTCGTGTCGTCGAGTTCTTCGAGAGGGCCAATCGATCCGTCGACCTCCGTGAGTACCGGCAACCTTGTATCATGTCTAGTATCATGCGGTGGATTTAGATCGATGCAAGTAGTCTTGTTACCATGCTTCGTGTCACGCGGTAGATTCAAGCTTGGTTCAAGAGGGTTTCTTGTTAGATCATGAGTCATGCGGTAGGCTAAGATCTAGCTCGAAGCTAGTTATCGGCTCTATTGGATCTTGGCAAGATCCGGTAGATTCATTAAGTTATCCCGTGTTGTCATGAGTTTTACTTTATGTTTTAATTCATGTAATACACTCTTGCCCAATCTAGATGGGTTTGGATCGGCTCTTTTCCTCTTAAGATCCGTGCAAGAGCAGGTTCCGTGTCTTTGACGCGTGGATCTTGTGCTCTCTGATAGCCGAAACCGAATCGATCTAGGTTGTCACGTGTTGTGGGTTCAAGCTTGCTTTGTGCGTATAAATCTTGAAAGAACCGGGTATCATGCGGTAGATGCAGGTTTTTGGGTTGCTTTGGAGCTAGTCATCCGGTGGATTAGGTTTCCAATTCAGTCTGATAGATTTATTCACGCGGTAATGTTTGTTCCTTCTTCATGGACCCTGGATCGGCTGTTCAGCCGTATTCGGATATGTTTTTCACGAGTAGGTCACGTGCCTCGTTCGTGCCTTAAGTGATGTATGCTTTTAGCTTTCCGTATTTAGATTGTATCATGCGGTGGATAGATCTATTTGCGGGAAGTGGTACGTTTTTCATGCAAGTTGTATCATGCGGTGGATAGATTTGTTTGTGATCGTACCCGACGGATCTTAAAGTACCTAGACATGCGGTAGACTAGTGCTTTGATCTATGCATGCTCATTTAATACATGATCATGTCCGTGCTTTACTTCATTTAATGTTAATCTTCATGAAGATCGGTCATGGCTTTGCACATGCATCCATGTTTATTCAAAGATCGATCGTTGTCATGCTTACGTCACCCGTTCGGCAATGTTCTTTTTCCCTTTGCGTTACCCGAATGGTCGTGGTTCTTTGACGGAGTAGCTTCGCATAGCTACATGTCGTCTTGATTGGCTTTTTAGCCATAAATATGGAACCGCCTCGGTACCACCCGTAAGTTCCAAGCTTTGGTATTTAATCTGTTTTATCTTTTGTTAATTTTCGGGAAAAATTGACCGGCACGTCACTCTCTCTCTCGCGCGTGCGAAGCCGCTTTTCGCTTGCCGTGTGTTTGGCGCCGAGTGCACATTTTGCGTCAACACACTTTTTGGCACGCCCGGTGGGACCAACAGCCGAATTGATTCAAGATGCCTGAAGTCTCAGACCTCCTGGATGTCAACATCGAAGAGCTTTCTCCGGAGCAGCATCAGCAGCTCCTAGACGCCGTGAATCAATTTCAGCAAAAGTGTCTCATGTCATTTAAGAAGAATCGAAGTGGTGTACCATATCTGAAGAGTGGCCTGCCCAGAGTGCTGTTGCCGGGAGAGACCGACGCCACAACCCAACAAGAAAAAGAGGAATGCGCGCGGATCTTCCGAGAATCGGTAGACAACATGCTCACCAAGCACAACCAAGCTTTCCTCGGGTCGCTCCAGCAGATGATGGTGGCCCTCTTTGGCCCGGCGCGGGGCGGTGCGTTTGGGAAGACGTACGCCGGAAAGAGCACCGTGGAGCTGGGTGAATCAAGCTCTCAGCCGCCGCTACGAAGCCAGATGCAGCAGCCTCCTCCTCAAAGCTCCGGGAGCGAGACATTCCAACCTCCTCCGCAGGGCGCCGGGGGGCGGCCGGTTCGCCCTCCGCCGCAAGCTTCGTGAAGTCAACCAATCCCCGCCGCCACCACGAGACAGCACGGGTCAGCCTGTGCAACAGCCGAATCCGTACCAGCCTACGTACGGAGACCTAGCGTTCGGCTCACCTGGGGCCCCACTTGACCCCAGTCGAAGAATAGCTCCGTCAACCAACTGGCTCCAGAAGAATTTGTACGGCGGTGGCTATCATGAAGTGGGAAATTACGGGGCGTTCGACGCCTTCCCGCACCCAGGGTACGCGCCGGCTGCAGGCGCTCAGGAGGAAGATGCCCTAGCACGCAAGATGGCCGAATTGATGCAGAATCAGTTCGGCCTCAAGCCAAGGATGCGGGGCCCCACCTACGAGCCGCCGTTCCCGCAGTGGTACTATAACGTGCTCCCGCCACCAAGGGTAAAACCGCCGACGGAATTCACAAAGTTCTCTCGGGGACGAGACAAGCACGGTCGAGCATATCGCTCGTTATCTCATGCGGCTTGGGGAATGTTCGGCCGAAGAGACGTTCGGGGTTCGCTACTTCCCCGCCTCGCCGACGGGTCCGGCTTTTCGGTGGTTCTCGTCCTTGCCGCCCGAGTCGGGGGCCGGTGGAAAGATTTGGAGCGTAAATTCCACGCTCATTACTTCGAGGCGGCGATTCCGAGAAGAAGTTGATTGATCTCGCCACCCCGAAGCAAAGGCACGGTGAAACACCGCCGGAGTTTCTTAGAAGATTCGAGAGAAGTCAAGGGCATGTGCTTCTCATTGAACTTGCCGACGATCGGTGGTCGATATGGCCGTCGCCGGGATGTTACCGGTACCGTGCGCGAAAAGCTATTTGGGATGGAGTTTGAAAACTTGGGCCAACTCGTCGCGAAGTTATCCTTGATGAGCAATCGAGCATATGGCCTCAAGAAGGACCCCAAGTTTGGCAAGCAAAGACGACATCGCCGACATCTACAACCAATTCTTGGACAAAGCCGATTTGTGCGAGGATTCGACGACGAATTGGAGGTAGCCGCAGCAGAAATCTTGTGGGGTAAAGAGCCCTTGACAATGAATCGGCGGTGGGTCGGGCGGACCAAAGGAACCTACGACTTCGACATCACAAAGGCCGATAAGTTGTTTGAGCTCTTGGTAAAGGAAGGCCGAATCAAGCCGCTCGAAGGGCACTCTATGCTTCGGCCGATGGAGTCAAAGCGAAACGTTACCGCGGCTTCCATGACAGGGACTCGCACTCCATCAACGATTGCGGTGGTCTTCGGGATGAGGATCCGAAGGCTATCCAGAAGGGCACCTCAAGTTCGATAACAAGATGAAGCCGGATGGCCACCCCTTCCCGCGAGAACATGCTCGGCTTTTCTATCAACGCGATAACGGAACCGAAGAGAAGGGGGAAAGTCAAGGTCCCGACCTCGCCCGGGTCCAAGCAAGATGGATCGGTTGACCGGAGCGCCGAGGTGACCCTAGAGCAAGTGCGGGCGACGCCCCCGCGTTCTCAAGAGCCACATCGAGATTGGGGAATCGTCCAAGCCTAAACCCAAGGTGACGTCACGCATTCTCCTCAACAAATGGCAGCGTCAGATGGAAAAGGAGCGCTACCAAAAGCGTCGTCACGAGGAGGAGCAGGCGCGGGGCGAAGAGGAGGCGCGCAGATGGAATCAGGAACAGCACGCGCGCGAGCAGGAGCGCGCCCACTGGGGATGCGCCTTCTTCGGCACCGCCGGGAATGAGGGCCTAAAGCCGCCCACATTAAGGAACCGTCCCGAATGCGGCGACGGATATGCCGAGTACGAGCAGAAAGCGCCAATCGCCGATCCGTCCATGAAAGACTTGGAAGGATTCACCCAAATGGGGATCGGCGGCAAAAAATTGAGGTTATAGATCACCCCAGAAGCGCCAAGCTGATCTCAGGTGGGCTGACCAGGAGGAGGACGAAGATGTCTACGTCTGGCAGAAGGGGCAGTGGTGCCCACCCGGTCTACGCAAGAGCCAGAAGAGGCGGGTCCAACGCTTGAGGAACCGCGAGATGAAGCAAGCCGGGGTCCGGACGAGACGAAATGGCGCCCCAAGGACCGGCCCAGAAGGATCGAAGCGTCCGGCCCCTGCATGCATGGTATACTTCCTGCCAAACGAGTTCATGGCTCCCGCTAACCAGGTGATGCAGGAGGAAGCTTCCTTTGACGACGAGCAGCCCGAGGAGATGATGGCGCAGCTGGTGCTTGCCAAGCAGGCCGTCTTCGACAAGCCGGCCAAGAATCGCCACATGAGGCCGCTGTACTTGAGGGGGTACGTCAATGGCAAGCCATTGACCAAGATGTTCGTCGACGGTGGCGCGGCGGTCAACGTAATGCCGTACACCACCTTCGTGAAGCTTGGCATGACCCCGAGCGATCCGACACCAACAAGCATCATCCTAAACGACTTCGCCGGAACCCCTCGGACACCAAAGGATGCGCTCACGTGGACTTGATGATCGGGTCCAAGACGTTGCTCACTACCTTCTTCGTCATCGAAGGGAAGGGAGCCTACGGCCGTCGCTTGGGCGGGACCGGATCCACGCCAACCGTCGCGTCCCATCCACTATGCATCAACAACCGATCCGGTGGGTGGACGATGAAATCGAGGTCGTCCGGGCGGATGACTCCGTGAGCGTGGCTAACATGGAACCGGCCCCTTGCGGGAGTACCAAGGCATCGATTGCTTCTCGGGGAAGGATCGGGGAGAAGGTCCCGTTGAACCCGTCGGCGGCGACCAACGGCCCGATTCAAGCGGTCGGCTCTTACGGTAATTTTTAATGGAGAACCCCGTGGATGGCACTGATGGCAAGTTAGGACGAGGATTTATGTCGGCCGATAAGCTGGAGGAAGTTGACATTGGAAACGGTGATAAACCAAGGCCGACATTCATCAGTGCAAACTTGCAGCCGGACTTCAGGGGGAACTTAATTGAGCTTCTCAAAGAATATAAAGATTGCTTCGCACGGGATTACTCGGAGATGCCCGGATTGGATCGATCCATCGTCGAGCACCGGTTGCCAATCAAGCCCGGTTTCAAGCCATATAAGCAACCGCCCCGAAAATCTACAAGGATGAAGTATTGGCCGATGTGAAGAAAGAAATCGAGAGGTTACTTGACGCAAACTTCGTTCGGCCCTACGGATATGCGGAGTGGATTTCTAACATCGTCCCCGTGTATAAGAAAAATGGAAAAATGAGAGTTTGCATAGACTTCGGGGACCTAAACGGAGCTACTCCCATGGATGGATACCCGATGCCTATTGCCGATTTGTTGATTGACGCCGCCGCTGGGCACAAGGTGATTAGCTTCATGGATGGCAACGCAGTGGTACAATCGGATCTTTATGGCAATAGAAGACATCTCGAAGACGGCCTTTAGATGTCCCGGTCATATAGGCCTATTCGAATGGATCGTCATGACATTTGGGTTGAAAAATGCCGGTGCAACCTATCAGCGGGCCATGAATTACATTTTTCATGAGTTGATCGGCAAGACCGTGGAAATCTACATTGACGACGTAGTGATCAAGTCCTTAAGTCATGACACCCATCTGGAAGATGTGAAGAAAACCCCGGAGTGCACCCGAGGCACGGTCTAAAGATGAATCCAAACAAGTGTGCATTTGGGGTGTCGGCTGGAGAGTTCTTGGGGTTTTTGGTCCACGAAGGAGGGATCGAAGTTGGCAAAAAGAGCATGAAAGCCATTGATGAAGTCGTTCCTCCAACCAACCTCAAGGAGTTTCAATCACTGCTCGGCAAGATCAACTTTGTGAGAAGGTTCATCTCAAATTTATCACAGAAGGTGTTGCCATTCTCTCCGTTGCTGAAGCTAAAGAAGGATCAGAAATTCACATGGGGCGACGAACAACAAAAGGCTTTCGAGGAAATCAAGCAATACATGAAGGGGCCGCCGGTGCTGGTTCCTCCTCAGCTGAATAAGCCTTTCAAGTTGCACGTGGCGGCCGATACCCAAACTATTGGATCGGCCCTTATTCAAGAATTCAAAGGCAAGGAGCGGGTAGTAGCTTATCTTAGCCGAAAACTACTTGATCCTGAAACCAGGTATTCGGCTATAGAAAGGTTGTGTCTTTGCGTATACTACTCGTGTACAAAGTTTCGGCACTACTTGTTGAATGCCGAATGCACTGTACACTCGAAGTTTGATGTGATAAAACATATGTTATCTATGCCAATTTTGAACGGTCGGGTTGGCAAATGGATTTTAGCTCTATCAGAATTCGAGTTGAAGTTCGAATCGGCAAAAGCCATCAAAGGTCAGGTCATTGCCGATTTTATAACTGAACACCGTGACCCTTCGATTGATCTGCTTGAAATTACCCCATGGGCTTTATTCTTTGACGGGTCATCATGTGGCAAAGGTGGGGGAGTAGGGATCCTGCTAATTTCGCCCAGAGGTGAGATGTTTGAATTCGCCATTCCTATACAACCCACTGTCACAAATAACCAGGCTGAATACGAAGCACTACTTCGAGGGCTTCAATATTTGAGAGAAGCTGGGGCCGTCTCAGTTGAGATCTATGGAGATTCAGAATTGGTAATCAAGCAATTGATCGGCCAATACGAGTGCAGGAGCGAAGCGCTGAGGAGTTACTACGAAGAGTGCAGGGAGATCTTGAAGGGCTTCCCGTTAGTAACCTTACAGCACATTCCTAGAGAGCATAACGAGGAAGCAAACAGGCTGGCTCAGAGCGCCTCTGGTTACAAGGAGAGTCAAGAAGCATTTGCTGCAGAGGTGTGTGCACTAGGGACGGATCTTGCAGAAAATGATTGGAGAAAAGAGATCGTTGACTACCTGAAAGATCCATCCCGAAAAGTCTCCAGGAAACTCAGGTACAAGGCAATCAAGTTCGTTCTTCTGGATGATAATTTATTCTATAAATCATTAGACGGGGTACTGCTACGATGCCTGGGTCCAGAAGAAGCCAAGAACATGATGAGCGAGGTGCACGATGGGATATGTGGAGCGCACCAATCGGCCTATCGGATGAAATGGGTTATTAGGCAAGCTGGATGCTTTTGGCCGACGATATTAGAGGACTGCTTTGAGTATTATAAAGGGTGTCAAGATTGCCAGAGGTTCGGGAATATTCAAAGAGTCCCTGCATCAAGCATTGAATCCCATCATCAAGCCATGGCCATTCGGGGGTGGGGTATGGACTTGATTGGCCAAATTAATCCGCCATCTAGCAAGGGGCATAAGTTCGTGCTTTTGGCTACAGATTACTTCACCAAATGGGTCGAGGCAATCCCACTCAAGAAGGTGACGTCAGAAAACATGATCGAATTCGTCAAGGAACACATCATCTATCGATTTGGGATTCCTCAGACGATTACCACTGACCAAGGGGCACAATTCGTGTCATTGGAATTCGTAGATTTTGCCGAAAGCATGGGAATCAAACTGTTTAATTCTTCTCCATACTATGCCCAAGCTAATGGTCAAGCGAGAGGCTTCTAACAAGATCATGATCAAGCTTATACAGAAGAAGATCGACCAGAAGCCGAGGAGATGGCATTCGGTACTCAGTGAAGCGCTGTGGGCTTACCGAATGGCCCCCCATGGAGCCACAAAGACTTCTCCTTACGAGTTGGTTTACGGGCATCACGCGATCCTGCCCTGGGAAATGCAATCAGAGTCAAGGAGAGTAGTGCTACAAAACGATTTGAGTTCCAAGGATTACAGTGGCCTAATGATGGATGAGTTAGAAGATTTGCATATGATCCGTCTCAGGGCCCTGGAGAACATCGAGAAAAACAAGCTGCGGGTCGCCAAATACTATAACAAGAAAGTGAAGGTGAAGCAATTCGTAGAAGGCGATCTAGTTTGGAAAGCGCTACTGCCGATTGGAACTAAATACAGTGAATTCGGCAAATGGTCCCCTAACTGGGAGGGGCCTTTTCGTGTGGTCAGATGCGTCCCAGGTAATGCATACATATTGAAAACTTTGCTCGGGAGAAGAGTTTTCCGCCGCAATAAATGGAAGATATCCGAAGAAGTATTATCCTAGCATTGAAATCGATCGATGATTATACACATCGACACGAAACGTACGGCGCTCGGGGATGAGGCCGCCTTTAGAACAAAAAAATCCATGAACAAGAGAAAATGGCCGGTGCTCGATGCATTGCCCTTAGCTCAATACTACACTACAACCGGTTTCTTGCAGGATTACACATAGCAGCCCCGAAGGTCAAGTCCCCTAAGGGAGGGAAGCGAAGGCGTGGAGAAAGAAGCGAAAGTATGATTCAATCTTTTCTTTACTTCTTCGCCGTCGCTCCCTCTTCGCTTGTTCCGAGACCACCGTGACGGCGACTTGGAACGCACGAGGATGACCACGATTGGCGGCCTCTACCAAGCTATCCCGAGCCGCCTTCAAAGTTGTCGTACTGTCGGAGACATCCGGAGCAAAAGAATCAAGGTTAGGGGCAAGAAATCCGGATGCAAACATGAAGGGGGACGAAGCGTTTACCCCCTACTAGCGCTTCCGGCGCCATACGACGCTCGCGTTCGGCTTGGCGGCGGACGGACATGTCCCCGAGGTCACGCTCCGGTGCCGGCACGGCGGCGCGGTCGATGAATGACCCTTTGCTCGGGCGTGGCATCCTCCGCCTCGAGAGAAGAATCGGAGGAGATGTACTCGGGAACATCTTCGGTTCCGATGACCTCTTCGAGAAGCAAATCAAGGCTGAAAGAGGCAGAGGAAAACATGAAGCGCAAGATCAAGCAGGAGGACAAGGAGCAGATCAAGAAAGAACTCACTTCCGAATCGTACGCTTCCTTGACGAGCCGCTCCCCTGAGGCTGTTTGCCCTTGTCCATGGCGTTGGGGTTTTTTCTTCTGGCAGCAAAGGAAGAGACGAGAAGCGATGGAGGAGTGTGCGAGTGGATTTGCAGAGCACCCCACGGGCTATTTTATTGACCAAGGAGGCGCATTGGGAGTGATGATCTGGCCAGTACACACTGTTGGAATACCAAGCGGCAGGGGTTTCCACCGAGTGCGAAGGGTTTTCTTTTGAACAGTGTTTACGGATTGCCGAATTGGGATCCTTTGTGGATCTTGCGCCGAGGGGCAGTCGTTTGCGAGCGTTCGGCTAAAGACAGTTCCCAGATGCATTCAAAGAGGACGAATTCACAGATGCAAATGCGAAGGGAAATATCACGGAACAAATGCAGAATCCAAAAGTTCATCATATATTGCCGACATTTACACATCCCTAGTACAATCTAGTCAAAGAGTCCGTTCAACACGGACCGGGGATGGGTAATTTCGGCAATGGCGTCGCCGTGGCCGTCGAGGCGCTCCGAGATGAGCTCGATCTCGTCGATATCCTCCCCGCGCGCCGCCACGGAAGCCACGCGGCCGGTGGAATAGTCGACGTCCGTATGCGTCGCCATCGCAGCCGGGGCCCAAGGTGGTGCCCAAACGAACGCCATGGACGGCCACCTCGTCGATGCGGCGCTCCACCGCGGCCGGGCGCTCCGCCGGCGTGTCGCCGTGAGCGTTCACCTTCTCCGCCGTTGCTCTACCGGCGCCTTTAGGCGGTTGAGCTCAGGCATCACGGCCGCAAAAGACAAACAAGAAAGGATTAGCATCAAAGGCCGGGCCGAATCAAGAATCGAGCCATACCATCGATGGCCTCCGGCCACCGTTTCCGCCGGTCCTCCCATTCTAGTTCGGCCACGCCCGCTTTTTGGGAGACGTCCTCCCGGCTCAAGACGGGACGCCTCTAGCTCCTCCTTGAAGCGAATAGCATCCGCTTCCCCCGTACGGCACGGGGGAGTGGCCATCGGACTCCGAAGAGTCGTCGGGGAGGGGCCGATTGGCCGGCGCGCAAGGCGGATTCCACCGAATCAACTCCGAAGAAGGGAGATGATTGTCAAGGCAAAGGAAGATCAAAAGGAAGATCGACGAGGAGAAATTGATGATCATCACCGCCCGCGCGCATTAGCGCCGCTTCCCTCGCCCTCGTCGGAGGCGCGGCGGCGGTTGAGGCGGCGCACCATTGCGGTTTGGGGATGTGCACCGTTTACAAGAAGACCAAAGATTGGCAAAGATTCGAGAGCCGAAGGCCCGGTGGAGAGCTAGAGGCACCTATGTTAACATTTATAGGCCCGGCGGGGATGAATCGTGGCTTCGAGTCGTGACCGTGGATCGTGGCGCACGTCCCAATAAAATCGGAAGGTGGAAAGATTTCCTTGACCAACCCGCCGGTGGGTCGTTTGGAGTTCTAAGCCGAAACGCGTGCGGATCGATTGTTTCGGCTAAAGGAAATCAAGGTGTTTTTCGGGAGTTGGCATTTCACTACCGAATGGGTCGTTCAACATTACATCTCAAAGTACGCAAAGGAAAGGGAACAAATCGCAAAGGAAATATTACAAGAACGACCGGTCCGGGTATACATCAATAAGGACATTCAAGCACCGAGGAGTTTTGCGAGTGCGTGACGAACATTGGATATTATCAAGTTGGAATTATCCAGGATCTCCGGTAGTTCTTTTGGGCACCGCCTAAGCCGTGAGCTCGCATCGCATTGCTTTACTCCGGTGACGACTCGATTCTACCTCTCGCTTCGGTTTTTGCTATCAATCCAGGAAGATCGGCTATTTTCTTCTCGGTCAATCTCCATCTCCGCCGACAAAGCTTCTCAATTCTCGCCTCTAGAGCAGCCTTTCGGCGACTTTCAAATCGTAAGAAGCTTGCAGGTCAGCCAAGGCATCTTTATAGCTTTCTGCTTGGGATTGTACCCCGTTCATGGCATGTTCAGCATCAGTTTTCTCCTTTTCAATGGCCGGACGGGAGCGCAATTTCCTCCAAGTGCGCCTCAAGGGAACATAGAAGGGCTCTAAGTCGTAGACGGACGATAGAAAAGCTCTGATGTCATCGGGAAGTTTGCGACTAATGGGCTCAAACATCTCTTCAAAATGGCGAAGATCATTGAGCTGATCCTGAACGTCTTTTTCTAGCCAGGCTGCAATTTCTTTGAGGTTGGGCAACACTTCATCTGGCAGCGGCTGGTTTATTTCTCTCATCACCTCGGCAGTTGATGGGCCCTCTGACGGCAAGCTCGATGATGACGGGTCGTGACCCTGGAAACAACATTGCCGAGGTGAGAATGCTAGCATCAAGGTATCGAAATCAAGAGCGGAATTGGGCACCTCATGAGTGGTTTCTTGAGCGGGGGCAATCGCAGACGGAAGAGGCGTCCCGAGTAGAGCCGAAACCTCCAAGTCAGGAGATGCTGATGCAGCAATCAGCGACTCATGAGTTTCTGGCTGGTGAAGAGTTGGATCCTCCTCTGTTGGGTTGGTCATTGCTGCCTGACTGATAGGCGATGGCATCCTAGGGGAATTTGGTGGCTCCGGTTGAGTTGGGAGATTCATCTCTGGAGAATGTACTACTTCTGCAGAGGGTGACGAAGATGAGATCTCTACAGGGATAGGCAATTCAACCCTGGAAGGGCTCGCCTGTTGAACCACTGGGACATCTACAAGTGGTTCTCCCACGCTTTTCTTCGCAAATATCCAATTGAAGGGATAAGTGCCGTTGCTCATCCTTGAGAAAGAACAGCAAAAGTCATACCAGTGGATGGAGCATCGGCAGGTGCTGGTTCTGAAGAATGTTGGGCTCTGGTCTGAAAATGCACAATGAATATGATCCATCAAGAACAGAGTGACTTGGTAATCAAGAAGGTAAAGGGTTTTACCTCAACAAGCACCTTTTTGACAGTTCTTCTCCTTTTGGCACTTGGAGGGGCAATCAGGTGCAGACCTTGCCTCCTGTCTGCAGCGAGGCTAGAAAGGCTGGGATCTGTAGTAGCATACCCGGCCATTAATTGATGCGAGGTTGTGGATTTAAACCCCGGTCGTTGAAATCGGGCCTTCGGCATTATAAGTGATTACCCCGGCTCGAGGGGCGGGTACCGTGTTTCGTGGACAAAAGATGAAGGTCAAAACCATGAATGGAGAAGGAGTGTTTGATCCAAGGGTTCATTGTGTTACCTCCGAAGTCGGCAGGAAATCGTGCACCAATTTGCGCACGGAACACATGAACGGGTTCACTAAAGATGTGGTCATGGAATTCTTGCCACCATGAATTGAAGGTGGGGTGAGCTATGGTTGCGGGCACAAAAGGACATGTGTAGACGGTGGGGACCGCACACATAGTTGAAAACTCGCCGCACCGCATCGCTCTTTGATTTCCTCCCCGGGCTTGAGGAATTCATGCGAAACCATCTTGGGGGCATCCGACCGCATCCAAGCCGCCCGGCCATTACATTAGGCTGGTAGTACTCATAAGTGCGGCATTCGCCTCCCTCCATTGAACTCGGCCGGTAATATGCATGGGCGGATTATGATATTAAAGATTTCCAAGAATCTCCCATCTTGATGGCCGGGCTCAAAGGAGAACTCGACAGGGAAGGTCAGAGTGTCATAGCCTAGATAAGGGAGCCAAAGAGGATTGGGGAAGCCTTTGAAGAACAACTCGAAGAGCTGGGTGATGTCCTGCTGAACGATAACAGTTGAAGCTGCTTCTCCATAGCTTTGGCATCCTCTGGTGACTTGAAGCTCTCCTTCAGGGGGATTGGACCAAGGGAAGAACCTGGAATTCAAGTCGACGCCTACAATCTGATGCATGTGAAGCTGCAGCCAAATTTGAACAAACCACCAAGGGCCATTAACGCACGTTATCCTCTGGCTGGTGTACATTTGGGTAACGGTCTGATGAAGCATATGGTATACGCTGCCCAAGAGGAATTTTCCCAGAGGAAGGCGATTGCCACTAGCCAGATGGATCGCCATTGCGATATGATTCAAAGTGGGTTCGTTAGCCTTGCCGCAGAAGACAAATCTGCATAACCACATGTTCAAAAAGGCTCTGTATTCAACTTCGCCAAGGGGATTGTCTCTCATGTGCTTCAAAATATAATTCTTGTAGCCATTCCCTGGCTTTACCCCTGTCTGGCGTGAGGAATTTTTGAAGTTCCAAGGCTGGACAGACCCGGTGATGTCGAGGCCGGTGATCATGTACACATCGGCTAAAGTTGGAGACATTGGGCCGTGCCCAAAAAGGAAGGCGTTGACGCCATTTGACCAGAAGTGGCATGCGGCTATCAGAAGATCTTCATTCTTGGGTGTCTCAGCTACGGATAACTCCAGACATTGAGCAATGCGGAGAGCATCCAGATTGGTCAATCCGCTCTTATCCGCAAGAATCCTCCGATACCAAGTCTTCCACCGCAATTGGGGGCAAAGGCCGTTCTTGAACGCATCTTGCCACCGGGGAGGTGGAGATAAAGCTACCTTGAAAGGGATTCTCCGAGATTCGGCGGCAATAAAATCTCGGGGATCCGGATTCCCTTCGGGGCCAAGATAATAAGGCTCGCGAGTTGGCCTCAATAGGAATCAAAAGAGCAGTAGAAGGTTCCTGGAGGAGAGCGGAAGAGGAAAATCTCAGGTAAAATTGAAAACCTAATGCCGAACAGAGGTTTGGAGGGGTGAATTTACCTGAGCAGCTTGGTTCTGAGTTGCCATTGGAGATTCGAGCTCGGAACGAAGGGGATCTAGGGTTGGATCTGAACGAAGAATCCGGCGGATTGCGAAGAACAGGTGTTGACAGGTTTGGCTCAAGGATTCGTGGCTAGAGTCAATTGTGGAACAAAATTACTTTTATCCCACAATTGAAGGGGCATGTGTTAACACCAAAATTTGGTAAGGAGTATGACATGTGGGTCCAATTCGAAAAAGAGTCCGTCTGGTGGAAGGAAAGATATTTTCAGAGATTTTCGGCAGAAGGATCCGCGGTCGGCTATCTGCTCCAGTTCGGCAAAAGAACAGTAGAGCTGATTTTGCGGGATTGGACGATGACGTGGCTCAATCAGAGGAAGCGAATGGATGGATGGGCGATCAAGTTTAGTTAGGCAATGAATCCATTCGCAGTTGTAATCAGCAGGGTATAAATATGATCCCTGGATGTATGTAACAGACACGTTCATTCCTCAATACACACCGGCCTTACGCCAAACCCTAGAGTCCTTGTCGTGTCGTCGAGTTCTTCGAGAGGGCCAATCGATCCGTCGACCTCCGTGAGTACCGGCAACCTTGTATCATGTCTAGTATCATGCGGTGGATTTAGATCTGATGCAAGTAGTCTTGTTACCATGCTTCGTGTCACGCGGTAGATTCAAGCTTGGTTCAAGAGGGTTTCTTGTTAGATCATGAGTCATGCGGTAGGCTAAGATCTAGCTCAAAGCTAGTTATCGGCTCTATTGGATCTTGGCAAGATCCGGTAGATTCATTAAGTTATCCCGTGTTGTCATGAGTTTTACTTTATGTTTTAATTCATGTAATACACTCTTGCCCAATCTAGATGGGTTTGGATCGGCTCTTTTCCTCTTAAGATCCGTGCAAGAGCAGGTTCCGTGTCTTTGACGCGTGGATCTTGTGCTCTCCGATAGCCGAAACCGAATCGATCTAGGTTGTCACGTGTTGTGGGTTCAAGCTTGCTTTGTGCGTATAAATCTTGAAAGAACCGGGTATCATGCGGTAGATGCGAGGTTTTTGGGTTGCTTTGGAGCTAGTCATCCGGTGGATTAGGTTTCCAATTCGATCGATAGATTTATTCACGCGGTAATGTTTGTTCCTTCTTCATGGACCCTGGATCGGCTGTTCAGCCGTATTCGGATATGTTTTTCACGAGTAGGTCACGTGCCTCGTTCGTGCCTTAAGTGATGTATGCTTTTAGCTTTCCGTATTTAGATTGTATCATGCGGTGGATAGATCTATTTGCGGGAAGTGGTACGTTTTTCATGCAAGTTGTATCATGCGGTGGATAGATTTGTTTGTGATCGTACCCGACGGATCTTAAAGTACCTAGACATGCGGTAGACTAGTGCTTTGATCTATGCATGCTCATTTAATACATGATCATGTCCGTGCTTTACTTCATTTAATGTTAATCTTCATGAAGATCGGTCATGGCTTTGCACATGCATCCATGTTTATTCAAAGATCGATCGTTGTCATGCTTACGTCACCCGTTCGGCAATGTTCTTTTTCCCTTTGCGGTTACCCGAATGGTCGTGGTTCTTTGACAGGTAGCTTCGCATAGCTACATGTCGTCTTGATTGGCTTTTTAGCCGTAAATATGGAACTGCCTGGTACCACCCGGTAAGTTCCAAGCTTTGGTATTTAACTGTTTTATCTTTTGTTAATTTTCAGGAAAAATTGACTGGCACGTCACTCTCTCTCTGCGCGTGCGAAGCTAGCTTTTCGGCTTGCTGTGTGTTTGGCGCTGAGTGCACATTTTGCGTCAACACACTTTAATTAATCATGTGAGGGTCCAGGCCGCTCTTGACCGTGAGCACGGCTGATCGATCAGTTTTACACTCTGCAGAGGTTGCACACTTTTCCCACAGTTCGCGTAAAAGTTCCAAAGAACTTTGAACCCAACCACGCATGTGCTGATCAGGCACAATACCACACTTCCGAGGTGTGATTGCATAGGGACGCTACGAAGCCTTTACAAAGATATGCAAAAGCATCAACAACCCACGACGATTCTGACTCGGGGCGGACCATAACCCTCCCTAGTGGTCGGCACCTTAGCAAAGGCCGCTACCCCAAAAGAACCGGCTATACCCCCGCAACCCGAGCCCCCTGTGTTCCTTTCGGATAGGGTCGTCAACACAATCACACATCTAATTAATTGGCTAAGCCAGAGCCATATGGACTGTGGTTGCACTGTTTTCCTGGGTGGTTCTCCATGTTCCGATTAACTTATAGTGTTCTTGATTAAAGCATAGGTAGAAGGGTGGTTAGGGTCACTTGCCTTTCTCCAACGATAAGCTACTCTCCTTATCTGCAAAGCTCTGTACTTGATCTTCCTCGAACGGCGCGTCGGCTACGATCATGCAAGAAAACATACAATAAATAAAACAATACATCAATCATTACCAAAAGGCTAAAACAAGCTTTTAGAAATGACGGGCTCGGAGAGACGATCGCGTGGACACCAAGAACGCGTAAAACGGAGCTAGGATGGAAAAGATATGGCTGAAACAAGGTTCAGGGACTAAATTGTAAAAGAACTGGAAATTTAGGGGGTTTTCTGCAAGATTTCAGGGACCTAAACATAAATAGGTGTGAAACTAGAAGGTCTAACATGTAAAAGATCAAGGATAGGCTAAAGAATATAGAAACTAAGGACTGCAGGGGCCTAAGCATAAAGAAAGGACCTAGTTGAAAGGCTTTTACATAGGTGGAAGGGCATATTTGTGAATTCTGAAATTTCGGGGTTCTTTTTGCAAAACTGTCAAGGCAGCCGGCGGGTGAACTGTGGCGGCGACACGTGGCGGGCTGCGGTTGGACGTGATGACGCAAGCGATGACGTGGTGATGATGTCAGCGGTGGACCGGCCTGGTGGACCTGGTCCACTGGTCCACCGTGGACCTTATCCAAGGGTTACGGATTGTTTTTAATCTGGGCCGTCCGCCGGATCGGATGGCCACGGTCGCATGCAGGCGACGGGCGGCGGCGGGCGGACGGCGCGCGGCGGCGCTAAGCGGCGGCGGCGGCGGCGGCTCGCCGGAGAAGGCCAACGGGGGCTCGGTGCACCAAAAACTACGGGACCTAGACAAAAACGAAGCTAGGGAGGTAGGGAAGATTACCGAGGGCTCGAAGAGGAGGGAGACGCGCGGAGAAGGAGATCGGGGCGGCGACTCCGGCGGCGGTCGGCGCTCCGGTGGCGGCGGCGGCCGCGCAAGGGGATGGCGGGGATGTGGTGCGGGAGGAGGTGGGGTTCGGGCTCGCCTTTATACGGCGGGAGGGGGGAGAAGTGGAGAGGGCGTCCGAGGCGCGCGGGGAGGTCGGTGGCGCCGGCGCCATTAATGGCGGCTCGGTGCGGTTAGGGGAAGGGGAAGGGGAAGGGGCGGTGGGGGGAAGTGCGGCGGCGCATTGAAGAGGGAGTGGAGGAGGAGAAGGGGCGCGGGGAGGCCGGGGAGGCGGCGGGGTGGGCCGCGTGGGCCTAAAGCAGATGGGCCGCGGGTTGGGTTAGATTGGTAGGTTAGTTTTCTTTTTTTTTCTTTTTCTTTTCTTTTCTTTTTAAATCCATTTTCAAACCTTTTAAATTCAAAACTTTTCATCTTTTCAAATTGAAATTTTAACACAAATTTATTCAAATATTTTAAGACTTTTAGAAAACTTTTTCAAACATTTTTAAATTCAAACTTTCAACAATTTTCACAATTTTTTTAAAGACTTTTAAAATCACACCACAAACAAAACTCATGCATTTCAACATGATGCACAGACACTTGTTTGATTCTAATTATTAAATGATGTTTAATTTAATTAAAGGCAAATTTATTTATTCAAATTTATTAAATCCTTAGAAAATAAAACTAAACCATGTTGCTAACAATATTTTATTGTGATGGAATTTTTGGGTGTTACACTGGGTTTGGCCCTGGACGACTCCCCGATCTCGATATGGCTCTTGAGAACGCGAGGGGCTTCACCATGAACCTGCTCCAAGGTCACTTGACGTTCTGGGTCTACCGCTCCATCCTGCCTTGCCCTGGCTGAAGTCAAGACCTTGACCTTGCCCTTTTCCTCGGCTGTCACCATGTTGACGGAAAAGCTTATCATGTTCTGGGGAAAAGGGTGGCCGTCCAGTTTCATCTTGTTGTCAAACTTGAGATGACCCTCCTGGATAGCCTTCTGGATCCTCATTCTGAAGACCCTGCAGTCGTTGATGGAGTGAGAATTCCTGTCATGGAAGCCGCAGTAATGCTTTTCCTTTACTCCATCAGGCCGAAGCATGGAATGCCCTTCAGGCAATTTGATTCGGCCTTCTTTCACTAGGAATTCAAACAGCTTATCGGCTTTAGTGACGTCAAAGTCGTATGTGCCTTTGGTCTATTTGACCCAGCGCTGATTCATGGTCAACGGTTCCTTCCCCCACATGATCTCAGCAGCGGCTACTTCCTGGTCATCGTCAGAGTCCTCCATTTGATCGGCCTTTTCCAGGAACTGATTGTAGATATCAGCTACGTCATGCTGTTTGCCGAACCTGGCATCTTTCTTAAAACTGTAGGCCTGGTTGCTCATCAATGATAGCTTTTGGGACAGTTGACCCAGGTTATCGAACTCCATACCAAACAGCTTTTCTCGTACGGCCGGCAGCATACCAGCAACGGCCATGTCGGCCAACTGATCATCTGGCAGATTCAGCGAGAAACACATGCCTTTGATTTCCCTGAACCTCCTGAGGAACTCCAAGGGCGTCTCACTGTGTCTCTGCTTCAGGGTAGCGAGGTCAATGAGCTTCTTTTCCATGCTACCGCTGAAGTAATGGGCGTGGAATTTTCGCTCCAGCTCCCTCCATGTGCCAACTGATTGGGGAGGCAAAGATGAGAACCACTGGAACGTTGCGCCCGCCAGTGACATGGGGAAGTACCTGACCCTGAATGCCTCTTCAGACGAGCACTCTCTGAGCTGCATCAGGTAGCGAGCAATGTGCTCCACCGTGCTCGTGTCATCCTGCCTGGAAAATTTTGTAAATTCCGTCGGAGGTTTTACTCTTGGCGGCAGGATCACATTGTAATACCACTCCGGGAACGGAGGCGTGTAGGTAGGCCCCTGCATTTTAGGTTTGAGGCCGAATTGATTCTGCATCAAGTCGGCCATCTTCTGAACCAGGATATCGTCCTCCTGTATGCCTGTAGCTGGGCTGTAGCCCGGATTCGGGAGAGCATCGATGGCGCCATAGTTCATCACTTCGTGGTAGCCTCCACCGTACAAATTCTTCTTCGTACCTGTTGCTGGGCCGGGGCAATCCCGTAGCCGGAAGCGGTGGAACTCCAGACGAGCCAAATGCCAACTCCCCATACGTGGGCTGATATGGGTTCGGCTGTTGCGTAGGTTGACCTGTGTTGCCCTGTGGAGGTGGCTGGACTGGCTGTCCTCCCGCGGCCCGCGCAGAGGGGGGTTGAACTGGTCGACCTCCAGCGCCTTGTGGAGGAGGCTGGACGGCTTGGCTTCCAACGCTGCGCGGGAGGAGGCCGGGCCTGGCTGGCTCCGCAATGGCGGCTGAGAACTGGACTCTCCAATCTCAACGGTGCCCCCCTGAAGGGGTGTTCGATTGAATACTTGCTCCATGCCCGGGCCGAAGACAGCCACCATCATCTGTTTGAACGCACCCAGGAAAGCTCTATGATGCCTGCTTAGCACGTCCTCCGCGGCGTCTCGAAACGCTTGCATGCATTCCTCCCTTTCCTGTTGAGTTGTAGCGTCACTCTCTCCTGGCAATAGAACCCTAGGCATCTCATTTTTGAGGTATGGGACGCCACTCCTGTTCTTTTTAAATGACAGCAAGCACTTCTGTTGGAACTGATCCGCAGCGTCTTTTAGCTGTTGCTGCTGCTCCGGAGAGAGGTCCTCGATGTTGACATCCATAATGACACAAATGTCAGGCATCTTGATTTTCGGCTATTGTCCCACTAGGCGTGCCAAAAAGTGTGTTGACGTAAAATCTGCACCTCACGCCAAGCACACAGCAAGCCGAACAAGCTAGCTTCACACGCGAAAAGATCACAAGACGTGCCAGTCAATTTTCCCTGAAAATTAACAAAAGACAAAGTAGTTAAATTCCAAAGCTTGGAACTTGCCGGGTGCTACCAGACAGTTCCATATTTACGGCTAGAAAGCCAAGTGAGATGACATATAGCTATAAAGAGCTACCTGCCAGCAAACCAGAAACCATTCGGGAGATTTAAAGTGCAAAAAATAACATAGCCGAATAGATGACGTAAGCATGACGATAGATCGGTCTTTATTTGGATAAAGATGCACGTGCGCAAGACCATGACCGATCCTCGCGGTAAATAACGTTAAACAATAAATGAAGTAAAGGCATGATCATAAATATGTAATAAACAAGCATGCATAGGTTCGGAGCACTAGTCTACCGCATGTCTAGGCACTTTAAAACCAGTCAGGCATGATATCGAACAAATCTATCCACCACATGATACAACTTGCTTGATATCAAACCACCATCCACAAATAGATCTATCCACCGCATGATACAATCTAAATATGGAAAGCTAAAAGCATACAATATTTAAAACATGACTTATGAACGCGTTTTACTCGTGAAAGCATAACCGAATACGGCTGAACAGCCGAATCGGGGTCCATGAAGAAGGAACGAACATTACCAAACAAGATAAATCTATCAGATTGGATTGAAATCTAATCCACCGGATGACTAGCTCCAAAACAACCCAAAAACCTGCATCTACCGCATGATACCCAGCTCTTTCAAGATTTATACAAGATTTGGTAAGCTTGAACCCGCAACACGTGGCAACCTAGATCGTTCGGTTTCGGCTATCAGGGAGCATGTGATCCACGTGCTATTTAGGCCAAGGGTACGAACTCGATTCGCATGAGGATCATCAAAAAGATAAAGCCGGTCCAAACCCATCTAGATTGGGTAAAGAAGTGTTACATGAATTTAAACATAAAGCAAAAAACTCAAAGCAACACGGGGTGACTTAATGAATCTATTGAATCTTGCCAAAATTCAATAGAGCCGATAACTAGCTTCAAGCTAGATCTTAGCCTACCGCATGGCTCATGACCTAACAAGAAACCCTCTTGAACCAAGCTTGAATCTACTGCATGACACTAAGCATGGTAACAAGACTACTTGCATCAGATCTAAATCCACCGCATGATACTAGACATGATACAAGGTTGCTGGTACTCACGGAGGTCGACGGATCGATGAACCCTCTCGAAGAAACTCGACGACACGACAAAGGACTCTAGGGTTTGGCGTAAAGCCGGTTTGTATTGAGAATGTTTTCGAATATCTGTTACATACATTCAGGGTCCATATTTATACCCTGTTAAGCATGACCTCGAATGGATTCGATACCTAATTTATCTCTAAGTGCGATCGCTTATCCATCCATTCGTCCCTTCCGCTCGGGCCACGTTACCATGCAATCCCGCAAAATCAGCGCAACAGTTTCCTTGCCGAACGAAAGCGAATTGCCGACCGCGGACTCTTCTGCCGAATTCATCTGAAGAAACCTTTCTTCCGCCGGACGGATTCCTCACCAAGTTGGACCCACAAGTCAGACTCCTTACCTTACCAAATTTTGGTGTTAACAACTTTCGCATCAAATGGCTCCGTCCCGAGCTTCCGTCGTTGGCCCTTGTCATTAGACCACTATGCTTGTCTTTTCCGCCTTGACTCTCAAAACTTTTGCTTCTCGGGTGGTGGCGAACAATGCAGCTTGCGTTGCGGGAGATGCCCGCCCGTCGGGCCCGGCCTGCTTCCTGCCCGAAGAAGGCTAGCCGGACTAGTGGTAGGGGACCCGACCGTAAAAAACCCTATTCTCGAACCCTCTGCCGAGCTCTACCCTGCCCGCATTTATTTGGAAGGGGCCAAGTCTCCACCTGCTGCCAACAGTCTTTCTTCGAAATTCTACTGAACGGGTCGATCCTCCCCCCTCCGTTTGTTTTAGCAACTTATCCTAAGGTCTCTTCGCCAAGAACTCTCCGGCAACGACAGAGGAACTAACCTGCCTGCTGTGGCGGGGCGGCTTTTTTTTTAAACAATAAGACCTGGACGATTATCCCTACCCTCGGTAGCTTACGAGTTTACGTCCATCCCTGGTCGGGTACAGTTTCCTTTATTTTTATCCCTTGTAGCCGTTACCCGAATTCGCGCAAGTGTGTCCACACCCCCCCTGACTTGACGAGGAATCCATTCTCGCGAACAAACACACCCCCTACACACACCTAGGAGCACCCCTTCCTGCATATCCATACAAGACCAGAGTAGGCGGGTCGAGGTCCTACGAGGTACCCACTACTCGGAGTACCCTCCCACCAAAAAAGGATGTGTGGTTCGGTGGTTCGACCAGAAATGCTATGCTTACGCACAAGACTACCCCTCTTCCCGAAAGCTTCGCGGGGACCTTTACTACTTTACGATGATAAGGGACCGCCCGTAGGGGGTTTACTGCACAAGTCCCCTGCAGAGGAAAAGCTTGATCCCAGGGAATAGAAGATGCTCAGCTCCGCACAACATAAGGATTGGCACGCTTTCGGAAAGAACATAGAATAGTAGAGGATCTAGCACCACTTACTCGAGTTAGTACAGGAAGAAGAGCCAGATAAAAGAATTTTCGTAAACATGGTTTTCTACCAGGAATGCAGTGAGTACCCATAGTGAATATTTTGCGTTTGTGGTTGAGTCACCTCCTGCATCAGAGCCAGCTAGTGTGCCATGATCTTGTTATATTTGTTTATTGAGGGATGGATAGAAAGTCATTTGGTAGCGACACACAGGATAATAAACTGTGTTTTAATCAAAATTCTCGTTGGGAAACCTGGTCATTTGTATGGTATGAACACTAAACCTGCTCCATTCACGATGGGTCTTTCGACAAGTCAAATAATTTCCAAGCGCGCTTCCTTAAAGGAAGAGCTACACCGTACGACCACTCCATCAAAAGGTGGACCTTCTAGTCCAAGTGAATCACGGAAAAAGTACTTTAATTGGGACGTAACTACTTCTAAGGGTAAGGAACCTACCCCGGAGGAGCTTGAGACTCTTTATGAGTTTTGGGAAAATTTCTTCTCTGTATATAATACTAAATTGAAAGAAGGTAAAATTCTGGAGATAGAAACAAAAGAACATCATTATGCTGTTTCCCAGCTTCTATGCTTATATAAGGAGAAAATCAAAAAGAACCCACTAGATAAGGAAGATTTACTTCGCGAGCTGGAGATACAGATTGAACGCTCTAGTCTGATGTTTGATGAAGCATCTGTACTGAGAGAAAGCTGTGTGCTAATTGAAAAGTTTGTTAGGGCTAAGTATGAACGGGGACTCCCAAATATATTTAGTGCAAAAGTACCAGTAGATGATGTGCGGTATACTCCTAATATCCCCGCGGAGGGGAATGTTAATGATGAGTATACCGACGAGGAACTCTTAAATGTAGCAAATGCGAAGGAATATGTGATATTTAGATTAAGATCACAACATGATATTGGCATTTTAAACTCACTGGGTGACTTTACAGTGGAATGTATCCTGGTTCATGTTTTAGGTCTACTGTACAATAATATATCTTCTTCCGCGGGGAGCCATCTTGTTCCTCTGGCAAAACTTATAGAAACACTAGATACAACAGTAAGATCTGTTGCCAACGAGGTGCAACATATGTCACCGTATGGTGAGAACGAAAGTGTGGATGCCCCACAAGCTCAAGAATCCCCTTGGATTAGTGAATCTGAAGAAGCATCTCTCGATGCTATAAAAAGGAATCAAGACAGAAGCAAGAAAAGGGTTCCTAATCTTGATACATTATTGCACATCTCAAGCACAAATTGGATTCATTGGGGATTGTGTTCTCAAGGATGGCTTTAGCATTGATCCATAACAACCCTGGATTCAGCTCAATCAGAACATAGAAGTTCGATAAGGAGATGCAGACTCGTATGCTTCGTAGTAAAAACCTTCCTTTACCGCAGGCAAGCTCTCCTCTTGAAATATGTTGACTGTTTCGCATGGAGCTACGAAGAAATGCCCGGTTTAGACCCGCAGTCCACAAGCTCAAGATTGATCCATTCAGTGCTAACACCTTTCCTAACGCGAGATGTTCAACCTTCATAAGCCCTTGAGCATTGAGGGCTATAGAAAAGTCGCCTACATCTACTGAATTTATGAATTAAAGGGTCTAGGATTGGTTTTGTTAACTAGAGATCTTTTCCAGGTACACCTATTCCATTTATAAGAAAGCTCATTTTCGAGTACAAAGCATATATTTTACTTGCTACTTGCCAATACTCCCTCCGTCCTGAAATATAAGGCATTCAATGGTTCAAAATTTGTCCCCAAATATAAGGCATCATAGAAGTTTTTGGGAAGTACCCAATCAACTCAATTAAAGACTTGCCAAATATTGCACTTGTTAACTAAAAAACTTACCTTTAATTATCATTGGCTAAGGGCATATGTGAAAATTTCCCGCCTCTTGAATCTGTCCTAAAAATCCTAGAATGCCTTATATTTCAGGACGGAGGGAGTATGTAGATAACTAAGTGTAAAAAAGTAAATGCCCGACCGTGGCTATTGAATCCTAGAGGTTGTGTTAGTGAGCAGCTCTTTTAGTCTACCTTTTACCCAAGGATGTAGTTTTCTATCCATAAAGAGTAGTTGCCCCTCTGAGTGTAGTCAAAGTCTTGATGGATGGATATAGTGCCAAAAGGGATGGTCCTTATAGTGGTTAGCACGACTCTAGGGAAGACCATTCCCTGTAAAGATACATTTTTTCAATCCTGTTTTTGAAGCTCTTTTATTTCCAAGGGTAATGAGGAAGGATTCTCCCCAAGAGTGGAATCATTGTTTACATTCCAAGGTGGGAATGGGTGATTAATGCTTCACCCTCGAGCTCTTAGAAAACTTCCTTTTCTTTGAGAAGCAGAACAAAGTACCTTTAGGAGACCTAGTTAGTGACTGGGCAGGACAGGTCAGCAGGTCTTTCATCTTTTGTAGGTTCTGGGTTTGCTATTCTATTTGAAAGAGGATGGAACGTTGGGCATACGATTTCTTTCAGCCAACATCCAGCCTTAGAGGCCCCTCTCTGATAAGGTTTGAAAGTTTTCAAAACGAAAAAAAATGACGGGCTAGCTCCCCAATCCTTCTTGGATCCTATAAGCATTCTCGCTCTGTTTCCTGCCTTGTTTCAATAACCGTACCTGCTTTCTTAAGTCATACTTTCCGACAGATATTTGCAACCAAAAGACCAACCAACAACACAAATAAAGACCGTTCCATTTTTGGGTACCTCTCCCCAATATGCTACTATCACCAGACCAGATATCACCTTTGCGGTTCACAAGGCATCGCATTTTATGCATCAGCCCACTGCACTGGACAGCGTTAAAGCGTGTTCTGCCTTATCTCAAAGGTAATGGCATTCACATCTCGACCCGCTCGCCTCTGGAAAACCATGCCTATAGCAACGACAATCCACGCAACACTTGGAATCTTTTCAATTTGAAAATAGGTGGTATCCAATCCAGAAGGACAAAAACTGCAACAAGGGATCTGGTGGACTACTTTCATGAGTCACAAGGCATTGGTAGACTGACTCACTCAGATGTTTGGCCATTTCACCTAAGGAGTATGTCTGGATGGATGACTTCACAATCAAATATGGTAATTCCATACCTCATCTAATTCTCCAAAGTGACCAACCACAATGTATCAAATCTCCGCAATGAAAAGCTGGTTTTTTGAATAGTAGGAGGACTTCCGGTTGTGGTTATGCAAGTCCCACGCATGGATCAAATCCAATACAGAAAAAATTGAAGCATGCTTCATGCACTCGTGAGACTGTCAAACCTACTGAATTGATGGAACAAGAGTAATTCGAACTTGATTTTTGACTCATGGGTAGGACATCTGAAAGATAAAACTTCGATGCCAACCACCTGGGCCGTGAATCGTTCAGGTAGGCATCTCGGGACCAAAAATCTGAATCAAGGGCATGACCGAAACCGGTGATTAATGCTTCACCCTCAGAGCTCTTAGAAAACTTCCTTTTCTTTGAGAAGTAGAACAAAGTACCTTTAGGAGACCTAGTTAGTGACTGGGCAGGACAAGTCAGCTGGTCTTTCATGAACAGAGGAGCCAACAAAGAAAGATAAGCATCTCAGTTGTAGCCAGATGCTAATGAATTGAATAAAGTTGTCCGGGCATTGAGAAGGAAGGACGCTTTCAGAGGCGAAAGGCAATGGGGAGAGAGAGCATCTGTGATCCATGGATCCCCGATCGGGAAACCGTATCCAAGCTCCGTGGCTAGTCTGCGCTCTTTGGACTTTTCAAACTTAGAGATCTGAAACATCTGAGTAGCTAAAGGAAGGAAAATCAACCGAGATCCCGTTGCTGACTTTGTGCAACTCCGTAGGGCGCGCTACGGCAACACAGCTTACACTTGCTGCTTGTTGGTTTTTCCATCATCCAATCCACAACAAATCGAATGAAACGACTTCGGATTTCTTTTGATGAAAACCCTTGTTCTGCTCTCACTCGCCGCTACTAATGGGATCTAGGTTGATTTTCCTTCCTTTAGCTACTCAAATGTTTCAGTTCCCTAAGTTTGGAAATTCCAAAGAGTGCAGACTAGATCAACCACTCCCCCTCAGTTAAACATTGATATTAGCATTGGCCCTTACTACAAAGCCTTCCTGTTTTTCACTTCGTTCGCTACTTTCCAACTTCAGAAGCAAGCCTATAGTAGGTAGTAGGAAGGCGAGCGATGGGTAATCTCAGTCGATAAAGAAAGGTACTAGGGATTGACCTAAAGCTACGACGTTGGAGAAGTTCATAGGTTCACATGTTGAAAGAAGAACGTCGGATTGAGACGAGGGACCACCCTGCTCCGGGGGCCGGTCCGGTCCCGTCTCTGGTGTACCGCCCTTTTTTAGCACTCTCAGCCCATGAGAAAAGTTGGCCCAGTAAATCTTCACGAGAAACTCCAGAAAAATAAAAGAAAAACTATTTACAAAGATCAACACCTTGTTTTACGTCCTAGGCTGGACGTTCGGGCTCTTCTTCCATGGTGAAGACATCAACATGATGAAGGGGCACAACGTAGGGTTCATAGTAAACCTTAAGCCGCTGACCATTCACCATGAATTGATCACCTTTCACATCCATAATGGTTACCGCTCCGTTGGAGAGCACCGAATGAACAATGTAAGGTCCATCCCACTTGCTTTGCAATTTCCCCTTTCCGAAGGTTTTAAACCTCGAATTGTAGAGGAGGACATTATCTTCTTCTTTAAACTCTTTCTTCTTCAACCTTTTGTCATACCACCTTTTAATTCTCTCTTTGTATATGCTTGCATTCTCATATGCTTTCAACCAATCCTTGCCTCCCTTCTCAATGGTTTTGTTGAGGATGCTTTTTAATTGCCTATTCGATGTTTCCGCTTGTCCATTGGTTTGTGGATGATAGGCCATAGAGACCCTATGTTCAATTCCCAACTTGGACAAGCACTTTTTGAAATTCTTCCTGGTGAAGTAAATTCCTCCATCGCTAATCAAGATTCTCGGTGTACCGAAATGAGGAAAAATCATGCTCTTGATCATAGCAATGGACTCCTCCGTAGAAGCTTTACGACATGGCATTGCCTCTACCCACTTGGATACATAATCAACCATGACTAGGATATGCTCATATCCATGTGAGTTTTTGAAAGGCCCCATGAAGTCTATCCCCCACACATCGAATACATAGATTTGTAAATTATATCTCAAGGGCATAGAATTTCTCTGAGAGATATTTCTGGTTCTTTGGCATTCTGGGCATGATGCAACATATCTTTTAGTATCTTCATGCATCTCCGGCCAATAGAATCCGCTGGACCACACTTTTGCTTGGGGTCCTAAAATGGCTATAGTGTCCACCGTACTCCGCTGAGTGGCACTTTCTCAAGATTTCAAGCCTCTCTTCTCTTGGCACACATCTTCTCATGACTCCATCATTGCAAAGTTTGAAGAGGTAAGGTGCATCCCAAAATTATTTTCGACTTTTGGAGATTATCCTCCTTTGAGAGTTTTTATCTAGATGGTCAAGAGGCATCTTCCGAATTGCTCGGATGATATCAATCATCCAAGTGTCTTTTTATCAAGCACTCGATATAGGTGGTCATCTCTCATCTTGTCTTCTATGGGCTTTTTATCATCTTGTCCACGATTCATCCTAGACAAATGATTGGCCACAACATTCTCCACACCCTTCTTATCACGTATTTCAACATCGAACTCTTGGAGGAGAAGGATCCAACAGATCAAACGTGGTTTAGCATCCTTCTTAGCCAAGAGATACTTGATGGCCGCGTGATCGGTGTAAACAATGACCTTCGAGTTCACGATGTAAGATCTGAATTTTTCAAAGGCGAATACCACCGCTAGCAACTCTTTCTCCATAGTGGCATATATTAATTGTGCCTCATTAAGAGTTTTACTAGCGTAGTAAACGGCGTGAACTCGGCCTTCCTTTCTTTGACCCAAAACCGCACCTACGGCATAGTCACTTGCATCACAAATGATATCGAAAGGTTGGCTCCAATCCGGAGGTTGGATAATGGGAGCGAAATCTGGGAGCAGTTCTAGGGGTCCCCTAAACAACGGGGAAATCCTCACTTAAAACCCACCAACAAGGCCAAAACACATTTTGCCTAACCATGCAGAAACGGCCCACGCCGCGGGGGACTCCGACGGCCCATCGAGGCGGCCCTCTTAGGAGATCCCCTCGAACGGGCTCCACCTCGCTCGAGGATGCGCGCCCCCTTCGGGCGGGCCCCGCCCCCGTTCGAGGGGCAGCACTCCCCTCGAGCGGGCTCCGCCTCGCTCGAGGGCTCACTCCCCCCTCGAGCAGGTTCCGCCCTCGCTCGAGGGTACGCCCCGCCCTCGGCCGGGTCCGCCACGCTCGAGGGTGCCCCTCACGCGTGCGCCGGCCCCCGCACACGGGCATTTAACGCCCGACGCCGGCGGACGGCGCCATCATGCGCCCGGGCTCGCCCCGTGCCGCCGCACCAACTCCCCGTGGAGGAGCCCATCCCCATCACCGTGGGGAGGGACCGTGCGCTGCGGCCGTGTCGATCCCGTGACGTCGTGCGCCTGCTCCAGTACGGCTAACGCGCCGAGCCCTCGAAGGGGGGCCGGACGCACCCTCGATTCACTTTCTTGTGACCCTACAGGGTTAGGTGGAGGCGCTAGGCCGGTGGAATACCATCCCTGCCACTGTAACAGCGTGGCCGCCATCCCCGCGCGTGCAGGCGCACGCCGGACGCTGTAGCAACCACTCCGGCACTGTGGAGCGCGTTGGGAAGGAACGCCGTTCTACCTACTCCTGTACTCCGTACGGGCCAACGTCAGCACCTCCCTCGAGCCTATCAGAGGACTTCGCCACCATCCGCCGCCCTTCTACCCTCGAACCGCCACTGTTCGGGTACAAGGTAGGCCATGATGGCCAGATCGCCGCAAGGATCGTCCGGACGGCCGCCCACTCTACAGCGTAGCACGTCGCACTTTCTCACGTAGCTAGATAGCGCGGCGCGCATGTAATTCGTCTCCCCCTTGATCTATAAAAGGGGGGCGAACCCCCCAGCCGCAGGGGACACAGAGACTTTCAGACAGGAACTCACAACACACCACGTACTCATTCTCCAATTCCCCCACAATATCTTCAGCCACTCCACCAGGGACTTGGAAGCCACGCTTCCTCTCCCGCCTTGCTTGTAGCAACCCCACTACGGCCACCCCCGGTCTGCCGAGCAATATAGTGCCTTGAGCACACCACCGCCGGGACGTACGGCCCCCTCGGCGGAACCGGATAAATCCCGTGTCTCTTATTGCTTAGCATCGACCATTGAGGGATAGACCTCGGCGCTATCTACTGGTTAGTGTCGAGACCATATTCCGCACCGACAGTTGGCGCCCACCGTGGGGCAATCGAGCGCCTAAGGTCATTCCGTCAACTCCCTCCATGGTGATCCGCACTGAGTACCGTGCTACACGCTACTGCATGGGTAGCTCGGACCCCTCCCAGCCGGGTTCGAAATTCGCTTCGGGGACCTGAACTTTCGGGCCACGGGGAACGGCTATCTCATGCGCCTCACCAACCGTGAGGAGCTCCGCGCGCAGCGCCAGGACAGGTCAACCTTGGCCCCCGCCGCGCGCACCACCACGGCGCGCGGTGCCCGCAGGCACGGATGCCGCGGGCCCGCCGACGCCACGACGCCACCGTCGCTCCGGCGGCGTTTGCGTCGGCGGCGCGGTCCGAGCGGCGGCGCCGAGCGCGCCGCCGCCCGGCCGCGGCGCGCCCGCCATCACGACCGCCACCGCCCCGGCGGGACGCCGCACGGTCTCGGGCCGCGCATCCCCATCGGGCCGCGTGGCGCTACGTCGGCCTACAACGCCAACATCAACACGACGATGCGCAGGGTTCCGCCCCCCGCCGCCACATCTTCGTCGCCGGGGACCCCGCGCCTCGGCGGGGGACGAGTCGTCCCTGGGTTCCGTCGACGCGTTGCCACCCGCCAACCGCCACGGATACGCGGAGTGGGACTTCTCCCCGTGTGCCGGACCCCGCCACGTTCCGCGTTTCCTCGACGCCGCGGACTACTGGTTTGGCTGCTCCGACGACTCCAGCACCGGGAGTTACGATCCCACGCGGGAGTGCTACGCCGTCATCACCAACGACCCGGCCAATGCCGCCGGTGCGGTGGGTGCCGAGACGGGGAAGTCACGCCGCCCCCCGAGGATCGCCGCGCGCCCGGCCGCGGGGCCAAGCGCTCCGCCGGGGCCGACGCCGACGCGCGGCCTAGCCCAAGCCGCCGAGCTCGAGGCCAAGCCGGCGGAGGAATACCGAACGGTGCGGCCGCTCCGCGCCTCAATGGCGGGGAAGCCTCCGCGCGCGGCGAACGCGCACGGGAGCCGGGCCGATAGGTCCGCGACCGCATCAACACCGTCCCCAACGTCGACAACGCGACGCGCCCCCGCGGGCGAGCGAGAAGCTCGTCGCCGCCGCGACGCCCCGCGGCGGCCATGCCGGCACCCTCAACCCCCGAGGCTCGAGACATGCACCGCGAGGTGCAAACTCTCATCGAGCAAGCGGCCGTCCAGCAGGCCGAGAGCTCGGCCTCACGCATCCGCCAACAGGGGGGATGCGCGGGGCGACCAAGCTGCACCGGGAGGCGAACCCTCGGTGCACCCAGGGGGACCAGCGGGGCGTCCCGCCGAGCAAGGGCGCACGCCGGCCAGGGGAGCGACTCCTTGACGCACGCAGGGCGCTGGATGGCGACGCCCGCAACGTCATCAATGCCAGGCGCGCCAGCAGGGCGGACGCACGAGCTGCAAGGGGCTACCACCCTCGACGGGGTGGACACTACGACAGCGTCGAAGACCGCTCCCCGACGCCGGAGCCCCCATGCACCCGTGTGTTCAGCCGGGAGATCCGCGCGGCGGCGTTCCCCCAACGCTTCCGCCAACCCTCGACCATCGTCAAATACAACGGGGAGACGGACCCCCGCGTGTGGCTCAACGACTACCGCCCGGCTCGGCCACCGGGCGGGGGCCACCGGCCGACGAGGTCATCATCCGCAACTTGCCCCTGCATCTTGGCGACGCGGCCCGGACATGGCTCGAGCACTTGCCCGCCGGCCCGCATCCATAACCGGGACGACCCGGTCCACACGTTCGTGGGCAACTTCCCGGGGCACATACGTGCGCCCGGAAATTCATGGGACCTACGCTCCTGCACGCAGAAACCCGGCGAGTCGCTGCGGGACTTCATACGGCGCTTCTCCAAGCGCCGCACGGAGCTCCCCGGGCCGTTGCGCGCTCCGAAATCGTGCACGCCTTCCTCGAGGGCACCACGTGCCGGGACCTCGTGCGGGAGCTGGGACGCAGCCCGCCCGCGGACTCCAACGAGCCGTCTCGACATCGCCACCGCCCTCGCCTCCGGGAGGAGGCCGTGGGGGCAATCTTCGACGGCAAGAAGGGCAAGCGCTCGGAGGACACGCCCGCGGAGGGCGCAAGTCCAAGGAGCCCCACCGCAACGACAAGAGGGGCAAGAAGGGGAAGAAGCCGCGCCGCGAGGCGCGCGAGCAGGGGCGCGACGGCGGCAACGCCGAGGCCCTTCTTTGTTGACCCGGCTCGGCGGGGCCCCTCGACCGGCCCCTCGAGGCCCGGGGGTGTTCGACGACATGCTGAAAAAGCCATGTCCTTACCACAAGACTCCCGTGAACCACACCCTTGAGCAAAGGCGATATGCTCAAGAAGTTCTATGGCCGTGCCGCCGCGAAGGAGGCAGAGGCCAAGAAAGACGGAGGCGATGGCGACGCAGGCGGCTTCCCCGCCGTCGAAAATGTGTTCCTCATCTTTGGGGGGCCAACTGTCGACATGTCGACACGCCAACGCAAGAAGGAGCGGCACGAGGTCCTCGCCGCTGAGAGGGCGCCTCCGTCCTTCCTCAATTGGTCGGAGGACGCCATCACATTCAGCCGGGAAGACCACCCAAACCGCGTCCCCAACCCGGGCCAGTACCCGCTGGTGGTCGACCCCATCATCGGGAACGCCCGGTTCTCGAAGGTCCTCATGGACGGAGGCAGCAGCCTCAACATCCTCTACGCGCATACGCTGCGCCTGATGGGGATCGGATTGGACTAGCTGCGGCCCAGCACGAAGCCGTTCCATGGCATCGCGCCCGGCAAGGAGTCCAACCCCTCGGGCATCGACTCGCCGCCTTGGTTTGGCACCCCAAAGAATTTCCGCAAGGAGACCCTCACCTTCGAGGTGGTGGGATTCAAGGGGGCCTACCACGCTATACTTGGGCGACCCTGTTACGCCAAATTCATGGCGGTCCCCAATTATACCTACCTAAAGTTGAAGATTCCCAGCCCAAACGACATCATCACCGTCGGCTCGTCGATCGAGCACGCATTCGACTGCGATGTCGAGTGCGTGGAGCACGCAGAGGCACTAGCGCTGGATGAAGCGCTGGTGAACACGCTGGAGAGGATGGTCAACGAAGACCTCAACTCCGCTGCCAAGCACGCTGGCACCTTCGAGGCCGCGGAGCAGACCAAGGGGGTCCCCCTCGACCCTTCAGCCCCCGAGGGCAAGGCGTTGAGGGTCAGCTCCACCCTCGACCCCAAATAGGAAGTGGTGCTCGTCGACTTCCTCCGCGCCAACGCCGACATCTTCGCGTGGAGCCCCTCGGACATGCCGTGCATCCCGAGGGAAGTCGCCGAGCACTCCCTTGACATCCCCCGCCAAACGCCCGCGCCGTGCAGCAACGGCTCCGCCGCTTCGACGAGGAGCGGCGACGGGCAATCGGAGCGGAGCTGCGGAAGCTCCTCGAGGCCGGATTCATCAAGTAGGTGTTCCACCCAACGTGGCTAGCAAACCCCGTGCTTGTAAAGAAAAAGAATGGGAAGTGGCGGATGTGTATAGACTACACTAGTCTTAATAAAGCATGTCCTAAAGTTCCTTTTCCTTTGCCACGCATTGATCAAATCGTTGATTCAACGAACTCGGGTGCGAATTGCTTTGCTTCCTTGATGCCTATTCCGGGTACCACCAAATAAAGATGAAAGAGTCCGACCAGCTCGCGACCTCGTTCATCACACCGTTCGGGACGTTCGCTACGTCACGATGCCGTTTGGCCTCGTAAACGTGGGTGCAACATACCAGCCGTTGCATGCAGCACGTTTTTGGGGATCACATCGGGCGAACGGTCGAAGCATACGTGGACGACATCGTCGTAAAGACCAGGAAGGCGGACGACCTGGTTGGCGACCTTGGCGTCGCATTCAACTGCCTACGGGCCAATGGGGTCAAATTAAACCCCGAAAAATGCGTCTTCGGAGTGCCGCGAGGCATGCTCCTGGGATACATTGTCTCCCAGCGGGGAATCGAGGCCAACCCTGAAAAGGTTGCGGCCCTCGAACGAATGGGTCCGATCCGGGACCTCAAAGGGGTGCAGAAGGTGTTGGGGTGCCTCGCCGCCTTGAGCCGCTTCATCTCGCGGCTCGGTGAGAAGGGCCTGCCCCTCTACCGCCTACTCAAGAAGCACGAGCGCTTCTCCTGGACCACCAAGGCCCAGGATGCGCTCGACAAGCTGAAGACGTCTCTAACGCACGCCCCGATCCTCACGCCGCCGCAGGACGGCGAACCCCTGCAGCTCTACGTGGCCCCAACCACCCAGGTGGTCAGCGCCGTAATCGTCGTGGAGCGCATGGAGGAAGGGCATGCCTTGCCTGTGCAGCGGCCGGTCTACTACATCAGCGAGGTCCTCTCAGACACAAAGACGCGCTACCCCCGTGTCCGTGTTGTTGTACGCGGTGGTTCTTGCGCGGCGCAAGCTCCGCCACTACTTCGAGGCCCACCCCGTCACGGTGGTTTCCTCCTTCCCACTGGGAGAAATCATCCGCAACCCCGACGCCGCGGGCAGGATCGCCAAGTGGTCCGTGGAGCTGATGGGCGAGACGCTCGCCTACGCCCCGCACAAGGCTGTCAAGTCCCAAATCTTGGCGGATTTCGTCGCCGAATGGACGGACACGCAACTACCGCCGCCGCAGATCCAAGCGGAGTGCTGGACTCTGTTCTTCGACGGCTCGGTGATGAAAACAGGGGCGGGCGCGGGCCTGCTCTTCGTGTCACCCCTCGGGGAACACATGCGGTACGCGGTGCGCCTCCACTTCCCCACGTCCAACAATATGGCCGAATACGAGGCCCTCCTCTGCGGCCTCAAAATTGCCATTGAGTTAGGCGTCAAGCGCCTCGACGTACGGGGCGACTCGCAGCTCGTGATCGATCAAGTCATGAAGAACGCGAGCTGCCACGACGACAAGATGGAGGCCTACTGCAAAGCCGTGCGAGCCCTCGAGGACAAGTTCTACGGCATCGAACTCAACCACGTGCCCCGCCGGTACAACGAGGAAGCGGATGAGCTCGCCAAGATCACGTCCGGGTGGATCACAGTCCCCCCAAACATTTTCGCGCGCGACGTCGCTCAACCCTCGGTCGTCTTCGAGCCCTACCCCTCGAGTCACAACGAACCCTCGGGGGCTCCCTCGAATCCAGCGGGTGCGGAACCCATGGACGAGGACCCCTCAAACGAGGCGTACGTGCTCTCCCTTCTCGAGGGGTACGGCTCCCACGAGGCCCACGTAATGGACATCGAGCCGACCCCTGTCCAAGCGGACTGGCGGGAAAAATACATTGCCTGGATCGCTCGAGGGGAACTCCCCGCGGACCGGGCCGCGGCCAGGCGCATCGCCAGGATGGCTAAATCTTTTGCCCTCATCGACGGCGAGCTGTACAAGCGCGCCGCCTCCGGCATCCTACAGAGGTGCGTGCCCATTCCCGAGGGGCGCGAGCTCCTGCGGGACATCCACGCGGGGATCTGTGGCCACCACGCCGCGCCCCGCACCCTCGTCGGCAACGCATTCCGCCAGGGCTTTTACTGGCCCACTGCGGTCGCAGACGCCAGCGAGATCGTGCGCACCTGCGAAGGGTGCCAGTTCTACGCCCGCAAGTCCAACTTGCCCGCCCATGCCCTACAGACCATCCCCGTAACGTGGCCGTTCGCCGTATGGGGGCTGGACATCGTCGGGCCCCTGCGGAAGGCGCCCAGGGGCTTCACCCACTTGTTGGTCGCGATCGACAAGTTCTCCAAGTGGGTGGAGGTGCGCCCCATCACGAATCTAAGGGCAGAGCAGGCGGTAACATTCTTCACCGACATCGTCTACCGCTTTGGAGTGCCAAACTCCATCATCACCGACAATGGGTCCCAGTTCACGGGCAAGAAGTTCTTGGAGTTCTGCGACAAGTTCCACATCCGTGTGGATTGGGCACGCGTGGCGCACCCACGTACTAACGGCCAAGTAGAACGTGCCAATGGCATGATCCTACAAGGCCTAAAGCCCGAATTTTTGACCGCTGAACAAATGCGGGCGAAAATGGCTCCAAGAATTGCCGGCGGTTGTGTGGAGCCTAAGGACCACCCCCGAGCGAGCCACCGGGTTCACCCCCGTTTTTCCTAGTCCACGGCGCGGAGGCCGTCCTCCCCACGGACTTAGAATACGGTTCGCCCGTGGTTCGAGGCTATGACGAGGATGCCGGCCCGGCCGAGCCCGCGAGGACTCGTTGGACCAGCCGGACGAAGCACGCCTCGTGGCCCCGATGCATTCCGCGAGGTACCGCGAGTCCCTCGTGCGCTATCAAGAACGCAAGATACGCTGGCGGGATTTCAGCGAAGGGGATCTGGTCCTAAGGCTACGCCAAGACAACCGAGGGCGCCACAAGCTGTCGCCCCCATGGGAGGGACCCTATGTCGTGGTGAAGGTACTCAATCCCGGCACGTACAAGCTGGCCAACGAGGACGGTGAAGAGCTCACAAACGCTTGGAACATCCAACAGCTACGTCGTTTCTACCCCTAGCTAGGATTCCCAAGCATTTTTTCTGTTGTAAAAATCACACGGCCAACGCCCCAGTTGGTAGCAACTATGTAAACGCCTCAAGTTTAATAGAAAGGGCAACTCGGCTTTCCCCTGAAACCCAAGTTACCCTCGGGGGCTACTGCGGGGGGGGGGGGGGCACCCCCCCCAAAATGGTCCCATTTTTTTCGCGCAAAAATAAAAACAACTCACACGCGCTAAGTTTGTTTCCTACTTCAACCTCGAGCAACGATTCAAACAGGGCGCAGGCGGCCCAGCGGAAGGAGCGTGCGAGCCAGAGATAGCCTACGCCGCGTGGATATGGCCCTTTTCTCTCGCCTCCAACCCAGCAGGCCCCCCGCGAAAATCGAACTCCCCTAACTAGAATCTACTCAGGAAGAAGGAGAAACAAAAAGCGTGATAAACAAATGATTTCATTACAGCAAATGTTTATGTCCAAGAACAACTTGTTCATTTACAAAAGGCCACGAGGCCAGAGTACTGATACACATCAAAAACGGGCCTAGTGCCCAACTGCTTTCAGGCGGGAGGAGCGGCAGCGTCAGCGGCGTCCGGGAAGAGGAACTCCTCGAAGGCTTCGGCGAGCGACCCGGCGGCGTCGGCGGCGAGCGCGTCCACACGCTCCATCGCCACCTCGTCCTCGACGCCCTAGGGAACGATGTAGCCCTCCGCCAGCGCCTCGAAGTCAACCTCGTAGTGGGACCGCACCACTCGGAGGGCCTTCGGACGCCACCGCAGCCGCCCGCGCATCCGATCGGTGACATGGCCACCAAGGGCACGCAGCGGCCGGCCGGGAGCCGCCGCCCGTGCCTCGCCCTCCTCGACGGCGCGGCGGGTCTCGAGGGCCGCATCGCGCGCGCTCCCGCGCCTCCCCTGCCGGAGGAGTTGTAGGAAGCCTACAGCGCCTCGGCCCGCTCAGCCGCGTGCCCCAGGGCGGTGCACAAGCCTGGAATCGCCAAGACAAGAGAGAAATCAGAAAAGGGGGATGCAAGCCCTCTAACAGAAAAACCAACAAGGCAAGAGTCGAACAGTGGCTCACCTTCGACCATCTTCCTCTCCATCTCGAGAGTGCGACGCTCGGCCTCGACCGCCAGCTCGAGGCGCTTGACGGCCTCGCTCTGCTCCTAGAGGGCTATCTCCTGGTTTGCGCTCGCAATGCTGAGCACAATGAGCTCGCCCTCGGCCTTGGAGAGTTTGGCGTCCCGATCCGCCAAGGACTTCTGCGACACCTCGTGGGCGACGCGCTCCTCGCTCCGGGCGGCCGCCCCGGCGTCGACGAGGGCGGCCGCTCCCCGCCGGGAGCCGCCCCTCGCCCCCTTGGCGGCGATGCTCTCTTGCGGAGCCGCTCCTCGGCCGGCGACGAGGGCCGCGGCCTTGGCGTCGAGGGCGGCCTTCGTGTCGTCGGCCTCCTTGGCCCGCCGCTCCGGCCCGCGCGCCCGCTCTTCGGCCCGGCGCCGCCGCGCCCTGCGCCCCCTCAAGCGACGAGCGAAGCTCCCGGTTCTCGCCGCGGACTTTGGCCACCTCCGCCTCCCAATTGGCGGCCAGCGTCCGCGTCTTCTCCAAGTCCGAGCGCGCATGCCACGATCGATGAGGGCTGCGCGGACCCGCTCGAGGCTCGAGCGGCGCGCCGAGTCCTGCCTCGAGCTCTCGGGGAGTTCGTCAGGCCAGGCCATGGCCCGCACGCCGGCCCACTGTCGGGGACCTGAGAGCGTCAGCAAGCGCGTTGAAAGCGCTGCACCGCTCCCGGAGCTGGTGGACCTCGGCGTTCACCCGGTCGAAGGCATCGTACTTGTCGTGGGCGCGGCGCTCGAGCTCCTGGCATCCACACATCAAAACCTATAAGCGCTACAGCACAGAGGCAGCGCACAAAAATAAGGAGAAGAAGAAAACGAGCGACGACGCCCTACCTGGAAGACGCGCCATGCAGGGCCGCCATGGACCTGCAACGCCTCGTTCAGCGCGCGGTCAAGCGTGGCGCCGTGGCGTCGGAGCTTGCCCCGCAGCTCCTCGCTCCCCCCCCGAGCGTCGACAAACGCCCGGGGATCATCGATGGCCCCCTCCACCCGGGCGGGGTGGCCGGCGCGGGAGGACGAGGCCTCGGCACCGTGTCCTCGGTCCCCCGCCACCATGTGCCCCTCGTGCCGCCTCACGAGGGCCCCCCCTCCCCGGGGCTCGGGGGGAACGCGTGGGGAAGCTAGCCCACCGGTCCCACCCGGCGGCGGGGGAGTCGTCATCCGGGACCTCCACCACCTCCGCCCGGGAACCGCCGGGCGGGCACCGCCCTTGTGCCACCTCCACCGCGCCTCCACTCGCGCCTCCGTGGCCGGCGGGCGCCCGACGCGGCGCCACGGCCACCACCTCCGGCCGCGCCTCCGCAACCACGGCGCCGCCGCGAGCCGCGCCGCCCGCCTCCTCTGCAACCGGCGCCGCGGACCGCGCCTCCGCGCGACCGGCCTCTCGCGGGCCGCGCCCTCCACCACGACCGCCGCCGCGACCGCGCCCCCACGACGGCCGCGCCGGTCGCTCCTCGTGGGACCGCCGGCCGCGCGGCCGGCGGACCGATCCGCGGGCCGAGGCCTCGGGGCCCCCGCCCACGCCCCCGCGAGCTCTCGCCCGCCGCTGCCGTGCTTGCCCCCGCCCGTGACGCCCTCGACGAGCGCCGCCGGGTGGGGATGGACGCGTCCGTCCTCAGCACCTTAGCTGGTGCAAGGGGAGGCACGGTTGGCACCACCCTGCGCAGGCACAAACAGAGGGTTAGAGCGCCTGATCATCAACTAATCAAACCAAGTAAAGCGTCGAGCCCCTTACCTCGAGGAGGAAAAGGCACGCTTCCTTTTCCTCGAAGCCTCAGCGGATGAGGCCGGCGCGGCCGGCGCGCCCGCCGCCGCGCCCTCCCCGACGGTGCCGCCGCGCGCGCGCGGTCCCCGCGCGCGGCGCGCGCGCCGCGCGCGCGCGGGCGCGCGCTAGCCGCACGCGCCCCCCGAGGTGCGCGCCGGTGCCTCGGCCAGCGCGCGCCGTCCCCGATGTCGATTGCCGTGCTGACGGGCGCCGTTGCGCCCGCCCCTGAGCGACGCCCCCCCCTTGCCGCCGGGAGCCGGCCGGTGACGGGGGCGACGACTCCCACCTATCTGAGGGGCCTCCCCCCTCAGCCTCTTCCTCTTCGTCATCCCCCGAGGACGAGGGCTCCTCAGTCCCGGGGGAGGAGAGCCCCAGCTCTTCGCGCCGCCGGTACTCCGTGTTCCGCCGCTCACGGCGCTCGTTGCGCCGCCCTCGCGCGCTCCCTCCTGCGCGCCGCCCGCTCCTGTTCCCGCTGCTGCGCCGCCTGACCAAGCGCGCGGGAGTCGGGGGTGGGCGGAACGGACTTGGAGGCGGTGAAGCTCACCAGCTGCAAACAAGAACACCAAGGACGCGTCAGGAGGCAGGAGCAACACCAAGAACAAAAATAAGAACAAGAACCGCACTCACCAGTGGGCCGGTGGGGAGCATCTCGAGGTCCCACGGGGACCAGTCCGGGCGCACCGGCATGCGGGTGTCGACGGCGTTCCGCGCCCGGGTGAGCGCATACGCCCGCCCGAGCGGGGACGGGAGCATCCGCGACCTCGCCAGGTCAACGGGGTTGGCCGCCTCCGTCATCTCGAAGATGCAGAGCGGCCTCTCCATCAGAGGCACGATCCCCCGATGATGGAGGAAGGCGAGGACGCCCAACGCGTTCAGCCCTTGCGCCGTCAGGCTCTTCAGTGCGCCCAAGACCGAGTCCTGCCGCCTCCGGTGCTGGGCCGTGGACACCCCGTAGCCCCAGGAGCTGGGCTTCTCCTTGAACACCCGACCGGTGTAGGGGGGAGGCCGGGCTCGGCGTTGCGCAGGTAGAACCATCCCCGCTCCCAGCCGGCGTTGTTCGTCGTCATGGTGCAGGGGATGTAGTCGTCCTTGAACTGCCCCCGCAGGGCAAGCGACATCCCGCCGGCGCGCACCGCGCGGCGGGTCCTCGGCTCCGTCGTGGGCTGCGTGAAGAGCTCCGCCCGGAAGAGGTGTACCCAGAGCTCCCAATTGACTGGGATCCCCAGGTACCCTTCACAGACGCCCACAAACGTGGCCACCTGCGAGATCGCGTTGGGCGCGAAGTTGTGCAGCTCCACGCCGTAGTAGTAGCACAGCGCCCGCATGAAGCGGCTCACCGGCGCGTTGAAGCCCCGCTCATGGAAGCGAACGAAGCTGACCACGTAGCCCTCCGGCGGGTTGGGCGCGCGGTCCGCCGCCGGCGGCACAATCCACTCCGTCGGCGGCCATCCTCATTCGCCGACGGCCGGCCGGCGGCGACCCGCTCCGCCAAGGGCCAGCGGGGTTACCGTCGACCGCTCCCAGGCATATGGGTCAAGGATCGTGAGAGGCAGAAGCGGTGCCATGAGAAGGGAGCAAAGGAATGCGAGAGCGGAGGACGAGAAACGGAAGAAAGGCTCTAATGGCGACACCGCGCGGTGGCAAGAGCGAGGCGAAGACGAAGGCGCAGGGGGGCGAAATGGTGAGGTGCTAAGGTAAAAAACCGTCGTCTCCCCTTTCCCTCAGATTTATGAGCCGCGGGCGAGCTCTCCGGAGCGGATGTCCCGCGCGCATTAACTGCAGGGAATCTTCCCTTCACGTCGACGAACGGGCCCCACCACGACCGCAGCGGCCACATCACCGCGGACGAGCAATCATCGCGGCGAAGACTAGCAGGGACCGAGGCAAGCGGTCACATCCGCCTGCCACGCCACCCACTACGCGCGCGCGCGCGCGGCCGCGACGCCTAAAAAGGCGCGCCCGCGTTGCAGAGCCGCGGCCTCGACTGTAAGGCATTTAATGACCCGTTCCCTTGCCAAGCAAGGAGGACCCTCGAGCGGGGCGAACCCCTGACTCGAGACAAAGATAGCCCTCGAAGGGACATCGGCGTGAGAAGGTCGCCCGGGGCCTGCTTGAAGTAAAGCAGGCACCACGAGCACCCATGCCACGTAAAACCCTCGAGCGGTACGAGCCCTTGGCTCAAGACGATTTCAGCCCTCGAAGGGACATCGGCGTGAGAAGGTCGCCCGGGGCCTGCTTGAAGTAAAGCAGGCACCACGAGCACCCATGCCACGTAAAACCCTCGAGCGGTACGAGCCCTTGGCTCAAGACGATTTCAGCCCTCGAAGGGACATCGGCGTGAGAAGGTCGCCCGGGGCCTGCTTGAAGTAAAGCAGGCACCACGAGCACCCATGCCACGTAAAACCCTCGAGCGGTACGAGCCCCTGGCTCAAGACGATTTCAGCCCTCGAAGGGACATCGACGCGAGAAGGCCGCCCGGGGCCTGCTTGAAGTAAAGCAGGCACCACGGGTGCCCATGCCGCGCAAAACCCTCGAGCGGCGCGAGCCCCCGGCTCGAAACGATATCAACTCTCTAAAAAGGGGCACGTGCGTGAGAAGGTCGCCCGGCGCCCGCTTGAAGAAAAGCAGGCTCTGCGAGCACCCATGCCACGCAGTGCTACCAACCAGCGCCTCGAGGGCTAGCAAGCCCAGACCCCTCGATGGCCGCAAACGCAAAAGACGGGGCCGCCCAGACGCTGCCCCGCACGGCCCTACTAATCAGGGGTTCGAAGCCTGACCCTCGACGGGTTCGAACAGGCGCCTCAGATCGCAGAGTCAGGGACGACGAGGGCACGCGCATTCGAGCCGTTCCTCGAGCCCGTTGGCTCGAGGGTGCCCCACATGTCGTGTTCGAGAGCCAGCGAGGGCAGCTAGCCAGGGGATCCCACCGAGGGAGAGCTTCCGCGCCCTCGGTCCCTATCGAACGGGACCGAGCCCCACCTAGCAAACCCATGCAAGCGCTTCCATGGACATGTCTCCGGACCATGCAGCCTACCCTTATCGAACGGGGCATGGGCGTCCACTCGAATCACCCACTAACAGCTCGAAGAGGAATCCGCACTCGCGACCCGCTCGATGGGGGTTGCGGAAACCTCACCCTCCGTCCCGCGGAGGGACGGCGAGGGCGCGTTAAAAAACAAGTCGTAAAGCTCTACCCGATCGCCTCGAACGGGCCAAGGCTCGGGGGCTTAACGCACGGCTACACCTCCTTGGCCTGCACCCGCCGGAGACAGCGCCAGCAGTGCGTGCGTCACCGAAGCCGGCTGAAACACTGCCGATGCCGGTTGAGACATGTGCCACGCCCTCTGACCAGTTCTCGCGGTTAACCCCTACAGGAGCACCCACACTCCTGCAGGGCTTCGGGGGCTAGACCCGCGGGTCCGCTGACGCGGCCCCGCGGAAAGCGTTCGCAAAACAAGGAGGGAAGAACGTCCTATCAGTAGATTCCAGCATCCGCGGGAGCCTCAATGGCAAACCCGCAGATGCTCGGGGGCTACTGTCGGGGACAGCCCTAGGGGTCCCCTTAAACAACGGGGAAATCCTCACTTAAAACCCACAACAAGGCCAAAACACATTTTGCCTAACCATGCAGAGAACAGCCCACGCCGCAGGGACTCCGACGGCCCATCGAGGCGGCCCTCTTAGAGATCCCCTCGAACGGGCTCCGCCTCGCTCGAGGATGCGCGCTCCCTTCGGGCGGGCTCCGCCCCGTTCGAGGGGCAGCACTTCCCTCGAGCGGGCTCCGCCTCGCTCGAGGGCTCGCTCCCCCTCGAGCAGGTTCCGCCTCGCTCGAGGGTACGCCCCGCCCTCGGCCGGGTCCGCCACGCTCGAGGGTGCCCCTCACGCGTGCGCCGGCCCCCGTACACGGGCATTTAACGCCCCGACGCCGGCGGAGACGGCGCCATCATGCGCCCGAGGCTCGCCCCCCGTGCCACCGCACCAACTCCCCGAGGAGGAGCCCATCCCCATCACCGTGGGGGAGGGACTGTGCAGCGCGGCCGGTGTCAGTCCCGTGACGCCGTGCGCCTGCTCCAGTACGGCTAACGCGCCGAGCCCTCGAAGGGGGGCCGGACGCACCCTCGATTCACTTTCTTGTGACCCTACAGGGTTAGGTGGAGGCGCTAGGCCGGTGGAATACCATCCCTGCCACTGTAACAGCGTGGCCGCCATCCCCGCGCGTGCAGGCGCACGCCGGACGCTGTAGCAACCACTCCGGCACTGTGGAGCGCGTTGGGAAGGAACGCCGTTCTACCTACTCCTGTACTCCGTACGGGCCAACGTCAGCACCTCCCTCGAGCCTATCAGAGGACTTCGCCACCATCCGCCGCCCTTCTACCCTTGAACCGCCACTGTTCGGGTACAAGGTAGGCCATGATGGCCAGATCGCCGCAAGGATCGTCCGGACGGCCGCCCACTCTACAGCGTAGCACGTCGCACTTTCTCACGTAGCTAGATAGCATGGCGCACATGTAATTCGTCTCCCCCTTGATCTATAAAAGGGGGGCGAACCCCCCAGCCGCAGGGGACACAGAGACTTTCAGACAGGAACTCACAACACACCACGTACTCATTCTCCAATTCCCCCACAATATCTTCAGCCACTCCACCAGGGACTTGGAAGCCACGCTTCCTCTCCCGCCTTGCTTGTAGCAGCCCCACTACAGGCACCCCCGGTGCTGAGCAATATAGTGCCTTGAGCACACCACTGCTGGACGTACGGCCCCCTCGGCCGGAACCAGGATAAACCCTGTGTCTCTTATTGCTTAGCATCGACCATTGAGGGATAGACCTCGGCGCTATCTACTGGTTAGTGTCGAGACCATATTCCGCACTGACACTCACCAACGCACTTTTCAAGGTCCGGAATGCCGCTAGGCACTTCTCATCGAAGTCAAAAGCCACATCCTTTTGAAGAAGATGCATCAAAGGCTTAGTGATCTTCGAGAAGTCCTTAATAAATCTTCTATAGAATCCGGCATGGCCTAGAAAGCTCCTCAAGGACTTAACATCTGTCAGAGGTGGGAGTTGCTCAACCGTCTCTACCTTAGCCTTGTCCACTTCAATGCCTCTCTCGGATATAACATGTCCGAGCACTATGCCTTGCTTAAGCATGAAGTGGCACTTTTCCCAATTTAATACCAAGTCTACCTCCACACACCTCGTGAGGACCTTATCCAAGTTTGCCAAGCAATCCATGAACGTCTTCCCATAAACGGAAAAATCATCCATGAACACCTCGACAATTTCTTCAATGAATTTTGAGAATACGGCCATCATGCAACGTTGAAAAGAGGCCGGAGCGTTGCATAGACCGAAGGGCATCCTTCTATATGCAAACGTTCCATAAGGGCATGTAAACGTTGTTTTGTGTTGATCATCCGGGTGAATGGGAATTTGCATGAACCCCGAGTACCCATCGAGAAAACAAAAATAAGTGTGGTTTTCTAATCTCTCGAGCATCTCGTCGATGAACGGTAGGGGGAAGTGATCTTTCTTCGTTGCTTTGTCAAGCTTAAGATAATCGATACACATCTGCCACCCGGTCACAGTTCTTTGCGGTATCAATTCGTCCTTCTCATTCTTCACCATAGTTAAACCTCCTTTCTTCGGTACACAATGTACCGGGCTCACCCATTCTCTATGCGGAACCGGGTAGATGATTCCAACATCAAGTAGCTTGATGACCTCTTTCTTTATTACCTCTCGCATGGCATGAGTTAGCCTCCTTTGATGGTCTACTACGGGCTTACATTAGTCTTCCACTGGTATACGATGAGTGCAAAAGGCTGGGTTAAGACCTTTGAGATCATGAATCGAATATCCAATCACCTTCCTATGTTTTCAATAAAATCAGCAACTTCTCATTTTCTTCAGGACTCAACTCGTCACTCACAATGACTGGATAGGTCTTGTCTGGGCCTAAAAATTCGTACTTTAATCCTTTGGGCAAAGGTTTAAGCTCTACCTCGGGCATTTGTGGCTCCTCGGGTTTAATCTCTCCTATGTCCTCAAATTTTTCTTCCTTTTGTGGTTCTAAACCTTTCATTGCTTCATCTAGTTCTTCATCTTGTTGATCACTAACTTGATTCTCCATCGCCCTTTGCAGCGGGTCTCCAAGGGTTTCAACAAAACAAAGACTATCTACCAACTTAAGAAAGGGCATAACTAGGATTATGTGATCATGATTACTATGGTAAGCATCAATAACAAAGAAATTAGTTGGTATACATTTTCTAGAGATTATTACATTCATTTTCAAGCAATACCTAAAAGTCTAATAATTCTACCATCAGCCATGATTAGTTTCGTTGATGTTGGGGCTAAGTCTAGGTTGTGGTCTTGAACTTTATCGTAAATTTTAGAAGATAGTACACTTAATTGGGCTTCGATGTCACACAAAGCTTTGCATTGAACTCCATTGATCTCGCAACTCAAGTGTGGTGCCATCTTCTCTTCCTCTTCGGATCCTATCGCGTAAACTTCGGCGAGGTGAGCATATGGCGATGCTTCGGGCTTGATCCCCATGATTCTTTTTACCTTGGCTCTGTGTTCCATATCCACTTCATCATCTCCAAAGTGCTTTTGAAAGATCTCACCGGTGGTTTCAAGGTCGTATGAATCTTCCGCTTTCTTTTCCAGTGGGAAATCCACTTTCAACGCTCTTGCCATCCCCTTTTGGTTAGGGAACAGTCTTCTCTTGTCGAATACTTCTCCGTAATCGATTGGAACCCAATCCATTGGTTCCAACTCCCTTAATGGCTTCGCGCTTGACATGCTTCTCTTGTTTGCTTCATTTGATTCGGCAAAGTCAACGCTCGGGGTAGTTCTTGACTTGATGTGTTCTTCTTCAAGCTTTCTCGGGATTGGCTTCCTTATTTGTAACTTTCGGGGTTGCCTCTTTAGAAATTGCAGCACACTTCTTCCTTGAATTGTATTCTGGCTCTTCCGCAAGTCTTTTTTCCCAATCTGTTTGCATGGCCGCTGCTCTACTAATTTTTGTAGAAGTTGAGTGGCTTCCGTGAGTGTTATCTCCATGAGATCCCCACCTGCACACATTTGGATGTGTTGCATGCAACTAGGGGTTAGGGAAAAGAAAAATGTATGCAAAAGTACGTCACCGGAGAAGCCGAGTCTTGGTCCTTGTTCGATAAACACATTAAACCTATTCCAAGCTTGGTCTATCCCTTCCTCTTCTCCTTGCGTGAAAGTGATCACTTGCCTCCTTAGATGTTGAACCTTGCTAATTGGAAAGAACTTCTCGCAAAACTTCTTCATCAACTTGTTCCAATTGCCTTCAACTTCAATGGATGCAAACGAGTACCACGTCTTTGCTTCACCGGCAAGTGAGTAGGGAAAGAGATCCCATTTGAACCATTCATCGAGAACTCCTTCTTGACGCACCGTGTTGCATAGCGTCGTGAAATACCTTATGTGTCTATATGGGTTCTCCGTAACCATCCCTTCAAATGGGTTTGCCGCCGCCATCTCGATGATCTTGGATTTGATTTCATACTTGGTCGCTTCGAGCTTCGAATCTGACTCTTGTACTCTTATGTCTTCACATCGAGGACTAGCGTAATCCCTTAGTGATTTCTCCGGTTCTTCTACAGGTTGATTAGCCAACACCATCTAGACAACAAGATAAAAACAAAAAAACCAGACAAATGGTTTTCTAGATAATATGGGTTAGATACTACCAAACAAAAGATAAACTTAATATAAAAGAAAGTTAAATGCAAACCAAACGATGTAAACTAGCTTGCCCCCCAGCAACAGCACCAGAAAAAGGGGCTTGTTGACAGATAAATGTATCCACCTACGATCCGCAAGCGTACAGACCTACACCTTTTTCACCACAGGATTCCCAAGGTTCTTTTCAATCCGCGGAGCAAGGGGATTACAAGTGTTTGATCTACTTCTACTAACTAACTACTCCAACCCTATCTAATGTTAAACTACAAAACGGCTACACTACACTAGAGAGAACGACTAAGCTATCAAGATAGGAGACACTCTCCCATGGGTCTACGATACTTGAACATGCAATCGCTTTAAACATGAAAACCAATCTAATCTATCAGGGGTTGTGACCACGGTTTCGCCCTTTCCCTCCCCCCGTACTGTCACTACGCAGAGGTATTCGTGACTAGACCTATGATGGACATGGCGTATTGAATTGATCCAAGGGAGCATTGGGATCCATACTTCCTTTAGGGCATGGTAGCTAACCTTAAGCATCTAAGCACATTCAACACAAGATGATAGATAGACGAACTAATGAAGTAAGATGACATCTTCAAGACCGATTACAACCCATGGACGAACAAGGAGATTACCCCATCAAGGTGCTAGACATGGCACTGTTGATCATGGTCACCGTTCCGACGGTGTCTTCCTTCTTCTCCACTTGTGGGTGCTTCATTCGAGATGGTCGATCCCCCTCTGGAGATCTCCCTTCTCTCTCTCTAGCGTGTGAATGGCCTCTCAGTACGAATGGCTCTCTCCTGTGCGAATGGCAGTGCCTCCAGGACTTTAGGGTTGAAGGTCCTTCGGGTGCAAGGAAAGGGGGGCCGAACCGATGTCGGGAGTGGGCTAGGCCGGCCGACTTGGGCCGACCGGCCCAGGCCCATCTCGGCCCGGTTCGGTCGCCCCTTCGCTCCCGTGTGTCCTCAGGTGATTATGCACTTTTCCCCTTCCATTTGCATGATTTTGGAGATGTCATCCTCGCGTCCAAGATGGAGGTTCTCCGCGTATGAAGTTCGGCCTTTTACGCTTCAATCCCCGGGGGTGTTCCTTCGTAACACTTCGGTACTCGCCACCATTGGAAGTGATTTCATCAAGCTCATGAACATAAACAAGACTCCGTAAATGCTCCTTCGAACTTGTTGTGAATCCGTCCTTTATGTCCATGTTTTCCTACATAAACACAACACTTCCAAATGCATGCACAAAGATGAACTTGTTATATGATTAGTGTGCCTAGTGGTGGGTTAGTTCCATAATCAAATCCAAACTAGTGTAATGAACATGTTTGGTGTACCAAAATACACCATCAACAACCTACCAAGGGGAGTACCCAAGGTAGATGAATGTGGCCTCGCCGAGATCAGTAACTCGAAGGAAGAGACATGTAGCACACAATTTAGACAGGTTCGGACTGCGAAGTGCGTAATACCCTACGTCCTGTATGCTGTGTAGCTCTGGATTGATTGGGTGTGTTTACAAGATGATGCGGATGATGATAGAGGGGTCCCTACCTCACCTTATATAGCCCGGGAGGCAGGGTTACAAGTCAGTTTGAGGGAAGAGTACTAGTCGTGTATGACTAGGAGTACTTTACATGGATCCGGACAGGTGCAGCTTCCTAACCGAGTACTATCCCTCTGTAGTCCTTGCACTCCACGCCAGCAGGTTCCGTGTAGCACAAGTCGAGTAGTCCCACGGGCCCACCGAATAGTCAGTCCGGGTACCCACCTGAGTAGTGGGCCTAGGGATGGCCATATGACAAGCCCCCGAGTACTTTGTTGTCGAGCAGGATGTCTTCGAGTAGTCTTGATGGCCTTGGTGAGTATTCCTTGAGCATCCCCGAGTTCCACAAGCCGAAAGTCCTCAAGAGTACTTGAATCATCCCGAGGCTGGAAGGTACTCCAGCTGATCCTTGAGTAGTCTTGAAGTCTTCTCGAGTAGTTCCCAAGCGTCCCCGAGTTCTGCTCTTGAAGGTCTTCAATAACACTCATGTTATTTCGTGAAGAAACCATATGGAAAATGCGATTCGAAGAATTGCATTCCATGTGGAATGTAGCCCCCGAGCCTTAGGTCCAATCGTAGATTCAAGCTGAGGGTCAATCTGAAGTTCTGTCAATCTTATCCCGAAAAATCCGGAGAAAAAATTGAAGGACATGTGGCACAGAGCCCTCGAGCCTTGAGTCGAGTACTTCCTCTCGAATTAAAGGGTCATATTGACTGTAGAATGTGTCCTGAGTGGGTCTTGAATCTGGTAGTAGCCCACTGAATCCATCTGACGTAGTCGAGCTCCCGAGATGGAGAGCATCAAGTACTGGAAGTTGAAGAGTCAGGTTGTCGCCGCTGAGTCACCCTTCTGGAGCTTATCCGTTTGGTCAGTCCATCCCGCTCAATAGATTATAAATAAGCACTGAGCCCCTTAGGATTTTTCACTCCCAGCAGTTGCCTTTGTCAAACACATCTGCACTTGTGCCCTTCTGCTCCACCGCCGCTGCCTCCTCCGCGCAATAGATCAGATCTATACGTGCTGTTGTAGTCTGCCACTAATGTAGCCCCCGAGCTAATGCGAGTGAAGACACCCGTTACTTGGAGGATGAATACATCCCCAGCCAAGAGCTTGAAGACTAGCGCATCGAAGAAAAGGAGTCGCAGTGAAGCCAAAGATGCTGGCCAAACGTCGTCACCGTCGTCCACTCCTCGCCCCAATCCGGCCAAGGAATGGAAGAAAGCAAAACTAAAGACCGAAGATCTGCTCGCCTTAGTCAACAGAAGATTCCTTCGGGAGAAGGAGATGGATCTATGGTGTGCCGCCACCGGCGATCCGCATCCAATGGAGAAGAACCCGGACGAAATCCCAATGTTCGCCCGGTTCGTGGAACGTGGGCTGGCGCTTCCCGCTAGTGATTTCTTCAAGGGCATGCTCAGGTACTACGACATCGAGTACCTCAATCTCAACCCCAATGGCATATTCCACGTCTCCGTCTTCGTCCATTTCTGCGAGGCATTTGTGGGTATCGAGCCCCACTGGATTTTGTTCCGCAAGTTTTTCTGGTTGAAGCCGTAGCTGCGTACCAACGACCCAGGAGTAGTCGAAGGTGCCGGCATCCAGATGCATGAAGACACTGCTGACCAGTACATGGCATACAAGCTGATAGAGTCGAACCAGGATTGGAAGGCCAAGTGGTTCTACATCATCAACCACCATCCGGAGCTGCCGAAGCCGAGTGGGAGCCAGCTGAAACACAAGCCATGGTGGAACACAGAGCCCACGATGCAGGAGGGTATTCAACCACCCAAGCTGCTGAAGAAGATCAAGGCCCTGCACAAGGCCGGGCTGAGGGCCGACCACGTGGCCTTCAGCTTCATGAAGAGGAGGGAGCAGTCGTTGATGGCTCGCGATACCCTCGAGTACCAGTACACAGGTGATGAAGATACGTCGTGGATGCCTAATGAAGAAGTCAATGATGATGACATCATTGAGAGACATGGCAAAATCTTCAAGGACATGCCACTGTATACACCGAGCCCAATCCCTGAGTACTTCACGGCTCGGCCACCGAACAAGGTCAGTAGTCATGACAAAAAGCCCCCGAGTACTGATTTGCCTGATGTAGTCGTACTCACATATGTTGTATATTGCAGGACGATGTTGTGAAGTTTGTCTCTGACCCACCTTACCCACCGCGACTAGAAGATGTGCAGGGGAAGGGAAGGGCAAGGTGAAGGAGCGCCGCGAAGTCGGTGAAGGTGACAACACCATCACCATTGAAGATACTTCCGATGATGAAGATGAAGAGACATTGCAGGAGCGATTCTAGCTAATGGCGAGGTTCAACCAGGCTGGGATGCCCAATATCCTAGTCATCATCGAGAAGCAAGCTAGCCTTGAAGCTAGCATACCAGTGCCGCCGAGGAGGCCGTGCAACGCGACGCAGAAGCGCGCCGCGAAGAAGTTGAAAATAACTGAGGCGACCAGCCAAGAGGTGAGTACCATGGGTGGTGTAGTCGAGTACTTCCTATGAGTACTATGTTCTAACAGTTGAACTTGTGTTTTCGTAGGACATTCCTCCCTCTGACCCAGTAGACCAGGATGAAGAGGAGACTTGGGACACGGTGGGGTGGCAGCTGAAAGGAGTGTCAGCCCGCCTCCAACCACTAGAGAAGTGGTGCCAGGATTGGCACAACAAGGGACCGGCGCCAACAACTCATAGGCGTCAGCTGGAGAAGGAAGGCAAAACCCATCGCCGGCTGTGGAGATGGAGTAGCCAGAGGAAGCCCAGGCAGAAGACGAGGCAGCCACGGACGATAGGATAGTTGATATTGCCAGCATTCTGGGTGCCCCGACCGTGATTGTTGTCCAGTCAACCTTGTAAGTCTTTTCTGAACTCTAGAGTAGTCAGTGGACAACCGTCCTTGTATCGCTGACGAAGTTGCTGTGTACTACAGAAAATCCATGGACCTGTCATGGGACGGTGAGGAGACCAGCACGTCGGTCGATGGAGAAGGCCGCTCGGCGGAGGGGCGCGATCCCACGCCACCGCCACGAACTGAAGTCGCGGTGGAGTTGTCGTTGGAGGAAGCCACCTTAGTTGAAGGTATGTGCACTGCAAGACTAGTAGTCATTGTGCGCGGTAGTCGTAGTCTTTGCAATTGACTTCTTGTACACATTGTGGCAGGAGCACAAGCTGAAGGAGCAACGATTCCTGAAGCCTGTTGACATTCCTAACGTCATCGACTAGAAACGGATATAAGATCCATCTCTATTGACGGCACCAAAAATGCAAAGGTATATCTTGACATGATGCTAAGTGTATATCAGATGTTGCTTTTAGATTAAACTAAAAGGTGAACTCCGATATGATTCATAGCACAACTCGATATAGGTTGTCAGGGAATCCACAAGTGCATAGATATGAATATACCATTGTAGCATTTTAACCAGGAGTAAAACTAGGTATCGTATTTATATTCTACCACAGGGAAAGAAGTCTTTCTAATCCATAATAGCTAATACATGCTCATCTCTCAATTTTATAATGTAGAGTGGCCAAAATATATCAATTGCTATAAACACGTGTAAGTCACATAAAGATAAATATATTGATAGCATTGTTCAAGTCATAACGTCATGAGCAGCTAGAAAGTGTCATTATAGAAAGAAAAACATAGCAAAGTTTAGTTAGAGAGAATTCATCTCGATAAATCTAAACTATATGTCAATGCAAACTATGATTAGTGCAAACATTTAACAATCATGGAAGAAAAAGTATTATATTAATGCATGGGGAGACTATCCATGAGGATCAAGGCCAAAACTTGAAACAACCCAAATAGTATAAGGCTCCACTAGTCCTATACACGAGGGGGTGCGAAGGACTCAATAGTGTTTTCACCACCACGATCTACCACACGACCATGCGTATAGGTGCAATCACAGATAAATACAATATAAGAACCACGCTTATACTGTCTTTACTGTTCACCCATGTTGACAAATGATCTAGGGTGAGGGCTATATGACTCCATACATGAATATAAAGGCAAATCAACTATGCTAAACATGTAATCATAATAAACACCAAAGCATATAATGTCGAATATAATCATTGATAAGAACATATGTCTATATAACAAATGTAAGGAACTAGATAAGAACTTACAAGAGCAAAGCTAAGTCAGTATCTCGATCAGCCTCTAGATGATCAGGAGCCAAGTAGACGCCTTGCCTCCTCCTAGATCTAGACTAGCTAGCTACTCTGCTATATGGCGTTTCTAGGGTGTAGTATCTCTAACTTGATGACTTGATCTGGTGTATGCAAACTCAGGTTTCCAGATGCCTCTGCCAGGGGGCAGGGGGCTGCTTATATAGCCCTAAGGGGTAGACGTGCGCCGTTTGATCAAACCGACCAAACGAGTGGTTTAGATTGATCCTCATAGGCCGTGGAAGAACCTTCTGGAAGTAGAGCTGAGGTGGCGCCCGGGAAGGCTGACCGACCCCACCACCAGGCTGATCAGGCTAGGGTGGGCCCCTCGGGGCCCACTTCGGCCAGGTGGTTCGTTGCTTCTTCTAGATGCTTCTTTCTTGGGTGCCAAGTCACATTGAGTTCCGGAGCCTTCTAGAGTCCTCTAGATTTGATTCTTTTAGCACGTTTCCTGAATGGTTCCTGGATTTATATAATTTACCAAATCTCTAGAAAAACTATTAGTGGCACCCTATTCTAAGTTGATATTAACATTTATGCCCTTTTCTCATGTTTAGTTAACTTATAAATATATAGGATAAGATGTGTCAACAAAGCCGTGGCCATGGAGGCGGCCATTGTAGAAGTCGAGCCCTCAGCGCTGGCAACCGGGGTGGCAGAAGGGACCGCCCCAAGCTAGGAACTGCAGTAGCCCCCGAGGTGAGGGTGGAGACACGTGTTGAATTTCTCCCAGGGACGAGCACAGATGTAGTCGTGCGCGAGCCCGAGATAGAAGAAGTCGCGCTGATACGCTCGGCACCCATGTTGGAAACGACATCGACAAGCCGTGGAGGTCTGGAGCTGTTAGACGACGACCTTGTTGACACGGCCTTTGTCGCTCGGAACATGGAGTCAATGCGCCATGCAGAGCAGTGGATCAAGGTATGCTGCGGGTACCCTGAGTAGCATTGTGTCGCATAGTAGTGAGTACTTGTTGACTATGTTGCCTTTTGCAGGACGTCGTTGAGAGATCCCAATAAAAGTCTGATCTGCTTTAGGGGTATGGCAACACAGTGCTCCACGCTAAGGCCTTGGAGAAGGAGCTTGACAAGTCAAAAAAACATTCCGTTTTGCTCCAATCCAAGCTCGATGGTGCCTTCGCCCAATACCACAACGAGGTGCAGCAGATGCAAGCGAAGAGAGATGACTTGGTCTGGAAGAACAAGTCACTGCGCCAGAAGAATAAAGGTATGTTGTCCGCCAAAGCCAATGAGTACTTATTGGGGTACCTTAATGTAATTTGACGTTGTGCTGAGTTGTCTACAGAGCTTGAGGCACGAGTTGACCAGCTGAAGGCATCGGAGATGGACTTGAAGAACATCGTGTATCGAGAGACCGATGCGCGAGAGGTATTTGAGTACCAGTACAAAAAGCTGAGTCATGAGTGCATCTATCACATGGAGCTTCGTGAAGCCTCAGATCATGACCTTGTCAATTGTTATAAATCCCTACAGAAGCTTTACGAAGACTGTGAGAAGCTGCGCGGCCAACTAAAGGAGCTTGAGGAAGCCGCGCTCCCTATTGCAAGGCTCCTGGTGTTGCAGCCGGGTGGACCTAAGATTACCCCACTAGTAGATCGTTTGAAGGAAGCCCCCAGGAGTCTGGCTACGTACGTCAAGCACTTGGCGAAGTCTATTCCAAACCAAGTCTTGGTGTACATGAAGTCATACTTCCCCAAGTCTCTGGATGTAGTGGCCGGAAGACTCGCAGCCACTTGCACCGATGATCAGTACAAGACCCTTCTGGTGGGTGGAGATGGCACCCATTGCTGAACAAGTGGCGGAAAAGCTCAACCTTTAGTTAGAGTACCTGTAGGGATGGCTTAGAGAAGTTGATTGTAAGACAAAAAGAGTTGTTAGTAACTTGTTTGAATTATAAATGAAAGTTATCCACGATGTGTATTCAAAATAAGTACTCGTTGTCGCCACTTGCAGCGAAGTGTACCGAGTACCAAACCGTGGCAAACTTGTGAGTAGTAGTACTCAATAGGAGATGTCTAATCAAGATGCACAGTAAATGAGTTGAATGGAAATCGAACTTTATTACTGAAGAATGAGTACACCTGGATGGCTAGGGCCGTTTATAAGTGTAGTTGCCAGGACCCGTGGGCCGCCTATGGCTATGTGATGCTAGGACCTGAGGCCGCGTACAGCTAGAGATCCGTTAGTAGTCATATATGCTGGATCTAGAGTACATGGTCTTGTAGACCGCCGCTAGAGTCCTCAGTGCTCTGAGCAGCCTAAGATCCGTTAGTAGCCGTTGACACTAGATCTTGAGAAAGAGTAGTCCGGAGAATAGTGCCAGGACCGGAAGGCCGCTTACAGCATGGAGCCCAGAAATAGTTGTGTAGACTTGGACCCGTAGAGTAGTCGAACGACTACACGTAAAAGCGACACAACTAGTAAATGTTCCACGAGTTGCTGATGTCATCACCTTCAAGTGTTTGGAGGCGGTAGCAGCTGTCAGATGGTGAAATCTAGACAACCCACAGGGGTGCTAATCCCAATGGTTTAGTTGTTCGGTGAGGCGGAATCTAAGGCTAAGATCTCGAAGGTCGCACACGAGTACGTGGAACACAGAGAACATGGCGAGTTTATACTGGTTCGGGCCACCGGAGAGTAAAACCCTACATCCAGTTGTTGGTGTAGATTGCTTGGGGATTGCGTATGTTTTACAAGGGGTCGCCTCATCCGCCTTATATTGGCTAGCGGATGAGGTCGGTTCTTAGACTCCTGGACAGTTACGACCAGGAGACCTAAGTCTACGTTACACATCTTGCCATATCCTGTCGATATGCTTTAGTTGAAATCCACTGAGGTCTTGTCTTGTACGCCAAGTCTTGAGGTCGCGCTGAACTAGGTCTTCTGGGGAATCTTCTGGAAAGTCTTCAGGAGGTCGTGTGGGCTACCAACTAGGTCGGTTGGGCCCACTGACAGGTCGGCGGGTCTTCTGGCAGGCCGGACCCACTTGTCGGGGACGACCATGAGCCTGGTCGGTGGCGACCCAGGGGAAGGCATGTCTCACAAGCCTGAGCGAGGTGTATACGCAGCGACCTTAGAATGGTCATGACGAAGTCGTAGAGCTATCGACATGTCGAATAGCATGCACGTCGGTCCAAAAAGAAAAAAAGAACAAGTCAGCTTAGCAGCAGACCTGTTTGTAATCTTGCCAATCGTAGAGAGGTCGAGTGACGAACTATAGGAAGTAGGCTTCCAATAGATCAAAACGAGGATGAAAAAATTCAGAGGGCATTGAAGATGCACTCATAGAGTAGTATCCGAGCATCGTGGCGGGCAGGATGGCTGGTATGATGATCCAAAAAAGAGGAGAAGAAATAGTATGTCGAGTAACGACGTGACGAGAAATAGGTTTCCTAGAAGGTTGGTACAATGAGGAAAACAAGAGGGCGTCGAAGGTGCCGTCGTAGAGTAGTCCCTGAGCATTAAAGCAGGCAGCATGGCTGGCTTGATGCTCAAAGAAGAGAAGAAAACTGAGTCATGATCTTGATCGAACGAAGTGTAGAGACACCCAGATCTCCTAGCATAGCTGCAAGGAGTCTGGCAGGGCCGACCACATGAAGGCCTTGTAGGCGTGCCGGCCTTGATGAGGTCTCAAATTGACGATGTCTAGTATCCGAGGATACCCAGTTGGATCTTGGAAGGTGTGTCACATGAAGAAGTTGTCAACGATGTCGTAGCTGAAGTAGTAGTGTCCGGAACCGTTGTTGACGAAGCCATGAAAATATGTAGATCTTGAATGTATGGAGTGTAGAGACACCCAGATATCCTGCATTGTTGCAAGGAGTCTGGCAGAGCCACTCGAGGCATGCCGACCTCAGGAAGGTCTCAAAACAAAAGCGCCCATGTACCCGGAGATACTTGGTAGGGCCATTAGGCGCGCACCCCATAGGGAGGCCTTCATTCATGATGTAAAATCCTGGGTCTCCAGAGCAGGCTGGCAGGGCAACAAGGGCACACCGACCTCGGAAGGTCACGCATCCGAGGCGCCCAACTAGGTTGGCAGGGCCAGTCATACCTAGGTATTGCAAGACCTAGGTATTTGAGGCACGCCGACCTCAAGGAGGTCGATTTGGTGTCCAGATGACCAACATAGCTGCTAGCCATCCAGCGGGGCCATTGTACTAAGGTATTGGCGACCTCAGTAATAGGCACACTGACCACGGGGGCCCGACGAAATTGTAGAAGTGAAGCTTCTGATCTCCATGGTGTTTCTGATCTCCATCGTGGTGCTGATCTCCAGGAGCCCAGATGGGTCTTGTAGAGCAGCGAGGCACGCCTACCCCTGAAGGTCTTCAATTGAACCTATGATCATTCTGCTTAGGAAACAATAATATAGGTTGATTGGAATAGGTCCGTTTACGTGCAGAGCCATAGCGGGTGCATCAGGACGCAGAGCCTAGCGGGTGCAAATAAAGGTCATCAAATCATAGAGGGAGGTCGTGGAGTCATCGTTTAAAGGGGTCTAATTTAGGCGCTGGGCCATATGACACAGAGTCAGGTTTTGTTGTGTAGCGTAGGCTGCAGGGTCACGGGTCAACAGTGGTCGGAGATTCTCTTGCCACCCGAAAAATGAAAAACTGCCCGCTGATCGAGGGGGTTATTGTAACCATGTGCTCTACGGTGGGGCTCAGGCATCATTGATGCGCTAGCGACAAAAGATGTCGCGAGACAGGGAAATAAAGTCATCACCTTTAGTCATGCACATGTCTGCAGGTCTCAGGACCACGTGGTGACAGTGTCATCACTTCGCAAAACTGCCCAAGGCTTGGCTCCGGCTATAAATAGCACCATGAGGCTGAAGGGGGCAAGCACCGAGCTTTGTTGAGCTATGAAGCTGCAGAGTAATATTCCCACCATGCCATGGGCATGTGTTCGTCCACCAGATTGTAGGATCTTGTTCTTGTAGAAGCTTGGAGCTAGGAGAATTCTCGCGAAATGTGGGCAACACCTCCACTCTCTATGCCCTACCTCTGCGGGGTATCAGGTAGAGTTTGGAGGTGATGTTGTTCGAGCTAGAGCTATAGCAGGATGTCGCTGGTGAGCATCAAGTGCTCACTAGGGCTTGGAATCTCGCGCCGAAGAGCAAGCTTGTGACTGCATTCCAATAGTCTGGTCTGAGCATGCCTTAGGTTGCGCGGCATTCAACAATTGTCTCCCGCAAGGCCGCCATCAAGGTCCTGGTGCTAGGACATGTCTCGCGACGTGCTCTGCTTCGACAAAGTAGGTCGTGGTGATTCCTCTGGGTGGCCCAGGCCTTGTAGTATGTTTATCTTGTGTGTCAGGTTCTGGATCCAGTGAGGTCGTAGGCGACTTGTGTACCTTCGAGCGGTCTATGTAATGTTCGCTCTCTTCTGTCATGTACTTGGTCGATTTGACAAAATGTTTTGTCAAAGACCTAAATTAATATGGCGTGGGGGCTTGTAAAATGTGTTTTCCATCACGACGACCTGATGTTGGTTTGTTGTTTAGCTGACGACTTAAACTCGTGGTTTAGGTCGTGGCTTGTTCTATGAACGAGGAATCCGTCGTAATCTTCTCGAGAACTTCCAGGAATAGAGCCGTTGGGGCGTGTTGTACGGCGGAAGGAACCACAACGGGCAAATCCATTGGAGCCCTCTATAAATAGGGTGGCCCGAGTCGGGGTTGACCCTATTCTCCTTTCTTCTTACTCCCGTCGCCCTCACTTCCGTCGTCGTCTCTTTCCCGCAATCTTGCGACTACTTCGATCTCGCGCACGCACTTCCATCCATTCTCCAGCTCCGGCCGGTCACGCGCTAGCGCCACCGCTCCGCGCTGCGCTCCGCCGTGCATGTGCATCAAAACCTTGTGCGACAATAGATCCAATCCAAACCCTAGCAGTGTTATGGTTGCGGAGGCAGCTTCCATCCCGGATCCGCAGATGGTGTGGGTCTGGTCGATGATGATGGAAGCCAAGATCCAAGCTTTGGTGGATCGCGGGCTACTCCGGCCGAAGGCAGAGGTGGAGTGGAAGGCCATGTCTGGGGAGCAGTTCCCAACTGAAGATGTCAAGGAGCAAGTCGTCTTCGCCTCCTTCTTCGAGCGCGACATCAACCTCCCCGTGGGGGATTTCTTTCGCGGCCTATTGTACTACTACAAGTTGGAGCTGGTACATCTTGTCCCGAACTCCATTACCATCGTGTCGACCTTCATTCACTTCTGTGAGGCGTATCTGGGGATATCGCCTCACTTCCTGTTATGGAGGTATTAGTTCTGGGTGAAGAGCACTAGCAAGAGGTCGGGCCAATGGGGGATGTGATGTTCTGCTTGAGGTCAGGCCTCAAGACAGAGTGGATAGATAGCGATCTCCCTGACAACACCGCTGGGTGGAGGTCGGAGTGGTTTTATATTGCCGATCAACTTCCTGGGTTTCCATGTCATACTGGCTATAAGCCAGTGTAGATATCGAAGTGGGACTTAGGTCTATTGTCCCGTGAGCTTGAGGACCTCAAGGGGGTCCTGGAGCTGGTGAGCGACATGAAGAAGTGGGGGTGACAGGAGCTGCGGTCGCCAGGTTGTTCTGTCGTCGACTGATTCAGCAGATCAAGGATCGTGGTCACCCCTCATACGAGTACTAGGGGCAGTCAGACCCCACTCGTGAGGTTAGCCGCAAGGTATCCAAGGAGGAGATGGTGGTCAGAGTATCCTAGATGTATTCTGGGAAAGTGAAGATAAAGAAGTGCCCTAGTCACACTCGTTGAAGAGGCCGGCTGACCTGGTAAGACCTTGAGACTTACTTTTGGGTCGTTTTACTTCGTTTGCTGTTGTTTACATCGTATAGTTTTGTTGATCGTCCGCTTATAGGAGTGTGAGCGTCAGATGTGGTGCCCCGCGCCTCTTCCTGAGGGCGAACTGCATCAGAGGAAGCTTAGGTCAGACAAATATAAACCTCCAGCAGGTCGTCTGCTGGAGTTTTATGAGTCTGACTCATCGGTGGAGGCCGATGAAGACACCGACATTGAGGTCGGAGGTGACACCTGGACGGGCCCGGATGCTGGTGGCACCGCGAAGTCCCGGCGTAAGACCAGGTCGGTGGCAGCAAAGCAGTTAGTGTCGATGGCTGCTGCTGTAGTCTTTGCGGTTAAGGCCGCAGAGAAGAAGCAAAAGAGGAAAAGGAAGGCGACTCCCCCCCCCGGCGGTTGTGACACCATCGATTCTGACACCCCGATCGAGGGAGGTCGAATCGGAAGAGGAGGAGGAGGACGAAGGTGTTGAGGAGTCGCTGGTTGAGGCGACTCGGCCAGCGAGGAGGCCAGAAAGCCCCGCTGCCAAGAGGCAGTGGGAATTGGTGGAGAAGACGTCGGAGGATGCCCTCCGTCATGGTTTGGAGGCGCAGCAAACTGCTGCCGCAGCGCAGGCAAAGTTGCCTGTGTCGATTAGGCCTTGGTTCTTTAGGCCGAAGCCGCGCGTTCCGGCCGTCACGAGGTAAAGAATCTTGAACACTTGACCTCTTTTGCTTGTTGATGCCGTGCTTGCGAGGTTCTATTTTGATGTGGCATTATGGTGTTGTTCAGTGGTAGAGCCACAGCAGGACCTGGGTGTGCCAACTTCTCCCTCCCGCACAAGGTCAGCTGATCCTAAGGTCGTGGGGGGGTCGCTGGTTGATGGCGCGCTGACAGCCACTCCGCCACGGGGAGCGGCTTAGAGTAGGGTAACTTCGCCGCCAGTGGCCGATACATGGGTGGTGAGTCCTTCGAGCGCTATTGAAGCGGGGGAAGGAGCCACTGTTGGGGACGTCCGAGCGGTGGTCTCCCCAAGAATAATTGATGTTGACCCCATCAGTGCCATACCTGCTGGGGCTGACGACCTGGTTAAGGACCAGCCTCAGATTGACCAGGCGCCAGGAGGCCCGGGGACGTCTATTGCATAGGTACCTGAATCTTCTTCTTCGATCCTGAGGTTACCGCATCGGGAGATTAACTGGAATGGCACTCCTTGGCAGCATGACATCTTCGAAGACAATGAGGATATGCAGGCCTTGCGGACCAGCATCGTGACCATCAACCACGCGCTGACGGTAAGTTTGCTTTACGATGTACTTTTCTTGTTGAAGCTTTGTCGGAGTGCTGCTGACGAGCTTGTTATACTGTGGCAGTCCTTAGCAGGACGGGCAAAGAGCTGTGTCGACCTGCTAAAGAATGCAGCAGAGAGGGAGCAACGGATTACCGACCTTGAGCAGGAGCTCAAGTAGGTCCGTGAGGCAGCGACCGCTGAAAACAAGAGGCTCGAGGATGAGCTTGCTGAAGAAAAGCGCAAGGCCATGGAGGCTACTGCGCAGTTCAACTCTTTGTCCATTGGTAGGTCGAATCGTCGTATTGATGATCTTGTCGCTGGAAGTATTTTTGTGGCATGCTAACTTGTGTCATCTCGTAGGCTTCCGCAACCGTGAACAAGAGCTCGACACCACCTTGAAGAACACTAAGGAACAGGTTCGAAACTTGGAGGTGAATCTCCGGTAGGTTGAGGTTGGGGGCCAGGAGCTCAAGCAGGCGATGAAGGAAGCCGCCGACAGTGAGTATGCCGTATCTCAAAAGCTGGCTTATGAGACAGGAGCTCGTCGGGGCCTTGAGGCCGAGTTCGAGGCTGTCTTGAAGTCGTTGCAAAATAACCAAGTAACCATTGCAGGGTATGAGGTAGAGCTGAACGACCTGAAGTGTAACAACCCAAGATTTTAGGTGTGAAAATTTTGCGAAAATTTAAAACTTTTTGATTGGAATTGGGTGCTACCAATTTTCAAACCAAATTGCTAGCCCTCTCCTAAATTCTCCACCTTTTTGCCCATTTATAGAAACATAAATTCAAATTATGGTAAAATATGTGAGTTGGATTTTTCTGGTTTTATTTGGAAATTATTTGAGTGAAGTTTGAATTTGAAAAGTATTCAAATTCAAACTCTAAATCTATTTTTAATCCTTAAACTAAACTCAAAGCTGAACTACAGTGCTGGGCCGTTTGTCCTTTACCTGTTCAACCCAGCCGACCCAGTCCGCTGCACTTCGCGGCCCAACAAACCTACCCCTATCCCTTCCTTTCCTTTCACCCGCTGACGGACATGGCCCACGTCTCAGTCAACTCATCCCAATCCTCTTCTTTCCTTCCCCCCCCCCCCCGCCCCCGGATGCGCCCGCACAAGGCAACCCGCGCGCGCGCCGCGCGCACGGGATGGGACGCTCGCCCCCGTCCGGCCGGCCCGCATGCCGAGGGGCCGGTGTGCGCGCACGAGCACGAGTCGAACCCGGCCCCGGGCGGGAATGCCCCTTTTGCCCCCGCGGCGTGTGCCCCTGCATCGTAGCTGGCGCGGAGGAAGCTGGGCCACCTCGACCGCCCGGCCGGTCCAAGCCAGGGCAGATTGGGGTTTTCGCCCCGACGTTCGCGGCACCGGGCTTCAAAGGCAAGGCAAGGCTGCGACCCGAGCGCCCAAGCCACCAACCCCCATTGGGATTTTCCCTTTCTTCACTAGTGAGCGCGCCGTGAGAGGGAGGGAGAAGGCGCACCGCCGCTGCGTCGAGCTGAGGAGGAACGCAGCGCACCGGAGCGCCGCCGACGGGCCAAGGCCGGAGTCTGCAACCACCGTCAGGAGAAGAGGAGAGGAGGCCGTCTGCGCTTGGGGAGGAGCCGGACCGGGAGCAGGGACGTCTACGCCGCCGTGAACGTCCACGTCACCGAGAACACCTTCTCCACGCCACTGTCCACCCTCGAGCCGGCCACGACTACACCATCGCCCCAATGTGAGCACCACCGCAGCCATCTTCCTCTTTCCTCCCTCCTTGGTTTCTTCTCTGTGTGGCACCGGCGGCATTGGGGTGCGCCGTCGGGTGTCTTTGCCTGGATGTGAGCCTTCGAGCCGCAGCACTGCCGCCCCGCGATCGTGTGGCGCTCTAGGGCCATCCATGCCCCCGGGCCCGCCGTCGCTGTGCGAGGACCATCTGAGATCGCCGGCCTTCGAGTCGAGCTTGTTGTTACAGGGAACGCCGTGCGCTGCCGCGCCGCCTCGAGTCGCGCCCCTGGCTACTAGGAGGCTGCGCCGGGCGAGCGAGGTGAGGCCGCACGTGCTATAAGCACGGTTGTGGCCGCGCGCACACCCCCGCGTGCTCCATGCTAGGCCGCCGCCGCCCGAGCCGCGAGGGACGCCGCCGCGACGCGCCGAGGCCTCGGTGTGATTCTTGACCCGAGCTCGCCGTTGTCGTGCGTGCACATGCGTGTGGAGCCGGGCTTCGTCCCGTGCGGCTTCTTGCGGGGAGATAGGCATGGGCGTCGTGCCGCGATGCGCGCGCCGGCGGCGGCTCGAACCCGGCTACGGGTCGACGTGCCGCGCGCCGAGCGCGAGAACGCGAGCACGGGCGCCCGTCCGACCGGTGCACCCCGGCGTCGTGCCGCGACCGGGACGCGGGGCCCCGTCGCGTGCGTCCACCGGCGGGCGCGAAGCGCTCCAGCCGGGTGCCAACGTCGCGCAGCGCCGCCACCGGAAGCGCCTGAACTTTTGTCGAACACCTGGTGTGCAGGCGATTTCGGTGGAGCTAACTAAATGCTAAATGGGCCGTCGGCGTGATCTGGGCCTAAAGCCCAGCCGTCTTCTAGTAGGCCAACAGCACTGCACACAGAGATCTGGGACCTTCCCTGGACTTCAACCCGCCGAACTAACTGGGCTGCGCCCACTTAACTAACCGGTCCGAGCCCACTGGGCCACCAGCAGCCCAGTAACGCTTTCAGCCCATCTTCAGCCCACTAACCGAGGAGTGCTGACGTCATGCTGACGCCAGTAACTTTTTTAATTAAAATCTTTTTCCTTTTCCAGAAAGTAATTTCATAAATAATTTAAAATTGTTTTAACCTTTGAAAAATCATAACTAATTATAGGAAGCTCAGAAAAATATAAAACTAATTTCTATAATTTCGTAATTTCGAAACCTTGCTGATTGTAGGTAGTTTGAGCTCTTTTGGATCTTCTAAAAATTGGTTTTTATTTGGAGTTATTGCTTAGATGTGCACCGTATTCTTATATTCACGTCGAATCTCGTGCCGCAGACCCGAGCTTCGACCAGGAGGACGGAGGACCCCGAGTACACTGCTCTGGACAACAACTGCTTCAACGGCAACGAAGGTGTCATGTCACTCCCAACCATATAGATCCCATGTTGATAATTAGATGCTAGTGCTTTACTTTATATGCATTGCTCTGTTGAATTGCATAACCAGTTGATTAGCCATGCCTTGATATTTTGATGTACCCTGATTCCTTATTTTTCCTACTTCGAGACTAGCTACAGACCCCTAGTTAGTCCCATACCTCAACTATCCATACTTTTGTTGCTTGATTATGGATGGTATTCTGGGCTTGGACTGAGATGTGGGAGATCTCGGTGTGTTTCTAGCGTGCGTTCTGGGTGCGTATCCCCTTGATGTGTTTTGGCGGGGGCGAGCCGCTTGGTTACTGGTGAACGTCTGCCGAGGGAAGATGCGATCTGGCCTCTAACCCAAGGGGCGTGTCGTATGGGACGGAGATGGGGAGTGCTCGCTCTCGGCCCCTTAATGACCGATCGTCAGTTGACCTTGCTTCGGATGACTTTTACCGTACAAACCGCCCGCCTTGTATTGGGCGGGGGTGCAGGGTGAGACTTGTAGTGGATAGCATCCCTCCTGTAGGCGGCTCGGTGTGATCGTGTCGGGAGTGGGCTTGCTCCTCCTTAGAAGACTTTGCCCCGGCGAGGCCGGGGAAGGGTTCCACAGCTTCGAGGGACCTCTCGCGGGCAGTATGAGCTCTACCGCAGAGGCTGGGCCAGGCTCGGAGACGCAGGAGGGTACTATCCACTTACTTGGCCTTCAGTCGTATGGTAGGGCCTGGAATCGGTGACGGCCGGTTCCGGTCCTATTCGGGCGGGTACAGTTGTACAACCTCTTCAGAGTGTTAAACCTATAGCTATAGTCCATGTCCACTGGTTATGGACAGTCTTCCGATCTCTCACCTGACTAGCTACACTTCTCTTGTGCTTCTCTCTCTCCCCCGAGTGTGTGAGCCCGGCTTTGGCCCTTGAGATGTGGGGATAGGAGCAGGTGGGCCCCACATCGCAGATGAGAGTTGGGAACTGGATCGTGGTTGAGATCTAGTGCATTGGTGTGGAATCCTTGAGCGGGGTGTGGACCCCAGAGGTGTGGACCTCAGAAGCGTGAGCTTCCCCGAGGTGTTGACCTTAAAACTGAATTATGCTTACCTTGATCGTTGCTTTGCTGCTTTGCTTAAGCCTTCTACAGCCATAGTAGGGATAACTCATGCATAGTAGAATATACACCGCTTTTGCCTCTTTGTTGGGAAGCTGACATGACCTACCCGCTTATCGGGTAGACCCTGGAGTCTCTGACACAGAGCCGGACTACGACTTCGACAATGACGGATGGGTGGACTAGTGCTCTTCCTACGCTCGAGCTGCCTGCGGATTTGTAGTTCCTCGCGCTTTCATGGAGACGCTGCTAGACGTTTTATTTCTGTTTGATTCAGTCCCGACGGACTTGTACCCAGCATGTGCCGAATAGATGTACTCTGATTAATGTAATAATTAAATGTTGTACTTTACTTGTTTTGTTTTATCTTTCTGTATGGATTTTGGCATCGCTGAGACAGGGATTGCACGTGGTAGCCCTCCTGGGACTACCACCGAGGTGCAGAGAGTCGGGTTCCCGTCCGCGGAAACCCGGTTCGTTTCAGTTGGTACCAGAGCCATGCTTGACCGTAGGACGAGCCCTAGGAATGGTCGATAGCTTAGGAAGCCTTTTCTGAACCTTGAAACTTTATATAAACCCCTTGGCTTCCGTATGTATATATCTATACTTATATATATGCATTATCTTGATTTACTTTAACTAACTACCTTACTAACTACGCTCTAACAACGTTGTGCAGATGGCAGAGGAAGAGTGGATCCCCCTTGAGTCGGTCGGCAAATGAGCCGGAGGTTTCTGCCACCTTCTGAGGGAGTGCCTGGAGACAGTGGGAGTGGAGACGGACCGGGTCAGCTACGAGGGGAGGACCGTGGGGCCCCTGGACTAGTGTGCTACGTTCCTGACCGTCACGGTACCGGTGGACCCACGTGTGCCAGAGTTCAAGGGAGTCAAGGTGCACTGCTTCGAGTATTCCACCATGGAGGCACACCAGGTTTGCGCGCGCCGAGCACTCAAGGAGGTCTGTATCCAGCTTGGGGAGAAGCTTAAGGAAACCCCATTCAGCGTTCTTCCGACAAGGGTCTACGACCCGAGTCGCTGGGACACGTACGACCGAGCTCAGTACCTTGAGGTGACTTCAGAGGAGGAGGACAAAAAGATGCACATGGCCAACCGGTGCATCCTGGCTCAGGACTAGGCGCTCTACTGGGCGGACAGTGAGATCACTTACCTGAGATGGAGGTGGGACAGGTGTTTGCAGCTTGCTCAGGAGCTGGAGATGGAGAAGTTGGACTTAGCAGACCGACTGGAGCAGTCTCACCAGAGGAACAGTGAGTTGGTGCAGCTCGGGCTAGCAGCCGCCAGAGCTAGCGCAGAGCGGGATGCCATGAGGATCGCCACCCTGGAGGCACGACTGAGGACAGCACAGGAGCAGCACCGGGCCACAGTGGAGGCCACTCGCGTGGATAGGGAGAAGCTGGCAGAGACCAAGGACCTGTTGGAGTCGGTTGGAGCTGCAGCAGCTGACTACCAGGTGAGGGCGTGGGACCTACATGAGGAGAGTCGACACAACTACAACCACTTGTGCTACCTCAGTGGGTTGGTCTACAAGGAGAGGGACCGAGCTGCCAAGATCCGCACGGCCTGGAGCGTTCCGACCAGTAGAGGCTGAGGGAGCTGGAGGAGCTCTCAGCACAGCTACCGACGAAGAAGAGGCCTCGACTGCGAGCAGAGACATTTGAGCTACCCCCGACACTTCTTCCACGTCTACGCCCGTACCCGAGAGGCTCCCAGGACACAGCGGAGATGGACCGCGCTCTTCTGGACACCCGTGACTACTACGGAGGACCGGCGATCAGGATGTCGGGTTACCCAGGTGCTTACTCACCATCGTTCTACTCTGTTCCACCAGACTCCAGCCCAGAGGCACCCCAGAGCACCCCGTGACGAGAGTAGAGTTCTAGCAGTAGATCCTGAGATGTCTTAATGAGTTAGTTGTAGTGCTACCGCCCATGTTTTCATGTCTGTAGTACCTACCCCATGATGTACCATGCGTTAGCGTGATGTGTTGCCGTGTACCCTCGAAGGTCGTTGGAGTAAACCTCGAGGTACACCCCTTTTGTATGGTGGCATTGATTGAGTGACATGGATCTTCATGGGTTTCTTCGGATTTCATGCTTCTTACTTGTCTATTTGAAATTATCTGATTCTTAGCAGGATTACTCGTTTATAGTTAATAACCTTATTAATATTCTCCCTACCACTACTGAGTCTTGCAAATAGAACAGATGTCGGGAGCAAGGAGGTCCGGACGACTCCGGGCCCGTTTTGAGGAGGTCGCTGGGGACAACGGGGGGGGAGGGGGGAAGGATGCCCCTAACCCAGCAGGCGCGAGAGGTCACGGACGCCGTGGAGGTCACGCACCACGAGGAGGACTCCGTGGAGGCCGAGCAGGCCGAGGAGGCTGAGTCGGCGGGCGAGGACCCGTGTACGACGACGATGGAGCTCAGGAGAAGGAGCCCGAGCATGAGCAGGTACCCGAGCCCGAGGGAGGAGCAGGCCAGGCGTAGGGACACGAGGTGCCACCACCGCCACCTCCCCCAAACTTGGCCGACGTGATGGCAGTACAGACCCAGCTGATGCAGACAATCACCCAGTTGATAGCTCAGAACAACAACAACAACAACAACAACAACAACAACCACAGGGGTCAGCACCGCAACATGCCAGAGGCTTTCCAGAAGAAGGTTGAGAACTTCAACAAGCTGCGACCGCCAACTTTCGACCACTCTGCAGATCCGATGGACGCGGACAACTGGTTGCGAGAGATAGAGAAGAAGCTAGAGTTGACTGAGCTCACTGAGGAGGAGTGTGTGACCGTGGCCGTGCACCAGCTGATCGGCACAGCCAGTGCGTGGTGGGATAGCTACTGTGACTCGCACCCGGACCCGTTGCACATCGGGTGGGACGAGTTCGTGGAGGCCTTCAGGAGCCACCACATTCCAGAGGCCGTGATGGACAGGAAGGCTGACGAGTTCAGGCACCTCAAGATGGGAGGGATGTCAGTGAAGGAGTACGCAAACCGCTACCAAGAGCTGATGAAGTACGTGCCAGACGACACCGACACAGAGAAGAAGAAGGTTTACTGGTTCAGGAAGGGACTGCACAAGGGGATGGCACACCACTTGTCCGCGCACGACTGCCCGACACTTCGCTCCATTATCGACAAGGCACTGATCGTTGAGAGGTCGAGGCTCGAGTACTTGGAGGTCCGTGGAGGCAAGTCGAAGCGCACTGACCAGGTAGGACGCTCAGGTCCACCCTAGAGGCAAAGGACAGGTTACACTCAGGGCCACCAGACACAGCAGAGGCACCATGTCACTCAGTCACAGCCGCAGAGCAGAGCCAACCCAGGAGGGAGTGGAGGATAGAACAATTGGAGACCGAGACTACCACCGCAGTCAGCAGACAGAACTAAGGTGACTTGCTTCAACTATCGTCAGGTTGGGCACAAGTCGTTCGAGTGTCCGCAGCAGGTGCAACCAGGAGGTCACAACCGCAACTCTCAGTTCCAGACTCCAGCCAAGCCACCTGCACCAGGAGGACAACCACCCCGTACACAGCAGATGACCGCTCAGCCGCCAGCTACTCGAGGCCGCTTGAACCACCTCACCGCCGAGGATGCAGCAGCCGCACCCGACGTCGCACTTGGTGAGTTCCTTGTTGACTCAGTTTTGGCAACTGTTTTGTTCGATACTGGAGCTCAGTTTTCGTATATTTCTACCAAGTTTGTTAAAGAAAGGTCGTTACCAACTAAGCCTTGACCAAGGCCTATCTTGACTAGCTCTCCGCTAGGAGAGAAGAGGAGTACGTTAGAGTGCAGGGGAGTGAAGATGGTGTTTGAGGGGCAGCTGTTCACGGTAGACTTGACAATCTTGGAGTCTACCGGGATAGACGTGATCCTAGGGATGGATTGGTTGGCAAAGCACAACGGGATGGTCTCTTGCAACCCCAGATTCATATAGCTAGAACACCCCAGTGGGACAAAAGTGCGGATCGAACCACAGAGTCCAAAAACAGCTACAATGATGTGCAACATGAGTGGGAAGGAAATTGAAGAAATTCCAGTGGTTTGTGAGTTTCCGGATGTGTTTCCATAGGAGCTTACGGAGTTACCCCCAGACCGGGACGTGGATTTCCTGATTGAGCTGATGCCCGGAGCGGGGCTCGTTGCAAAGAGTCCGTACCGGATGTCGTCCGATGAGCTGGACGAGTTGAACAAACAACTCAAGAAGATGCTCGAGCAAGGGTTTGTTCGGCCGAGTGCCTCACCGTGGGGTTCACTTGTGCTCTTCGTGGAGAAGAAAGACGGTACCAAGAGGATGTGCATAGACTACCGCATGCTCAACTCGATGACGATCAAGAATAAGTACCCACTACCCAGAATCGAGGACCTGCTGGATAGGCTCAAGAAAGCAAAGTTCTTCTCCAAGATCGATCTGAGGTCAGGATACCACCAGATGAAGATCCGAGAGCAGGATATTCCCAAGACATCTTTCACCACGGTACGGCTTGTACGAGTTCGTGGTGGTTTCTTTTGGGCTGACCCACGCCCCTTCTTACTTCATGAACTTGATGAACAAAGTCTTCATGGAAGAGTTGGACAGGTTCGTGGTGGTGTTTATCGATGATATCCTGATCTACTCTGAGACTACGGAGGTGCACGAGGAGCACTTGAGGGTCGTGCTAGAGAGGTTGAGGCAGCAGAAATTGTACACCAAGTTCAGCAAGCGCGAGTTCTGGATGGAGAAGGTCGCGTTTCTGGGACACGTGTTGTCAGCAGATGGGATAGCTGTGGATCCATCCAAGGTCGAGTCAGTTACCAAGTGGAAGCAACCGTTGAATGTGACAGACGTCAGAAGCTTCCTTGGGTTGGCAGGTTACTACCGAAGATTCATAGAGAACTTCTCCAAGATCGCCAAGCCGATGACAGAGCTGCTTAAGAACAACACAAAGTTCGAGTGGTCAGAAGCGTGTGAGAAGAGTTTCCAGGAGTTGAAAAGGAGACTCACCACAGCCCCAGTGCTTACTTTGCTAGATATCAAGAAAGACTTCGTGGTCTACTGTGATGCTTCGAAGCAGGGACTTGGTTCTGTTCTGATGTAGGAAGGGAAAGTTGTGGCTTATGCTTCCAGGCAGCTGAAGAAACACGAGGAAAACTACCCAACACACGACTTGGAGTTGGCAGCTGTTGTGCACGCACTCAAGATCTGGAGACACTACCTGATAGGGCACAAGTGTGAGTTGTTCTCCGGCCACAAGAGCCTGAAGTACTTCTTCACCCAAACAGAGTTGAACATGAGGCAGAGGAGATGGTTAGAGCTGATCAAGGACTACAACGTCGAGATCAACTACCACCCAGGCAAAGCTAACGTTGTGGCAGATGCACTGAGCCGGAAAACATATTGCAACAACCTCATGGTGAGAGATAGGCAACCTGCCTTACATGAAGAGCTAGAGAAGCTGAGGATCGAAATTTTGGACCATGGTCAAGTCAATGAACTGCGAGTGACCTACGACCTGGAGGAACGAATCCGAACAGCTCAGAAATCGTGTGCAGAGATCAAAGCTTTGCGGGAACTGATGAAAGAGGGTAAAGCAAAGGATTACCGGATAGATGAGCAAGGCACCGTGTAGCTGAAAGAACGGATCTGTGTACTACAAGACAAGGCACTCCTAGAGCAGATCATGAAAGAAGCTCATGATTCGAGGTACTCGATCCACCCAGGCAGCACAAAGATGTACAAAGATTTAAAGACCAGGTACTGGTGGAAGGACATGAGGAGAGATATAGCTCACTACGTGGCCTGTTGCGACACTGTAGCAGAGTGAAGATCGAGCACTAGAAACCTGCAGGATTGCTTAAGCCGTTGGCAATTCCAGTTTGGAAGTGGGAGGACATCTCCATGGACTTTGTGGTGGGACTTCCCCGAACACCGAAGGGGAATGACTCGGTTTGGGTCATAGTGGATCGGCTGACCAAGGTGGCTCACTTTGTGCTGGTGAAAACCCAGTACGCCACCGAGAAGCTTGCAGAACTTTACGTAGAGCACATACTCAGACTACATGGGGCACCCAAGAGCATTGTATCCGATCGAGGCCCACAATTTGTCTCCAAGTTCTGGCAGAGCTTTCACAAGCTTATGGGCACCACCCTCAACTACAGCACAGCTTTCCACCCACAGACAGATGGGCAGACAGAGAGGGTTAACCAGGTTCTAAAGGACATGCTACGAGCGTGTGCACTCACCTATGGCACCGATTGGGAGAGCAGCTTGCCGTTTGCAGAGTTCTCATACAACAACAGCTTTCAAGCAAGTCTTCGGATGGTCCCCTTTGAGGCTCTTTACGGGAGGAAGTGCAGGACTCCTCTAGCTTGGTCTGAGGTTGGAGAGCGGACCCTCTTTGGGCCAGCAATCATAGAGGAAGCAGAGGAGAAAGTGGAGAAAGTTCGTGAGAACCCGAGGATCGCTCAAAGCCGTTAGAAGAGCTATGTCGACAAAAGAAGAAGAGAGTTGACCTTTGCAGTTGGAGACCGAGTGTACCTGAAAGTCTCACCGCTCCGAGGAACTAAAAGGTTCTTGGTGAAAGGAAAGCTTGCCCTGAGGTACGTGGGGCCGTACCCAATCACCCGAAGGATTGGAAGTCTAGCCTACCAGCTCGCACTATCCGAGACAATGGCACGGGTTCACCCAGTGTTTCACGTGTCACAGCTAAAGAAGAGCGAGAAGGCAGTGGAAGCAAAGCAAGTGCCTATGGAGTTGCTTGACCTGCAAGACACCCTTGAGTATGCAGAGTATCCTGAGAAGATCTTGGACCGAGCAGTCACAGAGACAAGAAGAACAACAATTCCCTTTTGTAAAGTGTTGTGGAGCAACCATAAAGAGCGAGAAGCAACTTTGGAGAAAGAGGCTGATCTCAGAAAGGAGTACCCTCACTTGTTCACGGAGGAGGTTGGAGTCTAAATCTCGAGGACGAGATTCTCGGTGGTGGGGGAGAATGTAACAACCCAGGATTTTAGGTGTGAATTTTTTGCGAAAATTTTAAACTTTTTGATTGGAATTGGGTGCTACCAATTTTCAAAACAAATTGCTAGCCCTCTCCTAAATTCTCCATCTTTTTGCCCATTTATAAAAACATAAATTCAAATTATGGTAAAATATGTGAGTTGGATTTTTCTAGTTTTATTTGGAAATTATTTGAGTGAAGTTTGAATTTGAAAAGTATTCAAATTCAAGTCAACTCATCCCAATCCTCTTTTTTCCTTCCCCCCCCCCCCCCCCGTCCCCCCGTCCGCCGGCCCGCACGCCGAGGGGCCAGTGCGCGCGCACGCGCACGAGTCGAACCCGCCCCGGGGCGGGAATCCCCCTTTTGCCCCCGCGTCGCGCGCCCCTGCATCGTAGCTGGCGCGGAGGAAGCAGGGCCACCTCGGCCGCCCGACCGGTCCAAGCCAGGGCAGATTGGGGTTTTCGCCCCGACGTTCGCGGCACCGAGCTTCAAAGGCAAGGCAAGGCTGCGACCCGAGCGCCCAAGCCACCAACCCCCATTGGGGTTTTCCCTTTCTTCACCAGTGAGCACGCCGTGAGAGGGAGGGAGAAGGTGCGCCGCCGCTGCGTCGAGCCGAGGAGGAACCCGGCACACCGGAGCGCCGCCGACACGCCAAGGCTGGAGTCCGCAACCGCCGTCACGAGAAGAGGAGAGGAGGCCATCTGCACTTGGGGAGGAGCCGGACCGGGAGCAGGGACGTCTACGCCGTCGTGAATGTCCACGTCGCCGAGAACACCTTCGCCATGCCACCGTCCACCCTCGAGCCGGCCACGACTACACCATCGGCCCAACGTGAGCACCACTGCGGCCATCTTCCTCTTTTCTCCCTCCTTGGTTTCTCCTTTGTGTGGCACCAGCGGCGTTGGGGTGCGCCGTCGGGTGTCTTTGCCTGGATGCGAGCCTTCGAGCCGCAGCACTGCCGCCCCGCGATCGTGTGGCGCTCTCGGGCCATCCATGCCCTCGGGCCCGCCGTCGCCGTGCGAGGACCATCTGAGAACGCCGCCCTTTGAGCCGAGCTTGTTGTTGCAGGGAACGTCGTGCGCCACCACGCTGCCTCGAGTCGCGCCCCTGGCTACCAGGAGGCTGCGTCGGGTGAGCGAGGCGAGGCCGCTCGTGCTATAAGCACGGCTGTGGCCAGTGCACAGCCCGTGTGCTCCATGGTAGGCCGCCGGCCAGCCGAGCGGCGAGGGGACGCCGCCGCCGCGCGCCGAGGCCTCGGGGTGATTCTCGACCCGAGCTCGCCGTCGTCGTGCGTGCACATGCGTGTGGAGCCGGGCTTCGTCCCGTGCGGCTTCTTGCGGGAGATAGGCGTGGGCGCCGTGCCGCGATGCGCCGGCGGCGGTGGCTCGAACACGGCCCTGCGGGTCGACGCGCCGCGCACCGAGCGCGAGAAACGCGGGCACGAGCGCCCCGTCCGGCCGGCGTACCCCGCCGTGCCGCGACCGGGACGCCGGGCCCTTTCGCGCGCGTCACCGGCGGGCGCAAAGCACTCCAGCCGGGCGCTAGCGTCACGCAGCGCCGCCGCCGGAAGCGCCTGAACTTTCGTCGAACACCTGGTGTGCAGGCGATTTCGGTGGAGCTAACTAAATGCTAAATGGGCCGTCGGTGTGATCTGGGCCTAAAGTCCAGCCGCCTTCTAGCAGGCCAACAGCACTGCACACTGAGATCAGGGACCTTCCCTAGACTTCAACCCGCCGAACTAACTGGGCTGCGCCCACTTAACTAACCGGGTCGAGCCCACTGGGCCACCAGCGGCCCAGTAATGCTTTCAGCCCATCTTCGGCCCACTAACCGAGGAGTGCTGACGTCATGCTGACATCATCAGCTTTTTTTTAATCAAAATCCTTTTCCTTTTCCAGAAAGTAATTTCAGAAACAATTTAAAATGGTTTTAACCTTTGAAAAAGCATAACTAATTATAGGAAGCTCAGAAAAATATAAAACTAATTTCTATAATTTCGTAATTTCGAATCCTTGCTGATTGTAGGTAATTTGAGCTCTTTTGGATCTTCTAAAAATTGGTTTTTATCTGGAGTTATTGCTTAGATGTGCACTGTATTCTTATATTCGCATCGAATCTCGTGCCGCAGACCCGAGCTTCAACCAGGAGGACGTGGAGGACCCCGAGTACACTGCTCCGGACAACGACTGCTTCAACAGCAACGAAGGTGTCATGTCACTCCCAACCATATAGATCCCATGTTGATAATTAGATGCTAGTGCTTTACTTTATATGCATTGCTCTGTTGAATTGCATAACCAGTTGATTAGCCATGCCTTGATATTTTGATATACCCGGATTCCTTGTTTTTCCTACTTCGGGACTAGCTACAGACCCCTAGCTAGTCCCATACTTCAACTATCCATACTTTTGTTGCTTTATTATGGATGCTATTCTGGGCTTGGACTGAGATGTGGGAGATCTCAGTGTGTTTCTAGCGTGCGTTCTGGGTCTGTATCCCCTTGATGTGTTTTGGCAGGAGCGAGCTGCTTGGTTACAGGTGAACATCTGCCGAGGGAAGATGCGATCTGGCCTCTAACCCGAGGGACGTGTTGTATGGGATGGAGATGGCGAGTGCTCGCTCTCGGCCCCTTAAGGACCGATCATCAGTTGACCTTGCTTCGGATGACTTTTACCGTACAAACCGCCTGCCTTGTATTGGGCGGGGGTGCAGGGTGAGACTTGTAGTGGATAGCGTCCCTCCTGTAGGCGGGTCGGTGTGATCGTGTCGGGAGTGGGCTTGCTCCTCCTTAGAAGACTTTGCCCCGGCGAGGCCGGTGAAGGGTTCCACAGCTTCGAGGGACCTCTCGCGGGCAGTATGAGCTCTACCGCGGAGGCTGGGCCAGGCTCGGAGACGCAGGAGGGTACTATCCACTTACTTGGCCTTCAGCCGTATGGTAGGGCCTGGAATCGGTGACAACCGGTTCAGGTCCTATTCGGGCGGGTACAGTTGTACAACCTCTGCAGAGTGTTAAACCTATAGCTATAGTCTGTGTCCACTGGTTATTGACAGTCTTCTGATCTCTCACCTGACTAGCTACACTTCTCTTGTGCTTCTCTCTCTCCCCCGAGTGTGTGAGCCCGGCTTTGGCGTTGTGCTATCTCCACTTCATCTCGTATACGTTGACGTTGGCTTCCTTCTGCGCAATTGGCCAGTATTAGAGGAGGTTGAACTCCCATATTGTGTCCTGGGCGATGGCACTTCCCTGAACGTTGGCAGTGTTAGCTGCGTTGTTGATGACGTTACCAGCGGCATTGGATGGAGCATTTTCCAGGGCATTGACTGCGGGGTTAGCTGGAGCATTAGCTGCAGCATTGGCAGCGGGGTTGACCGACTGCACAACTTCGTTTTCACCTCGTCCCTCTTCAGCCACGGGCTCAAGGGGACCCTGGCTTCGGTGTTGGTGGCGTGGATGTTCCGATCTTCTCCTGGAATAAGAAATTGCCATGGACCGACTGTATCCAGGGCTTCTTTCTTCAATCTGGGTAGCGGCGATGTGAACGTTAGATTGAAGACGTCGGACCGCCGGAGAATCTTTGAGGTGGTTTAGGGTGGCAAGAGCAGCTCCTAAGTTGGTTTGAGGAGAATTGTAAACTTCAAGGCCATCACGCTCAAAGTCTCTAAGGAGGTCTCTGGCACGTATTCAGTTGGCGCGATGTTGATTGTCGTGGTGTCGCTGCTGAGGGGCGGCTGGTGCCGCAAGTGCTTGTTGCCCGGCGTTGTCATTGATCTGTCCGACGTTGAGCAGTTGTTGACCTGGTTGTTGACATGCACCTGGGGCAGCAGCTGCAAGCTCTTGTTGTCGTCGAACAGCTCTGGCAGCGTTGGCGTTCTCACGCTCTTGGCGCTGCTAATCTGTCTCTCCATCTTGGGGTGGTACATCTGCAGAGACGACCAAGATCTCGCGATCTAGAGTCTTGAGTTCTTCTCCCGGATAGTTTGGGGAGATAGTCGGACAGGCCATCTGGAACGCGAGGTGGTCCGGAGACGACTCTCGATTCAGCTGGCGGTGATGAGTCGCGGTGAGAGGTCGACGAAGCTTCTTGAGGACACGGCACTGGCACGCCGTGTGTTAGGGATTCTCATGGATAGGGCAGGGCTCATCGAGGTGGTTCCTGCAGCTTCCACGATCTTGTGTGTGGATTCCAGATTCAATCTGGATCTTGCGCTTCGTGTAGTTGGATGCTACGTGAGCTGTGTTCCGCAAGCCAAGAGGCGTGCTGGATGGAGATGAGGTCCTGTGAGGGCGCTTGACGCGTTCGCAGACTTTGATCGTATCGGAGAGCATGCCTTCAACGCGATTGATTCCAGCGATTAGATTGCTAGGAGTGGGTAAGTGGGTTTCCGGCAACAGATCTGTTTCGATCTGATGGTCGGTGGTGACCGCGTTGCCTTCGATGACGAGGGCAAGCGACTGGAGCGGTCGATTTCGCCGGCATTGAGCCAAAGCAGATGTCGACAGGATTGGTGAGGATGTCCACCATGCTTTTCAAGAAGATGACGGCGTTGGTCGAAGCCATCGAGTTGCACGAAGAACCTTGATTCCTCCCCTACCTGGCGCGCCAACTGTCAGATGATGAGATCTAGACAGCCCACGGGGGTGCTAATCCCAGTGGTTTAGTTGTTCGGTGAGGCGGAATATAAGGCTAAGAACTCGAAGGTCACACATGAGTACGTGGAACACATAGAACACAGCGAGTTTATACTGGTTCAGGCCTCCGAAGAGTAAAACCCTATGTCTAGTTGTTGGTGTAGATTGCTTGGGGATTGTGTATGTTGTACAAGGGGTCACCTCATCCGCCTTATATTGGCCAGCGGATGAGGTCGGTTCCCAGAGTCCTGGTCGGTTACGACCAGGAGACCTAAGTCTACGTTACACATCTTGCCATATCATGTCGATATGCTTTAGTCGAAATCCACCGAGGTCTTGTCTTGTACGCCAAGTCTTGAGGTCGTGCTGAACTAGGTCATCTGGGGAATCTTCTGGAAGGTCTTCAGGAGGTCGTGTGGGCTACCAAGTAGGTCGGTTGGGCCCACTGATAGGTCGGAAGGTCTTCTGGTAGGCCGGACCCACTTGTCGGGGACGGCCGTGAGCCTGGTCGGTGGGGACCCAAGGGTACCCATGTCTCACAGGAGCCAGGTTCTGTCACCTTGGAGACTGAGAGGGACCTTCCCATGGTGAGCTAAGCTTGTGTAGTCCTTCCGTGTTCTGGATGCGACGGAGGACTAAGTCGCCAACGTTGAAGGAGTGTTCCTTGACGTTGCGATCATGGTAGCGTCAGATACCATCGAGGTATCTTGCTGATTGGACGAGGGCGGCGCAGCGAGCTTCTTCGAGGCCATCGATGTCAACTCGTCTGCTGTCTTCTAAGATGTCTTCGTCGTACTGTTCTACTGCCGGAGATTCCCACATCACGTCGGCTGGTAGAATAGCTTCGGAGCCATAGACCAGGAGGTAGGGCGACTGCCCTGGCCACTTGGTAGGTTAAGTACGAAGCCCCCAGAGTGTGTTGGGTAGTTCCTTGATCCACTTGCCTCCTTTGGTGTTAGCTGCGTCGTGCAGTCACCTCTTGAGGGCGTCGAGTACCATCCTATTAGCGCGCTCGACTTGTTCGTTGGCGCGGGGGTGGGCGACTGAGACGTACTGAACGTTGATCCCGCTGTTCTCATAGTACTCCCAGAACTGGTGGTTGTTGAAGTTGGAACCCAGGTCTGTGATGATGCGATGGGGTAGCCCGTAGCGATGCACGAGCTCATCCAAGAAGTCGAGTACTCTGTCGGCCTTTGGGCAGGTGATCGGCTTGACTTCGATCCACTTGGTGAACCTGTCGATGGCCACCAAGACCCTGCTGAATCCTCTTAGCACAGTTAGCAGAGGCCCAATCATGTCGAGCCCCCAACAGGCAAAGGACCATGTTGGTGGTATGGTGACTAGCTTGTAGGCCGGGACGTGTTGTTGCTTGGCGAAGTATTGGCACCCTTGGCACTTTCTGACGAGTTCTTCGGTATCACTCAGAGCTGTGGGCCAGTAGAAAGCCCGTCGAAAAGCTTTGCTCGGCAACGTGCGAGAAGACGCTTGATTGCCGCAGACGCCTTTGTGGATCTCCTCCAAGATGTCCTTGCCTTCTTCCCGAGGTAAGCACTTCATGAGTACTCCAGAAGTGGCACCCTGCCTGTAGAGCTTGTCTCCGACTACTACGTAGGCTTTGGCTCGACGGACGAGTTGTTCTGCCACATTCTTGTCGGAGGGAACCTTTTGCTCACGGAAGTAGTCGATGAAGGGTTGTCGTCAGTCGATGTCGATCATCATGACCTCCTAACCAAGCTATGATGGTGTTGTATCAGTGGTTGTGGGTGCCGACTCCGGGATGGATGGCGCATGAAGCTCGTGGACGAAGACTCCGACAGGTACTTTTGCGCGAGTAGAACCAAGCTTCGACAGGACATCCGCTGCAATGTTGTTGTCGCGGACGACAGGTGGAACTCGAGACCGTAGAACTTGTTCTCGAGTTTGCGGACTTCCAAGCAATAGGCATCCATGTTCTCCTTGTTGCGATCCCAAGACTTGTTGACTTGGTTGATGACCACCGCGGAGTCGCCGTAGACCAGTAGCCACTTGATGCCTAATGAGATCGTGAGACGGAGCTCATGCAGTAGAGTTTCGTACTTGGCTTCGTTATTTGAGACCTTCTAGAAGATCTGTAGGACGTACTCGACTTGTTCACCCTTTGGAGAGATCAGGAGTACCCCTGCACCTGTGCCCTCGAGCTTAAGTGAACCGTCGAAGTACATCACCCAATGCTCTGGCTGCTCGGTTGGAGTTGGTAGCTGATTCTCCCGCCATTCTGCCATGAAGTCGACTAGTGCTTGAGACTTGATGGCGGTGCGTGGCTTGAAGTCGATGTTGAGGGCGCCGAGTTCGACTGCCCATTTGTAGATTCTTCCAGTAGCATCTTGATTGCGCAGAATGTCACCAAGCGGGTAGTCAGTGATGACGGCGTCGAGTACTCCTGGAAGTAGTGTTGTAGCTTCCGCGAGGTGATAAGCACTGCATAGAGTAGCTTTTGTACTGGCTGGTAGCGTGCCTTGGACTCTGACAGGACCTCTCTAATGAAGTAGACTGGCCGCTGGACTGGGTAGGCGTGGCCATCTTCCTACCGCTCGACAACGATGGCAGTACTGACCACGTGAGTAGTCGCAGATAGGTAGAGCAGTAGCTGCTCCTTTTTGCGAGGAGCCGTGAGGACTGGTGGTTTGGACAAGAAGTCTTTAAGCTGCGCCAGAGCTTGGTCAGCCACTGTGGTCCACACGAACTCTTGGTGCTTGAGTAGTTTGTAGAAGGGGAGCCCCCGTTCTCCAAGCCTCGAGATGAATCTGTTCAGGGCCGCCATGCACCCGGTCAGCTTTTACACATCCTTGATGCAGGTGGGAGCTTTCATGTTGGTGATGGCGGAGATCTTCTCGGGATTGGCTTCGATGCTGCGATGGCTGATGATGAAGCCAAGCAATTTCCCTGAGGGTACGCCAAAGACACACTTATTGGGGTTGAGCTTCCACTGGTATTCTCGCGGGGATGCGAAAGTCTCTTCAAGATCGGCGATGAGCGTGTCGGAGTTTCGGGTCTTGACGACCACGTCATCCACGTAGGCTTCGATGTTCTTGTTGAGCTACTTCTTCAAGCAGGCCTGGATAGCTCCTTGGTAGGTGGCGCCGGTGTTCTTCAACCCGAACGACATCGTTGTGTAGCAGTAGGTGTCGAACGGGGTGATGAATGCGGTCTTCTCCTAGTCTTCTTCCTTGATAGCGATCTGGTGGTACCCGGAGTAGCAGTCAAAGAAGCAAAGCAGGTCGCAGCCCACTGTGGAGTCGATGACTTGGTCAATCCGCGACAACCCAAAGGGGTTCTTGGGACAGTGCTTGTTGAGGTCGGTGTAGTCGACGCACACCCTCCACTCATTAGTATTCTTCTTTCGGATGAGGACGGGGTTTGGCGAGCCACTCAGTTGAAGACTTCACGGATGAAGCCGGCTGCGAGTAGTTTGGTGAGTTCCTTCTTGATGGAATCCCATCGGTCGCCAGCGAAGCGGCGGAGGTTCTGTCGCTTGGGGGTAGCTTTAGGGTCGACGTTGAATGAGTGCTCGATCAGTCTCCTGGGCACCCCTGGCATGTCTGCTGGTTTCCATGTGAAGATGTCTTGGTTAGCCCGGAGGAAGCTGACGAGCGCGTCTTCCTATTTCGGGTCGAGACCTGCCCCGATCATGGTAGTCTTGTTGTTGTCGTCTGTCCCAAGGTCGATGGCCTTCACTTGCACTTCCTCTGATGGTTGAGGCTTGTTGGTTGTGTCGGTCTTCTCTGGGATCTCAAGTTTGGTTGGAGCGAGATTCTTAGATGCAGCGAAGATTTCCATCATTGCATTGGGTACTTGGTTGGTCATTGCGAGTTCCACGGCTTCGGTGTCGCAGTCGAAGGATATCTTCAAGTCCCCTTGTAGTGTTAGTACTCCGGTAGGGCTTGGCATCTTGAGTACCAAGTAGGTGTAGTGGGGTACCGCCATGAACTTGGCAATAGCTGGTCTACCGAGGATGGCATGGTAGAAGGTTTCAAAGTCCACAACCTCGAACTTGATGTACTCGGTGCGGTAATTCTCCCTTATGTCCCCGAAGGTAACTGGCAGGACCACTGAGCCTAGTGTGATAGCCGCGTTACCGCGGACAATGCTGTAGAAGGGTGACGCACTCTTGGTGAGCATGTCGGTGATGTCGAGCCTCATCTTCTTCAAGGTCTTGGTGAAAAGGACGTTGAGCCCGCTTCTGCCATCGATGAGTACCTTGTTGAGTCTGGAGGCCGCGACTACTGGTTTCAGGACGAGTGGACAACGTCCTGGCTCGGAGAAGCTTGTCCATTGATCCACGCGGGAGAAGGTGATGGGTACCTCCGACCACCTTAGAGGTGTCGGCACCGCTGGTTCAATGTTCAGGACTTCCCGTCTGGTGGCCTTCTGAGACGTCTAGTGGGTAGTCTGTCGAAGAGGACGTTCACCGTCTTGTCGGGTTCCTAGAAGTCGTTGTTGCCTTCATCGACTTTCTTCTTTCCCTTCTTGTCGTGAGAAGGCCGTGGGTCTGGTGTATCTTTGAGCACTCGCCGGAGTTGGTAGCACTGCTCAGTGGTGTGGTTGCCCTCCAGATGCCACGGGCACTTCTCTTTGATCAAGTCTTTGAAGCCACCAGAAGTCTTTTTTGAGTTGTCCTTCGCGAGGTGTTGTATAGACGCGACTGTGTTGTCTGACTTGAGCTTGCAGTTAGGACCCGAGTAGTTATTGTTGTTGCGACCCCCTAGTCCTTGTTGTTGTTGTTGTTGTTATTGTTGTTGTTGTGGCCGCCCGTGTTGTGCTTGCTCTTGCCGCGGATGGAGTCGTACTTGGCGTTTGCCTTGTCCTCTTCGTCGGCCCATGATGTGATCATGTCCTTGAGCTTGGTGATAGAACTCGATCGGCGGCGACCGAAGTCCTCGAAGGTGCGACGATTTTAGAGTCTGTCTTAGAAGAGATTGATGACCTTCTTGTCGGTGACATCGACTACGGTCGTGTGCTTGTCGAAGAAGCGCCGCATGTACTGGTGTAGTGTCTTAGCCTTACTCTTGTTTGACCATTCCAGGTCCATGCGGGTACCCGAGCACCCCATGGCGCCCGTGAAGTTGCTGGTGAACTGAGCCTTCAGCTGGTCCCATTCATCGATCGATTTCTTGTCAAGCGACTCGATCCAGGTGAGTGGGGCTTGATCCAGGCAGAAGGGGAAGTAGAGGCACTTCGTATCGTTGTTGCCACTAGTGTTTTCAATGGATAAGGCATATCACCTGAGCCACTCAACTGGGTCTTACTTCGCGTCGTACTTAGTGATCCCGAGAGGTTTAAATTTCTCAGGAAGGAGCAGATCGTGAAGTCACGCGGAGTAGGCGGGGAAGCTGTCGCTGTCGCTGTCGCTTGCTACAGTAGCCTATTTGCGACAGATCTCCTCGATCCTGTGGCGGGCGTCGTAGCCGCCGCGTGAGTTGCTGGTGGCGTAGCTGTTCGCGTGGCCTCAGTCTCCACGATTGTCACCTCCACCAGCTCTTCTGCCAGCGCCGTGTGATGAGCTCCCATCACTGCTGCCACCACCACCGCCGTCACCGCGACTAGCGGCGGCGTGGCTACCACCAACGCTGCCCTGGCTGTTGCCGCCCTGGGAGGGTCCTCCAGCTGAGGCCCTAGAGCGGTTGAGGTTTGGTTGTTGTTCTCCACGAACACGGTTGTGTCTACCGTCTGTCGGGCTGCGACTAGTAGCTTCGTGATGTCTGGCTTCATGAGTTCTGACGGGGGGGTACTTGGGTGACCCTGTTGTCGGCCATCATGAAGTATGCGTCCTTAGCAAGCTTGGCATTGACCTCACTCGCGCGGATCCCCTAGGCCTGCCGTGCTATCGTGGTGATAGACATGAGGCACTTCTCAAGAGTGGTGTCCACCCGGTTGGCGACTTCCAGAGCCTCGTTGAGGTTCCGGATTGGGAGAGCCTCTCGGAGACATCTACGACGTTCATTCCGCTTTCTATTGCGGTCACACCGAGCGTTCTTGTCATCGGCGGTCTCGTCAGGAGGCGTGTTGGTGGACACCTCATTTTCTTAGATATTGTCAACGTACCGGTCGGGTCGAGTTTCCGAAGTCTCAACGTCGCCGGAAGCCATGAAGACTTGACGATCAGGAGTGCAGAGACCATAGTCAGTAGTCGCCACCTCGGTTGAAGTATACTCCTCGTTTGGAGCCAACGGGGTCCCCTCCTAGATGGGAAGTGTGTCGAGGTAGGCGACACAGTGTGACTTGTCGTCCGTCAGGTCTTCTAGCAGAAGTAGATGTAATGACCAGGCTCGTAGGAGGGCCTGACAGCGGTTCCTTGGTTGTGTTGATCGCGGACTCAGGCTCGGTTGGGTCCGACCCGAAGTCGAACTCGTATGAAGAGTCAGAGTAGTAGCCAGATGCGGGATTGGAGTTCGAGGAGTAGTCGGAGGCGATCTCCTTGCCAGCCCGGCGTGCAGCGAGAGCTTCCGCATGGGCCCTACTGGAGTTGCAGAGGCCATATGGGTAGTGCTCGTGCAGTGGGGCCGTCTCTCACGATGGCTCAAGAGCCGACTCGCGTGCGATGACCCAGGGAGACGTCGAGTTTGAGTTGGAGGCGGATCCAAACTCAAAGTCGGCGTGTTGGTTGTACAGCGAAATTTCACCGAATTTTTCGGCGAGCGTGCCCGTGACGACCTCAGGGAGTGTCATGAGCCCAATCTTTGGGTTCAGGGTCATGGTGAGGTGGCGCTGGAAGGACCCAGCACCGTTAGCGATGCAAACCTAGGAACTGAAGACGAAAGTGTCGCCGCGGTTGAGAGCGGCGGTTGGCTTGATGATGATGGAAGTCGTCGAGTTCGCCATGAGATCTTCGGCGACATCTCCTACCTGGCGTGCCAGCTTTAAGTGTTTTAAACCGGCAACCTACCAAGGGGAGTACCTGAGGTAGATGAATGTGGCCTCACCGAGATCGGTAACTCGAAGGAAGAGACATGTGGCACACAATTTAGACTGGTTCGGGCCGTGAGGTGCGTAATACCCTACGTCCTGTATGTTGTGTAGCTCTGGATTGATTGGGTGTGTTTACAAGATGATGCGGATGATGAAAGAGGGGTCCCTGCCTCGCCTTATATAGCCCGGGAGGCAGGGTTACAAGTCGGTTTGAGGGAAGAGTACTAGTTGTGTACGGTTAGGAGTACTTTACATGGATCCGGACATGCGCAACTTCCTAACCGAGTACTATCCCTCTATAGTCCTTGCGCTCCACGCCAGCAGGTGCCATGTAGCACAAGTCGAGTAGTCCTAGGGGCCCACCGAGTAGTCGGTCCTGGTACCCACCTGAGTAGTGGGCCTAGGGTTGTCCATACGACAGGGCCTCCGAGGAGTAATAACCTACGTCTAGTGTCGAGCTGTTGTGTTCTTAAGCTAGGAACATTTTTAGTAGGGGTTACAAACTAGTCGGGAGAGGGTATCGAGCCCAAATCCCTGTGGTGTTAAGCACTCGGTTCGTCAGTCTTTGTGACGGTAGCCCTCCTCTCCCTTTTATAGTCTCAAGGGTGAGGGGCAAAAGAGGAATACAAATATGTGCTACAATCCTTCGTAGTTGGGAGGTCTTCTCCCATGTCGTTGTCTGCCAGGAGGCATTGAAGGGTGTTGAGCTGTGGTGGAGCCTGTGGTCGCCGCGTGTCCGGGAGGCACTGTTTATTCTGGGTACTTGGCGCCTTCTCCGAGTTCTTCCGTGAGTGACTCAGCTCCTCTTGAGCATGGATTAGGCCCGCCATGTTACGACCTAAAAGTACATAGGTGTCGCCCGTAGAGGGTGCTTGAGTGCTTTTGATGGGGTTGGCGTGCTGCAGAGGTCGGACGGGACAGCACGTTGGGAGCTGCGCGGGCGAACGGTGCAGCATTACAGCTCTTGTCAGAGTCGGCCGTCCGCGCGGGCCGCCAGCTGGGGCGTTTGCATGGCGTGGAGAACTGGAGCCATGCGTGTCGTCGCGGGCGCGGGGGGCTCGAGCGTTAGGGCAGCACCACGTTCGTGTGGAGCACCGGATCCCACACTCCGACCTTCATGTGTGGGCCCCGCCTTAGTCAGAGACGGAAACTACTCGTGCGAACGAGTAGTCGGAGGCGGAGACTCCTCGTGCGAGTGAGTTGTCGGAGGCGAGGCGAAAAGTTCTCATGCGAGGTGGGAAGTCCTCGTGCGGGACGAGAACTTGTCGGGCGAGGTGGAGCCTTCTCGTGCGAGGCGGAGACTCCTTGCGTGGGACAGAAACTTGTCGTGCGAGGCGGAGGCTCCTCGTGCGGGACGGAAACTTGTCGTGTGTGGCGGAGACTTATCGGGGAACCCACCTACTAGTCGGAGATGGGGAGTCTTGTCAGTGAGGGTCTTGACGAAGATCTATATCCTTCCCTGTCCTGGATCTTAGCCTTGACGCTTTCAATGGTATCAGAAGACTCCACCTCAAGGGTGATTATCTTGTCACTTAAGGGGTCCTAATCCAGACTCTCGTCAATTACAAACAAAAATAGTGAAAATAATCTTGTTAGAGCCCATCCAAAATTGTTGTAGTCCCAATGAATTAGTAGTTCCCAACCACGGGTGGAGTGAAATCCAACAAAAAATCAGTAAATAAAAGAATACAAATTATGTCTATATCTTTTTATAAAGTCTAATGGAGCTCCTGAAATATCATGAAACTTCAATTAACTCCCTCATGCCTTATGTGGCGCGACGTAAGCCAGCTGACGCGGTGCCACATGAGAAAAACTGCCTTAAAATCACCTAGGGAGGTAAATCGATCGGTTTCAATAGTTCAAGGAGCACAAGCATTTAGTTTTCTATTTAGGGAAGAAAGATAACTTTCACATAAGTTGAGAGTGGTAATATGGATTTTTCCTTTATCACTTGATAATGGGAATTTAACGCCCCATTATACTTAACTTGGGCCGTTTTATATAGGCCATAAATTGGGAGCTGCTCGAGTTTTTTAGTTTTTATATTTTTTCATGATTTTTCAAAAATATATGCTGAATCCAAAAAATTTCAAAAATAGCCTCCAACTGTCATTTAAAAGGGTGGTTGAGCCCAACCTCCACCGTAAATGGTGGTTGGGAACCGTTGTGTAGCACCCCAACCACCATTTATGGTAGCGGTTGGCCCCAACCGCCCTTTTCTATGGTGATTGGAGTCTACTTTTGAATTGTTTTGAATCCTGCATATACTTTTGAAATTGTGTGTGTGTCTATATATATATATAAAGAAAAATTCCGCTGCTCGACGACTAGACGTCAATACACACTTCCCGACTTTTTTTCTAGCCCGGATTTCTTTTTGTGTTGCACAGAGTAGTAGTTATAGTGTACTATTGATATTTGCTAGGGAACCATAACTCTGCTACTTCTTAGGATTTCAGGATGTTGTCAGCCCATGGATCTTTGCCAAAAACAGCAGGCGCCATTATCGCTTGAACATTGCAATGCCCCTGTAGAGACCATCGAGACGCTTTTTTTTAATAAAGATTGACACGCATATTTCATTTTGTGTTGTGCAGAGTAGTTACGGTGTACTATTGTTATTTGCTAGATGAACCATAACTCTGCTACTTGTTGCTTTGCCTGAAATTGCCATGTCAGTGTGACTTAGTAGCCCCAAGTAAGCAAAATTTGCGACGTCCATGTATCCCTCATGAGTTCTTTTTTGATACAAAACCCCTCACAAGTTCGATGACTACCCAAACTTTAACAAGGAAATTGAACTTTCGCCTACACGTGTGCGCAACAGGCACTATATTAATATCGTCTAGTTTATCAGCGTAATTTTCTCGCATTAAAAGTCGTCTTAGCTTTGAACCAGGTGCAGCGAAGATGCTTTGCAGGCTCCTTGTGTTCACACGCCGAGACACTTTACAATTGTGACGGAACCTCTGATAAAACGGAAGAGAGGGAGTACTATCTCAGAACATGCAGTGTGAGTGCCTTTTCTTTAAACAACCTGGATCGCAATTTAAAAAAGGCACTGCAAACAATAGAGAACAACAACATCTCGCTCTGGATTTGGGATAATGCATGCTACCGAGTTTTTTCCTTTAAATAACAGAGTAAAAAGGAAAATAAAAAGAGCTGACAAGAGTGGGATTTTACCCCACGTCAATTTTTTTTTAGAAAAGACACCGCAAACAATAGAGAACAAGAAAAACATCTTGTTGTGGATTTTGGGGCAATGCAACCTATAGTAATAAAAAGGACAAAAAAAAGCTGACAAGAGTGGGATTGAGGATTTTGGGACAATGCAACAGAGTAATAAAAAGGAAAAAATTAGATGCCGAGAGTGGGATTTGAAGCCACGCCCTTCCGGACCAGAACCTTAATCTGGCACCTTAGACCAACCCAGCCATCCCATCTTCTGTTAACCTGGTTGTACAGTAGCAGATTAGAACTTAGTTTACAGGTCACACATCCCTCGTGATTGCGGGCCTGTCCATCACCCCTCACCCGTATCGTGTGGGCGCGTGCGCAGAAAAGCAACACCAGCACACACCAAAAACACGATCCCCAAGCTAAAGCCCCTCAACTACTCTCCTATATAAAACCTCCGAACAGCACGTAACACATATAATCCCCACAGGCCACAGCGATCAAGATAATCGTCGTCACTCGACGAAGCACACACACGGCGATCATGGCCACAGCGACGACGGCCGGCGCCGGCTCCCTCCTCGTGCTCCTCTTCGTGGCGCTGGCCGGCGCGACCGCAAGCGTAGGAGCTAGCGCCACCACCGTCCTCGCGTACTCGAGCGGCGACGATGACGGCAGCAGCATCAGAAGCAGCAACGAGGCGGCGCTTCTGACGCCGAGGCCGCCGTCCCCGGGGGAGCTGAACGGCTTCATGCAGTGCCTGATGGGGTGCTTCACTCAGGTGTTCGGATGCTCGTTCGGGTGCATGGGCAAGCAGGGCGCCGACCTACCGCTCTGCATCATCAGCTGCGACCAGAAGAGCGTCGTCTGCATGATCCGCTGCGGCCTGTCGCCGACGCCGTCCCCGTCGCCGCCCAAGCCCACGCCACCGGCGCCCAAGCCGCCGTCGCCCAAGCCACCCAAGCCGCCCACGCCCAAGCCGCCCACGCCCAGGCCACCGACGCCCACGCCGCCCGCGCCCGCGCCGCCGACGCCCGCGCCTCCCGGCCCGCCCTACACCCCTCCGTACGCCGTCACCGGCGGACGCAAGACCGCGGCATCCGCCTAAATATGCCCACGACCTATCAGCCAGTCCATCGTACAAGTATATATATATACTCCGTGGCATTATAGCATACATTGTATTATAATAAGAATTGAGGGCAATATACTGATCTATGCTACCAAAAGATCTAGCTTAATAATTTATTATTAACTGGATCGTTTATGCAGCTGGGATGTGCACAGCGTTAGTGATCCCAGAATGCAGGGCATATTATTGAAGGGTCAAGACTAATGATCCTTATGTAATATGAGTAGATTTATACCCGAAAAACGATCAATGTACTTTGATCTTTCAATATTCAAATGTAACATATGCATCTGCAAGTATGAAAATTTATGCAAGAATTTATGTTGTTATTATATGTAATCATGTACGTCGCGCATCACTCTCCATCCCCCCAAACTTGGAATTGGACTTCTGTTAAGAAGGCTTAATTACTGCACAAAATCAGGCCAAGGAAAATAGTTAGTTCCAGTTCCGACAGCCATTGCCGTCATCTTGCACCTATGCCGTCGTTGCCGGTACTGGTACAACCGTACAAGCCATGTCAACAGTTTTCCAAGTGCCCGGATTACCTCGTCCAAGAGTGAATCTGCCGTGACCAGTCAAGGCTGGCTGCATCTCAGTGTGGAGAATAGCAGGAACTTCACAGGTGAAGCGATTCTTCAGCAAGAAATGGATTGATGAACTTCCGTTTATATATGTGGCACAACAACAACAACCGTCCTGACCGGAACAACATATCAAATTGTAACTTAATTAACCAGCGATTTGTTCTTATTACTAGCCCTGTTTGCTCCATTCACTTGCCGAGGTATATATATACTACAGAGTATACACGATCTGGAATATGTAACATGCACAAATTTGTCAACATCTCAGGCGAACCAACTGTTAACACCCAAATTTGGCAAGAGCCGACTCGGGCCAGGCAGGCCGGTTAGACCGGATCCCAGGGGCGGTCTAACCGGATGTCCTGTAGCCAGTCCGGCACGAAGGTGCCAGGCGGTCTAACCGCCCCCCGGGGGGGGCGGTCTAACAGGGTCTCCCCGATTTCGGGTAGAATTAGGAGTTTATCTTGATTCCGAGTTGTAAGGTGCTATTTGCAGGGCAAGTCCTCCCACTCTATAAATATAAAGGGTCGTGGCCGATTGAGACCTATCGTCTAATCGTCATTATCAATTTTACTCTATTTTCTCCAAACCTAGCTTTTCCAACCTCCATTGCTCTCCTCCTTCGTCGCCACGGCGGTTGAGGGAGTTCTGAGTGACCTGCCGATCTCAGGACAACCCTAGGCGCACTGTTCCCGACGGGGTCCCCCCGGAGCAGCGAATCTAGGTTTTCGACGTGCCTCCTGTCCAAGGCGGTTAGACCGCCCCCCAGGCGGTTAGACTGGCACGTGCTGGGAGGTTCGGCGAGTGGATTTTTGACGACCGCGCAGTCTAGCGCATTCATGTATTTGACCAAGAAAAGCGTCAACACACTTTTGGCGACTCCGCTAGGGAATAGATCTGGTTTCACAACCGATCTTTCGATTTTTGCATGGGATCATAGTGCGACATTGACAAGAAAAATGTGATCATGATGAATATCGAGGAACTCAGTGAGGAAGACCAGAAAAAAGTACACGGAGCTGCAAGAGTACATCAAGCAGCAATTTCTCTCTGGCGCCAAGAAGGATCATTCAGGTAAGGTGACACTCAATCAAGATTTCGAGTTGCCAGCGATCAAACTGAACAAGGACAAGGTTGAGGTAATACTCAGTGTAAGTCAAGCATCCCCTCTTGATCTAGTTACGCAATTATCTGCTGTTACTGATAAATTTGAACGTGCGTTTAACGATCAGAGTAGTTTGGTTGCTAGTGTTGTTACTTGCCTTGAAAAAATTGAGGGTAAGCGTGTTATTAATATATCTAATGACGGTATCCCTTAAGTAGATTCACAAGGGGTTCTGCATTCGACCACGTCGGCAGCACTGGAAGCTTCACCTGAAGCTCCTCTGTACGGTATGCCGACGGGGTTTTATCCGGAACAAACACCATTGCCTAAGCCGACCCCGGTTAGACCGCCCCCTGGCCCGGTCTAACCGCCCTGTCTGGCCAGATGGTAACGGTTCCGGATGAGCTGTTGCCTTTGTCGATTGTGCCTAATACATTGGTTCAGAGTCAAAATAATGCTTATGGTACTGTTCCACCAATGTATAGCACAATAGCTCACACATCACCACCTATCCCTAATGTTGCTCCATCTTATGGTGTACCTAATGATGTGTTTACTGACTTGCATCGCATGCAAAATCCTAATCAACCCCTGTGAGTAACTAAAGAACAGCTGCAATGCAATCTCAGTTAGCTGCTAGGAGTGAATTGGCTCAATTTAAGGAAGCGATAGCTAACATGATGAAAAATAAACTCGGCGTTGATATGGGTAATACTAGGTTGTATCAAAGACTATATAGGGCCGATTTTGATTATGTGGCTTTTACCCCGGTTGGCATATACTTGGTTTTGTTAAATTTAGTGTTGACGATAACCGTGCAACCTGGGAACACATTAGTCAATATACTGCTCAACTAGGTGAAGTTGGTATCTTTAATTCTTTAAAAGTTCGCTTATTTTCATTGTCCTTGACTGGTACCGCTTTTGCTTGGTTCTCTTCGTTAGCTCCCAACTCTATTGATTCTTGGGATCAACTAGAGCAAAAGTTTCATGATCACTTCTTTAGTGGGAGCTACCAACTAAAATTGACAGATTTAACATCGGTTAGACAAAATAAAGAGGAATCGGTTTCTAATTACCTTAAGCGCTTTAAAGAAGTTAAAAACCGTTGTTTTAATTTGTCTCTCACTGATTCTGACCTTGCTGATCTTGCCGCTAGAGGTTTAAGACCTGCTATTAGGAATAGATTAGAAGGTGTGAAATTTTATACGCTTGCTAATGTGCTTGTCAGAGGTATGGCACAAGAATTAAAACTGAATAAAGAAAAAGAACACTCTAAACCTCGTCGGTCTAATATACATATGATTGAATATGATTCCGATAGTTCAGACGACGAGAATGAAGTGTATGTTGCTGAATTTGTGTGGCCTTCAAATTCTAAAGCTAGTTCTTGTGCATCTCTTAAGTCGGCTACTAAAGGTCGGCAAAAAGAATTAAAATTTACTTTTGATGTTTCTAAATGTGATCGTATTTTCAATGAATTACTTAAGCTTGGAAACATTAAAATATCTCATACTATGCCTCCACTTGATGAAATTAAACGACCTGCATACTGTAAGTTTCATAATTTTTATTCTCATTCCACTAACGATTACAATGTGTTTCGTCGTCAGATTCAATCGGCCATTAATGAAGGTCGTTTGATGCTTCATGATATGCAAGTGGATAAGCAACCTTTTCCCATCAACACCATGGAGTTGCAGCAGCCCAAGATCTTTGTTCGGCTGCATCAAGCCGAAGCTACTAAGGGCAAGAACGTGATGGTCGGGGAAGCTAAGCCCGATTTGAGGGGAAAAGAGTTGACAAGAGAAGTGGCATATGAAACGACCCCTGATGGTAGAGAAATTTTCAAGATTACTGTCAAAGCTTCTGGACATGGGGGCAAGGTCCACGCCGTTTGGTCAACAAACAACCGAGCCTGTCCTGGACAGGGCGGTTAGACCGGGGAAACAGGGCGGCCAGACCGCCCCTGCACATGGTCGCCCAAAGATGCTTGTTCCGAAGCGACCTGAGATAGGAAACTGAAAGCTCAATGTGGCAAAGAATCAGCGAAGCATTCCAAAGCCAAAACTCATGTTTGATATGCTATTTGAGAAATATTCCAAACAAAAGGCCGTTACAAGTGATCGGCCAGTAAAAAAAGGATGAGATCACCTCCGCATCAAGAGAGGTCGTCATCACCTCCTAGATCAGCTATCAAATTCAGAGGTGAAACATCTCAGAGGCAACACTTTACTCTAGATTGGGCTCCTACAAGTTCAAATCCGCTTTTAGTTGTTCTTGTTGGTCTAGGTTTGTTTCTCTGGAGCTTGTTTCCCTCCCAGTTGTGGAAGCCCTTGGTTGCTTCATGTTGGAGATGACTTTCTATCTTTAAGCTTTCGTTTGCTACTCTGTTCTGTGTGGTGTTGGTACGGAACTCTGTAATTTCGTTGCGTTGTTAATTGCATTCGGGCTTTGCCCTTGGTGGAAAAAATGGTGTAAAGTGTATCATCTGCTATGTGATTTGAAATGGCTAATTTTAATACGTAAAATATGAATTTAAAATTTGATATGTGTATAAAGAAAAAGAGAATTTGTGTAGATGAAAAGATATAAAATGGTTAATGTTAATATGTAAAATATGAAAAAAGAATTTTTGTTTAGTTGCAAAAAAAATGTGTCATGGGGCTACAGGGCCAACCAGGCCACAACAGGCTCAACCGGCAAGCAGGAGCCCGATGGGCCAGCGAGCGGGAGCCCGATGGGCTGGCCAGCCCATTAAGCCCCATAGCACAAAGAGGAAGCAGTCATGATTGATCAATTAGGAGTTCGATAGCACAACCATGCCTCCATATTTAAGCTATGCTACGCCCTTCTCAGGTTTCGGTGTGGGACTAAACGTAGTATAGTGTGACGTCGCTGGAAATAACACTAATGGGTCGGTGCAAAGGAATACAATGCTAACCAGCCGGCCCAAACCGCCTGTTAACATAGTCAGTCATCTCCGATCCCCAATCCCTCGAAGCTTCAGAAATGCCCATCCCCCATCGGAGGCTCCAACGCATCCACTTTATGTGATGGAGAAGAAGATCTCCAAGCTTTATGCGATGCAGAAGAAGATCTCCAAGCTTTATGCGATGGAGAAGAAGATCTCCAAGATTTATGCCAAAGTCTTCCAGAAGTAGTAAATAATGGCAACATCTAAGTCATGACTACGGTGTTAAGGCAAGAATAAATTGCCTCTTAACACGCCAAACAAAAAACGACTAAGTATCAATTGAAAAACTCATCATCTTGGGCATCTTGAACTATTGGTGCAACAATTCCATCATCAATGTACGTGTCATCTACATCATGTTCATCATCAACATCAAATACTTCATCGTCTGGTTCATCAACCGCCTCGGCCCGAACCTGATTAATAACTAAGACATCACCGGTTTTTCCTTCCTTGTCCGATCTAGACCAATTTGTCAAATCTTGGTGTTCACCGAGCAAATTAATACCTTCGATACCCACAGCAAGTGAGTCCTCAAGATCTAATTTGGGGATGGCAAACAAGTTCCTTGGTTTCATTGAAATAACACTACTCCAACCCGGTTTGTTCACCAGATTCACATAAAACACCTGTTCTGCCTGTGTTGCCAGAATATAGGGTTCATTCCTAAACTTGTGTCGAGTAGTATCGATGTCAATGACCCCAAATTTATCTTTACTGTATCTTTTGCCTCTGTTGGTACTTGTGTCAATAGGCACATCAAACCAGTCACACTGGAATAGAATAACTTCTTTTTGTCCAGGGAATTCTAGTGAGATCATTCTTTTAATCACCCCATACCAGTTCGTGCCTATTGCCTCACCTTTGACAAGCACACCACTGTTTTGTGTCACAAGGGTTTTCTCGATGTTAACGGTTCGAAACAGCCAATTGTTGATATGACATCTATTCAATGTACGAGGTCGGGGATCCGGTCCTTGAGCAAGTGCAAACAAATCTGAACTTACTTCCCCTCTAGCATGTAGACCTCTGATCTTGCTTTCAAACCATCTTACGAGTTGAGCCTCATGTCGCTGATCAAGATTTCTGGTTCCATATACCTTCAGTTCTTCCAAATGCTCGCTACACACAAATGAATATTACAATTAGTTTGAAATTTATTAAAAGCAATAAATGATGTTGAGTAGTGTATCTTACTCGACATATGGTCCAGCTTCATCACAATTGCAAATTATGTAGTGCCTCATCTTCCGAAACTCATTTGGTGGAATTTCTTCGACCGTTTGTCCTCTCCTCTTGTAATCCATTTTTGAAAAAAATGCTCCAGATGGTGGCTCATTCACAGTAACTGTTTCATGCGGATCAACACGATTGTCTTTGGTGTCCACATCCAAGAATCTTGAGCAGAATGTAAGACACTCCTCGAGTATGTATACCTCAACAATTGAACCTTTAGGGTGAGCCTTGTTCCTCACATATCCTTTCACAGGGTGTAAGTACCGTTCCACTGGGTACATCCATCTGTAACACACTGGCCCCACAAGTTTAGCTTCTTCAGCTAGATGAACAAGCAAATGGATCATGATATCAGAAAATGCAAGTGGAAATATCATCTCAAGTCGACAAACAGCCTCCCTAATTGAACATCTAAGCCTGTCCAATTCTGCTTCCACCAGCTCCTTTGAACATAGTGCATCGAAGAAATTACTAAGCTGAATCAATCCAATGACAACAACTTCTGGCAAAATCCTACGCACTAGTAAGGGTAAAAGTTTCTGTAGAATTAGATGGTAGTCATGCGTTTTCAAGCCAGACACCTTACGTGACTTTACATCCACACATCTTCTTATATTGAAGAAATCCCATCAGGCATCTTCACTCCATATAGAAATTCACACAAACTTTCCCTGGCATCCTTATCTAACTCGTACAAGGCTGATGGAAAGGTATACTTATCATCTTTAATCACAGGGTGTTGATCTGGTTGTATCCGTAGATGCTCCATGTCAAACCGAGCATTCTCCCCGTCCTTACATTTGCTAGCCAATTTAAGTAGAGTGCCTAGTATGCTCTCGCATATATTTTTCTCAATGTGCATCACGTCCAAATTATGCCTGATGAGCAAAGAAGACCAGTAAGGGAGCTCAAAAAAATACTCTTCTTCCTCCAGTTGTGGCATCTGTAGTCTTTGTCACGCTTCCTTTTTTTGATAACAAGGGCTTTCCAAATTCTACTTGTTCAAAAGTAGAATACTTCTCAAGTACTTGTGCACCTGATAGTGGTTCTGGTGCCTCCCTGGTTTCGACCTTGTTGTTGAAGCTGACCGTGCTGTTGCGCCATGGATGGTCGGGGGGCAAAAAACGTCGATGTGCCATGTAGCAGTGCTTCCGCCCATGTTTCAACCACAAATACTCTTTATGTTTGTGGTAGTATGGATATGCAAACTTTTTTTAGTGCTCCAACCAGACAACATAGCATAGGCTGGTAAGTCATTAATTGTCCAAAGAAGTATAGCACACAATCTAAAATTCTTCTTAGTCCCTGCATCTCTTGTTTTAACACCATTATTCCAAAGCTCCTTGAGCTCCAGTATCAGGGGCCTCAAATATACATCAATATCCATTCTGGGAGATTTTGGACCAGGAATCAACATTGACAAGATCCAGTTAGATTGTTTCTGACACAACCATGGAGGCAAATTGTAAGGTACTAGGATGACAGGCCAAATGGAGTATGTAAGACTTTGCATGCCAACGGGATTGAACCCATCAGAAGCATCCTAACGTTACGACCTCCTTCTTCTGAAAACCATTTAAACTCTGAATCCACGTGCTTCCATGCCTTTGAGTCAGCAGAGTGACGCATTTTCCCATCATTCACTAATTCTTTCTTGTGCCACTGCATATCCTTTGACATTTGCTTTGACATATACATTCTTTGCAGCCGAGGAATAAGAGGAAAGTAGCATAGGATCTTAACTGGTAACCGCTTCTTAACAGAAGTAGCACCAACTGCACTGCAATTATTATCAGAGGTTTTTTCTACAATTTTCCACCTTGACTTCTTACAAATGGGACATGTTTCCAGATTTGCGTATTTATCAAAAAATAACATACAATCATTTTGGCATGCGTGTATCTTGACATAGTCCAAGCCCAGGTCTCGAACCACCCTTTGCACTTTATCCAAGGAGTCAGGAATACAATGCCCTTCAGGGAGAACCTTTCCAAAGAGCTTAAGTATGGCCTCCAACGCCGCATTACTTAAGCCATACATGCGCTTTATTTGAAAAAGCTCCACAATAAAAGAGACCTTAGTTGCATTTTTGCATCCTGGATACAATTCCTTCTTTGCCTGCTCTAATAGTTTCAAAAAAAATCTCTGCCTCTTATCTGCCTCCTCCTCATCTCTCGTTTGTCCATGATGTATAGTGCCACTAATAATGTTTCTAATCAGAGTATTAGTGGTAGCAGGGTTATCATCCCAACCATCTTCTTCATCGTCTTCTCCAAAAAAAGTGTTTTATCATCAGCTGTTGGTAGTGCATCATGATTATTGGGATCAGCAGTAACATCTTGATTCACAGGACCCTGAGATGAAGTATCAGTTTGGTCTTGAATGTTACCATCATCGATGAAACAATTAGCAAACCCTCTATTCAGTAAATGCATTTGAATGGGAAACACAGCGGAATGTCTGATCATGCATTGACACAAAGTACATGGGCACGCAATAGATTGACCTTGCGCTGAGGCGGTAAATTTTTGCAAAAAAAATTCAGAAATTGTTCTTCCAATCCGCTGAGTGTCGAGGCAAGCGCATCCAACTCTGATCTTTGTTTGATGCCATTAATTAATCTGCATTGTTCATGTTTCAATCGACCTAGATCATGATATAGCAATATGCATGCATATGCAGCGAACGATTGAATATATATGAGATCATCAAGACAACAGTATGTACTGGCCGCGGCCGTGGCGCTGCACAGATCTCCGCAACAAGAACCACGTGGAGATCGCCGTGGAGATCGATCCCCTAGAGGCCCTCGTGGACAACTCCGCAACAAGAACGAGGTTGTCGAAGATGGAATTTTGGAATGGTCCGGATCGGAAGAGCCCCTATCTGATCATCGTATTGATCTCCTGCATAAAAGTTGCAACAGACACATTACAGTGCAACCAAGGAATACCTTGTTGCAATAATTTTTATACAATTGCAACGATCACGAAAAATAATGCAACGACTAAATTTCGTGGCAATACATACACGATAGACAAATTTCAGTACAACCAAGGAATACCTTGTTTCAATATTTCTGAGGTTGTACGTATTATGACATTTCTCAGGGTCCACATTATGTGCCCCGGGTTTTCAACAGATGCGTAATTCATTATTTTTCTTTTCCGATCGGCTACTATAGAGGCTAACAATAATACACAAAATTCAAGAGTTCTAGTGAAGAGTCTCCAAATTATTGATCACGATGCTTTGTGAATATACACTAGCCTAGCATAAACAATAGCATGTCGCAATTCTGAAAACAGACAGATGGTTAGTACAAACATGCATTGCTCCGAAGCTCCGACGTGGTCTTCCATGCAAGGTTCCCACGTCGGCTAGGGAGACCCTAGACAACTAGCACGACCCTCATCTCTGAGATGGTGTCCCTCAAGCTTCTCTGCTCCTCGGCGGCGGATGACGAATTGGTTGATGTGTGGCTCTTGGCCAGGGGGCTATAAATAGCCCGAGAGGCATCTAGGTCAAAGGGGGCCGACTGGGCCCTGAAATGGGCTGGGCCGGCCGGCTTGGGCCAACCGGCCTAGGCCCATTTCGGCCCAGTTCGTGGCCTCCTTCGTCCGGCATTGGTTCCGGAGTCTTCTAGATCCTTCCCCCTTCTGCATGTGGGCCCTTGTCGTCAGTTTCTCTCCGAGTTGGACAAAGCTCCTTGTCTCGCAAGATTCAACACTTTTCTGGCTAGGTCCTCAGAGTTTTCCATCTTCTCGGGTTGGGTCCTTGGGCTTCTTGGAGTCGTGTTCACTTCATTGCTTGACTTCTACCGGGCTTCAAGGTCTTGTCATGAGGTGCTTGATGAACTTATCCCGTAAGTCTTGCTTTCAACGCTAAAACCCTGCATAAACACTAAACTCCAAAACCGACATGCACGAGTGAACTTGTTATACCAAGGGGGTTAGTACCAATGGATAAGGTATAAAAGTCATGCCAACACCGAAGGTAAACTCATGGCTAGGTTGATGGAATTTCACCGTCAACAGTAAAACTTCTTAAGCACACGGCACTGGTGAGCCATGTGTTTGGAGTTCTCGTGGACGCGGTAAGGGTCGTCGAGGTAACCCCTGTGGATCTTGCACTAGATCTAGCAAGATGCTACGTGAGCTGCATTCCGCAAGCCAAGAGGCATGCGCGTTGGAGGAGTATAGGTCGTATGAGGGCGCTTTCCGCATTCGCAAACCTTGATCGTGTCAGAGAACATGCCTTCGACGCGATCAAGCCCCGCGATCAGGTCGCGAGGAGTGGGTGGGTGGGTTTCCGCTAGCAGATCTGTCCCAACCTGCTGGTTGGAGGTGACCGCATTGCCCTCGATGACAAGGCAAACGGTTGGAGGTGACCGCATTTCCCTTGATGACAAGGAATGCGGTTGGAGCGGTGGATTCCGCCGACATAGAGCCAAAGCAGATGTGGACAGGGTTGGTGAGGATGTTCGCCATGCTCTCCGGGAAGATGACGTCGTTGGTCGAAGCCATCGAGTTGCACGAAGAACCTTGCATTCCTCCCCTACCTAGCGCACCAACTGTCAGATGTTTAGATCTAGACAGCCCATAGAGGGGTTAACCCCGGTGGTTTAGTTGTTCGGCAAGGGGGAATCTACGGCTCAGAACTCGAAGGTTGTGCACGAGCACACGGAACACAGAGAACATGATGAGTTTATACTGGTTCGGGCCTTCGGAGAGTAAAACCCTACGTCCAGTTGTTGGTGTAGATTGCTTGGGGATTGCGTCATTGTACAAGGGGTTGCCTTGCCCGCCTTATATTTGGCCAGCGGACAAGTTCAGTTCCCAGATTCTTGGTCGATTACGACTAGGAGACCTAAATCTAGTTGATTACAACACTTGCCATATCTGTCGATCTGCTTGGTCGGAATCCACCAATGTATTGTCTTGCACGCCAAGTCCCGAAGTCGTAGCGAATAAGGTCGTCTGTAATCTTATGGAAGGTCTTTGGGAGGTCGTGTGGGCCACCAACTAGGTCAGTTGGGCCCACTATCAGGTCGGTGGTTCTTCTGGTAGGCCAGACCCACTTGTCGGGGACAGCCGTGAGCATGGTCGGTGGGGTCCCAGGGGTACCCATGTCTCACATTAGATCTTTTAATATGATTTATTTTGCATTTATTCTATATCTTCCTTAATGATTTTTCTAGCTAAATATATATACATCTTTTGCTCAATTTCTGCATATAGTCTTAAAATGACTAGGTCCACATTTTCAGAATTTATCATGATTTTAGGACCGTTAGAAATATTTGTTCTTGATATATGCTTAGATTTAAATATAACTGCCTAGATCAAAATCTAGAATAGCCCTTGATATACTTTTTGGGTGCATAGCCTAGTTTTAGGTCAGAAATGATGTGGGAGAAAGTTTGGCTCTAGGAGTTGTTTATTTATTTTTGTATGCATTTATCATATTTGTGGTAGCTAGAAATTGCCGTTGTTGGTATAATTAATTTATAGCTCTTTTCAATGTGAAATCTTGCTCAGTGTTGTTTAGGTCTATAGAACTTCAAAAACATCACCCGCTATAATTTATGAATTAATTTAGGATTTAAAAATTTTGGGAGTCAATTTAAGCACATGATAGAATTAAATTGGAAAACCACTACCACACTTAGTGACTCTTTGGATGTGTTGTGCAGCATGTTGTTAGCTTGGAATCACCCCCTTGCTATTTTGGTGAAATTAATTGATTTATTTACATAAATGTGTACACAGTCACCATTAATTTAAGTAATTAATTTTTCCAACACCACCATGTGTTCGATAAGGAAAATAGGTATAATATGTTCTTATCTAGGTGAATGTGGCCAACCATGCACTTCATGGTTGTCATATGTTGTTTTGTAATTAAGTAAATGAAAACTGCCAATTGAATCTTTCATATACATCCGCGTGTAGATCCTCCCGACGGTAGCTATACACTCGTGCCGGGAGGAAGAGATGAGGGGTGCTGACGGTGAGCTGTAGTACGTGGACGTAGCTCAGGACCTGGACCAAAGTCCAGAAGGGCCCAAGGCCAACCTTGTCGACGAAGGCAGGCCCCGAATCATTAACCCTTCTTTTTTAAATTATGCAACTACCTTTGCTATGTTTGTGCATTTACGTTTCAGAAGTTGAATAAAACCCTAGACGCATGATCCCTAGGTACCTCTGTTCTTTTTACTAGTATGCGATAGCTGCTATGCTACAGGACCTGGGAAAAGTCGAGTGATGTTCGTCACTCGCGAGAATAGGTTCTTATGTTGGAATCATAAGATCTTTATAAATGGATTGCTCATGTGGTAAGAGCATCGGATTTGGGCTCCGGTCAAGTGGCTTTCGTGGGCTAAGCCTTTGAACATACTAAGCACTTGTGGAGAATGGGACAGGTAAGCCTAGTACCCGGTTGAGGCGGCAAGGGATTTGTTGTTCCTAATCTTGAGTATTCACCTGCCCGACTTGCAACCTGGAGGGGGGTACATGTGTGAGGTTGGATGTACTTTGTGGGGCATACCAGATAGCCTCATACCCATGACTGTAATCCTTATCCGGAACCGAAGATCGACGGGAACCGCCTGGTCGGTGCCAACTTTGTGAGGGCACCATTCTTTGTGTTTAGATTTACCTTGCAAGGGTTTAATCAATCAATTGTCAGCCTCTCACCATTATCTGAGACTACTTAATCAACTGGCCACAATATCCCTTAATGATGGAACTATGTCAATATTGCTGCGCGGATTAATTGTATTGTAAAATTCTTGATTGCAATAGTTGGCTCACTTAGAAATGGTAATTAACTAGAATTTGAGCTAAAACATTGAAAGTGAGGACCTACTCTTTGTTGCTTTTCAGCAAAAGAACCCACCTGCCAAAAAGCCTCTCATGTCTAGAGTTTGGTGATATAGTTATCACCTGACGGTTAAGTCTTGCTGAATATTAGTACACTTAGTCATGCTATATAAATGTTGTTGCATGTGATGTGGTTTTTCCTAGAGAGATTCCACCCGGCTGGGAGCTGGAATGGGTGGATAACGACGAGTGATGACATCATGGATGGCCACTTGTGATGTCTATCGTATCGCTAGTTTATTTTCTGTTGTTTTTGAACTCTATTGACGGTGCGAAACCATGCTCAAGTTCACGACAAGCCTACGGGTGACTTGGTGCCTTTTTCACCAAGGAGGGTCCTCCCTAGATTCGTCAATCTAAGGATCGGAAGCAAACCACTAAGGTTCTCTATCTAACCTACCGGTCTAACCCTATGTGAAGTGTTAATTGCATAAAAGTAACATACAAACATGAAGGGATGTATGGATCTCCTCCACCAAGGCATAAATATAAGCAAACCAAGGGTAACCCTAGCCTGTCATTTTCTTGTTACCGCTCCAGCCATGATGACAAACCAATCTAATCCTATACTATGACAAGGAGTACACTCGTTATGTAGTAACCCGATATGGAGTGGTTCGATGCATGTCCATTCGCCACTTTCTCCTCCACTGTACTGTCACAACGCAAGGATAATCATCACCAAGCGACAACCTAGGTCCGTGCACTACAACGATGTATCCGCAAGAGATACACTAACGACCACGATTAGGTCTATTCCTACTAAAACCATATGCTAGCTATACATATGAATAAAAGACTCATCGATGTAGATCAAAGTAAAGAAAAGACATGATTTATATCACCATGGAATGTAGAATGTACAATTGCCTTGATGGAATCAAGACATGGGCTCTAGAACTCCACCATGGCTTCACCACGCAGGGCCAACCATGGCGGCTAGGGCATGGACTAGGCCATCTCCTAGGCAACTTGAAGACTTGCGACGGCCATCGGCTTCATCCCGGTGCTTCTCCTTCATGTAGGCTGCTCTCTGATGAATGGATGGATGTGGCGGCCAGCGGAGGCAGAGGCAATATATAGAGGAGCACGTAGGTCAAAGGGGGCGTGAACCGGGCTCGGAACGAGCCGAGCCGGGGCGGCACAGGCCGCCGGCCCGAGCTCGGTTCGGCCCCGTCTCGCTCCTCGATGCTTATCGGTCAATTGCTGACTTGATCCCTCCTGCATGTGGGCCCTTGACGTTGTCTTCTCCACGGTTTAGATAGAGCTCCTTGTCGCGCAAGCTTCAGCATCTTCAGTTCAGGCCCCTCGAGTTTTATAGCTTCATGCTTCGGTACCTGGGTCATTTGGAGTCATGTTCATCATGTGTCTTGACTTGTGCCGGGCTTTATGATCTTCTATTTGAGGACCATGTGTGGTTCGAAGACCGGTGGATGGTCGCTTCCTTGTGTGATGAGTGATTGACAACGTTGTGTGGACTGATCCTTAGCTAAGTATTGTAGGTGCAGGTTGCGGCTTGACTGGTGTTGGTGCAGGTGAAGAACAAACACGGAAGGTCGTCGCCGGTGAGGCCTCCAGGTGTCGAGAAGACAAGTAGGCTTCGTTCGAGGGACCCGATGGCCAGTGGGGTCAAGTGCGAGCCGCATGGTGGCATGAACAGCAAGATGAAGTCATGGATGGTTTCTTGGTTGAGCCTCAAAACCAAGGTCGAGCCGGGACTACGTGGGAGCCGAGTCATGAGTGAGATTGGCGGAGGCTACACTGAGTTCGTGGGGTTTCTAGTGGTTCACCAGAAAACCACTGGGTTCCTTGGTTGATCCACAAAGCCAAGACTGAAGAACCGAAGACGGTGCTGCAGCAGCTCCAGACCGGTCTGACCGGTGGGTCTGATCGGTCCGATCCCCCGGTGGGTGCCGGTCGGCCGGTGAGGAGCACGGTCTGACCGGTGTGCGACGACGCAGTCCGGAATCTTCGAAGTGGAGGACACGCGTCGGGATCGCATGGCTTGCGTCGAGGCTAAGCAGGGTGCGGTCGCCGGGCATCCGTCCGATGGAGAAAATCTAAAGACTTCCAAAACCGCCCTTGAGGGGCTTGTATCCCTAGTTATTAAGTAAGGGTATTTTACACTTTCGGTTGCCTCCTATATAACCCAAGATGTGATAGGATGGCAGCCATCTCTTGGAACCCTAGTTCATTTGCTTTCCTATTTTTCTCTTCCTATTTTCTTAGGATTTCCATAGGACTAGCTTGAGAGCTTCATGGTGAGATTTTGTGAGAGGGTTGGATGATCGGGCGGCAAGCTAGACCTTGTATGAACCTTCTTGGTATGTATAGATGATTCGACGTGGTTCCTCAAGGCTTTGTTGTGTTGTTCCCGGTTGTTCTTGGTGGTGATTTTCGGAGCCCTCTCTTGGTGGTTTTCTTGGTGTGTTTTCGGGACCTTGCTCTTGGGGATTTGATGGGGGAAATTCGTGTGAACCCTTCGTGGTTCTTTTGCCTTTGATTCCCCTCCCAAATCCGTGAGTTAAGGGGCTCGATTTTGGGGTTTTCGGTGTTCTAGGGTTAGAGGAGTTCTTGGCGGGATTTCTTCGATTCCTTTTGATTTGGCGAGTTTTGTGGACAAAATCGTGGCTATGGACTCCTCACGAGGTGTTCCTACTATCCCCAAAGTCTTGTTCAAGTCCATGGAGCGATTCGGGAGATCGGAGTTTGGATTTGGAGGAGTTGACCCGCGGGTGCTGTTCATCCCGAGCTGCCCAGGTTACACCAGTTTGACCGGTGCTCTTGACCAGTCTGACCGGTGCGAGCCACTTGTGGGATTTGCCTCGGGTGAACTGCTTGACTCGTGTGTCTTTGGGTCTTGGTGCTGCTGGTCAGTTCTTGGTCTGTTTGGAGTTGGTTTGTTAGGTTTTGTGTAGGGTTTTCCTTCCTTACAAGTTGTGTTTTGGGGGTGTTTTTGTTCCAGGGCCTAGAGAAGTCACTGAGGCTTTCTAGAACGCTTGTTGTACGGTTACTGTAGCCACCGGCCTGACCGGCTTTGTCCACCGGTCTGACCGGTGTCACCAGTCTGACCGGCGCAGGCCATCAGTGCAAGTTTCCGCTGTGCGTGTTGGTGTGTTTTGGCTCGGAAGGTTGTTTGTTGGTTCCTACGTCCAGTAGCACTTCAGTGGCTGCGTGGGCTTGACCAACTTGGGTAGTGAATCGGAGACGTGTGTTGGAAGCCGTGTTCGTCTTGTTGGAGTCTCCATCTCCTTCGAGTAGAATTTTTATCGGCTCCCATTCACTTCTCCCCTCTCTGGTTCGCTGTATCGGTCCTTCAAGTGGTATCAGAGCTGGTTCGGGTCTTTATTGACTCTAACCAGTCTAAGATCCAAGGATGTCATACCAGGAACGGGGTTCGGGTCCTCCAAACTTCGATGGCAAGAACTACCAGATGTGGAGTAAGCAGATGGTGGCGTTCCTCCGTGGAAAGGGTCAGATCCTTTGGGATGTCACGGTGGACAACAGCTATGTCCGGCCGATGAACTTCCTCGCTCCAGGATCGAGAGACATGTTCGACACCAACAATAAGGCGGACGACTACTTGTTTCGTGCTTTGTGTTAGCCTGAGTTTGATCGGGTGCACACCGAGCACATGGCTTGTAGAATCTGGTCGGTGTTGAAGGAATCTCATGTTGGGAATGTCTAGGTTCAGACTCGGATGTATGTGACTTACCGGAGAGAGTACGAGAACTTCACTCATCTCCCCGGCGAGTCCATCGATGCCTTGTTTCAGAGGTTCACGGTGGTTGTGAACAACATGAGGGCCAATGTGGACGTGCTCCCGTACAATGATCATGATAGAGCTATCAAGCTCTTACACTCTTTGGATCATACGGTTTGGGGCGGAAAGTTCAAGGCCATTGTGGAGTCGGAGAAGTATGACACTCTGATGGTGAACGAGCTGTTCTCGAAGCTCAAGTTGGCTGAGGTGGATAGGGGCATGACAGCCAAGCTCGAGGGTCCGACTGACTCTCATAGTCTTGCCCTCGTTGGTGGTTCGAAAGGAAAGGCTAACACTAACCCATCCACGAGGATGTTCTCTTTTTCCTCTTTGATGTCTATGCCAGATGAGGAGTTCGACGTGCTTGGAGAGCATGAGCTGGCGTTGCTGATGAGGAGGTTCGAGAGGCTGCACGAGAACTGGGTGAACATGAGGAGGAAAACGAGGACTTGCTTCCAGTGCGGCAAGCTGAGACACTTCATCGCCGACTGCCCGGAGAAGGTCGGGAACAAGGATGGCTGCAAGGACAAGTCAAGAACGGATGGCAAGTACCGATCGAGGCACGACCACAAGAGCAAGCACAGGAACAAGCACAAGGATGAGCTACGATCAAGGAAGAAGGAGAGACGAGGCGAGGCCTGAGCGATGGTTGGAGCGAGTGACGTCGACTCCAGTTCCGCGTACTCCACCTCGAGCTCAAGCAGCAGTGAAGATGAAGGTGATCGTCGCAAGAGCAGGAAGTCATCCAAGGACTTGAGCGGGCTGAGCTGCTTCGCTAGTGACGACTTCTGCACCATGGCGCTGAGCTCCGGCAGCAAGAAAAGCACACAGAGCGACTCGGACTCTGATTCTGACGACGAGGTGCGTGATGAACTCCCCTTCTTGCGTCAGGAGAACGAACGGCTTGGCTTGTTGCTTGATAATCGTGATGACATGCTTAGAGAGGCTAATAAAATGAAGAAAGAGCTTAGAGCTTCACTTAAGGATGCTAGGACTAGAGTGGCTGAGCTAGAAACACAGAATTTGGAAGCTAAGCTGGAAATTGATTCTTTGAAAGCTTCACCTGTTGTTTCTGATGATGTTGAATGTGCTGATTGCTCTATTTTCCTTGCTGATCTTGCCTTGTTTAAGGAAAAGCATGCCTCCAAGTATGAGGAACTAGATGTGCTTAGGGTTGAAGTGGCTGAGCTTAAGTCTAGATCTGCTTTGCCAGGTGCTTGCACTTCTTGCCCTGTCTTGCATGCTAAAATTGATGAGATGCATGCTTACAATGTTTCTCTTGAGGCAAAGTTGAAAGAACCAATTCCTACATCTTGCTCTACATGCGAATTGCATGCTTTGAAGAATTTGGAACTTGCACATTATGTTGATCGTTTGCAGGATGAGGTGATGAGTTGAGAAAGTTGATGGGTTGGTTGTCTGGTCATGAGCCTCAGTTGAGGGTAATGATCGAGACATTCAAGAGGCAGGATGGTAAGGGACTTGGGGCAAACAAGGTTGGTGAGGGAAGTGGAGAAAACATTCCAGAGCCACCAAAACCCACCACAAAAATGATTTCCCTAGCTCCACCTGTGTTTTCCCCACAAACAAATGATTTCCAAAAGCCTATCAAGTTTGTGAGCACTTCCGGGAAAGTGTTCTTTGGGAAGGAAAGTGAGAAGGCTAGTAAGGAGAAACCGGTGGAGAAGCTGAGTGGAGAGAAACCAAGTGAGCAGCCCAAACCCAAGCCTAAGCCTAAGCTTGTGAGGTTCCATTGTGGCTATTGTGGGAGAGATGGCCATAAGGATAAGTTTTGCTTCAAGAGGAAGCGAGAGGAGAGAATGGTGAAGGAGTGGGCTAACAAGGACAAGTACCACCCTTCCGATGGTGTACTTGAGCCTCGTGTGCAGATGCCCAGGGCCAAGGCGTGTGTGAGGACAGTTCCGGCTTGGGGAGAGCGAAAGGCTGTTGGAGGTGCTGTGTGGCGGGCTACACCCTGGCGCCGACCGGTGAGGGGCACCGGTCAGACCGGTGCAGGCCTGGACAGGCAGCAGTTTGGGTTTCGTGCCCGTATAGGTGCGAGGATTGGTTCTGGAGGTCATGGTTCTGGTGGTTAGGCTGGAGAGTTTGCAGGAGGTCAGTTTGCTAGGTATTCTCCCGCTCATGCTCAATACAGGGATGGGAGGATCCATAGCTTTGAGATGGAGAGGAGGGACGGTCCACGGGCTTTCTTTTGTGGCTTTGGTCCTCCTCCAGGTAGAGAGGGTTGGTTCCCTCATGGTGGTTACCGTGGTGGTGTTCGTGGAGGTAGCTTTGGTAGGAAAGATGGTTTGGTTTGTGCTAACCCCACTTTCGAGCAAATGGCTCGACACTGATTTTACTCTTTTGGTACTAACCCTAGTGCTGAGTCATTTGTTCGCTCAGATGCTCGTTTTTGAATTTCAGGTGGGAGACTTGAAGAACATTTGGTTGATTGACTCCGGTTGCTTGAGACATATAACCGGAGACAAGGGGTGGTTCTCAAGTCTTGTCCCGGTGGTGACGAAGAGGTACATCACTTTTAGGGACAATGGGCATGGGCGTGTGCTTTCAGAAGGTGAGATTAAGGTGAGTAACAAGATCACTCTCAGGAGTGTTGCTCTTGTTCAATCGCTCAGATACAATTTGCTTTTTGTGTCCCAACTGTTGGATGAGGGTTTTGAGGTGTTGTTTCGGCATGGTGGTTCTCGGATTTTGGACTCTCGAGGGGACCTTGTCTGTATGGTCGTTCCCGAGGGTCAGGAGTTTCGAGCTGTTTTTTCTCAGTCTTCTGGTGTTGAGCGTTGTTTCTTGGCTGGTTCTTCGAGTGAGTTGTGGAAGTGGCAGGAAGTTGGGTCACTTGAGCTTTGACCATTTGTCTCACTTGAGTAAACTCAATTTGGTCCGAGGATTTCCACGGTTGAGGCTTGAGAAAGAGTTGGTTTGTGCGCCGTGCAGGCATGCTAAGATGGTAGCCTCTTCTCACCCGCCTCTCACCGATGTGATGATTGAGCATCCATGCGACTTGCTCCATATGGACCTTGTTGGCCCAGCTCGTGTGCGATCTGCGGGTGGGAAGTGGTATGTTCTTGTTGTGGTGGACGACTACTCTCGGTATGCGTGGGTGTTCTTTTTTGAGGATAAGGGGGAGACGTTTGGTTTTGTTCGAGATCTTGTCTTGAGGTTGAGGAACGAGAGGCACGGTGATGCCATACGAGCAATCCGCGGTGACAATGGCTATGAATTCAGAAACTCTCGTTTTGAAACCTTTTGCCATGACTTGGGTCTTGAACATTAGTTTTCGAGTCCGTATACGCCTCCCCAGAATGGTGTTGTGGAAAGGAAAAATAGGACCTTGTGACATGGCTTGGACGATGCTTGATGAGCATAGGACTCCGAGAAGGTTCTGGGTTGAGGCGGTGAATACCGCGTGGTATGTGTCAAACAGGATCTACCTCAGAGTGCATAAGAAGAAAACATGCTACGAGTTGATGCACAGTCGCACACCCAAGGTGAGTCACTTCCATGTCTTTGGTTGCAAGTGCTTTATTCTGAAGAAAGGGAAGAAGTTGGATAAGTTTGAGGCTAGGTCGGTCGATGGTATTTTCTTTGGTTATGCATCTCATTCTAGAGCATATTGTGTGCTTAATCTTGAAACTAACCAAGTCGTGGAGACTTGCGAGGTAACCTTCGACGAGACACAGCCACGTAGTCAGCTTGTCTTTGAGTGTGCAGGTGATGATGAGCTTGGCGAGGAGATCTTTCAGGAGGAGGAGCATGAACTTGGAGATGATGAAGATGGCGGTGTGGTGCCCCCGGCTGAACATGTACCTACTACTTTGACTACAGTGGTGGAAGGCCCCTCTCCTACACCTACGGCGATGAATAAAGATCGAGGAGAAGCTACAGTTGAGGGGGAGGTAGCATCAAGGCAAGAACCTCCCCGGCGAGTACAAGTGGATCACCCAGCTTCAAGGATAATTGGCAACATGAATGAACGTACTACACGGTCGAGGGTTCGAAACAATCTAATTTCGCTCATGCTGCATTTGTTGCCACCTTTGAGCCCAAAGACATTGGACACGCACTATCTGATCATAATTGGGTTAATTCGATGCATGAGTTGTTGGAGAACTTTGAGAGGAATCAGGTTTGGGAATTGGTTGACCCTCCCCCAGGGTGTAAGCCGATTGGGACAAAGTGGGTGTGGAAGAACAAAGAGGGAGAGAAAGGTGAAGTGGTGAGAAACAAGTCGAGGCTTGTTGCTCAGGGGTTCAGTCAGAAGGAGGGGATCAACTACGAGGAGACCTTTTGCTCCTGTAGCCCGTTTGGAGGCGATAAGGATCCTTCTAGCCTTTTCCGTGGCTAAAGGGTTCAAGTTGCACCAAATGTATGTGAAGAGTGCTTTTCTGAATGGTGTGTTCGAGTAAGAAGTGTATGTGAGGCAACCACCTGGGTTTGAGAGTGAGAAGTGCCCCCACCGGGTGTACAAGTTGAGGAAGGCGCTTTATGGGTTGAAGCAGACGCCTAGAGCTTGGTATGGTAGGTTGAGGGGGTTTTTGTTCGAGAGAGGTTTTGAGATGGGGAAGGTTGATCAGACCTTGTTTCTACTTAGGCAGGGCAGAGATACCCTGATTGTGCAGGTGTACGTGGATGATATTGTCTTTGGTGGCTCGTCTAACTCTCTTGTTGCAAGGTTTGTAGAGGATATGAGCAGGGAATTTGAGATGAGCATGATGGGCGAGTTGCAATTCTTCCTCGGGCTACATATCAAGCAAGCAAAGGAAGGAACATTTGTGCACCAGGCTAAGTACACCAAGGATATTGTGTGGAAGTTCAAGATGGAGGACTCCAAGGCTATGACGACGCCGATGAGTACGACTACAGCTCTCGATGCGGATGAGGAAGGTGAACATGTGGACCAGAAGGAGTACTGAAGCATGATCGGATCACTCCTCTACTTGACGGCGATGAGGCCGGACATCCAGTTCTCGGTATGTTTGTGCGCTCGTTTTCAAGTGTCTCCGAGGACTTCGCATCGACAAGCGGTGAAGCGGATTTTCAGGTACTTGCGTCACACCGCCCGACTTCGGCCTTTGGTACTCCGCGGCCTCTTCTTTGGCTCTTCATGGTTTTTCGGATGCGGATTTTGCCGGGTGTCGGTTGGATAGGAAGTCCACTTCTGGGACTTGCCAGTTTTGGGATCTTCTTTGGTGTCTTGGTCTTCCCGCAAACAGTCGAGTGTTGCTCAGTCCACTACTGAGGCAGAGTACGTTGCCGCTGCTAGTTGTTGCTCTCAGCTCCTTTGGATCACATACACCATGAGTGACTTTGGTGAGGAGTATACTCATGTCCCACTTCAATGTGATAGCACCAGTGCCATAAGCGTTGCAAAGAACCCAATGCTTCATTCCAAAACCAAGCACATAGAAGTGAGGCATCATTTTCTGAGAGACAATGTAGAGAAAGGAAAGATAGCCTTGATCCATGTACCCACACATGACCAACTAGACGATATTTTCACCAAACCCCTAGATCAAGCAACTTTCACTTGTTTGCGGGGGGAGCTTGGTGTGTGTTTGATTTCTTGAGTTGGGTGTGTGGGAGCTCCTTTGTAGCATATGTATAGTTTCCTTTGTGCATTTCTTGCATTTGGCATGGCATATGTAACATGATGTATAGGCATCCTTGTATCTTAGATTGCATGCATTTTGTATCATATGCATTGGCTAGGAAAAGCTTCTCCTATATACATTGTTCACCATGGATTGCTATATATGTCTTTGCGAGCTTGTTTGGTATGCTATGTTCAGTTTGTCTTAGCTCTTGATGATCTTGATTTATAATCCATGGTTGATGGCTATATTTTGAAAATTATCACATATATGCTCTCTCATGTGTGAATGCCTTTATATGATCTTGACATGTTTTAGTGGCTTGGTTATGCTTAATTTGTGGTTGGATAGCTAGCTTATTGATCATATGATGGAGCCAAAGGCTCATTTTCCATCATGAATGTTTAGCCCTCTTGCTTTATCTTGTGGAGGGGCATAAGTTCCTTTTTGTCACAAAGACATTTCATGTACCAAGTATGAATCTGAAAATGAAGTGTAAAATGCTTGGAAAATGTGCTCCCATGTCATATGTGCTTAATTTAATTTAATTTGGGTGCTAAACCATTGCGTGATGTCTACCAATGAGAAGTCTCATATATAGAAGTAGACACATGGCTCGGTGGCTTTGACATGACATGAGGTGCTTGTGGGTATTTGTGATGGTCTTATGATTAGAATGGTTGTCCTAGCATGAAGTTTGCATGGCTTTGCCATTTTGACATGTTTTGATCATGTTAAGGACTTTGCTCATGAGAGGTAAATTTTTCGCAAAATTGCCCAAATCCATCTTAGCTTCGTCCAATGGTTGTGAAACTTGGTGATCTTGTAGTTGATGTCCATACGAAGCTATAGAGTATTTAACTTGCTCATTTGGACATGTGTAGCATCCTATGTTGAATTTTGTCTATTTGAGAAGCTCTAGGTTGAAAGTTTTGCATTTTTGGCTTGATTCATGCATTGCCAACAAGGGGGGGAAGTTTGAGCTTGAAATGGCTTTCTAGATGCATTTAGAAGGTTTTTAGGTGATTTCGGACCATTTCTGGGCTCAGGTGTGCACCGGTCTGACCGGTCGAGGTCATCGGTCTGACCGGTCAGAGTGCTAGTTCTATTCACATGTTGCACACCGGTTTGACCGGTGGTGTAGACCGGTCTGACCGGTCAGGGCTGAGTTGTTGCAGTTGCCCTGTTTTCAAGTGGTGTTTTGAATGCATTCGTCCAGGGGGAGTTGCATTGGTTCAGGGGGAGCTTGCATATGTACAAGGGGAGCTCTTTGTGGTTTTTCGAGGTTTGGTTTTGTGGTTTGCGCTCTTTGTTTGAGCATAGTTTTGTCTCAGATGTGTGGAGCCGTTGCCCTTGCCTAAGGGGTCCGAGACTTGTCTTCTTCAAGTGATCTTGCTCTTTGCCTTTGTTTAGCTTTTGATCGCTTGTTGGAGTTTCTTTTTATTCGTTTCTTTTCTTTTTCTTTTCTCTCGTGTTACTTTGTGTGGGTGTTGTCAATGCACTCATCAAGGGGGAGATTGAGGACCATGTGTGGTTCGAGGACCAGTGGATGGTCGCTTCCTTGTGTGTTTAGTGATTGACAACATTGTGTGGACTGATTCTTGGCTAAGTATTGTAGGTGCAAATTGCGGCTTAACTATTGTTGGTGCAGGTGAAGGACAAGCGCGAAAGGTCGTCGCCGGTGAGGCCTCCAGGTGTGGAGAATACAAGTAAGCTTCGTTCAAGGGACCCGGTGACCAGCGGGGTCAAGTGCGAGCCGCATGGTGGCATGAACAGCAAGATGAAGTCATGGATGGTTTCTTGGTTGAGCCTCAAAACCAAGGTCGAGTCGGGACTATGTGGGAGCTGAGTCATGACTGAGATTGGCGAAGTCTACACTGAGTTCGCGGGGTTTCCAGTGGTTCACCAGAAAACCACTGGGTTCCTTGGTTGATCCACAAAGCCAAGACTTAAGAACCGAAGACGGTGCTGCAGCAGCTCTAGACCGGTCTGACCGGTGAGGAGCAACGGTCTGACCGGTGTGCGACGACGCAGTCCGGAATCTTCGAAGTGGAGGACACGCGTCGGGATCGCATGGCTTGCGTCGAGGCTAAGCAGGGTGCGGTCGCCGGGCATCCGTCCGATGGAGAAAATCTGAAGACTTCCAAAACCGCCCTTGAGGGGCTTGTATCCCTAGTTATTAAGTAAGGGTATTTTAGAATTTCAGTTGCCTCCTATATAACCCAAGAGGTGAGAGGATGGCAGCCATCTCTTGGAACCCTAGTTCATTTGCTTTCCTATTTTTCTCTTCCTATTTTCTTAGGATTTCCATAGGACTAGCTTGAAAGCTTCATGGTGAGATTTTGTGAGAGGGTTGGATGATCGGGTGGCAAGCTAGACCTTGTATGAACCTCCTTGGTATGTATAGATGATTCGGCGTGGTTCCTCAAGGCTTTGTTGTGTTGTTCCCGATTGTTCTTGGTGGTGATTTTCGGAGCCCTCCCTTGGTGGTTTTCTTGGTGTGTTTTCGGGACCTTGCTCTTGGGGATTTGATGGGGGAAATTCATGTGAACCCTTCGTTGTTCTTTTGCCTTTGATTCCCCTCCCAAATCCGTGAGTTAAGGGGCTCGATTTTTGGGTTTTCGGTGTTCTACGGTTAGAGGAGTTCTTGGCGGGATTTCTTCGATTCCTCTTGATTTGGCGAGTTTTGTGGACAAAATTGTGGCTATGGACTCCTCATGAGGTGTTCCTACTATCCCCAAAGGAGCGATTCGGGAGATCGGAGTTTGGATTTGGAGGAGTTGACCCGCGGGTGCTATTCATCCCGAGCTGCCTAGGTTACACCAGTCTGACCGGTGCTCTTGACCAGTCTGACCGGTGCGAGCCACTTGTGGGATTTGCCTCGGGTGAACTACTTGACTCGTGTGTCTTTGGGTCTTGGTGCTGCTGGTCAGTTCTTGGTCTGTTTGGAGTTGGTTTGTTAGGTTTTGTGTAGGGTTTTCCTTCTTTGCAGGTTGTGTTTTGGGGTGTTTTTGTTCCAGGGCCTAGAGAAGTCATTGAGTCTTCTTGGAATGCTTGTTGTGCGGCTGTTGTAGCCACCGGCATGATCGGCTCTGTCCACCGGTCTGACCGGTATCACTGTTGGTGTGTTTTGGCTCGGAAGGATGTTTGTTGGTTCCTAGGTCCAGTAGCACTTCAGTGGATGTGTGGGCTTGGCCAACTTGGGTAGTGAGTCGGAGACGTGTGTTGGAAGCCGTGTTCGTCTTGTTGGAGTCTCCATCTCCTTCGAGAAGAATTTTTATCGGCTCTCATTCACTCCCCCCCTCTCTTTGGTTCGTCGTATCGGTCCTTCACTATTGAAGTGCTTGATGAACTTATCCTGAAAGCCTCCTCTTTAACATTATTTTCCTACGTAAACAATAAACTCCAAAATTGACATGCAAGAGTGAACTTGATACCTCTGGGGGGTTAGTACCATTAGTTAGAATACCAAATACGTGCAAATGTTGATGGTAAACTCATAGCTAGGTGTACCAAAATCGACCGTCAACATACCCCCATGCTTAAACCTTGCTCGTCCTCGAGTAAGTCTTTAATGGATATCAGTATTGACTTTAAATGTTCATACCTTGCATTTGATCATAAATGAGAAAACATAATTATCTCCAAGTTTATATTTGTTAATGTTCCATAATGTAGCTAACTTTCATCTCTATAGAGGGTAGATATCATTTAAGCTCTTTCCACAAGTAATTAATATTGCTCTCAAATGTTAAACAAATCTCAGAAATTTTGAAAATAAAGAGCGGGATGAAGAAAAATTGATTTACCAAGATCAATAATAAACCTCATTGCATCTTGCTCATGAACTCTCATCTCATCTTGTCTCTCAAACCTACCTGTTCTACTCCTTTCCTCTCTCAAATTTTTTTGTGGAAGGCTTTATATGGAGCTATGGGAAAGTTTAGTCCTACCAAGATATTATAGTTGAGATATTATCAAAAAAAGACAAGCTTCTCATGGACTTACCAAGACTCGTTAAAAGGTCATTGGAAAATAATGTTCCACGGTGGAGGGAGAGAAAAACACACACTTTTAGTTAGGTGGACATGTGCAAATGGCAAAGAGTGATCCTGAGGAACAAATGAAGTCCTCGTTATCGGATTGCACATGGTTGGAAAGATGAGTATGGGTCTTGATCTTGAAATTCTTTTGAAATTTCCAAATGTAGCTAGAGAACCGGGGAGCTTTATTATGTTTTTTCTTCACTCTCTCTTTTTTTCTTTTTTTCCTTTTCTCATCATACTTTTCCTTCTTTATATATATATATATATATGTGTGTGTGTGTGTGTGTGTGTGTGTGTGTGTGTGTGTGTGTGTGTGTGTGTGTGTGTGTGTGTGTGTGTGTGTGTGTGCGCGCGTGTGTGTGTGTGTATTTCATCATTTTTTCTCTCTTTTTTTACTCCCTTTGAACTCTAGACTACACTAGTACTTCCTTGGCAACCCCCATGCTTAGACATTGCTCGTCCCGAAGAAAAGAGGTGATAATTGTGCCAAGGTAAGTGCTGAGATTCTTATATTTTCATGAAGAGAGATACTTGAAACCTTCTAGGGATTTGTTGACGCTTTTATGGTCAACACACACGAGAGGACTAGAGCGTGTGGGTCGCGAAACAAACCGAAGAGCGAAGATGTCCTGACCGGTCAGACCGGTGTCCTAGGGTTTGGCTCAAGACGGTTGTTTGAGGAGGGTAATTACCACACTTACGTGATGGAGGACGGCTAGTTTTACGAGCAAACTAGCAAAGAGGTAACTAACGCACTTACATGGCGAAGAATGACTAGTTTACGAGCAAACTAGCAAAGGTCGTCGAAGCTCTTGCCTGGGAGGGACCCCGTCAGGGCGTGGAGGTCATCGGCGTGCCCTAGGTTGACCAGCAGGCCCTAGGATGCCATCTCAAGTCATGGAGATCAAGAGACGAGAAGCATGGAGGTTGGAAAAGGTGTTGAGAGGATAAAAAGTACAAGGTAATGATAGATTCGATTGTGTGTCCCTCAATCTGCCATGGACCTTCATAAATATAGGGTGGGGAGGTCTTGCCCCAGTATAAATTCTGCATCAAAATACAACTCCTAACTCGGATTTGGCTGCGAGCACCGGTCAGACTGTCGGGTCCCACCGGTGAGACCGGTCAGGAACAGGGCTGGTTCTTTCCAGGACAATAACTCCCTCATCCGGACTCCGAACTAGACGTTCCACATATGCATTTCGATTGTCTCGACGAGATCTACGCAATGGTGAAGTCCAATTGGCATTTTGAGCACTTTGGTCTGACCGGTCTGACCGGTGTGGGTGAAAGGTCAGACCGGTCAGAGCTGCTGAATCGGCTATATGACCAATAACTGATCGGATCAGTTGGCCTTGTCCTAGTAGCCAGATCAGCAACCTTTGACTATGATTATATGATCTAAATTTCCATATTGATCATCTTGGCAAATAATTCATCTTGATAACTTGAACCCATGACTTGACTTGATTTGACGTTGCTCCAAGAGTGTCTTCGTCCCTTTCAATGAAATCACATCGAGAATATCCAAGATGACCCCCTATCCTGTAAAATGTATATCCAAGCCAAACTAGCAAGATATTAAGGATTAGCACTAAATTCGCACTTCTAGCCTTTAACTTCACATATCTCGAACCGTGCCACTTTTGGGTGCGAACAGGATCCTTTTATGGAAGTCTCCCAAAATCTTCCTCCACTTGACGACACCTTCCTTGTAATATTCTTCGAAATATTCATCCATACTCAAAGTTTTGGGTTGTGGTCAAGGAGGTATACACAAAAGATATTTTGGGTTTGAGGGTGGATATCCGGCGAGGTTTGCGAAATTCCCGATGTGGAAACTCACAATGCACAGATACAAAGGGATAGCATAAAGATAGATACGCAAAAATGGAATGACCAGCTTCTTAGTCTTGAGCCAGAGAAATCAAGCCTCGAATTAAAGCACCCAAAAATAAATCTTGTATACTAAGCTTTTTGCACTCAATGAATATAAGGCTTTGTATAGGTTGAGCAAAATGCAAGTGGTATCAAAGACAAGGTTAGCATATCTTTTAAGAACAAAAATAAATGATCTTTGATTCATTCAAAAGTGAGAGCAACAAAAAATACTATGGGTCTCAAGTTATATAAACTCCACAAAAGATTAGACTAGCATTAATTTAATTTTCAGATCATATTTAAAGAGAGCACTAGCTTAATCATATATAAACCAAGGGCAAGAATGAGTAAGGTGGCAACAATCATTATATATCCATAAGTAAGAGCATACGAGATATCATCATGGTGAGCTCAAGGTAGCAATGATTATTATTAAAAATAAAAACAAACCTAGGTTGTACTCCTAGTAGCCATGTTATTCTAACGAGAGATATACAAAGGTTGTATTTAAGGTTGTAGAAAGCACATACATAAATGCAGACATATAGAAAAGACAAGAACAAAAGAGAGTTGAAGAATTGTCACCGTCCTTTGATGCTTGAAGTGTAGCGTGCCCTCCCCCATGCTTAAGCATTGTGCTTAACATGGAAGAAGAAAATTAGCATCAACCATGATCTTTGTTCTCCATGCGGTCTTCTTACGTCCACCAAGTCCTCCCCCATGCTTAGCATGTTGCTAGGCATGAAAGATGATGAATCATCATGTATTTTTTGAAGTCCTACCGCCATATGTGGAGATCATCACGTACTCTTCACTTTTGTTGCGTTGATTGTCCTTCATCGTCCACCCTTTTGTCACAAGCCTTAGTCCTAATCGCCTCTCAACGTCTTCACCTCCTTCTATGTTGTCCTTTATCGCTGCTTCAACTTCCACGAATTTTTCTTCAACTTACAGAACAGAACATGTACTGAACAATTGCTCCATTGTAAAGCTCTTGAAATTATCTTTCCAACTAGTGGTCATTCACCCCAATTGGACTCCGAACAAGAGAGTTACACCCTTTTTACTCCATCAATGCAAACAGTCTCGGCTGATTTCAGAACGTGTGACGCCCAATGATTTGATTGTAACTCCTTGCACGGGTCTCCTAAAATGTTGAATCTCGATGCGTTGGAAAGAAGACTTAGCGGAGCTCCCGAAAATCCAAATTTTCCGATTTTGTACATCTCTGAACATGCGCCTAATCTTGATGGAGGAAGCGGTGTTTCTTCTGGGATTTTGGAGGTGTTGACGATCTTATCTTCATCTTTCATTGCTAACTCATGGGAGTGATTTGTCATGCCTACAAAACAACTCTAAAGCACAAAGTACCCCCGAGGTGACGGTCGGGAATACTCACTCTATGCTAACAACCAAAGACATCCCCTAAGATCTTAACTTGTGGCATAGTTAAGCTAGTGAAAGAAAAATTAAAACCGAATGGGTGTATGTGTGTGCAAGTGTGTATGCAAATGAGAAAATGGTATAAAAACAAAACAATGTTTACACCAAATTCTAAGCTCCATGCTTACAAAGTGGTTGCCAAGCTTCTCCCTCGCCATAAAGATTTATTAACCAAGGTCAAAACACCATGCTTATCCCAAGATTAACAACACTTCATGGTGTAAGATAAGTAGGGCGCATTGCAAAGTTTATAAACAATCCAATGCAATATGATAGCAAGGTATATAAAACTGAATGATGTGGGTCTCCAATCATGTCTAAAAACCATGTTTACACAAGATTGCAAAAAGAAAAATACCCATATCGTCATATGAAGCATTAACATAGGTACAAAAGCATTCATCATAAAGCTTCACCAATGGTCCCAAGCTAACACAAAGTGGATGATGAAAAAGAGATGGATGCAAAATGCAAATGCAAGAAGTTAGCACAAGCAAACATTAGCAAGGTTCGAAAAACACTTTTAATGTGGTCTATAAGTCACCCATTGAAAAGAATCAATCAACCAAACTAACAAGGTTTAAGGGTAGGTTATGGGTATCCTATATTTTTGGCTCAAATAAGGATTTTGAAGATAGGAAGTCAAGTATAGAAATTCTACTAAGGTGGGGCTACGAGTCTTTTAATGAAAAACAAACCTATGGTTTTAGGATGGCTAAAGGTGTAAAAGGTTTCCCTAAGGATTTTATGGGGAGGCTAGTCAAAGTTTTTAGTTAGAAAAGAGGAAAGAGATAGACTTGTTCAATCTGGATGGTGACGACAAATGGTCAACACAATCAATCCTACATTTATTAGCTATGGTTTTTGGTGGGGGCTATGGGAAGGCCTAGGTTGGTTGGCAAAGAGTTAGATCAACACAACATGCAATGCAATGTAACATGGATGAACAAAACAACATGATATGGTGGTTGTCGAAAACAAAAACAAATTTAGCCTAAATTAACTAGCCACAAGGTTTGGAATTAAAGGATGGTGCCAACTTCATATTTCTCTCTAAAAAGACACAAAAGAAAAATGGCTCTAAACTCTAATAGGCACAAAAAAAGGGTCTACAGGCTTTCCAATATCAAATAACAAAGTGCTCCCTCAATAACAATTAAACTAAACAACATGGTGTTGTGGTATTTTTTTGAGCAATGGTACAATGTTACTTGATGTTTATTTTTGATATCACAATGTAGACGGTCATAATATATATAAACATAAACAAAAGAAAACGGGTTGCCTCCCGCAAAGCGCTTCATTTAGAGTCATAGAGCTTGATTTTCTTACGTACCTACTCGTGGTCGTGAAGCCATGGTCCTTCATGTAATAATTGAAGATGGCCATGCAGCTTTGATCCACTCTCCATGCTTGACATGATCATTTTTGCTTGATGAGGGTCTTGCGCGATCGTCTCTCGCATCATCATCCCCTCCTCCTTTACTCTTCGTCGCTGCCTCTCTTTTCATGAATTTTACTCTGTCCAGATCAGATCATGTAGCAAACAATAACTTCCACACGTGGTGCATGGAATTATCTTTCCATCAAGTCTCTGTTGACCCCCAACGGACTGCGAACGAGTGAGTTACGCCCGTTTTACTCCAACACTGCAATCTGCCCAAAAGTTTCAGACTGCGCAGCGCCTAATGTTTTCGCCATATCTCCTTGTACGGGTCTTCAAATTTGTCGATCTAGGAGGCGTTAGAATCGGCACTCGATGGAGCTTCTACTTTTAAACTTTATCCTTCTTCTACATATCTGATCAGGTGCTCAAAACTGATAAAAACAGCCGTGTTGTCTTCGAGGTTCGGTGATGGCTATGCGCGAGCTTGCAATTCCTTTGGGGGCATGGTTTCTCCCCTTTTTATTATGGTTTAATGACCGGCATGGTTAGTGAAACTCAGGTTTTCTCCCAACACATGCTCTTTTAAGGTCACGAGCTTGACCAAGCGCAAAGCAAGTCTAGGATTTGCAAAACATAATATAGACATATGCAATTGTAACCACAGTTTAAAAGTTAGATGAACAAAATGTGATTAAAGGTCGCATAAGTTTCTTGCTATTGGCATGGGTTCATTAGGCATGCAAATTAACAAAGTTAAAGAACAACATAACCTCTTTATCATTCTCAAGAAATTCTAGCCTATCATGATTCAAAAGTGCAAGGCATAGAATCAAACATGCTATTGGTCATGAACATGAATATTTCAAAAGAAAGATATCACATCCAAAAGTACCTTGAGAGCTTAATGTGTACCTTAGCCTTTGAGCTTTTCATTGTGAGTGGTCCTTCGGAGTTGAAAACGAACGATCCTTGATGATCGGAGGTGGCTCGCATAGACTTCTTCAATCTCTCCCTTCATGCCACATCTCGTCACGGTCACTTTATGTAGGATCACTCCTCTCCATTTATTCATGTGTGGTCTAGTGGAAGCATTGCCCAAACATCTCTTCGTTGTTGTCGTCCTCATCTCCACTCTCTAGTTCTCATCGTGTTGCTGCTGCCTCTTCCTCGTGGATTTTCCCCTGTATGCGTAACAGGACAAATACTAAAATATGATTATATTGAAAAATTTATAAAATTATCTTTCCAACGGGTACTCATCCATCTTAATCGGAGTTCATATGAGGGAGCTATGGCTATTTCACTTCAGCTTTGCTTGCTGTCCAGACATTTCAGGATGTGCAACCATCGGTGATTCGGCCATATCCGCTTGTAGGAACCTCTGATTGACTTGATTCTTGACTCGTTGGAAGCATAACTTCCTGGGGCTTCTAATTATCCAAAGATATTCTATTGTTCTTCTCATGAGGCTGTGCAAAACTTGATGCGAATAGAAACTTTGAAGATGTTGACGAGCTTGATCTTGTGATCTTAGGGGCATCATGATTGCTTCCAATACCTATTGCTTGATCAAACAAATCTCCACAAAACATTAGTCTCAAAATTTTAATTGACACGTTGACTTACCTTGTTCACGTGCTCTTGTGTAGGGTGTGGGCTTGATAGCGGATGATGGTCCACTAACAAAAGTTAGCACCTACCACTAAAGAGTGAATCTTGATGTTGCGATCATCTTGTTGGGGTGCGGATGTTGAGAACTTCATGAACGTCTTGTGTCTAGATTTTCACCTACTTTCAAGGATACAAACAAGAAAACAAGCGTATATGCAATACTAAGAATTAGGGTTAGTTAAAAGAAAGATGGATCTCCCTAGGGTTCGAGTTGTCGATCCCCGGCAACGGCACCAGAAAAAGGGGCTTGTTAACGGTGTAAAAATGTGCTCAAGTTCACTGCAAGTCTAAGGGTGACTTGGTGCCTTTTTTCACCAAGGAGGGCCCTCCCTAGATTTGTCAATCCAAGGATTGGAAGCAAACCACTAAGGTTCTCTAACTAACCTACCGGTCTAACCCTATGTGAAGTGTTAATTGCATAAAAGTAACATACAAACACAAAGGGATGTATGGATCTCATCCACCTAGCCATAAAGGTAAGCAAACCAAGGGTAACTCTAGCCTAACGTCTTCTTGTTACCACTCCGGCCACGATGACAAACCAATCTAATCCTATACTATTATAAGGAGCACACTCGATATGGAGTAACCTGACATGGTGTGGTCCGATGCACGTTCATTCGCTGCTTTCTCCTCCACCGTACTGTCACTACTCAAGGATAATCCATCGAATGTAGAATGTACAATTGCCTTGATGGAATCAAGACATGGGCTCTGGAACTCCACCATGGCTTCACCACGCAGGGCCAACCATGACAGCTAGGGCATGGCCTAGGCCATCTCCTAGGCAACTTGAGGACTTGCAGCAGTCGTCGGCTTCCTCCCTGTGCTTCTCCTTCATGTCGGAGGCTCTCTGATGAATGGATGGATGTAGCGGCCGGCGGAGGCAGAGGCAATATATGAGGAGCACATAGGTCAAAGGGGGGCGCGAACTGGGCTCAGAACAGGCCAGGCCGGCCGGCCTGGGCCGACCGGCCCAGGCCTATTTTGGCCTCGTCTCGCTCCCCGATGCTTCTTGGTCAATTGTTGACTTGCTCCCTCCTGCATGTGGTCCCTTGTCGTCGTCTTCTCCACGGTTTAGATAGAGCTCCTTGTCGCGCAAGCTTCAGCATCTTCAGTTCAGGTCCCTGGAGTTTTACAGCTTCATGCTTCGGTCCTTGGGCCATTTGGAGTCATGTTCATCATGTGTCTTGACTTGTGCTGGGCTTTATGATCTTCTATTGAAGTGCTTGGTGAATTTATCCCGAAAGTCTCCTCTTTAACGTTATTTTCCTGCGTAAACAATAAACTCCAAAATCGACATGCAAGAGTGAACTTGATGCCTCCGGGGGGTTAGTACCATTAGTTAGAATATCAAATACGTGCAAATGTTGACGGTAAACTCATAGCTAGGTGTACCAAAATCGATCTTCAACAAACTCTGAACCTTTACTTATCATGTCATGAACCATAGTTTGTAATAATTCACCCTTAGGGGCAAATGGAATTTAATTTGTGTTTGTACTCTGGACTAGCCTTCGTGTGAGTTTTAATGCATATGTTCGATCCTTTGTCGCTATGTGAGTGATTTCACCGGGCTTGAACCGGCAACTTACGACAGGAGGATACTTTATTATCGCTTAATGACCAAAGTGGATTAGTTTAGGTGATAGTACAGTATTTTCTCGGGCGGGTTGTCACATTGAGTGTCCTAGAGCTGGAGCTAAAAAACTAATCCAATCTTTCCGGTAAGGGGGACTCTTGCTTATTTGACCATGTGTATTTTCTACCGTGCAGTGGTAGTTCAATCTAGCCCTGAGCGCTAATAGCTTTATTAAGATGCAGCATATCTTGAACATGTCCACCTGGTTTGTTTCTGTTTTCTAGATCTCTAATAAGGTTGAAGTCACATCCACTACAAGCTAGTCAATTTCATCTAGCATCTGAATATTTTTAATCCCTTGGATGAAATCCAGTTTTCCTTCGGGAGTGCATGGACCATAAACATTTGTTAGGAGCCATTCAGACTGATCATGGTTCGAGTGAAAGTCAAGTGAAATTGCAAACTTGTTGCTAAAAGCCAGAGATCCAGTGAATTGGGATGACTTCCAAATAGTAATAATTCCCCCAGAAGCACCAACAGATGGCAAGTACTCAAAAGCATCAAAAGATGATGGGCAAAAATTCTTAAGAAACTGAAGATCAAAGTGCTGCCTTTTAGTTTCTTGCAGACAAATAACATCACAACCACTTTTAGAAATCTTGTCATGAATTGCATCCCATTTTTGTCTAGCATTAATTCCTCGAACATTCGAGCACAACACATTCCATTTTCTAATTTGTTGTGATGAATTCATTATGATCTAAGATAGAAGCATACATAGGAACATATGAACTGACTATCAGACATGCTCACACCTAGAACAAAACCAAAGGATGTAGTTGCAGAGTTTTGGGCACACAAAACTATTAGAAATCCACAAAATAAGGAGCTGAAAGATGAAACAAAAAAAGAGCTCTTCATTGGTGACATCATGGTTATTCTTTTTCTTGCTATGCTTCTTCCCTCTAGGGGCTACAGGTTTCTTTGTCTTGGATAACTCTTTCATAGAAAGCTCGTTTGAGTCAATCTTACAGAAAGTTGTACCCCTGTTCCTAATAACCGAAGGAGAGAGAGTTGGGGGGGTCCATGGTGCAGCCCAAACAATTTTTATTGACACAAGAGGAGCCCTTGTATCCTCTATGAATGCCCTCTGCCTCATACTTCTCTCGTGTTTTTCCTCCTTGACCCGCATCGCCAAAACTCATCTAATCTACGAAAGCCCAGCATATTGCAGTGTTGTTACTTCCATTTGGTTTCTCTACCCAGCTTCCTACATCCAAATGATTGATGAGGACATCCAATCGGAGTATGGTGGCCACACATTAGCAACATACATATTGCAGATGGTGTCCGGGAAACTAGAGAGTCGCATCCATGCAAACCGGGAGAGATGAGGAATCAACCGAGCGTCTGCATGGCTTAAGTGAACATGTTAAAGATAGATTACTTGTGCGATTGGAGGCTACACACCAAGTCCATCTCTCACGGAGTGCGCTCGGCTGACTTGGTGTGTGGCCTCCAATCGCACAAGATAGATTACTTGTTTATGCTAGGCATGGAAGGCGATCATTGCATATATTCGTGCACTTCGACTATACTTCAAGAGGATTCAAATGCCTTCCAACTTGCAAGTTCGGTAGAACAAGAACTAGATGAGGATCAGTTATTCATGACTTCGATGGAACTTCCGGTTCATCCTTGGTCCAAGGGTAATCTTGTTTGTTTAAATCCCACTATGTCATTGCTTCCTATGTCTAATCTGATATACTTTTGATATCAAGGTTTTGTCTTCACTTCCACTTCCAAGATGGGCCAGATGGATTGATATGGTCAATTGCACGCTAGCGAGCTTGAAAAACAAGATGTGAGAAATAAGAACCAAGAGTGGCCAAATTTTCTCAGGGAATGCATGTGTATAAGCAGGATATCTCTATTATTAAATGGGGCACTCCATGATCTTACGTTGTATTATTAAGTCAGATAACACAATAATATGCGTGCATTGTCAACCTGAGCTAAATATTATGATTCGCCTCGCGCATGGGTTTACTTGTCATGTATGTAAACAATGTTACTACAATTTCTATTTTCCCACCTATTGCTGTGTGGGTGGGGTGGGGTGGAGGTATTGTTAAGCAAAATTCTCTGACTACGTCAATGTAACTATAGTTTTCTATTTTCCCACCTATTATTCATAGGCTATGATCACCTAAAAACCGTAGGAAGACACTACTTTCCTGAATGGACTAATCACCCAAATAACTATGTTTTCGAACAGGAGAGGGGGCGGCCGGATTGCACTGCTGTATGTGAATGTATCTGTTAACAAGTGTAACACAAAAGTAACGATTGCACACACATTTAGCACTCTTACATTCTTATTTAGTGATTTATTCACTCACACAGACCAGACACAAACTGAATCACCGAATCACACTGTCAAAATGCAGATACATTACCCACATACAAGTTTCACTCACTGACGCACCAACACACGCTCACTTGCACACACATCGAACTGGCGATTATTTCTAGCTGAAGATTAACTCCGATCCAACAGCACACAAGACACAGGGCAGATGGATCACAGTGTGAAACGACGATCCCGGGACATGCCTGGGCGCCATCTAACGACAGCAAACCAGTAAGAAACGACGATGATAGCCCCCTCCTCCTCTAAACACATAGGATTTAGATGGACAGAGGGAGACCTGGAAGAAAGGCTTAGCCTTCCCTTGCCGATAAGACTTGCCTTCTTTCTTCTGCACTGCCGAAGCATCCCTGCTCACACGCTGACCCCCGGCGAAGCTCCCGGCGGCTAGCATGGCAAGCATGCTTCTTCACTGCTTTGCACTCGCCGTCACACCTCTGACAGTGTGACAAGTGATTCACTCGCGACACCTTCTTCACCCCTCTTCTTCCTCTTCCTCGACATCGTATGCCAGAGGAGCTCTGATTGAACAGTTAGATGAGTTCGAACACTGATGCATCCATGACCAACCTCCCTTCTTTTATAGGCACCTTCACGGTAACTGAATCGCTGAAGACACTGCGAGCGATTGGCCTGTGGGTTTTGTTAATTGTCAACCGCTGATTCTTTGGCTGCCTTGTGGATTCTCGCATATCTGCACCCACTTATCTTTGAGCCACTGGATTCTCGTGCTTTTGATACTTTTTATGGGTGGCCATTAAGGCGTTAACACTTTGTTAAGCCTAACTTATTAGGGCAATGGTTTCCAATGAATGGCCTTTTTATGGTTAGTGCCGGATCCTCTGAGGTAAATCAGTGGACACCTGTCGATGATTAACACCGACAGTTTGGGAGAAATGCTTATGAACTGAGGGTCAAGAGGGCTCTTTTAGGGTGGACCATATCACCAAGTGGTGGTATGCAGTATAGGACTATTTTTTATAAGGGTAAATAGATAATTTTTGCAATCTTTTAATAGATTTGGCAACCTCGGGCTAAGAAAAAAAAATTTATGTCATAAGGAAAATTCGAAATGAAAAATAAAAAAATCATTTTTGAAATTTGAATTGAAATTTTTGTTTTTGAATTTTGAAAAAAATTGGCCATAGGAAATGGAAGAAATTGAAAAAATCGATTTTGAAATTTGAATTGAAATTTGAAATTTTTGAAATATGTCACGAAAATTTGAAATGAAAAAATTGAAAATTTTCTTTTTTAAAATTTGGAATTTTTCATTTTTGAAATTTGAAATGAAAATTTTTGTTTAAATTTTTTTAAAAAAATTTGGCCATATCACCAAATGTAAATAAAAAACAATTGAAATGAAGAAATCATATATTTCATTTATGTCACTGAGATAAAACTTTTAATAATACCCCTATACCACCCATACCACCTATGCATACCACTTTATACCACATGTGCAAGTTTTGGTGGTATACAACTAATCTTAGCCGTTGGATCCTTTCATACTGGTCCTTTTCCAACAGTGGTATAGGGTGGTATGGTCCACCGTAAAAGAGCCCGGTCAAGGAATCTCGTTAGGCTCCATTTTGCTACATACTACTCCAATAAGTATTGATGTGTCTTGAACTGTTATGCCATTTTGCTTTGTTCTTCTGTTTTCCTTTTTTTATTTCTGTGTTTTTGTACCTCTGTAATTTGCTTCTCTGTAATTTTTTTGAACCCTTTTGCAATATATTAATTAGTAGGGGCTTTCCCCTCTTGTTCCTTAAAAAAACAGTTATGTCATTTCTTTAAACAGAAACAGTTATGCCATAGGACCAGCATGATATGTGTATATGCTTTGGACCTGTGGTTGAATATAAATTAGTATTCAAGTATACTAGCATGGATTTTCCTACCTTATTATCTTATCATAATTGTACCATGAAAATAGTGGAGAGATTAACCTATTATATTTTCTTTGCAAAAAAAAGACTTAGTCACTATCTCCATCTATAAAAGTTGCTTTTCATACATGCCCAAAAGATACCACAACCATATTTATGCAGATACATTATTTCTATGAACATTCAGAAAAGTCCAACTGGAATATATGTTAAAAAGGAGATGGATGGTCCATGGAGTTGCGGCCCCAGAAGATCCGGACAGTATTTGCCTCTACTGAAGAAGCGTGCAAGGAGACGACTCCCCTGTGTGAGTCTCACTGTCTTAGCATGATTCACCACAAGTGCAGGACAGCAATGCAAAGCTTAAAAGAGTTTCACGCTTTTGGAAAGAGCCCTGCATTAGCACTCACGTCCCTGCATTACCCCATCCTCGAAAAGGAAACAGCAGATCAAGCGGGAATCTGATTGTTTAGGGACGATCTGGCCCCTCCAGATGGGTTATCCATCACCCACCACCATCCAATGCGGATGCAGTGCGCGCTGAAATATAGCCGGAATGTCGTCTTGCAGACATCAGAGTGACCCATATCCTATTCTCAGTGTCCATGGCTTACACCGAACTCTATCCGAATCGAAAGGCGAAGCTTTCCACTGGGTGGGATTGATTGATGTGCTTGTCCTAAGTAATGGCCTTATCACCTTCTAATTGCCTTCAACTTGCGTGAAATGGACGTTCATTATTACCACTTTCCCATCCTCACGCCTGCCTTTTTCTCCAGGGGATATGGTAATTTATGCAGCTAAAGGACAGGCCATGGTCTAGGGATAAGAGCCGATGAGTGTGATCTTGGAATGCCTTGTTAGTTATCTTCCATCTCTACTTTATCTTTGCGAAAGATGAGCAAATGCGTACTGTGTACTCCTTTGTCAAGAAATGTAGGAGGCTTGATACTGGGACTATGTCATCACAACCCTTCAAATAAGGTCGAGAAGTATGATTAGTTTTTGAAATAACTTCGATCAATTGGATTATTACAGAGCAACTCCAGTGAGATCCTCCTACTCAAAAAGTAGGAACTCAGGATTTACTCATTTCAAAAAGTAGGTGGTGGTATAATATTTGAAATGAGTAAATCTGTAATTCTAAAAAAATATTATTGTGGGTATTGTGATTTTTTCTCTTGAATACCATTTTTTCATGCATGACGTTTTCCACTTTTTCATTGAGACAAATTTTCCAATAATATCCATATACCACCTATATCATCCATGTATATCACCATACCACACAAGTGCAAGTTTTAGTATTATATAATTAATCTCAACTGTCGAATCCTTTCAAACTAGTCATTTTCAAACATTGGTATAGGGTGGCATGGTGAACTATAAAAGATCTCAAAAGTAGAGATAGGGGAAACTCACTCCAGTAGGATCTCTACTTAAGCCTCTACTTTACTGACTAGGAACCCTACTTTCCTCCTTCAAGCCCTGTCTTCCGACGTGTATACGGAGCCCCCCCCCCCTCAAGCCCCGTCTTCTGGGGTGTGTACAGAGCCCTCCTCCCCCTAATTGGTTGTTGGTCATTTTCCTCCTATACGAGATAGAACGGACACTGACACCACCGCTCGCTCCTCATGCTCTGCCGCATGGGCCCACCACATTGCTCCCGCTTCTCCACGTCACGAGACAGGCAAGCCACATCACCCCCTCTTCTCCTACGCTAGATCTTGTGCAAGGGCAAAGAAGTGGCTGCCAACTCGACGGAGCTGAGGTAGTGGTGAGGAGCACTCAGTGATTGGAGAGAACCTCCAAGCACCATGGGAGGATGACGCCGCTCGGGTTCCATGAAGGACCAATTTGGCGGCCAGAGAAGGGGGAGTGAATGGGAGCTGATAATAATTCTTCTCACAAGGAGCAAGAACTCGACTTATATCCCAAATGCAACTTCAAGAGTCACACATAAACAAATAGAAGCGAACATGAGAAATTTGCGAAGAAACGAACTATGAAACCACACTGATCAGTCAATACCGACTTATGCGCTGCCCACAAGAATGTGGAACCGCAAGGGTTGGTGGGGCATGTTTGAAAGGACCTTGATGTCAGAGGGGGGTGAATAGGCGTGACGACCAACTCTAGCTTTTCTTCCTGAAAACTTGAGCTTCCAGTGTCCACCGGTCAGATTGGTGGTGGTGACAGGTCAGACTGGTCACGTACTGAGCTTCACTGATCAGACCGTTGCCTAGCACCGGTCAGACCAGTGTAGCACAGAGCACCTGCAAAAACAACTTCAAGCTCCTCTTGACTTGTAGCACGAATCAAACTTGATGAGTAGCCTTGGTAGATGATCACAAGTAAGGTAATGACCCCAGCACACACACAAGTAGCACACCCAAGTAGATCGAAGCAGAAGCAAATCAAATATGCTAGAAAATAACATAGAGAGGCAAACCACAAAGAGATGCAAGGATTTGTTTCTCGAAGTTCACCGCCCACTAAGGAATGGCTACGTCTCCGTTGAGGAGCCTATAAGGGAGAATTCCCACAACAAGTCGGGTCTCTTTCAACCTCTTTCCTCCTTTCCACTAAGGTGATCTTTTATATGAAGAGACAAGATCACAACCCTCACAAACTTCTCACTGCTCACTACAACCTTGGGAGCTAGCCGGTGACGCCTAGCCGTCTAGGAGGCAAACCTCCAAGAGTAACAAATGCTTCAAATCTTGTAGACGCGAAATCGAATTGCTCAAGCTATAGGAATGCTCTTGTTAGCTCACAAAGACGCTCTTGAGCTCACTCTCTCAACCCAATACAATGGATGTGGCTTGAATCCACAAATCTCACAAAGAGAGGTTGGGGAGAGCCACTAAGGCTTAGGGCTTGCAAGAATTGGCTTAGGAGCTCAACAAAGTCACCAAGATCAGCAACCCTCCCTTGTAGAAGGCTTGGGTTACTTATACCCCTCAAAAGAGAAAAAACTAGTTGTTAGTTGTCGGGAGGCATTGGTGCCTCACACCGGTGTGGCCGGTGTTTGAAAAACTTGCCATTGGGCTAGCGGAATTAGTCAAACCGGTGCCCCAGACCGGCCAGATCGGTCAAGCACGAGACACCCCTCAAAACCCTTTCTATGACTCTAACACTTCACAAAAGAAATGAAGTGGCTCAGGTTGGCTCAGGTGGGTTTGTTATCACACTCTTAGGCTCTCAAGGCTAGATCTCACTTAGGTCAACTAATGAGCACTCTTTGACTTTGGTCAAATCACTAATGTTGCATCCCTCTTGATAGTACGTCTTACCTAGACTCAAGATCAAATAAAAACACGGTGACAACCTCTTGAGCTTGAATGTCTTCAGTCTTTCCATACTTGAACAATATCAACTTAAGGGCTTTCAACTTAGCCTATGTCTTGAGCACGTCCATACTTGAGCTAGTGACTTAGGATGTTTCCATCTAGCATAAAAATGCACACTTGGATCCGCAAGTCACTCCACATTGCCAATCATAACATGTAGATGAGTCGCATTGCTTTCCTCGGTTAAGGCTTGGATATGATACTTCGAGACCCCACGGATGCTAGAACTTCACCTTAGCAAAAACACTAATGGCGGCTTAGCTACGGCCCCAAAGATTGCTTAGTCCCTCACCCTAGTCATCTCGGTTGATCTCTTCATCACTTACCCAAACCACATTGAGTTACACTTTGCTTCATTCATAATTAGTTTTCATTTGAAATCCCACTTCAAATGCTTGTTCTTGATTGACAATGAATATGCAAGCTTCCAATTTAGGACCATTAAGTCTACACTTATCCTTGTGTCCTTTTTGAGTTACCACATGAAGACTTGCGCTTGATTTAGAGTATTACCATCTTCTCTTTCTATGATCCTTGTAATTTAATCAATCTATGTCTTGTATCAGAGACCATGAATTGACCTTCTAAAATTATCCCAATATTTATTTTCCTTTATTGCTTGATAATTGCCATTATGCCTTAGGATCATTCATATATTTGTCTTCTCCAATGTGAGCCATACAATATCCATTCATCAATAAATGTTCCAATAATAACTCATGAATATATAAACAAAACTTGCTCACAAACTTGGACAAATATATAAGATCTTTAATTTCTTTGTCATTCAATTCAACAAAATCCACTTAGGGGACTAAATGCACTTTCAATCTCCCCCTTTTTGGTGATTGATGACAACTCGATTAAAGCTTAAAAATAAATCATTAAAGCACATTTAGATTCTTAGATATAGCTAGAGCTCCCCCTTAATTTGTGCTTTAGTGAAATTTCAAAAATTTGGCCTCAAATGCCAATAGCACAAAGTTGGGAGAAAACGCATGAGAGCTCCCCCTGTATCTTAGAATAAGTGGAGTGCAACATGTGTGTGTGACAAATAAAAATCTGTGATGCGTATGACAAGTTATGCACAAAGCAAAGAGCAAGTGAGTTGATTGGGCAGCATTGATCAGACCGGTTCCACTAAACGGTCAGGTCCATCCAGTACACAACACTGGGCGGCACCGGTCAGACCAGGTCCAGTCAGAACACAAAGTAAAAGATGTGCATGCTATTTTGGGCCAAGGTGATTAGACCGGGGTTGCAAGCAGGCTTAGATCACTTTGCTCCATTTAGCCAACACAAACAATACATCATATCAAACGTGTATCACAATCTAGCAATGAGTCACTTAGTATTATATTAAAGGTTCAACACACATAGTAACACTGATACAAATGTTCTCAAGTCTACCAAGATTAAGTCTAGAATTTATTACACGGCTCCTCTCATCAGCCATCAGCCAATAGGCACCGGTCAGACAGGTGCAACACAGGCAGCCACACTAAATAAGTCTTTAATCCGATCTTCTCCCCCTTTGTAAGCAAACATCCAAGTAGGGCCTGGAGAAGGTGTAGCCAGCGATCACTATCCCTGAGATCCATCCGTGGGTGAGATCTGTCTCCTGGGTGAGAGCTCCCTCCTATTTGAGAAATATCAAATTTCCAATGCGTAGGAGAGTTTAGATAAATAGATTCAGAGATGGTGATTTTAAAGAAATGAACTAGAGGAGCACTGTCCGTACCATTGTAATATGGGTTATACCAAAAAATCTTCGCGGAGAAGAGAGCTCCCCAATCTTGCTCAGGAGGAGGAGGTGGAGGAGGTTGTTCTTGTTCCATGAAGTGAGAAGAACCAGCAACATCCGGGTGAGGGGGTACAAATGGTGGTGGTGGAGGAGGAGCCGATGATGAAGATCCTTGTCCTAGCTTGGTCTTGAAGAACATGGTCCCATATTGGTTAAGCATATCAGAGTTAGCCCATTCTCTCATCCTATATCCTCAAATGTAGGTATCTCAACTTGTGGTGACTCAGGAGAGGGAGGAGAGCGAGACGGCTGAAACCCTTGAGCATTGTGCATCAACTTCATCGTGTCTCACATTTGCTTATTCGCCCTCCTAGACTTTTGCTGCTCCACTTGGATGTCATGCTGACTCCTACACATGTTGAATATGAAGTTTAGGAACTTCTTTAGTGGAGATGTGGATCTGCGAGGCCTGTGCTGCTCTTAGCCACCCCACCAGTTGGACAGGTGACGGCCTAAGGACCAATCTGCTCCTCCTCAAGTCGAGCTGCTTGTTCTGCTCTAGGAGATGAAAACCTTGGATTCTTGCTAGTATTTAGCCTCAATGGCTTATGTGTCACACTTTTGGGACAGGCTCAGCTCTACGATTCCATGGACCCTTGGGCATGCAAGAAGAAAGGGCCCTTTGAAGTCGCATTTTATATATAACATGAGTAACAAATAATTTTGCAGTACACATATAGTAGTCTAGTTCATTAAATATAGCAATTGTGTCATCAAAAACTACACAATACCAACCGTTGCAATTATCTCAAATAATATGTAGTGCTTTAATGCCTTGTTAAAATATGTTGTATTTAATAACAATATCAAGATCAATATCATCAAAAATGTCCTTCTCAATGGTGCACATAGTAAGCCATTGAATCTTTCCTGTGTAGTTGACCTCAAATAATGTCTCAAAAGTTTCAATTTGGAAAAACTTCTTTTAGCTGATGCTACTGTCACTGGAATGGTTAAGAGAACTCGATATGCAATGAGACATTTGGGATAACAATCTGCAGCTTTAACAAAATGAATTGAATAGTTGTTGGTGCTTGCACCGCTTGACGACCGCCCCTCTGCTAGCTGGTCGTCGAACGTCGACGCACGTTGCAGCGATCGGTAGGGGCACAGAGCAGTGTTGCAGTGATTGCGATGCGACGGAAAACTGAAATGTCGGGGCATGTGACGGTTGAAATGTTGTTGCTAGAACCTAGAAGCCGGAACGATAACAGGTCGTCTTGGACTGCTTTGTTAAATGTTAATTACTATAGGCCTACTAATTACATATATGGCCTTGGGCCCCCAAGCTTCATGGGTCCACGGTCGTCACCCCACCTACCCACCTTCTAGAGCCGGCCTTGTTTTGGGAAACTCTGCCTTTGCAACCTTTTCAATCATATACATGATGTAAGGACTATAGCTGCAAATTTTTTTGGGGTCCTCAGATAGACGCTTAATCTCTTGCCAAATGAAATCCACAACACTAAATTCCAGAGCTCCTATCCTCAAAGCAACCATCAAGTTTTTCTGAAATTTTGTGATCTCATAGGGGTTTCCATCTCTAGGTGTAATAGATACCGTGAGGAGTCTATTCAGTGCAGCATAGTAGGTATATAGGTTTTTCACCTTCCCATAAAATGCATGATCACCTCTCGGGTACATAAGGTGCAAGGCGTCCTTGTCAAGCTCACCCTCATCATGGAGATTCCTTAGGTCCTTGTCTCCCGGCATGATACCAAAGCACCTCAAAAACCTAGGAAAAGTTATGGAATACCTTTGGGCATTGGTCATCCAAGTCATAGCCCTTTCACTACCAATATGTCCAAAGTGCACTGTGGCGTAGAACTAAGCTATTATCTCCTTGTTCCAATCATGTCGGAAACCCATAAGATGCTTGACCCTTTGCCTATCACAATTGCTAATGACCTCATTAAAAATGGGTCATCCTTCCTAGCCATATGACCCCAATCCACATGTTGTGCCTTGTGTGTGATTTTGGGCTTTTTGATGATTACCGTAGCATAGTAGTGTTGCTGAAATTTTTCCCAAAACCTAGGGTCAGATGCGGTCCTTGCATCCTCATATGGGTTCTTATCCCTCAATTTTTGGCTTTGGTCATGCCCGAACCATGGTACTTTACTGGCCTATCATGATACATATAAGTAGGTGGCATAATCCTCAACCTACCCTGATCATCATCGTCCTCATCCATGGCATCCACATCCTCTTCTTCTTCCTCTTCCTCTTCCCCCTCATCCTCATCCTCTGCCTCCTCGGACTCACCATCATCAGAACCAGCCTACTTATGCTTCATCAGCTCAAATTGACCCTGATAGGTCTTATCCTCAACGTCATCATCACTGCAAGTTCTGGTGTCACCTCCATGATCATGTGCCTCTGCACTCCCTTGAGTTGACTGAGGCGGAGTTGACTGAGGCCTCAACCTCTTCCCACTGATGTTGATGGTGCTACTCCCTGCCCCAAAGTCACTGGGAGTGGACCCTCTGCGAGCACGCACATCTTCTTTTCTTTTCCTAGCACTCTCCTTTTCCCTGACCATAGTTGTTGTCCTGAGTCACAAAAAGGATGACAAGACCGTATAAGACTCTAAGAACAAGATTGAATTGATATGGAAATTTAAACTTGCAAGATCAGAACAATTGGGTCTGCTTTGGGCTACACCGGTCAGACCGGTGAGAGGCACCGGTCAGATCGGTGCCACCCAGAATAGAGCCAATGACCCTAACCACCAATATGAGTAGCTATAAGTCTAATATTTGATCAAGATGTTCATGAGACAATCCTACACAGATATATGTTGAAAACATGAAGAAAACAAAATTTAGGGTTGGACATGTGTCACTGGTCAGACCGATGAGGGCCGTCCGACCCCAAATCTTGAGTTCTCACAATGTGTCCAATGAAACTACATGGATCTATAGGAATGTCTTCTAGGGGTTATCAGGAGATGATAAACCAAAGGAAATTCAAATCTTTGCAAAGAGTAGAGAGATCGGGCAAAGACAACATTTGAATACCTTTGGGGAGAGGAACTCGAATGGAATTCGAAGAACTCAAAGGGGAATCAAAGGAGGAGCCTTGGGAGATCATTCTCCACCAAAAATCCACCCACTTCCTTGGTTGAATCTTCAAATGTCCATAGGGGGTGAGTGAGGTGGTTTTGGGAGGAGAGAGGGGTGAACTCGGTTTGAGAAGGGGTGAAACCTAGTGAAATGATAGAGGAGAGAGAAGATGGAGGGTAAAAGGAGATATTCATTTATTGTAGGCCCACGGGTTGCTCCCGAGCACCACCGGTCAGACCAGTGACCCCCTTTGGTTGAACCAGTGGCCCCTTAGTGGTAGTTCCGACCTAGCATCGGTAGTACTGATGATGTTGATAAATCATTGCGTCAAAATCAGTAGTACCGCGGTAGAGCCAGAAGTTCCGATCCTCCTCCATTTTTGTGATTTCGCCTCTAAAAACTTCTTCTGGTATTTTATAAATCATTTTGCTTCCACTTAGGCCTCAGAAGAAGGAAGATTTGACTTTAGGGGTACCACCGGTCAGACCGGTGGCCAGCACCGGTCAGACCGGTGCTCTCCTGAAAAAAACTTTGAACTGAATTTGTGAGATTTTGATCCTTACTCCTTCACATGATTTGGATAAAAGATATAGAGTTGATATTGATCCATATTTCATCAAACTTTGAAAGAATGGAGGATAATCCAATTTAATTGATAATTATTGATTCTTCCGAGAGAGAGAGAGAGAGATTTTATGGACTTGAGAAAATCTTCTTAATTGTGGCTAGCCATCAATCAATCAAGGGGAACTATAGTCACAACTAAGTTGATTGGGTCACAAAGACCAAGAATCAAATATTTTTTCAAATAATCACACTTCCTATACATGCTAGTTGATTTTTCAAAAAGTCTATCCTATGTCACAAAGTGCATGTATCCACTTCAAACAAATATCCATTCTAGTATGTTTAATTCATACCCTTAATCACAAGGCACAAAGTCGAGTGAATGCAAAGGTATCAACCAAATATCTAGAGAGGCACACAAAAATTCACTTGAAGCAATTACATGCTAAAGATAGCACACTAGCATCGAATAATGTCCTAGATGCATTATGGTATTTAAAGAGTATCAGGAGGACATACCTATGCCTTAAGACCATTTCATTTGTGCATATATTAAATTTTGAAAAGTGCTAGCTCTTACTTGTTATCTAGAGCTTGCATAAGGGGCACAAATAAACAAGACTACAAGATCACTATATGAAATTGTTAGTCCCACAAATGACACAAGTGTTGCAATGAGCTCCCCCTTAAATAGTGCTAGAGATTTTTGAATTTCTCAAACAAAGCACTTTATTTAGTTAAGAATATGGTGAGGCTCATTCCAAACTTGGTTATGACACATAAATAGTTTGTCAATTTGAATGTGCCAAGTATCTCATTACCTTTGATGCCAATCACCATTTTTCATGAAAAACAGTTCAATCCCGGGTCATCCGGCCATAGGGGCCAGGTCACCCTCCAACGAATAGAGATGCATCGGGTCACCCAGGCATAGGGGTCGGGTCACCTGCCCCTAGCTCACAGAGCTGGCACCGGTCAGACCGGTGCCTGTCACCAGTCAAACAAGTGACCATTGGTGCACATTTTTTGTGATTTTTCCCTTCTTGTCCCTTTACTTTGTGAACACATCACTAATTTAAGGTCTTCAATAGAGACAAGGCAATGCTATACTGGAGAGCTATTAAAAGTATCAAATGGCAAAAGAGAGTATTTTTGCATAAAGAGTCAAAGTCACTACCTCAAGTTTCACTACTGCAAGACTTGTGTTACATGATTGCTCACTAAGAACTAAAAGTGACTTGGACTAGACAATTGAGCACTAGTTACCGAGATGTCATTGATTTCGAGATTTATAAATTTGCCCTCCACATGGCCAATAGATCAAAAAGATTTCCATTCCTTCTAGCCATGTGTTCAATACATCTCTTTCAACCTGCAAGTTCAGCAAGCGTTTCTTGGTACCCAACACTTTTTGGGTCCTACTAGGTTAGCCACAAGGTGCTTGGGAACCCAAATGCCTCTCATGCTAGTTTGAGGTGAACTAATCTCCCTCATAGCACAAGTCCCATTCTTATCGTTCCTAAGCCTATTGAAATCATAATGAACAAGGTTTGATTTAGGAATGTTACCATTCGGGCAATCTTTGACCATGTGACCCTTTTGGCGACATGCATAGCAAATCCGACTTTTGTCCTTGTTGGTTACAACATTCCTTGCAATTTCTTGTCCATGCTTGCTTCTGAGCCTTGTTCTTGGAGAAGAGGTCTTCTTTGGCTTGTTTGCTTGAGGGTGGCAGACTTGGCCAGCACCCATCTGACCGGTGGCATGCACTGGTATGACCGGTCACGGTTAGTGCCTGCCCATTGTTGTACTTGAGCAAGCGTCGGCAAAGTGACCCTTCTCTCTGCACTTGTAGCACACTCTCCACTTGTTTGAGCTTCTCGACTTCTTGGAGAGAGTTTCTTGTGCCTTGTGCTTGATTGGGCGGTGTAGGGACTTGATGTGCCCAACCTTGCTCATTTCTTGAATCTTGTTCTTGTGGGTCTTTGTATGTTGTTGAGGAGTTGAGCTAGCAACTATTGATCCCTTCTCAAGCTTCTTCACCATGTTCTCAAGGTTCTCTTGAGAAGGTTTCACTTTGCTCTTCTCCTTCAACACATACAAGTCTCTTTGAAGGTTTTCAACCTCTTGCTTGAGTTTATCATTTTCTTTAGCAATGAGGTCATCACAAGATTCTACAATTACATCCTCAATGCTAGATTGGCTTGCTTGAGAGAAATAGTCATTAGTGCAAGATAAATCAATTGGAACTTGTGAGCATGTGCATGTGTGAGATAGAGGTTGCATAAATTAAACCGTTGAAATCACAACCTCATGAGCTATCTCTAGTGTTGCATAGGAATCTACAAGCTTCTCATAGGAACACTCAAGTTGCTTGTGATTAGCTTGTAGAGCCATATGCTCACTAGTGAGCTTCCCTAGCTTTTCTTCAAGCATTTCATTTTCTTGATCCGCTGTGGCTACACAAGCAAAGGATTTGATAACCTCATCATATTGCCTAGTGGGTGAATCATACTTACAAACCAAGGAGGCATTCTCGGATCTGACAGCCTCAAGTTCCTTGGCCAAGGAGCTTGAAACTTCATTATCCTCAACTTTCCTCCCTTGTTTTCTTCTTTTCCTTTTTGGCCATCAAGAAAGTGTTGGTGCCTCTGCTGGCACCGGTCTGCGGTGAGGTGCACCGGTCTGACCAGTCCCTACAGAGGGACAAAGTCTTCACTTCTTTGCCCTTCTCCTTGCTTGGGATGTGGCACTTGAGGCTCAATTTGTTGAATGAAGTTTTTGAGCTCTCCTCAAGTGCCATCTCCATGGTTTGCTCTCGATCAATCCATTTGGGCTTCTCATATTCTTCAAGAAGGATCTCCCAAATGGTGTGTGCATCAATCTCAAGTTTCTCATAGATGAAGTCATGCACATCATCACTCAAAGTACTACAAATGTAGTTAAATACTCGAGAGTTGCATTGCCAACACTCTAAGTCCTCTAGGGATGATTTTGACAAGTCAAATTTGTTTTCCCTAAGATGAGGAGGTAGAATTCTAGCAACAACAACCTTCTCGGCAAGTGGACCCATCGTCCTAATGAAATTGAGTACATGAATTGACCAAGATACGTAGTTTGAGCCATCTAGAGCTAGAGGCTCAAACGGTACCTCACGAGTTGTCGACATTGAAGAAACTCTAAGCGGTTAAGCTTGAATCGGAGCACCAAGCTTTGATACCAATTGAAAGTACCTTGATCTCGCCTAGAGGGGGGTGAATAGGCGTGATGACCAACTTTAGCTTTTCTTCCCAAAAACTTTGAGCTGCTAGTGTCCACCGGTCAGACAGGTGGTGGTGACCAGTTAGACCGGTCACGTACTGAGCTTCACAGGAGGCACCAGTCAGATCGGTGTAGCACAGAGCACCTACAAAAAACAACTTCAAACTCCTCTTGACTTCTAGCATGAACCAAACTTGGTGAGTAACCTTGGTAGATGATCACAAGCAAGGTAATGACCCCTACACACACAAGTAGCACACTCAAGTAGATCGAAGCGGAAGCAAATCAAATATGCTAGAAAACAACATAGAGAGGCAAACCACAAAGAGATGCAAGGATTTGTTTCCCGAAGTTCACCACCCACTAAGGAATGGCTACGTCTCCGTTGAGGAGCTTGTAAGGGAGAATTCCCACAACAATTCGGGTCTCTTTCAACCTCTTTTCTCTTTTCCACTAAGGTGATCTTTTTCACGAAGAGGCAAGATCACAACCCTCACAAACTTTCCTCTGCTCACCACAACCTTGGGAGCTAGTCGGCGATGCCTAGCCGTCTAGGAGGCAAACCTGCAAGAGTAACAAATGCTTCCAAGCTTGTAGACGCGAAATCGAAGTGCTCAAGCTATGGGAATGCTCTTGTTAGCTCACAAAGATGCTCTTGAGCTCACTCTCTCAACCCAACACAAAGGATATGGCTTGAATCCACAAATCTCACAAAGAGAGGTTGAGGAGAGCCACTAAGGCTTAGGGCTTTCAAGAATTGGCTTAGGAGCTCAGCAAAGTCACCAAGAACAGCAGCCCTCCACTGTAGAAGGCTTGGGGGTACTTATACCCCTCAAAGGATAAAACTAGCTGTTAGCTGTCGGGCGGCACCGGTGCCACACACCAGTCAGAACGGTGTTAGAAAAACTAGTCGTTGGGCTAGCGGCACCGGTCAGACCGGTGCCCCTGACCGGTTCGACTGGTCAAGCCCGAAACACCCCCAAAACCCTTTCTATGACTCTAACACTTCACAAAAGAGATGAAGTGGCTCAGGTTGGGTTAGGTGGGTTTGTTAGCACACTCTTAGGCTATCAAGGGTAGATCTCACTTAGGTCAACTAATAAGCACTTTGACTTTGGTCAACTCGCTAATGTTGCATCCCTCTTGATAGTATGGCATACCTACACTCAAGATCAAATAAAAACACGGTGACAACCTCTTGAGCTTGAATGTCTTCAATCTTGCCATTCTTGAACAATATCCACTTGAGGGCTTTCAACTTAGCCTATGTCTTGAGCACGTCCATACTTGAGCTAGTGACTTAGGATCTTTCCATCTAGCATAAGAATGCACACTTGGATCCACAAGTCACTCCATATTACCAATCATAACATCGAGATGAGTCGCATTGCTTTCCTCGGTTAAGGCTTGGATATGATACTTCGAGACCCCACGGATGCTAGAACTTCACCTTAGCAAAACACTAATGGCAGCTTAGCTATGGCCCCAAAGATTGCTTAGTTCCTCACCCTAGTCATCTCGGTTGATCTCTTCATCACTTACCCAAACCACATTGAATTCCACTTTGCTTCATCCATAATTAGTTTCCATTTGAAATCCCACTTCAAATGCTTGTTCTTGATTGACAACGAATATGCAAGCTTCCAACTTAGGACCATTAAGTCTACACTTATCCTTGTGTCCTTTTTGAGTTACCACATGAAGACTTGCGCTTGATTTAGAGAATTACCATCTTCTCTTTCTATGATCCTTGTAATTGAATCAAGATATGTCTTGTATCGGAGACCATGAATTGACCTTCTAAAATTATCCCAATATTTATCTTCCTTTATTGTTTGATAATTGCCATTATGACTTAGGATCATTCATATATTTGTCTTCTCCAATGTGAGCCATACAATATCCATTCATCAATAAATTTTCCAATAATAACTCATGAATATTTAAATAAAACTTTCTCACAAACTTGGAAAAATATATTAGACCTTTAATCGCTTTGTCATTCAATTCACCAAAAACCACTTAGGGGCCTAGATGCACTTTCAGTTTCACTACAAATGCTACAGATCTATATGAACCGACTGATGCGACGTGTGTGGATCAGTTGCATCGCAACGATTTGTGTAGAGCAGGTAGCAAAGGAAAACGCAAAGGTTGCAGACTTAGGTCACCCACTATTGCGATGCTTAAATGCGTGAAGCGCACCACAAGGGTCGGTGCAAGATGCTCAAACTACCTGAGCGAATCTGAGTCGGTCAAGCGAGCCAATTCGAGCACCATATCTTGCATTGTACAAAGGTGTGAGCCACCGCAAGAATCGGTGTGGGCAGAGAACATGAGGAAAAGCCCATAATTCAAACCTCTGAGCCACTGAATGATCCTCTAAGGATGGACGACCAGTAGAGCAAGGGTCGTTAGGAATAAAACATCAGCAAGGAAGAACTCACGATGAACTCGACCAACCACAAAGCACCATGTGTCCATAGACTGCTATTTTGCAATGTGCAGCCCCCCACTGCAATAGTCGATGCGCACAAAACAGAGAAGAAAAAGGTCCACAGCCAAAGCACTCCAACTTCCAATCGATCATTCTCTCAACTCACGCAATGAAATGGTGTGAGATTTTGGGAGGAGTAGATCTGCATCATGGACAAACCATATCTAATAGATCAAGTCCCAAAAACTACTCCATCATGTGGATCGAGAACCAAAGCCCCTCCAAAGAAAACACCAACTTGACAAAAAGAACTTTGATTCTGCATGATCCAAGGAGTAGGAGGGTCAAAGATTACCAAGAAAAGGGTCTTTAGGAGCCCATGTGTGATTCCCTTCACAATAACTCCACCAAAATGCACCCAAATCAAAGAACACAAAAATCAACAAAAAGGACTCTGAAAATCACCAAAAAGGAAAAACATCGGGAATCAAAGAGAGCATATGAGAGCACAAGTAAAGAACTATAAATCTTCTATACATCCAAGGAAAGATTGTTTACAAACTAGGACTAGCCTCCTCCCTTCATCCTACCCTCTTTGAAAGTGGAGAATAAAACGTGGAGAGATCTCCTCCTTTCAACTCTCCAAACCGTGAAGCACTTGGCTAGCTTATAGAAAATAAAATGAGTGCAAGATCCAAGAGTTGGCATCCATCCACCCCTATCTGCCTATATATAGCAAGTCACTTGGTGGAGGCTAAAGTCTAAACTACCACTATAACTTAAATACAGGATACACACCCCTAGGGGTAAAATCGAAAAGTAGTAGATATTTTCTTTGGGCGGGCACACATCCATCGTGCCTTGCTTCCCTCCAATGCAACCTCCACGATCCTAGTCCTCACTCCGCCACTCGCACCCGCAACTGCGACCCCACCTAGAAAGCTCTGCCTGCACCCCTCCTCCTCTGCCATCTGGATCGGGATGGGGATAGAGAAGAAAGAAAGCAAAGATAAGGAGAGGGGGGAACGTCAGCCATAAAAGAAAAAGAAACTAGCGACTGACATATGGGTCCCACCAGCTAAAGTTAAAGTACGGGCTTAAATGTAGGTGCTACTGTTGGAGTTGAACACAAAATTAGAGCCTAAAAAGTACAAAATTAGAGCCTAAAAAGTATACGAGTTATTGGGAGTTGCTCTAAGCATGTGTACGCAGATATATTTCTTGTTCTTTTTTTGAAAAGTTCATTATTTGCATGTATTTTTATCCCACATCAATAAGAAAGGTAAAAATATTTATTTTTTAGACCGATGAAAACATTAGGTTTAATTGATAATAAACGCCATTCAGTTGGGTTTTCTGATATCAACATTAAAAATTTTATCTCTGTTTCATTGTACTAGAACAATCTGGCGCGCGATGCGCGCCCTATCGAAAATGCATTTCATTATCATCAAAACTACCAAAATCATAAAAACACCAACATAGAAAGTACATTAACACATCAGTTGCCCTAGCCAATGTCATTAAATAGTATGGATTAGTGTTGTCATCGCTAATTATCTAACCTTGCAACCCGTAGGGTTTTTGCCTAGAGCCATACATTGTTAACACATTTCGATCCTCGGTAGCACACAGAGTTCTGTTTAGACACATCTTACACATCAGGATATATAGATAGCAAACATTTAAGATGGTAACTTGGGATACTAATATAATTTTCAGTAATGAAGTCTGTAAAATGGACCTAGTTGTTTTGACATATGCCCAAGCCTTCCGAACATGTCGAGTGGCGAGTGAATGTAACTGGTAGACAAAAGGAGAGCATTCTCTTTCTTGCCCTAGACATCCTCACTTGAACTGGACAGGAACCATGTTATCATAAAAGTAAAGGAAATAAAACTAAAAACAGCAAGTACATTGCAGCGTGTTATTTGAATTGTAAGCTGAACTTGAATTTGAAAAGCATCAGCAAACAAAATGGATGCATCAGCTCATAGAGTAGGTATGTACAATGAAAATCCTTTTGGATCCTAATCCAAACTATCCAAAGTCCCAAACAATCCATAAAAGTTACTTAGCTTGCCGACCAGATTTATACAAGCAAACTGAGTAACATGTATTGTTGCATGGTTTGTGACAAGTATTAAATATTAAATATCAAAAATATATAAGATATTATCCAAAATAACACATTAACTCCATAAGTAGTTGAATATTGCTGATTGCAAGGTAAGTAAACAAAGCAAATATCAATACTTGTTGAGAGAAGCAATTTCAATTCTGTTGTTAGCACAAAATCGGAAAGGATTAACCAAGGCAGTATACTTAATAACAAACAGGGGTGTACAGAACTGAAGCAACAAATAAAAGGTAACTTAAAATATATGCACAGAGGAAAATCATGGAACAAGATGCAGGAAATGACTTAGACCCAATTGGAAAACTTTGAATTGATTCCAAGCAGTAGATGACCTTCAGAATAGCACACATATTTCGTACTTATTTGGTACTTCATTGCTCCAAAATTATCAAGAGTAAACAAACATATCATAAGTTCATAACTGACAATGTACATCTTCAAATCGCTCAACTTCATTTGCAGATGCAGCTTCAGCAACTACAGTAGGTGGCCGCCAGTGGAGGCCTATGAGCAAATCATCATCAGCTTCCAGTTCAGCATCCCTAGAGAAGCACATTAAAGATGTATTCAATGAGAAATCATGAGTTGACAGTTGACACATGATTCTGTTAAAAATATCAGGATGCAGAAAACAAATCATTACCATCACCTAAGAGCCGGTGTCATTTCAGGTGCTGCTGCTAGTAATTCACCAGATGGCATTGCAGAACCATTTATCCTGCCCACTAAAAAACATTATAGTGGGCAATATGTTGCAAGCCAAGATGGTCAACCAGAACCCAGTTTTCATCATCTCATTAGAGATCATCAGTGAATTTCTAGGCAAAATCAAGTACAGGTTTTAGCAAAGGTCAAATAAGAAAACTCATTCAAAAAAAATGCATGGCTTTGGCTGAGAATGATTTACCAGGAAGCTCCTAGATTCAGTTGACCTGCAAGGCGAGCAGGATCTGACGACATCACCACCGCGAGGCCTCTGGAAGTGTAAGTAACCTCCGGCTCCTCAACAGACCTGCAATCTTCTTCAAAAGTATTATAAACGATGGCGAAAATGACGAGAAGTAAAAGAGATCAAACTGCAAGGAGACACGAAATTTAACGTGGAAAACCCTCCCAACACGAGAGGGAAAAACCACGGGCGCCAGCCAGCAAGCAACGTCACAATGATCGGAGTCTGGTTACAAACGCCAACAGCGGTGGCTTACAAGAAGTAGAATGAATCAATCTCCAATGGAAAACCCTAACGGGTTTAAATGACCTGTACCATACCGCTTCGCTCCGGCCTTAGCCTCCTGCGGGCCTCCGCTACGCTTCGTCAGAAGTTTGCAATGAATTTGGATCATCAATCAACAAACTCCACCTTGAGACAAATTCCTTCTTGTAGCATCACAAAGAACCTTCATCCTGAACACATTACAAGAAAACAAAAAAACTTCTGACGCCAAACAGCCTCTTGGGCTAATTAATAATACCAACTAAGCTTGAGCAAAGCTCAAACTTAGCAACAGGAACTGGCTTTGTCAACATATCAGCTGGATTATTATGAGTGTTTATCTTGCATACCTTTAGCTTACCCTTTTCGATCTCATCTCGAACATAATGGTACTTGATCTCAATGTGCTTTGTCCTAGCATGGAACATCTGATCTTTAGTAAGATAAATTGCACTTTGACTATCAGAAAACATGTTGATGCAAGAATCAACTCCACAAAGCTCAACATACAATCCCTTTAGCCAAATCAACTATTTGCATGCTTCAGCAATAGCCATGTACTCTGCCTCAGTAGTAGACAATGCAACAATAGGCTGCAAAACAGCCTTCCAACTCACAGCACAATTACCAACAATAAACACGTAACCTGTGAGTGATCTACGCCTGTCCAAATCACCAGCATAATCTAAATCAACATATCCAATAAGTCCCTTAGTTGTCCTGCCAAACTGCAAACAATGATCTGTCGTCCCTCTGAGAAACCTGAAAATCCACTGAACTGCCCTCTGGTGTTCATTACCAGGATTAGACATATATCTGCTAACAATACTCATAGCATAAGATAAATCCAGACAAGAGCAAACCATAGCATACATCAAAGAACCAACAGCACTACAATACGGAACTTTTGACATGTATTTAATATCCTCGTCTGAACTAGCACACTGCTCAGCAGACAATTTAAAATGCGGTGCAATAGGAGTACTAACAGGTTGTGCATCATGCATGTTGAAACGTTGGAGGACCTTCTCAATATAAGCATGCTAACTAAGAAACAATAAGCCAACTTTTCTATCTCTAGTAATTTCCATACCTAGAATTTTCTTAGCCGCACCAAGATCCTTCATCTCGAACTCACTACTCAACAATCTCTTCAATGTAGTGACCTCTTTCCTGTTCTTGGCAGCAATCAACATATCATCAACATATAACAACAAGTATATAGGTGATCCATTAACATGCTTGATGTAAACATAACTATCATATTTAGATGTCTTAAAGCCATGTGACAACATAAATGAATCAAACCTTTTATACCACTGACGGGGAGACTGTTTCAAACCATACAAGGATCTCTTCAACTTAAAGACATAATTCTCCTTGACAGGCACTATGAACCCCTCAGGCTGGTCCATGTAAATCTCCTCCTCAAGCTTCCCATGTAAAAATGCAGTCTTCACATCTAACTGCTCAAGCTCAAGATCATGTGCAGCAACAATACTAAAGAAAGAGTGTATTGACCGTGCTTAACAACTGGAGAGAACACATCATTATAATCAACACCAGGAATCTGACTAAAGCCTTTAGCAACTAACTTTCCCTTATACTTTGGAGGCTCGCTAAGAGATAAACCCTCCTTTTTCTTGTAGATCCACTTGCAGCGAACATGCTTCTTACCCTTAGGCAAAGGAACAACATCCCACGTGCAGTTCTTCTCCAAAGACTGCATCTCATTATGCATAGCTGCATTCCACTTCTCACGGTCACTGCAAGCAATGGCTTCAGAATATGTGGTTGACTCATAACTGCTATCAACCTGTTCAACAGAACTCAAAGCATAATAAATCATGTTACACTCCTCAGTAAGATGATGTGGTCGTCCACAACCCCTCTTAGACTTGCGAGTAGCAATGGGCAAATCCTCATCTAGCTGCAAAACAGGGGTTAAGTGTTGAACATCATCATGAGCCTCATTATCAACAGCTTCATTTTCCTGGTCATCCACAGGCGGCTCCACCTGCACACCTGTATCATCATGCACATGTTGATGCATTTGCACATGTTGCTGCACCTGCACACCTTCCTCATCATCCACATGCTCCATTTGCACGCTGATATGCTGCAACTCTTTATCAAAATTATCATGAATATGATCTGAGGTCAAACTGTCATAAAACATCACAGATTCATTGAAAACAACACTCCTGCTCATAAAAGTCTTTTTGTTTTGGGATTTCATAACTTATTCCTTTAACTCTCGAACCATAACCACAGCTGATTGTTGGATTAGTCCCACATCGGAAATTGATGGTGGGGGAGCACAACATAAAGGTGGGGGCAGTCCTCACCCAATAGGCTAGTCTTTTGGGTTGAGTTAGGCCTAAGTCCTTGTTGTTGTGGACTCCGTCGGACCTAGCCTATTGAGAAGCCGACACATGGGTATAAATTCCCAGGCCGGATTCCGCTGCGCTCTCTAACAAGTGGTACCAAAGCCTGTTCCAGACTAGGGTTCCTTGATGCCGCCGATGATGAAGTTCGATCTACCGCTGTTGGATTACAAGACGAGGTTCTTGCTATGGCAAGTGAAGATGCGGGCTATTCTAGCGCAAACTCAGGATCTTGATGAGGCGCTGGAAAAGTTCGGTGGCAAGGCGTCCAAAGATTGGACTGATGAGGAGAAGCGCAAGGATCGTAAGGCTCTGTTTTTAATTCAGCTTCATCTATCTAATGATATACTACAAGAATGTCTGCAAGAAGAAACTACTGCAACACTCTGGTTGAAATTGGAATCGATCTGTATGTCAAAGGATCTAACCAGTAAGATGCATATGAAGATGACGTTGTTCACACTTAAGATGGAGGAGGGTGGTTCGGTGTTAAGCCACATATCTGTTTTCAAGGAGGTTGTTGCCGACCTAGTGTCGATGGAGGTTAAGTATGAGGATGAAGATTTAGGCCTCTTACTGTTATGCTCTCTGCCCAGTTCGTTTGCATCTTTTTGTGACACCATACTTTTGAGTCGTGATGAACTAACCGTCTCGGATGTTTATGAGGCACTCCAATCCAGGGAGAAGATGAAAGGCATAGTGCACTCCGATGGGTCGTCCTCAAAGGGCGATGCTTTGCAAGTGAGAGGCAGGCCCGAACAGAGATCCTCCGATGATGGCAATGATCGCTACAAGAGCCAAGAAAGCAAAGGACGTTCAAAGTCCAGATCGCCCAAAAAATTCTGTAAGTATTGCAAAAATAAAACACATTTTATTGAAGAGTGTTGGAAACTGAAGAACAAGGAGAATAGAAAAATAATCCTGATGGTAAGGCATCTGTTGTCAGCAGTGTTGGTTCAGATTCTGGAAATTGTCTAGTAGTTCTGGCGGGTTGTGTTTCTAGTAATGAAGAGTGGATACTTGATTCTGCATGTTCGTTTCATATCTGCACTAACAGAGATTGGTTTAGTTCATTTAAGTCTGTGCAAAAAAGACACGTTGTGCATATGGGAGACGACAACCCATGTGACATTGTGGGTGTCGGCTCAGTTCAGATCAAGGCTCATGATGGCAGACACACACGCTGCAGAATGTGAGATACATACCAGGGATGTCTAGAAATCTTATTTCTCTCAGCACACTTGATGCAGAAGGATTTAAATACTCCGATTCAGGCGGAGTTTTGAAGGTATCAAAAGGTTCCCTTGTTTGTTTGGTAGGTGATATGAATTCTGCTAAGTTATATGTCCTTCGAGGTAGTACTTTACATGGTCTATTTCCGTTGCTGCTGTTGTTACTGATGATAAACCTTGTGAGACTAACCTTTGGCATATGCGTCTTGGACATATGAGTGAACTTGGTATGGCAGAATTGATGAAGAGAAACCTACTGAAGGGTTGTACGCTGAGTGGCAAGAAGTTCTGTGAGCAATGTATTTTCGGGAAGCATAAAAGGGTAAAGTTCAATACCGCTGTTCATAACACCAAAGGTACTCTTGATTGTGTACATGCTGACTTATGGGGTCCTTCTCGTAAGCCTTCTTATGGTGGTGCTCGTTACATGCTTACTATTATTGATGACTACTCTAGAAAAGTATGGACTTACTTTCTGAAAAATAAAGATGATACCTTTGCTGCATTTAAAGATTGGAAAGTGATGATAGAAAGGCAAGCTGATAGAAAGGTGAAGGTGCTTCGTACTGATAATGGTGGAGAATTTTGTTCTGCTGCGTTTAATGATTATTGCAGGCAGGAAGGCATTGTTATGCACCACACCATACCGTATACTCCTCAGCAAAACGTTGTGGCTAAGCGCATGAACAGAACCATCATCTCCAAGGCCCATTGCATGCTATCCAACGCTAAGATGAACAAGGGTTTCTGGGCTAAAGCTGCTAACACCGTGTGCTACTTGATAAACAGGTCGCCTTCTATCCCACTTAATAAAAAAACACCTATTGAGGTATGGTCTGGCACACCTGTTGATTATTCACAATCGAAAGTTTTTGGATGCACTGCTTAGAGCAACTCCAACAGTTTGGCAAACCAACTTGGCATCCATATAATTTTGGCAAACCAAGAAAAATTGGCCTCCAAGAGTTTGGCAAACCAACTTGGCAAAAATAGAAACTTGGCAAAACTCACCTCCCCACGTGCATATATGTGCGCGCGGATCGTGGTTGCCATCGTTGTTTCCCTCTAGGTGGGAGGGTGAAAAAGAAATAAAGAATAGAGAAGGATTCCTGATGTAAGCTTTTCAAGAGGTGGAAGGGCACATACATAATTTTGTTTTTCTCAGGATTCCTGATGTAAGTTAGATCTGGATTTGGCAAGTGAATTATGCCAAACTGTTGGAGATGAATTCTTTTTTTACTTTGCATAACTTTTTAGAAGTTGGCAAAACACAGAATTTGTCAAGTAAATTTTGGCAAACTCTTGGAGATGCTCTTATGCTCATGTTGATAATGGAAAAATGTGTGAAAATATCTCTGGGTCACACATTGACGGGGGAGACCGTTAATGTCTCCATAAGGTCACGAAAATCCTTGTGACAGGAGAATTGTACTCTGAGCTTGTAATAACCTTCCAAGTTGTGCACATGGCTCGATGGGGAGATTGTTGGATTAGTCCCACATCGGAAATTGATAGTGGGGGAGCACAATATAAAGGTGGGGGCAGTCCTCACCCAATAGGCTAGTCTTTTGGATTGAGTTAGGCCTAAGTCCTTGTTGTTGTGGACTCCGTCGAACCAAACCTGTTGAGGAGCCGGCACATGGGTATAAATTCCCGGCCGGATTCCGCTGCGCTCTCTAACAAAAAGCACCCATATGTTCCTCCACTCTACATCCTGAAAATAGAAGTCATGTCTTAATTTCAGAATCATCTCATAGTATAAATCTCTGAAACTAACTTGAGTTTTGTTATTGATAATGTAAACTAAAAACATCAATGGTAATATGCATCAATATGTTGCATTTTTTATTTTGGAATGCAAAATATTATTAAACCTAACCATCTATACAGTTCCATTTGGTAGCAAAAGTATTTGTCTGTTAGTCTATTGCTATTCATGCAGAGTGGTGCACAGGGAAATTAAGAGGGGGGAATGCAAGCAGGAGAAAACTAATCTCTATCAGAAGATGCTAAGCTCAGCCTCCTAAGATGTTTTGGACAAATTACTTTGAGGAGTAAGATAGTATTGACTCCAATGGGTCATCAGTATGGTTCATCTCACGCATAGACCAGCTTGTTATGCTGCAAGCAAACAATTGTTCCTCATAATGGATTACCAATTTTGCTTAGAAAATTTATTAACGTGTGTCCCTGTTTGATCATCTTTCTAAGAAAAAAAAAGCTAAAGATCCTAGAATATTAAACCATTTCCTATCTGAATTGGCAACAATAATAGCTAGTAAGCTTTTTGTGCAAATCAACTGTCTCCTGCATCATATAATTCATGAGTAACAAAATCTCAAAGCACGGGCAGCTCATACGAATCTCCACTAACATCTGCACAGGAACAAAAAGGGGACCGTACATACAAATCTAGATTGAATTCTAAGAGATCTCATCTATTTAGGTGAATCTAGAATAGCTGCCCAGGCACAACTCAGCCCAAAACGTGTGTCCGACTCCGACCACCCCAACCGAAAGCGCCTATCACCAATTTAAACAACCCTGCTATAAATGTCAGGGGCGCGGCCCCACTAAACCCACAATTGTTCTCCGTAGCTCTGCTCTCTTGCGCACGGATTGCCCTCGGTTCCGGCGACAAGCGACCAGAAGTCTAGCTATGCAGTGTGCCGAGCGCGGCGACCACCGCTTCTACGTGACGTACGTGGATGGCGTTCGGGTGTTAGCAGCAGGTAGTGGGGATAGAAGAGAAGCACAGGAATCAGAAGGAGACAGCAAGAATCAAAGGAAGAATAAGATAGAACGGCACCACGACGGGTTCCTTGAGGAGGAAGAAGAACAGTTCCTGTCTGTTACAAAATGATTCGATGATCCCCTCCGCCTTCCCCTCTCCAGTATATCTAACTAGCAGTACATGGGATGGGCCCAATGAGGAAACGCACGCAGGCCCAACTCCAATGCAAGCCCATGACAGCCTAGCGGGTACAGGGATCCTAACATTCCCCCTCCTTAAGAGCAGCTTGCCCCCAAGCTGCTTAATTTTTTGATTACCATAACGTTAAAGTTGAGACAGAATATTATCACCAGTTTACCTTCCACTTGCAACAAGAGTCTTATGGATCATCCAAAGCTTGATGATAAAATTGGAGGAGCTGCAGTGTCAGCCTGCCTATTGCTTTCACTTCCACTTTGCTCTCAGGCTTGATCTGACCAATAGAGGCCATCCAAACATTCCGGTGCAGCCATAGAAACAGCAACCTATTCACAATGTATCTCTTGCCCATATCCATAAAATATGTTCCACCACCTGGATCCCAAAAGGTTAGCTGTTGATTCACTATGTTAGTCAAGAGCACATCACTGAATTGCTGCATGACTTGCAATGTGATCCACTAAATGCTGGAAGATTGTTGACGGTGAAAATCCGTCAACCTAGCCATGAGTTTACCTTCGGTGTTGGCATGAGTTTTATACCTTATCCATTGGTACTAACCCCCGTGGTATAACAAGTTCACGTGTGCATGTCGGTTTTGGAGTTTAATGTTTATGCAGGGTTTTAGTGTTGAATGCAAGACTTTCGGGATAAGTTCATCAAGCACCTCATGACAAGACCTTGAAGCCCCGTACAAGTCATGCAATGAAGCAAACTTAACTCCAAGAAGCCAGGGACTTGATCCGAGAAGATGACAGACTCCGAGGACCTGACCAGAAAAGTGCTGAATCTTGCAAGACAAGGAGTTGAGTCCAATTCGGAGAGAAACGACGACATGGACCTACATGCGAGAAGGGGAAACATCCGGAAGCAAGGGAACCGACGTAGAGCAAAGGAGCCCTCGGGCTGGTCCTGGATGGGCCCAGGCCGGCCAGCCCAGTCCGGTCGGCCCAGGCCCATCCAGGGCCCATTTGCCCCCTCCTTTGCCCTAGCCGCCAATCGGGCTATTTATAGCCCCCTGACCGAGAGCCACGTAGAGAAGAATTCATCATCGGCCGCTGAGGAGCAGAGAAGAGAGGGACACCATCTCGGAGAGGAGAGGGTTGAGCTAGTTGACTAGGGTTTCCCTAGCCGACGTGGGAACCTTGCACGGAAGACCACGTCGGAGTTCCCAGAGCTAGAAGCAAGATCAAGGAAGGATCCCGGTGGTGATCTTGTGTATGTATCATTGTTATAGTTGAATTATCAAGTTGATTCTTTTCCTAGCGATCAAGTGTTTCCTCGAAGATTTCGTTTTTCGATCGGCTTTGCTTATTCCAATTCTATTCTCGAGATAGATTACATAGGGTGTTCTTGTAGCCGCGGTGGCTAGAGGTACACACCGGATCTTCCGAAAGAATCTCGACTTGTCTTTTGACTCACCCTAAGCTACCCGCATGAATAGGGATACGTTGTGACAGAACGGGGGTTCCGAAAGGCGGATGTTTTCGGATTTGGATGGGAAACCACGATTTAAAGAGGCTTCTATTAAGATTCGATTTGCTACTTCTTCTCTTGCTTGGAACTTCAACAAAAGGCTTACCCCGATCCCTCTAGATCGGTTTATCTACCCAATCTTACTTTGTTTTCTCCGGTCTTTAGTAGATTAGATTTATCTTTGTTTTGTGTCTTTTACTTAGATGCATTAGGGTTTCTTTTATCGAAGATTGAAGTTACTTGGCTTTAATAGATTAAGTTTTGTGTCACACATTTGTTCCACGGATTCGATACCTTGGGTTCACCACTCGAGGGAAGAAGGGTCCCTTGACTACGACGGGAGACTTGTACGCTTGCAAGTCACAAACGAACTTTGATACAATTATTAACCGTCAACAAGCCCCTTTTTCTGGCGCCGTTGCCGGGGAACAAGTGATCAAGATTTGATTTTTTATTGCCTTTTTGTAATTTTCAGTTTTCTTCTTGTTTTTCTTTTTGCATCTACTAAATTTTGATCATCCTCAAAATACATCTAATCTAGTTTGTCTAACCCTAGTTTCTATAGATTTGTTTTTACTTTCTAGTTTTTGCATACTTTGTTTATTGCTAACCCTAACAGGAGATGGACGGCTACCTCTCCAACAAACCCAATAATTTTGTGGATGATCTAGAAAAACTTTACAGGCTAAGGAGACGTGAAGCACATCAAGCTAAAAAGCTGGATTTTGTAGATTCGGAGTCGGAAGACAAAGGATCACAGGAATCTCCGAAGAATTCACCACCTCGAAGTCCTAGGGAGAATCGACTTCCACCGATGGGTGACCAACCACCGCAAGAACGCAAGATTGGGGAGCTATGCACCCCAGACATCATCGACCTACCAATCTTGAACCTTGAGGAGATCGGAAGACCGTTCGAGATCAAGACCTCAACAATCCGCATGGTGCAACATTCACCCTTCACCGGTAAAGAGGATCCGAACCTTCACCTCCAAGCATTCATTCAACTATGTCAGACTTTCAACATGGATGGGTGACTCAAGATCAAATGAGGGCAAGGCTTTTTCCGTTTTCACTACTCGGGAAGGCTTTGCAATGGTTCCACTCTCAACCGGCGGAGACGGTGCAAAATTGGAACACGTTGATGAAGGCTTTCATGAAGGAATACTACTCACCGGGTAAAACTCAAAGCTTGCGTAATAAGATTGCCACCTTTGTTCAATATCCTACGGAAACTATCTCGGAGGCATTTGAGCGCTTCAACGAGTACACCCGGGCGGTTCCACATCACAAGTTCCCGAAGGAAGACCTCGTGCAAAAGTTCTATCAAGGACTCACCATGGCGTCAAGGACGATCATCGATGCATCGGCGGGAGGATCCATCATCGAACTTACACCGACGGAAGCTTTCACTCTATTCAAGAAGGTTGCGGATAATGACACGTGGGCGTCGTCCGGCGCCTACATCCGGTTCAACCCACGGGGAACGTCAAAGGAGTCTTGCAAGTGGAGAAGGAGAACATACTTGAAGGCAAGATCGACTCGCTCATGAGGAGGTTGGAGAAGATGGAGATGGAAAAGAAAGAGGCTCAAGACTTGAAGGCCGCCGAAGCAAGGTCCACATGTGAAGAATGTGGAGAGTATGGCCATGTCCGCAAAGATTGTCCGGAGGAAGCCAAAGTGCTCGACTACATGAGGAAGGGAGAATTGCCGAACTTCCGCTACGGCAAGGTAGGCCTCAATTTAATGCAAGCTCATCTATTCCTAATGTGGTTCCGCTTCGTATACAATTGAAGGAGTTCATGGATGAGCAAGCTAAGATCAACAAGGACACCGTCACCAAGTTCAAGACCATAGACAAGGTGTTGGAGAACATCGATAGCAAAGTGACGGAGGTCGAAGTTCCAATCATCAAGTGCTCAACATGATGAAGATGCTCGAGACGCAAGTTGGACAACTTGCGGGGCACCTCACTAATGATGAAGGGAAGCTTCCGGACAACCCAAATGTCCCGAATCGGCAAAGGCCATTCAAACACGTTCGGGGAAGGAGACCGAAGATCCGAACGTTTCGCGAGAGCAAGGAAGCTTAAACCATCCACCGAGGTGGAAGGAATTGCTAAAGAGAAGGTTACGGGGATCGTCACCGAGGAACCCGAATTCGAGATGCCGGAGGAAGACACGAGGATACCGCAACTCAAGCCACGCTACTTCCGAGGTAAACTTGACAACCACTTTGAGAAATTTGTGTAAGTTGTGCGTAGACTTAGCATCAACATGCCATTACTAGATGCCCTACAAGTACCTACATATTCTCGTTACTTTAAAGATATACTTGCAAATAAATATGAGATAGCAACACTCAGGGTAGATCATGTCAAGATGTCCGAGGAGTGTAGTGCCGCTATTGCTAATGGGCTAGAGAAGCAAAAAGACCCCGGGTGCCCTACAATTCCATGTTCGGTTGGTTCTTTCAACTTCGAGAAGGCGTTATGCCACCTTGGAGCTAGTGTGAGTGTCATGCCGAGGGATGTGTTCGAGAAGCTACGCCTACCGATGGAGCCTACGGGAATATGTTTGGAGTTGGGTGACAACTCCATTCGCTATCCCTTGGGCATTGCTGAAGATGTACCCGTGAAGGTCGGACACCACTTCATCCCCGTCGACTTCGTTGTGCTTGAGATGGGAGAGAGGGAGAAGCCGCCGCTCATCCTAGGGAGGCCGTTCCTCAAGACCGTGGGAGCTACTATTGATGTTGGCAAGGGGGAGATCATGTTCGATATCAACGGAGAAAGGAGTTCCTTCAAGTTCCGTCCAAGAATCGAGGCATGCAACATGATTGGAGTGAAGGGAGAACCAAAACAAACGGAGGGGCTGAAAAAGAAGAAGGAGCCGAAAAAAATGAACGTAAAGAAAATCAAAGAAGGTGTTGCATCCGTCAAGACAAAGGAAGAGAAGTCGCCTGTGAAGACCAAAAAATGACTAAGCCGACTAAGCCGGAAGACAAGCCCGCGCCCAAGATGGTGCGGAAGTGGGTACCCAAGATTGCAACACCTGCAAAGAGTATTGATCCGAAGTAATCAAGTGAAGAAGTCTAGCTATAGACTATAAACGAAGGGCTAGGCGGGAGGCAACCCGTTTCGTCGAGTCAAGAATAAGCTACCGGGAGGACAACCCGATTCCAGGTTTTTCGAGTCTTTTTAATAATTTAGTTTTGAGTTTTATTATGCAAAGACATTAGACTTAGAAGTGGTTGAACAAAATTAGAGACATAATTCTTGATTGAATGTTTGCTTTATCATAAACCCTTTGCATGAACCCTCCTATGTGCTTGTTTGTTCTTTTCTTTTCGAGAAACCTCAACCAAATAATTTCAGAACCTAACTCAACCTTTCACCCTCATTATGGTGCTGAGGTTGACTTATTTTTCATGCTAAAACCACACGAGTAGAGCCACGATTTATATTTAGGTGTTAATAAAATTCAGCACGTGGTAGGACTCGCGTGAACCTAGAAATCAAAACTTTTGGTTGGTTTAAAAATCTTTATCCTTGGTTTCTCTAGGATTAGAATTTTTCTAAGACTATTCTAATTTTGTTTTATTCAAAATCTTTCTTATTTAGCCAAAATTAGAACCTAAACCTATGCCCCCATGATCAAGCCGGGAAAAGTTTGCTCTCAACCGATGAAGGCAAACTATACCGGTGAGACCGAAATCGACGTAGTCGAAAAATATTTTCGACTTACATTTGTTTTTAATGGTTTAAAAACTTCTCTAAAATTATGTTTGATCTCTTGCATGGCTCTGAAAAATATTTTAAATTTCGAATTAGAGGAGTGCTTAGCCTTAAACATACCTAAATGGAGGCAATCTAGTTTGAATTAATCATGCATGCACCATTGGATTCCCTTTTATCAACTTTCACCAATTCCACATGCAAAGGACAAGCATGGTAGGCAGCAAGCATCAACTTTGCAGGAATTTCATGGTGGCATGTGAAGCAAGTGGAGCTAGGGAGCATGGACATGACCCAAAGCATGGAGCATCAAGTGGAAGGACCAATAATGCAAGAAAAGGAGTGGACGAGAGCGTTTGGGCGGTGCAACTCGTGGAGCACGCGGGCAGGAAAGTTGGAGAGGCGAAATGATCGCGCTAGAAGAAAGACGAGGCGGGGAGGAGCCAGAAGGACCCCAGGTCGGCCGGCCCAGGCCGGCCGGCCTCACCTACATAAGGAGCCCCCCGGCTCCCGTTTTCTGCAGGCAAGCTTCCCTCTCCTTCCTTTGTTTGTGTGTTCAAGTTTGTGTGCTCAAAACCTCCGTAGACATAGCCAACCTTCTCAAGCTTGATAGCTCAAAAAAATCCACATCCTTAATCCACTCAAAGTCCACACCCGAAGTAAGAGTTTTAGTGCCTAGTTACCGGTTGCAACCCGGAGTTTTAGTTGAAGAAAAGAGTGTAGCAACCATGTGGAAGAAAACCACAAGTCTCTTCTCCAAGAAGAAGAGTTTGTCGTCGTCCAAGCCGTCATCAACCACGTCTTCGAGGAGGCACTCGGTTTCCGAGTCTCCCCGGAGCATGGAGACGGATACGGCACCACCGAGGAGGAACGATGCTCTTCTCCTTGGTGGTATGAGGGCTGCAAGAAGCACGTCCATGAGGTTTACTGAACCTCGAGGGCACACGGAGGAGCAGCCCGCGCCACCACGACGATCGACCCGTTCAACCGCGCCACCTCCTTACACTCCGACATACTCTTCGTACGGCTTCATCATCTTGTCCTCGGAGGAGGAGGAGAGGCTCTCTAATCTTGAGAAGAGGCTTGTGCCCAACGTCGAGTTCGACGACCAAGCACTCTACACCTTGGGTTTTGGCACCGACATATACTATATGTTGGGGCACCTTGGATGGGTGCAGTTCTCCAACGGAGTATCGGTGGACACCCACTTGGGGTTCGCCTTGGAAATTTTAATGACTATTGCACCCATCCTTTATGATGATGGGGTGCAAAGCTTGTCATTCCGTTTGGAGGGAGTCCAACAAGTGGTTCCCTACGAGCACGTTAGGGAGCTACTTGGATTCCACAAGGGAGCTCCGGAGAAAGTTGACGTGCCACCCGGCATGTTAGCGGGATTTTGGAATATGATCTCCGGAGAAGCCCATCAACAACGCAATTGCATCCGCAACCCCATTATCCGGATATTTCACTCTTGGATGTGCAAGAGGGTATTGGGGAGGATGAAGGAGACAAAGGTGACCGACACGGAGTTGAATTGGCTATACTCGGCTTTAATTGCCAGGCAGCCAATAGACCCCTCTTACCTTATGATCAACCGTTGGTGTTGTGAAGCAACATCGGGGGCGGGTAATATTGGTTCGGGGTGCTACCTCTCCATGTTGGCCTTCTCCTTACGGCCGGGGATCGCAAGGAACCCCGACCATCTTTTGCGTGGTACCTCTCTCGGCATTGAGTATTTGCGGCAAGGCAAATACATTAGTGGAGATGAGAGAGGAGGTTATCGGTTGGCCATAGTAAACCTACCCCTCCCCAATGAGAGGCTTAGGCTTTTCACCGAAGGGAGAGAAGATTGGTTGGAAGAGGGACTACTTGTCCCTGCAAGGAAAAACAAAAGAGGAAGAATCGTAGAGGAGGGAACATCCTCCGCACAAGCGAGTGGAGCACAACCCAATGTGCAACCATTCGGCGGGATCCCTCCTCCGCCAAGTTATTACGGAGGACCACAAGAGCAAGCATGGGGGGGTGGTGCACCGGTACCCCCACCAAATTATGTTGTGCCCAACGCTAACTTCGCGAAGCCCTACGCGCATCATCCCCAACCTCAACAAAGCATGGCCATAATTGGAGGGTATGCTGCAAGAAACGCTCAAAACATCGCAGCCATCCAAGCTAACGCAGCTCAACTTGGTGAAGGCAACGCAAATATTGCCTTTGAGCTCGGACGCCTTCACCTTGTGGAGCCAAATCAATTCGTCAGAGGAAATGTCCAATCATATTATGAGCAAGGGTATTATTATCAAGATCATCAACATCAACCACCGGCGGAGGACTAGGAGATTTAGGAACTTTAGTTTTCTTTTCTTTTTTTCTCTGTAATTTTCAGCTTTTGCTTATGTGTGTTTGCGTAGTATTTTCTGTTTTTATTTAAATTTCAGCAAGCATGTTTGTTTATTTTCAGTTTGTATTTCAACTTGATGTCATCATTAATAAAGACACCACCTTGATTATATCATTGGAAAAGTTACAAAAAGTTGTGCCATAATGATATATGATCAAAATTGCAGCTTTGTTCATCTTTGTAATTGATTTATGCATGTTTAAGCTAGTGCTCTCTTAAAAATACAAATCTGAATTTATTTAAATACTAGCTTAATTTTCAGCGGAGGTTATGATTAAAATAAAGACCCATAGTGTTTTATGTGCTCTCAAGTTATGAATAGATTAAAGATGTCTTTTATGCTCAAAAATATCGCTAACCTTGTCACAAATATCACTTGTGTGTTGCTCAACCTATCCAAAGCCTAATATATATTTGAGTGCATAAACCTTAGTGTACAAGATTTATTTTTGAGTGAGTTATTGCAGGCCATGATTTCTCTGGCCCGAGACTAAGAAGTTGGTCATACCATTTTTGCGTATCTATCTTTTTGCTAGCCTTTTATCCGTGCATTGTGTATCCCCGCATCGGAGATCTCACAAACCTCGCCGGGTATTCACCCTTAAACCAAATATCATCTTTTGTGATTACCTCCTTGACCACAACCTATCGTTGAGAATGGATCATCAATTCAAGGAAGATTGCAAGACGGTGCCGACATTGAAGATTTCAAGTATCTCTCCAAGGAAAATATTTTCGGTACCTACCTTATTTTTCGCCTCTTTGCTCGAGGACGAGCAACGTCTAAGCATGGGGGAGGAGGTAGGTACGGTGCAGTTTTAGAGTTCAAAGGGGAGTATTTTTAAAAAATATATATATATAATGATTAAAGAAAAAAATTCGGCGACGATCGTGACTTCCAAGGTGAAGGTCTCACAAGAAGAAAGAAAAAATATATATATATAATGAATGAAAGAAAAAAAGAAAGAAAAGAATGATAAATGTGAGAAAGAGAAAAAAAATATGAGTATGCGTAAAGTGAACTCCCCGGTTCTCTAAGAGTGCATTCAAGGCTTCAAGTTAAAAAGATCCATTCTCATTTTCCAACCATGTGCAATCCGATAACGAGGACTTCCTTTGTGCCTCGGGATCACTCTTTGCCATTTGCACATGTCCACTCATCTAAAAGTGTGTGTATTTTTCTCTTTCCCCTCCTTGATTTAACATTATTTTCCAATGACCTTTTTGACGAGTCTCGGTAAGACCATGAGAAGCTTGTCTTGTTTTGACAACACCTCATTTATAAAATCTTGTTAGGACTAAACTTTCCCAAAGCTCCATATAAAGCCTACCACACATATATGTTATGAGAGGGAAAGGAGTAGAATATATAGGCTTGAGAGACAAGTGAGATGAGAGTTCATGAGCAATATACAAGATGATTTAAATTTGTGAAGTTGGTTTAGCTTTTCTTTGTCTCGTTCTTTATTTCAAAAAATTCTGAGATCTATTTAAACTTTGTGAGCATGTTAATACTTGTGGGATAAGCTTAATAAGAATCTACCCTCCGTAGAGATGAAGGCTAGTACATTATGGAACTTTAATGAATTTAAATTTTGAGAGCATTATGTTTTCTCATGTATGATCAAGTGCAAGGTTTAAACATTGTTTGGCAATGATGATATCCATCGATAGCTTACTCGAGGACGAGCAAGGTTTAAGCATGGGGGAGATGTTGACGGTGAAAATCCGTCAACCTAGCCATGAGTTTACCTTCGGTGTTGGCATGAGTTTTATACCTTATCCATTGGTACTAACCCCCGTGGTATAACAAGTTCACGTGTGCATGTCGGTTTTGGAGTTTAATGTTTATGCAGGGTTTTAGTGTTGAATGCAAGACTTTCGGGATAAGTTCATCAAGCACCTCATGACAAGACCTTGAAGCCCCGTACAAGTCATGCAATGAAGCAAACTTAACTCCAAGAAGCCAGGGACTTGATCCGAGAAGATGACAGACTCCGAGGACCTGACCAGAAAAGTGCTGAATCTTGCAAGACAAGGAGTTGAGTCCAATTCGGAGAGAAACTGACGACATGGACCTACATGCAGAAGGGGGAAACATCCAGGAAACGAGGGAACTGACGTAGAGCAAAGGAGCCCTCGGGCTGGGCCTGGATGGGCCCAGACCGGCCGGCCTAGGCCCATCCAGGGCCCATTTGCCCCCTCCTTTGCCCTAGCCGCCAATCGGGCTATTTATAGCCCCCTGACCGAGAGCCACGCAGAGAAGAATTCGTCATCGGCCGCCGAGGAGCAGAGAAGAGAGGGACACCATCTCGGAGAGGAGAAGGTCGAGCTAGTTGACTAGGGTTTCCCTAGCCGACGTGGGAACCTTGCACGGAAGACCACGTCGGAGTTCCCGGAGCTAGAAGCAAGATCAAGGAAGGATCCCGGTGGTGATCTTGTGTATGTATCATTGTTATAGTTGAATTATCAAGTTGAATCTTTTCCTAGCGATCAAGTGTTTCCTCGAAGATTTCGTTTTTCGATCGGCTTTGCTTATTACAATTCTATTCTCGAGATATATTACATAGGGTGTTCTTGTAGCCACGGTGGCTAGAGGTACACGCCGGATCTTCCGAGAGAATCTCGACTTGTCTTTTGACTCGCCCTAAGCTACCCGCATGAATAGGGATACGTTGTGACAGAACGGAGGTTCCGAAAGGCGGATGTTTTCGGATTTGGACGGGAAACCACGATTTAAAGAGGCTTCTATTAAGATTCGATTTGCTACTTCTTCTCTTGCTTGGAACTTCAACAAAAGGCTTACCCCGATCCCTCTAGATCGGTTTATCTACCCAATCTTACTTTGTTTTCTCCGGTCTTTAGTAGATTAGATTTATCTTTGTTTTGTGTCTTTTACTTAGATGCATTAGGGTTTCTTTTATCGAAGATTAAAGTTACTTGGCTTTAATAGATTAAGTTTTGTGTCACACATTTGTTCCACGGATTCGATACCTTGGGTTCACCACTCGAGGGAAGAAGGGTCCCTTGACTACGATGGGAGACTTGTACGCTTGCAAGTCACAAACGAACTTTGATACAATTATTAACCGTCAACAAAGATGAAGATTCAAAAAGCAGCCAATATTTTGGACCTGAGGCGTGCAAGTACTTGCTGGTAGCCACAAATAAGGAAGTTAGAAGAAACCTGTTGACTCTGAGCAAAAATTCAGCAAGTAGCCATGAAAACCACTTGACTTCTGCAAGCTCTTTGATGCCATGAAGGTTGAAGAAGAAATAGTACATTTTTGTACTGACATTAGCACGATATCCAGAGATGCATTCTTGGGAGTGGAGTAAGTGCCCATCACATTCTGCAAAAACCAGTGCAATGCCGAGATAGAACTTTGTGCTGCTCTTAGTGAATCCCATGATGCCCTCCAGAGGTTCATCCAGAGTGGCTAGTATTCTTGCTGATTCGATGGAACAATGTTCTCTTGTTGCTTGATCATGGTAGGAAGCCAAGAGGAAAATTGTAGTACCGCGATGGATAAAAGTAGAAGGTCGGCCATGACGACGCCCAAGAGGAAGCGTACCATCCAAGTGTTCGACTAGCACACTTAATAGGGAAACTATCATCCTCTAGTCCGACTACCGACCATGGAGGCTTTCTTTGGAATGCAAACATGCTCAAAATTCGGAAATATGACTCGGACCCTTGTGAACTAAGGTAGCGAGGAACCGAATCTTGCATGAATTGTTTCGAACATCCATTCCTTGGAACACTTGCCGAACCCCCAATACACTAGTGACCAGCCATGGATGTTTCCCAACAATCGAATAGGCAAGCATGGAGTTGGTGGCATACTCGACGAGACCGATCGACTACAATCGAATGAGCAGCTCTTGTTGGATTTGAGTGATGTATCAACTAGAAATTGAAGCGATGTAGGTGGTGCAGTCAAGGCGGCATCATTCACAGGCCGTAGCAAGTTGACTTCGTGGCTGAGACAATCAAGCGAACACATGGTGAGCAGGTTGGTGGAAGTTGCCGCCTTTGTTCTTGGTGCAGCGGCTGGTGCTCGAGCTGCTGCAGATGTTGAAACTGAAGACGACGAGGATGCTATCGGCGTTGTGTTTTCCCTGCTGCCAGATTCGAGGAGGACGACCGTGGGGGTGATGTCTGCTGAAGACGACGTCGAGGGAGTCGAGGCGAGCCAAGGTCGGCAACACCATAGCAAGCGCGGAGGAACACGCCATGCTTAGCGCCCCTGATGGCGCAGAGGAGCATGTCGCAGTCTGCAGAACTGTGGCGAGCACAGGATGCAGGGCCACGGTGGACGCGGAGGGACGCGCCATGGTCGACGAAGACAGCGTGAACGCAGTTGAGTGCACCGCGAGCCACAGAGCCAACGCAGACACAGAGTAGCTCGACGCAGACATCGAGGACGAGGCAGGCGCAGTGGGGCTCTTCATGGTCGCCGAAGCCGAGGCACACATAGATGCGCTCCCCGGCGTCGTGGACGAGGCGGGCGCGGTGGAGCTTGACGCGGCCGCGAAACAGCGAAGACGTCCTCGAGGACCTCGTCCACCTCCACCTCCTTGCGATCCCCGGCGCTCTCCCCGGGTCCCGGATTAAGGACACCGCGGAGGGCCGGGTGTTGATCTTTGCGGTGGCGGGTGTCGGGTCTTTGTGAAGTAGTAGATGACGCCGGTGAGGTGGTGTACCCGGCAAGCAAGGTTGACGGAGAGGACGTCGAAGAGGTCACGGCGCTAGACCTCCTCCGTCCTCGTGGATTTGGACCGGTAGCGTCGCAGTGGCCGCGGGCACCGGATCGGTCGCGGGCATGACCGTGATGGCAACAGGAACAGGTATCTCCGAAGTTAAGGCCGAAGGAGCAGGTGCGGTCGAGACGGCGGCGGAGGGCTCGACCGCTGGCACAACCACGGAGGAAGAGACAGGAGCGGGCGCCCCCGGAGTCGAGGCTGCAGGCGCGTGCGTGGGTGGCGCGGTCATGAACGCGACCCTGCAGGCCTTCTCATTTGCACCTCGAACTGGCGGTGGTGGCAATCCCCACTCAACAACCATCATAGATGTTGCGGTCATGGAATTCCCCATACACATCTGCTGCAATCTCCACCGAATCAAACACCACACTCGCCAACATGACACCAGTTCCCTCAATCACCAGAATTTGCTCCACCACTCCACCAAATGGACCAAATACGAGATGAAGCACCGATTCAGTGAAAGGATAGCAAACCATGTGAATGACGACCTCCAGAGTGCGATTTGGTGATCTCTGCTCATCGAAATCACTTCTGGCCATTTCGTCGAATAGGTTGTATGCACTCAGCAGGAGGGTGTTCTCCTTGCTGAAACACCCAAAATCTGGCACGAAGTGGTCGCCGAACTCGTTCCTCGCGCCCAGCAGGAGCATGGGGCTCAAGGACATGGTGATAGCAGGTGGGGGTGGTGGTCGGAGTAGGAAGGTTGGATTTGTGGATGGGGAAGGAGGATAAATCCCGGAGGAATCGACGAGGCTCTGATACCAAATGTTAGCAGCAGGTAGTGGGGATAGAAGAGAAGCACAGGGATCAGAAGGAGACAGCAAGAATCAGAGGAAGAACAAGATAGAACGGCACCACGACGGGTTCCTTAGGAGGAAGAAGAACGAGTTCTTGTCTCGTTACAAAAAGATTCGATGATCCCCTCCGCCTTCCCCTCTCCATTATATCTAACTAGCAGACATGGGCCGGGCCCAATGAGGAAAGGCACGCGAGCCCAACTCTAATGCAAGCCTATGACGACGTAGCGAGTACGGGGATCCTAACATTCCCCCTCCTTAAGAGCAGCTTGCCCCCAAGTCGCTTAATTTTTTTATTACTATAATGTTAAAGTTGAGACAAAATATTATCACCGCTTTACCTTCCACTTGCAACAAGAGTCTTATGGATCATCCAAAGCTTGATGATAAAATTGGAGGAGCTGCAGTGTCAACCTGCCTATTGCTTTCACTTCCACTTTGCTCTCAGGCTTGATCTGACCAATAGAGGCAATCCAAACATTCCGGTGCAGCCATAGAAATAGCAACCTATTCACAATGTATCTCTTGCCCATATCCATAAAATATGTTCCACCACCTGGATCCCAAAAGGTTAGCTGTTGATTCACTATGTTAATCAAGAGCACATCACTGAATTGCTGCATGACTTGCAATGTGATCCACTAAATGCCGGAAGATGAAGATTCAAATAGCAGCCAATATTTTGGACCAGAGGCTTGCAAGTACTTGCTGGTAGCCACAAACAAGGAGGTTAGAAGAAACATGTTGACTCTGAGCAAAAATTCAGCAAGTAGCCATGAAAACCACTTGACTTCTGCAAGCTCTTTGATGCCATGAAGGTTGAAGAAGAAATAGTACATTTCTGTACTGACATTAGCACGATATCCAGAGATGCATTCTTGGGAGTGGAGTAAGTGCCCATCACATTCTGCAAAAACCAGTGCAATGCCGAGATAGAACTTTGTGCTGCTCTTAGTGAATCCCATGATGCCCTCCAGAGGTTCATCCAGAGTGGCTAGTATTGCTGAATCTGATGGAACAATGTTCTCTTGTTGCTTGATCATGGTAGGAAGCCAAGAGGAAAATTGTAGTACTGCAGATGGATAAAAGTAGAAGGTCGGCCATGACGACAGCCAAGAGGAAGCGTACCATCCAAGTGTTCTGACTAGCACACTTAATAGGGAAACTATCATCCTCTAGTCTGACTACTGACCATGGAGGCTTTGCTGGAATGCAAACATGCTCAAAATTCAGGAAATATGACTCTGGACCCTTGTGAACTAAGGTAGCAGGAACTGAATCTTGCATGAATTGTTTCTGAACATCCATTCCTTGGAACACTTGCTGAACCCCCAATACACTAGTGACCAGCCATGGATGTTTCCCAACAATCGAATAGGCAAGCATGGAGTTGGTGGCATACCTGACGAGACTGATCTGACTACAATCGAATGAGCAGCTCTTGTTGGATTTGAGTGATGTATCAACTAGAAATTGAAGCGATGTAGGTGGTGCAGTCAAGGCGGCATCATTCACAGGCCGTAGCAAGTTGACTTCGTGGCTGAGACAATCAAGCGAACACATGGTGAGCAGGTTGGTGGAAGTTGCCGCCTTTGTTCTTGGTGCGGCGGCCGGTGCTCGAGCCGCTGCGGGATGTTGAAACCGAAGACGACGAGGATGCTGTCGGCGTTGTGTTTTCCCTACCGCCGCATTCGAGGAGGACGACCGTGGGGGTGATGTCCGCGAAGACGACGTCGAGGGAGTCGAGGCGAGCCAAGGTCGGCAACACCATAGCAAGCGCGGAGGAACACGCCATGCTTGGCGCCCCCGATGGCGCGAGGAGGAGCATGTCGCGAGCCGCGAACCGTGGCGAGCACGGGATGCGGGGCCACGGTGGACGCGGAGGGACGCGCCATGGTCGACGAAGACGGCGTGAACGCGGTTGAGTGCACCGCGAGCCACGAGCAGCCAACGCGGACACGAGTAGCTCGACGCGGACATCGAGGACGAGGCGGGCGCGGTGGGGCTCTTCATGGTCGCCGAAGCCGAGGCACACATAGATGCGCTCCCCCGGCGTCGTGGACGAGGCGGGCGCGGTGGAGCTGGACGCGGCCGCGAAACGGCGAAGACGTCCTCGAGGACCTCGTCCACCTCCACCTCCTTGCGATCCCCGGCGCTCTCCCCGGGTCCGGATTAAGGACACCGCGGAGGCCGGTGTTGATGCTTGCGGTGGCGGGTGTCGGGTCTTTGTGAAGTAGTAGATGACGCCGGTGAGGTGGTGTACCCGGCAAGCAAGGTTGACGGAGAGGACGTCGAAGAGGTCACGGCGCTAGACCTCCTCCGTCCTCGTGGATTTGGACCGGTAGCGTCGCAGTGGCCGCGGGCACCGGATCGGTCGCGGGCATGACCGTGATGGCAACAGGAACAGGTATCTCCGAAGTTGAGGCCGAAGGAGCAGGTGCGGTCGAGACGGCGGCGGAGGGCTCGACCGCTGGCACAACCACGGAGGAAGAGACAGGAGCGGGCGCCCCCGGAGTCGAGGCCGCGGGCGCGTGCGTGGGTGGCGCGCTCATGAACGCGACCCCGCAGCCTTCTCATTTGCACCTCGAACGGCGGTGGTGGCAATCCCCACTCAACAACCATCATAGATGTTGCGGTCATGGAATTCCCCATACACATCTCGCTGCAATCTCCACCGAATCAAACACCACACTCGCCAACATGACACCGAGTTCCCTCAATCACCGAAATTTGCTCCACCACTCCACCAAATGGACCAAATACGAGATGAAGCACCGATTCAGTGAAAGGATAGCAAACCATGTGAATGACGACCTCCAGAGTGCGATTTGGTGATCTCTGCTCATCGAAATCACTTCTGGCCATTTCGTCGAATAGGTTGTATGCACTCAGCAGGAGGGTGTTCTCCTTGCTGAAACACCCAAAATCTGGCACGAAGTGGTCGCCGAACTCGTTCCTCGCGCCCCGGCGGGAGCATGGGGCTCAAGGACATGGTGATAGCAGGTGGGGGTGGTGGTCGGAGTAGGAAGGTTGGATTTGTGGATGGGGAAGGAGGATAAATCCCGGAGGAATCGACGAGGCTCTGATACCAAATGTTAGCAGCAGGTAGTGGGGATAGAAGAGAAGCACAGGGATCAGAAGGAGACAGCAAGAATCAGAGGAAGAACAAGATAGAACGGCACCACGACGGGTTCCTTAGGAGGAAGAAGAACAGTTCTTGTCTGTTACAAAAAGATTCGATGATCCCCTCCGCCTTCCCCTCTCCATTATATCTAACTAGCAGTACATGGGCTGGGCCCAATGAGGAAAGGCACGCAGGCCCAACTCTAATGCAAGCCTATGACAGCGTAGCGGGTACAGGGATCCTAACATTCCCCCTCCTTAAGAGCAGCTTGCCCCCAAGCTGCTTAATTTTTTTATTACTATAATGTTAAAGTTGAGACAAAATATTATCACCAGTTTACCTTCCACTTGCAACAAGAGTCTTATGGATCATCCAAAGCTTGATGATAAAATTGGAGGAGCTGCAGTGTCAACCTGCCTATTGCTTTCACTTCCACTTTGCTCTCAGGCTTGATGCGACCAATAGAGGCAATCCAAACATTCCGGTGCAGCCATAGAAATAGCAACCTATTCACAATGTATCTCTTGCCCATATCCATAAAATATGTTCCACCACCCGGATCCCAAAAGGTTAGTCGTTGATTCACTATGTTAATCAAGAGCACATCACCGAATTGCCGCATGACTTGCAATGTGATCCACTAAATGCCGGAAGATGAAGATTCAAATAGCAGCCAATATTTTGGACCAGAGGCTTGCAAGTACTTGCTGGTAGCCACAAACAAGGAGGTTAGAAGAAACATGTTGACTCTGAGCAAAAATTCAGCAAGTAGCCATGAAAACCACTTGACTTCTGCAAGCTCTTTGATGCCATGAAGGTTGAAGAAGAAATAGTACATTTAAATCGACATTAGCACGATATCCGGAGATGCATTCTTGGGAGTGGAGTAAGTGCCCATCACATTCCGCAAAAACCGATTGCAATGCCGAGATAGAACTTTGTCTTTGCTCTTAGTGAATCCCATGATACCCTCCGCAGGTTCATCCGGAGTGACTAGTATTGCTTGAATTCGATGGAACAATGTTCTCTTGTTGCTTGATCATGGTAGGAAGCCAAGAGGAAAATTGTAGTACTCGCGATGGATAAAAGTAGAAGGTCGGCCATGACGACAGCCAAGAGGAAGCGTACCATCCAAGTGTTCTGACTAGCACACTTAATAGGGAAACTATCATCCTCTAGTCTGACTACTGACCATGGAGGCTTTGCTGGAATGCAAACATGCTCAAAATTCAGGAAATATGACTCTGGACCCTTGTGAACTAAGGTAGCAGGAACTGAATCTTGCATGAATTGTTTCTGAACATCCATTCCTTGGAACACTTGCTGAACCCCCAATACACTAGTGACCAGCCATGGATGTTTCCCAACAATCGAATAGGCAAGCATGGAGTTGGTGGCATACCTGACGAGACTGATCTGACTACAATCGAATGAGCAGCTCTTGTTGGATTTGAGTGATGTATCAACTAGAAATTGAAGCGATGTAGGTGGTGCAGTCAAGGCGGCATCATTCACAGGCCGTAGCAAGTTGACTTCGTGGCTGAGACAATCAAGCGAACACATGGTGAGCAGGTTGGTGGAAGTTGCCGCCTTTGTTCTTGGTGCAGCGGGCCGGTGCTCGAGCCGCTGCGGATGTTGAAACCGAAGACGACGAGGATGCTGTCGGCGTTGTGTTTTCCCCCGCCGCCGCATTCGAGGAGGACGACCGTGGGGGTGATGTCCGCCGAAGACGACGTCGAGGGAGTCGAGGCGAGCCAAGGTCGGCAACACCATAGCAAGCGCGGAGGAACACGCCATGCTTGGCGCCCCCGATGGCGCGGAGGAGCATGTCGCGATCGCGGAACGTGGCGAGCACGGGATGCGGGGCCACGGTGGACGCGGAGGGACGCGCCATGGTCGACGAAGACAGCGTGAACGCAGTTGAGTGCACCGCGAGCCACAGAGCCAACGCAGACACAGAGTAGCTCGACGCAGACATCGAGGACGAGGCAGGCGCAGTGGGGCTCTTCATGGTCGCCGAAGCCGAGGCACACATAGATGCGCTCCCCGGCGTCGTGGACGAGGCGGGCGCGGTGGAGCTTGACGCGGCCGCGAAACAGCGAAGACGTCCTCGAGGACCTCGTCCACCTCCACCTCCTTGCGATCCCCGGCGCTCTCCTGGGTCCAGATTAAGGACACCGCGGAGGCTGGTGTTGATGCTGCAGTGGCAGGTGTCGGGTGCTGTGAAGTAGTAGATGACGCCGGTGAGGTGGTGTACCCGGCAAGCAAGGTTGACGGAGAGGACGTCGAAGAGGTCACGGCGCTAGACCTCCTCCGTCCTCGTGGATTTGGACCGGTAGCGTCGCAGTGGCCGCGGGCACCGGATCGGTCGCGGGCATGACCGTGATGGCAACGAGAACGGTATCTCCGAAGTTGAGGCCGAAGGAGCGAGGTGCGGTCGAGACGGCGGCGGAGGGCTCGACCGCCGGCACAACCACGGAGGAAGAGACGAGGAGCGGGCGCCCCGGAGTCGAGGCCGCAGGCGCGTGCGTGGGTGGCGCGGTCATGAACGCGACCCTGCAGGCCTTCTCATTTGCACCTCGAACTGGCGGTGGTGGCAATCCCCACTCAACAACCATCATAGATGTTGCGGTCATGGAATTCCCCATACACATCTGCTGCAATCTCCACCGAATCAAACACCACACTCGCCAACATGACACCAGTTCCCTCAATCACCAGAATTTGCTCCACCACTCCACCAAATGGACCAAATACGAGATGAAGCAACGATTCGGTGAAAGGATAGCAAACCATGTGAATGACGACCTCCCGCAGTGCGATTTGGTGATCTCCGCTCATCGAAATCACTTCTGGCCATTTCGTCGAATAGGTTGTATGCACTCGGCGGGAGGGTGTTCTCCTTGTCGAAACACCCAAAATACGGCACGAAGTGGTCGCCGAACTCGTTCCTCGCGCCCCGGCGGGAGCATGGGGCTCAAGGACATGGTGATAGCGAGGTGGGGGTGGTGGTCGGAGTAGGAAGGTTGGATTTGTGGATGGGGAAGGAGGATAAATCCGGAGGAATCGACGAGGCTCGATACCAAATGTTAGCGGCGGGTAGTGGGGATAGAAGAGAAGCACGGGGATCGAAGGAGACGGCAAGAATCGAGGAAGAACAAGATAGAACGGCACCACGACGGGTTCCTTAGGAGGAAGAAGAACAGGTTCTTGTCCGTTACAAAAAGATTCGATGATCCCCTCCGCCTTCCCCTCTCCATTATATCTAACTAGCGGTACATGGGTGGGCCCAATGAGGAAAGGCACGCGAGCCCAACTCTAATGCAAGCCTATGACGACCTAGCGGGTACGGGGATCCTAACATTCCCCCTCCTTAAGAGCAGCTTGCCCCCAAGCTGCTTAATTTTTTTATTACTATAATGTTAAAGTTGAGACAAAATATTATCACCAGTTTACCTTCCACTTGCAACAAGAGTCTTATGGATCATCCAAAGCTTGATGATAAAATTGGAGGAGCTGCAGTGTCAACCTGCCTATTGCTTTCACTTCCACTTTGCTCTCAGGCTTGATCTGACCAATAGAGGCAATCCAAACATTCCGGTGCAGCCATAGAAATAGCAACCTATTCACAATGTATCTCTTGCCCATATCCATAAAATATGTTCCACCACCTGGATCCCAAAAGGTTAGTCGTTGATTCACTATGTTAATCAAGAGCACATCACTGAATTGCTGCATGACTTGCAATGTGATCCACTAAATGCCGGAAGATGAAGATTCAAATAGCAACCAATATTTTGGACCGGTGGCTTGCAAGTACTTGCCGGTAGCCACAAACAAGGAGGTTAGAAGAAACCTGTTGACTCGAGCAAAAATTCAGCAAGTAGCCATGAAAACCACTTGACTTCTGCAAGCTCTTTGATGCCATGAAGGTTGAAGAAGAAATAGTACATTTCTGTACTGACATTAGCACGATATCCAGAGATGCATTCTTGGGAGTGGAGTAAGTGCCCATCACATTCTGCAAAAACCAGTGCAATGCCGAGATAGAACTTTGTGCTGCTCTTAGTGAATCCCATGATACCCTCCAGAGGTTCATCCAGAGTGACTAGTATTGCTGAATCTAATGGAACAATGTTCTCTTGTTGCTTGATCATGGTAGGAAGCCAAGAGAAAAATTGTAGTACTGCAGATGGATAAAAGTAGAAGGTCGGCCATGACGACGGCCTCAGTGCAACACTTTTGATAGCTATATTTGGTTGCATTGAGGGTGGCCAAGCTATTTTTAACTGAACAAACACTACATATTCTCTGCACCATGGTGACATCTCAAGCAAGAACCCATTAATCAGCAGCCTTTTACTAGACCATGAATTAAACACCTCAGCACATAGCAGTCTTGCAAGCTTTTGCGTCTGAATACCTTCCCCAGGATAAGTATTGATCTGCTGGTGCTCCACATAGTTATCCTTGTCATTGCCGAACAATTCATATGTGGTATTAGCAGAGAAGCGTACCATCCAAGTGTTCTGACTAGCACACTTAATAGGGAAACTATCATCCTCTAGTCTGACTACTGACCATGGAGGCTTTGCTGGAATGCAAACATGCTCAAAATTCAGGAAATATGACTCTGGACCCTTGTGAACTAAGGTAGCAGGCACTAAATCTTGCATGGATTGTTTCTGAACATCCATTCCTTGGAACACTTGCTGAACCCACAAAACACTAGTGACCAGCCATGGATGTTTCCCAACAATCGAATAGGCAAGCATGGAGTTGGTGGCATACCTGACGAGACTGATCTGACTACAATCGAATGAGCAGCTCTTGTTGGATTCGAGTGATGTATCAACTAGAAATTGAAGCCATGTAGGTAGTGCAGTCAAGGCGGCATCATTCACAGGCCGTAGCAAGTTGACTTCGTGGCTGAGACAATCAAGCGAACACATGGTGAGCAGGTTGGTGGAAGTTGCCGCCTTTGTTCTTGGTGCAGCGGCTGGTGCTCGAGCTGCTGCAGATGTTGAAACTGAAGATGACGAGGATGCTGCCGGCGTTGTGTTTTCCCTGCTGCCAGATTCGAGGAGGACGACCGTGGGGGTGATGTCTGCTGCAGACGACGTCGAGGGAGTCGAGGCGAGCCAAGGTCGGCAACACCATAGCAAGCGCGGAGGAACACGCCATGCTTGGCGCCCCTGATGGCGCAGAGGAGCATGTCGCAGTCTGCAACTGTGGCGAGCACAGGATGCAGGGCCACGGTGGACGCGGAGGGACGCGCCATGGTCGATGAAGACAGCGTGAACGCAGTTGAGCGCACCGCGAGCCACAGAGCCAACGCGGACACAGAGTAGCTCGACGCAGACGTCGAGGACGAGGCAGGCGCAGTGGGGCTCGTCGCGGTCGCCGAAGTCGAGGCACACATATATGCGCTCCCTGGCGTCGTGGACGAGGCGGGCGCGGTGGAGCTTGACGCGGCCGCGAAACAGCGAAGACGTCCTCGAGGACCTCGTCCACCACCACCTCCTTGCGATCCCCGGCGCTCTCCTGGGTCCAGATTAAGGACACCGCGGAGGCTGGTGTTGATGCTGCAGTGGCAGGTGTCGGGTGTTGTGAAGTAGTAGATGACGCTGGTGAGGTGGTGTACCCGGCAAGCAAGGTCGACGGAGAGGACGTCGAAGAGGTCACGGGCGCTAGACCTCCTCCGTCCTCGTGGATTTGGACCGGTAGCGTCGCAGTGGCCGCGGGCACCGGATCGGTCGCGGGCATGACTGTGATGGCAACAGGAACAGGTATCTCCGAAGTTGAGGCCGAAGGAGCGGGTGCGGTCGAGACGGCGGCGGAGGGCTCGACCGCTGGCACAACCACAGAGGAAGAGACAGGAGCGGGCGCCCCCGGAGTTGAGGCTGCAGGCGCGTGCGCGGGTGGCGCAGTCGTGAACGCGAGCCTGCAGACCTTCTCATTTGCACCTCGAACTGGCGGTGGTGGCAATCCCCACTCAACAACCATCATAGATGTTGCGGTCATGGAATTCCCCATACACATCTGCTGCAATCTCCACCGAATCAAACACCACACTCGCCAACATGACACCAATTCCCTCAATCACCAGAATTTGCTCCACCACTCCACCAAATGGACCAAATATGAGATGAAGCACCGATTCAGCGAAAGGATAGCAAACCCTGTGAATGACGACCTCCAGAGTGCGATTTGGTGATCTCCGCTCATCGAAATCACTTCTGGCCATTTCGTCGAACAGGTTGTATGCACTCAGCAGGAGGGTGTTCTCCTTGCTGAAACACCCAAAATCTAGCATGAAGTGGTCGCTGAACTCGTTCCTCACGCCCAGCAGGAGCATGGGGCTCAGGGACATGGCGATAGCAGGTGGGGGTGGTGGTCAGAGTAGGAAGATTGGATTTGTGGATGGGGAAGGAGGATAAATCCCGGAGGAATCGACGAGGCTCTGATACCAAATGTGAGCAGCAGGTAGTGGGAATAGAAGAGAAGCACAGGAATCAGAAGGAGACAGCAAGAATCAGAGGAAAAACAAGATAGAACGGCACCACGACGGGTTCCTTAGGAGGAAGAAGAACAGTTCCTGTCTGTTACAAAATGATTCGATGATCCCCTCCGCCTTCCCCTCTCCAGTATATCTAACTAGCAGTACATGGGCTGGGCCCAACGAGGAAAGGCACGCAGGCCCAACTCTAATGCAAGCCCATGACAACCTAGCGGGTACAGGGATCCTAACACCGGGTCCCGATCCCGGACAATGTGGGCTTCATGGCGCACTCCGGCGGCTTCACCTTCCCCGCGCACGAGGGCCACCTCGCGACGGTCAAGGCCGCTAGGCAGATGGACCACTACCGGCGGGTGCGGAACTGGGCGAGGCGGACGCCAGGCCTGGCCGCGGTCTTTGGAGGCAAGGAAGTGCTCGTCGACCTGGTGTACGGCGACATCGACGAGTTCGGCTGGGTGCTCGATGGCGCGCCGATCGCGCCCGGCATGTACGCGACCTACGTGCCAAACTGATCGACTTCGTCAGGTGCTCTGTTTAGCGTCGCCCTTGATCAGCTGCTAGCAGCGATGTGTGCTGTTGTTTGTCGATCGACCGATCTTTTGTAACTTTGTCGTCTTGGGTCTCTGCTCTTTAATGTGTGTGGGGGCTGGATGTTGTCTGTTTACATACGAAAAACAGGCCGATGGCTGCTGGATGTTTGTCTGTGTGATCAAGATAGGTTTTTTTTATGAAATAGAGTGATCAAGATAGTTTGATGTTGTAATCTGCACAATTCTAAAACTCAACTGTTATTGTTTCTAACTCCTAATTGATGGCATTTGGGTCTCTGAAGAGGCGAAGAAGTTTTTGAACCACAAGAGGCGAAGAAGTTGAAAATTGAAACTCGCCTCAACACCATAGAGGATAGAGCAAAATTTGATTATTATTTGGACTACGCACATTAACCCTCAATCAGTCACGCAATACAATTGTGCGACATACTGTACGACTGCCACACTAAAAGTACTGTATGGCAATTTTTGACCTAAGATGTCATTTAACTTTGAAAATTGAGAATTAGGGGCCCTTTGGCAGGGCTTTTCCAAGTGCTTCTCGCTTCTACAGAAGCCCTGCCAAACCCCTAACCAAAAAACGGTTTCCAAGCTGAAGCCATGGAGAAGCCATTTTGCAATTGGTACTATGGAGGTGAAGCCAAAAATAGTGGCTTCCCGCGGCTTCTTCCCCACATGTGACATACAAGCCACAACCACAGCCATTTTGCCAAACACTTTACAAAATGGCTTCAGCTTCACCAAAGAAGCCATTTTATTAGAGTAGCCACAGCTGTTTTAGCCACAGTCGAAGCCCTGCCAAAGGGGCCCTTATTATCATACCAATGTTTAATGCCCCCCCCCGTCGCTCCCGCAGCATCCGTTCGCCGCAGTGACCCTCCCGCTCCTCGCCGTCGCCCGAGCAGCCACCGGAGCTCCGGCGGCCGGCGAGGACGGCGACGGTGGGGCATTTTTCTCCGCCGAGGCGCATCTCGCGCGTCGAGGCGGGCCGACGCAGGATGGCCGAGGTGTCCTGGCCTTCGGAGGTGGCTCTGGCGCCGGCACGGGCTAATCCGGCACCCCCGTGCCGGATCTACCCTTGCGGGGTGCTGCTCAGGGTGCACCCCCCCCCCTCCTCGACGCTTTCTTCCCCAAGCTCCTTGGCCGGCGGCCGAAGGCACTCCGGGAGGCCGGATCCGCTTCGGGGGAGGCCTGCTATGCGCCTTGGTGGACCGGATCTACGCGCTGCTGCCTGGTCTCGGCCGGCTCCGATGTGAACTCTCGGTCGCGCGCGGCGGCGGCGGCGGACGGTGGCGGCCGCCGGCGCGCTCGGCCCGTGGCGGCCGCGGCGTGCGTCTCGTTGTGGGGCCCTTGGCTCGCGGTGGGCTCGTTGGCGCTCGGCGGGTGCTGGCGGTGGCGACGTTTGTGGTCGGCGTGCGGGGCGCTCTGCGGCTCCATGGCGGGACTGCAGGGACCGTGGTCCTTCTCCTTCGTTGATGGACTTCCCCGCGACAACGGTTTCAACAGAGGATGGTGGATGGTGCTGGCGGCGTCATGGTGGCGCAGTCGGCGGCGGCTGTGTTTTGGGCGCGTGCTTGCGGCGCGTAATGGTGGCGGCCGGGCAGCGGCACACGAGGGACGCCGTGGTGGCATCATTGGTTGCTCCGAGCCGTCCTTCCAGGCAGTGATGTGTCTCGGCGGTGTCGTGGTGGCATGGCCGACGGCGGTTCGCAGACGTTGGTCAACGATGTTATGGTGATGTCGTTAGTTGTGTCAGTGCGATGGCCTGCTAGCAATGCCGTGGTGGTGTGGCTGGTGGTGCCGACCGTCTCACTACTCCCAGCGGATGATGCGGGTGAAAACCCTTCCCTTGTCGGGACGGTGTCGATGGCATTTTTAGTGTCATGCTCGTCTTGAAGACGACGTTGTGCATCTCCGATCGCGGACTTGATTCCTGCATGGGGCCTTCTTGGACGTCTTGAGGTGTTGCGGCTTTGGTGGCTTGGGTGAGAGTGTCTCTCTCGTCCTTTCTTTCTCTTTTTTCCTTTGTGGTTGGTGTTGGTAAAAAAAGTAGGTAGTAGAATCTCCTTTGAGCGGGGGAGAAGAGAGACTTTGGTTCTTGTTGTGGTGGCTCGCGTCGGTGGTGGAACAGAGTGGTGGAGACCCGAATCGATGTCCCAATCCGACTGGACCGATCATTTGAAGTGGTTTGAGTTGATCGTGTTGATGCCCCAATCCGACCGATGAGTTGTTGAGTTGCGCGGTGCGTGTTGATGTCCCAATCCAGTCCACCGAAGTGCCTAGTTGTATGGTCTACGGACCGGAATCGTTCGGGGTTCTTTGCTCCTCTAGTTGTGCGGTCAATCGGCCACAGTTGTATGGTTTTCAGGCCCAATTTCCCTTATAAACTAGGTCAACTCTCTTCCTTTACTATAAATTCGGGAAAGCATAAGCTTTCGCCATCTGTTAAAAAAAAGTGTGATCTTGTACACATATATAGTTCACTAATTTGTATGTGTCTATGCAACATGCTTTTTTACTAGTCCGTACAGAACTATGTATCACGTGTACACACCATGTACACACCGTCTACATGACCTATTCACTACTCATACTCGAGGGGTGACCGAACGACCATTGTTTAGCATTTAGTGCAACATTGACCTGGCCTTATCTCTTTTCTTTTGGCTTTCTTCTAGTCCATATATCCTTTCTTCTCTTCTCTTCTTTTTCTTTTTCTTTTTCTTTGCTTCATCCTTCTAAACAGTGGTTGTCGTTATGCTGTTATGTTTGAAGCCGTTGTTGTTGCATCCCTTGCTCTAATTTTGTGCTATTTTTCATTTTGTTTATGCATTAATTTATCGCTAAATACAATCCGACAGAGGTCTGTTGTTGCTGCCTTGCTGCTTAGCCTAATATTTTCTTCTTTGGTGACGTGGAAGATCTATTCAGCTTTTATCTCCTCCTGTTGGACTTCTATTTTTCTTTGTATTGGGTTGCTTCTATTTACTGCACTAGCTGTCTTTTTCATTTTTTTCATTCATGCATGATAGTACGTCTTATGATGTTCCTCGTAGGGTGGGCTTTATCTTGAGCACTGTCTGAGGTTTGCAACTCACCGTTGTTACTTTTGGTTCCTGTGAGCACGTACAATTGAAAAGGGGTGGTGGATTAGACATGTTTTAGGATTGCATTTTGTAATGGAAAGGTCCCACACAAACATACTTTGGAATTTGAATGCAGAACTGTGGTGTGTTTTGTACTGTACTTGGTCATGTTAGCTTCTGGAGATCATCGCTGGTCAGGTTTGTCTCCAAGGTTAGTCCATGTTGAGAAGCTCTGGTAGTCCTTTTTGTTGTGAGCATGGTTACCCTCTTCTGAAATACTGCATGAAAGAATGATCAATTCATTGTTTTGTTACTAGATAATCGAAATATCTGATCATCGATCGTTTCTTTGTCGGCGTCGAACTCTATCCAGAGTTTGAGTCAAGGCCTTCTAAACCGTCAGCACTATTTGTTGGTAAGCTAATCTAAGTACCTGGATCTTCAGCATACTATATTGGAATGCTGGTCACAATCATGTTTATGTATGTACGTACCGGATCTTCAGCATTAGTGTCTGAGTACTATTTGTTGTGCTGCACATGAGACTCGGTTAATAGGGCATGGAATTCTCTCTTTTTCAACAGTCATTTGTTTACACAGACAGCTTTAGTATAATGAATATGAATGCATCCGTTCAGAGAATTACAAACCACATATGGTTATTAGAATAAGTGATAAAGTTTGTATTATATTATGTTTGAAATGATTAAGCTATGAGAATGACCTGGAACATCAGGATACCTGATTGAGGAATAACTCCTATATAAGAGCTCCCACTAGCAATGCTTAGGGAATTCTTAGACCTCTGATTGGTCCATACCAGACTTCGTCGGTTTCGCCTGTCCACCTCCCCTAGGCTCCTCCTCTTTCCCTCACCGGTTCGCTCCTACCGGAGAAAAATTGGGTGCGCGTGGGGCGCACCGCGCCCCCGCGCGCACCCCCGCGCATCTGCGTCCGTCCGGCATCCGACGTCGGGCCTCGTTCGGCTGCCCCGTCCGCTCAGCTCGGCTCGCGTCAATCGTCTGTTAACACCCAAAACAATGACAAAGTTGGAACTTTGAGTTTCAATTAAAATCAGTGACCAACATTTACTCTTCCAACCAATCAAGTCATGTTAAACATTGACTTTCAGAGATTCCATTTTGCTACAATTCAGTCATGGCGTCAATATAAATAATTTTTAATTCCTTTTCAAACATGGCTTTTCAATGTTGTTTGCAGTCATTTTCAGACTTGCAGTTTCGGTCATTTAACACCCAAAGCAGTGATAAAGTTCCAACATTGAGCTTCAGTTAAAATTAGTGACCATCTTTTACTCTTCCAACCAATCAAACCATGTTAAATATTGACTTTCAGAGATTCCATTTTGCTACTGTTCAGTCATGGTGTCAATGATAAATAATTTTTTAATTCCTTTTCTGAAAATGCAGAGAGCCAGCTAAGTCTAAAACAACACCAGTTAGCTGTTTTTGAAATTTATTTCTGAGCAACTTTGCATTTAAGCTTTTGACATAAATCAGCAATATGGAAAGTGCTATCCTTGGAAAAGAATCAGCAGCAGTTGTGGAGTAATTAAAATGAGATTTACACATTTTGGTTGAAGCTCAAACTTTGAATCCAATCCATTATTGTCGGACTGAACACATTGAAAATGACAAGTCTGAAAACAAAATTGTTTAGCCAAGTTTGAAAAGGACTGCAAACAACATTGAAAAGCTTAAATGGGATCTATGAACATTGGTGAACTTATACTATCCTTTGTTGAGCTAGATATCGGAGTTAAGTAATTTTAAGAGAGCTCCCAAAATTGATTTTAGCACTGCAAGTCTGGGCTGCCTAACCACATTGATGCTCAGGAAAGTTTGCAATTATTTTGTGAGAAATTTTCTTTGCATGACAAAAGGTTTTGTTGATGATAATAAGGTTTGGAAGTCAAGGTTTAACATGGTTTAATTGGTTGGAACAACAAAAGATGGTTACTAATTCTAATCCAAGCCCAAAATTGGAACTTTGTCTGTGTTTCGAGTGCCTGCTGAGCTAGAAACGGAGCCTCGTGCTGCAGAATCATCGGGTGAGCCGCGGAACGGAGGTCGAGCCGTTCAGGGGCTAGCGCGCGAGACTCTCGGACACCGATCCAATCACGAGGCGACACGAGGGGGTGCGCACGCTGTCGCCGGTGCGCGAGGCGCGCACGCAATTTTTTTTCGCTCCTACCACGGCGTCCTCTTCCCCTTCCTCCTCCCATTTGCACCCCACATGCTGACCGTCCACCTCCTCTGCCGATCCCTCTATATGATCGAATTCCCCATGCATGTCCATAGGGCTTCTCCCAGATCGGCCGCTGCAGCTGCGCGCATCCCCATCCCCCGCCTCGAGCCGGGCCGAGGCGATTGAGGCAGATCGACGCGGATCAAGGCGGGGCGACGGCAAGGCCGGGCGACAGAGGAGTATTGAGGCGGCCGTGGTTGCCCGGTGGCGGATCCAGGAGGGGCGTTGGCGGAACATCGGCAGGGTGCATCCGGCTGCGAATCAAGGCTGGCCGCGCGACATGGCAGTGGATCCCGGCCAACAGCGCGTCCCAACAGTGGATCCAGTCCATCATCGTCTCCCGGCGGCGGACCGCACCCCTCCACGACTCGGTGACACAAGAAAAGGATGGCTCTTAGGATCCCTCGCGCTCCACGCCGCCGCCGCCTACCTGTGCCATCACCGTCCCCATCCTCCTCCCCCACTGGCCCTTTCCACGCCGGTTCCCACTCCCATCCACCGCCCGCTCACCCCGGAGTGCCAGCACTTCGCCACTGCGCCCGATCCTCAGGTACGCACCCCCCTTCCCTACTGATGTTGCTTCCGTTATTTCCCCTTCCCTGCTGAGAGCGAGGGCAGAGATTGTGATGGTAAAGCCCAACACATAACAGTACTCATTGCAATTTGCAACATATCTCTGAATGGGCTCTCAATGCAAGTGCTTTGCTGAGGGCTCTGAATTTTAGTTAAGATGAGTTTGCTTGTAATATCGTAGAATAATTAATAGTTATTTTACTGAGAAAATAATTAACATTCCTTGTGTTCTGAAATTGCCCACACATATCTTCAGGCTGACATTTAAACCGAAACATGTCTTGGCTGACATGTCTTATTCAGTTTTTTCTGAACATGCCCAACAGATTTCAGTCAAGCTATCTGATTGGTCAAGAACATAAAGGTAACTACACAAGTCCTTTCTATATCATTTGGCTGACATGGCTATTTGTCATTCAGATAATCATTTGGCTTCATGGATACATGGCTGACAGGAAGGCTGACATGGCTATTTGTCATTCAGATAACATTCCTTTCTATATCTATGTAGTGTATATGTGTATCGTCAAGAAAAAACCACAGCAAGCTTGATTTAAAAAAAACACAGTAAGCTTGATAAAATAACATGTACAGAACAAGATCACTGCTTCGAGTGCCTCATTGATATCTGAGTATTTTTTTTGACATATCAGTGAATTTTAATTACAGCACGCTAAGACGTTACCAGGTCAGTGATTCCATTGACCATGTATTATTGGGTAATTCAGTGGAGTTGCAGGAACAATGGCCTAGAGAGAAGGCCAAAGACTGAATATTTACTGTCGTTTTTTCCATTTTTCAGTACCTCACAGGCAAACCCACAACTCAATGTTACCCAGGTGGCTCCAATTAATCCTCAAGCTCCATCTACTAAATTATACAATCATCATCATCCAAGGACCGGTGGTTTGTATATCGGGAACATGGCATCTAGGCAAACTGCAGGTACAGATAGTTTGCTTCCTCTAGATTTTTCAGTTAGAGTTGTCCATTTCCCAATCTGGTGATGTTCCTTCTGATATGTAGTGATAAAGCTGAAGTAGCATCTTACAATCATTTCCTGTGGTTGATAGGTTGGATTTTCAAGGGCACACTGGTTAGCCCAAGGAAAAGTTATAAGATTGCACCTCCACAGTTCATTCCTGTACAAGTTGGTGGTGAACCATGGATCCAGCCGCCTGGGTGCCTTGAGATAAAGGTGTATACAATACAAGGACGAAATAGAAGTTTCCTTTTGTGTTTTACTGTACCTTTTAAGATAGGTCATCTGCTTTTTTGTGGCTGGTCTCATAGGAGCAGCTGTTGAAAGAATTAGCTGTGTAGACTCAATACACTGTTATTTCAACTATCTGTAGCTATCCCTATCAGGCAGACATGACATCATGAAACGTTCCCTTAAGATCATTGCATTTTCTTAATCCCTGCAGTAACGCGCGAGTGAGGTTCCCCTATTTGAAGAGAATACAAGATCCTCTGACCTCGCAGAGCTATCCGCTGACTACAGAAATGTACTTCCACAAGTATATTTACTTCCTTACCTTACACAGCATATACGTGCTCCCTTTGTATTTGATTTTGAGATTTGGCGTAATTTGATCAAAATTACTTTAGGGTACCGCTATCGGGCGTGCGATTAGAACTTTTCTATCGGACGCTCCGTTGCAACATCGAAACAAAATAGCTGCATCATCGAGAATTTATTGGTGCCGCATTGAAAAATATGAAAAAAAACTAATTAAGTCGTTTGCCTCTTAGACTGACTCCAACAAGAGAGAGCAAAATCATTTTATCTTCTCAATGAACACTATTCACGCGAGGCAACTTCTCCAACAGAGAAGGCAGTCCCGGAAGGCAAAGTGCCTTCGAGCAGGCGGAGCTTCGACAGACGGGGAGAGCGCCGAGGCAGAGGAAGCGGCCCCGCGCCGCGGCACTGGAGGAGGAAGCCAGTCCGTGCCACTACGCCGCCGCCGCCACACGAGCTCCTCCACAGGCTGCGAGATCCGTCGTTGCCCACCTCTTCCCTCACCTCTGCGCCACTGCCACCTCCTCTCTCTCCTACGGCTTCACGTTGAAGGGGATCGAGAGGTCGAGCGTCCCCACCGCTCGCCGGGACGCTCGCGCAGGAGGAGCGGAGCCGGGGGCCACGCGCCCGGCGCCGCCTCGCCGGCCGCCCCTGCTCGTCCCGTGGGCCACTCTGCACCTCGCCGGCAGAGGCGGCGCGAGTGCCGGGCGTGGAGGAGATGGGGGCAGCGGAGGAAATGTTTTTGCGATTGCTTTTGCCCGTCGTGGTTCGGTGCAAAGGAAAAGGAAAACACTATTCACGTGAGGCAAAGGCCAGTTTGTCTTCCATTTTTGCACTACCTTGTTGGGATAGAAAATGTCCACCGCAACATGAACACGCACACTATGTTTCATCAACGTTTATTGTGAAATATGTGGAAACAAAAATTGCAACATCCATCAACTATTGAAACATATTTGGAGCCATCCATTTTTTTTATTTCAGATGTTAGAGTCTTAGCATTGTCGACAACTTTATTCATCTGGGACCAAAAACGGACATTCTCATATATAAAAGGGATTCATCTCTATCAAATAGTGATATCGTGTTTCTTTGATAGCTAAGCATTACTATTTGTGGGGTTTGTTCCTTTACAGCATTGATTAGTTATTAAGAGATATCAATAACAATTAACAACCAATATCCGTCTTTATTTGAATCTCAAATCATAGTAAATAAAATGGATAGTGCTAATGGGACGTCCAATGGAAATTTTATGATCCGATACTCCGTTTGCAACATCGGAAGTGCAACATTGAATATTTGTGTAATTATGTTTGATTTTGAGATAGAAAATTCCCGCATGTGAACACTATGTTTCATACAGTATTTATTGTGAAAGGAGGCGACTAAACGAAGAGGTCTTTCCATTTAGACTTAAATGAAGAGCCCTCCGAGATTACTTCCCGCGACATAAAATTACTTCCCTCAACAGAAAGAAGCACACATGAAGTAACTTTTGTGTTAAGGACGTAACCTCGGAGGGCTCTCCATTTAAGTCTAAATGTAGATTGAGAAATATGCTGACATCAAAAAGTAACTATTAAAATATAACACAAACTCACTGATTTTTTTATTCCAGATGTTTTAATATTACTGAAATAAAATTTGCACATATTCCAAAGAGAACGAAGTATGCAGCCCAGCCCGAGCCCCCCGCACCCCGCCCCCCCCCCGATCTCGATAGTGAGATCAGCGCCATCAACTAGTTTGCACCCTCGTTCGCTTGGCTTATCATCCACCAAACCAAAAGATTTTCTCTCGAACAAACCAGCCACCAAAGAATCAAGCGGCCAGATTTTTCTCTCAGAACAAATCAGCACCAGCCAAACGAACAAGGCTGTTGATTGTTTCCCGCCCCCACCGCGTCTTCTTTCCTGCTGACTGAAGAGACACGACATCATTCCGTTTCATCTCGTCCGAAACAGAAAGAAGCGGCGGCCACCGCTGCAACAACCAACCAATGCAACAGGCAACAACAGCTGACTACGCATGCATGCTGGACGACCAAGCCAAACATGGCCAGCAAAAGATCTTAATCCTGCGCGTCGATCGTCGCTGACAGGTGAAAAACGTAACAACTAACCGCAGAAACCACGTACTAGCACCAATGGGAGGTTTAGAGATCTAGGGAGGGAGAGAGAGAGATACGACAGAGAGGCGGGACACCTCCGGCCAGTTCCGTTCATCGTTCGCGCTCGATCGCAACAAAACCTCGCAACTCGCAAGGTGACGTCGGGGCAGTGGGATCGATCGATCTCTCCAGATTTGGCACCGGAGAGGCTGTTCTCGCAGCGGGGAGATGGCGTTTTCTGCCACTGTGAATGCCTTGCGTAGTATAAGGTGGCGGCGACAGGGCAGCAAACGAAGGGATTTGCTATCCATGAGCGCGGCGGGGCAGATATAAGGGTCTCCCCTCCTCCATTAGGATCCTGGGTATCTCCTACGCCGTCCCCGGCCTTCTCCTCCCCGGGATCTCATCTCACAGCTTTTTTTCATGATTAATTTCTCTGTTTCTCGTCAGCCACCAGCCAACGGTACTTTTCTCTCAGAACAAACCAGCCACTGACAACCAGCCAGCAGTACTTTTCTCTCAGAACAAATCAGCAACAGCCACCAGCCACCAGTCACCGGCCACCAGTCAAACGAATAGGCTGCTAGTAGTATAGTAGAAACATTGTTCATCCAATTTCACATATCTCCATGCCAAGATCATCCTCCTGGTTGTCCCGCAGCGGCTGTTGACGGGAGAGGACTGTCTGATCGATCTGCATTTTTTTTGCCTCTTTTCAGAATATTTTGTGAATTGAGTTTCGGCTTCTGATAACGCAAGAATTTGTAACAGGGCACCGGGATCTGAAGCCTAGAGGTTCTATTGTACGCACCATAAGCCCCCGAGATCACCAGGAGGAACGAAGAGATGTCGGCCACCGAAGCCGCCGCCGCCGATAGGCTCAAGCGCCATGACTCGCTCTACGGCGACGCCGAAAAGGTCTCCGGCGACAAGTGCCACGGCAGCCCCGGGGTCAGGATATATCACACGTTTCATTACCTCGCTTCCCACTACTTAAATTGCTCATATATACAGATGGGAGAGAGTAGAGACATTATTGCTCATATATACAGATGGGAGAGAGTAGAGACATTATTGTCATCGGTGACACGGATCGTCGTGCAGGGTAGCTGGGCGCGGACACTGATGCTGGCGTTCCAGAGCGTCGGCGTCGTGTACGGCGACATCGGGACGTCGCCGCTGTACGTGTACTCGAGCACCTTCCCGGACGGCATCCGCCACCCCGACGACCTCCTCGGCGTGCTCTCGCTCATCCTCTACACGCTCATCCTCATCCCCATGCTCAAGTACGTCTTCGTCGTCCTCCACGCCAACGACAACGGCGACGGTGGGACGTTCGCGCTCTACTCGCTCATCTCGCGGTACGCCAAGATCAGGATGATCCCGGACCAGCAGACCGAGGACGCCATGGTGTCCAACTACAGCGTCGAGGCGCCCAGCTCGCGGCTGCGGAGGGCGCAGTGGCTCAAGGAGAAGCTCGAGTCCAGCAACGCCGCCAAGATCGCCCTCTTCACCATCACCATCCTCGGCACCTCCATGGTCATGGGCGACGGGACCTTGACGCCAGCGATCTCCGGTATAATACGGAGCCACATATATAGCAATAATTATCTGCGCCAACCGAGCACGTCGTTGATCGATTTGCGTGTTCGTGATGGATTTCTGTTCTTGCAGTGCTGTCGGCGGTGAGTGGGATCCGGGAGAAAGCGCCCAACTTGACTCAATGTATGCATGCTGCAGCTTTCAGAGACCAATTAACATTGTGAGCTAGCGAGCCCCTGGTCGTGGAACCGGTTTCTGATGCCGTTTAATTTAAAAACTACAGTGGAAGTGGTGTGGATCTCGGTGGCCATCCTGTTCGTGCTCTTCTTCGTGCAACGCTTCGGCACCGACAAGGTCGGCTACTCCTTCGCCCCCGTCATCTCGGTGTGGTTCGTCCTCATCGCCGGCACCGGGATGTACAACCTCGCAGTGCACGACGTCACCGTCCTCCGGGCCTTCAACCCCGTGTACATCATTCAGTACTTCACCAGGAACGGCAAGGAGGCCTGGGTCTCGCTTGGGGGCGTCATCCTCTGCATCACAGGTACGTCTTCAGATAGTCCCACTGTCTGTTTCGAACATTTGTTTGATCTATCGAATTCGATGTCCATTCGTGGAATCAGGCGCCGAGGCCATGTTTGCGGACCTTGGCCATTTCAACATCAGGGCCATTCAGGTACCAGCGAGCAATAGCTGCATCGTTTCACTCTTCAGTTGCAATTTCAATATCGTTAGCTGTTATAGTAGCTACTGCCTACTCCTAAGAAATTATTCGTTCTCCCTTGCAGATCAGCTTCACATGTATCCTCCTCCCCTCCGTCTCGCTATGCTACATGGGTCAGGCAGCCTATCTGCGTAAATTCCCCGAAAACGTTGCCGACACCTTCTTCAAGTCCATCCCGGGTACAGCCGAGTGGTCGATCAATGGCTTGATCATATGTTCTAGTAGCAGTAAGCAATTATATATGTGCAAATATAAAAATGTACGTCAAAGCTGAAGGCGTGAGCTAAAACAATGCAGCGCCCATGTTCTGGCCGGTCTTCGTGGTGGCGATCATGGCGGCCATCATCGCGAGCCAGGCCATGCTGTCCGGCGCCTTCGCGATCCTGTCCAAGGCCCTGTCGCTGGGCTGCTTCCCGCCGGTGGAGGTGGTGCACACCTCCAGCAAGTACGAGGGCCAGGTATACCTCCCGGAGGTGAACTTCCTGATCGGCGCCGCCAGCGTCGCCGTCACGCTGGCGTTCCAGACGACGACCAACATCGGCAATGCCTACGGCATCTGCGTGGTGACGGTGTTCTCCATCACCACGCACCTGATGGTGGTGGTGATGCTGCTGGCGTGGCGGACGCCGCCGGCGCTGGTGGCCGCGTTCTACGCCGTCTTCGGCTTCGCCGAGTTCCTGTACCTGTCGTCCATCCTGTCCAAGTTCGCCGAGGGCGGGTACCTGCCATTCTGCTTCTCGCTGGTGCTCATGGGGCTCATGGCGGCGTGGCACTACGTCCACGTCCTGCGCTACTGGCACGAGCTGGAGCGCGCAGTGCCGGCGGCGCGACGTGCGGCGGGTGCCCGGCGTGGGCCTGCTCTACTCGGAGCTCGTGCAGGGGATCCCGCCCGTGTTCCACCGGCTGGTGGACAAGATCCCCTCCGTGCACGCCATCTTTGTGTTCGTCTCCGTCAAGCATCTCCCGATCCCGCGCGTCGCGGCGCCGGAGCGTTTCATCTTCCGCCGCGTCGGCCTGGTGACCCACCGCGTGTTCCGCTGCGTGGCGAGGTATGGGTACACGGACCCGATGGAGGGGCACGGGGACTTCGCCGCCCTCCTCCTCGACCGCCTCAAGGTGTTCATCCAGGAGGAGGCCGCCTACGCCGGCGGCGGCGATCGGGCGGCGGCGATGGAAGGGGAGCAGAGGTTCATCGACGCGGAGGCGGCGCGCCGGGTGGTGTACCTGACAGGCGAGGCGACAGTGACGGCGGCGGCGGGGTCGTCGGTGATGAAGCGGGTGGTGGTGAACAACGTGTATGGGTTCCTTCGGAAGAACCTCCGGGAGAGCCACAAAGCGCTGTCCATCCCCAAGGACCAGCTGCTCAGGGTCGGCATCACCTACGAGATATGAGCTGATCCCTTCTTGATTCCTAGGGCTTGTTTTCCTTTGCTAGCTCTAGCTCCTTCTTAGTTCTAGCAGTTGGAGTGACTGTTCATTACTCGGTTGTGCACAATGCGGAATTTGCATGGGTAGACTAGTAATAGAGTAGTTGTCTCTGTTGCAAAATTGCCAAGCTCCATTCCGTCTACGATGCAACAGCCGGTCATTCACTGCTCACATATCACAATAGCCACGGGCCAGAATAGCATTGCCACAAGTGCTGGGGAAACAGTCAAACACACAAAATTCACTGCAGAAACAAAAACATTCCTTGTAAACTGAACTCCATTCGTGCGCAGAAAAAAAAACATTCCTTGTAAACAAAAATTCATGCCGCCCTTTTCAGTTGCTGTGTTTCAGAAACTGTAAATTTCTCTGCTCCTTTGTCCTTTTCCCTTGTCTGCTGATATTCAGAAGGATGCAGGCCTCAGCTCTGAAACTGTAAATCCATAAGCAGCTGAACCAGGACACCAGCATAGGGCAGTCCGGATAACGGCTTTGGCGCTTTGTTTGTTCTGTATTCGGTGTCACCGAACGAGCCAGGCCCTCCCTTCATTATCAGTAAACAGTGCATGGCTCCTGGAGAGAAGATGAAACGCAGGCACAGCTAGCTCCAGACTCGGGAGTGAGTAATGACCAGACCCAGCATGCTTCTAATGATTTGTTATGTACAGTTCCAAAGGGTGTCAAAGTATCAGGCAATGCTGAATGGTGAAGTGGATGAATCGAGTTGCAGCAAATGATGTTTCCCTCATGGTTTCGCTACCAGTGATCAGCACAAAAGCCCCATACTTTTGGTCTTCTCAAGAACTCAGAAAATACCTGATAACATCCAAGTGGCGAGGTTAACAGAGGTCATAAGGCCGATCCTGACAATATCACCAAATAATCAACAAATTAAGTCATGTGCAGAACTTTTGAAGCCTGCTATTTACCGTGGTAGCAAGACGCCAAATCGGTGAACGGTTCATTTGACATACACTTCAGCCTCTTCTGGTAACACAGCTTGTGCATTGGAAGACATGACGTAGAACTCTTCAAACCTCCAGGCTCCATGCAGCTCAGGAAACTCCAAATACTAAAACAAGGGAAGATCTCACAGTTGCACCAAAGAGAGGAGGTTGATACCACGGCAAGCCGGATATAAAAACTGCGGCCAACGTTTGTCTCTTGTGCTGGATCTCACAGTTGGCATCCTCCGCCCCTTGTACCGACGAAACCGTCCCCTGCCTGCTCTTCACGCAGATCGCTTCAATTTTATTCCTCCATCTGATTGCGACATCATCTCGAGAAAACAAGTTTATCAATTTACCACTCGAACGATCCATCTTGATGCTGACAAGCTAGTTTAATCCCCAGGGTGAAACATGACATACATTAGGGCTTCTCATGTCGATAATTGCAAGGCATACAGCTTTAACTGTAAAAGATCAGCAGCAAAAATTACCGTCTGCAGTCCACAGTTTTATAGATCATTCTGGTCCTCCAGACGGGTTTCTATCAAAAGAGTGGCACACCAGGCATAACAGTAGCCAGAGTACAATGAAATGAGCAGACAGTTGAACATAGCTCAAGACTACTCTCTTTCCCTGGAGCTTTGCTTAGCAAACTTCAGGATACTGACAAATTCTTTAGAAACAATAAGCGGAACATTCGTGCTGATGAGGCAATCAGATTCGCATTTAATGGGTTATAATAATAGCGTCAGCATTGCAGTGTTGATGCTGACTGAAAGTTAAATCAAACTATTTCCGAATTGTCTAATTGCAACCCCTCGGTTCCAGTGTGCATAAATCACCATCCCCTTCACCTTGCTGGCACCCTCTGCAACCAGTATCTGCACTTCCAAGCAATGTCACACACGTCAGAGGAAGAATCCCTGAACAACTTCCAGCAGCAGGCGAAGCTAGAAGTTTGTGCGGCTGGGTCAAGCAAAGGTGACACTGTCATGCCTGTAGTGAAAAAGAGACGAGGTCATCCAGGAAATCTAGGTATGGTGCTTCAAAATTTCAACTAGCACTCTTGGTTTCTTAAAGCATTCAATAACATCACTTTTCAACTAATGTTAGATATCATGCCATAAACAATAAATGCATGCCTAAACTTTTTCCAATCAAGATTGCATGACTACATGAACACACGTGCAAGTGCAATTTAATAAACTCATCAATGCTATGTTTAAAGAATAATATTGGTTCTTACTTACAATTTTATGAGAAACTAAACAGAGAAAGATGAAGGGTAGTACAAATTTCTGAAGTCAGTAGAATCCCTATATAACAATCTTACCTTATCCTTCACCTTAGAATCCGGGTACTAAGACGCACATGATATAATGTTTTCACCTTAGATTATAGTTTACAACAGTTTTTTTTCACCTTAAATTTCTAAAGTGTGAGAAAAATGTTCTTGTGGAAATGTTCTATATAACAATCTTACCTTATCCTTCACCTTAGAATCCAGATACTAAGACGCACATGATATAAAGTTTTCACCTTAGATTATAGTTTTCAACAGTTTTTTTTGTTTGGCCATTAGTATCAGCTATATACTTATCCCCGCAATAGATTGTTTAACTTTCTTCACACTCATTCCCTCATGAATTTTTAGTTCAAAAAAAGAAAAAAACTCACGAATTGAGAAATACATATGGAACCAAAGGATTCTGAATGGATAGATAGTATATAGTAAACCAAATCTTGCACTTTGTGGCACTGTGATTCACTGACAACCAAAGTAGCAAAGGAATATGGACTGTTCGATAGGTCTCAATGTATGACATGATTAGAAGCTGAAGTGATAAAAATAAATATAACTTTGAATGAGCACTTCAACCTGTAACAGCCTAACATTGGTTTATGATATTCCTCTGGCAGATCCTGATGTGGAAGTAGTGGCTTTGTCACCTAAGACACTCGTAGCAACAAACAGATACATATGTGAGGTCTGCCACAAGGGCTTCCAGAGAGACCAGAACCTCCAGCTCCACAGGAGAGGTCATAACCTACCATGGAAGCTGAAGCAGAGAAGCAGCACAGAAGCTAAGAAGAAGGTGTATGTCTGCCCTGAGCTCACCTGTCCTCACCATGATGCGAGCCGAGCTTTAGGCGATCTCACTGGCATAAAAAAGCACTACTCCAGGAAGCATGGGGAGAAGAAGTGGAAGTGTGACAGGTGTTCAAAGAAGTATGCTGTTCAATCGGACTGGAAGGCACACACAAAGATATGCGGTACCAAGGAGTACCGATGTGACTGTGGAACAATTTTCTCAAGGTATGTCACTCTTCAACCAGACATACTATAGACAGTAGTTAAACGAGCACTGTCATACTTTAATTTAATTGTTATTGTATCACACTGTCATACTTTCTGCATGTGTGACTCAATGAAAAAAGTGCATGATTATGACTTTATGCATATTATTATTCTGTTACATAGCCTAAATATTTCAAGGCATATAGTAGTTAACAACTGCAACTAGCAAAACAAAAATGGGTTAAGGATGGGTCCTTGAGTGCTGAGTAAAGCCATATATGTTTGTGCTAGCCATGGTAACAAAGGTTTATGTGCTTAAAAGGAAATATGATCAAAGGAAACTCATAGTCTGTTCATGTGAAGTACAAGAACTGGAAGGATACTGACTTATGTGTTGCCTATGAGGCTACTCCAATTTATTAAAAACAAATAAGCTTACCAGTTCCCATATATGATCACTAGGTCACCAATTGAAGCAATGCAATGCCGACGAAATATTGAGTTTTGGCATCACTTGATATCATTAGCAGCACTGATGTGTATGAGCATTTATATCACACATTTTAACATTTGAAATTTCACCCCTTCAAATTTCCATTGTATGTACATGCAGAAAGGATAGTTTCATCACGCACCGAGCCTTTTGTGATGCACTGGCTGAAGACAACTCTAGGGTTAACCACAGCCTTGCAACAATGGTGGGAAGCCTGCATGGTCACCAGCAGGATATCTTTTCACATGGAGTACCTACCTTCCCCGCTTCACCAACTGATGTGATAGCGAACATGTCTAGCAATGACCATAGTTCAGACAGTCATTTGAGATCTTTGTCCCCTTATGCTCTCATTACAAGAAACACAGCATTGTTCTCCAACCAGATATCACCCAAGGATTCAGGCTTTCCACTTGATGGAAGTGCATCAAGCTACCCTTATATGTCCATGAACTCTCCATACATGTCTGCAACTGCACTGCTACAGAAAGCTGCAGAGATGGGAGCAAAGACCAGCCAGGATCCTATATCACCATTGCTCTTAAAAAGTTTCCCAAGTAATGTGACTACTCCTCGTGATCATATGGACATATCTTCTGGAAGCCAAGGAGATTCGCTCGGGAATTCAGCAGCTAGCAGTGTTGGCATCAAGACAGCTGAAGATGAGGGCTCTTATATGAGTGGTCACAGGAACATTCTGATGAACTCACCATGGGTGAGTAGTTACAAAACTAGTACAGTTTCTTTAATTGGATTGATGAATCATCCATTTGCTATGAGAGCAGAAAAGGAGAGCCCTGGTATATTTCCTGGAAGTCAGATGCAGCACAGCAGGCAGGAAAATATTTCAGGGGTAGGGGATGTTGGACTAACACAAGACTTTCTGGGCTTAGGAGGCAGTGGGAATTTGGAAATGAGTTCCGAGACCTACAACGGAGATGTGACAGCATTAAGCTATTCTGATGAGCAGCAGAAGCCACAGGAACATATCTACTCTTACCATCAGTCGTCTCTTGACTCCACTGCTTTGGAGAAACCCATTTGGGAATCCTGATGCAGACATTTTACTTACTCTGATAGTTCAGCTTCAACCAAGCTGTCCTTGAAGCAGCAGTAGCCATTAGGCTGGTATTAACATGTGCCAGGCACAGGCAGTAACAGCCTTGTTGCATTAGGCTATGGGTTTAAGGGAGGGCATTTCTGTAGGATGATTAAAAGGGGTAGCTCAGTATCTTGTCTGCATCAGAGTGACCAAAAGGATAGCTTTAAGGAATTTCTGTACTTTCATTCAAGAGATATCAATAAATACATTGAGTTCTGTTGGAAAAGGAAAGCAAGACATCTGGATGCAGACTGTAGAACACCCCATGGTCAGCAATTTATTTTATTACAGTAACAAAATAAGAAGAACCTCAGGCAACAGATTTTGTTGCTCTTTTGAGGTAGAAACGTCAGATTTATTGTACTCTTAATTTTATGAGGCAATAGTTATTATAGTATGAATTTGGTGTTTCCACTATTTTCCCACGACTAATACCCTGCTCCAGAAGCAATGATCCAAATTCGTTTGGGCCCTGAAGTAACTTCACAATGTTGCTTCCTACTCATACTTAAATGTTTTCTACATGAATGTTTTTTTATGAATGCACCGTGAATACGAATCTATCTACATAGGGGATAAAGTGCATAAGATGTCAAATTTGTTCCTGCATTCAGAATGGACCCATACACAGGGAAGTTCCACACTTCCACTGACGTTGTAATAGGAGAAAATCCAAAAGAAAAAAGTGATGCTAGTGATGGTTGAGCCATGCCTGATCCATAGGCGGGTCAAGGAACAGTACGTCAGCACTAGGCTGCAAGACCTAATTGGCTAATTTATACCGAAGCTGATGAAGACATGTCAGTTTTGTTGGCATGAAAAAAAAAACTTCAGTCGAATACTGTATGCAAGTAATACAACGCCATGCATCGCACATTTGTACTATTAAAACATTTATTGAACGAAGTCTCCAATGTTTGTATCATACATAATAACTCTGCAATATTTGAAATGAGATGCCTATGTCAAACTTATAGCAATCTATTCTAGTAACTGAACGTTACCTCGATGTAATCCCCAGACTCAGATCAAAGCAATTTCCTCTAGTATCCAACCGGAAAGGAAGATGTATTTCTTAAAGGAATTTCAAACTGCAAAGCTTAGCATCATATTTTTTTTTTCTGTAAATAAAGAGGCCAAATAAAAATCAGATCGATGTCTCTCTACCAGCACTCCAGTACAGTAGCGGCAGGCGGGGTGGGGTTGGGGGGCTAATTACCTGATGCTCGCCGAGGGAAGAGCTAAGTTCGGTAGCCGCTGTCTCCAATGGCGCCGTTGGGCTGGTTGGCAACCGCCGGCTGGGGGTTGAGCAGCCTCCGCCGTCTCCGCCACGGCCGCCGGCGCTGTCCGATGAGGCCTCCGCACCGAGAGACTAGGCCCCAGGGCTTTTCACTGAGGCCTTTTAAGCTTGGGCTTCACACGGTAAGCATCAAGCCGAAGCCCGCCCGCCCGCGCCCGGATTTTTTTATATATTTTTTTAATTATTTTGCCAAATTATAGGATCGTTTGAAAATTTATCGGATTTGACCATCGAGCGTCGTGCGCCACAGCGGTTGCACGTCCAACCGTCGTAGCCCACGGCGGTAGGCTAACGTTGTGGCCCACGGCGGTTGCAGGAGCCGCATGGCGCCAGGCAGCGGCCATGCAGCAGCCGTGGCCCACGGCGGTTGCATGAGCCCAACCAACCGTCGTGGGCCGCGACGTTTGGTTTTCTTTAAAAAAATATTTAGAAGAGAAAACACACGCATTTGCAATGGCATATACGGCGTTTTATAACCCTAACAAAGCGTCTTACCTACTGATAACATGTCTTAGGGAATTTAGAAATTTGATTGCAACATTTCTAATTAATCTAGTTGTTCGAGAACTGCCCAGAAAGCATAAAGCAGCCAGAGTGTTGCGACAGCATGTAGTAGTACCCAGGTGGGCGTGGAGGTGGTGAAGGTGCAGGGGACCAATCTTTCGGAGGGGGGGGGGACTATTCTTCTTGTGGCATTCACAGGTGCAAGTCGAACATTTGCAGCATCGGTCGTCTCCTACGCTAGACGATAGATCTGGAGAAGTGAGTGCCTCCGACAGGTCCCGCTTCACGTTGTCGATGACGACGTCCTTGAGGTAGTCAATGTACTGTCGATAGGGATTATTAGCTGGTGGAACCACCCATTGCGTGTTCTCTACTTGGGTGAAGTACTGCAAAAACCAAGAAAACGTTAGCAAACTAAAAAAACAAGATGAACAAATTTGTGGACATTGCTTACCCATGCATGTGGGCAGTGCCAGAAGCGACGACCGAAGTTGTTTCATCCCTGGTACGCTTGCATCACGCAGAACTCACTGTGTGAACACCTAGGCCACAACATCGTGTGCTTCGGTGCGTAGCTTCTAACATCACACATCGATTTGAAGTCACTCTTGCCTTTCAGTGGGAAATTGGCTTCGAAAACTTCTGATCGTTGATGCCACAACTCAGAACTGAAATCGTGTTCATCCCCACTCCACAAAGTCATTGCCTAATGCTGTGAGAATAAGGCAATGGAGTGAATGGTGCTACATATATGCAGGAGAAGGAGGCTAGCTGGGTGGTGGGCCCTTCGATCCGTAGGAAGGGAAACGAAGCAATGACTCAGAGAAAACACACCCTAGTACTAGGACACTGTCGCATTGTGGGTAAGTCGAGCCGTGGGAGGAAAACGCGGCAGTGACTCGGAGGAAACACAACGACTCTGCATATGACAGTCACTGTAACGAAAAACACGTAACGGATAAAACACACTCTAATGCAGTTCGATTAAAGTTCTTGAGGATACAAACTAAGAATCCTAGTTGATGATGTCATGAAATCCAGAATTATTTGATACAGTCCGACTAATACTCTAGGTCTACTGAGTACAACGGGGGTATTTCCCCTTCCTGATGGCATCCGACCCAGCTTCCTTGGCCCGGCGAGCCCTCCCTCTTCCTCTTTCTATTGGCTTCACGGGCCTGGGTCGCTTCACGTTCTCTCATCTCCTGGCGATGGCGCATTTCCAGCCGACCTGCCGCCGTGTGACGCCCCAGGTTTTTAATTAGCGTCATTAATGCTAATGACCGGATCAACATGGTAAACCCGCTAACGTTGGTCAAACCTGGGTCATTACCTCGAAAACCTCGCCGACGATCACTAATGACCCCTTAATAAAGTCAACACACACTGGTGCTCAAAGTTTGGTCAAAACCCCAGTGAAACCCCATTGCCCTTGAATGCCCTCCGGAACTTTTGCCGCGTTCTCTAAATTTCACCTAAACACTTCAAAATCTCCCAATATAAAAGTTGTCTAGTTTTCGAGGGACACAACTTTTCTTTTGGGTGGCATTGCAGATTTGGAGTGGAAAATGGTGAAAAACTTGGTCAACTGCAGATTTCACTATTCATCAGCGCCATGAAAATCTCGAGCTTTGCTCGACGTTCCTGATCAAACCGTTGGTCAAAGCACCTGTCGGCCTTAGTGAAAGTTGTAGAGGGGTCACTGATCTACAACTTTGCTATTAACACTTTGGTGCACTTTTATTCGACTTTTTCGAGAAAAAGACGGTCAAACAGGGCCAGTTGGGACAAAGCACCGGCCACGTCGCGCCGCGCCGCAACGTCGCGCGTCGGAGCGCGCTCCCCGCGCGCATGGCCCCGCGGCCGCCCGGCGTTGACGTCCGGGCCCCCACCGGCCGCGCCTCCCCGGACCCCCGCCCCCGAGGCCGCACGCACCCCAAGCCCCCTTGGGAGCCGCACACCCCGCCCGTGGCGCACCCGCACGCAACCGCGCCGACCCCCTCCGTGCCGTCCACCGGCCATCGTCTAGAGCTCCGCGCGCGCGTCCGCCCCCCTAGTGTGCGCCTGGCCTTCAAAGGCAGCGGGAGTCGCCTATAAAAAGGGACTGCACCACCTCCTTGCGCGTGCGAGCCCTCGCCGCTGTCTCCCGAGCCGCTCCGCCGCGCCTCCATAGCCGCCGCCGCCGAGCTCTCCCTCTTGCTTGCTCGCGCAGCAGTGCGACGCCCTAGCCCCTTTCCCTAGCACTCGGTGGAGCCCAAATCGGCGCGCCTTGAACCGACCGAGCCCCGACCCCGCCGGAGCAGAGCTCCCGCGGCTCGCGCCACCCCCGCCACCGCCGCACGCCGTCACCAAGGCCACCCTGACCTCGACTCTGGCCACCGGCGGGACCAAGGTGACCCCCTGGCCCTCCTCTACACCTCCCCCGGCCGTTTCTGCCGCCGGCCTCGCCCAATTCCGGCGAGCCCGCCGCCCCCATGGCCAAGGGCCACATTGCAACACTTTTGATCTTTCCAGGAACTTTAGTGTAAAGCAAGGGCATGGTTGTGAAACTGCAAGAACTTCCAGGGACCTACTCGTAAAACTGGATCTCCAATAGTAAAGCAGATTTGCTGATTCTTGTAAAATGCGTAGAAAATCGTAGAAAAATCAGAAAAATGCAAACCTAATTTTGTTGGATCCCTGGTGAAAAACACTACAACTTTGGTAAATCATGTCCATAGTTTTTCCTGATAATGTTTGCATGAAAATACAAAACTAAAAAATCTAGATCTGTTGTATCTCTAAATCTACAAGTCCTCTGTAGCTGAATTTTGGATATATTGTGTGTTATGTCATGCCTAGCTATTGTACCAAAAATTGCACAAAGTTATGTTGTAAATATCTTTTCATATAAATTGTTTTGTATTTATGTAGAATCTAACTAGATGATTTTTGTAGCTAAATTGTGCCCATATTCTGCATGTTATCTTTTTATGACAAAATGCACCTCTGGTGAATTAATTACAGTTTTATAATTGTCAGAAATATTTATTCTTGAAATATGCTTGTTTTTCTTTGTAAATGCATAACTCAATATCTATAGTGGCTCTAGGTGTATATGTTGCATTTCTAGCTTAGGTTTGGACCAGAGATCATGTATGAGAAAGTTGGGATCATTTTGTTGGGTATTTGTTTTTGTGTGCATTTACCTTGCCTTAGTAGTTAGCTTTTGTTATTTTTGGTGTAATTTATTTCCTATCCACCCTAAGCATGCTTGTGTGTGCAATGGCTTTGTTTTGATTCATAGTGCTTAATAACACACCCCACTAAATTTTATTAATTTGTTTTATGAATAAAAGCAATAGAGGCAATTAAAGTTTATTATTAAGCTTAATTAGAAAAATCACCTTTACTTTTTAATGATTTTTTTAATGATTGTGTAGCTTATTTAGGGTTTATGAAATCACCCTTGCTGTTTTGTGGAATTAAATTGAATTAATTGCATAAATGTGCACACGGTCACTATTAGTCATTAAGGAATAATAAGCTCTCACATGTGTATATAATAACATAAATGAAAAAAATTAGTAATTGAAGGTCTATCTAGGTGAATATGGCCAACAAGAGTTGGGTAAAATAAATCAATAACCTATCACTCCACCTGAACCTTGCATTGCATTCCGTGTAGAACTCCCGGACGGTAACTACGCGCTCGTGCCGGAAGCCGAGGAGGGAGGAGCTGAAGCAGGGCTGCAGTACGTGGAGGTGATCGCAGACACCAAGGGTACTCAGGCTAACCCTGCTGACGAAGGCAAGCCCCGGTGTATTAACCTAAGTGTTTGTGAAAATTCTTGCGACTATCTATGGATGATTGTGCATTTACGTTCAGGAGTTGAAATGAAACCCTAGATGAATGACCCTTGGTACCTATGTTTATACTAGTATGTTAGGTCGATAGCGGCTATGCTATGGGACCGTTACAAGTCGAGTGATGTCCGTTACGCGCGAGAATAGATTCTTGTGTTGGAATCATAAGGTCTCCTTAAATGGATTGCTCACATGGTAAGAGCACGGTACGTGGGCTCCGGTCCAATGGCTTTCGTTGGTTAAGTGTTTGAACGTACTAAACACTTGTCGGAAATGGGTACAGTAAGCCTAGTACCTTAATGACGCGGTGAGGGATCTTACTATTACTCATCTTGGGATGCGTCTCACGTCTAGCTACCGGTGGTACATGGTGATTCTGGGTGCCTCGCGGGGTATTCCAGATAGCCTGTACCAAAGACTTAAGATTCGATCCCAATCCGAAGAGTTTTGGGAACCGCCTGGTGGTTGCCTTCGCGGGGGCATCCCACCATGTGTTTAGATCTACCTTGCAAGGTTTAAATCAACTGGTTATCGGCCTCTCACCGTTATCTGAGACAGCTTAATCAACTGACCATGATATATGTAATGATGGAATTTGTGAATATTATTGCTTGAATTAATTGCTTGTACAATTTTTGATTGAATTAGTTGACACACTTAGAAATGGTAATCCACTAGAATTGGTGCTAAAATATTGAAAGTAAGGACATACTCTTTGCTGCTTTTCAGCAAAAGAAATCCACCGGCCATAATGTCTTTCATGTCTAGAGTTTGGTGATGTAGTTATCACCCGACGGTTAAGTCTTGCTGAGTATTAGTATACTCAACCTTGCTTTCAAACTGTTGTTGCAGGTGTTGTTGTCCGGGTGGATGACGACAAGTGATGGCATCACGGATGGCCTCCTGTGATGTTACCGTTGCGCTAGTATTTTTATTTCCGTTGTTTTAAGAAACTCTTAACTGTGTTGTCATGTCAAAGACTTCCTTTGGAATAGTTAAACCTTTCATTGTAAATTTTGAATGTTAATCATGTATTATCTCTAGACTCGCGTTCGTGTGAGTTTTGATGCATATATGTCGATTCTTGTTTCTATGTAAGTGATTTATCAGGCGTTAACCCGTCAACTAACGACAGAATGATACTTTACTGTCGCTTAGTGACCAAAGTGGATTGGTTTAGGCGATAGTACGGTATTTTCCTAGGCGGGTTGCCACACGCCGTGAGCCATGGTGGTTGCACGACGAATGGGCCTCAACCATCGTGGGGTCACTGCGACTGGCCTTCCCGCCCGTGGGGCCCGAGGCCGTTGGCCCAACCGTCGTGGGCTACGGCGGTTGGACCTGCAACCGCCTTGACCCACGGCGGACACCGTGGCACGGCGGCGATTGGTGGTCAAATTTAATAAATTTTCAAACGGTTGTATAATTTTGCAAATAAATAAAAAATATAAAAAATTACCCGCCCGCAACTGGATTCCGTACACGTCAGCCACACACTCGGCGGCTGTGCAATGTGTTCGGGGGAGCTCGTGGCAGCAGACTGCCATTGCCATCCATAATCCCCGTTGCGAGTTGCGACCAAACCACGGACCAAATGATTGGGAAACACGTTTGTGTGTTGTTGTTTGATTTGGTGCGTCAAAAGGGTCAATGGCCTAACCACACGCACATGTCACTGTATTTGTTTGGCACACCGCATCACACAGGAGGAGCGAGGAAAAAAGAGAGCACGTGTTTGGTGGAGCTAGTAGTGTGAGATGAGTTCGAACTCAACTGGTGGTTAGTAAACGCGGACGGCCTAACCGACGATAATAAGAAGAAAGAATGCTTTGTGCCAAAGCTTTGGTAACAAAACAACCATCCGTCGTCGGTGCAACAGTACTTCGGTCGACGACACTACGACAGTGGGCAAAAATGCAGATGTAATACATGCTGCCGCACGGCCTAACCCAGTAGTAAATCCTCGATTTCCATCCGGTAGCCAAACGATTGTGGCAGGCCAAATTTCACATGCAAAATGACTTTGTTGGCCCGAGGAAAATGATGTGGCAAGAATCTGGGGACGTTGTTTGAGCTTTGGATAGCCAAGACTTGTTTGACCACAGCGATTGCCCAGCCGTGACGATTTGGTGAAGGATCCTCGTCGGAGCCCGGGCGCTGGGTGTCAAACCCACATCGCCGTCGTCACCGGAAGCCGAGGCCGAAGCAGCGACCGAATGGCTTGGTAATTAAAGCTGAAACATGCCAAACAACGCGTCCGTACTTCGGAGAGGGGCACTGACAACCGGTGTGCCAGAGGTGGTAACGAGCCATGATCTAATGCATTTTTCATAATTCAACTAAGTTCTACAATTTTTTAGCTCAAAATTTGATAGGTTAAATTAGAGGATCCTTGACCACTCCTAAGGGCACGTACAACGGTCATCCCTGTTAGCAAATAATGCGAAAACAAAATCGAACACGAGGCACGATTTTTACATGGAAAACCCTTGCGGGAAAAACCACGAGCGCCAATCGACGATCTTCACTATAATGAGAGAGTTACAACGCAGGGAATACAATGAGCCCTCTCGCTCTTCCCGTGCGGCTTACAAGATGTATATATATGGTGGACTAAACTGACTGCAGTCAAATACAGAAACAAATCAGCTAAACACATAACTCGAACCGTGGGCCCTCCAGGCGTCCCCACAAGACTCACGTTAAGAATTCAGATCATATCTAACAAACTCCACCTTGAAACGAATTCCATGTTGCAGCGAATGAAGTATCATCAATGAACTCACTTCAATAATAAATAATCACCGGCGCCAAAATTCACTAGGACTGACACTTTAATCCCAACCAAGCTTGAGCATAGCTCAAACTTAGCTGTAGGAACAGGCTTAGTCATCATATCAGCGGGATTGTCACGAGTATGAATTTTGCGTACTTTAATAACACCACCTGGAGCAATAACATCTCGAATAAAATGATACCGATGTCAATGTGCTTTGTTCTCTCATGAAACATCCGATCTTTAGACCTCTCAACCAAATAGCTTCTTTAGCGATTCGAAACGACCATATATTCAGCCTCGGTAGTGGACAAAGCAACAGTAGCCCCGTAAACGTGCTTTCCAACTCACAAGACAATGTGACGCCCCGTGTTTTTAATTACTATCATTAACGCTAATGACCGGATCGGCCCGAGTCAAATCGGTCAAACACCGGTCAAACCTAAGTCAACCTGGGTCATCACCCCGAAAACCTCGCCAATGAACCCTATTGAACCCCTTGACCAAGCCTACACACACCCGTAATGGACCCTTGGCCGAAGACACGGTTAAAACCGGCTTAATCGTTGACGTCAGCGAATGTCGTCTGGAACTTTTGCCGCGTTCTCCAAAGTTCACCTAAACACTTCAAAATCTACCTTTATGAAAGTTGTCTACCTTGTTGAGGGACACAACTTTCATGTGGATTGGCATTTCAAATTTTGGGTGGAAATTGGTGAAAAACTCGATTGACTGACAGTACCTCCAGTTCACAGGGACAGGCCGACATTCAAAGTTGGCACGACGTTCCTGCAAAATCCGTCGAGAAAAACACTAGACGGCCTTTACAAAAGTTGTAGAGGGTAGCTAGATCTACAACTTTCGTATTCATCACTTCGTGCACTTGTATTCAAGTTTTGAGAGAAAATCGTGCTCAAAGTGGTTCAGTCCGAAACATGCAGCGCCAGGGCAAGGCCGCGCCGCGACGTCGCGCCGCCGCCGCGCCGGCGTGCCGCACCGTGGGCGGCCGCCACCTCGGCGTCCGGGCCCTCCGCGCGTGTTCCCGAGGTAGCCCGCGCCTTCCCAAGGCCGCTACGCGCCTCCCGAGGCCTTGGACACCGGGAACGCCTTGAACTCGCAGCCACCGTACGCGCACGCGAAGGACCGCCGGTCCGCTCCCCGTCGTCCGGCCGCGCGCGCCCCAAAGCGTACTCCGCTAGTCCGCCGGTCACTAGGAGGGTTAGTTCGTCGCCTTAAAAGGGGGCACGGCCCCCGGCCGCGACGCACGACCCCCCCCCCCCCCCCGCTCCATGCCGCCGCCGGCCGCCATGGGGGCCGCTCGGTGAACGTCACCTTTCCCCCTATTCCGTCGTCGTTCCAGCTAGCCAACACCCCGTAACCCATAGAAGCTCCACCCTCCCTTGGTTGCGCCGCTGGTCTCCCTACCTCGCCGGAACCAGCTCCACTGCGACCGTCCCTCCCCGGCCGCCGGCGAGCCGCTCGCCGAAGCCGCCCCGCCCCTGTCCAACACCCCAAACCGGTCCCTAGAAGTCCTAGACCTCCTCCCCACCCTTCCCCGGCCAAACCCCGGCGAACCTCGCCGGAATTCTGCTCACCCGCGCCGCCCAGCCGTCCCCAGGGACTACATTGCAAAGCCAAGGATCTTTCCGAGGGCCTCCCTGCAAAAGGTTAACTCAAATAGTATTGTGTTTTGGCTGATTCTTGTAAATTGCGTAGAAAATCGTAGAAAAATCATAAAAATGCGAGACAAATTTTGTTGGATTCGTGGTGAAATATCCCACATCTTTTGTTATTCTTGCCTGAGCTAATTCCTATTAGTTTTTGCACGAAAAATACAAATGTGAAAGACCTAGATCTGCAATATCTCAAATTCTATAAGTCCTCTATGTCCAATTTTTGTATATGTTGTGTGTTAGGTCATGACTAGCTACTATGACAAAAATTGCACAAATTCATGATGTAAGTCGTTTTATAAAAATGTTTTTCCATTTCTGCCAGATCTGCATAAATGATTTTTATAGCTAAAAATAATTAGGTTTTTGCAACCAACTTTTGCACACTGTCTTTTAATTCGAAAACACACCTCTGGTGAATTAATCACAATTTTATATTTACTAGAAATATTTATTCTTGAATTATGCTTGTTTTTCTTTAAAATTTCATAACTCCAGTTTCACAATAGTTCTAGGTGCGTGTGCTGCTCCACTAAGCTAGTTCTGAGCCATATAACATGTGTGAGAAAGTTTGGATCAGATTGTTGAGTAATTAGTTTTGTGTGCATTTACCTTGTCCATCTAGCTAGCTTTTGTCTTTTTCAAAAATAATTAATTTATAGCTATCCAAAGCTTGCATGTGTGTCCAGTGGCTTGTTATAGGTGTTTAGTGGTTAATACACCCTTCACTGAATTTTATTAATTAATTCCATGAATAAAAGCTATGTAAGTCATTAAGAGCTTAATAGTCATTAAATGGGAAAAATCACCAACCCATCTTAACTAATCTTGTGTATGGTTGCAAATCATGTTAAAAAGTTAAACGTACCCACCCACTACTGTTTGTGAAGTTGAATTAAATTATTTATATATATGTACACAGTCACCATCAAAAAGAATATTTAATAAAGAGTTGCAAATTGTTCCTTTTGGAAGAGTATGCTAAATGTATTCTTATCTAGGTGAATGTGTCCAACTAATACATCCCTTGATTGTCATTTATGGTTTGTGGTTAATTAAATTAAAAATCACCGAGTAAATCTTGCATTTGCATCTTCGTGTAGATCCTTCCGCCAGTAGACGTACGCTCGTGTCGGAAGGAGGAAACGAAGGTGCCGACAAAGAGCTGCAGTGCGTGGACGTAGCTCAAGACATGGACCCAAGTCCAGAAGGGCCCAAGGCCAACCTTGCCAGCGAAGGCAAGCCCCGGATCATTAACCCCGTCTTTTAAAATTGTGCAATTATGTTTGCTATGATTGTGCACTTACGTTTCAGGAGTTGATTTGAAACCCTAGATGCATGATCCTTAGGTACCTATGCTCTATCACTAGTATGCTAGGTCGATAGCTGCTATGCTATAGGACCCGATAGAAGTCGAGTGATGTTCGTCACTCGCGAGATTAGGTTCCTAGATAGGAATCATAAGATATCCTTAAATGGTTTGCTCATGTGGTAAGAGCATGGGATTGGGCTCCGGTCCAGTGGCTTTCGTGGGCTAAGCTTTTGAACGTACTAAACATTCACCGGGAATGGGACCGGTAAGCCTAGTACCTTAATGAGGCGGCAAGGGATCCTACCATTACTACTCTTGAGAAATCGCCTTACCGGCTAGCTACCGGGAAGGGGGGTGTATTGTGTAAGACTGGATACCTTGCGGGGTATACCAACTAACCTTGCACCCAGGACTGTAAGATTCGATCCCAACCCGAGGATTTTTGGAAACGGCATGGGAAAGTTGTCCCTTCGGAGGCAGCCTACCGTGTGTTTGGGTTTACCTTGCAAGGTTTAAATCAATCGATTGTCGGCCTCTCACCGTTATCCGAGACTGCTTAATCAACTGGCCATGATATCCCATAATGATGGAACTCGAGGAATATTGTTGTATGAATTAATTGCTTGTCCAATTCCTGATTGGATTAGATGGCACATTTAGAAATGGTAATCAACTAGAACTTGTGCTAAAAGATTGAAAGTAAGGACCTACTCTTAGCAGCTGTTCAGCAAAAGAAACTCCACCGACCAAAAGCCTTTCATGTCTAGAGTTTGGTGATGTAGTTATCACCCGACGGTTAAGTCTTGCTGAGTATTAGTATACTCAGCCTTGCTTTAAAATTGTTGTTGCAGGTGTGATTGACCGGATGGGTGACGACATGTGATGACATCACGGATGGCCTCCTGTGATGTTTACCGTTGCGCTAGTTTATTTTATGTCCGCTGTTTTTGAACTCTGAATCTTTACTTCTTGTCATGAACAATGATTTGTAATAAAATGTTTAATTCATGATGTACTCTGGACTCGCCTTCGCGTGAGTTTTAATGCATGTGTCGATCCTCTGTTTGATGTCCAAGTGATTTACCGGGCGTTAACCCAGCAACCAACGACAGGATGATACTTTACTATTACTTAATGACCAAAGTGGATCGGTCTTAGGCGATAGTACGGTATTTTCCTGGGCGGGTTGTCACACACAACCACCAATGGTGAAAACATAACCTGTGAGAGACCTCCTAGTATCCAAATCACCAGCATAATCAGAATCAACATAACCAACAAGTCCATGTGTAGATTTCCCAAACTGCAAAAAAGCATTAGAAGTACCACGCAGATATCTGAAAATCCACTGAACTGCATTCCAATGCTCTTTGCCAGGATTAGCCATGTATCTATTGACAACACTCATTGCATGAGCTAAATCAGGACGAGAACAGACCATGGCATACATAAGTGAACCAACAGCACTTGAATATGGAACTCTAGACATGTACTTAATATCTTCATCTGAAGCTGGACATAAATCTAAGGACAATTTAAAATGTGGAGCTAACGGAGTACTCACTGGTTTTGTATCTTGCATATTAAAACGACGAAGAACCTTCTCAATATAACCTCGCTGACTGAGGTATAACGTACCAGATTTTCTATCTCTAATAATTTCCACACCAAGAATTTTCTTGGCTGCACCAAGATCCTTCATCTCAAATTCTAAATTCAATTGTGCTTTAAGCTTAGCTATTTCTGATTTATCTTTTGCAGCAATCAGCATATCATCAACATAAAGAAGCAAATAAATAGCTGAACCATTAACTGTCTTCAAATAGACACAACTATCATAATCAGACCGCTTAAAACCATGAGAGATCATAAAGGAGTCAAATCTCCTATACCATTGCCTAGGAGATTGTTTCAAACCATAAAGAGATTTCTTCAATCTACAAACAAGATTTTCTTTTCCAGGAACAACAAAACCTTCAGGTTAGTCCATATAAATGACTTCTTCTAACTCCCCATGCAAGAACGCAGTTTTGACATCTAACTGCTCCAACTCATAATCATGCATAGCAACAATACTCAACAAAGTACGAATGGAACTATGCTTAACAACTGGGGAAAAGGAATCATTAAAATCAATACCTTGAATCTGGCTATAGCCTTTAGCAACCAATCTTGCTTTTTATCTTTCTTCCTTTCTCTTGAAAATCCATTTGCAACGTACAGTCTTTTTACCCTTGGGCAATTGCACTAAATCCCAAGTACCATTCTTTTCAAGAGACTCCATCTCATCATGCATAGCGGTCATCCAATTGTTTCCATCAGCAAAAATAATAGCCTCAGAATAATTAGAAGGTTCAGCACCTTCAATCTCTTCTGCAACACTTAAAGCATAAGCAACATTGCATTCTTCGATCAACCTTTTTCTAGGCTTAGGTCCCCTTCTGGGCCTATCATTAGCAAATGAATGTTGTGGAGGCTGCACAACTGGAGAAGAATGCTCAACAATAGATGGATCATCAACAATGGGAGAATCATCAACATTAGGTGCATCTTGGATAGCAACATTATCAATATTTGGTGTACTATCAACATCAATAAAATGCTCCACCTGCACACTTGAAGTTTGCTGAACAGGAGCACTAGTAGAAGGGTTGTCAGACAACATAGTAGATTCATTAAAAATAACATTTCTGCTAATCACAACCTTTTGAGTTTGTGGATTCCAAATTTATAGCATTTAACACCAGATTGATAACCAAGAAAGATGCACTTAATAACTCTAGGCTCTAATTTACCATTATCAACATGAGCATAAGCAGTACAACCAAAAACTCTCAATTGTGAATAATCAGCTGGAGAACCAGACCATACCTCAATTGGAGTTTTCTTATCAATAGCAATACTGGGTGAACGATTAATCAAATAGCAAGCAGTGGAAGCAGCTTCAGCCCAAAAACACATATTCAAACCAGAATTAGACAACATGCAACGGGCCTTAGAGATGATAGTCCTATTCATATGCTCAGCTACACCATTCTGTTGGGGTGTATAAGGAACAGTGTAGTGCCTAACAATGCCTTCAGATTTGCAAAATGACTTAAATTCGTGAGAACAGAATTGCATCCCATTATCAGTACGAAGCTTTTTAACCTTCTTTTCATTTTGATTTTCAACCATAGTCTTCCACTCTTTAAATGCTGAACATGCTTCTGATTTATCTTTCAAGAAATATGGCCATACCTTTCTAGAATAATCATCAATTATGGTCAACATATAATGAGTACCACCAAGAGAAGGCTTGTGAGATGGTCCCCATAAATCAGAATGCACATAATCAAGAATACCTTTACTTGAATGAGTAGCGGCATTAAACTTCACCCTCTTGTGTTTGGCAAACACACAATGCTCACAAATCCAACTTGCCGATGCTATTGTCGTATGGACCTCCCCGGGCCCACTACCTCGGTGGGTACCCGAACCGACTACTCGGTGGGCCCCCGGGACTACCGGCTTGCGCTACACGGCACCCGAAGGCGTGGAGCACAAGGACAATACAGGAGTAGTACTCGGTTAGGACTCGTACACGTTCCGCACCGTATAGAGGTCTCCTAGACGTACTCGACTAGTACTCCCTCCCTACTCCGACTTGTAACCCCGCCTCCCGGACTATATAAGGCGAGGCGGGGACCGATCTCGGATCACCTCATCCAATCTCAACTCACGGCGCACCGTTGCACCATCCCGTAACCGTGCCCTATCAATCCCGAGCTACGCAACATACGGACGTAGGGTATTACGCACCTCGCGGCCCGAACCTCGTCTAAATTGTGTGCCACGTGTCTCTTCCTTCGAGTTACCGATCTCGGCGAGTCACATTCATCTACTTCGGGTACTCCCCGTAGTAGGTTGCCGGTCCAAAACACCGACACCGGCGCGCGCCGGTAGGGGCTCTCGCTCGAGATCACATGGCGAACTCGACGGCTTCCGTTCACATCAAGCCAACAGTCGCCTTCAACCGCGGCGACACCTTCGTCTTCGGCGCCTGGGTCTGCACTGCTGATGGCACGGGCTCCTTCCAGCGCCGCCTGATCATGTAGCCCAACCCGAAGACAAGCCTCGTGACGCTTCCCGAAGTTGTCACAGGCGAACTCGCCGGCAAGTTCGGCGAAATTTCGCTCTTCAACCATCACGTTGACTTCGAGCTTGAGTCCGTCTCCAACTCGAACCCGACGTCGCCATGGGCCATCGCTTGCGAGCCGGCTGCTCAGCCATCGCAGACGGCCCCCTCACCACGCCTACGCCCCGTGCGTGGCCCCCGCGTCCTCGGCAGGGCCCGCACGGGGGCTCCCCACTCCACGTCGGGCCGGCAAGGAGCCCGTAACCGAGTACAACTCGGACTCCGACGCCGTCCCCGACCACCTCTCGGACTCCAGCCCTCTCTCCGAGTTCTACTCGAACCCGGACTGCGAATTCGACTTCGGGTCGGACCCCGAGGGGCCCGAGTCCGAAGATGACTCCTCCGAGCTTCCCTTGTCAGGGCCAGCCTCTGGGCTGGTTATAAGATCGACGCCGGCCGGAAGATACGTCTACTGGCCAGACCGCAAGCCTGCTGAACTGACAAAGGAGGACTCGCGCTACGTCGCCTACATCGACTCACTACCGTTCCAGGAGGGAACACCACTGGCCCAGGCTGACTCAAACACACCAACTGAGGTGGCACCTTCTGAGTCAAGCTTGGGTACCCCCGATCGCCAAGTCTTCATGGCTGCCGGCGACACCCCAGGACCCTCAGGCACGGCCGCAGACAAGTACTTGGAGGACATCTCCGCAGACGAGCTGTCCGCTGATGCCCCTGCGGACGAGACCGACGCCAACAGGGACGCCCGGCGGCTCGGAGACAACCTTCCCATCCGCAACCTTGCGGAGGCTCTCGAAGCGGTCGAGAGCGAGTCCACACCACTCCCGAGCAATGCCTCATGTCGATCACAACGATCGCACGCCGGGCTCAGGGCATACGCGCTGGGGAGGTCATCGCCAAGCTCGGCCGAAGAAGCCTACTTCATGCGGGTCGACAAGAGAGTCAGCCAACCTCTCCCAGCTAAGCCTCGCGACAACGAAGCTACTAGTCGCAGCGCTGACCCCGGCCCCAACCGTACCCGGGGCGACATCCCAGCTGACCCAAACCGTCGTCGCTCCACCGCCGGCGGACCTTCACGACAAGAACAAGGCAACCGAGAAGTCGTCCCCCACCGTGCTCCGGCCGGTGGCGGCGGCAACGACCCTGACGGCGGCGGCGGCCGACGGCGGGAGCTCCAACCACGGGGCCAACAAGAAAGCCGGAGGCGGCGGCGGCCGCGGCGGCCGCGGCCACGCGCATAGCCACGCCTCCGGTGCCTCTCATGGCGGGTACGATGCTCGCCAGAGGATCGAGGAGTTGCGGCGAAGAAGTCGACCACCGCCGCCGAAGGCGACGGCTTCCCCGCCTTCTCACCACGGCTTCGCAACCCTCGCTCCTCCCCGACAAGTTCAAGCCTTTGGGGATCACCAAATACGACGCGAAGCAGGATCCCATCCAGTGGCTCCGATGCTACGCTCTCTCCATCGAGAACGCCGGCGGCAACGGCGACACCAAGTGCCTCTACTTCCCCTTCGCTCGGACCAAGCCCCACTCACGTGGCTCGAGTCGCCGGACAAGCACTCAATCGACAAGTGGGACCAGCGAAGGAGCAATTCACAAGCAACTTCGCGGGCGCCATGGGCCGTTCGGGTACTCGCATGGACCTTGCCATGATCAAGCGGGAACAAGGCGAGACCCTCCGCAAGTACATGCGCCGCTTTTTCGACAAGCGCGCTACCGTCGTGGACGTCACCGACAAGGAGGTCATCGACCTCTTCCGGGACGGGCTCTACCATCGCCGCACCTTCGAGGACTTCGGTCGTCGCCGCCCCGAGTCCATTCCCCACCTCAAGGACATGATCACGTCCCGGGCGGATGAAGAGGACAAGGCCAACGCCAAGTACGACGCCATCCGCGGCAAGTCCAAGCGGAACCGGGCGGCGGCGGCGCGGCAGAATCCAAACCAAGGCGGCCGCAACAACAACAACAACAACAACAACTTCTCGGGTTCCAACCGCAAGCGCAAGCCGGACAATACCGTCGCGGCTATCCGGCGCCCTCCGAAAGGGAACTCGAAGAAGAATTCCGGCGGGTTCAAAGACCTGCGTCGAAGGAGAAGTGCCCGTGGCACCCAAACGGCAACCACACTACCGAGCGGTGCTACCGGCTCGAGCATGCACTCAAGGATACGCCGAGCCACCGCACCCTCACGATCAAAAGAACAAGAAGAAGGACGGCGACGACAACGACTTTCAAGAACCCGAGAAGACCGTCAACGTCCTCTTCGGCGGACTACCCGGCAGGCGGGAGCGAAAGCTACTCGCCGTGAAGTAATGTCCATTGAACCGGCGGTTATGACCCCTCTCGGTGGTCGAGACACCCATCACCTTCTCCCGCGCGGACCAATGGACCAGCTTTCTCCGAACCAGGACGTTTCCCTCTCGTCCCGAAACCAACGATGGCGGGTTCCAAGCTCAACAAGGTGCTCATCGACGGTGGAAGCGGGCTCAACGTCCTTTTCACCAAGACCTTGAAGAAGATGAACCTCGACGTCACCCCCATGCTCGACAAGAGCAGCATGCCGTTCTACGGCATCGTCCCAGGCAACGCGGCTATCCCACTAGGCTCAGTGGTACTGCCAGTTACCTTCGGGGCGTCTCGGGATAACTACCGCACCGAGTACATCAAGTTCGAGGTTGCGGATTTCGAGACTTCCTACCATGCCATCCTCGGCAGGCCGGCCATCGCCAAGTTCATGGCAGTACCCCACTACACCTACTTGGTACTCAAGATGCCAAGTCCAGCCGGTGTACTCTCCCTCCAGGGGGACTTGAAGATCTCTCACGACTGCGATACAGAGGCCGTGGTGATCGCTTCAACAAACCAAGTACCCAACCCGATGATGGAGGTCAAGCGAACTCGACATCCCGCAGAAGTCCGACGGCGCCAACAGGCCTCGGCCACCCGAGGAGGTACTCGTCAGGACGGTCGACCTTGGAACAGGCGACCCCAGCAAGACTACTACCATCGGGGCCGGCCTCGACCCCCAAATAGGAAGACGCGCTCATCGGCTTCCTTCGGGCTAACCGCGACATCTTCGCGTGGAAGCCGACGGACATGCCGGGAGTGCCCGGGGAGCCGATTGAGCACGCCTCAACGTCGACCCAAAGGCCACCCCAAGCGACAACACCTCCGACGTTTTGCCGACGACGGACGGGACGCCATCAAGAAGGAGCTCGCCAAGCTACTCGCAGCCGGCTTCATCGGAGAAGTCTTCCATCCCGAGTGGCTCGCCAACCCCCGTCCTCGTCCGCAAGAAGAACTCGAACGAGTGGAGGATGTGTGTCGACTACACCGACCTCAACAAGCACTCGCCCCAAGGACCCCTTCGGGTTGCCGCGGATTGATCAAGTCATCGACTCCACGGCGGGCCGCGACTCGCTCGCTTCCTCGACCGCTACTCCGGGTACCACCGGTTCGCAATCAAGGAAGAGGACCAGGAGAAGACCGCGTTCATCACCCCGTTTGGCGCGCTCTGCTACACGACCATGTCATTCGGGTTGAAGAACGCCGCGCCACATATCAACGGGCCATCCGGGCCCGCTTCAAGCGGCAACTCAACAAGAACGTCGAGGCCTACGTGGATGACGTGGTTGTCAAAACCAGGGACTCCGGTACCCTCGTCGACGATCTTGAACAGACCTTCGCATCACTAAGCGAGTACCGCCGGAAGCTCAACCCGAACAAGTGCGTCTTCGGCGTACCTTCGGGTAAACTACTCGGCTTCATCATCGCCCCGCCGCGGCATTGAAGCCAACCCCGAGAAGATCTCGCCATCACCGGCATGAAAGCTCCCACGAGCATCAAAGACGTCCGTAAGCCGACGGGGTGCATGGCGGCGTTGAACGTATTCATCTCGAGGCTAGGAGAACGAGGTCTCCCCTTCTTCAAACTACTCAAGCACCACGAGAAGTTCGTGTGGACTGCAGAGGTGGACCAAGCCCTTGCCCGGCTCAAGGACTTCCCGTCGAAGCCGCCAATCCTCACGGCTCCTCACAAGGGCGGCAGCACCGTCGCTCTACCTAGCCGCGACTACTCACGTGGTCGGTGCATCGCCATCGTCGTCGAGCGGCAGGGAAGACGGCCACGCCTACCCGGTCCGGCGCCCCGGTCTACTTCGTCGGCCGAGGTTCTATCGGAGTCCAAGGCTCGCTATCGGCCCGTGCGTGCTTCGTACGCTCTACTCATCACCTCGCGGAAGCTACGACACTACTTCCGGGAGTACTCGCTTCCGTCGTCACCGACTACCCGCTCGGCGACATCCCGAGGAACCCGCACGCCACCGAAGAATCTCCAAGTGGGCCGTCGAGCTCGGCGCCCTCACCATCGACTTCAAGCCACGCACCGCCATCAAGTCGCGGCGCTAGTCGACTTCATGGCGGAGTGGCGGGAGAACCAGCTACCTACTCCCACCGTGCGACCGGAGCATTGGGTGATGTACTTTGACGGCTCACTCAACCTCGAGGGCGCAGCGCAGGGGTACTCCCCGATCTCTCCAACGGGCGAACAACTCAAGTACGTCCCGCGATCTTCTCGGAAGGTCTCAAATAACGAAGCCGAGTACGAAGCTCTCCTACACGGGCTCCGCCTCGCGGCTTCACTTGGCATCAAGCGGCTACTAGTCTACGGCGACTCCGCGATGGGTCATCAACCAAGTCAACAAGTCCCGGGACCGCAACAAGGAGAACATGGACGCCTACGCCTAGAAGTACGCAAGCTCGAGAACAAATTCTATGGTCTCGAGTTCCATCACATCGTCCGCGACAACAACGTTGCGGCGGACGTCCTCTCGAAGCTCGGATCCACCCGCGCCCAAGTACCCGCGGGCGTCTTCGTCCATGAGCTTCACGCGCCATCCATCCGGAGCCGGCGCCACCGACCGCCGTCCCGGCTAACCACCCGAGTACCGGACGGAGGTCATGATGATCGACGTGGACCGGAGGCAACCCTTCATCGACTACCTCGGCGAGCGAAGGTCCCCTCCGACAAAAACGCAGCCGAACAACTCATCCGCCGCGCCAAGTCTTACGTCCTCGTCGGCGACAAGCTTTACAAGCAAGGCGCATCTTCCGAGTACTCATGAAGTGCGTCCCTCGCGAAGAAGGCAAGGACATCTTGGAGGAGATCCACAAGGGCGTCTCGCGGCAACCACGCGTCCTCACGCACGCCGGTCAGCAAGGCCTTCCGGCGAGCTTTCTACTGGCCCACGCCCCCGGGCGATGCCGAAGAACTCGTCGAAGGTGCCAAGGATGTCGGTTCTTCGCCAAGCGACAACACATCCCGGCCTACAAGCTAGTCGCCATACCGCCAACCCGGCCCTTTGCCTCGTTGGGGGGCTCGACATGATTGGGCCACCGCCAACTGCGCCGGGAGGATTCAACAGGTACCGGTGGCTATCGACAAGTTCACCAAGTGGATCGAGGTCAAGCCGGTCACATGCCCCAAGGGCGACGAGTACTCGACTTCCCGGATGAACTCGTACACCGCTACGGGCTACCCCCACCGCATCATCACGGACACCGGGGTCCAACTTCAACAACCACCGCCTGGGAGTACCGCGAGAACAGCGGAATCGACGTCGATACGTCTCGGTCGCCCATCCACGGGCCAACGGACAAGTCGAGCGCGCCAATGGGATGGTGCTCGACGCCCTCAAGAAGCGGCTACACGACGCCGCTAACTCAAAAGGGGGCAAGTGGATCAAGGAACTACCCAACGCACTCGGGGGCCGCGGACTCAACCGTCCAAGCCAACGGGGCAATCCCCCTACTTCCTGGTCTACGGCTCTGAAGCCATCCTCCCTGCCGATGTCATATGGAACTCGCCGGCGGTGGAGCACTACGACGAAGGCGTCTCGGAAGACGACGAGACGAGTTGATATCGACAGCCTCGAAGAAGCTCGCTGTGCCGCCCTCGTCCAATCAGCAAGGTACCTGGAGGGTATCCGACGCTACCACGATCGCAACGTCAAGGAACGCTCCTTCAACGTTGGAGATCTTGTCCTCCGCCGTATCCAGAACACGGAAGGACTCCACAAGCTCAGCTCCCCCTGGGAAGGCCCCTTCACCGTGGCTAAGGTGACCGGGCCAGGCTCCTACCGCCTCCAAACACTTGAAGGCGAAGAAGTCAACAACTCGTGGAACGTCGACCAACTCGTCGATTCTACGCCTAGTCTACACGACTACTCCGGGTTCAAGTCTACACGACTACATCAACACCCCTTGCCGCAAGCGACCCTCCGGTCCCGGCTCCAAGTCTCCGACTACTCTCCTCCGGAGTCCGGCCCGTGCGGCTACCTACGGACCCCGGGCCGCAACGAGCATCAAGGACTCTAGCGGCGGTCTACCAAGAGACCACACTCCAAGATCCGGCCGCGCGGCTACCTACGGATCCGCGATCCACCCCGCGCGCGGCTACCCACGGATCCGCGATCCGGCCCCCGCGCGGCTACCTACGGATCGCGATCCAGCCTACACGGCTACCTACGGATCACTCGCCCGCAAGCGGCTACCCGCTCCGGGCGCCCCCTTAGCCGTAAGCGGCCTCCGGTCCCGGCGACTACTTGTAACTACGGCCCCGGCCACCCAGTGTGTACTTCTCCGGTAATAAAGCTTGATTGTTTATCAACTTCTTTCTTGTCTACTCCCCGCGACGGGACTACTAAGCCGAGTACTACTACTCGCACCTCCTCCACGATGGGCGCTCCGCACTCGAGATCGCGGTTACGAGTACTCATTGATGGAAATTCTCATTTCATTGATACACGAATAGTTCATTACAACTCGTTTCTGTACAACTACGGCTACTAGCTATCTATGCGGGGCTACCGGAGGTTCAACTTTTCGGCTACCTCGCTCCGCGATGGGAGCCATCTCGCTCCGGCGAGCTCGCGTCTTGCTCATTCGAGCGGTTGGCGGCTACCCCGCCGCGACCACCTCCACCTGGAGCCTTCGGGAAGTACGACTTCATGAAGGCCGGCACACCTTCGGGATCGACCTGGCCATGTGCTTGACGTAGGCGGCCAGCCGGCTTGGCGCCTCACGAAGTCGATCCGCCAGCGGAGCGATCTTGGGGCCGCCCGGGTGCGGCACCAGGAGCCTCGCGATCGGGAGAGCAGCCTCTTCAAGATCCTTCAGCTGGGCCCGGAGCGCCTCGCAATCCTCGTTCAACTTCTGCAAAGATTTGTAGCAGTTGACGAGGTCTCTATCAGATGCAATCCGCAGCTCCATGTGCTTCTCGCACTCGAAGGCCAGCTCCTTGTAGTCGAGTTCAAGTACCTGGCGGGCTTCTTGCTCCCGGTAGAAGAGATTCTTCATGCCGACCTCCGAGGCCTTCACCGCTCCACCCGGCCTTCGAGTTCCCGCAACACCGAACACAACAACGGGTCGTGGGCTTGGTGACTTCCACAAGTACCCGACAAGTCAAGAGACATACCTTTATTCTTGTTGCGGAGGCCTTTGTTCTTCCGCACCGCTCGTCGCCCTTCGCCCGCAAGTCCATCACGTCGTTGTGGTACTTGGCGAAGGCGGCGTCAAGCTTCCGACCGCATGGCGGCCGCGTGTTTCCTCGACTTCACGAGCTCGCTCCTCCGGGGCCTCTCGCTCGGAGCACGGTGTCGCCATAACCTTGCAAAAGCATGTTTGACTTCTCGCGGGATCGCTCCGCGACGTCCCGCACAAGATAAGTTCGAGTCGGACGAGTACTCAACGCAAAGGATTGACTACTCGGGGGGCAACGGCTACATACCTTCATCCACTGTTCGGCTCGCCGCATCGCCTCCAAGTGCTGCGCCAACACCGCCGGCTCAACAAGATCGTCGGCAAGCAGCTCAATCCCGCCACGGCTACTCGACGTAGCCTCTGTCACCGGCGCCGAGCGGATAGGCTCCGCGTCTTGGATCTCGGGGGATCGGATTGCCACCTCCAGGGCAACCCCTGGCGACGTGGTAGCCGCCTCCCCCTCGGCGGACTTCTCGACGGCTTCCCTCTCGGGCTCGGGGGCTCCTGCTGCGGCCTCCGGGGCCTCTGGTGTCAGCTCCTGCATGGGTACCCCTGCAGGGATGTCACCTCCTTCGGCCGCCCGTCACCAAGGAACACGCGCATCAGTGCCTACGACTACTCCTTCGGAGTTCTACGGCTTCAAGAAGGGTACTTACCTTCAACCGCGACCGCCTCGGCGCCGGCGCTCGGCGGCGGGGGGCTCGGTCGTGACTTGGGCTTCGGCGAGCGGGCTCCCTCGACGGACGGCGCGGCCTCTTCTGCCTCCACCGTCGCGGGCTCCTCCCCGTCCCGGCCTCAAGTCCGTGGATTTTCTCGCGAAGTATCCACGAGAGGGTCGTCGACAAAAACGACTACTACAACGAGTACTACTCATGGGGCGTGGTACTTACAAGTTCGACCGGACGATAGTCACAGCCGGAGCACCGAGGATGCCGGCGATATCAACCGGGCCACCCTCGGCGGGTGTCTCTTCCTCCGCCTCTTCGACTACCGCCTCCTCCACGGTGGCGGCGGCCGGCGCGAGGTCTCCCCGCGTCCCCGCGGCTTCCACCTCTTCAACGGCCGGCGGCCGCGGGTACTCTGCTCTCTACGGAGCGGGGGCCGGCGCTCCCGACCGCGCCGCAAGATCTTCGACGTGGGGGGGTGGACTTCGGCTTCCCCGCCGGTTCCCCCACCGTGGGCCACATGCCCTCGTCGCCCTCCCCCTCCACGGGCTCGTTGGCGGCACCTCCCCGCACACAAGGACGACTACTCGTCAGCACCGTACTCGATCACTGGGTACTCGACTACTCTGCTCAAGATGACTTACCTCCGGAGGCGTGGTCTCTGAGACCTTCATCTTCTTCGCCACCCGCTTCTTGGTGGGGTTGCGCGGCTTCCTCGGCGGCGCGGCAAGGCTAGCCTCCAGGCTAGCCGGAGGGTCTCGGATGAGTGGCACGTGAGGCAAGCCCGGACGGCTAAACCTCGACCGCAGCTGAAAGCGGTCCTGAAGAGTCTCTTCATCTTCATCGTCGTCATCGGAGGTATCCTCCACAATGACGGTGTCATCGCCTTCTCCGACTTCGCGGCGCTCTTTCACCTTCCCCACCGCCGGGATCTCTATTCCGCTCGGTGGCGGCTGCGGCTCGGAGACAAACCGCTTCACATCATCCTGCGCAAAAAGGCACAAGGCATCAGAAACTCTGCTACGGGTACTCACTACTCGATGAGGGGGTACGACTACTCACCTCGTTGGGCGGGCGCGCGGCGGAGTACTCCTCGACAGGGCACGCCGTGTACTCCGGCATGTCCTTGAAGATCCTCGACAACCTCTCGACGATGTCGTTGTCGTCCCGGCCCGCCCCCCCGCATCCGCGACGTATCGTTGTCGCCGGTGTACTCGAAGCCCATCGTATCCCGCGCCATCGGCGGGCCGGATCCGCGCTTCATGAAGCCGAAGGCCACGTGTTCGGCCCTCGGTCCCGCATCCCGCGAGTCTTGATGCGCGCTAGCAACTCCGGGAGCCGGATTCCCTCCCTGCATGGTGGGCTCCGTGTTCCACCACTCTTGGTGCCCGGGCCGTCGTCCGCTCGGCTTCGGCAGCTCGGGATGGTGGTTCGTGATGTAGAACCATCTCGTCTTCCAGTCGGTGTTGGAGTCCACGAGCTTGTACGCCAGGTACTGCTCCGCGGCATCCTCCCTCAGCTGGATCCCGGCCCCTCCGACTACTCTGGGGTTGGAGGCGCTGGGCTGCGGCTTCACGCGGAAGAACTTCCGGAAGAGAACCCAGTGCGGCTTGATTCCCAGGAAGGCTTCGCAGAAGTGGACGAAGACAGAAGTATGGAAGATTCCATTGGGGTTCAGGTTGAGGTACTCGATGCCATAGTACCTGAGCAGCCCCTTGAAGAAGTCGCTCGCTGGGAGCGCAAGCCCGCGCTCCACGAAGCGCGAGAACATCGGGATCTCGTCTTCGGCTTTCTCCATTGGATAGGGATCTCCTGCGGCGGATCTCCACATGTCGATCTCCTTCTCCCTGATGAACCCACTGTTCAACAGGGTTAACGGTGTCCTCCGTCTTGACCTTCGACTTTTTCCACTCGCGGCTTGGGTCGGCCGCGCGGTGGAGATGTGGGCGCCGCTCCGGTGCCGGCCGCGGCGGCCTCCGCACGGCTCCTCTTCTTCCCGCCGGCCTTCGACGTCTTCGACGGTGACGGTTTCATTCTCCAAGTACAAGGAGTCTTCACTCGCATTCGCTCGGGGGCTAACCTAAAGCTTTCGGGTGGCGATGCGTTCGGATCTACTACGGCGGCGGCGCTCGCTGGAGTGGATCTACTTCAAGATTCAAGTGGCAAATGACTGCGGCTCACTTGGGTGAAAACCCTAAGGGTTTCGGCTTGTATTTATAAGCCAAATCGCCCCCGCAACGGGCGGCGGATAAGTCCACGCGCGGGCGACTCGGCGCCGCCGCGTGACTCTTTGTATTCTACTAGTCGACGCGCCTCACCTCGGGGCTCGGCTACTTCTACTTGATTACCTAGAACGCGGCTAATCTCAAGAGCGTCTCAGGACACATTCTCCAAGAAGACCCTTCAATTCGAGAGGAAGTACTCGACTCAAGGCTCGGGGGCTCCGTGCCACGTGTCCTTCGGTTTTTTCTCCGGATTTTTCGGGATTTTCTTGTCAAGACTTCGGATAGATCCTCAGCCAGAGCCCGCGGCTCGAGGCTCGGGGGCTACTCCACGTGGATTGCGGTTCTGCAAATCGCGTCTCCATGACGGCTTCGGCTTCAAGACAAGGCAGGCATTTTTTGAAGGCCTTCGAAGGCAGATTTCAAGGACGCTTGGGACTACTCGAGAAGACTTCAAGATTGCTCAAATTTCAGCTGGAGTACATTCCAGCCTCGGGATGCTTCGACTACTCTTGAGGACTTTTGGCTTGTAGCACTCAGGGACGCTTGAGGACTACTCGTTAAGGCCGTCAAGACTACTGGAAGCTATCCTTCTCGACTACAAAGTACTCGGGGGCTTGTCGTATGGACCTCCCTGGGCCCACTACCTCGGTGGGTACTCGAACCGACTACTCGGTGGGCCCCCGGGACTACCGGCTTGCGCTACACGGCACACCGAAGGCGTGGAGCACAAGGACAACACAGGAGTAGTACTCGGTTAGGACTCGTACACGTTCCGCACTGTATAGAGGTCTCCTAGACGTACTCGACTAGTACTCCCTCCCTACTCCGACTTGTAACCCTGCCTCCCGGACTATATAAGGCGAGGCAGGGACCGATCTCAGGATCACCTCATCCAATCTCAACTCACGGCGCACCGTTGCACCATCCTGTAACCGTGCCCTATCAATCCAGAGCTACGCAAAGCATACGGGACGTAGGGTATTACGCACCTCGCGGCCCGAACCTCGTCTAAATTGTGTGCCACGTGTCTCTTCCTTCGAGTTACCGATCTCGGCGAGTCACATTCATCTACTTCGGGTACTCCCCGTAGTAGGTTGCCGGTCCAAAACACCGACGCCTATGCCCATCGAGAAGTCCTCTCTTACTCAGCACTGTCAAGCCAAGCTCACTCATATGCCCAAGACGCATATTCCAAAGGTTAGTAGCATCAGAAGTAGATAATAAATTAGAAATTACAGCAGCATCACCTGTAATTGTAGTACCTCGAAGACGATACAAATTGGCAGATTTTAAATCACCCTCATAACAATAAGAGAACCTTTTGACACTTTCAAAACTCCATCTCCACCGGAGTACTTGTGCCATTTTCCATCAAGAGTACTCAAAGAGATAAGATTCTTACTCATATCTGGAATATGCCTCACATCTGTCAATGTTCTGATAATACCATCATGCATCTTAATCTGAACAGATCCGATGCCAATAATCTGATGTGAACTATCATCACCCATTTTAACAGAACCACCTTGGACAGAATCATAAGTGATGAACCAATCTCTATTAATGCATATATGAAAGGAAGCAGCGGAATCAAGAATCCATTTACCACCATTATTTGCACATCCAGCAAAAGCAACAAGAACCTCAGAACGATCTGAACTATCAGTAAGAGCAGCAACAGAAGCATTACCTTCTTCAGAATTACCTTTCGGTCTATAAGTGCCAGTTCTCTTTTCCTTGTTCTTCAGTTTATAACACTCAGAAATAAAATGAGTATCCGTACTCGCAGATTTTTTCACCATTGCCTCTAGACTTTGAACGACCTCTATAGCCATTCGAGCTCTTGCCTTTATAACCATCATTTGATTTATTTTGTGTCCTGCCACGAACAGACAATGCTTCTCCATTGGAAGCGGAACCTTCAGAAGACACCATTTGTTTCATCTTTTCCTTAGCTTGCAAAGCTTCATAAACCTCATTCACCGTTAGAGTATCACGACTACACAATATAGTGTCTCTGAAGTTTGCAAAAGAACTAGGCAGTGAGCACAAAAGAATAAGACCCAAGTCCTCATCCTCATATTTTACCTCCATAGACTGTAGGTCAGCGACGATCTCCTTAAAGACCGAGAGATGGGTAGACACAGAGCCACCTTCTTGCAACTTATGCGTATATAACTTCATCTTCATATGCATCCTGCTTGTCAAATCTTTTGACATGCAAATTGACTCCAACTTGAGCCATAAAGCAGCAGCGGTTTTCTCCTGCAAAACCTCTTGCAAAATATTGTTTGAAAGATGAAGATGAATATGAGACAATGCCTTACGATCTTTCTTTTTCTCATCAACGGACCAACTCTTTGAATCCTTGTTCCCGAATTTATCAAGCGAATCATCCAAATCAGCCGGCGCTAAAACAGCTCGCATCTTGACTTGCCATAATGCAAACCTTGTATCTCGATCAAGCAGTGGAATATCGTACTTCATAGTAGCCATTAGAAGAAATAACAGAGAGAAAATAATCTGCAGTAAATAAACTAGGTATATTGTGTAACCTAGTAATAACCTGCAACCTGGTACACTTTGGTGTACGTCCAGCAAAAGGTGAAGAAATCTTCTGGTAGCCTTCCGTGTGACCTTAGAAAATTCCACAAAATTGATTTTCAACGAGACAAGACACAACATGCCTTGATGACCTCCTCCGCTGCAGGAACAGGGTAGCGGCACAGGGACACCTGCGTGTGCAGCCTTTAGCCCCGTTTAGTTCCTATAAGTAGGGTGACTTATAAGTCACCCAACTTATAAGTCACGTCACTTTAAGTCGGTCCCCGTTTGGTTGCGGAACTTATAAGTCGCGGGACTCCACACAGGGTGGTAGAGAAAAAAGTGGAAATAAGTCACTTTAAGTAGGGGTGGAGCTAATTATGCAACTTATAAGTTGGAGCACTTTAAGTCAAGGCTGTTTGGTTTCACAGCTGACTTATTTTACACTTTTTGCACTTTAAGTCACCCTACTTACCGGAACCAAACGGGGCCTTTGTAAACCGGCGATGACGAATTCAACCCGGAACGGCTGACGAAAAAAAACGACCAGGAGACGGCAATTCAGCCGCCGGACTCCGCCTCGGTAACCAAGGCAGCCCTGCGCGGGTTGATGACGTGCAGCTGTAACTCGATCGACGAATCGCAGATGTGTCCGCGACGGGGAAAAAAGTGGCGGCGAAAAGACTCGTCACGAAACCCTATTTTTTTAATGGAATCTCGAACCAAGCTCTCAGTACCACTTGTTAGCAAATAATGCGAAAACAAGATAGAACGCGAGACTCGATTTTTACGTGGAAAACCCTCGCGGGAAAAATCACGGGCGTCAATCGGCGATCTTCACTATGATGAGAGAGTTACAACGCAGGGAATACAGTGAGCCCTCTCGCTCTTCCCGTGCGGCTTACAAGATGTATATATATGGTGGACTAAACTGAGTGCAGTCAAATACAGAAACAAATCCGATAAACACATAACCCGAACCGTGGGCCCTCCAGGCGTCCCCACAAGACTCACGTTAAGAATTCTGATCATATCCAACAATCTCCACGCCGTCTATGTGTTGGAAATTTTTCAGAAAACACCACCCCCCGCGCCCGCAGACGCCTGCGTCGTCCCTTCGTGAGAGGATACACCCCCCGCGCCCGCAGACGACTGCGTCGTCCCTTCGTGAGAGGACGACGGAGCGCATGCTCCAAAGCCATAAACTATAAACTCACATACTCCAAAATGGGTATTTACACTGGCATGTCGAGCAGTCCCTGTGAGTTTTTTTTTGTTTTCCCTGCGGCATGATGTAGCAAACACATTACATTTTTACATGATAATACATACAAAGCATAGCTAGAAGCTTAGAACTAAAACACTGAACCTCTAAGAAGAAATTAGCAGCAGAAGGTTTCATGTTAAGGTTGAAAAGTTGGTGTTGATCCGTGCAGCAATGTTTACGAGGTTTAACATTGGATCCTTACTATTATTATCAATGATTTCCTACACGCATATGTTTTAGAACCATGGGCACTGGGCAGCCCTGGCCTGCAAGCTATGTCAGCCAGTAGCAAAGTAGAATAGTCAATGTAGACATGGACAAGGATATAATATATTGAAGCTTGGTGACATGGTGATTATATGAACGAACTCCACCACTTTGGTAAAAAAATGTGCAAAAAGGATTCCTATGAAACTATGTGAGGATTTTGTAGTATTTATTTCTTCAGCTACAGTAGTATTGCTGATCCAGAAATTATATGCTTGCTAATACAAAGATTTTCTTGTGGCTTTACTGACCTTAAAGCTCTAGTATGTCTCTAGATACATTTGCCTGTTGTCCCTATGAATATTTGCTGCTTGGTGCTGTTGTGATGTCGGCATTGTGGTTCACCAGTTCCAATCTAAAGCACCCATGCTTGAGTAGTTTACCTCAGCCTTGTGACACTTTTGAATTTTTCTAGGTATGGTATTATAATTGACAAGGACAATGATCCAACACCACCCGGTCACAAATTTAATCAACAACCAGCCTCAAGGGTCTCAAAATCATCATTTAGTTGGGGGCTCCTTATTTTGCACCATTCAAGCCACCGCGCCCTTTTGACACTTCACCATCACCTCATTCATCACCAGTTAATGTTGATAGTGAGGATGAAGTTGTTAGGACTGAGAAACGCATCATGTGGACACAAGATGAAGATGTTAGGCCGGTGAGTTCATTCAGTTTGTTTTTTTTTCAATTATCATTGAATTTCAGTCGTAGTTATTTAATACTTTCCATAAAATTGTAGATGAGCTCTTGGTTGCTTAATTTGATGGACTCATCCCAAGGAGCAGATAGGAAGAATGAGCACTATTGGGATGATGTGATTAGGACATACAACGAGACAACTCCAGACAATAGGAAAAGAAATCTTAAGCAAGCCAAGGACAAGTGGCACAAGATTAATAGATGGACTGATTTGTTCAATGATGCTTGGATTAAGGCTCAAAGAATTCTCACTAGTGGATACAATGAGAAAATGTGGCTTGAGAAGGCTCATGTCTTCTACATAGAAGACAACAAGAAGCTCAAACTCACCACTTTTGTGTTGATGGATGTGTGGAAACTTGTAAGACATGATGCAAAGTGGATAGGATACAACAAGGGCTTGAAACAAGCATGCAAAAGAAAGAGTTCAGATAAGGATGATGAAGAAGAGGACATGGACAACAATGCGGACCTGGAGGATGTGGAAGAAATCCCTAGGCCAATAGGGCAAAAGGCAGCTAAGAAGGCATCATTTGAAAAGAAAGCTACAAATGCCAACAAGAAGGCCATTGATCCGATAGACCTTGAGGAGATGAACACATTTGGTAAAATTCAAGCTGATGAACATGCAAACTGGCTGAAGGTCATGGAAGTTCAAGAAAACTATCATCTCAAAAGATTGAGCAAGCAAAGCTTGCCCACCTAGCAGCAAAGGAGCAAAAGGAAGCAACACAGGCACAAAGGGAGGCAGAAGAGGCGCAAAGGGAGGCGAGAAAATTGGAACTTGAAGCTAAGATGTTTGATACATATAACAAACTCTTAGTAGTTGATGTCTGATGAAGAGAAAAAAGATCATGCCTCCACCATGATGTGTTTGAAGAAGCAAATATTTTCTGATTACAACTAAGGTTAGTGTTACCTTGGCAATATAATCTGTCAACTTGTTTTGTTTTTTATCCATGAATGTTGTAGTTTTTTTAACCTTGGCAACATATTCTAGATGTGATATTTTTTAATTCACAAAAGGTAGCAGTTCATACAAAAGTAAAGGAACCAATGCAAAACCTATTTTCTTGCCTGCTCAATGCAGAACCCGTTTTCTTTGGAATGACATTGTAATATTTTGTTTCAGGCTATAGTTTCTGGTTGTATTCTTTGCTGGAGCTATCAAGGTTCTGGCTATATTTCTTTAGTGAAATGTGTACTGTCTAGTTATAGTTTCTTGTATCAGTGCTAGTGAATGGCCTGTGTGAACTGTCAAAGTGAATGGCCTTGCCTGTGTGAACTGAAATGCAAATCTGTGTGAACTGAAATGCGCATGTCCTTTTGAATTCTGGTAACTGAAATTTGAATGCTTTTTATTGGAATCTCAGAAGTCCATGTGCCTCTTGCACTGCTATGTATGTGTGTGTATAAATAATAGCTATGTATCTGTATCCTTCTCATTTTTCTAATCAATGGCTCCTGGAGGTGATGCGCTTCCTGGAGAAGAGGTGATACCTGTTGTTGACATTGCTAACGTCATCGACTAGAAACAGATATAAGATCCACCTCTAGCGACGACACCAGGAATGCGAAGGTATATCTTAACATGATGCTAAGTGTATATCGGATGTTGCTTTCAGATAAACTAAAAGATGAATTCCGACATGATTTATAGCACAACTCGATATAGGTTGTCAGCCTGACAGTTGTGCCTGAAAACGCATGGATATGGTACTTTTACATATGCCTTGGATCTCTAGAAAAGAAGATATATATATAAACAGGGTATCCGCAAGCGCACAGATATGAATATACCATTGTAGCATTTTAACCAGGAGTAAAACCAGGTATCGTATTTATATTCTACCACAGGGAAAGAAGTCTTTCTAATCCATAATAGCTAATACATGCTCATCTCTCAGTTTAATAATGTATAGTGGCCAAAATATATCAATTGCTATAAACAGGGGTAAGTCACATAAAATATAGAGAATGATAGCACTGTTCAAGTCATAACATCATGAGCAGCTAGAAAGTTTCATTATAGCAAGAGAAACATAGCAAAGTCTAGCTAGAGAGGATACTCCTCGGCAATTCCACTACTAGATTTCCCCCCTAATGCAACGCACAAAATGTGTTGCAATATGCCATATTTGGTTGCAATAGACACAATTGCAACCAAATTATTCCGTGGGCCATGGGATGCGAAAGGCCGCGTTGCATTAGGGTATTGCGTCGTTAGTCCTATACACGGGTGGTGGACTGCGGAGAACTCAATAGTGCTGTCACCACCACGATCTACCACACGACCTGACATATAGGGTGCAATGACAGATAAATACAATATAAGCACCACACTTGCACTGTCTTTACCGTTCACCCATGTTAACAAATGATCTAGGTGAGGGCTATTCGACTCCATACATGAATATAAAGGCAAATCAACTATGCTAAACATGTAATCATAATAAACACCAAAGCATATAATGTCGAATGTAATCATTGATAAGAACATATGTCTGTATAACAAATGTAAGGAACTAGATAAGAACTTACAAGAGCGAAGCTAGATCGGTATCTCGATCGGCCTCTAGACGATCGGGAGCCAATGAACACCTTACTCCTCTAGATCTAGACTAGCTAGCTACTACTGCTATATGGTTTTTCTAGGGCGTAGTATCTACGACTTGATGACGATGCGGTGTATGCAAGCCGAGGTTTCCGGATGCCTCGCCGGGGGGCGGGGGGCGCACATAGCCTGAGGGGTAGACGTGCGGCCTGTTTGATCAAATCGACCTAACGAGTGGTTTAGATTGATCCTCATAAGCGGTGGAAGAACCTTCTTGAAGTAGGGCTGAGGTGGCACCGAGGCCGTCGGCCCCACCACTAGGCCGATCGGGCGGGAATTAGAGCCCCTCGGGGCCCTTCGGCAGGTGGTCCGTCACTTCTTCTAGATGCTTCTTTCTTGGGTGCCAAGTCACGTTGGGTTCGGATCATACCGAGTCTTCTAGATTTGATTCTTTTAGCACTTTTCTGAATGGTTCTTGGATTTATATAGTGCAAATCTCTAGAAAAATTGTTAGTGACACCCTATTCTAACTTGATATTAACATTTATGCCCTTTTCTCATATTTAGTTGACTTATAAATATATAGGATAAGATGTGTCAACAACCACCAAGAACACCTCTCCTCGGGCTCCACCGAAAACCACCAAATCCAAGGCCTTTCCATGGGTTTGGAGGGGCAAGGTCACCAAGGAAAGAGGCACCACATCCTCATGTGTGACTCTCACTACAAATCCGCAAAAAAAACTCCCCTCAGAAACCTCCCAGAAAATCCTTTCAAAAAAGGCTCCGAAAATAGCTCGAAAAAAGAAAAATGCGAGGAATAAAAGATATGGGCGCAAGATGAAGATGGAGAAATCACTATGAATCGTGTAGCCATATCCAATTACAACCCACTCCCAAGAATCACAAATCTTGGATGGCAACAAGCTCAAACAAAGAGCCACTCTCTCCTCTCTTCCTCTCACAAGAGCACTCCAAGAGAAGGAGCACACCACCTAACCTAGCCAAAAGATGGCTTCCCAACCCGGCCACTCCCCCTACATATCGACCCTCCGGACAAAGATAGAAGTGCCCCTACACTAGGAGTTACAACACAAGCCTAGCAAAGGCGTTTTGGTCAACACAAATTTAACACCATCGGATGGATGCGCATCCACCACCAGCGCGTACCACCGACGCAACTCTCGCGATCATGCCGTGTGTCCTCCGCTTCAAAGCATCTCGGTGCTCTGCGACCCCAAATCGGTCAGATCGGTTTCGCAGACCGGTCAGATCGGTTTTGGTCTGTCAGCCACATGGAGTCTTCGGCTTGGCTTTCTAGCTCAGCCAAGTAACCAGTGGTTTTCTGGTGAACCACTGGAAACCTCGCGAACTCGGTGTAGCCATTGCCAATCACCACTCATGACTCGGCTCCCACGAAGTTCCGGCTCGACCTTGGTTTTGAGGCTCAACCAAGAAACGGTCCACGACTTCATCTTGCCGTTCTTGCCACCATATATGTCAATGCGAACTATGATTAGTGCAAACATTTAGCAATCATGGAAGAAGAACTATTACATCAATGCATGGGGAGACTATCTAGGAGGATCAAGGCCGAAACTTGAAATAACCCAAACAGTATAAGGCTCCACTAGTCCTATACACGGGGGGAGGGGGGCGGACTATGAAGGACTCAATAGTGCTGTCACCACCAAGATCTACCACACGACCTGGCATATAGGGTGCAATCGCAGATAAATACAATATAAGCACCACGCTTACACTGTCTTTACCGTTCACCCATGTTAACAAATGATCTAGGTGAGGGCTATATAACTCCATACATGAATATAAAGGCAAATCAACTGTGCTAAACATGTAATCATAATAAACTCCAAAGCATATAATGTTGAATATAATCATTGATAAGAACATATATCTGTATAACAAATGTAAGGAACCAGATAAGAACTTACAAGAGCGAAGCTAGATCGGTATCTCAATCAGCCTCTAGACGATAGAGCCAAGTAGAAGCCTTGCCTCCTCCTAGATCTAAACTAGCTAGCTACTCTGTTATATGGTGTTTCTAAGGCGTAGTGTCTCTGACTTGATGACTTGATCTGATGTATGCCAGATTCAGATGCCTCTGCGAGGGGGCAGGGGGCTTCTTATATAGTTTAGAGGGGTGGACGTGCGCCGTAGGATCAAATCAACCTAAACATGTGGTTTAGTTTGATTCTCATAGGAGGTGGAGGAACATTCCAGAAGATGAGGCGGTTCGAGGCCCCGGGGGGGGGGGGGGACCGACCGAGCCCACCACCAGACCGATCGGTCTGGGGTGGGCCCCCCTCAGGTCCCACTTCGGCCAGGTGGTCTCTTGATCCTTCTAGATGCTTCTTTTTTAGGTGCTAAGCCATGTTGAGTTCCGGAGCCTTCTGGAGTCTTCTAAGGTGGTTTCTTTGCATATTTTCTGAAGTCCCTGTAGATTCATAGATTCACCAAAACTCATGAAAATTGTTAATATAAACCCTAATAAGGTGATCAAATTATATTTTAGTCCTTTTTCCAATGAATGTGAGGGATAAAATGCATAGATAAAATGTGTCAACACCTGTTCCTGTAGATGATGGTGCGCCTATCTGGAGAAGAGGTGGCTCCTGTTCCAGTAGATGATGATCTTGTCGGTGTTTTAGACCGGCAAACCTACGAGGGGGTACCCGAGGTAGTAGATTGTGCGGTGAGGATCGTGATCGGGAGACCGAGAACTCGAAGGTATGCGCAAGGACACGGGACACAAGATTTATACGAGTTCGGACCGCCAAGGTGGCGAGCCCTACGTCTGTTTGGGGGATCAAGTATGGCGCCTGCGCTTGGTGTTGGGTTGTCCCGGAGGGAGTGGGGATGTTCGGCTAGGTACCCGGCCCTCCTTTATATAGTCCGGGGGCGGGTTCCTAGTAGGTTACAAGGCGGGAGTCCTAGTAGGATTACACGGGAGCGAGTCCTAGTAGGAGTACGGGGGAATTCTAGTAGGAGTCCGTCTTCTACTCTTCCTCCTTCCTTGCATGAGTACCGGGGGTGTATGCCGACAAGCCCCGAGCACGTTGGAGTCGAGAGTAGCGGTTCGAGTAGTCTTGAAGCCTCTTCGAGTAGTTCTTGAGCGTCCTCGAGTGCGCTTGGAGAAGCCTTCAATAGTACTTGAACTTCCGCGAGGTGGAAGGTGGTCCGGCTCATCGGTCTTGAAAAAATTTGAATGATGGGTGTAGCATAGCGACCCCAGGAGCCTTGAAATGATTAGGTAATCAATCCAAGGGTCTTCAGTGTTCGCGAAGCCATCATCCGAGTACTCTTGCAGCGTGTAGCCCCCGAGATAAGAGAGCCGTATGAGCCACGTCGAGTAGTGATTGGTGAGGAGCCCCCGAGCTTGAGAGCGAGCGAAGCATGCTGAAGTTATCTTCAAGTAGCCCCCGAGCTGGAGAGATTCCAAGTAGCAGTTTGGCGTCGAGCCGTGGAGCTTGAGAAGTAGTCGTGCCGTCAGAGCGGACTTTAGAATGCGACTTAAAAACCGAAGTCGACTTTGTGCCGCGCAGAGCGGACTTTGAGATGCGACTTGAAATCCGAAGTCGACTTTAGTTTGCCGCGTAGAGCGGACTTTAAGGTGCGACTGCAGTAGTCGACTTTGCGCCACACGAGGTGGACTTTGAGATGCGACTTGAAATCCGAAGTCGACTTTGTGCCGCGCGGAGCGGACTTTGAGATGCGACTTGAAAACCGAAGTCGACTTTGTGCCGCGCGTAGCGGGCTTTGATATGCGACTTTAGAAGTCGACTTTAGGATGCCGCGCGGAGCGGACTTTGATATGCGACTTTAGAAGTCGACTTTAGTTGCCGCGTAGAGCGGACTTTAGGTGCGGCTTGCGGTAGTCGACTTTTGTGCCACGCGGGGTGGACTTAAGATGCAAAAAACGAAAAGCACTTTCCGGAAAGCCAAAGCGAATGAAAAATCAGAGAAAACGAGTAGTTTTGCCGCGGGAGCGGGCTTAAGATTGCGACCGGAGTCGGCTTGTGCCACCGGAGTGGGCTTGAGTACACGAGCCATGGATTTCGGACTCAAGGTACGAGTTGCCGTCGAGCGGGCTTGTGCCACGGAGTGGGCTTAAGTACACGAGCCATGGATTTCGGACCCAAGGTACGGTTGCGCGCCGGAGCGGGCTTGTGGGTGCGACCGGAGTCGGCTTGTGTACCTAGGCCATGGATTTCGGACCCAAGGTACGGAGCGCGAGTACTTGGGGCACTTGGACCCATGGTACGGAGCGTGAAGACCAAGTGCGGCTAGGTTCCATCGTCGCCGGGACCCGAGGGCCGCTTACGGCTAGGTTCCATCGAAGCTTACACACGTGGTATGCCATCGAAGCAAGCGAAGATGCGGCCGAGTCGACTTTAAGTTGCCGCACGGAGCGGCCTTTAGAATGCGACTTTAGAAGTCGACTTTAGATTGTCGTGCGTAGCGGACTTTAGAAGCTGCTTCCTAGGGATAGCCCCAGGAGTTGATGAAGTAGACTTGTGGTGACTTGATTGATATACCCCAAGAGTAGTCGGCGAGTGTAGCTCTGTGAAAACCCGCCGAGAAACATACACAAATGAGTAGTCGGCAAGTAGTCCTACATGATGAGGAGAACAAGCCAAGAAAACAGTAATCATTTAGATAAGTGACTTAGCTGTTGCTGCCTAGGCAGACTGATGATGAAGCCGTGGCGATCGGCGATGGAGCCGTGACGGTTGTTGTTAAAGTTGACTAGTCGAGTTGATTCGACTAGTTGTTGGGGGCGTGACTGCCGTTCTCGACTAGTTTGGAAAAATAGTCAAGATGAAAGGTCGACGCGATGCGACCGGAAGACGACGTCGTGGCGGCACGCGGCATACTCGAAGTAGAGCCAGTGTTGCCGCGAGACAAGTAGTCACGACGCACGGCGTGGATGAAGTACAGCCAGCGTGGCCGCAAGACGAAGTCGCGGCGCACGGAGTAGTCGACGACGAGCCGTGTGACGGGCCGCACGACGTGCCGAGGCACCGGACGCGCGGCGTAGGCGAAGTAGTCGATGAGAGCGGCGCAACGAGACACGTGACGAGTCGCGCGACGTGCCGAGGCACCCGGCCGCGCGGGCGTAGGCGAAGTAGCCGACGACAAGCGATGAGCCGCGCGACGTGCCGAGGCACCCGGACGCGCGGTGTAGGCGAAGTAGTCGACGACGAGCGATGAGCCGCGCGCGACGTGCCGAGGCACCCGGACGCGCGGTGTAGGCGGAGTAGTCGACGACGAGCGATGAGCCGTGCGGCGTGCCGAGGCACCCAAACGCGCGGCGTGGCGAAGTAGTCGACGACGAGCCGCGCGACGATCCGCAAGACGAGCCGCGCGACGTGCCGAGGCATCTGGACGCGCGGCGTAGTTGATGTAGAGCTGCTGAGGCCGGGAGGCGAATAGTCGCGACACACGACTTGCCAAGTGTAGTTGTACCCGAGTATAAGCACTCGCGTACGCTACTTGTGTGCATCAAGTATTGATCTTGGAGTTATGGTACACCTATGTGTGCGTGCGGCCGAATTGCACCAAATTGATTTTTTTTCACGCACCAATACAAAGGCAACAAGGCAGCGGGCTATATCCAATTTAATTCTGTTTTGATGTTGACGCATGAGAGCGGAACATCGGACTCCAGGACTGCCTCGCTTCGGATCGATTGTGAGCGTAGAAGAAAATTGGAGAGCCGCATGAGATCTTGCTTCCCGTCTTGGTGCGCGTGCTTGATAGATGCCAATTTCCTCTGAGGTCACATGGACGGTGGACTACTACCGAACAGGTGATGGGAGGCGAACTTCGACGAGATTGCTTGCGGCGCGGAACTCGACGAGATTGCTTGCGACGCTTCTTCCTGGTGGAATTTGGTGAGAACGAATATATCTCTGCTTTGGACTCGGCGACTCGGCAGAAGCCAATTCCGGTACCGATTTTTTATCTTGATCACGCAATAGTATGCCGAGTAGAACGATTTGATGAAGAGAGGTCCTTCGAATTCGCCCGGTGGTGATGATCACCCCTACCTGGCGCGCCGCTGTCGGTGTTTTAGGACCGGCAAACCTACCGAGGGGGTACCCGAGGTAGTAGATTGTGCGGTGAGGATCGTGATCGGGAGACCGAGAACTCGAAGGTATGCGCAAGGACACGGGACACAAGATTTATACAGGTTCGGACCGCCAAGGTGGCGAGCCCTACGTCCTGTTTGGGGGATCAAGTATGGCGCCCGCGCTTGGTGTTGGGTTGTCCCCGGAGGGATTGGGGATGTTCGGCTAGGTACCCGGCCCTCCTTTATATAGTCCGGGGGGCGGGTTCCTAGTAGGTTACAAGGCGGGGAGTCCTAGTAGGATTACACGGAGCGAGTCCTAGTAGGAGTACGGGGGAATTCTAGTAGGAGTCGTCTTCTACTCTTCCTCCTTCCTTGCATGAGTACCGGGGTGTATGCCCGACGGATGCGCCTATTCCTGGAGAAGAGGTGTCACCTACTCATGGAGAACAGGTACTTCATTCTATTTTTTATTCTTGTTTGTCCACCCTTTTTCCTTTCCTATATCAGTTTATTTTATTCTATCTTACTCAATTGTACTTTCATGGTTCAGGAAGATGATGCCGAAGAACCATATACTGAAGCTATAGAGATCAATCCCACAGATGTATATACCCTTGATGATTTACTTGAGTCATCTGAAAAATTGGATTCCTATCAAAGGAGAATTGGTGACAAATTGAAGGCCAAAGTTGAAGCTGCATTGTCCGAACCACCAATTCGTCGCCAACGTCAAAGTGGACCTCGGAGGTATATACCTAGAAATAGAGAAGCTGACCTTGATAATCTTATTGCTAAGTACTTCTCTAGCAATCCTATATACACTGATGAGATGTTTCGTAGAAGGTTTCGAATGAACAGACCATTGTTCCTTCGAATTGTTGAGGCTCTTAGTGATTGGGATCTTTTTTTTACACAAAGAGTGGATGCAACTGGAAGAGATGGCCACTTGCCTCTTTAAAAGTGCACCGCTGCCATTCGAATGCTAGCATATGGTTCGCCAGCTGACAAATTGGATGATGTTTTGAAGATTGCTGCTAGCACGGCTTTGGAGTGTTTGGGAAAATTTGCCAAAGGGGTGATTGGATGTTTTGGTCCAGAGTATCTGCGCCCTCCTAGAGTCGATGAACTAGAGAAAATCTTGCTAGAAAATGAGTCTTGTGGTTTCCCAGGACATGTCGGAAGTGTTGATTGTATGCATTTGTCGTGGCATAATTGCCCTACAGGTTGGGCTGGTCAATTTACTAGTGGTAACAAAAAAGTTCCTATTATAATCCTTGAAGCAGTTGCATCACGTGACCTTCGCATATGGCATGTATTTTTTTGGTACCGCTGGGGCCTATAATGATATAAATGTGCTGAATAAATCTCCACTATTCATTAATGCAATAAAAGGAGAAGCTCCAAGAGTTCAATTTGTTGTAAATGGGAACCAATATGATACGGTGTACTATCTTGTTGACGGAATTTACCCTGAGTGAGCAGCCTTTGTGAAGACAATATCAAAACCACAAACGGAGAAACACAAATTATATGCGCAACGTCAAGAAGGGGAAAGGAAGGATGTTGAATGTGCATTTGGTGTATTGCAATCCAGATTTGATATTGTACGTCGTCCAGCACGAATGTGGAAGCGGAGTGATGTTGTTAACATAATGGAAGCTTGCGTCATCCTCCACAATATGATAGTTGAAGATGAAAAAGACTTGGTTAAAATTCCATTGGATTTAAATGAGAACCCGAGTGCAACTATTGTCCTACCACCGGAAGTGAGTACAAATAGTAATCCTAATCTATGCTTCACGGAGGTACTTGCTAGAAAACCGGCTATACGGGCTACTTCTACACACAAGCAACTCAAGATGGATTTAGTTGAGCACATATGGCAGCGTTATGGGCCTAAAGAAAGTTAAATCTACATTGTAATGATATTGCAATTTTACTATATCATATCATGTATTCCGAGTGCCTATTTATATAAATATATATTACATTAATGGTTTTAAAACTATTTTATGTGAATTAATTTAATATCATGCATTATATCCCAATTGAGCATCAAAATGACTACAAAGATTAAATGTGCACATGATCACCATGATTTGTGTCAAAAGATGAATTAAATGTCTTGCAAACAGACAAACAGATGAACCATTGTACAAGCTGTCTATTTAGCTGTCTGTGTGTTAAATAGACAACAATTGTCTACACTGTTGTACTTACCCTAAGTGTGCAGCTAGAGACGTAGTGGGAGCTCTCCTGTCGGCTTACACAAAAATTGCTTCTACTCACGTATTTCCTCCATCTCGTATTACTATGCAATTTGATTTTCTTAAATACATAATTTTTGCTTGACATGTAGCAAAATTTTTTTGTGGAAATGTTAAAACGAATAATAATTTGAGACGGAGGATGTACTAGTACCTATATAAGTACCGAAAGATCATCTACATTTAAGCTAATTGTTCTTTTAGCACATGCACAATGTTCATATGATCATGATGGTTTTATCGACCTAAAGATTTTATCGGGATTGTTAATGGACATTTATGCATGTCGGTGTTCACGAGCATGTCATTGCACGAGCGCATGATCATATTTGTTTGTCCATTATGAGAGCGGCCGGCGAGCGTGGTGCGACGGGCCGGCGAGCGTGGTGCGGCGGGCCGGCGAGCGGTCGGCAAGCACAGTGCGGCGGCGTGCGAGCGCGGGCGCATGGAAACCAGCGGTTTCTCCCCAACGCTGTTTCGGTCGTTTCCTGCTGTCTTGATTCCAGTGAGGACTTCGTTTCTCAACCAAGAAATCGTTTCTTCGTACTTGGCTCTCTCTCCTCATTTATTAACATGTCATGTCATCTTTTCTACTTATGTGGCATCTGATTTAATGAAGATAGAAACCACAATTAATACCCATTAGAACTACCCTTAGGCCAGTCTCAGTGGCAGTTTCACGGACACAGTTACCTAGACTGCCATGTCAGCTTTTGAATATGATGAAACTGTCACTCTCAGTGCACAGATTCATGGGCACAGTTTCACAGACATGGTGTAGCATTTAATTCGTGCATGTGTTTTGCATGTCTTGTGATCAAATGTAACATGAGGACTATGTAGCCTTTTGTAAATAAAACAAGAATGCATTTCACCTAGGTTCAATATTAGTACCACATTAAATATTAATATATATGAAAATGATTACATATATAGTATATTTCAATTTGTAGACCTATTAAAACGATGACCTTTCTTGTTCCAAATGTGCGATTGGCAGCGCGCGATTTGCAGGGGGAAAGAAACGATTTGGCGCGCGATTTTGGAGAAGAGCGGGAGCGCGGGAGGCAGGGCGCGGGGAGCTGGCGAGGGCGCGGGAGGCGGAGCGCGGGAGGCGGAGCTACAGCGGATCCAGCGATGAAACGGAAAACACCTCAGTGGGGATTTCATCTTGTTTCACGGAACTTGGTTGTCGAGCCGGGCTGGTGTCGTGGGGACGACACTGGAATGAAACGGGAGCCTTCTCACTCCTATTTAAGAGGGTGCCAAATCAGCAAATATGTTGATGTGTTCAACTAATTAATGTTCATGAAATCTCCCACGAAACTGCACTGAGACTGGCCTGTCTCAGTGGAAGTTTCATGAGCACTGTTACCAAGACTGCCACGTCAGTTTTTCAGCAAGATGACATTGTCACTCTCAATGCGGAGTTTCATTGGACAGTTTCATGGACAATGTGTAGCATTTAAATCTTCCATTGTGTAGTGATCAAATGTAGCACAAAAACTATGTAGCCTTTTGCAAACAAAACAATGTTGCATTTAGATTAACTTCACATTTGAAACCCTAAGTCTGTCTCCAGTAGGAGGCGAATCCCTTCGCTCAGCCTCAAAATGAGGAAGGCACGCGCACTATTCATGCTCCAGCAGTGACCGCAACAGGCGCTGCATATTGCGATAGCACCCCCAGGCACCCTCATTCTCGGGGAATACTATAGACATTCCCCAACTCAACCACTACCACCAACGCCTCCTCCAGCCCCTCGCCTCTCTCCCTGCTCCCCCGACCCACTCCACCGCCACCTCCTCCCCGGGCTCCCTCGACCCACTCCGCCGCCACCTGTGCCTCCTCCACCCCTACGCCCACCTCCTGCACACCAGAGCCTCCTCCATCCCCGCGCCCGCCTCCTCCACACTGGCTCGAGCTCGGCGTCGCAGATCCGGCGGAGGCCCGACGACGTTGACCTCCCTCCCCTCTCCCTGGATCCGCGGCGAGGAGTCCGTGACGACCGCCGAAGAGGAAGAGGAGCACCCCGGCGAGCAGCCCCGTGACGACCGCCGAGCGGCACCCGCGCCGCACGACCCGTTCTTCTCGCTGCGGCGGCGACGACGGTGGATGCGAGCTGCGGCCACCCACCCCGACGGCGGATGCGAGCTGCTGCGGTCCCTCCCCGGCTTCGGTGCAAGCTCCGCCCGACGCCTTCCATCTCCTCCGCCACCTCCAGATCCGGCCTCCTCTGGCCTGCGACGACGACGACATCCGACGATGGCGGCTCCCAGGTTGCTTCTAGGGGCGCGCGGGAGGCAACGACCATGGCTTGATGTGGTAGGGGAATGGGCTGCTGCTGGAGTGCCCACCACTGTTGTCTTCTCTCTCTTTTCCTCAGGCAGGGCGGTTTGCGCATGGGGGAGGGGAAACTGCTGGAGTTAGTCTAAACCATTCATACATGCAGTCTCGGATTAGGAACAGATTGCCCACCTCACACATTCAGTTCATATACAAACTAAAGTTCCAATTGCCACGAAAACTAACATAAACTTAAAAAACATTGTCTCCCATCTTTCACGAGCCTTCCACTTCGTCCACTGAAAATCTATAACTCCTATATAGGAGCTCCCCACTAGGCCTCCTTAAGGAGTTCTCAGGCCTCTGATTGGCTGCTAGCGCAGGGCCCACTATCCACTCCTATATAGGAGCTCCCCACTAGGCCTCCTTAATGAGTTCTCAGGCCTCTGATTGGCTGCTAGCGTAGGGCCCACAATCCACTCCTATATAGGAGCTCCCCACTAGGCCTCCTTAAGGAGTTCTCAGGCCTTTGATTGTAATGGGGACGTGGGTTCCCGATCTTCCGTCAGGTGGAGATAGCTATCGATTTGGTGGAGATGTCACACAAACGATCCGGCTTCCAATCAACACGACTAGAACCCCGCAATCGCAGCACCACTTCTCCTGCGGTTATCAACCATGCACCTGCACGATTGACCTCGCCACGAGGGCTAATCCTTTCTTGAGTATCGAAAGACACAAGCAAGAACAAGAAAGAAACACAATGCGGGAAAATTGCGGATGAATGATTAAGCTCACAAGTTGGGGTCTCACAAACCGATCGAGCGGCGAACTGTTCTTGACAAAATGACTTAAGAAAAACCCTAATTTTTAAGGTGGCGGCTACGAGTATAAGAAGAGGGGGGCTTCCTAGGGTTTTGGGGCGACCTAGGAGGGGCGCCCTCAACTTGGGCATAAAGCCCAACCAAACTGTCGACGCAGCACTTTGGCAGATTCTGGACGTCAACTTGTTTCGACGATTCCCGTTGACTCGGAACGAATTTTGGCATGAGACCGGTGTCATTGGAAGCTCTATGAAATTCTGCTTCCAACCATATATAGAATGTCCAAAACCGACTCCGTATGCGACCTGGGCGTCCATTTTATTGCGCACTGCTCCTGGACTCCGAACTGGACTCGAACTTGAATTGCTTTTGGCCTCCACCTCGGGGACTCGAACCGGATCAACCTTGGACCTCCTTGTTGACTTGGAAACCCTTGTTGGACTTCTTCTACTCCATTCCATGCACCAATCATGGTCGTATGCATGAGTGTCATGTCCTCATCATTCTCCCCTTCTTGATGAAAAGCCGTCCTCGGCGTCGATTGTACTTGGAACCGATCCTGCACAACACAAGAGCGAACGGGATTTCGAAAACCAAAGAAATCAAAATTATTGTGAGGAGGAATGTCACCATGTCTCCAATTGGTGAATATGTCATCTTGCATATAAAATTTAGCGAGCATGTAAGCATCTGGATCGGATGACACATAATATTTGGCAACACTACTGCAAAAGATTAGTACCAACAAAAGACAAAGTAGGCATAGGTAGCAACCGGCGATGCTCCCCTTCTTGGAAGTAAACTTGTTTCACGAAGCGGAACTAGAGAAAGGTGAATGAATATGTGTAGTGTGGCTGCCCTCTAGTGGATCAAAATTGAGCACAACAAAAGGATAATTCAAATTTTCACAAATGTACACTCGATGTATCATATATTGTCATTTGTTGTTATATTTGCCAATAACATGATATGAATGTCTAGACAACCATGGAAAATCAGCATGTGCAAAAATTCTCTCTTCTAAACGGTCTAGATTACACAAATCATCGAATTCAATGTAACCCAAAGTATGTAAAGAAGACAATAATTTTTGCTCATCATGTGCACTAGCAATAGGACTAACATGTTTATATCCAGCAGAAGTGTTTGGTTTCAAAACATGTAATAAAGCATTTTCAAACAATTCATCTTTATAACAAGGAATATCAAGCGAATCATCATGTGACATAGATAAATCTAGAGAGGGTTCCACTAACAATTGCTCTTGGATAGCATGGTGTGTGGAAAAAATCAGCATATTATGACAATTCTCACCTTCTATAATTATAGCACCATGGTCATTACTGTGTCCTCGGTAGAAATATCGGTGCCTTTGTGAAGTGGTGGTTCTGAATTTTCACATGAGGATGTGAGCTCCTCATTTTCTTCTATGTCATCCTTGTCCTCTTGCTTTTGTTCGAGAATCCGCAAAAGGTTAGGTGGAGCAAGAGATACAACAATGGACTCGATCCTCTAAACTAATCACCTCATCATATGAATTTAATGTAGGAGGTGGATGAACATAGAGTTTCTCTCATAAGAATTTTCATAGCATTCCAAGTTTGAGGTTTATCGAGAATTATTTAAAGACTCCCACCAAGATAAAAGCTGAGTGTCGCAAAACACTAGCTGCATTTTTTACCTTCCTCCTTGGACACATAAAACGAGTAGCAAATATGTCTTCAATGGCAATTTCCCACTCCATGTATGCATCAGCACCCACACCATTGTATGTTGGTGGATATGAAGAATCTTTCATGGCTAGAAGACAGAAAAAACAACACAAACGGTGAAGTTTATCCCTAATAATCTCACTACACACTCCTCTCAGGTGGAACACTGGAACACACTCTATTGTGTCTTACCAAGCTCTTACAAGTGTCTGACGAAATACCAAGCAAATGATACTTACCAAAGGGAGTGAAACTGCGATTGCAAGGTCAAAGCTGTATTGATCAGAAGAAAGTATGTGGAGCTTGGGAGGCCAAAAATAGAATATGAAGGATTAGCAAATATCGAATGCAGATTAGCGAAGTTCAATAAATGTCCAAGGCACAAGTCACAATTGCTGGCTAAGACGGGTCCTATCGTAGCACAACAAGGTAAAAGGAACGATGGACAAAACGCAAAGAACTTAGCAGAATGGCAGTTCTGTAAATAGAGCAGTTTTTTTCAGCACTAGTAGAAATAAAAAACGGGCGCTTCCAAAGGGGTACCAGCAAACGAGTTGATCTTTGGCCAAATTTTTTACCACTGAACTAAGATCACCAAAGATGGAAGCACAAGAAAAATCACCTGAAACAAAGGTGTATTGCGGCCTAGGGAAATTCTCGGAACTTTTCGAAATCCCTCGAAACGAGTAAATGAATGTTTTCTTATTTTTCCTGATTTTTTTTTTTGAATTTTTTTGAGAACGGCGAAACCGACATAGTCGGTGAATTGTATGTGCAACTTTTCGTTGCCAAGCTCCTGTAAAAATTTGAGCCAAAACGGAGCACCGAGCGAAAAGTTATGCTGTTTTATGGAAGGTCACTCAACCTATGTTTTCCAAAAGGCACAAATCGGCGGGGAAACGCGGCGGTGGCTATGGAACGCGGGGGCACAATCCTCCCTGGTATAAGTCGTAGGTATTGCAAGATTATGAATCAAGGAGGGGCTCAAAGGCGGTTTGCAACCTATCTATGGGCGGCGTGGCGAGAATTCACACAAGGCGGCTAGCGAGGGCAAGTCGAGTGATGTGGTGGCTCGACTTGTAATGCGGAAAAGGTGGATGGGCTAGCGGCGGAAACCAAACAGCGACGGCGCGGTTGAACTACGATGATGAACACGACCTAAACCAGCAACAAGACTCGAACACGAACACAAACTCAACAAAGCAATCTGAAAACGAAATTGCGAGGCTAAAAACTAGGGTTGTAGGACAGCGGAAATTTTTTTTAAGCTTTTTGTGGACTATGGGACGAAGGCGAAAACACTCAAAACTAGGGTAAGCCGACGGTGATACTCGAGTCTCGATTACCACTTAATGGGGACGTGGGTTCCCGATCTTCCGTCGGTGGAGATAGCTATCGATTTGGTGGAGATGTCACACAAACGATCCGGCTTCCAATCAACACGACTAGAACCCCGCAATCGCAGCACCACTTCTCCTGCGGTTATCAACCATGCACGCACGATTGACCTCGCCACGAGGGCTAATCCTTGCCCGAGAATCGAAAGACACAAGCAAGAACAAGAAAGAAACACAATGCGGGAAAATTGCGGATGAATGATTAAGCTCACAAGTTGGGGTCTCACAAACCGATCGAGCGGCGAACTGTTCTTGACAGAATGACTTAAGCAAAACCCGAATTTCTAAGGTGGCAGCTACTGAGTATAAGAAGAGGGGGGCTTCCTAGGGTTTTGGGGCGACCTAGGAGGGGCGCCCTCAACTTGGGCCTGAAGCCCAACCAAACTGTCGACGCAGCACTTTGGCAGATTCTGGACGTCAACTTGTTTCGACGATTCCTGTTGACTCGGAACGAATTTTGGCATGATACCGGTGCCATTGGAATCTCTATGAAATTCTTCTTCCAACCATATATAGAACGTTTAAAACCGACTTCGTATGCGACCTGGGCGTCCATTTTATTGCGCACTGCTCCTGGACTCCGGACTGGACTCGAACTTGAATTGCTTTTGGCCTCCACCTCGGGGACTCGAACCGGATCAACCTTGGACCTCCTTGTTGACTTGGAAACCCTTGTTGGACTTCTTCTACTCCATTCCATGCACCAATCATGGTCGTATGCATGAGTGTCATGTCCTTATCAGATTGGCTGCTAGCGCAGGGCCCACAATCCAGGTCTCCAGGTCATGCGCGGCCAACAATCCTTCATAGACCTTATCCCCATCCACCCCGGCGCCAGCTGCGCGGCTGTTTGCGGTCCCTCGGCCCGGAGTCCCATCTTCCCCTCTCCCGGCGACGCAATGCACGATCTTCGGGCTGGCGGGCCGCGGGCGGCGGCGGCCGGCCTTCCCCTCCTCTCCGCATGCAGCTCCACGGCCGCCAGGGGGCAGCCTTCCTCCTACGTTGTCGCGCCCCGCCAGGCGGGGAGCAGCAGCTCATCACCGTGCAGGAGGCTGTCCAGGGCCGATTCCCCAGATGCACGCCACGCCGACCGACTCCCCGGCGTGCCCATCGCCCTCTACCAGGTGCGACTCCTCACCTTCGCTTTTCTGCACTGGACTCTTAAAATTCCTTTACCTCAGTAGTTATGTACGTCAATCAATGGCCACCACAAACCTGCACCCATCATGTCATTTATGCCACCTTAATTATAAATTAATATCAGGACTTATGTGAATTATAACATACAGACCATAGCCATGTCCCTTGACATTTCCAGACCATTCGCATACACAGGTGAGATCTTCTTCTCCTCTTATGTGATTCCAAGTTCAGTTCATTCATCCCTCAAATTTCTTATCAAGTTTCAGGCCGCAAAGGAGTAAACTGCTGGATTGGTTCTTAATTCCACACTGGATATATTCTCCACAATTGATGCTGAAACATTGAGATCTGCTCTCTTCCAAACAGGTTCCTCTCAATCTCATATGTCCTTTGTATACTTCCATTTTGTGCCTTTTGATGATGTGCTGCCTTATATTATTCAACTCAAATAACCATGGATATAGACTTAATTCATCCCTCAAATTTCTTATCAAGTTTCAGGCTGCAAAGGAGTAAACTGCTGGATTGGTTCTTAATTCCACACTGGATATATTCTCCACAATTGATGCTGAAACATTGAGATCTCCTCTCTTCTAATCAGGTTCCTCTCAATCTCATATGTCCTTTGTATACTTTCATTTTGTGCCTTTTGATGATTTGCTGCCTTATATTATTCAACTCAAATAACCATGGATATAGATTTTAAATGTTAAATTCATATGATAGGGATTGTTAGTTTCTAAAAATGTTGTTCTGTTTTTTTATACTATCAGAACCATGTACACACCAGATTGATTGTTGTTCTAAAATGCCTTTTTAACGATTCAACCAAAAAATTGCTTATTGTGTTGGGAATAAAATTGCTAGCAATTATCATCCATTGTGTGTGCAATTATTATACATAGGGTTTAGGAATTAAATTTATTATACAAATGTAGAACTGTCTATATTTGTAGACTTGAAAAGAAATGGACAGTGGAGTCAATTCATTACCTCCTCGGCGTGGCCGTGGCCGTGGTGGCCGTCCTCGCTTAAATCAACGACCTGTACTTACGCCTGCACCATCCCATGGTACTATAGGTGCGATTGCACGCACGCGTAGGCCACGTGTGCAACAGGGTAATAGCACTTGGTTATTCTTTCATCACTTCAAAAGTCCTTTAAATTCATTTGATGCACATCTAATACCAATATGATAATTGTCAGTACACGGCCGTTCAGTCTGTCCGAGAATAGCTGAGTCATCGTCTGCTTCTTCATCTTCTTCACATCCAACATCTTTCAGTACTACAGGCCATGAATTTCCACCCATTCCAAACAATAGGCATAAACGTAAGCTCACCTATCAATTCCCAATACATATCATGTGTATATAAAGGCCAAGATTAACAGATAAAATTTGCCACAATCCTATTCTTTCAGGTACAGTTTTCACACCATTAAACTTTGGTGGGCCTCAACACAATTGCTCACATTGTGGTGCTTTTTTCTGGTACCAAGCGCATACATAGATAAAGGAATACACCTAACCCACAGTATAATTTATGTTGTAAAGGAGGAAGGATATTGCTGCCACAGTATACTCAACCTCCTCAGCCGCTCATGGATTTCCTAACCTCTGCAAACAGTCCTCTTATAACACACTTCTTTGACAACATTGTTGGAAATATGCCCTAGAGCCAACTGGATTTGATCCACTAGTGGGCTCAGATGGATTTGATCCATTATGGTGTAAAAGTTCTAATGGGCCACAAATGTTGTAAAGCCCATTAGCGTTGGAAGGGGTACACCATCTATTAGTCCCGTATTGCTAATGGACGATGGTGTGGGGGGTTTTCCTCCCAATAAATATGGACCACATCCCGCCTGAAAAGGCACGACTTTTTCAAGTAGCAGCCGCGCCACCAACTCTCTCTCCTCGTCGCACTCGCGGACCTAGCAGTCCGGTGTGCGTCGCTTCCTTCTCCGTACGTGTGGATACCTTGGAGGTGCTTGCATCCGGAGCACTTGGATCGGACAAGCCGCACGTGCAAGTCAAGAAGGATGTGAGCAACTACACCTTGCTCGCTACCCTCGACGCGTTCGTCTACATCGAGACGGTTCCGCTGCATCTGCGCGTCTAGTGGTAATCCCGTGATCTCCGACGGCGGCGGTTCTGTTTTGCGGGGAAAATTTTGTTTTGCGCTAGAGTAGCCACCCCGTATCCCTTCGGTGGTACCGCAGCCGTAAGTTGCTAAGTTTTAGATTCGGGATGTGTGCATATGGAGATATGCAGATGTAGATCAAAGTTTTGATTGGCTTCGTGTTCTTGACGTGATGGTCGTGTAATGAATTACTCCTACCGGTCGGAATTCCGCCATCGGAGTTAAGTGATACATGTAAACCCAGTCACAACGAGAAGGAGATCAATTGGATTGGTCAGATCGAAGCTAGATCAAGTGCCAGGCGCATGGGATGCGTGGCGGCGGCAGATTGGATCTGCTACCGGCCCGGGAAAACCAGAAAACATACTGTTCGGTAAAACAGCCATAACTTTTCGTGGTTAACTCGGATGAAGACGTTTTCTATACGAAAATTGATCTACAGAAAATTTTACACATGTGATAAACCCGCATTTCTAGTCTCGGCGAAATTAGTTTTGCCAAATTCGGTTTGCAAGATGGGTTTTCGGGCGTTTTAAGTTTGGACATCGGAATTGCGATAATCTGTTTTGCAGGTTTTGTGATCGGTATGGCCTATATGTGTATGTGATGCATGTGTGTAATTTTTTCGTGACCTGCGTGTCACACATACGGCAATACGGCTGGAGCCACATGTATTGTCAAAATTAATGTAATGGTCTGCGTACCAATTTGTGATGATCTAATACGCGATTGTGTAACTTTCATTACTAGCACGCGTTAGATAGTTCTTGGAGGACTCATCACATGGAGGATGGCACACACAGATCATGGAGATGGAGATCAACATGATGTACAGGTCAATGGAGATGGAGATCACCATGTGACAAAAGGTCATACCGTGTTACAACTGTGTGAATGTCGTTCTTACCACTCTACTTTTACATGCGACAATGTTATTTTCTTGCGTGTGATGTTACGAGTAGAACGATCCCTTTGGAATTTTAAGTTAACATGACCTCCCAACACTTGTCATCATCCCACGTCTCATACAATTAGTGGTGGGTCTATGAAATTAGGGAGCCACTAGTTTTCCTTGACTAGAAGGGTTTGTATCAGATACTTACACGCATAAGTGTTGGTTTGCTTATCAAAGTCATCTTAACGGTTAAGGACTTTGGGGCATAAAAGTTGGGAGCCTAGACATAGAGATGTCACCCAACAACAGGAGTCATATGTGATATGATTAGCAAAGAGTTGCTTACCGATCTACCTTGTTTACTAGCGGTGACGCAAAAGCTCACTAGTAGACTTGTTAGTTGTGGATTCTGAATCACTAAGTATCAATGTGGGGATATTGATTTTAGTGGGAGTAAATTCTTATATTTTACTCAGTCATGGATATTTTGTCTTAGTATTTTGCATTTATTATTTTGTTGTAGATGGCACCTAGTAAGGAATTTTCTTTGCGTACGATCCTTGAGAAGGACAAGTTGAATGGAACGAATTATACTGATTGGATCCGTAACCTTAGAATTATTCTCAAGGTTGAGAAAAAGGAAGAGGTTCTAGACACCCCTTTACCCGAGGAGCCTAATGAAAATGCAACACTCGCTAAAAAGAAGGCTTCCAAGAAGGCATGGGATGTCGATCTTGAAGTGGGTTGCCTTATGCTTGCGTGTATGGAACCTAACTTGCAAATGCAGTTTGAGTCAGTCTATGTGCACGATATGGTCATGGCACTCAATGATATGTTCGCCACACAGGCTAGGACTGAAATGTTCAATGTCTCTAAAGACTTTGTGGAGTGCAAATTGGCAGAAGGCGCGCCAGTAGGACCACATGTAATCAAAATGGTTGGTTACGTTCAAAGGTTGGAGAAGCTAGGCTTTCCCCTTTGGGCAAGGAGTTGTCCACGATTTCATTCTCACGTCTCTTCCACCTAGCTATGGGAACTTCATCTCGAACTACCATATGCATGGGGTGGAGAAGGGTTTGAATGAAGCTGTGTGGTATGCTAAAGACGACAAAGAGTGACATCAAGAAAGGCGGCGGCGGCGATCATATGATGGCGATCCAAAACAAGCCGACCTTTAAAAGGAAGGGCAATTCTTGGAAGAAGAAAGGCAAGGCCAAGGATAAGATCCCCATGCCAAACCGGACGCCCAAGGCTAGTCCGCTGCCCAATCTTTGAATGTTTTCATTGTAAGGAAATTGGTCATTGGAAAAGAAGCGCAAGTTGTACCTAGCTTCTTTGAAGAACAAGGGAAGTAAGGGTACTTCCACTTCGGTACACTTCATGTTTATGTTACGGATCATATTTTCCTCGCCGATCTTGTCATTAATTCTTGGGTATTTGATATCGGATCGGTTGCTCACATTTGCAATTCGACACGGGGAATGATAAGAAGTAGAAGCGTTGAAAGAGGAGAAGTTGATTTCCGCGTGGGCAATAATGCAAGAGTTGCTTTGCGTTGTTGTCGGGACGATGCAACTCCACCTCCCGTCGGGATTTATTATGGAGTTGAATAATTGTTATTTTGTTCCTAGTTTGAGTCGAAACATTTTATCCCCTTCATGTTTGATGAAGGATAATTATTCATTTGCGGCGAAAACAATGGTTGTGTGATCTCTAAGGATAATATGTTTGTGGCTTGTGCATCCATTGTGAATGGCATATTTGTTTTAAATCTTGATGATTCACCTATACGTAGCATAAGTGCTAAAAGGTCTCGACCTAATGATTTAAGTCCTACCTACATATGGCATGTGACGCTTATTTGCTAGGCAAGATGACCAAGATGCCTTTCTCAGGTTTTCTTGAGAGAGCCTCAGACTTTCTGGAACTCATACATACAGATGTGTGTGGACCAATGAGTACAACAGCTAGAGGTGGATACCAATACTTCATAATGTTCACTAATGATTTAAGTAGATATGGTGATGTCTATTTAATGAAGCACAAGTCTGAAACTTTTGAAAAGTTCAAAGAATTTCAGAGTGAAGTAGAAAATCAACGTGGCAAGAAAATCAAGACCTTGCGATCTGATCGTGGAGGTGAGTATTTGAGCCATGAGTTTAGTAGTCATCTAAAGAGTTGCAGAATTGTTCCACAACTTACGCCACCTGGAACACCTCAAAGAAATGGTGTATCCGAGCGACATAATCAAACCTTGTTGGACATGGTCTGATCAATGATGAGCCAGTCGGACCTACCATTATCATTTTGGGGTTATGCTCTAGAAACCGCAGCTTTCACTTTAAATAGGGTACCTTCTAAGTCCGTAGTTAAGACACCATATGAGATGTGGTGGTAAGACTCCCGGTTGTCTTTTCTGAAAATTTTGGGTTGTGAGGTTTATGTGAAGAAACTTCAATCAGATAAATTAACACCTAAATCGGACAAGTGCATATTCGTGGGATATCCAAAGGAAACCTTGGGATATTATTTCTACAATCAGTCAGAAGGAAAAGTGTTTGTTGCTTGGAACAGTGTTTTCTTAGAGAAAGAGTTTCTTAAAAGAGAAAAATGTAGACAGAAGGTGTACCTTGAAGAAGTTCAAGATGAGCCGCTTGGGCAAGATTTCACAAGTGATGCTAATGTAGCTGAACGAGTTGAGATGCCCGTGGCAAGAGAAGCACCACCACAACCACGAAGGTATGAAAGGGCACATCGCGCAACTGATAAGCTCAATCTCATGATCGAGGGAGAGCGCGGCATATTGTTGTTAGACAATGATGAACCTATGACATATGCGGAAGCAATGATGGACCCAGATTCCGAGAAATGGCAAAGTGCCATGAGATCTGAAATAGATTCCATGGATGACAATCAAGTTTGGAACTTAGTTGACCCGCCAGATGGTGTTAAACCCATAGAGTGCAAATGGATCTATAAGAAGAAGAGGGACATGGATGGAAATGTTCACATCCATAAAGCTTGACTTGTTGCAAAAGGTTTTCGACAAGTTCAAGGAGTTGACTACGACGAGACATTCTCACTCGTAGCGATGCTTAAATCCATTCGGATCATTCTAGCTATAGCTGCATATTTCGATTATGAGATATGGCAGATGGATGTCAAAACAGCTTTCCTAAATGGAAATCTGACTGAGGATGTGTATATGACACAACCCGAGGGATTTGTTGATCCAACAAATGCTGGAAAGGTGTGCAAACTTCAAAAGTCCATTTATGGATTGAAGCAAGCATCTCGGAGTTGGAACCTTCGCTTTGATGAAGTGGTCAAAGGGTTTGACTTCATTCAGAGTGAAGAAGAGCCTTGTGTTTACAAGAAGGCAAGTGGGAGCTCTGTAGTATTTCTAATCTTGTATGTGGATGACATATTACTGATGGGAAATGACATTCCTATGCTTGAGGCCACTAAGACCTCATTGAAAAATAGTTTTTCATTGAAGGACTTAGGTGAGGCGACATACATTTTGGGCATCAAAATCTATAGAGATAGATCAAAAGGGCTTATAGGATTAAGCCAAAACACTTACATTGATAAAGTGTTGAAAAGGTTCAACATGGAAGAGGCGAAGAAAGGGTTCTTGCCTATGTCACATGGCATACATCTTAGCAAGACTCGGTGTCCTTCGACAAGCCGATGAGCGGGAATGATGAGTAGAATACCGTATGCTTCGGCCATCGGATCTATTATGTATGCAATGATATGTACACGTCCGGATATTTCGTATGCACACGGTGTTACAAGCGGATACCAATCGATCCGGGTGAGGGTCAACTTTGGACGGCGGTTAAAAATGTTTTTAAGTACTTAAGAAGGACTAAAGGCATGTTCCTAGTTTATGGTGGTGAGGAGGAGCTTGTTGTAATGGGTTACAACGATGCTAGTTTTCAAACCGACCAAGACGATTCAAAGTCGCAATCGGGATATGTATTTACGATAAACGGTGGAGCCGTGAGTTGGAAGAGTTCCAAGCGGGAGACGAGTGGTCGATTCTACAACGAGCCGAGTACATCGCGGCTTCGAAAGCTGCAAAGGAGGGTGTTTGGATAAGGAAGTTCCTTTCTGAACTTTGTGTGTTTCTGAGTGTCTCTAGCCCATTGAATCTTTATTGTGACAACAATGGGGATATTGCGCAAGCAAAGGAGCCAAGGAACCACCAAAAGAATAAACATGTACTGCGGAAATTTCATCTGATACGAGACATCGTTAGACGAGGTGATATCATGATATGCAAAGTACACACGGATTTGAATGTTGCAGATCCTTTGACAAAACCCCTTCCACAGCCTAAGCATGAGGCGCACATGAGAGCTATGGGTATTAGATGTATTCTAGATTAGCTCAAGTGCAAGTGGGAGAATGTTAGAAATATGTCTTATAAGGAATGATACAGATGATTATATTTCATTATATCCATGTCACTTGGTTCTTTTATTGAATAATCATGAAAGGTGACTTGTATTTGATTGGCAATTATGTGAATTGTTTATGAAACTCTTTTACTTGTACGGTTATTCAAAAGTTGTCCCTAGTATGAGTTAATGACTAGCACATGAATTAGTTGATGACTATGTTTTACAAGTCATGAACATGGAGATGTATAACTAATAATGTGGGCACATGTATGACATGGGGTTGGATTGACCCAATTTGAGACTTTGTTCTCTGTGTACACAACGTATACGCTATGTCCTTAGACTTGAGATTGTCGCATGTACTTAAGATGTGAATTGACCTACTTAGGGGTCATCAACCGCTACTCCGTAACTGGGTAGTCATAAAGATGGCTTTCGAGTTTGTCAGGAAGCATGCTGTGAGGCATGGTCAATCAAGATAGAATTTGCCCCTCTACTTGAGAGAGATATCTCTGGGCCCCTCGAGTGATCAGATCAAGAAATGCATGGCCGTGCTGGGTTAAGGGTTAACCCCCTTTTGATGATCCGAATCACAGTGTCAAGAAAGAGAGGTCAGCTTAGAGCTAGACCAAATATCGTGAGGCAAAGGGAATAGCATGTATGAAATGTTGTGATGGTTTGTCTGATAAGATCTTTACGTATGCATAGGAGTTGACACGTCTTGCTAGAGGCCGCTATCAACTATTGATTGAGTAATGTACTCGGGTCAAGTCTATGTGTACATGAACCTATAGGGTCACGCACTTAAGGGGTTGGAAGCCAAATGAGGATGAATATACTTGCATAGTTGACTCTAGTGCAAGTGGGAGACTGTTGGAAATATGCCCTAAAGCCAACTGGATTTGATTCACTAGTGGGCTCAGATGGATTTGATCCATTATGGTGTAAAGTCCTAATGGGCCACAAATGTTGTAAAGCCCATTAGCGTTGGAAGGGGTACACCATCTATTAGTCCCGTATTGCTAATGGACGATGGTGTGGGGGGTTTTCCTCCCAATAAATATGGACCACACCCCTCCTGAAAAGGCACGAGTTTTTCAAGTAGCAGCCACGCCGCCAACGCTCTCTCCTCGTTGCACTCGTGGACCTAGCAGTCCAGTGTGCGTCGCTTCCTTCTCCGTACGTGTGGATACCTTGGAGGTGCTGCATCTGGAGCACTTGGATCGGACGAGCCGCACGTGCAAGTCAAGAAGGACATGAGCAACTGCACTGCCTGCTACCGTCGACGCGTTCGTCTACATCGAGACGGTTCCGCTGCATCTGCGCATCTAGTGGTAATCCCGTGATCTCTGACAGCAGCAGTTCCTGTTTTGCGGGGAAAATTTTGTTTTGCGCTAGCGTAGCCACCCCGTATCCCTTCAAACATACAACGATACAATACCATATTTGCTATGACTTCAATGGGGGCAAAGATTAATGAATCAATTAATGATGGGCGTGGTCCATATGTATTTAAAATTAGCGGTCAGATTTGTCATAGAATTGGTTCATTAATTCCAGCAGAAAATCGTCGTCCAGAACACGCACAGCTCTACACATATGACACTTCCAATGAAATTGCAAATAGAACAAATGTTGCTTCTTCCCAGAATCAAGCATTTACAGCAAATGAAACAATAGTTGCCTCACTAATATAGATGTTTGATATCCATAATCCCATTGTGAAGCTATTCCGAACTGCCAGAGAGAGGTTAAGATCATCTGGTGATGAAGACTCCTCTGATCATTTTTCCATAAGAATATATGGTGTTCCAGATGCACATGGAGACATTTACAGTGCACCAGTGGCCTCTGAAGTTGTAGGATTAGTTGATGGTGATATAGGGATAACTGATGTGGGTAGAGACCTTATAATAGAAGACCATGCATCAAATTTGCAGCAAATAAGTGAAGATTACTGTAAATTCATGGCTATGCAATATCCTTTATTATTTCCATTTGGGAAGATAGGTTTCATGATGAACTTCGACTTGAACCCACAACAGAGTCACCATTACATCGTCCAAAACTAACGATCTTACAATATTATGGATATAGATTGCATGATAGGCCTGGGCAATTCAATACTCCTCTAAAATGCAAAAGGTTAACACAAACTTATATAGTGGATGCTTACTATTGAGTTGAATACAAACGAATCAGATATTACCGAACAAAAGGCTTCAAAAAAAGTAAAGATCATCAACCTATAATGCTTTAGCAACATCTGTTTCAAGGGGTGTCACATCTGCATCTTCCACTGGCCAGAGAGTGATTTTGGCGGGCTCTTTCACTGGTGGACCACGATATTTATATCAAAAATACCAAGACTCTATTGCTATAAGTAGAAAATATGGCTACCCGGATCTTTTTATAACTTTCACAGCAAATACAGCATGGCCTGAGATTACAGTAGCTTTGGAACTCTTCAATTGTCAACACCCATGTGATCGCGTAGAAATTATTGATAGAGTATTCAAAATGAAACTTGATCTCCTAATGAACGATATAACAAAGCATCATTATTTTGGCCCCATAAATGCAGGTATGCATCCCTACATAAATATTTAATCAAAGCATTCAATCAGGTTAACTTTTAAATATCAAATTGTAAATTAACCTTTTCCTTTTGCAGTTGTTTACACGATAGAATTTCAGAAACGGGGTCTACCACATGCACACATCATAGTATGGTTGGAAAAAGATAGCCTACTAGATGCTGACAAAATAGATTCTTACATCTCTGCCCAACTCCCTGATCCGAAAGTTGACAAGATTGGATATGATGTCGTATCTTCTTTTATGATTCATGGACCTTGTGGTTCTCTAAAGCCATCTTCATTGTGCATGTCAAATGGTATTTGCACAAAATCTTATCCAAAACAGTATTGTGAGAAGACAACTGTGCTAGATAATGGGACAACACAATACGCCCGGCCAAACAATGGATTAACAACAACAAAAAATCATTTGGCAATTGATAACACCTTTGTTGTTCCTCTAAATGTAGACTTAGTAGTAAAGTATCATGCGCATATTAATGTGTAGAAGGCTAACTATGATGGAATGCATAAATATCTTTTCAAATATGTAATAAAGGGTTTGATAGCGCTAGGATTGGCATACGTTCAAGGTCTTCATCATCTCAGCCAGCAAATCAGCCTATCAATGAAATCAACAATTTCCTTGAGTGCCGCTGTATAATGCCACATGAGGCTGCTTGGTGTTTGCTTCAATATGATATTCACCATACAGATCCAACAGTTGAGCGGCTACCTATACATTTGCCATTAGAGAATAATGTTTTCTACTCAGAGGAAGATGATTTAGAGGAAATATTGAAAACCCAATGAACACAAAAAGTAAACTAACTGCATGGCTAGAGGCAAATGCAGAAACTGCCTCTGCCAGAGAATGCACCTACCTTCTATTTCCTGAGAATTTTACATGGCATGCAGGTACAAAAAAATGGGATAAACGAAAAGGTTCCTTTAGAAAAGTTGGCCGCATAACACATGCCAGCCCAAACCAAGGAGAACTATATTATCTACGAATGTTGCTACACATTGTCAAAGGTCCTAGATCTTTCTCTGAGATCCGAAACATAGCAGGCACCCAGTATCCAACCTATCGTGTGGCATGTCAAGCCCTAGGTCTCCTTGGTGATGACCAGGAATGGTCTAATGCTATAAATGATGCTTCTGAGTGGGCTCTACCTTATCAGTTAAGACGCCTTTTTGTTATAATCTTGATATTCTGTGAAGTAACTGATCCTAGAAAATTGTATGAGGATCATGCATCACAGATGAGTGAAGATATTGTCCACCGTTTGCGCAACAGCAATGCACAGGGGGGACACTTCTTCTAGACTACTCTTGATCGAATTAGAGAAAATATTAAGAGATAATGGTTATGATCTACCCCTTTTCCATTTGACACTCCCTGAAGGAAATGACTCCACAGAAAATAGAATTTTGTTAGATGAAATAAGCTATGATGTTCAATCCATGCAAGATGCTATAGATGAGGACATTCCAAGGCTAAACAATAATCAGAAAAACATATTTGATGCCATTGTTACCTCAATATTTGAAAATGAAGGTAAAACCTTTTTTGTGTATGGATATGGTGGGACTGGAAAAACCTTCTTATGGACAACTCTCTTAAATTATATAAGGAGTCAAGGTAAAATCGCCTTAGCAGTTGCATCCTCTGGAATTGCATATCTATTATTGCTAGGGGGCGAACGCCTCATTCTAGATTTAAACTACCTTTGGAAATAAAGGAAAATTCTGTGTGTCACATCAACAAAGATAAAAATAAAAAAAATAGCAGAGTTGATAGATAAAACTTCACTGATTGTTTGGGATGAAGCACCAGTGAACCATAGGTTCTGTTTTGAGGCTCTGGATCGTACTTTAAGAGATGTAAGGAAAGAAGTAAATCCTGATAATAAGCACAAGCAGTTTGATCGGATTACTGTGGTTCTTGGTGGGGACTTTTGCCAAACACTTCCGGTTCTCCAACCAACAAACAGACAACTTACTCTGGGGGCTTGCATTGTGAACTCAAATCTGTGGCACCAATGTATTGTACTCAATTTAATTGAAAATATGAGTCTCAAGGCACCTTCTCTTTCAGAAAATGCTAGAGAGGAATTGAAAATATTTGCTGATTGGCTGTTAAGAGTTGGGGACGGTACAGAACCTTTTGTCGATATTCCAAATGAACCAAATAACATGTTTATTCAGATTCCTACAACACTTTTGCTTGAAGAGTCATGTAGAAATCTTGATGGGCTAATTTCATTTGTTTGTGATTTAGGCTGTGTATCTCCAAATATGTCATTATACTTATGTGACCGTGCCATATTAGCTTCTACGAATGAAACTGTTTCAGCCATCAACTCTACAATGACTAGTCGTTTAACTACAGATGAAATTTCATACTACAGCTCAGATTCAATTGATGATAACTGTGCAAACCATTTAGCCCTGGAGTCTCTATACCCTACAGAGTTTCTGAACACCTTATCAATAAGTGGGCTGCCACCACATCTACTACATTTAAAGGTTGGTGTACCCATAATGCTTCTACACAATCTAGACCCATCTAGAGGACTTTGTAATGGGACTAGGCTTATTGTCACCCAACTAACAAATCGTGTTATTGAGGGGGAAATAATCACAGGAAAGGCAAGAGGATCAAAAGCATACATCCCTCGCATTATATCTATTTCAGCAAAAACAAAATGGCCCTTCAAATTAAGACGCCGACAATTTCCTGTGAGGATTTCTTATGCTATGACAATAAACAAAAGCCAGGGACAAACCCTTGCTAAAGTTGGTGTTTATGTACCATCCCCTGTGTTCTCTCATGGTTTGCTTTATGTGGCTTCTTCAAGAGTTACATCACCAAATGGTTTACGGATTCTTATTGAAAACAGCCCACCCATGTATGAAAATTGCACACACAATGTAGTTTACAGTGAAGTTTTCTCAAAAATATAAAATAATCTTCTCAGGTACAGCAGGAATTATTTGTATATAACCTTAATATGGATCTCATTCTCACTGTATTGTAATCATTTTAGATGTTTTACTCTCTCTCAACCCATATTATTGTGAATTGCAGGAGCATTTGCATCATGACTGAAACTACTAAGCTTAAGGATATCGTCCCAGGCAAGAACAATTACAAAGTGTTTGGAAGGCTTATAAGGATATGGGATTCAAGATACGCCAACTCAAATGCACTGATCAGCGTTGATGGCATTCTTTTAGATGTTGATGTAAATATCCTCACTCATTTTTAATAATGTTTACAGAGCTATAATGATGCCTATAATGATATTTTTTGTAGGGGACTACTGGTCAGATAAGTATTCCAATGAATTTAGAAAAAGAGTTCAGATCTAACTTTACTGAAGACAATGTATACACCTTTTCTGGACTTTCCGCTACCTATCAGGACACCAAAGCATACACCTACGATATGCAAAGTTACATCCTGCAATTCACATCTACATGTAAAATCAATCACTTAAAATCAAGAGGAGCAAACATCCCACATTTTGTATTCAACTTGTGTTCTTTTGATGACCTCCCACATAAAACTAAGCAGTCCAAGCCACTTATAGGTACTACATAATCCTTCCTTCTCTTATTTAGTTGTTTTGGATATTCAAAATTTACTAATTCTTTTACCCTTTATTCCACTAGATATAATAGGGATAATCAACGACGTTGGAACATACAGTTTTGCTGGCCCGAAATCCCAAATTAAAAACAGGAAGATACGGATCCGCAACCTAGAGTAAAGTTGTAAACCCATTTACATAACCCCTCTTATGAGAAACATTTCCACTAATTTACTTTATTTGTTTTATGAAACTGCCATTATTATTTAGTGAGCAAGAACAACTGATATTCCTATGGGGTAATGAAGGTGAAAAATTTGATGAGAAAGAAGTTATCACCAAATCTGGACAAGGGGTTGTCGTTGGGATATTTGCCGGACTTCATCAAAATTTGCAGGTCAGTTAACAGATAGTATAGGGAAACAGTCAATCTGTTTAAATTATATCTTTACATGTAAGTTTAGCTAACAAATATATATGCCCTATCAGGTAACTATGAAGCATCATCCAGCTCAGCGACACGGGTGTATATTGGATTGGATTATCCAGAAGTGATCAATTATCAAACAAGGTTAGAATCCAAATTTCATTCATAGCCAAATTTACATACTCCATTTTGTTTCAACTCGGAGATAATTATTGGTTCATTGCCCATCACCTATAAATGGGGAACACCTACCCTTCAAGAGAGGTTGCCAAACACAAACCAGGTCACTACTATAGAAGCAGTTGGGACATTACACACTATCCAAGAGATTCTACAGAAACACCTGAATCTTTTGAGGTAGATGCTGCTCATAATCAGTTTTATATTACCAGTCATCATTTCTCATCCTCCTCTTCTTTAAAAATATTGTAGGGAGGCAAATCATTCAAATGCATTGCAGAGGTTACAGCCATACTTGAATCCATGAAATGGTATTACCATGCGTGTAATAAATGCAAAATAGGATACAATATGGATAATGATTCTCCACGTTGCTCATGCAAATACCCAGTTAAATCTGCACAGTAAGCACCAACTCCTCCAGTTGCTTTTCTTTCCTAAAAAAAGACAATAATCAAATTATACTTTGCTAACTGTGTTTCAAATGGAACTAACAGGTTCAGACTACCAGTCACAATCAAGGATGTATCATCCACTATGGACTGTATTGCTTTCTATAATGTGGGAGAAGAATTAGTTGGATGCACAGCTCTAGAAGCTTCACAGAATATGCAAATAGAACCAGACAACCATCCACCTGTTCTCAAAACAGCCATTGGCAAGAAAATACTGTTTAATATAGGATTGAGTACGTTAGATTCCACAAAGAATCCAATCAAATATATCCTTAAGAAATCCTTGACAATTGAGGACCAATTACCAACAGACCTTGAAAAACAACCAAGGATGCTACACCATCAAAGGTCAGTAGAAAAATATTATCTTTCCAAACAATTAACCATTCCTAGCTATACATCTTATACAACTAAATTTAATACTGATATTTAAAAATCTACAACTCATCAATTCAACATTACTACTAACATTTAATGCCTTACAGGAAAAACAAACAGAAGATATAGCAGCCACACCTCCATCTACTAAAGATATACAATCAGCATTAAGCCAGAGGAGGTAAATTTCAATGACATATTTACCGATTAATGCCCCTTCTATAAAGTATTTGAAGTATCTGATATTTCTCTATTAAAATTCCTTGCTAATAAACAATTCTATTTATCTATTACATTGATAACATGGAGAAATAGTACCCTTCTGGGGTCAGCAATAGTTAACTGAACATGTTTTCTGTCTAACTCTGATTCTGATAGTCATGGGTTTATGGCACCTATCATTTCCAAATAAATGTTGTTGATGCATTGATTTGTTTCATTGCTGATGCCTACTGAAAATACAATGTTGCTTCTTCCAATTTTCCAGCAGCTCACATGCAGAAGAGAACCTCAAAAATACTCAAATGACTCCAATAACTACACAAACAACAGAACAACTCAACATTACCCAGGTCATCCCAATAGACCCTAAAGGCCCGTCTGCTGAAACAATACAACCATCAACATCCAAGGAAAGGTAAATAATTCTATATATCATCTCTCAGATAACTTCAGCATGATTTGGAAATTCAGTGGAGTGTGCCGGTCACTCTAAGTCCTGAAAACGTCTGAAAGGACAATTCTAACATCTTCGCATTCCATATATTTTGTAGCGACTCACAAGCTAAATGAAGGTTGGAATTCAACAAAGAGGCTCCAACTGATCCTCTAGCAAAACAACAGAAGACTGATTGAGGTAATTCATAAAATATTATACTCAATAAAGCTCCAAATATTCAATCAAGTATAATATCTGACATCTATAATATATCTACTCACTATTCATACAGGTAACCCTTAGAAATTATTCTCAACATAAAACATGGAGAACGAACAAGATAGAATTATCTATGCTACTAAGGACTCACTCTAATAAATAATTTCATGTTCTTTTTTCAAGAAACACCATGTGATCGTTATGAATATTTGTTTATACTCGGATAAGAAACTTTAGTTCAAATAGCTTCCCACTTTGGTTTAAATAAATAGTGATACTCATTACTCAGGAATTTCAACTTTACATAATATGCTCATGTCCTTATCGTCGAGAGATGATATCATAGTCAATTTTCCTTAAAATCATTGCATTTTCTTAATTCCCGCAACAACGCGTAGGGGAGGTTCCCCTAGTAAAAATCAAAATATTGTAAGCCTTCATGTTACTGCAACAGACCATCTAAAAAAATCGATCTTCACAAACAGTTGCTGTCAAGAACCACTTTCGCGTAGAGAGATAGACAAATGAATTTAACTGAACTGAAGCTCTAGAAATAGAATCTGTTCAATCATCAGCCATAAAGGAATCAAGAAACCCCAATCAGTCCATAGAAGCTATATGTTGCCTATCGATGCACAAACTGAAGACATAACTGAAGTGCATTATTTGCTGAAGTTGGAGAAGTGAATTGACCTCCATTAATCCCTTGTGGTGGCCAAGTTGGAGGCGCAGTACCTTGTGATGGGCATGTTGGTTGTGCAACAACTTGCGATGGATGAGGGGGTGGCGCAACATAGGGAGATTTCAACTCAACCTCCAGGGATTGATCTCTTGGTGAAGAACCGGAACTCCTCCTTCCGCAGCATATGCGGTTTGCTCGCCCTCGTAGCTCAACGCAGCGCAGGCAGGAGCCGTCCCCACACCTGCCGGAGTTGGAAGGGGGAGGTGAGATTGGAAGGGAAAATTTCTGGAAGCACCTTCCATATATGTGCGCCGAAGGAATTGGGGAGAGGAGGACGGGAAGGATTAGCCGCGCGGGAGATCGACGCCCACCGCGCAGGGCATCAGAGGGAGAAGGGGCACGACGCACGACACCTCTGACGGCACAGCGGCATCCTGGACGAAGCGCTTTGTGATGCCTCCGGTTTTTATTTAACTATGATAGTCGGTCAACTCTGCTGACAGTAGTCAAATCACGGTGAACCTAGACCCTCACCTCGAAAACCTCACCGACCAACCCTAATGACCCTATTGATCAAGTCAATACACATGTGTGGTTAAACCTTGGTCAAATGCATGGTCAAACCCTACCAAAACACTAGTGACCTTGAATGTCTTCCGGAACTTTTGCCGCGTTCTCCAAATTTCACCTAAACACTTCAAAATCTACCAATATGAAAGTTGTCTAGTTTGTCGAAGGACACAACTTTCATGTAGGATGATATTTTCAATTTTGAGTGGAAAAGGGTGGAAATCTTGGTCAACTGCCAGCACCTCATGTTCATTGACACAGAATGGCATTCAAACTTTGGCTGCAATTTATGCAAAAACTGTTGAGAAAAACACCATATGGCCTTTGTAAAAGTTATAGAGGGTAGTGAGATCTACAACTTTCCTATTCACCACTTTGTGCACTTCTATTCAAAATTTTGGAGTTTTGTGTGTTCAAACAGTGGCTCAGTAAAACGAGTTCGAGCCAGCCGGCGCCACGCCACGTTCTGCGCCGCGACGTCGCGCCCACGCACCCACGCCGTCTCAACGTCCGCGCCGCCGCCGCACCGCCCGAGGCCACACGCCGACCAAGGCCGCGCACCTTCCCCAGGTTCCAGCGCCCCGCGACGCCTTGGAACACGCGCGCCACACGTCTCCCCGCCGTCGCGCCGTACATGCGTCATGCACAAAGCGGACCACCGGTCCGTCTGCGGTCCTGGCCGTACGCACGCAGGCTGAGGATCGTCGTACCACGGCAGCATCTTCGTCGCCGACGTCATGAGCAGGCGAGCCGCCCTATTTAAGCACCGCCCGCCCCTCCCGCGCGCCATGCCGAGCCGCCCTTGCCGTGCGCCGCCATGGATGCCACCGCCGCCTAGGTGAGCTCCTTCCCGCGCCTGCCCACTAGGCTGCCCACACACGCGGACACCTTCCTAGTGACCTGCAGAACCTCCCCACGCCACGCCTTGCTCCGACCGCGCCGCCGTAACGCCGCCGGCGGCCCGACCGCAGCGGTCGACGCCACCTGATGCCGCCGACCGAGCCCGCCGACGCCGCTCCGCTCCCGCCTTCAGCCATATAAGGGTCGTAGGTGAGCTCCTAGTCACATCCCCGCCGTTCCCCGACCGAGCCCTGGCGAGACCTCGCCGGAATCGAGGCCGGACCACCGACGGTCAGTCCCAAGGACCCAATTGCAGGGCTCCTTTTCTTTTCAGGGGCCTGGGCGTGAACTAGGGACTGATCTGCAAGACTGTAAAAGTATCCAGGGGCCTATGCTGAAAAGTGAATCTCCAATAGTGAAAGGCTTTTGCTGATTCTTGTAAAATCTCTAGAACATCGTAGGAAAAGCGGAAAAATGCAAACTCAATTTTGTTAGACTCCTGGTGAAGGGCACTACAACTTTTGTTAAACTTGTCTAGGTAGTTTCCTGATATTTTTAGAACGAAAAATAGAAATGTGAAAAAACCTAGATCTATGATATCTCAAAATCCATAAATCCTTTGTAGCTAATTTTTGGATATGTTGTGTGTTATGTTAGGACTAGCTTCTGTACCAAAAATTGCACGAAGTTATGATGTAAATCTTTTTATATGAATTGTTTTCCATTTATGCAGAATCTGTCTAAATGATTTTTGTAGCTAAAAATAATTATGTTTTGTGCCCAATTTCTGCATGTGGCCTCCTTATGCCAAAATACACCTCTGGAAAATTAATCACAAATTTATAATTATCAGAAGTATTTATTTTTTATATATATTTGTTTTTCTTTGTAAATTAATAATGCAAGATCATTGGTAGTTCTAGATGTACTTGCTGCATCCCTAGGATAGTTTTGGACCAGAGAGCATGTGTAAGAACGTTTGGATCAATTGGATGCTTATTTATTTTTTGTATGCTTTTATCTTGCTTAAATGACTAGCCTTTGTTATTTTTGGTATATTTAAATTTCTAGCTTTTCCAAGTATGCATGTGTGTTTAGTGGCTTAGTATAGATAATTTGGTTCTTAAGAAACCCTCTAGTGAATTTTAATGATTTATTGTGTGAATAAAAGCTTGGAGGCAAGTATAGGTTTAATGGTTTGTTAAATAGGAAAATGTTCTCTTATTCCTTGTGACCCTTTCCAAAATGGTTGCATAGCTTGTTTAGGATCTAAGAGTACACCCTTGATGTTTTAGGAATCTAAGTGGAATTAATTAAATTTTGTGCACACCTTTGCTATTGAAAGATGGAATATTAAATCCTCACATGAAATAACAATCATAGAAGAAAACATTAATTAAGTGTTTATCAAAAGAATAAACACATGCCTATAATAACCTTAATGAAAAAGAGTTAATAATTAATTATTTGTTAAGGTGAATATGGCCAACAAGAGTTGGATAAAATAATCAATCTATCACATCACCAGAACCCTACATTGCATTCCGTGTAGATCTTCCTGACGGTGACTACTCGCTCGTGCCGGAAGCCGAGGAAGGAGGAGCGGAGACGGAGCTGCAGTACGTGGAAGTGATCGAAGACACCGAGGGCGCTCAGGCTAACCCCGCTGACGAAGGCAAGCCCTGGTGCAATTAACCCAGTATTTCAAAATTATTATGCAACTATCTATGGATGATTGTGCATTTACGTTCAGGAGTTGATATGAAACCCTAGATGCATGATCCCTAGGTACCTTTTGTGTTTTACTAGTAGGATAGGTTGATAGCTGCTATGTTATAGGACCGTTACAAGTCGGGTGATGATGTCACTCGCGAGAATAGGTTCTTATGTTGGAATCATAAGATCTCCTTAAATGGATTGCTCATGTGGTAAGAGCATGGGATGTGGGATCCGGTCCAATGGCTTTCGTGGGTTAAGTGTTTGAACATACTAAGCACTTGTCGGGAATGGGACCGATAAGCCTAGTACCTTAATGACGCGGTGAGGGATCTTACTATTACTTGTCTTGGGATGTGTCTCACGGCTAGCTACCTGTGGTGCATGGTGAGTCCGGGTGCCTCGCGGGGTATGCCGGATAGCCTGTACCAAAGACTGTTAGATTCGATTCCGATCCGAAGAGTTTTGGGAACCACTTGGTGGTTGTCCTCGCGGGGGCATCCCACCTTGTGTTTAGGTCTACCTTGCAAGGCTATAAACCAATCGATTGTCGACCTCTCACTGTTATCTGAGACTACTTACTCCACTGGCCATGAGATCCCTAATGATTGAAGTTGATGAATATTATGCTTGATTAATTGTATTGCTCAACTTATGCTTGCAATAGATGGCTAATTTAGAAAAGAATAAATCAACTAGAACATGTGCTAAAATCTTGAAAGTAAGGACATACTCTTTGTTACTTTTCAGCAAAAGAAACCCCAGTGGCCAAAAAGCCTATCATGTCTAGAGTTGGTGAAGTAGTTATCACCGACAGGTAAGTCTTGCTGAGTATTAGTATACTCAGCCTTGCTGTAATATGTTGATCTAGGTAATGCGTTCGGTGATGTGTGGCTCGGAGAGATCCCGTCCGGCTGGGAGCTGGAGTGGGTGGAGGATGACGACTGAAGACATCATGGATGGCCTCCCGTGGTGTTTCCGCTTTCCGCTAGCTTAAATTCCGCTGTTTTCAAAACTCTGAAATATCTCGTTATGGCAAAAACTTTGGTTTGTAATAATTAAACCCTTCGGGGTACGCATTTGGATATTAATGATGTTGTATCTCTGGACTCGCCTTCGAGTGAGTTTCAATGCATATATTCGATCCTTGTTGCTATTCAAGTGATCTACCGGGCGTTAACCCGGTAACCAACGACAGGATGATACTTTATTATCGCTTAATGACCAAAGTGGATTGTTTTAGGCGATAATACGGTATTTTCCTGGGCGGGTTGTCACAGTTGGCATCAGAGCAATTATATGCACCGGAGATTAGTTAATAACCTTAATCACTGGTTTTTGAATAAAACTTGCCAAGATTGTTTGGATTTGCAAAACACGTTGGTCCGTTAAGGATAAACTAGACAGAGAGGCCCTAGAGGGAATTTTTGGGTTCTTTCAGGTGGCTTAGTAACCTATGGTTTATTTGCTAACTTCCAGCACCTTACTTTATGTAAGACTTACTTTCTTGCACAACCAAACTAGATGAGCCACATGTTTTATATGTGTGTTGTGCCGCATCACGGGAATTGCGAGGGTTGATGGAGTGATCCATTCCACGGATCCCATCTTCGCGTCTGGTTATGAGTTGTGATGTCGCCACGTGTTTTATACATGTGCATTCTGCATGTCGAATATGCGAGGCAAGGATACACTCCATTCAAACGGAGGGTGTCCGAGGTTGGACGCTGTCCATGCAGCGACTTAACGCATGGATGTCGTTTCTATAGTGAACTGTAATGTATGTGGACGCTTCTGTGGCATGTCGGCACGGAAGGTTCTTTTCTGCAGGTACATAACAGTGCTTCGTTAGTCGCTAAGTGAGTACCGAGTAGCTCTCGGCTAGATATATTAGGGAGAGACGAATAAAGCCTTGCCACCGGCACTAACTTCGATTTTTGGCTTAATTGCCATGTGAGGTCGAGTAGGACGTTCTGCATGCATATTAAAAATCAAAACAAATTAAAATGGACCCAAAAACAAAACCTGGTATGCTCTCTAAGTAAGATTTGCTAGTTTGCGCTTTCTATTAACTAGAATACCTCTCATGCATAGGTGTTGTGCTGCTACAATTTTGTAAAAGTTTTTTCGCCTTGTTGTTGCACCACGTTCTAAGACTAATTAGAATAGGTGTTCGAGACCAAAGTTGCTCCATGTTTAATCTAGTTTCTGCCCGCAAAAAAAATTCTTGATCATGGCTTCTTTCAATCTTGAGTTGCACCTTTCTAAGCGAACCTAGGTCTTGTTGTTTTCAGAATCAGCACCCTAAACTTTGAATCTTTTCACCCTGTTCCTTTTGATCTAGCTCGACCTTTGAATACCAGATGTGTGTATAAAACCTAGCGAAGTTGAGGACCAGGAGCGTCCCGGTGGTCGATGGTTGACCGCTCCTCAGTGATGAGTGATTGACAACGGGTGTTGGACTGACTCTTGGCTCAGTGCGCAGGTGTAGGCTGCGGCCTAGTTCGTGTTGTTGCAGGTGAAGAACGGGCGCGAAAGGTCTTCAGCCTTGAGGGGCCTCCGGGAGATGGAGAGACAAGTAGGCTCGGTTCGAGGGACCCGGTGGACGGCGGGACTAGGTGCGGGCCACATGGTGGCGAGACGAGCAAGACGAAGTCATGGACGATCGAGCCGGTGCACGGTGGCAGTCGAGTCAAGGGGCTTGGCGGGAGGCCGGACCGAGTACGCGGGGTTTGGTGGTTTGCCCACAAAACCATCGAAGGACGGTTTCTTGGTTTGGGCCTCAAAACCAAGTCCGAAGACCCAACACGACGGAGACGGGATACGGGCGTGTCGGGAAGCTTCGAAGCGGAGGACACGCGGCGGGATCGCATGGCTTGCGTCGGGAGGACGCGGGGTGCGGCGAAGGCATGGCCGTTTGATGGCAAGACCCACAAACATTACATAAATGCCCCTACGTGGGTTGTATCGCCAGTAGTTGAGTTAGGGGTAGTCGAGTCATTTCCCACACCAGCGGGACCCGATATATAAGCCATGGGTGTGTGTGGATGGCTCTCTCTCTCCGCGACTTAGGGTTTCATTTCCCCCTCCTCTTTCTCATTTTTCGGGACTATTTTCTTCTCCATTTTTCTCTAGGCTAGCATGAGAGCTTCATGAGAGATTTGTTGAGAGGGATGGATGCTAGGGCGGCATGCTAGACCTTGTGAATCTTTCCTGGTTTGTATAGAAGATTCGGCGTTGTGATTTGCGTGGTCTTTTTCGTGCTTGTTTTTGGTGCCTTTGTTCTCGGTGTGATTCCGCGGATTTGAGTGGGTTTCTCCCCGGATTTCTTTGAGGGAAACATGGATGGATGTCTAGTGCATCTTTGTGATTGATCTTGTGCCCTCAAACACCGGGAAACCACTTCGATTCAAGGATTTTCGTTCGGTGCTCTAGCTTTTGGTGGTGTTCAAAGGATCCGCGATTCCCGATGATTTAGGGAGTTAGGAGAAGAAATTTTTGGGGTATAGCATCCTTGGTTGACGCATATCATGTCCCCAAACTTTTGTCTCAACAGCTTCTACCGTTTGGGAGATCTGGTAATGGATTGGAGAGGTTGACCTTCGAGGTCGAGCTGGTTTCAGCTCTGTCCGCAAGGCGCGGACGTCCGCGAGCGAGTGGCGGACGATCCGCGACGTGCGAGTTCTTCCCGTGTTCTTCGTGTTCTTGCTTGGCTTCGCTTTCGATCCGTCGTGGCTTTGAGTTTTCGTTGGGCAAGGTTTCGGACGGTCCGCGCCGGCCGGCGGGCGGACGGTCCGCGGGTGCACGGCGGACGGTCCGCGTGCTCCCCGCGGACGGTCCGTTATTCGGGGTCGTCTCTGGAGGTTCTGTTTGCTTTTCGGACGGTCCGCGGCGAAGGGCCGGACGGTCCGCGGTGTGTGCGCCGGCGGTCCGCGCGGCAGGCCGGACGGTCCGCGTGGCCGTGCGGACGGTCCGCCCCCCTGGCCGGACGGTCCGCCAGAGCCTGTGTGCTTTGCTTCTTGGTTCGATTCCTCCCTTCCTTACTCGTGCTTCCGCGTGTGCTTCAAGGAATCGTTCCTAAGACTGGAGGTTGATCCATAACCTCGTTGTCTTGGCGATTGGTGTGTGATTCGATCCATCGCTTGTGTGTGACCGGGATTTGACTAGGGTATCGGCCGAGTTCTTTGAGAAGAATTTTTACCGGCTCCTATTCACTCCCCCTCTCTAGTCGCCATCTGATCCTTCAGGAGTAGCCTGTAAAATTTGGGAATTTATGGGGTTCTGGATTTTTAGTTATGAATTTTTATTCGCAGCTGCTAGAACTTCACCATTTGGCATGTTGTTCTCTTTGAGACCTGACATGTGTTACGTCTTTTGTACAGATGGCTTTTCCTGTGTTCCACGAGTATGACACTGACGGTACGATCCGTACCAATGGGTTGCACTGGGAGGGTTTTCCACGCCTTGCATGGGAAGCACTCAGCACCGCTGGCTACACCACTCCGCTGACCTACGAGGTGTTCGAGCTTGAGCGCTTAGGCGTTCCCCGTTGCAGGGTGATCGTCACTGTGCTACCACACCCAGACCACGCCGATTGGTTTGACTTGAGCCTCGTCTATTGGGGTTTTCTTGGGCACGAGTCTGTCGAGTCAGCCGCTCTTCGGGTATTGACGGACTTTTGCGACCACAACCCTATAGTGGTGGCTCTCTCTTCGTTTGGATTGTTCCCAGCTATGAGTCCTCACGACCCGGCGTGGCTGGATCGTATGGATCACCTTCGGGAGCTGCTTTTGCTAGCCGAGTCGCTAGACGTCACTCAGACGCTGGCGCGTTGCCTCAACGTCGTGTTCACACTTCAGAGGTTGCGTTACAACACCACAGGGTGATCAGTCAGCGTTTGGAGGCAGCTAGGCTAGACTGGCAGCGACTTTCAGCAGCTCACTAGCAGTTCAACTTTACTCTCACTCGGATGCAGCGGGAGAATGACCAGCTACGTGCCAGGAGGTTTCAGTTGGAGCTAGAGAGAGGTGGCCGTCTTCAGAGGATCGTGGACCTTGAGGCTGAGGTTACTACCCTCGAGGAGGATGCTGATGCTCACGATATCGAGAGGTTGACACTGTTACAGGACATCACCGAGATGCAGGAGCAGGTTGAGGAGGCCGAGGTGCAGGTTGCAGCCTTGCAGGCCATAGTGGCTTTACAGCCACTACCTCCAGTGCAGGCACCTCCAGAGAAGCAGCATGGACAATCTGGTCTGGACCAGATGAGTCAGGCTGGACCACCGTCACCGACACCACTAGCTTCACCTGCTGGTAGTGGTGCTTCAGTTGGCAACTAGATTGCCAGGGCCATGCACTAAGAGAATTGTGCTCCTAAGTGTAACCTTCAGGATCGTGGTGGTAGGTAGCTAAGGAGTATGCTTTTGTGCAGTGTGACTGCAGTGTAACTCCTGTTGTAAAATGGTGATTTCAGACTTTGAATCTTGTAGTGTTCTATGGACCCTCTATCTGTCATGTTGTAATAAAGGATGCTTAAGCACGTTGTGATCCGAAATGAGTTCGATATGTTAAACCAACTTGTTTGGAATCTCGTGACGCTCTCGCGCTAACGATTTTCAACAATCGTGCACCTTCTCCTAATGAGTTATGCAATCTATAACACAATCATAGCTGTTGTCCAACCAGCAAAATGAAGCTTAGTAATAGAGATTCTTGGGCACTTAAAAGTTGGAATCTTGTTACGCATTGAATACCAAAGTTGTGCAGAATGTTACCATCACCGCGCTCGCCAAAATTCAGCATTTTTGCATAAGAAATGAGAGAACTGCGGAGTTTTCGGTGAGTGTCGGTTGACTGCCAAAACAGCTAGGTGACTTCCCGCATAATTGCCTTCTTCGGGCATACGAGAGGGAAAATGCACCGCGAGGTTGAAAGCCAACTTTGAGGCGTATGTGATCTTGCATCTACTAACCATGTTGAAGAATATTTCGATGAATAAGCTATTGGATACGAAATATTTTGTGACTGTGTTGCTGCCTTTGTCATGTGAATGCACAAATGAGCTTTTGTCATGCATGTTTACACTTTTCGTCTCTTTCTAAGTAAGATTATGGCTATGTGTCTAATAAAGGCTTGCATTTCAGATGGTGGGACCCACGCACAGCTCTCCCAACGGCTTTCGAGCGACCGGTAGCAGCGAACTGCCGCCATCACCGCCCATGACGCTATTGGAGGCTTTTATGGTCATTCAAACCGAGGTGCTGCACCAAATCCTGCAGATGCAGCAACAGATAGCCCAGTAGATGAACCGAGGGCCTCCACATGGGGCCAATCACGAGGGGCCTAATCAGGTCACCACATATGCTCAGTTCATTGGGATGAAGCCACCGACCTTTTCCAAGGCGGAAGACCCCTTGGAAGCTGAGGCTTGGATCAAGGCAATCGAGGCCAAGTTCTCTGCCTTTGTGATGCCTTGCTCTAAGGAGAACAAGGCCAACTTCGCAGCTCTGCAACTGCGAGGAGAAGCCTTAATGTGGTGGGATCATTTCAAGACTATGCAGCAAGGGCATGCTGCCACTTGGGATGAATTCAAGCAAGTTTTCAAAAGCCATCACATTCCTAAGGGATTAATGGATAGGAAGATGAGGGAGTTACTAGCCCTCAGGCAGGGATCTGACACGGTGTACCATTATGCCCAGAATATCAATAGTGTTTGCCAATACGGTGGACATCACGTGGATACTGATGCAAAGAAGATCGAAAGGTTCTGTGATGGTCTAGATGGCAAGTTGTATGAACGACTGAACTTGCTCGAGCCAGAGAGTTTCCATGAGCTCGTGAACAAGGCTATATCCCAAGAGGATGCTATGAAAAAGGCCCATAGGGACAAAAAGAGGCCGTCTGGTTTTGCTTCGGGTAGCGGAACTAACAAGAAGTTTCGCTTTGTGAAAAAGAACGTTCCTAACCCATCCCAGCAATCTTCAACTGGACGCTGGACGATGAAGCCAACACAGGGCAAACCTTCAGGGAACTTCCAGTTTCCCAACGCTCAGCAGCAGGCTCCAAAGCCTAATGCAACCCCAAGTAACATCGGTGATTGCCGCTGTTTCAATTGTGGTCAGCCAGTGCACTACATCAGTGGAACAAGCCCAACCCATAGAATCAAGGTGCAGGAAACAAGCCTGTCACTCCGGCTAAGAAGCCAATGGTGCAAGTCTGCCAAGGCAAGCTGAATGTCACCACCATGAGTGACATCCAAGAAGGAGCTTCAATGCTCACGGGTACATTCTCTATCAATGACACCCCTGTTAAGATTTTGTTTAATTCTGGAGCTACCCACAGATTCATAAGTGAAAACCTATTAGGCAATTTGTGTTTAATGGGTTCTCTTACTAAATCAGCTTATAAAATTATCACGCCAGGTGGAAACACCTCTTCTCACACCTTAGCTTTTGGAGTTCCTTTAAAATTGGGAAGTAAGACTATTCAATTCAATCTTATAGCCATAAGTTTGGAAGGCATGAATGTTATTTTGGGTATGGACTGGATGACCCAGCATAAGGTGGTTCTAGATATATCAGATAGAGTTGTAGCAATCAATTCGCCTACGGTCGGGCACACTACCTTGCACCTGCCTTTCAAGGACGGTACAAACTCTTGTGCCTATGTGACCATTATCTCCCAGCTTGATGAAATTCCAGTAGTTTGTCAGTATCCAGATGTCTTTCCTAACGAATTGCCTAGTATGCCACCAAATCGAGATGTCGAGTTTGTAATTGAACTCCACCCATTTCTAAACGACCTTATCGAATGCCTCCCAAAGAAATATCTGAATTGAAAAACCAACTCTAAGAGCTGTTAGATAAGGGCTATACTCGCCCGATTTCTTCTCTTTGGGGTTGTCCCGCTCTCTTTGTCAAAAAGAAAGATGGTAGCTTGAGGCTGTGTGTTGACTACAGACCGCTCAATGCAGTGACCATCAAGAACAAATATCCTCTTCCCTGAATTGATGTTCTTTTTGATCAATTGGCTGGAGCCAAAGTTTTCTCCAAAATCGACCTTCGTTCTGGTTACCACCAAATCAAAATTCGACCTTATGACATTCCTAAAACTGCTTTCGCCACTCATTATGGTCTTTACGAGTTCTTGGTGATGTCTTTTGGTCTCACAAATGCCCCAGCCTACTTCATGTACCTCATGAACTCCGTGTTTATGACAGAGCTCGACAAATTCGTAGTGGTCTTTATTGATGATATCCTCATCTACTCAAAAAATGAGAAGGAGCATGCCAAACATCTTCGAATTGTCCTGCAGCGTTTGCGAGATCATAAGCTTTATGCTAAGTTCTCCAAATGCGAATTCTGGTTAGATAGTGTGAAATTTTTAGGGCACACTATTTCCAAAGATGGCATCTCCGTAGATCCTAGCAAAGTACAAGAGGTGATGGATTGGAAACCACCCAAGTCCGTACACCAAATCCGCAGTTTCTTAGGTTTGGCGGGTTATTACCGTCGATTCATTCCAGACTTCTCCAGAATCGCTAAACCTATGACCGAACTGCTCAAGAAAGGAGTGAAGTTTGTGTGGAGTGAAGCATGTGAGAAAGCCTTACACACCCTGAGGTAGCATTTAACTTCAGCCTCAGTGTTAGTGCAACCAGATAATTCCAAACCTTTTGAAGTTTTTTGTGACGCGTCAGGCACGGGTCTTGGTTGTGTTCTTATGCAAGAGGGCCGAGTCATTGCCTATGCCTCACGGGCACTTCGACCTCATGAGATCAACTATCCTACCCATGATCTAGAGTAAGCAACTGTTGTCCACGCTCTCAAGATATGGAGACATTATCTGATGGGCAATCATTGCAATATATTCACTGATCACAAGAGTCTCAAATATATCTTCACTTAGTCGGATCTAAACATGAGGCAAAGGAGATGGCTTGAGTTGATTAACGATTACGATCTAGAAGTACACTATCACCTCGGAAAAGCAAATGTTGTTGCGGATGCTCTTAGCCGCAAAGTCCACTGCAACCAACTAGAGTTGGAGCCAGCTAGTGACCCATTATGTGAAGATATGACAAAGCTTAACTTGGAAGTGGTAGAGCAAGGAAATCTTTATGCCTTAGCTGCCGATCTAATCTTTATGATAGAATTGTCACTGCTCAACGCAATGACGAAGACATACAAATCATCAAACAAAAACTGGCAGAGGGAGATCCCAAGTATATCTATTTCCAGAAGGATCACAAAGATGTGATCTGGTTTGGAAAACGCCTTGTGGTTCCTGTTGATCCAGAAATTAGAAAGACAATCTTTGATGAGGCTCATATGTCCAAGTTCTCTATTCACCCGGGCAGTAAAGATGTATCAAGACTTGAAGCAAAATTTTTGGTGGTCCAATATGAAAGTTGACATAGCCAAGTATGTAGCCGAGTGCGATACTTGCCACCGGGTGAAAGCAAGCCATTTGAAATCGGCAGGTGTACTCCAACCGTTGTCGATACCCATGTGGAAGTGGGATGACATTAGTATGAACTTCATTGTGGGTTTACCCCTGACAGCTAGAAAGAAAGATTCTATCTGGGTTATCGTGGACAGACTCACCAAGACCGCCCATTTCATTGCAGTTCATACTACTTGTTCAGTGCAGCAATATGCAGAGTTATACATGGATCAAATAGTTCGTTTGCATGGAATTCCAAAGACCATAATCTTTGATAGAGGAACTCAATTTGTAGCTTGTTTATGGGAACAGTTAAATGAGTGCTTAGGAACCAAGTTGATTCGTAGTTCCAACTATGATCCGCAGACTGATGGTCAGACAGAAAGGATAAATCAAATTTTGTAAGACATGCTATGAGCAAGCATCTTACACTTTGATAAGAGTTGGGATAAGTGTTTGTCCTTGGCAGAGTTCTCTTATAACAATAGCTATCAAGCTAGTTTGAAGATGGCACCATTCGATGCTCTTTACGGACGAAGATGTCGCACCCCGTTGAACTGGTCAGAAGCCGGAGAAAGGACACTCTTTGGTCTGGACTTAGTTAAAGATGCCAAAGAAAAGGTGCAAGTGATAAGGGAGAATTTGAAATTAGCTCGGATGAGGCAAAAGAGCTATCATGATAAGGGAACGACACCACGACACTTTGAAGTGGGAGATTATGTGTACCTAAAGGTTTCCCCCACCAAAGGTGCGCAAAGGTTCGGTGTTAAAGGAAAATTAGCTCCGCGCTATATTGGACCGTATGAAGTCATAGAAGTATGTGGGCCAGTGGCTTATCGTCTTCAACTGCCAGAACGGTTTTCTGCAGTCCACAATGTGTTTCATGTTACTCAATTAAAGAAAGGTATGCATGTGCCAGAAAACGAAGTGATCATAGAAGCTAATGCTTGGACTGAGCCGGATTTCTCGCTCATCGAGCATCCCATGAGGGTGTTGGACAGAAAGGAGAGAAAGACTCGAAGACAGACCGTAAGAATGTACAAGATATAGTGGAGTCATCACATGGAGGAAGAAGCGACTTGGGAGACGGAAGAGTGCCTCAACACCAAGTATCCGGGATTTCTGCAATCTCGAAACCATGAGTTTCTGCTACCTATCTTGTTTTTCTTAAATCGAATCTCGGGACGAGATTCCGTTTAAGAGGAGTAGGCTGTGACGCCCCCGGTTTTTATTTAACTATGATAGTCAGTCAACTCTGCTGACAGTGGTCAAACCACGGCCAACCTGGGCCCTCACCTCGAAAACCTCACCTACCAACCCTAATGACCCTATTGATCAAGTCAATACACATGTGTGGTCAAACCTTGGTCAAATGCACGGTCAAACCCTACCTAAACACTAGTGACCTTGAATGTCTTCCGAAACTTTTGCCTCGTTCTCCAAATTTCACCTAAACACTTCAAAATCTACCAATATGAAAGTTGTTCAGTTTGTCGAGGGACACAACTTTCATGTAGGATGGCATTTCCAATTTTGAGTGGAAAAGGGTGGAAATCTTGGTCAACTGCCAGCACCTCCTGTTCATTGACACAGAATGGCATTCAAACTTTGGCCACAATTTATGCAAAAACTGTTGAGAAAAACACCATATGGACTTTGTAAAAGTTGTAGAGGATAGTGAGATCTACAACTTTCCTATTCACCACTTTGTGTACTTCTATTCAAAATTTTGGAGTTTTGCGTGTTCAAACAGGGGCTCAGCAAAACGAGTTCGAGCCAGCCGGCGCGGCGCCGCGACGTCGCGCCCGTGCGCCCACGTTGCCTCGGCGTCCGCGCCGCCGCCACGCCGCCCAAGGCCGCACGCCGACCGAGCCCGCGCACCTTCCCCAGGTTCCTGCGCCCCGCAACACCTTGGAACCCGCGCGTCACGCGTCTCCCTGCCGTCGCGCCGTACGTGCGCCGTGCAAGCAGCGGACCAACGGTCCGTCCGTGGTTCTGGCCGTATGCACGCGGGCCGAGGAACGTCGTACCACGACACCATCTTCGCCGCCGACGTCATGAGCACGCGAGCCGCCCTATTTAAGCACCGCCCGCCCCTCTGTAGGATCTAGGATACCGACTAGAGGGGGGTGAATAGGCGGTTTAAAATCTAAAAGCACGACACTAGAGAAATTTAATTAGAACCACAAGGAGAATTAAATCTCTACCTATTATATTCCTATGTTGGGGGTTTGCGGCCTAGGGTGACAAGATATAATTAAATCTCTAGAAATTAAATGCTCAAAGTAAAGTACTTGAAAGGAAATTGAGCAAAGAAATAACCAAGCACAAGAGACGAATTTTATCCCGTGGTATCGATGACTTCCTGGTCACCCCTAATCCACGTTGAGGTGGATTCAATGTTCAACCGCTACTCTATCAAGGCACCGCTTGATCTTGAGCTGGTTAGAACCAAAGAACCACTCCACACCTCGATTCCACTAGAGTTGCTCTTTACCGCTCCAGTGAGGTGAGCACAATACCTCTCACAACGGGAAATCCGGAGCCACGCACAATCTTCTTGCGAGCTTCAACGGATTCTTCCACCACCAAGCTGTCTAGGAAGCGGCAACTTCCAAGAGTAACAAATCAACCACTTGCTTGATGATTCGCTAGTGCCACAAAGATCAAAACCTTGATGCAATGCACTAGAAGCTCTCAATCTCACAAAGAATGAAACCACTAAGCCAAGTGAGTGAGAGAGAGGAGAGGGAGAGCTCTACAAGGGAGTATAGACCTTTCAAAGTGGCAAGAGAGGCTCTCCAACCCCGGGCTTGGAGTATATACTCCCCCTTCCCGTTACTAGCCGTTATGGGCAAAACGCGTACCTCACGGACTGTCCGCGATGCCCTCGCGGACTGTCCGCGTTTGAATTCCAACGGTAAAATCGCGAAGTCAACGGCTGGTAGGACTGACCGTTGGGCCGGACGGACCGTCCGCCAGGACCCCGCGGACTGTCCTCTGGGCCCCACGGACTGTCCGCGGTCGGTCCACCGAGCTGCACCCTGTTCTGTTAAGAATAACAGACTGTCCGCCTGGAAGCGCATTTTCTCGAAAACTTTTGCAAAAAAACTCAGATATTAAATAAATATAAAAAACCCGCGGGACGTCCGCCCCAAGGGCCCGGACTGTCCGCCCAACACCTGAAAACTGATTTTTCTTAAGATTTTCAATGAAATCCTTTTACCAAGAGAAAACGCCACTCATCTAAATGCAATGCACGCAAATTTTTGATCCAAGTGGCACTATGGAAAGTCAAGCCAATGAAATTGATCCCTCTTGATAGTACGACTATCTATCCTATCAACCCGGTCATTCAACATCCTATAATTACCTTATGATCGGCAAAAATAAAACCCTATCTTTTACCTTTGCCTTGAGATCTTTCCAACACAAGCCATATAAGACTTTCTCGTTCATACCGCATGATCTCGTCATTTCACCGGACTAACCTATTCTTATAACTCAAATAAAAATGTTAGTCCATAATGATTGTCATTAATTACCAAAACACGAATTAGGGGCCTAGATGCCTTCACCCTCCCGCACGCCATGCCGAGCCGCCCTTGTCGTGCGCCGCCATGGATGCCACCGCGCCTAGGTGAGCTCCTTCCCGCGCCCGCCCACTAGGCTGCCCACGCACGCGGACACCTTCCTAGTGACCTGCAGAACCTCCCCATGCCACGCCTTGCTCCGACCGCGCCGTCGTCTCGCCGGTAGCCGACCGCAGCCGGCCGCGCCGCCCGACGCCGCCGACCGAGCCCGCTGATGCCGCTCCGCTCCCGGCTTCGGCCATAAAAGGGTCGTAGGTGAGCTCCTAGTCACCTCCCCGCCATTCCCTGGACGAGCCCCGGCGAGGCCTCACCAGAATCGAGGCCGGACCGCCGGCAGCCAGCCCCAAGGACCCAATTGCAGGGCTCTTTTCTTTTCAGGGGCCTCGGCGTGAACTAGGGACTGATCTGCAAGACTTTAAAAGTATCCACGGGCCTATGCTGAAAAGTGAATCTCCAATAGTGAAAGACTTTTGCCGATTCTTGTAAAATCTCTAGAAAATCGTAGGAAAATCGAAGAAATGCAAACTTAATTTTGTTAGACTTCTGGTAAAGAGCACTACAACTTTTGTTAAACTTGTCTAGGCAGTTTCCTGATATTGTTGGCATGAGAAATAGAAATGTGAAAAACCTAGATCTGTGATATCTCAAAATCCATAAATCTTCTGTAGCTAATTTTTGGATATGTTGTGTGTTATGTTATGACTAGCTCTTGTACCAAAAATTGCACAAAGTTATGTTGAAAATCTTTTTATATGAATTGTTTTCCATTTATGCATAATCTATCTAGATGATTTTTGTAGCTAAAAATAATTTTGTTTTTGCGCCCAACTTTTGCATGTGGCCTCCTTATGCCAAAATACAACTCTGGTGAATTAATCACAATTTTATAATTATCAGAAGTATTTATTCTTGATATATGTTTGATTTTCTTTGTAAATTAATAATGCAAGATCTCGGGGTTAGACTCAACACACTTCTCATACACACTCTCCCCACTATTCTCTCCCACTTTCTCACCCAACTTCTCAAACCCCAAACCACGACCATCAGCTCTCTTAAACTCCTCAATCATGATTTTCAATTGAGGTTCCCGCCGTACAACCAACCCAACACCTTCCTCAAATAGTCATTCTCCTCATAGATGACATCCAAACGGGAAGTAAGTTCAAGATTGCGCAAAGTGACTTCATCACAGCCTAGAGCATGCATTTGCAACAGGAGATTTCAAAGATGCTTCCAAAAAACTAATGGTAGAACGAGCATCAACAAGCTTAGCATGCATAGTAGGACATGATTTGCAAGCACCAAGCAAAGTAGGTCTAGCCTTAAGCTCATCATACTCAGTCCTAAGAGCATCTAGTTTAGCCAAAGTAGAAGCATTCTTCTCATTAAGCAACTTGATCTCATTCAACCAAGCATCACACTCAAGACATTCAACATCATCAGGAGTAGTAGGAGCAAGTTTCAAAGAGTCATTCTCAAGTTTCAATTCAAGCAATTTCGACTCTAACTCTCCTACTTTCTCACTAGCATTCTCAAGTTGAGCCCTAAGATCTTTCCTCATCTTTTTGGCATCTCTTAGCACACTATCACGGTTGTCAATCAAGCCATTCAACCTAGCGATCTCAGCAAGCAAAGAGTCGGGGTCACGATTTACCTCATCCTCCGAGTCGGAGTCGCTGTCTTCCTTCTCGCTCTTCTTGCTGCTTGAGCTATGGGCCATGCCACAAAAGCCCTCAAGCGCCACACAGCTCAACCCGCTAAGGTTCCGCTTGCACTCTTCTTGCCCTTGCGCCTCCCGACGTCTTCATCTTCGCTTGAGCTTGATCGCTCGTCGCTTGAGCTTGAGTCGATGTCGCTCGCACCGGCCACCATCACTCTTGCCTTGTTCTTCTTGTAGCCGCTCTTGCTCGGCCGCCGCTTGTCCTTGTCCTTGCTCTTGGACTTGTTGAAGTGCTTTCCCTTGGAGGAGTACTTGTCTTCACGCCTCGGGTGCGCCTTGTACTCGTTCACCTTGTACTTGTTCTCCTCCGCTTCGGGCACTCGGCGATGAAGTGGCCTCGCTTGCCACACTTGTAGCACGTCCCCGAGCTCCGCCTTGCATTCCTCCGACTCTCGTGTAGTCGATCAAACCTCCTTGAGAGCAAGGCCGCTCCTCCTCGCCCCAAAGACATCAAACTCCTCATCCGGAATAGACATAAGAGAAGACAAGGAAAACTCGTCAACGAGAAGGGTTAGATTTGCCCTTTGATCCGCCCACAAGAGCAAGACTATGGTCGGCCGAGCCCTCATGCTTGGATTGCAACTTCCCGTCAACCTCACCGACTTGAGCTTAGAGAAGAGGTCATCCAACTCAATAGTCAAATATTGCCCGGACTCCTTGATGGCCTCAACCTTAGCACCCCAAACATTTGGGTCCAAGACATGCAAGAGCTTCAAAGCCCGATCATGCTCGGTGTAAGGAAAATCCTCAACATTAGCTTTCATGTTATACACGATGGCGGTGAACCTCGAAACATCGCATCAATGTCCTCACCGGGAAGTGGAGTGAAATTCTCATATTGCATCCGGTAAGAGACAAAGAGGCGAGCCTTCACATGGTTATCACCACCGTGAGCAACCAACAACTTTTCCCAAATTTGCCAAGCAAGATTCAAATGGCGAACACGCTCAAACTCGGGATCACACAAGCTCCGACCAAGTGATCAACGGCTTTTGCATTAGCCTCATACTTGGCCTTAGCACCGGCATCGGTCACCATAAGAGTATGGATGTTGACCGGAATAGCATAGGTCTTGTCAAGCACAATGAAATCCAACAAACGGCTTCCCACGAAGAAAGATCATCATTCGGGGCAGCCCACTTGTGGTAACCCTTGCCATCGAAGTGCGGCGGACCGCCCGCCTCAACGTACGCCATCTTAGGATTCGAGACTTGTCAAAGTCGCGAAAATCACGACATGACTACGTACGATTGAAGGATCAGAGATGGCGACTAGGGGAGTGAATAGGAGGCGGTAAAAATTCTTAAATAGGAACTTGAGCCTATACTTTCGTCAAATCCAGGTCACACACAAGAGATGGATGGAATCACACACCAATCGCCAAGACAACGAGGTTATGGATTCAACCTCGCCTTAGGAACGATTCCTTGAAGCACACGCGGAAGCACGAGAAAGGAAGGGAGGAATCGAACCGAAAGCAAAGCTTACGGGCTGCGGCGGACGGAGTCGGCCGGGGAGGGCGGACGCGTCCCGCACTGGCGCGCGGACTGTCGACTGCTCTGGCGGACGGGCGGCGCCAACCGCCGCGGACGGGTCGGCTTGCCAGCGGACCGTCGGGCCAAATCACACGGAACCACCGAAGCGACCGAACCACGGACGGTCGCGGGAGCACGCGGGCCCCGGCTCCCGCGAACACCCACGCGGACGCGTCCCAGCCCTACTGTGCCCCGGACCGTCCCGGCCTAGATCAGCAGAAACCAAGCGCGACGGATCGAAACGAAAGGCGAGCAAGAACACAAAGAACACGGGACGAACCCTGGCCCGCGGCGCGGAGAAGTAGGTGACCCGGTCCTCGCGGGCGCGTCGCGGTGCGGACGGAGCGACGCGCGACCCCAGAAGTCCAACTCCCCCAAATCATCATCGGATTTCCCAAACGGTTGAAGTTTGTGGAGACGAGGGTTTGGGGACTTGGCGATCACCTTGAGGATCTTATGTCCAAAAATCTTGCCTCCTAACTCACTAAATCACGGGAATCGCGGATCCTTTGAGCACCACCAAAGTTGAAACCTGGGGAACAAAAAATCCTCGAATCGAAGTGGTTTCCGGCGTTTGAGGCACAAGATCAATCACAAAGATGCACGAGAGGCATCTATCCATGTTTCCTAAAGAAATCAGGAGAAACCCACTCAAATGCGGAATCACAGGAACAAAAGCACGAAAACAAGCACAAAAGACCACGAAAAACACAACTCACGAATCTTCTATACAAACCGGGAAAGATTCACAAGGTCTAGCATGCGCCTAGCATCCATCCCTCTCAACAAATCTCTCATGAAGCTCTCATGCTAGCCTAGAGAAAATGGAAGAAAAATAGCTACGAAAATGAGAAATGGGAGGGAGGAAATGAAACCTAAGTCGCGGAGAGAGAGAGCCATCCACACACTGCGCTGGCTTATATATCGAGGTCCGCTAGGAGTGGTAAATGACTCGTACCCCTAACATAACTACGGCGATACAACCCACATAGGGGCATTAGGTAATGTTGTGGGTCTTGCCATCGGACGGCCACGCCTTTGCGCACCGCGTCCTCACGACGCAAGCCATGCGATCCGCGCGTGTCCTCGCCTCGAAGCCTCGACACGCCGGATCCGTCTCGTCGTGTTGGGCCCTCGGACAGTTTTGAGGCCGAAGCCAAGCCCAGGCTGGGTGGTTTTGTGGGCAAACCACCAAACCCGCGTGCTCGGTCGGCCTCCGCCAAACCACTTGACTCAGCCGCCACCGTGCCTTGGCTCGCTTGTCCACTTAAGTCTTGCTTGTGTCGCCACCATGTGGCCGCACCGATCCGTCACCGGGTCCCTCGAGCAGAGCCTACTTGTCTCTCCATCTCCCGGAGGCCCCTCGAAAAGTGAAGACCTTTCGCGCCGTTCTTCACACCAGCAACACGAACTAGGCCACGGCCTACACTGCGCACTAAGCCAAGAGTCGGTCCGACACCGTTGTCAATCACTCATCGAGAGCGGTCATCCATCGACCAGGATGCTCCTGGGTCTCGATCTCCCCCTTGATGAGTGCATTGACAACACACAACGCGAAATGAAATTCGAGAGAAAGAAAGAAAAGGAAGAAAGAAAAACAAAAAGCTCAACTCATGACCAAAACCAAAGAAAGGCAAAGAAAGGTCCTGAAGCCAAGCAAAGCACAAAATCCCTGCAGAAAACGGCAAGAAAGCTCCCCCGAACAAATGCAAACTCCCCCTACGAACATGTGGATGCAAACTTCCAAATTTGACTCACCTCTTCGAGATTTTCATTAAGCTCACCTCTTCTCCCCTTTGTTGACAATGTATGAATCAAGGTGAAAATGCGAAATGCAAAACGAGCATATAAACATACACATGAGCTTCTCAAATAGGCCAAATCTAGTGTCGAAAGGCTAAAAATGAGACAAAGATCACACACATGAATCATAGCATAGTCAAAGCATTGCCACAAGTAATATATGAAAATACAAGCATGTGACAAAGCGAAATTTTGATTTAAGCGGTTGCAAAAGAGAAGGCTCGCTTCACTGTAAAAGCCTATCCATGTCACACTTGAGCCACAAACATGCATACCATTCAAAGATCATACAAGGATAGCAAATTCTCGGCAAAAGATCATAGCAAACACCCATAAATCAAAGCATGTCATGCTCAAAGCTCATGAGCCATGTGTCCACTTCGGGAGACTTCTCCAGCGGTGAACATCATGCAACATGTTTTGCACCCATATGTGAAAGATAAAACATTTTAAGCATAGACATGATGGATGGAGCATTTTTCAAGCATTATACACTTCTTTTCAGATTAAATCATTTCATGGTACATGAAGTGCCTTTGCGGCAAAAACATGCTCCCCCATGAATGCAACATAGGCTAACATTCACAATGATATTCGGCCTTTGACGATACAGAACAAGGCGTCCAAGCACAATCTAAGCATGAAAAGCACATTTAGGCCAAAGCTGTGACATGGACACACAACTACACGAGTGGAGCATATTTCATCAAAAATTAGTCAAGATTAGCATTTATTTCAAAAGGGCTATCTCACCACACATATATCTCGAGATATTCCAAAGGCATCGCCTCACATCACCATTTCTCCACACATATGACCAATATCTCACAAATAGCCAAAGAAACTCAAACATGGCATATGAAGAAGCTCATCATCCTAAAATGCAATATAATACAAATGCAACATGATATATGACAAGATGGCTATCCTACCATGGTTTATACATTAAGCAAAGCATGTATATACAACAAAGTAAAACATGGTATGATACATATGGTACAAGAGAAAATCCCCCCGAGAATCAACTAGAAAGGGCAACAAACCCAAGTTCCCCCCGCAAGCGCACAAAAGTAGCAGTCGAGAGGAAGCACAATGAAAATGTCGGCTAGGCGATCTTGGGTAGGGACATGGCTCGACACAATGGTTTCCTTTCTCCACATTGTCCCTCGAAATGATACCTCACTTACATGTGTTTGGTTAAAGGTGAAGCATTGGGTTTTTAATACGCTTATGCTTGGCAGTGCTATCACAAAGAAGTGGGATACGGGTGCACTCCTCACCAAAGTCTCTCGAAGTGTATGAAATCCACAACGGTACAGAACGACAACTCGCGGCGGCAACATACTCGCAGCCGGTGTGGGCGGGCACACTAGGCGCTTGCGGGAAGACCATGAGACCAACGAGGGCAAGAAGCGGCAAGTACCGGTAGACTTCCTCTCGACTGCGACAACCGGCAAAAAATCCGCATCGGAAAAACCATGCGGAGAGAAAGAGTCGAGGAGGACGAATACCAAGGCCAAGACCGAAGCGGACGCAGGTACACGAAAAGGAAATCCTCTTGACGGCACATCGATGTGATGTTCTCGGCGGCTTCGAAAAGCAGCGCACGGACACACGACGGGCGCATGTACGGCCTCGTCGCGCGTCAAGTAAAGGAGGACCGTCCCATGCTCTGTACTCCGTGGTCCCGCGGTTCTCAGGTCCTCGTCGCATCCAAAGTGGTCGTACTCCCCATGGGAGTCGACATCGACTTCATCTTGCATACGAAACTTCTTCAACATGTCTTTCGTGTATTTGGTCTAGTGCACGAATGTTCCATCCTTCCTTGCTTGATACGCGACCAGAAATCTGCCGGCTAGCCCATCATGCTCATCTCGAACTCCTGCTCATCTCATATGCAAACTTGGCAACAAGGTTATGTGACGAGCCACGAAGACAATATCATCCATGTATACGAACGATCAACAAGTCATTTCCATGCTTGAGGAGAAACAAGGTCCTATCCACGGTACCCATCACAAACCCTGCGCTCGACGAGAAAACCTCTCAATCTCCCGCCACGAGCACGGCGCCTGTTTCAACCCATACGGAGGCCCTTTTCCTTTGTACACCCTGTGTGAGTACAGCTCGCTCTCAAACCCGAATTGTTTGCTTCACATACACCTCCTCCTCTATGACCCATTCGAGAAAAGCACTCTTCACGTCCATACGAGCAACTTGAACCCTTTAGCCACGGCAAAGGCTAGAAGGATTCGAATTGCACGAACGGGCCACGGGAGCAAAGTCTCCTCATAGTCGATCCCCTCCTTCGACTAAACCCACCGAGCAACAAGTACGGACTTGTTCCTCCTGTTTTCATCATTCTCTCCCTCTTTGTTCTTCGAACCCACTTGGTTCCTATGAGATGGCAATTTGAAGGTGGTTCAACTAACTCCCACACCTGGTTCCTCTCAATTTTCAACTCCTCATGCATAGAATTGACCGGTTGCATCGGATAAAGCATGTCCCGATGTCCTTGGGCTCAAAAGTGGCAACAAAAGCGGCATGAGCAAAATGAGAGGATTCTGGACCTCGACCATGTAGTGCGTTCGTCGATGTTCCCAATGATCTTCGACGGGGGATGCACTTATTGAATCGGCCAGGAGCCCTCACGCCTCGAGACTACCTCCCCCTCAACTTCGGCTTCTCTCTCGCACGGGTCCTCTTGTCGCCTTGTCGTTGTCCATGAAGTAGACGGTCCATGCTCCATAGTAGTCGTAGGGAAGTAGTGGGTACACACTCGGCTTGGGCGCATGGTTCTCCCCGTCATCATCTCCCGAGTTTCATCCTTCTCCTCTTCGAAAGGGTCCTCGGCCATCTCTTCCCCATCACCGCACATTCAAAGCCAAGAGAGGTACATGGCATTGTCTCGTCGAAGTTTACCTCGCAAGTCTCCATGATTTTGTTAGTCTGAGGTTAAGCACCATATAGGCTCACAGAGTGGTTAGCATATCCAGTACCATCACTAGACCTAGCCTCAAACTTGTCGAGTTTTCCTTCTTAAGAATAAAGCACTTGCGGCCCGAAGACTCGGAAATGACTCACCTTGGGTGCCAGGCCATGCATAAGCTCATAACGGGTCTTCTTCTTGAAAGCTCGCAATAAAATCTGTTGGAAACATGACAAACCGTATTGATCGCCTCATTTAGCCTCTGAGTCTGTGCTCATCGAGCATCGTCCTAACCATCTCACAAAGGAGTCGATTTTCCTTTCCACGACTCCATTTTGAGGAGGCACATAAGGGGTCGAATGCGATGTTCGAGACCTAGATCACGACAAAAGGCATCAAAACGAGAGTTCTTGAACTCGAGCCATTATCTAACTGCGGATAGCTCGAATAGCATTCCCATGCCTCTCGTTTTTCAACTCACAATCAGATCTCGAACAAAGCCAAATGTCTCACTCTTATCCTCCAAGAAAAACACCCGAGGGCATAGCGAGAGTAATCGTCCACCTACTTCGAGGACATACCACTTCACAGAAGCGAACCGAGGCGCTGACGAGGTCCATGCAACGGCTACGACGGACGCTCGGTCATGACATCGGTCGAGGGTGGATGGGGAGTGGCTGCCATGCTGCCATGCCTACATGGAGCACAAACCAAATCCTTCTCAAGCTTCAACCTCGGCAATCCTCGGACAAGGTCAAGACCACTCAAGCGGAAACCAAATCAAAGCTCGAGTGTCCCAACGCACATGCCATTTCCACAAATCGAGAAGAAGGACCGGCCAACAAACGACGGCGAGGACCCAAAGAACGAGAGAAATCGGCCACAATGCGACCCTCGGGGATGATCATGCAGACGAGATCACCTCGAGAATCAAGCAAACTAGACTCACCGGACTTGAAACGCACCTGAAAACCCTCATCGAAGCAGGCGAAACCGAAAGCAAATTTAAACCAGGAGCCACCAAGAGCCACTCTCTTCAACGTTACCTTGTCACTCACATGCACAACACCTCCAAGAAAGCACCCTTCCTCGTCCATTGTCCCCAAAAGTGATGTACATCTTTTCCTTCACTAGGGTGAGGGGTTTTGGAGAACCACTTCTTATCTCACGGTCATGTGTCGAGAACACCGAGGAGTCGATCAACGAAATGTCCTCCAAACCTCCTGCTGGAGTCGGTAACAAGAACGAGAATGAGGTAGCGACTCGACACGGGGTTAGCATAGAAAGTTAAACCGGTGTCGAGCCATACGCTCCAAAAAGAGGGGTTAGCAAACATCATTCCCTTGCCACCAAACTTCCCATGTCCCATGGGAGGAGTACGAGCACCACGAGGGGAAAACGTGGTCCATAGTTCCTGCGGAACCCAAGGCTGCGATAATCTCCCCTAAACCGTGTGAGGACGAGTAGGAGGACGTCCGGCAAAACCACCCGACCGGAATACAAACCTCTCCCACCCCGGCACGCACCATCATCTCTCCTCTCGAACCTCGCACCACCACCTCTCTGTGGGATCCTACCAACACTCCCTGGCACTTCCCACACCCGTGGAAGTGGCACTCTCAGCTCGGGAGATACCATGAGGTGGTGATACACATCTTTGGTTTGCTTGCTCCCTAGCAAGCCTCTCATCCCTCTTCCTCTTGTAGCAAAACTCTGCAAGGTGCCTCTCCTTGCCACAATACTCACACCTGAAGGGGATGGGTTTGGTTTTGGCTACGGCTGCTCACTAGGCTTCACACCCTTCTCACTCTGACTTCACGGGTTTCTTGAGGTCATTTGTCTTGAGTGGGAATTTGGGTGGATCTTGGGTTGTGTCAAGCTTGTTGCAAAGGTGGTTGGGCTTTGGTGTGAAAGAGTTCTTGGGTGCTTTTGGAAGTGGGACTTGGATGTCTCGGAGTCACCTCGAACTCGGGGTTAGACTCAACACACTTCTCATACACACTCTCCCCACTATTCTCTCCACTTTCTCACCCAACTTCTCAAACCCCAAACCACGACCATCGGCTCTCTTGAACTACTCGATCATGATTTTCAATTGAGGTTCTGCTGAGCAACCAACCCAACACCTTCCTCAAATAGTCATTCTCCTCATAGATGACATCCAAACGGGAAGTAAGTTCAGATTGTATGAAAGTGACTTCATCACGACTAGAGCATGCATTTGCAACGGGGAGATTTCAAAGATGCTTAAAAGAACTAATGGTAGAACGAGCATCGGCAAGCTTAGCATGCATAGTAGGACGCGGTTGCAAGCACCAAGCAAAGTAGGTCTAGCCTTAAGCTCATCATACTCGATCCTAAGAGCATCTAGTTTAGCCAAAGTAGAAGCATTCTTCTCATTAAGCAACTTGATCTCATTCAACCAAGCATCACACTCAAGACATTCAACATCATCGGGAGTAGTAGGAGCAAGTTTCAAAGAGTCATTCTCAAGTTTCAATTCAACGATTTCGACTCTAACTCTCCTACTTTCTCCTTAGCATTCTCAAGTTGAGCCCTAAGATCTTTCCTCATCTTTTTGGCATCTCTTAGCACACTAGCACGGTTCTCGATCAAGCCATTCAACCTAGCGATCTCGACGAAGCAAACGGGGTCACGATTTACCTCATCCTCGGTCGAGTGTTGTCTTCTTCATAAGCTCTTCTTGGCACAGCGAGCATGGGCCATGCCACCAAAAGCCCTCAAGCGCCACACGGCTGTTTAGCTAAGGTTCGGCTTGCACTCTTCTTGCCCTTGCCGCCTCAGCGTCTTCATCTTCGGCTTTGCTTGAGCTTGGTTGCTCGTCGCTTGAGCTTGAGTCGATGTCTTCCTTATAGGCACCATCGCTCTTGCCTTGTTCTTCTTATGGCCGCTCTTGCTCGGTCGCTAGCTTGTCCTTGTCCTTGCTCTTGGACTTGTTGAAGTGCTTTCCCTTGGAGGAGTACTTGTCTTCACGCCTCGGGTGCGCCTTGTACTCGTTCACCTTGTACTTGTTCTCCTCTAGCTTAGGGCACTCGGCGATGAAGTGGCCTCGCTTGCCACACTTGCTTACGTCCACGAAGGCCTCGCGCTTGCATTCCTCAGGCTCTCGTGTAGTCGATCAAACCTCCTTGAGGCAAGGCCGGCTCCTCCTCGCCCGGCCCACATCAAACTCCTCATACGGAATAGACATAAGAAGAAACCAAGGGAAAATTGTCAACGGGGAAGGTTAGATTTGCCCTTTGATCCCGCCCCACGAAACCAAGACTATGGTCGGTCGAGCCCTCATGCTTGGATTGCAACTTCTGTCAACCTCAGTAGGCTTGAGCTTAGAGAAAGAGGTCATCCAACTCAATAGTCAAGTATTACTTGGAACTCCTTGATGGCCTCAACCTTAGCACCCTAAACATTTGGGTCCAAGACATGCAAAGAGCTTCAAAGCACGATCATGCTCGGTGTAAGGAAAATCCTCAACATTAGCTTTCATGTTGTTCACGATGGCGGTGAACCTGCGAAACATCGCATCAATGTGTCCTCACTTAGGGAAGTGGAGTGAAATTCTCATATTGCATCTAGGTAAGAGACGAGGCGAGCCTTCACATGGTTGTCACCGTGAGCAACCAACAACTTTTCCCAAATTTGCCAAGCAAGATTCAAATGGCGAACACGCTCAAACTCGGGGGGATCACACGAGCTCGGGGACCAAGTGATCAACGGCTTTTGCATTAGCCTCATACTTGGCCTTAGCACGGCATCGGTCCTACATAAGAGTATGGATGTTGGCCAGGAATAGCATAGGTCTTGTCGAGCAGTGAAATCCAACGGCTTCCCACGAAGAAAGATCATCATTCGGGCCGCCCACTTGTGGTAACCCTTGCCATCGAAGTGCGGCGGACGCCCCGCTCAACGTACACCATCTTAGGATTCGAGGACTTGTCAAAGTCGCAAAGAATGCGGCACCAACTACGATACCAATTGAAGGATCGGATGGCGACTAGAGAGGGGGGAGTGAATAGGAGGCGGTAGAGGTGTAAATAGGAACGGAGCCTATGCCACTAGTCAAATCCAGGTCACACACGAGATGGGATCGAATCACACCAATCGCCGAGACAACGAGGTTATGGATCAACCTCTCGCCGCAAAGACGATTCCTTGAAGCACACGCGGAAGCACGAAAGGAAGGGAGGAATGGAACCAAGAAGCAAAGCTTACGAGGGCTCTTGCGGACGGGATCGACCGGGGAGGGCGGACGCGTCCGTCACTAGCGCGCGGATGTCCAGGCACACTCACAGCGGGGCCGGCGTCCGCCGCCAACCACCGCGGGCCGTCCGGCCTACCCCCGCGGACGGTCGGTTAAATCACACGGAACCACCGACGACCACGAACCACGGACGGGTCGCGGGGGAGCACGCGGAGGCTTGTCGCGAGGCACCGCGGACGCGTCGCCCTACCAACTAACGGACGGTCGAAACTCGGGTCAGCGAAAGGCAACGCGACGGATCGAAACGAAGGCGAGCAAGGGCACGAAGAACACGGGACGAACCCTAGCGGCGCGGACACGTCCGCTAGGTCCCTCGCCGGGCCGTCGCGGTGCGGACGAGGAGCGACGCCGACCGAAAGTCAACTCCCCCAAATCATCATCGGATTTCCCAAACGGTTGAAGGCTGTGGAGACAAGGGTTGGGGACTTGAAAACGTCACGAGGATGATATAGCCCAAAAATCTTGCCTCTAACTCACTAAATCACGAGATCGTAGATCCTTTGAGCACCACCAAAAGCCAGAGCAGAACGAAAAATCCTCGAATCGAAGTGGTTGCCGTTTGGGGAACAGGTCAATCACAAAGATGCACGAGGCATCTATCCATGTTTCCCTCAAAGAAATCAGGAGAAACCACTCAAATCAGCGGAATCACAGGGAACAAAAGCACGAAAACAAGCACAAAGACCACGAAAAACACGAGCTCGAGATCTTCTATGCAAACCGGGAAAGATTCACGAGGTCTAGCATGCCGCCTAGCATCCATCCCCACTCAACAAATCTCTCATGAATCTCTCATGCTAGCACAGAGAAAATGGAAGAAAAATTGCTACGAAAATGAGAAATGGGAGGGAGGGAAATGAGGCAAACCTAAGTCGCGGAGAGAGAGAGAGAGCCATCCACACACACTCATGGCTTATATATCGGGTCCGCCCAGGAGTGGTAAATGACTCGACTACCCACAACATAACTGCGGCGATACAACCCACGTAGGGGCATTTAGGTAATGTTTGTGGGTCTTGCCATCGGACGGCCACGCCTTTGCCGCACCCGCGTCCTCACGACGCAAGCCATGCGATCCGTAGCGTGTCCTCCGCCTCGAAGCTTCCCCAGGCACGCTCGGATCCGTCTCCGTCGTGTTGGGCCCTCGGACTTGGTTTTGAGGCCAAACCCCGAGAAGCCGTCCCCGTAGGTGGTTTGTGGGCAAACCACCAAACCCCGCGTGCTCGGTCGGCCTCCGCCAAACCCTTGACTCGACGCCACGGGTACACTTAGGCGCTCGCTTGTCCATGACTTCGTCTTGCTTGTGTCGCCACCATGTGGCCCGCACCCCGGTCCGTGTCCCGCCGGGTCCCTCGAGCAAGGCCTACTTGTCTCTCCATCTCCCGGAGGCCCCTGAAGACCTTTCGCGCCCGTTCTTCCACGCAACAACACGAACTAGGCCGCGGCCTACACTGCGCACTAAGCCAAGAGTCAGTCCAACACCCGTTGTCAATCACTCATCACTGAGGAGCGGTCATCCATCGACCACTGGGACGCTCCTGGTCCTCAGATTGTGCATTTACGTTCAGGAGTTGATATGAAACCCTAGGTGCATGATCCCTAGGTACCTTTTGTCTTTTACTAGTAGGATAGGTCGATAGCTGCTATGCTATAGGACCATTACAAGTCGGGTGATGATGTCACTCGCGAGAATAGGTTCTTATGTTGGAATCATAAGATCTCCTTAAATGGATTGCTCATGTGGTAAGAGCATGGGATGTGGGCTCCGGTCCAATGGCTTTCGTGGGTTAAGTGCTTGAACGTACTAAGCACTTGTCGGGAATGGGACCGGTAAGCCTAGTACCTTAATAACACGGTGAGGGATCTTACTATTACTCATCTTGGGATGTGTCTCACGGCTAGCTACCGGTGGTGCATGGTGAGTCCGGGTGCCTCGCCGGGTATACCGGATAGCCTGTACCAAAGACTGTAAGATTCGATCCCGATCCGAAGAGTTTTGGGAACCGCTTGGTGGTTGTCCTCGCGGGGGCATCCCACCGTGTGTTTAGGTCTACCTTGCAAGGTTATAAACCAATCGATTGTCAGCCTCTCACCGTTATCTGAGACTACTTACTCCACTAGCCATGAGATCCCTAATGAAGGAAGTTGATGAATATTATGCTTGATTAATTGTATTGCTCAACTTATGCTTGCAATAGATGGCTAATTTAGAAAAGAATAAATCAATTAGAACTTGTGCTAAAATCTTGAAAGTAAGAACATACTCTTTGTTACTTTTCAGCAAAAGAAACCCCAGTGGCCAAAAAGCCTATCATGTCTAGAGTTGGTGAAGTAGTTATCACCGACGGGTAAGTCTCGTTGAGTATTAGTATACTCAGCCTTGCTATAATCTATTGCTCCAGGTAATGCCTTTGGTGAGGTGTGGCCCGGAGAGATCCCGCCTGGCTGGGAGCTGGAGTGGGTGGAGGACGATGAATGAAGGCATCATGGCTGGCCTCACGTGGTGTTTCTGCTTTCCGTTTTAGTTTAATTCCCCTCTATGAACTACGTTATCATGTCACAAACTTCGGTTTGTAATAATTAAACCCTTCGGGGTAAATTTCAGATGTTAATTATGTTGTATCTCTGGACTCGCCTTCGCGTGAGTTTTAATGCATATATGTCCATCCTTGTTGCTATATAAATGATTTACCGGGCGTTAACCCGACGACTAACGACAGGATGATACTTTATTATTGCTTAAGGACCAAAGTGATTTGGTTTAGGCGATAGTACGGTATTTTCCTGGGCGGGTTGTCACACGCTCCCCCTCTCAACGCAGTGTCGTCCGCATCACAAGACCTTGGTACCGGAGCGAGCTCGTGTGGTCAGGATGAAACGCTTCCCATCTCTTTCCTCATTAATTTTGTGCCATGTCAGCAAAAATGCTTATGTGGCACCATATTAAATGATGATGAAATCTCCACTAAGAGTGGTCTTACATGCTAGATTTGAAATCATTACTACTCCCTCCGGTTCTAATTTAGCAGTTGTTCTACACGGGAGGCTGGGTGCGGCAAAAGAAGTCACGGCGCGCGTGGGAGTCGATTTTTTCCGTTGCTGCCCCTGGTTAATGCGTCGTCGGGCGCCTAGGGTCGCACGCGCTTCGTTTCTTGCCCCGCCTAATTATAACGCCTCGCACGGTGCTGCGCTTCACAAAAATCCTCCCTGGGCAAAAAAAACAGCAATGGCCACGTCTAGAACCATCAACCTCCAACCGCCTCACCTAGGAAGAGCTGCACTAGCCAGTCAGCCAAGAGAAGATTGCCGAGTACAATGCACCCGCAACCTTTTTTATTAAGGGCAAAGATGGAAAGATTACCTCTACTTAATGACGTCTTGGTAGGCGAGATCTGGTCCTAAACGACCTCTAAAGTAGAACGGAGAGAGTATATTCCTAATTGAAGCCTCGTTTTCGGTAATGACGTCTCTAATAACTTTTTTCCTTAAAGGAGACTACCTACATGTTGCCATAATAATAATATGTTCGAAAACCGTATAGGAGGGGAACTCAAGACAAAGAGTATTATAAAAAAACGAAAAACGACTGAAAGGACAAATTGAAAATTGCAGCTACAACGTAGAAATCTGAACCTCCATTCCAGCTTAGCTTAATTGTCCCTCAAAGCTAGCACCCAAAAATTGCAAACGAAGCAAAAGATGCTCAAAAGGCGACGGAACGAAAGTCCAACCCCCAACCGATGGTCGAAACGATTAGAGCAGTCCCAATGAATTATGTATAGATGATGGTTTCTCTTCTTATTAAATGACTTGCCACATAGATAAAATGTTGACATGACAACATAATTAATAAAGAAAGAGAACAGTAATAATAAAAATGATTTCCTTGTTAAGGAATTGGGTCTTCTCTTTGATGTATAATATATAAGAAACCATAAATTTATCGTTGGAGAGAACCACTGGTTCATGCTCACTATTTGTGGATTTAGGAAAAAAAGAGAAAACAAGAATTATTCTACAAATGATTTCTTACGCTACGAAAACTGTGTTACTACATTGAAACTACTCTTACCCGTTACCACTTTACTACTCCATCAGAAAAGAAGCACGCGGCACGAGAAGAAAGAAAAAGAAATATATACTATTTATTTCTCTAGATGATGACGACGAGGAAAAAGAAAAGGAATTGGCCGGAAAAGCGAGCGACCATCTGCAGGCTTGCCCCGGCTGTCCGCCCGCCTGTCCCTCTCCCGGCCCCACCCTTCAGCGGCCCGCACGATCTGGCATCCGACGGCGCGCGAATCTTGACGTGCCCACCACCTCTTACCTTTCTCCTCCTCCCCCTGCCTTCCTCCCTCGCGCCTCCTCGTCCTCCTCCTCCACCACCGCATCGCAGGCTCGCAGCTTCGCTCGTTGCTCGCCCCGCCTCCTCGCCACCGCGGCCACCACTCAGCATACCCTGCTCCCAGCCGCTGCCTTCTACCTCCTCCGTAGACCCTCTCCGCGCCCGCCCGGCCGCCGTCGGCCTCGCCGTCAGCGGATCCAGCCGCCGTTGTGTGCCGGCCCTGCAGCGGGCGGGAAGCAGCGGAGCGGAGGGCCTCCCTCCTGCCGCCCGCTCGGAGGAGCAAGCACGCGGCACGATTTACTGGTGAGTTCGTGGAATCCACCCCAGCGTTCCGGAGACTTCCGGTCCCCCAAAATCAAAATCGAAATGCGCGCACCAATCTGGGAGCTATCGAAACCCATTTCGCAATCGTTCGGAGGTTCGCAACCGTTGGGGTTGGGTTGCTCGTTCGTTCCCCCGGTTGCTATTGTCAACGTTTCGAATGTTGCATCGCGGTAGGCATTTACTTGTCAAACCCCACCATATCTGTTCCGTGGGGATTGCTTCTTCTAGCTTGCGTAGCCGCTCGGACTAGTTAGATCTGAGACGGAAATGCCATTGTGCCTATTCCCTTGGATTTGCAAAAGGATTAGCTTCATTGCTCCTTTTGGGATGAGATCTGCCTGGCATCTGATTCCGTGCCTGGTGTTGCCTGCCCAATCTAGTTGCTTGTTTTCCTCCTTATTATGTAAATTGTTAGGTTTGCCGTTTACGCTGTGCTTGCTCAGGATCGTGGGTAGGTCGCCCATTGATGATGAACTCACGGCAGGTTGCTCGAATGTGAGGTTGATTTTATCTGGCAGGACAATAAAAGGTTGGGCAGTTGAAAAGGTGAAGGGCTTAGTGTAGCATGCCATTGTTAAACACAAGATTAGCTGTCATCCCCAGGAATGTCCGGTGGAGAGTTGTATGCCCAGTTGGTAAGTTTGTAGCCTTAGGATAGCCATCCTCCACTTTGGCAGGGAGGTGATAGGTCCTCTTTGAATGCCTTGTTAAATGACACCCTCTCTCTTTGAATGTCTCCTGAAATGATGCTATCCTTGATGGTACTCATCCCGATTGTGTGTGTCTGATACGACATTTACGCCTTATTTGCAGGCTAAGCTCCACGCTGGTCCTTGGAGGTTTGTGAAAGACTGCTGGGGTGAAGTCTTCTGCCACTGAAGAAAAGGAAAGAAAAAAAGGAGAGAGAGAGAAAGAAAAATCTCAATGGTTTGAAGTCTTCTGCCAAAAGCAAAAGCAATGTGCTGTTGTAGAAGGGGCTTGTTGAAGGAGCATCCCATATATTTGTAACAGATTCCTCTACGCTTGCCTCATGGGTGACTGGGTTATAGGGGCGTTGATAAACATCGTGGGGAGTGTTGCCATAAACTTTGGTACCAACCTTCTGAAATTGGGCCATGATCAGGTGGATATTACTTGTCTTTGAGTTATGCTCTTAGTTCTTATAATATGTATGCTTCAGTGCGATGGTCAGGGAAAACATGCTGCTGCCCTAGTTCAACCCAAAGGGACAAATGAGGGTGGAAACACTTGGTCCAAATCCTTCTTTTTTACCAAAAGAAAAAAACACTGAACCCTAGTAATATGTTTTCTTTTTACCAGTTGACCTTTAGCTGATTCCTCTACAGCTTTCATGAGAAAATGTTGTATTTACTAGTTAGGATCCCGATTAGCTAGTTCTAATGCTGAACTTGTTGTAAGCTATAAATTTTGACAAACTATAAGGCATCACATCAAATTTTGATCTCCCAGGGAAATTTTGGTACTCCCTCTGTCCCAAATTTTGTCACTTTGGATTTTTTGAGATTCTTACGTTTTGCTTGCACCTTGATACATATTATATCTAGATGCATGGTGGAAGGAACGAACCTAGAAAACCCAAAAGGACTTATTAATTTGGGACGGAGGGAGTAACAACTATTTAAGCATATTTTCTATATCAATGCTAAACATCCTTTGAAATACATGTGACTGGTGATATATATGTGAATATTTTAAAAGAATGACGAACCTATGAAAAACTAGGTAAGGAATATGCACTCAAGCTCATGTTGAAGAGAGCTTGAACTTGGGCACTGAGGGTGTTCACCCACACCTCCCACCAACTGAACTAAGATTAGTTCCCATATGTGGATATTATGTTGTTTTACGTGGTAGAACAAATGTTCTGTTTTACCTGGTGAAACAATAAAAGATTTTGTTTGTTTTGTTTGGCAGAGAGAAAAGCTTTCTGCAATTAACAACAGTGAAGGCAATGATAAATTTGTTCCAAAATCAGTCATGCATTTCCAGACTTGGAGAATAGGTAATCCTGTCTTATTGAACTTAGTTACTAAATTTTTAGTCCGTGGTAAATTAATTAAATTAACTTTAATGCTACATCTGCATTCAGGTATACTCTTTTTTGCTGCTGGGAACTGCCTCAACTTCATGTCCTTTGCATATGCTGCACAGGTTTGTTATGATCTCCTGAAAAGGCAAATTTAGTTTGACATGCAGAAATAATTATGTTTTATATGAAAAAGTCATGAATGATTGCATGGAAACATGTCATGAGTCATGACATTGTCGAATGGCTAGGACTAGCATTTCCCCATTAGTTCTTGACGTAAAAAAATAATGAGAGATGCTTCCTCATACAGTTTCCACCTCAGCTTGCTTCTTATAACTAATAATGTATCATATTCAATAATGTTTTCTTTTACAATTTCAGTCTAGAGTTGTAGTGTGGGAATTGATGATTTATTTTGTTATATTTCAGTCACTTCTTGCAGCTCTTGGATCAATCCAGTTTGTGTCCAACATTGCATTTGCTTACTTTGTATTGAACAAGACAATATCGGTGAAGTATGTATGTTTCTCGCTTTCTGGTAACTGGAAGGAAAAATACAATCAGTACTGGAATCATGAGATTAATAAAGGTTTTGCTCATGTTCCAGAGTCATGGTAGCCACAACATTTATCGTCTTTGGCAATGTCTTCTTAGTATCCTTTGGCAACCATCAATCACCTGGTATGGTTTCATCTGCGATTTCTATTAGAGTACATATAGTCCTTTGATGAATTCTAACCTACATTACTTATGCATGTTTTTGTTCTTAAACATAACATCATGTAATCTTAAATTTGTTTTTTTCGTGGGCCCTATGTAGATTTGCTGATACTAAAATTATGTTGACAGTTTACACGCCGGAGCAGCTGATCGCAAAATACAGCAATTTGGTGTTTGTTCTTTATTGCATGTCATTGGTATTTGTGGTTGCATTCAACCATTATCTCTATAGGTGAGACCTTGCCCATATGATCCATTGCAGTCTCTTCACTAACAGGGTCAAGCTCTCCCGTATAAGTTTTAAAACTTTGTTGCAGGAGTGGAGAAACTATTATTTCAAATAGCTCGAAAGATGCTGGTACATATTGGCGAACAATGTTACCATTTTCTTATGCTGTTGTATCGGGTGCTATTGGATCTTGCTCAGTCTTGTTTGCAAAATCATTGTAAGTTATATTGTATTTCATCAAGATCCATGCATTTAGTGTTACTGATTCTTTCAGGTTTATTTGATGCTGACAACCCTGTGTTGTTTTCCTCTCCTTCCCAATTCCTGTCCAGGTCTAACATGCTGAGGCTTACTATGAGCAGCAGATATGAGTTCCATAGTTGGTTCACATACTCAATTGTTCTACTTTTTCTGTGTACTGCTGGGTTTTGGGTATGACTAATCTTAATGCATTGTTCCTGAGGGCTGAGCCTATTGTACGTGCTATTTTTTTATGCACTGATGTCTAATTGAACTCCCCTATGGGACAGATGGCAAGATTGAATGAAGGGCTGTCATTATTTGATGCAATACTTATTGTTCCAATGTTTCAAATTGCATGGACCTTCTTCTCTATCTGTACAGGATTTGTTTACTTTCAAGAATATCAAGTGAGTTCCTGTTTGTGATAGTGATGTGAATCTTGTGTTGCTCAATTAGAAACTGAAGGTTCTGTTTTTCCTGTCAGGTATTTGATACACTCAGGATAATTATGTTTGTATTGGGCATGACATTCGTCTTCTTAGGGATTTCCTTGCTAGCACCTGATGACAGTAAAGGTTTGTAAAAACTAAAAAAATTGATTTTCATGTGCTTTCACACAAACATAACAAGACTGACTCCTGGTCAATTTTCAGCAGTTGACACCAATGATGGTTCGAGTGCCACTGAGGACTCAGTAATTGATATGGACAGGTTCTTTTGTTTGAACCTGTAGAAAGTTTCCAGTTTGGCTCCATTTCATTTTTGTGTTCAATAAAATACTTGAATTTATGGCTTAACATAACCTGGACATTGCAGAAACGGAAAGATGCAGATGGAGGAGACGGAAGCAGATGATAGCAGCTCCTTTGTATCTTCTGTAAAAGTAAAAGCAAAGCGTGTATTGTTGAAGGCAAAGGTGATCATCTTTCTTCCGACAGCTCATTCTCTATAGAACTGCTATTGTTCTGCCTTGCTCATGTGATCTTATTTGCAGTCGGCATGCTCCATGTCCCTTGGCTTTGGGGAAGATTCCATAAGTGCTTCGTCGGTGCTTGCGATGCCTATGGTCTCGTCGAGAACAACTGGCTTCCGAGGAAATGACCGGTCGAAGTATGTCCCCTTACGAACCACAGATTGGAGTAATCTATAGCCGATGGTGATCCATAGATATACACAGCAAAAGGTCTTTACTTTTGATGTTGCCTAGCGGATGCCGGTAAAGTTTTTTTGTTGCTTCCGAGGGCAATTCTTTGTTCTCCGCCATAGTTAGCTGTAACACGAGTGTATAGTTCAACGTCACTTGCCCGCTTGGAACACTGTCCATACCCAGGTTGTAATTCTTGGAAACAGCTGCTTGTACTACATACATGTGTAAACACGCCATTTTAGGATGAAACCCAAGTGACTCAGTCCGTCTCCCGTTTGCCCAGCTACTGTATTTCAGTGTGCTTGTGATCGACCCGTGTAATAATTTCTGCACTACAAATAAAATTGGTGTAGAGATCTTTCGCTGTCAGAAGCCACGTGAAATGGACCAGGTCAAGTTTTACAGGTGGTACGGTAGCGATGTCATGTGGAGAAAGCTTCAGCGATGACAAAGGTTAGAAGAAATTGCCAGGCACTGCCAAGAAAGCTCCTTCGCATGTTGTGGTGAACTGTGAAGTTGGTTACGGCCGGTGCAGCACCAACAGTCCAACATCATTCTGGTAAAAGTGGTAATGGTAGGACGGGGCCGTTCAGAGATGGCTCTAACTCTGAAAGAGTAGGTCCTTTCCCCCCAAATAACATGTTTTCCACTCGAAAGGATCGTAAGATTCTAGCGAGACTTGTACGCTACTGCTACTGTTTTATGAAAGAAAAAATAGGAATTCGCAAAACGCCGTGTATGCCATTAAAAAAATTATTTGTGACCTGTGTGCCATTTAAAGTTGAGTACGTATACATGCAACTGACTCAAACTTTTGTGACCCTCGTGCCATTCCGTTTGCAATTTGTGAAATTTTCACCGTTAGAGGCCCTAACATGTGGGACCGGGCATGTGAAATGTTCTGACATGTCGGGCCTCTAACGGTGAAAATCTCACGGATTGCAGACGTAATGGCACGAGGGTCTCAAAAGTTTGAGTCAGTGGTATGTAGGTGCGATTGTGCGAACTCAAATTTCGGTGGCATACAAGTCACAAGTAACTTTTTTTAATAACATACAGGTAAAACTCTCAAAGTTGAAGTCCAATGTGATTTGGACGTTGTACGGAGTAGTATCTGTGATCGGAGGAAGTTCTTCTTTGCTGCCCTGCCTATCGTGTACCAGAATTTTTGTGCAGGCAATAAACTCCGTGGTCCCCGAGGCCGGGAACGCGAACGCGTAGCTGTCCGAGGTCAGAAAATCAGACAGGCGAGTAAACCGAGAAGTTGCCGCGCACCCTCGTTGTGGGTTGTGGAGCCGCTTCGTTGGGCTCCTGGCTGGACCCGTCCTGCTCGCGTTAGGCAGTAGCTGCCCAGCAGCGTCCCCGTCTGGAGCAAATGCTGATGTAGTCGTGCTTCCTTCCTCGAAGACTTCTTGATCGCAGTCGTCCCCAGCCACCGCGTCATCGTGCCCGCCGCACCTTCTTAACCTCCACAGCTGGCCACGTCCCCTCTTCGTCGATCTTGATCTCGTCACACACACAGTCGTCGCTTCGCACACACAGCTTTGCAGATTGCTGTTAACAATTCATGGAGCGCAGTCCGCGCCGGCGCCCGAAGCCACCGGCGATCGACATCACCTGGGTGTTGTGCCGCGGCGTCAGGTCGCCTCTTCCGTTCCACACGCCGTGCCTTTACGCGTCCGTCTTCGTCGCCCCGTCGTCCGCCAGGGGCGTACACAGCCACCGCCGGCCCCACCGCGTCAAGACGCCCACGGACCGCGCCGGCGGCGCCAACCCCGAGTGGGACGCGCCCCTGCGGCTCTACCTCCCCGACGCCACACCGTCGCCGCCGGCTGACGAGGCGGCGGGCGAGAACAGTAATAAGAAGGACGACGGAGACGACGACGACGTCCTTCTGCTGCGGTTCGAGATCAAGGCGGAGGTGGCTGTCCTCGGGGACAAGCTCACCGCGTCCGCCGCTGTGCCCGTCCCGGGCCTCGTCCCCGACGGCCGGACGCGACGCGTGTCGTACCAGCTTGTTGGCCCTGACGGCAGGCAGCCCAACGGGGTCATCTCCTTCTCCTACGCCTTCCATGACAGGAACGACGACGATGACGACGGCCACAGCAGCAGCGACGGCGGCGACCTCGTCGTTTCGCCACCTGCTTTCCCCACGGACTCGCCATCGTCGTCAACGTCATCTTCAACTAGCAGTCCCGTTGCGCACCCACTACCGCCCACGACCGCGGCGCCGAGGCTGTACCCGGCGATCGAGTGGCCACCGGCGGAGGAAATAATCCCAATCTATCCACCGCCGGTGACAGCAGAACCTGCGGTCAACAACTCGTGGTACTACCCTCCTCCAGTGGATCAGCCGGTTGCGGTGTACCCGCCGTCGGCAGGGACGGCGTCGTCCTGTAGCGTGTACCCGCCGGCTGGGGAGACGGTGCCGGGCAGGGGTATGTACCCGACGGTGGACCTTGCTCCGGTGAGCTGCTACCCGCCGGCGGTGTACGGCGTCAGTGTGGAATGCGGGTATGCGGCGGCGGCGCCGGTGTGGGATGGGCGGTGCTTGTACGGCTGATGCCATCGTTGTTACGCGGGTTTCGTTCGGAGTTTGCTTGACCATTTCTTGTGGTGCTGCCCTCCCGCCTCCGCGTTTCTCATGGTACGCGGAGCCGGCGCGCGGCGTGTAGTTCTCGTGTCCTGGGCTCCTGGCTGTTCCAGCCGGCCTGAGCCTTGCAAGTTTCAGTCTTGTACGCAAGTGAGTCGGCCAGTCGGGTATATATTTTTTGTTCGTAATATTGTTGGTATTTTAACATCAACAATGAAAAATGCACCTATTGCTGAGAAAATAGCTTCGCTAATGGACTCGTAGAGTCGTAGTCCACTTATACGATACTCCATTAAATACTACTCACTAGAGTTCAAATCCTACTACTCGCTGTAGCGAACATGGCCTCATATGCCATTAGTTCGAGTTTGGTTTTGGTGATTCATGACAACATGATCATTGAGACTAACCTTATTATTCTAGCATGTCTTTGTAGACATTTCTAGGTTCCAAGGATGCAAGAAAACTTATTTCGCAAAAAAAATGCAAGAAAACTACATGAAAAAATGAGGAAAACAAAACCGAGCAAGAAAAAGAAAAGAAAAGACACCGTCGGATGAACCGACGGTCCCTCAAATACAAGCGTCAGTGCAATCATCGGACGAGTTGGTGCACAGGGTCAAACCCTAGGTACCGTCGGATGAACCGACGGTCCATTATTTAGTAGCATCGGACGAGTTGCAGAGGAAGAGCAAGGAAGACAGTAGCACCGGATGATCCGACGGTCTGAGTGGGGACCCCGTCGGTCTATCCGACGCTCAGTTTGAATTTGTACAGAGACGCGCCAAGACAAAGCCTTCAGCACCGGATGATCCGACGCCTTGGTCAGGGTTAGCGTCGGTCTATCCGACGCTCAGTTTGAATTTGTACAGAGACGCGCCAAGACAAAGCCTTCAGCACCGGATGATCCGACGCCTTGGTCAGGGTTAGCGTCGGTCTATCCGACGGTCAGTTGGAAGCTAATAGAGGCGACTTGGACGCGAGGTCTTCAGCACCAGATGATCCGACGCACCGTCGGTGCATAGCGTCGGAGCAGTTGTGTCAGAGAACCTCAACGGCTAAGTGACGTGGGAGGGGCACCGGATGAACCGACGCCCTGGAAAATATAGCGTTGGATCATCCGATAGTACCTTTTTCAGTGGACGTTAGCCAACGGCTAGTTTGATGCCTTGGGCTATTTATACCCCCTCCACTCACCCATTTGAGGTTGCTGGATTGTGTGGAAGTGCAGAGGAGTTCAAGACACATTGAAGATCATATCCAAACCATCCAAGTGCTTAATTGCTCATCCTTAGACTTGCATATGCTTTGTGTATGTGCTTAGTGCTAGGCTTAGCTTAGAGCTGAGTGAGTGCAAGGTTGTGCCAAATCTTGTGAGGTAATTCTTGAGTAAATCCAGTTGTACAAGGTTCGCCGGAAGCCTTGGGGCCTAAGTGGCTCACCGGCAATCGTCATCGACCCTCCGACTTGGTGTGGAGCGGCGAGGACACTTTGTGTGGGAGACGTGGAGACACCCTTCCTTGGTGGAGAGGCTCCTTAGTGGAGGCGGCATCAAGGTGACCAAGGGAGCTTGACAAGTGCCTAAGTGGCTAGCCTTTGTGGCAAGTCAAGTTGGTGCTCTTGGGAGAGACTTGGTGACCGGGAAGCAATACTCTTGTGTGAGTGCTTCATCAATGTGGACTAGGGGTGACTTAGTGTTGTGACGCCTAGGTTTTTCATTAACCCTAACAGCCGGTCATGAAAGGACCTTGTGATGCCTAGAGGGGGGGGGGTGAATAGGATCACTTCAAATTTCTGAAACAAAAGCAGCGGATTAAAACCCCTGTCGGTACTACCGACGTGGTGCTGGTTCTACCGACAGGGTCGGTACTACCGGTACTAGGTCGGTACTACCGACAGGCAGAAATGACTTAAAATGAAATTTGAATTCTGTGAGGTTTCTAGCAATTCTACTTGAATCAAAGTTTAAGTTTAGATGCTAAGAACCACCTGCAACCACAGAAATGAGTTGGATAGCAACCAATTGATAGATCGGGCTAAAACAAGTTCTAGGGTTAGTTAGAAACAAAGAATTCAAGCAAGCAAAGGAGACACAAGATTTAATCCGAAGTTCACACCCACAAAGGATGCTACGTCTCCGTTGAGGATCCCACAAAGGGAGGGCTATCACCAAGAGCCTCTTTTCCTCTTCCAACCCCCACAAAGGAAGATTGGTGCTCACTAAGAATTCTCCACAAAGGAGAGGGCAATACAAACGATCTTGGGTGCACCACACCAAGAGGGCACTCGCGGGCGACGCCTAACCGTCTAGAAGCAAGCTTCAAGAGTAACAAATGCAAACCAAAGACCTGGAGATGCTTCAAGTGCTCTTGAGAAGGAGAGGAACGATGGGGCTCTCAAAGCTTGGTCTCACTTCACTAGAAATCGCCTCTCTTCTCAAACCCTAGCTCAAAGGAACCACAGATTAGCTCTAGAGGAGAGGGGAGAGGTGGAGTGAATGCTCAAGGAAGTGTTTGTCCCGTGGTTGGTCAGCCATGAGTGAGGAGGGAGAAGGGGGGTTAAATACTAGGTGCAGAAAACTAGCCATTCTTGTGCAAAAACGTGTAACCCGGTACTACCGACACGGTGTCGGTACTACCAAGGGGGGTTTTTTCGAACTAAAACAAGACGGTCATCGGTAGTACCGACACGGGGTCGGTAATACCAACCCCCTAGCTAAAACTTGCCAGAGAACCCTTATCGGTATACCGGCCCTGTGCCGGTACTACCGAGGGGCGCGTTATCGGTAGTACCGACGTGGTGTCGGTACAACCGGCCCCGGCCCGAGAGTTTGAGAAAAGAGAAGCATTTGTGCACGTGTCAACTCTCAACTCTTCTCACTCACTTGGATTACCTTCTAGAGCACTTTTAGCATCTCTTGGCTATCGATTTGCATCCCCCTTTGTAGCACGGTGTTTCCTATACTCAAATTCAAAATAAAAAATAAATTAAGCCTTGATTCGAGTTGAAAGCAACGACTTGAAATTGGGGGCCTTCCTTTGATCAACCATATGAGTTTTATTCATTTAAGGCCTGCACACATCTTGTCAAAGCATTAAATACCACAAATCGTGCTTGTCATTATCACCAAAATAATTAGGGGCCAAGATGCACTTTCAATCTCCCCCTTTTTGGTGATTGATGACAACCACAATTTGTTTATATAAAAGATGTGTGTATTTGACGAATTTGAAAATGAAACTCCCCCTAAATGTGTGCTTCAACTTTTATGAAGGCCTCAAATGCCCATCACACACTTAGAAGACTTTTCACTCTCAAATTGTATACACAAGTGCATGAGTGTGATATATAAACCGTGATGCATATGACATGGTATACAAGACAATAAAGTGAGAAATAACAAGCATCACAAATAGATAACCAAGGTTCCTCACATCACAAGCACAACTTAAGTCTTACAAAATCAAACGAGTTCTAAGTTCTTATAACAAGCATTACACCACATGAAAACACAAATAGTCCTTACATGTCCACAAACTTAAGGATAGATAGATAGATAGGTGAAGATGCAAACCCACACCACACATGAGTAAATTGTGAGCTCACTCCCCCTTTGGCATCAAGAGCCAAAAAGAGGAGGCCCTTCAATCATCATAGTCATGTGGAGAGTGGGCATCCAGAGGAGAGTCGTCGTCGTCGGTCTCACCACCACCAAAGTCCTCGTCGTCGATGTCGGCCGGAGGAGCTCCATACATCATGGAGGCGTCGCCGTAGATCTCCCAAGGGTTGTAGAAGTTTGGTGGAGGAGGAAAGTCCATGGGCTCGTGGACGGGAGAGTGCTCAATGTTGTGTTGAGCGAGCAAGGACTTTTGACGTGTCTCTAGCTTGAGGAGCTGCTCATCAACATGCTGCCTATGGGCACGTATTTCCTGTGCATTGTGTCGTCCCACATTTAAGCAAGCAAAAAGACCTTGAGAGAGGAAATTGAAGACACTCTTTTTCTTGCCGGGAGGGACGGTGCCTCGAGATGCGGATGGCCCACGAGAGGAGGAAGGTGGCTCAAAGGTAGATGGGCCACCGGAGGAGGAGCCACCTGCGGTAGAAGGACGAGGAGGGGCATGCTTGCCCAACTTGAGGAGCCTCTCGATGTTGCCTTTGTTGGGCTTGTACCAAGAGTGGGTCTTGTCGGGGAGGATATCAACTCCCGCCACCTCACAAATCATCATGAAAATCCAAGGGGCATATTGGCAACTCTTGTTGGCGGACATGGAGCACACAATGATCTCCTCCCAAATGAAGTTGAATATACTAAGGTCTTCCTTGCCCGGTGCAATCCTCACAAGGATCTCTTTTGCCACATTGGAGATATTGGTGTTGTCACCTATCTTGGGAGTGAGAGTGTAGCGAAAGAGTTGGTTCAACATCCGATAAACCGACTTCATCCCATGAGTGGTACCAAACTCCACCTTGCCATACACAGAGTCGTACATGAAAGCCATCTCACTGTCAAGAGGGAACTCTCCACCATGCAGCTTTGGACGAGCGAGATCCTCCTCACCGAAACCAAGGATTTGAGCAAAACGCTCATATGAGATGGAGAGGGACTTGCCTTGATGGAGCCAATGAAAGGTCCGGGTCTCACGGCAGATGTAGAGATTGGCATAGAATTGGGCGACCACTTCTTCATTCTAATCATAATTGATTGACATCACATTGGTCATCCCCTTGGCATGGCATATATCAATAGCATCATTGACGGCCGGAATATCAAGTGACCTAAGGAGATCCCAATTGATTGACTTCATATCGATTGTCATGTGGTCCTTGCTGAGAATGACTGACTCATACCAATCGGCATTGAACTGGAGCCAAAAGCGGATGTCCGCATCAAACTCCTTTTGCCAAAGAGCGGGGTCGGAGTACCTTTCCTTGTAGACATTGTGAGACCCTCTTGTGTAGTCTACCATCCTCACAATCCCCATTTGAGTGGCTGGACGAGGAGGTCTTGATGGCCGAAGGATGAACGATGAGAGTGTTTCCAAGGAGATGTCCTCATAGTCGTCATAGTGATCATCGGGTTGGTGAGCTTGCTTGGTACGTGCACGATGACCTTGTCCCGTGGACTGGCGAGGAGCAGCAGGAGGGTTGGTACGACCACGACCACGAGGAGCTTGAGAGCTAGCTCCCCCTTTCCTCTTCCTTTGAGCGAGAGGAACTTCGTCTTCATCGGAGCCTTCACGAACCACTTGCTTGCCGGCGCGACCCATCTGGTGGATTAGCAAGAGTGCATAAGATGGGAGTATCGAATATGAAAAGGAATGGCTCAACCTAAGGGGGGAAACTCAGTTAACAGCCCCCCATCGGTACTACCGACATGGCGTCGGTACTACCGATGGGGTGCGGTTTTTGGTGGAAGGGATTGAAACCGGGTGATTTAGCCAACCAAAAGCTACCAAATCATAGATACGAGTTCTAGGGGAGAAAAGATGATGATTCCCTAAAGCATTGCCTCTAGAAACAACTACATTTAGAGATCGATCGACGGAGATTTTGAATGAATACCTTGAGAAGCTCCCCGCGCGAATCGACGAACTTTCGGCGAGGATCGGATGTTCCGGAGGGTGGAGAATCTAAGGATGTGGGCTAGTTTTTGAGACCCCCTCACGGATTTGAGAGGAAGAAGAGAGAGGGGGGCTGCAACGGTTGGAAAAAGAACTCAAACCCTAGCCCCTGGTCGCGGGGCTTATATAGCCCAGCGGCTTTTATCGGTAGTACCGACGGGGCGTCGGTACTACCGGCGGTCCCTGAAAATGTGACAGAAAGGTCATATCGGTATACCGACCTGAGGCCGGTTCTACCGGGGGGGGTCCGGTAGTACTGACACGGCGTCGGTTCTACCGAGGATCGCCAGAAATTCCAACAGAGAACTCATATCGGTACTACCGACCTTGTGTCGGTTGTACCAGCAGATTAAGTAGTTTTTGGAATAGATTGAAGGTTTGGATTGAGAATTTTGAGAAGGGGGAATAGGGACATGTAGAGACCTCATAGGAGTTGGTGACTAGTCACAAGCAATCAATCAAAGCTATAGTCACCACCCACAATGTAAAAACCCAATGCTTTGTAAAACACACACAAATAAGTTAAAATAAAATATTTTGATTCCTATCTAGGCAACAAACAAGTTTATGTGCAAAAGATCAAGCCAAGTTACGAGAATCTAAGATGTTTAGCTCACTCCTCAAAGCACAAAACCTTTGCTCGTCTAGAGGCTTAGTGAAAATGTCGGCATGTTGCTTTTCGGTGCAAACATGCCGTAAAGCAATGTCACCTTTAGCCTCATGATCCCGTAAGAAGTGATGTCTAATGTCTATGTGCTTTGTTCTAGAGTGTTGGACAGGATTGTTCGCTAGTTTGATAGCACTCTCGTTGTCACACAAGAGTGGAATCTTACTAAACTTGCAACCATAATCACTCAACGTTTGCTTCATCCACAAGAGTTGTGCACAACAAGCACCGACCGCCACATATTCGGCTTCGGCCGTGGATAAAGCAACCGAATTTTGCTTCTTTGAGCTCCATGACACCAAAGACCTACCAAGAAATTGGCAAGTCCCAGTAGTGCTCTTTCGATCTACTTTGCAACCGGCATAATCCGAATCGGAATAGCCAAGTAGATCAAAAGTGGAACCTTTGGGATACCACAAGCCTAGGTTAGGAGTATGAACCAAATATCTAAAGATCCTTTTAACAGCCATTAGATGGCACTCCTTAGGATTGGCTTGAAATCTTACGCACATGCACACACTAATCATTATATCGGGCCTAGATGCACAAAGGTAAAGGAGGGAGCCAATCATGGAACGGAATACCTTTCGGTCGACCGATTTCCCTTCTTCATTGAGATCAAGATGTCCATTTAATGCCATGGGTGTTTTGATGGGCTTGGAATCGGCCATGTCAAACCTCTTGAGCATATCCTTCACATACTTGGTTTGACACAAGAAAGTCCCTTCCTTCATTTGCTTGATTTGAAACCCAAGAAAGAACTTCAATTCTCCCATCATAGACATCTCAAATCTCTTGGTCATGATCCTACTAAATTCTTCACAAAATTTATCATTAGTAGACCCAAAAATGATATCATCGACATAAATTTGACAAACGAAAAGGTCCTTTCTATTTCTTTGAATGAAGAGAGTAGAATCGGCTTTGCCTATTTCAAAGCCGTTCTTGAGAAGAAAATCCTTAAGGCATTCATACCATGCTCTAGGAGCTTGCTTAAGCCCGTAGAGCGCCTTATGGAGCTTGTACACATGACTTGGAAATCTTGAATCTTCAAAGCCCGGTGGTTGATCCACATACACTTCTTCTTGGAGAGGTCCATTCAAGAAAGCACTCTTCACATCCATTTGATGAAGCTTGAAATCATGATGAGTAGCATAGGCCAAAAGAATACGAATTGACTCGAGCCTTGCTACCAGTGCATAAGTCTCTCCGAAATCTAAGCCGTCAACTTGCGTGTAACCCTTGCCAACAAGCCTTGCCTTGTTCTTCGTGACGACACCAAATTCATCTTGCTTGTTCCTAAAAACCCATTTGGTGCCGATCACATTTTGCTTGGGTCTTGGTACCAACTCCCAAACTTCATTTCTCTTGAAGTTGTTCAATTCTTCCTCCATGGCAATAATCCAATCCGGATCCTCAAGAGCTTGTTCCACACTAAGAGGTTCCAAAGAGGAAACAAACGAGTAAAATGCACAAAAATTTGACAATCTAGATCGAGTTGTTACCCCTCTTTGAATACTTCCAAGAATGTTGTCGACGGGATGATCACGTTGAACCATTTGATGTACCCTTGGGTGTGGCTCTTGAGATTGACGTTGGATAGGTCCATCATCATCATCTTCAACTTGTGGTGTATCTTCTTGAGCTTCATCACTTAGTTCTCCCCCTTGATCAAAGCCCCGTCCATGATCGTCACCATGAACTTGACTCTCATCTTGTTGGACTTGAGAACTAGGTGGTTCCACTCTTGTTGATGATGATGGATCCTGAGTGCTTGTGTCAACTGGAGTTTGTGCTTGAATCTCCCGAGGCATCACTTCACCGATCCCCATTCTAAAGATGGATATGCTTGGGGGCTCTTCATCATCTACAAGGTTTTCATTAACTTGCTCTCGTTGAGAGCTGTTGGATTCATCAAATTTCACGTCTACCGTGGTCTCAACACAACCGGTGGTTTTGTTGAAAACACGATAGGCATGCTCGTTAGTTCCATAACCAAGTAGAAAACCTTCATCAACCTCGGATGCAAACTTTGAGGTTTTGGGTTTCTTGTTAAGTATGAAACACTTACACCCAAAGACCCTAAAGTAGTGCACACTAGGTTTCTTACCGGTGATGATTTCGTAGGGAGTCTTGTTCAAGTACTTGTGGAGGTAGAGTCGGTTGGCGGCGTGGCATGCGGTGTTGATGGCTTCCGCCCAAAATGAGTCCGGAGTCTTGTACTCATCAAGCATTGTCCTTGCCGCTTCTATCAACGTGCGATTCTTTCTCTCAATAATGCCATTTTGTTGAGGTGTATATGGAGCGGAGAGTTCATGCTTGATGCCTTCTTCATCTAGGAATTCTTCAACTTGTGTGTTCCTAAACTCCCAGCCGTTATCACTTCTTATATTCTTGACCTTGAGCTCGAACTCATTTTGAACTCTTCTAATGAACTTCTTCACAATTCCCTTTGCCTAACTTTTATCTTGCAAAAAGAATACCCAAGTGAAACGGGAAAAGTCATCAACAATTACTAAACCATATTTATTACCACCGATGCTTATATAGGCAATTGGTCAAAATAAATCCATGTGTAGTAGCTTCAATGGTCTTGATGAGGATAGTATGTTCTTGGCGGGATGATGAGCTCCAACTTGCTTCCCGGCTTGACATGCGCTACATAACCTATCTTTCTCAAAGACAACATTTGTTAGTCCTAGGATGTGCTCGTCTTTTTGAAGTTTGGCCAAGTTCCTCATGCCAACATGGGCTAGTCGGCGATGCCATAGCCAACCCAAGTCGGATTTCGCCACTAAGCAAGCCTTAGGATCCACCTTTACTTTTGTGAAATCCACATAGTAAAGTTTTCCCCGTAGGTGACCCGCAAAGACAATAGAGGAATCCTCCCTTCTAGAGATGGTCACACCCTCATGAGTAAAGAGACAATTGTAGCCTTTCTCACAAAGTTGTGAGACCGACAACAAGTTGTATCCCAACCCTTGCACATGATAAACATCTTCAATTGAATTTGTTGTTGAGATAGCAATTTTACCTAAACCAATGACATCCCCTTGACCATTATCTCCATAAATGATAGTTTCGTAGGGTTGTCATAACGGTCAAGGGATGCAAATAAGCCTTCATCTCCGGTCATGTGATTAGTGGCACCACTATCAATCAACCATGCGCTTCCACCGGAGGAGTAGGCCTACAAAACAAGTTTAAGCTCTTGGTTTAGGTACCCAAAAGGATTTGGGTCCTTGGAGGTTAGATGCAAAAACTTTTGGAACCCACACACTCTTTCTCATGGCCTTCATGGCATAGGCCCCAACATACTTGACAACCATTTTACCATTATGGTTCAAGGTTACAATGTAATCACAAGTGTAGTTGGGTGTGGATTTGTGCTCAACCACATTCTTCGATGCCTTAGGTGGTGTGTTACTCCCACCGATTCCCTTTGTGGTTTGCACCATCTTTGGAGCTTCCTTGGTTGTGGTAGATGTGGTGACTCCATGGGCAATATCCATTATTGTGTTGAGGTAGCCTCCCTTGTTCCATAAGGGGATCTCATGCCCTTTCACCGTCACTCTACCATTTGCCTTGTTGTTCTTGCGGTGTCCAAGTCCTTGCTTGTCCACCACCTTGGGAATTGACTTGGCACTAATGTTGCCTTGTGTAAACAACATGTTCAATCGAGCAATTTCCTTGTCCCTGCTCTTAATTTTCTCTTCAAGCCTTGCAAGGTTAGTCTTGATAGCATTCATATCAATATTAGCGCAAGCAGAGCAAGTTTTGCTAGTGGAGGCACTAGAGTCCAAGTTTGCCGATGGAGTGGCTTTGGTGCTTTCCCAAAGACTACTAAAGTTAGCTTCAAGAGATTTGTACTTCTCCGTCAAGCATGAGAAGCTTGATTGAAGCTCACTATGAGTAGTCTTTAGGGAAGCTAAAGATTCATTTGCCAAGGTGAAATCCTTTGACATCTTCTTATTAGAATCGCCGATCAAGGACAAGTCCATGGTCAACTTTTCAACCTTAGCCTTCTCTTCGGCAAGAGATTTTTCTAGAGCAAGGTTTCTTTCCTTTTCAAGTATAAGCAAGTCTTCTTGCTCATGAAGGATCTCTTTCTTTTTCTCTAGTTTGTCCAATAGCCTTTTAATTTCCTTGTGGCCATTTTTACCGAATTTCTTTATCATGTTGTTCTCTAGTTCCTTTTCCTCATCTAGGTTTTCTATGTCGCTACTAGAGGTGGATGAAGAGGATGTTGGAGAGGATGAGACGGTCGATTCTTGTACCTTGCTCCCCCTTGCCATGAGGCAAAAATGAGAGTGGTCTTCATCATCGGAGAGATTGTTGAAGAGGCGTGTTGAGGATGAACCTTGTGCCATGGCGATTGTTGCCATCCCTTGCTTATTTGGTTCTTCATCTTCATCACTTGAGTCCCATTGTTGGCCCACATGCGCACGCCCTTGGTACTTGTTCTTGTACTCCTTGCTTCTCTCCTCGAACCTCTTTTCTTCCTCATTCTTGTTCTTGTTCTTGGGGCACTCGGCAATGAAATGTCCATACTCTCCACACTCATAACACTTTCTTTGTGACTTCTTCCTTCTATCATCTCCACCTTTTCTTGAGTTTCTTGACTTCAAGAATTTCTTGTACTTCCTTATAGCAAAGGCAGTTTTTTCATCTGTGCTTTCTTCATCTCTAGTGTCTTCCTTTTTGCTCTTGGATGCCTTGGGCTTTTCTTCAACTGCTTCACTAGAGGTAGCTTTGAGAGCTAGGCTCTTCCCCATCTTCAAGGTTAGAGACTTCTCCACATCTTGGTCAACAAGTTCTTGATGCAATATTTCTCCAAGGAGTTGAGTGGGAGTCATTGTTGGATATCTTGGATCTCTTCTTATCATTTGCGTCAAGTTCTTGTCCTTGGGGGCGAAGCTCTTAGCAACTTCTTTGTGACCTTTGAGTCATCCCAATCTTTGCTTCCAAGAGCTCTAATGTCCGAGACAAGTACCATGAGTCTATCATACATTTCTTGAACGGTCTCTCCATCCTTCATGAAGAAAAGCTCAAGCTCTCTATTAATTAGGTCCATCTTCCCTTGTCTCACATGCTCGGTTCCCTCATGTGCTTCCTTGAGTGTGTCCCAAATTACCTTGGCAATTTGGATGTTCCGCACCTTGTTGAATTCTTGTGCACACAAGGATCCTGTGATGACTCTTGTGGCTTGTACATTGCGGTGAAGATCTTGCTCATACTCAATGGTGAAGGCTTCTCCTTCGACGGGAATTGTTACACCTACAACCACAATCTTCCAAAGAGAAGGGTGAAGCCCGTAAAGGTGCATTTGCATATCATAAGCCCATTTGGGATAGTCCTTCCCATCGAAATGAGGAGGCTTTCCCAAATGCACGGAATAAAATTTATCGTTAGAGTTGTTGCCCGGGATTTGCCCGTAGTGATGGGGCACTTCGTAGAAGCCGGAGTGAGAGTACTTGGCTTGCTCCTTCTTGATCATCTTCTTGAGGAGCTTCTTTGCCATCTTCTTGGCCTTCTTCTTCTTCTTAGCCTTTCTTCTCTTCTTTGCCGCCTTCTTTGCCGCAAGATCATCGTCCTTGGCATCCTCATCACTTGAGTCGGAATCCGAGTCGGAGTCGGAATCCGACGATGAGTCGTCGGAGCTGTCCACGTTGGATGGAGTACGGCTTGGGGCCCTGCCGACGAGGTCGCCGACTTGAGCTGCCGTGAGCTCTCTCTCTTGAGCTTCTTTTGCGGCAATTTCTTCGGCGGTTGGGTTGCTTCCAATCCCCGACATCTTGATCCCTTAGCGGTTAAGCCTAAATCAAGGGATTAGGCTCTGATACCAATTGAAAGGACCTTGTGATGCCTAGAGGGGGGGTGAATAGGATCACTTCAAATTTCTGAAACAAAAGCAGCGGATTAAAACCCCTGTCGGTACTACCGACGTGGTGCCGGTTCTACCGACGGGGTCGGTACTACCGGTACCAGGTCGGTACTACCGACAGGCAGAAATAACTTAAAACGAAATTTGAATTCTGTGAGGTTTCTAGCAATTCTACTTGAATCAAAGTTTAAGTTTAGATGCTAAGAACCACCTGCAACCACAGAAATGAGTTGGAAAGCAACCAATTGATAGATCAGGCTAAAACAAGTTCTAGGGTTAGTTAGAAACAAAGAATTCAAGCAAGCAAAGGAGACACAAGATTTAATCCGAAGTTCACACCCACAAAGGATGCTACGTCTCCGTTGAGGATCCCACAAAGGGAGGGCTATCACCAAGAGCCTCTTTTCCTCTTCCAACCCCCACAAAGGAAGATTGGTGCTCACTAAGAATTCTCCACAAAGGAGAGGGCAATACAAACGATCCCGGGTGCACCACACCAAGAGGGCACTCGCGGGCGACGCCTAACCGTCTAGAAGCAAGCTTCAAGAGTAACAAATGCAAACCAAAGACCCGGAGATGCTTCAAGTGCTTTTGAGAAGGAGAGGAACGATGGGGCTCTCAAAGCTTGGTCTCACTTCACTAGAAATCGCCTCTCTTCTCAAACCCTAGATCAAAGGAACCACATATTAGCTCTAGAGGAGAGGGGAGAGGTGGAGTGAATGCTCAAGGAAGTGTTTGTCCCGTGGTTGGTCAGCCATGAGTGAGGAGGGAGAAGGGGGGTTAAATACTAGGTGCAGAAAACTAGCCGTTACTGTGCAAAAACGTGTAACCCCGGTACTACCGAAACGGTGTCGGTACTACCAAGGGGGGGTTTTTCTGAACTAAAACAGTACGGTCATCGGTAGTACCGACACAGGGTCGGTAGTACTGACCCCCTGGCTAAAACTTGCCAGAGAACCCTTATCGGTATACCGGCCCTGTGCCGGTACTACCGAGGGGCGGTTATCGTTAGTACCGACGTGGTGTCGGTACAACCGGCCCAGCCTGAGAGTTTGAGAAAAGAGAAGCATTTGTGCACGTGTCAACTCTCAACTCTTCTCACTCACTTGGATATCCTTCTAGAGCACTTTTAGCATCTCTTGGCTATCGATTTGCATCCCCCTTTGTAGTACGGTGTTTCCTATACTCAAATTCAAAATTAAAAATAAATTAAGCCTTGATTCGAGTTGAAAGCAACGACTTGAAATTGGGGGCCTTCCTTTGATCAACCATATGAGTTTTATTCATTTAAGACCTGCACACATCTTGTCAAAGCATTAAATACCACAAATCGTGCTTGTCATTATCACCAAAATAATTAGGGGCCAAGATGCACTTTAAGGTCAAAGTAGTCAACAGTGGTCAAATCACGGTCAACCTGGGCCCTCTCGAAAAACTCACTAACCTACCCTAGTGACCCCCTTTGGATAGTAAACACACTTGTGGGGCCAACCCATGGTCAAAGACTTGGTCAAACCCCTTTGCCACCCTAGTGCCTATAGATGTCTGCCAGAACTTTTGCCGCGTTCTCCAAAATTCACCTAAACACTTAAAATTCTACCTTTATGAAAGTTGTCCATCTTGTTGAGAACACAACTTTCATGTAGATTGACATTTCAAATTTTGAGTGGAAAAGCTTGAAAAATTGGTTGCAAGACAGGATTCATTGTTTTAAAAGACAGGCTGACATTCAAAGTTGGCATTCATGTAATTCAAAATCTGTGAATAAAAACCCTATATAGCCTTTTTAGAAGTTGTAGAGGGTGGTTGGATCTACAACTTTCCTGTTTAGCGCTTGGTCAACTTTTATACAAAATTTTGGAGAAAATTCGAGTCAAACAGTGCACTAGTGAAATGGGTTCGGGGCAGAGCGCCCGCGCGCGCGACGTTGCACGCCCGCGCGCCGCCGGCCCCGGCGTCCGCGTCCGCGCCGGCCGAGGTTGAGCGCAGCCCAAGGCGTGCGCTGCCCGAGCCACCCGCGCCCCGACGCGCCACCGTCCGAGGCACCTCGAGTCCGCGCCGGCCACGCCGCCGCGCGCGCGCGCGCCACGGACCGCCGGTGCGTCGGCGGTGTCGCCGCCGTACGCGCGCTGCCCGAGCCGCCGTAGCATGGCGGGAGCATCTCCTCGCCGTCATCCATCGTCACCAAGTGCTCGAGCGCCTACTTAAACCCCTCCTCGCTCCCCCAGCGTGCCATCCCGAGCCCCTCCGCCGCCATTGCCGCCACCGCCGCCCTGAGCTCGTGCTCCCGCTCGCGCTCGCCGCTGGCCAACTGCTCCAGTAGCTTCACTAGACACCCATGAACCTCCCCAGTTCGCTTGTTGTCCACACCGTTGCCTTCCTCGCCGTTTTCCCCGATCCGCCGCGGCCAACGCCGCCGGCCGCCGTCGATCCCCCTCGCCGGCAGCTTCTCCGCCCTAACCCCGGTCACCTCTAGCCTCTAGGTGAGCATACCGTCGACCCCCACCACTTGCCCGGCCGGGAGCGCCGCCGGCTCGCCGGATTTGGCCGGAGCCGCGCCGCCTCCCCGGCCAGGGACCCAATTGCTTGGTTGGGAATCTTTGCAGGGTTTTCTGTGTTAATTTTAGGACCTGTTCGTAAGGAACCCTATCTAAGTTTTCTTGCAAGTCAGTCCAGTGCACTAGAAAATCCCTAGAAAATCGTAGAAAATTCAGAAAAATGCCAAACCAATTTTGTTGGATTCAGGGAGAGAAATCCCACAACTTTGTTATTCTCACATGGCTTGATTCTGAATAGTTTTAACATGAAAAATAGGATTGTGAAATACCTAGATCTGCCATAACTCAAAAACTACAACTCCTCTGTATCTAAATTTTGGATATGTTGTAGGTCTTACCATGACTAGTTCCTGTGCCAAAAATTGCACAAAGTTATGAAGTAAATCTTGCTAGATAACTTGTTTTCCATTTCTGCAGGAACTGCCTAGATGATTTTTGTAGCTACAAATGTTTATGTTTTTGTGCCCAACATGTGCACACTGTCTTTTTATGTCAGAATACACCTCTTGTGAATTAATCATGATTTTTGGCTGAACAGAAATAATTATTCTTAATTTGTGCATGTTTTCCTTGGTAAATTAATGAAGCAAGATCAGTAGCATTTTTAGGTGTACATGCTGGCTCTTTAGGCTTGTTTAGGACCAGAGAGCATGCATGAGAAAGTTTGGATCATTTTGGTGCTTATTTATTTTTGTATGCATTTAATTTGAATCACTAGCTAGTCTTTGTTATTTTCTATAATATTTAATTTCCTAGCTTCCAAGCATCACATGTGGGTCCAGTGGGCCATTATAGGTGCTAATATGCTTAAGAAACACTTCTTTAAATTTCTGGTAATTTATTGCTTAATAAAAAGCTTTAAAGCCTTTAAAAGATTAAAGGGAAATTAAATAAAGAAAAGCCCCTTTTTAATTCTTTTTTCCTTTTGGAAAGTATTACCTAATTTAATTAAAAGTTAATTAAATATCCTTGCTGATAAGAAATTAATTAATGAATAAAAATATTATTCATACCCTTGCTTGTGAAAAGAAAAGGACTAAACATTCACATGAAATAACAAGTACAAGGAAACATTTATTCAAATGGGCAATAAAGGAATAACTCATATACAACTAATAACCTTCCTAAAAGAGATGTACTATCTAGATACTTGTTAAGGTTAATATGACCAACAAGAGTTGGGCAATATAACAACCTATCACATCACCCGAATCTTGCATTGCATTCCGTGTAGATCTTCCGGACGGTGATTACTCGCTTGTCTGAGAGACCGAGGAAGGAGGAGCGGAAGCTTCGCTGCAGTACGTGGAAGTGCTCAACGACACCGGGGGTGCCCAGGCTAACCTAGCTGACGAAGGCAAGCTCCGGTGCATCTAACCTAGTTTTCAATTTTTGTTCTTCAATTATCTATGGATGATTGTGCATTTAAGTTCAGGAGTTGAATGGAACCCTAGATGCATGATCCCTAGGTGCCTTGTCCTTACTAGTATGATAGGTCGATAGCTGCTAAGCTATAGGACCGTTACAAGTCGGGTGATGACCTCACTCGCGAGAATAGGTTCCTAGATAGGAATCACAATATAGCCTTAATTGGATTGCTTATGTGGTAAGAGCATGGTATTTGGGCTCCGGTCCAGTGGCTATTGTGGGTTAAGTGTTTGAACGTACTAAACACTTGTCGGGAATGGGACCGGTAAGCCTAGTACCTTAATGAGGCGGCGAGGGATCCCACTATTACTACTCTTGGGATTCGTCCCACGGCTAGCTACCGGTGGTGTACGGTGACTCCTGGTGCCTCGCGGGGTATGCCGGATAGCCTGCACCAAAGACTGTAAGATTCGATCCTGACCCTAGGACTTTTGGAAACAGCCCGGGAAAGTTGTCCTTGCGGGGGCAACCTACCGTGTGTTTGGGTCCACCTTTCAAGGTTTGAATCAATCGATTGTTGGCCTCTCACCGTTATCTGAGACTACTTACTCCACTAGCCATGAGATTCAATAGCTTTAAGCAACTTGCAAATGAAAATGCCGAATCTATGTACTCACACCTAAATGTGCTTGTCAATGAGATCAATGCCATAGGTGTGAAGGACATCACGGACTTGAACATCAACCGCAAGATCCTTCAAAGTCTCCGGAAGCCCGATTATGACTTGGTGAAGGCAATCATCTACGAGAAGAAGCTCGAAGATTTGAAGCCATCACATATCTTGATCAAGATCATGGCACATGAGCTTCAACTAATGCCCAAGTCAAAGAAGGTGCCCCAAGAAAAGCCCCAAGAACCATCTTCTCCAACCACAAGCCATGCTCTCTCAAGCCAACAAGGGAAGTTGTTGAGTAGAATGGCTACTCATGGAAGCTCAAGTGAGAATGATGGTGATGATGGTGACAATGAAGATTCCTCAAGTGATGAAGAGGTTGAATCTATGGTGGCCGAGTACGTGAAAAAGATCTTCAAGTATGTGAAGAAAGTCAACATGTACGGCTACAACATCCACTTGAGAGAAGGGCGTCATCATCAACACATCAAGTTCACCAAGATCGAGCACAAGCCCAAGAAGAAGGTGGTCAAGGAGAGGAGACCAAGGCAAGAAGCAACTATAGCCATCTGTGAGTGGACAAGTGGTGGATCAAGTTCTTCTAGCTCAAGCGATGAATCAAGAAAGAACTTCACCATCCGCTTCATGCAAGGTCCATCATCATCACACATGTGCCTTATGGCCAAAGGTATGGAAAGCAATGTAAGTGATGACGAATCCGACACCACCTCTCTTAATGATCTTGTTGAGCTATTCCATGAGCAAAAAGGAATGCTTGATAAACAAGCTAGATAAACAAGCTAATGAAATTAAAGAACTCAATGTTCTCAATGATCTTAGTGCCACCCTTGCTACAAATTGTGAACATTTGTTGTGCAAATTCAAATTGCTTAGCAAGGAGTGTGATGAGCTAAAATCTAAGCTTGAGAGCAATGAGACTAAAACAAGTAATTCCTTTGAGCTTGATGAAACATCTATTCCTTGCGCAATTCCTATCTCCAAGGTAGATACTTCAACTCCTTGCATTGATTTAATCGATGAATCTTGCTCACCATCTTTCCATGAGAATGTTGTTGTAGAAACATGTGATTATCTCATAGGCAAGAAAAATGATGAGCTCAAGCAAGAAGTGAAATGGCTCCGAGAGAGGTTGGCAAACTTGATGGGCAAGGGCGAGAACGATGAAGAACAAGTGGACATATCTCAAGACATGAAGAGCCAAGTCCAACCTTCTCAAGATAACCGTGTTCCCATAATGAAGAAGCTTGAGAAGGGTGTAACCGTGACTTGCTACAAGTGTCATGGAGAAGGGCACAAGTTCCACAAATGCCCTCAATTTGTCAAGAAGATGGACAAGGGCGCAAAGAAGAAATTGAAGCCCACCATCAAGAGCTCCCTCATCTACACCAAGCCCAACCGCAAAAACAAGACCAAGAGCAACACCTACGTCATCAAGAAGAAGGCTAATGGCAAGGTAGTTGCACACAAGGTTGGGAAGATGAAGGAGGAGCGGGGTAGGAACCAACCCATTTGGGTGCCCAAGGAAGTCATCACCAACATGAAGGGGCCTCAAATGGTTTGGGTTCCAAAGGCCACTTGAAGGCCTTGAGAGCGGGGACTTGGGAGGCTTGGTACAATCAAGATGAGAAGATTCAAGCCTATAAGCCAAGCTTGCAAATTGGACATGTATTGCCCAAGTTCCCCGGTTGAGGTAATGGAAACTAGTACCTATCTCTTGTATCATTGTAGCTCCATTGCCTTGTTTAGGTTGCATTTGTTGCAATGTTTACATATGGTAGGTTGCTTGTGTCATGTGCTAACCCATGAGCAATCTACATGGTTTAATTAGTGTGTAGGAAAGCTACACTTGTTCTTTCATGGTGCATGTTTTCATATATATCTCTTTGCATCATGAGCAAGCTATAGGGTTAGCTTCCCTTTTGTTTTCATAAACAATGTGCATACATTTGGTTGGTGATTTAAACACTAAATGCACACATTTAGGGGGAGCTCATCCTATGGTTTGGTTATGGGACTAACATTGTTTCCAGCTTATCTTATGTGGTCCCTTAGCGACGCGTTCCGGTGCGGTGTTTCATTCTAAGAGAATGCTATTTCACTCTCAATGTGATCTAACATCTCTAAAAGAGTGAATATAGCAATATGAGCTTCATGCTATTGAGTCATGTCCTTGCGAGCTTATGTCTCTATATAAGTTCAAAGGCAATGTACTCATACATTCCTAATCCTTGTGGTGCCCCAAGTGTCTTCTATGTAAGCTTCTTTCAAGTGGTGTCACCTAGTGATATCATTTCCAAGTGGCTCATCTCAATGTGGTGCCAACAAGGTAGAGAGGATCATCCCCCGGAGGTATGCAATGATCAAAAGACTACAAGTGATATCTACAAGTGGTAATGTAACAAGAACCCATTTGTCTTATCTCTTGTCCTTTAAGCTACCTTCTTGCATGATATGCTCTAAGCTTCCTTGTCTTTCAAGTTTGTAGTTGTGCACTTGTTTCTCACTACCCTTGTCTTACAAGTGGTATCCTTTTGTGCACACACTTAGGGGGAGCTTAGTTTGTATCATGTTAGTCTCATGAGCTTGTGATCCACCTTAGTTATTCTCACATGTGGTATCTTCATTGATATCATACATATGGATCATGGTTCATGTGACTTTCTCCCTTGCATTTAACATCTCTCCTTTGAGCTATGTTTGCTAGGTCTTGTTAGTTTCCTTGGACCCTTTGCTTTGGGACTTTTTGGAGATTTTATTCCAAAGGGGGAGAATGTGGGACCAAAGCAAGCTTGTGGCTTAAGCTTACAAGTGGTTTCAAGGATACTTACAAGTGGTTTAAAGGATATGAGACCAAAGGGGAGAATGTGAACATGAAGATCAAAAAAGGGGAAGTTTAATCTAGGGGGAGTTTGGGTGATGGTAAGCATCCAAGCAAGTGTAAGTGGTTCTAATTTTGTCAATTTTCTCAAAATTATGCTTGCTTTGGTTGTGTTGTCATAAATCACCAAAAAGGGGGAGATTGTAGTGAACATGGCCTCATATGCCATTAGTTCGAGTTTGGTTTTGGTGATTCATGACAACATGATCGTTGGGACTAACCTTATTGTCCTAGCATGTCTTTGTAGACATTTCTAGGTTCCAAGGATGCAAGAAAACTACATGCAAAAATGAGGAAAACAAGGGTCAAAACCGAGCAAGAAAAGGAAAAGAAAAGACACCGTCGGATGAACCGACGGTCCCTCAAATACAAGCGTCGGTGCAATCGCCGGACGAGTTGGTGCACAGGGTCAAACCCTAGGTACCGTTGGATGAACCGACGGTCCATTATTTAGTAGCGTCGGACGAGTTGTACAGGAAGAGCAAGGAAGACAGTAGCACCGGATGATCCGACGGTCTGAGTGGGGACGACCCTGTCGGTCTATCCGACGCTCAGTTTGAATTTGTACAGAGACGCGCCAAGACAAAGCCTTCGCACCGGATGATCCGACGCACCGTCGGTGCATAGCGTCGGAGCAGTTGTGTCAGAGAACCTCAACAACCAAGTGACGTGGGAGGGGCACTGGATGAACCGACACCCTGGAAAATATAGCGTCGGATCATCCGACGGTACCTTTTTCAGTGGACTTAAGCCAACGGCTAGTTTGATGCCTTGGGCTATTTATACCCCCTCCACTCACCCATTTGAGGTTGCTGGATTGTGTGGAAGTGCAGAGGAGTTCAAGACACATTGAAGATCATATCCAAACTATGACGTCCCAGGTTTTTAATTAACGCCATTAACGCTATTGACCGGATCAGCCGAGTCAAACCTGCCGACCCTGGTCAAACCTAGGTCAACCTGGGTCATCACCTCGAAAACCTCACCGACAAACTCTATTAGACCCCTTGATCAAGTCTACACACACCCCTGGTCAACCCTTGGTCAAAGGCACGGTCAAACCCCGCTTAAACATTGATGTCGGCGAATGTCATCCGGAACTTTTGCCGCGTTCTCCAATCTTCACCTAAACACTTCAAAATCTACCTAAATAAAAGTTGTCCAGTTTTTCGAGGGACACAACTTTTATGTTGGATGGCATTTCAAATTTTGAGCGGAAAAGGGTGAAAAACTTGGTCAAGCTCAGTTTTCATCGTTCATCGCCACTGCGTAACCCCGACTTTGCTTCGCGTTCCTGCCCAAACCGTCGAGAAAAACACTATACGGCCTTTGTAAAAGTTGTAGAGGGGAGTGAGATCTACAACTTTCCTATTCACCACTTTGTGCACTTCTATTCAACTTTTTGGAGAAAAACGTAGTCAAAATCACGTTGACCGGCTGAAAACCAGCGCGGACGCGCTCTGGAGCGCCGCGGCGCGCCGGCACTCGCCGGCTTGGTCCGCGCCGCGCGCCGTGCTCCGGCCGGGCGCGCCCGCCTCGGTGTCCGTGCGACTCGCTCCCCATCGCCTCGAGGTCGGGGTCGTGGTCCCCCTCGCGCCGCCGTCCTTGGAACGCGAGCCGCATTTACCGCGTCGTATTGCGCCGTACGGCGAGCTGCGTATTGCCCGGCGGTCCGTCGTCCGCTCCTCCGCTAGGCGCGCACCGCCAAGGTCCACGCGCGCCCTCCGAGGCAATCGGCCCACATCGCGAGACTCCCGGAAGCCCCGCTCCCGGCCGCCGCGCCCGCCTTTAAAGGCCGCGCACCGACCGCCCGCGCACGACCCCTGCACACCGGCGTCCTGTCGTGCGCCCGTTCCCGAGCACCCCCCTCCTCTAGCTCCTGTCGCCCAGTCCAGTGCCTCCCTTGCAGCTACACATGGTCCCTACGACTTTCCCAGCACCACCGCGCCCCCTGCCAGGCCGGGTACCGCCGGACAGAAGGCCGCCGCGGCCGTGCCTCCCCGGGCACACCGGCGGCCGCCCGCCCCGGTGCTCCCCCACCCATCTACGGCCACAAACCGGTCTATGGTGAGCCCCTCAACCTTCTCCACCCATCCCCCGGCCGATTCCCCCACCGGAATGGCTCAATTCCGGCGAGCCGCGACGCCATCCATGGCTAGGGACAACATTGTGTCTCTTCCATTAATTCCAGGGTGCTTTTCGTGAACCAGGGACCTATTCGCGATAGAAACCGAAGTTTCAGGGACCTGCCGGTAAAACCTTGTCTTAAATAGTAAATGAGTTTTTCTCGCAACTTTGAAAATTCGTATAAAATCGTAGAGAAATCAAAAAAATACAAACCCAATTTGGTTGCATCCGATGTGAATTATCCTACAACTTTTGTTATTCTTGCTCGAAAGTTGTTTCCTAATATGTTTGGCATGAAAAACAGGAATGTGAAAAACCTAGATCTGCCATAACTCAAAATATATAAATCCTTTGTGTCCAATTTTTGGATATGTTGTGTGCTAGGTTATTCCTAGCTCATGTACCAAATATTGCACAAAGTTATATTGTAAATATTTTTATAAAAATTGTTTTCCATTTCTACAGAATCTATCCAAATGATTTTTGTAGCTCCAAATGATTAAGTTTTTGTGCCGAACTTCTGCATGCTATCTTTTTATGCCAAAGTGCACCTTTGGTGAATTAATCACAATTTTATAATTATCAGAAATATTTATTCTTGAAATATGCTTGTTTTTTTGTAATTGCATAAGTCAAGTTTCATAATAGTTCTAGGTGTATAGGTTGCATTCCTAGCTTAGGTTTGGACCATATATCATGTGTGAGAAAGTTGGAATCATTTTGATGTGTATTTAGTTTTGTATGCATTTCTCATGTTTGGGTGACTAGCTTTTGTTATTTTCGATATAATTGAATTCATAGCTTTCCTAAGAGTGCATGTGTGTGCAGTGGATTGTATAGGTATGGAAATGCCTCATAACACATCCCATTGAAGTTTATTAAATTATTTTATGAATAAAAGCTATGGAAGCCTATTAAAGCTTAATCTTCAGTTAAATAAGAAAAACCTCAACTACACATATGAAGACCCTATGTGTGTGATGTAAATCATTTTAAAATGATCAATATCAACCCCTTGTTGTTTGTGAAAGATAAATTATTTTATTCACATAAAATATGTACACAACCTTTATAAAAATAAATAAATAAATAGTAAAGCACCGTGAGAAATGGTTTAATAGAAAGGTTATGCCAAGGTGTGTTTGTTAAGGTGAATATGGCCAACCATACTCTTCATGGTTGTCATATGTTGTTTATAATTAATTAAATTAAAGATCGTCAATTAAATCTTGCATTTTCATCCTCGTGTAGATCTCCCGAGCGGTAGCGGTACGCGTGTGCCGGAAGGAGGAGACGGAGGAGCTGACGGAGACGTGCACCACGTCGTTGTAGAGCAAGACCTGGACCAAAGTCCAGAAGGGCCCAAGGCCAACCTTGCCATCAAAGGCAAGCCCCGGATCATTAACCCTATTTTTGAAATTTATGCAACTATCGTTGCTATGATTGAGCATTTATGTTTCAGGAGTTGATTTGAAACCCTAGATGCATGATCCCCAGGTACCTATGTTCTTTTACTTGTACGCTAGGTCGATAGCTGCTATGCTATAGGACCCGGTAGAAGTCGAGTGATGTTCGTCACTCACGAGAATAGGTTCTTATGTTGGAATCATAAGATCTTTATAAATGGATTGCTCATGTGGTAAGAGCATGGGATTTGGGCTCCGGTCCAGTGGCTTTCGTGGGCTAAGCTTTTGAACGTACTAAACACTTGCCGGGAATGGGACCGGTAAGCCTAGTACCCGATTGACGCGTAAGGGAACCTTTCCCTACCGAACTCCGGGGCACATGTGTCCCCCCCGCTTGCAACAAGTGTGGTACTGCGTGAGTCTGGACGTTCGTGTGGGAGCGATCCAGTAAGCCTTGTACCAAGGAATGTAGGTTCCGCTCCCGAGCTGAAGATCGACGGGAACCGCCTGGTCGGTGTATACCCCGTTTCATTTTTGTCGGACCTTCTTGGGGTATGCATTCTTCCGTGTGTATGGGTCCACCTTGCAAGGTTTGAATCAATCGATTGTCGGCCTCTCACCGTTATCCGAGACTGCTTAATCAACTGGCCATGATATCCCATAATGATGGAACTCGAGGAATATCGTTGTATGAATTAATTGCAAAAAAAATTCTTGATTGAATTAGATGGCACATTTAGAAATGTAATCAACTAGAACTTGTGCTAAAAGATTGAAAGTAAGGATCTACTCTTAGTAGCTGTTCAGCAAATGAAACTCCACCGGCCAAAAGCTTTTCATGTCTAGAGTTTGGTGATGTAGTTATCACCCGACGGTTAAGTCTTGCTGAGTATTAGTATACTCAGCCTTGCTTTAAAACTTTTGTTGCAGGTATTGTTGACCGGGAGGGTGACGACAAGTGATGACATCACAGATGGCCTCCTGTGATGTTTACCGTTGCGATAGTTTAATTTATTTCCGCTGTTTTCAAACTCTGAACCTTTACCCCATGTCATGAACAATAGTTTTTAATGAATTATTTCAACTCGTGTTGTACTCTGGACTCACCTTCACGTGAGTTTTAATGCATATGTCAATCCTCTGTTTGAATTCCAAGTGATTTACCGGGCGTTAACTCGGCAACTAACGACAGGATGATACTTTACTATTGCTTAAGGGCCAAAGTGGATCGGTCTTAGGCGATAGTATGGTATTTTCCTGGGCGGGTTGTCATAGCTGATATCAGAGCGATTATATGCACCAGAGCTTAATTAACAACCTTAATCACAGGATTTTTGAATAAAAATTACCAAGATTGTGTGGATTTGCAAAACGCGCTGGTTCGTTAAGGATGAAATAGACCGAGAGGCCCTAGAGGGAATTTTGGGTTTCTTTCAGGTAGCTTATTAATCTATGGTTTATTTTGCTAACTTCCAGCACATTTTACTTTATGTCAGACTTACATTCTTGCACAACCAAACTAGATGAGCCACGTGTTTCATACGTGTGCTGTACCGCATCACGGGAATTGCGAGGGTTGATGGAGTGATCCATTCCACGGATCCCATCTTCGCGTCTAGTCATGAGTTGTGTTGTCGCCACGTGTTTTATACGTGTGCATTCCGCATGTCGAATATGCGAGGCAAGGATACACTCCATTCAAACGGAGGGTGTCTGAGGTTGGACGCTGTCCATGTAGCGGCTTAACGCATGGGTGCCGTTTCTATAGTGAACGATAATGTATGTGGACGCTTTCATGAGTGCTGGCATGAAAGGTTCGTTGTGTTCTATGATCTTCTGCAGGTACACTAACCACGTTCGTAAGTCGCTAAGCGAGTACCGATAGTCTCGACTAGTTATTACAGGGAGAGACGTAATTATTGCCTTGCCATCGGCACTAACGCCGATTTTTGGCTTAATTGCTTGGTGAGGACGAATAGGTCGTTCTTGTATCATGATAAAAACCTGCTGAATAATAACACGATCACATGTGTTGTTTTCCTTAAGTAATATTCTAATAACAACAATAACAACCTTTAAACCGAATCTAAAGTGTTGTTGGACCGTGTAGTCGACCCTGTTGTCGTGACCTCTTCTCAGACCTTTCTGCAGAGTTTCCGTATAGGTGATCTACAACCAAGTGCTCCCTATCTATCCAAATCCTTGTCGAGAAATCTTTTCACGATCATAGGTTTTCAAATCTCAAGCTATGCTTAGATAGTAAACCTAGGTCTTGCCGTCTTTCCGGAACACGTCACTCCGAATCTTGCACCTTTGTTCCTGACTCACCCGGTTTGGTCTCATGAACCTACTGAGTTGCCGGAAAAATTTGAACATTTTGGGAACTTTGGTTTTGGAATGTTGGAAATTGTCATTTCGATGCAGTGTAACTGTCTCGAGTCTGACTATTTGGTCAATTTGAGTTTTCGTCGTACATGTTCTACTTGTTGAACAAGCTTACGAATGTGTAACTTATGAAAACTCGAATTTTTCAGATGGTGGGCTCGACACGCAGCACTCCGAATGGTTTCGGTGATTCTAGTGGCTGCAACCAGCCGCCACCACCGTTGGACCCGACAATAGTGGCTACTCAAATCGAGTTGATGCGCCAAATTCTTCTATACCGCAAAGCAGCAATCCCGGCGGCCCCATTGGAATCGGATTAATGGCCAAGGTCAAGTAACCGAGTACAAGCACTTTCTGGATATGAATCCTCCCAGTTCAATGGGACGGAAGAACCCTTGGATGCTGATGCCTGGATTCGGGCCATTGAAGCCATGTTCGCGGTGTTTACCTTGCCATGTTCAGAAGGACGCAAGGCTAAATTCGCGGCATTGCAGCTTCGTGGTTCTGCTTTAATGTGGTGGGAACACTACAAATCCATGCAACAACCTCAGTATGACATCACTTGGGAAGAATTCAAAAAGGCTTTCAGAGACCATCACCTTCCTAAAGCACTTACCAATAGAAAAATGAGAGAGTTATTGGCTCTCAAGCAAGGGTCAGACACAGTGTACCAATGCACGCGAAGTTTAATAACCTCTGCTAGTATGGAGGATATCATGTGGATACCGACATGAAGAAGATGGAGCTTTTTCGTGAAGGTCCGAATAGTAAAGCGGTCGAATGGCCGAACCCTGGTCAAATTTGACAGCTACCCCATGCTAGTGAATAAGGCTATCTCCCAGGAAGATGCCATGAAGAGAGCCCAAGCCGAGAAGAAAAGAAAGGCTGACTCCATGCCCAATAATGCGTAGTGTTGCAAAATACGCATTATGCGGAAGACTTTCCCAGACTTCCAGCAGGCTTCACAGTCGGAAAGGTTAGTGACTAAGTTGTCCCAGGATCGGACTTAAGAAAATCTTCACCTTCCCAACACTCAACACCCGAGTCCCCAGCCTATTGTACCTAGTCCTAATGGTAGCATTGAGCGTCGTTGTTTCAAGTGTGGTGAACCAGGACACTTCGCTAGGTCATGCCTGCAACTATGCCAGACCAACAGGCGGCACCGGCCAACTCAGCCTAATCAGAGACAAGTTTCCAAACCCATCAACAAGGGCAAGAAGAAGATTGCTCAAGCCAGGAAGGGTAGACTCAGATTCACTTCTGTGGGTGATATTTCAGAGGGAGCACCAGTAATGATGGGCACGTTGGCTATTCGAGGCAAACCCATCCGTGTGTTGTTTGATTCTGGCGCTACACATAGTTTCATGAATGGAAATACGCTGAGCAAAGTAGGACTAAACTCCTGCAACACCAATGACGCATTTACAATTAAAACAGTGGGAGGGAACATCTCTTCCGAGTTGGTGACCAGGGGAGTACTCTTGGAATTAGGAAGCAAAACAATTGACACGGACCTTATCATTTTGGGGTTAGAAGGTATGGATGTCATTCTAGGAATGGACTGGATGAACCGACAATAAGGTAGTACTGGATATTCCAGAGAGAGTGGTAGAGATCAACTCACCAATTGTTGGAGCCACGACTCTATACCTACCTTTCAAAGATGATGGGAATCCTCGTTCTTGTGTGGCAATCACTTATCAGCTGGAAGAAATTCTAGTGGTTTGAGAGTTTGCGGATGTTTTTCCCGATGAATTGCCGGGTATGTCACCCGACAGAGATGTTGAGTTTGTCATCGAACTTCAGCCTGGCACAACCCCTATCTCCAAAAGACCTTACCTTATGCCATCCAAGGAATTAGCAGAATTGAAGAACCAACTTCAAGAGTTGCTAGATAAGGGTTATATTCGCCCGAGTTCTTCGCCTTGGGGTTGCCCAGCTTTATTTGTGAAGAAGAAAGATGGTAGTTTGAGGTTATGTGTGGATTACCGACCTCTCAATGCGGTAACAATCCCCGCATCGATGTTCTTTTCGATCAGTTGGCTGGAGCCAGAGTTTTCTCCAAGATTGATCTTCGATCAGGGTACCATCAAATAAAGATCAGGCCATGTGATATTCCCAAGACAACTTTCTCCACCCGATACGGTCTTTATGAGTATTTGGTAATGTCCTTTGGTCTTACCAATGCACCTGCTTATTTCATGTATCTAATCTCTACTCCTAAAAAGAATGAAGTGGAGACAAAAAGTTGGTCATACTTTTTTCCACTCCCCGAGTGAATCTGCCTTCCCAACCCCGCGTGTCCGGCTCCATGTCTACACCCTGTTTTTTTACCCTTAGGTCTTCGCCCTATATAGGCCACGGCCATTGCCTATCTCTCCGTGCCGCCTCGGCCTCCGCCGCCTCCCCCTTCCCCTCCGCACGTCTCCTCGACCTCCACCGACGCGCCGCCGCCTCCGCGCAATCCGCGACGCAACCATCCGCCACACTGACGACGCGCTCTACCGCCTCCGCGCAATCTGCGACGCACCCGTCCACCATGCCGACGACGCGCTCCGCCGCCTCCCCCTCCGCACGCCACCTTCACCTAATCCCTCATCGCAAATCCTCCTGACCTGCCCCGTGCCGCCGTCTTCCTCGTGAAATCCTAACGCCCCTTCTTACCTTCATCCTCCCTACCTCAACCACCGGTGAGAACGGAGCAACACATGCGGAATTTGTGGGGATGGCCGGCGGTAGGGACTGCCGGCGTGGGCGGCGGACGCGGGGATGCGCCGGCGGCGGACGCAGGATGCACGGCCGGCGCGTTACCTCCCCAGGTACACCTCTCTCTCTCTCTCTGAACAACGCCACTGCCTCTATGTGTCGCTGGTTAGCTTGCTACTTTTGTTGTCCCCGTCATTGAGAACCGGAGCTCGAGGAGGAGGTAAGCAACGTCACAGTAATTCTCCTCCCCTGTGATTCATTTTTTAGGGATTCCATCTTTTGTGTAGTCCTACTATTCCATCTTAATTAATCCCCTTTACAAATCAATCTGTACCTACTTATGCAGCTATATCAATTAGTTCATTCTATCTCAGATCCGAATGTACTATCTTATTAATGAAGCATGTCACTAGGTAATTCAGACTTATTTTTATTTATCGCATCTTTTTATACCTGCTACATAGATTGCAAAATGTAACTGATTTGCTCCATAATTAGACTTGTTAGTTGTCCTTTTAGCCATTGGGAAAGATTGGTTGCTCCATGAGGAATTTATATTTGCTTTGGGATACTAGGAAATTCATACATATATTAATTCATTTTTAAGACAGGATTATACCAAAGTCAAAATAATGTGTCAAGTTTCTCGTTCCTATGAGATCGATCAACATAAGCAATGGATTCTGCTGCCACGTCAGGTTACCAAATATGTAGTATTACCAAGATTTGGTCAGAAACTGTAATGGCTGGTAATCATTTGCAATAATAAGAAAGTGCTACAACTGATATATCCACTCTTATATTAGCCTCATTACATTCTATGCTTGTTGATTTCGAAAAGATAGTTCAATTTAACATGTATGCATTTGATCTCAATATGGCAAGAATGCTTGGCATAAGCTTGGTGCTATGTCAGCATGGCTACAAATGAAGCTATGCAGGAGTACAAATTATAATGCAATTGTTCATGAGATATTCTCTAATTAAGCTCCCAAATCAAGCATGGTAAGTTATATATGGCCTTATCAACCATTTTTTGCTGAAGCCTATACAGTAATGCTCATGAGCCATGACAAGTATTTTCGTATATGTACATTGGTCCAGGCAAGGTTTTTGAAATCAGGAGTGCCATTTAAGCTCCTGAAGTTGAGACTGTAATTTTCGATTATGAGTGGATCATGTCATTTTACTTAGTTAATAAAGTCAGTGCACATAGCTTGAATATAATGATGAAGTTCAGTCTGATATTAAAGCAAACCCATTGATTTAGTTCAAAAATAGAAAAACATAAGGGCTGGAGAACTTCTATATGTTTAACATGACTCTGATCAAAATGGATGATTATGTGAGATTTGGTCTTGGCTTTGCCTCATGCGTACAAACAGTCTGGAATCATTGGGTTTTTTCCGCTGTTCTTATGGGAGCATCTTGCAGGTGGGGTTTCAAGTAAGGAAATTTTTCAAATGAACCAAAGGTGAAATATCTATCAGTTAACAATACCAAAGGTGAGATGCCTATCAGTAATTTATTTCCAGCAAACAAACTTGCACATTCTCTATGTATGAATTTTAGAGCTGGTGTGTTAATTATTTGTAGGGTTGTATGTTGGTATTGATCAGAATTTATTTTGCTGCATCACTGACCACAATAACTGAGACACCATCAGTTGCCAATCACACATCTACATAAGAGGTGTGTATTATCCTGTTTTGCTGCATGTATGGGACTTTAGGTGTAATCACAATAAGATGAAACTAAAAATTGGATGAGTCAACACATCGAAGGAGGAGTATGTCTATTAGTAGATAATAACAAAATATAATTCCTCCAAATTTGGGCCCTTGGTTAGAAAACCTGCTATCGATTATTTAATTGAACATCAATTTCCTTATGCAAGAGACCAATGAATGTGAATACACCTGATTGCCTTTTGTTATATGACTAAATTGGATTCTTTTTTGTGTCTCTTTTCAGCATGCAATATTCTGGATTTGGTCTGTAAAATAAGCATTCGTTTGCTGGAAATAATGTTGGTGCTTATCCTTTGGTGCTTAGATAATCTTTCCGAGAAGGAAGTATTCTAAATTTGAGGATCAACAAAAAGGTACTATCTTCGACACGCAATTTGTGGGTCAGTTAATTCCTTCTTTCGATAATACTTATACTTTTATTCTACTTCGGGACAACCCAGTTGAGAACTACAAATGAGCATACAAAATTTTCAATGTTGATTCTCAACCAGTATGTTGTTGCTTGCTGCATTCCCAACTTTGGAAACACACATCCCACTACTGTTGTTTACTTAATATTTCTTTATCTAGGTTCATGTTTGTGATTTTTCAGGGCCGACAAACTTAATATTAATGAATGAATGGAATTGGCTACTATTGCCATGTAGAACAATTGGTGAAATCAAAGGAGATATTAATTTAGGCTTTCAGCTCATAGGAAGTCAAGGGGCAAAGGAAATCAAATGGACACAACAAACTGAAGACTCGCGCCAACTAGACTTGAATATTAAAAGCGGATATACATGACCTCTCCTCTAGAGGAATGCCAACATGTGATCTAGATTTGAAAATCAATAGATTTTATTCAAGAAGCTGATAGTTTTTTTGGGAAGTTAACTCTTTTGCTATCAAGCTATTTCTTTCCTGTGGCTACTGAGTATGCTTGTTCACAGTTTACAAAAATTGCCTTTCTATTAATGTAAAAATCTGTCGAAAGAAATTTATGAATAGATTTGGGTATTGTTTGTGAATGAATTTGGGTGTTGTCTGATACTCTGATTCCGATTTCCCTATTTTCATGATCCAAGAATATACAATTACCAAAGCTAAATGTCCAAACACATTTATTGGACAATGTAATATATGTTGTAGAAACATAACCGATATGCTCAGAAAATGCCTTAAGTTTTGAGTTTGTAAAAGTAAATATTTCAGATGATAATGTTTGATGCTTAAATGAAATCTATTTTGCCCGTAGCAACGCACGGGCACGGTCCTAGTGAACTCCGTATTCATGACGGAGCTGGACAAGTTTGTAGTGGTATTCATTGATGACATCTTAATCTATTCCAAGAATGAAGAAGAACATGCAGAACATCTTCGAGTTGTTTTGCAACGTTTGCGAGATCACAAACTTTATGCAAAGTTCTCCAAATGTGAATTTTGGTTAGATAGTGTGAAATTTTTGGGGCACACTATTTCCAAGGAAGGAATATCGGTGGATCCTAGCAAAGTACAAGAGGTTATGGATTGGAAACCACCCAAGACCGTACATCAAATCCGAAGTTTTCTGGGTTTAGCAGGCTATTATCATCGTTTCATTCCGGATTTTCTAGGATCGCTAAACCTATGACTGAACTATTAAAGAAGGGAGTTAAGTTTGTGTGGAGCAAAGATTGTGAAAAAGCTTTCCACACATTGAGGCAACATCTGACTACAGCCCCAGTGCTAGTGCAGTCGGATAATTCTAAACCGTTTGAAGTCTTTTGTGATGCTTCGGGCACTGGTCTCGGTTGTGTTCTTATGCAAGAAAATTGAGTCATTGGCTATGCCTCACGATCACTCTGACCCCATGAAGTGAATTACCTGACCCATGATCTTGAGTTAGCAGCGGTTGTTCATGCTCTCAAGATCTGGAGGCATTATCTTATGGGAAACCGTTGTCATATCTTCACCGATCACAAGAGTCTTAAGTATATCTTCACCCAATCAGAATTGAATATGAGGCAGAGAAGATGGTTGGAACTGATAAAAGACTATGACCTAGAAGTACACTATCATCCCGGAAAAGCCAATGTTGTTGCAGATGCGCTTAGCCGAAAGGTTCACTGCAACTGCTTAACCGTGGAGTCGTATAGTGAGACTTTGTGTGAAGACTTGAGGAAGCTCCGATTGGAAATTGTGGAGCAAGGAAATTTGAATGCTATCTCAGCTGAGTCCAATCTATATGACAGAATCGTTTTGGCTCAACTCAGTGATGAAGGTGTCCAGCTAATCAAACAGAAATTAGCGGAAGGAGACCCCAAATATAGTTGTTTCCGTAAGGATGCAAATGATGTGGTGTGGTTTGAGCAACGTCTCGTAGTTCCTGTTGATCCAGAACTCCGAAAGGAAATTTTCGACGAAGCTCATCTGTCCAAATTCTCTATTCACCCCGGGAGCACCAAAATGTATCAAGATTTGAGGAAAAACTTTTGGTGGTCAAACATGAAGGTAGACATAGCCAAATATGTGGCAGAGTGTGATACCTGTCATCGAGTCAAAGCCAGCCATTTGAAATCAGCCGGTGTGCTTCAACCGTTGACCATACCTTTGTGGAAGTGGGATGACATAAGTATGGATTTCATTGTGGGTTTACCCCTGACTGCCAGAAAGAAGGATTCCATCTGTGTTATAGTGGACCGATTGACCAAGACTGCTCATTTCATCGCAGTGCACACCACTTACTCCATTCAACATTATGCAGAACTCTATATCGATCAAATTGTGCGCTTGCACGAGATTCCCAAGACCATTGTTTCTGATCGAGGTACTCAATTTGTGGCTCGTTTCTGGGAACAATTACATGAATCTTTGGGAACCAAATTGATTCGTAGTTCAAGTTATCATCCTCAGACCGATGGTCAGACCGAGCGAGCCAATCAAATTGTGGAAGACATGCTGAGAGCAAGCATCATGCATTTTGATAAGAGTTGGGACAAGTGTCTATCTTTGGCAGAATTCTCTTATAATAATAGTTATCAAGCCAGTTTGAAGATGGCACCATTTGAAGCTCTTTATGGCCGAAGGTGCCTAATTCCTTTGAATTGGTCAGAAGCCGGAGAGCGAACGCTCTTTGGTCTAGATTTAGTTAAAGACGCAGAAGAGAAGGTGGAAGTGATCAGGGAAAACTTGAAGTTGGCTCAAATGAGACAAAAGAGTTACCATGACAAAGGGACAGCACCCCGACACTATGACGTGGGTGATTACGTATACCTCAAGGTTTCACCGACCAAATGTGTACAAAGATTTGGCGTCAAAGGGAAATTAGCCCCACGGTATATTGGCCCATACGAGATCATCGAGGTATGTGGACCAGTCGCTTATCGTATCCGACTTCCGGATCGATTTGCGGCTGTGCACAATGTGTTTCATGTAACACAATTGAAGAAAGGTGTGAAAGTACCCGAGACAGAAGTGATCACAGAAGCGAACGCTTGGATCGAGCCAGATCTTTCAGTGGTCGAGCATCCGTTGAGAGTGCTAGATCAAAAAGAAAGACAAACTAGGAGACATACCGTGAAGATGTACAAGATACAATGGAGTCACCATACTGAAGGAGAAGCGACGTGGGAGACCGAGCATTTCCTCAACACCAAGTATCCGGGTTTTCTTCAATCGCGAAACAGTAAGAACCTTACCCCTACCTTTGTCTTTAATTTCCGAATCTCAGGACGAGATTCCTTTTAAGGGGGGTAGGCTGTGACGTCCCAGATTTTTAATTAACGCCATTAACGCTAATGACCGGATCAGCCGAGTCAAACCTGCCGACCCTGGTCAAACCTAGGTCAACCTGGGTCATCACCTCGAAAACCTCACCGACAAAACCCTATTAGACCCCTTGACCAAGTCTACACACACCCGTGGTCAACCCTTGGTCAAAGGCACGGTCAAACCCCGCTTAACCATTGATGTCGACGAATGTCATCCGGAACTTTTGCCGCGTTCTCCAAATTTCAGCTAAACACTTCAAAATCTACCAAAATAAAAGTTGTCCAGTTTTTAGAGGGACACAACTTTCATGTTGGATGGTATTTCAAATTTTGAGCGGAAAATGGTGAAAAACTTGGTCAACTGCAGTTTTCACTGTTCATCAGCACTCTGCAGAACCCCGACTTTGCTTCGTGTTCCTGCCCAAACCGTCGAGAAAAACACTATACGACGTTTGTAAAAGTTGTAGAGGGGAGTGAGATCTACAACTTTCCTATTCACCACTTTGCGCACTTCTATTCAACTTTTTGGAGAAAAACGCAGTCAAAATAGCGTTGACCGGCTGAAAACCAGCGCGGCCGCGCTCCGCAGCGCCGCCGGCGCGCCGGCGCCCGCCGGCGTGGTCCGCGCCGCGCGCCGTGCTCCGGCGGCCGCGCCCGCCTCGGCGTCCGTGCGACTCGCTCCCCATCGCCTCGAGGTCGGGGTCGTGGTCCCCCTCGCGACGGCCATCCTTGGAATGCGAGCCGCATTTACCACGCCGCATCGCGCCGTACGGCGAGCCGCGTATCGCCCGGCGGTCCGTCGTCCGCTCCTCCCGCCGGCACGCCCGCCATGGTCCGCGCGCGCCCTCCGAGGCGGCCGTCCCACATCGCGGCACTCCCGAAGCCCCGATCCCGCCGCCGTGCCCACCTTTCAAGGCCGCGCACCGACCGGGCCGCGCACGGCCCCCGCACGCCGGCGTGCCGCCGTGCGCCCGTTCCCGAGCACCCCCGTCCTCTAGCTCGTGTCGCCCAGTCTAGTGCCTCCCTCGCAGCTCCACACGGTCCCTACGACTTTCCCAGCACCACCGCGCCCCCTGCCAGGCTGGGTACCGCCGGACAGAAGGCCGCCGCGGCCGTGCATCCCTGGGCGCCGCTGGCCGGCCGCCCACCGGTGCTCCCCCACCCATCTACGGCCACAAACCGGTCTATGGTGAGCCCCTCAACCTTCTCCACCCATCCCCCGACCGATTCCCCCACCGGAATGGCTCAATTACGGCGAGCCGCGCCGCCATCCATGGCTAGGGACCACATTGCGTCTCTTCCATTAATTCAATGGTGTTTCTCATGAACCAGGGACCTATTCGCGATAGAAACCGAAGTTTCAGGGACCTGCCAGTAAAACCTCGTCTTAAATAGTAAATGACTTTTGCTGCAACTTTGAAAATTCGTATAAAATCGTAGAAAAATCAGAAAAATGCAAACCCTATTTATTTTGGATCTGTTGTGAATTATTCTACAACTTTTGTTATTCTTGCCTGAGCTGTTTCCTAATATGTTTGGCATGAAAAACAGAAATGTGAAAAACCTAGATCTTCCATAACTCAAAATATATAAATCCTTTGTGTCCAATTTTTGGATATGTTGTGTGCTAGGTTATTCCTAGCTCATGTACCAAATATTGCACAAAGTTATATTGTAAATATTTTTATAAAAATTGTTTTCCATTTCTATAGAATCTGTCCAAATGATTTTTGTAGCTCCAAATGATTAAGTTTTTGTGCCGAACTTCTGCATTCTATCTTTTTATGCCAAAGTGCACCTTTGGTGAATTAATCACAATTTTTATAATTATCAGAAATATTTATTCTTGAAATATGCTTGTTTTTCTTTGTAATTGCATAAGTCAAGTTTCATAATAGTTCTAGGTGTATAGGTTGCATTCCTAGCTTAGGTTTGGACCATATATCATGTGTGAGAAAGTTGGAATCGTTTTGATGTGTATTTATTTTTGTATGCATTTCTCATGTTTGGGTGACTAGCTTTTGTTATTTTCGGTATAATTAAATTCATAGCTTTCCTAAGAGTGCATGTGTGTGTAGTGGCTTGTATAGGTTTGGAAATGCCTCATAACACATCCCACTGAATTTTATTAAATTATTTTATGAATAAAAGCTATGGAAGCCTATTAAAGCTTAATCTTCAGTTAAATAAGAAAAACCTCAACTACACATATGAAGACCCTATGTGTGTGATGTAAATCAATTTAAAATGATCAATATCAACCCCTTGCTGTTTGTGAAAGATAATTTATTTTATTCACATAAAATATGTACACATCCTTTATAAAAATAAATAAATAAATAAATAAATTGTAAAGCATCGTGAGAAATGGTTTAATAGAAAGGTTATGCCAAGGTGTGTTTGTTAAGGTGAATATGGCCAATCATACTCTTCATGGTTGTCATATGTTGTTTATAATTAATTAAATTAAAGATCGTCAATTAAATCTTGCATTTGCATCCTCGTGTAGATCTCCCGAGCGGTAGCGGTACGCGTGTGCCGGAAGGAGGAGACGGAGGAGCTGACGGAGACGTGCACCACGTCGTTGTAGAGCAAGACCTGGACCAAAGTCCAGAAGAGCCCAAGGCCAACCTTGCCATCGAAGGCAAGCCCCGGATCATTAACCCTGTTTTTGAAATTTATGCAATTATCATTGCTATGATTGAGCATTTACGTTTCAGGAGTTGATTTGAAACCCTAGATGCATGATCCCCAGGTACCTATGTTCTTTTACTAGTATGCTAGGTCGATAGATGCTATGCTATAGGATCCGGTAGAAGTTGAGTGATGTTCGTCACTCGCAAGAATAGGTTCTTATGTTGGAATCATAAGATCTTTATAAATGGATTGCTCATGTGGTAAGAGCATTGGATTTGGGCTGCGGTCCAGTGGCTTTCGTGGGCTAAGATTTTGAACGTACTAAACACTTGCCGGGAATGGGACCGGTAAGCCTAGTACCCGATTGACGCGTAAGGGAACCTTTCCCTACTAAACCTGGGGCACATGTGTCCCCCTGCTTGCAACAGTGTGGTACCTGCGTGAGTCTAGACGTTCGTGTGGGAGCGATCCAGAAAGCCTTGTACCAAGGAATGTAGGTTCCGCTCCCGAGCTGAAGATCGACGGGAACCGCCTGGTCGGTGTATACCCTGTTTCATTTTTGTCGGACCTTCTTGGGGTATGTCATTCTTCCGTGTGTTTGGGTCCACCTTGCAAGGTTTGAATCAATCGATTGTCGGCCTCTCACCGTTATCTGAGACTGCTTAATCAACTGGCCATGATATCCCATAATTGTGGAATTCGAGGAATATCATTGTATGAATTAATTGCTTGTCCAATTCTTGATTGAATTAGATGGCACATTTAGAAATGTAATCAACTAGAACTTGTGCTAAAATATTGAAAGTAAGGATCTACTCTTAGTAGTTGTTCAGCAAATGAAACTCCACCGGCCAAAAGCTTTTCATGTCTAGAGTTTGGTGATGTAGTTATCACCCGACGGTTAAGTCTTGCTGAGTATTAGTATACTCAGCCTTGCTTTAAAACTGTTGTTGCAGGTGTTGTTGACCGGGAGGGTGACGACAAGTGATGATATCACGGATGGCCTCCTGTGATGTTTACCGTTGCGCTAGTTTAATTTATTTCCGCTGTTTTCAAACTCTGAACCTTTACGCCATGTCATGAACAATGGTTTGTAATGAATTATTTCAACTCGTGTTGTACTCTGGACTCACCTTCGCGTGAGTTTTAATGCATATGTCGATAATCTGTTTGAATTCCAAGTGATTTACCGGGCATTAACCCGGCAACTAACGACAGGATGATACTTTACTATTGCTTAAGGGCCAAAGTGGATCGGTCTTAGGCGATAGTACGGTATTTTCCTGGGCGGGTTGTCACACAAACCATCCATGTGCTTAATTGCTCATCCTTAGACTTTCATATGCTTTTTGCATGTGCTTAGTGCTAGGTTTAGCTTAGAGCTGAGTGAGTGCAAGGTTGTGCCAACCTTGTCAGATGATTCTTGAGTGAATCCAGTTGTGCAAGGTTCGCCGGAAGCCTTGGGGCCTAAGTGGCTCACCGGCAATCGTCATCGACCCTCCGACTTGGTGTGGAGCGGCGAGGACACTTTGTGCGGGGAACGTGGAGACCCCCTTCCTTGGTGGAGAAGCTACTTAGTGGAGGCGGCATCAAGGTGACCAAGGGAGCTTGACAAGTGCCTAAGTGGCTAGCCTTTGTGGCAAGTCAAGTTGGTGCTCTTGGGAGAGACTTGGTGACCGAGAAGCAATACTCTTGTGTGAGTGCTTCAACAACGTGGACAAGGGGTGGCTTAGTGCCTACCGATACCACGGGATAAATCGCGTGTCAAGAGTTTGCTTCCTCTCATCCCCTTTACGTTTCCGCATTTACTCTATTGCAATCTTTCCTTGCCTTTACTTTCCTAGAGTAGTATCATGCTAGGAATGACTATAGGTTGCGAACCTTGTTTTGGGATGGGAGTTTCACATTAGAACAACCTTAGTTGCACATATAGATAGTATGTTCTAGTTTACTTTTGTGTAAAATTAGTGAAGCCGTAGGTTAAGGTTTTAAGTTGCCTAATTCAGCCCCTCCCACTCTTAGGCTAACGAGCATCCGATTCCTTACACTCGCACCTTTTTCTAGATTTTTCAGGATTTACCGACGTTATGCGTTAAGTTTAAGCGGCCCATCGACGACGAGACGCTAATGGTGACTTAGGGAATCTCCAAATCTGTCAAATACTTAGTCCTTCGAAGGTGCTCATAGGGGTAGAGTTTACATATGTGTGTTCATAGGGTGACTGTGCGTTTGCGTTCATGTTGTGAGTGTTGCGTTGTACTGCGTAATTCTTAAAAAAATAGCTTGACATGAAAGACAAACAATTCATACCTATTTCATAAAAATATCCAAGCTTTGTTCAACTTATCTTATTTCGGTTCTTTTTGCTTACCAATCAACACACAATGTATTTTTCTCTCACGGTAAATATGTCTCTCAAATCAGCGGAAGATCCGCAGAACATAGTCCTAATTTAGTGACTTCGTTTCTGCTCCATTGTGGTAATTAAGTAATAAACGCTGAAAAATTGCTCAGCTGCCATCAGAATTTGCTCCATTGTTCTGTTGGCCTCCAAAGTCCAAACTCGCATAGTCGCATCTTACTTAATTCGATCCGTAGCCCATTGAATTTTCACGGTTGTCTAACCTGACACCTCCTCGTATAGCTCCTAAACGAACGCGCGCATTATATTGCCACCTAGCTACAAGAATGAAGGAAAGGTTACGGAGCTAGGTCATATTCAGCAGCGCAAGTTTAGAGCCTACTATGATGCAATTTCAACTTTTCTTGTTTTATTGTAAATAATTAAGTAATTCAGCTAATTGATTTAATAAATGAGAAATTTTATAATACATGTCCTCTACCAATAATCAATCAGAGCCTGTCGACATAGCAACCTGTTCGTTTGGCTGGTGGCTGTTGGCTGATACTGGTTTGTTCCGAGAGAAAATCTTCCGACCGGTTGCTCGTCGGCTGGTTTGTTCTAAGAGAAAATCTTACTCTTTGGTGGTGGTGATAAGCCAAGTGAACGGGGTGAGGCCGTAGTTCTCGTTGGTTTTTACATTTACTCCTCTGGTGCTGCATAGAAAAGTCTGAAACACCCTAACATTGTGATAGCAACTAAAACAAAATTCCATATCAGTGAACGGGGCGAGGCTGTAGTTCTCCTTGGTTTTTACATTTACTCCTCTGGTGCTGCATAGAAAAGTCTGAAACACCCTAAAATTGTGATAGCAACTAAAACAAAATTCCATATCAGTGGTAGGCCTTCCGAATTTTTTCTGGAGTGCAGGCATGCAATAAACTCTACTGAAAGAGCAAACGGAAAATGGGATCTGATCAATGTCGTCGATCGACCCTTCTGATTGAATGAAGCACCTGTGTGTGGCACAGAAGACAAAATGGAACTATATATGCAGAGCTGTGTGATGAGCTATATCTGCAGGCCACATATTCATCGTAGCATCTGTATCGGATCAAAGATTATTGCTTTGGGCTTCAGATTCTGTGTTTCTTTCGGTATTTCAAGTTCCCCAGATGGTAGAGAGGGCATCATACTTTTGCCTGAGCAATATGTGGAGATGCCATTCACCACAGTCCGATCCAATGGATGCCAGAGTTAAAAAGGGGAAAAAGGAGTCAGGCATACTTTTCTTCATAAAAAGTGTTGTCGGTGTTTTAGACCGACAAACACATCAAGAGGTCCTCGAGGTGGTTAAATGTGGCATCGTCAAGATCAGGAGACACGTGTAACAAAATTTATACATACTCGAACCGTAATGTGCGTAATACCCTACGTCATGTATGTTGCGTAGCTCTTTGATTGATGGGGTATTGTTTACAAATTAATGCACATGAGATAGAGGGGTCCATGCCTCGCCTTACATTCTCCGAGCAACAGGTTACAAGTTGGTTTAGGTATAGGGGTTCTAGTCGTACATGTGTAGGAGTACTCTGCATGAGTTCGTACATAGTAAGCTTTCCTATCTGAGTACTAGTCCACCATTATCTTATAGCACACACTGTCTTACACCATTCGAGTAGTCACGGGGCCCACGTAGTAGACCCACGTAGTAATCGGTACTGGACCCGTCTCCTTGGTGAGCCCAAGGATGTATGTACGACAAGCCCAATCGTCCCGAGTTTTTCTCTCGAAGGTCTTCAAAATTACTCTTGGTGTCTTGACATCTTGCGTTGAAAACCATATGGAAAATGCCATATGGAATGTAGTCCCCGAGTCTTAGGTCGATTTGTAGATTCCAGCTGAGGGTTAATCTGAAGTTCTGCCAATCCCATCCCAAAGATCCAGAGAAAAAACCAAAGGACACATGACACGGAGCCCCTGAACCTTTAGTCGAGTACTTCTCTCGAATTGAAGGGTCAATTGACTGCAAAATGCGTCCGTTGTTGATGATCGATGTCTTGAAATCCTCCCAAAGTCCAAAATCCAACATGAGCCCCTGAGGTGCAGAGCATCGTGTAGTGGAAGTTGAAGAGGCCGCCCACACAGTGTTAGTTGCGCGGTTATACATAAGAGGATAACCCCTTAGGGTTTACCATCCACACTTGCTTTCAAGCCATTTGCGAATAGATTTGTTTCCCTGTCAGACGCCGCCGGCACCGCTGCAGTAGATCCGCAAGCGCCGCCACCACCACCCTCGTAGCCCTCGAGCAAATAAGAATGAAGACGCTCATGACCACAAGGATGAAGTCCTCTCCGTTGAAGGCGCAACTATCAAAGAAGAGAGCCTGAGAGGAGCAGGGTGACGCGGGGCTATCATCGCCCTACCCTACTTCGTCGGACCTGAAGAAGGCGTGGAAGAAGTCCAAGTTGAAGACCGATGACATCTTGTGATAGATACCGAAACTGCTGTCGGTACAAAGATGGTCAGATCTTCACGACAGCAGGTCACGAACAAAATAACTTGCAAAGGTAGCGGAGATAACTTGCTGTAAAATAGCGGATAACTAGTTTTATACCTGCCAAGGTTGGATGCGACCAAGCGATGGAGAAAGAGGCACCGAAACCAGGAAGCCTTCAACTCGATCTCCGAACGACCGCAGAACCACAACCGGAGCTAATGCACACAAGGCGAGGCAGCCGTACTGGAACTCGCAAAGCACTAACTAGTGGATCTCAGAGAGATCTCTTCATAAGTCCAAGTAGAACAAGAATAAGGGTTGAGTAAGACACTCGGCAGCTCGGCTGCAATATCACTGGAATAATCTCAATTCATCAAAAGTTGTTTTTAGCTTACACATAAAGGGATATTTATATTAGAAACAAATCTCTAAGATAGATGTGAACTGAAGGAGCCACGTGGGAATGTGGAAGGCTAACTGGCTTAAGCATTCTCAAGTGGTCTTCAGTTCCCGCACGTCTTCTGGGATTCTGAGTGGTCTTCAATGTTTTGATCATAACTCTAACTAGGAACATCCAAATGACGTGGGACCAGTTGCATTGGAAAAATAATTTGATAACCTTTCACACCGTGCATAGTATGCATCACGAAATATTGTATAATGATACATTTTTGCACAGGAACTTGGACATTAGGCTGAATGTTGATCTTCTGACCAATCTGCACCGAAAGCACTCGGCTGCCAAGCTGGAAGCTCTAAACCACTCGACACTTTGTAGTATTAGAAAGTTGACTTCAAGATCTTTCCAACATGTACTCATGGGCTTTCATAGCTTCTAGGAATCAAAAGATATGACTGATTCTTCGTGACAGTTCTGCGAGGCCGAACTGACTCGACGTGGATCTTCTTTATGGTTCACTCTTGGTGTGTCCTTGTCATCCTCCTTAGTGAACTTGAGTAATAGAAACATGAACTATTTAGGAAGTATATAATTCTTGTTTCATAAATGGAATTTCACAAAGTAGCGCGTGCACCTCTTGATGTAGCCTTTTAGCTCGACTACACGTAATTGGTCCATCAAAGGCATGAACTGGTGCAGCTTGACTTGAAAATTGTTCCATCTTGCTTGATGTAGTTGGTATACTTGGTGGTGTGCTTGGCGCGGTCATATCATCCCTCCCCTTCAAAAAGAGTCGTCCTCGACTCTTCTAATCCAAAGAACGGAGGAAGGTCGGAGACATTGAAGCTAGTACTAACACCATAAGTATTGGGCAGATCGATCTCATAGGCATTGTCATTGATCTTGCGTAGCACCTTGAATGGTCCATCAATGCGAGGGTGCAATTTGCTCTTGCGTTGTTCTGGAAAATGATCCATCCAAAGATGCACCCAAACCAAATCTCCTGGTTCAAACAACATTTTGCGTCGACCCTTGTTGGCACGCTTCTCATATATGTGGGTCATCTTCTCAATATTTGCACGAGCCCTATCATGAAGGCTCTTGACAAACTCAACTCATTTACTTGCATCAAAGTTCTCATGTTCCTGCATAGGCAAAGACATAAGATCTATGGGAGTAGTGGGTTTGAACCCATATACAATTTCAAATGGACAAAATTTGGTAGTAGAATGAACCACCCTGTTATAAGTAAACTCAACATGTGGTAAACTTTCTTCCCAAAGTTTTAAATTCTTTTTAAGGACAACTCTCAAAAGCATTGATAAGGTTCGATTCACAACTTCAGTTTTTCCATCAGTTTGTGGGTGGTATGTAGTGGAAAATAACAAACGAGTCCCAAGTTTACCCCACAAAGTTTTCCAGAAATAACTCAAAAATTTTGTATCTCAATCAGAAACAATAGTGCGTGGCACTCCATGTACTTCTTTGAAAAACAATTCAGCAATATGCGAAGCGTCATCACTTTTGTGGCAGGGAATAAAATGTGCCATCTAGCTAAAACGATCAACCACAACAAAAATTGAATCCCTTTCCCTTTTGGTCCTTGGTAACCCAAGAAAAAAATCCATTGAAATGTCCTCCCAAGGTGCATTAGGGATAGGAAGAGGAGTATATAAACCATGAGGGTTCAGACGAAACTTAGCTTTGTGGTAGTTTTCGCAACAGAGGACATGCCTCGCCACATCTCTTCGCATTTTCGGCCAAAAGAAATGATCAGCCAGCAGTTGCTCTGTCTTCTTGGGACCAAAATGTCCCATAAGACCACCTGCATGAGCTTCCTGCACTAGCAAATTTCGAACAGAGCAATCTGGAATGCATAGTTTGTTAGCTCGAAATAAAAATCCATCATGCTTATGATATTTTCCCCATCCTTTGCCATCACAACACTTGGAATAAGGTTCAGCAATATAAGAATCACTTGCATATAATTCTTTTATACTTCTAACTCAAGAATTTTACCATCAAGTTGAGTTATCAAAGCATGACGTCGAGACAAAGCATCAGCGACAACATTTTCTTTTCCTTTCTTGTATTTGACAATATAAGGGAACGACTCAATAAATTCACACCCTTTAGCATGTCTTCTATTCCGTTTTAGTTGTCCCTTAAGATGTTTCAATGATTCATGGTCAGAATGTATCACAAATTTTTTAGGATAAAGGTAGTGTTGCCGAGTTTCCAAACTTCAAACAAGAGCATATAATTCTTTATCATAAACCGAGTAATTCAAAGTTGGACCACTTAGCTTTTCACTAAAGAATGCAATTGGTCTCTTTTCTTGCATTAGCACGCCTCCAATCCCAACTCCACTTGCATCACATTCAATCTCAAATGTCTTGCTGAAATCCGGAAGTGCAAGGACTGGGGCTGTTGTAAGCTTCATTTTCAGTTGTTCAAATGCCTTCTATTGTGCTTCTTCCCATTTGCAAGGTACTTCTTTCTTGGTTAGCTCATTGATTGGAGTAGCAATTGTGCTGAAATCTTTCACAAAGCGCGGGTAAAAACCAGCAAGTCCAAGGAAGCTTCTCACTTGGCTCACGTTTTGTGGAGGCGTCCATTTGGGTACAACCTTGACTTTCTCATCATCGACCTCCACGCCGTGTTCTGAAACAACAAAACAAAGAAAAACTACCTTGTCAGTGCAAAAGGTGCACTTCTCAAGGTTAGTGTACAATTTTTGTTCACGCAGGACAACAAGCATGCACTGGATATGTTCAACTTGTTCTTCAAGAGTCTTGCTATAGATTAGTATGTCATCAAAATAAACCACGACAAATTTACCAATGAAATTTCGAAGCACATGATTCATTAGTCTCATAAATGTACTAGGTGCATTGGTTAAACCGAAGGGCATCACCAACCATTCATACAATCCAAATTTTGTTCTAAAGGCTATTTTCCATTCATCTCTTTCTTTCATATGAATCTGATGGTAGCCACTTCTTAAATCAATTTTAGTGAAAAAATTAGCACCACTAAGTTCATCAAGCATATCATCTAAGCGAGAAATGGGATACCTATATCTTACAGTGATGTTGTTAATGTCTCGGCAATCCACACACATTCTCCAAGATCCATCTTTTTTAGGTACTAAAAGAACAGGGACATCACAAGGTGAAAGACTTTCCTTTACATACCCTTTCTTGATTAATTCCTCCACTTGTTTCTGAATTTCTTTTGTCTCCTCTGGGTTGGTGCAGTATGCAGCCCGGTTCGGGAGTGACGCACCAGGCACCAAGTCGATTTGATGCTCGATCCCTCTCTTCGGTGGCAGCCGTGGTGGTACTTCGTCCGGAAAGACATCTTCATATTCCTGCAATACATTCAAAATAGTACTCGGTAGAGTAGAGGGTAAGGAGTTAGTAGAAGGAAAAGTGTCCTTGTACAGGAGTACAAAGAACATGGCATTGGGTTCACTCAATTCTTTTAGATCCCCCCTCCTAGCCATCATTACTAAGCCCTCTTTTCCCGAGTTCTGGGTTCTTTGCAGCTGTGGGGTTTTATGCGGTTGTGGAAACTCTCCCTCACTAGTTTTGTGGATCACTCTCAAGTGGTTCTCACTCTCTCGCTGTTTCTTCTTTATATCATCCTTCAAAATTTCTTCCGATGTCAAAGGAAGCAAAGAAATTCGCTCTCCTTTATACACAAAAGACAGCTTGTTGGTCCTTCCAAAAAATCTGTACATCACGATCATATAACCATGGTCGTCCTAGCAGCAACTGGCACGCTTGCATAGGCACCACGTCACACTCCACTTGATCATTATATTTACCAACAGAGAATGGTACAGTCACAATATGACTGACACGCAGCGCACCACAATCATTAAGCCATTGCATCTTGTATGGACTAGGATGTCGCCTTGACTTCAACCCCAATCTATCCACCAACTCTTGGCTAGCAATATTGTTGCAGCTGTCATTATCAACAATGATGCGACATAGTTTATCTTTGATCAGCCCACGGGTGTGGAACAAATTCTGTCGCTGCCCATTTTCTTCTTTCTCTGCTATGACACTAAGCACTCGAAGAGAAATAAAGCAATTATGTTCTCCTTTTTCAGGCTGAATCTCACTTTTGTCATGATCAGATTCTTCATCGAATTTTGGTCCATCATCTTCTGGATCACTTTCAGACTCCCATTCTCCCTTGTCATTCACAATCATAGTTCTTCTACTCGGACATTGAGTAGCAATATGTCCACGTCCGTGGCATTTGTGACACACAATTTCTCTACTCTGAGAAGAAGATGTGGCACCTGATGAATGGGTTTGGGCTGCTGAATTCATTGTAGATCGCTGTTGATTTGCAGGAGATGATGTCGAAGAAACCACCATCTTTGAAAGAACATTGGACGAGGAGGGCCTCGCTGCAATACCTTGAGACCGACCCCACCAAAAGAAGTATTGGACATTTGCTTACTCCACAGGGCTGCTATGTAATGATTACCATAAGATCTTCCATGTGCCTCTTGCTGAATTTTTCTCTCAGTGCGCTTAGCTTGATCAACGAGATCTTGCAATGTACGATAGGGAAACATCTCAACAAAACCAGAAATTTCTTCATTGAGACCACCCAAAAATCTGGCCATCTTTGACTCTGGATCTTCTCTAATTTCAGCACGCACTAGTAGCAGTTCCATCTCCTTATGATATTCATCAACCGATCTTTTTCCTTGCTTCAACACTTGCAACCTATTGCGAAGGTCACGTTGATAGCTTGAGGGAACAAAACGCCTCCTCATTACTCGCTTCATTTCTACCCAAGTATTAATATATCCAAAACCCAAATCAAGTTGATTCTCATGCACTTGATTCCACCAAGTGAGAGCATATCCTGAGAACTCAATCGAAGCAAGATTCACACAACGCTGATCTTAAAGATTATGCACCCTGAAGATTTGGTCACATTGTTCAACCCACTCAAGATACTCATCCGCACTCTCCTTGCTGGTAAACTTTGGAATACTCAACTTGACACGAGCAATATTATTCGGGTCATCGTGATGACGATGGTCACGATGATGTCTCCTATCTTGAAAATCAGCACATCAGTGATGACAACGTCGGTCAAACCTTCCACCATCTGCAAAGGGATTTTCATCATCATCATCATCATCATCATCATCATCATCATCATCATCATCATCATCATCATCCTCTTCATGGCTGTCATGTGATTCTGCTTCATCATCAAAGCAAACACATCGACCATGAGCAGGATCATCTTTTGCACGCCGGTCCTCATGACCAGCACGCCGACCATCACCACATCTATCATGACCATCTCCATAATGGTCACGAAAACTACACCTGAAACCAGAATTTTCATCACCGGATTCTTCTTGGTGACGTGGAGCTCTTCTTCTTGCAGCAAGAAGACGTTCATCGAACATCCTCTCCATTGTCTCCACAAGTGAGTTTGCCATATGGCGCATCTCAGCCTGTGAGACATGGGGCTCCTCATCTCCACGGTTCCCACCATGAACACTTGAATCTGATTCTGCCATATTAGGAGCAGCAAGAAAAAAATGTGGAATGGAAAAATATTTGTGGAAACACTCGATCTCATCTCTTACTTACCCAAGTTCTTGAGTTCTTGTCTGATTTCAAGAACTGTGATGGTGCTAGTGTGGCAGCTTCAACAGAGGTGGTAAAGAGGTCGTAAGGATTACGAATCGAAAGTTTCGGTTCAGGTTTTAGGTGGAGCTATAGGTGGCAACAAGGAAGGCTACGGTACTGCCAACCAAGTGAAAAGGATGTGCTCAAAAGATACGATGTTGCTGCTATCAAGATTACCACCAACTTGGATATGAAAACTGAAAATTTCAGCAACCAACCGTAACACAAAATTCTTCAGATTCTTTTCACTTGTTCTCTATTGTTTTTATAAACTCTATTCTTTCTTTCTTTATTCTCTCTTTTTTACTCTCTTTTTTTAATAACACTAACAAGGGTGCTGATAACAAAAGATATATGTAAACAGCGGTGATCAACAACTTGAAGAACACAAACACAAGATAACAGTACCGTCAAAAGGGCTATATGTATGTTTTTAGGCTTTAGACTATAGGACAAAACAAAAATGTGTGATAGTTGAAAGCAATAACAGATTGAAAAGGGTGGAAGGGTGGGTGATAAAAAAACCTGTCGTGATAACTAGGCTCTGAATACCAGATGATAGATACCGAAACTGCTGTCGGTACAAAGATGGTCCGATCTTCACGACAGTAGGTCACGAACAAAATAACTTGCAAAGGTAGCAGAGATAACTTGCTGTAAAACAGTGGATAACTAGCTTTATACCTTCCAAGGTTGGATGCGACCAAGCGATGGGGAGAGAGGCACCGAAACCGGGAAGACTTCGACTCGATCTCCGAACGACCGCATAACCACAAGTGGAGTTAATCCACACAAGGTGAGGCAGCCGTACTGGAACTCACAAAGCACGAACTAGTGGATCTCAGATAGATCTCTTCACAAGTCCAAGTAGAACAAGGAAGAACAAGGGTTGAGTAAGACACTCGGCAGCTTGGCTTCAATATCACTGGAATAATCTCAATTCATCAAAAGTTGTTTTTAGCTTACACATAAAGGGATATTTATACTAGAAACAAATCTCTAAGATAGATGTGAACTGAAGGAGCCACGTGGGAAGGTGGAAGGCCAACTGGCTTAAGCATTCTCGAAGTGGTCTCAGTTCCCACCCGTCTTCTGGGCTTCTGAGTGGTCTTTAATGTTTTGATTATAACTCCAACGAGGAACATCCAAATGACGTGGGACCAGATGAATTGGAAATATAATTTGATAACCTTTCACACCGTACATAGTATGCATCACAAAATATTGTAGAATGATACATTTTTGCACGGGAACTTGGACATTAGGCCGATCGTTGATCTTCGACTAGTCCGCACCAAAAGCACTCAGCTGCCAAGCCGGGAGCTCTAAACCACTCGGCACTTTGTAGGATTAGAAATTTGACTTCAAGAACTTTCCAATGTGTACTCATGGGCCTTCATAGCTTCGAGGAATCAAGAGATATGACCGATTCTTCGTGACGCTTCGCGAGGACGAACTAACTCGACATGGATCTTCTCTATGGTTCATTCTTGGTGTGTCCTTGTCATCCCGCTTAGTGAACCCGAGTAATAGCAATATGCACGATTTAGGAGGTAAATAATTCTTGTTAATAAATGTTATTTCACAAAGTAGCGCGTGCACCTCTTGGTGTAGCTTTTTAGCTCGGCTACGCGTAATTTGCCCATCAAAGACATGAACCGGTGCGGCTTGACTTGACAATTGTTCCTTCTTGCTTGATGTAGTCGGTATACTTGGTGGTGTGCTTGCCGTGTTTATATCATCTTGTCATTGGTGAACAACGACTACTTGAGGGAAAAGGTTGTTGACTGCTAGAACACCGCCGCCGGGGATCTGGATCTGATGGAGAAGAACCAAGAGGAGATCCCGATGTTCGCCCGCTTTTGCGAGTGAGAATTGGCGCTCCATTCAAGTGATTTCTTTTGTGGGTTGCTCAAGTACTACAAGGTCGAGCACATCCTCTTGAATCCGAATGGTATCTTCCACACCTCAGTTTATGTTCACTTTTGCGAAGCATTCCTGGGGATCAATTCGCATTGGGTGCTATTCCGGAAGTTCTTCTGGGTGAAGCCGCAACCAAGTGGTGATGACCTAAAGGTAGTTGGTGGAGCCGGTATGTAGATGCGTGAAGGTGCCGCAGGCTAGTACTTGCCATGCAAATTGATAGACTCCAATGAAGATTGGAAGAAGAGGTGGTTCTACGTGAACAACCACCACCCTAGGCTACCGAAGCCGAGTGGGTACCCGCCAAGGCACCTCCAGGCTCCGTGGTGGAATATCGAGCACCAGATGCAGGAAAGTCTTCATTTGTCGGAGTTGTAGGAGAAGATCGTCGTGTTAAAGACGGTGGGACTGAGAGCCGAGCATGTGGCCTTCAGCTTCACGAAGAGGCGCATCCAGTCGCTGATGAGGCGAGTTCACCTCGAGTACGAGTACACCGGGGCGAATGACCGCTCAAAGTTGAAAGCCGAGGAAATCAGTGACAAGCTGATTGTCACGAGGTTGCACAAGATCTTCAAGGATATGTCAACCTACACGCCCTGCCCTGTGCAGGAGTACAACGCTTCTCATCCGCCCAAGCCAGTAAGTAGTCGTGGCCATAGCCTATGAGTACTCTTTTGTTGTGTAGCCGATTCTCTAAAGTTAAAGTTGTATGTTGCAGGAGGACGTCGAGAAGTACGTGTCAGTGCCCCCACTGCTCTAGCCGCAAGAGGTTCAACCTAAGGCAGGAGCAGAGGCAGGGGGTACGGGCAAAGAGACGGTCGCGATCCCTAAAGATGTCATTGTCGTTGACGACCAATTGTCTGACGATGATGATGAAGAGACATTGCAGCAGTGGTTCCAGCTGCAATCCTGCTACAGCCACACCGGGATGCCCGCCGGGTCGTTGAAAAGACCGATGAGTAGTCTTGAAGATGCGGTGCCGCAACTACCGAGGAAGGCTCGGAACACGGCATGGAAGAAGGTTGTGAAGAAGATTAAGGTGACGCCTGACACCAGGCTGGAGGTAAGTACCCGCCACCTAGTAGTGAATTAATCGATCATGTATGAAGTTGTGAACGACTTGTTATTGACGTGTATACAGGAAGTCCCACTCATGGTGCAGATCAAGGTATCTAACCACAAAGAAGATTATGATACTGTGGGGGCACCTCAAGTGTCGCCCATGAGTGAAGATCACAGTCAGCAGGCTGAGGTGGAGGTGATCATGCCACCACAGGCACAACAACAGCCGGCGGCAGCGAAGACCGAAGCTGTTAATCCGCAACCGGCTGTAGAAGAAGCTCAAGATCCATCACCGACTGTAGGCGAAGCCATTGTACAGCCGGAGGTGCAGCAGCAGGAGCCGCCGATTGTTGATGTGGTAGCCGAGAAGACCGTAGTTGAGGAGCCACCAGTTGTCGTGGACATCTTACGTCTTCTAGGCAACCCAAGTATCACCTTGGTGCGGTCAACCTTGTGAGTACCTGTCAACCCAAGTACACACAAGTAGTTGTTGTATTAGTTGTTGAAACATTACTCCCTATGCAAGAAATCAACTGACTTGTCCTAGGACGAGGCTAAGAAGAGTACTCATACTAATGCAGAAGACCACTCAACGGAGCCCCGACCCATGCCACCCCGCCAGGAAGAAAGTGCGGTGAAGATGACGGTCGCGAAGACCTGCACCTCGCAAGGTATGATCTTATTGCTAGAGTACTGATGTATCTTGTATATGGTAATCTTGATTACTGCAGCCCCCGAGCCTACTAACAACTTGCTGGTGCAAATTGAAGCTGAGCTGGAGGAGAGCGTGCTCCCGGATCCCGAAGCTGACAGCTGGCGATGGAAACACCAGGTCCAGTCTCTGAGCGTTGTGAACATGCATGAGTAGTGCTCAACCTGAGCCCAGAGAGCCAGATTTTGCTCTAGGAGAAGAACATAGAAGACCCGGAGCCGCTGAGGTTCATGGCGATGGACTCTATGAGTAGCTCGATGTCAGTGTTTTAGACCAGAAAACCTACCAAGGGGTTACCCGAGGTAGTAGATTGTGCGGTGGAGGATTGTGATCGGGAGACCTGGAACTCGAAGGTACAGGCAGGGACACGGGACACAAGATTTTAACATGTTCGGTCTGCCAAGGTGGCGAACCCTACATCCTGTTTGGGGGTATGTTGACGGTGTATTTTGGTACACCAAACATGTTCATTACACTTTGGTTTGGATTTGTTTATGGAACTAACCCGCTACTAGGCACACTAATCATATAACAAGTTCATCTTTATGCATGCATTTGGAAGTCTTGTGTTTATGCAGGAAAACATGGACATAAAGGACGGATTCGCAACAAGTTCAAAGGAGCATTTACGGAGTCTTGTTCATGTTCATGATCTTGATGAAATCACTTCCAATGGTGGCGAGGACCGAAGTGCTACGAAGGAACACCCCCGGCGATTGAAGCGTAAGAGACCGAACTTCATGCACGGAGAACCTCCATCTTGGATGCGAGGATGACATCGTCAAAATCATGCAAGTGGAAGGGGCAAAGTGCATAATCATCTGAGGACCCACGGGCGCAAAGGGGCGACCGAGCCGGGCCAGGATGGACCTGGGCCAGTCGGCCCAAGACAGCCGGCCTGGCCCAGTCCCGGGGTCGGTTCAGCCCCCTTTCCTTGCACCCAAAGAATCTTCAACCCTAAGTCCCTGGAGGCGCCGCCATTCGCAAAAGAGAGAGCCATTCACACCGAGAGGCCATCCACAAGCTAGAGAGAGAGAGAGAGGAGGGAGATCTCCGGAGGAGGATCGACCATCTCGAAGGAAGCACCCACAAGTGGAGAAGAAGGAAGACACCGTCGGAAGGGTGACCATGATCAACGGTGCCTTGTCTAGCACCTTGATGGGGTAATCTCCTTATTCATCCATGGGTTGTAATCGGTCTTGAGGATGTAATCGTACTTTGTTCGAATATCTATCTATCATCTTGTGTTGAATGTGCTTAGATGATGTAATCGTACTTTGTTGGAATATCTATCTATCATCTTGTGTTGAATGTGCTTAGATGCTTAAGGTTAGCTACCGTGCCGTAAAGGAAGTATGCATCCCAATGCTCCCTTGGATCAATTCAATATGCCATGTCCATCATAGGTCTAGTCACGAATACCTCCGCGTAGTGACAGTACGGGGGGAGGGAAAGGGCGAAACCGTGGTCACAACCCCCGATAGATTAGATTGGTTTTCATGTTTAAAGCGGTTGCATGTTCAAGTATCGTGGACCCATGGGTGAGTGTCTCCTATCTTGATTGCTTAATCGTCTCTCTAGTGTAGTGTAGTCGTTTTCTTGTTTAACCTTAGATAGGGTTGGAGTAGTTAGTGAGTAGAGGTAGATGAAACGCTTGTAATCCCCTTGCTCTGCGGATTGACAAGAACATTGGGAATCCCGTGGTGAAAAAGGTGTAGGTCCGTACGCTTGCGGATCGTAGGTGGATACGTCTTTTATCCATCAACAAGCCCCTTTTTCTGGCGCCGTTGCCGGGGAGCAAGCTAGTTTACATCGTTTGGTTTGCATCTAACTTTGTTTTATCTTTTAGTTTACCTTTTGTTTGCTAACATCTAACACATAGTACCTAGAAAACCACTTTGTTTTTGTTTTTGTTTTGTTGTTTAGATGGCGTTCGTCAATCAACCCGTGGAAGAACCGGAGAAATCACTAAGGGATTACGCTAGTCCTCGATGTGAAGACATAAAAGTACAAGAGTCGGATTTGAAGCTCGAAGTGACCAAGTATGAAATCAAATCCAAGATCATCGAGATGGCGGTGGCAAACCCGTTTGAAGGGATGGTTATGGACAACCCATATAGACACATAAGGCATTTCACGACGCTATGCAACACGGTGCGTCAAGAAGGAGTTCTCGATGAATGGTTCAAATGGAATATCTTTCCCTACTCACTTGCTAGTGAAGTGAAGACGTGGTACTCATTTGCGTCCTTTGAAGTTGAAGGCAATTGGAACAAGTTGACAAAGAAGTTTTGCGAGAAGTTCTTTCCAATTAGCAAGGTTCAACATCTAAGGAGGCAAGTGATCACTTTCATGCAAGGAGAAGAGGAAGGGATAAACCAAGCTTGGAATAGGTTTAATGAGTTGATAGAACAAGGACCAAGACTCAGCTTCTCCGTTGACACTCTTGCATACATTTTTCTTTTCCCTAACCCCTAGTTGCATGCAACACGTCCAAATGTATGCAGGTGGGGATCTCATGGAGAAAACACTCACGGAAGCCGCTCAACTTTTACAAAAAGTTAGTAAAGTGGCGGCCATGCGAAGAGATTGGGAAACAAGACTTGTGGAAGAGCCAGAATACAATTCAAGGAAGAAGAAGTACGCTGAATTTTCTAAAGAGGCAACCCCAGAAGTCACAAAAGAGGAGCCAATCCCGGAAAAGCTTGAAGAAAAGCACATCAAGTGAAGAACTACCCCGAGCATTGACTTCGCCGAATCAAATGAAGCAAACAAGAGAAGAATGTCAAGCGCGAAGCCACTAAGGGAGTTCAAACCAATGGATTGGGCTCCAATCGATTACGGAGAAGTATTCGATAAGAGAAGACCGTTCCCTCACCAAAAGGGGATGGCAAGAGCATTAGAAGTGGATTTCCCACCGTAGAAGAAAGCGGAAGACTCATACGAGCTTGAAACCACCGGTGAGATATTTCAAATGCTCTTTGGAGATGATGAAGTGGATCCGGAACACATAGCTGAGGTGAAAAGAATCATGGGGATCAAGCCCGAAGCATCGCCATATGCTCGCCTCGCTGAAGTTTATGCGATAGGATCCGAAGAAGAGGAGAAGATGGCACCACACTTGAGTTGCGAGATCAATGGAGTTCAATGCAAAGCTTTGTGCGACATCGGAGCCCAAGTATGTGTCCTATCTTCTAAATTTTACGATAAAGTTCAAGACCACAACCTAGGCTTAGCCCCAGCATCAACGAAACTAATCATGGGAGATGGTAGAACTATTATACCTCTAGGTATTGCTTGCAACATGAGTGTAATAATCTCTGAAAAATGTATACCAACCGATTTCTTTGTTATTGATGCTTACCATAGTGATCATTATCACATAATCCTAGGTAGGCCCTTTCTTAAGTTGGTTGATGCTGTGTTGGATGCCGGAAAAGGCAAAGTAACAATGAACCATAATGGAAATAAGTACACATAATTTTCTTCGTGTTTCTAAACACCTTTCACCTTTTCCTCCCGAAGACGAAGTAGAGGAGGTAGATAGTCTTTATTTTGTTGAAACCCTTAGAGACCCGTTGCAAAGGGCAATGGAGAACCAAGTTAATGATCAACAAGATGAAGAATTAGATGAAGCAATGAAAGGATTAGAACCACAAGATGGAAACGTGGAGGAAGAAAAATTTGAGGACTTAGGAGAAATTAAACCCGAGGAGCCACAAGTGCCCGAGGTAGACCTTAAACCTTTGCCTAAAGGATTGAAGTATGAATTTTTGGGCCTAGACAAGACTTACCCAGTCATCGTGAGCGACGAGTTGAGCCCGGAGAAAATGAGAAGTTGCTGAATTTATTGAAAAAACATAGGAAGGTGATTGGATATTCGATTAATGATCTCAAAGGTCTTAGCCCAGCCTTTTGCACTCATCGTATACCTATGGAAGACCAATGTAAGCCCATAGTGGACCACCAAAGGAGGCTAACTCATGCCATGCGAGAGGTACTCCCTTCGTTCTCATTTATAAGACGTGAGCTAACATGGCACAGTCTTCTATATCATACTTTGACTACTCATTTCTTATATATTATATTAGTTATGGTTATGAATTTATACTTATTGGAAAGTACATTTGATTACTAATCTAACCATGTCAAATTTACATGACAAAACGAAAAAATTTATGGGTAATTTATTGGTCAAAGAAGATAAAGTTTGAATCTCGTTTTACGTGTGCGCCTTATAAATAAGGACGGAGGTAGTAAAGAAAGAGGTCATCAAGCTACTTGATACCGGAATCATCTACCTGGTTCCGCATAGCGAATGGGTGAGCCCGGTACATTGTGTACTGAAAAAAGGAGGTTTAACCATGGTGAAGAATGAGAAGGACGAATTGATACTGCAAAGAACCGTGACCGGGTGGCGGATGTGTATCGATTATCGTAAGCTTAACAAAGCAACAAAGAAAGATCACTTCCCCCTACCGTTACTTGATGAGATGCTCGAGAGATTAGCGAACCACGCTTATTTTTTGCTTTCTCGATGGGTACTTGTGACGCCCCAGGTTTTCAGCCGGGTTTATTAACCCTAATGAGCCGGGTCAACCGAGTTGACTTTGGTCAAACGACGGTCAACCTGGGCCATCACCTTGAAAACATCCCGGACAACTCCTAATGACACCCCTTGGTCAACTCATGGTCAAGGTTTGGTCAAAACCCTAGTCAAACCGCTTAAACACCCTTTGACCCTCCTATGTCGCCCGGAACTTTTGCCGCGTTCTCCAAATTTCACCTAAACACTTCAAATTCTCCCAATACAAAAGTTGTGTAGTTTTTCATGGGACAGAACTTTCATGTTGAGTGGCATTTGAGATTTGAAGCCTAAATAGGTGAAAAACCTCGATCAATGCAGTTCGGCACTGTTCATCGGCGCACAGAAAACAACCAAGTTGGCATGCATTTTGTGCACAAATGGTTGAGAAAAAGGTCATATGCCCTTTCTATAATTTGTAGAGGATGAAGAGATCTACAACTTTACTTTTTACCCCTTGGTCCACTACAGTTCAATTTTTTGGAGAAAAATCCGGTCAAAGCGGGTTAGGTTGAATTGGTTCTGGCTCGTGGCGCTCCAGAGCGCGACAGCCTCGCCGCAGCTCGCCGGGCCCGCACGCCGAGCCCGGGCTCGGTCGCCGGTCCGTGCGCCGTGGACCCGCCCCTTGCGTCGCACCGCCATCCATGCCCCGTCTCCTTGCCCCACGTGTCATGCGCGCGTGGCCACGCCGTGCCGACCATGCCGCCGCCCGCCCAATCACGTCGCGGGCCGTGCCCGCCATGCACACCGCCGTACCCCGCGCCCGTGCCTTAGACTTGACTCGCAAACCGCATTGGCCAGCGTCAGTCGCCTATAAAAGGCAGCACCCCCCTCACTCGCGAGTTTAGAACGCCACCACCAGCCGCCATTAGAGCCGCACGGTGAGCTCCCTTCTTCCAAAATTTTTGTTTGAAGAACAACAAAATTGAAAAACCAATTCTTAGATTTTGTTTGGATAAGTTTCAATGATTGTTGGTTTCAATTGTTGAGAACCAACAATCGTTGAAACGATTTTGTTAGATTTCGTTGAAACTCATTCATAAACCAATTTTTCTTAGATTTCAATTTTGAAACGATTGAAAAATCTAAAAAACTTACTTCAAACTCAACCAATTTTGTTGAGTCTTAGTTTTTGTTTGAAAAATTGAAATGTGGAATACCTAGATCTGTGTTTCTACAAAATCCATACATGATTGTGAGCTGGATTTTGGATATGTTGGGGAGAGTAGCATGTTTAGGACATGTGACAAAATTTGCACAAAGTTCCTGAAGGAATATTTTTATATGATTTATCTTGTGTTATTGACAAATCTGCCTATATGAATTTTATAGCTTAAAATAAATTTATTTTTGATCCCTACATCTGGATATTGTCTTTTTATGCTAAAATGCTCCTCTAGTGAATTTACCCTGATTTTATATCTTTTAGAAATATTATTCCCAAATATATGCTTGTTTTTATTCATAAATGTGTAGATCAAGATCCATAGTAGCTACAAGTGTGTTTGTTGGTTTCTTGGGCTTGTTTTAGGCCAAAGCATGTGTAGGAGAAAGTTTGGCCTCATTTCTATTATATTTTATTTTATATGCATTAATCTCGTAAATGCTAGCTAGAAATGCCTTTATTGTGTGCATTTAGTTTGCAGTGGATCAAACTTGTTGCTTGCTGTCCAAATAGGTGTTTCCTGGTCAGTAGGACCAGTGGGTACGGTTGGGTAAGTTTGAAGTATGATTGGTGGATTAAAGGTTGAAAACTAGATTAATCTAGTGGGGGGAAATAGGAAAAACCAATTCTTTTGTGCATAAGTTATATGAATGAGTTGAGAAAGTAATTTGTGGTATAAATGTAACTTTCCTTACTGACTTGCATTTAAACTAAATATTCTTTTATATATGTACACAATCACCATCATGAGAGTGTTATATAGTCTTTTTGTGTTTATCTTTAAATGAGTAAATGTCTAGATGCTTTTGTTAAAGTGAATATGGCCAACCATAGAATTCTTGTGGCTGTTTGCTATTAGTTGATAAATTAAACTAAATTAATTTATCTTTTGTATGTACTCAGTCACTATTAATGAGTCTAGCTAATAAAACACCACAAAATATTTCTTTATAGGAAGAGTATGCTGAATGTATCTTTATCTAAGTGAATGTGGTCAACCATGCACCCCATGGTTTCCAATTGTGGTTTTGTGATGAATTAACTCAATCTGCCAATTAAGTCTTGCATTTGCATCCTCCGTATAGAAGTCCCCGACGGTAGCTATACGCTTGTGTCGGCTGATGAGGACAAGGGAGCAGGAGGAGACGTGCACTACGTGACCGTAGAGCAAGACCTGGACCAAAGTTCGGAAGGTTGTCGGTCTGCTTGTGCTGACGAAGGCAAGCCCCGGTTTAATCATTTAACCCATGTGTTTACTTCCAAGTTCTGAATTTATTATTGCTATATTATGTGCATTTACGTTCAGGAGTTGATTGAAACCCTAGTTGCATGATCCTTAAGTACCTATAATCTTTTACTAGCATGTTAGGTTGCTAGTGGCTATGCTCTAAGGATCCGGTACAAGTCGAGTGATGTTCGTCACTCGCGAGAGTAGGATCTCCTTTATGGAATCACCATATGTTTAATTGGATTGCTCATGTGGTAAGAGCATGGGATTTGGGCTCCGGTCCAATGGCTTCGTTGGTTAAGTGTTTGAAAGTACTAAACATTTGTCGGAAATGGGCGCGGTAAGCCTAGTACCTAAATGAGGCGGTACGAGGTTTTACTATCACTACTCTTAGAGTTGTGGCCCCGGGCTCGCCACCCGAGTGCATGCGTGAGGCTGGGTGACCTTAGTGGCATAGCCCGGATAAACCGTGACGCCCAGGTTTTTAATTACCGTCATTAACGCTAATGACCGGATCAGCCGGGTCAAACCCAGTCAAACCCCGGTCAAACCTAGGTCAACCTGGGTTATCACCCGAAAACCTCGTCAATGAACCCCGATGAACCCCTTTACCAAGCCTACGTACACCCGTAGTCAACCCTTGGTCAAAGTCACGGTCAAACCCTGCTTGACCGTTGACGTCAGCGAATGTCGTCCGGAACTTTTGCCGCGTTCTCCAAAATTCACCTAAACACTTCAAAATCTACCTTTATGAAAGTTGTAGATCTTGTTGAGGGACACAACTTTCATGTAGATTGGCATTTCAAATTTGGAGAGGAAAATTGTGAAAAACCCCTTGCAAGACAGATTTCCCTGTTTTCCGAACATGTCGACATTCAAAGTTGGCACGACGTTCTGCAAAATCCGTTGAGAAAAACACTATAGGACCTTTTCGAAAGTTGTAGAGGGTAGCTAGATCTACAACTTTCCTATTCATTGCCTTGAGCACTTTTATTCAAAATTTTGGAGAAATCCTATTTCAAACGGGGCCGGTCCGAACTTTTTGGGCGCTCTCGTGCGACGTCGCGCCGCGCGCGCGCGGCCGCCGCCGCCGCGCCGCCGCGCGCGCCCCGCCCTACGCCGGCCACCCACGCCTCGGGGGTCCGAGCCGCGCGCTGCTCCTTCCCCGGGCTTCACGCGCACCGAGGGTCCTCGAAGTCACCCCTCCTCCTCGCGCGCGCGCGCCGACCGGCCGGCGAACGCCAACGGACCACCGGTCCGTTCGGTGCCGTCCCTGCGGTCCACTCCTTCCGAGGCCGGCTCGTGCCCCTAGATGCCGCCGTGGGTACCTTGTGGTCACTAGCCTGCCCCCTGGCCACCCTTAAATAGGGGGTGCCGTTTCCCCCCGTGCCGGCCGAGCTGCAGGCAAGCCGCCGCCGGCGCCATTGGCTGGTCGCCACGGCGAGCTCCCCGGTCGGGCCGGCTAGGCACCCAACCAACCCTTCCCCCACGGTCCCCGGCACTTGCGACGGCTCCCGGCCGTGCCGTCCCTCCTCGAGCCGCCCCCACCGCGCCGGAATCGCTGCTCCGGCGGCGGCCACCGCCGGCGACCGCCGAGCCCCCCACCGGCGGTCACCTTCACCCTCAAATCCGGTGCAAATCGAACCCTAACACACCCCTAACCCTCCTCCACCCCTTCTCCGGTCCGGAGCGCCGCCGGCCTCGCCGGAATTGGCGAGCCCACGCCGGCCGGCCGCCCCGAGGACCACATTGCAAGTCTTCAGTTCTTTCCAGGGTCCTATACGCAAAAGGGTAACTCCAATAGTATTGCAATTTCCCTGTTTCTTGTAAATTGTGTAAAACATCACAGAAAATTCAGAAAAATGTGAAACCAATTTTGTTAGGTCCGTTGTGATTTAAACTACAACTTTTGTTATTCTAGCCTGAGCTAATTTCTTTTAGTTTTTGCGTGAAAAATACAAATGTGAAAAACCTAGATCTGCAATATCTCAAGAACCATAACTCTTCTGTAGCTAATTGTTGGATATGTTGTGTATTAGGTCATGACTAGCTCCTATGCCAAAAATTGCATAAAGTTAGCATGTAAATCTTTTTCTAAAAATGTTTTTCCATTTCTGGAAGAACTGAATAAATGGTTTTTCATGTTAAATATATTAGTGTTCTTGACCCCAACTTGTGCACACTGTCTTGTAATAGCAAGAGGCACATCTTGTGAATTAATCATGAATTTTGGATTAACAGAAATAATTATTCTTGATTTATGCATGTTTTCCGGGTAAATTAATAAATCAAGTTCAGTAGAGTTTCCATGTGAACATGTTGGTGTTCTAAGCTTGTTTAGGACCAGAGAACATCCACAAGAAAGTTTAGATCATTTTGATGCTTAATTATTTTATATGCATTTAAGTTGAATCACTAGATAACCTTTGTTATTTTCCATAATATTTAATTTCCTAGCCTCCAACACTTACATGTGGGTCCAATAGACCGAGTATAGATGCTAGTAGGCTTAAGAAGCACTACTTTAATTTTTGGTAATTTAATCGCTTAATAAAAGACTTAAAAACCCTTTTTCTATTAAAGGGAAATTAAATAAAGAAAAGCCTTTATTTAATTCTTTTCCTTTTTGGAAAATATTATCTAATTCAATTAAAAGATAATTAATTCTAGATGCTGATAAGAAATTAATTCAAGAATAAAAATATCATTTATTCCTTTACTTGTGAAAGGAAAATGATTAAAAGCTTTAACATGACATAACGAGTATAAAGAAACCTTTATTCAACCGTGCAATAAAGAGAAATCACCCAACCACCCATGTAACTTGAGTGTGGTTGCAAATCATGCTAAAAAAAAGGTTAAACGTACCTACCCACTACTGTTGATGAAGTTAAATTAAATTATTTACATATATATATGTACACAGTCACCATAAAAAAATAATAATAAATAAAGAGTTGCATATTGTTCCTTTATGGAAGAGTATGCTGAATGTATCCTTATCTAGGTGAATGTGCCCAACAAATACGCCCCTTGATTGTCAATATGGGTTACAATTGATAAAAGTGAAAAATGTCGAATAAATCTTGCATTTGCATCTTCGTGTAGATCTTTCCGCCAGTAGACGTACGCTCGTGCCGGAAGGAGGAGACGAAGGTGTCGACAATGAGCTGCCGCACGTGAACGTAGCTCGAGACCTGGACCCAAGTCCAGAAGGGCCCAAGGCCAACCTTGCCAGCGAAGGCAAGCCCCGGATCATTAACCCCTCCTTTTAAAATTATGCAATTATGTTTGCTATGATTGTGCATTTACGTTTCGAGAATTGATTTGAAACCCTAGATGCATGATCCCTAGGTACCTATGCTCTATCACTAGTATGCTAGGTCGATAGCTGCCATGCTAAAGGACCGATAGAAGTCGAGTGATGCTCGTCACTCGCGAGAATAGGTTCCGGATAGGAATCATAAGATATCCTCAATTGGATCGCTCATGTGGTAAGAGCATGGGATTGGGCTCCGGCCCGGTGGGCATGTGGGCTAAGCTTTTGAACGTACCAAGCATATGCGGGGAATGGGACCGGTAAGCCTAGTACCTTAATGAGGCGGCACGGGATCTTACTATTACTACTCTCGAGCAAGTCTCCTTACCGGCTAGCTACGGAAAGGATGGTGTATGGTGACTCCGGGTATCTCGCGGGGTATGCGGATAGCCCGCACCGGGGATCGTAAGATTCGATCCCAACCCGAAGATTTATGGGGACGGCACGGGGAGTTGTCCTCGCGGGGGCAACCGACCGTGTGTTTGGGTCTACCTTGCAAGGTTTAAATCAATCGATTGTCGGCCTCTCACCGTTATCCGAGAGCGCTTATTCTACTGGCCATGATATCCCATAATGATGGAACCCGAGAAATATGGTTGGATGAATTAATTGCTTGTCCAATTCTTGATTGGATTAGATGGCACATTTAGAAATGGTAACCAACTAGAACTTGTGCTAAAAGATTGAAAGTAAGGATCCACTCCTAGTGGCTTTCCAAAGAAAAGAACTCCACCGGCCAAAAGCCTTCCATGTCGAGAGTTTGGTGATGTAGTCATCACCCGACGGTTAAGTCTTCTTGAGTACTAGTATACTCGGCCTTGCTTTAAAAATGTTGTTGCGGGTGTGCTTGATCGGAAGGGTGACGACAAGTGTTGACATCACGGACGGCCTCTGTGATGTCCACCGTTCCGCTAGTTTAAATTATTCCGTTGTATTTTCGAACTCGAATCTTCATCTTATGCCATGAACAATGGTTTGTAATCAAATGTTTAATCCATGTTGTACTCGGACTCGCCTTCGCGGGAGTTTTAATGCATGTATCGATCCGTTGTTCGACGTACAAGTGATTTACCGGGCGTTAACCGGCAACCAACGACAGGATGATACTTTACTATTGCTTAACGACCAAAGTGGATCGGTCTTAGGCGATAGTACGGTATTTTCCCGGGCGGGTTGTCACATAAACCTTGTACTTAAAACTGTGAGCTATTATCCCCAAGCCGAAGAATGACGGGAACCGCCTGGTTGGTGAACTCTTAGGGAGGGCACCTCCCGTGTGTTTGGGTCCACCTTGCAAGGTTTTGAATCAATCGATTGTCGGACTCTCACCGTTATCTGAGACTACTTACCCGACTGGCCATGATATCCCTTTATGATGGAACTTTGTGAAGATTATTACTTTGATTAATTGTTTGTACAACTTTGGTTGCAATAGTTGCTTATCTAGTAATGATGACTTCTACTAGAACATGAGCTAAAATGTGAAGGTAAGGATTCACTACTTAGTAGCTTTCTGGCAAACAAACCCACTAGCCAAAAGCCTTGCATGATTAGAGGCAAAGTCTTTCTTTTAGACGGGTAAGCCTTGCTGAGTATTAGTATACTCAGCCTTGCTTTATTAATGATTGTTTCCAGGTAATGCATGTGATGTGTGGCCCGGAGGAATTCCACCCGGCTGGAAGCTGGAATGGGTGGATGACAAGGAGTGATTGCATCATGGACAGGCCTCCTATGATGTAATCATACCGTTTAGTTCCTTCCGCTGTTTTCAATAAACTCTGAACCATTTACTTTCATGTCAAAGAACTATGTTTGTAATAATGGACCCTACAGGGAATTTGATGTTAATTTGTAAGGCACTCTGGACTCTCCTTCATGGGAGTTTTAATGCATCCGTTCGATCCTCTCTATGTTGTCAAGTGATTTACCGGGCATTAACCCGGCAACACTCAACAGGATGATTCTTTATTATCGCTTAATGACCAAAAGGAGTGGTTTAGGCGATAGTACGGAACTATCTCGGGTGAGGATGTCACAGTACTCGGGGTTCATGCAAATTCCCATTCACCCGGATGATCAACACAAAACAACGTTCACATACCCTTATGGAACGTTTGCATATAGAAGGATGCCCTTCGGTCTATGCAATGCTCCGACCTCTTTTCAACGTTGCATGATGGTCGTATTCTCGGAATTCATCAAAGAAATTGTCGAGGCGTTCGTGGATGATTTTTCCGTTTATGGGAAGACTTTCATGGATTGCTTGGCAAACTTGGATAAGGTCCTCACGAGGTGTGCGGAGGTAGACTTGGTGTTATTGGGAAAAGTGCCACTTCATGGTTAAGCAAGGAATAGTGCTCGGACATGTTATATCCGAGAGAGGCATTGAAGTGGACAAGGCTAAGGTAGAGACGGTTGAGCTACTCCCACCTCCGATGGATGTTAAGTCCTTGAGGAGCTTTCTAGGTCATCCGGATTTTATAGAAGATTTATTAAGGAATTCTCAAAGATCACTAAGCCTTTGACGCATCTCGTTCAAAAGAATGTGGCTTTTGACTTCGATGAGAAGTGCCTAGCGGCATTCCGGACCTTGAAAAGCGCTTTGGTGAGTGCTCCCATTATTCAACCTCTTATTGGAGCCAACCTTTCGAGATCATGTGTGACGCAAGTGACTACGCCGTAGGCGTGGTTTTGGGTCAAAGAAAGGAAGGCCAAGTTCACACCGTTTACGACGCTAGTAAAACTCTTAATGAGGCACAATTAAATTATGCCACTACAAAGAAAGAGTTGCTAGTAGTGGTATTCACCTTTGAAAAATTCAGATCTTACATCGTGAACTCGAAGGTCATTGTTTACACCGATCACACGGCCATCAAGTATCTCTTGGCTAAGAAGGATGCTAAACCACGTTTGATCCGTTGGATCCTTCTTCTCCAAGAGTTTGATGTTGAAATTCGTGATAAGAAGGGGGTGGAGAATGTTGTGGCCGATCATTTGTCTAGGATGAATCGTGGACAAGATGATAAAGAGCCCATAGAAGACAAGATGAGAGATGACCACCTCTATCGAGTTCTCGATAAAGACACTTGGATGATTGATATCATTCGAGCAATTCGGAAGATGCCTCTTGACCATCTAGATAGAAACTCTCAAAGGAGGATAATCTTCGAAAGTAAAAAATACTTTTGGGATGCACCTTACCTCTTCAAACTTGGCAATGATGGAGTCATGAGAAGATGTGTGCCAAGAGAAGAGAGGCTAGAAATTTTGAGAAAGTGCCACTCGGCGGAGTACAGTGGACACTATAGCCATTTTAGGACCCAAGCAAAAGTGTGGTCTAGCGGATTCTATTTGCCGGAGATGCATGAAGATACTAAAAGATATGTTGCATCATGCACCGAATGTCAAAGAACCGGGAACATCTCTCAAAGAAATTCTATGCCTTTGAGATATAATCTACAAATCGATTTATTCGATGTGTGGGGAATAGACTTCATGGGGCCTTTCAAAAACTCGCATGGGATATGAGAATAACCTAGTCATGGTTGATTATGTATACAAGTGGGTAGAGGCCATGCCATGTCGTAAAGCTTCCACGGAGGAGTCCATTGCAATGATCAAGAGCATGATTTTTCCTCGTTTCGGTACATCGAGAATCTTGATTAGTGATGGAGGAACTCACTTCACCGGAAGAATTTCAAAAAGTGCTTGTCCAAGTTGGGAATTGAACATAGGGTCTCTACAGCCTATCATCCACAAACCAACGGACAAGCGGAAACATCGAATAGGCAATTAAAAAGCATCCTCAACAAAACCATAGAGAAGGGAGGCAAGGATTGGTCAAAGAAATTAGACGGAGCTTTGTGGGCGTATCGAACGGCGTTGAAGACACCGATAGGTATGATCCCTTATCAATTTGTCTATGGAAAAGTTGCCACCTTCCGGTCTATTGGAACATAAAGCCTATTGGGCGATCAAAGAGATGAACCTTGATTTCGATGCCGCGGTGGTAAAACGAAGAATTCAAATAAGCGAGCTAGAGGAGATGAGGTTGAAAGCATATGAAAATGCAAGCATATACAAAGATAGAATTAAAAGGTGGTATGATAAAAGGTTGGAAAAGAACGAGTTTAAAGAAGGACATAAGGTCCTCCTATACAATTCGAGGTTTAAAACCTTGGGAAAGGGGAAATTGCAAAGCAAGTGGGACGGACCTTATGTTGTTCATTCGATGCTCTCCAACGGAGCGGTAACCATTATGGATGTGAAAGGTGATCAATTCATGGTGAATGGTCAATGGATTAAGGTTTACTATGAACCCGACGTTGTGCCTCTTCACCATATTGATGTCTTCACCATGGAAGAAGAGCCCGAACGTCCAGCCTTAGGACGTAAAACAAGGTGCTGATTTCTGTAAATAGTTTTTCTTTTATTTTTTGGAGTTTCTCACGAAAATTTACTGGGCCAACTTTTTCTCATGGGCTAAGAATGCGAAAAAGGGCGGTACACGGGAAACGAGACCGGACCGGCCCCGAAACAGGGTGGGCCAGCCGTCCCGATCCGACCGGCCCAGTGGGGGCCCGGCGGCAGTTCCCCCCGGTTTTTCCCCGATTCGCTCCTTTTCGACTTCCTTCTTTGGTCAGAAAATTTTAAGGGAAGTTTGAATAAGAAAAATGCGGCTTCTAGGTCATTCCTTTTCGGACTATTTATTGACCGAATTGGGAGCTCGGGAATCCATCCCATCTAGCATTCTTTTGCACCCACGCAGCAGCCATGGTGTCCCCGAAGAGCGTAGAGTTGAAGCAAGGCACCGAGGAGCCATCGATGGAAGATGGAATGTGATGCGAGCTCAAACTACCCGTGGAGATCAAGAGGACCGCCCGCATCCGTTGCGGAGGGTGTGTCCCGACCGGAGCTATCGCATCTCGCAACCCCGTCAAAGAGGAGAACATCGCTACTCCTGTTCGAAGGTCGGCGCGCATCCGTGGCATGAAGCGGAAGAATTACAAGGAGGTGTCGTACGATCCTAAGGACTATGGGGATAGCGATTATTCTGACGATCGTAGCTCGAGCTCGTGGGCGGCCGCCGGAAGAGATGATAATTATTTGTACATTTGGGAAGAGGTGCCCAAGGAGAAGACTCCCGAAGGCCCCAACGACGGCGGTGATGACAATGATGATGGCGACGATGGCGGTGACGACGGAGGAGACCCTGTGATGACGACCCTTTCGGGATGCATCCGATGTGTTGTGCGGCTTGCCGTCACTCCATCTCAGAGCTCTACGCATTGGTTGGCAAATGTTTCCAGGCCATGGAGGTGATGAGGCAGCGTATGGAGGATTTGGAACGCATGGTCGAAGATGACTACAAGTTCCTGAATCGCAATGTGCGCAAGTTATTTGGCATGGTGGGGAACATGAAGAGCAAGTGGTGCAATAGTTGCGGAAAGTATCACTAGGTTTAGTTTTCCCCCTTAGGATTTTTTGTAAGATACGACGAGGATGTCGTATGATTTTAGCGTGGGGGAGAACTAGCTAGCTAGCCTTTAGTTTCAAGTTTAGATTGGTTCGGTTTAGTCTTAGTGAGAGTTTACTTTTCAAGAGAGTTTTAGAGTTTAAGAGCCTTTAGTTTTTTAGTGTGCTTTTAAATTGTTGCAAGTTTGAAGTGTCTTAATTTAGTGTTGCGTCAAAGAAAATCAAATAAAAAGAGCCCTTTAAATTTTGTGTCTTGTGTGATGCTTATCTTGATTCACTCGTTTGTTTGTCTTTAGTTTTTGATATATGAACATAAGTGTGTGGTTTGAAAAACGTTTACCGTGGTGCTTAGTGGAATTGCTACTACTAAAAGTACCCATACCGTGCTTCGATCTTGAGCTTTTTTATTTTAGTTGTGCTATGTTCGATGCTAAATATTGGAGGAATCCAGTTCTGAAAATTATCTAAAAACCCTTGAGATAAAGGTTACAAAATCCTCTTTTTCCAAGTTGAGAGTAAGAAAAAAATCCTATACAAAGCCAAACTTATTTTTTGCTCCACCATAAGTGTGATTAGCGCAATGAGTCGAGCTAGGACCCTTCTCTCTTGGGAGTTTTAATTTTAAGCAATGATCATGTCCTTGTGCTTATCTTTTGTTGCTAGCCTCGTCATGCATTCGGTAACGTGACTTTCACATCGGAGGTCCCGTACATCGCCGAATTCCATACCCGAACCTATACATCTCTTTTGTACATCGCATTCCTTGAACACAACCTACTTTCAAAGTTTCGTCTCATCTCTAGCATGGTTTTTGTTTAAAATTCAGATTGTGTGCATACAAGAAAGAGAGGAGTTGAGAGCTTTGGAAAGAGAGAAAAATATGTCAAGAGAGGGAAAAATAAAGAGAAAAGTATGTGTATGGAAAAGAAATAAAAATAGAGAAGTAAAGAAAAAAATGTGTGTATGAGAGAATGAAAGCGAGTGATTGAAAAAAAGAAGAAAAAGAGAGAAGAGGAGTGGCAAGAAAGATATGAGAGGGATGAATCAAGTGAAAAGAAAAATAAAGTGCAAGGACGGATGTCACGTTGTTGAGAGACGAAACTTTCACTCTTTTTCCAACCATGTGCAGTCCGACAACGAGGACGTCATCGGTGCCTTGTAGTCATATTTTCTTTTGCCCTTGCACATGTCCACCATTCTACATCTTCTCATCCTTGATATCCCCACATATGGATTAATTCTCATGATCGTTGGCTTAGAAAGGTAAACAACCATTAGAGGAAGTTCTTAGTTTGACAATATTTGTGTTGATTGTGCTAGCCATACCTATAGCTCAACTTTACATGTTATATGAGAGACTTATGGGAGGTGAGAGTTTTATAAAAATTGTTTAGGATAGCCACTTTATATGAGCGACATGAGAGAGCTTGGAGAAAGGTTTTTGTCTAACATTTGTTGCGGGAATTTAAATTTGAAAATCATAAAAACCCTCCAATGGAAGCAAAGAAGTAAGCATGGCTGAGATTGAAGGCTTCGAGTGAAGAGTTTGAGTTGTGGGGTAAATCTTGATGTGGTAAAGATTCTAAACGGCCATGTTTATGTGTGATGATCATTACTTTATGTTTATGTATTGAAGATAAAAGATTGACTAACTTGTGAAGAAGGATTTAGCGGAACACGATTACAACGCCTTGGACAAAGTTCTTTTACGAGTACTTGCTCGAGGACGAGCAAGAGCTAAGCGTGGGGGAGATGTTGACGGTGTATTTTGGTACACCAACATGTTCATTACACTTTGGTTCGGTTTTGTTTATGGAACTAACCCGCCACTAGGCACACTAATCATATAACAAGTTCATATTTGTGCATGCATTTGGAAGTCTTGTGTTTATGCAGGAAAACATGGACATAGAGGACGGATTCGCAATAAGTTCAAAGGAGCATTTACGGAGTCTTGTTCGTGTTCATGATCTTGATGAAATCACTTCCAATGGTGGCGAGGACCGAAGTGCTACGAAGGAACACCCCCGGGGATTGAAGCGTAAAAGACAGAACTTCATGCACGGAGAACCTCCATCTTGGACGCGAGGATGACATCATCAAAATTATGCAAGTGGAAGGGGTAAAGTGCATAATCACCTGAGGACCCTCGGGCGCGAAGGGGCGACCGAGCCGGGCTGGAATGGGCTTGGGCCGGTCGGCCCAAGCCAGCCGGCCTGGCCCAGTCCCGGGGTCGGTTCGGCCCCCGTTTCCTTGCACCCGAAGGATCTTCAACCCTAAGTCCCTGGGGGCGCCGCCATTCGCAAAAGAGAGAGTCATTCGCACCAAGAGGCCATCCACAAGATAGAGAGAGGAGGGAGATCTCCGGAGGAGGATCGACCATCTCGAATGAAGCACCCACAAGTGGAGAAGAAGGAAGACACCATCGGAAGGGTGACCATGATCAATGGTGCCTTGTCTAGCACCTTGATGGGGTAATCTCCTTATTCGTCCACGGGTTGTAATCGGTCTTGAGGATGTAATCGTACTTTGTTGGAATATCTATCTATCATCTTGTGTTGAATGTGCTTAGATACTTAAGGTTAGCTATCGTGCCATAAAGGAAGTATGGATCCCAATGCTCCCTTGGATCATTTCAATACGTCGTGTCCATCATAGGTCTAGTCACGAATACCTCCGTGTAGTGACGAGACGAGGGGGGGTGGGGGTGGGGGTGGGGGGTGGGGGGGGGGCGAAACAGTGGTCACAACCCTTGATAGATTAGATTGGTTTTCATGTTTAAAGCGGTTGCATGTTCAAGTATCATAGACCCATGGGCGAGTGTCTCCCATCTTGATTGCTTAATCGTTCTCTCTAGTGTAGTGTAGTCGTTTTCTAGTTTAACCTTAGATAGGGTTGGAGTAGTTAGTGAGTAGGGGTAGATCAAACGCTTGTAATCCCCTTGTTCCACGGATTGACAAGAACCTTGGGAATCCCGTGGTGAAAAAGGTGTAGGTCCGTACGCTTGCGGATCGTAGGTGGATGCGTCTTTTATTCGTCAACAGGGTATCAAGTATGGCGCCCTGCGCTTAGTGTTGGGTTGGTTAGGTGTCCTTCTAGGTACTCGACCCTCCTTTATATAGTCCAAAAGGCGGGTTCCTAGTCGGTTACAAGGTAGGAGTCCTAGTAGGATTACATGAGAATTCTAGTAGGAGTCCGTCTATATCCTTCCTTGTATGAGTACCTGAGGTGTATGCATGACAAGGCCGCGAGCATGTTGTAGTCGAGAGTAGTAGTCTGAGTAGTCTTAAAGTGTCCTTGAGTACAGCTTGCAGAAGTCTTCGATAATACTTGAACTACCGCGAGGCTATAAGGTGGTCTAGCTCATCTGTCTTGAAGTCGAGAGTAGCCCCCGAGCCTTAGGTTGAGTCACGAACTCTAGCTGAGGGTCAATCTTGATTCTAAATCTTCCGTCTTGAATAATATTGAATGATGGGTGTAGCATAGCAGCCCCCGAGCCTTGAATTGATTAGGTAATCAATCCAAGGGTCTTCAGTGTTCGCGAAAGCCATCATCAAGTACTCTTGCAGCGTGTAGCCCCTGAGATAAGAGAGTCGTATGAGCCACGTCGAGTAGTTGTTGCTGTAGAGCTCTCGATCTCGAGATGAGTGAAGTCTGCTAGAGTTCTTCTCGAATAGTAATTTGAATACAGCCCTCGAGCTGGAGAGTTTCCGAGTAGTAATTTGGCGTCGAGCTGTGGAGCTTGAGAAGTAGCCGTGCCGTCAGAGCAGACTCTAGATGTGATCGAAGTCAACTTTTTGCCATCAGAATGGATTTTAGATGCAACTGAAGTTGACTTTAGATGCTAGTAGAGTGTACTTTTAGAATGCGACTTGAAAACCGAAGTCAACTTTAGATTGCCGCGCAGAGTGGACTTTGATATGCGACTTGAAAATTGAAGTCGACTTTAGATTGCCGCGTGGAGCGGACTTTGATATGCAACCTAAAAACTGAAGGCGACTTTAGATCGTCGCGTGGAGCGGACTTTAGATGCGACTACAGTAGTCGACTTTGAGTACTTCGAGCCAAGTGTGCAACCCAAAATACAAAGATGAAAAGATGAAAAGATGAAAAACACTTTCGGAAGGCCAAAGCGAATGAAAAATCAGAAAAACGAATAGTTGTGCCACCAGAGCAGGCTTAAGATTGCGACCGTTAAAGTCGACTTGTGCCGTCGGAGCGGACTTGAGTTTGCGACTGTCAGCATCGACTTTTGCCACCGGAGTGGACTTGAGGCTGCGACTGTTAGCGTTGACTTCTGCCATCAAAGTGGACTTGAGGTTGTGACCGTTAGCGTCAACTTTTGCCACCGGAGTGGACTTGGGTGCAATCGTTAGCATCGACTTTTGCCACCGGAGTGGGCTTTGGTGCGACTGTTAGTGTCGACTTGTGTCACCGGAGTGGGCTTTAGTGCGACTGGTAGCGTCAACTTGTGCCACCGAAGTGGGCTTTGGTGCGATCGTTAGCGTCGACTTGTGCCACCAGAGTGGGCTTTGGTGCGACCATCAGCGTTGACTTGTGCCTCGAGTCGCTTGACGATGAGTTCATAGCCCTGGAGGTGATCACGCTCAACCTCGAGTTGATGTTCCGCTCTGAGAAGTGGGTGAAGGTAAGCTCGAGTACCCACTGATAACTTGTCGTTGAGGGTACTTGCCTGGTAATTGATGTTGTTGTGCTCTGTTGTTGCAGGGTGTAGTAGAATAATCCTGGAAGAAAGCTTCTAAAGGGATACAACGACACCGTTATCCGTGATAAAGAGCTGGAGAAGGAGTTGAACAAGGTGAAGAAGCACTCTGTGCTGCTCCAGTCCAAGCTTGGTGAAGACCATGTGTGGTTCGACGACCGGTGGATGGTCACTTCCTGGTGTGATGAGTGATTGGCAACGTTGTGTGGAGTGATTCTTAGCTAAGTATTGTAGGTGCAGGTGCAAGTTGCAGCTTGACTGGTGTTGGTGCAGGTGAAGAACAAGCGGGAAAGGTCATTGCCGGTGAGGCCTCTAGGTGTAGAGAAGACAAGTAGGTTTGGTTCGAGGGACCCGGTGGCCAGCGGGGTCAAGTATGGGCCGCATGGTGCAAGAATGACAAGATGAAGTCATGGACAGTTTCTTGGTTGAGCCTCAAAACCAAGGTCGAGCCGGGACTATGTGGGAGCCAAGTCATGAGTAGTGATTGGAGAAGGCTACACCGAGTTCGTGGGGTTTCCGGTGCTTCACCAGAAAACCACTGGGTTCCTTGGTTGATCCACAAAGCCAAGACCGAAGAACCGAAGACGGAGGTGTAGCAACTCCAGACCGGTCTGACTGGTGTGCGACGACGTAGTCCGGAGATTTCGAAGCGCAGGACACGCGTCGAGATCGCAAGACTTGCGTTGAGGCTAAGCAAGTTTGGGGTCGCTGGGCATCCGTCCGATGGAGCGAAGACAAAGATTTCCGAATCCGCCCTTGAGGGGCTTGCATCCCTAGTTAGCTAGTAAGGGTATTTTAAACTTTCGGTTGCCTCCATATAACTCAAGTGGTGAGAGGATGGCAGCCATATCTTGGAACCCTAGCTCATTTGGGTTTCCTATTTTCCCTTCCGTTTTCTTTAGGATTTTCATAGGACTAGCTTGGGAGCTTCATGGTGAGATCTTGTGAGAGGGAAGGATGATCGGACGACAAGCTAGACATTGTATGAACCTGAACCTCTTTGTTAAGGTTAGATGATTCGATGTGGTTCCTCAAGGCTTGGATGTGTCATTCCCGTTTGTCCTTTTTGGTGATTTTCGGAGCCCTTTATTGGTGATTTTCTTGGAGAGATTTCGAGGCCTTTCTCTTTGGGATTTGGTGGGGTTATATTCTTGAACCCTTCGTGGTTCTTTTCTTTTTGATTCCCCTCCCAAATCCGTGAGCAAAGGGCTCGATTTTGGGGTTTTCTTGGCTCTAGGGTTAGAGGCATTCTTGGTGGAATTTCTTTGATTCCTCTCGATTTAGCAAGTTTTGGTGGACCAAATCTTGGCTATGGAGTACCCATGAGGTGTTCCTACTATCCCCAAAGTCTTGCACAAATCTGTGGAGCGATTCGGGAGATCGGAAGTTGGATTTGGAGGAGTTGAGCCGCGGGTGTTGTTCATTCCCGAGCGGCCCAGCCTGACCGGTCTGACTGGTGCTGCTCACCGGTCTGATTGGTGCTGCTCACCGGTCTGACCAGTGCAGAGGCTCTGTGGGTTTTGCCTCAGGTGAACGTTTGGGTGAGTTCCTCGTTGTCCCTAGTAGCTGTTATTTTGAGTTTGGGTCGTTTTGGAGCTCAGAAGGTTGGTTTGGATTTTTCTTCCTGGCTTAGACCGGTCTGACCAGCGTGCTACACCAGCCTGATCAGTGTAGGAGCCTTCTGTGGAAGTTCTCAGAAACTGGTGGTGAGTCCCAGCAGGGACCGGTCTGGCCGGTGCTGCTCACCAGTCTGATTGGTGCAGGCCAGTGTGCTCGTGTTGCTAGTTCTGCTGCGTTCTCGAGTTTGTGTAGGTGGTTGTTGGTTCCTAGGACCAATAGCACTCCAGTGTTTGCGTGGTCTTGGACAACTTGGGTAGTTGAGTCGGAGACGTGTTTTGGAAGCCGTGTTCGTCTTGTTGGAGTTCTCATCTCCTTCGAGAAGAATTTTTATTGGCTCCCATTCACTCCCCCCTCTCTGGTTCGCCTAATCAGTCCTTCAGTTGGCACTGCCTTCGCACAATACCACAACAAAATCTAGGAGATGGTGGTGCAGAAGGACGAAGTCATCAAGAAGAATAAGACACTGCGGCAGAAGAACAAAGGTATGGACTTGTCGTGGCTTCCTTGTGTACTGATTTTGTTGAGTCTGATATGATCCTTGAATGTTGTGCAGAGCTTGAGATATCTCTGGAGCAAGTCAAGGCTTTCGAGCTGGACCTGAAGAACATCTTGTACCGTGAGACGCATGCTCGAGAGGTAGATGAAGCCAAGCAGATGGCAAGAACTTATGAACTCATCAATGAGATGGAACTCTGAGAAGCTAGAGAAATTGACCTTCTGTGTTGTATGCAATCTCTGTAGAAGCTCAATGAAGATTGCAAGGTGCTGCGGGCATCCTTGAAGAATATGGAAGAAGCTGCACTGGCCATCGCAAGGTTGTTGGTGCCGCATGTTGCTGGTGAGAAGCTATAGCCCCTTGTTGATAGGTTGAAGGATGCTCCTGGGCGCCTGGCTGTGTATGTCCAATACTTGGCGAGGTCCATCCCAAACCAAATGCTGAGATTCCTGAAATCGTACTTCCTAAAGATGTCGGTAGTAGCTGTAGTTGGTGGGATTGTGACGGACTACTCGGACGAGAAGTTCCACGTGCTGATGGAGGGGATGGCGCTAATCGCCAAACATGTAGCCGAGAAGTTAAACTTCCATTAGTTGTACCTGTACGGTAGTCATGAACAGACATCATGTGATATGTGAACAAGTTAAAGGTATTGAGATAGTTATATGCATCTTAGTGTTGTTGTTGGTAGCCACCAAGTACTCGCTACCGCGAATTGCATCAAAGTCCGCGGAGTCCTTAGCTACGATGATAGTTGAAGAGTAGTAGTACTCACAAGATAGGATGTCTTGTTAGCTAGATAGACACAATGCAAAAGTTAAGTAGAATCGAACTTTATTACTGATGATGAAAGATTCCACCTGGATGGCCATGGCCGGTATATGAGTACTCTTGGATGTCCAGGGCTGTTACAGATAGGTAGTCGCTAGGACCCGCAGGCTGCTTATAGCTAAGGATCCGTTAGGTAGCCGTTAAAGCTAGACCCTAGAGATAAGTGGTCGATAGACTACGAGTATAAATGACACAATTGGTCGACATTCCACGAGTTGTTGATATCGTCGCCTTCAAGAGTTTGGAGGCGACAGGAGCCTGAGCAGGTGACTTTGGATACTGAGAAGGGGCCTTCCCATGGTGAGTTGAGCTTGTGTAGTCCTTCCGTATTCTGGATGTGACGTAGGACCAAATCGCCAATGTTGAAGGAGTGTTTCTTGATGTATCGATTGTGATAGCGTCGAATACCCTCGAGGGATCTTGCTGATTGGATGTGGGCGACACAGCGGGCTTCTTCACGATTGTCTATGTCAACTCTTCTGCTATCTTCTGTGATGCCTTCAATGTATTATTCAACTGCTGGAGATTCACACATCACATCAGCGGGTACAATAGCTTCAGAACTATAGACCAAGAAGTAGGGTGACTGTCCTGTGGGATTGGTAGGTTGAGTACGAAGCCCCAGAGTGTGTTGAGTAGTTCCTTGATCTACTTGCCTACTTTGGCGATAGCGACATTGTGCAGACGCTTCTTCATGGCGTCGAGTACCATTCTGTTCACGCGCTCCACCTGCCCATTAGCGCAGGTCAGCGATGGAGATGTATTGGATGTTGATCCACTATTCTTGCAATACTCCTAGAACTAGCGATTTGTTAAAGTTGGAACCCAAGTCTGTGATGATGTGATTGGTTAGCCCATAGCGATGCATGATCTCATCCAAGAAGTCGAGTACTTTGTCAGCCTTGGGGCAGGTGACCGGCTTGACCATGATCCACTTGGTAAACTTGTCCATAGCCACCAGAAATCTGTTGAATCCTCCTAGTATAGTTGGTAAAGGGCCAAGCATATTGAGCCCACAGCAAGCAAACATCCAAGTTGGTGGTATCGTGATAAGCTTGTAGGCTGGGACGTGTTGTTACTTGACGAAGAACTGACATCATTGGCACTTTCTGACTAGTTCCTTTGCATCGGCTAGTGCTGCAGGCCAATAGAATGCTCATCGGAAAGCTTTGCTCACGAGGGTCTGCGAGGACGTGTGGTTTCCACAGACACCTTTGTGTATCTCCTCCAACGTCCATGCCTCCTTCCCGAGGAACACAGTTCGTAAGTACTCCAGAAGTTGCACTTCACCTGTAGAGCTTGTCCCCGACTAGTACGTAGCTTTTGGCAGGTCGAGCGACTTGTTCTGCTACGTTCTTGTCGAAGGGAACCTTTTGATCCTTAGTTGATGAAGGGCTATCTCCAATCCACGTCGATCATCATGACCTCCTGACTAGGCTGCGAAAGCCCGAGATCAGTGGTTGGTGGTGTTGCTAGCTACTATGGTATGGATGATTAATGCAGCTTGTGGATGAAGACTCCCGCCGGTACTTGGGCGCGAGACGATCCTAGCTTCGACAGGACATCTGCGGCAACATTGTTGTCGTGGATGACATGATGGAACTCAAGAACATGGAATTTCTTCTCGAGCTTGCGGATTTCTAGGCAGTAGGCATCCATGATTTCTCTGTTGCGGTCCTAGGAGTCGTTGACTTGATTGATCACCACAAGAGAGTTGTCGTAGACTAGTAGTCGCTTGATGCTGAGAGATATCGCCAGACGGAGCCCGTGTCATAAAGCTTTGTATTCAGCTTCGTTGTTGGAGACCTTCTAGATGATCTGCATGATGTACTTGAGTTGTTCTCCCTTTGGGAGAAATCAAGAGTACCCCCGCATTTGCGCCCTCGAGCTTGAGAGAATTGTCGAAGTACATCACCCAATGCTCTGGTCGCTCAGTTGGTGTGGGTAGTTGATGCTCCCGCCACTCTGCCATGAAGTTGATTAGTGCTTGAGAATTGATAGCGGTGCGTGGCTTGAGGTCGATGGTGAGGGTGTCGAGCTCGACCGCCCACTTGGAAATCCTTCCCGTGGCATCTCGGTTGTAGAGTATATCACCAAGCGGGTAGTGAGTCACGACGGTAATCGAGTACTCCTGGAAGTAACGTCGTAGCTTTCGCAAGGTGATCAGGATTGCGTAGAGTAGCTTCTGCACCGGTGGGTACCGGGTTTTGGACTCTGACAACACCTCGCTGATGAAGTAGATGGGTTGCTAGACTTTGTAGGTGTGGCCTTCCTCCTGCCTCTCGACAATGATGGCAATAGTGACCACATGAGTAGTCGCAGCGAGGTAGAGCAATAACTACTCCTTTTTGTGAGGAGCTGTGAAGATCGGTGGCTTGGATAGGAAGTCCTTGAGCTGCTACAGAGCTTGATCAACCTCCTTGGTTCACACAAACTTCTGTTGATGCTTGAGTAGCTTGAAGAAGGGTATCCCCCATTCTCCAAGTCTTGAGATGAATCTGTTTCGGGCCGCCATGCAACCAGTAAGCTTTTGGACGTCCTTGATGGTAGTCGGAGCCTTCATGTTGCTGATCGCGGAGATCTTCTCGGGATTTTCTTCGATGTCATGATGGCTAATGATGAAGTTGAGCAGTGTCCCTGATGGTACGTCGAAGACGCACTTGTTGGGTTGAGCTTCCACTACTACTCCCATAGATATGTGAAAGTCTCTTCAAGATCACAGTGAGCGTGTCTGAGGTTCTGGTCTTGACAACCACATCATCCACATAAGCTTCGACGTTCTTGTTGAGTAGTCTCTTGAAGAAAGCTTTGATATCTCGTTGATAGGTAGCACTGGTGTTCTTTAATCCGAACGACATCGTCGTGTAGCAGTAGGTGCCGAACGGGGTGATAAACGCAGTCTTCTCTCGATCTTCTTCCTTGATTGCGATATGGTGATATCTCGAGTAGCAGTCGAGGAAGCAAAGCGGATCGCAGCCCGCCGTTGAGTCGATGACTTAGTCAATCCATGACAACCTGAAGGGATCCTTGGGGTAGTGCTTGTTGAGATTGATGTAGTCGACGCGCATCCTCCACTCGTTGGTGTTCTTCTTGCGGACGAGGACGGGGTTGGCAAGCCACTCAGGATGAAACACTTCTCTGCTGAAGTCGATCGCGAGTAGTTTCACGAGTTCCTTCTTGATGGCTTCCGCTTCCCGTCGGTCATCAACAAGCAGCAGAGATGTTGTTATTTGGGGGGTAGCTATAGGGTCGACGTTGAGCGAGTGCACACCTAGGCACACCTGACATGTCTGCTGGTTTCAATGCGAAGATATCTCGAGTAGCCTGAAGGAAGCTGACAAGCGCGTCTTCTTATTTATGATCGAGCCCTACGCTGATCATGGTCGTCTTGCTGATGTCGCCAGTACCGAGGTCATTGGCTTTCAGCTGGACTTCCTCTGCCGCCTGAGTCTTTTTGGTGATGTCAGTCATCTCTGGTATCTCGAGTTCGCTCGGCGTGAGCTTCTTGGACACAGTGAAGATCTCCATCATGGCGTTGGGTACTTGAGTAGTCACAGCGAATTCCACGGCTTCTGTGTCGCAGTCGTAGGATCTCTTCAAGTCCCCTTGCAGCACAAGTACACTGTTGGGTCCCGACATCTTGAGCACGAGGTACATGTAGTGAAGAATCGCTATGAACTTGGTTAGAGCAGGTCTGTCGAGGATGGCGTGGTAGGATGTCTCGAAGTCAACGACCTCGAACTTGATGTACTCAGTGCGGTAGTTCTCCTGTGTCCCTAAGGTAACTGACAAAACCACTGATCCAAGTGGTACACTCACGTTGCCTGGGACGATGTCGTAGGTTCGACCCTACCTGGCGCGCAAGTTGTCGGTGTTTTAGACCGAAAAACCCACCATGGGGGTACCGGAGGTGGTTGAATGTGGCCTCACTGAGATCAAGAACTCAAAGGAGAGGCACGTGGCACACAATTTAGATAGGTTCGGACCGCAATGTGCCTAATACCCTATGTCCTATATGCTGTGTAGCTCTTGATCGATGGGGCCTTGTTTACATATTGATACATATCAGATAGAGGGGGTCCCTACCTCACCTTATATTCTCCCAGAGGCAGGGTTACAAGTCGGTTTAGGTAGAGGGGGTTATTCTAGTCGTACACGGGTTTGAGTACTCTACATGAGTTCGTACATGGTAAGCCTTCCTATCCGAATACTAGTCCACCATTATCTTGCAGCCCACGCAGTCTTGCACCATGGCTCACAAGTCGAGTAGTCCTGGGGGCTCGCGTAGTAATCGGTACCGAACCCGCCTCCTTGGTGGGCCTAGGGATGTCTGTACGACAAATGCGAAAGGATTCCAAGAGAGCACAAAGATTTAGACCCTGTTTACAAGTTGATGGGGTTTAGATTTGAGTTTGATTTGGGGTTTAGATTTGAGTTTGATTTGGGGTTTAGATTTGAGTTACGAGTTTGGGTGTCCTGACACTACATCTGATCCGTTAACATCCTTACTTTTCGCCCTGCTGCAACCCGAGTTCCCGACGATCAGCTCTCATCAGCAGATTCAGCACCGCGGAAGATGCGCTTATATGTTATATCTAGCTAAGTGCAGTAACACCAGAGCTGGACTACTCGCTCACTGCATGCAACGAATGATACATACATATATCGAGCTGCACGCATCAGTTGGATCCAGAGCTGGACTAGTACACGGTTTTTATACTAAAAAGGGATCGAGAAAACACGGAGTGATCAAGGCCGAGCTAGCTCGGCAGATACGCGGATTAGCCTTAGTAATTTAATTATAAACCCCCTTGGGGGTTTGCGGTGAAACGAAGCAAGCGAAGGGTAAAGTGGCTGGCCGCAACCGATCAGGTTAAAGCTGCTGCCGCGAAAGGGCCTGCAGCCCAGTGGTTACAAGAGCCTCGGTAGCACCTCAGGTCCAGGGTTCGACTCCCCGTGTGAGCGAATTTCTCAGGATTTAACGGCGTTTGTGCTTTCAGTGGTAGGCGACGTTCCCGTCGACAGCGAGGCGCCTGTGGTGACTTCGTCAATCTTGAGGATTTGCCGACACAGTCTTCGAAGATGCTCCTAGGGGTAGGTTTTGCGTGCGTCTATTCATAGGGATGAGTGTGCGTGCGTTGTGAGTGTCTCCGATGTATTGTGTAATTCGCGAGAAAAAAAAGGTTAAAGCTGCTGCCTTTGCCGTGCTTGCGTGCTCGGCGCCGCCGGTCCGCCGGGACGAACAGCCCTGCTGCTGCCCCGGTCTTCTGGCCGTTCTCCAGCTTCTTCTCCTCAAGGAACTACGGGGCCGGCCGGTCATGGTCGTCATGCAGATGGGCCCTTCTCGCTGGCTTGCTGCATGCTAGTAGTAGTAGTAGCTAGCTTAATTTGTGGGCCATCTAGAATATCTAGTAGCTAGTCTAGGTGAATTATATCTTCTTGCCACCAAGCATGCAGATGATGGTGCGGTATCTACTGACAAGTGTGTGTGCTTTGCGTGGCCAAGAAAAATTGATGCTGTATTGCGCGGTACTCGTAATCGTGATGGCCAAGGTTTTAGCGAATTTTTCTGATGCGTTTCGATCTGTTCTGTTCTCTTGAAAGGAAATCAACCGTGTTGTGTGTCGATCTTGTTTCCCCCTGCTTTATGTTTTTCCCTTCCAGAAGAGTAGAACGCATTACGCTATTTTTATCATTGTTTGATAGATACTTATGGATCGACTGAATTCATACACTTTGCTAAACTTTCAATATACATAAGTGTGAAAAATAATAGGTTAATTTGATTTCCTGAATTGCATTGATCAATGTTAAAAAGCCACTTGTTTGTGATTTGACGGGGTACAGTTAAGTCTAGTAGGCATGCACAGTCCGAGAGACGACGTTTTGAGCATTTACGCCGCACAAAATCTTGACCTAGCTAGTTTAAATTTCTGTATAATTTGAGATGGAACAAACTGGATGCATGAAAGCAGATGTGAGCGCGATAGCTGCTTGTCATGCACCACCACGAACAAGCTGCACACACCATAGCTTGCGGCCGGACGTACAGCTAGTTCGCACAGCTTGCTTCCCTGATTCACCAAAACGTTTCCTTGCCCCGAAATCATGCGACGACTCTACCTTGTGTCACCTATGACTTTCCTCTCAATACTCTCTGCCTGTTTCTGGTTGCTACCACCGCAGCTTAAGCTATAAAAGGACGCCACCTTGACCCAAGTACATCCCCAGGACATAGATTCCTCAAGTTACCACACACATACATGTAGGCTCGCAGAAACCCTAGCAAGCACAAGCATGCCTCGGCAAGGCGACGGCATGGAGGATCCTCTCCGGCGCTTCGGTGCCGCCGGCTCTACGGCGGCGGGCAGGCAGCTGCGGGGCCTCCTCGCCCTGGCCGGCGACTACCTCAAGTACCTCTTCATGAAGCGGCGCCGGCTCATGCACAGGGTGGCGCGGAGGACGCTGGCGCTCGTCGACCGCCACCACGGCGGCGGGCGGCGCAAGAGCGGCCAGTGCACGTGGCCGGCTCGTCGCGCGCTGATGGAGCGTGAGTTCTCGTGCGCGGACAGCCCCAGCCCCGCGTTCCTCGCCGCCAAGAGGCTGCTGCTCCGGTCCCGGCTGAGAGGCGGCGGCGCGGCGGCCGCGGCCGCCGGCGCCGTGTCCTCCTGCTTCGGCTCGTTCCGATGTCCGTGCGGTTCAGCCGAGACGGCGGCGACGGCGCCGCCATCGGAGGCAGAAGCGGCTGCGGTAGAAGAGGATCGGCTGACGGAGGACAAGGACGAAGAAGACGACGATGAGGTAGTGCTGGCGGGGGACATGTGGGTGCAGTGCGGCGGCGAGCTCCTCGATGTGGACGACAGGGCGGAGGAGTTCATCAACATGTTCTACGAGCAGCTCAGGGCGCAGAGCTTCGCCGCCGCAGGTTTCCAGTGCTCGCCGTGACTTTTGATCATGGCGTGCGAAGAGTGGTCATGGATATTGTTCTCGCGAGATCTTCGTTGTGTACGTGTGGTTCGGTTTGGAGGGATCGGAGGAGCCTTAACTTCTCCAGAATGTGTTTGTATTTATGTCCGAAGAGTGAGTGTCGTGGCACAATATATGTTCCGTACTTATAATGTGTCCGCATCGGTACGGACGGACGTCTAGAGTCGTAGTATATGATCAGTCAGCAGGTCAAGAATAAATAATTGATGGTCCATGTATTATCACCATCATAGCATAACAAACTTAATAAGTGCGCCCACCCACCCCACCATGACCCCCACCCCCACGTCGTCCCCAGCCGGTCTCGGACAATTTTTTAATTTTAACCTTTTTTTAAAATTATTTTTAAAAATAACACATCAAAAACATTATTTGCGGATCTAACCCGTTTCGCCCGCGCCGCCCACGCGCGCGCAGGGCCGCCCCCCCCGCGCGCCACACGCAATGTAGCACGGCGCGCGCGCGCCGCACGGCGCGCGCGGACGTGTGTAAGATGGTCGGCGCGGCGGCGCCCGCGCGCGCGCGCGCGCGCGCGGGGCAAAGTGGGCGCGCGCGCGCGCGTGGCGCGCGCGACAACGTTATCCCGCGCCGCGCGCACGGTGCGGGGCGCGCGCAAAAGGGTTAGATCTGCAAATAATGTTTTTGGGTGTTATTTTTAAAAATAATTTTGAAAAAAAGGTTAAAATTAACCTATCCCACCCCACAACGTGGCGCGGCAAATTAACCGGTCTCGCCTCCGTAGTCCCACAACGTCCCCGGTCCCTATCCCACCCGTGCCGTTCCTTCGGATCCCAGCCCCACCTCCCAGATCATCACCGCTCTGCCGCCCCTTCCCCTCCCCACCAACGCCTGCCTGCCTCCCCACGGCCGCCCCCTAGCCCTGTCTCCATAAAGCTACTCCTTCCGGCAAAGGCCTGCTCCTCAAGGCACCGACTGCCTACTCCCCGCGTCGACGGCTACAGGCTAGCAGGCACACACGTCAGCGGGCACCCGCAGTGAGGCCAACGCCGGCGATATGCTCCCCCACGACCGCGGCCTCACTCCCCGCGCCGCGCCGACACAGCCTCCACCGAAGCCGCTCCTACTGCGGCCCTCGCTAGAGCTGCGTCCATGCCTAGACCCATCAGCGGCAAGCTCATCCATCTCCTCACGCTCCATGAGCCGTTGCCGCACGCCGTTTGGAGTCCTAGCCGCTAGCCGGCATGGCTGCTGGTACATTGGAGTTGTGGCGCGCCGCCGCCAGAGCCGCCTCCATGGTTGTGCGTGCGTGCGTCTGAGAGGAAAGAGGAAGGGGAGGGGATAGGTTGGACCAACGATGGGCCATTGATGCTTTTGGCTTTGGGCCGGTCACGGGCCATCAGCCCAGTTGGATGGACATCACTGTTGATTTGTTGCTGATGATTATTCTTTGAATATGATGGTCACTGGCAAGATGAAGAAGGAACTTTTGCAGCGCCCCTTGCAGTTGCCCGCGGCTGTCACCATCTTCCAGTCCAACGAACTTCGAGTACTAAAAAACAGCAAGGTTTCGCCATCTTCGGCCATGTTTGGATGGTATACGTTAGTGTTAGTGGTAGTGGTAGTTTTTAACACCTCCAAACTAACACATAAAAAACTAACACCTTGGATGTTTGGATGGAGGTGTTAGTTTGCGTTTAAAGTAACTTTTCCAATCATTTGAAAAATGAGAGGGAGAGAGAAAAAGGGTGGGGTCCACCAAACTAACACCAATTACCACCTCTTGGAGGTGTTAGTTTTTGGGGGTGTTAGTTCCAACTAACACCAAACTAACACATGTGTTTGGATGAAAAGTGTTAGTTTTGGTGTTAGTTTACTTCAAACTAACACTAACACCCCCCATCCAAACATGCCCTTCGAGTACTAAGAAGCATAAACACGTTGCCACGTTTGCCGTCGAGAAAGCTGTCACGATATCAGGGTTCGAGCGACTACCGTATCTTATATATTTATATTATTATGTTGCTTTTCTAAATTATAAATAAGAGAAAATATAAGTCTACTGAAAATCTCTTTCAAATCCCGCAGCAACACGCGATAAATCACCTAGTACAACTATATAATTGGTACCCCACAACGATTTCTCCTGCCTCTCAACGCGCCACCTCATAACTCACTACACATCATGTCACTATCCACTATAAGCCATGTCAACATCCACCTATGCCTTCGTCGATTTTCTGTGACTAATAGCATGTTGTATTTGTGAGTAGCACGTCATAAAATTCTCGCAATCGAAATACATGTAGGATCAATCATTTATGAATGGTTTTGTCGCAACAAAATTAACATGCTTTATATAATATTGTTTACAGAGGAATATCGCCATGTAATCACTTTGGTATTTCTACTTTCACATTTCACCTTAAAATTTTGTTTAGAAATTTCCACACAACACGCGGGTATCACCTAGTACAAAATTATATAAGAGATCCCACTAACGAAATCTCTCAAACCACAGCCATCCACGTCATCTGGTGACGTCACCCCCACCCTCCCCCGACGCCCCTTCGTTCTCCCCACCAGCGCGCGTCACCCTTTCTTCTCCCCACCAGTGGCCTTCAATCCCGCCGCCGCCCATCATCCGTTTAACTCCCCACCACTAACTCCTTGCCTTCGTGGCTCGAAGCCCACCACTGCTCGTCCTACCTTCAAGTCCACCACCACCCCCTCGACTCCCCATCGCCTCGCAGCCCCACCGCCGCCACCACACCTGTGACAACCCGCCCAGAAAAATACCGTACTATCGCCTAAAACCAATACACTTGGGTCATTAAGCAATAGTAAAGTATCATCCTGTCGTTGGTTGTCGGGTTAACGCCCGGTAAATCACTTGGAATTCATACAGAGGATCGACATATGCATTACAACTCACGCGAAGGCGAGTCCAGAGTACAACACGAGTTAAAACATTTTATTACAAACCATTGTTCATGACATGGAGTAAAGGTTCAGAGTTCGAAAACAACGGAAATGAAATAAACTAGCGCAACGGTAAACATCACAGGAGGCCAACAGTTTTAAAGCAAGACTGAGTATACTAATACTCAACAAGACTTAACCGTCGGGTGATATCTACATCACCAAACTCTAGACATGAGAGGCTTTTGGCCGGTGGAGTTTCTTTTGCTGAAAGCATCTAAGAGTAAGTTCTTACTTTCAATATGTTAGCACGAGTTCTAGTTGGTTACCATTTCTAAGTGTGCCAACTAATTCAATCAAGAATTGGACAAGCAATTAATTCATACATCAATATTCACCAAATTCCATCATTATGGGATACCATGGCCAGTTGATTAAGCAGTCTCGGATAACGGTGAGGCCGACAATTGATTGATTTAAAACCTTGCAAGGTGGACTAAACACACGGTGGGATGCCCCCGTGAGGACAACCACCAAACGGTTTCCAAAAATCCTCGGGTCGGGATAAAAGGCCACAGTCTTTGGTGCAGGCTATCCGGCATACCCCGCGAGGCACCCGGACTCACCATACACCACCAGTAGCTAGCCGTGAGACGCATCTCAAGAATAGTGACAGTTAAATCCCTAACCGTCTCATTAAGGTACTAGGCTTACCGGTCCCATTCCCGACAAGTGCTTAGTACGTTCAAACACTTAACCCACGATAGCCATTGGACCGGAGTCCACATCTCATGCTCTTACCACATGAGCAGTCCATTTAGGGTGATCTTATGATTCCTATCTAGGAACCTATGCTCGCGAGTGACATCATCACCCGACTTGTAACGGCCCTATAGCTTAGCAGCTATCGACCTATCATACTAGTAAGGACACAGGTACCTAGGGATCATGCATCTAAGGTTCCATACAACTCCTGAACTTAAATGCACAAGCATCCATAGGTAATTGTATAACAAAATTGGAAAACTGGGTCAGATGCACCGGGGCTTGCCTTCGCTGGCAAGGTTGGCCTTGGGCCCTTCTGGACTTGGGTCCAGGTCTTGAGCTACGTCCACGCACTGCAGCTCTTCATCAGCACCTTCGTCTCCTCCTTCCTGCACGAGCGTATATCTACCATCAGGAAAATCTACACGAAGATGCAAATGCAAGATTTATTCAACGATTCTTGATTAAATAAATTACGATCAATAAATGAAAAACATGGGGTGCATGGTTGACCATAGGGATGGCAATGGGCAGGGTAGGGTAAGGGTAAAGTATTTACCCGCCCGTTGGCATACCCGTCTAGCTCTTTTGTACCCTTACCCACCAAATGTAACGGGTAAAAATCCTTACCCTTACCCTTACCCGCAGGGTAAAAGGGTACCCGATGGGTATTAACATAAACATGTCATTAAGTTCATATATAAGAGTACAATAATCATTTGATAGTTAAATAACTCTCAAACTTCACAATCAGACACTTATTGATACACAAAAAAGTCAAATAAGAAATTACAACATCCCAACATAAGAAATAAGATCAAATTGTGATGCATTCTTGCGAGTCAATGAGTCATGGATCAATGATGTCAGACTCAACATCATCCCGAGAACACAAAATAATAGACATCAGATCAATTCAAGTTATACTTTGAAAAAAAGTGGAACATGTGAAGTCAGTACATACCAATGTTGGAAGGGATGTGCTGCTAGGGTTAGGATATATGGGCCTACTTGGGCCAAATATTTCAACAGGCTTCTTTAGTGCGGGTACCCTTGGGTAACCCATGGGTAGAGTTTCGTACCCTTACCCTTGCCCGCGGGTAGAATTCTATACCCGTACCCTTACCCGCGGGTAGAATTCTATACCCGTACCCTTACCCAACAGGGTAGGGTACCCGCGGGTACCCATACCCGTGGGTAAAACTGCCATCCTTAGTTGACCACATTCACCTAGATAAGAATACATTCAGCATACTCTTCCAAACAGGAACAATATGCAGTTCTTATTAGTTATTCTTGTTGATAGTGATTGTGTACATATATATGTAAATGATTTAATTTAACTTCACAAACAGCAATGGGTTGGTAACATTTAGGTTTTTAAGATGATTTTCATCACACACAAGGTCCACAAAAGTGGTTTGGTGATTTTCCCATTTAATTGACTATTAAGCCTTAAATTGCTTCCATGGCATTTCTTCCTACAATTAATTACTAAAATTGAGTGGAAGGGTTTATTAAGCACTAGCCACCTATATCAAGCCACTGAACACACCTTCATGCTTAGGATGGCTAAGAAATTCATTGTTTCGAAAATAACAAAAGCTAGCTAACAATTCAAGTTAATTACCTACAAAAATAAATAAGCATCCAACTGCTCCAAACTTCCTCACACATTCTCTCTGGTCCTAAACCATCCTAGAAAGGCAGCAAGTACACCTAGAACTATTACTGATCTTGCATTATTAAATTACAAAGAAAACATGCATATATTAAAAATAAATACTTATGTTTAATCAGAAATTGTGATTAATTCACCAGAGATGTAACTTGGCATAACAAGACAGTATGCAGAAGTTGGGCTCCAGAACATAATTAGTTTTAGCTATAAAAATCACCTAGGCAGATTCTGTATAAATGGAAAATAATTCATATAAAACGATTTACATCATAAATTTGTGCAATTTTTGGCACAGGAGCTAGTCATAACATCACACATAACATATCCAAAATTTGGATACAGAGGACCTTTGGATTTTGAGATATCATAGATCTAGGTTTTTCACATTCCTATTTTTCATGCTAAACATATCAAGAAACAGCCTAGGTGAGTATAACAAAAGTTCTAGTGCTCCTCACCAGGAGTCCAATAAAATTTGGTTTGCATTTTCTGAATTTCCTACGATTTTATATGGATTTTACAAGAATCAGCAAAAACTACTTCACTATTTAAGAAACCGACTTTCACTGAGGTCCCTCAGAATTTAAGATCCTTACAGAGGTACCCTTGGTTTGCGCTTAGGCCACCAGGAAGAATCGGGACTTTGCAATGTAGTCCTTGGGCACTGGTCAGCGGCCGTCCGGCCAAATTCCAGCGAACCGGCGGCGGGACCGGCCGGGCGCGGGCGGAGGGCGACTAGAGGGGTCCCTAGGCCCGATTGCGACCGAAATTTGGGGCGGTGGTGGCACCGGCGGGGTCTTGCGGCGGTGACGGCGTTGCCAGCCGTGGCGCGCCCTGCTCCGGCGAAGTGGAGCCACGACAGCGGCTAGGGACGCTCTCGAGCTCTGGTGGGGCTAGAGGATGGCGCCGGGGTGGTGGTCCGGTGACAGAATCGAGGGAAAAGCGGAGTTCAGCAGCGGCGGCCATGGTGGACCATGGCAGACCGACGGCGCGTGGGCAGGGGGTTGTGCGCGACGGGAAGGTTACGGCCTCCTTTATAGGCGACTCACGCGCCTGCAAGTGCCCAGTGAACCGACGGGGTACCTCGGTACGCGCGCGACCGGACGACGGCGGACAGACCGACGGTCCAAGGCGTGGTGCGCGACCGGCGAGTGAGGGCTCTCCACGTGGCGTGCAGGAACTTCAAGGGTGGCCTCGGGGCACGCGGTGCCTTGGGAAGGGCGCGCGGCCTCGGTCGGCACGCGGCCCGGATGCCGAGGGTGGCGGACGGGCAAGGCGCGGGCGAAGACCGAGGAGCGTCCCGGTGGTCGATGGATGACCGCTCCTCGGTGATGAGTGATTGACAACGGGTGTTGGAGCGACTCTTGTCTTAGTGCGCGAGTGTAGGCTGTGGCCTAGTTCGTGTTGTCGCGGGTGAAGAACGGGCGCGAAAGGTCTTCGGCCTTTAGGGGCCTCCGGGAGATGGAGAGACAAGTAGGCTCGGTTCGAGGGACCCGGTGGACGGCGGGGCTCGGGTGCGGGCCACATGGTGGCGGCACAAGCAAGACGAAGTCATGGACAAGCGAGCCGGTGCACGGTGGCGGTCAAGTCAAGTGGTTTGGCGGGAGGCCGGACCGAGCACGCGGGGTTTGGGGGTTTTCCCACAAAACCATCGGAGGACGGTTTCTTGGTTTGGGCCTCAAAACCAAGTCCGAGGGACCAACACGACGGAGACGGGATCCGGGCGTGTCGGGAAGCTTCGAGGCGAGAGGACACGCGGCGGGATCGCATGGCTTGCGTCGGGAGGACGCGGGGGTGCGGCAAAGGCGTGGTCGTCCGATGGCAAGACCCACAAACATTACCTAAATGCCCCTACGTGGGTTGTATCGCCAGTAGTTAAGTTAGGGGTAGTCGAGTCATTTACCACTCTGGCGGGACCCGATATGTATAAGCCATGAGGGTGTGTGACTGGCTCTCTGCGCTCTGCGACTTAGGGTTTCATTTCCTCCCTCCCATTCGTAGCTATTTTATCCTTCCATTTTCTCTAGGATAGCATGAGAGCTTCATGAGAGATTTGTTGAGAGGGATGGATTCTAGGGCGGCATGCTAGACCTTGTGAATCTTTCCTGGTTTGTATAGAAGATTCGGAGTTGTGTTTTTCGTGGTCTTTTTGTGCTTGTTTTCGTGTCTTTGTTCTCGGTGCGATTCCGCGGATTTGAGTGGGTTTCTCCCCAGATTTCTTTGAGGGAAACATGGATAGATGTCTCGTGCATCTTTGTGATTGATCTTGTGCCCTCAAACGCCGGGAAACCACTTCGATTCGAGAGTTTTCGTTCGGTGTGCAAGCTTTTGGTGGTGCTCAAGGGATTCGCGATTCCCGGTGATTTAGGGAGTTAGGAGGCAAGATTTTTGGGCTATAGCATCCTTGTGTGACGCTTTTCAAGTCCCCAAACCCTTGTCTCCACAGCTTCAACCGTTTGGGAAATCCGATGATGATTTGGGGGAGTTGACTTTCGGGGTCGGGCGTTTTCTGCTCTGTCCGCACCTGGCGGACGGTCCACGCCGCTAGGGTTCGTCCCGTGTTCTTCGTGTTCTTGCTCGCCTTTCGTTTCGATCCGTCGCGATTTTGGTTTTCGGTTGGACGGAGTTTCGGACGGTCCGCGGAGAGGGCGGACGGTCCGCGGGTGCCGGCGGACGGTCCGCGTGCTCCCCGCGGACGGTCCGTGGTTCGTGGGTCGCTTCGGTTGGTTACGTGTGACTTAACGGACGGTCCGCGGGGTAGGCCGGACAGTCCGCGGTGTTGGCGCGGACGGTATTCGGTAGCGGGCCGGACGGTCCGCGAGGCCGGTGCGGACGGTCCGCCCCTCTGGCCGGACGGTCCGCCCGAGCCGTGAGCTTTGCTTCTTGGTTCGATTCCTCCCTTCCTTTCTCATGCTTCGCGTGTGCTTCAAGGAATCGTTCCTAAGGCTAGAGGTTGATCCATAACCTCGTTGTCTTGGCGATTGGTGTGTGATTCGATCCATCGCTTGTGTGTGACCGGCATTTGACTAGGGTATAGGCCGGGTTTTTTGAGAAGAATTTTTACCGGCTCCTATTCACTCCCCCTCTCTAGTCGCCATCGATCCTTCGGCGGCGCGCGCGGGCGCGCCGACGCGGCGACGTTGCAACGCGGCCCGGTTCCAGCGCAACGATTTCAGATTAGGCTACTTCGAGCTTGTTTTCCCCCCAATTTTTGAACTGAAGTGCACCAAGCGGTGAATAGTAAAGTTGTAGATCTTACTACCCTCTACAATTTCTACAAAGGCTCTATAGTGTTTTCCTCAATGGATTTGGCACAATCAGCTGCCAAACTTTGAATGTCGCTTTGCCTCGGTGAACAGGAGATGCTGACAGTTGACCACGTTTTCCATCCTTTTCCACCCAAAATTTGAAATGCCAATCTACATGAAAGTTGTGTCCCTCGACAAACTAGACAACTTTCATATTGGTAGATTTTGAAGTGTTTAGGTGAAATTTGGAGAACGTGGCGAAAGTTCCAGAAGACATTCGCTGACGTCAGGGTTTAAGCTTGGTTTGACCATGTCTGTGACCAAGGGTTGACCACCAGGGTGTGTTGACTTGTTCAAGGGGTTCAATAGGGTTTGTTGGCGAGGTTTTCGAGGTGATGACCCAAGTTTACCTAGGTTTGACCAATTGTCAGCCGGTTGGTTGTGGCTGATTCGGTCATTAGAGTTATTGACGCTAATTAAAAACCTGGAGCGTCACAGCCTACCCCCCTTAAGAAGAATCTCGTCCCAAGATTCGATTAACAAGATAGCGTGGTTCCTCCCATCATGACAAGGGTTACAAAGGGAGAAAGACATCTCTGCTACACTTCCCAATATCGGGAATTCAGATGGAACAAAAGGTACAAGGTGTGTACCCTACTCCCTCATCGCTGTTCGTGAGGAAGCGGGCGATGAATGTGCACATGGACATCTAATAGCAGACAGATTCCGCCTGCGATACAGAGATACATCCCTATCAACGTCCAGCGAAATGACTCGAACTCTTCCGAGGACTGAGTCATGGATGTCGGCGTGGCTCAAGTCCTTCTGCCGGCCTACTTCCTAGTTTCTTCTCGACGTCGTGGACGAAGACGAAGGAACAGCTTGCTCGGTGAGGAACGGAACAGATGGGAGAGATGCTCTAGGGCAGGGTGACCAAAATCTAGTTGGGGGAAGAACAAGAGCGGTGGTGATGCCGAGCTGGGATGAATATGAGGCTTTCGTATCGGCGGGTCTGGGAAAAGGGCTTCCCTTTTATGGCCGCCGCGGGGCTGCAACGGTCATTAAACCAACCGGGTATCTGGTGTAGACAACACAGAGCTCGACAATGGTCAGCCCGTGAGGTCTCGGCGATGTGAGCACAGTTGCGGAAGAAGATGGCGGAGTGGCGTCACGACGTCGTACGGTCGTGGCACTGAAAAGGATGGGGTCCAACGGTCCGAAGAATCGACCGCGCTGGGAAGAAGACCGAGAAGAACTTAGGGTATTAGCGTCCTCAGCTCATGATTGCAATGAAGAGAAACTTAGCAAAAGCTTCGATCGATCCTGGGTTTACTTCCTGGCTCGATTTCAAGGATTTGGAGGTTACGAGCACGGATAAGCGATGGATGACTTCTCCACATGGACTTTTCGAGAACCTTGACTAATCGAGACACTTCTATTTCTACTACTTCCACTTGGCTAGTCAGAAGGGAATTGATGCTATACGGTCGTCGAGATTGGCAGCAAGAGACCAAGTCGACAGTGATCATCCAACTAGATTTCTAGGAGGAAAGGAGGAGGCTAGTGAAAGGGTTCCGTAACTTCGTTGTACGGAAGGCAATTTAGTGGGGAATCTTTAGAAATAATCTTGCTCACACTTTAATTAGCTTGCGAATTTGGGTGTGGATGACTCATTACTTTGAGGTGCAATGATTTTAAAAGTTGATGTGATGCACATGCTTGTGAAGACACTATGCACATGCTCGTGCAGTATGGTTCTCATGATGCACGTTAGTATGACCCGGTTACCCACATGATGAGTTAGCGATTGCGAGGGCAATCACAGGCAGAGAGAGAATATGTATGGCGAGTCGCATTCTCACAACCAAGATACCTAGCACGCTCCTAGTGGCAGTCATGTGGCTGCAGCACAAATGATGCCCTAGGTTCCGTCGCGGCACCTTTGGCTATGGGATAACAACATCACCAACAAGAGAGGTAGAGTATGAGTACGGAGTTTTCATGAGAATGCATGTTAGTATGCCCAAGGTTCCCAAATGCATATGCTATGCAATGCATACTCAAAAGTAACATTTATTTTAATTCATAAAGTTGTGAGCAAGACCTAAAGGAATAAGTTCTGGATTGAGGGGTCGATTGGATCTTGATTGGCAAGAAATTTTTGGACGAGTTTGAGATTCACCACAAAACTTTTTGATCTGATCATAACAAGCATAAATAATGCATTAAGAAGATCACCGCGGAAGAAGATGTTCAATCAAGGCATTACATCAATGAGGGGTTTTCGGAATTACCAAACAACGTTCGGTATTACAATGCAGACTAGTTGCACAAGGAAGCTCCTAGTTCAACCAACCGCAACAGCTAACCAACGCGGTTATGGTACGCTAGGGTTCCTTACAATTACTACACTTGTACGACTCATAACTTTATTTCCAACATACCAACTCCCTACAGTTGGATCTTCCATGCTGAAGGACTATGCTGACTCTGGTCCCGACTCTAGTCCGGACTCTCCTTGGATGTCCTCAGCATCTTCTTCTTCTGCTGGTTCAGGAATGACAAGTTCCGACGGTGGAGCTGCTATAGCTTCCAGTTGATTCTCAAGTTCAAGCATATACTGGTCATTATGCTGTAGCAGGAAGTTCTGCTCATGGAGAACTTCACTCAGTTCTCGTATCTTTGCTTTGTCCTTGCGTCTTTCCTTCTTGAGAGTAGCGATCATTGCTCAGGCTTCCTTCAACGCTTGAGCAGTGTTCTCCATTTCTTTGACTCGGTACCTATAGATTTGGTGTCTATAGAATACATTTTCTCCCGCCATCCGTCGGTAGGTGTCGTACATGGCTTCTGAAAAGCAGACTGAGGTGACGAGATCGAGGCTGTAGTGAGAGTTACTCTGAGCTGGAAGAAAAGCTTCGCGTTCGACCCAAGGCACAGTGTGTCGCTCAGGTACAGGAATTACTTTGGCTGCAGAGCTGGCTACCTCGTCAGGGTGCTTCCCACAAAAAGTTGTGAGTGCTTCGAGAGCAGCCTTCTGCACGGTGTCAGCCAGGTTCCGTCCGTGTGCCTTACACTCCCACTCTTCCCAAGTTGGATTGGTCAGGCACATATAAATCTTCACCTTCACTTCACAACGAAAGTGTTGGCCTGTGGTCACGATCTCACGTGTCGAGTATTCTGGGTAAGCAGTATACCCAAAGTCCTTCAGGGTGTCCCACAAGAGTGCAGGAAATCCACCCTCCTCGAGGTAGTTCACGAGAGTCCATGCTTCCACATCAGCCGACGCAGATTCAAGGTGGTCCATTTGGACATAATGGCAAAAGTGAGAACCAGACGATGTGATCGTACAAGGATAAACTCGATCCACGCCAAACGGGTACATGGTTAAGCAATTGGGTAGCCATGGGTACCAAAGTACAATCGTATGCATAACTTGAATCGAGCCGACATACATAATGACATAAGTTCTGGCAGTTGTTAACAAAAATTCTTAACTTAAAACCAGAGCCTCAAAATTTCTCCACTTTGTGCGGCAACTCATTAAGGTTATGCGACACATGTTTGGATATGCATGATTGAGCTAGAAGTTAGGGAGGTGTTTGACTAAGCAAGAATTTCAGATTGGGCTCCTGGGAAAATCAGCAGGACAACGGTCCACATTCTGGGCATAACTTGAGATAGACGAAAGCTATGATTGCGAGCTTTTTCGAGCAGGAACTAGAGTATATGTGGAGCAACTTGGGTAGAGATCTCCTAGACAAAAGATTCTTGGACAGGGTACAAGGTCTACACCAATAGTCACAACGGATTTTGGACAGCAACACCTACACTAGAGAGGCTAGGCAAGACAAAACATGCTAGCAATTTGTTTCCTTAGAAGGAATGTAAACAAGTATGGGTTCAGTTTAAGATTCTCCAATTTTTAGCATGATGCAAGACGTCCTATTCGTCCTCACAAGGCAATCAAGCCAAAACTCGAAGTTAGCGCTGGTGACATGGCACATACACGTATCTCCCTATAATAGCTAGTCGAGAACTAGTCGATGCTCACTCAGCGACTTACGAAACGAGGTTAGGGTACCTGCAGAAAAAGAACCTTCCGCGCCAGCACGTCACGGAAGCGTCCACATACAGTACCGTTCACTATAGAAACGACATCCATGCGTTAAGTTGCGCATGTGTTGACGCAAAACGTGCACCTAGCGCCAAACACACAAAGCAAGCCGAACAAGCTCGCTTCACACGCGCGAAGAATCACGAGACGTGCCAGTCAATTTTCCCTGAAAATTAACAAAAGACAAAGTAGTTAGATACCAAAGCTTGGAACTTGCCGGGTGGTACCAGACAGTTCCATATTTACGGCTAGGAAGCCAAATGGGATGACACATAGCTACGAGAAAGCTATCCGCCAATAAACCGAAACCATTCGAGAGCTTTCAACGAGAAAAAGTAACATAGCCGAATGGATGACGCAAGCATGACGGCTATCGGTCTTTGTTTAGAGCAAAGATGCATGCGCACAAGATCACGACCGATCCCCATGGTGATTGACATTAAATAAGTAAATAAAGTAAAGCACGAGCATAAACATGTAATAAACAAGCATGCATAGATCCAAAGCAATAGTCTACCGCGTGTCTAGGTACTTTAATGACCCGTCGGGTACGATGTCAAAACAAATCTATCCACCGCATGATACAACTTGCATGAAAATCGTACCACTTTCCACAAATAGATCTATCCACCGCATGATACAATCTAAATATGGAAAGCTAAAAGCATACATTATTTAGAGCATGAATTACACATGTGTTCTACTCGTGATAAACATAACCGAATACGGCTGAACAGCCGATTCAGGGTCCATGAAGAAGGAACAAACATTACCAAGTGAAATAAATCTATCAGATTGATTCGAAATCTAATCCACCGGATGACTAGCTCCAAAGCAACCCAAAAACCTCGCATCTACCACGTGATACTCGAGTTCTTTCAAGATTTATACGAACGTTGGCAAGTTTGAACCCGCAACACGTAACAACCTAGATCGATTCGGTTTCGTCTATCGGAAAGCACAAGATCCACGTGTTAAAGCACGAATTCTACTCGCGTAAGGATCACAAGAGGGATAAAGCCGATCCAAACCCATCTAGATTGGGCAAAAGATGTTACATGAATTTAAACATAAGCAAAAACTCAAAGCAACACGGGATAACTTAATGAATCTATTGGATCTTGCCAAAATCCAATAGAGCCGATAACTAGCTTCAAGCCAGATGTTAGCCTACCGCATGGCTCATGACCTAACAAGAAACCCTCTTGAACCAAGCTTGAATCTACCGCATGACACGAAGCATGGTAACAAGACTACTTGCATCAGATCTAAATCCACCGCATGATACTAGATATGATACAAGGTTGCCGGTACTCACGGAGGTCGACGGATCGATGAACCCTCTCGAAGAACTCGACGACACGACAAATGGACTCTAGGGTTTGGCGTAAGGCCGGTTTGTATTGAAGAATGATTGTGTTCGTTACATACATTCAGGGCTCATATTTATACCCTGCCAAGTACAACTTCGAATGGATTTGTTGCCTAACTTATCTCTAAGCTTGATCGCCTATCCATCCATTCGTCCTTCCTGCTTGAGCCACGTCACCGTCCAATCCCGCGAAATCAGCTCAACTGTTCCCTTGCCGAACGGAAGCGGACGACCGACCGCGGATCTTTCCCGCCGAATACATCCGAAAAAACCTTCCTTCCACCGGACGGACTCCTCGTCGAGCCGGACCCACAAGTCGGACTCCTTACCAAATTTTGGTGTTAACACATGCCCCTTCAATTGCGGGATAAAAGTGATTTTGTTCCGGAATTGACTCCGACCACAAACGTTTTCAAATCGAATCTGTCAACACTGCTCTCTCTCTCTTCGCAATCCGCCGGAATCCTCGTCCGGATCTAAACCCTAGATCCCCTTGTTCCGAGCTCAAATCCCCAATGGCGGCTCAAAACCAAGCCTGCTCGGGTAAATTTTCCTCCCGTAAGCTTGAATCGGCATTTAAGTTTCCAATTTTACCCGAGATTTCTTTCCCGCTTTCCTTCGGGAGCCTTCCACCGAGCTTTTGATTCGTACCGAGGCCAATTCAAGATCTTACTACCTTGGTCCCGTGGGAAACTCCGATCCTCGAGATTTTATCGCGGCCGAATCTCAAAGGATCCCTTTCAAAGCGGCTCTCGTCCCCACCTCCTCGGTGGCAAGATGCTTTCAAAGAACCGGCCCTTGCCTCCAATCGCAGTCGGAAAAATTGGTACCGGAGAATTCTTGCGGACAAGAGTGCCGGGACCCAAAAGCTGGGATACCCTTCGCATTGCTCAGTGCCTGGAGTTATCTTTGGCCGAGACCCCCAAGAATGAAGACCTCCTGATAGCAGCTTGTCATTTTTGGTCAAACGGCGTCAACGCTTTCCTCTTTGGCCACGGCCCGATGTCTCCAACTCTGGCCGATGTGTATATGATCACCGGCCTTGACATTACAGGATCCGTTCAACCCTGGGATTTCAGAAGTTCTTCACAACAAACGGGGGTGAAACCGGGGAGCGGATACAAGAACTATATCTTGAGCCACATGAAAGACGACCCCCTTGGTAAATTTCTCCTAGGCAGGTGTGTACCATATGCTTCATCAAACTGTCACCCGGATGTACACTAGCCGAGAATAGCATGTGTCAACGGTCCTTGGTGGTTTGTTCAAATGTGGCTGCGAGCCTACACATGCATCGGATAGTTGGTGTTGATCCGAACACCCGGCAATTCCCTTCAACCAATCATCCCGAAAGGGAACCCCAAACCACCGGAGGATGCCGGACTTATGGAGAGGTCGCTTCAAGCTGTTCTTATTCAACGAGACATCAACCAGCCTTTTCGAGCTATTCTTCAAAGGTTTCCAAAATCCTCTCTGGCTCCCTTATCTGGACAATGACAATTTGACTTTCCCTTGTGAATTCTCTTTTGAAACCAGACGCCAAGATGGGAGATTCCTAGAGATCCTCAATATCATAATCCGCCCATGCATTCTGCCGGCTGAATTCAATGGAGGAAGGCTGAATCATAGCACTTATGAATATTATCAGCCCAACGTAATGGCTCGGCAACTTGGATGTGGCCAGATGCCCCCAAGACTGTTTCTGCATGAATTCCTCAAGCCTAGAGAGGAAATCAAAGAACTCATGCACGATAGCGGATTCTTCCATTATGTGTGCGGTCCCATTGTCTACACCCACGGCCTTTTGTACCCACAACAATAGCTCACTCCACCTTCAACTCCTGGTGGCAAGAATTCCATGATCATATCTTCAACGAGCCTGTACACTTGTTCTGTGCAGAATTGATGCCTGACTTCCAGCCAACCTCAGAGGTAACATAATTAACCCTTGGATCAGACATTTCTTCCTCTAATCATGATTCTGATCTTATTTCTTCTACCCACAGAACATAGTGCCTGCCCCTCGAGCCAGGAATATTACCTACAATGCCGTAGGCCCGATCTCAGCACTGGGATTCAGGTCCCCAACTCTGGCTCAGCTAATGGCCAGGTTTGCCACAACAGACCCAAGCCTTTCCGGCCTTTGCTGCCGATAGGAGGCAAGGTTTGTCTCTAATAGCTCCCCCAAATGCCAAGAGGAGAAGAACCGTCAAGAAAATCCTTGTTGAGGTAAAAACCTTTTCCTTTCTTGACCACAAGATTACTCGTTTCGATAAATCATATCTTGTGCATTTTCGGACCGTAGCCCAACAATCTTCGGTTCCGAACTTGCCGATGCTCCACCCTTCGGTATGACCTTTACTGTCCTTTTCTTGAGGATGAACACTGGCATTTATCTTTTAATTTGGCACTTGCAGGAGAAACAATGGAAGAACAACTCGTGGACGTCCCAGTGTCTCAACAAACAAGTCCACCCAGGGTTGAGTTACCTGTCCCAGTGGAGATCTCATCTTCATCAGGGACTCAATCACCTTCTGCAGAGGCAATGAATTCTCCAGAGACGAGTCTCCCGATCCAACCAGAATGATTAAGTCCTCCAAGGGTCCAATCACCCGCTGGTCACGCAGAGACATCAACCCCAGCAGAGGTGAACCTAGCTCCTCTTCAGCTAGAAGCCCTTGAGTTGCCAGCAACTGCATCAGCGCCTTCTCACTCAGAAGCTTCAGCTCTACCTGGGACACCTCATTCGCCTGTGGTTGCTCCTGAACAAAGTCCTGCCCCAGCTCAAGAACTCAGACATGAGGTACTCACTTGCACTTAATTCTGCTACCTTTACTTCCAGCACTCCTGACTCGGCAATACTGCTTTCTCAGGATCAGGCCCCACCATCATCAAGTCTGTTAATGGGGAACAATCCAGTTGCTGAGGTGATGGAAGAAGTGCATCAAACCCTGTTAGAGGAAGTGCTAGAAAAGCTTAGGGAGATCTTTGCCTGGCTGGAAAGAGATGCACGAGATCAGTTCAAGGATCTCGATCATTTTGAAGAAATGCTTGAATCTATTAGCCAAGAACTCCCCGAGGACATCAGCGCCTCACTCGCATCTATCTGCGGCTCGGAAATGCACTACGTGCCCATAAGGCAAGCTTTGAGGAAGGTGCGCTCCCGCCCCGCCGTTGAAAAGAAGAGGGCCGAGTCTTTGAACAAGCCATGAAAGGGGCACAATCTCGGACCGAGAGCCATAAAGATACATTGGCCAATCTCGCAAGCTTCTTGTGATTTAAAAATTGCCGGGAAAAGCTGCTCCGGAGGCGGAACCGAGAAACCTATCGACCGAGATAGAGGCCGATAACAAGAAAATAGCCGAGCTCCCTGGATTGATAGAGAAGACCCAAGAAGAAGCAAAATCGGCTATAACCAAGGTGAAACAATGTGATGTAGAACTCACCACCTTGTCTAGTGCCCGGAAAGATTGCCGGGAGCGATTGGACAATTTTCGCTAAGCAACATCAAATGTCCGTAGTGTAATTGCGAAATACTTGAACATTTAGATGCTTTAATTGATGTATGGCCGAATTGGTCGCTCTTGTAATATCTCGTTCTTGCAATTTACTTCCTTTTCATTCTCGCGCTCCTTCAAATGTAATCTTCGAACGACCCATTCGGCAAAGAAATGCCAACACCCGAATGGCACTTCGACTCCTCTCGACCGAGCCGATCAACTAAATATGACTCGGCCTAGAACTCCAAGCGACCCATTGGCGGACCGGTCAAGGAAACCTTTCCACCTTCCGATTTTCTTGGGATATGCGCCACGATCCGAGCCACGACTTGAGGCCACGATCCGTCTTGCCGCAGGCTTATAAATGAAACCGTAGGTGCCCCTAGCTCTCCACAAAGCCTTTAGCTCTCGAATCTTTGCCAATCTCAACTCTTCTTCCTTCCAAACAGTGCACATCCCAGAGCAGCATGGTGCGCCGCCTCAACCGACGCCGCGCCTCCGATGAGGCGGAGGGGAGTAGCGCTAATGCGCGTCGGAGGCAATGATCGTCAATTCCTCTCCCTTGATTCATCTTTGATCTTCTTTTGTTTTGACGATCATCTCCTTTTCGAGTTGATTCGGTGGAATCCGTCTCCCGCACCGCCAATCGGCCCCTTCCGACGACTCCTCGGAGTCCGACGGCCACTCCCCCCGTGCCCTACGGGGAACTTGGACGCTCTCCGCTTCAAGGCGGAACCGGAGACGGCCCGGCGCGAGGCCGGAGGACGTCTCCAAGAAGGCGGGCATAGCCGAGTTGGAGTGGGAAGACCGGCGCAAGCGGTACCGTCGGAGACCATCGACGGTACGTTTCCGAAATCAATCCTTGACCCAATCCGGCTTTTGATGCTAATCTCCTTCCTTTTTGCACCTTGCGGCGCGCAATGCCGAGCTCAACCACTGAGGATGCTTTGGTGGAGTAGCCGGCCGACAAGGTGAACGCCCGCGGTGACACGCCGGCGGAGCGCCTTGCCGCGGTGGAGCACCGCGTTGATGAGGTGGCCACCCATGGCGTTCGCTTGGGCACCACCCACGGGCCCCGGCCGCCATGGCGACGCACACGGACGTCGACTACTCCACCGGGCCGTGCGGCTTCCGGGCGGCACGCCGGAAGACATCGAGGAGATTGAGCTCATCTTGGAGCGCCTCGATGGCCACGGCGACGCCATTGCCGAAATCACTCATCCCCAATCGTGGCCGAACGTGCTTTTTGACTAGATTGTATTAGGGATGTTTGAATATCGGCAATAAATAAAGAACTTTTGAATTCCGCGCTTGTACTTGCGATGATTTTTCTTTATGTTTGCATCCGTGAATCTTGTTTTTCCTCAAACGTATCCGGGAACCGTCTTGAGCCGAACACGCGAGAACGGATGCCCCTTGGCACAAAAATCCACGAGAAGATCCCCGAATCGGCAATCCGTAAGTCTTGTTCAAGTGAAAACCATTCGCATTTGGGGAGAAAACCCCGCCGCTTGGTATTCCAACGGTGTACGCCGGCCGCTCATCACTCCCAATGCACCCCTTCGGTCAATAAAATAACCTGTCGGGACGCCCCGCAAATCCACTCGCACACTCATCCATCACTTCTCATCTCCTCTCCTGTCTCCGGAGGAAAAAACCCCAAGGCCATGGACAAAGGCAAGCGACCTCGGGGAGAGCGGCGCCCCAAAGAAACGCACGATTCGAAGGTGAGTTTCCCTTGATTTGCTCCTTGTTTCCCATATGATCTTGCGTTTTACCTCTTCTCTTCCTCTTCTTCTTTCGGCCTTGATTTACTTCCCCGAAGAAATCATCGGGACCGAAGACGTGCTCGAGTACATCTCCTCCGATTCCTCCCTCGAAGCGAGAGGAGGCTACGCTCGAACGAGAGGACCGGCCATCAAGCGCGCCGCCGTGTTCGGCACACGGAGCACGGTCTCGGGGATATCACCGCTCGTTGTCAAGCCGAACGCGAGCGTCGCATGGCTCGGGAGGCACTAGTGGGGGGTAAATGTTTCGACTTCTCCTTGACCTCGCGCCCGCACTTAGATTTCTTGTCCCTAACATCCGTTCCTCCGTTTCGAGGTGTCTCGACGACGGTACAACAACCTGAAAGCGGCTTGGGACAGCTTGGTGGAGGCCGCAAATCATGGTCACCCCCGCGCATTCCAAGTTGCCGTCACGGTAGTCCTGGAGCAACTGAAGAGGGAGCAACCGAAGAAGCAAAGAAAAGATTGAATCATACTTTCACTTCTTTCTCCACGCCTTCTGCTTCCCACCTCCTCGTAATCTAGATCACCAAGGTTGTTGGATGTAAACCTGCAAGAGGCAGTTGTAAAGCAGTTTGGTGCTAAGGGCAATGCATCTAGGCACTGGCCATTTCTCCTGTTTGTGTATTTTGTTCTGAAGGCGGCCTCGCTCTTGAGCGTCGGCTATCTCTTGTGTCGGATGCTTGTAATCCCACCGATGGTGATCATCGATCAATTTCAATACTAGGATAATATTTCTTCAAATATCTCCCATTTATTGCAGCGGAAAATTCCTCTCCTAGTAAAGTTTTCAATATGTATGCGTTACCGGGGACGCATCCGACCACGCGAAAGGGCCCTTCCCAGTTAGGGGACCATTTGCTGAATTCATCGTATTTAGTTCCAATCCGCAATAGCGCTTTCCAAACCAAATCGCCTTCTGCAAATTGCCTGACTTTTACTTTCTTGTTATAGTACTTGGCAACCCGCAGTTTGTTCTTCCGAATGTTTTCTAGGGCCCTAAGACGGATCATGTGTAAATCCTCTAGCTTGTCCATCATTAGGCCACTGTAATCCTTGGAGCTCAAATCTTTTTGTAACATAACCCTCCTTGAATCGATTGCATCTCCCAAGGTAGAACCACATGGTGTCCATAAACCAATTCGTAAGGAGAGGTCTTTGTAGCTCCATGAGGGGCCATTCAGTAAGCCCATAATGCTTCACTGAGTACCGAATGCCATCTCCTTGGCTTCTGGTCGATCTTCTTCTGTATTAGCTTGATCATGATCTTATTAGAAGCCTCTGCTTGACCATTAGCTTGGGCATAATAGGGAGAAGAGTTAAACAATTTGATTCCCATGCTTTCGGCAAATTCTCTGAACTCCAGGGACACGAATTGAGCCCCTTGATCAGTTGTGATGGTCTGAGGGATTCCAAATCGATAGATGATGTGCTCCTTGACAAATTCAACCATGTTTTCCGACGTCACCTTCTTTAGTGGGATCGCCTCAACCCATTTAGTAAAATAATCGTAGCCAAAAGCACGAACTTATGCCCCTTGCTAGATGGTGGATTAATGCGGCCAATCAAGTCTATACCCCGGCCCCCGAATGGCCATGGCTTGATGATGGGATTCAATGCGATGCAGGGACCCTTTGAATATTTCCAAACCTTTGGCAATCCTGACATCCTTTGTAATACTCAAAGCAATCCTCTAATATCGTCGGCCAAAAGCACCCGGCTTGCCTGACAACCCATTTCATGCGGTAGGCCGATTGGTGTGCTCCGCATATCCCATCATGCACTTCACTCATCATCTTATTCGCTTCTTCTGGACCCAGGCATCATAACAACACCCCATCTAATGATTTGTAAAACAAATTGTCATCCAGAAGAACGAATTTTATGGCCTTGTACCTGAGCTTCCTAGAGACCTTTCGGGATGGATCCTTCAAATAGTCGACGATCTCTTTTCTCCAATCATCCTCCGTAAAATCCGTCCCTAGTGCACACACATCCGCAGCAAACGCGTCTTGGTTTTCTTTGTAACCCGAGGTGCTTTGAGCCGGACTCGTTCGCTTCTTCGTTATGTTCTCTAGGAATATCTCGTAGAGTTATCAACGGAAAGCTCTTCAAGATTTCCCCGCATTCCTCGTAGTAACTCCTCGGTGCCTCACTTTTGCATTCGTATTGGCCGTTCAATTGCTTGATCACTAGCTGCGAATCTCCATAAACCTCAACCGAAACGGCCCCGCTTCTCTCAAATATTGAAGCCCTCGAAGTAATGCTTCGTATTCGGCTCGATTATTTGTGACGGTGGGGTCGTATAGGGATGGCAAATTCAAACATCTCACCTCTAGGTGAAATCGGTAGGATCCCAACTCCCCCACCTTTATCACATGACGATCCATCAAAAAATAAAGCCCAAGGAGTAATTTCGAGCAAATCAATTGATGGATCGCGATGTTCGTTATGAAATCGGCAATGATCTGACCTTTGATAGCTTTTGCCGATTCGAACTTCAACTCGAATTCTGATAAAGCCAAAATCCACTTGCCAATCCTGCCGTTCAAAATTGACATAGATAACATATGTTTTATTACATCAAACTTGGAATACACAGTGCATCTGGCATTCAACAAGCAGTGCCGAAACTTTGTACACGAGTAGTATACGCACAGACACAGCTTCTCTACAGCCGAATACCTGGTCTCAGGATCAAGTAATTTTCGGCTAAGATATGCTACTACCCGTTCCTTTCCTTCGAATTCTTGAATAAGGGCCGATCCAATGGTTTGGGTATCGGCCGCCACGTACAACTTAAAAGGCTTATCCAGCTGAGGAGGGACCAGCACTGGTGGCTCCTTAATGTATTGCTTGATTTCATCGAAAGCCTTTTGTTGTTCGTCGCCCCAGGTGATCTTCTGATCTTTCTTTAGCTTCAACAGCGGAGAGAACGACAAAACTTTCTGTGACAAATTTGAAATGAACCTCCTCACGAAATTAATTTTGCCGAGCAGTGATTGTAACTCCTTGAGATTAGTTGGAGGAACAACTTCATCGATGGCCTTCATGCTCTTATTGCCGACTTCAATCCCCCCTTCGTGGACCAAAAATCCCAAGAACTCTCAGTTGATACCCCAAAAGCGCACTTGTTTGGATTCATCTTTAAACCATGCTTTCGGGTGCACTCCAAGGTTCTCTTCACATCTTCCAGATGTGTGTCATGACTTAGGGACTTGATCACCACATCATCAATGTAAATTTCCACAATTTTGCCGATCAACTCGTGAAAGATGTAATTCATGGCTCGCTGATAAGTTGCACCGGCATTTTTTTAACCCAAATGTCATGACTATCCATTCAAACAGGCCTATATGACCAGGACATCTGAAGGCTGTTTTCGATATATCCTCTATTGCCATGAATATTTGGTTGTATCCCGCATTGCCGTCCATGAAACTGATCACTTTGTGCCCAGCTGCGGCGTCAATCAACAAATCGGCAATAGGCATGGGGTAACCGTCCATCGGAGTAGCTCGTTCGTGTCCCCCGAAATCTATGCGGACCCTCATCTTTCCATTCTTCTTGTAAACGGGGACGATGTTAGAAATCCACTCGCATATCCGCATGGCCGAACGAAGTTTGCATCAAGTAATCTTTCAACTTCTTTCTTCACATCGCCAATACCTCATCCTTGTAGATTTTCCGGGGTGGTTGCTTGTATGGTTTGAAACCAGATTTGATTGGCAACCGATGCTCAAAGATGGAACGATCCAGATCCGGGCATCTCCGAATAATCGGGCGAAGCAATCTTTATATTCCTTGAGCGAGCTTGATTAATTCCCCCCGAAGTCCGGTTGCAAGTTTGCGCCGATGAACGTCGGCCTTGACTTGTCACCGCTTCTAATGTCAACTTCTTCTAATTTGTCGACCGACATAAATCCTCGCCCCAACTTGCCGTCGGTGCCATCGACGGGGTTCTCCATTAAAAATTACCGTAAGAGCCGATCGCTTGAATCGGCCGTTGATCGCCGCCGACGGGTTCAACGAGACCTTCTCCCCGTCTTTCCCCGAGAAACGATCAATGCCTTGGTATTCCCGAAAGGCGGTTCCATGTTCGCAACGCTCACGGAGTCATCCGCTTGGACGACCTCAATATCATCATCCACCTACTGGATAAGCTGCTGATGCATGGTGGATGGGACGCAACAATTGGCATGAATCCGGTCCCGTCCAAGCGAAGAGGGTCGTAGGCTCCCTTACCTTCGATAACAAAGAAGGTCGTGAGTAGTGTCTTGGACCCGATCATCAGATCCACGTGAGCGCATCCCTTGGTGTCTGAAGGATTCCCGGCGAAATCGTTCAGTATTATGCTCGTAGGTGTCAGATCGCTAGGGCCCATGCCAAGTTTCCCGAAGGTGGTGTACGGCATTACGTTGACTGCCGCTCCACCGTCGACAAACATCTTGGTCAATGGCTTGCCATTGACATATCCCCTCAAGTACAGCGGCCTCATGTGTCGATTTTTGGCCGGTTTGTCGAAGATGGCTTGCTTGGCTAGCACCAGCTGCGCCATCATCCCCTCGATTTGCTCATCATCCAGGGACGCCTCCTCCTGCACAACCTGGTTAGCAGGAGCCATGAATTCGTTCGGCAGAAAATATACCATGCATGTTGGAGCCGAACGCTTTGACCCTTCAGGTTGATCCTTTGGACGCCACACCTGCTTCGTTTGGATCCCTGTTTGCCTCAGTTCACGGTTCCTCAAGCGTTGAACCCGTCTCTTCTGGCTTCTCCTTAGGCCGGGCGGGCACCATTGCCCCTTTTGCCAGATGTATTCGTCCTCGTCCTCCTCTTGATCGGCCCACCTTGAATCGGCTTGTCTTTTCCGGGATGATCAATCACTTCAATTTTTTTGGCGCCGATCCCCGTTAGGATGGATCCTTCCAATTCTCTCATGGACGGATCGGCGATTGGCGTCTCTCCGCCCGTACTCAACATACCCGTCACCGCACTCGGGGCGGTTCCTCGCCGTGGGCGGCTTCAAACCCTCGTTCCAACAAGGCTCGAAGAACGCACATCCCCGGTGCGCGCGCTCGCTCGCGCGTGTATTGCTCCGGGTCCCTTCGTGTGCCTCTTTTTCGGCTCTTCGCCTCTCCTCCTCGCATCTTCGCCTTTGGTAACGCTCTTTTTCCAAGCGGCGCCGCCACTTGTTGAGGAGGATACACGTGGTCACCCCGGGCTTGGCTTTGGACGACTCCCCGATTTCGATGTGACTCTTGAGAATGCGGGGGGCTTCACCATGCACCCGCTCCAAAGTCAATTGACGCTCCGGGTCTACGGTTCCGTCCGCCTAGCCCTAGGCCGAGGTCAAGACCTTGACCTTGCCCTTCTCCTCGGCGGTCACCATGCCGACGGAAAAGCCTACCATGTTCGAGGGAAGGGGTGGCCATCCGGCTTCATCTTGTTGTCAAATTTTAGGTGCCCATCCCGGATGGCTTTACGGATCCTCATCCCGAAGACCGGCAGATCGTTGATGGAGTGCGAGTTCCTGTCGTGAAAACCGCGGTAACGCTTCTCCTTTACCCCATCGAGGCCAAAGCATGGAATGCCCTTCGGCAACCTTTCGATTTGGCCTTCCTTCACTAGGAGCTCAAACGGCCTTGTCGGCCTTCGTGATGTCGAAATCGTAGGTACCCTTGGTCCGTTTGACCCGGCCGCCGATTCATCGTTAATGGCTCTTTTCCCCACATAATTTCGGCTGCGGCCACGTCCGAGTTCATCATCGAATCTTCTATCGGGTCGGCCTTGTCCAAGAACTCGGTTGTAGATGTCCGCCACGTCATGCTTCTTGCCAAACCCGGCATCCTTCTTGAAGCCGTACGCTTGGTTGCTCATTAATGAGAGCTTTTGAGACAGTCGGCCCGGGTTTTCAAACTCCATACCAAATAGTTTCTCACGCACGGCCGGCGGCATCCCGGCGACGGCCATGTCGGCCAACGCGGTCATCCGGCAAGTTGAGCAAAAAGCACATGCCCTTAACTTCCCCGAATCTCCCGAGAAACTCCGGTGGCGTCTCGCCGTGCCCTGCGCTTCAGGGTGGCAAGGTCGATCAGCTTCTTCTCTGAGCTGCCGCTGAAATAATGGGCGTGGAATTTCCGTTCCAGGTCCTTCCATCTGCTAACTGACTCAGGGGGCAAGGACGAGAACCACTGGAATGCCGGGCCCGTCAGTGACGCGGGGAAGTATCTGACCCTGAACGCTTCCTCAGCTGAACATTCTCCGAGCTGCATCAGGTAACGAGCAATGTGCTCCACCGTGCTTGTGTCGTCTTGCCCGGAAAATTTCGTGAATTCCGTCGGAGGCTTCACCCTTGGCGGAAGGAGCACGTTGAAGTACCACTCTGGGAACGGCGGCTTGTAGGCGGTGTCCCTGCATTTTCGGTTTGAGGCCGAACTGATTTTGCATCAACTCGGCCATCTTCCGCGCCAGGGCGTTGTCCTCCTGTGTGCCCACAACTGGTGCGTAACGGGATGCGGGAAAGCGTCGATGGCTCCGTAGTTTCCCACCTCATGGTAGCCTCCGCCGTATAGGTTCCTCTGTAGCCAGTTGCTTGCCGGAGCAATCCTGTGGCCGGAGGCAAGCGGGGCCCCAGGCGAGCCGAACGCTATTTCCCCCGTACGTGGGCTGGTACGGGTTCGGCTGTTGCACAGGTTGACCCGTGCTGCCCTGCGGTGGTGGCTGGATTGGTTGTCCTCCTGAGGCCTGTAGTGGGGGCGGGCGGGGCCGACCCCCAGCGCCTTGCGGAGGAGGCTGGAAAGCTTGACTCCCAGCGCTCTGAGGAGGAGGCTGGACCGGCTGGCTCCGTAATGGTGGTCGAGAGCTTGACTCGCCCAATTCCACGGTGCCCGCTTGGATGGGTGCCTTGCGGAATGCCTCGCTCCATGCCTCGGGCCGAAGACGACCACCATCATTTGCCGGAACGCACCAAGGAAAGCTTTGTGGTGCTTGCTCAAAACTAAGCCCGCAAGGGGTGCGGATGGGAGCGCCCCTGTTGCTGCCCGTCTGCCCCGACAGAGGAAAGCGAGGATCACGGATCAACCCGCCCCTCACGTCCAACGAACCTTGCTGGCCCGCGGTGCACCTAGGAGCGAACCGCACACACGTTTCGCTATGAACGGAGTACAAGCGACACATCTGACGGCGCCTAAAACTCCGTCCGAGGCATCCTCGCTCTCCTCCGAGCCCCCTCTCCTCGGTTTCTCTCCACACAGCGCACAAACATCGTCGCGCCGCCGCCGCCGAGGTGGGTGTGGTCTGCTCGCGCACCGCACTGCAATGCTGCTGCAATCCCGACCCCGCCGCTGCACAAGACCAAACTCGTGATGCGGGAACGCTTCGCCATGGTGAACAACGAGCACAGCGCAACGACAGCTTGCTTGCTGCGGGCCTGCAGCAGTGGTAGTAGCTTCGTTGTCAACACCGTCCATCGTCGTGTTCCTTCTCGCGCCGGCAGCGGCGACCTCGAAGCAGTCGCAGTGCATGCTGTCGTCGTCGCGATGACAGTGGCGAGCTTGAAGCGGCCGCGATACATGCCGTCGCCGCCGCCGTCGTCCTCGCCGGTTGTGGCCAGCGTGAAGCGGCCGCGGTACAGGGCCACCGTGAGCACCTTTTGAGGTAGGGTAACAACTGCTTGTTGGGTGATGTGGCAGAGCTGCTACATGTGGATCTCCAAGGCGTCGGGTGCCAGGGCGACTTTCATATGGTAGTGAGGTTGATCATGGTCGGGAAGCCCAATTTGGTGGATGGCGGTGTCGACCTTGGGCAGGAACCTGGGAAGAGAGCCGGTGGAGCAATGCTGCAAGGTTCGCCCCTGGGGGCGATTGGGATTGATGGGAGTAGCGACCCTGATGCCCCTCCTCTGATTCAGGTTGCCCCGCTTCGATCCATTCATTTATTTTGGGGTCAGAGCGACATCAAGAACGGATCGACCCGCTCCCTTTGCGGGGCTACTCAAAACGTGATCCGCAGAATCCCGGAACGCTTGCAGGCATTCCTCTCTCTCCTGCTGGGTCGTGGCGTCGCTCTCCCCTGGCAACAATACCCACGGGCATGTCATTCTTCGGGTAGGGGACGCAACTCCTGTTCTTCTTGAAGGACAGCAGACACTTCTGCTGGAATTGGTCCACGACGTCCTGGAGCTGCTGCCGTTGTTCAGGAGAGAGGTCTTCAATGTTGACATCCATGATGTCCGCGATTTCAGGCATCTTGATCTTTTCGGCTGTGTCCCACTGGGCGTGCCAAAAAGTGTGTTGACGCAAAACGTGCACCTAGCGCCAAACACACAGCAAGCCGAACAAGCTGGCTTCACACGCGCGAAGAATCACGAGACGTGCCAGTCAATTTTCCCCTGAAAATTAACAAAAGACCAAGTAGTTAGATACCAAAGCTTGGAACTTGCCGGGTGGTACCAGACAGGTTCCATATTTACGGCTAGGAAGCCAAATGGGATGACACATAGCTACGAAAGCTATACGCCAATAAACCGAAACCATTCGGGAGCTTTCAACGGGGAAAAGTAACATAGCCGAATGGATGACGCAAGCATGACGGCTATCGGTCTTTGTTTAGAGCAAAGATGCACGCGCACAAGATCACGACCGATCCCCATGGTGATTAACATTAAATAAGTAAATAAAGTAAAGCACGAGCATAAACATGTAATAAACAAGCATGCATAGATCCAAAGCACTAGTCTACCGCGTGTCTAGGTACTTTAAAGACCCGTCGGGTACGATGTCAAAACAAATCTATCCACCACATGATACAACTTGCATGAAAATCGTACCACTTTCCACAAATAGATCTATCCACCGCATGATACAATCTAAATGTGGAAAGCTAAAAGCATACATTATTTAGAGCATGAATTACACATGTGTTCTACTCGTGAGAAACATAACCGAATACGGCCGAATGTACCGATTAGGTGGTCCATGAAGAAGGAACAAACATTACCACGTGAAATAAATCTATCAGATTGATTTGAAATCTAATCCATCGGATGACTAGCTCCAAAGCAACCCAAAAACCTGCATCTACCGCGTGATACTCAGTTCTTTCAAGATTTATACGAACGTTGGCAAGTTTGAACCCGCAACACGTAGCAACCTAGATCGATTCGGTTTCAGCTATCTGAAGAGCACGTAATCCACGTGTTAAAGCACGAATTTTATTCGCGTAAGGATCACAAGAGGGATGAAGCCGATCCAAACCCATCTCGATTGGGCAAAAGATGTTACATGAATTTAAACATAAAGTAAAAACTCAAAGCAACACTGGGTAACTTGATGAATCTATTGGATCTTGCCAAAATCCAATAGAGCCGATAACTAGCTTCAAGCTAGATCTTAGCCTACCGCATGGCTCATGACCTAACAAGAAACCCTCTTGAACCAAGCTTGAATCTACCGCATGACACGAAGCATGGTAACAAGACTACTTGCATCAGATCTAAATCCACCGCATGATACTAGATATGATACAAGGTTGCTGGTACTCACGGAGGTCGACGGATCGATGAACCCTCTCGAAGAACTCGACGACACGACAAATGGACTCTAGGGTTTAGTGTAAGGCCGGTGTGTATTAAAGAATGATTGTGTTCGTTACATGCATTCAGGGCTCATATTTATACCCTGTGAAGTACAATCTCGAATGGATTCGCTGCCTAACTTATCTCTAAGCTTGATCGCCTATCCATCCATTCGTCCTTCCTGCTTGAGCCACGTCACCGTCCAATCCCGCGAAATCGGCTCAACCGTTCCCTTGCCGAACGGAAGCGGACGTACCGACCGCGGATCTTTCTCGCCGAATACATCCGAAAAAACCTTCCTTCCACCGGACGGACTCCTCGTCGAGCCGGACCCACAAGTCGGACTCCTTACCAAATTTTGGTGTTAACGGCATGGACAGCGTCCAACCTCAGACACCCTCCGTTTGAATGGAGTGCATCCTTGCCTCACATAATTGACATGCGGAATGCACACATATAAAACACGTGGCGACAACAAACTCATAATTAGACGCGAAGATGGGATCCGTGGAATGTATCACTCCATCAACCCTCGCAATTCCCATGATGCGGTACAGCACACGTATGATACACGCGGCTCATGTAGTTGGTTGTGCAAGGAAGTAAGTCTGACAGCAATAAAATGTGCTGGGAGTTAGTAAGATAAACCATAGGTTAATAAGCCACCTGAAGGAACCCAAAAATTCCCTCTAGGGCCTCTCAGTCTAGTTTATCCTTAACGGACCAACGGGTTTTGGAAAATCAAACAATCTTGGTAACTTTTATTCAAATTCAGTGATTAAGGTTATTAATTAATCTCTGGTGCATATAATTGCTCTGATACCAAGTGTGACAACCCGCCCAGGAAAATACCATACTATCGCCTAAAACCAATCCACATGGGTCATTAAGCAATAGTAAAGTATCATCCTATCATTGGTTGCCGGGTTAACACCCGATAAATAAATTGGAATTCATACAGAGGATCGACATATGCATTACAACTCACACGAAGGCGAGTCCAGAGTACAACACGAGTTAAAACATTTTATTACAAACCATTTTTCATGACATGGAGTAAAGGTTCAGAGTTCGAAAACAACGGAAATGAAATAAACTAGCGCAACGGTAAACATCACAGGAGGCCATCTGTGATGTCATCCCTGGTCGTCATCCACCCGGTCAGTAACACCTGTAGCAACAGTTTTAAAGCAAGACTGAGTATACTAATACTCAGCAAGACTTAACCGTCGGGTGATATCTACATCACCAAACTCTAGACATGAGAGGCTTTTGGCCGGTGGAGTTTCTTTTGCTGAAAGCATCTAAGAGTAAGTTCTTACTTTCAATATTTTAGCATGAGTTCTAGTTCGTTACCATTTCTAAGTGTGCCAACTAATTCAATCAAGAATTGGACAAGCAATTAATTCATACATCAATATTCACCAAATTCCATCATTACGGGATATCATGGCCAGTTGATTAAGAAGTCTCAGATAACGGTGAGGCCGACAATCGATTTATTTAAACCTTGCAAGGTGGACCTAAACACACGGTGGGATGCCCCCGCGAGGACAACCACCTAACGGTTTCCAAAAATCCTCGGGTCAGGATAAAAGGCCACAGTCTTTGGTGCAGGCTATCCGGCATACCCCGCGAGGCACCCGGACTCACCATACACCACCAGTAGCTAGACGTGAGACGCATCCGAAGAGTAGTGACAGTTAAATTCCTAACCGTCGGGTGATATCTACATCACCAAACTCTAGACTTGAGAGGCTTTTGGCCGGTGGAGTTTCTTTTGCTGAAAGCATCTAAGAGTAAGTTCTTACTTTCAATATTTTAGCACGAGTTCTAGTTGGTTACCATTTCTAAGTGTGCCAACTAATTCAATCAAGAATTGGAAAAGCAATTAATTCATACATCAATATTCACCAAATTCCATCATTACGGGATACCATGGCCAGTTGATTAAGCAGTCTCGGATAACGGTGAGGTCGACAATCGATTGATTTAAAACCTTGCAAGGTGGACCTAAACACACGGTGTGATGCCCCCGCGAGGACAACCACCAAACGGTTTCCAAAAATCCTCGGGTCGGGATAAAAGGCCACAATCTTTGGTGCAGGCTATCCGGCATACCCCGCGAGGCACCCGGACTCACCATACACCACCAGTAGCTAGCCGTGAGACGCATCTCAAGAGTAGTGACAGTTAAATCCCTAACCATCTCTTTAAGATACTAGGCTTACCGGTCACATTCCCGATAAGTGCTTAGTACGTTCAAACACTTAACCCACGATAGCCATTGGACCGGAGTCCACATCCCATGCTCTTACCACATGAGCAGTCCATTTAAGGTGATCTTATGATTCCTATCTAGGAACCTATGCTCGCGAGTGACATCATCACCCGACTTGTAACGGCCCTATAGCTTAGCAGCTATCGACCTATCATACTAGTAAGGACAAAGGTGCCTAGGGATCATGCATCTAAGGTTCCATACAACTCTTGAACTTAAATGCACAAGCATCCATAGATAATTGTATAACAAAATTGGAAAACTGGGTCAGATGCACCGGGGCTTGCCTTCGCTAGCAAGGTTGGCCTTGGGCCCTTCTGGACTTGGGTCCAGGTCTTGAGCTACGTCCACGCACTGCAGCTCTTCGTCAGCACCTTCGTCTCCTCCTTCCGGCACGAGCGTATATCTACCGTCAGGAAAATCTACACGAAGATGCAAATGAAAGATTTATTCAGCGATTCTTGATTAAATAAATTACGATCAATAAATGAAAACCATGGGGTGCATGGTTGACCACATTCACCTAGATAAGAATACATTCAACATACTCTTCCAAACAGGAACAATATGCAGTTCTTATTAGTTATTCTTGTTGATAGTGACTGTGTACATATATATGTAAATGATTTAATTTAACTTCACAAACAGCAATGGGTTGGTAACATTTAGCTTTTTAACATGATTTTCATCACACACAAGGTCAACAAAAGTGGTTTGGTGATTTTCCCATTTAATTGACTATTAAGCCTTAAATTGCTTCCATGGCTTTTGTTCCTAAAATTAATTACTAAAATTTAGTGGAAGGGTTTATTAAGCACTAGCCACCTATATCAAGCCACCGAACACACCTGCATGCTTAGGATGGCTAAGAAATTCATTGTTTCGAAAATAACAAAAGCTAGCTAACAATTCAAGTTAATTACCTACAAAAATAAATAAGCATCCAACTGCTCCAAACTTCCTCACACATTCTCTCTAGTCCTAAACCATCCTAGAAAGGCAGCAAGTACACCTAGAACTACTACTGATCTTACATTATTAAATTACAAAGGAAAACATGTATATATTAAAAATAATAACTTATGATTGATCAAAAATTGTGATTAATTCACCAGAGTTGTAACTTGGCATAACAAGATAGTATGCAGATGTTGGGCTCCAGAACATAATTATTTTTAGCTATAAAAATCACATAGGCAGATTCTGTATAAATGGAAAATAATTCATATAAAAAGATTTAGATCATAAATTTGTGCAATTTTTGGCACAGGAGCTAGTAATAACGTCGCACATAACATATCCAAAATTTGGATACGGAGGACCTTTGGATTTTGAGATATCACAGATCTAGGTTTTTTACATTCCTATTTTTCATGCTAAACATATCAAGAAACAGCCTAGGTGAGTATAACAAAAGTTGTAGTGCTTCGGACCAGGAGTCCAACAAAATTGGGTTTGCATTTTTCTGAATTTCTTATGATTTTATATGGATTTTACAAGAATCAGAAAAACTACTTCACTATTTAAGAAACCGACTTTCACTGAGGTCCCTTAGAGTTTAAGATCCTTACAGAGGTACCCTTGGCTTGCGCTTAGGCCCCCAGGAAGAATCGGCTGGCGGAGGGCGACTAGAGGGCTCCCTAGGCCCGATTGCGGCCGAAGTTTGGGGCGGTGGTGGCGCCTGCAGGGTCTCGCGGCGGCGACGGCGGTTGCCGGCCCGCGCGCGCGCCCGCTCCGGCGAAGTGGAGCCACGACAACGGCTAGGGACGCGCGTCGAGCTCCGGTGGGGCTAGAGGATGGCGCCGGGGGTGGTGGTCGGTGACAGAATCGAGGGAAAAGCGGAGTTCAGCAGCGGCGGCCATGGTGGACCATGGCAGACCGACGGCGCGTGGGCAGGGGGTTGTGCGCGAGGGGAAGGTGACAGCCTCTTTTATAGGTGACTTACGTGCCTGCAAGTGCCCAGTGAACCGACGGGGTACCTCGGTACGCGCGCGACCGGACGACGGCGGACGGACCGGCGGTCCAAGGCGTGGTGCGCGACCGGCAAGTGAGGGCTCTCCACATGGCATGCGGGAACTTCAAGGGTGGCCTCGGGGCACGCGGTGCCTTGGGAAGGCACGCGGCCTCGGTCGGCGCGTGGCCGGATGCCGAGGGTGGCGGACGGCCAAGGCGCGGCGCGCACGGGCGCGCGGCGTGGCGACGTTGCGACGAGGCTCGGTTCGAGCGCAACGATTTCAGATTAGGCTATTTCGAGCTTGTTTCCCCCCCAATTTTTGAACTGAAGTGCACCAAGCGGTGAATAGTAAAGTTGTAGATCTCACTACCCTTTACAATTTCTACAAAGGCTCTATAGTGTTTTCCTCAATGGATTTGGCACAATCCGCTGCCAAACTTTGAATGTCGCCATGCCTCGGTGAACAGGAGATGCTGACAGTTGACCACGTTTTCCATCCTTTTCCACCAAAAATTTGAAATGCCAAACTACATGAAAGTTGTGTCCCTCGACAAACTAGAAAACTTTCATATTGGTAGATTTTGAAGTGTTTAGGTGAAATTTGGAGAACGCAGCGAAAGTTCCGGAAGACATTCGCTGACGTCAGAGTTTAAGCTTGGTTTGACCTTGTCTGTGACCAAGGGTTGACCACCAGGGTGTGTTGACTTGTTCAAGGGGTTCAATAGGGTTTGTTGGCGAGGTTTTCGAGGTGATGACCCAGGTTGACCCAGGTTTGACCAATTGTCAGCTGGTTGGATGTGGTTGATTCGGTCATTAGAGTTAATGACGCTAATTAAAAAATCGGGGCGTCACAACACCTCCCCGTCGTCCCATCCATAAAACGTTCTCACCGCACGAAGAGAAAGCCGTTGACGCAAAAAGTGCACTCAACGCCAAACACACGAGCAAGCCGAACAAAGCGGCTTCACACGCGCGAGAGAGCGAAAGACGTGCCGATCAATTTTTCCCGAAAATTAACAAAAGATAAAGCGAGTTAAATACCAAAGCTTGGAACTTGCCGGGTGGTACAAGACGGTTCCATATTTACGGCTAAGAAGCCAAACGAGATGACACATAGCTATAGAGAGCTATGCGCCAACGAACTACGGCCATTCGGGAAACCGCAAAGGGAAAAAAGCAACACCGCCGAATGGATGACGTGAGCATGACGGCGATCGGCCTTTGTTTAAATAAGAGTTACGTACGCACAAGGCCGTGACCGATCCCCATGAGAATTAGCATTAAATAAATAAATAAAGCAAAGCACGAACATGATCATGTATTAAACAAGTATGCATAGATCCAAAGCACTAGTCTACCGCATGTCTAGTTACTTTAAAACCCGTCGAGTACGATATCAAGCAAATCTATCCACCGCATGATACAACTTGCATGAAAAACCGTACCACTTTCTACAAATAGATCTATCCACCGCATGATACAATCTAAATATAGAAAGCTAAAAGCATACATTATTCAAAGCATGAATAACGCACGTGTTCTACTCGTGAAGGAACATAACCGAATACGGCTGAACAGCCGATTCGGGGTCCATGAAGAAAGAACAAACATTACCAAGCGAATAAATCTATCAGATTGATTTGGGAATCTAATCCACCGGATGATTAGCTCCAAGGCAACCCAAAAACCTCGCATCTACCGCATGATACCCGGCTCTTTCAAGATTTATACGAACATTAGCAAGCTTGAACCCGCAACACGTAACAACCTAGATCGATTCGGTTTCGGCTATCGGGAAGCATAAGATCCACACGTTAAAATACGAAATCTACTCGAACAAGGATCATAAAAGAGATAAAGCCGATCCAAACCCATCTAGATTGGGCAAAGATGTGTTACATGAATTAAAACATAAAGTAAAACTCAAGATAACACGGGATAACTTGATGAATCTATCGGATCTTGCCAAAATCCAATAGAGCCGATAACTAGCTTCAAGCTAGATCTTAGCCTACCGCATGACTCATGATCTAACAAGAAACCCTCTTGAACCAAGCTTGAATCTACCGCATGACACGAAGCATGGTAACAAGACTACTTGCATCAGATCTAAATCCACCGCATGATACTAGACATGATACAAGGTTGCCGGTACTCACGAGAGGTCGACGGATCGATTAGCCCTCTCGAAGAACTCGACGACACGACAAGGACTTTAGGGTTTGGCGTAAGGCCGGTGTGTATTGAAGAATGATTGATTGTTTTTACATACATTCGGGGGTCATATTTATACCCTGTTGAGTACAACTTCGAATGGATTCGTTGTCTAACTTATCTCTAAGCTTGATCGCCTATCCATCCATTCGTCTCCCCGATTGAGCCACGTCACCGTCCAATCCCGCAAAATCGGCTCTCTCGTTCCTTTGCCGAACCGGAGCGGTATAGCCGACCGCATCTCTTTGCCGAATATCTCGAAAAACCTTTCCTTCCACCGGACGGACTCTTTATCGAACCGGACCCACAAGTCGGACTCCTTACCAAATTTTGGTGTTAACACATGCCCCTTCAATTGTGGGATAAAAGTAATTTTGTTCCACAATTGACTCCGACCACGAATCTTCGGATCAAATCGTCAACACCGTTCTTCGCAATCCGCCGGAATCTTCATCCAGATCCAACCCTAAATCCGCTCGTTCCAAGCTCAAACTTCCAATGGCAGCTCAGAACCAAGATGCTCAGGTGAATTCATCCCCCGTAAGCTTCGTTCGGCATTTAGGTTTTCAATTTTACCTGAGATTTCCTTTTCCGCTTTCCTCCCAGGAGCTTTCTACCGAGCTTTTGATCCGCACCGAGGCCAATTCGAGATCTTATTGTCTTGGTCCCGTGGGGGAACTCGACCCTCGAGATTTCATCGCGGCCTCGAATCTCGGAGAATCCCCTTTAAAGCGGCTCGTCTCCACCACCTCAATGGCAAGACGCTTTCAAGAAGCGGCCTTTACCTCCAATTGCGGCCGGAGAACTTGGTATCGGAGGATTCTCGCGGACAAGAGTGGGTCGACCAACCTGGATACCCTCCGTATCTCCCAATGCCTGGAGTTATCTGTGGCTGAGACCCCTAAAAACGAAGACCTCCTGATAGCCGCCTGCCACTTCTGGTCAAATGGCGTCAACGCCTTCCTTTTTGGCCACGGCCCAATGTCTCCTACTTTGGCCGATGTATACATGATCACCGGCCTTGACATCACAGGATCTGTTCAGCCTTGGAACTTCAAAAATTCCTCACGGCAAACAGGGGTGAAGCCAGGGAACGGATACAAGAATTACATCTTGAAACACATGAAAGACAATCCCCTGGGTGCCGTTGAATACAGAGCATTTCTGAATATGTGGCTGTGTAGATTTGTCTTTTGTGGTAAAGCCAACGAGCCTACCCTGAACCACATTGCAATGGCATCCCATTTGGCCAGTGGCAACCGCCTTCCTCTGGGAAAATTCTTCTTGGGCAGCGTATATCATATGCTTCACCAAACTGTCACCCAGATGTATACCAGCCAAAGGATAGCGTGTGTCAATGGCCCTTGGTGGTTTATTCAAATGTGGCTGCAGCTCCACATGCATCAGATCGTTGGTGTCGATTTGAACTCCAGGTTCTTCCCCTTATCCAATTACCCTGAAGGAGATCCCCAAGCTATCAGAGGATGCCAGAACTATGGAGAAGCGGCTTCAACCGTTCTTGTTCGACGAGACATTAGCCAGCTCTTCGAGTTATTCTTCAAAGGTTTCCCCAATCCTCTCCGGCTCCCTTATCCGGATAATGACACCTTGACCTTCCCCGTTGAATTTTCCTTTGAGCCCGGCCATCAAGATGGGAGATTCTTAGAGATCCTCAACATCATAATCCGCCCATGCATACCGCCGCCGAGTTCAATGGAGGAAGGCTGAATGCTATCACTTATGAATATTACCGGCCCAATGTAATGGCCGGGCAAATGGGATGTGGACGGATGCCCCCAAGGCTATTTTCGCACGAATTCCTTAAGCCTAGGGAGGAAATCAAAGAGAGCATGCACAACAGTAGGGTCTTCCAATATGTGTGTAGTCCTACTATCTACACCTGTCCTTTTGTGCCCACGGTCATAGCTCATCCCTCCTTTAACTCTTGGTGGCAAGAACTCCATGATCACATCTTCAGTGAGCCCGTACATGTGTTCTCGTGCGTAATTGATGCCCGATTTTCTCGCCAACTTCGGAGGTAACATAATGAACCTTTGGATCGGACATCTCTCCACTCAATTATGATTCGACCTCATTCTTTTGATTCCACAGAACACGGTGCCGCCCCTCGATCCGGGGATATTGCTTATAATGTCGAAGGCCCAATTTCAAAGATCGGGATTCAAATCCACAACTCGGCTCAACCGATGTCCGGGTACGCTACAACGGATCCCGGCCTATCTAGCCTTGCTGCCGACGGGGAGGCAAGGTCCGCATCCGATTGCTCCTCCAAGTGCCAAGAGGAGAAGAAGCGTCAAGAAGGTGCTTGTCGAGGTAAAATCTTTTACCCCCTTGATTACAAGATTACCCTGTTCTTGGTGAATCATACCGTTGTGCATTTTCGGGCCGAGCCCAGGCAACCTTCAATGTCGAACTCGCCAATGCCCCATCCACGAGTATGACCTTTATCGCATCCTTTTAAGGATGGACACTAGCATTTACCCTTGTGGCTTGATATTGGCAGAAGAAACATTGGAAGAACAACTGGTTGATGTTCCAGTGGCTCAACAAACAAGTCGATCCAGGGTTGAATTGCCTATCCCAGTGGAGATCTCATCTTCATCGCCTTCTGCAGAAGCAATAAATTCTCCAGAGATGAGTCTCCCAATCCAGCCGGAGTCATCAAGTCCTCCAAGGGCACAATCACCTGTTGGTCATGCAGAGACAACAACCCCAACAGAGGTAGATCCTACTCCTCCTCGGCCCGGAAACTCATGAGCTACCGGCGACCGCATCGACACCTCCTAGCTCGGAAGCTTCAGCTCTACCTGGAGCACCTCCTTCACCTGCGATTGCCCCTGCTCAAGAAAGCAGCCATGAGGTATCCATCTGCACTTAACTCTGCTACCTCCTCGTTTAGCACTCTTAACTCGGCAATACTGCTTCTCAGGATCAGGCTCTATCGTTATCAGACCCGCCGTCAGAGAGCAATCCAGCTGCCGAAGTGATGGCAAGAGTACACCAGCCTCTGTCAGATGAAGTGTTATCAAGGCTTAACGAAATAGTTGCCTGGCTAGAACGGGATGCACAAGATCAGTTCAAAGATCTTGATCACTTCGAGGAGATGTTTGAACCCATCAGCCAAGAACTTCCTGAAGACATCAGAACTCCTCTATCATCTGTCTATGGCTTAGACACCCTTTATGCACCCATAAAGCATGCTTTGAGGAAATTGCGCTCCCGCCCGACTATTGAAAAGAAGAAAGCCGATGCTCGAACATGCCATGACCGGGGCACAATCCCGAGCAGAAAGCCACAAGGATACATTGGCTAACCTGCGGGCTTCTTACGATCCGAAAATTGCCGGAAAGCCGCTCTAGAGGCGAGAGCGAGAAGCCCGTCGGCAGAGATAGAGGCCGACAAGGAGAAAATAGCCGAGCTCCCCGGATTGATAGAAAAGACCCAAGCGGAAGCAAAATCGGCTATCACAAAGATAAAGCAATGCGATGCGAGAACTTACCGACTTGTCGGGTACTCAAAAAGATTGCCGGGAGCGGCAGGACAATTTTTGTCCGACAACATCCAATGCTCGTAGTGTGATTGCAAAACATCTGAACATTTGAATGCCCTTTTTGATGTATAACCGAATTGGTCGTTCTTGTAATATTATCTTGCAATTTGTTTCCCTTCCTCTGCGCACCTTCAAATATAATGCTGAACGACCCATTCGGCAATGAAACACCAACTCCCGAATGGCACTTTGATTTTCTTTAGCCGAACCGATCAACTGAACGCGGCTCAGCCTAGAACTCCAAGCGACCCGTCGACGGGCTGGCCAAGGAAACCTTTCCACCTTCCGATTTTCTTGGGATATGTGCCACGATCCAACACCACGACTCGAAGCCACGATTCATCCCCGCCAGGCCTATAAATGCAACCGTAGGTGCCCCTAGCTCTCCACCGGGCCTTCTAGCTCTCGAATCTTTGCCAATCTCGGCCCTTCCGCAAACAAGTGCACATCCCAAACCACTATGGTGCGCCGCCTCAACCGCCGCCGCGCCTCCGATGAGGCGAGAGGGGAGCGAGCGCCAACGCGTGCCGGAGGTAATGATCGTCGATTCCTCCTCTTTGATTCGGCTTTGGTCTTCTTCTTGCCTTGACGATCATCCCTTTTTCGGATTGATTCGGTGGAATCCGTCTCCGCGCCGGCCAATCAACCCTTTCCGGACGACTCTTCGGAGTCCGATGGCCACTCCCCCGTGTCGTACGGGGGAAGTCGATGCCCTCCGCTTCAAGGAGGAGCCGGAGGCGTCCGGCGTGAGCCGGAGGATGTCTCCAAGAAGGCGGGCGTAGCCGAGCCGGGGAGTGGGAGGACCGGCGCAAGCACTGGCCGGAAGCCATCGACGGTACGGCTGCGAAAGTGATTCTTGGTCCGGCCCGGCTTTTGATGCTAATCTTTTCGCTTGCTCTTTGCACCCCGCGACGCCGAGCTCAACCGGCTAAAGGCGCGGTAGAGCACTGGCCGAGAAGGTGAATGCCCGCGGCGACACGCCGGCGGAGCGCCTTGCCGCGGTGGAGCACCGCGTCGACGAGGTGGCCACCCATGGCGTTCGTCTGGGCACCACCTTGGGCCTGGCTGCCATGGCGACGCATACGGACGTCGACTACTCCACCAGGCCGCGCGGCTTCCGGGGCGGCGCGCCGGAGGACATCGACGAGATCGAGCTCATCCTGGAGCGCCTCGACGGCCACGGCGACGCCATTGCCGAAATTACTCATCCCCAATCTGTGTTGAACAGACTCTTCGACTAGATTGTATTAGGGATGTGTAAATATCGGCAATAAATGAAGAGCTTTTGAATTCTGTGCTTGTTTTGTGATGATTCTTTTGCACTTTGCATCCGTGAATCTTGTTTTCCTTGAATGCATCCGGGAACTATCTTGAGCCGAATGCGCGGGAACAACCGCCCCTTGGCGCAAAATCCACGGAAGATCCCGATTCGGCAATCCATAGACAATCGTTCAAGCAAAACCCTTCGCACTTGGGAGAAAACCCTGCCGTTTGGTATTCCAACAGTGTGTACTAGCCGGTCATCACTCCCAATGCACCCCTTCGGTCAATAAAATAGCCTGCCGGGATGCCCTGCAAATCCACTCGCACACTCATCCATCATTTCTCATCTCCTCCCCCGTCCTTAGAGGAGAAAACCCCAAAGCCATGGACAAAGGCAAGCAGCCCCAGGAGAGCAGCTCATCAAAGAAGCGCACGATTCGGGAGTGAGTTCTCCCTTGATCTACTCCTCGTTCTTCCGCATGATCTCGTGCTTCATGTTCTCCTTTTTTTTCTCTTTTTCAGTCTTGATTTGCTCCATGAAGAGATCATTGAGACCGAAGATGTGCCGGAGTACATTTCCTCTGATTCCTCCCTCGAGGCAGAGGAGGCCACGCCGAACGAGAAGGCCAACCATCGGCCGCGCCGCCGCGCCGGCATCTGGAGCACGGTCTCAGGGACATCACCGCCCGTTGCCAAGCCGAGCGCGAGCGTCGCATGGCTCTGGAAGCACTAGTAGGGGGTAAACGCTTCTGACTTCTTTATGCTTGCATCTGGATTTCTTGCCCCTAACCTTGATTCCTCTGCTTCAGATGTCTCTGACAGGTACAACAACCTGAAGACGGCCTGGGATAGCTTGGTGGAGGCCGCCAACCATGGTCACCCCCGCGCGTTCCAAGTTGCCGTCACGGTGGTCCTGGAACAACTGAAGAGGGAGCAGCCGAAGAAGTAAAGAAAAGATCGAATCATACTTTCGCTTCTTCCTCCACGCCTTTTGCTTCCCACCTCTTTGGAGATCTAACCATCAGGGTTGTTAGATGTAATCCTGCAAGAAGCGAGTTGTAATTGTAGTTTTCGTGCTAAGGGCAATGCATCTAGACATTGGCCATTTCTTTTGTTCATGGATTTTTTGTTCCGAAGGCGGCCTCATTCTTGAGTGCCGGCTATCCCCGTGCCGATGTGTGTAATCACCGATCGATCTCAATGCTAGGATAATATTTCTTGGGATATCTTCCATTTATTGCAGCGGAAAATTCCTCTCCTAGCAAAGTTTTCGGTATATATGCATTACCGGGGACGCATCGACCACACGGAAAGGTCCTTCCCGGTTGGGGGACCATTTGCCGAATTCATCGTATTTAGTTCCAATCGGCAATAACACTTTCCAAACTAGATCGCCTTCGCAAATTGCCTTACTTTCACCTTCTTGTTATAGTACTTGGCAACCCGCGGCTTGTTTTTCTCAATGTTTTCCGGGGCTCTAAGACGGATCATATGTAAATCCTCCAGGCTCGTCCATCATTAGGCCACCGTAGTCTTTGGAGCTTAAATCTTTTGTGCAAAGACCACTCTCCTCGAATCCGATTGCATCTCCCAAGGCGAGAATTGCGTGGTGCCCGTAAACCAACTCATAAGGAGAAGTCTTTGTGGCTCCATGGGGGGCCATTCGGTAAGCCCACGGTGCTTCACCGAGAACCGAATGCCACCTTCTTGGCTTCGAACGATCTTCTTTTGTATCAACTTGATCATGATCTTATTAGAAGCCTCTCGCTTGACCATTAGCCTGGGCATAATAGGGAGAAGAATTAAACAATTTGATCCCCATGCTTTCGGCAAACTCTGCGAACTCCGGTGACACGAATTGTGCCCCTTGATCGGTGGTAATTGTCCGAGGGATTCCAAATCGGTAGATGATGTGCTCCTTGACGAATTCAATCATGTTTTCGACGTCACCTTCTTTAATGGGATCGCCTCAACCCATCCGGTGAAATAATCGTAGCCAAAAGCACGAACTTATGCCCCTTGCTAGATGGTGGATTAATCGGCCAATAAAGTCGATGCCCCAACCTCTCGAATGGCCATGGCTTGATGATGGGATTCAATGCCGATGCGGGGACCCTTTGAATATTCCCGAACCTTTGGCAATCCCGGCATCCCTTGTAATACTCAAAGCGAGTCCTCTAATATCGTCGGCCAAAAGCATCCGGCTTGTCTAATAACCCACTTCATACGGTAGGCCGATTGGTGCGCTCCGCATATCCCATCGTGCACTTCGCTCATCATATTCTTGGCTTCTTCGGGACCCGGGCATCGTAGTAATACCCCATCCAACGATTTATAAAACAAATTATCATCCGGAAGAACGAAGTTTATGGCCTTGTACCGAGCTTCCTAGAGACTTTACGGGAAGGATCCTTCAAGTAATCAACGATCTCTTTCCTCCAATCATCTCCTCGCAAGATCCGTCCCTAGTGCACACACTTCGCAAACAAACGCTTCTTGACTCTCTTTGTAACCGAAGCGCTCCGAGCTAGCTTTGTTTGCTTCTTCGTTATGTTCTCTAGGAATGTCTTTGTAGGGTTACCAATGGGAAGCTTTTCAAGATTTCCCTGCACTCTTCGTAGTAACTCCTCAGCGCTTCACTTTTGCATTCATATTGGCCGTTCAATTGCTTGATTACCAGCTCTGAATCTCCATAAACTTCAACCGAAACGGCCCCTGCTTCCTTCAGGTACTGAAGCCCTCGAAGTAATGCCTCGTATTCTGCTTGATTATTTGTGACAGTGGGCTGTATAGGGATGGCGAATTCGAACATCTCACCTTTAGGCGAAATCAGTAGGATCCCTACTCCCCCACCTTTACCACATGATGATCCATAAAAAAACAAAGCCCAAGGGGTGATCTCAAGCAAATCAATCAACGGATCGCGATGTTCAGTTATGAAATCGGCAATGATCCGACCTTTGATGGCTTTTGCCGATTCGAACTTCAACTCAAACTCTGATAAAGCTAAAATCCACTTGCCAATCCTGCCGTTTAAAATTGGCATAGATAACATATGTTTTATCACATCAAACTTGGAATATACAGTGCATTCGGCATTCAACAGGTAGTGCCGAAACTTTGTACACGAGTAGTACACGCAAAGGCACAGTTTTTCTACAGCCGAATACCTGGTTTCAGGATCAAGTAGTTTTCGGCTAAGATAAGCTACTACCCGCTCCTTCCCTTCAAATTCTTGAATAAGGGCCGATCCAATGGTTTGGGTATCGGCCGCCACGTACAACTTGAAAGGCTTGTCCAGCTGGGGAGGAACCGATGCGGTGGCTCCTTCATGTACTCGCTTGATTTCATCGAAAGCCTTTTGTTGTTCGTCGCCCCAAATAAACTTCGATTTAACTTTAACGGCGGAGAAAACGGCAAGACCTTCGTGACAAATTTGATATGAATCTTCTTACGAAATTGATCTTGCCGAGCAGTGACTGCAACTCCTTGAGGTTAGTTGGAGGAACAACTTCATCAATGGCCTTCATACTCTTTTTGCCAACCTCAATTCCTCCTTCGTGGACCAAAAACCCCAAGAATTCTCCAGCTGAAACCCCAAAAGCGCACTTGTTTGGATTCATCTTCAAACCGTGTTTCCGGGTGCACTCCAAGGTCCTTTTCACATCTTCTAAATGGGTGTCATGACTTAGGGACTTGATTACCACGTCATCAATGTAGATCTCCACAATCTTGCCGATCAACTCATGAAAAATGTAATTCATGGCTCGCTGATAGGTTGCACCGGCATTTTTCAATCCAAATGTCATGACGATCCACTCGAATAGGCCTATATGACCAAGGCATCTAAAGGCCGTCTTTGAAATGTCTTCTATTGCCATGAAGATCCGATTGTATCTCGCATTGCCATCCATGAAGCTGATCACCTTGTGTCCAGCGGCGGCGTCAATCAACAAATCGGCAATAGGCATCGGGTATCCATCCATCGGAGTAGCTCTGTTTAGGTCCCTGAAATCTATGCAAACCCTCATTTTTCCATTCTTCTTGTACACAGGGACGATGTTAGATATCCACTCCGCATATACGCACGGCCGAACGAAGTTTGCATCAAGTAATCTTTCAACTTCCTTCTTCACATCGGCCAATACTTCATCCTTGTAGATTTTCCGGGGTGGTTGCTTATATGGTTTGAAACCGGGCTTGATTGGCAACCGATGCTCGACGATGGAACGATCCAATCCGGGCATCTCCGAATAATTCCGGGCGAAGCAATCCTTGTATTCTTTGAGAAGCTCAATCAAATTCCCCCGAAGTCCGGTTGCAAATTTGCACCGATGAACGTCGGCCTTGGCTTATCACCGCTTCCAATGTCAACTTCTTCCGGTTTATCGGCCGACATGAATCCTCGCCCTAATTTGCCGTCAGTGCCATCTACGGGGTTCTCCATTAAAAATTGCTATAAGAGCCGATCGCTTGAATCGACTGCTGATCACCGCCGACGAGTTCAACGGGACCTTCTCCCCGCTCTTTCCCCGAGAAACAATCGATGCCTTGGTATTCCCGGAAAGGCTGGTTCCATGTTGGCCACGCTCACGGAGTCATCTGCTTGGACGACCTCGATCTCATCGTCCACCCATTGGATAAGTCGTTGATGCATGGTGGATGGGACGCAGCAATTAGCATGAATCCGGTCCCGCCCAAGCGATGAGGTCGTAAGCTCCTTTGCCTTCAATGACAAAGAAGGTGGTGAGCAGCGTCTTGGACCCGATCATCAAGTCCACGTGAGCGCATCCCTTGGTGTCTGAGGGGTTCCGGCGAAATCGTTCAAGATGATGCTTGTAGGCGTCAAATCGCTCGGGCCCATGCCAAGCTTCCTGAAGGTGGTGTACGGCATTACGTTGACTGCCGCTCCACCATCGACGAACATCTTGGTCAATGGCTTGCCATTGACGTATCCCCCTCAAGTACGGCGGCCTCATATGACGATTCTTGGCCGGCTTGTCGAAGATGGCTCGCTTGGCCGGCACCGGTTGTGCCATCATCCCCTCGGTCCGCTCATCATCGAAGGAAGCTTCCTCCGCATAACCCTGGTTAGCGGGAGCCATGAACTCGTTTGGCGAAAGTATACCATGCATGTAGGAGCCGAACGCTTCGATCCCTCCGGTTGGTCCTTGGGGCGCCACACCTGCCTCGTCTGGATCCCGGCCTGCCTCATCTCGCGGTTCCTCAAGCGCTGGACCCGTCTCTTCTGGCTTCTCCTCAGGCCAGGCGGGCACCATTGCCCCTTCTGCCAGACGTAGTCATCTTCATCCTTCTCTTGATCAGCCCATCTGAGGTCAGCTTGGCGCTTTCTGGGATGATCGATGACTTCAATTTTTTGACGCCGATCCCCGTTAGGGTGGATCCTTCCAATTCTCTCGTGGACGGATCGGCGATTGGCAGTTTCCTGCCTGTACTCAACATACCCGTCACTGCATTCGGGACGAGTTCTTCGGCCGTGGGCAACTTCAAACCCTCATTCCAAGCAATGCCGAAGAAGGCGCATCCCCGTGCGCGCGCTCTGCTCGCGCGTATACCGCTCCCGGTCCCTTCTCGCGCGCCTCTTCTTAGGCTCGCGTTGCTCCTCCTTGTAGCGCCTCTTCGGTAACGCTCTTTCTCGATGCGGCGCCGCCACTTGTTGAGGAGGATGCGTGATGTCACCCCGGGCTTGGCTGCGGATGACTCCCCAATTTCGACGTGACTCTTAAGAATACGGGGGGTGTCACCTTGCATCCGTTCCCGAGTCACTTGGCACTGCGGGTCCCTTTGCTCCACCTTGTCTAGACTCCGGGCTGAGGTCAAGACCTTGACTTTTCCCTTCTCCTCGGCAGTTATCGCATTGACAGAAAAGCCCACCATGCTCTGAGGAAAGGGGTGGCCATCCAGCTTCATTTTGTTGTCGAACTTGAGGTGACCTTCCTGGATAGCCTTTTGGATCTTCATCCTGAAGACCCTGCAATCATTGATGGAGTGTGAATCCCTGTCGTGGAAACCACAGTAACGTTTTGCTTTAACTCCATCGGGCCGAAGCATGGAATGCCCTTCGGGCAGCTTGATTCGGCCTTCCTTCACTAAGAGTTCGAACAATTTATCAGCTTTCGTGATATCAAAATCATAAGTTCCCTTGGTCTGCTTTACCCGGCTGATTCATTGTCAAAGGCTCCTTCCCCCACATGATTTCTGCTGCGGCTACATCCAATTCATCATCAGAATCTTCGAACATATCAGCCTTGTCCAAGAACTGGTTGTAGACGCCAGCGACGTCGTGCTGCTTGCCAAATTTGGCGTCCTTCTTAAAGCCATACGCCTGATTGCTCATCAATGACAGCTTCTGTGATAGCTGACCCAGATTCTCGAACTCCATCCCGAACAACTTTTCGCGTACGGCCGGTAGCATCCCGGCGACGGCCATGTCGCCCACCTGGTCATCCGGCAAGTTAAGTGAGAAGCACATGTCTTTGACCTCCCCGAACCTCCGGAGAAACTCCAGTGGCGTCTCGCTATGCCTCTCGCTTCATGGTCGCAAGGTCAATCGGCTTCTTCTCCGAGCCGCCGCCGAAGTAATGAGCGTGGAATTTCCGCTCCAAGTCCTTCCATCCGGCAACCGATTCGGGGGGCGAGGGGACGAGAACCACCGAAACGCCGGGACCGTCGGCGATGCGGCGAAGTAGCGGACCCCGAAAGTCTCCTCGGCCGAACACTCCCCGAGCCGCATGAGGTAACGAGCAATGTGCTCGACCGTGCTCGTGTCGTCTTGCCCCGAAAATTTTGTGAACTCCGTTGGCGGCTTCACCCTTGGCGGCAAGAGCACGTTGTAGTACCATTCTGGGAATGGCGGCTTATAGGCGGGTCCTTGCATTTTTGGCTTGAGGCCGAACCGATTTTTGCCGGGGCGTCATCCTCCTGCGCGCCTGCAGCTGGCGCGTATCCTGGATGCGGGAAAGCATCAAACGCCCCGTAGTTCCCACCTCATGATAGCCACCGCCGTATAAGTTTCTCTGCAGCCAGTTGGTCGCCGGAGCTATCCTCTGGCCAGAAGTGAGCGGGGCGCCGGTCGAGCCGAATGCTAAGTCTCCGTACGTGGGCTGGTACGGATTCGGCTGTTGCACAGGGTTGACCCGTGCCGCCCGCGGTGGTGGCTGGATTGGCTGTCCTGAGGCCTGCAGTGGAGGTTGAACCGGCTGTTTCCCAGCGGCTGTGGCGGAGGCCGGAAAGCTTGACTTCCGGCCGCTTTGGGGAGGAGGCTGCACCGGCGGGCTCGGAAGTGGCGGCCGAGAGCTCGATTCGCCCGGGCCCACAGTGCCCCCCTGGACAGGTGCTTTGCTGAACGCTTGTTCCATGCCAGGGCCGAAGACAGCCACCATCATCTGCTGGAGCGCACCGAGGAAAGCCTTGTTGTGCTTGCTAAGCATGTAATCTGCGGATTCCTGGAACACCCGCATGCACTCCTCCTTTTCCTGCTGGGATGTGGTATCACTTTCCCCTGGCAGCAATACCCTGGGCATCTCGTTCTTTAGATACGGGACGCCGCTTCTATTCTTTTTGAACGACAGCAGACACTTCTGCTGAAACTGGTCCACGACGTCTTGGAGTTGCTGCCGCTGCTCTGGAGAAAGGTCTTCGAGGTTGACATCCATGAGGTCTGCGATTTCAGGCATCTTGAATCTATTCGGCTGTTTGTCCCACTGGGCGTGCCAAAAAGTGTGTTGACGCAAAAAGTGCACTCAACGCCAAACACACAGCAAGCCGAACAAAGCTGGCTTCACACGCGCAGAGAGCGAAAGACGTGCCAGTCAATTTTTCCTGAAAATTAACAAAAGATAAAGCAGTTAAATACCAAAGCTTGGAACTTGCCGGGTGGTACCAGACAGTTCCATATTTACGGCTAAGAAGCCAAACGAGATGACACATAGCTATAGGGAGCTATCTGCCAGCGAACTACAACCATTCGGGAAACCGCAAAGGGAAAAAAGCAACACTGCCGAATGGATGACGTGAGCATGACGGCGATCGGCCTTTGTTTAAATAAGAGTTACGTACGCACAAGGCCGTGACCGATCCCCATGAGAATTAGCATTAAATAAATAAATAAAGCAAAGCACGAACATGATCATGTATTAAACAAGTATGCATAGATCCAAAGCACTAGTCTACCGCATGTCTAGTTACTTTAAAACCCGTCGAGTACGATATCAAGCAAATCTATCCACCGCATGATACAACTTGCATGAAAAACCGTACCACTTTCTACAAATAGATCTATCCACCGCATGATACAATCTAAACATAGAAAGCTAAAAGCATACATCATTCAAAGCATGAATAACGCACGTGTTCTACTCGTGAAGGAACATAACCGAATACGGCCGAATGTACCGATTCGGGATCCATGAAGAAGGAACAAACATTACCAAGCGAATAAATCTATCGATTGATTTGGGAATCTAATCCACCGGATGATTAGCTCCAAAGCAACCCAAAAACCCGCATCTACCGCATGATACCCGGCTCTTTCAAGATTTATACGAACATTAGCAAGCTTGAACCCGCAACACGTAACAACCTAGATCGATTCGGTTTCGGCTATCGGGAAGCATAAGATCCACACGTTAAAATACGAAATCTACTCGAACAAGGATCATAAAAGAGATAAAGCCGATCCAAACCCATCCTGGATTGGGCAAAGGTGTGTTACATGAATTAAAACATAAAGTAAAACTCAAGATAACACGGGGTAACTTAATGAATCTATCGGATCTTGCCAAAATCCAATAGAGCCGATAACTAGCTTCAAGCTAGATCTTAGCCTACCGCATGACTCATGATCTAACAAGAAACCCTCTTGAACCAAGCTTGGATCTACCGCATGACACGAAGCATGGTAACAAGACTACTTGCATCGAGATCTAAATCCACCGCATGATACTAGACATGATACAAGGTTGCGGTACTCACGAAGGTCCACGGATCGATTGGCCCTCTCGAAGAACTCGACGACACGACAAGGACTTTAGGGTTTGGCGTAAGGCCGGTGTGTATTGAAGAATGATTGATTGTTTTTACATACATTCAGGGGTCATATTTATACCCTGTTGAGTACAACTTCGAATGGATTCGTTGCCTAACTTATCTCTAAGCTTGATCGCCTATCCATCCATTCGTCTCCCCTGATTGAGCCACGTCACCGTCCAATCCCGCAAAATCAGCTCTCTTGTTCCTTTGCCGAACCGAGACGGATAGCCGACCGCGGATCTCTTTGCCGAATATCTGCGAAAAAACCTTTCCTTCCACCGGACGGACTCTTTATCGAACCGGACCCACAAGTCGGACTCCTTACCAAATTTTGGTGTTAACAAAAGCGCCTGACGAGCAGCTGGAGGTGAGGAAACTACAGCTGGTGGAGTAGGAGGCCGCACGCCAGCCGGGGTGAAGAGGATGTGTGGCCTGCGCCTGGTGTCACATGTCACGGAGGGCGGGCCTACCATGCCTGAGGGAGGCAGGTTCCTCCTCGCCCGTCCCCAACCCCGTCACTGTCTCCTTGACCCCGCCGCCAGATCCGACGCCGAGGAGGAGGCCGCCATAGGAAGGACGACAAGGAGGCTGCCCAGCCCGCACCACGCCTGATCTCAACCCCACCACTGGATTCGGCTTGGAGGAGGAAGCCGCCGCCGGGTGCGCCTCCTCATCCAAGCCATCGCTGCCGCCGCCAGGAGCCGGAGCCACCCACCACAGCTAGGGTTGTGGCGTTGTGTGAGTGCGCCTGGGCCCTGTGGTGGCTTGCGGGGGCACTCCTATATGGCTTTCGGAAGATTGATAAGTCTAGGAACTTCCAGCCCACCAAATCCCATCTAAATGATTTTTTATTTTCCTACCAGCACGCTTCATGACTATTAAATTAAAAATGCTACAACATTTTTTTCTTCAACATTTCTAGTATTTTTTGGTCAATATTTTACATAATGTTCCAACATTTTTCGGATCAACATTTTTCTGGAGGCTTCTTCCAACATTTTTCAGAAAGTTTCCAACATTTTTTGTCAACATTTTGTAAAATGTTGCAACATTTTTTAGAAATGTTGGACAACATTTTTCTCCATTTTGTGGACTTCTTCCAATGGTTTTAGAAATATTACAAGATTTTTAAGAAATGTTGGTTTCATTACCTATTTTCTTTACATTTTTTAAAATGTTGGAATATTTTTTAGAATTGTTGGATTTCTCATGTCTTCCACCTCAGAAGGTCGGGGCGTGGTAGCGTGACGATACGCGCGACGAGCCTTCGGGGTTGGGCTGCGGCGGCGCGACAACACAACGGCTGCGGGCCCACGGCCCCGAGCGCGGTGCGGCACCACGCGGCCATGGCGGGGAGGCGGAGCACGCGCTGCGCGAGTACGCGACAGCGCATAAGCCGCGGCAACATAGGACAACGCACAGGCCGGGACCAGCCACAGAAGGTCTCGGGGGGTGACGGCGGTGCGCTGGGAGCTGGCCAGGCGTGCGCGACCTCTAGGCGGTGGCGGCGGGCAAGGATGGCCAGGGGAGGAAGGTGGGGTTGGTTAGGGTTTGCTGCTTTGATGGGCTACGTGGGCTGGTTGTTGGGCCTTTTATCCAAGGACTATGATTGGTTGCACTAATCTCATATATTGGACGTGGGGGAGAAAAAAGTTTCGGAAGACATAGGATTTTCGGGCTTGCGGTGTGCTGCTAGGAAGCCCGTGTAGTGAGTGTATTGTGGCTGCTAGGCAAGATGCAAATCGTGATGCGCTCTCAACTTGTCCCAGGGCGGGGTGTTTGAAGACCTAGGAAACTAGGGTTTGGGCGACTCGGCGGCGATTCTCATCGTCGAGGATTACGCCCGACGTGAAAGACCATCAGTGCTCTCCTCCTAGGTGTTCTCCATTTGGGCGGAATAAGGGGCCAGCTCTGCCCAGCTACCCAGCCTTGGCGGCGCAATACCTAGGGTTTTGCGGGTGGTTTTCCCACATCCGGGCATGGTTGCATCGAGTCTCACCTAGAGAGTAGAAGAAGGCGAAGAAGACAGGCAAAGATACAACAATGATCAAGGACGGGGCGAGCTCCCTCGAGGAGTGGCGCCAGGCCCAATGAGTTGCATAAGCTGGAATTGTCGCGGATTTGGCAATGCCACGACAGTTAAGGAGCTCCGCGAGATCACGAAGAAATTTGCCCCGTGCGTTTTGTGTGTGCTCGAGACTCAGGTTCACAAATCACAAGTGGAGGGACTAATTTTTTTAGGTTTTGATAATTCCTTTGATATAAGCAATAATGGTCGTAGTGGTGGTCCCAGAATCTTTTGGAATAATGATATAAAGGTTGATTTGTTACCGTACTCACAATATCATATAGATGTCATTGTGACATAAGGTGCTAATGATCTGTGGAGGCTCACGTGTGTGTACGGGGAAGCTCAAACGAGTGAAAGGCACAAGACTTGGGACTTGTTGAAGTTTGTGAAATCGGCATCTCACCTACCATGGGTTTGTATGGGTGATTTCAATGAGGTTTTACATCAATCGGAGCATGTCGGGGTGCAAGAGCGCAGTCACATGCAGATATCAGGCTTCTGGGAGATGGTTGAAGTATGCGGACTTCATGATCTTGGTTATGAGGGATGCAGTTGGACTTTTGAGAAAAAGGTGGTGGGAGGTTCATACTGTCGAGTCCGACTTAACACATCTCTCGGCGGCAGCGTCAGATCATATACCGATACAGCTGCAATGGAACCGAAGGAGAGCTCAGCGACGGCGTAAAGGCCGGTACAAACATGAGGTGATGCGGGAAACACGCCAAGATTTCTCAGACATGCTTTCCGAGGCATGGAAGTGAGGGGAGGACGCCACAACTTTATCGTCACTTCAGGTTAAGTTGGGGCAGCTCTCGGTGGCGCTGACGGGTTGGAACAAGCACACATTCGGGCACGTCTAGTGTGAACTCCAAGGCCTAGGCAAGAAGCTTGAGCGGCTTCGGGATGCCGACCCAGACGGCATCGACGCATGCGGAGTTGAAGATAGTGGACCAGCTGGTCGAGCTGCACCACCGGGAGGAATTGATGTGGAAGCAAAGAGCAAGACTTGAGTGGCTAAATGCCGAGAATAAGAATACCCACTTCTTCCACCTGAGAGCTAGTAGGAGGCGCATAAAAGATAGAATCACAAAGCTCAGGCAGAGTGATGGCAATATGACAGAGAAGGAGCAGGAGATGGCTCAAATCACCACAGAATTCTATAAAGTTCTATACACATCAGAGGGCTTTGAGAACATGGAGGTTGTTCTAGGTACGGTCCCTGTCAGGGTAACGTTGGAGATGAATGCCAAGCTGCTAGAGATGGTCATGGAAGCTGAAGTTAAGGATGCATGTTTTCAAATATTTCCGACGAAGGCCCCGGGACCAGACGGATACCCCGCACATTTTTTCCAGAGACATTGGGATTTGTGTGGGGACGAGGTGACCACTGTTGTGATGCGCATGTTGCGAGGTGAGGATAATTTCAAAAGCATTAACAATACTTTTATTGTTTTGATTCCAAAGGTGGCGAGTCTAGAAGAGCTCGGTTAATTTCGACCGATCAGCTTGTGCAATGTGTTATACAAAATCACCTCTAAAGTGGTTGCAACAGACTCAAGGTGCTTCTACCTGAGATTATTTCTAAGGAGCAATCGGCCTCCGTTCTAGGGAGGCTAATAACGAATAATATCATTGTGGCATATGAGTGCCTCCACACTATGAAAAAGAAGAGGCCTCAGAACGAGAGATGTTGCACTCTCAAGTTGGACATGAAGAAAGCCTATGACAGAGTTGAATAGAGTCATCTGCAGGCTATCATGTTGCGCTTGGGCTTTCATCGGAGTTGGGTGGATATGGTTATGAGATTGGTAACGTCGGTATCCTTCTCAGTTTTGTTTAACAGAGATTGTCTTGATAGCTTTACACCGTCGAGAGGCATACGTCAAGGTGATCCTATCTCTCCCTATCTTTTTGTGTTGGAAGTAGAGGGCCTTTCGTGCCTCCTCAAATCCAGGAATCAGTCATCAGTTCTCAAAGGAATAATTGTGGCACCGTTAGCTCCGATGGTCAGTCTGTTACTCTTTGCAGATGACAGCCTGTTGCTCTTCACAGCAACTAGAGAAAGTGCTCAGGAGATCAAGGATGTGTTGCAGCTTTACTGTCGAGCCTCAAAACAACAAATAAATTTGGATAATTCTTCCATTCATTTTGCCAAGGGTTGTTGACAGGATGTGTGAGATGACATAAAAGAGATACTGAATGTCCAAAAGGAGTCTCTAAATGAGAAATACTTGGGCATGCTGTCTGACATGGGGAGCTCGGTCAATGGTGCTTTTAAGTATCTAAAGGATTGGGTTTGGAAGCGAGTACAAGGATGGATGGAGATGTGCCTCTCGACAGGGGGAAAGGAGGTGCTTATAAATTCCGTCGCGCAAGCAATCCCCACATATTCGATGTCCTGCTTCCGACTACCAAGGGGTTTGTGCCAACACATCAATGGTTTGTTGCACAATTTCTGGTGGGGCAGCAAGGAAGGAAAGAGAAAACCCTGTTGGGTGGCTTGGGTGAAGATGGTAAAACCAAATTTCTTCAGAGGTCCGGGCTTCCGTGATATAGAATTGTTTAACATTGCATTACTAGCCAAACCGGCATCGAGAATTCTTGAGGATGCAAGTTCACTCAGCGTGAGGATATTGGAAGCTGTTTATTTTTTAGAGCGTGACTTCCTTGAAGCAGAGCTGGGGTCGACACCATCTCGTATCTGGTGCGCTATCTTGGACGGAAGGGAAGTGCTTGAATGGGACTAATCCGGAGAATTGGAGCGGGTGGAAAAACAAATATATGGGACATGAATTGTATCCCAGAGAAGGGCGCTTACACCCTGTGCGACAGGTGTTGCCAGGAGCGCCGATGTTGGTGAGTGAACTAATCGATGCAACCTCGGCTACTTGGGATCGGCAAAAACTACAAGCTCATCTTCTGCCAGAAGATGTGGAGGTGATACTCAATATACCGCAGTGTACTAGGCGTCGGGATGATGTTTGGGCTTGGCACCACGAATGCAGTGGGATTTTCTCAGTCGGGTCTACCTATCGGATGCTCGTGATCAATAAAGACAGAGCTATAGCTTATCTGGAAAGCATAGCGGGTGGGTTAGATATTGCAGCGGTGGAGAAGGAATGGTTGGCCATATGGAAACTCAGAATTCCGTCGAAGATCAAAGTGTTCCTGTGGCGTCTGGCACGTGCTTCTATTCCGTCAGCGGACGTCCTACACCACCGCAATACGTCGACGCATGATAAGTGCGGTATTTGTGGAGCAAGGGACTCATGGGAACACTCAGATCGAGTGCAATCTAGCTAAGTGCATCTGGGCACTAGAGAGCGAAGAAGTGGTTGAACACTTGTATTGCATCCAAGACACAAATGCATATGATTGGCTCATGTCAGCAATTGAGACTCTATTAAGCGAAGACTTCATCAGGGTGGCGATCACCTTGTGGTCCATCTGGTATGTGAGACGGAAGGCGATCCACGAGGACTCTTTCCAGAGCCCTATGACTACGCATCTCTTCGTCGACAGGTATATCGCGGATCTTGGCATAACCAACAAGGAGTAAATTGCGAACAAGGTAAAAGTCCCGAAGACAACATGGTGGATTCCCCCGCTGGCTGGCTTGATGAAGATCAATGTGGATGCTGCTATATCAAAGAACACGAATAGGGCATCGGTGGCAGCCATTGTGCACGATGGTGGCGGCCAGTTCCTCGGGGCATCGGCATTGGTGGTGGAAGGATGCACTGACCCAAAAACCATGGAAGTCGTGGCTTGCCGTGAAGGTCTAGCGCTGGCGAGTGACCTCAAGTTGCAGCGTTTCAATCTAGCATCAGATTGCGAGTCGGTGGTCAGAAGTATACGAGGTGAAGGCTGAGGACCATATGGTCACATTGTTAAAGAGATCAAGGACCAAGCTAGCGTCTTTGAGTCGTGTATCATAGCTCATGAAGGGCGATCATCGAATCACGACACGCATAGTTGAGCCAAAAGTTCAGTTTATTTTGAAGTTGGTAGGCAAGTCTGGCTCTTAGTTCCGCCAGCAGGAATTGATAACTCTGTACCTCCGCTTGTCTAATGAGAAATGGTGGTCCGCTAAAAAAAATGCTAGGCCTGACGCTGAGCATAGGCCCGGATGGAGGTAAATCTTTCCTGTATTCCTTCCTCTTATTTTTTATTATGTGATTGCAGCGTCAAAGGCCAATTGCCAAAGCATCAAAGGCCCACTGGTGATCACATGTACTTTGTGTCACACTGTCACTGCTCTACATCCCTTGTTGTACTAATTAATCAAATTTAAAATAAAAAGTGTACTATATGTATTCTCTTTGAATATTAGTTTTTTAGTTATTGCTTTCCTCCATGTATTCATTACTCTTGTGACAAGTTTTCAATATTCACACATCTACTATTTCATGTTTTCAGCAAACTGACAAGTAATTATTTTTAATACTACATGCTATTTAATATAGTCATAGTTTATTTAGAAGTAATCTTAAATCTCGCATCAACACGTGGGGAATCACCTAGTCTATTATTGTGCAAGAATGTATTTGCAGTGTTTAAGGAGACCTCCAACTTTTATAAGGCAGATGCATCCTTGATCCTTGGATTCGGCCATTTCAGGGGCGTGTTTGGCAGCACTGGAAAACAACAGCTCTAGAGAGCAGTAGCAGCTGCATTGCGGATCTCAGATTCCTCAAAGCGCTTGGTAAAACTCAAATTTCCCACCACCATTCTGACACCTAGGGCTCACATCTCAGAACTCAGAAGAATATAGAAAAGAAAAAAAACTCTCGTGCGCCTTATCACCAACGTCGACTAGTTGCCCTACCCGTGCAGGAAATAGCACCACCTCCTCCATCGTGCGGCCCTTGCGCTAGCACCCGTCATCAACCTTTGAGCTCCGCTAGCACCATGAACCTGTCAATGCACTAGTAGGGATGTTGTCATCGTTGACGTTTACCTGACGTCACTGAATACGCCATTATCGTCACTGATGTTCATTTGTGATGATTTGGACTTGGTCATTATGGTCACGTCACATTTGGTCATCGGTGACGAAATGGTAATTTTCGTCACAGATGTGACTCCATTCTGTGACGATTTGTGTGACATCATGGAATTGAATCCATTCTGTGACGAATTTTTTTGGTCATTGATGGAAGCCCATTTTCCTCATAATCTCTCGTCTGTCATGGTTGCTAACGGCTCCGTTAACGGTGTTTGTGATGTGTGACGATCCGATTTCGTCACAGATGCTCCTATGTTTTGGTCATAATCTCCCATTAACGGCGCTTGCATCTGATGTAGCGCTGACGTCGGCAATGACGTGGCATCTGACGTGGCGGTGATGTCAGCATCGACGTGGCAGCTAACGGGGTGGTGACGTCAGCAATGACGTGGGAGCTGACGGGTCGGTGACATCAGCAATGACATGGCAGCTGACGTCATCTTTTTGGAATCGTCATAGAAGACAAGTTTAAGTCGTCACAAGATACTACATGACATTGTCACATTTGGAAATAAAATGGTCACGGTTTCCAAAACTATGGCCACAGATTTGCCATTACATTGGTCACAAATTTACATCAATTTCGTCACACATATAGAATCACTTTGGTCACAGAATTGAAGATAATAATTGAATTTGAATTTGCAAAAAAATTCCACTGCGAACACAATTTCACATAACATTAAAACGAGTATTCAAATGTGCATACAACTAAGTGACACTGAACTCAGTTCACAGTGTCACCACTAGACATCACATTGCAGTTAACAGTTTAATAAATAGCAGCACACAGTGAGTACTAAGTAGCCAAAATGAACATCCAATTGAAAGGAGAACAGAGCTAAGCAGCTGCTTTGTTCATGTCGATGAAGAAGCATTTCCATGGAGGGACAAGAGCTTCTTGAAGAGCAAATTGGTCTCAGCCATCTCCTTGCTATTCCGCTCTGTAATCTTCTTGTACTCCTCCAGCTCCTTTTGTGTCCTTGCCCGCTCTTCCTCAACATCTTCAATTTTCTTCTTGAGCTCATCCACTTCACCTTAAACAATTGCCACCTCTTCACCTGCAACTTGCTCCCGAAGCTCACTTTCATTTGATGTTCTAGACTTGGAGGATGTTGGTGTTGTTAAGCCAACGCTCTTCAGGAATTGGTTTGACCTGTTCCGTGATAGCACCTTGGACACGACCTACACACTGGATGCTGGCTCATCACCTTCAGGAATAGGTTCAGCCCTCAAAGCTTCCATATCAGACTGAAATATCATGAAGATAAAATAGTTAAATGTAAATGCCTTTCACCAACATCAAGATGATAAATAATAATGATTTGCTATAATTAGAGGTAGGGATTTGTCACAAGATATTAAGAATGCAACAGTATATGTCAAACAATTTGATTTATAAATAGGTCAACAAACACTTAATTATTGCAGGTCAGCCTATGTTTGAAAATAATGTTCACAACCAGATGGAATACCATTAAAATTAAATAGCAACTAGCTAGTAGGCATACAATTTTTGGACTTACAAGTGCTTCTCTTGCTGGGTCACTCAGGCCACGTTTGGAGCTGGTATGGCAAGTCTTGAAGGCCTCCACCGCATCTACTTCTTCATTCCGATCTAGGCTAGGTTCTACCATGTTTCTTTGCTACTTCTGTATCGTGGGAAAAATCAAAGCAAAGTAGTGTCAGATAAAATGGAAAATAATTACTTTAGTGCAAATGTGCATGTTACTGCAGCAGGTAATGTTTTACTTACATATGCATGTAAGTGTGCCACATAGCAGCGAGAACCCGTAGCCTGATTATACTGGACTTTATTGCGGTTGTGCTTGTTCTTTTCACATGTTTCCTATAAGGGATTGAACATGTTAGATGATATCACAGGTTCAAAATAAGATACTTTGCAAAGTGATAGTGACTGAATAATAAATGACACGATTACAATACCATTTTCTTTGGATCTGACCACTTTGCAACAAGTGTCCTCCATTCTCCATCACTCATGTAGCGAACAGGAGAAGTTGTCCTAATCTCATTTGCAGGTACACCATTGAACTATGCCTTCTTGAGCCGATAACGTTTGTTTTTTATCACAGAGCGCATCAAATCAGTCATAGTTGCCTTTGTTGGCCCATCGTTTGTGTTAATGGCCAAGCGACCCTAGGCATAAGAGAGTTGGATATTTAGTTAGTGAAATAAACTTAAGGTCTAATAGTTTGCATATGGCTACAGAAATTCACTTACAACTAGCTGTCCCTCAAAGGTTTTGTAGTGTATGTCGTCTTTCTTGTAATGTTTCCAATGTGGAAGGATAGGAATGCTTTCCCGAATGACGACGCCAGCCTCTGAAGCCAACTTGGTAGCTTGAACAGGTTCATAAGGCCTTTTTTCCCATCATGAACAAGTACGGGCAACCTCCTTCCCATAGCTTTAGTCATCCTGTCCATCTATTTTCTCACAGTAGCTGGTCTGGGCCTCCTAGGACGTCGCTGTACATGACCTACAAAATAAAATAATCATTTAATTAAATCATTTTATTTCTGCTAAATCAGCAAAAGAAATGTCATAATTGACCGAAAAAACTTGCCTTCAGCAATTGTGTTCTCATTAGCAGCAGCTCCATTGTTTTGATCTACAACTGCATTGTCATCACCAGCTGTTACATAGCCTTCCTCTGATGTTCAGTTGTCATGACCGACTGTTTCATTGGCATCTTCTGCAGTTGTATTGTCATCAGAACTGGCTCTAGCATCTTGCACACGAAGCCTTTTTGACCTTTCTGTTTCTGATTCCGAAGGCAGCACATCGGATTGAGTACCTGCCCTGACTCTCTTACTATTCCTAACTTTAGGCACCATTGCAGGAATAGACTTCTTGATCTTTGAAGAGAGGACTTTGCGACTACGCAGTGAGGGAAACTGTGGGAAAAAAGTCAGGTAAGTCATGTGCATTAATAACGAATACGAAGATGTATGTATCAAAGAATGTGCATCTAAAACCTACAACATACTTTACATCAGAAACATTTAATTGAAATGCAATGGTCCATCCACTACTTTGAGGATAGAAGAAGCACCTCAGTTGCCATGGGTTGTGGCTCCTCATTAGATTCAGTGTCATCATCATCAGTACTATCTCCTTAATCATCCTTATCAACGAGATGCTCTGATGATGATGAATCCTCATTATTTGTTCCATTGTTTGCTGATTTTCCCCTTCTTCAGTGCAGATTGTTGCAAGGAATTATTAAATTCAGAAGCAAATGTTTTCAATCCGAGCTCTTCAAAGACCCTTGATTCTCAGCCACTTGTTTATCTCAGATTCTCTCATAATCCTCAGCTATTGTAGGTTCTTTGAAGGAAAAGATACTGGGTGTATTAGAAAATTCAAAAGGCTTGAACTTGTAGGTAAGAGGTAATAACACTACTTAAAAGTTTAGAGTTCCAGGGTCTGAGATATGATCTACACTAGTTGTGGGCTCCTAGAAAATAAATCCCCAGGGTATTGGACTGACCCAAACACTCTTATTAATCTATGAAAAAGTCTATCAACAAACATTCATGCAAAATAGATTTGCATCACATTCATGGTGAAAGTAATGTTCATAATTAACTAAGGTACAATTAAATATGTTTAAATATCATTTGGAACAATAGACCATTATTTGCACAGATACAATTGCATAAACAGAGTGGTACTGCACAGACGACTCCATAATAATATGAAGCAAACTGCAGTTCTAGCTTAACGAAATTGTAGATCTACTGTAACAAAGAAAGTTGCAATATTCCACAAACCTTGTTGCCACCATTGATGTTGTGGCCAAGATTCGAATTGAGACCTGCAGATGTGGTTAGGGTTAGGTTCGGGAAGAAAAAGAGGAGCATGGGGAGAGAAATGTAGTTGAGATAGAGGGATAGGGGGCGGCGTGTAACCAATCATCTTCTAAGAGAAAGGAAGGTTGTCGACAGAACTGCTCGTTAGTGGCGGCTGAGGTTAGGGTTTCATCGGCGGCGGTTGTGGTTAGGGTGTTGGGAGATAGGTAGGTGGGGCTTTGAGAGAGAGGGATAGGAGGAGGCGGCGTAGACACAACTCACCTGGGATGAGGAACCACCTCGCCGATGGCGATGGGTCCTGTGGTGGCGGCGGCGGCTTATCCGGTAGGAGGAATGGGGAGGGGGGTCTGGGTCAGATTGATGAGAAGTGGGGGAGGGAGGTAAATAAAGGTTGATTTGGCGCAATTTTTTTTGGGGTTCAATGCACCGAAATGTTTTGGCGCAATTGTTGGCGCCCTTTTTTTTCTTAGCCTGATGTCTAGTTAAATAAAATTCTCCATCGATTCTTAACGAACATACTTGTATAGCCCAATGGTTAGGTGAACTCAATGGCATCCTAGAGCCCGGGGTTCGAATCCTAAGGGACCCATATTTTTTGAACAGATCTAATATTGTACTTTTTAACCAAGGTTAGGTTCTAAGTTGTTTATCTATTTTTTTTGCAATTTTGGAGCCAAAACCTCTTAGTTTGGATCCATGATCACCCTACCAAAGTCTCACATGAGTTGGATATACTCGTCATGCACATACCTCACATGTGGTGAGATCTCTCACATAGGCACATAGGTTGTAGTGAGACATGTATGTGAAAGTGAGCACATGCACTACCACTTTGTCAGAATGATTTGAAAATTTTTTTGTCATGAGTATACAATAAATTAGTGTGTCCTTGCAAGATTTTAGATTTTTTAAGCTACCTTAGGGTATTTTTAACATTTATTCTTTAGTAAATCAACCAAAAATTGCAAAAAATAGGAAAAATGCTCTGAAAATTGCACAAATGCACAAAACCTCTTAGTTTGGATCCATGATCACCCTACCTAAGTGTCACACGATTTGAATATACTCAGTCATGCACATACCTCACATGCGGTTATATCTCTCACATAGACACATAGGTCGTAGTGAGACATGTGTGTGAAAGTGAGTACGTGCACTACCACTTTGTCAGAATGATTTGAAAATTTTTTTGTCATGAGTATACAATAAATTAGTGTGTCCTTGCAAGATTTAAGATTTTTTTAGCTACCTTAGGGTATTTTTAACAGTTATTGTTTAGTAAATCAACCAAAAATTGCAAAAATAGGAAAAATGCTCTGAAAATTGCACAAATGCACAAAACCTCTTAGTTTGAATCCATGATCACCCTACCAAAGTATCACATGATTTGGATATACTCATCATGCACATACCTCACATGTGGTGAGATCTCTTACATAGGCACATAGGGCGTAGTGAGACATGTATGTGAAAGTGAGTATGTGCACTACAACTTTGGTTTTACCTTCAAAAATATATTTGAATAATATCAAAACAAATCACACACTAAAAAGTTTAAAATAAATGAAATACAAAATAAATATCAAAAGAAGGAAAAAAGAAAAAACCAACAAAAATATGGTCCGATAGGATTCAAACCTGGGAACTGTGGCGTTAGAGGCAGAGCGCCTTTCCATTGGGCTAGGTAGGGGGAGTTCATTTCTATTGTGTCATAAATTTTATTTAACACGTCAAAGGGCCGCCTTTCACCCCAGATCTATTAAAGCGGTTTCCCCCAGATCGATCATTCCTAAATTCATCACTCCCATTCCCACCTCGTCGCCTCCGCTTCCACCACCGCGTGCGCCATCACTAACACCTCAGACCCCTCGCGCTGCCGCAGTCACCGGTGGTGCCAAGATGACGAAGCGGATGATCAAGAACCGTGAGCAGTTAGCCCGCGCGAGCAACCAGAAGCGGGACCCAGCGACCGGGAGGTTCACCCGGGCTCCCCACGGCGTGGTGGTGCACTGGCCCTCTGCCGCCTCCGCCAGTGTGGGGGGCAGCATCCCTAACGTCCTACCAAGGTTCGAGAGGGTCACCCCCAATCCCACTCGAGTCGGCGGCTCGACATTAGCCCCTGCAAAACCTAAGGTTCGATTTCATTATGTTCCCCTATTCATCTTGATCGTTTTTTGCATTTCAATCAGATGATGTCGACTAGTTTTTACTCCACAGGCACATCAATTACTTAGATGATTTTCAATAATTTTTAGGTTAGGGTTTGATGTTGTTCAGGTGTAGCAGTTATTCTGATGATGATGAACCCTTCAATTAATCGTGCTCAAGTTAATTCCCTGTTTTTTAGTTAATCTTGAATGTTATTCAAAGTTTTTTAGTTAATCTATTTTAATAAATGTGATATAAAATATAATCAGATGATGTTGATTTTTTTTAAGTTCATGTACACACTGACAAAACTGAAATGTGTTGTTGTGCTTCTATAAATTCAAAATTGCATATGTGTAGTTCAAACTGGCATTTTTTTTAGTTCAAGTACTCAGTGACTATATATGGCATATCTTTAAATTTTAACTGACTTCTTTAAATTTTTTTACTTGAAGTACTCGCTGAATATATATGTGTAGTTTCATCTTGAAATTGAAACTGGCATAACTGAACTGTCTTGTTGTGCATTTATTCATCAGTACTTGAGCATTACAATTACTAATGCAGACTGCAGATTGCATCTATTGTGTTTGAAATGAAAATGCAAATGAATTGTGGTTATGAAATTTCAGGCCACCGCACGCGGGGGGCTCTCCACCAGCACCGCAGAGCGCGCTCTGAGAGTCAGCGAGCGCCGTAAGAAGAAGGTCTGCCTAAAAACCCGGTACACAGTGCGCACTACTAGTAGCGCTTGCACTGCTGAGTCTACAACTGAAGAATCAAGCGTGGAATTTTATGTGAACCCAGTACAACAGCTGAAGGGGGAAGGAGAAGAAGGTGAGTTTACTGTTGTTGATGGTTTTGAGATGATCTGATTTGATAGGATCATTAAGGCCTTCTCAGTGCTCATTTTCATAACAGATGGACTTCTGGGAGTTACAGAAGGAGGTGACCTCTTCACAGGAGAACGTCATGTTGCTGGAGGTCGAGCTCAACAGGGAGAAGAACAGGTACACCATACTCTAGGTTGCACTCAAAGCTGTTTCTGACAAGGCAAAGAAGGAGACGAAGTGCATTCCAGAAGAGTGATGGTTGCTGCACTCTAATGTTTTGAAAGTTTGGATAATCTCTATGGGCCATAGAAGGAAACAAGTAGTACTGCATGTGAAGAATGAACCTATATGGTTGCTGCACTGCATGTGAAGAATGAACATATATAGTTGCTTTTGCTTGTAATTAGATATGGTCAGTGCAATGTGGCTAGGTAGTAGTGTCCTTTGTCGCTACAAGACAGGTAACCTATATAGTTCATAGTGTCTTATGTGGCATTAAGATAAGTAACCTATCTGGTAGCATAATAGTGGACTTTTAATATATGATATTAGCTTTCATGGCAACCAAATTCTTTGCAATTGTCCTGGCAAACAATCTGTTTTTACTTACTATATATGGACTGACAAACAAATAGTTTAAATGATCTCAACTATTTATAGAAGGAAATAACACAATTTTTCAAATACTAGAAATCTTCATCTTCTGAATTTGGGGACATATCATCATTATTAACATTGCCATCATCACTACAGTACTGTAGTACTGTGTCATCCTCCTACTCATCCTCTCTATCTTCATCAATAATTGCAGTTTGCCTCTTGTTTCTTATAAATTCTTGTAAATTTCCTTCTATTATAGTGGCTTCCCCACCTTGAATATTATGCAATGGCACGTTATCATCACCTTCTTGCACCACATGCTCGGTATTTAAATGGTAATCATCCTGATGCACTTCAAGACTCGTCTCTTCTTTTTCAACCACATCATAGATATTCCTATGTTCAAATTTCTGCACAACTCGCCAGTCTTTACCTAAAGATGTGTATTGAATGTAAAATATCTTTTTCGATTGAGATGATTGGATGAAAGGATCGGTCTTGTACCATAATGATTGCACATTGATGGATTTGAAATGACCGTCATCTTGAAGGCCTTTACCCCTGCCTTCTTGGTTGTACCAATCGCATCAAAATATAACCACAGAACGACGAACTTGAAGATTGGAGTTATACTGCAACTCAATTACCTCTTTAAGGACTCCATAAAAATCTATGATGTTGCCATTATGTTCACCTGGAGTCATCGCACCACTATTTTGTGTCTGCAGGATCTTTTCACGATCGACTGTGCTATATCGAACACCATTCATCTTGCAAGCTGCCGAAAACTTTACTCATAGGCATGGACCACATGACAGTGCCCACAATCCTTGGCTAACTGAATATGGATTATCGTTGCGTTTGTTCTCAATCTATTGCAATAAAAAAATTATTGAATAATTACATATGCATTTAATTACAAAATCTGTGTAGTTACTTACGTGGTGCCTAAACCACTTGGCAAATCCTTGTTGAACCATTATATCAGCATTATTTATTTGTGCACCTTGTTGCAACAGCTCATCTTTGTACAATCTGCAAGGACAAGTTTATTCAACTAAAAAATTTGAAATTTCAGTAATAAATATGAAAGTAATAAAACTCATACTTACTCCTTATATTCATCAGCCTCTTCACAATTATGTAGCACATACCAAACTAACTTATCCATGACATCATCATCAATGTACTAGACCCTACACCCTCCAACAAGAGTAACAACATGCTGAAAACAGAGATGTCATCAGGCAATGGCACCTCTCGACCACTATCATCCTCCGAGTTGAATCTACTCCATATCCTCCATGTACCTAGAACAAAATGTCAAGGTGTCACTTGCCACATATGCCTCAGCAATTGATCCTTCTGGCTTGGCCATGTTCCTTGCAAAGTTCTTTAAAGTGCACGAACACCTTTCTATTGGGTACATCCATCCATACTGAACAGGACCTCTAAGCAGTGCCTCATCAGGTAGATGGACACACAAGTGCACCATGACATCAAACAAGGCAGGGGAAAGATTTTCTCAAGCTTGCATAGGATCAATGGAATCTGTTCTTTCAGTCATTTGATAACATCAATCCTTAGATTTCTACTGCATAGCTCCCTAAAAAAGGTCCTGAGCTCCAAAATTGCTTCATACACATCCTTCCACACCAGTCCTCTAAGTCCGGCAGGTATGATTCTTTGAAGGAGTATGTGGCAAGAATGTGTCTTGAGCTTTCCAACCACCCTCGATCCTTCTTCACTAATATATCTTGCTAGGTTAGTAGCATATCCATCAGGAAACTTGATACTTGTCAGAAACTTGCAAAACAAGACTTTTTGATCCTTCCCCAAGACATAAGGAGCAGGTGGAGCACTGACATGTTCCCTTTCTCCTGTAAGTGCAAATGATGTCTGATGCCCATATCGTACAAATTTAGCCTAGAATTATGTGTGTCCTTGGTCTTGCTCGGTACATTGAGTAATGTGCATAGAATGTTTTCACATTCGTTTTTCTCTATGTGCATCACATCAAGATTATGTGGAAGTTTCAAATGTTTTCAGTGAGGCAACCTCCACAATGCAGATTTCTGGCTATAAATCTTTGAACCCACATTACGCTTTCTTTTTCCTTATTGGTTTCAGGTTCCTTCATCTGCTTCCCGGGCTTGACATCTTTCACCTTATCTAGCTCCTCTACCACCTTAGCCAAAGCGAACCTCTGTGATGCTTCTTTGTTTTCCAGCTTACCATCGAAAGCCAAGCTTCTCTGCCATGCATGTGTCTTTGGAAGGTATCGACGATGTCCAAGGTAACATATCATATTCCTTATTGCCCGAGACAACGGATCCTTGTCGCAATAAATATATGCATAATACCAGTACATGCATCATAGGTACTGACACCCTTCCATAGACAAAGTGCCTAACACTGGAAAATCATGTATACACCATAACACGGCCGCACGAAGGTCAAACTTCCTACCAGTACATGCATCATAGGTACTGACACCCTTCCATAGCTCTAGCAGTTCTTCAATTAGGGGCTCAAGGAACACATCAAAATCCCTTCCTGGAGATTTTGGACCTGGGATTAGTAAAGACATAGAGCAATTTGCTGGATTCACACATTGCCATGGTGGGAGATACAGTGGAGTCATAAGCACTAGCCACATACTGTACTGGGTACTCATATTTCCAAAAGGATTGAACCCATCTGTAGCTAAGGCAAGCCTCAAGTTCCTCGGTTCATCTGCAAAGGATTTTTCCTTACTGTCAAAGTACTTCCATGCTTCCCCATCAGCTGCATGGCTCATTACATTGTCCACTGGCGTCCTCACTTTCTTGTGCCATCTTTTTTCCTCAGAAGTACGCTTTGAAACATATATTCTCTTCAACCTTGGCAAAAGTGGAAAATGCTGCAATACCTTATGTGGAACCTGCATGGACCCAGTTTCGTCTTTCCGTCTAGACTCCTTGCATACTGGGCACACATTCAACTTAGCATACTTGGTTGTTTTTGAATCCCGAAACAACACACAATTGTTCTTGCACACATGTATGTTTTCATATCCAAGGCCCAACTCTCGAAGGTATTTCTTTGCCTCATCATAGGAAATTGGCAACTCACTCTTAGGGTATCCTGATGAGATCAAGTTCATCATTGTGGAAAATCCTGCATTGCTGATTCGATAACGAGACTTGATATACAACATCCTCACCATAAAAGAGAATTTCGAATACCTAGATCCCGGAATAAGTGCCTTTTTTGCATCTTCAAGGACTCTTGCAAACCTTGGCTGTTCTCCATCAGCCTCTGCTTGAGCATACAGATCTCCAATCCTCTCTGGCACTCCAAGATCCTGATCAAGATCACCATCATCGTCCACATCCACATGTATCCCATAGTCATGATCACCTTCCACATCCTAGTGGTCTGTATTCTCAACTTCATTACTATCTGCTGACTCCCCATGATGAATCCACCTGGTATATGTAGCTGACATTCCAAATATGTGTATATGGTTTTCAACATCATTCTAGGGTAGCACCCTTTGATTCAGACAATTGCGGCAAGGACAACGTATTTCGGTTCCTAGGGGGTATCATTCTCTAACAAATTTCATAAATTCTTCAACTCCTTTCAAATATGCAGGTGTGAATTGTTTCCTAAATATCCAGCTTCTATCCATCTGTTTTGACAAACACAAAAAAATTCAAAACACCCAAACTGAAATATATTAAGTTGAACACAATAAAATTTTTTGGATATTTGAACAATTAATTGATGATCAGATGCTAATAGGCTCTAAAAGTTTAAACCATTGATCCATATATGAACAAACCCTTGAAATTAAACTCATATGCATATCTGAACAAATAGTTTAAACATCCAATTCATCAAACCTCGCAGGCGCTGGTTTCATAAGACGTCTGACGCCTCCTCTACCCTTGTCTCGACTGCAGGTGCTGGTCTGCCTCCTAAGCCGCCGCAGCGTTGACGAGGATTGAAGAAACCCCGACGCCCTCGATCACCAGCCAGGACTCCGCTGCCGCGCATGTAAAACCTATCGACTTTGTCACGTCGACGTACACTGCAATCGAACTCATCACGATATGCCTGGATACATCGCATGAAAAGGCCCAGTACATCATAATCGATCCAGGTGAAGGCCCACAATTTACTAAAAAAGGTACAAATAACAACAATACTTAACAACTACACGAAAGGTCACGTAGTGTAGTGGTAGAGCTCCAACCTGGATACCTCTTGGTTCACTATTTGAAGCTCCGCGGAAGCAATTTTTTGCCAAATACTTGTTGCCTAGTGTCAGGGGGTGAGACCTGGACAAATCCGCAAGGGGGCTTCCCAAGCGGCTGCAGGTTGTTTAATGTTCTTGGATGAACTCGGAACTCAGCGAGAATGGCAACGACACGGTGGTTTTAGACTGGTTCGGGCCTCCGGAGAGTAAAACCTACGTCCAGTGTGGTGGAATTATGCGTGGAAGGATATCTCTCCTCGAATGGAGCTCTAGGCCACCTTATATGGCCGGCGGGCTAGGGTTTCCTTTCGAGGTCGGTGAACCCTCATCGGGGTCGGTTACTGATTGAGGAAGGTCGTCTTTCGTAATTACAGAGAGGATCCCGCGATCCTCGGGCCTAACGGCGGCACCGCCGTTGTGATCGTAGGGAGAAGCTTGTTCCACAAGCCCAGCAGGTCTTCTGTGATCTGGATAAGGTCGTCCAAGGTCTTCTAAGGTCGTCGGGATTGTGGATAAGGCCTCCGGGCCCACTTGTAGGCGGCAGAGCTTCTGGCAAGTCGGGTCCATTTGACAGGGACCTCTGGGACCCTGGTCGGTGGGGACCCATGGGTACCCATGTCTCACAAGCCCCCGATCGAAGTGTAGGCGAAGCAGCAGAGACGAAGTCACGTCGATGCAAAGCGAAGACGTGGTGTCGATGAAGTCGCATAGGGTGCACGGGGTCCAAAAAAGAAAATCCTCCTGAGTGCGTACGAAGGCGAACATCAAGTCTCTGGAGAGTAGGTCCAAGGGCTTGAGGTGAAGATAAGGCGCAGTCACTGCCTGAAGAACCGCCGATCTGACCGGAATCTGGTGAAGCCAACACACCTTCAAGGAAGGTCGAAATGCTGACCAAAGGGTGGTCGAGCGGAGACGTGACGGAAGTGTGCTTCCAGTAGGTTGAGGCGATGTGAAGGAAAGAGGGCGTCGTACAGACGCACTCGTAGAGTAGCCCCCGAGGAGTAAGGTGACCTAGAAGGTCAGGCTGATGCTCGAAGAAATAATCCGCGACCTACAGCCTTCTATTGAGGAAACATATGCTCTTCTCTTGAGAAACAAACGAAGCAATGGGAATCTCCACACAGGAACATTGGGTGACCGATCTTGTTGTCACCTAGTGGCCCACGGGCACACTTTGCCGGTGCAGAGCCTATCCCCTGTATAGAGATGCTACCTCCACCGCTAAAGGACAAAGTTTGAAAAGGTGTCATAAAACCTGCTGCAGACGTGCTAGAGCTTCCAGTAGCGGACAAAGACCTTGCGATCCACGTGCAAACAATGTCCTGATAAGGCCGCCATGCCATCAGTGAGGTGAATGGCCACCGTTGTTGAGCTCCTTTGCTATAAATAGGTACCCTGGACCCTTCAGCTTGCCAAATCTAGTGAAAGCACCATGGCAACTCCACTTGATAATATAGTCATACCCTGGCTATGTGTGCGTCCACCCGAGTATAGAGCTGAAATATCATTCCTTGAAGCTAGAAGAATGCTTGCGAAATTAGGGGAACTCCACCAACCTGTGCACCCGCGCCCAGCAAAGAATCCAGGTGTAGCATGGGGCGGTACATGCCTCAACAGGCCTTATGAGCAGAGGCCTAATATGGTGTTGTAGGTCGCTGTGCTGCACCGGGAGAGGTTGAAGGTGGAGCTGGGATCTTGTTAGAGCACCCTAGCAAAAGATGGGACTCCATAGGAAACCTTCTGGGGATAGAGCACAGGTGGCTGTGTGGCAGCCACGACCTTGTCGGCGGTGGAGGGCCCCAAAGAGGTCTTGAAGCTAGAAGAAAGCTTGCGACGCGCTCTATTAGTCTAGGTTGCGCTGCTTGCACCATGTAAGGTAGATCGGGACCTTTAACATGTTTGTATCTTGTAACTTGGCCTTGGGCCAAGGTATTTTGTAGATTTCGAAGCTTTAATGCATAAGTGTTGAATAACAACTAATGTGCATCGATTACTGGGATTGGGGTACCCAAGACAGCAATGGTGTGACCAAGGTCTCGGTGCTGCTATGGCGAAATGCTGACCTTGGAAAGGTCATCATATCCGACGTAAGTACCCATGGCGACCTAGATCGTCATGGCCACTTGTGAGTGGTGCAGCGTAGGGGCGTTACCCCTGGGGTGTAAAGGTTGAGATCGACTTGATAGGCATCGAGGCCGCATCGAAGCATTGTAAATAGGACCACGGAGGTCGTCAACGGGCAGTGGAGCCTTTAAGCACGGGGCCGCTGTAGGTCGTAGAGACCTAGAAGGCGTCTAGGCAACCGGGCCTAAAGGTTGTGAAGTAAACCCTTTTGAAAGGAGGTCGAAGCGACCTTAGGACTGCAGGAGTCTGAACGACCTAGAATAGGTCGTCTGTAGGTCGCTGGCGACCTTGAATACGAAGTTGGATTTCTGATGTTGGGGGCTTAAAGTAGGGCATAGCGAGTCCACGTCAGCCAAAACATCACATGAGGGCCGGCGAACGCAGATTCCGGCATGGAACTAGCCATTACTGCCAAGTAGCTGTTAGGCCAGAAACAGCCATTAGGCGATAGGCCCGTTGAGGGCACCAGACCATTGGGTCACCGTAAAACGCGCCGGATAGACTTCGAGGTGCGACCGCCCTTTGCAATGTTGGGTCCTAATTATATAAGGCCGAACCGTAGCCCAGGGGCCTCCATTTGCTCCCATTTCCACTCAGAGCTAGGGTTTCAGCCGCCGCGCAGTGCACAGAAAAAGCAAGAGCGCCGCCAAGCTTAGGTCTGCCACCGACGCGCCTGCTCATGTGAACCAAGTCGCTGGTGACCTTTAGATCCAAGTGCACCGGCTTCGAAGAGAGCAAGATGGAGAAGGCGGCCATCCCGGATCCGAGCACCGTCTGGGAGACCTCCACGGTGATTGAAGAGCAAATTCAGTCGCTGGCAAATCGCGGGCTGTTGAGGCCCAACACGCAGGTCGGCTGGAGGCCGGCGATGGGGGAGGAGTTCCTGACGGAGGGGATCGGCGAGACCATTGTCTTCCTCGCGCACATCGAGCGCGGGTTCGGCATCCCGGCGGGCGATTTCCTGCGCGGGCTGCTTCACATCTACCACATCGAGCTAGTGCACCTGGCGCCCAACTCGATCACGATCATCTCCACCTTCGTCCACCTCTGTGTGGCCTACCTCGACATCGTGCTCCATTTCCACTTCTGGCGCCACTTCTTCGAGCTGAAGAAGACGGGCAAGGGCATGGTCATCGGCAGCGTTGGCTTCATGTTATGTCGGAACATGAAGTCGGAGTACATCGACCTGACGCTCCCCGACAACACCACCGGCTGGAAGCAAGGGTGGTTCTACCTCGACAACCCCGCACTGGCGTTGAAGGAGAGGACGGGGTGGACTCCAGTCCAGGGCCCGGAATGGACCAACCAGCTAGCGACGCGAGACACCGAAGAGCTCAAGCCCTTGCTGGACGACCTGGACTAGCTCAAGGCAGAGGCGCTGATCGGCGTCGCGGTGGCCATCAGCTTCTGCCGCCGCCTCATCCAACCTCTCCAGGACCGGGCCCATCCAGCCTTCGAATACTGGGGACAATCCGACCCAACCCGAGTCGCACAGCGCAAGGTCTCCAAGGTGGAGATGATGGCTCACGCGAAGAACATCTTCGGCGGGCGGATCCGCAACAAAGAGTGCCCCAAGGCACTAGGGGTGTACAGCCCCTCCGACCCGGTGAGTTTTTGACATTGATATTTTTCCAATCTGGGTCTCTGTGAGTACGCATCTTGGTTCTGACGGAGTTTCTGATGTTTGTGTTTTCAGCACCGCGAGGGCATCTACTGGTGCCCGGCGCCGCTGCGTGACGAGGACCAACGCAGCTACAAGGTCCGCGATGCGGCGGATGTGCAGGTGGCACCAGCTCCCCCCATCGATGAGTACGTCTCTGACTCTACGGTGGGGAGTGACAAGGAGGCTTCCCCTCATCTCGTGGGGCGCACGCGGCAGACAGCGGGGAAGATTCCCGCCTCTTAGGCCACGACCCAGATCGCGGAGGCGAAGAAGAGAAGGGGGAAGCGGACCAGATCTGTGGTGTCGATGGACACCACCACTATTTGTTCCGACATCGAGACCATCGATGTTGATGATGAAGGGGGGACGTGCAGTCGCCAAAGGCGACAACAGTTCTGTCGCCGGGAAAGCACACGGTGGAGACGCCCCGCCTGACGTCGAGGACACAGGGGCGATCGACATAGAGCACCGACCCAGCGGGCAACGTTGGGTCGAACAAGAGAATGAAGAAGGCCCCGCCCAAGCCTTGCAAGCTCGGCCTTAGGTCGGCGACCAAGTAAGTCAGCAGTCCTGCCCATAGCTTAGCTCTACGTTTTCGCTTTCAGTTTCTTGTTTACTCAGGTAACCTATCATGAGCAGGGTCCCTTTAACAACGTCGGAGAGCGGGAAGAATGCCTCAGGCCAGGAGGCATTTGGGAGCAAGTTGCCGGAGACGCCAGTGGTGGAGTCGCCGGTGGCCTCGGCGGCCAACGCGACGAGCGCGACCGTCGTATCTGGGACGACGACGGCGTCCGAGGTGGACAGGGCTAGGACCAGTGCACCTCCCACTGCCGGAGGTGAAGGCGGTGACCTCTGCACCTCAGGTCCGCAGGTGGCGCCGGGCCCGAGGCGGTCATGGAGGAGGGTACAAGGTCGGTGGACGACCAAGACCGGTGCCTTTACGTCGGCACCCCGCGGGAGGCGGAAGTCGTTACCGACCGCCGCGACCTTGATGATTTCAAGGATGAGGCGCGCACGATCGAGCGTTGTTTATTGGTAAGGACCCTTGTCGACCTTCTAAGGTTCTTGCTTCGGGTATTTGAGTGCCGTGAGGTTCAATGATATTTTGTTTGTTGTGCAGTCTCTAGCTAAACGGGCACAAGCTCGGACAGGTCTACTGCGCGAGGCAGTGAATGCGCATGCAAAGGCCGCTGCAACCCATGGGGCGAAGCTATAGGTCGAGATCGTGGATGCGCGAGAGATCCAGCGCGTCAAGGAGGTCATGGTGCGCCAGGCGCAGAAGGAGGTGGCCGACCTGAAGAAAAAGCTGGAGGACACCAAGAAAAAAGCCGAGGACACGGCTTCCGACCTCCAGGCCGTGGTAGAGGGTGAGCCTCTAACGTTGCCTTATACTGATCCCTGGTGGTTTGCAAGGTCGCGATACTGAGTCTTCAACCTTGAATCTTTGCAGGCGCTCGAGAGGTCGAGGAGGCCCTGAAGAAGGAGCTGGCCACGATCAAGAACCAGCTGACAGCCATCAAGGAGAAGTCCACGGAGACCCGCCAAGGTTAGCGTCTTGTTCATTGTCGCGAAGTTGGTCGACGTGCCATGATTGGACGTGGTTTTGATTCTACTTGTTTGTGATGCAGGTCTTGAGAAGGAGATGGGCGAGCTCAAAGATGTCGTCCAGTATGTCATGGACCTCTACGTCCCGTGGGAGGAGGGGGCTGAATCCAAGTCGATGATCGACCGGCTTGGCGAGGCTGAAGGTCGCATCAAGGGCCAACTCCTGGACAACCTTGCGGCGGCTGCGGCATTATCGACTGTCAAGTACCACTACTTGTCGTTCGACCGGCAGAAGGTCTCAGAAGATGTGGACCTGTCAGGCCTCATCAGGCGCGAGGACATCGTGGCAGCCACAGAGAAGGTTGTCAAGAAGTTTGACTTCGGCACTGACTGAGGTGGTGCTGGAATGAGCTTTTAGGCGTGGGTTAGAGCAGGGAAGTTGTAAATAAACTTGCAATATAAAAAAGCTTTTGCCTATGAAAAGATGCATGCGTGTGATAGCAAAACACTCTCATTATGCACATTGAAAGTAACCAGGTCGCAAGAGAAACCCTCTGCTCACCCAACTAAGTGGAGGAACGGCACGGCCGTACGGCCCGGTGGGGACTTAGGTACGGCCGGCGCGCGGAGTGGGGTCGTGGACCCTAGGTCTTTTGAACTAGTGACTTAGGAACGTTTATAACAAAGGCGGAAGCTAACTATATGGTAAAGACTTGAAAGCGTAAACATACACAAAATCCCTTCAGTGTCGCGAGACCCTTAGGTTGGCAAAGCCAAGCCCCCGAGCGTTTCAAGACCCGACTTAGACCAATCCCCCGAGCGCTTCGAGGGGGAAGGGAGAAGAATTTAAAGTAAAAGGGGAGACTGAAAAACAAGTTGACAGAGGGGTTGCCAAATAGGGGATCTCTTTCTTTATTATATTGAAATTACAAGGGGGAGAGTACATAGCTTTATTTTTGTACAGATCTTCTAAGGATAATAGTGACGTAAGTGCTCGATGTTCCGGATGTTAGGGACACCTTGGTCGTCGGCCCACTGAAGGCGGTAGGTCGATGGGCTGACAACTTCCATTACGATGAAGGGACCTTCCCAAGGGGCGGAGAGCCTATGCATCCCGTTGGTGGTTTGGATGTGATATAAAACCAGGTCTCCCACATTGAAGGATCGCTCCCACACGTTGCGGTTGTGGTAGCGGTGTAGCTACTGCTCGTACCGCGTGTGCCGCATTAGCGCGGCTACGCGGTGTTCCTCAACGCTGTCAAGGTCGACCTTGCGCGTCTCCTCGGCCATTCCTTCCTCGTAGTGTTGGATGCGCGGGGCACCAAAGGCTATGTCGGTTGGGAGAACCGCCTGTCGTATGGACCTCCCTGGGCCCACTACCTCGGTGGGTACCAGGACCGACTACTCGGTGGGCCCCTGGGACTACCTGACTTGCACTACATGGTACCTGATGGCGTGAAGCACAAGGACTATAGAGGAGAAGTACTCGGTTAGGAAGCTATACATGTCCCGCACTGTATAGAGGACTCCTAGACGTACTCGACTAGTACTCTCTCCCTAAACCGACTTGTAACCCCGCCTCCCGACTATATAAGGTGAGGCAGAGACCCCCTCTCTTGATCATCTCATCTCACGGTGTAAGATTGCATCATCTTGTAATCGTACCCAATCAATCCGTAGCTACGCGCATACAGACGTAGGGTATTACGCACCCCGTGGCCCGAACCCCGTCTAAATTGTGTGCCACGTGTATCTTCCTTCGAGTTACAAATCTCGGCGAGGCCACATTCATCTACTTCGGGTACTCCCTTAGTAGGTTGCCGGCCTAAAACACCGACACCGGCGCGCCCGGGTAGGGGATCTCGCCCGAGATCACATGGCGAACTCGACGACTCTTGTCTACATCAAGCCAACCGTCGCCTTCAACCGTGGCGACACCTTCATCTTCGACGCCCGGGTCCGCACCGCCGACGGCGCTGGATCCTTCCAACGCCGCCTCACCATGCCGCCCAACCCGGAGACCGGCTTCGTGACGCTTCCCCGAAGTAGTCACGGGCGAACTCGCCGCAAGTTCGGCGAAATTTCGCTTTTCGACCAACACGCCGACTTCGAGCTCGGATCCGCTTCTAACTCGAACTCGACGTCCCCGTGGGCTACCGTGTGCGAGTCGGCCGCTCGCCCATCGCATATGGTCTCCCCACCCCGTGAGCGCTCCATGAGTGGTCCCCGCAACCTCTGCAGGCCCGCACGGAGGCTCCCTCTCGCACGCCGGCCGACAAGGAGCCCGTACCCGAGTACAACTCGGACTCCGACACCGTGCTCGACCATGCTTCGGACTCCAACCCCCTCTCCGGCTTCTACTAGGACTCCGCGTACGAGTTCGACTTCGGGTCGGACCCCGAGGATCCCGAGTCCAAAGACAACACTACCGAGCAACCCTTATCGTGGCCGGCTTCCGGCCGGTTATAACGTCCATACCGGCCGGGAGATTCGTCATCGGCCGGACCGCAAACCCGCCGACCCGATAAGCGGGGACTCACGCTACATCGCCTACCTCGACTCACTCCCGTTCTAGGAGGGAACACCACTCGCTCGAGCCGAGGAGTACACTCCGACCGAGGTGGCGAGCTGCGAGTCCGCCTTGGCAACCCCGATCGCCGTGTCTTCATGGCTGCCGGCGACACGCCAGGAACTTCGGGGACGGCACATGACAAGTACCTCGAAGACATCTCCGCAGATGAGTTGTCTGCTGAAGCACCCGCGGATGAGACCGACGCCATCAAGGACGCTTGACGTGAGCGAAACAGAAGACGGAACGAATGACGCCGGCATCTCCGAGACAGCTTACCCATCCGCAACCTTGCGGAGGCCCATGAACAAGTTGAGAGTAGGGTACGCACCACCCCCGAGAAATGCCTCATGTCGATCACAGCGATCGCACGCCAAGCTCAGGGGATACGCGCTAGAGAAGTCATCGCCAAGCTCGCAGAAGACGCTTACTTCATGCGGGTCGACAACAGGGTCAACCAGCCTCCTCCCGCCAGGAACCGCGACAACGAAGCTACAAGTCATAGCACGGTACCTCGGCCGCAACTATACTCGAGCCGAGCGCCGCTCGCCCCAACCGTACTCTCGCAAACGCCGCGGACCCTCACAAGGTGGCAACAAAGAATCGTGACATCATCCCTCACCACGACCCCGGCGGTGGTGGCCGCGACCCCGGCGGTGGCGGCGGCCGACGGTGGAAGCTCCAACCATGGGGCCAACAAGAGAGGGCCGGCGGTGGGGGGCGGTCGCGGCGGTCGAGACCACGCGAACGCCCACGCCTCCGGAGCCCTACGGCGGCTACGACACCCGCCGGAAGATTGAAGACCTGCGGCGGAAGAAGTCCGCCACCGCAGGCGACAACGACGGCTTCCCCGCCTTCCCTCCTCGGCTTCGCAACTTTCTCCTCCCGGACAAGTTCAAACCTCTCGGGGATCACCAAGTACGACGCGAAGGAGGATCCCATCCGGTGGCTCGGTGTGCTACGCTCTCTCCATCGAGAACGCCGGCGGCAACAACGACACCAAGTGCCTCTACTTCCCCTTCTCGCCCGGACCAAGCCCCGCTCTCATGGCTCGAGTCGCCGGACAAGCACTCGATCGACAAGTGGGACCGGGCGAAGGAGCGATTCACCAGACAACTTCGCGGACGCCATGGGCCGATCGGGTACTCGCCCGGACCTCGGCTATGGTGAAGCGAGAACAAGGCGAGACCCTCCGCAAGTACATGTGCCGCTTCTTCGACAAGCGCGCCACTGTAGTCGACGTCGCCGACAAGGAGGTCATCGACCTCTTCCAAGACGGCCTCTACCACCATCGCACCTTCGAAGACTTCGGTCGCCGCCGCCCCAAGTCCATGCCCCACCTCAAGGACATGATCACGTCCTGGGTGGATGAAGAAGACAAAGCTAACGCCAAGTGTGATGCCATCCGTGGAAAGAGCAAGCAGAACACGGGCGGCGGCAGTGGCAACAACGGGAACCAAGGCGGTCGCAACAACAACAACTACTCAGGTCCCAACCGCAAGCGCAAGCCAGACAACACTGTCGTGGCTATCCAGCGCCCTGCGAAGGAGAACTCGAAGAAGACCTCTCGGTGGCTTCAAAGACTTGCCGAAAGAGAAGTGCCCGTGGCATCGGGACGACAACCACACCACCGAGCAAAGTGCTACCAACTCGGGCAAGCACTCAAGAGTACTCCAAAGCCACCGCACCCTCATGACAAGAAAGGCAAGAAGAAGAACGACGGAGGCAATGACGACTTCCCGAGAACTCGACAAGACAAGCCAACGTCCTCTTCGGTGGACTACCCGGCGAGACGGGGAACAAAAGGCTACCCGTCGAGAAGTCATGAGCATTGAACCGGTGGTTCCGACGCCTCTCGTGTGGTCGGAGGTACCCATTACCTTCTCCAAGCGCGGATCAATGGACCAGCTTCTCCGAACCAGGGCGTTTCCCTCTCGTCCTGAAGCCAGTGGTCGCAGGCTCCAGGCTCAACAAGGTCCTCATCGATGGCGGAAGCGGGCTCAACGTCCTTTTCACCAAGACCTTGAAGAAGATGGGGCTCTACATCACGCACATGCTCACTAAGAGCTCCTCGCGCTTCTACGGCATCGTCCCCGGGAACGAGGCTATCCCACTGGGCTCAGTGGTCCTGCCAGTTACCTTTGGGGAATCTCGGGACAACTACCGTACCGAGTACGTCAAGTTCGAAGTCGCGGACTTCGAGACGTCCTACCATGCCATCCTCGGTAGACCAGCTATCGCCAAGTTCATGGCGGTACCCCACTACACCTACTTGGTACTCAAGATGCCAAGCTCAGCAGGTGTACTCTCACTGCAAGGGGACATGAAGATCTCGCACGACTGTGACACGGAAGCTGTGGAGATCGCCTCCACTAATCAAGTACCCAATGCAATGATGGAGGTCTACGCTGCGTCGAAGAAGCTTGCCCCAAGTGAACTCGACATCCCGGAGAAGTCAGACAAAGCTAACAAGCCTCAGCCACCTGAGGAGGTTCTGGTCAAAACAATTGACCTCGGGACGAGCGATAGCGGCAAGACCACCACCATCGGGGCGGGTCTCGACCCCAAATAGGAAGACGCACTCATCAACTTCCTCCGGCTAACCGCGACATCTTCGCGTGGAAGCCGACGGACATGCTAGGGGTGCCCGTGGAGTTGATCGAGCATTCCCTCAATGTCGATCCTAAAGCTACCCCGAAGCGACAACACCTCCGCCGTTTTGCCGACGACAAACGGGGCGCCATCAAGAAGGAACTCGCCAAACTACTTGCGACTAGCTTCATCAGAGAAGTCTTCCATCCTGAGTGGCTCGCCAACCCCATCCTCGTTCGCAAGAAGAACTCGAACGAGTGGAGGATGTGTGTCGACTACACCGATCTCAACAAGCATTGCCCCAAGGACCCCTTCGGGTTGCCGCAGATTGATCAAGTCATCGACTCCACGGTGGTCGCGACCGCCTCGCTTCCTCAATCGCTACTCCGGGTACCACCAGATCGCGATCAAGGAAGAAGACCAGGAGAAGACCGCGTTCATCACCCCGTTTGGCGCGTACTACTGTATGACCATGTCCTTCGGGTTGAAGAACACCGACGCCACATATCAACGAGATATCCAGGCCTGCTTCAAGAGGCAACTCAACAAGAACGTCGAAGCCTACGTGGATGACGTGGTCGTCAAGACCAGAAACTCCAGTACCCTCATCGACGATCTTGAGGAGACTTTCGCATCCCTGTGCGAGTACCGCTGGAAGCTCAACCTGAACAAGTGCGTCTTCGACGTACCTTCAGGCAAACTACTCGGCTTCATCATCAGCCACCGCGGCATCGAAGCCAATCCCGAGAAGATCTCCGCATCACCAGCATGAAAGCTCCCACGTCCATCAAAGACGTCCAGAAGCTGACCGGGTGCATGGCGGCCCCCGAACGGATTTATCTCGAAGCTTGGAGAACGGGGACTCCCCTTCTTCAAACTACTCAAGCACTAAGAGAAGTTCGTGTGGACTCCAGAGGCGGACCAAGCCCTTTCCCGGCTCAAGGACTTCCTATCGAAGCCCCCAGTCCTCACGGCTCCTCGCAAAGGCGAGCAGCTACTGCCCTACCTCGCTGCGACTACTCACGTGGTCGCATGCGCCATCATCGTCGAGCGGCGGGAAGACCGCCACGCCTACCCGGTCCGGCCGACTAGTCTACTTTGTCGGCCGAAGTCCCGTCGAATCTAAGACACGCTACCGGCCCCGTACGAAGCTTCGTACGCAAGTGCTCATCACCTCGCGGAAGCTACGACACTACTTCCCGGGAGTACTCGATCTCCGTCATCACCGACTACCCGCTCGGCGACATCCGCGGAACCAAGATGCTACCGGAAGAATCTCCAAGTGGGCCGTCGAGCTCGGCGCCCTCACGATCGACTTCAAGCCACGCACGACCATCAAGTCGCGAGGCGCTAGTCGACTTCATGGCGGAGTGGCGGGAGAACCGACTACCTACTCAAACCGAGCGACCGCAGCACCGGGTGATGTACTTCGACGACTCAATCAACCTCGAGGCCGCAGTGCGGGGAGTACTCTTAATCTCTCCAACGGGCGAACAACTCAAGTACGTCCCGAGATCTTCTAGATGGTCTCAAACAATGAAGCCAAGTACGAAGCTCGCTACACGGGCTCCGCCTCGCGGCTTCACCGGGCATCAAGCGGCTACTAGTCTACGACGACTCCGCAAAGGGTCATCAACCAAGTCAACAAGTCCCGGGACCGCAACAAGGAGAACATGGACGCCACCGCCTAGAAGTCCACAAGCTCGAGAACAAGTTCTACGGTCTCGAGTTCCACCACATCGTCCGCGACAACAACGTTGCAGCGGACGTCCTGTCGAAGCTTGGTTCTACTCGCGCTCAAGTACCGGGGGTGTCTTCGTCCACGAGCTTCACGTGCCATCCATCCCGAGGCCGCGCCACCGACCACCGTCCCGCCGCATCCCCCCGCCGGCCGGGAGGTCATGATGATCGACGTGGACTGGAGGCAACCCTTCATCGACTACCTCAGCGAGCAGAAGGTTCCCTCGAACAAGAACTTGGCCGAGCAGCTCATCCACCGCGCCAAGTCCTACGTCCTCGTCGGGAGACAAGCTCTACGGGCGGGGCGCATCTTCCGAGTACTCATGAAGTGCGTCCCCAGACACGAAGGCAAGGACATCTTGGAGGAGATCCACAAGGGCGTCTGCGGCAACCACGCGTCCTCTCGCACGCTGGTCAGCAAGGCCTTCCGACGAGCTTTCTACTGGCCCACAGCTCTGGGTGACACCGAAGAACTCGTCAGAAGGTGCCAAGGGTGCCAGTACTTCGCCAAGCAGCAACACGCCCCAGCCTACAAGCTAGTCACCATATCGCGAACCTGGCCTTTCGCCTGTTGGGGGCTCGACATGATTGGGCCACTACCAACTATGCCAGGTGGATTCAACAGAGTATTGGTGGCCATCGACAAGTTCACCAAGTGGATCGAGGTCAAGCCGGTCACATGCCCCAAGGCTGACAGAGTACACGACTTCCGGGATGAACTGGTACATCTCTACGGACTACCCTATCGCATCATCACGGATCTGGGCTCCAACTTCAACAATCACCAGTTCTGGGAGTACTGCCAGAACAGCGGGATTGACGTCCGATATGTCTCAGTTGCCCATCCTAGGGCCAACGGACAAGTCGAGCGAGCCAACGGGATGGTGCTCGACGCTCTCAAGAAGCGGCTACATGACGCCGCTAACTCTAAAGGAGGCAAGTGGATCAAGGAACTACCCAATGCACTCGGGGGTTACGTACTCGGCCCTCCAAGCCAACGGGGGCAATCCCCTTACTTCCCGGTCTACGGCACCGAAGCAATCCTCCCCGCCGATGTCATATGGGATTCACCGGCCGTGGAGCACTACGACGAAGGCGTCTCGAAGGCGGGCAGACGAGTTGACATCGATGGGCTCGAAGAAGCTCGCCGCACCCTCGTCCAATCAGCAAGGTACCCGGAGGGTATCCGACGCTACCATGATCGCAACGTCAAGGAATGCTCCTTCAACGTTCGTGATCTCATCCTCCGTCGCATCCGAACACGGAAGGACTACACAAGCTCGGCCCGCCCCGGGAAGGTCCCTTCACGGCCGCAAAGGTGACCGGACCGGCTCCTACCGCCTCCAGACACTTGAAGGCAAAGAAGTCAACAACTCGTGCAACGTCGACCGGCTCCGCTTCGGCTCTACGCCTAGTCTACACGACTACCCCGGGGGCTCAAGTCTACATGACTACATCAAGACCCCTCCGCCGTAAGCGGCCTCCGGTCTAGGCACTAGTCTCCGGACTACCTATTCGCCGTAAGCGGCCTCCGGTCCGGGCACCGGCCTCTCGGACTACTTCTTCGCCGTAAGCGGCCTCCGGTCCGTGCACCGCTCTCCGAACTACTCCTCTCCGTAATCCACCCCCATGTGGCTACCTACGGATCCCGGCCTACGACGAGCGACAAAGGACTCTAGCGCCGGTCTAATGAGAGACCATGTACTTCTAGATCCGGCCCTATACGGCTACTTACGGATCTCTCGCTATAAGCGGCTACACGCCCTAGCACTACTTAGCCGTAGGCGGCCTCCGGGTCCTGGTGACTACTCTGTAACTACGGCCCTGGCCATCCAGGTGTACTTCTTCAGTAATAAAGTTTGATTGTTCATCAACTGCTTTATTGTCTTCCTCCTTCAACGGGACTACTGGCGAGTACAACTACTCGCGACAACTCCACGATGGGACTCCGCACTCAAAGATCGCGGCAACGAGTACTCATTCATGGAAGTTTTTTCTTCATTCATACTTAAACAATTTCATTACAATTGTTTTTGTACAACTACTGCTACGAGCTAACTATTACAGGACTACTGGAGATTAAGTTTCTCGGCGACTTGATCTGCAATAGGCGTCATCTCGCTCCGACGGCCTCCGCATACTGCTCGTCAGTGCAGTTGGCGGCTAGTCCGCCGGCGACTACATCTACAGGAGCCTTTGGGAAGTACGACTTCATGAAGGCCAGCACTTGGTTCGGGATCGACTACACCAAATGCTTCACGTAGGCCGCCAGCCGGCTGGGGGCTTCCTTCAACCGGTCCACCAGCGGCGCTATCTTGGGACCGCCAGGATGAGGCACCAGTAGCCTCGCGATGGGGAGCGCGGCTTCTTCAAGTTCCTTGAGCTGGGCCCGCAGCTTCTCGCAATCCTTTTCGCTTCTGCAATGATTTGTAGCGATTGATGAGGTCACGGTCCGATGCAATACGGAGCTCCATGTGCTTATCGCACTCGTAAGCAAGCTCTTTATAATCATACTCCGCACTCGGCGGGCCTCCCCGCTCCCGTAGAAAAGGTTCTTCAGATCAGTCTCCGAAGCCTTCAGCTGATCAACTCGAGTTTCAAGCTCTGCAATCAACAAGGCACAACGGGTCAGACTACCTCTCGACCTCCAATAAGTACTCAGCAAGACAATGGCATACCTTTGTTCTTGTTGCGAAGAGACTTGTTCTTCCTCACCAAGTCGTCGCTCTTCGCCTGCATCTCTTGGACATTATTGTGGTACTTGGCGAAGGCGGTGTCCAGCTTTGACTGCATGGCGGCGGCGTGCTTCCGGGACTTCACGAGTTGTTCCTCCAATGTCTCGGCCCAGAGAACCGCGTCGCTGTACCCTTGGAGCATCTCCGACTTCAGGCGGGACCTCTCAGTGACATCCTGCGCAGACAACACACATCAGATGGGTACTCAATGCTAAAGGATTGACTACTCAAGGATTATGACTACTCACCTTCATCCATTGCTCGGCTTGGCGCACTGCTTCCAGGTGCCGAGCCACCATCGCCGGGTCGACGAGGTCGTCCACCAACAACTCGATTCCGCCACGACTACTCGTAGCGGCTTCGGTCATCGGTGCCGAGCGCAGCGGCTCGCGTCATGGATCTCTCGGGAAAGCGGACGACCAACTCCCGCAGCGGGTTTTGGCAGCGCGGCGTCCCCTTCTCCTCCAGTCGTCGCGACGGCTTCTCCGGCGGCCACCTCCATCGGCTCGGGGGTTTCTACGGCAGCCTCCTGAGTTCCCGGTGCCACGTCTTCTACGGGCACCGCCGACGGGATCTCACTTCCCTCGGCCTCAGCACCTGTTAACAAGAGAACAAGTGCATCAGTCATACCTGGCGACTACGACTTCTCTACTAGGCACTCCAACCTCAGCAGAGTACTCACCTTCAACAATGCTGGCCTCGAGCAACGTAGCCTCAGCGGTCGGTGCTTCGGGCTCCGCCTGAGGGGTGGGAGCGGACTCCTCAGCGGGCAGCGCGGCCTCTTCTTCCGCCACCGCTGCAGCGGGTTCATCCCCCTCCCAGGACAGATCCGTCGATTTCCTGCAGAGTACACAAGCCGGTTGTCAATCAAGTATGACTACCACATCAAGTACTACTTGGGGAGAATCAACACTTACAAGCTCGACCGGACTACCATCAAGGTTGGGGCGCCGAGGATACTGGCGATGTCGACTAGTCCCGCCTCGGCAGGCACCTCCTCCTGCGCCTCTGCGGCCACCGCCTCTTCGCAGCGGCGGCGGCGGGCCCCGTGCTCCCCTGAGCAACAGGGGGCTGGCGCTCCATCTGCGCCAAGAGCTCTTCGACAGTGAGGGCAGGGCTGCGACTACCCTCAGCGTCCTCCCCCACCGTGTCCCAGTTGCCTTCGTCACCCTGCTCAACGGGCTCGGTAGGCGGCATCTCCTACAAGCAAGGAAACTTCGTCATCAACATGAACTCAAGACATCAATACTCGACTACCTTACTCAAGACGGCTTACTTCTTGGGACGTGGCCTCCGTGACCTTCAACTTCTTGGCCACACGCTTCCGGGCCACATTGCGTGGTTTCCTCGGCGGCGCGGGCAGACTAGCCTCTAGGCTAGCCGGCTGATCCTGAACGAGAGGGATGTGAGGTAAGCCAGGACGGCTAAACCTCGACCGCAGCTGGAAGCGGTCCTGCAGCGTCTCCTCATCGTCGTCCTCATCGAACATGTCTTCGACGACAAATGTGTCGTCTCCTTCGCCGACTTCGCGCCGCTCCTTGGCCTTGGCTTTCCCCTCCTGTGGGACCTCGACTAGCTGAGGAGGCGACGGCGGCTTGGAGACGAACTTCTTCAAGTCATCCTGCAAGAAGAACAACTCATCAGTGCGACTACTCTTGCGTAACGAGTACTCGACTATGGATGCGGCTACTAACCTCCTTTGGTGGGCGCGCGGCGGAGAACTCTGGTACGGGGCACGGCGTGTACGCCGGCATATCTTTGAAGATCTGGGCCAGCCTGTCAACAATGTCGTCGTCGTCGACTTCGTCTCCGAGCATCCGCGACGTGTCGTCGTCGCCGTGTACTCGTACCCCACGGGTGTCACGAGCCATCGGCGGGCCGCACCCCGCACTTCATGAAGCTGAAAGCCACGTGCTCGGCCCTCGGCCCGGCTTCCCTCAGCGCCTTGATCCTCGCCAACAACTCGGGCAGCTGGAGCCCTTCTTGCACTTGTCGGCTCCGAGTTCCACCACGGACGGTGCTTGGGCGCTTCCCCGCTCGGCTTCGGCGGCTCGGGTGGTGGTTCGTGACGTAGAACCATTTGGCTTTCTAATCTCGGTTAGAATCTACCAACTTGTAGGAGAGGTACGCTCGGCGGCATCCTCCCTCATCTGGATCCCCGCTCCTCCGACTACTCGCGGGTTGCTGGCGCTGGGTTGCGGCTTCACCCGGAAGAACTTCCGAACAAGATCCAATGGGGCTTGATCCCCAGAAAGGCTTCGCAAAAATGTACGAAGACGGCGGTGTGGAAGATACCGTTGGGGTTGAGGTTGAGGTACTCGATGCCGTAGTACCCCATGAGCCCCTTGAAGAAGTCGCTCGCCGGGAGAGACAGTCCGCGCTCCGCGAACCGCGCGAACATCGGGATCTCGTCCGGATTCTTCTCCATGGGGTACGGATCCCCGGCGGCGGCCCTCCACATGTCCACCTCCTTCTCCCGCAGGAATCCACTGTTGAGAAGGGCCAGCAAGTCTTCAGTCTTCGCCTTGGACTTCTTCCATTCACGGTTTGGATGCGGCCGCGGCGGGGACACCCGCGATGATGTCCCCGCGGCGGATCCGGCGGCCTCTTCACAAGCCCTCTTCTTTCCGCCGGCCGCCTTCGTGGTCTTCGACGGAGACGGCTTCATCCTCCGAGTGCACGGTGTCTTCACGCGCATTCGCTCGAGGGCTGCAGTGGTGGCTTCCTACGGCGGCGCACCTGAATCTAAGCTCTACTCGGTGGCGGCGGTGCGCACTAGTAGTGATTTACGGCCAGATCTGCTGGGAATGGTTACAGCTGCGTAGGGTGAAAACCCTAAGGGTTTTGGCTTCTATTTATAAGTCAACGCGGCCCCTCAACGGCCGGATGGATAAGTCTACGCTCGGCTGACTCAGTGGCCGTGCGTGACCCTTCAACTTCAACTAGTCGGCGCGCCTCACCTCGGGGGCTCGGCTACTCCAACTCGACTTCCTGGGAAGTGGCAAGACTCAAGAGCATCTCAGGACACATTCTACAAGATGACCCTTCAAATCGAGAGGAAGTACTCGACTCAAGGCTCGGGGGCTCCGTGCCACGTGTCCTTCGGTTTTTTCTCCGGATTTTTCGGGATATTCTTGCCAAAACTTCAGATGGACCCTCAGCCAGAGTCTACAACTCAACCTAAGGCTCGGGGGCTACTCCATATGTAGTGCGATTTTGCAATCGCACTTCCATATCTGTTTCGGCTTCAAGACAGCATGGGCATTGTTGAAGACCTTCAGGGCGAGCGCTCGAGGACGCTTGGGACTACTCGAGCAGACTTCAGGATTGCTCAAACATCAGCTGGAGTACATTCTAGCCTCGGGATGCTTCGACTACTCTTGAGGACTTTTGACTTGTAGTACTCGGGGACGCTTGAGGACTACTCGTTAAGGCCGTCAAGACTACTTGAAGCTATCCTTCTCGACTACAAAGTACTCGGGGGCTTGTCGTATGGACCTCCCTGGGCCCACTACCTCGGTGGGTACCAGGACCGACTACTCGGTGGGCCCCTGGGTTTACCTGACTTGTGCTGCACGGTACCTGATGGTGTGAAGCACAAGGACTACAGCAGAGAAGTACTCGGTTAGGAAGCTGTACATGTCCCGCACTGTATAGAGGACTCCTAGACATACTCGACTAGTACTCTCTCCCTAAACCGACTTGTAACCCTGCCTCCCGGACTATATAAGGCGAGGCAGGGACCCCTCTATTGATCATCTCATCTCACGGCGTAAGGTTGCATCATCTTGTAATCGTACCCAATCAATCCGAGCTACGCGACATACGAGACGTAGGGTATTGCGCACCTCGCGGCCCGAACCTGTCTAAATTGTGTGCCACGTGTCTCTTCCTTCGAGTTACCGATCTCGGCGAGGCCACATTCATCTACTTCGGGTACTCCCCTTAGTAGGTTGCCGGTCTAAAACACCGCCTCTGACCCGTACACCAGGAAGAAGGGCAAGTATTCCGTGACCGAGCTGACCTGGGTTCGGAGACCCCAGATGACGTGAGGCAGCTCTGCGAACCATCTGGTCGCGTATTGCGAAGTGTCGTCGAAGATGCGGTCTTTGATGGCTTGAAGCACCATGCCATTTGCTCGCTCGACTTGGCTGTTGCATCGTGGGTGGGCCACCGAAGAGTAGTAGACGTCGATGAGGCTGTCCCTGCAAAAGTCCTAGAAGTCTGACACTGTAAAGGCCTCTCCCAGGTCGGTGACAATCCTGTTGGGTACCCCGAACCGGTGGGTGATGTCCTCTATGAACTTCACGGCCTCTTTCGACGTGACCGTACTGACCGCACGGACCTCGATCCACTTGGTGAATTTATCCACCACAACTAGGATGTGCTTGTACCCGCCAGGGGCCGTCTTGAAGGGTCCTACCTAGTCGAGGCCCCAATGGCAAAGGGCCAGGACGGTGGAATTGTCTTCGGGACTTGAGCCGGGACGTGCTGCTGCTTGGCGAAGAACTAGCAACGCTTACATCACCGAACTAGGTCTTGAGCGTCAGCTAGGGTGGTGGGTCAGTAGAAGCCCGACTTGTAGGCTTTTCCCACCAGACTTGTGGAGGCTATGTGGTTGCCGCGTTCCCCACCGTGGATTTCTTGCAGGAGCTCAAAGTCTTCAGATCAGAGGATGCACTTCATTAGCACACCGTTTGAGGCGGACCTCCGATATAGCTCGGTGCCAATGACGATGTAGTTGGCGCTGCGCCTAAGGATCTTCTCGCGCTCGACCTTATCTTCTGGGGCGCGTTTCTCCACGATGTAGGCGATGAAGTCGAGGTGCCAGTCATCTTCGGCCTCCGCCATGAGGACGTCACGGCTGCCCGGTATGTCGCTATTCAACGTCTCTTGGTCGCTGAGAAGTCTAATCGATGGATTGCTGTTGAGGGTTAATAGTTGTATCAAAGTTCGTTTAGACTTTCAAGCGGACAAGTCTCCCGTCGTAGTCAAGGGACCCTTCTTCCCTCGAGTGGTGAACCCAAGGTATCGAATCCGTGGAACAAATGTGTGATGCAAAAGATGATCTAGTAAAGCCAAGCAACTTCAATCTTCGATAAAGAGAAACCCTAATGCATCTAGATAAAGAACACGAAACTAATCTAATCTACTAAAGACCGAAGATAACAAAGATAAATAGGGTAGATAAACCGATCTAGAGAGATCGGGTTAAGCCTTTTGTTGAAGTTCCAAGCAAGAGAAAAAATAGCAAATCGAATCTTATTAGAAACCTCTTTAAATCGTGGTTTCCCGTCTGACTCCCAAAACGCCCGCCTTTCGGAACCCCCGTTCTGTCACAATGTATCCCTACTCATGTGGGTAGTCTAGGGCGAGTCCAAGGACAAGTCGAGTTCTTTCGGAAGATCCGGCATGTACCTCTAACCACCGCGGCTACAAGAACACCCTATGTGATCTATCTCGAGAATAGATCTAGAATAAGCAAAGCCGATCGAAAAACGAAATCATCGAAGAAACTCTTGATCGCTAGAAATAGATTCAACTTGATAATTCAACTAATACAATGATACATAAACAAGATCACCACGGGGATCCTACCTTGATCTTGCTTCTAGCTCGGGAACTTCGACGTGGTCTTCCGTGCAAGGTTCCCACGTCGGCTAGGGAGACCCTAGTCAACTAGCTCGACCCTCTCCTCTCCGGGATGGTGTCCCTCTCTTCTCTTGCTCCTCGCCGGCCGATGACAAATTGGATCGTCCGTGGCTCTCGACCCCAGGGCTATAAATAGCCCGAATGGTGGCTAGGTCAAAGGAGGGGGGAATTGGGCCCTGGACTGGGCTGGGCCGGCCCGCCTGGGCCCATCCAGGCCCAGTTCCCGGCCTCCTTCGCGTGGTGTCGGTTCCCGAGTCTTCTAGATCCTTCCCCTTCTGCATGTAGGCCCTTGTCGTCAGTTTCTCTCCGAGTTGGATGTAGCTCCTTGTCCCGCAAGATTTGGCACTTTTCTGGTTAGGTCCTCGGAGTTTGTCATCTTCTCGGGTTGAGTCCCTGGCTTCTTGGAGTCAAGTTTGCTTCATTGCATGACTTGTACGGGCTTCAAGGTCTTGTCACAAGGTGCTTGATGAACTTATCCCGAAAGTCTTGCTTTCAACGCTAAAACCCTGCATAAACACTAAACTCCAAAACCGACATGCACAAGTGAACTTGTTATACCACGGGGGTCAGTACCAATGGATAAGGTATAAAACTTATGCCAACACCGAAGGTAAACTCATGGATAGGTTGACGGATTTTCACCGTCAACACTTGCGTAGGTCTTGAACGAATCCACTAGCCGGGACCAGCGCGCGCTTGGATCCCAGCTTGGAGAGGACATCGGCCGCCACGTTATTGTCGCGGGAGACGTGGTGGAACTCTAGACCTTCGAAGTGATCCTCAAGCTTGTGCACCTCGGCACAGTAGGCGTTCATTGTGTCCTTCTTGATGTTGCGGGCCTTGTTGACTTGGTCGATGACGACCTTGGAGTTGCCGTATGCGATGAGTCGCTTGATTCCGAGGGAAACAGCGATGCGCAGCCCATGGATCAGGGTCTCATACTCAACGCTATTGTTGGACGCCTTGTAGTGGATCTGTAGGATGTACTTCAGGTGATCACCCTGGGGTGAGATGAAGAGGACGCCTGCACCTGCACCTTCGAGGTTCAGGGAACCGTCGAAGTACATCTTCCGGTGCTCTGGCTTCTCCGTCGGTGGTGGTTGCTAGGTCTTCGTCCACTAAGAGACGAAATCGGCGACGATCTGGGACTTGATGGCCTGTCGTGGGCAGAACTCGAGGTCGAATTCTCCCAACTCGATCGACCACTTGACGATGCGCTCCACGGTGTCGCGACTGCGTAAGATTTCTCCGAGGGGGAAACTGGAAACGACCTTGATCTTGTGCGACTGGAAGTAATGCCGCAGCTTGCGCGACTTGACGAGAATAGCATATAGCAGTTTCTGGGGTTGTGAATACCTGACCTTACTATCGGACAAAATCTCACTGACGTAGTAGACAGGTCGCGGGACGGGGTACTAGTGGCCTTTTTCAGGTCGCTCGGCCACTAACACCGCGCTGACCACCTAGTGGACGCGAAGATGTAGAGTAGCACGGTCTCCTTAGGTGGCGGGGGCACCATGACCGAAGGCGTCGTGAAGAAGATCTTTAGCTCCTCGAGCGCCTGGTCTGCCTCGTCTATCCACTTGAACTTGTCAGACTTTTTCAGGAGCTTGAAGAAGGGTAGGCATTTCTCTCCAAGCTTGCTGATAAAGCGACCTAGCGCCGCCATCATGCCGTGAGCTTCATCACGCCTTTCTTCCCAGTGGGTCGATTCATCCTGCGGATGGCATCGACCTTGGTGGGGTTTGCCTCGATGCCGCGGTGGCCCACCATGAAGCCTAGAAGCTTGCCAAATGGAACATCGAAGACGCACTTCTCCGGGTTGAGCTTCCAGCGGTAATGCCGGAGGTTGGTGAAGGTCTGGGCAAGGTCAGAAATGAGGTCGTCTTCGTTGGTGGTCTTGACAACCACGTCGTCTACGTAAGCCTCAACGTTCTTGCCAATCTGAGACTCTAAACACTTCTGGATGGCCTTTTGGTAGGTCGCTCCAGTGTTCTTGAGGCCGAAAGTCATGGCCATGTGGCAGTAGATGTCGTGCAGCGTTATGAACGTTGTCTTGTCCTAGTCAGGGACCTTCAAGGCTATCTGGTGATAGTCCAAGTAGCAGTCGAGGAAGCACAGCAGGGTGCTTCCTGCGGTGGAGTCGACGACCTGGTCGATGCACGGAAGAGGGAAGGGGTCTCTAGGGAAGTGACGGTTGAGATCGGTGTAGTCGATACACATTCTTCATTGGCCGGTTTTCTTGGGTACAAGCACCGGGTTGGCGAGCCAAACCGGGTTTTTACATTCACGAATGAATCCGGCAACTAAGAGCTTTAGAATTTCTACCCTAATGACCTCCTTGCGATCCTTCGCAAAGCGACGGAGCTTCTGCTTGACAGGCTTGGCCGTCTTTCAGCCAGCTCCCTTGGAACACCTGGCATATCCGATGGGGTGCATGCGCATATGTCAGCATTGTCCCGGAGGAAACTGGCGAGCGCGAGTTCCTATTTCTCCCCGAGGTTGTTGCCGATGACCACCGTCTTGGCTGGGCCAGCAAGGCCAAGGCAGACCTTCTTCGTTCGTAGTGTCCAAGGCGGTCTTGGTGCACTTCTGCTCCGGAATGGTCAGGTCGGACGGATTGACCTTCTTGGCTTCAGCCACCATGAAGGCCGAGGCAGCGAAGCAGGCGTTCGTCGTGGCGATCTCCAGGGCCTCGTTGTCACACTTGAACGAGATGAGCAGGTCGTTGTAAACAGTGAGGACTCCCTTGGGAGCCGGCATCTTCAGCACTAGATAGGTGTAGTGCGGAACAGCCATGAACCTGGCCAGCATGGGGCGACCTAGGATGACGTGGTAGGACGACTTGAAGTCAGCGACCTCAAAGCTGAGATATTCTATGCGGAAGTTCTACTCCGTACCGAACGTGACGGGGAGAGAGACCCGACCCATAGGGTAGTCCGCCTTGCCAGGCATGATACTGAAGAAGGGCTCGTCGCACTCTGTGAGCCTCTTGAAGTCGAAGTCCATCTTCTTCAGGGTGTCGACGAAGATGACGTTGAGCCCACTGCCTCCCTCGATGAGGGTTTGAGGGAGCAGGGCACCCTTGACGATGGGCTCGACGACCAGCGGGTATGAGCCAGGATCCGAGATGTGAATCCAGTGATCAACTCTGGAGAAGGTGATGGGCTGCTCCGACCAGTGCAGAGGCTGCGATGGTTTGGTGTGGAAGAGCTTGAGCTCACGGTTGTCCTTGCGGTACCTTCTCTTGCTTGTGCTGCTCTTCAGGCCGCCAACGATCATGTTGATCGACCTCTTGGCCTGCTGGAACGGGCCGTTGGGATTGCCTGTCTCTGGTGGCGGAGGCAGGTCGCGCTCCTCGCGATGGTCCTCCGGCTGGTGGCTGTCACTTCGCCGGTCGTCACGACGATCGTTGTCCTAGCGGCCACGTCAATCGTCGCGATGGTTGTTGTTGTAGCGACGTGAGGATGACCTATCTCCGTCGCTTCTGGGTCGCTTGGGTCCTCAGGCACGCAGAACGCCCTCTTGAACTACTGGCACTCGCAGACTGTGTGAGTCCCCCCTTCATGGAAGGTGCAGAGGTTGTCTAGCACCGCGTTGAACTCCTTGACATTGAACGTCGAAGGTCGGCGTCTGTCTGCCACGAGTACCTCCGAAGGTCACTTGCGGAACTTCGAGATGGGGTCACCGGCGGTGCCAGAGGTGCTGGCATCCTGCTTGTCGTCGTGGTCAAACTGGTTGACCAGGGCTTCCTCCATTTCGATCAGCTTGTTGACGACCTCCATGAGTGGTGCAACCTTCGTGGCGCCAGACTTGTGGATCTTCTCAAAAGACCTTGCGGTCCCTGAGACCTTTCTTGTAGCTGTCGACGACCCGATCATCTCGAACGCCAACGCAGGTGTTGTGGTTCTCGAAGAACCGGTTGGTGTAGTCCCGTAACCGCTCGCCGGGCTTCATGGTCACCCTCCCAAGGTTGAAGGCATTGCCGAGGCGATTATAGGTCGCCTGGAAGTTTGATGTGAAGGCCTGAGACAGGTCAGCCCACGACGTGATGCTGCCTGCCGAGAGGTTAATGAGCCAGAGCAACGGTGCGTCGCCCATCACCAGCGGGAAGTAGGCCGCCATGTGGTCGAAGTTGCTGTTGGCCGCCTTGACAGCGACGTAGTAGGTCGACAGCCGAATGTTGGGGCCGGAGCGGCCGTCGTACTTCTGAATGTTGGGCTTGAAGTTGTCAGCGTAGGCGACCGATCGGAGACGTGGCGCCAACGCGGGGAAGCCCGTGATCGCCATGTCATCACCGCTGTCACCGACCTGAGCCGCGTCGTCGTCCCGCGCTGCGGCCACGATCTGAGATCTAGGCTGACGGTCCGAGTTGGGCACCGGACCCTTGGGGTGGCCGTAGTCTGCCTCGTACTGGGCACGTCGCTAGTTCTCGACGTCATGGCGTTCGCACTCCTCGCGCTCCATGATCCGGTGGACGTCGCCCGGAGGACCGTACACGCGGTCGTAGTTGAGGCGACATCGGAGCTCTCTCTCCTCGCGCTCGTGGTGGCGTTGATCGATGTAGCCGCGAGTGTCGCGACCACGCCAGTTCTGGTCAAGGTTGGCATGTAGGTCGACGCCTGGGACGGCGTTCCCTCGTGGCTGGTTGACCTCCTCCAGGATTGTGGGGAGCTTGTTGTGCGCAGGCCGATTGGATCGGCTGTGCGAGTGCTGGCTCGACGTGGATGCCGCTGACTTGGACGCCGCGCTCTTCTCCTCCACCAGAGCTGTGGCGACCCGGACGTAGGCGATGGCTGCTTCGGCCTCGGGCGAAGGATTGGCCTGTTGGAGACATGCCAACGCTGCACCCAGGTTGGCCTGGGGGCTGCTGAACGTCGGTAGTCCCGCCTCTTCGATCTCGAGGCGTAGGTCGCAAGCACATGGGGGTACCGCCTGGCGCTGCTCCTCTGCCCGTCTTTGGGCACGGTTCGCGTTGGCTTGGATCCGACGCGCCTCCTCGGAGTCTATCACACCAACCCGCGGTGGGTCGTTTGCTGAGACCACCAAGACACGGCGCCGGGTGGATATCTGGCCGTTGGGGGAGATGCGGATCCGGGCCTTCTGAAACTCGTCGTCGTCCAGAGACGTGGGAGCCCGTGTGGCACGCGATGCGACTCGCTCCTGATCGATCTTCTTCTGTAGCTGGCAGCCACAGAGTGTGTGCCATGCACCCTTGTGGTAGATGCACGGTACGTCTAGAGGGTCGCGACGGGCGCCAGTTTCGACCTTGAGGTCGACAGATGGTTGTTGTCGCCCAGATTGGATCTGGATCGACTTCGCCGCCTGTCGAGTGTACAAGTTGCTGGGAGGCCGCAGACCGAATGGGAAGGTCTTGCGGTGCAACGCATCTTGCGTTGACCGCTGAGCTCTTTCGCAGATCTGGAGGGTTTCCTCCATCATGTCGATGACGCACTCCATCCCCTGGACGATATCATAGGGTTCTTGGTGGGTGGGTCTTCGACTTCTTGTCGGAGCTGGTGGCGACGTCAGAGGTCGCTGGAGCCTTCACGGAGGCCGTTGGTGAGGTCGTCGCCGCCAGCGCGGTCGAGGTCGCCGTGAAGGAACCGAAGCACATCTCCACGGGGTTGGCGAGGATGTCCACCATGCTCGCCGGAAAAACGACACTAGATCAGGCCGCCACGCTGTACAGTGAGTTCCTGATCTCCTCTACCTGCGCGCCAACTGTCAGGGGGTGAGACCTGGACAGATCCGCAAGGGGGCTACCCAAGCGGTTGTAGGTTGTTTAGTGGGGGGATCAGGACCTAAGAGCGTAGGCAGTAGTTCTTGGATGAACTCGGAACTCGGCGAGAATGGCAAGGACACGGTGGTTTTTAGACTGGTTCGGGCCTCCGGAGAGTAAGTTTTAGACTGGTTTGGGCCTCCGGAGAGTAAGACCCTACGTCCAGTGTGGTGGAATTATGCGTGGAAGGAGATCTCTCCTTGAATGGAGCTCTAGGCCACCTTATATGGCCGGCGGGCTAGGGTTTCCATTCGAGGTTGGTGGACCCTCATCGGGGTCGGTTACAAATTGAGGAAGGTCGCCTTCCGTAATTACAGAGAGGATCACGCGATCCTTGGGCCTAATGGCAGCGCCGCCGTCGTGATCTTAGGGAGAAGCTTGTTCCACAAGCCCGGCAGGTCTTCTGCAATCTGGATAAGGTCGTCCAAGGTCTTCCAGGGTCGCCAGGATTGTGGATAAGGTCTTCGGGCCCACTTGCAGGTCGGCAGGACTTCTGGCAGGTCGGGTCCACTTGACAGGGACCTCTGGGACCCTGGTCGGTGGGGACCCATGGGTACGCATGTCTCACACCTAGTGAAAAAATAAACAGGGAGCAGAGCGGCCCATTTGTTGTGGCCCAATACCAAAAAACAGGGACCGGAGCAGCCCATTTGGACCACGCATCCCACGGCGTCAAGTGCACCACTGATTTGTGACCAATTTGTTTCATTATTAAGTGTGTCAAACAATGCCAATAAATGTTGAGGATATCAAAACTAATTTGTGACGATCAGGTTTCGTCATTCCAATATGGTATACCCAAAACAAGTTTTATGACGATCTCCTTTTAGTATTCTGTGACGCTATTTTCATTTTCGTCATAATTTTCTGGGCCAAATCTTCGTCATTTGCCAGCTATGACGAAAATGGAGATTTCGTCATAGAAGACATACCATTATGTGACGAAAGTGAGCAGCGTCACGAGCAAATCGTCATAGATAGCAACTTTTCTAGTAGTGATGCCACTCCCGCCACCAGCTCGCTAGGCCTCGGCTCCCCGAACCAGCCGTGCGCCTGTCGTGCCTCCTACCCGATGCGGCAGCAGCCGCCGATGTCAGCAACGGCGAGACGAAGCACAAGCAGCCGCACGCCCTCGTCTGCATCCTTCACACCGAGGCCGCCGTCTCAGGCATCTCTCGCAAGGCCACGGCCATGTGGTGGTAGTCCGCAAACTTTTGGCTGCGCCTCCCGCTCCCTCCCTTCCCTCCTCCGATTCGCTGGCCCCGTGCCGGCACGCATGGAGCCAGGCTTCACTGTCAGTGGCAGAGGAGCAGGGCGGCCTAGGAGGCGAGCGCGGCGGCCGGATCCGTACCCCCATCCTCCTCCGTGCGGCCATGGAGGATCCGCCAACAAGATATTGGAGGAGGCGGAGGGGAGCTGGCGTCTCTCCTCCCGTAGAGCAAGAAGCGGTGGTGAACGACGCGAGGTGCGGCGGTGGCGCAGGTGAGGCACGAGATGCTCCGATAGTGTAGGTGAAGCTGCAGCGGCTCGAGGTGCTGCGACAGGACACAGCTCGCGACCATGGCAAGTCGAGAAGAAAAGCAGGGGAGAAACACCAACCAAAGAATCGAATCGTGCATTTTTATTTTCTACTTATCGATGGCGGTAGTGGGAAATTTTCACCAACTTCACAAAACTTGGAGTCGGTGGATCACCCCCTGAGGCAGTCCACAAAATTCATGGATCTGGAGCCAGATCCACTGTTTTTTTAGCAGATTCGCGGTGGAGCTGCTAGAGCTTAGATTGTTTGGATGGAAAAACTCGGAGCGGAGTTATTTTTTTATGATCTGGAGTTGCATGGAGTTGTGCCAAACACAACCATTTGTGGTTTATTATGCGTGCAGACTCAAACAAAATCATTTGTAAATTTTAACCTTTTTTGGATAAGCACAACATTTATCAAGCTAACAGCTAAGCTAGTTATATTCAGGATAAATACTATCCCTCAGTTCCAAATGATAAATCGTTTTGACTTTATTAAATTAATAAATGAGATTATGTATTTAGATGCATAATAATATTTATGAATCTAGAAAATCTAAAAAAAATGACCTATAATTTGAAACGATGGAGTAGCTAGTTAGTTATATTCGGGATATCACATTTCTATATAGCTAGTTTTTTAGGTAAGGGTAAAACCAGCCTCTATATATATCTGTATTGTGGATATATACAGCCAAACCGATATAAGAGCTCTTAAACTTAAATCCTCAAAAATGAGGGAAAACACACTAGAAAAGAAATTATATTCCGGAGATCACAATGGACCAGCTTAGAACATGTTTGGTACAGCTCCATCTGATTTTATTTGATTTTATTCTTCACGATAACTAACTCTCAATGGGTATTAATTGTGGTTTCTATTTTCAATAAATTGGATGTCACATAAGCAGAAAAAAGATGACATGGGAGGTTAATAAATGAGGAGAGAGAGCCAAATAGGAAGAAACGATTTCTTAGTTGAGAAAAGAAGTCCTCACTGGAATCCAGACAGCAGGAAACGACCGAACCAGCGTTGGGAAGAAACCGCTGGTTTCCATGCGCCCGCGCTCGCACGCCGCCGCACCGCGCTCGCCGGCCGCTCTGACGCTCTCACAGGCGCTCCCCGGCGAGCGCGCCGTGCTGGTAAACTGGCGCGTCGCGCCGCTCTGCCGGCGTGTTCGCCGGCCCGCAGCACCGCATCTGTTCGCGCTGCTCTGCTCGTGCGCTCGCCGGCCTGCAGCACCGCTACGCCCGTGTGCTCACCGGCCCACAGCACTGCGCCGGCCCAGCGCCGCTTCGCTCGTGCGCTCGCCGGCCGGCCGACGTGCCCGTGTGCTCGCCGGCCCGCAGCGCTGCGCCCGCCCAGCGCCTCGTCAACCGCCGCACCGCGCTGCGCCTCTCCGCCGGACCGCAGCGCCGGTCCGCCCATGCGCGGTAGCATCGCTCCGGCCGCAGCGCTCGCTGCGCTAGCCCGGCTCTAGTTGCGCGCTCGCCGGCGTGTGGCCCCTCTCCGCCCGCACGCTCGCTGGCCGCGGTGGCCGCGCGCTCGCCGTCCGCGGCGGCCTCTCGCCAGCGCGTGACCTCGCTCTGGCAGTGCGTGCTCGCAACCGCCCGTTGCCTGCTCACTAAGTTGGGAGACTCGCCATCCGCGCCGGCCAGCGAGCTAGCGGGTGACCTTGCTCTGGCAATGCGTTATGGCCACCGTCCGCTGCCTGCTCGCTAGGTTGGGTGAGAAGAAAGAGGATGAATGAGAGATAAAAATAACTCTAACATTTATTGTGTGAAGAAACTCCCATTGTATGAGTTAGTGTCTACATTAGACTTTTTGTTTATGTGGCTTTCTTGACTTTGGACATACTCCCTCCGGTTTGGTAAAAGAAGACATTTTGGACAAGATTTGAGTCAAACATTAGGAATATAAATCATGAATAACTTTTAAGTTGTTGAGTTTGGAAATGTGAAAACTACATGAGTAGATTTGTCTTGTAAAATACTTTCTAAAAATATACATATGTTAGTTTTAAATAATTATTTTTGTAAAAATAGGAAGTCAAAGTTGCACTTTGGTGACCGTGTCGCTGTCTTAAACGTCTTCTTTTACCAAACTGGAGGGAGTAGTTTCTACCATAGGGTCCGCCCTTAGAGCAACTCCAAGAGCCTCTCTAAAAATCACTAGCTAAAAACCCTGATTTGGCTAATATGTAAAATGAAATAGCTAACAAAAAGTTGATGAAATCCAACAGACTAGCTAAAATCAACTCTCCATATGCTCCACCGCTAGTCGGTCCCGCATGCCATACTCATGTATGAGGGGATAGCTAGCGGGACTGGCTAGCCAAGGATACCTAGCGAAGCCCCCGGTTTAGCTAGCGGAGAATAGCGAGGGCAAGTTTAGCTAGTCCGTTGGAATGAGTATTTTAACAAATTTTCTAATTTTTAACTAGTTAAACCAAAATAACTAGTCTCTTTGAGTTGCTCTTATAAAAGCAGAAACCCATATTAACTCATGTGATTTCGTCTACTGCTCTGAGCAAATAATGAAATAATTAAAATTGCGGAGTGGTCGAGCTGCATGTGTTGCGTGACAGCGCGAGATGTTGGTAAAGTTGCCACCGCATGGTCATCGATTTTGGTTCTGACATCGAACGGCCGGCTGCTCTACTGTGGTTAAAAAAACACACATTGTTTTTTTAATTTTTTACACAGTACAATGCAAACGTTCATGACATACATGCACACTGACTCTTATGAACACACGTACGCAAACTCTACCTATGAGCACCTTCGAAAAACCGAACACCCTGTAGATCTCAAGATTTCTGTATTCACCATTGGCGCCTCGTTTACGATGAGAACGTTGCTTACTACTTAACACACAATACCGGTAAATCCTGAGAAAATCACAGGAAAAAGTGCAAGCAACAAGTTTTGAACCTAGTGGGTAGCGTCCCACTGAACGGTATTATCATGATTTTATTATTCTACATCATGTTATTGTAAAAAAAAGGAAATGGGGGATGACATGTTATGGAAGGGCTTTCTCTCACAACCATAGCGGGCCGATAGGAATATATTTGAACTGCTTGGGATGGGCTCTTAGACATTTAGTTACTAGGAGAATCTCACCCGCGCGTTGCTGCGGGAATTAAGAAAAATGCAATGATCATAAGAGAGAATTTCGGCAACCTCATGCATCTGATCATAAGAGAGAAGTCATATACAACACAAAACAGAACGTTCCTCGCACATTGTTGTGACTACTTATACAATAATTGAATTTATATTATTGATGAGGATTGCTGTTAGTATTAATCTAGTTGTCAGAGTGTAACTTGTGTGATGAAATATATAAGGAATAGCTATTTAGTATAAAAATGGATATATTTCGTGATGTCAAATTAAAAAAGATCTGATCGTTATGTTCCTGCTACGACTATCTACGCTGCTATTCCTTTATATTCCTTAATTCCCTACGTGTTGTCGCGAGTATGTAGGAGAAATCTATGAGTTACAATATTACTATCGCCCTCCTATTCTTTTTCTTTTTTCCTTTTCCTTTTCATTTTTTTATTTTCACTTTACTCTATACCAACTACCATCGATAGGCCTATTTGTCATTTTATCAAAATATATTCATATGAGATCTTGTTTTGAAGTATTTATTAAAAGGAATCCAACCATGTAATCAGAATTTAATTTGGTTTTTTTTATTTTTCCTCCTATTATTTTTCTTTCTTCTTTTTCCTTTTCCTTTTCCTTTTTTCCTTTTTTATTTTTCACTTTACTCTATACCAATTACCATCGATGGGACTATTTGTCATTTTATCAAAATATATTCATATGAGATCTTGTTTTGAATGATTTATTAAAAGGAATCCAACAGTGTAATCAGAATTTAATTAGGTTTTTTGATTTTTGAGTTATAACATTTTTAGCTAGTTCAAATAATGGGGCCCACCACTGGATCATGGTCTTAGTGGGGCTGTTGAGGTGGCATGCTTGCATGTTGAAAGAACTCCCTAGTGGGGAGCTCCTATATAGGAGTTATAGATTCCGGGAATCCTTATATCTTCAGAAAAGACGGAAACATTTGAAACTACTCCATAACCCATCGTATGCCTAATAACAGCCGAATACCTCCCAAACCCTAACTCGTCGGCCTGTTAGGCTCGCGTGCACCACCACCACGGTGTGGCTCCGCACGCCGTCGGGGACTGCCCGACGTGCCTCCCTCGTGCCACCGCGCTGGCGGGGCTGGCCGACACGTCTAAACCGCATGGGCGAGCCGGCGTGCTACTAGGGCCGGTCGGCGTGCCTCTCCACAACACAATGAATTAGGTTGGCCGGTTGCCTCCCCTGTGTTGCTAGTCCTGCCACCCTCGTTCCCACTGCCAGTCACCCTCGTCAACGTCAGTGCGCCCCCAACCATCGTCAGTTCGCACCGTCGCGGCCGTGCCCCCTCCCCAGTGGGATTCTCGCGCCAACGAGGCTCCTATGCCGTCGTCGAGGTTACCACTGGCCTCCTCGTCGTGCGGGGTTGGCTGGTCCCACCACCGACCACCACCACCTTCGGTGGAACATTTTCTCAAATCTCTCAAATGTTGATTCATCTTTTTCTTACGCATAAATGTTAGTCCAACAATTTGAAAAATGTAATAAAAAAATGTTATCAACATTTGGTAAAAATATTAGACGGAAAAATGTTGTCAAAATGTTGGAGAATAAAATATTGTCAACATTCTGAAAAATGTTGAACGAAAAAATATTGTCAACATTCTGAAAAATGTTGAACGAAAAAATGTTGATGTTTTAGTGAACTGTCATCAAGTTTTTTTTAATATGTGAATTGTTATCAAGAAATTGATGGGAAGGAAGCGGTGAATAAGATGGACTTTAATGGGTTGGAGGTTTCAATTCTTATCCACCTTTCAGTAGACATATAGGAGCCTCCATTTTATTCTCCCCCTGGTGACATGCTTGTTGGGACAAAAGAGGCACAAGGTTGCATCTCATTGACTGGTTTATTAACCAATCCATAATTCCCTAATGCCATGTAATAATGCACCTTGATTTAATTTTTCTTCTCAAACGCCTTCCATCAAAGGTCAATACACCACCAAAGCTGCCTACAACCACTTTGTAAGCTCCTCTCAGCACCACCTTCCCTCACATGGCTCCAGAAGTATCACTCGTGAGGCAAAGTCCATCCTAGAAAAGGTATCGAAAGGTAACTCAATTCCTTCTTTCCTAAAACTATTTGCATGGAGACTAATTAGAAGAGCGGTCACTACAGCTGAAAGAGTCGGCAGGTAATCCTCTCATACAGACAAGCACTGTACTTATTGTGGAAACATTGAAAATAATGTTCACCTTCTCTTCCTTTGTAATTTATCTAGACAAGTGTCGGCCACCTATAATCCACCTTTGCACATACATAAACTTAATTCGAATGAGAATGGCATCCAGCTTGCTCCTCCTGCTCTCATAACCTCTACTCCCACTGAAGCTACTCTTTGCCAAACCTTATTTCACATGTGGTATATATGGAAAGATCGTAATGATAATCGTTTCAAAAGAAGAACATGGACTCCTTTTCAGGTACACAAGGCAGCAGCGACACATATGCAAACTCATCTGTCACCATGGGAAGAACATCACAACTGTCTTACCGCTCAACATCACAGCCGCACCAGCTTCACGCATCACCCACCCACCTTCAACTCAATTGTCTCATACCACGAAAGCATCAACCACCCCTTCCACCACATGCATGGCCCAAGTACTAGTGTCTTATGCTACACAAATGCTTCTATCTATCCGGACACCTATTCTCCCCGACTCTGACAAGCCGACATAGGTTGCAACCTCATAATATAATTTGCATCAGGGCTCTAGTTAAGAATGTCTCTTTAGTTGTCATGGCAGAAGCTGCAGCACTGGCTATGGCGGCATCTTTTGCTATCAAATTTGGTTTCATGCAGGTTTCTTTCTTAATTGATTTTAGTCAGTTACAGCAGTTTCTCTCGGCTCTAATCAAAACAATCCACCGGATTGGAGAATGTTGACCTACACACAACAGTACCAATCTAGTACTACCCAGATTCAAGCCTCCCTATTCAAGATTAGCCACAATGATAATTTAGCAGTTGATTCCTTAGCTAAGGAAGCCCACCTCCAGGTTGCATATGTACATCAGCCTTCTTAATTACATTGCTCCTTTGGAGCCCACCCTTCTTAGTGCCAGTTATCCCATGCACTGCTTTTCTATAAACACCTCATGTACTTTGGTTCTGTCAGCTCAATGCTGCTGAAATGAAATGAGATGTTTGTTGTCAAAAAACAATTCTTCTCAAACACTAAAATTTACTATGTGAACTTACAATTATGTGTTGCACCATCATCCTAATGAAAAATTTGATCTCTTGATAATAAACTTTTTTTGGAAAATCTCTTGATAATAAACTTAAACGTGAATCTCCAAAGGATGATGGTGTAGCATATAAACATAACTTCACATAGTACTCATTAAAATCCCACTTATTCAACAATGAAAAAATGGAGTATGTTTATTGTTTTTAAAGGAAAAATAATAGTAAGGTGCATCATTGCATTAGTGATTTATGGATTGGTTGATAAACCAGTTAATGAGATGCGACCTTCTACGAGGACCTCACCATGAATCCATACATTGTTGTTGCCTCCATTATTGCTACTGGAATGGTTGTAGGGCTTGCTTCTATTGGGCCCGAAGTTGGGTCAAGGTACCATTGCATGACAAGTTGTAGAAGGTATTGCGAGACGGCCAGAAGCAGAAGGTAAAATACGAGGTATTTTATTTGTTTAGTGTAGCTTTCATGGAAGCTTTAGAATTTTATAGACTAATTGTGGAACTAAAGCTTTTATTTGCTGTTGACGGAAAAAAAACTCGTATCCACCTATGATCCGCAAGCGTACGGACCTACACCTTTTTCATCACGGGAATTCCCTAGGTTCTTGTCAATCCGCGGAGCAAGGGGATTACAAGCGTTTGATCTAGCACTACCTAGTTAACTTATCCAAACCCTAAACTACGGTTAATCTAAAAAACTACTACGCTACACTAGAGAGAGTTATGAGACTCACAAGATATACAAAAGACACTTGACCATAGGGTCTACGATACTTGAACATGCAACCTCTTAGAGATATGAAAACCAATCTAATCTACCAGGGGTTGTGACCACGGTTTCGCCCTTTCCCTCCCCCCATACTGTCACTACGCGGAGGTATTTGTGACTAGACCTACGATGATCACGGCGTATTGAAGGGTTCTAAGGGAGAAGTGAGATCTATACTCCCGACAAGGCATGGTAGCTAACCTTAAACATGAAAGCATATTCAACACTAGATGATAGATTGAAACCATAAAAGTAGCGATTACAACTCAAGATCGATTACAACCCATGGACAAATGAGAAGATTACCCCATCAAGGTGCTAATCATGGCGTCGTTGATCATGGGGACTCTTCTGACGGTGTCTTCCTTCTCCTCCCGGGGTGTCGTGGCAGGGCCTCGACGTCCTCCTTCACTTGTGGTTGCTTCCTTCGAGTCGAGCGATCCTTCTCGCGAATGATCTCTCTCCTCACCTTCCTCTCTAGCTTGTGGACAACCTCTCGGGCGAATGGCTCTCCCTCTGCGAATGGCGGCGCCCACACCGACTTAGGGTTGCATCATCTTCACGCTCAAGAAATGGGGGGCCGAACCGATTCGGCCAGGCCGACCGGCCTAGGCCCATTCCGGCCCGGTTTGGTCATGCCTTCGCTCCCGTGGGTCCTCTTGACATTTTGCACTTTGCTCCCTTCAATTGCATCATTTTGGCAACGTTATCCTCGTGTTTAAGATAGAGGGTCTTCTCGCATGAAGTCTGATCGTTTGCGCTTCAATCCTCGGGGTTGTTCCTTTGTAACACTTCGGTCCTTGCCACCTTTGGGAGTGATTTCATCATGCACTTGAACACGAATGGAACTCCTCATTTTCTCCTTTGAACTTGTAGTGACTTCGTCCTTTTTGTCCATGTTTTGCTGCAAAAACATAACACTTCCAAATGCGCATACAAAGATGAACTTGTTATATCATTAGTGTGCCTAGTGGTGGGTTAGTTCCATAATCAAGCTCAAACCAAAGTGTAATGAACATGTTTGGTGTACCAAAATACACCGTCAACATTTGCGGACCCTTTTATTGAATTCAAAAGAAAATTAGTCCTTTAGATTAATTTCTTTTTTATTTTTTTCATATACTAGCATTTGCTTATGTAATTTCAAGCATATCAATACTTTGCTCCTATTTATTATATTATTTTGGGAAACACAAACAGCGGGCTGCTTTAATGTGTGTCGTTCATTTTCAGCTTATTACCATGGCTCAATGTTTGCTGGTTCACTGGGAAACTGCTTGAAGAATTTGTAAATACTATAAGGTAGAGTTTAAAATGCTCGAACCAACATGCACTACACTACAACTGATTTTTTTCTCAAATGGATGGTGATAATCGACAACTCATTGATGATAACGAATGCTATTTTTACCGCCAACTCGTTATGTATTCATGACTTGATGCAGAAAATAAGTGACATTTTCACCATTTAGAGATGAAAACCCACTTATTCGTACAAAAACATTTATATTTTTTATATGAAGTTAGATAAATGCAAACTTTATATGAATATTCTACACTTGACGAGAAAAAAAAACTTAATAGTTGAAAATTATTGTTTACATTAATAGTAAATCGATGAGATCTACAACTTTGTAGTTGACAATAATTTTATTTGAGATCATTTGGACATTCAAATATTAAATATAAGATAGTACAATAATAAAATGGGATGTGATAAACTTTTAAACATTGTGAAAAAATTATACCCACACGAGACCTCATTAACTTTTTCATAATAAAGTCACGTATAGTCACGTGTTTGAATGTTTGTGATTGTGCGATGATTGCTTGGGTATAATAAAATTTTTTTGGTGTCATTATATTCTTTTACATAGATCTTTAGAACAATACATCAGAAAACATTTGTGCTTGTGACCTAAACAAAATTGGGCTGGTGGGTTTCGCACCCAGGGTTCAACTTATCGAACCAGTCCCCCGAACCGCCGGCCGTCAGTTTCGGTAAACCGGTCGGTAAGCCGCGGTTACCGCTGAAAACCGACCAAATTCAAATTCCAAATTGAAACGCTAGTTCATTCGGTTCCGATCGGTAAACCGCTCGGTAAGGACCGGTAACCGGTCGGTTAGAGCGGTAAACCGACGGTAAAGGCAGAAAAAACGAACATGATTTTGTGGTTCTCCGGTGATGAATTAATGAAAATCTTAGCATGATCTATGCATAACTTAATGTAAAGGACATCACAAAACCTCACCAAAGGAATAATATCATAGTTTTGCATACAAACAATGTCATAGTAATAATTGTGCATACAATACCATAATGATAGTGATAATCGTGCATACAAATACAATACCATAGTCATAGTAATAAAAGATCAATGCTCTAGAAATGGGAAGACCCCCATTTGGGTCGCCATCTGGTACTCGGCAGTGGACATGACATTTAAACCTTGCACTCTAAGCAACTCAGCCTTGTAGTCTTGCCAAGTTTGACTCGTCCACGCTGCTGTCGTCTGCCATTGCTGAAGTAACATATTGTAAAAATGTGGATCTTCCCATTCGTACACCCATCTTGTCGGTGGCTGCATGTTAATGTCCAGCCTGGGATAATGAAAAGACTGCGAGGTATCGCTGTACGAGGAAGAAGAGTACTGAGGAGTGTCGTAGTCTGTCGGTCCAACCGTTCTCCTCTGCGATTCCGGTGCTCCATGTTCATATGCACCACCTCTCTGTTCCACCCCCTGACGGTACAATTCTTCAGCTCTCGATAGGTGGATGGCACACTGCAATTTAGCCTCGTCATCATCTTCTGCATTAGGATAGTTTCCCTCGGCTGCAACCGCCTCCTTTCTCAACCTCTCTTTATTTCGTTCATATGTTGCCTTCTTAGTCCTCTCAATCTCACGTTGAAAGTACTCCCGCACAGGTGGCGGCACATTCCTGCAATGGACCACCTGGGTCCCTTTTCCAGCCAAATGTTGTTTGAACCTAGTCGCACCACCTCCACTTTTGAGCATATGACAATAGTTGCATCGCCATCCGGGGTGATGATTTTCACCGTGTTCCCACACAACATCTCTATATGCCATTTTGTATCTACATAAATGGACAACATCCACAAATCAATCACATAAATCATATACCTAAATATGCTCTAAATATCTACATCCTAAAAGAAATCATATATACAACTAAATCATATATACATCCTAAATGAAATCATATATACACCTAAATATGCTCTACCAAAATCCTACATTTATGGTCTACATATCTACATTTACAAACCTAAATCATGTACACAGCGGAGTCAAATCATATCTGCATCCTAAATCAAAATGTTCTACACTTCTATATCAAAACATATTTAGAAACTAGATAAATCAAACATTTATGAAGGGGGAGAGACATACCTACGCTAGGGCGGTTTACCACGCCCTAACAGCGGCTTACAGCTCGTCCGGGGCGGTAAACCGCTCGTCCGGGGCGGTGAGCGGATAGATCCGGCGGCCGGCGGATAACCGCGCCGTCCGAGCGGTAAACCGCGCTTGGAGGCCGGTTAGGCGACGTCGGCGGCGGACGGCGACCACGGGTAGGCGGAGAGGGGGCGGAGTGAGCTTCCGGAGGGCGCCACTCGGCGGATCGGGGTGGGGAGGCTGCGGTGGGGATATTTTGACCCCCCCATGGTTGGGCCTAAGTGGGCCATCTTTGGGCGGCGGGTTTTTTTTTCTTTTTTTTGTTTTACTTCTTTTGGTTGGAATTTATACTAAATGAACGAAGTTTGCAACAAATTTGACACCATTAGACTCAATAAATCACGAAGTATTTTTAGAGATTTTTTCCACAATTTTCAATATTTGGAATTCAAATTCAAAAATTTTTTGAACCAATTGGTTGCAGTCTACGGCACCATAACCGGTCCAAGGCCGATTGCCGTGGTAACCGGGCCGATTACCACCGGTAAGGTGAACCCTGTTCGCACGCACTAGCAACCTTCCGCTATAACAAATGCCTAATGCTTGCCAGCTAATGTTTTCTATATGCAGGCAGATGTTTAATTAACCAGTTCAGGACCACCGGATCTAAATCCACAAGCCACAGACAGAGGTACGAACAATTTGCAAAAAACAAACAAAAAAAAACCGCCCGCCAACCCCCCGGCACACCCACCCACCCACACCCCCACTAGTGGACGCGTTTTTGCAATAATCGCCCTATCACGGCAACTCCCTCCCAGCTATTCAATCACCACCGCCCTGGAATATCGTCGGCCGCCACCCGAGCCCGCTGTGGGCGACATGGTGTGCGCGGTCGGAGAGACGCTGCCCGCCCAGCCCTTCAAGGGCAGGTCAATGGGACGAAAAGGTCAAGGTCAAGGCGCAAGACGACTCAGCCGGCGCTCCAGGGGCGGTCAGCGGCGGACTGCAGGGGCAGCGCCGAGTCCTGGAGATCGTACCTGTGCTGCGTCAGCGGAAGCGCGACGGTCGAGGACGACGAATTGACGCCGCAGCGGCGGCGGGTGAGGAGGGGCAAGCACGACAGCCTCAGCTCATTGGCGACGCTGTCCCCGGAGGACGTGTCCCTCACGCTGTGGGGCTCCAACCTGCACTCCTTCACGTATGTCGAGCTCCGCGCCGCCACGGCCAACTTCTCCCGCGCCAACTACCTTTGCTGCGGCTGGTTCGGCCCCGTCTACAGGGCACTCATGTCTTCCCAATCCAACCCCATCAATGACGAACTGAAGGCATTATCGACAACAATTTTAGTAACTGAACACCTTGGTTGAGTTTCAGCACACAACATTCATTCACTGAACAAATCGGAATACTAGATGCAGACCAGCTACATAAGACTCATCTAGCATGTCAAGCCGAGAATAGAAATTTACGGTGAGAAAACTCCGAAATGAGATTTCAGTATCTCCTCAAGATGACTAACCCTGAGATTTCAGTATCTCCTCTGATTGTTTAGCTGCACAGAGGCGCGGTTGAGATCAAAACAGGAATGGGAAGAAGCACATCACAGTGTCCCCCCAATCTCACAATTGCAAGGTCCCAAACAAAGCAGGTCGATCCTTTCTCGGTAGCGGCGGCACAGATCCTGCGAAAATTTCACAACTATCATTGAACAGAGTAATAAATTTGATCCCCGTTTGCAGTGATTCATTGTGTGCTGGGTGACCATGCGGCTCTTGTTTCACCTCCTTGGATGATGGCGGCATGGGCAATGGCATCGATCTTGCTGCTGTCGCAGTAGCTGCGACGGCGAACACCAGCACAGGCTGCTACATGGCGTTGAGCTTGAGTAGCCTGTCCTTGTCCTTGTTTGTCTCGGTGCTCTTGGGGGTCTTCTTCTTGGGCGGCTGGGGGGCCGGGACGGACCTTATCGTGACTTCCCTGGACTCCGCCTCCAGCGCGCTGAACGTGGCGTCGAGCATCTCGCGGGAGCGCTTCCGTGATGCGGCGGTAGGGGCACCATCGGCGAGTCCCTCCGCCCGGGCCTCCGCGCACAGGACTCCAGGGGTGGCCGGTGGTGGACTGCAGAGTGGTGGCGGACGGCGGACTTCCGTGGCGGCCGGCGGGATTCCAGAGCGGCGGCGATTGAATCACTGGGAGGGAGTTGCGCGATGGGATTAGGGGGATTATCGGAAAAACGCGTCGACCAATGGGGGTTGGCGGGCGTTTTTTCACCTTGTCTGTGGCTTTTAGATTTAGATCCGATGGTCCTGATTGGAGTTTGCATAATTTGCAGAAGTAGACTGGTTTGCACATGATACGCGGTGTCTTACTTGCGTCCGATTAATTCTCCGGCCGGTGCGCATAATCCTTGGAAAATGCACAATGCTCCTTCTATCCCATGTCCAGCGACAATTGCTTTTTTAAAAAAAATTATAAAAAAACGAGTAAAAGTTTTTGAAGCCAAACAGATGTGTGAGAAAAGTTTTGGAAACATATAATTTTTATAACATTTGAAGCAAAATTTTGATAAAAATGTTCAGAAACAGAAAATCGAGCAAAACTTTGACAACAAAATTCAGCAAAAAAAATCAAGCAAAACTTTGACAAAATAAAGTTCACAAACAAATTTCGAGCAAAAAGTTTAGTAACAAAAATTTGAGCGAGAAGTTCATAAAAAAGATCTAGAAAAAAACTTTTGAAGAAAAAATTAGACAAAAGAAAAAAAACTTGCTCCGACAGTGCGCTGGCTGGTAGGGGAGCCCTCCCCGAGGCTGGCCATGCTGTCGCTCCAATCCTTGGTGGGGGAGTTCGCCCGCCCGTGCGCTGCCGCTCTGTGGCGACTGGTGGAGTAGCTCGCACATCGTCGCGCCCTTGTGATGTTGCTTCCCAGAGCTTCATGCTGCATCTGGATGTGGGGGAGATAAAGAAGAACGAAGGCGGATGGGCCACCGGGTGTGAGAACGGCGTCATGGATGTGGGGGAGATAAAGAAGAACGAAGGCGGATGGGCCACCGGGTGTGAGAACGGCGTCATGTTCGCTTGGCTTATCGGCCACCGACGGTGGTACTTTTCTCTCACAACAAATCGGCCACCAACAACCGGGTAGTAGTACTTTTCTCTCGGGACAAACCGGCACCGGCCATCGGCCACCGGCCAAACGAAAAGGGCGCGGGGCCCGGATCGGAGAGGGGGCACGTGCGGTAATAAATGCAAAATTTTGCTTAAATTTGCTTGCTACTAGATGGAAACTTCGGTACCAAACCAAGCAATCACATTACTCTACCTGTCTACCAAGCCCCTTGATGCATGTTTTTTTCACCGCCCCTTTGGTTACCGCGGTAACCGTTTTTACCGCGCCGGTGCGGTAACGGTACCGCGAGATAGATACCCCTAGGGTTTTTTCAAATTTGATTTTTAATTAAAAAATGGAAAAATTAATAAAAAACCCAAAAATAGTTCATGATTTATAGATCTGATGGTGTTAAAAGTTTTCAAATTTGAGTGCATTTAATATTTATTTCGAGGTTTAGAATTTATAGAAAAAAAAGAAAAAAAAGGGTCGGTCCATTAAGGCCCATGAGGCCCAAACCGTCCAAAGCACCTTAGAAGTGCACGGAGCTGGTTGCCCCCCGACCCTCGGGGGCTCGGACCGCTCCCGTCCGCAACTCCGGTCGACCGTCCGCCGCATCCCGGGCTCCTCCCGCGCCGCCGGTGGCGGTTCGCCGCGCTCCAAGCACGGTATACCGCGCGGGAGCCGCGGTAAGCCGCGTTGCAACCGGATCCGCTTGCTCCCGCTCGGTAACGGCGGCTTACCATGCCGGAGCGCGGTATACCGCGGTACTTGTGGCGGTTGACCGCGGCGGCGAGTGAGGTTTTTTTGCATTTGTGTAGAAAATAGCTTTAGGATTTAGGTAAAGATTAGTGAAGTTATCATTTGCATTAGGATTTAAGGCGAGGTGAGGTTTTTTTGCATTTTTGTAGAAAATAGCTTTAGGATTTAGGTAAAGATTAGCTGAAGTTATCATTTGCATTAGGATTTAGGTAGGATTTGTGTTAGGATTTAGGTTTATTTTGCTTTAGGATTTTAGGTAGGATTTAGGATGTGAGGTACAATTGTTGCTTTAGGATTTTATGTAGGATTTTGGAGATGTTAGGTAGGATTTGTGGTAGGATCCAATTTTATTTATGATTTGTTTCCGATTTAGGTACATTTTCTTTAGGTATACGATTAAGTAATTATTTTGTTTGTGTTGGCATTTATGTAGGTAGACAATGTCACGCGGACCTAAAGATTCGGTTTGGGAACATGGTAACAATCTAGCTCCCGGATGGCGATGCAACTACTTGTGGCATGCGAGAAAAGTGTCGGTGGTTCTACTAGATTCAAACAACATTTGGCCACATGTGGATCATCGGTGGTCCATTGCGGCGGCGTGCCACCACTGTGTAGGAATACTTTCGGCGTGATATTGAGAGGACTAAGAAGGCAACTACTAGTCGGGCTCGAGAGAGGTTGGCACGGGAGGCGGCGGCGAAGCAGCGAGAAACAATCCCGCCGGTGGATATGATGAGGAGACTCGGACCCGGGATGCAATTAACCGTCGAGAGGAGAAGCAGAGTTCCGACGGGGGGGTGGAAGGGAGTGGAGGTACTTATGCTCGCTTAATGTTATTGTGTTTGGTGTGGTATTTCTACGCATGACTATAAACTACTTTGTGCCAACATCATGCCAAAATTTTCATTTCTTTCAAGCCGGAGACCCTTTTTCATTGGAGCGGTTTTAATGCAATTCGTAGAGGTTTTAATTCTTCCCGCAACGGTATAAATAATTTATACCGCAGTATACCGCTACTTACCGTTTGTATAGGTCATTTTGGCTTGGATTTTGAATTCGAGCGATAAATAGCGATATATTTTGGCTTGGATTTTGAATTCGAGTGATAAATAACGATATATCATTTATACCGCTGCGGTATACCGTTACCGCTGGGTAGCGGTATCCCTGCCTTGATGATGTGACTCGTCAGGACCTTTGCTTGACGTACGTTTTTACAAAAATTTCCTGGCAAATTGTGGCAAGACAAATCTTTAAACTTAGGTATCATAATATAGAAAACATTTTAACGAGACGTGTTAGTCCTACCACGGCTGCGAATTTATGCATAGTTAGCCGCGTAATTGCACGGCTGGGATCCAGCCAGTTTACAAGCAAGACCTGCTTTCGGTGTGGCCGCGCGGCTATAAAATTTGGTTGATTTCGTGCATTGCATGTTTTGGTGTTGGAGCGGTTGGACCTTCAATACACATCTATAAGACGTTGACTAGGGAAGATGTGTAGAAATTTACAGTGCCGGTAGCACTTGAATGGTAGAAATTTAGTTACACTGCATCGTATTACATTTTTTTTCTATGCGTCTATGTGTTAGCGCCGCCCACGCCAGTCCTTTTCAGTATTACCTGTAACCTACAATGCTACACACAAACACACTAGTGATTAATTAGCGAAGAAAAATGCCGGAAATTTTCTATGCGCAGAATAACAATTTGCTACAGACACTTGACTGTGAACGCAATCAAAGCTTTTGTGTGCTACTGCGGCGGAAAATTTAGTCCGACATTGGGCGTGTTTGGAGAAATAGCCTAGAGCTATTTTGACAAAATAGCTCTTTACTAAAATAGCTTTTGAGTTGTTTGGATCCAAAAGCTATTTGACCCCCCTACCCCTCTCTCCCTTACCCTTAGAAAAAATAGCCAAATTAGCATGTATTTTGGGGATAATTATTTTGGGTGAGCTAGTTGCAAATAGCTCTAAAATAGCCCACTTGTTTGGTTGCTATTTGAGCTATTTAGGCTAAAAAGGGGTGGGCTAAAAAAATAGCTCATGGATTCAAACACCCCATTGTTGGGAGTGTTTGGAGAAATAGCCTAGAGCTATTTTGAGGGTTAAAGTTTAGCCTAAGAAAATAGCTCTCTAATAAAATAGCCCTTGAGTTATTTGGATCCAAGGGCTATTTAAGCTATTTGACCTTCCCCTCTCTCCCTTGCCCTTAGAAAAAATAACCCAATTAGCATGTATTTTGGGGATAATTTTTTTGGGTGAGCTATTTGCAAATAGCCCTAAAATAACCCCACTTCGTTTGGTTGCTATTTGAGCTATTTAGGCTAAAAAGGGGTGGGCTAAAAAATAGCTCATGGATTCAAACACCCCCGTTGTTTGGCTCGATGGTGATAGATTGACAGACTCCTTGTTTGGAAAAGAAAACGATCTCTGTATGTGGCGAAGGGGGACACTAGGCCGAAACGATTTGTCCCGGCACTAGCAAATTAGCGTGCTTTGGCAGGTGCAACTATGAACCGCTAGCAAAGTGGGACGCGAGGGCGCCGGGACAACAACCGCCAGCATTGAAACATCATCGCGGCGGGCGACATAACCCACCCACCAAGCACAAATGGTACTATTTATGATAGCGGACGAGTTATGTCGACCGCCGGCATAGAAGGTTTAGTGGGGGCGGCCTACATAAGCCAACCGCCAAAGACAAATGGTCCCATTTCGCGGCGGGTGACTTATATCGACCGCCGGCATGGATCTTTACTACCGGCGGGTTTCATATGCACCCGCCAACACGGTGAAGCCGAAAATAGCTTGAAATTGATACAAGTCACAAATATTTCAACATGCATGGACAGCAACAACAAGTAAAATTCAACTGAAATATCAACACAAACAACACCTTAGAAAGATTTATTTCGTACAAACAACATGCGTGATGACAAATGTTTCAAAGCACACTTAAAACCAACACAAATTAAAGTACACTACATTAGGGGCCTCTCACAAATCAACACAACTTTGCCTCGCTCAAATTTCTTTGACGGTCGGTTTTGTGATATAGCTACCAAGCACTAAACCTATTATCAAGACAACAACGGCGATGATGGTGCCCTGCATGCAGAATCTTTGATTTTTGTTTCGCTTCTTCCGATAGCCAATTTCCGCCATAATGTCAATAAGTTGCCCTCTATGGTCCGCAAGTTCAAGCCTCGTTTCATTACTCGCTATCTTCAAATCACTCATCCCCACCTTCGGATCGAAATGACACACTTCATCCGATTCCATTGTTCCGAAATTCCGAATTTGCTAGTGGTGGCTCCTGCATCCGCCCGGCGGATACACAACACTAGACGGTTGTGCCGCTCTTGGTGCCGGCGTTGCACCAACTAAACCGCCGAACGACCGATAGTTTGGCGGGAGCAAATGAGGGTGAAAATTTTTCAAATGGTTGATGTAAAAGAATAAACAACAAATGTGACTTCCATCAATAAATTGGATAATTCTATAGACATAAAATTATATCAACCAACAAATCATTAATAATCAACAATTTTGGATAATTCTATATCTACCGAATCAATAATAATCAACAAATCTACTAATATTATATCAACCAAATCAATAATAATCAACAAATCCTACTAATATTATATCAACTAATAATCACTACTATTAGATCAACCGAATCGGTACTAATCAAATGAATTAGGGCATGAGATGAAAAACGAACCACATGGTTGTTCGGGCACTTGTAGATGATGGTATTTGAATTGGTCTTGTACCAAATTAACCGGAGCCGACACGACGGGCGGTCCGGCCGGGGAGAGGCACGAATTGGCTAAGGTTCGATGCGACCGAGCCGCTCGCCATGCGACGGTGGTGAACCCGCTCGACGTCGATCGAGGACCCGGAGGTTGAAGAGTGGGTCGACGGTTTGCCGACGGCGGCGGCGGGCGAGGCGCGGCGGCACGCGGGCGAAGCTCACGCACGAGCGGCGGTGGCGGGGGGGCGGGGTCGGTTGCGGGCGCTTGCGGCGGTGGCGGCTTGCGGCGGCGGCTAGGGTTGCTAGCGAGTGTATGAGTGAGTGAGTAGTTGAGTCAAACCGCGTTAGGACCGAAGATATTCGGACAAGTGTGCTTGGCGGTTGTCTTAACGGCCGCCCGGCCAGAGGCATCGGTGCCGGCGGGTGGCTTAATAGCCCGCCGGAGAGGTATCGGCGCCGGCGGTTAGCTTATGCCACCCACCAGGCATAAATGGACACAAAGGCGGCGGTCAACATTAGGCACGCGCCGGCGCGAGAGATTATCGCTAGCGGTTTCCTTATGCCAATCGCCAACGCAGAGAATCACCCGAGGGGGGCGTCAGGCCCTCGAGCGAGGCGGAGATGCCCCCGAGGGGGCGTCAGACCCTCGAGCGAGGCGGAGATGCGCCCGAGGGGGCGTCGACCCTCGAGCGAAGCGAGTGTGTGTGTGAGTGAGTGGTTGAGTGAGTGAGTGGTTGAGTCAAACCACATTCCGACCGGAGATATTCCGACAAGTGTGCCGGCGGTTGGCTTAAGAGCCCGCCGGGAGAGATATTAGTGCGGCGGTTGGCTTAAGAGGACCGCCGAGGCATAAATGTACACAGGTCTTTGCGGTCACGTATAGCACGAGAGATTACCGCCGGAGGTTTTCTTATGCCAACCGCCAAAGACCGTGGCTTCTATAAGTATAGACCACCCCCTTCTTCCCGGCAACCTTCCAATGGCGTTGTGCCCGAGAGGAGCTCGGGAAAAGCTCCAAAAACACCAAATCTAGGGGGGAAGGTTTTGCTCTTGGTTCTCTCGGAGGAGGTGGCTATATAAGGTGAGTTTGTGGTATTTTAACCTTAGTTTTCTCCTTTTATTAATGATTTCTATGTAGCTAGGGATCTAGATCTAGACCTAGGGTTAGCTAGGAGAGAGAGGGGAGTGAAGAGTGATATTGATTTAGATATTTATTTTTTAAATAGCTTTAGATTTAAATTATATTTAATTATTATTGCAATTATAGAAGCAAGTATACATATTAAATTATTAGTTTGTAATTAAAATTATTATCTTCAATAATTAAATTTATAGAATTTAGTTTTGTTTCCGTTTTTTACATATTAATTAAATGAAGCATAGAGCATACTGAGTTTATAATTAATATAATTACTTTAATAGGTGTTATTTAAGATGGAACATAGAGCGTGGATGTATGGCATACGGAGAAATTCGTCTACATTCTTGACGAGTTAACAAACTTTCTTGAGGTTGCGCAAAAGCATGCCCAAATTTCTAGGACCAAGCAAATACATTGTCCATGTTGTGATTGTTGCAACAAAATTGTTTGGGAAGATATTAATGCCATCAAGATGCATTTGATAAAGCGTGGTTTTGTGAAAGGATACAAAACTTGGTCCCACCATGGTGAAGCGAGAAAGTACTTTCAACAATGCGGACATCGGCATCGGGTATGATGAAGTGGGTGATGAAGATGCAGATGAAAATGAAAATGTCATGACGGATGATGCTTTTGGGCCGTGAAGATCAAAATGATGATCAAACATATGCACCACGGTGGACGAGGAATGTGATGTTGTTTAGGATCTAGTCACATAGAAGGGGGGGGGTTGAATATGGGACTTGTTTTCAAGCTCTAAAGGAAAAACGAAAACCTTAACCTATCAACTAGTGTTGCCCATACTAAAAAGGTTCTTCTCTACTTCTAGAGCACACTAACACAAGTTTCCTTAGCAAATAACACACTAGGAGGCAATATGACAACCTAGGCAAGATATGAAGCACACAAGCGAAACAAGCTAGAACAAAGACAAAGAAACTTGAGAGCGGAAATGAAATGTTGAAAGTAAGTGCTAGAAGTAAATAAGATGGACAAGAGGCGATCGGACTTTTTCCCGTGGTATCGAGAAGTTGACGCTTCCCCCAAGTCCACGTTGGAGCACTCACTTAGAGTATCGCTCCCCCTTGAGTCACTAAGACACAAGTGCTCACTAAGAGTACTGTTCTCCATCTCCGGAACGGTGGGTCTCGAACCGTGTACACCAAGCTTGTCTTGAGGCTCCCACAATCTCCAAGAGCTCACCAAGAACCCCCAAGTCACCTAGACCGTCTAGGAGCCGTCAAACTCCAAGAGTAACAAGCCCGCAAACCTTCACTTGACTTGAGCACTCAGCTAAGCCATGGATGCACCTTGAAACCCTTGCTCACTAAGAAAGAACACCTCAATGAAGAGGAAGAGAAATCCCAATAAGCAATAACACACTCTCCTTCTCTCCTAGGTGCAGTAGATCTTCGAGTGGCAAAGGCAGCTCTAGAGAGGCGGGGGGGGCTTATATATAGGCCTAGCAAAGGTGGCTAGCCATTGGAAAAGACCCCCGAAAAAGTTGTACCATCGGATGAACCTATGGTGCCCCCCCTCGCTAAGCGTCGGATCATCCGGTCACTCACGGTGCCCAATATAGCCGTTGAACCTTGAAACCCGGACAATACACCGACGCTATACACCGACGCTACGTCGGATCATCCCGTGCCGAAGGCACCCCACTCGGGGCGGTACTGTATGATTTGAAACAAAGCGTCGGATGAACCGCCGTGAACATCATCCAAGCGTCGGATCATCCGGTCTTTGAAGCGAAGTCTTGGCGCGTCTCTCGTTGAATTTAAATGCAACCGTCGGATGAACCGATGGTCAAGGCGTCGGATCGTCCGATGCTTGAGCCCGGACCCTTGACCAAAACCGTAGCCAAACCCTAAGGTGTCGGATGAACCGATGCTCGTACCGTCGGTTCATCCGACGGTCCGTTTTGAACCGGTTGGCACGGAGAACTCATCCGACGCGTGTTAAATGTTGGGCGCCGGATCATCCGACGCTATGAAGTTGTTTCCAACTCATCCAATTCAGCGCCTTTGAGTTTTCCGTCGATTCTTTTGCTTCAACCTTGCTTCCATGAACTCTCTGAGCTAGATAGGATCCAAGGAACATGAGTGTGCATAAAATATGGCTTTTGAGTGCATGGTCAAGCTACTAGTGTACGAACCCCTCTTAATAGTATGGTCGAAACTACAAACTAGTAATCCAAGTGTCCTTCATCTCCTTTGCGACACTTGGAACTAACAAAGTCCTTAGCCTTGCAGTCTTCGACCAAATTGAGCCCATAAATTCAAATTGAGGGGTCTCACCATTCAATACTCGTGACAATAACCCAAATAGAAATCCGCTTCAAAACAAAGGTTAGTTCAAGCATATGGTTATCATTTATCACCGAAACACACCCTTACCAAAGGTGCGAAAGGGCCTAGATCGCTACAATCTCCCCCTTTTTGGTGATAGATGACAACACGAGTAGAGATATACGAAAATTTGAATTAAAAACATATAAACTCTACTTCTAATGCATGAAATAGAATAAGCGGTAAACAGACATGCATTAAGTAAACACACAAGCATGAGAAGACATGTAAACCATCGACATACACAAGATCCAAATACATGTCTCATCATGAAAAACCACAAAAGCGAGAGAGAGGCTACAAAAACTCCAAAACCTGCACTCTCCCCTATCTCCCCCTATCTCTACTCCCCCTATCTATCTCTCCCTTTGGCAACAAGCACCAAAAAGGAGACTATGCCGAGGCGGAGAGGAAGGATCCGACGGCGAAGTGGAGACGACTCGCGAAGGTCGCACAGAGAAGCCGGAAGCGTCGTCGTCGTCGTCCTCCTCGGCCGAGAACGGACCAAGCCGGAGAAGTAGAGCACGGAGCCGGAGGAGGTCGTGCCTGGGAGGAGCTTTAGTCGTCCCGACGCCCGAAGTCGGAGTCGGAGTGGACGCGGGAGCCGTAGTAGCCTTGGGAGGGGGGAGGAACGGTGTCGGAGGCAAGTGCTGCTGAGATCTGCTCCGTGATCGCTCGAAGGTAGTGGTCCTCCTGTCCCAAACCCTCTGTCCTCGGCGTAGTGAACGTCGGAAGTGGTGTAGACGCCGGTGGGCTAGGCAGAGTGGTGCGAGCTGGTGTCTCGAAGACGAGTGCTCCGTGGTAAGCGGAGACACCGAGCCGTGACGTCGTAGGCGGGGTCATCCGTGGGCCGAGCCGGGGAAGGAGGAAGTGACCGCAGCCTGTGGTGTCGTGGTGCGAGGTACGGCGAACGCCCCCGTCTCGAAGTAGTGGTGACCGTGGGAAAGTCGCCGGGGGAACGTTCACGAACCCGCCCGCCGGAGGAAGAGGAGGCTGTCGGGTCGGCCCCGAAGCTCGGCGGTGGTAGGTGGCCGAGGTGGCCGAAGACCCGACCGCCGGGAAGAGCCGACCAAGGCAACCGGACATGAAGGTGAACATCCGCGAAGTCAACATCCGGTGTTGTAGCATCCGCCGCCTCCGAGCCTCCTGCCGCCGTCGGATCCCCTCGAGGATCACCTCGCTGCGACTCCTCGGTACCGCCGGAACCGAGCACTCGCATCCGCTGCCGTACCTCGGAGGGTCGCCCGAGTACGAGCGACCATAGCCGTGAGTAGAGAAGTGATGCGGTCTCGGCTGAGTCACCCGAGCGGCCGTGATCATGGGAACCGGTGACTCGGCCCTCTCTCGCCGGCACGGCAAGGTGGAGCCTCTGCCTCGTCGTCATGGGACCGACGGACTGCGAAAAGCGGCTCTGTCTCCGGAGTAGGTGCGAAGTCCTTGTCGTCCACCGGAGGACTCGTCATCGGTGGTGAAGTACCGCGGGAGAGGTGCCTCGGCTGCAAGAAGAGTGGCATCCTGTCGTGCTACCTCGTCTATAGCCCTGCCTCGCTACGGCCCCGAGCCTCGAAGTGTCTCCTCGGCTCTCCTCATGCCTCTCGGGCCTCTCCTCCCTGTCACCGGCATCGGAGGCCGGTAGGTCGGGAACACGAACTTCGATGCCTCAAGCATCCCAACGTACCTCCGAGCCTCGAGGCGGGACGGCGGCCAACCGATCCAAGGTGAGCGAAGGGTTGTCGTCGTGTCATCCCCATGCCATCCATAATAGCATCCTCGATCTCGCCTAGCATGATATCCACGAGGTCAAAGGGGCACTTCGCCATCACGTACATCGGGAGCCACCGCCGCACCCCCCGTCAAAGACTGCGGGTTCCCCCATCCTATATAGCACAGACCTCCTGAGAGCGTAGTGAACGACGTACGCCTCACGGATCAGACGGTCAGGTGTCCTGGGTGTACCGGGGAGGAACAAAGGGGGTCGGAACGAAAGCTGATCTCCTCGTCGGAGGGTAGAACTGGTGAGTGTGCACGACGAGGAGGCTCGACGTCGGGGTACGCCAGGTAGTGGATAGAGTCGTCGTGGAGATCCACCGAAGTAGCTCGCTATCCCCTCTCGAGTGAGCCGGCTGGCCGCCGACCCATGAACATAAACCCGATGACGACCGGTCGGCGTCAATGTAGACGGTGGCGTAGAAAACTCTCACCCATTCGGGGGATGTAACGGGACCTCCGAGTCACTAAGTTCACCGAGTCCCCGCCGGTAGTCGAAGAAGGGGAGTATCGCCTCTCCGGTGCGGCCGCCCTCAAAGCGCGTGAACGTGTAGCATACGGTGCTGGCTGAGCTGAGACCCTCTGTGAGTGTAGGAGGCATAGAAGCTCTCCTGGAGAATCGTCCAGAACCGGGGGTCACACTCCTCTCTGGCCCTGGGGAACCACTGGTCCTCTGGCACGCTCCTCAACCGCCGGATCTTCGGCCCCGGCAAGTGACGGAGGTCACGGAGATAAACTCCGAAAGCCTCTGCTCGAGGACCTCTGGGGAGCTGGGGGTCTAGAGCCTGCTGCTCTCTCTCTGTGAGCTCCTCTGCTGCAGCTCTCCTCTGTCGCGGTGTCGGCTGTGGCTGTGTGTGACCACCGCGTGTCCGAGGTCCGAACCTGGCCAGTGAGGGAGGTGTCTCTCGACCGCTCCGTGGGCCGGTGCCCTCTCGCCCGACCGACGTGGGGGCGCGCGCCGCCGCCGAGTCCGTTGCTCCGCCCGCCGCGTTGCTTTGCTCACCCCCGGGGCTGCTCCCCCCGACTCCGTGTGCCCTCTCGAAATACGAATGCCCCTCCGAGGCCGTCCCCGAGTGTCCGGCGCGCTAGCACACGCTCCCACTCCTTCGCTGCTTGCTCTTCTTCTTCTTCGCTCGGCAAGTGCCTTACCCTTCCGTTTATCGCCTGCCATCTGTGAGAGAAAATGGTAGATGATTATAGAATGGCTAGAGATGAGAATAAAAATGATAAATAACTAGAGGTAAGGGTCCTTAAGCATAGCATATGAGTAGATATGAGCCTAAATATGAGAATTTTAGGAGAATGTGACCACAAAAAGAAAATGCTAATGAAGTCCTTAGGTGAGCAAGATGTGTGGGTGTGGACATTTAGGAGATAAAGCGTGCAAGTGTGTGTGTGATTTCAAGTGTAGAACATGCTGATCCAAGGGATATGCACATGAATTACATGAACTTTTGGCAAGAACTTTTAGCAATTCCATGAGCAAGCTACAGCAATTTGATCAAAAACTCAAGGAAACAGTAGCTACAGTGCTAGTGCAACTCTACTCGGGCCAAAACAGTGCACAGAGGAGGGAGATCAACTCGATTCCTCACCACAGCGGAGGATTGATGCAGAGAGGCAGCTGTGGACGGAGATGTGATCCTTGTGCGCCTCCTTGTGGACACCGGCGAGCAGCCGCGGCGGCGCACGGCCGGGAAGGGCGGCGAACGGGCGAAACCCTAGGAGGGTGGCGTCCCGCGCGGGGGGGGGGGGGGGGGGGGGGGGTTGGAGCGGCGAGCGCGGGGAGCGGCGGCGGGCACGGAGGGGGCTGCGGAGGAAGCACAGGTGTGCGCGGTTTCGCCGGAGGTGAGCACGAAGGCGGCGGCGTCGGGCGCGGGACGACGGCTAGAAGAGTTAGGGTTAGATTGAGACGAATCGCGCCGAACCGTTATGACGGGTGGGACCAACGCGTCAGTGAAGCGTCGGATGAACCGACGGTGCAAAAATACGAGCGTCGGTCGAACCGTCGGTGCACTTATGCTCCTAGGTGAAAGTAACCATCGGATGGTCCGACGGCCTGAAATTACAACGCGTCGGAGCAGTTGTGCGCGGGTCTAGGAAGAAGGGCAAAAACCTTCAGCACCGGATGAACCGATGGTCAAAAGACGCGAGGCGTCGGTTCATCCGATGGTGCAAAAAATTCTAACGGATAAGCAGGCGAGCGCCCGGACCCCTTCACCGGATGTTCCGACGCCGGAACCTACACGGCATCGGTTCATCCGACGGTGACAATTCGATTTTGTTGAACTATTTCTCATTTTTGATCCGTCGAATGTCACACACAAGCCAACACAAGCACATCTTTGGATCAATCCTGAGTGACAACCTCACCCCTCAAGCACTCCTTTGTGAAATACTTATAATACACAATTAACTCCCTAAAAAGGGATAAACCATAGATAAAAATAGGCAAAATAAGAACCAAAGGAGGGAGGGAGCTCCAAAAAGGGAATGTATGAGTTAATTGCCTTTGAACTTAGAGATTGACACCATAAGCTCGCTAGGACTTAACTCAATAGGCATTAAGCACAATCATTTGTCTCATCACACCTTAAGAGTTGTTGATTTGCATTGAGCGCTAAGCAACTTTCTCATAGTGTGAGTTTCCTTTGTGACTTCTCTCACGCAATGCTATGCAAGGACAAATGCATGAAAATAAACATGAGTGCATCTACATGACAAGCATAAATGCAAAGCGAGAAGGTAAACTATCTTGCCAAGTTTGAACCCTTAATGAGCTTATTCATGATGAGCCTTTCTTCATGCCTTGAGCGAAACTAGAGAACCGCCGGCTCAAGCAAGACCCATACTCATCACTATCTCATCAAGGTTAGACAAGCCCCTAATCATGTACATATGCAAATGCAAACTATATGACAAGCATTACATGATGTTGGACGCATCAAGCACATTTAATTCACTCCGAAGCCTACAAAAGGTGTTTTCATCAAGAGGCTTGGTGAATATATCCGCCAATTGCTCCTCGGAGCGAACACCACAAAGGACAATGTCCCCTTTTGCAACGTGGTCGCGCAAGAAGTGATGACGGATATCAATGTGCTTGGTGCAAGAGTGTTGAACCGGGTTGTTAGCAATTTTTACGGCACTCTCATTATCACAAAGGAGGGAAACCCTATCTAGAACCACACCATAATCCAAGAGGCTTTGCTTCATGCGGAGGATTTGAGCACAACAAACCCCTGCGGAAATGTATTCCGCCTCCGCGGTGGATAAGGCCACGGAGTTTTGCTTCTTAGAGGACCAAGCAACCAAAGAGCGACCTTGCAAATGGCACCCACCCGAAGTACTCTTACGGTCTACTCGACATCCGGCAAAGTCCGAATCCGAATAACCCAAGAGCTCAAAACAAGCACCATGGGGGTACCACAAGCCAATGCTAGGTGTGTATTTTAAATATCTAAGGATCCTTTTTAAAGCACTTAGGTGAGATTCTTTAGGGTGGGCTTGAAACCGAGCACACATACAAACGCTAAACATGATATCGGGCCTAGATGCGGTAAGATAAAGAAGAGAACCAATCATAGAACGGTAAAGCTTTTAGTCAACCGATTTACCTCCCTCATCTAGGTCGAGATGTCCATTAGTAGGCATTGGGGTCTTGATCGGCTTACAATCATCCATCTTGAATTTCTTGAGAATATCATTAGTGTACTTCTCTTGATGAATGAAAGTCCCTTCCTTTAATTGCTTGATTTGAAACCCAAGGAAGAAGTTGAGCTCTCCGATCATTGACATCTCGAATTTCCTAGTCATGAGTTCACTAAAATCCTTGCACACTTTGAGATTAGTAGAGCCAAAGATGATATCATCAACATAAATTTGACAAATGAAGAGTTCTTTGTTGATTATCTTTGTGAAGAGAGTGTTGTCCACTCTACCAATCTTGAATCCCGCTTCAATTAGAAAATCCCGGAGCCTCTCATACCATGCCCTAGGAGCTTGCTTGAGTCCATACAATGCCTTGTGCAACCTATAGACATGGTTAGGATATGTAATATCTTCAAAATCGGGAGGTTGCTCCACATAGACTTCTTCATTGATGAAGCCATTCAAGAAAGCACTCTTTACATCCATTTGAAATAATTTCATTTTATGACTAGATGCATATGCAAGGAGGATACGAATAGCTTCAAGGCGTGCCACGGAGCGAAGGTCTCTCCATAGTCCAAGCCTTCTACTTGAGAGTACCCTTTGGCGACAAGTCTTGCCTTGTTCTTCACCACAATGCCATGTTCATCTTGCTTGTTCCGGTAGACCCACTTGGTGCCAATCACATTCTTGTTCTTGGGGCGCTCGACCAACTCCCACACTTGATTTCTTGTGAAGTTGTTGAGCTCGTCTTGCATAGACAAGATCCAATCCGAATCCCCAAGAGCTTCATCTATAGTTGTGGGTTCTACAAAAGAGACAAAAACATGATGTTTGCAAAATGAGGCATATTGCTTGCGGCGAGTCCTTGTACCCCCTTTTCACTAGCCTTGAGTGCAAGATCTTTCTTGGCGCTTGAGTGTGAGGTAGATGATTCCATGTCTTCCATCATGAACATCTCGTGGGAGCGAATCTTGCTCACAACCTCGGTGATGGTGAGGGTGGTGAAGTCCTTCTCAAAGAGAAGTGCCTTGACGATGTTGTATTTTGGCTTGGGAAGCGTTTGAAGGATTTTCCGGATGATTTCCTGCTCGGAAAGGTTAGCAACATCGAGAGCATTGATACTTTGAATAAGAACCCCCATCCTAGAGTACATTTGCTCTACCCCCTCATCATCTTTCATTTTGAACTCATTGAGTTCCACCTTGAGCAACTCATATTTTTCCTCACGGATCTTTTTGTTACCCACATGAATTTCTTTGAGTTCCATCCACACCTCATGGGCGGTGGGCTTAGCAAAGACCCGATCAAACAACTCCTCATCTAGCGCCTCAAAGATGTGATTCCTAGCACGTGCATTCCACTTAGCCTCACTCTCGGTGGGAACCGAAGGCAACGGATACAAGGTAGTGCGCCACGCATCATGATGTTGAGCTTGAAGATAGCTAGCCATTCTATGCGCCCAAAAGGTGAAGCGCTTCCCCGCCAACCTTGGGGGGCCATTGCCGCTTCCCTTCCCCATCTCCCTAGGCGGTTAAGCCAAGCAAAAGGGAGCCTAGCTCGATACCACTTGTAGGATCTAGTCACATAGAAGGGGGGTTGAATATGGGACTTGTTTTCAAGATTTAAAGGAAAAACGAAAACCTTAACCTATCAACTAGTGTTGCCCATACTAAAAAGGTTCTTCTCTACTTCTAGAGCACACTAACACAAGTTTCCTTAGCAAATAACACACTAGGAGGCAATATGACAACCTAGGCAAGATATGAAGCACACAAGCGAAACAAGCTAGAACAAAGACAAAGAAACTTGAGAGCGAGAAATGAAATGCTGAAAGTAAGTGCTAGAAGTAAATAAGATGGACAAGAGGCGATCAGATTTTTTCCCGTGGTATCGAGAAGTTGACGCTTCCCCCTAGTCCACGTTGGAGCACTCACTTAGAGTATCGCTCCCCCTTGAGTCACTAAGACACAAGTGCTCACTAAGAGTACCCGTTCTCCATCTCCGGAACGGTGGGTCTCGAACCGTGTACACCAAGCTTGTCTTGAGGCTCCCACAATCTCCAAGAGCTCACCAAGAACCCCCAAGTCACCTAGACCGTCTAGGAGCCGTCAAACTCCAAGAGTAACAAGCCCGCAAACCTTCACTTGACCTGAGCACTCAGCTAAGCCATGGATGCACCTTGAAACTCTTGCTCACTAAGAAAGAACACCTCAATGAAGAGGAAGAGAAATCCCAATAAGCAAGAACACACTCTCCTTCTCTCCTAGGCTGCAGTAGATCTTCGCAGTGGCAAAGGCGGCTCTAGAGAGGTAGGGGGCTTATATATAGGCCTAGCAAAGGTGGCTAGCCGTTGGAAAAGACCCACGAAAAAAGTTGTACCATCGGATGAACCTATGGTGCCCCCCTCGCTAAGCGTCGGATCATCCGGTCACTCACGAGTGCCCAATATAGCCGTTGAACCTTGAAACCCAGACAATACACCGACGCTATACACCGACGCTACGTCGGATCATCCGGTCTTGAAGGCACCCCACTCGGGCGCATCGTATGATTTGAAACAAACCGTCGGATGAACCGCTGTGAACACCATCCAAGCGTCGGATCATCCGGTGCTGAAGCAGAAGTCTTGGCGCGTCTCTGTTGAATTTAAATGCAACCGTCGGATGAACCGATGGTCAAGGCGTCGGATCGTCCGATGCTGAAGCCCAGACCCTTGACCAGAACTGTAGCCAAACCCTAAGGTGTCGGATGAACCGATGCCTGTACCGTCGGTTCATCCGACGGTCCGTTTTGAACCGGTTGGCTTGCGAACTCATCCGACGCGTGTTAAATGTTGGGCGCGGATCATCCGACGCTATGAAGTTGTTTCCAACTCATCCAATTCGGCCGCCTTTGAGTTTTCCGTCGATTCTTTTGCTTCAACCTTGCTTCCATGAACTCTCTGAGCTAGATAGGATCCAAGGAACATGAGTGTGCATAAAATATGGCTTTTGAGTGCATGGTCAAGCTACTAGTGTACGAACCCCTCTTAATAGTACGGTCGAAACTACAAACTAGTAATCCAAGTGTCCTTCATCTCCTTTGCGACACTTGGAACTAACAAAGTCCTTAGCCTTGCAGTCTTCGACCAGATTGAGCCCATAAATCCAAATTGAGGGGTCTCATTCCATTCAATACTCGTGACAATAACCCAAATAGAAATCCGCTTCAAAACAAAGGTTAGTCACAAGCATATGGTTGTCATTTATCACCGAAACACACCCTTACCAAAGGTGCGAAAGGGCCTAGATCGCTACATGTTGATATGGAAGAAATGTTGCGCCACATTGAACCGGAGGTGTTGCTAGGGAGTGCTAAAGGGTTAGAAAATTTTGAGACACTAAAGAAGGCAGCAAAGGACCGTATGTATGAGGGTTGTGGGAAGGAGTGGACCGTGTTGCGTTTCATGCTCCATCTTCTGATTGTGAAGGCAAAATTTGGATGGTCGGACAATAGTTTTAATGAACTCCTTACTTTGTTGGCCAATCTACTCCCGAAGCCTAACTTGGTCCCAAGAAACACATATGAAGCAAAGAAGATTATCAACCCATTGAAGATGCGAATGCAACGAATACACGCATGTAGGAACCATTGCATATTGTACCGCGGTGACTATGCAGAACTAGAGAAGTGTCCAAATTGCGATGCTAATCGTTACAAAAGTAATGCCGATTTTCTTTGTGGAACGGGTCATTGCATCTAAAGGCACGAAGAGGAAAGTTGGTGGAAAGAAAAGTGTAATTTCTCAAGTTGAGGAGGAGTATAGTATTGGTACCGACACTCGCTACTCAACGTAAAGTCCCCGCATTGGTGATGTGGTACTTGCTGGTGGAGAATCGTCTAAAGCGATTGTTCTCGAACCCAAAGACCGCCGAACTAATGACTTGGCACACGGATCGCCCCGGAGAAGTCGATGGGAAGCTTCGACATCCTTCGATGCTCGGCGGTGGAGGACCTTTGATTCCAAGCACAAAGAGTTTAGAGAATAAAAAAGAAATATAAGGTTCGCGTTAAGTACGGATGGTATGAATCCATTTGGTGAAAGACGCAAAGACGCACAAACACATGGCCAATGTTGATGACCATATACAACCTCCCCCGGCTATGTCACAAGAGAAAGTTCCTTTTGCTTACCATTCTAATCCAAGGACCGAAGCAACCCGGTATTGATATAGATGTCTTCCGGAGCCATTGATGGAAGAAATGGAGAAGTTTTGGAAACATGGGGTTGAGATGTGGGATGAGTACGAAGGGAGACATTCACACTTAAGGCAATTATCTTTGTTACCATTAATGATTACCCCGCCCTATTTTCTTTGTCCGGTCGAAAAAAGGAAAAACGGGTTGTGTAGTTTGTTTGAATGGTACAATATCGTGTACCGAAAGGATCTCGAAGAAGCGGTGTATATGGGGTACAGACGCTGGCTACTAAGGACTCACAAGCACCGTAAGATGGCAGACTATTTCGATGGAAGATTGAGAAGTACTCTTTTTCCCCACAACCGGCCACCGGTACAACCGTATTTGAAATGTGTCAGAAGGTCAAGTTTAAACTTGGTAAGAAATCAAAAGGTGATAATTCAAAAGGGGGAACGAAGGAGGCTGAAACTACAAAAAACATTGATGTGCTTTTCAAGAAGATGTCTATATTTTTGAAGTACTTGCCATACTGGGAAGATTTGACAGTGCGCCATGCCATCGATGGGATGCATCTTCAAAAGAATGTGTTTGAAAGCACAATGGGATTCTTAGGCTTAACCGGAAAGGTAAAGGACGGACTGAAGTCGCGTAAGGATCTTGTTGACCTAAAAATTAGGCAAGAACTTCACCCACAACCACGTCCTAATGGTAAGCAGTACCTTCCACCTGCTAGCTTCAACTTAACACAACATGAGAGGTTGGCTATCTGCAAATGCTTGCGCGGGCTGAAAGTGCCAACCGGATTCTCATCCAACATCCGATCATTGGTCTTGTTGAAGGACATGACGCTTACTGGTTGTAACTCTCATGCTCGTCATGTGATGATTACTATTTTTTTCGCGATTGCGATCCGAGTCGTCAAACCAATATTCCTTAAGATGGTCATCACAAGGATGTGCTACCTTTTCAACGTCATTTCGCGAGAAAGTGGTAGATTGTGTAGAGTTGGCAAGGCTTCGTTTGTTTATGTCGAAACTCAAGCCCGGCTCGAGATGTGCTTCCCTCCGTCATTTTTTGATATAATGGAACATCTAATGATCCACATGGTTGAGCAAATTATCGAACTAGGACCTATGTACTTTCATCAGATGTGGACGTACGAACGGTTCATGTCGATTCTCAATGGATACATGAGAAACAAGGCATTTCCAGAGGGAAGCATGATCGAGAGCTACCATACAGAAGAGAGTGTTGATTGTTGCATAGACTACATAAAATATAAGAGAGCGGTCGGTTTACCGGAATCTCGACACAAAGGCAGATTGTCAGGGAAAGGGACCATTGGAAGGAAAAGATTCATTGACGAGGACAACCAACAACTGGAGAAAGCACATGCTAGTGTTCTGCAACAACTTGCAATATTGGAGCCATTTATCGTGCAACACGAAAATGAGATTCGTGAGGAAAATGATAGTCGGACCGATGATTGGGTCATCAAAGAGCAAAAGTGTTGTTTCCCATCATGGTTAAAGGAACATGAGCATCTATTTCAAGGAAATTCCATAGATGACACAACGTTGACTAGGTTGGCGGTTGGTCCATCAAGCAATGTTACCTCATGGCAAGCATATGAAATTGATGGGTACACCTACTATACGAAGGCGAAAGACAACAAGAGTGTTGCATATCAAAATAGTGGTGTTCGCATAGATGCGATTGATAAATCCGGAAACAACATCACTTACTATGGGTTCATAGAGGAAATATGGGAACTTGACTATGGAGAGAATATCGGGTTCCCGTGTTTTGGTGCCAATTGGTCAAACACCCGAATGGCGTCACAGATGACAATTATGGATTGACACTTGTAGACCTTGCCAATGTAGGTTACAAAGATGATCCATGGGTACTCGCCGAGCGTGTTGCACAAGTTTTCTACATAGCGATCCTATGAATGTGAAGAAGCACATTGCCGTCTCCGGAAAACAAAGAATTCTAGGAGTAGAAGGTGTAATTGATGTTGAGGATTACAATCGGTTCGAGGAACTAGTCTTGTTCACGGATCATGAGAAGAGAATAAAAAAAAAATGAAGCCACCATTCCTAAATCGGAGAAGCCATGGTTACGTACGGACCGTGATGGGAGAATTGTTAAAGGATAAACTTGCCCTTCTTATTAGTCGGGCTTGATGTATCACTTGTACGACTTTATATAATTAGTGTTGTTGTAAGACTTTCAATCAATTTATAGGAGTTTTGGAATTAAGTTTTGACGAAATGAGACTCTCCTCCTGTAAATAAATTCAAATTATGGAAATTATGGTTTCAATTAGTGTTTGAATATTTGAATTATGTATATGAGGTGTTTTGTCATAAAAAGGTTTGCATTTGAAAATGAGACTCCAGGCTCAAACAACCTATAACTCATTAGGTGTATGAACCTATTTGAACTAACCTTTTCTAACTAGGACTTATTTTACAAAAAACACACCCCCTATACTTAAATTGAAATATTTTATGATACATTGGGAAGTTTCAATGAAATTTGAATAATTTAAGCCCCTCGTTTCAAATTTTGCAAATTATGGAAAAACATTATGTTGGCGGTTATCATAAGTCAACCGCCAGCATAGTGGTTTGCCAAAATTTGAAAATTGAAATCCTGGCTTGATAATGTTCAAAACTCTTTGAAACTTCCAAAACTTATCATAAAATATTTGAATTTATTTATAGGAGGTGTTTTGTTATAAGAATAGGTTTGAATTTGAAAAGGTTAGTTCAAATGAGACCCTAGGGTCAAACAACCCATAACTCATTAGGTGTATGAACCTATTTGAACTAACCTTTTCTACCTATGACTTATTTTACAAAAAACACACCCCCTATACTTAAATTGAAATATTTTATGATACATTGGGAAGTTTCAATGAAATTTGAATAATTTAAGCCCCTGTTTCAAATTTTGCGAATTATGGAAAAACACTATGCTGGCGGTTATCATAAGTCAACCGCCAAAGATAGTTGTTTGCCAAAATTTGAAAATTTGAAATCCCGGCTTGAAAATGTTCAAAACTCTTGGAAACTTCCAAAACTTATCATAAAATATTTGAATTTATTTATAGGAGGTGTTTTGTTATAAGAATAGGTTTAAATTAGAAAAGGTTAGTTCAAATGAGACCCTAGGGTCAAACAACCCATAACTCATTAGGTGTATGAACCTATTTGAACTAACCTTTTCTAACTAGGACTTATTTTACAAAAAACACACCCCCTATACTTAAATTGAAATATTTTATGATACATTGGGAAGTTTCAATGAAATTTGTATAATTTAAGACCCTGTTTCAAATTTTGCAAATTATGGAAAAACACTATGTTTGGCGGTTATCATAAGTCAACCACCAGGATAGTGGTTTGCCAAAATTTGAAAGTTTGAAATCTCGGCTTGAAAATGTTCAAAACTCTTTGAAACTTCCAAAACTTATCATAAAATATTTGAATTTATTTATAGGAGGTGTTTTGTCATTTACATTAGGAAAGCTTTGCATTTGAAAAGTTAAGTTTGAATTCTTTCATATCACGCGGCGGCGGGCACTTATGATAACCGCCGGCGGGAATTCTCACCACCGGCGGTTGCTTATGTGACCCGCCCGTGGTAAGGTTACGCCGCCGGTGAGTCCATCTATATATACACGAGACACGGTCTCGAAAATTTTTTAAGTCCGGCGCGAATACGAAACGACGCCGTCGGCCGCCAAATTTTCCCGCGGAGCGCCGCCGTCGTCCCCGACCGTCGCCGCCCCTCCGACCACCCCCGCCGTCGTCCCGGGAGTGCCCGCCCACTTCCACGAGCGCCCCGCCGTCTTCCGCGGTCGCCCGCCGCCCCTTCTCCCATGGACCGCCGCCGCGCCGTCGTCCGCGGTCGCCCCGCCGCCCCGCCAACCGAGCCCCACCGCCCCTCTTCCCTACCGGGATGGCGTCCTCCTCCCCGCCGGCCGCTTCCCCAACCGCCGGCCGGGACCCGCCGGCGCCGCTCCGCCGCCGCCGACGGCCGCCGCCCCCGCCTCCGCCGACGGCCGCCGCCCCCGCTCGCCACCGACAACTCATCTCCTCACCGCTCGAGACGCATGGAGGCCGGGGATAGGGCGGCGGCGCCGCCCCCGCTTGGTTGGTGTTTTTTTATTTTTTTTTCAAAATGCAATTACATGAGTTTAATTTGTGGATAAATAGATTGTGGATAATTGCAATTACATTTATTGTGGATGAATAGATTTAAAAATGTTACAAATGGACTATGGATTTTATTTATCAATTTTGTTGTATAAATAAAGGGATGATGCATTTTGTATAAACAAATGGATGATGCTTTTTGTATAAATAAATTTATTATAGGTAAACACTATGGATTGTGTCTAATTTTTAAAAAGATTTATTATTTAAAATGGACTATGGATTTAATTTTATTAGTTTTGGTGTAGAAATAATGGAATATGGAATATGGAAAATAGATTTTTTTTATAAAAATGGATTGTTGTATAAATATGGACTATGGATTATTGTATAAATATGGACTATGGATTATTGTATAAATATGGACTATGGATTATCTATGATCAAATGTTAACGAGTGAACAATCCGGTGAGGAGGAATCTAGTGATAGTGATATAATTGGAGACTATGAAACTCCCTCTCGAGTACGAACCAAGCGAACCACGACCTCGTAGGTGCCCCGAAGACGATGATGTTGATTATGAACCAAGCGATAATGAGGTCTCGCAGGCACATTCACTCAACTTAATGTTTGTTTATTCAATTAAGATATACTTTAAATAGTGTTTTATGTGTAGAACAATGACCGATCCCCGTGACGACGTCGTAGAGCATCTAACATTCGTGCCCAAGAGGCGAAGTCATTTCGAGAACCGGAACCTTCGGGTACTACTAGTTCTAGTAACTCGAAAAGGAAATGTGGTCATAGAAGAAGAAACCGGATCCCCGAAAGAGGACAACTTGTGATAGAACGGTTGGGTGACAAAGGTGAGCCCGTCGAACCTAAGGGGATAGTCGCTAGGTTTCGAAACATCGTCGATGCAATTGTCGAGACCAATTGGCGTCTTGGATCACGGTTGTGACGCCCCGGGTTTTTAATTAACCTTAATAGCCGGTCAAATAGTCAACCGTGGTCAAACCTAGGTCAACCCGGGCCCTCACCTCGAAAAACTCACTAACCCACCCTAGTGACCCTATTTGACTAGTAATCACACTTGTGGGGCCCACCCATGGTCAAGGATGGTCAAACCCCTTGCCACTCTAGTGTCCACAGTGTCTCGGAACTTTTGCCGCGTTCTCCAAAATTCACCTAAACACTTAAAATTCTACCTTTATGAAATTTGTAGATCTTGATAAGGGACACAACTTTCATGTAGATTGGCATTTCAAATTTTGAGGGGAAAAACTTGAAAAATCAAGTGCAAGCCAGAAATCACTGTTTGCCAAACCCTGCTGACATTCAAAGTTGGCATTCAAATAACTTTTGATCTGGGCAGAAAAACCCTATATGGCTTTTGTAGAAATTGTTGTTGGTAGCTAGATCTACAACTTTGGTATTCATCACTTGGTCCAGTTCTATTCAAATTTTTAGAGAAAAATTGACTTGAACCGGGCACCGAGAACACGTTGAACTCGGAGCGCCGCCATGCGCGACGTCGTGCGCACCGCGCGCGCCGTCGCCGCCGGCCTTGCCCCGACGTCCACGCCCGCGCCGCCCGAGGCCCACACCGGCCGAGGCACGCGCCATCCCGTGATCCCGCGCCCCCAACGCGCCCCGTCCCGAGGCGCCCGAGGTCGGCGCCGTCGTACGGCGGAGCATCTCCGCCGTCACGCCTCGTCACCCGCGGACGCGCCCGGGCCGCATATAAAAGCGCCCGCGCCCTCCCGCGCGCCGCCCCCGAGCCGCCGCCGCCATTACCGCCGCCGCCGGTGCCGAAGCCCCGCGCCCGCGCTCGCCGCGGTCCCCTGCGATCCGGTAGCTTCATTAGGCCCCCGAGAAACTCCCGGGGCTCGCTTGTTGCCGCCAATTGCACCCCCTTGCCGTCGTTCACCGAGCCGCCGCGGCCACCGCCACCGGCCGCCGCCGGCCGGACCTCGCCACCGGCCACCTCCCCGCCTCCCGTCCGGTTCCCTCGCCACCCCTAGGTGAGCCGTTGGTCCCCACCCCGCCGCTTGCCGGCCGGGAGCACCGCCGGCTCGCCGGATTGGCCGGACCCGCGCCGCCACTCCCCGCCAAGGATCTAATTGCTTGGATTCAAGTTTTGTTAAGGTGTTTCGTCTAAAAGCTGCAGGGCTTGGTTGTAGAGATCCTTATCTAGTTTTTCTTGCGATTAGTCCGGTGTCTTGTAAAATGCCTAGAAATTCATAGAGAAATCGAGAAAAATCCCAAACCAATTTTGTAGGGTTCGGGATGATAAATCCCATCTCTTTTGTTATTTACTCATGGCTGGATTCTAAATAGTTTTAGCATGAAAAATACAAATGTGTTAAACCTAGATCTGTCATAACTTGAAATCCATAACTTCTTCTCGTATCTCAATTTTGGATATGTTTTGTGTTAGGATATGACTAGTTCTTTGTGCCAAAAATTGCACAAAGTTATGCGATAGATCGTGTTCAATAAATTCTTGTCCATTCTTGCGAAACTTCCTAATTGATTTTTCTTATTAAATATATTTATGTTCTTGAGCTCAACTTGTGCACACTGCTTGTCTTGATATGTCAAAATGCACATCTTGTGAATTGATCATTATTTATGGTTAACGAAATGATTATTCCCGAATTATGCATGTTTTCCTTTGCAAATTAATAAACCCGGATCGGTGAAGTTCCTAGGTGAACGTGCTTGATTATTTAGACTTGTTTAGGACCGGAGAGCATGCATGAGAAAGTTTAGATCATTTTGATGCTTATTTATTTTTGAATGCATTTAAAATGAATCACTAGCTAGTCCTTGTTATTTTCTCCAATATTTAATTTCCTAGCATCCAACACTTACATGCGGGTCCAATGGACGAGGATAGGTGCTAATATGCATATGAAACACTTCTTTAATTTTTGGGAATTTAATTGTTTAATAAAAAGCTTAAAAGCCCTTTTAATATTAAAGAGGAATTAAATAAAGAAAAGCTCTTATTTAATTCTTTTTCCTTTTTGAAAGTATTTTATAATTTAATTAAAGGGTAATTAATTACCTTTGCTGATCGAAAGTAATTCATAAATAAAAATATTATTTATACCCTTACTTGTGAAAAGAAAAGGAATTAAAGTCTTCACATGAAATGACAAGTACAATAAAAACCTTTATTCAAATATGTAAAAGAATAACCCATGTACAACCAATAACCTTCCTAAAAGAGAAACACTCGCTAGATGCTTGTTAAGGTGAATATGACCAACCCGAGTTGGATAAGACAACAAACTATCACATCACCGAACTTGCATTGCATTCCGCGTAGATCTTCCGAACGGAGATTACTCCCTTGTCCCGGAAACCGAGGAAGGAGGAGCGGATGCGTCGCCGCAGTACGTGGAAGTACTCGACACCGAGGGTGCCCGTGCTAACGCGGTCGACGAAGGCAAGCTCGGTGCATCTAACCTAGCTTTTCAAATTCTTTATTCAATTATCTATGAATGATTGTGCATTTACGTTCGGGAGTTGAATGAAACCCTAGCCGCATGATCCATAGGTACCTTTGTCCTTACTAGAATGATAGGTCGGTAGTCGCTAAGCTATAGGACCGTTACAAGTCGAGTGATGACCTCACTCGCGAGAATAGGTTCCTAGATAGGAATCACAATGTATCCCTAAATGGATTGCTCATGTGGTAAGAGCATGGGATGCGGGCTCGGTCCGGTGGTTATGTGGGTTAAGTCTTTGAACGTACTAAGCACATCTCGGGTATGGGACCGGTAAGCCTAGTACCTTAATGAGGCGGCAAGGGATCCTACCGTTACTACTCTTGGGATTCACTCTCACGGCTCGCCACCGGTGGTGTATGGTGACTCCGGGTATCTCGCGGGGTATGCGGATAGCCCGCACCAAAGACCGTAAGATTCGATCCCGACCCGAGGATTTTTGGGGACGGCTCGGGGAAAGTTGTCCTTTCGGGGGGGCAGCCTACCGTGTGTTTGGGTCTACCTTGCAAGGTTTAAATCAATCGATTGTCGTCCTCTCACCGTTATCCGAGACTACTTACTCCACTAGTCATGAGATCCCTAATGATGGAAGTTGATGAACTTTATGCTTGATTAAATGTATTGTACAACCTTGTCCGTACTAGTTGGCTAATGTAGTAAAGATTAAACCTACTAGAACTTGTGCTAAAATCTTGAAAGTAAAGACCTACTCTTTGTTACTTTTTAGCAAAGGCTACCCAGGTAGCCAAAAAGCCTTTCATGGTCTAGAATTGGTGAAGTAGATATCACCGACGGGTAAGACTTGCCGAGTCTTAGTATACTCGGCCTTGCTATAATGTGTTGATCCAGTTAATGCCTTCGGTGATGTGTGGCCGGAGAGATCCCGCCGGCCGGGAGCCGGAGTGGGTGGAGGACGACTACCGAAAGCATCATGGATGGCCTCCCGTGGTGTCTTCGCTTCCGTTAGTTTAATTTTTTGCTTTTCGAAAACTCGAACTATCTCATCATGGCAAAAACTATGGTTTGTCATAAATAAACCCATCGGGGTAAGAATTTGGATTCTAATGTTGTTGTATCTCTAGACTTGCCTTCGAGTGAGTTTTAATGCATATATTCGATCCTTGTGCTCTTCAAGTGATTTACCGGGCGTTAACCGGCAACTTACGACAGGATGGTACTTTATTATTGCTTAATGACCAAAGTGGATCGGTCTTAGGTGATAGTACGGTATTTTCCTGGGCGGGTTGTCACGGTTGGTATCGTAGCTTATATGCACCGGAGGTTAATTAATAAACTTAATCAAATGGTTTTTTGAATAAAATATGCCAAGATTGTCCGATTTTCCAAAATATGTTGGTCCGCTAAGGATAACCTAGACCGAGAGGCCCTAGAGGGAATTTTGGGTTCTTTCGGGTGGCTTAATTAACTTATGGTCTATTTTGCTAACTTCCAAAGACATTACTTTATGTCGACTTACTTTCTTGCACAACCAAACTAGGAGCCACGTGTTTTATACGTGTGCTTTGTTCCACATCACGGGAATTGCGAGGGTTGATGGAGTGATCCATTCCACGGTTCCCATCTTTGCGTCTCGTTTTTGAGTTGTGTGTCGCCACGTGTTTCATACGTGTGCATTCCGCATGTCGCTCATGCGAGGCAAGGATACACTCCATTCAAACGGAGGGTGTCCGAGGCCGTCCATGCAGCCGGCTTAACACATGGATGCCGTTTCTATATTGAACGGTAATGTATGTGGACGCTTTCGTGATGTGCTTCGGCACGAAAGGTTCGTTTTACGTGTGTACATAACGTTGCTTCGTTAGTTGTTAAGCAAGTGCCGTATAGCTCTCGACTAGATATTATAGGGAGAGACGATTAAAAGCCTTGCCACCGGCACTTACTTCGATTTTTGGCTTGATTGCCATGTGAGGTCGGATAGGACGTCTTGCATGCATATTAAAAATCAAAATAACTAAATGGACCCCAAAAATCGAATTTCCATATGTTTTCTAAGGAAGATTATGTTAGTGTGTGCTTTTTATAAACTAAAGTACCTCTCATACCTAGCCGTCATGCTGCCGAAATTTTGAAAAAGTTGTTTACCATGTGCTAGGTTAATTAAACCAAATTGTTAAAAGTAATTGCTCCTCAACCAACCATCTGGTAATAGCAAGTCTCAATCCTAGCTCGTTGGGTTGGTTCACACTTTCCTAGGCACATCCATGTTCAGGACCATCCACCTTGTTTCCTTGATCGATGCTTAACCTTAAAAATTAATTAAGTATTAAAGAGTTTATTTTTGAACCGGAAAACTTGGGAAGGTTTTGAGGCTTCTGGATTTTTGGTTATGAATTTTTATTCACAGCTGCCAGAACTTCACCATTTGACATGCCGTTCTCTTTGAGATCTGACATGAGTTACATTTGTGTACAGATGGATTTCCCCGTGTTCCACCAGTTCGACGCTGACGGTACGATCCGTACCAACGGGTTGCACTGGGAGGGTTTTCCGCGCCTTGCGTGGGAAGCACTCCGTGCCGCAAGCTACCTCACCCCACCGACTTACGAGGTGGAGTTTGAGCGCTATGGCGTTCCCCGTGCAGAGTGATCGTTATCGTTTCCGCCACACCCGACCACGCCGACCGGTTTGACTTGAGCTTTATCTGCGGGGATTTATCACTCACGAGTCCGTTGAGTCGGCCGCCCTCGAGTGTTGACGGACTTCGTGACCACAATCCCACCGTGGTAGCTCTCTCTCCGTTTGGATCGTTTCCTGCTGTGAGTCCTCACGACCCAGCATGGTTGGACCGTATGGACCACCTACGGGAGCTACTGACCCTAGCGAGCCGTTGGATGTTACTCGGATGCTAGCCCGTTGTCTGAACGTGGTTTTCACACTTCAGGGGCTGCGCTATAACACCGCAACGATTATTGGGCAGCGCTTGGAGGCATCTAGGCGCGATTGGGAGCAGCTTTCGGCGAAGCACACCGGCGGCTCGAACTTTACTCTTACTCGGGTGCAGAGGGGGAGAATGACGGTCGCGTGCTAGGAGGTTTCGGTTAGAGCTTGAGAGAGGTGATCGCTTACGAGAGGATTGTAGATTTGGAGGAGGAGAACCATGCACTAGAGGAGGATGCCGATGCGCACGAGATTGAGAGGCCGACACCGCCGGAACATTGCCGAGATGCAAGATGGGTGCGGGAGGCCGAGGTACGGGTGGCGGCTTTGCGAGGCTATAGTGGCCTTACGGCCCACCGCCCCCGCATGCGGGCACACCGGAGGAGCAGCGAGGGCCTTGTCCGGTCCGGATCGACGAGCCGAGCGGGGACCACCGCTACCGACTCCCCCGGCTTCGCCTACGTACAGTGGTGCTTCAGTGGGCAACTAGGTTGCCGACAGCAGGAATAAGAAGGATGTCGATCCGATCGAGTTGTCTTTGAGATGTTTAGAGTAGTTGGCTTGACAGCACGTCTTCGTGCCAAGTAACTGCTTGTATCGTGTCATGTCATGTTGTTTCAAATTCGAGTTGTAATGTCCTTGAAACTTGTTCTATCGTATTGTAATAAAGAATGCTTAAGCATGTGTGCTTTAAGAGAAAATTTATTTGTCATTCAAATTTGAAACCTTCTTGCGTATGCTTACCAGATCCTTGGTTAAACCGATGCAAATGACCACGCTTGTCAATTTTGCTTTTCACCTAGAAACGTTGGTAAACCAAAGCATTTCTAGAGGCAGCACTCGTTGCCAGCGATTAAGTGCCCGTTCGTATACCACCTTCGTTGGTATCCGAAATGACAACTATCGTCCGAAGGTAATTATGAGCCGTGCAATTGAGTAATCGCAGTCCTAACCGTGTTGAGAAAAATGATTCTATGAATCTTGGTGGCTTTGGAACATTGTTGATTGTTGTTGTCCTCATCATTTAAAGTGCTAATGAGATGTGATTATGCATGATCGTGCTTGTCATCATTTGGAGTAAGCTTTTGGTTATCTCACTAATAAAGCTCACTTTGCAGATGGTGGGAACCACGCGCAGCTCTCCCAACGGTTTCGGAGCAAGTGGTAATGGTGATTTGCCGCCACCCCCGCCCATGACACCGATGGAGGCCTTCATGGCCACCCAAGGCGAGGTGCTTGCGCCGGATCCCGCAAACGCAGCAGCGGATCGCCCAACGGATGAACCGAGGGCCGCCACACGGGGCCAACCACGAGGGGCCTAACCGAGGTCACTACGTATGCCTAGTTCATCGCTATGAAGCCGCCAACCTTCGCTAAGGCGAAGACCCCCCGGAAGGCGAGGCTTGGGTCAAGGCCATAGAGGCAAAATTCTCTACCTTTGTGTTGCCTTGCTCCGAGGAGAACAAAGCCAACTTCGCGAGGCCGCAAGCGCGGGGAGAAGCTTTGATGTGGTGGGACCACTTCAAGTAAATGCGGCGAGGGCACGGCGCGTGACTTGGGATGAGTTCAAGCGAGGCTTTCAAGAGCCACCACATTCCCAAGGAACCGATGGATAGGAAGATGAGGGGCGTTGGCCCTCCGTCAAGGATCGACTCGGTGTATCGCTATGCTCGGAAGTTTAATAGCTTGTGCCGGTATGGTGGGCATCATGTTGATACCGATGCCAAGAAGATGGAGAGGTTTCGTGATGGGCTTGATGGCAAGCCGTATGAGCATCCGAATGCGCTGGAGCCCGCAAACTTCCATGAGCTAGTGAACAAGGCTATTTCCTAGGAGGATGCTATGAAGAAAGCCCACGGGGACAACAAGAGGATGTCCGGTTTCACCCCAGGCAGCGGAACGGGCAAGAAGTTTCGCTTTGTGAAGAAGGAAGCTCCAGGCCCATCCCAGCAATCTTCAACTGGACGCTGGACGATGAAGCCACCTCAGAGCAAGCCCGCAGGGAACTTCCAGTTCCGCAGTGCTCAGCAGCAGGCTCCAAAGCCTAATGCACCTCCTCGCGATGTTGGAGATCGTCGTTGCTACAACTGTGGCCAGCCAGGGCACTACATTGATGAGTGTCCCAAGCCCAGGTAGATCAAGCCCAACCCACGGAATCGGGGTGCGGGGAAGCAAGCCTACCACTCCGGCTAAGAAGCCTATGGTGCAAGTGCGCCGAGGCAAGCCGAACTTCACTACAACGAGTGACATCCCAACGGGGAGCTTCGGTACTCAAGGGTACATTTTCTATCAATGACACTCCTGTTAAGGTTTTATTTGATTCGGGAGCCACCCATAGTTTCATAAATGAGAGCCTATTAGACAAATTGGGTCTAAGAGGAGTACAAACCAAATCTGCTTATGAAATTACCACACCAGGTGGAAACATCACGTCTCAATTAGTGACCTTTGAAGTCCCTCTAAGACTAGGAAGTAAGGTTATTCGATCTAATCTTATAACCATCAAATTGGGAAGCATGGATGTTATCTTGGGTATGGAATGGATGAATCAACATAAGGTGATTCTAGATATATCGGATAGGGTCGTAGAGATCGGTTCTCCTACGGTCGGGCACACTACCTTGTACCTACCTTTCGAGAGACGGTACCGACTCTTGTGCCTATGTGACCATTATCTCCCCTCTTGATGAAATTCCCGGTAGTGTGCGAGTACCCGGATGTCTTTCTCGAGGAGTTGCACGGCATGCCACCGGACGAAATGTCGAGTTTGTGATCGAACTCCCGGCCGTACCGCACCCATTTCCAAAAGACCTTATCGCATGCCACCCAAAGAGCTAGCTGAACTAAAAACCCAACTCCAAGAACTGTTAGATAAGGGTTATATTCGCCTGAGTTCTTCTCCTTGGGGTTGCCCTGCCCTCTTTGTTAAGAAGAAAGATGGTAGCTTGAGAATGTGCGTAGATTATCGACCGCTCAATGCAGTCACCATCAAAAACAAATACCCGCTTCCTCGAATCGATGTTCTTTTTGATCAATTGGCTGGTGCCAAAGTCTTCTCTAAGATCGACCTTCGTTCTGGCTACCACCAAATCAAGATTCGACCGTGCGATATTCCTAAAACCGCTTTTTCCACTCGTTATGGTCTTGCGTTCTTGGTCATGTCTTTCGGACTCACTAATGCCCCCGCCTACTTCATGTACCTCATGAACTCCGTGTTCATGATGGAGCTCGATAAATTTGTCGTGGTCTTCATCGATGATATTATCATCTATTCTAAGAGCAAGAAAGATCACGCCCAACACCTCCGAGTTGTCCTTCGGCGTTTGCGAGATCACAAGCTTTATGCTAAGTTCTCCAAATGCGAATTCGGTTGAAAAGTGTGAAATTATTAGGACACACCATTTCCCAAGATGGTATCTCCGTAGACCCTAGCAAAGTTCAAGAGGTGATGGATTGGAAACCACTCAAGTCCGTACATCAAATCCGCAGTTTCCTAGGATTGGCGGGATACTACTTGTCGCTTCATTCCTGACTTTTCCAGAATCGCAAAACCCATGACCGAGTTACTCAAGAAAGGAGTGAAATTCGTGTGGAGCGAAGCATGTGAGAAAGCTTTTCACACCCTCCGGCAATATCTAACTTCAGCCTCAGTGCTAGTTCAACCCGATAATTCCAAACCATTTGAAGTCTTCGTGACGCATCGGGCACGGGTCTCGGCCGCGTCCTCATGCAAGAAGGCCGAGTCATTGCCTATGCTTCACGGGCACTTCGACCCCATGAGCTCAATTATCCTACCCATGATCTTGAGTTAGGCTGGCTCGTTGTTCATGCCCTCAAGATATGGAGACATTATCTAATGGGTAATTGTTGCAATATTTTCACCGATCACAAGAGTCTCAAATACATCTTCACCCAATCCGAATTGAACATGAGACGGCGAAGATGCCTTGAGTTGATTAAGGATTATGATCTAGAAGTGCACTATAATCCCGGCAAAGCAAATGTCGTTGCGGATGCTCTTAGCCGCAAGGACCATTGCAACCACCTAGAGTTGGAGCCGATCGGTGAACCATTGTGTGAAGAAATGAGAAGGCTCAACTTAGAAGTGGTACCGCGGGGAATTCTTTATGCCTTGTCGGCGGAGTCAAATCTTTATGATAGAATCGTCAACGCCCGGTGCGATGATGCGGATATTCAAACCATCGGGCGAGAAACTAGCGAAGGAGACACCAAATATACTTGTTTCCGGAAGGATCACCGGGATGTGGTCCGGTTTGGGAAACGTTTAGTGGTCCCCATTAACCCGGAAGTTAAGAAAATCATTCTAGATCAAGCTCATAGGTCCAAATTCTCTATTCATCCCGGTAGTACCAAGATGTACCAAGATGCTGAAACGGAACTTTTGGTAGTCCAATATGAAGGTGGAAGTGGCCAAGTATGTAGCCGAGTGCGATACTTGCCACCTGGGATGAAAGCAAGTCATTTGAAATTGGCAGGAGTACTCCAACCCCTGTCGATACCTATGTGGAAGTGGGACGATATTAGTATGGATTTCATTGTGGGTTTACCCCTAACTGCTAGAAAGAAAGACTCTATTTGGGTGATTGTGGATAGACTCACCAAGACCGCTCATTTCATTGTCGTGCACACCACTTACTCTGTACAACATTATGCAGAGTTGTACGTGGACCACATAGTTCGTCCGCATGGAATCCCAAAGACTATAATCTCCGATAGAGGGACTCGGTTGTAGCTCTTTTTTGGGAACAATTGCATGAGTACTTGGGAACCCAACTGATCCGCGAGTTCCGGTTATCATCCGCGAGACCGATGGTCGGACGGAGAGGATAAATCAGATTTTGGAGGACATGTTGAGAGCAAGCATCTTGCACTTTGACAAGAGTTGGGCCAAGTGTTTGTCCTTGGCGAGTTCTCTTACAATAACGGCTATCAAGCCGGTTTGAAAATGGCACCGTTCGATGCTCTATACGGACGTAGATGCCGCACTCCGCCGAATTGGTCGGAGGCGGAGAGAGAACACTCTTTGGACTGGAATTAGTTAAAGAGGCCGAAGAAAGGGTGCAAGTGATAAGAGAGAATTTGAAGATGGCACAGATGAGGCAAAAGAGTTACCATGATAAGGGAACCGCACCTCGACACTTTGAAGTGGGAGATTATGTATATTTGAAGGTATCCCCCACCAAGGGTGTGCAAAGGTTCGGAGTCAAGGGAAAGCTAGCCCCGCGCTACATTGGACCATATGAAGTTATAGAAGTATGTGGACCCGTGGCTTACCGTATCCAATTGCCGAACGGCTTTCCGCGAGTTCACAATGTATTCCATGTAACTCGGTTGAAGAAGGGAATGCTCGTGCGGAGAATGAAATCATCACGGAAGGTAATGCTTGGATTGAGCCGAATTTCTCGCTCATCGAACACCCATTGAAAGTACTAGACCAAAAAGAGCGAAAGACCCGAAGGCGGACCGTGCGAATGTACAAGATCCAATGGAGCCATCGGACGGAGGAAGAAGCAACGTGGGAGACGAAGGACTATCTTAATACTAAGTATCAAGGGCTTCCTACAATCTCGAAAGCCGTGAGTCCTTCTCCCCATCTCTTCGTTATCAAATCGAATCTCGGGACGAGATTCCATTTAAGGGGGGTAGGTTTGTGACGCCCGGGTTTTTAATTAACCTTAATAGCCCGTCAAATAGTCAACCGTGGTCAAACCTAGGTCAACTCCGGGCCCTCACCTCGAAAAACTCACTAACCCACCCTAGTGGCCCTATTTGACTAGTAATCACACTTGTGGGGCCCACCCATGGTCAAGGATGGTCAAACCCCTTGCCACTCTAGTGTCCACGAGTGTCTGCCGAAACTTTTGCCGCGTTCTCCAAAATTCACCTAAACACTTAAAATTCTACCTTTATGAAAGTTGTAGATCTTGATGAGGAACACAACTTTCATGTAGATTGGCATTTCAAATTTTGAGGGGAAAAACTTGAAAAATCAAGTGCAAGCCAGAAATCACTATTTGCCAAACCCCGCCGACATTCAAAGTTGGCAATCAAATAACTTTTGACACGGGCAAAAAAACCCTATATGGCTTTTGTAGAAATTTTTGTTGGTAGCTAGATCTACAACTTTGGTATTCATCACTTGGTCCGGTTCTATTCAAAAGTTTTGAGAAAAATCGTTTTGAACCGGGCACCAGGCAACACGTTGAACTCGGAGAGCCGCCATGCGCGACGTCGTGCGCACCCGCGCGCCGCCGTCGCCGCCCGCCGCCGGCCTTGCCCCGACGTCCACGCCGTGCCGCCCGAGGCCCACACCGGCCGAGGCACACGCCATCCCGTGATCCCGCGCCCCCAACGCGCCTGTACCGAGGCGCCCCGAGGTCGGCACCGCCATACGCGCGTGCACGTCGCGGACCGGCGGTCCGTCGGCCATGTCGTCCACCGTACGCGCGCCGCCCGAGCGCCGTAGTACGGCGGAGCATCTCCGCCGTCACGCCTCGTCACCCGCGGACGCGCCGGGCCGCATATAAAAGCGCCCGCGCCCTCCCGCACGCCGACCCCCGAGCCGCCGCCACCATTGCCGCCGCCGCCGTGCCGGAGCCCCGCGCCCGCGCTCGTCGCCGTCCCTGCGATCCGGTAGCTTCATTAGGCCCCCCGAGAAACTCCCGGGTGCTCGCTTGTTGCCGCCAATTGCACCCCCTTGTCGTCGTTCACCGAGCCGCCGCGGCCACCGCCGCCGGCCGCCGCCGGACCTCGCCACCGGCCACCTCCCCGCCTCCCCCTCCGGTTCCCTCGCCACCCCTAGGTGAGCTATTGGTCCCCACCCCGCCGCTTGCCGGCCGGGGAGCGCCGCCGGCTCGCCGGATTGGCCGGACCCGCGCCACCCCTCCCCGGCTAAGGATCTAATTGCTTGGATTCAAATTTTGTTAAGGTGTTTCGTGTAAAGCTGGGGGCTTGGTTGTAAAGATCCTTATCTAGTTTTTCTTGCAGATTAGTCCAGTGTCTTGTAAAATGCCTAGAAATTCATAGAAAAATCAGAAAAATCCCAAACCAATTTTGTAGGGTTCAGGATGATAAATCCCATCTCTTTTGTTATTTACTCATGGCTGGATTCTAAATAGTTTTAGCATGAAAAATACAAATGTGTTAAACCTAGATCTGTCATAACTTGAAATCCATAACTCCTCTGTATCTCAATTTTGGATATGTTGTGTGTTAGGATATGACTAGTTGCTGTGCCAAAAATTGCACAAAGTTATGCAGTAGATCTTGTTAAATAAATTCTTGTCCATTCTTGCAGAAACTGCCTAATTGATTTTTCTTGTTAAATATATTTATGTTCTTGAGATCAACTTGTGCACACTCTCTTGATATGTCAAAATGCACATCTTGTGAATTGATCATTATTTAGGGATTAAGAGAAATGATTATTCCTGAATTATGCATGTTTTCCTTTGCAAATTAATAAACCCGGATCGGTGAAGTTCCTAGGTGAATGTGCTAGTTATTTAGACTTGTTTAGGACCGAGAGAGAAGGCATGAGAAAGTTTAGATCATTTTGATGCTTATTTATTTTTGAATGCATTTAAAATGAATCACTAGCTAGTCCTTGTTATTTTCTCCAATATTTAATTTCCTAGCATCCAACACTTACATGCGGGTCCAATGGACCAGGATAGGTGCTAATATGCATATGAAACACTTCTTTAATTTTTGGGAATTTAATTGTTTAATAAAAAGCTTAAAAGCCCTTTTAATATTAAAGAGGAATTAAATAAAGAAAAGCCCTTATTTATTTTTTTTCCTTTTTGAAAGTATTTTATAATTTAATTAAAGGGTAATTAATTACCTTTGCTGATCAGAAAGTAATTCATAAATAAAAATATTATTTATACCCTTACTTGTGAAAAGAAAAGGAATTAAAGTCTTCACATGAAATGACAAGTACAATAAAAACCTTTATTCAAATATGCGGTAAAAGAATAACCCATGTACAACCAATAACCTTCCTAAAAGAGAAACACTCGCTATAGATGCTTGTTAAGGTGAATATGACCAACCCGGAGTTGGATAAGACAACAAACTATCACATCACCGAACTTGCATTGCATTCCGTGTAGATCTTCGGACGGAGATTACTCCCTTGTCCGGAAACCGAGGAAGGAGGAGCGGAAGCGTCGGCCGCAAGTACGTGGAAGTACTCGACACCGAGGGTACCCGGGGATAACCTAGCTCACGAAGGCAAGCTCCGGTGCATCTAACCTAGTTTTAAAATTCTTTATGCAATTATCTATGAATGATTGTGCATTTACGTTCAGGAGTTGAATGAAACCCTAGATGCATGATCCATAGGTACCTTTGTCCTTACTAGAATGATAGGTCAGTAGCTGCTAAGCTATAGGACCGTTACAAGTCGAGTGATGACCTCACTCGCGAGAATAGGTTCCTAGATAGGAATCACAATGTATCCTTAAATGGATTGCTCATGTGGTAAGAGCATGGGATGCGGGCTCGGTCCGGTGGTTATGTGGGTTAAGTCTTTGAACGTACTAAGCACATGTCGGGTATGGGACCGGTAAGCCTAGTACCTTAATGAGGCGACAAGGGGATCCTACCGTTACTACTCTTGGGATTCGCTCTCACGGCTCGCCACCGGTGGTATATGGTGACTCCGGGTATCTCGCGGGGTATGCGGATAGCCTGCACCAAAGACCGTAAGATTCGATCCCGACCGGAGGATTTTTGGGGACGGCACGGGAAAGTTGTCCTTTCGGGGGCGACCTACCGTGTGTTTGGGTCTACCTTGCAAGGTTTAAATCAATCGATTGTCGGCCTCTCACCGTTATCCGAGACTACTTACTCCACTAGTCATGAGATCCCTAATGATGGAAGTTGATGAACTTTATGCTTGATTAAATGTATTGTACAACCTTGTACGTACTAATTGGCTAATGTAGTAAAGATTAAACCTACGGAACTTGTGCTAAAATCTTGAAAGTAAGGACCTACTCTTTGTTACTTTTTAGCAAAGGCAACCCGGTAGCCAAAAAGCCTTTCATGGTCTAGAATTGGTGAAGTAGATATCACCGACGGGTAAGACTTGCGAGTATTAGTATACTCGGCCTTGCTATAATGTGTTGATCCGGGTAATGGCTTCGGTGATGTGTGGCTCGGAGAGATCCCGCCGGCGGGGGGCCGGAGTGGGTGGAGGACGACTACCGAAAGCATCATGGATGGCCTCCGTGGTGTCTTCGCTTCCGCTAGTTTAATTCCGCTGCTTTTCGGAAACTCGAACTATCTCATCATGGCAAAAACTATGGTTTGTAATAAATAAACCCATCGGGGTAAGAATTTGGATTCTAATGTTGTTGTATCTACGGACTCGCCTTCGAGTGAGTTTTAATGCATATATTCGATCCTTGTGCTCTTCAAGTGATTTACCGGGCGTTAACCGGCAACTTACGACGGGATGGTACTTTATTATTGCTTAATGACCAAAGTGGATCGGTCTTAGGCGATAGTACGGTATTTTCCGGGGCGGGTTGTCACATACTAATTGGAAGACAGGTCCCTAAGGCTACGAAGGATGTATTATGGGCCAAAGTGAAAGAAAAATTTGTTTATCGGAAGGTACGAGAAAATGCGGGTAGAACTTTTGCGAGGGCCTTTGTGGAAGAGCTCTTAGGAATTGGAGGTCTACACTTAATACCGAATTTGTCCGGAAAGGAAAGGATGCTAGGGATGTGTATGGTAACATTCCGCTAGCGATCCGGGGAACAATTCATAGATCGGAAGAAGACGACGAAGCGTAGCTACGAGCGTCCAACAAAAGGAGAAGGCTATGAAAAGCTGCCGAGAACCCCCATCGCTTGGGTTCGGAGGATATCTTTGCCAAAATGGAAAAATGGAGGAAGGAGGAAGAAGAAAGGCGGGTAGCTAGTTTACCAACTATTTTTGAAGGCATGGATGAGCGTAGCGAGGAATTGGATCCTTGCTCGAGTTACGCTATAGCACCTTACGGTAATGTTTCATTCCGAAGCCCTCAACGAGAACAAATTTATCAAAAGCGGGAAGAACTTGCGGAATTGCAAAAGAAAGGTCTTTTCGTGCCCGACAGGGAGAAAGATATGCTATCCGCCGCGATCAGAACGCCTGAGCACCCTGGACGTGTTCGAGGGATTTCTTCTACCTTGCCCTGGGGTAAAGCATTTTGTGAACACCGGTCAAGTTATAAAAAGCGAGACCGTTATAAGAAGAAGCTTGAAGACAAGATGAGAGAAATTGCCAAGCAAGAATTGATAGGCTTCTTCATACAACAACAACAACAACAACAACAACAACAACAACAAGCTTCTATTGGGCCAAGTGCAGAGAATCTATTATCTGGTGGTTCTGGACAGGTTCCTTCAAATTTGATGCTTGACCAGATCGGAGCCATCCCGACTCCAAGTAGTGTTGGTTCTATTGCTATCGCCAAGCATCCTGTGGATGACATTGTAGAGGATACACCATGCAAATTGGTTATTCCATATGGAAGAAAACTAGATAAGTTTCGAGAAGTTGGGACAGCCATGGCACTAACGGGTCATGTGTTTCCGAATCCACCACCGCCAGAGTACGCATGGGTTCAAGTTGTTTCGGTTTCTGATGAGTCGTGCGAGATTGATATCCCTACTGAGGATGGGATCGCGCTTCTCGGTGATGCGAGGAACCAATTCATATTGTGGCATTGTCGAGATATCATAATTAATACATCACCAAGTTGCAACCTAGCCAAGAACGAGTACCCCCAAGATCCGGATGCGCAATGGTCGAGTACACGATGGGTGGGGAACATGGAGGCGGTAACAATGACAACAACATGATGGTTGTGGAGCAGGGAGTTGACGATAATGACAACAACATGCCACAAACTCCTCCGGCATCAGGGGCAGGGGCAGGAGCATCATCATCTCCGAAATCCGATCCAAGACCACAAACTCCTCCAACATTAGGGGCAGGGGCAGGGGCAGGGGCAGGGACATCATCTCAGAAATCCGATCAAAGACCACAAACTCCTCCGACATCAGGGGCAGGGGCAGGGGCACCACCATCTCCTCTCGCCATGTCCAAGACCACCATCTCCTCCTCCAAGCAACCAAGACGCCAACAACAATACACCGGATGATAAACTCATATGAACCAAAGACGAAATCATCTGATGTTGACTTGTTCTTGAAATTACTGAAGAATAAACCTAAACGAGCTCCAACATCAGGTAAAGAATCACCTAATGTTCAAGTACTCAAGAAGGCACCAGATGAAAAGTCTTTATCCCGCACCTCTTTACAAAAACAAAAGGAGGAGCACATAAGTATGTTTTCGTCGGATGAGGTGCACGACAAGTATGAGCATGGCAAACCATTCTTGTTTAGGTGGCGGTACCGAACGAAGGGCCGTCGAAATTAATGAGGCCGCATACTTGGATCATGCACGCCACGAAGCAAGGCATTAACACTATCACCGCCAATCTCCCGAAATGGGTGTTCGGTAGCTCTTATGGCCAGGAAGGTTGCAATCGATTTCCCCGTTTTGCATGCGATGTTCCGTCGTGAAAAACTCGACATCGGTCTCGTCACCATTTGGTCCATGTAAGTCAACATCCCTATACGACATCCAAATCTATTCCATATGTATTGTTATTACCATCCTAAATAAACTTTTTTGCGGGATGCAAGCGTACGATGAAAAGAAAACAAATGGGAGGTGGAAGGGTAGCATTTATTGACCCGCAACAAGTAACCAAATCACAACACACGTTCATAATGAGGGATGAACTAAGAAAGAAAATAGAGGAAGAAGCAAAGACACAAGAAGAGAAAGAAAAATTAATAAAGAATTACGAGAAAGCTAAACTTCACGAGGTGTATGTATACATTTCAACGGTCATGAGGAAAAACCAACACAAGGATTCTATCAAGTTTGCTTACAATTTTGAGTAAGATCCTTTAAATAACTATTTCATCATTTTCCTTCATTTTTTAGTCTATTTATATTAATTATTTTAATTTTATGCGGTGATCATTTCATTTGCTTTCACATGTGTCCGAAGTTGGGAACTGTGGGGGTCTTCGACTCATTACACTATTCATCGTCTTCTTACAAGACAATCATTGATATTATAAAACAGTAAGACAACTAAGTGCAATATATAATCACTAATGCATGCGTGTATAAACTATATTTCAAATTGTATTACTAACTTATGTTTTTATATCCTTAAAGTGCCTATAGGCTATACATACTCAATGGCGGGGATCACAAGAAGAAAAAATTGGTGATACGCAATGCCAAATGGGTAAGAACACTTCTGTTAATAAGTATCATTCATTTTTATCAGAGTTGGTACACTTCTGTTAATTAGCACCGATCATTTTTTATTTGGTTGCAGTGCTACAAAAAACCTCCTGGCAAGTGTACTATGTGGATACTATGTGTGTGAGGTTTTGAGAAATAATGGGAGGTACGGACGAATCCTGAAGACGTAAGCCTCTAGTTTGTACACAACTATGTATGTGCTAATTATGGTCCTGATGGTAATGCATAACAATCTTCATTTATTGTGTTTACGTGCAGATGCCTACCATTGACAAATCATGGGGGCAACTTGGTGACAATCAAATCACCAACATTTGTGCGGACATGGCTAGATTCATCCTACGTGAGATTTGCCACGAGGATGGAGAATTCTTCGATGAAGGAGTTTTGTCATTAGACGATGCAGAAAGGTTACGAAGATGGGTGTCTTAGGGTTATCTATTATGCACAATGTGTTGTAATGTGACTTATGTATACATTTTTTATTTGAGTTTGGATTATGTGTTTGTGAGACATATATATTGGATTAAAGTGAATTTAGCATACAAATGCCAATGTGAAAAAAATAATAGACCAAAATGACAAATTATATACAAATAATAAACAATTATGAGAAATTATATAGCAAATGGGAAAAATGCTTTATGTGGCGGGCGGTCTAAGCAACCGCCAGCAAAGATGACCCTTGTGCTCGCGGTTCACTTAAACGACCGCCGGCGCCGATGACATTTGTGCTTTGGCGGTGCCGCTAAGTAATCGCCGACGCGATGACATTTTTGCTGGCGGTCGTTTAAGTGAACCGCCAGCACAAATTGATCCGTGTCTTGGGCGGGCCGGCCACCCGCCGGACAAAGGGCCATTTCCCCGGCTCAAAGTTGCTGGCGGGTGCCGTGCCCGCCAGCAAAAACCGGTTTTGCCGCCAGGACAAATCGTTTCTAGCCTAGTGGTACTTGTATCGGTAGAAAATCGATTGCATCTGACATCGTTGACAAGGTGTTATAACAGTGGTCTCCTGCCTTCACATTAGTTGAACGATGTGTGTGCAAAAGAAGAGCTAACTACCAAATAGAAAAAAGTGGATTTGCAAAAAAGAAATATTTTAAGGTGCTTATGTCAAGGCTTCATTTACTATGAGAAACAGATGTGCAGGGCTTCATCAATAATTTTCTTGAACCATATATATAGTGCTTCTGAATTCTGATATATAGATAATGGATTTGTATTTATCTCTTGGACAAGTATTCCGTTATTGCACACCACTGTTGCTCAGGATATGCATATAATTTGCTTCAAGATATTGATTTTAATGAAGTCAACACGGGGTGGCTAGAACGCTTGGAGCTCTAGCATGAAGGCTTGGTTTTCTGTACCTTTTGGGTGCTTTGTGCTCTCCATTTTGTAGCTTATGCGTTTGGTAGGGCTCCGGCTCCGGCTGTGGCAACTCCGGCTGTGGCTGTGCTGGTGGAGCGGATTCTGCGGTAGAGCTGAATCCGTTTTGAAAAAACGTTTGACAAAACAGCTTCTCCTATCGGTATAATATGGATAAAAGAGTGAAATTCCTATAACGCCCTTCTCTTTTTTTCTTTTTCCGTTCTATTTGTTTTATCTTTTTTTCTTTCCTATTTTATTACTTCATATTTCCCTTATTATTCTTTTTCTCTCTCCCCTCTCTCTTATCCGTTGGCATCCCTATCCCTTCCCTCACCCTCACGTTCTCATCACGAAAGCCAGAGGCCACCCGATCCCCATTCCAAAAAAAAAGTCACCCGATCCCCACCCATGGAATAGAAGCCTTCCGACCCCAGCCGCCTTCGATCTCCTCGCCAGCGCCCTCCCCGACGGCGCCATTGTGTGCGGAGCTCCTGCCTCCCAACTCCCTACTGTGGCGCCTCGGGACCTCCTCCGGCCACCTCGCCACCGTCTTCCTCGGCCACCTCCTCCACCAGATCCCCGCTAGATCCCACCGCCGCAATCTCCACCAACTGTTGCGCCTTGGGACCTTCTACTGCCACTGTCGTCTTCCCCGGCCACCTCCACGGTCCTGCGCCGCCACGACCGCGCCTCTGTCGAGCTCAACCGGGCGGGGCCATGGAGGCGGCTCCAGAGCTTCCCAGTGCCGACTCTCCCCGATCTCCAGCTCCGACCGCCCGGGTCCACCACGCCCGCCGCCGGCCGTCGTCCAGCTCCTCTGTCCCAGTGCGGCCGTCGTCCAGCTCCTCCATCCCCGCCCGCGCTGGGAAGAGCGGTTGGGGGAATGGCATTTTGGCTGTAGTTCTTGCGAACCCCAGGGGCAATTTGGTAAGGAGTATCTGGGGCGCGGGGGGAGCTACGATTTTTGGCTCCCTCGCCCGGAAACGGCTCCAGAGAGCAGAAATCCCGAGTGATTCCGGACGGGAGCCGTTTTTCTTCACTTTTGGCGGACCCCTATTCACGTTCTGATGTGCTTTGGCCGATGAAAACCACGGCCTGACCGAACAGAGGCGAACGGCGAACCTAACATGTGTTCTGCAGACCTTACATGATGAACATCTTGGTACCGGCTTTGATCGGCGAAGCGATTATAGAATAAGTTTTGGATGCATCAACTTCGGAGATGTGATGGGTCAGTGCGTGCTTAACCACATCAAGAGATAGAATGCGTCAGTGTCAATGCTCTCTCTCGCCTACGAGTAGACGATACTTCAGTCTCATTACTTGATCCGTCAAGGCTCTCTGGCGCAGCGTCATGGAAGCAAGTGCAGTAATACCATCCACCATCCTTCCACTGTAAGCTTTACTCAACCCCTACAAATACTATACCTCCCACTACCTGTGTGGCTGTGTGTAGTATACCAACCATCGCCTGTGCAGAATTACAGAAACCATTGAATTCACCATTATTAGCATTTCAATCGTTCTGGTCGGTTCTTAGAGCAACTCCATCAGATGGAGTAAATTTCATCCCCTATATGAAGTTATTGGGAGTGGAGTAAAAATATTTTCATCCCTAAAATACAACTTGCTCCAGCAGTTTCCCTATTTTCCTTCCCAACTCGTGAGTCTCAGAATGCCACATCATCTTCTCCTTTATAAAGTGAGTGGGTCCCACTGATAGGGGGTAGAGGAGAGGTTCCCTTTATAAAGGGGATGGAGAGGGAGTTTTAGTCCATGGAGAAAAAGAGGGAAGGGGATAGGGAGGGCTGCCGGAGAGGCTTTTTTTATCATCGATCCCCTATATCACTGTTTTTTGGTATTGGGGATGGGAAAGGGGAGCCGCTAAAGTTGCTCTTAGCCCTGAAAGCACAATGAAGCTGCAGCGACACCTATCAAAGGGGAATTCGAAGCCATCGATCGCCTCAGGGTTCATCTTCATGCCAAGGAATATGCCGTCGTCCATGCTCAGCGTCGGTTCGGCTGTCGTGGCAAAGTGAAGGGAGTTCTGGGAAGGCCTCGTCACCGCGGGTGGCCTCGCCGCGGCTCGTCGACACGTCGATGACTACTTCAAGGGGAGCTATGAGTTCTCCTGCACGACCACGCTGATCAATTTCCTCGCTAAGACTAGGGATGGCATGGACGGCGGCGGCGGTGTTTGCCACCCTGCGTCGGCGACGAGCAAGCGCAGGAGATGCTGGAGTGCATCGCGCCAAGAAAAGGATGGTCGCTCAAGCATTCTTCGGTATACCGGAGCATTTTGAGCCCGGCCCGGTCCGGCTTGTTGGCCCGGCCTGGGCCAGGTCCGTCCAGGAATCTTAATGGATGGGCGTGGGCAAAGATCTTGAAGCCCACGAAAATTTTTTTCTCTAACCCGACCCGAAATGCTGTTTTTATTTGTTTTACACTATAAAATGCGCGGGCGGCCCGCCAAGCCCAGGCCCGACCTGAGCCCGGCCCGAAAATTGAGGCCCGCCGCGTCTAGTGGGATGGTCATGAGTAGGATTTTTTCAACCCGAAATAACATAATTTTTTTCAGCCCGGCACGAAAAATGCTCAGGTCTACTCTCCAGGAGACGGAGCCGGGAATGAGATCGATGATCTGGCCGAGGAGTTCATCACGAGGTTCCATGAGCAGCTGAGGATGTAGAGGGTGGACGACCTACAGGTTGAGCACTAGACAAGGGTGTAGCGAACATGGCCTCATAAGCTATTAGTTTGAGTATGATTTTGGTGATTCATAACAACATGGTCAATGGGACTAACCATATTATTTAGCATGTCTTTGTAGACATTTCTAGGTCCCAAGGATGAAAAAATACCACATGCCAAATTGAGAAGATAGTCTATTTTTCAAGGGTAAAAAACAAGAAAGGAAGGAGAAAGAAAAGCCACCGTCCGATGAACCGACGTACCGTAGAAGCAAGTATCGGTGTACTTGGTACACTACGCAGAAGGCCAAATTGGATTAGCACCGTCGGATGAACCGACGGTTCATTTTGTAGTAGCGTTGGACGAGTTGCATAGGAGAAGGAGAGAAGACAGTAGCGTCGGATGAACCGACGGTCCACTGGGAAGGAACCGTCGGTCTATCTGATGACCACATTTGATCAAGACAGAGACACTCCAAGACGAAGCCTTAAGCACTGGATGAACCAACGGGTGTGCAGCGGTTCATCCGACGGTCGCGTGGAAGCTACCAGAGGTTTTGGCCGCGGGGTCTTCAACACCGGATAATCCGACGGTGCGTCGGAGCAGTTGTGTCAACGGTCATGTGCAATGGAGGGCAACGGCTAGTAGCATCGGATGAACCAATGCCCGGAAAAGTACATCGTCAGATCATCTGATGGTACTACTTTCAGCAGCTTTTAGCCAACAGCTAGTTTGATGCCTTTGGCTATTTATACCTCCTCCACCCGCCCATTTGAAGTTGCTGGATTGTGTGGAAGTGCAAGAGAGTGCAAGACACCTAGAAGATCATATCCAATCCATCCAAGTGCTTAATTGCTCATCCATAGACTTGCATATGCTTAGTGTATGTGCTTAGTGCTGGGCTTAGCTTAGAGCTGAGTGAGTGCAAGGTTGTGCCAACCTTGTGAGGTGATTCTTGAGTGAATCAAGGTGTACAAGGTTCGCCGGAAGCCTTAGGGCCTAAGTAGCTCACTTGGTAATCGTCATCGACCATCGGCTTGGTGTGTGTCGTATGGACCTCCCCGGGCCCACTACCTCGGTGGGTACCGGGACCGACTACTCGGTGGGCCCCCGGGACTACCGGCTTGCGCTACACGGCACTCGAAGGCGTGGAGCACAAGGGCAACACGGGGGTAGTACTCGGTTAGGACTGCGTACACGTTCCCGCACTTCGTATAGAGGTCTCCTAGACGTACTCGATTAGTACTCCTTCCCTACTCCGACTTGTAACCCCGCCTCCGGACTATATAAGGCGAGGCGAGGGACCGATCCCGGGATCACCTCATCCAATCTCATACAACCCACGGCGCACCATTGCACCATCGTGTAATCGTGCCCCATCAATCCGAGCTACGCGGCATACGGGACGTAGGGTATTACGCACCTCGCGGCCCGAACTGTCTAAATTGTGTGCCACGTGTCTCTTCCTTCGAGTTACCGATCTCGGCGAGTCACATTCATCTACTTCGGGTACTCCCCGTAGTAGGTTGCCGGTCCAAAACACCGACACGGTGGCGCGCCGGGTAGGGGCTCTCGCTCGAGATCACATGGCGAACTCGACGGCTTCCGTCCACATCAAGCCAAGCGTTGCCTTCAACCGCGGCGACACCTTCGTTTTCGGCGCACGGGTCCGCACCGCCGATGGCGCGGGCTCCTTCCCGCCGCGCGACCATGCGGCCCCAACCCGAAGACGAGGAGCCTCGTGACGCTTCCCGAAGTTGTCATAGGCGAACTCACCCAGCAAGTTCGGCGAGATTTCGCTCTTCGACCATCACGCCGACTTCGAGCTCGAGTCCGTCTCCAACTCGAACCCGACGTCGCCATGGGCCATCGCTTGCGAGCCGGCCGCTCGGCCATCGCGAGACGGCCCCCTCACCACGCCTACGCCCGTACGTGGCCCCCGCGTCCCCGGCCGGGCCCGCGCGAGGGGGCTCCCACTCCACGCCGGGCCGGCAAGGAGCCCGTAACCGAGTCCAACTCGGACTCCGACGCCATCCCCCACCACGACTCGGACTCCAGCCCTCTCTCCGAGTTCTACTCGAACCCGGACTACGAGTTCGACTTCGGGTCGGACCCTGAGGAGCCCGAGCCCGAAGATGACTCCTCTGAGCTTCCTTTGTCGGGGCCGGCCTGCGGGGCCGGTTATAAGATCGACGCCCGCCGGAAGATACGTCTGCCGGCCGGACCGCAAGCCTCGCCGACCCGACAAAGGAGGACTCACGCTACGTCGCCTACATCGACTCACTACCGTTCCAGGAGGGAACACCACGCGGCCCGGCCGACTCCAACACACCCACCGAGGTGGCGCCTTCGAGTCCGGCCTCGGCACTCCCGATCGTCAAGTCTTCATGGCTGCCGGCGACACCCCGGAACCTCGAGGCACGGCCGCGGACAAGTACACGGAGGACATCTCCGCGGATGAGCCGTCCGTCGATGCCCCTCGCGGACGAGACCGACGCCAACCGGGACGCCGGCGCGAACGTAACGAGAAGCGCAACGAACGACGCCGGCGGCTCAGAAACAACCTTCCCATCCGCAACCTTGCGGAAGCTCTCGAAGCGGTCGAGAGCAGAGTCCACACCACTCCTGAGCAATGCCTCATGTCGATCACAACGATCGCACGCCAGGCTCAGGGCATACGCGCTGGAGAGGTCATCGCCAAGCTCGGCCGAAGAAGCCTACTTCATGCGGGTCGACAAGAGAGTCAGCCAACCTCTCCCAGCTAAGCCTCGCGACAACGAAGCTACTAGTCGCGGCGGCCGACCCCGGTCCTAACCGTACTCGGGGCGACATCCCAGCCGACCCAAACCGTCGACGCTCCACCGCCGGCGGACCTTCACGACAAGAGCAAGGCAACCGAGAAGTCGTCCCCCACGGTGCTCCGGTCGGTGGCGGCGGCAACGACCCACGACGGCGGCAGCAGCCGACGGCGGCGGCTCCAACCGCCAACAAGAAAGCCGGAGGCGGCGGCGGCCCGCGGCGGCCGCGGCCACGCGCATAGCCACGCCTCCGTGCCTCTCATGGCGGGTACGATGCTCGCCGGAGGATCGAGGAGTTGCGGCGAAGAAGTCGACCACCGCCGCCGAAGGCGACGGCTTCCCCGCCTTCTCACCACGGCCGCAACCTCGCTCCTCCCCGACAAGTTCAAGCCTTTGGGGATCACCAAATACGACGCGAAGCAGATCCCATCCGGTGGCTCCGATGCTACACTCTCTCCATCGAGAACGGCGGCGGCAACAGCCGACACCAAGTGCCTCTACTTCCCCTTCGCTCGGACCAAGCCCCACTTACATGGCTCGAGTCGCCCGGACAAGCACTCGATCGACAAGTGGGACCACCGAAGGAACAGTTCACGAGCAACTTCGCGGGCGCCATGGGCCGCTCGGTACTCGCATGGACCTCGCCATGATCAAGCGAGAACAAGGCGAGACCCTCCGCAAGTACATGCGCCGTTTCTTCGACAAGCGCGCTACCGTCGTCGACGTCACCGACAAGGAGGTCATCGACCTCTTCCGGAGACGGTCTCTACCACCGTCGCACCTTCGAGGACTTCGGTCGTCGCCGCCCCAAGTCCATTCCCCACCTCAAGGACATGATCACGTCCGGGCGGACGAAGAGGACAAGGCTAACGCCAAGTACGACGCCATCCGCGGCAAGACAAAGCCGAACCGGGCGGCGGCGGCGCGGCAAAGAATGCAAACCAAGGCGGCCGCAACAACAACAACAACAACAACAACTTCTCGAGTTCCAACCGCAAGCGCAAGCCGGACAATACCGTCGCGGCTATCCGGGCCGCCCTCGCGAAAGGGAACTCGAAGAAGAACTCCGGCGGGTTCAAGGATCCGTCGAAGGAGAAGTGCCCGTGGCATCCGAACGGCAACCACACTACGGAGCGGTGCTACCAACTCGGGCATGCACTCAAGGATACGCCGGAGCCACCGCACCCTCACGACCAGAAGGGCAAGAAGAAGGACGGCGACAATGACGACTTCCAGGAACCCGAGAAGACCGTCAACGTCCTCTTCGGCGGACCGCCCGGCGGGCGGGAGCGAGAAGGCTACCCGTCGCAAAGTGATGTCCATCGAGCCAGCGGTCATGACCCCTCTCAGGTGGTCAGAAGTACCCATCACTTTCTCCCGCGCGGACCAGTGGACTAGCTTCTCCGAGCCGGGACGGTTCCCTCTCGTCCCGAAACCAACGGTGGCGGGTTCCAAGCTCAACAAGGTGCTCATCGACGGTGGAAGCGGGCTCAACGTCCTTTTCACCAAGACCTTGAAGAAGATGAACCTCGACGTCACCCCCATGCTCGACAAGAGCAAGCATGCCGTTCTACGGCATCGTCCCAAGCAACGTGGCTATCCCACTAGGCTCAGTGGTACTGCCAGTTACCTTCGGGGCGTCTCGGGATAACTACCGCACCGAGTACATCAAGTTCGAGGTTGCGGATTTCGAGACTTCCTACCATGCCATCCTCGGCAGACCGGCCATCGCCAAGTTCATGGCGGTGCCCCACTACACCTACTTGGTACTCAAGATGCCAAGTCCAGCCGGCGTACTCTCCCTCCCGGGGGACTTGAAGATCTCCCACGACTGCGACACAGAGGCCGTGGTGATCGCCTCAACAAACCAAGTACCCACCCCAACGATGGAGGTCTACGCCGCGTCGAAGAAGCTTGCCACGAGCGAACTCGACATCCCACAGAAGTCCGACGGGGCGCCAATAAGCCTCAGCCACCTGAGGAGGTACTCGTCAAGTCGGTCGACCTCGGAACAGGCGACCCCAGCAAGACCACCACCATCGGGGCCGGCCTCGACCCCAAATAGGAAGACGCGCTCATCAGCTTCCTTCGGGCTAACCGCGACATCTTCGCGTGGAAGCCAGCGGACATGCCGAGAGTGCCCGGGGAGCCGATCGAGCACGCGCCTCAACGTCGATCCAAAGGCCACCCCCAAGCGACAACACCTCCGACGCTTTGCCGACGACGGACGGGACGCCATCAAGAAGGAGCTTGCCAAATTACTCGCGGCCGGCTTCATCGGAGAAGTCTTCCATCCCGAGTGGCTCGCCAACCCCGTCCTCGTCCGCAAGAAGAACTCGAACGAGTGGAGGATGTGCGTCGACTACACCGACCTCAACAAGCACTCGCCCCAAGGACCCCTTCGGGTTGCCACGGATTGATCAATTCATCGACTCCACGGCGGGTCGTGACTCGCTCTGCTTCCTCGACCGCTACTCCGGTACCACCGGATCGCAATCAAGGAAGAAGACCAGGAGAAGACCGCGTTCATCACCCCGTTTGGCGCGTCATCGCTACACGACCATGTCATTCGGGTTGAAGAACGCCGGCGCTACATATCAACGGGCCATCCAGCTCGCTTCAAGCGGCAACTCAACAAGAACGTCGAGGCCTACGTGGATGACGTGGTTGTCAAAACCGGGACTCCGGTACCCTCATCGACGACCTTGAAGAGACCTTCGCATCACTACGCGAGTACCGCCGGGAAGCTCAACCCGAACAAGTGCGTTTTCGGCGTACCTTCGGGTAAACTACTCGGCTTCATCATCGCCCGGCGCGGCATTGAAGCCAACCCCGAGAAGATCTCCGCCATCACCAAGATGAAAGCTCCCACGAGCATCAAGGACGTCCGTAAGGCCGACGGGGTGCATGGCGGCGTTGAACGATTCATCTCGAGGCTAGGAGAACGGGGTCTCCCCTTCTTCAAACTTCTCAAGCATCACGAGAAGTTCGTGTGGACTCCGGAGGCGGATCAAGCCCTTGCCCGCCTCAAGGACTTCTTGTCAAAGCCGCCGGTCCTCACGGCTCCCTACAAGGGCGAGCGATTCTTGCTCTACCTTGCCGCGACTACTCACGTGGTCGCATCGCCATCGTTGTCGAGCGGCGGGGAAGACGACCACGCCTACCGGTCCGGGGCCGCCCGGCCTACTTCGTCGGCGAGGTTCTATCGAGTCCAAGGCTCGCTACCGGCCGTGCGGGAAGCTTCTCGTACGCTCTACTCATCACCTCGCGGAAGCTACGACACTACTTCTAGGAGTACTCGGTTTCCGTCGTCACCGACTACCCGCTCGGCGACATCCTGAGGAACCCGGACGCCACGGAAGAATCTCCAAGTGGGGTGTCGAGCTCGGCGCCCTCACCATCGACTTCAATCCACGCACCGCCATCAAGTCGCGGCGCTAGTCGACTTCATGGCGGAGTGGCGGGAGAACCAGCTACCTACTCCCACCGTGCGACCGAGCATTGGGTGATGTACTTTGACGGCTCACTCAACCTCGAGGGCGCAGCGCGAGGGTGCTCCTGATCTCTCCAACGGGCGAACAACTCAAGTACGTCCTGCAGATCTTCTGGAAGGTCTCGAACAATGAAGCCGAGTACGAAGCCCTGCTGCATGGGCTCCGCCTCGCGGCTTCACTTGGCATCAAGCGGCTACTGGTTTACGGCGACTCCGCAGTGGTCATCAACCAAGTCAACAAATCCTGGGACCGCAACAAGGAGAACATGGACGTCTACTGCCTAGAAGTCCGCAAGCTCGAGAACAAATTCTACGGTCTCGAGTTCCACCACATCGTCCGCGACAACAACGTCGCGGCGGACGTCCTCTCGAAGCTCGGATCCACCCGCGCCCAAGTACCCGCGGGCGTCTTCGTCCATGAGCTTCACGCGCCATCCATCCCGGAGCCGGCGCCACCGACCACCGCCCAGCCCCATCCACCGAGCCGGGCGGGAGGTCATGATGATCGACGTGGACCGGAGGCAACCCTTCATCAACTACCTCGGCCGAGCGAGAGGGTCCCCTCCGACAAGAACGCGGCCGAACAACTCGTCCGCCGCGCCAAGTCTTACGTTCTCGTCGGAGACAAGCTCTACAAGCGGGGCGCATCTTCGGAGTACTCATGAAGTGCGTCCCCCGCGAAGAAGGCAAGGACATCTTGGAGGAGATCCACAAGGGCATCCGCGGCAACCACGCGTCGTCACGCACGCTAGTCGCCAAAGCCTTCGCGGCGAGCCTTCTACCGGCCCACGCGCCCGGGCGATGCCGAAGAACTCGTCGAAGGTGCCAAGGATGTCGGTTCTTCGCCAAGCGGCAACACGTCCCGGCCTACAAGCTAATCACCATACCGCCAACCCGGCCCTTTGCCCGCCGGGGGCTCGACATGATTGGGCCACTACCAATCGCGCCGGGCGGATTCAATAGGGTGCGGTGGCCATCGACAAGTTCACCAAGTGGATCGAGGTCAAGCCGGTCACATGCCCCAAGGGCGACGAGTACTCGACTTCCCGGATGAACTCGTACACCGCTATGGGCTACCCCACCGCATCATCACGGACACGGGGTCCAACTTCAACAACCACCGAGTTTTGGGAGTACCGCGAGAACGCCGGGATCGACGTCGGATACGTCTCCGTCGCCCATCCACGGGCCAACGGACAAGTCGAGCACGCAAATGGGATGGTGCTCGACGCCCTCAAGAAGCGGCCGCACGACGCCGCTAACTCCAAAGGGGGCAAGTGGATCAAGGAACTACCCAACGCACTGCGGGGGGCCGCGGACCCAACCATCCAAGCCAACGGGGCAATCCCCCTACTTCCCCGGTCTACGGCTGCGAAGCCATCCTCCCCGCCGACGTCATATGGAACTCGCCGGCGGTGGAGCACTACGACGAAGGCGTCTCGGAAGACGACGCAGACGGGTTGATATCGACGGTCTCGAAGAGGCTCGGCCGCGCCGCCCTCGTCCAATCGGGCAAGATACCCGGAGGGTATCCGACGCTACCATGATCGCAACGTCAAGGAACGCTCCTTCAACATTGGAGATCTTGTCCTCCGCCGTATCCAGAACACGGAAGGACTTCACAAGCTCGCCTCCCCATGGGAAGGCCCCTTCACCGTGGCTAAGGTGACCGGCCGGGCTCCTACCGCCTCCAAACACTTGAAGGCGAAGAGGTCAACAACTCGTGGAACGTCGACCAACTCTGTCGATTCTACGCCTAGTCTCACGACTACTCCGGGGTTCAAGTCTACACGACTACATCAACACCCCTAGCCACAAGCGACCCGCCGGGTTCTGGCTTCAAGTCTCCGGACTACTCTCCTCCGAGTCCGGCCCCGTGCGGCTACCTACGGACCCTGGGCTACGACGAGCGTCAAGGACTCTAGCAGCGGTCTATCAAGAGACCACATTCCAAGATCCAGCCCCACGGCTACCTACGGATCCGCGATCCGGCCCTCCACGGCTACCTACGGATCACCGACCGCAAGCGGCTACCCGCTCCGGCGCCACTTAGGCGTTAGCGGCCTCCGGTCCGAGCGACTACTTGTAATTACGACCCCGGCCACCCGGGTGTACCTCTTCGCAATAAAGCTTGATTTTTTATCAACTTGTTTACCGCCTTGCTCCCTACGATGGGACCACTAAAGCCGAGTACTACTACTCGCACCTACTCCACGATGGGCGCTCCGCACTGCGAGATCGCGGTTACGAGTACTCATTGCCGGAACAACTTCATTTCATTGATACATGAAAAGTTCATTACAACCGTCTCCTGTACAATTATGGCTACTAAGCTATCTATGCAGAGCTACTGGAGGTTCAACTTTTCGGCTACTCGCTCCGCGATGGGAGCCATCTCGCTCCAACAGCCTCTCGCGTCATCGCTCATCCGAGCAGTTGGCGGCTACCCCGCCGGCAACCACCTCCACTGGAGCCTTCGGGAAGTACGACTTCATGAAGGCTAGTACTTGCTTCGGGATTGACTTCGCCATGTGCTTGACGTAGGCGGCCAGCCGGCTTGGCGCTTCACGAAGTCGATCCGCCAGAGGAGCGATCTTGGGGCCGCCCGGGTGCGGCACCAGCAGCCTCGCGATCGGAAGGGCAGCCTCCTCAAGGTCCTTCAGCTGGGCTCGGAGCGCCTCGCAATCTTCGTTCAACTTCTGCAAAGATTTGTAGCAGTTGACGAGATCCCGATCAGATGCAATTCGCAGCTCCATGTGCTTCTCGCACTCGAAGGCGAGCTCCTTGTAGTCGAGCTCAAGTACCGGTGGGCTTCCGCTCCCGTAGAAGAGGTTCTTCATGCTAACCTCCGAGGCCTTCGGTGCTCCACCGGCCCTCGAGTTCGCAAACACAAAGAACGGGTCGAGCCTTGACGACTTCCAACAAGTACCCGACAAGTCAAGAGGCATACCTTTGTTCTTGTTGCGGAGGCCCTTGTTCTTCCGCACCAGTCATCACCCTTCGCTGCAGGCTCCATCACATCGTTGTGATACTTGGCGAAGGCGGCGTCGAGCTTCGAGCGCATCGCGGCCGCGTGCTTCCGCGACTTCACGAGTCGCTCCTCCGGGGCTTCGGCTCGAAGCACGGTGTCGCCGTAGCCTTGCGGCATGTTTGACTTCTCGCGGGATCGCTCCGCGACGTCCCGCACAAGACAAGATCAAGTCAAGCGCAGTACTCTACGCGAAGGATGGACTACTCGGGAAGCTACGACTACGTACCTTCATCCACCGGCTCGGCTCGTCGCATCGCCTCCCGGTGCTTTGCGCCAACATCGCCGGCTCGACAAGATCGTCGGCCGGCGGCTCAATCCCGCCACGGCTACTCGACGTAGCCTCCGTCATCGGCGCCGAGCGGATCGGCTCCGCGTCTTGGATCTCGGGGGATCGGACCGCCACTTCCAGGGCAACCCCTGGCGACGTGGTAGCCGCTTCTCCCCCGGCAGACTTCTCGACGACTTCACCCTCGCGCTCGGGGGCTCCTTCCGCGGCCTCCGGGACCTCTGGTGTCAACTCCCGCATGGGTACCCCTGCAGGGATGTCACCTCCTTCAGCGCCTGTCAACAAGGAACACGCGCATCAGTGCCTACGACTACTCATCCTGGAGTTCTGCAGCTTCAAGAAGGGTGCTCACCTTCGACTATGGCCGCCTCGCGCGGCCGGCGCTCGGCGGCCGGGGGCTCGGTCACGGCTTGGGCCTCGGGAGTGGGCTCCTCGACGGGCAGCACGGCCTCTCCCGCCCGCCGTGTCGCGGGTCGTTCCCCGTCCCGCCTCGGATCCGTGGATTTTCTCGCACAAGTATTCACAAAAAGCTCGTCGGGCAATCGTCAACTACCGCAACGAGTACTACTCATGAGGACGTGGTACTTACAAGTTCGACCGGACGATAGTCACGGCCGGAGCTCCGAGGATGCCGGCGATGTCAACCGTCCACCTTCGGCGGGCGTCTCTTCTTCCGCCTCCTCGGCCACCGCCTCCTCCACGGTGGCGGCCGGCCGCGCGGATGTCTTCGCGTCCCTATGGCTTCCATCTCTCGCAACGGCGGCGGCCGCGGGTACTCTGCTCTCCACCGGAGTAGGGGGCTGGCGCTCCAGCTGCGCCAGAAGATCTTCGACAGTGAGGGCCGGACTTCGGCTTCCCCGCCGGTTCCCCCACCGTGGGCCACATGCCCTCGTCGCCCTCCTCTACGGCTCCGTTGGCGGCACCTCCCGCACACAAGGACGACTACTCGTCAGCACCGTACTCGATCACCGGGTACTCGACTACTCGCTCAAGATGACTTACCTCCGGAGGCGTGGTCTCCGAGACCTTCATCTTCTTCGCCACCCGCTTCTTGGTGGGGTTGCGCGGCTTCCTCGGCGGCGCGGCAAGGCTAGCCTCCGGGGCCAGCCGGAGGGTCTTGGATGAGTGGCACGTGAGGCAAGCTCCGGACGGCTAAACCTCGACCGCAACCGGAAGCGATCCCTGCGGCGTCTCCTCGTCTTTTTCGTCATCGGAGGTATCCTCCACGATGACGGGATCGTCGTCTTCTCCAACGACGCGGCGCTCCTTCACCTTCCCCTCCGCCGGGATCTCGATCCCGCTTGGCGGTGGCCGCGGCTCGGAGACAAACCGTTTCACATCATCCCGCGCAAAAGACACAAGGCGTCGCAACTCGCTACAAGTGCCTACTACTCGACGGGGGGGTCGCTACTCACCTCGTTGGGCGGGCGCGCGGCGGAATACTCCTCGACGAGGCACGCCGTGTACTCCGCATGTCCTTGAAGATGCGCGACAACCTCTCGATGATGCCGTTGTCATCCAACTCGCCCCCCGGCATCCGCGACGTGTCGTCATCGCCGGTGTACTCGAAGCCCAACGTATCCCTCGCCATCAGCGGCTGGATCCGGCGCTTCATGAAACTGAAGGCCACATGTTCGGCCCTCAGTCCAGCTTCTCTGAGCACCCGGATGCGCGCTAGCGCCTCGGGAGCCGGATCCCCTCCCCGCATGGTGGGCTCGTGTTCCACCACTCCCGATGCCCGGGCGGCCGTCCGCTCGGCTCGGCGCAGCCCGGGTGGTGGTTGGTGATGTAGAACCACCGCGTTTTCCGGTCCGTGTTGGAGTCCACGAGCTTGTACGCCTGTGCACGGTCCGCGGCGTCCTCCCTCGACCGGATCCCGCGCTCCCCCAACTACTGCGGGGTTGGAAGCACTGGGCTGCGGCTTCACGCGGAAGAACTTCCGGAAGAGCACCCAGTGCGGCTTGATTCCAAGGAAGGCCTCGCAGAAGTGGACGAAGACCGACGTGTGGAAGATGCCATTGGGGTTCAAATTGAGGTACTCGACGCCGTAGTACCCGAGCAGCCCCTTGAAGAAGTCACTTGCTGGGAGCGCAAGCCCGCGCTCCACGAAGCGCGAGAACATCGGGATCTCGTCCTCCGCCTTCTCCATCGGATACGGATCTCCCGCGACGGATCTCCACATGTCGACTTCTTTCTCCCCGATGAACCCGTCGTTCAACGGGGTCGGCGCAGTCCTCCGTCTTGACCTTCGACTTTTTCCACTCGCGGCTCGGATCAGCGCGCGGTGGAGACATGGGCGGCGCCGCATCTGTGGCGGCCGCGGCGGCCTCTGCACGGCTCCTCTTTTTCCCGCCGGCCTTGGACGTCTTCGACGGCGATGGCTTCATCCTCCAAGTACAAGGAGTCTTCACTCGCATCCGCTTGGGGGCTACCCTAAACCCTTCGGGCGGCGATGCGCTCGGATCTACTACGGCGGCAGCAGGCGCTGGAGTGGATCTACTTCAAGTTTCAAACGGAAATGACTGCGGCTCGCTTGGGGTGAAAACCCTAAGGGTTTCGGCTTCTATTTATAAGCCAAATCGCCTCCGCAACGGGCGGTTGGATAAGTCCACGCGCGGCTGACTCAGCGCCAGCGCGTGACTCTTCGCATTCTACTAGTCGACGTGCCTCACCTCGGGGGCTCGGCTACTTCTACTCGACTACCTGGGACGCGGCTAGTCTCAAGAGCATCTCGAGACACATTCTCCAAGAAGACCCTTCAATTCGAGAGGAAGTACTCGACTCAAGGCTCGGGGCTCCGTGCCACGTGTCCTTCGGTTTTTTCTCTCCGGATTTTTCGGGATTTTCTTGCCAAGAATTCAGATGGATCCTCAGCCAGAGCCCGCGGCTCGAGGCTCGGGGGCTACTCCATGTGGATTGCGGTTCGCAAATCGCATTTCCACGGCGGCTTCGGCTTCAAGACAAGACAGCATTTCTTGAGGATTTTCGAAGGCGTATTTCAAGGACGCTTGGGACTACTTGAGAAGACTTCAAGATTGCTCAAATTTCAGCCGGAGTACATTCCGGCCTCGGGATGCTTCGACTACTCTTGAGGACTTTTGGCTTGTAGCACTCGGGGACGCTTGAGGACTACTCGTTAAGGCCGTCAAGACTACCGGAAGCTATCCTTCTCAACTACAAAGTACTCGGGGGCTTGTCGTATGGACCTCCCCGGGCCCACTACCTCGGTGGGTACCGGGACCGACTACTCGGTGGGCCCCCGGGACTACCGGCTTGCGCTACACGGCACCGAAGGCGTGGAGCACAAGGGCAACACAGGGGTAGTACTCGGTTGGGACTCGTACACGTTCCGCACCGTATAGAGGTCTCCTAGACGTACTCGATTAGTACTCCTTCCCTACTCCGACTTGTAACCCCGCCTCCCGACTATATAAGGCGAGGCGAGGGACCGATCCCAGGATCACCTCATCCAATCTCATACAACCCACGGCGCACCATTGCACCATCGTGTAATCGTGCCCCATCAATCCGAGCTACGCAAAGCATACGAGACGTAGGGTATTACGCACCTCGCGGCCCGAACCTCGTCTAAATTGTGTGCCACGTGTCTCTTCCTTCGAGTTAACGATCTCGGCGAGTCACATTCATCTACTTCGGGTACTCCCCGTAGTAGGTTGCCGGTCCAAAACACCGACGAGTGTGGAGTGGCGAAGACACTTTGTGCGGGGGACGTAGAGACCCCCTTCCTTGGTGGAGAAGCTCCTTAGTGGAGGCGCCATCAAGGTGACCAAGTGAGCTTGGCGAGTGCCTAAGTGGCAAGCCTTTGTGGCGAGTCAAGTGGTGCTCTTGGGAGAGACTTGGTGACCGGGAAGCAATACTCTTGTGTGAGTGCTTCAACAACGTCGACTACGGGTGGCTTAGTGCCTACTGATACCACGGGATAAATTGCGTGTCAAGAGTTTGCTTCCTCTCATCCCCTTTTCGTTTCCGCATTTACTCTATTGCAATCCTTGCTTGCCTTTACTTTTCTAGAGTAGTATCTTGCTAGGATTAGCTATGGGTTGCAAAACTTGTTTTGGGATGGGAGTTTCACACTAGAACAACCCTAGTTGCACATCTAGATAATATGTTCTAGTTTACCTTTGCGTGAAATTAGTGAAGCCATAGGTCAAGGTTTTAAGAGTGCCTAATTCACCCCCTCCCCCTCTTAGGCTACGAGCATCTGATTCCTTATAAAGGGATCAACTTCACCTGGCGAGCTCTGTTTTAGAGTATATTTCAGTGTTTCTTTTTTAACAAAATACTGTTTCAGTGTTCCTTATGTCGTAGATAAAGATGGCAACGGGCGCCAAATACCCGCGTACCAGCGGGCAGAAACCCGATGGGCGCGGATACGGGCGTCATTCCTCGCCCGCGGGCGTGGGCACAACATTAAACCCAGCGGATAGCTATTCGCAGGCAAAGAAATTTGCTATCCTCACCCGCATACCCGCCAGACCCACTATGACATGTGGGTCCCACATATAACTATGTATATATACACAATCCTAGGGTTTCCTTCCTCAGTTCCCACTTCCACCCCGTCCCGCGCGGCCGCCCCCGCCCCCCCCCGGCTCGCCGCCCCCGTCTTCCCCCCTCTCGCGAGTCGCGACTCGCGCGCGTGCCCACGCTCCACGCCTCCGCCGCAAGCCCGCGAGGGCGGAGGGTCGCCCCTGCTCCACCGCCCACCGACCCTCTAAGTCCCAGCACTCCCTTGTCCCTTCGTACCGCCCGCAAGTACCACAGTACGACACCAAGGTGAGTTCAACTTCAATTTGCATTTGTGCTCTTAGAATAGATAGGTAGGCCTACTAGTCAGAGTTGTGATTTATGATTTGTTAAATTTCTAGACATGCAGACTCCCAACTCCCAAGCGCAAGCCTCTGTTCCTATGTAGATGCAGATGGCCATGAGGATATACGATTTGGAGATTTCGAAGGGAGAGGGCAAAGAAAGTGTTCCTCATTTGGAGTCGAAGTGAAAGAAAATACTAATTTGCAATGGATTACTTGTTATTCATCTTGTATTGAATTCTTATATGTGTTTTCTGTGTGAAAGATTGAATGGAGTTGTAGAGTACTGGCGGGCACACGGGCGCACCCGCGGGCATGTGATGCACGCGGGTGGAGGGCACAGGTGTGATTCTCAGCCCGTTGCGGGTGGTGGGCGTGGGCACAGGCATGGACTTTTGCTCGCGGGTGCGGGTGTAGGAACCTTGTATCCGCGGGCATTTTACCCACTGCCATCTTTAGTCGTAGAGGCGGACCCTGGCTGGTCCTCACGTCGCCGGCGTCTCCAGGTACGTAGGCGTTCGCTAGCCGATCATCGGACCTCCTCTATTAATCATCCTTCATTTTCTCCTTCAAAATGAAATATGTTTTCATGGTCATCGAGATTCTCTACTATATATTTACTTCTCTTGTATTTATCATCTTCCATATTTCTCCTTCATCTCAACAACTAGGGCCCACACGTCCTTTATATCCCCTCCCTCTCTACCCCCACCCACCCACCTACCTACCCCATCCTCCCTCTCCCCTGCACCATGGCACGCCAGCCCCTTCCCTTGCTCCCTCCGCCGCCCAAGCCTCCCCTGTTCCGGCCACCCCACCTCCACAAGCTCCTCCGTCGGAGGCAACAACCCTCCCTCTGAGCTCCAAGCCGACGTGAACAGATCCCTCCTCTCCTCCATTCGCTCCCTCACCGACGCAGATGAATCCGCGTGGCTCAAGCTCCCGGGCACGAAGGTGGAGCGGCTGCAGGCAGGCGTTGGAGGCGATGGTGGGTTCGGGCGCATGGTGAGAACCAAGCAGGGGAGCTCCTCTTGGCGGCGAGGGAGAAGCAGGGGGTGGTCCGTGCCGGGACGCCACTGCGCTCCTGCTCCCTCGTCGCGCGCTCCTCCACCCTCCCTTGCTCTTCCTTCGCGACGAGCGGTGCCAGCTTCCTCCCGCTCCGCTCCTCGGTTCCTCCGCCGTGCTCGGATTGGTTCAAGCGGCGGCGGTGGCGCGAGGATTCTCCAACATGGTGGAGCTACCTGCAACGAGCACGGCGTAGGTGAGGACGGGCGTGGAGCACAGGAGCAGCGCACGGCCTCTCGAGCTCCGCCTCCGTGCTCACCTCGGATGCAGGGGAGCTCTACCTCACCGACTGCGGGTTAGCTCCACTCTGTCGGCCCTCCCCCCCCTCCATCTTCTCCCCTGGCGGATCTCGCAGATCTCCCCAGACTGACGACGGGATGCGGCGTGCTAGCAGCCTGTGCAGCGACACGGATGAGGGTACCATCGGCTCGGTCTGACTGTGCGCGTGGAGGCTCCGAGGCACGGGGCAACAGCCTCCAGTGCGGTGGAGGAGCAGGGCTCCCAAACCCGCGTCCTCACCGGCCGCCGCATCTCGTCGCAGGGCGGTGTGGTGGGGAACAACGGTTCCAAGCAAGGGCACGAGGCTGTTTGGGACAGCAGCAGCGGGATTTTGGTGGGCCGCATAGCATGGAGGAGGCCTCCATCACGTCAAATTTGGAGGAAGTGGGGCGATGCCTTTTTCTCGTCGCTCCTGCAAGATGCCGCTGCGGGAAAACCTTACGAATAAAGGCCCCAGTGTGTGTGGTCTCACGATCGCCCGTAGACGGCGACGGAACTACTGACCATGGGGTTCTCGACGACGGCGACGGTAGGGGGTTTAGCTAGATGCGTGCTTTGACCAAGTCAAGTTTTACACTACGTCCATCTTTAAATATATGATGTTTATGACAAACAAATTAGTTTAAAAATAAACTAATTATCATGTCCTAAACATCATATATTTAAGAACTGAAGCGTCCCCTCATCAGAGGTGACTAAATGTGACACAAATACCAGTCCTAGGACGCTGGTAACACATTTATTACAACGAGTGGATCGCCTTTTACATCACGGCGACGCGAGAGGGCACGGAAGTGCCAACACTACAAGGAACAACACAAACGCTAACGACCACACTACGATAGCAAAGGCTTCCAAAGCCTCATCGAGTACCACACCATGGAAGCTCTCGTGGAGGCCCCGGGTACACCGGCACGGTTGGGTGTAGGGCGACGACCTACTCGACGTCTTCGGGAACGAAATCGGGATCCTCCTCCGAAAACGAGTTAGTTAAACAAGGGTGAGCACATACGTACTCAATAAGTCCAACCCCACCCACGGAGGGGCTTATAAGCAGATCAAGCACATGATATAAATAACAAGGAACAGGTTAAGGTTTATTTGCAAACTCATTTTCTCATGCAGGGGTTCATTTTCAAAAAGGTTTTCGCAAACCAGTTTTATAACCAAAGTGACTCAGTTGTTTTAAGAAGACCACTGTGGAACTACCGGACTCCCCGTCCGCAGTAGCCCAGGCACACAGCCACACACTTAACCCGGAAAACAACTCACACCAGAAAACTTCCAAACCCAAACACTAGTTTTTGTGACCACACCGTGACTCGTCCAATACCGTGGACATGGCTATTCGAATAGGTTTGACACTCTGCAGAGGTTGTACAACTTTACCCACAAGTAGGGTATCGTCACACGGACACCTTAGTGCCAGTGCGGATCCTATCAAATCCATTACGCACCTTAGCTAACCCTACAAGCCATCACGGAAGCAACCAAGGGGTTATCCAACATAACCAGGGCGTACCCACACAGAGCGTACCCCTACTCCTTGGTCTCCGCCGCTCACCCGCACACCAGATGGCAAGTAGATTAACTAGTGGGGCTTATGCTAAGCCGTTGCCACATACAACGATCGAGTGGTTGTACGATGATTTGGGTTAGGTGAGATGTCACGCAACCCGGTCCTTAATCGACAAGATGGACAACTCCCAACATGCTCAACCACACAGGTACGAGCTCACCCAAACTCCTGACACACACGTCCATCCCGTCTACCCAGTTCTTTACTCATTTTCCGAAATATCCCATTCCCATTTTTAAAGCACTCACACATTTTTAAAGCAATCATTTAGGCCAAACAAAGGTCAATCATAGCAATCGGGGTGGTCGTCCTACCATGTTTTGCAAGAAAATAGTATGCAATTTATAAAACGGTTATAAGGTTATGTTTATAAAACTAGGACCAAAGCATGCATCAAAGGATGAGATTGAACTTGCCGTCTTCGAAGTCTTCGGGGAGTTCCGGCTCGGCGTTCGGGTTCTCGGGCTCCCGCTCGCGGTAGTCGGCTCCAAACTCCGACTCGGGGTACCTTCCTTCGTTTACTTCGTCGGCTATAGCGCACACACAGGCAAGCATGCAATCAATATAAGCACACACAATTTCTCCGGCTGAGCTCGAGGAAGGTAATTACATAAAATAGGGAAATAAATATTATGTAGGGGGTTTTGTGTGAAGGATGGGTGGTGGTATACCCGGTACGGGTGTGAAGAAGTTTGGGCGCGATTTGGATTAAAATTGTGCATGAAATGACGGGTTAAAGGAGGTGTTTAGGGTTAATTAGGGGCCTGTTAGTATTTTATTTTAAAAGAAAAGGGCCTAATTATAATATTTAAACCTAGCGGGGGTGTTACTAAATAGTCCAGGGGTATAATTGTAATGGGATTGGGTTGTTTTTGTGGTTTAATTTAAAGCATAGGGTCTGTTTTGAAAGAAAAGAGTAAGAGAATAGAGGGGGTCGGTTTTGGAGAAGTGGAAAAATGGCAGGGGGTATGGGCAAAACAACCATCTTCTTCCTCCCTCACTCACGATACAGAGACGCAGAAGACAGGGAGGCCGGCCGGTGGAGGGGAGAGGGGCGCCGGCGACCCGGGCCATGGGGGTGGCCGGGAAGTGGGGCAAAACGAAGAGGAGGTCGAGGGCAACTCATTCCGCTCCTCACCTTGGTCGGGGACCGGGCCGTGGAGGGAGATCGACGGTGGCGGGCGGTCCGCAACCCGAACGGCACGGGCGGCGCCGGTGGTGGAAATGGAGAGATCGGGGAGGAGGGGGAATTGGTCGTGGAGGTGCGGGACGAGGTGGGGGAGCCGGTCCGGCCCTTTTATAGGCGCGGGAAGGTCGGTTCGGTGAAGATATTTGAGCTTCGAGAGCTTCGATGGCCGTCAATGGTAGTGGGGAGAAAAATATCCCGGCATTGACTCACCCGGTGAGGCTTCGGGGGACCGGGGTGTTGTTGGATGTGATGCGTCGTGCAGGTTCGCCGTGGAGGGGGGAAAGGAGTACGGTGGTGGCGTGTCCAGGCGAGCATCACTTTAATGAAGGTCGCCGATTTCCTGTGGGGGGCGTTGCTGCTCCTGCCGCAGGCGCGGGCCAGCCCCGAGCGTGTTGTCTTGGTGATGCAGGAGAGAGGGGGCGGCGCCGACCGCGGGAGGGGCGCGGGCAGGGGGGTGGTCGCGGCCCCTAGGGTCGCGCGCGCGAGGGAGGGCGGTCGCGGCCTGGTTCGGCCGAAGGAGGAAGAAGGGGGAAAGAAAAAGGAGGAAAAAGAAAAAGGAGAAAAGAGAAAAAGAAAAGGAAAAAAGGAAAAAAATAAATAGGCAAAAATAGAAGAAAAATAGAAAAGAGAATTAGAAAATTAGGAGAAATTCCTAAGAAAAATTAGGAGAAGGGTTTTGTCGGGTTTCCGCTTTTTCCGGCGTCCGCGGGATTTTTGGGACGGCGGGACCGCGGCGTGCGCCGGATTCCCGGTGTGGTGGTCGACCGTGGTGCCGGGGCGTCACGCGACGGGCGACGGCCCGAGCGCAAGTGGTGCCGGCGGGATTCGCGGCACACCCGCCGAGGGTGAGAGAGGGGGAGGACGACCGGGGTTCCGAAGGGGGTAAATGAGCTCAGCGCGAAAGTTTTGAAAACACGTGTGATTTATTAGGTGATTTGTTAGGAGCTGAAAACGCGGGCGTTACAAACCTACCCCACTTAAAATGAATCTTGCCCTCGAGATTCGGCTAGGTTTCGAATAGGTGGGGAAACTTTTTCTTCAACGCGTCCTCTCGTTCCCATGTGGCTTCTTCTTCTCCGTGTCTGCTCCATTGGACTCTGCACACCCGTACTTCTGATGTTCTTGTTCTTTTGACCACTGTGTCCAAAATCTTGACGGGCACTTCCTAGTACTTAAGGTCTGGCTGTAGATCGATGGTCTCTACCGGTACTCGCTTTTCTTCGAGGACCTTCAAACATCTGCGTAGCTGGGAGACATGAAACACTGGGTGTATATTTGACATCTCTTCTGGTAGCTCCAACCGGTACGCTACTTCTCCGACCCTCTTCAGTACTTTATACGGTCCAATGTACCGAGGGGCCAACTTTCCGTGCACTTGAAATCTCCGAGTCCCTCGGATAGGTGAAACCTTGAGGTAAGAGAAATCTCCAGGATTGAAGCTTGCTTCACGCCTCTTCTTGTCTGCATAGCTCTTCTATCAGGATTGGACGGCTTTCAACTTTTCTCGGATGTCGGCTACTCGCTCCTCGGCTTCCTTTATAAGTGCGGGCCCAACCAGGGCACGTTCTCCCACTTCTGACCACATCAGGGGTGTCCTACATTTCCTCCCATATAAGGCTTCAAACGGTGACATTCCTAGGATTGCTTGATAGCCGTTGTTGTAGGAGAATTCCGCATACGGTAGGCTTTGTTCCCGCCTTTGCCATAGGTGAGGACACGTACTCTCAACATGTCTTCCGGAATTTGGTTTACACTTTCGGTCCGTCCATCCGTATGCGGGTGATACGCCGAGCCGGGAGTCCAGCTTGGTACCCATGGCTTTATGCAAGCTTTTCCAAAATCTAGAGGTGAACTGGGTCCCTCTATCTGAGACTATCCTGCTAGGCACTCCATGCAGTTTCACTATGTTTTCTATGTAGAGTTTTGCCAACTTCTCTCCTCCATAATTGGTCCGTACGGGTAGAAAGTGAGCGACTTTAGTGAGTCGGTCCACTATCACCCATATGGAATCATGTCCCTTCTGAGTCTTTGGCAAACCTACTACAAAGTCCATGCCTATTTCGTCCCATTTCCATACTGGGATTGGTAAGGGCTGCAACGATCCCGCGAGTTTCGGTGCTCGCCTTTAATCCTTTGACAAGTATCACAGTGGGCGACGAACCGGGCAATGTCTGCTTTCATTCCGTTCCACCAATACTTCTGTTTTAAGTCTATATACATCTTGGTGGATCCTGGGTGAATGGAATATGCCGAGTTGTGGGCCTCATCCCTGATGGTCCGTCGGAAATCTCCGCCTTCGTGCACGCATATCCTATTCTTATACCACAAGTGTGCCTTGGTCATCCACTCTAAAGTCGTGGGCCTTATTCTCTCCCCGTATGCTTGCGGATCTTCATCGATTCTCATCGGTCTCCTGGGCCTTCTGGATCTTCTCCTCTAGGGTAGGCTGAACACTCAGTTGGCGGACGTAGCCTTGGGGGACAATGTGCACGTTGAGTCGTGCCATCTCCTCTTGCAACTGGGTACTCTTGGGTGCTGCCTTCTCGTAGGATTTTCGGCTTAGGGCATCTGCTACTACATTGGCTTTCCCTGGGTGGTAGTGAATTTCTAGGTTATAATTCTTGACTAACTATTGCCACCTTCTTTGCCTTAGGTTCAGGTCGGGTTGGGTGAAGATGTACTTTAGGCTCTTGTGGTCGTTATAGATCTCGCACTTATTCCCAATCAGGTAGTGTCTCCAAATCTTAAGTGCATGCACTACGGCTGCAAACTCCAAATCATGGGTGGGATAATTCTGCTCGTGGGGTTTGAGCTGGCGGGAAGCATATGCCACTACATTCCCGTCTTGCATGAGAACACATCCCAACCCTTGTCGGGACGCGTCGCAATATACGACAAAATCCCGTTGAATGTCTGGCAAGGTCAGCACTGGGGCTGTGGTCAATCTTCTCTTCAACTCCTGGAAACTTTTCTCGCATGACTCGGTCCAGTTGAACTTCTTATCCTTCTTGAGCAACTCTGCATGGGCCGGGCAATCTTGGAAAATCCTTCAATAAACCTCCGATAGTACCCTGCTAAACCAAGAAAGCTTCTAATCTCGCTCACATTGGTCGGTTGTTGCCAGTTGGAGGCTGTTTCAACTTTCCCGAGGTCTACTGCTACTCCTTCCGCAGTCAGAATATGCCCGAGGAAAGATATTTTCTCCAGCCAGAACTCACACTTGCTGAACTTAGCGTACAGGCTTGTGTGCCCTCAATTTCCCGGCAAAGACTACTCGAAGATGCTGCTCATGTTCTTCCACACTCTTGGAGTAAACAAGTATGTCATCAATGAAGACTACGACAAACTTGTCCAGCTCTTCCATGAACACCTTATTCATGAGGTTCATGAAATACGCTGGTGCGTTGGTGAGTCCAAAGGACATCACTGTGAACTCATACTGCCCGTAACGGGTGACAAAGGTGGTCTTGGGGATGTCACTTTCCCTAATCTTGAGTTGGTGGTACCCTGACCTTAGATCCACCTTCGAAAAATACTTGGCTCCTTTGAGCTGGTCGAATAGATCATCTATTCTGGGGAGAGGGTACTTGTTTTTGATAGTGACCTCGTTCAGCGAGCGGTAGTCCACGCACATCCCCATGCTCTTATCCTTCATTTCCACGAAAAGCACTGGGGCTCCCCATGGTGATGAGCTTGGTCTGATGAACCCGCTTCGCCGGGAGTTCTCCTAGTCGCTTCTTCAATTCTCGCCAACTCGGGGGCTGCCATCCTATAGGGTCTCTTGGCTATGGGAGAGGTTCCGGGAATAAGGTCGATGACGAACTCTATATCCCTATCTGGTGGCATTCCGGGGAGTTCTTCGGGGAACACATTTGGGTATTCTCGCACTACTGGGACATCCTCTATGGACTTGGCTTCCATGTTGAAAACCATTATGTCTGGCCTGTGTCCTCAGGTGTGGCAGGTCACTTGTATTCCGTTTGGGTTGGTTAGGTGTACTACTTTATCGGCGCAACTTATAAGGCCATGGTGTTGGCTTAACCAATCCATCCCAAGGATCACATCTATTCCCTTGGACTTCAGTACTACCAGGCTGCTAGGAACTCTACCCCACTTAAAATGATCCTTACCCGGGGGCATCCCAGTTGACACTTGATGTCACCTCCGGGCGTTCGAGTTAATAGGGGTGCTTTTAGTAGTACTGTGGGTATGCTATGCTTTTCCACAAAACTTGAGGATATGAATGAGTGCGATGCTCCTGAATCAAATAATATGGTTGCCAAGACTGAGCTGACCAGGAACTCACCGAGCACTACGCCTTGTGCTTCTTGAGCCTCCTGTGCGTTGATGTGGTTGACGCGGGCTCGTCCATAAGACTGTTGGGGCTGCCTCATCTGCTGGTTGCTTCGTTATTGTTGCCGAAGTTGTTGTTACTACGCACCGACATGCGGTTGGCTCCAGACACGAGTGGCCTTGGCTCATTCACCGAGTTGGAGTAGGTGGAAGCGGTTGGCTTCTTGGCATATGGGCGCTGGAAATGAAGTGTCCTGGCCTCTCTCAGCGGTTGAAACACACCCGGGAGTTGTTGTTGTTGGCGGTGACCTGGCTGGTGTGCTCTGTGGGGGCTTCATGGTGTTCTGGTTGTTGTAGGGCTTGAACTGGGTTCTGGGGCCTTGCGAGCCCGTGGCTTGGGATTGGGTTCTGTACTGCATGGGAGCTTGGAATCTGGACACGGGGTGTCCGAAGCTTCTCTGCCTCTAGGAGTGCTCTTGCTGTTTGGCCTTGTGCTCCATGAACTTGCGCTTGTTCTCTTTCTTTTCTTCTGCCCTCGCTCTCTCTGTGAGTATGGCCATGTTCATGAGGGTGTTGAAATCCGGTAGATCCGAGGGGCGGGGTCCTCGGTCCGAGTCAATCCCTTTTTGAACATCTCTTATTTCTTGGAGTCCTTGTCCACTTCTTCGGGGCATAACGAGCCGGCTCTATGAACCGGTAAGTGTACTCCTCCACGGACATGTTTCCCCGGCGGAGTTCACGGAACTCATCCGCCTTTCGTTCGGTGTGGCCTCCGGGGTGTGGTAGCACCGAAACTCTTCCACGAACTCATCCCAGGTGATGGCGGAGGGATCCTTGGGCTGCTGCACAGTAGTTCTCCCACCAGGCTAGGGTTGTCCCGGTGAGCTGGTGAGTTGCCAAGAGAACCTTGTCTCGGTCCTCACAGTTGAAGGGCTCCAGTTCCCTTAGAATGGCTCTCAGCCAGTCATCAGCATCCAAGGGATTCACCGACCTGCCAAAAGTGGGTGGCTTCGTCTTGAGGAACTCTATCAGCTTCTCATTCATGCACAGAACTCGGGGCCTTGTGTGACAACCCCACCCGAGATATTTTCGTACTATCGCCTAAACCACTCCATTTGGTCATTAAGAAATAGTAAAGAAGCATCCCGTTAAGTGTTGCCGGGTTTACACCAGGTAAATCACTCGGGAACACAGAGAGGATCGAACGAATGCATTAAAACTCCCACGAAGGAGAGTCCAGAGTGCCTTACAAATTATCCATCACATCCCTGCGGGGTCATTATTACAAACATAGTTCTTTGACATGAAAGTAAAAGGTTCAGAGTTTTATTTCAGACAGCGGAAGATAACTAACGATACGATCACACCACAGGAGGCATGTCCATGATGCAATCATTATTCGTCATCCACCCATTCCAGCTCCCAGCCGGGCGGAAGTTCTCCGGGCCACACATCAGATGCATTACCTGGAACAACATTTATAAAGCAAGACTGAGTATACTAATACTCAGCAAGACTTACCCGTCTAAAAGAAAGACTTTACCTCTAATCATGCACGGCTTTTGGCTAGTGGGTTTGTTTGCCAAAAAGCTACTAAGTCGTGAATCCTTACTTTCACGTTTTAGCTCAAGTTCTAGTAGAAGTAATCCTTTCTAGGTAAGCAACTATTGCAACCAAAGTTGTACAAACAATTAATGAAAGCAATAATCTCCACGAAGTTCCATCATAAGGGATATCATGGCCAGTCGGGTAAGTAGTCTCAGATGACGGTGAGAGGCTGTCAATCGATTGATTCAAAACCTTGCAAGGTGGACCTAAACACACGGGAGGTGCCCTCACTAAGAGTTCACCAACCAGGTTGTTCCCGTCATTCTTCGGTTTGGGGATAATAGCTCACAGTCTTAAGTACAAGGTTTATCTGGGCTACGCCACTAAGGTCACCCAGCCTCACGCATGCACTCGAATGGCGAGCCCGGGGCCGCAACCCTAAGGGTAGTGATAGTAAAACCCCGTACCGCCTCATTTAGGTACTAGGCTTACCGTGCCCATTTCCGACAAGTGTTTAGTACGTTCAAACACTTAGCCCATGAAGCCATTGGACCGGAGCCCAAATCCCATGCTCTTACCACATGAGCAATCCATTTAATCAATATGGTGATTCCATAAAGGAGATCCTATTCTCGCGAGTGACGAACATCACTCGACTTGTACCGGATCCTTAAGCATAGCAACTAGCGACCTAACATGCTAGTAAAAGATCATAGGTACTTATGGATCATGCAACTAGGGTTTAATTTCAACTCCTGAACGTAAATGCACATACAATAACAAGAAGTACATACAGAAGTTTTAAAGAAACACAGGGGTTAATGAATAAACCGGGGCTTGCCTTCGTCAGCACAAGCAGACACACAAACTTCTGGACTTTGGCCCGGGTCTTGCTCTACGGTCACATATTGCACGTCTCCTCCAGCTCCCTCGTCCTCGTCAGCCGGCACAAGCGTATAGCTACCGTCGAGGACTTCTACACGGGGAATGCCATGCAGGGGTTAGGAGTGTAATTAATTTAAATTAATTCACAAACAGTAGCAACAACCACTAGGAGTATATGGTTGGCCATATTCACCTTAACAAAAGTATTTACACATTCCTCCTTTTAAAAGAATTAAACCAAGGCCTATTTAGCCTACCCTTTTAAGGTGATTGTGTGCTCATCTATTAAAGAATTAATTAATTTAACAACAAACAGCAAGGCCATTATATTCCTAGCACCAAGTTACTTTTCCTAACACTTATTCTTAAGGCATGCACTAGAGATAGTGATTTTCCTTATTTTTCCTTCTCTAGATTATTCTAGTTTTGAGCTTCTCATGCATAACCAAAACATACAAGCTGATCCAGCAACCCCCACTGATCCTACTGACCAGGAGGCATACATGGACAGCAAGCAAAGGTTTTTAGCACCAAGGATTTCAATATACCAAAATTGGAGCATTCCTAGTTAGCATAAAAGGGATAATGCATATGTAAATAAATAGCACAGCAATGAGTCCCATCTTTCTCCTACACATATGCTGGTCCAAAACAAGCTTAAAGAACTAACAAACAAACATATAGCCTTCATGAAACATGCTACACCTATTTATGATTAAAAACAAGCATAAATAAGGGAATAATATTTATAACAGAGATAAAATCATGGTAAATTCACCCAAGGTGCTTTTTATCATAACAAGACTATAGCCAGAAGTTGGGCTCAGAAATAATTATATTTGGAGCTACAAAATCATCTAAGAAAATTTTCCAATATCACAAAATAATTTATTCAGGAAGATCCCTTCAGTAACTTTGTGCAAATTTTCGCACAGAGTCTAGGCACACTAGTGATCACAACATATCAAAAATACAGCTCAAAAGCTTGGGTGGATTTTGCAGAAACACTAATCTAAGCATTTCACATTCCTATTTTTCAAGCAAAAACTAAATCTCAAAATTATATACATATTCGGACAAAGTTGTAGTTCTTGTCACACTTAGCATAGCAAAATTGGGTTTGCTATTTTTGGATTTTTCTACGATTTTTAATCGATTTTACAAGGTGCTGGACTCAAACACAAAACTGGGAACAATCTTTTTACGCCAGGGACCTTAGAACTTTTGAAATCTTCACAACTATACCCTTGGGTCTTCCCCCCTCGGGCCCGACGGCGGGAACCGGCTCGCCGGCGGCGAGGTAGGGCTCGGCCACGCAAACAAGCAAGGGGGATCTTCGATTAGGCTTACCAGCTACCGATTGGCGGCGGTGGATCGGCCGGTGGGGACTCCGGCGAGCGGCGGCGGCGGAGCGGCGGCGGCGCGCCCACGGAAGTTCGACGGTGGTGAGGGAAAGGGCTCTGTCTCAACCACGTGCTGCCCAGAAGCTTCCATGTGACCCGGGGAAGGTACCGTGCGGGCCACGGGGGCTTGGAGAAGTGGCAGAGGAGAGAGCTCGACGGCGGCGGTCCGGCGGCGGCCGCGGAGGCTCGGACTCCGGCGAAAGGGTGGCTCAGTGTGATCAACACGTGGCTCGAGGAGGTGTTGTTGTTCATAGGGAAGGGCTGAGGCTCACTGGTGCGCGAGGAAATCGAGCGGAGCACGATGCTCACCGAGCGGCGGCAATGGCGGACGGTGGCGGCTCGGGCAGGCACGCATGCGCGCGAGGGACGACGAGGACCGACTTATAAGCGCGCGGGAAGGTCGGTTGGTAGGAACGTGACGGGCCACTAGACCGCGTAGGGGAGTCGAGGGCATGGCCGGCGATGTGCGCCGCTCCGGCGGCCAATGGCACGCCGCGGACGGTGCGTCGGCCGGCGGATTCGCGCCACCCGGCCCCGCCACTTGCCACGGACGGCACGCACGGGTGCTCGCCGGCGCCGCGCATTGACCGGCGGTCACACCGGCGCCTCGACGTGCGCACCCAAAGCGGGTACGCGCGCGTACGGCGGTGGCCGACGTGGCCGCGCGCGACGTCGCGCTCTGGACGCGTTCCGGCGCTCTGGGTGCAAAAGTATTTCAGGGTTCGATTTTCCAAATTGTTTTTCTCTAGTTTTCCAAACTAAACTGCACCTTAGCATCTGAAGCAAAGTTGGAGATTAGGCATCCCTCTACAACTTTCACAAAGGCTTGCAGGGGTTTTGTCCAAGAAATGAAGCATGAACGCCATGCCAACATGGCTAAAAACTCGGCGCCAGTGAACAGGAGTAGGACACCTCCCAAGGCTTGTTTCACCAAGAATTCTTCCAAATTTCAAATGCCACTCAAGAGCAAAGTTGTGTCCCCCAACAATCTGCACATTTTTCTCTTTGGGTGGTTTTGAAGTGTTTAGGGAAATTTTGGAGAACGCGCCAAAGTTCTAGAATGGCATCAGGGGGTTAAGAGAACAAAAGGGGTTTTGAGCTAGGGTTTTGACCAAGGGTTGACCTATGGTCATCAAGGTGATTTATAGAGGTGATTAAGTGGATTGTGAGCACAATTTGATAATGAGCAAAAACACGGGGTGTTACACCTTGGGCGGTTGACGGCGTTGAAAATGTCCTCCATCAGTACAGTCTGATTGGCCAAAACTTGTGCCAGTTCAATGGGAGGGGGTGGCGGTGGCAGGACAACGTTCTCTCCTCCATCTTCGCCTTGGTTTACTTCCTGATCGTTAAGACGCTCCCTTCGATCGGCTTGCGATCCTTCAGCGTCCACCCGACCGGAGCCTTGGTGGGTCCTAGCAGGGCGCCTGGAAACCATCTGTAAAGGAGCGGGTTTTCTAAGAGATCTAGCTTTTATGTGATGTTTAAGTGGATTATATCAGATTTCTTTTTGAAAAAGGCAGGGTCTACTCCTGCCGGCAAGCACACAACATGCACATAGCAAACAAGTAAGCACAGACAAGTTTTTATTACAACAAGTGAGGAGGATACATCCCGACTATGCGACTGACACTACGCGGATACACTACACGACTCAGTACGACAAGAGCTAAGGGTACGACTCTAAACTCGGACCAGTCACGGCTTCAAACCCTGGGTCAAGGCAACAAGGGTATGTTACTCGCGGGGAGAGCCTTCTTCCGGGGTTGAGTGCACTTCCAGCGGAATGAGCAGCTCGTCGTCGTCCTCGCCCTCGGGATTTCCATTCCCTTGGGGCTGAGCTGCAACTTCCGCGGTTGCTGCTGCCGGTGGTTCGGTGACTACCGGTGGTGCTGGCGGGGCTTCAATAGTTCCTCCCCATCCTACAAGGGGTGTTCCAAGCAGGACTTGAGCTTCTCCAATGGCTGGAACGGGTGTTCCGCTGTTGGTCCATTCTTGCATGCGTTGGTCTTGGATCCACCTGAGGCTTTCATGGGCAACAGCTTCACTGCTTATGGCGGCTGCGGTCCTTGCTTCAGCTTGAGCCACTCGGACTTGGTGCATCCTTACTATGACTTCAGCTTGCTCGGCCTGACTGATTTGCTCCCTCAAGAGCTTGGCCTGGTCATTGAAGAGTTTGTCCAGGGAGACAAGGTAGGTAACTATGTGGTACAGCAGGTCTTCTTGGTGGCGGTGTCGTTCCAGGTTTCTCATGCGGGCCTGCCAGACTGGGGTTCGATGGCGGGAGGAAAATACATCATTGGTGTGGGGACAAGGTGTTCCTCGTAGATCCGGCACAGGTAGCGGAGGGCTTTTCTGAGGGCCAAAGGATAGGTGTCTCGGTGTCGAAAACCTATGGCGGTCACGCGCCACGGCTCGATGTTGGTGTGGCGATTGCTTCTAGCGACGGAGAGGACCGCCCTACAGCGAAGAGTGCCGAGTTGCTCGTACTCTCTGCTGTAGTACCTAGGGCGCTCAGTGATACTGAGGCGCTCCAGGGAGTTGATAACAAGGCGAGCAAAACCAGGCTCCTCCTGGCACACGCCTTGGGTCCATCCGTCTTCCGCCATCTGAAAACAAGGGTAGAGTTGAACAAATGGTGCGCGGGGGTAGGGTACAAAAGATAGATAGTTTTATTTAGCAACACGGTTGGGTTACACTCCTCCGTTCCATTCCGGGTTAGCCATCTGGAATCAGGAAAGGATCAAGGTAAGGATTTGGGAAAAGATGAGCTCAGCAAAGGAAAGGTTAAAGAGGGGGCCAGAGGAGGTCTCGTATCCTAGGGGTCGCGTCCTATGGCCAACCTACGGCTCTGATACCACCTGAAGCGTCCCCTCATCAGAGGTGACTAAATGTGACACAAATACCAGTCCCAAGAGATTGGTAACACATTTATTACAACAGGTGGATCAGTCTTTTAAATCATGGCGACGCAGAGGGCACGGAAGTGCCAACGCTACAAGGAACAACACAAACGCTAACGACCACACTACGATAGCAAAGGCTTCCAAAGCCTCATCAGAGTACCACACCATGGAAGCTCTCTGTGGAGGCCCTGCGTACACTGGCACGGTTGGGTGTAGGGCAGCGACCTACTCGACGTCTTTGGGAACGAAATCGGGATCCTCCTCTGAAAACAGTTAGTTAAAGAAGGGTGAGCACATATGTACTCAACAAGTCCAAACCCACCCACAGAGGGGCTTATAAGCAGATCAAGCACATGATATAAATAACAAGGAACAGGTTAAGGTTTATTTGCAAACTCATTTTCTCATGCAGGGGTTCATTTTCAAAAAGGTTTTCGCAAACCAGTTTTATAACCAAAGTGACTCAGTTATTTTAAGAAGACCACTGTGGAACTACCGGACTCCCCGTCCACAGTAGCCCAGGCACACAGCCACACACTTAACCCGGAAAACAACTCACACCAGAAAACTTCCCAAACCCAAACACTAGTTTTTGTGACCACACCGTGACTCGTCCAATACCGTGGACACGGCTATTCGAATAGGTTTGACACTCTGCAGAGGTTGTACAACTTTACCCACAAGTAGGGTACCGTCACACGGACACCTTAGTGCCGGTGCGGATCCTATCAAATCCATTACGCACCTTAGCTAACCCTACAAGCCATCACGGAAGCAACCAAGGGGTTATCCCACATAACCAGGGCGTACCTCACACAGAGCGTACCCCTGCTCCTTGGTCTCCCGCCGCTCACCCGCACACCAGATGGCAAGTAGATTAACTAGTGGGGTTTATGCTAAGCCGTTGCCACATACAACGGTCGAGTGGTTGTACGATGATTTGGGTCAGGTGAGATGTCACGCAACCCGGTCCTTAATCGACAAGATGGACAACTCCCAACATGCTCAACCACACAGTACGAGCTCACCCATACTCCTGACACACACGTCCATCCCGTCTACCCAGTTCTTTACTCATTTTCCGAAATATCCCATTCCCATTTTTAAAGCACTCACGCATTTTTAAAGCAATCATTTAGGCCAAACAAAGGTCAATCATAGCAATCAGGAGTGGCTATCCTACCATGTTTTTGCAGTAAAATAGTATGCAATTTATAAAACGGCAATAGGGTTATGTTTATAAAACTAGGACCAAAGCATGCATCAAAGGATGAGATTGAACTTGCTGTCTTCGAAGTCTTCGGGGAGTTCCGGCTCGGCGTTCGGGATCTCGGGCTCCCCGCTCGCGTAGTCGGCTCCAAACTCCGGCTCGAGTTACCTTCCTTCGTTTACTTCGTCGGCTATAGCGCGCACACACACGAGCAAGCATGCAATCAATATAAGCACACACAATTTCTTCAAAGTCGAGCTCGAGGAAGGTAATTAAATAAAATAGGGAAATTAATATTATGTAGGGGGTTTTGTGTGAAGGATGGGTGGCGGTATACCCGGTACGGGTGTGAAGAAGTTTGGGCGCGATTTGGATTAAAATTGCGCATGAAATGACGGGTTAAAGGAGATGTTTAGGGTTAATTAGGGGCCTGTTAGTATTTTATTTTAAAAGAAAAGGACCTAATTATAATATTTAAACCTAGCGGGGGTGTTACTAAATAGTGCAGGGGCATAATTGTAAAGGGACAGGGTTGTTTTGTGGTTTAATTTAAAGCATATGGTCTGTTTTGAAAGAAAAGAGTGAGAGAATAGAGGGAGGTCGGTTTTGGAGAAGTGGAAAAAGGGCAGGGGGTATGGGCAAAACAACCATCTTCTTCCTCCCTCCCTCACAATACAGGGGCGCAGAAGACAGGGAGGCCGTCCGGTGGAGGGGGAGAGGAGCGCGGCGACCGGGCCATGGGGGCGGCCGGGAAGTGGGGCAAAACGAAGAGGAGGTCGAGGGCAACTCATTCCGCTCCTCACCTTGGTCGGGGACGGACTGTGGAGGGAGATCGATGGCGACGGGCGTTCTGCAACCCGGAACGGCACGGGCGGCGCTGGTGGTGGCAATGGAGAGCTCGGGGAGGAGGGGGAATTGGTCGTGGAGGTGCGGGACGAGGTGGGGAGCCGGTCCGACCCTTTTATAGGCGCGGGAAGGTCGGTTCGGTGAAGATATTTGAGCTCCAGGAGCTTCGATGGCCGTCAATGGCGGTGGGGAGAAAAATATCCTCGCATTGACTCACTGGCGAGGCTTCGGGGGACTGGGTGCTGTTGGATGTGATGCGTCGTGCATGTTCACTGTGGAGGGGGGAAAGGAGTACGGTGGTGGCATGTCCGGGCGAGCATCACTTTAATGGAGGTCGCCGATTTCCTGTGGGGGGGCGCCGCTGCCCGCGCGCGGCGCGGGCCAGCCCCGGGTGTGTTGTCTTGGTGATGCAGGAGAGAGGGGGCGGTGGCCGACTGCGAGGAGGGGTGCGCGGGGGGGGTGGTCGCGGCCCCTAGGGTCGCGCGCGTGAGGGGGGGGTCGCGACTTGGGGGTCGCGGCCTAGTTCGGCCGAAGGAGGAAGAAGGGGGGAAGGGAGAAGGAGGAAAAAGAAAAAGGAGAAAAGAGAAAAAGAAAAGGAAAAAAGGAAAAAAATAAATAGGCAAAAATAGAAGAAAAATAGAAAAGAGAATTAGAAAATTAGGAGAAATTCCTAAGAAAAATTAGGAGAGGGGTTTTGTGGGTTTTCCGGTTTTTCGGGCGTCCGCGGGATTTTTGGGACGGCGGTGATGGCGAGGCGGACCGGCCGGCGGGACCGCGACGTGCGCGGGATTTTCGGCGTGGTGGCCGACCGCGGTGCCGGGGCGTCACGCGACGGGCGACGGCCGAGCGCAGGCGGTGCCGGCGGGATTCGCGGCACGCGCGCCGAGGGTGAGAGAGGGGAGGACGACCGGGGTTCCGAAGGGGGTAAATGAGCTCAGCGGGAGTTTTGAAAACACGCGTGATTTATTAGGTGATTTATTAGGAGCTGAAAACGCGGGCGTTACAAGAACTGAGGGAGTAGTTTGTTTGCCTACGTCCTATCAGTGGTCAACATGTAACAAATATTTCCGATGCTGGAAAAGTACCTTTTCCATATCCTACTTAACAATTATTCGGAGTCGGAACAAATAGTGTTGCATACTCCATCATTCCAAATTGCATGTCGTGTTGACTCTAGATTCATAGATATTATTATACACATAGAAAAACCAATGCACCTATAAAACCCAAAGTGATATATAATTTGAAATGGAGGAAATATATGAATACGAATCGATCTTTATGGAATATATAAGATGAGTTTAACGCGGATAGTGTTGATCATGAATACTTTGTAGATTTTTGAACTATTTTTTTAGATTGAGTAAAAGAGACAATATATTTGCCACACTCATTGTGATCATTGCGTCATTTCATTGGTCCACAATCCAACTTACAATAACGGTGTCGTTCTCGAATAAATAATTCAGCAATAAGCCTAGTATCTTATGGACACTCAAATACACTACAAATTAAATAGAAGAATTGATAGTTGTAAAAAGACACGTGCCCTATTAGTTTTAGTATTGATTAATTTGGAGTTGCAAAAAACACTATATTTTAAAACTCTGTGAATCCTCTCAAATTTGGAAGCTTTACTTGATGTATACATTAATCAAATTCTCACATACTTGAAAATTTATAAAAAGGAAATCCCATCATTTGTTAGTAATTGGATGTATGATCATACTTTTATTTTTGGAGATTTTCATGTTGTCATATGATTTTGAAAGTAATTTTTAAAATAGAGGAAAATAGGTAACTGCTACAGTAACCTTATTGTCACTAGTGCTGTCGGGGACGAAATTGAGCCGATTAGGATAGTTTAGGGGCTGAATTAGACTTTTTGATAGTTCAGGGACCGAATTGAGCCGAGCAGCATAATTTAGGGACTAAATTGGACGTTTTTATAGTTCAAAGACCTAACTGATCCTAGCAGCATAGTTGAAGGACCATTTTGGCTATTACGACAAAAGTTTTATACAAGGCTTCACAGTAACATGGAAGATGATTTCTAAGAGATTGCTTATTACTTCTTTCATTCTAAATTGTAGATCGTTTTATTTTTCATAGGTTCATACCATATATCAAGTACATTAGAAAAATTATGCACTTATAAAATCAAAATCTAAATTGAACAAAATGCAATGAAGTTTACAATAGATAAACATTTTGATGACTTTGATGTAATTCAGTCTCGCAGGTTGCACTGCAGTGAAACTAAAGTTTGCTCTTTTAACCACTATACATGCTTACCATTAGGTTCTATATCGCAAAATTGTTGACTTTTGAATTATATGAACGACAATACTATCAAGGCATACCAATAACATATCCACAAGGGAAAAATCGAATACTATTGGCGTTTCCAAAAAAAAATATGCAAATGGCACGACATACTTTGTTGCAAAAGTTGATATTCAAAGTCAATCTAGTTCAATTCATATGAACATAAAAAACTTCAGAGTACACTAGCGGACAGTTTTTTCCATTTTCAACATTTGTGCTATTCACCATACACGCGACTAATATAAAGTTAGAATAACCACAACCTGCCACGGTAGAAATGCTCGAGAACGGAGCAATCTACCATGTACGGAAAGGGGAAAATAATATACCCGTACACCCCTTTTTTTTAAAAAAAAAATCCTTTGAGTGGACCGCAGCCGCCGACACGTGGGTACCGTAGAGCCCTTCGGGCACGTGCCTGGGCTTGCACGCAGAGGCAGCTCGTCTCTGCAGCCAACTGCAGAGGAGCCAATCGCTATTTTTTCGAGCCTCAAAATCAAAGACGAAGACGCATGTAATCGAGACGAGCCAAAGCATAAAAGATGGTCATTTGGTCCGACGATGGAATAGTTGAACCACGCGTTATGCTTACGCAGACCTGACAAGTGACAAGCAGCAGAGCAACACAGTACACCCTACAAAAATTCTAACTACTTTGTCCTCGGAAAAGTACTAAAGCAAAGCAAACAACAAAGGCATAAAAGATAAATCAACACAGTAACGACAATGGAATAACAGCAATCCTGAATTTTAATTCACTGCAATTCTCAACATTATACTTTTTTTGTCTACAAGGAACCACAGCGAACAGACACAAACTTATTAAGTTCAGGGAAAAACAATGTATCTTTAACCTTTAACTTACCATGTCAAAACGGAATAACCTGCCATCAAAAGTGCTCAAACTTAGAAACTTTTGCCTCGCTAAGTTCTCTGCTCTAAACGAATAAATAAGGTACCCGTTCACTCTAGGTTTTTCATCTATAACTCCTGGCAGAGTATCACACTCGGGGTGTCCAAAACTTCATTAGCTTACGCTCTGTCTCTACCGACGACCTCCAGGCTTCCTTGCAGCTGGAGCTTGTTCGTCCTCGTCAGATTCAACATCTCCATACTGCCAGATCCGCAGCCGTTCCTTCTTTGCTTTCTCCTGGAACTGCTCCAGGTTCTGGAGAGCAGTCTTCCTCTCCCTAGTGTCCCACCTCTTGCTTCTTTCAAGCCTGGCAAGCCCTTCCTGAAGATACAGGCAGAGTACGTAATGTTAGAAATGAACATACCACCTCCTCCATACCCATAAAAGTTTAGGACAACGACACAATATCCAAAGTACAACTTTGACTTCTTATTTTTATAAAAATATTTATTAAAAACTAACATATGTATACTTTAATGAAAGTATTTTGCAAGACAAATATATTCATGTAGTTTCCACATTTTCAAACTCAACTTAAAAGTTATTTATGATTTATATTCCCAATGTTTGTCTGAATTTGTCCGAAACAACTTGATTTATGAGTCTGGAGGGAGTATATATAATTCTGGCCTGGCCATAATACAGTTATTAACACAGCTTTGCAAGAAATTGATTACATTGTCCATCAGAAAATGAACGTGTTATTTGTGATGAGTAGTGTTTTAGATAGATTTTGTGCTGAGTAGTTAGAAGCATATGTCCATTGGCATTTTTGCACAGCATATGGACTAGTTTGCAAGCAGCTGTCTGGCTTCATAAAGTAGGAATACCAAATATGAGCAGAAATAGGAATGAAAGTAGGAATGAATGGATTCAACTATGGTTTGCAACTGCGATGTTCTAGATTTAGCTGGCAAATCACAAATGAAATGCAGATAACTAATATATGATGTTTCTTGTTTCCATTCAAGGGTCAAATGAATGTTGCTTGTGTTAGCTTAAACGGTTCAATATTTCAAAACAAACTAAATGTCATGCTATGCAGTACACTAAAAGACTAGCTGAAAATAAAGCGGTAAATAGCGCAAACCTCAAGCATGGTAGCATTTATGCTGCTTTCTGTCTCTGCGTCAACAAGAGTAACAATGAGAACATTTCCAGTCCCTTGTCCTTTTGATTTCCCCCCAGAAGTATCACGGTCTTCGATCATTGCCCGGTATTGCTTAGAGCTGCTGAGCAAACATTCGCTTAGATACTCTGCTGCTTCCTGACCAAAATCATCCTCTAGAGTGGGCACTTTTATGAAAGCTAGGCTGCATAGCTGAGCAAGAGCAGGAGACGAGGAAACTGATGGGTCCACAGGCCGTAAACGACTGTAGGGAACCACCTCTTGGTTGCCATAATCAATATAGAATACTTCAAACTTGTCGTCTGGAGATTCTACAGCACGAGGTCCATTCACAATCTGTGCGAGGCATAAGGACTTAGTATTGAAAATTGCTAGAACTACCAGAAGCTAATAATGACAATTTGTGCAGAGTCCAAAACTAAGGTACGATATAAGACCATTCAAAAATAAACATGATAGACTTAACAAATTGGGCATGTGGTGTCATAAGTTGGTTAGAACAGACATCATGGGAACAAGGACAAGATTATTAGGTCCTAAATTTGTTAGATACCATGAGGACACTTCCCTAGTTGCTAATAGATGAAGCAAAATGCCAACAAGGTGCCTACCAAACAGACCTTAGGTTATGGGTTAATTTTAGAATCACCAAACTTACCATGAGGACAAGCTTATTAGGTCCTAAATTTGTCACATACCATGAGGACAATTCCCTAGTTGCTAATGTGCAATGTTCTGATATAACTTCTCCAAGAAGTGGCTAATAGATGAAGCAAAATGCCATCAACAAGGTGCCTACCATACAGACCAAAACTTGTAGGTTTTGGGTTATTAGTATAGAATCACTAAACTTTAACTGGTCATAGAGGAAAAGAAACTTCAGTAGGTCCTAGTGTATAATCTACTAGGACACATTTCAACTACGACCTTGGCCCATAAAAACTAGTGATTTCATCATACATGCTCAGTAAATCTACACATACCATAGCTCTGTTCCAGGAGTTGTCAAGGCTAAATTGTGCAAGGACGATCTCTCCCTTCACAGGATTAAAAGCACCAATGACTGGCGCATCTTTAAGTTTTAAAGATGCAAGCTGCTGTTGAATTGAAGCCACTCTCTGGTCACCAACTGTCTGAACATAAAACTTGCCACCACCAAGAACTTCCGTGACAACAACCTAAGAGTCAAGAAGTTAGATTTCCCTGGTATAAATGTAGTGTATGTTTCAATAATATCTTTCATAGTCAAACCTTGAGAATTTCCTTCTGTTTAGATTCAGGTGTGGATCCGTTGGAAGCTTGTTCACCTTCGACATAGTTCTCCCATATCTTGAAAAGTGAGGTGTCAGTTCTTGCTTTCCCTTTTGTACACCAGAGGAGAAAAAAATAAAGGATTACCTTGAGTTTTTGTTGCTTAGCAGACTGCTCAGCTCTCATTAGAACATGAGCATCTGAGATCCTATCCAAGCCAAATGAACTCAGCTTGGCCAGCCCAGCTTCCAAAAGTACAGAGCCCATGTTGGTCTTGGACTCCCACAACGAACCTATGAATGTTCCTGTTCTATCAACTGCTTCAACTTCTATCTGCGTGAATCACTTGCATCCTTCAGAAACAGAAAATAGGGAAATGGAAGAGCAAAACGGAGACAAATAAAGTTTTACCTCCACATCACGTTGTAATATTCTTCTCCTCATCAAGGCAATAGCTTCATCTGAATATGGCTCACCTTTACCAGGACACCGAACACCAGATAATGAGAGGGCAATACTGCAAGTCTCCTTTGGAATTGTTAGTTTGAATCGATGGCCGCTAAAAACATATTCAACAATGGCAGAATGCCTTCTGTTCCTCTGCAAGAAGGGAAGGAAATCTTTGGCTTTCTTCGCAGATACCTAACCACATAAAAACCACACTGATAGGTTAATCATGGTGCATGATAAAGTTAAATCAAGCTAATGGAAGAAAAGAAGATGACTTGCCGTTGTTAAATCTGTTATGTGCATCACAGGAGATTCTTTTTGAGAATGCACTCCTTTCTTTGCTTTCTCAGCCCGTGATTCAGCTGCTAACAAAGCATCATAATAGTGTGACCTTTCCTCATAATCCCTGTGTTTAGATGTCTTAGCAAAGCCTCTTGAGAGCAAAAGTTCAGCAATATTAACTCCAGGTTGGCTGGCAGAGCTCGGAGCAGAAGATACGTCTTCTCCATCAGCTTGTGAAGTTGAACCCAGAAAAACTGAACCATAATCTAAAACTCTGGTATCAGCCACATTGGTTGTGGGAGCAGCATTCTGTCCGTCCACAGTGCTGATCCTTCGAGAGTATTCCATTTCAACAGCCACCTGAAGTTAGAGAGGGGTAAAACTCAACCAGTCTTCAACTAGAGAACATTTTTTAGGCAATTAATTAACTTCATCAAGATACAGGCCAATCTACTTACTTGCTTGCCAATCAACCTTGTGCGCAAGAACTCCTTAGCTTCACGAGCAAAGTTTTCAGGCTTCTCATCCCTACGAGCATTGCCCAGCTTAGGAGCTCTAATGCTTGAGAGATTAATCCGACGTTCAGCTGAAGGACTACCATATGGAGCAGCATCATCAGCTACAATAATGCAATCTCCACTCACAACCTCTACCACCTGCGAAGAGATCAGCATGAAAGAAACAATTTAAAATCATGCAATTTTGTGAACCATGATGAATACACGTATTATTGAAAACGAAAGACGGACTTTTCCAGTAAATTTCTGGTCATGGATGGGCTTTGAGTTTGTCACCGGTGGCTTAAAGCCTGTCCAGATTCTCAACTGATCCTTTTTAGCCTTAAGTTCAGCATTCTTCAGCTTTATTTTGACTTCAACATCAAGCATATTAGCACTCCACTCTACATACTTTGCAAGACCCTGTAAGAGAGAGGTTAGCACATAGATCTTTAATGCAGTCACATTCAACAATGTGATGATAGTTGGCACATAATTTTTTATGCGTTCAGATATAACATTTAATGTAAGAACTTGATGCTGCCTGCTACCATGATACTCAAAAGAATAATATGAATATAAATAATTGGTCATACATTTTCGACAAGCTCAAGGGCCAAGTCCTTTGCAGTCTCTCCATCAGGGTAGTACACAGAGCCAATTATATTACCAAAGCTGTCTGTGCCTTCCACCACAATACGCACCTAGAATTTTTTTTACAAGGAAAAATTAGGCTAACTAACACATTAAACTCTTCATGCCAAGGAGAGGAAGATAGAAACACAGATGAGATTTCTTACATCTCTGTTGAGAACCCTAGTCTCTGTAAAATGCTTGGCTTCTCTTCCAAACCTATCTGGTGGAATTTCAGCAGGAGCTGTAGATGCAGCAAGTCTTTGTGCTGTAGTCAGTTGAGCAGGTGCACCCTCAGAATCTTCACCATTTGCGCCATTAGCAGTACCATCCGTTTCAGCAACAACAGTAGGTGTCGATGAGCGCCTCCCCATGGATGGAGCCTAAATTTATTTCAAATTAAAATCTACCTTATACTCGTGAAAGAAAACAACATCAAATTATGATAAGCATACCTGTACTCCAGCAACATATATCTGCACAAACTGGAAACTAGGGAGCAAGTACACACGAACGGTGCTGCCATCACGAACTTGTTCAACAATGGCCTCCAAACTCTTGCCTTTATTTGCAACCGCAAAACCCTTTGCATCAAAACCACTTGCTTCACCAATTGCAGATGGTGGAAGATCTCTTATTGACTCTTCAGCAGCACCAGGTTCCTGAAATTGTATATAAGATGCGTACAACAGCAAAATCATGAAAAGCACTCATCTTGTGCAATACAAAAGAAGTAGGGCGCAGAAATGAAAAATTGCAAACCTTGCTCCAACGACCAACACCCTGCTGTTTGGCAACTTCCTCCAACCTCAGCAACTCAGTAAGGTATGGATTCTGCTCACCTCCCTTGGGTCCTTGCTCCTTTACCTGATTAAGCAAATAGAAGAAATCAGTAACACATCTAATACAATAAATAAAGAAACTAAAAAAGGTAAAATGGTTCTTACCCTCGCCCATCCAGCAGAGACTACTGAGTATGCAACATTCTTATCACCAAGATAAACAGTACCAAACTCGCGCCCAATATTAGGAGCTGTATAATCCACTCTGAATGTGACCTCCTACAACAGCAGATTATAATTTTACATTGTCCAAAAAAGGAACTTATGTATACAATGAATTATACTTGTCGTGTGAGTTCAGAAAATAAATAAAGCTCAAATGTAGCACCTTCCCAATGCAAAGCTTTCTCAGAAACTCTCTGCTTTCCCATGCAAAGGGCTCATCCACTCCACCACGGCGAGCCTAAAACGCCATGAACTTTTGATGTTAATTAGGAAGCCAAAAATGAAAAACTTCATGAACGAGTGGAATATCAAGAAGCTACAATTGACGCAAGTAAATATTCCTAGGTTGGAAGTTCAAACCAATGACTTGCACCAAATTAAAATTAAGGTTCAAGTCAAACGGCCAAACGATATCCCACATTACCAAGAAAGACTTTCATGACACACAGATTGTATCTTACCAGTCTCGGTGCCATAAGGTAGGACAGGGTGATGGACTTCTCAGGTGGGATCTCAGCCTTTGTGCTTCCCATGATGAGTAGACAATCCCCAGATGTCACAGCCTTCACCTTACCCCTCAACCATCCTGAGGCTCCTGTGTTGGTCGCCATGATAGCAGCTTACACCCTGCTAGATCAAATGAGAAGGATGAGCATTTACTGTGAGACTAGTGTAACCTAATTTAACAATTTACTATCGCATTTAGCAGCTCTCATTGTTTATTTCTGATATTTGCATTTTACAGACTACATGTAGCTAAATGATGAAATGGAACATATACGTAGATGTTCAATTGGAACAATGTCAGTTTTCACATAAATCATTTCCCTCTGAACATACAAACGCATTTGGTTAATCCTAGGACCTTGTCCCACGGTCAGACAAATACGAGCCACTCCGTTTTTTAACCAACAAAAAGAATAAACAACAGAACTGCATGTATTGAAAGGGAAAATGAAATCTCAGGAGTATGCGTCACAAGCATGCAGGAATGTAAAGTGCACAGGTTGACAGTCCTTGACTAGATGACCTCCCACTTTTATCCTACCCACGTAAAGAGAAACACAGAAAGAATTGCACACGAAAGATTTGGCCCACCCCTACCCGAAGTACGCGCAAGAGTCCAACCGCCCCTCCCGCAGGAGGGTCACGCGAACCCAGCCACCTTTCTGCCACGGCGCAAAAGCGCGGCAGAACAGCAGGGGCAATGTGCTCAGAGCGCGTAAATCCAAATCCAAATCCTACTAAAATCTAGTAATCCGTAGCCCACCCTCTTAACGCCATGCAGAGCGGCGACCGTACACGCAAGCGCAGATCTGGCACTAGCACCACACAGACCCGAGCGATCTCGGAGAATTCCGGCCTCGGCGGCCGGACACCGAGCAGAGAAGGCTGCGCCCGCATCGAATCGAGCGCGGGCGAGGGCTGGAACGCCCAGATCGGGCCGAGGAGCGGTCCTAAACGCCCAGATCTGCGAGCCAAGCCGCCCAAGCCGCCACGGAACCGGACCGTGCGCATCGGATCAGGGAGGAAGGGGAGCTCACCTGGCCTCGGCGGGATCGCCCCCCGACGCGGCGAGAAGCAGAGGCGGATCTGACGCGACTGGATAAGGCGCGGGGTGCCTCCGCTCCGGCGGCGTCGGTGCACGGGCACGGTGGGGGGATGAGCTCCCCTCTCGCCGGCGCGGCGACGAGGCGAGGGGCAGAGGGGTGAGAGCGCGTGAGGTTTTTGGGGTGTAGCGAGTGGCGAAACGAGGGAGGAGGGGAGAGGCGACTCTGGTGGGAGAAGGAGGTGGTTTATAGGGAGAGGGAGGGCGACCGAGCGGGCCGGGGCGCGACGCGACGCGACGCCACGCGATGGGGAGGTGGAGAAGAAGCAGGCCGGTTTGGCTCGGTTGGGGGAGGGGGACCCGTCCCGCGTGCGCGCCCGCCCGCGTCATGGTCTCATGGAATGGATTGGCTCGGCGAGGAGGCGAGGCCTGCCCGCCGCTGGCTTTCGCAGAAATGTGCGTGGAGTTTGTTGGGCAGCGCGAGATCCGACGGCGCACCAACGGAGCTGGAAAGGGTAAGCTCTGCGTGTGGTAGGCTGCTGCTGTTCGCGGTAAGATGAGGTCAAGGTGGGGCAAGCGGTAAGAAGGTTTGGTCATGGCGTGTGCTAGCGGTTAGCTAAGCCCTTTTCCTTCATACGATTCGATCTGCTCGACGTGCTTTACGCAGTTACCGTGCCGCCACCGTGATGACTGAAAGCAGGGGAGATTCTCTAGTTAGATGTCTTCCTTCCGTATCTTCGGTGACGAACGATGGAAGGGAGTAGACCGGCATGATGGCGGTGATCGCGGTGGCAGCACTACACAATCGGAGTTGGAGTGGAAATACGAAGGTAGAAGAAGAGATGTTATTTACTATGCGACAAGGAGACGGGAGGTAACGGAAAAATAAATCCACAGTCGTTAATTCGGTTGAATGAGCTATTTTCCATTATATTCTAATAAAAAGTGAATCAATGCATACTCCACTATAACCTATTTAACCTCGTTTTTTTGAGTAATTTCTTTATATTAAGGAAAAGGTAAAGTGTGCGTAATTTCAAATTAAACGGTGTTGTACAACAATATTGTCAATATAAGAAATATAACCTAGGATTTGAGTTTATATGAAAATAAAGACTGTTGGTCCACTATAACTCGACACCAAAATTTGAAATATAATAAGATACAATGGTGATGTGATGCCTATCCGAATTCCAAAACAGAAGTCATTGGGTATTATCGAAAATGAATCAGAAAAGGAAGCCATTCATTGCATCATTCGAAGTAACTAAAATTGGAATGAAAAGTAAAGTGATATTATTTTACTAAAATTTGTTAAATTTTGATGTGAGCTTGGTTTGATATAAAGTCAATCAAAGTAAAATATTATTTAATGTTTTTATTTATTAAAATGCCATAAACTTCCAACCATTATTATTTTCTACTTATAAACTCCAACCGTTAAAATTAAATTGAAAGTTTTCGCTTCTAGGGAACAATGGATCACATATCTCGAAAAAACATATTTTTCCACGTGATGGATGGAGTCCTAATTTGAGGATCGTTAAGGATGTGCAGCAATTTAGAAGGGAAGATGACATGATATTAAGTCCAAATTTTGTACGATTCAATTCTAGATTTAGGTTTCCTTATACTCTCTCCAGTTTGGTACTTATACTCTCTCCAGTTTGGTAAAGTAAATCGTTTAGGACAGCGACACGGTCTCCAAAGTACAATTTTGACTTCCTATTTTTCTAAAAATTAATTATTAAAAACTAACATATGTATATTTATGAAAGTATTTTACAAGACAAATCTATTTATATAGTTTTTCACATTTCCAAACTCAATGACTTAAAAAGTTATTCATAATTTATAATCCTAATGTTTGACTTAAACCTTGTCCAAAATGACTTCTTGTACCAAATCGAAGGGAGTGTACTATATAAGTTAGTGGTGTGCATCCATGTAATCTTAGAATCAAATTATGAATTTGTTTAGCTATATTGCTTCTCCATGGTGGGAGTCTCATGCATATTCTTTATATGCATATCATAGAAGGGGAATCAGACGTTGTGCCAGGTCATTCTTGCTTTTCCACTGGGATTTGAGGGTTCAATGACAACCTATAAAAATTGTGCTTGTTGGTCCAAGGAAATCAGACGGTGTTATAGTTATCTCTCTACCATATCTTGTGGTTAAGCAATCCTACTTCGAGAATGTCTCCACCCTGTGCCATCTTCCCCCGTTAAATGAAAAAATAAAGTAAAATAGACCTCTAAAATTTGTGTTCAATCTGACATCACAATTCTCATTGAAAAGGGGTGGCAATAGTGAGTTAGTGATTTCAATACTACTGTGTTACGTTGTCTCGATTCTCAACGTATGTAGTCTAAAAGGTGAAAGATGATAAATTATTTCAAGACCACAATTATTTTTTAAGGAACTTTACACCTTGTCACTTACATTCCTACAAAGTGAGTTGAGTTCTGGTCATCTTAACAATTGCTCGAAGATAGTTGAATCATCATACCAACTACATGAAAACAATATGAATATGGCGAAGTCATTACAAGCTTTTGGCTAGTATGGCATGAGTGGCATGAACAACAAGAGGAACGGACCATGCACAATTACACAACATTGGATCGGATTGGTTGCAAGAACTTTTGATTATTTACAATCAACAAAATCTTTTGTCAAAATGATGAAAACAACCAAAATTTTCCCTTGAATAATGGAATCATTAAAGAGGTGTTTGATAGTGATTCTAATTGATATCCGGGAGAATCTGCAAAAGAAACCATCGGTAACGAGTAGTTTTTTTAACAAACACCTTGAAACATTTCTCATTTTAATGGAATCTCTAAAGAGGTGTCTTTCACCGATTATAATTCACTTCAAGGAGAATCTAAATACAAAATATTGATAGTCATTAGCCAATCGATTAGTGATTTTGATTCACTGTAGAAAATATTTAAAATAAAAATTAGAACAAAACTGTTAATACCTTACCTAAATTCCCACCTCTATGAATTACTAGATCACATTGGAATTTGGACAACCCAACTTGAAAAAATTGATCCGACTTGCTCGTGCGGGCTCGATTTATGTGATCCAAGATGATTTTCGGGTTGTACGCAAGTCTAAATTATAGCCCACAGGACACAACAACAAACTTTCCTCATAACTCTTCATACAACTCATAACATCTTGAAACATTATATACGGTCCAACAACCCCCATACAACTCAATGAACAACAAGTTTGCTCTCACCGCGAGTCAACATGGTCTCACATTTCTCCCTCAACCTTATCTTCCCACCAACCATCCAGATCTTGGCTATGATGACAACGACACCGAGTGACCCCAAGCCGCCATCTCCCTTCTCATCCATCGCCCCCTAGTCACCCTTCGTTGCATCTCCAACTGCCCCCAACTCCCAAAGCCAGCTGACGATGTCAGTGGTGGCTCATAGCTTGCACTCATTTAATAAGATTTGCCATCACAGCAACAATTATGGAAGTGAGCGGCATGAGTAGCTAAAGAGGGTGACATGGAGACACGCAGAGGAAGATGACAATGATACGGGTAGTAGTGTGCATAGGAGAGGCATCAAGTAGGTGGGTCTACCCACATGTCGCGGGCCAGCCTTGGATCAGGTGTGGGCCATAATTTTCGGCCTAATGCTCAGTTGGACCCGGTAGGGCCAAGCGAAAGAAACCAGGTTTGGATTGCCCCAACCTGTCGAACCCAACCTGACCCAGTGGTTGATCAGGTCTACCTTTGCAAGAAGTAGTGCAACACACACTCACACAGGCTGTGCGCTGCTGGTCTACTTGCAGGTTGCAGGGATTTTCAATCACAGTGGAAACAATAGAGAACCAGCCCGGAAGAAGAGTACATTGGTTCTCTCTCACGAAGGAAGCGGACCCCACCTAGTCCTCTTCTCCGCTCTCCATTCAGCCCCCTCTCGTCCGCCTCTGGCGAGCTCGCCGGTGCGCATCGGGGGAGGGGGGCCCGCCGTATCTAATAGCTTTTCGTTAGTAGTTTTTTCTTCTTTGTGCCTTTATGGTTTCCTTCCTTCGTGATTATTGCTACCTGCATCAAGCCGTCGTCATCTTGGCTGTCGTCGGGGCCTTCTCCAGCTGCCTCGCCGTCGTCATCCTTGATCTACAGGTGTGTCATAATAAATCCACTTCGCCGCACTCTCCAGCCGCCCCTCCTCCGCCACCCCCCTCCCACTGCTGCTGGAATATCCGCGCCGCCGCCCCAGATCTGGTCGGAGTCAAGGGGTCGGTTTGACTGTGCCTCCCATTAATCGAACCCTTTCTTGGGTGAATATGGTCTTTGGGAAGTCCTCCGGTCGATTCCCCCTCTTGATTGCGATCCCCACCGCCATCCACTTAACCTACTTCCCTACTCCATCGTTGCCCGCTCCTCTACCCATTCAGCAGCTCCTTGTCATGTGGCTCTTCTTTCCTCGACAACTTTGCCTCTGGTCCTGGTTTGTTTCTTCCGCCTCCACATGGGATCCCGACTTGTGCTCCTTCAATCTCCGACGACGGCTACATCTGCATCCTTTGGTCGTCGGTGTGTATGGTCCTCGTTGGCACGACCGCCCCTTCTACAATCGTCGCTTTGCACGGTCCTTCCGCCCCAGCGTACGCTTCATCTTCGAAGCCCCTTCACCATTTCGCCCGGGGGAAGATATCCACCAACATCATCGGAGTAGCTACCACTTTCTCCTAATGTCACATGACTTTGTTGTAATTAAGACCTCCTTTGAGGTCTTCTTTGTAACTTGTCTGCTGAGCTATATTTAAGGATGGCGGTTTTACCCATGGGTAAGGGTACCTGCGGGTACCCTACTCTGTTGGGTAAGAGTACGGGTATAGAATTCTACCCGCAGGCAAGGGTAAGGGTATGAAACTCTACCTGCGGGCAAGGGTGAAGCGTCCCCTCATCAGCGGTGACTAAATGTGACACAAATACCAGTTAGTTAAACAAGGGTGAGCACATACGTACTCAACAAGTTCAACCCCACCCACGGAGGGGCTTATATGCAGATCATGCACGGGATCTATCAAGGATTAGGTTAAGGTTAATTTGCAAACACAGTTACTCATGCAGGGGTTTATTTTCGAAAAGGTTTTCGCAAACCACTTTTATAACCCAAGTACCTCAGTTGTTTTGAGAAAACCAATTTGGAACCGGACTCCCCGTCCGCAGTAGCCCAGGCACACAGCCACACACTACCCCAGAAAACCACTCACGCCATGAAAACCATCCCAGACCCAAACACTAGTTTTGTGACCAGACCGTGACTCGTCCAATACCGTGGACACGACTATTCGAATAGGTTTTACACTCTGCAGAGGTTGTACATCTTTACCCACAAGTAGGGTACCGCCACACGAACACCTTAGTGCCGACGCGGATCCTATCAAAGCCATTACCCACCTTAGCTAACCCTACAAGCCACCACGAGAGCAGCCAAGGGGTTATCACACATAACTAGGGAGTACCTCACACAGAGCGTACCCTACTCCTTGGTCTCCCGCCGCTCACCCGCACACCAGATGACAAGTAGATTAACTAGTGGGGTTTATGCTATGCCGTTGCCACATACAACGATCGAGTGGTTGTACAATGATTTGGGTCAGGTGAGATGTCACGCAACCCGGTCCTTAACGACAAGATGGACAACTCCCAGCATGCTCAACCACATAGGTACGAGCTCACCCATACTCCTGACACACACGTCCATCCCGTCTACCCAGTTCTTTACTCATTTTCCGAGATACCCCATTCCCATTTTTAAAGCACTCACGCATTTTTAAAGCAATCCTTTAGGCCAAACAAGGGTCAATCATAGCAATCAAGGGTGGCTATCCTACCATGTTTTTGCAGTAAAACAGTATGCAATTTATAAAACAGGTAAAGGGTTGTGTTTATAAAACTAGGACCAAAGCATGCATCAAAGGATGAGATTGAACTTGCCGTCTTCGAAGTCCTCGGGAAGTTTCGGCTCGGTGTTCGGGATCTCGGGCTCTCGCTCGCGCACTCGGCTCCAAGCTCCGGCTCGTGGTACCCTCCTTCGTTCACTCCGTCGGCTATAGCGCACACACAAACAAGCATGCAACCAATATAATCACACACAATTTTTACTAGCTGAGCTCGAGGAAAAGTAGGTAAATACAATAGAGGAATAAGTGTTATGCCAGGGGTTTTGGATAATGGATCGGTGGAGGTGTACCCGGGACGGGTGTGATGAATTTTGGGCACGATTTGAATTAAAGGTGCGCATAAAATGATGGGTTAAAGGGGTTTTAAGATTAATTAAAAATTTAAGGTCCTACTAGTAATTAGGGTTGAAGGGCCTAATTACAATATTTAGATAGGGTGAGGGTCTAACTAAATAGCCTAGGGGCCTATTTAAAAAGAGCAGGGTTGTTTTGGTGGAATAGTTTAAGGGTTAGGGTCTAATTGAAAGAAAGAGAGAGAGAGAGAGAGAGAGAGAGAGAGAGAGAGAGAATAGAGTGGAGGGGCTCGGTGGGGAAAAAGGAAAAGGGCAGGGGGTCTTTGACCAAAAGATCATCCCCTTCCTCAAAAACAGAAACAGGGGGGGTCGACCGCACGGTCGGACCGGCCGGCGCTGGTGATTGCCGGTGCCCCGGGGTCGGCGGCGGGCCGGGAGGCGGGGTGGAAACGGGGAGAAGGACGTGGGCTACCTTCCCCGACTCTCACCTTGGTCGGGGACGCCCGTGGAGGTGGCTCCGCGGCGAGGGGACGGGCGGCGGCGGCAGTCGGCGGCGGTGGCGCAATTGGTGGCGATGGAGAGCTCGGGGGAAAAGGGGGATGGTTGTGGAGGTGCGGGGTGCTGCGGGAAGCCACGCAGGGCCCCTTTATAGGCGCGGGAAGGTCGGTTCGGGGGGGAAATATCCCCCCGGCGACCGGCGGCGGAGGGCCGCGGCATGGTTGACTCGGGAAGGTTCCCGGCGTGGCCGGCGAGGTTCCGTCCGCGATTCATGGTGTGGAGCTGTTGGATATGACCCGTCGTGCGGGTGGGCCGGGCAATGACGACGACGGCGGCAAGGTGGCGCGGCGGCCGCTCGCGAGGTTGGTGGTGACCCGGTCGAGCAAGCGGTCCGGCGTCGAGCCGCAGTTAGGTGGTGTCTCGGGCGGATGGGACGTTTCGGCGGCGGGCCGGGGCGCGGCGGCACGGGGCCGGCGTGGGAGCCGGGCGCCGGGCCGGGGGGGAGGGGGGCGACGCCGGGCCAAGGAAGAAGAAGGAGGAGGGAAAAAGAAAAGGAAAGGAGGAAAGGAGGAAAAGGAAAAAGGAAAAGAGAAAAGAGGAAAGAAAAATAGGAAAAAGGGGAAAATAGGGAAGGAAAGAAAAAGGGAGAGGTTTTAGAAAATTAGAAGAATTGCTAAAGAAATTAGGAGGAAGGAGAAAAGAGAAAAGGGGCTTTGCGGGGTTTTCCGGCTTCGGGTGTCGGCCGTGATTTTTGGGACGGCGGTGACGGCGAGGCGGACCGGCACGGGCGGGACCGCGCGTGCACATGATTCCCGGTGTGGTGGCCGACCGCGGTGGCCGGGGCGCACGCGATGGCCGATGGCCCGAGTGCGGGCGTGCCGGCGGGATTCGCGCATGCGCGCCGAGTGTGAGAGAGGGGAAGGATGACGGGGGTTTCGAAGGGGAATAAGTGAGCTCAGCGGGAAAGTTTTGAAAACACGCGTGATTTAGTAGGTGTTTTATTAGGAGCTAAAAACGCGGGCGTTGCAAACCTACCTCACTTAAAATGAATCTCGCCCTCGAGATTCGGCTAGTTCTCGAATAGGTGAGGAAACTCTTTCTTCAACGCGTCCTCTCGTTCCCACGTGGCTTCTTCTACTCGTCCGCTCCATTGGACTCTCGCACACCCATACCTCCGACGTCCTTGTCCTTCCGACCACCGTGTCCAAAATTTTGACGGGCACCTCCCCGGTACCTAAGATCCGGCCGTAGATCAATTGTCTCTACCAAGCACTCGCTTTTCTTTGAGGACCTTTAAACATCTTCGTAATCGAGAGACATGAAACACCGGGTGTATATCCGACATCTCTTCCGGTAGCTCCAACCGCATGCTATCGCTCCGACCCTCTTCGAAGCACTTTGTACGGCCCAACGTACCGAGGGGCCAACTTTACATGCACTCGGAATCTTCGAGTCCCTCGTATATTGAAACCTTGAGGTAAGCGAAATCTCCAGATTGAAGCTTGCTTCGCACCTCTTCTTGTTCGCATAGCTCTTTTGTCGGGATTGGGCGGCTTTCAACTTTTCTCGGATATCGGCTACTCGCTCCTCGGCCTTCCTTTATAAGTGCGGGCCCAACCAGGGCACGTTCTCCCACTTCCGACCACGTCAAGGATGTCCTACATTTCCTCCCGTATAATGCTTCGAACGGTGACATTCCTAGGCTTGCTTGATAGCCGTTGTTGTAGGAGAATTCTCGCATACGGTAGACTTTGTTCCCGCCTTTGTCATAGGTGAGGACACATGCTCTCAACATGTCTTCTAAAATTTGGTTTACCCTCTCGGTCCGTCCATCCGTTCGCGGTGATACGCCAAACCGAAATCCAGCTTTGTACCCATGGCTTTATGCAAACTCTTCCAAAACCTAGAAGTAAACTCGGGTCCCTCTATCCGAGAATATCCCGCTCGGTACTCCATGTAATTTCACTATATTCTCTATGTAGAGCTTTGCCAACTTCTCTCCACCGTAAGTGGTCCGTACGGTAGAAAGTGAGCGACCTTAGTGAGTCGGTCCACTATTACCCATATGGAATCATGTCCCTTCCGAGTCTTTGGCAAACCCACTACAAAGTCCATGCCTATCTCATCCCACTTGCATTCCGAATGGGTAAAGGCCGCAACAGTCCCGTGTGTTTCGGTGTTCGCCTTTAATCCTTTGATAAGTATCACAATGGGCGACGAACCGGCGATGTCTCCGTTTTCATTCCATTCCACCAATACTTCGCTTTAAATCCATATACATCTTGGTGGATCCCGGTGGATGGAATATGTCGAGTTGTGTGCCTCATCCATGATGGTCCGTCGAAAATCTCTCGCCTTCGGGCACACATATCCTATTCTTATACCACAAGTGTGCCTTGGTCATCCACTCTAAAGTCGTGGGCCTTATTTTCTCCCCGTATGCTTGCGGATCTTCATCAAATTCTCATCGGTCTCCCGGGCCTTCCCGATCTTTTCCTCCAAGGTAGGCCGAACACTTAGTTGGTGGACGTAGCCTTGGGGAACAATATGCATGTTGAGTCATGCCATTTCCTCTTGCAATCGGGCACTCTTAGGTACCACCTTCTCGTAGGACTTTCTACTTAAGGCATCGGCCACTACATTGGCTTTTCTTGGGTGGTAGTGGATTTCTAGGTTATAATCTTTGACTAACTCTAACCACCTTCTCTCGCCTTAGGTTCGGTGTTAGGCCGGGTGAAGATGTACTTTAAGCTCTTGTGGTCCGTATAGATCTCGCACTAATTCCCAATCGGGTAATGTCTCCAAACCTTAAGGGCATGCACTACGGCCGCAAACTCCAAATCATGGGTGGGATAATTTCGCTCGTGGGGTTTGAGCCGGCGGGAAGCATACGCCACTACTTTCCCGTTCGCATAAGAACCGTGACGCCCGAGATTTTTAATTAGCGTCATTAACGCTAATGACCGAATCGCCCGGTCAAACCGGCCGACACGGTCAAACCTAGGTCCACCCGGGTCATCACCTCGAAACCTCGCCAATGGACCCTATTGAACCCCTTGACCAAGTCTACGCACACCCGTGGTCAACCCTTGGTCAAAGACATGGTCAAACCCCCGCTTAAGAATTGACGTCGACGAATGTCGTCCGAACTTTTGCCGCATTCTCCAAAATTCACCTAAACACTTCAAAATCTACCTTTATGAAAGTTGTCCATCTTGTTGAGGGACACGACTTTCATGTAGATTGGCATTTCAAATTTTGAGTGGAAATTGGTGAAAAACTTGATCAATCGACAAAGACCTCCTCGTTTACCGGAACCCGGCGGCATTCAAAGTTGGCACGACGTTCCCGCAAAATCCATTGAGAAAAACACCCTAGAGCCTTTGTGAAAGTTGTAGAGGGCAAGTGAGATCTACAACTTTCCTATTCATCACTTGGTGCACTTCTATTTCAAAATCGGGAGAAAACCGCAGCAAACAGGGGAACATCGACATTTTCCGGCGCCGGAGCGCGACGCCGCGCCGCGTCGCCCGCGCGCCCACGCGCGCGCCTCGCCGCCCTCCACCTCGGCGTCCGGCCGCACCCGCGCCTTCCCGAGGCGTGCGCGCCTTCCCTAGGCCCGCGCGCGCACCGAGACGGCCCGAAACCCGAGCTCGCCCCCCTTGCCGGCCACGTCGCGCAAAGACCCGGCGGTCCTTGCGGTGCTCCTTTGTGCGAGCGCTAGGATCGATGCCGCTCCGTGCCGCAAGTTAAGGCGGCCGTCCTTCACCCTACAAAGCACGTCCCCACCTCCTCCTCGTTAAAAACCCGTCCGCGCCGCGCCCGGTCCCGGCTCGCGCGCCCGCCGGGCCGCGACCGAGCCGCCCGCGCGCCACTTGCGGCGCCGCGGCGAGCTCCGTGTCCCGGCCGGCCACACACCGAACCAAGCCCTTCCCCACCTTCCCTTGCATCTACCAAAAATCACCGACGTGCCCGCCACTCCCACGAGCCGCCACCCCGCCGGTGTCCCGGGCCGCGGCGGCCACCGTCGGCCGGCCGCCGGCGAGTCCCCGCCCCATCCGAGCCCCGAATCGGTCCCCTAGGACCCATGGTCCGCCCGGCCGGCGGTTGGCCGAATTTGGCCGGACCGCCGCCGGCCGGTGCCCGGGGACTACATTGCAAGTTCCCGAATCTTTCCAGGGGCCTCCACGCAAAAGTATAACTTTAATAATGTTTGCAGGTTTGCTGATTCTTGTAAATTGCGTAGCAAATCGTAGAAAAATCAAAAAAATGCAAACCCAATTTTGTTGGACTCGTGGTGAAAAATCTCACAACTTTTGTTATTCTCGCCTCGAGCTAGTTCCCGTTAGTTTTTGCATGAAAAATACAAATGTAAAAACCATAGATCTGCTATATCTCAAAATCCATACATCCTCTCGTGTCCAATTTTTGGATATGTTGTGTGTTAGGTCATTACTAGATCCTGTGCCAAAAATTGCACAAAGTTATGATGTAAATATTTTTATAAAAAGGTTTTTCCATTTCTGCAGAATCTGCATAAATGATTTTTCTAGATAAATATAATTATGTTTTTGTGCCCAACTTGTGCACACTGTCTTTTTATGTCAAAACACACCTATTGTGAATTAATCATGATTTTTCAAATATTTATTCTCAATTTGTGCATGTTTTCCTTTGTAAATTATTTAAGCAAGATCAGTAGAGCTTTAAGGTGTACATGCTAGTTCTTTAGGCTTGTTTAGGACCAGAAAGCATGCATGAGAAAGTTTGGATCATTTTGGTGTCTAATTGTTTTTGTATGCATTTATTTGGAATAACTAGCTAGTCTTGTTATTTTCCATAATATTTAATTTCCTAGCTTCCAAGCATTTCATGTGGGTGCAGTGGACCAGTATAGGTACCGATATGCTTAAGAAACACTCCTTTAAATTTTTGGTAATTTATTGCTTGATAAAAATCTTTAAATCCCTTTAAAAGATTAAAGGGAAATTAAATAAAGGAAAGCTTCTTTTTAATTCTTTTTCCTTTTTGAAAGTATTACCTAATTTAATTAAAAGATAATTAAATATCCTTGCCGATAAGAAATTAATTCATGAATAAAAATATTGTTCATACCCTTGCTTGTGAAAGGAAAAGGACTACACATTCACATGAAATAACAAGTGCAAGAAACATTTATGCAAAGGTGCAATAAAAGAATAAATCACATATAATCAACAACCTTCCTAAAAGAGATGTACTATCTAGATGCTTGTTAAGGTGAATATGATCAACAAGAGTTGGATAAGATAACAAACTATCACATCACCTAAACTTGCATTGCATTCCGTGTAGATCTTCCGGACGGTGATTACTCGCCGGTCACGAAACCGAGGAAGGAGGAGCAGAAGCTTCGCCGCAAAGACGTGGAAGTGCTCAACGACACCGAGGGTGCCCAGCTAACCTAGCCGACGAAGGCAAGCTCCGATGCATCTAACCTAGTTTTCAAATTCTCTATTCAATTATCTATGGATGATTGTGCATTTAAGTTCGGGAGTTGAATGGAACCCTAGATGCATGATCCCTAGGTACCTTTGTCCTCACTAGAATGTTAGGTCGATAGCCGCTAAGCTATAGGACCGTTACAAGTCGGTGATGACCTCACTCACGAGAATAGGTTCCTAGATAGGAATAACAATATATCCTTAATTGGATTGCTCACGTGGTAAGAGCATGGGATTTGGGCTCCGGTCCAATGGCTATTGTGGGTTAAGTGTTTGAACGTACTAAACACTTGTCGTGAATGGGACCGGTAAGCCTAGTACCTTAATGAGACGACTAGGGACGGAACTATCACTACTCTTGGGGTTTGTCTCACGGCTAGCTACCGGTGGTGTGTGGTGATTCCGGTATCTCGCGGGGTATGCCGGATAGCTCGCACCAAAGACCGTGGCCTTTCATCCCTACCCGAGGATTTATGGGGACGGCCTGGGAAAGTTGTCCCTCTGTGGGCAGCCTACTGTGTGTTTGGGCCTACCTTGCAAGGTTTAAATCAATTGATTTTCGGCCTCTCACCGTTATCCGAGACTACTGACTCCACTAGTCATGAGATCCCTAATGATGAAAGTTGATGAACTTGATGCTTGATTAATTGTATTGTACAACTTTGTTTGTACTAGTTGGCTAATGTAGTAAAGATTAAACCTACTAGAACTTGTGCTAAAATCTTGAAAGTAAGGACCTACTCTTTGTTACTTTTCAAGCAAAAGTAACCCAAAAGAGACAAAAAGCCTTTCATGGTCTAGAATTGGTGAAGTACTTATCACCGATGAGTAAGTCTTGCCGAGTATTAGTATACTCACCCTTGCTATAATGTGTTGATCCAGGTAATGCTTTCGGTGATGTGTGGCCCGAGAGATCACGCCCGCCGGGAGCCGGAGTGGGTGGAGGACGACTACCGAGAGCATCATGGATGGCCTCCCGTGGTGTCTTTGCTTCCATTAGTTTATTTCCACCGTTTTCAAAACTCGAACTATTTCCTTATGGTAAAAACCTTGGTTTGTAATAATTAAACCCTTCGGGGTACGCATTTAGATATTAATGAAGTTGTATCTCTGGACTCACCTTCGAGTGAGTTTTAATGCATATATTTCGATCCTTGTTGCTGTTCAAGTGATTTACCTGGCGTTAACCCGGCAACTAACGACAGGATGATACTTTATTATCACTTAATGACCAAAGTGGATTGGTTTAGGCGATAGTACGGTATTTTTTTGGGCGGGTTGTCACAGTTGGCATCTGAGCAATTATATGCACCAGAGATTAATTAATAAACTTAATCATTGGTTTTTGAATAAAATATGCCAAGATTGTCTGATTTTCCAAAATACGTTGGTCCGCTAAGGATATACTAGATCGAGAGACCCTAACATTACCTTATGTCGACTTACTTTCTTGGACAATCAAACTTGACGAGCCACGTGTTTTATACGTGCGCCGTTCCGCATCACGGGAATTGCGATGGTTGATGGAGTGATCCATTCCACGGATCCCCTCTTCGCGTCCGTTTATGAGTTGTGTGTCGCCACGTGTTTCATACGTGTGCATTCCGCGTGTCGATCATGCGAGGCAAGGATACACTCCATTCAAACGGAGAGTGTTCGAGGTTGGACGCCGTCCATGCACGGCTTAACGCATGGATACCGTTTCTATAGTGAACGGTAATGTATGTGGATGCTTTCGTGACGTGGCCGGCACGAAAGGTTCGTTTTCGTGTGTACATACGCCGCTTCGTTAGTCGTTACGCGAGTACCGTATAGCTCTCGACTAGATATTATAGGGAGAGACGAATAAAAGCCTTGCCACCGACACTAACTTCGATTATTGGCTTGATTGCCATGTGAGGTCGAATAGGACGTCTTGCATACATGTTAAAAATCAAAACAACTAAAATGGACCCAAAACCAAATTTCCATGTGCTCTCTAAGGAAGATTTTGCTAGTGTGTGCTTTTTATAAACTAAAGTACCTCTCGTGCTTAGTCGTTATGCCGCCCAAATTTGTTCAAAGTTTGTTCGTCTTGTTTTTGCACCATGTTCTAGGAGTAACTAAAATAGGTGATAAACAAAAGTGCTCCGAATCTAATCTAGTTCTTGCTCACAGCAAGTCACTGTCATAACTTTTGTCTATCTCAAGTTATGCTCGGTTTAGTCAACCTCGTCCCGCTCGTCTTTCCCGGAACCGGATCTAAAACCTTGCCTAATTGAGCAACCTTCCTAGCCTTCTAGCTCGGCTTCCGAGTACCAAAAATGCATCTCTAACCTTGATGAGTTACCATCCAAAAGTTGGAAATTTTTGGAGCTCGGTTTTAAGTTATGAATTTTTGTTTACAATCGCCAAAACTTTATGTCATTATGTATGTGTACTCGCTTTGAGTTCTAGCATACAACCGTGCCTTTGTGCACATGACTACCCAAAGATGACTCAAGATGAGAAAAGAACTTATGCTATTCTACCATATCGTTGGGAATGTCTTGATCTTAGAATCCAATCTCAATGGTAATTCCCCTATCAACATGTCATCTCCGTCGATTTATATTTTCCCCAACTCGTTGTCCTTAAACGTGTTGAAGCACTAAGATATTCTTGGTATATATATCCTTGTCCGGTTACTTGAACTTTCAATCATGAGCCTATTGTCTTGGTTTTGCTCACAACCTTTTGAAAAATAAATAAATAATTATGTCCCTTCTTGAGCATGCATTTGCATAGCATGTGCATTTGGGAACCTTGGGTGAACTAACGTGCATACGCATGGAGTGTTTCACTATCTTCCACCCTATCCCCGGTGTTTGGTGATGTTGTTATCCCATAAATAAAGGTGTCGTGACGGAACCTAGGGCGTCATGTGCGCCGTGCCCACATGATTGCCACTACGAGCGCACTAGGTATCTTGGTTGTGAGAATTGCGACTCGCCACACACACCCCTTCTCACCCCGTGATTGTCCTCTCAATCACTAACTCGTTTTGTGGGTAACCGAGTCATGCTAACATGCATCATAAGCACCATACTACCGGAGCATATGCATCGTGTCTTCATAAACATGTGCACCACATCACTTTTTTTGAAAAGCATTGCACCGTAGTGGCACGGCAATGCCACCTAAGGTTGCAACATAAATGACATGTGAGCAAGATCATTCGGAAGATCCTATACCAATTTATCTTTCCATACTTTCCGCTTGCATCCGCAAGTAAACCCCGTGCAAAAGCTTTCCACTACCCGTCGCCTTGGACTACTCCTATAGGCTAAGCTTGAACCGATGGTGGTTATGCTCTTTGCCCAATAATCCCATCGCGTTGTTCCCTCGCAGTAATTTCGGAAAATCCGAGAGGACCATTTCCCCGTTGCCTATCTTGTCCTTGGAATTTCGAATCTCGGACGAGATTCTTCTTAAGGGGGGTAGGCCGTGACGCCGAGAGATTTTTAATTAGCGTCATTAACGCTAATGACCGAATCGGCCGGTCAAACCGGTCGACAACGGTCAAACCTAGGTCCACTCGGGTCATCACCTCGAAAACCTCGCCAATGAACCCTATTGAACCCCTTGACCAAGTCTACGCACACCCGTGGTCAACCCTTGGTCAAAGCCACGGTCAAACCCCCGCTTAAGAATTGACGTCGCCGAATGTCGTCCGAAACTTTTGCCGTGTTCTCCAAAATTAACCTAAACACTTCAAAATCTACCTTTATGAAAGTTGTCCATCTTGTTGAGGGACACGACTTTCATGCAGATTGGCATTTCAAATTTTGAGTGAAAATTGGTGAAAAACTTGATCGACCGACAAGACCTCCCGTTTATCGGAACCCGGCAAAGCATTCAAAGTTGGCACGATGTTCCCGCAAAATCCGTTGAGAAAAACACCCTAGAGCCTTTGTGAAAGTTGTAGAGGGCAAGTGAGATCTACAACTTTCCTATTCATCACTTGGTGCACTTCTATTTCAAAATTGGGAGAAAACCGCAGCAAACGGGGGCACATCGACATCTTCCGCCGCCGAGCGTGACGTCGCGCCGTGTCGCCCCGCGCAGCCGCGCGCGCGCGCGCCCGCCCCTCCACCTCGGCGTCCGGGGCCGCGCCCGCGCCTTCCCGAGGCACACGCGCCTTCCCCGTGCCCGCGCGCGCACCGAGACGGCCCGAAACCCGAGCTCGCCCCCTTACCGGCCACGCCGCGCAAAGACCCGCGGTCCTTGCGGTGCTCCCCCGTGCGGGCGCTAGGATCGATGCCGTGCCGCGAGTTAAGGCGGCCGTCCTTCACCCTACAACACATCCCCACCTCCTCCTCGTTAAAAACCCGTTCGCGCCGCACCCCGGTCCCGTCTCCGCGCGCCCGCCGGCCGCGACCGAGCCGCCCGCGCGCGCCATTGCGTGCGCCCGCGGCGAGCTCCGTGTCCGGCCGGCCACACACCGAACCAAGCCCTTCCCCGGCCTTCCCTTGCATCTACCAAAACTCACCGACGTGCCCGCCACTCCCACGCAGCCGCCACCCCGCCGGTGTCCCGGCCGCGGCGGCCACCGTCGCTAGCCGGCCGCCCCCCCCCTCGCCGGCCTTCTCCCCGCCCCATCCGAGCCCCGAAATTGGTCCCCTAGGACCGAAGGTCCCTCCCCGCCCCGTGCCCGGCCGGCCCCGGCCGGCGGTTGGCCGGAATTTGGCCGGACCGCCGCTGACCGGCGCCCAAGGACTACATTGCAATTTCCCGAATCTTTTCAAGGGCCTCCGCGCAAAAGTATAACTTCAATAGTATTTGCAGGTTTGCTGATTCTTGTAAATTGCGTAGAAAATCGTAGAAAAAACAAAAAATGCAATCCCAATTTTGTTGGATTCATGGTGAAAAATCCCACAACTTTTGTTATTCTCGCCCGAGCTAGTTACCGTTAGTTTTTGCATGAAAAATACAAATGTGAAAACCCTAGATCCGCTATATCTCAAAATTCATACATCCTCTCGTGTCCAATTTTTTGGATATGTTGTGTGTTAGGTCATACTAGCTCTTGTGCAAAAAATTGCACAAAGTTATGTTGTAAATCTTTTTATAAAAATGTTTTCCATTTCGCATAATCCGCATAAATGATTTTTGTAGCTAAAAATATTTATGTTTTTGTGCCCAACTTGTGCACACCTGTCTTTTTATGTCAAAACACACCTCTTGTGAATTAATCATGATTTTTTGGTGTAACGAGAATTATTTATTCTTAATTTGTGCATGTTTTCCTTTGTAAATTATTTAAGCAAGATCAAGACAGCCTTTAAGGTGTACATGTTGGTTCTTTAGGCTTGTTTAGGACCGGAGAGCGTGCATGAGGAAGTTTGGATCATTTTGGTGCTTAATTATTTTTGTAGGCATTTAATTTGAATCACTAGCTAGTCTTTGTTATTTTCCATAATGATTAATTTCCTAGCTTCCAAGCATCACATGTGGGCCCAATGGACCAGTTTAGCTGCTAATAGGCTTAAGAAACACTCCTTTAAATTTTTGGTAATTTATTGCTTAATAAAAAGCTTTAAAGCCTTTTAAAAGATTAAAGGGAAATTAAATAAAGGAAAGCCTCTTTTTAGTTCTTTTTCCTTTTGGAAAGTATTAACTAATCTAATTAAAAGATAATTAAATATCCTTGCTGATAAGAAATTAATTCATGAATAAAAATATTGTTCATACCCTTGCTTGTGAAAGGAAAAGGACTACACATTCACATGAAATAACAAGTACAAGAAACATTTATTCAAAGGTGCAATAAAATAATAAATCACATATAACCAATAACCTTCCTAAAAGAGATGTACTATCTAGATGCTTGTTAAGGTGAATATGATCAACAAGAGTTGGATAAGATAACAAACTATCACATCACCTAAACTTGCATTGCATTCCGTGTAGATCTTCCGACGGTGATTACTCGCCGGTCTCGAAACCAAGGAAGGAGGAGCAGAAGCTTCGCTGCAGTACGTGGAAGTGCTCAACGACACTGAGGGTGCCGAGGCTAACCTAGCTGACGAAGGCAAGCTCCGATGCATCTAACCTAGTTTTCAAATTCTCTATTCAATTATCTATGGATGATTGTGCATTTAAGTTCGAGGAGTTGAATGGAACCCTAGATGCATGATCCCTAGGTACCTTTGTCCTTACTAGAATGTTAGGTCGATATCTCGCTAAGCTATAGGACCGTTACAAGTCGGGTGATGACCTCACTCACGAGAATAGTTCCTAGATAGGAATCACAATATATCCTTAATTGGATTGCTCACGTGGTAAGAGCATGGGATTTGGGCTCCGGTCCAATGGCTATTGTGGGTTAAGTGTTTGAACGTACTAAACACTTGTCGAGAATGGGACCGGTAAGCTTAGTACCTTAATGAGACGTCTAGGGATGGAACCGTCACTTAGGGATGGCAGCAGGGACCCGCGACCCGTTAACCCGCGGGTAAAAACCCTATTAGGGTGCGGGTGTGGGCAATTTCTCCCCCACGGGTCCCTAAATGGGCAATTTCCTCACCCATCGGGTGAAGCGGGTGCGGGTGCGTTCTCGTGTTCCCCATACCCGTAACCCGGTGGGTCCCCCCGATTAGAGGATGACATATAGGTCCGCCCATTGATGTAAACCCTAATGTGAACATGTATATAATCGCAGCGAAACCCTAAACCCATCGCATTCCACCTCCCCCCCTCCCGGCCTCCACGCCCACCGCAAGCCGACACCCCCGACCCCCTAGTTCGGACTTCGCATCGAGAAAAATCCCCTTCTTCGTTCTTCCGACTCGCCGTCGCGCCGCTAGGGGCCGCCGCGCCCGCGCCCTCGCGCGGCTCCCCGCGCCGCAAGCTCGCCGCGCCCGCGCCCGCGCCCCGCGCGCGCTCCCCGCACCAATCCGTCGCCGCTCCTCGCGCGGCCGCGCCGTACCTTGGCCGGGCGCGCCGTGCCTCCGTGGCGCCGCCCCTCACTCCCTCTCACCCATTGCCATGGAGCACGCTGCGCACACAGGAGAACAAACCGGGGCTGTCACTGGCGCGGCGGCGGATGGGAGCTCGTCGCCGGCTCCAAGCTCACCACCCCCGCGCCGGCATCCGTGTCGGGGCCGGTAGCTCCTCACCAGAGGCTCCCACTTCATCTCGCGCGCGGTGAGATTTTTTAATCCCTGTTTTGCTGAAACCTTTCGTGAATTTGTGATGCTTCGTCGACCCGTATGTTTTGTCTCCATGATTTGGTTGAGCACGATTCGATTGAAGTTGAACTAACCCGTCCTGACGACCTCGCGAAGGGACGCCACCGCTGCCGCAAAAGCTAGTGCTACTGCTAAGGCTAAAGCATCGGCCGCCCTTTGCCCGAGCCGCTAAACCGTGGTGTATCACGTGCCGTGAAGCCACGAAGCCGTCTCGCCATTGAAGGAGCACCTGCAACTCCTTCCTCCTCTGCGCTTCAATTGTTGAGATCCAAGGGGTTCGATCTTGGTGCCTGTGTCTGAACCCTATTTTTTCTTTCATTATTTTTTTACTTGATACTTGAATTGCCGAGCTGCTAGGTCATTTAGCACTTGTAGAAAAATTAATGTCTTGAGATGTTTGTTGGTTTGGTGAATCTGTAGGCGGTAGGAAGTATAGTAACCATTTCCGTAACTACGTCTCTCTGTTTTTTTATTTATGTAAGATACTTTAATCTGTTTGGCTGCCGTGATGTCCATTTTTCTTAATTATTCCTGAATTTTATTTGTACCAGTAGCAATTTGCTTACAAATTACAATTGTTTTCCATTTGTGATTTGTAGAAAAATGGCACCAGATGCAAGCTTGGGCAGTAGCGGTGCCTTGCCGCTAGCCTCCAAGTTCTGCCTACCTACGAACCTGAATCTGTCAATGATTCAGAGCCGATCGAGATAGAAGATGATGACCCAGAGGAAGAAGACAAGGCTGTGGGTTCAAAAAGGAAGCTGACTTCTGTTGTTTGGAATGAGTTTAAGAGAGTGAAAATGTTGGGCGAGGTGAAGGCACAATGCATGTACTGTGGCAAGAAGCTTTCAAAGAAAATCCAAGAGTGGAACTAAACACCTTCATGATCATTTGAAGGGCTGCCCATACCGTAAGTCCAAGTTTGCCGCCAAGAATATGACACAAACCTTCTCTTCGGTTTGTCGCCAAGGAGTCGGACATCTAGCTGTGGAGAATTACACATTTGATCCAGATGTAGCTAGAAGAGAGCTTGCTAACATGATAATACTCCATGAGTATCCTTTATCTATGGTTGACCATACCGGCTTTCGAAGGTTTGTCAATGCACTTCAGCCCCTATTCAAGTTGGTGACAAGGAACACAATTAGGTGAGATGGGAATGCCGCATTATCGAACTATGATGCTTCGTATTTTTTATGTGATGTCTAATAACTTTGATTGATAATCCAATTTCGGGAAAGACATTATGGATGCATACAAGGAAGAAAAGAAGAAGGCCTTGCAAGTACATGTCCGCAACCAAGTCTAGAGTGTATGTAACCACGATATGTGGACCTCTCGAGAATCAAAAAAGAGGTTACATGGCCGTAATGTACCCATTTCATCGATGACTCTTGGACACTTAGGAACATTATCATGAGGTAATTAAAAAACCCATTACCGTTGCCAATGCATTCTCATTTGTGTTATCAATTTCTTGTTGCATTTTAGTTTTTAATTTCTCGCATTTTCAAATGTATACAGGTTCATATATGTGCCCGCCCCACACACCGCCGAGGTTATTTTTGAGGTGTTATATGAAGCTTTGGTTGAATGGAACATTGATGAGAAGATCACCACCGTGACTTTGGACAACCGCAAAGACAAATGATGCTCCGATTCCGTAACTTGTGAGGAAGATTGGCAAAGGTAAACTACCGTTAGAGGGTAAACTTCGCACATGCGTTGTTGTGCACATATTCTGAATTTGATCGTGAAGGATGGTTTAGATGTGATACAATCTGCAATTGCAAAGATTCGTGAAAGTGTAGCCTTTTGGACAGCCACACCTAAAAGAGTAGAAAAATTTGAAGAAATTGCTAAGTATGTCAAAGTTTCTCCTGATAACAAGTTAGGCTTGGATTGCAAAACTAGGTGGAATTCTACATACAAGATGCTTAATGTTGCTTTACCTTATGAGCCAGCATTTAACCGAGCAGCACGTGTAGAGAAGTTGTTTGTTTGTGCCCCTAGTAAGGAAGAATGGGATTTTGCTAGAGAGGTGGTAGGGAGGCTCAAAATGTTTGATGATATCACTGCTCTATTTTCTGGAACAAATTATGTGACTGCCAATGTTCATCTCTTTAAGATTTGTGAGGCTAAAACAAAAATTAAGCAATGGGCTGCATGTGGAATTCCTATTATAGAAGAAATGTCCACTAAAATGATAGAGAAGTTTGACAAATATTGGAAGGATATTCAAGGGCCAATGGGAATAGCCATAGTTCTTGACCCCCGATTCAAAACTGAGTATCTCCTTGGGTTCTTTGAGTGCTTGTATGGTCATACATCTGAAGAATGTTGGGAGAAAGTTGAAGAGGTTAAAATCTCTCTTTGTGATCTGATGAAGGAGTACCAATTGGAGGATGATGAAGATAACACTGAATCTTCAAGTCCTTCACTTGCCAATTCAGGCTTCCTGTCTTCTATTAGTGCTCGTGTTGCAAGTAGAAGGCCTATGACAGCCAGATTCAGAACTGAGCTTCACAGGTACTTGGATGACGAGTATGTTCCAATAGAGGCTGATAACTTCAAGATTCTAGATTGGTGGAAGGTTTCTGGGACAAGGTATCCTACATTGGCTAAGATAGCTCGTGACATTTTTGCTATTCCGGACAAGACAGCTTGCATCGAATCGCTTTTAGCACTAGTGGGAGGGTTCTTAGTGAGCACCGTAGCCGACTTACTCCGGAAATCTTGGAGGCACTTATGTGTTCACAAGATTGGATGCGGCGCAAGTATATAGGTATATATTCTTTTTATACATTTCATTTTACATTTTCTGATCTTGTTTTCTAACAATTGTTGTGAATGTATTTTCAGATTCTACCAATGTTGACAAGCCTGAGACTTTTTGGAGCTGTCTGCAAGAGATACAGGAAGGGATGCAGCAACTTCTACTTTGACATGATGGCCCTTGAAGAAGTGAAGGATGGCATCATGAGCTCCAAGTCAACCTGACAGCTTGCAATTCTATCAAATTTAGTATTGTGAACTGATTATCTGTTGAACTTGTAATGCTGGCATTGGAGACTCCCTTTTGATGAACCTGTATTTTGTTGAATGGTTGATGGCTGGCTGGCTAAGTGGCTAGCATGAACTTGTTAGATGTTTGTGGTATGAACTTGTTTATCAGTTAGTGTTTGTGGCTTGAATGATGAATTGATGGTAGATTATCAGTGATTATATTGCTTGTTTATGATGGTGAAGTGGGTGGTGGGTCACCCATCGGTACCCGTTACCCACGCGAGTGGCGGTGTGGGGTAATTCCCGACCCGAGACGGGTGGTGGGGGCGGGTGGCGGGTGATTATACCCCGATGGGGGCGGGTGCTACCCCCCGGCCGGGTTTCCCACCCGCCGCCATCCCTACCGTCACTACTCTTGGGGTTTGTCTCACCGCTAGCTACCGGTGGTGTATGGTGATTCCGGTGTATCTCGCGGGTATGCCGATAGCCCGCACCAAAGATCGTGGCCTTTCATCCCGACCCAAGGATTTTTGGAAACGGCCTGGGAAGTTGTCCTTGCGGGGGCGGCCTACCGTGTGTTTGGGTCTACCTTGCAAGGTTTAAATCAATTGATTGTCCGCCTCTCACCGTTATCCGAGACTACTTACTCCACTAGTCATGTGATCCCTAATGATGGAATTTGATGAACTTTATGCTTGATTAATTGTATTGTACAACTTTGTTTGTACTAGCCGGCTAATGTAGTAAAATTAAACCTACTAGAACTTGTGCTAAAATCTTGAAAGTAAGGACCTACTCTTTGTTACTTTTCAAAGCAAAAGCAACCTAGTAGCCAAAAAGCCTTTCATGGTCTAGAATTGGTGAAGTAGTTATCACCGACGGGTAAGTCTTGCCGAGTATTAGTATACTCACCTTGCTATAATGTGTTGATCCAGGTAATGCTTTCGGTGATGTGTGGCCCGAGAGATCCCGCCCTGCCGGGAGCTGGAGTGGGTGGAGGACGACTACTGAGAGCATCATGGATGGCCTCCCGTGGTGTCTTTGCTTCCGTTAGTTTATTTCCGTTGTTTTCAAAACTCGAACTATTTCCTTATGGTAAAAACCTTGGTTTGTAATAATTAAACCCTTCGGGGTACGCATTTAGATATTAATGATGTTGTATCTCCGGACTCGCCTTCGAGTGAGTTTTAATGCATATATTCGATCCTTGTCGCTATTCAAGTGATTTACCGGCGTTAACCCGGCAAGTAATGACAAGATGATACTTTATTATCGCTTAATGACCAAAGTGGATTGGTTTAGGCGATAGTACAAAGATTTTCCCCGGGCGGGTTGTCACAAGAACATATCCCAACCCTTGTCGGGATGCGTCGCAATATACGACAAAATCCCGTTGAATGTCCGGCAAGGTCCGCATTGGGGCCGTGGTCAATCTTCTCTTCAACTCCCGTAAACTTCTCTCGCACGACTCACCCGCTTGAACTTCTTCTTCTTCTTGAGCAACTCCTTCATGGGTCGGGCAATCTTGAAAAATCCCTCAATGAACCTCCGTAGTACCTCGCTAAACTAAGAAAGCTTCGATCTCGCCCACATTGGTCGGTTGTTGCCGCTGGAGACCGTTTCGACTTTCCCGGGTCTCATCGCTACTCCTTCCGCGGTCGAATATGCCCGAGGAAAGATATTTTTTCTAGCCGTAACTCACACTTGCCGAACTTAGCGTACAATTTGTGTGCCCTTAGTTTCCCCAAAGACTACTCGAAGATGCCGCTCATGCTCCTCCACACTCTTGGAGTAAATAAGTATGTCATCAATGAAGACTACGACAAACTTGTCCGGCTCTTCCATAAACACCTTATTCATGAGGTTCATAAAATACGCCGGGTGCGTTGGTGAGTCCAAAGGACATCACCGTGAACTCATACCGCCCGTAACGGGTGACAAAGGCAAGCTTTTGGGATGGCTTTCTCTAATCTTGAGTTGGTGGTATCCCGACCTTAAATCCACCTTCGAAAAATACTTGGCTCCTTTCACCGGTCGAATAGATCATCTATCCCGGGGAGAGGGTACTTGTTTTTGATAGTAACTTCGTTCAGCGAGCGATAGTCCACGCACATCCTCATGCTCTTATCCTTCTTTTCTACGAAGAGCACTGGGGCTCCCCATGGTGATGAGCTTGGTCTGATAAATCCGCTTCGCTGGAGTTCTCCTAGCTGCTTCTTCAATTCTACCAACTCGGGGGCCGCCATCCTATAAGGTCTCTTCGCTATGGGAGAGGTTCCGGGATATGGTCAATGATGAACTCTATATCCCTATCCGGTGGCATTCCCGGGAGTTCTTCGGGGAACACATCCGGATACTCCCGCACTACTAGGACATGTTCTATGGATTTGGCTTCCATGCTGAAAACCATTATGTCTGGTCTGTGTCCTCGGGTGTGGCAAGTCACTTGTATTCCGTCTGGGTTGGTTAGGTGTACTACCTTATCGGCACAACTTATGAGACCATGGTGTTGGCTTAACCAATCCATCCCAAGGATCACATCTATTCCCTTGGACTTTATTACCACTAGGTTCGCTAGGAAATCTACCCCACTTAAAATGATCCTTGCCCGGGAGCATCCCAGTCGACACTTGATGTCACCTCCGGGCGTTCGAGTTAATAGGGGTGCTTTTAGTAGTACCGTAGGTATGTTATGTGTTTTCCGCAAAACTTGAGTATATGAACGAATGTGGTGTTCCCGAATCAAATAATTTGGTTGCCAAGACCGAGCCGACCAGAACTCACCGAGCACTACGCCTTGTGCTTCTTGAGCCTCCCGTGCGTTGATGTGGTTGACGTGGGCTCGTCCATAAGACCGTTGGGGCCGCCTCATCCGCCGGTTGTTGCCGTTGTTGCCAAAGTTGTTGTTGCTGCGTACCGGCATGCGGTTGGCTCCAGATACGAGTGGCCTTGGCCCATTCACTGAGTTGGAGTAGGCGGAAGCTGTTGGCTTCTTGGCGTATGGGCAGTTGGCAATGAAGTGTCCAGTCTTGCGGCAATTGAAACACACCCTAGAGTTGTTGTTGTTGTTGGCGGTGACCTAGCTAGTGTTGCTTTGTGGGGGCTTCATGGTGTTCTGGTTGTTGTATGGTTTGAACTGGGTTCTGGGGCCTTGAGAGCCCGTGGCTTGGGACTCGGGTTCGGCATCGCATGGGGGCTTGGAACCCGGACATGGGGTGTCCGAAGCTTCTCTCGCCTCTCGGGAGCGCTCTTGCCGTTGAGCCTTGTGCTCCATGAACTTGCACTTGTTCTCCTTCTTCTCTTCTCGCCCGGCTCTCTCGTGAGGATGGACATGTTCATGAGGGTGTTGAAAATCCGGGTAGATCCGAGTGGTAAGTAGAGTCCTCGGCTCCGCAGTCGACCCTTCTTGAACATTTCCCGCTTCTTGGAGTTCTTGTCCACTTCTTCCGGGGCATAACGAGCCGCCCTCTATGAACCGGTAGGTGTATTCCTCCACGGACTTGTTGCCCCGGCGGAGTTCACGGAACTCATCCGCCTTGCGCTTCGGTGTGGCTTTCGGGATGTGGTAGCGGCGAAACTCTACCACGAACTCATCCCAAGTGATGGCGGAGGGATCCTTGGCCGCCGCACAATAGTTTTCCCACCAGTGCTAAGGTCGTCCCAAGGAGGTCGGTGAGTGGCCGAAGAACCTTGTCTCGGTCCTCGCAGCTGAAGGGCTCCGGCTTCCCTTAGAATGGCTCTCGCCCCACTCATCGCATCCAAGGGATTCACGGACCCACCAAAAGTGGGTGGCTTTGTCCCGAGGAATTCTATCGCCTTCTCATTCATGCCCAAAACTCGGGATCTTGGACGGTTGACGGCATTGAATATGGCCTCTATCAAGAGAGTTCGATTGGCCGTAACTTGTGCCGCTCTACGGGACGGGGTGGCGGTGGAAGGACAACGTTCTCTCCTCCATCTTCGCCTTGGTTCACTTCCTGGTCATTAAGGCGCTCCCTTCGGTCGGCTTGCGATCCTTCAGCGTCCATACGACCGGAGCCTTGGTGGGTCTTAGTAGGGCGCCTGGAAACCATCTGTAAAGGAGTGGGTTTCTAAGAGATCTACGTTTTATGTGATGTTTAAGTGGATTATGACGGATTTCTTTTTGAAAAGGCAGGGTCTACTCCTGCCGGCAAGAACACACATAGCAAACAAACAAGCACAGACGAATTTTTATTACAAACAAGTGAGGAGGATACATCCCGACTATGTGACTGATACCACGCGGACACACTACATGACTCAGTACTACGACAAAAGCTAAGGGGTGTGAATCTAAACTCGGACCAGCACGGCTTCAAACCCTGGGTCAAGGCAACAGGGGTATGCTACTCGCGAGGAGAGCCATCTTCCGGGGTTGAGTGCACTTCCAGCAGAATGAGCAGCTCATCGTCATCCTCGCCCTCGGGGCTTCCATTCTCTTGGGGCTGTGCTGCAGCTTCCGCGGTCGCCGTTGGTTGCTCGGCCCGACTGATTTGCTCCCTCAAGAGCTTGGCTTGGTCATCAAAGAGTTTGTCCAGGGAGACGAGGTAGGCAACTATGTGGTACAGCAGGTCTTCTTGGTGGCGGCGTCGTTCCAGGTTTCTCATGCGTGCCTGCCAGACTGAGGTTCTGATGGCGGGAGGAAAATACCTCATTGGTGTGGGGATGAGGTGTTCCTCGTAGATCCGACACAGGTAGTGGAGGGCTTTTCTGAGGGCCAAGGGGTAGGTGTCTCGATGTCGAAACCCCGTGGCGGTCATGCGCCATGGCTCGATGTTGGTGTGGCGGTTGCTTCGGTGACGGAGAGGGCCACCCTACGCCGAAGAGTGCCGAGTTGCTTGTACTCTCTCGCTATAGTACCTAGGGCGCTCGGTGATACCGAGGCACTCCAGGGAGTTGGTAAGGAGGCGAGAAAAACCAAGCTCCTCCCCGACACACGCCTTGGGTCCATCCATCTTCCGCCATCCGAAAACAAGGGTAGAGTTGAACAAGTTGTGGTGGGGTACAAAAGATAGATAGTTTTATTTAGCAACAGGGGTTGGGGTACACTCCTCGGGGTACACTTATTATTAATAGAACACGGCTCTAGCCTAGACATTCTAGCCTATCCTCATGGGTATTCTTCCTCCGTCCGAATGCGACGCTTCTTTGGCATGAGGTCTTGCTCCAGCATCACGTCCCTCGGTCCGGGACCCTTTGTCCCAATGAGTTTCTTCGGGTTCATCTTCCTCTAATCCGGCTTCTTCCGTCCTTCTACGTTTCTCGACCTCATCCCATAGGGCTTTATTGGCCATTAGAGTGCGCTCCCTTTCCCTAAGGTAATCTTGCTTCATGTTGGTTAGGGCAACTTCCGCCATCGTTGTCTTTATCCTTTCAAATTCTATCCTTTGCCTCGCTCTTTCCGCCCGTCAACTGGGTGCTTCACCGCCGAGCTTGTTCCCGTAGAGGTGGTCTAGGCCATTGAGGTAGATAGATGAGTGGGAAACTGCATCTTCTAGGTCTTCTTCCTCTCGTTCTAGTCCCCTCATGCGGTCAATCCATGAGCGTCCTCTACCTCTTGAGGGTGGGAAAAATCCCATTGGAGTCCTTCTGAGATGCTGCCTATAAACCACTCGTAGACGTCGCAGGGCCTTCCGAGCAGCCTTTGGGTAGGTGTCAGCAAAGCGAAACCCAGTGGTGGAGATGAACCAGGGTTCTATGTCGGGGTAGAGCGTACTTCTACCCACGAAGATCGGCAATTTACATCGAAGGGTGCCATAGCGTTCGTACTCCCGATAGACGAACTCTGGTGGGTCCCTCACTCCGACGCGCTCCAAGCTGAGTAGTAGCAGGTTAGGGAGGCCAGCCGTGCGGGCAAAATCCTCCGTTCCATTCCAGGTTAGCCATCCGGAATCGTGCAAGGATCAAGGTAAGGAATTTGGGAAAGATGAGCTTAGCAAAGAAAAGGTTAGAGAGGGGGCCGAGAGGAGGTCTCGTATCCTAGGGGTCACGTCCTACGGCCAACCTACGGCTCGATACCACCTGAAGCGTCCCCTCATCAGAGGTGACTAAATGTGACACAAATACCGGTCCCCGGAGGCCGGTAACACATTTATTACAACAGGTGGATCGCCTTTTTACATCACGACGCGCATAGTGGGCACGGAGTGCCAACGCCACAAGGAACAACACAAGTGCTAAAAACCAAACTACGATAGCGAAGGCTTCCAAAGCCTCATCGCAGTACCACACCATGGAAGCTCTCTCGTGGAGGCCCCGAATACACAGCGCGGTTGGGTGTAGGGCGGCGACCTACTCGACGTCTTCGGGGACGAAGTCGGGATCCTCCTCTCGAAAAACAAGAAGTTAAACAAGGGTGAGCACATACGTACTCAACAAGTTCAACCCCACCCACGGAGGGGCTTATATGCGGATCATGCACGGATCTATCAAGGATCGTGTTAAGGTTAATTTGCAAACACAGTTACTCATGCAGGGGTTTATTTTCGAAAAGGTTTTCGCAAACCACTTTTATAACCCAAGTACCTCAGTTGTTTTGAGAAAACCAATTTGGAACCGGACTCCCCGTCCGCAGTAGCCCAGGCACACAGCCACACACTACCCGTAAAACCACTCACGCCATGAAAACCATCCCAGACCCAAACACTAGTTTTGTGACCAGACCGTGACTCGTCCAATACCGTGGACACGGCTATTCGAATATGTTTTACACTCGCGGAGGTTGTACATCTTTACCCACAAGTAGGGTACCGCCACACGAACACCTTAGTGCCGACGCGGATCCTATCAAAGCTATTACCCACCTTAGCTAACCCTACGAGCCACCACGGGAGCAGCCAAGGGGTTATCACACATAACTAGCGCGTACCTCACACAAAGCGTACCCCTACTCCTTGGTCTCCCGCCGCTCACCCGCACACCGATGACAAGTAGGTTAACTAGTGGGGTTTATGCTATGCCGTTGCCACATACAATGATCGAGTGGTTGTACGACGATTTGGGTCGGGTGAGATGTCACGCAACCCGGTCCTTAACGACAAGATGGACAACTCCCGCATGCTCAACCACACAGTACGAGCTCACCCATACCCCCGACACACACATCCATCCCGTCTACCGAGTTCTTTACTCATTTTCCGAGATATCCCATTCCCATTTTTAAAGCACTCACAAATTTTTAAAGCAATCCTTTAGGCCAAACAAGGGTCAATCATAGCAATCAAGGGTGTCTATCCTACCATGTTTTTGCAAGAAAACAAAGATGCAATTTATAAAACAGGTAAAGGGTTGTGTTTATAAAACTAGGACCAAAGCATGCATCAAAGGATGAGATTGAACTTGCCGTCTTCGAAGTCCTCGGGAAGTTTCGGCTCGGTGTTCGGGATCTCGGGCTCCTGCTCGCAGTACTCGGCTCCAAGCTCCGGCTCGTGGTACCCTCCTTCGTTCACTCCGTCGGCTATAGCGCACACACAAACAAGCATGCAACCAATATAATCACACACAATTTTTACTAGCTGAGCTCGAGGAAAAGTAGGTAAATACAATAGAGGAATAAGTGTTATGCCAGGGGTTTTGGATAATGGATCGGTGGAGGTGTACCCGGGACGGGAGTGATGAATTAAAGGTGCGCATAAAATGATGGGTTAAAGGGGTTTTAAGATTAATTAAAAAATTTAAGGTCCTACTAGTAATTAGGGTTGAAGGGCCTAATTATAATATTTAGATAGGGTGAGGGTCTAACTAAATAGCGTAGGGGCCTATTTAAAAAGAGCAGGGTTGTTTTGGTGGAATAGTTTAAGGGTTAGGGTCTAATTGAAAGAAAGAGAGAGAGAGAATAGAGTGGAGGGGCTCGGTGGGGAAAAAGGAAAAGGGCGGGGGGTCTTTGACCAAAAGGCCACCCCCTTCCTCGAAACAAACAGGGGGGTCGACCGCACGGCCGGACCGGCCGGCCGCCGGGGATTGCGGCGTGCCCGGGTCGGGCCGGCGGCCGGGAGGCGGGGGAAACGGGGAGAAGGACGCGGGCTACCTTCCCCGACTCTCACCTTGGTCGGGGACGCCCCGTGGAGGTGGCTCCGCGGCGAGGGACGGCGGCGGCGGCGGCGGCGGCGGCGGCGCAATTGGTGGTGATGGAGATCTTGGGGGGGAAAAGGGGATGGTTGTGGAGGTGCGGGGTGCTGCGGGAAGCCACGCAGGGCCCCTTTATAGGCGCGGGAAGGTCGGTTCGGGGGGGAAATATCCCCCCGGCGACCGGCGGCGGAGGGCCGCGGCATGGTTGACTCGGGAAGGTTCCCGGCGTGGCCGGCGAGGTTCCGTCCGCGATTCATGGTGTGGAGCTGTTGGATATGACCCAGCGTGCAGGTGGGCTGGGCAATGGCGGCGACAGCGGCGTTGTGGTGTGGTCAGCGCCTGCGAGGGTGGTGGTGACCGGTCGAGCAGGCTGTTCGGCGTCGAGCTGCAGAGTTAGGTCGTGTCTCGGGCGGATGGGACGTTTCAGCGGCGGGCCAGGCGCAAGCGGCGCGGGGCGGGTGGCGTGCCGCAGGGGAGAGGGGGCGGCGTGGGAGCCAGGCGCTCGGGCCAGGAGGGGACGGCGTTGGGCCAAGGAAGAAGGGGAAGAGAAAAAGAAAAAGAAAGAAGGAAAGGAAGAAAAGGAAAAAGGAAAAAGAGAAAGGGGAAATAAAAATAGGAAAAAGGGGAAAATAGGGAAGGAAAGAAAAAGGGAGAGGTTTAGAAAATTAGAAGAATTGCTAAAGAAATTAGGAGGAAGGAGAAAAGAGAAAAGGGGCTTTGCGGGGTTTTCCGGCTTCGGGTGTCAGCGTGATTTTTGGGACGGCGGTGACGGCGAGGCGGACCGGCCGACGGGACCACGGCGTGCGCGTGATTCCCGATGTGGTGGCCGACCGTGGTGGCCGGGGCGGCACGCGATGGCCGATGGCCCGAGTGCGGGCGGTGCCGGCGGGATTCGCGGCACGCGCGCCGAGTGTGAGAGAGGGGAAGGATGACCGGAGTTTCGAAGGGGAATAAGTGAGATCAGCAGGGAAGTTTTGAAAACACACGTGATTTAGTAGGTGTTTTATTAGGAGCTAAAAATGCGGGCGTTACAAAGGGTAAGGGTGTGACACTGTACCCGTGGGTTACCCAAGGCTACCCGCACTAATGAAGCCCATAAAAACATTTGACCAAACTAGACCCATATATTTTAACCCTAGCACACCCCTTCCCCCATCGTGGCCCAATGCCCACTCTGTGCCTCGCGGCCTTGCCTAGTCGCCTGTCCCGCCTCTCCCCCGATCCCCCCCCCCCCCCCCCCGACGCTAGTGCCGCTTGCACAACCCCCGCGCCCTGTCTGCCACCGCTCGCACAGCTCTCGTCATCCACCTCCCCGACCAGATCCTGATTCCAATTCAAGCCACGACAACTTGTTGGCTCTATGTCAATATGTGTGTGATTGTGAAGTTTGAGACTTATTTAGCTATCAAATTATCATTGTTCTCTTGAATATGAAATTATTGACATGTTTATGCTAATATCCTGTGGGTACCCTGTTACCCTACGGGTACCCTGTGGGTAAGAGTAAGGGTAAGGATTCTTACCCATCACGTTTGGAGGGTAAGGGTATACCAGAGATGGACGGGTATGCCAACGGGCGGGTAAATACTTTACCCTTACCTTACCCTACCCTGCCCATTGACATCCTGTGTTGTCGTAAAAAAACTCAACCAACAAGATACGGTTGGTCTGGTTCCGCAAATTATTTGCATAGTAGTATTAGTAGTTAATTTAGAAACACCTTATTGCTGAAAACTACTTTACTTACTTGCATTGTACTATTAATAGTTAATCCAAGTGGTTCCACATGATTGAGGCAGAAAAACAAGAGGAAAAACACAAACAACAACAGGAGATTCGCGTTCGCCAACAGATGAGAGAGCATGAAGAGGCCCAAGCCCGCAAAGCAGATGTTCACATGGTCACGGTCATCGCTTCTGGCACTGCCCACTAGCAAGGGTAAGCTATGGAAATGATATTTGTTCATCAACTATGCTCGGTTTGTTAACATTTTTTGGGGAATTTTTCAGTTCTCCGACGATGATGACAATTGTGGCTTCTCGCAAAAGGTGGATCCCCCAGCCATCGACCCCTATCAGAATTACATCAACTACCTCCACGACATCGTCATCTGCAACCTGTAGCGGTGCTTGGACAAAGCACTTGCTTCCCCAGATCGTCCCGCCGACAACCAGTGTTGCCCTTGTGCAACTTGCACTTGTGAATGTCACGCGAAGATGAGAGATTGGTCTCCTCTTCCTCCACCTCCACCACCACCATCGGGGTACTACATGCCGTCTCAGTAGTCCTCATGCGCTGGCTCCTTGCTCTCTGGCCAGTTCTCGTACAACTAGTTTTCGAATGTAATCCAGTATCTAAATTCCCTAAGGCATGTTAGCATTAGAGTTGTGTCGTGCATGCCATTGCAATTTCGTCAGTGATTTATCTTTAATTTAGATGATGTCATTTCCATTTCATTAAAAAAACCTACCGCTGTTTCGCACGACGGTAGGCACTGACCTACCGCCGTGTGACATGACGGTTGACCGCCAACCTGAAGGACCGATACGGCGAACCAGAGAGGGGGGGAGTGAATGGGAGCCGATAAAAATTCTATTCAAGAATTCGTCCTATGAACCTAATTTCACTTGTGCACCTCCACAAGCTTCTCTTGCCAAGTCCACGTAGCCACTGAAGTGCTACTGGACCTAGGAGCAAGACCCAACCAACAGCCACAAGACACACTCAACGGAAACACACACGACACGGCTGCTGGCAGCCCAAACCGGTCAGGTCGGTTTCTGAAACTGGTCAGACTGCTTCTGTTGGACTTAGCCTCTCACATGTAGGGGAAACTGGTCAGACCGGTTTGGCTAACCGGTCAGGCTGGTTCTGTCCAGAAACTCCCCAAAGACCCTTCCGAGAGAAAACCTGCCTCGAGAACCTCTCCTCTTTTGAACAAGAACAACCATAGAACAATAGAGACTTTCTTACTCAGAAACTCTTCATGACAGCCCACAGGGCTAAACCAGTCAGACCGGTTTGGGAAACAGGTCAGGCCGGGTTTGGCCTGAACAGTCGGGAAGAACTCAACCCGCGCGAAAAACTCAAATCTTCAAGCGATCGATCTCCCGATTCGTTCCACAGATCAAAGTGCGACTTTGGGCATAGTTGGGGTACCTCGTGGGCTACCCTTGGCTAGAAGCTCGGTCCCCAAAACCCACTCAATCAAGAGGAATCGAAAGTCAACCCTCAAGAACACCTTCCCATGGAAACCACCGAAAACACCCAAATCGAAGCCGTTTCGGAGGGTTTGTTAGATCAAGATCACCAAGCAAAGAGGCACAAGGTCCTCATACGTGACATCCAACAAGAATCTCTCAAAGAAACGCCCTCAAATCTTCCCCACGGAAAATCCAAGAAAAGGCTCCGAAAATCAACAAAAAGGAAAAATGGGAGGAACACAAACAAGCCTTGAGGAACCACGCCGAATCATCTATACATACCATGAAAGGTTCAAACAAGGTCTAGCTTCTGCCCGATCATCCTTCCCTCTCACAAGATCTCACCATGAAGCTCTCAAGCTAGTCATATAGAAATCCTAAGGAAAATAGGAAGAGAACATAAGAAAACCAAATGAGCTAGGGTTCCCCGAGATGGCTGCCATCCTCTCACCACTTGGGTTATATGGAGGCAAGCCGAAAGACCACCCCTAAAGCCTAAACTAGGATACACGCCCACCAAGGGCACTTTGGGAATTTGTCTTTGTAGCACCATCAGACGGATGCCCGGCGACCGCACTCCGCGTAGCCTCGACGCAAGCCTTGCGATCCCGACGTGTGTCCTCCACCTCGAAGCTTCCAGCACCCTGCCACCCCAAACCGGTCAGACCGGTTCTCCAAACCGGTCAGGCCGGTTTTGTCCTGACAGCCACTCCCGGTCTTCGGCCTCAACTTTGTGGCTCAGCCGAGTAACCTGATGATTTTCTGGTGAACCACCGCAAACCCTGCGAACTTGATGTAGCCTCTGCCAATCACCACTCATGACTTGGCTCCCACGAAGTTCGGCTCGACCTTGGTTTTGTGGCTCAACCAAGAAACCATCCACCGACTTCATCTTGTTGTTCTTGCCACCATGCGGCCCGCACTTGAGCCCACTGGCCACCGGGTCCCTCGAACGAAGCCTACTTGTCTTCTTCACACCTGGAGACCTCACCGGCAACGACCTTTCGCGCTTGTTCTTCACCTGCACCAACACGAGTCAAGCCGCAACCTGCACCTGCAATACTTAGCCAATAATCAGTCCACACAACGTTGTCAATCACTCATCACACCAGGAAGCGACCATCCACCGGTCCTCAAACCACACATGGTCCTCAATCTCCCCCTTAATGAGTGCATTGACAACACACACATTTGGTAACCAAAGAGAAAAGGAAAAATAAAAGAAACGAATAAAAGAAACTCCAACAAGCGATCGAAAGCCGAGAAAGGCAAAGAGCAAGATCACTTGAAGAAGACAAATCTCGAACCCCTTAGGCAAGGGCAACGACTCGACACATCCGAGACAAAACCATGCTCAAGCAAAGAGCACAAACCACCAAAGCATACAAGAGCTCCCCCTGCACATATGCAAACTCCCCTTGAACAAGTGCCAACCCTAGGCATAAACCGGTCAGGCCGGTTCCCAAAACCGGTCAGACCGGTTCCACCAAAACCGGTCAGACCGGTTCCCAAAACCGGTCAGGCCGATTTGGTACAGCAGACCACACCCCCCAAAAGCCAAAAATGCAAAAGACATGCACAAGCTCCCCCTTGACTCTTGGGATAGGTTCTAGGGATGCAATGCAACTTTTCTCCACCTTCATTTCTCCCCCTTGTTGCCAATGCAAGAATCAAGGCTCAAATTTGAAAACATGCAACCTAGAGCTTCTCAAGTATACAAAATTCATCACAAGATGCTACACATGTCCAAACGAGCAAGTTAGATACTCTACAACTTCGTAATGACATCAACTTCATGATTACCAAGTTTCACATCCATTGGACGAAGCTAAGATAGAATTGAGCAATTTTGCGAAAAATTACTCTCTCATGAGCAAAATCCTAAACATGAGCAAAACATATCAAAATGGCAAAGCCACATAAACTTCATACTAGGACAACCATTATAATCATAAGACCATCAAAAACACCCACAAGCACCTCATGTCATGTCAAAGCCACCGAGCCATGTGTCTACTTCTATATATGAGATTTCTCATTGGTAGGCATCATGCAACGGTTTAGCACACAAAGAAAATTAAATTTAGCACATATGACATGGAAGCACATTTTTCAAGCATTTTACATTTCATATTCAGATTCATATTTGGTACATGAAATGTCTTTGCGACAAAAAGGAACTTATGCCCCTCCACAAGATAAAGCAAGAGGGCTAAACATTCATGATGGCAAATGAGCCTTTGTCCCCATATGATCAAAATAAGCTATCCAACCACAAATTAAGCAAGGCCAGGCCACTAAAACATGTCAAGATCATATAAAGGCATTTACTCACAAGAGAGCATACGTGTGACATTTTTCAAAAACATAGCCATCAACCATGGATTATTAATCAAGATCATCAAGAGCTAAGCCAAACTAACCATAGCATACCAAACAAGCTCACAAAGACATATATCTCATTCCATGGTGAACAATGAGTATAGGAGAAGTTTTTCCTAACCAATGCATATGATACAAAATGCATGCAATCTAAGATACAAGGATGCTTATACATCATGTTACATATGACATGCCAAATGCAAGAAATGCACAAAAAAGCTATACATATGCTATAAAGGAGCTCCCACACACCCAACTCAAGAAATCAAACACACACCAAGCTCCCCCCGCAAACGAGTAAAAGTTGCTTGATCTAGGGGTTTGGTGAAAATATCGGCTAGTTGGTCATGTGTGGTTACATGGATCAAAGCTATCTTCCCTTTCTCTACGTTGTCTCTCAGAAAATGATACCTCACTTCTATGTGTTTGGTTTTGGAATGGAGCATTGGATTCTTTGCAACACTTATGGCACTGGTGCTGTCACATTGAAGTGGAACATGGGTATACTCCTCACCAAAGTCACTCATGGTGTATGTGATCCAAAGGAGCTGAGAGCAACAACTAGCTGCGGCAACGTACTCTGCCTCGGTAGTGGATTGAGCAACACTCGACTGTTTGCGGGAAGACCAAGACACCAAAGAAGATCCCAAAAACTGGCAAGTCCCAGAAGTGGACTTCCTATCCAACCGACACCCGGCAAAATACGCGTCTGAAAAACCATGAAGAGCCAAAGAAGAAGACGCGGAGTACCAAAGACCGAAGTCGGGAGTGTGACCTGAAAATTTGCTTCACCGCTTGTCGATGTGAAGTTCTTGGAGACGCTTGAAAACGAGCGCACAGACATACCGAGAACTGGATGTCCGGCCTCGTCGCCGTCAAGTAGAGGAGTGACCCGATCATGCTTCGGTACTCCTTCTGGTCCACTTGTTCACCTTCCTCATCCGCATGAAGGGCTGTAGTCGTACTCATAGGCGTCGCCACGGCCTTGGAGTCCTCCATCTTGAACTTCCTCACAATGTCCTTGGTGTACTTAGATTGGTGCACAAATGTTCCTTCCTTTGATTGCTTGATTTGTAGCCCGAGGAAGAACTGCAACTCACCCATCATGCTCATCTCAAATTCCCTGCTCATATCATCTGCAAACCTTGCAACAAGAGAGTTAGACAAGCCACGAAAGACAATATCATCCACATACACTTGCACAATCAGGATATCTCTGCCCTGTCTGAGTAAAAACAAGGTCTGATCGACCTTCCCCATCTCAAACCCTCTCTCAAACAGAAACCCCCTCAACCTACCATACCAAGCTCTAGGCGCCTACTTCAACCCATACAACGCCTTCCTCGACTTGTACACCCCGTGGGAGTACTTCTCACTCTCAAACCCCGGTGGCTGTCTCACATACACTTCTTCCTCCAACACACCATTCAAGAAGGCACTCTTCACATCCATTTGGTGTAACTTGAACCCTTTAACCATGGAATAGGCCAGAAAGATCCTAATTGCCTCCAAACGAGCTATGGGAGCAAAGGTCTCCTCGTAGTCGATCCTCTCTTTCTGACTGAACCCCTGAGCAAAAAGCCTCGACTTGTTTCTCACCACTTCACCTTTCTCTCTCTCTCTTTGTTCTTCCACACCCATTTTGTCCCAATCTGCTTACACCCTGGGGGAGGGTCAACCAATTCCCAAACCTGATTCCTCTCAAAGTTCTCCAACTCCTCATGCATTGAATTAACCCAATTATGGTCAGATAGAGCGTGTCCAATGTCTTTGGGCTCAAAAGTGGCAACAAAAGCAGCATGAGCAAAATGGGAATTGTTCTGAACCCTCGACCGTGTAGTACGATCATTCATGTCACCGATGATCCTTGAAGCTGGGAGATCCACTTGTACTCTCCGGGGAGGTTCTCGCCTTGATGCTACCTCCCCTCAACAACAGCTTGTCCTTGATCTTGGTTTGTCGTCATAGGTGTGGGAGAGGGACCGTCCATCACCGTAGTCGAAGTAGTAGGTACATTCTTAGCCACGAGCACCACACCGCCATCTTCATCATCTCCATGTTCATGCTCCTCCTCCTGAAAGATCTCCTCGCCAAGTTCATCATCACCTGCACACTCAAAGACAAGCTGACTATGTGGCTATGTCTCGTCGAAGGTTACCTCGCAAGTCTCCACGATTTGGTTAGTTTCAAGATTGAGCACACGATATGCTCTAGAGTGAGATGCATAACCAAAGAAAATACCATCGACCGACCTATCCTCAAACTTATCCAACTTCTTCCCTTTCTTAAGAATAAAGCATTTGCAACCAAAGACATGGAAGTAACTCACCTTGGGAGTGCGACCGTGCATCAACTCGTAACAGATTTCCTTCTTATGCACTTTGAGGTAGATCCTGTTCGACACATAGCCCGCGGTATTCACCGCCTCAGCCCAGAACCTTCTCAGAGTCCTATGCTCATCAAGCATCGTCCGAGCCATCTCACATAAGGTTCTGTTTTTCCTTTCCACAACACCATTCTGGGGAGGCGTATACGGACTCGAAAATAGGTGTTCAAGACCCAAGGTCATGGCAAAAGGTTTCAAAACGAGAGAATCTGAATTCTGAGCCATTGTCATTGTGGATTGCTCATATGGCATCTTCGTGCCTCTCGTTCCTCAACCTCAAGACAAGGTCTCGAACAAAACCAAACGTCTCCCCCTTATCCTCAAGAAAGAACACCCACGCATACCGAGAGTAGTCGTCCACCACAACAAGGACGTACCACTTCCCACTCGCAGATCGCACACGAGCTGGGCCAACAAGATCCATATGAAGGGCGCTCGCATGGACGCTCGCTCATCACATCGGTGAGAGGCGGGTGAGAAGAGGCTACCATCTTGGCATGCCTACACGGTGCACAAACCAACTCTTTCTCAAGCCTCAACCGTGGCAATCCTCAGACCAAATTGAGTTTACTCAAGCGAGACAAAAGGTCAAAGCTCAAGTGACCCAACTTCCTATGCCACTTCCACAACTCACTCGAAGGACCAGCCAAGAAACAGCGCTCAACACCAGAAGACTGAGAAAAATCAGCTCGAAACATCTGACCCTCGGGAACGACCATACAGACAAGGTCCCCTCGAGAGTCCAAAATCCGAGAACCACCAGACTGAAACAACACCTCAAAACCCTCATCCAATAGCTGGGACACAGAAAGCAAATTGTACCCAAGCGATTGAACAAGAGCAACACGCTTGAGAGTGATGTTGTCACTTACCTTAATCTCACCTTCTGATAACACACGCCCTCGCCCATTGTCCCCAAAGGTGATGTACCTCTTTGTCACCACCGGGACGAGACTTGAGAACCACCCCTTGTCTCTGGTCCCCACCCCTTGTCTCTGGTCATATGCCTCGAGCAACCGGAGTCAATCAACCAAATGTTTTTCAAGTCTCCCACCTGAAATTCAAAACCGAGCACGTGAGCGAACAAACGAATTAGCACTGGGGTTAGTACCAAAAGAGTAAAACCAGTGCCGAGCCATTTGCTCGAAAGTGGAGTTAGCACACTCCAAAGCATCTCTCCTACCAAAGCTACCTCCATGAACACCACCACGGTAACCACTCCGAGGAAACCAACCTTCTCTACCTGGAGGACGACCGAAACCACGAAAGAAAGACCGTGGGTTGTTCCTCCTCTCCACCTCAAAGCCACAACTTTCTCCCATCCTCGTATTGAGCACGAGGGGGAGAACGCCTAGCAAACTGACCACCTGGAAACTCTCCAGACCAACCACCAGAACCACGACCACCTGCAACAAACCGAGACTCCTCACGAGCACGAAAACCAAACTTGCCCCCCTGCTGACTCCAAACCGGTCTGACCGGTTTCAAAACCGGTCTGACCGGTTTCACTCCTCCAGCAACTGCTCCTGCAACCTTTCGCTCTCCCCAAGCCGGAACTGTTCTCACACTCGCCTTAGCCCTGGGCATCTGCACACGAGGCTCAAGTACACCATTGGGAGGGTGGTACTTGTCCTTGTTAGCTCACTCCTTCGCCATACTCTCCTCACGCTTCCTCTTGAAGAAAAACTCATCCTTGTGACCATCTCTCCCACAATAGCCACAATGGAACCTTATGGGCTTAGGTTTAGGCTTGGGATGGGGCTGTTCATTTGGTTTCTCTCCACTCGGCTTCTCAACCGGCTTCTCAACTGGTTTCTCCTCACTAGACTTCTCACTTTCTTTCCCAAAGAACACTTCCCCAAAGTGCTCACAAACTTGATAGGCTTTTAGAAATCTTTTGTTTGTGGAGGAAACACGGGTGGAGCCGGGGTTGTGTCTAGTCGGTTCCTAAGATGGTTAGGTTTAGGAGGGAAATCATTTTTGTGGTGGGTTTTTGGTGGATCTGAGATATTCTCTCCACTTCCCTCACCAACCTTGTTTGCCCCAAGTCCCTCGCCATCCTGCCTCTTGTATGTCTCGATCATTATCCTCAGCTGAGGCTCATGACCAGACAACCAACCCATCAACTTTCTCAACTCATCATTCTCATCCTGCAAACGATCAACATAATGTGCAAGTTCCAGATGCTTCAAAGCATGCAATTCACAGGTAGAGCAAGATGTAGGGATTGTTTATTTCAGCTTAGCCTCAAGAGAAACAGTGTAAGCATGCATCTCATCAAATTTTACCATGCAAGACAGGGCAAGAAGTGCAAGCACCTAGCAAAGCAGGTTTAGACTTAAGCTCAGCCACTTCAACCCTAAGCACATCTAGTTCCTCACACTTGGAGGCATGCTTTTCCTTAAACAAGGCAAGATCAGTTAGAAAGATAGCACAATCAACACATTCAACTTCATCAGAAACAACAGGTGAAGCTTTCAGAGAATCAATTTCAAGCTTGGCATCCAAATTCTGTGTTTCTAGCTCAGCCACTCTAGTCCTAGCATTCTCAAGCGAGGCCCTAAGCTCTTTCCTCATCTTCTTGGCCTCTCTAAGCATGTCATCACGATTATCAAGCAACAAGCCAAGTCGTTTATTCTCCTGATACAAGAAGGGAAGTTCATCACGCACCTCGTCGCTGGAGTCGGAGTCCGAGTCGCTTTGTGTGCTCTTCTTGCCGCCAGAGCTCAGCGCCATGGTGCAGAAGCCGTCTCTAAAGAAGCAGCTCAGCCCGCTCAGGTTCTTGGACGACTTCCTGCCCTTGCGACGATCACCTTCATCTTCACTGCTGCTCAAGCTCGAGGTGGAGTACGCGGAACTGGAGTCGACATCGCTCGCTCCAACGATTGCTCGGGCCTTGCCTTGGCTCTCCTTCTTCCTCGATCGTCGCTCGTCCTTGTGCTTGTTCTTGTGCTTGCTCTTGTGGTCACGCCTCGACCGGTGCTTGCCATCCGTCCTTGACTTGTGCTTGTAGCTGTCCTTGATCTTGACCTTCTCCGGACAATCAGCGACGAAAGTGTCCCGGCTTGCCGCACTGGAAGCATGTCCTCGTGTTCCTCCTCATGTTCACCCGGTTCTCGTGTAGCCTCTCGAACCGCCTCGTCAACAACGCCAGCTCGTCCTCTCCAAGCACGTCGAACTCCTCATCTGGCATAGACATCAAAGAAGACAAAGAGAACATCCTGGTGGATGGGTTAGCATTAGTCTTTCCTTTCGAACCACCGATGAGGGTGAGACTATCAGTCGGGCCCTCAATCTTGGCTGTCATGCCCCGATGCACCTCAGCCGACTTGAGCTTCGAGAACAGCTCGTTCACGGTCAGAGTGTCATACTTATCCGACTCCACAATGGCCTCGAACTTTCCGCCCCAAACCATACGATCCAAAGAGTGTAAGAGCTTGACAGCTCTATCATGATCATCATAAGGGAGCACGTCCACATTGGCCCTCATGTTGTTCACAACCACTGTGAACCTCTGAAACAAGGCATTGATGGACTCACCGGGGAGATGAGTGAAGTTCTCGTACTCTCTTCGGTAGGTCGCATACATCCGAGCCTCGAACTCCGGGCACTCCCAACATGAGCTTCTCTCAACACCGACCGGATTCTACAAGTCAAGCTCTTCGTGTGCACCCGATCGAATTCAGCCGACACAGAGCACAAAAGTGTAGTCGACTGCCTTGTTGTTGGCGTCGAACATGTCCCTCGATCCTGGAGCAAGGAAGTTCACCAGCTGGACATAGCCATTGTCCACCGTGACATCCCAAAGGATCTGACCCTTACCGTGGAGGAACGCCGCCATCCTGCTCCACATCTGGTAGTTCTTTCCATCGAAGTGTGGACGACCTGAGCCCCGTTCCTGGTACGCCATCCTTGGCTCTTAGACTGGTTAGAGTCAATTAAAACCCGTAACCGGCTCTGATACCACTTGAAGGACCAATACGACGAACCAGAGAGGGGGGAGTGAATGGGAGCCGATAAAAAAATCTATTCAAGAATTCGGCCTATGAACCCAATTTCACTTGTGCACCTCCACAAGATTCTCTTGCCAAGTCCACGCAGCCACTGAAGTGCTATTGGACCTAGGAGCAAGACCCAACCAACAGCCTGTCACACCCGATTTTACAAGGAAACCGAATGCATCTCACGTGTGCGCCAGGATCATTTTACACACACATGATAGACAAAACGAGTGTAATACCATTGTAGTAATAAATCGTTCAAGAGTTAAACTAGTACGATATTCATTATTACATCCAGAGAGGTGGACTCGAGGGTCCGAACACAACGATAACTAAGCGACGAGCAGCTCCATCTTTGACTTCCACAGGCATGATGACTGGGGGATCCGCATGCCCTAGAACTCCTCGTAGTCACTCCAGTACTCATCCTCGCCTCCGACGTTCTCCTCTGAACAGCGGTAAGCAAGGGTGAGCACACTTATGGTTGGTGCTCAGCAAGTGGGGGAACAATGCAAGGCTATCAAGGATCGGCTGTGGTTCACGGCGGTAAGCATTTTATAAGTTGGTCAAGTTTTATTAGCAAGCACCTAATTACTAGGTGTAAGTGTATACCAACCCACTTATCCTTAAAAGAAACCTCAAACCAAACCACAAACCCATGATTTGCATTAATCTTCAATTTTATTAATCATGTGAGGGTCCAAGCCGCTCTTGACCGTGAGCACGACTCGATCGATCGGTTTTACACTCGCGGAGGTTGTACACTTTACCCACAGTTCGTGTTCCCCATCTTGCCCGGGTTAGCTAGACCCTTAAACACTTCCAAGGTGAGTGGCTAGGGATCCACTACGAAGCCTTTACAAAGGAAAGAAGAGAAACCAACGCTCGCAACAAGCTGACCCGGGGTGGACCATAACCCTCCCTAGTGGTCGGCACCTTAGCGAAGGTCGCTACCCCAAAAGAACCGGGCTATACCCCCGCAACCCCGAGCCCCCGTGCCCCTCTCGGAAAAGAGCTATCGGCTAACCCACTCTTCTAATTACTTGTCTAAGCCAGAGCCATGTGGACTGTGGTTGTACTGTTGTCTTGGGTGATTCTCCATGTTCCGATTATAAATCAAGTTATCTTGTTTTAAGCACAAGCACATTATATAAACAAAACTGAGATGTATCACATAAACAAAGCATAACCAAACTCATGTAAAGCAAACTAAGCATTTATCTACCCAAGCATTTGTTAAACAGGGTTGATCAAGGTAATGAGGTAAAATGTCTAGTCAAGTCCTTAACTAGGTGTTTGCCCATCAGGTTTATGCATAGCAACAGGAATAGTAAACATTGTTTAACATGCAGTGACATAGGTTCAAAAAGATAATGCGAGAGGGGGAAAGCCACTTGCCTTCCTCTACAAGCCGAGTGAAATCTTCCTCGAAAACGGGCTCTTCCCCGATCACCTTCGACGAGGAGCTCAGACGAAATAGGCACGATATCTACGAGTCAAACATGAACAACAAACAATAAATAAACAGTACACCAAACAGTAACAAAACTGGTAAATTTGCTGTTTAAAAGATTCTACTCATCGAGACGATCATTTCGGTATATAGAACGCTAAAAACGGAGTTAAAATGAGAAAGATATGATTAAAACAAGTTACAGGGACCTATCTGCAAGAAAACTACGTTTACAGGGCTTTTTTTATAAATAAAATCAGGGCTAAAACATAATTATAAAATAAATCAGAGGGGTTTATATGCTAAAAGGATGAAAAGGACCTTTGTTAAAGGAATCTAGGCTGGCCAGGGGCTAAAACATAAAAATCAGGACTTAACCGTAAAAGTTCTCAAAGGTGGAAGGACTGGCATGTGAATTTAAAATCTTCCAGGGACTCTTAATCAAAACGGCCAGACCAGCACCGTGGATCTCAGATCCAACGGCTGCCAGCGCGCGCGTGCGCCGTGGACCGCACCGTGCGCCCGGTGCACGGGTCCACGGTGGACCGGTCGCTTAAAACGAAGGGGTATGCGATCAGGGCCGCTCGTGCGAGATCCGACGGCCCCGGATGCACGCAAGCAATGGGCGGCGGTGACGTCGCCGGAGAGCGGCGGCGCTCGGCGGGAGCTCGCCGGCGTTGGCTCTGGCTGGCGATCCCGGCCACTAGCACGACCACAGGTTAGCTCAAAATGCAGAGGGGACGCATGCGCACGTGTTCGTGGGGTTTATGGGGGCTATTGTGCCTCACCGGCGGCCGGCACCGGAAGGGGGCGGAGCGGCCGCTCCGGCGAGCTCGTGGGCACGCGGCTGTGCACGAAGAGAAGGGAAATTGGGCGGGGAAAGTTGCTCACAGTTCAAGGGTGAAGCGGGCGAGCTCGAAGATGAAGAGGATTCAACAGCGGCGGGGCTTGGCAACGGCGGCAGGACGGGCGGCCCTCCGGCGTGGACGAGGCACGGCACCCACGGGCTCCGAGGACGGGAACCTGCAGCCAATTGAGCTTGATGAGCCCCTGGTGAACCCAAAGAGAAGAGAAGGGAGGCGGCGGAGGTGGTCCTTCACCGATGGTGACGTTTGCACGGCGGCGGCGGGGACCCGAGGCGGAGGCGCTGGGGAATTGGGCTCAATTGCGTGCGTTGGTGTGTTGTGGGTGCAAAGGGAGGTGCGGGAGCTCGAGTGCGTGCTTAAATAGGAGCGCGGGGAGGAAGGCGAAGGGAGGCGGGGCGGGCTCCGAGCGGCGCTTGCCATTGATGGCCGCGGCCATCACGGCTCGGTGCAAGGAAAGGGGGAAACGGCCCCAATCGTGCCTGGGCGATTAAATGCCTTAATTGGCAAGCTTGCTGGGGAGAAAAAGGAAGGCGAGAAGGCGGGGCGCGGCGGCGGGCCGGTGAGGGCGGGGGGGAGAAGAAAAGGAAGGGGGGAGGGAGAGGCTGACAGGTGGGGCCCGGGTGTCAGTGAGTGCAAAGAAAAGAAAAAGAGAGAGGGAGAGGCGGGCGGCGCGGGATGGCTAGGGTGGGCGGCGGGACTGGCCTGGGCCGAAAGGGGAGCAGGGCACGTTTTTATTTTTTTTAACTTCTTTTTCAAACCACTTTTCTTTTGAAATTCAAATCAAAACTCCTTCAAACCTTTTCTCAAAAATTTATAAACTTTTTAGAAACCACACAAGCAATGCAAGCCAACTGATGATGCATAATCACTTGTTGTCTATAAGTTTATTAAATTATGTTTAATATTTTAGAGCTCAATTTAAATGGCAATTTAAATTCTTTAAATCCTTAAGACTAATTTAAGTTGCTAAGTGATTTTAGTGATGGAATTTTAGGGTGTCACAAATCCTACCCCCTTAAAGAGAATCTCGTCCCGAGATTCGAAGACTTAGAGAACAACCGAGGAAAGTCTTCCTTAACTTCATCCTCTCTTTCCCAAGTTGCCTCTTCCTCGGTATGATGACTCCACTGTACTTTACACATTCTGATGATCTTACTCCTGGTAACTCTTTCTGATATATCCAAGATCTTAACAGGGTATTCTTTGTATGTCAGGTCATTCTCCATTTGAATATCCTCTAACTGTACCAGTTCTATCTTAACCTCACTTGTACATTTCTTCAGTTGTGATACATGGAACACATCATGGACTCCCGACAACTGTGCTGGCAACTCCAACTGGTATGCTACTTCTCCTTTCCGTTCCAAAATCTTGAAAGGTCCGATAAATCGAGGTGATAACTTCCCTCTGACATTAAACCTTCGTAATCCCCGAATAGGTGACACTCTGAGGTATGCATAATCACCGACTTCCAAAATCACCTCTCTTCTCCGAGGATCAGCATAACTCTTCTGACGTGACTGTGCCGCTTTAAGATTCTCCCTTATGATTTCAACTTGCTTTTCCGCTTCTCGTATCTTTGTTCGGTCCAAAGAGTTGTCCCTCACCGGTCCGGTTCCAAAACAACGGTGTTCTACACTTCCTTCCATACGAGCCTCAAAAGGTGCCATTTTAATGTCGGATCGATAGTTGTTGTTATAAGCAAACTCGCATAAGGCAAACTCTTATCCCAACAACCACCGTTCTTCAACGCACAAGCTCTCAAGCATATCCTCAAGAATCTGATTTGTTCTCTCCGTCCGCCCATCCGTCCGAGGATGGTATGCGTCGAACTGAAGTTTAACTTTGTATCCATCGATTCATGCAGCTTCTGCCAAAACCGTGAAGTAAACTGTGTGCCTCGATCTGACACTATCTTCTTCGGTACCCCGTGCAAACACACTATCCTTGAATTATACAACTCAGCTAGCTTCACTCCTGTATAGGTCGTCTTCACTGGGATAAAGTGCGCTACCTTGGTTAATCTATCCACAATAACCCAAATAGAGTCATACCCATCACGAGTACGAGGTAAACCCACTATGAAATCCATACCGATTTCTTCCCATTTCCACTCAGGTACCTTTAGAGGCTGAAGCAATCCTGCTGGCCTTTGATACTCAGCCTTCACTCTTTGACACACATCACACAAAGCTACATGAGCCGCTACATTTTTCTTCATCCCATACCACCAGTATCTCTGTTTCAAGTCCTGATACATCTTAGTACTCCCAGGGTGTATAAAGTAAGCGGAATCATGTGCTTCCTTCAAGATAGCTTCTCTCAACGCCTTGATCTCAGGTACACAGATTCTGTTCTTAAACCACACTGTTCCTTGCTCATCTTCTCCGAATTCCGGAACTTTGCCCAACTTAATCAACTTCCTGTACTCTGCAATCTTGTCATCGCTCAATTGTCCTTTCTCGATATCCTCGCTCAAGCGTCGACTCAATTTCTAATGTCAAGGTCTCACTTGAAGCAACTATTCCCAAGTTGAGCTGTGCCATCTCCCAACATAGCTCCTGAGGTAGCAGGTGTCCAATCAGCATGCTAGTCTGTCCCTTCCGACTCAAAGCATCTGCCACAACATTTGCCTTTCCTGGATGGTACTGAATATCCAAATCATAATCTTTGATTAACTCAAACTACCTTCTTTGCCTCAAATTCAAATCCTTCTGAGTAAAGATATACTTCAGACTCTTTTGGTCAGTGAAGATCTTACACTTGTTTCCAATCATGTAATGTCTCCAAATCTTCAATGCGTGAACAACCGCGGCTAACTCAAGATCATGAGTAGGGTAGTTCTACTCATGTTTCCTCAACTGTCTTGAAGCATAAGCTACTACCTTTCCTTCTTGCATCAACACACAACCCAATCCTTGCCGAGAGGCATCACAATACACATCGAATCCTTTATGTATGTCTGGCATGATCAACACAGGTGATGTGGTCAACCTCTTCTTCAACTCTTCAAAACTAGCCTGACACTTCTCATCCCACTTGAATTCTTTTCCTTTCTCGAGCAGAGTGGTAAGTGGCTTCACTATCTTAGAAAATCCTTCAATGAACCTCCGATAGTATCCTGCAAGTCCAAGGAAGCTTCTGATCTCCGGTACATTCTTAGGCGGACTCCAGCTCAATACATCCCGAACCTTGCTTGGATCGACCGGCAATTCCTCGATCCGTGATGATGTGTCCGAGAAAAGAGACCTCCTTCAACCGTAAAGCACACTTGTCGAACTTGGCATACAGGTGATGTTCTCGAAGCTTCGCAACACAAGCCTCGGATGTTCTTCATGTTCTTCCTCACTCCGGAGAATACCAATATGTCATCAATGAATACCACAACAAACTTATCCGGATACTCCATGAATACCTTGTTCATCAAATACATAAAGTATCTTTGGTGCATTGGTCGAGCCAAAGGACATCACGGTGAACTCATACAACCCGTATCTAGATGTGAATGTTGTCTTTGGTATATCCTCCACTCGGATTTTTAACTGGTGATAACTCGATCTAAGATCTATCTTAGAGAATGCCTTAGCTCCTCTCATCTGATCAAATAAATCCTCAATCCGAGGTAAAGGGTATTTGTTCTTGATGGTAACCTCATTAAGTGATCGATAGTCTATACACAACCTCCTAGATCCATCCTTTTTATCAACGAAGAGTGTGGGGGCTCCCCATGGTGATGAACTAGGACGGATAAACCCTTTACTAAGTAGTTCTTCAATTTGTTTCTTTAATTCAGCTAAATCTTTAACATCCATTCTATAAGGTCTTTTAGATATGGGAGCAGTACCAGGTATAAGTTCAATGCTAAATTCAATGTCACGGTCAGGTGGCATACCTGGCAAATCCTTTAGAAACACATCAGGGAATTCATTCACTACCCTTATATCTTCCAAGGCCTTGCCTTCTACAGAGTTCACAACTCCTTTGCTGGATGAGGGTGTACTCACATATTCTACTCTCTCCCCTTGAGGACTGGTTAACTGCACTGACCTCTTCCGACACTGAATAACTCCATCATGCTTTTGTAACCAATCCATCCCAAGAATGACATCTATTCCCCATGATTTTAGAACTACCAGATTAGCAAGAAAGTCTACCCCCATGATATTAATCTTTACTTGTGGGCATATATGACCAGTTTTCATTTCTCCACCAGGAGTGCTAACTATCAGTGGGTTCTTCATTGAGCTCATAGATAAGTTATATTTTGCCACAAATTGATCGGTTATAAATGAATGTGATGCTCCCGAATCAAATAATACGGTAGCGAGGTACGAGTTGACGAAAAACGTACCCAATACCACGCGGCGTCATTCCGAGCTTGCTCCACCGATACATGATTAACTTGGCCACGCACATGACTCGCTGGCCTCTCTTGCTAGGTGTCCGTGGAGTACGAGCTCGCGAAGATGACCGCCCAATCCTCGTTTCCACTGTCTCTCTCGCGGGGTTTGCATCACCCTCTTGGGACAATTGTTAGCATAATGCCCCGCCTCTCCACACTTGAAGCATCCACCGAGGCCGAACGGGGGTTGGTATTTCCGACGGGCGCCCCGCAGTTATTGTTAGGACGACTCGGACCGAGGGGTAGGAGCTGCGGGTGTCCGAGGATTGAAGCGCCGTGGCCGAAACGAGCGCCGGCACCGCATGTTCCGTGGGTACCTCCCACCTTGACCACCGGGACGATATGGAGTCGGGCTCGCCGAGAACCGTAACGAGGACGGGTGTTGCCGCTAGGATCGTCCATGTGACCGAAACTTGCGCTTCTCGTTCACCCATCTCCTTTCTCTTGCTTTCCGAGTTGTGACAACCCGCCCGATAAAAATACCGTACTATCGCCTAAGACCGATCCACTTTGGTCATTAAGCAATAATAAAGTATCATCCTGTCGTTAGTTGCCGGGTTAACGCCCGGTAAATAACTTGAAAAGCAACAAGGATCGAATATATGCATTAAAACCCACTCGAAGGCGAGTCCAGAGATACATCCACATTGATATCCAATTTCGTACCCCGAGGGGTTTATTTATTACAAACCATAGTTTTTGCCATGATGAGATAGTTCAGAGTTTTCGAAAAGCAGCGGAAATAAACTAACGGAAGCAAAGACACCACGGGAGGCCATCCATGATGCTTTCAGTAGTCGTCCTCCACCCACTCCGGCCTCCCGGCCGGCGGGATCTCTCCGGGCCACACATCACCGAAGGCATTACCCGGATCAACACATAATAGCAAGGCCGAGTATACTAATACTCAGCAAGTCTTACCCGTCGGTGATATCTACTTCACCAATTCTAGACCATGAAAGGCTTTTTGGCTACTGGGTTGCCTTTGCTAAAAAGTAACAAAGAGTAGGTCCTTACTTTCAAGATTTTAGCACAAGTTCTAGTATGTTTAATCTTTACTACATTAGCCAACTAGTACAAACAAAGTTGTACAACCAATTAATCAAACATAGAGTTCATCAACTTCCTTCATTAGGGATCTCATGACTAGTGGAGTAAGTAGTCTCGGATAACGGTGAGAGGCTGACAATCGATTGATTTAAACCTTGCAAGGTAGACCCAAACACACGGTAGGCTGTCCCCGCGAGGACAACTTTCCCAGGCCGTCCCCAGAAATCCTCGGGTCGGGATCGAATCTTACAGTCTTTGGTGCAGGCTATCTGGCATGCCCCACTCAGTACACTCAGAGTCACCATACACCACCGGTAGCTAGCCGTGAGAGCGAATCCCAAGAGTAGTAACGGTAGGATCCCTTGCCGCCTCATTAAGGTACTAGGCTTACCGGTCCCATACCCGACATGTGCTTGGTACGTTCAAAGACTTAACCCACATAACCACTGGACCGGAGCCCAGATCCCATGCTCTTACCACGTGAGCAATCCATTTAGGATATATTGTGATTCCTATCTAGGAACCTATTCTCTCGAGTGAGGTCATCACCCGACTTGTAACGGTCCTATAGCTTAGCAGCTATCGACCTATCATACTAGTAGGGACAAAAGGGTACCTAGGGATCATGCATCTAGGGTTTCATTCAACTACTGAACGTAAATGCACAATCATCCATAGATAAGTGAATAAAGAATTTGAAAACTGGGTTAGATGCACCGGAGCTTGCCTTCGTCCGCTAGGTTAGCTTGGGCACCCTCGGTGTCGAGTACTTCCACATACTGCAGAGAACCTTCCGCTCCTCCTTCCTCGGTTTCCGGGACAAGGGAGTAATCTCCGTCCGAAAGATCTACACGGAATGCAATGCACTTTAGGTGATGTGATAGTTTGTTGTCTTATCCAACTCTAGTTGGTCATATTCACCTTAACAAGCATCTATCTAAGGTTTCTCTTTTAGGAAGGTTATGGGGTGTACATGGTTTACTCGTTTATTCCACATTTGAATAAAGGTTTTTATTAAGCTTATCATTTCATGTGAAAGCTTTAATTCTTTTCATCTATACAAGCAAGGGCATAAATAGCACTTTTATTTATGAATTACTTTCTGATCAGTGATGATATTTAATTATCTTTTAATTATATTAAATAATATCTTCAAAAAGGAAAAGAATTAATTATGGATTTTTCTTTATTTAATTTCCCTTTAATATTAAAAGGGCATTTAAGCTTTTTATTAAACAATTAAATTACTAAAAATTAAATGAGTGTTTCTTAAGCCTACTAGCACCTATCCTGGTCCATTGGACCCACATGTAAGTGTTGGATGCTAGGAAATTAAATATTATGGAAAATAACAAAGCTAGCTAGTGATTCCATTTAAAGGCATATAAAAATAAATAAGCATCAAAATGATCCAAACTTTCTTGTGCAATCTCTCTGGTCCTAAACAAGCCTAAAGAACCAGCATGTTCACATGGAATCTCTACCGAACTTGGTTTATTAATTTACAAAGGAAAACATGCATAAATCAGGAATAATTATTTCTGTTAATCCAAAATTCATGATTAATTCACAAGATGTGTATTTTGGTATTACAAGACAGTGTGCACAAGTTGAGCTCAAGAACATAAATATATTTAGCAGGAAAAATTATTTATGCAGCTCTAGCAGAAATGGAAAAACATTTTTATAAAAAGATTTACACCATAACTTTGTGCAATTTAGCTACAGAGGATTTATATATTTTGAGATATTGCAGATCTAGGGTTTTCACATTTGTATTTTTCAAGCAAAAACTAACAGGAATTAGCTCAGGCCAGAATAACAAAAGTTGTAGAATAATTCACCAAGAATCCAACAAAATTGGCCTTGCATCTTTCTGATTTTTCTGTGATTTTCTACGCAATTTACAAGAATCAGCAAAGTTACTTCACTATTTCAGTTTACCTTTTGCAACGAGGCCCTCGAAATTAAAAGGTTCTTTGCAATGTGGCCCCTAGGGGCGGCCGGCCGCGCGGGCCGGGCCAATTCCGGCGAGCTCGCCGCGGTTCTTGGCCGGGGAAGGGCAAGGGGGTGGTCTAGGGGCACTAGGGGTTTGATTTGGGTGCTCGGTTGGTGGGGCCCACCGGCAACCGGCGGCGGCGGCCGCCGAGGACCGTGGCCGTGGCGCGGCGGGGGCTCGGCCGAGGGCTTGGTGAGGCACGAGTGGGTGTCCTAGGGGTCGGTGACCGAGGCTAGCCTCGCATGGGTGCTTGGTGGCGGTTGGTTCGGGGGAGGCGCTCGCCGCGCGTCCGAGCGAGGAGTTGCGCGCGGCCCTCGCTCCTCACGGCGGGGCGTGGCGTCCTCGCGCAAGGGGGGGCACGGCGGCCTTAAGGAAGGAGGTCACCTCGTGTTCGGAGCGCATGCGACGTCACCGGCCCGCCGTAGTACCCGCCGCGGCCTCGGTAGGTGCGCACCGGGACGGGAGCCGCCGACGGACCGGTCGGTAGGGTGCGGCGCGGGGTGGGATAACTTCGAGGCGCTTTGGGACGTGGGAGACCGGGGGAAGGTGCGAGGTGGCCCGGGGAACGTGCGCCGGCGGGGGCCGGAAGCCGAGGCGCGGGCGGCCGACGCGGCCGGCGGCGGCGGCGCGGCCGGCGCTCCGGCGCGCGGGAGCGCCTGAATTTATTCGAACTGGCCCTGTTCAAGCGAAATTTTCTCCAAATTTTTGAATAGAACTTGACTAAGCTTTGAATACGAAAGTTGTAGATCTAGTTACCGTCTACAACTTTCAAAAAGGCTATAGGGTGTTTTTCTCAACGGATTTTGCAGGAACGTCGTGCCAACATTGAATGCCGGCCTGTTCTGGAAAACAGGAGGTACTGTCAGTCGATCAAGATTTTCACCAATTTCCACCCAAAATTTGAAATGCCAATCTACATGAAAGTTGTGTCCCTCAACAAGATGGACAACTTTCATAAAGGTAGATTTTGAAGTGTTTAGGTGAATTTTGGAGAACACGGCAAAAGTTCCGGACGACATTCGCTGACGTCAACGGTTAAGCCAGTTTTGACCGTGTCTTTGACCAAGGGTCGACTACGGGTGTATGCAAACCTGGTCAAGGGGTTCATTAGGGTTCATTGGCGAGGTTTTCGGGGTGATGACATAGGTTGACCTAGGTTTGACCGGTTGATTCGGCCATTAATGTTAATGACGGTAATTAAAAACCTGGGGCGTCACACCAGCCCAATAGCTTTGTTCACCAGCGTCTGAAAGTCTGGGAAGATGTGACTCTACAGTTGATAGTTTAAAGGCCCAATCAAGCCATCCAGAAACCTTTCCTGCCTCTTTGGGTCAGTGTTGACTTCATCGGGTCATAGCATGACAAGTGAGTGAACTTCTCCAGATACTCGGTCACTGACATATTGCCCTGCCGCAGAGACAAGAACTCCCTCTGCTTAAGCTTAGTAAGCCCTGAAGGGATGTGGTAAGTACGGAAGTTGTCACGGAACTCCTGCCAAGTAATGTTCTGCCTGTTGGGATGAGCAGTTGAGTACGCATCCCACCAGTCTGCAGCCTGCCCCACGAGTCTTCCGGCGGCATACGGGACCACCTCCCCGTCGGTGCATTGCACGATCTCCAGCTTCTTAGTGATGGTTTTCGGCCGGTCGTCGCATCCGGTGGATCGACGAGTGAGAAAACGTAGGAGGATGGTGGCTCATGAACTCCTTGTGCCGTCCTTTGGTGGCGGGGGTGGCGGAGGAATCGCTCGTGGTGGCTGGTTCGTTGAGCTTGTATTTGCTGCACAGTATTGGTGAGATTCTGAATTAGTTGCATCCGCGCCGCCGTAAACCGCCGCATGTTTGGATCCATTGCTTGGTTGATCGGTGGGGGTGGTGCTGTGTTCGTTGATTTGCGATATGTGCACGGATCACAGGCGGCACGTCTTGACCTCCTCCGGACCTGGTGTTTACCATCTGACCGTTAGAAAAATCATATCTCAGATAGTTGTACTTGAATCAATGCATAAGAGGATAACTCAAAATGAAATAACAGCGTGTTCTTCAGCTAGGACAGACTCTGTTGACCTCAAAGAATTATGTATAACTTTCTGCGTAATTATCCAATGACCACAAATTTTTACCAGATTATGATGTATAAAATTATGGAACTATCCCAACTGGAATCACCTCATTTGGACATCTATAACTCGAGATAAAATTCAAACAGTGCTGCTGTATCAGCAGAAATTTACAGATTCTGACATGTTCATTACTTTGTTCATAACTCCCAGAATATGTATTGTATACCATTGAATTTTTGACAGAAATTCATCCTCTAAATTTGTGATCTAACCCAACTGGTTTCATGTCATTTGGAGTTCTGTAGCTCAAGTTATAAACAAAACATTACTGATATGTCATATGACTGCGAAAACAGATTTGATCCAATCAAACTTGCATAGAAGATTAAGCAATGACAACCGGTAAAACCCAAACTATCCTTTAATTAACTTAACAATTCTGATTGCATAGTGGCCACCACTCCACCATACAATTCACAATCAAGCAAAGATCAAACTTAAACATGTTTGCAAACAGCATTCATTATTACAAGCAATACGTTCACGCAGGAACGATCTAGCGAAAAAGTAAATGATAAGGGCGAGTATCCTAGGATCCTAGCCAAGATTGGTAGTAGCTTCAGCGGAGCCGTAACGGAGCCTCTTGCGCGGAGGGGAAGCTATGGTTTGATATGGCATAACTTCTTGAGGAAGTCGTTGTCCCGCAAGCTGTGCTTCCAGACGTGCTATCTTCACCTGAGCAGCCTGCAACTCCTCGTGATACTTGTTCATTTCAGTAGTTGCCCCCTCCAGATCTGTGTTCAAGGCAGCAGTCACACGTGCCAAGACGTCGATGCGATCATTACCTCCTGCTGGCACCACAATCACCTCTGTGCCACTTGCACGACGAGGCACATGGCGATACTCCGAGTGGAACAGCTGCACCCGATTTGCATTGCAGATTGACCAGAGTGCCCTCCTCGCTGCATCATTCACCGCAGCATCATCTGTGGAGAACTGGGCCGTGCTGTGGTGAGATGAGCGATACCTCCAGCCTTCTGTATCATTCAGGGGCTTCCTTATGTAAACTCTGCTGGTGTAGTAGTCTCTCATTCCTGGCTCGCTGAAGTGCTTTGTCACGTAGAGAGGCCTTATGGTATATCCCAGGTACTGCAGAACCTCCCACAGAAGAATGCAAAACTGTCCGTTCTCAACTTCAGTGGAATGTTTGTGATATTCTGCTCCGTGATAGCGGGGGTTTTCATCCTCATCTTCCTCCGGGTTGCCATTAGCATTGTTACCACCTTCCTCATCTCCACTGTCATCACTAGAGTCATCCGGGTCACCTCCTTCACCATCAGGCACTGGATCAACATGTGCAGGGGGTGCTTCCTCATTTGCCACAGGCGCCGGTGGAATCACAATGTCCCCATCGTTGTCTCCGCCTCCAAAGCACGGTGCCATTGTACAGCTGTGGTTGTTCCAATGGCTCATCTGGCTCCTCCTCCTCCATCTCAACCTCCTCAGGATCCTCCTCTTCTGGTTCCAGCTGGACCCCCTCTGGGTTTTTCTCCACCTCAACCTCTGGCTGGAACTCCTCTGGTTCCTCCTCAACATCCTCAAGACGATGGCGAGGAGCCAGCTGTCTAGTGGGGTGCTCTTGCGAGGGGTCATGTAGGTTCTGGCCATCTGTCAAAGCAAAACTGATCTCAGAGTACAGAATAAATCAAAATGACAGTTTAAATGATAAACAAAATTAAATTAGATTTTTAATGCGTAAATTAGATGATTTGAAGCATGATAAGGTTCTCTAGAACATGAATCCTTAATTTCGTCCATTTCTAACTAAGGCTGCGACCTACAGTCAACCTGGCTCTGGTACCACTTTGTCACACCCGATTTTACAAGGAAACCGAATGCATCTCACGTGTGCGCCAGGATCATTTTACACACACATGATAGACAAAACGAGTGTAATACCATTGCAGTAATAAACCGTTCAAGAGTTAAACCAGTACGGTATTCATTATTACATCCAGAGAGGTGGACTCGAAGGTCCGAACACAACGATAACTAAGCGACGAGCAGCTCCATCTTTGACTTCCACAGGCATGATGAATAACAAATAATAAATAAACAGTACACCAAACAGTAACAAAACTGGTAAATTTGCTGTTTAAAAGATCCTACTCATCGAGACGATCATTTCGGTATATAGAACGCTAAAAACGGAGTTAAAATGAGAAAGATATGATTAAAACAAGTTACAGGGACCTATCTGCAAGAAAACTAAGTTTACAGGGCTTTTTTTTATAAATAAAATCAGGGCTAAAACATAATTATAAAATAAATCAGAGGGGTTTATATGCTAAAAGGATGAAAAGGACCTCTGTTAAAGGAATCTAGGCTGGCCAGGGGCTAAAACATAAAAATCAGGACTTAACCGTAAAAGTTCTCAAAGGTGGAAGGACTGGCATGTGAATTTAAAATCTTCCAGGGACTCTTAATCAAAACGGCCAGACCAGCACCGTGGATCTCGGATCCAACGGCTGCCGCCGCGCGCGCGTGCGCCGTGGACCGCACCGTGCGCCGGTGCACGGGTCCACCGTGGACCGACCGCTTAAAACGAAGGGGTATGCGATCGGGGCGCTCGTGCGAGATCCGACGGCCCCGGACGCACGCAAGCGATGGGCGGCGGTGACGTCGCCGGAGAGCGGCGGCGCTCGGCGGGAGCTCGCCGGCGTTGGCTCCGGGCGGCGATCCCGGCCACTAGCACGACCACAGGGTTAGCTCAAAATGCGAGAGGGGACGCATGCACACGTGTTCCTGGGGTTTATGGGGGCTATTGTGCCTCACCGGCGGCCCGCACGGAAGGGGGCGGAGCGGCCGCTCCGGCGAGCTCGTGGGCACGCGGCTGTGCACGAAGAGAAGGGAAATTGGGCGGGGAAAGTTGCTCACAGTTCAAGGGTGAAGCGGGCGAGCTCGAAGATGAAGAGGATTCAACAGCGGCGGGGCTTGGCAACGGCGGCAGGATGGGCGGCGCTCCGGCGTGGACGAGGCGCGGCACCCACGGGCTCCGAGGACGGGAACCTGCAGCCAATTGAGCTTGATGAGCCCCTGGTGAACCCAAAGAGAAGAGAAGGGAGGCGGCGGAGGTGGTCCTTCACCGACGGCGACATTTGCACGGCGGCGACGGGGACCCAAGGCGGCGGCGCTGGGGAATTGGGCTCAATTGCATGTGTTGGTGTGCTGCGGGTGCAAAGGGAGGCACAGGAGCTCGAGTGCGTGCTTAAATAGGAGCGCAGGGAGGAAGGTGAAGGAAGGCGGGCGGGCTCCGAACGGCGCTTGCCATTGATGGCCGCGACCATCACGGCTCGGTGCAAGGAATGGGGAACGACCGCAATCGTGCCTGGGCGATTAAATGCCTTAATTGGCAAGCTTGCTGGGGAGAAAAAGGAAGGGGAGAAGGCGGGGCGCGGCGGGACCGCGCGGCGGGCGCGCGCGGCCGGCGAGGGCGGGGGGGAAGAAGAAAAGGAAGGGGGGGAGGGAGAGAGGCCGACGGGTGGGGCCCGGGTGTCAGTGAGTGCAAAGAAAAGAAAAAGAGAGAGGGAGAGGCGGACCGGCGCGGGATGGCTAGCGGGGGGCCGGGCACTGGCCTGGGCCGAAAGGGGAGCAGGGCACGGTTTTCTTTTTTTTAAAACTTCTTTTTCAAACCACTTTTCTTTTGAAATTCAAATCAAAACTCCTTCAAACCTTTTCTCAAAAATTTATAAACTTTTTATAAACCACACAAGCAACCAAAAACCATGCAAGCCAACTGATGATGCACAATCACTTGTTGTCTCTAAGTTTATTAAATTATGTTTAATATTTTAGAGCTCAATTTAAATGGCAATTTAAATTATTTAAATCCTTAAGACTAATTTAAGTTGCTAAGTGATTTTAGTGATGGAATTTTAGGGTGTCACACAGCCACGAGACACACGCAGCGGAAACACACACGACACGGCTGCTGGCAGCCCAAACTGGTCAGGCCGGTTTCTAAAACCGGTCAGACCGCTTCTGTTGGACTTAGCCTCTCATAGGTAGGGGAAACCGGTCAGACCGGTTTGGCAAACCGGTCAGGCTGGTTTTGTCCAGAAACTCCCCAAAGACCCTTCTGAGAGAAAACCTGCCTCAAGAACCTCTCCTCTTTTGAACAAGAACAACCATAGCACAACAGGGACTTTCTTGCTCAGAAACTCTTCACGACAGCCCACAGGGCTAAACCGGTCAGACCGGTTTGGGAAAACGATCAGGCCAGTTTTGGCCTGGACAGTCGGGAAGAACTCAACCCGCGGGAAAAACTCAAATCGTCAAGCGATCGATCTCCCAATTCGTTCCACGGATCCAAGTGAGACTTTGGGGGATAGTTGGGGTACCTCGTGGGCTACCCTTGGCTAGAAGCTCGGTCCCCAAAACCCACTCAATCAAGAGGAATCGAAAGTCAACTCTCAAGAACATCTTCCCATGGAAACCACCGAAAACACCCAAATTGAAGCCGTTTCAGAGGGTTTGTTGGATCAAGATCACCAAGCAAAGAGGCACAAGGTCCTCATATGTGACATCTAACAAGAATCCCTCAAAGAAACACCCTCAAATCTTCTCCACGGAAAATCCAAGAAAAGGCTCCGAAAATCACCAAAAAGGAAAGACGGGAGGAACACAAACAAGCCTTGAGGAACCACGCCGAATCATCTATACATACCATGAAAGGTTCATACAAGGTCTAGCTTCCGCCCGATCATCCTTCCCTCTCACAAGATCTCACCACGAAGCTCTCAAGCTAGTCCTATAGAAATCCTAAGGAAAATAAGAAGAGAAAATAAGAAAACCAAATGAGCTAGGGTTCCCCGAGATGGCTGCCATCCTCTCACCACTTGGGTTATACGGAGGCAAGCCGAAAGACTAAAATACCCCTAAAGCCTAAACTAGGATACACGCCCACCAAGGGCACTTTGGGAATTTGTCTTTGTAGCACCATCGGATGGATGCCCGGCGACCGCACCCACGTAGCCTCGACGCAAGCCTTGCGATCCCGACGCGTGTCCTCCGCCTCGAAGCTTCCAGCGCTCTGCGACTCCAAACCGGTTGGACCGGTTCTCCAAACCGGTCAGACCGGTTTTGGCCTGACAACCTCGCCCAGTCTTCGTCCTCAACTTTGTGGCTCAGCCGAGTAACCCGATGATTTTCTGGTGAACCACCGCAAACCCCGCGAACTTGATGTAGCCTCTGCCAATCACCACTCATGACTTGGCTCCCACGAAGTCTCGGCTCGACCTTGGTTTTGTGGCTCAACCAAGAAACCGTCCACCGACTTCATCTTGCTGTTCTTGCCACCATGCGGCCCGCACTTGACCCCACTTGCCACTAAGTCCCTCGAATGAAGCCTACTTGTATTCTTCACACCTGGAGGCCTCACCGACAACGACCTTTCACGCTTGTTCTTCACCGGCACCAACACGAGTCAAGCCGCAACCTGCACCTGCAATACTTAGCCAAGAATCAGTCCTCACAACGTTGTCAATCACTCATCACACCAGGAAGCGACCATCCACCTGTCCTCGAACCACACATGGTCCTCACAACCCCAGCCGCCAGCCCCGGCCGACTTGCCGCCCGCTACCTTAGGAGCAACCGCCCCGTTGTTTGGCGGTTCGGGTTGCTGCCACTTGAACTGGCGGCAGGTAACTACCGCCATTTCAAACGACAGTTACAGGTCTCGCTGCCGTTTGAAACGACGGTAGGTTCCTGCCGCCAGTTCAAACAGCGGTTCGAGGCTACTTTTAACAAAGTTTGAAACCACTATTTATTTTCGGAAAATCATTGAAAATTAAATATATCTAAAAAATTTCCCTTCGATTCAGCGCACTGAATCGCCGCCGCCCGCCGGATCCCTCGCGTGGGTTGGTGATGCCGGAGGCGAGCGCAGCCTCTGCAACGGTTAAGAGGGCGGGCACACGAGCTCTACCGAGGAGGCCGCCATTCCAAGGCGCATGGAACATGGTTCGAACCCGCAGACGATCAACTCAGCACTTGTGTTACTTGTGGAACGTGTGATGAGACGACCTTCCATGCCCTCTTGGAATGTACTTATGCACACCAGTTCTGGATACGCATGCGGGAGCTCACTGGTATTAAGCTCCCGGTATTGTCGCCAGCTTCATGGTCGGCAGCTCTACTTGATGACAGGATCTGTGATGAGCATAAAAGAGCAATAATCCTATGCGGAATGTGGTCACTGTGGCATTCCAGGAACGACCACCTGCATGGTAAATCACCCATTGACATGCGAGCTGCGATCAATTGGGCGATCGATGTATGCTTCAACCTGATATCTATGAAGGGCACTGAGAAAGGAGTTAGGGGCCATTGACGATGCAGCGGTGGCAGCCACCTACAGTAAACACCTTGAAAGTCAATGTTGATGGGGCTTTCCTAACTGAAGAAGGGACAGGAGCAGTTGGGGCAGTGGCGAGGGATTCTGATGGCAACTTTCTAATGGCCATATCAAGACGACTGTCAGTAGTTTCTTTGTGTAACAACCCAAAATGTAATTTCAATGTTAGTCTTGCATCATGAGCATAATGGTTTTGTTAAGATAAAATTCTTAGGTTTGTTTAAATGACCTTGTATTTTTAATTAATTTATTGAATAAAGTGAATATGCATCCTTGAGAAGCAACTTAGATTTTGACCATAAAACCTATGTTGTGTGGTGACCTGGTTAATAAGTACTTCTTCCAACATGAATTTAGGTATCTTTTTCTGAATTTTTAGAGATCATCTTGATGCCAAACAGCTTACTTGAAAAACTCAAAATATCATTCCGGGAAGATTTTTCATTTAAAATATGCAATGGCTCGATGCCGGATCTAAGCACAATGGGTTAATTATGATTTATAGAATCTACCTAAAAAGTTTCATGATTTTTAACCATCTCTAAATGTGTTGTTTTGATTTTACAAAAGGAGAGAAACTTCCCGGAGACCAAGACAAACCCCAGACAAACTTCTTCACAAAATTGCTGGACACCCCAGAACATGTCTGCCCTCTCCAGCAATTGCCCCCCCCCCCATCGTGCCCCCTCTCGCCCACCCGCCGCCTGGGACGGCGTTCCCACGCCGTTTCCCTCCGGCCCCTATTTCCCGTGACCCCCTCCCCCGCCCCCTCGCCGTTCCTCTCCCTTCCTCCCTCGTTATTTTCTCCTGCGAACCGAAGCCGTCCGCCCGCTCGGCGCGGCGCCGTCGCCCAAGGGGGCGGGCGCGGCCGGCCGGGGCCCTATCCAGGGCAAGGGCGAGCTCCCCTCCCCCTCCTCCAGGTCTCCCTCCATCTTCCCCAAGCAAGATGCGACAGATCGTTTTTCGCAGCTTCTTCCCCAACTGCGGTGAAACAAAAATTGAGCCCGATCTCCTCCATTCTTTGAGTTCCCTCAACTTCCGAGCCTCTGAATCGTTCTTCCCCATCATAGGTGAGGTTCCCCTGCGGTTTTCCCCTCCTCTCTCAAGCTTTGGAAGCTTCTCCATGAGGCTCCAATGGAGGTTCAACTCCATTGTTGATGCATGTCATCTAAACCTCTGTGCATGTCGTTTCTTTTACTTAAAATTGAATCTCCATCACCTAAAGAAGCTCTAGGATCAAATCCCATTGCAATCGGTCGACGAAATCATCGGCAATCGCATTTTCGGGATCTTGACGACATATTTACAGTTCTGCCATTGAATCAAAAAACGTGAATAATAGTGTCATTTGTGTAGGAATTAGATGCTTTTCCATGTATTAGATACTTTTAGTTGATGTGCTTGTGTGATAAAAATAGTACACATTCTTTTGTATATTCATAGTATTATGAGACTTGCATTGCTATGCATGAGATGTTTAAACATGACTAATTCTCTAAATATTAGTTTAGCATTGGAAAAAATATTGTTGCTCCAAAATTATTGATTTAGTCTCTAGTTTAATCCAATACTTGCTTACCTTGTTGTTTGCATAACATCAATTGATAACATTCATGAAGCAGTCGTGCATTCATATGGTTTGCAAGCCCCTAAATAAATGTTGGTTGGTTTGTGACATGATCAATTAATTCGTAGCACTTCAAAAATCATGAAATAAATCTTTTTAGCTACATATACCATGATGTGTTGTCCTTAATTAATTACCTATCATGACAAGGCCATATTATGGCACAAATCGGGTATCCTAGTTTTAGGTATAGGTGCTTGCAATGCTTAGTAAATCAATTGTACTCATGTGACATGTAAGCTTCCCTTGCTAAATTAAAATAAATATGCTATGCTTCTTATGATTTGAAACCACCATGTTATAAATTAGAATAATGATGTTTGTCTTAACTTATCATATACAAAAGTCTAGCTAACTCTAAATTAGATAATAAATCTACTAATCTTATTTAAGATGTGATGTGTCACTTCCCATTAATTATTAAATTGCTAATGATGATTAACTAGTGTGACTACCTAACTTACTTAAGTATGATCAATTGTTTAATTTTGATAACCATCGTGATATAACTCTCATGGTTAAAGCTTTATGTTTTAACAATCTAATTATTTGATAGTTTGTACGAGAACTAAAAATAGCACAACTAATATTGATTTAATTCTTATGTCATAACTTGTCTTGGAATGTTAAGTGCACTTTTGCGAATATTGTTGCACACTTCCACCTATGCAATTGCTTGTGCACCTTAATTCTAAATCCTCGATTGCTTGCTTGATGGCTTGCATCATGTTGTCATTTATTCCTCAAAAGTCATTGCATCTCATATGCATATACATTCATGTCATCCTTTCTAATTCATGCATTCATCTAATCTCGTAGATGACGTTCCGGAGTGTCACGTTCTTGCAGCACCAATCTCAGGCAGGCACCTATGTATCTTACTCTATTTTCTAAATGTGAAATGCTATTACTTACTAATGATTGCGCATGGGCTTAGCTCTATCTAGACATATGCAATGTGTAGAACCTATTAGACATATCAACTCTTGGAATTAGCTCAACTTATTTAGTGAAAGCATGCATGTTAGAAATATCGTTATAATTGCTTAGTCATGCTTAGTTGTCGATAGAAGTCGAGAGGTGCCAAGGTCACCACCACTCGCGAGTTATAGTATGCTTTCTTAATTAATACTTGAGTAGTCATGATTGGATAAAATTTGAGCCCTATGAATATGATTCGAGACTTGAGCAAGTGTGCTAGGGCCATGTTGGGAGTGAATCCAAGTGGTATAGGCTTGCTTGAGTCGATTAAGGTCTGATCGTTATCGCTGTGATACTTGAGCACTATTCCGTACAAACCACATGCTCATAATGGGTCGGTAAGCTAAGTAGCATAAGTCGCACCGTACCTTGACCGGATTCGGCGCGGGATGGGATGAGGTGTGATCGGCCGTGTCCGTACATCTATACACTTCCGGTCGTTCGCTCATTGTAGGGTGCGGGTATGTGAAAAGTCGAGGGCATGAATTAACACTTATCCTAGGCCGAGGATATGGTCGCCGGTCTTGCGTCTCGTGTGGGAAAAGTTGTACACCCCTGCAGGGTTATAATCTATTGCAATAGCCTCGCTCTCCAGTCACGGAGCACGCTCATGTACTTGGACTTTAACGTAGAGTTTCGTGAAGGACTTATGGAAGATTGAGCTCGTGAACACTTGATCACTTTATTTATGCAATTGTATTGATGCTTGATATAGAAAATATGTGCTATGTCTTTTGCTTATTCACTTGATAAATTATGCTCGCATTTTATTATCAAATGTTAAAACTTGACAAGCCTCATGCATCCACCAAATATATAGTATTGTGGATAAGTCCCGCAAGTACGCAATGCACTTACGATGCCGCCGTTAAGTTGTTTTGCAGGTTTCCTTCTTGTGGGTGATTGTCACATTCATCCCGCCAGAGTTGGCAATGTGGATGTATGGTGGAAGTTGCTCCAAGCTAGTGCAGGTGGTGTCTTATGGGCAAGGACATCATCGTTGCACCATATACCTTTACTTTTTGTTGCGATTTAACTCTCAACCTAGGAAAAACATGTTAGAATATCCACCTAGACTTAGGTTACATCTAGGATGGTTAATTATTCTCTTATAAACAATGAAACTCTGATATTCTAGGTGCTTATATTTTATAGTTATGTTTTTTTTGAAATTTCTGTAATATGATCAAGACTTGTAAACTAAAGTTTAAAATTTGCTCTCACATGTATCCTTGTGATGGTTGCCATGATGTAAATACGGTATGCGTGTTGTTCCTGGGCGATGCTCGAGACGCGTACCGGGGACTACCGGGGTTATCTCGATTAAGCCGGGTGGATCATTGGATGATAACTCGGTTTAGTCGAGGTAATTTGGGCGGTTCCTTACAGATTGGTATCAGAGCTTGGTCATGGAGAGAACCCTAATTAGCTTAGTTAGATGGGTAATTAAAAGAAAATAATTTTCACTTAATGGCCTACTTATACCACTTAAAAGTTTTTAGCTTCTAAGTGTATTATTTATTTTAATTCTCATCTAGCTTAGAGCTATTCTCTCCTCGTGCTTAACCAATTGAATGTGTCAATTTGTTCTTAACTCACCTTATCTACCATGTATGGGTACGTAGGGAATGCCCTTCCATTTCAATGCTACTTCAATTTTGCCTCTTACCTAATCCTTGTTGGAAAATTGATCTTTTATCTCATCTTACATTGGTCTACTCTCTTCTACATGCTATCTCAAGATGCCATGACTAGAGTTCCTGATATTAAGGATGAAGGCCTATAGGTGATAATGAACCATGGCCAATCTAGATAGCCACATATATTTTAGTTTGCGGATAATAAGGTTTAAGGCAAAAATATGACTAGACATGAGTGAGGATGAGTGTTCGCTATGTGGTTAGCCCTATGTTTATCTAAAAAGTATAGATTCCTTGGTACGACTTGTAGGTTGCATATGGATGGTTTTGGTTTGAGAATTTCAGCAAGTACAATTACTTTCTTTATGTTAAATGTTGTTCTAGTTATGCTTTAACTTTGCAATGTCACAACTAAGTCAAGATAAGATAATAAGTAGTCGCTTATGCTTGCTGAAATTTCTAACCAATTATGGTCATATGCATTGTTGTTTCCCTCGAGTCAAACCATGTGCCTTTTTCTTAATTAAAAGGATTGTTTTTATTTGATTAGTAAGTTGCTGAATTTTGTTGGTGAATGTCGAATGTGAGGACAACGTATAGTTAGGATTGCCGTAATTTAGTCATCCTCATGTTGCAAGCATATGTATGTGTGTTAGTGATAATATTTTTCCATAAGTATGCTTGTTGATATGTTTGTTGTTTGTTGTCCGATCTATGGAATTCCCCAATCTTGTTGTCTATGTTTTCTTCATGATTTAGTTAAACCTTCTCATGCTACCAATAAGTATACATCTATCTTATCAACTAGTTTCCACTTGCTAAATATATATCACTCTTGTTGTCCAACTTCTTGGGATAATATATTCTTTAGTAACTTGTGTCATTCGGTGGCCATTGGTGGTTTGTTTGTGGTGAGGTCATGCCATATAACCCATAGTGCCGCGACGGAGCCTAGGGCCCCCTGTGTGCTGCAGCCACATGGTCGTGTCACTAGGTGCGCGCTGGTGCTTGGGTGTGTGCTCATGACCTACTACAGAATCCTACCGATGATTTACCTTAATCTCAAATAAATCTAGTGTTATCATTCTTGATATATAATCTTATCACAAAGGTCTACCAAGTCCTCTCATGAATTTCTAATGATGCTAGTGGCTACCGTCGGCATACTCCCCGGTACTCATGCAAGGAAGGAAGAATAGTAGAAGACGGACTCTGGTAGAATTCCCCCGTACTCCTACTGGGACTCGCTCCGTGTACTCCTACTAGGACTCCGCCTTGTAACCGACTAGGAACCCGCCCCCGGACTATATAAAGGAGGGCCGGGTACCTAGCCGCACATCCCGATCCCTCCGGGGACAACCCAACACCAAGCGCGGGCGCCATACTTGATCCCCCAAACGGGACGTAGGGCTCGCCACCTTGGCAACCCGAACCCGTATAAATCTTGTGTCCCGTGTCCTCGCGCATACCTTCGAGTTCTCGGTCTCCCGATCACGATCCCCACCGCACAATCTACTACCTCGGGTACCCCCTTGGTAGGTTTGCCGGTCTAAAACACCGACACCGCGCGCGCGGGTAGGGGTGATCATCACCACCGGCGAATTCGAAGGACCTTCATCATCAAGATCAATCTGCTCGACGACACTGACAGTCACATGGACAACTATTCGACGACCAGCAACTCGCCGACCCTCGAATCCAATATCAAGTCTGAAGCCAATTATCGCCTCTTGTGCTGTTGGACTGTTTTCGAGAAGAAATTCGTTTCTGTTTTGAAGTTAAGGCTCCATGGTGCTGTAGATCAAAGATTAAATACTCTATCTCAAGATCGAGTTCGAGTCTCAAATGGAGACATCTACGCGACCTCACGGAGTACAATATCTTGTCAAGCAGTGTTCGAATGCGTCTCCAGAAGCTCTTGCACCACCCGTCGCTCGGGATCAGTTCCACATGCATCGAGATGGAGCAGACCCGCTGCCCCTGTTCCTGTGAAAAAAAATGAAACTCACGTGATAAACAATTTGGTGCAGTTCGCTAGCCTGCTCCCAAAACGTCAACATCAACATCCAAAATCCATTTGCTGCTATCGGCTACCGGCACAGCACATGGAGGCAACTGGCGGTTTGAACTGGCTGAAAATCAATTTGGTGGTAAAGTGCAACACACACACATGGCGGGCTACCACAAGACCTCAAGTTTATTTGCTTGACCCACACGGAAGGCTACCAGGGAAGTCCAAGATCTTTGGCTTGGTGCACACACAAGACAGTACGTGAGTACTACTACTCGGGTACAACTACCCTCGGCCACCTCAACCTTGCCGTGCGCCGCGACTACTTGTCACCCGGCTGCACAGCTCTACCTCACCAACATCGTGCACCGCGACTACTCGTCATCCGGATTGCATCGCCTCTGCGCGCGCCCGGGTGCCTCGGCTCGTCACGCCGCCCTCCGCCGCGCGACCGGGGTGCCTCGGCACGTCACGCGGCTCGTCGTGCCGCTCGTCGTCGACTACTTCGCCTCGCGCGAGCTCGTCGTCGACTACTTCGTCTTCGCGCGCGCGTCCGGGGTGCCTCGGCACGTCGCGCGGCTCGTCATGCGGCTCGTCGCGCCGCTCGTCGTCGACTACTCCCCGCCTCGCCCCGGGCTCGTCGTCGTCGACTACTTCGTCTTCGCCGCGCGTCGGGTGCCTCGGCACGTCGCGCGGCTCGTCACGCGGCTTATCGCGCCGCTCGTCGTCGACTACTCGTCGTCGTCGACTACTTTGCCTCCGCCGCGTGTCGGGTGCCTCGGCACGTCGCGCGGCTCGCCACGCGGCTTATCGCGCCGCTCGTCGTCGACTACTCGTCGTCGTCGACTACTTCGTCTTCGCGGGTGCCTCGCGTGCCTCGGCACGCCGCGCGGCTCGTCACGCGGCTTATCGCGCCGCTCGTCGTCGACTACTCGTCGTCGTCGACTACTCGTCGTCGTCGACTACTTCGTCTTCATCGCGCGTCCCGAAGTGCCTCGGCACGTCGCGCGGCTCGCCACTCGGCTTATCGCGCCGCTCGTCGTCGACTACTTCGTCTTCGCCACGCGTCCGGGTGCCTCGGCACGTCGCGCGGCTCGCCACGCGGCTTGTCGCGCCGCTCGTCGTCGACTCCTCGTCGTCGTCGACTACTTTGCTCTCCGCCGCGCGTCGGGGTGCCTCGGCACGTCGCGCGGCTCGTCACGCGGCTTGTCGCGCCGCTCGCCGTCGACTACTCGTCGTCGTCGACTACTTTGCCTCCGCGCGCGTCCCGGGTGCCACGGGGCTTATCGCGCCGCTCGTCGTCGACTACTCGTCGTCGTCGACTATTTCGTCTTCGCCGCGCGTCCCGGGGTGCCTCGGCACGCCGCGCGGCTCGTCACGCGGCTTATCGCGCCGCTCGTCGTCGACTACTCGTCGTCGTCGACTACTTCGTCTTCGCCGTGCGTCGGAAAGTGCCTCGACACGTCGCGCGGCTCGTCACGCGGCTTATTGCGCGCTCGTCGTCGACTACTCGTCGTCGTCGACTACTTTGCCTCCCGCGCGTCGGGGTGCCTGCGCACGTCGCGCGGCTCGTCCACGCGGCTTATCGCGGCGCTCGTCGTCGACTACTCGTCGTCGTCGACTACTTCGTCTTCGCCGCGCGTCGGGGGTGCCTCGGCACGTCGCGCGGCTCGTCACGCGGCTTATCGCGGCGCTCGTCATCGACTACTTCGTCTTCGCCGCACGTCCAGGTGCCTCGGCACGTCGCGCGGCTCGTCACGCGGCTTATCGCGCCGCTCGTCGTCGACTACTTCGTCTTCGCGCGCGCGTCGGGGTGCCTCGGCACGTCGCGCGGCTCGCCACGCGGCTTGATCGCGCCGCTCGTCGTCGACTACTCGTCGTCGTCGACTACTTCGTCGCCGCGCGCGTCGGGTGCCTCGGCACGTCGCGCGGCTCGTCACGCGGCTTACGTCGCGCGCGCTCGTCGTCGACTGCTCGTCGCCGTCGACTACTTCGCGCGCGCGCGTCGGGGTGCCTCGGCACGCCGCGCGGCTCGTCACGCGGCATATCGCGCCGCGCGTCGTCGTCGACTACTTCGTCTTCGCCGCGCGTCCGGGGTGCCTCGGCACGGCGCGCGCCTCGTCACGTGGCTTATCACGCCGCTCGTCGTCGACTGCTCGTCGTCGTCGACTGCCTTCGCCTCGCGCGCGCGTCCGGGTGCCTCGGCACGCCGCGCGCGGCTCGTCACGCGGCTCGCCGCGCCGCTCGTCGACTACTCCGCCTCGCCCGGGCTCGTCGTCGACTCGCCTTCGCCTACGCCGCGCGTCGGGGTGCCTCGGCACGTCGCACGGCACGTCGCGCGCGGCTCGTCTTGCGGCTCGTCGCTCCGCCCATCGTCGTCTACTCGGGCTCGTCGTCGGCTACTTTACCTCCGCCGCGCGTCCGGATGCCTCGGCACGTCGCACGGCTCGTCATGCGGCTCGTCGCGCCACTCGTTGTCGTCGACCACTCCGCCTCGCGCGAGCTCGTCGTCGACTACTCGCATCGTCCGGTGCTCGTCGTCGATCACTCCGTGCGCCGCGACTTCGTCTTGCGGTCACGCCGGCTCTACTTCGGCCCACACCGTGCGTGGTGACTACTTGTCTCGCGACAACAATGGCTCTACTTCGAGTGCGCTGCATGCTGCCACGACGTCATCTTCCTCGGTCGCATCGCGTCGACCATTCATCTCGACTAGTTTTCCAAACTAGTCGAGAACGGCAGTCACGCCCCCAGCGACTAGCCGGAATCAACTCAGACTAGTCAACTTCAACAGCAACCGTCGCGGCTCCATCGCCGATCGCCACGGCTTCATCAACAAGTCTGCCCAGGCAGCAACAGCTAAGTCATTTATCTAAATGATTACTGTTTTCTTGGCTTGTTCTCCTCATCATGTAGGACTGCTTGCCGACTACTCATTTGTGTATGCTTCTCGGCGGGTTTTCACGGGAGCTACACTCGCCGACTACTCTTGGGGCATATCAATCAAGTCGCCGCGAGTCTACTTCATCAACTTGGGGGCTATCCCTAGGAGGCGAGTTTCTAAAGTCCGCTACGCGCGGCAATCTAAAGTCGACTTCTAAAGTTCTAAAGTCCGCTCCGAGCGGCATCTTAAAGTCGACTCCGGTCGCATCTTCGCCTACTTCGATGGCATACTACGTGTGTAAGCTTCGATGGAACCTAGCTGTAAGCGGCCCTCGGGTCCTGGCGACGATGGAACCTAGCTGCACGTGGTCTTCACGCTCTGTACCATGGGTCCAAGTGCCCTAAGTACTCGCGCTCCGTACCTTGGGTCTGAAATCCATGGCCCAGGTACGCAAGTCGACTCCGGTCGCACCTTCAAGTCCACTACGGTGGCACCCGTACCTTGGGTCCGAAATCCATGGCCTATGTAACGCCCGCGTTTTTAGCTCTAAACAAATCACCTACTAAATCATGCGTAATTTCAAAAACCGATCCGCCGAGCTAAATCACCATTCAAATCCTAGCCACTGCCCTCTCTCTCTCGCTCTCTCTCTCTCCCCGACGTGCGTGCCGCAATTCCCGCCGCACCGCACCTCGCCGCACCCCCGCGCGCCTTCCCAACACCGCGGTCGGCCACCGGCCGGAATCCCGCGCACGCCGTGGCCCCCGGTGACCGGTCCGCCTCGCCATCACCGCCGTCCCGAAAATGCGCCGACGCCCGCAAAACCGGAAAAACCCCGCGAAACCCTTCCCAAATTCCCCTGGCAAATTCCCGGATTTTTTCCAAAATCCCTTCTCCTATTTTTCCTCCTCTTTTCTTAATTTCCCTATTTTCTTTCCTTTTCTTATTCCATTTCTCCTCTTTTCCATCTTTCTTTTTTTCCTCCCTTTTTCCTTTTCTTCTTTCTTTTCTCCTTTCTTCTTTTCCTTTCCTCTCCTTCTTCTCTCTCCCTCCCCTTCCTCCTCCTCCCTTCCGCGCGGCCGGCGCCGCGCCCGACCGGTGCCCCCGACGGGGGTTGACCGGGCCCGCGACCTACCGCGCCCGGCCGGCGGCGCGCCGGCCCGCGCAGGGCCGGCAGCACGCCACTGCGCCGCCCTCCCCTCCTCCCTGCCGCGCACGGCCGAACGGTCCGGCGACCGCCATTAAAGGCGAGCTCGCCGGACACGCCACCGTGTCGCCCTTTCTCCTTCCCGAACCCTGCACGACGTGTCCAATCACACAGCACGCAGCCCCACCGCGGTCGTCGTCCACAGCCCCGCCGGAAATCGTCAACGGTGAGATTTTTCCCCCACCGCCATTGACGCCCCTAGAAGCTCCTCGAGCTCGGCGGCCGAACCGCCTTTCCCCGCCTATAAAAGGGGCCAGCCGCTTCCCCGGCCGCCGCACTTCACCACGGCCACCTCCCTCCCCTTGCCTGAGCACTAGAGCGCCGCCGCCACTAGCACCATCACCACCGGTCCGCCGCCGCCCGTGGAGCCGTCCCCTCGCGCCGCCTCGACCCAAGGTGAGTGAGGGAAAAGAACCCCCTCGTCGCCCTCCTCCTTTTCCCCCTCTCGCCGTCCGCATTCGTGGCCGGGAGGCCGGCCGACCGCCGCCGCCCGAGCCCCTCTCCTGCCTCTGACCGGGGCACAAGCCAGAGGAGGAAGAAGGCCATTTGGCCAAAAACCCCCCTGCCCCTTTCCTTTTTCCCAGAACCCCCTGTCACTATTCCCTCTCTCTCCCTTTCCTTTCATTTAGCCCCTACCCTTTAAAAAAATCCACCAAAACCCCCCTGCCCTTTTACAAATAAATCCCTAAGGCTATTTTAGTTAACCCTCACCTTACCTAAGTATTATATTTAGGCCCTTTTATTTAAAACTAAATTACTAACCGGCCCTAATTAACCCCAAACATCTCTTAACCCGACATTTCATGCGCGGGTTTAATCCCAATCACGCCTAACCCCCCTCCTCATGAATGGAATTTACCAATAGGTCCTTAATATCTATAACCCCCCTTAACCTAGCCCCTTTTCATACACGCCCTTCCTTCTCGGTTAAGACCAAACCCTACCGCGCCTATATATACCCCTCCTCCGCTCACTTCCCCCTCCCCGAGCTCGGTCGGAAACATGTGTGCTAATACTGCTTGCTTGCTTGTGTGTGCGCTATAGCCGACGGAGTAGACGGAGGAAGGTACCCCGAGCCGAGATCGAAGCCGACTACCGCGAGCGAGGAGCCCGAGGTCCCGAACGCCGAGCCGGCCCTCCCCGAAGACTTCGAAGACGGCAAGTTCAACCTCCCCCTTTGATGCATGCTTCGTCCTAGTTTTATAAATATAACCTATACCCGTTTTATAAATTGCATATTGTTTTACTGCAAAAACATGGTAGGATAGCCACCCTTGATTGCTATGATTGAACCATGTTTTGGCCTAAATGAGTGCTTTAAAAATGTGTGAGTGCTTTTAAAATGTGTGAGTGCTTTCAAAATGTGTGAGTGCTTTAATAGCAAAAGGGGATATGTTTGGAAAATGAGAAAAGAACTGGGTAGACGGGATGGACGTGTGTGTCAGGAGTATGGGTGAGCTCGTACCTGTGTGGTTGAGCGTGTTGGGAGTTGTCCATCTTGTCGGTTAAGGACCGGGTTGCGTGACATCTCACCTGACCCAAATCATCGTACAACCACTCGACCGTTGTATGTGGCAACGGCTTAGCATAAACCCCACTAGTTAATCTACTTGCCATCTGGTGTGCGGGTGAGCGGCGGGAGACCAAGGAGTAGGGGTACGCTCTGTGTGAGGTATGCCCTGGTTATGTGGGATAACCCCTTGGTTGCTTCCGTGGTGGCTCGTAGCGTTAGCTAAGGTGGGTAATGGCTTTGATAGGATTCGTACCGCACCGAGGTGTCCGTGTGACTCGTACCCTACTTGTGGGTAAAGATGTACAACCTCTCGCAGTGTCAAACCTATTCGAATAGCCGTGTCCACGGTATTGGACGAGTCACGGTGTGGTCACAAAAACTAGTGTTTGGGATGGGATGTTTTCTCGGCGTGAGTTGTTCTCTCGGGTGAAGTGTGTGGCCGTGTGTCCGGGCTACGACGGACGGGAAGTCCGTAGATCCACGAGTGGTTTTTCCTAAAACAATTGAGTTACTTGGGTTATGAAAATGATTTGCGTAAACCTTTTTGAAATGAACCCCCGCATGTGTAAGTTTGCTAAATGAACCTTAACTTCGATCCTTGTTATACCTTATGCATGATTCTGCTTATAAGCCCCTCCGTGGGTGGGGTTGGATTTGCTGAGTACGTATGTGCTCACCCTTGTTTTACTAACTATTTTACAGAGGAGGATCCCGATTACATTCCCGAAGACGTTGAGTAGGTCGTGCCCTACACCCAACCGTGCTCGTGTACCCAGGGCCCTACCGATAGCTTCCATGGTGTGGTACTCTGAGGAGGCTATGGAAGCCTTTGCTATCGTAGTGTGGTCGCTAGCGTTCGTGTTGTTCCTTGTAGCGTTGGCACTACCGTGCCCTTTTTGTAACCGTAATGTAAAAGACTGATTCCACCTGTTGTAATAAATGTGCTACCAGCCTCCTGGGACTGGTATTGGTGTCACATTTGGTCACCTCGGATGAGGGGACGCTTCAGGTGGTATCAGAGCCGTAGGTTGGCCGTAGGACATGACCCCTAGGACACGAGACCTCCTCTGGCCCTCTCTAACCTTTCCTTTGCTAAACTCACCTTTTCCCAAATCCTTACCTTGATTCTTGCCTCGTTTCCGCATGCCTAACCCCGAGTGGAACGGAGGAATTTGCCCCGTCCAGCCTGGCCTCCCTAATCTATTGCTACTCAGCCTAGAGCGCGTCGGAGTAAGGGATCCGCCAGAGTTCTTCTACCGGGAGTACGAACGCTTCGGCACCCTTCGGTGTAAGCGCTGATCTTTGTGGGAAGGAGCACGCTTTACCCCGACATAGAGCCATGGTTCGTCAACGCCACTGGTTTTCGCTTTGCCGACACCTACCCCAAGGCCGCTCGGAAGGCGCCTCCGCGTCGGCCTACGAGTGGTTTATAGACAAACGCACCTCCGAAGGACTCCAATGGGATTCTTTCCACCCTCCGGAGGAAGAGGACGCTCGTGGATTGATCGCATGAGAGGTTTGGAACGAGAGGAAGAAGACTTAGAAGAGGCAGTCTCCCACCTATCCATATACCTCAGAGGCCTAGATCACCTTTATCAAGAGCAAGCCCAAGAATCGAAGCAAAGGATCGACAAAGCGGAAAGAGCAGAACAGAGGATAGAACTAGAAAGGGTGAAGACAACCATAGCAGAAGTTGAACTACACAACACAAGGCAAGAATACCTCAGGGAAAGAGAGCGCACGCTGTTGGCCCATAAAGCCCTATGGGATGAACTGAAGGAGCGTAGAAGCGAGAGATGAAGGAGCCGAACGAGAAGAGAATGAACCCGAAGAAACCCACTGGGACAAAGGAACCCAGACTGAAGATGAGATATCGGAGCAAGATCTTCCACTAAAGAAGCGCCGCATCCGGCCTAGAGGAAGAGTCACCATGAGGATAAGACTAGGGTGTTAGGCTAGAAGTTGAGTCCTAGTAATAAGTGTACCCCGAAGGATGTACCCCAACCTTCCTACTAAATAAAGTCATCCATCTTTTGTACCCCACCACAACCTGTTCAACCCTACCTTTGTTTTCAGATGGCGGAAGATGGATGGACCCAAGGCGTGTGCCAGGAGGAGCCTGGTTTTGCTCGCCCGCTCATCAACTCCCCGGGAGCGCCTCGGTATCACCGAGCGCCCTAGGTACTACAGCGAGAGAGTACGAGCAACTCGGCACTCTTCGCCGTAGAGTGGTCCTCTCCGTCGCTAGAAGCAACCGCCACACCAACATCGAGCCGTGGCGCGTGACCGCCACGGGGGTTCCGACACGGACACCTACCCTTTGGCCCTCGAAAAGCCCTCCGCTATCCGTGCCGAATCTACGAGGAACACCTCGTCCCCACACCAATGAGGTACTTCCCTCCCCCGCCATCGAACCCCGGTTTGGCAAGCCCGCATGAGGAACCCGGAACGACGTCGCCACCAAGAAGACCCGCCGTACCATGTAGTCGCCTACCTTTTCTCCCCGGACAAGCTCTTTGATGACCGAGCCGAGGCACTTGAGGGAGCGGATCGGCCGGGCCGAGCAAGGCGAAGTCACGGTACGACGGATGCACCAAGTCCGAGTGGCTCAAGCCGAAGCAAGGACGAGCGGCCCGCCATAAGCAGTGAAGCCGTCGCCCAGGAAAGCCTCAGGAGGATCCAGGACCAACGCATGCAAGAATGGACCCACGGCGGAACACCTGTTCCCGCCATTGGAGAAGCTCAAGTCCTGCTGGGAACACCCCTAGTAGGATGGGGAGGAACCATAGAAGTTCCACCAAGCACCACCGGCGAGCCACCGAACCCCCCAACAGCTACCACTGAAGCCGCAGCACAGCCGCAGGAAAACGGTAACCCCGGGAGACGGGGAATGACGACGAGCCGCTCATTCCGCCGGAAGAGCACTCGACCCCAGAAGACAACTCCCCTCGCGAGTAGTGTGCCCCAAGACCCAGGGAATGAAGCCGTACTGGTCCAAGTCGCGCCCTTAGTCCTTAGTCGTGTAGTGTGTGCGCGTAGTCGGGATGTATCCTCCTCGCCGATTGTAATAAAAACTTGTTTGTGCTTGCTTGATTGCTATGTGCTTGTCGTGTGCTTACCGCGCAGAGTAAACCCCGCCTTTTCAAAAAGAAATCCGTTATAATCCACTTAAACATCACATAAAACTAGACCTCTTAGAAAACCCGTTTCTTTACGGATGGTTTCCGGGCGCCTGTCGAGACCCACCGATCGGACGCCGAGGGATCGCAAGCCGATCGGAGGGAGCGTCTCCCCGAACGAGAGGTTAACCGAATGAAGAAGGAGGAGAGAACGTGGTCCCGCCACCACCACCCCCTCCTATTGACTTGGCCCAAGTCTTAGCCAACCGAGACGATCCCGATGGAGGCCATCTTCAATGCCATCAACCGCCCAAGACCCCGTGCTATGAGCATGAATGAGAAGCTGATCGAGTTCCTCAGGACTAAGCCGCCCACCTTTAGCGGGTCGGTGAATCCTTTGGACGCTGACGATTGGCTGAGAGCCATCCTGAGGGAACTGGAGCCCCTCCACCGCGAGGACCATGACAAGGTTCTCTTGGCGGCTCATCGACTCACCGGACGACCCCTAGCTTGGTGGGAAAATTACTGCGCCGCAGCCAAGGATCCCTCCGCCATCACATGGGATGAATTCGTGGAGGAGTTCCGCCGCTACCACATCCCGGAGGCCACACTGAAGCGGAAGGCAGACGAGTTCCGCGAACTCCGCCAAGGCAACATGACTGTGGAGGAGTACACGTACCAGTTCATAGAGTTGGCACGCTATGCCCCCGAGGAGGTGGATAAAGACTCCAAAAAGCAAGAGATGTTCAAGAAGGGGCTGACTCCGGAACTGAGGACACTGCTGACCCCTCAAATTTACCCGGACTTTAATACCCTCATGAACATGGCAATCCTCACGGAGAGAGCAAGGGCCGAGGAAAAGAAGGAAAACAAGCGCAAATTCATGGAGCACAAGGCCAAGCAACAAGAGCGGTCCCGAGGCCGAGAAACTTTGGACATCCCATGTCCGGGTTCCAAGCTCCTATGCGATACGTAACCCAATCCCAAGCCACGAGCTCACAAGCCCCCGAGCCCGGTTCAAGCCCTCCTACAACCAGAGTGCCATGAAGCCCCCACGGAACAACACCAGCCGGATCACTACCAACAACAACAACAACGACTCCCGAGTGTGTTTCAACCGCCGAGAACCGGGCACTTCATCGCCAACCGCCCCTATGCTAAAAAGCCGCCCACCACCACTTACTCCAACTCGGTGAACGGGCCAAGGCCACTTGCGTCGAGAGCCAACCGCATGCCGATGGCGCAGCAACAACAACACCAAGCAACCAGCAGATGAGGCAGCCCCAGCAGTCGTATGGACGCGCCCGGGTGAATCACATCAATGCGCAGGAGGCACAAGAAGCACAAGGCGTAGTACTCGGTGAGTTCCTGGTCAGCTCAGTTTTGGCTACCATACTATTCGATTCGGGAGCATCGCACTCATTCATATCCTCAAGCTTTGTGGAAAAGCATAGCCTACCCACAGTACTACTTAAGGCACCCCTAATAACTCGAACACCCGGAGGTGACATTAAGTGTCAACTGGGATGCCCCCGGATAAGGATTATTTTAAGTGGGGTAGAGTTCCTAGCAGACCTGGTAGTACTGAAATCCAAGGGGATAGATGTGATCCTTGGGATGGACTGGTTAAGCCAACACCATGGCCTCATAAGTTGCGCCGATAAAGTAGTGCACTTGACCAACCCAGACGGGATACAAGTGACCTGCCACACCCGGGGACACAGGCCGGATATAATGGTTTTCAACATAGAAGCCAAGTCCATAGAAGATGTCCCAGTAGTACGAGAATACCCAGATGTGTTCCCCGAAGAACTCCCTGGAATGCCACCAGACAGGGATATAGAGTTCGTAATCGACCTTATCCCTGGAACCTCTCCCATAGCCAAAAGGCCCTATAGGATGGCAGCCCCTGAGTTGGCAGAATTGAAGAAGCAGCTAGCAGAGCTCCAGCGAAGTGGGTTCATCAGACCAAGTTCATCACCTTGGGGAGCCCCAGTGCTTTTCGTAGAGAAGAAGGATAAGAGCATGAGGATGTGTGTGGACTATCGCTCGCTGAACGAGGTCACTATTAAGAACAAGTACCCTCTTCCCAGAATAGATGACCTGTTTGACCACCGAAGGGAGCCAAGTATTTCTCGAAGGTGGATCTAAGATCGTGGTACCACCGGCTCAAGATCAAGGAAAGTGACATCCCCAAGACCGCCTTTGTCACTCGCTACGGGCGTATGAGTTCACGGTGATGTCCTTTGGACTAACCAATGCACCAAAGATACTTCATGAACCTCATGAATAAGGTGTTCATGGAAGAGCTGGACAAGTTTGTCATGGTCTTCATTGACGACATACTTGTTTACTCTAAGAGCATGGAGGAGCATGAACAACATCTTCGAGTAGTGCTGGGAAAATTGAGGGCACACAAGCTATACGCCAAGTTCAGCAAGTGTGAATTTTGGCTAGAGAAAATATCCTTCCTTGGGCACATATTGACCGCGAAGGAGTAGTCAGAGACCGAGGAAAAGTTGAGACAGGTCTCAAGCGGGCAACCCACCAATGTAAGTGAGATCAGGAGTTTCCTAGGATTAGCCGGATACTACCGGAGATTTATCGAGGGATTCTCCAAGATCGCCCGGCCCATGACAGAGCTGCTCAAGAAAGAGAAGAAGTTTAACTGGACCGAGGCCTGCGAGAGAAGTTTTCAAGAGCCGAAGAAAAAGTTGACCACCGCCCCAGTGCTAACCCTGCCAGACATTCAACGGGACTTTGTCGTGTATTGCGACGCCTCCCGACAAGGGTTGGGATGTGTTCTCATGCAAGATGGGAAGGTAGTGGCATATGCCTCCCGTCGCCTCAAACCCCATGAGCAGAACTATCCCACCCATGATCTGGAGTTTGCAGCCGTAGTGCATGCCCTAAAGATCTGGAGACACTATCTGATCGGGAACAAGTGTGAAATCTACACAGACCACAAGAGTCTAAAGTATATCTTCACCCAGCCCGACTTGAACCTAAGGCAGAGAAGATGGCTAGAGCTAGTCAAGGACTACAACCTAGAAATTCACTACCACCCCGGGAAGGCCAACGTGGTAGCCGATGCCCTAAGCCGAAAACCTACGAGAAGGCGCACCCAAGAGTGCTCGGTTGCAAGAGGAGATGGCCGGACTCAACGTACACATCGTCCCCCAAGGCTACGTCCGTCGGTCGAGTGTTCGACCTACCCTCGAAGAGAAGATCCGGAAGGCCCAAGAGACCGATGAAGATCTGATGAAGATCCGCAAGCATACCGGAGAGAACAAGGCCCCCGACTTCAGGGTAGATGACCAAGGCACCCTATGGCACAAGAACAGGATATGCGTGCCCGAAGGTGGAGATTTTCGACAGACCATCATGGATGAGGCACACAACTCAAGATACTCCATACACCGGGATCCACCAAGATGTACATGGACTTAAAACAAAAGTATTGGTGGAATGAGATGAAGGCGAGACATTGCACGGTTCGTCGCCCACTGCGACACTTGTCGAGGATCAAAGCCGAACATCGAAGCTCGGCAGGATCGTTGCAACCTTTACCAATCCCGGTGTGGAAGTGGGATGAGATAGGTATGGACTTCATAGTAGGGTTGCCAAGGACTCGTAAGGGACATGACTCCATATGGGTGATCGTGGACCGACTCACTAAGGTCGCTCACTTTCTACCCGTACGGACCACCTATGGAGGAGAAAAGTTGGCAAAACTCTACATAGCGAATATAGTAAAGCTACATGGAGTGCCCAGGCGAGATAGTCTCGGACGGAGGGACCCGAGTTCACCTCTAGGTTCCGGAAAAGCTCGCACAAAGCCATGGGCACCAAGCTAGACTTCGGCTCGGCGTACCACCCCCGGACGGACGGACGGTACCGAAAGGGTGAATCAAATTTTGGAAGATATGTTGAGAGCCTCGCGTCCTCACCTATGGCAAGGATTGGGAGCGAGAGCTCGCCATACGCAGAATTTTCTTACAACAACGGCTACCAAGCAAGTCCGGGAATGTCGCCATTAGAAGCACTATACGGGAGAAAATGCAGGACACCCCCGATGTGGTCGGAAGTAGGAGAGCGTGCCCCGGTTGGGCCCGCACCGATAAAGGAAGCCGAGGAGCGAGTAGCGGACATCCGAGAAAAGTTGAAAGCCGCTCAGTCCCGACAGAAGAGCTACGCAGACAAGAAAAGGCGCGAAGCGAGCTTCAACCCAGGGGACTTCGTCTATCTCAAGGTTTCACCCATCCGGGGGACTCGAAGGTTTCAAGTACACGGGAAGTTGGCCCCTCGGTACATCGGCCCGTATAAGGTGCTCAAGAGGGTCGGAGCAGTAGCATATCGGCTGGAACTACCCGAAGAAATGACAGATATACACCCAGTATTCCACATCTCTCAGCTACGCCGATGTTTGAAGGTTCTAGAAGATAAGCGAGTACCGGTGGAGACCATCGACCTACAGCCAGACCTTAGGTACCAAGAGGTGCCCGTCAAGATCTTAGACACTGTGGTCAAGCGGACAAGGACGTCAGAAGTACGGGTGTGCAGAGTCCAATGGAGTAGGCACGGGGTGGAAGAAGCTACGTGGGAACGAGAGGATGCACTGAGGAAAGAATTCCCCCACCTATTCGAGACTTAGCCGAATCTCGAGGACGAGATTCATTTTAAGTGGGGTAGGTTTGTAACGCCCGCGTTTTTAGCTCTAAACAAATCACCTACTAAATCATGCGTAATTTCAAAAACTGATCCGCCGAGCTCAATCACCATTCAAATCCTAACCACCGCCCCTCTCTCTCTCTCGCTCTCTCTCTCTCTCCCCGACGCGCGTGCCGCAATTCCCGCCGTCACCGCACCTCGGCCGCACCCCCGCGCGCCTTCCCAACACCGCGGTCGGCCACCGGCCGGGAATCCCGCGCACGCCGCGGTCCGGTGACCGGTCCGCCTCGCCATCACCGCCGTCCCGAAAATGCGCCGACGCCCGCAAAACCGGAAAACCCCCGCGAAACCCTTCCCAAATTCCCCCGGCAAATTCCCGGATTTTTTCAAAAATCCCTTCTCCTATTTTTCCTCCTCTTTTCTTAATTTCCCTATTTTCTTTCCTTTTCTTATTCCATTTCTCCTCTTTTCCATCTTTCCTTTTCTCCTCCCTTTTTCCTTTTCTTCTTTCTTTTCTCCTTTCTTCTTTTCCTTTCCTCTCCTTCTTCTCTCTCCCTCCCCTTCCTCCTCCTTCCTTCCGCGCGGCCGCGCCCGCGCCCGACCGGCGCCCGACGGGGGGTTGACCCGGCCCGCGGCCTACCGCGCCGGCCGGCGGCGCGCCGGGCCGCGCGCGGGGCCGGCGCACGCCCGCGCGCCGCCCTCCCCTCCTCCCTGCCGCGCACGGCCGAACGGTCCGGCGACCGCCATTAAAGGCGAGCTCGCCGGGACACGCCACCGTGTCGCCCTTTCTCCTTTCCGAACCCTGCACGACGTGTCCAATCACACAGCACGCAGCCCCACCGCGGTCGTCGTCCACGCCCCCCGCCGGAAATCGTCAACGGTGAGATTTTTCCCCCACCGCCATTGACGCCCCTAGAAGCTCCTCGAGCTCGGCGGCCGAACCGCCTTTCCCCGCCTATAAAAGGGGCCAGCCGCTTCCCCGGCCGCCGCACTTCACCACGGCCACCTCCCTCCCCTTGCCTGAGCACTAGAGCGCCGCCGCCACTAGCACCATCACCACCGGTCCGCCACCGCCCGTGGAGCCGTCCCCTCGCGCCGCCTCGACCCAAGGTGAGTGAGGGAAAAGAACCCCCTCGTCGCCCTCCTCCTTTTCCCCCTCTCGCCGTCCGCATTCGTGGCCGGGAGGCCGGCCGGCCGCCGCCGCCCGAGCCCCTCTCCCCGCCTCGACCAGGGGCACAAGACAGAGGAGGAAGAAGGCCATTTGGCCAAAAACCCCCCTGCCCCTTTCCTTTTTCCCCAGAACCCCCTGTCACTATTCCCTCTCTCTCCCTTTCCTTTCATTTAGCCCCTACCCTTTAAACAAATCCACCAAAACCCCCTGCCCTTTTACAAATAAATCCCTAAGGCTATTTTAGTTAACCCTCACCTTACCTAAGTATTATATTTAGGCCCTTTTATTTAAAACTAAGTTACTAACCGGCCCTAATTAACCCCAAACATCTCTTAACCCGACATTTCATGCGCGGGTTTAATCCCAATCACGCCTAACCCCCCTCCTCATGAATGGAATTTACCAATAGGTCCTTAATATCTATAACCCCCCTTAACCTAGCCCCTTTTCATACACGCCCTTCCTTCTCGGTTAAGACCAAACCCTACCGCGCCTATATATACCCCTCCTCCGCTCACTTCCCCCTCCCGAGCTCGGTCGGAAACATGTGTGCTAATATCGCTTGCTTGCTTATGTGTGCGCTATAGCCGACGGAGTAGACGGAGGAAGGTACCCCGAGCCGGAGATCGAAGCCGACTACCGCGAGCGGGGAGCCCGAGGTCCCGAACGCCGAGCCGGCCCTCCCCGAAGACTTCGAAGACGGCAAGTTCAACCTCCCCCTTTGATGCATGCTTTCGTCCTAGTTTTATAAATATAACCTATACCCGTTTTATAAATTGCATATTGTTTTACTGCAAAAACATGGTAGGATAGCCACCCTTGATTGCTATGACTGAACCATGTTTTGGCCTAAATGAGTGCTTTAAAAATGTGTGAGTGCTTTTAAAATGTGTGAGTGCTTTCAAAATGTGTGAGTGCTTTAATAGCAAAAGGGGATATGTTTGGAAAATGAGAAAAGGACTGGGTAGACGGGATGGACGTGTGTGTCAGGAGTACGGGTGAGCTCGTACCTGTGTGGTTGAGCGTGTTGGGAGTTGTCCATCTTGTCGGTTAAGGACCGGGTTGCGTGACATCTCACCTGACCCAAATCATCGTACAACCACTCGACCGTTGTATGTGGCAACGGCTTAGCATAAACCCCACTAGTTAATCTACTTGCCATCTGGTGTGCGGGTGAGCGGCGGGAGACCAAGGAGTAGGGGTACGCTCTGTGTGAGGTATGCCCCGGTTATGTGGGATAACCCCTTGGTTGCTTCCGTGGTGGCTCGTAGCGTTAGCTAAGGTGGGTAATGGCTTTGATAGGATCCGTACCGCACCGAGGTGTCCGTGTGACGGTCGTACCCTACTTGTGGGTAAAGATGTACAACCTCTGCAGAGTGTCAAACCTATTCGAATAGCCGTGTCCACGGTATTGGATGAGTCACGGTGTGGTCACAAAGACTAGTGTTTGGGATGGGATGTTTTCTGGCGTGAGTTGTTCTCTGGGTGAAGTGTGTGGCTATGTGCCTGGGCTACGACGGACGGGAAGTCCGGTAGATCCACAGTGGTTTTTCCTAAAACAATTGAGTTACTTGGGTTATGAAAATGATTTGCAAAAACCTTTTTGAAATAAACCCCTGCATGTGTAAGTTTGCTAAATGAACCTTAACTTCGATCCTTGTTATACCTTATGCATGATTCTCGCTTTATAAGCCCCTCCGTGGGTGGGGTTGGATTTGCCGAGTACGTATGTGCTCACCCTTGTTTTACTAACTATTTTACGAGAGGAGGATCCCGATTACATTCCCGAAGACGTTGAGTAGGTCGTGCCCTACACCCAACCGTGCTCGTGTACCCGGGGCCCTACCGATAGCTTCCATGGTGTGGTACTGCGAGGAGTCTATGGAAGCCTTTGCTATCGTAGTGTGGTCGCTAGCGTTCGTGTTGTTCCTTGTAGCGTTGGCACTACGGTGCCCTTTTTGTAACCGTAATGTAAAAGACCGATTCCACTTGTTGTAATAAATGTGCTACCGGCCTCCCGGGACCGGTATTGGTGTCACATTTGGTCACCTCGGATGAGGGGACGCTTCGAGGTGGTATCGCAGCCGTAGGTTGGCCGTAGGACATGACCCCTAGGATACGAGACCTCCTCTGGCCCTCTCTAACCTTTCCTTTGCTAAACTCACCTTTTCCCAAATCCTTACCTTGATTCTTGCCTGTTTCCAGATGCCTAACCCCGAGTGGAACGGAGGAATTTGCCCCGTCCAGCCTGGCCTCCCTAATCTATTGCTACTCAGCCTAGAGCGCGTCGGAGTAAGGGATCCGCCAGAGTTCTTCTACCGGGAGTACGAACGCTTCGGCACCCTTCGGTGTAAGCGCTGATCTTTGTGGGAAGGAGCACGCTTTACCCCGACATAGAGCCATGGTTCGTCAACGCCACTGGTTTTCGCTTTGCCGACACCTACCCCAAGGCTGCTCGGAAGGCCCTGCGTCAGCTACGAGTGGTTTATAGACAGCACCTCCGAAGGACTCCAATGGGATTCTTTCCACCCTCCGGAGGAAGAGGACGCTCGTGGATTGATCGCATGAGAGGTTTGGAACGAGAGGAAGAAGACTTAGAAGAGGCAGTCTCCCACCTATCCATATACCTCAGAGGCCTAGATCACCTTTATCAAGAGCAAGCCCAAAGAATCGAAGCAAACGGATCGACGGAGCGGAAAGAGCGAACGAGAGGATAGAACTAGAAAGGGTGAAGACAACCATAGCAGAAGTTGAACTACACAACACAAGGCAAGAATACCTCAGGGAAAGAGAGCGCACGCTGTTGGCCCATAAAGCCCTATGGGATGAACCGAAGGAGCGTAGAAGCGAGAGATGAAGGAGCCGTAACGAAGAGAATGAACCCGAAGAAACCCACTGGGACAAAGGAACCCAGACTGAAGATGAGATACTGGAGCAAGATCTTCCACTAAAGAAGCGCCGCATCCAGCTAGAGGAAGAGTCACCATGAGGATAAGACTAGGGTGTTAGGCTAGAAGTTGAGTCCTAGTAATAAGTGTACCCCGAAGGATGTACCCCAACCTTCCTACTAAATAAAGTCATCCATCTTTTGTACCCCACCACAACCTGTTCAACCCTACCTTTGTTTTCAGATGGCGGAAGATGGATGGACCCAAGGCGTGTGCCAGGAGGAGCCTGGTTTTGCTCGCTCGCTCATCAACTCCCCGGAGCGCCTCGGTATCACCGAGCGCCCTAGGTACTACGACAGAGAGTACGAGCAACTCGGCACTCTTCGCCGTAGAGTGGTCCTCTCCGTCGCTAGAAGCAACCGCCACACCAACATCGAGCCGTGGCGCGTGACCGCCACAGGGGTTCCGACACCGGGACACCTACCCTTTGGCCCTCGAAAAGCCCTCCGCTATCCGTGCCGAATCTACGAGGAACACCTCGTCCCCACACCAATGAGGTACTTCCCTCCCGCCATCGAACCCCCGGTTTGGCAAGCCCGCATGAGGAACCTGGAACGACGTCGCCACCAAGAAGACCCGCTGTACCATGTAGTCGCCTACCTTGTCTCCCTGGACAAGCTCTTTGATGACCAGGCCAGGCACTTGAGGGAGCAGATCAGCCGGGCCGAGCAAGCTGAAGTCACAGTACGGATGCACCAAGTCCGAGTGGCTCAAGCTGAAGCAAGGACCGCAGCCGCCATAAGCAGTGAAGCCGTCGCCCAGGAAAGCCTCAGGAGAATCCAGGACCAACGCATGCAAGAATGGACCCACGGCGGAACACCTGTTCCCGCCATTGGAGAAGCTCAAGTCCTGCTGGGAACACCCCTAGTAGGATGGGGAGGAACCATAGAAGTTCCACCAGCACCACCAGCAGTCACCGAACCCCCAACGCCTACCACCGAAGCCGCGGCACGGTCGCGAGGAAAACGGTAACCCCGGGAGACGGGAATGACGACGAGTCGCTCATTCCGCCGGAAGAGCACTCGACCCCAGAAGACAACTCCCCTCGCGAGTAGTGTGCCCCAAGACCCAGGGAATGAAGCCGTACTGGTCCAAGTCGCGCCCTTAGTCCTTAGTCGTGTAGTGTGTGTGCGTAGTCGGGATGTATCCTCCTCGCCAGATTGTAATAAAAACTTGTTTGTGCTTGCTTGATTGCTATGTGCTTGTCGTGTGCTTACCGGCGAGAGTAAACCCTGCCTTTTCAAAAAAAAATCCGTTATAATCCACTTAAACATCACATAAAACTAGACCTCTTAGAAAACCCGTTTCTTTACGGATGGTTTCCGGGCGCCCGTCGGGACCCACCGATCGGACGGCGAGGGATCGCAAGCCGATCGGAGGGAGCGTCTCCCCGAACGGAGAGGTTAACCGGAATGAAGAAGGAGGAGAGAACGTGGTCCCGCCACCACCACCCCCTCCTATTGACTTGGCCCAAGTCTTAGCCAACCGAACGATCCCGATGGAGGCCATCTTCAATGCCATCAACCGCCCAAGACCCCGTGCTATGAGCATGAATGAGAAGCTGATCGAGTTCCTCAGGACTAAGCCGCCCACCTTTAGCGGGTCGGTGAATCCTTTGGACGCTGACGATTGGCTGAGAGCCATCCTGAGGGAACTGGAGCCCCTCCACCGCGAGGACCATGACAAGGTTCTCTTGGCGGCTCATCGGCCCTCACCGGGACGACCCCTAGCTTGGTGGGAAAATTACCGCGCCGCGCCCAAGGATCCCTCCGCCATCACATGGGATGAATTCGTGGAGGAGTTCCGCCGCTACCACATCCGGAGGCCACACCGAAGCGGAAGGCGGACGAGTTCCGCGAACTCGCCAAGGCAACATGACCGTGGAGGAGTACACGTACCGTTCATAGAGTTGGCACGCTATGCCCCCGAGGAGGTGGATAAAGACTCCAAAAAGCAAGAGATGTTCAAGAAGGGGCCGACTCCGAACCGAGGACACCGCCGACCCCTCAAATTTACCCGACTTTAATACCCTCATGAACATTGCAATCCTCACGGAGAGAGCAAGGGCCGAGGAAAAGAAGGAAAACAAGCGCAAATTCATGGAGCACAAGGCCAAGCAAAGCAAGAGCGGTCCCGGAGGCCGAGAAACTTTGGACATCCCATGTCCGGGTTCCAAGCTCCTATGCGATGCGAGTAACCCAATCCCAAGCCACAAGCTCACAAGCCCCCGAGCCCGGTTCAAGCCCTCCTACAACCAGAGTGCCATGAAGCCCCCACGAGAACAACACCGCCCGGATCACTACCAACAACAACAACAACGGCTCCCGAGTGTGTTTCAACCGCCGAGAACCGGGCACTTCATCGCCAACCGCCCCTATGCTAAAAAGCCGCCCACCACCACTTACTCCAACTCGGTGAACGGGCCAAGGCCACTTGCGTCGGGAGCCAACCGCATGCCGGTGCGCAAGCAACAACAACACCGAAGCAACCGGCAGATGAGGCAGCCCCGGCGGTCATATGGACGCGCCCGGTGAATCACATCAATGCGCGGGAGGCACAAGAAGCACAAGGCGTAGTACTCGGTGAGTTCCCGGTCGCCCTCGCTTTGGCTACCATACTATTCGATTCGGGAGCATCGCACTCATTCATATCCTCAAGCTTTGTGGAAAAGCATAGCCTACCCACGGTACTACTTAAGGCACCCCTAATAACTCGAACACCGGAGGTGACATTAAGTGTCAATCGGGATGCCCCGGATAAGGATTATTTTAAGTGGGGTAGAGTTCCTAGCGGAACCCGGTAGTACCGAAATCCAAGGGGATAGATGTGATCCTTGGGATGGACCGGTTAAGCCAACACCATGGCCTCATAAGTTGCGCCGATAAAGTAGTGCACTTGACCAACCCGGACGGGATACAAGTGACCGCCACACCCGGGGACACAGGCCGGATATAATGGTTTTCAACATAGAAGCCAAGTCCATAGAAGATGTCCCAGTAGTACGAGAATACCCGGATGTGTTCCCCCGAAGAACTCCCTGGAATGCCACCAGACAGGGATATAGAGTTCGTAATCGACCTTATCCCTGGAACCTCTCCCATAGCCAAAAGGCCCTATAGGATGGCAGCCCCTGAGTTGGCAGAATTGAAGAAGCAGCTAGCAGAGCTCCAGCGAAGTGGGTTCATCAGACCAAGTTCATCACCTTGGGGAGCCCCAGTGCTTTTCGTAGAGAAGAAGGATAAGAGCATGAGGATGTGTGTGGACTATCGCTCGGCCGAACGAGGTCACTATTAAGAACAAGTACCCTCTTCCCAGAATAGATGACCTGTTTGACCAACTGAAGGGAGCCAAGTATTTCTCGAAGGTGGATCTAAGATCGTGGTACCACCGGCTCAAGATCAAGGAAAGTGACATCCCCAAGACCGCCTTTGTCACTCGCTACGGGCAGTATGAGTTCACGGTGATGTCCTTTGGACTAACCAATGCACCAGCATACTTCATGAACCTCATGAATAAGGTGTTCATGGAAGAGCTGGACAAGTTTGTCATGGTCTTCATTGACGACATACTTGTTTACTCTAAGAGCATGGAGGAGCATGAACAACATCTTCGAGTAGTGCTGGGAAAATTGAGGGCACACAAGCTATACGCCAAGTTCAGCAAGTGTGAATTTTGGCTAGAGAAAATATCCTTCCTTGGGCACATATTGATTGCGGAAGGAGTAGTCGTAGACCCGGAAAAGTTGAGACAGGTCTCCAAGCGGCGGCAACCCACCAATGTAAGTGAGATCGGGGAGTTTCCTAGGATTAGCCGGATACTACCGGAGATTTATCGAGGGATTCTCCAAGATCGCTCGGCCCATGACAGAGCCTGCTCAAGAAAGAGAAGAAGTTTAACCGGACCGAGGCCTCGCGAGAGAAGTTTTCAAGAGCCGAAGAAAAAGTTGACCACCGCCCCGGTGCTAACCCCCGCCGGACATTCAACGGGACTTTGTCGTGTATTGCGACGCCTCCCGACAAGGGTTGGGATGTGTTCTCATGCAAGATGGGAAGGTAGTGGCATATGCCTCCCGTCGGCCTCAAACCCCATGAGCGAGAACTATCCCACCCATGATCCGGAGTTTGCGGCCGTAGTGCATGCCCTAAAGATGCGGAGACACTATCTCGATCGGGAACAAGTGTGAAATCTACACAGACCACAAGAGTCTAAAGTATATCTTCACCCAGCCCGACTTGAACCTAAGGCGAGAGAAGATGGCTAGAGCTAGTCAAGGACTACAACCTAGAAATTCACTACCACCCCGGGAAGGCCAACGTGGTAGCCGATGCCCTAAGCCGAAAACCTACGAGAAGGCGGCACCCAAGAGTGCTCGGTTGCAAGAGGAGATGGCCGGACTCAACGTACACATCGTCCCCCAAGGCTACGTCCGTCACCGAGTGTTCGGCCTACCCTCGAAGAGAAGATCGGAAGGCCCAAGAGACCGATGAAGATCCGATGAAGATCCGCAAGCATACCGGAGAGAACAAGGCCCCCGACTTCAGGGTAGATGACCAAGGCACCCTATGGCACAAGAACAGGATATGCGTGCCCGAAGGTGGAGATTTTCGACAGACCATCATGGATGAGGCACACAACTCAGCATACTCCATACACCCGGGATCCACCAAGATGTACATGGACTTAAAACAAAAGTACTGGTGGAATGGGATGAAGGCAGACATTGCCCGGTTCGTCGCCCACTGCGACACTTGTCAGAGGATCAAAGCCGAACATCAGAAGCCTGCAGGACTGTTGCAACCTTTACCAATCCCGGTGTGGAAGTGGGATGAGATAGGTATGGACTTCATAGTAGGGTTGCCAAGGACTCAGAAGGGACATGACTCCATATGGGTGATCGTGGACCGACTCACTAAGGTCGCTCACTTTCTACCCGTACGGACCACCTATGGAGGAGAAAAGTTGGCAAAACTCTACACAGCGAATATAGTAAAGCTACATGGAGTGCCCAGCAGGATAGTCTCGGACAGAGGGACCCAGTTCACCTCTAGGTTCTGGAAAAGCCTGCACAAAGCCATGGGCACCAAGCTAGACTTCAGCTCAGCGTACCACCCCCAGACAGACGGACAGACCGAAAGGGTGAATCAAATTTTGGAAGATATGTTGAGAGCTCGCGTCCTCACCTATGGCAAGGATTGGGAGCAGAGCCTGCCATACGCAGAATTTTCTTACAACAACGGCTACCAAGCAAGTCTGGGAATGTCGCCATTAGAAGCACTATACGGGAGAAAATGCGGGACACCCCCGATGTGGTCGGAAGTAGGAGAGCGTGCCCTGGTTGGGCCCGCACCGATAAAGGAAGCCGAGGAGCGAGTAGCGGACATCCAAGAAAAGTTGAAAGCCGCTCGGTCCCGACGAGAAGAGCTACGCGGACAAGAAAAGGCGCGAAGCGAGCTTCAACCCGGGGGACTTCGTCTATCTCAAGGTTTCACCCATCCGGGGACTCGAAGGTTTCAAGTACACGGGAAGTTGGCCCCTCGGTACATCGGCCCGTATAAGGTGCTCAAGAGGGTCGGAGCAAGTAGCATATCGGCTGGAACTACCCGAAGAAATGACGAGATATACACCCGGTATTCCACATCTCTCGGCCTACGCCGATGTTTGAAGGTTCTGGAAGATAAGCGAGTACCGGTGGAGACCATCGACCTACAGCCAGACCTTAGGTACCAAGAGGTGCCCGTCAAGATCTTAGACACCGTGGTCAAGCGGACAAGGACGTCGAAGTACGGGTGTGCGAGAGTCCAATGGAGTAGGCACGGGGTGGAAGAAGCTACGTGGGAATGAGAGGATGCACTGAGGAAAGAATTCCCCCACCTATTCGAGACTTAGCCGAATCTCGAGGACGAGATTCATTTTAAGTGGGGTAGGTTTGTAACGCCCGCGTTTTTAGCTCTAAACAAATCACCTACTAAATCATGCGTAATTTCAAAAACTGATCCGCCGAGCTCAATCACCATTCAAATCCTAGCCACTGCCCTCTCTCTCTCTCGCTCTCTCTCTCTCTCTCTCCCCGACGCGCGTGCCGCAATTCCCGCCGTCACCGCACCTCGGCCGCACCCCTGCGCGCCTTCCCAACACCGCGGTCGGCCACCGGCCGGAATCCCGCGCACGCCGCGGTCCCGGTGACCGGTCCGCCTCGCCATCACCGCCGTCCCGGAAAATGCGCCGACGCCCGCAAAACCGGGAAAAACCCCGCGAAACCCTTCCCAAATTCCCCTGGCAAATTCCCGGATTTTTCCAAAATCCCTTCTCCTATTTTTCCTCCTCTTTTCTTAATTTCCCTATTTTCTTTCCTTTTCTTATTCCATTTCTCCTCTTTTCCATCTTTCCTTTTTTCCTCCCTTTTTCCTTTTCTTCTTTCTTTTCTCCTTTCTTCTTTTCCTTTCCTCTCCTTCTTCTCTCTCCCTCCCCTTCCTCCTCCTCCCTTCCGCGCGGCCGCGCTCGCGCCCGACCGGCGCCCGACGGGGGTTGACCCGGCCCGCGGCCTACCGCGCGCGGCCGGCCGGCGGCGCGCCGGCCCGCGCGGGGGCGGCGCACGCCACCGCGCCGCCCTCCCCTCCTCCCTGCCGCGCACGGCCGAACGGTCCGGCGACCGCCATTAAAGGCGAGCTCGCCGGACACGCCACCGTGTCGCCCTTTCTCCTTCCCCCGAACCCCCGCACGACGTGTCCAATCACACAGGCACGCACCCCCACCGCGGTCGTCGTCCACGCGCCCCCGCCGGAAATCGTCAACGGTGAGATTTTTCCCCCACCGCCATTGACGCCCCTAGAAGCTCCTCGAGCTCGGCGGCCGAACCGCCTTTCCCCGCCTATAAAAGGGGCCGCCCGCTCCCCCGCCGCCGCACTTCACCACGGCCACCTCCCTCCCCTTGCTCGAGCACTAGAGCGCCGCCGCCACTAGCACCATCACCACCGGTCCGCCGCCGCCCGTGGAGCCGTCCCCTCGCGCCGCCTCGACCCAAGGTGAGTGAGGGAAAAGAACCCCCTCGTCGCCCTCCTCCTTTTCCCCCTCTCGCCATCCGCATTCGTGGCCGGGAGGCCGGCCGACCGCCGCCGCCCGAGCCCCTCTCCTGCCTCTGACCGGGGCACAAGACAGAGGAGGAAGAAGGCCATTTGGCCAAAAACCCCCCTGCCCCTTTCCTTTTTCCCCAGAACCCCCTGTCACTATTCCCTCTCTCTCCCTTTCCTTTCATTTAGCCCCTACCCTTTAAACAAATCCACCAAAACCCCCTGCCCTTTTACAAATAAATCCCTAAGGCTATTTTAGTTAACCCTCACCTTACCTAAGTATTATATTTAGGCCCTTTTATTTAAAACTAAATTACTAACCGGCCCTAATTAACCCCAAACATCTCTTAACCCGACATTTCATGCGCGGGTTTAATCCCAATCACGCCTAACCCCCCTCCTCATGAATGGAATTTACCAATAGGTCCTTAATATCTATAACCCCCCTTAACCTAGCCCCTTTTCATACACGCCCTTCCTTCTCGGTTAAGACCAAACCCTACCGCGCCTATATATACCCCTCCTCCGCTCACTTCCCCCTCCCCGAGCTCGGTCGGAAACATATGTGCTAATACTGCTTGCTTGCTTATGTGTGCGCTATAGCCGACGGAGTAGACGGAGGAAGGTACCCCGAGCCAGAGAACGAAGCCGACTACTGCGAGCAGGAGCCCGAGGTCCCGAACGCCGAGCCGGCCCTCCCCGAAGACTTCGAAGACGGCAAGTTCAACCTCCCCCTTTGATGCATGCTTCTGTCCTAGTTTTATAAATATAACCTATACCCGTTTTATAAATTGCATATTGTTTTACTGCAAAAACATGGTAGGATAGCCACCCTTGATTGCTATGACTGAACCATGTTTTGGCCTAAATGAGTGCTTTAAAAATGTGTGAGTGCTTTTAAAATGTGTGAGTGCTTTCAAAATGTGTGAGTGCTTTAATAGCAAAAGGGGATATGTTTGGAAAATGAGAAAATAACCGGGTAGACGGGATGGACGTGTGTGTCGGAGTATGGGTGAGCTCGTACCGTGTGGTTGAGCGTGTTGGGAGTTGTCCATCTTGTCGGTTAAGGACCGGGTTGCGTGACATCTCACCCGACCCAAATCATCGTACAACCACTCGACCGTTGTATGTGGCAACGGCTTAGCATAAACCCCACTAGTTAATCTACTTGCCATCCGGTGTGCGGGTGAGCAGCGGGAGACCAAGGAGTAGGGGTACGCTCGTGTGAGGTATGCCCCGGTTATGTGGGATAACCCCTTGGTTGCTTCCGTGGTGGCTCGTAGCGTTAGCTAAGGTGGGTAATGGCTTTGATAGGATCCGTACCAAGCACCGAGGTGTCCGTGTGACGGTACCCTACTTGTGAGTAAAGATGTACAACCTCTCGCAGTGTCAAACCTATTCGAATAGCCGTGTCCACGGTATTGGACGAGTCACGGTGTGGTCACAAAAACTAGTGTTTGGGATGGGATGTTTTCCGGCGTGAGTTGTTCTCTCGGGTGAAGTGTGTGGCCGTGTGTCCGGGCTACGACGGACGGGAAGTCGGTAGATCCACGGTGGTTTTTCCTAAAACAATTGAGTTACTTGGGTTATGAAAATGATTTGCGTAAACCTTTTTGAAATGAACCCCCGCATGTGTAAGTTTGCTAAATGAACCTTAACCTCGATCCTTGTTATACCTTATGCATGATTCGCTTATAAGCCCCTCCGTGGGTGGGGTTGGATTTGCCGAGTACGTATGTGCTCACCCTTGTTTTACTAACTATTTTACGAGAGGAGGACCCCCGATTACATTCCCGAAGACGTTGAGTAGGTCGTGCCCTACACCCAACCGTGCTCGTGTACCCAGGGCCCTACCGATAGCTTCCATGGTGTGGTACTGCGAGGAGTCTATGGAAGCCTTTGCTATCGTAGTGTGGTCGCTAGCGTTCGTGTTGTTCCTTGTAGCGTTGGCACTACCGTGCCCTTTTTGTAACCGTAATGTAAAAGATCGATTCCACTCGTTGTAATAAATGTGCTACCGACCTCCGGGACCGGTATTGGTGTCACATTTGGTCACCTCGGATGAGGGGACGCTTCGGCCTAGGTACACAAGCCGACTCCGGTCGCACCTTCAAGCCCGCTCCGGCGGCAATCGTACCTTGGGTCTGAAATCCATGGCTCAGGTACTCAAGCCCACTCCGGTGGCACAAGCCCGCTCCGGCGGCAAGAATCGTACCTTGGGTCCGAAATCCATGGCTCGGGTACTTAAGCCCACTCCGGTGGCACAAGTCGACGCTAACCGGCCGCATCCAAGCCCACTCCGGTGGCACAAGCCCGCTCCGGCGGCAACCGTACCTTGGGTCCGAAATCCATGGCTCGGTACTCAAGCCCACTCGGTGGCACAAGCCGACTCCGGTCGCAATCTTAAGCCCGCTCCGGCGGCAAAACTATTCGTTTTTTTCTGATTTTTCATTCGCTTTGGCTTTCCGGAAAGTGCTTTTCGTTTTTTGCATCTTAAGTCCACCCCGCGTGGCACAAAGTCGACTACTGCAGTCGCATCTAAAGTCCGCTTTACGCGGCAAACTAAAGTCGACTTCTTCAGTCGCATCTCAAAGTCCGCTCCGCGCGGCATCCTAAAGTCGACTTCTAAAGTCGCATATCAAAGTCCGCTCCGCGCGACAACTAAAGTCGACTTCGGTTTTCAAGTCGCATCTCAAAGTCCGCTCCGCGTGGCACAAAGTCGACTTCGGTTTTCAAGTCGCATTCTAAAGTCCGCTCTGCTGGCATCTAAAGTCGACTTCGGCCGCAACTAAAGTCCGCTCTGACGGCACGACTACTTCTCAAGCTCCACGGCTCGACGCCAAACTCGCTACTTGGAATCTCTCCCGGCTCGGGGGCTACTTGAAGATAACTTCGGCATGCTTCGCTCGCTCTCAAGCTCGGGGGCTCCTCACCAATCACTACTCGACGTGGCTCATACGGCTCTCTTATCTCGGGGGCTACACGCCGCAAGAGTACTCGGATGATGGCTTCGCGAACACCGAAGACCCTTGGATTGATTACCTAATCATTTCAAGGCTCGGGGGCGCTATGCTACACCCATCATTCGAATTTTTTCAAGACCGATGAGTCGGACCACCTTCCGGCCTCACGGCGAGTTCAAGTACTATTGAAGACTTCTCCAAGCGTACTCGAGGACGCTCAAGAACTACTCGAAGAGGCTTCAAGACTACTCGAACTACTACTCTCGACTCCAACGTGCTCGGGGGCTTGTCGGGCATACTCCCCGGTACTCATGCAAGGAAGGAAGAATAGTAGAAGACGGACTCCGGTAGAATTCCCCCGTACTCCTACTAGGACTCGCTCTATGTACTCCTACTAGGACTCGCCTTGTAACCGACTAGAAACCCGCCCCCCGGACTATATAAAGGAGGGCCGGGTACCTAGCCGCACATCCCGATCCCTCCGGGGACAACCCAACACCAAGCGCGGGCGCCATACTTGATCCCCCAAACGAGACGTAGGGCTCGCCACCTTGGCAACCCGAACTCCGTATAAATCTTGTGTCCCGTGTCCTTGCGCATACCTTCGAGTTCTCGGTCTCCCGATCACGATCCCCACCGCACAATCTACTACCTCGGGTACCCCCTTGGTAGGTTTGCCGGTCTAAAACACCGACACTACCAAATTTCAATTTCATGATTTCATCCATCCTACCCTATGTCTCCCATTCTTGCTCACCCTAATAAAAATGTCATATAGAAAATATACATGCACAAAAAAATTAACATGTGCATACTTGCAATATTTTGAATAGCACCATCTACATTAAGCATCTTTTTTGCATGACGTGTGCACCATATGTACCAAGTGATGAGCATTTTTTCAATTAATTAGAGAATCCACTTATATCAATTGCTAAGAAAACTGCATCATCAATTATTTGAATCACTTCTCATTTTGCCATGTGCACTAATGAAATTTGAAATTGACAATCACCATGAGCAAGAAATTGGAAAAATTCCAATGCTACCATAGAGCCAAAGATATTTGAGTAAATTAGGTTAAAACCCTATAAAGACTAGGGACCATGGATGCACATAGACCGATAGTTTGCTCTCTTAAAAATCAATCTTTCTAAGGACCAATATAATTCTCCGTAAGTCCAAAATTTTTCTGTCTTTCAAAGTGTGCTCCTTACCCAATCTAGCAAATATCTTCTTTGTGAAATGATCAAGAACATACCTCTCTATTATCGTATATGATTTTTCTTGATCCTTTAAATGGCTGCCATAAAAGTATCCAACTCTATGTCTATAATGATTATTCTTTTCCCATCCTAAAAAGTCTATAAAAGCCCCTAAGGATCAACTCCCTATCAATACCTTTTTATCTAGTGGTGCTCAGACTCTATCATCAAAGTACGAAGTTTATATATCTATCCTGGTGTTTAACCACAAGCTCATATCACCAAATTTTTATCTGTATATGTTGCTCATTAGACAATCTATTATCCTTTCTCTTGCTCTTATTTGAATCTCGGGACGAGATTCTTTTAAGGGGGTAGATTTGTAACAGCCCAAAATGTAATTTCAATGTTAGTCTTGCATCATGAGCATAATGATTTTGTTAAGATAAAATTCTTAGGTTTGTTTAAATGACCTTGTATTTTTAATTAATTTATTGAATAAAGTGAATATGCATCCTTGAGAAGCAACTTAGATTTTGACCATAAAACCTATGTTGTGTGGTGACCTGGTTAATAAGTACTTCTTCCAACATGAATTTAGGTATCTTTTTCTGAATTTTTAGAGATCATCTTGATGCCAAACAGCTTACTTGAAAAACTCAAAATATCATTCCGGGAAGATTTTTCATTTAAAATATGCAATGGCTATGATGCCAAATCTAAGTACATTGGGTTAATTATGATTTATAGAATCTACCTAAAAAGTTTCATGATTTTTAACCATCTCTAAATGTGTTGTTTTGATTTTACAAAAGGAGAGAAACTTCCTGGAGACCAAGACAAACCCCAGACAAACTTCTTCACAAAATTGCTGGACACCCCAGAACATGTCTGCCCTCTCCAGCAATTGCCCCCCCCTCGTGCCCCCTCTCGCCCACCCGCCGCCTGGGACGGCGTTCCCACGCCGTTTCCCTCCAGCCCCCTATTTCCCGTGACCCCCTCCCCTCCCCTGCCGTTCCTCTCCCTTCCTCCCTCGTTATTTTCTCCTGCGAACCGAAGCCGTCCGCCCTGCTCGCTGCTGCCGTCGCCCAAGGGGTAGGCGCCGGCCGGCCAGGCCATAGCCACGGCAAGGGCGAGCTCCTCTCCCCTCCTCCAGGTCTCCCTCCATCTTCCCCAAGCAAGATGCAGCAGACTGTTTTTCGCAGTTCTTCCCCAACTCCGGTGAAACAAAAATCGAGCCCGATCTCCTCCATTGCTGAGTTCCCTCAACTTCCGAGCCTCTGAATCATTCTTCCCCATCATAGATGAGGTCCCCCTGTTGTTTTCCCCTCTTCTCTCAAGCTTTGGAAGCTTCTCCATGAGGCTCCAATGGAGGTTCAACTCCATTGTTGATGCATGTCATCTAAACCTCTGTGCATGTCGTTTCTTTTGCTTAAAATTGAATCTCCATCACCTAAAGAAGCTCTAGGATCAAATCCCATTGCAATCGGTCGCCGAAATCATCGGCAATCGCATTTTCGGGATCTTGACGACATATTTACAGTTCTGCCATTGAATCAAAAATGTGAATAATAGTGTCATTTGTGTAGGAATTAGATGCTTTACCATGTATTAGATACTTTTAGTTGATGTGCTTGTGTGATAAAAATAGTACACATTCTTTTGTATATTCATAGTATTATGAGACTTGCATTGCTATGCATGAGATGTTTAAACATGACTAATTCTCTAAATATTAGTTTAGCATTGGTAAAAAAATATTGTTTCTCCAAAATTATTGATTTAGTCTCTAGTTTAATCCAATACTTGCTTACCTTGTTGTTTGCATAACATCAATTGATAACATTCATGAAGCAGTCGTGCATTCATATGGTTTGCAAGCCCCTAAATAAATGTTGGTTGGTTTGTGACATGATCAATTAATTCGTAGCACTTCAAAAATCATGAAATAAATCTTTTTAGCTACATATACCATGATGTGTTGTCCTTAATTAATTACCTATCATGACAAGGCCATATTATGGCACAAATCGGGTATCCTAGTTTTAGGTATAGGTGCTTGCAATGCTTAGTAAATCAATTGTACTCATGTGACATGTAAGCTTCCCTTGCTAAATTAAAATAAATATGCTATGCTTCTTATGTTTTCAAACCACCATGTTATAAATTAGAATAATGATGTTTGTCTTAACTTATCATATACAAAAGTCTAGCTAACTCTAAATTAGATAATAAATCTACTAATCTTATTTAAGATGTGATGTGTCACTTCCCCATTAATTATTAAATTGCTAATGATGATTAACTAGTGTGACTACCTAACTTACTTAAGTATGATCAATTGTTTAATTTTGATAACCATCGTGATATAACTCTCATGGTTAAAGCTTTATGTTTTAACAATCTAATTATTTGATAGTTTGTACGAGAACTAAAAATAGCACAACTAATATTGATTTAATTCTTATGTCATAACTTGTCTTGGAATGTTAAGTGCACTTTTGCGAATATTGTTGCACACTTCCACCTATGCAATTGCTTGTGCACCTTAATTCTAAATCCTCGATTGCTTGCTTGATGGCTTGCATCATGTTGTCATTTATTCCTCAAAAGTCATTGCATCTCATATGCATATACATTCATGTCATCCTTTCTAATTCATGCATTCATCTAATCTCGTAGATGACGTTCCGGAGTGTCACGTTCTTGCAGCACCAATCTCAGGCAGGCACCTATGTATCTTACTCTATTTTCTAAATGTGAAATGCTATTACTTACTAATGATTGCGCATGGGCTTAGCTCTATCTAGACATATGCAATGTGTAGAACCTATTAGACATATCAACTCTTGGAATTAGCTCAACTTATTTAGTGAAAGCATGCATGTTAGAAATATCGTTATAATTGCTTAGTCATGCTTAGTTGTCGATAGAAGTCGAGAGGTGCCAAGGTCACCACCACTCGCGAGTTATAGTATGCTTTCTTAATTAATACTTGAGCGAGTCATGATTGGATAAAATTTGAGCCCTATGAATATGATTCGAGACTTGAGCAAGTGTGCTAGGGCCATGTTGGGAGTGAATCCAAGTGGTATAGGCTTGCTTGAGTCGATTAAGGCCTGATCGTTATCGCTGTGATACTTGAGCACTATTCCGTACAAACCACATGCTCATAATGGGTCGGTAAGCTAAGTAGCATAAGTCGCACCGTACCTTGACCGGATTCGGCGCGGGGTGGGATGAGGTGTGACCGGCCGTGTCCGTACATCTATACACTTCCGGCCGTTCGCTCATAGTAGGGTGCGGGTATGTGAAAGGTCGAGGGCATGAATTAACACTTATCCTAGGCCGAGGATATGGTCACCGGTCTTGCGTCTCGTGTGGGAAAAGTTGTACACCCCTGCAGGGTTATAATCTATTGCAATAGCCTCGCTCCAGGTCACGGAGCACGCTCATGTACTTGGACTTTAACGTAGAGTTTCGTGAAGGGCTTATGGAAGATTGAGCTCGTGAACACTTGATCACTTTATTTATGCAATTGTATTGATGCTTGATATAGAAAATATGTGCTATGTCTTTTGCTTATTCACTTGATAAATTATGCTCGCATTTTATTATCAAATATTAAAACTTGACAAGCCTCATGCATCCACCAAATATATAGTATTATGGATAAGTCCTGCAAGTATGCAATGCACTTACGGTCCGCCGTTAAGTTTTTTTGCAGGTTTCTTCTTGTGGGTGATTGTCACATTCATCCCGCCAAAGTTGGCAATGTGGATGTATGGTGGAAGTTGCTCCAAGCTAGTGCAGGTGGTGTCTTATGGGCAAGGACATCATCGTTGCACCATATATCTTTATTTTTTTGCTGCGATTTAACTCTCAACCTAGGAAAAACATGTTAGGATATCCACCTAGACTTAGGTTACATCTAGGATGGTTAATTATTCTCTTATAAACAATGAAACTCTGATATTCTAGGTGCTTATATTTTATAGTTATGTTTTTTTTGAAATTTCTGTAATATGATCAAGACTTGTAAACTAAAGTTTAAAATTTGCTCTCACATGTATCCTTGTGATGGTTGCCATGATGTAAATACGGTATGCGTGTTGTTCCTGGGCGATGCTCGAGACGCGTACCGGGGACTACCGGGGTTATCTCGATTAAGCCGGGTGGATCATTGGATGATAACTCGGTTTAGTCGAGGTAATTTGGGCGGTTCCTTACAGATTGGCCCTAGGAGCAGAAGCAGTAGCATTGTGAGAAGGAGTTAACTTAATCCACATGGTGACAACAGTCCAAGTGGTGCTGGAAACTGATTCTTTGGAATTGGTTCATCTCTGGGATAGACGGGCAACACAGGCTACCGCAAAAAATCGTTTCTCCGGTCTGGTTTGAGCCGATTTTTTTTGACGAGGAGCTTATATATTAATATTAGCAGCAAGATGCTGCGAGAACAAAAACAGAGTTCAGAGGTACAAATCGGAGTGCAAAAGAAAGAGGGCACCCATGACAGTGAGCAGGATTAGTACAAAGTAGAGGGGAAGAGGGTTGAAAGGAGAGGAGGCTGTGGAGAGCTCTCCTAGCTAGAGAATCCGCCATCAAGTTCTGAGCTCTTGGAATCTTGAAGACCTGGTACGAGTTGATCAGAGTAGTCTGAACAAAGTGAGTAAACGGCTTGATCCTCCAATCAGGAGGGTTAGGAGGATCAGGCCCATTAAGGCAGTCAACTAAAAGTTGACTGTCAGAGTAAAATTGTACTTGCTCCAAATTCATATTCCTGCAAAGATGGATAGCTAGAGCCAGGGCTGCCGATTCAGCCATTAACACCGAGGAGGAAACCTGCAGAAAAGCCTTGATGAAAATTGAAAAGGGTGGATTAATATATGTATTAACTATAAAAATCCCAAGACCTGCAGGCTTATGTGAGCTGTTGTGAGAATCTGGAGTAGTAGCTGCATCTACATAACATCTGTAACCATGGTAATTAGGAGTGGAGGTAAGCAGGAGGGGTGCAATAGTGTTATGATCATCATTATGCCAGGCCTTGGAGTTTGTTGTGAAATGTGAATGAGCAGCATGAAGAACCTGCATAAAAGTCCAAACCTTTCTCTGAAATCTATGATCATTCCTTGCTTTCCAGATATACCAAAGGATAAGAAGAGTATAAATCAGGTTATGGTCTGTGATGGTTAGAGGTAAAATGTGCGGAAGTATTTGCTGGATGCCGTCATCTTGAGGGTCTATTAGATGTGCTATTGGAGGCAGAGGGGCATGATTCCAGACCTGGTGTGGTAAATTGCAAAGGAAAAACAGATGTGAGTCATTTTCAATAAGGCCACAGGAAGTGCAATGGCGGTCAATGTGGGGAACAAAGCGGCTCACTCTATCAGCTGTAGGAAGGGCTTGCCTGAAAAGGCGCCAAGCAAAGGTTTTGAGAAGAGGAGGCATGGTTTTGATTTTCCAAATTTTTTGTAGGATGGAGAGGGAGTGGGATGACAGGGCTCTGGAGCCAGTGAGGGGAAGAGAGTGGGCTTGATGAAGTTGTAAGAGTTTGTAGGAAGATTTAGAGGAGCACTGGCCATTGGGGGAAGGTTTCCAACGGAGGATGTCAGGGTCTGGAGAGTGGACAATCGGTGTATTAGTAATAATCTGGACCGCTTGTTGAGAGAAGGTGGTGGAGAGCAAATCTTGATTCCAAGTTCTTGTGTCCTGCAACCACAAATCAGCAACTGTTGCAGGTAAGGGAGTGTTAGTAATTGGCAAAAGAATATGATCATGAATAGTGGACCAAGAAGGCATCCAAGGTGTTGACCAGATTGACGAATTTCCTGCATGAATTTGAATTATAGAGTTCTCCTGCAAAATAGGTTTAATCTGCAAAACTGAAGACCAGAAGACAGAACGAGGTCCTGTATTAGAGGCATTCCAAAAAGAGGAGTTAGGGTAATATTTAGCCTTCAATATGTTGGAAAGAAAAGGGTTTGTGTCAGTAATAACATTCCAAGCTGTGTTGATGAGCAAACTTTTATTAATGAGCTCCATATCTCTGATACCCAGACCACCTTGATTTTTAGGTTTACAGATGTCATCCCAAGAACGAAAAGCAATAGGATTAGTGGGATTTTCAGCTTGAACACCAGCCCACCAGAAGTTTCTGATGATGGAGTTGATTTTGTGGATGAAAGTTTTAGAGAAAAGCACAGTGGACATGTAGTAGATAGGAATAGAAGACAGGACAGAATTGATGTACTGAAGTCTACCTGCATGGTTGAGCTTGTTGGCTTTTAAGGTAGCAAATTTAGCGTGGAATTTAGAGAACATGAAATTGTAAGCTCTGTTTTTATCTTTGTGAGTAAAAATCATGGGGTGACCTAAATGCATAGTATTCGGGATCATATTAGGAACAGGGAAAATGGAGGTGATTTGGTGTTGAATGTGAGTAGGAACATTATGACTAAAGAGAATGGAAGATTTATTAAGGTTGGGGGTTTGACTTGATTCTCGGCAGAAGTCATAAAGAATATCTTTGGTAGTGGCTGCTTCATTTTGGGTGGCATTGCAACAAATGATCAGATCATCTGCAAAAAGAAGACAGTGTATTGGGGGGCTCCTGGAGCTAGAGAGATCCCTTGCAGATGTGAAGTATTCATAGCATCCTGCAATCTGAAAGAAAGTTCATTAATAGCAATAACGAAAAGGTAGGGGGATAGAGGGCAGCCCTATCTAAGACCCCGTTGAGGATAGAAGAAGGGGGTGGGTTCATGATTGATGAGGATTGAAAGAGAGGGAGTGGAGATGCAGGTGTAGATAAGGTTAATGAAGTGAGGACTGAAACCTATACGAGTGAGGGCTTGAGATATGAAAGACCACTCCAGACGATCAAAAGCTTTAGCTAAATCTATCTTAAGGAGGAAAGCCTGAGAGGTCCAGCTTTTGAGTTTGAAGGAGTGAATAATTTCTTGAGTAAGGATAACATTTGAAGAGATGTGTCTACCGGCAATGAAGGCTGACTGAGATTGAGAAATATAATCAGGGAGATGGGGTTTAATTCTGTCAGCCAACGATTTGGAGATAATTTTGTAAATGACATTACAAAGCCCTATAGGTCTGAAATCTTGAGGGATAACAGGATTCGGTTTTTTTGGGATGAGAGTAATGAAAGTTCTATTGAGGTCAGCAGGAAGAGTAGAATTGGTGTAAAAATCAGAGACCAGGTGATGGACATCATGTTTGGACCAATTCCAAGTGGCTTTGTAGAAAGCTGCATTGAGACCGTCAGGACCAGGGGTAGCATTACTTCTCATGTTTTTGATAATAGAATACAGTTCGGGTAGATCGGGGGTGGAGTAGGTGAAATCAGCTTGGTCTTGATTGGGAAGAGGAGGGGTTGTGGCATTGGCCGTATGGAAATGTGAACTTAAGGGGAGAGGAATAGAGGAAGTGAAAATGGATTGAAAGTAGGAGGTGAGAGTAGCGGCTATTTGATCTGGAGTTGTGGAATGAGTGCCATCAGGGTTAGTGAGAAAGGAGATGGTGTTTTTGCGGTTTCGCTTAATGATAGAAAGGTGGAAAAAGTCTGTGTTCCGGTCACCTTTGATAGCCCAACATTTTTTGGCTCTTTGAATGTGATAGACTTCCTCTCTATTTTGAAGGTGGTGGTGTTGTTGGTGGAGTTGTTGCTGAAGAGCGGGATTTTGCTGGGAGGGATGGAGGGACTGTTCTGCTAGAATTTGCTCTTCAATAGATTGGAGTTGATCTCGAGTTTTCGGTTTGAGTCTGCGCCATTTCCTAAGATCTGCACCCAGAAAACGAGTCTTGTGAGAAAAGGAGTGAGAAGCTGAGCGATTCCAGCTAGTTTGAGCAACATCCTGAAAATCTTCTTCCATGAGCCACCAGTTTTCAAATCGAAAGGGCTTTTTAGGCCTATGACCATTTGAAACAGGGAGGAGGATAGGAGCGTGGTCGCTGTACATCATCGGCAGGTGTAAAACTGAAGCGGTAGGAAAAACTCTGCACCATTCTGCATCGAGACGTTCGTAAGTAGGTATAGAGGAAAATCTTTTATTTGACCAAGTATAAGCAGGACCACTCAAACCAAGATCGACAAGACCACCATTCTTAACATGCGCACAGAAATCATTCATGCGATTGAAATCTACAGAGGAAGACGGCTAGCCGGTTTCAGCCGTGCACAGGTCTGCATCGATGATCTCGAGATTCCAAGGTCTTTTAAGTTCCGCGGCGTTGCGAGTCCACAGAACCACCGCTCCTTTCACCACCTCCGCCGCCCACCGTCCCCTCGCCCCCGCCACCATGTCCGACCTCCGCCCGCCGGAGCACCAGGTCGCAGGCCACCGCGCCTCCGCCAGCAAATTGGGCCCAGTCGTAGACGGCTCCGGCCTCTTCTACAAGCCGCTCCAGGCCGGGGACCGCGGGGAGCACGAGGTCGCCTTCTACGAGGCGTTCTCCGCCCACGCCGCCGTCCCGCCCCGCATCCGGGATGCCTTCTTCCCGCGATTCCACGGCACGCGTCTCCTCCCCACCCAGGCGCGGCCCGGGGAGCCGCACCCGCACCTCGTTCTCGACGACCTCCTCGCGGGCCTCGAGGCGCCCTCCGTCGCCGACATCAAGATCGGCGCCATCACGTGGCCGCCCAGCTCGCCTGAGCCCTACGTCGCCAAGTGCCTCGCCAAGGACCGCGAGACCACCAGCGTCCTCCTCGGCTTCCGCGTCTCCGGCGTCCGCGTCGTGGGCCCCGGGGGCGGCGTGTGGCGAACGGAGCGCCCGGAGGTGAAGGCGCTGGACACCGCCGGCGTCCGCCGCGTGCTCCGGCGCTACGTCTCGTCCGTTTCCGGCAAGGGGGTGGACTGCGCGCTCGCGGCGGTGTACGGCGGGGAAGGGGGAGTCCTGTCGCAGCTGCGCGAGCTCAAGGCGTGGTTCGAGGAGCAGACTCTGTTCCACTTCTACTCAGCATCAATTCTTCTGGGCTACGATGCCAATGCGGTGTTGGCGACTGGAGCTGGGGGCGGGGTGAGGGTGAAGCTAGTGGACTTTGCCCATGTAGCCGAGGGTGATGGGGTGATTGATCACAATTTCCTGGGCGGGCTTTGCTCGCTGATCAAGTTCATTTCTGAGATTGTTTCAGAGACTCCTGAGACTGAGATGCTGCAATTGGGTCCGTCTTAAGAGGAGGACATCTTGGCATTTGGGAGTTGATGACAAAGGTAAAAGCTCATCCTTTTGCTTGTTAGATTTGCTGCTTTATGTGAATGATAATAGTAGATTTAGGCTCATGGATATAAGTGGAAGGGGAAATTTGCTCATCGCTTAGATGATATCTTGCAATGGGTGGAGAAGATAAAGTAATAAATGGAAAGATTTTCTGATGTCACTTTGGTCATCAAATCACTACAATATTCGATTATTTAAAGATGAGATTATAATATTGCCACTTCTGCAAAAGCTAGGGTACCAAAAGAAATAATTGATTATACATCTGCAGATGTTAGTGAAAGATTGTTGTAGTTATAGCTTTAGGCATCTCCTCAACTATATAAAAGTTAAATGATGATAAGAACACCCTATTCACAAGTGAAGACACTTTGTTCTGAGTACATTTTTTCCTTGTTTTTTGAATGGTATGCATAACTTAAAAAAAATCAGGTAGAGGGTATCATAGTCTTGGAATTAGAGTATATTGCCACACAGCCTCCAGTATTTTTTAATTGATTCCTGAAATTATTTATATTTCTGTTGGTGGTGGTGATAGGTAATAGGTTTGACCCTTTGAAGCTTGGTGTCTATGTTATACACTTAATAGAATCCCTAAGCAGATCGACCTTGAATCTTCACTCAATAAAATGGATAAGATATATTCAAACATTATCTTGATGTTGACCTGGGTGGCTATATGCCTACTGATATGGACTGTAGTAAATTGCACTTATGTTCTAGTCAAATAACTCTGGCACACCCTTCATGATCATTTGTACTGCACTTACTGTTGGTGCGATTTCCATAGTCTTTATTTCGGCACTTGCGTAGATCCTACTTTTCTTGTATGAAGGAGATAAGGATAGCAGGACCATTATGTTGCTTTTATATAGGCTCATGGAAAGTTATTATTTCACAACTTGTATCACTAACCCTGTAGATCCTTTTGTTAAAAAAAGCACCATAGATCCTATTATTCTCATATCTGGATAATGAAAGAGGACAAGTATGTTGCTGCTTTGCATTAGGCTAATGAAAAATAATTATTTTTGAGAAACAATAAACGATATTTTTTTATTCAATCAGTAATTCACTTAATTATTACATGTTCCTTGCTGTTGCTAGCTTTTAGTGTACGGTGCTGTTCTCACCAGCAGGATATAGCAATCCTGATTAAGTATGGAAGTTGGTACCATTAATAGTTACTTTGATTGCAATATTTTACTGTACCATCAGTGCTTATATGAAAATCGTTCCGGTAGCATTTTGCATTAAAGTTGATGTCGGTGATTGATAGTATTTCCTTTGATTCTGCTTCTTTGTGATGGTAATGGCCTATATATAGTTCCTAATGAATAGAACTGTTGACTGCAAGATATGGTGGAATGCACTAGTCCTGCACTGCACTCCTTATAATTGAACCTTTTTTTTGTGTGTTGATATACAATGATTGAGCTAAGTTGGATAAGCAATCCCAAAGTAATTAGGTAAGTGTAAATGTGAGACATGCGGTCTTTCGAGACAGCTTCCATGTCTAGAAATCAATAAGGAGCTTAATCTACAAGCAAGTGTAGGAGGAAATTATTCTGTGTGTATTCCTCCAACCCTAGAAGGGTGGGTATATAGTTAGTGCTACACGAGCCTCTATATGGGCTATACACAGGCCATATGGGCCACACTCACATATATACACACATATACTCTAACACCCCCCCCCCCCCCCCCCGCGTCCGGAATACGGCGCAGCGGTGTACAAGACTGACCAACAAAGAAAGAAACTCACACACAAGACCCCCCGCAGCCACAACTAGCCACTGGCTACGTTGAGACTGGGCAGAAACTTCGAGAAGGTCGAGGAGGGAAGACCCTTGGTGAAGATGTCAGCAAACTAGGAGGTGGTCGGTACATGAAGAACCCGAACATCACCGATAGCCACTCGGTCACAAACGAAGTGCAAGTCAATCTCCACATGCTTCGTCCGCTGATGCTGAACCGGGTTGGTGGAGAGGTACACGGCGCTGACGTTGTCGCAGTAGACGAGCGTGCTCTTGGCGAGCGGGCTGTGAAGCTCAGCCAAGAGCTGTCGGAGCAAGGACGCCTCAGCCACGCCGTTAGCAACTGCTCGGTACTCCGCCTCAACACTCGAGTGAGAGACAACCGGCTGTTGATTGGACGACCAAGAGATCAGGTTGCCGCCGAGGAAGACGACATAACCTGAGGTAGAGTGACGCGTGTCTGGGCACCCCGCCCAGTCAGCGTCAGTGTAGACGACCAGCTCAGCAGACGGAGACCGGTGGAGGACCAAGCAAAAGTCAACAGTGCCTCGGCCGTAGCGAAGAAGGTGCTTCAGCGCAGCAAGGTGTGACTCTCGTGGATCGTGCATATGGAGGCAAATCTGCTGGACAACGTAGGTGATCCGGCCTGGTGAAAGTGAGGTACTGTAAGGCTCCAGCAAGATTCCTATAAGTAGTAGGATCAGCCACAGGATAACCCAGAGTAGCAGACAGCTTCGCCTGAGTGTCAACAGGAGTGGAGCAAGGCTTGCAATCAGTCATCCCGGCACGCTCCAGGATATCCAAGGCATACTGGCGCTGGTGAAGGAGAAGACCAGTCTGACGGGGCTCAACTGTCACGCCCAAGAAGTGGTGAAGTGATATGGTCTATATTTATCAATCTGATAATTGGCAGATAGTTTACAATTCCTACTCGCCCTCTCCTTGAGAGGCTCCGAGTTCTGGGGATAAACTACTGCCTAATCTCTAATCCCTGCCGAAGGCAGAGTTATATAGTCTTAAGACTAGTACCTGATATCTATCCAACTAACAAACCAATCTAACAACCCAACTTATCTTTAACAAAAGAATCCTAACTAACTTGTGCTTGCAGCCGGCTGGGCCTTCTTGCCCTTGCGCTGGAATTGCTTTCCAAAGAAGTGTCCATAACACTTCCACCCTTCTGACAGAAAAGCTCGTCCTCGAGCTTGAAATCTGGGTATGTTTCCTTGAATTGCTGGAGCTCCCAAGTGGCATCAGCATGATCCCGACCAACCCAGCGAACCAAAATGTCCCAAGAATCTAGTGTTGGACGAGCACGAACCACCTGTGCAGGTATTGGAACAGCCCGACCATGAACAAGGCAAGGGAGCTATCACAGTTGGAGCAGCTGGCCCTTCAAACTTCTTTAGGTACGCGACATGGAACACATCATGGATTCTAGCCTTGGCCGGCAGGCGTAGACGGTAGGCAAGAGACCCAATACGTTCCAGTACTTCATTTGGACCATAGAATCGTGGAGCAAGTTTCGCTGCAGCTTTATCCTTGATGGCCACAGCCGAGCGTTGATGCAAACGGAGCCAGACCCAATCTCCCACTTCAGAAGTGACATCCCAATGGCCTTTGTCATAGGATTGCTTCATAAAGTCCTGAGCTTGCAGCAGACGCTCCCAAGAACTCATCACGGTGTATCAACTGCTTGTCCAGAGCCACAACTCGCGCCACACCAGGCTGATATGATGCCAATGACGGCGGTTCGCGGCCAAAGACCACCTTGAAAGGAGAAGCCTGTAGTGCTGACTGATAGGAGGTGTTGTAGCAATACTCAGCCCATGGAAGCCAGCGAAGCCAACTGCGCGGTCGATCTCCTGCCAGACAGCGCAAGTACACGCCCGGCACTCTGTTGGTCACCTCTGATTGCCCATCTGTTTGTGGCCGGAATGCAGAGCTGAGACGAAGCTGCACACCAGATAGCGCAAAGAGCTTAGTCCAGAGGGAGCTCGTGAAGACTGGGTCCCGGTCGCTCACAATCGAGCAGGGGTGACCATGGAGCTTGACCACATTGCCGAAGAATGCTTGGGCAACTGTCATGGCTGTATACGGATGGCTGAGCGGGATGAAGTGCGCCATCTTGGAGAAACGGTCGACAACCGTGAGCACCACTGACCGGCCCCCGACCTTGGGAAATCTCTCCACAAAGTCCATGGCGATGTCGCTCCAGATGGTCGAGGGAACGTCCAAAGGTTGCAGCAGCCCAGCTGGATGGAGGTGCTCAGATTTGTTGAGTTGACACACAGAGCACCTCTTGACGAACTCCCGGACAAGCTTGTTGGCGTTGGGGTTGTAGAACGAGGCGCGGAGACGATGAAGAGTTTTCTGGGCGCCCTCGTGCCCAGCGCCATGCGCCGTCGCTAACACTTGCGGCCAAAGTGCTGAAGATGTCAGAACGAAGATGCGCCCCTGGTGGAGAACGAAGCCGTCCACCAGGGACCAAGCTGCACCAGCGGTGCCTTCCTCAATCTCCTTGCGCTTGGTGATGATCTCTAGGAGCTGTGTAGCCTCCTTGCGGAAGGCGTCAAAGAGCTCGAACTCTGGCCGGGAGATGGCGTGAATGCGGGTGTGCACCTCCTGCTCGTCACGTCGTGACAGTGCGTCCGATGCAGTGTTCTGCGTTCCTGCCTTGTACTGCACCTGAAAGCTATAACCAAACAACTTACTCACCCACGTGTGCTGAGGAATCGTGGACAAACGCTGATCCAGGAGGTGTTTGAGGCTGCAGTGGTCGGTGCGGATGATGAACGGTCGCACCCCGAGGTAAGGGCGCCAATGGCGCACTGCCTATACAAGTCCAATAAGCTCCCGTTCGTAGGCGGCGAGCTTGGCGTGCTGGGGGGCGCATTGCTTGCTAAAGAACGCGATCGGGCCCTGCCCTTGGTGTAGAACAGCGCCGAATCCTGAGCCTGAAGCGTCACAATCGATGATGAATGGCTCGTCGAAGTTAGGGAGCTGCAGGACTGGGCCGGTGGTGAGGGCGAGCTTCAGGGTGTCAAAGGCGACTGTCGCGTCTGGAGTCCACTGGAATGCCTCCTTCAGGAGCGCAGTGAGTGGCGCGGCAATGGCGCCGTAGTTGGTGATGAATCGCCTGTAGTAGCCGGTCAGCCCCAAGAAGCCGCGCAAGGCTTTGACAGATCCGGGCAGGGGCCACGCTTGGACGGCCTCAATCTTGTCGCCGTCCATGGTGACGACGTCGTCTGCAATGATGTGCCCTAGGTACTGCACACGCCGTTCACCGAAGGAGCACTTGGATTGCTTCAGCACTAGACCGTGCTCGCGCAAGACAGAGAAGACCGCCCGAATGTGCTGCAGGTGCTCGGACCAGGACCTGCTGTAGATCAGGATATCGTCGAAGAAGACGAGCACGCAACGATGAAGGAACGGCTGGAGCACCGCGTTCATGAGCGCATGGAATGTGGATGGCGCGTTGGTGAGGCCGAACGGCATCAGCAAAAACTCGAAGTGGCCGTGGTGTGTGCGGAACGCCGTCTTGTGAACATTGTCGGGGTGCATCCGCACTTGATGGTAGCCACTACGGAGGTCGAGCTTGGAGAAGAACGAGGCGCCCTTGACACCACTGGAATAGGGAATTTGTCCTGAATGGTCTTCATGTTGAGGGCGCGATAATCAACACAAAAGCGCCATGAGTCATCGCGCTTGCGGACAAGCAGGACCGGAGAGGAGAACACCGCTGTGCTGGGCTGGATAATGCCCTGCTTCAACATTTCCTGGCACTGCGTCTCGATCTCGTCCTTGAGGAGCTGTGGGTACCGGTACGGCGCACGGCCACCGGTTCGGTGTCAGGCAGTAGGTGGATGCAATGGTCGCATGCTCGCGGTGGAGGGAGGCCGGTGGGCGAGACGAAGACGTCTGCGAACTCCTCCAGGAGCAGCGCCAGCGGGTTCCCAAGCTCGGCGGTGGAGAGACGCGGTTGGAGGCGTGCTGAGATGCCGCGCCAATGCACCTTGTGGTCGTGGTGCCAGAACGCCATGGTGAGGCGGCTGAGATCCCACAAGATGGGCCCCATCGTACGAAGCCATTCACAGCCAAGGACGAGTTCATAGCCCCCAAGACGGATGACGTACAGGTCAACAGTGAAGTCCTCGGCGTCGATGCGGATGGAGATGTTCCAGCAAACGCCCAGTGCCGGAACGCGGTCGCCGTTGGCGACACCGACGATGAGGCCTGGGAGTTCCTCAATGTGCAGACCCAGGCGATCGGGCGTCGTTGCGTCCACGAACGAATGTGTGGACCCAGAGTCCACCAGGGCCTCGAGCAGAACTCCATGAACCACCGTGGCGAGTTGCAGCGTCGAAGAGGAGCGGCTGCCGGTGAGGGCGCAGACGGAAATCGTCATGTCGTCGTCCTGCTGCTCGTCCCCTGATTCCTCCCGGTCAGCAATTTCCAGGAAGTAGATGCCTTTCATCGTGCATTGCTTGATGTGTTCCCTGGAGAATTTCTCCGGGCAATTGTAAAAGAGGCCGTCCAGGCGGTGCTGGGCCATCTGCTCCGGCGAGAGGCGGGTGAAGCGCGCGCCCGGTGCTGGCGGCTTGACAGGGGCGCCTGGTGTTGCTGCTGTAGAACCCGTGCTGGTTGGCGTCGCATGGGATTTGGCGGCCGGAGGAGTGGACCCCGCGGAACGAGGCGCGCGCGCGTGGGCCGCACGGCGCGACACGAGCTGGGTCGTCGGCCAGCGCCAGGCGACGCTCGAAAGCCCGTGCCAGGGACATGGCATCATCAAGAATAGCATGCTTCTATAGGTCGACGTCAATGCCCATCTGGGGGGGAGGCCGGCGGAGAAGATCGCGATCTGTTGCTTCTCGTTGATGTCGTCGCAGCGCGCCAGCAATGTCAGGAAGTTCTCCTGAAATTCGTCGATGGTGCCCGAGCAGCGCAGATGCATAAGCTCGCCGAGGGGGTTGCTCCGCGTTGGGGGGCCAAAGCGTTTTTTGACGCCGTCGATGAAGTCCGGCCAGGACGGCTCTCCCTGGTTCTTCTCCAGGCGAAAATACCATTGGCTCGCGGCGCCTTCGAGGTAAAAGGCCGCTGTCCAGACGTGTTGCGCCGGCGGCGTACCCTGGGAGCGAAAATATTGCTCGCACTTGTGAAGCCAGCCCAGGGGGTCTTCGGTGCCATCATACTTGGGGAAACGCAGCTTGTGCACCGGCGGCGGCGGCCCGTAGAGCTCTCCACCACCGGAGGAAGAGGAGCTCTCGCCGTCGAAGCGGCCCTGCTTCTCCAGCAGCTGGGTCTGTACGTTATCAATCTTCGTGTTGAGGCGGCTCTGCTCTAGGCGGAAGGATCCCGCGTCAAGCTCGGTCTTCCTCATGTGCTCGTCGAGCTTGGTGGATAGGGTCACCACCGTCTTGTTGACGTCGGTGACAGAGGCGATGAGACGGTCGATGTCAGACTGGAACTTGTCCTTGGACACCAGGCCGTTCATGGCGTCCTTGAGAAGGTCCTCGGTGACGACCTTGTCGCCCATGGCAGGGTCTGCGGTGGGTTTAGCGGCGGTGGCGAGGGAGGAGAGTTGTGGCTGGTGGAGCAGGACGCAGGGGAACAGATGGGAATCCCGCGCAGGGAAACAGGTGGTGGTCAGGCGCAGGAAGGAAGATGAATCTCTGATACCAGATGATATGGTCTATATTTATCAATCTGATAATTGGCAGATAGTTTATAATTCCTACTCGCCCTCTCCTTGAGAGGCTCTAAGTTCTTGGGATAAACTACTGCCTAATCTCTAATCCTTGCCGAAGGCAGAGTTATATAGTCTTAAGACTAGTACTTGATATCTATCCAACTAACAAACCAATCTAACAACCCAACTTATCTTTAACAAAAGAATCCTAACTAACTTGTGCTTGCAGCCGGCTGGGCCTTCTTGCCCTTGCGTTGGAATTGCTTTCCAAAGAAAGTGTCCATAACATGAAGCTGACACTGATCCTTCATGGCAAACTCCTGCTGAAGTGAGGTGATAATCCGCTGAAGCAACTGTGGACTGGAGGCAGTTAGAACAATGTCATCAACGTAGAGGAGGAGGTAGGCAACCCCATCAGCATGGTGATATATGAACAACGAATTATCTGACTTGGCCTAAACAAACCCCAGTGTCAGCAAGAAGGTGGCAAATTGAGAGTACCATGCCCGAGGAGCCTGCTTCAAACCATAGAGAGACTTGTTCAACCGGCAAACTAAATCCAGACAACTGGAGTCCACAAACCCTGCTGGTTGGCTGCAATAGACTGTCTCGGTCAGAGTGCCATGAAGAAATGCATTCTTGACATCGAGCTGGTGCACAGGCCAAGACCGGGAGAGAGCCAAAGAGAGAACAGTGCGCACTGTAGCAGGCTTCACCACTGGCGCGCCTTGTAGCGCTCCAGAGTACCATCAGCACGACGCTTGATTGTCCAAATCCACTTGCCGGTCACCACATTGCAACCCGACGGACGCGGCACAAGGTCCCAAGTCTGGTTGGCAAGAAGAGCTCCGTACTCCTTCCATCGCACGACGCCAGTTCGGATCTGCCAGAGCTTCACGAACCGACGTCGGGATCGGAGAAAGTCGCGGCTTCCCCTCGGTGGCGGAGAGAGCCCGCGGCCGAAGAACCCCGGCCGCCTGCCGGGTCACCATGGGATGGGTGTGGTGAGGATCCCGATGGATGACCGGCGGGTGGTACACGACCGACTCCACCCGAGAGCGACGTGGTGGAGGCGGCGGTGGCGGCGGCGGAGACGGTGTAGGCGCCGGTGGAGGAGGCGGAGACAGCTCCGGTGACGGTGGTGGAAGAGGCGGAGCCGTGGAGCGGCGCCCGTAGACATGGCGCACAGGAGGCACATAGTCTACGGGCACTGCTGGTGGTGGAGCCGGAGGAGCCTGTGTTGGTGCCGGCACCGTACGACGGTGGTACACCTGCACCGGCTCGGCGTAGCGTGCAGGGGGCACCAGGGCCGCGCGTGGAGCGAGAGGGGACACGGGGGACGCGCGTGGCGCGGGCGCGTGCGGGGGCGCCGGGCCGCTCGTGGCGCGATAGAGGGTCCCGAGGCCGCGTGTGGCGCGACAGAGGGCATCGGAGAGTGGTGCACCGGGGAAACCGACGGGAAAGGGAAAGACAGACAGAGGTGGCGGAACCACCGGGTCAGGAAACAGAGACTCGAGCTCAGGGTCTGGAGAAGGTGTAGAAGAGGTGTAGGGGAAATCTGACTCGTTGAACACAACGTGTCGGGAGATGAGGACGCGGCGAGAGGTGAGGTCGTAGCATCGATACCCCTTGTGGTCAGGAGAGTAACCAAGGAAAACGCAACGTGTCGTGCGAGGCGCCAGTTTGTGAGGAGCAGTGGCGGTGATGTTAGGGTAACAGGCACAACCGAAGACACGAAGGTGGTCTTAGCTGGGAGGGGTACCAAAGAGAGCCTGGTGAGGGGTGGGAGCTGGGGAGGCTGTAGAAGGAAGGCTGTTAATCAAGTAGGTGGAAGTGTTAAGACATTCAGCCCAGAAGCGCGGTGGGAGAGACGCCTGGATTAGGAGGGTGCGCATGACATCGTGGTCCGAATCATGCGCTCAGCCTTGCCGTTCTAGGGAGAGGTATATGGACAAGACATGCGGAGCTGGACACCTCGAGAGAGGAAAAGGAACGAGAGGTATGGTTGTCGAACTCACGCCCGTTGTCACACTGGACAGTCTTGATGGTGAGGCCGAACTGCGTGGACACCCAAGTAAAGAAGTGAAGGAGGGTGAGAAATGTCTCAGACTTGGCACGCAAGGGGAAAGTCCAAGAGTAGTGAGAGAAATCATCGACCACGATCAGATAGTACTTGCAGCCAGAAATAAGAAACTGGAGAAGTCCACAGATCACAGTGAACAAGATCAAAGGCATGCATCACACGCGAAGAGGAGGAAGAAAAAGGAAGTCGAACATGACGACCCAACTGGCACGCATGGCAGAGATGCTCATCAGACGACCGAGTGCAAGGAAGATGGGCACTGTGACTGAGCTGAGCCAAAGTGTCGCGACCGTGGTGACCAAGCCGGAGGTGCCAAGTAGTAGAAGGAGGAGTTGTGACGAAAGCAGTGGACACAGAGGATGGAGCAACAGAAGTAGGGAGACGGAGGGTGTAGAGGGGCCTGTACTGTCACATCGGAGAAGAGGACGCCGGGAAGCCAAATCCGTGACAGTAAGCCCAAAGGGGTCAAAATCGACAGAACATGAGTTTTCGGTGGTGAATTGGCGAATGGAAAGAAGAGGGTGAACGATCTTAGGAGCAACAAGGATGTTGGAGAGACGAAAGGGACCGGAAGCAGAGCCCACAGAGGTGACAGGAAGACACGTCCCATTACCAACCATGACAGAAGAAGGGTAGGAGGGGTGTGGGGGGTGGACGGAAGAGAGGGCACCAACGTCAGGTGTGGTGTGGAAGGAGTGTGCTGACAGGGGTTGCCGACCCTAGGGCACTGAGAGCAGGGGCGGACAGGATCCATACTGACGCCTAGGGCTAGTAAAGGACTGATGCTAGCTGTTATACTCAAGTCTTCATTGCTACAGTAGCTACAGTGTATCAACAGTATGGAAAACATCATCCTACGCCTAGGGCCATGGCCGTAGTTGCCCTAGGCTTGTATCCGCCACTGACTGAGAGCCAGTGCCGGCGAAGCCGGGATCCATCTGGCAGGCGTAGGCGGGGTGGTGGAATCCAACACTGGGAAGCGGTGCCAGCGAACATGGCCGTCGGTTGGCCAGGAGGGTGCATCGCGATGTGTCCTGACCGTGGGCCGCTGAAGAATGGCCAAGGCACATCGACAGGAGCAGAGAGGTGCAAAAGCACAGTGACGAAATGGACCCGCAGCAGGCCATGCACTGGCCGCGCGGGAGGGAGCCGAGATGCCGGGGGTAGGAGAGGTGCCATATAGCGCAGGGGTGATGTAGAGAGCAGGAGCGCCAACGACCACAGGAAGGTGCCACGAGCAGGCTGCACGGCGAGCCATAGGAGGAGCTGCGGAGGCCAGCACACCGGTCATCAGAGGAGGAGCGGTGGCACCCGGAGGGGCCACGGTGGCTGCGGCGCCCGGCAGAGGAGAGGGCGCGGTAGGTCAGCAAGGGCGCCGAGGCTCAGCTCGGACGCAGGTGGTGTCGTAGGGAGAGGAGGCCGGGCAGCTATGTCGAGAGGTGGGTGGGGCAAATCGGTCCACCCGTGCTGACAGCAGCCCCCGCCGGGAGAGGCGGCGCGAGGGGCACTACGCCGAGATACCCTGCAGCAGCAGATGTGGCGGCAGTCGAAGAGGGAGCGGCAGTCGAAGAGGGAGCAGAGGATGGGGCGCATGCTGCGCGTGCACGACGGGCTGCAGCCAGGGCAGCGCCAAGGGCAGCAGCGGTAGTGGCGGCGGCGATTGACGCGTCGGCCGGCGAGAGAGCGGCCGCGCGGAGCTGCGGCACTCCGGCTGGAAGGGGCGGCACGGGGGGGAGCTCCAAGATGGGCAGGGGGAAAGAGGTGGGGCCGAGCAAAGCGAGAGGAGGGCGCGCGAACCGGGGCCGCGTTTGCGCCCGCGCCGGCCGCGCGCGCGCGCTTGGAGCGGCGGCGGGAGGCACGACGGGCCCGGAGGAGGGAGGGGCACGCCGGCGTGGGAAGGGAAGGAGAAGAGGGGAGGAAGCTGCGTGCGGCCAGCCATGGTGGCTCCAGCGGCGGCAGCTAGGAGAGGAAGGAGAACCAGTCTGATACCATGTAGGATGAAATTATTCTGTGTGTATTCCTCCAACCCTAGAAGGGTGGGTATATAGTCAGCGTTACATGGGCCTCTATATGGGGTATACACATGCCGTATGGGCCACACTCACATATATATACACATATACTCTAACAGCAAGTCTTTGCTCACAATTAGAACGGCTGGAGATTGTAAACAGAAGCCTGAATAATAAGTCATGCTATATTATCAGACTGAGGTGTTGTGCAAATTTTTTGGGGGGCATGGATTTACTGTCCTCTGAAATGTGAGTGACGGTACTAGTAAGGCATTGTCTTAATGATATAATAAACAACTAGTGAAAGTTTTATTTGTTGGCATTTCAGGATTTGCCACCCAAATGGCAGTGACAAATCCATGAAATTCCCGACATATATTGCTTGTGATATCCCCCCCTACATGATCTAGTTGCTTGAAGGAAGTTGTTTTGTTCAGAAATATCTAGTGATACTTTTGGTGTTTAACTCTTTAAAAAATGTGTATTTGTGGCATGTTGCATTTTTTTGCACCCTTTAATGTAACCCGTTGGTCTGTCTCGATCAATTATCATCTTGGTTCACTAACTTTTAGACCCAGGCCTGGGTGTATAACTATTCTCGCGAGTCATAAGCAGAACATTTGATCTTAATTGCTCCTACTCGATGCTCTTGATTGATAAGTAGAACATCGGATTATGCTTTGTTCCTCTTTGTATTGTTTGGAGATCACTATTTTTTGACATACATCGTTGTTGTCTTGCAGGCCTAAAGTTTGTCCGCAAAAAGAAACCTCCAAGCTGCTGGTTGCCTACCCTGCATATGGTCACCTGTGCCTTTTTTGAAACCCGATCTTCTGAAAAACTTTGGGGTTGGAGCTAGGACGTTGGATCCAATTCCATAAAGAAAACGTAAAAGGGAGTTCCACTCTCTTCCTAGTAGGTGGATATTGAGACGCATGCTATCTGCAGGCGTGCTGATCCAGCAAACGTTGCCAGTGGCAAATCTTTGTGGGTGCTTGCCGTTCCTGCGATCCTGTCCGACCATATTTTGTTTTTGTTTTCCTGAGGCGAAGATTGCATGCATATGATGGGGCAGTGCTAGCTTTCGGTAGAGCAATTTGCATTCAGTTCGTTAGATCTCTCTGACCTACTGCCTCCCACGAGCTAGCAGCCTAGCATGCGGCGTTTATAAAATTCTATACCCCTGTTTTGCTTTCCTGTATAGGAGTAGGTGGTTAGCAAGAACTTATAGTACTCCGTTGCTACTAGGGTCTCTTCTGCATTACTGCTGCCAGTACATAATGCTTCGTACAATGGCCCTGTTTGGATACTCCAGCAGGGTTAGAGTTAGAAGTAGTTTCTAACTCTAGTTCTAACCCTAAACTAACTCTAGCTCTAGAGGTGTTTGGATGAAAGGGTTAGAATGACATTAAATGTACTTTTTCAATCATTAGGTGTGGGTGGAGGGAGAGAGAAAAGTCACCTTTTGGTGGACCCAACATGAACTAGCCCCAATAAGCACCTCTTGGGTGAGATAGTTTTTTGGGGTGGGTTAGATGCAAACTAGCTCAATCTAACCCTCATGTTTCGATACTTTGTGGCTAGTTGAGCTCCAACTAGCCAAAACTAACTCTAGCCCATGGATCCAAACAGGGCCAATGTCTGGGGTCTAGATTTTCTTTGGCAGATCTTCATTAGATTCATTAGATTTGTGCAGATTTGTTATGAGAAAATACCGCGACAGATCTGTTGTGAGAAAAATATTGCAGAAGAAGCTGAATAAAAGAAGTCGAATGGAGAGCATATTGCATGCCTGGATTTGGCAGGTGAGATCTGTGTTTTGTAGTTACGTAATAATTTGTCTTAGCTTGACATATATAGATTTTGCAATGTATCTAAATTGAGAGTTATATCTAGATATATAGCAAAATTTATGCATATAGAAAAAGTTAAAAACTACACATAATTTCAAATTCAAAACGAAGGGAGTACTACATGATAGTGGGCTCACAGGTCCATATCCTCGCAGAGTCCATCAATGAACTCTACCCTGGTCAAATACTTGGTGGTAGACTGATCAAGGGGCATTTAGAGCAAGATTAATGGTTGCGCTTGCATGCGGGCGTCTAGCGCTCAGCTCACCCAAGGTGCGGAGCTGGTGGTGGCGGGCTCCACTTTCATTTAATGATGTTTATGGTTCAACAATTCTGTAGAGCCAGTGGGAGGCACACAACTGCTCTCAGTCGGCGCATGGCGAGTCGCCCGCCGGTGATGTAAGATTATAATACTTGCTTTTACAAACAAATGGCAAATGGCCTCCTCCATCAGAGCAAATGGGACCAATGCCAGACAGATTTGCAACTACTGCAACACAACAGCAATTAGGATGCCCTAACAGCAGAAATGGTTTTTTGTTATGTTCTTAGCTCGTGCAGTATTAGACTGGGTGCAATGCGAGCAGGTAGTAGTTGGCTGGTTGCTCGCCTGAATTCTGAAGCACGTGAATCCCGTGCTGTCAGGTTGGCGCGGTATGGCCGTCTCGCGAAACCTGCTACATTTGGCTCTCCATACGAGTTATCGCCTCGATTTCTACTCCCTCCGTCCCAAAATAGAAGTAACTCTAGGACCAGGCACACAAACCAATGTAGATTGTAAAATGATCAAACTACCCTTTGTCTATTACAAGAAAGATTAGGTGTGAACTTATCTTTTATGTGAGAACCTTCTAGAGTGGCTTGTCTTTTGTGATTGATTGGTCAAAGTTGCATTTTTTGTGGGACAAACTTCAAACTCTAAAATTTCATTTATTTTGGGACGGAGGGAGTACTTGGAACCAGGCGATGACCCTACTGATATCACGTGCTTAGTGTTTCCTTGTATAATTTGGATAGGTGCCACGGTAAGGGGTTGACGGCCTCGATGAGATCGACTAGCTGCCGTTGAAGAGCGGGCAGGTGCAGCTGTGTGTTACAGCTTACAGCACCACAACAGTATATACAGCACGAGTAATCGTGTGAAGGAGAGATACAACATGCATGTTGCCATGCCTACGCGGCTACAGCTCGGGGGCCGTTACTACGGGGGTGTTTGGCAGGCTACATAAGACCTATCCAGGTTTATGGAATGTAGCCTGTCGACACTAAAAAATGACATCTAAGCTAGATTAGGTTGGGCCAGCCAGTCAGACCGGGTTCACCATGCGGTCTGACCGGCTCCCCTGTAGCCGGTCCGGCAAAAGTGCCAGGCGGTCTAACCGAGCAGTTAGATCACCCTCCCCTGAGTCTGAAACAAATTGAGTCATAATAGAATTCGAGTTGTAAAGTATTTCTTTGCGGGGCAAGGTCTACCCACCCTATAAATATAAAGGGCTCGTGACCAATTGAGGACCATCGCGCAATCGAACAACAATTATCTTATTTTTTATCTCTAAACCCTACCTTTTTCACTCCCTTTGCTTCCTTCTTCATATCTACGGTGATTTAGGGCGTTCTAAGTGGCCTGCCGATCTTAGAACAACCCTAGGCGCGTTGTTGAAAGGATCTTGATGTCGCCTAGAGGGGGGTGAATAGGCGAGTCCTGAAAAGACCACTTAAAACAATTTTATCAACAAAGTCCGAATACTCCGGAGTTTCTGGAAAAACCAGAATCTCTGGAATTTCTAGACTAGCGTTTGCGCAGTGGAATATGCACACTGCCCAAAACCGGTGCCATCGGTTTTGCAAATTCGACGCCAACGGGTTTGCCTGGTAGTGACTGCCCTCTTCTCCTTCTTCTTGTTTGCTTGCTTGGCTTCAACTCAAACTTGGTATGTGGCTTAAGGATCTATTCCTTGATGGATATAGAGTGCCTGCACTCCATAAACACTAAAACCTGAGTACATCCACAAATATAGCAAATACTAGCCAAGCTAGCAAAGTGAGGCAAATGCAAGGTAAACCAACAAGAAACACAAAGATTTGTTTTACCGAAATTCGGATTCACCACCTTGTGAATCCTAGTCTCCGTTGGGTGCTTCTCCTACTGAAGCTGGGTTGCATTCAACCTGACGAGGGCCTGGATTAATGTGACAACCTGCCCAGGAAAATATCGTACTATCGCCTAAACTAATCCACTTTGGCCATTAAACGATAATAAAGTACCATCCTATCATTGGTTGCCGAGTCAAAGCCCGGTAAATCACTTGGATATCACATAGAGGATCGAACATATGCATTAAAACTCTCACGAAGGCAAGTCCAGAGTACGAACACAAATTAAATTCAAATTTACCCCGAAGGGTTAATTACTACAAACTATTGTTCATGACATGATAAGTACATGTTCAGAGTTTTTAAAACAGCGGAAATTAAACTACGATACGATAGACATCACAGGAGGCCTTCCGTGATGCCATCACTCGTCGTCATCCACCCATTCCAGCTCCAAGCCGGGTGGAATCTCTCTAGGCCAAACAACACATGCAAAAACATTTTTAAAGCAAGGCTGAGTATACTAATACTCAACAAGACTTAAACGTCGGGTGATAACTACATCACCAACTCTAGACATGAGAGGCTTTTTGGCCAGAGGAGTTCTTTTGTTGAAAGCAACAAAGAGTAGGTCCTTACTTTCAATATTTTAACTCAAATTCTAGTTATTGCCATTTCTAAGTGAGCCATCTATTGCAATTAAGAATTGTGCAATACAATTAATCCACATAGTAATATTCATATAATTCCATCATTAAGGGATATCATGGCCAGTTGATTAAGCAGTCTCAGATAACGGTGAGATGCCGACAATCGATTGATTAATAAACTTGCAAGTTAAACCTAAACACACGGAAGAGTGACCTCACCAAGAGTTCACCAACCAGGTAGTTCCCATAAATACTCGGCTTGGGTTCGAATCTTACAGTCTCGGGTACAAGGCTATCTGGCATGTCCCACACAGTGCACCCAACCTTACACATGTACCCACCTCCCGGTGGCAAACCGGGCAGGTGAATAATCAAGATAAGTAATAGTAAGATCCCGCACCGTCCCATTAAGGTACTAGGCTTACCAGTCCATTCCCGACAAATGCTTAGTATGTTCAAAAGCTTAGCCCACTAAAGCCATTGGACCGGAGCCCAAATCCCATGCTCTTACCACATGAGCAATCCATTTATAAAGATCTTATGATTCCAACATAAGAACCTATTCCCGCGAGTGACGAACATCACTCAACTTCTACCGGGTCCTAGAGCATAGCAGCTATCGACCTAGCATACTAGTAAAAGAGCATAGGTACCTAGGGATTGTGTACCTAGGGTTTTAATTCAACTCCTGAAACGTAAATGCACAAACATAGCAAAGGTAATTGCATAATTTTTAAAAGGAAAGGGTTAATGACCAGGGCTTGCCTTCGCTGGCAAGGTTGGCCTTGGGCCCTTCTAGACTTTGGTCCAGGTCCTGAGCTATGTCCACGTACTGCAGCTCACCGTCAGCACCTTCGTCTTCTCCTTCTGGCACGAGCGTATAGCTACCATCGAGAAGATCTACACGAGGATGCATATGCAAGATTTAATTGACGATTTCAATTTAGTTAAGTACAAAACAACACATGGCAACCATGGGGTGCATGGTTGACCACATTTACCTAGATAAACATGCATTCAACATACTCTTACAATAAAGGAACAATATGGTGTTCTTTATTAATTATTCTTTTTGATAGTGACTATGTACATATTTATGTAAATAAATTACTGTAATTTCACAAAACAGCAAGGGGTGGTGACACTTAGCTTTTTAGCATGATTTACATCCCAACATAAGGTCATTAGGTGTGGTGTTGATGATTTTCCAAATTACTTACTATTAAGCTTTAAATGACTTCCATAGCTTTTATTCACAAAAATAATTTCATAAAAATTCGGTAAGAAGTGTTTTTGAAGCCTTATAAATCACAATAAAGCTACTGCACAAAGGTTCACAATCACATGAGCTATACAATTAATTATGTCACAAAAGTCAAAATCTAGCTACCAAAACATGAGAAATGCATATAAAAATAAATAAACAACCAATACATTCCAACGTTCTCCCACTGGTTCTATGACGTAAAACAAGGTTAGGAAAACAATAAAAATTGAAAATAAAGTGTAAATCAAGAGTAAATATTTCTGACAGATATAAAATCATGATTAATTCACCAGAGGTGCATTTAGGCATAACAAGATCACATGTAGAAGTTGAACACAAAAATGTAATTAGTTTCGGCTACAAAAATCATTTAGGTAGATTCATCATAAATATAAAATAAATTATATTAAAAGATCTACATAGTAACATTGTGCAATTATTATTACAGGTGCTAGGCATGACATGAATCACAACATATCTAAAATTCAACTTGAGATCACAAGTGGATTTTGAACTACAACAAATCCAGGTTTAACTGAATTCAATTTTTCATGCAAAAACTATCAGGTAAAAGTATGGTCATGCTTTACAAAAGTTGTAGGGTTATTCAGAGGGAAACCAAAAAAATTGGTTTTGCATTTTCCTGTTTTTCTACGATTTTCTATGAATTTTACAAGGTTCAGCAAAAATCCAAACACTATTGAAGATCTATTTTCAAACAGGTCCCTAGAAAGAATTTAGCATTCACAACTATGTCCTTGCCTCTAACAAAAATGCCCCCAAGGCCAAAACCTCTCACAAGCACGCCCTTGGCAGCGATGACGGGCTCACCGACGGCGAGAGACGTCCGGACGCGGGCAACAAATGATGTAGGCACGTGATTAAGCTCACCCCTTGTCGATTGGTGGCAGTGGCTTTGTCGGGGAGGTCGCCGGCGACGGTGCGCGGCGGCGCCGGGCGGTGGCGGACACTACGGCTTGAACACAAGCGAAGAGCGAGGCAATGCGGACCAACACGCGACGGCGTGAGCTCTAGTGGGGTCCAGGGGATGGGCTAGGGTCATTGAGCGGCCGTGTTTAGGGTCGGGAGGTTGAGCTCCACATATGGCGCCAATGGCTGGGCGGCGGGGCTCAGTGAGATGGCGTCCGGGTGTGCACACGCGAGGGCAAAGCCTGCAACATTTATTGGTGGTGCGTGGGCGTGCAGGCCTTCGCTGCATGCAAAGGAGGGAGGGCAGGAGGGGGGCCCGGCTGTCGTGGGAACGCGCGCTGCTCAACTGGCGGGCGGCACGGCGAGGGTCCGACGCGGGCGCGCGGAACGGACGACACGCGGTGAGGGCGCGGGCTCCACGCGCTCGGGCCGCGCGTGACCTCGGGAGGCGCGGCCTTAGGGCGCGGGCCGACGTGGGGGACCCGGACGCCGAGGAGGCATGGGTGCCACGCGGCAGCGCGCGTGGTCGCGGGGGCACGGCGCACAGATGCATAGATTCAAACTCATTTGCACTGGTTTGACCGGGCGTAGCTCGAAAGTTTTGAACTAAACTTCAAAAACGGTGAATACCAAAGTTGTAGAGCATCTATAGGAGAATATTTTGTTTTGTAAAGGCCGACCTATGTTTTGATCAACCGTTTGAGCAAGAACTGCTGGCAAAGATGTTGTCTTTCTTGGCGCTAGTGAATAGTGCTCGGCTGCCGTTGACTACATTTTTGGGCTATTTCCACTCAAACTTTCCAATGCCGCCAATTATGAAAATTGTGTCCCTCGAGAAGACGAACAACTTTTATATTTGCCGATTTTGAAATGTTTAAGTGAAAATTTGAGAACGCGGCAAAAGTTCGAGGAGGGCTCAAAGATAACATGGTTTTTTACCAACATTTGACTAGGGTTTGACCAAGGTTTGCCAAAAGGGGGTATTGAATTGATTAAGAGGGTCATTAGTGATTATTGGCTAGGTTTTCGAGGTGATGACCCAAGTTAACCAAGGTTTGACTATAGTCAACGTGTTTGACTCGGTCGTTAGCACTAGTGATGCTAATTAAAAACCTGGGGCATCACAGCCTACCCCCTTAAAAAGAATCTCATCCCGAGATTTGAAAGTAAAAGACGAATATAGGGAGGTGTGCTTGGATAGAGACGTTACCCATGAAGTTAAGCTAGCTTTGCTTCACTTGAATTGTCGGCTTCTTGCCGTGATTGCTCTTATCTGCTCTGGGGTTCTGACTCTGCTGCTAAGGCTTTTGTTGCGTAGGGTTCTGGCACTCATTGCATAATGCCCTGGCCGTCTATAGTTGTAGAAAATGCGGGATGGAAGTTCTGTAGGCTTGTGAAATTGATGTTGCTCCCTCCGGTACTGGAAATTTTCCGAAGGCTTGTTTTGGAACGGGGTCACTCTCCCGTGCCCTGATGAAGAGGATTACCAAGACCCATGATTATTCTTCTTGACAAAGTGGAACTTCTTGCCCAATCCACTTCCCGAAGTAAAGTCGGCTTGTTGTTTCCTATCTTTCTGTGCTTTTTCATGGCATCCTCCTGAGAGATAGCTTTGTTTACTAACTATTGGGCTCTAGTAGATTTAGCCTTTCATATAAGTCACCATTAAGACTATCACGGAAACGTTCCATCTTCTTGTCATCGGTGTCCACGCGATATCCTCCGTACTGGCAGAGACTGTTGAACTTCTATGCATATTGATACACGGTATCAATTCCTTGCTTAAGAGCCAACAACTCTTTCATTTTCCTATCCATGAGTCCTTTTGGGATATGGTGGTCCTTGAAAGCTTGCTTGAATTCAGCCCAAGTGACTTCGTGTCCAGCAGGTTGCATGGACTTGTAATGCTTCGACCACATCAGAGCTTCACCACGAAGCTGCAAGGTCGCAAAGTTTGCCTTGCGCTCCTTAGAGCAATGCAGGGTAAAAGCAGAAATTTTGGCCTCCATGGCCCTTGCATCAGCTTCAAGGGGTTCTTCTGCCTTAGTAAACGTTGGGGGCTCCATCCCAATAAACTAAGCATAGGTGGTGACCGCATGCGGTTCATCATGATTAGTCCCATGTGGAGGTCTCTGTTGCAGCTGTTGTATCTGTTGGGACATCTGCTGCTGCGTCTGTAGGATCTGACACAACACTTCGGTTTGTGTTTCCATGAATGCCTCTGCCGGTGTCATGGGTGGTGTCGGCGGTAGGTCACCACTACCCGATGCACCAAAACCATTGGGAGTGCTGCACGTCAGTCCGGCCATCTAGAAATTTGAGTTCTCATTAAACACACATTGATAAGCTTGCTCATAAAAATTAGCAAGGAGAATATGCACGACGAAAACTCATTACTGGTAAGTTTTTCGAAACCGGACAACACAGCGGTCATAAGCATAAAATTCATAAAGTTGCTCATGTACAGGAAAATTCTCATTTTTGTCAGTAGGTGTAGGATTTAATAAGCTCCAAAGTTGGTATTCAACTCCTAAGCAAACTCCAAAGCTAACATGCCTAAAGAGTTTCATTACCGAGGTTATGTCTAGCTGATTTGGACAGCGAGAAGAGTGTCACTAAAACATTTCATAACTTCCGGTAGGAATGTGCAAAGATGCTGAAATTTGGTGAACATGATCGTCATAAAATTCTGGACAAGTTTGGTATTCATCATGAAACTCAAATCTGACCACAACTGGCTTAATTAATTGCTTAACAAGATTACTGCAAAAAGATGTTCAACCGAAGCATTACATCGACGCAACATTTTGGGGTCACCATAACAATACAGGGGGTTACAATGCAGCCTAGCCACACAAGGAAAGCTCCTAGTTCAGCCTACCACAAAAACCAACCAAAAAGCGACTGCACACACAGTAGGGTTCCTTCCTACTACCACACTCGTACAACTCCTTACTTTATTACAAACATACCGACTTCCAACTAGATAACAAGCTAGTCTTAGGTTTACTTCCTACTGGTTTGGTCTTCCATGCTGAAGAAAGGCTAAGGTGAAGCAGGTCTAGACTCTACTCCAGATTCTCCTTTAATTTCCTCAGCAACTCCTTTATTTTCTAGTCCGGGAAAGACAGGTTCCGGAGGTGGAGCTGCTATCGCTTCCAGTTGATTCTCGTTCGAGCATATATTGGTTAGTATGCTCTAGAATGAAATTCTGCTCATGAATAACTTCACTTAATTCTCGTACCTTTGCCTTATCCTTGCATCTTCCCTTCTTGAGATTGGCTATCATTGCTCGGGCTTCCTTCAACTCTTGAGTGGTACTTTCCACTTCTTTAACTCGTTGCCTATAAATTTGACGTCTATAGAACACACTTTCTCCCACCACCAGTTGATATGAGTCCAACATAGCTTTGGAGAAACAGATTGAGGTAACAAGGTCAGGACTATAGTGAGAGTTGCCCTAAGCTGAGTGAAAAGCTTCGCGTTCAACCCATGGTCTAGTGTGTCGCTCCGGTAAAGGAATCACTTTAGCTGCAGTGCCGGCTACCACGTTAGGATGTTTCCCACAAAAAGTTGTGAGCGCTTCAAGAGCAGCCTTCTGCACAGTGTCAGCCAGATTCAACCCTTGTGCCTTACTTTCCCACTCTTCCCAAGCAGGGTTTGTCGGGCACACGGGGATCTTCACCTTCACTTCACAACGAAGGAGCTGGCCCCTGGTCATGACCTCACGTGTCAAGTACTCTGGATAAGCGGTGTACCCAAAGTCCCTCAGGGTGTCCCACAAGAGCGCAGGGAATCCACCCTCCTCGAGGCAGTTCATGAGAGTCCATGCTTCCACATCAGCCGACGTAGATCCAATGTTGTCCATCTGGACATAATGACAAAAGTGAGAACAATACGGATGTGAGTGTACAAGGATAGATTCGGTCAATGATAAAAGAGAACGTGGTTAAGAAATGCGGTAGCCATTGGTATGAACATACAACTTGGCAAAATTCTGGCAGTTGTGAACAAAAATTCATAACTTAAAAACCAGAGCCCCAAAAATTCTCAAATTTTACCAGCAACTTAGTAAGGTTTTTATGCACATTTTTGGGTATTCAAATGTTGGGCTAGATTAATTAGGAACAAGGTCAAAAGATGAAATGTTCAGAGTACTGTCCCCAGGAAAAACAACATGACAGAGGTTCACTATCTAAGCATAACTTAAGATATTCAAAAGCTATGACCGTGGTTTTTTGCGAGCAAAAACTAGATTAGATATGGAGCAAGTTTGGTACAAATTACCTAGGCAAATTGATTCTTGAACAAGGTTCAAAAAGCAAGCAAACAGCCCTACCAGATTTTTGGACAGCAACACAACTACACCTGAGAGGCTATGCAAGAAAAAGCACACTAGCAAAATTTCACCTAGAGAGCACACAAAATGTGTATAGGGTTCAGTTGTAGGTTTCCAGAATTTTATCATGATGTGTGACGTCCTATTCGTCCTCACACGGCGATCAGCCAGAAATCGAAGTTAGTGCCGGTGGCAAGGCATATACGTGTTTCTCCCTATAATAACTAGTCGATGCTCACTCAGCGACTTACGAAACGTGGTTAGTGTACTTGCAGAAGATCACATAACACATCAAACCTTTTGTGCCAGCACTCACGAAAGCATCCACATACATTACTGTTTACTATAGAAACGGTATCCATGCATCAAGCCGCTGCATGGACAGTGTCCAACCTCAGACACTCTCCTTTTGAATGGAGTGCATCCTTGCCTCGCATATCCACAATGCGGAATGTCCACGTATGGAAAAACGTGGTGAGACACAGATGCGACATGGGTTACCATTGGAATAGGCCCCATCCATCACTCACATGACTTTCATGTGGTACCACCACATATGGCAAAACGTGATGAACTAGTATGGTTGTGCAAGAAGTAAGTTTTGACAAGAATAAAATGTGATGGAAGTTAGAAAAATAAACCATAGATTTGGTAAGCCACCTGAAAGGACCCAAAAATTCCCTCTAGGGCCTCTCGGTCTATTTCCATCCTTAACGAAACAACATATTTTGCAAATCCAAACAATCTTGGCAAGTTTTATTCAAAAACATGTGATTAAGATTGTTAATTAAACTCCGGTGCATATAATCGCTATGGTACCAACTATGACAATGAGCCCAGGAAAATACCGTACTATCGCCTAAATCAATCCAGTTTGGCCATTTAGCGATAATAAAGTACCATCCCGTCATTGGTTGCTGGGTCAAAGCCCGTTAAATCACTTGGATATCACATAGAGGATCGAACATATGCATTAAAACTCACACGAAGGTGAGTAGAAAGCCACTTAACCGTCGAGTGATAACTACATCACCAACTCTAGACATGAGAGGCTTTTTGGCCAGAGGAGTTCTTTTGCTGAAAAGCAACAAAGAGTAGGTCCTTACTTTCAATATATTAGCTCAAATTCTAGTTAATCGCCATTTCTAAGTGAGCCATCTATTGCAATCAAGAATTGTGCAATACCATTAACCCACACAGTAATATTCACATAGTTCCATCATTAAGGGATATCATGGCCAGTTGATTAAGCAGTCTCAGATAATGGTGAGAGGCTGACAATTGATTGATTAATAACCTTGCAAGGCAAATCTAAACATACGGAAGATTGACCTCACCAAGAGTTCACCAACCAGGCAGTTCTCATAAATCCTCAGCTTGGGCTTGAATCTTACAGTCCCGGGTACAAGGCTATCTGGCATGTCCCACACAGTACACCCAGCCTCACACATGTACCCACCTCCTGGTGGCGAACCGGGCAGGTGACTACTCAAGATTAGTAATAGTAAGATCCCGCACCATCTCATTAAGGTACTAGGATTACCGGCCCATTCCCGACAAATGCTTAGTACATTCGAAAGCTTAGCTCACGAAAGCCACTGGACCGGAGCCCAAATCCCACGCTCTTACCACATGGGCAATCCATTTATAAAGATCTTATGATTCCAACATAAGAACCTATTGAAAGGACCTTGTGATGTCTGGGAGGGGTGGGGGTGAATAGGATTACTTTAAAATTCTGCAAAAACTTAGCAGCGGATCAGGGACCGGAGGACCCGGCATGACTGATTGGATGACCCGGGGGGTTCGGGTCACCCTGGCACTTGTGCTGGATCAACCAGCACGCAGGGGTAGAGTACAATAAGTTATGAAAAACTTAAATTTGCAGAAAGCATATGAATCAAACTTTGCGTATTTGATGTAGGAATCACCTGCAACCAAAGATTTTACAAGTAACAACACAAATATGGAGATCGATCGAAATATAGTTTCTAGAGTTAGAGGAGGGGATGAACTCAAGCAAGAAAGAGACAAGCAAATTAATCCGAAGTTCACTCCCACAAAGGAAGCTACGTCTCCGTTGAGGATCCCACAAAGGGAGGGCTATCACCAAGAGCCGCTTTTTCTCATCGAATTTCCACAAAGGAAAACTGGTGCTCACTAAGAGAAATCCACAAAGGATGGGCAATACAAACGATCCTGGGTGCTCCACACAGAGAGGGCACTCAACGGGCGACACCTAACCGTCTAGAAGCAAGCTTCAAGAGTAACAAACGCGAATCGATCAACCAAAGCCACCACAAGTGCTTCTTGAGAAGAGGGAGTGAAGAGCTCTCACAAAAGGGATAAATCCTACACCTCAAATGTCTCTCACAACCAAAGCCTAGGAGAAATCCTTAATTGGAGTGCTTGGGAGGGAGTTGGGAGAGAGGGAGTGAAGCTTTGGAGGTGTTTCAATGGAGTTGAAGTCGTAACCCTAGAGAGGAGGAAGAAGGGTATTTATACCCACTTCCCCGGGCTAGCCGTTGGGGGCTGCCTACGGCCTGGCCAGGTCACCCGGCACGGGTGGCCGAGTCACCCGGCTACCTCTAGTACCGTCCCGGGTCGCCCGCCCACTCATGCCGGTTGAGCCGGTAAGGCTGGAAGAGCTAGGTTAAGCTACTTTAGGGCTGATTTTGGTTTTTCTAATGAATTATCTAGGTTTTTCACTCTTAGAAAAGATGAGGGAAGATCAAGAAAAGCACTTGTAGCGAACCTTGAAAAACCGACCACGTCCCTCTTTATAGTACGGTGTTTCCTAAACTCAAATTCAAACCGAAAAATAAAATTAGATCACCAAATGAGCTTCAACACCATTTATAAGCAAATGAGGGCCTTCCTTTGAGTGTTCACATTTATTTATTCTTATAAGCCTGCACACATCTTATTAAAAGCATTAATCTGCCCAAATTGCATTGTCATTATCACCAAAATAATTAGGAGCCTAGATGCACTTTCAATCTCCCCCTTTTTGGTGATTGATGACAACACAATTTGGTTAAGTAAAAGAGATGTGTGTATCCAACAATCTAGTGAGAAACTCCCCCTAAATGTGTGCATTGTCAACTAGAGAGGCCTCAAATGAAACGACCCGGATTTCCGCGGACGGAAACCCGAATCTTAGCACCTCGGTGGTAGTCCCAGGAGGGCTACCACGTGCAATCCCTGTCTCAGCGATTCCAAAATCCATACCGAAAGAGAAAAACAATAAAGTAGAGTACAACATTTATTTTATTACATTAATCAGAGTACATCTCTTCGGCACATGCCGGGTACAAGTCCATCTGGACCGAATCAAACATAAATAAAACGTCTAGCAGCGGCTCCATGAAAGCGCGGGAAACTCCATATCCGCAGGCAGCTCAAGTGTAGGAAGAGCTCAGTCCACCCAGCCGTCGTTGTCGAAGTCGTAGTCCGGCTCCGCGTCGAGTCACCGGAGTCTACCCGATATGCGGGTAGGTCATGTCGACTTCCCCACAAAGAGGCAAAAGCGGTGTATATTCTACTATGCATGAGGTAACCCTAATGCGGCCGTAGTAAGCTTAAGCAAAGCGACGGTGCAACATTCAAGGTAAGCGAGAATAACGAGGAGGTCCACACCTCGGGGAAGCTTCCGCTTCCGAGGTCCACACCTCGGGGGTCCACACCCCGCTCAAGGATCACCACACCAAAACACCGGATCTCAACCACGATCCGAACCCAACTCTCATACGCGATGTGGGGCCCACCGGCTCCTATCCCCACATCTCAACGGCCAAAGCCGGGCTCACACACTCGGGGGGAGAGAAGAAGCACAAGAGAAGTGTATCTAGTCGGGTGAGAGATCGAAAGAGCTGTCCATAACCGGTGGACACGGACTATAGCTATAGGTTTAACACTCGCAGAGGTTGTACAACCGCACCCGCCCGAATAGGTCGGAACCGGCCGTCACCGGTGTCCGTCCCTACCATACGGCCGAAGCCCAAGTAAGTGGATAGTACCCTTCGCATCTCCGAGCACGGCCCCGGCCTCGCGGCGAGCTCATACTACCCGCGAGAGGTCCCTCGAAGCCGTGGAACCCTTCCCCGGCCTCGCCGGGGCAAAGTCTACTAAGGAGGGACGGACCACTCCCGACACGATCACACCGATCCTCCGGCGGGGAGGGGTGCTATCCACTACAAGTCTCACCCCGCACCCCCGCCCAATACAAGGCGGGCGGTCCGTACGAAAGTAGTCATTCGAAACAAGGTCAGCGACGATCGGTCCTTAAGGGGCCGAGAGCGAGCACTCAACATCTCCATCCCACACGACACGACCCTTGGGTAAGAGGCCGGATCGCATCTTCCCTCGGCGGCCGTTCACGGGTAACCGGCGGCTCGCTCCCGCCAATACACGGCAAGGGGTACACAACCCGAACGCACGCTAGAATCACACCGAGATACCCACATCTCGGCTCAAACCCGGAGCACCATCCATAGTCAAACAACAAAAGTATGGATAATTGAAGTAAGGGACTAGCTAGGGGTCCGTATCTAGTCCCGGCGGGTAGCGGAGAACAAGGAACGGGATATATCAAAACATCAAGGCATGGCTAATAAACGGGTTATGCAATCCAACGAGTTCCATGCATTAAAGTAAAGCACTAGCGACTAAAAAAACAACATAGGATCTATATGGTTGGGAGTGACATGACACCTTCGTTGCCGTTGAAGCGATCGTCGTCCGGAGCGATGTACTCGGGGTCCTCCACGTCCTCCGGTCGAAGCTCGGGTCCGCGGCACGAGATTCGACGCGAAAATATAAATACGGTGCACATCTAAGCAATAACTCCAAATAAAATCCAATTTAGAAGATCCAAAAGTTCCCAAACTACCTACATTCGGCAAGGTTTCGCAAATACGGATTTATAGAAATTAGTTTTGTATTTTTACGAGCTCCCTATAATTTATTACTAATTTTTAAAGGTCAAAAACATTTTACGGAATTTTTAAACAAAAGAGAAATAGGTTTTTCGAGAAAAACATTGCGCGTCGCGGCATGACGTCGGCGGTCCCAGTCCGACGGGCCGCGACTAGGCCTAAAGCGCGGGCGGGCCGTGGGCGGCCCGGCGGACCGGGTCCTGCCGGGTTGGGTTTTGGCCTACACGGCCCGAGAGCTAAAGCCCGGCTGGGTCGGCTTCTAAAGTTCGGAAAGCCCCCCCGGCTCCCTAACCTATCTTCGGGCCGGCGGCCTACTAAAGGTCGGGTCGGGCTTAGGGCCCAAGCTTGGCTAGCGGCCCGATTAACCCACCATCCGGCGCGGCACTCTATGCCCTCCAAGTGCTCGACGAAACGTCCGGAGGCGCGGCGGACGCGCGGCGCGTCGCCGGGCGCTGCGGCATCCACCCGGCGAGTTCCCCGCCACGGCGCGGCGGGGTGCGGCCGACCGGGTTACTTGCACACACACCTACACGCGGAACGCGAACACGGCTCAAGGCGGCGCGCGGCCACGAAAGGTTGGCGGCGAGGCACGGCCGCACGCGAAGCCCATGGGGGCGGCGGGGTCACGGCCATGGCGCGCATGGGTGCGGCCGGCCGGCGCCCGCGCCCTTCACCACACACGCGGCACACCCACGGCACGGAGGCCGGGTTCACGGCGGTTCGAGACACGGCGCTAAAAGGGCACGCTTGAACTCCGGCCGGCGGCGCGTCGCGCGCTCGGCGCGGCGCACGACGGCGCGGCACCCGACGGTGCGACACGGGGTGATTCCCCGGCCCACCCGCAAAAGCGCCAAGAACCCCACGGGAAACGGCGACGACACCGGGCGTCACGGCTTGGGGTAGCCACGACCCCGAGCCGCCGCTAACACGTCGCGACGCGGCGTCGCCCATGGGGAGGCGGCGGCGCGGCACGCTCGGGCGAAGCGGCTCGATGGCACGCGCACGAGCAAGACATCCCCTGCGAATGGCGCATGGAGAAGCGAGAGGTGACCACGGTGCTCACCGTGGGTCGACGGTGAAGGCGTAGCGAGGCTTGGCGGTGCGGCGTCGGTGTACACGGCGGCGCGCGTCCCTCCGCTCGGTCGGTCCGGCTCCACTCCGCACACGAACGTCGCCTTCCTCTTCGACCGGCCCTTCACGAACACGTTCCGCCTCCCGCGGCCGGCGCGCCGGCGGCGGCGCGCGTCGGCTTCCCGCCTCGCCTTCTCTTCCCCGGCTCCCCCTTCTTCTTCCTCCCCCGGTGGCGGCTGCGGAAAGGGGGCAAAAACCCCAAGTGGGTTGGTAGCGGGGCGGTTGGCTCGGCTCTCCCTCTTCCCCCCCTTTTGAAACCACGGCGATGCGAGGCTTAGGCGAAATCCCGGCGGTGCCCTCCCCCGGCTTGGACCGCTTGGCATCCGAGGCGGCGGCGGCGGTCCTCTCTCCTCACTCACGTTGCCACCGGGAAAAGGCACGGGGGGTAAAAGGGGTTCCCCCCTCCCCGACCCGGCTCGGTTCGCGCGCTCGCCGGCCCCCTCGGCGTGCGCGCCGGCCGGCGGCTCGGCCGCGCCCCGCGCCGCGCGAGCGGGTGCGGCGGGACCGGCGGCGGCGCAAGCACGGGTGGGGGCTGGGCGGCTCGCGGGTAGGTGTAAAGGGGTAGGGGTACGGGCGGCGGCGGGGTCCCACCGGTCGGCGGGTGGAAGAGGAGGTGAAGGAAGGGTTGTGGTGCGGGTTTAGATGGGCCAAAAGGCTGAGTGGGTTGGGCCGGCCGCAACGCAAGAGAAAAGAGATAGCGGCCCAAGAACTATGCGGCCTTTGCCTATTAAAACAAATTAGATGACTAAGGGTTTGAATTTGATTGCCATTCAAATTCAAACAACACTCAAATGAACTTCAAATAAATCAAAGAAGATCCAACTCACTTGTTATACCATATTTTAAATATAATTTTATAATTAGGATAAATTAGTGGAGAAATTGGTGAGAGGCTAGCAATTTTGGCTCAAAAATTGATAGCACTCCAAAGCAAACAAAAAGTTTTAAATTTTCGCAAAAATTCACACACCTAGATTCCTGGGTTGTTACATTCTCCCCCACCACTGAGAATCTCGTCCTCGAGATTTAGTCCTCGACTTCCTCTGTGAACAAGTGAGGGTACTCTTTCCGAGATCCGCTTCCTTCTCCCATGTTGCCTCTCGCTCCGTATGGTTGCTCCACGGCACTTTACGAGAAAGGAATGGTAGTTCTCCTTGTTTCCTTGATGACTCTGTCCAAGATTTTCTCGGGATACTCGTATATTCCGGGTTGTCTTGCAAGTCAAGCAACTCCATGGGCACTTGCTTTGCCTCCACCGCCTTCTCACTCTTCTTCGAAGCGTGACACGTGAAACACGGGTGAACTCCTGCCATTGTCTCGGGTAGTGCAAGCCGGTAGGCCAAACTCCCAATCCTACGGGTGATAAGGTACGGTCCCACGTACCTCGGTGCAAGCTTTCCTTTCACCAAAAACCTCTTGGTTCCTCGGAGCGGTGAGACTTTCAAGTACACTCGGTCGCCAAGCGCAAAGGTCTACTCTCTTCTTCTCTTGTCGGCATAGCTCTTCTGACGACTTTGAGCGATTTTCAGGTTCTCACGAACTTTCTCAACCTTCTCCTCTGCTTCCTCAATGATTGCTGGCCCAAACAGAGTTCGCTCTCCAACCTCTGACCAAGCTAGCGGGGTCCTGCACTTTCGACCGTAAAGTGCCTCAAAGGGTGCCATCCGGAGACTTGCTTGAAAGCTGTTGTTGTACGAGAACTCTGCAAACGGCAAACTGCCCTCCCAATCAGTACCATAGGTGAGTGCACACGCTCGTAGCATGTCCTCCAGGACCTGGTTGACTCTCTCTGTCTGCCCGTCGGTCTGTGGGTGAAAAGCTGTGCTGTAGCTGAGAGTGGTGCCCATAAGCTTGTGGAAGCTCTGCCAAAACTTGGAGACAAACTGTGGTCCTCGATCGGATACAATACTTCTGGGTGCCCCGTGCGGCCCGAGTATGTGCTCTACGTACGGTTCCGCCAACTTGTCGGTTGCATACGGGTCTTCACCGGCACAAAGTGAGCCACTTTGGTCGGCTCGTCCACTATGACCCAAACGGAGTCGTTTCCTTTTGGTGTTCTAGGAAGTCCCACCACAAAGTCCATGGAAATGTCCTCCCACTTCCACACTCGGAATATCCGGCGGCTTCAACAAACCAGGCGGGTTTCGATGTTCTATCTTCACTCTGCTACAAGTGTCGCAACAAGCCATGTAGTGTGCTATGTCCTTCTTCATGTCCTTCCACCGCACTCGATCTTCAGATCTCTGTACATCTTTGTGCTGCCCGGGTGAATCGAGTACCTCGAGTCGTGAGCTTCTCTCATGATCTGCTCCCGGATTGCCTTGTCTTGTGGTACACAGATTCGTTCTTTCAACCACACAGTGCCCTGTTCATCAACCCGGTAGTCCTCTGCTTTGCCCTGCTTCATTAGTTCTCGCAGCACTTTGATTTCTGCACACTCTTTCTGGGCTGTACGGATTCGCTCCTCCGGGTCGTAGGTCACTTGCATCACGTTGACTTGGCCTTGATCCACAATCTCGATTCTCGGCTTCTCTAGCTCTTCATGCAAAGCGAGTTGCTCCTCTTCTACCATAAGGTTGTTGCGGTATGTTTTCCGGCTCGGTGCATCCGCCACGACGTTAGCTTTGCTCGGGTGGTAGTTGATCTCGACGTCGTAGTCCTTGATCGGCTCCAACCACCGTCTCTGCCTCATGTTCGGCTCGGTACGTGTAAAGAAGTACTTCGGGCTCTTGTGGTCGGAAAACGAGTTCACACTTGTTCCCTATCGGGTAGTGTCTCCAGCATTTTGAGCGCATGCACAATGTACCGCCGGCTCCAAGTCGTGTGTCGGGTAGTTCTCCTCGTGTTTCTTCCGTGCACCGGAAGCATAAGCCACAACTTTCCCTTCCCGCATCGGCACACAACCAAGTCCTTGCTTTGAAGCGTCACAAGAGACCACAAAGTCCTTCTTGATATACGGCAAGGTAAGCACCGGGGCCGTGGTGAGTCTCTTTTTCGGCTCTTGAAAGCTCTTCTCACACGCTTCGACCACTCGAACTTTGTGTTGTTCTTGAGCAACTCTGTCATTGGCTTTGCGATCTTGGAAAAGTTCTCAATGAATCTCCGTAGTAACCTGCCAACCCAAGGAAGCTCCCGACATCCGTCACGTTTAATGGCTGCTCCCACTTGGTCACCGACTCAACCTTGGACGGATCCACGGCTATCCCCTCTCGCCGACAACACGTGTCCCAAGAACGCGACCTTCTCCATCCGTAACTTGCACTTGCCGAACTTCGCATACGGTTCTCGCCTCGGCCTCTCTAGCACGACTCTCGGGTGCTCCTCGTGCTCCTCGGTGGTCTCGCAGTAGATCAAGATATCATCGATAAACACCACTACAAACTCCGTCCAACTCTTCCATGAAAACCTTGTTCATCAAGTTCATGAAGTAAGCGGGGCGTTGGTCGCCCGAAGGAAACCACCACGAACTCGTACAAGCCGTAACGTGTGGTGAAGGCTGTCTTGGGTATATCCTGCTCTCGGATCTTCATCTGGTGGTAGCCTGACCTCAAGTCGATCTTGGAGAAGAACCTTGCCTTTTTGAGCCTATCCAGCAGATCCTCGATTCTGGGTAGTGGGTACTTGTTCTTGATTGTCATCGAGTTGAGCGTGCGGTAGTCAATGCACATCCTCTTTGTGCCGTCTTTCTTCTCCACGAAGAGCACTGGTGAACCCCACGGTGAGGCACTCGGCCGAACAAACCCTTGCTCGAGCAACTTCTTGAGCTGTTTCTTCAACTCGTCCAGCTCGTCGGACGACATCCTGTACGGACTCTTTGCAACGGGCCCCGCCCCTGGCATCAGCTCAATCACAAACTCCACGTCCCGGTCTGGGGGTAACTCCGTAAGCTCCTCTGGGAACACGTCCGGAAACTCACGGACCACTGGGATCTCTTCAATCTCTTTCCCACTCATGTTGCACATCATCGTAGCAACCTTCGGACTCCGTGGCTCAATCCGCACTGTAGTTCCGCCGGGGGTGTTCAAGCCGTATCACTGCGGGGTTGCAAGAGACTATCCCGTTGTGCTTTGCCAACCAATCCATCCCTAGGATCACGTCTATCCCGGTAGACTCCAAAACTGTCAAGTCTGCCGTGAACGGTAGCCCCTCAAACACCATCCTCACTCCCCTGCACTCTAACGTACTCCTCTTCTCTCCTAGCGGAGAGCTAGTCAAGATTGGCCTTGGTCGAGGCTTAGTTGGTAAAGACCTTTCTTTAGCAAACTTGGTAGAAATATACGAAAACTGAGCTCCAGTATCGAACAAAACAGTAGCCAAAACTGAGTCAACAAGGAACTCACCAAGTGTGACGTCGGGTGCAGCTGCTGCATCCTCAGCGGTGAGGTGGTTCAGACGGCCTCGAGTAGCGGCGGCCGAGCGGTCCTCTCGCCGTGTACGGGGTGGCCGTCCTCCTCCGGTGCCGGTGGCTTGGCCGGAGTCCGGAACCGAGTGCTTGCGGCTCCGACTCCTCGGTGGTACCTGCCGGGGACACTCAAACGACTTATGCCCAACCCGACGGCGGTTGAAGCATGTCACCTTGGATCCGTCTCCGCCGCCCGCGGTGGTGGCCTCGGCTTCCGGTTTGCTCGACCTCCACTCCCACACGGGTGGGCTCGCTCTCGCGGGCCGAGACCGAGAGGCGTGGTGCCTCCGCCGAGTCCGGTGGCCCCGTGCGTAGCTCCTCGTCCCTCTGTCTGCGGGGTGGACCCGAGCGTCTGCGCCCGGTCCGTGCGCTTGGACTTGCTTCCTCGTACCTCCATGTACTCCGGCCTTGACCTCTCCACGATCAGTGCCTTGTCGATTATGGAGCGAAGTGTCGGGCAGTCGTGCGCGGACAAGTGGTGTGCCATCCCCTTGTGCGGCCCCTTCCCCGAACCGGTAAACCTTCTTCTTTTCGTGTCGGTGTCGTCCGGCGCGTACCTCATCGGCTCCACGGTAACGGTTGGTGTACCTCTGCACCGACATGTTCCCCATCTTGAGGTGCCCGAACTCGTCGGCCTTTTCGTCCATCACTTGCGTCCGGGATGTGGTGGCTCCCGAAGGCCTCCACGAACTCGTCCCACCCGATGTGCAACGGGTCCGGTGCGAGTCACGCGCAGCCGTCCCACCACGCACCGGCCGTGCCGACCAACCGGTGCGCCGCCACGGTCACACACTCCTCCTCGGTAAGCTCGGTCGGCTCCGGCTTCTTCTCGATCTCACGCAACCGGTTATCCGCGTCCATTGGGTCGACCGAGTGGTCAAAGGTAGGCGGGCGCGGCTTGTTGAAGTTTTCAACCTTCTTCCGGAAGCCCTCGCGGGAGCGTTGCGGTTCGACCCCCGTGGTTGTTGTGGTGGTTGTTCTGGGCTAGCATCTGGGTGATCGTCTGCATCAGCTGAGTCTGCACTGCCATCACGTCGGCCAAGTTCGGGGGAGGTGGCGGTGGTGGCACCTCGTGTCCCCCGAGCCCCGGCCCTCGCTCCTCCCTCAGGCTGGGGTACCTGCTCGTGCTCGAGCTCCTGCTCCTGAGCTCCCTCGTCGTCGCGCGCGGCTCCTCGACCGCCAACCCCGGCCTCCTCGGCCTCCACGGAGCCCACCTCGTGGCGCGAGACCTCCACGACGTCCGCGGCCTCTCGCTCCCCGCCGGGTTAGGGGCATCCTCCCCTCCGTCGTCCCCGGCCGACCTCCTCGAAACGGGCCGGGAGTCGCCGGACCTCCCCGTCCACCGGAGTCACCTCCGGGTACCGTGCTCGGTCACTCGAGTCCCGGCGACCGTGGTCGAAGATCTCTCGACGGAAGTACTGCGAACGGTGTGTCCTTCGGCCTCTCCCCGAGCGAGGGTCACAAGCCTTCTTGAGAGCCCGCGTGCGCCGGTCCGGGTGCGCCTCCGTGACCGAACTCTCGAAGCGTACACCACTACCTCCTCAAACTGCGGCACCCGTGGGTCCGCCGCACCGTGACGGTCGGGGGTAAGTGGGGGGTCCGCTCCAAGTGCCCCATGGCCCTCGCCTTGTAGCCGACACCGTCGGTCTCCACTCCCGCTGCCTCCAGGCACTCCCTCAGCAGGTGGCAGAAGCCTCCGTAGCTCTTGCCGTCCGACTCCAAGGGGACCCATGTCGTCTCCGCCATCTGCACAACGTTGTTAGAGCGTAGTTAGTAAGGCAGTTAGTGAAAGTTAATCAAGGTAATGCATATATATAAGTATAGTTATATACATACGGAAGCCAAGGAGTTTATATAAAGTTTCAAGGTTCAGAAACGGCTTCCTATGCTATCGACCATTCCTGGGGCTCGTCCTACAGTCAAGCATGGCTCTGGTACCAACTGAAACGACCCGGATCTCCGCGGACGGAATTCCGAATCTTAGCACCTCGGTGGTAGTCCCGGTGAGGGCTACCACGTGCAATCCCCGTCTCGGCGATTCCAAAATCCATACCGAAAGAGAAAAACAATAAAGTAGAGTACAACATTTATTTTATTACATTAATCGTAGTACATCTCTTCGGCACATGCCGGTACAAGTCCATCGGACCGAATCAAACGAAATAAAACGTCTAGCAAGCCGGCTCCATGAAAGCGCGGGAAACTCCAAATCCGCAGGCAGCTCAAGTGTAGGAAGAGCTCAGTCCACCCAGCCGTCGTTGTCGAAGTCGTAGTCCGGCTCTGCGTCAGAGTCACCAGGGTCTACCCGATATGCGGGTAGGTCATGTCAGCTTCCCAACAAAGAGGCAAAAGCGGTGTATATTCTACTATGCATGAGGTAACCCTAATCTGGCTGTAGTAAGCTTAAGCAAAGCAGCAATGCAACATTCAAGGTAAGCAGAATAGCGAGGAGGTCCACACCTCGGGGAAGCTTCCGCTTCCGAGGTCCACACCTCAGGGGTCCACACCCCGCTCAAGGATCACCACACCAAAACACCGGATCTCAACCACGATCCGGAACCCAACTCTCATCCGCGATGTGGGGCCCACCGCTCCTATCCCCACATCTCAACGGCCGAAGCCGGCTCACACACTCGGGGGGAGAGAAGAAGCACAAGAGAAGTGTATCTAGTCGGGTGAGAGATCGAAAGACCGTCCATAACCGGTGGACACGGACTATAGCTATAGGTTTAACACTGCGAGAGGTTGTACAACCGTACCCGCCCGAATAGGTCCGGAACCGGCCGTCACCGGTGTCCGTCCCTACCATACGGCTAAAGCCCAAGTAAGTGGATAGTACCCTTCGCATCTCCGAGCACGGCCCGGCCTCCGCGGCGAGCTCATACTACCCGCGAGAGGTCCCTCGAAGCTGTGGAACCCTTCCCCGGCCTCGCCGGGGCAAAGTCTACTAAGGAGGGACAGACCACTCCCGACACGATCACACCGATCCTCCGGCGGGAGGGGTGCTATCCACTACAAGTCTCACCCCGCACCCCCGCCCAATACAAGGCGGGCGGTCTGTACGAAAGTAGTCATTCGAAACAAGGTCAAGTGACGATCGGTCCTTAAGGGGCCGAGAGCGAGCACTCAACATCTCCATCCCACACGACACGACCCTTGGGTAAGAGGCCAGATCGCATCTTCCCTCGGCGGCCGTTCACGAGTAACCGGCGGCTCGCTCCCGCCAATACACAGCAAGGGGTACACAACCCAGAACGCACGCTAGAATCACACCGAGATACCCACATCTCGGCTCAAACCCGCAGCACCATCCATAGTCAAACAACAAAAGTATGGATAGTTGAAGTAAGGGACTAGCTAGGGGTCCGTATCTAGTCCCGCAGTAGCGAGAACAAGGAACAGGATATATCAAAACATCAAGGCATGGCTAATAAACGGGTTATGCAATCCAACGAGTTCCATGCATTAAAGTAAAGCACTAGCGACTAAAAAAACAACATAGGATCTATATGGTTGGGAGTGACATGACACCTTCGTTGCCGTTGAAGCAGTCGCTGTCCGGAGCAGTGTACTCGGGGTCCTCCACGTCCTCCTGGTCGAAGCTCGGGTCTGCGGCACGAGATTCGACGCGAAAGTATAAATACGGTGCACATCTAAGCAATAACTCCAAATAAAATCCAATTTAGAAGATCCAAAAGTTCCCAAACTACCTACATTCAGCAAGGTTTCGCAAATACGGGTTTATAGAAATTAGTTTTGTATTTTTCTGAGCTCCCTATAATTTATTACTAATTTTTAAAGGTCAAAAACATTTTCTGGAATTTTTAAACAAAAGAGAAATAGGTTTTTCAGAAAAACATTGCTGACGTCAGCATGACGTCAGCGGTCCAGGTCTGACGGGCTGCGACTAGGCCTAAAGCGCGGCTGGGCCGTGGGCGGCCCAGCGGACTGGGTCCTGCCCGGGTTGGGTTTTGGCCTGCACGGCCCAGGAGCTAAAGCCCAGCCTGGGTCAGCTTCTAAAGTTCGGAAAGCCCCCCTGGCTCCCTAACCTATGCTGGGCCGGCGGCCTACTAAAGGTCAGCTGGGCTTAGGGCCCAAGCTTGGCTAGCGGCCCGATTAACCCACCATCCGGCGCAGCACTCTATGCCCTCCAAGTGCTCGACGAAACGGCAGGAGGCGCGGCGGACGCGCAGCGCGTCGCCGCGCGCTGCGGCATCCACCCAGCGAGTTCCCCGCCACGGCGCGCTGGGGTGCGGCCGGCTGGGTTACTTGCACACACACCTACACCTGCAGAACGCGAACACGGCTCAAGGCCGGCGCAGCACAGAAAGGTTGGCGGCGAGGCACGGCTGCACGCGAAACCCATGGGGCGGCGGGGTCACGGCCATGGCGCGCATGGGTGCGGCCGGCCGGCACCCGCGCCCTTCACCACCACGCAACAAGACACCCACGGCACGGAGGCCGGGTTCACGGCAGTTCGAGACACGGCGCTAAAAGGGCACGCTTGAACTCCGGCCGGCGGCGCGTCGCGCGCTCGGCGCGGCGCACGACGGCGCGGCACACGACGGCGCGACACGGGGTGATTCCCCGCCCCACCCGCAAAAGCGCCAAGAACCCCACGAAACGGCGACAAGACCGGGCGTCACGGCTTGGGGTAGCCACGACCCCGAGCCGCCGCTAACACGTCGCGACGCGGCGTCGCCCATGGGGAGGCGGCGCGCGCGCGCTCGGGCGAAGCGACTCGATGGCACGCGCACGAGCAAGACATCCACGGCGAACGGCGCATGGAGAAGCGAGAGGTGACCACGGTGCTCACCGTGGGTCGACGGTGAAGGCGTAGCGTGCTTGGCGGTGCGGCGTCGGTGTACACGGCGGCGCACGTCCCTCTCGCTCCGGTCCGGCTCCACTCCGCACACGAACGTCGCCTTCCTCCTCGACCGGCCCTTCACGAACACGTTCCGCCTCCCCGCGCGCCGCGCGCCGGCGGCGCGCGCGCGTCGGCTTCCCGCCTCGCCTCCTCTTCCCCGGCTCCCCCTTCTTCTTCCTCCCCCGGTGGCGGCTGCGGAAAGGGGGCAAAAACCCCAAGTGGGTTGGTAGCGGGGGCGGTTGGCTCGGCTCTCCTCTTCCCCCCCTTTTGAAACCACGGCGATGCGAGGCTTAGGCGAAATCCCGGCGGTGCCCTCCCCCGCTTGGACCGCTTGGCATCCGAGGCGGCGGCGGCGGTCCTCTCTCCTCACTCACGTTGCCACCGGGAAAAGGCACGGGGGTAAAAGGGGGGTTTCCCCCCTCCCCGACCCGGCTCGGTTCGCGCGCTCGCCCGGCCCCCTCGGCGTGCGCGCCGGCCGGCGGCTCGGCCGCGCCCCGCGCCGCGCGAGCGGGTGCGGCGGGGACCGGCGGCGGCGCAAGCACGGGTGGGCCGGGCCGGCTCGCGGGTAGGTGTAAAGGGGTAGGGGTACGGCCGGCGGCGGGGTCCACCGGTCGGCGGGTGGAAGAGGAGGTGAAGGAAGGGTTGTGGTGCGGGTTTAGATGGGCCAAAAGGCCGAGTGGGTTGGGCCGGCCGCAACGCAAGAGAAAAGAGATAGCGGCCCAAGAACTATGCTTGGCCTTTGCCTATTAAAACAAATTAGATGACTAAGGGTTTGAATTTGATTGCCATTCAAATTCAAACAACACTCAAATGAACTTCAAATAAATCAAAGAAAATCCAACTCACTTGTTATATCATATTTTAAATATAATTTTTATAATTAGGATAAATTAGTGGAGAAATTGGTGAGAGGCTAGCAATTTTGGCTCAAAAATTGATTGCACTCCAAAGCAAACAAAAAGTTTTAAATTTTCGCAAAAATTCACACACCTAGTTTCCCGGGTTGTTACATCAAATGCCTTTGCACATAAATTTTGGCAAGAGCTCCCCCTAAATATTTGCATGAACACATTGTGGACAAGTGTGATAAGAAATATCCGCTGATGCATATGACATAATATATCATAACAATAAAGTGAGAAATAACAAATCATCAACCAACACATGCATCACTCATAACCATTAAGATCCTTACATCACACTAGCATAGATAGAAGTACCACAAATAAGTCTTGCAAATAAAAGTTTGCACTTAGCACATCATCATCCATCACACCACACATAGTTCATTACATGTCCACTAGTTCTATTACATAAATAGCGATAAGATAGATAATGATAGATAGGTAGGGGCTTCCATCCACCAAATTCACTCCCCCTTTGGCAACAAGCACCAAAAAAGGGAGCTACTCCTCGTCGTACTCCTCCTCCTCACCTCCATAGTCTTCTTCTGCTTCATCATCAACAGGGACCCAAGAGCCAAGGTCCTCCGACGGATTTGGAACGGGAGATGGAGGATCAAAAGTTCTCATCTCATGGACGGGAGAGTGTGGAATATTAAGCCGAGCTGCCACGTCCTTCTGATTCTTCTCTTGCCTATGAAGTTCTTGAGCCAACCACCGACGATCGGCCTCACGCTCACTAGCATCTTTGCGGAGCATGTTGAAGCAAGCAAACAATCCCTTTGCAAGAAAGTTGAACTTCCCTCTCTTACCCCTTGGTGCCCCATGAGAGTGAGAGGCACCCTCCGTTGGAAGGGGATCATATGGGCTCTTTGTAGGTGGAGCTTGAGAGGAAGAGGCACCCGCATCAATAGGTCCATCAATAGCATAAATACCCGGATACAGTCCTCTAGCATCAATACCAGTTGTGTGCTTGCCAAGACGAAAAGATTGAGCAAGTTTCCCTTTGCTAGTCTTGTATGGCTCATGAACAATATTCGTCTTGAGATCAAGTTGAGTGGCATGCTTAACCACCATAAAAATGTATGGTGCATAGTGACATCCACTAGAAGAAGTTTGTGAGCAAATGATGATCTCATTCCAAAGAAAGTGGCAAACATTGAACTTAGGTTGACCGGGAGCCATTTGATAAAGGAGGTTTCTAGCTCTATGAGATATGTTATCGGAATCACCACCTCTAGGACAAAGTGTGTACCTAAAAAATAGGTTGAGCATCTTGTAATAAGGAGTGAGTCCACTAATATGACCATATTTGATGTTTCCATAGGCACGATCATACATAAACCTCATCTTAGTCACCTCTTGCTCATCTTCACTATGAAGTCGGAAAAGTTCACTAGAGAATTGATTTGTAGTGGTGGCACCTCTAAGTTTGAAAAGAGAAGCAAATTTACTGACAGAGACTTTGAATCGCTTACCACCAAGAGTGAAGTGGATCTCATTCTCATCTCGATCAACGTAAAGTGTGGCATATAATTGTGCCACCACCTCCTGAGAATAATCCGAGCGTAGCCCCATAAGATAGGAAATCCCCATGTACTGACAGCGAGTGTGGATAGCCTGTATAACCTCCTCAATAGGGGCAGGAAGATCAAGCAAGAAAGGCCAATCGACCCACTTCATCTCAGTTGTGATACGTCCCTTGGGTAGGATGGTTGACTCATACCAATCCGCTTGATGAGCAAGCCAAAAATGATTATCACTGAAGAAAGATCTTTGGAGCCTCCTTGGATCCTCAGGTCAAAAGCGAAGCGACCTCATGTCGGTCCCGGCCTTCATGAAATTCACCAAATGAGGGTCACGCCTTGTGCGCTCCGAAGGGTGAACGGGAACAACCATCTGCACATAGAGAGACAAGTCCATATTGTCATCATAACGATCTCCAACTTCATCGGCGGTGCTTGCCCTCTTGGTCCTAGCACCGACGATTGTGGTCCTTTTTTTGAGAATAGGATTGCCATCAGGACCACAACCAAGACCTTGAGAACGGGAAGGAGAAGCTTGAGCTTGGACCTCTTCTCATGCACATGAATTCCATACTCCTTCTCGGATGAACGTTCCTCCTCCTCCTCACTTGATTCCTAGCGAATCTCCTTACCACGAGCACTTACTTTCTCTCGACCCATCAATAGATATGCAAGGTATGATTTGAATTAGGTGGGTAACAATCACCATTCAAAAGAAGTGTCATTGGGTCACCCCGACCCTAGTCGGGTCGACTGGCATGGGTGGCCGGGTCAACCGGCTAGGCGGGATGAACCCTAGAACGGTTGAATCGAAGGAGCGAGTGCTATGGTTGTTGGATTGAAATGATATCAAAGAGAGATGTTCTAGAGCATAAATGAAAGCAATTGACTGAGGGAAATCATCTAGAACAAGCTACATTGAGAGATCGGAAAATCTGGAGTTTGAATCGATTTTACCGTTCGATTCGCACGAAGTTTCCGGAAAACCCGATGAGGAAGGAGAGGAGGAGAATACAAATCCCCAAACTTGAGAGAAACCCTTGGTTGGCTGCGGAAATCGCCTTGGGGTAGATAGGGGCGGTGACAGCGGTTTGGAGTAGAGAATGAGTGAAATTAGGGTTCAGGCCCGCCGGCATGGGTGGCGAGCGACCTGACAGCCTCCAGTACCGCCCCGGGCGACCCGACAGTACGCAAAGCCGCGTCGGGTCAACCGGGCAGTGGTGTCGATTGACCCGCCTCCCCTAGAAAATGTCCATTAAGATTTGATTTGGAATAGAACTTTTCAAATAGAAGAAATATATGTATATAGAAGGATTAAGGATAGATAAACTCCCAAGATTTGAAGAAAGTTTTGACAAAAGAAATTTATATGAGTATGAGTTAAGGAAGGATAACCTTTCAAGATATTAGATAGAAGAAGATATTGATAGATATGAGATCTTTCAAGATTTGAGATTGATAATATAATTTATCTAGTGGACACATAATAAACTCTTGGCAACAAGGGACTATCCAACGAGCCTTGCCTTGTTCTTTATGACGACACCAAATTCATCTTGCTTGTTCCTAAAAACCCATTTTGTGTCGATCACATTTTTCTTTGGTCTTGGCACCAACTCCCACACTTCATTTCTCTTGAAGTTATTCAACTCTTCTTCCATGGCAATAATCCAATCCGGGTCCTCAAGAGCTTGTTCCACACTAAGAGGTTCCAAATAAGAAACAAACGAGTAAAATGCACAAAAATTTGACAATCTTGAGCGAGTTGTTACCCCTCTTTGGATACTCCCAAGTATGTTGTCGACGGGATGATCCCATTGAACCATTTGATGTACTCTTGGGTGTGGTGCTTGAGATTGACGCTGAATGGGTCCATCATCATCATCTTCAACTTGTGGAGCTTCTTCTTGAGCTTCACCACCTTGTTCTCCTCCTTGATCAAAGCCCCATCCATGATCCTCACCATGAACTTGACTTTCTTCTTGATGAACTTGAGAACTTGGTGGTTCCACTCTTGTTGATGATGGTGGATCTTGATTACTTGTGTCAACCGGAACTTGAACTTGAACCTCACGAGGCATCACTTCACCAGTCCCCATTCTAAAGATTGATACACTTGGGGGTTCTTCATCATCTACAAGATTTTCACTAACTTTCTCTCGTTGAGAGCTGTTGGATTCATCAAATTTCACATCTACCGTGGTTTCAACACACAACCGGTGGTTTTGTTGAAAACACGATAGGCATGTTCGTTAGTTCCATACCTAATGAGAAAAACTTCATCAACCTTGGATGCAAACTTTGAGGCTTTGGGTTTCTTGTTAAGTATGAAACACTTACACCCAAAGACCCTAAAGTAATGCACACTAAGCTTCTTACCGGTGATGATCTCGTAGGGAGTCTTGTTCAATTAGTTGTGGAGGTAGAGGCAGTTGGCGGCATAACATGCGGTGTTGATGGCTTCCGCCCAAAATGAGTCTGGGGTCTTGTATTCATCAAGCATTGTTCTTGGCGCTTCAATCAATGTATGGTTCTTCCTCTCAACGATGCCATTTTGTTGAGGTGTATAAGGAGCAGAAGGTTCATGATTGATGCCTTCTTCATCTAGGAACTCCTCAACTTGAGTGTTCCTAAACTCTGAGTCGTCGTTGTCACTTATTATGTTCTTGACCTTAAGCTCGAACTCATTTTGAACTCTCCTAATGAACTTCTTGACCACTCCCTTGGCTTCACTCTTATCTTGCAAAAAGAATACCCAAGTGAAACGGGAAAAGTCATCAACAATTACTAGACCATAATTGTTACCACCGATGCTTATGTAGGCAATTGGTCCAAACAAATCCATGTGTAGTAGCTTTAACGGTCTTGATGAAGATAGGATGTTCTTGGCGGGATGATGAGCTCCAACTTGCTTCCCGGCTTGACAAGCACTACACAACCTATCTTTCTCAAAAACAACATTTGTTAGTCCTAGGATGTGCTCGCCTTTTTGAAGTTTGGCCAAGTTCCTCATGCCAACATGGGCTAGTCGGCGATGCCATAGACAACCCAAGTCGGATTTTGCCACTAAGCAAGCCTTAGGGTCCACCTTCACTTTTGTGAAATCCACATAGTAAAGTTTTCCCCGTAGGCGACCTGCAAAGACAATAGAGGAATCCTCCCTTCTAGAGACGGTCACACCCTCATGGGTAAAGAGACAATTGTAGCCTTTCTCACAAAGTTGTGAAACCTACAACAAGTTGTATCCTAACCCTTGAACATGATAAACATCTTCAATTGAATTTGATGTTGAGATAGCTATTTTACCTAGACCAACAACATCTCCTTGACCATTGTCTCCATAGATGATAGTTTCCGTAGGGTTGTCATAATAATCAAGGGATCCAAATAAGCCTTCATCTCCGGTCATGTGATTAGTGGCACCACTATCAATCAACCATGCGCTTCCACCAGAGGAGTAGGCCTACAAAACAAGTTTAAGCTTTTGGTTTAGGTACCCAAAAAGATTTGGGTCCTTGGAGGTTAGATGCATAAACTTTTGGAACCCACACACTCTTCCTCATAGCCTTCATGGTGTAGGCCCCAACATATTTGACCACCATTTTACCATTGTGGTCCAAGGTCACAATATAGTCACAAGTGTAGTTGGGAGAGGGCTTGTGTTCAACCACATTCTTTGATACCTTTGATGGAGAGTTAATCCCACCATTTCCTTTTGTGGTGTTCACTACCTTAGGCTTGTCCTTTGTTGTGGTAGAGGTGGTGACTCCATGGGCAATATCCATAATAGTGTTGAGGTAGCCTCCCTTGTTCCACAAGGGGATCTCATGCCCTTTCACCACTACTCTACCATTATCCTTGTTGTTCTTGTAGTGCCCAAGTCCTTCCTTGTCAATGTCACACCTGTTTTTCCAAAGAAAAGCAAGTGCATAACTATATGTATGCCAGGATCTATTTTCATACATATAGTGACATATAAGTGAATAACGGTTCAGTATCACGTAAAGAAAAAGAAAGATTATCAGAGTTTATGCTTAATTCTGGAAACGGAGATACCATACTCCACAAGCAGTCGACTGGGGGTTGCGTACGCCTAGAACCAGCACATCTTCATAGAAGCTTCCTCCTTCTGAGCAACATTGCCTATAGCAAGGGTGTGCACTTGTCGTACTCAGCAAGTGTGGGGAAAGAATGAATGCAAAGGCTTTATAGTGGACTGGGCTTTGAGCATTTAGCATTTTAGTTGGTCAAATTTTATTAAACAACTACTTACTAGCAAGTATAAGTACATACCATCCCACAATTATCATAAGTAGATAGATAAGATACGCCATAAGCATATGACAAGCATAACCATGATTTAAGTCCATCTTCAACTTCAGTTATCATGTGAGGGTCCAGGCCGCTCTTGACCGTGAGCACGGCTAATCGATTAGTTTTACACTCTGCAGAGATTGTACACTTTCACCACAAGCAGCGTAAAAGCTTCGAAGAACTTTGAACCCAACCATGCGATGCTAGCTAGGCACCATACCACACTACCGAGGTGTGGTTGCATAGGGACGCTACATGGCCTTTACAAAGGTTCTCCAACAAGTAGTGACCCACAAGGTCCGGATCAGTTAGCAAGGTATAAAGTCCCCTATCAGGTCGATATCCCACCATAGAAAAATAACTCACCCAACCCCCTGCTAGAGCGAGTCCATACCCCGCAGTACCGCCGATCCCTTGTCCTTATCAGGTAAGATCACCCCAAGCTAAAGTTCCTAATTAATTGGCCAAGACCAGTGCCCGTTTAATTCTTGTGGTTGTACTCTTTTCCTGGGTGGTTCTCCATGTTCCGATTAAGATATCAAAGGTGGTCTTGCAATTAAAATAACATAAAGGAACATAGAGCATACAAGGTAACCATGTTGATTATTACCAACCCAGTTGAGCACACTAAGCAACATCTACCATTAGTATTAATTAAGAACCAGGTTCAAGATAATGGTCAAATGAGGCTTGTCATCCTTAATAGGAACCCATCAAAATTAATGCATAGCAATGAAACGAGTGATTAAATAATTATTAGGACAGGGAATCACACACTTGCCTTTAACCAAAGTGGTGCTGTTGCTCAGAATGTCTTCACTTCTTCCTCTTCAAAACTTCTCGATCAGCATTCACTCTATGCACATCAATCATCGGCACAAGCATACAAAGCAAACAAACAAGCAACTAAGAACAATACACCAATCAAAAGAAAGCTTTAAAAGATCGCACTAAAGGATAGAGTATGATTCTAGAAATATTTGAACACAAGAAACGCTGAGATTGGAATTGAACAAAATAAGATATGGGTGTCAAAAACAAAGCGATAGGTATTGAATATGATGGTCAACAGACATGCATTGCATGGCTGCACACCAACAGCAGATAGCTAATAATCACGTTGCATGCCAGAGGTGCATATGTGCATGTAATTTGAGATAAACAAAATCATTATTGCTCAAGCATGATGCAAGCATGATGTCATCAAGCCACTTAAGCAATAAGAATAATAATATGGCACCTGCCTCCTCGCATGCAAACAGGCGTGCATGGCCTTGTTAACTTGCATCTTGCACTGACCGACAGGCAACAGCAGCGCGAAGCAAGCGCAAGCTGCAGCAGCTAACTCGGCATGCAACAGCAGGACATGGCCGCAGGCGAGACTACAACATAGATTGCAAAGTTGCACGGATTAGAGAAAAACGATGGACAAAGGTGTGTGAGTGCGCAGGTCATCTCACCAGTGGTGAGCTCGGCATCAAGAGGCGAGACGGACGGTGAGTAGCTGGAAACACAGGGAAATAGCGAGGCCCTCTCATACCCTTGCGATGGCGCTAGAGGTGAGCCATGGACGAGATGGCTTCACGGCAGTGCGGCGGCGGCGGCTTGGCAAGGAGCTAGGGCACGCGAGGCGCTATGGCGCTATTGCAAAGAGTTGGAGCATGTAGGGATACAAGGTAATATAGAGGGCACAGCCTGGACGTGCACACAACAACTTTGATTAAAGGAGTCCGAGTTGGACCTTCATCTGGTTTCGTGGCGGCAAGCTGATGCCGGGTACAACTTGATGTAAGCTAGAACTGGATTTAGAAAGATCTAAAGCTTACACAAAGCAAGATACCCAAAAGAGAACATCTAACGAACGATTTGCATTTATGAGGGAACATAACTATGAGCTTAGATTCATTTTAATTAACAAAACAGGTGTAAAGGATATTAAGGAAATACCCTGAGTTAAAATTAAAGCAAGTCAAACTTCATTTGCAAAAACGATGTCAAGAACTAGTCAAGTTTTATTTATAAATGTTTATGTATAGATTGTACCAATTAAATATTTAACTTAGAAAAGAATAAAGTATATGAATAATCTAAACATAACTTTATGTATTGGCATTAATCAAATTAACATTTATTTACAAAAGTAGGTCTAAAGGCCTAATCCAGTTTTAATTAGAAAAGGTTAATTAATAATTATTAAACTAGTTAACATTTGGTTATAAAAACCGAGATAAAGATATAATTAGCTTTTATTCACAAAAACATGTGAACTAAACATTACTCAAATTATTTTTGATAATGAAAAATGGCATGTAGCGCTATATTGCTTTTATTTTAGAAAAGGAATGTTTAACAAAATTAATATTAAATTTATTTTCAGAAAACAAGCATGATGAAACACATCACCAACGCGTGTTTTACATCATTATGAACCGAACACAACTTGAATGGATTAAAACAGAGCTAAAACGTGGAAGGTATGGATAAAACAAGATGCAGGGACCTACTGGCAAGATTTATAAACTTCTAGGGGTATAACCGCAAGAAACCGAGGGCACATACATAATTATGCATATAGACCTGAGGACTTTCATGCAAAGACTCCAGACTGGATTGGATTTTGGGAATCTATTAGATCCAGGGGGTTTCTTACAGTTTTGCTAAGACACATGAAACTGATCTATATATTAGAGGAAGATCTAGGGACCTAAGCGCAAAACGATCATCCATCCAGGGACGGACGGGAGACGAACGGGAGTTCCTGGCCGGCCAAAATTGCTGGCGACTGGGACTCGGGCTCGATGCACATGACAGGAAAAAAGAAGGGGTCGAGGGAGTCTTGTGGAGGTGCTCACCGCGTTGGAGTTGGACATAAGCAGCTGGATTGCTCAGCGACGGAGGACCGGCGGCTGGCGCAACTGCGGAAAGGTGACGACCTCCGGGAGTAGGACGGCGACGTGACTCGCGGAGCCCCTTGTGGCGACAGACTCCTCCAAGGAGCCTTGGACGCCGCGAATCGGCGACGAACCATGATGGCAGTCCGGGACGGTCGACGTACGGGCGACGTCGCCCCAGTGGACCTCCGGGGACGGGGAGGGGCTCCTTGGATGCGTCTCGTCGTTGCGGACATCACGGTGGTGGCAGATTCCTCCGGCGGACAACGCAGCCTGCGAATCGACGGTGAGGAGCCGACGACGGCGCTCAACGGTGGCGGCTTGCAGCTCGGGCCTTCACCCACGGGCGGCGCTTCGGTGGACCTCCGGCCGTGGGGAGGTTCTCGGCAGCTTCAGCACAGCACGGGGAAGCACTTGGCGAGGTCGCCTTCGTTCAGCGGTGTCCAGGTGTGACGAATCACGCAATAATGTCGGCGGCGACGCTCGGTACAGGCGGCGGCGAACTGCGCAGGAAAGGGCGGCGAGGTGGAGGCGGCAGCTAGGGCACGCATATTAAGGTGCACGCGGCCTCGTGCTCCGCCATTTATAGGGCGCGGCAGCCGTCCCTGGCGTGCCGGGCACGGACGCCGAGAGGCGGTGGCCTGGCCATGCCGTGAAGGCTACGGCCTCCTACTGGCCGATGGGCTTCCGCGGGCTGGGGCGGATCGGCAGATGGGCCGGGGTAGACTGGGTCGGGCCTTCGGGCTCGGCCCAGGTAGATAGGATAGGATTTGTTTTTTTTTTCTAATTTATTTCTAATGAAAAACAATTCCAGAAAATCTAGGGTTGTTTTAAAGGCACGAAAAATACTTGGGAAATTCCAAACTTTCAGGAAAATTCCCAGAGATAGATTAAGACATGAACAATCCAAATAAAGTATTTGTAGATCATGAAAAATATTTTTGAGCCTTCTAATAAATAGAATTAGTTTAGGGAAAATGATAATAAATTCCAGAAAAATCCGGAAAATTCTCAGGAAGGTTTGGACAGCACCTAAACGCATTTTTTAAACCTTTTGCACTCAAGAAGCACCAATATGCATCAGCATGAAATGCCACACTCATAACCTTTTATTTGATTCAGAAAATCAAACAAGGCTTTTTCCTATACTATATTTCCTGTAAAGAAAAATAAATGTTGGAAAAGTTTTAAAATTATGAGAAAATTGTTGTTTTATTATTCTCTCTATTCACATCCTGAAATTGGAAATTTCAAGGTGTGATAGTCAACTACCTTAGGTATGGACTTGACACTATTATTTCCTTGAGTGATCAACATGTTCAATCGGGCTATTTCCTTGTCTTTGCTCTTGACTCTCTCTTCAAGCCTTGCATGGTTAGTCTTGAGAGCATTTATATCAATGTTAGAGCAAATAGAAAAACCTTTGCTAGTGGAGGCACTAGAGTCAAATGTTGCCTTAGGATTGGCTTTGATGCTTTCCCAAAGGGTACTATAGTTTGCTTCAAGATTTTTATGTTTCTCCGTCAAGCATGAAAAGTTTGATTGAAGCTCACTATGAGTAGACTTTAGGGAAGCTAGAGATTCATTTGCCAAGGCGTAATCCTTTGACATCCTCTTGTTGGAGTCATTGGCCAAGGACAAGTCCGTGGTCAATTTCTCCACCTTAGCCGCGTCTTCGGCAAGGCATCTCTCTAGAGCAAGGTTTCTTTCCTTCTCAAGGATAAGCAAGTCTTTTTGCTCATGGAGAGACACTTTCTTTTCCTCTAGTTTCTCCAAAAGCCATTTTATTTTTTATAGCCCTTTTTACTAAATTGCTTTATCATGTTGGCCTCAATTTCTTTTTCATCATGTAGATCATCTATGTCGCTAGGTGTGGATGAAGAAGAGGTGAGGGATGGTAGCATCCATTGTGTCCTTGACACAATCCCACTCCTTGTTGACTTGCTCGATGACGACCTTGGAATCGCCAAAAGCTAGTAGTCGCTTGATGCCAAGGGATATTGCTATGTAGAGCCTGTGGATCAGGGCTTCATACTCTGATCCATTGTTGGAGGCCTTGTAGTGGATTTGCAGGACGTACTTGAGCTGTTCTCCTTGAGGAGAGATGAGCAATATGCCTGCACCCGCCCCTTCAAGGTTAAGGGCGCCGTCAAAGTACATTATCTAGTGTTCAGGACGCTCCTTGGGAGGGGGCATCTGGATCTCTGTCCACTCAGACACAAAGTCTGTGAGGATCTGTGACTTGATCGCTTGCCTGGGGCAAAACTCAATTTCGAACTCTCCAAGCTCGACTGACCACTTGACGATGCGGCCGTTGGCGCCGCGGTTACAGATGATCTCTCCTAGGGGGAACAAAGACGGAACCACGATATTGTAAGCTTGGAAGTAATGTCAAAGCTTTCTCGACGTGATCAGGAGTGCATAGAGCAACTTCTGGGGTTGTGTGTAATGTGTCTTAGCATCATCCAGGACCTCACTCACGTAGTACACAGGTCGTTGAACAGGATAGACCTGCCCTTCTTCTTCTCGCTCGGCGACGAGAATCGTGCTGACCACGTTAGTGGTGGCAGAGATGTAAAGTAGGAGTGTTTCCTTCGGGATTGGAGGTGTCATGACTGGTGGTGTCGTTAAGGACTCTTTGAGAGCCTTGAACGCTTTTTGGGCTTCATCGTCCCATACGAACTTTTCGGCTTTCTTGAATAGCTTGAAGAAGGGTAGACCTTTTTCACCGAGCTTGCTGATGAAACAACCTAGAGCCGCCATCATGCCGGTGAGCTTCATGATGTCTTTCTTGTTGGATGGCTTGGCCATCGTGCGTATGGCGTCGACCTTCACTGGGTTGACTTCAATACCTTGGTGCCCGACCATGAAGCCCAGGAGCAGTTTGGAGGGGACACCGAAGACACACTTTGTTGGGTTAAGCTTCCACTGGAACTCCCGCAGATTGGCGAAGGTTTCGGTGAGGTCGGCGATGAGCTTGTCTTCCACTATGGTCTTGACGACCACATCGACTACATAAGCCTCGACGTTCTTCCCGATTTGGGACTTCAAGCACTTCTAGATTGCCTTCTGATATGTTGCTCCAGCGTTTTTCAGGCCAAAGGTCATGATCTTGTAGTAGTAGATGTCGTGAGGCGTTATGAACGTTGTTTTGTCTTCGTCGTCGGGATGCAGGGCTATCTGGTGATACCCTGAGTAGCAGTCGAGGAAACAAAGTAGGACGCTACTAGCCATGGAGTCCACGACCTGGTCAATACGAGGAAGAGGGAATGGATCTTTCGAGCAGTGCTTGTTAAGGTCGGTGTAATCGATACACATCCTTAATCCACCAGTTTTCTTTGGTACAAGAACCGGGTTTGCGAGCCAAACCGGGTGTTGACAATCTCTAATAAAACCTGCAGCTAAGAGCTTACAGACTTCTACTTCTATAGCTTGTTTTCTATCTTTTGCAAATCACCGGAGCTTTTGCTTGATAGGTCGTGCGGTCTTGTTGACTTCAAGCCTGTGCTCAGGCAGCTCCCTGGGGACTCCAGGCATATCGGATGGACTCCATGCGAAGATGTTAGCGTTGTCCCTGAGGAAGCTGGTGAGTGCGAGTTCCTATTTGGGGTCGAGGTCGGCCCCGATGACAACTTCCTTGGATGCGTCGGGCAAGCCGAGGCAAACCTTCTTGACAGCTGGACTTGGGTCCAAAGCCATAGTTGTACGCTTCTACTCTGGTACCTGCAGAGTAGTCTGGTCGATCTTGGCTGCCTGGGTGACCATGACCATTGCTACGGCTTTAATCGCTGAATCCTTGGAGAGCTCGACAGTGGCACTTTCACAGTAGTAGGAGACCATGATGTCTCCGAGGACGGAAAGGATTCCGTTTGGCGCTGGCATCTTCATGATGAGATAGGTGTGATGGGGTATGGCCATGAACTTGGCGAGCATGGGTCGTCTGAAGATAGCATGGTATGAAGAGCGGAAGTCCGCGACCTCGAACGTCAGATACTCTATTCGGAAGTTCTCCTCTGTGCCAAAGGTGACCGGTAGGCATACACGACCTATGGGGTACGGAGCCTTTCCGGGCACGACCCCGTAGAAGGGTTCATCGCAAGTGGTCATCTTGCTGAAGTCGAACTCCATTTTGCGCAGCGTCTCCGTGAAGATGATGTTTAGGCTGCTGCCTCCATCGATGAGGGTCTTAGGCAACCAGGTCCCGTTGACTATGGGGTTGATGACAAGCGGGTAGGTCCCGAGGTCAGGGATGTGGACCCAATGATCTTTCCTGGAGAAAGTGATTGGGAATTCAGACCACCGCAGAGGTCGCGGGTTTTCAGTATTGACGTGTCCGATCTCCCTGGCGTTTGATCGAGTCTGTTGGTTGCTTTTGATCGCTTGGCAACCTCCAACGATGAAGTTGATCTCACGGTTAGCCTTCTGGAATGCCCCATTGGGGTTGCCCCCTTTGGGTGGTGGCGGTGGAGTCCGCTCCTTCCGGTTATTGTCGCGGCGACTGTGGTCGTCCTGGAGCGTCGATCATCATGTTGGTCGTCTCATCGATTGTTGTGATGATCATCATGGCGATCATCATGACAATCACTTCTGTGGTCATCGCGCCTGTCGTTGCGGTCATCGCGATGGTAGTCATCGTGCCTGTCATCACGACGGTAGTTGCAGCGGTAATCACGTTGATCCCTGTCGTCATTGCGAGGATAGGGCCTGTGGTCGCAGTAATCTCGTCGATCAGGTCGACGGTTACGATTGTCGAAGTGTTGGCCACCGTTCTGGTCGTCTTTGTTGTGCTTCTGGTCTTCTTGGAGGTAGATGGGACTCCAAGGGTAGGCTTCAACTGCTCGCACTCCCTCATGGTGTGCTTGGTGTCGCGGTGGAACTGGCACTAGTTGTCCATGACCATATTGAAGTCACCTTCGAGGAAGGTGGAAGGTCTTGGTGGATCTGTCACATAAGCTTCGCCAGATCGCTCGCGCGACCTGGTGCCTCTATCGTCATGGTCTTCTCCATTGAAGTCATGCATTACCGCGTCTTGCGTGTCGACTAGTTTGTCGACATAGCCCATGAGGTCGCCAATGGTTTTTGCATCAGCTTCGTGGATCTTCTCAAACAACTTGATGTTGGTGATTCCCTTTTTGCAGTAGGCAATGACGTCGTCGTCTTTGACACCTACAAGGGTGTTGCGGTTCTCGAAGTAGCGGTTGGTGTACTCATGGAGAGTTTCATCACTTCTCATCCGCACTCTGGCGAGGTGGTGAGTGTTGCCAGGATGATTGTAGGTCGCCTGGTAGTTGGTCATGAAGAGGCGAGACAGAGTTGCCCAGGAGGTGATGCACTCTGCTGGGAGATTGTCAAGCCACAAGAGTGGTGCCTTGCCCATCACGAGGGGGAAGTATCCCGCCATGTGGTCTTCATTGCCTCCAGAAGCGCGTGCAGCGATGCTGTACATCTTGAGCCATATACTTGGGTCGGAGCGACCGTCGTACTTCTCAATTACTGGTTTGAAGTCCTTTGGGTATCTGATCGTCTGGAGACATCGTGAGAAGGCTGGGAAATTATTGACTGCTCCCTGGCTTGCTGATGGAGCATGATCAGCAGGGATCACGTAGAGGTCATTGGGAGGACCATTGTCTTGATCATACTGGGCACTTCGTAGGAGTTCCTGGTTGTGCATGATCTGGAGATCTGTAACTTGAATAGGGTTGTTGGCGTCAAGGGCGTCGGGAACCCCGTGCTCGCGGTCGTAGTTAGCACGTCGAGCTATCTGGACTTCATCTCTTATGCGTTGACATTGACTTCCTTCCACACAATTGGCCTGAGCCGGAGGAGGCTGAGCCCCTGCATTGTGTCTTGGATTTGGGGCGGCGTTCCCCTGGATGTTGGCAGCGTTGGCTGCATTGTTGGCGGCATTACCAGCAGCATTGGCTGGGGCGTTTGCTGGAGCATTAGCCGCAGGGTTGGCTGGAGCGTTGGCTGCAGCATTGGCGGCGGGATTGGCCGGCTGCACTACTTTGTTTTCGCCTTGACATTCTTCAGCCACCGGGTCGAGGGGACCCTGGCTACAACGTCGCTGGCGAGGACGCTCCGATCTACTTTTGGAGTAGGAACTTGCTGCGGATCTGCTGTATCCAGGACCTCTTTCTTTGATCTGAGCAGCGACGACGCGGACATTGGCTTGGAGACGCCGGACCATTGGAGAATCTTCGAGGTGAGTTAGAGCGGCAAGAGCGGCTCCCAAGTTTGTTTGCGGCGAATTGTAAACTTCGAGTCCATCACGCTCGAAGTCCCTGAGGAGGTCTCGCGCACGCAGCCTGTTGGCACGAGGTAGATCGTCATGGCGTCGCTGCTGTGGGGCAGCTGGTGCCATGGGTGCTTGTTGCCCGACGTTGGCGTTGACTTGACCGGCGTTAGCCGGTGGTTGACCTGCACCTGGTGCAGCAACAACAAGCTCTTATTATCGCTGGACGGCTCTGGCAGCATTGGCGTTTTCACACTCGTGTCTTTGTTCGTCTGTTTCTCCATCTTGCAGCGGTACATCCGCAGAGACGACCAAGATCTGGCGATCTAGGGTCTCGAACTCTTCTCCTGGATAGTTCGGAGAGATTGTTGTATGGGCGACCTGGAATGCAAGGCAGTCCGGAGATGACTCTTGGTTCATTTGATGGCGGTGAGCCGTGGTGAGAGGTCGATGAAGCTTTTTGAGGACACGGCACTGGCGTGCGATGTGCTTGGACTTCTCATGAATAGGGCAGGGTTCGTCGAGGTGATTCTTGCAGCTTCCATGATCTTGGGTCTTGGGCCCAGATTCAATCTGGATCTTGCGCTTCATGAAGCGTGATGCTACGTGAGCAGCGTTGCGTAAGCCAAAAGGCATGCTGGAGGTCGACGAGGTCGTGCGAGGGCGTTTGACGCGCTCACAGACTTTGATCGTGTTAGAGAGGATGCCCTCGACATGATGAATCCCAGTGATCAGGTCGCTAGGAGTGGGTGGGTGGTTTTCCGATGACAGATCTATTTCGATCTATTGGTCGGTGGTGACCACGTTGCCTTCGATGACGAGGCAGGCAGCTAGAGTGGTGGATGTCGCCGTCATCGAGCCAAAGCAAGTGTCGACGGGGTTGGCGAGGATGTCTGCTATGCTCTCCGGGAAGATGACGTCATTGGTCGAAGCCATCGAGTTGCATGAAGAACCTTGACTCAGCCCCTACCTTGCGCGCCAACTGTCAGATGGTGAGATCTGGACAGCCCACGGGGGTATTAATCCATGTGGTTTATTTGTTCGGCGGAGAGGAGTCTAAGGCTAAGAACTCGAAGGTCTCACACGAGTACGCGGAACACAGAGAACACGACGAGTTTATACTGGTTCGGGCCTCCGGAGAGTAATACCCTACGTCTAGTTGTTGGTGTAGATTGCTTGAGGATTGCGTATAAGTACAAGGGGTCGCCTCGTCCGCCTTATATTGGCCAGCGGATGAGGTCGGTTCCTAGACTCCTGGTCAGTTACGACCAGGAGACCTAACTCTACATTACACATCTTGCCATATCCCGTCGATCTGCTTTGTTTGTAATCCACGAGGTCTTATTTCGTGCGCCGAGTCTTGAGGTTGTGCCGAATGAGGTCGTCTGGGGAATCTTCTAGAAGGTCTTCAAGAGGTCGTGTGGGCACCAACCAGGTCGGTTGGGCCCACTGACAGGTCGGCAGGTCTTCTAGTAGGCCGGACCCACTTGTCGGGGACGGCCGTGAGCCTGGTCGGTGGGGACCCAGGGGTACCCATGTCTCACACCCCCTTGCCATGAGGAGAGTGGTCCTCATCGTTGGAGAAGTTGTTGAAGAGGTGTGGTGAAGATGATCCTTGTGCCATAGCAATGGTTGCCATGCCTTGCTTCTTTGGTTCTTCATCTTCGTCACTTGAGTCCCATTGTTGACCCACATGAGCACGCCCTTGATACTTGTTCTTGTATTCTTTGCTCTTCTCCTTGTACTTCTTCTCTTCCTCATTCTTGTTCTTGTTCTTGGGACACTCGGCAATGAAGTGTCTATACTCTCCACACTCATAGAACTTTCTTTGGGACTTCTTCTTCCTTTCGTCACCACCTTTCCTTGATGCCTTTGACTTCAAAAATTTCTTGTACTTTCTTATGGCAAAGGCAGTTTCTTCATCTGTGCTTCTTTCATCACTAGTGTGTTCCTTCTTGGTCTTGGAAGTATTTGGCTTCACTTCCACCACTTCACTAGAGCTAGCATTGAGGGCTAGGCTCTTGTTCATCTTCAAGCTTAGTGACTTCTCCACATCTTGGTCAACTAGTTCTTGATGCAAGATTTCTCCAAGAAGTTGATTTGGTGTCATCTTGTGATAGTTTGGATCCCTTCTTATCATTGCCGCCAAGTTCTTATCCTTTGGGGCAAGAGCTCTTAGCAACTTCTTTGTGACTTTGGAGTCATCCCAATCTTGACTTCCAAGAGCACTAATGTCCGAGACAAGGAGCATGAGCCTATCATACATTTCTCTTACAGTCTCCCCATCCTTCATGAAGAATAGCTCAAGCTCTTTGTTGATTAGGTCCATCTTCGCTTGCCTCACATGTTTGGTTCCCTCATGTGCTTCCTTGAGTGTGTCCCAAATCACCTTGGCAATTTGGATGTTTCGAACCTTATTGAATTCTTGAGCACACAAGGATCCCGTGATGACTCTTGTTGCTTGCACATTGCGGTGAAGATCTTGCCCATGCTCAATTGTGAGGGCTTCTCCTTCGGCGGGAATTATTACACCTACACCAAAGAGAGGGGTGAAGCCCGTAAAGATGCATTTGCATATCATAAGCCCATTTGGGATAGTCCATCCCATCGAAATGAGGAGGCTTTCCCAAATGCATGGAATAGAATTTTTCGTTAGGATTATTGCTCGGAAATTGTGCATAGTTATGGGGCACTTCATGGTAGCTGGAGTGAGTGTACTTGGCTTGCTCCTTCTTGATCATCTTCTTGAGGAGCTTCTTGGCCATCTTCTTGGCCTCCTTCTTCCTTTTAGCCTTTCTTCTCTTTTTCGCTGCCTTCCTTGCCACATCATCACCATCCTTGACGTCTTCATCACTTGAGTCAGAGTCCGAGTCGGAGTCAGATAAAGAGTCATCGGAGCTCTCTCCGTTGGAGCAGCTTGGAGCTTTCCCGGTGATGTCACCGGCTTGGGCTTCCTTGAGTTCTCTTTCTTGACCTTCCTTAGCAGCGATCTCTTCGGCGGTTTGGTTGCCTCCACTCCCCGACATCTTTAAAATTCTGCAAAAACTTAGCAGCGGATCAGGGACCGGATGACCCGGCATGACTGACCGGAGGACCCGGGGTCCGAGTCACCCTGGCACTTGTGCCGGATCAACCAACACACAGGGGTAGAGTACAATAAGTTATGAAAAGCTTGAATTTGCAGAAAGCATATGAATCAAACTTTGCGTATATGATGTAGGAACCACCTACAACCAAAGATTTTACAAGTAACAACACAAATATGGAGATCGATCCAAATATAGTTTCTAGGGTTAGAGGAGGGGATGAACTCAAGCAATCAAGAGACAAGCAAATTAATTCAAAGTTCACTCCCACAAAGGAAGCTACATCTCCGTTGAGGATCCTACAAAGGGAAGGCAATCACCAAGAGCCAGTTGTCCTCATCCAATTCCCACAAAGGAAAATTGGTGCTCACTAAGAGAAATCCACAAAGGATGGGCAATACAAATGATCTCGGGTGCTCCACACGGAGAGGGCACTCAACGGGTGACGCCTAACCGTCTAGAAGCAAGCTTCAAGAGTAACAAACGTGAATCGATCAACCAAAGCCACCACAAGTGCTTCTTGAGAGAGAGAGTGAAGAGCTCTCACAAAGGGGCTAAATCCTACACCTCAAATGCCTCTCACAACCAAAGCCTAGGAGAAATCCTTAATTGGAGTGCTTGGGAGGGAGTTGAGAGAGGGAGTGAAGCTTTGGAGGTGTTTAAATGGAGTTGAAGTCTTAACCCTAAAGAGGAGGAAGAATGAGTATTTATACCCACTTCCCCCGGGCTAGCCGTTAGGGGCTGCCTGCGGCCTGGCCGGGTCACCCGGCACAGGTGGCCGAGTCACTCGGCTACCTTCAGTACCGTCCCGGGTCGCCCGACCACTCATGTTGGTTGACCCGGTAAGGCTGGAAGAGCTAGGTTAAGCTACTTTAGGGTTGATTTTGGTTTTTCTAATGATTTTTCTAGTTTTTTCACTCTTAGAAAAGATGATAGAAGATCAAGAAAAGCAGTTGTAGTGAACCTCGAAAAACCGACCACGTCCCTCGTTATAGAACGGTGTTTTCTAAACTCCAATTCAAACTTGAAGGACCGGATGGCGACTAGAAAGGGGGGGAGTGAACACGAGCCGGTAAAAATTCTTCTAAAATAATACGGCCTATACCCTAGACAAATCCTGGTCACACACGAGCGATGGATCGAATCACACACCAATCACCAAGACAACAAGGTTATGGATCAACCTCAAGTCTTAGCAACGATTCCTTGAACCACACGCGGATGCACGGAAGAAGTAAGGGAGGAATCGTACCAAGGAACAAAGCTGCCAGGCTCTGGCGTACTGTCCGGCCAGGAGGGGCGGACTGTCCGCACGGGCCACGCGGACTGTCCGGCCAAATCCGGTGGACTGTCCGCACGCGTACGACGGACTATTCGGCCTGAGCCGCGGACTGTCCGAAAAAGCCAACAGAACCTCTAGTAGCGACCCCTGAAAAACGGATTGTCCGCGGGGTGATCGTGGACTGTCCGCCTGCCCGCAGACTGTCCGCACCTCTGCTGCGGACTGTCCGAAACCTCGTCCAACCAAAACACGAAAACAAAACGGATCGAAAATGAAGATGAGCAAGAACACGACAAACACATGAAGAACAGCCCTAGCCGCGGACCGTCCGCCACAAGCTCGCAGACCGTCCGCGCCTCACGGACAGAGGCAAAAACTGCTCGACCCCGAAGGTCAACTCCCCCAACTCATCACCGGATCTCCCAAACGGTAGAAGCTGTTGAGACAAGAGTTTGGGGACATGATATGCGTCAACCAAGGATGCTATACCCCAAAAAATTTTCCTCCTAACTCCCTAAATCACCGGGAATCGCGGATCCTTTGAACACCACAAAAAACTAGAGCTCCGATCGAAAATCCTTGAATTGAAGTGGTTCCTTGGCGTTCGAGGGCACAAGATCAATCCCAAAGATGCACAAGACATCCATCCATGTTTCCCTCAAAGAAATCCAGGGAGAAACCCACTCAAATCCGCGGAATCACACCAAGAACAAAGGCACCAAAAACAAGCACGAAAAAGACCACGGGAAACACAACGCCGAATCTTCTATACAAACCTGGAAAGATTCACAAGGTCTAGTTGCCGCCCTAGCAGCCATCCCTCTCAACAAATCTCTCATGAAGCTCTCATGCTAGCCTAGACGAGAAATGGAGAAGAAAATGTCTCGGGAAAATGAGAAATGGGAGGGGAGAAATGAAACCTTAAGTCGCAGAGAGAGAGAGAGAGAGCCATCCACCCACACTCATGGCTTATATATCGGGTCCCGCCGGTGTGGTAAATGACTCGACTACCCCTAAGTCAACTACTGGCGATACAACCCACACAGGGGCATTTATGTAATGTTTGTGGGTCTTGCCATCGGACGGCCACGCCTTTGCCGCACCCCGCGTCCTCCCGACGCAAGCCATGCGATCCCGCCGCGTGTCCTCCGCTTCGAAGCTCCCCGATACGCCCGGATCCCGTCTCCATCGTGTTGGGCCTTCGGACTTGGTTTTGAGGCCCAAACCAAGAAACCGTCCTCCGATGGTTTTGTGGACAAACCACCCAACCCCGCGTACTCGGCCCGCCCTCCCGCCAAGCCTCTTGACTCGACCGCCACCGTGCACCGGCTCAATCGTCCACGACTTCGTCTTGCTCGTCTCGCCACCATGTGGCCCGCACCTAGTCCCATCGTCCACCGGGTCCCTTGAATCGAGCCTACTTGTCTCTACATCTCCCACAGGCCCCTCAAGGTTGAAGACCTTTCGCGCCCGTTCTTCACCTGCAACAACACGAACTAGGCCGCGGCCTACACCGCGCACCGAGCCAAGAGTCGGTCCAACACCCGTTGTCAATCACTCATCACCGAGGAGCGGTCATCCATCGACCACCGAGACGCTCCCGGTCCTTAATCTCCCCCTTGATGAGTGCATTGACAACACACAACGTGAAATGAAATTCAGAGAAAGAAAGTAAGAAGAAAGAAAAACAAAGAAGCTCAACTCATGACCAAAACCAAAGAAAGGCAAAGAAAGGTCACAAGCCGAGCAAAGCACAAACTCCACACTGAAAACAGCAAGAAAACTCCCCCTGAACAAATGCAAGCTCCCACTGAACATGTGGATGCAAAGTTCCAAATTTTAGATGCATTTTTCTGAATTTTTCATTAAGCTCACCTATTCTCCCCCTTGTTGACAATGTATGAATCAAGGTGAAAATGTAGGAATGTAAGACACAACATATAAACACTTACATGAGCTTCTCAAATAGGCCAAATCGAGTGTCAAAGGCTAGAAATGAGACAAAGAGCACACATATGGATCATAACATAGTCAAAGCATTGCCACAAGGAATATATGGAAATATAGGCATGTGACAAAGCAAATTTTCAGATTTGAGCACTTTTATCAAAAGGTGGCTCACTTCAAATTTAAAGGCCTATCCATGTCATATTCTAACCAAAAACATGCATATCATCCAGAGATCATACAAGGATATCAAATTCTTAGCAAAAGATCATTGCAAACACCCATAAAGCAAAGCATGTCATGTTAAAGCTCATGAGCCATGTGTCCACTTCGGGGAGACTTCTGCACTGGTGAACATCATGCAACATGTTTTGCACCCATGTGTGAAAGATAAGACATTTTAAGCATAAACATGATGGATGGAGCATTTTTCAAGCATACACACTTCTTTTCAAGATTAATTCATTTCATGGTACATGAAGTGCCTTTGCAGCAAAAAGAAGCTTATGCTCCTCCATGAATGCAACATAGGCTAAACATTCACAATGATATCGGCCTTTGGCCCAAATGCAAGAAAGAGACATCCAAGCACAATCTAAGCATGAAAGGCACATTTAGACCAAAAAGTGACATGGATACACTACTTGGAGCACATTTCATCAAATTTAGTCAAGATTAGCATTTGATTCAAAAAGGCTATCTCACAACACATATATCTCAAATATTCCAAGAGCATAGCCTCACATAGCCATTTCTCCACACACATGACCAATATCTCACAAGTTGCCAAAGAAACTCAGATAAGGCATATGAAAGAAGCTCATCATCCTAAAATGCAATATGATACAAATGCAACATGATATATAACAAGATGGCTATCCTACCATGGTTTATACATCAAGCAAAGCATGTATATACATCAAAGAAAACATGGTATCATACATATGGTACAAAAATAAATCCCCCAAGAATCAACTAGAAAGGGCAAGAAACCCCAAGTTCCCCTGCAAGCGCACAAATGTAGCTTGGTCGAGAGGCTTTGTAAAGATGTCTGCAAGCTGATCTTGGGTAGGGACATGACTCAACACAATGGTCCCTTTCTCCACATTGTCTCTCAAGAAATGATACCTCACTTCTATGTGTTTGGTTCTGGAATGAAGCACTGGATTTTTTGGTACGCTTATGGCACTGGTGCTATCACAAAGAAGTGGGATCTGGGTGCACTCCACACCAAAGTCTCTCAAAGTGTATGAGATCCACAACAGCTGGGAACAACAACTTGCGGCTGCAACATACTCCGCCTCGGTGGTGGACTGAGCTACACTAGACTGCTTGCGGGAAGACCACGAAACCAACGAGGACCCAAGAAACTGGCAAGAACCAGAAGTAGACTTCCTCTCGACTCGGCAACTAGCGAAATCCGCATCAGAAAAACCATGAAGTGAAAGAGTCGAGGAGGACGAATACCAATGGCCAAGACCAGGGGGCGGTCGTAGGTACCTGAAGATCCTCTTGACGGCCTGTCGATGTGATGTCCTCGGTGAGGCCTGAAAACGAGCGCACAGACACACACTGAACTGTATGTCCGGCCTCGTCGCCGTCGAGTAGAGGAGGGAGCCGATCAAGCTGCGGTACTCTCGCCGGTCCACCGGTTCTCCGTCCTCGTCCGCATCCAAAGTAGCCGTACTCCCCATGGGTGTCGACATAGGCTTCACATCTTGCATACGGAACTTCCTCGCATGTCTTTCGTGTACTTGGTCCGATGCACGAATGTTCCGTCCTTCACTTGCTTGATCCGCAACCCAAGAAAGTACGCGGCTCGCCCATCATGCTCATCTCGAATTCCCTGCTCATCTCATCTGCAAACTTGGCAACAAGGTTATGTGACGAGCCACCAAAGACAATATCATCCACATATATCTGCACAACCAACAAGTCATTTCCATGCTTGAGGAGAAACAAGGTTTTATCCACGGTACCCATCAAGAACCCTCTACTCAACAGAAAACCTCTCAATCTCCCATACCAAGCCCGGGGCGCCTGTTTCAACCCATACCGAGCCCTTTTCAACCTGTACACCCTGTGTGGGTACTTCTTACTCTCGAACCCCGGTGGTTGCTTCACATACACGTCCTCCTCTATGACCCCATTCAGGAAAGCACTCTTCACATCCATCTGATACAACTTGAACCCTTTAGCCACGGCAAAGGCTAGAAGGATCCGAATTGCCTCAAGACGGGCCACAGGAGCAAAGGTCTCCTCAAAGTCGATCCCCTCCTCCTAACTATATCCCTGAGCAACAAGTCTGGACTTGTTCCTTACAACCATCCCATTCTCACCCTCTTTGTTCTTCCAAACCCATTTGGTTCCTATAGGATGGCAATTTGAGGTGGTTCAACTAACTCCCACACCTGGTTCCTCTCAAAAGTTTCCAACTCCTCATGCATAGAATTGACCCAGTTTGCATCAGATAAAGTGTGTCCAATGTCCTTGGGCTCAAAGGTGGCAACAAATGCAGCATGAGCGAAATGAGAGGAATTTCTGGACCTTGACCGCGTGGTACGTTCGTCGATGTCCCCAATGATCTTCGATAGGGGATGCACTTCTTGAATCTGCCGGGGAGCCTCACGCCTCGAGACTACCTCCCCCTCAACTTCAGCTTCTCTCGCCTGGTCCTCTTGTCGCACCGTCGTTGTCCATGAAGTAGACGGTCCACCCTCCGTAGTGGTCGTAGGGGAAGTAGTGGGAACACACTCAGCTTCAGGCGCATGGTTCTCTCCATCATCATCTCCAGCTTCATCCTTCTCCTCTTCAAAGAGTTCCTCAGCCATTTCCTCATCACCTGCACATTCAAAGCCAAGAGAGGTACATGGCATTGTCTCGTCGAAGGTTACCTCGCAAGTCTTCATGATTTTGTTAGTCTCAAGATTAAGCACTCTATAGGCTCTAGAATGGTTAGCATATCCAAAGAAAATCCCATCACTAGACCTAGCCTCAAACTTGTCGAGTTTTCCCTTCTTAAGAATAAAGCACTTGCAGCCAAAGACTCGGAAATGACTCACCTTGGATGCCCGACCATGCATAAGCTCATAACAAGTCTTCCTCTTGAAAGCTCGCAATAAAATCTTGTTGGAGACATGACAGTCCGTATTGACCGCCTCAGCCCAATACCTCTTAGGAGTCCTGTGCTCATCGAGCATCGTCCTAGCCATCTCACAAAGAGTCCGATTTTCCTTTCCACAACTCCATTTTGAGGGGGCACAAAAGGGGTCGAATACTGATGCTCAAGACCTAGATCACGACAGAAGGCATCAAAACGAGAGTTCTTGAACTCTGAGCCATTATCACTGCGGATAGCTCGAATAGCATTCCAATGCCTCTCGTACTTCAACCTCACGGTCAGATCTCGAACAAAACCAAATGTCTCACTTTTGTCTTCCAAGAAAAACACCCAGGCGTAGCGAGAGTAATCGTCCACCACAACAAGGACATACCACTTCCCACCGACCGAGCGAACTCGAGCTGGCCCAACAAGGTCCATATGCAACAGCTCTGTCGGACGCTCAGTCATGACATCGGTCAGGGGTGGATGGGGAGTGGCTACCATCTTGCCATGCCTACACGGAGCACAGACCAAATCCTTCTCAAACTTCAACTTCGGCAATCCTCGGACAAGGTTAAGATCACTCAAGCGGGAAACCAAATCAAAGCTCAAGTGACCCAACCGCCTATGCCATTTCCACAAATCACAAGAAGGACCGGCCATCAAACAACGAGCAGGACCCAAAGAACGAGAGAAATCAGCCCTGAAAATCTGACCCTCGGGGATGATCATACATACAAGATCACCTCGAGAATCCAGCAAACGAGACTCACCAGACTTGAAACGCACCTCAAAGCCCTCATCAAGCAACTGAGAAACCGAAAGAAAATTGAAACCCAAAGACTTCACAAGAGCAACCCTCTTCAACGTTACCTTGTCACTCACATGCACTACACCCTCAGAAATCACCCTTCCTCGTCCGTTGTCCCCAAACGTGATGTACATCTTTTCCTTCACTGGGGTGAGGCTGGAGAACCACTTCTTGTCTCCGATCATGTGTCGGGAACATCCGGAGTCGATCAACCAAATGTTCTCTAAGCCTCCTGCCTGTAGTCAGAAACAAGAACGAGAATGAGCCAACGACTCGACACTGGGGTTAGCACAAAGAAAGTTGAACCAGTGTCGAGCCATCTGCTCAAAAGAGGGGTTAGCAAACATCATTCTCTTGCCACCAAATTTCCCATGTCCCATGGAAGGAGTACGAGCACCACGAGGGGGAAAACGTGGTCCGTAGTTCCTCTGGAACCCAAAGCTGTGATCATCTCCCTTAGACCCGTATTGAGGACGAGTAGGGGGACGTCCAGCAAAACCACCACGAGCCCGACCAAACCTCTCACCAGCACGCACACCATCATCTCTCCTATCAAACCTCTCACCACCACCTCTCTGTGGGAACCTACCACCCTGAGCTCCAACTCTAACAACATTCCTCACACTTCCCACACCCCGTGGAAGTGGCACTCTAGGCTCAGGAATACCATGAGACTGGCGATACCTGTCCTGGTTTGCTTTCTCCTTAGCAAACCTCTCATCACTCTTCCTCTTGTAGCAAAACTCTACTAGATGCCTCTCCTTGCCACAATATTCACACCTGAAGGGGATGGGTTTTGGTTTTGACTCTGGCTTTTCTCTAGGCTTCACACCCTTCTCACTCACAAACTCCACCGGTTTCTGGAAGTCATTTGCTTTAGGTGGGAACTTGGGTGGATCTTGGGTTGTGTCAAGCATGTTGCAAAGGTGGTTGGGCTTTGGTGTGAAAGAGTTCTTGGGTGCTTTTGGAAGTGGGACTTGGATGTCTCCGATCACCTCAAACTCGGGGGTGGACTCAACACACTTCTCATACACACTCTCCCCACTGTTTTCTCCCACTTTCTCACCCAACTTCTCAAAACCCAAACCACGACCATCCGCTCTCTTGAACTCCTCAATCATGATTTTCAATTGAGGTTCCTGCCCAGACAACCAACCCAACACCTTCCTCAAATAATCATTCTCCTCATAGATGACATCCAAACGGGAAGTAAGTTCAAGATTGCGCAAAGTAACTTCATCACAACTAGTGCATGCATTGACAACAGGAGATTTCAAAGAAGCTTCCAAAGTGATAATGGTAGAACAAGCATCAACAAGCTTAGCATGCATAGTAGGACATGATTTACAAGCACCAAGCAAAGTGGGTCTAGCCTTAAGCTCATCATACTCAGTCCTAAGAGCATCTAGTTTAGCCAAAGTGGAAGCATTCTTCTCATTAAGCAATTTGATTTCATTCAACCATGCATCACATTCAAGACATTCAACATCATCAGAAATGGCAGGAGTAAGTTTCAAAGTCATTCTCAAGTTTCAATTCAAGCAATATAGACTCTAACTCTCCTACTTTCTCACTAGCATTCTCAAGTTGACCCTAAGATCTTTTCTCATCTTCTTGGCATCCCTCAACACACTATCACGGTTGTCAATCAAGCCATTCAACCTAGTGATCTCAGCAAGCAAAGAGTCGGGGTCACGGTTTACCTCATCCTCTGAGTCGGAGTCGGTGTCTTCCTTCTCGTCCTTCTTGCTGCTTGAGCTATGGCCATGCCACAAAAGCCTCCAAGTGCCACACAGCTCAAACCATTGAGGTTCCGGCTTGCATTCTTCTTGCCCTTGCGCCTCCCGGCGTCTTCATCCTCACTGCTTGAGCTTGAATGCGCGTCGCTTGAGCTTGAGTCGACGTCGCTTGCACCAGCCACCATGGCTCTTGCCTTGTCCTTCTTGTGGCCGCCCTTGCTCGATCGCCACTTGTCCTTGTCCTTGCTCTTGGACTTGCTGTAGTGCTTGCTCTTGGAGGAGTACTTGTCTTCACGCCTCGGGTGCGCCTTGTACTCGCTCATCTTGTACTTGTTCTCCTCCGCTTCTGGGCACTCGGCGATGAAGTGTCCACGCTTGCCACACTTGTAGCATGTCCCCGAGCTCCGCCTTGCATTCCTCCGGTTCTCATGTAGTCGATCAAATCTCCTTGAGAGCAAAGCCAGTTCCTCCTCGCTCAGCACATCAAACTCTTCATCTGGAATAAACATGAGAGAAGACAAGGAAAGTTGTCAACAGGAAGGGTTAGTGTTGGCTTTGCCCTTTGATCCGCCCACAAGAGCAAGACTATGATCAGTCGAGCCCTCATGCTTGGATTGCAACTTCCTGTCAACCTCAGCCGACTTGAGCTTAGAAAAGAGATCATCCAACTCAATAGTCAAGTATTGCCCGGACTCCTTGATGGCCTCAACCTTAGCACCCCAAACATTTTGGTCCAAGATATGTAAAAGCTTCAAAGCTTGATCATGCTCAGTGTAAGGGAAATCCTCAACATTGGCCTTCATGTTGTTCACGATGGCGGTGAACCTCTGAAACATCGCATCAATGTCCTCACCGGGAAGTTGAGTAAAGTTCTCATATTGCATCCGGTAAGAAACAAAGAGACGAGCCTTCACATGGTTATCACCACCGTGAGCAACCAATAACTTCTCCCAAATTTGCCAGGCAAGATTCAAATGGCGAACACACTCAAACTCAGGATCACACAAGCTTCGGACCAAGTGATCAACGGCTTTTGCATTTGCCTCATACTTGGCCTTAGCACCGGCATCGGTCACCATAAGAGTATGGATATCCGCTGGAATAGCATAGGTCTTGTCAAGCACAATGAAATCCAACAACTTGCCACAAAGAAAGATCATCATACGGGCCGCCCACTTGTGGTAACCCTTCCCATCGAAGTGCGGTGGACCGCCCCGCTCAACGTACGCCATCTTAGGATTCAAGACTTGTCAAATTCACCATGAATCCGGCACCAAGCTCTGATACCAATTGAAGGATCGGATGGCAACTAGAGAGGGGGGGAGTGAATAGGAGCCGGTAAAAATTCTTCTAAAAGAACCCGACCTATACCCTAGACAAATCCCGGTCACACAAGAGCGATGGATCGAATCACACACCAATCGCCAAGACAAAAAGGTTATGGATCAACCTCAAGTCTTAGGAACGATTCCTTGAACCACACGCGAAAGCACGGAAGAAGTAAGGGAGGAATTGAACCAAGGAACAAAGCTGCCAGGCTCTGGCGGACTGTCCGGCCAGGAGGGGCGGACTGTCCGCAGGGGCCACGCGGACTGTCCGGCCAAATCCGGTGGACTGTCCGCACGCGTACGGCGGACTGTCCGGCCTGAGCCGCGGACTGTCTGAAAAAGCCAACAGAACCTCCAGTAGCGACCCCTGAAAAACGAACTGTCCGCAGGGTGGTCGTGGACTGTCCGCCTGCCCGCGGACTGTCCGCGCCTCTGCTGTGGACTGTCTGAAACCTCGTCCAACCAAAACACGAAAACAAAACGGATCGAAAATGAAGATGAGCAAGAACACGACAAACACACGAAGAACAGCCCTAGCCGCGGACCGTCCGCCACAAGCTCGCGGACCGTCCGCGCCTCACGGACAGAGGCAAAAACTGCTCGGCCCCGAAGGTCAACCCCCCAACTCATCACCGGATCTCCCAAACGGCAGAAGCTGTTGAGACAAGAGTTTGGGGACACAATATGCATCAACCAAGGATGCTATACCCCAAAACTTTTGCCTCCTAACTCCCTAAATCACCGGGAATCGCAGATCCTTTGAACACCACCAAAAACTAGAGCTCCGACCGAAAATCCTTGAATCGAAGTGGTTTCCCGGTGTTTGAGGGCAGAAGATCAATCCCAAAGATGCGCAAGACATCCATCCATGTTTCCCTCAAAGAAATCCAGGGAGAAACCTACTCAAATCTGCGGAATCACACCAAGAACAAAGGCACCAAAAACAAGCACGAAAAAGACCACGGTAAACACAACACCGAATCTTCTATACAAATTAGGAAAGATTCACAAGGTCTAGCTTGCCACCCTAGCATCCATCCCTGTCAACAAATCTCTCATGAAGCTCTCATGCTAGCCTAGACGAGAAATGGAGAAGAAAATGTCTCGGGAAAATGAGAAATGGGAGGGGAGAAATGAAACCCTAAGTGGCGAAGAGAGAGAGCCATCCACCCACACTCATGGCTTATATATCGGGTCCCGCTGGTGTGGTAAATGACTCGACTACCCCTAACTCAACTACTGGCGATACAACCCACACAGGGGCATTTATGTAATGTTTGTGGGTCTTGCCATCGGACGGCCACGCCTTTGCCGCACCCCGCGTCCTCCCGACGCAAGCCATGCGATCCCGCCGCGTGTCCTCCGCTTCGAAGCTCCCCGACATGCCCGGATCCCGTCTCCGTCGTGTTGGGCCTTCAAACTTGGTTCTGAGGCCCAAACCAAGAAACCGTCCTCCGATAGTTTTGTGGACAAACCACCAGACCCCGCGTACTCTTCCCGGCCTCCCGCCAAGCCTCTTGACTCGACCGCCACCGTGCACCGGCTCGATCGTCCACGACTTCGTATTGCTTGTCTCGCCACCATGTGGCCCGCACCTAGTCCTGTCGTCCACGGGTCCCTCGAACCGAGCCTACTTGTCTCTCCATCTCCCGGAGGCCCCTCAAGGTTGAAGACCTTTCGCGCCCGTTCTTCACCTGCAACAACACAAACTAGGCCGCAGCCTACACCTGCGCACTGAGCCAAGAGTCAGTCCAACACCCGTTGTCAATCACTCATCACTGAGGAGCGGTCATCCATCGACCACCGGGACGCTCCTGGTCCTCAAAACTGGAAAATAAAATTAAATCGCCAAATGAGCTTCAACACCATTCATAAGCAAATGAGGGCCTTCCTTTGAGTGTTCACATTTATTTATTCTTATAAGCCTGCACACATCTTATTGAAAGCATTAATCCGCCCAAATTGCATTGTCATTATCACCAAAATAATTAGGAGCCTAGATGCACTTTCACCTATTCTCGCGAGTGACGAACATCACTTGACTTCTACCGGGTCCTATATCATAGTAGCAATCGACCTAGCATACTAGTAAAGGAGCATAGGTACCTAGGGATCAAGAGTAAATATTTCCGACAGATATAAAATCATGATTAATTCACCAGAGGTGCATTTAGGCATAACAAGATTTCATGCAGAAGTTGAGCACAAAAATCTAATTATTTTTAGCTACAAAAATCATTTAGGTCGATTCATCATAAATACAAAATAAATCATATCAAAAAAATCTGCCTAGTAACTTTGTGCAATTTTTGGTACAGGAGCTAGGCATGACATGAGTCACAACATATCTAAAATTCAACTTGAGATCACAAGTGGATTTTGAACTACAACAGATCTAGGTTTAACTGAATTCAATTTTTCATTCAAAAACTATCAGGCAAAACTATGGTCATGCTTTACAAAAGTTGTAGGGCCATTCACAGGGAAACCAACAAAATTGTTTTTGCATTTTTCTGATTTTTCTACTATTTTCTATGAAGTTTACAAGGTTCAGCCAAAATCCAAACACTATTGAAGATCTAGTTGTCAAACAGGTCCCTAGAAAGAATTTAGCATGCACAACTATGCCCTCTCCTCGAAAAAATGCCCCTGAGGCCAAAACCTTTCACAAGCAGGCCCTTGGCGATAGCGGCGGGCTCGCTGGCGGCGAGGGACGGCCGGACACGGGCAACAAACGGCGTAGGCGCTTTATTAGGCTCACCCCTTGTCGATTGGTGGTGGTCTGGTCGGGGAGGTCGCTGGCGATGGTGCGCGGCCGCGTCGGGCGCTGCGGCTTGAACATCGGCGAAGAGCAAGGCAATTTGGAGCAACTGTAGGATCTATGATACCGACTAAAGGGGGGTGAATAGGCGGTTTAAAATCTAAAATCACAACACTAGAGAAATTTAATTAGAACCACAAGGAGGATTAAATTTCTATCTATTCTATTCCTATGATGGGGGTTTGCAACCTAGGGTGACAAGATATAATTCAATCTCTAGAAGGTAAATGCTCAAAGTAAAGTACTTGAAGGGAAATTGAGCAAAGAAGTAACCGAGCACAAGAGACGAATTTTATCTCGTGGTATTCAATGTTCACGTTGAGGTGGATTCAATGTTGGACCACTCCTCTATCAAGGCACCACTTGATCTTGAGTCGGTTAGAACCAAAGAACCACTCCACACCTCGATTCCACTAGAGTTGCTCTTCATCGCTCCGGTGAGGTGAGCACAAGACCTCTCACAACAAGAAATCCGGAGCCACGCACAATCTTCTTGTGAGCTTCAATGGATTCTTCCACCACCAAGCCGTCTAGGAAGCGACAACTTCCGAGAGTAACAAATCAACCACTTGCTTGATGATTCCCTAGTGCCACAAATATCAAAACCTTGATGCAATGCACTAGATGCTCTCAATCTGACCAAAGATGCAACCACTAAGCAAAGTGAGTGAGAGAGAGGAGAGGGAGAGATCTACAATGGAGTATGAACCTTTCAAAGTGCCAAGAGGGGCTCTCCCAACCCGAGCTTGGAGTATTTATACCCCCCTTCCCGTTACTAGCCGTTATGTCAAAAATGCGTACCTCGCGGACTGTCCGCGATGGCCTCATGGGCTGTCCACGTTTGAATTCCAACGGTAAAAAGGCGAAGTCAACGGTTGTCAGAGAGACCCGTTGGGCCGGGCGGACTGTCCTCCAGGACCCTGCAGACCATCCGCGGGTAGGCCGCAGACCATCCGTCTGGTCCACCCGAGCTGCGCACCATTCTGTATGATTCGAGGTTAATTCTAGACTGTCCACCGTGAACCCGCGGACTGTCCGCCCGGAAGTGATTTTCTCGAAAAAACTTTGCCAAAAATCTCAGATAATAAATAAACTTCAAAGGCCTGCGGACCGTCCGCCCCAAGGGCCGGCACTGTCCGCCCCACAATAGAAAACTAACTTTTCTCACGATTTTCAATGAAATTCATGAAATGAAATCACCACTCATCTAAATGCAATGCATGCAAATTCTTGATCAAAGTGGCACTATGAAAACTCAAGTCAATGAAATTGATCCCTGTTTATAGTACGGCTATCTATCCAATCAATCCGGTCATTTATCATCCTCTAATCGCCTTATGACCGGCAAAAATAAAAACCCTAGCTTTTACCTTTGCCTTTAGCTCCTTTCCAACACATGACATACAAGGCATTCTTTTGCATATCTCATGAGCTCATCATTTCACTGGAGTAACCTATTCTTATATCTCAATAAAAATGTAGTCCACAATGATTGTCATTAGTAACCAAAACACGAATTAGGGGCCTAGATGCCTTCAGCAACACATGACGACGTGAGCTCCAGTGGGGTCCAAGGGATGCACTAGGATGGTTGAGTGGCCATGTTTAGGGTCGAGAGGTCGAGCTTCACGTAGGGCACCAATGGAGGGGCGGCAGGGCTCAGGGAGACGACGTCCGGGCGTGCAAGTGTGAGGGCAAAGCTTGCAACTTTTATATGCGGTGTGCGGGCGTGCAGGCCTTCGCTGCATGCAAAGGAGGAAGGGCAGGAGGGGGGGTGACTGTCGTGGGGGCACGTGCTGCTCGATCGGTGGGTGGCACGGTGAGAGTCCGTCGCGGGCGCGCTGAACGGACGACACGTGGCGAGGGTGCATGCTCCAAGCGCTCGGGCTGCGCACGGCCTCGGGAGGCGCGGCCTCGGGTGCGCAAGCCGGCGTGGGGGACCGGACGCCGAGGCGGACCGGGTGCCACGTGGAGGCGCGCGTGGGCGCGGCGCGCGCGCGGCGCGGCGCACAGACACAGATTCAAACTCATTTTCACTAGTTTGACCGGCTGTAGCTTGAAAGTTTTGAACTAAACTTCAAAAACGGTGAATACCAAAGTTGTAGACCATCTATAGGAGAACATTTTTTTGTAAAGGCCAACCTATGTTTTGATCAACCGTTTGAGCATGAACTGCTAGCAAAGATGATGTATTTCTTAGCGCTAGTGAATAGTGCTCGACTGCAGTTGGCCGAATTTTTGGGCTATTTCCACTCGAAATTTCAAATGCCACCAATTATGAAAATGTGTCCCTCGAAAAGACGACTTGGTCCAGAGCCTCGTTAAGGTTCCGGATGGGGAGAGTTTCCCAGAGACGTCGGCGTCGATCGGCTCGCTTCCTGTTGCAGACACACCGCGCGTTCTTGTCTTCGGTAGTCTCGTTGGGGGTGCATTAGCTGATTCCTCGTCATCTGAGATGTCGTCGAGGTATCGATTAGGTCAGTTTTCTAAAGTTCTAGCGTCCCCAGCTGCCATGAAGACCTCACCGTCGGAAGTGCGGAGGCTGGAGTCGGTAGTCACCACCTCGATGGGGGTGTGCTCGTCTTCATTCAGAGCCATAGGTGTCCCCTCCTGGAAGGGGAGTGTCTCGAGGTAGGTGACATGGCGCGAGTTGTCGTCAGTCAGGTCTGCAGGCTTGCAGTCAGGCCAGGAGAGGAATCTGTTGGCAGGAGTAGATGTAATAACCAAGCCAGCAGCAGGACCTGATAACGGTTCCTTAGTTGTGTTGAGCTCAGACTCGGACTTGATTGGGTCCAAACCGAAGTTGAACTCGTAGGAGGATTCTGAGTTGTAGCTGGGTGCGACATTGGAGTCTGAGGAATACATAGAGGCGATCTCCTTGTCGGCCCATCGTGCAGCGAGAGCTTCCGCATGGGCACTGCTAGAGTTGCAGAGGCCGTATGGGAAGTGCTCATGAAGGGGGACCGTTTCACACGAAGGCTCAGGAGCCGGCTCACATGATTTGATCCATGGGGACGTCGAGTTCGAGTTTGGGTCGGATCCAATCTCGAAGTCGGCGACTTGGTTGTAGAGTGAAAATTCATCGATTTTTTTGACGAGTGGGCTCGTGACAACTTCAGGAAGCGTCATGAGCCCAGTCTCTGGGTTTGGGGTCATGGTGAGGTAGTGTTGGAAGGATCTAGCGCCGTCAGCAGTGCAGACCCAGGAGTCGATGACGAAGGTGTCGCCGCGGTTGAAAGCGGCGGTTGGCTTGATGACGATGGAACCTGTCGAGTTCACCATGAGATCTTTGGCGAGATCCCCTACACGGCGCATCAGCTGTCGGTGTTTTAACCTGGCAACCTACCAAGGGGGTACCCGAGGTAGACGTTTGTGGCCTCGCCGAGATCGGGAACTCAAAGGAGAGACATGTGGCACACAATTTAGACAGGTTCGGGCTGCGAGGTGCGTAATACCCTACGTCTTGTATGCTGCGTAACTCTGGATTGATTGGTGTGTTTACAAGATGATGTAGATGATTAGAAAGGGGTCCCTGCCTTGCCTTATATAGTCCGAGAGGCAGTGTTACAAGTCGGTTTGCCAAAGGAGTACTAGTTGTGTACAACTAGGAGTACTCTACATGGATCCGGACATGTCTAGCTTCCTAACCGAGTACTAATCCTCTGTAGTCCTTGCACTCCACGCCAACAGGTGTCGTGCAGCCCAATTCGAGTAGTCCCAGGGGCCCACCGAGTAGTCGGTCCTAGTACCCACCTGAGTAGTGGGCCCAGGGATGTCCATACGATAGCAGCCTGCATAGGGCCTTATATTAGCTTGGTTTTGCAAAAGGAGTCCCCCAGCCTGCGGAAATGAGTTGGATGAGCGTTTCCGGTTGTGCAAGCTTGCACAAGCCTTCACACGTGCTTCCCCTCACCTCTGGATGGCCACAACGATGCTTGCGGCCGGCGCGGCCGAGCTCGCGGCGCGCGAAGGAGCCCGTATGCCTCCCAAATCCGTCGCCCCTGCTGCACCTTCCCCTGCTGCTCCCACAGCTTCCCCACCTCCTGCTTGACGTCCTTAACCCGTTCTTCCTCCAGCTTCGACCGGTGTTGAGCAGCTTGTGTGGTCGGGGTGAAGCATCTCGAGGTGCAGCTCGTGGCGACCAGCGCGGAGCAGCCTGCCGTGCGGCTCGCGACTGCCGGCGCGGAGTAGCCTATGGTGGAACAGAGCATCCCGTCGCGCAGCTTGTGACTGCCTCGCCCGTCTAGAGCCGTCGCGACCGTGACTGGCGGGCCTCGGCGCAGAAGCTAGATCTTGAGCGGGGAATTTCTTGAGGAGACAGGAGGTGCAGGCAAGGGTGAAGGAGGTCGTCCTCCTCTGCTCCGCGGTGGGTGAGAAGGTCGGTGGCACGGTGGTGAGGACTGGGGAGGTGTCGGGGAAGAAGATGGGTGGGAATCTCACATCTAACAAATACCGGGTTATCCTACCACAATGTGCAGCATATCAAACACGAGCATACCAACCCATGTTATCTCTATTCACCCTACCAAACATGAGCGGTTTGCATTGTATTAGACATGCTTAGGCTAGCCTAGCTCCAGATTCTAGCCAGGCTAGAGTTAGACAGGCTGCCAAACACCCCCTGTATGTCGCTCAAGCGATAAAACATCAATCCATCACGCGCGGGGTCTCCACATGTCAACTTCGTCTTCCTCCTATGTCTAGCCCCGCAGTTTTTCCCTGAGATCCCCGGCGTTAGGACGGCGAATCCGGCGGCTCAGGAGAGCGGCGCGGGGGCTTCAGAGCTCGTCGTCGGTAGAGTTATGGTTCGGGGTTCGAGTTGTAGGATCTAGGATACCGACCATAGGGGGTGAATAGGCGGTTTTAAATCTAAAAGCACAATAGTAGAAAATTTTAATTAGAACAATAAGGATGATTAAAACTCTAGCTACACTAAGCATATGTTAGGGTTTGCAACCTAGGGTGACAAGATACAATTCAACCTCTAGAAAGTAAATTGCTTGAATGTATGAGCAAAGAAGTGACTAATCACGAGAGACGAATTTATCCCGTGGTGTCGACGACTTGCCGGTCACCCCTAATACACGTTGAGGTGGATTCAATGTTCAACCGCTCCTCTATCGAGACATTGTTACAGTAACCATCCTCAAATTGTGTTGCCAAAATCCACATTAGGTTAGTCTCACGAATTAATGCTAACAACCACGGTTGTGAAGGTAGTTTCGTACACCAGTTTTATGATGGTTACTGTAACATCCCGGAGAAGCTACAGCCTATAACATCGGTTGTGAAGGTAGTTTCGTACACCAGTTTTATTTACTACTCCTAATTAGTAGTAAAAAATGTGAGCAAAATTTTTCACGCCAAACCAAACTATCCTGATCAAACAGAGCAGGCATTGCTAGTCGTACCAACCGGCAAATGGCACTTGGAGTCAAGCCCAACCCAACGAAGAAATTACCGCACAGTGCTAAACTGCAACGGTGCAACATGCACCTAGCAGAGAAAAGGTGTGTGCTCTGTGTTGCGTCTAAACAGCTGGACCCGTGAGGCGAGGCGTGAGAACTGAGAAGTACAAACAGAGTACAGAGGGAAGACTGCTCGCTGTCATGCGCAGTAATTACACGAATGGACCGAAAATTCAAATCCATTAAATCTAATTACTCCATTATTAGAGATAGATTACTGTAGCACGGTGTTGTCTACTCACGTCATAATTAAATTTGTTAGATTTGTCTCATTAATTAAGGTAGGGATAGAATGAGTTTTGTCATTAATTTATATTTAATACTCCTAATTAGTGTCCGAAGATTGATGTGACGAGCAGTAGATGAAATTTTAAGCAAGACTCACATGCTAGCTGATGGGAATAGGTTGATCTGCTGACTGCTGAAGAGGCAGGCAGGCAGCCATGCCATCTAAGAGCAAGGATGATAGCTGTGCCCGCTGCCGGCTGCAAGCGAGCGTCACATTTGCATGCTGGTGGCGGGCCCTACTGATTTTTATTGGGCAGCAGCAAATGCATCCAATAGAAGGAGCAGCAGGATGCATTCGCCCACTTTCAAAGCAACTTGAGAGCCTCTATAAAAATCACTAGTTAAAATCCTAATTTAGTCAGTATCTAAAATGAAATAGTCAGTAAAAAAATTGTTGGAATCCAATAGACTAGCTAAAATCAACTCTTCATTCCACCGCTAGTGGGTCCCGCCTGCCATACTCATGTACGAGGGGATAACTAGCAGGACTCGCTAGCCAAAGATGGCTAGCGAAACCCCTGGTGTAGCTAGTGGAGGATAGCAAGGGCAAGTTTAGCTAGTCGGTTGGATTGATTTTTTAACAAATTTTCCATTTTGTAGCTAGTTAAGTCAAGATACCTAATCTCTTGGAGTTGCTTTCAGCCGCGGGCAGCCCGCTCTCGTTTCTCTGCTACTTTGTTTCACCTCCACGTAAGATTTCACCCGCTCCACGCCGCTTATAATCGTTGACACCTTTTCCGGGATCAACAAGCACGCGGAGAAAGCTCGCTATAGGTTGTAGCTTCTCTGCGAGAGGCGGTCAGACTGCCTATGCAGGGCGGTTAGACCGGGGTGCCGGGATGAACCGGCGGTAGACCTACGAACGTCGGCTCGGGAGGGACCCCGTCGGAGCTGATGCACGCAGGGTTGCTCTAGGGCCAGCAGGCCACCTAGAACGCCATCGGACGTCGCAGAGACGAAGGAAGAACATCAAGTTGTAGATTGGAAAAGTTAAGGCAAAGAGATGAAAGTAAGGACAAAACGATAAAGAGTAGATGTATTTGATTGATTGAATCATGTTCAATCGGCCGTGGCCCTTTATATTTATAGGGAGGGAAGGTCTTACCCTATTAGGAGTCGAAACCCTTACAAAATCGCGTCAAAATACAACTCCTAACCGGTTTTGGCAGGACGGGGCGGTCTAACCGCCTTTGTGACGTGCAGATCTTCCAGAAGCCATATCTCCTTCATCTGGACTCCGAATTGGACATTCTATATATGGATCTTGATGTACTCGACGAGACCTATCCAATGGTGAAGTCCAAATTGCCTTTTGAGGACTTTGACTAGGGCGGTCTGACTGAGTGGGACCACCGGTTAGACCGACCTACCTAGCCTTGCCAATTTTGGGTGTCAACATATGCCCCTCTGTTTTATGGAAAAGCTTGCGTGCCAAAAACATCTATAATGATTAAAATTGGCAAAAAATGACGATTTAGCAATACATCATCCATATTTTTGTTCCTAAGGGCGATAATTGATTTATCAGTCACGAACTTGCTATGAACTCATGGAACAACTTGTTTTGGTCTCCATACCTGCTTAGTTGCTGACCTTGGCGATGTGACCATTGTAGATTGCTCCATTGATTCTTGCTTTCGCATCCGTTGTAATTTCTTTTTTTTGAGTGCGGGATAAGCCTGAGGGACACCACCTTAGCTGCATACCCTTAGAATTTTGCTCATTGGTACCCCCACCTTGTTGGATAGTAGTACATACATTATTTTTGACCAGATTGTTGTTGTAAGCCATCGGTATTTGCAATTTACCATAATTTGGATGTGAAATAGGATATTGAATCATATATGGTTTCAATGTACATACTACTATAATTGGTAGGTGAGTAATAGCAAGGATAATACAAAGAACATGGTATAACTGATCCAACAAAAGGATAAGAAAAATTACCTTGTTGGTGATGCGCACTTTCTCGCTTCTCATGTCTTGGTGGTGCTTTTTCGCCCTTAGCACCGTTCGGCTGATTCTTTCGCTTCCTTGCAGCTCCCTTCCTTTTATATTTGGCTAGGAGTTCTTCAAAACTCGGCCTTTCCTTTCTTTTGGGAGCATCTCCAATTTTTCTGGAGATAGCGGTCAGACCGCTCTAGGACACGGTTAGACCGCCAAACGCGGTTTGACCGCCCCTGGACCTGGTTAGACCGCCCTGGGCAGTAGCCTGACCGGTCAATGCACCGTCGGCTTTTTTTGTAGTGCCTTGCCCCCCCGAGCGTTGCTGCAATCTTGGGGGTCTCCTCCAGTGACAGCTTCTTGTCAGGCCTTTGCTCTCCAATGACTATGTTCTTCCCCTTAGCTTTATCGGCTTGATTCGGCCGAATGAGTACCTTGGGATTTAACAACTCAAGAGTATTCATAAAAGCATTAATAGGGAAAGGATGTTGGTCGACTAGCATCTTATGAAGTACTAAATGGCCTTCATTAATGGTCGATTGTATTTGCCGACGAAAACTATTACAATCATTAGTAGCATGGGAATAAGAATGATGAAATTTACAATATGCACGCTTTTTTATTTCATCAGGTGGTGGCAAAGTGTGAGATATTTTAATCTTACCTAGTTTTAATAATTCATCAAAGATCCTATCACACTTAACCACATCAAAAGTAAATTTTACTTCCTCTTGCCGACTCTTATGGGCTGGCTTGAGAGAAGCACAAGTATTTGCTTTATCATTAGATGACCATGTAAATTCAGCAGCATATACTTCTTTACTCTCATTGTCCGATGATTCATAATCAAGCATATGCATGTTAGGACGATCAGATTTGAGCCGAGTGTCTTTGCTTCGGCTTTCATGAGCTAAAGCTCTTGACAAGACTTGGGCAACATTAATAAATTCATGACCTTATAATTTTTCTTTAATATGGGATCGCAAACCATTAAAAGCTAATTCAGCAAGATCACTTTCAGAGATAACAAGATTATAACAACGATTTTTGGTTTCTCTAAACCTCCTAATGTAACTAGTAACAGGTTCATCATGCTTTTGCTTAACCGATGTTAAATGACTCAATCTTAACTCATTATCTCCACTATAAAAGTGATCATGACATGTTTGCTCTAATTGTTCCCAAGTACGAATAGAGTTAACAGGTAATGAAGCAAATCATGAAAAAGCATTGCCAGTTAAAGATAAAGAAAATAATTGCACTTTTATTTCTTCTATGGCACTAGCTTCTCCTAATTGAGCAAGATATTGACTAACATGCTCCCAAGTAGTTTTGCTATCATCTCCATTAAACTTCACAAATTCAGGACAATGCCAACCAATAGGATAGGGAACCGAATCAAAACTAGAAGGATACAGTTTTCTATATGAAAGACTTTTATTTTTCACTTCTATCCCATAGTCATCGTTCATTTGTTTATCAAGATTAGCATTAAACCTATCGATGACTTCCTGAATAGTGGTTGGCATTGGCATAGTAGAAGCATTCGATTGACCCACATTCGGCTGTGTGTATGAGCCAGAAGTATTGTGTTGCAAACGACTATTAATTTGGGGATTAGGTGCATAACCATACCCAATGCCTATTTCAAACGGAACCATAAATGGAATACCTTGAGCTACTGAAGTATTCCCACCGGATCGGCCAGAAGCGGTCTGAACGTGAGGAATAGTAACTATAGGTTCCGGAGATGAGGGAAAAGGCACCATAGCACCAGGGCCGGTCTGACCGGTCGGACCAAGCGGTCTGATCGGCCTGTTCTGACCAGACGGCGGCGGTGGTGTTTGTCCGCGAAATAATTCAACAGCATGCCAAACTGAGGATTAAACGTACGTGCAGCTGATGCATTAATAGATGGGGTCTGAGGTGCCACAGTTTTAGAACCAGATGCAACATTATCATCACCCTCTACCCGTTTACCTAGACTCTTATCTACCATGTTTTGCATATTTTCAATCATTGATAAACGAAAGCTACCAATCACGGTAGTAAGATCATTAACGGTAACAAAAGAGGATGGGGACGATGATGTGCTCGCATTGGGTGGTACCTCAGGTGGTGGATTGTCGAAGGTGATGTCCTTGATCTTCTTCACCTTGCCTTCGCGATTCTTCTTGAAGTGTGACAAGTAGTGAAGTCGATCCTCTTCAACCTTCTTCTTCATGAGCTCTTCTAATTCTTGGCGATCTCGTTTGACCTTTTACTTCATGAAGTCCTCCATGGCTTGACGATCTTCAGGTGAGAGGTCTTCATCTGTGAAGTCGATGATGTTGTCTTTGTTTATCTCACACTGAGACATGTCACCGGAGTTGGATAGATCAGTTAGGATAGCCAGATCTTCGCTCCCCAGCGGAGTCGCCAATTTGTTGACACCTTTTCCGGGATCAACAAGCACACGGAGAAAGCTCATTGTAGGCTGTATCTTCTCTGTGAGAGGCGGTCAGACCGCCTATGCAGGGTAGTTAGACCGGGGTGCCGGGATGAACCGGCGGTAGACCTACAAACATCGGCTCGGGAGGGACCCCGTCAGAGCTGTTGCACGTAGGGTTGCTCTAGGGTCGGCAGGCCACCTTGAATGCATTCAGACGTCGTGGAGACGAAGGAAGAACAACAAGTTGTAGATTGGAAAAGCTAAGGCAAAGAGATGAAAGTAAAGACAAAACGATAAAGAGTAGATGTATTTGATCGATTGGATCATGTTCAATTGGTCGTGGCCCTTTATATTTATAGGGAGGGGAGGTCTTGCCCCATTAGGAGTCGAAACCTTTACAAAATCATGTCGAAATACAACTCCTAACCGGTTTTGGCAGGACGGGGCGGTCTAACCGCCTATGGGGGGTGGTCTAACCGCCTCTGTGATGTGCAAATCTTCCAGAAGCCATATCTCCTTCATCCGGACTCCGAATTGGACGTTCTATATATGTATCTTGATGTACTCTATGAGACCTATCCAATGGTGAAGTCCAAATTGCCTTTTGAGGACTTTGACCAGGGTGGTCTGACCGGGTGGGACCACCGGTTAGACCGGCCTACCTTGCCTTGCCAATTTTGGATGTCAACAATAATACTCGCTCTAATGTTGTGGTGACAAGTCTGGTGTACAAGAATTCCTGACTAGCCATGCGTGGGTACAGGGCTTTAGCAAACATTCCCCCATGGTTTTTGGGTTGGGCACAGATATCTAGGAAAGGGCGTAAATCGCGATTAGCCCAAAGACCATTGTGCCCAACAAACTGCAACAGGCCTTTTGCTAATTGTTGCCAGGCTACCGCGGATTGACTTGTAGTTGTAGTCCAATTGTGACGATCCAGTACGATGCTATTCATCAGGATTCAAATCTTTTTGGTGCTGCGATTAGGTTTGTAGCCGAATGGTAGGACGGTCCAGTGGGACGCTACCCACCAGGGTTCAAATCCTGGTGCTCGAACCTTTTCCTAGATTTTTCAGGATTTATCGGCGTTATGCGTTAAGTGGTAAGTGGCGTTCCCGTCGACGAGAGGCGCCATTAGTGACTTCGGGAATCTCTAGTTCTGCCGATGCTCAGTCCTTTGGAGGTGCTCACAGGGGTAGGATTTGCGTACGTGTATTCATAGGGATGAGTGCGCGTGCATGTTGTGAGCGTCTGCGTTGTACTGTGTAATTCTAAAAAAATCTAATTGGTGCTTACACTTTTTTCTGAGATTTTCTTAAGATTTACCGGTCTTGTGCATTAAGTGGTAAGCGGCGTTTCCGTCAACAATAAAATACCAATGGTGACTTCAGGAATCTCCAAATCTGTTCCCGTCGACGACGAGGCACCATAAGTGACTTCGGGAATCTCCAGTTCTGTCGATGCTCAGTCCTTTAGAGGTGCTCACAGGGGTAGGATTTGCGTATGTGTATTCATAGGGGTGAGTGCGCGTGCATGTTGTGAGCATCTGCATTGTACTGTGTAATTCTAAAAAAATCTAATTGGTGCTTACACTTTTTTCTGAGATTTTCTTAAGATTTACTGGTGTTCTGCGTTAAGTGGTAAGCGGCATTTCCGTCAACAACAAAATACCAATGGTGTCACACCTGTTTTTCCAAAGAAAACCAAGTGCATAACTATATGCATGCCAGGATCAAGTTTCATGCATATAGTGACATAAAAGTGAATACAGAAATAGTATCACGTAAAGAAAGAGGAAGATTATCAGAGTTTACGCTTAATCCTGGAAACGAAGGCTCCAAACATCACATGCTGTTGACTAGGGGTTGCGTACGCCTAGCACCAGCACATCTTCATAGCAACTTCCTCCTTCTAAGCAACATTGTTTATAGCAAGGGTGAGCACTTGTCGTACTCAGCAAGTGTGGGGAAAGACATGAATGCAAAGGCTTTATAGTGGACTGGGCTATAAGCATTTAAGCAATTTTATTTAGTCAAGTTTTATTAGCACCTGATTACTAATAAAGTAAAAGTTTATACCAACCCGCATTAAGCATAAAGGTAAGAAATACGCCATAAGCATATGGTCAGAATAACCAGAGAGCACGATTTAAGTCCATCTTCAAGTTTAGTTATCATGTGAGGGTCCAGGCCGCTCTTGACCGTGAGCACGGCTAATTGATTAGTTTTACACTCTGCAAAGGTTGTACATCTTTACCCACAAGTCGCGTCAAAGTCCCGAAGAACTTTAGACCCAACCATGTGGTGCTAGCTAGGCACCATACCACACTACCGAGGTGTGATTGCATAGGGATGTTACAAGGACGTTACAAAGATCCCCAGGTGCAGGCTGCCCGCTAGGTTACCTGATCAGTGCAGCGTATAAAGCTCCTTGGCGAGTACCATATCTTAGCCAAGCCCAACTCCCCGCCAGAGCAGGTCTATACGCCATCTAATGTCAGCCACAACCCCTTTCAGGTAAAAGCATGCCTAACACCTAGTTCTCTAATTATTAAGCCAAGACAGAGCCATATGTCTTGTGGTTGTACTGTTTTTCTGGGTGGTTCTCCATGTTCCGATTAATTCATATGATCTTGTAATTAAGCAAGCAAAGATATAACATAAAGGTAAATCATGCTCATCATTAATGTTCATTAAAACCTCCATAACCCAAGTAGAGCAACTAAGCATAGCTACCCAACATAAAGGAAAACCCAGTTGATCAAGGTGCATGATAAACAATACTAGTCAAACCTTAAACATGGGTCCCATCATATTAAATGCAGGCATATGCAAAGTGATTAAATATAGTTCTTAGGACAAAAATCAAGGACACACTTGCCTTTAACCAGAGGGTAGTAGCTCAGAATCTTCAACTTCAAGCTCTTCCAAACTTCTCGAACGACGTTCACTCTAAGCGCATCAATCATCGGGCACAAACATACACAAAGCAAACAAGCAAGCATATACTAAGAACAAAGCACCAATCAAAAGAAAACTTTAAAAGAACACACTAAAGGATAGGCTCGATTAGATGGATCACTAAAGAACACAAAGTGTGCTCGAAAGGGAAAGGCTTGGTTAGCTTTAAAGAGATGGTTGTGGAAGATTGAGCAAGAACCGGAAAGATCACACTAAGATAGAGCTTGGTAGCGAACGTCTATCGAACGATTTGTGCATATGTGGAACACAAAGGACTATGTGCTAGATTTATTTTAATTAAAAAATATATGTAAGGATATTTCATAAATAAAATACCCCATGTTGGAATTAAAGCAAATTAAACTTTATTTACAAAACTAGTGTAAAGAACTAGTCAAGTTTTATTTATAAAGATTCATATATGAATTAACCAATTAAACATTTAATTTAGAAAAACTAAACTATATGAACAATCTAAATGAAACTTTGTAATTCGAGTAGATCATATTATTAAAAACATTATGGAATTGACATTAATCATGCTAACATTTATTATAAAAGCCGATGTAAAAGCCTAATCAAATTTTAATTAGAAAAGATTAATTAACTATTAAGCAAATTAACATTTGGTTTAAGATAAACTGAGATAAAGATCTAATTAAATTTTATATATAAAAACATGTGATATAATTATTAATCAAATTAACATTAATTATGACAAACGGTGTGTAGCACTATATTGCTTTTAGTTATAAAAGGCATGTATAACTAACCCTTAATCAAAATTTAATATTAAATTAATTTTCAGATAGCAAACATGAAGAAACTCTCCACTAACACGTACTTCACATAATTATGGACCTAACGCAACTTGAATGAATTAAAACGGAGCTAAAACGTGGAAGATATGGATTAAACAAGATTGGAAGGACCTATACACAATTATCTATAGATTTTAGGGGCTAGCAAAGAAGAAACCCGAGACACAACAAATAGTGCTCGTGAATAGATCTAAAATCAGGGTTAGATCAATAAAAGGGTGCTGGTTGGATTTGTGTGCAGAAACCTAATAGATCTAGGGAGTTATTTGTGAAAAGAGCTAGACACGAGAAAGTATCTAAAGATTACAGGAGATCAGAGGGATGTAAACGCAAAACGGCCAAATCTTCATCTCCTTCCTCTGGCCTTTGACCGGCGGCGGACAGGACTCTGGTCGATGGGGTCGCCGGTGCCCTGGGCGGTCTCCGACTCGGCCGAGGCGTGGAATAGAGAGGGGAGGTGAAGGGGATTTAGGGGTGATGCTAACCAGCGGAGGAGAGGGGCGGGAGCGGCCGGAATCCGGCCGGCGGCGAAGTTGGCGGCCGGCTCGGGCTTCCGGGTGTGGCGGCGCGGCCGATGCGGGGCCGCGAGGGCGGGCGACGGCGGCGAGCTAGGGTGAGGCGCGTGGGAGGCTCGGCCGCGGCCTTATAGGGGCGTAGGGCATGGGCGCCTGGCTGTGGCGCGCACGCCAAGAAGGCGGCGGCGGCCATGGCTGTGGTAGCCGGATGGGCTCCGTTGGGCCTGACGAGCTAGAGCGGATTGGGGCGAACTGGGTCGGGCCTACAAGATTGGCCCAGAACTGATAGGAGGATTTTTTTAATTTCCATAATTCATTTTATCGTGCAAAGATAAATCTAGAAAAATCTAGACAATTCATTTAAAGCACGAAAAACACTATGAAAATCCCAAAATTTTCAGGATAATTCCCAGAGACACAATGGGACATGAACAATCCAAATAAAGTATTTGGAGCTCATGAAAAATATTTTAGAGCATTCTAATAAATAGAAATAGCTCAAGAAAATGAGAATAAATTCCAGAAAAATCCAGAAAATTCTCGGAAAGGTTTGGCCAGCTCCTAAACACATTTTTGAAACATTTTGCACTCAAGAAGCACCAAGATGCATCGGCATGAATGCAACACACACAACTTTTATTTATTTCAGAAAATCAAACAAGGATTTTCCTATACTATATTTCCAGTAAAGAAAAAATAAATGTTGGAAAAATTTTAAAATTATGAGAAAATCGTTATTTAATTATTCTTTCTATTCACATCCTGAAATTGGAAATTTCAGGGTGTGACAAATCTACCCCCCTTAAATGGAATCTCGTCTCGAGATTTGAAGAAAGAAGAAGCAAGGAGGAGGGAGATAAACAAGAACATTGCTGCCAGGGTAGGTAGGCGGTCATCCTCTTTTTGTCGATCGGTGTGGAGTCTTATCTTTTTCTTTATTGGTTGCTGGGGTCTTCATCAGAGTGAGTAGGTGGGATAAAAGCAAGCACAAGGTAGGAAGGAAGGTAGAGTGATGTCTTCTTTTCTTCATCTTGCTCACTTCTAGATGGTGACAGTGGCAGTAGCATTAGCTTGTTGATGACGTTGGTGTGGCTTCATTTTCTTCTTCTGGTGTCCTCCACTTGATTAGGTAGAGAGAGATAGCAAGGATGTGGGAGGCAAAAAAGAAAGTACCCAACTAGACAACTGATGTCATTATAGGTAGAAGACCCATAATACACCAACACTCATTACAAAGAGACGAATCAATCAAGGTCACAAAACCAAGAATCATCATACAAGCACTGAATTACACCAATCAAGACATGGTTAAGGGAACGATGCTAAACGTTGTTAATAGTCATAGGGTATCCTCCTAATAGATCAGATGTAGCTCCCAGCAAGGATATCCATAAATAATGGATTTTTCCCAGATCAAGGAGGCCGAAATTATGAGTTCATCCCAACTGGAATCACCTCAATTGGAGGTTTAGAACTCGAGACATGAATTAGACAAGATGGCTATGTTAGCAGTGTTGGCAGATTCTGAATGCTCCACTAATTCGTATGTATCTCCCTGGATACAAAACGAATACTGCTGAATTTTGGATACAATTAGTCCATGAAATTCTGGAACTAACCCAACTGATTTCATGTCAATCGGAGTTCTGTAGCTCAAGAAAAAATTAAAACAGCGCTGTTGTGTCGGAGAGCTGCGCGAACAGATAGAATATCAAAGGTAACAATTCCACCAATAAATCAAGGGGTGTTATTTCTTGAGAGAATGCACAGGCGAGGTCGAAGAAATGTTCAAGGGGAGTGAATATAAATACTCCTTCCGGTTTGGTAAATGAAGTCGTTTTGGACATGATTTGAGTCAAACATTGGGAATATAAATCATGAATAACTTTTAAGTCATTGAGTTTGGAAATGTGAAAACTACATGAATAGATTTGTCTTGCAAAATACTTTCATAAAAGCATACACATGTTAGTTTTTAACAAGTATTTTTATAAAAATAAGAAGTCAAAGTTGTACTTTGGGGACCGTATCGCTGTCCTAAACGACTTCATTTACCAAACTGGAGGGAGTATACAAGAATTCATGGTATGGAGAAAAGAAGATGGTTAAGATGTGAGATCATTCATCAGAGAGGTCAAGGAAAAGGTAAAATGGGACTTTATATCAAAAGAGACCTTAGGAAACATTCGTTGCTAATAGGCTTACGTCTTACAGTCGATGCAGCTCTGATACCACTCTGTCACACCTGTTTTTCCAAAGAAAACCAAGTGCATAACTATATGCATGTCAGGATCAAGTTTCATGCATATAGTGAAATAAAAGTGAATACAGAAACAGTATCACGTAAAGAAAGAGGAAGATTATTAGAGTTTACGCTTAATCCTGGAAACGAAGGCTCCAAACATCACAGGCAGTCGACTGGGGGTTGCGTACGCCTAGCACCAGCACATCTTCAGAGCAGCTTCCTCCTTTTGAGCAACACTGTTTATAGCAAGGGTGAGCACTTGTCGTACTCAGCAAGTGTGGGGAAAGACATGAATGCAAAGGCTTTATAGTGGACTGGGCTATAAGCATTTAAGAAATTTTAGTTGGTCAAATTTTATTAGCACCTGATTACTAATAAAGTAAAAGTTTATACCAACCCGCATTAAGCATAAAGGTAAGAAATACGCCATAAGCCTATGGCCAGAATAACCAGAGAGCACGATTTAAGTCCATCTTCAAGTTTTAGTTATCATGTGAGGGTCCAGGCCTGTAACACCTTAACAATTCCATCACTAAATTATTTAGGCAACAAGTGTCTAGATTTAACTTTGTTTCTAAGGACATAATTAAATTATCAAATAAATTGGCTTTAAAATATTTAAATATCACTTAAATAAATTAGAAATAATAAGTGTCTGTGCATCATGATTTGAATGCATGGTTTCTTGTTTGATGGAAGTTTGAAAGTTTGAAAAACGAATATGAAAAGAGTTTGAAAAAAAAAGAAATCTCTTTCTCCCTCTCCTCTCTCCCTTTTCCTCCAGCCGGCCCAATTCCCTTCTCCTCCTCTCCACAGCCCGCGAACTTTCAGGCCGTCGACCTTTTTCCTCCCGCGTGCACAGGCCGGCCCAAGCTGGCCCAGCTCCGCTTCCCCGCCGGCCCAACACACCCCGTCTCCTTTTCTTTTGTTTCACTCGCTGACAGGTGGGGCCCGGAGGTCAGGGTCATCCCCAACCTCCGGCCGCAGGTCAGCCGCCCCCCCATCAAGCCGTCAGCCGTTACCGGCCGCCTCCCCCGCGCCCCTCGCCTTCAACCGACGCAATCGACCCCGGAATGAAGCTCTCCCTTCATTCCCCCTCTTCAATCGGCCGTTACCCTCCTTAATCCCCCTCCCCCCTTAATTCCCCATCAAGGGTCGCGGACATTGATGGATATGCCCGCCGGGAAGCCGCTTCCCCTTCTAACCCGAGCCTATATAAGCGCCCCCAAGGCACCTCCGCACCCCCCTTCGCACACTCCCAAGCTCTCACGCCTTCTCGTGCCCTCGTCGCCCTTGCCACCGAGTTGGAACGCCGGTCGCCGCGCCATTGCCGCCGCCCGAGCTCCCTCGTCGTCGGTGAAGCTCCCCAACCTCTCTCCTTCACTTCTTCGCGCCTGAGGCTCACACGTGTATCCATTCGAATCTGCAGGGTCCCTTGCGCCCCAATTGGGCCCGCCGTCGCCGCCCGTTGAAGTTCGGCCGCCGGCGTCGATCTTCGCCACCGTCGACTCCCTCGCCGTCCTTCCTTCCATCTAAGCTCCAGCGCGTGGTGAGAAAGCAAACCCCGCCCTTCTTTATTTCTTTATCGAGCCGCGCACCTCGCCGCCACTCGCCGACCGCTGGCCGTCCGCCCCCATGGACGTCGTACCTCGGTCGCCACCCTTTTCATCCGTGCAAGCGTGTGGTTGAGTTCGCAAGGTCCAAAGCTTCGCGTAGGTGTTTTCCCCACGCAAATCCGTGGTCGGGAGTACAATTTGGGTCGTCGCCGGCGACCCCGCCGCCGCGCGCCACCGCCGCCGGCGCAAGCGCCGCCTTCCGCCCACACGCGGGCGTGGCCGGCCGTCGGATCGGCCATCAACGGCCCCGATCCGTTGGACCCGTGGGTCAAACCCGCAAGTACCGGTCAACCGGGGTCGTTTTCTTTAAGAGACCCCCGGTTCTTTTAATTTCGCAGGCTGGTCCTTCCACCTCATAATACCCTTTCAATTCAGTCCTAAAATTCATGTTTAAGCCCCTGTCTCATTAGAATTTCATAGCCGAGGTCCTGAGTATCCTTTTTATGAGTTAGACCTTTTGTTTTTAAGCATAATTACATTTTAGCCCCTGTTTTCTTGCTATTAGGCCCTTGGAAAGTTTAATTTTTCACAGATTAGTCCATGTACCTTGTTTTTAGCGTATCTTCTCCGTTATAACTCCGTTTTTAGCATTCTAGCTGTCTATGCGATCGTCTCAGCGAGCCCGTCGTTTTAGTAGTGTGTTTGTAGTCTTTAGACTTGACTGGTGATCTGTTTTATTTATTGTATGCTTTATGTGTGACATCGTAGATATCGTGCCTGTTTCAACTGAGCCACCTCTCGGAGACGATCAGGAGCAGTTGTTTGAGGAAGAGGAAGATTTTGCTGTAGTTGAAGAAGGAAAGTGGTCTTCTCCCCCTGCATGTTCTATTTTTGTCCTATATAACTGCATTATAATTAAGTTTACTTTTATGATATCATTGCATTAATTTGACGGGAATACCTTTTTTAAGGACTTACCTAGATCTTTTACCCTGATCCTTGACCTAGCCCTTTTAAATAAACATTTTGGGTAGAAATTGCTAGATGCTCAACATGGGATGGATAAAGTGGTCTTTTATGGAAATGATCTATGTTTAATAATTAATGTTTTGGGTAATGCAAGAACACTTGAATTAATCGGAACATGGAGAACCACCCAAGAAAACATGCGCAACCACAGTGTCACATGGCGCTGACCTTAGCCGAGTAATTAGATGTGTGATCGTACTAGTGGCCCTTTTCCGAAAGGAGCAGAGGGGGGTCCGGGTTGCAGGGGTATAGCCCGGTCCTTTTGGGGTAGCAGCCTTTGCTAAGGTGCTGACTAGTAGGGAGGGTTATGGTCTGCCCTGATCTGTAACTATGCGGGTCGTTAGTCTTTTGCATGCCTTTGTAAAGGCTTCGTAGCATCCCTATGCAATCACACCTTGGAAGTGTGGTATGTGCTTGGCCAGCATCGCATGGTTGGGTTTAAAGTTCTTCGGAGCTTTTACGCGAACTGTGGGTACAGTGTGCAAACCTCTGCAGAGTGTAAAACTAATCGATTAGCCGTGCTCACGGTCATGAGCGGCTTGGACCTCACATGACTAATAAACTTAAAGATGAGAATAAATCGTGGTTTGGTGAAGCTCGATGAGCTTGGAGTTGTTTTGTATTAAAGTTTTCTTAAGTGGGTTGGTACGAACTTACACTTAGTAATTAGGCGTTCTTTAATTAAAAGTTGGCCAACATTAAAATGCTAACCGTTGCAAAACCATAGCCTACCTTGATAGCCTTTGCACTTTCCCCCACTTGCTGAGCTCCAACCATAAGTGTGCTCAGCCTTTCTTATCACTGTTCAGAGGAGAACTTTGGAGGAGAATTCTACGATGACTACGATGAGTTCTGAGGCTTGCGGACCCCCAGTCAAGTGCCTGTGGGAGCGGAAGACGAAGACTCGACAAGTAGTTATCGTTTTCCATTGTTAGAGGCCTTCGAGTCCCCCCATGAGTGTAATAAGTGGTTAAACTCTGAAATACGTTTAAATACTGTTAATGGTATTTCACTCATTTCGTCTATCATATGTGTGTAAACTGATCCTGGCGCACATATGAGATGCACTTGGTTTCTCTTCGGAAAACAGGTGTGACAGAGTGGTATCATAGCAGTGTTGATTGTAGGAACGCAACCTTAGTTAGAAATGGACGAAAATGAAGGACTCATGTTCTAGATCATCACATCATCTTTCAAAACAGTTTTGTTTTCGCATAAAAATCTAATTTGTTCTTGATTTCATTGTTGAAAACTGCATCATTTTGTTTTCTTCTATACTGAGTTCATTTTCTCTTAACAGATGGCCAGGACTCGTCAGACTGCCCGCAAGAGCACTGGTGGGTGTCTCCCTTTGGGACAGTTGGCTCCTCGTTACCCAGTAGCTTAGGTAAAGGCACAGCTTGAGGAGATACAGCAGGAAGTCGGAGATTATCCGGTACAGTTGCAGCCGGAGATGGTGGAACAGGGACACCAGGAGGTGCAGCTTCAACAGGATATTGAGGAAGATCCAGAGGAGGTTGTTTTCGAGGATGATGAGGCAGAAGAATAGCCACATCTGTATGATGGGGTTCTTCTAGAGGTTGATGCAAACGGGGATATAGTGATTCCACCAGTGGTTGAAGCAGGGCCAGAACCAGATGCTGTTGAAGAGGAAGAGCCTGCACAGGATGCTGCAGGCAATGATCCGGATGATTCAGGAGATGATTCCAGTAGCAGCGAAGACAGCTCCAGTGAGGAAGAAGAGAATGAGGATGAAAATGAAGAAGATGAAGATGTTGATATAGAGGGATTGGAGGATGACAATAGCGTCGTAGCAAACAATGGGGACAATAATGAAAATCAGGATGGCGGCAATGACAATAACAATGAGAATGGAGATGAGCAGGGTGATGAGCATAGATATCGCAGGGCTGAGTATCATGAGCACACCTATGTTGGTCCGGACAGTTTGTTTTGTGAGTTGTTGGAGGAATTGCTGCAGGATATAGAGCATTCAGTGAGGCCTTTGTACATCACCAGGCATTATGTGGAGCCTGGAATGAGGGACTATTACACTACAGAGGTTCACGTTAGAGTTACCATGGCACAGGGAGGTAGATGGAGGACTCGTACGATCCATCCTAGCACAACACACTTTGCTTCAGAGGCTGCTGCCGTCAACGATGCTGCTAGAAGGGCATTGTGGTCTGTCAGTAACACTTTCCGTGATCGTATCGAAGGCACAGACTTCCGGTTTGTTCCCAGCAAAGTTAGTGGCACTGAAAACACGGTGGTACCCATGGGTGACTTCTGAGACAGCCATGTGGACATACTTGACACGGATCTGGAGGGAGCAACAGCGGAGTTAGACATGACTCGTCGGGAGCTTCAAAAATGCACAAGCAAGGATAGCTCAGCTAGAAGCCTAGCTTGCAGGACAACAGTCGCCCGAGGAAGCAGAAGCATCTTGTCCCTCTCGTTCACCTCCATGCAAGAGACTTCGTTATGGCACTCCAGCAGCAACTACTCGTCTTCAGTAGGATAGGAATCTAGGAAATCCACCCTTTACATGTTTTTCGGTAGACGTTCCTGCGAGGACGAACGATTGTAATAAGTTGTTGCTTGAACCTTGTTTGATTTGGATCTTTGTGTGAGTGAGTTGTATTGTGGAGTGATGGCCACAAATGCAATAAGAAAAAAAATCTTGTTAAGATAATGGTTAGTCAGGGTTCGATTCCAAGTTGTCTTTTATCTTACCTATCGTACCAAATCAATCGCACAAAATCTGTTCGCGCAGCTCCCTGACAGCACAGTAATGTTTTAATCATAACATAAGCTACAGAATTCCGATTGACCTAAATCCAGTTGGGTTGGTTCACAAATTTTGTGGATCAATTTCTGTCAAAAATTCAGCACTGTAGGGTTAATAGACAGAGAGTTATAAACAGAACAATGGGGCTAACAGAATCTGTAAAATCATGCCAACACAGCTGTGGTGTTCGAATTTTATCTCAAGATGTGGAATTCCAAATGAGATGATTCCAGTGGGGTTAGTTTCATAATTTTGTCTTACACAGCCTGGTAAAATTTCATAATTTTTGGTAAAGGACATTATGAGTTACAATTGTTTTACCAAGATCAACCGAATCTGCCACAAAAATAGAATCATGCTGATCTCTTTATTCAAATTTACTTCTATATACAACAGTCCAATACTCTTGTCTGAAATGCCTTTCTCCAACAATCAGATGGTAAACACCAGGTCAGAAGGAGGACAGGACGTGTCACCCGTTGTTCGGGCACATATTGCTAATCAACAGAACCTAGTGCCACCTCCCCCTCCCAATCCCGCAATGGATCCCCGCTACTCAAAGCAATTCTTCATCGCCCGCATGCACCGATTCAAAACCTCACCGCCGCAGTGTAAAACATACAAGCCCAGCAAAATCAGCCGCAACCACCACACCACCACCACCTGCCTCAGAGACAAGCACAAGGAGTTCATGAGTCACCACCCACCTACCTACTCCCACTCAACCGATCCTCTGGATGCTTATGATTGGTTGAAAACTGTAACCAAAAAGCTGGAGAAAGCTCAGTGTACTGACCGTGAAATGGTCCTATACGCTTCTGGACGCTTGGAGGGACTAGCCTCAGATTGGTGGGAAGCTTATTCCGCCGCACACCATGCACCCAACACAATTACCTTGCAACAGTTCAGGGATGCTTTCCGTGCACATCACATTCCTGATGGGGTACTGAAGCTGAAACAAAGGGAGTTCCTTGCTCTGAAACAGGGCAATATGTCCGTGAATGAATATCTCGACAAATTTACTCAGCTGTCTTGCTACGCCCTAGGTGAGGTTAATACTGATCCGAAAAGACAGGAACGCTTTCTAGATGAACTGATTGGGCCACTGAATTACCAGCTTCAGAGCCATACTTTTCCAGACTTCGCTACCTTGTTGAACAAGGCAATTGGCTTGGAGAACAAGCGCAAAGAGCTCGGCGAGCAAAAGCGTAAGTTCCAATCCCAGGGACAGTCCAGCAGCAATACCCGTCCACGCTACAGCTTTCCACAGAACCCACAGTTCCGCTCTGGAGGACAGAGTGGAAAGTATCCTCAAAACATGCAGCTGCAGCGCTCATTCCAGTAGCCCCAATGCTTCAACCTACAAACTCCCCGCACTCCAAACTTCCAGCAAAACCGCCCAGCTCATACACCCGGTGCACCAGTGAGAAACACCACTCCTGTGCCACCCAATGGATGTTTCAAGTGCAGCGAGTTGGGACATTATGCTAATAACTGTCCTAAACACGGGATGCAGACTCCCCAGAGGAGCAATGTCCAGAAGGTTGGACAGTCATCAACTCCAATGCGCCCTGGAAATTTAAGCACTCCAGGCAGTAAGGCACAGCAGAACTGTGTGCGCAGCAAGGTGAACAACATGACTGTGGAGCAGGCGCAGGACGCTTTTGGGGTTGTGCTTGGTACGTTTCCTATCAACTCTGTACCTGCCACAGTACTGTTTGATTCGGGAGCTACGCATTCATTTATAACTGATCAGTTCGTAGCAAAGCATAATATGCCTGTGAGTCCAATGAAGAAACCATTACTTGTTAGTTCACCGGGCGGTGATATGAAAGCCAGTCATCTGTGCCCACAAGTAAATATTAAAATCATGGGGGTAGACTTTCCATCCAATCTGGTAGTCTTAAAATAATGGGGCATAGATGTGATCTTAGGGATGGACTGGTTAAGAAAGTATGATGGAGTTATCCAGTGTCGAGAGAAGTCAGTGCATTTGACTAGTCCACAAGGGGACAGAATAGAGTTTATTGCTACACCGTCACCTACTGGAAAAGAGATAGTGAATTCAATGAAAGGAAAGGTTCTGGAGGACATCAAAGTGGTGAATGAGTACCCAGATGTGTTTCCTGATGACTTACCAGGTATGCCACCTGACCGAGACATTGAATTCAGTATTGAACTCTTACCTGGCACCGCCCCTATATCTAAAAGACCGTATGGAATGGATGTTAAGGATCTGGCTGAACTAAAGAAACAAATAGAAGAATTGTTAAGTAAAGGGTTTATCCGTCCTAGTTCATCACCAAGGGGAGCCCCCACACTCTTCGTAGATAATAAGGATGGATCTAGGAGGATGTGTGTAGATTATCGATCTCTCAATGAGGTCACTATCAAAAATAAATATCCTTTACCCCGGATCGAGGATCTGTTCGATCAGATGAGAGGAGCGGAAGTTTTCTCTAAGATAGATCTACGATCTGGTTACCATCAGTTGAAGATTCGTATGGAGGATATTCCTAAGACAGCTTGCACATCAAGATATGGTTTGTATGAGTTTACAGTGATGTCTTTTGGATTGACCAACGCTCCAGCCTACTTTATGTATCTGATGAATAAGATTTTCATGGAGTATCTTGATAAGTTTGTGGTAGTGTTTATCGATGACATCCTAGTGTTTTCCCGGAATGAAGAAGAACATGAGGAACATCTGGGGTTAGAATTGCAGAAGCTTCGAGAACATCAGTTATATGCCAAGTTCAGTAAGTGTGACTTTTGGTTGAAGGAGGTCTCTTTTCTTGGGCACATCATCACTGATGGAGGGATTGCTGTGGATCCGAGTAAGGTTCAAGATGTGTTAAATTGGAAGCCACCTAAGAATGTACCGAAGATCAGAAGTTTTCTTGGATTAGCAGCATATTACCAACGGTTCATTGATGGGTTCTCGAAGATTGTGAAACCTCTCACGTCTTTGTTAGAGAAAGGAAAGGAATTCAATGGGATGACAAGTGCCAAGCTTGTTTTGAAGAATTGAAGAAGAAATTGACTACCGCCCCAGTGTTGATAATGTCAGATATACACAAAGGGTTTGATGTGTACTGTCATGCATCACGACAAGGTCTTGGATGTGTCCTGATGCAAGAAGGAAAAGTGGTAGCATATGCTTCTAGGCAGCTAAGAAAACATGAACAAAATTATCCTACTCGTGACCTAGAGTTGGCAGCTATAGTGCACGCACTGAAGATTTGGAGACACTATATGATTGGTAATTAAGTGTCAGATATTCACGGATCACAAAAGTTTAAAGTACATCTTTACTCAAAGAGATCTCAATCTCAGACAGTGTAGATGGTTAGAGTTGATTAAGGACTATGACTTGGATATACAGTATCATCCTGGAAAGGCCAACGTTGTAGCAGATGCTTTGAGTCGTAAAAGTCAAGAAAATATGTTAGTAGCTCGATTGATGCCTCAGGAACTATGTTGGGAAATGGCACAACTCAACCTAGGGATAGCTGCACGGAGTGAAAGCATGACCTTGGAAATTGAGTCAACTCTTGAACAAGAGATTAGAAAGGGGCAATTAAACGATGAAAAGATTAAGGAATATAAGAAGTTGATTGAATTAGGCAAAGTTCCGGAATTCAGAGAGGATGAACAAGGAACTATTTGGTTTAAGAACAGGATTTGTGTACTGGAAATCAAACACCTTCGTGAAACTATATTGAAAGAAGCACACGGTTCAACATTCTCAATACATCCAGGAAGTACTAAAATGTACCAAGATTTAAAGCAGAAGTATTGGTGGTACGGTATGAAGAAAGATGTTGCAGCCCACATTGCACTGTGTGATGTATGTCAGAGGGTAAAAGCAGAGCACCAAAGACCAGTGGGGTTGTTGTAACCATTGCGAGTACCTGAATGGAAGTGGGAAGAAATTGGTATGGATTTTGTAGTGGGGTTACCATGTACGTGTGATGGATATGACTCAATATGGGTTATAGTAGACAGATTAACTAAAGTTGCTCACTTTATACCAGTGAAGACCACGTACTCAGGAGCAAAGTTAGCAGAGCTATACATATCAAAGATAGTATGTTTGCATGGAGTTCCAAAGAAGATAGTTTCAGAACGAGGCACTTAGTTCACGTCGCGATTCTGGCAGAAACTACATGAGTCTATGGATGCAAAGTTGAATTTTAGCTCAGCATATCATCCACAGATAGATGGTCAGACTGAAAGGACAAATCAAATCTTAGAAGATATGTTAAGGGCATGTGCACTAAAACATGGCGGAAGTTGGGATAAGAGTTTGCCATACGCGGAGTTTGCTTACAATAATAGTTATCAAAGTAGTCTCAAAATGGCACCATTTGAGGCACTGTATGGAAGGAAGTGCATAACACCATTGTTTTAGAATCTGACAGGGGAAAGTCAACTCTTTGGACCAGAGATTATTAAAGAAGCTGAAAGACAGGTTGAGATAATTCGAGAGAATCTTAGAATTGCTCAATCTAGGCAAAGGAGTTATGCAGATCCTAAGAGAAGAGAGGTGAGTATTTGAAGTCGGAGACTATGCATATCTTAGAGTGCCACCTATCCGAGGTCTTCGAAGGTTTAATATCAGAGGGAAGTTATCACCCCGCTTTATCGGACCTTTTCAAGTCTTGGAAAGACGAGGTGAAGTAGCTTATCGATTGGAGTTACTCGAACGCTTGGCAGGTGTTCATGATGTGTTCCATGTAACACAATTGAAAAAGTGTTCCGGTGAGGTCAGAGTAGAGCATCTACCATTAGAGGAACTTGAGGTGAAGGATGATCTAACTTATAAAGAACGCCTAGTAAAAATCTTGGATATTTCAGAAAGGGCTACTCACAGCAGGGTCATTAGGATGTGCAAGGTGCAGTGGAGTCACCAGTCTGAGGATGAGGCTACTTGGGAAAGAGAGGATGAGCTTAAGGAAGAATTCCCTCAGTTGTTCTCTAATCTTCCTGAATCTCAGGACGAGATTCTCTTTAAGGGGGTAGGATTTGTAACACCTTCACAATTCCATCACTAAATTATTTAGGCAACAAATGTCTAGATTTAACTTTGTTTCTAAGGACATAATTAAAATATCAAATAAATTGGCTTTTAAAATATTTAAATATCACTTAAATAAATTAGAAATAATAAGTGCATGTGCATCATGATTTGAATGCATGGTTTCTTGTTTGATGGAAGTTTGAAAGTTTGAAAAACGAATTTGAAAAGAGTTTGAAAAAAATCTCTTTCTCCCTCTCCTCTCTCCCTTTTCCTCCAGCCGGCCCAATTCCCATCTCCTCCTCCCCTCCACAGCCCGCGAACTTTCAGGCCGTCGGCCTTTTTCCTCCCGCGTGCACAGGCCGGCCCAAGCTGGCCCAGCTCCGCTTCCCCGCCGGCCCAACGCACCCCCTCTCCTTTTCTTTTGTTTCACTCGCTGACAGGTGGGGGCCGGAGGTCAGGGTCATCCCCAACCTCCGACCGGGTGGGTCCCCCCCCCCCCATCAAGTCGTCCGCCGTTACCGGCTGCCTCCCCCTCGCCCCTCACCTTCAACCGACGCAATCAACCCCGCAATGAAGCTCTCCCTTCATTCCCCCTCTTCAATCGGCCGTTACCCTCCTTAATCCCCCCCTTAATTGCCCATCAAGGGCCGCGACCATTGATGGCCATGCCCGCCAGGAAGTCGCTTCCCCTTCTAACCCGAGCCTATACAAGCACCCCCAGGGCACCTCCGCATGCCCCTTCACACACTCCCAAGCTCTCACGCCTTCCCGTGCCCTCGTCGCCCTTGCCACCGAGTTGGAGCGCCGGCCGCCGCACCATTGCCGCCGCCCGAGCTCCCTCGTCGTCGATGAAGCTCCCTAACCTTTCTCCTTCACTTCTTCTTCGCACCTGAGGCTCACACGTTGAAGCGTCCCCTCATCAGAGGTGACTAAATGTGACACAAATACCAGTCCCAGAAGGCTGACAACACATTTATTACAACAGGTGGTTCAGTCCCTTACATCACGGCGGCATAGTGGGCATGGAAGCGCCAATGCCACGAGAAACAACACAAAAGCTAAAGACCAAACTACGATAGCGAAGGCTTCTAAGGCCTCATCAGAGTACCACGCCATGGAAGTTCTCTAGGGAGATCTTGAATCCACAGGCACGGTTGGGTGCAGGGCAGCGACCTACTGGACGCCTTCGGGAATGAAGTCAGGATCCTCCTCTGAAAAACAGTTAGTAAAGCAAGGGTGAGCACAAACGTACTCAACAAGTTCAACCCCACCCACGGAGGGGCTTATAAGCAGATCATGCACCGGATATATCAAGGATCGGGTTATGGTTCATTTGCAAACACTTTTACTCACGCAGGGGTTCACTTTCGAAAAGGTTTTCACAGACCATTTTTATAACCCAAGCAACCCAGTTGTTTTGAGAAAACCAAATTTGGGACTACCGGACTCCCCGTCCGCAGTAGCCCAGGCACACAGCCACACACTTTTCCAGAAAACAACTCACGCCATGAAAACATCCCAAACCCAAACACTAGTTTTGTGACTGTTGTGGCGATAGCCGAAGCTACCGTGCACAAACAATGAGAGAAAACAAAAGCTCAAGAACCAAAAACCAGAATACAAAACAAAGGATAGCCAAAATCTCTTTTCTCAACAGTAGATTTCTCAAAAGTCGATCCCCTTTACAAGTGCCGTTCGTCTCCATTTATAGGGAGGCGAACGGACTTTTTTACATTCCGAGAACACCCTCGTGTAAAACGAATCAAAACAGACTGTCCTAGGCTATTTCTGGGAAATCTCCAATTAGGCCTCCATGTAATCGGCGCTTCATGATGTCATGCCGCAAATCGCGGCGCCTTTCTTGTTGTCATCACGTGCGCCTGTCGGGAGAAACCATTCGATCTTTTGGAGATCCCCTTTTCTCCTGGCACCTTTCGTCACCTGAAACATGGAATCACATTCAACCTTGAAATCGTTAGATGTTAGAGACAACGAAACCCCCCAAGTGAATCCCAGGCCGAGGCTGCCTGGGTGAGCAAGATTCGCCTCTGGGGTTTCGTCGCGGAAGAAATCAATCAGCCAGACTGAAACCTAACACCCTGGGTTATTCTGAGCCCATTTCGCGGCTCCGTCGGCGACGAAGGGTATAAGTCGAAAGACGGATCCTGAAAGACAAAAATGGATTCAAGGGCTCCTAGGGTTTCGCTGCTGGGCCTTTCGCATAGAAACTTAGGCAACTGAAGACACTCTTTTATTTTTGGTAAACGAAAGGCTTGATTCTGAATCCCCCAACAGAAGCCCCTCGATGGCGAAGCGCTTGCCTCGGTGCAAACCTGAGCCAGCAAAACCCAGGGATCGAGAATCAAGGCGCAAGAAAACGTCTCCCCAGGCATCGGTTCCCGAGGGCCTCGCTTGAAATACCACAAATGCCCTTGAGGCGCTGCGTTTTACCGTTAGGTTCAAAATTTTTGACCGTTGCGTTTCACCCCCTATAAATAGATGGGGCCGACGCCGCTGTGAGCCTGCTGCCATTTTCATCCCTGCTTCTCTCTTTTGATTTTTCGTCTGGTCCTCTTGCCTTTGCCTCCCGCGAGTCGCTCCAGCGGAAGCCCGGTCGACTCGAGAGGTTAGTTTTCTCCCTGGCTTGAATACATGTTTTCATTTTTAAGCTTCCGGCTTTCTAAGAGATTTATACAGCTCGCGTCAGGCACCCTGATATAGTCGTGGAGGACGAAGGATCATCATCGAATCGTGGGAAGCAGGCGGCGCCGCCGGAAGCTACGGAGGCCATCGCAACGTCTTCCACCTCGTCGTCTAGCTCAGAGTCTGGTAAGATCTCTGGCCTGGATTGGTCTGCCAGCTCTTGTGAGAGTGGCAGTACTTCGTCCACCTCTAGTAGCGATGAAAATAGCAGTTCAAGTGGTGGGAGTTATGTCGAAATAATGCTGAGCGACACAGATGCTGGAAAACGTGATGCCAACGTGGAGGAGGGCGAAATAGGAGAGGATACTGATGCAGTTGTTGAAGAAGCTGCGGAAGGGTCTGGGGAGAATTTGACTGGGGTGAAAGCTGATCTCCGTGACTTAGCGAAAGCTCGAACCTGTTATCTTGGTCGATCTTTGATGACCCAAGCAAATTTGGATGCTCTGCGGTTGGAAGGCTGCTTTGAGCCCGGAACCTGTCAGTTACCTGGAAAGGAAACCACGCCGAAGCCCCGGAAGAATGAGAGCGTGGTTTTTTGGGATTTCTTTACCGCGGGGCTTCGACTGCCGGTGTCCAAGAAGTTTGCGGATATCTTGGCGCCTTACAATGTTCAGATCCACCAGCTGACGCCCAATTCCATTCCGCAAGTGTTGAAATTCCTTTGGGATTGTCGGACTTTTGCTGGTGACAATGATGTGGAGACTTTCGTTCGCCACTTTGAGATCCACTGGGCGAGGAAGCTTATAACTGTCGATGACGAAGAAAAGGAGGCTCAGTATGGCTGTTGCACCTTTCAGATGTGTCGTCCTGGCAAGAATCAAGCCTCGGTTGAATTAGCCCCAGCGTACAAGAACAAGTGGTCTGACCGATGGACCTCCTACTGGTTTTATGCTCCTATTGCAGTGGTGGGGCAAAATTCGAAGCAAGAAGAAGTAACAACATTTGACTTGGCGAGCCGCATGGTTGATTTGGAAGTCAAGCTGTCGCTGGAGTTGACGAAGGCTAGCCGCTCGTCAGCCAGCACAGATGCATTTTACCAGGCGACTTGCGTGATCACTACGCGGGACGCCCTTGAAGAATTTGTGGCTGCCGACATTTGGCCGTGCCAGCCCCGATGGGGATCATGGGCATTTAAGGTACAATGGCTGCCCGGGCTTGATCAAAACGTGTGAAGCCCCATATTCAACGTCAAACGACCCGCAGATAAAACCGACCACGAGGTTGTGGCTGAAGTTGAAAAGAAAGTTGTCCAAATGATTGGAAACTTCACCCACAAAAAATGGGAATGTGCCCAAAGGATTTTGAAACATCAGGGCCGGGTCAACCGTGTTTTTGATGAGATGGGTGTCACATACTCCCCTTGGCCAGTTCCCCCGACAGCCAGCAAGAAGATGCAGCCGCCGGGCAATATTGGATCTGAGCCTGTCGAAACCTCGCGAAAGAACAAGTCAAGCAAGACCGCTGTAACCGTGGATAATGTTGTGAAAAACACCAAAGCCCAAGACATCTTGGCCAAGCGGAAGGCGGATGCTGCTAAATCTACCTTGCCTCCGCTTGCAGAAAAATCTACAAAGTTGTTGAAAGTTAATGAGACCTTGGCTCGTCGCAAGGCTGAGGCGACGAAAGTGGCCGCGGCTGAGAGAGAAAAGAAGAAAGTTCATGACCCCTCCCCTGCTGGTGAAACAGATAAGAGAGTGGCTTCGAAGAAGAGGCCTTCGAAAGCTACATAGAGGGGATGACGTGTTACGATCAAAGAGAAGGGTCCCGACGAAGACGATCCCTCTGGGAAAAGGGCACGGACTGACCCAGTCGCAGAGACTGATGAGGACGTTGACATCCTGTCAACGCCTCAGATCCAACCTTGCACGAATTATCCACCCAAGGGGTCAGCTCGGAAATTGACGGAGGAGCCGTCGTCGGCAGGTCAGGCCGATCCTGAGGAGTTGGAGGCGTGCGAAGGCAGGGGAAAGCGCGTGGCAGAGATGATCCAAAAGGAGATTGCCATGGCCGACGCAGCCCCGAAGGAGCATGTGGCTGGCCTTGTAGACGTCATGGATGAGTCCAAGGACTTGTGCTACATCGATGACGACGCTACTCTGGCAGTGAAGGATTCGGAGGCTCCCCCTCCGCAGCCCCAAAGCGCTCCAGAGGGTGCTGCAGTGAATATGGGCGAAGGCTCGGGTGTGAAGGCCCAGGACCCAATCGACCTGGATGCTCCATAAGTTGAGGAGTTCGCGGCGCATGCGTCTCGTTCGCCGCCGCCGGTGTCAGATGATCTTTACCAGGCTGTGGTGAAAGCTACAGATGAAACTACACCGGTGCCGGCGATGACATCCAATGTTCTTCAGCTTGAAGACGCTGGTATGATACTTTTACTCAGATATAGTTTTTGATGTCTTTCGTTTTTGTGCTGATTTTAGCGGCCAAGACTCTAGTCACCTTGAGCACCAAGGACAAGGAGAAAAAGGCTCTTCAGCTTGAAGCAAACCCTTCGGCATCCAGGACAAGCCTTGCGTCTGCGCTAGGAGAACCTGGTATGAAACAGCGTCGATTGCTTCATTTATAGCATTTCGACTTGGTGCCTTCGCTATGATAGTCGTACGAAGGGGTCTGGATGAATAACATGATTGCTAAATTTTTGCAGATTTTGAGCGCTCCTTGGAAGGCTTAAGCGCTGATGATTTGATGAAGACCGTGTGCGCTTATCTTTCAAGGGGTGTCGTCGCTTGTCCGAAAGGTTTCGAGAGAGCGGCTGCGGAGGCCAAGACCTCCCATGAGAAGCAAAAACTTTTAGAGGACGAGAACCGGCGCCTGAAAGAAGAGAACGAGAGATTGAAACAAGAGTCTCGTCTACAGGCAGACCGGCGCACTAAGCAGCAGGAAGCTATGAATGCTTTGAAGAAGGAGCTGGAGTTGAGCCTAAAATGCTACGAGGAGTGTCGTGCTGAATTAAAAGACATGGTTACCCAGTATGATGCACATAATATCCTTTTGGAGGCCAATGCCAATCTCATCGCGGAACTGAAGAAGGTGAAGGGCGAGCTTGAAGATACTCTGGAGAAGAACAAAGCCTATTGCCACCAATGGGGGGCATATCTGGCGACACAGTATCGTCGGGCTCTGGAGAGTTTTGGTGCCGAAGCCCAGGACTTTAAAATTACTGATAATATCTCGAGCTTCGTGGAGTGGTTGCATAGCGAACTGAAGCTCCTGCCAGACACTATGAGCAAAATTGGAGATTATGGGGCAGCGACCTATTCTGAAATGCTACTTTATCTTCTCGAGCGACAGGGCTGTGACCATTTCAAAGCTTTCGGAAGTCGAAGCTTCGTATTCCCTTCACCCGACGAAGTGCCAGCCCCAAGCAAGGCGGTTGAGCTAATCAATAAGATCATTCTCCGTAACTTATGGGCTAAGAGTGGGCGAGCGCACGCTCGAAAGAAGGTTGTGGATCACTTGGCGAAGGTAGGCCTTTTCGGTTTGCTTTGACTAAGATCATATTTGTTGAGCAATCTTTGCACTGGTGCTTAATGCTTTCTTCCTTCTCATAGTTCTATTTTGGGCAGGCAAAACAGGCTCTGGAGCTTCGTGAGCATCGCGCAACCCATGGACCCGACGCAACTATGGGGCCGTATGGACCCTTTAGAGATTGGCCGCCGAAGACCAGCGACGACGCCGTCGACCAAGGAATCCCTGGAGCCCCTGTCCGCGAAGCGCCTGGAGTCGAAGGCGGCCTGGTGGATCCTGTGACTGGCGAAGCTTTGGCTCCCCTTCGTCACGAAGGATTGCCCCGGGACCCCGTCCCTGATCCGGCCAAGTAGTTCTAGGCTGAACCTGACTTGGCATATTGGCTGCTTAAACTTTTGACAATTGTAATGTAAATTCGTGTGTGTCGTGTTTGACGAACTGGATGCGAGAGCATGGCGCTGAATGTGTTGCCCGAAATTCTTTGCCGCACCAAGACTTTTGAATGTTTCGAACTAAAGTTTTCGCCGCTTTCGACTTATTATTTTCGGAAGAAAACGTCTTCCCCCCCTTCGGAAGCGGGGAAAAGTAGAGTTCATTTGTTTTACTTATACCCGTCGAATTGGTATGGTTTCGATTTTGCTGGCCTATGAGACTTTGAGCGACGTGGCATACTGAATTTATTCGCTTTTTCATTGCAGTTTTTTGTTAGAAACGAAACTAGCCTGCGATGCGACGCCTAGGTGTGAAACGCATTGCAGGACTAGAGGTTGTCTGCCCTTGTCAAATTTTACAGCTTTTGGGCTGTTTTTTGACAACACGTGCTCTTTTCTGGCTTAAGATAGGTTTGTCTTTATGGCGTTAAGTGTCGCTTGCGACGATCATTTTTACAAAAAATCAACGATTGCAGTGCCTTTGCTTAGGGTTCCTCGATTCGAGGCTGAATCGCTTTCGCACGTCTTTTTTGGACGGGCTGCTGTGAAAGCAGCTCTTTAATGGATTGATTCTTGTGAATCATCTTGACTGCACCACTTGTGGGTGGGCTACCCATGGGTAGCACTTTAATGCTCTCGCTTTCGGAGAGGGCTATTCGAAGATAGCACTTTAATTTATCCTCTTCTGGGATGGGCTATCTAAGATAGCACTTTATATCAAGGCTGCCTCGTTAAAAACCTCACACTCCAGGGTGGAGTCCTCCCTATGTGAGGAAAAGAGTACCCGCCTTGTTATTGAATTTAAAATGCGCGAAAGTAAAGACTGGAAAATGTAAAACTAGCTGAGTCCTCCGCACTTATAGTTCCGTGCGACGGACTCCTACTGAAACAAACTACGGGAAAAACTTGCACAAGTTGTCCACATTCCACGAATGTGGCAACTCCACGCCTGTCTCATCTTTGAGACGAAAGGTCCCATCTCGAACAGAGCTTGAGACCATGTATGGTCCTTCCCAAGCAAATTGGAACTTGCCTACGGCGTCGGCATTCTTCTTTCTTTTCAGGACGAAGTCTCCCACCTTAATGTCTTTGAGGGATACCTTCTTGTTTCTCCACCTTCTGGTTTCTTCTTGATACTTCAACAGGTTCTGAACTACGTCCAGCCTGTCGTTTTCCACGAGGTCCTTGTCGACTTCTTCGTTCTCGCAAGATCTTCCTGCCAAAACTCTAGCGCTTTTGTTGGCAAGCTCCTCAGGGCACATTGCTTCGGCCCCGTACAACAGCCTGAATGGGGTGAACTTGGTGGTTCTTGATTCTGTGGTATTATGCGACCAAATAACTCTTGATAGCTCATCCGCCCATTTTCCTTTCTTTTGCTCGAAGAGGCATTTCTTTATGGCTGAAAAAATTTGCCCGTTGGCCCTTTCTACTGCGTCGTTAGATTGAGGGTGGTACAGGACGCGAAGCAAAGCATTGTTCCAATGGATCGACAATACTCCCTGAAATCCTGGCAATCGTATTGCTTCCCGTTGTCAACGGTGAGCTCTCTGGGCACTCCAAATCTGCAGATGATTTGCTGCCAAAAGAATTTTTTGATGGTGGTTGAGGTGATGGTAGCGAGAGGTCTCGCCTCAATCCACTTGGTGAAATACTCGACTGCAACCACTGTGAACTTGAAGTTGCCTTGGGCTGTGGGAAGCGGCCCAACAATACCATTCCCCAGTGTTGCAACGGCCAAGTGGGCGTGATGAGCTGCAATGGAGCGCCAGGCCTTCGCTAATGCTTTGCTGCGAACTGGCAAGCTTTGCAAGTCCTGACGATGTGCTCAGCATCCGTTATCGCCATTGGCCAATAGAAACCTTGTCTGAAGCTTTTTCGGCCAGAGCTCTCGCTGCTATGTGCAATCCGCACATTCCTCCGTGAATTTCCTTCATAAGCTCGATGCCTTGGTCCTGGGAGATGCATTTTAGCAATGGTGCACACACTCCCAACTTGAACAGGGCGTCGTCCTTGAGGATGTAGCCCTTGGCCCGCGCTTGCATCCTTTTGAGGTCATGGGTTTCGATCGGCTCATAATGTCCACGAAGAAAAGCGATTATGGGAGCTCTCCAGTCCAGGCTAGCGATTGTGTTGACTGTGCTAGCGGCTGCTTATCTGGTCTTGTAGACGGGGCAGTCAGGATCTCAAAGAATACGGCTGGAGGCATCGCCTCCCCCTTGCAGCTTTCTTCGCGAGCTCGTCGGCTTCGCTGTTGTTTTTTCTGGGCAAGTGCTCAATGGTGAATCCCCAGAAATGTCTTCCCATTTTGTGCACCTCCGCGAGATACTTGACTAGCTCCGGCTCCCTGGCCTCGCTTTCTTTCTCCACATGGTCCTTGATGACCTTGGCGTCGCACTTGACCAGAAATTCGTCGGCCCCTAGGGCTCTCACCTTGAGGAGGCCAAAGCGGAAAGAAAAGCCTCGTACTCGGTGGTGTTGTTGGTGCACCTGTCAGATGGGTCTTTGTAGTCTAGCCTTGCGGCGTATCTTAGCTTGATACCTGTCGGCGAGGTGATGATGGCTGCGATGCCAGCACCTTTGCGCCCCCAGGCTCCGTCACATCTGATCTCCCAAACCGGCATCAGCTCTTCGTCAGCGGTAACACTGCTTGGTGAAGTCCAATCTATGATGAAGTCCGCTAAGACTTGGGACTTGATTGCCGACATCTTTCCAAAGTCTATTGTATGCTCGGACAACTCAGTTGCCCACTTGGCAATTCTAGACGAGGCCTCCTTGTTAATGAACGAATCATTTAAGGGTTGGTCCGTGAGCACGGTGACCTTGTGTGCCTCAAAATAATGCCTGAGCTTTCGCGTGGCCATGATCACTGCGTAGGCGATTTTCTCCAGCTCTGAATAAAGCAGCTTTGAGCCCGCCAAGGCTTCGGAGACGAAATAGACGAGACATTGAAGCTTCCCTTTTTCGGTCTCGACCTCTCGAACCAGAGCAGTGCTGACCGCAGCTTTTGAGGCGGCCACGTATAAGAGAAGTGGCTCCGACGGCGAGGGTGGTGATAGTATTGCCATTTTCTCGATGTAGTCCTTGAACTCGGCGAAGGCTTTGCTTTGCTCAGGGCCCCACTCAATCGTGCCCTTGCCCTTCAATGCTTTGAAGAACGGGAGGCTTCGCTCAGTAGATCTTGAAATGAATATGTTTAGAGCTGCCACTCGACCATTCAGTTTCTGAATGTCCTTCTTTGTCTTAGGCTCCTCCATTTCTCTGATTGCTCTAATATTGTCAGGGTTGGCTTCGATTCTTTTGGCGGAGATGAGGCATCCCAAAATTTTCTCTTTTGTGACCCCGAACACGCACTTCTCTGGGTTTAATTTCAAACTGGCCTGCCTCATGTTGGTGAAGGTCTCAGCCAAATCGCTTATGTGGCTGGCCCGGTTGGAACTCTTGACGATGTGGTCGTCGACGTAGGTCTGGATGTTCTTGCCAATCTGCGGCTTAAACACTGTCCCAGTCATTCTAGTGAATGTTGAGTCGGCATTTTTCAAACCTTCTGGCATTCAGACGAAGCAGAAGGTTCCAAAGGGTGTGATGAAACTGGTTTTTTCCGCATCCTCCTTCGCCATCCAACACCGGTGATATCCAGAGAAGCAATCTAACAGAGACATGATCGCGGCGTTGGCCGCAGTCCACAACCTGATCCATTCGTGGCAATGGATAATTGTCTTTTGGCGTGGCCTTGTTGAGATCAGTGAAATCAATACACATTCTCCATTTGCCATTCTTTTTCTTGACAGGCACCGTGTTGGCCAGCCACTTGGGGTACATGACCTCGCGGATAACGGTGGCGTCAAGCAGCCTTTGAACCTCTGACTTGACAGCTACTACCTTGTCATCGGACATCTTTCTTAGCTTCTGCTTTCGCGGCTTGACCGAGGGGTCGATGTTCAGCTTGTGTTCGATGAAGCTTCTATCCACGCCTATGAGATCCTTGGCGGACCAGGCGAACACATCTTTGTTCTTCTGGAGGAATTGAACTAGGTTTGCTTCCTCGTCAGCCAAAAGGTTGGAGCCAATGACGACGGTCTGATCCAGAACCATCGCATCCAGTAAGACCCGTTTGGTTTCGCAGTCCGGCTGCATGTTGACTTTCTCTCTGTCTGCTTTCGGCTGCTTTTCCACCTCATTGCTCTCGACCGCTTCATCGAGGGCGTGCACGTTTCGTTGGCCTGGGGTGTGGCCTCTCTCTAGGTTGCAGCCATCGTTTTGGTGACCCCAGATTGTTATGACCCCTAGCGTCGCCGGGATTTTGATGCAGAGATAAGCCTGGTGAATGATTGCCTCAAACTTGTTGAGGAACCATCTGCCCAAGATGCCATTGTAGGGATAGTACATCTCCACGACGTCGAAGGATAGGTATTCTGTTCTGGCGTTTTGGACTGTGCCGAAAGATACTAGGAGAACCACTTTGCCTAGCGCATGGATGACGCGCCCTCCGAAACCATACAAAGGTGTGTCTGGTGGTTGTAGCAGATCTCTGTTGAGCCCCATCTTGTCGAAGGCATCGGCAAAGATAATGTCAGCTGATGAACCGTTGTCCACCAGGAGCTTCCCCAGAGTCCAACTTGCTATGTTCGCTTCTATCACTAGAGCATCGTTGTGGGGGAAACCTTGCAACCTTACGTCCTCTTCTGAGAAGGTGATTGGGATGTGAGACCATCTTGTTTTCTCGACTCTTCCCTCCACACAGATGTTTCGCACCTCGCGAAAGTAGTGCTTCTGTTCCTTCTTGGTTTCGAACTCCAATGCGGAGCCCCTTGAAATAGGCATTATGGTTCCGACGGATGGTAGGGGATCGCTCTGGCCCTTAGGCTTGGCTGGCAATGGCGGAGCTGAGGGGCCTTTGTAAGGAGGAGGCGGAGGAGCAATGGGGTGTTGCTCGACGGGTCTGCGCTCAATGTTCTGAGCTTGGAAAGTTTGTGATTGACAAGGCGGAGGTTGGGGATAAGTGGAAAGTGGTGGCTGGAATTGAGGTGGCTGAAAAGGGTTGGCGAAAGAGTTTATCCCCAAGCTAGGGTTTTGCCATGCCGGAGCAGAATGGTTCACGGCACTCGCTCTCTTCTTTTTCTTCCTCTCCTCCTCGAGGATGGCTTCGAATCTTTTCTTGTCTGGACAATAATTCGAGTTGTGGTCATCGTTTTCCTTATGGAAAATACAATACCATTTTCTTTTCTCATTGTGGCCTCGGCCCCTGCCGCGACCCCTGCCTCTGCCTCCGCCTCTCCCGCCCCTGCGGCCTCCCCCTTGATTGGAGTGTGGTGGAGTAGGCAGGTTAGGGACCAGGCTCTGTGAATCAGCCTGTGGATTAGGGTTTTCCTGGGTGTTTTCGCCGTCCAGACCGAAAACGCCCCGAGAATTGGCGTGTGAGGCATTTTTGGGGTTGGGCCATTCCCTCTCACTGGGTTGGTTAGCTTTTGCAGACTTTTTCTGCTGCGATTGCTCTTCCATACACATCCTGAAGTCATTGTCTGAGCGACAATACTTCTCGAACTCTTCGTATAGGCGCTGGATTGTTCTGGGCCTTTCGCGCATGAGGTGCGAGCGAAACTGGGCGGCTCTCAGACCCACGATTGCAGCGTTAATGGCGACGGCGTCCAAAACATTTGGCGCTTGGGCTCTGAGATGCACGAATCTCCTGAAATAGTTTTGGAGAGGCTCCTTGTCCTTCTGTTTGCACGAGAAGAAGTCGCTCTCTGTGAGTTCTAGACGTTGGAAACCCTGGAAGTTTGAGAGAATCCGCTGCTTCAGATCATCCCATCTGTGAATTACACCTGGGCTTAGTAGAGAATACCACTGCGCTGCCGCCTCGTCAGCAGCAATGATGAAGGATTTCACCAGTACAGAGTCGTCACCACCAGCCGATAGAATAGCGGCTTCGTGGCTCATTAAGAATTGCCTTGGGTCAGATTGGCCCAAGAATCTGGGTAGTGGGACTGGCCTGTACGTTTGTGGCCATGGAGTGATCTGAATTTCTTGAGACAAGGTGGATTTGGGATCCCAAGATCTCGTGCGGATGGTATGAACGTCCTGGTGCGAAGGACCTGACTCGAAAGGGCTCACGGAGGGGTTGCGGCTGAAAGTGGTGTGCGGAGGGGGCTGGGTGAAAACTCAGTGCGCTCATTGAAGGTAGCCTGGTTGGGAACAGTGTACTCAGGTGAGGGTTGATTGAAACTTAAGGATTGCTTTGCTTTTAAGGCGCGCAGCTCCTCCTTCAAGCTGGCGATCTCTGCTTTTTGTTTTTGGATCTCAGCTTCGTGTTGTATTGCTAGGAGCCTCTTCTTGGTTCTAGCCAATTCTTCAGCCTCCCTGCGCAGTTTAGCCAACTCCGCCTCGTGTGCAGCACCAGATTCCGAGAGCGCCTCCCCCTGGGTGAGCAAGGTAGAGAGGTTCGGCTCTTCGTCGAGGGATGACGAAGCCCCTTTGGTAGAGTTGGCGGTAGTTCTCTTCTTCCTTGTGGTCATTCTGGGTTTGTTACTCGAGCCAAACACAAACGGTGGGCGCCAATTGTTGTGGCGATAGCCGAAGCTACCGTGCACAAGCAATGAGAGAAAACAAAAGCTCAAGAACCAAAAACCAGAATACAAAACAAAGGACAGACAAAAGCTCTTTTCTCAACAGTAGATTTCTGAAAAGTCGATCCCCTTTACAAGTGTCGTTCGTCTCCTTTTATAGGGAGGCGAATGGACTTTTTACATTCCGAGAACACCCTCGTGTAAAACAAATCAAAACAGAATGTCCTAGTCTATTTCCGGGAAATCTCCAATTAGGCCTCCACGTAATCGGCGCTTCATGATGTCATGCCGCAAATCGCGGCGCCTTTCTTGTTGTCATCACATGCGCCTGTCGGGAGAAACCATTCGATCTTTTGGAGATCCCCCTTTCGCCTGGCACCTTTCGTCACCTGAAACATGGAATCGCATTCAAACTTGAAATCGTTAGATGTTAGAGACAACGAAACCCCCCAAGCGAATCCTAGGCTGAGGCTGCCTGGGTGAGCAAGATTCGCCTCTGGGGTTTCGTCCCGGAAGAAATCAATCAGCCTGACCGAAACCCTAACGCCCTGGGTTATTCTGAGCCCATTTGGCGGCTCCACCGGCGACGAAGGGTATAAGTCGAAAGACAGATTCTGAAAGACAAAATTGGATTCAAGGGCTCCTAGGGTTTTGCTGCTGGGCCTTTCGCATAGAAACTTAGGCAACTGAAGACACTCTTTTATTTTTGGTAAACGAAAGGCTTGATTCCAAATCCCCCCAACAGTGACCACACCATGACTCGTCCAATACCGTGGACACGGCTATTCGAATAGGTTTTACACTCTGCAGAGGTTGTACAACTTTACCCACAAGTAGGGTACCGCCACACGAACACCTTAGTGCCAGTGCGGATCCTATCAAAGCCATTACCCACCTTAGCTAACCCTACGAGCCACCACGGAAGCAACCAAGGGGTTATCTCACATAACCAGGGCATACCTCACACAGAGCGTACCCCTACTCCTTGGTCTCCCGCCGCTCACCCGCACACCAGATGGCAAGTAGATTAACTAGTGGGGTTTATGCTAAGCCGTTGCCACATACAACGGTTGAGTGGTTGTACGATCATTGGGGTCAGGCGAGATGTCACGCAACTCGGTCCTTAATGAAAAGATGGACAACTCCCAACATGCTCAACCACACAGGTACAAGCTCACCCGTACTCCTGACACACACGTCCATCCCGTCTACCAAGTTATTTACTCATTTTCCGAAATATCCCATTCCCATTTTTAAAGCACTCACGCATTTTAAAGCAATCATTTAGGCCAAACAAAGGTCAATCGTAGCAATCAAGGGTGTCTATCCTACCATGTTTTTGCAGTAAAACAATATGCAATTCATAAAACGGGTATAGGGTTATGTTTATAAAACTGGGACCAAAGCATGCATCAAAGGGTGAGATTGAACTTGCCGTCTTCGAAGTCCTCGGGAAGTTCCGGCTCGGGGTTCGGGATCTCGGGCTCCTGCTCGCAGTACTCGGCTCCAAGCTCCGGCTCATGGTACCCTCCTTTGTTCACTCCGTCGGCTATAGCGCACACAAGCAAGCACGCAATCAATACAAACACACACACAATTTTACCGGCTGAGCTCAAGGAAAAGTAGGTAGATAAAATGGAGGAATAAATGTTATGCAGGGGGTTTGGATGATGGATCGGTGGAGGTATCCCCGGGACGGGCGTGATGAATTTTGGGCACGATTTGAATTAAAATTGCGCATGAAATGATGGTTTAATGGGGTGTTTAGGATTAATTATGAATTTAAGGTCCTATTAGTAATTAGGTTTGAAGGTCCTAATTATAATTTTTAAATAGAGTGAGGGTTTAACTTTAATAGCCTAAGGGCCTATTTGTAAAGGGCAGGGTTGTTTTGGTGGTGTGGCTTAAAGGATAGGGTCTGAATTGAAAGAAAGAGAGAGAGAATAGAGAGGAGGGAGGGGCTCGATGGGAGAAAGGGAAAAGGGCAGGAGGTACGGGCAAAACGCCCTTCTTCTACCTCCCTTCGATCCAAAAAAGAAGGGGGGCACGACCTGGCGGCCGGCCGGCAAGGCGCTCGCCGGCGGCCCCATGCTCGGCGACGGCCGGAAATTGGGGCAAAACGGAGAGGGTGGCAAGGGAAATCGATCCCCATGCTCACCTTGTGCTAGTCTTGCTCGCAGGGGCTGCTCCACGGGCGGGGCAGACTGGAGATGGCGACGTTCGGGACAGCGGCGCTCCGGTGTGCAAGAGGGAGGAGAGCTTGGTCGTGGTGGTGCGGGGTGGACCGGGGAGCGGTCGGCCCCTATTTATAGGTGGAGTAAGGTGGTTTGGGCGGCCGATTTTTCGAGCTCGAGGAGCTTCTATGGCCGGTAATGGCGGTTCGGGAAATATCCCGGCGTGGACTCCGGCCGGCGGAATTCGCAGTCAATCAAGCGTTGTGGGATTGGACCCGTCGTGTAGGCGAGCTGGCCATGGCCGCGGAGGGGGGAGCGGCGATGCGGTGCGGTGGTGTTGGAGGGGACGGCTCGGGCAGAGCCTTTAAGGCAGCCGCGGTCGTCGGGTGTCAGGGGGGTCGCGTCGCGGCGCTTGACAGATGGCTCGGGCGGAGGTCACCGCAGCGGCGCGGGGCCGGGGTGGCGTGCCGCGCCGGGCGAGCCGCCCGAGCGTGCGGCCGGGCCGGGCGCGGGCCGGGAGGAGGGGGCGGGCCGGACCGCGGGGAAGGAGAAAGGAGGAGGGAGAAGAAGGAAGGAAAAAGAAAGGAGGAAAGGGAAAAAAGGAAAAAGAGAAAAGAAAAATAGGGGAAAAGGAAAATAGGAGAAGAAAAATTGTTGACGTAAAATCAGCGCCTCACGCCAAGCACACAGCAAGCCAAACGAAGTTGGCTTAACACACGTGCCGAATCCAAAGCATGCCAGTCAATTTTCCTGAAACTGACAAAGGATGAAAAGCAGTTAGATAAAACTTGGAACTTGCCGGGTGGTACCAGACAGTTCCGTATTTACGGCTACAAAGCCAATTAAAATGACATATAGCTACAACAAGCTATCTATCAGCAATTTGAATATCATTCGGGGACTCTAAAACATAAAACCATGATATAGCCGAATGCATGACGTAGGCATGACGAAAGATCGGTCTTTGTCTAAATAAAATTGCATGCACGTGATCATGACCGATTTTCGAGGATAAATTACAATAAAATAAATAAAGGGTGAAGCATGATTATAAATTTGCAATGAACATGCATGCGTAGGCCAAAAGCACTAGTCTACCGCATGTCTAGGTACTTTCAAACCCGTCGAGCGTGACACCAAACAAGTTAATCCACCGCATGATACAACTTGTTTGAAGCCACACTACCAACCAAGAATAGATCAATCCACCGCATGATACAATCTAAATATGGAAGGCTAAAAGCATACATTATTTAAAACGAACTTATCAACACGTTCCACTCGTGGCAAGATTGCCGAATACAGCTGTACAGTCAATTCGGGTTCCGTGGAGAAGGAGCAAACTATGCTAGATCAACACGCTTGAACCCACAACACGTGACAATCTAGATTGATTCGGGTTCGGCTATTAAAGAGCACGTGATCCATACACCACATTGAGTTAAAGGTTTGAATACACATCATATGGATCGTAAAACAAGATAAAGCCGAATCTAATCAATCTAAAATGGGCAAAAGAGTGTTACATGAATTAAACATAAAAGAGTAAAATTCAAAGCAACACATGGTAACTTAATGAATCTATTAGATCTTGCCAAATCTAATAGAGCCGATAACTAGCTCCAAGCTAGATCTTAGCCTACCGCATGGCTCATGATCTAACAAGAAACCCTCTTGATCCAAGCTTAAATCCACCGCATGATACTAAGCATGGTAACTAGACTGCATGCATCATGTGCTAAATCCACTGCATGATACTAGACATGATACAAGGTTGTCGGTACTTACGGAGGTCGACGGATCGATGGCTCCTCTCGAAGAACTCGACGACTCGACTAAAGGACTCCAAGGTTGGAACAGGGCCGGTTTGTTGTGAAATTGTTCGATCCCTATTACAAACACTAAGGTTTTATATTTATACCCCTGTCCTAACACGACTCCTAGTCGACCACGAGTACAACATTTACTGCTTAAATTAATACCCCCGACGCCAATGTCCGTATTGCACCCATCATCAATTCGTCCCTTCCTTATATTCAGGCCACGTCATCATGTATTCCCGAACATTTCCTTTTCCAAGCACAAAACAGCCCTTTTCCCGAATGATGGCATGCTACCGACCGTAGGTACCTTTACCGAATGCTTTGAGGAAAATTTCCTGTCGTATGGTGTTTCTTTACCAAACTCGGCCCACAAGTCAATCTCTTTCCTGTACCAATTTTTGGTGTTAACAAAAATAGAAAAAGAAGGGATTTAGAAAATTAGGAAAAATCTTAGGAAGTCTGGAGGGAGGAGGAAAGGGATTTTTGCGGGGTTTTCCGGCTTCGGGCATCAGCGTGATTTTCGGGACGGCGGTGATGGCGAGGCGGACCGACCGGCGGGACCGCGGCGTGCGCGGGATTCCTAGCGTGGTGGCCGACCGCGGTGCCGGGGCGCACGCGATGGGCGGCGGCCCGGTGCGGACGGTGCCGGCGGGATTCGCGGCACGCGCGCCGAGGGTGAGAGGGGGAAGACGTCCGGGGTTCCGAAGGGGGTAAATGAGCTCAGCTGGAAAGTTTTGAAAACACGCGTGATTTATTAGGTGATTTATTAGGAGCTAAAAATGTGGGCGTTACACACGTGTATCCATTCGAATCTGCAGGGTCCCTTGCGCCCCAATCGGGCTCGCCGTCACCGCCCGTTGAAGTTCGGCCGTCGGCGCCGATCTCCGCCACCGTCGACTCCCTCGCCATCCTTCCTTCCATCTAAGCTCCAGCGCGTGGTGAGAAAGCAAACCCCGCCCTTCTTCATTTCTTTACCGAGTCGCGCACCTCGCCGCCACTCGCCGACCGCCGGTCGTCCGCCCCCATGGACGCCGTACCTCGGTCGCCACCCTTTTCACCCGTGCAAGCGAGTGGTTGAGTTCGCAAGGTCCAAAGCTTCACGTAGGTGTTTTCCCCGTGCAAATCTGTGGCCGGGAGCGCAATTTGGGTCGTCGCCGGCGACCCCGCCGCCGTGCGCCACCGCCGCCGCGCAAGCGCCGCCTCCCAGCCGCACGCGGGCGTGGCTGGCCGTCGGATCGGCCATCAACGGCCCCAATCTGTTGGACCCGCGAGTCAAACCCGCAAGTACCGGTCAACCGGGGTCATTTTCTTTAAGAGACCCCTGGTTATTTTAATTTCGCAGGCCGGTCCTTCCACTTCATAAGACCCTTTCAATTCAGTCCTAAAATTCATGTTTAAGCCCCTGTCTCATTAGAATTTCGTACCTGAGGTCCTGAGTATCCTTTTTATGAGTTAGACCTTCTATTTTTAAGCATAATTACGTTTTAACCCCTGTTTTCTTGCTATTAGGCCCCTGAAAAGTTTAGTTTTTCACAGATTAGTCCCTGTACCTTGTTTTTAGCGTATCTTCTCCGTTATAACTCCGTTTTTAGCATTCTAGCTGTCTACGGGATCGTCTCAGTGAGCCCGTTGTTTTAGTAGTGTGTTTGTAGTCTTTAGACTTGACTAGTGATCTGTTTTATTTATTGTATGCTTTATGTGTGACATTGTAGATATCGTGCATGTTTCAACTGAGCCACCTCTCGGAGACGATCAGGAGCAGTTGTTTGAGGAAGAGGAAGATTTTCCTGTAGTTGAAGAAGGCAAGTGGTCTTCTCCCCCTACATGTTCTATTTTTGTCCTATATAACTGCATTATAATTAAGTTTAATTTTATGATATCATTGCATTAATTTGACGGGAATACCTTTTTAAGGACTTACCTAGATCTTTTACCCTGATCCTTGACCTAGCCCTTTTAAATAAACGTTTTAGGTAGAAATTGCTAGTTGCTCAACATGGGATGGATAAATTGGTATTTTATGGAAATGATCTATGTTTAATAATTAATGTTTTGGGTAATGCAAGAACACATGAATTAATCGGAACATGGAGAACCACCCAAGAAAACATGCACAACCACAGTGTCACATGGCTCTAACCTTAGCTGAGTAATTAGGTGTGTGATTGTACTAGTGGCCCTTTTCCGAAAGGAGCAGAGGGGGGTCCGGTTGCAGGGGTATAGCCCGGTCCTTCTGGGGTAGCAACCTTTGCTAAGGTGCTGACTAGTAGGGAGGGTTATGGTCTGCCCTGATATGTAACTATGCGGGTCGTTAGTCTTTTGCATGCCTTTGTAAAGGCTTCATAGCGTCCCTATGCAATCACACCTCAGAAGTGTGGTATGGTGCTTGGCCAGCATCGCATGGTTGGGTTTAAAGTTCTTCGGAGCTTTTACGCGAACTGTGGGTACAGTGTGCAAATCTCTGCAGAGTGTAAAATTGATCGATCAGCCGTGCTCACGGTCATGAGCGGCTTGGACCCTCACATGACTAATAAACTTAAAGATGAGAATAAATCGTGGTTTGGTGAAGCTCGATGAGCTTGGAGTTGTTTTGTATTAAAGTTTTCTTAAGTGGGTTGGTACGAACTTACAATTAGTAATCAGGCGTTCTTTAATTAAAAGTTGACCAACATTAAAATGCTAACCGCTGCAAAAACATAGCCTACCTTGATAGCCTTTGCATTTTCCCCCACTTGCTGAGCTCCAACCATAAGTGTGCTCAGCCTTTCTTATCGCTGTTCAGAGGAGAACTTTGGAGGAGAATTCTACGATGACTACGATGAGTTCTGAGGCTTGCGGACCCCCAGTCAAGTGCCTGTGGGAGCGGAAGACGAGGACTCGACGAGTAGCTATCGTTTTCCGTTGTTAGAGACCTTCGAGTCTCCCGCATGAGTGTAATAAGTGGTTAAACTCTGAAATACGTTTAAATACTGTTAATGATATTTCACTCATTTCGTCTATCATATGTGTGTAAACTGATCCTGGCGCACATATGAGATGCACTTGGTTTCTCTTCGGAAAACAGGTGTGACAAGGCCGCTCTTGACCGTGAGCATGACAAATCGATTAGTTTTACACTTTGCAAAGGTTGTACATCTTTACCCACAAGTCGCGTAAAAGTTCCGAAGAACTTTAGACCCAACCATGCGGTGCTAGCTAGGCACCATACCACACTACCGAGGTGTGATTGCATAGGGACGCTACGAGGATGTTACAAAGATCCCCAGGTGCAGGCTGCCCGCTAGGTTACCTGATCAATGCAGCGTATAAAGCTCCCTGGCGAGTACCGTGTCTTAGCCAAGCCCAACTCCTCGCCAGAGCAGGTCTATACGCCATCTACCGTCAGCCCCCAACCCCTTTCAGGTAAAGCATACCTAACACCTAGTTCTCTAATTATTAAGCCAAGACAGAGCCATATGTCTTGTGGTTGTACTGTTTTCCTGGGTGGTTCTCCATGTTCCGATAAATTCATATGATCTTGTAATTAAGCAAGCAAAGATATAACATAAAGGTAAATCATGTTCATCATTAATGTTCATTAAAACCTCCATAACCCAAGTAGAGCAACTAAGCATAGCTACCCAACATAAAGGAAAACCCAGTTGATCAAGGCACATGATAAACAATACTAGTCAAACCTTAAACATGGGTCCCATCATATTAAATGCAGGCATATGCAAAGTGATTAAATATAGTTCTTAGGACAAAAATCAAGGACACACTTGCCTTTACCAGAGGGTAGTTGCTCAGAATCTTCAACTTCAAGCTCTTCCAAACTTCTCGAACGACATTCACTCTAAGCGCATCAATCATCGGGCACAAACATACACAAAGCAAACAAATAAGCATATACTAAGAACAAAGCACCAATCAAAAGAAAACTTTAAAAGAACGCACTAAAGGATAGGCTCGATTAGATGGATCACTAAAGAACACAAAGTGTGCTCAGAAGGGAAAGGCTTGGTTAGCTTTAAAGAGATGGTTGTGGAAGATTGAGCAAGAACCGGAAAGATCACACTGAGATAGAGATTGGTAGAGAACGTCTATCGAATGATTTGTGCATATGTGGAACACAAAAGACTATGTTCTAGATTTATTTTAATTAACAAAATATATGTAAGGATATTTCATAAATAAAATACCCGATGTTGGAATTAAAGCAAATTAAACTTTATTTACAAAACCGGTGTAAAGAACTAGTCAAGTTTTATCTATAAAGATTCATATATGAATTAACCAATTAAACATTTAATTTAGAAAAACTAAACTATATGAACAATCTAAATGAAACTTTGTAATTCGAGTAGATCATATTATTAAAAACATTATGGAATTGACATTAACAATGCTAACATTTATTATAAAAGCCGATGTAAAAGCCTAATCAAATTTTAATTAGAAAAGATTAATTAACTATTAAACAAATTAACATTTGGTTTAAGAAAACCGAGATAAAGATCTAATTAGATTTTATATATAAAAGCATGTGATATAATTATTAATCAAATTAACATTAATTATGAGAAACGGTGTGTAGCACTATATTGCTTTTAGTTATAAAATGCATGTATAACTAACCCTTAATCAAAATTTAATATTAAATTAATTTTCAGAAAGAAAACATGAAGAAACTCTCCACTAACACGTACTTCGCATAATTATGGACCTAACGCAACTTGAATGAATTAAAACAGAGCTAAAACGTGGAAGATATGGATTAAACAAGATTGGAAGGACCTATACACGATTATCTATAGATTTTAGGGGCTAGCAAAGAAGAAACCTGAGACTAGGGATGGCAGCGGGTGTGAAACCTGGTGGGGGGCACAAGAACACACCCGCGCCCGCTAGGGTTGAAACCACCCGTCACCCGCACCCAGCACCCGTGTCGGGTTTGAAATTTCCCCACACCCGCCACCCGCATGGGTAACGGGTATCCATCGGGTAACCCACACCCGCCAACACATGTGGCTCCTCGCTCGCACGGTCGCATCACATCCTGCCTCCACACCGCTGCCGCTCCCCAATCTCGGTGCCCCGCCGCCGCCACCACCTCGCCGCCCCCGCCGCCGCACGAAGGAGCAGGGGAGTCAGGCCACACGCCGTACGCAGGGGAGCAGCCGCCAAGAGCGACTGCAAGCCAGGCCGCAGGCCCTCCCGCCGCACCCAGAGGAGCAGGCCGCCGGGGGCGCTGACCGCCTCACTTCGTCGTCGTCGAGATTTTGTTGCAGCTCTGGGGAGTGGTCCGAGTGGAGTGAGGGGCTGCTGGGTGCCAAGATCTGGGCGAGCACCAGCTTGGGCGGGTGTGCGGATGCAGGTTGCAGGGAGATCTGCGAGCCTTGCATGTGCAGGGGTGGCGGCGGGTGGGTGGTGAGAATGGGATGGGGCTGAATGGGTGCTAGGGTTTAGAAATTAGAATGGTTTATATACCACATACTTCAACACATTGACCCACATGTCATACTCAAATGGGGACCCATCGGGTAATGGGTATGGGGTACAGTAGAATACACCCGCACCTGCTTCACCCGATGGGTGAGGAAATCACCCATTAACGTACCCGTGGGGGGCAAAATCCCCCATACCCGCACCCTAATAGGGTTTTTACCCACGGGTTAGCGGGTCGCGGGTCCCCATTGCCATCCCTACCCGAGACACAACAAACAGTGCTCGTGAATAGATCTAAAATCAGGGTTAGATCTATAAAAGGGTGTTGGTTGGATCTCTGTGCAGAAACCTAATAGATCTAGGGAGTTATCTGTGAAAAGAGCTAGACACGAGAAAGTATCTAAAGATTACAAGAGATCACAGGGATGTAAACGCAAAACGACCAAATCTTCATCTCCTTCCTCTGGCCTTTGACCGGCGGCGGACAGGACTCTGGTCGATGGAGTCGTCGGCGCCCTGGGCGGTCTCCGGCTCGGCCGAGGCGTGGAATAGAGAGGGGAGGTGAAGGGGATTTAGGGGTGATGCTCACCGGCGGAGGAGAGGGGCGGGAGCGCCGGAATCCGCCGGCGGCGGAGTTGGCGGCCGGCTCGGGCTTCCATGTGCGGCGGCGCGGACCGCCGCGGGTGCAAGGCGGGGGCGGTGGCGGTGAGCTAGGGCGAGGCGCGTGGGAGGCTCGGTCGCGGCTTTATAGGGGGCGCAGGGCATGGGCGCCTAGCCGTGGCGCGCACGTCAAGAAGGCGGCGGCGGTCATAGCTGTAGTAGCCGGATGGGCTCCGTTGGGCCTGACGGGCCAGAGCGGATTGGGGCGAGCTGGGTCGGGCCTACGGGCTCAGCCCAGAATGGAGAGGAGGAGTTTTTTTAATTTCCAGAAGTCATTTTCTCGTGCAAAGATAAATCTAGAAAAATCTAGATAATTCATTTAAAGCACGAAAAATACTCTGAAAATCCAAAATTCCAGGAAAATTCCCAGAGACGCATTGGGACATGAACAATCCAAATAAAGTATTTGGAGCTCATGAAAAAGATTTCAGAGCATTCTAATAAATAGAAATAGCTCAAGAAAATGAGAATAAATTCCAGAAAAATCCGGAAAATTCTCAGAAAGGTTTGGACAGCTCCTAAACGCATTTTTGAAACCTTTTGCACTCAAGAAGCACCAAGATGCATCGGCATGAATGCAACACACACAACTTTTATTTATTTCAGAAAATCAAACAAGGATTTTCCTATACTATATTTCTTGTAAAGAAAAAATAAATGTTGGAAAAATTTTAAAATTATGAGAAAATCGTTATTTAATTATTCTCTCTATTCACATCCTGAAATTGGAAATTTCAGGGTGTGACAAATGGTGACTTCAGGAATCTCCAAATCTGATGCATGGGTATCTGATGCATGAGTGCTCAAACCTTCAGATGTGCTCATAGGGGTAGTGTTTGTGCACGTGTGTTCATAAGGATGAGTGTTTGCATGTTGCGAACGCCTATGTTCTACTGTGTAATAAAAAAAGTGTCAGGCTACCTGCCGAACGTTAGGAAGGAAACCGTGGTCTTGTGAAACGGAGTTGAGCATAGTAGTACACCCACCACACCTTAGGCTGGACCACGACAGGGATGCATCTCGTGTTCCGACCTGCAGCTAGCTCCTAGCTCCTAGCTCCTCCACGTTGTTCGTATTCCGTCAATTCGTTTGGCTGGTGGCTGATGGCTGGTGTTGGTTTGTTATGAGAGAAAAGTACTGCTGGATGGTTGTTGGTGACTGATTTGTTCTGAGAAAAAAAGTACTGTTGACTGGTGGCCGATAAGCCAAGCCAACATGGCGATTGTACAGCTCCGGCCGATCACCATCACGGGCTCAGGTTGAAAACAGGACTATCGATAGCAACCTCCGACCGTATTCGGCGACTTGTTGCGCGTCGCGTCTTGGTGCGTACGGAGTACGTACATGACAACGAACAGCGCGCAAGGTTGCTGTCACTCACGTACGATCGCTAGCTACACGCCCCCTGCAACGCAAGGTGCGCGGCGACTAACAACTCCGGCCAACAGCAACCGCGCGCGCGCGCAGCCACGCGGAGGATAATTTTTTAATATTAACCTTTTTTTAAAAAAAAATTTATAAATAACCCCGGGCAACATTTTTTGCACCGGGTAACCCCTGCCGCGCCACATGCGGCGGCGCGGCGGCCCCCGCCACGCCGGCCGGCCGCGCGCGCGCGCGCGGGCGTGGGCCCGGGCTTGCCGCGCCACATGCGGCGGCGCGGCGGGGCTGCCGCGACACCGCGCCCGGCGCGGCAGCCGCCGGGTCAAGGGGGTCCGCGCGGCCCCCTTCTTCCTCCTCCTCCTCTCCCCTTTCTCTCCGCCCCGAGCCGCCCCGCGCGCGAGCACCGCCGCCGGCCGCCGCCCCCCTTCTATCCGGCGATTTGTGGCGTGGATAGTGTGGGAAATCGATCCTTGTATCCTTGGAAGGTATTGCCCTTATTTAATCTCAGTTTTAGCACTTAATTTTGCCGTATTTTGCATGTATAGGTGAGCTAGGGTTTGACAATAATTTGAAATTGTGATGTGTTAGATGTTGGGTGTGTTGAAAGTTATGGTTTAGGAAGTTTCATTAGACAATGTGCCATCTATTGATATGTTGAAAATACGTTTCTTTACTACATGCTTTAATGTATGTTTGCTTTACTACATGCTTAATACAATGTTGCAAATATGTTGAAAGTGATTGTTCATTTTGATATCATTGGTTGCAGGATTAGTAGACATGAGCCACCAAAACCCACGTTACTGTGCCATGATTAGGGGTAAAGGAAGTTTTCCCGAAGAGTGGGATGAAAACGGTCCTGTGCCTCGAGCTATCCCCGTACCCAATTGTTTATGTGGTGTGCCGGCTTATGTGAAACAATTTAGGTGTGCCAGGACTGCGGGTAGAGCATTCTACTGTTGTTGGATTAGGGAAGCACCACCCCCGGCAGCCTCCTTGTTATTTTTTGCAAGTGGATAGATGGGCCCGACAAGTTTGATCCTAGGATACGTCTCTTCCCGTATGCCGGTCATGTCTTGAAGCCATATCATGAGTTTCAACGATGGGTTCCTCCTCCACCTAATCCTCCACCGATGACTTATGAGGAGAAGCAGTTGGCCGCCATTGAGCGAGTTAACAACCCTCCCCAGTGTGTGATTGTGGAGTGCGTGCGTATCTTCAACGACCAAACATTGAGGCCCCAAATAAGTTTACACCATTCTTTCGTTGCTCCCTAAAGAATGTTGTAAGTAAAAAGCATATCCTTGTTATCATTTAAGTTTTATAAATGTCCATGACTCATTGCTATTAATGGTTGTTCTGCATTTCAGAGTGGGTGGCCTAGGTGTGACTTCAATGAATACATACATGGACCAAGATCGGAGTGGCCAACCGAATCAAGTGAAAGAGTTCGAGTCCGGACGAAGGCTTGGCCTTGCCTTAGCTATCCACCTTCACGGTGCAAGTGTGGCATAGTAGCCACGGAAGGTGTTGTGCCATCTGAGCTCGGTTTTGGAATGTTTTGTGGCAATGCATATGGAGACTTTTGGGTGAGCATGATGTGAACTTCTTTGATTTAGGTAGCACTACCGTTGTGGTTGTCCTCATTTTGATTTAACTTTGTATGATACAGTCTTATATTTTGCAGGAGGGGCGGACTTGTGATTGGGAGCAATTTCTTGGTCGTCGTGAGTTAATGTTAGAGTTGGGACGAACTTCGAACTCCGGGAGGAGGTTTAAACTCGAATCTATTAAAAACAAGATAAGAGCAAAATATGGTGTGCCCTTACCGGAAGAGGAGGATCTAAGTGGTCCAATTTGTGATGAGATGGTTCGTGAAACCGGAGTGGAGCTAGAATTTGTAGTTGGTTACGCCAACTACGAGAAAGTTGTGGCATATTGGCGTTGTAACGGGGAGAAGTTCTTAGAACGGGGGATACGTCCGTTGACCGCAAAGGAGAAGAGTGAGAAGAAGAGGAAAAAGGAAGAGGAGTGGAAGGCATTGATGGATAGGTCCAGGGATAGGTCGAGGGATTAAGCGGCTAGAAAGGCAAGAGGCCGACAAAGAAAGGTAAGAGGATTGTGGGAGGATGATGAATGGTGGTCAAGTGTCAGTTGCATGTGTTGCATTGTAATATTTTTTTCAATGAACTAGTGTGTTTGGTAGTTTTGTGTTAAGTGAACACTTTGTTATGTGATGTAGTTGATGATGAATGGTCCTTAAGAATCAGTTGTATGTGTTGTATTGAACAATTTTTTCAATGAAAAAATGTGTTTGGTTGTGTTGCATGCGAATTTATTAATGGAGCAGAAGATTAGAAAAATAAAAAATTTAGGAATAATAGTTCCATTATTACAACACATTCGAGATGTAGTTTTCTTGGAACAATATAACACTACCATGATGTAAACGAAATAGTAGCTCAAATATTACAACACCGCATGGTCGAAGACAACGACCTCATACAAAGTTCCAATATTTAGCCATCCTTATGATGTGATGACGAAGGTTTATCTTTCTTGGTACCTTTTTTAGTTGGTGGATTAGGAGCGAGACGGGTTTGCTTCAGGACCGTAAAGACCACCGGAGCATAAAGACCATTCCAAGGGGGGTCCTCTCCTCTTGCAATGGCATCTCAGCTTTTTCCTTGCATATAACGAAGCATGGCTCTTTTAAAAGTGGTCATTTTCTTCGGATCGGTGTTGTATTTGTGTTTTTGCCCTTCGGATCACCACCACCATTACCATCTCGACCCCCTCGGCAGCGGCCGTAGACATCTCTAGTTATTGTTAAAAAATGAACATTATTTTGAAGTAGTTAAACCGATTACATTAAATTAACAAAGAGAGGAACCGTACCTAAGATAGAAGATGAGCCCGTGAGGAGAGGGAGGAGCCCGCAAGGTGTGGCGATGGTAGTATCGCGGTCGCCGTCCCTCTTTATATAGCCGTGGCGGGGTGTAGGGTGTTTTTTCTTGTACTCACATCACATGTAGTAGGGTAGGGGGTAGGGTGTATTTTCTCCCACGGATTGAATGGCCCACCACTTCTTTTCTTTCCCTATATATGTCACCCTTCAGGTAAGTTGTTCACAATAACCAGCAATGGATGACTTGTCAGGTGAGGATAATTCTCTCGGTCCCGACTTGTGGACAGAACAAGATCCCGAATGTAAGGAGTACTTCCCACCAAGAGAGAAGAGTTATTTCCGATCTTTGCGGGGTGTTAGACCGTACGATTCGAAGAAATCAGTAAAGTGGCCAAGATGCATGCACAATGAGTTTTGTGTAATGCAAGTTTATGAGGGAGTTGGACTTTACTACTCCGGTCGTCGCTTTTGGCACCGTCCACGTGCTCGGGTAAGGAACACTACCACGAGTATTTCCATCGCTTTATTTAGGTAACTAACATACTATTGTTGCTTGCGTACTCGTATGACCCTAACAACCGTGGTTTCTCGCAATGGGTCGATCCGCCGCCTATTCATCCATATGAAGAGTACATCACGTACCTAGAAGGACGCATCGAGAAGCCGAAGCATGAGCTCGCGGAGGCACTTACTCCTCCGCATCCACCATCTAGCGACGACGTGCTATGCACCTGCGGATGTCACATGAAGAACAGTCCACCGTCAAGTCCATCCCCGCCACCTCCACCCCCGCATGGGAACTACTACATGCCTTCCCGGGAATCGAGTGGTTTTGGCTCCATGTTATCCGGACAGCTTCTCGTACAAGTAGATTATTAGTGTTGTAATTGTTGTGTAAACTACCTTATGCCATTTGCAGCTTTCAATTCAGAACCCCAATGTTAAGGGACTCAAAATTTCAGGTTTGTGTCCGAAGAGGTTGGTCCGAGTCCTGAATCACAGCCTGCTGTTAGAAGCCATCCTAAACAAAAGAATCCTTGTGTGTTCAACACTCCAAGCAATTATGTGCCTGAACCTAGAACACCAGTAGATAATGTTAATCTCCAAGGTGTTGTTGCTACTGCCGCAACTACAAAGAATGTCAGCCTTTAAAATTTGAATTGACAACACTCTGAAAAAGCCTTTGCGATCATGAAACAAGAGCCTACTTGGATTCCCTAGCCTTTTCGGTGAGCCATGTTGTCCCGTACAACAATTGATTTCACAACACCCGAAAAAAAATCTATGCACTCCCGAAACCCTAGGGTCCTTGGAATCCCTAGCCTTTTCGGTGAGCCATGTTGTCCAAGACAACATTTGATTCGACAACACCCCGAAAAAATCTATGCACCCCGAAACTCTAGGGTCCTTGGAATCTCTAGCCTTTTCGGTGAGGCGTCATTTCAACCGCAAAAACCGAAAAGTCTAAAGAACTACAAATTGTTTTGTCAACACCGTGGCCATTGCTATTTCATTAGACATTTCTCTTACATAACAAGTTTGCGGTGGCATGCATGGCACATGTGCCACAACTAATCCTACCATGCCTTAGGGAATTTAAGTCACACAAGTTTGCAAAGTGGCATGCATGGCACATGTGCCAATACTAATCCTAGCACGCCTTAGGTAATTTAAATCACACGAGTTTCCAATGACATGCATGGCACATGTGCCAATACTAATCCTAGCACGTCTTAGGAAATTTAAATCACACAAGCAATGGCACGTGTTACACATAACAACAATCATGCACCACTGATGAAGTCATCGCTCCACTTCTTGAAGTCCTCAAGTTCCTTCTTCACAAGAGCTTCAGTGCTGGGGTCTCCATTGATTTTCTTCCCCCTCGCCGAAACGCGGCATCCGGACCACTAATGAAGTCATCGATCCATCGCTCGAAGTGGCACGCCCTTGTCACCTTTGGAGCAACGGATCTATCGCTTCCCTTCAATATATGCCACGTAGATACAAAGTCGAAATGAACACCACGAAGTAGGTACAATGGTACTTAACAAGTATCACTCATCGCCAATGCCGCAAGCTCCTTTTTAGCTTGATCGATGTTTTGACAACACCAAAACCGCCTGCCAAACGTTTCATCTTCACGTGAGACCTTGCATCCCGCATTCATGCCACAATGGCACTCGGGGGGATCTCGCCTTTCGGCCTCTTGTTCAAACCGAATATGGATCTATTGGGATCATTTGGGTATGCCCCCTCCATGGCTTCCATGGCCCTCCTCACATCCATAAACCCCCACCCCGAGCCCATCTCGACAACCAACACTCTCAAACGACTGGAGGAATGGAGGTGATGTACGAGTGGAGGTTGCCTGTGAGGATTGGAGGTGAGTGATGAGTGGAGGCTACCCCCTTTATATAGAGAAGGTGGGTGTGGTGGACCCCATTTCTCTAAATCGGTGTGGGATTGGATTCTCGGAACCCGCATTCGATTAGGCAACTAGGATGGAAGAGACGGGCATTTGCGATTGCAAGGAAGACCTCGTGGTTTAAATCGCCGCGCCACAATGCTTGGCGCGGCAGATTAACGTTGCCGCGCCATGGTGCTCGGCGCGGCAACACGAGCTAAGGCCAACACATGCTCCGACAAAGTCCCGCACACACAGCTCAACATCCTAAGGCGTAGACATGCCTCCGACATAGTCCCGCACACACAAACATCACATATCGTCCATACGATCAACGACGGCGGCGGATTTGGTCGTCGAGGCCGAAAATTTGTTTAGGTCGGTGTTCCCTCCCCGGTTCGTGTCCAAGACGTTGGCACTCCCAACTTCGGCCGGCCCACGTGGACGACGGCGCGCGGCTTTCTTCGCAGGAGGTGGGCGAGGGCCGCAAAAATTGGACAAAACACTATAGAAGAGCAAGGTAATTTCAAATGCCGACTTGGAAGGAAATTTTTAGATTCAATACCGACTCGTCGACTCTCCTTGTGTTTGAGTTGCGGGTGGGGCATCAAACAAGACGTCCATCGGAATCTCCGAGACGTACGTGGGGTCTCCACGCTCACTACCGGTGCCGGTGAGGAGGAGGAGGAGTCTCCATCGTCCTCATCACCGGGCTCGGGGGTGGCGATTTCCTTACCACGACCACGGGCCGGCACTAGCAACAACACGACCGTCGATTCCGACGCGGTGCGAGTGGTGCTTCGAGATGGGGTCCTTGTCGAGCTTCTAGCCCCGTGGTGAACCGGGAGTGCGGCGGGATCCCGAAGAAGTGGCCCGAACATTGCCGCCGTGGACAACATCTCGGAGCCGCTATGCGCTTCAACTTCATTGCCATACGCCCGCAGCCTCCTCCGACCCTCTCGCAACATGCAATTGGTACAAAATGAAGACATATTCAAAATATGGATAAACTTAAGCATTTAGTTTTTGAAAAGTAATACTACCTCTCGCAAAGTTGCGTAGGGCTCCACCTTCGGAAGCACTTGCATGTTCCATAGCCACTCCCGCCTCATTTGCAAGCCTTGCAAGTTGTTGTCCCTACAAAAAAAATCTTATTATAGATACAAATTATTAGAAACCGAAGTGATCAAACAACATTGGCTTGGGATAAATTTACCAAGTAATCGTGCAAAGGTGCTCGCTCCGGTCGTGTGCCCACACGTGTCGGGGTGTCGTACTCATCCGCTATGTCGTCGTCGGAGTCTGAGGGGGCATCTTCAATGTGCTCATCCGTCAAAGCCGGCTTGATCTTGGTTCTTGTAGAGGTATGGTACCACCTCATGTACTCTCTATGTGGTCCAGACGCCAAGGGTGGCCATCTTGAGGATCCATCCTCCGCCGATTGTTCCAAATGTCCAAGTACCTAGCATGCTTCACCGTCCAATCATTCTCCTTGTATCTTTTTTGCTCGTTCACCCCGAAATACCAAAATTGCTTGTCACATTATTTACAAACCAACTTATGCCATATGAGAATAATGAAAAATGCATCGAGTTGGTTTCTTACTTGTGCAAGGCCGGAACGGTGGACGTGTGCTCGGGAGGCGAAGGCCGAAGCCTCCCAAACCGGCGTAGCACCCCGTTTGGCAAATGCCACTCGACAACATAGTAGATGATGAGTGGCACCGTCGACCTCCACGAAGCCTCGTCTCCGTAACACATGGGTGAGAACCGGACGTGCCGAGGAAAGTCGCGGTCGTACGGTAGCCACTCAACCTACAAACATACAACATGTTTAGAGAAAATGTGATGACACAAAATTTACAAATTGAACACGAACTAGTGGACATGGGCTTGTACCGTGCCTCGAGTAAGACAAGCCCAACTCGTTTGTGTAGAACTTGTACCTCCTTCCCGAGGACCACGTACCGCCGTCGTCGTCTTCCACACAAACGCAAAAGTGGGTCGAGAATCCCGCCGATTCCAAGCCCGCAAAATATAACCAAAATTTGAAAGATTAATAATTCATGAATATAAGTCTGCATGAATAAATAACAAAAGATTTGTATGTACCTCAACCGGCCCACGGTGTGGTCGGCCCACCGGAAGACGCTCCCAAATCCAAATCGCAGGGAGGTAAGCGCATCCACCAAGGTTGGCGTCCCGTCCACTCCGCCTACAAGCATCACATAGCCGCCTATACGCCCATGCCAAAACCGCCGAACCCCCAACCGTAGCCACGGATATTGTCCCAATCCCGACCCAAAAGTGGCGTAACCATCCAAGAAACGGTGTTACCCGCAAAGATTCGGTAGCGAGTGAACGTGGCAACAAAGTGCCAAAGCCACACACGTGCGTGCCTCTCTACAACAAACCCCCGAGGAGCTCCCCGGGGGCAAACGGTGAAGTGCCGCCTCAACCAAAACCGTGTTCACTCCGCAGGTCTTCTTCGACGCATCCCCCTCATCGGCATCCGGTGGTCTCACCCCAATGTGCAACTCAACCATGTCTCGCCAACCAAAGACTCGAATGATCCCACTCACCGCCGGCCCCTCAAGTAGAAGACCAAGGATCATGGCGGTATCCCGCAAGGTCACCGTCATCTCTCCGCACGGTAGGTGGAAAGAGTGGGTCTCCGGACGCCATCGATCCACCAAGGCCGACAACAACGGCCCGTCCATCACGGTGCAACCCACGAACCACGACCAAAGCAATGTCCAAGAACCCCGCTCTAGCCAAGTACGGGGCGTATCTCTCGTCCCAAGGAAGTGGAAAGTGCTCTCGCACCCTCAACGGGTTCAAGTCCTAAAAAATAAAATTCAATAATTACAACATTAGCAATGTCTAGTCCTCAAAATGCAAGAAATATGCTTAGCTCACATATTAAACACAACTAGGAGGTACAATAAATAATAAATTTGGATCTTAAGTTCGTGCTTTTGTAAATACCTCGTGAAGGTCGGCCGTAAGGTGTGCACGATGGCCGCCATCATATGCGCCCTCAAGGAGCGGGTACACCGGGTGCGCCATCCCGAAAAAAATTTACTTGTAGTTAGTAACAATAATTAAAAATTGAAGGTAAGTATATAGAAATATAAAATTATTTAACTTGCATCCAAAATTTCATAATTTTTCACCTACTAACGTACTACCATGACACCTACCCTCGAGTTGGAACCACCCATCCTTCTATTTGTCCCCGTTGCTTTTTTCTTGCCCTTCGATTTTCTTTTCCGACACGTGCGCTTTTAATTTCTTTGTGACATTTTGATCAAAGATACGTCATCTTCTCCGCATCGCCTTCAAAATCACCCATATCATAATCGGCCGGCAAACCTTCCTTGACACGCGTCCATGTCCCCTTTCAAACGCTTCTTTTGCCTCCTACCCTTTTTCAATTTCTTCAAAGACGGCAAAGTGGCACGTACTGGGCCATCATATTCGGGCCATTGTGACGGATCAAGGTACGGCTCAAAGCCGGATTCCCAAATCTTAATGGTGTGTTCTCTATAGAACAAAGGAGACATGTACATGGCATTTTCATAGTCTAGACCTCTAGCAAGGCAAGCCGTCATCAAGTGAGAACAAGGAAGATGCAACAATTGAGGACCGTTACGGTGCAAGTACGGCCTCGAGGTCCACCCTATAGTGTCGACCGCCATGACTCTCCCCCTCCAACATTAGTAGTAGAGGAACCTCGAATAGAATAAATCATTCCGTCCGGACCATATGCTTTCGCATGTTGGTTCACGGATCTTAAAGCAAACTTTATACATTATCTCATCCGAAAGGATCCAATTCTACCCCCATTATCCAACAAATCACGTGCAATCCGCCATCTTTTCACAAAGTATTCATTGCATTTTTCAAATGAGTATTCAATGATCCCCGCAACGGGTCTACTTCTTATTCCTCTAAATATGTTGTTGTAACTTTCGTAATAGTTTGTTGTCATGATACCCCAACGCATACCCCCGCATCATATGCTTGAGCCCATTTGTCCTTATCCTCCATTTCATACTCCAACCAATCTTTAGCTTCCTCGTTCAAGTTCTTAACTAAGTCCTTGTGCGGTTCCTTAAATTTGTCCTCTCGTATGTACCGATGCCAAAGCAACTTCAACCGTCCTATTACCTCCTTGTTCTTTTGACGACGCCACAAATTGGCGGCAAAGTGCCTAATGCACCACCGATGAACAAGTGGTGGATACCCATCCAGGTGGTCGCTCGCACATTTGATGAGACCATGGTGCCGATCCGAGATCATACATACCGTCGCGTTGGACCAAGTACGTTAATGCGAAGGAGCCTCATGAACCATGACCAACCGTCGTCATTCTCACTCTCCGCCAAGGCATAACCTAAAGGCACAAGTTGTTGTTCGGGATCTACAAGAATCGCCATCATGAGTGTACCTCTCTCGTACTTGCGGCCAAGAAGGTTCCGTCTACAAGTATCACCGGACGACGTTGTTGGAAAGCCACTTTACATTGTGGAAAGCACCAAAAAACACGTAGAAGGACGGGCTTCAAAACACAACCGTCGAGAACACGAGAACCGGTCATGTAAGGGAACCATTTAACCCCGGATTGAAGTGGTTCATGGCTCTCAAGACCCTTGGAATTTTTGCATATGACTCTTTCCAATCGCCCCATAGCAAGGCAATTGCATGTTGTTTAGCCCGCCATGCCTTAGAATACTTCACACGATATCCAAGCAAACATCAATATCTCGCTCTATCAAACCGCGGCCGTCACCTCACTATTCTCACGAACAACGCCTAAGATACACCTTCCAATGTAACTTGCGATCAATTGTGCGTGAACTCCTTTCACCCGACTCGACCGACATGTGTGAGGTCCCACAACCTTTGTAATCTTCCATTTCCCCGTCCCTCTTTGCAGCCGTGCCCATACACGCCACATGCACCCTTGTTTGCACATTACTTCATACCTAAGATTCCCGTCCGAATGGACCACGGTGAAAGGCCTATAATGCTTCACCGCATAGTCGCCCAAGAAAACTTAAGTTCATACAGGGAGTCAAACATCATTTTCTCATGTATCTCGTGCTCGGTGGTAAAAATTATTCCTTCGTGAACAACCTAGTAGAATCACAAATGGCTCTATCGATCCTACTCAAGTCTCTCGTCATTGCGAACGTAAAGGATTCCAAATTGGTACCGAGCTTGGGTGTAGTGTTCAAGATCGTCACCAATTCTAGTGTTGTCCGGAACCTAGGCACGTGTTCTTCACTTTCACCATTTCTAATGTTCACCGGCGGCCTACTTATGTGCACTTCCCTTTCAAAGGTTGTATGGTTCACCGAGGGTCCCGCAACATAATCATGTTGAACACCATCCAAGTTAACCTCACTTAAACCAAGGAGTGCTTCACCGCATGTGCATTGGCATCATTTTGCTCTTCCGCATGCTCCTCATCGGACTCATCTTCGAATCACCTTCTTCGTAGCCGTCGGATATATCATCATCGTCCATGTTTTCTTCCTCCCGCTCAAAACAATCATTGGGAAAATCATCATTCACCATCCCAACATCCCGACTAGGTTCCCTACAACCAAAGTCCTCCTCCAAAATTGTAGACTCTTGTGTACCTTTTAGAGCCTCAAACGGCACTTCCTCATTCATGTAAACATTACCACTAGGCCCACGAGTAATATCTACCACAACCTCCAGACATGACACATTAGCTTGACCAACTACCTTCTTATACCGATTCCAATTTTCTTCACTTGACAAGCTCATCAACACATAATGAGCTCTAGCCTTCCCACAATCAAAACGACCTCTAAATGACAACTCATGCATTCCAACTCCATAGTTGACCATTGCACAATCAACTACATCCTTAAAGCTTGCGTACCATCAAATGTTTCTACCAACTCGTCATATTCTCAAACTCTCCATTTTCTTTAACTACGCCACCATGAAACATGCGAACTAAACCGTCCATCTACAAAATTTATAACTCGTTTAATAACTATATAGTACTAAAATAGATATTTATTAAAAATATACATGAAAAATTAGAATTGTGTTCAACAAAAATTATATCCATCTCGATTAGTTATATATATACACGTGCGGATTACCCCTAATAAAATTGTTAGGTACTCCCTCCGGTTCCATATTAGAAGTCGTTTAGGACAAATGACGACACGGCCACCAAAGCACAACTTTGACTTCTCTTTTCTATAAAAATCTTTATTGGAAAGTTATATATGTATATTCTTATGAAAGTAATTTTCAAGACAAATTTATTTATATGATTTTCACATTTTTCAAACTCAATGACTTAAAAGTTATTCGTGATTTATATTCCCAATGTTTGACTCAAACCTTGTCCAAAGCGACTTCTAATGGGGAACTCGGAGGGAGTATTCAACAAAATTGTTAGGTATTACCCCTAATAAACGTGCATCCATATAATAGCTACACCCATTATCAACTACCCTAAACATTTGACATCAATAATATCATTAAATCGATTCATGCAACAAGTTCTACACGTCAATAACACGGGCAGAGAAACTACTGCGTATGAACTAATCATCATTTCCATTAAAACTAATTGCATTTCGTCTAAATTTCAAATTTCTATACCTAACCCTAGGTCACAAACATCTACTCCGATCTACACAATGCAACGGCCGGAATGGGGGGGGGGCGGCGGCGGCGGCGGCAATGGGCGCGGCGGGCGGCTCGGGCCGGAGGGGAGGAAGAAGGGGGCCGCGCGGGCCCTCTTGACCCGCGCCGCCGCGCTAGGGCGCGGTGGCGCGCGGCCCGCCACGCCGCCGCATGTGGCGCGGCAGACCGGCCCACGCCCGGCGCGCGCGCGCGCGGCCGGCCAACGTGGCGGGGCCGGCGCGCCACCGCATGTGGCGCGCGCGGCCGGCCGCCGCGCCGCGCCACGCCGCGCGCGCGCGGCCAAAGGGGTCACCCGTGCAAAAAAATGTTGCCCAGGGGTTAATTATAGAAATAATTATTAAAAAAGGTTAATATTAAAAAATTATCCCTCACGTCGCGGCCGGAATCATCACCCGTCGCCCGCCGCCGACGTCGTCGCTCGCGACCCGACCGCCACCTCGCGCATGCAGTTTGTTTGGTCCGCATCCACCGTGTCCAGTTTGGCGTTGGCCCGGGCGGGCCTCGCGCATATCCTCCACGTCGTCGATCATCGCCTCGTCCGAGAGCGGCGGCCACCGGCGCCGTCCGTCCGAAACGGCTCGGCTCGTCTCGTCTCCAACAAACGAAAGCTGCTTTGGTCGGTGCCCCGTCAGGCGGTTGTCAGCTAGCTAGCGACGCCCGCGCGCGCGAGCGCATCCGCATCACTTCGTGCTCCGGCTTGACTGATAAGCTGAGATCGATGGGAAATTGGGAACCCCACCACTGGCCGGACCACGGCGGCTGATGTACGTGCGACCTGGTCCGCCATTGCGTGCGGTAGTGTAGCTTCCAGTGCTCGCTCGTCTGCCCCGGTGGCCCGGTCCACACTCCGCAACTGGCCGGCGGCATCATGACACGAGCTATCATCGGCTGATGGCTTATCCAGCAGACATGGATGGAAAGTAAGCGATGGCTGGCCGGCCGGGGTTGTGCCACGAATCCTCGTCGTCGGCATCGATGTCCCGTTTGAAGTGTAATTCAACCGACGCTCTCCATCCCGGTCCGGGACAGCGACAGCGACTTATTGACTGATGGACGCCACTAGCTGGGAGATGGGCATGCTGATGATGATTAACGCTACATTAATCCCCCAAGGCCGGAATCTGACGGCGACGACCAAACAAGCTGCCAAGGTGAACATGTGACATTGTGACCCGGTCGGGCCGGCCTGCCAAAGTAATCGAATCGAGCCCTGCCTTCACGACACCGGCACTTGCTCCTATGTCCGAATCCTACACCCCCGATCGGGTATTCGGGTGCATGATGCAGCGTGTTTGGTCTGCAGTCGCCTTCTCGTGGACTGAATCCACTCGAGCCTGCTTTGGTTCTCTGATCCTGATGTTTTGTCTGTACGTTTGGATCACTCCTCATCTCTCTCTCGCTCAGAACAAATCAAGACAGATCTGATTGATAATCAAGTGTTCGCACGCCTCTGCATTCCAGGGCAAGATGCTCTTCGTTTGACACATAAAGTACACTGATTCGGTTCAGGCAGGGACAGAAATTCCAATGGATGATGGCACGAAAAGTCCAATCAGGAAGAAACAAGTGCAGAGGCATGAAGTTCACTCGCAAGACGCTTTGCGCTTGCATTGATGCTGCGACGTGGCTGTGCCACTGCCAACTGCCCAAGTCATGAACATGGCTACACTACAATGTCATCTACTCTCTCCGTCCCTATATGATTGTCGTTTGCGCTTTCCGAAAAATAACTTTAGTAAATATATATATATATATATATATTAATATTTATGATACAAAATTAACATCATTAGATAGATATTTCAATCTATTTTTTACAAATTTATTTAGAGGTACAAATGTTGCACGTATTTTCTACAAACTTGTGGCACGAACACCAACGACGACATTCAATAAGAGACGGAGGGAGTACCACAAAGGCGTGCACTACCGAGCTGCTACAGTAGCCAGCAACTCAAAACCACCTAGATGTTCACGCATGCATGTTGGGTCATCGTTTTCGGAACCGGCAGAGGTGCTCATCACCCTTCCTCACACGTCCCGCGTCGCTCGCTGCCACCGACGGCCGATCTGCTTAGCTCACCGCAGCAGACAAGCGCTTGTGCCACTGTAAGTCACCGACGGCCGGTCAATCAGCTACCTCTTTTGAAGCAATGCGCATGCGCTGGGAGCCTGGGAGGTACTCGCCGTCGATCAGTCATCAGGAGAGGAGGACGTGGAGCGAGGCGTTCTTGGTGGCCGCGCACACGGGGCAGGCCTCGGCGGCCGCGTCGCACCCGCCGCACAGGCACAGGTGCCTGCACGGCAGCAGCAGCACGCACGCGTCCGCCACGCCGCACGACCTGCACGCCCTCGCCCGGCAGCCTTGTTCGTTCTCGAAGCAGCACGACCGCGCGTCCTCGGCGTCGCCCGCGCCCTCGGCGGCGCACGGCGGCGGCTGGAGGAGGTCGTCGAGCGTGGCGCGGAGGCCCGCCGACACGGCCTCGTGGCTCATGGCGACGTCCCGCCACTCCTGGCCCTCGGCGGCTGTCCGCCGGAGCTCCTCGCCCAGCTCCGCGCTGCGCGCCAGCGCGCGCTCCAGGTCCGCCTCCGCCGCCCGCAGGCGCCGCGCCGCCGCGCGTCCCACCGTCGACACCACGGCGCGCGCGTGCCTGCGCCGCGCCTCCTGCAGCCCCGCCCGCAACCGCTCGGTCTGTCCGCGAAAGAACGAATCACGAGAACGGGTTCAGAATCAGACAGCGTTCGCGACAGAACAATGCGAAGAAACCGGTCGACGCACTTCGATGCGGACGAGCGCGTCGATCTCGACGCCGTGGCTGTAGAGATGTGAGAGGAGGCCCTGCGACTGCGACGCCGGCAAGGCGCCGTTCGGAGTGCGGCCGCTCGTGGACGCGGCGCTAGAGCCGAGCACCCTGCTGCTCTGCACGTCCCCCACGGCAGCGAACGCCTGCGGCACCGGCACGGGCGGCAGCAGAGCGTGCTGGCGCTCCGGGTCCATGATCACGCCCGCGCCGGCCACGTCGCCCACCCGCGCGCGCTTCCTCGGCCCGATATCATTGTTGTTGTTGTAGGTGAAGTCGCTGAACACGGTGCAGCCGCCCACCGCGGCGGCGAGCTGGTGGCCGCCACAGCCGAGATCGCCGATGAGCTCCGACGCAGTATACATCGCCGGCCTGTGGAACAGTACACAAACGCACGCGGAGGTGATGATGGATCGAGGCGGCGTTGCGGAGGAGGGAGTATAAATAGGAGGAGGGGATCGAGTGAAATGAGGACGAACCTGATGACGGCGCGGGGGTCGTGGGGGAAGGCGTGGATGGCGTACTGCGCGTGCACGGCCATGGGAGGAGCCCGAGGAGACAACGAGGACGGGCGGCGCGGGGATCGGAGGCGGTGGCAAGGATGGAGTCGTCGCTGGGCGGTGTCGTCGTACTAGACCTAGACGTGGGATGGATCGATCATGTAGCTAGTAAGCTCGGACGCTCGGTGGGGTGGTGGTGCTCTGCTGGTGCGGGCGACGCCGAGGAGGAGAAGGGCGCGAGGTTATATACGGCGGGGCGATGGATGTAGCAGTGAGCTGATGCGAGGACACGTCGGCGTGCGTGGCCGGACCACGAGGACGCCTACGTCGGGTGGAGGAGGCGACAAAGTGCTGCTGTTTTAGCTTGACGAGGCGTGAGAGAGCGTGTGTGGTACACTGGTACGTGTGGACAAACAGGCAACGAAACAGGAGGTGGTTGATTGACGATCGCGGGATGCGGTCATGCTTCGCCGACCCTCCTGGCCTGGCCATATTTTTTTCTGCCCTCTTTTTTCTAGCTCTGCGCCCGGCCGGTGCTTTAATAAGGGTACGTTTGATTTCCATAATTATGGTGATTTATACACCCGACTTATAAGTCAAATCACTTTAAATCAGTCGTGTTTGGTTGCAGTGACTTATAAGTTGGTGGGTTCCACACAAAGTACTAGAGGGAAAAGTGGAAATAAGTCACTTTAAGTAGGGGTGGAGCTACTTATGAGGCTTATAAGTCACACCACTTTAAGTAGTAGCTGTTTTATTTCACAAGTGACTTATTTTGCACTTTAAATCACCCTGCTTGTGAGAATCAAATATACTGGGCGGGACTTTGCTCCGGCTTTGTGACGCAGCAAATGTTGAGTTGAGGAGGGCACGTGGGCAGGGTTCACAGAACCGGTGGGAACCGAACCGGTTCGGCCGGTTCCCGGTGGAACCGGTCCGGCCCGGTACATGAACCGGTCCGGTTCCCACCCTAAAACCGTGCCTGTGTTTTACATAGCTCGGTGAACCGGCCGGTTCCACCGGTAAACCGGACCGGTTTTTCAAACCGTTCGGTTCACGGTATAATTAACCCTGGACGTGGGATTTGGCACGAGGGGCCTGCCCCAGTGCCCCCCTGCCCCTGCCCTACTCGACTCGCGTCTCGCATGTGGCGAGGACCGAGGAGTGCTCAATGAGCGATGAGTCCATGCTGATCTACCTTTTCATCATCAAACTTTGAGGAACAGCTGCATGCAATGCACGCATGCATTCTGTTGCTTGCTTTCGAGAGGAGCACGACGAACTCGATCGGCCGCCATTTCAAATGGAAAGTGTGAAAGCGGGGAGGCTTTGAGCGGTCAAAGGGCCTAGCCCTGTTTCTACCCGTCACGTCAATCTATATATCACTAAGAGTATTAAATGTAGATTAATGACAAAACTCATTTCACAACTCCTACCTAAATTTTTAAGACGAATCTAACGAACTTAATTATGTCATGATTAGATCAGTCTCAGTGCACAATTTCATTGCACGGGTACCTAGACTGGAAACTAGTAACTGTGCCACATGAGTTTTATGATGATGGAACTCCTCTCACATATGATGAAACTCTCTCTCTTCTCTCTCCTCATAAATATCTTGCCACATAAGCAAAATTGGTGTTGTGTCATGATAATTAATGTTCATGAAATCCTTCATGAAACTCCTATTGAGACTGGCCTTAGACAACGTTATGCTACAGTAATCAATCTCTAATGACAGATTAATTAATCTCTAATGACATATTAATTAGATTTAATGGATTTGTCTTGCAATTTCCAGTATATTCATGTAATTAATTTCAATACTCCTAATAGATTTTGAAAGAGTACCCAAAAGTTTCACCCCACGAATTAATTGGGACCGACAGAGCTTCAACACCAAATCATGGGACTAATCTGCTTTAAAAATAAATGAACAATAGTAGATTTACTTTTTAAGACGTGCATAGTACGTTTTTCATTAAGAAGAAAGAAGTTTGGAACAAATTACAGCATAAAAAGCTCGGCCTGAGGCCCGAGCAAAGAAAAAACAGCCGAAACTTAAAAAACACAATGAGAAGATAAGGTGCCACAACCCAGCGGCGAAAGCGAAAGCCCAACCGAATGACTATCAACACGAAACCCGCTCAAGCCCGGAGACGTGCGTCCTCCATAATGGACCCAACGAGGTGTCACACCCTGAAATTTCCAATTTCAGGATGTGAATAGAAAGAATAATTAAATAATGATTTTCTCATAATTTTAAAACTTTTCCAACATTTATTTTTTTACAGGAAATCTAGTATAGGAAAAATCCCTGTTTGATTTTCTAAAATAAATAAATAGCTATATGTGTTGCATTCACGCTGATGCATCTTGGTGCTTCTTGTGTGCAAAAAGTTTTAAAATGCGTTTAGGTGTTGTCCAAGTCCTTCCGAGAATTTTCTGAACTTTTCTGGAATTTATTCTTATTTTCCTCTGAGCTTATTCTATTTAACAGAAGGCTCTAAAATCTTTTTCATGAGCTCCAAATATTTTATTTGGATTGTTCGTGTATTAATCTATCTCTGGGAATTTTCCTGAAATTTTTAGAATTTTTCGAGTATTTTTCGTGCCTTTAAAACAATTTCTAGATTTTCTGGAATTATTTTTTGCATTAAAAATAAATTCAAAAAAAACAACAAATCCTATCTAGTTGGGCCGAGCCCGAAGGCCCGACCCATCTCCCCTCCGCTGTCGTTGGCCCAGCCGCAGGCCCGCGCGAGGCCCATCCGGGGCCCGCCGCAAAAGAGGAGGGCCGATGCCGCGCACGGCGCCGCCGCCGCCTTCCCTCGGCGTGCGCGCCACACCGGGCGCTCCTTCCCGCGCCTATAAAGCCGCGGCCTCGAGCTCCGCGCGCATGCTAACCCTAGCATTGCTGCTCCCTCGCCGCGCCGTCGGACCAAGCCGCCGAGCCGAGCTCGCCGCCGGTCAGTCTTCGATTCGCCGGCGTGGAGTCCCCGGAGCGAGGCGACACCACGGGGAGCTCCATGACACCGAGCTACACGTCAGCTGCTCCTCCCCATCGCTGGAAGACCACCAGTGCGCGCCGCCTCCCCTTGAAGCCGTGCCGCCGGCCACCCCGAGCTCCGCCGTCGGCCGGATTTCGGCCGCCACCGTCCGTCTGCTACGCGGATGAGCACCTCCCCGAGTCCCCCTTGCTTTCCTCTCCCTTTTCCTCACCTCAGCCGAACCCCGTAGGGTCCTTAGCGCCGGCGATTTGAACCGGCAGCGCCGCCGCCCGCCCCTGGACAGAGGAAGGAGAAGACCCTTGAGGTTTTGCATTTTAGCCCCTGCCTTTTTCTGTAATGTTTATGATATCTTATGTGTCTTGTAGATCTTACATAAAACCCCCCAGATCTATTAGATTCCTGCAACCAAGCCCAACCCGACACCTTTTATAGATCTAACCCTGATTTTAGATCTATTCACAAGCACTGTTTGTTGTGTCTCGGAAATCTTCTCTGCTAACCCCTGAGATCTATAGATAATCACAACTAGGTCCTCTAATCTTGTTTATCTCATAAAATTTTTGTTCTAGCTTCGTTTTAATCCGTTCAAGTTGTGGTAGGTTCATAATAAAATAAAGTGCACGATAGTGGTGTGTTTTCATCATGTTTGTTTTCTGAAAAATTAATTTGATGTTAATTTTGATTAATGCTTATTAAACATGTATTTTCTAAACAAAATCTATACAAAGCTATACACCATTTTTCATAATCAAATTTAATTTGATTAATGTATATTTCACATGCTTTTCTAAATAGAATCTAATTAGATATTTACTCGGTTTTCCATAAGTCAAATATTAATTTGCTTAATGATTAATTAACTTTTATAATTAAAAGTTGATTAGGCTTTTACATCAGCTTTTATAATAAATATTAATTTGATTAATGCCAATACCATAATGTTTTTTATAATAATATGATCTACTCGAATTATAAAGTTTCATTTAGATTGTTCATATAGTTTAGTTTTTCGAAATTAAATGTTTAATTGGTCTAATCAATATATGAATCTTTATAAATAAAACTAGATTAGTTCTTTACTCCGGTCTTTTACAAATAAAATGTAATGTTGCATTAATTCCAACTTAGGGTATTTTCTTTATGAAATATCCCTTACATACTTTTTTCTAATTAAAAATAAACCCAACTCATAGTCTTGTTATCTCATATATGCAAATCGTTCGTTAGATGTTGTCTGTCAGCTATATCTCATTGTCCTTTGTTTCCTAGCTAGTGATCCTTTTCCTAGTTCTCTCTTGGTGAATCAACTATGTTCTTACACCTAATCTTTCCTAGCCACCTTTTCTTAAAGCTACCTTGTTATCTGTTTCTTCTGTCAGATCAGTTTACCTTTGGTTGGTGTGTTAGTCGTTCAGTCTAGTTCTCTTTGTAGACTAGTTCTTCTAACCCCCGCTTAAGGTTTCTTGTGCGCTTGATAGTTTGTTGCTATCGTTCTAGTTCGTTTCACCATAATTTGTGTGTTAGCATGTGTATCACATGTTACTTGTTTCAATACTAAAGTTGCATGTTAATCTTGACTAATATTTATTCCATTACTTTTCCAAATAAAAGTGATTAGGTTCTATTACGGTTTTCTTTAATCATGATGTAATTGGTTAATTCTTATTTGTAACCAGCTTTGATAAATAAAACATGCTTAGTGTTATACATCGATTTTCATAACAAGGTTAATCTGCTTAATGATATTATAAATGTCTTTTCAATATCAATATGTTTAGTTGAACACGCAATATAAAGTAATTCGATTAGATTCTTTCACATGATTTGTCTTTTAATGTTAATTGTTAATCTGATATAACTTGTACTTAAATATCTATTAATAAAATATGGTTAAGTTTACCGTCCTTAATTAAGCATAACCTGCTTTGTAATATTCTTGCCACATGATTTTGTAATTAAAACATATTAAGCATGTAGTCTCTTGTTGTTTGATAATAATCTTCTAATAGCTTTGATCTTAGTTTCGTTTTGAGTGTTTCTTTCATTCACGCGTAACCATAGAATCAAGCCTATCCGTTAGTGCGTTCTTTTAAACTTTTCTTTGCTTGGTGTATTGTTCTTAGTTGTACTTGTTGCTTTGTATGTTGTGCCCGACGATTGCTACGAGTAGAAGGAACGTTGTTTGTTGCTTTGAAGATGAAGAGTTCCAAGGAAGCAATGAAGAGAGAGCAGTAAGTGTAGCTTTTCGTTGGAGAAATACAAGTGTCCCTAACCACCTTCTATCTATGCTTTAAATAAGAATATTGTGTCTTAATTGGAACATGGAGAACCACCCAGGAAAATAGTGCAACCATAAGACATATGGCTCTGTCTTGGCCAATTAATTAGAAACCTTAGTGTTTGGTATGCTTTACCTGAAAGGGGTTAGGGGTTCCGGTAGTTGGTGTATAGCCCAGCCCTCAGACTGATCCGCTCTATGGTAGCTTCACAGTCTCGAGAGAGGTTTATGCATTGCGCTGTCATGTAACCTAGCGAGCAGCCTCCACTGAAGGACCGATTAGGCGACCAGAGGGGGGGAGTGAATGGGAGCCGATAAAAATTCTTCTCCAAAGAGAGAACTTGGCCTATGCCCCAAATTCACAATCAAGGATTCCCACACGAGTTTGTCAAGGTCGCGTAGTCACAACGGACCTACCAACCCTAGGAACAGACCCCAACTCAATCCAACATGGAAGCACAACTCAAAAAGCAAAGGACATAGGCAATCTGGAAGTACCAGGCGGACTGTCCGCAGTGTCCGGGCGGACTGTCCTCGAGGAGGGCGCAGACTGTCCGCGAGGAGGGCACATACCGTCCGAAAATGCTACCCGAACCTCCAGTACTGCACCGAAACAGATCATCCGTGATGGACCCCCGGACCATCCGCCTCGTGATGGACCGTCCAACACTCTAGTATGGACCGTCCGCAAACTTCATGCACCAAAAATCCACCGACAAAAAGGATCGAAAGAAAGGCGCTCAAGAACTCGCACGAACACGAAGAACAGCCGGGCTGTCAGGAACCTCCCGGACGGTCCGCGATGACCTTGCAGATGGTCCGCATCTACCTCGCGGACGGTCCACCAGGTGCGAATCAGCACAGCCGAGGAACACGAGAAACAACCTTAAACTTCCGATCGACGGATCTCCCAAACGACAAGGAGTCTTGAGACGAAGTTTTGGGGAGATGATGAGCACCCTAAGGTGAAGATATGCCCCAACAATTATGGCCTTTAACTCACTACGACTCCTGGAATCGCAAATCTCGTGCCTCTACCTCAAGAACACGAAGAACTCGAAAACCAGTAAAATCAAAGGCCTTCCTACGGGATTTGAGGGGCAAGATCACCAAGAAAAGAGGCACACCAACCTCATGTGTGATTCCCAAAACAAATCCTGCAAAGAAACACCTCCAAAGCTTCTCACGAAAATCCCAAGAAAGAGCTCCGAAAATCACCAAAAAGAGAGAAACGGGAGAGACACAATCAAGCCTTGAGGAACCACACCGAATCATCTATACATACCAAAGAGGTTTGTGCAAGGTCTAGCTTGCCACCCGATTGTCCATCCCTCTCTCAAGATCTCACCATGAAGCTCTCAAGCTAGTCCTAGAAAATCCTAAGGAAAATAGGAAGGGAAATGAGAAAGCAAATGAGCTAGGGTTCCAAGAGGGGGTTGCCATCCTCTCTCCTCTAAGTTTATATGGAGGCCACCGTAAGACGAAACTACCCCTATTACATAATACTAGGATACATGCCCTCGAAGGGCACTTTGGGAATTCTCATCGTAGCACCATCGGATGGATGCCCGGCGATCGCAACTCGCTTAGCCTCGACGCAAGCCTTGTGATCCCGACGCGTGTCCTCCACTTCGAAGTCTCTCGACGCGCCTGGATCCTGTCTCCGTCCGCCGAGCCTCCGGTCTTGGCTTTGTGGCTCAACCAAGCAACCCCGACGGTTTTGTGGTGAACCGCCGCAAACCCCGCGGACTCGGTGCAGCCTCCACGCCAATCCCACTCATGACTTGGCCGCCACGTCGTCCCGGCTCGACCTTGGTTTTGAGGCTCAACCAAGAAACCGTACCCGACTTCGTCTTGCTTTTCTTGCCACCATGCGGCCCGCACTTGATCTCGTTTGGCTACCGGGTCCGTCGAGCCAAGCCTACTTGTCTCTCCGCTCCTCGGAGGCCAGACAGGCTAAGACCTTTCGCGCCCGCTCTTCACCTGCACCAACGCAAATCAAGCCGCAACCTGCACCTGCAATACTCGACCAAGAGTCAGCCCACACCACGTTGTCAATCACTCATCACACCAAGGAGCGACCATCCACCGGTCGTCGGACGCTCTAGTTCTCATCCACTCGGGAATCTTTGTAAAGGCCTCGTAGTGTCCCTATGCAATCACACCTCGGTAGTGTGGTATGGTGCCTTGCAAGCATCGCATGGTTGGGTCTAAAGTTCTTCGGGACTTTTACATGACTTGTGGGTAAAGATGTACAACCTCTGCATAGTGTTTAAAACTAATCGATTAGCCGTGCTCACGGTCAAGAGCGGCCTGGACCCTCACATGATTAATAAACTTAAAGATGGACTTTAAATCACTCTTTGGTTATTTCTTGTGGCCTTGCTGAGTACCAACCATAAGTGTACTCATCATTGCTTACTACTGCTCAGAAGCAAGGTGTGAAGCTGTTGAAGATGATGATGCTAGGCGTACGCAGCCCCCAGTCAATTGCTTGTGGAGTTGGCGCCTCCGTTTCGAGGATTGAGCTGTATAACTTTAATAGAATAGTAAGTTTTGTTTATGTTCTTTACGTGATACTGCTATTGTTATTCACTTATGTCTACTATATGCATGAAACTTGATCCTAGCATGCATATAGGTATGCACTTGGTTTGTTTTTCTAAAACCAGGTGTGACACGAGGGCAACCGGATGCAAGGCCGCCTGCTCGTGGACGTGACGGTTCCTTTTTTTCCGAAACGACCAAGCGACCAACCAGAAAAGTGTATCGAAACCTTTATGGGAGGGCTTGGCGACCGTCTTCCACGCCCGCAACCACCGGACCGTGATCGGCTCCTCTAGCAAGGGGGCCAAGTCCGCCATGCCGAAGAACCGAAGCACGCGGAGCTAAGTTTCCCAGCTGTGGACACAACCAAGGAGCAGATGAGCTAAAGTCTCAAACCCCTGTGTACAGAGAGTGCAGACGTCTCTATAACTCAACCCATGACGTCGAAGTCTATCGAACGTCCAACAGCGACCATGCAAGACAAGCCAACAGAAGTAGTGCACCCTGCCAAGAGCTTGAGTTTTCTGGAGCTGCGGGGCTCCCCGGAGAGGCGACCTACCGAAGAAAAGCGCTCGGTAGGCCGATGCTAAGGAGAATTCACCCAAGGCTGCCCACTTCCAGATGAAGCGATCCGGGGTGTCGGTGAGAGCAAAGTCGAGTAGCAGGTCCCAGATCCTGATGTACTGAATGATCACCTGAACCGTCATGGCTCCATTGATGTCACGCACCCAGGCCTGGTCTAAGATACCATTCTCACAGTGCGAGTACGTCGAACCCTCGGAGATACCACCCCTAAAGGTTGGGGCGATCGAACGGATGGAGGTGCCCTGAATTCACTTCTCGGACCGGGACAAGGCCTTCCTTCTATCACCAACCACGACCGAAATGGAAGCATTGAAAAACTTTCCGCAGATTTACTTCACGCATTGGAGAATTCCATTGGTTAGGGAGGTCATGGACTACCTTGACCATAGTGAATCTCCGCCAGTGTGCGCAACTGTAATCGACCAATTTACACGACGATCGTCTAGGAGCAATGGGAATCAGATCCTCTGTTGTCACACAGTCACGCCTCATGACTGTACTTAGTAGTCAGGTCATCAGGGCTGTTCGCAATCGATCCAATAGCGACCAAATGAACTCCTCTCTCCCAGACCACACAGTAGCAAGCCGATAGGCCCATCTCGGCCCAAGGCTGTAAAAAAAAGCTCTAGGCTCGTGAATCAATCAAGTTCTGCTCGTTTTAACCTTGGTGCGAGATCAACTCGATTTCTAAATGAGTCAAGCTCAAGTCTGACTCAAATCTCGTTAGATTTTCGAGCTCGAGATCGAAAAGCTCGAGTAAGCTCGTGTACTATGATTAGCCATGACTCTATGAGATTTATATCCGCATATACTCTAATTTTCTTTCTTAATTGTACTGCACAAAACTCGATGTCTACAAGTAATGCAATGACACTAATTTAATTACTAATTAGATTTTCTGAACTATGTTTATAGATTATATAAATCTTAAAGCTTGTGGATTACTCGTACTTGACTCGTTGCATGCTCGACGGTCCGGTCGAATCTTAACGAGCCAAGCTTGAGCCTAGCTTCGACCCGATGCCTTAACAAGCTTAAGCTTGAGGCGATGAGCTCACTCGAGCTCGGCTCGTTGAGCGGCCCATGGCACCGAGCGACTGGAGCCTCTCTCCGCTGCCACCGCCGGAAGACGCCGCTGCCACCGCCGACTTCCTCCTTGATGCAGGACGACACCACGACGCCCGAACATCGGCCTCCAGCCCTCCAGGAGTACTAGGACACAGCTACCCCGCGGCTGAGTGCCCAGTGAGCATCCCTGATCTTGCCTGCGCCACCACAACCCATTCCATTGACGTCGACTTTGGTCATGTGCTGCTCGGTGGTGAGACAAGGTGGACCCTCCCAACGCATCCAGCTGCAGCTGCAGGGCACAACCACAAAACCAGCAGAACACCCTGAGCGCAGCCAGGAAGCTCAAGCTAGAAGAAGCATATCTTCTGTAGCCCAAACATAAAGCTGAGATGGAAGAAGCATGTGTTCTATTCTGCAAGCCGATCAAGTGCTAGTAAGTTGGACAAATTGTGATTGTATAGGACACATCCATCAAAAACTATAGAAATTGTATAGATGGTCAGTTGTTTTCTAAATTGTGCTCTTACTGGAAGAACAAAAATTTGCAGAGCTCAAAATGTTGTATTGTTCTGTCATGTTGGAACTCAAAATGTTGCAGACCTCAAATGCTCAAGTAGCATGTGACATACTGAACTAAACATTGAAACAAAGAACCAAAAGCTTCACTCAAGCACAAGCTCCATTGTTAGAATTCAACATTAAAGTAATATGTGATAGCTCCCAGCAAAATAAAAGAAAATGAAAGGTCTGCTGTTCAGTAAAGAACCAGGAAGTGTTGAAGTATTAGGCAATTTCCAGATTAAAACCATAATATAAATCATGACAAACTGAACAACTAGATTAAGCATGATGAACAAATAAAACCACAATAAAGTGAGAGTGTACCCAAAGGCAGAGCGATTGCCGGAGGCAACCGATGCACCGTTATCCTCTGGATTAGTCATACTAATACTAATTGTGGGAGGATCTCAGTTGATGCAGTCGTACAATGTCGATGCAGGAAGATGTACGCGGTGTAGTCCCTAGAATGACCGCCAGGAAGTAGTCGTACAGTAGGCCACCAAGAAGTAGATGAAGTAGTCGTTTGGGAGTAGTCGCGCGAAGAGCGCTTCCCAAAAACATTATTCGCCTTCTCCTGGTGCAGGATCGCAAAGACGATGGTTCCGGAGACCTGCTCGTGCCAGTCACAGATCGGGCTGGAGTCTTGGCGACGGCGGCGCAATAGTAAGCAAAGGCAAAACTCTAGTTGTTTATTTGATACGTTTTAGCGCGGATGGTGATATGCTTATATAGTCCGAAAAACCGACCTCGTGAAACACAATCACGAGTAGGACTAGGACTCTGAGTTGAGTCCGTTTAGGACTCAGCAAACTAAAAGACTAAAAACTAAAACTGCAAAAGGAGATCGCGTTCCCAGAAGGTGAGAAGTCAGATTTCGAAGGACCATTCACGCAGGTGCCGTGCACCCAGCGAGGCGAGCGAGAGCACACATGTGGACTTCTTTTCTCCTCCTCGTACTAGTCCTTAGAAGATGAGAACAACTTCCATATATAAGTTGGTTCCCTCCACCTTCCACTAGCAAGGTGGCACTAAAGGATTCCACTAGTCCCTTATGCCCTCATATGTCTGGATCTTTGAGATTTATTTAGGAATTTCTGAATTAATTGTCAGGTCAAACCCACCTAAATTCCAACACGAAGGTCATACTCACCCATTTTCTTCCATCACTGATATGCAGATGCAGTTTTCCTTCAGTTTGCTGTTACATTGAATCAATTCCAGCACAATCTACTCGGAAGAAAATTCAGCACAATCTAAGGGTGGTGGTCAAAATACAATAACTGGAGTATAGAGGAACGGGAGGAAGAACGAGCGCGATCACTTGATGCTGATGGTCGCCACCTCGTCCTCGCACAGTGACGCCGGCGACTACTGCACCGTGGACCTGCCGCCGTTCCTCGCTACCGCCGCGGCGTGGAGCTCCTCCTCCGGTGGATGGAGGCGAACGCCTTCACCGCCGTGCTCCGCACCCACGAGGGAACAAGCCGGCCTCCAACCAGGGTTCACCTTACCGTTGGTAACCGGTCTTACCGGTTCGGCTCGGTAAGGAAAAAGCTCGGTTACCGCTCTCTAACCGAGCCTAGTAAACCATATCAAACCGCTCTTGTCGGTTTACCGGTCGGTTTCACCGGTTTAACGGACCGGTTTTGCCGGTTTCGAAAACCGCTTCGGCCGCGGTTTTTTTTTACCCTGCCTCCAACACCAGGACGCTCGCGGTGGGCCGGGGCCCAGCGCTTGTGAGGATGAAGGGCGTCGGAGCTCGTCATCGTTGGATCGAGTCTGGACGGCCATGATGACCTGACTGCCGAGTACAGTCATTGAGGGTGACTACAGAGGATCTGGTTTCCCCCATTCTCCATCCGTGGTCCGTCCTCTCCTCTCCTTCGACTCTTCGTGCTCGTCCAACTCTGATGTGGTGGTGGTAGACGGTCGGCGACGAGGTGGGCCTCCTCCTGCTCCTGCTCCTCATTGCTCTCTCAGATTGAGGCATGGTGGTGACTGGGTTGGGGTTTCCGGTTCGGGGTATGGCCGGCGGCGGCGGGCTTAGAGTGTATGGCGGCGGCAGTAGGCACGGCCGCGGTCGCGGATTGAGTGTGGCGAGGTGAGGCGGCGTGGGAATCCATCCATCCATCGAAGCTCCGTTTCCCTAGCCGTCCAGGTTCCAGGCTGCCGTTTGCTCGCCCGCGCCGCGACTGGCGGCTCCTGCAGCGGCGGCGCCAGTGGCGCCTCCTCCGCGCTCTTCGCATCTTGCTGTTGCTCGCACTCGGCGGCCAGCACTGGATGGCAGCGGGATAGGGGCTGCTCCTATTTCCTTCAGATTCGGCCCTTGTCTGGGCACCTGACGCAACTATTTGTTTTGTTTGGGCGAAAGAGCACCTGATGCAACTTGGCACCGAATTTTGTTTGATTTTGTATTGCATCATGTTACCTTTGTTTCATCCGCACTGATATGCAAGTCTTGAGTCTGGTGCTTTGATTTCGTGATGCTTTTTTGTTGTGCTCTCCAATAGCTCGGTTAGTCCGGTCTAGATTGAGACCAAACCCGAATAGCCACCCGATTCATGGACATGAGGAAGCCGAATCCCTACACTGTTAGTATTACTCTATCTGCTCCCGGCTCACACGCTTTTTCCTCTGTAGTTGAGGTGTTCAATGTGAACTCCGATTTGTGATTTTGATTTGAAATCTCATTGCAAGCTTTTGTCGATTTGATTTCCCCTCTCGGATTGAGCTGACCGTGGTGCGTACCATGTGATTGGAGCTAGTTAACAGTCAAAGACGTACGAAAATTATCAGGCAGAAACAAGTAGGTAGAAAAAAAGAGAGGAGAAAGATGCAAGTTTCAGACTTATATGTTGAGTTTAATGTGTTATACCTAATCGTGTGGAGAATTTTGTACGTGTGTTACCGAATTGCATACTGGAGTTTTGGCTAGGCGTATACTGTTGGTTATAGTTCTAGTTCTAGGCATATACTGGAGTTTTGGCTATGCCGCGTGCTTGGTTGCGAACCCAATTTATTTGTGTTCTGAACTCCCAGTTAGGCCATCCTTTGCCATCTTCAGGGAGCAAGGTGAATCCAGCCATGGTGCAGTTGCAGTCAGTTGCCAAGGAGTTTCTGCTGGCCCCTGGACCGCAGCAGCATTGAAGATCTGAGTGGTCGTCTCTCACCACCAACCTGTCACTCACCTCGATCCCACGCATGGAGCTCCGTGAGCTGGGCGGCACAGGCCTCCGCGTCAGTGCGGTTGGCTTTGGTGCCTCCCCGCTCGGCAACGTCTTCGGGGACGTGCCCCGCGACACCGCTCGTGCTGCCGTCCGCCGCGCGCTCGACCTCGGCATCAACTTCTTCGACACCTCCCCGTACGGAATCTACCCCTCGCCCCACCTTCCTTCTCCCCCACTCCGCCTGCGGACACTGACCGCACAAGCCCTCCCCGCTGCGCACAGGTACTACGGTGGCACCATCTCGGAGTCTGTCCTCGGCGACTGCCTTCGCCACGCGGCTGTCCCAAGGGACCAGGTTGTCGTCGCCACCAAGTGCGGCCGCTACAAGGATGAGGGCTTTGACTTCTCTGACGCCCACGTCACCCGCAGCATCGACGAGAGCCTCGCCCGCCTGGGACTCGACTACGTCGATATCCTCCATGCCCACGACATTGAGTTCACCCACCTCGACCAGGTTTGCCCACCACCTGTTTGGTGAATTGCCACGCCCCCTGCAGCACGCGTAATCCAGGATCCAGACACCCTAACACTCGTTCTTATTCCAGATTGTGAACGAGACGATTCCTGCGCTCCGGAAGATCAAGGAGAGCGGGAAGGCGCGGTTTATCGGGATCACTGGCCTGCCCCTCAGCATCTACCCGTACGTGCTCGACCGGGTGCCGCCAGGTTCTGTGGATGTGATCCTATCCTATTGCCACTTCGGGATCAATGACACCTCTCTCATTGACCTGCTCCCCTACCTGAAGAGCAAGGATGTTGGGGTTATCACTGCTTCGCCTCTTGCAATGGGTCTTCTCACAGATAATGGACCACCGGACTGGCACCCTGCACCTGAAGAACTTAAGGTATCTCCCTAGCATGATTTACGTTTGCTTTGAGCTTGTTGATCGTAGAACAAAGTACTGCTTTTTAGTATGCATTTTAATGTAAGCGTGATGCCAAGATATACCATATTGCCAATACTTGCAAGTGGACATACTGGAGCCATAGATGAATTTTTTCGATCACCTTGACAGGAACAAGGGGAAGATATGAGATATATAAGTCGATGTACTATGAATTCTCAATCGTACATATAGGAGGTGACAATGAGTGTATTGAAAGTAAAATGGGCACAAACATCAGCTATCACAAGTTTGTGCGCTAACCTCTGGTTGTGTGCTACACACATCTTGTATTACCCAGATGCACTCTTAACCCTTTCTTCTCCACCTAGTCTCTTTTATATTTGCTTCTGTTTGCCCACGAGCTTTTGGAGTCAGGTTGAAGTTAGGGTAGATTGAAAGGAATGGTTCTCAGTTTTGAGAGGAAAATACATCATGAGTCTAGTAGAGAATCAATGCATATCTCCAAGGACTTCAGTTTGTCTCTTGGGCATTGCTTAGTAAATTTTGGTTCGGTACTTCAGGATGATTGGGACTTGAGGGTGATTAGGAGCATTGTTCAGTGTCAAAGTTAATATAGGTAGTTTAGGTGCAGTCGTTAATGTTCACTCTAGGTCCCTAACATCATTGATGTTTTGGCAATTTTCTGTAAATTCTGTTTTATGCTCGGGAAAGTGGAGAAATTTGTTAATAATTTACAAGGAGGTGCTATTCTCCATCATATTTACAGTCTTTCAGCATTGAATTTTTCTTACTTTTATATAGCACCGTTCCAATAAAACTAATGATGCTATTTCATCTGATACTAAAATTGATTGGACGAAAAGGAGGGGAAGCCAATAAATACTTCATCCAAAGTGAGGCACACTCCCTCAATAATGATTGTGCCTTTTCCCTTTGGTTTTTCTTGTGTCCGTTTGGATAAGGATATTAACCTGCTGGCTCACAAATCTTGTTCATGATGCTACAAAATTGCTATTTATTCATGGATTTATTTGAAAAAAATATAAGAGAAGAAAATATGCGATACTGAAAATTTAGTATGGAATACCATATTCTTCCAATGTTTATAAAATTTCTCCATTTATCCTGAATTCTTCATCATGAAACAAGATAAGTGGACTTTTGCGATAACATTCAACAATAATATATATGCTTGAACATCCAATGTTCAGTGATCTGCTACACCTCTAGATGAACTACCTTTCTAGTTGATGCTGAGAGATATGTTTTCTTCATCTGCTCATCTATTACATCTGGATCTGCACCTCACACACACACACACACACACATGATGATATGAATGCCTGGAATCAGGAGTAAATCAAGAACACACATGAATCTGTGCTGCAAAGTGAGGCAGCTTTTCCAGCTACATTGATGTGCTATTTAAGAAGATAAGCTAGCTAAACTTAGGCTGACATATATGTGCTTCACGACTATCTACAATCTGCTCCATTCTAAGGACTCTGGTCATGCTGTGCATGAGCTGGATAGAATGGTAAGTGCACTCCAATGTGAACTCTGCACATGTTGAGCTATACTCACGCATGCAACCAGGGAAGTTTTTTTTATGCTAGACATCAAACAACTTTTCCCAGTTGCCCTTCAGTGTGTAGCAAGATGTGTGCACAGTTCCTGTGGGGAGCCCATTCTCCATTCTTCTCGTGTCACACTGATTGTGGGGGGCTGTGGAGCAAATGTAGGGTGGTCTAATGCCAGGGTTAAAGTAGTTTGTTTCCTTAAATGGCGTACAACTGAAAACACTGCTAGATTTTGCAGCACACTGTTCTTGCCCTCCCCTTGAGTTCCAGGCGTTTTTGTGTGTGTGCTCAGGTGTTTAGGTCTGTTGCTGGTCATGAAAAGAGAATGTAGCAGGTCATGGAAAAAATGGCCTTGGCTCAAGGTGTGTATCCCGAGGAGACAGATGAATTTTTGTGGGATTCTATTTAAAAATAATATTAGGTATGGATTGATTTTAGAAATAGGTGCACCACTGCAACAATTTATTCTAAAACTTCCTAGTCTAGATCATACTGGAAGTATAATTTAATCATTCCAAATCCTTAGGAACTACCGAACTAACAAAGAGGGGCTAAACAATTGCCAGGACATCTCTTGACTTAACATTCTCGATGATATACATACCTCCACTGAACTCTCGAGGATAAACTGTCTGTTTGCAATTGCATGTTGATAATTCTGTTTGGTTTAGCAAGTGTCCATCTCTCCTTTTATATCTTCCTGAAGATTCTTTCTTGTTTATGTTCATTGCTTTTACTTAGTGTCCCATCTTTGCTAGAAATTCCATTTACAACTATAATATAGCCTGTCATCAGTTGGCATGCAGGGCAGCTGCAGAGCACTGTAGCGGGAAGGGGAAAAGTATCACGAAGCTAGCTATGCAATACAGCTTGATGAACAATGAAATTTCAACAGTTCTTGTTGGAATGAATTCTTCAAAACAGGTACGCATTTTCTTTATGCACTTTTGCCCTCTTTGCATCATGTTCACAAAGCGTGGTGTGTAAATTATGATCAGTGTCTTATCAAACTTGTGAGTTGCCAGAGCTTATTCTGTTTGGTTTTGTGAATGAGAAGGCCCATTTTACCTTAGCATGTGTGTTGATATATTTTTATGCTTCGTCAGTGTTAACCCACCTGTTCACTGGCTCCTGTTGCAAAAAGGCCTAACGAAAATTATTTATTTTTAATATTAACAGGAAAAATATTTGGTGTGCTCATAGTATAATCATAGTATTGCGTAGAGCAGTTAATCCTTAATTAGTGTTATAGAGGATAGACATGTTAGTTGGAACTTGCATTATTCTTTTAAATAACATCTGTATAAATGCTCCTATTTAGTTAGCTTGTACAGGAACTCGGTTGCCAACACCATTCTTGTATCTGCTACAAAGTTAAGAAAGTTATTGTTTCCATTTTGGCGAGGGAAAAACGGGATCTTCTGTATGATGAACCATATAGTCAATTCTTTTGTGCTTGACTGATTTGTAGTAAGTATACATGGGAGCCCTCTCATTATGACTGCATCCTATTAGGCTAATCTTGTCAGTTGTCACTTCTGAAATGTCATGGAAATTGCCATGTGTTCTACCTGTATTTATATTGTGTCAATAGTAGCATCCTTTTTGAGGTAGGTACTAAGGTATCTATGTATGCAGAAAGGAGTGTTGGCTGATAACAGTCCTCCCATTTGTATTCCTTTCCAAAATAAGATCAACAATGGGAATTTTCGCTGTCACCATGGATAACTTTTGCTCGTTGTAACATAAGATTAGGATGGCAATGAAATGATTACCTATCTAATGTGTTGTGTTCCCCTGGTACAAGGTGGAGGAGAATGTGGCTGCTGCAGTGGAGTTGTCAACGTCAGGCATTGATAAAGAACTTCTGCATGAAGTTGAAGCAATTCTTGAGCCTGTGAAGAACGTGACTTGGCCAAGCGGTATCCAGCAGGCCTGACGGCCAATAACAGCTTGCTCAGTTGAAAGCTCCGGTGATCAACGTTAAGTATCACTGCCTGTTGGTTCAGTCAATCCCGTATAGTTCTTGATGAAAGTGAATGAAGGGGGCTGTTGGGATTTTTTGTGCGAGTCTTCTAGTAATTTAGACATGTCAAACAAAGACAACATGAACAATAAAATGTCGTTGCTGATCAAGGAATAACCCTTTCCCATACAACTGGACTGGATTGACACATTAATAATGTTGCCAAACAAGCAAACTGCACGCCACTTCTACAGCGAGACAAGGCGTTTGCTGAATAACACACTATACATGGATTCCTATTTTTCCTCTTTAATTTATGTTTTGTCCTGAGTTCCAATGTGAATTGTCGTTCTTTCACTGTCTCCAGTCGATATTTAAAGTTTGCAGGTACAAATATACACACAAAAAATCTTGGTAGATTGAAGATTCCCTATGCCTGATCAAAACTGGAACATGTTCTCTAAACCTAACATTTTGAACCTTGGAAAGCAGCACCAAGCTGCAAACATCAGAATCCTCGGACACCACACAGCTGCTTGCAAATTCTACCGGCAACTGTCAGGAGGGAAGAAGAGTGTCCTAGTCCTAGGAATTCTTCATTGCGCAGCCATGGTCACCGAGGCCGACGGCACCCTCCACTGCAGATATGATCTTCGGCACCGACATGCCGCCTGAGAGAACGATCTCTGCAAAACAAAAAATTCCCCATCCAGATGAAAACCAGATCAACTGATCAATAAACCTCCTGTTCTGCTGGATCTGCTCAAATAAATGCAAACATGGGAGAGTAAGTTTACCAATCGCCTCCCGGACGGAGAGGTCCGGGATGATCACGTCGGCGCGGCTCATGAGGAAGATGTCGCCGAGGTAGAGGTTGTTGGTTGGCACGTAGACGCAGGCGAGGTCCTGGTCGCCGCGGACTCCGGTGCCGCGCAGCGCCACCGTGGACGTGATGAAGCCCAGCGCGTACTCGCCGATTCTGGGGTGCCGGATGATCACCACCTCCTTGAAGGCTCTCGAGCTCTGGTCTGAAAATCCATGGACATATAATTATTCGTATCTATACATCTCTCGGAGTGAGCTTTACCAAGAAACAAATTTTGCTCGTTTGTACCTGGCGATATGGCGGCGCTGATTTGCTTGGAAGCCGAGTAGATGTGGCGCACGAGTGGCATCCTCTTGATGCAGAACTCGCCGAGGCCGAGGAGGGAGGCGCCCAGCCACGACGACATGAACACGCCGATGAGGAAGATGAAGGTGATGGAGGTGACAAACCCGAGGCCTGCCCGAGATGAAATTAAGATCACCAGCCATCACTTTGCACGGCACTGAAGTTTTCATGATACATTTACAACCTTTTCTCTATCTCTACTACTAAAAAGAATAAACTTAAGATAAAAAATGGTACGTCGTTTTCCCTCTCGGATCCGCGTGTCCGCCCCCGCGACACCCATCCGGCCCCACCGTGGCTCCGCGGCCCCAAAGTGCATGAGCGTCCCCGCGTCCCCCTCAATCCTCGCGCTCCATCTCCCAACGGCGCCCCAAATCCTCGTGCTCCCCCGTCGCCGCCGCTCTCGCATTGCCGCTCCCCCATCGTCGCCTCAATCGGATCCGAGGGTCCGGCACGCCGTCGTCGTCGTCCAGGTGCCCTTCCCCCGAGGTGTCAACTGTCGTTGTCTTTCGGTCCCCTCCCGTCCTTATCTCCTAGCGACAGGGCAAAAGGGCGAAAAGGGGGCGAATCGAGTTTCCGGCGGCGATTCCGCCGGTCCTCTCTGTCTCCGGTGGCCGGGACGGCGCCAGATATGGAGGTGGACCGGGGAATCGGCGTGCGGTTATGAATAGACTAGATAGTATAGTATCTAGGTCTTCGTTTTTCTCACCGGTGATGCTGCAGGTGGAGAAACGAGCTCCGGGAGTGGTTGTGCTGCCACTTTGCCGGCGAATAAGGTCGTCCGCACCTGACCTTGTTGGCGGAGGGACGTCTCTGCTGCTCCAAGATGGCCATGGCGACGGGGAAGGTGACTGTGGCGGCACCAGATCTGGCTCTGGATCATCCTGGAGGTTAGACTTTTGTTTGTTTGTTGTCTGTGTCTTCCTTGCGAAGGGAGGCGACAGGTTTTCCCTGCGATGGGGTTCTCTTCTGGGCTGTTGTTGAGTCGGCACCCGCGGATCTTTTTTCCGGCCGGTGAGCTTCCGTTTGCCGGTGGCGGAATTTTGGTCTGTCATGGCAATGAAGATGTTGGCCGATGTTCTAGCACCCGTTTCTTCGTGTACGAGAGCTCCTCAGCCTGTTGGCTGTGTCTCCTTTCTACATTGATAAATTGAACATCTGGTTCAGTGCTTGAGTATGATTTTTATTTTTCACTAAGCCAAATTGGATAGTAGCAAACATAAGTCTTTATTTTTTCCCCAAATTATTACATATGGTGCAAACCTGTTCCGTAAGGTTTAAAACTAATCATGTCAATTTTTTTATATTTTACAGAGCTGATTTCCCTAACATAGAAGGTCCTTCACCGAGAGATTATCAGTTAATTGATGTGTCTTTCAGGTTTTGTTTGGTTTTCTGTCACACTAAAGAAAAAGAACCATACTCAAGTGTTCTGATGCTTCTATTTGAACAGTGCAGATATTGCTTTGTGGAGAAGTCCACAACTAAACTGTGACAAGGCTGTTCCACCTAGGTAGCACAAGGAATTTTCCTGAGTTCTTTGGTTCAGAAATTTGTCTCAAGTGGCAGGATACGAGTCTGAACCTGCATAACTTAGTAGTTATTAATATATCTCCTACATGGTTAACATGGGAGTGTGTCTTTGCTTGCAAAATGCAGCTGGCAACGACTTGCTGTGTGGCAAATAATTAGCAGTTTATAAGGTTGTGTAGCTAGCTCATTATTGTTAATTTGAAATGGAGTCTTTATGCTTGGCTGGCTGGTTTCTCCTATATGGGTACTATGATCATTCAGCATGCCCTTAGATTGGGGCTTCTCTAATTTCTTGCATGCTTGGTTTTCATAAACATGTGTTTTCTTACCTTGAACTGCAATTAGAAGTTTTTATTAGAGAAATGTTCATGCATTAATGGCTGGGTATTTATTTCCTTGGTAGATTGTAGATTTTTATGAACTTGGTGGGGCATTACCATTATCCTAAGCAATAGAATGTTGCATTGTTGTGATTCTTATCAAAAATGTTTACTGTGATTTCCAGATGGCACTCCGCATTTCTACTCTGCTCACTAATTTATTTCCAATTCATTGCACCTAGCTATCTTCTATTCTACCTAACTTAACATCATCCTGTTCGTTTGAATGGTGGCTGATGGCTGATGCTGATTTGTTCTGAGAGAAAAATACTGCTGGCTGGTTGCTGATGGCTGGTGTGTTCTGAGAGAAAAGTACTGCTGGCTGGTGGCTGATAAGCCAAACGAACAGGGCACATATGTGCTTTAGTGTCGTTTTATAGACTTGAGATGTCACTACTAACTGTTATATGCAATTTGTTCTGTGGGAATATTTTCTGCATGCTGAATCCACCCATGCTGATCATCCTCGTGACTTCGTTCACATCCAGTCGTCTTCCCAGTCCGATTCCCACTGCAATCAGATCGATGCCGTCGCCCGCCGCCGAACCAGAACACCACAGCCTCGCCTCGCGCCGGAACTGGTCCTTCTCCCATCCGCTCGGACAGACGCCGTCCCGGCTATAAGCCCGACGCCGACCCAGGTAATTTTCCTACACCCCTCTTTAGCTGTCCCTTTGGCGATTCCCCATGCATTTGTGATCTCTGGAATGTAGTTATGTGCTAATCCATATGAATAGGAAAAGAGCATAACACAAGACATCTATTGACTATACAATATACACCATAACCTAGAAATTAAGAGTACATTATTTTAAATAGTTTGTAAATAAAAGAAACACTAATTCTGTCTGACTAACCTATCCCTCCGCCTCAGGTTATAAAAATTCAGGTATGTTGCTTATACCTGTTTCCTTATTATTGTATCAGAAGATTAAAGTAGTTAAAGTCTATTTAACACAACCCACAACAGAGCTGTTTGCCAACCTATGATAAAAAAATACAAAGTTAAATGCAGGGACAGCTACCTGCAGTAGTTTCATTGCACATAGGTTTCTCTAGAAATCTTAATCCAAAAGCAACCATTTGTTATCTAATTTATACTATTGACTATGGCATCTGTGATCTCCAGAACATAGTTATGTGCTTATCCATATGAAAAGTACAATGCTACAGATGGGTAGAAATCAGATTAGTACCTCTAATGACTTGTTGGCACTAGATGAATCTTCAATGAATCAGGTTATATCCATGTGACACAAATTAATATACTAATACTACAATTTCATTGCTTGGAGAATGTCATGTTATTTCCAATAGCAGTGTTGGTCCGAGCGGATTATATCAAAGGCAGCTTTTCAAGTTTTAGCCATTAGTGGTTAGAGGCCCTAACTGATTAATTATCAGGGTATTCTGCAATCTTGTGCCTGGTTCCAACCTTTCGGTACTTATTCTATAATCATTCTTTCATGGTGCCATCACACTTTTTAAGTTACAGTGTATATTTGAATTAGAATACGTGAGGTAGAGAAAATTAAGTCTACACAGAGGTTGAATTAGAATTTCAAGCATCTTAATTCAATGGTTAGAGTACACCTTAATTGGTCTAATTAGGTACTTAGGTTAATTCACTGGTTTCAGTAATTGGAAAAACTGTTCTGGTATTTTCATCACTAGAAAGGAGGTGTCGGAATTTAGCCATCTTCTCCACATCTCCAAGAATGGAAATTGGATTGTGATCTCTACCCTCACACCTGGCACAATGGCACATACTCTACATTTGTAAATACATCTTGAATGGGTATCAAGAGTCCCTTGCAATTAAAGTTCAGGATCTTTGCAGGTAGGGATTTTAAATTGTACAGTGAAGTTATTTGATTTCTACAAAATCATAGCAGACTATTTTCTATCATAGCCCCATAGAAACTTAAACTAGGCTCAGTTGTGGTTTGAATTAAAATTCAACAGCTTTAATACCATAATCAGTAATAAACAACATAGGATTAGAAACAATTGTTATGCATCGGTGGTGCCTCATGTAGACCATGTCTGTTATAAAGTACTTCAGTATATGCTAATACTTCAAAATCTGGTGATTTGGCATAAAAAAAACTCCACATCGGACAATATAGATTAGTGAATATATATTAGTGCATACCACTCCAGCACCTCCTGCAGTTACTGCCATTGGTGCAGTCACCAAGCTTAACCCAAATGAGAACATCACTGGAATGCTGGCAACCCGAAATATAGGATATGCTACAGCCAGTGTTAGTGTTGCCTGCCAATTCTAACTCATTTTTGTAATTCTAGCTTGAGTTCTACAAGAGGTTGTCAATTAAATTTATTAACATCCTTTCTGTTCTCGGATGATCTGGTGTCGCAGCATCTATAATGCCTGGTTGGTGGGAGGACAGCCCACTCACGTTTCAAGATTCCCCTAACACTCGACGATAAATGCGGTTGCGGCTTCACAAAACAGTGTGGAACTGCCAAGCTGCTGCAGCAAGCGTCTCTCATCATTTGGGATGAGGCGTCTATGATGAAGAGGTAGGCTGTGGAAGCGCTAGACTATAGCATGCGTGATATAATGGATTGTAAGGATCTTCCGTTCGGTGGGAAGACAGTTGTATTTGGTGGAGATTTCAGACAGGTCCTCCCTGTTGTGCGTAAAGGATCCAGGGCTCAAATTGTTGGTGCTTCCTTGCGAAAGTCGTATCTTTGGGAGTTAATGCGACATCTTAAGCTTGTGCGCAACATGAGGGCCCAAAGTGACCGATGGTTCGCGGATTATTTGTTGCACATTGGTAATGGCACAGAGGAGGTTGATGAAGATGGTGATGTACGACTTCCTGATGAAATATGTGTCCCGTACACTGGGGAATCCGAGAAAGATCTAGACACATTGATCGAGAGCATCTTTCCAAATCTCAATGCAAACATGACAAACAAGGATTACATCACCTCCAGAGCCATTTTATCAACACGTAATGACTGGGTGGATAATATTAATTTGAAGATGATCAACAAGTTCCAGGGTGGGGAGATGGTGTACCATAGTTTCGACGAAGCGGTTGATGATCCTCATAACTATTATCCTCAGGAGTTCCTTAACACATTGACTCCCAACGGGCTACCTCCACATGTCCTGAAGCTCAAGATCGTCTGCCTAGTAATATTGCTTAGCAATTTAGACCCTGCCAACGGACTTTGCAATGGAACGAGGCTGATGGTTAGAGGCTGCCAAAGAAACTCAATAGATGCTGCAATTGTTTTGGGGCAGCATACCGGTAAGAGGGTTTTCCTTCCTCGGATACCCTTGTGCCCCTCTGATGATGAGATGTTCCCATTTCAATTCAAGAGGAAGCAGTTCCCTATTAGGCTCAGCTTCGCCATGATGGTCAACAAGTCACAGGGTCAAACAATACCAAACGTAGGAGTGTACTTGCCCGCACCTGTGTTCTCCCATGGTCAGTTGTATGTTGCTATGTCTAGAGCCACTAACCGAACCAACATCAAGATCCTCGTCCTCCCGCCTAATGCAGAGGCAGAGGAGGAAGAAGCTAGAAGGCAGGAAAATAAAGATGCCAAAAAGAAAGCAAAGGGCAAGGGTAAACAAAATGGGGTAGTCAAAAAACAAAAAAGAGTATTACCGGTGAATGGCATGTATACGAAGAATATTGTATACAAGGAGGTTTTGACATTGTAGGTAATGTAATATGATATTTATTTTTTTCATGCCTATCTTACGTATTAATGCGTATTAGGAAAAGAAATGATGACATTTAATGTTGTTGCTTTATCTTCTTGAGGTAAAATTAAATGCTCTATAATGCTATTCATGGTATGGTGTTTCAACAAGACATAGTTAGTGACAATTCAATCATTCAGGTAAACAAAAGTCCATTTTATGTTTTGGTATTTACCATGATTTTCTTGTACAGAGCTTTGGTTTTCTTGTAAACAAAATACATGCTAGGATAGCCAGAAATTATAAACTGAAAAGATCACCGTGCAACACCTACAATTTCTTGTTCTTTTTGAGGATTTTATCTTTTCCCTACTCCTTTCTTGTTCTTTTGGAGGATTTTATCTTTTCCCTACTCCTTACCTGTGTACAATATAACAGAACTGGCTTTGTAGAAGAAAATTTTTCCATGTTTTTCTGAATTCTGTCATTGCTGGGCGTTATCATGTCTTAGAGTATTTGGGTTCACCTGCATTCAGCAAAGCTATCCAGGCACACAAGAAGGGATGTGTGTGTTAAAATAATAAAAAATAACAAAGATATTTTTCATTAGAGCCTTGATGAGATCAAGCTTCTGTATGATTACTCACAATAGATCCTTTTTCATAGTAATTTGTTTATGTTCGGCCTTGAATTTATCACAACTAAACCACATGATCACGTGTAATCTCAAATATTTGCTGTGAGGAATTAAATATTAATGTGGCATCATGGCATGTCTGAAATTCTACTGGTTCTATCCAAATCTTGTATTTCATCCTAATTAATGTCCTTATGATCTGCAGACTTGCGAATGAATATTAGAGATATGAGTATGTTTCCTGATGAATTGCTTGATTGTGCAATTGACAAAGGTATGCATTCTTCTGTGGTGTTATACTTGTGGCAGCTTCAGGCATTCATTTGCAGTTTCACTGAACTTTATTTTTTTACGTTTTAGGGACCCTGGACTCGTTGATGGTGAGTAGGTTAACATAAGTGTCCTTTTTGCTTATTTTGGACTATTTCAACACTGAGGTCTTGCTCCTTTCAGTGTGGTGTGGATGCTCCTCTCAGTCCAACTCACATGGTTTCAGAAGTGAACATGTTTTTTAATGTACTGCTACTCCTTTGAAGTATCACTCTGAAGTCTCTTTTGCAACATTCCATCAGCCTTAGGTGTTTTTATTTTGGTGAGATTAATTTCCATTCCTCTTCTTACCATATGTGTACACACAGTCCAGCCTCAACGGTGCTTACTATGTTAAACAAGCAAATGTTAAACAAGCAAGGAGTCCAACATGTGGAAAGAAGGCACAAAAGAGAAGAATGATTCTGGTCTGGTACGGTTTGCTGACAATTGATGAAAATTACTCATTTCCTACTAATAAATTGTTCTTGATGCTTTTGTTCTCCTACCTGAAATTTTACTTTAAATATATATGGATGCATTTGAAAGCTGGACTTGGATAGTGCATTGGAGCTATGCTGTGAAGCTGTATAAGATGAACCTGTAAAGTTTTTTATTAAATTTTCTCACTATCTGTTGTAGAAATATTTTAAATATTTAGCCATAACAAATTTGACATTATCAGTTGTACTTTGCAATAGTTACATGTATGTATGACTACCAACGTGTGCTTTGCAATATCTGTATATTAAAGCTAAATGAGTTGAGGTCATTATTTGTCAGATCCAATGCACATGTGCTTGTGGGTTGAGTACCTTCGGGTGAGCCGGTCGGGGATGACGCGGCGGTACACGGGGCTCCATCGCACGGACAACGTCAATACCCAATAGAAGCAGAACCAGAGCTCGGCGGCCTAGAGCCCGAGCCACACCCACCACCGCGCGCCGCTGCTCCTCGGCGGCAGGTGCGTGGCCCTGTACAGCCATACCAGCAATCAATCAAAGTCTTAAAGGCTAATCCGAATTATGTTGTCATGTCTTGGTGCCACAGTCAGAAGGTCGTTTGCGCAATGTACTGTTAAAGCATGCCAGGTGTTGTGTTTGTAATATAACTTTGGATTTTTTTGGTCTTTCTATCCTCAATGTAACATGCCGTTTTGGTTCAGTGAACTGAAGAAAGTCAGTTAGGGGGAGTGGTGTGATGAGACCAAAGTTTCACTTATTAGAAGTTGTCCGGGGGAACAAAATGACATTCGAGTCCCAACAATTTTCTTTGTTAAAGCACAGTTGTCCAAAGTGCCATGAATTTGACGTACCAACCTGATTTTTATTTTTTGTTTTTTGAAACGGAACCTGATGGGTTTCCATGCTGCGATGCTCTGCAGTCATCCGGGCCTACAGTCACCATGTAGCCTGCGTATTTCACCAAGTCATTTATTTGTTTTTTGTTTAGGATCACGAGTCACCAGATGTCCAGATCGTGGATCAATCCTCTGCAGCCGGGCTTTGACTTTCCATGACCATGCTCGTCGCACTTTGAGAAATATAATGTCGTATTATATAAATTATTGTGTATTTTTTATTTGCATTGTAGACATTTGGATGTCCGTAGCAACGCACGGGCACCTACCTAGTTTTTTAAAAAAAGAACAGTGAAGTTATACCGAAGAGGTGTATCCCGAGGTGGACGTAGATGGGCGAGAAGAAGCCGTCGACGAAGCGGATGAACCACCACGTCGTGTAGAAGGTGATGGCAATCGGGAGCAGGATGACACTGCGACACGGGAGAGCGAACGGTCACTATGTACAGTATTGTTGGTACAAGGTTGCAAGGTGCAGCGCACCCACCATCCAGACATGAACTTCTTCCATGCCCAACTCCGAATCACTCTTGACAATGCCTGAAAAAAAATGAGAGATACGCTACATTATTGGAACCATGCATCATCTGTCCGTGAACGTGAGTTTTTTTATAATGTGCCTGAAAATTTGCGCTGAAACCCAATAAAACGCTAAATGTGCATGACCAGAAACACTAGCTCGTTTCTTTCTTTGATCGAAGGAATCATTAGTTCGCTTAGAACGTAGGAATTTGAATGATTTTTGCTCACGGTAGCGCTAATCTACACCCTAGGTGTAAAATTCTATTCTACACCTAACAGTAAATACTGACCAAACTGCGTAAAAAATTACTGAACCAAATCGCGAGATTACTGACCGGTGAGCATGGTTCAAGTAATCCGCAACTTAGTTCGGTAATTGTTGATCGGTTTGGCAGGTAATTACTCGCTTGGGTGTAGATTTACTCTACACCGGGGTGTAGATTAAGACGCGTATATATATATATATAGACACAAGAGAAAAAGAAAATTTTAAAAAGCAAGCGTATCAAATCACCTCGATGCCGGTGGGGTGGTGATGCAGGTGGAGCCCGCGCCCCGGCGCCACCGCCGGCAGCGGCGGGCCGGCCATGACGGGGGTGCTCGGCTCGGAGTCATCGTCGTCACCGCCCACGACCGCGTGCTCGCCGGCCACCACCGGGAGGAGCAGCTCCCGGTCCCTCTCCCTCCCGGCCATCTTGCGCTCCCTGATCCAGGCCAGCGGCAGGACACGGCGTGCCGCGAGCGTGGGCCAACCGCACTATTTTCGCGCGCGATCCATGTGCCCGACGGAAATGCTGGATCGCGCAGACCTGCAAGGTGAAGTCGCAATGGGCCGGGCAGTCAGAGGAACAATGCTGCTGGTGGTGGAGGGCTTGCATGATCGAGGATCGCCACGTGTGGGTCAGCGCGTGGGCCCACTCTCGCATTGGGTATCCGATCCGTTTTTATCGCTATCTCCGCTTCCACTTTGGGTGAGAGATGGTCGTTCGAGCCCGCGAGGAAAGGGGAGGTTGGGACGCGGCGAGTTTGCGTTGAACTGTATACGCTTGTGTTTATGGTCTGGTGGCATTGCTTTTGTCGTGCAGCGCTGCAGCTCTTTTGTTGCATTTTCTTACGCTATGCAGATTAGCGGAAGGCATACCTGAGCCTAGTGCGCATATATAGTCTGAGATTGTGTTTGTTTGAATTTGAACTTCTGAGTACTTTTAGTTTTCCATATTTTCCAAAGTCAGATGGCGCCAAAAGTGAAAAGTTGACGAGAAAAGGCTTCTCACTTTGCAATTTTTATTTTTTCTGATTTTTGAATATTTGAAAATACTAGTTATGTGCCCATGCGTTGCTATGGGCATAAAATTAATACTACTATGATGCAAGATACACAATGACCACATTTCAAAAAAAAAACACAACGACCAATTAAACCTTGGACAAAAACATTCATTCTACTATTATCTAAACATAGAATCGTGTCTGTACATTGCTATGGACAATACAAATTATAGGTAAATGATATTCTATTTTTATAGGTTAATTACGTAGACAGTGCAAATCACATTTGTTTGTGTTTTTTATAAATATGATTTCCTAATATGTATTGTGTCACACCCTGAAATTTCCAATTTCAGGATGTGAATAAAAAGAATAATTAAATAACGATTTTCTCATAATTTTAAAACTTTTCCAACATTTACTTTTCTTTACAGGAAATATAATATAGGAAAATCCTTGTTTGATTTTCTGAATTAAAGAAATGGTTGTGAGTGTTGCATTCATGCCGATGCATCTTGGTGTTTCTTGAGTGCAAAAGGTCTAACCATGCGTTTAGGAGCAATCCAAATCCTTTCGAGAATTTTCCGGACTTTTCTGGAATTTATTCCCATTTTTCCTTTGAGCTATTTCTATTTATTAGAAGGCTCTTAAATCTTTTTCATGAGCTCCAAACACTTTACTTGGATAGCTCATGTCCCAATGTGTCTCTAGGAATTGTCCTGGAATTTTTGGGATTTTTAGAATATTTTCCATGGCTTTATTGATTTATCTAGATATTTCTGGATTTATCTTTGCACAGGAAAATATTCCAAAAAAAACATTCCTATTCTACCTGGGCCGAGCCCGAAGGCCCGACCCGCACCCGCTCCGCCCCGGCCCCGGCCCGGCCGAGGCCCATTGGCCAGAGGAGGCCATGGCCTTCACGGCCGGCGCCGCCGCCGCCATCTTGGCGTGCGTCTCGCGTGCCACGCCAAGGGCAGCCCCGCGCTCTTTAAAGCCGCGGCCCCAAGCCTCCTCGCGCGCGCGCCCTAGCCCCGCGTCCCCGCCCGCGTAGCACACCGTCGCGGAGCCGAGCCGGCCGCCCAACTCCGCCGCCGCCGGAGTGCCAAGCCGCCGGTCACCATCGCTGTTTAGCCGCCTCCGTCGATCTCCCGAGCAATAAGCGCCACCAGAGGCTTCCTCGTGTCGAGCCGCACGTGTTGCGCCGCTTCCCCTCGCCGGGGGTCCACCGGAGCGCCGCCACACCTTGAAGCCCGAGCCGGCCGCCACTGCCTCACACCGTCGAGTCGCCCTCGTCTGTCTCCATCGTGGGTAAGCAGCTCCATGTGATTTCCATCCTCCCCTCTTCCTCTTGCGCAGCTCGCCAGGAGCCCTAGGTCGCCGGAGTACCTAGGTCGCCGGAGCACCGGTTCCGTCGCCACCAGGACCGCCGGAGGTCCCCTGTTCCCTGACCGGTTTGTACAGAGGAAGAAGAAAGGTGTTTTTGCAAAAAGCCCCCTGCAAGATCCAGTAAGGAATAGATCCAAATCTTGTGTCTTGTGAATCTTGTAGAAAACCCCCTAGATAGATTCCACCTCTGCACATAAGTCCACCCTGGAGCCTTTGCAAGTAAGCCCCTGAGTTTATATACATAATTATGTGTATGCTCCTGTCTTTTCACAACTTGGTTCCTGATGTTCACAACTAGGTCCTTACACCTTTAAAAGTCCATATCCTCCATGTTTTAAATCCGTTTTCATCGGTTCAAGTTGCGTTAGGTTCATAATAATGTAAAGCACGCGCTAGTGGTGTGTTTTCACCAAGTTTGTTTTCTGAAAATTAATTTGATATTAATTTTGATTAATGCTTCATAAACATGTCTTTTCTAAATAAAATCTATATAGATCCATACACCGTTTTTCATAATCAAATTTAATTTGATTAATGTTTCTCTCACATGCTTTTGTAAATAAAATCTAATTAGATCTTTTACCCGGTTTTCCATAAGTCAAATACTAATTTGCGTAATGACTAATTAACTTTTATAATTGAAAGTTGATTAGGCTTTCACTCCGGCTTTATAAATAAATGTTAATTTTGATTAATACCAAGGTAATGTTGTTTTTAATAATAACAAGATCTACTCACAAAGTTACGTTTAGATTATTCATATAGTTTATCTTTTCTAATTAAATGTTTAATTGGTTTAATCAATATATGAATCTTTATAGATAAAACTTGATTAGTTCTTTACTCTGACCTTTTACAAATAAAATGTAATGCTCCATTAATTCCAACTTAGGGTATTTTTCTTTATGAAATATCCCTTACATACTTTTTGCTAATTAAAAATAAACCCAGCTCTCATGTATGCAAAACGTTCGTTAGATGTTCTTTATTAAGCTCTATCTCAGTGATCTTTCTGGTCCTCGCTCAACCTTTCATAGCCATCTCTTTAAAGCTAACCAAGCCTTTCTTCCTCTAAGCACGGTTTGTGTGCTTTAGAGATCCATCTAATTGAGCCCATCCTTTAGTGAGCTCTTTTAAAGCTTCTCTTTTGTTTGGTGCTTTGTTCTTAGTATGCTTGTTTGTTTGCTTTGTATGCTTGTGCTGATGGTTGATGCGAGTAGAACGAACGTGGTTCGAGAGTTTGGAAGAGTGTGAAGTTGAATATTCTGAGCAACTACTCTGGTTAAAGGCAAGTGTGTCCTTGATCTTTTGTCCTAAGAATTATATCTAATCACTCATTGCATTGCTTGCATTAATTTTGTTGGGTTCCTATTAAGGATTATGACTAGTTTCTTTTTACCATTGCCTTGCATAACTAGGTTGTTTAATTAATCTTGATGGTAGATCTTGCTTAGTTTGCTCAACTGGGTTGGTAATAAACAACATGGATACTCTTTTACTCTATGTACCAATGTCATATGTGATGTTTAATATACAAGGACATATGTTTAATCGGAACATGGAGCGACCACCCAGGACAACAGTGCAACCACAAGAACTATATGGCTCTAGCCTTGGCCGAGTAATTAGGGAAGTCTTTGTGTGGTTATTACTCACATAGTAGTTTGGGGACAGAGGAATGCTTTTATGGCTCTTCTATTCCGGAGTGGTATTGGAACGGAAGCACTCTATGGCTGACCGTTCGAGAGTAGAAGTGTGGTACAAAAGATAGCCTCTACGACATATTACTGTGGACTAATACACACATGAGGACTCTTTGTAAAGGCCTCGTAGCATCCCTATGCAATCACACCTCGGTAGTGAGGTATGATGCTTGGCCGGCATCGCATGATTGGGTTTAAAGTTCTTAGAACTTTTACGTGACTTGTGGGTAAAGATGTACAACCTTTGCAGAGTGTAAAACTAATCGATTAGCCGTGCTCACGGTCAAGAGCGGCCTGGACCCTCACATGATAACTAAACTTGAAGATGGACTTAAATCGTGACCTCTGGTTATGCTTGCCATATGCTTATGGCGTATCTTATCTATCTCTTTATGATAATTGTGGGTTGGTATAAACTTATATTTTATTAGTAATCAGGTGCTAATAAAACTTGACTAACTAAAAGTGCTAAATGCTTATAGCCCAGTCCACTATAAAGCCTTTGCATTCATCCTTTCCCCACACTTGCTAAGTACGACATGTTCTCACCCTTGCTATAAACAATGTTGCTCAGAAGGCGAAGGAGGAAGCTACTTTGAAGTGCTATGAAGGTGTTGCTGGAGCTAGGTGTACGCAACCCCCAGTCGACTGCTTGTGATGTTTGGAGCCTTCGTTTCCAGGATTGAGCGTAAATCTCTGATAATCTTTCTTTTTCTTACGTGATATTGTTTCTGTATACACTTATTTGTCACTATATGCATGAAACTTGATCCTAGCATGCATATAGATTTGCAATTGGTTTTCTTTGGAAAAACAGGTGTGACATATTGCATCCAACTTTATTAATGAAGCATGCAGGGAATCTCATGTTCATCCGTATTGTACGAGCACACAAATCAAATATATATTATGGAGAGTCATCTAGTGGGTTATATCCGTATTGTACGAGCACACAAATCACTATTGCTATTGAATCTTTATGTAAAGTGTTGCGACGGAATTCTCGACGTGCTTTGTATTGATCTCTCTTCATCTCCTTGTGTTCAGGCTTCATATTACGCACATTTTGACAATCACGTATTGCTTGTCTCTGTTTAGGTGTCATATTTGCATAACATGCCCTATCTTTTGCACACCTTGATTCAATTTGCTCAACCGTTAATTCTGGTCTCTGTTCTACTATGTTTTCATCACAAGTAATATTTTCACCTAAAAATGATGGAAACCAATCAGATTTAGTAATGATCACAAAATAATTGTAGTTCAAGTATTAAAAAGTAATTATCATACTACCTTGTAATTGCTTGTGTCCTACTTCAGTGTTAGCGGGTGCAGCTTTACTTTGATGGTAATTTTGACGTCGCTTCTTGAGTAGTTCTTCCTTCTTTTGTACAGACATTAGCTTGTGACAGTTTCTATCCCATTGCCTTCTCCGTTGTCTAGGTTCTAGAGGTGGTGGAATATCATTTGAAGTCACTGATCCTCCAACATCGGAACTACCTAAATAAAAGGCACATGTAATTGCATTATATTAAATGGTACATTTGAACAGTAGCTTAATACCGTTATCACTTAGGTTGGTGGTGTTTAACGGATCATAGATTGGGGTGCCCCTGTCGGATTGTTTTGAAGATGCCATCTGCAAGTAAAATAAATTGCAATTAACAAGCATATTTCTCTACTACAAGATGTAATTAATATCTGAATTTGGATCTGATACTTTTTTTACACAACCACTTAAAGTTAAAGTTCATTATTTAGTGCTCCTCTAATCTTATCTCCGCGCAGACACACACACAACTTGTGGCGCATCCATATTCTCCAAACCTTCAGCATTACCGTACCTCAGTAGATGGTGTACACAATAAAAGCATACAAGATCTATGTTGTGGACAATTTATGTTGCAGATCAAGAAGAATATAATAGCTTACAAGATTTGCATACGTGCTGCCGCATGAGCAATTGATTGGATGGATTATAATAATTTAGAATATTAGATGGAAGTGGGAGTATGCGGAGTATCGTAAAAACTATCGATGGACAAAAAGCAGGTTTGGGTTTTTGAAAATTAAATGGATCACAACAGGAAGAATGCGTTAGTTTCAACTATATACCTTGACCTCATTGATGGGCACACTGCATCAAATTGACGCATGGTAGTGCACCATCATCCAATTAATCAGTACTGCGCAGCAGCCGAATGCTCGTCGAGGCCTACGGCCGTGCGCTAGACACGTTGAATGAGACCGCGCCGAAATCTACGGAACCTACGACAGAAATGCCATAGGAGTCACACGGGAGGCTAGATGTATATGAAACGAACCAGCGAGCTGATCCGATTTGCACGGAGAGTCTAACCTGACAATCGTCAGGGAAGGGCTAGCACCTAGCAGGAAGGAGACAGATCACCAACTTGGCGCCCACGATGACTCCCACCACCGCAAACAATCGCTCGATGACTCCCGCCGCCGGAAACAATTGTTTGTGGGATCTGAGAAGGACCAGAGCAGAAAGGGCATCGACAGAGTACTTCGGAGGTGAGATAGTCGACGCTGGCGGCAACGTGAGCACCGCAATCCTCGTTGGAGTCCACGTCCCAGCGTCGCTGGCCACCAGGCGCAGAGAGGACGGGGCGGCGGTGGCGACGCGGAGAGGAGGAGGGGCAGCCGGTGTGCGCGCGGCGGTTTGGGGCGTGCTTGGGTGAATGCGTGATGAGACATTAAAAAAAGAAGGTCGATGGATGAGACGAGCGAGGGGATCGAGGGGCTCAGAGGAAGGGATGCGAACGGATTGGATGGGAAAGAAAAACGCGTTGCGGGCGCGGAGGCAAAGCCAATCGACGTAAGTGTGAAGATAAACTTCGTTCTTTTCAGAGATATTAGGATCGTGCCCGTGCGTTGCTACGGACAACTAAACTATTACACGCAAAAATAACATTTTCATAAATAAAATACTAATAATGCATGAAACCATTTTGACTGTATTAAAAGGAAACATATATTGCACACACATTATAATAGTTAACAATATTCAGCATCATGAGCATGTAGAAGAATGCAAGATACTTTCAACTTTGTTAGACATGATATAAGTGTATAAACTTTCAGAATATATTAAACCAGTGCATGATAGCATAAGTTCAGCACTGATCTCCCCCATCGCCAGACCCAGATGCTCCTTGATCTGTGTCAGCACATTGTTGATGGCATATGTTCCATCTTCTGATGCATTAGTTCACAAATAAGACGACACAAGATTCATCGGTGAGCTTGTGCTCGGCGTCAATCCCGGCGACATCAGCGAGCTTCTCTAGCCATGAGGATAAGTGTGGTGCATCAAGCTTCTAAACAGTGTGTCTGCAATTGGTAATCGATAGTAATTCAGTCACCAGAAAAGCCTTTAAAAAAGGTTGAACCTTTCTGCTTCCATCAGACTTCGCCATTGTAAAAAAAATGCTAATGACAAATCCTGTCAGAAAAGGACTGTTGAATTATCACTTGAGCAAGAACAAAACTTATTTGGTCAAACTCAAAGTATGTAAATAAAATCATAGGATAAGTTAGGCCTGCGAGATCGAGAGCAAACATGCAGATCAGGGGACAGTTACCAGATCAAGTCTGTCGTCCTTGATTACTGACTAAGCATATCAGATTAAAAGGCTAATTAGCTACCCAAATCATCAGCCAAGGCAACCATGCACGATTAAACAAAGTAAACTACAGTCATGTAGCATAAAAGTGACATTTCACAAGAACAACAAAGCAAAGCTGCTAGCCTACACCCATCTGAATCAAAAAAATAACCTGAACCTGAGAACATAAGTTGCAAGTAGACGGTAATGCTGAATGATCCTGCCTGATCCCTGTCGAACTGAACTGCGGCACTGAAAATGCCTGATAGTTCACCTGCATACCTCGGGAAACAAATCAATAAACTATACCAATCACAAAATGTGTGTAATTTAAAATGGTAGTAGAAGTGCAATATGTCACATTATTCACATATTTAAACTACTGGAGAGCTACTGGAAATTTTTGTGAAGAAAGTACCGGTGAGTGTGACCTCTCTTAAAGAAGATTGAAATGATCAAACACAAAAATGCAATTTCAAAAGATAGTAGGACTGCAATACTGTCACATTATTTTTGACACATTTACTATCAGACCATACATATTTTCAATTTTTCACAATCAATGAGTAGTACTGGAAATTGCAAGCAGTCACTAAATGAACAGAGTTACTTGCCAGATATGACACACCTCTGTTTGGTAAATCTTGGCCTTACTCTACTTCCTCTTGGATTTACAACTCTACTTACTTTTATTCTCAAAACCAACGACATAACATACTATATGCAGTGAATAGTCTAATCTCGATCATCATCAGTGAAACTCTATCATCTGAGAATCAAGAAACACAAAAAACTCTTCCATGTGCATTTGTAAAATTTGCATAATTGAAACTCACCCTGTTCTCTTGCAGAATTTGCACAACCTCCACCTTGTTCCATAGATCCAGTTCACATCTTTTGGTAAAACAAAAGAGCTAAGAGGGCATAGATTGGTAAAAGAAAATATGACAAATAAAAAGTAAGGACCTCCAAGAACCAATATCTTGCAGCATTGGTACAAGGTTTGAAAGGTAAGTTATGAAGCTGGCTTCTCTTAAATAGCACACCCACAACATTATTCTTGTGTACTGAAATCAACTATATTTAAGGATATATATGTCATGCCACAGCCAGAAACTGTGAACCAACTATTTCTTCTGTTATCCAAATCCAAAAAGTAGCTATGCACAACATTCTCTAAAATGAAATGAATTAAATTAGTAAGGGTAGACCACAGATACAAATTTAGCCTTCTGACCATAGCCTCATACAAATTTAGCCTCAAGTGGTATTTTCTTAAAATCAGAACCACAAACCACAAGATAAATAGCACCAACCTAAATATGGCTGGACTATTTGAGCGCCCTGAGCTTGGCATAAGGACAATATTAACATTAGATGTATAAGCACAGTGAAAGTGAAAGTGAGGATAATGCTGGTAAGTTGTTATGTATCAAATGATACATTTAGAATTTGTCTAATAAATAACATATGTGATAGATTTGGATAAATTATTTGAAGAGAGTGTGTTCACCATACCATGTTGGAGACTCCATGTGCAAAGTTTAACGCAGGGAGTAGACAACATTGTTAGTTACCTGAAAAATAGGGAAAGCAGACACACTTTTGTAGTTTTTTTGTAGCATGGAAAAACACATAAAAGAAAAGGGACATTGATCACATGATATTGGGCATATGTGCTTTTGAAACCAGCAAAGAAACATGTACCTTTAATACTTCAGAAATTTAAGGAGGCTCCTTTAGATAGCTGAATTGCAGAAAGCAGACATAGAAAAATGCTAACACTAAATCAAGTAATTTGAAATAACTCTCCATGGTGCGGTGCTAGAGGCAACAATAAGCATATGAGTCTAATTTGTTTGCTTGAAAGGCTTAGCCATACTTGTTTAAGAAATTCCAAAATTCTACAACTCATAATAAAATGGGAGCAATCTATAGGGACCATTTTGCATGCATTTGCGATAGCTGACACTGCAACCCTCTAAAACATGGAAGTAGGAATCAAATTAGCAAATGTACTAAATCCTCACCAGCAAAGATGACTTCTTTAAGGTTTTGAACAATATTTCAGTAAGAAGTCAATGCATTGTGTCTGCCTGCAAACACTGGATAGGCTCCGTCCTGATGTCTCCTCAAATGCTTGCAAGCACTGCATACAAAAAATCAGATAAAGCAACTTGGGGAAAAGTGGTCGCCTGATCAGATTGTAAGAGCACAGGCTTAATAGAGGTACTTGATGACCACGAACTGAGAGCTAAGCAAAGTGGAGGAAGTGTGACAACCCGCCCAGGAAAATACCGTACTATCGCCTAAGACCGATCCACTTTGGTCATTAAGCGATAATAAAGTACCATCCTGTCGTAAGTCGCCGGGTTAACGCCCGGTAAATCACTTGAATAGCACAAGGATCGATATATGCATTAAAACTCACTCGAAGGCGAGTCCAGAGATACAACAGCATTCAAATCCAAATTCTTACCCCGAAGGATTTAATTATTACAAACCATAGTTTTTGTCATGACAGAATAGTTCAGAGTTTTGAAAAGCAGCGGAAATTAACTAGCGGCAGCAAAGTCACCACGGGAGGCCATCCATGATGCTTCAGTAGTCGTCCTCCACCCACTCCAGCTCCCAGCCGGGCGGGATCTCACCGGGCCACACATCACTGAAGGCATGACCTGGATCAACACATCATAGCAAGGCTGAGTATACTAATACTCAGCAAGACTTACCCGTCGGTGATAACTACTTCACCAACCTAGACCATGAAAGGCTTTTTGGCTACTGGGTTGCTTTTGCTAAAAAGTAACAAAGACTAGGTCCTTACTTTCAAGATTTTAGCACAAGTTCTAGTAGTTTAATCTTTACTACATTAGCCAACTAGTGCAACAAAGGTTGTACAATACAATTAATCAAACATCATCTTCATCAACTTCCATCATTAGGGATCACATGACTAGTGGAGTAAGTAGTCTCGGATAACGGTGAGAGGCCGACAATCGATTGATTATAAACCTTGCAAGGTAAACCCAAACACACGGTCGGCTGCCCCCGCGAGGACAACTCCCCGGGCCGTCCCCATAAATCCTCGGGTTGGGATCGAATCTTACGAGTCTTTGGTGCAGAGCTATCCGCATACCCCGCGAGATACCCGGAGTCACCATACACCACCGGTAGCTAGCCGTGAGAGCGAATCCCAAGAGTAGTAATAGTAGGATCCCTCGCCGCCTCATTATGGTACTAGGCTTACCGGTCCCATACCCGGCATATGCTTGGTATGTTCAAAAACTTAACCCACATAACCACTGGACCGGAGCCCCGATCCCATGCTCTTACCACGTGAGCAATCCATTTAAGGATATAGTATGATTCCTATCTAGGAACCTATTCTCGCGAGTGAGGTCATCACCCGACTTGTAACGGTCCTATAGCTTAGCAGCTATCGACCTATCATACTAGTAAGGACAAAAGGTACCTAGGGATCATGCATCTAGGGTTTCATTCAACTCCTGTACGTAAATGCACAATCATTCATAGATAATTGAATAAAGAATTTGAAAATTAGGTTAGATGCACCGGAGCTTGCCTTCGTCGACTAGGTTAGCTTGGGCACTCTCGGTGTCGAGTCCGTCCACGTACTGCAGAGAACCTTCTGCTCCACCTTCCTTGGTTTCCGGGACCAGGGAGTAGTCTCCGTCCGGAAGATCTACACGGAATGCAATGCACTTTAGGTGATGTGATAGTTTGTTGTCCTATCCAACTCTAGTTGGTCATATCCACCTTGACAAGCATTCAATTAAGGTTTCTCTTTTAGGAAGGTTATTAGTTGTACATGGGTTACTCTTTTATTCCATATTTGAAGAAAGGTTTTTATTTAAGCTTATCATTCCATGGGAAAGCTTTAGTTTATTTTATCTTTACCCACATGGTGTAATTAATAATTATATTTATGAATTAATTTCTTATTAGTGCTTGGTAATTATCTTTATTTTCATTTATATTAAATAATGCCTTCAAAAGGAAAAAGATTTAATTAGGGTTTTTCTTTATTAATTTTCCTTTAATATTAAATGGGCATTTAAGCCATTTATTAAACAATTAATTTACCAAAAATCAAATGAGTGTTTCTTAGGCCTAAAAGTACCTATCCTGGTCCATTGGGCCCACATGTAAGTGTTGGATGCTAGGAAAATAAATATTATTGAAAATAACAAAGGCTAGATAGTGATTCAACTTAAATGCATATAAAATAAATAAGCCTCAAAATGATCCAAACTTTCTTGTGCATGTTCTCTGATCCTAAACAAGCCTAAAAAGCTAGCATGTTCTCATGAAACCTCTACCGAACCTGGTCTATTAATTTACAAAGGAAAACATGCATAAATCAAGAATAATAATTTCTGTTACTCCTAAATTCATGATTAAATCACAAGATGTGCCTTTTGACATCACAAGACAGTGTGCACAATTTGGGCTCAATAACATAAATATATTTAACATGAAAAATCATCTATGCAGTTCTGCCAGAGATGGAAAAACATTTTTATAAAACGATTCACATGATAACTTTGTGCAATTTTCGGCACAACATCTAGTCTTATCCTAACTCACAACATATCCAAAGCTCAACTACAGAGAAGCTATACATTTCAAGTTATGACAGATTCAATCATAACACATTTGTAATTTTTCTGCCAAAACTACTTTGAATCTAGCCACAAGTGTACATCAAGTAGGTGGATCCTGAGACCTACAAAATTTGTTTGAGAATTGTTGGAATTTTCTGTGAATTTCTATGGATTTTCTAAGACTGTGGACTGATCTGCAAATAAACTAAGTTAAGATTCCTTGCAAACAGGCCCTTGGATTCACATCCATGCCCTCGGCGGCGGTGGGAGGGCTCGCCGGCGGCGATGTGGGGCCCTACCACGACAACAAGCGGCACAGGGATGCGATTGGGCTCACCACGGTCCTATTGGTGGTGGTGGCGAGGGTGGAACTTGCTCCGGCGACGGCGCACGGCGGCGACCGGCGGCGGCGCTTGGGGCGGCTCGGTGTGCTTGCAGCGTGGAGGCCAAATTGGCGCAAACAAGCGCGCACGTGAGCTTTCCCGGGTGCTAAGGAGGCTATCTAGGGGCTTGGACGGCGGCGAGCACGAGCGGTGGGCTCTGTCCGCCGGCGGCGGCGGCAATGGCGGGGGGCGCTCGGGTGGCGCGCGGAGGGGCGCGAAGGGGGGGGTTTAAGTAGGCGCACCGGCACCGGGTGACGCGGGGTGACGGCGCTAGATACCCCTCCGTGCTACGCGCGCGTCGAGGCGCGCGCGTACGGCGGCGACGCCGCCGACGGACCGCCGGTCCGTGGCGCGTGCGCGCGTACGGCGGCGCGGACGCCAAGGCGCCCCTCGACGGAGCACCCGGGGGGCGCGGGGCATCGGGACGGGGCACGGCACGGACGCCGAGACCTCGGGCGGCGCGGGTGCGGATGCCGGGGCAAGGCCGGCGGCGGGCGGCGACGGCGGCGCATCGCGCGTGCGACGCCGCGGCGCGACGCGCTCCGGTGCCGGGCGGTGACACTGGTGCTGTGTTCAAGCCACTATTTCTCCAAAAATTTGAATACAACTTGACCAAACAATGAATACCAAAGTTGTAGATCTAAGTACCATCTACAACTTTCCCAGAGGTTGTATGGGGGTTTTACCGTTTAGATTTGAATCTAGAGGAATGTCAACTTTGAATGTCAACATGATTCGTCAACAAGAGAATCCGCCTTGCAAGGGCTTTTTCACAATTTTCCTCCCCAAATCAGCAATGCCACTCTACATGAAAGTTGTGTCCCTCAACAAGATCTACAACTTTCCTAAAGGTAGAATTTTAAGTGTTTAGGTGAAATTTGGGGAACGCGGCAAAAGTTCCGGCAGACACCTGTGGACACTGGGTGGCAAGGGGGTTTGACCCACCCTTTGACCAAGGATTGGCCCCACAAGTGTTTTAACTATTCACTAGGGTCACTAGGGGTGTGTTAAGGAGTTTTCATGGGTGAGGGCCCAGGTTGACCTAGGGTTGACCATTTGACCGGCTAATCGTGTCATTAGCGTTAATGACGGTAATTAAAAACCTGGGGCGTCACAGGAAGTGTGGTGGATGACGGCATAGGTGGCAATCTGATGGAATTTCCGTGGCTGTTTACGGAATTGCCGTGGTGGGAGAATCAGGTTGTGTTGGACCTTGACAGTAAATCGGGGATTGACGGCAGATGCGTAGGCCCTGGTGAGGACGATGACATCCCGAGCTAGGCACAGCAGCAGGCTTGACCTCCGTGGGGTCAGGTCAGCCTGCGCTGCACAACGGAGAGGGTAGAGCCACCACCAGCCATTGGCACCATGTCGTGGATTCCTCATCCAGTGGCTGCGTCAACTCGGAGACCCGGCTGCGCAGCGGTGACGACATCGACGCAGAGACCAGAGATGTGGCTGCGCGGGGATGGAATCAATCCAACGGTGATGTCGGCCCGGCGGCGAGATGATGGGGCGCCATCCGTCTGCTTGCGATGGGCAGGGCAGCGACTCAACCTGAACACCTTCAGCTTCATGGTCGTGACCACGGCCGGCGCACGGGGTGCGATGACGGCTGGGCCGACCAGTGGAACCCGGTGGCTCAGAGGATGGGTGACCGGGGGGGAGGCCGCGCAGGACAGCAAGGACAACGAAAACGGGTCCAGCGCAGAGAGGACTGGGGTCAGCGGCGACGCAAGGCGGGTCAGAAAGATTTGCGAGGAGTAGGCGGAGTCTGCATGCGAAGGGGGAGGCGGAGGGAGCGCGTCGGCGACATGGTGGACGGGCGCGCTGTGGATTGAGAAGGAGGCAAAGGTGGAGTGCGGACGGCGTGGTCGCGTGGTGGAGGAGGCGAAGGAGGCGCAGAGGGGGACACGTACGGAATGGCCCGCGCCAGCGGCGGAGGACGTGTGAGGGTAAACACGGGGCGTGATGTGCGGGGCGCGGAGCGGACATGCTGTGGGGCCGAGCAGAAGGCGGACGCGGAGGAGGTAGTGTGGCTAGATCTAGCGGGGGCGGGGCGGCGCAGAGGAGGTGGCGGCGGCGGGCGGGCGCGGCGCGGAGGACGTGGCTGCAGGGTACCTGGCGTCGCGACGAGCGCGGGAAAAAAGGGAGCGGGGGGAGAGGAGCGGGCGGCGCGACATCGACCATCGAGTGAGGAAGAAGAGGAGCGTGCCGGGGGAGGCGGACGTGCGTGTGATATGCGGCGTGGTGGGGAGCGGCGGTTTCTTTTTCTTTCGCGCGCGGGGCGGAGGGAAGAGACTTTGACACACAGGCCATTAAAAAAGATGCATTAGACACACAAGCCACTAAAAAGTTTGGCTGGACATCTAAGCCATTGAGCCAAATTTTTTTGACACCGAACCCATTCCGTCCGTAGTCTGTTAGATTGGCACCGTTTGTGAGCTCTGACAGGTGGGTCCAGGCAGCAAAATGACCATTTTGCCCTCAACCTCTTGCATTCACTAAATATTTTTTAAACCGAACAAATATTTTTCATCTCACAAATATTTTGCATTCAGGGACAGGTAGATCATGAGACACAATTATAACAACCCAACAAATATTTTTTTCTCACAAACATTTAACCAACACAGCATATTTTTTAAAATAAACCAACCAACAAATATTCATCTCATAAATATTTAACCAACAAAATATTTAGTTAAAAATATTAATCAAATATTATAATTTTTAATGTTGTATTTTGTTGGTTGGTTTATTTTAAAAAATATGCTGTGTTGGTTAAATGTTTGTGAGAAAAAAATATTTCTTGGGTTGTTATAATTGTGTCTCACGATCTACCTGTCCGTGAATGAAAAATATTTGTGAGATGAAAAATATTTGTTCGGTTTAAAAAATATTTAGTGAATGCAAGAGGTTGAGGGCAAAATGGTCATTTTGCTGCCTGGACCCACCTGTCAGAGCTCACAAACGGTGCCAATCTAACAGACTACAGACGGAATGGGTTCGGTGTCAAAAAAATTTGGCTCAGTGGCTTGGATGTCCAACCAAACTTTTTAGTGGCTTGTGTGTCCAATGCATCTTTTTTAATGGCCTGTGTGTCAAAGTCTCCGGAGGGAAAGGGCGGACTTACGGAAGGGTGGCAGAGGCACGGCGAATGACGCATCAACTTTTTGTCTTACTTTCATTCTTTTTAGGAGTAGAGATAATAAATATAATATAATATAATATAATATAATATAATATAATATAATATAATATAATATAATATAATACAATACAATACAATACAATACGATACGATACGATACGATACGATACGATACGATACGATACGATACGATACGATACGATACGATACGATACGATACGATACAATACAATACAATACAATACAATACAATACAATACAATACAATACAATATAATATAATATAATATAATATAATATAATATAATATAATATAATATAATATAATATAATATAATATAATATAATATAATATAATATAATATAATATAATATAATATAATATAATATAATATAATATAATATAATATAATATAATATAATATAATATAATATGCCCACGCGGGAAGCGCGACGCTCTCAATAATCGAATTTACTCACTATGACAACATCATAATGTCAGTTTTGCTAATAAAATAATAATCTAAATAATAAAAATAAGCATGGTTCTATACTTTAATTTTTCATCACAACGAGAGGAGTTAAAAAAATAGAAATATCAGAATGGGCACAAAGAATTACTTATATTTTTATAAATATACATTATCCATTAACTAAGGTACAATAGTTGAAATTTTAAATTACATTCTCCATAACAATGTTACCATATATATATATATATTCACTCCACATTTTATCCCATGCAATACATCATGGTCCTAAAAATCTAGTAAACAAAGGTTTTCGTTGCTGGGTTAGTCAAGGATAAGGATTTTCTTGCCGACGTGGGAGCACCAATTCCACTCTACTACGTGGGCAAGGTTAGCTCGCTCGTGGAGAAGAGTAGGAGGAGAGCACGAGGTGACGCAGATACGAGTTTGTTGTCGTTGGTTTGAGGTGCGCTGGCACCGAAATCAGAATCCGTTGCCACCGAATCAGACCCGGCGTTATGAATCAATGAATCGGACCCTGCCACAGTCAAATTGCGCTCCTTCGGAAACGACGAGATAAAGGGGAGGGCGTTGGCATCACCATGAGGGTTGCGGCGTGCCGCCACCAATAGACAAACGATACCTCATTTAGGAGCAGTTCCACGATAAGGGCCCCTTGCAACAACGTTGGTTAAGAGAACAAGACACGACGTCGACGAGTGATGGATGGTTTATTAAACATGGTTTATCAAGATCTAAATTTTAGAATGTTTGACCAATAAGTTAGCCAACAATTTTTTGTTACTGTAACATAAATTTAGAATGGTTAGATTTGTAATCAAATATAGTTTTCAATGGTTATCTACTGGCTATGGTGCTCGTCCTCTTGCCTGGACTGCGTCGGCGCCCAAGCCGCTGGCAGCCCCGCCCCCGAGCTTGCTATCTCCAAATTGCTGCCTGTCTAGCCACTTCCTCTTTTTAATATAACAGGCAACTCTCGTGTCGGTTCATTAAAAAGAAGCTGCTCTTCAAATTGTGTGAGCTATCTTCTATCTGATTTTCTCTCTCAAGAAGAGCAGTTGCAAAAGCACCATAGTCGCACCTTTTCAATTTCAAAAGCATCTATATTTTCTCTCTCAAGAAGAGCTGATGCAAAAGCACCATAGCCACACCTTTTCAATTTCAAAAGCATGTATCAAAATGTTAGGATCCATCTGCCAGAACTGAAGGTGGCCCACTTCTAAATAAAAAATCAATTCCTTTCTAACCACCCTACGTCGTCTCCATGACTATCCTCCTGCTGTCTTGCTTGCCTTCGTCGTCTCCGTCCTCATGCCTGCCCCTCTCGATCCGCTTCAAATCCCCACTTCCCTGTCTAGAGTAACAAATCAAAATCGTAGCATTTGGAGTCCCAAATTTGGAGTAGATTACCTCCAGCGCGCGCTACCTCCGCTATCGATTTTGAAAAAGCAAGCTCCTTGAAGGGCAAGGGGAAGAGGAGGTGGCCAACGACGGTCAGGAGAAGGAGAAGATGAAAGGGGAGAGGAGGCACAACATGGAACAAAGGAGTGGTGATTACCGGGGTGACTCGCACTCGGATGCACCGTGAAGAAAAGGGATGAATCGTTTTTTCACTTCATGGTGCGGAGTGCGGTTGGATAGCTGAGCGGGCCCAATGCGGGTACGGGTGGGGTGGGTAAGGTGATGTTAGGTAACAAAAACATTACATTTTTGGCAGAAAAGCTCTCCAAATTGTGATTTCTATGGTCGTTTCACCTTTTTGGTCATCGGGCAACCTGATGGGTGGGAATTGTTTTCAATTGTTTTCGCTCCTTATAGTATAGATAATATAATACTAGTAATGTTGCACGTGCGGCACACACGTGTCTATCAAATAATATTTATGTATTTAACAATTTAAAATCAACAAGTTCTCAACGTCTAAAACCAACAAGTTATTTGAAATCACAATTTGAGACGTTATCATGTTTGTTCATGTTCCAATCACATTTGGAGGACAATATTGAGACGATCGAGAAAAACAAATACGTTGGTCTAGGTAAATTACATTATTATCAAACAACCATGAACTGTTTAGAGGTGATAGATTTTTCTTTTGTTTTACTTCCCAATTCGTGTACTTTTTTTTAAAAAAATGCATTCCAGTGGTTTGTGCACTGAATGAAGAGAGTATAAACTGGATAGGAACTAGTAGGAACCCGGAAGGTTTTTTTTGAATCGAGGCTTGCCCCATTTCCATTCAGCACGAACGGAAATACAAAGTTCCTTACAAATTTCAGAGAAGATAAGAAGAAAGCTAACCGATCGCATATGATAATAATTTTTGTAAGATGTGTTCTTACAAAGTTCCTTACAAATCCAAAAGGCAATTTTTGCAGACTGAACATCACATATGATCTTTGGAAGGCTGAAGTCCAAGCATTTGCTTGAGTGGTGGTCGAATGGTGGCTTAGATGTGTGCATGAGGCAAAGGAAGCATCTGACAACATTGCTCTCTTTGGCCACGTGCATCTCTCACATATTAACGAATCGAACAACAGTGAAGGTAAGAACACCTCCATCTGACCCTGTAGCTGATCCACGCGTAGTGTTGTTGCATGTTGAATTGCTGATCCGTGCTAGCGCCAATGACACAATGAGCATATGTATTTTATCGGACCAAGATGTCGTTCAGATTTCGAAAAGTCAGGACGTACACCTTTTGTTGTCACTCGATCGTTTACTGACCACCGCTATAACACTCGATCATTCAACGCTCAATCGAATAATCGCAATAGGCGGGGGCATGGACATAATCACGTAGCACTCAGTGCCATCCCAATTGGATATGAGTGAGACAGAAAACAAATCCACTTATTGGACAATGGATGTAGTAACCAATTCTTTGCAGAAAAACCATCATCATTGAGAATTTGGGATAGGAAAAAATCTCTGTGATCCTATCAATTTCAGACAAAAGTGCAAGAATTATATCTAAAACTGCCAGACCCATTAGATGTAGAAGGAATATGGTCTTCACTCTTTACAGGTAAGCACACTATTGAATTCCTAGAGTTGAGGTCATACCTGCCACCCTTGCCGTGTTTGTCCTGGTGAAGAGAGAGTACCAAACGTATTTTTGATGAACCTCTTGGCATCACTGATTTTTTATTCAATCACAAATAATGGAAATCACATGTTTTGTCTAAATGTATTATTAGATCAAAGTTTAAACTTAGTTCAACACAATGAAACTTGTATATTCGATGCAAATTAACTTCTTTCGTCTTCTTTACTGCTTCAGTAAAACATAATTGATAAAATGCAATAACACAAATCAAAGAAGCTGTCAAAGCTAATGTACGCTTCATTGTCACAATGTCACTGGCTCACTGCCTTGTAAACAGACTTGCAGTTTCCATGTGAGATGTATATTGACTTGCTAATCTGATGTCTTAATTCTATCTTTACTTCACAAACTGTGCTATTACTAATGAGTGCGTAAAAATCATTACCTGATAATGCACATCTGCGCTACAAGCATCTGAATCGCTAATCTCCCCTGCACTATCCTCTTCATCCTTGTCAGCCTCCTGCTCGAATTCAGCAGCCAGGGACCTCGAGACCGTCTTGTCAGGGTACCTGTTCGACAAATCGGAGCGGGCGCGCTCCGCAACACGACTGCCTCTCTTCAGGGCCTGAATCTTCGACCTGCACATGGCGCACACGACACCCCCCACGCGCAATGCCTGCGCCATAGAGTCTGCGTCGCCGGCGAGCCCCTCCATGGTGGCGCAGACTCTGGTGGCCAGGAAGAGAAGCTACATTGCGACGAGCAGGTGGTGGGGTCCGACCAAGTCCGCCAAATCAGCAGCTCGTCGAGCAGCCCACTGCGCCGCGGAAGCCAACTCGCTGACGGCCCCCTCTGTCTCGAATGCCCTGCCTTGGTCCCATCCGTTTCCTCTTTGACGGTGTGTGTTTCCTCGCAGCCGGCCTTGGGCTAGCTCTTGGGAGCGGCACGACGCTTCTTGGAACCGGAGAGGTCGAGATAGGTGCATACGATGTGGAAGAAACGGGTGGCAGAGCCCCAACGGGCCGCGCACGACGGCAATCCGCACCGCCCTGAACCCAAACACGCGGAGACGAATAGAGGGGGGCACGGTCGGTGCTGTGTGGGGAGGACGTGATTCGGGGGAAGGCCCGAAGGCGCACGGTCAGGGGCGGGTGGTGGGCCCGGTGGGCATTGAGGGTGGGTAGATACGGGGTGGGTGACAAGTATTACGTTTTTGGTAGAAACGCTCTCCAAATTGCGATTTCTATCGTCGTTCCACCTTTTTGGTCATCATGCAACCTTACGGGTGGGTCTGGCGTGAGGGATAAGACGGGCCTAAATTGGGTGAGAAAAGTTTTCAATTGTCTTCGTTCCTTATAGTATAGAGTTATAGTATAGATAATATATTTTTTTGAACTTAAAGGCAGGAGCGCTGTTGTATCATATAAGAAGAAGCATGCAGATTGTTACAATGTTGTGATTACAAGATTTAAATAACTCCACACTCTCAAGAGGATGTATCATGGATGAACCACAAAAGCTCTAGCACCCAATGCAGTTGCCCTCAACTGCAGCTCGTCCTTGATCATCTGAACCACCGTAGCTGTTGTTGAAAACAGTCCTTGGAAGATTCGACGGTTTCTCTCTTTCCACAGATTCCACGTTGTACACATTAGGATGCCTGTCACCTGACGCGCAACATGCTTTGGCCTTCCTTGCATCGCTTCATTCCACCACTGCTCTGTTGGCAGATTCAACATAGGCATATGAATAGTTACGTCAGCCCAACTGGTTACCAAGAACCACACCTCTCTTGAATAAACGCGATGAAGACACAAATGTCCTGCAGTTTCAAGATCCTGATCACATAGAATGCACACTAGATGACAAGGCCAACTGTTGGTGGAAATCGGGCCCGAAGGGTGGACGCCGACACAACAGCCCCCTGAGTTCTTTCCCTCCCCTCACTTGCTATTACGAGGCTACTTCTTCTACTAAGGCGAGGAAAGGAAATGCTAAACACTTAACAGCACAGTAAATGAAACAAGGAAATACTCACCGAAAGACTAGTCGTAGCCTTCGGTGCTCTCTTTTCATTACAGTGTGTCCGTTTCATTACAAGGGGTTCACTATTTATAGAAGACCCCTGGGTATAGTCATTTGCCTCAATTACACATTTTTCGTTCCTGACAAACAGCTTTAAACACTTTACAAGGTATAACAGTAACTCCTCGCGTCGTACAAGCCTCCAGCGTGTCTTCGTACGGCCGAAACACCTTTACACGCGGCGTCCCTTGTCTCCGTCCCGTACGGTGCCCTCTTTACACGTTCGTGGCGTCCACGTGTCGCAGCGCACCGCACCTTCAGTGCCGAAGCAGCTTGGGACCTCGCTCTGGCCGCGTCGCGCCTATTGGGACATCACGCCCGTGACGCTTCCAGCTCCGGCCTGAGGCGTTCCCGACGCGCAGCACTCCTGGCTCCTTCGAAACCTTCGGCGCCAAAGCACGACCGCCCGTGCCTTCGGCACCGATGGTCTGCACTGCTCAGATGGGCTGCTCCTGCAGGGCAAAATTCACATGATTCCAAAAACATTAGCGTTTCCGTCAGACCGGCATTCCGAAGACTCCTCGGTATGACCGTAGCTGCGCGTGAGCCAAAGCCGTCAGCCTGGCCGAGCGTGGACAAGGCTTCCGAAGGCCATTTCCCCAACAGTAGCCCCTCGTCAGTGAGGGCCGTCCTGTCTCCTCAAGATGGGCCAAACTTACGACCAACTCTTCTCAGGGGGAAGAATGGGCTTCAAAACTCCCACGGACGGCCCACGTTGACGCGGATCCGAGTAAAAGACGCGTGCTGCCCTTTGAGAATTTTAACGTTGTGAGAAGTTGTCGTCGGGGTAAAACGGTAAATTTGCTCGTCACCGGCGCGATTATCGGCGCTGATTTACTATAAAAAGGGGGCCGATCATTGGGCTGCCCCACACCACGGCCGCAACCTGCAGCTACGACGCACGAGAGCTCCGAAGGCAGTGCCGTAAGGTTTCCTCCAGCCCCCGTTGCTTCTGTTTCTACTTTGCGCTTAGATAGCATACATGGCGCCGAAGCAGAGACGCGATGCTGTTGTGAGGGAGATCGCAAAGACCTACACGTTCGGTCGGAGCCAGATCGACAGTACCGACGTCAGCGGACTGGTGAAGAACCGCATGGTCGGGGCCGGCCAAGCCCCTGGCCGGGAGACTATACCGCGACTGCGCGACAACGAGGTCGTCATCTTCCGCGACCTGCTGTACGCGGGGCTTCGGTTTCCCTTGCACCCCGCCGTCGTCGACATCCTTCGGTACTTCGACATCTACTTGCACCAGTTGACGCCGAACGCCATCCTTCGTCTGTCGATCTACATGTGGATATGTCGGACCACCAAGATCAAGCCTTCCGCTGAAGGGTTCGCTTCGGCGCATCAGGTGCATCACCAGCGGCGGACGGTCTTCGAAGAAGAGGGGGACCAGTCCGTGGAGAAAGATTGCCAGTTCGGTTGTCTGAACTTTTCATACAAGTCCGGCGTGGTGAGCCCCGTGACCACGTATTGGAACAAGTGGCCCTCGGACTGGCAACAACATTGGTTCTTGTTGACGGTGAATTTCCATCAACCTAGAGTACTTGTTATACATTGGTTTTGATTATGATTTGCAACTAACCGGCCACTAGGCATACTAATGATGTAACAAGTTCACACTTGCATGTCGATTTTGGAGTTTGTTGTTTACGCAGGAAATCTACACTAAAGAGGAGACTTTCGGGATAAGTTCACCAAGCACTTTGGAAGAAGATCATGAAGCCCGACAAGAGTCAAGACACGCGATGAACATGACTCCAAATGACCCGAGGACCGAAGTGTCAACGTGCAAGTCTTCGGGGACTCAACCCGAGAAAACGACGAAGCTTGCATAGCAAGGATTCAAGCCTTAACCGTGAAGGAAACGACGTCAAAGGCCCACATGCAAGTGCACACAAATAAGGGATCACGCGAGAAGCAACCGGGGAGGAAACCGGGGCTGAACCGGGCCGAAATGGGCCTGGGCCGGCCGGCCCAGTCCACTCCGGGGTCGGTTCAGTCCCCCTTTGCCCTAGGTGTTCGTCTATTTATTGCCTCCGCCACCGTCGGCCGCAACATCGAACAAATCATCCTACCGATGCCATTGACCAGAACACTGCCGCCGCAAGATGAGGGAGAGAGTTAGATGAGCTCGTCGCAAGGATCAACGCCGGGGGAGAGAAGGAAGCAAGAGGAGGACTCCAAGCCGGTGGCCTAGGGGTGTTCCCAAGCTCCATCGCCGCCATCTTCATCGACGACGTTCTCCGGAGTCTCCATCACCCCTATGTGCTTCAATCCGTGTAAGATGATGGGGTAATGTCTCCGTTCATCCCTAGGGTTAGATGGATTCATTCTATGTGATCGCTACTTGATTCGTGGTTTCAATCTATTGTTTTCATGTTGATGATGCTTTGATGATAAAGGTTAGCTACCGTGTTTTTCGGGCGTATGATATCCGCTACTCCCATAGATTCCATCAACATACCGTGTCCATCATAGGTCTAGTCACGAATAACTTCGCGTAGTGACAGTACGAGAGGAGGGAAATGGTGAAACCGTGGTCACAACCCCCGGTAGATTGGTTTACCACTCTCGTGTAGTAGATGCATACCATGTTATCCTAGATCCTAGGGAGGGAACGCTTATCTTTCTTAATCACTCTCTTGTGTTCACCCTTTACCATCTAGTTTAACCCTAGATTTGTTTGATCAATTTAACTTAGATTAACTTAGGTTAGATTGTTTTACCTTTAGATTAATACTCTTTCAAAGGTTTTCCATTCAACTAGATTAGTACTTGGTTAAGCGCTAGTAATCCCCTTGCTCCGCGGATTGACAAGAACCTTGGGAATCCCGTGGTGAAAAAGGTGTAGGTCCGTACGCTTGTGGATCGTAGGTGGATACGAGTTTTATCCGTCAACAAGCCCCTTTTTCTGGCGCCGTTGCCGGGGAGCAAGCCAGTTTGCTACGTTTAATCTAGTATTAATTTTGTTGATTACTAACACCTAACCCTTATTTTCTAGGAAAAAAAATCTTTTTTTGTTTTCTTTCAACTTTTCTTGTGCCTAGATGGATTTGTTCACCTCACCATTGGAAGATGAAGAGATGTCGCTAAGGGAGCTAGCAATGCCGTCAATGGAAGACATTGAGATACAAAAATCAGATTTGATGCTTGCTACAACCCACTACGAAGTGAAGCCTGGAATCATCAAGTTAGTGGCGACAAAACCATTTAGAGGATTGGAGGATGAAAACCCATATAGACACATTAAGGAATTCATGATGATATGCAACACGGTGCAACAAAAAGGAGTTCCAGCCGCTTGGTTCAAGTGGAATCTTTTTCCGTTCTCTCTCGAAGATGAAGCGCGAAGATGGTACACACTTGCATCCGTTGAAGCAAAAGGAAGTTGGGATGAGCTAGTGAAGAAGTTTCTTTTGAAGTTCTTTCCCATAAGCAAGGTCCAAGACTTAAGGAGGCAAGTGCTCACTTTCAAGCAAGGAGAGGATGAAGGAATTGATGAAGCATGAGACCGTTTTAATGAACTACTTGAGCGAGGCCCGAACTTGGGATTTTCCAGTGACTTGATGTTGCATACCTTTTATTTTTCACTAACCCCTAACTCGTCTCGTTTTGTAAGCATGTGTGCAAGAGGTGATATAATGGATAAAACAATTAGTGAAGCCGCACAAATCTTACAAAGGATAAGCAATGGACAAAGAACGTAACGAGATTGGCAAAGATGTTGTCGAGAGGAGCAAAACGACAAAAGCAAGCCCAAGGTGCTTGCTGAAATTTCTGAAAAAGATGAACCGGAGGTCAAGGAAGATGAACTGACCATACAAGAAATTGAAGATCCACTTCCCAAGGTAAGAGAAGTCATTTAGGATGTTAAAAATGTTGAAACTAACATGAATGTAGGCCGAAGTATGTGGAATGCTAGAGCATTGGCGGAGTTCAAGCAATCCGGTTGGGTTCAAGTTGATTTCGCCCCACTAATCAACTACCGAAGGAAGGAGGAACGCCGACACGTTGCCAAACTAGTTGAAGATATATTTGATCAAGAGATGAGTGGAGAGTCGATCCAAAAGATGTTTGAAGAAGAAAGAGAAGAAGGAGATGAAGGATGGATCAACCGGTTTGATAACTCAAGGATCTATGATGAAGAAAGAGAAGAGTACAACCGTGACGAGCCTAGTGACTCAAAGGATAAATGGAAGGAGAAAGGACTCAAGTTATAAGGTTATAGATTATGTTCTATTGAAGCCCACGCAATAGCAAGGCAAGACATGGAAGTACTCAAGGATGAAGAAAAGAGTGAATCAACGATGAGGGATCTTGACGACATGTGGTACATGGGAGATAAAGAAAGCAACACACAAGACTTTGAAGATAAAGATTTGGTTGATAAAGAAGACTTCAAAGAAGAGACAAATGCAAATGTAGTTGATGGATTACACGTTCCACATGATGAGATGGAGGGGATGCAAAAGGGTAACAAAGAGACACCTTCACTCGTTGAGATTGATTCACCTTCAACACCGCTAGATGAACCAAATATCACTCTTGTTGAAAAAGCTCTAAGGCCAAGGTACGCGCTGAAATCTCAAGATATTATTGGTATTGATGTTGATAAATTCAAATACTCATGCTCAACCAATAGTATGAATGATAGTTTAATGTCTATGCCTTGTTCCAATAGTGATCATGTTGATAGGGCAGATTTTCTTGAGAATGAAAAAGAGGAAACATTTATGTTTGATCCAATTAATCTCACACCTAAAGAACCTTTGCCTAATGATGAGCTAAGTGCTATGCATGAAACATATGCTTCTTTTATTTACACCTTGACTTGTTGCTACAATTCACATGTGGTGTTAATTATGGACGCGTATGTTTACAATAAGTTTTGTAAATCTCGATCATGCTTTGCGCTTGGTCGAGCTAATGACCTTAAAGAAGCACATGTCGGGAGGAGGCCCGATTTTCACTAACCATGTAGACAAGGCTTGAATAATGAAAAGAGAAATCATGCCTAAAAGAGTTGCAAGATAAATCATCAACCTCTCCGAATCCCGCGATGGATGTTGCTGTCTTCATCAATTTGAGAGCTTGTTCAGAGGTGTACAAATGGAGAAAATGAGATATCCAGAAGCTCCATCAAGTTACCATTCCAATGCATCAATAACCAACAAGTTTGAAGACCCGTGCAATGAGTTATGGAGAAAACATTGAGCGTTGCGCGTTCTGAAATTTCAGGACAGATTTCATCGCCGAAGTAAAACGGACGTAACTCTCTTGTCCGGAGTCCGATTTGGGCAAATGAAGACTAGTTGGAAAGGAAATTTTGTGCACTATGAAATTGAGTAGAGCTTGAGTATACTTTCTGTTCTGGACATTAAAAAAAATTTCATGGAGTGAAGGCAGCGCCGAAGGATTAAAGAAGGAGATAACGATGAAACAAAAGGATGCTTTGGGCAAGTCTTCTATAAGTGATCAAGCACAACATGGGAAGTAAATTAAAGCTGCATTGGTACTTTTTCTTCTTGCATGAAGGGCCATGGCGATGCGACGAAAAGAAGGTATGTGAGAAAGTCGAGTTGTATGACTTTAAATGAAGCGCTTTTCGGGAGGCAACCCGTTTCTTTATATTTTCACCACTTTCTTAGAGAAAATAAAGAATGGCACTATCTTATGATGATCAACTTGTGGTTATTAATCTAAGTTCAGTTTTCCTTTTTAGAACCACCATCATGTTCATGATCATATTTATTTGCATGCATCGCATTTTGTTATCAATGTGATGTTTCTTTGTGTATACATGTTTTGCACATAGTTGGATTGGTTGTTTTATATACTTAATGATGTATGCTTCTTTTTCCATGTTAATACTTCATAAGGCATTATGAGTATTTTCCTTTTGTGATCTTGTGTAAACGTGGTGTTTAAATAAGATTGCGGACCATCATCGTTAAGTTCGATAAACCTAGCTAGCTTTTCATATGTTTTCATGTTGCTTTGGTTAGTTTATAAGCTTTGCAATGCGCTTAATTTTTCTTGTGCTATAAGAGTTATTGATTTAGGGATAGACATGGTGTTTTAACCCTAGATATATAAACCTTTATGGCTATGGAGAAATTTGGCAACCTAGTTGTAAACATGGTGTTTAGAACTAGGTGAAAACATTGTCTTTGTTTATATGCTTTCCTATCATGTGCATACACACCTTGCACCACGTACACTCATTAGGTTTTTATTCCTCATTAAACTAATTATGCCACAAGTTAAGAATCTTAGGAGACATTGTTGGATTGTTGGCAATTCTATCTACTCCCAACCGTCACCTTGGGTGTAGAATGTGCGTTTAAAACGTCTTGCAGGCAAGATAAAGACTCTCACTACAAGGAAATTGAAGGATGGCTAAGATAAAAATGCTTTGTCTTCTTCTTCCATGACTAGCAAAATGCTAAGCATGGGGGAGACCCTGAATCTTCAACACGGAAGTGCAACATGACACTCTAGAAGATAGAATGATAAAGATCGTTAACATCTCCGGATCAATGCGCAAGAAGCCACCAATCTCATCAAAATTCTGCATGGTCTCTAAGGGAAAACACTGGATATTTTTGGATATTTAGAAGCCAGATGAAGCTACGATTCCAACAAATCAAGAATCAAGATAATCGGAGGTTCCTACAAGCGGTTATGCCCGAATCACCGAGTGCAACACGTCCTGAAATCAGTTTTGGACAGCACACAGCGCTGAAGTAAAACGGACATAGCTCCCTTGTTTGAACTCCGTTTTCGATGAATCACCACATGTTGGAAAGGTAATTTCATAAACTTTTCAATAGAGCTATATTTCGATATATGTTCTGTTCTGGACAGAGGGGGAAATCCATGAAAAAGAGACAGCAAGGAGATGATGAGAACAAGAAAGAGGAGATGGTGATGACAACATTAAAGAGAAGGGTGACCAATGACTCCATTAAGCATACAAGATCAAATTCAGAAGTTTAGGAGCATTAATAAATCAAGACAAAAGCAAAAGCCACATCGATACATGGAGATGTCGGAAGAAGGCAACAAAGAATTACAAAGGATGGTAACATCTCCTTGGACCTTCTCTTTTCCAAACACAAATGCTTGTAAGTATGCCTTCAACCTCAACTAGGTGCAACCTTTTGTTTTTCTCTTCAAACAATAACATGGCTACTAGGAGGACAACCTAAGTTTCTTTTTACTTTCAATAGATAAGCATGACCATGTGTTCACCTCGATGTTCTATATTGCCTATGCTTACGGAAAGATGATGAAAGTTGCCGCTTTGTTTTACCTACATGAAGTTATACATGTCTTGGCTAATTGGTCTCTATAATATGATGTAAAATTAATTTAAATACCGGATCTTTTATTTGTGGAGGTGAAATGACTATGCTCTAGACCCACATACATATCTTTGCTCTTTGATTTAAGTTTATGGATAGTCGGATAACTTGTTGTTTTTATGAAAACTTAAATTTTATGCCATCTACATATTTGTGATGCTCTTGCAAAGTTCTACCTACCAAAGCCATATACATATATGTTTTATGATAACAAAACTCGTAGATTGCAAACATATGTTTTGATGAGTTGGTTCGGATTGATTTCTATGGTTCGAGACTAAGAAGCTCGTCATTCCTTTGTGTAACTTTTTCATGCTAGCCTTTTTGTCCATGCATTGTGGGTTTTCACATCGAAAATTTCACAAACTTCGCTGGGCATCCACCCTAAACCAAAAACATCTTTTTGTGATCACCTCCTTGTCCACAACCCAATTTGAGTATGGAGTAAAATTCTCGATGGAGATTCAAATATTCTGCAATATTATGGAATTTATACTTACTTTAGCAGTCATTTCCCCTCTCTTTTATGCTCGAGGACGAGCATCGCTCAAGCATGGGGGAGGAGTCATTCTCTGACACAAATGCTATGTAAGTATTATGTTGCAAAAAGTTTTAAGGAGCAAAAGAAAAAATGAAAAAAATATGATAAGAAGAAAAGAAAAGTAAGAAAAATAGGAAGAATAAAGTGAAAAAAAGAAAGAGAGGAAAATGAAAAGGAAATAAAATAAAAGTAAAAAATAATAAAGATGCTCCTCGGATCTTTTTGCTTCATAAGTTCTCAAGTGCCTTGATGACAAATCCATACTCAAATCTTCCAACCATGTGCAATCCGATAATGAGGACTTCACTCGTGCCTTGTGATCATCCATTTGCCACTTGCACATGTCCACCTATCTAAATGTGTGTTTCATCCATCTCTCTTTCCAACATTTATTTTCCATGGCCTTTTTGACGAGTCTCGGTAATTCCAATAGACCTCTCACTTAATTTGACAATATTTCGGATGTATGTTTTGCTAGGATTGTTTTTAACCTTCCAAGCTCCACATAAGCCTTCCACTATCACATATGAGTAGAGTAGGTTGAAAATAATATAGTATAGGCTTGAGTGACTTGATGAGATGAGTGTTTCCATGAGCTTTTGCAAGAAATTTTCACTTATGTTGGATATGCATCTTTTTGAAAATCCTTCCATGTGAAAGGGTAATGGGTTGAAGTTCACTTAAGTTTGAGAGCATCGTGTTAAATGTGGCTTGTTCTTTATTGTTAGTCTATCTTCCATAATGAAAAAGAAGCTAGTCACAACTTGAACTTTAAAAATAAATTCTTAAGAGAGAGCAATTTGCCTCGTCATGAATGACTAAGTGCAGGGACAACATTGGAAGGCAACACTGATTTCTCTTTTAAGCAAGGATTACTTACTCGAGGACGAGCAAGGTTTAAGCATGGGGGAGATGTTGATGGTGAATTTCCATCAACCTAGAGTACTTGTTATACATTGGTTTCGATTATGATTTGCAACTAACCGGCCACTAGGCATACTAATGATGTAACAAGTTCACACTTGCATGTCGATTTTGGAGTTTGTTGTTTACGCAGGAAATCTACACTAAAGAGGAGACTTTCGGGATAAGTTCACCAAGCACTTTGGAAGAAGATCATGAATCCCGACAAGAGTCAAGACATGTGATGAACATGACTCCAAATGACCCAAGGACAGAAGCATCAACGTGCAAGTCTTTAGGGACTCAACCAGAAAACAGCGAAGCTTGCATAACAAGGATTCAAGCCTTAACCGTGAAGGAAACGACATCAAAGGCCCACATGCAAGTGCACACAAATAAGGGATCACACGAGAAGCAACCGGGGAGGAAACCGGGGCCGAACCGGGTCGAAATGGGCCTGGGCCGGCCGGCCCAGCCTACTCCGGGGTCGGTTCGGTCCCCCCTTTGCCCTAGGTGTTCGTCTATTTATTGCCTCCGCCGCCGTCGGCCGCCACATCGAACAAATCATCCTACCGACGCCATTGACCAGAACACTACCGCCGCAAGATGAGGGAGAGAGTTAGATGAGCTCATCGCAAGGATCAACGCTGGCAGAGAGAAGGAAGCAAGAGGAGGACTCCAAGCCGGTGGCCTAGGGGTGTTCCCAAGCTCCATCGCCGCCATCTTCATCGACGACGTTCTCCGGAGTCTCCATCACCCCTATGTGATTCAATCCATGTAAGATGATGGGGTAATGTCTCCGTTCATCCCTAGGGTTAGATGGATTCATGCTATGTGATCGCTACTTGATTCGTGGTTTCAATATATTGTTTTCATGTTGATGATTCTTTGATGATTAAGGTGAGCTATCGTGTTTTTCGGGCGTATGATATCCGCTACTCACATAGATTCCATCAACATACCGTGTCCATCATAGGTCTAGTCACGAATACCTTCGCGTAGTGACAGTACGAGAGGATGGAAAGGGCGAAACCGTGGTCACAACCCCCGGTAGATTGGTTTACCACTCTCGTGTAGTAGATGCATACTATGTTATCCTAGATCCTAGGGAGGGAATGCTTATCTTTCTTAATCACTCTCTTGTGTTCACCCTTTACCATCTAGTTTAACCCTAGATTTGTTTGATCAACTTAACTTAGATTAACTTAGGTTAGATTGTTTTACCTTTAGATTAATACTCTTTCAAAGGTTTTCCATTCAACTAGATTAGTACTTAGTTAAGCGCTAGTAATCCCCTTGCTCCACGGATTGACAAGAACCTTGGGAATCCCGTGGTGAAAAAGGTGTAGGTCCGTACGCTTGTGGGTCGTAGGTGGATACGAGTTTTATCCGTCAACAGTTCTACTACACGGTGAGCCCCCTACTCCCGGAGGGTCTCACCCCCTGGCTACAAAGGAGCTGCCACCCCTTCACGAGTCTTACGCGAAGAACCCCTCGTGCCCCGAAGGCTATGAGTTCGTGATGATGCTTCAACGGTTCGCGCGCAAGTACAGTACTCGCGACATCGTGGAGGAGTATCGCAGTATCCCGGTGTGCCCACTGGTGGACAGTTGGGTCGTGGCCGATGATGCCTGGGCGGACGACATCGGGGTATTCCCTGCCCCGATTGGACGAAGGTTTTGGCTTCACCTCCGACCGTGAGTTATCTTGCGTCCTTCGGTGGATTTCACCTTTTTGCTATGTTTCGGATGCTTGAATTGCTGATCGCTTGAGATTATTTATCTGCAGTGCTGAAGAAGAGGAAGGTGGAAGCTCACGGAGACTTCATCCTCGGTCCTGTCTCACTGAAGGAATACAAGGACACCGTCGCGGAGCTGAACGGATCTCGGACAAACCGAGTATTCGAGTTTTTCAAGATCAACCCCCCTGAACGCGTCGGATTTGCTAAACATCATGAGGCAGCCGAGAAGAAAGCTGCGGCCCTTGCTGCCGCCGAAGCGGACGCTGAGGAGACGACGACTTCGCCGCGCGCTGCTCCAAAGAAAACCGGCAGGAGGGGCGCCCCTGCTGCGGCCACTGCTACCGCCGAAGGGAAGGCCCGGAAGAAACGCGGCAGGCGGCCGGCGGACTCGCCCCCATCACCCAAGAGGACCCGGGTCGTCGACGTTGAGACCAGCCTCGTTGAGGACGTGATCGCCGTCGTGCCGCTGCATGCGGCCGCACCTTCGGCGGGAGCCAGGAGGGAGACCACCGGGCCGCTGCTCGTCCCCCTCAGCCCGAAGGAAAAAGATAGCGATGATGACAGCGATGTCCGCATCGTGTCCTCTGTTGGTGAAGCTCCCCGCAGGCCGAGCCCCGTCGCCCTCGACGCCGAAGCTCCTCGCGACAAAGACAACTCCAGCTCCACCTCCACCAGCTCGTCCGGCTCGTCTTCTGACGGTACTGAGCAATCCGCCTCCCCTTCGGCCCCGGCTACCGAAAAAGATGATATCATCGCCAAGGCCGAGGAAGATGAAGAAGAGGAGCCCAAGAGCAGCAGCTACCGGGTGACGCTGGAGGAGCCCCGAGCCGCCGCTGTCCGCCTCCAAGTTCCTACCGAAGCCAAGCTGATTGGCGGAAAGAAGATTCGTTTCCTGGGCTTGACGAGTGGCGGGCACGAGCGCCAATTCCTGGAGGAGGCATGGGCAAGTTTCGCTATCCCTCATGAGGAGGAATTCTTCGGGAAGTTGAGCACGGCCGAGCTCACTACGGCGTGCAGGGACCTATCTCTAAAGGCCTTCATCGCCTCACGATGCCTCGCCCGAAGGTTGGACCAAGAGAGCAGAGAGGCGAAGGAGGAGTCGGTCGCCGCGAATACTTCTCTTCAAAACCGTGTGGCGGAACTGGAAGGGTGGCTCGCCGCTGAACAAGAGCGCACCCGGAGGCTGCAGCAAGAGAAAGAGGAGGCAAATAAATCCTCCGAAGCCGCCCTTAAAACGCTGCGCCATGAAGTGGAGGTCTTGGGCGGCGCCAAAGAGGACTTACATGCTCAGCTTGTTGACAGGGAGGCCAAGCTGGCCACATCAAGCGGACTTTTCCTTCGGCCACGACGATAAGTGACGAGCTTGGCTCGCGCGCACCAAATGTGATCCGTGCCCAGGCCGTCACTTACCCCGCCGAAGGCCACCTCGAAGACTATGCCCCTCTCAAGGGGGTAGCATAGCTTCGACAATGTTGCGAAAGCATACTCAAAAAGAAAGAATTTGGACACGAAGAGTTAGGGGAACACTGACTTATATTACATGTCAGAACAGGGTACAAGGGGCCGCCTCGTTAAAAACCTCACGCTTCGTGGATCCGGAGGGGAACCACGAAGCCTCCCCCGTGAGGAAAAGAGTACGTCCCCACTACTTAATGTACATTTGATACAGACTCCTGAACATGACTCAAGAGAAAAAGGGAACTACTGTAACTCAATCTACACTAGTTGCTCGCAGCGACTTCAGACGAAGTATTTCTGAAGCATGTCCACATTCCAAGTGTAAGGCTCTTCTTCGCCGGTCAACCGGCGCAACTTGAATCTTCGCTTCGTTTCTGTCGTCGCGGTTGCTATGAACGGGCCTTCCCACTTCCCGTGCATCTTGCCCTTCGGCCTTTCCCTTCAAAGCACCTTACGCAAAGCACCAGATCCTCTGACCGTATGAGCTTCGGTCTGATCTTCTTGTTTTTCCACCTCCGGGTCTCATCTTGGTAAGCCGACAAGTTTGTGGCCGCTTGTAAGCGCACCTCCTCAATGTTCTGAACCGAAGCTTTGAGGTCTTCGTCGCCGGAGGGAGTGTCCCTCCAAGTGCCCAGACACAGTTCTTCGGGCAACATGGCTTCTTCCACGTACTACAGCTTGAAAGGCGAGAACTGAGTGGTCCTGGATGTGGTGGTGTTATGGGACCAGATCACCCTCGGTAGCTCTTCGGCCCACTTGCTCTTGGGCAGATCGGTGATGTTTCTTTTAATGCCGGCGAAGATGACTCCGTTTGCCTGCTCCACCGCCCCATTGGACTGCGGGTGGTAGACCGAAGCGAAGCACAACTTGGTCCCCAAGTACGCACAGAATTCCTTGAAGTCTGTACTATCAAACTGTTTGCCGTTGTCCACAGTGATCTCGTGCGGTACGCCGAAGCGACATACGATGTTCTGCCAGAAGAACTTCTGAATTGTGGCCGAAGTGATGCTCAACAATGGCTTCGCTTCAACCCATTTGGAAAAATACTCGACCGCCACAATTGCGTGAGTGTAGTTTCCAGGTGCCGTGGGTAGTGGGCCGACGATGTCAATACCCCATCGAGAGAAGGGCCACACTGGTGGTAGCAGCTGTATCTCGTTGGATGCGATCTTGCTGTAGGGCGCATGGCGCTGGCACTCTGGATAATGGCGCACTATGTCGTGTGCGTCTGTGACCGCCGAAGGCCAATAGAAACCCTGGCGGAAAGCCTTCTGCACTAAGGCTCTCGTGCCGAGGTGATGTGAGCACATCCCGCTGTGGATCTCGTGGAGTAGTTGCATGCCCTCGGTCACTGATATGCACTTTAGCAATGGGGCGCACACCCCCTTTCGGTATAGGTTGCCGTCAATGAGGTGGTAGTTTCTCGCCCTGATGGCCACTCTCTTGTTGGTGACGCCATCTTCGGCTTCATAGTAACCCCTGACCGCCGCTACTATTGGGGCGCGCCAGTCCTCACTCTGTATAGCATTCACGAACTTGGGGGGCACTGCTTCGTCGGCGGCGGATTTTACGGTTGTTGTTTCGTAGAACACATTCGGGGGCAAGGGTTCAAGCAGAGCGGTTGCCTTTGCAATGGCATCGGCCTCCTAGTTGTAGTTCCTGGGGAAGCTGAAAGGATCGAGGCAATATGGCCTAGAGGGGGGGTGAATAGGCCTGCACACAAAAATTAAACTTTTTTTGCGAAAACACTATCAGACTCCGGAACCTCCGAGATTATTCTCGGAACCTCCGAACGAGGCAGCCTCCGAGAATAAACTCAGAACTTCCGGCAGCTGTTAGAACAGAGCATAAATAACTTGAGCTGCGAATAACTTGAAGAAAACCAGATCTACTAAATTCTAGGAGGTACTTAGAACCTAGCAAGAAGATTTCTAGGCAAAGGACAAGCTAGGAAGGTACCACAAAGTAGATCGAGAGCAAACCCTAATAGATCTAGTCAAGAACAAGCATGAACAAGTAAGTAAACAAGAGCAAGCATGAGACAAGGATTTATCCCGTGGTTCAGCTCGCCACAAAGGCTTGCTTACGTCCACGTTGTTGAGGAAGCCACAAAGGCTAGGGACCACAAAGGTCAACTCCTCTCTCACACCTATCACTTTGGGTAATAGGTGAAGGTTTTCCACTAGAATCACAAAGGGTAATACAAACACCTTGGAGCTTCCACAAATCGGTTTGGAGAGCTTCCAAGAACCTCTATCCGTCTAGGAGCAAGGCTCCAAGAGTAATAGATCCACCAAGCTTGCTAGGGTTCTTCAAGTGCTCCAGTACCAAGGAGTGAGAGATGGACTCACTAACTCACTTCAAGAATCCACTCTCAATCAATGCTAGGCAAGGATTTGGAAGAGAGTAGGTTAGAAGTGAATGCAAGGTGAGAGAGACAGGTTGGAACGGTGTTCTCTGCAGTGGGGAGCAGAAGATAACCGTTGGGGGGCCAAGGGGTATAAATACCCCCAGATCCAGAATAGTAACGGCTATATTCCAGAGTTCGGAACCTCCGAGAGAAATCTCGGAACTTCCGACTTTTGAAAACTATGCAGACTGTAGCCCGTACGGTCGGAACCTCCGAGAAAAACTTCGGAACCTCCGAACAACAAACAGCAGGGGCAAAACAGCTGCAGGTCACTTCCCTTGGGGTGAGGATTAGGGTTTAAGAAAGATAGATTATGAGCACTTGAAACCACCCTAACTCACCATTAGTATCCCTCTTGATAGTACGGATTGTCCTATACTCAAATTCAAAAAGTAAAATAAATAAACTCCTTCAAGTAGCATAGGTATCCTTCTTTAATCAGTTGAGGGGTCTCCAATCTTTCTTTTGCACCTGTGACAATAACTCTATGCTGCACAATAGTCTCAAAAGCTCATTAGCTCTTTAATTGTGTGGTCAACATCACCAAAACCCTCATAGGGTTTGATTGCACTTACAATCTCCCCATTTTTGGTAAATGTTGACAACCCAATTAAAGTTTACAATTTAATTTGAAAGATTGAGCTTTTGATGATTTGAGTACAAGTCTCCCCCTCAATGTATGCATGTACCTTTTGAATAGGGTGAAATGTCTTAACTGACATTTAATTTGCATACATTGTGACTAGAAGTGTCAAGAAAGTTGTACTCAAGCCATCGAGGGGTGCAAAAGAAGTGTAACAGATAATACGTGATGCATATTCCATGTGAAAATAATCAGAGAGTTATCTGTTAGCAGAGTTCGGAACCTCCGAGAAAGTTTCCGGAACCTCCAGGAGTTGGAGCCTCCGGAAAAATTCTCAGAACCTCCGAGGTCTGCAACAGATACTCCAACAAACAACAATACACAGGCAGAGCAACAATATGACCAGAAATAGCAGCTAGATAAAGATAGCAGCATCCAACTCATCTAGCCCTATTACAACCATCACAAAGGTTTTAAAGTTTTCAAGTCCCACTAATGACCATGACCAGAACCTGCTTGCCAACAGAGGCAAGCTAAAAGCTTTACAGCAGTTCAACATTAACCACCAGGAGTTTATGAGAGAATAGTTAGCACTCTCATCTCACCAAAAGAACAAAAGAATTTCTGTTGTTAGCCAGCCACCAGAAGAAGCTCCAGGTCTTCAGATTCTTCTCAATCTTCATATCTCTCCCCCTTTGTCAACAGTTTAACAAAAAGGAGAGGAAAGAAGAGAGGAAGTGAGAACAGGACCTAGGTAAATCACTCCTCATCACTGAAGTCAGAGGCATCCTCCTCCGCTTCAGGGACTGTGCTGTCTTATCCAAGGTCAGAGCCAGATCCAGAGGACAAGTCTATGGGCCTTCTGACAGGTCTTCCAGCAGTGGCCTTCCTTCTGACCCTACCACCAGATGAAGAACCCATGGCCTTCTTACCAGCAGCTTCCTTCCTAAGTCTGGCCATCTTGGCACCGAGTGGCTCAGCATCTTCTTCATCTTCCTCAGAGTGAGCAGCAGGCACATCTTCAGCCATAGGACTGGCAGGATCCTTCTCACCCTCCTCCTCACTAGTAGTATACTCTGGAAAATCAGGAAAGAGGGGTGGAGGATGGTGCATGGCATTGAAAGATAGCCCCTGGTGCTTCAGCAGCCTGTTCATGTCCTCCCTGAGCTCAAACAGCTGATGTGATGTCCATCTGCAGTACCTCCAGGTATCCCTCACCATGCCCCTCGGCTTGTGCGACCCGGCGAGCGGGGGTGCCTTGCTGGGTCCTTCTTCTGGAACAGACTTGTGCTGCTTGGTACTGGCCTTTTTCAGAATGTGCTCCTCCACCACATGTTGCTTCTTCTGATGCTGCCACTGTTTGACCTGGTAAGATGCATGCTCAACATCCTTCTTGAAGCTGACACCGGAGACCATCTCTATCATGTACATAATGTATGGAGCATAGGGCAGGTTGCACTTCCCACTTTCTGTCACTTCCACCAAGTTGTACCAGATAAACCTGCTAACAGAAAAGGGTCTTGCTCCTGGCAGCAACCTAGCTAGCAGATTTGGTGCAAATCTCCTAAGGCTGGTTGAGTCACTTCCCCCTTTTGGATAGATGGTTTCCCTAAACATGTTGTTGAGCACATAGTACACAGATTTCAAGGCAGTGGTGGAGCCATCTGCCAGCTCATCATACTCATAGGTGGCAGCAATCTTGTTGGGGTTCATATGAGCCTCAAAGTGAATGATATCAGCCTCCCTGTCCTCCTTGCTGAACCCAAAAAGCCTAGCAAATGTGACAAATTCAATCTTGTAGTGTACACCTTCAGTCATCCAATGTATGGTCTCCTTGTTGTCTTCATGGAAGAAGGTGGCATGAAACTGCGCTAAGACTTCTATGTTCCAGTCATACTTGAAGCTCTTGATATCTCTCATTTTGTACTTGTCCACCAGCTCCAGCACATCTTCCTTTACAGGTTCCTCTGCTGCCTCTAGATGGGTAAAGTCGATCCACTTCATCTTGATCAGCTTCATCTTGGTATTCAGAACTGTCTCATAAAACTTGAAATGAAAAACAGACCAAAACCTATAGTCTATTGCTGCCATCTTGGGGTTCACATATGGATTCTCTTCTCTGGCCTTCTTGACCAAGAACCCTGCTCCATCATAATTTGTGTGCTCAATGTACACAGAGTTGTCATACTTCGTTGGAGGGTGTCTCTTGAGCAGCCCCTTGTGATACTTCAGGTAGGTGGAGTCTATTTCCCCTAATGGCATGTCATCCTCAAGCTCTATGGGAATGGTCTTACCCTCTGTACCTCCATTGTCCTCTACATGGGCAGCAGACCCAGATCCTCTTCCTCCAGACAGGCTACCCCCTTTGCCTCTCCTAGGGGTTGCCTTCCCTCTGCTGCCACCGCCACCAGCAGCTGCTCTTGCTGCAAGTTTGAAAGCTCTTTCACCAGCAGGTGTCTCAAAAAGTGGCCTCTGCCTCTTGGTATAAGTCTTGCCAGCAGGGGTGCCAGACATCTACCAGAGAGAAACATGAGTAGCAGATAAGAATGGGATCAAGACAGATAAGGACTGTGGATCAGGATAGGCATAAACTTCAATTGATTAATCTTCAGTGGAATTTTGAATCACAGACTGTCACTTGTTAGTACAGAATTCGGGACCTCCAAGGATTTTCTCGGAACCTCCGAAGTCAATGTACTGACAGGGGACAGTTTATTGATTCAACTTTCAACTGAATCTTAACCAAAGGAGCAGACAGGATGGAATTTGTCTTACGACAGATGTGAGATAAAGTGTTGCAGGTGAAGTGAAATTCAGTGGAACTTTGAATCAAGGTCAGCCTACAGTAGGTTACAGGGTTCGGAACCTCCGAGAATTTTCTCGGAACCTCCGAGACTCTGTCAACCTTACTGCATTCTGAATTTTGATTCAACTTTCAACTGAACCTAAACTACACTTGCATCACAGGCATTCAGGACAGGGCACAAGGCAGCATTCTACAATTCCAAGATCTAGAAACCTAAGAACAGATGCATCTAGGAACTAGGGTTAGGGTTTGGTCTCGGAATACCTTGATTGGGATGAAGGAGATGAAGAGTGATGATCTTGAGATCGACAACACAGATGTGTAGAGGCGCAGAACAAGACTTCTTCCTTCTTCTCCGTACAGAAACGAGCGGATCTAGGTCTTCTGGAGCGGTTCCTTCCTTCCCCCTCAGCTGCGACCCACCAACGACGAGAGATGCACGGCCTCACACGTGTGACCCACGAGGAGCACGGTCAACGACGGCGAGGGAAGCGGCGGCGGTGGAGAAGATAGGTGCGGTGCGGTTGCCGTCGGGAGAGAGAAAGGGAGAGGGTAAACTGGATCTGAGAGAAATGACTGTGCGGTGAAAGGGAACGACGGGTTTACCCTAGGTAAAGGAATATTCTCTGTCGATGCTTTATTCCTTTTAACTCCCCTTCAGTTGAGACTGAGCGCTAAGACTGTAAAGATTGGAACTTCCGATGATTTTCTCAGAGCTTCCGAGGCCCGGAGCCTCCAAAGATTTCCTCGGAGCTTCCGAAACTTGAATTCCAGAGACAGTTAACTTTTACTCCTTTGAGATTTTGAACTTTCTATCAACTGAGATCCTTAAGTCATGGTACCCTTGACTCAAGTGGCTAGAAAAACAAGCAATCACACACACAACTATAGCCACTTAAGACAAGTTAGGGATAAGAAAATAGATTTTGAAAAACCTTTAAGATAGTGTTTTCACACACACTTTTTCAAACAAATTTTCAAAGAATACTAACAGTTTGAAGCAAACAATTATGGCATGCTAGAGATCAAACCACGCAGCGAGAATCAAGAATATTTAGTTCATTCCTTAAGCTACAAAACCTTGACTCATCGAGAGGTTTAGTGAAGATATCGGCTAGTTGTTTATCGGTGCTCACATGACTTAAAACGATATCTCCTTTGGCTTCGTGGTCTCTCAAGAAGTGATGATGGATGTCTATATGTTTTGTGCGAGAATGGCTTACGGGGTTGTTTGCAAGCTTTATGACACTCTCATTGTCACACAAAAGTGGGATATGGGAAAAGTGACATCCGTAATCCTTTAAGGTTTGCTTCATCCAAAGTATTTGAGCACAACATCCGCCGGCTGCAACATACTCGGCCTCGGCGGTGGAAAGGGCTACTGAGTTTTGCTTTTTAGAACTCCAAGACACTAGAGACCTACCAAGGAATTGGCAAGTCCCCGATGTACTCTTTCTATCTACTTTGCAACCGGCATAATCGAAATCCGAATAGCCAAGTAGATCGAAAGTGGAGCCCTTAGGATACCACAAGCCAAGGTTAGGGGTATGAACTAGATATCTCAAGATTCTCTTTATGGCCATGAGATGGCACTCTTTCAGGTTAGCTTGAAATCTAGCACACATGCACACACTAAGCATAATATCCGGCCTAGATGCACATAAGTAAAGAAGAGAGTCGATCATGGAGCGATATACCTTTTGGCCACAGATTTCCCTTCTTCATTGAGGTCCATGTGTCCATTGGTAGGCATTGGAGTCTTGATGGGCTTTGCCTTGTCCATGTCAAACTTCTTTAACATATCCCTTGTATACTTGGTTTGACATATGAACGTCCCTTCTTTAGCTTGTTTGATTTGAAATCGAAGAAAGAACTTGAGCTCACCCATCATGGACATTTCAAACCTCTTTGTCATCACCCTACTAAACTCTTCACAAAAAGTTTCATTAGTACTACCAAATATTATGTCATCGACATATATTTGGCACACAAGATATGACCATCAGCTTTTCTAGTGAAGAGAGTAGCATCGGCTTTGCCTATTTCAAAGCCTTTCTTAAGCAAGAAATCCTTAAGGCATTCATACCATGCTCTTGGTGCTTGCTTTAGCCCATAGAGCGCCTTATGGAGTTTGTAGATATGATTAGGACACTTGGGATCTTCAAAACCCGGGGGTTGCTTAACATATACTTCTTCGGAGAGTGGTCCATTTAGAAATGCACTCTTGACATCCATTTGATAGAGCTTGAAGTCATGATGGGCAGCGAAAGCTAGTAGAAATCGAATTGCTTCAAGTCTTGCTACCGGTGCATATGTTTCTCCAAAGTCTAGCCCTTCAACTTGGGTGTACCCTTGAGCAACCAATCTTGCTTTGTTCCTAGTCACAATACCAAACTCATCTTGCTTATTCCGAAAGACCCATTTGGTGCCAATGATGTTTGTGTTTGGTCTATCCACCAACTCCCACACTTTGTTTCTTTCAAAGTTGTTCAACTCCTCTTGCATAGACACCACCCAATCTGGATCCTCAAGAGCTTGCTCTACCTTGGTTGGTTCAAGAGAGGAAACAAACGAGTAAAATGCACAAAAATTCTTAAGACGAGATCGTGTTGTTACCCCTCTCCTTATGCTCCCAAGAATATTGTCAACGGGATGATCCCGTTGTATGACTTGATGTACACGAGGATGTGATGGTCCAAGAGGTTGGTGTAGAGGTTGATCTTCATCATCTTCATCAGCTTGGGGCTCAGATGTGCTTGCTTGGACATCCCCTTGCTGATCAATTTGCTGGTTCAGGGTGTCTTGTGGTGTTGGACTTCCAGACCCCGGAACCTCCGGAGAATTTCTCGGAGGTTGGATTTCAGTGCCAGTTCCCGAACCTCCGAGGAATTTCTCGAAACCTCCGAAGTCCGCACGCCTCCCGAACCAGTGGCTTCTGGCCCTTCGAGTGGTGTTGAAGCTTGTGCTTGGTTTTCATCTTCCTCTTGTGCCTCAACTGGTCTAACATCACCTATGGCCATTTGCTTGATTTCTTCACAAGATGGCTTCTCATTACCTACAACATTCAAATCAACTTGCTCCACTTGAGAGCCATTAGATTCATCAAAGGTCAAATCTACTGTGACTTCAATCCTCCCGGTGGTTAGATTGAAGACTCGATAAGCATGCTCATTTGGACCATAACCAAGAAGAAATCCTTCGTCAACCTTTGGTGCAAACTTAGAGGTTCGGGGCCTCTTGTTTAGAATGAAACATTTGCACCCAAACACTCTAAAGTAAGACACCTTGGGCTTTTTACCGGTAATGAGATCATAGGAGGTCTTCTTGTGAAACTTGTGAAGATAGAGGCAGTTGATTGCATGGCAAGCCGTGTTGATAGCTTCGGCCCAAAAGATGTCTTGAGTATTGTACTCATCCAACATGGTTCTTGCCATCTCAATAAGAGTTCTATTCTTCCTCTCAACCACCCCATTTTGTTGAGGGGTATAAGGTGCTGAAAATTCATGCTTGATACCCTCTTCATCAAGAAATTCGTCAACATAGGTGTTCCGGAACTCCGAGCCATTGTCACTTCTAACTTTCTTGATTGGTAGCCCGAACTCCGTTTGTGCTCTTCTAATGAAGGTCTTCACCTTTCCTTGTACTTCACTCTTGTCAAACACAAAGAACACCCACGTGAAGCGAGAATAATTATCAACAATAACCAAGCCATATTTGTTACCGCCAATGCTTATGTAGGCCACCGGTCCAAATAGATCCATGTGGATGAGCTCCAATGGGCTTGAAGTAGTGAGGATGCTATTTGGTGGGTGAGGTGCTCCTACTTTCTTTCCGGCTTGGCATGCTTTGCAAATCCTATCTTTCTCAAAGTGTACATTTGTTAGTCCAAGGATGTGTTCATCTTTCAAAAGTTTGGCCAAGTTCCTCATGCCAACATGGGCTAGTCGGCGATGCCATAGCCAACCCATGCTAGATTTTGCCACTAGACAAGTCTTGGGAGAAACTTTACTTTTGTTGAGATCAACTAGGTAAAGCCTCCCCCTCAAACGACCCGTAAGGACAATAGAGGAATCCTCCCTTCTTATGATGGACACACCCTTATCCGAGAAGTGGCAATCAAAACCGATCTCACTAAGTTGTGAAACCGATAATAGATTGTAACCCAACGGATCAACATGAAGAACATTTGTAATTGAATAGTTTTGAGATATAGGGATATCACCTACGTCGATGACTTCTCCTTTTGTATCCCCTCCATATGCAATAGTTTCCTTTGGTCCTTCCAAATGGAGGTAGGATGAGAACATACTCTTTTCTTCGGTCATATGATGTGTACATCCGCTATCAAGCACCCAACTTGATCCACCGGAGGAGTATGCCTACAAAACAATTTAGTTCCTTCTTTTAGGTCCCCAATTTGACTTGGGGCCTTCCACGTTAGCAACCAAAACTTTTGGAACCCATAGTGATCTTTTCACATATATGTTGGTCTCATTTCCAACATACGTGGCAACAACTTTACCAACATTGTTGCGTCTCAACACATAGCTAGGAGGTATGTCTCTAGATGCATGGGCCTTGCTCTTGTTGGGATTCAAGTTTCTTCTAGGCATTATTGGATGATTTTGAACCTGCATACAAGTGTTAGGGGCCTTGGAAACATCTTCGCTTCCGAGTCTTGCTCTTTTTTTTCGTCTTGTCTTTACGGTCCCGAACTTCCGAGAATTTTCTCGGAACCTCCGAGTTTGGTCGTCCGAGTGGCTCGAGGCTTCCGGACTCCGGAACCTCCGGCTTGGAGGTCGGAACCTCCGGGTGCGGGGAGAACGAAATCCGAACTCTTGAATTCAAGGCATTCTTTTTCTTTGATGATTTTTCTTTCATTGGTCTTGCCACCTTCAACATATCCAAAGCCTGGATTCTTGCTTTTCTCTAACACTTTCCTCTTGGTGAATCTTGCCCTTTTGTTTTCTTCACCCATGCATCCTCTAGCTATGATTGAGTTCAACCTAGAAATTTCTTTCTTTAAAGCTTCCATGTTAGCAAGGTTAGTGGCATAAGATTCAATATCAATATGTTAACATATATCACAGCCCTTGCTAGTAGAAGCACTAGAGTCGCCTTTTACCTTCGAGGGATGTGAGGTGCTACTCCAAAGGAGACTATATTGCTCCTCAAGCTCTTCATTCCTCAACTTGAGAGAATTACATTGAGCTTGAGTGGTAGCAAGGTCTTCCTTGAGAGTAGCTATGACACTCTCCGCTTGGTTGACTTCCAAACGCAAAGCCTCAATCTCACTTCTATCAAAGATAATAGTGTCTTGGCTTTTCTCTAGTTCTACTATTAGCCTAGCCATAAAATCTCTAGATTGTTCATCCATTTTACGAACAAGTTGGTTTGCTTCTTCATCACTAGTATCATCACTAGAGTCCATTTCCGACTCATCACTAGGTTGAGGAGAGGGTTTTGGGTTAGTTTTTACCTTCTCGCCCTTGGCCATGAGACAATGAATGGATGTGCTCTCTTCATCATCGGTTAAATTGTTGAACAACCTTGAGGTAGAGGGAAGCCTCTTGATAGCCACGGTTGCAATTTTCTTCCCTTCCTCTTCACTAGAGCTTTCATCTCCGGAGTTCCATTCATGACCAATATGAGCCTCTCCACCATAGTTTCTTCTCTTGTAATGTGGCTTTTGATCTTTCTTGTAGTTTCCGTTGCCCTTGTCATTCCTATTTTCTCTTTTCTCATTAGGGCAATCAGCAATAAAGTGCTCGGTGCTTCCACAGTTGTAGCAAGTCCTCTTCTTCTTGTTGGGAAACTTCCTCTTGGCAAACTTGTACCCTTGCTTCTTTAATCCTCTCTTGTATGTCTTCATGAACAAGGCCATATCTCCAATCTCAATATGTGAGCCTTCATCTTCATCTTCACTTGAGTCACTTGTTGAGCTCTCTACTTCCACTTTCTTGGATTTTGACTTAGTGGGCTTGGATGGAGTGGAATGCTTGGATGAAGAGGTAGGCTTGCTTGTCTTGTTGGAATGGAGAGCAACCTCTTTGACCTTCAAGTTGTTCAACTTAGCTTCTAGCTCACCAATTTTCTTTCTATGTTGAATCTCCTTGTCCATTAGCTCATGAGTGAGAATTCTTCCAAGAACATCATTTGGGGAGAACTCTTCAAATCTCTTCTTCTCTCTAATCAATGTGACTAGTGTGGGATTCCTTGGAGCAAAGGCCTCCAACATCACCTTCACAACGTAGTGATCATCCAACTCATCACCACCTAAGCCATGTATCTTTCTAACTATGACCATCAATCTATCAAACATCTCTTGTGTCCCTTCTCCATCAAAGATAGTGAACCTATTAAGCTCGGACATCAACATGTTAATCTTGGACTTCTTCACTTTGTCAACACCCTCATGAGCAATGTGAAGGGTGTCCCATATTTCTTTGGCAATCTCTAGTCCATTAACCCGATTGTACTCTTGAGCATTCAAAGCACTAAGAAGTATACTTGGCTTGAGCATTTCTTTTGATGTTGCGACAATCACGTGGAGTGAGGTTTTCAAAGTCTTCGGAATCATCAAAACCTACACACACAATGTTCCACAACTCCAAACTCAAACCGGTTAGATAGGCTTTCCTCATGTGCTTCCATTTAGCAAAGTTAGTCCCATCAAATTGGGGTAACTTGCCAACGGGTATAGTGATATCATTTTTAGATTTTGTTTCCAAAGAATCATAGTTAAAGGATACGCTTCTATAGTCATTCTTGGACTTAGCCTTGGGTTTTGGCTTGAGTGTTCTCTTGGGAATTCTTGTGCCATAGTACTCGTCATCCCCATCTCCATTCTCACTAGATGAAGATGATGATGAGGATGATGAGGATGGTGATGGAGAAGGTGAAGGTGTTCTCTTTCTTCTCTTCTTTTCTTCTTTCTTCCCTTTGTTCTTCCTTTCTAGCTTGCTGTCCTCTTTCTTCTTTACCTCTTCTTTCTCTTTCTTCTTTTCCTCTTTCTTGCTTTTCTTGCTTCCTTCCTTGGAGCCTTCCTTCACAGCCTTTTTGAGCTTTTCGAACTTCTCTTGGGCTGATGTGTTGCCCACTTCCAAGGAATCACTTTCAGCCTCACTTGGTATGTCCTCAAACTCCTCTTCTTCTTGCTTGTCATCATTACTTGTCATATCCTCACACGGTTAGGTGTTTACGAGGACAACCTGCTCTGATACCAATTTAAAGGATCGAGGCAATATGGCCTAGAGGGGGGTGAATAGGCCTGCACACAAAAATTAAACTTTTTTGCGAAAACACTGTCAGACTCCGGAACCTCCGAGATTATTCTCGGAACCTCCGAACAAGGCAGCCTCCGAGAATAAACTCAGAACTTCCGACAGCTGTTAGAACAGAGCATAAATAACTTGAGCTGCGAATAACTTGAAGAAAATCAGATCTACTAAATTCTAGGAGGTACTTAGAACCTAGCAAGAAGATTTCTAAGCAAAGGACAAGCTAGGAAGGTACCACAAAGTAGATCGGGAGCAAACCCTAATAGATCTAGTCAAGAACAAGCATGAACAAGTAAGTAAACAAGAGCAAGCATGAGACAAGGATTTATCCTGTGGTTCAGCTCGCCACAAAGGCTTGCTTACGTCCACGTTGTTGAGGAAGCCACAAAGGCTAGGGACCACAAAGGTCAACTCCTCTCTCACAGCTATCACTTTGGGTAATAGGTGGAGGTTTTCTACTAGAATCACAAAGGGTAATACAAACACCTTGGAGCTTCCACATATCGGTTTGGAGAGCTTCCAAGAACCTCTATCCGTCTAGGAGCAAGGCTCCAAGAGTAATAGATCCACCAAGCTTGCTAGGGTTCTTCAAGTGCTCAAGTACCAAGGAGTGAGAGATTGGCTCACTAACTCACTTCAAGAATCCACTCTCAATCAATGCTAGGCAAGGATTTGGAAGAGAGTAGGTTAGGAGTGAATGCAAGGTGAGAGAGACAGGTTGGAACGGCGTTCTCTGCAGTGGGGAGCAGAAGATAACCGTTGGGGGACCAAGGGGTATAAATACCCCCGCATCCGAACGATAACGGCTATATTCCGTAGTTCGGAACCTCCGAGAAAAATCTCGAAACTTCCGACTTTTGAAAACTCGCAGATCGTAGCCCGTACGGTCGGAACCTCCGAGAAAAACTTCGGAACCTCCAAACAACAAACAAAGAGGGCAAAACAAAGTACCGGAGTCACTTCCCTTGGGGTGAGGATTAGGGTTTAAGAAATATAGATTATGAGCACTTGAAACCACCCTAACTCACCATTAGTATCCCTCTTGATAGTACGAATTGCCCTATACTCAAATTCAAAAAGTAAAATAAATAAACTCCTTCAAGTAGCATAGGTATCCTTCTTTAATCAGTTGAGGGGTCTCCAATCTTTCTTTTGCACCTGTGACAATAACTCTATGTTGCACAATAGTCTCAAAAGCTCATTAGATCTTTAATTGTGTGGTCAACATCACCAAAACCCTCATAGGGCTTGATTGCACTTACAGAAGCTTCGCACTGTGATGCCGATGAAAAAATTTTCCATGCTTCGGACAGCCTGCAGGTACTTCATCATATCAGGGTTTTTTGCCTTGTAAGTTTTCCCAATGTGGCAGGCGACAAGTTCAGAGTCTGTCAAGATGACAAGTCTTCTTGCTCCCACGGCCCTGGCCTTCCGAAGTGCGAGCAGCAAGCCTTCGTACTCTGCCACGTTGTTTGTGCAGTTGTCATAGTTCAGACGCAGGGCATAACGAAGCTTGATGCCCGAAGGGGACTTTAAGACTGCTGCGGCCGCTGACCCAAGATGGCAGTATGCACCATCGCACTGCACTTCCCATACTGGTTCCGTGACTATTGCTTCCCCCTTCGGCGCCGAAGGCGTCCAGTCGGCTAGAAAATCAGCGAGGACTTGAGACTTTATCGCACTGCGCGCAACGAAGCTTATGACGTGCTCCACTAACTCCGTAGCCCACTTGCCCATCCTTCCCGTGGATTCCTTGTTCTCAAACATGTCCCGGAGAGGGAAGGCTGTAGGGACCGAAACGTTGTGGCTCTGGAAATAATGCCGGAGCTTCCTTTTTGCCATCACCACAGCATATGCCATCTTCTCCATTTCGGAGTAGAAGAGTTTTGAGCCGCTCAGGGCTTCGGAGACATAGTCGATGGGAACTACTTTAGAGCATCTGCCTCCTTCCGATCTTCCACAAGTACTGCACTAACCACTGTATCGGTTGCTGCGATGTACAGTAGTAGCTCAGCCTTCGGCGATGGTTTGGTCATGACTGCTGCGTCTTCAAGGTATTTCTTGAGGTCATCGAAAGCTTGCTGTTGCTCTGGGCCCCATTGAAAAGTTGAGTTCGCACGAAGCACCTTGAAGAAGGGTAGGCTTCGCTCGGCGGCCCTGGAGATGAAGCGGTTCAGCGAGGCTATTCTGCCTGTGAGTCTTTGGACCTCCTTTCTGCTGCTCGGGGGCTGCATCCTTCGTAAGGCTTCAATCTTTTGGGGGTTTGCTTGAATGCCCCGCTTAGAGACCATGCATCCCAACAGTTGCCCTTTCCGGATGCCGAAGATACACCTTTCTGGGTTAAGCTTGAGGCCGTTTCGCCTCATGTTGTCGAAGGTCTCAGTCGGGTCTGCAATGTGATCTTTCTCTCTTTCGCTCATGATGACGATGTCATCAACGTAGGCCCATGCGTTGCGCCCCAGCTGGCTGCCCAGGATCAGCTTCATCATGCGGTTGAAAGTAGACCCGGCATTGCGGAGGCCCTCTGGCATCCTGACGAAGCAGAAGATGCCGAAGGGGGTCGTGAACCCGGTTTTAGCTTCGTCTTCCCTTCGCATCCACACCTGGTGGTATCCGGAAAAGAAATCCAGGAGGCTCAGCATATCACAACCGGCTGCCTGATCAATGATGACGTCGATCCTTGGCAGCGGGTAAGGGTCCTTCGGGCACGCCTTGTTGAGCTCTGTGAAGTCAATACACATGCGCATGTTGCCGTTCTTCTTCGGCACCATCACTACATTGACCACCCAGATGGGGTACTGGACTTCTCTGATGATTCTTGCGTCGAGCAGCTTTTGCACTTCGGCCTCCGCAGACTTGACCCTGTCCGCTGACATTGGCCGCTGCCTCTGCAGCTTCGGTTTGACCTTCGGGTCAGTGTTAAGAGCATGCTCTATGACTGAGCGGTGGACGCCCGTCAAATCGTACTTGGACCATGCGAACACATCCTGATTATTACGAAGGAACTGCAAGAGCCTGCCTTCGTCCTCCGTGCTGACTACGGTGCCTATCATGACGGTCCTGCTTGGCACGTCCGCGCACAGGGGGACTGTCTTCGTGACATCGACCGCTTTCATGCGCTCGGCCTCAGCCCCTTTCATGGATTGCCTCATTTGGGCCTCGGCCCTCTGCTCTTCGGCTACCGCAGCTTCGTTGCCCTCGTCTTCATTGATGACATGGACCTGTCTGTTGTGTACCGACGTGTTGCGTTCGGCTCTTCGGGCCTCCTCCTGGCTGCCATACACCGAAATTACCCCCGCTGCCGTTGGTATCTTCATCAGCAGGTATCCTTGATGGATGACCGCTGCAAACTTGTTGATGGTGTTGCGGCCGAAGATGGCGTTGTACGGGTACACAAAGTCAACAACATCGAAGGTTATGATCTCGGTTCTCATGGTGGCATCTTGACCGAAGGTCACATTGACATCAATCTTGCCCAGGGCTTCGATCCTCTTGTTACCGAAGCCGTACAGCGGGTGCTCTGCTTTCTTTAAATCTTCCTTCTTGAAACCCATGCCAGTGAAGCACTGCAGGTCAAAATGTCCGCTGAACTGTCATTGTCCACCAGGATTCTCCCCACGTCATTGCCGAAGTAGTACTTCGTGTTCTTGCCGATGTTGGCTCTTATGACGAGCGGATCGTTGTGAGGTAGTGTTGCAGCCGAATGTCAGCTACCGTGAAAGTTATTGGGATGTGGGACTATGGCAAATGAAAGTACTTGCCGAAGCAGATGTGCGACACACTTCGGTAGTAGTCTTGTCGTTGCCTCTTCGTCTCATGCACCGGCTCATTGGACCCGCCGGAGATTGCATTGATGATGTTGACCATGCCCATCATTCCCGAGCTGCTAGAGTCAGGGGCCTCTTGCTTTGGTGGAGGTGGTGGTGGTGGTGGCTGGGTGTAGTGTGTTTGATGGTGGGCGGTTGGGTTCGGCCACGAAGGCATGAAGACCGAGGATTGCTGCGCGTGCATGGGAGGGGGTGGCGGCAGCTGCAGCGCCGAAGGTGTGTATGACTGCGGTGGGTGGAAGGCATGCGCGGGTGCTGAAGGTTGGAAAGATTGGTGATGGTATGGTGGTGGCAGGGCCCTAAACTGGCCCGCATTCTGGTACTTCATGACGTGATTCACGGCCATGCCCGCTGCCTTCGCCTTCTCCTCAGCTTCCCACTCCAGCTTCATCTTGACCGCTGAGGGGCACTGGTGTGTGTGATGCTGGGCATCGATTCCGTGGAGCCAACAGAAAAGCCGCTCACCGCCACCTCGCTGCGGTGGGTTTTGCTGCTGTGGCTTCGGCCCTCTGCCATTCTTGTATCCGCCCTTGTGCCCGCCACCGCCTCGGTTCTGGTTCTGGTCAGGGGGTGCAGATACGTTGTTGATCTGACAATTTGCTTGCTTCGGTGGCTGATTTTGCCACCCCTTCGGTTGGTCCCACTGCCCTCGTTGCTTTCGCTTCTCGCTGCATTGGCTCTGTCAAGCCTTCGGCGGCGGCCTTTGTCGGATTTGCAGTATTCTTGCATGACTTCAAAGAGCTCTTGCAGAGACTTCAGCTTGACTCTATCGAGCACATCCTGGCAGTTTCCAACCCTTAGGCCCCCAACGATGGCATCGATGATGCTGCTTTCGGACACCCCTGGCGCGCGCTGTCAGCTTGACAACCCTGTGCATGTACTCTTGCAGTGACTCTCTGTCCCCCTGGACACACATGTTGACGAGGTCATTGGAGTCCAGCTCTTCGACCTGCATGCCCTTGAAACTGGATAGCAACTTGTTTCGCAGCTGAAACTAGGATGTTATGTGCCCCTTCGGTATGTTTGCATACCAATATTGAACCTCTCCCTTGAGTGCTAGCACAAGAGCCTTTGCCTTCGTAGTGGCATCGCCTCCGTTGGACTCCACCGCCGCCTCGAACTTCATCAGGAACTCCTTGGGACCGTAGTCATCGTCGTACTGGGGCAGGGTATTGGCGTTGAAACGACGGGGCCAGGCACACTCTCGAGCTCGACTGAGAGCGGGGACACCGGGACGACGTTGCGGAGTGATGCGTCATCGGGTGCGAAGTGCTCCTGCGCCTGCCCCCTCTCCTGGCGGTGGCCGATACTTTGCCCTTTCGGAAGCGTCCTTCTGCTGCCTCCATTGATCTAGCTGAGCCTGCATGGCCTGCAGGGTGTGCCAGGCGTGCTGCTGGGCCGCCGGCGCAGCATGCGCAGCAGGCGTCGGTGTTGGTGCAGGTGGCGCAGGAATGACTTGCTGCGGCGGCGTCGTGCCGGCGATCTGGCTTTGCAGTAGAGCGAGGTAGCGCTCGGCCTGCCTGATGTTGAAGTCGATGGAGTCGGGAGCAGTGTGGGGTGGAACCACGTCCTGTTGCTAGGATGGCTGCGCTTGCGACGAGGATGGGCGCGTCTCCTGCTCATGCTGGGCCGCTACGGAATCGCCTGTGATGAGGGCCCGAATCCTTCGGAGAGCCTCAATGTCTTGCGCCGAAGCCCCCAGCCCCTCGAGGCTGACCTCGAACATCCCCGAGGCGGTGTGCTCGACCTCCGGAGCGCTCGGTCCGGCACCGGTCCCCGCCGAAGGCTGGACGGCTGAAGCCGACGGGTTGGCGGGTTCCGATGCGAGCGGAGGGATCGGCGCCTGAGCCGTGGTGGCTTCGGCGCCTGCCGAACAGGTCCTCGCCATGTGGTCTTGGATTCTTCCACGAGTTGGGCGTCAAACTGTTGGTGGAAATCGGGCCCGAAGGGTGGACGCCGACACAACAGCCCCCTGAGGTCTTTCCCTCCCCTCGCTTGATATTACGAGGCTACTTCTTCTACTAAGGCGAGGAAAGAAAATGCGAAACACTTAACAACACAGTAAATGAAACAAGGAAATACTCAGCAGACCGAAGACCGAAAGACTAGCCGTAGCCTTCGGTGCTCTCTTCTCATTACAGTGTGTCCGTTTCATTACAAGGGGTTCACTATTTATAGGAGACCCCTGGGTATAGTCATTTGCCTCAATTACACCTTTTTCGTTCCTGACAAACGGCTTTAAACACTTTATAAGGGTATAACAGTAACTCCTCGCGTCGTACAAGCCTCCAGCGTGTCTTCGTACGGCCGAAACACCTTTACACGCGGCGTCCCTTGTCTCTGTCCCGTACGGTGCCCTCTTTACACGTTCGCAGCGTCCACGTGTCGCAGCGCACCGCACCTTTGGTGCCGAAGCAGCCTGAGACCTCGCTCCGGCCGCGTCGCGCCTCTCGGGACATCACGCCCGTGACGCTTCCAGCTCCGGCCTGAGGCGTTCCCGACGCGCAGCACTCCTGGCTCCTTCGAAACCTTCGGCGCCGAAGCACGACCGCCCGTGCCTTCGGCACCGATGGTCTGCACTGCTCAGATGGACTGCTCCTGCAGGGCAAAATTCACATGATTCCAAAAACATTAGCGTTTCCGTCAGACCGGCATTCCGAAGACTACTCGGTGTGACCGTAGCTGCGCGTGAGCCAAAGCCGTCAGCCTGGCCGGGCGTGGACAAGGCTTCCGAAGGCCATTTCCCCAACACCAACTTCGTGTCATCAGAAGATCAGCCGTCAGGATCCTGTTCTGTACAAGTAACCACACAAAGACCTTCTGCTTTCTCTCAGCACTACATGCCAAATGGCCTTACTGTTGAAACTGCAATAAGCTCCACGAAGCTGAACAGTGTAAGATGACTTTGAAGAGTACTTGCCAAGAGCTGTCCAGCGCCATGAGATTGAATCCGACACATCAGAGAGTTGAATGTGTTGTAGTTTATCCCAGAGAAAGATGAATTCCGCAATCTGGTCCGCAGTACTCATTTGCCAAAGCCCTCGAGTCCATTGATGGTTCCGTAGATCAATAGCCACCGTGTTCTTCTTGCGCCAAGCTAACTTAAACAAATTAGGTGCAATGTCCCTTGGTGCCCTTCCATCCAACCAAGACGAATTCCAGAAGCTTGCTTGCTTGCCATCACCGATTGTGACCACTGTGCACGCCCTGAAAAGCTGATGATCAAGTTCAGAACATGGCAGCTCAGTACCAACCCAGGGGCGATCTGGCTCCACCCATTCGAACCACAACCATCTGAGTCTAAGTGCCCTACTGAAGCACTCAAGATCAAGAATTCCCAAGCCTCCAAGATTCTTTGGCCTCTTCACCTTTTCCCAGCGTACCAAACAATGACCTCCAGTGACATTTTTTTCCCCTTCCATAAAAAACCTCTTCTGATCTTGTCCAACTTCTTGAGAACCCACTTCTTCACAGGGAAAATTGTTAGGAAGTAAGTGGGCATTGACGAGAGCACTGAATTAACAAGCTTGAGCCTTGCAGCCTTGTTGAGGAAGCGACCTTTCCACTGCGGTAGCCGGTTGGCCATTTTATCAATCAAAGGCTGCACTTGCACTCTACTGAGTTTCCTATAATGGAGTGGTAATCCCAAGTAGTTACAGGGAAAACCTGAAACTTGACAAGGAAATGGCTCCATGATCTCCTCCAAAGGCACACCCTCACATTGAATTGGGAACACAGCACATTTGTCCCTATTGGTTTTCAGCCCTGATGCATGCCCAAATATGTCAAGTATGCTTGCTACAACCTGAACTTCAGTTTTGATCGGTTTGAGAAACACCGCAGCGTCATCAGCATATAGGCTGACGCGTAGAGGGGAGAATTGAGAGGCGACAATAGACCATCACTGGCTGCCACAGCAAGCATCCTCTGAAGAGGTTCCATCGCTAGTATGAATAGCATGGGGGATAACGGATCCCCCTGCCTTAACCCATTGAAGTGCCTGAACCAAAGCCCCCTAGCACCATTCAACAATACTGAAGAGGAACTTGGAAAGCAAAATAGAAACCCAGTTCCTCCACTTGACACCAAAACCAAAGTGCTGCAGCACCTCCATAAGAAAGTCCCAACGCACACTGTCAAAAGCCTTTGCAATATCCAACTTTAGAAACAGACCTTGCTGTTTGTTCCTGTGCAGTGACCGGACAAGATTCTGAGCAAATAGAAAATTATCATGAATACTCCTGTTCTTGATAAAGGCACTTTGAGCCCGTGATACCAGAGAACCCAATTCAGGAGCTAGACGACTTGCGAGACACTTTGAGATCAGCTTGGCAATAGAGTGAGTTAAGCTTATGGGCCGATAATCCTGTACACACCTAGCATCAGGCTTCTTGGGAAGGAGAACAATGTGTGTTGTACTCAGTAGCTTCAAATGTTGGTCATGTTGCTGGAAAAAATAAGTGAAGACCTGCAGCAAATCTTGCTTTATTATGGACCAAGCTTTCTTGAGAAAAATGCCAATGAAACCATCCGAGCCGGGTGCCTTGTCAGCGGCAATCTCATTAATAACAGCAAGGACTTCCTCCTCTGTAAAATGCTCCTCTAAATGGGATAGGTCATGCATTGGCAGTCCTATCTCCGCCCAGTTTAATGAAAAATCTCTAGCAACCGGTTGACTAAACTGTGCACTGAAGTGCTGAAAAAGAATTTGCTCTTTCTCATGAGAATAGTAGACCTGCCCCTGGTTCTCAAGCAAATGAAATGAATAGCATTGTTACGCCTCCTACCATTAGCTTGCATATAAAATAATTTTTCATTAGCCTCTGCTGCCCTTATGTAAGTTAATCTCGATGCTTGCTTAGCTCTTAACTTCTCAATTGCAGTCAGACCAAGGTATCTGGCTTTGAGGTCTCTGCGCAACAGAATTTCGGAAGGTGAGAGGGGCCTGAACTCCTGTGCTATATCCAGAATGGCAATTAATTTTTGTGCAACACACAACAGTACTCGGTTATTTCCAATCAGACCCCTCGCCCAAGATCTCAGCCTCTTGCTAGTGCGCTGCAGCTTAATGTGAAATCGAAGAAATGGATTAATTGCCTGAATCGGCTGCTCCCAAGCCTCTTTTACTACATCCATGAAGCCATTCAGTCTAGGCCAAAAAACTTCAAATCTGAACCCCTTATATTTCCTCACAGCCGCAACCTCAGAGATAACTAGTTGACAGTGATCTGATACACGAGAGGACATAGCCTGCAGCTGTACATTGGGCAACATCAGGTCCCATCCATGAGTACAAAAGGCTCTATCAATCCGAGTTTGCACGTGATTATTTGACCAAGTGAATTTCCTCCCTCTCAAAGGCAACTCTTTCAGGGACAAATCATGCACCACCTGCCTAAATGCACCCATCAGCCTCCTATTCAGGATTGCATTGCTCTTGTCTTCAGGTTGGAGTATCATGTTAAAATCACCCAGAATCAACATCTATCAGACACATTCTACTGGACCCATCTAAGCTCACCCAGGAACTGCAATTTAGCTTGATCATCTTGCGGCCCATATACTACAGTTATACACCAGCTAGCTTGACCCGAAGTAGCAAGCAAAGTGGCTGTCACCGAGTGTGCACCAACCTCGTGCCTTACAATTTTATAATGGTCCTCATTGTTGGAGTATAAGTGAATTGTCCACCTTTCCCTATCAGCTTAAGCTTTTGGGTTGAACTGGTTGGTGCATACAACTCAATATGGTATCAGAGCCAGAGGTCTCAAGTTTGAATCCTGGCGGGCGCGTTAATTAAACTAATTACAGTCCACTCCAATATTCCACGTATGCGGCCTTGGGGAGCCTGCACGTGAGGGGGAGTGTTGGAGTATAAGTGAATTGCCCACCTTTCCCTATCAGCTTAAGCTTTTGGGTTGAACTGGTTGGTGCATGCAACTCAATACTCATCAACCGCCAGTAAGATCCCTCCTCTAGTGCCATCCGCTGGTAGAACCAGAAAGTTATCCACAAAGCGACTGCCCAGAACCTCAAAAACCACTTGTCTGTCGATGTTGGCCAACTTTGTTTCCTGCAGAGCCACTATGGTAGCACTGTAGTCCCTAGCAGAATTAAACACAACTTGCCTTATTGCCGCATTATTTAAGCCCCTCACATTCCAGTTGAAGATCACACATTCTGGTCTAACATGAAAAAAATAACAACACTCTCCTTCGAACTGCCACACAAACAACAACTAACACAGAGAACACCACCAGCCCCCCCCTGCAAACTTCCATTGAAAGCTGACTCAAAGAACAACACCGACATCCCCAAACTGAACTGGAATGCAATAGCCACAAACACACCACCAGCACCACCCACCATAAGACACAACACTGAAACTACTAGAGATAACATAAGGAAACTAAAAGATACACGTGCTCCACACCGAGCACCCCCCACCGGCCTCTGCCGCAAATCACTCATCATCATCAACAGCCAGGGCTTCAAAATCATTGACGCCCCGTTCTCCTGCAATGCCAAAAGCAGTGCGCATGTCCCCCACAAGAGCCTCATCCATTTGATTCACAAATTGACCCCCAAACTGGTCCTGTAGAGCATCCGACACTGCTTCACCTTCCACAGCCATACCACTAGTCTTCATGAGCAAGATCATGGCCTTCTCCTCAATAGTCATACCAGTGGAGCCCTTGACGGCCAGCTTGATGTTCTTCTTAGCTACTTGAGACATTTGTGTTAGTGTTGATCTCCACCAGTTGGCCCAAAGGGTGGGCCAACTAGGCCCTTGAGTCAGCTCCCTGATCGGGGCAGCCCACCCACTGGGGTTGCGGGCCCCTGTCGCGCAGCACCATATAAGGGAGGTGGGGGCCACGAGGAACAGTAACCTGTGAGTCCCACTCGCCCCACGTCCCTGCCCACCGATCAGGGGGAGCTGTGAGCGACGGGAAGCGCCGCCGCCGCCGGTCGTCACTGCGCTTCACCGAGGATCGCCACGGCACTACACAGCGACGACGAACTCCATCTCCATCGACGAGTTCATCCTCTACTACCTATACCCCATGGTGACTCTCTCTGATCCCTCTCCCTCTACCTCTCGAGTTTCCTCTGGTTCATCACCAGATCTACACTGTTGAAGGTTTCACCCACCGATCTACACCTAGATCGTCCCTGGAAACTAACAATGGTATCATATGCCTACTCTAGCGAGTAGATCGAGTTGGGGAAGGAAAGATTCTAAGTCGAATCGAAAGAATGAAATAAGTCAGAAAGAAGGGCGCCACCGCCGCATCAGTAGCGTCCCTGTCTCCTCTGTCGCCACGGCGAGGGGGAGAAGGAATTAAGAGATCGCCGTGCCGACGGTCAGTTGATGCTCCGGCGCAGGATCTAAGAAATTCGATGCAAATAAAAGAAGAAATCAGAGAAATTCGATCTCGAATCGAAGAAAGAACCCTACCTAGATGCTCGGGTTAGGGGGAGAACATCCCGAAACCCTAGATCCCGAATCACCCCGAAATGTCAAGAACGGGGTAGGAGGACCTACCTGTAGGCCTACCTGCTGCCGTCACCACGCAGGAGGATGAACTCGAGCCGACAGAGAGGAGGACACGCCACTGTGCGGTCACCGTCTCGGGCTCGGTGTTAAGGGCGCCGCTGCAAGGCCGTTCGACGGCAGCGCGCCCACCCTCGGGTGGACGCGCGCGCCAGCGAAGGGCCCCACGACGGCGCCGCCACTCTCCTCCATCAGTCACCGTAAGTGGCTCACATCTCTGGATCTCACCGGGGCTAGAGAAGTGGGGAGGGGAAAGAAGCAATTAAAGAAGTGGGGAAGGGTAAGAAGGCAGACGGAAAGAGGGGAGAGGCCCGCGGTCTAGTGCCGACGGCGCCGCTCCTCGCCATCACTGGCGGGACACTGGTCACCGTCGCCGGCCACCATTCTCAACCCGCCGCCCATGGCGCCGACCCTCTGTCTCTCGATCTCGCATAGGCGGGTGGATATACAGAGGGTGAGGGAGAACGAAAGCAGAAAGGGGGGAGGGCCGCGGTCTCGTGCCGCGGGCGCCGCCCATCGCCGTCGCCGGCGCCTCGCCGGCCACGGACAAGTCACTCCGCTGCCGCTGCAAGCGGTCGAATGGAGCGGGAGCAGGAAAGAATGAACTTAGGGTTTTTTCAGGGAGCCGGCCGGGTGGGTTTTTGTTCCGCCGAGAAGCACGGATAGCCGTCGGATCCCCATCCACGAAGATGAACGGCCAGGAGCACCGGGTGTCTTTCGGGCCAGTTTCGGCCCAGGAGGGGCTCGCGCGCAGGCTGCTCCGACGGCCTGGCCGTTGGTTGTCGAGCCTATGGCCCATGTGGCGCGCGAATGAGGCCAGGCAAGCCGGATCGGCGGCCTGTAGCTGTTATGCAGCTCACCTGTCTGTTTTGGGCCGCGGGCTGAGGTGGACTAGATAGAAAGGAAAGATGGTTGCGGACTGTTGTAATGTTTATTATTATTCGACTAATTTCAGAAGCATATCAAATCAAGTTTTGATGTATTAAGTTAAAAATTTTCATCTCTACTCAATTTGAACCAATGGGTTAATTTGTTTAAAGAGTAGAAGGAGATAAGAAATGCATCTGAAAGTAAAGTTGTTCATGTTTTTCATGAATTTTCTCTCAAGTTTCCGCTGCAAAATAAAGATTCATCCTTTAATTTTTATTAAAGGAGTAGAAAGGCATTTCTTTAAAATTTAATTATGATATTGTTATTTTTTGACCAAAGTTGATGATAACAATATTATATTATTATTTATGAGTTTAAACTCAAGTTTGTATCTCTGATGAATTTTTGTATCTAAGTGATCATTTTTCAGAGCGAAGATAAAGATCAAGATGCACTCTTGATCTAAGAAAGTTTATAAAGTGCTTCTGAAAGTAGAGTTTATCATGTTTTTCATGATTCCACTGTAATAAAGATTATGTTCCTATTAAAGTTTTTGAAAGTTTATTATGATATTGTTGTCTTCTGACCAAAGTTGATGATAACAATATTATAATTTATACATTAGTTCTATTTCTGCCCAAAGGTGATGTAGAATTAATGTAGAAGAATGTTGTTTGTTTTAATTTCGACCAAAGTTAAGTTAATGCATACAATATTTACTTGAGAGAAAAGATGTGAATGTTGTTTTCTGTCAAAGAATGAGATCACTCAGCTGTATTGCTAAGGTAAGTGAATGGACAGACTTAAGTTAATCAAAGTTTGGACAATTTCATGCCGAAATTAGTCCAAGTTTCTCTCATGTATAGTTTCCGTTATTTATAAGTCAATTAATTTTCTGATTAAATTGGAACCAAAGGGAAAATTTAATCAGGAAATGAAGTTTAAGTGAACCCTTTATACGTCATGACTAATTTTACGTTATTGTAATTAGTATGGTGTGAATTATGATAAGTAAATATGCATGTTTAATTTTGACCAAAGTTAAATTAAACATGTGTATAACAGAGCATTAAGAGATCTTTGCATACACTTCCGGTGACCTGAGAGGATATCCCGCATGACGGGAGAAGTTAAGCATAGTACTTATGCTTGCTGATCCTGCATGAGAGGAGAAGTTTGAAGGAATTATCCTGTATTAACAGGAGAAGTTAATAATGACTCCAAAAAGAGAGAAGATCATTACACAAGGGATTTTGTTCTCTCTAAATAATGTTCTGACAGAAGGTATTAGTGGACATTGATCCAATGAAGAATGGCTGAATGTAACACATGTTTAACTGACTCACGTCTGTTGAAGTTGTGTATTGCCGAAGATCTAGATTTATTTCTAGATTTGCTAAGTGAATACAAGCCAAATTTTAAGTATTTATAAAGGTCACTCACATGACAAGGAAAAGTTTAAGTCAATACCTGCATGGTGGGGTAAGCTAGTACAGTGGTGTCCTTGCTAAAAGTCCAACTTAAGAATTTATTTATGATATTGTCATTTTTAACAAAAGTTGTTAATGGCAATGTTATAAACAGATTGTAATGTGTTCATACATTAATTCTAGTTTCTGCCCTAAGGTGATGTAGAATTAATGTAGTAGCAAGATGAAGCGAGTCAACCCTCATTTTCTTTAAGTATATCTTGCATTGCAAGAGAACTTTGAGATAGTTTTTAAGTTTTCTCAAGATTTATTTCTGGATCGTGCATCTCATCATGTCATGGTCATTAAGCCATCAAGGGTTGATGTCAAAAAGGGGAGAAATCCCAATTCCACACCATTTCTAAATATGTAGGTGTAGAGTTGATTAATTGACTATATGCAAAAGCATGCAAGCACTCTAAATGAGTTGCTTGTTGTGAAGTAAGTAATGGTGGAAGACACACATTTTAAATGTGTAGAGTGGCTATGAAGGAGTCATTTTGAAATGAAGTAAAAGGACAAAAGGAAGTTGTATACAAGTCATTATGTAATAAAATATGTGAGTTTAACTTGCAGAAGTATAGCAAATAATGTACTCTATTAAGTTGTTGAAGTGCAACGAGGAATAAAGTGCTCCCACATCCATTAAGAAATAACCTTGTTTGCATGATACAATCATGTGGATGAAGCAAGTTAAGAAACTCCTCGTTCACAAAAGTTTTTTGTTTAAGTTTCGAAATTATGGCATTGAAGCTTATGCCATATTTCGAGGGGGAGAGATTATCCCTATACTGATGGAAATGCATAGTACACATTGAAAGAAAAGATATGATCTATTAAGTAATTGTGACCGTCACGGGAGTACAACGGTCATAATATTTGATACCCCCTATGAAGGAAATAGCTAAATTCCTGGATTTTTCATATTTTCCGATAGGAAGATAGCGTAGGTGATCAGTATTTGTACTGATCAAGATAGATCAAACCCAAATAAGAAAGTTAACTGATACGTCGTTTTTACTAAAGATAGGATAATCTGGGGAGCATGGTATAAGGAGACCTAACTCTATCTAGAGGATGAAATGATGAGAAAATGTGTGGTATCTTGAGAAATTTGTTTTGAGAAGTCCTTTTTTTCTCACTACATGTTGTAACTACACCAATAATGTCAGACATTGTGGTGCTAGTGTTGTTGTTTCACTTGTGAAAACTTATTGCCACGCATACGGGGGAGCATGACATGTCCAGTACCTCTCGTAGCGACAAGAAGCAAAACAGGAACCTGTCCTTCAGGATTCAATGGTTACCATTGTCGCATATGAGAAGTCTTGGAAAATGAAATGAGATCTATTAGTACCAATATTGTTTTGGGACTTAGAAGAAGTTGTTAATGGAGTCAAAACAGTGGACTGTAATGGGTCTACAAAACTATCTGTGACTCCAAAGACAATGAGAGTAAACATGATGCACGACTTATGTCAAAAGGCTTCATGCAAGAAAAGAAATAAGTTACAATGAGACATTTTCTCATGAGAGGATTGTTCAGAATAATAATATGAAGGCGATGTTCTCCAATGAAGGATATTAGGATATTTACATGACATGACCAAAAGGTTTTGTCATGGAAAGAAAAGAACAAATAAGATGCTGCCCGAAGTAAGTTTTTGGGGTTTAGTCGGAATCATGAGGACAATTGCATTTATGCAAAGTTTAAGAATTAGAAATGTGTTTTCCTCATCATGTATGTAGGTAACATCCTACTCTGTGGTAGTGATTTTAATTTGTTATTGCAGACGAAGAAGATATTGTCCTCAAAGCTTACAAGATTACATATCTCAGTGAAGTATCAATCGTTTAATAAATTGAAGTTTACTGAGATATAAGTAAAGGGGTATTAAGATTATCGCATAGAGCATACTTAAAGAAGAATTCAAACATAGTATGCATGCTAGTCAACCTATGCCTGTTTATATGAAGTCAGGGGTAATAGTTTTGGAATTTTAGTATTCCTGGAACCGATATAAGATCGATCGAATGAAAGTGGTTCCATGTGCTTCAGCTGTTGGAAGTAGAATCAATGCTCAAGAAAGAGTTTACCCTGACATAGCTTAAGTATCCGGGATATTTTTGGCAGAAGACCAATCCAGCTATAGATCACTGGAATGGAGTTAAAGAAAGACTTTGCACTCTAGCAAAGTGTTGTAAGCCTCATGCTAAGTAAGAAAGAAACATGTACTCTCAAAAGATTGTGAGTACAAGTAAGTGTGAAAGAAGTAGGTTCTCACAAAAGGTTGTGAGTAAAAAAAGGAGAACTAAAGTTTTGGCGAGTTGTTTAGTGAAGCCCACAGTAGTAGCTAACACTCGAGCTTGGAGTTTTATTGTGGAAAAGCTCCAAAGCAAAATAGTTGTGACATCATGGGTTGTTGTTTTTTATGTATACCTAAAGTTTTAGCATGATATGAGGCTACTGAACAGGCTAAATGGTTGAAGAAACCTTTACCCGGAGTTGATGATGGTAGACAACATCTATATACCATTCAAGTATTTTCTCTCCAAAGGCCATGTCAAATGCGCAGCCAAACACATTGAAAAATGAGTTGTATGTTGCAAAGGAGAAAATCCAGAATCATTCTTGAAAGAATAGAGCATATGAGTACCAAGTGAGTACTAGTGGATCCGTTTACCAAAGGTTTACCACCCAGTGTGTTGAGAGAACACACAGTCGACATGGGTTTTACGGTAGAGCCTATGATTTCTGGATTACTGAGGGCCCAAGTTAAGATCTTCTTCAAAATGGGTAAGTGTATCGTGGCTGGTTAGTCTGATTGTGATTACAATTATGATGACCCATGCTCGGTATATTTATTTGTGATGAAGTGGATGCCAACCGAAAGTTAAGAAACATAAGGTGAGATCAAGGGGGAGAATGTTAGTGTTGATCTCCACCAGTTGGCCCAAAGGGTGGGCCAACTGGGCCCTTGAGTCAGCTCCCTGATCGGGGGAGCCCACCCACTGGGGTTGCGGGGCCCCGTCGTGCAGCACCATATAAGGGAGGTGGGGGCCACGAGGAACAGTAACCTGTGAGTCCCACTCGCCCCACGTCCCTGCCCACCGATCAGGGGGAGCTGTGAGCGACGGGAAGCGCCGCCGCCGCCGGTCGTCACTGCGCTTCACCGAGGATCGCCACGGCACTGCACAGCGACGACGAACTCCATCTCCATCGACGAGTTCATCCTCTACTACCTATACCCTACGGTGACTCTCTCTGATCCCTCTCCCTCTACCTCTCGAGTTTCCTCTGGTTCATCACCAGAACACCATGTTTTATCTACTCTGTTGAAGGTTTCACCCACCGATCTACACCTAGATCGTCCCTGGAAACTAACAATTTGCTGCCCCTCTGTTGACGTCTTCTTCCCTGACATTGGTTTTGTTTTGACAAATGGGTTACACAGCAAGGACTTTCGCAGGGGAGCAACGAACTTAGGCACACCACGACCTTGATTCTTAGGCAGACCCAGCTCCTGGCGATCCTTGTTGATGCGCCCCTCAGCATTCCCTAACACTGCACGCAGCCCTGCGTCCTGATGTGACATCGTGGAAGAATCTGTCAACGCCACCTCTGCGGCCTGATCGCTGAATTGCACGTCGTCAGGAATCGATGGCTCATTCAGCCCAGTGGACACCCAGCCCAGCTCTAAGTGGGCTTCTTCACAGCCCACGTTCAGATCAAAAGCTAACCTCACAGCATCATGCACATCCTCCTGGCGGCCAACTTCCCCTTGCTGCTGGCCACCTCCGAGGTTGTGAGCCTCCACCGTGTGTAGCTGTGGCCCCAGATCATCATTTCCGTTGCCCACCGAAACCACTGACTTCTGGACCACGTCCACATCTCCGTCCTGCGCCCCCTGCGAAGCTCCACGAACCAAGACAAGTGTCTGCTGCACCGCGTGCCCCTGACCACTGCAGAAGACAGGACACTGGCGCGGAGCCACAACGGCTGCAGTTGGCTCCACCGAGCACTGCAGCAGCACGGGCTCGCAACGCGCAGTGACAGGCTGTGGGACGCACTTGTTGGGAACTTAGTACTCGGAAGCATCACCCTCGTTCGGCCACGCCAGCCACTTTCGGTCTGCGTACGGTTTCGGTCTCGTGGGGAAGCCTTCGCCGTACGGGCGCCGTGCCATGTGAGTTTTGTTGTGCAGGAATGATCCCACGTGGCGGCGCCTACCTTCGGTGCCGAAGGTACGGATGGCCATGCTCCGGCGACGAAGGTCCGAATGGACCAGGGACGGGACGCGCTGGCCGGGGGCATCGCGTCCGGGGCCTGCGGCGGCGCAAGCGGGGGCGTCCGATGAGGCGCGACGCCCTCGGTCCGGGGTCGCCGCTTCGGCGCCGAAGGCGCGGCGATCCGGGACACGTGGTCGCCGCCGACGTGTAAAGTGGGCTCCGACGAGGCAGAGACAAGAGCGGCCGCGTGTAAAGACGTTTCGGCCGTACGAAGACACGGCGGAGGCTCGTATGGCGCGGGGACTTCTGTTATACCCTTGTAAAGTGTTTAAAGCAGTTTGTCGGGGAACGGAAAAGGTGTAATTGAGGCAAATGACTATACCCGGGGGTCTCGCTATAAATAGTGAACCCCTTATAATGAAACGCGCACACCTTGTAATGAGAAGAGAGCACCGAAGGCATCTTGGGACTTTTGGTTTTCGGTCCGCCGAGTGTTTCCTTGTTTCCTTTACTGTTCTGTTAAGTTTTAGCGTTTCCTCTCCTCGCACAAGTAGATGTTGTAGCCCTGCGGAAGCAAGCGAAGGGAGGGAGAGAACTCAGGGGGCTGTTGTGTCGGCGTCCACCCTTCGGGCCCGATTTCCACCAACAGTTTGGCGCCCACCTCGTGGAAGAACTCAAGACCACATGGCCAGGACACGTTCAGCGGGCGCCGAAGCCGCAACGGCTCAGGCGGCGACCCCTCCACTCGTGTCGGAGCCCACCAACCCATCTCCTTCGGCGCGTCCGGCCTTCGGCGGGAACCGGTGCCGGGTCGAGCGCTCCGGAGGTAGAGCACACCGCTTCGGGAGTGTTCGAAGTCAGCCTCGAGGGGCTGGGGGCTTCGGCGCAAGACATCGAAGCTCTCCGAAGGATCCGGGCCCTCATCGCCGGCAAGTCCGTGCCGGCTCACCCCCGAGCAGGAGACGCGCCCATCCCTCCTCGCGGATGCAACCATCCCGGCACCGGGACGCGGCCGCCGCACGCCGCTTCCGACGCCATCGACTTCAACATCCCGGCGAGCCGAGCATTACCTCGCCATGCCGCAAAGCCGGATCGCCGCGCGACACCGCCACAGCAAGTCGCTCGGTGCCGCCCGCACCAACGCCGACACCCGCCGCGCATCGCCGCGCGGGCGGCCCCAGACGACGCCCGGCTCACCTGCGGGCCATGCGGTGCTCGGCTGGACCAATGGAGGCAGCAGAAGGATGCCTCCGAAGGGCAAAGCATAGGCCACCGCCAAGATAGGGGGCAGGCGCACGAGCACTTCGCTCCCGACGACGCACCACTCCGCAACGTCGTCCCGGTGTCCCCGCTCTCGATCGAGCTCGAGAGCGCGCCGTGGCCCCGTCGTTTCAATGCCAACACCCTGCCCCAGTATGACGGAGACTACGATCCCAAAGAGTTCCTGATGAAGTTCGAGGCGGCGGTAGAATCCAACGGGGGCGACGCCACTACGAAGGCCAAGGCCCTTGTGCTCGCGCTCAAAGGAGAAGTCCAGTATTGGTATGCCAACATACCGAAGGGGCATATTACATCATGGTTCCAGCTGCGGAACAAGCTACTGTCCAGCTTCAAAGGCATGCAGGTCGAAGAGCTGGACTCCAACGACCTCGTCAACATGTGTGTCCGGGGGGGGACCGTGAATCACCGCAAGAGTACATGCACGGGGGTTGTCAAGGCGACAGCCGCGTGCGCCCACGGTGTCCGAAAGCAGCATCATCGACGCCATCGTCGGGGGCCTGAGGGTTGTAAACTGCCAAGATGTGCTAAGGTCAAGCCGAAGTCTTTGCAAGAGTTATTTGAAGTTATGCAAGAATACTGCAAGTCCGACAAAGGCCGCCGTCGAAGGCTCGACCGGGCAAATGCAGCAAAGAAGCAGAAACAACAGGGGCAGTGGGACCAGCCGAAGGGGTGGCAAAACCAGCCGCCGAAGCAAGCGAACCGTCAGATCAACAACGTGTCCGCGCCTCCCGACCGGAACCGCAACGGGGGCGGCGGGCACAAGGGCGGATACAAACATAATAGGGGGCGAAGCCACAGGCGGCATAACCACCGCAACGGGCGGGTGGTGAGCGGTCTTTCCGCCGGCTCCATGGAATTGATGCCCGGCACCACACGCACCAAGGTGCCCTTCGGCGGTCAAGATGAAACTGGAGTGGGAGGCGGAGGAGAAGGCGAAGGCGAGGCATGGCCGTGAACTATGTCATGAAGTACCAAAATGCGGGTCGGTTCGGGGCCCCGCCACCACCATACCACCGGCCACCTTACCAACCTTCGCACTCGCGCATGCCTTCCACCCACCACAGCCATACACACGTTCCGCGCCGCAGCTGCTTCCGCCTCCTCCCCCGCCCGCGCAACAACCTTCGGTATCCGTGCCTTCGTGGCCGAACCCAGCTGCCCACCACCAAGCACACTACACCCATACCCAACCGCCACCTCCGCCACCACCAAAGCAAGAGGCCCCTGACTCCAGCAGTTCGGGGATGACTGGCATGCTCAACATCATTAATGCGATCTCCGGCGAATCCAATGAGCCGACGCACGAGACAAAGAGGCAACGCCAAGACTACTACCGAAGCGTGTCGCATATCTGCTCCGGCAAGTACTTTCACTTGCCATGGTCCCACGTCCCCATAACCTTCACGACACTCGACATCCGCCGCAAAGACTACCCTCACAACGATCCGCTCGTCATAAGGGCCAACATCGGCAAGAACACAAAGTACTACTTCGGCAATGACGTGGGGAGGATCTTGGTGGATAACGGAAGCTCGGCCGATATCCCGACCCGGCGTGTTTCACCGGCATGGGGTTCAAAAAGGAAGACTTGAAGAAGGCGGAACACCCGTTGTACGGCTTCGGCAACAAGAAAATCGAAGCCCTCGGCAAGATTGATGTCAATGTGTCCTTCGCCCAAGACGCCACCATGAGAACCGAAGTCATAACATTCGATGTTGTAGACTTCGCATACCCGTACAACGCCATCTTCGCCGCAACACCATAAACAAGTTCGCGGCGGTCATCCACCAAGGGTACCGTCGATGAAGATACCGACGGCGGCGGGGGTAATATCCGTGTATGGTAGCCGGGGAAGAGGCCCGAAGAGCCGAGCGCAACACTTCGCTCCACAACAGACAAGTTCATGTCATCAACGAAGACGAGAGCAACGAAGCCGCGATGGCCGAAGAGCACAAGGCCGAAGCCCAAATGAGGCAGTCCATGAAGGGGGCCGAAGCCGAGCGTATGAAAGCTGTCGATGTCACGAAAACAGTCCCCTTATGCGCGGACGTGCCCAGCAGAACCGTGATGATAGGCGCCGAGATCAGCACAGAAGACGAAGGCCGGCTCTTGCAGTTCCTTCGCAACAATCAAGATGTGTTCGCATGGTCCAAGTCCGATTTGACAGGCGTCCATCGTTCAGTCATAGAGCATGCGCTCAACACCGACCCAAGAGTTAAACCGAAGCTGCAGAGGCAGCGGCCGATGTCAGTGGACAGGATCAAGTCTGCGGAGGCCGAAGTACAAAAGTTGCTCGATGCAAGAATCATCAGAGAAGTCCAGTACCCTATCTGGGTGGCAAACGTGGTCATGGTGCCGAAGAAGAACGGCAACATGAGAATGTGTATTGACTTCACTGAACTCAACAAGGCATGTCCGAAGGACCCTTTCCCATTGCCAAGGATCGACGTCATTATTGATCAGGCCACCGGCTGTGACAAGTTGAGCCTCCTAGACTGCTTCTCCGGCTATCACCAAGTGTGGATGCGAAGGGAAGACGAAGAAAAAACCGGATTCACAACCCCCTTCGGCATCTTCTGCTTCGTCAGAATGCCCGAAGGCCTACGCAACGCCGGGTCCACCTTCAACCGCATGATGAAGCTGATCCTGGGCAGCCAGCTGGGGTGCAACGCCTCGGCGTACGTCGACGACATCGTCATCATGAGTGAGAAAGAGGAAGATCACATTGCAGATCTAACCGAGACCTTCGACAACATGAGGCAAAACTGCCTCAAGCTCAACCTAGAGAAATGCATCTTCGGCATCCGGAAAGGGCAATTGCTGGGCTGCATGGTTTCCAAGCGGGGCATCCAGGCGAACCCCCAAAAGATCGAAGCCCTACGAAGGATGCAGCCCCCAGCCACTCGAAAGGAAGTCCAAAGGCTCACAGGCAGAATCGCCTCGCTGAACCGCTTCATCTCAAGAGCAGCCGAACGAAGCCTTCCTTTCTTCAAGGTACTCCGAGCAAATTCAACTTTCCAATGGGGTCAAGAGCAGCAGCAAGCCTTCGACGACCTCATAAAATATCTTGAAGATGCAGCAGACATGACCAAACCATCACCAAAGGCCGAACTGCTGTTGTACATTGCCGCAACCGACACAGCGGTTAGTGCAGTGCTCGTGGAAGAGCGTAAAGAGGCAGATGTTCTGAGGCAATTTCCTATATATTATGTCTCCGAAGCCCTGAGCAGCTCAAAGCTCCTCTACACCGAAATGGAGAAGATGGCATATGCTGTCGTAATGGCAAAAAGGAAACTTCGGCATTACTTCCAGAGCCACAACGTTTCGGTGCCCACAGCTTTCCCCCTTCGAGACATGTTCGAGAACAAGGAGTCAACGAGCGGGGATGGGCAAGTGGGCCTCGGGCGGCGGAGCACGTCATAAGCTTCGTCGCCCGCAGCGCGATAAAGTCTCAAGTCCTCGCTGACTTTGTAGCTGATTGGACGCCTTCGACGCCGAAGGGGGAAGCAGTGGCCATAGAGCCAATATGGGAAGTCCAATGTGATGGCGCATACTGCCACCTTGGGTCGGCGGCCGCAGCAGTCTTAAAGTCCCCTTCGGGCATCAAACTCCGATATGCCTTGCGGCTGAATTATGACAACTGCACAAACAACGTGGCGAGTACGAAGGCTCCGCTGCTCGCGCTTCGGAAGGCCGTGGCTGTAGGTGCAAGGAGGCTCGTCATCCGACGGACTCCGAGCTTGTTGCCTGCCATATTGGGAAAACCTACAAGCAAAGAACCGGATATGATGAAGTACCGCAGCCGTCCGAAGCATGGAAAAGTTCTTCATCGGTATCACGGTGAGAAGTTTTCCCAGAAACCATAACAAGGAGGCCGATGCTATCGCGAAGGCAACCGCACTACTTGAGCCCCTGCCACCGGATGTCTTTTATGAAACAACCACATCGAGGTCCGCAGTCGACGAAGCAGCACCCCCCAAATTCGTGAACGCCATACAGAGCGAGAACTGGCGCGCCCCAATAGTAGCGGCGCTCAAAGGCTACTATGAGGCTGAAGATGGGGTCATCACCAAGAGGGTGGCCATCAGGGTGAGGAACTATCACCTCGTCGACGGCAACCTGTACCGAAGGGGGGTGTGTGCCCCACTGCTAAAGTGCATATCGGTCACCGAGGGGAAACAAGCGCTCCACGAAATCCATAGCGGCATGTGCTCACACCACCTCGGCACCGGGGCATTGGTGCAGAAAGCCTTCCGCCGGGGCTTCTACGGCCTTCGGCGGTCGCGGATGCCCATGACATTGTGCGCCATTGTCCGAGTGCCGGCGCCATGCGCCTTACAGGCAAGTTCGCTTCCAATGAGATACGATTTGTTACCACCGGTGCGGCCCTTCGCCGGTGGGGTGTTGACATCGTCGGCCCGCTACCCACGGCACCCGGAAACTACACTCACGCGGTTGTGGCGGTTGAATATTTCTCCAAGTGGGTTGAAGCAAAGCCGTTGTTGAGCATCACTTTGGCAACTATTCAGAAGTTCTTTTGGCAGAACATAGTGTGCCGCTTCGGCGTCCCCCACGAGGTCACAGTAGATAATGGCAAGCAGTTCGACAGCGCTGAGTTCAAAGAATTCTGTACATACTTGGGAACGAAGTTGTGCTTCGCTTCGGTCTACCACCCGCAGTCCAACGGGGCGGTGGAGCGGGCCAACGGGATCATCTTTGCCGGCATCAAGAGGAACATCACTGACTTACCCAAGAGCAAATGGGCCGAAGAGCTACCGAGGGTAATCTGGTCCCACAACACCACCACATCCAGAACCACACAGTTCTCCCCCTTCAAGCTGCTATACGGGGAGGAGGCCATGCTACCCGAAGAGCTATGTGTGGGCACCTGGAGGAGCGCTCCCTCCGGAGACGAAGACCTTAAGGCATCGGTTCAGAACATTGAGGAGGTCCGCCTACAGGCAGCCAAAAACCTCTCAGTCTATCAAGATGAGACCCGAAGGTGGAAAAACAAGAAGATCAAACCGAAGCTCATACGGTCAGGGGACCTAGTGCTACGCAAGGTGCCGAAGGGCAAACTGAAGGGCAATATGCATGGGAAATGGGAAGGCCTGTTCATAGCGACGGCGACCGCAAACGAAGCAGCGTTCAAGTTGCGTCGGCTAACGGGCGACGAAGAGCCGTACACCTAGAATGTGGACATGCTTCAGAAGTACTTCGTCTGAAGCAACTGCAAGTTTTAACATAGGTCTTGGGTTTCGATAGTTTCTTTTTCTTTTAAGTCGAGATAACGACTATGTATCCTATGTACATTAAAGTAGTGGGGGACGTACTCTTTTCCTCACGGGGGAGGCTTCGCGGTTCCCCTCCGGATCCGCGAAGTGTGAGGTTTTTAACGAGGCGGCCCCTTGTACCCCTTTTGATTCCTGACATGTAATATAAGTCAGTGTTCCCCCATCCCTTCGCATGCAGTCCACTTTCTTTTCAAAGAATTCTCTCGCCACTCTGTCGAAGCTAGGCCACCGCCTTTGAGGGGGGCCTAGTCTCCGAAGTGGCCTTCGGCACGGTAAGTGACAGCCTAGGCACGGATCGCCTTGGGAGCGCACGCACCAAGTCTGTCACTTATTGTCATGACCGAAGAGAAAAACCGCTTGACGCGGCGCAGGGCCACGATTCGGCCGAAGTAAGCGCACGCCTGGAGCGATGCGTCGGTCTCGAGTTGACCGAAGAGAAAAACCGCTTGGCGCGGGGCAGGGCCACGATTCGGCCGAAGTAAGCGCACGCCTGGAGCGATGCGTCGGTCTCGAGTTGACCGAAGAGAAAAACCGCTTGACGCGGGGCGGGGCCACAGTCGGCCGGGGTAAGCGCACGCCTGGAGCGATGCGTCGGTCTCGAGTTGACCGAAAAGAAAAACCGCTTGGCGCGGGGCGGGGCCACGGTCGGCCGAAGTAAGCGCACGCCTGGAGCGATGCGTCGGTCTCGAGTTGACCGAAGAGAAAAACCGCTTGACGCGGCGCAGGGCCACGATTCGGCCGAAGTAAGCGCACGCCTGGAGCAATGCGTCGGTCTCGAGTTGACCGAAGAGAAAAAACGCTTGACGCGGAGCGAGACCACGATTTGGCCCGAGTAAATGCACGCCTGCAGCGATGCGTCGGTCTCGTTTCGACCAAAGGGAAAAAAAGCAAAACGCACTTAGTGCAAAACAAGGCCGCGACTCGGCCGAAGTAAACGTACACCTAAAGCAGCACTTCGCCCCTGTTCTCGACCGAAGAGAAGCCCGCTTCGCGTGGTGTACACCATCGGCTTGGCTCGAGCAGGCGCACTAAAAATGGTCAGCCAAAAACGCACGTCCTAAGCGCAACGGTGTTTTCTAACCCGAGGAGGCGAGCTGTTGCAAGTTAACTCTGGAAGGGAAGCGCGGTGCCGCTTCGCTCCAACGCACTCAGGGCTTTTCTTGATCAAGCAAGTAACGAACAAAACACCGAAGCACGTAAAAGTTGGGCGAAAACACCCCTCGTCCGTTTTCCTTTCCACATTTTCAACATACAACATCCTTCGTAAAAACAATATTACTTTACAAGGGAAAAAACAATGCAGTTACAACACACACTGCCTCGAACGATAAATTTACAAGTTCGTGGTCAGAAATCCGCTCCGGGCATGCCGCGAACACTTCCGGGGGGGAGTTCCGAAGTCCTGTGCTTCAAGTCTTCGCGCCAGCCCGTAGCCACACTTAACGATCAATCTTCGTTTAGTACGTCCTCACAGATCTCGTCGATCAGCCGAAGATATGCCATGTCTATGATCTCCAGAGCCATCTCCCGAAGCTCGTTGTCGGTCGGCATCCGTCCTGCGCCGAAGTCGGGATTAGAGTTTATGCGAACGGGATCACTCCGTCTCCACCTTCACCGCCGCGAAGCTTTCCGACGAGGCGTCAGGAATTAAATATACATACTCGGGTGGCTCAAGGACCCCCTCTTCGATCGGCTCTGTTTTTGGAACGACCCCTTCGGCCACGAAGGGGTCCACTAAGTTACGCTTGGCCGCCCTACGGGCGGCCCGCTCTCTAAGAATGGCATCCCGACGCGCGGGATCCCTTGAAAAATCAGCGAAAAAGCGCTTAGCCGCTTCGTTGTGAAGGCGATAACGCTCGCTCGGTACGACAAAAACTCGGCGTACGAAACATTAGGATGGCGAATACTAAACTTCGTCCAAACGTTCGGCGCGACAAAAAGGGGAGTTAAGGGGCGAGTTGAGCCGCTCGCACCTTCGGCCCTCTCGCGAGGGACCACCGAAGGAACCGCGCGCGGAGATACGCGTGCATCAGTTTACTTTACAAAAATTCCATCCCGCCAAGGGGAGGCTGGTTCACTCCTTTACAAGTACTAGACCGACGCGTTTCAGACCTCGGCACCTTCGGTGACGACAGGGGCCTCGCTCAGCACGGCGCTAGCTTCGGTGGCCTCGACCGACGCGACAGATGTGTTGACGGCTGCCCCCGCGGGTCCCTCGCCGCCAGGGGAACTAGCAGCAAGCAGCGTAGCCTCGAGCTCTGCCGCATGCGCCACCTCCGAAGCATCTACCGCAGCATTTTCTCCCGCGGGGACCGCGGCCGCCACAGCGTCAACAGGGGCAGGCGTGACCTCTTCCTCAGTGGCAGAAGCCGCTTCGAGACCGACGGGCGCCGAAGGGGCAGTCCCTGCGGCCGCCTCGGCCTGCTCCCCTTCAGTTGCGGGTCCCCGGGCGCGCCGCCCCCGTGCCTTTCTTCGGTGGTGGGAGCCGTCGTGTCTTCGGCGGCGCCAGCTTCGTCCACAGGAGAGCCGGCGGCTTCGCCTCCCTCCTGTGCCGCGGCTACGGAGCCCTCAGCGGTGATAAGAGGAACGCCGGGCATGGCGATCCAATCCCCGTCCATCATGAGCGGGGCGGGGGTGGAGCGCCGCCGTATCGAGCCAGGAGACGTTCGTAAACACGTTGCTTGCGGCCGAGGGCTTTATCTCGCAAAACGGCCGAGGGCCATGTGTTAAAGTATTTACGAGGATGTGTTTTCAACACGACCGCAAGCAAAAGGGAGAAGTAGCTTCGGCGTACCTGGGCACTAAGGCGTTCGGACTCGTCCAAGGTGAGTTGATATCCGCGTCGGGCGAAGAAGGTGTTCATGAAGTTTTTCGCAAGATTCTTGCGGAGCACCGGGAGCCGGCCAACATCTAGCTCCGCGTCGCTAGGCCATTCGAAGTTCTCCTTCGTAAGACGACGAAGGTCGCTTTTGTTGATCGTCTTCTCCGAAGACGGACAATCCGGGGGCGCCAACGAGCACACCGAATACGCCAGCGTGCGAACCCCCACTACAGCCTCAAGCTCTCCAAAGATCTTTGTGTTCATCGAGATGACGTCGAAGCAGGCATTCACCCACTCATAGAATGACTCGACAGTGCACTGGGGGAGCGGGACAGGCGGCGCACTCAGATTGCACTGATCCAGCAGCTGCAGTATGTCATCGCGAAGGGTCTCGGCGCCCCGGATGTGATCCGTGCGGTACCGCTCCAGCGCTCCGTTCAGCTCACTCGCTTCTCTCTGCGCTTCGGCCAACTTGGCCTCCCCGTCGGCGAGTTGAACCCGCAAGTCCTCCTTGGCGCTGCTCAGGACCTCCACATCGTGGCGCAGCGTGTTGATGAGGGCTTCGGAGGACTTCGCAGAGTTTTCCTTCTCTTGTTGCAGTTTTCGGGAGCGCTCCTGCTCCGCAGCAGTCGTCCTTCCAGCTCCGCCACTCTGTTCTCGAGCGTGGAGACGGTGGCCACCGATCTCTCCTTCGCCTCCTTGCTCTCCTGCTCCAGCCTTCGGGAGAGGCACCGCGACGCGATGAAGGCCTTCAGAGACAGGTCCCCGCACGCCGTCGTGAGCTCCGCGGCGGTGAGCTTCCCAAAGTATTCCTCCTCATGAGGTATGGCGAAACTTGCCCCGGCCTCTTCCAGGAACCGACGCTCGTGCCCGCCGCTCGTCAGCCCCAAAAAGCGGATCGTCTTCCCGCCAATCAGCTTGGCTTCGGCAGGGATTTGAAGACGAACAGCGGCGGCCCGGGGCTCCTCAGGCGTCACCCGATAACCACTTCCCCCGCTGCTCTCGGGCTCCTCGTCCTCCCCCCTTCCTCCGCTTCGGCGCGACGACAACATCCTTCTCGGCGGCGGGGGCCGGAAGGGGAGGCGGACGGCTCGGTGCCATCGGGAGGACGTGTCGCCGACGAGCCGCCGGAGGTGCGGTGGATTCATCTTTTTCTTGTGGGGCTTCGGCGCCGAGGGCGGCAGGACTTGGCTTGCGTGGCGCGTCACCGACGGAGGACACGATGCGAACGTTGCTATCGTCGTCACTGTCCTTCTCCGGTGGGCTGAGGGGGACAAGTAGCGGCCCGGTGGCCCCTTGCCCAGCCCTCGCCGAAGGCGCGCCCGAAGGTACGTCCGAAGGCGCGGCCGCGCGCAGCGGTACGGCGGCTATCACGTCTTCGACGAGGCCCGTCTCCACGTCAACGACGCGGGTCCTCTTGGGGGACGGGGGCGAGTCCGCCGGTCGCCCGCCCCGTTTCTTCGGGCTCTCCCTTCGGCGGCGGCGGTGGCCGCGGCGGCGCGCTCCTCCTGCCGGTTTTCGCGGAGCGCGCGCGGCAAAGTCGCCGTCTCCTCAGCATCCGCTTCGGCGGCTGCAACCGCTGCGGCTTTCTTCTCGGCTGCCTCGCGGTGCTTGGCAAAACCGACGCGCTCAGGTGGTGTGATCTTGAAAAATTCGAATATGCGGTTCGTCCGGGACCCGTTCAGCTCCGCGACGGTGTCTTTGTACTCCTTCGGCGACACGGGGCCGAGGATGAAGTCCCCGTGCGCCTCCACCTTCCTTCTCCTCAACACTGCAGAAAAACATTCCAGTCGGTCAACATTTCGTTTACTAAAGACGTAACTAAGAACAACTCTCCGAAGGACGCAAAACAACTTACAATCGGCTGTAAAGCCGAAGACCTTCGTCCAGTCAGGGCAGGGGATGCCCCCGATATCCTCCGCCCACTCGTCTTCGGCCACGGACCAGCCGTCCACCAGCGGGCACACGGGGATGCTGCGGTACTCCTCCACGATGTCGCGAGTGCCGTACTTCCGCGCGAACCGGCGCAGCATCATCACGAACTCGTCACCCTCCGGACACGAAGGGTTCTTGGCGTAGGACTCGTGGAGGGGCGGGAGTTCCTTCGTCGCCAGCGGGTGAGAGCCTCCGGAAGAAGGGGGGCTCAAGGTGTAGTAGAACCAGTGCTGCTGCCAATCCGAAGGCCACTTGTTTCAGTATGCGGTGACCGGGCTCACCACGCCAGCCTTGTACGAGAAGTTGAGACGCCTCGGGCGGCGTCCTTCTCCACGGATTGGTCCCCCTCCTCCTCGAACACCGTCCGCCGCGGTGGTGCACCGTGCGCCGAAGCGAACCCCTCGGCGGAGGGCTTGATCTTCGTTGTCGGCATATCCACATGTACACCGAACGGCCCGCGGGGATGGCGTTTGGGGTGGGCCCTGGTGCAGGTAGATGTCGAAGTACCGGAGGATGTCGACGACTGCGGGATGCAGTGGGAACCGAAGCCCCGCATACAGCAGATCGCGAAAGATGACAACTTCGTTGTCCCGCGGCCGCGGCACAGTCTCCCGGCCAGGGGCTCGGCCGGCCCCGACCATGCGGTTTTTCACCAGCGACTCCACGTCGGTCTTGTCGATCTGGCTCCGACCGAACGTGTAGGTCTTCGCAATCTCTCTTGCGACAGCATCGCGTCTCCGCTTCGGTTCCATGAATGCTAACTAAACACGAAGCGAAAACGGAAACGAAGGGGCTGGAGGAAGTCTCACAGTAGACCTTCGGAGCTCTCGTGCGTCGAACCTTTGGGGTCGCAGCTGCAATGTGGGGGCAACCCAAAGGGCGGCTTTCCCTTTTATAGTAATGAGTCCCGATAATCGCGCCGACGACGACCGAAATTACCTTTTTACCCAGTAACAGCGCTTCACAATGGTAATTTTCCCAAGGGGCAGCGGGCGTCTTTTTTCGGGTCGCCGTGTCAGCATGGGCCGTCCGGGGGAGTTCCGAAGCCCACTCTTCACCCTGGCAAGGTCAAATCGTAAGTTCGGCCCATCGCAGAATCAGGACGGCCCTCACTGACGAGGGGCTACTGTTGGGGAAGTTGGTCTTCGGAAGCATCACCCTCGTTCGGCCACGCCAGCCACTTTCGGTCTGCGTACGGTTTCGGTCTCGTGGGGAAGCCTTCGCCGTACGGGCGCTGACGAAACGCTAACGCCGCTGTGCCATGTGAGTTTTGTTGTGCAGGAATGATCCCACGTGGCGGCGCCTACCTTCGGTGCCGAAGGTACGGATGGCCATGCTCCGGCGACGAAGGTCCGAATGGACCAGGGACGGGACGCGGCGGCGGGGGCATCGCGTCCGGGGCTGCGGCGGCGCGGGCGGGGGCGTCCGATGAGGCGCGACGCCCTCAGTCTAGGGTCGCCGCTTCGGCGCCGAAGGCGCGGCGATCCTGGACACGTGGCTGCCGCCGACGTGTAAAGTGGGCGCCGGACGAGGCAGAGACAAGAGCGGCCGCGTGTAAAGACGTTTCGGCCGTACGAAGACACGCTGTAGGCCTGTACGGCGCGGGGACTTACTGTTATACCCTTGTAAAGTGTTTAAAGCAGTTTGTCAGGAACGGAAAAGGTGTAATTGAGGCAAATGACTATACCCAGGGGTCTCCTATAAATAGTGAACCCCTTGTAATGAAACAGCGCACACTGTAATGAGAAGAGAGCACCGAAGGCATCTGCCGGACTTTCGGTTTTCGGTCTGCTGAGTGTTTCCTTGTTTCCTTTACTGTTATGTTAAGTTTTAGCGTTTCCTCTCTTCGCACAAGTAGATGTTGTAGCCCTGCGGAAGCAAGCGAAGGGAGGGAGAGAACTCAGGGGTCTGTTGTGTCGGCGTCCACCCTTCGGGCCCGATTTCCACCAACAGCACTCCTCATACTCCAAAATCATCCAGGAACCCAGGAACCAGGAGACATAAAGCTATCCATCCATCCATCCAAAATCACTAAAAACAAATAGAGCCAGCAGGGAAGAGGGAACCCAGGAACCAGGAGACAAGGGCTCCGGCCCAACAGATAGCTACTCCGTCAGTGGCAGCAGCAGCAAGAGCAGCGCCGGTAGATGTATACAGAAGGCATGCCGGTATGTATTCACGCACAGAGTTCGATCCTCCTCAAAAGCCAGAAAAAAGATGACGGCATGCACGCACGCCGAGAGAGGACGCTGAAACAGCAACTGTCCCATGCACGAGCCGACGGAAAAAAGCTGTGTGCTACTAGTGCAGCTCGATCATGCAGCTACAGGAGCGGCGACCAGCCATGGTGCTGCACACGCACAGCTGCTCTAGTAGCAAGCTGTAGCTAGGGCAGCGTGGACGGCGGATCGCGTTGGATGTTAAATAAATGGGGCCAGGGCCATTTATTGTAATAATAAAAGAATTAAAAGTCTATGTGTTTAATGCTAAAGAAAATAGAGAAATACCGTATGGGTATTGGAGGAGTCTCACATTCAACTTATTAGGTAACCTTTTCGGTACACCTCTTGTGAAGTTGAATAAAGGAGATAGGTGTGCTACACGCGCGCGCACGCTCGCTCGCCTCGCCTCGCCTCGACCGAGGGCGTGACATGACGAGCGGGCCGTGCGGTCGGACGGTCGGACGGACGGACAGACGGACGTGATGTGTTGCGGGGTGGGAGCATCTTTTTGCTGTTGATTACTCCTTAATGGTGAACATTACTGTTGGCTGTTAATGGCCTCTTAATAATGTTGTGAACCATGTGATGAATGATGAATCAAATGTTTGGCATTCAAGGCTTTGTCATGTTAATTTTGGTTGTATGATACACTTAGCTAGTTTGAGTTTAATTCCAAAGTTTACCTCTGTCAAAAATTCTAAGTGTCATGTATGCGTTGAATCGAAACAAACTCGCAAGCCACATAAGACTGTTGAGGCGAGAAACTTGACACCTCTAGAATTAGTTCATTCTGATCTGAGCGAAATGAACAGTGTGTTGACAAAGGGTGGTAAAAGATATTTCATGACTTTGATAGACGATAGCACTAGATTTTGTTACATCTACTTGTTAAAATCAAAAGATGAAGCGTTACATTACTTTAAGATCTATAAAGCTGAAGTAGAAAATCAACTTGAGAGAAAGATCAAACACCTAAGGTCGGATCGAGGTGGTGAATATTTCTCTAATACTTTTGATATATTCTATGAGGAACACAGTATTGTTCATTAGAGGACACCGCCTTATTCACCCCAATCCAATGGGATTGCCAAAAGAAAGAACCGCACGCTGACTGACTTGGTGAATGCCATGTTAGAAACCGCGGGACTATCTAAGGAATGGTAGGGTGAGGCGATACTGACAGCTTGTCATGTCCTGAACCGTGTGCCTATGAAGAATAAGGAAGTAACACCATTCGAGTAATGTGAGAAGAAGAGTCTAACTCTTTCATATTTACGCACTTGGGTTGCTTGGCCAAAGTCAGTGTGCCAATCAACAAGAAACGTAAACTTGGACCAAAGACAGTGGACTGTGTTTTTCTAGGGTATGCTTTTCACAGTGTCGGATATAGGTTCTTGGTAGTAAGATCCGGAGTGCCTGACTTGCTTGTCGGCATAATTATGAAGTCCAGAGACGTCACATTCTATGAGAATATTTTTCCAATAAGAGATGAAACAAGTTCATCTAGGCAGGAGTCTGTCGAGAAGGACGACTCCACCAAGTCGATGGAACTCAATGAGCCTACATTTATTGAGCATCCTGAGGAGGACAATGATGAGGCTCCTAGGAGGAGCAAGAGACAAAGGACAGAGAAATCCTTTGGAGATGATTTCATCATATACCTCGTGGATGACACTCCTAAGACCATTACAGAGGCATACTCTTCACCTGATGCTGACTATTGGAAGAAAGCAGTGAGGAGTGAGATGGACTCTATTATGTCAAATGGCACATGGGAGGTTGTTGAACGTCCTTACGGGTGCAAACCCGTGGGATGTAAATGGGTGCTCAAAAAGAAGCTTAGGTCGGATGGTACTATTGATAAGTACAAGGCTAGACTTGTGGCCAAGGGTTACACCCAAAAGGGAGGAGAAGACTTCTTTGATACTTACTCGCCAGTCGCTCGATTGACTACCATAAGAGTACTACTTTCCCTGGCAGCCTCTCATGGTCTTCTTGTTCATCAGATGGACGTTAAGACAGCTTTTCTAAATGGAGAGTTGGAAGAGGAGCTCTATATGGATCAGCCGGAAGGGTTTGTAGTAAAGGGTCAAGAATGAATGGTGTGTAAGCTAGTGAAGTCTCTCTATGGCCTCAAGCAAGCACCTAAGCAATGACATGATAAGTTCGATAGAACTTTGACATCTGTTGGCTTTGTTACAAACGAAGCTGACAAATGTGTGTACTATCGCTATGGTGGGGGCAAAGGAGTGATTCTGTGTCTGTATGTAGATGACATACTTATCTTTGGCACGAGCCTTGAATTGATCAAGGAGGTCAAAGACTTTCTTTCTCAAAAGTTTGAGATGAAAGATTTGGGAGAAGGCGATGTTATCCCGAACATAAAGGCGATAAAGGGAGAAAATGGTGGGGTGACTCTGTCACAGACTCACTATATTGAGAAGATGCTAAGTCGGTTTGGCTACAGCAATTCTAAAGCTGCACCAACTCCTTATGATGCCGGCTTGGTTACGAGGAAGAACCTGAGGATAATGGTGGATCAGCTGAGGTACTCCCAAATCATTGGTTCATTCATGTATCTGGCTAGCGCCATGAGACCTGACATTGCATATGCAGTTAGTAAACTGAGCCGATTTGTTTCAAATCCGAGCAGTGAACACTGGTGTGCTCTCGAGCGGGTAATGCGCTATCTGGTGGGTACTATGAACTATGGCATTCACTATTCTGGAGATCTCAAAGTCTTGGAGGGTTATAGTGATGCAAACTGGACCTCTAATGCTGATGAGTTAAAAGCCACAAGTGGATATGTGTTCACACTTGGAGGTGGCGCTGTTTCCTGGAAGTCTTGCAAGCGGACCATTTTAACCAGGTTAACAATGGAAGCAGAACTCGCGGCATTGGACACTACCACTGTAGAGGCTGAGTGGCTTCGTGAACTCCTAATGGACTTGCCGATAGTTGAAAAACCGATACTAGCAATCTTAATGAACTGTGATAATCAAACGGAGATTGTCAAGGTGAACAGTTCAAAGGATAACATGAAGTCATCCAGGCATGTTAAGAGGCGGTTGAAATCTGTCAGGAAATTGAGAAACACCGGTGTCATAGCTCTGGATTACATCCATACGTCTAAGAACCTGACAGATCAATTTACAAAGGGTTTATCACGTATTGTGATAGATCATGCATCTATGGAACTGGGTTTGAGACCCACGTGAGTTTTTCCATAGTGGTAACATGTCTTATGTGATCGGAGATCCTGTGAATTAAGATGGTGAAACAAGCTATGGTTTGACTGAGAGAAGAGAACCTTTGAGAAGGCTCAGTTCATGGAAAAGATGCATTTCTCTTCAAACCTGTATGGCAGGCTGGTATTTATACCTTAATGTGGTCCAAGTGGTTTTCATGAAACAAGGAAGTTGATTCTTTGAAGCAAAGACATAGTCCTACAGTATGTCTTGAAGGAACACACCTATATGAGTATCGACTACTGGTCATAGTCTATGAGGGTTGGGTGATCTCTAGAAAACTCATGAAGAGGCACGGAGTGTGACCCATAAGCTCTAACCCGCGGGGATGCTATGTGCAGCCAAGTATCAGTAAAGGGTTCTAGCCAAGCTTAAATGCACAAAACTGTCAATTCAAGGCATAGTCCATTGTTCAGTTGCAAATAAGTGTAACTAGAGTTCCTGGTGGATGTTCAACTTAACAGTCTCCATCGTAGTACTGGTATATCAAAAACAAAATGAGAGTATTTCCAATGTGGCTTGAAATTCTTGGTGGGGATTGTTAAATAAATGGGCCTAGGGCCATTTATTGTAATAATAAAAGAATTAAAAGCCCATGTATTTAATGCTAAAGGAAAGAGAGAAATACCGTATGGGTATTGGAGGAGTCTCCCATCCAACTTATTAGGTAACCTTTCGGTACACCTCTTGTGAAGTTGAATAAAGGAGATAGGCATGCCACACGCGCGCGGGTGCTCACTCGCCTCGCCTCGCCTCGACCGAGGGCGTGACGTGACGAGCGGGCGGTGCGGTCGGACGGACGGACGTGATGTGTTGCGGGGTGGGAGCATCTTTTTGCTGTTGATAACTCCTTAATGGTGAACGTTACTGTTGGCTGTTAATGGCCTCTTAATCGTGATAGTTACCAGTAGCCCTTAAACTGCGACAATAACTCAGAGCCATAATTGCGACCGTTACTATTTGAGGCGCATTAACCGTGACGTCCAGGTTCATCCCCCCTGCCCCTGCTGCTCGCCTATATAAGGCGCTGTTACTGTTGGCTGTTAATGGCCTCTTAATCGTGACAGTTACCAGTAGCCCTTAAACCGCGACAATAACTCAGAGCCATAACTGCGACCGTTACTACTTGAGGCGCATTAACCGTGACGTCCAGGTTCATCACCCCTGCGCCTGCTGCTCGCCTATATAAGGCGCCATCCTCCTCTCCCTTGTGGTGCCAATTCACAAACAATAGGTACTCCTGTTTAGGAGACCTCTCTCTTCTCCCTCTGTTTGCTGCTTTCTTTTGCATCTCCATCGCTTGCACCGCGTGCATGGTACCGGCGAGAGCAGAGCCTCCAGAACCACGCCTTGCTGCTGAGATCCTACTCGGGATAGGCGGGCGATAAGGTTTTTGGGAAGCGTCTTCACGCGACTGCTCACTGAGGACCATGTGTGGTTCGAGGACCGGTGGATGGTCGCTTCCTTGTGTGATGAGTGATTGACAACGTTGTGTGGACTGATTCTTGGCTAAGTATTGCAGGTGCAGGTTGCGGCTTGACTGGTGTTGGTGCAGGTGAAGAACAAGCGCGAAAGGTCATCGCTGGTGAGGCCTCCAGGTGTGGAGAAGAAAAGTAGGCTTCGTTTGAGGGACCGGGTGGCCAGCAGGGTCAAGTGTGGGCCGCATGGTGGCATGAACAGCAAGATGAAGTCGTGGACGGTTTCTTGGTTGAGCCTCAAAACCAAGGTCGAGTCGGGACTACGTGGGAGCCGAGTCATGAGTGGAGATTGGCGGAGGCTACACCGAGTTCGCGGGGTTTCCGGTGGTTCACCAGAAAACCACTGGGTTCCTTGGTTGCTCCACAAAGCCAAGACCGAAGAACCAAAGACGGAGGCTGCGGCGCGCGGGACCGGTCTGACCGGTGGGTACCGGTCCGACCGGTGAGGAGCACGGTCGACCGGTGTGCGACGACGCGGCCGGAATCTTCGAAGCAGAGGACACGCGTCGGGATCGCAAGGCTTGCGTCGAGGCTAAGCAGGTTGCGGTCGCCGGGCATCCGTCCGATGGAGAAAGCTTCAAGTCTTCCAAAACCGCCCTTGAGGGGCTTGTATCCCTAGTTGTTAGAGAAGGATATTTTAGACTTTTGGTTGCCTCCATATAACCCAAGAGGTGAGAGGATGGAAGCTAAGCCTTGAAACCCTAGTTCGTTTGCTTTCCTATTTTCCCTTCCTATTTTTCCTTAGGATTTCCATAGGACTAGCTTGAGAGCTTCATGGTGGGATCTTGTGAGAGGGTTGGATGATCGGGCGGCAAGCTAGACCTTGTATGAACCTTTGTTGCATGTATAGATGATTCGGCGTGGTTCCTCAAGGTTTGGATGTGTCGTTCCCGGTTGTTCTTGGTGGTGATTTTCGGAGCCCTATCTTGGTGATTTCTTTGGGTTGTTTTCAGGACCTTTCTCTTGGGGATTTGATGGGGGAAATTTGTGGGAACCCTTCGCGGTTCTTTGGGCTGTGATTCCCCTCCCAAATCTGTGAGTAAAGGGGCTCGATTTTGGGGTTTTTTCTAGGGTTTGTGGTGTTCTTGGCGGGATTTCTTCGATTCCTCCTTTTTGGACAAGTTTTGGTGGGATTAAACTTGGCTATGAACTCCTCATGAGGTGTTCCTAATATCCCCAAAGTCTTGTTCAAGTCCATTGAGTGATTCGGGAGATCGAGGTTTGGATTTGGGGGAGTTGACCCGCGAGTGTTGTTCATCCCGAGCTGCCCAGGCTACACCGGTCTGACCGGTGCTCTTGACCGGTCTGACCGGTGCAACCCTCGGTGGGTTTTTGCTTGGGTGAACGTCTGGGTGTGTTCGTTGTTGTCCTGTGTTGCTGCTGTTTCGAGTTTGGGTCTGTTTGGTGGTCGGTTGGCTTGTTTGGTGCTTTGGGGGCTTTCATGTTGTGACCGGTCTAACCGGTGTGTCTCACCAGTCTGACCGGTGTGGAGCCACTTAGTGAAAGTTGCCCGGTTTCACCAGCAGGGACCGGTCTGACCGGTGGTGCTCACCGGTCTGACCGGTGTTGGTCTGTAGACTCGAGGTTTGGTGTTTCGCTGCGTTCTCGGGTCAGAAGGTTGTGTGTTGGTTCCTAGGTCCAGTGGCAGTCCAGTGGCTACGTGTGCTTGGCCAACTTGGGTAGTGAGTCGGAGATGTGTGTTGGAAGTCGTGTTCATCTTGTTGGAGTTTCCATCTCCTTCGAGAAGAATTTTTATCGGCTCCCATTCACCCCCCCCCCCCTCTCTGGTTCGCCGTATCGGTCCTTTAAGTGGTATCAAAGCCGGTTCGGGTCTTTATTGACTCTAACCAGTCTAAGATCCAAGGATGGCGTACCAGGAACGGGGTTCGGGTCCTCCACACTTCGATGGCAAGAACTACCAGATGTGGAGTAAGCGGATGGGTGAGTTCCTCCGCGGAAAGGGTCAGATCCTTTGGGATGTCACGGTGGACACGAGCTATGTCCGGTAGATGGACTTCCTCGCTCCCGAGATCGAGGGACGATTCGACGCCAACAATAAGGCGGTCGACTACTTGTTTCGTGCTTTGTGTCGGCCGAGTTCGATCGGGTGCACACCGAGCACTTGGCTTGTAGGATTTGGACGGTGCTGAAGGAGGCTCATGTTGGGAATGCCCAGGTTCAGGCACGGATGTATGCGACCTACCGGAGAGAGTACGAGAACTTCACTCATCTCCCGGTGAGTCCATCGATGCCTTGTTTCAGAGGTTCGCGGTGGTTGTGAACAACATGAGGGCCAATGTGGACGTGCTCCCGTACGATGATCATGATAGAGCGGTCAAGCTCTTACACTCTTTTGGACCATACGATTTGGGGCGGAAAGTTCGAGGCCATTATGGAGTCAGAGAAGTATGACACTCTGACGGTGAATGAGCTGTTCTCGAAGCTCAAGTCGGCTGAGGTGGATAGGGGCATGACTGCCAAGCTCGAGGGTCCGACTGACTCCCATAGTCTTGCCCTCGTTGGTGGTTCGAAAGGAAAGGCTAACACTAACCCATTCACCAGGATGTTCTCTTTGTCCTCTTTGATGTCTATGACAGATGAGGAGTTCGACGTGCTTGGAGAGGACGAGCTGGCGCTGCTGATGAGGAGGTTCGAGAGGCTGCACGAGAACCGGGTGAACTTGAGGAGGAACACAAGGACATGCTTCCAGTGCGGCAAGCCGGGACACTTTGTCGCCGACTGCCCGGAGAAGGTCGAGAACAAGGACGGCTACAAGCACAAGTTGAGGATGGATGGCAAGTACCAGTCGAGGCGCGACCACAAGAGCAAGCACAAGAACAAGTACAAGGACGAGCGACGATCGAGGAAGAAGGAGAGCCGAGGCAAGGCCCGAGCGATGGTGGGAGCAAGCGACGTCGACTCCAGTTCCGCGTACTCCACCTCGAGCTCGAGCAGCAGTGAAGACGAAGGTGATCGTCGCAAGAACAAGAAGTCATCCAAGAACCCGAGCGGGGCCGAGGCGCCGCGAGAGACGGCTTCTGCACCATGGCGCTGAGCTCCGGCAGCAAGAAGAGCACACAGAGCGACTCGGACTCTGATTCCGACGTCGAGGTGCATGATGAACTTCCCTTCTTGCACCAGGAGAATGCGAGGCTTGGCTCTTTGCTTGATAACCGTGATGACATGCTTAGAGAGGCCAAGAAAATGAGAAAAGAGCTTAGGGCTTCACTCGAGGATGCTAGGACTAGAGTGGCTGAGCTAGAGACACAGGTGCTTGATAGCAAGCTTGAGATTGATTCCCTTAAGGCTAGCCCTGTTGTTTCGGATGAGGTTGATTGTGTTGATTGCTCCATCTTTCTTGCTGATCTTGCTTTGTTTAAGGAGAAGCATGCCTCCAAGTGTGAGGAACTAGATGTGCTTAGAGTTGAAGTGGCTGAGCTTAAGTCTAGACCTGCTTTGCTAGGTGCTTGCACTTCTTGCCCTGTTTTGCATGCTAAGATTGTTGAGATGCACACTTACACTAGTTCTCTCGAGGCTAAGCTTAAAGAACCCATGCCTACATCATGCTCTACCTGTGAAATGCATGCTTTGAAAAATTTGGAACTTGCACATTATGTTGATCGTTTGCAGGATGAGAATGATGAGCTGAGGGAGTTGATGGGTTGGTTGTCTGGTCATGAGCCTCAGTTGAGGATGATGATCGAGGCATTTAAGAGGCAGGATGGTGAGGGACTTGGGGCAAACAAGGTCGGTGAGGGAAGTGGAGAGAATATCGCAGAGCCACCAAAAACCCACCACAAAAATGATTTCCTCCCAAAACCTAACCATCTTAGGAACCGACTAGACACAACCCCAGCTCCACCCGTGTTTCCTACACCCACAAATGATCTACAAAAGCCTATCAAGTTTGTGAGCACTTCGGGGAAAGTGTTCTTTGGGAAAGAGAGTGAGAAGGCTAGTGAGGGGAAACCGGTGGAAAAGTTGAGTGGAGAGAAACCAAGTGAGCAGCCACAACCCAAGCCTAAGCCTAAGCTTGTGAGGTTCCATTGTGGCTATTGTGGGAGAGATGGCCATAAGGATGAGTTTTGCTTCAAGAGGAAGCGAGAGGAGAGAATGGCGAAGGAGTGGGCTAACAAGGACAAGTACCACCCTTCCGATGGTGTACTTGAGCCTCATGTGCAGATGCCCAGGGCTAAGGCGAGTGTGAGGACAGTTCGAGGCTTGGGGAGAGCGGAAGGGCTGTTGGAGGTCTTTGCCCGCGAGTCACACCGGTCGGACCGGTGTGGAGCACGTCGGGCCGGTACGGCACAGACGGGCGATGTAGTTTGGGTTTCGTGCTCGTACAGGTGCGAGGGTTGTTTCTGGAGGTCGTGGTTCTGGTGGTTGGGCTGGAGAGTTTGCAGGTGGTCAGTTTTCTAGGCATTCTCCCCTTCGAGTTCACTACGGGGATGGGAGGAGTCGTAGCTTTGAGAAGGAGAGGAGGGACGTTCCACGGGCTTTCTTTCGTGGTTTTGGTCCTCCTCCAGGCAGCGAGGGGTGGTTCCCTCAGGGTGGTTACCGTGGCGGTATTCGTGGAGGTAGCTTTGGTAGGAGAGATGCTTTTGTTTGTGCTAACCCCACTTTCGAGCAAATGGATCGGCACTAGTTTTACTCTTTTGGTACTAACCCTAGTGCTGAGTCGTTTGTTCGCTCACGTGCTCGTTTTTGAATTTCAGGTAGGAGACTTGAAGAACATTTGGTTGATTGACTCTGTTTGCTCGAGGCATATGACCGGAGACAGGGGGTGGTTCTCAAGTCTCTTCCCGGTGGTGATGAAGAGGTACATCACCTTTGGGGACAATGAGCGTGGGCGTGTGCTTTCAGAAGGTGAGATCAGAGTGAGTGACAAGATCACTCTCAGGCGTGTTGCTCTTGTTCAATCGCTGGGGTACAATCTGCTTTCTGTGTCCCGGCTATTGGATGAGAGCTTTGAGGTGTTGTTTCGGCCAGGTGGTTCTCGGATTTTGGACTCTCGAGGGGACCTTGTCTGTATGGTCGTTCCCAAGGGTCAGGTGTTTCGTGCTGATTTTTCTCAGTCTTCGGGTGTGCAGCGTTGTTTCTTGGCTGGTTCTTCGAGTGAGTTGTGGAAGTGGCATAGGAAGTTAGGTCACTTGAGCTTCGACCTTTTGTCGCGCTTGAGTAAACTCAATTTGGTCCGAGGATTGCCACGGTTGAGGCTTGAGAAAGAGTTGGTTTGCGCGCCGTGCAGGCATGCCAAGATGGTAGCCTCTTCCCACCCGCCTCTCACCGATGTGATGACTGAGCGTCCATGCGAGCTGCTCCATATGGACCTTGTTGGCCCAGCTCGTGTGCGATCTGCGGGTGGGAAGTGGTATGTCCTTGTTGTGGTGGACGACTACTCTCGGTATGTGTGGGTGTTCTTTCTTGAGGATAAGGGGGAGACGTTTGGTTTTGTTTGAGATCTAGTCTTGAGGTTGAGAAACGAGAGGCACGGAGATGCCATACGAGCTATCCGCAGTGATAATGGCTCGGAATTCAGAAACTCTCGTTTTTGAAACCTTTTGCCATGACTTGGGTCTTGAGCACCAGTTTTCGAGTCCGTATACACCTTCCCAGAATGGTGTTGTGGAAAGGAAGAACAGGACCTTGTGCGAGATGGCTCGGACGATGCTTGATGAGCATAGGACTCCGAGGAGGTATTGGGCTGAGGCGGTGAATACCGCGTGCTATGTGTCGAACAGGATCTACCTCAGAGTGCACAAGAAGAAAACATGCTATGAGTTGATGCATGGTCGCACACCCAAGGTGAGTCACTTTCATGTCTTTGGTTGCAAGTGTTTCATTCTGAAGAAAGGCAGAAGTTGGATAAGTTTGAGGCTAGGTTTGTCGATGGTATTTTCTTTGGTTATGCATCTCATTCTAGAGCATATCGTGTGCTCAATCTTGAAACTAACCAAATCGTGGAGACTTGAGAGGTAACCTTCGACAAGACAGAGCCACGTAGTCAGCTTGTCTTTGAGTGTGCAGGTGATGATGAGCTTGGCGAGGAGATCTTTCAGGAGGAGGAGCATGAACATGGAGACGATGAAGATGGCGTGTGGTGCCTCCGACTGAACATGTACCCACTACTTCGACTACCGTGGTGGACGGACCCTCTCCTACACCTGCGATGACAAATCAAGAACGAGGAGAAGCTGATGTTGAGGGGGAGGTAGCATCGAGGCGAGAACCTCCCCGGCGAGTACAAGTGGATCATCCAGCTTCGAGGATCATCAGCGACATGAATGTGTCGGGGACAGCCCTAGGGGTCCCCTTAAACGACGGGGGAATCCTCACCTAAATCCCGGTGTCGAAACACGCTAAGCCTAACCATGCAGGCAACTAACCACGCAGGACACGGCCTACGCCGCGGGACTCCGACGGCCCACCAAGACGGCCCGCCTGGAAGACCCCTTGAGCAGGCTCCGCCTCGCTCGAGGGCGCGCCCCTCCTCGAACGCGCTCCGCCCCGTTCGAGGGGCGACCCTTCCCTCGAGCGGTCCCGCCCCGCTCGAGGGCTCGCTCTCCCTCGAGCGGGTCTCGTCTCGCTCGAGGGTCCGCCCCGCCCTCGGGCGGGGCCCGCCACGATCACGGGCGCTCCGCACGCGTGCGCGGTCCTGTACTTGGGCATTTAGCGCCCCGACGCCGCGGGACGGCGCCATCATGCGCCGGGGCTCACGCCCCGGTGCCGCCGCACCAACTCCCCGGGGAGGAGCCCATCCCCGCCACGCGTGGGATGGAGCGTGCGGTACGGCCGGTGTCGTCCCGTGACACCGTGCGCCCACTACGATGCGACTAACGCGCCCGACCCTCGAAAAGGGGCGGGCGCACCCTCGATTCCACTTTCCCGTGACCCTGCGGAGTTGGGTGAGGGGCGCTAGGCCGGTGGATGGCCATCCCGGCCCCGCGCGGCGCGGCCGCCGTACCCACGCGTGCGGGGCACACGCCCGACGCCGCGGGCGCACGCCCGAACACTTGCAAGCAACCACTCCGCCGCCGCGGAGCGCATTGGGGAAGGAACGCCGTTCGCGCCCGCGCCCGTTCCCCCGTACCGACCATCATCGGCACCTCCCTCGAAGCCTATCGAGAGGACACCACCGCCATCGCCGCCTTCCTACCCTCGAATCGCCCTTGTTCGGGTACGGGGTAGGCCATCATGGCCGGATCGCGGCGAAGATCGTCGGACGGCCGCCCACTCTACACCGTAGCGCGACGTGCTCCCTCACGTAGCTAGGTAGCGCGGCGTGCATGTAACCCGCCGCCCCCTTGGCCTATAAAAGGGGGAGGCGAGCCCCCAGCCGCGGGGGAAACGAGTTCGAGAGGACGGACGAGTTCAGTTCGACGCAACACACCGTGCACTCACTCTCTTATTCTCCCACAACATCTTCGACCACTTCACCAGGGACTTGGGAGCCACGCTTCCTCTCCCGCCTTGCTTGTACTTGCCCCACTACAAGCACCCCGGTGCCGAGCAATATAGTGCCACGAGCACGCCCCTGCCGGACGTACGGCCCCCTCGGCGGGAACCGGGATAAAACCTTGTGTCATTTGTTGCTTGGCATCGACCATTGAGGGATAGACCTAGGCGCTATCTGCTGGTTAGTGTCGGGACCATATTCCGCACCGACAGTTGGCGCCCACCGTGGGGCAAACGAGCGCCTAAGGTCATTTCACTAACTCCCTCCATGGTGATCCGCACTGAGTACCGTGCTACGCGCTACAACATGGGTAGCTCGGACCCTCTCCCGGCCGGGTTCGAGATCCGCTTCGGGGACTCGAACTTCCGGGCCACGGGGGAACGGCTATCTCATGCGTCTCACCAATCGTGAGGAGCTTCGCGCGCGGCGCCGGGCCGAGTCCGCCTTGGTCTCCGCCGCACGCACGACACGGCGCGGACGCCCGCGGGCACGGATGCGCGGGTCCGTCGACGCCGCGACGCCGTCGTCGCTGCGGGCTACGCTCGCGCCGGGCGCGGTCCGGCGGCGGCGGCCGAGCGCGCCGCCGCCCAACGCGGTGCGCCCATCGTTACGACGACCGCCACCGCCCCCGGCGGGACCACGTGCGGTCTCCGGACCACGCGTTCCCATCGGGCTGCGTGGCGCCACTACGGCCTACAACGCCAACGTGAACACGACGATGCGCCGGGTTCCACCTGGCCGCCACGTCTTCGTCGCCAGGGACCCCGGCACCTCAGCAGCAGACGAGTCATCCCTGGGCTCCGTCGACACGATGCCACCCGCCAACCTCCATGGGTACGCGGAGTGGGACTTCTCCGGTGTGCGGGACCCCGGTCGCGTTCGGGCGCTTCCTCGACGCCACGGACTGCGGTTTGGTCGCTCCGACGACTCCGGCACGGGAGCTACGACCCCACGCGGGAGTGTTGCGCCGTCATCACCAACGACCGGCCAACGCCGCCGGTGCGGCAGCGCGCGGGGACGGGGAAGTCACGCCCGCCCCGGGGGATCGCGACGCGCCCGGCCGCGGGGCCAAGCGCTCCGCCGGGGCCGACGTCGACGCACGGGCGGCCCAAGCCCGCGAGCTCGAGGCCAAGGCGGCGAGAGGAATACGGACGGTGCGGCCGCTCCGCGCCTCGATGGCGGGGAGAGGCCTCCGCGCGCGGCGAACGCGCACGGGAGGCCGGGCCGACAAGTCCGCGACCGCCTCAACCCCGCACCCAACGTCGCAACGCGGACACTCGCCACGGGCGAGCCAAAAGCTCATCGCCGCCGCGGCGTTGCTACGCGCCATGCCGGCACCCTCGACCCCCGAGGCTCGAGATATGCACCGCGAGGTGCGGACCCTCCTTGAGCAAGCGGCCGTCCGGCGGGCCGAGAGCTCGGCCTCACGCATCCGCCAACGGGGGGGGACGCGCGGGGTGATGATCCCGCACCGGGGGGCGAACCCTCGGTGCACGTGGGTCAACCCGGCCGACCGGGGACGCATGCCGGCCAAGGAACGGCTCCTCGACACGCGCGGGGGCGGCGGATGGCGATGCCCGCAACGTCATCAACGCCGGGCGCACCGGCAAGGCGGACGCGCGAGCGGCTAGGGGTTACCACCCTCGAAGGGGTGGACGCTACGACGGCGGTGAGGATCGCTCCCCAACGCCGGAGCCCCGGGCACCCGTGTGTTCAGCCGGGAGATCCGCACGGCGGCGTTCCCCCAGCGCTTCCGTCAGCCCTCGACAATCGTCAAGTACAACGGGGAGACGGACCCCCGCGTGCGGCTCAGCGACTACCGCCTAGCTTGTCGGTGGGCGGGGCCACTAACGACGAAGTGATCATCCGCAACTTGCCCCCTCCGCACCGGGCGACGCGGCCGGACATGGCTAGAGCACTTGCCGCCGGCCCGGATCCATAACCGGGACGATCTAGTCCACACGTTCGTGGGCAACTTCCGGGGCACGTACGTGCGCCCCGGGAACTCCTCGGGATCCGCGCTCCCGCACGCGAAGCCGGGCGAGTCGGCGCGGGACTTCATACGGCGCTTTTCCAAGCGCCGCACGAGCTCCCCGGCGTGGCACGGTCCGAGATCGTGCACGCGTTCCTCGAGGGCACCACGTGCCGGGACCTTGTGCGCGAGCTGGGACGCAGCCCGCCCACGGACTCGAACGAGTTGTTCGACATCGCCACCAGCTTCGCCTCCGGAGAGGAGGCCGTGGGGGCAATCTTCGACGGCAAGAAGGGCAAGCGCGCTGAGGACACGCCCGCGGAGGGCAGCGGGTCCAAAGAGCCGCGCCGCAACGACAAGCGGGGCAAGAAGGAGAAGAAGCCGCGCCGCGAGGCGCGCGAGCGGGGCGCAACGGCGGCAACGCCGAGGCCCCTCGGCCCCGTTGACCCGGCCGACGGGGCCCTCGGCCGGCCCCTCGAGGCCCGGGGGGTATTTGACGACATGATGAAGAAGCCATGCCCCTACCACAAGACCCCCGTGAACCACACTCTTGAGCGGTGCGACATGCTCAAGAAGTTCTATGGCCGTGCCGCGCGCGAAGGAGTGCGAAGCCAAGAAGGATGGGGGCGATGGCGACGCGGGTGGTTTCCCCGCCGTCGAAAATGTGTTCCTCATCTTTGGGGGACCCACCGTCGACATGTCGACCCGGCAACGCAAGAAGGAGCGGCACGAAGTCCTCGCCGCGGAGAGGGCACCTCCGGCCTTTCTCAGGCGGTCGAAGGATGCCATCACCTTTAGCGGGACGACCACCCAAACCGCATCCCGAACCGGGCCGGACCACCGCGGTGGTCGATCCCATCATTGGGAACGCCGGTTTTCGAAGGTCCTTATGGACGGAGGCGGTAGCCTCAATATCCTCTTCGCGCATACTTTGCGCCCCGATGGGGATCGGGGGCGGGACCGAGTGCGGCCCGGCACGAAGCCGTTTCACGGCATCGCGCCGGCAAGCAGGTTCAACCACTCGGGCAGATCGATCTGCCGGTCTGGTTTGGAACCCCCAAGAATTTCCGCAAGGAAACCCTCACCTTCGAGGTGGTGGGATTCAAGGGGGCCTACCATGCCATACTTGGGCGACCATGCTATGCCAAATTCATGGCGGTCCCCAACTACACGTACCCGAAGATGAAGATGCGGGTCCAAACGGCGTCATCACCGTCGGGTCGTCGATCGAGCACGCATTCGGCGCGACGTCGAGTGCGTGGAACATGCGGAGGCACTAGCGCCGGGATGAAGCGGCGGTGAACACACCGGAGAAGATGGTCAACGACGACCTCGGCCCTCCGCCGCCAAGCACATCGGCACCTTCGAGGCCGCCGAGCAAACCAAAGGGGTCCCCCTCGACCCGTCGGCCCCCGAGGGCAAGGCATTGAGGGTCAGCTCGACCCTCGATCCTAAATAGGAAGCAGTGCTCGTCGACTTCCTCCGCGCCAACGCCGACGTCTTCGCGTGGAGCCCCTCGGACATGCCAGGCATCCCGAGGGAGGTCGCCGAGCACTCCCTTGATATCCTGCCAAACGCTCGCGCTGTGCAGCAACGGCTGCGCCGCTTCGACGAGGAGCGGCGACGGGCGATCGGGGCGGAGCTGCGGAAGCTCCTCGAGGCCGGATTCATCAAGGAAGTGTTCCACCCTACGTGGCTAGCTAATCCTGTGCTTGTAAAAAAGAAAAATGGGAAGTGGAGGATGTGTATAGACTACACCAGTCTCAATAAAGCATGTCCAAAAGTTCCTTTTCCTTTGCCACGTATAGATCAAATCGTTGATTCAACGGCTGGGTGTGAACTACTCTGTTTCCTCGATGCCTATTCGGGCTATCACCAAATAAAAATGAAGGAGTCCGACCAGCTCGCGACTTCGTTCATCACGCCGTTCGGGACGTTCTGTTACGTCACGATGCCTTTTGGCCTCAGAAACGCGGGCGCAACATATCGGCGCCGCATGCGGCACGTTTTTGGGGACCACATCGGGCGGACGGTCGAGGCCTACGTGGACGACATCGTCGTCAAGACCGAGAAGGCGGAAGACCCGGTTAACGACCTTGGCGTCGCGTTCGACCGCCTTCGGGCCAACGGGGTCAAGCTGAACCCCGAAAAATGTGTCTTTGGAGTGCCGCGGGGCATGCTCCTAGGATACATCGTCTCCCAGCGGGGAATCGAGGCCAACCCTGAAAAGGTCGCGGCCCTCGAGCGAATGGGTCCAATTCGAGACCTCAAAGGGGTGCAGAAGGTGTTGGGGTGCCTCGCCGCCTTAAGCCGCTTTGTTTCGAGGCTCGGTGAGAAGGGCCTCGCCCTCTACCGCTGCTCAAGAAGCACGAGCGCTTCTCTTGGACCGCCGAGGCTCAGGAAGCGCTCGACAAGCTGAAGGCGTCTCTGACGCACGCCCCAATCCTTACGCCACCACGAGACGGCGAACCCCTACAGCTCTACGTGGCCGCAACCACCCGGGTGGTCGGGCGCGTGATCGTCGTGGAGCGCACGGAGGAAGGCCACGCCTTGCCCGTGCAGAGGCCGGTCTACTACATCAGCGAAGTCCTGTCGGACACGAAGACGCGCTACCCTCAGGTCCAGAAGCTGTTGTACGCAGTAGTCCTCGCACGGCGCAAGCTCCGCCACTACTTCGAGGCCCACCCGGTCACGGTGGTCTCTTCCTTCCCGCTAGGAGAGATCATACGCAACCCCGACGCGGCCGGCAGGATTGCCAAGTGGTCCGTGGAGTTGATGGGCGAGACGCTCGCCTACGCTCCGCGCAAGGCCATCAAGTCGCAAATCTTAGCCGATTTCGTCGCTGAGTGGACGGACACGCAGCCGCCGCCCCCTCGGATTCAAGCGAGTGCTGGACTGCGTTCTTCGACGGCTCGGTGATGAAGACGGGGAGCGGGCGCGGGCCTCGCTCTTCGTGTCACCCCTCGGGGAGCACATGCGCTACGCAGTGCGCCTCCACTTCCCCGCATCTAACAATATGGCGGAATACGAGGCCCTTCTCTGTGGCCTCAAAATCGCCATTGAGTTGGGCGTCAAGCGCCTCGACGTACGAGGGGACTCGCAGCTCGTGATCGATCAAGTCATGAAGAACGCGAGCTGCCACGATGACAAGATGGAGGCCTACTGTAAAGCCGTGCGGGCCCTCGAAGACAAGTTCTACGGCATCGAGCTTAATCATGTACCCCGCCGGTACAACGAGGAAGCAGACGAGCTGGCAAAAATAGCGTCCGGGCGGATCACCGTTCCCCCGAACGTTTTCGCGCGCGACATCGCGCAGCCCTCGGTCACCTTCGAGCCCTACCCCTCGAGCGACGGCGGACCCTCGGGGGCTCCCTCGAATCCAGCGGGTGCGGAACCCATGGAAGAGGACCCCTCGAACGAGGCGTACGTACTCTCCCTTCTCGAGGGGTACGGCTCCCACGAGGTCGATGCAATGGATATAGAGCCGGCTCCCGTCCAGGCGGACTGGCGGGAAAAATACATCGCCTGGATTGCTCGAGGGGAACTCCCCGCAGACCGGGCCACAGCCAGGCGCATCGCCAGGATGGCCAAGTCATTCACCCTCGTCGACGGCGAGCTGTACAAGCGCGCCGCGTCAGGCATCCTCCAGCGGTGTATACCCATTCCCGAGGGGCGCGAGCTCTTACGGGATATCCACGCAGGGATCTGCGGCCACCACGCTGCGCCTCGCGCCCTTGTCGGCAACGCGTTCCGCCAGGGCTTCTATTGGCCTACTGCGGTCGCGGACGCCAGCGAGATCGTGCGCACCTGCGAAGGGTGCCAGTTCTACGCCCGCAAGTCCAACTTGCCCGCTCACGCCCTGCAAACGATCCCCGTAACATGGCCGTTCGCCGTGTGGGGGTTGGACATCGTCGGGCCCCTGCGGAAGGCGCCCGGGGGCTTCACCCACCTACTAGTCGCGATCAACAAATTCTCCAAGTGGGTGGAGGTACGCCCCATCACAAATTTAAGGGCTGAACAGGCGGTCACGTTCTTCACCGACATCGTCTACCGCTTTGGAGTGCCAAACTCCATCATCACAGACAACGGGTCCCAGTTCACGGGCCGGAAGTTCTTGGAGTTCTCGCGACAAGTTCCACATCCGCGTGGATTGGGCGGGCCGTGGCACACCCACAGACCAACGGCCAAGTAGAGCGTGCCAACGGCATGATCCTACAGGGCCTCAAGCCCCGAATTTTTGACCAGCTCAACAAATCCGGCCGAAAATGGCTCCAAGAACTACCAACAGTCGTGTGGAGCCTAAGGACTACCCCAAGCAGAGCCACCGGGTTCACCCCGTTTTTCCTAGTCCATGGCGCGGAGGCCGTCCTCCCCACGGACCTGGAATATGGGTCGCCCAGGGTTCGAGGCTACAACGAAGATGCTAACCAGCGAGCCCGCGAGGACTCACTGGACCAGCTAGACGAAGTACGCCTCGTGGCGTTGATGCACTCCGCAAGGTATCAACAGTCCCTACGACGTTACCAAGCACGCAAGATACGCCGGAGGGATTTCAGCGAAGGGGATCTGGTCCTAAGGCTACGCCAAGACAACCGAGGGCGTCACAAGCTATCGCCCCCATGGGAGGGACCCTACGTCGTGGTGAAGGTGCTCAAGCCGGGCACGTACAAGCTGGCCAACGAGGACGGCGAAGAACTCACCAACGCTTGGAACATCCAACAGCTACGTCGCTTCTACCCTTAGCTAGGATTTCCAAGTATTTTCTGTTGTAAAAACGCATGGCCAACACCCCAGTTGGTGTCACCTATGTAAATACTCCAAGTCTAATAAAAGGGCAACTCGGCTTTCCCCTGAAACCCAAGTCACCCTCGGGGGCTACTGCGGGGGGGGCACCCCCCCTCCAAAATGGTCCCATTTTTCGCGCAAAAATAAAAAACGACTCACACGCGCTAAGTTTGTTTCATACTTCAACCTCGAGCCATGATTCGAACAGGGCGCAGGTGGCACAGCGGAAGGAGCGTGCGAGCCAGAGACAGCCTACGCCGCGTGGCTATGGCCCGTCTCTCTCGCCTCCAACCCAGCGGGCCCCCTACGAAAATCGAACTCCCCTAACTAGAATCTACTCAGGAAGAAGGAGAAACAAAAAGCGTGATAAGCAAATGATTTCATTTACAGCAACTGCTCATGTTCACAAGACAATTTGTTTATTTACAAAAGGCCACGGGGCCAGAATTCTGATACACATAAACAAAAAACGGGCCTAGCGCCCAGATGCTTTCAGGCGGGTGGAGCAGCAGCATCGGCAGCGTCCGGGAAGAGGAATTCTTCGAAGGCCTCGGCGAGCGACCCGGCGGCGTCAGCAGCGAGCGCATCCGCGCGCTCCATGGCCACCTCATCCTCGACGCCCTCGGGCACGACGTAGCCTTCCGCCAGCGCCTTGAAGTTCACCTCGTAGTGGGATCGCACCACTCCGAGGGCCTTCTGGACACCCGGAGCCGCAACGCCCGACGCATCCGCTCGGTGACATGGCCACCGAGGGCACGCGGACGGCCGGCCAGGGAGCTGCCGGCCTGGGCCTCGCCCTCCTCGACGACGTGGCAGGTCTCGAGGGCCGCATCGCGCAATTCCCCGCAACTCTGCTCAGAGGAGTCGTAGGAAGCCTGCAGCGCCTCGGCCCGCTCAGCCGCGTGCCCCAAGGCGGTGCGCAAGCCTGGAGTCGACAAGACAAGAAGAAATCAGAAAAAGGGAATGCGAGTTCCCAAACAAAACCAACAAGCAAGAGTCAAACAATGGCTCACCTTCGACTTGCTTCTTCTCCATCTCGAAGTCCCGGCGCACGGCCTCGAGCGACAACTCGAGGCGCTGGACGGTTTCGCCCTGCTCGCGGAGGGCCGGCTCCGGTTGGCACGCGCGATGGCCGAGCACGAGCGCCTCGTCCTCAACTTTGGAGAGCGCGGTGCTCCGCTCCTCCAACGACTTCCGCGTCCCCTCGTGGGCGGCGCGCTCCCGCTCCGGCGGCCGCACGGGCATCGACGAGGGCGGCCCCGCCCCTGGCCGCCGCCGCTCCTCGCCCCTTGGCGGGCGGCGCTCTCTGCGGAGAGCCGCTCCTCGGCGACGACGAGGGCCGCGGCCTTGGCGTCGAGGGCGGCCTTCGGGTCGTCCGCCTCCTTGGCGCGCTCGCTCCAACCCGCGCGCCCGTTCCTCGGCCCGGCGGCGTTGCGACCGCGCCCCCTCGAGCGACGTGCGGAGCTCCCAAGTTTCGGCGCGAGCGGTGGCCACCTCCGCCTCCCGGTTGGCGGCCGGCGTCCGCGTCTTCTCTAGGTCCGCGCGCGCGTTACCGCGCGCCTCGTCACGATCGACGAGGGCCGCGCGGATCCGCTCGAGGCTCGAGCGGCGCGCCGCGTCCTGCCCTGAGCTCTCCGGGAGCTCGACGCACCACGCCATCGCCCGGTACGCTAGCCAGCCGTCCGGTGTCCTGAGAGCATCCGCAAGCGCGTCGAAAGCGCTGCATTGCTCCCGGAGCCGCTGGGCTTCGGCGTTCACCCGGTCAAACGCGTCGTATTTGTCGTGGGCGCGGCGCTCGAGCTCCTGGCATCCACACATCAAATCTCGTAAGTGCCAAGGCTTGAATGCAGCACACGAAAACGAAAAAGGAAGAGAGACGAGCAACCATGGCTCACCTGGAAGACGAGCCAGGCCGGGCCGCCGTGGACCCGCACCGCCTCGTTCAACGCGCGGTTGAGTGTGGCGCCGTGGCTCCGGAGCTCGCCCCAGAGCTCCTGCTCCCCCCTGGCGTCGGCGAACGCGGGGGGATCCTCCACGGCCCCCCCCACCTGGGCGGGGCGGCCGGCGTGGGAGGACGAGGCCTCGGCACCGTGCCCTCGGCCCCCCACTACCATGTGACCCTCGTACCGCCTCACGAGGGCCCCCTCCTGGGGCTCGGGGGAGTTCGTGGGCCAGCTGGCCCACTGATTCCACCCAGGCAGCGGGGAGTCGTCCGAGAGCTCCACCACCTTCGCCTGCAAATCGCCGGCGGGCGCAGCCGCTTGCGCCGCCTCCGCCGGCACCTCCACCCGCGCCTCCGCGGCCACGGGCGCCCGCCGCGCCGCCGTGGCCGCCACCTCCGGCCGTACCGCCGCATCCACGGGCGCTCCCGCGGTTGCGCCCGCTCCACCTCCTCCGCGGTGGCGCCCACCGCGGGCTCCACCACCACCGTCGCCGCCGCCGCGGCCCGCGTCTCCGTGACGACCGGCGCCGGCCGTTCCCCCGGCGGCCCCCGGCCGCGCCGCGATGGGCTGATCTCGCCGGCGGGGCCTCGAGGCCCCGGCCCGGTCTTGCGAGCTCGTGCCCGCCGCCGCGCTTGTCCCCGGCGCGACCCCCTCGACGAGCGCCGCCGGGTGGGGATCGATGTGTCCGTCCTCGGCACCTTGGCCGGGTGCAAGAGGAGGAACGGTTGGCACCGCCTGCGCGGGCAGCACGAACGGAGGGTTAGAGCACCTAATCACCGGCCGAACCAAACCAAACGAAGGAGGACGGGCGCCTTACCTCGCGGAGGAAAAGGCCCGCTTCCTTTTCCTCGAGGCCTCCGCGGACGAGGCCGGTGCGGCCGCCACGCCGCCGTGGCGCCTCCCGACGGCACCACCGCGCGCGCGCGGCGCGCCCGCCCCATGCGCCGGGCGCGCCCGACGTCGCACTCCCCGAAGACGCCACCGCGCGCGGGGGGCACGCTCGCCCGCGCGCGGCACGCGCGCCGACGCGCCCCTTGACGATGACGCCGCGCGCGCGGCATGCGCCCCCCCCGCGCGCGGGCACGCGCGACGCGCGCGCGCGCGCGTCGCCGCGCGTGCCTTTGTGGCACGAGCCGGCACCTCGCGCGCGCGTGCCGCTCCCCGACGATGATTGCACGGCGGCGGGCGCCGGCGGCGCCCGCCCCAGCGAGCCGCCCCCGACGCCGGCACGGGTTCCGGCGACGGGGGCGCGGCCGCCACCGTCCGAGGGGCCCTCCCCCTCGGACTCTTCCTCCTCGTCCCGCTCCGAGGACGAGGGGGCTCCTCGATATCCGGGGAGGAGAGCCCCGGCTCCTCCCGCCGCCGGCACTCCGCGGACCGTTGGTCGCGCGCGCGCTTGGCGCCGCCTCGCGTGCTCCCTCTTGCGCGCCGCTCGCTCCTGCTGCTCCCGCTGCGCCGCCCGGCCGAGCGCACGGGAGTCGGGGGTGGGTGGAACGGACTTGGCGATGTTGAACTCCACCAGCTGCGCACAAGAGCGACAATGGCGAATCAAGAAACGAAAGCAAGACCAAGAACTAAAATGAAATCAGGAACCCAACTCACCCGCGGGCCCGTGGGGAGCATCTCGATGTCCCACGGGGTCCGACCCGCGGCGGCGGCGTCGGGTGTCGACGGCGTTCCGCGCCGGTGAGCGCGTACGGCCGCTCCAGCGGCGTCGGGAGCATCCGCGACCTCGCCAGGTCGACGGGGTTGGCCGCCTCCGTCATCTCGAAGATGCAGAGTGGCCTCTGCATCAGTGGCACAACCCGCCGGTGGTGGAGGAAGGCGAGGACGCTCATCGCGTTCAGCCCGTGCTTCGCCAGCCGCTGCAGGGCGGCGAGGACGGACTCTTGCCGCGCCCGATGCTGGGCCGTAGATACCCCGTAGCCCCAGGAGTCCGGCCTCTTCTTGAACACCCGGCCGGTGTAAGGAGGAAGGCCGGGCTCGGCGTTACGCAGGTAGAACCATCCCCGCTCCCAGCCGGCATTGTTCGTCGTCATGGTGCAGGGGATGTAGAAATCCTTAAGCTGCCCCCGCGGGGCCGCCGACATCCCGCCGCGCGCACCGCGCGGCGGGTCCTCGGCTCCGATGTGGGCTGCGTGATGAGCTCCCCGCGGAAAAGGTGAACCCGGAGATCCCGGTTGGGCGGGATCCCCAGGTACCCTTCGCAGACGCCCACGAACGTGGCCGCCTGCGAGATCGCGTTGGGGGCGAAGTTGTGCAGCTCCACCCCGTAGTAGTAGCACATTGCCCGCATGAAGGTGCTCGCCGGCGCGTTGAAGCCGCGCTCGTGGTAGCGGAGGAAGCTCACCACGTAGCCCTCCGGCGGGTTGGGCTCGTGGTGCGTCGCCGGTGGCACGATCCACTCCGCCGGCGCCCTTCTTCGTTGGCCGACGGTGGCCGGCGGCGACCGGCTCGCCAAGGGCGAGCCGAGTCACCGTCGACTTCTCCCAAGCATACGGCTCCGGGATCCTAACGGGAAGGGCCGAGGGGGCGCCATGAGGGGGGGACGAACGAATGCGAAGGCGGAGGACAAGAAAACGAGGAAAAAGCTCTAAACAAGCGAGCCCGCGCGATGGCAAGAGCAGACGAAGGCGAAGGGGCGAGGGACCGAAAACGGTGAGAAGCTAAGGTAAAAAACCGCCGCCCCTTCCTCCCCGCGGTTTATAGGCGACGGACGAGCTCTCCGAGCGGACGCCCGACCGGCATTAGCGCGCGGGGAATCTTCCCATCGCGTCGACGGATGGGCCCCACCACGACCGCGGCGGCTATAACACCGCGGGCGAGTAATCATTACGAAGCAAAGACCGGCGGCAACCGAGGCAAAACCGTCACGTCCGCCCGCGCCGCGCCGCCCACTACGCACGCGCGCGCGGCCACAGCGCCTAAAAAGGCGCGCCCGCGCTGCAAAACCGCGGCCACGACCGCAAGGCAATTAAATGCCCGGGCCCCTTGCCAAGCAAGGAGAGCCCTCGAGCGAGGCGAACCCTCGGCTCGAAACAAAGGCGACCCTCGATGGGATATCCGCGTGAGAAGGTCGCCCGGGACCTGCTCGATGTAGAGCAGGCAACCGCGGGCACCCATGCCACGTAGAACCCTCGAGCGGCATGACCCTCGACTCGAAACAAAGGCGACCCTCGGTGGGATGTCAGCGTGAGAAGGTCGCCCGGGACCTGCTCGATGTAGAGCAGGCAACCGCGGGCACCCATGCCACGTAGAACCCTCGAGCGGCATGACCCTCGACTCGAAACAAAGGCGACCCTCGGTGGGATGTCAGCGTGAGAAGGTCGCCCGGGACCTTCTCGATGTAGAGCAGGCAACCGCGGGCACCCATGCCACGTAGAACCCTCGAGCGGCATGACCCTCGACTCGAAACAAAGGCGACCCTCGGTGGGATGTCAGCGTGAGAAGGTCGCCCGGGACCTGCTCGATGTAGAGCGAGGCAACGCGCGGCACCCATGCCACGTGAAGCCCCCGAGCGGCATGACCCTCCGGCTCGAGACAATGTCAACCCTCTAAAAGAAGGCACGCGCGTAAGAGGATCGCCCAGGTCACGCTTGAAATAGAGCGACACCGAAAGCACTCATGCCGCGCCGTGCTGCCAACAAGCGCCCCGAGGGCTGGCTCGCCCAGACCCCTCGACGGCCGCAAACGCGAAAAGACGGGGCTGGCCAAGGCACGGCCCCGCACGGCCTTACTGATCAGAGGTTCGAAGCCTGACCCTCGACGGGTTCGAACAGGCGCCTCAGATCACAAAGTTAGGGACGACGAGGGCACGCGCATTCGAGCCGTTCCTCGAGCCCGTCGGCTCGAGGGTGCCCCACATGTCGTGTTCGAGAGCCGGCGAGGGCGGCCTAGCGGGGGGGATCCCACCGAGGGAGAGCTTCCGCGCCCTCGGTCCCTAGCGAACGGGACCGAGCCCCACCTAGCAAACCCATGCAAGCGCTTCCATGGACGCGTCTCCGGACCGCGCAGCCTACCCTTATCGAACGGGGCATGGGCGTCCACTTGAACCACCCGCTAGCAGCTCGACGAGGAATCCGCGATTCGCGACCCGCTCGATGGTAGTCGTGGAAGACCTCACCCTCCGTCCCGCGGAGGGACGGCGAGGGCGCGTTAAAAAACAAGTCGTCAGGCTCGACCCGATCGCCTCGAACGGGCCAAGGCTCGGGGGCTTGACGCACGGCTACACCTCCTTGAAATTGCACTCGCCGGGAGACAGGGACGGGGGGAGCGTGCACCCCCGAGCCGGGCCGAAACACCGCCGATGCCGGTTGGCATATGTGCCACGCCTTTCGACCAAAGTTCTCGCGGTTAACCCCGCGCAGAGAACCACACTCTGCGGGGCTTCGGGGGCTAGACCCGCGGGTCCGCTGACGCGGCCCCACGGGAAGCGTTCGCAAACAAGGAGGGAAGAACGTCCTATCAGTAGGTTCCAGCATCTGCGGGAGCCTCAATGGCAAACCCGCAGATGCTCGGGGGCTACTGTCGGGGACAGCCCTAGGGGTCCCCTTAAACGACGGGGGAATCCTCACCTAAATCCCGGTGTCGAAACACGCTAAGCCTAACCATGCAGGCAACTAACCACGCAGGACATGGCCTACGCCGCGGGACTCCGACGGCCTACCAAGACGGCCCGCCTGGAAGACCCCTTGAGCAGGCTCCGCCTCGCTCGAGGGCGCGCCCCTCCTCGAACGGGCTCCGCCCCGTTCGAGGGGCGACCCTTCCCTCGAGCGGTCCCGCCCGCTCGAGGGCTTGCTCCCCCTCGAGCGGGTCTCGTCTCGCTCGAGGGTCCGCCCCCGCCCTCGGCCGGGGCCCGCCACGATCACGGGCGCTCCGCACGCGTGCGCCGGTCCTGTACTTGGGCATTTAACGCCCCGACGCCGCGGACGGCGCCATCATGCGCCGGGGCTCACGCCCGTGCCGCCGCACCAACTCCCCCGGGGAGGAGCCCATCCCCGCCACCGTGGGATGGACCGTGCGGTACGGCCGGTGTCGGTCCCGTGACACCGTGCGCCCACTACGATGCGACTAACGCGCCCGACCCTCGAAAAGGGCGCGGGCGCACCCTCGATTCCACTTTCCCGTGACCCCGCGGGTTAGGTGAGGGGCGCTAGGCCGGTGGATGGCCATCCCGGCCACCGTAACGGCGCGGCCGCCGTACCCACGCGTGCGGTGCACACGCCCGACGCCGCAGCGCACGCCCGAACACCGCAAGAACCACTCCGCCGCCGCGGAGCGCATTGGGAAGGAACGTCGTTCGCCCCGCGCCCGTTCCCCGTACCGGCCATCATCGCACCTCCCTCGAAGCCTATCGGAGGACACCACCGCCATCTGCCGCCTTCCTACCCTCGAATCGCCACTGTTCGGGTACGGGGTAGGCCATCATGGCCGGATCGCAGCGAAGATCGTCCGGACGGCCGCCCACTCTACACCGTAGCGCGACGTGCTCCCTCACGTAGCTAGGTAGCGCGGCGTGCATGTAACCCGTCGCCCCCTTGGCCTATAAAAGGGGGAGGCGAGCCCCCAGCCGCGGGGGGAAAAACGAGTTCAGAGGACGGACGAGTTCAGTTCGACGCAACACACCGTGCACTCACTCTCTTATTCTCCCACAACATCTTCAGCCACTTCACCAGGGACTTGGGAGCCACGCTTCCTCTCCCGCCTTGCTTGTACTTGCCCCACTACAAGCACCCCCGGTGCCGAGCAATATAGTGCCACGAGCACACCCCTGCTGGACGTACGGCCCCCTCGGCCGGAACCAGGATAAAACCTTGTGTCATTTGTTGCTTGGCATCGACCATTGAGGGATAGACCTAGGCGCCATCTACTGGTTAGTGTCGGGACCATATTCCGCACCGACAAATGAACGCACTACACGGTCGAGGGTTCGGAACAATTCTCATTTCTCTCATGCTGCGTTTGTTGCTACTTTTGAGCCCAAAGACATTGGACACGCACTATCTGATCACAATTGGGTTAATTCGATGCATGAGGAGCTGGAGAACTTTGAGAGGAATCAGGTTTGGGAGTTGGTTGACCCTCCTCCAGGGTGTAAGCCGATTGGTACAAAGTGGGTGTGGAAGAACAAAGAGGGAGAGAAAGGTGAGGTTGTGAGGAACAAGTCAAGGCTTGTTACTCAAGGGTTCAGTCAAAAGGAGGGGATTGACTGCGAGGAGACCTTTGCTCCCGTAGCCCGTTTGGAGGCGATTAGGATCCTTCTAGCCTTTTCCGTGGCTAAAGGGTTCAAGTTGCACCAAATGGATGTGAAGAGTGCTTTTTTGAATGGTGTGTTGGAGGAAGAAGTGTATGTGAGGCAACCTTCGGGGTTTAAGAGTGAGAAGTACCCCCATCGGGTGTACAAGTTGAGGAAGGCGCTGTATGGGCCGAAGCAGGCGCCTAGAGCTTGGTATGGTAGGTTGAGGTTGTTCTTGTTTGAGAGAGGTTTTGAGATGGGGAAGGTCGATCAGACCTTGTTTCTGCTGAGGCAGGGCAGAGATATCCTGATTGTGCAGGTGTACGTGGATGATATTGTCTTTGGTGGCTCGTCTAACTCTCTTGTTGCAAGGTTTGCAGATGATATGAGCAGGGAATTTGAGATGAGCATGATGGGCGAGTTGCAATTCTTCCTCAGGCTACAAATCAAGCAATCAAAGGAACATTTGTGCACGAGGCTAAGTACACCAAGGACATTGTGCGGAAGTTCAAGATGGAGGACTCCAAGGCTATGACGACGCTGATGAGTACGACTACAGCACTTGATGCGGACAAGGAAGGTGAACATGTGGACCAGAAGGAGTACCGGAGCATGATCGGGTCACTCCTCTACTTGACGGCGACGAGGCCGGACATCCAGATCTTGGTGTGTCTGTGCGCTCGTTTTCAAGCGTCTTCGTGGACTTCGCATCGGCAAGCAGTGAAGCAAATTTTCAGGTACTTGCGTCACACTCCCGACTTCGGTCTTTGGTACTCCGCGTCCTCTTCTTTGGCGCTTCATGGTTTTTCAGACGCGGATTTTGCCGGGTGTCGGTTGGATAGGAAGTCCACTTCTGGGACTTGCCAGTTTTTGGGCTCTTCTTTGGTGTCTTGGTCTTCCCGCAAACAATTGAGTGTTGCTCAATCCACTACCGAGGCAGAGTATGTTGCCGCTGCTAGTTGTTGCTCTCAGCTCCTTTGGATTTCTTACACCATGAGTGACTTTGGTGAGGAGTATACCCATGTCCCACTTCAATGTGATAGCACCAGTGCCATAAGCGTTGCAAAGAACCCAGTGCTCCATTCCAAAACCAAGCACATAGAAGTGAGGTATCATTTTCTGAGAGACAACATAGAGAAAGGAAAGATAGCTTTGATCCATGTAGCCACACATGACCAACTAGCCGATATTTTCACCAAACCCCTAGATCAAGCAACTTTCACTCGTTTGCGGGGGGGACTTGGTGTGTGTTTGATTTCTTGAGTTGGGTGTGTGGGAGCTCCTTTGTAGCATATGTATAGTTTCCTTTGTGCATTTCTTGCATTTGGCATGGCATATGTAACATGATGTATAGGCATCCTTGTATCTTAGATTGCATGCATTTTGTATCATATGCATTGGTTAGGAAAAGCTTCTCTCATATACATTGTTCACCATGGAATGAGATATATGTCTTTGTGAGCTTGTTTGGTATGCTATGGTTAGTTTGGCTTAGCTCTTGATGATCTTGATGAATAATCCATGGTTGATAGCTATGTTTTTGAAAATGTCACATGTATGCTCTCTCATGTGTAAATGCCTTTATATGATCATGACATGTTTTAGTGGCTTGGCTATGCTTAATTTGTGGTTGGATAGCTAGTTTATTGATCATATGGGGCAAAAGGCTCATTTGCCATCATGAATGTTTAGCCCTTTTGCTTCATCTTGTGGAGGGGCATAAGTTCCTTTTTGTCGCAAAGACATTTCATGTACCAATGATAAATCTGAAAATGAAATGTAAAATGCTTGGAAAATGTGCTCCCATGTCATATGTGCTGAAATTAATTTGTTTTGGGTGCTAAACCGTTGCATGATGCCTACCAATGAGAAGTCTCATACATAGAAGTAGGCACATGGCTCGGTGGCTTTGACATGACATGAGGTGCTTGTGGGTGTTTGTGATGGTCTTATGATTAGAGTGGTTGTCCTAGCATGAAGTTTGTGTGGCTTTGCCATTTTGATATGCTTTGATCATGTTTAGGACTTTGCTCATGAGAGGCAAGTTTTTCGCAAAATTGCCCAAATCCATCTTAGCTTCGTCCAATGGTTGTGAAACTTGGTGATCATGTAGTTGAGATCGATACGAAGCCGTAGAGTATCTAACTTGCTCATTTGGACATGTGTAGCATTCTTTGTTGAATTTTGTCTATTTGAGAAGCTCTAGGTTGAAAGTTTTGTATTTTTGGCTTGATTCATGCATTGCCAACAAGGGGGAGAAGTTTGAGCTTGAAATGGCTTGCTGGACGCATTTAGAAGGTTTTCAGGTGGTTTCGAGCCATTTTTGGGCTCTTTTGTGCACCGGTCTGACCGGTTGAGGTCACCGGTCTGACCGGTGTGAGTGCTGGTCCTGTGCACATCTTAGGCACCGGTCTGACCGGTGGTGATGACCGGTCTGACCGGTGTGGTGAGCCGAAGTTGCCTTGCTCTGCCCGTTTTCGGTGGTTTGCATGCATTCGTCCAGGGGGAGGTGCATTGGTTCAGGGGGAGCTTGCATGTGTGCAGGGGGAGCTCTTTGTGGTTTTTGAGCTTTGGTTCGGTGGTTCGAGCTCTTTGCTTGAGCTTTGTTTTTGTCTCGGATGTGTCGAGCCGTTGCCCTTGCCTAAGGGGTCCGAGACTTGTCTTCTTCAAGTGATCTTGCTCTTTGCCTTTGTTTGGCTTTCGATCGCTTGTTGGAGCTTCTTTTTGTTCGTTTCTTTTCTTTTTCTTTTCTCTCTTATTACTTTCGTGTGGGTGTTGTCAATGCACTCATCAAGGGGGAGATTGAGGACCATGTGTGGTTCGAGGACCGGTGGATGGTCGCTTCCTTGTGTGATGAGTGATTGACAACGTTGTGTGGACCGATTCTTGGCTAAGTATTGCGGGTGCGAGGTTGCGGCTTGACCGGTGTTGGTGCGCGGGTGAAGAACAAGCGCGAAAGGTCATCGCCGGTGAGGCCTCCGGGTGTGGAGAAGACAAGTAGGCTTCGTTTGAGGGACCGGTGGCCGGCGGGGGTCAAGTGCGGGCCGCATGGTGGCATGAACAAGCAAGATGAAGTCGTGGACGGTTTCTTGGTTGAGCCTCAAAACCAAGGTCGAGCCGGGACTACGTGGGAGCCGAGTCATGAGTGGAGATTGGCGGAGGCTACACCGAGTTCGCGGGGTTTCCGGTGGTTCACCAGAAAACCATTGGGTTCCTTGGTTGATCCACAAAGCCAAGACCGAAGAACCGAAGACGGAGCTGACCGGTGTGACCGGTGGGTACCGGTCCGACCGGTGAGGAGCACCGGTCTGACCGGTGTGCGACGACGCGGTCCGGAATCTTCGAAGCGGAGGACACGCGTCGGGATCGCAAGGCTTGCGTCGAGGCTAAGCAGGTTGCGGTCGCCGGGCATCCGTCCGATGGAGAAAGCTTCAAGTCTTCCAAAACCGCCCTTGAGGGGCTTGTATCCCTAGTTGTTAGAGAAGGCTATTTTAGACTTTCGGTTGCCTCTATATAACCCAAGAGGTGAGAGGATGGCAGCTAAGCCTTGAAACCCTAGTTCATTTGCTTTCCTATTTTCCCTTCCTATTTTTCCTTAGGATTTCCATAGGACTAGCTTGAGAGCTTCATGGTGAGATCTTGTGAGAGGGTTGGATGATCGGGCGGCAAGCTAGACCTTGTATGAACCTTTGTTGCATGTATAGATGATTCGGCGTGGTTCCTCAAGGTTTGGATGTGTTGTTCCCGGTTGTTCTTGGTGGTGATTTTCAGAGCCCTCTCTTGGTGATTTCTTTGGGTTGTTTTCGGGACCTTTTATCTTGGGGATTTGATGGGGGAAATTTGTGGGAACCCTTCGCGGTTCTTTGGGCTGTGATTCCCCTCCCAAATCTGTGAGTAAAGGGGCTCGATTTTGGGGTTTTCTGAGTTCTAGGGTTTGTGGTGTTCTTGGCGGGATTTCTTCGATTCCTCCTTTTTGGACAAGTTTTGGTGGGATTAAACTTGGCTATGAACTCCTCATGAGGTGTTCCTAATATCCCCAAAGTCTTGTTCAAGTCCGTGGAGTGATTCGGGAGATCGAGGTTTGGATTTGGGGGAGTTGACCCGCGGGTGTTGTTCATCCCGAGCTGCCCAGGCTACACCGGTCTGACCGGTGCAACCCTCGGTGGGTTTTTGCTCGGGTGAACGTCTGGGTGTGTTCGCTGTTGTCCTGTGTTGCTGTTGTTTCGAGTTTGGGTCAGTTTGGTGGTCGGTTGGCCTGTTTGGTGCTTTGGGGGCTTTCAGGCTGTGACCGGTCTAGCCGGTGTGTCTCACCGGTCTGACCGGTGTGGAGCCACTTAGTGAAAGTTGCCCAGTTTCACCAGCAGGGACCGGTCTGACCGGTGGTGCTCACCGGTCTGACCGGTGTTGGTCTGTACACTCGAGGTTTGGTGTTCCGCTGCGTTCTCGGGTCAGAAGGTTGTGTGTTGGTTCCTAGGTCCAGTGGCACTCCAGTGGCTACGTGTGCTTGGCCAACTTGGGTAGTGAGTCGGAGACGTGTGTTGGAAGCCGTGTTCATCTTGTTGGAGTTTCCATCTCCTTCGAGAAGAATTTTTATCGGCTCCCATTCACTCCCCCCTCTCTGGTTCGCCGTATCGGTCCTTCACTCGCTCCCGAACGACTACTTCCTCTACTTCAACGACAAGCGAACGAACGACTACTTCCTCTACGTCAACGACATGCGAACGGACGACTACTTCCTCTACGTCAACTACGAGCGAACGACTACTTCACCTATAGTGGGTCTGCACTGCGATCCTCTGCCTGCATCGACTGTGTACGGCCACACCGATTGAGGTCACTCACAATGGGTGATAACGAAAATTCGGGTGACGCCGTCACCCAAACTTCCGCAGGGTACTTTCTTAATCAAATGTTCATGTTTATTAGTTGTATAATCATGAATATTGTTATGTTTAATTGTGGTTTAAACATACACACTTGCACATGGATTGTTTCACTCACCATAATATTGAAATGTCTACTAAATTATGGAATTAAAATATGCCAAAATGTTGCCTATCATCTAACAATGGATCTCCCTCGTGCGAGCGCACAGCCGTGGATAGCTAGGGCCCTGTCGCGCGCGGCCTGCTCGGTGGTGTTCACGGATCGCCTTCTCTCCCCAGCCGGTCTTGGTCGGCCGGGCGAGTGTGCAGTGCTGTGCGCACGCGCCCGGCCTTCGCCAGCATCATGTCACTGACACCACCCTTAAGATAACGCTCATTGCTAGATGGTGTACCATACGGGGGACAGTAACAGTGCGAGGCCTGTCGGCCTCGTAGTAACTAGAAAGTCTTGTGTGATGGGATTATGGGATCCCCGTCGTGGCGCTCCCAAAGACTGACGTGAAAGTGAAGTAATGTACACCATATCCTTGCAGCTTTCGTTGCAGCTTCAAGGCTACACACAAACTTGCAGAAATCGGCTATTTATATGATCCAACCACATGCTATATGGATACGACGCAGCTACCAGCGAGCTTCAGCGGGACGATTGGATCATTTCCAACCAAATATGTGGGGCTACCATTGCATATTGGGAGGACACGGCGCGCGGATGAGCAATAATCTCTTGTGGACAAGGTTGGGGGGCTCGGTTGCCGGGCTGGAAAGGTCGCCTGCTGACCTAGGCCGGGCGCTTGGCATTGGTGAATTCAGTTCTAACATCCCACCCAGTTTACCACATGACTTCCTTTCTATTGTCCAAGTGAGCGATTAAAAGAAATGACAGCATCCGAAGAAACTTCCTGAGGGGAGGGCACTGTCAGTCAGTTGGATCAGAGCATGTCGGGCAAAGAACCTGGGAGAATTAGGCATCAAGTATCTACCTAGTTTCAACAGGGCATTGCGGTTATGGTGGCCATGGTTATAAATGGACAGAACTGTCTAAGCCTTGGGCAGCAATGGACTTTTAACTAACTGGACCCGAGAGGGACCTTTTTCAGCTGTGTACGGCGATCACAAGTAGGCAACGGCAAGAAGACACACTTCTGGAAGGATCGCTGGCTACATGGTTGTGCGCCCAAGGATATTGCTCCTGAGTGCTTGAAGCTATAGCATGGCATAAAAATCATTTTGTGGCTGCTGCATTGCCTACGCGCCGATGGATGCAGGGGTTAAGATGTCTATCTTCTACTGAAGGCGTACGACAGTTCGTTGAATTATGGTCGTAGCTATCACAGGTGCAACTTGGCTCGGTTAAAGACTCCATCGGCTGGCGTTTCACAGCATATGGTCGGTACTCGGCCAAATCTGCTTACCGTGTGCAGTTCATAGGCGCAATCAAGGACAGGCAATGGAACACGATCTAGCAAGCCAAGGTCGAGAACAAATGCAGGGTCTTCATGTGGCTGTTGTTGCAAACCAAATTGCCTACTGCGGATCGCATCCTCAAATACAATGGCCTGGCAAATCCAATATGCACTCTATGTCATACCACGGCTGAAAAACACCTACACATGGTGATCAAGTGCTCTTATGCCAAGGCTATTTGGCAACAAATCACCACCTGGTTCAATGTTCAGGTGCCGCCGCTGACGGCGCGAACTATTCGAGGCCGGTGGAGATCTCTGCTTCGACAGGGGGCAGACGACATGAGCAGACACACGCAAGTGATTATTTACACGCTCTGGAACATTTGGAAAGAAAGGTGTAGACTAGTTTTTCAGAATGTGGCTGTGGCTGCTGAGTAGTTGGCAGATGTATCAAGCATGACATCCTCGCACATAGACAGGCTAACAAAGTAGTTGAGTAGCTCGCGACAATTGCTCGCATGTTGTAAATCTGCTGTAAATCTCCATAGGAATATCTTCTGCCTGGAATCCGGAAATCTGTTGTAAACCTCCATAGGAACATCTTCTGCCTGGAATCCTTCCTGACTGTACAAACAATTTGTTGCTCTTCTTTAATGAAACCGTAGAGGACGGGCACTAGCCCGGTTGGTGGAGCAGCTGGATGTAGCGCCCACACCCTGGGTTCGAGACTCACTCGGCGCAGGTTTTCCTCGTCGGAGTTTATCTCCGAAAAAAAATCCCCTCGCTGGTGAAACCGGGGTTCGAGGGTTTTCTAAGTCGGTAGAAACTTTCTTCTCTTAATGGTGTATGTGGAATGAAAGCAAGCGGCAGCGGCCGGCGGCCTAACATTGGGAACTCGACCGAGCGAGATCTAGGAGACTTTCTTCTCCTAATAGTGCATGTGGAATGAAAGCAAGCGGCAGCGGCCGGCGGCCTAACATTGGGAACTCGACCGAGCTAGATCTATGTATCCACTTCGTCACTGTACGTTTTTTTTTAGATTCGTCACTGTACGTTTATTTGCTAGTGACGTCGTTAATAACGAATACGGACCCACATATCCTGCCAAATCGGCACTGATCGATCATCATCAGGTAGCACATAAGTAAATCCTTGCACTGATTTCCTGCTTTAAACAGTACGCGACAAACTCGGCCGGCCGGCCATGACATCTGCATATATACTGACCCTGACCGAGCGCGAGCAGCAGCGCGTCTCAGCCGGCCGGCCGGGGACGTACGTATACGTGTCTGTCATCGTTTCTGCGTGCGTGTGCGTCGTCCTCATCTTTCCGGGGTCACGCAAAGCATGCGCGCCCACTACCGGACGGCGGCCGGCTCGCTCTGTGGTTCCGGCACGCACGTCATCCAGTTCGGTCGCGATCGATGGTGGCGTTGGCGGCGGTGGACTGCTAGCTAGTAGCTACCTGCTCTCGATCAGGTGGTGGGGCCGCCGGCTGCTACACGTCTTGTGACGATGGTGAGTTTGTGGCGTTGTAGCGACCGTCGGCCACAAATCGATCGTACCCTGACCCGCCTCACGCCGTACAGCAGTAGGAGAGTACGCGCCTCAAGTTGGCTCGCTCTCAAGCAGTCAAGCGCACGGCGTGGTGCACAACAATCCCGTAGTTACTACTCCTTCAAGAAACATTGTCGCCCGAAAAGTGCATTTGTGAAGTAAACATGGTTTTCTAACAACTCTTTCTGAGATAGACGGTGTAACAACTCTTTCTGAGACAGACGGTGTAGCCAGCAGTGTCATCCCGGGCACGAGCCGGGCCGGTGCTGTAGCTAGCTGTACGCGCCTGTAGCTAGACCAGCAGCAGCAGCCGCCTCCTCTCTTTTCCTGCTTGCTCGGCCCGGCAGGCCATCGCACAGCTGCGGGCAGCTTTCCCTTGGTCTCTTTTCTTCGGCTTTCGAGGCGCTGCTGTTGTTGGGCGAGGACTGTACTGGTGGTGGTACGGACGTGATCTCATCGCACCGGCTCCTGCTCTCCGCTAGCGCTCAGCGCGCCTTCGCAAACATACATGAGCAAGGCGATAAAAGGTGAAAAAGAAAAGGTAGCCCTGTGCATTTCTGTGTCTGTTCAATCAGATCACGAGGTCCTACCAATCGTACGTGAGATCATGCATGTCTTGCTCTTTGCATGCACACGGACGATGCACCGCACGTCCGGAGGATCTGTACGGGCACCCGCAGTGGGTGTCGTTAGGCCTTCTACAGGCTCCCACGTAGGAGTGAGAAAGTAGGAGAGAGATGAAATGGTCGCTAGAGCTGGCGACTCTCTACAGCACGCGTCCCCGTGTCTACCGGGCCCCACCATGTGCTCCCTTTCTTCTTTGTGCGGAGTGAAGCAAGCAGTCAGCGAGCAGTACCGCAGAGGAAGGGAGCATGGCCGCTGCTAGAGCTAGAACCGGCCGGTCCGGAGGTGAGGAGGAACAGCCGGGGCGGAGCGTGCCCACCAGCACCGTCGTCCGCTGGACCGGAGCTCGCCGGCGCGGGCACGAGACGGGCGCGACGCGGGGACGCAGATCTCGTGACGGCGGCCACGCGCGAGAGAGGCGGAGCTGGGCCAGCTGGAGGTGGAGGCCGGTGGCGCGCACCAGGCCACCGCCCACCGCACTGAAGGAGACGTTGGAGCTGCGGCCTTCAGGCCGCCGCATAACTGAGGCTCGCCGCCTCCGACAATGGTGAAGTCCGCTGGTGGCGAGGACGACGGGGATGCGCGCCGCCGCCGTGGAGCGCGCTGCGCGTGGGTGTTGTGCCCGGCGGGCGCAGGCGAGGAGTTCGCCGCCGCGCGGGTCGCGGCCATCAGGCTGCCATGAATGAGGTGCATGGTTGCCGGTCCGCCGGCGAGCTGCCGCACGAGCTGGAGGTGAGCACGCAGGTGGGGCGGCCGGACGAGCCCACAGCCGGCATCGAGGCCTTCGGGCGTGGGCGGGCTAACGCACCGCCGCCGGCAAGAGCATCGCGGGTAGCTGCGGCTTGGCCGGCTTCAAGACCTCGCCGGCAAGAGCTATGGAGGCCGAAGATGTACCAATGCAGGGAGAGATGTGTGATTAAATAAATCAATCGTGGATCCCACAATGCTTTGCTAAAGTAGATGTTAAAGCTGATCCATTGGATGATTGATCTTTAGTGTTCTCTACAGCTGACGTGTCCTAGATTATAGAGAGTTGCTCTCTATATTCATTGCGGGTGCCCTACGCGCGGGCGTGCAGCGATCGAGATAAAACAGGCCCGTGGAAGTGTGGGGTGTGAAGAAAGGGCCGGGACCCATTGATCGTTGCAGGCCCGCCACGCGCGCTGCTAACAAGTACTTACTGCTAAACACGACTACGTAAAAGGATGGCGGCCTCGCTCGGCCATCTTAAAAGGATCAGTCAGGGCTACACATCCACGTAACGTGTGTACGGCAGACTGGTGGCCCTGTGCCCCATCCACTACACGCGCAGACTGGTGTCCCGGGCGCAGCACAGGACGATAAGGCGATGCACGATTCTGGCATGCATGGATCGGAGGCGCTAGTTAGTTCGCTTGGCTTATCGCGCCACCAAAGGCGATAATCTTTTTTCTCTCGAAACAAACCAAGTAAAGATCGCCACCGCCAAACGAACGGACTAAATTATCTATGGATACTACACGAGCGACATCACTTAGCACATGCACGTAGGGGTGCAAGTTGATTATAATGTGGTGCACCTCCAAACCTCTTTAGTGCAATTATTTATACTACTTCTTCAAAATTTTGAAAAAGTAGTACAAATGATTAAACTAAAGATGTTTGAAGGTGCACCTAATGGTTACACCTTTGCACCCTTACATGCACGCCCGCGTCCCGGGAGCCTGATCCTGTGAGCGGCACAAATAGTAGCACTGGATCGTGACCGGCGCGCGCGGCGCTGCTCCGGCGCGGCCGGGGGGCACCAATGTTGATCGCGCAGTGCAGCGTTATGACCAGCAGGCTTCCTGCTAGCTAGTCAGCACGCAGCCGTACGTGCAAGGCGGTAGTGGGCACACACCGCTTCATCACGTATTCGCGTACGTACCCCCCTCCTCAGGGGCTCAGGTCCCAAAACGTACGCGTACGTAGCTAGCTATGGGCCCGTTTCGTCGTACGCATACTGGTTGTTGAAATGGAGGGCGTGTCTCGGTAGAGTACGAGTACGTGAGGAGTTCTGGTTCAGGGCGCTAGATAGTAGCCGGTGTTAGAAAAATGAACCATAGAGAAATCCATTCAATGACTGTCAATCGACCCATGCCACCGCACGGACCGGCAGCTTTAACATAATTATTCATTTGGTTTATCAACTACCAGCCAGTCGAACTGAGGTAACAATTACATAAATATAAATGATTTTACATTTAGTTTATTACCTAAAAATGTCATTATTTTCCATATATCCAGCAATTTATCCAACAGCTTGCACCAAACAATCTGATTTAAGCTACCATAAAATGTGATCACTTTGTTGTAGAGCTAGGAGTAGAATATTTAAATAAAATGAATTAATATTGAAGACCTAGTACATCCTCCTTTTTTACATATCACAATTGCTTTATCACAAATCAAATATGTCCAACTTTGACCAAGTTTACATATATAAATATTATTCTACCAAATATATGCATTATCAAATCATACTCCATGGTGAATTTTATGATACAATTATGGTATCATAGATGTTGTTATAGTTTCAATAATCACCTCGATGAAAATGCGTATTGTTTCATCACTTTTCCCAAATGCAAGAAATTGTTATGTGCACAGAGGTAATAAGATATTTAATTTCTAGTGGCTAGCGAATATATACTACTGCTACTCACATGTCATCAACTCAGCATAATCCTAAAATTAAGATATCATCAATCTACAGTGTATTCTGTTTTTAGATCTTAACTGTGTCAACTACTTTTCCACCACCTATGTCTGTCAAGACCTATCATCGTAAGACATAAAAACTTGATGTTTTGGTTAGTAAAATCATTTTTATCTGGTCACCAGTGAAGATATGCAGGAATGCAGCCCTCGATCATGTACTTTTCTCTATCAATAGGCATGCATGCTTTCTCCCAATCTCAAACATAACTGTTTGCTACATTCTTCTCGATCATTGCCATTCGCAGCACGCTGAACAACAACACATCCTAGAGCATCGTCTGACTCCTTCCTGCTGCTTGTGCCATGGATAGCACCCTTGCTTGCGGCTTGCACTATGTCCTTGCTTGACTGCTTGTGGTCTGCACGGTTTGTGGTAGCCTTGTGGATCACTACGTACTATGGGTCACGACTGCTTTCATGCTCATCCAAAGACCACTGAGATTTAAGAAGGTCGAATTTGTACGTAGGACGCATCACGGGAGTCGGAGAGTGCATATGAAGATTATAGGTGGATGGACATCAAATTTATATGTTTTAATAATTGAACAGATAGATAGTTTAGAGAGCTGATTTAAATTAATTTTATAAACACAAATTTTAGGTAATTTTAACATATATATAAGGGGTTATTTTAGTTAGGTATGCATAATGACAAAGGTGGGTAATTTTATTCTCTTTTTAAGTGTCCACCTAGGATCCTAGGTGGCTTCACGTGGAGAGCTCAAAAGGAGCTTCCAATTAGTAATAGTAAGATCCTAAAGTAGTAATGTAGTGGTATTCAATAATTGTGTCATGCTCCGAATTTGAGTTGGTGAAAATTAATTTAAATAGGAGATCACCACTCTCGCTTATCTTAATACGTAGCTGAAGAAAAGAATGAGGCTTTGGGTTACACAATGCACGCATACACGCGTATGGTATTTGTGTTCTTTTTGCGTAACCAACCACGTGACTTGAGACTTGCGACCCAACGAGCAACCGAGTGGTGTAACCATTTTGCAGTCTACACATGATTTTTTTCACAGCAGTCATTAGACGTGATAATCACATAGTCAACACCATAATCCCAAATTCATTAGGCAAACTACCATCTTCTCTATAAGAAGTCTTGTAGATGTCCATGAGAACACACACACGAGACACCCCGTGAATTCTCTCTCTTTTCCTTCTTCCATCTGGTGAAGTGTGCTGTGATATTGAGTTGCTGGAGCTCACCAACTCTTCTCCTTGGTGTGCACCATTGAGGAGCGTGAGTGGTAATTTTGAGCCGTTTACCGCTGTGAAGCCTGAACGAGGAGCGGCAATGATCACTAACAAGTCACTAGATTGGTTTCCTACAAAGTTGAAGGATAAGTTATTACATACCTATAATGGGCTACATAATGTTTCATCTAGTGTTATGCTTGTGATGCTTTTATACACCGGTTGCATGAGTATGTTGTGGATTATGCCTGTCGTGTTTAAATCAATAATTTGGTCTCTAATTTGTAAATAGTCTTATTGTATAAGAACATTAAAAATTATCAGATGGCATGAGTTGATGATCTAGTACACAAATAATCTTGTCTAGATTATAAAGACAACATTTTTAGATTGGCATATTTGTTATGTCCAATATTGCAAATGGCGGGCTACAAAAATTAGTGAAGCCCTTTCAAAAAAACGCTATAAGAGTTATAGTGTAGCTATAACCTTTAGCAGTATGCAAAAAACTAGCAAAATTTAAACCTAAAGGTTATTGTTTTTTATAAATTTCAGCTCATATTTCAGATGTACAAGAAATCATTAGTGAATATATAAGCAAATGAGTTGCAATTCACAAGATAAGTTATAAATTAGAACTCGTATTTTATAAATCACAAGTGTATAAGTTTGCGACTTAACTGTAGCAGTGTTAGCGGTGCTGAGCTGTTGAATTCAACGGAGCTATTTCATACTATAGCGGAGTTAGCGACATTAGCGGTAATATTTGCAATATCGTCACAACATCTGTACCAAAAAACTATAGTGGAGCTATATCAAAACTATAGTGGGCTATTTGCAATAGTGGTTATGTCTCACCTAGCCACATCTTAGTATTGCTAATTGGTGGCTCTTTTCAAAGCTTCTAGGTGAAGTCACTTAGGATTCTGTATGAAAAAAGAGAAATGGTAAAATTATCAATGAAGAAGATAAATATTTGGCCATATATTATTCTTTGAAAAAGTTATCCACATGTACTATTATGAAAATAATATAAAGTAACCCTCTAAATCTATCTCTGAATTACCCACCGCTGCCATTATATAAAATAAACTAAAGTAGCTCCGTAATCTTCATCAAAATTTCCACTTTTATCATTAAAAAACATTAAAAACAATCTCATAATTTTGCAACTAAATTATACACCACTAGCACTTATAAAATAACTTGAAATAAACTCTTAAATTGCAGCTATGTTACCCACACATATTTGTATGAAAAGTAATATGAGAGATGATCCTAAATTATAATCCAAATCACCTTAATTCGAAATATACACATTATATTATTAGTGTTTTTCATACACTATTCAGCTGGTTGGATCAAATTTGAGCTAATGACCATCAAATAAACAAAAACAGAGGGACTAATAACAAAGGTATATAACCATGATATGTGTCATGATTTATTAAGACACAGAAAAAGTGATAAAATATATTAAAATTATAGCTCAAACTTAGAGTTCATTAAATAAATTAAAGTGTATTGTGTTCGCTTATTTAACAAACGAGAGATACCTCACGGTTATAATTTTATTGCGATGTGATCTTTTGTGTTCCATTGGAGACTTTACATTTGTTCTCACGAGACATAGTAGAAAAATCATATGCTTGAAAATGCCACAAAAATCTCAATGATCTATCTAGTAGACTCTAATAATCATACATCAGCCTATTATGTTTTCCAAGAAGTTACCCACAACTACCATTATGAATATGTAAAATAAACCCAAAACATATATCTAATTACCAACATATATCATTATAAAAATATAGTCTAAGTTATTCCTCCCATTTACTCATGCTTATTATAAAGAATAATTTAAAACTATCATTCTAATTTATATTTAACTATTTAAGTTATCCATGTATGTTAGAAATAATCTAAAGTAAACACCTAAATCTTAGTTCAATTATCTTCATGTGCACCATACAGAAATGTTCAGAAATAAACTAGTACTATATATATGATTCAAAATTACCAATTTATATCATTATTGATACATAAATACAAGTTGAGGTATATACACATGATGAGTGCCACTGTGTAGACAATTTAAACATGCATATGAGAAAGTGATGAAAATAATGATTTTTATGCTAAACACAATGCATGAGGCGTGATACCAAATGAAAAGGGTAAAGGTGATGGAAAAGCGTATATATAGGGTAATTTTACTAATTTAAAATCAATCACCACTCGACAAAGATAAGCATGCATATATATGAGCATTATGTTGAAGTATTGAAAAAAATTAGAAAGCAGTAGGTAAATAATTTTCATTACCTAGGAGTTTAATTTCTAAATAATTTTAATACAGTAGCCTTTAAAAATATTAGCTCACGTGGGCGGTACGAGTTGATGGCTAGTGTAATGAAATTGCATTACTGCGGTCTCAACTGGATGGCGGTGATCACCTCTCACCATGTTTAGAAATCATGTATTTGAGTTAGAAGGCAATTAACTAATTACAATATGCTACTATACCGTAAAAGAGAGGGAAAATGGCATAAAAGGCAAAGTATCACCTATCAATCATATACACCACCCAATCCAACCCAATTGCCCAAGGCACACCTTTGCTTGCTTGCCTGGAACAAAAGCATCCATTTGCACTCTCCGTGATAGTCGGTCTCACCTCGCCGAAGTAATATACTCCAGCAGCATTTGTCGCCTCTTGGACCAACACGATTACAGAAGGCAACTCACGTTTCCTTTTCTTGCCGCGCTTACCGCGGAATCCATCGCTCTGCCATATATTACCTCGATGCTGGCTCTGCTCACCGCCAACCACCACCCCCTCGCTGCTGCCATATGATCCCACGTCCTTGCGCGGCGTGGTCGCACTGCTACGGCACCGCCCAATGCCATACTCGCCTCCTTCCTCGTGCCGTCCTCTCCTGGTAGGCCGCCTCCGCACCTCATGGCCGTGCACGCCCAGTACGCCGCCCACGCCTTCCTCCATGACCCCCGCGCCATCAACAGGTTCGTCTCCTACTCCCCCAATCCTCTCCTCTCCTCTCTCGCCGTTCTCCTATTTATTCCTATACTCGACGAAACCGCCTCTAGATTCCTCACCCGTCTGTGTCGTGTTCCGTAGGCCAGCGCTGGACAACGCGATGATCAGCGCGCCGGTGTTCCTCGGGGAACCAGGCGGCGGCCACCCGCTGGCCGCTGCGGCGGGCGGTAACACGGCGTTCAGCGACCTCACCTGCATCATCAACAACAAGGACGACAGCGGCTGCGCCGGGCAGCCTAGGAAGCGCGCGCGGGTGGGCGACGTGGCCGGCGCGGGCTTTATCACGGACCTGCAGGGCCAGCGCGCTCTGCCGCCGCTGCCAATGGTGCCAACGACGCCGCAGGCGTTCGCGGCCACGGGGGACGTGCAGAGCATCAGGATGCTCTGCTCTGGCGCCGCGTCCACCAGCGGGCGCCCGGCGACGGCGAGCATCGCCCCGGCGTCGCAGGGCATCATCTCCCACCTCTACCGCCACGGCGTCGAGATGGACGCGCTCATCCGCATCGAGGTGCGTTGCCGACTTGATTTATAACGCGCTCCACCTTTGTTCGGTTGGCTCTGTCGTGAACGTTGTCTCATGTGCTCCGGCTTTGGGTTTGGTTTGGGTTCCGCGCGCGCAGAACGAGAGGCTTCGAGCCGGGCTGCAGGAGGCGAGGCGCCGGCACGTCGGGGCTGTGCTGTCGGCGGTGGAGCGCGCGGCGGCGCGGCGCCTGCGGGCGGCCGAGGCCGAGCTGGCGCTCGCCCTGGCGCGCAACGCGGAGCTCGACGAGAGGCTCCGGCAGACGGTCGCAGAGGGCCACGCGTGGCAGGACGTCGCTCGGAGCCACGAGGCCGTCGCGGCGGGCCTCCGCGCCACGCTCGACGACCTCGCGCGGTCGCCGCCACGCGCCGAGGGCGACGCCGAGGACGCGGAGTCGTGCTGCTTCGAGTTCGAGCAGCAGAAGGAGGAGGAGGGCGCGGCGGCCGCGTCCGGCGGGGGGACGACGAGGGCGGCGTGCAGGTCGTGCGGAGCGGCGGACGCGTGCGTGCTGCTGCTGCCGTGCCGGCACCTGTGCCTGTGCGGCGGTTGCGAGGCGTCCGCTGAGGCGTGCCCCGTGTGCGCGGCCACCAAGAACGCCTCGCTCCACGTCCTCCTGCCATGACCAGACGTACGTGTTCGACCGAGGGCTGTGCATCGGTTTCGAGGAGTCGTCAGGAAACAATCTGATGGAGTTGGAACTGCATCGCGGGAGGGAAGTGGCGCAAGAAATCGAAGAATGGGGGTCGTCGCCTCGATCGAGCGGACGTCAACACTGGTGCTGGACCGGCACGGGAAACGACGCAAGAAAGGCGACCACCCCCGAGTGAGTGGTTGAAGGCTGAAGCAAACGCTCGTACGTGACACTAGGGGCCGAGGATATCCAGGGGCCGAAACGTCTACATGGAACATGGCAAGTACCACTACAAGTTTTCTAGGAAATTTAGCAATGCTGGCGTGCTCCCAAACCTCAACTTGTACAGATACTGCTGTTTTCTCCGTGGCAATTGGCAAAGCAAGATGACTTTTAAACAATTTTGGAGTTCCAAAGCTTCTGTCGAGACTGTTCCACAGTTAATCGTAGACATTAGGAATAAAATAAAACAAATTTAGCTTGGGCTCCAAGGTCGACATAGTAGGAGATCCCCGAAGCTGCCCTTGCCACGCCTGCCCTTATCAGTCGCTCCAACGTGCCACCTGCCATGTGTTACATTTTTTTATTATTATTTTAAAGAGAACCTCATGTCATAGCATCTGATGGTACTGTTGCCAACGCCCAACTGTGCCACACACACTAGTGGTGTTGCATGCATATGCATGTGACCGACCGCTGGTGGGTGATGCCTCTGACTCTTCACTACTGCAGAATCCTAAAACCAAAGCGATGCGGCACACAGTAGCAACCTGTTACCTATAGCTACTAGCAGATCGATCGTAGGATCGATCAGGCGCCTAGCAGCAGGTTTGCATTCTACGAGCGTCGCCAATCGTACGAGCTAGCACTACCTCTAAATTGATAAATTTAAACGAGAAAAGAGAGCAACAACTAGTTTTGAATATTGTGCAGTGAGAGAACAGTGTATTGGGAATTGAGCGACCTTATCTCTTCTCTCCTATTTAGTCTCTTGTCTTTTGCAATGTTTCATGATTAAAAAATTAGTTTCACTAGCTCTAAGCTAGATTGTTGTAGACGTCCTCCTTGTGATGTGAAGTGCCACACACGCGTGTCCGCCGCGAGTGGAGCAGGTCAACCGACCGTCGGTGCTGGCTTTTCGTCCCCTATCCCGCAGCAGTAGGTGATCTTTATTCACATTCTGATGTGCTTTGGCCGATGAAAACCACGGCCTGACCGAACAGAGGCGAACGGCGAACCTAACATGTGTTCTGCAGACCTTACATGATGAACATCTTGGTACCGGCTTCGATCGGCGAAGCAATTATAGAATAAGTTTTGGATGCATCAGCTTCAGAGATGTGATGGGTCAGTGCGTGCTTAACCACATCAAGAGATAGAATGCGTCAGTGTCAATGCTCTCTCTCGCCTACGAGTAGACGATACTTCAGTCTCATTACTTGATCCGTCAAGGCTCTCTGGCGCAGCGTCATGGAAGCTTCATGGACTATTACTGCACTTGCTTGCCTTCTGAATATTCATATGGCATCCGGCAGTCTCCGTGCCAATATGCTAAAGAATTGAAATTGCTTCACCCATACCGTCTTTGGTTTGGTCTGACAAATGCAATATCCATCAGGATCTCTAGACCAATTGAAAAACTAAACAACCCATTCAAATAAAGATAATCTTGGCTAGACGCCAGATATGTCTGAACATGGGGAGTACAGCACTAGCCATCTCTATTGATTAGTAGCCTGTTGTTATGTTCCTTCCGATGTAAACATATACGTTGCGATCAGACGAGAAGCTGACCGAGGACCGAACCACTTGGAACTTGGAAAGCAGGAGCAGCAATATACTAGTGGCTGGTGCCGGCGTCGTGAAGGCAGGGCTCGGCTGCTCCGGCCGGCCGGTCATGTGTTCAGTTCAGTGCTCCAGCAAAGTCAGGTCAAAATTAGCACGGCAGCTAGACCACCTTGTTTTGTCGCCGTCAAGTTTAGAGGGGTGCGGCGATCGATCGAGCTGTCCGCTGTCCTTTGTTTTGCTTGATCGGTGTCAGCAGGAACATGATGGATGCCCATCACCAAGTCACTGGCGGACTCCATCAGTCACGTTGTAACTGCTCCTGCGGTCCTGCCACTGCCTGCTGATCGAGCACGCCCGGATAATTTAGGGTTCAGCAACAAGAAACCACTACTAGTGACGCATGATAGGAGCGGGAGAGACGACGACGACAGGATCGATGGCGTTTCTTTTGGCTCCGAGCACGCGCGTCAATTCGATCGTGTACCATCCCGAACGCAACTTTTCAAACGCAAATGAGAGGGATCGATCGATGGATGGATGGATCGGTGGCGCGAGACGCATGCCCGTACCGCCGGCTGGAGTTCTTGGACCGGTAGAGCACGAGGTGGTGGGGGGCGTGTAATGAGCGCTAATGTTGACCGGTGAAGGGGGACCAGCTGCAGGTCGATCGATAGGCAACAACAGGCCAGCAGCTCTCAATTTCCGATGGCAATCGAGATGGGGACGACGAGGACAAACGGCTGACTCCGGTGGGTTGAGGGCGCTCAATCTTGCCGGAAATGAAGGGGATCTGAGATCTCGGAAAAAAAGGAGACATCCATGTACGGCGCCTCTCGTTTCGATTGATTGATAGCTTTATTTAGCTGTCTCTATAGCTAATTTATCGCGTTGCGATCGACGCTGTTACTGTACGTATAGTACTATGTTTGAGGTTGATAGTGTGGTCCGGCCAATGTGATGGTACCAGAGGTGTCCAGCAGTGTTGTTCAGAGGTGCCCGTTTGATCTAACTCGATGCTTTTGAATCAAGATCTAGCTAGTTTAACACCGATAGATGTCATCGAGGTTGCCAGCAGCACCACCCAATTCCAGATGTAAGGAATACAAAAGGGGATTAGGTGCGGATACCAACACCAGGTCTAGGTCAGAAAGAATTATTGTAGCTGGGGACTTGCATTGGGGTAGCATCTTTCAGGTAATAAGCTCAAATCTTGCATAAGCAGAATGTGCTTAACATATTGTGCAACATGTAGTAAAATAAGCGTCCGGTCAATGCTACGGTATCATTTATCAAGGAGAAGACTCTCTTTGCTTTCATGCTACTGCTACTGCTGAATAGTACTAGTAATTTAGTTGATCAGGCGTCAGGGAGTACTTGTACTTATGAGCACAATGCTTTGTTTGACTTCAAATGTTTGGTATAGTTGAGTCTCTAACTTAACCCTCACGTTCCCTTCAGCTTACTGTTTCCTTCAGCCAGAGCTAGCATAATTTTGCTGACATGCATGCTGACTTCGGAACGCTAAGAAAACTGACAATATAAAACAGCTAGTTCAACGATGATTTTTTAACTCTAGGTACTACACTGTGCATGACGCACGATCCGAGAAGATGAACACATTTGGAGTTGGAGGACCGATTCCTGCTCATAGAATGCTGACCGCCATCTCCTTATCCTACGGCAATGAGAGTATCGATCAGACTCAACTGGTGAGGACTGAGGAGAACAGCCGCCAAATTAAACATGCATGTCACCAGTGACCGATCTCTCCCTGGAAACTAGAGACCAAGACCAACTAACGCTAATCATTGGCCCTTTTCATGCGTCGTGTTGAGAGGTCGGAAGCAGAAATCAACAAGCTTGCGTTGCGACGATCGATCGCGTGGCGGCAATGAACGGTGCTGGTGTAAAAACCGCGCTCTCGCAGGCTCTCGCAGGAGAAATTGAAATTGAAGATGCAGTCAGAGATGGCATGCATGTGAAGCTGCAGGCCAGCAGCGCGTTCATGCTGGCCGGGAGCTTCAGCTCAGCTTGCAGGTTTGATTATGACTCGGAACATCTCTTCTCTTCGTCTCGGAAATTCAGCTCAGCTTGCAGGTTTGATTATGACACAGCAGTCAGAGACGCCAGATCAAAATTGTGAACATGGGCGCACAGAGACGGCAGACATCAGTAGCCAACAATATCGGTCGAGCCCTTATCCTGCCTCATCATCTCTACATCAAGATTCAGAAGCATTCAAACTTTTTTTTTTTGCACATAGGAGGTCAACACAGCAGGCGCCTCCCGATGCTACTATTGGGAGTACATAAAGAAACACGAGAACATTCGTCATTATGTTAGCTTTGAGCTAGAAATACATGTACATGTACGGGCTTGTGAAGTTTGAAATTACCTGGAAATACAAATCCATCTATGTTTGTCATAAATAGTACGGATATTGAATGCTCGAATTCGGACAGAAACTATACATTTGAGTGTGCATGTGATCCCCTTAGGCTAGATGAGCCCCTGTCTTTTGCTAGATAGGAGTTTTTTTGTTAGAGAAATGAACATGGTTACTCTAAGAGTAAAACCAGATGTGTCTTACCTTTAGTTCTATTTGGATGAGTAGTCTTTTAACTTTCTCCCTTCTTTTTCTTGGGCCTTCGGCTTTATACATGTACACATATATCATTTTATAATATAAAAAATAGCTAGGGGCCTCTTTGGTCAAAAAAAAAATCCATACCGCTTTTATCCTGTTTATAGCCCACTATTTAAAACATTGTTGGCACCTGGCACTATTTTAAGAAATTCCCCCATGATTAATAGTAACTCCTTACATTTGATATTATCATATTTGTATACTATATATACTAGATATTACTTGTCAAAATGTCATATTAGAGTCTTGTCTCATAAATTTATATTTCTAATGAGCGAAACCATACGGTTCTATGACTTAACATGAACTTTTTTAGATCTCTTTTCACGTTATTAGTTGTTGATTACAGAGAATCACTAGGAGCAAACATAAAGGAAAAACATCAGAGAGCAGATACTACAGTTCCACCGTAGCATGTGGTCCTAAGAGAGATACGATTCCAGCCAGCCTTACTATATGGAGACAAGCTTGTAATTGCACACATGTACACCGCCCGTATAATAATACTATGCTGAACCCGTGATCCGGCACGGACGTAACGTACGTATAGACGCGTCAACAGTGCAAGGGATGGATCCAAACGGCCGCTGGCTGCTGCATGCGGCATTCACGGCCTTGCCTAATTCCTGCCGGTACACGTACGTTGAGCTTGATCAAATTGGCGGGAAAGGGAAGCCCACATAATTGATCAAATTGGCTAGAAATGGACCGCTAGAATTGAAGGTTGCGTTAGAGCGATGGACAAGTTTGAGATATATGTAGGGTACTATGTGTAACAGTAAAAATTTCAAGCAAACTGTTTTACTTATGCGTACTAGCAAACTGTTTTATACTCAGTTAAAAAAAAGATAAAAAAGGTTGGGTTGGATTGCTGCTTGTGTGGTGAAGGCATAACAAGGGCCATGCATGGTCCATACTTTTTGTTTTTTATAGTTTTTTAAAAGAAATTCACTTTTGGAATATTGGGAGAATGAATTTTTTATGTTTGTCTAGGGTCAACGGGAGAGAGGTTCCCACCTAAATTTCATTGATGGGCTTTTTTTTTAGGAATTAAAGGGGGGTGTTTGGTAAGAAGCCCACCTGAAATTTTGTATTTAATCACGTGATTACATTGTTGGAGCACGTACGACGCTTGTCAGGATGAAAACATTGGGTGGGGGTGGTGGGTGGGAGAAGAGGGAGAGCGTGAGCATAGGTATAGGCTAATTTACATCAACAACTGTTTGACACCAGAGCTTGAGTGGTTCAACGTCAAACTTGCTCGGTGCCCTACAGAACCAGAGGTGGAGGTGAGGTGGTAGCTGTCGAGTGATAGTTGCGGCGTGCTGGTGGTTGCCGTTGAAGGCCATGGCATTCCAGACCTTCTAGATGACCTAGAGGACGGTGACGCTCGCAGTGTGGCCAGATGTTTTAGGAAGAGCAGGGAACAACACCCCGAGAGCCTCGGCAGCGTGTCTCGCAGGGTTGACGGTGCCTGTCCTGGCAACAGACGAGCCGAGAGCTGCTCCAAGTGGGGGCACTTCGCGAACAAGTGGTCTTCATCTTTAGGTGTGCCCGGGCAAAAGGGGCACTCCAGGGCATGAGGACACCATTGTGATGGAGCGAGGCTTGGGTGTGTGTTCGACCGTGCCGAAGGGTCCCATTTCATCTCTGAGAGTGGTGAAGCGCCGCAAACGGCATCCGAAGGGTGGCATAGAGATCGCTAGCCCAAACCTTGGTGGAGTGGTGTCCCTGTAGCCAGCGTTCGTCGGGGCGCGGTTGCAGGGCCACAGTTGCAAGAGCGTCCTCGAGGAGGGCAAGGTTGGTGCTGGCCGCTGTCATGAGTCGAGGCTGGAGGTTTGCAGCGGTGAAGCCGTCCAAGGCCATCATCTCTGCCACCGTGACGTCAGTGTCAAGGCAATGTGAGTACAAGGCCGGAGGGCGTGCTACGGGACCCCGACCTCCGACCAAGTATCATGGAAGGATGTGGTTTCCTCATCCCCAAGAGCGACGAACGTCAGCCGTCGGTACTCCGGAATGAGCTTCTTAATGTCGTGCCAGCAAGGTGTGTCGTCATCGGCTCGGCCTTGGTCGTACCATAAGAGGATTCAGTCCGTCCAAGAATTGCTTTTGATGGGCTTAAAATACAAAATTTTTGTATGTTACTCAACCTTGCTTGGCCCTTTATTAGTGCACGCACGGACTCAACTCCGACTCAGCCCAAGGCAAAAGCCTGGTTCGGATTGGACTTTCCAAAATTAACAGTCTGTTCATTTGAGTGGTGGCTGATGGGCGGTGCTGGTTTGTTTTGAGAGAAAATTACTGCTGGCTGGTGGCTGATAAGCCAAACGAATATGCTGTAAAGCATGGCGAAAATTTAAACTAACTACTCACGTCACGTCACATAGCACCTTGAAAAAACACTATACTACGTATAATACAATATTCCGACCAGGTTGTTAATGACGCCACTTCAAATGTGATACAAATATAGTGTCGATAATTAAGTTGCAACTGCACTTGTGATCTCGACATGCATAGAGCCAATATTGACATATTTTCTTGGCTTCCTTTTCTCCACTTTTCTGAATAATTCTGCACCTTTAAAAACGAGACTTGACGACAGGCCCACCAATATTGAATATTTCCATTATATTATCTCCATAATTTCTATCAAAAGTTAAAGCACTAGACTTCAAAGGTATGCTCCTTGTAGCATTACTTTCTGAATTCTTTGAATCAGTGCACTTCTTCACATGGTCACAAACTTGATCAATCGGAGGAGTCATGGGCACATCAGGTCATGATTAGACAATGTCATGCTATGATGAATATGTACTAATCATGATTTAATTAGATCACATTTATGTGTAACTAGTAGCTATGCCCGTGCTTTGCAACGGAAGAGAACATTACTCATACACAATCCGTCCTTCCCGTGACACCATCATCCAGCGCACTATCATCCTCTCTACCCCATACTTCCAGCCTCGATGTCATCCTCGCCGCGTCCAACCTTACCTCATATGTTGTCGTTTGTGCCCTTCCAACCTCACATCATCTGGTATCGTTGTCACCAGCCCGCCCTTGTCTTTCCCAACCGCATCGTCATTCTTGTGTCATGCCTGCACTTCGCATGTTGTCGTTCGCACATTGCATCTTCCCAACTTCGTCATCCCCGATCCCACTGTCGTCTGCCCCAGCACACATCGTCATTTGTGTCACTTTTGCGACCCCTTGACCTTGCTTGTCGTCTCGCGCCTCCCCACCTTGCCGTGTGTCTACTTGGCCATGCCATCACTCTCATTGCGCCCGCACCACGTACACTCTGATCTCACCTACAGCCATTCACGCTTCTCCAGCCTCATTGTCATCCACCCTTTGGTCGATTGTCATTCTCACCAACCTGTCGCCTCCCTGCCTCATGGTCACACATGCGCCATCCCGATCTCACCAATCGTCATCCGCACCAGCCTCGCATTACTTGGCCAAGCCATAATCCCACCACCCACACACCTCTCGAGCATAACTCTATCTATCAATAGCATATGGCACACAAAAAGTAAGTTAATATATTGTTTCTTAAGGGTCCACCTATCCTCAACGACTATTGGTTTATATTTTTGAGTTCAGGTATTGTTACACGAACTAATTATCTTTACAATAGAATTAATCATATTTTCTACTCTAATTAAAATATACATGGAGAAAACAAAACTTATGAAAGTTGTTCAGATCACCAAATTGGGTAATGGAATAGTGCATTGGCCCATGTACTATGAGAGAAGGTGTGACTCGATACGACAGGTGAATAGAGAATCGAGAGGTGAAATTGATCAATCTAAACATCCATATATTTTTAACAAGCAAGCGAACCTATTGAACTCAACTGTGCGAGCAATGGTCTAGGAAAGGAAAATAGAAAAAGAAGGGAATAGGACCAATTTGCCCTTATATCCTTATCTCTTCCCAGGTGGCCGGGTGTTGTGCTCTCCTCTCTCCTGACCTTTCGTCTCTCCAAGTCCTATCTCTCTCCGGTATGTCGTCTCTGCCATCTCTCCACTATCCTCTCTCTATATCTCTGAGCTCCTCTCAATCTCTCATGGCGCACGTCGGATATGGGGAGAGGACCAAGGAAGGCGCGCGGGGTGCCTACGGCCTGCAGGCTGCGGACACCACATGCACAGAGACGGCATGTCACGGCCACTGCAGCCTGCTAGCATGCATGGTGGGAAATCCTCCTTGAGAAGGTTGGGATCACAGGCTTGAAGCCTCGAACCCGCGACCCATGGTGATTTTTGTTGAGTGTTTCTTATTTCCCCTGCCTGGTTGACTCCGGTTCGCTCGGTTCTTTCTGCGCTTTTTTTAAATTAATTTCTGCGCTTATGGTCACTCGGTTTGCAACGGTTCGACGGTTCTTCATGGTATTTGACTAATTACCGATTCCGAATCTATTACAATGACGACGGACGAAAAAAATTGGCAGAATCAATCCTTGCTTTAATATTAGGTAGAGATTACTTTTATAATTAAATCATATTTGTTCCTCCTAATTAGCATTTGAAAATTCGATGTGACAACATTTTTGATAAGTTTAATTTCTACTCCCAACTAAACAAGGTCTAAGTCATTAACAATTCCACTAGAAGATCTTTTTTTAGAACAATTCCACTGGAAGATCAGCTATCTAGGCTATAGCTGATATATGCATGAAACAGGCGGCCGTTCTCTCGAGCTCTAGCTCGGATCAGAGTTGGGTGCTGGGAGAACATCAGCTGACTTCACTTGCTGCTTGCTGTTGCTGGCCGCCTGGCCTGCACCACGCTTCGATATATGTACACTATATAGTACTCTAGAACGGTAGCTGCCGCCGCTTGCGTCACACGCGTGTAGTATCATACTGTTTCTTTTGTAGCAGGCCAAAGAGGTATCGACCGCAGGATCTGCGGTGGTCGTGTGCACCAGCATCTATAGCTAGCGAATCATCGATAGGTGCAGCAATTTGTCATGCAAGGCCCAGAGATCAAATCAAAGTGGGCAGCTACGCGACCACGGAACCACCTACTTGAAAACAGGGAGAATATAAAAGAAAAGAAAAGCTCGAATTGACAGCATGATCTGTGCTCTTTCATTCCCGTCATCCACCATTTTCTGATTTGTCACGAGGAAGTGAACCAGCTCAACTGGTTAGGATAGAAGACGTGACCGTACACCACTCAATTTCTTACTTAAATTCGAATACATATTTGTATTTGTATTTCTTTTTTTTCAACTAAAAATTCGATCAGTTCCTCCTCGAAGCACAAGGTACCGGCTGCGGGGTTGGCGCGCCGGTTGCCCGGTGCTGCAGAGAAAGGCAGCCCAGGACGCATGACTGTGCCCGTGTACTGTGGTCCCATGACCTGCTCCTATTATGTTGGTACACAACATGATCATCCATTGAAAACACTACCGGGGGTTGATGGAAAATCGTCAACCTCGAAGCACCTGAGAAGATTGCATGAGTACAAACTCGTGTAATTTCCTAACCACGCAGCAAAACGACGTTCGGAGACAGGAGCAGGCTTCTTGTGATGACACGAAGCCAGGCTTCAAGTAGGGAACGGGTGAGTATTCAAAGAGTTAGAGAGTTCTAAGTGTTAAGAGCGTTGTCTGAATTGTCAAAGTTCGTGAGAGTTCCCAATTTTTCTCAAGCTCGGAGCCCATAAAAGCCTGAGTTTTAAATTTTCCGGCCCTATGTGGGCTTCGAGTATTGGAAGGATGGGTCTTTCTCTCATAACCCTTAAGAAACGCCGAAGTCATCACAACTTTTGACATGTTCGGACTCGAGGCTGCAGGTGCCTTGGATTATATTGAAACTCTTGGGATTTCATGACCCTCGAAGGGGTCGTTCTCCCGTGACACATCATTTTTCCGCTGTTTCGATTTCATTTCAGGTTTCAATGATGGAAAGGGACAAGGTCTGGGTAGGACCTAAAGTTGTATAATGGGAAGTTAACTCTCCATTGGAGCTTGAAAGAATTTGCGGGGTTAGCAACCTTGCCACATCACTCAAAGCTCATCCAGAGAGAGGAACGGAGATTTCTGGACAATGGGTGTTCTAAGTTTAAATGATTCGATGTCGTGTTCAAGAAGATAGAAACACGCGTGAGAAACGTGAACTCCTAATGGCATCCCTATAATATTCCAGGATAGTCATGTTGTAAGCGTGATCACTTAGGACATTTCTGTATAGTATATTCTTAGAAGATGCTAGGGTTGCAAGGGTGTTTTCAAAATATAAAAGTGAGCCTCGACCACTATAAAGGGGACCCCTATCCCCATGTAACGGGATTCAACTTTTTGGAATGACACGTTTTCACATTCTCTCTCTTTCTTTCTGTTTGAGTGTTGAACCCTTACAATACTCAACAGAGGCGCTCACTGTGTTCTCACGATGGCTCCACCAAAGAAAAACTCCAAAAACCCTACACCACATGAGACCTAGGCAAATGAAACTCAGGAAAACCCCGAAAGAAGCCTCGTCCCTCACAACACGGAGGAAACCCAAGAAGAAAGTGAAAGAGTTAAGAGGAATCGGAGAACTGATAAAAGAAGCAACCAAGATCCAGAGACAAGCACCAGAAACGATATCGAGGGAGCAATTGAGAAAGAGCTCACTGTTGTACTAAAAGAAGTCTAGACTGAAAAGGTGGAAAGAAAAGACTGACGTTGGAAAGAAAAGACTGACGTTACAGCTTGAGGCAAAACGTCAAGCAGCTCAAAAAATAGAGAGACTAAACGAAGCCAAGCAACAGTAGGCTGATTTGCATAAATAACTAGAGGAAATGTAGTACTCTGAGAATGATTTAGCCTGGCAAGAAACTCCAAAGCAACCTTCGAGACAAAGCTTGCATGCAATGTCCCAACAAGCACCGGAATCTATATAACAACAGACCCAACCTCTGTCCATAGGACTTCAGACTGCGCCACGGCCTGAAAAGTACAAACCTATCTCTCTCCCAAGTTTCAATGGCTTCAACGACCTGAGGCAGTTCCTTATGAGCTACGAAGTTGTCGTAGCGTCAGCTGGAGGGGATGAGGTCCCGTTAGCAAAATCTTTCATCATCGCATGTGAAGGGCAAGTTCTGAATTTGTACTCTTTCCTTCCACCATAGTCACTCTACAATTGGATAGACTTGAAAACAAAATTCCTCCAAACCTACCAAGGCCTCTAGCACAACGCAACCAAGCCTGCAGACCTATACAACTTCAAGCAAAAAGACAAAGAACCATTGCAAGTTTTGTCAGAAGATTCAAGAAATTGAGATCCAAGGTCCTAGAGGTAGATTACAAAACAGTTATCTCAACATTCATCAATGCCTAACACCAGGATAAACAGCATCTCACTTAACCAAAGAAACACCTCGGAACATGAGCGTTATGTTCCAAGAGATCGAAATATTGTAAATCTGAGGAAGATCACAAAAAAGAGTATGGGAAAGAAACCAACAAAGTCAAAACGCAAGAGGAAACACATGGCAACGCCTCAAAAACTAGGCTGAGGGTGCTCAATGCATCATGAACATCGACCAAAACAACAAAAACTAGAGCACTCAAAACAATTCCGGTCCAAGCCAAAGAGGAGCACACTCAACAAAGTAAGAAGGCGGCAGAACAACACTGCTGCATTTCAATCACACAAAGAATAGTTGTTTCTTCTACTGCATATTACCATGGAAACAAGGCCAACCACAACACCGAGGCCTTCCCAAATACAAAGAGAACTTTTGAGAGAATTGCAGAAGAGAAGAGGGTAGCAACAGCCACAACACCAAAGACAATCCATCACACATATCGACAGCAGCAGCCGTATTTGAAAGGATCTTGTAATGCCTAGGGGGTGAATAGGATCACTTAAAAATTCCTAAAAAACTTAGCAGCGGATCAGAGGCCGGATGAGCCGGCTGGGACTGGGTCACCCGAAATCAGGGTCATGTAATCCGACAACAGGAAAAGTATTAAGCGAAATACAAGATAAAACTGAAACTAATGATTCTACTTGAATCAAAAGCTTTACAAAGGTACTAGGAGCTCCCTGCAAAAATGATTAGTCAAGCAACCACACAAATATATAGATCGGGCCAAAACAAACTTCTAGGGTTAGAGGAAAATGAAGAACACAATGAGCACAAGAGACAAGTGATTTGTTTACCGAAGTTCATCTCCACTAAGAAGGCTACGGCTAGATGCACTTTCAGTATTGCCCAATTTACCATCAACTCAATTCAGGAAAAGTGCATGCTTCAACCCTCGAAGCATCGTACAAAAATCAACCTTTCCATCACACACAACCTACAACTGGCAACCCTCACAACCATACTACCCGCAATCTCAAGCTATCGAGCAACCATAGCCAATACAAATGAAAGAAATCCTAGTGTCGCCGCCCCATCTACCAATCAACATAGCAATTGCAGAGCCAAACAATGGGCAAAACAGCAACCCAAGGGCTCTTCCATCATTTAGAATGATAATGTCCATCGTTGGAGGATATTCGATGGAGTTCGAGAACAAGAGATAGAGAATAAAATATTACAGGTAAGTACACTCAATTATCAATGATGGCCCGATAATATGTCCAGATTGGGCAAAAGTTCTAATATCCTTCACAGAAGAATATCTCAAATTGAAATGAACATCACATAATGATGCAATGGTTGTGGAAGTAAATATAGCGGGATGGACCATTAGAAAGGTGTTGATAGATAATGGAAGCTCCGCTGACATCATATTCGCCAAGACATTCCGAGAAATGAATCTAAGTCCTCACATGCTGCAAGTTTCCACAACCTCTAAAATTTCCTGACCCTCGGGGATCAAAGGTAGATTCGCAGCCGCAAGTTCTTCCTCTGTCATTGGCCCAGCAGATCCAGCTCTCCATTCGCGCATCATCAACTCGGGAAAGACGTTCACATTACAGTGTGTTTTTTCGAGTAACTAAAGATGGACGTGGAACGGTCGGCCCACAGGTTCCACGATACCGCGTATGGGTCGATGGGGCGAGTCCGTTTAGCTCCATGGAGCACCATCCCCCGTCTTTACGAGTAGCAGTACACAGTGTTAGCTAGCTTGAATGATCATAGTTCGTATGCAAATATACTTAACTGTAATTCTCTTCTTCTTAATAGAAACGTGCTATGCACATTTTATAATTATATGCAAATTTGCAATGGCACTCAGCACAGGCAGACAAACATGGCCGATCTCGCTCTGCTGCAGGCTTCAGCTACATGTTTTAAGTTGCTAGCCTTTGTTTGCTTGGTTGCCCGCCTCCGATTGCCACACCAGTCACTGGCTGCAATAAAAAGCTGGGCTGGCGTTTGGACTCTGACTAACCTGCGAATTCCAGCCTCCAGGGGCCATATCCATTGATAGTTCAAAATAGTTACTACAATTTAATACAGGACAGGATAATAGATAGCCCCAGGAAATCATATCTTCCTTTGCATGTAATTTATTTGTTTTCACCATTTGATTATGGATTACATCATATCCCTTGTTTGTTATATTAGTTTAACTGAGCCTGTCTGGCAGCAAGAATGCAATGCAAGGACTACAGATTTGAGCAGGGAGAAACCAAGATGCCAAAACCGCAATGTGGGGGCAAGATTTAAACTGAACACTACCAAAACAAAATAGACTCATTATTCATCTTTGCTGTAACATCCACAAAACTGTAAATCGAATCATACATTTTCAATTCTATACAGAAGCTGAGAAGCAGCACGAGAAGAACACTAACCCTATAAAAACAAGGACCCTCGCCAAAAATGAGAAGACTATAGCTGACAGAAACCTCACCTCATGCACCTACACAATGAACTCTATTGCCTTCAACAAGCTAGACCCAAACCTTGTCATGTTGAGCACGATGTCCTGGGCGGACATATAGAACTCCCCAACCTTCTCCCATCCACTTTTCCTGATAGATTCTGGATCCTTGATTACCCTGTGGTTCCTACCATACTTCTCCAGTAACGTGCTCTCATCCGGACTGATGCTGTACAGCACATGTCTCAGGCCCATGTCCCTTGCAGGTGCACCGTATAATCCATCAGCCATGAACTCAATCCCATATGGTACAATGTGCACCACCACGGCACCTGACCGTAGGAACATCATGTTAGTCAAGCCTGCACCGTGAACACCCATGATTGCATCACAAGAGTCGACCAGCCGTACAAATTCATTAAGATTGGAGCCAATCCTCGGGTCTGCCTTCACCACCTCGAAACCAAACCAATCAAGTACCTGTAAAATATCAGGAGTATTCATGAATCTCCGTGTCTTGCTCCGGTCAATAAACATTATCCGGGGTTTCCTCTCAGGGTCATCTTTGTCAGCTCTGTATGGTATATCCACTTCGGGTGCAGGCAATCCATAGGATTCGCGGACAAACAAACGAAAACCCATCATCGTGTAGTTATGTGGCGTAGAGTTTGGATCAATACCAAGGTCCCGGTGGCTCCTAAGTCCAACAATGACATGTGGATAGCACCTGACCTGGTTGTCTGCATCAAAATCAATAATGTCGTGCTTTGTGAGGTGGTGAAAGACTGCTGCATACTTCTTGATGAACCAGGGCTTATTGTTGGTGATAAGTAGTTGAACATCTCGGTCAAACTGGTGGGCAGTAAGAAACAAAGGGAGAAGAACATCACTGATATCATGCCAGATATTCCCTGTAAACCCACCCAACGCAAAGACGATGGCCGGTATGGCATGCCTGGATGTGCAACTTGGCACCAGTTGGGAAGCATTCAGGGATTTGACAGTCACCTTCTTGATCCACGGAAGGCTTTTCCGGGACTGTGCTGGAATGGTCCACTCTTTGTCGTTGGAAATCTGGGACCGTGGGACATACATTACAGTAGATGAGTGGCCGATGGTGCGAGCATCACCACAAAGCTCACAGATGTCGTAGCGCTGGTTGGAGAGATCACAGATGGCTGTTCCAGTTCCAGGTGTGCAGCTCGTGTACTGAACCAAACCTATTAGTAAATAATATAAAATCACCAGTTTTAAATGTTAGTACTTGTCATCTGAAAAAAGTTGTGGTTTTTTTGTTTGGTCATTTGACAAACAATTGCAATTGTAATTGCTAGTGAAGAAACCATTTGGTTGCTACAGATCTAATCCATAAACAGCTTTAATGGTCATTAAATCACATCAGCAATATCAAACAGATTAATGTCTCAAAAACATCATGCAGTACTACTGTAAAAGACGACCAAATCAAACCAAAATGTACAGATTACTTGATTGGATGAAAACCTCCAGTGCAAAATACGTTTCATCTTTTTGAATGTGTGCAAACTTCTAAATCCTGATTAGTATTATAAGTCAAAATGCATAGAAGTCATACGAGATTACTATCAATAAGCTCAAACTCAAAAGTACTTCTATATGACTATAGATTTGTTTGATATATATTTAGATACAGAAATGTGAAAAAACTAAGGAAAGGACTGCGTCCACCCTAAACTATAAGAAAATAAAACTCAAGTTGGTACCATAGTATAAAATAAGATTTTACTCCGAAATAACTCAAAATGCAGCATCCTCTATGTGACGCGCACAAACAGTGGCATTGATCCCCACACCGAAAATTAGTAATAGATATTTAATAAGACAACTTTGAAGTTGGAGAAGGTAAGTTCGTGAAGCCACATACATTGCTTCATTAAAATAAAATAAAATTCATGCAAAAGGCATGTTTGAATGACATACTTTTCAAAGTATAAATAGATTAGGAAACACTGAATGCGCTATTGTTTATAGAAGTAGATCTAATTCCAAAGAACCAGCAAGGTTCTAGTGGGAGACTACTAGATGTATTTATGTATTTTGTTTCTTTCAATGAAGCACCATACCAATGTTTGAAAACAATAAATGCTCCTATTTTGCAGCACTATTGGATCTCTGCTGTCCTGTGAGCCATGATAGGTGAAGAATGAAGCTTGTGCTACACTTAGATTTTTTTTTAAAAAAAAAGGTAAACACAACTTCTGTTTTGCTTTGACAATTTTACAAAACAACCTCATAAAAAGTACATTTGGTTGTCAATCATGCTGTTTTTCTTCCACTCACTACTGACAGGTTAATTCGAAGGCTTTTGCTGTAGGCTGAGATTTTGAGAAGGCAACCTTTATACGAAAGATCTAAAGAAAACATAAATAAATGCAGCCATCATATTTAATCCTTAAGTAACTAAACTGTCAGCCTCATATAAATAAGCCTAGTTATATCTAAAGTGTGCTCCTATAGGTAGATATATATAAAGAAAATTGTTGCAATCTCATCCTCCAATTTTTAATACTAATGTAGCCATAACAATGGAACATGTTTAGTTTTTACAGCTATATTCCTTGAACAACTTTTGGCAGTGTGCAGCACAAGCATTCACGTGGACCACTAGTACGAATTATTAGCTGCTAAATGTAAGGAGTGTCTACAACAAATGCTAATTCCCTTATAGGCATCTACCCAGCAGTGTATCATAAGCATAGAAAGAAACAGGGCAATTAGAGTTCTATCTGTACAGTATTTGACAGGCTCTAGATGTGAATTCAAACAACAACAAAAAAGTATGGACAGTGTGACCTGCATTAGTAGCATCACCAAACTAATTCACAATGAGATCAGGGAGGCATACCAGATCCTCTTATGCTTCTTTCTCCTTGTGCCGGCACTACCTTTGCTGTCCCTCCTTCGCCCACTGTAAGTACATTTCACCAACTCACCAGATTCAGAACTTCAAATTAGCTAATTTCCTCAGGCTGGGACATGAAGCAGTAGGGTGAAGTAACAATGTCACACCAGAATTTCCAGCACCGAATTCTTGATCAGATGTCGCTGTTGCAAGATCCTCCTTGTTGGGAGATTCCCCGGTTTCTGCACATTGCAAACCAAACTATCAAATCCGACCAATCCCGTCCAGATTCCGAAACCCGAAGTCCGCCAGCTAAAAAGGAAAATATAAACCCTCCTACTTCGAGAATCCTAATCCTTCCCGATCATGAGCATAAACAAGAATAAAAAAATCCTGTGAAGCCACATAAATTCGATCTATTTTTCTTGACGTACCTGTATGTTCCAACGCATCGCCGCGCACTGGCCGGAGGGCGTTAAACTGTGAGGAGGCTACGAGTCCCAACAAACATCTAGTAAGAACGCACATACACATTCGGTGATAGGGGAAGAAGAAATCAACAGAACAAATATTCGTTTAGCTGAGAAACCATGGAAAGCTCACCGTTTGCATCCTGCGCGAACAGGTCGGAGAAGACGAAGAGAGCGAGGACGACCGCGACGAGGACTGCAGCAAACAGCACGCCGAACCGGCGACGGCAGATGCGCTGCTTCACCATGCCCCTGGCCGCCTTGGGCGACCCCATGCCGCCGCTGTTTTACCTCGCCTGTCGCCCCCCTCGCTATGCTAGTTAACTCGAAGTTCTGTTCTATTTTTTTAAGCCGCTCTGTTCTATTGGATCATACCATTCGCCCCCTCACTATGCTAGTCAACTCGAAGCTCTGTTCTATTTTTATTAAAAGCCGTTCTGCTCTATTTATGAAAATTTGGATCGTAACATTAAAAGATACCATAATTTAGATATATATCATATCATTATTAAATTAATGACATTTGAAGTTCATATGAGTCAATAACAACATGGTCAATGATATATATTTAACTTTAAGATCTTTTAATGATATGAATTCAATTATTCTTTCTATTTATGATTTTGGAACATGATCCTCTGCAGTGAGATTTTCATAACGTCCGAACGAAACCAGCACTTCAGATCGGGCTGCTTCGCTACTACTATTCTTTTACATATATGACTTTTAAGCAAGAACTACCTGTTTTATCCTAAACATTATATATATATATATATATATATATATATATATATATATATATATATATATATATATATAAGACACACACACATGTGCTAATCTACACTCTAGGTGTAGAATACTATTCTACACCCAAGCACCCAAATGAGCCCAACCCACCCACCATCCAGCACACCCGCGCGCCGTTAACCGACCTGACCCGCTAACAGGACCCCACTGTCCACCCATCCCGAATCCTGATTCTCCCCCCGAGCTTCTCAAGCGGCGGCAGCGATTAGGGGCGGCGTCAGAACAACGGGCAAGGATCTCCGATGGCAGCCGCGCGGAGCTCTCAAACGGAATGTCGTGCTCTCCACCCTCCCCTCCGCGAGCCCCTTCAGGCTCCCTGTCCCTTCGTCAGGGGGCAGCTCGGAGTCGGCGCGTGGGAGGCTGCAATGGTGCGTCACCGGGAAGGGTCAGCCTAGGAGCACGAGGGGTCTCGCTGATGCTCCGCGCGCGCATATGGGTGAGCATCCCCTCCCGCATTGTTGTGTTCCGAGGCTTCCATGGATGTGCTAGGTTTTTTATTTTTGGCTAGATTTTTCTTCAAATCAGGATGACGGTGGCACAGTGATCACTTGGTCATGAACATGAGCAGCAAAATAGGAGCAACAACGTGAAATCTAGGTGAGCCCCGTGCCCCTCCGCACACCTTCCACACTTCCCAGTTCTTCCAATTTTTGTTATTTGTGCAACAAGTTCTTCCAATTTTTGTTATTTGTGCAATTTGTGTTATCTCTGGAATGTTTGTAGTTTATTTTTCATAATCCTGCAGTAGTGTAGTGTTCAATGCCTTCTTTATTCAGTAACACATTCGGTACTTCAGTAATACAATATTTTTTCCTCAACATAGACAATTCTTTGCACACTTAGTAATGGGCAAAAGATCGCTATAATGTTACTCGGCTTCTTAGAAACGATCCAACAAAAAGCTACATAATGTTACTAAGTAGACTTGAGCAAGGGCTTGTTTAGTATCATTGATCATTAGAAATTATTCTCCCTTCAGTAATAGCACCTAGATGTGTTCTGTTCAGTAGCATTGTACTGAGCAATAGCATCAATTCTTTTTTTGTTCAGTAATTATGATTTCTTTAGTTCAGTATGACATCTTCTATTTTTAGCACTACAATTGTGAAGAGTATCTTGGCCCTCTAAGTGGGTTTTGGTGATTTAATGACACACACCTAAGTAGCTAATGATTTATCTAGTCCATGAGTAGGTATTAAAATTATGTATGGCATCAAGTACAGTTCGTTGACTATGCAAAAAGGAAAGTGGTGCTCTAAAGGATTCCTAAGAAGGCTTATTTATTTTACACTTTTGAATTTGAGTCCTAGGAATGCCGTACTATCAAGAGGGACATGAATTATGTCTTCCAAGAGTCGAACATGTGCTCTAGTTGCTAAAACAAAACCTATGAGAGACACCTTCGCACCAACACGTTCACGGGGATCTTTTCTTGGGTGCTGACCTTGGAAGGCCGGAATATCCGGGTTCACCCCGGAGTCTCCGGACTTCCCGGAGTTTCCGGGTTTACCCCGGATACTCCGGGTCTTAAAGCGTCAACAGTATATTCTGGGTGAGGGGGTATAAAGGCCCCCTCCACCCCTTCTTTACTCCTCTCTCCTGCCATTTCGACCTGAACTTCAACAGACCTCATTTACCCCCCTACACTCCCTTTGGCTCAAGTTTGGTGAAATTTGTTGTGGGGATTTAAGAGGGTTTGAGAGCAAGAGCTTGGAGAGTGCCAGTGAGCTGATTTCCCATCTCTAGAGCACCTCATTCTTCGCTTGGTTGGCAAAATTCGTGTTTGTTACTCTTGGAGCCTTGAGCTCCTAGCCGGCTAGGCGTTGCCTTGGAGCATCCAAAGATTGTAGCTGCACAAGAAAGTTTGTATCACCCCGATTTTGAGTAAGTAACTCTAGCTTGATCTTTGTGGTCGTTAGAGGGAGGAAAGTGACCTAGGTGTAAAGGTCCACCCTTCGTGGGTACCTCAACGGAGACGTAGACCTCAAGGTGTGAGGTTGAACTCCGGTAACAAATCTGTGTGTCTCTTGTGCTTGTTCATCTTGTTGCATGCTTGTTTCTATCTTGAGCACATATCTAGGGTTTGGTGCCGATCTACCTCGTGGTGAGGTTCCTACAAGATTGGAATGGATAAATAGACTTGTCTCATCTCAGTGCATAACCTATTTTCATAGATCTACATTTGAGCAAGTTTAATTTCTATCGAATTTGATTCCCCCTGACAGGCCGGATTATCCGGACATTTTCCCGGATTTCCCGGAGTATCCGGAAAAATATCTAGAAACTCCGGACCTGTATTTGACAGCTGTAAAAAGTTTGTAATTTTCAGGTTCAACTATTCACCCCCTCTAGTCGACATCTTGATCCTTTCAAATTGTCACTGTATTATTGCCTCTTTCTTCAGTAATTTAATATTCTCTTAGTTATATCAGTAGTTTGTTGCATTAGCTCTTTTTTTTTAGTAATCTATTTTGTGTTCAGTACGGAAGTGCCTTGCACCTAGTTGGTTTTTTCTGTGTTGTTACCAAACTACTTGCTAAACATCATTTTTAGGTTTTCTGTAGCTCCACCATTCATTACTGAATGTCATTTCGAGGCTTCAAGAAATTCATTGTTTATTACCGAATATCATTTTTTCAGGCTTTAGTATTCTAGAAGTCATGCTCCACTAGAATGGACTAAATCACAACTCTTGTCGGATATAGTTAGATTCTGCCGGTAACATATTTGGTATGTCATCGCTGTTAGTATTTCAGTAATTTTCTAGTTCAATAGTACATTTGTTCAATGGCATGTTACTTTATATTAGTAAAATGTTGGCATTCCAGTTTTTCCCCAACAATATCACGAACATTGATGTGGATTCACCAATGTGTTCAGTAACATTTACCTTTCAGTGATTGTAATATGTATGTGCTGATCGGGCCCCTCACGCGTCTGCTTATTGGATCTGATAGGGCACAATTTCTTTACAACAAGTGCAATGTCAAAAGGCCCTTTCCTACTGAGATTGAAGAACCAGCTCCTGTCAATTGTGTACATGGCGCCGCTTGCTAATTCTTTTGCCAAGTGCAGGAGCAGCAGCCGCAAGTACAAAGCTTTAGGAGATGGCTCCAACAAGTGAATAATAAGCACAAACAGGGTCCACAGACCATGTTGACTTTTTTTGCACACCATAGGGTGTTTGTGCCTGCTTTTTTTATTATGTAACTGAAAACATATGTATACGCTATATACATGCATTACTGTCTTCTTTTGGATTTAGTAATTCAGTTCTTGGTTTAGTTGGTATTTTATTTTGTAGACCCAATAGTCCATAGAAGTCTTCAGTATCTTTAGTTATACTGAGAAATGTGATGTGTGATAACAAAATTCCAATTACTGAACCATATTCAATAATATACTTGCTTTTTGTGTGTGTATATACTTTCTTGTTTTTGTGTGTGTGTATGTACAGTAACACCAATGCGCTTGGTAATTCCGTCTGTTAACTTTTCCCAGTAATGTAACATTAGTAGCTCAGCAAATTCTAATGTTTTGTTCAGTAATATATGCACAGTAATATATACCCACTAATACACCAATATATGATCAATAATATATGTTCGGTAATATATACTCTGTACTACGTCAACATATGTTCAGTAATATATGCTCAGTGATACAACATATGTTTAGTAATTTCACGAACCTTCTATCCTTCAGTAATTTGAGACATATTGTTAGGTAGTCGATCTTACGGTTTTAGTAATAATTATTCTTCTTATTCAGTAATTTTTCCTTATCATCAGTTTTGATGGTTCACGAATCCCCTATGTTAAGTAATCATTTGTTCAGTAATCTTTTTGTTCAGTAATCATTTGTTTAATAATATAAGTTTTTTAAAAAATCAATTGTTCAGTAATCTTTTTCAAAATCATTCCGTTTAGCAATCTTTTGTTCAGTAATTTTTTCAATAATCTACTTCTAAAAATCATTTGTTCAGTAATCATTTTATGGGATTCAGTAATAGATCATCTCATCAGCTTTAGTAGTTGATCAAGTTCAATAATGCATCCAAACAGCTTCAGTAACCACTGCTTTTGAATTTAGCAGTAGATCTCATCAACTTCAGTAATCACTCCTTAAGTAATCCTCATTTTCAGAACATGCACATGCATCAGAATTGGACAGTTGGATCTATGCATGTTCCTCATGTAATTTTGTAATCCAGCAATACGGGGATTCAATAATTATGTAATTAGAACCTTGTGTCTCAGTAATTTGGTAATCCAGTAATTTAGTGATTCAATACTTCTCTTTTATTTTCATTTTTAGTGTACCCTCAATAATTTCTTAACATCATAGAAGGTCCAATTTTGCATCCAAATCATTGCTGACCAACAAGAGATGAACATTTATTCTTGAACCCATTCAAAATATTTTTGATCAGTAATTTCATTATTGGGGTTCCGTAATAATGTTTGCAAACCCACATTACTCTATAGAAATTTCATCTGGATAGGCAATTTCTGGAAGTCAGCATCTTTTCATTACTGAACAAGGGCAAAGGTGCCAGTACATCATAGCTGAACAAGGTAGAACATCAGGGGCATTTTGATTTTTTTCTCCCAAAGCATCACACTAATCCCAAACAATTACAGAGATAGACTACCTTCTTACTAGATCATTGTCACATTCCACTTGCAAATCATAGCAGGCCACACTGGGTTTTTGTTGGAGCAGCAAGAGTAATTGATCTTTTCATCCCTTGCATTTAGTAATAGAGCATCCCATCAGCTTCAGGCTTCAACTAAAATTGTATTGGTTCATCAATTATTTCAGAATTACATATCATGGATTTACTACTTAATCAAATATGATAGATTGCTGAACTTAATTACTAAAAAGGCATTGTACTAAATGTGCAATGTCAATAGTTGAAGAGTTGAACCCCCAGAATTGTATACTTTCAAACTAATAAAAAACGAGAATTACTGAACTATAGTCAATTTCTTACAGAATACATGCTACTGCACCTTGCTCATGCACCTTGCCGGGTTGGGTTGGGGACCGGTGTGGGAATAGATGCCGGGTTGGGGAGGCTGCGGAACCGGGGAATAATAACGGGTCGGAGGAAACTGTGGTGGGATCTGGTTGGTTATGGTGTAGAATAGGATTATACACCTAGGGTGTAGAATAGCACTACCGTATATGTATGTATGTATGTATGTATGTATGTATGTATGTATGTATGTATGTATGTATGTATGTATGTATGTATGTATGTATGTATGTATGTATGTATGTATGTATGTATGTATGTATGTATGTATGTATGTACGTATGTATGTATGTACGTACGTATGTACGTACGTATACGTACGTACGGGTTAGTAACATTTAGGCAACAATCCGTTTTTCTTCGAAATTCCAAGCCCAAATTTTATAGGAGTAAAAATGCATGGATGATCATTATAGTTGCTAGCGTGTTTCAATTTGGTCATTGCATTTAAGAAAGTGTAAATCACGGTCATTGAGGTTGCTTGACTTGATCAATACAATCATTAGCCCCCTAGATATACATTAGCTATACATATTTGATCATATTTGTATGACATAACGTCCAACATAGCATGACAAAAAAATTATTTATATTTTAAAAAACACAAGAATAATTAACTATGACATTGAATGAGTCAACACGATCACCTAGGACATCAAGTATCACATCCAATTTATATTAGAAGAACAAACTTTGCAATTGAGGTAACATGAAAAACTCAAATAGTGTTTAAAGTATATAGGATAGTTGTACAGATAGCTCAAACACATGCAATCTTCCATCACCAAAATGCATAGCAAATAACGGTCTAATGAATGAGGGCTATGAACTATTGTAGATGGGAAAAATCAGGATAATGGGACACATCCAAATTTCCCAAATGAAAAATATAACTAGAAAGAAAATCTGTGATTTTACACATGGTGGACCTTTAGTTATTAGTCAAATATATGCCACATCATCCAAATACGTACAACTAATCAGTCAATGACCGTATTGCTGCACACGACTGAGTCTAATGACTGTGGTTTACACTTTCTTAAATATAATGGCCAAATTGAAACATGCTAACAATTACAATGGTCATCCATGTATTTTAGTCATTTTATAGCTTAATTAAACCAACTTCCTAAATTAGTGATGATGTTGAACTACATGGACACAAATATTTAGGGAATGCCAACGTGCAATCCTAGCTCTGCCACTACTTAACCTCCCTTTTTATGATTTATGAATAAACTAAAGGATGTAGGACAAAAGTTTGCACCTATACCATTATTGTCAGATGGTGAGATCTAGATAGCCCAAGGGGGTGTTAATCCCTGTGGTTTAGTTGTTCGGCGAGGTGGAATCTAAGGCTAAGAACTCGAAGGTTGCGCACGAGCACACGGAACACAGAGAACACGATGACTTTATACTGGTTCGGGTCTCCGGAGAGTAAAACTCTACATCCAGTTGTTGGTGTAGATTGCTTGAGGATTGCATATTCGTACAAGGGTCGCCTTGCCCGCCTTATATTGGCCAGCGGATGAGATCGGTTCCCAGACTCTTGGTCGGTTATGACCTGGAGACCTAAATCTATATTACAACTCTTGCCATATCTATCGATCGGCTTAGTCAGAATCCACCGATGCCTTGTCTTGCACGCCAAGTATTGAGGTCATTCTGGGGAATCTTCTAGAAGGTCTTCAGGAGGTCGTGTGGGCCGCCAACTAGGTCAGTTGGGCCCACTGACAGGTCGGCGGGTCTTCTGATAGGCCAGACCCACTTGTCGGGGACGGCCGTGCGCCTGGTCGGTGGGGACCCAGGGGTACCATGTCTCACAAGCCCCCGAGCGAGGTGTAGGCGCAACGACCTTAGAAAGGTCATGACGAAGTTGTAGAGCTATAGACATGTCAAATAGCATGCACGTCGATCCAAAAGAAAAACGAACAAGTTAGCTTAGCAGCCGGCATGTTTGTAGTCTTGCCAAACGAAGGGAGGTCGAGTGACGACCTATAGGTAGCAGGCTTCCCATAGATCGAAACGACGATGAAAAAATTCAGAGGGCATCAATGATGCACTCATAGAGTAGTATCCGAGCATCATGGTGGGCAGGATGGCCGGTATGATGATCCAAAAGAAATGGAAGTGAAAGTAGGTCGAGGAACGACGTGATGAGAAATGGGTTTCCCAACAGGTTGGTACGACGAAGAAATCAAGAGGGCGTCAAAGACACACTCATAGAGTAGTCCCCGAGCATTGAAGCAGGCAACGTGGCTGGTTTGATGCTCAAAATATAGAAGAAAACTGAGTCATGGTCTTGATCGAACGAAATGTAGAGACACCCAGATCTCCTAGCATAGCTGCAAGGAGTCTGGCAGGGCCGACCTCAAGGAGGCTTGCAGGCGTACCGATCTCAAAGAAGCCTCAAATCGACGATGTACAATATCTGAGGATACCTAGTAGGATATTGAAATGTGCATCACATGAAGAAGTCTTCTGTAGTGGTCGAAACGATCATCGATGAAGCTAGTGAAACAATATTGGTCTTGAACGTATGAAGTGTAGAGACATCCAAATATCCTGCATAGCTGCAAGGAGTCTGGCAGAGCCACCCGAGGCATGCCGACCTCAGGAAGGTCTCATATCAAGAAACGCCCAAGCACCCGGAAGTACTTGGCAGGGCCATTAGGCGCGCACCCCATAGGGAGACCTTCATTCCCGACGTAGAATATTGGGTGTCCAGAGCAGGCTGGCGGGGCTATAAGAGCACACCGACCTCGGAAGGTCACGCATCTGAGACGCCCAACTGGGTTGGGAGGGTTGTAGACATAACGAGGTATTGCAAGACCTAGGTATTATGGCACGCCGACCTCAAGGAGGCTATTTTGGTGCCCAGATGACCAACATAGCTGTTAGCCATCCAGCAGAGCCATGGTACTGAGGTATTGATGACCTCGACAATAGGCACACCGACCACAGGGGCCCGCGAAATCGTAGTTGTAAAGCTTCTGATCTCCAGGCGCCCAGACGGATCTAGCAGAGCAGCGAGGCATGCCTACCCCAGAAGGTATTCAATCGAACCTACGACCATTCTGCTCAGGAAAAAGAAATATAGGCTGATTGGAATAGGTCCGTTTACGTGCAGAGACATAGCGGGTACACCAGGACGCAGAGCCTAGCGGGTGCAAAAAAAGACATCAGGTCGTAGAAGAAGGTCATGGAGTCATCGTCATATAAAGCTTAGTTAGGCGCTGGGCCCTCTGACAAAGAGTCAGGTTTTGTCTTGTTCCACAGACTGCAGGGTCACGGGTCAACAATGGTCGGAGATTCTCTTACCACCTAGAAAATGACAAACTGCCCACAAATCAAGGGGGGTACTGTAGCCATGTGATTCTGCGGCGGGCTCAGGCATCAATGATGCGCTAGGACAAAAGACGTTGCGAGACAGGGTTAAAGTCATCACCTTTAATCATACACATGTTTGCATGGCTTCTAGACCACGTGGTGATAGTGTGATCACTCAGCCACCTACCCGAGGTCTGGCTTTGGCTATAAATAGCACCGTGAGGCTGAAGGAGGCAAGCACCGAACATTGTTGAGCTATGAAGCCGCAGGGTAGTTTTGAGGCCATGCCATGGGCATGTGTCCGTCCACTAGATTGTAGAATGCTATATTGTTAGAAGCTTTGGAGCTAGGAAAACTCTTGTGAAATGTAGGCAGCACACCTATTCTTTGTACCGTACCTCTGGGAGGTATCAAGGAGAGTTTGGAGGTGATGATGTAGAGGCTCGAGGTGCAGCTGCACGTCGCTGGTGAGCATTGGGTGCTCGTTGGAGGCTGGCGTCCCGCGTCGAAGGGCAAGCTTGTGTCGGCATTCCAAAGTCTGGCACAGATCATGCCCTACTACGTGCAGCGTCGTACATATGTCTCCTGCAAGGCGCCATCAAGGTCCTGACGCTAGGAGAAATCTTGCGATGTGCTCTGCTATAGCAAAGTAGGTCGCATAGATTAATCGAAGTAGACCAGATCTTCTAGTATGTTTGTATTTTTGTGCTGGGTTCTGGATCCAATAAGGTCGCAGACGACTTGTGTACCTTCGGACGACCCGTGTAATGTTCGCTCTCTTCTGTCATGTATTTGGTCGTTTTGACAAAATTATTTGTCAAAGACCTAAATTGATATGATTCAGGGCTTATCGACCTTGTGAAGATCGAAATGATGTTATCAGGATGACCTGATAACTTTGTTGTTCCTGACGACGTAGACCCGGAGGTCAGGTCACTGCTCTATCCGTTGTCGTAAAATCCGACGCGATCAGCTCGCGAGATTATCGGCACAGAGTCGTTGCAGTGAGCTCCGTACGGCAAAAGGAGCCGCAACGGGCGGACCCGGCGGGACCCGTATAAATAGACCACCAAGGGTCACAGTTGACCACACTCTTCATCTTCCTCCTTCCGTCGCCATCACCACCGCAGCCACCGCGCCTTAGCCGCCACGGTCTCGCGTCCGCTCTCCGCGCAAACCTCTCCAATCTGTCGCCAGCTCTAGCCATCCGCGTGCTAGCGCCACCATCCACGCCTTGCGCTGCTACGCATGCGCATCAAAACCCTAGTCTCCTTTAGATCCAGATCCAGTCCGAGTCGAGGAATGGCGGCGTCGGCTCTTCCAATCCCGGATCCGCGAACGGTATGGGTGTCGTCGACGGTGACGGAGGCGAAGATCCAAGCCCTGGTGGACCGCGGGCTTCTGAGGCCGAAGGTGGAGGTGGAGTGGAAGGCAGCGGCGGGGGTGGAGTTCGCGACCAAAGACGTGAAGGAACAGGTCATCTTCACGTCCTTCTTTGAGCGTGGCTTCAACATCCCCGCTGGGGATTTCTTCTGAGGTCTCCTCTTTTACTACAAATTGGAGCTGGTACATCTCGTCCCCAACTCTATCACTGTAGTGTCAACGTTTATTCATTTTTGTGAGGCGTATCTGCGGATATCGCCTCACTTTCTTCTTTGGAGGCACCTGTTATGTGTGAAGTCTACCGACAAGCGTGCTGGCCCTATAGGGGCTGTTATGTTTTGCTTGAGGTTGGGCCTCAAGTCCGAGTGGATTGACACTGATCTTCCCGATAACACCGCTGGGTGGTGGTCGGAGTAGTTTTACATCGCCGACCAGTTACCGACGCTGCCGAAGCGCACTGGTCACAAGCCTGTGAAGATTCCAGAGTGGGACCTGGGGCTGTCTTCACGCGAAGCCGATGACATCAAGGAGATTCTTGCACTGGTCGAGGATCTCAAGAAAAGAGGTGTTACGGGGGGCTTTGTCGCTAGGTCATTTTGCCGATGTCTGATGTGACCGATCAAGGACTGGGTGCACCCTACGAGTACTGGGGGCAATCGGACCCCACCCACGAAGTCAACCGCAAGGTCTCCAAGGAGGGGATGGTAGCAAGGGTATCGCAGATCTACGCCGGGAAGGCGCGGATCAAGAAGTGTCCGAAGGTGTACTCGCTGAACCGGTAAACTGACGCACTGAGTCCTGAGACTGATCAGGTCATTTCGCTCTGTTTATTAGTTTACGTCGTAACTCTTGTGGTCTTCGTCTGTTGCATGACCGTGAAAGGTAGTTTTGGTTCCCAGCACCTCTTCGTGAAGGTGAGGAACCTCGGCAGAAGCTGAGGTTGGATAAGTATCAACTGCCAGCAGCTGGGCTGCTGGAGAACTATGAGTCTGACTCGTCTGTGGAGGCGGACGAAGACAACGACCCTGAGGTCAGTGATGACACCGGGACGCGCCCGGAGGCAAGTAGTGCCATGAAGCCCAGGCACAAGACCAAGGCGGCTGCGGCAAAGCAGTCAGCCTCAATGGCTGCTGCGAAGGACGTACAATCGAAGACTGCCAAGCTTGAGGCGGAGAAGAAGAAGAAGAGGAAGAGGAAGACGAGTCCTCCGCCAACGGTTGAGACACCAGTAATTCCAACACCTTCGTCCAGGGAGGTCGAATCTGATGAAGAAGAAGATGATGAAGCCACCGATGATCCACCAGTCGTTGAAGAACGCACGGCGAGGAGGTCGTTGAGCCCCGCGGCCAAAAGGCAGCGGGGGTTGGGGCAGAAGGCGACGGAGGATGACCTCCGTCAAGGGTTGGAGGCGCAGTGAGCTGCTGCTACTGCACAGGTGATCAAGGCACGTACTTTTAGGTCGAAACTTCGTGCACCAGCTACTGTGAGGTATGGTCGTAAGACCGAAGGTCTTTTTGGTTGATTACTTGCTGTTGTTTGCTTTATCACGATGTTTTCTGCAGGTCGGTTGTGGAGTCCCAGCGTGACCTGGGTGCCCAAGCTTCACCTTCGCGTACGAGGTCACCTGACCATGAGGTCGTGACACACACACTGGATGATGACGCGAGGACGGCGACTCCACCGGCCGCTGCTGATACGAGGATGGCGACTCTGTTGCCCGCTGCAGATGCTGGAGCACAGGGCTCTGTTGGTGGCGTCGGAGCGTCGACCTCTCCTCCGGTCATCGACGTAGATCCCATCAACGTGATGCCTAGTGGGATGGATCAAGACCTGATCGGGGACCCGTTGCAAATTGAGTAGACACTGAAGGATCCGAGGACGTCTAGCACGTAGGTACTGTCAGATGGTGAGATCTGGACAACCCACGAGGGTGTTATTCCCAGTGGTTTAGTTGTTCGGTGGGGCAGAATCTAAGGCTAAGAACCCGAAGGTCGCACACGAGTACGCGGAACACAGAGAACACGACGAGTTTATACTGGTTCGGGCCTCCGGAGAGTAAAACCCTACGTCCAGTTCTTCGGTTTGTATTGCTTGGGGATTGCAGGATTGGTCGGATACACAAGGGGTCGCCTCGTCCGCCTTATATTGGCCAGCGGACGAGGTCGGTTCCCAGACTCCTTGTCGGTTACTACCAGGAGACCTAAGTCTATGTGTCGGGGACAGCCCTAGGGGTCCCCTTAAACAATGGGGAAAACCTCACTTAAAACCCGCAACGAAACCAAAACACGTTAAGCCTAACCATGCAGGTGCCTAACCATGCAGGACACGGCCCACGCCGCAGGGACCCCGACGGCCCACCAAGGCGGCCCTCTTAGAGATCTCCTCGAGAAGGCTCCGCCTTGCTCGAGGACACGCGCCCCCCTCGGGCAGGCTTCGCCCCGATCGAGGGGTAGCACTTCCCTCGAGTGGGTTCCGCCTCGCTCGAGGGCTCGCTCCCCCTCGGGCGGGTTCCGCCTCGCTCGAGGGCGCGTCCCGCCCTCGGCGGGGACCGCCACGCTCGAGGGCGCCCCTCACGTGTGTGCCGGCCCCCCGTACACGGGCATTTAATGCCCCGACACGGGCGGGACGGCGCCATCATGCGCCGGGGCTCGCACCCGGTGCCGCCGCACCAACTCCCCGGGGAGGAGCCCATCCCCGCCGCCGTGGGGAAGGGGCGTGCGGCGCGGCGGTGTCGGTCCCGTGACACCGTGCGCACGCTCCCGATGACGGCTAACGCGCGCGAGCCCTCGAAAGGGGGCCGGCGCACCCTCGATTCACTTTCTTGTGACCCTACGGGGGTTGGGTGGAGGCGCTAGGCCGGTGGACCGCCATCCCCGCGCGCGTAACGGCGTGGCCGCCGTACCCGCGCGTGCAGGAGCACGCCTGACGCTGTAGCAACAACTCCAGGCCTGTGAAGCGCGTCGGGAAGGAACGCCGTTCTGCCAACTCCTGTACTCCGTACAGGCCTGCGTCAGCACCTCCCTCGAGCCTATCAGAGGACATCACCGCCATCCGCTGCTCTCCTACCCTCGAACTGCCATGATGACCAGATCGCTGCAAGGATCGCCCGGACGGCCGCCCACTCTACAGCATAGCACGTCGCACTTCCCCACGTAGCTAGGTAGCGCGGCGCGCATGTAAACCGCCTCCCCCTTGATCTATAAAAGGGGGAGCGAACCCCCCAGCCGCAAGGGACGGAAGATAGCAGACGACAGAGCCTTTCACACACACCACGTACTCACTCCCCAACTCTCCCACAACATCTCCAGCCAGGGACTTGGAAGCCTTGCTTCCTCTCCCGCCTTGCTTGTAGCCGCCCCACTACAGGCACCCCCGGTGCTAAGTAATATAGTGCCTCGAGCACGCGACTGCTGGACGTACGGCCCCCTTGGCCGGAACCAGGATAAAACCTTGTGTCACTTGTTACTTAGCATCGACCATTGAGGGATAGACCTCGACGCTTTCTACTGGTTAGTGTCGGGACCATATTCCGCACCGACAGTTGGCGCCCACCGTGGGGCAAGCGAGCGCCTAAGGTCATTTCGCCAACTCCCTCCATGGTGATCCGCACTGAGTACCGTGGTACACGCTCCGCATGGGTAGCTCGGACCCCCCTCCCGGCCCGGGTTCGAAATCCGCTTCGGGGGACCCGAACTTTCGGGCCACGGGGGAACGACTATCTCATGCGCCTCACCAACCGTGAGGAACTCCGCGCGCGGCGCCGGGGCCGAGGTCCGCCGGGCCCCCGCCGCACGCACGACTCCGACGCAGGCGCGCCGCGGGCACGGATGCCGCGGGTCCATCGACGCCACGACGCCGTCGTCGCTCGGGGCCGAGCGCTCGCGCCGGGGCGCGGTCCCGGCGGCGGCGGGCCGAGCGCGCCGCCACTCAAAGTGGCGCGCCCACCGTCACGACAACCGCCACCGCCCCAGCGGGACCACGCGCGGTCTCCGGACCGCGCATCCCCATTGGGCTGCGTGGTGCTACGTCGGCCTACAACGCCAACGTCAACACCACGATGCGCAGGGTTCCACCTGGCCGCCACGTCTTCGTCGCCAGGGGTCCCGGCGCCTCAGCAGGAGACGAATCGTCCCTGGGCTCCGTCGACACGTTACCACGCGCCAACCGCCACGGGTACGCGGAGTGGGACTTCTCCGGCGTACCCGACCCGGTTGTGTTCGGCGTTTCCTAGACGCCGCGGACTGCGGTTCGGCTACTCCGACGACTCCCGGCAAGGGAGCTACGACCCCGCGCGGGAGTGCTACGCCGTCATCACCAACGACCGGCCAATGCCGCCGGTGCGGCGGCGCCGGGAGACGGGGGAAGTCACCCCCGCCCCCGGGGATCGCCGCGCGTATGGCCGCGGGGCCAAGCGCTCTCGCCGGGGCCGACGCCGACGCACGGCGGCCCCAAGCCCGCGAGCTCGAAGCCAAGCTGGCGGGAAGAGTACCGAACGGTGCGGGCGCTCCGCGCCTCAATGGCGGGGGGAGGCCTCCGCGCGCGGCGAACGCGCACGGGAGGCCGGGCCGACGGGGTTCGCGACCGCATCAACACCGTCCCCAACGTAGACAACGCGGACGCACCGCCGCGAGCGAGCCAAAAGCTCATCGCCGCCGCAACGCGGCCGCGAGCCATGCCGGCACCCTCGACCCTCGAGGCTCGAGACCCGCTCGGTGACGTGGCCGCCAAGGGCGCGCGGTGGCGGCCGGCCGAGGGCCGCCGGCCCGAGCCTCGCCCTCCTCCACGGCGCGGCAGGTCTCGAGGGCCGCATCGTGCAGCTCCCGCAGCTCCTGCTCGGAGGAGTTGTAGGAAGCCTGCAGCGCCTCGGCCCGCTCAGCCGCGTGCCCCAGGGCGGTGCGAAAGCCTGGAATCACCAAGACGAGAAAGAAATCAGAAAGGGGGACGCGAGTCCTCAAACGGAAAAACCAACAAGGCAAGAGTCAAACAGTGGTTCACCTTCGACCTGCTTCCTCTCCATCTCGAGGGCGCGGCGCTCGGCCTCGACCGCCAGCTCGAGGCGCTTGACGGCCTCGCTGCGCTCCCGGAGGGCCATCTCTCGGTTCGCGCTCGCAATGCGAGCACGATGACATCGCCCTCGGCCTTGGAGAGCACGGCGTCCCGATCCGCCAAGGTCTTTCGCGACACCTCGTGGGCGGCGCGCTCTTGCTCCGGCGGCGCACGGGCGTCGACGAGGGCGGCTGCTCCCGCCGGAGCCGCCCCTCGGCCCCTTGGCGGGCGGTGCGCTCCTCGCCGGAGCTGCTCCTCGGCGGCCACGAGGGCCGCGGCCTTGGCGTCAAGGGCGGCCTTCGGGTCGTCGGCCTCCTTGGCGCGCTGCTCCCGGCCCGCGCGCCCGCTCCTCGGCCGGCGGCCCCGGTTGCGCTGCGCCCCCTCGAGCGACGTGCAGAGCTCCCGGGCCTCGCCATGAATGTTGGCCACCTCCGCCTCCCAGTTGGCGGCCAGCGTCCGCGTCTTCTCCAAATCCGAGCGCGCATGCCACAGCGCCTCATCACGATCGATGAGGGCTGCGCGGATCCGCTCGAGGCTCGAGCGACGCGCCGTGTCCTGCCTCGAGCTCTCGGGGAGCTCGTCAGGCCAGGCCAGGGCCCGGTACGCCAGCCAATTGTCCGGCGTCCTAAGGGCGTCAGCAAGCGCGTCGAAAGCTCTGCACCGCTCCCGGAGCTGGTGGACCTCGGCGTTCACCCGGTCGAAGGCGTCGTACTTGTCGTGGGCGCGACGCTCGAGCTCCTACTAACCACAGAATCAAAACCCATAAGTGCCAAGACACGAAGGCAGCACACACAAACGAAAGAAAGAAGAGAATGAGCAGCCACGGCTTACCTGGAAGACGAGCCATGCCGGGCCGCCATGGACTGCGGCGCCTCGTTCGGCGCGTGGTTGAGTGTGGCGCCGTGGCTCGGAGCTCGCCCCGAGCTCCTGCCCCCCCCGGCGTCGGCAAACGCGAGGGGGGATCGTCGACGGCTCCCTCCACACGGGCGGGGGCGGCCGGCGTGGGAGGACGAGGCCTCGGCGCCGTGTCCTCGACCCCCACCACCATGTGACCCCCGTGCCGCCTCACGAGGGCCCCCTTACGGGGCTCGGGGGAGTCGTGGGCCAGCCGGCCCACCGGTCCCCACCCGGGCGGCGGGGAGTCGTCGAGACCTCCACCACCTGCGCGGATCGCCGGCGGGCGCCGCCGCTTGTGCCGCCTCCACCGGCGCCTCCCTTGCGCCTCCGCGGCCGCGGCGCGCCGGCGCGGCGCCGCGGCCACCACCTGCGGCGCGTGCCGCCGCGTTCACGGGGCGGCGCCACGGGTTGCGCCGCTCGCGTCTCCCTCTGCCCCGGCCGCGCGGGGCCGCGCCTCCGCGGCCGGCGACCCTCGCGGGCCCGCACCTCCACCACGGCCGCCGCCGCGCCTCGCGTCCCCACGACGGGCGGCCGCCGCTCCTCGGCCGCGCCGGCTCCGCCGTGGCGGGGCGATCGCGGCCCGAAGCCTCGAGGCCTCCGCGGGACCTCGCGGGCTCTCGCCCGCCGCCGCCGTGCTCGCCCCCGCCCGTGACGGCCTCGACGAGCGCCGCCGGGTGGGAATGGATGTGTCCGTCCTCAGCACCTTGGCCGGTGCGAGAGGAGGCACAGTGGGCACCACCCTGCGCAGGCACGGACAGAGGATTAGAACGCCTGGACATCAACAAATCGAACCAAGCAAAAAGACGAGCTCCTTACCTCGAAGAAGAAAAGGCCCGTTTCCTTTTCCTCGAGGCCTCGACGGATGAGGCGGTGCGGTCGCGCGCGCCGCCGCGCCGCCTCCCGACGGCGCCGCCGCGCGCGCGGGGGCACCCGCCCCGCGCGCGGTCGCGCGCGCCGCCCCCGCGCCTCCCGAAGGCGCCGCGTGCGCGCGGGCACGCTCGCCCGCGCGCGCGGCACGCTCGCCGTGGCGCCCCGACGACGCGCGCACGCGCGCGCGGCACGCTCGCCCCTCGCGCGAGCACGCTCGATGCGCGCACGGGCGCGCGCTCGCCGCGCGCGCCTGCGTGGCGCGCGCGCCGCCCTCGCGGCGCGCGCCGCCCCCGATGTCGATGGCTCGGCGGCGGGCGCCGGTGCGCCCGCCCCGGCGATGCCGCCCTCGCCGCCGCGGCCGGCTCCGGCGACGGAGGCGCAGCTGCCACGTCGAGAGGGGCCCTCCCCCTCGGCCTCTTCCTCTTCGTTCTCCTCCGAGGACGAGTAGTCTTCGGTCCCCGGGGAGGAGAGCCCCAACTCTTCACGCCGCCGTGCTCCGCGGCCCGCCGGCCGCGGCGCGCTTGATGTCGCCTCGCGCGCTCCCTCCCGCGCGCCGCCGCGCTCCCTGCCGCTGGCTGCGCCGCCCGCCAAGCGCGCGGGGAGTTGGGGGTGGGCGGAACGGATTTGGCGATGGTGAAGTTCACCGGCCTGCACACGGGAGCAACAAGGGCGCGTCGGGGAGACGAGAAGCAAGACCAAGAACCAAAACAAAATTAAGAACCAAACTCACCGGCCGAGCCGGTGGGGGAGCATCGCGGAGGTCCCATGGGGTCCGGCCCGCGGCGTCGGCACCGGGTGTCGACGGCGCTCCGCGCCGGGTGAGCGCGTACGCCGCTCGAGGGGCGTCGGGAGCATCCGCGACCTCGCCGGATCGACGGGGGTTGGCCGCCTCTCGTCATCTAGAAGATGCGGAGCGGCCTCTCCATCAAGGGCACGACCCGCCCGTGATGAAGGCGAGGACGCCCATCGCGTTCGCCCCCATCGCCGCCGGGCGGCTGCGGGCGGCCGGGGACCGACTCCCCGCCGCCTCCGCCGCCGGACCGTGGACACCCCGTAGCCCCGGGAGTCGGGCCTCTCCTTGAACACCCGACCGGTGTAGGGGGGAGGCCGTGCTCGGCGTTGCGCAAGTAGAACCATCCCCGCTCCCGGCCGGCGTTGTTCGTCGTCATGGTGCGGGGGATGTAGACGTCCTTGAATTGCCCCCGCGGGGCAAGCGACATCTCGGCCGGCGCGCACCACGCGGTGGGTCCTCGGCTCCGTCGTGGGGGGCTGCGTGTAGAGCTCCGCGCGGAAAAGGTGAACCCGAGCTCCCGTTGGGCGGGATCCCCAGTACCCTTCACGGACGCCCACGAATGTGGCCGCCTGCGAAATCGCGTTGGGGGCGAAGTTGTGCAGCTCCACTCCGTAGTGGTGGCACATCGCCCGCATGAAACAGCTCGCCGGCGCGTTGAAGCCCCGCTCGTGGTAGCGGATGAAGCTCACCACGTAACCCTCCGGCGGGTTGGGCTCGCGGTCCGCCGCCAGCAGCACTATCCACTCTGCCGGACGTCCGTCTTCATTGGCCGCCGCCGGTGGCGGCGGCGACCCGCTCGCCAAGGGCCGGGCCGGGTCACCGTCGACCTCTCCCAGGCGTACGGCTCCAAGATCGTGAGGGGGGGCTGAGGCGGCGCCATGAGGAAGGCAGAGAAAGGCAGGAGCGGAGGACAAGGAATGAACGAAAAGCTCTAACGGCGACACCGCACGGTGGCAAGGGCGAGACGAAGACGAAGGGGCGGGGGACTGAAAATGGTGAGGCGTTAAGGTAAAAAACCGCCGTCTCCTCCTCCCCCTCGCAGTTATAAGCCGACGGGCGAGCTCTCTCGGAGCGGATGCCCCGCTCGCATTAAGCGAGGGGAATCTTCCCTTCACGCCGACGGACGGGCCCCACCACGACTGCAGCGGCCACATCACTGCAGGCGGACCATCATCACGGCGAAGACCCGCAGGGACCGAGGCAAAGCCGTCACGTCCGCTTGCCACGCCGCCCACTAAGCTCGCGCGCGGCCGCAGCGCCTAAAAAGACGCGCCCGCGCTGCAAAAACCGCGGCCTCGACTGCAAGGCATTTAATGACCGGGTCCCTTGCCAAGCAAGGAGAACCCTCGAGCGGGGCGAACCCCTAGCTCAAAACGAAAACAGCCCTCGATGGGACATCGACGTGAGAAGGACGCCCGGGACCTGCTTGATGTAAAGCAGTCACCGCGGGTACCCATGCCACGTAAAACCCTCGAGCGGCACGAGCCCTCGGCTCAAAACGAAAACAGCCCTCGATGGGATATCGACGTGAGAAGGCCGCCGGGACCCGCGATGTCGCGAGGGCACCGCGGTACCCATGCCACGTAAAACCCTCGAGCGGCACGGGCCCTTGGCCCAAGATGATGTCAGCCCTCGAAGGGACATCGACGTGAGAAGGCCGCCCGGGACCCCGCCGATGTAAAGCGGGGCACCGCGGGTACCCATGCCACGTAAAACCCTCGAGCGGCACGAGCCCCCGGCTCGAGACAATATCAACCCTCTAAAGAGGGCACGCGCGTGAGAGGGTCGCCCAGGGCCTGCTTGAAATAAAGCGAGCACCTCAAGCACCCATGCCGCGCTGTGCTGCCGACCAGCGCCGCGAGGGCTGGCTCGCCCAGACCCCTCGACGGCCGCGGACGCGAAAAGACGGGGCCGCCCAGGCGCCACCCCGCACGGCCCTGCGATCGGAGGTCCGAAGCCCGACCCTCGACGGGTTCGAACAGGCGCCTGAGATCGCAGAGTTAGGGACGACGAGGGCACGCACATTCGAGCCGTTCTTCGAGCCCGTCGGCTCGAGGGTGCCCCACATGTCGTGTTCGAGAGCCAGCGAGGGCAGCTAGCCGGGGGATCCCACCGAGGGAGAGCTTCCGCGCCCTCGGTCCCTAGCGAACGGGACCGAGCCCCACCTAGCAAACCCACACAAGCGCTTCCATGGACGTGTCTCCGGACCGCGCGGCCTACCCTTATCGAACGGGGCATGGGCGTCCACCCGAACCACCCGCTACCGGCTCGAAGAGGAATCCGCGGTCGCGACCCGCTCGATGGGAGTTGCGGAAACCTCACCCTCGCGTCCCGCGGAGGGACGGCGAGGGCGCGTTAAAAAACAAGTCGCAAAGCTCTACCCGATCGCCTCGAACGGGCCAAGGCTCGGGGGCTTGACGCACGGCTACACCTCCTTGAAATTGCACCCGCCGGGAGACGGTGCCCGGCGGCGCGTGCACCCCCGAAGCCGGCCGAAACACCGCCGATGCCGGTTGGTATATGTGCCACGCCCTCTGACCAAAATTCTCGCGGTTAACCCCTGCCCGGGGAGCACCCACACTCTGCGGGCTTCCGGGGGCTAGACCCACGGGTCCGCCGACGCGGCCCCACGGAAAGCGTTCGCGGAACAAGGAGGGAAGAACGTCCTATCGGTAGGTTCCGGCACCGCGGGAGCCTCAATGGCAAACCCACGGATGCTCGGGGGGCTGCGTCGGGGGACGGCCCTAGGGGTCCCCTTAAACAATGGGGAAAACCTCACTTAAAACCCGCAACGAAACCAAAACACGTTAAGCCTAACCATGCAGGTGCCTAACCATGCAGGACACGGCCCACGCCGCAGGGACCCCGACGGCCCACCAAGGCGGCCCTCTTAGAGATCCCCTCGAGAAGGCTCCACCTTGCTCGAGGACACGCGCCCCCCTCGGGCAGGCTTTGCCCCGATCGAGGGGCAGCACTTCCCTCGAGTGGGTTCCGCCTCGCTCGAGGGCTCGCTCCCCCTCGGGCGGGTTCCGCCTCGCTCGAGGGCGCGTCCCGCCCTCGGCCGGGGACCGCCACGCTCGAGGGCCCCTCACGCGTGCGCCGGCCCCCGTACACGGGCATTTAATGCCCCGACACGGGCGGGGACGACGCCATCATGCGCCGGGGCTCGCACCCGGTGCCGCCGCACCAACTCCCCGGGGAGGAGCCCATCCCCCCTACCGTGGGAAGGGACCGTGCGGCGCGGCCGGTGTCGGTCCCGTGACACCGTGCGCACGCTCCGGGTACGGCTAACGCGCCGAGCCCTCGAAAGGGGCCGGCGCACCCTCGATTCACTTTCTTGTGACCCTACGGGGTTAGGTGGAGGCGCTAGGCCGGTGGACCGCCATCCACCGCCACCGTAACGGCGTGGCCGCCGTAGCCGCGCGTGCGGGAGCACGCCCGACGCCGTAGCAACAACCTCCGGGCCCGTGAAGCGCGTCGGGAAGGAACGCCGTTCGCCAACTCCCGTACTCCGCACGGGCCTGCGTCGACACTTCCCTCGAGCCTATCAGAGGACATCACCGCCATCCGCTGCTCTCCTACCCTCGAACCGCCACTGTTCGGGTACAAGTCAGGACATGATGACCAGATCGCTGCAAGGATCGCCCGGACGGCCGCCCACTCTACAGCATAGCACATCGCACTTCCCCACGTAGCTAGGTAGCGCGGTGCGCATGTAAACCGCCTCCCCCTTGATCTATAAAAGGGGGAGCGAACCCCCCAGCCGCAAGGGACGGAAGATAGCAGACGACAGAGCCTTTCACACACACCACGTACTCACTCCCCAACTCTCCCACAACATCTCCAGCCAGGGACTTGGAAGCCTTGCTTCGTCTCCCGCCTTGCTTGTAGCTGCCCCACTACAGGCACCCCCGGTGCTAAGTAATATAGTGCCTCGAGCACGCGACTGCTGGACGTACGGCCCCCTTGGCCGGAACCAGGATAAAACCTTGTGTCACTTGTTACTTAGCATCGACCATTGAGGGATAGACCTCGGCGCTTTCTACTGGTTAGTGTCGGGACCATATTCCGCACCGACACTATGTTACACATCTTGCCATATCCTGTCGATCTGCTTTAGGCAAAACCCACCAAGGTCTTGTGTGGTACGCCAAGTCTTGAGGTCGTGATGGATTAGGTCGTCTGGGGAATCTTCTGGAAGGTATTCAGGAGGTGGTGTGGGCCGCCAACTAGGTCGGTTGGGCCCACTGACAGGTCGGCGGGTCTTCTAGTAGGCCGGACCCACTTGTTGGGGACAGCCGTGAACCTGGTCGGTGGGGACCCAGGGGTACCCATGTCTCACAAGCACTCGAGCGAGGTGTAGGCGCAGCGACCTTAGAAAGGTCATGACGAAGTCGTAGAGCTATAGACAGGTCGAATAGCATGCACGTCGGTCCAAAAGAAAGAGAAACAAATCAGCATAGCAGCCGACCTGTTTGTAGTTTTGCCAAATGAAGAGAGGTCGAGTGACGACCTATAGGAAGCATGCTTCCAATAGATCGAAACGACGATGAAAAAATTCAGAGGGCATCAAAGATGCACTCATAGAGTAGTATCCGAGCATCGTGGAGGGCAGGATGGCCGATATGATGGTCCAAAGAAGGAAAGAAGAGAAAAATGTAGATCAAGTAACGACGTGATGAGAAATGGGGTTTCCCAACAGGTCGGTACGACGAGGAAAACATGAGGGCATCGAAGACGCACTCGTAGAGTAGTCCCTGAGCATTGAAGCAGTCAGCATGGCTGGTTTGACGCTCAAAAAGAGAAGAAAACTGAGTCATGATCTTGATCGAGCGAAATGTAGAGACACCCAGATATCCAAGCATAGCTGCAAGGAGTCTGGCAGGGCCGATCTCAAGGAGGCCTTGTAGGCATGCCGACCTCAAAGAGGCCTCAAATCAGCAATGTCCAGTATCTGAGGATACCCAGTAGAATCTTGAAAGGTGCGCTGAAAGAAGAAGTTGTCAATGATGAAACTGACGAAGCAATGTTGATCTTTGAACGTATGGAGTGTAGAGACACCCAGATATCCTACATAGCTACGAGGAGTCTGGCAGAGCCACTCGAGGCATGCCGACCTTAAGAAGGTCTCGAGTCAAAAAGCACCCAAGCACCCAGAAGTACTTGGCAGGGCCATCAGGCGTGCACCCCACAGGGAGGCATTTATTTCCGACGTAAAATCGTGGGTGTCTAGAGCAGGCTGGCAGAGCTACAAGAGCACACCGACCTTGGAAGGTCACGCATCCTGTGACAACCCCATCCGAGATAATTCCGTACTATCGCCTAAACCACTCCATTTGGTCATTAAGCGATAATAAAGAAGCATCTCGTTGAGTGTTGCCGGGTTTACACCCGGTAAATCACTTGGAAACACAGAGAGGATCGAACGAATGCATTAAAACTCCCACGAAGGAGAGTCCAGAGTGCCTTACAAATTATCCATCACATCCCCGTAGGGTTCATTATTATAAACATAGTTCTTTGACATGGAAGTAAATGGTTCAGAGTTTATTGAAATCAGCAGAAGATCACTAAGCGATACGATCACATCATAGGAGGCCTGTCCATGATGCAATCACTCTTCGTCACCCACCCATTCCAGCTCCCAGCCGGGTGGAAGTTCTCCGGGCCAAACATCAGATGCATTACCTGAAACAACGTTTATAAAGCAAGGCTGAGTATACTAATACTCAGGAAGACTTACCCGTCCAAAATAAAAGACTTTACCTCTAGTCATGCAAGGCTTTTGGCTAGTGGGTTTGTTTGCCAAAAAGCTGCAAAGTAGTGAATCCTTACTTTCCATATTTTAGCTCAAGTTCTAGTTGAAGTAATTATTACTAAATAAGCAAGTACTACAACCAAAGTTGTGCAAACCATTAATCAAAATAATAATCTTCACAAAGTTCCATCATAAGGGATATCATGGCCAGTCGGGTAAGTAGTCTCAGATAACGGTGAGAGGCCGACAATCGATTGATTCATAACCTTGCAAGGTGGACCTAAACACACGGGAGGTGCCCTCACTAAGAGTTCACCAACCAGGCGGTTCCCGTCATTCTTCGGTTTGGGGATAATAGCTCACAGTCTTAAGTACAAGGTTTATCTGGGTTACGCCACTAAGGTCACCCAGCCTCACGCATGCACTCGGGTAGCAAGCCCGGGGCCGCAACCCTAAGAGTAGTGATAGTAAAACCCCGTACCGCCTCATTTAGGTACTAGACTTACCGTACCCATTTCCGACAAGTGTTTAGTACTTTCAAACACTTAACCAACGAAGCCATTGGACCGGAGCCCAAATCCCATGCTCTTACCACATGAGCAATCCATTTAATCAATATGGTGATTCCATAAAGGAGATCCTACTCTCGCGAGTGACGAACATCACTCGACTTGTACCGGATCATTAAGCATAGCAACTAGCAACCTGTCACTCTAGTAAAAGATCATAGGTGTCGTATGGACCTCCCTGGGCCCACTACCTCGGTGGGTACCAGGACCGACTACTCGGTGGGCCCCTGGGACTACCCGACTTGCGCTCCACGGTACCTGATGGCGTGAAGCACAAGGACTACAGAGGAGAAGTACTCGGTTAGGAAGCTGTACATGTCCCGCTCTGTATGGAAGACTCCTAGACGTACTCGACTAGTACTCTCTCCCTATTTCGACTTGTAACCCTGCCTCCCGGACTATATAAGGCAAGGCAGGGATCCCTCTCTCAACATCTCATCTCACGGCGTACAATTGCACCATCTTGTCATCGTACCCAATCAATCCAGAGCTACGCAGCATGCAGGACGTAGGGTATTACGCACCTCGCGGCCCGAACCTGTCTAAATTGTGTGCCACGTGTCTCTTCCTTCGAGTTACCGATCTCGGCGAGGCCACGTTCATCTACTTCGGGTACTCCCCTTAGTAGGTTGCCGGTCTAAAACACCGACAGCTGGCGCGCCAGGTAGGGGATCTCGCCCGAGATCACATGGCGAACTCGACGGCTCCTGTCTACTTCAAGCCAACCGTCACCTTCAACCACGGCGACACCTTCGTTTTCGGCGCTTGGGTCTGCACTGCTGACGACGCGAGATCCTTCCAGCGCCGCCTCACCATGCCGCCCAACCCGGAGACCGGCTTCGCGACGCTTCCTGAAGTTGTCACAGGCGAACTCGCCGGCAAGTTCAGCAAAATTTCGCTCTTCGACCATCACGCTGTCTTCGAGCTCGGGTCCGCTTCCAACTCGAACTCGACGTCTCCATGGGCTATCGCATGCGAGCCGGCTACTCAGCCATCGCATGTGATCCCACCACCCCGTGAGCACTCCACACGTGGTCCCCGCATCGTCAGCAGGGCCTGCACGGAGGCTCCCTCTTCGCACCGGGCCGGCAAGGAGCCCGTACCCGAGTACAACTCAGACTGCGACACCGCCCTCTGCCACGCTTCGGACTCCAAACCCCTCTCCGGCTTCTACTCGGACTCCGCGTACAAGTTTGACTTCGGGTCGGACCCAGAGGATCCCAAGTCCGAGGACAACACTACTGAGCATCCCTAATCAGGGCCGGCCTCTGGGCTAGTTATAACGTCCACACCTGCTGGGAGATTCGTCTACTGGCCAGACCGCAAGCCCGCTGACCTGATAAGTGGAGACTCATGCTATGTCGCCTACCTCAACTCGCTCCCGTTCTAGGAGGGAACACCACTTGCCCGAGCTGACTCGTACACCCCAACTGAGGTGGCGAGCTCTGAGTCCAGTCTTGGCACCCCTGATCGCCAAGTCTTGATGGCTGCCGGCGACACGCCAGGATCTTCAGGGACGGCTCAAGACAAGTACCTTGAAGACATCTCCACAGACGAGCTATCTGTTGATGCACCTACAGACGAGACCGCCGCCAACAGGGATGCTCGACGTGAGCGTAACAGGAAGCGCAACGAACGGCGCCGACGTCTCCGAGACAACCTCCCCATCCGCAACCTTGCGGAAGCTCTCGAGGTGGTCGAGAGCAGAGTTCACACTACCCCTGAGCAATGCCTCGTGTCGATCACAGCGATCGCACGCCAGGCTCAGGGAATACGCGCCGGAGAAGTCATCGCCAAGCTCGCTGAAGACGCTTACTTCATGCGGGTCGACAACCGGGTCAACCAGCCTCCTCCCTCCAGGAACCGTGACAACGAAGCTACAAGTCACAGCGCCGACCTCGGCCGCAACCGTACTCGAGCTGAGCTCCCAGCTCAGCCCAACCGTACTCGTGCAAACGCCGGCGGATCCTCACAGGGTGGCAACTGCAACCGTGAGGTCGTCCCTCACCGCGCCCATGGCGGCGGCGGCGGCCGTGACCCTGACGGTGGCAGCAGCGACGATGGAAGCTTCAACCACGGAGCCAACAGGAGGGCTGGCGGTGGCGGCAGTCGCAGCGGTCGAGACCACGCGAACAGCCACGCCTCCGGAGCCTCACAGGGCGGCTACGACGCCCGCCAGAAGATTGAGGAGCTGCGGCAGAAGAAGTCAGCCACTGCAGGTGACAACGACGGCTTCCCCGCCTTCTCACCTCGACTTCGCAACTTGCTCCTCCCCGACAAGTTCAATCCTTTGGGGATCACCAAGTACGACGCGAAGCAGGACCCCATCCAGTGGCTCAGGTGCTACGCCCTCTCCATCGAGAACGCTGGCGGCAATAACGACACCAAGCACCTCTACTTCCCCTTCTGCCTGGACCAAGCCCCGCTCACATGGATCGAGTCGCTAGACAAGCACTCGATTGACAAGTGGGACCAGCTGAAGGAGCAGTTCACCAGCAACTTCGCGGGCGCCATGGGCCGTGTCACACCCGATTTCCGAAGGGAAACCAGATGCATCTCATATGTGTGCCAGGATCTAGTTCCACACATATGATAGACGAAATGAGTGTAATATCATAGACAGTAAAACGTAACAAGGGGTTTAACAACTTACTACACTCATTCGGAAGACACGAAGGTCTTTAACATCGGAAAACGATAACTACACGACGAGTCTTCGTCTTCCGCTTCCACAGGCACTTGACTGGGGGAGACGCATGCCTCAGAACTCTTCAAAGTCGATGTAGAACTCTTCACCATTGTTCTCTACTGAACAGCGGTAAGCAAGGCTGAGTACACTTATGGTTGGTACTCAACAAGTGGGGGAAGATGCAAGGCTATCAAGGATAGGCTATGGTTTTGCAGCGGTTAGCATTTTAATGTTGGTCAAACTTTTAATTAAAGAACGCCTAATTACTAGATGTAAGTATATACCAACCCACTTAAGAAACTTTTAAGCAAAACAACCCAAAGCTCATCGAGCTTCACCAAAGCACGATTTATTCTCATCTTCAAGTTTATTAATCATGTGAGGGTCCAAGCCGCTCATGACCGTGAGCACGGCCGATCGATCGTTTTACACTCTGCAGAGGTTTGCACACTTTACCCACAACTCGCGTAAAAGTTCCGAAGAACTTTGAACCCAACCATGCGATGCTGATCAGGCATCATACCACACTTCCGAGGTGTGATTGCATAGGGACGCTACTAAGCCTTTACAAAGGTATACAAAAGTCTAACGACCCGCATAGTTACAGATCAGGGCGGACCATAACCCTCCCTAGTGGTCAGCACCTTAGCAAAGGCCGCTACCCCAAAAGGACCGGGCTATACCCCTGCAACCAGGATCCCCCTCTGCTCCTTTCGGAAAAGGGCCATCAGATCAATCGCACACCTAATTAATTGGCTAAGGTCAGAGCCATGTAACACTGTGGTTGCGCATGTTTTCTTGGGTGGTTCTCCATGTTCCGATTAAATCATATGATCTTGTATTACCAAAAGCATCATCGTTAAACATACAAGCCTTTGTCTTGGAAAACCATTTTTATCCAACCCAAGTTGAGCAACTAGCATATTCTACCCAAAAACATTTATTAAACAGGGTTGATCCAAGGATTGTGGGTAAAAGTCTAGGTAAGTCCTTAAAAAGGGTGTTCCCATCAATTTAATGCAATAACATAATAAATATAAACTTAGTTGTCATGCAATTACATAGGATAAAATAGAATCATGCAGGGGGAGAAGACCACTTGCCTTCCTTGCTTAATCACTAAGGTTCTTCTTCTTCAAACACTTGCTCTTGATCTACATCAACTGGTTGCTCGCTTGAAACTGACACGATGTCTACGAGCACACAAGAATACATACAATAAACAAAACAATACACCAAACATGAAAAGCTTAAAGGGAAAACAGGGTTTGGGTTTAGGAAAGCGAACACAAGGAACACTCGGAACTATCGGGAGATTTAGATTATCACAAACAAGAGCTAGCTATGCGTTTGATATCAAATCATGTGTATAGGTTATTTCAGAGAAATACCCTATTTATAATTAAGCAAGTTATATTTGTGTTTAAAATACGATGTAGGCTTAGTCCAATTTTACTTATAAATATTCAAGTATGATTTATGCAAATTAAACATTTAATTTTAAAAGAAGCATGTAAAAGCATCTAGGCGTTTGTCTTTATATTTCGAGTTATTCTAATCAAATTGTAATTTAAAAACACATTTATATTCATTTTAATCAAATTAACATTTAATTAAGAAAACTCGGGATATAGCCTATGTTACATTTTAGTAGAAAGCAAATTGCATAATCATTAATCAAATTAAGTTTGATTATAAAAACCGAGGTATACATCTAATTAACTTTTAATTAAAAGAAATGTTCATTTAATATTAATCATATTAACTTTCTTATGAAAACACGTGTTAAACTTCTAATTAGATTTTAATTAGAAAAGCATGTGAAATAGGATTTATCATATTTAATATTTAAATAAAATATAAAACGAGAGAACATGTACATCATTGGTCCTATCACGTAGTTTTAGTTGATATGAGCCTATCGCAACTTGAAACGGTGGAATCGGAGCTACAACGCAAAAGATACGGCCAAAACAAGATTCTAGAACTGTCGGGCTTTAAAAGACGGTCGCATGGACACCAAGAACGCTTAAAACGGAGCTAGGACGGAAAAGATATGGCTAAAACAAGATTCAGGGACTAATTTGTGAATATCTGGAAGTTTATGGAGTTTTCTACAAGATTCCAGGGACCTAGACATAATTATATGTGAAAATAGGAGGTCTAGCATGTAAAAGATCAAGGATGGGCTTTAGAATAGAGAAATCAAGGAGATCAGGGGCCTAGACATAAGAATCAGGACTGAATTGTAAGAGTTCTGATAGGTGGAAGGGTATATTTGTAATTTCCAGAAACTCGGGGTTCTTTTTGCAAAATTACCAGGGCGGCTGGCGGGTGAGCTGTGGAGGCGCCACGTGGCGGGCTATGATTGGTTGTGCTGACGCGAGCATGACGCGGTGCTGACGCAAGCGATGACGCAGGCTGATGCAGGGCCCGTGGACCGCGCCTGTGGACTCGGTCCACCGGTCCACGGTGGACCACCGAAGGGGTACACCCCTTCTTTTAATCCGGACCGCCCGCCTTGATCGGACGGCCCGGTGTGCACCGAAGCGGCGGCGGCGGCGCGCCGGCGGCGCTTGGTCGGGAAGATCGCCGGCGAGTGGACAAATTGGCTTCCCCGGGCACCAAACTCAACGGGAGATTGACCAACGAAGAAGAGGAGGACAACGAGAACTCACCGGAGGCCTCGGAAAGGAGGGAGGGGCGCCGTAGGAGGAGATCGGCGGCGAGGGGCGGCGGCGCTGTGGAGAGGGAGGAGAGGAAAGGAGGGGCGCGGGGTGGAGAGGAGACGTTGTTCATCCTTTATAGGGCGGAGGGGGAAAGGGAGGAGGCGCGGTGAGGTGGTGGCGGTTGCTCGCCGGTGGCGGCCATCAATGCGGCGGCGGCGGCTCTGGATCGGGCGACGCCCGTAGGGAGGGTGAGGGAGGCACGGGGGAGTGAAAAGGGCGGCCCAAGGAGCTCTCAGGTGTGCTTTATAGGGTGAGAAGGGGAGAGGGGCGATGGCCGAGAGCAACGGCCATCAATGGCCGATGGCGGCGGCGGTTTTGATGGCAATCAAGGGGAAGGCTTGAATGGAGAGGAAACCGAAGGAGTAATGGGGGGGAGTGAAGCCGAGGATCAATTGCACTTTAATGGCAGCGATTCAAGGAGGGGAGGCGCGGGTGACGCGGGGGAAAGGCTGACGGCGGCGCTCCCTGTTATGAAACAGAGGAGAGGTGGGGGCTGGAGGAGGAAGAAAGTGCCGACAGGTGGGCCCCACCTGTCGGTGACCGCGTGAGGGAGAGGGAGGAAGGAGGGGGAAGTGGGCCGGCGCGGGGTTGGTGGGCCGAGAGGCCGGCGGGGTGAGGTTGGGCCACGCGGGCCGAAAGGGGAAGGGGGAAGAGGGTTGGGTTGTTTTTTTCTTTTTTTTTCAAAACCTTTTCAAATCTTTTTCAAACCCTTTTTAAATTCAAATCTTTTACACAAATTTTCACAATTATATTTCACAATTATTTTTAAGAATTTTCACAAGTATTTTAAGACTTTTAAAACCACACCACAACAAAAACTCATGCATTCAAATCATGATGCACAAGCACTTATTGCTTCTAAATTATTTAAAATGATATTTAAATATTTTAGAGACCAAATTTATTTGGTAATTTAATTAATCCTTAGAAAATAAAATCTAAACACCATGTTGGTTACATTAATTTGGTGATGGAATTTTAGGGTGTTACAAATCTACCCCCCTTAAAAAGAATCTCGTCCCGAGATTCGGAGAGATTGAAAAGAACTAAGGGTGTTATTCTGAGTCCATCTTGTACACTGAGTTCTTCCGACAGGCATAGCTCCTTCACCTACTTTCCTTAATCTTGGTACACTTTGCCTTCTTCTTTGGATAGGGCAGTAGCGACAACCTCAATCCTATCGACTTCCAGGCTGGTTAAGAGTACCGACTTCTTGGCACACAGAATCAGTGTCACATTCGCCTAACCAATCCATTCCAAGTGTTACATCTAGTCCACTAGATGTAAGTACTACTAGATCAGCTTGAAAATCCATTCCCCCGATCTTAAGATTGACTTGTGGGCATACATGGGTGGACTTCATTTCACCATTTGGGAAACCAATCAGCAAATGTGTCTTCATAGAACTCTTAGGTATATTATACTTTGCCACAAATTATTCAGTAATGAATGAATGTGATGCTCCGGAATCAAATAAAATCGTTGCAGGCATAGAGTTTGACAGGAAACGTATCCAGCACAAAATCAGGAGCGTCTGGAGCTTGTTCAGCTGTCACGTGGTTCACTCTGCCACGCACGTAATTCCGTTGACCCTTGTTGATCTGAGAATTTGCACTTCCATGGTGTATCTGAGATGATGGTTGTCCGAATCTCCGGTCGTTGTCTTTCTGGGGAGTCTAGATGTTACGATTTGGGTAGATGCTGGCATACCGTTCCAATTCTCCACAACTGAAACAACCATTAGAGTGAACTTGAGATTTGTTTCTCATTAGTGCACCTAAGCGATCTCGATGATGATTTGGAATATGTGGTGTCTGTTGGCTAGAATGTTAGGACTGCTGGGTTGAATGCTGCAACTGAGAATTTTGCAAATAATTTCCACTTGATTTACCAGAACTAAACTGAGAACCCTGTGATGAGTTGAAGCGGGAACGTGTATTACTGATTGTCCATGAGATCGGAACTTGCGCTTCTGTTCACCAAGTTCCACACGTTTGTTCTCCAGACCTATGTTTTGTTTAGTAATGTCGCGAAGTTCGGGAAGCTGTGACTCTGTCGTTGATAATTGAGTGGCCCTATCAGACTATCCGTGAAGCGTTCTTGCCTCTTTGGGTTGGTATTAACTTGATCCGGTGCATAGAGGGACAATTGAGTAAACTTGTCTAGATACTTGTTAACTGACATATTGCCTTGCTTTAGAGCGAGGAACTCCGTTTGCTTAAGCTTGGTTGCACCAGAGGGAATGTGGTGCACGCGAAAACTATCCGTGAATTCCTGCCAGGTGATGGTGTTAGGTACAACCTGTGTGAGAATGTACGCATCCCACCATTCAGCTGCTAATCCTTCCAAACGGCTTGCTGCATACAAGACCATCTCTCGATCAGAGCGCTATGTCATTTCCAACTTCGTGGTGACAGTCTTTAACCAATCTTTAGCATCCAATGTATCGGTTGGGTAGGACTATGTGGGAGGACGGTGGCTCATGAATTTCTTATGCTTGTCCACCGGTGCTGGTGGTGGCTGACTTCGCTGAGCTTGAATGTTTTGAATAGTGGCAGTCAGGTTTTGGATTAGCTGCATCTGAGTGACAAGGAACTGTTGCGTTACTGGATCCATTGCTGGGTTGAGGGGTGGGGGTGGTGCTTGATTCTGCTGATTAGCAATATGAGCACAGACAACAGATGGAATGTCTTGACCTTCTCCTGACCTGGTGCTTATCATCTGATTGTTAGAGAAAGGTATTCCAGATATGAATAGTGTACTAATGCATGAAGAGATGAACTCAAAAAGATGAAGCAATTTGAACTTCCAATTTAAGACAGATTCTCATCCCGAGACTCACAAAGGCTAGCATGAAACAAGAGTTCGAGTGTTTAGCATCCAACACTGCTTATCTTGCTTCCATATAATTCGTCTTACACAAGCTCCATAAACATAATTCTTTATTCTTCACAACTCACTCTATCAACATCATTGGAATACTCAACCTAACTTCGCTTGTGACTGTCCATTCCTTTCCTCAGCTTCATTGACTTGCCCTGGTAGAATTTTCTTGTCATCTTGATAAAGTGATTTGAATAGAGCTGGATTAACTCCATTTTTTGACTATTTGGAATCACTCTTCAAATCTTTTTTTTCTTCTTTTGATCCAAAAGCTTCTTGGGGCACTGACTTATGAAATGTCCCTCTTTGTTACAATAGAAACATGCTTTTCTCGCTTTAGTATTTTGACGACTGCATGTTTGACTAGAAGTAAAGGTATTGAGACTTCGATCTTGAGGTTGATTATCATCCTCTTTTGCACACCAACTAGCGAGATGTCCATTTTCTTCACGCTTGATGCAATATAATCCATCATGACTAGGCAAAATTCTCTTACGCTTTGTTGGACAATTAAACATAGTGACCTTCTTTACCACATTTGAAACACAGTCTTTTAATACTTTTGTCTTGGCTTTCTTCACTTGCATGCTCCTTGAGTTGTTTGATTCTATCGGGCTGAAATGCTTTGAAAGTTATACTCCAATTCTCAAGGTTGATAATTTGATTACTATCTATAGCTTGAGCAACTTTTTCTAGGACTGGATTTTGGGTACATAACTTCATCTTCTTATTGATATCCAAATGGTAACATTGTCTAGCCTCATCTGTCATTAGGCTGGCTTCTTTTTGGAGACATGAACGACCATAATGCTCACAACATTGACATGTTCCTGAAATCTTCATATGTTCATGTTGTTCATTTGTCCGCAACTCTGGTGCTCTATGACTTCTCTTATTATTTTGATGATTCCATGCTTCTAAAACTTGCTTCTTTACTGGTCCGGCAGGAACTCCAGTTTTGGTTATCTCTGTGTTATGAGGGGGGTGATGTGTTGATCTCCTTTTGTCCTTGTAAGACTTGAGCTTGCATGACTGATAGATTTTCTTTATCCAATGACGATGAAACAGTTGGAATCTGACGGTTTCACCCAAAACAAAGGTTGGAATTCTTAGGATTTGATGCTTGCTCTATAATATACTGATGGATATTAACCATGGTTTGAGTCATTGCTTGCAGAGTATGAGTTTGTGTTGCCATATACTCTAGCATTCTGCGTTCAATTACTGGGGTTGTAGATGGAATGTCGATGTTTGCTTTGTTGTCTTTATCATCGTGATTTCTATTGGGACTCGCCATCTTGTTGTGTGATAAAGGTAAGCTCAGAAGGGATTGGAAACAGATTGAAGAGCAGGGTAAAATTATTGATATCATATCCATCTTTTCTTATTGTCATTGTAATCACGTTGTGGTAGAGAGGAGAATAACAAGGATGAAAGAAATTGACCATCTTTTTCTTTAACTTCTTTCATACGTTGATGTCTGTATATGCTTGTAGACTTATGGTTGTTGATGTTGTTGCTTCTAGACTTTGATCTACAAACATCCTTCAACCAACTTGTATGGTAGATAAGGATAACCCAGATTTGAACCCAAACTATCTTTATTAACCTAACAATTTATTTCTTGTTGCATTTGTGGCCATCACTCCACAATACAACTCACACAAGCAAAGATCCAATCAATCATGTGTTCAAACAACAAACATTAGCACAACGATCGTCCTCACAGAAACGTTTCTATCGAAGTTGATAAGGGGTAGGCAATCTAAGAACTTATGTTAGACGATCTCGATGGTGAAGATCTAGCTGATAGCACAAGAAACGAGCTCAGAATAGATCAAAACAAAACGATGTGTTTTAACAAGAAGACAAGACTAAATTAGTTTTTACATGTAAAATAAGTCAATTTTGAAGGATGACAGGCTTTCTAGAACATGAATCCTTACTTTTCGACCATTTCTAACTTAAGGCTGCGTTCCTACAGTCAACACTGCTCTGATACCACTCTGTCACACCCGATTTCCGAAGGGAAACCAGATGCATCTCATATGTGTGCCAGGATCTAGTTCCACACATATGATAGACGAAATGAGTGTAATATCATAGACAGTAAAACGTAACAAGGGGTTTAACAACTTACTACCACTAGTAGAAAACCTCACATCCATGACCATTTCCCCGTGACCATTTATGTATTGGTCATAGAAGTGTAGTCTTCAGTGACGATTTACGTAATTTGGTCACAGATGAGGTGTTACGCCGCCAGGCCACTAAGGAATAATGACGAATAGGAAAAAATGGTCACAAAATAATAATCCTATTGGTCACAGTTGTCTGGCCTTTCTCCACACCTGCCCGACCTTTCTCCCCCGCAACCCGCTCAGCCTGCTCGGCCCACCAGCCGGCCACGTAGGCTGGTGCGCGAGTGGGAGAAGGTAGTTTGGGCAGGTGGAGGCAGACCGGCTGGGGGTTATGGGCTTCTTTCTGTTTTCCTTTTCTTTTTTTCTTTCCTTTCAATTTTCTTTATTTTGTATACATTTGAATTCAAATTTCATTTACAATTTTGATTTTTCCACTCTTTCTTTCTTTTTGAATTTGATTTACAAATTCAATTTTCAAAACTAGTACCTGGAAGTTTAGGGCAAGAAAGGATGGTGAGCATGATAATTTTAGGCCGATACTTTTTCCTATTTTTTTCTAAAATCTCCCGTGCCAACTTTTCTAAAAAAATTATATTTGTTAAATACAAAAAATTTTTACCGCCCAGCCGTCCGAAGCCAGGCCAGCCTGGTCATGCTCCAAATACCTTTTGTGAAGCAACCACCAAGTTTGAGATTTTTTGGAATTCGTTTGGTACTTTTTTCAGATTAATTGAATTTCCACGCGACTTCGCTCGGTAATTCTGTGTTGAACTAGGCCCACCCTCGCAAAGATCAGGAATGACGCCAAACTTCGCCACAAGGTCCCTTGTGTCCTAGGAAACAAATACATGTGGAGGTCGCTGCATAATTATAGAGTTTTCAACGTATAATTCACCATATTTTGTCTCACACAACACGAAAAAAATTATAAAAATTAAAATAATTGTCCAAAAAATGTAATTTCTTGTGAGGGACCGTATTTTGCTACAAATGACTACCAAAAAAATCTGAAGTAATTTCGAAAAAGTTGAGTGCTATGTAGTCCAAATATAACAAGTCACTCACATAGTTCCTTAAACTATGTGAGTGGCTTGTTATATTTGAACTACATAATATCACCACTTCCTCAAATGGAAATTTAACCTACACAAAGTTTGTTAGTCTCGACAAGTTATGAAACTTTTGTGCTCAAAAGATTTTCATCCGAGTTCATTTCGTGTTTCGTTTGACTGAGTTTTGACCGAGTCAAACTTGGATTTTAAAATTTGAATTTCTCATGTTTTGTTGCATGAAGAAATGATTGAATCCAACACCATAACTTGATAAATCATAATTTTAAAAATTTTTGGGAAGAAGAATCACCTCATTTCGAGTTCGTATGAGGGAGAACGACTAGTTACAAGTTTTAATCCGAGGAAAAAAAGAAAAATCGATCAGTTCATTCCAGCTCGTCACGTGTTCATGAAGAAGGGCCGATTTCTCTTTTTTTCCTCGGATTAAAACTTGTAAACTGTTTTCTTCCTCATATGAACTCCAAATCGGTTGATTCTTTTTCCTAATTTTTTCTAAAATCGAGATGTTTTACTCTGTGCCATTTGTTTATATCTTAATTACTATTTCTTTATTACTTTTCATACAACATATCTTTTCCAACTAAAAAGATAATATAAAAACATGTTTTTTCATAATAATTGCTAATATAACTTAATATTCTCTAATGTTATGGTCAACACAAGGTTGCATCCAAATTTGAGGTGCCCATGAGTAAGAAAGTATTTGAGTGTGTACAAACTTTGAAGTTTAAGTTGAGTTGTATGAAACAATGTGATGATCTAGCTAGTTTATGAACAATGTATACTCCAATTTTCACAAAATCTTATGAAACCTTTTTGTTAAGCTTGTACATTGATAAAATGATCCTATGCCAATTTACATAATTTTTTGATAAGTTTTATTTATTATTAACATTATTTTATAACAAGGTGACTAGTAGAAGTTTGAAATTTCCTACAAGCCAATTGAATTTTTCGTTAATCTCCTAGATGTGGCCTAGAATGGACCATAGGTGCCTCAATATAATTTTTTTGAATTTTTTAAACTTATTAGATGCACATATAGGTCAATTTTGAATTACTTTCGGTAAACATGTAGAAATTCATTTAAATGATAGAAAATAGCAAATCCACTTGAAAAATCTTGAAACTCCTAGATGTAAACTTGTATCCATACTGTTATATATAAAAATATATTTGTACATATAACATAATTATTTTTTAGTGTTACTTCACAATGGTGCAATAAAAAGGAAAAAAGAAAAAGAAAAACAATAAACAGAGAAGCCCATGTCGGCCCAAATAGCCCAACAATTTGCAGCCATCGATCGTCGCTCCAATGGTTCTCATCGTGTTTCCTTGGTATATAACACAGCATCTAACCCTAACCCCATCCCCACCCCCTCCTCCCCTCTCTCTCCCCTCCCTAGATCCGCCGCCCCTGCTCCCACTCTCCCCCGCAGATCCATCGTGATTTCCCACCGCCACGGCCAAAATTTCCCGACGCCACCGTCGCTCCACGCCGCTCCGGCGTCGCCGCCTGCTCCCGTTCGACCCCCAGTGCGGTAACACCCCGCTTTTATCCCGCCTACCCCCTCCCCCCACGGCCGCATCACGATTCACACCGGCCCGCTGCCTCCTCTCGCGTTACGCCTCATCGCTCCCCTCCAGTCACCCCACCGCCCGAGCACGGATGGTGGGGGACCTATCCCTCCTCGCCGTCGCCTCCCCCGTCGTCCTCCCGCCGTCCAAGGTACGCCGCCCCTAATCCCGAGCCTCACCCCCTCGCGCGGGATTGGATTGGGTCGGGCTAAATTGTGCCCGCTGCCCGGCCCTTTGGTTGGTGAGCCGCTCGTCCTCTTCGGGCGCGTCGTCACCGACGACTACGTCCTCGCCGGGCTATTGCATGATTACATTTATCGAGTGTGAATTTTATGGAATTTAAAGACAGTGGCATCATCAACGATGATATGCATCCGAACCGTAAAGGAACTCGATGTTACCCATAATTTTATTTAATACTACATACTTTCTCTTTAGTTCAAGTGATTTTGGGCTTCACACCCCCCGGCAACCGCAACAGCTCCAGAATACCCAATTGCCAGCTTGGGCGGAGGATGTACGGGAGGCGCGTGCCACAGCTGCTGAAGGAGATCGACTCCTCTGAGGCTAGCCAGCTCGCACCGTTCAATGTAATTCTTGCTTCTCTGAAGTCAACTGCATCTACTAGTATGAAATTATCTTGTTTGTGTTTGTGACAGGATGCAAATTTTTTTGATCCAGTGTCTTAGAGTCTCTGATGGGTGAAATGGCATTTAAAAACCATGTTTATTCTCAACTGAAAGTATTACTTGGCTTATGTGGTAGCACCTGAAAAGCATTAATCATCATATCAAATTTTGGTGTTTGGGTTGACAGCAGACTGATGTGCCTGCAATGTTATGTCAAATTTGTGAGCTACTAGTCAGTTTCATTTTAGACTCTTGCCCCTTATAAACGTGTTATTTAGCATGTCCTACCCAAATTTGTTAGAAAATCATATGGGATCAGGTTTAATTCTCCATCAAGCTGGACCCTATCCATGTTCCATACCAGGTTCCATAGGAACACTGAATTAAAATAAAAATATATAACTGCACGTTTCAGCATTTGTATTCAAGGGAAACCTCTATTGGAGCAGACCTGACTTAAAGATCCCAGCCAGGGATGTGATATGTATGTAAACAATTAATTGATATGTAAAGGTAGGAGCTGCAGCATTGTAAATACTTTGCCATTGTATTTATAATATTCTTCCATTATCAGAAGCAGTGTGATTTTGATAGCCACAGTTCCTTTAGTTTCTTTAATAACATTTATCATTGCTTTATCAGCAGGATAATATTTTGTAACTTCCAAATATTGCTTGTTGATAATATTTTGTGACTTGCTTTTCAGAATGGGATCTAAATGCAGCAAAGAATAAGCAATTAGAGAGATTCATTGGTTGAAATAAGACTACCAGGAACAAGCAGAAGCCAGAAGTTTTTATTATTGCTCTTTTATATTATTTGAGATATTGTACCTATTTTGATGTTGTAATTAAGATAAGATATGAGGCTATTGAATTTTTGGGATCTGTAGCTTTTAAAGTTTTGGTGGGCTGAAATGATTCCGACCCATAATTTTTATTTGCTAAAATAAAATTGGACTCAATCACTTTTTCTAAAATCAGCCCATTTTTAATGGCCCATGAATGAAAAATATGTACACCTCGGCAGCCATGTGGCTGACGTCATCATCTGCCACGTGGACCAACCAGAGAGCGAAACGTGGAGCAACCAGAGCGCGACACGTGGACAAACTAGAGTGCGACACGTGGACAAACCTGAGTGCGACACGTGGACCATTAAGAGCTCGACACGTGGACAAACCACAGCACGACACGTGGCGCTGTGTCAAAGAGCCACGTCATCATATCCATGTCAGCACGTGCCTAGCCACGTCAGCAGCCAGCATGGGCCGTGCCACGTGGCATCCCCTTCCGTGACCAATTTTGTGACCATTTGGCTTGGTCATAGAAGAAATACACTTCTATGACGAAAAACGTGTTGGTCATGGAAAAGTTCCACTTCTATGACCAAAATGACCAATTGGTCATGGTAGACCAAATGTGACGGAGCTTCTGTGACCAATTCAATTTGGTCATAAGTTGGTCATAAGAAAGTGTTCCGTGACCTAATTTGCATGTGCCGTGACCAAACTGTTTGGTCATTGATGTTGAGTACTGTACTAGTGTACACTCATTCGGAAGACACGAAGGTCTTTAACATCGGAAAACGATAACTACACGACGAGTCTTCGTCTTCCGCTTCCACAGGCACTTGACTGGGGGAGACGCATGCCTCAGAACTCTTCAAAGTCGATGTAGAACTCTTCACCATTGTTCTCTACCGAACAAGTAGCGGTAAGCAAGGCCGAGTACACTTATGGTTGGTACTCAACAAGTGGGGGAAGATGCAAGGCTATCAAGGATAGGCTATGGTTTTGCAGCGGTTAGCATTTTAATGTTGGTCAAACTTTTAATTAAAGAACGCCTAATTACTAGATGTAAGTATATACCAACCCACTTAAGAAACTTTTAAGCAAAACAACCCAAAGCTCATCGAGCTTCACCAAAGCACGATTTATTCTCATCTTCAAGTTTATTAATCATGTGAGGGTCCAAGCCGCTCATGACCGTGAGCACGGCCGATCGATCGCTTTTACACTCGCGGAGGTTTGCACACTTTACCCACGGCTCGTGTAAAAGTTCCGAAGAACTTTGAACCCAACCATGCGATGCGATCGGGCATCATACCACACTTCCGAGGTGTGATTGCATAGGGACGCTACTAAGCCTTTACAAAGGTATACAAAAGTCTAACGACCCGCATAGTTACGGATCGGGCGGACCATAACCCTCCCTAGTGGTCGGCACCTTAGCAAAGGCCGCTACCCCAAAAGGACCGGCTATACCCCCCGCAACCAGGATCCCCCTCTGCTCCTTTCGGAAAAGGGCCATCAGATCAATCGCACACCTAATTAATTGGCTAAGGTCAGAGCCATGTAACACTGTGGTTGCGCATGTTTTCTTGGGTGGTTCTCCATGTTCCGATTAAATCATATGATCTTGTATTACCAAAAGCATCATCGTTAAACATACAAGCCTTTGTCTTGGAAAACCATTTTTATCCAACCCAAGTTGAGCAACTAGCATATTCTACCCAAAAACATTTATTAAACAGGGTTGATCCAAGGATTGTGGGTAAAAGTCTAGGTAAGTCCTTAAAAAGGGTGTTCCCATCAATTTAATGCAATAACATAATAAATATAAACTTAGTTGTCATGCAATTACATAGGATAAAATAGAATCATGCGGGGGAGAAGACCACTTGCCTTCCTTGCTTAATCACTAAGGTTCTTCTTCTTCAAACACTTGCTCTTGATCTACATCAACTGGTTGCTCGCTTGAAACTGACACGATGTCTACGAGCACACAAGAATACATACAATAAACAAAACAATACACCAAACATGAAAAGCTTAAAGGGAAAACAGGGTTTGGGTTTAGGAAAGCGAACACAAGGAACACTCGGAACTATCGGGAGATTTAGATTATCACAAACAAGAGCTAGCTATGCGTTTGATATCTTTTAATTAAGTAAAATCATGTGTATAGGTTATTTCAGAGAAATACCCTATTTATAATTAAGCAAGTTATATTTGTGTTTAAAATACGATGTAGGCTTAGTCCAATTTTACTTATAAATATTCAAGTATGATTTATGCAAATTAAACATTTAATTTTAAAAGAAGCATGTAAAAGCATCTAGGCGTTTGTCTTTATATTTCGAGTTATTCTAATCAAATTGTAATTTAAAAACACATGTATATTCATTTTAATCAAATTAACATTTAATTAAGAAAACTCGGGATATAGCCTATGTTACATTTTAGTAGAAAGCAAATTGCATAATCATTAATCAAATTAAGTTTGATTATAAAAACCGAGGTATACATCTAATTAACTTTTAATTAAAAGAAATGTTCATTTAATATTAATCATATTAACTTTCTTATGAAAACACGTGTTAAACTTCTAATTAGATTTTAATTAGAAAAGCATGTGAAATAGGGTTTAATCATATTTAATATTTAAATAAAATATAAAACGAGAGAACATGTACATCATTGGTCCTATCACGTAGTTTTAGTTGATATGAGCCTATCGCAACTTGAAACGGTGGAATCGGAGCTACAACGCAAAAGATACGGCCAAAACAAGATTCTAGAACTGTCGGGCTTTAAAAGACGGTCGCATGGACACCAAGAACGCTTAAAACGGAGCTAGGACGGAAAAGATATGGCTAAAACAAGATTCAGGGACTAATTTGTGAATATCTGGAAGTTTATGGAGTTTTCTACAAGATTCCAGGGACCTAGACATAATTATATGTGAAAATAGGAGGTCTAGCATGTAAAAGATCAAGGATGGGCTTTAGAATAGAGAAATCAAGGAGATCAGGGGCCTAGACATAAGAATCGGGGATCGAATTGTAAGAGTTCGATAGGTGGAAGGGTATATTTGTAATTTCTAGAAACTTGGGGTTCTTTTCGCAAAATTACCGGGGCGGCCGGCGGGTGAGCGTGGAGGCGCCACGTGGCGGGCTATGATTGGTTGTGCCGACGCGAGCATGATGCGGTGCCGACGCAAGCGATGACGCGCTCGCCGACGTCGGCGGTGGACCGCGCCCGTGGACCGGTCCCACCGGTCCACGGTGGACCACCGAAGGGGTACACCCCTTGTTTTAATCCGGACCGCCCGCCTTGATCGGACGGCCCGGGTTCACCGAGCAGCAGCGGCGGCGGGAGGCGGCCGGCCGCGGCGGCGCCCGGCGGCGCTTGGCCGGAAGATCGCCGGCGAGTGGACAAATTGGCTTCCTGGGCACCAAACTCAACGGGAGATTGACCAACAGCAAGAGGAGGACAACAAGAACTCACTAGAGGCCTCGGAAAGGAGGGAGGGGCGCCGTAGGAGGAGATCGGCGGCGAGGGGCGGCGGCGGCGGCGGCGGTGTTCCGCGGCGGCGGCGCTGTGGAGAGGGAGGAGAGGAAAGGAGGGGCGCGGGGTGGAGAGGAGACGGTGTTCATCCTTTATAGGGCGGAGGGGGAAAGGGAGGAGGCGCGGTGAGGTGGTGGCGGTTGCTCGCCGGTGGCGGCCATCAATGGCGGCGGCGGCGGCTCTGGATCGGGCGACGCCCGTAGGGAGGGTGAGGGAGGCACGGGGGAGTGAAAAGGGCGGCCCAAGGAGCTCTCAGGTGTGCTTTATAGGGTGAGAAGGGGAGAGGGGCGATGGCCGAGAGCAACGGCCATCAATGGCCGATGGCGGCGGCCGGTTTTGATGGCAATCAAGGGGAAGGCTTGAATGGAGAGGAAATGTAAGTGCAATCAAGCCCTATGAGGGTTTTGGTGATGTTGACCACACAATTAAAGAGCTAATGAGCCTTTGAGTTTGTTGTGCAGCATAAAGTTATTATCACAGGTGCAAAAGATTAATTGGAGACCCCTCAACTTGTTACAAAAAGGATGCCTATGCTACTTAGAGGAGTTTATTTATTTTATCTTTTGAATTTGAGTATAGGACAATCCGTACTATCAAGAGGGATACTAATGGTGAGTTAGGGTGGTTTCAAGTGCTCATAATCCATCTTTCCAAAACCTTGATCCTCACCCCAAGGGAAGTAACCTGCAGCTGTTTTGCTTCTGCTGTTTGCTGTTCGGAGGTTCCGACCGTACGGGCTACAGTCTGCAGAGTTTTCAAAAGTCGGAGGTTCTGAGATTTTTCTCGGAGGTTCCGAACTCTGGAATATAGCCGTTACTGTTCTGGATCTGGGGGTATTTATACCCCACAGTCCCCCAACGGTTATCTTCTTCCTCCTCTGGCACAGAACGCCGTTCCCACTGTTTTCTCTCACCTTGCATTCACTCCTAACCTACTCTCTTCCAAATCCTTGCCTAGCATTGATTGAGAGTGGATTCTTGAAGTGAGTTAGTGAGCCAATCCCTTCTCCCTTGGAACTTGAGCACTTGGAAGAACCCTAGCAAGCTTGGTGAATCTATTACTCTTGGAGCCTTGCTCCTAGACGGATAGAGGTTCTTGGAAGCTCTCCAAACCGATTTGTGGAAGCTCCAAGGTGTTTGTATTACCCCTTGTGATTCTAGTGGAAAGCCTCCACCTATTACCCAAAGTGATAGGTGTGAGAGAGGAGTTGACCTTTGTGGTCCGAGCCTTTGGTGGCCTCCTCAACAACGTGGACGTAAGCAAGCCTTTGTGGCGAGCCGAACCACGGGATAAATCTTTGTCTCATGCGTGTTCTCATTTACTTACTTGTTCATGCTTGTGCTTGACTAGATCTATTAGGGTTTGCTCCCGATCTACTTTGTGGTGCCTTGCTAGCTTGTACTTTGCTTAGAAATCCTCTTGCTAGGTCCTAAGTACCTCTTAGAATTTAGTAGATCCGGTTTCCATCAAGTTTCTCGCAGCTCTTGTTATTTGTGCTCCGTTCTAACAAATTTGTCGGAAGTTCCGAGTTTATTCTCGGAGGTCGCCTCGTTCGGAGGTTCCGAGAATAATCTCGGAGGTTCCGAGGTCCGACACCGTTTTCGCGAGAAAAAGTTTAAATTCCGTGTGTGCAGCCTATTCACCCCCCCCTCTAGGCCACATTGCCTCGATCCTTTCAATTGGTATCGAGCAAGGTCATCCTCGTAAACACCTAACCGTGTGAGGATATGGCAAGTGATGATGACAAGCACGAAGAAGAACAAGTTTGAAGACATACCAAGCGAGGCCGAAAGTGATGCCTCGGAAGTGGGCGATACATCAACTCAAGAGAAGTTTGAAAAGCTTAAAAAGGTCGTGAAGGAAAGCTCAAAAGATGGAAGCAAGAAAAGCAAGAAAGAGAACAAGAAAAAGGAAGAAGAGGAAGAAAAGAGGAAAGAAGACAAAGCAAGCAAGAAAAGAAGAAGAAGAGAAAGAAAGAAGAGAAGAAAAGAAGAAAAAGAACACCTTCACCATCTCCATCACCATCCTCATCATCCTCATCGTCGTCCTCATCTAGTGAGAATGGAGATGATGATGATGAGTACTACGGCACAAGAATTCCCAAGCGAACAATCAAGCCAAAGTCAAAGTCTAAAGCAAAGAACGACTACAAAAGCGTATCCTTTAACTATGATTCTTTGGATGTCAAATCCAAGGATGAAGTGACTATTCCAGTTGGCAAATTACCCCAATTCGATGGGACTAACTTTGCTAAATGGAAGCATATGATGAAAGCTTATTTAATTGGCTTAAGCTTGGAATTGTGGAATATTGTGTGTGTAGGTTTTGAAGATCCCAAAGATTTTAGGAACCTCACTCCAATTGACCGACGCAACATTAGAAGGAATGGTCAAGCTACAAGCATACTCCTTAGTGCCTTGAATGCCCAAGAGTATAACCGTGTTAGTGGACTTGAGATTGCCAAGGAGATTTGGGACATTCTCCACATTGCACATGAGGGTGTTGACAAGGTCAAGAAATCCAAGATCAACATATTGATGGCCGAGCTTAATAGATTTACTATCTTTGATGGAGAGGGGCCACAAGAGATGTTTGATAGGTTGATGGTCATTGTTGGAAAGATAAGAGGTCTAGGTGGTGATGAGCTAGATGACCACTTTGTTGTGAAGGTGATGTTGGAAGCTTTTGCACCAAGGAATCCTACTCTAGTCACCTTGATTAGAGAGAAGAAAAGATTTGAGGAACTTTCTCCAAATGATGTTCTTGGAAGAATTCTCACACATGAGCTCATGGACAAGGAAATTCAACATAGAAAGAAGATTGGGGAGTTGGAGGCTAAGTTAAACAACTTGAAGGTTAAAGAGGTGGCTCTCCACTCTCACAAGTCAAGCAAACCCTCCTCCTCATCCAAGCACACCACTTCTTCCAAGCCTCTCAAGTCAAAGTCCAAAAGGGTGGAAGTAGAGAGCTCCACAAGTGATTCAAGCGAAGATGAAGATGAAGGTTCTCATGTTGAGATTGGGGACATGGCCTTGTTCATGAAGACCTACAAGAGAGGGTTGAAGAAGCAAGGGTACAAGTTTGCCAAGAGAAAGTTTCCTAACAAGAAAAAGAGAACTTGTTACAATTGTGGAAGTACCGAGCACTTTATTGCTGACTGTCCTAATGAGAAGAAGGAAAACAGAAATGACAAGGGTAAAGGGAGCTACAAGAAAGATCAAAAGCCACATTACAAGAGAAGACACTATGGTGGTGAAGCCCATATTGGTCATGAATGGAACTCCGGGGATGAAAGTTCTAGTGAAGAAGAAGGGAAGAAAGTTGCAACCGTGGCTATCAAGAAGCTTCCCTCCACCTCAAGATTGTTCAAAAATTTGACCGATGATGAAGAGAGCACTTCCATTCATTGTCTCATGGCCAAGGGTGAGAAGGTAAAAACTGCCCCAAAATCCTTTCCTCAACCTAGTGATGAGTCGGAAATGGACTCTAGTGATGATACTAGTGATGAAGAAGCTAACCAACTTGTTCGTAAAATGGATGAGCAATCTAGGGATTTTATGGCTAAGTTAATAGTTGAACTAGAGAAAAGCCAAGACACCATTATCTCCGATAGAAGTGAGATTGAGACTTTACGTTTGGAAATCAACCAAGCAAAGAGTGTCATAGCTACTCTCAAGGAGGACCTTCATCGTCACTCAAGCTCAATGTAATTCTCTCAAGTTGAGGAATGAAGAGCTTGAGGAGCAATATAGCCTTCTTTGGAGTAGCACCTCACATCCCTCGAAGGTAAAAGGCAACTCTAGTGCTTCTACTAGCAAGGGCTGTGATAGATGTTATCATATTGATGTTGAATCTTATGCCACTAACCTTGCTAACATGGAAGCTCTAAAGAAAGAAATTGCTAGGTTGAACTCAATCATAGCTAGAGGGTGCATGGGTGAAGAAAACAAAAGACCAAGATTCACCAAAAGGAAAGTGTTAGAAAAGAGCAAGAATCCAGGCTTTGGATATATTGAAGGTGGCAAGACAAATGAAAGAAAAATCATCAAAGAAAAAGAATACCTTGAATTCAAGAGTTCGGATTTGCGTTCTCCCGCACCCGGAGGTTCCGACCTCCAAGCCCGGAGGTTCCGAGTCCGGAAGCCCCGAGCAGACCCTGCAGTCCAACTCGGAGGTTCCGAGAAAATTCTCGGAAGTTCCGGGACCGCAAAGACAAGACAAAGAAAAGGAGCAAAACTCGAAAGCATGTTTCCGTGGCCTCTAACACTTGTATGCAAAGTTGAAAATCATCCAATGGTGCCTAGAAGAAACTTGAGTCCCAACAAAAGCAAAGCCCATGCATCTAGAGACATACCTCCTAGCTATGTGTTGAGACGCAACAATGTTGGTAAAGTTGTTGCCACGTATGTTGGAAATGAGTCCAACATATATGTGAAAAGATCACTATGGGTTCCAAAAGTTTTGGTTACTAACGTGGAAGGCCCCAAGTCAAATTGGGGACCTAAAAGAAGGAACTAAATTGTTTTGTAGGCATACTCCTCCGGTGGTTCAAGTTGGGTGCTTGACGACGGATGTACACATCATATGACCTAGAGAAAAGAGTATGTTCTCATCCTATCTCCATTTGGAAGGACCAAGGGAAACCATTGCATATGGAGGGGATACTAAAGGAGAAGTCATCGGTGTAGGTGATATCCCTATATCTCAAAATTACTCAATTACAAATGTTCTTCATGTTGATCCGTTGGGTTACAATCTATTATCGGTTTCACAACTTAGTGAGATTGGTTTTGATTGCCACTTCACGGATAAGGATGTGTCCATCATAAAAAGGGAGGATTCCTCTATTGTCCTCACGGGTCGCTTGAGGGGGAGGCTTTACCTAGTTGATCTCAACAAAAGTAAAGTTTCTCCCAAGACTTGTCTAGTGGCAAAATCTAGCATGGGTTGGCTTTGGCATCGCCGTCTAGCCCATGTTGGCATGAGGAACTTGGCCAAACTTTTGAAAGATGAACACATCCTTGGACTAACAAATGTACATTTTGAGAAAGATAGGATTTGCAAAGCATGCCAAGCCGGAAAGCAAGTAGGAGCACCTCACCCACCAAATAGCATCCTCACTACTTCAAGCCCATTGGAGCTCATCCACATGGATCTATTTGGACCGGTGGCCTACATAAGTATTGGCGGTAACAAATATGGTTTGGTTATTGTTGATGATTATTCTCGCTTCACGTGGGTGTTCTTTGTGTTTGACAAGAGTGAAGTACAAGGAAAGGTGAAGACCTTCATTAGAAGAGCACAAAGGGAATTCGGGCTACCAATCAAGAAAGTGAGAAGTGATAATGGCTCGGAGTTCCGGAACACCTATGTTGAAGAATTCCTTAATGAAGAGGGCATAAAGCATGAATTTTCAGCACCTTATACCCCTCAACAAAATGGGGTGGTTGAGAGAAAGAATAGAACTCTTATCGAGATGGCAAGAACTATGTTGGATGAGTACAAGACTCAAGACATCTTTTGGGCCGAAGCTATCAACACGGCTTGCCATGCAATCAACCGCCTCTATCTTCACAAGTTTCACAAGAAGACCTCCTATGAGCTTATTACCGGTAAAAAGCCCAAGGTGTCTTACTTTAGAGTGTTTGGGTGCAAATGTTTCATTCTAAACAAGAGGCCCCGAACCTCTAAGTTTGCACCAAAGGTTGATGAAGGATTTCTTCTTGGTTATGGTCCAAATGAGCATGCTTATCGAGTCTTCAATCTAACCACCGGGAGGATTGAAGTCACGGTAGATTTGACCTTTGATGAATCTAATGGCTCTCAAGTGGAGCAAGTTGATTTGAATGTTGTAGGTAAAGAGAAGCCATCTTGTGAAGCAATCAAGCAAATGGCCATAGGTGATGTTAGACCAGTTGAGGCACAAGAGGAAGATGAAAACCAAGCACAAGCCTCAACACCACTCGAAGGGCCAGAAGCCACTGGTTCAGGAGCAGTGCAGACTTCGGAGGTTCCGAGAATTTCTTCGGAGGTTCCGGGAACTGACACTGGAATCCAACCTCCGAGAAATTCTCCGGAGGTTCCGGGTCCGGAAGTTCAACACAACAAGACACCCCGAACCAAACAGACCGATCGGCAAGGGGATGTCCGGGGAAGTACATCCGAGCCCCAAGCTGATGAAGATGATGAAGATCAACCTCTACACCAACCTCTTGGACCATCACATCCTCGTGTACATCAAGTCATTCAACGGGATCACCCCGTTGACAATATTCTTGGGAGCATAAGGAGAGGGGTAACAACGCGTTCTCGTCTTAAGAATTTTTATGCATTTTACTCGTTTGTTTCCTCTCTTGAACCAACCAAGGTAGAGCAAGCTCTCGAGGATCCGGATTGGGTGGTGGCTATGCAAGAGGAGTTGAACAACTTTGAAAGGAACCAAGTGTGGGAGTTGGTGGAAAGACCAAATACAAACATCATTGGCACCAAATGGGTCTTTCGGAATAAGCAAGATGAGTTTGGTGTTGTGACTAGGAACAAAGCAAGATTGGTTGCTCAAGGATACACCCAAGTTGAAGGGCTAGACTTTGGAGAAACATGCACCGGTAGCAAGACTTGAAGCAATTCGGTTTTTACTAGCTTTCGCTGCCCATCATGACTTCAAGCTCTATCAAATGGATGTCAAGAGTGCATTTCTCAATGGACCACTCTCCGAAGAAGTATATGTTAAGCAACCACCGGGTTTTGAAGATCCCAAGCGTCCTAATCATGTCTACAAACTCCATAAGGCGCTCTATGGGCTAAAGCAAGCACCAAGAGCATGGTATGAATGCCTTAAGGATTTCTTGCTTAAGCAAGGCTTTGAGATAGGCAAAGCCGATGCTACTCTCTTTACTAGAAAAGTTGATGGTCATATTTTTGTGTGCCAAATATATGTCGATGACATAATATTTGGTAGTACTAATGAAACTTTTTGTGAAGAGTTTAGTAGGGTGATGACAAAGAGGTTTGAGATGTCCATGATGGGTGAGCTCAAGTTCTTTCTTGGATTTCAAATCAAACAAGCTAAAGAAGGGACGTTCATATGTCAAACCAAGTATACAAGGGATATGTTAAAGAAGTTTGACATGGACAAGGCAAAGCCCATCAAGACTCCAATGCCTACCAATGGACACATGGACCTCAATGAAGAAGGGAAATCCGTGGATCAAAAGGTATATCGCTCCATGATCGGCTCTCTTCTTTACTTATGTGCATCTAGGCCGGATATTATGCTTAGTGTGTGCATGTGTGCTAGATTTCAAGCTAACCCGAAAGAGTGCCATCTCATGGCCGTAAAGAGAATCTTGAGATATCTAGTGCATACCCCTAACCTTGGCTTGTGGTATCCTAAGGGCTCCACTTTCGATCTACTTGGCTATTCGGATTCCGATTATGCCGGTTGTAAAGTAGATAGAAAGAGCACATCGGGGACTTGCCAATTCCTTGGTAGGTCTCTAGTGTCTTGGAGTTCTAAAAAGCAAAACTCAGTAGCCCTTTCCACCGCCGAGGCCGAGTATGTTGCGGCCCGGCGCATGTTGTGCTCAACTACTTTGGATGAAGCAAACCTTAAAAGATTACGGATGTCACTTTTCCCATATCCCACTTTTGTGTGACAATGAAAGTGCCATAAAGCTTGCAAACAACCCCGTAAGCCATTCTCGCACAAAACATATAGACATCCGTCATCACTTCTTGAGAGACCACGAAGCCAAAGGAGATATCGTTTTAAGTCATGTGAGCACCGACAAGCAACTAGCCGATATCTTCACTAAACCTCTCGATGAGTCAAGGTTTTGTAGTTTAAGGAATGAACTAAATATTCTTGATTCTCGTTGCGTGGTTTGATCTCTAGCATGCTATATTTGTTTGCTTCAATCTGTTAGTTTCCTCTGAAAATTTTGTTTGAAAAATGTGTGTGAAAACTCTATCTTAAAGGTTTTTCAAAATCTATTTTACTTATCCCTAACTTGTCTTAAGTGGCTATAGTTGTGTGTGTGATTGCTTGTTTTCTAGCCACTTGAGTCAAGGGTACCATGACCTAAGTTTCTCAGTTGATAGAAAGTTCAAAATCTCAAAAGGAGTGGAAGCTAGCTGTCTCTGGAATTTAATTTTTCGGAAGCTCCGAGAATATCCTTGGAGGCTCCGGGCCTCAGAAGTTCTGAGAAAATCTTCGGAAGCTCCAATCTTTATAGACTTAGCGCTCAGTCTCCACCGAAGGGGAGTTAAAAAGGGAGTAAAGCATCTTTGAAGGATATTCCTTTACCTAGGGTAAACCAGACTTGCCTTTCACCGCGGTCAACCTCTCAGATCCACTTTCACCGCTCCCTTCTCTCTCTCCCGACGCGAAACCGCAACACCCATCCATCTCCACCGCCTCACCGCCGCCGCCTCCCTCGCCGCCGGTGACCGCACCTCTTGCGGGCTACCCGCACGGAGCCGTGCCACCCTTCTCGTTCGTGGGACGCCGCTGGGGAGTGCCAAGGAAGAGGTCGCCTTGAATCCCGTACGGAGAGGAAGAAGAAGGCTCCAATCCGCACCCGTTCCTGTTGATTCTCTGGTGTGCACAAGCGTTGAAGATATTCATCGTCCTTCTCCTTGATCCCAATCAAGGTAATCAGTGGCCGTATCCTAACCCTAACCCTAAATTCCTAGATCTACATGCTGTTAGGGTTCTAAATCTTGGAACTTGTAGAATGTTGCCTATCTATCCTGCTCCTGTATGCCTGTGTTGCAAGTAAAGCTAGGTTTAGTTGAAAGTTGAATCAAATGTGAGAATGCAGTAAGGTTGACAGAGGCTCGGAGGTTCCGAGAAAATTCTCGGAGGTTCCGAACCCTGTAACCCACTGTAAGCTGACCTTGATTCAAAGTTCCACTGAACTTCACTTCACCTGTAACATCCTTTTTCACTTGTCCTAGCTAAATTGAGTCATGCTTGCTTTATTGATCAAAATTCAGTTGAAAGTTGAATCAACAGATCGTCCTCTGCCGCACAATCGACTTCGGAGGTTCTGAGAATTTTTCCGGAGGCTCCAACCCTTGGAGGTTCCGGAAACTTTCTCGGAGGTTCCGATGTCTGTACTAACAAGTGACAGTCTGTGATTCAAAATTCCACTGAAAAGAAATCAATTGAACATCATGCTAATCTTGTTCCTCTATCTTTATCAGTCCTGATCCCACTCTTATCTGCTGCTCACTTGTCTCTCTAACAGATGTCTGGCACTCCTGTGGACAAGACATACACCAAGAGGCAGAGGCCTCCATTTGAGACACCTGCTGGTGAGAGGGCCTTCAAATTAGCAGCAAGGGCAACAGCAGGGGGCAGTGGCAGCAGAGGAAAGGCCACTCCTAGGAGGGGCAGAGGTGGCAGTTTGTCAGGAGGCAGAGGCTCTGGGTCTACTGCCCATGTGGATGACAATGGAGGGACTGAAGGCAAGACCATTCCTATAGAGGTAGAAGATGACATGCCCCTAGGAGAGATAGACTCAACCTATCTCAAGTACCACAAGGGGCTACTCAAAAGGCATCCTCCAACCAAATATGACAACTCAGTGTATATTGAGCACACCAACTATGATGGAGCTGGATTCTTGGTCAAGAAAGCCGAGAGAGGAAAACCCCTATGTGAACCCCAAGATGGCAGCCATTGATTACAGATTTTGGTCTGTCTTTCACTTTAAGTTCTATGAGACTGTCCTTAACACCAAGATGAAGCTAATCAAGATGAAGTGGATAGATTTCACCCATTTGGAGGCAGCAGAGGAGCCTGTCAAGGAGGAGGTGCTGGATTTGGTTGACAAGTATAAGATGAGGGACATCATGAGTTTCAAATATGATTGGAACATAGAGGTTTTAGCTCAGTTTCATGCTACATTCTTCCATGAAGACAACAAGGAAACCATCCACTAGATGACAGAAGGAGTGCATTACAAAATAGATTTCCTCACTTTTGCTAGGTTGTTTGGGTTCAGCAAGGAGGACAGGGAAGCAGATATTATTCATTTTGAGGCCCACATGAACCCCAATAAAATTGCTGCAGCTTATGAGTATGAGGAACTGGCTGATGGCTCCACCACTGCTCTGAAATCAGTGTTCTATGTGCTCAATAATATGTTCAGGGAAACCATTTACCCAAAAGGGGGCAGTGACTCAACAAGTCTTAGGAGGTTTGCACCAAACCTGCCGGCTAGGCCGCCGCCCGGAGCTAGGCCATTCTCTCGTGAGCGCATTTATTTGGTACAACCTGGTAGAAGTGACAGAGAGTGGGAAGTGCAACCTGCCCTATGCCCCTTATCTTATGTACATGATAGAGATGGTTTCAGGGGTCAGCTACAAGAAAGATGTTGAGCATGCTTCCTATCAAGTCAAGCAGTGGCAGCATCAGAAGAAGCAGCACATTGTGGAGGAGCACATCCTTAAGAAGGCCAGCAACAAGCCATCCAGATCTGGTCCAGCAGTAGGAGAAGAAGGACCCAGCAAGGCTCCCATGCCTGCTGGTCTGCACAAGATGAGAGGGATGGTTAGGGACACCTGGAGGTACTGCAGATGGACTTCCCATCAGCTTTTTGAGCTCAGGGAAGACATGAACAGATTGCTAAAGCACCAGGGGCTGTCCTTCGATGCCATGCACCATCCACCTCCTCTCTTCCCTGACTTTCCAGAGTACACCACCAGTGAGGATGAGGGTGAGAAGGAGCCTGCTACTCCCATGGCTGAGGATACTCCCGCCGCCCACTTTGTCGCAGATGAAGAAGATGAAGAACCACTTGGTGCTAAAATGGCCAGCCGAGGAAAGAGGTCGCCGGCAAGAAGGCAATGGGGTCCTCATCCGGTACAAGACTCGGGAGAAAGGCCGCCGCCGGGAGGCCTCGTCGAAGGCCCATAGATCCGTCATCATCCGGCTCGACCTTGGCTCCGACAAAGATCGTCCCCCGAAGCGAAGAGGAGGACTCGACTTCGTGATGAGGAGTGACTTCTCTAGGTTCTCGCTCTCACTTCCTCTCTTCTTTTCTTTCCTTTTTGTTAAATTGTTGACAAAGGGGGAGAGATGAAGATTGAGAAGCATCCGAAGACCCGGAGCTCCTTCCGGTGGCCTCGCTAACCACGTAAACATTCTTTTGTTCTTTTGGTGAGATGAGAGTGCTAACTTCTCTCATAAACTCCTGTTGGTAATTTGGTGAACTGCTGTAAAACTTTAGCTTGCCTCTGTTGGCAAGCAGGATCTGGTCATGGTTGTATGGGATTTGCAAAACTTTAAAACCTTGTGATGGATGTAATAGGGCTAGATGTGTTGAATGCTGTTATCCTTTATCTAGCTGCTATTTTTCGGTCTTATCTGCTGCTTTGCCTGTGTGTTATTGTTATCTGTTGGAGTATCTGTTGCAGACCTCGGAGGTTCTGAGAATTTTTCCGGAGGCTCCAACCCCTGGAGGTTCCGGAAACTTTCTCGGAGGTTCCGAACCCTCGCTACCGATAACTCTCTCGAGTGTTTTCACATGGCATATGCATCACGTATTATCTCGCTACACCTCTTTTGCACCCCTCGATGGCTTGAGTACAACTTTCTTGACACTTTTACTCACAATGTATGCAATTTAATTGTCGGTTATGACATTTTTCCTATTCAAAAGGTACATGCATACATTGAGGGGGAGACTTGTACTCAAATCATCAAAAGCTCAATCTTTCAAATTAAATTGTAAACTTTAATTGGGTTGTCAACATTTACCAAAAAGGGGGAGATTGTAAGTGCAATCAAGCCCTATGAGGGTTTTGGTGATGTTGACCACACAATTAAAGAGCTAATGAGCCTTTGAGTTTGTTGTGCAGCATAAAGTTATTATCACAGGTGCAAAAGATTAATTGGAGACCCCTCAACTTGTTACAAAAAGGATGCCTATGCTACTTAGAGGAGTTTATTTATTTTATCTTTTGAATTTGAGTATAGGACAATCCGTACTATCAAGAGGGATACTAATGGTGAGTTAGGGTGGTTTCAAGTGCTCATAATCCATCTTTCCAAAACCTTGATCCTCACCCCAAGGGAAGTAACTCCGGTACCGTTTTGCTTCTCGCCGTTTGTCGTTCGGAGGTTCCGACCGTACGGGCTACGAGCCTCGAGAGTTTTCAAAAGTCGGAGGTTCCGAGATTTTTCTCGGAGGTTCCGAACTCCGGAATATAGCCGTTATCGTTCGGGATGCGGGGGTATTTATACCCCACGGTCCCCCAACGGTTATCTTCTTCCTCCTCGGCACGAACGCCGTTCCCACTGTTTTCTCTCACCTTGCATTCACTCCTAACCTACTCTCTTCCAAATCCTTGCCTAGCATTGATTGAGAGTGGATTCTTGAAGTGAGTTAGTGAGCCAATCCCTTCTCCCTTGGAACTTGAGCACTTGGAAGAACCCTAGCAAGCTTGGTGAATCTATTACTCTTGGAGCCTTGCTCCTAGACGGATAGAGGTTCTTGGAAGCTCTCCAAACCGATTTGTGGAAGCTCCAAGGTGTTTGTATTACCCCTTGTGATTCTAGTGGAAAGCCTCCACCTATTACCCAAAGTGATAGGTGTGAGAGAGGAGTTGACCTTTGTGGTCCGAGCCTTTGGTGGCCTCCTCAACAACGTGGACGTAAGCAAGCCTTTGTGGCGAGCCGAACCACGGGATAAATCTTTGTCTCATGCGTGTTCTCATTTACTTACTTGTTCATGCTTGTGCTTGACTAGATCTATTAGGGTTTGCTCCCGATCTACTTTGTGGTGCCTTGCTAGCTTGTACTTTGCTTAGAAATCCTCTTGCTAGGTCCTAAGTACCTCTTAGAATTTAGTAGATCCGGTTTCCATCAAGTTTCTCGCGGCTCTTGTTATTTGTGCTCGTTCTAACGGTGTCGGAAGTTCTGAGTTTATTCTCGGAGGCTGCCTCGTTCGGAGGTTCCGAGAATAATCTCGGAGGTTCCGAGGTCTGACACTGTTTTCGCAGAAAAAGTTTAAATTCTGTGTGCAGGCCTATTCACCCCCCTCTAGGCCACATTGCCTCGATCCTTTCAGGAAACCGAAGGAGTAATGGGGGGGGTGAAGCCGAGGATCAATTGCACTTTAATGGCAGCGATTCAAGGAGGGGAGGCGCGGGTGACGCGGGGCAAAGGCTGGCGGCGGCGCTCCCTGTTATGAAACAGAGGAGAGGTGGGGGCTGGAGGAGGAAGAAAGTGCCGACAGGTGGGCCCCACCTATCGGTGACCGCGTGAGGGAGAGGGAGGAAGGAGGGGGAAGTGGGCCGGCGCGGGGTTGGTGGGCCACGCGGGCCGAAAGGGGAAGGGGGAAGAGGGTTGGGTTGTTTTTTTTTTCAAAACCTTTTCAAATCTTTTTCAAACCCTTTTTAAATTCAAATCTTTTACACAAATTTTCACAATTATATTTCACAATTATTTTAAAGAATTTTCACAAGTATTTTAAGACTTTTAAAACCACACCACAACAAAAACTCATGCATTCAAATCATGATGCACAAGCACTTATTGCTTCTAAATTATTTAAAATGATATTTAAATATTTTAGAGATCAAATTTATTTGGTAATTTAATTAATCCTTAGAAAATAAAATCTAAACACCATGTTGGTTACATTAATTTGGTGATGGAATTTTAGGGTGTTACAGGCCGCTCGGGTACTCGCATGGACCTGGCCATGGTCAAGTAGGAACAAGGTGAGACCCTCCGCAAGTACATGCGCCGCTTCTTCGACAAGCGCGCTACCGTAGTCGACGTCACCGACAAGGAGGTCATCGACCTCTTCCAAGACGGCCTCTACCACCGCCGCACCTTTGGAGACTTCGGTCGTCGCCGCCCCAAGTCCATCCCCCACCTCAAGGACATGATCACGTCCTGGGCGGATGAAGAAGACAAGGCCAACGCCAAATACGACGCCATCTGTGGCAAGAACAAGCAGAACACGGGCGGCGGCAGCGGCAACAACGGGAACCAAGGCGGTCGCAACAACAACAACTTCTCGGGTCCCAACCGCAAGCGCAAGCCAGACAACACTGTCGCGGCTATCCAGCGCCCTGCGAAGGAGAACTCGAAGAAGAACTCCGGCGACTTCAAAGACTTGCTGAAGAAGTGCTCGTGGAATCTGGACGGCAACCACACCACCGAGCAGTGCTACCAACTCAGGCGAGCACTCAAGAGTACTCCAGAGCCACCGCACCCTCACTACAAGAAAGGCAAGAAGAAGAACGACGGAGACAACGACAACTTCCAGGAGCCCGACAAGACTGTCAACGTCCTCTTCAGCGGACTACCCAGCAGACGGGAGCAAAAGGCTACTCGTCCAGAAGTCATGAGCATTGAACCAGCGGTCCCGACCCCTCTCAGGTGGTCGGAGGTACCCATTACCTTCTCCCGCGCAGATCAATGGACCAGCTTCTCCGAACCAGGGCGGTTCCCTCTCGTCCTGAAGCCAGTGGTCGCGGGCTCCAAGCTCAACAAGGTCCTCATCGACGGTGGAAGCGGGCTCCACGTCCTTTTCACCAAGACTTTGAAGAAGATGAAGCTCGACATCACCCACATGCTCACCAAGAGCAACACGCCTTTCTACGGCATCGTCCCCGGTAACGCGGCTATCCCACTGGGCTCAGTGGTCCTGCCAGTTACCTTCGGGGAATCTCGGGACAACTATCGTACCGAGTACATCAAGTTCGAGGTCGCAGACTTCGAGACATCCTACCATGCCATCCTCGGCAGACCGGCAATCGCCAAGTTCATGGCGGTGCCCCACTACACGTACTTGGTACTCAAGATGCCAAGCCCAGCAGGTGTACTCTCTCTCCAAGGGGACTTGAAGATCTCGCACGACTGCGATACGGAAGCTGTGGAGATCGCCTCTACGAATCAAGTACCCAACGCTATGATGGAGGTCTACGCTGCGTCGAAGAAGCTTGCTACAAGTGAACTCGACATCCCTGAGAAGTCTGACAAAGCCAACAAGCCTCAGCCAGCTGAGGAGGTTCTGGTCAAGACGATCGACCTCGGGACAGGTGACTCCAGCAAGACCACCACCATCGGGGCCGGCCTTGACCCCAAATAGGAAGACACGCTCATCAACTTCCTCCGGGCTAACCGCGACATCTTCGCGTGGAAGCCAGCGGACATGCCAGGAGTGCCCAGGGATTTTATTGAGCACTGCCTCAACGTCGATCCTAAGGCCACCCCCAAGCGACAACACCTCCGATGTTTCGCCGACGACAGACGGGATGCCATCAAGAAGGAACTCGCCAAACTACTCGCGGCTGGCTTCATCAGAGAAGTCTTCCATCCTGAGTGGCTTGCCAACCCCGTCCTCGTCCGCAAGAAGAACTCAAACGAGTGGAGGATGTGTGTCGACTACACTGATCTCAACAAGCACTGCCCCAAGGACCCCTTCGGGTTGCCGCGGATTGATCAAGTCATCGATTCTACGGTGGGCTGCGACCTGCTCTGCTTCCTCGATTGCTACTCCGGGTACCACCAGATCGCGATCAAGGAAGAGGACCAGGAGAAGACCGCGTTCATCACCCCGTTTGGCGCGTACTTCTACACGACCATGTCCTTCGGGTTGAAGAACGCCAGCGCCACATACCAACGAGCTATCCAGGCCTGCTTCAAGAGGCAGCTCAACAAGAATGTCGAAGCCTACGTGGATGACGTGGTCGTCAAGACCAGAAACTCCAGTACCCTCATCGACGACCTTGAAGAGACTTTCGCATCCCTGCGTAAGTATCGTTGGAAGCTCAACCCGAACAAGTGCGTCTTCGGCGTACTTTCGAGCAAACTACTCGGCTTCATCATCAGCCAACGTGGCATCGAAGCCAACCCCGAGAAGATCTCCGCCATCACCAGCATGAAAGCTCCCACGTGCATCAAAGACGTCCGTAAGCCGACGGGTGCATGGCGGCCTTGAATGCATTCATCTCGAAGCTTGGAGAACGGGGGCTCCCCTTCTTCAAACTACTCAAGCACCAAGAGAAGTTCGTGTGGACTTCAGAGGCGGACCAAGCCCTTGCTCAGCTCAAGGACTTCCTATCGAAGCCACCAGTCCTCACGGCTCCTCGCAAAGGCGAGCGCCATCGCTCTACCTCGCTGCGACTACTCACGTGGTCAGTACTGCCATCATCGTCAAGCGGCAGGAAAACGGCCACGCGTATCCGGGGCCCGGCGTCCGCCTACGCTTCGTCGGCCGAGGTCCCGTCGAGTCCAAGGCACGCTATCAGCCTGTGCAGAAGCTTCTGTACGCAGTACTCATCACCTCGCGGAAGCTACGACACTACTTCCAGGAGTACTCAATCTCCGTTGTCACCGACTACCCACTCGGCGACATCTTGCGGAACCAAGATGCTACTGGAAGAATCTCCAAGTGGGCAGTCGAAATCGGCGCCCTCACCATCGACTTCAAGCCACGCACAGCCATCAAGTCGCAAGCTCTAGTCGACTTCATGGCAGAGTGGCGGGAGAATCAGCTACCTACTCCAACCGTGCGACCAGAGCATTGGGTGATGTACTTTGACGGCTCACTCAACCTCGAGGGTGCAGGTGCGGGGGTATTCCTGATCTCTCCAACGGGCGAACAACTCAAGTACGTCCTGCAGATCTTCTGGAAGGTCTCAAACAACGAAGCCGAATACGAAGCTCTCCTACACGGGCTCCGCCTCGCGGCTTCACTGGGATCAAGCGGCTACTAGTCTACGGCGACTTCGCAGTGGTCATCAACCAAGTCAACAAGTCCTAGGACCGCAACAAGGAGAACATAGACGCCTACTGCCTAGAAGTCCGCAAGCTCGAGAACAAGTTCTACGGTCTCGAGTTTCACCACATCATCCGCGACAACAATGTTGCAGCGGACGTCCTGTCGAAGCTTGGTTCTACTCGCGCTCAAGTACCAGCAGGTGTCTCCGCCCACGAGCTTCAAACGCCATCCATCCCGGAGACGGCGCCACCGACCACTGTCCCAGCGCATCCGCCAACTGGCCAGGAGGTCATGATGATCGACGTGGACTGGAGGCAACCCTTCATCGACTACCTCAGCGAGCAGAAGGTTCCCTTAGACAAAAACTTGGCTGAGCAGCTCATCCGCCGTGCCAAGTCCTACGTCCTCGTCGGAGACAAGCTCTACAAGCGGGGCGCATCTTCTGGAGTACTCATGAAGTGCGTCCCCAGGCAAGAAGGCAAGGACATCTTGGAGGAGATCCACAAGGGCGTCTGCGGCAACCACGCGTCTTCTCGTACGCTGGTCAACAAGGTCTTCCGGTGAGCCTTCTACTAGCCCACAGCTCTGGGCGACGCTGAAGAACTCGCCAGAAGGTGCCAAGGGTGCCAATTCTTCGCCAAGCAGCAACACGTTCCAGCCTACAAGCTAGTCACCATACCACCAACCTGGCCCTTCGCTTGCTGGGGGCTCGACATGATTGGGCCACTGCCAACTGCGCCAGGTGGTTTCAACAGAGTATTAGTGGCCATCGACAAGTTCACCAAGTGGATCGAGGTCAAGCCGGTCACGTGACCCAAGGCTGACAGAGTACTCGACTTTCTGGATGAACTCATGCATCGCTACTGACTACCCCACCGCATCATCACAGACTTGGGCTCCAACTTCAACAACCACCAGTTCTGGGAGTACTGCGAGAACAGCGGGATTGACGTCCGATATGTCTCAGTTGCCCATCCTCGGGCCAACGAACAAGTCGAGCGCGCCAACGAGATGGTGCTCGACGCTCTCAAGAAGCGGCTACACGACGCTGCTAACTCTAAAGGAGGCAAGTGGATCAGGGAACTACCCAACGCACTATGGGGGCTACGTACTCAGCCCTCCAAGCCAACGGGGCAATCCCCTTACTTCATGGTCTACGGCTCCGAAGCAATCCTCCCTGCTGATGTCATATGGGATTCACCAGCAGTGGAGCACTACGACGACGGCGTCTCTGAAGACAGCAGACGAGTTGACATCGATGGACTCGAAGAAGCCCGTTGCGCTGCCCTCGTCCAATCAGCTAGGTACTTGGAGGGTATCCGACGCTACCACGACCGCAACGTCAAGGAACACTCCTTCAACATTGGCGATCTCGTCCTCCGTCGTATCCAGAACACGGAAGGACTACACAAGCTCGCCCTCCCCCACGGGAAGGTCCCTTCACCGGCCGCAAAGGTGACCGGCCGGCTCCTACCGCCTCCGTACACTTGAAGGCGAAGATGTCAACAACTCGTGGAACGTCGACCAACTCTGTCGGTTCTACACCTAGTCTACACGACTACTCCGAGGCTCAAGTCTACACGACTACATCAAGACCCCTCCGCCGTAAGTGGCCTCCGGGTCCTGGCACTAGTCTCCGGACTACCTCTTCGCTGTAAGCGGCCTCCGGGTCCAGGCATCAGTCTCTGGACTACTCCCCTCCAGAATCCAGCCCATACGGCTACCTACGGATCCTGGGCTGCGACGAGCGACAAAGGACTCTAGCAGCGGTCTACTGAGAGACCACGTACCTCTAGATCCAGCCTATACGGCTACCTACGGATCTACCGTCGTAAGCGGCTACTCGCCCTAGCACCACTTAGCTGTAGGCGGCCTCCGGGTCCTGGCGACTACTCTGTAACTACGGCCCTGGCCATCCAGGTGTACTTCTTCAGTAATAAAGTTTGATTGTTCATCAACTGCTTTACTGTCTACTTCCCTCAACGGGACTACTGCCGAGTACGACTACTCGCCACAAGTCCACGATGGGACTCCGCACTCTGAGATCGTGACTACGAGTACTCATTGATGGAAACTTTTCTTCATTAATACTTAAACAATTACAATTGTTTTTGTACATCTATTGCTACGAGCTAACTATTACAGGGCTACTGGAGATTAAGCTTGTTGGCGACTTGTTCCGTAATGGGCGCCATCTGCACCAGCAGCTCCGCATATTGCTCGTCGGTACAATTGGCGGCTAGTCCACCGACGACTACATCTACTGGTGCCTTCGGGAAGTAGGACTTCATGAAGGCTAGCACCTGGTTCGGGATCGACTTCGCGAGATGCTTCACGTAGGCCACCAGCCGGCTGGGGGCTTCCTTCAGTCAATCCACCAGTGGCGCTATCTTGGGACCGCCAAGGTGAGGCACCAGCAGCCTCGCAATGGGGAGTGCGGCTTCTTCAAGCTCCTTCAGCTGGGCCCGCAGCTTCTCGCAATCCTCGTTCAGCTTCTGCAACGATTTGTAGCAGTTGACGAGGTCATGATCAGATGCAATGCGGAGCTCCATGTGCTTGTCGCACTCGTAGGCAAGCTCCTTATAATCTAACTCAAATACCTGGCGGGCTTCCTGCTCCCGGTAGAAGAGATTCTTCAGATCCGTCTCTGAAGTCTTCAACTACTCTACCTGAGTATCAAGCTCTGCAAACAACAAGGCACAGCGGGTTAGACTACCTCTCGACCTCCCACAAGTACTCAACAAGACAAGTGGTGTACCTTTGTTTTTGTTGCGGAGCGACTTGTTCTTCCGCACCAAGTCGTCGCCCTTCGCCTGCATCTCCTGGATATCGTTGTGGTACTTGGCGAAGGCGGTATCCAGCTTGGACTGCATGGCGGCCACGTGCTTCCGGGACTTTACAAGTTGGTCCTCCAGCGCCTCGTCCCGAAGCACAGTGTCGCCGTACCCCTGAAGCATCTTCGACTTCAGGCGGGACCTCTCAGCGACGTCCTGCACAGACAATACACATCAAATGGGTACTCAACGCTACAGGATTGACTACTCAAGAGTTACGGCTACTCACCTTCATCCACTGCTCGACTTGGCGGGCCGCCTCCAGATGCCGAGCCACCATTGCCGGATCGACCAAGTCGTCCGCCAACAACTCGATCCCACCACGACTACTCGTGGCGGTTTTGGTCATCGGTGCAGAGCGGATGGGCTCCGCGTCTTGGATCTCCGGGGAGCGAACGACCACCTCTAGAGCGGGTTCTGGCAGCGTGGCGGCTTCCTCTCCTCCAGTCGTCGCGGCGGCTCCTTCGGCGGCCATCTCCATCGGCTCGAGGGCTCCTCCGGTAGCCTCCTGGGTCTCTGGTGTCAAGTTCTCCATGGGCACCGCCGCTGGGATATCGCTCCTTTCGGCCTCAGCGCCTGTCAACGAGAAGACAAGTGCATCAGTCATATCTTCATGACTACGACTACTCTCGAAGGTTTTTCGACTTCAGCAGAGTACTCACCTTCAACAATGCCGGCCACGGCGCCGTAGCCCTCGGTGACCGGCGCTTCGGCCCGCCCGAGGGGTGGGGAGCGACTCCCCAGTGGGCGGTGCGACTTCCTCTTCCGCCACCGCTGCGGTGGGTTCATCCCCCTCCCAGGAGAGATCCGTCGTTTTCCTGCAGAGTACACAAGTCGGTTGTCACTCAAGTTCGACTACCACATCAAGTACTACTCAGGAGGACCCAACACTTACAGGCTTGACCGGACTACCGTCACGGTCGGGGCGCCGAGGATGCTGGCGATGTCCACCAGTCCGGCCTCGGGGGGCGCCTCCTCCCGCGCCTCTGTATCTACTGCCCCTTCCGCTGCCTCTTCCGCAGCAGCAGCAGCGGGTTCCGCTCCCTCCTGAGCAGCAGGGGGCTGGCGCTCCATCTGCGCCAAAAGTTCTTCGATAGTGGGGGCTGGGCTGCGACTCCTAGTGATTTCCCCCACCGTGTCCCACTCGCCTTCGTCGCCCTGATCAGCGGGCTCCGTAGGCAGCAACTCCTGCAAGCAAGGAAGCTCAGTCGTTAACACATCAACTCGAGACACGAGTACTTGACTACACTACTCAAGATGGCTTACCTCTTGGGGCGTGGTCTCGGAGACCTTCAACTTCTTCGCCACGCGCTTGCGGGCCGGGTTGCGCGGCCTCCGCGGCGGCGCAGCTAAACTAGCCTCCAGGCTAGCCGGCGGATCCTGAACAAGAGGCACGTGAGGTAAGCCGGGACAGCTAAACCTCGACCGCAGCTGAAAGCGGTCCTGCAGCGTCTCTTCGTCGCTGTCTTCATCGGATGTGTCCTCCACGACAACTGTGTTGTCTCCTTCACCGACTTCGCGCCACTCCTTGGCCTTGGTCTTCCCCTCCTCTGGGATCTCGACTTCCTGAGGGGGCGGCGGCGGCTCGGAGACAAACTTCTTCAAGTCATCCTGCAAGAAACAACTCGTCAGTTTGACTACTCTTGCGTATTGAGTACTCGACTGTGGGTGCAGCTACTTACCTCCTTTGGTGGGCGTGCTGCGGAGTACTCCGGTACGGGGCACGCCGTGTACGGCGGCATGTCCTTGAAGATCCGAGCCAACCTGTCGACAATGTCGTCGTCGTCGACTTCGTCTCCAGGCATCCGCGATGTATCGTCGTCGCCGTGTACTCGAATCCCGGGGTGTCGCGAGCCATCGCCGGCCGCACCCTCGCGCTTCATGAAGCGGAAGGCCACGTGCTCGGCCCCCCGCCCGGCTTCCCTCGGCCGCCTTGATCCGCGCCAACAACTCGGGGAGCTGGATCCCCTCCTGCATGGTCGGCTCCGTGTTCCACCACGGGCGGTGCTTGGGCTGCTTCCCGCTCGGCTTCGGCAGCCCCGGATGGTGGTTCGTGATGTAGAACCACTTCGCCTTCCAGTCTTGGTTGGAGTCTATAAGCTTGTACAAGAGGTACTGCTCGGCGGCGTCCTCCCGCATCTGGATCCCCGCTCCTCCGACTACCCGCGGGTTGCTGGCGCTTGGTTGCGGCTTCACTCGGAAGAACTTCCGGAACAAAATCCAATGGGGCTTGATCCCCAGAAAGGCTTCGCAGAAATGTACGAAGACAGCGGTGTGGAATATGCCGTTGGGGTTGAGGTACTCGACGCCGTAGTACCCCATGAGCCCCTTGAAGAAATCGCTCGCCGGGAGAGCAAGCCCGCGCTCCGCGAACCGCGTGAACATCGGAATCTCATCTTCATTCTTCTCCATCGGGTACGGATCCCCGGCGGCGGCTCTTCACATGTCGACCTCCTTCTCGCGGAGGAATCCACTGTTCAGCAGGGCGAGCAATTCTTCGGTCTTCGCCTTCGACTTCTTCCACTCGCGGTTTGGATCTGGCCGCGGCGGGGACACCGGTGGTGATGTCCCTGCGGCAGATCCGGCGGCCTCCTCACAGCCCCTCTTCTTCCTGCCGGCGGTCTTCGTGGTCTTGGACGGAGATGGCTTCATTCTCCAAGTGCACGGGGTCTTCACGCGCATTCGCTCGGGGACTACTGCGGTGGCTCTTTGTGGTGGCGCACTCGGATCTACTCTTCACTCAGCGGTGGCGGCGCGCACTGGCGGCTATTTCTGGCCAAGATCTGTTTGGAATGGTTGCAACTGCGTGGGGTGAAAAACCCTAAGGGTTTCGGCTTCTATTTATAAGTCAAAACGGCCCTCCAACGGCCGGATGGATAAGTTTGCGCTCGGCTGACTCAGCGGCCGCGTGTGACTCTTCGTATTCCACTAGTCGACGCACCTCACCTCGGGGGCTTGGCTACTTCTACTCGACTACCTAGGAAGCGACAAGACTCAGGAGCATCTCAGGACACATTCTACAAGATGACCCTTCAATTCGAGAGGAAGTACTCGACTCAAGGCTCGGGGGCTCCGTGCCACGTGTCCTTCAGTTTTTTCTCCAGATTTTTCGAGGATCTTCTTGCCAAAACTTCAGATGGGCCCTCAGCTAGAGTCTGCAACTCAACCTAAGGCTCAGGGGCTACTCCATATGGAGTGCGATTTTGCAATCGCACTTCCATATCAACTTCGACTTCAAGACAATACGGGCATTTTTGAAGACCTTCAAGGGCAGCACTCGAGGACGCTTGGGACTACTCGAGAAGACTTCAGGATTGCTCAAACATCAGCTGGAGTACATTCCAGCCTCGGGATGCTTCGACTACTCTTGAAGACTTTGACTTGTAGTGCTCGGGGACGCTTGAGGACTACTCGTTAAGGCCGTCTAGACTACTTGAAGCTATCCTTCTCGACTACAAAGTACTCGGGGGCTTGTCGTATGGACCTCCCTGGGCCCACTACCTCGGTGGGTACCAGGACCGACTACTCGGTGGGCCCCTGGGACTACCCGACTTGCGCTCCACGGTACCTGATGGCGTGAAGCACAAGGACTACAGAGGAGAAGTACTCGGTTAGGAAGATGTACATGTCCCGCACTGTATGGAAGACTCCTAGATGTACTCGACTAGTACTCTCTCCCTATTCCGACTTGTAACCCTGCCTCCCGGACTATATAAGGCGAGGCAGGGACCCCTCTCTCAACATCTCATCTCACGGCGTACAATTGCACCATCTTGTAATCGTACCCAATCAATCCAGAGCTACGCAGCATACAGGACGTAGGGTATTACGCACCTCGCGGCCCGAACCTGTCTAAATTGTGTGCCACGTGTCTCTTCCTTCGAGTTACGATCTCGGCGAGGCCACGTTCATCTACTTCGGGTACTCCCCTTAGTAGGTTGCCGGTCTAAAACACCGACAATAGGTACTTATGGATCATGCAACTAGGGTTTCATTTCAACTCCTGAACGTAAATGCACATACAATAACAAGAAGTAAATTTAGAGGTTTAAAGAAACATTGGGGTTAATGAATAAACTGGGGCTTGCCTTCGTCAGCACAAGCAGACACACAAACTTCCGGACTTTGGTCCGAGTCTTGCTCTACGGTCACGTAGTGCATGTCTCCTCCAGCTCCCTCATTCACGTCCGCCGGCACGAGCGTGTAGCTACCGTCGGGAACTTCTACACGAAGGATGCAATGCAAGACTTAAGTGACCATTTGAATTTAATTAATTTCAAACAACTTATGACAACCAAGAGGTCCATGTTTGAACACATTCATCTAGGTAGTAATACCTTTAGCATACTCTTCCTATAAAGGAACAATATGCAATGCTTTCTTAACTAGACTTTTCGATAGTGACTATGTACATATATATATAAATAATTTAATTTAATTCACACCATAAAACAGTAGCAACAACTACAAGTTGGATAGGGTTGGTCATATTCACCTTAAGAAGAGTATTTAAACATTTCTTCCTTTCAGGATAATTAAAAGCCTTTTTAGCCTTTTCTTTAATGTGATTGTGTGCACATCTATTAAGGATTATTTTATTTAAATACAAACAGCAAGGAATTTACTTTTGCACCATCATTTTACTTTTCTAACTCATTTATTTCACTTATGCACAAAAGGAGGCATTTTTCCTATTTTCCTTTCACTAAATTAATCTAGTTTGCACTCTTTTAAACAACCACAACATATCAAACTGTTCCGGCAGTACCCACTGGTTCTAATGACCAGGAGTACTCCCTTGGACAGCAAGGAAAAGAATTTGCACCATTGAATTAATACGCCAACTTATGGGCATTTCTAGTTAGCACAAAGGAAATAAATGCATAATAAAATAAATATAACAGAAGTGAGTTCCAACTTTCTCCTACACATTCTCTGGTCCAAAACAAACCCAAAGAACCAACAAACACACATATAGTCTTTATGAAACATGCTACACATTTTTATGATTAAAAACAAGCATAAATGAGGAAATAATATTTTTAACAGAGATAAAATCATGGTAAATTCATCAAGGGTGCATTTTGATATAACCAGACAGTAGCCAGAAGTTGGGCTCAAAAATAATTATATTTGAAGCTACAAAAAATCATCTAGGCAGATTTGTCAATTTCACCAAATGATTTTTATAAAAATATTTCTTCAGTAACCTTGTGCAATATTTGGTGTGGTGACCAGCCATGACATGGAGTACAACATATCCAAAATCCAGCTCAAGATCATGTGTATATTTTGCAGAATTACAGATCTAGGGATTTTACATTTTTATTTTTCAAGCAAAAACTGTAGCTCAAAAGTATATACATCTTTGGAGAAAGTTGTAGGTCTTGTTTCACTGAGGACAACAAAATTGGGTTTGCAATTTTTAGATTTTTCGGTGATTTGTTATGGATTTTACAAGGTTCAGCTGAAATACAAAAGGAAGTAAGAAACCTCTTTGCAAACAGACCCTCGGAAAGTATTAAATGTTTACCGATATACCCCTGGTTTGCACAGATAACCCTGAAAAGATCTCCAGTCCTGCAATGTGGTCCTCGGCCAAGGGGGGTGGCGCGGCCAGGGAAAATCTGGCGGCCTCGCCGGCGGTCTTGGGGGGAAGGGGCTGGGGAGGTGCTAGGGGTCGTGCACGACCGATTTGGGTACGGGTTTGGGGCAGAAGGGCCGCTGGTGAGCAAGCACGGCGGAGGTCGGCGGTGGTCACCGTGGGCGCGGATGCTCCGGTGAAGATAGGGACAGGGCAGGGCAACACGCATCGGTGTGAGCTTCAGGACGTCCTAGGGCAGGAGCTAGGAGCACTCATGGGCTCTGGATGCAAGCGGAAGGAGGGGCTCATCGTGGGGGCATCAACGGCGACGGTAAGGCATGGCGCGGTGGCTCTTCCTCGCGCGAGGAAGGAACGGCGGCGACGTTTTATAGTCGGTGCGAGCTGGAGAGGCGGTGCGTGCACGTCAAGAAATCTCCAGGACCGCGGTATGGGCGCCGGACGGCGGCGACGTGCGGCCTGTACGGTGGCGTCGCGCATTGGGCGGCCGGTGCGGCGACTTGAGCGCGTGGTGCGCGCGGGATGGGCGAGGAAGGCGGTGGACGCGCCGTCCATTACCTCTCGAGCTTGCCACGTGGAGCCCGAGGGACCGGCGGTCGCAGAAGGGCATCGGTGGTTGCGCCCGGTCGGCCGGTGGCGCGGCCGGCGTGCCACGGCGCGCGACGTCGCGCGTGGGCGCGAACGCCTGGTGCCAGCAGACTATATCATTTGACTTGGCACTGTTTGAACCAATTTTTCTCCAAATTTTTCAACAGAAGTGGACCGAGTGATCAACAACAAAGTTGTAAATCTCCTATTCCTCTACAACTTTGGTTAAGGGCATAGGGTCTTTTTCTCAACCATTTTTGCACAAATGGGATGCCAAGTTGGCTGTTTTCTGGGCGCCGATGAACAGTGACCAGGAGCGTTGACTTGAGTTTTTCACCCATTTGCACTTCAAACCAGCAATGCCACTCAACATGAAAGTTGTGTCCCTCGACAAAATACCCAACTTTTGTATTGGGGGAATTTGAAGTGTTTAGGGAAAATTTGGAGAACGCGGCAAAAGTTCCGGACGACATGGAGGGTCAAAGGGGTGTTTAAGGGTTTTGACCAAGGTTTTGACCAAACTTTGACCATGCGTTGGCCAAGGGGTGTCATTAGGGTTTGTCGATGATGTTTTCGAGGTGATGGCCCAGGTTGACCGTCGTTTGACCAAAGTCAACTCTGTTGACCGGATCATTAGGGTTAATTATCCCGGCCGAAAACCTGGGGCGTCACACATCCAGGGCGCCCAACTAGGTTGGCAGGGCCATAGTTATACCTAGGTGTTGCAAGACCTAGATATTAAGGCATGCCAACCTCAAGGAGGTCGTTTTGGTGTCCAGACGACCAACATAGCTGCTAGCCATCCAGCGGAGCAATGGTACTAAGGTATTAGCGACCTTAGCAATAGGCACACCAACCACGGGGGCCCGACGAAAATCGTAGATCTCCATGATGCTTATGATTTCCAGGCGCCCAAACGGATCTGGCAGAGCAGCGAGGCATGCCTACACCGGAAGGTCTTCAATCGAACCTACGACCATTCTACTCAGAAAACAGAAATATAAGCTGATTGGAATAGGTTTGTTTACATGCAGAGCCATAGCGGGTGCACCAGGATGCAGAGCCTAGCGGGTGCGAATAAAAGACATCAGGTCATAGAGGAAGGTTGCGTAGTCGTCATCGAGAGGGGGCTAAATTAGGAGCTGAGCCATCCGACGTAGGGTCAGATTTTGTCTTGTAACATAGACTGCAGGGTCATGGGTCAACAGTGGTCGGAGATTCCCTTACCATCCAGAAAACGACAAACTGTCCACTAATGGGGGGGGTTACTGTAGCCATGTGACCTCTGCGGCGGGGCTCAGACATCATTGATGCGCTAGCGACAAAGACGTCGTGAGTCAGAGAAAGCAATGTCATCGCCTTTAATCGTGCACAGACTACAGGTCCCAGTATCACGTGGTGACAGTGTCATTACTTCGCCAGCTGCCCGGGGCGCGGCTTTGGCTATAAATAACACCTTTGAGACTGAAGGAGGCAAGCACCGAGCATAGTTGAGCTATGAAACTGTAGTGTAGCATTCATATCATGCCATGGGCATGTGTTCGTCCACTAGATTGTAGAGTCTTGCACTTGTAGAAGCGTGGAGCTAGGAGAACTCTCGCGAAGTGTAGTAAACATCTCCATCCTCTGAGCCCTACCTCTGCGAGGTATTAGGTAGAGTTTGGAGGTGCTGCTGTTCGAGCTGGGGCTATAGCAGGACGTCTCTGGTGAGGATAGGGAGCTCACTAGGGCTTGGATTTCAATGCCGAAGAGCAAGCTCATGTCTCCATTCCAATAGTTGAAGCCGAGCATGCCTTAGGTTGCGTGTCGTCCTGCAACTGTCCCCTGCAAGACCGCCATCAAGGTCCTGGTGCTAGGAGAAATCCCACGACGTACTCTTCTTCAGTAAAGTAGGTCGCAAGGTTTGCTCCAAGTGCCCCAGGTCCTTGTGGTATGTTTATCTTGTGTGTCAGGTTCTGGATCCAATGAGGTCGCAGGCGACTTGTGTACCTTCGGGCGGTCCGTGTAATGTTCGCTCTCTTCTGTCATGTACTTGGTCGATTTGACAAAATGATTTGTCAAAGACCAAAATTAATGTGACATGGGGGCTTATGTGCTTGTTATCAGGACGACATGATGTTGTCTTCTTGTTCAGCTGATGACCTAAACTCGAAGTTTAGGTCGTGGCTGTAATCAATCAGCGACAAATCTGCTGAGATTATCTCGCGAACTTATCAGAATAGATCCGTTGGGGCGTGTTGTACGGCGGAAGGAACCGTAACAGGGAGATTCAGTGGACCCCCCCTATAAATAGGGCAGCCCGAGGCGGGGTTGACCCCATTCCCCTTTCTTCTTCCTCCCATCGCTCTCACTTCCACCATCGTCGCTTTCTTGCGATCTTGCGACCGCCTCGCTCCACCGCACGCGCACCCATCTAGACACCAGCTCCGGCCGACCACGCACTAGCGCCACTGCCCCACATCGCGCTCTTCTTGCGCATGCGCGTCAAGACCCTTTGCACCATTAGATCCACAGCAAACCCTAGCGGTGAAATGGCGGCAGAGGCGGCTTCCATCCCGGACCCGCAGACGGCGTGGGTCCGGTCGACGATGACCGAGGCCAAGATCCAGGCTTTGGCGACCCGCGGTCTGCTCCGACCCAAGGAGGAGGTGGAGTGGAGGGCTGCTGCTGGGGAGCAGTTCCCAAGCGAAGATGTCAAGGAGCAGGTTGTCTTCGCGTCCTTCTTCGAGCGCGGCTTCAACCTCCCGATGGGAGATTTCTTTCGCGACCTGCTGTACTACTACCAGCTGGAGCTGGTACATCTTGTTCCCAACTCTATTACTGTAGTTTCAACGTTTATTCACTTCTGTGAGGCGTTTCTGGGGATATCGCTTCACTTCTTGTTATGGAGGTATTTCTTCTATGTGAAGAGCACTGGCAAGAGGTCGGGGCCAGTGGGGCTGTAATGTTTACCTTGAGGTCAGGCCTCAAGGCGGAGTGGATAGACACCGATCTCCCTGACAACACTGTTGGGTGGAGGTCGAAATGGTTCTATATTGCAGATCAGCTTCCTGGGCTTCCATGTCGTTTTGTCAGCGGATGATTCAACCGATCAAGGATCGGGTTCACCCGACATACGAGTACTGAGGACAATCAGACCCCACAGCGAGGTTAATCGCAAGGTCTCCAAGGAGGAGATGGCGGATAGAGTTTCCCAGATGTACTCTGGGAAAGTGAAGGTGAAGAAATGCCCTAAGGCACACTTGTTGAAGAGGCCAGCTGATCCGGTAAGATCCTGAGATCTACCCTTTGGTCATTTTACTACGCTTGTGGTTGTTTAGGTCGTGTAAATGTCTTGATCGTTTGCTTACAGGAGCATGAACTTCAAATATGGTGCCCAGCGCCTCTCCCTGAGGGCGAGCAACACTGGAGGAAACTCAGGTCAGACAAGTATAAGCCTCCAGCAGGTCGTCTGCTGGAGTTTTTCGAGTCTGACTCGTCGGTGGAGGCCGACGAGGACACCAACGTCGAGGGCGGAGATGATGCTGGGACAGGCCCAGAAGCTAGTGGCGCCGCGAAGCCACGGCGGCGGAACAGGTCGGCAGTGGGGAAGCAATCAGCTTCAGCTGTTGCTGCTGTTGTTTCTGCAGTGAAGGCCACAGAAAAGAAGAAGAAGAGGAAGAGGAAGGCGACTTCCCCTCCGGCGGTTGTGACGCCAGCGATTCTGACACCCCAATCGAGGGAGGTCGAATCAGAAGAAGAGGAGGAGGAAGAGGAGAAGGAGAAAGACGAAGCTATCGAGGAGTCGCCAGTCACTGAGGATCGACTGGCAAGGAGGTCGGAGAGTCCTGCTACCAAGAGGCAGCAGGAGATGGTGGAGAAGACGTCAAAGGATGCCCTCCGGCGGGGTTTGGAGGCGCAGCGAGCTGCTACTGCAACACAGGCAAGGATGCCTGCGGCGACTAGGCCTTGGCTGTTCAGGCCCAAGCTTCGCATCCCGATCTCTGCGAGGTAAAATCTTGAAGACTCAATCTTTTTCTCTCATGGTTGAATTCTTTTTTTGATGTGGTATTGCTTGTGTAGGCCGGTGGCGGTACCACATGACAACCTGGGTGCCCCGACTTCTCCACCCCGCATGAGGTCAGCTGACCCAAAGGTCATGGGGGAGGCACTTGCCGATGACGTGCGTACTGCCACTCCGCCGTAGGGAGCGGTTGAGAGCAGGGCGGCTTCTCCATCTGTGGTGGGCTATAGGGTGGAGACCCCTCGCGCGTTGTTGACGCTGGAGGCGTAACTTCTGCCGGGGACGTCGGAGCAACAACCCCCCTGGGGTTATTGACGTCGACCCCATCAGTGCTCGACCTGCTGGGGCTGAGGACTAGGTCAGGGATCAACCTCAAATTGACCAGGTGCCAGGAGGTCCAGGAACATCTAGCGCACAGGTACCTCAATCTTTGTTTTCAAGCCTGAAGTTGCTGCGACGCAAAATTAACTGGAATCATACCCCTTGGCAGGAAGACTGGTTTGAAGCTAACGAGGACATGCAGGCCTTGCGAACCAACATTATTACCATCAACACCGCGCTGACGGTGAGTTGTCTACAATGTGTTGTTGTTACTTGATTTTGCGTGGTTGAAATGGTATTGATGATCTTGTCATATTGTGACAGTCGCTGGCAGAGCGGGCCAAAGGCCGGGCCGACCTGCTGAAAAATGCGACGGAGAAGGAGCAGCGGATTGTCGACCTTGAGCGAGAGCTCAAGGAGGTCCGTGAGGCGGCGGCCGCTGAGAAGAAAAGGCTCGAGGACGAGCTCGCCGAGGAGAAGCGCGAGGCCGTGGAGGCTACTGCGCAATTCAATACTATGGCCACTGGTAGGTCGAATCTTCGTGCTGATGATCTTTTTGAGAAGAAGGTCGTTTAGCTATGTGCTAACTATTGCATCTTGCAGAGTTCCGTAACTGTGAAGAGGAGCTGAAGAACACTCTCGCGGCCTCCAAGAGCAAGGTTTGGGACCTGGAGATATCACTTCGGGAGGTCGAGGCCGGTGGCCAGGAGCTCAAACGAGCGATGAAAGAAGATGTTGACAGTGAGTACGCCATATCTCAAAAGCTGGCTTATGAGAATGGAGCTCGTCGGGGCCTTGAGGCCGAATTTGAAGTTGTTTTGAAGTCATTGCAGAGTGACCAAATCACCATTGCAGGGTATGAGGTGGAGCTGAACGACCTGAAGGGTGCTGCCAACTATGCAATAGATTGCATTGCTGTTCCGTCTGAAGTGGAGGGGCCGCAGTCCCTTGTGGATCATCTCATAGATACTCCCAAGAGGCTCTTGACATTGTTGAGGGCCACGAGCTTGGCGGCGGCAACCGATGCATTGGTGAGAGTTAGGTCTCACTATCCTGACATCGACATGGCTAAGGTCAAGGGAGATGCTGACACCACAAAGGACCTCAAGGCCCTGGAGCTTGAGGTTGGAGATGCAGCCCTGGACGTCATGGACAATATTGACTATGAAGGCGATGATGGCGACCAGTAGTCTTGGACTAGGAGCTGTACCTCCCCCTCCTCTCATAGTTGTAAATAGTGCCTCTTTAAATACTTTGTTAAACCTTAATGAAGTACTTTCCTTGTGCCTATGCGAGCTTGGTTAATCTTACTGATGTCGACGTCTTGTGTTCTTGACTCGCTAACCACTTCTCACGGAGAGACTGGCTTACCGACCTCCACAACTCAGCGTGGAGGCTTACATGAGGTCGGCGCGCGAGGGAGGAGCCTAGGGCTTAGGTCTAGCGACCTTCTGGACCAAGCATGCTCGCAGCGGCAGAAGGCTTCATACTCATTAGGGATGGTGTCCTCAGGTCGAACAACCCTTAGGTTGGCTTTGAGCCAAGCCCCCGAGCGTGTCGAGGGGGAGGAACAAGAAAGACTCGGAACACCCAGGTTTTGCAACCCATGTGTTGGCTTTATCCAAGCCCCTGAGCATGTCGAGGGGGAGGAACAAGAAAGACTCGGAACACCCAGGTTTTGCAACCCATGTGTTGGCTTTATCCAAGCCCCTGAGCATGTCGAGGGGGAGGGTTTATGATATGAGGAACGAGAAGGTAGTGCTCGACTCATAGCAGATGGCTGCTTGAAATATTTATTTATTTAATATGAAAAAAGGTACAAGAAAAGGAAATACATAGCTTAAATTTAAAACTATTCTATGGATATAATCGTCGTAGATGCTCCACGTTCCAGGGGTTGGGTACTCCTTGCCCGTCGCCCCACTGGAGGTGATATGTTGATAGGCTGATGACTTCAGTGACAATGAAGGTCCCTTCCAAGGGGCAGAGATCTTGTGCATGCCGTCGGTCTTCTGGATGCGCCTAAGGACAAGGTCGCCAACATTGAAGGAAGTTTCCTTAACGTTGCGATCATGATAGCGTCAGAGCTGTTGGTCGTGATGAGCTTGTCTCATGACGGCAGCGAGTCTTTGTTCCTCGAGTCTGTCGAGGTCGATGCGACGTGTTTGCTCGGCCTCTCCTTCCTCGTAGAACTAGATGCGTGGAGCTCCGAAGGCGACGTCGGTAGGTAGTACAGCTTCTGATCCGTAGACCAGAAAGAAGGGCGAGAAGCCCGTAGCAGAGCTGACTTGAGTCCTGAGACCCCAAATCACGTGTGGTAGCTCAGCTAACCACCGGGTGGCATAGTTGGAGGCATCTTCGTAGATACGATCTTTGAGAGCTTGAAGCACCATGTCGTTGGCTCGTTCGCCCTGGCCGTTGCACTGGGGGTGGGCGACCGAGGAATAGTAGACGTCAACAGTGTTATCTTGGCAAAAGTCCCAGAAGACCGAGCCAGTGAAAGCTGCACCCAGGTCAGTGATGATCCTATTAGGCACACCAAAGTGATGCTTGATGTCTCTAATGAATTTGACTGCTTCTTCCGACGTTACTTTCGCAACAGGTCGGACTTCAATCCACTTGGTAAACTTGTCTACGGCCACTAGTATATGTTTGTAGACACCTGGGGCGGTATGAAACGGTCCTACAGCGTTGAGACCCCACATAGTGAATGGCCATGATGGAGGGATGGTGCGCAGGACCTGAGCTGGCAGGTGCTGCTGTTTGGCAAAGAATTGGCATCCTTTGCACCTCTTTACGAGGTCTTTAGCGTCGGTTATGGCCGTGGGCCAGTAGAATCCAGATCGGTATGCTTTTCCGACCAAATTGGTGGATGTCGCGTGGTAGCCACATTCGCCGCTGTGGATCTCAGCTAAGAGCTGGAGACCTTATGATCGTAGGATGCACTTCATCAAGACGCCAGTAGATGTGGCTTTTCTGTATAGGTCGGTACCAATCACGACGTAGTTAGCACTTCATCACTATACGTTCTTGTTCTGTTTTGTCGTCGGGGACGAGCTGCTCGAGTATAAAGTCTATGAAGGGCTTGCGCCAATCATCTTCTTTTTCTGACATCAGCACGTCGCGGGGAGGTGCTGAGGTTTGATCGTGTTGAGGTAGATCTGAGTTATCTGAATCCAAGAGCTTGATTGAAGGCTTGTGTAGGTCCTGGACGAACACACCTCCTGGGACTAGAGCTCGTCGAGAGCCTAGTTTGGAGAGTACATCGGCGGCCACGTTGTTGTTTCGTGGCACGTGCTGGAACTCAATCCCTTCAAAGTGGCCTTTGAGTTTATGAATCTCAGTGCAGTAAGCATCCGTCGTGTACTTGAGTTGTTCTCCCTGAGGAGAGATGAGTAATATGTCTGCGCCCACCCCTTCAAGGTTGAGGGTGCCGTCGAAGTACATTATCCAGTGTTCAGGCCGCTCCTTGGGAGGGGGCATCTGGTTCTCTGTCCACTCAGACACAAAGTCTGCGAGGATCTGTGACTTAATCCCTTGCCTGGGGAAAAACTCAATTTCAAACTCTCCAAGCTCGACTGACCACTTGACGATGCGGCCGTTGGCGTCACGGTTGCGGATGATTTCTCCTAGTGGAAACGAAGATGGAACCACGATCTTGTGAGCTTGAAAGTAATGGTGAAGCTTTCTCGACGTAATTAGGAGCACATAGAGCAACTTCTGAGGTTGTGTATAACGTGTCTTAGCGTCGGCCAGGACCTCGCTCATGTAATACACATGTCGTTGAACAGGATAGGCCTGCCCTTCTTCCTCTCGCTCGGTGACGAGAACCGTGCTGACCACATTAGTGGTGGCAGAGATGTAGAGTAGGAGTGTTCCCTTCGGGATTGGAGGTGTCATGATTGGCGGCGCCGTCAAGGACTCTTTGAGAGCCTCGAACGCTTTCTGGGCTTCATCGCCCCACACGAACTTGTCGGCCTTCTTCAATAGCTTGAAGAAGGGTAAGCCTTTTTCACCGAGCCTGCTGATGAAATAACCTAGAGCCGCCATCATCCCTGTGAGCTTCATGATGTCTTTCTTATTGGATGGCTTGGCCATCTTACGTATAGCATCGACCTTCGTAGGGCTGGCCTCAATGCCTCGGTGCCCGACCATGAAGCTCAGGAGCAATCCGGAAGGCACACAGAAGACACACTTTGTTGGGTTGAGCTTCCACTGGAACTCTCGTAGGTTGGCGAAGGTTTCCGTGAGGTCGACAATGAGCTTATCTTCCTCTGTGGTCTTGACGACCACATCATCTACGTAGGCCTCGGAGTTCTTCCCAATTTGGGACTTTAGGCACTTCTGAATTGCCTTCTGATATGTCGCTCCAGCGTTTTTCATGCCAAAGGTCATGACCTTGTAGCAATAGATGTCGTGAGGCGTTATGAACGTTGTTTTATCTTCGTCGTCAGGATGCAGGGCTATCTGGTGATACCCTGAGTAGCAGTCGAAGAAGCAGAGTAGGACGCTACCAGTCGTGGAGTCCACGACCTGGTCGATACGAGGAAGAGGGAAAGGATCCTTCGGGCAGTGCTTGTTGAGGTCGGTGTAATCGATAGACATCCTTAATCCACCAGTTTTCTTTAGTACAAGAACTGGGTTTGCGAGCCAAACCGGGTGTTTACATTCTTTGATAAATCCTACAGCTAAGAGCTTACAGACTTCTACTTCTATAGCTTGTTTTCTATCTTTTGCAAATCGCTGGAGCTTTTGCTTGATAGGTCGTGCGGTCTTGTTGACTTCAAGTGTGTGCTCAGCCAGCTCCCTGGGGACACGAGGCATATCAGATGGACTCCATGCAAAAATGTCAGCATTGTCCATGAGGAAACTGGTGAGCGCGAGTTCCTATTTGGGGTCTAGGTTGGCCCCGATGACAACTTCCTTGGATGCGTCGGGCAGGCTGAGGCAAACCTTCTTGACAGCTGGACTTGGGTCCAAAGTTGTACTTGTACGCTTCTGCTCTGGTACCTACAGAGTGGTTTGGTTGATCTTGGCTGCCTGGGCGATCATAACCGTTGTTGCGGCTTTGATCGCTGAATCTCTGGAGAGCTCGACGGTGGCGCTTTCACAGTTGTAGGGGACCATGATGTCCCCGAGGACGAAAAGGATTCCGTTTGGCGCTGACATCTTCATGATGAGGTAGGTGTGGTGCGGTATGGCCATGAACTTGGCAAGCATAGGTTGTCCGAAGATAGCATGATATGAAGAGCAGAAATCCACAACCTCGAATGTCAAGTACTCTCTACGGAAGTTTTCCTCTGTGCCAAAGGTGACCAGTAGGCATACACGACCTATGGGGTATGCAGCCTTGCCGGGTACGACCCCGTAGAAGGGCTCATCGCAGGCGGTCATCTTGTTGAAGTCAAACTCCATCTTGCAGAGCGTCTCTATGAAGATGATATTCAAGCTGCTGCCCGCGTCGATAAGGGTCTTAGGTAGGAAGGCCCCATTGACTATGGGGTTGATGACCAGCGGGTAAGTCCCAGGGTCAGGGATGTGAACCCAATGATCTTTCCTGGAGAAAGTAATTGGGAATTCAGACCAACGCAGAGGTCGCGGGTTTTCGGTGTTGACGTGCTCGATCTCCCTGGTGTTTGATCATTCTGTCTGTTGCTTTTGGTCGCTTGGTGACCGCCGACGATGAAGTTGATCTCGCGGTTGGCCATCTGAAACGCGCCATTGGGGTTGCCCCCTTTGGGTGGTGGCGGTGGAGTCTGTTCCTTCCAATTGTTGTCGTGGTGATTGTGGTCGTCCTGGCGACGTCGATCATCGCGTCGGTCATCTCGTCGGTCGTTGCGCTGGTCGTCATGGCGATCATCACGACGATCACTCCTGTGGTCGTCACACCTGTCGTTGCGGTCCTCGCGACGGTAGTCGACGCGCCTGTCATCACGGCGGTAGTCGCGGCGATAATCACATCGATCCCTGTCATCGTTGCGAGGATAGGGCCTGCAATCATGGTAATCTCGTCGATCAGGTCGACGGTTACGGTTGTCGAAATGTTGGCCACCATTCTGGTCGTTGTTGTTGGTGCTCTTGGTCCTCTTGGAGGTAGACGGGACTCCAAGGGCGCGCTTCAGCTGCTCGCACTCCCAAATGGTGTGCTTAGTGTCGCAGTGAAATTGGCACTGGTCGTCCATGACCATGTTGAAGTCACCTTCGAGGAAGGTGGAAGTTCTTGGGGGATCCGCCACATAGGCTTCGCAAGATCGCTTGCGCGACCTGGTGCCTCTGTCGTCGTGTTCTTCTCCGTTGAAGTCGTGCATCACCGTGTCTTGAGTGTCGACCAGTTTGTCGACGTAGGCCGTGAGATCACCGATGGTATGTGCGTCAACTTCGTGGATCTTCTCGAATAGTTTAATGTTGGTGATCCCCTTCTTGTAATAAGCAATGACGTCTTCGTCTTTGACACCTGCAAGGGTGTTGCAGTTCTCGAAGTAGCGGTTGGTGTACTCTCGGAGAGTTTCGTCGCGCCTCATCCTCACTCTGGCGAGGTGGTGAGTGCTGCCAGGACGATTGTAGGTCGCCTAGTAGTTGGTCGTGAAAAGGTGATACAGTGTTGCCCAGGAGGTGATGCACTTTGTTGGGAGATTGTCGAGCCACAAGAGTGGTGCCTTGCCCATTGCGAGAGGGAAGTATCCCGTCAAGTGATCTTCGTTGCCTCCACAGGCACGTGCCGCAATGTTGTACATCTTGAGCCATATGCTCGGATCAGAGCGACCGTCATACTTCACAATAGATGGCTTGAAGTCCTTTGGGTATCTGATCGTCCAGAGACATCGTGAAAAGGCTGGGAAGTTATTGACCGCTCACGGGCTTGCTGATGGGGCATGAGCTGCCGGATGACGTAGAGGTTGTCGGGAGGGCCATTGTCTTGGTCGTACTGGACACGTCACAGGAGTTCCTGGTCGTGCATATGCTGGAGGTCCGCAGCTTGAATGGGGTTGTTGGCGTCAAGGGCATCGGGAACCCCATGTTCGTGGTCGTAGTTAGCACGTCGTGCTATCTCCACTTCATCTCTTATGTGGTGACGTTGGCTTCCTTCTGCACGATTGGCCTAGACTGGAGGAGGCTGAGCTCCTGCATTGTGTCTGAGGTTTGGAGCGGTGTTTCCCTGGATGTTGGCAGCGTTAGCTGCGTTGTTGACAACATTGACAGCGGCATTAGCCGGGGCATTAGCTACAGGGTTGGCTGGAGCATTAGCTGCAGCGTTGGCAGCGGGGTCGACCGGCTGTGCTACTTCGTTTTTGCCTCGTCCCTCTTCAGCCACCTGGTCGAGGGGACCCCGGCTACGACGTCGCTGGCGAGGACGCTCCAATCTGCTCCTGGAACAGGAACATGCTGCGGATCTGTTGTATCCAGGACCTCTTTCTTCGATCTGTGCAGCGGCGACGTGAACGTTGGCTTGGAGACGTTGGACCACTGGAGAATCTTCGAGGTGATTTAGAGCGGCAAGAGCGGCTCCCAAGTTGGTTTGCGGCGAGTCGTAGACTTCGAGGCCATCGCGTTCAAAGTCCCTGAGAAGGTCTCTTGCTCATAGTCGATTGGCACGAGGTAGATCATCATGGCGTCGCTGCTGAGGAGCAGCTGGTGCCACAGGTGCTTGTTGCCCGGCGTCGTCATTGACTTGTCCGGCGTTAGCCGGTTGTTGGCTTGCAGCTGGGGCAGCAGCAACGATCTCTTGTTGTCATCGGACAGCTCTGGCAGCATTGGCGTTCTCACGCTCTTGGCGTTGCTCATCGGTTTCTCCATCTTGAAGTGGTACGTCCGCAGAAACGACCAATATCTGGCGATCTAGGGTTTCGATCTCTTCTCCCGGATAATTCGGGGAGATCGTTGTGCGAGCGACCTGGAACGCAAGGCGGTCCGGAGACGACTCTTGGTTTAGTTGGCGGCGGCGGTGGGCCGCAGTATGAGGTTGACGAAGCTTATTGAGGACACGGCACTAGCACGCCGTATGTTTGGACTTCTCATGGGTAGGGTAGGGTTCGTCGAGATGACTCCTGCAGCTTCCACCATCTTGGGTCTTGGGTCCAGATTCGATCTGGATTTTACGCTTGATGTAGTGTCATGCTACGCGAGCTGTGTTACGCAAGCCAAGAGGCATGCTGGAGGGCGATGAAGTCACACGAGGGCGTTTGACACGTTCGCAGACTTTGATCGTGTCGGAGAGCATGCCCTCGACACGATCGATCCCGACAATCGGGTCTCTAGGAGTGGTTGGGTGGGTTTCTGTCAACAGATCTGCTCCGATCTGTTGATCAGCGGTGACCGCGTTGCTCTCGATGACGAAGCATGCGGCCAGAGTAGTGGATGCCGCCGGCATCGAGCCAAAGCAGATGTCGATGGGGTTGGTGAGGATTTCCGCCATGCTCTCCGGGAAGATGGCGTCATCGGTTGAAGCCATCAAGTTGCACGAAGAACCTTGATTCCCCCTACCTGGCGCGCTAACTGTCAGATGGTGAGATCTGGACAGCCCACGGGGGTGTTATTCCCAGTGGTTTAGTTGTTCGGTGGGGCGGAATCTAAAGCTAAGAACTCGAAGGTCGCACATGAGTACGCGGAACACAGAGAACACGACGAGTTTATACTGGTCCAGGCCTCCAGAGAGTAAAACCCTACATCCAGTTCTTTGGTTTGTATTGCTTGGGGATTGCATGATTGGTCGGATACACAAGGGGTCGCCTCGTCCTCCTTATATTGGCCAGCGGACGAGGTCGGTTCCCAGACTCCTGGTCGGTTACGACCGGGAGACCTAAGTCTACGTTACACATCTTGCCATATCCCGTCGATCTGCTTTAGGCGAAACCCACCGAGGTCTTGTCTGGTACGCCAAGTCTTGAGGTCGTGATGGATTAGGTCGTCTGGGGAATCTTCTGGAAGATCTTCAGGAGGTCGTGTGGGCCGCCAACTAGGTCGGTTGGGCCCACTGACAGGTCGGCGGGGCTTCTAGTAGGCCGGACCCACTTGTCGGGGTCGACCGTGAACCTGGACGTGGGGACCCAGGGGTACCCATGTCTCATAGGTACTTGATTCATCATCGTTGGGCCCGACGTTGACGCGATGGGAGATTGACTGGAATGGTACTCCTTGGCAGGAGGATATCTTCGACGATAATGAAGATATGTGGGTCGTGCGGAACGCCATTATGACCCTCAACATTGCATTGATAGTGAGTTTTCTTCTTGTGTTATTTCTAATGACGTACCTCTGAGTTGTATCTGACGAGCTGTTGTGTTGGGGAAGTCGCTGGCCGATCGTGTGAAGGGTCGATTCGACCTGTTGAAGAATGCGGTGGCCGCGCAGCTGCGAGTTGTCAAGCTTGAGCAAGAACTCAAACAGGTCCACGAGACGGCAACTGCAGATAAGAAGAAGCTCGAGGACGAGCTAGCTGAAGAAAAGCTCAAGACCCAGGAGGCCAATGCACAATTCAATGCTGCAAATATTAGTAAGATCGAAACTTCGCATCAGTAGCTCTCTTGTAGAGCTGAGGTCTTTATATTGAGTGTATATTGCTGGTGTGTTGTAGACTTCCATAAGCGTGAGGATGACCTTAAGAATGACCTGAAGAACACCAAGGACAAGGTTCGATCCTTGGAGGCTACTCTTCGAGAGGTCGAGGCTGGGGGCCAGGAGCTCAAGCGAGTGATGAAGGAAACTGTTGACAGTGAGTACGCCATATCTCAAAAGCTGGTTTATGAGAAATGAGCTCGACAAGACCTTGAGGTCAATCTCAAGGTGGCTTTGAAGTCATTGCAGAATGACCAAGTGATCATTGCAGGACAAGAGGTGGAGTTGAACAACCTGAAGAATGCTGCCCATTATGCTATGGATTTCATAGCGGCGTAGGTCGAGTAGGAGGAGCCGAAGTCTGCTCTTGATCGTCTTATAGATATTCCTGTCCGGCTTCTCACGTTGCTGAAGGCGACGAGCTTAGCAGCGGCAACAGACGCGCTGGTGAGGGTGAAGTCACACTATCCCGACGTTGACATGGTTAAGGTCAAGGGAGGCGCAGATACGACAAAAGACCTAAAAGCCCTGGATCTTGAAGTTCGGGATGCCGCCATGGAGGTGATGGACACGCTGGACTATGAAGGCAACGACGGCGAAGAGTAGTATTAGGCTAGGAGCTGTACCTCCTCCTCCTCTCAGCCATGTAAAAAGTACTACTTGTTAATGCCTTTATGAGATACTTGCCTTGTGCTTGCGCGAGCTTGGTAGTCTTTTAAGTGATGATGTCTTATATTTTTCCCCGCTAACCACTACTCACGGAGAGGCTAGCTTACCAACCTCCACGGCTCAGTAGGGAAGCTTACATGAGATCGGCGCGCAGGCAGGAGTCTAGGACTCAGGTTTAACAACCTTATCGACCAAGCAGGCTCACAGCGACAGAGGGCAAATACTCACGAGAGATGACATCCTCAGGTCAAACGACCCCTGAGCTGGCTTTGAGCCAAGCCCCTGAGCATGTCAAGGGGGAGGAGTAGAATGATTTTAACCCCCTGGTCTTACGACCCATGTATTGGTTTTAGCCAAGCCCCCGAGCGTGTCGAGGGGGAGGGTTTGATGACATGAGAGAGAAGGTAGGGCTCGGTACACAACAAATGACTGCTTTAACTAATACTTATTAATCTAAAAAAAGGTACAAGGAAAGGAAATACATAGCTGTAAAAAACTATTCTACGGGTAGAATCGTCGTAAATGCACAACGTTCCAAGGGTTTGGTACTCCTTGCCCGTCACCCCATTGAAGGCAATATGTGAATGGGTTGATGACTTCGATGGTGATGAAGGGTCCTTCCCAGGGGGCGGAGAGCTTGTGCATGTCGTCGGTCTGATGCGCCTTAGGACTAGGTTGCCAACATTAAAGGAGGTTTCCTTAACGTTGCGATCGTGATACCGACGGAGTCGTTGATCGTGACGGGCTTGTCGCATGACAGCAGCTAGTCTTTGCTCTTCAAGGCTGTCGAGGTCGACGCGACGAGTTTGCTCGGCTTCTCCCTCCTCGTAGAATTGAATACGTGGAGAGTCGAAGGTGACGTCAGTGGTAATATGGGCTCTGAGGCATAGACCAAGAAGAAGGGCGAAAAGCCCGTGGCGGAGCTGACTTGGGTCCTTGGTCCCCAAATCACATGTGGTAGCTCAGCTAACCACCGGGTAGCGTAATTTGAGGCATCGTCAAAGATACAATCTTTGATAGCCTGAAGAACCATGCCATTGGCACGCTCGACCTGGCCGTTGCACCGAGGATGGGCGACCGAGGAGTAGTAAACGTCCATAGTATTGTCCTGACAGAAATCCCAAAAGGCGGACCCTGTGAAGGCCGTGCCTAGGTCGGTGATGATCCTGTTAGGTACACCGAAGCGGTGTGTTATTTCTTGCATGAATTTTACTGCTTCTTCTGATGTTACTTTCGCAACAGGTCGGATTTCAATCCATTTAGTGAATTTGTTAACGGCCACGAGGATAAACCTATAGCCGCCTGGGGCAGTTCGGAACGGCCCCACAGAGTCGAGGCACCACATGTCAAAGGGCCATGATGGGGGGATTGTGCGCAGGACCTGAGCTGGCAGGTGCTGCTGTTTGGCAAAGAATTAGCATCCTTTGCACCTCTTTACGAGGTCTTTAGTGTCGGTCATGGTCGTGGGCCAGCAGAATCCAGATCGGTATGCTTTACCGACCAAGTTGGCAGACGTCGTGTGGCAGCCACACTCGCCACCATGAATCTAAGCCAAGAGTTGTAGGCCTTCTGATCGCAAGATACACTTCATCAAGACGCCATTGGAGGCGGCTTTTCTATAGAGGTTGGTACCAATCACAACGTGGTTGGCACTTCGTCGTGTGATACGCTCCTGCTCTGCCTTATTTTCTGGGACTTGTTGATCAAGTAGGAAGGATAAGAAAGGCTTGCACCAATCATCCTCTTTTTCTGACATCAGCACGTCGTGGGGAGGTGCTGGGGCATGGTCGTGTTGAGGTAGGTCTGGATTGTCTGGGTCCAGCAACTCGATCGATGGTTTGCATAGGTCTTGGACGAACACACCTGCCGAGACTAGGGCTCGCCGGGAGCCTAGTTTGGAAAGTACGTAGGCGGCCACGTTGTTGTTTCATGGCACATGCTGAAACTCAATCCCTTCGAAGTGGCCTTCGAGTTTGCGGATTTCAGCACAGTAGGCATCTATTGTGTCCTTGACACAATCCCACTCCATGTTGACTTGCTCAATGATGACCTTGGAATCACCAAAAGTTAGTAGTCGTTTGATACCAAGGGACACTGCTATACGGAGCCCATGAATTAGAGCTTCGTATTCCACTCCATTGTTGGAGGCCTTGTAGTGTATCTGTAGGACGTACTTGAGCTGCTCTCCCTGAGGAGAGATAAGTAATACACATGCTCCTGCACCTACGAGATTTAGGGCGCCGTCGAAATACATTATCCAGTGTTCGGGCCGCTCCTTGGGACGGGGCATCTGGATTTCTGTCCATTCTGACACAAAGTCAGCGAGGATCTGGGACTTGATTGCTTATCGAGGGCATAACTTGATCTCGAACTCTCCAAGCTCCACCGACCACTTGACGATGTGGCCGTTGGCGTCACAGTTGCGGATGATTTCTCCTAGGGGGCGATGGTGGCACTGTGATCTTGTGGGCTTGAAAGTAGTGGCGAAGCTTTCTCGATGTGATCAGCAGCGTGTAGAGCAGCTTCTAAGGCTGTGAATAACGTGTTTTTAGCATCAGTCAGGACCTCGCTCACGATATACATAGGTCGTTGAACAGGGTAGGCCTGCCCGTTTTCTTCTCGCTCCGCGACGAGACCCGTACTGACCACATTAGTGGTGGCAGAGATGTAGAAGAGGAGTGTTTCTCCTGGAACTTGAGGTGTCATGACCGACGGTGTTGTCAAGGATTCCTTGAGAGCTTCGAACGCTTTTTTTGCTTCGTCGTCCCATACGAACTTGTCTGGCTTCTTCAATAGCTTGAAGAAGGGTAAACCTTTCTCGCCGAGCTTGCCAATGAAACGACCTAGAGCCGCCAACATCCCTGTGAGCTTCATGATGTCTTTCTTGCAAGATGGCTTGGACATGTTGCGTATAGCGTCGACCTTCACGGGGTTAGCTTCAATACCTCGGTGTCCGACCATGAAGCCCAGGAGCAATATGGAGGGTACACCAAACACACACTTGGTCGGGTTGAGTTTCCATTGAAATTCCCGCAGGTTGGCGAAGGTTTCAGTGAGGTCGGCGATGAGCTGGTCTTCCTTGGTGGTCTTGACGACCACATCATCTATGTAGGCTTCGACATTTTTCCCGATTTGTGACTTCAGGCACTTCTGGATTGACTTCTGATATGTCAATCCAGCATTTTTTAGGCCAAAAGTCTTGTCTTCGCCGTCGGGGTTCAGGGCTATCTGTTGATATCTTGAGTAGCAGTTGAGAAAGCAGAGTAGGACGTTGCCAGTCGTGGAATCCACGACCTCATCGATGCGCGGAAGAGGGAAGGGATCTTTCGGACAGTGCTTGTTGAGGTCGGTGTAATACACATCGTTAATCCACCAGTTTTCTTTGGTACAAGAGCCGAGTTTGCGAGCCAAACCGAGAGTTTACATTCTTTGATAAATCCTGCAGCTAAGAGCTCACAGACTTCTACTTCTATGGCTTGCTTTCTATCTTTTGCAAATCACCAGAGCTTTTGCTTGATAGGTCGTGCAGTCTTGTTTACTTCAAGGTCGTGCTCAGCCAGCTCCCTGGGGACACCGGGCATGTCGGATGGGCTCCATGCGAAGATGTCAGCGTTGTCCCTGAGGAAATTGGTGAGCGCGAGTTCCTATTTGGGGTCGAGGTCGATCCCGATGACGACTTCCTTGGATGCGTCAGACAGGCTGAGGCAAACTTTCTTCATAGCTGGGCTTGGGTCCAAGGTTGTGCTTGTGCGCTTCTGCTTTGACACCTCTAGAGTGGTTTGGTCGAACCTGGCAGCCTGAGCGACCATGACCATTGCTGCAGCTTTGCAAGCGGAGTCTTTGGCAAGCTCGACAGTGGAGCTCTTGCAGTTGTAGGAGACCATGATGTCCCCGAGGACCAAAAGGATTCCGTTTGACGCCGACATCTTTGTTGGGGGGGATACCCGAAAAATTCGGATAACTACCCAAACACGAGTGGAGTTCTCAACACATTCAAGTACACAGTTAGGGCGCAAAGAGACTGCGATGCTCTCTGCAAGTAGCACAAGTCCCAAAAAAGTCTGAATCCGTTTACACGTGCCCTTGCGCCCCCCTTTTATAGGGAGACGAAGGGACTTTTACATGCCGATAACACCCTCGGGCTCAGAGAATATTCCTAATGTGAACGCACACAAGAATGTCTTTTCTCCCCTTTCACATTTACAAGTCTGCCACTAGTTCACACTCTAAACCCGGACTTTCTGGGACTACAACTTTGACTTTGCTTCTCCCGTGATTCGCGAATGTCTTCGCCCGAAATTCCCGAACCGAGTCCTTCACAGATTCTCGAAGTGGCTCCTGCTTCCCGCGGGTTCGTGCATGTCCTTGCTCCTGAGTCCCGAACAGAGTCTTCACCAGATTCCCGAACCAGCAAATCTCCGAAGTTCAGACCTTCCGCAGTGGAGGTTCCGGGCTTCCGCGTGTTCATGACTTCACCTCTTCACCGAATCAAAATCCCCGAAGTCCCGCACATTCGCGAATTCAAGACTTCGCGAGTCTCGGACTTCCCGGATTCGCGAATTCCCCGCTCCCGAAAAAACATACTTTGAGAGTGCCATTAGACTGCGACGTTTCGAGGGTGATGTGTTTTCCTGAATTCTCCAACACTAGCCCCTCGGGGAAGCGGGTTGACTCCGACGATCCGATTCCACGAACTTTTCGGAAATTTAGTAAAAAACGTCACCCTCGGAACGTCGGAGGGGACACGCGTCACTCAAGGAGCCAACGGCGATTAAATCGAGGCGCACTTCGCGAAACTGCCCCTCCCCGTCCCTATAAATAGCGGGCCGGCGCTGTTAAAAAAAATTTTTACTGCCCTCGCGCCTTTCACGACTTTGACGTTTTCCTTCCTTCGCGGAACTAGCTTTCTCTGCTAGACAACTTGCGAACTCCAGGCTTTGTTCGCGCTTTTCTAAGGTATCCCTTTATGCTTGCTATGTTGTTTCGTTAGTTCGTTTAACTTTGGTGTAGTAATGTTACGATTTTCGTAGCTTCTTTTTCGACTATTAGCCTAAGCTTTCTGAATGCCCATATTCGCTAGGTGGCTCGTATCAGACATACGGCCTAGACCAATGACTACCGAAGAGTTGATCGGCGCCGGTCTCCCACTCGATCAAGGCGCCGAAAGTGCGGATCGTGCTGCACCTACCGAAGATGCTGTATCACCTAGCGGTTCTCGAAGCCACGGAGACGAGGGTGCTGGGTCCGACGGCGGCGAAGACGTCGGAGATGTTGACGCCGGTGTCGACGATCTCGTTATGTTGAGGACCTCTGGCCCATTGCCGCCCTCGCTTGCCTTCGGAGAGTCGAAGGTGACGAGCGACATCATTCGTGAGTACGAGAAGGCTGGATTCTTCTCTCCTGGGGCCGGGCGCGCCCCACTTGATGAAACAATTCCCACTCCCAAGCACGGGGAAATCGTGGTTTTTCGGGACTTCTTCATCGCGGGCTGCGATTCCCTTGTGATCCGGTGCTGCGGCGATTCTTGATGCCTTCTCATTGAAGATCCACCAGCTTACCCCGACGTCTTTTCTTGAAGTATCAAAGTTTATTTGGATTCTGAAGACCTTCGGGTGCACTCCTACCATCGACGCTTTCACCCGGTTCTACGAACTGGTGATTATTCCGGAAGTTGTGAAAGGCGAAGACGGGCAGTTCTATCACAGCCAGCACGCCTGCTGTACCTTCAATACCCGACGCCAAAACACTCGACAAGGGATTACCCGAATCCAGATTTCTCCCTGCTGCAAGACTAACCTCTCCGACGATTGGAAGTCCTACTGGTTTTACCTGAAGGTCAATGTGCCGAAGCTGCCATGCCCGATCGCGCCCCTCACCGCAGTAAATGTGGGGAAGTACAACCAGCGGGCCCTAGGAATTCAGAATTGTGAGAGTGCATTCCATCCGGCGGCACGATACTCGGCGGCCGCGACATCATCGAAGAATTCGTCGCCGCGCGAATCTGGCCTATCTCGAAGGGTTGGTCCCCTACCGAAATCGTGGAGTACAACGTTAACTGGGCAGATCGACAGGTTCCTTTCCTGAAGTTCGGGATTAGACTTCACGAAGGCCAAAGCGCCAAGGACTTTATGGACGAAGTTGAGAAGAGGGTCAATGTCATGGTTGGCGAATACACCATGAACGAATACAAAGCATACAAGGCCCTGGTGAAGCACAAGAAGAAGATCAACCGCGTCTTTTCGGAGGTCTGCGGTGATAAATTTTTCAGCTCTCGAAGCCCTGGTCCGAAACTTAAACTTCCTGCCGTCGCCGTGGCCAGCTGCTCAGCCGCTCCGATCAACGCTCCTCGAATCAGATCGTCGAAGCGCGGCTCGTCGCCCGCCACCGAGGGAACCTCTTCGGGAGTAAAGCCTTCCAAGACCAGATCTCTTGAGTCATCGAAGCGGAAGCGAAAGACCTCCGAACCTCAACCTTCAGAAGCTGAATTCCGGTGGCGCCGGGCTTGCCCAGATGGGCCGCAAGAAGTTGAAGAAAGCTGTGAAGAAGGTTTCTTCCTCCGGAGTTCGGCGAGTTCCGTCCGCTTTTGACGACGACATTCCCACTAAGCCAGATAGCCCCAAAGGTGTTTTCCTCTGGCCATTATTTAACTTTCGAGACATTTGTCCTGCTGGTCCCGAAAATGAGTTCGTCGACATCGATTCTTTTTCAGATGTTGCTCCCGAAGTCCGAAGGGAGTCGTCTCCTGCTGTTGCTGAGGAACCCACTGTTCTTTCGCCGAAACTATTGCTCACGCCGAGTCCCCCGCTCGCCGCCGAAATTCCTCGCTGCCGATGTCACCGCCGCTGATCAAGTCTCCTCCGATTTTGCCCGTGATCTTGAGCGGACCATTCAAAGGGATGGCCCTCCTTCCGAAAATATTCCATTGATCGAAGTTCGGGAGGTCGTCCCCGAAGACCAAGCGCCTTCTCCCTCCTTGGCTGCCTTTAACAAAAGCTTTGGTACGTCTCATCGCGGCAACCGTTGCGTGTTGGTTTCGAGACAATTGGCGTCGGGGGCAAGGCGTCCAAGTTTTTAACTCTATGGAAATCGTCCACAATTGTTGATGAAACAGGAGAAGGCGCGCCGGAACAACCTGAAGAAGCCGCTCAAGGCTCCGAAAAAAGGCCTCTATCTATTTCCGAAACTACCCCTTCACCTCAGGGGAAGGCCTCTTCGGGTTCGACCAAACAAGTCACTATGCAGCACTTCAGCAAGCAAGGTTCGTTGATTCTCACTGTCCCCTTGTGCGATTCGTGACTGTAGAATTTTCACCTGAGATTTATTCTTGAATTTTTCAGAATTCAAGAGTCTGTTGCATTCCTATTCTCCTTCGAAACTTGCGCGCTTCCATGAAGACTACACTCTCAAGTACTCTATGCTCGGGAAAGTTGCCATAGAGCGTCTTTCTGAGCAGGAGAAGATTAATGAAGAACTTTCTCGGAAGTCCAAGGAGTTGGAGCGCAACTTTGGTCTCGCGGAATCCACGAACCTAGAGCTGGAAAAGAAGGTATCTGAGCTGGCTGAGGCTTTGAAAAGGAGTCAGGACGAGAAGAAGGTCGCCGAAGCCGCGCTCGAGGATTCCAAGAAAGAATCGGGAGAAGGTTCGGAAATCTCACGAAGATGACCTAAGTGTGATCGAGAAACTTCGGCAACAACAAGAGCGTGCTACAAAGATTCTTGAAGATCTCTCGCATCAACAACGCCGGCCTTGCCAAGTCACCGAGCTCAAAGGATCGAGAAAATCGTAGATCTTGAAAAAGCACCGACGCCGAAAGTGAATCTTCGAAGAAACATATTTCGGAAATTCGGGAAGATTGAAGTTGCTTTATCTTGAGTACCGAAGTCCCTGAATGAGTATGGTGTTCGTCCAGCTCCTCTTCCAGATAACATTGATATCCCCGATTTCATGGACTGGCTCGAGGAAGAATTCAAGGCTCTCCCCGAAGTCATCTGCGGTGCCGGCAATTTTGCCGTATCTTTCTCTGTGGAAAGCATTCTGAAGGTCCTTCACGAGTACGGCTGTGTTGACTTGGCAAAGTTTCGCGCAAACCTTTCTCAGTTCCCCGGCGTTACCAGCGAAACTATACTTCAAGACAATCCTGACGTTATTGCTATAAAACTAAAGTTCGCGAAGGAATTCTGGATGGTTGGCGGGGCGGACATGGCTAAGACTGTCGCGCGGGCAAAGCTCGACGAGGTAACTCTTTTGTCTATTTCGTGACTTATGTTCGTCGTATGTGTTCCAGCTTCTTAAGATTTCCTTACTCTTCTCTTTCTTTCGCAGCTAAGAGAAAAAGGAGGAGCGAGAACGCGTCGCCGCGTCTCCCGAAGTATTTACTTCCGGGGAGAGTTCGGGAGGATCCGGCGAGGATGGCTCGGGCGGCGGCGGCAGCAGCAGCGGTGACGGTGGCAACGATCGTGGACAAGTCCCCGAACCAGAAGAAGACTCACCGAAGGTGGATGTTATGAATTAAACATCATGCTCGAACTTTTGTATGGATTGGAGATCGGGTGTACATTCGTGTAGATTCATCAAACTTTTTACGAACGGACGTTTTGTATATTTTAACCTGCGCAGGTCCTGCAAGCTGGGCCTGCGCAGGACGTGCTACCACTACGAATTCATCGAGATAGAATGTTCGTTAGTGGTGAAGCATGGCGTCTATTCAAACAAGCACATCCTGAGCAAGATTTTTCCGATTTTTGGCTTGAGGCCTCGCTTAAATTTTCTATAGGTTGTTTTGATCTTACTTCGTTTTTCTTGCTTCGTAAAAAGAGCCGTTCTGCATCCTCTACTTCGCGATCCTCAAGGACCCCGAAGACAGAGCCCCTTAGCCCCTTAGCCGGTTCGTCCGACTTCGCCTATGCAAGCGATGTGGCCGACGGGCAACGTTCGTGAACCAGGACATGTAATAGAACTTTCGTTCTAAGTTTCGTATTGATTGTTGTAATTTTTGAGGAACTATTCGGGAGTTTTTATGCGAATAAGGCAATGAATATGTTTTTTCTTTGAAAAAACGTCACCCTCCCCCAGCTTGCCGTTTCGCATGAAAACTAGATTGCAGGTTCACGAACTTTAGTATTCTCGGCTTTCAAGCGTATCTTTCTAAGAATAGTCTTCCTTAGTTTCTGCGAACCTCGATTGCTAATGCGCAAGTCGACAAAATTTGTTCCGAATTTTGTGGACTTGACCGGACTGGCAGACTTGCCTCGGTTGATACAGCAACCCTCGGTTGCTTCAACCAAGGTTTTTTTGCGATCGTCCGATGGAGCCCCTTGCCCTCTTCTTACAACGATGATACCTGAAAAACTTTTAACAATCTATACCAAGTGAGAATACACAGGCAAATCCTTAGACATTCATTTTCTCGACATCATTATGCGAATTTTCTGATGGGAATCCCCTCGTGGATGGGATTTTTCTAGGCCACAACTTGTTGTTGTCTCGGAGCCTTTTCGATGGGAATCCCTCGATGGATGGGATTTTTCTAGGCCACAACTTGTTGTTGTCTCGAGCCTTTTCAAGGGGGAATCCCTCGATGGATGGGATTTCGGCTATCAGGAAGCCTTTCTCACGAACTTTTTCTTTTTTCACGATGGAATTCTGGCTATCACGAAGCCTTTTTCACGAACCACTTCTTTTTTCATGATGGAATTCTGGCTATCACAAAGCCTTTTTCACGAACCACTTCTTTTTTCACGATGGAATTCTGGCTATCACGAAGCCTTTTTCACGAACCACTTCTTTTTTCACGATGGAATTCTGGCTATCACGAAGCCTTTCTCACGAACTTTTTCTTTTTTCACGATGGAATTCTGGCTATCACGAAGCCTTTTTCACGAACCACTTCTTTTTTCACGATGGAATTCTGGCTATCACGAAGCCTTTCTCACGAACTTTTTCTTTTTTCACGATGGAATTCTCGAGACACAAAACACGAAACATGCGATTTGGGGGAAGACTCTTTTCATATATATATCGGAAAGAGTATTTACACGGGATCCGCCTCGTTAAAAACCTTGCCTCTTGATTTAGAGCCCCCTTTGCAAGGAAAAGAGTACGGTCCTTCTTATTCTAGAACTACGATTAAGACATAAAACTAATTTTTTCCGAAGTCACTTATAGACACGTGACTCGGGTTTTTATTTTCTTATGATGTAAACTTACGAAAATTGAAAAACCGCTATCTACTACGCTTATGTACAACTAAGATCTTCATGGATAATACCTCTTTAAGCTGTCGGCATTCCACGAATACGGCAACTCTTCACCATTTTGCTCCATCAGGCGAAAAGCCCCTGGCATACTTGTTTCCTTAGCTATGTAAGGCCCTTCCCATGACTCATGAAGCTTTCCTGGGTTTTCCCAATTTTTCTTTCTTTTCAAGACAAGATCACCGGTTTTGATGTCCTTCCGGACCACCTTTTTGTCTCTCCACGCTCTTGTCTCTCTCTGGTATTTCTCAATGTTTTCTGCTGCTTCGAGGATTGTCGGCTCTATCATGTCTTTCTCCACCTTCTTGTCAATTTCCTCTATCTCTTTTCCTTTCAAGACTCTCATGCTTTCATTCTTGATCTCCTCTCGGCGTCATAGCCTCGGCCCCGAAGAGTAGGCGAAAAGGTGTGAAACCTGTTGCCCTTGAAACTGTGGTGTTGTGAGACCAGATCACCTTTGGAAGTTCATCCACCCATTTTCCCTTTTTCTGATCAAATAAGCATTTCTTGATTCCCGAAAAAATCAGGCCATTGGCTCTTTCAACTGCTCCATTGGACTGTGGATGATAAACTGACGAAAATTTCACTTGTGTGCCCAGGGTTCTGCAATATTCTTTGAAGGTATAGCAGTCAAACTGTTTGCCATTATCAACCGTCAGTTCTCTAGGAACTCCGAACTCGCGGACTATGTTCTCGCCAAAAGAATTTCGAACCGTCTGTCGCCGTGATGTTCGCGAGTGGTTTTGCTTCTACCCACTTCGTGAAATAGTCGACCGCTACGTACCGCAAATCGGCAATTACCCCGAGCTGTTGGCAATGGTCCTACTAGGTCCATGCCCCATCTTTGCAAAGGCCGAGGTTGGAGGAATTAAATGAAGCGGCATTGAAGGCGGTCTCGTCGATTTTCCGTCTTCTCGGCATGCTTCACATTGCCGAACCAACATCTTGGCGTCGATGTTGATGGTTGGCCAATAGAATCCCTGTTTTATTGCCTTGCCAGCCAAAGCCCTGGTGCCTATGTGTGCCCCACAAAATCCACTGTGAATTTCTTTCAAGAGTTCGCGACCTTTTTCGGAGGTGATGCAGCGTAGCCAAGGTTCAGTGATTCCTGATTTGTACAATTCTCCATTTACCACAGTGTAGCCCCGAGCCCTTTGCCTCAACCTTTTCTCTTCCAGTTCATCTTGTGGTTCGTAATGTCCCCTCAAGTAGGCCATTATTTCTGCTCTCCAGTCTGGAATTTCCACCATGTTCACAATTTGAGTTCGTGAATCTTTGATGGATGGCTCTCTGATGATTTCAAAGAACACATCCGGTGGTAGCTCTTGATTTCTTTCGCCGCCTTTGCAAGCTTATCTCGCTTCATTGTTATCATCCCTTGGGATATGCTTTGAACCGAATATCCTCTCGAAGTGTCTTTCCATTTCTCGACTTTTTCAAGATACTTCATGAGAACTCGGATTCCGGCCTCGCTTTCCTTCTCGATGTGTTCTTGGATTACTTTCGAATCCGTTCGATTATGAAGGTCTCGTTGCCCCAAGGCTTTCATTTTTCTCGGTGCCGAAGAGAGAGCTTCGTACTCCATTGTATTATTCGTGGAGTATTCATTGTTCGCGAATACGAGCCGTGCTGCATATCTTATAACCACGCCCGTCGGTGATGTTACAACGTACTCGAAATTCCAACCCCCTTGTAACACCATGCTCCATCACACCGCACTACCCAAGGTTCGGGCATGTTTTCCTCCATATTCGAGTAGGTGAGGTCCGGTCCACGACGAAGTCTGCCCGGCACTTGTGATTTTATTGCACTCCTTCTTTCGAAATCCACTACATACTCGGAGAGTTCAAGCACCCCACTTGATGATTCGAGTAGATGCCTCCCGTTTGCGAACAAAGTCACTTAACGGTTGGTTGGTGATAACTCTTATTCCGTGGCCCTCGAAGTAGTGCCTTAGCTTTCTTGCTGCCATGATGACCGCATACGCGATTTTTTCCGGTTCGTAATAGAAAACCTTGGAACCGGACAATGCCTCGGAGGCGAAATATACGAGGGATTTGCCTCGGCTTTCCTTCTTCTTCCTTCTCCCGTACCGGCAAAGATCGCGCTTACCGCCGAATTTGATGCGGACACATACGGCAGAAGCGGCGATTTTGGCTCGGGAGGACGAGCTTGGTCATGCTTTGGACAAGTAGTCTTTCAATTCGCGAAAAGCTTGTTTCTGAGGTTCGGCCCACTGAAATTTCTTGGCACTTCTGAGAACTTGGAAGAATGGCAGACTTCTTTCTGCGGCTCTGGGAATGAATCTGTTAAGGGCAGCCACTCTCCCTGTCAACTTCTGAACATCTTTCACTGAGGCCGGCTCTTGCATTTCTATCAAAGCCTTGATCTTGTCAGGGTTCGCCTCAATGCCCTTCGTTGAAACTAGGCATCCGAGAACTTTCCCTTTGTGAATCCCGAATACACATTTTTCTGGGTTCAGTTTCAAGTTCGCTGTCCTCAAGTTCGCGAACGTTTCTGCCAAATCACTGATATGGTCTTTTCTCTGAACACTTTTGACGACTATGTCATCCACATATGCCAAGATATTTCTCCGAATCTGCCTGGTGCGGAAGACTATTGCTATCATTCTTGAAAACGTGCACCCCGCATTCTTCGGTCCCTCCGGCATTCTTACGAAACAAAATGTTCCGAAAGGAGTGATGAAGCTTGTCTTCTCTTCGTCCTCTTTGCGAACTCGATTTGATGATATCCGGAGAACATGTCCGGGAGCGAAAGCATCTCACCGTTGGTCGCATCATCCACGATTTTGTCTACCCTTTCCAAGGGAAAATCGTCCTTCTTGCACGCCTTGTTCAAATCGGTGAAGTCAATACACATCCTCCATTTGCCATTTTTCTTCTTGATCGGCACCGTGTTGGCTAACCAAACCGGGTACTTGACTTCTCGATTACTTGGGCATCCCGCAATCTCTCGAACTTCTCGCTTCCACCGCCTTGACCTTTTCGTCGGACATTTTCCGGAGTTTTTGCTTCTTTGGTGGTATCTTGTCATCCGTTTCGAGGACATGCTCGATTATGTCTCCGTCCACGCCTTGCAAATCTTTGGCCGACCATGCAAAAACATCCTTGTTTCGTTCGTAAATCGCATGAGTTCATCATCCTCTTCGGCGTTAAGGTTCGCCCCTATTATGACCGCTCCGTCGGGCATGTCGTCCGGATACACTCTCTTTGTTTCATCTTCTCGCGGCTATGTTTGTTTTCTCTTTGTCCCGCTTTGGCTCTTCATAGGTTCCCTTTCTCTCTTCAAATGCTTTCGACCGATACACGTTCGTTTGACCGGGCGTGTGGCCCTTTTCTATGTTTCGGGCCTCTTGTTGATTGCCGAATACTGTGATAACCCCTTTGGGCGCAGGCATCTTCATGCAGAGGAACCTGCCGCCTTATGACAGCATCGAACTTGTTCATGAAACCCCCGCCGAAGATCGCAAGATACGGGTGATATATGTCAACCACATCAAAGGTGAGGTTCTCAGTTCTGGCGTTCTCAAGATCCCCGAAAGAAACTCGGGAGCGATATTTTTCCAACCGGCTTGATGGGCTTGCCGCCGAACCCCTGCAATGGGTACTCTGGTGGGTCCAACATGTGCTGGCTCAGATTCATTTTCTCGAACGTTTTCAGGAATAAGATGTCCGCCGAACTTCCGTTGTCCACCAAGATTTTTCCTATGACCCATCCAGCAATGTTGACTTCAATCACCATAGCATCATTGTGGATTGCGGATTTGAGCCTGAAATCTTCTTCCGTAAAGGTGATTGGCACCTTCGCCCACTCCGGGCGGGCAGCTGGACCATCATTGATGATGGTATTCACAGATCTGAAGTAGTTGCTTCGCTGCTTCTTTGTTTCAAACTCCATGGCGAGATCCGCTTTGTGATTGGCATGATGGTCCCGAATGATGGCAATGCTTTGGAATTCTGAGGTCCCGAACTTGACCGAGGCCTTGAAGAGCTTTCGGTGGCGGTGGCAAGATTTCCCGAATGGGTTGTGGCTGCTTGGATTGATTGTATTGCTTGTGACCGAGGGAAGAATTCTTGTGAAGGTCGCCATGTTGATTGCGATTGTGGAAATTGCTCGAACCGGTACGAGCTTGGCCGCGGACTCGCGAACCGCGGCGGCCGGAAGTTCGGCCGAACCTCGGGTTGGCATCAAGGATGCGATGCTCATCAACGCCTTCTCTTGTTGGATTCGTGCCATGTTCTTTTTTGTCTCGGGGCACCCTTCGGTCTGTGGCCTCTTCCATGATGCGGCAATAGAAGTGAGGATCTCTTGGGTTGTGGTTCGGAAGGTTTGGGGTTCCTCTTCCTCTCCCCCTTCCTCTTTGATCGAATCCTCCCCCGGCACTTGGCCTCGCTTTCTTCTCGTTGCTCGAGGATTTCCAACATTGTTCACATTTCGCGGATGCTTCGGGGTGGTGCCCTCCGGGTCATATCTCTCGCCGCCCGTCTTGCCTCGTTTCGTTCGGCTACTCTTTTGCGGTGATCATCATCGGACGGGATGTAATCCTCCAATTCCCGAAATAATTCTTCAACCTGTCTCGGGCTTCTTTCTTGTGAGGTGGGAAGCCGTTGGCCCCGGGGTGAGACCCTTGATCGGTGCCTTGATCGTTGTCTTGTCATCGGCATCGGGGATCCGAGACCTCTCGTCGCATGAATCTTCTCACGAAATTTCTTAGTGGTTCCCCGTCCTTTCGCTTGCGTTATACAAATACGAAGCTTCGCCGTTGTGTCATGGAACATCCGAAACGCTTGCATGAACTTTGTTTTGAGATCTACCCACCGTAGATCGAGTGTGGAGAAGCAGTGAGTACCAATTCGATCGGTCCTTCGCAAGCTATGATGAAGGATTTGGCAAGTGCAACATCATCTCCTCCTGCCGAATTCACACGGTCGACTCGTATCTCATGAGAAATTGCCTGGAGTTTCCGTAACCGTTGTACTTTGGAAGAGAGACTGGCTTGAACTTCGGCGGCCAAGGTGCTGTTTGCAGCCCTATTGACAGTGGTGACTTAGAATCCACGAAGTGTGAGACTCCATTTCCCGCGAAGAAATTTTCCTTCGGGGATTCTCTTGCAGGCGCGGTGTTCTGCTGCGGTGTTTCTTGCCACAGGGAGCTATTCTCTTGCTCTTTCATTTCGTCAATTTCTCTTTGAATTGCCTGTATTTGCTCTTTTGCTTTGTTCAGCTGTTCCAGCTTTTCAGAGATTTTTCTTTTCGCCTGCAACTGAGCCGCGAACTTTTCTTTATCCCTCTCGTAGTTGTTGAATCTTTTGGTGGACCATGGCTAGTCGTCCGTCTATGGCATCATCATCGGCATCAACATTTTCGTGCTCTTGGTGTTCGGTGGGTTGTTCTTGGATGTGAGTCGTTTTTTCGCTCTCGCCTTCATGAGGGCTTCGAGCTTCTCTTTTCGCCGCCGGTCCGTTACGTTCGAGGATTCAGGAACAAACGAAGTTTCATTTCCTTGGGTGGGAAGGTGATCATCCTGGTTCGCCTGTACTGGGGCATTCTTCTTGGATTTCTTTTGAGGTGGCATCGTGAGTTTCTTTTTCGGCTGAGACACGGTGGGCGCCAATGTTGGGGGGGATACCCGAAAAATTCGGATAACTACCCAAACACGAGTGGAGTTCTCAACACGTTCAAGTACACAGTTAGGGCGCAAAGAGACTGCGATGCTCTCTGCAAGTAGCACAAGTCCCAAAAAAGTCTGAATCCGTTTACACGTGCCCTTGCGCCCCCCTTTTATAGGGAGACGAAGGGACTTTTACATGCCGATAACACCCTCGGGCTCAGAGAATATTCCTAATGTGAACGCACACAAGAATGTCTTTTCTCCCCTTTCACATTTACAAGTCTGCCACTAGTTCACACTCTAAACCCGGACTTTCTGGGACTACAACTTTGACTTTGCTTCTCCCGTGATTCGCGAATGTCTTCGCCCGAAATTCCCGAACCGAGTCCTTCACGCATTCTCGAAGTGGCTCCCCGCTTCCCGCAGGTTCGTGCATGTCCTTGCTCCTGAGTCCCGAACAGAGTCTTCACCAGATTCCCGAACCAGCAAATCTCCGAAGTTCAGACCTTTCGCAGTGGAGGTTCCGGGCTTCCGCGTGTTCATGACTTCACCTCTTCACCGAATCAAAATCCCCGAATTCTGCACATTCGCGAATTTGAGACTTCGCAGGTCTCGGACTTCCTGGATTCGCGAATTCCCTGCTCCTGAAAAACATACTTTGAGAGTGCCATTAGACTGCGACGTTTCGAGGGTGATGTGTTTTCCTGAATTCTCCAACAATCTTCATGATGAGGTAGGTGTGATGAGGTATGGCCATGAACTTTGCCAGCATAGGTCGGCCAAGAATGCAATGGTAGGAGGAGCGGAAGTCCGCGACCTCGAACGTCAGGTACTCCGTACGGAAGTTCTCCTGTGTACCGAAGGTGACCAGTAGGCATACACGACCTATGGGGTATGCAACCTTGCCAGGCACGACTCCGTAGAAGGGCTCGTCGCAGGCAGTCATCTTGTTCTAAGCGTCTCTGTGAAGATGATGCTCAGACTGTTTCCCCCGTCAATGAGGGTCTTAGGCAGGAACGCCCCATCTACTATGGGGTTGACGACCAGCGGGTAGGTCCCGGGGTCAGGTATGTGGACCCAATGATCTTTCCTGGAGAAAGTGATTGGGAACCCCGACCAACGCAGAGGCTGTGGAGTTTCAGTGTTGACATGCCCAATCTCTCGTGCATTTGATCGAAGCTGCATGTTGCTTTTGGTCGCTTGGCGGTCGCCGACGAAGAAGTTTGTTTCTCGATTGGTGGTTTGGAACGCACCATTGGGGATGCCCCCTTTTGGCGGCGGTGGTGGAGAACGCTCCTTGCGGTTGTTGTCGTTGCGGTTGTGGTCGTCCTGGCGACGACGGTCATCACACCGGTCGTTGCGGCGGTCATTGCACTGGTCGTCACAACGATCGTCCCTCCAATCATTGCAGTTGTCTTCGTGACGATTGTTGCAGCGGTAGTCATCGCGTCAGTCATCGCGAGGATCATCGTGGCGGTAGTCGCGATGATAATCACGGCGATCCTTGCCGTCGTTGTGACGGTAGGGTCGGCGGCCACGGTAATCGCGTCGATCGGGTCGACGGTTATAGTTGTCGTAGCTGTGGTTGCCATTCTGATTGTCATTGTTCTCTCTCTTTGCCTTCTTGGATTCCGAGGGTACCCCAAGGGCACGATTTAGCTATTCGCACTCCCTCATGGTGTGCTTGGCGTCGCGGTGGAACTGACATTGGTCGTCCATGACCATGTTGAAGTCACCCTCGAGGAAGGTGGAAGGTCTTGGTGGATCTGCAATGTAGGCTTCGCCGGATCGCTTGCGCGACCTGTTTACGTCGTCATCGTGATCTTCTCCGTTGAAGTCGTGCATCACCATGTCTTGGGTGTCGACTAGCTTATCGACATAAGCCATGAGGTCAGCGATGGTGTGGGCGTCAGCTTCGTGGATCTTCTCGAAGAGCTTGATGTTGGTGACTCCCTTCTTGTAGTAGGCGATGACATCCTTGTCCTTGACACCCACAAGGGTGTTGCGGTTCTCAAAGTAGCGGTTGGTGTACTCCCAGAGGGTTTCATCGTGTCTCATCCACACTCTGGCGAGGTGTTGAGTGTTACCAGGTCGATTGTAGGTCGCCTGGTAGTTGGTTGTGAAGAGCCAGGACAAAGTTGCCCAGGAGGTGATGCATTCTGCTGGGAGATTGTCGAGCCAGAGGAGCGGTGCCTTGCCCATCACGAGGGGGAAGTATCCCGCCATGTGGTCTTCGTTGCCTCTAGAGGCACACGTCGCGATGCTATACATCTTGAGCCAGATGCTTGGGTCGGAGCGACTGTCGTATTTCTCAATAGCAGGCTTGAAGTCTTTGGGATATCTGATCGTCCTGAGATGTTGTGAGAATGCAGGAAAGTTGTTGACTGCTCCCGGACTAGCTGATGGGGCATAGGCCATCGGGATGGTGTAGAGGTCATTGGGAGGACCGTTATCTTGGTCGTACTGGGCACGTCGTAGAAGCTCTTGGTCATGCATGTGCCACAGTTTCGTTGCTTGGACGGGGTTGTTAGCGTCGAGGGCATCGGGGACCCTGTGATCGCGGTCTTAATTAGCACGACGTGCTATCTCCACTTCATCTCTTATGCGTCGACGTTGACTTCCTTCAGCGTGGTTAGCTTGTGCCAGCGGAGGTTGGGCTCCAGCGTTTTGTCTTGGGTTGGCGGCGACGTTTGGCTGTGCACCAGCAGCATTAGCTGCGTTGTTGGAAATGTTGCCTGCGGCGTTAGTGGCGGCATTGGCCAGAGAGTTGGCCGCAGCGTTGGCTGCGGCGTTGGCAGCGGGATTGACCGGCTGCACTACTTTGTTTTCACCTCGTCCCTCTTCAGCCACTGGCTCAAGGGGACCATTGCTACGGCATCGCTGGCGAGGATGTTCCGATCTGCTCCTGGAGTAAGAGCTTGCGGTCGATCTGCTGTATCCAGGGCTTCTTTCTTCGACTTGAGTGGTGGCGATGCGGATATGAGCTTGGAGACACCGTATTGCAGGAGTGTCCTCAAGTTGACCTAGTGCGGAAAGAGCACCTCCCAGGTTGGCTTGGGGAGAGTTGTAGACTTCATGGCCGTCCTGCTCAAAGTCCCTTAGGAGGTCTCTGGTGCACAGGCGGCTTCGGCGAGGCTCATGTTGCTGGTGTGGCTGAGGGGCAGCTGCAGCTGCGGGTGCTTACATTCGACATTACCGTCACCCTGGGTGGTGTTGCCTGCATGCTGACCTGCAGCCGGGGCGGCTGCAGCTAACTCTTGCTGTCGACGTACCGCTCTTGCAGTGTTGGCGTTCTCGCGCTCCACACGCTGTTCGTCTGTCTCTCCATCTTGAGGTGGTACATCTGCGGAGACAACCAAGACCTCGCGATCTGGGGCCTCAAACTCTTCTCCTGGATAGTTCGAGGATATGGTCGTACGGGCGATCTGAAACGCGAGGCGGTCTGGAGACGGCTCCCGGTTGTTCTGGCGACGATGAGCCGTGGTGAGAGGTCGTCGAAGCTTCTTGAGTACACGGCACTGGCGAGCCGTATGTTTAGAATTCTCGTGGATGAGGCAGGGTTCATCGAGGTGACTCCTGCGGTTTCCACGATCTGGTGTCTTGGGTCCAGATTCGATCTGTATCTTGTGCTTCATGTAGCGGGATGCTACATGAGTTGCCTTCTGCAGGCCAAGAGGCATGCTGGAGGATGACGATGGGGTCCTGCGAGGGGGCTTGGCGCATTCGCAGACCTTGATCGTGTCGGAGAGCATGCCCTCAACACGATCGAGCCCCGCGATCAGGTCGCTAGGAGTGGGTGGGTGGGTGGGTGGGTGGGTCTCTGTCAACATATCTGTCCCAACCTGCTGGTTGGAGGTGACCGCGTTGGTCTCGATGACGAGATAGGCGGCTGGAGCGGTGGATTTCGCCGGCATGGAGCCAAAGCAGATGTCGACAGGATTGGCGAGGATGTCCACCATGCTCTCTGGGAAGATGTCACCGTTGGTCGGAGCCATCGAGTTGCACGAAGAACCTTGGATTCCTCCCCCGCCTGGCGCGCTAACTGTCAGATGGTGAGATCTATACAACCCACGGGGTGTTAATCCCTGTGGTTTAGTTGTTCGGCGAGGTGGAATCTAAGGCTAAGGACTTGAAGGTTGCGCATGAGCACACGAAACACAGAGAACACGACGACTTTATACTGGTTCGGGCCTCGGGAGAGTAAAACCCTACGTCCAGTTATTGGTGTAGATTCTTTGAGGATTGCGTATTCGTACAAGGGTCGCGTCGCCCGCCTTATATTAGCCAGCGGATGAGGTCGGTTCCCAGACTCCTGGTTGGTTACGACCTGGAGACCTAAATCTATATTACAACTCTTGCCATATCCGTCGATCTGCTTAGTCGGAATCCACTGATGTCTTGTCTTGTACGTCAAGTATTGAGGTCGTTCTGAGGAATCTTCTGGAAGGTCTTCAGGAGGTCGTGCGGGCCGCCAACTAGGTCGGTTGGGCCCACTGACAGGTCGGCGGGTCTTCTGATAGGCCAGACCCACTTATCGGGGACAACCGTGAGCCTAGTCGGTGGTTACCTAGGGGCACCCATGTCTCACAATTATCAAAATAGAAACTAACCCTTGAATATAAATCTAATTACAAATGTATGACATTATCCACATATAAACTAAAGTAATCCCTAATCTTCATATAAATTACACATTTATAGCTTTATAAAAACTAATTTAAAATAACTAGTAAGGTGCACGTGCGACACACACGTGTTTACTCTAGTTATATATAGAGTAAAATGCATGCGTCACAAGCATGTGTATGTAATAACTTGTGTCGTCCGTCGGCCGAGCAAAGCCCTCCGCTCATCAATGTTTTGTCATGTTTGAGAATTACGACAAAGACATTGACGTCAGGAAGCAAGCGAAACCAAGTCGTAGGCACGTGACACGCACACATTTTTAATATATATATATATAATAAAGTATTTATATTTATAAAATGTACTATCGTTGTTAGATTTAATTTTAATAGAGTTCACAAATTTCGCTTCAAGGACACAATGTATTCAAACTTTAACAAGCTGTGACAATTAATAAACTGATTTATATAAGGACATGTTAAAAACTTCAACATTTCAATTTGGTCGTGAAAGATGTGACCCGTAGTATATGTAATTAGACGCGTACTTTAGGAAAGAATATGAAGACTTCATTTTGACCTCTATGTATGTTGTATTGAATATGTAATGTGTGCAGCTCTTCCTCCCTTAAGTCTTCTTCATCATATTTTTTATCCTCTTCTTTCTGGTCCTCTGACTGCCATTCACTGTCAGCTTTTTCTTGTTTGGAGCTATTGTCATCCTCTTCCTCTTGATGTGATTTCAAGGTCGGGTAGGACGAGGTCGTCGGCTAACCGACGAGCCGAATCGAGCGCGGCGCGCGGGCAGGACGACCGCCTCGGGCTCAACCGTGTGGCGACCGAGATTCTTCTTCGCGAAAGGCGCAACGGGTCCAGCATCGGCGCACCGTCACCTCTCCTACTCCATCTGCCGGAGCCAGGAAGGTTGAGTGCACGCCGCCGCGTAGAGGGTCTCTGAGTGCCTTAGTCGAGCTCCAACCTCTAGCGGCCTGCTCCCCCCTTCTCTGTTCTCTCTCTTCCCTCCGATAGTGAGGAGGAGTTGTAGGGGAGCAGTGGAGAGCAGAGCGACGGCGACCCCGTGGCACATCTATGGCTCGTGAAAACACAACTTTGGCTCCATCTCGTCTTGAAAAATATTTGGTGAAACGGTTTATTCTAGCTTTTTAGAATGTAGAGAAGATGTCAATTAATTGTCCCTTGGTGCCCTTGCTTGCACTTCAACATTTTTATGTGTGGCTCTATTGATAATGTGATTTTTGTTATTTATTCCTCTTTTCTTCCAGTACATTTCCTTTTTTCTATCCTTCCCATTCGTTGTCCTCTTCTGCAGGCGCTGCTGCCTCCGCTTCCCCCATAGTCGTCGGCATCCCTGCCGCCTGCTGCCGGCGCCTCTACCCCAGGTGCCTAACTACCTCTGGCCCACCTCTGAGCACTACACCGCCGCCTCCTACAGCCGCATCGCCTCCCCCGTCTCCCTCGTGCTCGGCGCCTCCGAGGCTCCCGCCTCCCTGCCTCATGGATGCCACCACGGGGTCTGATAGCCTGTGTCATGGGCCAACTACTAGCTGCTCCCGGCGCCGATGCCAATGCAGGAGGCCACGAGCTCGAGGTAATTGCCATGGAGGAGAACTCGGCATTCCGCCATGCGAGTCTGTTTGATGTCCAGTGTCTGTTTGATGTCGACCTTGAGTCTATTAGATTGGTAGTGCACGAATCCGTCCAGCACCTACATACCTGCGCACTCCCACTGTCGTACTCCGCTCGGGGTCTCCTTTTCAGCCTCCTGCTGGGGCATGTAGAGCTCAAGGTAGTCATGGCAGAGGAAGCGCCAGACCTCTCCGGTGGCAGCGGAGTCCGGCGGCGACGTCGCGCGTGCTACCGGGGAAAGGAAGGGGGAAACAGATGCGACGACGCAGCCCACAGCGGGCCCAGTGGGTATGTCTAGGTGGGTAAGAGGTACGTAGGTGAGAAAAAAATTACGTTTTTGGCACAAACACTATCCAAATTGCGATTTCTATAGTCGTTCCACTTTTTGTCCAACAATTACCTTACGGGTGGATCCGGCGTGAGGGGTAAGGCGGACCCGAATTGGGTGAGAAACGTTTTTCAATTGTCTTCGCTCCTTATATTATAGATTGACTAAATTTCCCACCACTAATCCTTAAAATAACTTAAAGTAACCCTTAAATTTATATAGCATGATGTCTATCACCATCTAACAGTGTATAGAGGAACTGATGAGAATATTGTTTTTCATGTTAAAAATATAGTTCAACCTTAAATTTCGTTAAAAACATTTAAGATTATACTTGGTGAAAAAAATATTATAAATGTGGATCAAAATATTTTAGAGTAATTCTAACTAAAATATATCATAATTGGATGGAGATAATAACTAATAAGTAACAGTTTTAAATGTTAGTTATTTACTCTTATTTTTTCAATTGGAGACTATACATTAATTCTCAAAAGATGTGCTAGGAAAAAAGATAAATCCTAATTGTTTTTACAAAAATGAGAAACAATCAGGTATAGTCATGTGACTCTAATAATCACAGACATCGATCACTAATTGGAGTTTTTTTAAACCTCCACTTGAAGACACTCAGGATCTTAGGTGGACACTCTAAGAAAAGAGATGAATTCTAAAAACTCTCACAAAGAGTGAAACTTGTTGCTATCAATCGGTAAACACAAATCATCGTCAACATTGAATCTATTTAAAACAAATTACTCGCGAATAACATTATGAAAATAACCTAAAGTAACATCCTAAATCTATGTCTAAAGTGCCCACTTCTTCATTATATAAAATAAATTATAGTAATCTTAATCTTCTTCTAAATTACCCACTTATGTAATTATAATAATAATTTAACATAAACTCCTACATTTGCAACTAAATTTCCCACAACTAGTAATTAAAAAATAACTTAGAGTAATCACTTAAACTTACACCTATATTACCCACATATGCCATTATTGAAACTAACTTGAAGTAGCCCAAATAACCTTCATTAAAAATATACCCCAATACACAAAAATATGATTCTAATTTTTTATTTCTTACTCTATTAGTATGTGTGTCACCATTTATAAATAAATAAATAAAGAAAGTGAACAAAAAATATATTTCAATGTTAAAATTATATAGCTCAAACTTAAGGTTTGTTAAACAAGACAAGCACACACCTATAATTCGAAGTGAAAAGTTAAAAATTATAAATGTGGATGAAAGTAACAATAAAATTTCTACATATGCATTGTGATAATTTTTTTGAGTTCAATTTCTCAAGCTCAATGTAACAATTTTGTTGCCGTGTGTTATGTTTCTTCAATTCGAGACTACATTAGTTTTGATGAGACATACTAGAAAAGAAAAGGATAAATACTAGAAATCCTTAAAAAATATAATCATTGATTCAAACCTTGCAAGGTAGACCCAAACACACGGTAGGCTGCCCCTGCGAGGAAAACTTCCCAGGCCGTCCCCAAAAATCCTCGGGTCGGGATCGAATCTTACAGTCTTTGCTGCAGGCTATCCGGCATACCCCGTGAGATACCCGGAGTCACCATACACCACCGGTAGCTAGCCGTGAGAGCGAATCCCAAGAGTAGTAATAGTAGGATCCCTCGCCGCCGCATTAAGGTACTAGGCTTACCGGCCCCATAACCGGCATGTGCTTAGTACGTTCAAAAACTTAACCCACATAACCACTGGACCGGAGCCCAGATCCCATGCTCTTACCACGTGAGCAATCCATTTAAGGATACATTGTGATTCCTATCTAGGAACCTATTCTCGCGAGTGAGGTCATCACTCGACTTGTAACGGTCCTATAGCTTAGCAGCTACCGACCTATCATACTAGTAGGGACCAAAGGTACCTATGGATCATGCATCTAGGGTTTCATTCAACTCCTGAACGTAAATGCACAATCATTCATAGATAATTGAATAAAGAACTTTAAAAATAGGTTAGATGCACCGGAGCTTGCCTTCATCAGCTAGGTTAGCTTGGGCACCCTCGGTGTCGAGTACTTCCACGTACTGCAGCGACGCTTCCGCTCCTCCCTCCTCGGTTTCTGGGACAAGTGAGTAATCTCTGTCCGGAAGATCTACACGGAATGCAATGCACTTTAGGTGATGTGATAGTTTGTTGTCCTATCCAACTCTGGGTTGGTCATGTTTACCTTAACAAGCATTCATCTAAGGTTTCTCTTTTAGGAAGGTTATTGGTTGTACATGGGTTACTCTTTTATTCCACATTTGAATATAGGTTTTTATTAAGCTTATCATTTCATGGGAAAGCTTCATTTCTTTTTATCTTCACCAACAAAGGTGTAATTAATATTTTTATTTAGGAATTAATTTCTTATCAGTGATGATAATTAATTATCTTTTAATTATATTAAATAATACTTTTCAAAAGGAAGAAGAATTAATTAGGGATTTTTCTTTATTTAAATTCCCTTTAATATTAAAAGGGCTTTTAAGCTTTTTATTAAACAATTAAATTACCAAAAATTCAAGAAGTGTTTCAAATGCATATTAGCACCTATCCTGGTCCATTGGACCCACATGTAAGTGTTGGATGCTAGGAAATTAAATATTCGTGAAAATAACAAAGGCTAGCTAGTGATTCAAAGTAAATGCATATAAAACTAAATGAGCATCAATTTGATCCAAACTTTCTTGTGCTTGCTCTCTGGTCCTAAACAAGTCTAAAGAACCAGCATGTTCACATGGAATCTCTACTGAACTTGGTTTATTAATTTACAAAGGATAACATGCATAAATCAATAATAAATATTTCTGTTAATCCAAAATTCATGATTAATTCACAAGATATGTATTTTTGCATTACAAGACAGTGTGCACAAGTTGAAATCAAGAACATAAATATATTTAACAGGAAAAATCATCTAAGCAGTTACTGCAGGAATGGAAAAGAATTTACTTAGCAAGATCTACTGCATAACTTTGTGCGATTTTTGGCACAGCATCTAGTCATATCCTAACACACAACATATCCAAAATTGGGCTACAGAAAAGTTATAGATTTCAAGTTATGACAGATCTAGGTTTAACACATTTATATTTTTCCTGCTAAAACTATTTAAAATCTAGCCATGAGTATATAACAAAAGAGGTGGCATTTATCATCCTGAACCCTAAAAAATTTGTTTGGGATTTTTCTGATTTTTCTGTGAATTTCTAGGAATTTTCTAAGGCTCTGGACCTAACTGCAAGAAAAACTAGATAAGGATCCTTACAACTAAGCCCTGCACTTTTACTCTAAGCACCCTACAAAGATTAAAAGTGTTGCAATCGGGCCCTTGGCCGGGCCGGCGACGCGGGCATGGCCAATTCCGGCGAGCCGGCGGCGATCCCGGCCGGCAAGCGGCCGTGGATGACCACATGCTCACCTAGGGGTGGCAGGGCACCGGAGGGGAGGTGGGGAGTTGGCCGGCGGCGAGCTTTGGCGGCGGACAGCGGCGGTGACCGCGGCGGCTCGGTGAACGGCGGCGTGGGGGTGGAATGCTGGCAAATAAGCGAGTGTTGGAGCTTCACCAGGACCTAAGGAGGCTACCAGAGCGGTTGGTCGGCGGTGAGCATCGGCGGCGAGCTCCAGCAGGGTGCGGCGGCGGTAATGGCGTGGGGCGGCTCGGGGTGGCGCGCGGCGGGGAACGGGGGGGGCTTAAATAGGGCGCCCCGCGGGCTCGGGGTGACGTAGCGGTGACGAGGAAGATACCCGTCGTGCTACGGCGGCTCGAGGCGCGCGCGTACGGCGGCGACACGGCCGACGGACCGCCGGTCCGCGCGCGTGCGCGCGCGTACGGCGGCGCGGACGCCGGGGCTCCTCGGGACGGGGCGCTGCGGGGGCGCGGGGCCTCGGGATGGAGCACTCCTCGGCCGGCGTGGCCTTGGGCGGCGCGGGCGTGGACGCCGGGCCGGCGGCGCGTGGCCGGCGACGGGCGGCGCACGGGCGCGCGCGACGCCGCGGCGCGACGCGCTCTACCCAATTTGTTTTACTGGTGCTACCTTTGAAATTCATTTGCTCCAAAATTTTGTATCGACCAAGTGATGAATACCAAAGTTGTAGATCTAACTACCAACAATATTTTCTACAAAGGCTATATAGGGTTTTTCTGCCTAGATTTGAAAATATTTGAATGCCAACTTTGAATGTCAGCCTGTTTTGGCAAACAGTGTTTTCTGCCTTGCACTTGATTTTTCAAGTTTTTCCCCTCAAAATTTGAAATGCCAATCTACATGAAAGTTGTGTCCCTCAACAAGATCTACAACTTTCATAAAGGTAAATTTTAAGTGTTTAGGTGAATTTTGGAGAACGCGGCAAAAGTTCCGGCAGACACATGTGGACACTGGGGTGGCAAGGGGTTTGACCCAACCTTTGACCATGGGTTGGCCCCACAAGTGTGTTTACTATTCATTTAGGGTCACTAGGGTGGGTTAGTGAGTTTTTCGAGGTGAGGGCCCAGGTTGACCTAGGTTTGACCACGGTTGACCATTTGACCGGCTATTAACGTTAATTAAAAACCTGGGGCGTCACAGCCTACCCCCTTAAACGGAATCTCGTCCCGAGATTCGATTTGATAACGAAGAGATGGGGAGAAAAACTCACGGTTTCGAGACTGTAGGAAGCTCGGATACTTAGTATTAAGATAGTCCTCCGTCTCCCACGTCGCTTCTTCCTCCGTGTGATGGCTCCATTGGATCTTGTACATGCGCACGGTCTGCCTTCGGGTCTTTCGCTCTTTTTGGTCTAGTACTTTCAATGGATGCTCGACGAGCGAGAAATCCGGCTCGATCCAAGCATTAGCTTTCGTGATGATTTCATTCTCCGGAACAGGCATTCCCTTCTTCAACTGAGTTACATGAAACACATTGTGAACCGCGGAAAACCGTTCTGGCAATTGGATACGGTAAGCCACGGGTCCACATACTTCTATAACTTCATATGGTCCAATGTAGCGCGGGGCTAACTTTCCCTTGACTCCGAACCTTTGCACACCTTTGGTGGGGGATACCTTCAAATACACATAATCTCCCACTTCAAAGTGTCGAGGTGCGGTTCCCTTGTCATGGTAACTCTTTTGCCTCATCTGTGCCACCTTCAAATTCTCTCTTATCACTTGCACCCTTTCTTCGGCCTCTTTAACTAATTCCGGTCCAAAGAGTGTTCTCTCTCCGGCCTCTGACCAATTCAGCGGAGTGCGGCATCTACGTCCGTATAGAGCATCGAACGGTGCCATTTTCAAGCTAGCTTGATAGCTGTTATTGTAAGAGAACTCTGCCAAGGACAAACACTTGTCCCAACTCTTGTCAAAGTGCAAGATGCTTGCTCTCAACATGTCCCCTAGAATCTGATTTATCCTCTCCGTCTGACCATCGGTCTGCGGATGATAACTGGAACTACGGAGTAGCTGAGTTCCCAAACACTCATGCAACTGTTCCCAAAAACGAGCTACAAACTGAGTCCCTCTATCAGAGATTATAGTCTTTGGGATTCCATGCAGACGAACTATGTGGTCCACGTACAACTCTGCATATTGTTGTACGGAGTAAGTGGTGTGCACGGCAATGAAGTGAGCGGTCTTGGTGAGTCTATCCACAATTACCCAAATGGAGTCTTTCTTTCTAGCTGTTAGGGGTAGACCCACAATGAAATCCATACTAATATCGTCTCACTTCCACATAGGTATCGACAGGGGTTGGAGTACTCCTGCCGATTTCAAATGACTTGCTTTCATCCGGTGGCAAGTATCGCACTCGGCTACATACTTGGCTACATCCACCTTCATATTGGACCACCAAAAGTTCTGCTTCAGATCTTGGTACATCTTGGTACTACCGGGATGAATAGAGAATTTGGACTTGTGAGCTTCATCTAGAATGATTTTCTTAATTTCTGGGTCAACGGGGACCACTAGACGTTTCCCAAACCAGACCACATCTTGGTGATCCTTCTGGAAACAAGTGTACTTGGGGTCTCCTTCTGCTAGTTTCTGCCGGATGGTTTGAATATCTACATCATTGCGCTGGGCAGTGACAATTCTGTCATAAAGGTTTGACTCTGCCGTCAACGCATAAAGAATTCCCTGCGGTACCACTTCTAAGTTGAGCCTCCTCATTTCCTCACACAATGGTTCACTGACGGGCTCCAACTCTAGGTGGTTGCAATGATCTTTGCGGCTAAGAGCATCCACAACAACATTTTCTTTGCCGGGATGATAGTGCACTTCTAGATCATAATCTTTAATCAACTCAAGCCATCTTCTCTGTCTCATGTTCAATTCTGACTGGGTGAAGATGTATTTGAGGATCTTGTGATCGGTGAAGATATTGCAGTGATTACCCATTAGATAATGTCTCCATATCTTGAGGGCATGAACAACAGCAGCTAACTCAAGATCATGGGTAGGATAGTTGAGCTCATGGGGTCGAAGTGCCCGTGAAGCATAGGCAATGACTCGGCCTTCTTGCATAAGGACACAGCCGAGACCCGTGCCTGATGCGTCACAGAAGACTTCAAATGGTTTGGAATTATCGGGTTGAGCTAGCACTGGGGCTGAAGTTAGATGTTGTCTGAGGGTGTGGAAAGCTTTCTCACATGCTTCGCTCCACACGAATTTCACTCCTTTCTTGAGTAATTCGGTCATGGGTTTTGTGATTCTGGAAAAGTCAGGAATGAATCGACGGTAGTATCCCGCCAATCCTAGGAAACTGCGGATTTGATGTACGGATTTGGGTGGTTTCCAATCCATCACCTCTTGAACTTTGCTAGGATCTACGGAGATACCATCGTGGGAAATGGTGTGCCCTAAGAATTTCACACTTTTCAACCAGAATTCGCATTTGGAGAACTTAGCATAAAGCTTGTGATCTCGCAAACGCTGAAGGACAACTCGGAGATGATTGGCGTGATCTTTCTCGCTCTTAGAATAGATGAGAATGTCATCAATAAAGACCACGACAAATTTATCAAGCTCCGTCATGAACACGGAGTTCATGAGGTACATGAAGTAGGCGGGCGCATTAGTAAGTCCGACAGGCATGACCAAGAACTCGTAAAGACCATAACGAGTGGAAAAAGCGGTTTTATGAATGTCGCAAGGTCGAATCTTGATTTGGTGGTAGCCAGAACGAAGATCGATCTTAGAGAAGACTTTGGCACCAGCCAATTGATCAAAAAGAACGTCAATTCGGGGAAGCGGGTATTTGTTTTTGATGGTGACTGCATTGAGTGGTCGGTGATCTACGCACATTCTCAATCTACCATCTTTCTTTTTGACAAAGAGAGCAGGACAACCCCAAGGAGAAGAGCTCGGGTGAATGTAACCCTTATCTAACAATTCTTGGAGTTGGGTCTTTAGTTCAGCTAACTCTTTGGGTGGCATGCGATAAGGTCTTTTGGATATGGGTGCGGTACCGGGCTGGAGTTCGATCACAAACTCAACATATCTGTCTGGTGGCATACCAGGCAACTCATCGGGAAAGACATCTGAGTACTCACACACTACTGGAATTTCATCAAGAGAGGAGATAATGGTCACATAGGCACAAGAGTCGGTACCATCCCGGAAAGGTAGGTACAAGGTAGTGTGCCCGACCGTAGGAGAGTTGATCTCTACGACCCTATCCGATATATCTAGAATCACCTTATGTTGATTCATCCATTCCATACCCAAGATAACATCCATGCTCCCCAATTGGATAACTATCATATTAGATTGAATAACTCGACTTCCTAGTCTTAGAGGAACTCCAAAAGTCACTAACTGAGACGTGATGTTTCCACCGGGTGTGGTGATTTTATAAGCGGATTTGGTTTGTGCTCCTCTTAGACCCAATTTGCCTAGTAGGCTCTCATTTATGAAACTATGGGTGGCTCCTGAATCAAATAAAACCTTAACAGGAGTGTTATTGATAGAGAATGTACCCGTGAGTACCGAAGCTCCCCGCCGGAATGTCACTCATCGTAGTGAAGTTCGGCTTGCCTTGGCGCACTTGCACCATAGGCTTCTTGGCCGGAGTGGTAGGCTTGCTTCCCGTACCCCGATTCTCGCGGGTTGGGCTTGATCGCCCGGGCTTGGGACACTCATTAATGTAGTGCCCTGGCCGGCCACAGTTGTAGCAACGACGATCTCCAACATCGTGAGGGGTGCATTAGGCTTTGGAGCCTCGCCGCTGGGCACGGCGGAACTGGAAGTTCCCTGCGGGTTTGCCCTGGGGTGGCTTCATCGTCCAGCGTCCAGTTGATGATTGCTGGGATGGGCCTGGAGCTTCCTTCTTCACAAAGCGAAACTTCTTGCTCGTTCCGCTGCCTGGGGTGAAACCGGACATCCTCTTGTTGTCCCCGTGGGCTTTCTTCATAGCATCCTCTTGCGAGATAGCCTTGTTTACTAGCTCGTGGAAGTTTGCGGGCTCGAGCAGATTCAGGCGCTCATACAGCTTGCCATCAAGCCCGTCACGAAACCTCTCCATCTTCTTGGCATCGGTATCAACATGATGCCCACCATACTGACACAAGCTATTGAACTTTTGAGCATAGCGGTACACTGAGTCAGATCCCTGACGGAGGGCCAACAGCTCCCTCATCTTCCTATCCATCAGTCCCTTGGGGATGTGGTGGCTCTTGAAAGCCTGCTTGAACTCATCCCAAGTCACAGTGTGCCCTCGCTGCATTGACTTGAAGTGGTCCCACCACATCAAAGCTTCCCCTCGCAGTTGCAGCGCTGCGAAGTTCGCTTTGTTCTCCTCGGAGCAAGGCAGCACAAAGGCAGAGAATTTTGCTTCTATGGCCTTGACCCAAGCCTCGGCTTCCGGGGGGGTCTTCTCGCTTTAGCGAAGGTTGGCGGCTTCATAGCGATGAACTGGGCGTACGTGGTGACCTGGTTAGGCCCCTCGTGGTTGGCCCCGTGTGGCGGCCCTCGGTTCATCTGCTGGGCGATCTGCTGCTGCGTCTGCAAGATCTGGCGCAGCACCTCGGTTTGGGTGGCCATGAAAGCCTCCGTTAGTGTCATGGGCGGGGGTGGTGGCAAGTCACCACTACCATTTGCTCCGAAACCGTTGGGAGAGCTGCGCGTGGTTCCCACCATCTGAAAGGTGAGCTTTATTAGTGAGATAACCAAAAGCTTACTCCAAATGATGACAAGCACGATCATGCATAATCACATCTCATTAGTATTTAAACAATGAGGACAGCAACAATCAACAATATCCTTTTGCCACCAAGATTCATAGAATCGTTCTTCTCAACACGATTAGGACGGCGATTACTCAATTGCACGGCTCATAAACACCCTCGAACGATCATCGTCATTTCGGATACCGACGAAGGTGGTATACGAACGAGCACTTATTCGCTGGCAACGAGTGATGCCTCTATAATGCTTTGGTTTACCAACGTTCTTAGGTGAGAATGCAAAATTGACAAGCGTGGTCATTTGCAACGGTTTACCCAAGGATCTGGTATTCATACGCAAGAAGATTTCAATTTTGAATGGCAAATAAATTTACTTAAAGCATACAAGCTCAAGCATTCTTTATTACAACATGATAGAACAAGGTTCAAAGACATTACAACTCGAATTCGAAACATCATGATATGACACGATACAAGTAGTTACTTGGCACGAAGACGTGCTGTCAAGCCACTACTCTAAACACCTCCAAATAACTCGATAGGATCGACATTCTCCTAATCCCTGCTGTCGGCAACCTAGTTGCCCACTGAAGCACCACTGTACGAAGGCGAAGCTGGGGGAGTCGGTAGCGGTGGTCCTGCCTGGCTCGTCTGATCCAGACCGGACAAGGCTCCGTTCGCTCCTCCGGTGTGCTCGCACCGGGGGCAAGTGGTCGTAAGGCCACGATAGCCTACAAGGCTGCCACCTGTACCTCGGCCTCCGCACCGCTCGCCGCATATCCGCAATGTTCTGCAGTAGTGTCAGCCTCTCTATCTCGTGAGCGTCGGCATCCTCTTCTAGTGCATGGTTCTCCTCCTCCAAATCTACGATCCTCTGTAAGCGATCACCTCTCTCAAGCTCCAGCTGAAACCTCCTAGCACGCAGCCTGTCATTCTCCTGCTGCACCTGAGTAAGCGTGAAGTTCAGCTGCTGGTGTGCTACTGAAAGCTACTCCCAATCGCGCCTAGATGCCTCCAAGCGCTGTGCAATAATTGCTGCGGTGTTATAACGCAGCCCCTGAAGTGTGAAGACCACGTTCAGACAACGGGCAAGCGTCTGGGTAACATCCAGCGGCTCTGCTAGGGTCAGTAACTCCCGTAGGTGGTCCATACGGTCCAACCATGCTGGGTCGTGAGGACTCACAACAGGAAACAGTCCAAACGGAGAAAGAGCTACCACGGCGGGGTTGTGGTCACAGAAGTCTGTCAACACTCTGAGGGCGGCTGACTCAACGGACTCGTGAGTGATAAATCCCCAGTAGATAAAGCTCAAGTCAAACCAGTCGGCGTGGTCTGGGTGTGGCAGAACAGTAACGATCACTCTGCAGCGGGGAACGCCAAAGCACTCAAACTCCTTCACCTCGTAAGTCGGTGGGGTGAGGTAGCCTGCGGCATGGAGTGCTTCCCACGCCAGGCGCGGAAAACCCTCCCAGTGCAACCCGTTGGTACGGATCGTATCGTCAGCGTCGAACTGGTGGAACACGGGGAAATCCATCTGTACACAAATGTAACTCATGTCAAATCTCAAAGAGAACGACATGTCAAATGGTGAAGTTCTGGCAGCTGTGAATAAAAATTCATAACCAAAAATCCAGAAACCTCAAAAATTTCCCAAGTTTTAAATTAAATCTTTAATACTTTTAATTAAACTTTTTAAGGTTGAGCATCGATCCAGGAAACAAGATGAATGGTCCTTAACCTGGATGTGCCTAGGGAAGTGTGAACCAACCCAACGAACTAGGATTGAGACTTGCTATTACGAGACAACTAGTTAAGGAGCAATTATTTTTTTTAACACTTTGGGTTAATTAACCTAGCACATGATAAACAACTTTTTCGCAAAATTTCGGCAGCATGTCGGCTGGGTATGGAAGGTACTCTAGTTTATAAAAAGCACACACTAGCATAAACTTCCTTAGAGAACATATGGAATTTCGATTTTTGAGTCCATTTTAGTTGTTTCGATTTTTAACATGCATGCAAGACGTCCTATTCGACCTCACATGGCAATCAAGCCAAAAATCGAAGTTAGTGCCGGTGGTAGGGCTTTTATTCGTCTCTCCCTATAATATCTAGTCGAGAGCTATATGGTACTTGCTTAACAACTATCGAAGCGCTGTTATGTACCTGCAGAAAACGAACCTTTCGTGCCAGCACGTCACGAAAGCGTCCACATACATTACCGTTCACTATAGAAACGGCATCCACGCGTTAAGCCGCTGCATGGACAGCGTCCAACCTCGGAAACCCTCCGTTTGAATGGAGTGTATCCTTGCCTCGCATGAGCGACATGCGGAAAGCGCACGTATGAAACACGTGGCGACACACAATTCATAAACAGACGCGAAGATGGGATCCGTGGAATGGATCACTCCATCAACCCTCGCAATTCCCGTGATGCGGAACAGCACACGTATAAAACACATGGCTCCTAGTTTGGTTGTGCAAGAAAGTAAGTCTGACATACAGTAATGTGCTGGGAGTTAGCAAAATAAACCATAGGTTATTTAAGCCACCTGAAAGAACCAAAATTCCCTCTAGGGCCTCTCGGTCTAATTTATCCTTAGCGGACCAACGTATTTTTGGAAAATCAGAAAATCTTGGCATATTTTATTCAAAAATCAGTGATTAAGGTTTAATTAATTAATCTCTGGTGCATATAAGCTCTGATGCCAACTGTGACAACCCGCCCAGGAAAATACCGTACTATCGCCTAAGACCGATCCACTTTGGTCATTAAGCAATAATAAAGTATCATCCTGTCGTTAGTTGCCGGGTTAACGCCCGGTAAATCACTTGAAAAGCAACAAGGATCGAATATATGCATTAAAACTCACTTGAAGGCGAGTCCAGAGATACAACAACATTAACATCCAAATTCATACCCCGAAGGGTTTATTTATTACAAACCATAGTTTTTGTCACGATGAAACAGTTCAGAGTTTTCGAAAAGCAGTGGAAATTAATTAACGGAAGCAAAGACACCACGGGAGGCCATCCATGATGCTTTCAGTAGTCGTCCTCCACCCACTCCAGCTCCCAGTCGGGCGGGATCTCTCCGGGCCACACATCACTGAAGGCATTACCTGGATCAACACATTATAGCAAGGCTGAGTATACTAATACTCAGCAAGTCTTACCCGTCGGTGATAACTACTTCACCAGTTCTAGACCATGAAAGGCTTTTTGGCTACTGGGTTGCTTTTGCTAAAAAGTAACGAAGAGTAAGTCCTTACTTTCAAGATTTTAGCACAAGTTCTAGTAGTTTTAATCTTTACTACATTAGCCAACTAGTACAAACAAAGTTGTACAATACAATTAATCAAGCATCATCTTCATCAACTTCCATCATTAGGGATCTCATGACTAGTGGAGTAAGTAGTCTCAGATAACGGTGAGAGGCCGACAATCGATTGATTCAAACCTTGCAAGGTAGACCCAAACACACGGTAGGCTGCACCTGCGAGGACAACTTCCTAGGCCGTCCCAAAAATCCTCGGGTCGGGATCGAATTTTACAGTATTTGGTGCAGGCTATCCGGCATACCCCGCGAGATACCCGGAGTCACCATACACCACCGGTAGCTAGCCGTGAGAACGAATCCCAAGAGTAGTAATAGTAGGATCCCTCACCGCCTCATTAAGGTACTAGGCTTACCGGCCCCATAACCGGCATGTGCTTAGTATGTTCAAAAACTTAACCCACATAACCACTGGACCGGAGCCCAAATCCCATGCTCTTACCACGTGAGCAATCCATTTAAGGATACATTGTGATTCCTATCTAGCGACCTATTCTCACGAGTGAGGTCATCACTCGACTTGTAACGGTCCTATAGCTTAGCAGCTACCGACCTATCATACTAGAAGGGACCAAAGGTACCTATGGATCATGCATCTAGGGTTTCATTCAACTCCTGAACGTAAATGCACAATCATTCATAGATAATTGAATAAAGAACTTTAAAACTAGGTTAGATGCACCGGAGCTTGCCTTCGTCAGCTAGGTTAGCTTGGGCACCCTCGGTGTCGAGTACTTCCACGTACTGCAGCGACGCTTCCGCTCCTCCTTCCTCGGTTTCCGGGACAAGGGAGTAATCTCCGTCCGGAAGATCTACATGGAATGCAATGCACTTTAGGTGATGTGATAGTTTGTTGTCCTATCCAACTCTGGGTTGGTCATGTTTACCTTAACAAGCATTCATCTAAGGTTTCTCTTTTAGGAAGGTTATTGGTTGTACATGGGTTACTCTTTTATTCCACATTTGAATAAATGATTTTATTAAGCTTATCATTTCATGTGAAAGCTTCATTTCTTTTTATCTTCACCAACAAAGGTGTAATTAATATTTTTATTTAGGAATTAATTTCTTATCAATGATGATAATTAATTATCTTTTAATTATATTAAATAATACTTTTCAAAAGGAAGAAGAATTAATTAGGGATTTTTCTTTATTTAAATTCCCTTTAATATTAAAAGGGATTTTAAGCTTTTTATTAAACAATTAAATTACCAAAAATTCAAGAAGTGTTTCAAATGCATATTAGCACCTATCTTGGTCCATTGGACCCACATGTAAGTGTTGGATGCTAGGAAATTAAATATTCGTGAAAATAACAAAGGCTAGCTAGTGATTCAAAGTAAATGCATATAAAAATAAATGAGCATCAATTTGATCCAAACTTTCTTGTGCTTGCTCTCTGGTCCTAAACAAGTCTAAAGAACCAGCATGTTCACATGGAATCTCTACTGAACTTGGTTTATTAATTTACAAAGGATAACATCCATAAATCAAGAATAAATATTTCTGTTAATCCAAAATTCATGATTAATTCACAAGATATGTATTTTGGCATTACAAGACAGTGTGCACAAGTTGAGCTCAACAACATAAATATATTTAACAGGAAAAATCATCTAAGCAGTTACTACAGGAATGGAAAAGAATTTCTTAGCAAGATCTACTGCATAACTTTGTGCACTTTTTGGCACAGCATCTAGTCCTATCCTAACACACAACATATCCAAAATTGGGCTACAGATAAGTTATAGATTTCAAGTTATGACAGATCTAGGTTTAACACATTTGTATTTTTCCTGCTAAAACTATTTAGAATCTAGCCATGAGTATATAACAAAAGAGGTGGCATTTATCATCCTGAACCCTACAAATTTGGTTTGGGATTTTTCTGATTTGTCTGTGAATTTCTAGGAATTTTCTAAAGCTCTGGACCTAACTGCAAGAAAAACTAGATAAGGATCCTTACAACTAAGCCCTGCACTTTTACTCTAAGCACCCTACAAAGATTAAAAGTGTTGCAATCGGGCCCTTGTCCGGCCGGCGGTGCGGGCATGGCCAATTCCGGCGAGCCGGCGGCGATCCCGGCCGGGCAAGCGGCCGTGGATGACCACATGCTCACCTAGGGGTGGCAGGGCACCGGAGGGGAGGTGGGGAGTTGGCCGGCGGCGAGCTTTGGCGGCAGACAGCGGCGGTGACCGCGGCGGCTCGGTGAACGGCGGCGTGGGGGTGGAATGCTGGCAAATAAGCGAGTGCTGGAGCTTCACTAGGACCTAAAGAGGCTACCAGAGCGGTTGGTTGGCAGTGAGCATCGGCGGCGAGCTCCAGCAGCATGTGGCGGCGGCAATGGCGCGGGGCGGCTCGGGGGTGGCGCGCGGCGGGGAACGGGGGGGGGCTTAAATATGCGCCCCGCGGGCTCGGGGTGACGTAGCGGTGACGAGGAAGATACCCGCCGGTGCTACGACGGCTCGAGGCGCGCGCGTACGGCGGCGCGGACGCCGGGGGCTCCTCGGACGGGGCGCTCCGGGGGCGCGGGGCCTCGGGATGGAGCACGCCTCGGCCGGCGTGGCCTTGGGCGCGCGCGGTGTGTACGCCGGGCCGGCGGCGCGTGGTCGGCGACGGGCGGCGCACGGGCGCGCGCGACGTCGCGGCGCGACGCGCTCTGCCCAATTTGTTTTACTGGTGCTACCTTTGAAATTCATTTGCTCCAAAATTTTGTATAAAAGTCGACCAAGTGATGAATACCAAAGTTGTAGATCTAACTAACAACAATATTTTCGACAAAGGCTATATAGGGTTTTTCTGCCTAGATTTGAAAATATTTGAATGCCAACTTTGAATGTCAGCCTGTTTTGGCAAACAGTGTTTTCTGCCTTGCACTTGATTTTTCAAGTTTTTCCCCTCAAAATTTGAAATGCCAATCTACATGAAAGTTGTGTCCCTCAACAAGATCTACAACTTTCATAAAGGTAGAATTTTGAGTGTTTAGGTGAATTTTGGAGAACGCGGCAAAAGTTCCGGCAGACACATGTGGACACTAGTGTGGCAAGGGGTTTGACCCAACCTTTGACCATGGGTTGGCCCCACAAGTGTGTTTACTATTCATTTAGGGTAACTAGGGTGGGTTAGTGAGTTTTTCGAGGTGAGGGCCCAGGTTGACCTAGGTTTGACCATGGTTGACCATTTGACCGGCTATTAACGTTAATCAAAAACTTGGGGGCGTCACATATATCCATACATATCATTACAAAAACAGAACATTATAAATTTGTATGTAAGTTATCCACATATGCTATTTTTAAAAATAAGTTAAAGTAAATATCTAAATCTCAGTCCAATCATCTTTTTGACCAAGCAGTCTTAAAGAAAACTAATAGGAAGAAGTCCATTTTCGACCACTGAACTGCCACCCAATTTTGGTTTTGGCCATCGAACTCTAAAACTAGGAATCTTCGACCATCCAACTTTTAAAACCATTCACAATTTACATCGGGTAGTTTTGGTGGCCGGTTTTGCTGTCGTGGATGCTACGTGGCGGTGGGCCTTGTTGACGGATAAAACTCGTATTCACCTATGATCCGCAAGCGTACGGACCTAGACCTTTTTCACCATGTGGATTCCCTAGGTTCTTATCAATCCGCGGAGCAAGGGGATCACAAGCGTTTGATCTAGCACTACGCAATAACTTTTCTAAACCCTAATTTACGGTTAATCTAGAGAACAACTACGCTACACTAGAGAGAACAATTAAACCAACAAGATATGAAAAAGACACATGCCCAAGGGTCTACGATACTTGAACATGCAACCGCTTAAGATATGAAAACCGATCTAATCTATCGGGGGTTGTGACCACGGTTTCGTCCTTTCCCTCCCCCCGTACTGTCACTACGCGGAGGTATTCGTGACTAGATCTATGATGGACACGGTGTATTGAATGGATCCAAGGGAGCATTGAGATCTTACTCCCTTCACGGCATGGTAGCTAACCTTAAACATCAAAGCTTCTTCAACACTAGATGATAGATAGATAACCAAACAAAGTAGCGATTACATCTCAAGTTCGATTACAACCCATGGAGAAATGAGAAGATTACCCCATCAAGGTGCTAGGCATAGCACCGTTGATCATGGTGACACTTCTGATGGTGTCTTCCTTCTCCTCCACTTGTGGGTGCTTCCTTCGAGTAGAGCGATCCTTCTCGCGAACGATCTCCCTCCTCTTCTCTCTAGCTTGTGGATGGCCTCTCGGGCGAATGGCTCTCTGTCTTGCAAATGGTGGCGCCTCCAGCAACTTAGGGTTGAAGGATCTTCGGGTGCAAGAAAAGGGGGACCGAACCGACCCCCAAAGTGGGCCAGGACGGCCGTCTTGGGCCGACTGGCCTAGGCCCATCCCGGCCCAGTTCGGTCGCCCCTTCGCTCCCGTGGGTCCTCATGTATTTATGCATTCCCCTCCCCCCTCCACTTGCACCATTTTGACGATGTCATCCTCGCGTCCAAGATGGAGGTTCTCCTTGCATGAAGTTCGGTCTTTTACGCTTCAATCCTCAGGGATGTTCCTTTGTAACACTTCGGTCCTTGCCACCTTTGGGAGTAATTTCATCAAGCTCTTAAACACGAACGAGACTCCTAAATTTCTCCTTTGAACTTGTTGTGACTCCGTCCTTTATGTCCATGTTTTCCTACAAAAACATAACACTTCCAAATGCACACACGAAGATGAACTTGTTATATGATTAGTGTGCCTAGTGGTGGGTTAGTTCCATAATCAAATCCAAACCAAAGTGTAATGAACATGTTTGGTGTACCAAAATACACCGTCAACAGGCCTCACTTGTCATCCCACTTCTCTCTCCTCTCCCCTCTCTTTCTATCTTCTCTCTATCCATCGACGACATCCGCCAGCCCTCCTCCTCATCCCCGCACCGGCCATCCTCCTCCCTAGGCTCAACCAAGGCAAGGAAGAAGGAGCGGCAGAGCGAGATCACCGCCTCGACAGTGCGTGGCGTCCGCGCATCGTCCCGCCACATCTCCCTCGACCACAACGAGGCCTAGGCTTTCCTCCAGCCGCACCAGCACTCCCTGCCCCCTACAACCCCATGTCGTGACGCCCATGATGTATTGCTTGGTCACAGTGGCGCTGAGGTCCGCCCACTAACTCATCGACGCTCGCCCCAGTTGATTCGCGGTGGCGAGTGTGCATTGCTCAGAATGACGAAAAGCAAGCTAGAGGTAGGATGGAGGTAGGCCTCAACAAGGACGACTGTGTTCGTGGCGGCGACTCGTGCAAGCTGGAGGGAGGGGAGGAGTCAACCGATGTGCCTCGTGCAGAGTCGAGAGGCATTGCTCGTGGGTGCGGTGAGGAATGCTGGCATGGGAGGATGGTCTACGCAGGGAGGAGGAGGAAGGTCGGCGCCTGCCGGTGATGGAGAGGGAAGAAAGAGAGAAGAGAGGAGAGAGAAGTGGGCTAACATGTGGGATCCACCGCAACGTGGCGTCCACATCAGCGAATCCGGCCACCAAAACCGCTCGATGACCAATTGTGAATGGTTTTAAGAGTTGGATGGTCAAAGTTCCAAGATTTAGAGTTGGATGGTCAAAACCAAACTTGGATGATAGTTCAATGATGGAAAATGGACTTCTTCCAAACTAATACTCCCTCCGGTTTGGTAAATGAAGTCGTTTAGGACAGCGACACGGTCTCCAAAGTACAACTTGACTTTTTATTTTTATAAAAATATTTATTAAAAACTAACATATATATACTTTTATGAACGTATTTTGCAAGGCAAATTCATGTAATTTTCACATTTCCAAATCAACAACTTAAAAGTTATTCATGATTTATATTTCCAATGTTTGACTCAAACCTTGTCCAAAATGACTTCATTTACCAAAACGGAGGGAGTATAGGATTCTAAATTACCTAATTTTGCTAGTGTTAATATAGAAATACAAAGTCAAGGTATATATGCTTGATGAATATCATCGTATAGACCATTTTTACATGTGTGTGAGGAAGAAATGAGAAAATATTAATTTTATACTAAACATAAATGTATAAACGTGCGATACAAAATGAATAAGTGTGAATGTAAATGAAAAAAGTTATATAGTAATTACTAATTAGAAAATCATAACTTGGCATAGATAAGTACACATCTACATGAGTATTTTCTTGGAATATTAAAAAAAGAGAGAGAATGGTAAGTTAAAAAATATTATTAACTATGAGTCTAAGTTATAAAATAATGTTAAAATAGCTTTTTAAAATATTAGCCCCTGGGAGCACAAGTTGATGTACTAGTTCAGAAAGAAAGGATAAATGGTTCAAATATGAATCACAAGAGCCTGGTGCAATTCTAAAAGTCATCAGATCCATTTCATTATTTGTTGATGATCAACCACATTCAAACCAAAGGTTTTGTCGACCGGCTCTTTTATTTATGAGATGATGGGGGAGGAGGATGAAGTCATAAGAGCAACTCCAACATCCTCTGTAAATAGACCTAGCTAGCTAAATTATTGCAAAAACTCAAAAAAGACAGCTTCCAACAGACTCGTCATTGCAACCGCTCGCCATCAGAATCAGAAAAACGGAGGCTTCGCTCGACATTATTGGCGAGGTCGTGCGCTTGGTATACCTCCCGTGATTCCCGACCATGTCCTCACTCTCCCCTTCCTGCAGCTCCAACCCGCCCGCCCGACCTCGCGCCGCGTCACCTCGGAGCCGCAGTAGAGCTCCTCGTGTCGGGCTAGACCAGAACCTGTCGGGTCCAAAGCAGGCCGACTAGCGGAGCGAAGGCGGCCGCCTGAAGCGAGCGTCGCGGAGGCGCGGGCGAAGCGGGCAACCGGAGTAGCGGTGTGTGGTTAGTGCGAAGGCGCGTGGGCGGGGTGGCATGTGGGCAGGCCGGTCGGACCAAGCGGTGCAGAGGCGCGCGGGGCAGCTGGAGCGGCGGCGCGTAGGCACGGCGGACGGCGGGAGCGAGCGGTGCGCGAGCGGTGCGCGAGCGGGTCGAGCAGTCGGAGCGGCGACGCATGCAGGGCCGGCTCTAGGGGGGCAGGCTGGGCGACGGCCATGGGCCCACGAAGTTGGGGGGCCAAGACCATATACTAATTAGTAATTAGTAGACTTAGTAATTAACAAATCAGCAGCCCAAGAGTCCAAGACGTTGTGCTAAAAAAAAGCAGCCCAAGAGGCCAAGACGTTCTGGCTTCTAGGTTCAGGAGACCACGAAGAGTCACGACGTTTCAGGCTTTCTGCCGCCGGCCGCACGCCCTGACGCGGAGTTTGGCTCGCGATCGCTGTGACGCGACGCTGCCCTGCGCGGCTGCGCCCCTGGCCCCTCCTGCCCATCGCATCGCATCGCCGGCTCGCCGCACGCCATCATCCATCGACCAAGCAACCAGTGCTAGCGGCCGGCCACCGGGGCAAATTCAATTCAAGTTTCTCCTCAGTCCTCCGTCCTCACAAAGTCACAGTATGGATCAGCAACACCCCTCCTTGAGTTTCAATTTTTCCCAAAATAATTACAAAGGTTATAAATTTTGAATTCTTTTTATTTGAATATGATAGATGTTACCTAAGAAGCATAAGTCGGGTGCTCAGAAAAGAAAAGAAAGAAAGGAAAAAGAACAGGCTGCTGAATCGCAGAGGGGTGCTCTACATAAGTTTTTTTCAGTGTCTAGTAATGCTGCGGTCAGTCAAGATCAGGGGCAAGATCAGGGGCAGGAACATGTTGCAGAAGTCGTTGCCAATGAAGAGGAAGTCATTGCTGATGATTTGCAAAATTTAGTAGTCGAAGATGATGCCAATGACCATACTCAGGCTCCGGGAGATGATACTGAAATTGCACACGTTCATGAACAAGAAGATTCGATGTCGGCTATTTTTGATCCTAGAACATGGGACTCTCTTGACAATAGCAAAAGAGACATCTTAATTGAGAAAGGGCCTGTGAGAGAAATGAATCTACAATTCCCTTGTGATCCTAGCGGCAGACATTTTTCTTATGTTTACTACTCAAGGAAATTATCTAATGGTGAGTTTGTTGACAGAAAGTGGTTGGTTTATTCCAAACATGTGGACAAGGTTTATTGTTTTTGTTGCAAGTTATTCAAATCAAATCAGACCAAGGCAAATTTAGCATCAGATGGAGTAAGGGATTGGAAGCATCTCAGTGAGAAACTCAAATCACATGAAAACAGTGTGGAACATTTGACAAATATGAGTACATGGAATGAGGTTCGGCTTAGATTAAGCAAAAATAAAACAATTGATGATGAGATGCAACGGGAAATTGCAAAGGAAAAGGAGCGTTGGAGACAAGTCCTGGTAAGAATAGTTGCTATTGTGAAGTTTCTTGCTAAACAAAATCTAGCCTTTCGAGGATCAAATGAGAAAATTTATCAACGTAATAATGCTAATTTTCTAGCCACAGTTGAAATGATTGCTGAATTTGATCCTGTGATGCAAGAACATATTAGGCGCATTCAAAGTAACGAAATTCATCATCATTACCTTGGTCATAATATCCAGAATGAATTAATTGGTGTTCTTGCTGATGCTGTGAAAAATCATATCGTAAAGATTATTAAAGATGCAAAGTATTTCTCCATTATCTTGGATTGTACCCCAGATGTGAGCCATGAAGAACAAATGACACTGATTGTACGTTGTGTTAATATGTCAAGAAACATTCCAAGAGTAGAGGAATTTTTTCTAGAGTTCTTGAAGGTTGATGACACCTCCGGATTGGGTCTTTTTAATGTTTTGTTGGCTGCACTGAAGTCTTTTGATTTGAACATTGATGATGTGAGAGGTCAAGGTTATGACAATGGTTCCAATATGAAAGGGAAACATCAAGGTGTGCAGACACGTGTGCTGGAAATTAATCCAAGAGCATTATATATGCCGTGTGCGGCTCATAGTCTGAATCTCACCCTTTCTGACATGGCAAATTCTTGCAAGACAACTGTTTCTTTCTTTGGTGTTATACAAGATATATTGTCTGTTTGCATGCTCTACTAAAAGGTGGAAAATTTTGACTGATAATGTTGAGAGGTTTAATGTGAAACCCTTGTCTGATACTCGTTGGGAGAGTCGAGTAAAGAGTGTGCAACCTATCAGATACCAAACCCCACAAATAATATCAGCTCTGAAGAAATTGGAAAGAGTTGCGACTGATGACCATGACTCTAAAACAGTAAGTGATGCTCAATCATTGGTTCTTGCACTTGAGAAATTTGAATTTATAGTTGGTATGGTTATATGGGATGATGTTTTATCTACTATCAACATGGTGAGCAAAAAGTTACAATCTAAGATTGTGTGCTTAGATACTAGTCTCAAACAAATTGAAGGGGTAATCACATATTTCCAGAAGTATAGAGAAGATGGCTTCGATGCTAGTATTGTGACTGCAAAATCCATTGCATCTAGTATGGGCATAGAGCCAGGATTTCCTGCAAAACGACAAAGTAAAAGAAAGAAGTATTTTGATGAACAAAATGATGAAACTGAAGAATTACAACATTCAGCTATAGAATCTTTGAAATATGAGTACTTAAATGTTATTGTTGATCATGCAATTGCATCATTGACTAGTCGGTTTGAGAAGCTTAAGGAATTTGAGAAAATATTTGGATTCTTATTCAACTCGAAAAATCGAAATCATTGGATGATAATGATCTACGAAATTGTTGCACTACTTTTGTAGAAACTTTTTCTCATGGCAACAATTCTGATGTAGAGTTGGATGATTTTTTCAGTGAACTGAAAGTGTTGCGAAGTTCTTTGCCAGAAGAATTGATGTCAGCAGTTGAGATTCTTCATTTTGTTAAAGCTGCAGATTGTTATCCAAATGTCTCCATTGCATATCGAGTTCTCTTAACCATTCCAGTGACAGTAGCGTCAGCTGAAAGAAGTTTCTCCAAATTGAAACTTTTAAGAAATTATTTGAGGTCAACTATATCACAGGAAAGATTGAATGGCTTAGCTACATGCACCATTGAGAAGGACATTTTGGATGACATTGATCTTGATACTGTTATTGAAGATTTTGCATCAAGAAATGCTCATTGGTGTATTTTTACAAGGCATTAAAACACTACATATTATTTGAGATACTTGTAATGGTTGGTATTTTGTAGTTTTTATGGCACTTGTTATATTTCATGAACTAGTTGTAAAATTATAATATATATTATACTACTTCCCGGCCCTTTCTTCATGCTTGCCCAAGGGTCCTTGAAAGTGCAGAGCCGGCCCTGGGCGCATGGGCACAGCGGCCAGGGGGAGCGAGCGGTGTGCGGGTGCGAGGGCGGGACGGGCATGCCGCCGTGCGGAGGTGTGCGGGCGGGGCGGGCAACTGGAGCGGCGACGCGGGTGGGCAGCGCAGCCGCGCAGGGGAGGGAGCTGCTGAGCTGGGGAAGAATGGGGGTGGCGTCGTGGGGTCGAGGCAAGCGGAGACCACAGAGGTGGGGAGGAACCGAGGATGGTAAGCATGATGACAGGTGAGGCCCACACAAGCTATAGAGTTAAGTTTAAAGAAGTTGTTGGATTACTTCACATAATTATGAAGTTTTGTACTTTTACAAATAGCTAAAGAAAAATAAAGAGACTGTTGGAGTTGCTCTAACTACGTACTTCATTATCTTAAAAAAAGATGAGGGCCTTCTCCTCTACTAGTAAGAATTGCGCATAGACTATGGAACTTTTTTTTTGCTGCTCATTGTTGAAAAAATATCTTTATCACCTTTTTGTAATAAAATTGCAAACGGTCATTTGTCCGGGTCAAAAAAAACATTCAAAGCATATGGTCATCTCACTGGCGGTCTCCAATAGAAGCTTGCAAAACTGTTTGGCTATGCAGCGTTTCACTAACTGTAATAAAACTCTCTTTGCCGTAGTGCTATTCTTTTCCTCGAGAAGGAATTGAAAGGCAATTGTGCAACATTACTTCTTCGCATTCCCGAATCCAACGTCGCTTCACCATTGCTGCATCCGAAACCGAAAGCACAGGGAGGCGATAAAAGTAAAATTATACTAAAGCTGGAAAAGAGAGAGGAATGGGGGCAAAAAAGGCGGGAGTGGGGAAAGAAAAGCGTAGACCGGAGAAAGGGAGGCATCAGAGCATCCCCGCCACGATTACGATTACCCAAAGGAACCCATCATCCACCGCCTGCTTGCTTGCCTCTCCGTCGTCCTCTGTCACCGGATGCGATGCCATTGTCCAGCCTGAGCTCGTCAAACCAAGCAGCACTTGTCGCCTCTTGATCCGACGTAGTAGCCCCCACACCCCACGCCGAGGTGTCGTGTCTCTTCCAGCCTTCTTCCCCGCGCTTACCATATAAAACCTCGCGCTGCCCCGTGCTCGCCCCGCGCCCACGCATTACGTGATCCCACACGGCCGTTTCGTCGTCGTCGCCGCCCTACAGCCACACCGCCCCACGGCATCCCTGCCCTGCCCCTACCCCAACATCCTGCCGTCCTCTCGTGTAAGCGAAGCGGATGGCCGTGCAGGCCCAGCAGCACCTCGCCCACGCCTTCCGCCATGACATCCTCGCCATCAGGTTCGTCACACACTCTCTCCCCCCATCCATCCGTGCGCGGTGTGCAGGAGCAGGAGCAGCTAGCCCCGCCCTTGCTTTAACATCGCTCATGCGTCCTGCGCTCCCCTCCTGCTCCACACGCGCTCATCAGGCTATTTATCCGTGTATCCCGGCCGGCCGGCCGGTCGATTGATTCATCACCTGCGTGTGTCGTGCCTCACAGCAGGCCAGCGCCGGACGACGCACCGACGACCGCCGCGTCGGCCTTCCTCGGCGAGCCCGGCGGCGGCCACCCGCTGGACCCCGCAGCGCACCACCTCCTCCAAGTGGGCGGCAACACCGTGTTCAGCGACCCGCGCAGCGAGGTCACCTGCAACAACAACAGTAACCTCCACGACGGCGTCTGCTTCGCGCCGAGGAAGCGCGCGCGGCCCAGCGACGACGTGGTCGGTGCCGCCGGCCTGACCATGGGGGGCCACCGCGCGCTGCTTCCCGTGCCGGTGCCGGTGCCGGTGCCGGTGCCCCAGGCGTTCGAGCCCACGGAGGACCTGCAGCGCAGGGTCCTCTGCTCCGTCGACGCCTCTACCAGCGGACGCCAGCCGCCCTGCCCCACGCCGGCGTCGCACGGCGTCCTGCCGCATCTCCACCGCCACAGCGTCGAGATGGACGCGTTCATTCGCATCGAGGTGCGCCAGCGTTTTTGGCTTCCCAGCAAGAACTTACCGTTCCCGATATCCGATCACGCCGTGAGTTGCGTGTTCGATGACCGCGCCATCCGTTCTGACGATCAAGCTTGACTGCATGCAGAACGAGAGGCTGCGGTCGGGTCTGGAAGAGGCGCGGCGGCGGCACACCCGCGCCTTGGCGTCGGCCGTGGAGCGCGCGGCGGCGCGGCGCCTGCGAGCGGCGGAGGCGGATCTGGAGCGCGCCCTGGCGCGCGGCGCGGAGCTCGGGGAGCGTCTGCGGCAGGTGGGCGCCGAGGGCGAGGCGTGGCGGGGCGTCGCCACCGGCCACGAGGCCGCCGCCGCGGACCTGCGCGCCACGCTCGACCAGCTCCTGCGGGCGCCGCCGCGCGCGGGAGCGGTGGCCGCCGAGGAGGGGCAGGGCGTGGCCGAGGCCGAGGACGCGGGGTCGTGCTGCTTCGGGCCGGCGCCGCGGGAGGGCAGGCGGGCCTGCCGGTCGTGCGGCGCGGCGGACGCGTGCGTGCTGCTGCTGCCGTGCCGGCACCTGTGCCTATGCGGCGTTTGCGATGCGTCCGCCGAGGCGTGCCCCGTGTGCGCGGCCACCAAGAACGCCTCGCTCCACGTCCTCCTGTCCTGACCTCGTCGGCGCGGCAGGCCAACGTATAGATTCAGCGGCTCGATCGTGCATTCCAAGGCCACGTCTTTTCTGTTCGTCTTCCATTTCTTTTTTACCCCTGCTTCGTGAGCGAACTAATTAACTAACCCATTTTTAGTGGGTCGTTGCATCTGAGGAAACTCAATTTGGGGTTCTTTCGGTGGTGATGTTGGTGTCGCATGACGGGGATTAGTGGAGTTGTTCAAATGACGAGCAGATCGATCGATTCAATTTGCTCCGGGTTAAGGCAATCCAATATGTGATCACTCGAGCCTATCCGTCGTCTTACATCATATAGATAGGGGGATCCTCTAAAGTTTTCCTGTCTACCTCAGACAGAGGTAGAGTCCCTGACCGCGTGCTTTTTTCCGTGTAGCTTATGAGATATGAGGCTCAATAATAGGGGCATGATGCTCATCAACGCAGACAAAACGAAAAAAAATGTAGTACCATGCAGAATCGACTGGTGCAAGTGTGTGACACGTTTTTGTGCAACACAAGGTTTGGAAGTAAAATATGTAGTTTTCAAATTAAGTGTCCAAATCAAATTTCGATCGAACCGTGGTGTTTTTATGATGATATCTGAACATTTTTTGAATACACCAAGATTTTATTGACTTTTGAGCAACATTTTCGCTTTGAACCAAACCAATACTTTTTAGTACACTAAAATTTATAGATTCCGACAAACATTTTTCTTTTTGAACCAATCAACATTTTGAGGCACGTGAAAAAATAATTTGATTTTGAAATGTGATTAAGTATGATCTTATTTTATAACTCTCGTCACAAGGAACATCAAGGTTAAATCCGAATTTGATTTGGACAATTGATTTTATTTTTCCTCAAAACTTTATTTTTGCACAAGTTAAAAAGTGTGTCAGGCACCAGCCAATTATGTGAGCGCCCTGTGTGGCTGTGTTGTTGAGCCTAGGGAGAGCCCTTGCCGTCTGTTGAGAATTGAACGGTGCAAAAACTACTACAGTAGCTCCCTCTGAGGTAGAGACAAAAACTTCACAGGAACCCGATCCACGTAGGGGCGTGCAGGCCACCAAACATTTTTCTGCACACTAGACAAGGCGCAAGTAGCGTGAGATGGGAGCAAGGCGATGTGCACTTTAGGTTCGCTCAAGGTACAGCATCATACCACTGGCACTAGTAACGTGGCTAGTCGTCTATGTGACGACGATGGAACCCTTGCCGGCCGGCATTTCGTCGCGCAGTGTACAACAGCATGACTGACAAGCTCTCGCTGAGACCAGGTAGCACAACCACCAACTTTCAGATAAAGCCATCTTTTCCGTCATTGTAGATATTCCAAACAAAAGCATACGGCATACTACTAGAACCGGAACACACATACTATATATATATATACACACACTTTATTAGAAAAAGGATAGTTGAAGAGATCAAGATCAGCAAATTGCCCAATGCAGTGTCACAAGATTCGCGCGACATGTACAGTACGGCAACTGCAGTTTCCTATCGAACCAAAAGGCACTTGGCACCTTCTCTGCTTGCCCCCGGATGCCCGAGCGGCCAGCGGAGGAAAGCAATTCAGGAAACAAATAAATCGCAGCGGCAGTCAGCAAAGCTCTTCGCCAAGTCCATAGTACAGCTTCGCTCTTCAGGTTGATTTTTGTGTGTGTGTGTTTTTTTTACTAAAAAAACCAAAACTCTCCAAATTGATTCGCCTTTCTGCTGGCGCCATGCCAGGCTCTGTCCGCCTGCGAAGCTCGCCGTTCGGTTCGGCGTTCGCCGTTGCTGCAAGGCCTGCTCTGCAACTGCAACCCCAGCACGCTGCCGGCCTCGATCCCCTTTTAATTTGCTTGCCTTTATTTTCTCCGATCACTGGCAGTGCGCCATCTTCCTTAATCCTTCCGTCGTGCTTAGCGAGACTGATCGGAGAGCATAATTGCCGGGGCTAGTGCTCCGTGTCAGCCTGCTTCTTTTCTGATCACAGCTCCCACCACCACCACCAAGCTACTCAAGTAGTCGGTCTAGTAGTTGCTTTGGCCAAAGCGATGCTAATGAGACCTTTGTACGCCCTTTGGTCAGCACTGGCAATAACGGATTCCAATCATCAAACCCTTTTGACTCCGAACTCGAGTGCTGAAATTGCATCCAGTTTTCTAGCGAAATGCTAGCTGCTCTTCTAGACAGTATTTTCCAACTCTGCAGAAGAGTAGAGGGATCATCCTATTAGCTGCGCACACTGCATACTCCTCCTAGTACACGTGAAGGATGGTCCCATCCCTGCTAGAAGCAGGATTACTGGCACAGAATCTCACGAAATGGAAAAGTTCCCCACGCCCTGCCGCCCTGGACTGGACCCTGGTGGTGGTAGTGGTGGCTACCTTACTGTATGTGTGTGCGTGGGGCTCACTAATTGAGCTGCCAATTATCATTGGGTGTTTCCATGTCTGCGTTTCCTTTCCCACTGCCACATCAGCAGCTACTCAAGGCAATTCTGCGTACGTTGGGTTCGAATTTGCAAAAAAAAAAAAAAGTTGTTTCACTATTTCCCCCCCCATCAAACCAGGGTTGTGTCTTAGAATTTTCTCAGCAAATTACACATATAATCGAAATAGTTGCACACTCTCATGTTATGTTCCTTCCGATCATTAGTCTATCCCTGCTGCTTATGCATCCTAAGAGGGGAAATGGATTGGGAATTTGCATTGTTTGTCCAATAGGATGTGACAAATCAAGTGGAAAGAAGTAACTAACTGAATTATCCCGGGCCCTAATACATTTGTTTACATGAAAAGTAAGCGCCGATCAAGGGGAAAGTGAAAAAGTGTGTGTGTTGCTTGTGGAGGCACGCGGATGTCCGTCGAATCGAATGGAATGGAAAGGCGAGGGAGCCTACAAGTCATTCTTGTTGCGCCATGATCGCTATAAAGAAGAGAAAGAGAAGAAGGATCCGCCATGGTGGGGGGTGGAGACAGTAGCAAAAGGAGCTGAGCCCCCAAAAAAAGAGGAGATGACAATGCAATGCAACGTGCCTCTCATCAAATTGCAGAAGTAACTTTATATATATTTTTCTCTCATGCATGACCCATCTCTTTCCAAGCTCCTCTAACCTAGATTTCTTCATCACCCACTGGCGTGCGAGCCAAGATGTCATATATGTGTGAACGCATGATGCATGTACATGTGTGCGCCTGCCGAGAGGGATGGGAGCTGATGAAGTTGCAACAAAGCAACGCAACGACAAGAAAAGAGGAGAGGTACGGTAGCCCAATTGTGCCCCCACATGAGGTAGCACTCTGGGTGTTCTCCAACCAATGCAGAACCTGGAGGCAAAGGAAAAGGGCACTTTTGTAGTAGCCCCATGCATGGCGAGTGTGTGTGGTGACTCTTCAACCAAAACAAACAAACAAATCCTGATCTGGTGCAGGCACCAGGCCACGGGCAAGGAAAAGAAGGCAAAAAGTGTGAGCCGAGGAGCGAGGAGATCTCATCTTTTCCAAGGTTGGGCAAGCATGACCCACTTGAACGTGTCTTGGGCCTGATCATGAGGGAGAAAGACGATGGATGCCCGTGCTGTCACACTGCACCCCCCATCGATCCACACACACACCTCCATCTTTATTTGCACGTCACTTTGCTTGCATGTTTGTTCTGCGTCGCCATCCTTTTCTCTTTTAATTTTTGTAGCTAGTAGCTGATGCTACGGGAATCTATGCGTCCATCTGCCAATCCTTGCATTGGCTGGAAGAGCCATCCATCTCATGATGAAGGATCACAATCACATTGACGCCTTTGCTTGGCATGGCTGTGGTCGTGGTGTGGTGTCTGGATCCATTTGGAATTGAATTCCTTGCCCCCTTTTTGGCAGCTGAATGCTGTCTCGGGCAAGGAAGTTGCATGTAGAGTAGTATCTAGTAGCGTGATGGTGGCGTGGTGGTGGTGTCAATTCCAACCGCCCAGAGCCCCAGACCAAGTCCACCTGTGTAGGGCATCAAAAGCAAGCATGGATCTGGAGTGGGGTGGACTGGTTTTGGTTTGGTGTGCCTTTGTTCCTAGGGGCTCGCAGCTCATCGATCACAGCCCACTACGGCAGGCTGGCCTAACTTGTTCGGTTGTTCTTGTTCCTGCTGCTCTGCTCGATCTCTTGGTGGGGTGGTGTTGCTGCCATTGCTGCTGTTGGCCACCTTCCGAAAGGCGCATGCAGCGCAGGTGGCCAGCCACACGGAAAGGAAAAGATGGGCTAACCGCTAGCGCCGAGCACAGCGATCGAGCTGCATGTGTCCATTTGGCCTTGTGGAGATCTCGCATTGATGCTAGTGGTGGTATTTCTACTTTCCGTGCACTGTACATGTTGCTACGTTTGATAACGAACTGTGGCCATAATTATCACCATCACATATCATCTCACTCCGGAAAAATCCAACTTTGCCGTGCGTTGTTTCTTTGTAGCACGACAAATAATTCTTTTTGCAATGCGTTTTTTATAGGGCAGACAACAAATATAAAAAACGTACGACAAAAGGCTTGTTTGTCGTGAAAAACGCACGGCAACATGTGAGTTTGACGTGTGTTTTCCTCTGCACACCACAAAGTATCCCCCCTCCACACCCCGAATAACTGAAATATAATTGTTGGAAAAACCTTGTCGTGTGCATTTATTTAAAGCGCACGACAAACAATATCTATGTCATGCTTCGACGCATGGCAAAGTTTTTTTCCCATGCATACTCAAATCCAATTGCCCCTAAAAAAATGTCTCTTCACCTCGAATTTTTTTCTACTCTATACATACAACATGTGATACATCATATTAAATTTTGGTAGATTTTTAGTTATTTTCTAGATTTAACTAATTAATTGCATTTCAAGCGATTTTTTGAAAGAAGTCAAATTTGAACTACAAGTGATTTAAATAATAAAATAAAATAAAATAAGTGGAAAAAATAATATTCATGTTATTTATCCCAGTTTAAGACATGTTTCATGAAATCAAAAGAAAATTTGAATATCTTGACCATGAAACACGGCCATGATCGTGTGGCCAAATGATTTAAACATTCTAAAAATACAATAAAATTTTAAAATTATGAGATTTGTCAATTTCTCATGATATCATATAAGAAGGTTGTAGTAAAAATTTGAACGAATTTCGAACATTTTGTCAAGTGCAATGCTTAGAAACCGAAACATCTCCGATGAAACATTTTGTCAAGTTAAAATAAAATAAGTGGAAAAATAATATTCATGTTATTTATCCCAGTTTAAGACATGTTTCATGAAATCAAAAGAAAATTTGAATATCTTGACCATGAAACACAGCCATGATCGTGTGGCCAAATGATTTAAACATTCTAAAAATACAATAAAATTTTAAATTATGAGATTTGTCAATATCTCATGATATCATATAAGAAGGTTGTACTAAAAATTTGAACGAATTTCGAACATTTTGTCAAGTGCAATGCTTAGAAACTGAAACATCTCCGATGAAACATTTTGTCAAGTTCAATTTACCTCCCTCATGGCTGACGTGGCGTCATGCAAGCCAGCTGACGCGGCACCACATCAGCAAAAACCGCTTTGAAAATTGACTAGGGAGGTAAATCGATCAGTTTCAATAGTTCAAGGAGCACAAACATCCAATTGTCTAGTTTAGGGAGGAATCACAGAAGTTGAGGGAGGTAATATATCCTTTCTGCATTATGATTTGGACCTTCTCTCGCGTATGAATCATTCTCTACCGATTACTTATCGAGGATGTGTTTGAATCATTGGGCTAAAGTTTGATCTGGTCACATCCAATATTAGAATGCAAATTGGAAAAACCAAACATGAGCCAATTATAAAACTAACTGCAAATGCCATAGGCTAATTTACTAGACGAATTTATTAAGTTTAATTAATTAATCATTAGTAAATGATTATTGTAGCACCACATTATCAAATTATGAAGAAATTAGATTTAATATATTCATATCGCAAATTAATTTCTATTTGTACAATTAGTTTTGTAATTAATTTATATTTAATACTTCAGTATCAAACTCCGATAGCATTCGATATCATCATATACTCTGTTAAAGTTTTGCGATCACGAGGGCGTCATACCTTGTAATTGGCAGCAGGCGCTGTTTTCTTGACGCGTTGTCCTGAGGCTGATGGGCCCGATCTGGTAAAAAAACTGCAGAAAACTTTGGGCCACAGCGGAAAAAAAGCTCTGACACCAACGTTCTCAAAAAAAAACTCTGCTACAATTACCCATGCTGCTTTGCCATTCAGGCCAATAAAAATCACGAGGTGACCAGTCCATGAATAGTGTGATGCAACTGCTCCCAGTTTAGGCTGAGTCCAACAACAATGGGCAAAAGCATTTTTGCCTCTCCCGGCACTACTGTTCACGAAGACGTCTTCAACAGATGAGGCAAACCGCATTGCATATTTTCAATCGAGGAGAGAGGTGATGCAGATTTGCAATCCCTCTCTCCTTGAATGCAAACGACCGGTGCTGCTCCTGCGTCGAGGAGGAGGAGATCTCAGCGGGGAGCGACCGTCGAGGCGCGGAGGCGACCATGGCGAGGAGCAGTCGGAGCGGTGCGGCGGGGCGAGGAGGAGCTTCGGGGACCGCCGCCGGAGAGGGAGAGAGAGCAGGGGAGGGGCGGACGCCCCAGGTCGCCACTGGGAGCAGAGGAGGGCGAGAAGAGACGAGTTGTGACGGTGCGCGGGCACGAGGCTTCTTCCCCAGCGGGCGCGACGGCTTCTTCCCCGGCGGGAGCAACGACTTCTTCCCCGGTGGGCATGGAGATCCTCCCTCCGACCATTGGAGGAGCTCGTGGATACGCGAATCCGCTGAAGGGAGGGGAGCCCACACAGTCGCCGCGGCTAGGCGGCGCTTCAGGCCGCGGCGCCACCGGGGGCCGGGCCGGGAGATCCTCCCCGCCGCCGCACCAGCTCGCACCGGATCGAGCCGCCGCAGAACTGATGGCGGCGACCGAACTGATGTGGAGAGAGGGAAAGAGGAGCTCCGGGGGGGAGGGAAGGAGGAGCTCCGGGAAGAGAAGCCGCCGACGCATGGGAGGGAGCGGAGGTCACCGGCGGGGAAGGAGGTGGCGGCGGCGCACGGCGAGGCGGCTGCTCCGACACTCTTATTCCCTTTCGCTTGTTGGAGACGACATTGTCGGTGCGGAATGTAGTCCCGACACTAACTAGTAGTAAGCATTGTGGTCTGTCCCTCGATGGTCGGTGCTAAGCAACTAGAGACACTTGGTTTATCCTGGTTCCGGCCGGGGCCGTACGTCCAGTAGGGGTGTGCTCGAGGCACTGTATTGCTTTGCATCGGGGTGCCTGTAGTGGGGCGGCTACAAGCAAGGCAGGAGGAGGCGTGGCCTCCAAGTCCCAAGTGAGTGATTGAGGCGAATGCCAATATCGTGGAAGAGTTGAGGAGAGTGTGTCTGTCAGTTCCCCCCTGCGGCGAGGGGGATCACCTTCCTTGTATAGACCAAGGAGAGGGTGAATGACAAGCATGCCGCACTGTTTAGCTACATGTGGAAGTATGGCGTGCCGTGCCGCGGAGTTGGCGGTCGTCCTGGCGGTCCTTGCCCCGGTCTTGTCGTCGTGGTGCGTCCCGTACTTGAACAGGGGCAGGTTCGAGGGTGAAGGCGTAGTGGTTGGCTGGGGCGCCCTCAGACGGGCTCGAGGAAGCCGTTGACGGTGATCCGCACGGGGTATAGTGGCAGGCGTGGCGGCGTCCCGTCCCCGCGTGCTCAACAGCGTCGGAATTGTTGTAGCAGTGCCCGGCGTGGCGCCGCGGGGGCGAGGATGGCCGCACAGGTCCAACAGTGGTGGGGATGGCGCTCCCGCCGGCCTAACATCATGGCTTGCCCCTGCAGATTCACGAGGGAAGAGTTCGAGGGTGCAACCGGCCCCCCTTTGAGGGCGCGGCGCGTTAGCCGTACGGGAGTGGGCAGCACAGCGCCACAGGGCTGACACTGGCCATACCGCACAGTTCCCTGCAGTGGCGGGGATGGGTTTCCCCTAGGGAGTTGGCGGAACAGCGCCGGGGCGTGATTCCCAGGCGCGTGATGGCGCGGCTCTACTGTGTCAGAGCATTAAATGCCTGTACCCGTGTGCGAGAGCAGGCGCGCTTGTGAGGGGGCCTCGAGCGAGGCGGAGGTGAGCCCTCGAGCGAGGCGGAACCCGCTCGAGGGAGGCGTGAGCCCTCGAGCGAGGCGAGACCTGCTCGAGGGGGCCTTTGACTGGGCCACTCCAGTGGGCCGCGGGGGCCACCGTGGAGTGGGTCGTGCCCGGTGCGTGTGTTTAAGTAAGAGGTGTGTTTTGTTTTTGTTTTTTGCAGGTTTTAAGCAGGATTCCCCCGGTTGTTTAGGGGACCCTCAAGGCTGTCCCCGACAGTAGCCCCCGAGCATCTGCGGGCATGCAAGCCAGCTCCCGCAGATGCTGAAGCCTATTGATGGGACATCCTTCCCCCTGGTTGCTAATGCCTTCCGTGGGGCCGCGTCAGCGGACCCGCGGGTCTAGCCCCCGAAGCCCTGCAAGAGCATGGGTGCTCCTGCAGGGGTTTTACCGCGGAATCTGGTGTGACGCCCCAGGTTTTTAATTACCATCGTTAACACTAATGACCGGATCGGCCGAGTCAAACCGGTCAAACACCGGTCAAACCTAGGTCAACCTGGGTCATCACCCCAAAAACCTCGCCAATGAACCCTAATGAACCCCTTGACCAAGTCTACACACATCCGTAATGGACCCTTGTCCAAAGACACGGTCAAAACCGGCTTAACCGTTGACGTCAGTGAATGTCGTCCGGAACTTTTGCCGCGTTCTCCGAAATTCGCCTAAACACTTCAAAATCTACCTTTATGAAAGTTGTCCATCTTGTTGAGGGACACAACTTTCATGTAGATTGGCATTTCAAATTTTGAGTGGAAATTAGCGAAAAATTTGATCGACTGACAGTACCTCCTGTTTTCCAGAACAGGCCGGCATTCAAAGTTGGCACGACGTTCCTGCAAAATCCATCGAGAAAAACACTAGACGGCCTTTGTGAAAGTTGTAGGGGGTAGTGAGATCTACAACTTTTCTGTTGATCACTTTGTGCACTTCTATTCAAATTTCAGGAGAAAATCGCAGTCAAACAGTGGCACCCCGAGTAAATCATGGCCGAGAGCGCGCTCCCGCGCGCGCCGCCGCCGCGCGCCGCCGCCGCCGGCCTCGGCATCCGGGCCGCCGCTGCGCCTTCCCGAGGGCGCCTCGCACCTTCCCTAGGTCTCCCGCGCCCCAAAGCGCCTCAAAGTCCTCCCGCCCGCGTCGCACCTTACCAACCGGTCCATCCGCGGTTTCCGTCCCGATGCGCGCCTACTGAGGTCGTGGCCGTACTACGGCGAGCCTGCGACGTCGTGTGCGCCCCGGAACATGAGGTGACCCCCCATACTTAAGGCCACCGTGCCCCCCCCCTGCGCGAGGACGCCACGCCGACCCCCCGTCGCACCCGAGCCGCGCCGGCGCCACGGGGGCCGGCCCGCGGCGAGCCCCGATTGCGAGCCGATCCCTAAGCCAATTAGCCCCTTCTCCTCATGCTCTAGCCCCTAAGGAAGCTACCGAGCCTCTCCACTTTTTCTCACCGGCCGGACCTCACCGCAAGTGGAGACCCCGGCGGCCGCCGCCGCGGTGCGCCGCCGACGGCCACCGCCGGCCGCCTCTCCCCACCGAACCAGTGCCCAAATCGAACCCTAGTGCCCCCTAGATCACCCCCTTGCCCTTCCCCGGCCAAGCCCGGCGGCGGCTCGCCGGAATTTGGCCTCCCCGCGCCGGCCAGCCACGCCCAGGACCACATTGCAAAACGAGACATCTTTCCGAGGGCCTCCCTGCAAAAGGTTAACTCAAATAGTAAAAGTGACTTTCCTGTTTCTTGTAAATTACGTATACAATCATAGAAAAATAGGAAAATGCAAAACCAATTTCGTTGGGTTCGTGGTGAATTATTCTACAACTTTTGTTATTCTGTCCTGAGCTAATTCCTGATAGTTTTTGCATGAAAAATACAAACGTGAAAACCTAGATCTGCAATATCTCAAAATATATAAATCCTCTGTAGCTAATTTTTGGATATGTTGTGTGTTAGATCATGACTAGCTCCTGTGCCAAAAAATGCACAAAGTTATGCAGTAGATTTTGTTAAATAAATTGTTTCCCATTCTTGCAGAAACTACCTAGATGATTTTTCTTGCTAGATATATTTATGTTCTTGAGCTCAACTTGTGCACACTGTCTTGTAATACCAAAATACCCATCTTGTGAATTAATCATGATTTTGGCTTGCAAGAAATATTTATCCTCTAATTATGCATGTTTTCCTTTGTAAATTAATAAGCTAAGATCAGTAGAGATTTCATGTGGATGTGCTGGTTCTTTAGGCTTGTTTAGGACCAGAGAGCATGCGTGAGAAAGTTTGGATCATTTTGATGCTTATTTATTTTTGTATGCATTTAAATTGAATCACTAGCTAGCCCTTTGTTATTTTCAATAATATTTAATTTCCTAGCATCCAACACTTACATGTGGGTCCAATGGACCAGGATAGATGCTAGTAGGCTTAAGAAACACTCCTTTAATTTTTGGTAATTTAATTGCTTAACAGATTGCTTAAAAGCCCTTTTAATAATAAAGAGAAATTAAATAAAGAAAAGCCCTTATTTAATTCTTTTTCCTTTTTGAAAGTATTTCCTAATTTAATTAAAGGGTAATTAATTACCATTGCTGATCCGAAAGTAATTCATAAATAAAAATATTATTTATACCCTTGCTTGTGAAATTAAAAGGAGTTAAAGCCTTCACATGAAATAACAAGTATAATAAAAACCTTTATTCAAATGTTCAATAAAAGAATAACCCATGTACAACTAATAACCTTCCTAAAAGAGAAACACTATACAGATGCTTGTTAAGGTGAATATGACCAACCCAGAGTTGGATAAGACAACAAACTATCACATCACCTAAACTTGCATTGCATTCCGTGTAGATCTTACGGACGGAGATTACTCCCTTGTCCCGGAAAACGAGGAAGGAGGAGCGGAAGCTTCACTGCAGTACGTGGAAGTGCTCGACACCGAGGGTGCCCAGGCTAACTTAGCTGACGAAGGCAAGCTCCGGTGCATCTAACCCAGTTTTAAAATTCTTTATTCAATTATCTATGAATGATTGTTCATTTACGTTCAAGAGTTGAATGAAACCCTAGATGCATGATCCATAGGTACCTTTGTCCTTACTAGTATGATAGGTCGATAGCTGCTAAGCTATAGGACCGTTACAAGTCGAGTGATGACCTCACTCGCGAGAATAGGTTCCTAGATAGGAATCACATTATATCCTAAATGGATTGCTCACGTGGTAAGAGCATGGGATCTGGGCTCCGGTCCAGTGGTTATGTGGGTTAAGTTTTTGAACGTACTAAGCACATGTGGGGTATGGGACCGGTAAGCCTAGTACCCTAATCAGACGGCTAGGGATGGAACTGTCACTACTCTTGGGATTCGCTCTCACGGCATGCTACCGGTGGTGTATGGAGAGTCTGGGTTCACTGGGTGGGACATGCCAGATAGCCTGCACCAAAGACTGTGGCCTTTCATCCCGACCCGGGGATTTCTGGGAACGGCCTGGGACAGCTGTACCTTGGCGGGCAGCCTACCGTGTGTTTGGGTCTACCTTGCAAGGTTTAAATCAATCGATTGTCGGACTCTCACCGTTATCCGAGACTACTTACTCCACTAGTCATGAGATCCCTAATGATGGAAGTTGATGAACTTTATGCTTGATTAATTTTATTGTACAACTTTGTTTGTACTAGTTGGCTAATGTAGTAAAGATTAAACCTAATAGAACTTGTGCTAAAATCTTGAAAGTAAGGATCTACTCTTTGTTACTTTTTAGCAAAAGCAACCCAGTAGCCAAAAAGCCTTTCATGGTCTAGAATTGGTGAAGTAGTTATCACCAACGGGTAAGACTTGCTGAGTATTAGTATACTCAGCCTTGCTATAATGTGTTGATCCAGGTAATGCCTTCAGTGATGTGTGGCCCGGAGAGATCCCGCCCGGCTGGGAGCTGGAGTGGGTGGAGGACGACTACTGAAAGCATCATGGATGGCCTCCCGTGGTGTCTTCGCTTCCGTTAGTTTATTTCCGCTGCTTTCGAAAACTCTGAACTATCTCAGTATGGCAAAAAAAACTATGGCTTGTAATAATTAAACCCTTCGGGGTACGAATTTGGATATTAATGTTGTTGTATCTCTGGACTCGCCTTCGAGTGAGTTTTAATGCATATATTCGATCCTTGTTGCTTTTCAAGTGATTTACCGGGCGTTAACCCGGCAACTAACGACAGGATGATACTTTATTATTGCTTAATGACCAAAGTGGATCGGTCTTAGGCGATAGTACGGTATTTTCCTGGGTGGGTTGTCACATCTGGTCAGTGGGCGTGGTACGTGTTCCAACCGGCGTCGGCAATGTTTCAGCCGGCTTCGGTGACGCACGCGCGACTGGCACTATTCACGGCCGGTGCATCCCAGGAGGTGTAGCCATGCGTCGAGCCCCCGAGCCTGGGCCCATTCAAGGCGATCGGGGCGAGCTCTTCGTCTTGTTTTAAACGCGCCCTCGCCGTCCCTTCGCGGGACGGAGGGTGAGGTTTCCGCAACCCCCATCGATCGGGTCGCGGATTGCGAATTCCTCATCGAGCTGTTAGCGGGTGGTTCAAGTGGACGCCCATGCCCCATTCGATAAGGGTAGGCTGCGTGGTCTGGAGACTCGTCCATTAAAGCGCTCGCGTGGGTTTGCTAGGTGGGGCTCGGTCCCATTCGCTAGGGACCGAGGGCGCGGAAGCTCTCCCTCGGTGGGATCCCCCCGGCTAGCTGCCCTCGCTGGCTCTCGAACACGACATGTGGGGCACCCTCGAGCCGGTGGGCTCGAGGAGAGGCTCGAATGCGCGCGCCCTCGTCGTCCCTGACTCTGGTGATCTGGGGCACCTGTTCGAACCCGTTGAGGGTCAGGTTTCGAACCCCTGATCAGTAGGGCCGTGCGGGATAGCAGTCAAGTGCTCCCGTCTTTCGCATCTGCAGGTTTCGAGGGTCCTTGGCCGTGCCAGTTCTCGAGCCGCTGATCAGTAGTTTCTGTGAGTTCAGGGCACCTGTGGCGCCCGCTTATTTCAAACGGGCTTCGAGGCCACTGGTTGGTGTTCGCACCCTTTGAGGGTCGCATTTATTTGAGCCAGGGGCTCGGGCCGCTCAAGGGTCTCTCTTACTTGGTAAGGGATAGGGCCATTTAATGCCCGCAGTCGCGACTACAGCCTCGCGTCGCGGGCGCGCCTTTTGAGGCGCCGCGGCCACGCGTGTAGTGGGCGGAGTGGGCAGGCGGACGTGACCGCCGCCCCGCGCGGCCCTCCGGTTACCGCGCCGTGATGATGGCGCGCGTGCGGTTATGTGGCCGTCGCGGTCGTGGTGGGCCCCGCTTGTCAGTGAGCGAGCATTTCACCGCAAGCATGCGCGCGGGGCGTGCGCTCCGGAGGGCACGCCTCGCGGCCTATAAATCTGATAGGCGGGGAGGGGCGGTTTTTTACCTTTGCGCTTAGCATTCGCTGTCCTTGCCTCTTGCGCTCCAGCCCCCGAGCCGTTCTCGCCATTGCGCCTCATCTCTTAGAGCTGTTCTTGCTTCTGGTTCCCCGCTCCCCCGCCCGTTCGCATGGCTCCTCAGCAGCCCCTCGTCATCATCGACCCGCCGGCGTGGGAGCGCTCGACGGCGACGACGCTGGTCCCGAATCAACCGGTGGCGGCGGCCGGGCGCGGCCGAATGTGGATGGGCAGCCGGCCGAGTGGATCATGCCGTCGGAGAGGGAGCAAGTTCCCAACCCTCTGTACGGCTACGTCGTTAGCTTCATACACTTCCACGAGCGCGGCTTCACGGCGCCGCCGAGCCGCTTCTTGCGTGCCCTCTGCTACCACTACGGCGTGGAGCTTCAAAACTTCACGCCAAACGCGATCTCACAGGCGGCCACGTTCGTGGGCGTCTGCGAGGGCTTCCTAGGGATCCCCGTGAACTGGGATCTCTGGGTCCACCTCTTCCGCGCGGAGCTACACACGCTGCCGACGTCGGAGCTAAGGACTCGCCGCGCGGCGTGCGCCGGCGGCTTGGCGCTCTCAGTGCGGACCTCGCGCAAGGAAGAGTACATCCCCTGCACGATGACCACCAACAACGCGGACTGGGAGCGAGGATGGTTCTACCTCCGCAACGCCGAGCCCGGCCTCCCCCCTACACTGGCAAGGTACTCCGGGAGAGGGTCGCCTCCTGGTACCACGGGGTGTCCCCGCCCCAGCACCAGGCGCGGCTGGACTCGCTCGTGGCCGCGCTGAAGAAGCTGGCAGACCGCGGGCTGACTGCGGGGTGTGTCCTCGCCAATCTCCACCACCAGCGGGTCGCCCCCTTGATGGAGAGGCCGCTCCGCATCTTCGAGATGACCAAGGTCGCGGACCCCGTCACGTTGGCGAGATCACGGCTGCTGCGAGATCCCTTCCCGCGGGCGTTTGCAGCCACCCGGGTGCGACGCGCCATCGACCTCAGGTCGGGACGTTGCAGCGACGATGTCCTGTGGGCGCTCGAGATGCTCCCCACCAGCCAACTGGTGAGCGGAGTTCTTGACTTCATTTCTAACTTAGCTGGTTTTTCGAGTTGTCGACGCATTTTAAGGCTTCGCCTGACCCCTGCAGATGGTGAGCGTGAGCGCCGCGAAGTCCGACCCGCCCACACTACGGTCCCGCGCGCTCGCGCGCGCGGCGCAACAGCGAGAGCGGGAGCAGGTGGTCCGCAGGAGGGAGCGTGACGCGCAACATCGGGAGCGTCGCGAGCGGAGGAGTGAGGAGTTCCGGCTACGCGAGCAGTTGGGGCTCTCCTCGCAAGGAACGGAGGAGTACTCGTCATCAGACGAGGAGGAGGAGGAAGAAGTCAGGGAGCAAGTTCTCCCTGATAGGTGGGAGCCTGCACCCCCGTCGCCGGAGCTGGCTCCAGTGGCAGGAGTACCATCGCCTGGGGTGGGCGCAGAGGCGCCCGCCACCAGGCAGTCTACGACGGAGGCGGCACGAGCCGCGGAGGCGCGCGCCATGGAGGTGTCCGTGCGCGCGGCGGGGGGGCGCCGCGCGCGGGGGCGGGCCCGCGCGCGCGACGGGAGATGGTTGGAGGTGCGGCGGCGGCCGCGCCGACCGCGCCGGCAACGTCGGCAGGGACCTCGAGTAAGAGGAAGCGCACCTTCTCCTCCTTGAGGTAAGGAATTGTCTTTCGAGGGGTCGCGTGCCCGACAGGCGGGAACCTGATGGTTTGTTTTCATGTCCGCAGGGCGGCGCCAACTGTGCCTCTCCTCGCACCGGCCAAGGTGCTGAGGGCGGATGCGTCCATCCCAACCCAGCGGCGCTCGTCAAGGGCGTCGCGGGTAGGGGCGAGCACGGCGGCAACGGCGAGCGAGAGCTCGCAAGGCGCGGCCGAGGCCTCGAGGCCGCGGGCGGTGACATCGCCCACCGGCCGCGGCCGGCGGTTGCGAGAGGAACGGCGGGCGCCGGCCGTGGCGGAAGCGCAGCAAGCCACGGCCGCGGCGGAGGCACGGCCCGTGGAGGGGGTGCGCCGACGCGACGCGACCGGTCATCGTGGTGCCGCCGGCGACGTCGGTCACGGAGGCGCATCCGGCGCCCGCGGCCGCCGAGACACGGCCGGAGGTAGCGGCCACGACGCCGCATCGGGGAGCCCGCGCCCGCGGAGGTGCGGTCGGGAGGTGGTCGTGGAGGCGCAGCGAGAGCCCGCCCTCGCCGGCGGCTCCCAAGCGACGGCGGTGGAAATCCCGGACGACGACGCCCCGCCGCCCGGGTGGGACCAGTGGGCAAGCCTGCCCACGCCAGCCCCCGAGCCCTAGGTGGGGGCGCTTGTTAGACGGTGGGACGGCCACATGGTGGTTGGGGGCTCGAGACGCGGCGTCGAGGCCTCTTCGTCCCACGCCGCCCCTCCTGGCTCGGGCGAGGAGCGTGTCGACGAGCCTCCCCCACCTCTTCGCCGACGCCCAGGAGGAGCAGCAACTGTGGGAGGAGCTCCATGATCACGGCGCCTCGCTCAACTGGGCGTTGAACGAGGCACTGCGGATCCACGGTGGCCCGGCGTGGCACGTTTTCCAGGTAAGATGCTGTTATTTTTTCCTTTGATCTTGTCGTTCCCGCGCTTACTTCTCGCGGCGCGACACTTATTGGTTTTCGTCAGGAGCTCGAGCACCGCGCCCGCGACAAGTACGACGCCCTCGACCAAATGAACGCCGAGCTCCGTCAGCTCCGGGAGCAGCGCGACGCTCTCGACGCGCTCGCGGAGGCCCTGAGGACCCAAGACGGCTGGCTGTCGTACCGGGCGGAGGCCCTGCGCGACCAGCTCTTGGAGCAGGAGGGGTAGGCCACAGCGCATCCCTCCACCGTCGAGTGGATTCGCACAGCCCTCATCGACCGGGATGAGGCGCTGCAGCAGGCGAGGGGGGATCTGGAGAAGGTGCGCACCGTGGCGTCTGATTGGGAGGCGGAGGTGTCGTCTATCCGGTCCCAGAACCAGGAGGTCCGCACGTGGCTCCTAGAGGCGCAGTCCCAGCAAAGCCGGGCCGAGGAGAAGGCGCGAGAGTCCGAGCAGAGGACCAAGGAGGTCGAGCAAAGGGCCAAGGAGGCCGAGGAATTGAAGGCCGCCCTCGCCGCCAAGGTCGTTGCGCTCGCCACAGCGGAGGAACAGCTCCGGCAGGAGCGTGTGCCCGCCAGGAGGCCGAGGGTCAGCTCCAGCAGGAGCGAGCCGCCCTTGCTGATGCCCGGTCGGCGCTCGAGTGGGAGCGCACCGCTCTTGAGAGGGCGCAGAAGTCGCTAGAGGAGAGGGACGCCGAGGTCTCGAGGCTCGATGGGGAGCTGATAGCCCTCAGCATCTCGAACGTGGATCAACAACGGTCCCTCGAGGAGCAGGGTGCCACGGTCGTCAGCTTGCAGCAGGCGGTCGAAGCCGAGCGCCGGGCTCTCGGGGTGCAGAAGAAGCAGGTCGAAGGTGAGTCGCCACTTCGTTTATTGTTTTGGTGATCTCCCTTCGGGGGCCCGTTCCCCTTTTGATTTCTTTTGCTCGCATCGTCCAGGCCTGCGCACCACGCTGGGGCATGCGACCAACCGGGCCGAGACGCTGCAGGCCGCCTACAACTCCTCCGAGTAGGAGTTGGTGGAGCTGCGCACTGGGACCCTCGAGGCCTGCCAGGCGGTCGAGGAGGGCGAGGCACAGGCCGGAAGCTCGCTGGCCAGCCGTCTGCGCGCCCTCGGCGAGCACGTTTCCTGGCGCATGCGTCGCGCGCTCCACCTGGGCATCCAGAAGGCCCTCGGCGTTGTGCGATCCCACTGCGAGGTGAACCTCGAGGCCGTGGCGTTGGGCTACATCGTCCCGGAAGGCGTCGAGGATGAGGCGGCGATGGAGCAAGCGGACGCACTTGCCGCTGATGCTGCCGAGGCGCTCACCGAGGCCTTCGCGGAGTTCCTATTCCCGGACGCTGCTGACGCCGACGAGCCCCAGGCCTGAAGACCGCTGGGCACTAGGCCCATTTTTGTTTAGATGTTAGTATCTTGGCCATGTGGCCGTGTAAATAAACAAGTGAAAACTTATGGAGTGCTTGAACACTTGTAAATTTAAGTGGTATCTTTTATTTGTCGCGCCTTTCTGTTTTTTCCCTTTACTCGTGCGAATTCGGGTTGGGAGAGTTCGATTTCGTGAGCGGTCCGCTGGGCCGGAGGCAAGAGAGAAGGGTCGTATCCTTGTGGAGGCGTAGGCTATCTCTGACTCGCGCGTCCTTCCCGCATGACCATCCACGCCCTGCCTTGATTCGCTCGAGACTTCGGTCGAAACATACTTAGCGCGCTTGTAAGTTAAATTTGCGAAAAAATGGGACCATTTTTTGCCCCCCCCCCCGCAGTAGCCCCCGAGGGTGACTTGGTTTTCAGGGGAAAGTCGAGTTGCCCTTTTACTTTATTGACTTGCTGCTCTTTACATTGTGCTGCCAACTGGGGTGTTGGGCATGTTATTTACAACAAAAGACTTGGAAATCCTAGCTAGGGGTAGAAGCGACGTAGCTGCTGGATGTTCCAAGTGTTGGTGAGTTCCTCGTCGTCCTCATTGGCTAGCTTGTATGTGCCGGGCTTGAGCACCTTCACCACGACGTAGGGTCCCTCCCATGGGGGTGATAACTTGTGGCATCCTCGGTTATCTTGACGTAGCCTTAGGACCAAGTCCCCTTCACTGAAGTCTCGACGGCGCACCTTTCGAGCTTGGTAACGCCTTAGGGACTGCTGATATCTTGCGGAGTGCATCAGAGCCACGAGGCGCGCTTCATCCAACTGGTCCAGTGAGTCCTCGCGGGCTCGCTGGTTGGCGTCTTCATTGTAGCTCCTCACTCTGGGCGACCCATATTCCAGGTCCGTGGGGAGGACGGCCTCCGCGCCATGGACCAGAAAAAACGGGGTGAACCCAGTGGCCCTACTTGGGGTGGTCCTGAGGCTCCATACGACCGCCGGCAGCTCCTGGAGCCATTTCCGGCCAGACTTGTTCAGCTGGTCGAAGATTCTAGGCTTGAGGCCTTGTAGAATCATGCCATTGGCACGCTCCACTTGGCCGTTGGTCTGTCGGTGTGCCACGGCTGCCCAGTCCACACGGATGTGGAACTTATCGCAAAACTCCAGGAATTTCCTGCCCGTGAATTGGGACCCATTGTCGGTGATGATGGAGTTCGGCACTCCAAACCGATAAACGATGTCGGTGAAGAACCTCACCGCTTGCTCAGCCCTGAGATTTGTAATGGGGCGCACCTCCACCCACTTGGAGAATTTGTCAATTGCGACCAGCAGGTGGGTGTAGCCCCCGGGCGCCTTTCGCAAGGGCCCGACGATGTCCAGCCCCCACACGGCGAAAGGCCACGTGATGGGGATGGTTTGCAGGACGTGCGCAGGGAGGTTGGACTTGCGAGCGTAGAACTGGCACCCTTCGCAGGTGCGTACGATTTCGCTGGCGTCAGCGACCGCGGTGGGCCAGTAAAAGCCCTGGCGGAACGCGTTGCCCACGAGGGTGCGGGGCGCGGCATGGTGGCCGCAGACACCCGCGTGTATGTCCCGGAGGAGCTCGCGCCCCTCGGGGATGGGCACGCATCGCTGCAGGATGCCGGAGGCGGCGCGCTTGTACAGCTCGCCGTCGACGAGGGTGAAGGATTTGGCCATCCTGGCGATGCGCCTGGCCTCGGACCGGTCCGAGGGGAGTTCCCCTCGGTCCATCCAGGCGATGTATTTGTCACGCCAGTCCACCCCGCTGGGGGCCGGCTCGACGTCCATGGATTCGGCCTCGTCGGCGCCGTACCCCTCGAGGAGTGAGAGCACGAACGCCTCGTTCGAGGGGTCCTCGTCCATGGGCTCCGTGCCCATTGGATTTGAGGGAGCCCCCGAAAGTTCTATGCAACTCGAGGGGTGCGGCTCGAGGGTGACGGACGGTTGGGCGATGTCCCGAGCGAAGACGTTCGGGGGGACGGTGATCCGTCCCGACGCTATCTTGGCGAGCTCGTCCGCCTCCTCATTGTACCGGCTGGGCACGTGATTGAGTTCAATGCCGTAGAACTTGTCCTCGAGGGCCCGCACGGCCTTGCAATACACCTCCATCTTGTCGTCGTGGCAACTCGCGTTTTTCATGACCTGGTCGATCACGAGCTGCGAGTCCCCCCGCACATCGAGGCGTTTGACGCCTGTCTCTATGGCAATTTTGAGGCCGCAGAGCAGGGCCTCGTACTCAGCCATATTGTTCGATGCGGGGAAGTGAAGGCGCACAGCGTACCGCATGTGCTCCCCGAAGGGTGAGACGAAGAGCAGGCCCGCGCCCGCCCCTGTCTTCATCACCGAGCCGTCGAAGTACAGAGTCCAGCACTCCGCCTGGATCTGTGGGGGCGGCAATTGCGTATCCGTCCACTCAGCGATGAAATCCGCCAAGATTTGGGACTTAATGGCCTTGCGCGGAGCGTAGGCGAGCGTTTCTCCCATCAGCTCCACCGACCACTTGGCAATCCCGCCCGCTGCATTCGGGTTGCGGATGATTTCCCCTAATGGAAAGGAGGAAACCACCGTGACAGGATGGGCCTCGAAGTAGTGGCGGAGCTTGCGCCAAGCGAGAACCACTGTGTAGAGCAGCTTCTGGACTTGTGGGTAGCGCGTCTTGGTGTCGGACAAGACTTCACTGATGTAGTACACCGGCCGCTGAACCGGCAAGGCGTGTCCTTCCTCCGTGCGCTCTACCACGATCACGGCGCTGACCACCTGGGTGGTCGCGGCCACGTAGAGGTACAGAGGCTCGTCGTCTTGTGGCGGTGTGAGGATCGGGGTGTGGGTGAGGTACTCCTTTAGCTTATCAAGCGCCTCCTGGGTCTCGGCGGTCTAGGAGAAGCGTTCGTGCTTCTTGAGGAGTCGGTAGAGGGGCAAGCCTTTCTCGCCGAGCCGCGAGATGAAGCGGCTCAAGGCGGCAAGGCACCCTAGCACCCTTTGAACCCCTTTCAGGTCCCGAATCGGACCCATCCGCTTGAGAGCGGCAACCTTTTCGGGGTTGGCCTCGATGCCTCGAAGCATGCCCCGCGGCACGCCAAAGACACATTTTTCTGGGTTCAATTTTACCACGTTGGCCTGTAGGCAGCCGAACGCGATGTTGAGGTCGCTAACCAGGTCGTCCGCCTTCCTGGTTTTCACGACTATGTCATCCACATATGCCTCAACGGTTCGCCCGATGTGGTCTCCGAAGACGTGCTGCATACACCGCTGGTATGTTGCACCCGCGTTTCGGAGGCCGAACGGCATCGTGACGTAGCAGTACATCCCGAACGACGTGATGAATGAAGTAGCGAGCTGGTCGAACTCCTTCATTTTTATTTGGTGGTACCCGGAATAGGCATCAAGAAAGCAGAGTAGTTCACACCTAGCAGTCGAATCAACAATCTGATCGATACGCGGCAAAGGAAAAGGAACTTTAGGACATGCTTTATTAAGACTAGTGTAGTCTACACACATCCGCCACTTCCCATTCTTTTTCTTCACTAGTACAGGGTTAGCTAGCCACGTAGGGTGGAACACTTCCTTGATGAACCCAGCCTCGAGGAGCTTCCGCAGCTCCGCTCCGATCGCCCGCCGCCACTCCTCGTCGAAGCGGCGGAGCCGTTGCTGCACGGCGCGGGAGTGAGGTAGGATGTCAAGGGAGTGCTCGGCGACCTCCCTCGGGATGCCTGGCATGTCCGAGGGGCTCCACGCGAAGATGTCGGCATTGGCGCGGAGAAAGTCGACGAGCACCACTTCCTATTTCGGGTCGAGGGTAGAACTGACCCTCAACACCTTGCCCTCGGGGGCAGCAGGGTCGAGGGGCACTTCCTTGGTTTGCTTAGCAGCCTCGAAGCTGCCGACATGCTTGGTGGTGGAGCTGAGGTCCTCGTTGACCATCTTCTCCATGTTGGCCACCAGCGCTTCGTCCAGCGCTAGGGCCTCGGCGTGCTCCACGCACTCGACGTCGCAGTCGAAGGCGTGCTCGATGGATAAGCCCACGGTGATGACGCCGTTGGGCCCCGGCATCTTCATCTTGAGGTAGGTGTAGTTGGGGACTGCCATGAACTTGGCGTAGCAGGGCCGCCCAAGTATGGCATGGTACGCGCCCCTAAACCCCACCACCTCGAAGGTGAGCGTCTCCTTGCGGTAGTTGTCCGGCGTGCCGAACCAGACAGGCAGGTCGATCTGCCCGAGGGGCTGGACGCGCTTGCCCGGCGCGACGCCATGGAACGGCGTCGTGCTGGGCCGCATTTGGTCCAACCCAATTCCCAGCAGGCGCAGTGTGTGCGCGTAGAGGATGTTGAGGCTACTGGCTCCGTCCATGAGGACCTTCGAGAACCGCGCGTTCCCGATAACTGGGTCGACCACCAGCGGGTATTGGCCCGGGTTGGGGATGCGTTTCGGGTGATCCTCGCGGCTGAAGGTGATGGTGTCCTCCGACCAATCGAGGAAGGAAGGAGGCGCCTTCTCCGCGGCGAGAACCTCGTGCCGCTCCCGCTTGCGCTGGCGGCTGGACATGTCAATGGTTGGCCCCCCGAAGATGAGGAAAACGTTCTCCACGGCGGGGAAGCCGCCGGCGTTGCCATCACCCCCGTCCTTCTTGGCCTCGTCGTCCTTCGCGGCGGTGCGGCCATAGAACCCCTTGAGCATGTCGCACTGCTCGAGGGTGTGGTTGACCGGTGTCTTATGTTAGGGACATGGCTTCTTCAGCATGTCGTCGAAAACCCCCGGGCCTCGAGGGGCCGCTCGAGGGGCCCGTCGAGCCGGGTCTACAGCAAGAGCTTCGTCGCCGCCGTCGTCGTCACGCCCCTGCTCGTGCGCCTCGCGGCGCGGCTTCTTTCCCTTCTTGCCCCGCTTGTTCTTTTGGCGGAGCTCCTTGGACTTGCTGGCCTCCGTGGGCGTGTCGTCCACACGCTTGCCCTTCTTGCCGTCGAAGATCGCCCCCACTGCCTCTTCGCCCGAGGCGAAGCTGGTGGCGATGTCGAACAGCTCGTTTGAGTCGACCGACGGGCTGCGCCCGAGCTCGCGCACGAGGTCCCGGCATGTGGTGCCCTCGAGGAAGGCGTGCACGATCTCAGACTGCGCCACGCTGGGAAGCTCTGTACAGCGCTTGGAGAAGCATCGTATGAAGTCCCGAAGCGATTCGCTGGGCTTCTGGGTACAAGAGCGCAGGTCCCAGGAGTTCCCAGGGCGCACGTACGTGCCCTGGAAATTGCCCACGAACGTGCGGACCAGGTCGTCTCAGTTGTGGATCTGACTGGCCGGCAGGTGTTCGAGCCAGGTCCGCGCCGAGTCGGCGAGGTGCAGGGGAAGGTTGCGGATGATAGCCTCGTTGCTGGTGGCTCTGCCCAGCTGACACGCCAAGCGGTAGTCGTTGAGCCACACACGGGGGTCCGTCTCCCCGTTGTATTTGACGATCGTCGTGGGCTGGCGGAAGCGCTGGGGAAAGGTCGTTGTGCGGATCTCCCGGCTGAACACACGGGTTCCCGGGGGTTCCGGCGTCGGCGAGCGATCCTCATCCCTATCGTAGCGTCCACCCCGCCGAGGGTGGTAGCCTGCTGCCGCCCACGCCTCCGCTTTGCTCGTCCGTCGGGTGTTGATGACACTGCGGGCGTCGCCGTCTCGCGCTTGCCCGCGCGTGTCGGGGAGCCGGTCTTTGGCCGGCGTGCGCCCGGGTTGGCGGGGCGTTCCGCCGCTCCACCCGCGTGTACCGAGGGTTCGTGGCCTTGCGCGCCCCCATCATCCCGTGCGCTCCCCGGTTGGCGGATGCGGGACGCCGAGCTCTCGGCCGCCGGACGGCCGCTTGCTCAATGAGCGCCCGCGCCTCGCGGTGCGAGGTTCCGCGCCTCGGGTGTCGAAGGTGCGGGCATGGCCCGCGGCGGTGTCGCGGCGGCGATGAGCTTCTGGCTCGCTCGCGGGGGCGTGTCCGGGTTGTCGACGTTGAAGTCGGCGTTAATGCGGTCACGGGCTTGCTCGCCCGCCTCCCGCGCGCGTTCGCCGCGCGCGGATGCTTCCCCCGCGATGGAGGCGCGAAGCAACCGCACCGTGCGGTACTCCTTCGCCAGCTTGGCCTCGAGCTTGCGTGCTTGGGCCAGCTGCGTGTTGATGTCGGCTCCCTCGGTGGTGAGGGAGGAGGGGCGCTTGGCCCCGCAGCCAGGCGCGAAGCAGTCCCTAGAGCGGGAGAGACCTCTCCGTCGCCGGCGCCTGCTGCGCCGGTGGTGTTTGCTGGGTCGTTGGCGATGACGACGCAGCACTCCCACACGGGGGTCGTAGCTCCCAGCGCTGGAGTCGTCGGAGTACCCGAACCAGTAGTCCGTGGCGTCAAGGAACCGCCTGAACATCACCGGGTCTGGCACGCCGGAGAAGTCCCACTCCGCATATCCATGCGAGGTGGCGGGTGGCAACGCGTCGAGAGAGCCTAGGGATGACTCGTCGCCGGCGGAAGCGCTAGGATCCCTGGCAACCAAGACGTGGCGGCCAGGGGGAACCCTGCGCATCGTGGCGCTGGAGTTGGTGTTAGCGACGTAGGCCGTCGTGGCACCGCGCAGACCGATGGGGAAGCGTGGTCCAGAGACTGAGCGCTCCCCCACTGGGGCGGTGACCGTCACGCCGGGGGGCGCGTCGCGTTGTGAGGCGACGCGCGCGGCATGCCGGCGCTCCGACCGCGCCCGACGCGAGCGCCGGCCGAGCGGCGGCGGCGCCGTGGCGCCGATGGACCCGCAGCGTCCGTGCTGGCGGGTGTTGGTGTCGTGGCGACGCGTGCAGCGGCGACCGGGGCGGACCCAGCTTGGCGCCGCGCGCGGAGTTCCTCACGGTTGGTGAGGCGCATCAGGTAGCCGTTCCCCGTGGCCTGAAAGTTCAGGCCCCCGAACCGGATTTCGAACCCGGCGGGGAGGGGGTCCGAGCTGCCCATGGAGTAACGCGTACCGCGGTACTCGATGCGAATCACCATTGAGGGAGCTGATGACGGGTTGACCTTCAGCGCTCGTGTGCCCCACGGTGGGCGCCAACTGTCGGTGCGGAATGTAGTCCCGACACTAACTAGTAGTAAGCGCTGTGGTCTGTCCCTCGATGGTCGGTGCTAAGCAACTAGAGACACTTGGTTTATCCTGGTTCCGGCCGGGGTCGTACGTCCAGCACGGGTGTGCTCGAGGCACTGTATTGCTTTGCACTGGGGTGCCTGTAGTGGGGCGGCTACAAGCAAGGCGGGAGAGGAGGCGTGGCCTCCAAGTCCCAAGTGAGTGATTGAGGCGAATGTCAATATCGTGGAAGAGTTGAGGAGAGTGTGTCTGTCAGTTCCCCCTGTGGCGAGGGGGATCACCTTCCTTTTATAGACCAAGGAGAGGGTGAATTACAAGCATGCCGCACTGTTTAGCTACATGTGGAAGTATGGCGTGCCGTGCCGCGGAGTTGGCGGTCAACCTAGCGGTCCTTGCCCCAGTCTTGTCGTCGTGGTGCGTCCCGTACTTGAACAGGGGCAGCTTCGAGGGTGAAGGCGTAGTGGTTGGCTGGGGCGCCCTCAGACGGGCTCGAGGAAGCCGTTGACGGTGATCCACACGGGGTACAGTGGCAGGCGTGGCGGCGTCCCGTCCCCGCGTGCTCAACAGCGTCGGAATTGTTGTAGCAGTGCCCGGCGTGGCGCCGCGGGGGCGAGGATGGCCGCACAGGTCCAACAGTGGCGGGGATGGCGCTCCCGCCGGCCTAACGTCATGGCTTGACCCTGCAGATTCACGAGGGAAGAGTTCGAGGGTGCAACCGGCCCCCCTTTGAGGGCGCGACGCGTTAGCCGTACGGGAGTGGGCAGCACAGCGCCACGGGGCTGACACTGGCCATACCGCACAGTTCCCTGCAGTGGTGGGGATGGGTTTCCCCTAGGGAGTTGGCGGAACAGCGCCAGTGCGTGATTCCCAGGCGCGTGATGGCGCGGCTCTGCTGTGTCAGAGCATTAAATGCCTGTACCCGCGTGCGAGAGCAGACGCGCTTGTGAGGGGGCCTCGAGCGAGGCGGAGGTGAGCCCTCGAGCGAGGCGGAACCCGCTCGAGGGAGGCGTTAGCCCTCGAGTGAGGCGGAACCTGCTCGAGGGAGGCGTGAGCCCTCGAGCGAGGCGAGACCTGCTCGAGGGGGCCTTTGACTGGGCCACTCCGGTGGGCCGCGGGGGCCACCGCGGCGTGGGCCGTGCCCGGTGCGTGTGTTTAAGTAAGAGGTGTGTTTTGTTTTTGTTTTTTTGCAGGTTTTAAGCAGGATTCCCCCGGTTGTTTAGGGGACCTCAGGGCTGTCCCCGACAGACATCTTTTGCCTTTCTCCTCTGTACTATGCAGAGGATGCAAACATGGTTTTGCCTCTCAGATTTGCAACGCTTTGTTGGACTTAGCCTTAGGAAACGAATTGACTTTGCCGGAGTTCCCATTGTTTCTAAATAGCCAATTATCCCAAATATGTCTCTCTTAAATATTACAAGAACAATCGGCGCGCGTTGCGCGCCCTATCCTATACAAAATAGTGACCGACAAAGACATGAAAATATATTGATGTACAGAGCGTATAAAAGAAATAAACAAAATATATCTATTAACAATTTCCAATTCACATAACATAGGAGTTTAGACACTCTAACAATCTACACTGTTGACTGCATCACCTCAAAGTTCTATTGGTTACACAGTTTGCAATACATGTATATATTTGACACTGCCTCTGGACAAGCAAGTAGTGAACAAGCATATCTGCCTCTAAACATTCTTCTAGCCACAAGTGTAGAATCACCATACATGATTACTCGATCATTCTTCCATAGCATCAGCGACAGTAACCTCACCCTTTTGTTTCCATGGAGTGATTTTCATCCACAGTACCTCTGCAAGCAAGAGAGATTGGACAATAGTTCTAACAGCCATGAGTGTAGATAACATGAAACACCAAAAGAAGTGCTGTAAGTTCTTACCAATCTGTCCATGGACAAAGTTGTATCCCTTAGAGCTGACATAAGTCCTTGGATTTGGCAGCTGGTGGTTCCTCAAATATTCGGCTTTACCCTGGAAACATTAATAAGACACTTGTAGGAGAGGACTATTGTACATTCCCAGCCACTGTATAGGACTGTTGTACATGGCAGTACTTCGGATTTAAACCCCACTAAGTTCCAAGCAATAACTCTGAGAACACCAAGGAAGGGACAAGCTTACTTAGCGAACTTGTTGAATCTGCTGTTAAAACCCACGAACATTGCTGCAGGCATAAGAAAAAGCACACTTTGTTTTCTTAATGGCAAAAGACACAACATCCAGCACACAAACACATGCATTAAATAGTGTAGTCGCTGGACAAACTCACCTTGGGATCCTATTGATCCAATCCACAAAGCTCACTGCAGGCATAAGAAAGAGTATCAGGCGCAGTCAATCAACATAAATGAAGGTGAGCAAGGCATCCAAAGAAAGGCAAGGCAACAAAAAAACCTACTTGAGATGAGATGGACCTTCCCAGGCCTAGGTCACCGACGCCATGGCCGCATGTGCACTTGCATCAAGACACCTAGAACACGAACACATCATCCAAAGATGCAACAAATCAATGGCAACAGAAGAAAAGGTAGACGTGGTCAACAGTCGGAGCATACTGATCACCTGGTGCTATTACGGTTCTTAATCAATAATTCTTGACAGTCTAAATATTGGTGGTTGCAGTAGTTGCTTAGATATCTAGCATTATAACATTCGCCATATGTATGGACTGATGCTTTAATTTGGTAATAAGAAATGATAACAAAACCAAGTATAGCAAATAACGGATCCACATAACACTAAACCTCAAAATTTGAAATTTGCATCTCCTCATGACTAATAACCAGGCCAACTCCTGATCCACATAATAACCAAGTATATCAATTTTGCATCCTGGTCTTGATATTGCAGGCCAACTCCTATATCTTTACATTTCAATTTACTAATAACCAGATTATGGGACCATTAGATTTTTTTAAAAAAGTAGTCCAATCAGTTTTAGTTGATGTTCAAGACAAGCAAGCCAAAATCCATGTCGAAAATGTCAAATAAAAGTGATTGTGCTTAAGAACTAATAGGAGTATACTGAAATGTCAAATAACATTTGGTTTGTTCACCACCTAAAGATTCTTCCAAGAAAATATAGAACTCTAATCTTGCTTGGTTCTATGAGGATTGGAGGATTCTACAGGAGAGGAGGGCAGAAAAGCTTGACCTGTCGTGCCTCGTAGGGATGTCCATGGCTGTAAATTCTGCAGCAAGGCCACGGGCTTGTCCTTGGGCTGTGACAGAACACAAATGTGCACATTCAGCTCGAAAAAACCTGTGTATTTGAAGCAAATTCAGATTGCAAGTTGGTAGAAATGAAAGGTAACAAACGATATGCATGTCATATGACAAATTCACCACAAAATCACATGATATGCTTACAAATGCATTGTTAATATGCTAACATTCCAGCGGTACAGATACAGAAAATATTCATAGGTGTCTATCCGACATTTGGATCATTTACAGGGATAGCAGACTTTCACCTATCACAATATAGTTTTATAACAAATTAGAAATGGTAATCAAAAGCACTAAACAAACTGAAACAAATAAGGCGTTATACATGTGAATGTTCTAGAATCAAGATTCTTCAAAGGGGCAGACGAGCTGCAAGAGAAAGAAAGAGAATAGACAACATATAGACATCGACCAGTTCCTGGCTCCTCGTCTCACATGCACCACCACGGAGCAGGGTGCACCTGGCAGTGGAGAAACATGTTAGGAATTGCTGCTCTACTCGATCTGCAGGAGAGGGCGCACACAGAAGGATGCAATACAAGTGTGTGAACAATTCGTTGCTCTATCGGATCTGCAAGAGGGCACACACAGAAGGATATAGAAGGATGGCAGCTGACCTGGGGCGATGGACTTGAGGGAGAGGGGCCACGGGCAGTTGCAGCTGCTAGGCGAGCACGCGGGGGAGGAGGGCACAGTCGCGGGGGAAGATGGGAGGTGGAGACCCCTTCTCGTGGCGCCAACAGAAGGCGGGGCTGGAGACACTGAGCTCGTAGGCGATGGCTAGGATGACCAGGCACCACCGCCGCTATCACCGCGCGGCGCCCCCCTGCAGCTGTTACCGCCGCCGCCGAACCCTAGCAAGAAAAAAGATAAGAGGGAGGAAATAGGAGGGGATGAAGTGGAGCAGGAGATGGAGGGAGGGGGAGGAGGAGACGTATCTGCCGGGATGTGCCATCGCTGGCTTATCCCGCCCATCGAGGAAGAGAGAAGCACAACGCCTTCCACAGGGGGGAGAGAGGGTGTCGAGCCTGCACGCACGGGCTTCGAGGAGGAAGAGGAGCACGTCACCGACGATGGTCGCCGCCATCGCGCCACCACGGCCATCTCCACCTCCCCGACCCTTCTCTTCCCCGTCGGCGGCGTCCGTGGCCCGTACCTGCGCCAGATCTAGAGAGGAAGGGAGGCGGCGAGGAGGTGAGGGAGAGGGCGACGGGGTTGTGCCGCGCGCGTGGCACCGGAGAAATGCGGGGGGGGGGGTGGCGGTAGCGAGAGAGCGAGGGAGGGAGATCGGCGGCGACGGGGGATGAGAGCGGGGCGCGGGGGAGGAGGAGAGGGGGCGAAATGGGGCGGCGGGGGGAGGGGACCGAGGGCTTAGCGGTTAGGGGTTCGGCCGTTCGGGGACCACGGGGGGAAGGGGTATTAGGTGGGTGTTGGGGTGGTGGGAGGGGGTTTTCGCAAAAGTGGTCAGGGGGGTGTTTGCAAGACGACATCAAAAACGAATTTTCGCTTCTTCGAGTGGAAATAAATTTAGTTGAAGGGTTTATTTGCAAAATATATGAACGTGGGTGCTGTGTAATCTGGACGCGGTGGACTGTTTCGCGATTCGTATCAAACCGGAGGGTTTTTTCGCAAAATATTCCAAAGCAACGGCGGAGCGCCACGTACACCCCCAAAGCGCTCCCGTGCGAGCAAAGTCGAGTAGACTTTAAGAAAAGAGATAAGAACTAAGAAGATGAACAAAGTGAAACTCTTCATAAGTATATATACCCAACTGTTCATTCTTGGATAAAGTATCGAATAACTAACAACAAATTAGCAAAGATACGTGACAATAATATATTTTTCCACTTAACAACATAAAGGATCTATCTCGTGAACAGAGGTATTATATATAGCTACATTTGAATCTCTAATGAGTTTAAATGAAGAAAATCAGTAAACTGCAGAATATGGTCAATGCCTATAGTTCTGAGAAGATTGAAGCCACTAGTATTAGATATTCTGAATTATAACTGTGTTGAGCTATTAGAAACTTTGACTCATCACCCATGGAACATGCTGATAACTGATAGTGAGCAAATTATAAAAAATTGCCATTGAAAATTCAGGTAACTGAAGTCCATTGCTGAAGCATTGTTCACAATACCAATTGATGAGCAACATTTTGCCACTTTGAATGGTACGATTTTCCTTGCCACTAACTTTAAAAATTAGCAAACATCAGCTTGGAGGGTGCTACAAAATACCTAATCAATATTCTGCATTGAGTTTAGACAATATGATGTTCAGTTGGTTTCAGGCACACTATATTGTTGTACGCCGAAGAAGGCTGCAGCCAAGAGACAGGGTGCGCCGGGGTGGATTTGGAGCGATTCTCTTTCTCGGGTTCGAGTGAAGACAACGCCTGCCGATCTTTTTGACCGGTGGCGGTTCGTCGGGGGAGCATCGGCGGGCGATGAGGGCAGTGTCGCGGTGGGGCACCAGCCGGAGCGTGGCATGCGGCGATGCCTCCGTCGTGTGAAGGAAGGAGAAGAAAATAGAGGGTGAGGAGAGAGGAGGCTGGCTGGGTGAAGCTGTGCAGGAGAGGATGGCGTAGTGCAGCCGTGCAGGTCCAGCTGGCGACGGCGGCGCTGGAGCCCCGAGCGGATGTGCAGCCTGTTGGTTTGGCTTACCAGCAGGGCTTTTCTCTCAGAACAAATCAGACATCAACCACAAGAAGATCTTTTTTTTTTTCTCGTGAACAACCCAAAGACCGCAACAAATCGGTCACCAACAACCAACAAGATTTTCTCTCGAACAACTCAAGACCAAAGACCAAAGAACCAGCCAAACGATCAGGTCGGCGAAGCCAAGGGTGGAGCAACCGAGCAAACTGGGCAGCAGAGACAGAGAGGCGGAGGAAGCGACTGCCCGCCCATTCGCGAAACTTCGGAAGTGCCGAGGTTCGTCGGTTAACGGGTGAGAGGCCTGTGCCCGCGCCGACAGAACAGTCAACTTTGCGAGCTTTATCCGACGGTTGACGCGTTTACGGGCGACGTGGATCAACAAGATGCCCGTTTACCCGCTAGGATTCGTTTTAGAGTTAGAAAATATATGATGATCCCCAGCGCAGACATTAGAATGAACAAGTTTATTGTACTCTCAACAAAAACGCGTAGAGCGCGGTAGATTTTATATATGATGCAGGAAGAAACGGAGATGTAGTCACTCATGTAGACATGACGGAAGCAAATGTAAGAACGATAATATGAACAGATGCATTGTAGAGTCCAATGGAAAGCAACTTAAAACAAATACTGATGATTATTTCAATATCAAAAAGCTTCCCTTATATCAGATAAATAAATAATGACAACGTACGTATGAAAATACTTAGTCCTCATTAACTTATTCATCTTATTCAAAAAAATTGTGTAAATACAATTTATTTTGTTTGTTATATCCTTTACTATTGTATTCTCCCTATATAAAGGTAGAATCAGATACAAAGGTATCGTTGTGGCAGAGATACACCCCCAAAAGCTTGTTCATAAAAAGAAAGCAAAGCAAAAGAAGACAGGTATAACTATTTGAATTTCACTAATGGATTGATGCTTCAGCTTTTACTGAGATAGCTGCCTTTCCGAGGATAGCATCACAGCAGGAGGCTGAGTATTATACCGTACTTCATCATTAACCACAATGATTTTCATAGTTTTGGAACAATTTCAAACCCAAAACAGGAAAGTAGGATCTGGAAGCAAACAGACACTGAAGGTTGCAAATGAAGAAACTTAAAGATCTGCAGGTGTGCAATCTTTGGGTTCGTAAACAGAACCTACGAACACAATGAAGGGACCATGTTTCAGCACAGCAAGAGATGTGGTATGGAGACATCCTAGAGAGAATCCCACCAGAAAAATCTCAATCATTTATCACAGTAATGAAACCTTGTTATATAACAAATTTAACTTCAAAAACGCACATCAACAAACAAAACAAACAGATTGTGCAAAGAGCAAAAAAAAATCAGAAAATACAATTAAAACAGAGAATATAGAAAATGTATCAACTTAAAAAAATTCCCTTTTTGTTTCTCAAAAAATACATTTAAATCATTGTTGCATCTTCTTTTGTTTTCTGAATATCACTCAAATCAAAAGTAGGATGGCTGTTGCTGTTGGATACTTGGATGAGGATGACCCAAGAAAAAGCAAGAGCCTTATTCTGATTCTCCCATCTAATGTACATGTACAAGGGTATATAAAGTGGAACCAGATACAAAGGTATTCTGGTGGCTGATGGATCACCCCAAAAGGCCTACTCATAAAAAGAAACCATAAAAAATGGGGGGGGGGGTATGCGAATTTCACAAGACCCAACACAAATAAGCTTTTACTGACCTATATCAAGACAATGAAGGGACAGCTGCAGATCATAGCAAAGACTCAAAGAGATGTCTATGTGGAAAAAGTTCCAGACATATGGCTAAGTGATGGAAGAATTTTGGCAATAGTCCTGTGTCTATGCATGTTCACAAGGGAAGTTGGCTGCTTGCTCACATTTCATATGCATGCATTCCTATCCATTACAGCGGTAAACACTAAACACTCGACAAAATTCAGCAAAGGAACCCACAAGCAGCAACTTGGTAAACAAAGGTAACACCTAGAGTGAAACTTGTAACATGTATATATATGGACACATCTTTGTTTGACCATTATTCTTTGGAATATTCCTAATCAACAAAACTTGTTATCGTAACTCAACAGGAGCTATGTGCTAAATATTGCATGCAAGGTTAATTCAAATCTGCCCACACCAGCATTTTGGACTATAAATAAAACCAAAGAGATGTTCTATAGGATGCAAATGAATCCAAAAAGAGAGATGTAACATGTGGATACAAACTCTAGCTAAAGGTTTGCATGTATCGTCATTAATGCAACCAACACAAGAAATCCATAAAAGTGAAATAATATATCAACACAACCCAGATTATAGCTTCTAATGTCAATAAGTAACTTAGGTGCACTGCTAAATTCCAATAAGCAACTTAAAGAGCTATTCACCATCCAAACACTACCAAGCAGAACATTCTAGCACAAAGAACAACTTAGGCACATTGCCAAATTCGAATCATTACCGAGACAAAATCTGGCACAGCTACATACTCTAAAAACCCAGAAACAACTAGCAAATCATCTGGCAATTAGGTTTAACCACCAGAAATAGATATAGCCTACTGTAAGTATCATGGCAGGATAAAAAAAACATGTGCGTTCGAAATCCACAAAACTCAAACGAAAAGTTAACAACACGCAAAAGAAAGCTTATCAGTTACAGCATGTGCACATATGACAATTGCAAGTTCAACGAACAAGTTAAGCTGTGAATCTACACGCTACTGAGCAGATGAAGAATATTCTAGCACAATGAGCAAACTAACTTCAGTTCCCATTATCACCAACACACAGCTACTTTAACCTACAAACAAGGTTCACCACCAATTCGATCTTCTAACTAGTAAATCTTCTGTTCTATCACTAGAAACAACCCGCCATGAATATCAGTTGTGCACAGCATGGATAAGCAACACTAAAGCAATTGCAAGATTATTTTCTTCCCATGGTCTAACCTTATCATCCAAGTTTGCCCCCATTTTCTTAACTCTTCTCAGTGAAAACAGGCGGAATTAGGCAATCAGACCCGGAGAATCTGAAGCTTATTGGCAAATGCAATAGCAACCCAGTCAGGCTGGGTTGCTGACCACTGCAGCTGCTCAATCTCTGCCCCTGCTGTATATGCCAAAATGGGATCAAGACCGCCCTCTGCTGCTGCAGCTGCTGCAGTGTTACCATTTCCATTGTTGCTGCCGTTGTTCCCAGTGCCCATCGATGATAGGTCCCATATCAGCGCTTGCATGTCATCCCCGGCTGTGCAGATGTGGCAAGAAGAGTGTGGCGCCCATGCGATGGCATTGACAGGTGCATGGTGACGGTGCAGCTCTACCACTGGCAGTGTCGGGTAGCGGATATCAAGCACAACCACCTTGGGACTGTCCATGATGATGGTGGCCATGTACCTCGGGTCTTGCTTGTTCCAGCCCAGCCTGACGAGCGGTGCCGGTGATGCAGCTCCACCATCTCCAGCTCCCGAATTAGAGCCACCGCCACCACCACCTGAACCAGATTCGTAGATGATTGTGGAATGCTCCTTGTCCCGGAGGTCAAAGACACGGACAGACCCGTCAGCGGAGACGGAGGCGAAGACCCCCGCGCCTCCCCAGGCGATGTCATAGACCTCCTTGTCGTGGGCGATGAGCTGAGTGTCGACTGCCTCGCGCTCGACGTCCCAGATTGTGCAGGTGGTATCGATGGAGGAGGTGCCGATGCGGCGCGGGTCGGCATCGTTCCAGTCGAAGGAGGTGAGCGGGCCGCAGTAGTCGCTGTTGCGGTTTCCGTTGAGCTCGCAGCGGAGCTCGACGCCCGGCTGCGGGGCGCCGTTGCAGCGGACGGAGCCGGAGTTGCTGTTGTTGTTGGCGGCGTCGTCGGCGTCGTCGGCGGACGGGATGCGCCAGATGCGAAGGTGGTCGGCGGAGGTGGCGAGGAGGTCGGGGCGGATCGCGTGCGGGTCCGGGATGAACATGGTCTTGGTTGGCGGGTACTGGTGGTCGAAGGCGAGGACGGGGGCGATGTCGCCCGAGGCCTCGTCGAGCTGGACGACCTCGACACGGTTGGGGACCTGCTCGAGGAGGCTGGCGATGGCGAGGCGGTACTTCTTGTCGCGGCGCACGCTCCAGTTCATGGCGTAGATGTGCCAGCCGGCCTCGTAGGTGTAGATCTCGGACCGCTTGGCCTCCCCGACGCCGCCGCCGCCGCCGCCGCCGCCGCGGCTGCCACCGCCGTTGCCCTGCTCCTGATCCGCCCACGCGTCGCCGTCACCGACCCCGCCCATGGCGCCCCCGACTTCGCCTTCAACGCGGCGCCGCCGCCCGCTAACACTACGGAGGAAGGGAATCGAGGTGGATAGGGCAAGGCTTGCGGATTTGGGGGGTTTCAATCCAGGGAAGGAGAGAGTCGAGTCGACTAGACTACTGATGTGGTGGGGAAGGGGATTGATTGATTGTGGTGTGTAGGCGGCGCCGCGGCGGTCGTGGTTTTCTTGCGCTACTTACTGTGGGCCTTTGCGCTTTTGGTAAAAATGAAAGAGTGAGGAGAAGCGAGATGGCCCAACTAACTATTGGGTTTTCACCTTCAACCCACCACTTAGCCCATTAAGTGTGATTTCAGTGATTTTTTATGATTTTTCAAAAAAGATATGAAAGGTTTGCAAAATTCGCCGTTTGAAAAAGGCGGTTGTAGCCAACCGCCTTTTCAAATGGGGCTACCGCCATTTCAAACGGCGGCACCTGTCGTCAATGGTAGGTGGCGGCGCTGACCTACAATGGCTCAAGCCAATTCAACTGTCATTTCATACGGTGGTAGGGTGTCAGCCCTATGCCGTGGAGATGCTGCAATTAAGGCATCTCGGTGCTGATGCTTTCAACATACCCACGACGCACCGACGTCTTCAGCCCACTAACGGCCCATGTGAATTCTCACCAGCATCTCATCTACCCGCGCGTTGTTCCTCCTTTTCTCCCCCTGCAGATAGGAGGAGGGGAAGAGTAGCTCCCAATCCGGAGAGACAAAAATCTTGTTCATCCTTTCTGAGTGTAGGGTGAAAAGACGACCATGAAGATGAAGCTCTAGGAGCTCGAGGTCTATAAGTGACGGAAACGACCTGTCATCCGACTAGAAAGACGATAAGCTGCTTATCAAGATGCACTAAATCATCTTGTAGTTCCGAAGTGTCACGGTCAGGATGCTTGCTTTTCCTTATGCCCTTGTTCTTGGCACACCCACTCCTAGTCCTAGCCATGTCTGGCGATGCATCCTGACTCCTGAAGGTGCCTGGGCTCTTGGCTACCGCAAAGGGCACGGATGGAACAGAGTCGTAGTGTTGGTTGTTTCGTTTGTTTCTTTTTCTAAATTAAATAGAAGCACTGCTATGTCGCATAAGAAGAAGCAACAATCTTACTATTAATTGGAGGATCCTTTTGAGGCCTCCAGGTGATGCCACCTAGAATCCTAGATGGACAACTAAAAAATAGAGAAATCTTTTAAATTCTCACAAAAATCATAAACATCTAGTCATCAATTCAACATCTCTAATCATGATAGTCATTGGATCTGTTATCTTTCTATTAAATTACCCACTCTGCCATTATGAAAATAGACCAATGTAACCCCTAAATATGTATCTAAATTACCCACACATGCCATCATAAAAAATATTGTAAATTAACCTTAATTTTCATGTAAATTATCCACATACATTATAAAAAATAATGTAAATTAACCCTTAATTTTCAAGTAAATTACCCACATACATTATAAAAAATAATGTAAATTAACCCTTAATTTTCAAGTAAATTACCCACTTATGCTACTATAAAAACAATATCAAATAACCCTCTAATTTGCATATAAATTATCCATTTATGTGCTTATTAAATTTAAAATAACCCCTAAATCTGAATCTAAATCATATAGTTATAATAAGATCTTAAAGTGCATCGATATAAAATTTTAAATTACCTTTTCTATAATTATTAATATATTATTTATATTTTTCTCAAAAATATATTATTTATGTTATTAAGTATATAAAACTCATAATGTGTGTGGTCATATACTCATATATTCATGAATCAGATACAGATAAGAATACCAAATTTTATGTTGTTCATAGCTTAAAATATAGTGTTCAATTAGCTACAAATGAAACACATATGGAGGTGCTATGCTAAGGGAAAAAATATTACTAACTAGACCTATTACAATTGTTAGATAGAATATGTAATAATGAACGAGAGTATGATATAGATAATTATAATTAAAAATAAAGAAATCTTTTAAATTCTCACAAAAATCAGAAACATCCAGCCATCAATTCAACATCTCTAATCATGATAGTCATTGGATCTGTTATCTTTCTAATAAATTACCCACCTCTTCCATTATGAAAATAGACCAATGTAACCCCTAAATATGTATCTAAATTACCCACACATGCCATTATAAAAAATATTGTAAATTAACCTTAATTTTCATGTAAATTATCCACATATGCCATTATAAAAAATAATGTAAATTAAACCTTAATTTTCATGTAAATTACCCACTTATGCTACTATAAAATTAATATCAAATAACCCTCTAAATTTGCATATAAATTATCCACTTATGTGCTTATTAAATTTTAAATAACCCCTAAATCTGAATCTAAATCATATAGTTATAATAAGATCTTAAAGTGCATCAATATAAAATTTTAAATTACCTTTTCTATAATTATTGATATATTATTTATATTTTTCTCAAAAATATATTATTTATATTTTTCTCAAAATATATTATTTATGTTATTAATTATATAAAACTCATAATGTGTGTGGTTATATACTCGTATATTCATGAATCAGATACAGATAAGAATACCAAATTTTATGTTGTTCATAGCTTAAAATATAGTGTTCAATTAGCTACAAATGAAACACACATGGAGGTGCTATGCTAAGCGAAAAAATTATTACCAACTAGACCTATTACAATTGTTAGATAGAATATGTAATAATGAATGAGGGTATGAGATAGATAATTATAATTTTTAGTTAGTTCTAACCCGTGCGGTGGCACGGGTTGATGGACTAGTGGTAGAAGCACACACCACCACATGAACAAACCCATGAACAGGAACAAACGCATTCGACACAACACACCACCATCCACACCCATATGGGAGAGAAGACCGTAACAAGCCGCCGACACCTGCGCCGTCGTCACCGACGTTGTGCCACACGGATGCGTGCGCACTATTCGTGCCGGCCGTCGCACATTGAGCTCCTGACAGCACTGCTGGATGGATTGTTGGCTGTCAGAAATTTTTCGGGCGGGGTAGATGTCGTCATTTGGATCTTAGCAGTGGTCAGAGTTTCACTTTTTCTATAAGATCTGATCGATAGTGGACGAGAAAGATTTGTTCAACAAAAGTATATTATAGACTTTGAGCCAGAGACTGTCCAAAGGGCATACGTAGATCAAGACTAACTGAGAGAGACGCCGTGATGTCCGTGGGAAATCTCCAGTTTCCAGTGAAGAAAGGGGTCAGGTTCTTTCAGGAACGCGTCTCGCACTGCATAATGCACATGCGAATCATCTCCTAGCAAAGACAGGCACAAGAGCATCAGGTTCGATTTGAAAATTTATCCTGTGACACTCAGCTTGGTGCCTTAATGCCTTTGGTAGGTCGGACATCAAACTGAAGAACAAGAACAACTAACTGTTCGCCGCAAACAACTGGAACAGACGCAAGTAATTTTAAAGCTTCCAAACGCAAACAAGAAAGGATAATTTTTTAATATTAACCTTTTTTAAAAATTATTTTTAAAAATAACCCCAGGGGAACTTTTTTTGCACTGGGTGACCCTTTTGCCGCGCCCGCGCGCGCGCGCGCGGCAGCCCCCGCCACGCCGGCCGGCCGCGGCGCGCGCGCCGGCGTGGGCCCGGTCCCCGCCGCGCCACATGCGGCGGCGCGGCGAGGCCGCCGCGCCACCGCGCCCGGCGCGGCAGGCCGGGTCAAGAGGGCCCGCGCGGCCCCCTTCTTCCTCCTCCTCTCCCTTCTTCCTCCTCCGCCCGAGCCGCCCGCCGCGCCCCTTGCCGCCGCCCCCGCCGCCCCCCCCCCCCCCATTCCGGCCGGATTTGGGGTGGAAAAAAGTGGGGGGATTTGTTCCCCGCGTCGTTGTGAAGGTATTGACCTACTTCTCTCCCTCTTTTACCGTTGCATTGTGTAGATCGGAGTAGATGTTTGTGACCTAGGGTTAGGTATAGAAATTTGAAATTTAGACGAAATGCAATTAGTTTTAATGGAAATGATGATTAGTTCATACGCAGTAGTTTCTCCTCGCCCGTGTTATTGACGTGTAGAACTTGTTGCATGAATCGATTTAATGATATTATTGATGTCAAATGTTTAGGGTAGTTGATAATGGGTGTAGCTATTATATGGATGCACGTTTATTAGGGGTAATACCTAACAATTTTGTTGAATACCTAACAATTTTATTAGGGGTAATCTGCACGTGTATATATATAACAAATCGAGATGGATATAATTTTTGTTGAACACAATTCTAATTTTTCATGTATATTTTTAATAAATATCTATTTTAGTACTATATAGTTATTAAACAAGTTATAAATTTTGTAGATGGACCGTTTAGTTCGCATGTTTCATGGTGGCGTAGTTAAAGAAAATGGAGAGTTTGAGAATATGACAGAGTTGGTAGAAACATTTGATGGTCCGCCAAGCTTTAAGGATGTAGTTGATTGTGCAATGGTCAACTATGGAGTTGGAATGCATGAGTTGTCATTTAGAGGTCGTTTTGATTGTGGGAAGGCTAGAGCTCATTATGTGTTGATGAGCTTGTCTAGTGAAGAAAATTGGAATCGGTATAAGAAGGTAGTTGGTCAAGCTAATGTGTCATGTCTGGAGGTTGTGGTAGATATTACTCGTGGGCCTAGTGGTAATGTTTACATGAATGAGGAAGTGCCGTTTGAGGCTCTCAAAGGTACACAAGAGTCTACAATTTTGGAGGAGGACTTTGGTTGTAGGGAACCTAGTCGGGATGTTGGGATGGTGAATGATGATTTTCCCAATGATTATTTTGAGCGGGAGGAAGAAACCATGGACGATGATGATATATCTGACAGCTCTGAAGAAGGTGATTCTGATGACGAGTCCGATGAGTAGCATGCGGAAGAGCAAAATGATGCCAATGCACATGCGGCTGAAGCACTCCTTGGTTTAAGTGAGGTTAACTTGGATGGTGTTCAGCATGATTATGTTGCAGGACCCTCGGTGAACCATACAACCTTTGAAAGGGAAGTGCACATAAGTAGGCCGCTAGTGAACACCACTAGAAATGGTGAAAGTGAAGAACACGTGCCTAGGTTCCCGGACAACACTAGAATTGGTGATAGTACTGAACACTACACCCAAGCTCAGTACCAATTTGGAATCCCTTCTGTTCGCAATGACAGAGACTTGAGTAGGATCGATAGAGCCATTTGTGATTCTACTAGGTTGTTCGCAGAAGGAATAATTTTTACCAGGGAGCCTGAGATACATGAGAAAATGATTTTTGACTCCCTGGATGAACTTAAGTTTTTCTTGTCCGACTATGCAATGAAGCATTATAGGCCTTTCACCGTGGTCCATTCGGACAGAATCTTAGGTATGAAGTAATGTGCAAACAAGGGTGCATGTGGCGTGTATGGGCACGACCGCAGAGAGGGACAGGGAAATGGAAGATTACAAAGGTTGTGGGACCTCACACATGCTCTGGCCGAGTCGGGTGAAGGGAGTTCACGCACAATTGACTGCAAGTTACATTGGAAGGTGTATCTTAGGCGTTGTTCGTGAGAATAGTGAGGTGACGGCCAGCAATTTGATATAGCAGATATTGATGTTTGCTGGATATCGTGTGAAGTATTCTAAGGCATGGCGGGCTAAACAACATGCAATTGCCTTGCTATGGGGCGATTGGAAAGAGTCATATGCAAAAATTCCATGGGTCTTGAGAGCCATGAACCACTTCAATCCCGGGGTTAAATGGTTCCCTTACATGACCGGTTCTCGTGTTCTCGACGGTGGTGTTTTGAAGCCCGTCCTTCTACGTGTTTTTTGGTGCTTTCCACAATGTAAAGTGGCTTTCCAACACCGTCGTCCAGGTGATACTTGTAGACGGAACCTTCTTGATCGGCAAGTACGGAGGTACACTCATGATGGCAGCTTGCCGTAGATCCCGAACAAGCAACTTGTGCCTTTAGGTTATGCCTTGGCGGAGAGTGAGAATGACGACATTTGGTCATGGTTCATGAGGCTCCTTCGCATTAACGTACTTGGTCCAACGCGACGGGTATGTATGATCTCGGATCGGCACCATGGTCTCATCAAATGTGCGAGCGACCACCGGATGGGTATCCACCACTTGTTCATCGGTGGTGCATTAGGCACTTTGCCGCCAATTTATGGCGTCGTCAAAAGAAAAAGGAGGTAATAGGACGCTTGAAGTTGTCGGCATCGGTACATACGTAAGACCAATTTAAGGAACTGCACAAGGACTTAGTTAAGAACTTGAATGAGGAAGCTAAAGATTGGTTGGAGTATGAAATGGAGGATAAGGACAAATGGGCTCAAGCATATGATGCCGGGGGTATGCGTTGGGGTATCATGACAACAAACTATTCTGAAAGTTACAACAACATATTTAGAGGAATAAGAAGTAGACCCGTGGCGGGATCATTGAATACTCATTTGAAAAATGCAATGAATACTTTGTGAAAAGATGGCGGATTGCACGTGATTTGTTGGATAATGGGGGTAGAATTGGATCCTTTGCAGATGAGATAATGTATAAAGCTGGTTTAAGATCTGTGAACCAACATGCAGAAGCATATGGTCCGGACGTAATGATTTATTCTATTCGAGGTTCCTCTACTACTAATGTTGGAGGGGAGAGTCATGGCGGTCGACACTATAGGGTGGACCTCCCGGCCGTACTTGCACCCGTAACGGTCCTCAATTGTTGCATCTTCCTTGTTCTCACTTGATGACAACCTTGCATCGCTAGAGGTCTAGACTATGAAAATGCCATGTACTTGTCTCCTTTGTTCTATAGAGAACACACCATTAAGATTTGGGAATCCAGTTTTGAGCCGTACCTTGATCCGTCACAATGGCCTGAATATGATGGCCCAGAGTACGTGCCACTGCCGTCTTTGAAGAAATTGAAAAAGGGTAGAGGCAAAAGAAGCGTTTGAAAGGGGACATGGACGCGTGTCAAGGAAGGTTTACCGCTGATTATGATATGGGTGATTTTGAAGCTGATGCGGAGAAGATGACGTATCTTTGCTCAAAATGTCACAAAGAAATTAAAAACTGCACGTGTCGGAAAAGAAAATCGAAGGGCAAGAAAAAAGCAACGGGGACAAATAGAAGGATGGGTGGTTCCAACTCGAGGGTAGGTGTCATGGTAGTACGTTAGTAGGTGAAAAATTATGAAATTTTGGATGCAAGTTAAATAAATTTATATTTTTATATACTTACCTTTAATTTTTAATTATTGTTACTAACTACAAGTAAATTTTTTCAGGATGGCGCACCCAGTGTACCCGCTCCTTGAGGCTGCATATGATGGCAGCCATCGTGCACACCTTCTGGCCGACCTTCACGAGGTATTTACAAAAGCCTGAACTTAAGATCCAAATTTATTAGTTATTGTAACTCCTAGTTGTGTTTAATATGTGAGCTAAGCATATTTCTTGCATTTTGAGGACTAGGCATTGCTAATGTTGTAATTATTGAATTTTATTGTTTTTCAGGACTTGAACCCGTTGAGGGTGCGAGAGCACTTTCCACTTCCTTGGGACGAGAGATACGCCCCGTACTTGGCTAGAGCGGGGTTCTTGGACATTGCTTTGGTCGTGGTTCGTGGGTTGCTCGTGATGGACGGGCCGTTGTTGTCGGCCTTGGTGGATCGATGGCGTCCGGAGACCCACTCTTTCCACCTACCGTGCGGAGAGATGACAAAGTGACCCCGCAGGATACCGCCATGATCCTTGGTCTTCCACTTGAGGGGCCGGGCAAAGTGAGTGGGATCATTCGAGGCCGGTTGGCGAGACAAGCTTGAGTTGCACATTGGGGTGAGACCACCGGATGCCGATGAGGGGGATGCGTCGAAGAAGACCTCCGGAGTGAACACAGCTTGGTTGAGGCAAGCACTTCACCGTTTGCCCCCGGGGAGCTCCTCGGCCGTTGTAGAGAGGCACGCACGTGTGTGGCTTTGGCACTTTGTTGCCACGTTCGCTACCGCATGCCGCGGTAACACCGTTTCTTGGATGGTTCTCGCCACTTTTGGGTCGGGATTGGGACAACATCCGTGGCTACGGCTTGGGGTTCGGCGGTTTTGGCATGGCCGTATAGGCAGCTATGTGATGCTTGTAGGCGGAGTGGACGGGACGCCAACCTTGGTGGATGCGCTTACCTCCTGCAGATTTGGGTTTGGGAGCGTCTTCCAAGAGGGCCGACCACACCGTGGGCCGCTTGAGGTACATACAAATCTTTTGTTATTTATTCATGCGTACTTATATTCATGAATTATTAATCTTTCAAATTTTGGTTATATTTTGCGTGCTTGGAATCGGAAGATTCTCGACCCACTTTTGCGTTTGTGTGGAAGACAGGCGACAACGGTACGTGGTCCTCCGGGGAAGGAGGTACAAGTTCTACACAAACGAGTTGGACTCGTCTTACTCGTGCACGTGTACAAGCCCATGTCCACTAGTTCGTGTTCAATTTGTAAATTTTGTGTCATCACATTTTCTCTAAACATGTTGTATGTTTGTAGGTTGAGTGGCTACCGTACGACCGCGACTTTCCTCAAGCACGTCCAGCTTCTCACCCATGTGTTACAGAGACAGGCTTCTGTGGAGGTCGACAGTGCCACTCATCATCTACTATGTTGTCGAGTGGCATTTGCCAAACAGGGTGCTACGCCGCTTGGGAGGCTTCGGCCTTCGCCTCCCGAGCACACGTCCACCGTTCCGGCCTTGCATAAGTAAGAAACCAACTTGATGCATTTTTCATTATTCTCATATGGCATAAGTTGGTTTGTAAATAATGTGACAAGCAATTTTGTCATTTCGGGGTGAACAGCAAAAAAGATACAAGGAGAATGATTGGACGGTGAAGCATGCTAGGTACTTGGACATTTGGAACAATCGGCAGAGGATGGATCATCAAGATGGCCCTGCTTGGCGTCCTGGACCACATAGAGAGTACATGAGGTGGTACCATACCTTTACAAGAACCAAGATCAAGCCAGCTTTGACGGATGAGCACATTGAAGATGCCCCCTCAGACTCCGACGACGACATAGCGGATGAGTACGACATCCTGACACGTGTGGGCACACAGCCAAAGCGAGCACCTTTGCACGATTACTTGGTAAATTTATCCCAAGCCAATGTTGTTTAATCACTTCGGTTTCTAATAATTTGTATCTATAATAAGATTTTTTTGTAGGGACAACAACTTGCAAGGTGTTGTAATATTTGAGCTACTATTTCGTTTACATCATGTTAGTGTTATATTGTTCCAAGAAAACTACATCCTGAATGTGTTGTAATAATGGAACTATTATTCCTAAATTTTTTAATTTTCTAATCTCCTGCTCCATTAATAAATCTGCATGCAACACAACCAAACACATTTTTTCATTGAAAAAATTGTTCAATACAACACATACAACTGATTCTTAAGGACCATTCATCATCAACTACATCACATAACAAAGTGTTCACTTAACACAAAACTACCAAACACACTAGTTCATTGAAAAAATATTACAATGCAACACATGCAACTGACACTTGACCACCATTCATCATCCTCCCACAATCCTCTTACCTTTTCCGTCGGCCTCCGCCTTTCTAGCCGCTTCATCCCTCGACCTATCCCCGGACCTATCCATCAATGCCTTCCACTCCTCTTCCTTTTTCCTCTTCTTCTCACTATTCTCCTTTGGCAACAATCGGACGTATCCCCCGTTCTAAGAACTTCTCCCCGTTACAACGCCAATATGCCACAACTTTCTCGTAGTTGGCGTAACCAACTACAAATTCTAGCTCCACTCCAGTTTCACGAACCATCTCATCACAAATTGGACCACTTAGATCCTCCTCTTCCGGTAAGGGCACACCATATTTTGCTCTTATCTTGTTTTTAATAGATTCAGTTTTAAACCTCCTTCCAGGTTCAGAAGTTCGTCCTAACTCTAACATTAACTCACGACGACCAAGAAATTGCTCCCAATCACAAGTCCGCCCCTCCTGCAAAATATAAGACCGTATCATACAAAGTTAAATCAAAATGAGGACAACCACAACGGTAGTGCTACCTAAATCAAAGAAGTTCACATCGTGCTCACCCAAAAGTCTCCATATGCATTGCCACAAAACATTCCAAAACCGAGCTCAGATGGCACAACACTTTCCGTGGCTACTATGCCACACTTGCACCGTGAAGGTGGATAGCTAAGGCAAGGCCAAGCCTTCGTCCCGGACTCGAACTCTTTCACTTCAGATTCAGTTGGCCACTCCGATCTTGGTCCATATATGTATTCATTGAAGTCACACCTAAGCCACCCACTCTGAAATGCAGAACAACCATTAATAGCAATGAGTCATGGACATTTATAAAACTTAAATGATAACAAGGATATGCTTTTTACTTACAACAGTCTTTAGGGAGCAACGAAAGAATGGTGTAAACTTATTTGGGGCCTCAATGTTTGGTCGTTGAAGATACGCACGCACTCCACAATCACACACTAGAGGGTTATTAACTCGCTCAATGGCGGCCAACTGCTTCTCCTCATAAGTCATCGGTGGAGGATTAGGTGGAGGAGGAACCCATCGTTGAAACTCATGATATGGCTTCAAGACATGACTCGCATACGGGAAGAGACGTATCCTAGGATCAAACTTGTCGGGCCCGTCTATCCACTGCAAGAAATAACAAGGAGCCGCCGGGGGTGGTGCTTCCCTAATCCAACAACAAGAGAATGCTCTACCCGCACCATGGCACACCTAGATCGTTTCACATAAGCCGGCACACCACATAAACAATTGGGTACAGGGAGAGCTCGAGGCACAGGACCGTTTTCATCCCACTCTTCGGGAAAACTTCCTTTACCCCTAATAATGGCACAGTAACGTGGGTTTTGGTGGCTCATGTCTACTAATCCTGCAACCAATGATATCAAAATGAACAATCACTTTCAACATATTTGCAACATTGTATTAATCATGTGGTAAAGCAAACCTACACTAAAGCATGTAGTAAAGAAACGTATTTTCAACATATCAATAGATGGCACATTGTCTAATGAAACTTCCTAAACCATAACTTTCAACACACCCAACATCTAACACATCACAATTTCAAATTATTGTCAAACCCTAGCTCACCTATACATGCAAAATATGGCAAAATTACGTGCTAAAACTGAGATTAAATAAGGGCAATACCTTCCAAGGATACAGGGATCGATTTCCCACACAATCCACGCCACAAATCGTAGGATAGAAGGGGGGCGGCGGCGGCGCGCGCGCGTGCGCGCGGGCGGCTCGGCCGGGAGAAGAAAGGGAGAGGAGGAGGAGGAAGAAGGGGGCCGCGCGGGCCCTCTTGACCCGGCGCCGCCACGCCGGGCGCGGCGGCCCCCGCCGCGCGCCGCATGTGGCGCGGCAAGCCCGGGCCCACGCCGGCGCGCGCGCGCGCGGGCGGCCGCCGGGGGGCCGTGGCGGGCGCGCGCGCGCGCGCATGTGGCGCGGCGGCGGGCGCCGCGTCGCGCGCGCGCGCGCGCGGCCAAAAGGGTCACCCGGTGCAAAAAAATATTGCCCAGGGGTTATTTTTAAAAATAATTTTTAAAAAAGGTTAATATTAAAAAATTATCCAACAAGAAAGCATGCGTCAGCTCGAGAACGAGATATCAGTACAATGCATTTCCACTAGCAAAAGATGTTAATATACAATACCTCCACATCCCTCCCGGACGTGGAGCGCATGATGCTCATAGGCGGCAATCACATGTAATCGATCAGTGCGCTCTAGTTACAGAAAGCTGAGCTGCAGCCTGCAGGAGGAGTCGCAAATCAGAGACAGAGATGGATCGGAGTCAAATCTAAATCTAATACGGCTTGAGGTAGTCGAAGAGATGGTCCCGGAAGGACGTCGTGTCCGCCGTCGGCGACCCAACGGGTGACCTGTTGTACGCGGCGGCGGCGGCGGGCTGGTGATGGTCCCTCGAGCTGTGCTGACCCTCGGCCGCCGCAGTAGTCGCCGGCAGCTTGATGAGCTTCGTCCCCTTGTCGGTCTCCATCTGCAGCGCCCTCATCTGCCGCCGGCGCCGCTGCTGGTGCTGGTGCTGCTGCCGCCTCTGCTCCCGCCGCTTGTTCACGTACTCCTCGTGGATGAACGTCTCGATCATCTTCACACGCTTGCTAAGCTAGCTGCTCTGCAACTGCAATTCCTACCAGCAGCCTAACGCTTGCCCCCAACTATATGCTTCAGTAAGCTACTCTAGCTACTTGTACTACGAGCTCCCAAGATCTGGATGATGTTAACACTTGACAGAGAGGATCACTACAAGTCTACAACTGATCTGAACTGAAGAACACTGATACTAGTAAGCAAGGAAAAGTGGTGCTCGTGTTTGTTGTGCCGAGCTAGAGCTTAGCTCCCGCATCTTTATAGGCCACCAACCAAGTCAGGTCAATTATTCGTGTGCCCAGACACTTGTCTAGCTTACACATGGCCAGCAGCTGCTGCTTGCTAGCCAGCTTGACATCGGTGTATATAAACAAAATGCATCGGTGTATATACACTTATATACAGACATGTGATGCACTGATGCAACTTTAGTCTTATTGTTTGTCTTAAAGACTCAGACTGGAATCAGATCCCTGCTCCCACTCGGCCTAATCCGCTAGAGCGAGCAAAGACTTGACTAATGCTCGAGAAGATGATTATTACCATGGGTGGTGATGCGTCTGAGCACACTGGATTGCAGAAACTAACCAGGCGTGCTGCTCGAGGGCACAGTGAGCAGAGGGGGCGGTGCCGGTGCCGGCCCAGGTGGCCGCCCTCCCGGTGCCGCGGCATCCGAGCATCTGACAGACGGAATAAACTACCGGGAGATGGGGGTGGGGCAGGCTTTCGGTTGAAACCGCACTGGGAAAACTGTGGCAAATCGAAGCGGCACATCCATATCCCGGTGATCTGTTCTGTTGTCATGTGCACTAGTAGAGCTAAAGCGTCAGAACGGAAAGAAAACGGCATAGCATCTGGAAAAATGGCGAATCGGGTCAGGTTTCGATTTGCATCGCGGATAGGAAAACGGGGCCAAAATGGCGATTATGCTTGGATGCCACTGATCGATGATCAAGTCCGACGGAGGTTGAATTCAGGTGGTACTGTGGCATCCGAGCAAAATCAGTCATGTTCTTTTTTTTTGAGTAATGTTCAAGACGGAGAAACACATGAGATACCAACGTACCGTCCATGTGACCATGTCGGGCCACGCAGCACTCACTAGTCACTGCAGGCCCGCAGCAGGGTGGAAAAAGAGACACGTGCGTCTGGATCTGGTATTGCAAGCAATCCGATTTCAACTCATGCAAGGTCTTGTTTAGATGTCAGAAAAATTTATCGTTTTAACGCACTGTAGCGAAAGTAAATTTCGGTTTTTGGTAAATATTGTCCTACCATGGTTTAACTAGACTCAAAAGATTCGTGTCGCAAAGGCCATTACAACCGTGTAATTAGTTTTTGATTTCATCTACATTTAGTATTCCGAATATATGTCTTTTGGTGTATTTAATGTGGGGGGAGAGTGGAAGAGGAATTCTAGCAAACTAAACAAGGCCGAGTTGTGCAAAAAACTACTGTTGAAAAATTGTGATGAAGCTAAACAGTCGCTTGGTTGAAACAATTGTTAAGTTTGGTTAAAAAATTTATGTAATGCTCCTAAAGTCATGAGAAAAATGTTGATACTCCCTCCAGTTTGGTAAATGAAGTCATTTTGGACATGATTTGAGTCAAACATTGGGAATATAAATCATGAATAAATTTTAAGTCATTGAGTTTGGAAATGTGAAAACTACATGAATAAATTTTTCTTGCAAAATACTTTCATAAAATTATACATATGCTAATTTTAACAAATATTTTTATAAAAATAAGAAGTCAAAGTTGTACTTTGTAGATCGTGTCGCTGTCCTAAACGACTTCATTTACCAAACCGGAGGGAGTATGTAAATTGATGGTAAAACACTACACTCTTCACCGATCGCATGTAAATGATCATTTAAGTATTGCACGTTCAATGATATTTCAAAAGGATGATCGAAAAAATTGAACACCTCGTCATTTCATCAGAGGGCAAAATTCTCAACATATGGTTTACATGCCCGACTAAGGTAGCGCACGTTGTAACCTTAAACGTGGGGGCGGTAGTTCAATTCGATTTTGTAGCGAGAGGAGGAGGATTTCGGAACGAAGAATGAAGGGTACCATGACTAGTGACAGCTTGGTAATTTTGATGACAACTTGAACTCCACATCCCCTAAAAACAAGGGAATATGTACTGTGTTATTTATTTCAACTGAGGGAAAGCAAAGCTGCTTCACTTCGGTACCCTTATTGTTCATCCACATCCCAGTTATGTTTGATCAAGATCAAGTCACACGAGCCCTTGTTTTACGAGTCTCTTGGTGGGTTTGTTACAAGTTTGCAACAACCGATGTGCTTTCGGCGTCTTTTACTCCGTACAATCGTTGATCATATAACACCTTTTTTGCGGTCTCCACATCTGTGGGAGTCTTATGTTGGTGGAGACTGTGGTTCTTGAGTTCAGATTTGGTGCTATTCAACGGCAATGGGGTTTTCTGAAGCAGTGGACGGTGCTGGATGCAAGGAAGGCGAAGAGTAGAGACTAGCGATCCGATCGTTTGGGCCGTGGGCGATGGTACGCGCTCGATTTATTCCGAGAGAACAACACCGCCTTCGACCGCCGGTGACCGGTTTGTTCCGAGAGAAAAGATCTTGTTGGGCGGTACCGATAAGCCAAACGAATAGGGCGCTAGTTGCATACTTCAATGTAATTTTTACTTTATGTTATATCTCAATTTTAAAAAGTGTTAGGTACATTTTAATAAAATTTGATTCCTTATTTATAAAAATAAGGGAAAATTAATCTCATAACACTGAAAGATAGTTGTTTCCGTGAAATACCATCCAAAGTTCGCGGCTCTGTAAAATACCATTGAAAGAACGGAACGTTAAAAAAATAGCATTCTGTCACGTCCGTTGCAAATTCCATCAACACCGTCCGTAGATGTCCTCTCCAGTCGTTTACTCTTCTTCCTCGTGTTGGTTCTCGTCCTCATCCTCTTCGCGCAGCTCCCCGCCGATGGCGGCCACCACGCCGCGGCGCACGGGTATGGCCTCGTCTCGCTCTCCGAGTCCCCGAGTCTGATGTACTCGCACAGCAACTCCCACGGCGAAACCACTCCACCACGCTCCACCAAGGTGGTGGGCGGCAAGCCCCGGCCGCGCTGGCAGCGGCGTGCTGGTGGGTTAGTCTAGCTCGGCCCAGCAGATTCGACGACCCGCAACCAAGCGCCCAAGCTCACGTCCTCGGCCTCGGAGTTGGCTTTCGTCGACAGGTAGGGGTGGGCATTTTTTTACCGAAGACCGAACCGATCCGAACCGAACCCGAACCGAATTGTCGTTTTTTCGATTTTTCGGTTCGGTTTCGGTTTTTGTTTTGAGAAAGATCGGTGGTGTTCGGTGTTAGGATTGGTTTTGACCTCTTGCAAAACCGAAACACTGTAATAACTGAACAACATATCATCTGTAGGCCCTCCTGTAAATTCCCTCATGCACCTCATATCTTCAGCCCATTTAAACATCTTGGCCCAAAAGACACTGCAAATAAATATACAAAACTTGCAGCCTGACCCAAAAGGTAGAGTGATGACGAGTCCATGATTACCCACGAGCATCCGGCGTCCTCATCCCGGCCAGATCCCCTCGAGGCCTCGACCTCATGCTGATGGTGGTGGGCTGGTGGCGGTCGCCATAGGTCGCCGGCAGCGTCGCAGAGCGCATTAGGGTCGACCTCCGACCTGGATCTAGCGAATCAGAGCTCAACAAATCGAAGCCCGACGGACAGCGAGGGCGCGGGGCGACGGGCTGGTGGCCGCGCTCGGCAAGGGCGCGGGGTGACGGGCTGGTGGCGACGCTCGGCTTGGAGCAGCTCAGCGAAGTAGCAGGCTTGGCAAGGCTATAGCATGCTTGCGGAAGGGATGGTGCAAGCGAGTAAGTTCTCTTGATTTGCTTCTGCGCTTTCACGGGGACTTGGTGAAGATGACAGATGAGATTGGGAAGGGAGAAACATGAACTTCAGTTTAAAACCGAACACCGAACCGGAAAAACCGAAACCGAATGTCGTTTTTTGTTTCTGGCAAACCAATCGGTTGTCATTTCTTGGAAAACCGGATTTTTTGAACACCGAAAAACCGAACTGAATTGTCAGTTTAAACCGAATGCCCACCCCTAGACAAGCGGCCGTCCGTGTCGCCGTTGTCCGCGTCGCCACCGCAGACGCACAAGTGCACAAGGACTACAAGCCCGCAAAATTAATCAAGGAGGTTTGTCTCGTTCAGCAACCAAATTCCACGAGACCTCTAGCGGATCGTGTTGAAATATTAGGCAATTTCCAGATTAAAACCAGAATATAAATCATGATGAATTGAGCAACTAGATTAAGCATGTGTAGAAATCTCAAATCACAGATCAAAGCAACTAGTGTAAGCACGATTCGTACACTAGACAGATAAGCCAGATTGATCATGATGAACAAATAAAACCACAGCAAGATGAGAGTGTACCCAAATGCGGGGCGGTTGCCGGAGGCAACCGATGTGCCGTTATCCCCATAGTAATCGTGGGAGGACCTCAGTCAATGTAGTCGTACAAAGTCGTGCAGGAAGATGTACGTAATGTAGTCCCTCGAATAACCGCTAGGAAGTAGTCGTTTGGGAGCAGTCGCGCGGAGAGCGCTTCCCAAAAACCTTATTCACCTTCTCCCGGTGCAAGATCGCAAAGACGACGGTTCCGGAGACCTGCTCGCCCGGTCGCTGGTGCACGCCAACGATCGGGCTGGAGTCTTGGCGGCGGCGACACAACAACGAGAAGAGGCAAAATCTAACTCGTATAGATCACCTTAGGGATACCCTTACTTGGGGCCTTCCCGTGTGGTAGTCTATAATACATCCTTTTCATTAGGGGGTTGTCCATATTTATTAGGAGAAAAACTCCCAACACTCTTGTCTATTAGCAATGTGGAACTAATATATGGTGTACTCCTTCAACGCTAATGGGTCTTTGAGATTTATTCCGGATTATTTATAACAAATGAATTGCGTCTTCGAAGGGGAAGCAGAGGACACCCACCCGGAGGCGCAACTGATCTTGCAGCGGCGACAGCCCGTCGACGAGGGGAATCTTGCCTTCCCGCAAAAAAAAGATAACAAGCTCGTCGACGCTGCCGGCGGCGGCATCACTCGGAGGAGAAGCTTGTCGCCGCCCTTGCAGTTGCCTCCCTGTGCGACCCCCGACCCGGACTCGCCGATGGAGGAGAGGGGGTATAGGGAGGTGATGCTTGTCGTGGTGACTGCTGACTGGTGAGGCGCGGGAGGAGGCGCTCCTAGATCTGCTTGGCCGTCGGCTTCGGGGCAGGCTAGGGAGCGGGAGGAGAATGCTGGCGGCGAAGAGCTTACTTGCCTAGGACGGCGAGGCGGCAGGGTCGGGGTGACCGTGGCGTAAAAATATAATGAAAAAATCCATTTTTTAACCATTTAATTTTTGTCTAAGTTTGGTTTTAGCCATCGAACTTCAAAACCGGATATCTTTGACCATCAAACTCTAAAAAAACGTTCACAATTGCCCATCAGGCGTTTTTGATGGGTGATTTTAACATTTTTTATTTACAATTTAGTCCTTAGAACTTGAAATGATCATTATTTTTTTGCTTGTAGCTCCGATTTAGGTGATTCTTGCGGTCACGTGTTCATAACAATGAGCCTTATCTTCTAAAATGTTCTTTATACTATTTTATCACTATTTGTTATATTATCCTTGTGTTTTAGTGTAAAGAAAATCAATATAAGAAAAGTAAAACAAACAGTTACAGAATAATATGAACACATTTTGAAAGATAAAGCATATCGTTATTAATGATTAATTACAAGAATCACTTAAATTAGAGATAAAAGAAAAAATAGTAACCATTTTAAGATCCTGCCTAAGCACAGTGCTTCTTCTTCCTTGGTACAACAACGTGCCGGTCGATCTGGTGGCCCAAAAAGCAAATAGATAAAGGAAAAAGCCCACAGCCCAAGCACAATGTTTCTTCTTCCTTGGTGCAAATGGCCGACGAAGTGACACAGATGGTCGACCGCTTGCGACGGGGAGGGGGCCCTGCCAGCGGCAGAAATGGCGGCCGCCAGAGCGCGCCATACTGGTGGCTCCGCCACTATTTTCAGCGGTACATGACAGAATGCTATTTTCTGTTAACACTTCGTTATTTAGATGCTATTTTACACAGTGACGAACTTTGGATGGTATTTTGCAGAAAATGCAATCTTTTGGTGTTATGAGACCAGTGTTCCAAAAAAAAAAAATCCCTCGGGCGCTCGCTTGCGAAGTAAGCCAGACGGCCCCCCCACGACGATTGCCATGTTGGGCCTTGCCAAGCCTCTTTCTTTCGCCTTGCGCAGTCCTTTGGGCCTCCTCCCTCCCACCGCGCCTCTGCTCTCTCGCGTGAACTCGTCGATGCGCCGCGCGGCGAACCACCACCTCATCCAAATTCCGCCGCCGCATACCGGCAGGCGGCAGCTTCACCTCAGCCAACACATGCCAGCCTCTCGCTAGTTCCACAGCCCAGTCGATCCCGAGGGATGTGGTTGGTCTACACAATCCTCCTCCAGGCCACCCCGATCTGCTCCATGTTGCTGTAGTTAAGAGAGAATCGTGCGTTCGCCGCCGGCGGAACCAATCATGGCGCCGGTTGCAGTTGCAGCTCCAACCTGATCCAGAACTGTAGTAATCGATCACAGCACCGTCCATCCCATCACGCAGCTCGTCGATGTCAGAGAAAGAGAAGGGCCAGTCCCGCGTCCATCTCCTGCCAGCAGCAGCAGCAACTGGCAATGATCATTGATCTCCCCTCCCGCACTAACCATAACCACCTCCATATGTTCATGATGGCAACCCAGACACCCCGGTGGTTGGGGGCTTGGAGCAGCTGGCGACGAAGGAGCACGACCACTGCATTTGCATTCTGCAGTATAGGCCCCAAGTGCCCAACCACGCCGAGATGCAGGGTACAGCGCTAGCTGCTCCATTTGAGCGTTACAGTACTCACCGCGATGGATCACGGATCTGCACCTCTGAATCTAGTTTTGTCAGATATCTGAATCTTGCACCGTGCACTGTTGTCGTATCCAATAGCCCACGCCAGGTTAGATTTTTTCAGCTCCCGCCTTCCGGTAGAGGAGAACATGGGGGTGATGTCGAGATGCTATCAGCACTAGTAGATAAAGACGAAGAGCTCCGGTCCTAATCGCGATCCTAATCCCTATCCTAGCGCGTCTTATTCAAGCTGAGCCGGAACGGGGGAATTTTGGGGTGAATTGACGCAGCAACCAACGAAAGCAATCAATCGCATAGTACATTATAGTTTCCGCCTGCCTTCAAGGCTTAGGCAAAACTGCTTTTCCACCTCCCAAGAATTTTAGAGCATCACACTCTCTCGACAATTCTAGAGCATCATCAACCGCACCAACTCTAACCAAAAGAAGCCGGTAATTCAAGCCCTCTGAAAGACTGAAACGGAAGTGGCAGAGCCAGGTAGGTAGCTTTGCTCAAACTGGCTCTGCAAAATCTACCTGCTAATCAACATCGATCAGGAGTACTTCGGTAAGCGATCGTGCTGCCCAGCAGGAGCACAGATCATCACGGAATTACATTCTGCAATCCAGGCAAGATGAAGATTTTTCACGAGTGTCACCAACTGTAACCGAAAGGAAACTGGTAACGGAAGCGTTCTGGTCTTCTGCGAGATGAAAAAAACGGCAGAGATGCAGCTTCTTCAGTTCAGGCTGTAGACATGGTTCAGCGGAATGCAAGCACTGCAGTAATCAGCAATCTACGCAACATCTAACTCTCAGGCATCACAGCAAGGGTGGTACTTCAATACTAGAATGGTAAATGGCGGTAATTACATAGGCCTCCGTTTTCACCGCCTCTCAGCTGGCGATCCAGTTTGAGAGAGCTGGAATAGTACGGACTAGAAGCAAGGAGGAGCAGGACTGGAGCAGGGGAGTTTCATCATCCGAAGGAAGCGGGCGGGGAATCAAGCAGCAGGAATCAAGGGATCCCACACACAAATGACCAAGCGAAAATGCAAAAGGCAAAGCGAAAATCTCCGATTACACGGATCACAGCAAGGGGGGAATACTAATAGGCTCCCTTCTTGTTCTTCTTCTCATCACTTCCTCTGCTCCTCGCTTCCACTTCTTGGGGTTCTTGGGGTCCGCGACGGTTCCGGGATTCACTGGGCCTCGACGGTGCGGGCAGAGGCGGAGGACGGGACGCCGCCCTGCGCCGGCGCGGCGCCGCCGGCGGCGGCGGGGGAGGCGGGGAGGGGACGGGTGCGGGTGGCCGTGGCCCTGGGAGTTGGTGCGGTGGAGGCGGCACTTGAAGGAGCCGGCGTGGGTCGGGGGAGCGCATACGCACTTGCCCCCGCCGTGGCTGTGGCTGTGGCTGCCGGAGGACGCGGACGAGAGGCTGCGGCGCATGGTGCGCGGGGACGACGCCGCGGCGCCCGTCGGGGTGGTGCTAGCGCTGTGGTGGTGGTGGTGCGGGCCGTGGAACCTGCCCTCCTCGCCCGTCGTGTCGACGTAGTTGGAAGCCATGGATGGATCTACACACGACCGACCTGCAGGTTCCGAGAGACCGCCGTCAGAAAACTCGCATCTCCGCGGCGTCTTGAAAGTTGAAAGCGAAACGAACAGCACAGGGCAATCAAATCGCGTTCACAAATTCCACTCGAAAAAGGACGGTTATTTTTCCACTAGGACTTTCTAGTCAGAACGAATCGAGGCACCATCCGGTTCATCAGCTAGTGACGACGTTCCAGTTGTGACAGTAGCGAAATTCCATCTCAAAAGAGAGAGAGGATTAAGGTAAACAAGAAGTCGTACACACATCTTAGCAACATCTGAACATGTTATCATAGTACCAGCAGATGGGATTGAGCGAGAGAAAAGAGGGACGGAGAAGGCTACCTAAGGACGGAGACGGCGAAGCAGATAGAACGGCTGGAGGAGGAAGACGACGACGCGGTCACACTTGACAAAGCGGCAAACTGCGTTATCCAGGCCTCGGCGCCCCTTTTATAGCCGGCGACGGGGCGGGCGAGAAGGAGATGAGGTGCCCGCGGGCAGGCCGGGCAGAGACCCAAACCCGGGGGTCCCACAGCCCACTACTCCTCAGTGCCAGGCTGCTGCGCGCGAAACGGGTTTGGAGCCATTTGGGCCCGGCCAGAGTACGCGCGTGCTGTATGTGCTGTACGTCCTCGGTTAGTGTTTGGCACGGCTGTGGCGGTACGTGGCAGCTTCAGCTCTCGTTGTGCTGTTTAAGTGGATTCTTCAATGAATTTGAAATAGTTTCAGAGGACCGTTGGACAAAACATCTTCGTAAGGTGTGTAAGAGGGTGAAATGACCATAATATTTTTCTCATTTTTTATTTTTCTTGTATTTTTTCTTATTTCGTTTTCTTCTCATTTCTACTCCTGTTTTTATTTATTCTTCTCCCTTCTCCCTTATCCATCCACGTCCACTCTTATCCATCCACCGGCCTCCTCCCGTCCTCCGCTCGGCTCCACCACACAGCGCCGCTGTCGACCACCTTCGCTACGCCCGCCGCCGACGTCCTCTTCCCTGACCCCGCCGCCTGCGCTCCCCCTCGCCGGCTCCCACCACCCTTTGCCTCCCACCTCCACGACTATGGGATCCACGCGCCTCTGCCCCTCCCCGCGTCGGCGCCGTCAGGCCGCCCGAAGCTCCCCAGCGTCAGATCTCCCCCGCTGGAGAGCCTGCTGGAGCATGGTCGTGCTTGCTGACGCCGGATCTCCAGGCGCCCACAGGCCTCCTCCGCCCCGTACGAGCTCTGTCGGCCTCCTCTGCCTCCCGTCGGCCATCTCCGGCGCTGCCCGCGGCCTCCTCCGCACCGCAGCCATCTCCAAGCGCCTTGGGCTCCTCCACCACCGGCGCCATCAAGCTCCACCGCGGGGCTTCTCCTGCAGCCCTTCCGGCCGCCCGTGGGCCCCTCCAACCCGGGACAGGCTAGGCAAAGGGCAAGCGAAGCGGGTGAACCTGCCCTTTTGCAGCTTTGCCCCGACCGATTCGCTCTAGAGAGCGGGAATCATGGGAGGCGGGGAGGCGATTTGGGGGAGAAGCTGTTTTGTTGGACCATTTGACACAGCTTCGCCCAAAACAACTTGTGTCGGGGACAGCCATAAGGCCCCCCTAATAACGGGGAAAACCCTTTTTTAAGAAATAATAAAACGCAAATGAATGAGCTACGGGCCCTAAAGAACACACTCCATGTGGTCGCGGTCCAAAGTCGAAAGGCCCACGACTCAAAGAAACCACAACGGCCCACCAACCGACCGACTGCGGTACCCCTCAGGTAGGGATGTAAACGGGAGCAGGAAATTCCCGTACCGACCGACACCGTATACCATATAAACCGACCGTACACCGTTTTAGCAGGAAAAACAGGAAACAGGAAAAAATGGGAAGAGGAACATGAACGGGAGCAGTTGGGGTGTTTTCCCGACCGTATTCGCGGATCCCGTATTTGTGCAGGATTATTCTCGACGGTATTCCCGTATTTTGTCAACACAGTCCTCATTTTCAGCCCACAACTAAAATCAGCCCACCAAAAACTCCAATCCCGATCTGGCCCGCGGCGGCCTTGTCGGGCATACTCCCCGGGTACTCGTGCAAGGAAGGAAGAATAGTAGAAGACGGACTCCTTGTAGAATTCCCCTGTACTCCTACTAGGACTCGCTCTGTGTAATCCTACTATGACTCCTGCCTTGTAACCGACTAGGAACCCGCCCCCTGGACTATATAAAGGAGGGCCGGGTACCTAGTCGCACATCCCAATCCCTCCGGGGACAACCCAACACCAAGCGCAGGCGCCATACTTGATCCCCCAAACAGACGTAGGGCTCGCCACCTTAGCGGTCCGAACCTCGTATAAATCTTGTGTCCCGTGTCCTTGCGCATACCTTCGAGTTCTCGGTCTCCCGATCACGATCCCCACCGCACAATCTACTACCTCGGGTACCCCCTCGGTAGGTTTGCCGGTCTAAAACACCGACACCGGCGCGCCCGGTAGGGGTGATCATCACCACCGGCGAATTCGAAGGACCCTCGTCAACAAGATCAATCTACTCGTCGACTCGCCGAGATCCATTGAAGCAAGTCTCCTTGCTCTTGTCAAAGCGGAATCAATTTTCCTACGCCGCACTTCCGGTTGCTTCGGCAACATCGCGCGGCTCGTCATGCGGCTCGTCGCGCCGCTCGTCGTCGACTACTCCGCCTCGCCTAGGCTCGTCGTCGACTACTTCGTCTTCGCGCGCGTCGGGGTGCCTCGGCACGCCGCGCGGCTCGCCACGCGTCTTGTCGCGCCGCTCGTCGTCGACTATTCCGCCTCGCCCGGGCTCGTCGTCGACTACTTCGCCTTCGCCGCGCGTCGGGTGCCTCGGCACGTCGCGCGGCTCGTCACACGGCTTGTCGCGCGGCTCGTCGTCGACTACCCGCCCTCGCCAGGGCTCGTCGTCGACTACTTCGTCTTCGTCGCGCGTCGGGTGCCTCGGCACGTCGCGCGGCTCGTCACGCGGCGTGTCGCGCCGCTCGTCGTCGACTACTCGCCTCGCCCGAGGGCTCGTCGTTGACTACTTCGCCTCCGTGCGCGCATCCCGGGTGCCTCGGCACGTCGCGCGCGGCTCGTCACGCGGCTCGTCATGCGGCTCGTCGTCGACTACTCGCCTCGCCCGGGCTCGTCGTCGACTATTTCGCCTCGCCGCGCGTCCCGGGGTGCCTCGGCACGTCGCGCGGCTCGCCACGCGCGTGTCGCGCCGCTCGTCGTCGACTACTCCCCGCCTCGCCGGGGCTCGTCGTCGACTACTTCGCCTCCAGCGCGTGCAGGGTGCCTCGGCACGTCGCGCGGCTCGTCACGCGGCTTGTCGCGCGCGCTCGTCGTCGACTACTCCCGCCTCGCCCTAGGCTCGTCGTCGACTTCGCCGCCTCCGCGCGCGTCCCGGGGTGCCTCGGCACGTCGCGCGGCTTCGTCATGCGGCTCGTCGCGCGCGCTCGTCGTCGTCGACTACTCGCCTCGCGCGGGCTCGTCGTCGACTGCTCGCCTCGGCCGGGGCTCGTCGTCGACTACTTCGCCTCCGCGCGCGCGTCCCGGGTGCCTCGGCACGTCGCGCGGCTCGTCCGCGGCCCCGTCGCGCGCTCGTCGTCGACTACTCCACCTCGCCCGGGCTCGTCGTCGACTACTTCGCCTCCGCGCGCGTCCGGGTGCCTCGGCACGTCGCGCGGCGCTCGTCATGCGGCTCGTCGCGCGCTCGTCGTCGTCGACTACTCGCCTCGCGCGCGGCTCGTCGTCGGCTCTCCACCTCGCCCGGAGCTCGTCGTTGACTACTTCGCCTCCGTGGCGCGCGTCCGGTGCCTCGGCACGTCGCGCGGCTCGTCGCGGCCGCTCGTCGTCGTCGACTACTCCGCCTCGCGCGGAGCTCGTCGTCGACTACGTCGCCTCGCCCGGGGCTCGTCGTCGACCACTCCGTGCGCCGCGACTTCGTCTTGCGGCCACGCCGGCTCTCGCCCGGCCCACACGCGTGCGTGATGACTACTTGCCTCGCGGCAACACTGGCTCTACTTCGAGTACGCCGCGCGCCGCCACGACGTCATCTCCCCCGGTCGCATCGCGCCGACCATTCATCTCGACTAGTTTTCCAAACTAGTCGAGAATGGTAGTCACGCCCCCAACAACTAGTCGGAATCAACTCTGACTAGTCGACTTCAACAACAACCGTCGCGGCTCCATCGCCGATCGCCACGGCTTCATCTACAAGTTCCGCCGAGCGACAACGGCTAAGTCATTTATCTAAATGATTACTGTTTTCTTGGCTTGTTCTCCTCATCATGTAGGACAACTTGCCGACTACTCATTTGTGTATGCTTCTCGGCGGGTTTTCACGGGAGCTACACTCTGCTGACTACTCTTGGGGTACATCAATCAAGTCGCCACGAGTCTACTTCATCAACTCGGGGGCTATCCCTAGGAGGTAGTTTCTAAAGTCGCTACGCGCGCAATCTAAAGTCGACTTCTAAAGTCGCATTCTAAAGTCCGCTCCGTGCGGCATCTTAAAGTCGACTCCGGCCGCATCTTCGCCTCGCTTCCAGCAGTGGCATACTACGTGTGTAAGCTTCGATGGAACCTAGCTGTAAGCGGCCCTCGGGTCCTGGCGACGATGGAACCTAGCTGCATGTGGTCTTCACGCTCTGTACCATGGGTCCAAGTGCCCTAAGTACTCGCGCTCCGTACCTTGGGTCTGAAATCCATGGCCCAGGTACGCAAGTCGACTCCGGTCGCACCTTCAAGTCCACTACGGTGGCACCCGTACCTTGGGTCTGAAATCCATGGCCTAGGTACACAAGCCGACTCCGGTCCGCACCTTCAAGCCGCTCCGGCGGCAATCGTACCTTGGGTCCGAAATCCATGGCTCGGTACTTAAGCCCACTCCGGTGGCACAAGTCGACTCCGGCCGCACCTTCAAGCTTGCTCGGCGGCAGACTGTACCTTGGGTCCGAAATCCATGGCTCGTGTACTTAAGCCCACTCGGTGGCACAAGTCGACGCTAACGGTCGCATCCAAGCCCACTCCGGTGGCACAAGCCCGCTCCCGGCGGCAAATCGTACCTTGGGTCTGAAATCCATGGCTCAGGTACTTAAGCCCACTCCGGTGCCACAAGCCGACTCCGGTCGCAATCTTAAGCCCACTCCGGCGGCAAAACTACTCGTTTTTTCTGATTTTTTATTCGCTTTGGCTTTCCGGAAAGTGCTTTTCGTTTTTTGCATCTTAAGTCCACCCCGCGTGGCACAAAGTCGACTACTGCAGTCGCACCTAAAGTCCGCTCTACGCGGCAACTAAAGTCGACTTCTAAAGTCGCATATCAAAGTCCGCTCTACGCGGCAACTAAAGTCGACTTCTAAAGTCGCATATCAAAGTCCGCTCCGCGCGGCATCCTAAAGTCGACTTCTAAAGTCGCATATCAAAGTCCGCTCCGCGCGGCAGCTAAAGTCGACTTCGGATTTCAAGTCGCATCTCAAAGTCCGCTCCGCGCGGTTCGGTTTTCAAGTCGCATCTCAAAGTCCGCTCCGCGCGGCACAAAGTCGACTTCGGTTTTTAAGTCGCATTCTAAAGTCCGCTCTGACGGCACGACTACTTCTCAAGCTCCATGGCTCGACGCCAAACTGCTACTTGGAATCTCTCCCGGCTCTGGGGTCGCATTTCACATACTACTCGAAGATAACTTCAAAGATGCTTCGCTCGCTCTCAAGCTCGGGGGCTCCTCACTAATCACTACTCGACGTGGCTCATACGGCTCTCTTATCTCGGGGGCTACACGCTGCAAGAGTACTCGGATGATGGCTTCGCGAACACTGAAGACCCTTGGATTGATTACCTAATCATTTCAAGGCTCGGGGGCTGCTATGCTACACCCATCATTCAAATTTTTTCAAGACTGATGAGCTGGACCACCTTCCAGCCTCGCGACAGTTCAAGTACTAATGAAGGCTTCTCCAAGCAGTACTCGAGGACGCTCAAGAACTACTCGAAGAGGCTTCAAGACTACTCGAACTACTACTCTCGACTCCAACGTGCTCGGGGGCTTGTCGGGCATACTCCCCGGGTACTCGTGCAAGGAAGGAAGAATAGTAGAAGACGGACTCCTTGTAGAATTCCCCTGTACTCCTAATAGGACTCGCTTCCGTGTAATCCTACTATGACTCCCGCCTTGTAACCGACTATGAACCCGCCCCCCGGACTATATAAAGGAGGGCCGGGTACCTAGCCGCACATCCCAATCCCTCCGGGGACAACCCAACACCAAGCGCAGGCGCCATACTTGATCCCCCAAACAGGACGTAGGGCTCGCCACCTTGGCGGTCCGAACCTGTATAAATCTTGTGTCCCGTGTCCTTGCGCATACCTTCGAGTTCTCGGTCTCCCGATCACGATCCCCACCGTACAATCTACTACCTCGGGTACCCCCTCGGTAGGTTTGCCGGTCTAAAACACCGACAGGCCTACCCACTGTGCAGCTGTGCAACGCACAAAACCCGCCACCTGCCTCAACCCTAACCCTAAGTCCAAAGACACAGCAGTCAGCAAGCAGACGGTCGCCGCCGCCCGGTAGTCCAAGCCTGACCACGAGCTGCCATCCGCCGCCACCAATCGGCCTGGGAGCTCCGCCATCCCTAGAGTCCCCCGTCCGGCCGTCCTCCTGTACCAGCCTCAGCTCGTCGCCGCCCCAGATGAGCGCCGTCCACGAACCCCGAGCCACCGCCGCCGCCCCCGGCCGTCCGGGGACGGGGAACTCCGTCGCCGGCTCGCCGCCCCAAGGCGGCTGACGTGCGGCCGCGCGACGTGGGCGCCCGCGACGCAGGATGACGCCGACGACTCGAGGTGCTCGTGCTGTTGATCCGTTGGCATCCAAAGCAAAGGGTCGGCTCATCCTAGAGCCGCCACTACCGGTGGTGGTGCATAGCACCACATTTGATTCTAGTTCAACACCAACCCCACGCAGGGAACACTAGGTACTTCGTACTTGTGCTTTTGTGCTTCTGTACACTGCATCAGACTTATCAGTTATGTTATGTACTTCAGTACTTGTGTATTTCAGTAGACAGTAGACACTACTCGCTTAGTACTGGCGCTGCTATGAATTTGTGAACCTGTGAAATAGATCTGCAATGTTAAATACTTCAGTATTGCTATTAATTTGTGAATCTGTGAAATAGTCAAATAGATCTGCAATGTTAAATACTTCAGTATTGCTATGTATTTGTGAATTAGTGAAATGGATTTGAAACTCTGAATGTTAAATTAAATAGCCACTCTGTAGTTTACTAAATATGAACATGTGTGAATTTTAAATATATAATCTTTATCTAAGGTTCTCAGTAGCTTTTTGCCTAGCCCATTTGTACCTCTTATTATTATTTATTAGTTGCCTAACCGCTAAATTAATTCATGTGTTTGTTTTTTTTGCCTCGGCAGTATCTAAGAGATCAATGTCCCCTAGCAGTGACGGAGGCAGCGAGGGGGGCGGAGGGGGCTCCAGCCCCCCTACTGCCCGCGTAATAAAGGAACTCTTCTTGAGCCTTCTTTGAAATTTCCGCTATAAATGAGTGTTTAGGGGTAGAAGAAGGTGTTCATACCCTTACTTGCACAACAATGGAACCCTCTTTCACTCTCCTCTAAAATTTTTTGCTATAAATGAAGTTTTTCTAGTGTCTAGGAGTAGAAGGAGGTGTTCAGTCCCCCCTACATCTGAATCCTGGATCCGTCACTGTCCCCTAGTGGTATGTGCTTGTCTAATTTGAATCCTGCATCTAGCCCACCAACAGGAGCTCATGCAGGTAGTGGAGCAACTGGTAATGGCAATGGCAGTGGTTCTGGAGCTTTACTTGTTTCCTTTGAGTTGCTGTCATATTTTGCTTATTGTCATTTTGTCATATATTCAAATTTATGTATAAAAATTGAGAACGGTCCACTTCAAGTTATTATGCATCCATGGTACTTCAAGTCTGATGCCTCCTAACAGTTGTAGGATGATGATGTCGTAGACAGTGATGATGAAGGAGATGATCAGGGCTGCTTTGACATGTAGAGGGCTGCCTGCTGAATGCTTTTGGCTGCTGCCTGCTGAATGGCTGAATGCATTTGGTTGCCAGTGAACATGTGGCATTTTTCTTTTTAATTGTTTGTGAACTTGTTGAAGGACCGATACGGCGAACCAGAGGGGGTGAATGGGAGCCGATAAAAATTCTTCTCGAAGGAGATGGAGGCTCCAACAAGATGAACACGGCCCCCAACACACGTCTCCGACTCACTACCTGAAAGGACCTTGATGTCGCCTAGAGGGGGGGTGAATAGGCGTGACGACCAAATTAAACTCTTTCTCCCCGAACACTTGAGCTGACAGTGCTCCACCGGTCAGACCGGTGGTGATGACCGGTCAAGCACTAGACTTCACAGGTGACACCGGTCAGACCGGTGCGCCTCACTGGTCAGACCGGTGTAGCACAGAACACCTGCAAAAACAACTTCAAGCGCCTCTTGACTTCCAGCACGAACCGAACTTGGTGTGTGGCCTTTGTAGATGATCACAAGTAGGGTAATGAGCCCTGCACACACAAGTAGCACACCCAAGTGGATCGAAGTGGAAGCAAATGTAATATGCTAGAAAAACAACTTAGAGAGTCAAACCACACGAAGAAGCAATGATTTGTTTCCCGAAGTTCACCACCCACTAAGGAATGGCTACGTCTCCGTTGAGGAGCTTGTAAGGGACAATTCCCACAACAAGTCGGGTCTCTTTCAACCACTTTCCTCCTTTCCACTAAGGTGATCTTTTCCACAAAGAGGCAAGATCGCAGCCATTACAAAGTTCCCGCTGCTCACCACAACCTTGGGAGCTAGCCGGCGCCTAGCCGTCTAGGAGGCAAACCTCCAAGAGTAATAAACGCTTCAAAGCTTGTAGACGCGAGACCAAAGTGCTCAAGCTATGGAAATGCTCCTGTTAGCTCACTAGGTCACTCTTAAGCTCACTTTCTCAATCCAACACAAAGATGATGACTTGAATCCAAAAATCTCACAAAGAGAGGGTTGGGGAGAGCCACTAAGGCTTGGAGCTAGTTAGAAATGGCTTAGGACCTCAGAAAACTCACTAAAAACAACAACCCTCACTAGAAGAAGGCTTGGGGTATTTATACCCCTCAAAAGAGAAAACTAGCCGTTGGTCCTCGAGCGGCACCGGTCAGACCGGTGTTTGAAAAACTAGTCGTTGGGCTAGCTGCACCGGTCAGACCGGTGCCCCTGACCAGTCAGACCGGTCAGGACCGAGACACCCCCAAACACTTTTTCTAAGAGACTAGCACTTCACCACCAAGATGAAATGACTCAAGTTAGTTTAGAAGGGTTTGTTAGCACACTCTAAGGCTAGATCTTGCTTAGGTAAACTAATGAGCACTTTGACTAGGTCGACTCGCTAAGTTGGATCCCTCTTGATAGTACGACTTACCTATACTCAAGAAAGAATAAAAGTACTTCCTTGATCTCTTGAGCTTGAACAACTTCAATCTTGCCATACTTGATCAATATCCATTTGAGGGATTTCAACATAGCCTTTGACTTGAGTACGTCCATACTTGAGCTAGTGACTTAGGATCTTTCCATATAGCATAGGAATGCACACTTGGATTCATAAGTCACTCCATATTGCCAATCTTAACAGGTTGATGACTTGCAATGCTTCCCTCGGTTAAGGTTTGAATATGATACTTGAAGACCCCACGGATGCTATAACTTCACCTTAGCAAAACACTAATGGCGCCTTAGCTACGGCCCCAAAGATTGCTTAGTCCCTCACCCTAGACATCTCAATTGATCTCTTTATCACTTATCCAATCCACTTTGAGTTCCACTTTGCTTCATACACAATTAACCTTCATTTGAAAATCCCGCTTCAAATGCTTGATCTTGATTGGCAACGAATGTGCAAGCTTCCAATTTAGAACCATAGTGTGTACACTCATTATTGTGTTCTCTTTCAATAAACACATGAAGTCTTGCACCATATACTTGTCTTTGTCAAGTGAGCCATAATATTCATCCACAAATAAATACTTCAATGGTTGCTCATGAATATATAAAGAAAACCTGCTCACAATCTTAGACAAATTCATTAGTCCTTTAATCGCATTGTCATTCAATTCACCAAAATCCATTTAGGGGCCTAGTTGCACTTTCACTACCCAAGTTGGCCAAGCCCACGCAGCCACTGGAGTGCTACTGGACCTAGGAACCAACACCCAACCTCACAGACCTGAGAACGCGGAACACACAACTCGAGTCTCAATGACCTACATCGGTCAGGCCGGTGAGCACCACCGGTCAGACCGGTCCCTGTTGGTATCCTCTGGCGACTTCCACAGAATAGCACTACACCGGTCAGGACGGTGCAACACACCGGTCAGACCGATCCAGGCCAGAAAACCCAAAAACACCAAACAGGCCTACCGAGCTCCAAACCGATCCAAACTCGAAACAGCAGCAACACGGGACAACAGCGAACTCACCCAAACGTTCACCCGAGCAAAACCACAACGGGGGACTGCACCGGTCAGACCGGTGTGACCTGAGCTCGTCGGGATGAACAGCACCCGCAGGTCAACACCCCCAAATCCAAACCCCGATCTCCCGAATCGCTCCATGGACTTGTGCAAGACTTTGGGGATAGTAGGAACACCTCATGGGGAATCCATAGCCAAGTTATTGTCCACCACAACTTACCAAATCAAGAAATATCGAAGAAATCCCGCGAAGAACTCCTCTAACCCTAGAACACCGAAAACCCCAAAATCGAGCCCCTTAACTCACGGATTTGGGAGGGGAATCAAAAGGAAAAGAACCACGAAGGGTTCACACATACATTCCCCATCAAATCCCTAAGAGCAAGGTCCCGAAAACACACTGAGAAATCCACCAAGAGAGGGCTCCAAAAATCACCACAAAGAACGAACGGGAACAACACATCCAAGCCTTGAGGAACCACGCCGAATCATCTATACATACCAAAGAGGTTCATACAAGGTCTAGCTTGCCACCCGATCATCCAACCCTCTCACAAGATCTCACCATGAAGCTCTCAAGCTAGTCCTATGGAACCTAAGAAAATAGGAAGGGAAAATAGGAAAGCAAATGAACTAGGGTTCAAGAGATGGCTGCCATCCTCTCACCTCTTGGGTTATATGGAGGTAACCGAAAGTCTAAAATACCCTTACTAGCTAATTAGGGATACATGCCCCTCGAGGGCGAAGTCGGAAATCTTTGTCATCGCTCCATCGGACGGATGCCCGGCGACCGCAACCGGCTTAGCCTCGATGCAAGCCTTGCGATCCCGACGCGTGTCCTCCGCTTCGAAGTCTCCGGACTGCGTCGTCGCACACCGGTCAGACCGGTGCTCCTCACCGATCAGACCGGTACCCACCGGTCAGACCGGTCAGACCGGTCTGGAGCTGCTGCATCTCCGTCTTCGGTTCTTCGGTCTTGGCTTTGTGGATCAACCAAGGAACCCAGTGGTTTTCTGGTGAACCACCGGAAACCCCACGAACTCGGTGTAGCCTCCGCCAATCTCCACTCATGACTCGTCTCCCACGTAGTCCCGGCTCAACCTTGGTTCTGAGGCTCAACCAAGAAACCGTCCATGACTTCATCTTGCTGTTCATGCCACCATGCGGCCCACACTTGACTCCGCTGGCCACCGGGTCCCTCGAACCAAGCCTACTTGTCTTCTCCACACCTGGAGGCCTCACCAGCGACGACCTTTCGTGCTTGTTCTTCACCTGCACCAACACCAGTCAAGCCGCAACCTGCACCTGCAATACTTAGCCAAGAATCAGTCCACACAACGTTGTCAATCACTCATCACACAAGGAAGCGACCATCCACCGGTCCTCGAACCACACATGGTCCTCACTTGTAGTCTTTTGTTGGTTGTTGCTTTGTTGCCTGGTGGATGTGGATCTACCTAAACTGGTCATTTTGCTCATTGCTTCATGCATGTGTGGAAACCTTGGAGGCTGGTAGGTTGTGAACTTCATGTATGTATTGCCGTACTGGTTTGGTACCGATGTGAGTAGTGAGCCTGGCTGGTGCTGCCTCTGTGAGTCTGACCTTGATAACTTTGGTAGTCTGGACGTCTGGTGGATGTGCATCTATTAAATCATTATGCTCTTATTATCTACACTGTGTTCATTTGTTTGCATGTGGATTATGCATGATTGTATTTGTTGCGTCGAGATATCTCTTTGAAGTGGTCACATGTGTCGATGTTCTCGTTTTGCGTTATCAATTCCCGATCGTAATCGAAATGTTCCCGATCGAAATATTCCGTTCCCGGTTTCCCGTAATATCGAATTCGTTTTCCCGTCCGACTATTCCCGTCCTGTTCCCGTTCCCGGCTAAAGAAAACAGGATCAGGAACAGTTAGAGTGTTTTCCCGACCGTTCCCGACTGTTTACATCCCTACCCTTAGGCAATACTCCACCTCGCTCGAGGGGCTCACGCCCCCTCGGGCGATTCTCCGCCTCACTCGAGGCCGCCCCGGGCTCGTGACCCCCTGCGCCCACTCCCACGACCAGAGCATTAAATGCTCTGGCACGCCGCGGGCGCCTGGGTCAAAAGCGAATCCTCGCCACGACCGACCCTCTGACACTGCCTAGGAATCATATCCCGACGATGTTCCGCCAACCCTACCTGTGAGGCCATCCCTGGCACTGTACGGGAGCTGTGCGGGAAGGCCGGTGTCAACTCCGTGACACTGTGCCGCCCACTCCTATACGGCCTCCACGTCACACCCCTCGAAAGAGGACGGCGGAACCCTCGAAAGAGGTACGGACGACAACCCTGCACCCGCGCGGGATGACGCCGTGACATCGGACCAGTGGAGCGCGTCTCCTCCGTCACCTCCGGCCCTGTGCGGCCATCCCCGCCGTTGTGCCACCATCCCGAGCACTGCAGCACCATCCCTGGCGCTGTGGGAGCCGAGGACGACAAGACATCGCCACACCCGCTGATGTGCGTTTTTCGGCCTTCCGTCAGCCGCGCCCCCGAGTCAGCGTACAGACGACGACAAAACAGGAAGCTCCCACACGACCACCCTCGAAGCCGCTCCTGGGCGGGCACAGGACTCGCCACGACGCCCGACGGGAGCAAGATTCGTCAGGACGACCATCAACTCCGCAGCACTATGCGCCATGCCATCATATGTAGCACTTATAACTGTGCAGCATGACTGTAAACCACCTTCCCTTGGACTATAAAAGGAGGAGGCGGTCCCCTGGCTGTAGGGACGACAGATAGCTGCTCACTTGCACGTTTCCGCCTTCACCGCGATATTGGCACTTCACCTCAATCAAACCTCAGGGACCTGGAGGCCCCTCCTCCTCTCCTGCCTTGCTTGTATCCCCCCTCTGCAAGCATTACGGTTCAACGCAATACAGCGTCCCGAGCACACCCCTGCCGGACGTACGGCCCACGGCCGGAACCAGGATAAACCCGTGTCATTGTGTCGCTTAGCACCGGCCATCGAGATATAGATCTCAACGCTCTTACTAGTTAGGGTTGGGACTACTTTCCACACCGGCAACTTGCAAAGTCATCGGTGAAACTGTGCCAAAGGCACCTTGAGTATTCTGTGGTTCTGTCAAGTGATCTGCGGGCGAGAAAGCGTAGATGGGAGTGTCCAGTGCCCATGGACTCCGCGTCCGTTCCTGGGTGTGTGCGGCGCGCCTAGCGTGCGAGTGCTTTGTGAGAGAAAAAAATGACCAAAAAGATGAGGCCGAGTCCGTATTTTTACTGTTGAGAATATTCTTAACATTCTAGTGATCAATTATAAGATAATGAAGGGATGATTGGCAATTGCTAATGGCAGTTACCAAGTGCCTTTACATCCTACAAACTGCCCCTTGGGCATGTACTATATATGTACCATTGTTCATCAATGAAGATTAAGCATTCATTATATGCATTTTGTATTGTTCCCATTTACAATTACAACACGTTACCAACGCTCTACATCCTGAGAAGGCCTGGAGCAGTCGCCGACGTAGTGAGTTCCTCGCTGGAGTTGTAGTGAAGATCGCCGGAGAACACTGATCGCTGGAAGGAAAGTGAGAGTGTCGTATGGACCTCCCTGGGCCCACTGCCTCGGTGGGTACCAGGACCGACTACTCGGTGGGCCCCTGGGACTACTCGGCTTGTGCCACACGGCACCTGATGGCGTGGGGTGCAAGGACTATGGTGGAGAAGTACTCGGATAGGAAGTTATACATGTCCTGTACTATGTAGAGAACCCCTAGCCGTACCCGACTAGTGCTCTCTCCTCAAACCGACTTGTAACCCTGCTTCCCGGGCTATATAAGGCGAGGCAGGGACCCCTATCTCTCTCATACGCATCATCTTGTAAACACATCCAATCAATCCAGAGCTACGCAGCATACAGGACGTAGGGCATTACACACCTCGCGGCCCGAACCTGTTTAAATTGTGTGCCACGTGTCTCTTCCTTCGAGTTACCGATCTCGGCGAGGCCACATTCATCTACCTCGGGTACTCCCCTTGGTAGGTTGCCGGTCTAAAACACTGACAGTTGGCGCGCCAGGTAGGGGCTCTCGCCGAAGATCTCATGGCGAACTTGACGGCTTCAGTCTTCATCAAGCCAGTCGCTGCTTTCAACCGCGGCGACACCTTCGTCTTTGGGTCTTGGGTGTGCACTGCTGACGGCGCCGAATCCTTCCAACGCCGCCTCACCATGACTCCGAACCCGAGCACTGGGCTCGTGATGCTTCCCGAAGTAGTCACGGGTGAACTCGCCAGAAAATTCGGCGAAATTTCGCTTTATAACCAGCACGCCGACTTTGAGCTTGGATCTGACTCCAACTCGAACTCGACATCTCCGTGGGCCATCGCATGTGTGCCGGCTATCGAGCCATCGTGTGCGGACTCCCCACTCCACGAGCACTTCCCATACGGCCTCTGCAATGCCAGCAAGGCCCATGCGAAGGCTCTCACTACGCACTGGGCCGGCAAGGAGATCGTCTCCGGCTACTACTCGAACTCCTCCTACGAGTTCGACTTCGGATCAGACCCAGATGAGCCCGAATCCGAAACCTTCACGACCGAGCAACCGCTGTCAGGACCAGCTATCGGCCTGGTTATAACATCTACACCCGCCTGGAGATTCGTCTACTGGCCAGACCGCAAGCCTGCAGACCTAACATACGGAAACTCACGCTGTGTCACCTACCTCGACTCGCTTCCTTTCCAGGAGGGAACACTACTAGATCCAGCAGAGGAGCACACTCCAACAGAGGTGGCGACTACTGACTCCAGTCTCGGCTCTCCCGATCGTCAAGTCTTCATGACTACCAACGAGACGTCGGGACCTTCAGGGACACAGCCTGACCATTTCCTTGAAGACATCTCAGCAGACGAGTTGTCTGCCAACACACCCGCAGATGAGACCAACGACGACAAGAACACCCGACATGAGCGTAACAGGAAGCGTAACGAATGGCGTCGGCGTCTCCGTGAGAGTCTCCCCATACGGAACCTCACAGAGGCGCTCAACCAAGTTGAAAGTCGGGTGCATACTACCCCTGAACAGTGCCTCATGTCCATCACCACGATAGCACGTCAGGCTCCGGGGATGCACGCGGGAGAAGTCATCGCCAAGCTCACGGAGGACGCCTACTTCATGAGAGTCAACAATAGAGTCACTCAAGCTCCTCCCCTTCGAACTCGCGAAGCCAATCATGAAGCCACAAGCCGCAGTCCAGCCGACAACGGTTGCAACCGTATTCGGGGAGAGCTACCGCAGAACCCCAACCGCACTAGGGCATCTGCCGGAGGACCTTCTCAGGGCGGTCACAGCGCCGGTCGCGCTGGCGGCAGTCGTGCTGTGGTAGCTCACGGCGACGCCGGCGGCGGAGGCAGCAGCGGTGAAAGCTCCTCACACGGGGCTGGAAGGAGAGCCGGTGGCGGAGGCGATCGCGGAGGTCGTGGCCACGCAGACAGCCACGTCACCAGTGTCTCATGCGGCGGCTACGATGCCCGTCGCAGAATCGAGGAAATTCGACGCAAGAAATCCTCCACGGCAGGCGAGAACGATGGCTTCCCCTCCTTCTCCGCTCGACTTCGCAATCTGCTGCTCCCAGAGAAATTCAAGCCTCTGGGGATCACCAAGTACGATGCGAAGCAAGACCCAGTACAGTGGCTCTGATGCTACGCCCTCTCCATCGAGAACGCTGGTGGCAACAACGACACGACGTGCCTCTACTTCCCCTTCTGCCTGGACCAAGCTCCACTTACATGGCTCGAGTCTCTTGAGAAGTACTCGATCGACAAGTGGAACCAACTCAAGGAGCAGTTCACCATCAACTTCGCGGGTGCCATGGGACGCTTGGGTACTCGCATGGACTTGGCCATGGTGAAGCGGGAACAGGGAGAGACCTTGCGCAAGTACATGCGGCGCTTTTTCGACAAGCGCGCCACTGTAGTCGATGTCACCGACAAGGAAGTCATCGACCTTTTCCAAGACGGTCTCTACCACCGTCGCACCTTCGAAGACTTCAGTCGCCGCCGCTCGAACTCCATTACCAAGCTCAAAGACATGATTACGTCATGGGCTGACGAAGAAGACAAGGCAAACGCTAAATACGACGCCATTCGCAGCAAGAGCAAGCAAAATGCGGGTGGCAGCAACAACAACAACCGGGATCAAGGCGGTCGCAACAACAACTACTCGGGTCCTAATCGCAAGCGCAAGCCAGACAACGCAGTCGTGACTATCCAGCACCCTGCGAAAGACAACTCGAAGAAGACCTCCGACGGCTTCAAAGACTTGCTGAAAGAGAAGTGCCCGTGGCATCTGGAGTTTAACCACACTACCGGGCAGTGCTACCAACTCCGGTGAGCACTCAAAGACTCTCCAGACCCATGGCATCCTCACGACAAGAAAGGCAAGAAAAAAGCCGACGAAGGCAACGACAACTTCCAAGAACCCGACAAGACAGTGAACGTCCTCTTCGGCGGACTACCCACCAAATGGTCTCAGAAGGCCACTCGACGGGAAGTCTTGAACATTGATCTAGCGGTTCTGACCCCCCTCCGGTGGTCGGAGGTACCCATCACCTTCTCCCGCGTGGATCAATGGACAAGCTTCTCCGAACCAGGGCGTTTTCCTCTTGTCCTGAAGCCGGTAGTCGCGGGCTCCAGACTCAACAAGGTACTCATCGATGGTGGGAGCGAGCTCAACGTCCTATTCACTAAGACCTTGAAGAAGATGAAGCTCGACATCACTCACATGCTCACCAAGAGCACATCGCCTTTCTACGGCATTGTCCCCGGGAACGCGGCTATTCCACTTGGTTCAGTGGTCCTGCCAGTTACCTTCAGGGAAACCAGAGAAAACTACCGCACCGAGTACATTAAGTTCGAAGTCGTGGACTTCGAGACTTCCTACCATGCCATCCTCGGTAGACCAGCTATCGCCAAGTTCATGGCGGTACCCCACTACACATACTTGGTACTCAAGATGCCAAGTCCGGCCGGTGTACTATCGCTACAAGGGGACTTCAAGATATCCTTCTACCGCGACACAGAAGCTGTGGAACTCGCAGCTACAAACCAAGTACCCAATGCCATGATGGAGATCTATGCTACATCAAAGAAGCTTGCCCCAAGTGAACTCGACATCCCAGAGAAGTCGGACAAGGGCAACAAACCTCAGCCATCTGAGGAAGTGCAAGTCAAAGCAATCGATCTTGGGACAGGCGACAACAGTAAGACCACCATGATCGGGCGGGTCTTGACCCGAAATAGGAAGACGCGCTCGTCAGCTCCCTTCGGGCTAACTGAGACATCTTCGCTTGGAAACCAGCGGACATGCCAGGGGTGCCCAGGAATCTGATCGAGCACTCACTCAACGTCGACCCTAAAGCTACCCCGAAACGACAACACCTCCGCCGTTTCGCCGACGGCCGACGGGATGCCATCAAGAAGGAACTCGCCAAACTACTCGCGGCCGGCTTCATTCGAGAAGTCTTCCATCCTGAGTGGCTCGCCAACCCCGTCCTCATCCGCAAGAAGAACTCTAACGAGTGGAGGATGTGCGTCGACTACACCGACCTCAACAAGCACTGCCCCAAGGACCCTTTCGGGTTGCCGCGGATAGATCAAGTCATCGACTCCACGGCGGGCTGCGACCTGCTCTACTTCCTCGACTGCTATTCCAGGTATCACCAGATTGCTATCAAGGAAGAAGACTAGGAGAAGACCGCGTTCATCACCCCATTCGGCGCCTACTTCTACACGACTATGTCGTTCGGGTTGAAGAATGCTGGCGCCACTTACCAATGAGCTATCCAGGCCTGTTTCAAGAGACAACTCAACAAGAACGTCGAAGCCTACATGGATGACGTGGTCGTCAAGACCAGAAATTCCGAAACGCTCATCACCGATCTTGAAGAGACTTTCGCATCCTTGCGAGAGTACCGCTGGAAGCTCAACCTGAACAAGTGCGTCTTTGGTGTACCGTCGGGGAAACTACTCGGCTTCATCATCAGCCATTGCGGCATCGAAGCCAACCCCGAGAAGATCTCTGCCATCACCAATATGAGAGCTCCCACCTACATCAAAGATGTCCAGAAGCTCACCGGGTGTATGGTGGCCTTGAACTGATTTATCTCGAAGCTTGCAGAACGGGGGCTACCCTTCTTCAAACTACTCAAGCATCAAGAGAAGTTCGTGTGGACTCCAGAGGCAGATCAAGCTCTCGCTCAGCTCAAGGATTTCCTATCCAAACCGCTAGTCCTCACGGCTCTTCGCAAAAAGGAGCAACTACTGCTCTACCTCGCTATGACTACTCACGTGGTTAGCTCTGCCATCGTTGTCGAGCGGCAGGAAGATAGCCACGCCTACCCAGTCCAGCGACCAGTCTACTTCGTCAGTGAGGTCCTGTCGGAATCTAAAGCACGCTATCAACCAGTACAGAAGCTACTGTATGCAGTGCTCATTACCTCGCGGAAGCTACGACACTACTTCCAGGAGTACTCGGTCTCCGTCATCACCGACTACCCGCTCGGTGACATCCTGCGGAACCAAGATGCTACTGGAAGAATCTCCAAGTGGACGGTCGAGCTCGGCGCCCTCAACACGACTTCAAGCCGCGAACAACCATCAAGTTGCAAGCACTAGTCGACTTCATGGCAGAGTGGCAGGAGAATCAGCTGCCAACCCCAACCGAGCGACCGGAGCATTAGGTGATGTACTTCGACGGCTCGCTCAAGCTCGAAGGCGCTGGTGCAGGAGTACTCCTGATCACTCCAACGGGCGAACAACTCAAGTACGTCATGCAGATCTTTTGGAAGGTCTCAAACAACGAAGCCAAGTACGAAGCTCTACTACACGGGCTCCTCCTCGCAGCTTCTCTGGGCATCAAGCGACTACTAGTCTACGGCGACTCTGCAGTGGTCATCAACCAAGCCAACAAGTCTTGGGACCACAACAAGGAGAACATGGACGCCTACTGCCTAGAAGTCCGCAAGCTCGAGAACAAGTTCTATGGTCTCGAGTTCCATCATGTCGTTCGTGACAACAATGTTGCCGCTGACGTCCTATCAAAGCTTGGTTCTACTCGCGCTCAAGTACCAGCGGGTGTCTTCGTCCACGAGCTTCACGTGCCATCCATCCCAGAGCTGGCACCTACGACCACTGATCCAGCGCATCCGCCAGCTGGCCAGGAGGTCATGATGATTGACGTGGACTGGCGACAACCCTTCATCAACTACATCCACGAGCAGAAGGTTCCATCGGACAAAAGCTCGGCCGAGCAACTCATCTGCCAGGCCAAGTCCTACGTCCTAGTCGGGGACAAGCTATACAGGCGGGGCACTACTTCTGGAGTACTCATGAAGTGCGTTCCCCGAGAAGAAGGCAAGGACATCTTGGAGGAGATACACAAAGGCGTCTGCGGCAATCACGCGTCTTCACGTACACTGGTCAGCAAGGCCTTCCGACAAGCTTTCTACTGGCCCACAGCTCTGGGTGATGCCGAGGAACTCGTCAGAAGGTGCCAAGGGTGCCAGTACTTCGCCAAGCAACAACACATCCCGGCCTACAAGCTAGTCACCATACCACCAATCTGGCCTTTCGCTTGCTGGGGTTCGACATGATTGGGCCTCTTCCAACTGCACCAGGAGGATTCAACAGAGTTCTGGTGGCCATCGACAAGTTCACCAAGTGGATCGAAGTCAAACCGGTCACCTGTCCCAAGGCCGACAAGGTACTCGACTTCTTGGATGAACTCGTGCATCGCTACGGACTACCCCATCTCATCATCGCAACGTCAAGGAACGCTCTTTCAATGTTGGCGATCTCGTCCCCCGTTGCATCTAGAACACGGAAGGACTACACAAGCTCAGCTCGCCATGGGAAGGTCCCTTCACAGTTGCAAAGGTGGCCGGACCAGGCTCGTATCGCTTCCAGACACTTGAAGGCGAAGACATCAGCAACTCGTGGAACGTCGACCAGCTCTGTCGGTTCTACGCGTAGTCTCTCGACTACTCTGGGGGCTCAAGTCTACACGACTACTTCCGAATCCTTCGCTGTAAGCGGCCTTCGGGTCCAGGCACTAGTCTCCGGACTACTCTACTCCGAGATCCAGCGTTAACTGCTACTAACGGAACTCGGGTTTCATAGAGCGTCAAGGACTCTAGCAGCGGTCTATCAAAAGACCACGTACTTCAAGATCCAGTCTATACGGCTACTAATGGATCTACTGCTGTAAGCGGCTACACGCCCTAGCACTACTCTAGCCGTAGGCGGCCTCCGGGTCCTGGCGACTACACTTGTAAACGGCCCTGGCCATCCAGGTGTATTCTTTCAGTAATAAAGTTTGATTATCGATCAACTCATTTACTGTGTCTCCCTCAACAGGTCTACTACTGAGTACTACTACTCGCGACAACTCCTCAGATGGGCACTCCGCATACAACATCGCGACAACGAGTACTCATTCGATGGAAGTTCTTTCATTACACACTTAAACAAGTTCATTACAGCTTTGTTTATATACAACTACTGCTACAAGCTAACCCTACAGGCTAACTACTGGAGGTTCAGCTTCTCCGCGACTTGCTCGGCGATTGGCGCCATATGCTCCAGAAGCTCTGCGTATTACTCATCCGTGCAGTTGGCGGCTAGTCCACCCGCGACTACATCAACCGGGGCCTTGGGGAAGTACAACTTCATGAACGCTAAGACCTGGTTGGGGATGGACTTCGCCAGATGCTTGACATACGTCGCCAGACGTCCTGGGGCTTCCTTCAACCGTTCGACCAATGGAGCACTCTTTGGTCCGCCCGGGTGAGGTACCAGTAGCCTCGCAATTGGGAGCGCGACTTCCTCGAGTTCCTTGAGTTGACCCCGCAGCTTCTCGCAATCTTCACCAAGCTTCAGCAGAGATTTATAGCAGTTGACAAGGTCACGATCCGAGGCGATCCGAAGCTCCATGTGCATATTTCACTCATGGGCCAGCTGCTTATAATCGTACTCAAGTACCTCGCGGGCATCTTTCTCTCGGTAGAAGAGATTCTTCATATCGACTTCTGACGCCTTCAGCTGCTCCACACGGGCCTCAAGATCTACAAACAACTCAAAGGGAGATGTCAGACTACTACAGTGTACCCACAATAAGTACTCGACAACTTGGCATCTGCATACTTTTGTTTTTTTGGCGCAGCGACTTGTTCTTCCGGACCAGCTCATCGCTCTTCGCTCTTCGCCTGCATATCTTGCACTTCATTGTGGTACTGGGCGAAGGCGCCATCAAGCTTGGACTGGAGCATGGCGGAGTGCTTCCTGGCTTTAGCAAGTTCTTTCTCCAGAGTCTCCGCCCGGAGCACCGTATCGCCATACCCCGGGAGCATGTTAGATTTTTGTCGGGATCTCTCCACGACATCCTGCACAAGGCAACAACTCTTACTTGGGTACTCTCTCTGCTGGAACTCGACTACGCGAGGGTACAGTCACGTACCTTCATCCATTTCTCAGCTCGCCGCATCGATTCCAAGTTGCGAGCTACCACTGCCGGGCTGATAAGATGATCCGCCAGAAGCTTGAGTCCATCCCGACTAGTCGTGGTGGCCTCAGACATCGGCGCTGAACGGATCGGCTCCGCGTCTTGGATTTCTGGTGAACGGACGACTACCTCCAAGTTCACCTCCGGCAAGGCATCGCCACGCACCTCTTCGGTCACCCGAGGGCTGCTATCTCCGCTGGCTCAATTGCTACTCCGGTGGCCACCTCGGCTTCTGGCACAACGCTTTCAACCGACACAGCCTCAGGGATGGTGCTACCCTCGACTTCCGCCCCTGACAACACAAGACATACGGGATCAGCTCCCAGGGGCATTGACTACTACTCGAAGAAGGCTGCATTACTGCAGCGTACTCACCTTCTACTACGCTGGCTTCTGGCAGCACAGTCTCCGCGACCGGCGTCACGGTCTCGACCTGAGGGAGGGGAGCAGACTCCTCGGCGGCAGGCGCGGAAACTTGTTCAGCCGCCGCTGTGCTGGGTTCATCTTCGTCCCAGGACAAGTCAATTGATTTTCTGCATGGTACAAGATTGGTGGTCAACCAAGTAAGACTACCAAGCTACAAGTACTACTCGGGAAAGGTCTTCACTTACAAGCTAGACCGGACGACAGTCACGGTCGGAGCGCCAAGGATGCTGGCGATATCTACAAGCCAGGCTTCGGCAGGCGCCTCCTCTACAGCTTGAGCCGCTGTCGGTTCTTCAGCACCAGCAGTTGTGCTTGGTTCCAGTCTGCTCTCCACAGCCGGCGCTTGCGGTTCGACAACTCTAGTCGACTGCTGTGTCATCTGTGACACAAGTTCTTCGACTGTGGGGCTGGACTGTGGCTTCTTTCAGCCGGCCCGCCCACCGTGTCCCAGTCCTCTCCTTCCCCTTGATCAACAGGGTCGGATGAGGGGATCTTCTACGACAACTCATAAGTCAATCATCAGCATACAGAATACTTCAAGTCAAGTACTCGACTACTCTACTCGAGGAGCTTACCTCTTGAGACGTAGTCTTGGTCACCTTCAACTTCTTGGCGACTCGCTTGCGCGCCACATTACGCGGCCTCCGTGGCGGCACAGGGAGACTAGCCTCTAGGCTAGTCGGTGGATCTTCAACAAGGGGGATGTGGGGCAACCCAGGGCGGCTGAACCTGGACCGCAGCTGGAATCGCTCCTGAAGCGTCTCCCCGTCCTCCTCGTCAGACGTGTCTTCTATGGTGACTGTGTCGTCACCCTTGCTGACTTCACGACACTCCTTGCCCTTGCCCTTGCCCTCCTCGGGAATATCCACAAGTCGAGGAGGGGAAGCTGGGTCGGAGACAAACTTCATCAGATCATCCTGCATCAGATAGTTTGGGTGAACTCGACTACTACAATGCAATGAGTACTCAAGGACACAAGTTCAATTACCAACCTTGTTTGGCGGACGAGCCACAGAGTACTCTGGGACTGGGCAGGGTGTATATGGTGGCATATCTTTGAAGATCCTCCCCAGTCTCTCGATGATGACATCATCATCGACTTCAGTGCTGGGCATCCTCGACATGTCGTCGTCTCCCGTGTATTGGTACCCGAGGGTATCACGCGCCATCAGCGGTTGCACCCTCCTCTTCATGAAGCTGAAGGCCACGTGCTCGGTCCTTAGCCAGGCTTCTCTCAAAGCCTTGATCTTCTGCAGCAGCTCAGGTAGTTGAATACCCTCCTGCATGGTCGGCTCTGTGTTCCACCAGGGTTGATGCTTTGGCTGCCTCCCGCTCGGCTTCAGCAGCTCTGGGTGGTGGTTGGTGATGTAGAACCATTTCGACTTCCAATACTGGTTGGAGTCGATGAGCTTGTACAACAGGTACTGTTCGGCGGTGTCTTCGCGCATCTGGATGCCGGCTCCTCCGACTACTCTTGGGTCGTTGGCGCTTGGTTGTGGCTTCAAGCGGAAAAACTTTCGAAACAGCACCCAGTGGGGCTTGATCCCCACGAAGGCCTCGCAGAAGTGGATGAAGACGGAGACGTGAAAGATTCCGTTGGGGTTCAGGTTCAAGTACTCGATACCATAGTACTTGAGGAGACCCTTGAATAAGTCGATCGCCGGGAGAGCCAGCCTGTGCTCCATGAACTGCGCGAACATTGGGATCTCGTTGGGGTTTTTATCCATTGGGTATTGATCTCCTGCGGCGGCGCGCCACATGTCCATCTCCTTCTCCCGGAGGAAGCCGCTGTTCACCAGCGCCAGCAGGTCTTCGGTCTTCGCCTTGGATTTCTTCCACTCCTTGTTCAGATTTGGGCGCGGGGGAGAGGTCGACGGTGTTGACCCCTGGGCGGATCCAGCCGCCTCATCACGGGATCTCTTCTTCCCGGCGCCGGTCTTCATGCTCTTCGACGGGGAAGATTTCATCCTCCAAATACACTGGGTTTTCACTCGCATCCGCTCGGGGGCTTCTCAGGAGGCAAGTAGCGGCGCGCGTGGATCTGGAGCTTAGGGCGCAGTGGCAGTGTGCTCGGGTGGCTAACTCTTGGCTAGATCTATTTCAACTGACTGCGAATGCGGAGGATGGAAAACCCTAAGGGTTTCAGTTTCTATTTATAAGCCAACCGGCAGCGCGACAACGACTAGATGGATAAGTATCGACAGTTGACTCAGCGGCGGCCGCATGACTCTTCAACTTCTAGTAGTCGACGCGCTTCATCTTGGGGGCTCGGCTACGTCTACTCAATTCCCTGGGTGATGACAAGACTCCAGAGCAACTCAGGACACATTCTACAATCAAGATGACCTTTCAATTCGAGAGGAAGTACTCGACTCAAGGCTCGGGGGCTCCATGCCACGTGTCCTTCGGTTTTTTCTCCAGATTTGGCGGGATAATCTTGGCAGAATTTCAGATTGACCCTCAGCTTGAATCTATGATTCGACCTAAGGCTCGGGGGCTACATTGCATATGGAATGCGATTCTTCGAATCGCATTTTCCATATGGTTTCTTCTTCAAGACAAAGAGAGTATTATTGAAGACCTTCAAGAGGAGAACTCGAGGACGCTTGGGAACTACTCGAGAAGACTTCAAGACTACTCAGAGATCAGCTGAAGTACCTTCCAGCCTCGGGATGCTTCAAGTACTTTTGAGGACTTTTGGCTTGTAGTACTCAGGGACGCTTGAAGACTACTCGTCAAGGCCGTCAAGACTACTCGAAACTATCCTACTCGACTACAAAGTACTCGGGGGCTTGTCGTATGGACCTCCCTGGGCCCACTGCCTCGGTGGGTACCAGGACCGACTACTCGGTGGGCCCCTGGTACTACTCGGCTTGTGCCACACGGCACCTGATGGCGTGGGGTGCAAGGACTATGGTGGAGATCTACACATCATACAAGACGTAGGGTATTACGCACCTCGCGGCCCGAACCTGTCTAAATTATGTGCCACGTGTCTCTTCCTTCGAGTTACCGATCTCGGCGAGGCCACATTCATCTACCTCAGGTACTCCCCTTGGTAGGTTGCCGGTCTAAAACACAGACAGAGAGACCAAAGGTAGCAAATAATGCCTCCGATGAACTATGTGTTCTTCACTGATGCTTGTTCTTCAGATGTCGTCACTGCGGGCATCGCCTCCACCATATCCTTCCACATCTCTGGTCAAACCCCGTCGGGCCACGCATGACATGCGACGGTGGTGCTTCACCTTTTGGGAGAGGCACGCCCCTTCTCCTTGAACCGACTAAGAGAGGGAGGAGGAGCCACCGGCGTTGATGACGACCGGGGGTGGCTCCTGGGCGGCATCTGCGTGGGTCTTCGCACTAGTGGCAGATAGCGGTGGTATGCCGACCGGAGGTGAGAGGGGGAGTGGCTGACCGTCGGCTCGGTCCTGCACAACCGAGTTTGGGTCGCTGGCTCGAACCCCTCCCTGATCTACGCCAGCCGGAAGGGGGGAGAACTCACCGGCGTCGATGACGTCCGGGGGAGGCTCTCATCGGCGTCGCGCCAAGCTAGCCTCCCGCGGCTGCGCAGTGAAGTGTCGGCGCCGCGGCGAACCAAGGTGGTGGCCTCCTTCTTCGATCCGTGCCGGGGGCTGCGCCGGCGACGGATGAACGGTGGCAAGGCGATGCGGTCGGCCGCTCGTCGACCTTGTGCGGCCGCGCGTGGTTGGCCGGGCCACAACCGCGCCGGGACGGCGAGCGTGACGGCCTCACGCGGGCGTCTGGCTCGTGGATCCACCGTCGGGCGAGCAAGCGGCGACAGCTTGGCCGGCTGCGCGGCTGGGAGGAGGAGGCGGTTAGGGTTTTCAACCCTAACCGCCACCCTCTTATACGGCGGCGACGCGGGCTGGATGGGCCAAGCGACGACGACGCGGGTCAACCGGGCCGCGCGTCCGCTCCCCGGGCGCACCGGTGAGGCCAACCGGGCCATGCAGCGGCGTGATTAAGCCGGGCCGGCGGCGCCGATGCAAGGCCAGCTGGGCCTAGCGGTCGTGCGTTAGCCGGCTGGGCCGAGCGGCTGCAACGCAGGCCACTTGGGTCGTGCGGCTGCGTTGGGCCACTTTCATTTTTTTATGTTTCTATTTTTTTAATTTTACAGCAGTTTCAATCTTTATTCATAGCTATTAGCCTATGTTAATTACTGCCGATTATCACTATTTAGTCTTACTACTTGATTAAGTCTAGATCTATCATGTGATAGTTATGTACAAATGTGTTTTATCACTTATGTACCTTGCAATTTCGAATATTAATGCTAGTATGATTGTGTAATTTTTATCACTTTCATACTTTATTTCGTTATTGCCATAATTTTATCACATACACCATCTCAATGCCGTGATTTTACTCACTAGTAAAATATTACTAGTGATCTTTTGCTATTAATTTATGCATTTCTCTTAAAATTTTGGGATACAAACATTATGTGATAGAGATCATATCCATGTATATGGATTTTGACGGTCTATTACTAAAGGTCTACATCATGCTCATTTTGAAGATTGATGATTACCTATACAATGTTCCCAAAACAAGAATTAAATATCAAAATATTACAATGGATTACACTATTGCAGTGTTTATTACCATTGGCAATTTTGGCTTACACTATTGTAGTGATTACCAAATTAAATGCTCAATCATTAACTTGAGTATACATATGGTGTGGTAGAGACCTTAGCAAAGGTTGCATTTAATTCAAGATGAATTATTTGCATTGAGACCATGCTTTGGCATCAATTTATTTGCCTATCATTTTGATCTACTCTATGTCCTATGGCATTTGAGACTATCTACCATGTATACAAGTTAATAAGATTTAAAAATTGAGGGTTTACATGCTATTTGTTTACCTTGTACTCTTCTTAATCCTTGAAGAGTTATGCTATTCGAATTAATTTGCATTATTACAACATTGTTTAGCCACTTGATTATATTTCATGAATGAACTTGAATCATGTGCTCCTACTTCGTAGGCTATGGCCATGGCAAAAGAGTTTGATGAACTTGCCATTGATGGCCACAATTACCCCACTTGGGCTTCGGATATAAAGATTAACTTTGCATCCCGCAGACTTTTGCCATACCTTAGCGAGCCTACTGCAGGTGTTGTTTTAGATGAACAAAAGAAATATGGTGCCTTAATGCTATTAAGGTTTTACATCCATAAGGATCTAAAACAAGAGTACCTCATGGAGATGAATCCTCATGTTTTATGGCTTGCGCTTAAAGAGCGTTATGATCAGCAGAAGGAACTCATTTGGCCGGAGGCTAATCATGAGTGGAACCATTTGCGTTTGCAGGACTTCAAGTCTGTTGCAGACTACAATCATGTTGTTCATAAGATTTGCTCTAAGTTGAAATTTTGTGAGAAAGAACCAACGGATGCTGATAAGATTGAGAAAACTCTTTCTACCATGCTTCCTGCGGATCGAGTCTTACAACAACAGTATCGGGCTAATAAATACACTCAGTATTCTCAACTTATCCAGACATTGACTCAGGCTGAGAAACATGATTAGCTTCTAACGAAGAACCATCATAAGCACCCGATTGGTGCAGCACCTCTTCATGAGGCTCATAGTGTGCAGGGTAAGAGAAAGTTCAAGGGATCCAATTCTGGTCACCCAAAGAACAAGCCCGAGAAGCAAAATTTCAACAAAAGGCAAAAGCCCAATCACAAGAATATGCGAGGTGGTGATGCTAAGTCCAAAAATGACACTAAATGTCATAGATGTGGCACTTTCAATCACTTTGCTAGAAGATTGCCATACTCCAAAGCATTTGGTAGCTCTCTACCAAAAGTCCTTAAAGGATGTAGAGTAAAGCTAGGACAAATTGCCAAGATATGAAGCACATTTCAATCTTGCTCCTGCTGTGACTAAGGAAGTGGGTTGCTCAGACAACAATGACAACTTAGATCTCATGAAGGAGAAGCTTCCAAGTACTGATGACATGCTCATGGAGTTCACCTCAAATGACATGTTTGGAGACTTAGAATAAATTGTCTCAAGCCGAAGCTACTATCTATTTAATTATAGTGTGGGATTGTTGAATTGTTGTAATAATTTATGTTGTGCAAACTCTATGTGATTTGAAGAGTTGCATTGCAAACTTTCTAGTGATGGATGTATTGTGAGCACATATGTGTTTTAATATCATACTCATATGTTGGATACTATAATACATTTGTGTGATTCTTATTAGACTATAGAATATATTTGATGTCAATCCAATGTAGGATGGAAATATGTATTGTTGATAGTGGTACTAGAAACTATATTCTTTAGGAGTTGAATCTTTCCGGACTCTTTAGAAAAGAGAAGGAAAGATTATGATCATCAATGTATGATGCTTTGACAGTTGGTTCAATTTGATCCACTATTATTCTCCCTAAGAGTGCTCAATTAATGAGAGAGGATACCTTATTGTACCCAGGATTAACTTGTACCCTATTATGCTATAAAGAAGAATTAATTTACTTCACTAACCTTACGGGATATAGCCAACAAATTTGTGAAAATTCCATCCCTCAAATATGGATTGTACTATACATACATAAAACCTATATTTTTGTTGCATATAAAAGAATCTCCCCAAATGTATATTCATTTCAAGCATGGCATGATAGTCTAAGTCATCCTAGAGTTGGAATGATGAGGAAGATTATTAGCAATTCCATTGGTCTTGATTTGCATAAAGCAAAGTTCCCACAATTTTTGGATTTGTGTGCACTACATGTGCTAAAGGGAAATTGAATGCTGAACCAAAACAAAGTACTTAAAAGAATTCAAGGTGATTTTTGTGGACTGATTCAGCCTGATAGTGGATCGTTCAGATAAATCATGGTATAGATGCATCTATAAGATGGTCTATGTGTCTCTTTTAGACATGAAACCATGAATAAAGCTAGCTAAAATATTGTCTCAACTAATGTAGTTGGAGATTGATTATTCTGAACATCGAAATCAATCGATTCGAATGTACAATGTTGCTAAATTTTCTGTCGGAAATTCAGGTTTACCATTTTATACGATATATCCACACTAAAATATGGCTTGCCTAAGCCATTGATTAAAGAGTTTTAAACTCATAACAAGACCAATATTTATGAATTGCAAGTTGCCTACATCGTGTTGGGATCAAGCAGTACTGCACACTGTTGAATCAATCCAACCATGACTAACTGCATATTATTATATCCCCCTTACAATTGGTACGTGGAAATTAATCAAGTATTTCCCATTTGCGTAAGTTTGGGTAAGTTATTTATGTACCCACCTCACCACATTAGCGGCAACAATGGGGCCATTAAGAAATTTGGGGATCTTTCTGGGATTTAAATCTCAGTTGATCATTAAGTATATAGAACCTATGACAGGTGATCTATGTACGGCCCGTTTCGCTGATAGTATTTTTAATAAGGATCATTTTTCGGCATTAAGGGGGAGAATTGTACCATAAATTTGAATGCCTGGAAATTGATTGGAATGCAAGAAGCATGTCCTTTGGAATGCGAGAAGCATGTCCTTTATGATCCACATACTATGGGCACTAAACTTTATGTTTAGAGACTTATAGATTTGCAAATGTTGCAAATAATCTTCCAGATTTGTTTACCAATTACAAAGGTGTTGTTAAACCCTTTTATCTTGCAAGGAACATGCCTGAAAGAGTGGAAGATCCTAAACATAACCACTCGAATAATCTCTCTTAGACGCAAGAGGGGGAGAGGCAATTCTAAGATGCAAGATACGAAATAAAAGAAAGTGGTAAACGAAGATCAACTTTTTTCGATCTTTTAGTAATCAATTCTTTTGAGAGAGATTTTATTGTTACTCAGCTCACATATGCGCATAAATTATGAGAGTGGGAAATCTAAAGACCCTAGATCGATTGTTTTCGGAAATCATGATGATCTATTAAGGGTTTGCCATTAACTACATAGAGACTGGAGAGTCTTATTATCATTGTCGACAATTATTTCTCTGAACAAATTGCTAGAATCCTTCAAAGTGATCTAGATTCTAAAATCCATGGTAGAGTGCCTGATGCGCTCGGACTGGAACACATAGAAATGATGCAATAGAAACAGAGATAGCCTTGCTCACTAAGGGAAGTGTTTTTTGGCGTTAAGCCAACACCTCCTAGTGTCCATCCTATTGGATATAAATTTGTTTTATCTGGAAATGGAATGAAAACAGTGAAGTGGTGAGATATAATGCAAGGCTAGATGCAAAGGCTTTACGCAAGGGCCTGGTGTTGATTTTCAACAAAATTTATTCTCCAGTTATGAGTGGCATAACATTTAGATACTTAATATTTTTGGCAGTACAAAATCGTCTATCTATGCAGTTGATGGACGTAGTGACCACATATTTGTATGGGTCATTGGATTCTAAGATATACATGAATGTTCCTGGTGGAATAAGTATATCAAATTCTAAGGCAAATAGCAACATGTTTTTGTGTTAAGTTGCAGAAGTCATGATATGACTTAAAACAATCAAGCCAAATGTGGTACAATCGGTTGAGTATTCCTTAAGCATAAGGGATACATAATCAATGATGATTGTGTATGTGTTTTCATCAAGAAAACTACAACGTATATTTGCATTGTGTTTGTCTATGTTGATGATATTAATATCATTGGTAACAAACATGACATCAATGAAGCTTGTCATCATTTGACGACGTTTGAAATGAAAGATTTGGGTCAAACCAAATTTTGTTTAGGCCTACAGCTTGAACATTTACCATCTGGGATATTTGTATACTAAGGTGCTTATATTCAAAAAATGTTGGAGAAATTCAACATGGATGAAGCCTACGTGTAAGACTCCTATGGTAGTGAGATCTTTGGATATTGAGAAAGATCCTTTCAGACCACAGGATGATGGTGAAAAGATTTTGGGACCGGAGGTTCCTTATCTAAGTGCCATTGGAGCATTGATGTATCTTGTTATTAGTAGCCGGCTGGACATTGCATTTGCGGTGAATCTACTAGCAAGACACAGTGCAGCTCCTATGAAAACGACATTGAGTCGGGATTAAGATCGTATTCAGATATCTTAACGGCACTAGAGATCTTAGATTGTTCTATCAAAGAAATCCATATCATAACCTTTTAGACTATGCAGATGCAGGCTACCTATTTGATCCCCATAATAGCAAATCCCAGACAGGCTTTGTCTTTATGAATGGTGGAATTACTGTTTCTTGGAAGTCATCCAAGAAGACTTTAATATCCACTTCCACTAACCATTCTGAGATCATTGCATAATATGAAGCATCACATTAGTGTGTTTGACTTCGCAGAATGATTGACCACATATTGTGGAATTGGTGCACTTGATGCACTAACAATTATCTTTGAAGATAATGCTGCTTGTGTTGCACAAATAGAATCATATTACATCAAGTGTAACTTGACTGAGCATATTACTCTCAAGTTATCTTATCCCATGAGTTATAACAGGATGGGGGGTAGAGATTCTGCAAACTATGTCATGTGATAATCTTGCTGATTTATTCACAAAATCTCTACCATATTCATCATTACATAAATGTGTTGAAAGAATTGGTATGAGAGACTTGCAGAAATCCCGGGAGTAAATTTGAATAAATAAATCCTTTGTGCATCGTATTGTACTCTTTTCTTTATATGAGTTTTACTTTGATGGTTTCTCATATGAAGTTTTTAACGAGACAATATCAGCATTATGTATGCCATATCATCTTGTTTTTCCCCACAAGGGTTTTTTATAGATGATATTGTACGGGCATACACATGATTATCATGGTGTTTTCTCCTATATTTTCCCATTGGGTTTTAAGGAGTTTTATCCAGATATAACAATGTATATATAAGTTTTTCCCGCAGGTTTTTCAAGAATTAATAACTATGATGAACATTGGAGATTCCAGAAGATAATTGAACAGGGGAGTGTTGAGAATATTCTCAACATTCTAATGAGCAATTATAAGATAATGAAGGGATGATTAGCAACTGCTAATGGCAGTTACCAAGTGCCTTTACGTCCTACAAACTGCCATTATATATATGTACCATTGGTCATCAATGAAGATTAAGCATCCATTATATTCATTTTGTACTGCTCCCGTTTACAAGTACAACATTTACTTTTAAAAGATTGTGCTTTTGTTTGTTGCCTCCAGCTATGTGTGCATCCCCACCTAATGGCACGATTAGAGAGAGGCCAACGCACTGTTAGCACGTAGTACGTGTCAACCTGCCAATCATGGGGGGACACACGTGCTGCCCGGCACATGGCTGTGGCCCTAATAACCCATGCGTGCCTATGCGGCTATGCTCTAAATCAACAGCACCTACACGAACTTGCTAAAGTGCTAATGGATAGTATTCTGTAATAGAAAAAAAGTCTATTTTTCCCTCAAACTCTCGTTTTAGTTTGATTTTGACCATTCACTCTAAAATCAGATTTGTATATCGTGTATATTTGGTGGTCGTGTGGTGTTGATGAATGATTTTGCTGACGTCGTCGTTCGGTGGCGAAATATGCACCCTATTGAAAGTTTGATGGTCAAAGCTTTCATATTTCGAGATTCGATGAGACTACAGTTCGATTGCCAAAATTAATAAAGGGGACCGCTAATCCGTGTGTCCTGCTGTGGATCTTCTATGTGATGTAGTACAATCTACAATGCGAATGCGCCCAAGTCTACGTGTATGTCAGCGGAGCACGGCGAGGCCCCCGCGGGCCGTGGCTCGCTGCCGTAGCCTGCGCCATCGGGAGCGAGAGGAGAAATTCAAAGAGGCGCAGGACCGTTGGCGTACTGGCGTGCTGGTGGATGATAGGGCGAAGAAAAATAGGGATATGGCACCGACGGGGCCGCGTGTGCCGTCAGCACGAGCAGCGAACCACCTGCCGCGGCGTGTCCAGACGGCGTCTGGCGTGGCGGGCTTTGGACTTGTCCGGCCGTTCTGACGCGCCCATCGAATGATCCAGTTGACGCGGACGCGGGGCCTCCCGCCGTGAGGAGGAGATGGTAGTAGCTAGCCGGTAGGCATAGCCACAAGCCCACAACACCGGGCCGCGCCGAACTCTTCGGCATCGAGCGTCGCTACACCAGAAAAACAGGCGTCAGGGCACGCTGCGCGTTCGTTCCAGGCCACAAAACAAGAAGTCACCCTTTCCCGGAGACCGGAGTTGCCATCAGCGCCGGCGCCGCCGCGCCGTGGGAAAGCGGAGGTGCGCACACGCCGGCGCGCTGGTCAGTCGCCTCGTCCGCGTCAGCCGTGGGGGGCACTTGCGGGGATCGCGATCGGATTCGGATCGTTGCCGTTGCGTGTGACCAACTAACTGCCTGCCTGCTGCTCCTATCCTATACTAGGTTTCACCGTTCGAGGAGAGGGCGGTGAGCCACTTCCATCAGGCAGGCGGCACACTACTGCTAGTTGCCGCGCCCCGGGTACGCCCAAGGAAAATATCGTGCGGATCGGAAAAGAAAAGGTGGGGTGGCTGCCTGTCTGGTCCCCGCGTGGGGGCATCTGGGGTGTGACTACCATGATTAAGGGACAAGAAAACAAAGCGTTGTGGATAAACATCAAGGCCCGGCCGCCCCCATGTCGGGTCCGTCCACCGGAGGTTCGTCGCATCTCGACATCGTGTGACCAGCGCTGCCGTGGCCTCGAGTGTCTGTCGTCCTACGCCACACCCCACCCTACGTTCTTGGCTCCATCTGGCCCAACTAACCCGCCAAGCGACTCGTAAAACAAAGTTTTACTGGAAGCGTCACTGTTAGCTGCTGCCAAATGCATCGACGGATATTTATTTACCTGTGAAAGCCGTTTGGCAACCACAGTCCATATGCGGCACTGTTCGGCAGATCCGAGATCTGTGGTGTGTTGCGATCATGGGACGTAAAAAGCTACCTGCCCACCATGAGCGCGCGACAAGGACGGACACCTCACCTCAGCGCCCTTGCAAATCTTTCTTCCAACGGCGCAGGTGAACCAGCCAGCCAGAACACGGAACGGCCACCCGGTGTCTCCTCCGTCCATGCGGGGAAGCCAAGCAATCCTCCATCCGGCCCTCCCTCTGTCCGCGATCGAGTTGCTTTCGGCGGCCATCTCCATCGACGGACAAGCCGGGACGACATCGACGCCCTCCCGGCAGGCTATACCTAAAGCTAAGCAGCTGGCAATTCCAATTAATCCCTTGCATTGTTCGTGTCTCCATGACGCGCGCGCCCAGAAGCAGCCCCGCAGTCCTGCGGATTTGATCGAGTTGCTTCTACACGCTGATCGGTGCCAGATCGGCGTCGTTACAATGGAGAACGCTCATGCCGGCCTCTGGAGAGATCCTGAGCTCTCTTCAGCGTGTGAGACGTCGTCGGCCTCGGTGCAAATAAATTTCAAACAAAGGTGACCGACTGACCGATTACTGTCAAAGTGGCTTGTTACGTTGTGTAACATCCGAATTCAGCGTTTGCTGTTTTCTCTGTGAGGAGGAAGGTGGTGGAATGGGCGATAGGAGATGAGGGACATGAGGGGACGCACCCCCTCGACGGCGACGCCCTCATCGCCGGCGAGAGAGCGGACCGCGTCGAGCCCGATCAGAGAGAGAGAGAGACAGCCCGCCACCTGAAGGCGGCCGCGCGCGGGGGAATCCCCGTCCGAGCATCTCAAACTTCTGGACACGCAGCAGTCATCCATGGCGCAGGGGGGCCCAGATCGAGCCACGGGATCAAGTCGGGGGGACAGCTCGCCGATATGCGGGACCGATGGAGTAGGAGGAGGGAGGGGTAATACAGGAATTCTTCGGGCAACTGTGGCTGGTCCCGGATTCACCTCCTCCCCCAAATCCGCGCCGCCGCAGCCTTGGAGCTAGTTTTAGGGTTGGAGATGATCCACTGGAAAACCTAGTCTGGATACGCAGAGAGCTGTGGGAGAGCAAGCGATTCGGAGTCGAAGACTGCTACCCAGTGCTGGAGGGAGATTCGTGGAAGAGCCCACCGAAAAAACTCAACTTCGCGTCGGATCTCTGGGCACAAGGGGAGAGGAAGACCTTCCTTCAAGCTCTGATGGCAGGGAGAGGTAGAGGGAGGGGAAGAGGAGCGCGTCCACCACATCCAGGTGAGGAGTGGACATGGGGGCAAGGATGGCCACACCCTCACCCGCCGCCGCCGCCGACAAACTTCTTCCAGCAAGGTGCGCCTCCGCCCCCATACGAGTACTACCCAAACCCACACTTCCCTCAGCCACACCCGCCACCACCACCATACCACCTCCCACCCCATCAGTTCACTGGGTACCAGAGGCCACCACCGTATCAGGGGCCCAGGCCAAGGCAAAATCAACCCAAAAGCAATCTCAAGAACCAACAGCCGACACAACAGAGAGGAAGGGAGGTAACTGAGGAAAGAAAGAAACCTACAGACTATGAACAAATGCAGTCAGAAGAAAGTGTCAAACCGACAGAAGAAAGGAAAGAGAAGGAGATCTTCTGCTACAACTGTGGAGATCCTAATCACTTCAGCTCAGTGTGCCCAAAACCTAGGATCTGCTTTATCTGCCAGAGGAAGGATCACATGGTCAGCAAGTGCCCTGAATGGGACAACCCTCAGAAAACCGCCCAATACTTTGGGAGTGCTAATCAAGGGCTGGGTTTTCTCCATGTGGAAGTTGACTCAAAGGCAGACAGGATTAGGCTGTGGGAGACTACTGATAATCATGGAGTGCTCACAATTGAGGAAGGAGAAATGGAACAAGAGGAGATCATACAGAACCTGAGGAGAATGTTTGACAAGGAGTGGCAATGGAAGCTCAAACCCATGGATGAGTACAGATACATGGTTAGATTCCCACCAGCCAAGAGAGTTGAAGATATAGCAATGGGTGATGTGATTTGGTTCCCACTGAGTAAAGAAGGTGTGATGGCCTCACTGAAAATGTGGGATGGCGAAATCAAACCCATAGGAAAACTTAAAGAAGTTTGGGTGCAGGTTAGAGGAATTCCACCTAAATGGAGTGAGTGGGGAGTATTCCAACAGGTTGCTTCCAGCCTGGGAAAGTTAGTGGATGTAGATTGGTATTCTCTTTTCTCCCATCAGTTGCCATGGTGAGACTGAAAATCAAATGCAAGGACCCCTGTAAGATCCCCACCCAAAGAGTCCTGGAAATCCAAGATGAGCTTTACCTCTTGACCTATAAAGTAGAAGAGTTTGTACAAAAGCTGAATGGCAAAGAGACTGATGATGGAGGGGATGGAGATGAAGACCCATACAATGATGAAGAAGATGACCTGCTACAAGAAGAACTTGAGTACCTCAATAGCAGACCTCAAGATCCAAGTGGTTCAAGAAAAGACAAGGACAAGAGAGGAGATGATACACCAAAATCAAAAACTGGATGTGGGCAAAATGACCAGAGGGAGTCATACGTTAAATCAGTTAGCTCAGCAAGAAAGTCAATAGAGAAAATGATGGAGGAAGGAGAGGTTCAAGAGGGCTTAACCAACAACCTATGTATCAACCTCCTAAAAGCAATGGAACTAGAAGAGAGGGAAGAGGGGCAGGAAGAACAAACAGAAGAGATAGACAGAGAGGAAAACCAAGACCAAGAAATGATTAACTTGCCTGATGAATGGATATATGCAATGTCAAAAGAAGATGAGAACAGTGTTCTAGAGAATGATGCAGAAGAAGACAAGATGGATAGTACAGACACAATCCAAGAGGAAAAGCAAATGGGGACAGAACAATCACAGCTCTAGGACAAAGAACAAGGGGAGAGAGAAAAAAAGCCCAAGACAGAACAACAAGATGTGGGGGGCCATCCAAGCAGTGAGGAAAAGCACAAGACAAGCAGTCAATGAGGAGACTGCATTGGAGAAGGCCCAAAAGCTGAAAAGGAAAGCAAACTTAGAAGAAAATCCAGGTAATCATGCCAAGCACTCTAATGTTCTATCTCAAAATGACATCCTTTCTTTAGCTAAGAACATTGATATAGTCATTAAGTCCTCTTATGATCCCAGCAATATTGTTGAGAAGATAGTAGATCTAGATAGAAATAGAATCAATACATTTTCCTCTGAATGCAAGGATAAACGTTGTGATGAAGTAGGTATAGAAGATAGTCATCATCAGATGGTACAGGGAGTGGCCCCTGCAACTCCACCTGATCAAATAAAGGCACAAAAGCTTGAGGAGCTTATTGAAGCCTTTTCTGCTATAGTTCCTAGAAAACAAATTACCAGGAAAAAAAAGAAATGATAGGTTTATTCTGGAATATAAGAGGTCTGGGCTTGCCTGGTAGAATTCCTGCTTTAGTTAGTAAAATTAGAAGCAACCATGTTGATTTTATAGAGGTTATGGAAACTAAGAAACCCACCTTCACAAATGGTTTGCTTAGACCCCTGACAGGAAAATATTCCTTTTGAATGGCACTTCCTCCCTACAATAGGCAGTGCAGGAGGTATTTTGGTAGGAGCAAACTCAGAACTTTTCTCTGTCACTGTGGGTGACATTCAGAAATACAGTGTGTCTGTCTTCTTACAAGACACGAAAATAGGCTTTAATTGGAGGCTAGTAGTAGTTTATGGGAGCCCTTATGAAGAAGGGAAACAAGAATTCTTAGAAGAACTTCACAAAGTGATGCTCTCCTGGCAGGGCCCTACCTTGTTTGGTGGGGACTTTAACTTAGTTAGGAATAGTACAGATAAAAACAATGGTAACATCAACCATAAGTGGGCTGATGCTTTCAATGGATGGATAAACGGTTGGGGGATCATAGAGATAAACTCCAGCAATAAGATGTATACCTGGACCAATAACCAGGATACTCCTGTTTTAGCAAAGTTGGATAGAATTATAGCTACTACAGACTGGGAAGCAAACTTTCCGCTGTCCAAAGTAAAAACTTTAGATAGAATTCCCAGTGACCACAACCCTCTACTGCTGGACACAGGAAATAACATGTCTAGCCCAAAGAAAAAATTTAGACTAGAGAAATGGTGGTTAGAAAAAGATAATTTCAAAGAAGTGGTGACTAAAGCTTGGTTACCCTCACCTAGGGGAAAAACCAATTGACATCTGGTAGTCCAAAATCAGAACCTTTAGAAGGTTAGCTAGAGGATGGGCTTCCAATGAAATTGCCTCCATGAATAAAGAGAAAACAACTTTAGCAATGGAGTTTACCAACCTAGAAAACAGGATGGAACATAATTCCATCTCTGATATAGAAAGGAGCAGATTGAAGGAAGTGGCAGACAAACTTAACAAAATTTGGGCCCTAGAGGAGATCAAAGCCAGACAGAGATCCAGAGACACAGAGATCCTAGAGGGGGATAGGAATACAACATATTTTCAGGCTGTGGCTAACCAAAGAAATAGGAAAAGAGAATTGAAGCTCTAGAAGGGCCAAATGGGATAGCTGAGGATGATAAGGGGATGATGAAAATAGCTGTAGATTTCTACAAAAACCTTTTCAAGAAAGAGGAAAGAGGTGCAGTTTATTTAGCAGAAAGTTTCTGGGGTTAGGAGGAGAAAGTCACCCAGGAGGAGAATGACCTCCTCTCAGCACCTTTCTCAGAAGAAGAAATCAAAACTGCTATCTTTAGTTGCTATGCTGAAGGGGCCCCTGGGCCAGATGGCATTCATTTCTTTTTTTATCAGAAATTCTGGGAGGTAGTAAAGAAAGATATAGTGGCTCTTTTCCTAGATTTCTACAATGAAGATCTAGACCTGAATAGATTAAATTTTGCCCTCCTAACCCTGATTCCTAAAGAAATGGGAGCTAGGTCTATGAAGAAATATAGACCCATAAGCCTGTGTAACTGCAGCTTTAAGATTTTCTCTAAAGTTCTAAATCTTAGACTAGGGAAAATTGCCAATAGACTTATATCCTCACAACAAATAGCTTTCATTGGTGGGAGGTACATACTGGAAAGTGTTGTGGTTGCACATGAGGTGGTACACAGCATTCACAAAAAGAAAAAAGCAGGGGTGATCCTGAAACTAGACTATGAGAAAGCATAAGATAGAGTTAATATAGATTTCCTCTTTGAGATTCTAACTACTAGAGGTTTCAGTAGGAAATGGATTAGCTGGATAGAGCACATAGTGAGAGGAGGCTCTGTAGGAGTTACCCTGAATGGTAATGACAGCCCTTTCTTTAAAACATGGAAGGGACTTAGGCAAGGTGACCCTCTGTCGCCCTTGCTGTTTAACCTGGTGGGAGATGTCCTAACTAGAATGCTAATAAAAGCAGCGGGGAAAAACTCATTAAGGGGCTCTCCACTAGCCCTAGGCAGGAGGTGATCTCCCTGCAATATGCAGATGACACTATTCTTTTCTTAGATATAAACAGAGACCATCTGATGAATCTGAAAGGCTCCCTAGCCATTTATGAACAACTTTCTGGGATGAGGATCAACTTCCACAAGAGTGAACTGATTCCTATCAATCTAGACCAGGAGCAAATCCACAATATTGCACACATTTTTAGTTGCCCCATTGGAGATTTCCCAATTAAGTACTTAGGAGCTCCCCTACACTTTGAAAAGCTAAGAAGAGAAGATATACAACCCTTAGTTGATAAGATTATAAACAAGATCTCTGGATGGAAGGGAAAATTGTTGTTCCATGCGGCTAGGGTAGTGCTGATCAAAACTTGCATTGCCTCCATCCCAGTGTATCTTCTCTCTTTCATTAAATTCCCTAAGTGGGCCATAAAGGCAATCTCCTCACAAATGGCAAACTGCCTTTGGAATGACAATGAGGATAGGCATAGATGGCACCTAGTGAACTGGGAAAAAGTTAGCATGAAAAAGGAGTTTGGGGGTCTAGGGATTCCCAACTTAAGAGATCTAAACATTTGCCTTCTAGGATCTTGGTTGAAAGGATACCAATTAGACCAGGATAAGCTTTGGAGACAAGTAATAGATGAGAAGTATAAAACTAAAAAACCTAATATCCTGCATTGCCCATCTGAAGGTACCTCCCAATTCTTTAGAGGGATGATGTGGGCAGCAAAGGTAGCCAAAATGGGATATAGATGGAAGATTGGGGATGGAAAAAGAGTGAAGTTTTGGGAAGATAATTGGCTGGGCACTTCAAGCCTAGCCATACAATTTTGGGACCTCTATGTGATCCTAAATGAAAAGAACAAAACAGTCCATGATCTCTGGGATGGTACTAACCTAAAGTGCTCCTTCAGGAGGACAGTAGATGAGAGTCTGATGAGAACCTGGGAGGAAGTCACCCAACTTGCATCTACCATAGTTTTTAGTGAGGGGCAGGATGAAATGATTTGGACTTTTAGCTCCACTGGAGTATACTCTTCCCATTCACTGTACAAAATAGTCAACTTTACAGGGATAATGCCAATCCACACTCCAACTGTCTGGAGCCTGAAGGGACCTCCAAGAGTTCATTTTTTCCTCTGGCTCCTCACTCAAAACAAAACTTTAACCAGAGATAATGTAGGCAAAAGGAAACAGGTGGATGATAAGAGTTTCCTATTTTGTAATGAACTTGAGTCCATCCACCACCTGTTCTTTGACTGTGTGGTAGCTAGACAAGTCTGGGCAAACATCTCAGAATGCCTAGACCTGCATTGTGGAGATTGTTTTGAGTCTATAGGAAAAATGTGGCTTAGTAATAAGAAATTTTTGATAGCTAACATCTTCACCTTTGCAGCCCTGTGGGGGCTTTGGAAGCTGAGAAATTGCTTATGTTTTCAGGATGGGCGTTGGAAAGATGTGAACTCTTTGCTGCGAAGAATTATAACCCTGATCTACAATTGGAAGCTCCTTTGTCCAGGTTCACAGAAATCAGAGCTAGAGTCAAGGCTAAGCAGGCTGAATTGCTTGGCAAGACAACCGGGCAGATTGGCAAACTAGCCGATCCAATCAAAGATCATCTGTGGAGATGCTTGGAGAAGCAGGGAGATAGCTGGGGAGATGAGCGGGTCCCTCCAGAACTAGCAAGCTTGCTAGCTGAGGGGAAGTTGGACTTTGCAGCTTGACGACCCAAACAACGGTTGATCTACCCTGATGTAACTCCAGGGTGTGATGTTTTCCTGCTGTAATAGTCTAGTGGCTTAGCTTTTTATTTCTTTGAAACTCTTCATCCTCCCGGGCTAAGATTCCGAAAAGCTTCCCCTGTTCTGTAATGCACTGGCGCTGTAAACTCTTTTGGTCTTCTTTAAGTAAGACTGGGGCATAGCCATAAAACTCTAAAAAAAACATCAGAATTCAAGATCCAAATCAGGGCGAGGTCCACGTGGCCCGATCCACCTGTCCATCCATGTCGACTACTACACAATGACGTGCTACCGGCTTCGAGATTCCAGTAGCTTGGGTGTCGGAATCGGAGGCTCCTCCTCTATTTGTTTTCCCAGTATCAAATCGAGCCCTGTTTTCAAAGTTTAAACCCCAAACCAAATCGCCTGTTGGAGCGATTCCTCGTATGGTTGTTCAATTCGTGGTCCCTGCTGCTCTTTGGGCGCGCGCCTCATCAATCGTCTGATGAACATGTCGAGTCGTCATTGTCACCACTAGCTGATCACCAGCAGCAGCGCGCTCTCCATTCTTTTTAATTAATTTCTTACCTAGGTCAGATTGCGCGCTTGCTTGTGGAGTTGTGGTTATAGAAAGGAAATGTTGTCATCTCATGGGGTAATCTCAACTGAAAACTTATCCAGGATCGGATGCTTTGGGTTCGGTAGGAAGCTGTAGCTATCAACCAGTCACTGGCCGGAGAGTAGGATAGCAACGTAGCTAGCTCAGCATGATCCCATAACAAACAATGGTGCTTGGCAACCACCGTTACTCGTACGCACACCATAATGCCGCAGTTTATTCTGCTAATCCACTTCGTTGTTCGAGTCAATTCGCTGCGTGCAATTATTGCCCCCCCCCCCCCCCCCCCTGGATATGATCCCGCTTGTGCTGCGTCTCCGCAATCCCCCATTCGGATGCAATGTACGGGGCAAAAAAAAAAAAAACGAACGCGTGCAGTGTTTAGTCTTGCGGCCTGTTGTCATGTTAGTTTGGAGATAAGATTCTCTGGTGCCGATGAACAGTTGAAAGTCCAAGTGAAAGTGATGGGTTCCTGGTCCATGTTAGCTGAAGTTTTCAACAATAGTGACTTCCGCGCGCGGTGGATCGCCGCCATGCCGTGGGTTTGTTTTCACTTTTCAGATGTACATCAGGCAGCTACCACTCTTTTGGAATTCATTTCACTTTTGGAACTGTCACTCGGCGGCTGGAAATCCCTTGTTACCACGGTACTAGAAGAGGCGTGAGTTTCATGCACTGCTAAATCTCTCTTCAGAACGAGTTAACTGGAACAAAGGGGACAATATATATCTGCTGAAATCCACCGATTTGGCGCAATAATGTTAGTGACACGGAACTGCCTCTGGCCGGTTGGAAATAGCTTGAATCCAAAGAAACCGAACTTATTTTCCCTTTGGGAACTGCCTCTGGCCGGTTGGAAAAGAAGCATTCTTCCGCAGCTTTTCTTTAGCACGATTCGATGATCATTGTACTACGCACTCTCCTAGAAATCAAGAAAAGGCTTTTCTTATGAATCTCTGACGCCACCAACCGAACAGAGTAGCCGTGAAGGGGGTCAGGGCAGTATGGTCGTATGGAGGGAAGGAGCCATATCACTGAACTGAAGAGCGTGCTTGGCCCTTTGGGGGCAACGAAAGGGTGGTGCTTCAGCTTGCATCATCGACAGGGAAACAAAGGACACTGCCCATCGCCGTGCACGGGGCCCAAACAACAATTGAGCGCACTACCTGACCTAATTTGGCCATGTCCCTGACGCCCAATCTATGCGAAAATATCAGCGAATCCCATCATCTAGATCAGGATTCTGCACCTGCAGCAGCAGTGTGTGGGTGTGGCACTGCATTTTCGCTCGATCGGCGTGATCATCGTACGCTCCAAGCAGTAGCTTTGTAGTATTCGCAAGCTACAAAAGTAGCAGTACACCACCTGCTGGTAGAGTGCTGCAATCTGTCGCGAAATGCTCGACGTTCCTGCTGTACAAGCGTGAGCATGTGCTAGCAAAAGGAGATGCGAGACGTTACTGTCACGTTCTCAAAGACAATGTAAGGGCAACGACTAAAACTATGATCGATAGTTGGTTGGCTGGCTGCCTTCTTTGTACGTCTATCGTAGAAATATCTCTTCCTAGAGCATGACGCCCTATTCTACTAGGATAGCGTATGCCCTTCAACTATATCAAGGCAAATTGCAAAGGCCGTTAGCAAGAACTTCAATATGGAAAAGAAATAGAGATGAAAACTCACAGCAAAGACAAATTCAATAAAATTGATTGTTTAATAAAAAGAAATCCAAATTGTTTCAATTGAATTGTTGGGATCCTTCTCACAAAGAGAAGAAACCCTCCAAAAATAAGCGTATGCTGCTTATTCCAGCGGGCACACGGTATTCTTTAGTAAAAGGCGAAAGAATAGTTCGCTTTGTGCCCACTGCGCAGCTGCGTGGCTTGGGATGGTGCTACTGGGCTCGCTAGATAGCAGGGCTCGCTGCGTGCTTTTGCTGCGGCAAGCAATGTGGGACTAAATACAAAGAGCGCTCGTGTCCTGCCTGCGTCATCCGAAACGCATGGATGGACCGCCTGGACGGACGGAACTACGGAAGGACACGGCCCACGGCAAAGCCTGAGTGAGTGAATCCCTGCTGCCTGGCATGACGGCCCAAAAACGAACGCCTGTTTGGCGAACCTAATTAGAAAATTCAAAAACCCTATATTATGTTGTTTAATTTTTCTACAGTAGTCTAGTTATGCAGCTGAGATATGTTTATGTTTAGGTACATACTCCATTTGTCCTAAATTACTATTTATTTTGAATTTTGTAAATATATAACCTTTTGTTATCCATCTATACAAGATAAAATGAATAATAATTTCAAACAGTTCTATTATGAACGTACAAAAGTCGAAATGACTTGTGATCTTTGTACACCGATTGGACTCATTGATGATGTTTGGATGCAACTATATTGCCTCTCTTAAGTGGCATATAGCATAGTTAAATTTCAATGGACCCCAACACATAGGGATGAAAGCGGGAACAGGAAAATCCCGTACCGACCGACACCGTATCCCGTGAAAACCGACCGTATACCGTTTTTGCAGGAAAAACAGGAAAACGCGAAAAATCCGGGAATCCGGCGGGTACAGGAACGGGAACAGTTGAGGTTGTTTCCCGATCGTATTCACGGTTCTGTATTTGAGCAGGAAAAATCCGGTCGGTATTCCGTATAAGGTAAAGTTAATCCTCACTTTCAGCCTACATCTTAATTCAGCCCAAGCCCGCCTCTCCTTCAGTTGGCCACCCACTAAAGCCCACCGGCCCTCCGGCTGCCCCATCCCAACAAAACCTCCCACCCGCCTGGCGGGCTGGCCCCCTCCATCCAGAACCCTAGCCTGCCCTTCTCTCCACCTCCATTCCACGGCCGCCGCCCGTACGCGTCCGCTCCATTCCGCCGCCGGCCACTCGCGCGAGGATTCCCTACCCTAGGCAGTAGGCACCCAGGCCCCTCCGTCGTTAGCTCGCCACCTAGGCACCCGCTTCCTCAACTAACCCAAGGTCGCCTCCTCTCAGTTCCAGTGTCGCTGCCGTCGCCCCCAGGCCCCATCGACCCCGGTCTCTGGTACTCCGCCGCAAGCTGCTCCTTCCACTTCCGTCGCGTGATGCTCCGTTCAGTCTACCATGGGCGAGCTCTCTGCATCTCGAAAAGGCATCTCGGAAAGGCGCGTAAGGAGAAAGATGCACGCGATTGGACATACTCCTGTGTCATGTTCATGTCGCATGGGTGTCTTGATTCTGGTGTCTTGATTTTCTGATTCAGTAGCATGTGCATGTCCTGTGCGTAGGAGCAATTGGCTCCAAGGTCAGCTTGTGTACTTGTGTTGTAGCCTTGTAGAAGCCTGTCAACATTGTTATGATCTTACTTACGTATTGTTGATTAGTTTGCATATGAACTGTGCACAGTTGCAATTGTTTGAAGTGATTACTGCTGATGTTCCCGTATTATGTTACCAATTCCCGATCGTAACTGACATGATCCCGATCAAAATATTCTGTTCCCGATATCATGTAATATCGAATTTGTTTTCCCGTCAAGCTATTTCGTTCCCGCTCCCGTTCTCGACAAAAAAAATTCAGGAACAGTGTTTTCCCGACCGTTCCCGACCGCTTTCATCCCTACCAACACATATGGCTTAGCCCAACCAATTCTGGGCCCAGAATGATCTCAAGAAAAATCAAGGGCCCAGAAAAACATGTTATTGTTCACACCGCTTCACCACTTCACGTGATACTGTTTGTCTCCCGGCCCCTCCTTCTTCTCTGGCAGTGGCTCTGTTGCCTTCTGCCCTGGGGTCAGACATTGTTTTGGCATATGTTCTTATCAAAGTCTCTGGTGGAGTAGCTATAAGAGTTGAGCCAAACATGCAAACATGAATAGCTGAACGATCTGTGACTCGCTTGCTCGCTCCCGCGTGGGCGACGGGCGAGCCACCGTAACCCTAGCCGCCGCCTCCCACCCTCAGCCACACCCCGCCACGCCGCCGCCCGAGTGGGCCGGCGGGATCGCGCGCGGCCCCGCGAGGACCGGCGGCGGCGTGGCCTACCTCCTCTCTTCTCCGGTTGGGCCGGAGCGGCGCGGCCGCTTGACCTCGCCGAAGGGGCTCGTCGGCGCGGACTGTCCACCACGGCGGCGGGTAGCGCAGCCTCTAGATCCGGCGGCGCCATGGCCGGATCTGGGGCCTGCATGGAGGGGGAGCTCCGTTTCGTTGGGGGGTGGAGGCCAGAGCTGGGCGACAGCGACGGCGGCTCCAGTTGGTGCGGATTAGTGGTGGCGCAGTGGGTGCAGGTTGACGGCAACGGTAGCCGGCCTATGCCTTCGGCGGAGGTGTGTGTCGTATGGACCTCCCTGGGCCCACTACCTCGTTGGGTACTAGGACCGACTACTCGGTGGGCCCCTGGGACTACTCGACTTGGGTCACACGACACCTGATGGCGTGGAGCACAAGGACTACGGTGGAGAAGTACTCGGATAGGAAGCTATGCATGTCCTGTACCATGTAGAGAACTCCTAGACGTACACGACTAGTACTCTCCCCAAACCGACTTGTAACCCTACCTCCCGGGTTATATCAGGCGAGGCAGGGACCCTTACCTCTCTCATACGCATCATCTTGTAAACACATCCAATCAATCCAGAGCTGCGCAACATACATGACGTAGGGTATTACGCATCTCGCGGCCCGAACCTGTCTAAATTGTGTGCCACGTGTCTCTTCCTTCGAGTTACTAATTCTTGGCTAAGTATTGCAGGTGCATGTTTCGGCTTGACTCGTGTTGGTGCAGGTGAAGAACAAGCGCGAAAGGTCATTGCCGGTAAGGCCTCCAGGTGTGGAGAAGACAAGTCGGCTTGGTTCGAGGGACCCGGTGGCCAGCGGGGTCAAGTGCGGGCCGCATGGTGGCAAGAACAGTAAGATGAAGTCGGTGGACGGTTTCTTGGTTGAGCCACAAAACCAAGGTCGAGCTGGGACTTCGTGGGAGACAAGTCATGAGTGGTGATTGGTGGAGGCTACATCAAGTTCGCGGGGTTTGCGGTGGTTCACCAGAAAATCACCGGGTTACTCGGCCGAGCCACAAAGCCGAGGCCGAAGACCGGGCGTGCCTGTCAGGCCAAAACCGGCCAGACCGGTTTGGAGAACCGGTCTGACCGGTTTGGGGTCGCAGGGCGCCGGAAGCTTCGAGACGGAGGACACACGTCGGGATCGCAAGGCTTGCGTCGAGGCTACGCGAAGTGCGGTCGCCGGGCATCCGTCCGATGGTCTTATGAAGACAAATTCCCAAAGTGCCCTTGGTGGGCGTGTATCCTAGTTTAGGCCTTAGGGGCATTTTAGACTTTAGGCTTGCCTCCATATAACCCAAGAGATGAGAGGATGGCAGCCAACTCTTGGAACCCTAGCTCATTTGTTTTCCTATTTTCCCCTCCTATTTTCTTAGGATTTCTATAGGACTAGCTTGAGAGTGTCATGGTGAGATCTTGTGAGAGGGTTGGATGATCGGGCGGCAAGCTAGACCTTGTATGAACCTCCTTGGTATGTATAGATGATTCAACGTGGTTCCTCAAGGCTTTGTTGTGTTGTTCCCGATTGTTCTTGGTGGTGATTTTCGGATCCCTCTCTTGGTGGTTTTCTCGGTGTGTTTTCGGGACCTTGCTCTTGGTGATTTGATGGGGGAAATTCATGTGAACCCTTTGTGGTTCTTCTGTTTTTGATTCCCCTCCCAAATCCGTGAGTTAAGGGGCTCGGTTTTGGAGTTTTCGGAGTTCTAGGGTTAGAGGTGTTCTTGAGGGTTGACTTTCGATTCCTCTTGATTGATTGGGTTTTGGGGATCGAGCTTCTAGCCAAGGGTAGCCCACGAGGTACCCCAACTATCCCCAAAGTCTCACTTTGATCCGTGGAATGAATCGGGAAATCGTTTGGTGGAAGGTTTGAGTTTTTCCCGCGGGTTGAGTTCTTCCCGACTGTCCAGACCAAAACCGGTCTGACCGGTTTAGTCCCATGGGCTGTCGTGAAGAGTTTTTTGAGCAAGGAAGTCCATGTTGTGCTATGGCTATTCTTGTTCAAAGGATGAGAGGTTCTTGAGGCAGGTTTTCTCTCGGAAGGGTTTTTGGGAGGTTTTTGGACAGAATTGGCCTGACCGGTTTGCTAAACCGGTCTGACCAGTTTCCCCTACCTGTGTGAGGCTAAGTCAAACAGAAGCGGTCTGACCGGTTTAAGAAACCGGCCTGACCAGTTTGGGCTGCCAGCAGCCGTGTTGTGTGTGTTTCCGCTGCGTGTGTGCTATGGCTGTTGGTTGGGTCTTGCTCCTAGGTCTAGTAGAACTTCAGTTGCTGCGTGGACTTGGCAAGAGAAGCCTGTGGAGGTGAACGAGTGAAATCGGGTTCATAGGCCGAATTCTTGAATAGAATTTTTATCGGCTCTCATTCACTCCCCCCTCTGGTTTGTCGTTCGGTCCTTCAAGTGCTATCAGAGCTGGTTCGGGTCTTTATTGACTCTAACCAGTCTAAGATCCAAGGATGGCATACCAGGAACGGGGTTCGGGTCCTCCACACTTCGATGGAAAGAACTACCAGATGTGGAGTAAGCGGATGGCAGCGTTCCTCCGTGGAAAGGGTCGGATCCTTTGGGATGTCACGGTGGACAATGGCTATGTCCAGCCGATGAACTTCCTCACTTCAGGATCGAGAGACATGTTCGACACCAACAATAAGGCGGTCGCGGAGTAGTCGACACGAGCAGATTGATTTTGTAGATGAAGGTCCTTCAAATTCGCCGGTGATCATGACGATCACCCCTACCTGGCGCGCCAGCTGTCGGTGTTTTAACCCGGCAACCTACCAAGGGGAGTACCCGAGGTAGATGATTGTGGTGGGAATCGCTAGACCTGGAACTCAAAGGTATGCGCAAGGACACGGGACACAAGATTTATATAGGTTCAGGTAGCTGGAGTAGCTACCCTACGTCCTGTTTGGGGATCAAGTATGTTGCCCTGCGCTTGGTGTTGGGTTGGTTGAGATCAGGTGCCCGGCTAGGTACCTGGCCCTCCTTTATATAGTCCAGGGGCGGGTTCCTAGTCGGTTACAAGGCAGGAGTCCTAGTAGGATTACACGGAACGAGTCCTAATAGGATTACAGGGGAATTCTAGTAGGAGGCCGTCTTCATCCTTCCTTGCATGGGTACCCGGGGTGTATGCCTGACAGTCGACTACTTGTTTCGTGCTTTGTGTCAGCCTGAGTTCGATCGGGTGCACACCGAGCACTTGGCTTGTAGAATCTGGTCGGTGTTGAAGGAAGCTCATGTTGGGAATGCCCGTGTTCAGGCTCGGATGTATGCGACCTACCGGAGAGAGTATGAGGACTTCACTCATCTCCCCGGTGAGTCCATCGATGCCTTGTTTTAGAGGTTCACGGTGGTTGTGAACAACATGAGGGCCAATGTGGACGTGCTCCCGTACGATGATCATGATAGAGCTGTCAAGCTCTTACACTCTTTGGATCGTACGATTTGGGGTGGAAAGTTCAAGGCCATTGTGGAGTCGGAGAAGTATGACACTCTGACGGTGAACGAGCTGTTCTCGAAGCTCAAGTCGGCTGAGGTGGATAGGGGCATGACAGCCAAGCTCGAGGGTCCGACTGACTCTCATAGTCTTGCCCTCATCGGTGGTTCGGAAGGAAAGGCTAACACTAACCCATCCACTAGGATGTTCTCTTTGTCCTCTTTGATGTCTATGCCAGATGAGGAGTTCGACGTGCTTGGAGAGGATGAGTTGGCGTTGCTGACGAGGAGGTTTGAGAGGCTGCACGAGAACTGGGTGAACATGAGGAGGAACACGAGGACATGCTTCCAGTGCGGCAAGCCGGGACACTTCGTCGCTGACTGCTCGGAGCAGGTTGAGAACAAGGATGGCTACAAGAACAAGTCAAGGACAGATGGCAAGTACCAGTCGAGGTGTGACCACAAGAGCAAGCACAAGAACAAGCACAAGGACGAGCGACGATCGAGGAAGAAGGAGAGCCGAGGCAAGGCCCAAGCAATGGTTGGAGCGAGCGACATCGACCCCAGTTCTGCGTACTCCACCTCGAGCTCAAGCAACAGTGAAGATGAAGGTGATCGTTGCAAGAGCAGGAAGTCGTCCAAGAACCTGAGCGGGCTGAGCTGCTTAACTAGAGACGGCTTCTGCACCATGGCGCTGAGTTCCGGCAGCAAGAAGAGCACACAGAGCGACTCGGACTCTGACTCCGACAACGAGGTGCGTGATGAACCCCCCTTTTCTTGTGTCAGGATAATGAACGACTTGGCTTGTTGCTTGATAATCGTGATGACATGCTTAGAGAGGCTAAGAAAATGAGGAAAAAGCTTAGGGCTTCACTCGAGGATGCTAGGACTAGAGTGGCTAAGCTAGAAACACAGAATTTGGATGCTAAGCTGGAAATTGATTCTCTGAAAGCTTCACCTGTTGTTTCTGATGAAGTTGAATGTGCTGATTGTCCTATTTTCCTTGCTGATCTTGCCTTGTTTAAGGAAAAGCATGCCTCCAAGTGTGAGGAACTAGATGTGCTTAGGGTTGAAGCGGCTGAGCTTAAGTCTAGACCTGCTTTGCTAGGTGCTTGCACTTCTTGCCCTGTCTTGCATGGTAAAATTGATGAGATGCATGCTTACACTGTTTCTCTTGAGGCTAAGTTGAAAGAACCAATTCCTACATCTTGCTCTACCTGTGAAATGCAAGCTTTGAAGAATTTGGAACTTGCACATTATGTTGATCGCTTGCAGGATAAGAATGATGAGCTAAGAAAGTTGATGGGTTGGTTGTCTGGTCATGAGCCTCAGTTGAGGATAATGATCGAGACATACAAGAGGCAGGATGGTGAGGGACTTGGGGCAAACAAGGTTGGTGAGGGAAGTGGAGAAAACATTCCAGAGCCACCAAAAAGCCACCACAAAAATTATTTCCCTCCTAAACCTAACCATCTCAGGAACCGACTAGACAGAACCCCATTTCCACTCGTGTTTCCTCCACAAACAAATGATTTCCAAAAGCCTATCAAGTTTGTGAGCACTTCCGGGAAAGTGTTCTTTGGGAAAGAATGTTAGAAGTCAAGTGAGGAGAAGCCGAGTGGAGAGAAACCAAGTGAGCAGCCCCAAACCAAGCCCAAACCTAAGCCCATGAGGTTTCATTGTGGCTATTGTGGGAGAGATGGCCACAAGGATGAGTTTTGGTTCAAGAGGAAGCGAGAGGAGAGAGAATGGCGAAGGAGTGGGCTAACAAGGACAAGTACCACCCCTCCAGTGGTGTACTTGAGCCTCGTGTGCAGATGCCCAGAGCTAAGGCGAGTGTGAGAACAGTTCCGGCTTGGGGAGAGCGAAAGGCTGCAGGAAGTGCTGCTGGAGGTGTGAAACCGGTCAGACCGGATTTGAAACCGGTCAGACCGATTTGGAGTCTGCAGGAGGGCAAGTTTGGTTTTTGTGCTCGTGAGGAGTCTCAGTTTGTCTCAGGTGGTCGTGGTTCTGGTGGTTGGTCTGGAGAGTTTGCAGGCGGTCAGTTTGCTAGGCGTTCTCCCATTCGTGCTCAATACGGGGATGGGAGGAGTCGTAGCTTTGAGATAGAGAGGAGGGACGATCCACGGTTCTCCTTTCGTGGTTTTGGTCCTCCTCCAGGCAGAGAGGGTTGGTTTCCTCGGAGTGGTTACCAGGGTGGTGTTCGTGGAGGTAGCTTTGATAGGAGAGATGCTTTGGAGTGTGCTAACCCCATTTTCGAGCAAATGGCTCGGCACTGGTTTTACTCTTTTGGTACTAACCCAAGTGCTGAGTCCTTTGTTCGCTCACGTGCTCATTTTTGAATTTCAGGTGGGAGACTTGAAGAACATTTGGTTGATTGACTCTGGTTGCTCGAGGCATATGACCGGAGACAAGGGGTGGTTCTCAAGTCTAATCCCGGTGGTGACAAAGAGGTAGATCACTTTTGGTGACAATGGGTGTGGGCGTGTGCTTTCAGAAGGTGAGATTAAGGTGAGTGACAAGATCACTCTCAGGCGTGTTGCTCTTGTTCAATCGCTTGGATACAATTTGCTTTCTATGTACCAGCTGTTGGATGAGAGTTTTGAGGTGTTGTTTCGGCCTGGTGGTTCTCGGATTTTGGACTCTCGAGGGTACCTTGTCTGTATGATCATTCCCGAGGGTTAGGTGTTTCGAGCTGATTTTTCTCAGTCTTCTGGTGTTGAGCATTGTTTCTTGGCTGGTTCTTCGAGTGAGTTGTGGAAGTGGCATAGGAAGTTGGGTCACTTGAGCTTTGACCTTTTGTCTCACTTGAGTAAACTCAATTTGGTCCGAGGATTGCCACGGTTGAGGCTTGAGAAAGAGTTGGTTTGTGCGCTGTGTAGGCATGCCAAGATGGTAGCCTCTTCTCACCCGCCTCTCACCGATGTGATGACTGAGCGTCCATGCGAGCTGCTCCATATGGACCTTGTTGGCCCAACTCGTGTGCGATCCACGGGTGGGGAGTGGTATGTCCTTGTTGTGGTGGACGACTATTCTCGGTATGTGTGGGTATTCTTTCTCGAGGATAAGGGGGAGACGTTTGGTTTTGTTCGAGATCTTGTCTTGAGGGTGAGCAAAGAGAGGCACGGAGATGCCATACGAGAAATCCGCAGTGATAATGGCTCAGAATTCAGAAATTCTCGTTTTGAAACCTTTTGCCATGACTTGGGTCTTGAACACCGGTTCTCGAGTCCGTATACGCCTCCCCAGAATGGTGTTGTGGAAAGAAAAAACAGAACCTTGTGTGAGATGGCTCGGACGATGCTTGATGAGCATAGGACTCCGAGAATGTTCTGGTCTGAGGCGGTGAATACCGCGTGCTATGTGTCGAACATGATCTACCTCAGAGTGCATAAGAAGAAAATATGCTATGAGTTGATGCACTGTCGTACACCCAAGGTGAGTCACTTCCATGTATTTAGTTGCAAGTGCTTTATTCTGAAGATAGGGAAGAAGTTGGATAAGTTTGAGGCTAGGTCGGTCGATGGTATTTTCTTTGGTTATGCATCTCACTCTAGAGCATATCGTGTGCTAGATCTTGAAACTAACCAAATCGTGGAGACTTGCGAGGTAACCTTCGACGAGACACATCCACGTAGTCAGCTTGTCTTTGAGTGTGCAGGTGATGATGAACTTGGTGAGGAGATCTTTCAGGAGGAGGAGCATGAACTTGGAGATGATGAAGATAGCGGTGTGGTGCCCCCGACTGAACATGTACCTACTACTTCGACTACAGTGGTGGACGGCCCCTCTCCCACACCTACGACAACAAACCAAGATCAAGGAGAAGCTGTTGTTGAGGGGGAGGTAGCATCAAGGCGAGAACCTCCCCGACGAGTACAAGTGGATCACCCAGCTTCAAGGATCATCGACGACATGAATGAACGTACTACACGGTCGAGGGTTCGGAACAATTCTCATTTCGCTCATGCTGCATTTGTTGCTACTTTTGAGCCCAAAGACATTGGACACACACTATCTGATCATAATTGGGTTTATTCGATGCATGAGGAGTTGGAGAACTTTGAGAGGAATCAGGTTTGGGAATTGGTTGACCCTCCCCCAGGGTGTAAGCCGATTGGGACAAAGTGGGTGTGGAAGAACAAAGAGGGAGAGAAAGGTGAAGTGGTGAGGAACAAGTCAAGGCTTGTTGCTCAGGGGTTCAGTCAGAAGGAGGGGATCGACTACGAGGAGACCTTTGCTCCCGTAGCCCGTCTGGAGGCAATAAGGATTCTTCTAGCTTTTTCCGTGGCTAAAGGGTTCAAGTTGCACCAAATGGATGTGAAGAGTGCTTTCCTGAATGGTGTGTTGGAGGAAGAAGTGTATGTGAGGCAACCACCGGGGTTTGAGAGTGAGAAGTACCCCCACCGGGTGTACAAGTTGAGGAAGGCGCTTTATGGGTTGAAGCAGGCGCCTAGAGCTTGGTATGGTAGGTTGAGGGGGTTCTTGTTCGAGAGAGGTTTTGAGATGGGGAAGGTTGATCAGACCTTGTTTCTACTTAGGCAGGGCAAAGATATCCGGATTGTGCTGGTGTACGTGGATGATATTATCTTTGGTGGCTCGTCTAACTCTCTTGTTGCAAGGTTTGCAGAGGATATGAGTAGGGAATTTGAGATGAGCATGATGGGTGAGTTGTAGTTCTTCCTCGGGCTACAAATCAAGCAATCAAAGGAAGGAACATTTGTGCACCAAGCTAAGTACACCAAGGACATTGTGCGGAAGTTCAAGATGGAGGACTCCAAGGCCATGGCGACGCCAATGAGTACGACTACAGCTCTTGATGCGGATGAGGAAGGTGAACACGTGGACCAGAAGGAGTACCAGAGCATGATCGGGTCACTCCTCTACTTGACGGCGACGAGGCCGGATATCCAGTTCTCGGTATGTCTGTGCGCTCGTTTTCAACCATCTCCGAGGACTTCGCATCCGCAAGCGGTGAAGCGAATTTTCAGGTACTTGCGTCACACCCCCGACTTCGGCCTTTGGTACTCCGCATCCTCTTCTTTGGCTCTTCATGGTTTTTCGGATGCGGATTTTGCCAGGTGTCAGTTGGATAGGAAGTCCACTTCCGGGACTTGCCAATTTTTGGGATCTTCTTTGGTGTCTTGTTCTCCCCGCAAACAGTCGAGTGTTGCTCAATCCACTACCGAGGCAGAGTACGTTGCCGCTGCTAGTTGTTGCTCTCAGCTCCTTTGGATTACATACACCATGAGTGACTTTGGTGAGGAGTATACCCATGTCCCACTTCATTATGATAGCACCAGTGCCATAAGCGTTGCAAAGAACCCAGTGCTCCATTCCAAAACCAAGCACATAGAAGTGAGGTATCATTTTCTGAGAGACAATGTTGAGAAAGGGAAGATAGCCTTGATCCATGTACCCACACATGACCAACTAGCCGATATTTTCACCAAACCCCTAGATCAAGCAACTTTCACTCGTTTGAGGTGGGAGCTTGGTGTGTGTTTGATTTCTTGAGTTGTGTGTGTGGGAGCTCCTTTGTAGCATATGTATAGTTTCCTTTGTGCATTTCTTGCATTTGGCATGGCATATGTAACATGATGTATAGGCATCATTGTATCTTAGATTGCATGCATTTTGTATCATATGCATTTTGTAGGAAAAAGCTTCTCTCATATACATTGTTCACCATGATGTGCTATATATGATCGTGTGAGCTAGTTTGGTATGTTATGGTTAGTTTGGCTTAGCTCTTGATGATCTTGATTTATATCCATGGTTGATGGCTATACTTTTGAAAATTGTCACATATATGCTCTCTCATGTGTAAAAGCCTTTATATGATCTTGACATGTTTTAGTGGCTTGGTTATGCTTAATTTCTGGTTGGATAGCTAGTTTATTGATCATATGGGGCCAAAGGCTCATTTGCCATCATGAATGTTTAGCCCTCTTGCTTTATCTTGTGGAGGGGCATAAGTTCCTTTTTGTCGCAAAGACATTTCATGTACCAAATTTGAATCTAAAAATGGAATGTAAAATGCTTGGAAAATGTGCTCCCATGTCATATGTGCTAAATTTAATTTACTTTGGGTGCTAAACCGTTGCATGATGCCTACCCATGAGAAGTCTCATACATAGAAGTAGGCACATGGCTCGGTGGCTTTGACCTGACATGAGGTGCTTGTGGATGTTTGTGATGGTCTTATGATTAGAATGGTTGTCCTAGCATGAAGTTTGTGTGGCTTTGCCATTTTGACTTGTTTTGCTCATGTTTAGGTTTTTGCTCATGAGAGGGTACATTTTCGCAAAATTGCTCAAATTCGTCTTGGCTTCGTCCAATGGTTGTGAAACTTGGTAGTCATGAAGTTGATGTCATTACGAAGCTGTAGAGTATCTCACTTGCTCATTTGGACATGTGTAGCATCTTGTGATGAATTTTGTATACTTGAGAAGCTCTAGGTTGCATGTTTTCAAACTTGAGCCTTGATTCATGCATTGGCAACAAGGGGGAGAAAGAAAGGTGGAGAAAAGTTGCATTGCATCCCTAGAACCTATCCCAAGAGTCAAGGAGGAGCTTGTGCATTTCTTTTGCATTTTTGGCTTTTGGGGGTGTGGTCTGCTGTACGAAATCGGCCTGACCGATTTTGGTGGAACTGGTCTGACCGGTTTGTGCCCAGAGTTGGCACTTGTTCAGGGGAGCTCTTGTATGCTTTGGTGTTTGTGCTCTTTGCTTGAGCATGGTTTTGTCTCAGATGTGTCGAGTCGTTGCCCTTGCCTAAGGGGTCCGAGACTTGTCTTCTTCAAGTGATCTTGCTTTTTGCCTTTTCTCGGCTTTCGATCGCTTGTTGGAGCTTCTTTTTGTTTGTTTCTTTTATTTTTTCCTTTTTTCTGATTACCAAATGTGTGTGTTGTCAATGCACTCATCAAGGGGGAGATTGAGGACCATGTGTGGTTCGAGGACCGGTGAATGGTCGCTTCCTAGTGTGATGAGTGATTGACAACATTGTGTGGACTGATTCTTGGTTAAGTATTGCAGGCGCAGGTTGCGGCTTGACTCATGTTGGTGCAGGTGAAGAACAAGCGCGAAAGATCATTGCCGGTAAGGCCTCCTGGTGTAGAGAAGACAAGTAGGCTTGGTTCGAGGGACCCGGTGGCCAGTGGGGTCAAGTGCGGGCCGCATGGTGGCAAGAACATCAAGATGAAGTCGGTGGACGATTTCTTGGTTGAGCCACAAAACCAAGGTCGAGCCGGGACTTCGCGGGAGCCAAGTCATGAGTGGTGATTGGCGGAGGCTACATCAAGTTCGTGGGGTTTGCGGTGGTTCACCAGAAAATCACCGGGTTACTTTGCCGAGCCACAAAGCCGAGGCCGAAGACCGGGCGTGTCTGTTAGGCCAAAACCGGCCTGACCGGTTTGGAGAACTGGTCTGACCAGTTTGGGGTCGCAGGGCGCCGGAAGCTTCGAGGCGGAGGACACGCGTCGGGGTCGCAAGGCTTGCGTCGAGGCTACGCGAAGTGCGGTCGCCGGGCATCCGTCCAATGGTCTTATGAAGACAAATTCTCAAAGTGCCCTTGGTGGGCGTGTATCCTAGTTTAGGCCTTAGGGGCATCTTAGACTTTAGGCTTGCCTCCATATAACCCAAGAGGTGAGAGGATGGCAGCCAACTCTTGGAACCCTAGCTCATTTGTTTTCCTATTTTCCCCTCCTATTTTCTTAGGATTTCCATAGGACTAGCTTGAGAGCTTCATGGTGAGATCTTGTGAGAGGGGTTGATGATCGGGCGGCAAGCTAGACCTTGTATGAACCTCCTTGGTATGTATAGATGATTCAGCGTGATTCCTCAAGGCTTTGTTGCGTTGTTCCCGGTTGTTCTTGGTGGTGATTTTCGTAGCCCTCTCTTGGTAGTTTTCTCGGTGTGTTTTCGGGACCTTGCTCTTGGTGATTTGATGGGGGAAATTCGTGTGGACCCTTTGTGGTTCTTTTGCTTTTGATTCCCCTCCCAAATCCGTGAGTTAAGGGGCTCGATTTTGGAGTTCTCGGAGTTCTAGGGTTAGAGGTGTTCTTGAGGGTCGACTTTCGATTCCTCTAGATTGAGTGGGGTATGGGGACCGAGCTTCTAGCCAAGGGTAGCCCACGAGGTACCCCAACTATCCCCAAAGTCTCACTTTGATCCGTGGAACAAATCGGGAGATCGTTTGGTGGAAGGTTTGAGTTTTTTCCGCGGGTTGAGTTGTTCCCGACTGTCCAGACCAAAACCGGTCTGACCGGTTGTCGGTGCGGAATGTGGTCCCGACACTAACCAGTAGAAAGCGCCGAGGTCTATCCCTCAATGGTCGATGCTAAGTAACAAATGACACAGGGTTTTTATCCTGGTTCCGGCCGAGGGGGCCGTACGTCCAGCAGTGGCGTGCTCGAGGCACTATATTACTTAGCACCGGGGGTGCCTGTAGTGGGGCGGCTACAAGCAAGGCGGGAGAGGAAGCAGGGCTTCCAAGTCCCTGGCTGAAGATGTTGTGGGAAAATTGGGGAATGAGTACGTGGTGTGCGAAAGGTTCCTGTTGTCTGCTGTCTTGTGTGTGTTGTGTCTTCGCCCCCCGCGGCTGGGGGGTTCGCTCTCCCTTTTATAGATCAAGGGGGAGACGGTTTACATGCGCGCCGCGCTACCTAGCTACGTGGGGAAGTGCGACGTGCTATGCTGTAGAGTGGGCGGCCGTCCGGGCGATCCTTGCAGCGGTCTGGTCATCATGGCCTGACTTGTACCCGAACAGTGGCGGTTCGAGGGTAGGAGAGCGGCGGATGGCGGTGATGTCCTCTGATAGGCTCGAGGGAGGTGTCGACGCAAGCCCGTACAGAGTACGGGAGTAGGCGAACGGCGTTCCTTCCCCGACGTGCTTCACAGGGCCCGGAGTTGTTGCTACGGCGCCGGGCGTGCTCCTCGCACGCGCGGTACGGCGGCCACGCCGTTACGCGGCGGGGATGGCGGTCCACCGGCCTAGCGCCTCCACCTAACCCCCGTAGGGCCACAAGAAAGTGAAACGAGGGTGAAGCCGGCCCCCTTTCGAGGGCTCGGCGCGTCGGCCCGTCTTGGTGCGGGCGCACGGTGTCACGGGGACCGACACCGGCCGCGCCGCACGTCCCTTCCCACGGTAGCGGGGATGGGCTCCTCCCTCGGGGAGTTGGTGCGGCGGCACCGGGGTGCGAGCCCCGGCGCATGATGGCGCCGTCCCCGCCGGTGTCGGGGCATTAAGTGCCCGTGTACGGGGGCCGGCGCACGCGTGAGGGGCGCCCTCGAGCGTGGCGGACCCCGCCCGAGGGCGGGACGAACCCTCGAGCGAGGCGGAACCTGCTCGAGGGGGAGTGAGCCCTCGAGCGAGGCGGAGCCCGCTCGAGGGAAGTGTTGCTCCTCGAGCGGGGCGGAGCCCCGCCCGAGGGGGCGTGCGTCCTCGAGCGAGGCGGGGCCTGCTCGAGGGGATCTCTAAGAAGGCCGCCTTGGTGGGCCGTCGGGGTCCCTGCGGGGTGGGCCGTGTCCTGCATGGTTAGGCACCTGCACGGTTAGGCTTAGCGTGTTTTGGTCTCGTTGTGGGTTTTAAGCAAGGTTTCCCCGTTGTTTAAGGGGACCCCTAGGGCTGTCCCCGACAGTAGCCCCCGAGCATCTGTGGGTTTGCCATTGAGGCTCCCGCAGATGCTGGAACCTACTGATAGGACGTTCTTCCCTCCTTGTTTTGCGAACACTTTCCGTGGGGCCGCGTCAGCGGACCCGCGGGTCTAGCCCTCGAAGCCTCCGCAGAGTGTGGGTGCTCCTGCAGGGGTTAACCGCGAGAATTTGGTCAGAGGGCGTGGCACATATTCCAACCGGCATCGGCGGTGTTTCAGCCGGCTTCGGGGGTGCATGCGCTGCTGGCACTGTCTTCGGCGGGTGCAATTTCAAGGAGGTGTAGCCGTGCGTCAAGCCCCCGAGCCTTGGCCCGTTCGAGGCGATCGGGTAGAGCTTTGCGACTTGTTTTTTAACGCGCCCTCGCCGTCCCTCCGCGGGACGGAGGGTGAGGTTTCCGCAACCCCCATCGAGCGGGTCGCGGATTGCGGATTCCTCGTCGAGCTGCTAGCGGGTGGTTCAAGTGGACGTCCATGCCCCGTTCGATAAGGGTAGGCTGCGCGGTACGGAGACACGTCCATGGAAGCGCTTGCGTGGGTTTGCTAGGTGGGGCTCGGTCCCGTTCGCTAGGGACCGAGGGCGCGGAAGCTCTCCCTCGGTGGGATCCCCCGCTAGCTGCCCTCGCTGGCTCTCGAACACGACATGTGGGGCACCCTCGAGCCGACGGGCTCGAGGAACGGCTCGAATGCGCGTGCCCTCGTCGTCCCTAACTCGCGATGCGAGGCGCCCGTTCGAACCCGTCGAGGGTCGGGCTTCGGACCTCCGATCGTAGGGCCGTGCGGGGGTGGCGCCCGGGCGGCCCCGTCTTTTCGCGGCCCGCGGCGTCGAGGGGTCCGGGGGCGAGCCGGCCCTCGAGGCGCCGGTTGGTAGCACGGCGCGGCATGGGTGCTTGCGGTGCCCGCTTGCTCCCGCGGTGCCCCGGGCGACCCTCTCACGCGCGTGCCCTCCTTAGGGGGTTGATATTGTCTCGAGCCGGGGGCTCGTGCCGCTCGAGGGTTTTACGTGGCATGGGTACCCGCGGTGCCTGCTTTACATCAAGAAGGCCCCGGGCGACCTTCTCACGTCGATGTCCCTTCGAGGGCTGACATCATCCTGAGCCAAGGGCCCGTGCCGCTCGAGGGTTTTACGTGGCATGGGCGCCCGCGGTGCCTGCTTTACATCAAGCAGGTCCCGGGCGGCCTTCTCACGTCGATATCCCATCGAGGGCTGTTCTCGTTTTGAGCCGAGGGCTCGTGCCGCTCGAGGGTTTTACGTGGCATGGGTACCCGTGGTGCCTGCTTTACATCAAGCAGGTCCCGGGCGGCCTTCTCACGTCGATATCCCATCGAGGATTGCCCTTGTCTCGAGCCAGGGGTTCGCCCCGCTCGAGGGTTCTCCTTGCTTGGCAAGGGACCCGGTCATTAAATGCCTCGCAGTCGAGGCTGCGGTTTTTGCGGTGCGGGCGCGTCTTTTTAGGCGCCGCGCGCGCGCGCGCGCGCGTGTAGTGGGCGGCGTGGCGGGCGGACGTGATCGCTTCGCCTCGGTCCCTCGCGGGTCTTCGCCGTGATGATGGCCCGCCCGCAAGGACGTGGCCGCCGCGGCCGTGGTGGGGCCCGTCCGTCGTCGTGAAGGGAAGATTCCCCGCAGCGGTTAATGCGAGCGGGGCATCCGCTCCGGAGAGCTCGCCCGTCGGCTTATAAATCTGAGGGGAGGAGGAGACGACGGTTTTTTACCTTAACGCCTCACCATTTTCAGTCTCCCGCCCCTTCGTCTTCATCTCGCCCTTGCCACCGTGCGGTGTCGCCGTTGGAGCTTTTCTTCCGTTCCTTGTCCTCCGCTCCTGCTTTTCTTTGCCTTCTTCATGGCGCCGCCTCAGCCTCCCCTCACGATCTTGGAGCCGTACGCTTGGGAGAGGTCGTCGGTGACCCGCCCGCCCTTGGCGAGCCGGTCGCCGCTGGCCAGTTGGCGGCCAATGAAGATGGACGCCCGGCGGAGGGATAGTGCCGCCGGCGGGGGACCGCGCGCCCAACCCGCCGGGAGGGTTACGTGGTGAGCTTCATCCGCTACCACGAGCGGGGCTTCAACGCGCCGGCGAGTCGCTTCATGCGGGCGATGTGCCACCACTACGGAGTGGAGCTGCACAACTTCGCCCCCAACGCGATTTCGCAGCGGCCACATTCGTGGGCGTCTGCGAAGGGTATCTCGGGGGATCCTAGTCAAGCGGGGAGCTACGGGTTCACCTTTTCCGCGCGGAGCTCTTCACGCAGCCCACGACGGAAAGCCGAGGACCCGCCGAGCGGTGCGCGCCGGCGGGATGTCGCTTGCCCCGCGGGGGCAATTCAAGAACGTCTACATCCCCCGCACCATGACGACGAACAACGCCGGCCGGGAGCGAGGATGGTTCTACTTGCGCAACGCCGAGCCCGCCTCCCCCCTACACCGGTCGGGTGTTCAAGGAGAGGCCCTCGACTCCGGGGCACCGGGGTGTCCACGGCCCAAAGATCGGAGGCGGCGGAGAGTCGGTCCGGCCGCCCCTCGCCGGCGCCGCGTCGGCCGGGGCTGAACGCGATGGGCGTCCTCGCCTTCCTCCATCACCGGCGGATCGTGCCATTGATGGAGAGGCCGCTCTGCATCTTCGAGATGACGGAGGCGGCCAACCCCGTCGATCTGGCGAGGTCGCGGATGCTCCCGACGCCACTCGAGCGGCCATATGCGCTCACCCGGACGCCACTGTGGGCCGGACCCCATGGGACCTCGAGATGCTCCCCACGGGCCCGCTGGTGAGTGTGACTCTTGATTTTGTTTCGATTCTCGGTACCGCTTCTGCCTCTTGGCACATCTTTGATGTTCTTGTGTGCAGCTGGTGAACTTCACCGTCGCCAAGTCCGTTCCGCCCACCCCCGACTCCCGCGCGCTTGGCCGGCGGCGCAAGCGCCAGCAGCGAGGAGCGGGCGGCACGCAGGAGGGAGCGCGCGAGGCGACATCAAGCGCGCCGCGACCGGCGGGCCGCGGAGCACCGGCGCGCGAAGAGCCGGGGCTCTCTTCCCCGGGGACCGAAGAGTACTCGTCCTCGCAGGAGGACGAAGAGGAAGAGGCCGAGGGGGAGGGCCCCTCGACGGTGGCGGCTCGCGCCTCCGTCGCCGGAGCGGCGCCGGCGGCGAGGGCAGCATCACCTCGGGGTGGGCGCAACGGCGCCCGCCGCCGTGCCATCGACATCGGGGCGGCGCGCGCCGCGGAGGTGCCGCGCGCGCGCCACGGAGGCGCGCGCGGCGAGCGCTCCCGTGCGCGGGGCGGGCGCGCCCGCGCGCGGGGCGAGCGTGGCCGCGCGCGTGGCGGCGTCGTCGGGGCGCGCCACGGCGAGCGTGCCCGCACGCGGGCGAGCGTGCCCGCGCGCGCGGCGGCGCCTTCGGGGAGGCGCGGCGTCGGGCACGACCGCGCGCGGGGCGGCGCGCGCGCGCGCGCGCGGCGGCGCCGTCGGGGGAGGCGCAGCGGCGGGCGCGCGCGGGGCACCGCACCGGCCTCATCCGCCGAGGCCTCGAGGAAAAGGAAACGGGCCTTTTCTTCTTCGAGGTAAGGAGCTCGTCTTTTTTGCTTGGTTCGATTTGTTGATGTTCGTGCGTTCTAATCCTTTGTCCGTGCCTCGCGCAGGTGGTGCCAACCGTGCCTCCTCTCGCACCCGGCCAAGGTGCCGAGGACGGACGCGTCCATTCCCACCCCGGCGGCGCTCGTCAAGGGCGTCGCGCGGCGGGGGCAAGCACGGCGGCGGCGGGCGAGAGCTCGCAGGGGTCCGGCGGAGGCCTCGAGGTCTCGGCCGGCAGATCGGCCCGCCGCGGCGGAGCCGGCGGTCGGCCGAGGAGCGGCCGGCGCCGGCCATCGTGGGGGTGCGGCGCGGCGGCGGCGGCGGTGGTGGAGGCGCGCCCCGCGGAGGGCGCGTCGTGGAGGAGGTGGAGCGGGCGCAACCCGGCGGCGCGCCCGCTGCGGCGAGAGGCACGGCCGGGGAGGTGATGGCCGCGGCGCCGTGCCGGCGCGCCGCGGCCGCGGAGGCGCAAGTGGAGGCGCCGGTGGAGGCGGCACAAGCGGCGGCGCCCGCCGGCGATCTGCGGGCGGAGGTGGTGGAGGTCTCGGACGACTCCCCGCCGCCCGGGTGGGATCGGGGGGCCGGCCGGCCCACGCCCCCCCGAACCCCGGGGAGGGGCCCTCGTGAGGCGGCACGAGGGTCACATGGTGGTGGGGGGGGTCGAGGACACGCGCGCCGAGGCCTCGTCCCTCCCGTGCCGGCCGCCCGCCGGTGGAGGGGGCCGTCGACGATCCCCCCGCGTTTGCCAACGCCGGGGGGGAGCAGAGCTGCGGGGGCGAGCTCCGGAGCCACGGCGCCACGCTCAACCGCGCGCTGAACGAGGCGCTGCGGGTCCATGGCGGCCCGGCATGGCTCGTCTTCCAGGTAAGCCGTGGTTGCTCGTTCTCTTCTTTCTTTCGTTTGTGTATGCTGCCTTCGTGTCTCGGCACTTATGGGTTTTGATTCTGTGGTTGCCAGGAGCTCGAGCGCCGCGCCCCACGATAAGTACGATGCCTTCGACCGGGTGAACGCCGAGGTCCACCAGCTCCGGGAGCGGTGCAGCGCTTTCGACGCGCTTGCTGACGCTCTCGGGTCCCCGACAGCGGCCGGCGTACCGTGCCCCGGCACCGGCCCGACGAGCTCCCCGAGAGCTCGAGGCAGACACGGCGCGCCGCTCGAGCCTCGAGCGGGTCCGCGCAGCCCTCATCGATCGTGATGAGGCGCTGTGGCATGCGCGCTCGGACTTGGAGAAGACGCGGACGGCGGCCGCCAACCGGGGAGGCGGAGGTGGCCAACGTTCGTGGCGAGGCCCGGGAGCTCCGCACGTCGCTCGAGGGGGCGCAAGCGCGGCGGCGCCGGGGGCCGAGGAGCGGGCGCGCGGCCGGAGCGGGCGCGCCAAGGAGGCCGACGACCCGAAGGCCGCCCTCGACGCCAAGGCCGCGGCTCTCGTCGCCGCCGAGGAGCAGCTCCAGCAAGAGCGCACCGCCCGCCAAGGGGCCGAGGGGCGGCTCCAAAGAGAGCGAGCCGCCCTCATCGACGCCCGTGCGGCGGGCCGGAGCGACAGAGCGCGCCGCCCACGAGGTGTCGCGGGGTCCTTGGCGGATCGGGACGCCAAGCTCTCCAAGGCCGAGGGCGAGGTCATCGTGCTCAGCATTGCGAGCGCGAACCAGGAGATGGCCCTCCAGGAGCAGAGCGAGGCCGTCAAGCGCCTCGAGCTGGCGGTCGAGGCCGAGCGCCGCGCCCTCGAGATGGAGAGGAAGCAGGTCGAAGGTGAGCCACTGTTTGACTCTTGCCTTGTTGGTTTTTCCGTTTGAGGGCTCGCGTCCCCCTTTCTGATTTCTTTCTTGTCTTGGCGATTCCAGGCTTGCGCACCGCCCTGGGGCACGCGGCTGAGCGAGCCGAGGCGCTGCAGGCTTCGTACAACTCCTCCGAGCGGGGAGCCGCGGGAGGCGCGCGATGCGGCCCTCGAGACCTGCCGTGCCGTGGAGGAGGGCGAGGCTCGGCCGGCATCTCCGTGGCCGCCCGCCGCGCGCCCTTGGCGGCCACGTCACGGAGCGGATGCGCCGGCGCCGCATCCGGGCGTCCCGAGAAGGCCCTCGCAGTGGTGCGATCCCACTACGAGGTCAACTTCAAGGCGGCCGGCGGAAGGCCACGTCGTTCCCGAGGGGCGTCGAGGACGAGGTGGCGATGGAGCGTGTGGATGCGCTCGCCGCCGACGCCGCCGGGTCGCTCGCCGAGGCCTTCGAGGAGTTCCTCTTCCCCGACGTCGCTGATGCTGCTGCTCCTCCCGCCTGAAACATCTGGGCGCTGGGCCCGCTTTTTGTGTATCAATATTCTGGCCTCGTGGCCTTTGTAAATAAACACATTATCTTCATCGTAAACATTTGATGATACGTAATGAAGTGTTTTGTCTATTGCGCTTTTTTGTTTCTCCTTCTTCCCGAGTAGATTTTACTTGGGGGAGTTCGATTTTCGCTGGGGGTCCGCTGGGTTGGAGGCGAGAGAGAAGGGCCATATCCACGCGGCGTAGGCTATCTCTGGCTCGCACGCTCCTCCCGCTGGGCCGCCCGCGCCCTGTTCAAATCATTGCTCGTAGTTGAAGTAGAAAACAAACTTAGCGCGTGTGAGTTGTTTTTATTTTTGCGCAAAAAATGGGACCATTTTGGGGGGGGGGGTGCCCCCCGCATTAGCCCCCGAGGGTAACTTGGGTTTCAGGGGAACTTGAAGCATTTACATAGTTGTTGCCAACTGGGGCGTTGGCCATGTGATTTTTACAACAAAAATACTTGGAAAATCCTAGCTAAGGGTAGAAGCGACGTAGCTGTTGGATGTTCCAAGCGTTGGTGAGCTCTTCACCGTCCTCGTTGGCCAGCTTGTACGTGCCCGGCTTGAGTACCTTCACCACGACGTAGGGTCCCTCCCATGGGGGTGACAGCTTGTGACGCCCTCGGTTGTCTTGACGTAGCCTTAGGACCAGATCCCCCTCGCTGAAATCCCGTCGACGTATCTTGCGTGCTTGGTAGCGTCTTAGGGACTGTTGATACCTCGCGGAATGCATTAAGGCTACGAGGCGAGCCTCGTACACCGGTCCGGCCGAGTCCTCGCGGGCTCGCTGGTTAGCATCCTCGTTGTAGCCTCGAACCTTGGGCGACCCGTATTCTAAGTCCGTGGGGAGGACGGCCTTCGCGCCGTGGACTAGGAAGAACGGGGTGAACCCGGTGGCTCTTCTTGGGGTGGTCCTTAGGCTCCACACGACCGCTGGTAGTTCTTGGAGCCATTTTCACCCGCATTTGTTGAGCCGATCGAAAATTCGGGGCTTAAGGCCCCGTAGGATCATGCCGTTGGCACGCTCCACTTGGCCGTTGGTCCGTGGGTGTGCCACGGCCGCCCAATCCACACGGATGTGGAATTTGTCACGAACTCCAAGAACTTCCGCCCGTGAACCGGGACCCATTTCGTGATGATGGAGTTTGGCACTCCAAAGCGGTAGACGATGTCGGTGAAGAATGTCACCGCCTGCTCAGCCCTTAGGTTCATGATGGGGCGCACCTCCACCCACTTGGAGAACTTGTCGATCGCGACTAGCAAGTGGGTGAAGCCCCCGGGCGCCTTCCGCAGGGGCCCGACGATGTCCAGCCCCCACACGGCGAATGGCCATGTCACGGGGATGGTTTGTAGGGCATGGGCGGGCAGGTTGGACTTGCGGGCGTAGAACTGGCACCCTTCGCAGGTGCGCACGATCTCGCTGGCGTCCGAGACCGCAGTAGGCCAGTAAAAGCCCTGGCGGAACGCGTTGCCGACGAGGGTGCGGGGTGCGGCGTGGTGGCCACAGATCCCCGCGTGGATGTCCCGTAGGAGCTCGCGCCCCTCGGGAATGGGCACGCACCGCCGCAGATGCCGGGAGGCGGCGCGCTTGTAGGCCACCACCGTCGACGAGGGCAAAAGATTTGGCCATCCTGGCGATGCGCCTGGCCGCGGCCCGGTCCGCGGGGAGCTCCCCTCGAGCGATCCAGGCGATGTACTTTTCTCGCCAGTCCTCTTGAGCGGGAGTTGGCTCGATGTCCATCGCGTCGGCCTCGCGGGAGCCGTACCCCTCGAGGAGGGAGAGTACATACGCCTCGTTCGAGGGGTCCTCATCCATGGGTTCCGCACCCGCTGGATTCGAGGGAGCCCCCGAGGGTTCGTTGTGACTCGAGGGGTAGGGCTCGAAGACGACCGAGGGTTGCGCGACGTCGTGCGCAAAGACGTTCGGGGGAACGGTGATCCGCCCGGACGCAATCTTGGCCAGCTCATCCGCCTCCTCGTTGCACCGGCGGGGCACGTGGTTGAGCTCGATGCCGTAGAACTTGTCTTCGAGGGCTCGCACGGCTTTGCAGTAGGCCTCCATCTTGTCGTCGTGGCAGCTCGCATTCTTCATGACTTGATCGATCACGAGCTGTGAGTCCCCCCGCACGTCGAGGCGCTTGACGCCCAACTCAACGGCGATTTTGAGGCCGCAGAGAAGGGCCTCGTATTCAGCCATATTGTTGGACGCGGGGAAGTGGAGGCGCACTGCGTAGCGCATGTGCTCTCCGAGGGGTGACACGAAGAGCAGGCCCGCGCCTGCTCCCGTTTTCATCACTGAGCCGTCGAAGAACGCAGTCCAAAGACTCGCCCGGATTTGTGGGGGCGGCACGCGCGTGTCCGTCCACTCAGCAACGAAATCCGCCAGGATTTGCGATTTGATGGCCTTGCGCGGGGCGTAGGCGAGCGTTTCGCCCATCAGCTCCACGGACCACTTGGCGATCCTTCCCGCGGCGTCGGGGTTGCGGATGATCTCTCCTAGCAGAAAGGAAGAAACCACCGTGACGGGGTGGGCCTCGAAGTAGTGGCGGAGCTTGCGCCGCGCAAGGACTATCGCGTACAGCAACTTCTGGACCTGGGGGTAGCGCGTCTTTGTGTCTGATAGGACCTCGCTGATGTAGTAGACCGGCCGCTGCACAGGCAGGGCATGGACTTTCTCCATGCGCTCCACGACGATCACGGCGCTGACCACCTGGGTGGTTGCGGCCACGTAGAGCTGCAGGGGTTCGCCGTCTTGCGGCGGCGTGAGGATCGGGGCGTGCGTTAGGGACGCCTTCAGCTTGTCGAGCGCATCCTGGGCCTCGGTGGTCCAGGAGAAACGCTCATGCTTCTTGAGGAGGCGATAGAGGGCGAGCCCTTCTCACCGAGCCGCGAGATGAAGCGGCTCAAGGCGGCGAGGCACCCCAAGCACCTTCGCACCCCCTTTGAGGTCCCGGATCGGACCCATCCGTTCGAGGGCCGCAACCTTTTCGGGGTTGGCCTCGATTCCCCGTTGGGAGACAATGTACCCCCAGAGCATGCCTCGCGCACTCCAAAGACACATTTTTCGGGGTTTAACTTGACCCCATTGGCCCGTAGGCAACCGAACGCGACGGTGAGGTCGCCGACCGGGTCGTCCGCCTTCCGGTCTTCACGACGATGTCGTCCACGTACGCTTCGACCGTTCGCCCGATGTGATCCCCAAAAACGTGCTGCATGCAGCGCTGGTATGTTGCACCCGCGTTTCTGAGGCCAAATGGCATCGTGACGTAACAGAACGTCCCGAACGGTGTGATGAACGAAGTCGCGAGCTGGTCGGACTCCTTCGTTTTTATTTGGTGGTACCCGGAGTAAGCATCGAGGAAGCAAAGCAATTCGCACCCAGCCGTTGAATCAACGATTTGATCAATGCGTGGCAAAGGAAAAGGAACTTTAGGACATGCTTTATTAAAACGAGTGTAGTCTACACACATCCGCCACTTCCCATTCTTTTTCTTTACAAGCACGGGGTTAGCTATCCACGTTGGGTGGAACACCTCCTTGATGAATCCGGCCTCGAGAAGCTTCCGCAGCTCCGCTCCGATTGCCCGTCGCCGCTCCTCGTCGAAGCGGCGCGGCCCGCCGCCGCACGCCGCGGGCGTTTGGCAGGATGTCAAGGGAGTGCTCGGCGACTTCCCTCAGGATGCCTGGCATATCCGAGGGGCTCCACGCGAAGGTGTCGGCGTTGGCGCAGAGGAAGTCGACGAGCACTGCTTCCTATTTGGGGTCGAGGGTGGAGCTGACCCTCAACGCCTTGCCCTCGGGGGCTGACGGGTCGAGGGGGACCCCCTTGGTCTGCTCCGCTGCCTCGAAGGTGCCGGCGTGCTTGGCGGCGGGGTCGAGGTCGTCGTTGACCATCTTCTCTAGCGTGTTCACCAGCGCTTCGTCCAGCGCCAGTGCCTCTGCGTGCTCCACGCACTCGACGTCGCAGTCGAACGCGTGCTCGATGGATGACCCGACGGTGATGACGCCGTTCGGTCCCGGCATCTTCATCTTCAGGTAAGTATAATTGGGGACCGCCATGAATTTGGCGTAACAGGGTCGCCCAAGTATTGCGTGGTAGGCCCCCTTGAACCCCACCACTTCGAAGGTGAGGGTCTCCTTGCGGAAGTTCTTTGGGGTGCCAAACCAGACTGGCAGGTCGATCTGCCCGAGGGGCTGGACCTGCTTGCCCGGCGCGATGCCATGGAACGGCTTCGTGCTGGGCCGCAGCTGGTCCAACCCGATCCCCATCAGGCGCAATGTATGCGCGTAGAGGATGTTGAGGCTGCTGCCTCCGTCCATGAGGACCTTCGAGAACCGGGCGTTCCCGATGATGGGGTCGACCACCAGCGGGTACTGGCCCGGGTTGGGGATGCGGTTCGGGTGGTCCTCCCGGCTGAAGGTGATGGCGTCCTCCGACCAATTGAGGAAGGACGGAGGCGCCCTCTCCGCGGCGAGGACCTCGTGCCGCTCCTTCTTGCGCTGCCGGGTCGACATGTCGACGGTTGGTCCCCCAAAGATGAGGAACACATTTTCGACGGTGGGGAAGCCGCCGGCGTCGCCATCGCCTCCGTCTTTCTTGGCCTCTGCCTCCTTCGCGGCGGCACAGCCATAGAACTTCTTGAGCATGTCACACTGCTCAAGGGTATGGTGCACTGGGGTCTTGTGGTAGGGACATGGCTTTTTCATCATGTCGTCAAATACCCCCGGGCCTCGAGGGGCCGGTCGAGGGCCCCGTCGATCCGGGGTCACCGCCGAGGGCCCCGGCGTTGCCGCCGCCGCGCCCCTCGCCCGCGCGCCGCGGCGCGGCTTCTTCCCCCCCCCTTCTTGCCCCGCTTGTCGTTGCGGTGCGGCTCCTTGGACTTGCCGCCCTCCGCGGGCGCGTCCCTCCGAGCGCTTGCCCTTCTTGCCGTCGAAGATCGCCCCCCACGGCCTCCTCTCCGAAGCGAAGCTGGTGGCGATGTCGAACAGCTCGTTGGAGTCCGCGGGCGGGCTGCGTCCCAACTCGCGTACGAGGTCCCTGCACGTGGTGCCCTCGAGGAAGGCATGCACGATCTCGGACTGCGCCACGCTGGGGAGCTCAGTGCAGCGCTTGGAGAAGCGCCGTATGAAGTCCCGCAGCGACTCGCCGGGCTTCTGCGTGCAGGAGCGCAGATCCCATGAGTTTCCGGGGCGCACGTACGTGCCCTGGAAGTTGCCCACGAACGTGTGGACCAGGTCGTCCCAGTTGTGGATCTGGCTAGCGGGCAAGTGCTCGAGCCATGTCCGGGCCGCGTCGCCCAGATGCAGGGGCAAGTTGCGGATGATGACCTCGTCACTGGTGGCCCCGCCCAGCTGACAAGCTAAGCGGTAGTCGTTGAGCCATACGCGGGGGTCCGTCTCCCCGTTGTACTTGACGATAGTCGAGGGTTGGCGGAAGCGTTGGGGGAACACTGCCGCGCGGATCTCCCGGCTGAACACACGGGTGCCTGGGGTCTCCGGCGTCGGGGAGCGGTCCTCGCCGCTGTCATAGCATCCACCCCGTCGAGGGTGGTAGCCCCTTGCTGCTCGTGCGTCAGCCTTGCTGGTGCGCCTGGCGTTGATGACGTTGCGGGCGTCGCCATCCAGCGCCCTGCGTGAGTCAAGGAGCCGCTCCTTAGCCGGCGTGCGTCCTTGGTCAGCGGGTTGCCCCCGCCGGTCCCCCCGCGTGCACCGAGGGTTCGCCTCCCGGCGCGGCTTCGTTGTCCCGCGCATCCCCCCGTTGGCGGATGCGTGAGGCCGAGCTCTCGCCCGCCGGACCCGCCGCTTGCTCGATGAGAGTTTGCACCTCGCGGTGCGGGTCTCGAGCCCTCGGGCGTCGAGGGTGCCGGCATGGCTCGCAGACATTGCGGCGGCGATGAGCTTTTGGCTCGCTCGCGGGGGCGCGTCCGCGTTGTCGACGTTAGGGACGGTGTTGATGCGGTCGCGGACCCGTCGGCCCAGCCCTCCCGTGCGCGTTCGCCGCGCGCGAGGCCTCCCCCCGCCATTGAGGCGCGGGGAGCGCCGCACCGTTCGGTACTCTTCCGCCGGGCTTGGCTTCGAGCTCGCGGGCTTGGGCCACCGCGCGTCGGCGTCGGCCCCGGCGAGGGGCGCTTGGCCCTGCGGCCAGGCGCGTGGCGATCCCTGGGGCAGGGGTGATTTCCCCGTCTCCAGCGCCTGCCGCGCCGGCGGCATTGGCCGGATCGTTGGTGATGACGGCGTAGCATTCCCACGCGGGGTCGTAGCTCCCGGTGCTGGAGTCGTCGGAGCAGCCAAACCAGTAGTCCGCAGCGTCTAGGAAATGCCGGAACACAACTGGGTCTGGCACGCCGGAGAAGTCCCACTCCGCGTACCCGTGGCGGTTGGCGGGTGGTAACGTGTCGACGGAGCCCGGGGACCATTCGTCTCTCGCCGAGGCGCCGGGACCCCTGGCGACGAAGACGTGGCGGACAGGTGGAACCCTGCGCATCGTGGTGTTGACGTTAGCGTTGTAGGCCGACGTAGCACCACGCAGCCCCGATGGGGGATGCGCGGTCCGAGACCGTGCGCCGTCCCGCCGGGTGGTGGTGGTCGTGACGGTGGGCGCGCCACATTGAGTGGCGGCGCGCTCGCCCGCCGCCGCTAGACCGCGCCGGCGCGAGCGCGGCCCGCAGCGACGACGGCGTCGTGGCGTCGATGGACCCGCGGCATCCGTGCCCTGCGGGCGCCCGCGCCGAGTCGTGCGTGCGGCGGGGTCCGGAGGCACCCGGCCCGGCGCCGCGCGCGGAGTTCCTCACGGTTGGTGAGGCGCATGAGATAGCCGTTCCCCGTGGCCCGAAAGTTCGTGTCCCCCGAAGCGAATTTCGAACCCTACCGGGAGGGGGGGTCCGAGCTACCCATGCAGGAGCGTGTACCACGGCACTCGGGCGAATCACCATGGAGGGAATTGGCGAAATGACCTTAGGCGCTCGCTTGCCCCACGGTGGGCGCCAACTGTCGGTGCGGAATGTGGTCCCGACACTAACCAGTAGAAAGCGCCGAGGTCTATCCCTCAATGGTCGATGCTAAGTAGCAAATGACACGGGGTTTTTATCCCGGTTCCGCCGAGGGGGCCGTACGTCCAGCAAGCGCGTGGCGTGCTCGAGGCACTATATTACTTAGCACGGGGGTGCCCGTAGTGGGGCGGCTACAAGCAAGGCGGGGAGAGGAAGCAGGGCTTCCAAGTCCCTGGCGAAGATGTTGTGGGAGAATTGGGGAATGAGTACGTGGTGTGCGAAAGGTTCCTGTTGTCTGCTGTCTTGTGTGTGTTGTGTCTTCGTCCCCCGCGGCTGGGGGGTTCGCTCCCCCTTTTATAGATCAAGGGGGAGACAGTTTACATGCGCGCCGCGCTACCTAGCTACGTGGGGAAGTGCGACGTGCTATGCTGTAGAGTGGGCGGCTGTCCGGGCGATCCTTGCAGCGGTCTGGTCATCATGGCCTGACTTGTACCCGAACAGTGGCGGTTCGAGGGTAGGAGAGCAGCGGATGGCGGTGATGTCCTCTGATAGGCTCGAGGGAGGTGCTGACGCAAGCCTGTACGGAGTACAGGAGTAGGCAGAACGGCGTTCCTTCCCGACGTGCTTCACAGGCCTGGAGTTGTTGCTACAGCGCCAGGCGTGCTCCCGCACGCGCGGCACGGCGGCCACGCCGTTACGCGCGGGTAGGGATGGCGGTCCACCGGCCTAGCGCCCTCCACCTAACCCCCGTAGGGTCACAAGAAAGTGAAACGAGGGTGAAGCCGCCCCCCTTTCGAGGGCTCGGCGCGTCGGCCCGCATTGGTGCGGTGCGCACGGTGTCACGAGACTAACACCGGCCGCGCCGCACGGTCCCTTCCCACGCAGCGGGGATGGGCTCCTCCCCGGGGAGTTGGTGCGGCGGCACGGGGGTGCGAGCCCCGGCGCATGATGGCGCCGTCCCGCCGGTGTCGGGCGTTAAGTGCCCGTGTACGGGGGCCGGCGCACGCGTGAGGGGCGCCCTCGAGCGTGGCGGACCCCGGCCGAGGGCGAGACGAACCCTCGAGCGAGGCGGAACCTCGCTCGAGGGGGAGTGAGCCCTCGAGCGAGGCGGAGCCCGCTCGAGGGAAGTGTTGCTCCTCGAGCGGGGCGGAGCCCCGCCCGAGGGGGCGTGCGTCCTCGAGCGAGGCGGGGCCTGCTCGAGGGGATCTCTAAGAAGGCCGCCTTGGTGGGCCGTCGGGGTCCCTGCGGCGTGGGCCGTGTCCTGCATGGTTAGGCACCTGCACGGTTAGGCTTAGCGTGTTTTGGTCTCGTTGTGGGTTTTAAGCGAGGTTTTCCCCGTTGTTTAAGGGGACCCCTAGGGCTGTCCCCGACACCGGTTTCCCAAATCGGTCTTAACGTTTGGTCCTGTGGGCTGTCGTGAAGAGTTTTCTGAGCAAGGAAGTCCCTGTTGTGCTATGGCTATTCTTGTTCAAAGGAGGAGAGGTTCTTGAGGCAGATTTTCTCTCGGAAGGGTTTTTGGGAGACAGAACTGGCCTGACCGGCTTCCCCTGCCTGTGTGAGGCTAAGTTCAATAGAAGTGGTCTGACCGGTTTCAGAAACCGGCCTGACCGGTTTGGGCTGCCAGCAGCCGTGTCGTGTGTGTTTTCGTTGCGTGTGTGTTGTGGCTGTTGGTTGGGTCTTGCTCCTAGGTCCAGTAGCACTTCAGTGGCTGTGTTGACTTTGCAAGAGAAGTCTGCGGTGGTGAACGAGTGAAATCGGGTTCATAGGCCGAATTCTTGAATAGAATTTTTATCGGCTCCCATTCACTCCCCCCTCTTTGGTTCGCCGTTTCGGTCCTTCAGATTGCCATCAAGGAAGAAGACCAGGAGAAGACCGCGTTCATCACCCTGTTTGGCGCCTACTGCTACACAACGATGTCATTCGGGTTGAAGAACGCCGGCGCTACGTACCAACGAGCTATCCAGGCCTGTTTGAAGAGACAACTCAACAAGAACGTCGAAGCCTATGTGGATGAAGTGGTCGTCAAGACCCGAAACTCCGACACGCTCATCGCCGATCTGGAAGAGACTTTCGCATCCCTGCAGGAGTACCGGTGGAAGCTCAACCCGATCAAGTGCGTCTTCGGCGTACCTTCGAGAAAGCTACTCGGCTTCATCATCAGCCATTGCGGCATCGAAGCCAACCACGAGAAGATCTCCCCCATTACCAAGATGAAAGCTCCCACCTGCATCAAAGACGTGCAGAAGCTTAATGGGTGCATGGAGGCCTTGAACAGATTAATCTCGAAGCTTGGAGAATGGGGACTACCCTTCTTCAAACTACTCAATCACCAATGAAGCGTCCCCTCATCAGAGGTGACTAAATGTGACACAAATACTAGTCCCAAGAGGCTGGTAACACATTTATTACAATAGGTGGATCAGTCTTTTACATCACGGCGACACAGAGGGCACGGAAGTGCCAACGCTACAAGGAACAACACAAACGCTAACGACCACACTACGATAGCAAAGGCTTCCAAAGCCTCATCAGAGTACCACACCATGGAAGCTCTCTCCGTGGAGACACTGGGTACACAGGCACGGTTGGGTGTAGGGCAGCGACCTACTCGACGTCTTCGGGAATGTAATCGGGATCCTCCTCTGAAAAATGGTTAGTAAAACAAGGGTGAGCACATACGTACTCAGCAAATCCAACCCCACCCACGGAGGGGCTTATAAGCAGAATCATGCATAGAATATATCAAGGATTAGGTTAAGGTTCATTCTTCAAACTCACTCATACAGGGGTTCATTTCAAAAAGGTTTTCGCAAATCATTTTCATAACCCAAGTGACTCAATTGTTTTAGGAAAACCACTGTGGAGCTACCGGACTCCCCGTCCGCAGCAGCCCAGGCACACAGCCACACACTTAGCCCGAAATCAATTCACACCAGAAAACATCCCAACCCCAAACACTAGTTTTTGTGACCACAACGTGACTCGTCTAATACCGTGGACACGGCTATTCGAATAGGTTTGACACTCTGCAGAGGTTGTACATCTTTACCCACAAGTAGGGTACCGTCACACGGACACCTTAGTGCCGGTGCGGATCCTATCAAAGCCATTACCCACCTTAGCTAATGCTACGAGCCACCACGGAAGCAACCAAGGGGTTATCCCACATAACCAGGGCGTACCTCACACAGAGCGTACCCCTACTCCTTGGTCTCCCGCCGCTCACCCGCACACCAGATGGCAAGTAGATTAACTAGTGGGGTTTATGCTAAGCCGTTGCCACATACAACGGCCGAGTGGTTGTACGATGTCTTGGGTCAGGTGAGATGTCACGCAACCCGGTCCTTAACCGACAAGATGGACAACTCCCATCACGCTCAACCACACAGTACGGCTCACCCATACTCCCCGACACACACGTCCATCTCGTCTACCCGCTTCTTTACTCATTTTCCAAACATATCCCATTTCCATTTTTAAAGCACTCACACATTTTGAAAGCACTCACACATTTTTAAAGCACTCATTTAGGCCAAAACAAGGTTCAATCATAGCAATCAAGGGTGGCTATCCTACCATGTTTTTGCAGTAAAACAATATGCAATTTATAAAATGGGTATAGGGTTGTGTTTTATAAAACTAGGACCAAAGCATGCATCAAAGGATGAGATTGAACTTGCCGTCTTCGAAGTCTTCGGGGAGTGCTGGCTCGGCGTTCGGGATCTCGGGCTCCTGCTCGCAGTAGTCGGCTCCGATCTCCGGCTCGGGGTACCTTCCTTCGTTTACTTCGTCGGCTATAGCGCACACATAGGCAAGCAAGCAATCAATATAAGCATACACAAATTCTCCGGCTGAGCTCGCGGAAGGTAATTAAATAAAATGGGAAAATAAATATTAGGTAGTGGGTTTTGGGTCAAGGATGGGTGACGGTATACCCGGTACGGGTGTGAGAAAGGTTGGGCACGATTTGAATTAAAATCGCGCATGAAATGATGGGTTAAAAGAGGTGTTTAGGATTAATTAGGGCCGGTTAGTAATTTAGTTTAAAAGGAAAGGACCTAAATGTAATATTTAAATCTAGCGGGGTTTAGCTATAATAGCCTAGGGATTTAATTGTAAAGGGCGGGGCTGGTTTGGTGAATACTCTAAAGGTTTTAGGGTTTGGTTGGGAAAATGGGAGGGGAAAATAGGGGGAAAGGGTGTTTTGGTGGAAAAGAAAAAGGGGCAGGGGTTTTGGGTAAAAAGCCCTTCTTCTTCCTCCCCCTCGAATCAAAACAGAGGGAGGGAGGAGGCCCCGGGGGGCGGCCGGTCGGCGCCAATCCCCGGCGAACCGGGCCACGGTGGCGGACGGGCGGTGAGGCAAAATGACGAGGGCTCCACGGGGGATCGATTCCCCTACCTACCTTGGGCTGGGATGGTGTGTGGAGGCGGGTCCTCGGGCAGCGGCGGACTGGAGGTGGTGGTGCTCGGTGTGGCAGCGTTGTAGGCGGTCGGGGGTGCAAAGTAAGCTCGATTGGTGCGGTGTGGGGCGGCGATGAGATGGTGCCGGCCTTTTATAGGCGCCGTAGGTCGGTTCCCGGGCAAAATATCCCTCCGGCGACCTTGGCGCATGCCCCGGCAGGGTGGGCCGTGGCAGCTGACCGGCGGCGACTCCGGCGAGGTGATGCCTCGGCGCAGTGCTTGGTCGAATCGCGGCCTAACTCGGCAGGTGACAAGACCCCTCGCGCAGCGATGCGTCGCGTCGGTCAACTCCCGCGGCCGGTGGCCGACGCGTGCGGCGGGCGGGCGGTCGGGGCGTGCACGCGGGGCTAGGCGCGGCCGCTCGTCGCGGGGCCCGGGTGGTGGCGTGCGGGGAGCGGGGAGGGGGCCGGCGCGGTCGGGTGCAGGCGCACGGGCCCGGAAGGGAGCCGCGCAGGGGAGGCAGCGGTGCCAGGCGCGGCTGGCTGAAGGAGGGAGAAGAAGGGATGGAAAAAGAAAAAGAAAAGGGGAAAAGAAAAAGGAAGAAAAAGAAAGGAAGGGAGAAAAAGAAAAGAAAAAAAGAAAATGGGAATAGGAAAAGAAAAGGAAAGAAATAGGAAAAAGGTTTAAAAATTAGGAAAATTTTTAGGGAAATTAGGGGGGAAAAGATTTGCGGGGTTTTCCGGTTTCCGGGCGTCAGTGTGATTTTTGGGACGGCGGTGATGGCGAGGCGGACCGGCCGGCGGGACCGCAGCGTGTGCGGGATTCCCGCGCGGTGGCCGACCGCGCGCCGGGGCGGCACACGTGGGTGACGGCCCGAGTGCGGGCGGTGCCGGCGGGATTCGCGGCACGCGCGCCGAGGGTGAGAGAGGGAGACGGTGACCAGGGTTTCGAATGAGCTCAGCGGGAAAGTTTTGAAAACACGCATGATTTATTAGGCGATTTATTAGGAGCTAAAAACGCGGGCGTTACAAGCAAGAGAAGTTCGTGTGGACCCCAGAGGCAGATCAAGCTCTGGCTCAGCTCAAGGACTTTCTCTCCAAACCACCAGTCCTCACGGCTCCTCGCAAAAAGGAGCAACTACTGCTCTACCTCGCTGCGACTACTCACGTGGTCAGTACTGCCTCGTAGTTGAGCGGCAAGAAGACGGCCACTCCTACCCAGTCCAGTGACCAGTCTACTTCGTCAGCAAGGTCCTGTCGGAATCCAAGGCACGATACCAGCCAATTCAGAAGCTACTATATGCAGTGCTCATCACCTCACGGAAGCTACGACACTACTTCCAGGAGTACTCGATCACCGTCGTCACCGACTACCCGCTCGGCGACATCTTACGGAACCAAGATGCTACTGGAAGAATCTCCGAATGGGCAGTTGAACTCGGCGCCCTCACCATTGACTTCAAGCCACGAACAACCATCAAGTTGCAGGCACTAGTCGACTTCATGGCGGAGTGGCGGGAAAATCAGCTACCAACTCCAACCGAGCGACCAGAGCATTGGGTGATGTACTTTGACGGCTCACTCAAGCTCGAGGGTGCGGGTGCAGGAGTACTCTTTGTTGACGGTTAATAGTTGTATCGAATTTCGTTTAGACTTGCAAGCGGACAAGTCTCCCGTCGTAGTCAAGGGACCCTTCTTCCCTCGAGTTGTGAACCCAAGGTATCGAATCCATGGAACAAAGGTGTGACGCAAAACATGATCTAGTAAAGCCAAGTAACTTCAATCATCAGTAAAAGAGAAACCCTAATGCATCTAAGTAAAAGGCATGAAACTAATCTAATCTACTAAAGACCGGAGATAACAAAGTAAGATTGGGTAGATAAACCGATCTAGAGAGATCGGGATAAGCCTTTTGTTGAAGTTCCAAGCAAGAGAAGAAGTAGCAAATCGAATCTTATAAGAAGCCTCTTTAAATCGTGGTTTCCCGTCCAAATCCGAAAACATCCGCCTTTCGGAACCCCCGTTCTGTCACAACGTATCCCTACTCATGCGGGGAGTCTAGGGCGAGTCAAAAGACAACTCAAGATTCTTTCGGAAGATCTGGCATGTACCTCTAGCCACCGCGGCTACAAGAACACCCTATGTAATCTATCTCGAGAATAGATTTAGAATAAGCAAAGCCGATCGAAAAACGAAATCTTCGAGGAAACACTTGATCGCTAGAAATAGATTCAACTTGATAATTCAACTATGACAATGATACATACACAAGATCACCACCGGGATCCTTCCTTGATCTTGCTTCTAGCTCCGGGAACTCCGACGTGGTCTTCCGTGCAAGGTTCCCACGTCGGCTAGCGAAACCCTAGTCAACTAGCTCGACCCTCTCCTCTCCGGGATGGTGTCCCTCTCTTCTCTGCTCCTCGGCGGCCGATGACGAATTAGATTATGCGTGTCTCTCGACCCCGGGGCTATAAATAGCCCGAATGGCGGCTAGGGAAAAGGAGGGGACGAACGGGCACTGGACAGGGCTGGGCCGGCCGGCCTGGGCCCATCCAGGCCCAGCCCGCGGCCTCCTTTGCTTGACGTCGGTTCCCGTGTCTTCTAGATGTTTCCCCCTTCTACATGTAGGTCCATGTCGTCAATTTCTCTCCGAATTGGACATAACTCCTTGTCTTGCAAGATTCGGCACTTTTCTGGTTAGGTCCTCGGAGTTTGTCATCTTCTCGGATCAAGTCCCTGACTTCTTGGAGTCAAGTTTGCTTCATTGCATGACTTGTACGGGGCTTCAAGGTCTTGTCACAAGGTGCTTGATGAACTTATCCCGAAAGTATTGCTTTCAACACTAAAACCCTGCATAAACACTAAACTCCAAAACCGACATGCACACGTGAACTTGTTATACCACAGGGGTTAGTACCAATGGATAAGGTATAAAACTTATGCCAACACCGAAGGTAAACTCATGGCTAGGTTGACGGATTTTCACTGTCAACACTCTTGATCTCTCCAACGGGCGAACAACTCAAGTACGTCCTGCAGATCTTCTGGAAGGTCTCAAACAACGAAGCCGAGTACGAAGCTCTACTACACGGGCCCCGTCTCGCGGTATCACTAGGCATCAAGCGACTACAAGTCTACGACGACTCCGCAGTGGTCATCAACCAAGTTAACAAGTCTTGGGATCGCAACAAGGAGAACATGGACGCCTACTGTCTAGAAGTCCGCAAGCTCGAGAACAAATTCTATGGTCTCGAGTTCCATCACATCGTCCGCGACAACAACGTTGCAACATACGTCCTGTCAAAGCTTTGTTCTACTCGCGCACAAGTACCAGCGGGAGTCTTCGTCCACGAGCTTCACGCACCATCCATCCCAGAGCCGGCGCCCATGACCACTGACCTAGCGCCTCCTCCAGGTGGTCAGGAGGTCATGATGATAGACATGGATTGGCGACAACCGTTCATCGACTACATCCGCGAGCAGAAGGTTCCCACGGACAAGAACTTGGCCGAGCAAATCATCCACCGAGCCATGTCCTACGTACTAGTTGGCGACAAGCTCTACAGGCGGGGCGCCACTTCTGGAGTACTCAGGAAGTGCGTTCCCAGAGAAGAAGGCAAGGACATCTTGGAGGAGATCCACAAAGGTGTCTGCGGCAACCACGCGTCCTCTCGTACGCTGGTCAGCAAGGCTTTCCGACGAGCTTTCTATTGGCCCACAGCCCTGGGCGGTGCTGAGGAACTCGTCAGAAGGCGCCAAGGGTGCCAGTACTTCGCCAAGCAACAACACGTCCCGGCCTACAAGTTAGTCACTATACCACCAACTTGGCCTTTCGCTTGCTGGGGGCTCGACATGATTGGGCCTCTATCGACTGCGCCAGGAGGATTCAATAGAGTCTTAGTGGCTATCTACAAGTTCACCAAGTGGATCGAAGTCAAGCCGGTCACCTGCCCAAAGGCCGACAGGGTACTCGACTTCTTGGATGAACTCGTATACCGCTATGGACTACCCCCATCGCATCATCACAGACCTGGGGTCCAACTTCAACAATCACCAGTTCTGGGAGTACTGCGAGAACAGCGGGATTGACATCCGGTATGTATCAGTCGCCCATCCACGGGCCAATGGACAAGTCGAGCGTGCCAATGGGATGGTACTTGACGCCATGAAGAAGCGACTACACGACGCTGCTAACACAAAAGGGGGCAAGTGGATCAAGGAACTACCCAACGCACTCTAGGGGCTTCATACTCAACCTACCAAGCCAACAGGGTAGTCACCATACTTCCTGGTCTATGGCTCCGAGGCTATTCTACCTGCCGACATCATGTGGGATTCGCCGGCAGTGGAACAGTACGACGAAGGCATCTCTGAAGACAGCAGACGAGTTGATATCGATGGACTCGAAAAAGCTCGCTGCGCCGCCCTCGTCTAATCAGCAAGGTACCTTGAGGGTATCCGATGCTATCATGATCGCAACATCAAGGAACACTCCTTCAACGTTGGTGATCTAGTCCTCCGACGCATCCAGAACACGGAAGGACTACGCAAGCTCAACTCGCCATGGGAAGGTCCCTTCTCGATCGCAAAGGTGACCGGACCAGGCTCGTACCGCCTCCAAACACTTGAAGGCGATAATGTCAGCAACTCGTGGAACATCGACCAACTCTGTCGATTCTACGCGGAGTCTCTCGACTACTCTCCGGGAGTCCAAGTGTATACGACTACCACCGGGCTCTTCGCTGTAAGCGGCCTCCGGGTCCAGGCACTAGTCTCCGGACTACTCTACTCCAAGATCCAGCGTCAACGGCTACTAATGGATCTAGGGTTGTTCAGAGCATCAAGGACTCTAGCAGCGGTCTACAAAGAGACCATGTACTTTTAGATCCAGCCTATACGGCTACTAACGGATCTATAGGTGTAAGCGGCCACGTGTCCTAGCACTACTTTAGCCGTAGGCGGCCTTCGGGCCCTGGCGACTACACTTGTAAAACGGCCTTGGCCATCCAGGTGTATTTTCAGTAATAAAGTTTGATTCTCAGTCAACTCATTTATTGTGCTTCCCTCGAACGGGTCTACTGACGAGTACTACTACTCGCAAACATCTCCACGGATGGGCACTCTGCACCTACACACTACGACAACGATTACTCATTTCATGGAAGATTTTTCATTCAAATTCAAACAAGTTCATCATAACTTTGTTTAAATTACATATGCTACCATAAGCTAACCCTACAGGACAATTACTGGAGGTTTAGCTTCTCTGCGACTTGTTCCGCAATTGGCGCCATCTGTTCTAAAAGCTCCTTGTACTGATTGTCTGTGCAATTAGCGGCTAGTACACCCGCGACTACATCAACCGGAGCCTTGGGGAAGTATGACTTCATGTATGCCAAGACCTGGTTGGGGATAGACTTCGCCAGATGCTTCACATAAGTCACCAGATGCCCGGGGGCTTCCTTCAGCCGGTCAACCAACGGAGCTATCTTCGGCCCGCCTGGGGTGAGGCACCAACAGCCTTGCAATGGGAAGCAAGCTTCTTCAAGCTCCTTGAGCTGGCCCCGTAGCTTCTCACAGTCTTTGTTGAGCTTCTGCAGAGATTTATAGCAGTTGACAAGGTCACGGTCCGAAGCTTCTCGGAGCTCCATGTGCTTGACGCACTCATAAGATAGCTGCTTATATTCATACTCAAGTACCTCTCGGGCATCTTTCTCTCGGTAGACGATGTTCTTCAGGTCGGTCTCTGATGCCTTCAGTTGATCTACATGGACCTCAAGATCTGCAATAGCTCCAACAAGACGTGTCAAATCACTACAAGGTACCTGCAATAAGTACTCGACAGACTTACGGCGGCTTACCTTTATTCTTCTGGCGCAACGACTTGTTCTTGCGAATCAAGTCATCGCTCTTCGCCTGCATCTCTTGAACTTCATTGTGGTACTGGGCGAAGGCTCCATCAAGTTTGAACTAAATCATGGCAGCGTGCTTCCTGGTCTTGTTGAGTTCCTTCTCTAGTGCCTCCGCCCGAAGCACTGTATCGCCATATCCCTGGAGCATATCAGATTTCTGTCGGGATCTCTCCATGACATCCTGCACAAGGCAACAACTATTACTTGGGTACTCAGTTCTTGCGGAATTCGACTACTCAAGGGTACTGTCACGTACCTTCATCCACTGCTCGGTCCGGCGCATCGTCTCTAAGTTCTGGGCCACCATCGCCGGGTCGATGAGGTCATCTGACAGAAGCTCCAACCCACCACAACTAGTCGGCGTAGCCTCTGACATCGGCGCCAAATGTATCGGCTCCGCGTCTTGGATCTCTGGCGACCTCACGACAACATCCATGCTCGCCTCCGGGAGTGCATCATCGTGCACCTCTTCTGTGGGCTCGGGGGCTACTGGAACCTCTGGTTCGGTAGTCGCTCCCTCTAGCACAACGGCTTTTGGCGCGGTGCCCTCGACCGACACGGCTTCAGGGATCATGGTCCTCTTGACTTGTGTTTCTGTCATCACAAGGCATATGACGTCAGTACTGGGGGCTACGACTACTACCTGAGGCAAACGGCGTCGTCGAGATGTACATACCTTCCACTATTGTGGCTTCCGGCGGAGTAGCCTCTGTGCCTTGCGCGACGGTCTCAGCCTGAGGAAGGGATGTGGATTCCTCTATAGCGGCTGGCGGGTCTTCTTCAGTAGCTGCCGTGTCTGGTTCTTCTCCTTCGCAGGACAGATCGGTGGATTTCCTGCACAGTACAAATTGGGTGGTCAGCCAAGCAAGACTACCAAACTACATGTACCACTCAGGTATGGACTTCACTTACAAGTTGGACCGGACAACAGTCATGGTCGGAGCGCCAAGTATGCTTGCGATATCAACAAGCTTGGCTTCCGCGGGCGCCTCTTCTTCAACACAGGCAACTACTGGCTCCATGGTTCCAGTAGTCGCGGAGGGCTCTGGCCTCCTTTCCTCTATCGACGTCGGCGGCTCGCCGGTACTAGTCGCTTGTTGTGCTGACTCTGACACGACTTCTTCAACAGTGGGGGCTGGACTGAGGCTCCTCTCAGTTGCTCCGCCCACTGTGTCCCAGTCGTCTTCTCCCCCATGATCCACGGGGTCGGACGATGGAATCTCCTGCGATTCAATTGTCAGCGCGCAATACTTCAAAACAAGAACTCGACTACTCACTCGAGGAACTCACCTCTTTGGAAGTGGTTGCTGTCAACTTCAGCTTCTTGGCGACGCGCTTTCGTGCCACATTGCGCGGGCTTCTCGGCGGCGCAGGGAGACTAGCCTCCAGGCTAGCCGGCGGATCTTCAATGAGGGGGATATTGAGCGTTTCCCCATCCTCCTCATCAGAGGTGTCTTCTATGGTGATAGTGTCGTCACCTTCGCCGACTTCTCGGCGTTGCTTCGCTTTGCTCTTTCCCTCCTCTGGAATATCAACAAGTTGAGGAGGGGGAGTTGGATTGGAGACAAACTTCACGATGTCATCCTGCAACAAACAACCTGGGTGAGCGCGACTACTCCAGACCAATAAGTACTCAAGAGCAGCGGTTTCAACCACGTACCTGATTCGGCGGTCGAGCCGCGGAGTAATCAGGGACTGGGCAAGGAGTATACAGTGGCATATCCTTAAATATCCTGCCCAGCCTCTCGACGATGTCTTTAACATCGACTTTGTTGTCGAGCATCCTTGACGTATCTTCGTGGCCCATGTACTGGTACCTGAGAGTGTCTCGAGCCATCAGTGGCTGCACTCTCCTCTTCATGAAGCTGAAGGCCACATGCTCGGCCCTCAGTCCGGCCTCTCTCAAGGCCTTGATCTTCAGCATCAACTCAGGTAGTTGAATACCCTCTTGCATTGTCGGCTCTGTGTTCCACCATGCCCTGCTTCGGTTGCTTCCCGCTTGGCTTCGGCAGCTCCGGGTGGTGGTTGGTGATGTAGAACCACTTGGCTTTCCAGTCTTGGTTTGAGTTAATAAGCTTGTACGCCAAGTACTGGTCAGCCGCATCTTCTCGCATCTGGATACCAGCCCCTCCGACTACTCGTGGGTCGTTGGCGCTGGGCTGCGGCTTCACTCGGAAGAACTTCCGAAACAAGATCCAGTGGGGCTTGATTCCCACAAATGCTTCACAGAAGTGTACGAAGACGGAGATGTGAAAGATTCCATTAGGATTCAAGTTCAAGTAGTCGATACCGTAGTACTTGACGAGGCCCTTGAAGAAATCGCTTGTCGGGAGTGCTAATCCGCACTCCACGAACCTGGCGAACATGGGGACCTCGTCGGGGTTCTTCTCCATGGGGTACGGGTCGCCCGCGGCGGCGCGCCACATATCCATCTCCTTCTCCCGAAGGAACCCGCTGTTCACCAACGCCAACAGATCTTCGGTCTTCATCTTGGACTTCTTCCACTCCTTGTTCGGATTGGGGCGTGGGGGAGATGTCGGCGGTGACGATACTTGGGTAGATCCCTCTGCCTCGCTGCGGGATCTCTTCTTCCCGGCACCAGCCTTCGAGCACTTGGATGGAGACGGCTTCATCCTCTCAGTGCATGGGGTCTTCAATCGCATCCGCTCAGGGGCTACGCTGGTGGAGAGCAGCGGCGACGCGCGTTGACTTGCAATCTACGACGCAGCAGCAGAAGCAACAGTGGAAGGAAACTTAAATAGATCTATTCGCGCAGCAGCTACTGCGGGAATGGAAAACCCTAAGGGTTTTGGCGTCTATTTATAACCTAACAAGCGGCACCGCAACAGACGAATGGATAAGTATCGGCGGCTGACTCAGCAGCGGCTGCCTGACTCTTCGGCTTCCAGTACTCGACACGCTCCATCTCGGGGGCTCGGCTACATCTACTAGATTTCCTGGGTGATGACAAGACTCAAGAGCAACTCAGGACACATTCTACAATCAAGATGACCCTTCAATTTGAGAGGAAGTACTCGACTCAAGGCTCGGGGACTCCGTGCCACGTGTCCTTCGGTTTTTTCTCCGGATTTTACGGGATAATCTTGGCAGAACTTCAGATTGACCCTCAGCTTGAATCTACGATGCGACCTAAGGCTCGGGGGCTACATTCCATATGGAATGCGATTCTCCGAATCACATTTTCCATATGGTTTCTTCTTCAAGATAGAGCGAGTACTATTGAAGACCTTCAAGAGAAGAACTCGAGGATGCTTGGGAACTACTCAAGAAGACTTCAAGACTACTCACGGATCAGCTAGAGTACCTTCCAGCCTCAGGATGCTTCAAGTATTCTTGAGGACTTTTGGCTTGTAGTACTTGGGGACGCCTGAAGACTACTCGTCAAGGCCATCAAGACTACTTGAAACTATCCTGCTCGACTACAAAGTACTCGGGGGCTTGTCGTATGGACCTCCCTGGGCCCACTACCTCGGTGGGTACTAGGACCGACTACTCGGTGGGCCCCTGGGACTACTCGACTTGGGTCACACGGCACCTGATGGCGTGGGGCGCAAGGACTACGGTGGAGAAGTACTCAGATAGGAAGCTATGCATGTCTTGTACCATGTAGAGGACTCCTAGACGTACACGACTAGTACTCTCTCCCCAAACCGACTTGTAACCCTGCCTCCTGGGCTGTATAAGGCGAGGCAGGGACCCTTACCTCTCTCATACGCATCATCTTGTAAACACATCCAATCAATCTAGAGCTACATAGCATACAGGACGTAGGGTATTACGCACCTCGCGGCCCGAACCTGTCTAAATTGTGTGCCACGTGTCTCTTCCTTCGAGTTACCGATCTCGGCGAGGCCACATTATTTACCTCGGGTATTCCCCTTGGTAGGTTGCCGGTCTAAAACACCGACAGTGCGTTCGGTGCAGGTTGCTAGCGGTGGGGCCTTGGCGTCCCTCCGACGGCCGGTTTTGTTGCTTGTCAACACATGAAGCCAATGTTATCCTAAACGGCCTAAACGGCCCGTTTAAACGGGTTTAAACGCTAAACGAGATAACACCATCTATGTCGTTTAGCCCGTTTAAATGCCATTTAGTCTCGTTTAAACAAGTGTTTAAACAGATTAACCGCTAAACGATGGTCGACCGACTTGTCTACCGTTTCCATCTACGAAAACATTGCATGAAGCTGGTGATGGCGGCGGTGGCCTGGCCGTCTGCTCGCCCACCGACAGCGGATGGTGGGCAATGGCTAGCTGGTGGCTACCTCTCCTCCTTTCGTCATGGTTGTCATTCTGGTGTCGCCACGGTGGTGGGGCTAGGGGACTGGCGGGTGCATGTTGCGGCGTCGTGGTGGTGCTCCAGGGTGCGCCGAGTCTCTCTCGGTGGTGGTGCTACAGAGGTGGTGGGGTGGGCTTCTTCCATGACCACGAGCGGGCAGCAAGAGGGGTGCAGTCGGGCGAAAGTCTTCACCAGTTGATGGTGGGCCTGATGGCAGCGCCCTTGGGTGTCGGTCTCCCTGTTGGGGGCATCATGGCAAGGCACCGTACTCTCGCCGTCTGGGGCTCTCTGGGTGAAGACCCCGTCCTTGTGGGCGTGCGACGACGGAGCCTAGTGTCGTAACCTTCCTGGAGGCGTCGTGTTTAGAGTCCCATTGTGCTAGTGGTGGTGGAGGATGTCTTGTGATGCGCGCTTGGTCCGTGTTGCTGTCAAGGTGCTGAGGGCCCATGGGTGCTAGAGGACTTGAGCTGTCGTGCAAGGTGCAGTGGTGACCTCGGTGATGGTTGGGCGGAGGCGGTGCTCTCATAGCGGTCTTAGTTATCTGAGTCCTTGGCAGAGGATTGAGGCGGTGGATGTGGCGAGGCCCCCACGCAGAGTGGCCAGGATCAGTGGTTGCCCCTGGTACTGAGATGGGAGTGCTTTGCTGAAGCTTCGCTGGATCAGAGAGATCGACGATCGTGTATGTGCGGTTTGAGGGGATGGTCACATGGTGGAGAAGATCTGGGGGCCGTTCAGCGTGACACATCGTTGGTGACGACGGGACATGTGTTGACGGTTTGTTCTGAGCTTCTCTCCCAAGTGGTTGTAGGTGGTGTGTTGTGTTGGGTGCGTTTGTTCTGTTCTGGGGTGTGTTCATGTGGTGGTGTTTGCTTCGATGTGTTTTGTACCATTACTTCTTCTTATATGACATAGCAGTGCTCCTACTTTTATTTTCAAAAAAAGAGTTGAGCCAAATAAGATTAGCTACAAGTCGTGTTTGGTAGTCGGCCGTAGATTGCCACGACACATGGGACGACATCAAAATGGTGGTGAGAGAAAATAAAAGAAAATATCTTCCTCTCTGTAAAAACTGTGGTTGTTTTACAACAAAGAATATGGTGACCGCAAGTTCGACATGACTTTTGATGACGGGGAACCAAGCATTCCAAGATCTGCACTTTTTATTTCTTCCAACATCCATGCTGACTATGCAGAAAGATGTAAGAATTTTGAGAAGTGTAGGTGGTTGTGGCTATTTTCAAAAGTTGGTGGGCCTATTAGAATCTAATACCCTCGTTATCAAAGGCGGGCCCATGATTTATAAGATTGGTATTCAAAGTTTCAAATGGTAAAAAAAAATACAGCCTAAGATAGAGTTAGGCGGGCCCATGATTTATAAGCTCAGTTTGACATCACAAAATATAACCTAAGCATCACAAAATACAGAATGTATTACTCATGAGTTTAGCATTATTATCCATAAATTTATAGTATTGAGAGATTATAACTTCAGAGTTCTTTAACACTCATACAAGTACTATTTAATTGCTTGGCCTACTTCATTTGAATACACTTAATACATGGTAAAAAGTACCTAAGAGGAGAAGGTGAATTGGGTGTTCTTAAAAACTAATGTTCCAAGGACATATAAAAATCTATTTCAACTTCTATCTAGATGTGGACTAAGTTTTTCTATGTGTTGTTATCTCTACCGCAAAAAGGTTTACACCCTAGGTTCCAATCCTAACAACTACACATGAGAATCTATAGGAAAGGTAAAAGTGCCAAGGTCACAAAAATAAATGCAGAAGTAAATGATAGAGAGGATCAAAATCCCTTGATGACAAGGCGATTCGTCCAGAGGTATCAGGAAGCCAAGCTTACCACTAGTCATTGTTGTAGGAGTCCCTCTCAAAGAGTATGCCCACACAAGGGCATGAACCCTCTGGATAATTCACTCCGTAGTATAACCGACAGGTCTTCCCCACACGCAAGTGGATCTGTGCCTAACCTCTCCCGGCCGCTTCTTAATTTGGTAGAGCTCTTGGCACTAACATTGTGGGTCTCTCCCCTCACTCACAACTATAGGCGGCCTATCTGCAAACTCGATTGGAAGGTCTCGCAAGACTTTCTTATAGACGATACAACTTAATGGTGCCCGCAAGCACCAATTCAAAGGAGGTGTGCGGTCCTCGCCTGACTCTAAGCTAATCCCTGAAGCAATGCGCTAATGGAGCTAAACTAGCACTAATCAAGACCTAAGCTTTATGTTAATTCTCCTAATATTTTCTTTAGCACTTTGGTGACTAGAGCATGTGTGTGTATCATCATTAGCTTCCTCAAGCTCTAACAAACTTCACAATCCCACCCGAGGGGTATTTATAGCCCCAACATCCAAAATTAGCCATCGGTAGCCATTGCCACTTTTTTACGTATCACCGACTCATTCAGTGGTATGCAAGTGTGGTCACCGTATCAATCGGTGGATGCCACCTCAACTAGATGTTGGTCACCCACTGTCACCGACTAATTCGGTGTTGGCCTTCTTTGTGTCACCGAATGGATCAATGCACATTCTGAGCCACTATCTTTTAACCTTTACCGACTAATCTGCCATCTGTCTTTAGGATTCCACCATATGTCGATGTGGCATGCTCAAATACAACCAGAGCCGAATTTGAGCCGATGGTGAGCCGAGCCATCATTACTGATTGATGTGGTGCCCTCACCAAAAGTGTTGGTGTTGACGGTGCATGTTGCCTTGTTCTTCCTCTGATCCATGGCATCGACTTATCTAGTGCACTTCATGTTCTTATCACCGCAAGGATCGTCGACCTATCTTGGCTCTGCTGGATTCCATTTGTCACCAACTGATTTGGTGCCTTATCTAGTGTCACCATATCAGTGCACCGCATCTCTCAGTAGGATTCACTGCAAGTCTTCATGTGTCTTATTCACGTCTTTACTTCTAGGATGTCTTGGACTTCGAAGGTCTTGTATATTTCATCTTGACCTTGATCCATTATTGTTTGATTCTCAAGTCCATCACCCTGCATACATGATACTAAACCTTGTATACTCGCAAACGTTGTAAGTTCTTGAGTTAGTGTTGATACACAATCACGAAATCACTAATGAATCTTGCTAGGTCCATTTTCCTTACACAATGCTATAGAAATGTCCATCCTATCCCTCTTGAGCGCTCGTAATAATACTGTCTCTCACAAGTTTTGGATGAGACAACGGTGTTTGCCTTTGGCTTGATTTTATTCCTTGAGGGTGCGTTTGCAACCCTAGCTCAGGACGGCCTGGCCAGCCCAACTGGGCCAGGCCTGGCTAGGCCTGGCTCAAGTGTTGCAACATCACATGTTTGTGCACCTGCACCGAATGAGCTTGGCCCAAGCAGGTCATGTTTGTGAGAACACAAATAGACATGGCCACCCTCCACTGCAACTCAGTAATCTTACCATGCTTTCTCTCATCTTTGTCATTTCATCGAGCAGCCCAAGGGTGTGCACCAACATGGTGTCGTCCATGGTCGTTGCTGCTGCTGAAGGCTACTCCAACGATAGTGAAGGAGGTCCATGGCCGTCGTGCCATGTTTCGGCTCATGCTCTGCCACGGAAAATGCTGGCGGCGGCTGCAACTTTATCACATCGTGGCTGGGCAGATGGTTGGTGGCAGTTGTGTTCATGGGTGTGCAGAATGGGTTGGCGGCGATAGTATTCATGGCCGGCGAGCCCTCCCCGATGACCTGCGTAGCTCCTTGGTGCCACTGCGGTGTTGCTCGGTGCCCGACGGCCACACTCCAGGCACTCGTCTGTGACGGCGAGCGGCGACGTCTTTTGCGCCGGTGTCCCGCGCTCCTCTTTGGTTGCCGGAAGCCCACGCCCTCCCCGACTCCCACGCTCCTACCTGCCGGTCGGCGTCCCGCGCTCCTCCCTAGTGGCCGACAGCCCACGCCCTCCCCCAATCGGAGCCTCAGAGGTGATCCCATCTCCATAGCGTGCCCACGCGAGCCAACAACACGCTTCAACCACCCGGGCTCTAAAAAAGCCGGAAATTGGTGTTTCTTGGGAGCGAGCTCCAGCGTCGATTTTGACTCCTAAGGGTTGAGCTCACTCACGGGTCAAGGTCACAAACACAGGAGCTTGCACCCCATGAGCGCAAGGTCGGCCTGAGCCACCCTCGCAAATGCACCCTGAGGCTTCACTCCTTGCAAGTCGGAGTCTTACACCTAGTAGGTTCCAATGCTAAGTTTTAGTAGAAATAGAGTACTAATAGCACACTCCTACCATAGTCCTAATCCAAGTAGAATTTGAGTCGTCATACATCTCAGGATGTAAGTGGGCACGTCTGCAGATGATGCCTACAGGCCCACCTGCATCACCTGCATGCACAAGTATTAAGCTATGTAGGAGCCCGCCAATCAATTTTTGGGAACATGCATCTCCTATTGGGTTATGCAAGGAACGCTAGCAGGCTTTGCAGGTGCCTGCAGAAACATGCGAGCTACTCATCAAGCCTAAAAGGCTTAAACCACAAAACTGTAAAACATAAACGGAGGAATAACAACGACAATATCACTTTATTTTTACTTAAGGTGTTAACCAACTATTAAATATTACATCACAATTCTAGCATCTCTCAGAATCAGAACATAGTTTATCTTAAGAGCCGCAGAGGTATTTTGTTCTTTGAAGCACAAGCACAAGCGACATATCTTCTTTAGGGAGAAGAAATTTGTTTATTCATACACAAAAGCAACATGGCCTCCCTCTTGCAAGTACAATAGAATTTCTCATGAGGTTCAAGCATTCAAATTTGCTGCTAGATTCATACAAAACACTGTCACGGTCCACCACTGACATAGTACAGAATAACACTAAGATTGCACATGTTTGAAATTGGAAGGATAATGTTATAGTGAGATTCCAAAAGAAAATTTCATGAGTAATTAACTGTATCCTGACTAATAAGGATGTGGACGAAATTTCATGGAAGTAACTGGCACATCAAGGTAACTTAGGATGTGAAACAATGCAGAACTTTAAGCACTTGCATTGCAGTAACAATTATAAAGATTTTGTTAAGAGTCAAACTGCTAGAACCTGAGATTTATGATCAAAATAAGCAAGCATGTTTCTGACAAAATGGAAAACATCCAATACACACCTCATTTATGCAGCTTTTGCAGCTTGAACACCAGCAAGAGCATCTTCTATCACAATGCACTGGCAAAAAAAAGTTTATCCAAACAAATAAAATATGATAGGACTGGATATTAAATATTTCCATATCAGCACTTAGAATGATAACTTTGTTTTTCCTCATGTCTGACAACAAAACATAACACATATTAGAGTTTGGTATAGCACGACACGCTCTAAGTGTCCACCAAGCACTGCTTGCACGAGTTTGAGACTATACTAGCACTAAGACAACTAGGAACATAGCTGCAACATAATCTAGGTATTACTGCTAATGTTGATCATGCAGAAGCAATCAAAGGTTTGTCAAAGAGAACTCTAGTCCTAGGTTATAAAATATGATGAGCAGTAGATGAACCAATTAAACAATGAAGATGCAAAGTAGGAAATAGCAGACACTAGCACATAACAGAGACTGGCCTTGCCTTTGTAATGATCATGCATCTCTAAGTTCTTCAACTTTAGCATTTCCATTGACCTTTATGATGTCCAAGTAGGATGTACCTGCAGAATTGAAAATAAATATGTGTTTGTATGAATCAAATAAATAAGCAATGCAAAAACAGTAGGAAAATATTACCTGCCTCCCTAAGCCAATATTGCAAGCAAATTAGAGCCTCAACCGTGCTACATGAGCGCCTAGCTTTGTGGTCATTGATGATCCACCCACTTGTACTGAATGCGGACTCGGACGCCACAGAAGATGCAGGAGCAGCTAACACATCACGAGCCATACGTTACAGGATAGGATACTTCATAACATGCATCTTCCACTAGTACAAGATATCAAATCCACCATCAAAGATAACGGTCAAGATCTCATGTTCCTTGATTGCTTTGAGCGCTTACGTGGCTACTCCAATCTAACCATGAGCAACCTTTTATGGAAGTTGCATTGTCATATGCTTCAGCTGAATTTGCACTGTCACCCCCAATTTCAGATGAGTAACCATTGAATAGACTCCTGATTGCTTCATCTACTTTATTAATATGGACAGTAGTGTGCCACCAAAGGCTTGCTTCAAGAGAAACTCCACAAATTTGAATTTGAATTTGAATCGAGGATCCAATATAACTGGTATGCAGTTAGACAAGTATGATATTTTCCAATACTTATCAAACTTTGCCTTCATGTTTGAAACCATCAATGCAATGATTGGATTTCTTCTAGATGTGTCTAACTCCAACACTTGTTTCACATTCCAAAGTTCATGAAAAAAGGTTGGATGTGGGGTACCTTGTACTAGAAACACCTTCAGTTGCTTTCTTAAATACTGTCAGTAGCTTGCAAATAGCAACAACTCTTTCCCAGTCTTCAGGTGTGGGAGAGTGCATGTAGTTTGGGTCCTGCTTTCTGAGCTCATAAAAAGCATCTTTAAATGGGAAAGATGACTACAACATGTCACATGACGAGTTCCATCGAGTTGGAACATCAAGCGAAGGACTTGACTAATTCTCTTATATCACTGATCACACCTTCAATCGATTGCAGTCCATCTTTTACTATCAGGTTAATAACACGAACAACACATCGTACATGAAACAAATCACCATCACAATGCAACATTGAATTTTTTTAACAAACTTCCTCTTAAGGGATCCATTATTGTTTTATTAGCACCAGCATTATCTAAGGTAATACTAAAGAGTTTGTCTTCAATATTATAATAGTGAATGGTCTTTAGCATTTTCGTATAGAGGTTAAAGCCATCATGCGGTGTCTTAACCACACAAAATCTAATAATTCTCTTTTGAATTGTCCAATCTTCATCAAGATAATGGCATGTAATTACCATATAGCAAGAATTTTGATGGGCAGTCCACAAATCAGTAGTTAATGATACTCTACAGTTGAATCCCATTAACATATCTCGTATTGATCTGCTTTGATTCTTAAAAGCTTCCACACAATTTAATTTTATTGTGTTCCTGAAAAGACCTCGATGTCGCCTAGAGGGGGGTGAATAGGTGCGACGACCAACTTAAACTTTTCTTGCCTGAAAACTTGAGCTACCAGTGTCCACCGGTCAAACCAGTGGTGATGACCGATCAGACCGGTCACTGACTATGCTTCACAGGAGGCACCGGTCAGACCGTTGCCTTGCACCGGTCGGACTGGTGTAGCACAGAGCACCTGCGAAAATAGCTTCAATGTGACAACCCCATCCGAGATAATTCCGTGCTATCGCCTAAACCACTCCATTTGGTCATTAAGCGATAATAAAGAATCATCCCGTTGAGTGTTGCCGGGTTTACACCCGGTAAATCACTTGAAAACACAGAGAGGATCGAACGTATGCATTAAAACTCCCACGAAGGAGAGTCCAGAGTGCCTTACAAATTAATACCAATCTCCCCGTAGGGTCCATTATTACAAATCATAGTTCTTGACACGAAGGTAAATGGTTCAGAGTTTATTAAAAAAACAGCGGAAGTACTAATAGCGATACGATACGACATCACAGGAGGCCATCCGTGATGCCATCACTCGACATCATCATCCACCCATTCCAGCTCCCAGCCGGGTGGAATCTCACCAGGCCAAACAACTTCACCTGAAAGCAACAATTATAGCAAGGCTGAGTATACTAATATTCAGCAAGACTTACCCGACAAAAGCTACCTCTAGACATGTAGGCTTTTGGCTGATGGGTTTGTTTTGCCAAAAGCAACTAGGATCATGGATCCTTACTTTCAATATTGTAGCTCAGATTCTACTAAGATTACCATTATTATGATGAGCAACTAATACAATCAATAATTGTACAATACAATTAATTCACACAGAAGATTTCACATAGTTCCATCATTAAGGGATATCATGGCCAGTTGATTAAGCAGTCTCGAATAACGGTGAGAGGCCGACAATCAATTGATTCAAAACCTTGCAAGTTAGACCTAAACACATGGAGCGGTGCCCCAACAAAGCCGACAATGACCAAGCGGTTCCCATCGATCCTCGGTTCTGGATAGATATTACAGTCCTGGGTACAAGGCTATCTGGTATGCCCCACTCAGTACATCCAGCCTCACACAAGTACCCCCCTCCCGGTAATGAGCTGGGTAGGTGAATGCTCGGGATTAGTAATGGAAGATCCCTTGCCGCCTCACTTAGGTACTAGGCTTACCGGTCCCATGCCCGACAAGTGCTTAATACGTTCAAAAGCTCAGCCCATCAAGCCACTGGACCAGAACCCAAATCCCATGCACTTACCACATCAGCAATCCATTTACAAAAAGGGTGATTCCATAAAGGAGATCCTATTCTCGCGAGTGACGAACATCACTCGACTTTTACCGGGTCCTTAGAGCATAGCATCTAACGACCTAGCATACAATTAAAAGAACATAGGCACTTAGGGATAATGCAACTAGGGTTTCATTCAACTCCTGAACGTAAATGCACATAGAATAACAAAGATGGTTGCATAATTTTAAATAAAACATGGGTTAATGATAAACAGGGGCTTGCCTTTGTTGGCACAAGCAGTTACACAAACTTCCGGACTTTGGTCCGAGTCTTGCTCTACGGTGACGTAGTGCACGTCTCCTCCTGCTCCCTCGTTCACGTCCACTGGCACGAGCGTGTAGCTATCGTCGGAGACTTCTACACGGAGGTTGCAAATGCAAGACACAATTAACGAATTGATTTAATTAATTACAAAACAACTTATGACAACCATGGGGTGCATGGTTGACCACATTCACCTAGATAACAATACATTCAGCATACTCTTCCTATAAAGGAACAATATGTGTTGCTTTATTATCTAGACTTTTTAATAGTGACTGTGTGCATATATATACAAATAAATTAATTTACTTCTATTTACAAAACAGCAAGGGGTAGGTTATAAAATTGTTAGCAAGTTTCACAACACAAACACAAGGTCCTTAGGTAAGAGTTGTGATTTTCCAATTAATTTCAATATTAAACCTACAAAGGTTCCATCACATTAATGCACAAAATGAATCATAAAACACCAAGAGTGGTGTTACCTGATCTCATTAAGTCTAAGACAAGCCACTGATCACACATGCACACTTGCTGAAGCAATAAAAAAATATATCAAACATAGCATTTCTATTTACCACAAACAAAATAAATGCATATATAAATAAATAAAGCACTTCTGGACCCAAACTTTCTCCCACACATGCTCTGGTCTAAAACAAGCCTAGGAAACCAACAAACACATCTATAGCCTTTATAGACCTTGATCTACACATTTATGATTAAAAACAAGCATAAATCAGGAATAAACATTTCTAACAGAGATAAAATCATGGTAAAATCACCAGTGGTGCATTTTAGCATAACTAGACAATAGCCAGAAGTAGGGCTCAAAAATAAATTTATTTTATGCTGTAAAATTCATCTAGGCAGATTTTTCAATATTACAATATAAATCATATAAAAAGATTCCTTTAGTAACTTTGTGCAAATTTTGACACAAGACCTATACATGCTAGTATCCACAACATATCCAAAATTCAGCTCATGAACATGTATGGATTTTGCAAAACAATAGATTTAGGTAAAAGAGATTTCTATTTTTCATGCAAAAACTGAAGCTCAAAAGTATATACATGCTTTGTAGAAATTATAGTCCTAGTCACACAGAGCACAGAAAAATTGGATTTGTAATTTTTTGGATTTTTCTACAATTTCATATGGAATTTAAAAGTTACTGCCAAAACACACAAAGAGGGAAGATTCTTTTTGCACACAGGCCCTAGAAAAGATTTGATCTTCACAACCATGCCCTCGAATTTAACAACTAGGTCCCCAAGTACAAAACTCCCTCACAGAGGTACCATCGATGGCGGTGGAGGCTCACCGACGGCGATGTGGGGCCGGGGATGGGCAACAAGCGGCACATGGCTGCAATTCGGCGTACCCGTGCTCGATTGGGACACTTGGTTCGGCCGGAAGGGTCACCGGCGAGTGGCGGCGGCGGAGCAGTGGTGGTGTGGCCGCGGGCGCTCAAGCTCCGGCGAGGATAGGGGCGGGGCTGAACAATGTGTGGCACGGGTAGCTTCTCTGTGACCTAGTTGAGGTCCAGAAAAGGTTGGTTGGCCCGGGGAGCAAGTGGAAAGCGGGGCTCGGCGGCGGCTGCTCAGCGGCGGCCGCTGGAGCTCATGCTCCGGCGCACAGGCGGTTTGGTCTGGCCAAAGCACGGGCGTGCAAGCTCTAGCAGTGCAGGAAGGGAAGCTAGAGGTGTTCAGACGACCACGACAACGAGCAGAGCAAGAGCTCAACAGCGGCGGCAATGGTAGCCGCGGCGGGGCTCGGGTGCTCACGCGTGGGGAACTAAGGCGGCCTTTAAAGGCGGTCGTGTCTTGGGGAAGGGGTAACCAGGTCGTCTACAGGAGTCGCGGTATGGCGCAAGGGCGGTGCGAGGAACGACGGCCAATGGCAGCCTAGGGGCGGCGCGGTGGGCCGATGGCCGAAGGCGGAGCAGCCGTCCGGCGCATGCGGGGCGCGGTGTGTGGCGCCGGCCTAGGGGCCACACGTACCACGCACGGGAGCACCTTGGCACCGCGGATGGACCAACGGTCGCCGGCCTACCTCGGCGTGCACGTACGGTGGCGTACGGCGGCATGCCGACGTGGCCGGCGCGAGCGGCGCAGCCGACGTCGCGCGTGCGGCGTGCTGACTTGCTCTTGAAATCAACCTAGCCCTATTTGAAAAGTCCAAACTCGAGATTTCGCTACAGAAGTGGACCCAGGCATAAATAGGAAAGTTGTAGACCTCTGATTCCTCTACAACTACAAAGGTCATATATGGTTTTTCTCAACCATTTTTGCACAAATTGCAGGCAAAGTTTGCTACTTTATGGGCGCTAGTGAATAGTACCCACGGACATTGACCTGCATTTTTCACCATTTTGCACTTCAAACCAGCAATGCCACTGAACGTGAAAGTTGTGTCCCTCGACAAAATACACAACTTTTACATTGGGAGATTTTGAAGTGTTTTAGTTGAAATTTGGAGAACGCGGCAAAAGTTCCGGGCGACATAGAAAGGTCAAAGGTGTTCAAGGGGTCTTTGACTAGGGTTTTGACCAAAGGTTGACCAAGGTTGACCAAAGGGGTCATTAGGGGTTGTCGGTGATGTTTTCGAGGTGATGGCCCAGGTTGACCGTCATTTGACCAAAGTCAACTCGGTTGACCGGATCATTAGGGTTAATAAACCCGACTGAAAACCTGGGGCGTCACAGCCTACCCCCCTTAAACAGAATATTGTCCTGAGATTCGACAACAAGATTGGAGCAACACCTTCTAATGAGGCAAAGGTTACAAAGGTGGAAGATATACTCGCTTACATTTCTAGATAGCGAGAATTCAGATAGGGCAAAAGATGCATGGTGACCTCCTCACTGCCTCAACACAGTTTATGAGGAAGTGGACGATGGATGTGTACATGAAAAAGTAAAAGAAGACAAACTCCAACGACGATGCAAAGGTACATCGCTACAAGCGTCCAGCGGAGGGACTCGAACATCTCCATGAACTGAGGCATGGTCGGCGATGCAGGCTGGGGTTCTTCTCTCGGTCTTCCCCCGAGCTTCTTCTGGAGGTTGTCGACGAAGACGATGAAACAGCTTGCTCGGCGAGTGGGCGGAGCAACGGCAGAGATGGGCTAGTGGCGGGTTGGTCAAAAACTAGTCGGAGGGGAAAACAAGAGTGGCGGCACTATCAAGCTCGAAAGCAAGCGAGACTTGGCAATGGCAACATCGCGGGAGGCCTTCCCTTTTTATACCTCAACGGAAACGCAACAGTCATCCCAACCGACTGAGGTAGGGACTAGCGGAGTGATCCAGCGGTGGCCACACGGGGCTCGATAATGGTCGGCCCGTGAGGTCTCGGCGACGTGATCGTGGCCGTGGGAAAAGAGATGGCAGGGAGACACTACGGCGCCGTACCATCGTGGCATTGAAAAGAATGGGGTCCAACGGTCTAAAGATTTGGCAGTGATTTCTCGAGAAAAACTCTGATCTTACTTCGTCAAATTAGCCAGTCGATTTGATTAACTGCTAGAAAGCTTGGTAAAAAGGTGGAAATACCAAGTTGAGAAAGGGATTACCACAGAGATTTCTACGAAGAAAGGGAAGGCTAGTAAACAAATGTTTGCTAGATTTGTTCACCAAAATTTCCGATTTACTCTCGAAAGCAACTAGAATAAGGATGGAGCAAAGTCCCATCATCAAAGTCCACAGTAAGGAGGAATGCTCTTGGATAGAAAAGTTACCCGTGAAGTTAAGCTGGCCTTGCTTCACTTGAATCGTGGGCTTCTTGTCACGATTGCCCTTGGCTACTTCGGGGTTCTGATTCTGCTGCTCGGGCTTGTTCTTCCTAGGGTTTGGGCACTCATTGGCATAATGCAAATGGTTGCCTACAATTGTAGCAAATGTGGGGTGGAAGTTCCTTTGGCTTGGAGGCTTGTGGCAGGGCCTCACGGTACTGAAAAATTCCTGAAGGCTTATGTTGTGAAGCGTCCCCTCATCAGAGATGACTAAATGTGACACAAATACCAGTCCCAGGAGGCTGATAACACATTTATTACAACAGGTGGTTCATTACCTTACAACACGTTCGGGCTGCGGGCACGAAAGCGCCACTACCACGAGAAACAACATAAGAGCTACAAACCAAACTACGATAGTAAAGGCTTCTAAAGCCTCATAAGAGTCCAGCACCATGAAAGCTTCCTGTGGCGACCCTAATTCCACTGGCACAGGTTGGGTGTAGGACAGCAACCTACTCGATGTCTTCGGGGGTGAAGTCGGGATCCTCCTCTGAAAAACAGTTAATTAAGCAAGGGTGAGTACATACGTACTCAACAAGTTCAACCCCACCCATGGAGGGGCTTATAAGCATATCATGCATAGGATATATCAAGGATTAGGATAAGGTTTATTTGCAACACATTTACTCATGCAGGAGTTCATTTTCGAAAAGGTTTTCGCAAACAATTCTCATAACTCAAGTATTCAGTTGTTTTGAGAAAACTGATTAGGGACTACCGGACTCCCCGTCCGCAGTAGCCCAGGAACACAGCCACACACTTTTCCAGAAAACAACTCACGCCATGAAAACATCCCAAACCCAAACACTAGTTTTGTGACCACACCATGACTCATCCAATACCGTGGACACGGCTATTCGAATAGGTTTTACACTCTGCAGAGGTTGTACATCTTTACCCACAAGTAGGGTACCGCCACACGAACACCTTAGTGCCAGCGTTGATCCTATCAAAGCCATTACCCACCTTAGCTAACCATACGAGCCACCAAGGAAGCAACCAAGGGGTTATCTCACATAACTAGGGCATACCTCATACAGATCGTACCCCTACTCCTTGGTCTCCCGCTGCTCACCCACACACTTGATGGCAAGTAGATTAACTAGTGGGATTTATGCTAAGCCGTTGCCACATACAACGGTCGAGTGGTAGTATGATAATTTGGGTCAGGTGAGATGTCATGCAACCCCGTCCTTAACGACAAGATGGACATCTCCAACACGCTCAACCACAAAGGTACGAGCTCACCCATACTCTGGACACACACGTCTATCCCGTCTAGCCTGTTCTTTACTCATTTTCCAAAATATCCCATTCCCATTTTCAAATCACTCACACCATTTTAGAGAAATCATTTTGCCCAAACAAGGTTCAATCATAGCAATCAAGGGTGGCTATCCTACCATGTTTTTGCATTAAAACAATATGCAATTTATAAAACGAGTCATAGGGTTGTGTTTATAAAACTGGGACCAAAGCATGCATCAAAGGATGAGATTGAACTTTCCATCCTCGAAGTCCTCGGGGAGTTCCTGCTCATGGTTCGGGACTCCTGTCTCCTGTTCGCAGTACTCGGCTTCAAGCTCCGGCTCGCGGTACTGCTCTTCGTTCACTTCGTCGGCTATAGCGTACACACAAGCAAGCATGCAATCAATACAAGCATACAAAATTCACCGGCTGAGCTCGAGGAAAAGTAAATGGATAAAATAGAGGAATAAACATTATTTAGGGGGGTTTCGATGATGGATCGGTAGAGGTATACCCGGGACGGGTGTGATGAATTTTGGGCATGATTTGAGATAAAATCGCACATGAAATGATGGGTTAAAGGGGGTATTTAGGGCAAATTAAGAATATAAGGACCTATTGGTAATTTATGCTAATGGAAAAAGGGCTTGATAATAATAGTGTAAACTTGGTTAAGGGCCTGGTTGTAAACTACTTAAGGATGAACAGGGTTTAATTCGTAATTAACTATTAACCTAGGGGCTAATTTGAAATAAGAGGAGAGAGAGTAAATAGATATAGAGAGGGGCTCGGAATAAAAGAAAGGCTAGGGGGTTTTGGGGAAGAGTGCCCTTCTTCTCCCCCCCCGATCTAGAACAGGGGAGGGAGGCAGGGGCGGCCTCGGCCAACGACGGGCGGCGGCGCCCTAGGGGTCGGCGGCGGCCGGGGATAGGGGAAAACGGAGAGGGGACCGAGGGGATCTCAACCCCGTGCTCACCTTGGGCTGGGGTTGCTTGTGGAGGCGGCTCCGCGGCGAGGAGTGTGCGGCGGCGGAGGTTAGCGGCGGCGGCGCAATTGGTGGCAGTGGTGGAGCAAGGGAGGTTGTGGGGGCTCGGTGGTAACTTCAGGGACGGCGAGGAAGCCGGGGGCTATATATAGGAGGCTTAAGGCGGTTCAGGGAGGAAAAATCTCCCCGGCGACCCGGTGGGCGGCTCGGCAGGGTGGGTCGCGGCGGCCGGCCTTGAATGGCGTCACGACGAGCTCTGGAGAGGTGACTACTCGGTGTGGTGGAGTAAAGGTGGCCGCAGCGCTCAGCAGTGCACGGTCACTTCGCGAGGCCAGTGCAGCAGGGGTGATGGGACGGCTCGGGCGGCGACGCGGGGGGTCGTCAACGCGACGCGTCGGGCGGCGGCGGCGGCGGTGTCCGGCGGTCCGCGGCTACGGAGTCGGTGACGCGACGGCAACAAGGTAGTTGAGGCGTGGGCGCGGGCGGGCTACGTGGCGGCTACGCGGTCCGCGGCGAGGGGTCGGTGCGGCAGCGGCGTGCTGAGGCGGAGGCGCGAGCCGGGAGAAGAGGCACCGGCCGAAGGAAGGAGAAAGGAAGAAGGGAAAAGAAGGAAAGGAAAAAGAAAAAAAATAAAAGGAAAAAGGGGGAAAAGAAAAGGAAAGAAAGGAAGAGAAAAAGGAAAAAGGATTTAGAAGAATTAGAAGAAATCCTAGGAAAATTTAGGAGGGAAAGAAAAGGGGTTTTTGTGGGGTTTCCGGGGTTTCGGGTGCCGGCACGATTTCCGGGATGGCGGTGGCGGCAAGGCGGGCCGGCCGGCGGGACCGTGGCTGGCCGGGATTCCCGGCGAGGTGGCCGACAGCGGCGCTGAAGCAGCACGCGGTGAGTGGCGGTGGCCCGAGTGATGGCGGGTGGGATGGGCGGTGCCGGCGGGATTTACGTCATGCGCGCTGAGGGAAGAAGAGAGGAAAACGATGATCGAGATTCGGGGGAAACAATTGAGCTCAGCGGAAAATTTTAAAGTAAACGCGTGATTTAGCAGGTGGTTTATTAAGGGATAAAACACTGGCATTACAAACCTAACCCACTTAAAATAAATCTCGTCCTCGAGATTCGACTAGTTCCTGAACAAGTGGGGAAACTCTTTCCTCAACGCGTACTCTCGTTCCCACGTGGCTTCTTCTACTCCGTGTCTGCTCCATTGGACTCTGCACACCCGTACTTCTGATGTCCTTGTCCTTTTGACCACTGTGTCCAAAATCTTGACGGGCACCTCCTGGTACCTAAGATCTGGCTGCAGATCAATTGTCTCTACCGGCACTTGTTTTTCTTCGAGTACTTTCAAACACCTTCGCAACTGGGAGACATGAAACACCGGATGTATATATGACATTTCCTCTGGTAGCTCCAACCGGTATGCTACTGCTCCAACTTTCTTCAACACTTTGTAGGGTCCAATGTACCGGGGGGCTAGTTTTCCATGCACCTGAAATCTTCGAGTCCCTCAGATAGGTGAAACCTTGAGGTAAGCGAAGTCTCCAGGATCAAAGCTTACTTCTAGCCTCTTCTTGTCTGCATAGCTCTTTTGTCGGGATTGGGCAGCCTTCAACTTTTCTCAGATCTCGGCTACTCGCTCCTCGGCTTCCTTTATAAGTGCGGGCCCAACCAGGGCACGTTCTCCTACCTCTGACCACATCAAGGGTGTCCTGCATTTCCTCCCATATAAGGCTTCAAATCGCGACATTCCTAGGCTCGCCTCATAGCCGTTGTTGTAAGAGAACTCTGCATATGGCAGACTTTGACCCCAGTATTTGCCATAGGTAAGGACACATGCTCTCAACATGTCTTCCATAATTTGGTTCACCCTCTCGGTCTGTCCATCCATTTGCGGGTGATAGGCCGAACTAAAATCCAGATTGGTACCCATGGCTTTATGCAAACTTTTCCAAAATCTATAGGTAAACTGGGTCCCTCTATCTGAGACTATCCTGCTAGGTACTCCATACAATTTCACTATGTTCTCTATGTAGAGCTTCACCAACTTCTCTCCACCATAGGTGGTTCGTACGGGTAAAAAGTGAGCGACCTTAGTGAGTCGGTCCACTATTACTCATATAGAATCATGTCCCTTTTGAGTCTTGGGCAAACCCACTACAAAATCCATGCCTATCTCGTCCCATTTCCACACTGGGATGGGTAAAGGCTGCAACAGTCCTACGGGTTTCTGATGTTCAGCTTTAATTCTCTGACAAGTATCACAGTGGGCGACGAACTAGGCAATGTCCGCTTTCATTCCATTCCACCAATACTTCTGCTTCAAATCCATATACATCTTAGTGGATCCGGGGTGGATGGAATATGCCGAGTTGAGTGCCTCATCCATGATGGTCTGTCAAAAATCTCCGTCTTCAGGCACGCATATCCTATTTTTATACCACAGTGTGCATTGATCGTCCACTCTAAAGTCTGGGGCCTTATTCTCTCATGTGTGCTTGCGGATTTTCATCAGATTCTCATTGGTCCCTTGGGCCTTCCTGATCTTTTCCTCCAAGGTAGGTTGAACACTTAGTTGGCGGACGTAGCCCTGGGGAACAATGTGCACATTGAGTCGTGCCATCTCCTCTTGCAACTGGGCACTCTTAGGCACTGCCTTCTCGTAGGATTTTCTGCTTAAGGCATCCGCCACTACATTGGCTTTTCCTGGGTGGTAGTGGATTTCTAGGTTATAATCTTTGACTAATTCTAACCACCTTCTTTGTCTTAGGTTCAGGTCCGGCTGGGTGAAGATGTACTTTAAGCTCTTGTGGTCTGTATAGATTTCGCACTTATTCCCAATCAGGTAATGTCTCCAAATTTTGAGGGCATGCACTACGGCTGCAAACTCCAAATTATGGGTGGGATAGTTCTGCTCGTGGGGTTTGAGTTGGCAGGAAGCATACGCCACTACTTTATCATCTTGCATAAGGACACATCCTAACCCTTGTCGGGATGCATCGTAATAGACGACAAAATCCCGTTGAATGTCTGGCAAGGTCAGCACTGGGGTTGTTGTCAATCTTCTTTTCAACTCCTGAAAGCTTCTCTCAGAAGACTCGGTCCAGTTGAGCTTCTTCTCCTTCTTGAGCAACTCCGTCATGGGTCGGGCAATCTCAGAAAATCCTTCAATAAACCTTCGGTAGTATCCTGCTAACCCAAGAAAGCTTCTGATTTCGCTCACATTGGTTGGTTGTTGCCAGATGGAGACTGTTTCAACTTTCCCGGGGTCTACTGCTACTCCTTCTGCCGTCAGAATATACCGAAAGAAAGATATTTTCTCTAGCCAAAATTCACACTTGCTGAACTTAGCGTACAGCTTGTGTGCCCTTAGTTCCCCAGTACCACTCGAAGATGTTGCTCATGTTTCTTCGCACTCTTGGAGTAAACAAGTATGTCGTCGATGAAAACTACGACAAACTTGTCTAGCTCTTCCATAAACACCTTATTCATGAAGTTCATAAAATACGCTGGTGCGTTGGTGAGTCCAAAGGACATCACCGTGAACTCATACTGCCCGTAACAGGTGACAAAGGCGGTCTTTGGGATGTCGCTCTCCCTAATCTTGAGTTGATGGTATCCTGACCTTAAATCCACCTTCGAAAAATACTTGGCTCCTTTTAGTTGGCCAAATAAATCATATATTCTAGGGACATGATACTTGTTCTTGATAGTAACTTCGTTCAGCGAGCAGTAGTCCACGCACATCCTCAGGCTTTTATCCTTCTTTTCTACGAAGAGCAATGGGGCTCCCCATGGTGAAGAGCTTGGTCTAATAAATCCACTTCACTGAAGTTCTCTTAGCTGCTTCTTTAACTCTGCCAACTCAGGGGCTGCCATCCTATAGGGTCTCTTGGCTATGGGAGAGGTTCCGGGGATAAGGTCAATGACGAACTCTATATCCCTATCTGGTGGCATCCCGGGGAGCTCTTCGGGGAACACATATGGATACTCCCGTACTACTGGGACATCCTCTATGGATTTGGCTTCCATGCTAAAAACATTATGTCTGGTATGTGTCCTCGGGTGTGGCAGGTCACTTGTACTCTGTCTGGGTTGATTAGGTGCACTACCTTATCGGCACAACTTATAAGACCATGGTGTTGGCTTAACCAATCCATCCCAAGAATCACATCTATTCCCTTGGACTTCAGTACTACTAGGTCCGCTAGGAACTCTACCCCACTTAAAATGATCCTTAGCCGAGAGCAACCCAGTTGACACTTGATGTCACCCCTGGGCGTTCGGGTTAACAGGGGTGCTTTTAGTAGTACTGTAGGTATGTTATGTTTTTCCACAAAACTTGAGGATATGAACGAATGTGATGCTCCTGAATCAAATAATATGGTTGCCAAGACTGAGCTGACCAGGAACTCACCGAGCACTACGCCTTGTGCTTCTTGATCCTCCTGTGTGTTGATGTGGTTGACGCGGGCTCGTCCATAAGACTGCTGGGGCTGCCTCATCTGCTGGTTGTTGTTGTTGCCAAAGTTGTTGCTACGAACCGGCACGCGGTTGGCTCCAGATACAACCGGTCTTGGCCCATTCGCTGAGTTGGAGAAGGCTGAAGTTGTTGGCTTTTTGGCATATGGGCAGTTGGCAATGAAGTGTCCGGTCTCATGGCAGTTGAAACACACCCTAGAGTTATTGTTGTTGTTGTTGTTGTTGTTGTTGTTGTTGTTGTTGTTGTTGTTGTTGTTGTTGGTAGTGACCTGGATAGTGTTGCTCTGTGGGGGCTTCATGGTGTTCTGGTAGTTGTATGGTTTGAACTGGGTTCTGGGGCCTTGAGAGCCTGTGGCTTGTGACTGGGTTCTGTACTGCATGGGGGCTTGGAACCTAGATATGGGGTGACCGAAGCTTCTCTGCCTCTGGGAACGCTCTTGCTGTTGAGCCTTGTGCTCCATGAACTTGCGCTTGTTTTCTTTCTTCTTTTCTGCCTTGGCTCTCTCTGTGAGGATGGCCATGTTCATAAGTGTGTTGAAATTAGGGTAGATCTGAGGGGTAAGCAGAGTCCTCAGTTCTGGAGTCAAGCCCTTATTGAACATCTCCTGCTTCTTGGAGTCCTTATCCACTTCCTCAAGGGCGTAACGAGCCAACTCTATGAACTGGTAACTGTATTCCTCCACTGACTTGTTTCCCTGGCGGAGTTCACGGAACTCGTCCGCCTTGCGCTTTAGTGTGGCTTCTGGGATGTGGTAGCGATGAAACTCTTCCGCGAACTCATCCCAAGTGATGGTGGAGGGATCCTTGGCTGCTGCACAGCAGTTTTCCCACCAGGCTAAGGCTGTTCCGGTGAGCTGGTGAGTAGCCAGGAGAACCTTGTCTCGGTCTTCACAGTTGAAGGGCTCCAGTTCCCTTAGGATGGCCCTCAGCCAGTCATCAACATCCAAAGGATTCACGGACCCGCCAAAAGTGGGTGGCTTTGCCCGGAGAAATTCTATCAGCTTCTCATTCATGCCTAGAACACGGGGCCTTGGACGGTTGATGGCATTGGCTATGACTTCCATCAGTAGAGTCTGGTTGGCCAAAACTTGCGCCAGGTCTACAGGAGGGGGTGGCGGTGGCAGGACAACGTTTTCTCCTCCATCTTCACCTTGATTCACTTCCTGGTCGTTAAGGCACTCCCTTCGATCGACTTGAGATCCTTCTGTGTCCATACGACCAGAGCCTTGGAGGGTCCTAGCAGGGTGCCTTGAAACCATCTGTAGAGGAGCAGGTTTTCTAAGAGATCTAGGTTTTACGTGTTGTTTAAGTTGATTAAGACGGATTTCTTTTTGAAAAGACAGGATCTACTCCTGCTGGCAAGCACACAACAATCACATAGAAAACAAACAAGCACAGACAAATTTTATTTCAAATAAGGGAGAAGGATACATCCCGAACTACTCAACTGATACAACGCGGACAGGCTACACGACTTGGTATTACGACAAAAGCTAAGGGTGCAACTCTAAGCTCGGACCATCGCGGCTTCATTCCCTGGGCAAGCGACTGAGGCATTCTACTCGCGAGGTGAGCCATCTTCTGGGGCTGAGTGCATTTCCAGTGGAATGAGCAGCTCATCGTCATCCTCACCCTCGGGGTTTCCATTCTCTTCGGGCTGTGGCGCAGTCTCCTCTACTGCAGTCGTTGTTGGTTGTTCGGTGACTGCCGGTGGTGCTGGCGGGGTTTCAATAGTTCGTCCCCATTCTACAAGGGGTGTCCCAAGCAGAACTTGTGCTTCTCCAATGGTCGAAACAGGTATTTCACTGTTAGTCCATTCTTGCATGCGTTGATACTGGATCCGCCTGAGGCTTTCATGGGCAACCGCTTCACTACTTATGGCGGCTGCGGTCCTTGCTTCAGCTTGAGCTACTCGGACTTGGTGCATCCTTATTGTGACTTCTGCTTGCTTGGCCCGACTGATTTGCTCCCTCAAGAGCTTGGCCTAGTCATCAAAGAGTTTATCCAGGGAGACGAGGTAGGCAACTACATGGTACAAAAGGTCTTCTTGGTGGCGGCGGCGTTCCAGGTTTCTCATGTGGGCCTGCCAGACTAGGGTTCTGATGGCGGAGGGAAAATACCTCATCGGTGTGGGGACGAGGTTCTCCTCATAGATTCAACACGGGTATCAGAGAGCTTTTCTGAGGGCTAAGGGGTAGGTGTCTCGGTGTCGAAACCTTGTGGCGGTCACACGCCATGGCTCGATGTTGGGGTAGCGGTTGCTTCTGGTGATGGAGAGGACCACCCTACAGCGAAGAGTGCCGAGTTGCTCGTACTCTCTGCTATAGTACCTTGGGCGCTCAGTGATACCGAGGCGCTCCAGGGAGTTGATAAGGAGGCGAGCAAAACCTGGCTCCTCCTGGCACACGCCTTGGGTCCACCCATCTTCAGCCATCTGAAAACAAGGGTAAAGTTGAACAAGCTGTGCAAAGGGTAAGGTACAAAAGATAGATAGTTTTATTTAGCAACAAGGTTGGGGTACACTCCTTAGGGTACATTTATTATTACTAGGACAACAACCCTAGCCTAGTCACTCCAGTCTATTCTCATGGGGACTCTTCCTCCATCTGAATGCGACACTTCTTTGGTGGGAGGTCTTGCTCCAGTATTACGTCCTCGGTCTGGGTTCCTTTGTCCCAACGGGTTTCTTCAGGTTCATCTTCCATCAAACCAGCTTCTTTTCTCCTTCTACATTCCTTGTGGAGCTCATCCCATTGGGTTTTATTGGCTATTAACGTGTGTTCCCTTTCCCTAGTGTAATCTTGCTCCAGGTTAGCTAGGGCAACCTCTGCTACTCTGGTGTTTTCCCTTTCAAATTCTACCTTTTGTTCTGCTCTTTCTGCCCTGTCGATCTGGTGCTTCAGCTACTCAGCTTGTTCACGGTAGAGGTGGTCTAGGCCATTGAGGTAGATGGACAGGTGAAAAACTGTATGTTCTAGGTCTTCTTCTTCTCTTCCCAGTCCCCTCATTCGGTCGATCCATGAGCGTCCTATACCTCTTGAGGGTGGGAAAATCCCATTGGAGTCCATCTGAGATGTTGCCTATAAACCACTCGTAGGCGTCGCAGGGCCTTCCGAGCAGCCTTTGGGTAGGTGTCAGGAAAGCAAAGCCCAGTGGTGGAGACGAACCAGGGTTCTATGTCGGGGTAGAGTGTGCTCCTACCCACGAAGATCAGCACTTTACACCGAAGGGTGCCATGGTGTTCGTACTCCTGATAGATATACTCCGGTGGGTCCCTTACTCCGACGCGTTCCAGACTGAGTAGTAGCAAGTTAGGGAGGCCAGTTTCTGCGAGGCAGACTCCTCCATTTCATTCCAGGTTAGCCATCTGGAACCAGGCAAGGATCAAGGTAAGGAATTTGAGGAAAGGTGAGCTCAGCAGGGAAAAGAATTAGAGAGGGGCCAGAAAAAGGTCTCGGGTCCTAGGGGTAGCGTCCTACGGCCAAACCGATGGCTCTGATACCACCTGAAGTGTCCCCTCATCAGAGGTGACTAAATGTGACACAAATACTAGTCCCAGGAGGCTGGTAACACATTTATTACAATAGGTGGTTCATTACCTTATAACACGTCGGGCTTGTGGGCACGGGAGCGCTACTTCCACGAGAAACAACATAAGGGCTACTAACCAAACTACGATAGTAAAGGCTTCTAAAGCCTCATCAGAGTCTAGCACCATGAAAGCTTCCTGTGGCGACCCTGATTCCACAGGCACGGATTGGGTGTAGGACAGCAACCTACTCGACGTCTTCGGGGGCGAAGTCGGAATCCTCCTCTGAAAGACAGTTAATTAAGCAAGGGTGAGTACATACGTACTCAACAAGTTCAACCCCACCCACGGAGGGGCTTATAAGCAGATCATGCACAGGATATATCAAGGATCATGATAAGGTTTATTTGCAACACATTTACTCATGCAGAGGTTCATTTTCGAAAAGGTTTTCGCAAACAATTCTCATAACTCAAGTATTCAGTTGTTTTGAGAAAACCGATTGGGGACTACCAGACTCCCCGTCCGCAGTAGCCTAGGCACACAGCCACACACTTTTCCAGAAAACAACTCACGCCATGAAAACATCCCAAACCCAAACACTAGTTTTGTGACCACACCATGACTCGTCCAATACCGTGGACACGGCTATTCGAATAGGTTTTACACTCTGCAGAGGTTGTACATCTTTACCCACAAGTAGGGTACCGCCACACGAACACCTTAGTGCCGGCGCAGATCCTATCAAAGCCATTACCCACCTTAGCTAACCCTACGAGCCACCACGGAAGCAACCAAGGGGTTATCTCACATAATCAGGGCGTACCTCACACAGATCATACCCCTACTCCTTGATCTCCCGCTGCTCACCCACACACCTGATGGCAAGTAGATTAACTAGTGGGATTTATGCTAAGCCGTTGCCACATACAACGGTCGAGTGGTAGTATGATAATTTGGGTGAGGTGAGATGTGATGCAACCCGGTCCTTAACGACAAGATGGACATCTCCAACACACTCAACCACAAAGGTACGACCACAAAGGTAATTTCTGCTAATGGAAAAAGGGCTTGATAATAATAGTGTAAACTTGGTTAAGGGCCAGGTTGTAAACTGCTTAAGGATGAACAGGGTTTAATTCGTAATTAACTATTAACCTAGGGGATGATTTGGAATAAGAGGGGGAGAGAGTGAATAGAGATAGAGAGGGGCTTGAAATAAAAGAAAGGCTAGGGGGGTTTTGGGCAAAAGTGCCCTTCTTCTTCCCCCCCCCCGATCCAGAACAGGGGAGGGAGGTAGGGGCAGCCTCGGCCGACGGCGGGCGGCGGCACCCCAGGGGTCAGCGGTGGCCGGGGATAGGGGAAAAAGGAGAGGGGACCGAGGGGATCTCAACCCCGTGCTCACCTTGGGCTGGGGTTGCTTGTGGAGGCGGCTCCGCGGCGAGGAGAGTGCGGCGGAGGAGGTTAGCCGCGACGGCTCAATTGGTGGTGGTGCTGGAGCAAGGGAGGGTTGTGGGGGCTCGGTGGTGAGGTGAGGGACGGCGAGGAGGCCGGGGGCTATATATAGGCGGCTTAAGGTGGTTCGGGGAGGAAAAATCTCCCTGGCGACCTGGCGGGCGGCTGGGCAGGGTGGGCTGCGGCGGCCAGCCTTGAATGGCGTCGCGACGAGCTTCAGCGAGGTGACTGCTCGGCGTGGTGGAGTAAAGGCGGCCGCAGCACTCAGCAGCGCACGGTAACTTCGCGGGGCCGGTGCGGCGGGGGTGATGGGACGGCTCGGGCGGCGACTCGGGGGTCGTCGACGCGACGCGTCGGGCACGCGTTGCGGTGGTGTCCGGCGGTCCGCGGCCGCGGGGTCGGTGACACGACGGCAGCGGTAGCCGAGGCGTGGGCGCGGGTAGGCTACGCGGTGGCTACGAGGTCTGCAGAGAGGGGCCGGTGTGGCGGCGGCGTGCCGAGGCGGAGGCGCGAGCCGGGAGCGAGGCACCGGCCGAAGGAAGGAGAAAGGAAGAAGGGAAAAGAAGGAAAGGAAAAGGAAAAAAAGAAAACGAAAAAGGGGAAAAGAAAAGGAAAGAAAGGAAGAGAAAAAGGAAAAGGGATTTAGAAGAATTAGAAGAAATCCTAGGAAAAATTAGGAGGGAAAGAAAAGGGGTTTTTGTGGGGTTTCCGGGGTTTCGGGTGCCGGCACGATTTTCGGGATGGCGGTGGTGGCGAGGCGGGCCGGCCGACGGGACCGTGGCTGGCCTGGGATTCCCGGCGAGGTGGCCGACAGCGGCGCTGTGGCAGCACGCGGTGAGCGGCGGTGGCCCGAGTGATGGCGGGCGGGATGGGCGGTGCTGGTGGGATTTACGGCACGCGTGCTGAGGGAAGAAGAGAGGAAAAAGATGATTGGGATTCGGGGGAAACAATTGAGCTCAGCGGAAAATTTTAAAGTAAACTCGTGAGCAGGTAGTTTATTAAGGGCTAAAATGCGGGCGTTACATGCTGGGACAGACTCACTCTCCAATGGCCTGATGCGGATGATTGGGAAGATCCATGCACATTCTTCTTAACGAAACGGAATTTCTTGCTCGGTCCATCTCACGAAGCAAAGTCATTGTGTCTCTTCTTCTCCTTCTGTACCTTCATCATGGCATGCTCTTGAGAGATAGCTTTGTTCACTAACTCATGATAATTGTTGGGCTCTAGTAGGTTTAGCCTTTCATACAAATCACTCTTAAGGCCATCACGGAAATGTTCCATCTTTTTGGCATCGGTGTCCACGTGATGTTCTCCATACTGGCAGAGGTTGTTAAACTTCTTTGCGTACTGATACACAGTGTCATCACCTTGCTTAAGAGCAAGCAACTCTTTCATCTTTGTAACCATGAGTCCTTTTGGGATGTGGTGATCCTTGAAAGCTTGCTTGAATGCAGTCCAAGTAACTTCATGTCCAGCAGGTTGCATGGACTTAAAGTGCTCCCACCACATTAAAGCTTCTCCACGAAGCTGCAAGGTTGCAAAGCTAGCCTTGTGCTCCTCAGAACAAGGTAGAACAAATGCAGAGAATGTTGCCTCAATGGCCCTAACCCACGTGTCAGCATCAAGGGGCTCTTCTGCTTTAGTGAAAGTTGGGGGCTTCATCCCGATAAACTGGGAGTAGGTGGTAACCATCTGTGGTCCATCATGATTAGCTCCCATTACAAGTCTTTGCTGCATCTGTTGGGTGATTTGTTGTTGCGTCTGTAAAATCTGGCGCGACACTTCGGTTTGGGTGGCCACGAAAGTCTCCACCGGCGTCATGGGTGGTGGCGGTGGTAGATCACCACTGCCCGACGCATCAAAACCGTTGGGGGTGCTACGTGTCGATCCGACCATCTGAAAAGTTGAGTTCTCATTAAACACATATTCATAAGCTTGCTCACATAAGTCAACAAGTAGAATATGCATGACGAAAACTCATTCATGGCAAACTTTTGGAATCGGACAGCGCTGAGGTCATAAGCATAAAATTCATAAATCCTTGCTTATACACCGAAAAATTCTCATTTTTTGGTCAATGGATGTAGGATTTCATAAGCTCCGATGTTGGTATTCAACTCCGAGCCAATTTCCAACATTATCATGCCCGAAAAATTCCGTCACCGAGGTTCTGCCTAGCTGTTTTCACAGAAGGCCGAGGTGCACAAAATTACCATAACTCTTGGTACGTATATGCAAACATGATAAAACCAGTGAGCATGATCTCCACAACATTTCACACAACTTGATATTCAACACATGGTCCAAAGTTGATCACAACCAACGTCGTTACAAGATCCATTCTGCAACAACACTCCTACAACACATTATTTTATTGAAAGCATACTCAACATCAACTAGATAACCATCTAGCCTAGGTTCACTTAAGGTGAAGCAGGTCCAGACTACACTCCAGATTCTCCTTAGATCTCCTCGGGATCTTCTTCCTCTTCGGGTTCAGGAATGGAAGGTTCAGGAGGTGGAGCTGCTACAGCCTCTAGTTGATTCTCTAGGTCAAGCATATATTGATCATTATGTTGCAACAAGAAATTCTGCTCATGAATGACTTCACTCAATTCTTGTATTGTTGCTTTATCCTTGCGTCTTTTCTTCTTAAGACGGGCCGCCATTGCTCGAGCTTCCTTCAACTCTTGGGTGATAGCTTTTGCACCATTAACTTGTTGTCTATAAACTTGGTGTCTATAGAACATGCTTTCTCCCACCATCACTTGATAGGTGTCGTATATAACTTTAGAGAAACGAACTGAGGTGACAAGTTCAGGACTATAGAGAGGATTTCCTTGAGAGGAAAGAAAAGCTTTGCGCTCGATCCCATGTCCGGAATGCTGCTTAGGTAAAGGAATCTCCTTGGCTGCAGTGCTAGCTACCAAATCAGCGTGCTTCTCACAAAAAGTTGTGAGTGCTTCCAAAGCATCCTTTTGCATGGTGTCAGCCAAGTTCAACCCTTGTGGATTAACCTCCCACTCTTCCCAAGTAGGATGTGGCGGGCACACAGGAATCTTCACCTTCACTTCCCAACGAAGCAGTTGGCCGGTGGTCATGAGCTCACGTGCCGAGTACTCTGGATACGCGGTGTACCCAAAGTCCTTTAGGGTGTCCCACAAAAGTGCAGGAAAACCACCCACCTTGAGGCAGTTCAAGTGAGTCCATGCCTGCGCATCAACGGTCATGGATCCGGAGGCAGACATCTGGAATAAGTGACAAATGTCAGAACCAGATGCAAGCACGTGCACAAAGATAGGTTTTCACAGCTATAAAAGGTGGTTGCAAACAGTGGTTGCAAACACAGATCACTACTAAGGTTTCAACCTTTCCACAAGGTTTTGGTCAGCAAACAGAAATAGTTTGATACTCATGTGAGTAACATTTGGGGTAGTCATTCGCACAAGGTGCAAAGATATGCCGGAACTCGTAACGAGTACGCATAAAATCATGGCATAAAGTTCGGAGGATGTCGTGAATCAAAAATTCATAACTCAGAACCTATGACCCCCAAAATTTCCAAATTTTGGTAGAAACTCAGTGAGATTATTGTGCACACTTTTGGTATTCAAAGGTAGATCTAGACTGGATTGGAGCATGCTCGAAAAATTCCATTTTCAGAGGAAGGTCTCCCAGAAAAACAGCAGGACAGAGACTTACTAAACTGAGCATAAATCCTAACAGAAAATTCCTAAAATCACGAGAAATTCACAGAAGGTGCTAAATTTGATAAAAAACAACTTTCCTAAAGGATGTCTAGTCAGATTCCTTACAGAATTGGCTTCTAAAAATTGAGAAAGACAGCAACAGAATCTGCCAGAAATTTGCCTAAGATCAAAAGAGAGGAAACCTTATCTAAGATCAAGCAATCACCCTAGGAAAAATTACTCAAACAAGCAATAAACAATTTTAGTTTCAACAAGATTTTAATCATGAATGCACATGTATTAAATGACCTCCCACACATGGATCTCAAAAAGACGTGGTTAGTGCCGGTGGCAAGCTTATAATCGGCTCTCCTTATAATATCTAGTTGGAGCTACTCGATTCGCACTTATCGACTTACGAAACGTTGTTAGTGTACCTGCAGAAAACGAACCTCCCGTGCCAACACGTCACGGAAGCATTCCACATACATTACCGTCCACTATAGAAACGGTATCCATGCGTCAAGCCGCTGCATGGACAGCGCCCAACCTCGGACACCCTCCGTTTGAATGGAGTGTACCCTTGCCTCGCATATTCGACATGCAGAATGCACATGTATGGAAAAATGTGGTGACATCACAACCCATGACATGTTCATCTTGAATAGAGCATGTCATCCTTTGTATGACTCATACGGAAAGCACACGTATAAAACACGTGGCGACCAGACAAGAAGATGGGATCCGTTGAATAGATCACTCCATCAACCCTCGCAATTCCCGTGATGCGGAACAGCACACATATAGAACACGTGGCTCAACTAGTTTGGTTGTGCAAGAAAGTAAGTCTGACATAAAGTGAAGTGCTGGAAGTTAGCAAATTAAACCATAGATTCTTATGCCACCTTAAAGAACCCAAAATTCCCTCTAGGGCCTCTCGATCTAGATCATTCCTTAACGATCCAATAGATTTTCAAAATTCAATCAATCTTGGCAAGTTTTATTGTAAATCATGTGATTAGTATTAATCTAATCACTCCGGTGAATACGGATGCTCTGATACCCACTGTGACAACCCCATCCGAGATAATTCTGTACTATCGCCTAAACCACTCCATTTGGTCATTAAGCGATAATAAAGAATCATCCCGTTGAGTGTTGCCGGGTTTACACCCGGTAAATCACTTGAAAACACAAAGAGGATCGAACGTATGCATTAAAACTCTCACGAAGGAGAGTCCAGAGTGACTTACAAATTAATACCAATCTCCCCGTAGGGTCCACCATTACAAATCATAGTTCTTGACACGAAGGTAAATGGTTCGGAGTTTATTAAAAAACAGTGGAAGTACTAATAGCGATACGATACGACATCACAGGAGGCCATCTGTGATGCCATCACTCGACGTCATCATCCACCCATTCCAGCTCCCAGCCGGGTGGAATCTCACCAGGCCAAACAACTTCAAATGAAAGCAACAATTATAGCAAGGCTGAGTATACTAATACTCAGCAAGACTTACCCGACAAAAGCTACCTCTAGACATGTAGGCTTTTGGCTGGTGGGTTTGTTTTGCCAAAAGCAACTAGGATCATGGATCCTTACTTTCAATATTTTAGCTCAGAATCTAGTAAGATTACCATTACTATGATGAGCAACTAATACAATCAATAATTGTACAATACAATTAATTCACGCAGAAGATTTCACATAGTTCCATCATTAAGGGATATCATGGCCAGTTGATTAAGCAGTCTCGGATAATGGTGAGAGGCCGATAATTGACTGATTCAAAACCTTGCAATGTAGACCTAAACACACGGAGGGGTGCCCCAACAAAGCCGACACTGACCAAGTGGTTCCCATTGATCCTCGGTTCGGGATAGATATTCCAGTCCCGGGTACAAGGCTATCTGGTATGCCCCACTCAGTACATCCAGCCTCACACAAGTATCCCCCTCCTGGTAATGAGCAAGGCAGGTGAATGCTCGAGATTAGTAATGGAAGATCCCTTGCTGTCTCACTTAGGTACTAGACTTACCAGTCCCATGCCCGACAAGTGCTTAGTATGTTCAAAAGCTCAGCCCACGAAGCCACTGTCCACATGAGCAATCCATGTACAAAAAGGGTGATTTCATAAAGGAGATCCTATTCTCGCGAGTGACGAACATCACTCGACTTTTACCGGGTCCTTAGAGCATAGCATCTAACGACCTAGCATACAATGCAAGTAAAAGAACATAGGCACTTAGGGATCATGCAACTAGGGTTTCATTCAACTCCTGAACGTAAATTGTAACGCCCGCGTTTTTAGCTCTAAATAAATCACCTACTAAATCATGCGTAATTTCAAAAACCGATCCGCCGAGCTCAATTACCATTCAAATCCTAGCCACTGCTCTCTCTCTCTCTCTCTCTCTCTCTCTCTCTCTCTCTCTCTCTCTCACCCCGACGCGCGTGCGCGCGATTCCCGCCCGGCACCGCACCCCCGGCCGCACCCCCGCGCGCCTTCCCAACGTCGCGGTCGGCCACCGGCCGGGAATCCCGCGCACGCCGCGGTCCCGGTGACCGGTCCGCCTCGCCATCACCGCCGTCCCGGAAAATGCGCCGACGCCCGAAAAACCGGGAAAAACCCCCACAAAACCCTTCCCAATTTTCCCTAACAATTCTCCGGATTTTTCCAAAATCCCTTCTCCTATTTTTCCTCCTCTTTTCTTAATTTTCCTCCCCTTCTTTTCCTTTTTTTTCTTTTTCCCTCTCCTTTTCTTTTCCCTCTTTTTCCTTTTTCCTTCTCCTCTTCTCTTCTCCTCCCTCCCCTTTCCTCCTGCGCGGCCGGGCCAGCACCCGACCGGCGCCCCGCCGCCGCCGACCGGGGCCCCGCGCCGCACCCCCCCCCCCCCCCCCCCCCCCCGCCGCACGCCACCGGCCGGCGGGGACGCCGCCTCCGCACGCCATCGGCGGCCCCGCTTGCCCGCGCACGCCGGTGGACCGGCCGGCCACCAAGGCCGCGGCCGCCATTAATGCCCCCCCCCCCGCTCGAGCCGTCATGTCCACCACCGCCGAAGCCCCGCCCCACGCCACGCACCGCACGAGTTGACCCGTACCGCCCCCGAGCCGTCGCGTCGCCGGTCGCCGCAAGGAGCCGGCCGGAGTTCGCGAAGCTCCCCGAGCTCGCCGGAGTGGAGCTCGCCGGAGAAATATCTCCACCCCAAACCGCCTCTCGCCGCCTATAAAAGGGGTCGAAGGCCTCCCCGGCTCGCCGCACCACACCATCGCAGCCTCACAGCGCCTCCTCCCCTCTTCCTCGAGCACCGCCGCGCCGCCACCGGTAGCACCGCCGCCGCCCCTCTCGCTCTCCCGCGGAGCCGCCTCCACCGTGCGCAATAGCCCGAGGTGAGCACGAGAATAGGTTCCCCTCGCCCTCCTCTCTCTTTTCCCCTCGTCCCCCGCCGTCGCCGCGGCCCGGAGCCGCCGGCGGGCACCCCAGCCGGCCGGCCGTGACCGCGCCCTCCCCTCCTTCCTCTCTGTTCTGAATCGAGGGGGGGAAGAAGATGGCATATTTGCCGAAAACCCCCTGGCCTTCCCTATTCTCTCCCCCACCGAGCCCTTTCTCCCATTCCTTTCCTTTCTAAACCCCCAAAACCTTAAGTTCTTTACCAAAACACCCCTGTTAATTCTAGATAAACCCCTAGGCTAGTTAAACCCCACTTAAATAGTATGTTTAGGTCCTGTTAATTCAAATTAAATTACTAACCAACCCTAGTTAATTATGAACCCCTCTCTAACCCGACATTCCATGCGCGGGTTTAATCCCAATCGCGCCTAACCTCCCCATTAATAGAAATTACCAATAGGCCCTTAGCCCCTCTTTAACCCAGCACCCTATGCACGATTTTAAATCCAAATATTACCACACCTTTCCCCGTGGTACCCCCGCCAAACCAACCCCCTTCCCTAGGGCTTATATATACCCCCTCTCCGCTCACTTCCCCCTCCCCGAGCTCGGCCGGAAACGTGTGTGCTAATATTGCTTGCTTGCTTGTGTGCACGCCATAGCCGACGGAGTAGACGAAGGAAGGTACCCCGAGCCGGAGATCGAAGCCGACTACCGCGAGCGGGAGCCCGAGGTCCCGAACGCCGAGCCGCACTCCCGAAGGCTTCGAAGACGGCAAGTTCAACCTCCCCCTTTGATGCATGCTTCTCGTCCTAGTTTTAAAAATATATCCTATACCCGTTTTATAAATTGCATACTCGTTTTACCGCAAAACATGGTAGGATAGCCACCCTTGATTGCTATGATTGAACCTTGTTTTGGCCTAAACGAGTGCTTTAAAAATGTGTGTGTGCTTTCAAAATGTGTGAGTGCTTTAAAAACAAAAAGGGGATATGTTTGGAAAATGAGTAAAGAACCGAGTAGACGGGATGGACGTGTGTGTCGGGAGTATGGGTGAGCTCGTACCGTGTGGTTGAGCGTGTTGGGAGTTGTCCATCTTGTCGGTTAAGGACCGGGTTGCGTGACATCTCACCCGACCCAAATCATCGTACAACCACTCGACCGTTGTATGTGGCAATGGCTTAGCATAAATCCCACTAGTTAATCTACTTGCCATCCGGTGTGCGGGTGAGCGAGCCGGGAGACCAAGGAGTCGGGGTACGCTCCGTGTGAGGTACGCCCGGGTTATGTGGGATAACCCCTTGGGTGCTTCCGTGGTGGCTCGTAGTGTTAGCTAAGGTAGGTAATGCCTTTGATAGGATCCGTACCGGCACCGAGGTGTCCGTGTGACGGTACCCTACTTGTGGGTAAAGATGTACAACCTCTCGCAGAGTGTCAAACCTATTCGAATAGACGTGTCCACGGTATTGGACGAGTCACGGTGTGGTCACAAAAACTAGTGTTTGGGGATGGGATGATTTCGGCGTGAGTTGTTTTCGGTGATGTGTGTGTGGCCGTGTGCACGGGCTACGACGGACGGGAAGTCCGGTAGCTCCACAAGGTGGTTTTCCTAAAACAGGTTGAGTTACTTGGGTTATGAAAATGATTTGCGAAAACCTTTTGAAATGAACCCTTGCATGAGTAAGTTTGCAAAATGAACCTTAACCTGTTCCTTCCTATATATATCATGCGCATGATCGCTTATAAGCCCCTCCGTGGGTGGGGGTTGGATTTTGCCGAGTATGTATGTGCTCACCCTTGTTTTACTAACTATTTTACGAGAGGAGGATCCCGATTACATTCCCGAAGACGTTGAGTAGGTCGTGCCCTACACCCAACCGTGCCTCGTGTACCCGGGGGCCCTACCGAAAGCTTCCATGGTGTGGTACTGCGAGGAGGCTATGGAAGCCTTTGCTATTGTAGTGTGGTCGCTAGCGTTTGTGTTGTTCCTTGTAGCGTTGGCACTACCGTGCCCTTTGTGTCGTCGTGATGTAAAAGACCGATTCCACTGTTGTAATAAATGTGCTACCGCCTCCGGGACCGGTATTTGTGTCACATTTAGTCACCTCGATGAGGGGACGCTTCAGGTGGTATCAGAGCCGTAGGTTGGCCGTAGGACATGACCCCTAGGATACGAGACCTACTGCGGCCCTCTCTAACCTTTCCTTTGCTAAGCTCACCTTTGTCCAAATCCTTACCTTGATTCTTGCCTGTTTCCAGATGCCTAACCCCGAGTGGAACGGAGGAATTTGCCCCGTCCAGCCTGGCCTCCCTAACCTGTTGCTACTCAGCCTAGAGCGCGTCGGAGTAAGGGATCCGCCAGAGTTCGTCTACCGGGAGTACGAACGCTTCGGCACCCTTCGGTGTAAGCTGCTGATCTTTGTGGGAAGGAGCACGCTTTACCCCGACATAGAGCCATGGTTCGTCTCTGCCACTGGTTTTCGCTTTGCCGACACCTACCCCAAGGCTGCTCGGAAGGCCCTGCGTCAGCTACGAGTGGTTTATAGACAGCACCTCCGAAGGACTCCAATGGGATTCTTTCCGCCCTCCGGAGGAAGAGGACGCTCGTGGATTGATCGCATGAGAGGTTTGGAACGAGAGGAAGAAGACTTAGAAGAGGCAGTTTCCCACCTATCCATATACCTCAGAGGCCTAGACCACCTTTATCGAGAGCAAGCCCGAAAGAAGCGAAGCGACGGATCGACGGAGCGGAAAGAGCAGAACAGAGGATAGAACTAGAAAGGGTGAAGACAACCATAGCAGAAGTTGAACTGCACAACACAAAGCAAGAATACCTCAGGGAAAGAGAGCGCACGCTGTTGGCCCATAAAGCCCTATGGGACGAACTAAAGGAGCGTAGGAGCAGAGATGAAGGAGCCAGAGCAGAAGAAGATGAACCCGAAGAAACCCACTGGGACAAAAGGACCCAGACTGAAGATGAGATACTGGAGCAAGATCTTCCACTGAAGAAGCGCCGTATCCAGCTAGAGGCAGAATCACCATGAGACTAGGGTGTTTAGGCTAGAAATCGAGTCCTAGCAAGAATAAGTGTACCCCGAAGGATGTACCCCAACCTTCCTACTAAATAAAGTTATCCATCTCTTGTACCCCACTACAACTTTGTTCAACCCTATCTTTGTTTTCGGATGGCGGAAGATGGATGGACCCAAGGCGTGTGCCGGGAGGAGCCTGGTTTTGCTCGCCTACTCATCCACTCCCCGGGAGCGCCTCGGTATCACCGAGCGCCCTAGGTACTACGGCGAGAGAGAGTACGAGCAACTCGGCACTCTTCGCTATAGAGTGGTCCTCTCCGTCGCTAGAAGCAACCGCCACACCAACATCGAGCCGTGGCGCGTGACCGCCACAGGGTTTCGACACCGGGATACCTATCCTTTGGCCCTCAGAAAAGCCCTCCGCTACCTGTGCCGGATCTACGAGGAACACCTCGTCCCCACACCGATGAGATACTTCCCTCCCGCCATCAGAACCCCAGTTTGGCAAGCCCGCATGAGGAACCTGGAACGACGTCGCCACCAAGAAGACCTGCTGTACCACGTAGTCGCCTACCTTGTCTCCCTGGACAAGCTCTTTGATGACCAGGCCAGGCACTTGAGGGAACAGATCAGCCGGGCCGAGCAAGCTGAAGTCACAGTGCGGATGCACCAAGTCCGAGTGGCCCAAGCTGAAGCAAGGACCGCAGCCACCATAAGCAGTGAAGCCGTTGCCCAGGTGTCGTATGGACCTCCCTGGGCCCACTACCTCGGTGGGTGCCAGGACCGACTACTCGGTGGGCCCCGGGACTACCGGCTTGCGGCGCACGGCATCCGAAGGCGTGGAGCACAAGGACTACACGGGGAGTAGTACTCGGTTAGGAAGCCGTGCGTGTTCCGCCTTGTACGGAGGACTCCTAGACGTACTCGACTAGTACTCTCTTCCTACTCCGACTTGTAACCCTGCCTCCCGGACTATATAAGGCGAGGCAGGGACCGATCCCCTCATCCAATCTCATCTCATACAACCCACGGCGCACCATTGCACCATCGTGTAATTGTGCCCTATCAATCCAGAGCTACGCAGCATACAGGACGTAGGGTATTACGCACCTCGCGGCCCGAACCTGTCTAAATTGTGTGCCACGTGTCTCTTCCTTCGAGTTACCGATCTCGGCGAGTCACATTCATCTACTTCGGGTACTCCCCGTAGTAGGTTGCCGGTCTAAAACACCGACAGCTGGCGCGCCAGGTAGGGGCTCTCGCTCGAGATCACATGGCGAACTCGACGGCTTCCGTTCACATCAAGCCGATTGTCGCCTTCAACCGCAGCGACACCTTCGTCTTCGGCGCCGGGTCCGCATCGCCGATGGCGCGGGCTCCTTCCGGCCGCCGCGACCATGCAGCCCAACCCGAGGAGGGGGCCTCGTGACACTTCCCGAGGTCGTCACGGGGCGAACTCGCCGCAAGTTCGGTGAAATTTCGCTCTTCGACCACCACGCGGACTTCGAGCTCGAGTCCGTCTCCAACTCGAACCCGACGTCGCCATGGGCCATCGCATGCGAGCCGGCCGCTCGGCCATCGCGGGCGGTCCCTTCACCACGCCGGCGCTCCGCGCGTGGCCCCCGCGCCCTTGGCCGGGCCCGCACGGAGGCTCCTACTCCACGTCGGGCCGGCAAGGAGCCCGTATCCGAGTGCAACTCAGACTACGACGCCGTCCCCGACCACATCTCAGACTCCAGCCCTCTCTTCGAGTTCTACTCGAACCCGGATTACGAGTTCGACTTCGGGTCGGACCCTGAGGAGCCCGAGTCCGAAGATGACTCCGCCGAGCTTCCCTTGTCGGGGCCGCCCTGCGGGGCCGGTTATAAGATCGACGCCGGCGGAAGATACGTCTGCGGCCGGACCGCAAGCCGACCGAACCGACAAAGGAGGACTCACGCTACGTCGCCTACATCGACTCACTACCGTTCCGGGGAGGGAACACCACTAGCCCGGCCGACTCAAACACACCAAGCGAGGTGGCACCCTCGCGAGTCCGGCTTGGGTACCCCCGATCGCCAAGTCTTCATGGCGGCCGGCGACAACACCCCGGGACCCTCGGTGCACGGCCGAAGACGGTACACGGAGGACATCTCCGCGAGATGAGCCGTGTGCCAACGCACCGCGACGAGACCGTCGCCAACGGGGACGCCCGACGCGAACGCAACGAGAAGCGTAGCGAACGGCGCCGGCGGCTCAGAGACAACCTTCCCATCCGCAACCTTGCGGAAGCTCTCGAGGCGGTCGAGAGCAGAGTACACACCACCCACGAGCGAGTGCCTCATGTCGATCACAGCGATCGCACGACAGGCTCAGGGCATACGCGCTGGAGAGGTCATCGCCAAGCTCGGCCGAAGAAGCCTACTTCATGCGGGTCGACAACGAGTCGCCCAACCTCTCTCCCGGCTAAGCCCCGCGACAACGAAGCTACTAGTCGCCGGCGCCGATCCCGGTCCCAACCGTACTCGAGCCGACCTCCCGGGCCGATCCAAACCGCCGCCGCTCCAACGCCGGCGGACCTTCACGACAAGACCAAGGCAACCGAGACGTCGTTCCCCACCGTGCTCCGGCCGGTGGCGGCGGCAACGACCCCGATGGCGGCGGCGGCCGACGGCGGCGGCTCCAACCACGGGGCCAACGGGGAAAGCCGGAGGCGGCGGCGGCCGCGGCGGCCGTGGCCACGCACATAGCCACGCCTCCGTGCCTCTCATGGCGGGTACGATGCTCGCCGGAGGATCGAGGAGTTGCGGCGGAAGAAGTCGACCACCGCCGCCGAAGGCGACGGCTTCCCCGCCTTCTCACCCGGCTCGCAACCCTTGCTCCTCCCCGACAAGTTCAAGCCTTTGGGGATCACTAAGTACGACGCGAGCGAGATCCCATCCGGTGGCTCCGATGCTACGCCCTCTCCATCGAGAACGGCGGCGGCAACGGCGACACCAAGTGCCTCTACTTCCCCTTCGCTCGGACCAAGCCCCACTCACATGGCTCGAGTCGGCCGGACAAGCACTCGATCGACAAGTGGGACCGGCCCGAAGGAGCGAGTTCACGAGCAACTTCGCGGGCGCCATGGGCCGCTCGGGTACTCGCATGGACCTGGCCATGATCAAGCAGGAACAAGGCAAGACCCTCCGCAAGTACATGCGCCGCTTCTTCGACAAGCGCGCTACCGTCGTCGACGTCACCGACAAGGAGGTCATCGACCTCTTCCAGGACGGCCTCTACCATCGCCGCACCTTCGAGGACTTCGGTCGTCACCGCCCCAGGTCCATTCCCCACCTCAAGGACATGATCACGTCCTGGGCGGATGAAGAGGACAAGGCCAACGCCAAGTACGACGCCATCCGCGGCAAGTCCAAGCAGAACCAGGGCGGCGGCAGCGGCAGCAATGCAAACCAAGGCGGCCGCAACAACAACAACAACTACTACTACTACTCGGGTTCCAACCGCAAGCGCAAGCCAGACAACACCGTCGCGGCTATCCAGCGCCCTCCGAAAGGGAACTCGAAGAAGAATTCCGGCGGGTTCAAGGACCTGCTGAAGGAGAAGTGCCCGTGGCATCCAAACGGCAACCACACCACCGAAGCGGTGCTACCGGCTCGGGCACGCACTCAAGGATACGCCGGAGCCACCGCACCCTCACGACCAAAAGGGCAAGAAGAAGGACGGCGACGACAACGACTTCCAAGAACCCGAGAAGACCGTCAACGTCCTCTTCGGCGGAGCGCGCCCGGCGGGCGGGAGCGAAGGCTACCCGTCGTGAAGTGATGTCCATTGAACCAGCGGTCCCGACCCCTCTCAGGTGGTCGGAGGTACCCATCACCTTCTCCCGCGCGGACCAATGGACCAACTTCTCCGAACCAGGACGGTTCCCCCTCGTCCTGAAGCCAACAGTGGTGGGTTCCAAGCTCAACAAGGTGCTCATCGACGGCGGAAGCGGGCTCAACGTCCTCTTCACCAAGACCTTGAAGAAGATGAACCTTGACGTCATCCCCATGCTCACCAAGAGCAGCACGCCCTTCTACGGCATCGTCCCGGTGCAACGCGGCTATCCCACCGGGCTCGGTGGTACGCCGTTACTTTCGGGGCGTCTCGGGATAAGTACCGCACCGAGTACATCAAGTTCGAGGTCGCGGATTTCGAGACTTCCTACCACGCCATCCTCGGCGGACCGACCATCGCCAAGTTCATGGCGGTGCCCCACTACACCTACTTGGTACTCAAAATGCCAAGTCCAAGGTCGGCGTACTCTCCCTCCAAGGGGACTTGAAGATTTCCCACGACCGCGATACGAAGCCGTGGTGATCGCCTCCACGAACCAAGTACCCAATGCAATGATGGAGGTCTACGCCGTGTCGAAGAAGCTCGCTACGAGCGAACTCGACATCCCGGAGAAGTCCGACGGCACCAACGAGGCCTCGGCCACCGAGGAGGTACTCGTCGGGACGGTCGACCTCGGAACGGGCGACCCCGGCAAGACCACCACCATCGGGGCCGGCCTCGACCCCAAATAGGAAGACGCGCTCATCGGCTTCCTTCGGGCTAACCGCGACATCTTCGCGTGGAAGCCGACGGACATGCGGGGAGTGCCCGGGGAGCTGATTGAGCACTGCCTCAATGTCGATCCAAAGGCCACCCCCAAGCGACAACACCTCCGGCGCTTTGCCGACGGGACGCCATCAAGAAGGAGCTCGCCAAGCTCCTAGCGGCCGGCTTCATCCGAGAAGTCTTCCATCCTGAGTGGCTCGCCAACCCCGTCCTCGTCCGCAAGAAGAACTCGAACGAGTGGAGGATGTGCGTCGACTACACCGACCTCAACAAGCACTGCCCCAAGGACCCCTTTGGGTTGCCGCGGATTGATCAAGTCATCGACTCCACGGCGGGCTGCGACCTGCTCTGCTTCCTCGACTGCTACTCCGGGTACCACCAGATCGCAATCAAGGAAGAAGACCGGAGAAGACCGCGTTCATCACCCCGTTTGGCGCGTCTTGCTACACGACCATGTCATTCGGGTTGAAGAACGCCGGCGCTACCTATCAACGGGCCATCCGGGCACTGCTTCAAGCGGCAACTCAACAAGAACGTCGAGGCCTACGTGGATGACGTGGTTGTCAAAACCCGGGGACTCCAGTACCCTCATCGACGACCTTGAAGAGACCTTCGCATCGCTACGCGAGTACCGCTGGAAGCTCAACCCGAACAAGTGCGTCTTCGGCGTCCCTTCGGGCAAGCTACTCGGCTTCATCATCGGCCCGGCGTGGCATTGAAGCCAACCCCCGAGAAGATCTCCGCCATCACCAGCATGAAAGCTCCCACGAGCATCAAGGACGTCCAAAAGCTGACGGGGTGCATGGAGGCGTTGAACGATTCATCTCGAGGCTAGGAGAACGGGGCCTCCCCTTCTTCAAACTACTCAAGCATCACGAGAAGTTCGTGTGGACTCCGAGAGGCGGATCAAGCCCTTGCCCGGCTCAAGGACTTCCTGTCGAAGCCGCCAATCCTCACGGCTCCTCACAAGGGGCGAGCGGCCTCTTGCTCTACCTAGGCTGCGACTACTCACGTGGTCGATCTTGCCATCGTTGTCGAGCGGCGGGGAAGACGGCCACGCCTACCGGTCCCGGCGCCCGGTCTACTTCGTCGGCGAGGTTCTATCGAGTCCAAGGCTCGCTACCGGCCGTGCGAAGCTCCCGTACGCTCTACTCATCACCTCGCGGAAGCTACGACACTACTTCCGGGGAGTACTCGGTCTCCGTCGTCACCGACTACCCGCTCGGCGACATCACGAGGAACCAAGACGCCACGGAAGAATCTCCAAGTGGGGCTGTCGAGCTCGGCGCCTTCACCATCGACTTCAAGCCACGCACGGCCATCAAGTCGCAAGCACTAGTCGACTTCATGGCGAGTGGCGGGAGAACCGGCTACCTACTCCCACCGAGCGACCGAGCATTGGGTGATGTACTTTGATGGCTCACTCAACCTCGAGGGCGCGGGGGCGCGGGGGTACTCCCGATCTCTCCAACGGGCGAACAACTCAAGTACGTCCTGCGGATCTTCCGGAAGGTCTCAAATAACGAAGCCGAGTACGAAGCTCTCCTACACGGGCTCCGCCTCGCGGCTTCACTTGGCATCAAGCGGCTACTAGTCTACGGCGACTCCGCGGTGGTCATCAACCAAGTCAACAAGTCCCGGGACCGCAACAAGGAGAACATGGACGCCTACGCCTAGAAGTCCGCAAGCTCGAGAACAAATTCTATGGTCTCGAGTTCCATCACATCGTCCGCGACAACAACGTTGCGGCGGACGTCCTCTCGAAAGCTTGGATCCACCCGCGCCCAAGTACCCGCGGGCGTCTTCGTCCATGAGCTTCACGCGCCATCCATCCGGAGCCGGCGCCACCGACCCTTGCACCGGCCCATCCACCGGTGGGCGGGGAGGTCATGATGATCGACGTGGACTGGAGGCAACCCTTCATCGACTACCTCAGCGAGCAGAAGGTCCCCTCCGACAAAAACGCAGCCGAACAACTCGTCCGCCGCGCCAAGTCTTACGTCCTCGTCGGAGACAAACTCTACAAGCGGGGCGCATCTTCTGGAGTACTCATGAAGTGCGTTCCTCGCGAAGAAGGCAAGGACATCTTGGAGGAGATCCACAAGGGCATCTGCGGCAACCACGCGTCTTCACGCACGCTAGTCAGCAAGGCCTTCGGCGAGCCTTCTGCGGCCCCACGGCCACGGGCGATGCCGAAGAACTCGTCGAAGGTGCCAAGGATGTCGGTTCTTCGCCAAGCGGCAACACGTCCCGGCCTACAAGCTAGTCACCATACCGCCAACCCGGCCCTTTGCCTGGCGGGGGCTCGACATGATTGGGCCCGCGCAAGCTGCGCCGGGGAGGATTCAACGGGGTGCGGTGGCTATCGACAAGTTCACCAAGTGGATCGAGGTCAAGTCGGTCACATGCCCCAAGGGCGACGAGTACTCGACTTCCTGGATGAACTCGTACACCGCTATGGGCTACCCCACCGCATCATCACAGACCTGGGGTCCAACTTCAACAACCACCGGCGCGGGAGTACCGCGAGAACAGCGGTATCGACGTCAGATACGTCTCAGTCGCCCATCCACGGGCCAACGGACAAGTCGAGCGCGCCAATGGGATGGTGCTCGACGCCCTCAAGAAGCGGCTACACGATGCGCTAACTCAAAAGGGGGCAAGTGGATCAAGGAACTACCCAACGCACTGCGGGGGCCGTGGACTCAACCATCCAAGCCAACGGGGCAATCCCCCTACTTCCTGGTCTACGGCTCCGAAGCCATCCTCCCTGCCGACGTCATATGGAACTCGCCGGCGGTGGAGCACTACGACGAAGGCGTCTCGGAAGACGACGAGACGAGTTGATATCGACGGCCTCGAAGAAGCTCGGCCGCGCCGCCCTCATCCAATCGGCAAGGTACACGGAGGGTATCCGACGCTACCACGATCGCAACGTCAAGGAACGCTCCTTCAACGTTGGAGATCTTGTCCTCCGCCGTATCCGAACACGGAAGGACTCCACAAGCTCGGCTCCCCACGGGAAGGCCCCTTCACCGTGGCTAAGGTGACCGGGCCGGGCTCCTACCGCCTCCAAACACTTGAAGGCGAAGAAGTCAACAACTCGTGGAACGTCGACCAACTCTGTCGATTCTACGCCTAGTCTACACGACTACTCCGGGTTCAAGTCTACACGACTACATCAACACCCCCTTGCCGCAAGCGACCCACCGGGTCCCGGCTCCAAGTCTCGGACTACTCTCCTCCGAGTCCGGCCGTGCGGCTACCTACGGACCACGGGATGCGACGAGCGTCAAGGACTCTAGCGACGGTCTACCAAGAGACCACACTCCAAGATCCGGCCTGCTCGGCTACCTACGGATCGCGATCCGGCCTACACGGCTACCTACGGATCACTCGGCGCAGCGGCTACCCGCTCCGGCGCCACTTAGGCGTAGGCGGCCTCCGGGTCCAGGCGACTACTTGTAACTACGGCCCTGGCCACCCAGGTGTACTTCTTCAGTAATAAAGCTTGATTGTTCATCAACTTGTTTACTGTTCTGCTCCCTACGACGGGACTACTAAGCCGAGTACTACTACTCGCACTTACTCCACGATGGGCGCACCGCACTCGGAGATCGCGGTTACGAGTACTCATTGATGGAAAATCTCATTTCATTGATACATGAATAGTTCATTACAACCCTGTACAACTATGGCCACTAGCTACCTATGCAGGACTACTGGAGGTTCAGCTTTTCGGCTACCTGCTCCGCGATGGGAGCCATCTGCTCCAGCAGCTCTGCGTACTGCTCATCCGAGCAGTTGGCGGCTACCCCGCCGGCGACCACCTCCACTGGAGCCTTCGGGAAGTACGACTTCATGAAGGCCAGTACTTGCTTCGGGATCGACTTGGCCATGTGCTTGACATAGGCGGCCGGCCGGCTTGGCGCCTCACGAAGTCGATCCGCCGGAGGGGCGATCTTGGGGCCGCCGGGTGCGGCACCGAAGCATCGCGATCGGGAGAGCGAGCCTCTTCAAGGTCCTTCAGCTGGGCCGGAGCGCCTCGCAATCTTCATTCAACTTCTGCAAAGATTTGTAGCAGTTGACGAGATCTCTGTCAGAGGCAATCCGCAGCTCCATGTGCTTCTCGCACTCGAAGGCGAGCTCCTTGTAGTCGAGCTCACCCTCGCAATCTTCATTCAACTTCTGCAAAGATTTGTAGCAGTTGACGAGATCTCTGTCAGAGGCAATCCGCAGCTCCATGTGCTTCTCGCACTCGAAGGCGAGCTCCTTGTAGTCGAGCTCAAGTACCTGGCGGGCCTCCTGCTCCCGGTAGAAGAGGTTCTTCATGCTGACCTCCGAGGCCTTCAGCTGCTCCACCTGGCCCTCGAGTTCTGCAAACACAGCAACGGGTCAGAGGCTTGACGACTTCCAACAAGTACCCGACAAGTCAAGAGACATACCTTTATTCTTGTTGCGGAGACCTTTGTTCTTCCGCACCAACTCGTCGCCCTTCGCCTGCAACTCAATCACGTCGTTGTGGTACTTGGCGAAGGCGGCATCGAGTTTCGACTGCATGGCAGCCGCGTGCTTCCGCGACTTCACGAGCTGCTCCTCCAGGGCCTCTGCTCGGAGCACGTTGTCGCCGTAACCTTGCAGCAGATTCGACTTCTCTCGGGATCGCTCCGCGACGTCCTGCACAAGACAAGCTCAAGTCAAGCAGAGTACTCAACGCAAGGGATTGACTACTTGGGAGGCTACGGCTACGTACCTTCATCCACTGTTCGGCTCGCCGCATCGCCTCCGAGTCTTTGCGCCGGCCGCCGGCTCGACGAGATCGTCGGCCAGAAGTTCAATCCCGCCGCGGCTACTCGATGTAGCCTCTGTCATCGGCGCCGAGCGGATAGGCTCCGCGTCTTGGATCTCGGGGGATCGGATAGCCACCTCCAGGGCAACCCCTGGCGACGTGGTAGCCGCTTCTCCCCCGGCGGACTTCTCGACGACTTCCCCCTCGGGCTCGGGGGCTCCTCCCGCAGCCTCCGGGGCCTCTGGTGTCAACTCCTGCATGGGCACCCCTGCAGGGATGTCACCCCCTTCAGCACCTGCCAACAAACAACACGCATCAGTGCCTACGACTACTCATCCTGGAGTCCTACGGCTTCAAGACGAGAACTCACCTTCGACTACGACCGCCTCTGGCAGCGGCGCTTCGGTAGCCGGGGGCTCGGTCGCGGCCTGGGCTTCGGGAGTGGCCTCCACGACGGACGGCGCAGCTTCCTCCGCCTCCGCTGTCGAGGGCTCTTCCCCGTCCCAGCTCAGATCTGTGGATTTTCTGCGAAGTATCCACAGAGGGTCGTCAGACAAATCGACTACTGCAACGAGTACTACTCATGAAGACGTGGTACTTACAAGTTCGACCGGACGATAGTCACGGCCGGAGCACCGAGGATGCTGGAAATGTCAACCAGTCCACCCTCGGCGGGCGCCTCTTCTTCCGCCTCTTCGGCTACTGCCTCCTCCACGGTGGCGGCGGCCGGCGCAGACGTCTCCTGCGTCCCTGCGGCTTCCATCTCTCCAACGGCGGCGGCCGCGGGTACTCTGCTCTCCTCTGGAGCAGGGGGCTGGCGCTCCAGCTGCGCCAGAAGTTCTTCGACAGTGGGGGCTGGACTTCGGCTTCCAGCCGGTTCCCCCACCGTGGGCCACACGCCCTCGTCGCCCTCCTCGACGGGCTCCGCTGGCGGCACCTCCTGCACACAAAGGAATACTACTCGTCAGCAATGTACTCGAACAGCGGGTACTCGACTACTCTGCTCAAGATGACTTACCTCCGGAGGCGTGGTCTCTGAGACCTTCATCTTCTTCGCCACCCGCTTCTTGGCGGGGTTGCGCGGCTTCCTTGGCGGCGCAGCAAGGCTAGCCTCCAGGCTAGCCGGAGGGTCTTGTACAAGTGGCACATGAGGCAAGCCCGGACGGCTAAACCTCGACCGCAGCTGGAAGCGGTCCTGCAGCGTGCCTTCGTCTTCATCGTCGTCATCGGAGGTATCCTCCACGATGACGGTGTCGTCGCCTTCTCCGACTTCGCGGCGCTCCTTCACCTTCCCCACCGCCGGGATCTCGATCCCGCTCGGTGGCGGCTGCGGCTCGGAGACGAACCGCTTCACATCATCCTGCGCAAAGACACAAGGCGTCAGAAACTTCACTACGAGTACTCACTACTCGACGAGGGGGTACGACTACTCACCTCGTTGGGTGGGCGCGCGGCGGAGTACTCCTCGGCCCCGGACACGCCGTGTACGGCGGCATGTCCTTCAAGATCCTCGACAACCTCTCGATGATGTCGTTGTCATCCGGCTCGCCCCCGGCATCCGCGACGTGTCGTTGTCGCCGTGTACTCGAAAGCCCATTGTATCCCGCGCCATCGGCGGGCTGGATCCTGCGCTTCATGAAACTGAAGGCCACGTGCTCGGCCCTCAGTCCCGCATCCTTGAGAGTCTTGATGCGTGCCAGCAGCTCGGGGAGCTGGATCCCCTCTTGCATGGTGGGCTCCGTGTTCCACCACTCTTGGTGCCTGGGCTGCCGTCCGCTCGGCTTCGGTAGCTCAGGATGGTGGTTCGTGATGTAGAACCATCTCGTCTTCAAGTCTGTGTTGGAGTCCACGAGCTTGTACGCCGAGTGCGCTCCGCGGCGTCCTCCCTCGGCCCGGATTCCGGCCCCTCCGACTACTCTAGGGTTGGAGGCGGGGGGCCGCGGCTTGACGCGGAAGAACTTCGGAAGAGCACCCGGTGCGGCTTGATTCCCAGGAAGGCTTCGCAGAAGTGGACGAAGACAGATGTATGGAAGATGCCGTTGGGGTTCAGATTGAGGTACTCGATGCCGTAGTACCTGAGCAGCCCCTTGAAGAAGTCGCTTGCTGGGAGCGCAAGCCCGCGCTCCACGAAGCGCGAGAACATTGGGATCTCGTCTTCGGCTTTCTCCATCGGATAAGGATCTCCTGCGGCGGATCTCCACATGTCGATCTCCTTCTCCCTGATGAACCCGCTGTTCAACGGGGGTCGGCGAGTCCTCCGTCTTGACCTTCAATTTCTTCCACTCGCGGCTTGGATCGGCGCGCGGTGGAGACGGGGGGCGGCGCCGCACTGGGTGGCGGCCGCGGCGGCCTCTGCACGGCTCCTCTTCTTCCCGCCGGTCTTCGACGTCTTCGACGGCGACGGCTTCATTCTCCAAGTACAAGGAGTTTTCACTCGCATCCGCTCGGGGGCTACCCTAAAGGCTTCGGGTGGCGATGCGCTCGGATCTACTACGGCGGCAGCAGGCGCTGGAGTGGATCTACTTCAAGATTCAAATGGCGATGACTGCGGCTCACTTGGGTGAAAACCCCTAAGGGTTTTGGCTCTTATTTATAAGCCAAATCGCCTCCGCAACGGGCGGCTGGATAAGTCCACGCGCGGCTGACTCAGCGGCTGCGCGTGGCTCTTCGTATTCTACTAGTCGACGCGCCTCACCTCGGGGGCTCGGCTACTTCTACTCGACTACCTGGGACGCGGCTAGTCTCAAGAGCATCTCAGGACACATTCTCCAAGAAGACCCTTCAATTCGAGAGGAAGTACTCGACTCAAGGCTCGGGGGCTCCGTGCCACGTGTCCTTCGGTTTTTCTCTCCGGATTTTTCGGGGTTATCTTGCCAAGATTCCGAGGTGGACCCACGAGCCGAGCCCGCGGCTCGAGGCTCGGGGGGCTACTTCATGTGGAGTGCGGTTTTGCAAGTCGCACCTCCATGACGGCTCCGCTTCAAGACAAGATTGGCATTTTTTGAAAACCTTCGAAGGCAGATTTCAAGGACGCTTGGGACTACTCGAGAAGACTTCAAGATTGCTCAAACATCGGTGGAGTACATTCCAGCCTCGGGATGCTTCGACTACTCTTGAGGACTTTTGACTTGTAGCGCTCAGGGACGCTTGAGGACTACTCGTTAAGGCCGTCAAGACTACTTGAAGCTATCTTTCTCGACTACAAAGTACTCGGGGGCTTGTCGTATGGACCTCCCTGGGCCCACTACCTCGGTGGGTGCCAGGACCGACTACTCGGTGGGCCCACGGGACTACCGGCTTGCGGCCGCACGGCATACGAAGGCGTGGAGCACAAGGACTACACGGGAGTAGTACTCGGTTAGGAAGGCGTGCGTGTTCCGCACTTGTACGAGAGGACTCCTAGACGTACTCGACTAGTACTCTCTTCCTACTCCGACTTGTAACCACCGCCTCCCGGACTATATAAGGCGGGGCGAGGGACCGATCCCCTCATCCAATCTCATCTCATACAACCCACGGCGCACCATTGCACCATCGTGTAATTGTGCCCTATCAATCCGAGCTACGCGGCATACGAGACGTAGGGTATTACGCACCTCGCGGCCCGAACCTGTCTAAATTGTGTGCCACGTGTCTCTTCCTTCGAGTTACCGATCTCGGCGAGTCACATTCATCTACTTCGGGTACTCCCCGTAGTAGGTTGCCGGTCTAAAACACCGACACCAGGAAAGCCTCAGGAGAATCCAGGACCAACGCATGCAAGAATGGACCAACGGCGGAACACCCGTTCCAGCCATTGGAGAAGCTCAAGTTCTGCTGGGAACACCCCTAGTAGGATGGGGAGGAACCATAGAAGTTCCACCAGCACCACCAGCAGCCACCAAACCCCCAACAGCTACCGAAGCCGCAGCACAGCCTCAGGAAAACGGAGACCCCGAAGGCGGAAACGATGACGAGTTGCTCATTCCGCTGGAAGAACACTCGACCCCAGAAGACAGCTCCCCTCGCGAGTAGTGTGCCCCAAGACCCAGGGAATGAAGCCGTACTGGTCCAAGTCGCGCCCTTAGTCCTTAGTCGTGTAGTGTGTCCGCGTAGTCGGGATGTATCCTCCTCGCTGGTTTGTAATAAAAACTTGTTTGTGCTTGCTTGTTTGCTATGTGCTTGTTGTGTGCTTACCGGCAGAATAAACCCTGCCTTTTCAAAAAGAAATCCGTTATAATCCACTTAAACATCACATAAAACTAGATCTCTTAGAAACCCGCTTCTTTACGAGATGGTTTCCCGGGCGCCTGTCGGGACCCACCGGTCGGACGGCGAGGGATCGCGGGCCGATAGGAGGGAGCGCCTCCACGACCGGAGGAGGTTAACCAAAATGAAGAAGGAGGAGAGAACGTGATCCTACCACCACCACCCCCTCCTATTGACTTGGCTCAAGTCTTAGCCAACGGACTGTCCCGATGGAGGCTATCTTCAATGCCATCAACCGCCCAAGACCCCGTGCTATGAGCATGAATGAGAAGGCTGATCGAGTTCCTCGGGACTAAGCCGCCCACCTTTAGCGGGTCGGTGAATCCTTTGGACCGACGATTGGGCGAGAGCCATCCCGAGGGGCCCGGAGCCCCTCCCTTGCGAGGACCATGACAAGGTTCTCTGGCGGCTCACCGACTCACCGGGACGGCCCCTAGCCTGGTGGGAAAATTCCTTGCGCCGCCGCCAAGGATCCCTCCGCCATCACATGGGATGAATTCGTGGAGGAGTTCCGCCGCTACCACATCCGGAGGCCACACGCGAAGCGGAAGGCGGACGAGTTCCGCGAACTCCGCCAAGGCAACATGTACGTGGAGGAATACACGTAACAGTTCATAGAGCCGGCACGCTATGCCCCCGAGGAGGTGGATAAAGACTCCAAAAAGCAAGAGATGTTCAAGAAGGGGCGACTCCGGAACCGAGGACACTGCCGACTCCTCGGATTTACCGGACTTTAACACCCTTATGAACATGGCAATACTCACGGAGAGAGTAAAGGCCGAAGAGAAGAAGGAAAACAAGCGTAAGTTCATGGAGCACAAGGCCAAGCGGCAAGAGCGGTCCCGGAGGCCGAGAAACTTTGGACACCCCATGTCCGGGTTCCAAGCTCCTATGCGATACGGAACCCAATCCCAAGCCACGAGCTCACAAGCCCCCGAGCCCGAGTTCAAGCCCTCCTACAACCGAGAATGCCATGAAGCCCCCGCGGAACAACACCGCCGGATCACTACCAACAACAACAACAACAGCTCCCGAGTGTGTTTCAGCGCCGAGAAACCGGCACTTCATCGCCAAGCGCCCCTATGCTAAAAAGCCGGCCACCACCACCTACTCCAACTCGGTGAACGGTCCAAGGCCACTTGCGTCGGGAGCCAACCACATGCCGGTGCGCGGCAACAACAACTTCGGCAACAACACCGGCAACCAGCAGATGAGGCAGCCCCAGCAGTCGTATGGACGCGCTCGGGTGAATCACATCAATGCGCAGGAGGCACAGGAAGCACAAGGAGTAGTACTCGGTGAGTTCCTGGTCAGCTCAGTTTTGGCTACCATACTATTCGATTCGGGAGCATCGCACTCATTCATATCCTCAAGCTTTGTGGAAAAGCATAGCATACCCACAGTACTACTCAAAGCACCCCTAATAACTCGAACGCCCGGAGGTGACATTAATTGTCAACTGGGATGCCCCCGGGTAAGGATTATTTTAAGTGGGGTAGAATTCCTAGCAGACCTGGTAGTACTGAAATCCAAGGGGATAGATGTGATCCTTGGTATGGACTGGTTAAGCCAACACCATGGCCTCATAAGTTGCGCCGATAAAGTAGTTCACCTGACCAACCCAGACGGGATACAAGTGACCTTCCACACCCGAGGACACAGGCCGGATATGATGGTTTTCAACATAGAAGCCAAGTCCATAGAAGATGTCCCAGTAGTACGAGAATACCCAGATGTGTTCCCCGAAGAACTCCCTGGAATGCCACCCGACAGGGACATAGAGTTCGTGATCGACCTTATCCACGGAACCTCTCCCATAGCCAAGAGACCCTATAGGATGGCAGCCCCCGAGTTGGCGAATTGAAGAAGCGGCTAGCGAGCTCCAGCGAAGTGGGTTCATCAGACCAAGTTCATCACCTTGGGGAGCCCCAGTGCTTTTCGTGGAGAAGAAGGATAAGAGCATGAGGATGTGCGTGGACTATCGCTCGCTGAATGAGGTCACCATTAAAAACAAGTACCCTCTTCCCAGGATAGATGACCTGTTTGACCAGCTGAAGGGAGCCAAGTACTTCTCGAAGGTGGATCTAAGATCAGGGTATCACCAACTCAAGATTAGGGAGAGTGACATCCCCAAGACTGCCTTTGTCACTCGCTACGGGCAATATGAGTTCACGGTGATGTCCTTTGGACTAACCAATGCACCAGCCTACTTCATGAACCTAATGAATGAGGTGTTCATGGAGGAACTGGACAAGTTTGTCGTGGTCTTCATTGACGACATACTTGTTTACTCCAAGAGCGTGGAGGAGCACGAACAACATCTTCGAGTCGTCTTTGGGAAAGTTGAGGGCACACAAGCTATACGCCAAGTTCGGCAAGTGTGAATTTTGGCTAGAGAAAATATCCTTCCTTGGGCACATATTGACTGGGAAGGAGTAGGTTGTAGACCCCGGAAAGTTGAGACAGTCTCCAAGCGGCGGCAACCAACCAACGTGAGTGAGATCGGGGAGTTTCCTAGGTTTAGCGGGGTACTACGGAGATTTATCGAGGGATTCTCCAAGATCGCCCGGCCCATGACAGAGCTGCTCAAGAAAGAGAAGAAGTTTAAGCCGGACCGAGGGCTCGTGAAAGAAGTTTCCAAGAGTTGAAGAAGAGGTTGACCACGGCCCCGGTGCGACCACCGCCGGACATTCAACGGGACTTTGTCGTGTATTGCGACGCCTCCGAGCGGGGGGTTGGGATGTGTTCTCATGCAAGATGGGAAGGTAGTGGCATACGCCTCCCGACAGCTTAAACCCCATGAGCGAGAACTATCCCACCCATGATGCGGAGTTTGCGGCCGTAGTGCATGCCCCGAAGATGCGGAGACACTATGCGATCGGGAACAAGTGTGAAATCTACACGGACCACAAGAGTCTAAAGTACATCTTCACTCGGCCCGACCGAACCTAAGGCGAGAGAAGATGACTAGAGTTAGTCAAGGACTATAACCTAGAGATTCACTACCACCGGGAAAGGCCAATGTAGTAGCAGATGCCCTAAGCCGGAAAACCTATGAGAAGGCGGCACCCAAGAGTGCCCAGTTGCAAGAGGAGATGGCCCGACTCAACGTACACATCGTCCCCCAAGGCTACGTCCGCCAGCTGAGCGTACAGCCTACCCTAGAAGAGAAGATCCGGAAGGCCCAAGAAGCCGACGAGGATCTGATGAGGATCCGCAAGCATACCGGATAGAACAAGGCCCCTGACTTCAGGGTAGATGACCAAGGCACCTTGTGGTACAAAAACAGGATATGCGTGCCCGAAGGTGGAGATTTCCGACAAACCATCATGGATGAGGCACACAACTCAGCATACTTCATTCACCCAGGATCCACCAAGATGTACATGGACTTAAAAAGCGAAGTAGCGGTGGAATGGGATGAAGGCGAGACATTGCACGGTTCGTCGCCCATTGTGACACTTGTCGGAGGATCAAAGCCGAACATCGAAGCCGGCGGATCTGTTGCAACCTTTGCCAATCCCGGTATGGAAGTGGGACGAGATAGGTATGGACTTCGTAGTAGGGTTGCCAAGGACTCAAAAGGGACATGACTCCATATGGGTGATCGTGGACCGACTCACTAAAGTCGCTCACTTTCTACCCGTACGGACCACTTATGGTGGAGAGAAGTTGGCGAAACTCTACATAGAAAATATAGTGAAGCCGCATGGAGTGCCTAGCGGAATAGTCTCGGATAGAGGGACCCGAGTTCACCTCTAGGTTCCGGGAAAAGCCTACACAAAGCCATGGGCACCAAGCTAGACTTCAGCTCAGCGTACCACCCACAGACCGACGGACAGACCGAAAGGGTGAATCAAATCCTAGAAGATATGTTGAGGGCATGCGTCCTCACCTATGGCAAAGATTGGGAGCAGAGCCTGCCGTACGCAGAATTTTCCTACAACAACGGCTACCAAGCAAGTCTGGGAATGTCGCCATTCGAAGCACTATACGGGAGAAAATGTAGGACACCCCTGATGTGGTCAGAAGTAGGAGAGTGTGCCCTGGTCGGGCCCGCGCTTATAAAGGAAGCCGAGGAGCGAGTAGCTGATATCCGAGAAAAGTTGAAAGCCGCTCAGTCCCGACAGAAGAGCTACGCAGACAAGAAAAGGCGTGAAGCGAGCTTCAATCTAGGAGACTTCGTCTACCTCAAGGTTTCACCCATCCAGGGGACTCGGAGGTTCCAAGTACACGGGAAGTTGGCCCCTCGGTACATCGGCCCGTATAAAGTGCTCAAGAGAGTCGGAGCAGTAGCGTATCGGCTGGTGCTACCCGAGGAAATGGCAGATATACACCCAGTATTCCACATCTCTCAGCTACGCCGGTGTTTGAAGGTTCTGGAAGAAAAGCAAGTACCGGTGGAGACCATCGATCTACAGCCAGACCTTAGGTACCAGGAGGTGCCCGTCAAGATCTTAGACACTGTGGTCAAGCGGACAAGAACGACCGAAGTACGGGTGTGCAGAGTCCAATGGAGTAGACATGGGGTGGAAGAAGCTACGTGGGAACGAGAGGATGCACTGAGGAAAGAATTCCCCCACCTATTCGAGACTTAGCCGAATCTCGAGGACGAGATTCATTTTAAGTGGGGTAGGTTTGTAACGCCCGCGTTTTTAGCTCTAAATAAATCACCTACTAAATCATGCGTAATTTCAAAAACCGATCCGCCGAGCTCAATTACCATTCAAATCCTAGCCACTGCTCTCTCTCTCTCTCTCTCTCTCTCTCTCTCTCTCTCACCCCGACGCGCGTGCCGCGATTCCCGCCCGGCACCTCACCCCGGCCGCACCCCCGCGCGCCTTCCCAACGTCGCGGTCGGCCACCGGCCGGGAATCCCCGCGCACGCCGCGGTCCCGGTGACCGGTCCGCCTCGCCATCACCGCCGTCCGGAAAATGCGCCGACGCCCGAAAACCGGAAAAACCCCCACAAAACCCTTCCCAATTTTCCCTAACAATTCTCCGGATTTTTCCAAAATCCCTTCTCCTATTTTTCCTCCTCTTTTCTTAATTTTCCTCCCCTTCTTTTCCTTTTTTTTCTTTTTCCCTCTCCTTTTCTTTTCCCTCTTTTTCCTTTTTCCTTCTCCTCTTCTCTTCTCCTCCCTCCCCTTTCCTCTGCGCGGCGGGCGGCCACCGGCCGGCGCCCGCCGCCGCCGACCGGGGCCCCGCGCCGCACCAACCCCCCCCCCCCCCCCCCCCCCGCACGCCACCGGCCGGCGGGGACGCCGCCTCCGCACGCCATCGGCGGCCCCGCTTGCCCGCGCACGCGGGGACCGGCCGGCCACCAGAGCCGCGGCCGCCATTAATGCCCCCCCTGCCCTCGAGCCGTCACGTCCACCACGCGGCCGAAGCCCGCCCCGCGCCACGCACCGCACGAGTTGACCTGTACCGCCCGAGCCGTCGCGTCGCCGGTCGCCGCAAGGAGCCGGCCGGAGTTCGCGAAGCTCCCCGAGCTCGCCGGGAGAAATATCTCCACCCCAAACCGCCTCTCGCCGCCTATAAAAGGGGTCGAAGGCCTCCCCGGCTCGCCGCACCACACCATCGCAGCCTCACAGCGCCTCCTCCCCTCTTCCTCGAGCACCGCCGCGCCGCCACCAGTAGCACCGCCGCCGCCCTCTGCTCTCCCGCGGAGCCGCCTCCACCGTGCGCAATAGCCCGAGGTGAGCACGAGAATAGGTTCCCCTCGCCCTCCTCTCTCTTTTCCCCTCGTCCCCGGCCGTCGCGCGGGCGGCGCCGCCGGCGGGCACCCCAGCCGGCCGGCCGTGACCGCGCCCCCCCCCCCTCCTTCCTCTGCGTTCGAATCGAGGGGGGGAAGAAGATGGCATATTTGCCGAAAACCCCCTGGCCTTCCCTATTCTCTCCCCCACCGAGCCCTTTCTCCCATTCCTTTCCTTTCTAAACCCCCAAAACCTTAAGTTCTTTACCAAAACACCCCTGTTAATTCTAGATAAACCCCTAGGCTAGTTAAACCCCACTTAAATAGTATGTTTAGGTCCTGTTAATTCAAATTGAATTACTAACCAACCCTAGTTAATTATGAACCCCTCTCTAACCCGACATTCCATGCGCGGGTTTAATCCCAATCGCGCCTAACCTCCCCATTAATAGAAATTACCAATAGGCCCTTAGCCCCTCTTTAACCCAGCACCCTATGCACGATTTTAAATCCAAATATTACCACACCTTTCCCCGTGGTACCCCCGCCAAACCAACCCCCTTCCCTAGGGCTTATATATACCCCCTCTCCGCTCACTTCCCCCTCCCCGAGCTCGGCCGGAAACGTGTGTGCTAATATTGCTTGCTTGCTTGTGTGCACGCCATAGCCGACGGAGTAGACGGAGGAAGGTACCCCGAGCCGGAGATCGAAGCCGACTACTGCGAGCAGGAGCCCGAGGTCCCGAACGCCGAGCCGGCACTCCCCGAAGACTTCGAAGACGGCAAGTTCAACCTTCCCCTTTGATGCATGCTCTTGTCCTAGTTTTAAAAATATATCCTATACCCGTTTTATAAATTGCATATTGTTTTACTGCAAAACATGGTAGGATAGCCACCCTTGATTGCTATGATTGAACCTTGTTTTGGCCTAAACGAGTGCTTTAAAAATGTGTGTGTGCTTTCAAAATGTGTGAGTGCTTTAAAAACAAAAAGGGGATATGTTTGGAAAATGAGTAAAGAGCGGGTAGACGGGATGGACGTGTGTGTCGGGAGTATGGGTGAGCTCGTACCTGTGTGGTTGAGCGTGTTGGGAGTTGTCCATCTTGTCGGTTAAGGACCGGGTTGCATGACATCTCACCTGACCCAAATCATCGTACAACCACTCGACCGTTGTATGTGGCAACGGCTTAGCATAAATCCCACTAGTTAATCTACTTGCCATGCGGGTGTGCGGGTGAGCGAGCGAGGAGACCAAGGAGTCGGGGTACGCTCTCGTGTGAGGTACGCCCTGGTTATGTGGGATAACCCCTTGGGTGCTTCCGTGGTGGCTCGTAGTGTTAGCTAAGGTGGGTAATGGCTTTGATAGGATCCGTGCACCGAGGTGTCCGTGTGACGGTACCCTACTTGTGGGTAAAGATGTACAACCTCTCGCAGTGTCAAACCTATTCGAATAGCCGTGTCCACGGTATTGGACGAGTCACGGTGTGGTCACAAAAACTAGTGTTTGGGGATGGGATGATTTCTGGCGTGAGTTGTTTTCCGGTGATGTGTGTGTGGTTGTGTGCCTGGGCTACGACGGACGGGAAGTCCGGTAGCTCCACAGTGGTTTTCCTAAAACAGTTGAGTTACTTGGGTTATGAAAATGATTTGCGAAAACCTTTTGAAATGAACCCTTGCATGAGTAAGTTTGCAAAATGAACCTTAACCTGTTCCTTGCTATATATATCATGCGCATGATCTGCTTATAAGCCCCTCCGTGGGTGGGGTTGGATTTGCTGAGTACGTATGTGCTCACCCTTGTTTTATTAACTATTTTACAGAGGAGGATCCCGATTACATTCCCGAAGACGTTGAGTAGGTCGTGCCCTACACCCAACCGTGCCTGTGTACCCAGGGCCCTACCGAAAGCTTCCATGGTGTGGTACTCTGAGGAGGCTATGGAAGCCTTTGCTATTGTAGTGTGGTCGCTAGCGTTTGTGTCGTTCCTTGTAGCGTTGGCACTACCGTGCCCTTTGTGTCGCCGTGATGTAAAAGACTGATTCCACCTGTTGTAATAAATGTGCTACCAGCCTCCTGGGACTGGTATTTGTGTCACATTTAGTCACCTCTGATGAGGGGACGCTTCATAAATGCACATAGAATAACAAAGATAGTTACATAATTTTAAATAAAACATGGGTTAATGATAAATAGGGGCTTGCCTTCGTTGGCACAAGCAGTTACACAAACTTCCGGACTTTGGTCCGAGTCTTGCTCTACGGTGACGTAGTGCACGTCTCCTCCTGCTCCCTCGTTCACGTCCACTGGCACGAGCGTGTAGCTATCGTCGGAGACTTCTACACGGAGGTTGCAAATGCAAGACACAATTAACGAATTGATTTAATTAATTACAAAACAACTTATGACAACCATGGGGTGCATGGTTGACCACATTCACCTAGATAACAATACATTCAGCATACTCTTCCTATAAAGGAACAATATGCGTTGCTTTATTATCTAGACTTTTTAATAGTGAATGTGTACATATATATACAAATAAATTAATTTACTTCTATTTACAAAACAGCAAGGGGTAGGTTATAAACTTGTTAGCAAATTTCACAACACAAACACAAGGTCCTTAAGTAAGAGTTGTGATTTTCCAATTAATTTCAATATTAAACCTATAAAGGTTCCTTCACATTAATGCACAAAATGAATCATAAAACACCAAGAGTGGTGTTACCTGATCTCATTAAGTCTAAGACAAGCCACTGATCACACATGCACACTTGCTGAAGCAATAAAAAATATATCAAACATAGCATTTCTATTTACCACAAACAAGATAAATGCATATATAAATAAATAAAGCACTTCTAGACCCAAGCTTTCTCTCACACATGCTCTGGTCTAAAACAAGCCTAGGAAACCAACAAACACATCTATAGCCTTTATAGATCTTGATCTACACATTTATGATTAAAAACAAGCATAAATCAGGAATAAACATTTCTAACAGAGATAAAATCATGGTAAAATCACCAGTGGTGCATTTTAGCATAACTAGACAATAGCCAGAAGTAGGGCTCAAAAATAAATTTATTTTATGCTGTAAAATTCATCTGGGCAGATTTTTCAATATTACAATATAAATCATATAAAAAGATTCCTTCAGTAACTTTGTGCAAATTTTGACACAAGACTTATACATGCTAGTATCCACAACATATCCAAAATTCAGCTCATGAACATGTATGGATTTTGCAAAACAATAGACCTAGGTAAAAGAGATTTCTATTTTTCATGCAAAAACTGAAGCTCAAAAGTATATACATGCTTTGTAGAAATTATAGTCCTAGTCACACAGAGCACAGAAAAATTGGGTTTGTATTTTTTGGATTTTTCTACAATTTTATATGGAATTTACAAGTAACTGCCAAAACACACAAAGAGGGAAGATTCTTTATGCACACAAGCCCTAGGAAAGATTTATCTTCACAACCATGCCCTCGAATTTAACAGCTAGGTCCCCGAGTACAAAAATCCCTCACAGAGGTAGCCTCGGTGGCGGTGGAGGCTCACTGACGGTGATGTGGGGCCGGGGATGGGCAATAAGCGGTACCTGGCTGCAATTCAGCGTACCCGTGCTCGATTGGGACACTTGGTTCGGCCGGAAGGGTCACCGGCGAGAGCGGCGGCGGTGGAGCAGTGGTGGCGCGGCCGCGGGCGCTCGAGCTCCGGCGAGGATAGGGGCGGGGCTGAACAATGTGTGGCACTGGTAGCTTCTCTGTGACCTAGTGGAGGTCCAAAAAAGGTTGGTTGGCCCGGGGAGCAAGCTGAGAGCGGGGCTCGCCGGTGGCTGCTCGGCGGCGGCCGTTGGAGCTCATGCTCCGGCGCGCAGGCGGTTTGGTCAGGCCAAAGCGCGGGTGTGCAAGCTCTAGCAGTGCAGGAAGGGAAGCTAGAGGTGTTCAGACGACCACAGCAACGAGCAGAGCAAGAGCTCAATGGCGGCGGCAATGGTAGCCGTAGCGGGGCTCGGGTGCTCGCGCGTGGGGAACTAAGGCGGCCTTTATAGGCGGTCGTGCCTTGGGGAAGGGGTAACCTGATCGTCTACTAGGGTCACGGTATGGCGCAAGGGCGGTGTGAGGAGCGACTGCTAATGGCGTCCCAGGGGCGGCGCGGCGGGCCAATGGCCGAAGGCGGCGCATGCGGGTGCGGCGCATGACGCCGGCCCGGGGCCCACACGTACCACGCACGGGAGCACCTTGGCACCGGACGGACCAACGGCCGCCGACCTGCCTCGGTGTGCGCGTACGGCGGCATGCCGACGCGGCCGGCGCGAGCAGCGCGGTGACGTCGCGCTTGCGGCGCGCTGACTTGCTCTTGAAATCAACCTAGCCCTGTTTGAAAAGTCCAAACTCGAGATTTCGCTACAGAAGTGGACCCAGGCATAAATAGGAAAGTTGTAGACCTCTGATTCCTCTACAACTTCTACAAAGGTCATATATGGTTTTTCTCAACCATTTTTGCACAAATTGCAAGCAAAGTTTGATGTTTTCTGGGCGCCAGTGAATAGTACCCAGAGACATTGACCTGCATTTTTCACCATTTTGCACTTCAAACCAGCAATGCCACTCAACATGAAAGTTGTGTCCCTCAACAAAATACACAACTTTTACATTGGGGGATTTTGAAGTGTTTAGGTGAAATTTGGAGAACGCGGCAAAAGTTTCGGGCGACATAGAAAGGTCAAAGGTGTTCAAGAGGTCTTTTACTGAAGTTTTGACCAAAGGTTGACAAAGGTTGACCAAAGGGGTCATTAGGGGTTGTTGGTGATGTTTTCGAGGTGATGGCCTAGGTTGATCGTCGTTTGACCAAAGTCAACTCGGTTGACCGGATCATTAGGGTTAATAAACCCGGCTGAAAACCTGGGGCGTCACATTCAAGTTCCTCTTGACTTCTAGCATGAACCAAACTTGATGAGTGGCCTTGGAAGATGATCACAAGTAGGGTAATGATCCCTGCACACACAAATAGCACACCCAAGTAGATCAAAGTGGAAGCAAATCAATTACGCTAGAAATCAACCTAGACAGGCAAACCATAATGACACACAAGGATTTGTGTCCTGAAGTTCACCTCCCACTAAGGAAAGGCTACGTCTCCGTTAAGGAGCTTGTAAGGGAACTTTCACACAACTTGGGTCTCTTTCAACCACTTTCCTCCTTTCCACTAAGAAGATCTTTTCCACGAAGAGGCAAGATCATAGCTCTCACAAACTTGTCGCTGCTCACCAAACCTTGGGAGCTAGTGGGCGACACCTAGCCGTCTAGGAGGCAAACCTCTAAGAGTAACAAATGCTTCAATGCTTGTAGACGCGAAATCGAAGTGCTCAAACTATGGGAATGCTCTTGTTAACTCCCAAAGGATCTCTTGAGCTCACTCTCTCAACCCAACACAAAGATATGGTTTGAATCCACAATTCTCACAAAGAGAGGTTGGGGAGAGTCACTAAGGCTTAGGGCTTGCAATGAATGACTTAGAAGCTCAGCAAAGTCACCAAGAACAACAACCCTCCGCTGTAGAGCTTGGGGTATTTATACCCCTCAAAAGAGAAAACTAGACATTAGTTGTCGGGTGGTACCAGTCAGACTGGTGCCATATACCGGTCAGACTGGTGTTTGAAAAACTAGTCGTTGGGATAGCAGCACCGGTCAGACCGGTGAACCTGACCGGTCAGACTGGTCAAGTCCGAGACACCCCCAAAACCCTTTCTATGACTCTAACACTTCACAGAAGAGATGAAGTGGCTCAGTTTAGGTTAGGTGGGTTACTTAGCACACTCTTAGGCTCTCAAGGCTATTTCCTCACAGGGTTTATCTAAGAGCACTTTAACTTGGTCAACTAGCTAATGTTGCATCCCTCTTGAAAGTACAACATATCTATACTCATGATTAAATAAAAACATCGTGACAACCTCTTGAGCTTGAATATCCTCAATCTTTCCATACTTGAACAATATCCACTTGAGGGCTTTCAACTTAGCCTATGTCTTGAGCACGTCCATACTTGAGCTGGTGACTTAGGATCTTTCCATCTAGCATAAGAATGCACACTTGGATCCACGAGTCACTCCATATTGGCAATCATAACATGTGGATGAGTTGCATTGTTTCCCTCGGTTAAGGCTTGGATATGATACTTCGAGACCCCACGATACTAGAACTTCACCTTAGCAAAACACTAATGATGGTTTAGCTAGGGCCCCAAAGATTGCTTAGTTCCTCACCCTAGTCATCTTGGTTGATCTCTTCATCACTTACCCAATCCACGTTGAGTTTGACTTTGCTTCATCCATAATTATACTTCACTTGAAAACCCGCTTCAAATGCTTGTTCTTGATTGACAACGGATATGCAAGCTTCTAGTTAAGGACCATGAAGTCTACACTCATCCTTGTGTCCTCTTTCAATTACCACATGAAGCCTTGCATTTAATTTAGAGAGAACTATCATCTTCTCTCTCTATGATCCTTGTACCTTAATCAAGCCATCATATTTACCGGAGACCATGAATTGACCTTCTCAAAATATCCCTAATATTTATCTTCCTTTATTGCTTGATATTTGCCACTATGCCTTAGGATCACTCATATATTTGTCTTCTCCAATGTGAGCCATATAATATTCAACCACCAATATATATACCAATAATAACTCATGAATACATAATAAAACCTGCTCACAAACTTAGGAAAATATGTTAGACCTTTAATCACTTTGTCATTCAATTCACCAAAATCCACTTAGGGGCCTATATGCTCTTTCAGTTCCTCAAAACCAATTCAGCTAATGGATTACGAAATACGTCATATTCTACAAGCGAGAAAGGAAGTTCATGGAAAACAAGAAACCAAACTAATTCACTTCTAGTGGGTATCTTATCAAACTTCCAATTTATCAGAACTACAGTATCTACCGACAATACGGAAGATTGCAATTTCTCAACCACGGCATGCATTTTCAATCTTGGTTCGCATAAATTTAGATGCCTACGCATGTGACTATTTCCGGAGTTGCGAGCAATATAGAATACCTCATTGCAGTTCTTACATTGTGCTCGAACAACTCTTTCTCTTTGATAAATTGGAACCATGTCACTCCATATTTGAGATTTCAATTTGTGTGATTTGCTTTGGGCTGAAGAGGAACCTATAGCACAAGTGTCACATGCATATCAGTTTATAATTAAAAGTCTCTAAAACATGGAGTAAGCTTGTTAGACATGTTAGTTTATTACCAGATAAGCTTGTTTCTTCATCAAGGTAAAGTTGTGATGATGGAGAAAGGGATGGAGAGCTCTCTGCAACGAGTGGTAGAGACGTTGGAGAATTTCTTGGACTATGTATTACCACTTGTGGAGACACAACCAACCTCAACTGAGGAGTCCTCATCAGGGGAGATGTATTACCACTTGGCATCTGTGCAGTTCTAACCAAGGGAGACCCTGTGACGCCCCAGGTTTTTAATTACCGTCGTTAACGCTAATGACAGGATTAGCCGGTCAAATAGTCAACCCTAGGTCAACCTGGGCCCTCACCCATGAAAACTCACTAACACACCCCTAGTGACCCTAGTGAATAGTTAAAACACTTGTGGGGCCAACCCATGGTCAAAGGGTGGGTCAAACCTCCCTTGCCATCCAGGTGTCCACAGTGTCTGTCCGAATTTTTGCCGCGTTCTCCAAAATTCACCTAAACACTTAAAATTCTACCTTTGGGAAAGTTGTAGGTCTTGTTGAGGGACACAACTTTCATGTAGAGTGGCATTGCCAATTTGAAAGGGAAATTTGTGAAAAAGCCCTTGCAAGCCAGAGTTTACTGTTGTCAAACACAGACTGACATTCAAAGTTGGCATTCCAACAGATTCAAATCTAAAGAGTAAAACCCCATACAGCCTTTGTGAAAGTTGTAGCTGGTACTTAGATCTACAACTTTGGTATTCATTGCTTGGTCGAGTTGTATTCAAAATTTTGGAGAAATAGTGGCTCAAACATAGCACCAGCAGCACTGCTAAAGCCAGAGCGCGTCGCGCCGCGACGTCGCGCGCGCCCGTGCGCCGCCGTCGCCGCCCGCCGCCGACCTTGCTCCGGCGTCCGCGCCCGCGCCTCCCGAGGCCGCGCCCGGCCCAAGGCGCTCCATCCCGAGGTCCCGCGCCCCCGGCTCGCTCCATCCCGAGGCGCCCCGACGTCCGCGCGCCGTCGTACGCGCGCACACGCCGCGGACCGCCGGTCCGTCGGCGGTGTCGCCGCCGTACGCGCGCGCCTCGGCGCGCCGTAGCACGGCAAGCATCTTGCGTCGTCACCCCTTCGTCACCGGTGCCCGCGCGCCTACTTAAACCCCCCCTCGCGCCCCTCCGCGCGCCACCCCGAACCGCCCCGCCGCCATTGTCGCCGCCGCCGATGCCGAGCTCCCCGCTCGTGCTCGCCGCCGTCTAAGCCCCTAGATAGCCTCCTTAGCTCCCGGTGCAAGCTCACGTGCGCGCTTGTTGGCTTCAATTTGGCCTCCACGCCGCCACACCCCGAGCCGCCGTGTGCGCCGCCGCCGCCACCGCCGTGCGCGCGTCGCCGGAGCTCCACCCGACCTCGCCACCACCACCTAGCGAACCGTGGTGAGCCCAATTCCATCCCTGCGCCGCTTGTTGTCATGGCCGGGCCCCACATCGCCGCCGGCGAGCCCTCCCGCCGCCGCCAAGGGCATGGATGTGAATCCAAGGGCCTAGTTGCAAGGAAATTTAACTTAGTTTTGTTACAGATCAGTCCAAGGCCTTAGGAAATTCCTAGAAATTCACAAAAAATTTAGAAAATTCTCAAACCAATTTTGTAGGTCTCAGGATGTTAAACCCCACCTTCTTGTTATACACTTGTGGCTAGATTCAAAATAGTTTTGGCAGAAAAATTACAAATGTGTTATGCTTGAATCTGTCATAACTTGAAATGTATAGCTTCTCTGTAGCTGAGCTTTGGATATGTTGTGAGTTAGGATATTACTAGATGCTGTGCCAAAAATTGCACAAAGTTATCATGTAAATCATTTTAGAAAAATGTTTTTCTATCTCTGACAGAACTGCATAAATGATTTTTCATGTTAAGTATGTTCATGTTCTTGAGCCCAACTTGTGCACGCTGTCTTGTGATGTCAAAAGGCACATCTTGTGAATTAATCATGATTTTAGGATTAGCAGAAATAAATATTTCTGATTTATGCATGTTTTCCTTTGTAAATTAATAAAACAAGATCAGTAGAGGTTCCATGCAAACATGTTGGTTTTCTAAGCTTGTTTAGGACCAGAGAGCATGCACAAGGAAGTTTGGATCATTTTGATGCTTAATTATTTTTATATGCATTTAAAATGAATCACTAGCTAGTCTTTGTTATTTTCCACAATATTTAATTTTCTAGCATCCAACACTTACATGTGGGTCCAATGGACCAGGATAGGTGCTAGTAGGCTTAAGAAACACTCATGTAATTTTTGGTAATTTAATTGTTTAATAAATGGCTTAAATGCCCTATTAATATTAAAGGGAAATCAAATAAAAGAAAATCCTCAATTAAATCTCTTTCCTTTTTGAAAGCATTATTTAATATAAATAATATAAAGTTAATTATCAGCTCTGATGAGGAGTTAATTCACAAATAAAATATTAATTACACCATGTTGGTAAAAATAAAATGAAACAAAACTTTCACATGAAATGATAAGCTTAAATAAAAACCTTTATTTAAATGTGGAATAAAAGAGTAACCCATGTACAACCAATGACTTCCTAAAATAGAAACCTTAGATGAATGCTTGTTAAGGTGAATATGACCAACTAGAGTTGGATAAGACAACAAACTATCACATCACCTAAAGTGCATTGCATTCCGTGTAGATCTTCCGGACGGAGATTACTCCCTGGTCCCGGAAACCGAGGAAGGCAGAGCGGAAGGTTCTCTGCAGTACGTGGACGGACTCGACACCGAGGGTGCCCAAGCTAACCTAGTCGACGAAGGCAAGCTCCGGTGCATCTAACCCAGTTTTAAAGTTCTTTATGCAATTATCTATGAATGATTGTGCATTTACGTTCAGGAGTTGAATGAAACCCTAGATGCATGATCCATAGGTACCTTTGGTCCCTACTAGTATTATAGGTCGATAGGCCGCTAAGCTATAGGACCGTTACAAGTCGGGTGATGACCTCACTCGCGAGAATAGGTTCCTAGATAGGAATCATACTATATCCTTAAATGGATTGCTCACGTGGTAAGAGCATGGGATGCGGGCTCCGGTCCAGTGGTTATGTGGGTTAAGTTTTTGAACGTACCAAGCACATGCCGGTTATGGGGCCGGTAAACCTAGTACCATAATGAGGCGGCTAGGGATCCTACCGTTACTACTCTTGGGATTCGCTCTCACGGCTCGCCACCGGTGGTGTATGGTGACTCCGGGTATCTCGCGGGGTATGCGGATAGCCCGCACCAAAGATCGCAAGATTCGATCCCGACCCGAGGATTTATGGGGACGGTCTGGGGAGTTGTCCTCGCGGGGGCAGCCGACCGTGCGTTTGGGCCTACCTTGCAAGGTTTAAATCAATCGATTGTCGGCCTCTCACCGTTATCCGAGACTACTTACTCCACTAGTCATGTGATCCCTAATGATGGAAGATGATGAAGATGATGTTTGATTAATTGTATTGTACAACTTTGTTTGTACTAGTTGGCTAATGTAGTAATATTAAACCTACTAGAACTTGTGCTAAAATCTTGAAAGTAAGGACCTACTCTTTGTTACTTTTTAGCAAAAGCAACCCAGTAGCCAAAAAGCCTTTCATGGTCTAGATTTGGTGAAGTAGATATCACCGACGGGTAAGTCTTGCTGAGTATTAGTATACTCAGCCTTGCTATAATGTGTTGATCCAGGTAATGCCTTCAGTGATGTGTGGCCCGGTGAGATCCCGCCCGCCGGGGAGCCGGGAGTGGGTGGAGGACGACTGCGAAGCATCATGGATGGCCTCCCGTGGTGACTTTGCTGCCGTCAGTTAAATTCCGCTGCTTTTCAAAACTCTGAACTATTTCGTCATGTCAAAAACTATGGTTTGTAATAATTAAACCCTTCGGGGACGAATTTGAATTTGAATGTTGTTGTATCTCTGGACTCGCCTTCGAGTGAGTTTTAATGCATATATTCGATCCTTGTGCTCTCAAGTGATTTACCGGGCGTTAACCCGGCGACTTACGACAGGATGGTACTTTATTATTGCTTAATGACCAAAGTGGATCGGTCTTAGGCGATAGTACGGTACTTTCCTGGGCGGGTTGTCACAGACCCTCTCACCAAAGGAGACATATTACCACTTGGCAGCTGCTCCGCCAATGGAGGCTTGAACCACTTTGTAGATGACTGCTTCTTTGTGTCGGGGACCGCCCTAGGGGTCCCCTTAAACAACGGGGAATCCTCACTTAATCTCGGTATCAAAACACGCTAAGCCTAACCATGCGAGGTAACTAACCATGCGGGACACGGCCTACGTCGGGATCCCGACGGCCCACCAAGACGGCCCACGGAGAAGACCCCTCGAGCGAGGCCCCGCCTCGCTCGAGGACGCGCTCCCCCCTCGGGGCGGGCTCCGCCCCGTTCGAGGGGCAACCCTTTCCCTCGAGCGGTCCCGCCCCGCTCGAGGGATCGCCCCCCCCCCCCCTCGAGCGGGTCTCGACTCGCTCGAGGGTTCGCTCCGCCCTCGGTCGGGGCCCGCCACGCTCACGGGCGCGCCGCACGCGTGCGCCGGCCCCGTACTTGGGCATTTAACGCCCGACGCCGCAGGACGGCGCCATCATGCGCCGGGGCTCACGCCCGGTGCCGCCGCGCCAACTCCCCGGGGAGGAGCCCATCCCCGCCACCGTGGGATGGACCGTGCGGTACGGTCGGTGTCGGTCCCGAGGACACCGTGCGCCCACCACGATGCGGCTAACGCGCCCGACCCTCGAAAAGGGGCCGGCGCACCCTCGATTCCACTTTCCCGTGACCCCGCAGTTAGGTGAGGGGCGCTAGGCCGGTGGGTGGCCATCCCGGTCACCGTAACGGCGCGGCCGCCGTACCCACGCGTGCGGCCGCACGCCCGACGCCGCAGCGCACGCCCGAACACCGCAAAGAACCACTCCGCCGCCGCGGAGCGCATTGGGAAGGAACGCCGTTCGCCCGCGCTCGTTCCCCGTACCGCCCATCATCGCACCTCCCTCGAAGCCTATCGAGAGGACACCACCGCCATCCGCCGCCTTCCTACACTCGAACCGCCACCGTTCGGGTACGGGGTAGGCCATCATGGCCGGATCGCGGCGAAGATCGTCCGGACGGCCGCCCACTCTACACCGTAGCGCGACGTGCTCCCTCACGTAGCTAGGTAGCGCGGCGTGCATGTAACCCGTCGCCCCCTTGGCCTATAAAAGGGGGAGGCGAGCCCCCGGCCCGCGGGGGACGGGTTCGGAGGAACACAACACACCGTGCACTCACTCTCTTATTCTCCCACAACATCTTCGCCCACTCTCCCGGGGACTTGGAAGCCACGCTTCCTCTCCCGCCTTGCTTGTACTTGCCCCACTACAAGCACCCCCGTGCCGAGCAATATAGTGCCACGAGCACGCCCCCGCCGGACGTACGGCCCCCTCGGCGGGAACCAGGATAAAACCTTGTGTCGTTTGTTGCTTGGCATCGACCATTGAGGGATAGACCTAGGCGTTATCTACTGGTTAGTGTCGGGACCATATTCCGCACCGACGTTGGCGCCCACCGTGGGGCAAACGAGCGCCTAAGGTCATTTCGCCAACTCCCTCCATGGTGATTCGCACTGAGTACCGTGCTACCCGCTACAACATGGGTAGCTCGGACCCCCTCCCGGCCGGGTTCGAGATCCGCTTCGGAGACTTGAACTTCCAGGCCACGGGGAACGGCTATCTCATGCGCCTCACCAATCGTGAGGAGCTTCGCGCGCAGCGCGAGGCCGGGTCCGCTGCGGTCTCCGCCGCACGCACGACACCGGCGCGGACACCCGCAGCACGGATGCCGCGGGTCCGTCGACGCCGCGACGCCGTCGTCGCTGCGGGCTACACTCGCGTCGGGCGCGGTCCGAGCGGCGGCAAGCCGAGCGCGCCGCCGCCCAACGCGGTGCGCCCACCGTCACAACAACCGCCACCGCCCCGGCGGGACCGCGTGCGGTCTCGGGGACCGCGCATCCCCATCGGGCCGCGTGGCGCCACGACGGCCCATAACGCCAACGTGAACACGACGATGCGCCGGTTCCACCTCGGCCGTCACGTCTTCGTCGCCGGGGACCCCGCACCTCGGCGGCGGACGAGTCATCCCTAGGCTCCGTCGACACGATGCCACCCGCCAACCGCCACGGGTACGCGGAGTGGGACTTCTCCGGCATGCCGGACCCGGCCGCGTTCGGGCGCTTCCTCGACGCCGCGGACTACCGGTTTGGTCGCTCCGACGACTCCAAAGACGCGGGAGCTACGACCCCACGCGGGAGTGTTGCGCCGTCATCACCAACGACCCGGCCAACGCCGCCGGTGCGGCGGGGTGCCGGAGACGGGCAAGTCACGCCCCCGCCCCGGGAATCACCACGCGCCCGGCCGCGGGGCCGAGCGCTCCCGCCGGGGCCGACGTCGACGCACGGCCGGCCCAAGCCCGCGAACTTGAGGCCAAGCCGGCGGAGGAGTACGGACGGTGCGGGCCGCTCCGCGCCTCGATGGCGGGGGAGGCCCCCGCGCGCGGCGAACGCGCGCGGGGAGCCGGGCCGACGGGTCCGTGACCGCCTCAACCCCGTCCCCAACGTCGACAATGCGGATACTCCGCCACGGGCGAGCCAAAAGCTCATCGCCGCCGCGACGTTGCTACGCGCCATGCCGGCACCCTCGACCCCCGAGGCTCGAGACATGCACCGCGAGGTGCAGACTCTCCTTGAGCAAGCGGCCGTCCAGCAGGCCGAGAGCTCGGCCTCACGCATCCGCCAACAGGGGGACGCGCGGGGTGATGATCCCGCACCGGGAGGCGAACCCTCGGTGCACGTGGGTCAACCCGCCGACCGGGGGGCGCACGCCGGCCAAGGAACGGCTCCTCGACACGCGCGGGCGGCCGGATGGAGACGCCCGCAACGTCATCAACGCCGGGCGCACCGGCAAGGCGGACGCGCGAGCGCCTAGGGGTTACCACCCTCGAAGGAGTGGATGCTACGACAGCGGTGAGGATCGCTCCCCGACACCGAGCCCCCCGGCACCCGTGTGTTCGGCGGGGAGATCCGCACGGCGGCGTTCCCCCGCCGCTTCCGTCGGCCCTCGACGATCGTCAAATACAACGGGGAGACGGACCCTCGTGTCGGCTCAACGATTACCGCCCCGGCTTCGTCGGCGGGCGGGGCCACCAACGACGAAGTAATCATCCGCAACTTGCCCCCCGCATTTGGGCGACGCGGCCCGACATGGCTCGAGCACCCGCCCGCCGCCCGGATCCATAACCGGGACGATCTAGTCCACACGTTCGTGGGCAACTTCCGGGGCACGTACGTGCGCCCGGGAACTCCCGGGATCCGCGCTCCGCACGCGAGGCCGGGCGAATCGCTACGGGACTTCATACGACGTTTCTCCAAGCGGCGCCGCACGAACTCCCCCGGCGTGGCACGGTCCGAGATCGTGCACGCGTTCCTCGAGGGCACCACGTGCGGGACCTTGTGCGCGAGCTAGGACGCAGCCCGCCCACGGACTCGAACGAGCCGTTCGACATTGCCACCGGCCTTCGCCTCCGGAGAGGAGGCCGTGGGGGCAATCTTCGACGCAAGAAGGGCAAGCGCTCCGAGGACACGCCCGCGGAGGGCAGCGGGTCCAAGGAGCCGCGCCGCAACGACAAGCGGGGCAAGAAGGGGGGGGAAGAAGCCGCGCCGCGAGGCGCGCGAGCGAGGGGCGCAACGGCGGCAACGCCGAGGCCCTCGCCGTCGACCCGCTCGACGGGGCCCTCGACCGCCCCTCGAGGCCCGGGGGTGTTTGACGACATGATGAAAAAGCCATGCCCCTACCACAAGACTCCCGTGAACCACACTCTTGAGCAATGCGACATGCTCAAGAAATTCTACGGCCGTGCCGCCGCGAAGGAGGCAGAGGCCAAGAAAGATGGGGGCAATGGCGACGCGGGTGGTTTCCCTGCTGTCGAAAATGTGTTCCTCATCTTTGGGGGACCCACCGTCGACATGTCGACCCGCAACGCAAGAAGGAGCGGCACGAAGTCCTCGCCGCGCAGAGGGCACCTCCGGCCTTCCTCAACCGGTCGGAGGACGCCATCACTTTTAGCCGGGATGATCACCCAAACCGCATCCCGAACCCGGCCGTACCCACCGGTGGTCGATCCCATCATTGGGAACGCCCGGTTTTCGAAGGTCCTTATGGACGGAGGCGTAGCCTCAATATCCTCTTCGCGCATACATTGCGCCCGATGGGGATTGGGCGGGACCGGGGCCGCGGCCCAAGACAAAGCCGTTTCACGGCATCGCGCCGCAAGCGGGTTCAACCCCTCGGGCGGATCGATCTGCCCGTCTGGTTTGGGACACCCAAGAATTTCCGCAAGGAAACCCTCACCTTCGAGGTGGTGGGATTCAAAGGGGCCTACCATGCCATCCTTGGGCGACCATGCTATGCCAAGTTCATGGCGGTCCCCAACTACACGTACCGAAGATGAAGATGCCGGGTCCAAACGGCGTCATCACCGTCGGGTCGTCGATCGAGCACGCATTCGACTGTGACGTCGAGTGCGTGGAACATGCAGAGGCACTAGCGCTGGATGAAGCGCTGGTGAACACGCTGGAGAAGATGGTCAACGACGACCTCAGCTCCGCCACCAAGCACGTCGGCACCTTCGAGGCCGCCGAGCAAACCAAAGGGGTCCCCCTCGACCCGTCGGCCCCCGAGGGCAGGGCGTTGAGGGTCAGCTCGACCCTCGACCCCAAATAGGAAGCAGTGCTCGTCGACTTCCTCCGCGCCAACGCCGACGTCTTCGCGTGGAGCCCCTCGGACATGCCGGGCATCCCGAGGGGAGGTCGCCGAGCACCGCCTTGATATCCTGCCTAACGCTCGCGCTGTGCAGCAGCGGCTGCGCCGCTTCGACGAGGAGCGGCGACGGGCGATCGGAGCGGAGCTGCGGAAGCTCCTCGAGGCCGGATTCATCAAGGAAGTGTTCCACCCTACATGGCTAGCTAATCCCGTGCTTGTAAAAAAGAAAAATGGGAAGTGGAGGATGTGTATAGACTACACCGGCCTCAATAAAGCATGTCCAAAAGTTCCTTTTCCTTTGCCACGCATAGATCAAATCGTTGATTCTACGGTAGGGTGTGAACTACTCGTTTCCTTGATGCCTATTCGGGATATCACCAAATAAAAATGAAGGAGTCCGACCAGCTCGCGACTTCGTTCATCACACCGTTCGGGACGTTCGTTACGTCACGATGCCTTTTGGCCTCGAAACGCGGGCGCGACATATCGGCGCCGCATGCGGCACGTTTTTGGGGACCATATCGGGCGGACGGTCGAGGCTTACGTGGACGACATCGTCGTCAAGACTAGGAAGGCGGACGACACGGTTAACGACCTTGGCGTCGCGTTCACCGCCTACGGGCAAACGGGGTCAAGCTAAACCCCGAAAAATGTGTCTTTGGAGTGCCGCGGGGCATGCTCCTAGGGTACATCGTCTCCCAGCGGGGAATCGAGGCCAACCCTGAAAAGGTCGCGGCCCTCGAGCGAATGGGTCCAATTCGGGACCTCAAGGGAGTGCAGAAAGTGTTGGGGTGCCTCGCCGCCTTAAGCCGCTTCGTCTCGAGGCTCGGTGAGAAGGGCCTGCCCCTCTACCGGCCGCTCAAGAAGCACGAGCGCTTCTCTTGGACCGCCGAGGCCCGGGAAGCGCTCGACAAGCCGAAGGCGTCTCCGACGCACGCCCCAATCCTTACGCCGCCGCGAGACCGGCGAACCCCTCCAACTCTACGTGGCCGCAACCACCCGGGTGGTCGGCGCCGTGATCGTTGTGGAGCGCACGGAGGAAGGGCATGCCTTGCCCGTGCGAGAGGCCGGTCTACTACATCGGCGAAGTCTGTCGGACACGAAGACGCGCTACCCCCGTGTCCGAGAGGCCGTTGTACGCGGTAGTCCTCGCGCAGCGCAAGCTCCGCCACTACTTCGAGGCCCACCCAGTTACGGTGGTCTCTTCCTTCCCGCTGGGAGAGATCATCCGCAACCCCGACGCGGCAGGCAGAATCGCCAAGTGGTCCGTGGAGTTGATGGGCGAGGCGCTCGCCTACGCTCCGCGCAAGGCCATCAAATCGCAAATCTTAGCCGATTTCGTCGGCCGAGTGGACGGACACGCACCGCCGCCCCCTCGGATTCAAGCGAGTGCCGGACTGCGTTCTTCGACGGCTCGGTGATGAAGACGAGGAGCGGGCGCGGGCCTGCTCTTCGTGTCACCCCTCGGGGAACACATGCGCTACGCAGTGCGCCTCCACTTCCCCGCATCCAACAATATGGCGGAATATGAGGCCCTTCTCTGCGGCCTCAAAATCGCCATTGAGTTGGGCGTCAAGCGCCTCGACGTACGAGGGGATTCGCAGCTCGTGATCGATCAAGTCATGAAAAACGCGAGCTGCCACGATGACAAGATGGAGGCCTACTGTAAAGCCGTGCGGGCCCTCGAAGACAAGTTCTACGGCATCGAGCTTAATCACGTACCCCGCCGGTACAACGAGGAAGCGGATGAACTTGCCAAGATCGCGTCCGGGCGGATCACCGTTCCCCCGAATGTTTTCGCACGCGACATCGCGCAGCCCTCGGTCACCTTCGAGCCTTACCCCTCGAGCGACGGCGGACCCTCGGGGGCTCCCTCGAACCCAGCGGGTGCGGAACCCATGGAAGAGGACCCCTCGAACGAGGCGTACGTGCTCTCCCTTCTCGAGGGGTACGGCTCCCACGAGGCTGTCGCGATGGACATCGAGCCGGCTCCCGTCCAGGCGGACTGGCGGGAGAAGTACATCGCCTGGATTGCTCGAGGGGGAACTCCCCGAAGACCGGCCGCGGCCAGGCGCATCGCCAGGATGGCCAAGTCATTCACCCTCGTCGACGGCGAGCTGTACAAGCGCGCCGCATCAGGCATCCTCCAGCGGTGTATACCCATTCCCGAGGGGCGCGAGCTCCTACGGGACATCCACGCGGGGATCCGTGGCCACCACGCCGCGCCGCGCACCCTCGTTGGCAACGCGTTCCGCCGGGGCTTCTATCGGCCCACCGCGGTCGCGGATGCCGCCGAAATAGTGCGCACCTCGCGAAGGGTGCCGGTTCTACGCCCGCAAGTCCAATTTGCCCGCTCACGCCCCGCAAACGATCCCCGTAACATGGCCGTTCGCCGTGTGGGGGGTTGGACATCGTCGGGCCCCCGCGCGGAAGGCGCCGGGGGCTTCACCCACCGCTTGTCGCGATTGACAAATTCTCCAAATGGGTGGAGGTGCGCCCCATCACGAATTTGAGGGCCGAGCGGGCGGTCACGTTCTTCACCGACATCGTCTACCGCTTTGGAGTGCCAAACTCCATCATCACGGACAATGGGTCCCGGTTCACGGCCGGAAGTTTTTGGAGTTCTCGCGACAAGTTCCACATCCGCGTGGATTGGGCGGCCGTGGCACACCCACGGACCAACGGCCAAGTGGAGCGTGCCAACGGCATGATTCGCAAGGCCTCAAGCCCCGAATTTTTGACCAGCTCAACAAATCGGCCGAAAATGGCTCCAAGAACTACCGGCAGCCGTGTGGAGGCTAAGGACAACCCCCAAGCGAGCCACCGGGTTCACCCCGTTTTTCCTAGTCCATGGTGCGGAGGCCGTCCTCCCCACGGACCCGGAATATGGGTCGCCCGGGATTCGAGGGTACGACGAAGATGCTAACCGGCCGAGCCCGCGAGGACTCGCCGGACCGGCCTAGACGAAGTACGCCTCGTGGCGTTGATGCACTCCGCAAGGTATCACGGTCCCCTACGACGTTACCAAGCGCGCAAGATACGTCGGAGGGATTTCAGCGAAGGGGATCTGGTCCTAAGGCTACGCCAAGACAACCGAGGGCGCCACAAGCTATCGCCCCCATGGGAGGGACCCTACGTCGTGGTGAAAGTGCTCAAGCCGGGCACGTACAAGCTGGCCAACGAGGACGGCGAAGAACTCACCAACGCCTGGAACATCCAACAGCTACGTCGCTTCTACCCTTAGCTAGGATTTTCCAAGTGTTTTTTGTTGTTGTAAAATCACATGGCCAACGCCCCAGTTGGTGTCAACTATGTAAACGCTCCAAACTTAATAAAAGGGCAACTCGGCTTTCCCCCGAAACCCAAGTTACCCTCGGGGGCTGCGGGGGGGCACCCCCCCCCCCCCCAAATGGTCCCATTTTTTTCGCGCAAAAAAAACGTAACAACACGCGCTAAGTTTGTTTCCTACTTCAACCTCGAGCCATGATTCGAACGGGCGCGGGTGGCACGGCGGAAGGAGCGTGCGAGCCAGAGACAGCCTACGCCGCGTGGCTATGGCCCGTCTCTCTCGCCTCCAACCCCGGCGGGCCCCCTGCGAAAAACGAACTCCCCTAACTAGAATCTACTCAGGAAGAAGGAGAAACAAAAGGCGTAATAAGCAAACAACTTCATTTACAAGCAACTGCCCATGTTCATGAAACGACTTGTTCATTTACAAAAGGCCACGAGGCCAGAATTCTGATACACATAAACAAAAAACGGGCCTAGCGCCCAGATGCTTTCAGGCGAGTGGAGCAGCAGCATCGGCGGCGTCCGGGAAGAGGAATTCTTCGAAGGCCTCGGCGAGCGACCCGGCGGCGTCGGCCGGCAAGCGCGTCCGCTCGCTCCATGGCCACCTCGTCCTCGACGCCCTCGGGCACGATGTAGCCCTCCGCGGCCACCTCGAGGTTGACCTCGTAGTGGAATCGCACCACTCCGAGGGGCCTTCCGGACGCCTAGGTGCAACGCCCGCCGCATCCGCTCCGTGACGTGGCCGCCTAGGGCGCGCAGCGGCCGGCCGCCGAGCCGCCGGCCGGGCCTCGCCTTCCTCGACGACGCGGCAGGTCTCGAGGGCCGCGTCACGCAGCTCCTGCAACTCCTGCTCAGAGGAGTTGTAGGAAGCCTGCAGGGCCTCAGCCCGCCCAGCAGCGTGCCCCAAGGCAGTGCGCAAGCCTGGAATCAACAAGACGACAAGAAATCAGAAAGGGAGAAACGAACCCTCTAAAGCAAGAACCAACAAGCAGGGTCAAACAGTGACTCACCCTCGACTTGCTTCCTCTCCAGATCGAGGTCGCGGCGCGCGGACTCGAGCGCCAACTCGAGACGCTGGACGGCCTCGCCTTGCTCGCGGAGGGCCAGCTCCTGGCTGGCGTTGCTGATGCTGAGCGCGAGCGCATCATCCTCAACCTTGGAGAATGCGGCGTTCCGCTCCTCCAGCGACTTCTCCGCCGCCTCGCGCGCGACGCGCTCCCGCTCCAGCGCCGTTCGGGGCGTCGCCGAGGGCGGCCTCGCTCCCCGCCGGAGCCGCCCCTCGCCCCCCGGCGGGCGATGCGCTCCGCCGGAGTCGCTCCTCGGTGGCGACGAGGGCCGCGGCCTTAGCGTCGAGGGCGGCCCTCGGTCGTCGGCCTCCTTGGCGCGCCGCTCCAACCCACGCGCCCGCTCCTCGCCCGGCGCCGTTGCCCCGCGCCCCCTCGAGCGACGTGCGGAGCTCCCGAGTTTCGGCGCGAGCGGTGGCCACCTCCGCCTCCCAGCTGGCGGCCAGCGTCCGCGTCTTCTCTAGGTCCGCGCGCGCATTACATAGCGCCTCGTCACGATCGACGAGGGCTGCGCGGATCCGCTCGAGGCTCGACCGGCGCGCCGCGTCCTGCCCGAGCTCTCCGGGAGCTCGTCGCACCACGCCATCGCCCGTACGCCGGCCGGCCGTCCGTGTCCTGAGAGCGTCCGCAAGCGCGTCGAAAGCGCCGCATCGCTCCCGGAGCTGGCGGGCCTCGGCGTTCACCCGGTCGAACGCGTCGTATTTGTCGTGGGCGCGACGCTCGAGCTCCTGGCGTCCACACATCAAATCTCGTAAGTGTCAATGCTTGAATGCAACACACGGAGACGAAAAAGGAAGAGGGACGAGCAATCATGGCTCACCTGGAAGACGAGCCGAGGGCCGGCCGCCGTGGACTTGCGGCGCCTCATTCAACGCGCGGTTGAGCGTGGCGCCGTGGTTCCGAAGCTCGCCCCGCAGCTCTCGCTCCCCCCGGCGTCGGCGAACGCAGGGGGATCCTCCACGCCCCCCCCCCCACCGGGCGGGGCGGCGGCGTGGGAGGACGAGGCCCTCGCACCGTGTCCTCGGCCCCCCACCACCATGTGACCCTCGTGCCGCCTCACGAGGGCCCCCTCCCCGGGGCTCGGGGGAGTTCGTGGGCCGCCCGGCCCACCGATTCCATCCGGGCGGCGGGGAGTCGTCCGAGAGCTCCACCACTTCCGCCCGCAAATCGCCGGCGGCGGCGCAGCCGTTCGCGCCGCCTCCGCCGCACCTCCACCCGCGCCTCCGCGGCCACGGCGCCCGCCGCGCCGCCGTGGCCGCCACCTCCCGGCCGTACCGCCGCATCTACGGCGCTCCCGCGGTTGCGCCCGCTCCCACCTCCTCCGCGGTGGCGCCCACCGCGCGGCCGCACCTCCACCGCCGCCGCCGCCGCGCCCGTACCCCTCCGTGGCAACCGGCGCCGGCCGCCCCCGGCGACCGCCGGTAGCGCCGCGGCGGGCCGATCCGCCGACCGGGGCCTCGAGGCCCCGGCCGGGCCTTGCGAGCTAGTGCCCGCCGCCACGCTTGTCCCGCCGCGTGACCCCCTCGACGAGCGCCGCCGGTGGGGATCGATGCGTCCGTCCCCGCACCTTGGCCGGTGCAAGAGGAGGAACGGTTGGCACCGCCCGCGCGGCGCGAACGGAGGGTTAGAGCACCTAATCACCAAGAAACCAAACCAAACAAAGGAGGACGAGCTCCTTACCTCGCGGAGGAAAAGGCCCGTTTCCTTTTCCTCGAGGCCTCTGCGCGAAGAGGCCGGCACGGCCGGCCGCGCCGCCGCAAGCGCCTCCCGACGGGCGCCGCCGCACGCACGGGCACGCTCGCCCCGTGCGCGGGGCGCGCCCGATGCCGCACCCCCCGAAGAAGCCACCACGCGCGGGGGCACGCTTGCCCCGCGCACGGGCACGCCCGCCGACGCGCCCCTCGACGACGACGCCGCGCGCGCGGACGCGCTCCCTCCGCGCGCGCGCGCGCGCTCGACGCGCGCACGGGCGCGCGTCCGCCGCGCGTACCTCCGCGGCACGCGCCGGCACCCCCGCGCGCGCGCCGCCGCCCCGACGACGAGTGCACGGCGGCGGGCGCCGTGCGCCCCGCCCCGGACGAAGCCACCCCCCGACGCCGGCGCGGGTTCGGCGACGGGGGGCGCGGCCGCCACCGTCCGAGGGGGCCCTCCCCCTCGGACTCCTCCTCCTCGTCCCGCTCCGAGGACGAGGGCTCCTCGATATCCCGGGAGGAGAGCCCCAGCCTCCTCACGTCGCCGGTACTCCGCGGACCGTTGGTCGCGGCGCGCTTGGCGACGCCCGGCGTGCTCCCTCTTGCGTGCCGCCCGCTCCCCGCCGCTCCCGCCGCGCCGCCCGCCGAGCGCACGGGAGTCGGGGGTGGGTGGAACGGACTTGGCAATGTTGAACTCCACCACCGCGCACAAGAGTGACAATGGCGAATCGGAGAAACGAAAGCAAGACCAAGAACTAAAACGAAATCGGGAACCCAACTCACCCGCGGGCCCATAGGGAGCATCTCGATGTCCCACGGGGTCCGACCCGCGGGCGGTGGCGTCCGGGTGTTGACGGCGCTCCGCGCCCGGTGAGCGCGTACGGCCGCTCCGGGGCGGCGTCGGCAAAGCATCCGCGACCTCGCCGGGTCGACGGGGTTGGCCGCCTCCGTCATCTCGAAGATGCAGAGTGGCCTCTCCATCAACGGCACGATCCGCCGGTGATGAAGGAAGGCGAGGACGCCCATCGCGTTGAGCCCGTCCCTCGCCAGCCGCCGCAGGGCGGCGAGGACGGACTCTTGCCGCGCCCCGATGTTGGGCCGTAGACACCCCGTAGCCCCGGGAGCCGGCCTCTCCTTGAACACCGCCGGTGTAGGGGGGGAAGGCCGGGCTCGGCGTTGCGCGGATAAAACCATCCCCGCTCCCGGCCGGCGTTGTTCGTCGTCATGGTGCGGGGGATGTAGAAATCCTTGAGTTGCCCCCGCGGGGCGGCCGACATCCCGCCGGCGCGCACCGCGCGGCGGGTCCCTCGCTCCGATGTGGGCCGCGTGACGAGCTCCCCCGCGGAAAAGGTGAACCCCGAGATCCCGCTGACCGGGATCCCCAGTACCCTTCGCGGACGCCCACGAACGTGGCCGCTCGCGAGATCGCGTTGGGGGCGAAGTTGTGCGGCTCCACCCCGTAGTAGTGGCACATTGCCCGCATGAAGGTGCTTGCCGGCGCGTTGAAGCCGCGCTCGTGGTAGCGAAGGAAGCTCACCACGTAGCCCTCCGGCGGGTTGGGCTCATGATGCGCCGCCGGCGGCACGATCCACTCCGCCGGCGCCCTTCTTCGTTGGCCGACAGTGGCCGGCGGCGACCCGCTCGCCAAGCGCGAGCCGGTCACCGTCGACTTCTCCCGTGCGTACGGCTCCGGGATCCTAATGGGAAGCCGAGGCGGCGCCATGAGGGGGGGGGCGAAGGAGTGCGAAGACGGAGGACAAGGAAACGGGAAAAGAGCTCTAACGGCCGAGCCCGAGCGATGGCAAGAGCAAGACGAAGGCGAAGGGACGGGGGACCGAAAGTGGTAAGGTGCCAAGGTAAAAAACCGCCGTCCACTCCTCCCCCGCAGCGTTTATAGGCGACGGGCGAGCTCTCCGAGCGTACGCCCCGACTAGCATTAACGGCTCGCAGAATCTTTCCATCACGTCGATGGGTGGGCCCCACCACGACCGCGGCGGCTCTAACACCGCGGGCGGGTCATCATTACGGCGAGGAACGGCCGCGACCGAGGCAAAACCGTCACGTCCGCCCTCGCCGCGCCGCCCACTACGCGCGCGCGCGCGCGCGCGCCGCCTAAAAAGGCGCGCCCACGTCGCAAAACCGCGGCCACGACCGCAAGGCAATTAAATGCCGGGTCCCTTGCCAAGCAAGGAGAGCCCTCGAGCGAGGCGAACCCTCGGCTCGAAACAAAGGCGACCCTCGATGGGATATCCGTGTGAGAAGGTCGCCGGGACCTCGCTCGACGTAGAGCGAGCAACCGCGGCACCCATGCCACGTAGAACCCTCGAGCGGCATGACCCTCGACTCGAAACAAAGGCGACCCTCGATGGGATATCCGCGTGAGAAAGTCGCCCGGGACCTGCTCGACGTAGAGCGAGTGCAACCGCGGCACCCATGCCACGTGAATCCCTCGAGCGGCATGACCCTCCGGCTCGAGACAAAGTCAACCCTCTAAAAAAAGGCACGCGCGTAAGAGGATCGCCCGGGTCACGCTTGAAATAGAGCGGCACCGAAAGCACTCATGCCGCGCCGTGCCGCCAACAAGCGCCTCGAGGGTCGGCACGCCCGGACCCCCTCGACGGCCGCAAACGTGAGAAGACGGGGCGGTCCGGACACGGCCCCGCACGGCCTTACCGATCGGAGGTTCGAAGCCCGACCCTCGACGGGTTCGAACGGGCGCCTCGGATCGCGCAGTTAGGGACGACGAGGGCACGCGCATTCGAGCCGTTCCTCGAGCCCGTCGGCTCGAGGGTGCCCCACATGTCGTGTTCGAGAGCCGGCCGAGGGCGGCTAGCGGGGGGATCCCACCGAGGGAGAGCTTCCGCGCCCTCGGTCCCTAGCGAACGGGACCGAGCCCCACCTAGCAAACCCACGCAAGCGCTTCCATGGACGCGTCTCCGACCGCGCGGCCCTACCCTTATCGAACGGGGCATGGGCGTCCACTTGAACCACCCGCTAGCGGCTCGACGAGGAATCCGCGATTCGCGACCCGCTCGATGGGAGTCGTGGAGACCTCACCCTCCGTCCCGCGGAGGGACGGCGAGGGTGCGTTAAAAAACAAGTCCTCGGGCTCGACCCGATCGCCTCGAACGGGCCAAGGCTCGGGGGCTTGACGCACGGCTACACCTCCTTGAAATTGCACCCGCCGGAGACAAAGGATGGGGGAGCGTGCACCCCCGGCCGGCCGAAACATCGCCGAAGCCGGTTGGCATATGTGCCACGCCTTTCGTCCAAAGTTCTCATGGTCAACCCCCGCGGGGAGAACCCACACCCCCGGGGCTTCGGGGGCTGGACCCGCGGGTCCGCCGACGCGGCCCCACGGAAAGCGTTCGCAAACAAGGAGGGAAGAACGTCCTATCGGTAGGTTCCGGCATCCGCGGGAGCCTCAATGCCAAACCCGCATGCTCGGGGGCTACCGTCGGGGACCGCCCTAGGGGTCCCCTTAAACAACGGGGAATCCTCACTTAATCTCGGTATCAAAACACGCTAAGCCTAACCATGCGGGTAACTAACCATGCAGACACGGCCTACGTCGGGATCCCGACGGCCCACCAAGACGGCCCACGGAGAAGACCCCTCGAGCAGTGCCCCGCCTCGCTCGAGGACGCGCTCCCCCTCGGGCGGGCTCCGCCCCGTTCGAGGGGCAACCCTTTCCCTCGAGCGGTCCCGCCCCGCTCGAGGGATCGCCCCCCCTCGAGCGGGTCTCGACTCGCTCGAGGGTTCGCTCCGCCCTCGGCCGGGGCCCGCCACGCTCACGGGCGCGCCGCACACGTGCGCCGGCCCCGTACTTGGGCATTTAACGCCCCGACGCCGCAGACGGCGCCATCATGCGCCGGGGCTCACGCCCGGTGCCGCCGCGCCAACTCCCCAGGGAGGAGCCCATCCCCGCCACCGTGGGATGGACCGTGCGGTACGGCCGGTGTCGGGCCCCAGGACACCGTGCGCCCACCACAAGACGGCTAACGCGCCCGACCCTCGAAAAGGGGCCGGCGCACCCTCGATTCCACTTTCCCGTGACCCCGCAGTTAGGTGAGGGGCGCTAGACCGGTGGGTGGCCATCCCGGTCACCGTAACGCGCGCGGCCGCCGTACCCACGCGTGCGGCCGCACGCCCGACGCCGCGGCGCACGCCCGAACACCGCAAAGAACCACCCCGCCGCCGCGGAGCGCATTGGGAAGGAACGCCGTTCGCCCGCGCCCGTTCCCCGTACCGGCCATCATCGCACCTCCCTCGAAGCATTGTCGGGGACCGCCCAAGGGGTCCCCTTAAACAACGGGGAATCCTCACTTAATCTCGGTATCAAAACACGCTAAGCCTAACCATGCAGGTAACTAACCATGCAGGACACGGCCTACGTCGGGATCCTGACGGCCCACCAAGACGGCCCACGGAGAAGACCCCTCGAGCAGCCCCGCCTCGCTCGAGGACGCGCTTGTAACACCCCCGAAATTTCTAGATTTCGGGATGTTATTAGGAGAAATAACTAAACAACGATTTTGATATTATTTTAAAAATTTTCCCAACATTTATTTTGTTACGGGAAATTTAGTGTAGGAAAATAATTGATTGTCTTTTGGAATTTAATAAAATGATTGTTTGAGTGTTGCATTCATTTTGATCGCATTTGTTTTGTTTGAGATAGTGTTTTCAAAATCATAAAAAGGTCAAATCAAAATCTTTCTCTCTATTTTTTTTATGGTACATCCAACTCATTCTCTCTTTGTCTATGTTTCCAACCCATCCAACTATCTTCCTTTGCTCGGCCCAGGAGCAATCTCAAGCTGTCGGGCCGTAATCCATCAGTTGGGCCAACTCACCCTCTCCCTCTTTCGTACTGCTGACGAGTGGACCCTACTTGTCATCCCTCACCTTCTGATCTGACCCGAGCAAGACTCGAGTCCGAGCACTTGCTCGGCTCCCGTGCATGTGCCCTACCCACACTGCTTGGCCTCCCCGCCTTGCGCGACCTCGCCTTCTCGTGACGTTCGCTGTCCGTCTAACCTGCCAGCTCACCATTCCCCTCTATCTCACTGCCAGTCGGGCTCCGTCCATCAAGACCGACTCCCTCGTCTCGCACACATGACCAACTTGGATCGATCGTGTGATGCCGGATCTGCCCGACACTGCTCACCCATGCCCGAGCCGATCAGCTCACGCGCATTCATCCGCTTTCCCGGCCATGTCGCTTCCTCTACATCGACATGTGAGCGCTACACGTCATGCCTCGAGCCAATGCTCCCATGCACCTGTGCGTTACGCCAGTGCTCGCGCCACACTCACCTGTGCGCTAAGCTCGTATGCCGCGCTCGCATTGCTCGGCCACCTGTGCTCGTGTGCCAGTCCGCGTCTCTACACGCACACCCAAGCTCTACGCCTGTTGCACATCCGCCCGTGTCTTATGACCAACGCACTGTCGCGCCGCCTCCGCCCGGTCACGGCCCTTGGCCTCTTCAGGTCGCACCTCTCGCGTGCGCGGCGTGTCCTTCCATTTTCCTCTCAAAAACTGTCACTCTCCTTACTCTCTTCCTTTCGTAACGCCCATCTCCACCATCCTTCTTCTTCGGCCGGCGCCGACTCATGTTCGTGTCCATCCGTGGCCCCGCACCGTGCATGCGACGCCACCGTACCCGCTCGCCTTCCGCGCGCTGTTTGGCCTCACGCGTTCTCGCCTCACCCACACATGTCGCGCCGCTATCGGACTTCGCCTCCGGCCTGCATCCACTACCGCCCGTGTCCAAGCCGCTCAGCTCCCATGCGCCCGCCCATCTCCCTGGTCGCGCTTGATTCCCTCCCCGTCGGCTCGCCTCCCCGCTGCATGCTTGCACAACGCGCCGCCCGCCTGGCTCTTGTGCCCATGCGCCCCTGGTCGTATGCCTCAAACGCTTATGTTCTCCTCCGCATGCGCCACACCGCCCGAAACCCATTTGCGTGTTCCACCCCCTCGCACGCACTCGCGCCCTTTCATCTCCGGTGTAACACGGCTTTTTCACCAGGCATCCACTATCACCCCCACCTTCAAGTGCCATTATGGGCCACCCAAGCTCTAATGGCCGACCGTTACTCCTTCTATAAGTGCCGCCGCCGTTTCCCTCTCCTCCGTGTCTCCCCGCCTACTCTTAAAGCCGGAGCGTATAGCTCCTCTCTACGGCTCACACCGCCCGTGCCTCACTCCACCGCAATACTCCACCGTAATTGCACGTCATCAAGGCCATCAATGGCTGCCGCTACCCTTTCCTCTTTCTTCCTCGCTCTATAAAAGAGACGCCCGACGCCCTGCGTGCCCTGCCGCTCCGCGCTCCCCGTCTTCACCCCTTGATGTCTAATCTTCATCACGGGAGCACTCCCATGTAGACCCGTGTGCCGTCGCCGAAGGTCGGTCGCCCGCCGTCGTTTTGCCGTGACGAAACCTTGCCGGAGGAAGTCGACGGCACCCAAGCTTCGCGACGCCAAGCCGCGGCCGTTCCGCCGGTTGCCGTTGTCGTACTTGCCTGCCGGGGAACCGCCACACCGAGCCATGCATGCCCCGGCCGTCGCTCGTCATCTTCGTCCCTACAACGGAGAAGCTTCCCCCACGTGAAGGCCAAGTCGATGCCGGACCACAACACCGAGCTGCACCTCTTCGTCCCGCGTTGTACTCGCATCGCCACTGGAGGAGCCCCTCAGCTTGGAAAACAAACCACCGTCGTGGGCTCCGCAAGACCAAGACGCACGTCCGCCGCTGTTCGCCATTGTCCGCTCATCACCGGAACAGCTCCAATCACAGGGGCCTGAGCCGTCTGCCGTGCACCACTACTGACCTTCGTCGCCTTCGCCGGCCGGGAGCCCGTCGGGAGCGGTTCCGCACCCCATGATGTTGACGAGGTCGAGGCACGGCTCGCCGCCGGTGTTCGTCGCCGTTTCGACCGGCCGAAGCTCCCCGGAGCCAAGCCACCCATCACAAGAACAACCACAGGGCCGATCCGTCCCGAGGTAAGACACGGCCCAAGAGCCCAAGATGGCCATGTCTCGTCCTTGTCCGCCGCCGCCGCCGCCGCCATGTTCGGCCATGTATGCTACCGGCCACGCCGTTGACCCGATGGCCGAGTATCCCGACTCGGTGACTCCTACTACCGTCCTTCATCTCTCGGCTCGCAGCGCCGCACTACCGACCTCGATCGTCTTCATCTTCTTTTTGCTGTGCGACATCATCGTCGTCGTGAGATCGAGCACCATCATCAACTGATCACATTCTCGTTGTATTTCTTCCACGGTGCAAGGGCTGCCATACAACATCGACGTCCGTACCCCGGTGAGAACCTTTCTCGTACGCTCCATGTTTTGTATTCAACACATCATGTCCTAGCGAGCTAGCACAAGCCATCACGATCATATTCTCCAGCAGATATCTCCGTTTTCTGTTTAGTGCCAAACAATAGCTAGCGCCGCATGCGTAGCAATAGGACGCAAGCCGAGGTGTTGCATATGCGGGCATGCACCGACGGCATGCATGCATATGTTTTCTCTTTGTTAATTAGCACCATCACGCGCACAGCAACACAACATTCTACTAGCATCCTATTCAATTCACGTTTGCATGCATGTGCTTGCCGTAGGCAAGTATCCACCGGAAAGCAAACAATTTGTACATATACGCATACACACCATCATGATGTCAGCATTACATAATGCTCATGTCATACACATGGTATTTCCTTTGAAAATACAATTCCAAGTAAATCTCAAAGATATGTATTTCAGCAATATAGCCTATCTCTTTTCTTTTATTTCAATCTATCGTTTATCTCAAGTGTCCCGCGAGTATTCTTTGATAGCCCTTCCGACCTGCAGTTAATCACGATTAAATCCCTAATCTTTGTTTAATCCATAAATCTCACGTGTTACCCGTTTAAGCTCGTCCTTGTTGCGTTAGTTTCGTCTCACAATAAAATACACGCTAGACAAGATGTTCACCTTAAAATGTGTTTTTAAAATTTTATTTTGAACTTAACTTGATTAATATCTACTAAACTTGTATTATAAATAAAATGTAATTAGAGCTACATTTCGGTTTTTCATAATATAAATGTTAATTAGTTAATATTTATTCAATTTACTTTCTAAATAAAAGCAACATAGTCTATCTCGAGTTTTCTTAATTAATTGATAATTTGATTAATATGAATATAAATGTGTTTTTAAACTATAATTTGATTAGTTCAACTCGAAATATAAAGGTAAACGCCTAGATGCTTTTACATGCTTCCTTTAAATTAAATGTTTAATTTGCATAAGTTATACTTGAATATTTGTAAATAAAATTGAACTAACTTATACACGGTTCCTTTTATATAAATATAACTTGCTTAATTATAAATAGGGTATTTCTCTGAAATAACCTATGCACATCTTTATTGAATTTAAATATACCAAGCACATAGCCTTGTGTGATATGATCTAAATCTCCCGATAGCCCCGAGTGTTTTTGCGTTCGCGGCCCTTGAGCCAACCCTTGTTCTTTCTTTAAAGCCTTTTCTTGATTGGTGTATTGTCTTATTTGTTCTTGTTTGTGTGCTTTGCATGTTTGTGCCCGATGTTTGCTTCGAGTAGAAGATCGAGCTGTTGATCGGAAGTTCGGAAGTTTCAAGAGAGCAAGAGCGGAAGATCATAAGAGTAGCTTTGTGTTGAGAAAGGCAAGTGGACTTCTCCCCCTGCATATTCTATTTTTGTCCCACACAACTTGCATGATAACTAAGTTTACATTTAATGTTATACTACATAAATTTGATGGGAAAATCACCTTTTTAAGGACATGACTAGAATTTTATCCCCTTTACCTTGGACAACCCCTTTTTAACAAATGTTTTGGGTAGAAATGCTTAGTTGCTATAACTTGGGATGGTTAAAATGAATCTTTTATAATATGATGAATGTTGATCATGATAACTTTGGTGATATATACATGTATGTGTGTGCTTATGGTTAATAACAAGATCATATGGTTTAATCGGAACATGGAGAACCACCCAGGAAAACAGTGCAACCACAGTCCATATGGCTCTGGCTTAGCCGATTAATTAGGAGAGTGGGTTAGCTGATAGCTCTTTTCCGAGAGGGGCACAGGGGGCCGGAGTTGAAGGGGTATAGCCCGGTCCTTTTGGGGTAGCGGCCTTGGCTAAGGTGTTAACCATTAGGGAGGGTTATGGTGCGCTCCTCCGCCGTAAGCTTGTTGCGGGTCGTTGGTTTCTCTTCTTTCCTTTGTAAAGGCTTCGTAGTGGACCCCTAGCCACTCACCTCGGAAGTGTTTAAGGGTCGATCAACCCGGGCAACATGGGGAACACGAACTGTGGGTAAAGTGTACAACCTCTGCAGAGTGTAAACTGATCGATCAGCCGTGCTCACGGTCAAGAGTGGCCTGGACCCTCACATGATTAATAAACTTGAAGATGGAACTAAACCGTGGTTTCTTGTGGTTTTGAGAGAAGATGCTTTCCCAAATGCTTAAGTGGGTTGGTATAAACTTACATCTAGTAATCGGGAGCTTGCTAATAAAACTTGACCAACATTAAAATGCTAACCGCAGCAAAACTCTTAGCCTATCCTTGATGGCCTTGCATCTTCCCCCACTTGCCGAGCTCCAACCATAAGTGTGCTCACCCTTGCTAAACCGCCTGTTCGAGAAGAAGAATAAGAAGGAGAAGAAGGTGTATGATGTCCGGAAGATGGTGCTAGGCATACGCAACCCCCGCCGATTGCCCGTGAAGTTTGGAGCCATTGTTTCCCGGGATTCCGCCGTAAATCTCTCGATAATCTCTCTTTCTTTACGTGATATTGTTTCTGTTATTCACTATGATGTCACTATATGTATGAAACTAGATCCTGGCATACATATAGCTAGCACTTGGTTTTCTTCGGAAAATCGGGTGTGACAGAGTGGTATCAGAGCTATATCGACTGTAGGACGTAAGCCTAGATAGAAGTGGTTGCTTCCTAAGGTCTCGTTTTACTCTAAAAATAATTCATGCCTTATCCTTGACCTATCTTGTGAAAAGTTATCACGGTTGCCCATTCTCTTTTGATAAATCCTCCTTGATATCTTACTTTTCTCCTTTGATGTCTTTCATTTGCACATTCTTGCTTTGCAAATGCTAAATCCTTAATCCTTGTTTATATTTCCCTCTATCATTAGTTCCTTCTTAATCATGATCATACATCTCTTTTGAGGAATGATCTTACTTCTCTCATGCAACTCACCTCATTTTGATTTATGGTGATATTGCTTACTCCTTGATGTTTTACTTCTAACTTGTCTTCATAGATAAATCTACTCCTAGACTTTATTTGCAACATATCTATCTTCTCCATGGTTCCTCTCATTACTTCCTAATTTTTATCACTTTGGATCTTTCCCCTTGTTTTTTTGTCCCAAAGTGATATCCTACTCTTCTTTTTATTCAAAAAATGATTGGATGATCTGTGCCATCTTACCTAAAGCCTCCTCAAGTCATTTGAAGAATGGAGCTATCTGTTCATCTCTTGAAGTAAATGATATTGGAAGATGCAAGCTGATGCAAAGGAAGTTGAATTATAACATCACAATCAAGATTAGGAGGATCCCTATAAACCAAATAACAACGTTTAGCATCGATCCTTTACTATATGCTGACTGGTGAAGTTCTGTGATTGATTGATGATGCTTGTCTTTATGACCTTGTTTGAGTTGGTTCTTTGTATTGATTGTTGGTGTATCGTGCGCCTTCTACCTACAATGACATCAGTTGCCTAGTCGGGTTCATCTTTTGTACCTCCCACCTCCTTGTTATCATCCTTTCTTTGGGAAATTTCAATGGAGGACATCAAGATGGAAGGTAAAGACAACACCAACATAAATAAGCAAATGTGATCGTCATCACCAATTACTACACGGAAGCAAGTCCAAGAAACGAAGGCCTCACTCTCATCTCCATAATCTCACTCGTTGACGGTTACAAGAACCAAGATGAAGATTAAAGCATGAAGATTCAACATGCGACACGAAAAGATGTCAAACTCTGTTATCATAATCATGTTTGTCTCCCTACTCCTTGTTTCTTCTCTCTCCAAATCTCGGGACGAGATTCCTTTTAAGGGGGGTAGATTTGTAACACCCTGAAATTTCTAGATTTCAGGATGTTATTAGGAGAAATAATTAAACAACGATTTTGATATTATTTTAAAAATTTTCCCAACATTTATTTTGTTACGGGAAATTTAGTGTAGGAAAATAATTGATTGTCTTTTGGAATTTAATAAAATGATTGTTTGAGTGTTGCATTCATTTTGATCGCATTTGTTTTGTTTGAGATAGTGTTTTCAAAATCATAAAAAGGTCAAATCAAAATCTTTCTCTCTATTTTTTTATGGTACATCCAACTCATTCTCTCTTTGTCTATGTTTCCAACCCATCCAACTATCTTCCTTTGCTCGGCCCGGAGAGCAATCTCAAGCTGTCGGCCGTAATCCATCGCTTGGGCCAACTCACCCTCTCCCTCTTTCGTACTGCTGACGAGTGGACCCTACTTGTCATCCCTCACCTTCTGATCTGACCCGAGCAAGACTCGAGTCCGAGCACTTGCTCGGCTCCCGTGCATGTGCCCTACCCACACTTGCTTGGCCTCCCCCGGGCCTTGCGCGACCTCGCCTTCTCGTGACGTTCGCTGTCCGTCTAACCTGCCAGCTCACCATTCCCCTCTATCTCACTGCCAGTCGGGCTCCGTCCATCAAGACCGACTCCCTCGTCTCGCACACATGACCAACTTGGATCGATCGTGTGATGCCGGATCTGCCCGACACTTTGCTCACCCATGCCCGAGCCGATCAGCTCACGCGCATTCATCCGCTTTCCCGGCCATGTCGCTTCCTCTACATCGACATGTGAGCGCTACACGTCATGCCTCGAGCCAATGCTCCCATGCACCGTGCGTTACGCCGGTGCTCGCGCCACACTCACCGTGCGCTAAGCTCGTATGCCGCGCTCGCATTGCTCGGCCACTTGTGCTCGTGTGCGGTCCGCGTCTCTACACGCACACCCAAGCTCTACGCCCGTTGCACATCCGCCCGTGTCTTATGACCAATGCCTTTGTCGCGCCGCCTCCGCCGGTCACGGCCCTTGGCCTCTTCGGGTCGCACCTCTCGCGTGCGCGGCGTGTCCTTCCATTTTCCTCTCAAAAGCTGTCACTCTCCTTACTCTCTTCCTTTCGTAACGACCATCTCCACCATCCTTCTTCTTCGCCGGCGCCGACTCATGTTCGTGTCCATCCGTGGCCCCGCACCGTGCATGCGACGCCACCGTACCCGCTCGGCTTCCGCGCGCTGTTTGGCCTCACGCGTTCTCGCCTCACCCACACATGTCGCGCCGCTATCGGACTTCGCCTCCGGCCTGCATCCACTACCGCCCGTGTCCAAGCCGCTCAGCTCCCATGCGCCCGCCCATCTCCCTGGTCGCGCTTGATTCCCTCCCGTCGGCTCGCCTCCCCGCTGCATGCTTGCACAACGCGCCGCCCGCCTGGCTCTTGTGCCCATGCGCCCCTGGTCGTATGCCTCAAACGCTTATGTTCTCCTCCGCATGCGCCACACTGCCCGGAAACCCATTTGCGTGTTCCACCCCTCGCACGCACTCTGCGCCCTTTCATCTCCAGTGTAACACAGCTTTTTCACCAGGCATCCACTATCACCCCCACCTTCAAGTGCCATTATGGGCCACCCAAGCTCTAATGGCCGACCGTTACTCCTTCTATAAGTGCTGCTGCCGTTTCCCTCTCCTCCGTGTCTCCTGCCTACTCTTAAAGCCAGAGCGTATAGCTCCTCTCTACAGCTCACACCGCCCGTGCCTCACTCCACCAGTAATACTCCACCAGTAATTGCACGTCATCAAGGCCATCAATGGCTGCCGCTACCCTTTCCTCTTTCTTCCTCGCTCTATAAAAGAGACGCCCGACGCCCTGCGTGCCCTGCTGCTCCGCGCTCCTGTCTTCACCCCTTGATGTCTAATCTTCATCACGGGAGCACTCCCATGTAGACCCGTGTGCTGTCGCCGAAATTCGGTCGCCCGCCGGCGTTTTGCCGTGATGAAACCCTGCCAGAGGAAGTCGATGGCACCCAAGCTTCGCGACGCCAAGCTGCAGCCGTTCCGCCTGTTGCCGTTGTCGTACTTGCTGCCGGGGAACCGCCACACTGAGCCATGCATGCACCAGCCGTCGCTCGTCATCTTCGTCCCTACAACGGAGAAGCTTCCCCCACGTGAAGGCCAAGTCGATGCCGGACCACAACACCGAGCTGCACCTCTTCGTCCCGCGTTGTACTCGCATCGCCACTGGAGGAGCCCCTCAGCTTGGAAAACAAACCACCGTCGTGGGCTCCGCAAGACCAAGACGCACGTCCGCCGCTGTTCGCCATTGTCCGCTCATCACCGGAACAGCTCCAATCACAGGGGCCTGAGCCGTCCGCCGTGCACCACTACTGACCTTCGTCGCCTTCGCCGGCCAGGAGCCCGTCGGAGCAGTTCTGCACCCCATGATGTTGACGAGGTCGAGGCACAGCTCTGCTGCCGGTGTTCGTCGCCGTTTCGACCGGCCAGAAGCTCCCTGGAGCCAAGCCACCCATCACAAGAACAACCACAGTGCTGATCCGTCCTGAGGTAAGACACAGCCAAGAGCCCAAGATGGCCATGTCTCGTCCTTGTCTGCCGCTGCTTCAGCGCCGCCATGTTCTGACCATGTATGCTACCGGCCACGCCGTTGACCTGATGGCCGAGTATCCTGACTCGGTGACTCCTACTACCGTCCTCCATCTCTGGCTCGCAGGCGCCGCACTACTGACCTCAATCGTCTTCATCTTCTTTTTGCTGTGCGACATCATCGTCGTCGTGAGATCGAGCACCATCATCAACTGATCACATTCTGTTGTATTTCTTCCACGGTGCAAGGCTGCCATACAACATCGACGTCCGTACCCCGGTGAGAACCTTTCTCGTACGCTCCATGTTTTGTATTCAACACATCATGTCCTAGCGAGCTAGCACAAGCCATCACGATCATATTCTCCGGCGGATATCTCCGTTTTCTCGTTTAGTGCCAAACAATAGCTAGCGCCGCATGCGGTAGCAATAGGACGCAAGCCGAGGTGTTGCATATGCGGGCATGCGGTGACGGCATGCATGCATATGTTTTCTCTTTGTTAATTAGCACCATCACGCGCACGGCAACACAACATTCTACTAGCATCCTATTCAATTCACGTTTGCATGCATGTGCTTGCCGTAGGCAAGTATCCACCGAAAGCAAACAATTTGTACATATACACATACACACCATCATGATGTCGCATTACATAATGCTCATGTCATACACATGGTATTTCCTTTGAAAATACAATTCCAAGTAAATCTCAGGCATATGTATTTCAGCAATATAGCCTATCTCTTTTCTTTTATTTCAATCTATCGTTTATCTCAAGTGTCCCGCGAGTATTCTTTGATAGCCCTTCCGACCTGGCGGTTAATCACGATTAAATCCCTAATCTTTGTTTAATCCATAAATCTCACGTGTTACCCGTTTAAGCTCGTCCTTGTTGCGTTAGTTTCGTCTCACAATAAAATACACGCTAGACAAGATGTTCACCTTAAAATGTGTTTTTAAAATTTTATTTTGAACTTAACTTGATTAATATCTACTAAACTTGTATTATAAATAAAATGTAATTAGAGCTACATTTCGGTTTTTCATAATATAAATGTTAATTAGTTAATATTTATTCAATTTACTTTCTAAATAAAAGCAACATAGTCTATCTCGAGTTTTCTTAATTAATTGATAATTTGATTAATATGAATATAAATGTGTTTTTAAACTATAATTTGATTAGTTCAACTCGAAATATAAAGGTAAACACCTAGATGCTTTTACATGCTTCCTTTAAATTAAATGTTTAATTTGCATAAGTTATACTTGAATATTTGTAAATAAAATTGAACTAACTTATACACCGTTCCTTTTATATAAATATAACTTGCTTAATTATAAATAGGGTATTTCTCTCGAAATAACCTATGCACATCTTTATTGAATTTAAATATACCAAGCACATAGCCTTGTGTGATATGATCTAAATCTCCCGATAGCCCCGAGTGTTTTTGCGTTCGCGGCCCTTGAGCCAACCCTTGTTCTTTCTTTAAAGCCTTTTCTTGATTGGTGTATTGTCTTATTTGTTCTTGTTTGTGTGCTTTGCATGTTTGTGCCCGATGTTTGCTTCGAGTAGAAGATCGAGCTGTTGATCGGAAGTTCGGAAGTTTCAAGAGAGCAAGAGCGGAAGATCATAAGAGTAGCTTTGTGTTGAGAAAGGCAAGTGGACTTCTCCCCCTGCATATTCTATTTTTGTCCCACACAACTTGCATGATAACTAAGTTTACATTTAATGTTATACTACATAAATTTGATGGGAAAATCACCTTTTTAAGGACATGACTAGAATTTTATCCCCTTTACCTTGGACAACCCCTTTTTAACAAATGTTTTGGGTAGAAATGCTTAGTTGCTATAACTTGGGATGGTTAAAATGAATCTTTTATAATATGATGAATGTTGATCATGATAACTTTGGTGATATATACATGTATGTGTGTGCTTATGGTTAATAACAAGATCATATGGTTTAATCGGAACATGGAGAACCACCCAGGAAAACGGTGCAACCCACGGTCCATATGGCTCGGCTTAGCCGATTAATTAGGAGAGTGGGTTAGCCGATAGCTCTTTTCCGAGAGGGGCACGGGGGGCCGGAGTTGAAGGGGTATAGCCCGGTCCTTTTGGGGTAGCGACCTTGGCTAAGGTGTTAACCATTAGGGAGGGTTATGGTCTCGCTTCCGCTCGAATCGTTGCGGGCCGTTGGTTTCTCTTCTTTCCTTTGTAAAGGCTTCGTAGTGGACCCCTAGCCACTCACCTCGGAAGTGTTTAAGGGTCGATCAACCCGGCAACATGGGGAACACGAACCGTGGGTAAAGTGTACAACCTCGCGAGTGTAAAGGCGATCGATCGGCCGTGCTCACGGTCAAGAGTGGCACGGACCCTCACATGATTAATAAACTTGAAGATGGAACTAAACCGTGGTTTCTTGTGGTTTTGAGAGAAGATGCTTTCCCAAATGCTTAAGTGGGTTGGTATAAACTTACATCTAGTAATCGGGAGCTTGCTAATAAAACTTGACCAACATTAAAATGCTAACCGCAGCAAAACTCTTAGCCTATCCTTGATGGCCTTGCATCTTCCCCCACTTGCCGAGCTCCAACCATAAGTGTGCTCACCCTTGCTAACCCATGGGAGGGACCCTCGAACCGCCCTTTGTTCGGGTACGGGGTAGGCCATCATGGCCGGATCGCAGCGAAGATCGTCGGACGGCCGCCCACTCTACACCGTAGCGCGACGTGCTCCCTCACGTAGCTAGGTAGCGCGGCGTGCATGTAACCCGTCGCCCCCTTGGCCTATAAAAGGGGGAGGCGAGCCCCCAGCCGCGGGGAGACGAGTTCAGAGGAACACAACACACCGTGCACTCACTCTCTTATTCTCCCACAACATCTTCGACCACTCTCCCGGGGACTTGGAAGCCACGCTTCCTCTCCCCGCCTTGCTTGTACTTGCCCCACTACAAGCACCCCGGTGCCGAGCAATATAGTGCCACGAGCACGCCCCTGTGGACGTACGGCCCCCTCGGCGGAACCGGGATAAAACCTTGTGTCGTTTGTTGCTTGGCATCGACCATTGAGGGATAGACCTAGGCGTTATCTCTGCGGTTAGTGTCGGGACCATATTCCGCACCGACGGTTGGCGCCCACCGTGGGGCAAACGAGCGCCTAAGGTCATTTCGCCAACTCCCTCCATGGTGATTCGCACTGAGTACCGTGCTACCCGCTACAACATGGGTAGCTCGGACCCTCTCCCGGCCGGGTTCGAGATCCGCTTCGGAGACTTGAACTTCCGGGCCACGGGGGAACGGCTATCTCATGCGCCTCACCAATCGTGAGGAGCTTCGCGCGCAACGCGAGGCCAGGTCCGCTCTGGTCTCCGCCGCACGCACGACACCGGCACGGACACCCGCGAGGCACGGATGCCGCGGGTCCGTCGACGCCACGACGCCGTCGTCGCTCCGGGCTACGCTCGCGTCGGGGCGCGGTCCGATCGGCGGCAAGGCCGAGCGCGCCGCCGCCCAACGCGGTGCGCCCACCGTCACAACAAGCGCCACCGCCCCGGCGGGACCGCGTGCAGTCTCAGGACCGCGCATCCCCATCGGGCTGCGTGGCGCCACGACGGCCCATAACGCCAACGTGAACACGACGATGCGCCGGGTTCCACCCCGGCCGTCACGTCTTCGTCGCCGGGGACCCCGGCACCTCGGCCGGCGGACGAGTCATCCCTAGGCTCCGTCGACACGATGCCACCCGCCAACCGCCACGGGTACGCGGAGTGGGACTTCTCGGCATGCGGGACCCGGCCGCGTTCGGGCGCTTCCTCGACGCCGCGGACTACCGGTTTGGCTGCTCCGACGACTCCGGCACGGGAGCTACGACCCCTCGCGGGAGTGTTGCGCCGTCATCACCAACGACCCGGCTAACGGCCGCCGGTGCGGCGGGTGCGGAGATGGGGAAGTCACGCCGCCCGGGGGATCGCCACGCGCCCGGCCGCGGGGCCGAGCGCTCTCGCCGGGGCCGACGTCGACGCACGGTGGCCCAAGCCCGCGAGCTCGAGGCCAAGCCGGCGGAGGAGTACGGACGGTGCGGCTACTCCGCGCCTCGATGGCGGGGGGAGGCCTCCGCGCGCGGCGAACGCGCGCGGAGCCGGGCCGACAGTCCGTGACCGCCTCAACCCTGTCCCCAACGTCGACAACGCGGATACTCCACCACGGGCGAGCCAAAAGCTCATCGCCGCCGCGACGTTGCTACGCGCCATGCCGGCACCCTCGACCCCCGAGGCTCGAGACATGCACCGCGAGGTGCAGACTCTCCTTGAGCAAGCGGCCGTCCGGCGGGCCGAGAGCTCGGCCTCACGCATCCGCCAACAAGGGGGGGACGCACGAGGTGATGATCCCGCACCGGGAGGCGAACCCTCGGTGCACGTGGGTCAACCCGCCGACCGGGGGCGCACGCCGGCCAAGGAACGGCTCCTCGACACGCGCGCGGGCGCCGGATGGAGACGCCCGCAACGTCATCAACGCCGGGCGCACCGGCAAGGCGGACGCGCGAGCGGCCTAGGGGTTACCACCCTCGAAGGGGTGGACGCTACGACAGGCGGTGAGGATCGCTCCCCGACACGGAGCCCCGGGCACCCGTGTGTTCGGCCGGGAGATCCGCACGGCGGCGTTCCCCGGCGCTTCCGTCAGCCCTCGACGATCGTCAAATACAACGGGGAGACGGACCCTCGTGTCTGGCTCAACGATTACCGCCGGCTTTGTCGGTCACCGGGCGGGGCCACCAACGACGAAGTAATCATCCGCAACTTGCCCCTGCATTTGGGCGACGCGGCCCGGACATGGCTCGAGCACCCGCCCGCCACCGCATCCATAACTGGGACGATCTAGTCCACACGTTCGTGGGCAACTTCCGGGGCACATACGTGCGCCACGGGAATTCTTGGGGATCCGCGCTCCCGCACGCGAAGCCGGGGCGAGTCGCCGCGGGACTTCATACGGCGCTTTTCCAAGCGCCGCATGGAGCTACCCGGCGTGGCGCGATCCGAGATCGTGCACGCGTTCCTCGAGGGCACCACGTGCGGGACCTTGTGCGCGAGCCGGGACGCGGCCCCGCCCACGGACTCGAACGAGGCGTTCGACATTGCCACCCGGCTTCGCCTCGGGAGAGGAGGCCGTGGGGGCAATCTTCGACGGCAAGAAGGGCAAGCGCTCCGAGGACACGCCGCGGAGGGCGGCGGGTCCAAGGAGCCGCGCCGCAACGACAAGCGGGGCAAGAAGGGGGAAGAAGGCCGCGCCGCGAGGCGCGCGCGAGGGGCGCAACGGCGGCAACGCCGAGGCCCTCGCTGTCGACCCGGCTCGACGGGGCCCTCGACCGGCCCCTCGAGGCCCGGGGGTGTTTGACGACATGATGAAAAAGCCATGCCCCTACCACAAGACTCCCGTGAACCACACTCTTGAGCAATGCGACATGCTCAAGAAATTCTACGGCCGTGCCGCCGCGAAGGAGGCAGAGGCCAAGAAAGATGGGGGCAATGGCGACGCGGGTGGTTTCCCTGCTGTCGAAAATGTGTTCCTCATCTTTGGGGGACCCACTGTCGACATGTCGACCCGGCAACGCAAGAAGGAGCGGCACGAAGTCCTCGCCGCAGAGAGGGCACCTCCGGCCTTCCTCAACTGGTCGGAGGACGCCATCACTTTTAGCCGGGATGATCACCCAAACCGCATCCCGAACCCGGGCCAGTACCCACTGGTGGTCGATCCCATCATTGGGAACGCCCGGTTTTCGAAGGTCCTTATGGACGGAGGCAGTAGCCTCAATATCCTCTTCGCGCATACATCGCGCCCGATGGGGATTGGGTGGACCGGTGCGGCCCAAGACAAAGCCGTTTCACCCGCATCGCGCGCCGGCAAGCGATTCAACCCCTCGGGCATCGATCCGCCCGTCCGGTTTGGGACACCCAAGAATTTTCGCAAGGAAACCCTCACCTTCGAGGTGGTGGGATTCAAAGGGGCCTACCATGCCATCCTTGGGCGACCATGCTATGCCAAGTTCAATGCGGTCCCCAACTACACGTACTCGAAGATGAAGATGCCGGGTCCAAACGGCGTCATCACCGTCGGGTCGTCGATCGAGCACGCATTCGACCGCGACGTCGAGTGCGTGGAACATGCGGCAGGCACTAGCGCGGGATGAAGCGCCGGTGAACACGCTCGGAGAAGATGGTCAACGACGACCTCGGCTCCGCCACCAAGCACGTCGGCACCTTCGAGGCCGCCGAGCAAACCAAAGGGGTCCCCCTCGACCCGTCGGCCCCCGAGGGCGGGGCGTTGAGGGTCGGCTCGACCCTCGACCCCAAATAGGAAGCGAGTGCTCGTCGACTTCCTCCGCTCCAACGCCGACGTCTTCGCGTGGAGCCCCTCGGACATGCCGGGCATCCCGAGGGAGGTCGCCGAGCACCGCCTTGATATCTCGCCTAACGCTCGCGCCGTGCGGCAGCGGGCCGCGCCGCTTCGACGAGGAGCGGCGACGGGCGATCGGAGCGGAGCTGCGGAAGCTCCTCGAGGCCGGATTCATCAAGGAAGTGTTCCACCCTACATGGCTAGCTAATCCCGTGCTTGTAAAAAAGAAAAATGGGAAGTGGAGGATGTGTATAGACTACACCGGCCTCAATAAAGCATGTCCAAAAGTTCCTTTTCCTTTGCCACGCATAGATCAAATCGTTGATTCTACGGCGGGTGTGAACTACTCGTTTCCTTGATGCCTATTCGGGATATCACCAAATAAAAATGAAGGAGTCCGACCGGCTCGCGACTTCGTTCATCACACCGTTCGGGACGTTCGTTACGTCACGATGCCTTTTGGCCTCGAAACGCGGGCGCGACATATCGGCGCCGCATGCGGCACGTTTTTGGGGACCATATCGGGCGGACGGTCGAGGCTTACGTGGACGACATCGTCGTCAAGACTAGGAAGGCGGACGACCGGTTAACGACCTTGGCGTCGCGTTCACCGCCTACGGGCAAACGGGGTCAAGCTAAACCCCGAAAAAATGTGTCTTTGGAGTGCCGCGGGGCATGCTCCTAGGGTACATCGTCTCCCGGCGGGGAATCGAGGCCAACCCCCGAAAAGGTCGCGGCCCTCGAGCGAATGGGTCCAATTCGGGACCTCAAGGGAGTGCGAGAAAGTGTTGGGGTGCCTCGCCGCCTTAAGCCGCTTCGTCTCGAGGCTCGGTGAGAAGGGCCTCGCCCCTCTACCGGCCGCTCAAGAAGCACGAGCGCTTCTCTTGGACCGCCGAGGCCCGGGAAGCGCTCGACAAGCCGAAGGCGTCTCGACGCACGCCCCAATCCTTACGCCGCCGCGAGACGGCGAACCCCTCCAACTCTACGTGGCCGCAACCACCCGGGTGGTCGGCGCCGTGATCGTTGTGGAGCGCACGGAGGAAGGGCATGCCTTGCCCGTGCGAGAGGCCGGTCTACTACATCGGCGAAGTCCTGTCGGGACACGAAGACGCGCTACCCCCGTGTCCGTAAGCCGTTGTACGCGGTAGTCCTCGCGCGGCGCAAGCTCCGCCACTACTTCGAGGCCCACCCGGTTACGGTGGTCTCTTCCTTCCCGCTAGGAGAGATCATCCGCAACCCCCGACGCGGCGAGCGCACTGCCAAGTGGTCCGTGGAGTTGATGGGCGAGGCGCTCGCCTACGCTCCGCGCAAGGCCATCAAATCGCAAATCTTAGCCGATTTCGTCGCCGAGTGGACGGACACGCACCGCCGCCCCCTCGGATTCAGCGCAGTGCCGGACTCTCGTTCTTCGACGGCTCGGTGATGAAGACGAGAGCGGGCGCGGGCTCGCTCTTCGTGTCACCCCTCGGGGAACACATGCGCTACGCAAAGGCGCCTCCACTTCCCCGCATCCAACAATATGGCGGAATATGAGGCCCTTCTCTCGCGGCCTCAAAATCGCCATTGAGTTGGGCGTCAAGCGCCTCGACGTACGAGGGGATTCGCGGCTCGTGATCGATCAAGTCATGAAAAACGCGAGCCGCCACGATGACAAGATGGAGGCCTACCGTAAAGCCGTGCGGGCCCTTGAAGACAAGTTCTACGGCATCGAGCTTAATCACGTACCCCGCCGGTACAACGAGGAAGCGGATGAACTTGCCAAGATCGCGTCCGGCGGATCACCGTTCCCCCGAACGTTTTCGCACGCGACATCGCGCGCGCCCTCGGTCACCTTCGAGCCTTACCCCTCGAGCGACGGCGGACCCTCGAGGGCTCCCTCGAACCCAGCGGGTGCGGAACCCATGGAAGAGGACCCCTCGAACGAGGCGTACGTGCTCTCCCTTCTCGAGGGGTACGGCTCCCACGAGGCTGTCGCGATGGACATCGAGCCGGCTCCCCGTCCGGGCGGACCGCGGGAGAAGTACATCGCCCGGATTGCTCGAGGGGGAACTCCCCGAAGACCGGGCCGCAGCCAGGCGCATCGCCAGGATGGCCAAGTCATTCACCCTGGTCGACGGCGAGCCGTACAAGCGCGCCGCATCGGGCATCCTCCGCCGGTGTATACCCATTCCCGAGGGGCGCGAGCTCCTACGGGACATCCACGCGGGGATCCGTGGCCACCACGCCGCGCCGCGCACCCTCGTTGGCAACGTGTTCCGCCGGGGCTTCTGCGGCCCACCGCGGTCGCGGATGCCGCCGAAATAGTGCGCACCGCGAAGGGTGCCGGTTCTACGCCCGCAAGTCCAATTTGCCCGCTCACGCCACCGCAAACGATCCCCGTAACATGGCCGTTCGCCGTGTGGGGGTTGGACATCGTCGGCCCCTCGCGGAAGGCGCCGGGGGCTTCACCCACCGCTTGTCGCGATTGACAAATTCTCCAAATGGGTGGAGGTGCGCCCCATCACGAATTTGAGGGCCGAGAGGTGCGGTCACGTTCTTCACCGACATCGTCTACCGCTTTGGAGTGCCAAACTCCATCATCACGGACAATGGGTCCCGGTTCACGGGCCGAAGTTTTTGGAGTTCTCGCGACAAGTTCCACATCCGCGTGGATTGGGCGGCCGTGGCACACCCACGGACCAACCGGCCAAGTGGAGCGTGCCAACGGCATGATTCTCGCAAGGCCTCAAGCCCCGAATTTTTGACCGGCTCAACAAATCGGCCGAAAATGGCTCCAAGAACTACCGGCGGTCGTGTGGAGCCTAAGGACAACCCCTGCGCAGCCACCGGGTTCACCCCGTTTTTCCTAGTCCATGGTGCGGAGGCCGTCCTCCCCACGGACTCGGAATATGGGTCGCCCGAGATTCGAGGGTACGACGAAGATGCTAACCGGCCGAGCCCGCGAGGACTCGCCGGGACCGCCTAGACGAAGTACGCCTCGTGGCGTTGATGCACTCCGCAAGGTATCAACAGTCCCTACGACGTTACCAAGCGCGCAAGATACGTCGGAGGGATTTCGCCGAAGGGGATCCGGTCCTAAGGCTACGCCAAGACAACCGAGGGCGCCACAAGCTATCGCCCCCATGGGAGGGACCCTCGAACCGCCACTCGTTCGGGCACGGGGTAGGCCATCATGGCCGGATCGCGCCGAAGATCGTCGGACGGCCGCCCACTCTACACCGTAGCGCGACGTGCTCCCTCACGTAGCTAGGTAGCGCGGCGTGCATGTAACCCGTCGCCCCCTTGGCCTATAAAAGGGGGAGGCGAGCCCCCGGCCCGCGGGGGACGGGTTCGAGAGGAACACAACACACCGTGCACTCACTCTCTTATTCTCCCACAACATCTTCGACCACTCTCCCGGGGACTTGGAAGCCACGCTTCCTCTCCCCGCCTTGCTTGTACTTGCCCCACTACAAGCACCCCGTGCCGAGCAATATAGTGCCACGAGCACGCCCTCGTTGGACGTACGGCCCCCTCGGCCGGAACCAGGATAAAACCTTGTGTCGTTTGTTGCTTGGCATCGACCATTGAGGGATAGACCTAGGCGTTATCTATTGGTTAGTGTCGGGACCATATTCCGCACCGACACTTTGTACTTGTTTCTATGGGCCATTTTAATGTAGAGCTTGTCGAAACTTTTTGTTTATTTCCAGCATTAGAAGGTTTTGGCCGCTTTGCAATTGGCTGCTTCTTTGTATTTGTTTCCATGGCCCTCTTTAGTGGAGAGCTTCCGATAGAAGGTGGGTCGCCTGAGGGCCCCAACATCTTTTGGTTGACATGGTGAGGGCATCATTGCCAATGTATACTGAAATGAGAGAAAAAAACACTGAGATGATTGCAGTTTAATACAGCAAGCACACAGAGGCATTTTGATTTCAAAACGTCAGAATGAAACAATAGAAACACATGGAAATTTTGCTTGTTCCTGCACACATGTTAGTTTTATACATCTATATGTTTATCTTGTTCCTACTCTGTGGTTTTCTTTTGTAGAGACCTATCCTATTAGGGACATTCCATCAAACTATTATAGCCATGGCAGCCAGGATCTAGAGGTGCTGCACTGCAGGCACTAGCTGGACACCATCAGTTAGGATAAGGCCTTAAGGCACATCATTAGGTCTATTTTTAGGAAGTAATGTGTATGTGTCTGCGGAAGCCAAAGGCTATAAAGCCTAATCACATGGTTCTTTGTTTAGCAATGGATCAGGAAAGAAAAATTAGCCCAAGTCTACACATGAGTCATAATGAACCTTATAGCTGGACATCCACAGAAAGTAATTGTCCTTATTTGATCATTCAAAGCATAATCAATCACATTGCTTAATTACATACCTCTTGAACATTCTTTACAGGGACCATGTCAATTTTGATAATGGACTATGTGAACTAAGAGAGAAGAGAGTGAGGGAGGAGAGGGGGAGAGGTGTTGGGCCTACGGATCCGCGCGACATTGGGGTCTTGTAGGATCTGCTCGATGTTGGAGGTCCGGCCGAGCGAGGTCGGCACGGCGGCCGCCATCCCCAACCCTCCCGCCGCCTCGCAGGCGCGCAGTGCTCCCAATCCCCGCTTGAGCACGGCCCGCACGAGGCGCTCCCAGTTATCCTCCACCCGCTCGGGGCCCCCGCCCCTCCAGCGCCTAGACGGAGGAGGGGAGGACCGCCGGCCGGCTCATGAAGCTCGAGGTAGGGGTCACCGGTGAGGTCCCGATAACACAAGAAGTAGTGCATATCTGAGGGTAGAGTGGAGGCTAGATGGCTGTCGCGGACAAGCGGTGTGGGGTGGCGGTGGGGATGGCGGCGAGAGACGGGTGACGGGGGTGGCGCTCGTCGCTCGACGTTGCGGAGGTGATGGGAGGAGTCGAAAAGAGATGGGAGGATGCGGTGCGGGTTTTGCAGGCCTCAGCAGGCCAACCTGCTAAGCCCACCGGGCCTCGCAGGAACCCGCTCCAGAAATAAAGGCCTCTGCAAGAATTTTTTTTCTTTTTTTACATTTTTCTTTCCTCTTTTTTACAAAAATATATGATCCGCAAAAAATTGCAAAACTATACATCTGGCGCCGTGGGGGACGGTGTTAGGGACTTAACGCCGTGCCCCACGGCGGTAGGAAGGATCGCGGTACTGTAGCATCTCCTGCCGCCGTGGGCCACGGCGGTAGGGCTCCAGTCTCTTTTAAAAAATTTGTATTTTTTCATTTGAACTCGAATGGAGGTAAACTTTATATGAAAATTGTAGCTTTCGACGAGATCTACAACTTTATAGTTCAAAGTTTTTCCATTTGAAGTCATCTTCGTAGTCAAATAATCGATATACTATCTAGATCTCAGTTTTCATATTCAGATCTCAGTTTTCAGTTTACGTTCAAAAAATTGTAAGTTTTTTGCATGAACTCGGATGGAGTTAAACTTTATATGAAAATTGTAGCTTTCGACAAGATCTATAATTTTGTAGTTCAAAGTTTTTCCATTTGAAGTCATATTCATACTCAAATAATCGATACACTATTCAGATCTGAATATTGCAAACTTAGATCTGGATAGTTTATCGATTATTTGACTATGAAGATGACTTCAAATGGAAAAACTTTGAACTACAAAGTTGTAGATCTCGTCGAAAGCTACAATTCTCATATAAAGTTTACCTCCATCCAAGTTCAAACAAAAAATACAAATTTTTGAAAAGAGACTGGACCCCTACCGCCGTGGCCCACGGCAGCAGGAGGTGCTACAGTGCCGCACGCCTCCTACCGCCGTGAGGCATGGCGTTAGGTCCCTAACGCCGTCCCCCACGGCGCCAGATGTATAGTTTTGTAAATTTTTCTTGCGGACCATATATTTTTGCAAAATTGAGGTGAAAAAAATGTAAAAAAAAAGAAAAAATCCCTCTGCAAGCGCCCACAGGGCTATTTTTGCAGGCGGTACTGGCAGGGTGGCATGTCGGCCTGCGCCCATTTACAAGCTGACATACATCATGGTTGATTGTGTATAACATTCATTCAAGCGAACACAAGTCCAGCGGGTGAGTGGGTCGACGATTAAGGTAGACAAATAAATAATGAAACCAAGATTTCTCCAAAGCAATGTACTAAAACATTTCATTATGGCCTGTCTACATGATTTAACCTTTCAGCTGGAGTCGTGTACTAATAAAAACCGACTGATAATGGGGTGGAGCATCACACCATCCATCTAGTTTATGTGACGCGTCATGGATCCGATCTGATACTGGATTACAGCACATGCATGTGTGTTGACTTCTAATTTGTTAGAGCGAGATTGGGAACTGTAATCCTTGCTCGTGCTCGTCACGTACAGAGATAAGGCTTGTTGGCATTGTTCCTCAAATGCCTTGATCCAAGACAACACTTTGCATGCGTGGTAGGTGGAGATCCGATCATCCGGAAATTGTATGATTAGTTTAGTTTATCCGAGATCGAGCTATACATGAGTCCGTTATTCATGCTACCATCCAAGCTCTCCATGCATGTGACGATGGAGCTGTGTTTCTCTAAGATCATCCCCGATCAGCCCAATTAAATCAGGTATACGGTAGCTGTGTTCCCGTGTAACCGATCCCTTCATTTGCATCGATCAGGACCTCTTCGCAAAATTGCCTAGCTATACATGTTCAACTCGCACGTGCAGTCCACACGCTAGTACGCTACAAGCCAGCTAGAGATTTGTCAGCACATGAATCAACGTTCAGCGAGCGAGCGCGCACACGTACAGAAAGAGAGAACCGGCCGGGGATGCAAATTAGCAGACGCAGACGACACCACCCGTGCATTCCGGTTTTATAGGGATAGTTGCTGTTGCGTGCCATCATCTCATCACATGGAGGAAGTATATATACATGCATGACATGCACATGCTGGTAGTTGGTAGGAGTACCTTGCTTTATTAATTTTCTTGGTTTGTAAGCAATATTTGCACTGGGCACCTGGCCGGGCAGGGTCATTATATTATCGCGAACTGGAAAAACTCGGCATGTTCTTGGCTTCTTCTTGCTGGTCGCCATCACAAAACGTACTGTCGCCAACTCCAATACCCATTTTTCCATTGATGTACACAGGCTGGTGTTTTGTCAGAAATACAATGCAAGCTCAAGCTGGGTTCCCTCTCTCTGAATAGCTCAAATTTGATTGGACGACAGGGTGGACACAATTCGGCTCTAATAAAGCGACACATAGCACACAGCAGAATTCTTTTCAGTCGCTTGGTGGATCCCCACCAAACCGAAGCTTTGGGCGTCGCGATCCAAAGGGCCAAGGCATTACTCCACTCCAGCGCCACGCTCCAAGCTCAAGAGCTCAAACCAACCAACCATATACATCAACGTCATGCATCCCTTTCACTCATCATGACCAAAGCATGCATGGTGTGGATATCTCAACGCTAACATTGATCCGTCCCCTGTTGTTTTGTCTCCGAATTTCGCTTTCGGCTTTCGTTATGCTGGATTTTATCCATCAAATTTTGGCTTTAAGAGCATTGAACAATATAGTTGAAAGACTGACATTTTTTTCGAAACAAAGTTTGATATTGCTTGAGAGTGTCAGCGACGGGGTCTAGAAGCAGGGACGGATCCAGCGGTGGGGTGCGCGGGGCTCGAGCTTCCCCTACCGCTGTAAATTCAATGAGCCCCCTAAGCCTCCCCGTTAGTCTCATGCAATCGAACCCTACAAAAAAATTAAAAAATAGCCAATTTGTCCATGCTTTGGTGAAGCTCTAACCACACTCTCATGCAATCGAACCCTACAAAAGCTAGTCTCCAGCTTAGGCTCCCAATCTCCGATGACATATTTTGTAGAAAAGTGACCTGAATTTCCACGTCCACTAATGATTCTCCCTTTTCTTTTCCGTCCACCTACGTTCCATTACTTGGCCTAGGAAATCATTCAAAGATCAGAAAAAACCATAAAAGATCTCGCAAAAACATATAAAATTTGCAAGAAATATTTTACAATATATTTTCAAAAAAAATATCTAGCAAAAATGTTTTTCATAAAGTTGTGTGCAAAGTTTCCAGAAAAAATATGTTGCAAAAGTTTAAGAAATGTTTTCTTTAGCAAACAATAGTACCGAACCTCTTTCGTTAAGGAGTTTGAAAAAAAAAATGTACTCGAAATTCAGAGAACTTTCCACACCACAATTTTTTTACAAAAGAAAAACAGGAAAAAAAGAAAACGGCACGTTAAAGTAGTGAGCCTAGGTAGCATTGAACAATGAAATCGAAAGTATGTTCTCAAAACGAGGTATGAAAAATGGGAAAATAAGGAGGGGAAGGAATGACATCTGCCATCATCTGCGGTGGCTGGTGAGGCTAGGAACTCCTTATTTCCTATTTTGGAGGGTATTGGTTTTGGAAAATACATTTTCTTCGAATTACACAGTACATCAGAGACACTCACAATGCATGCACAATCATCATTACGAACACACGTGTGCAAACCCTACCCCTAGAAGTATCTTCGAAGATAAGTCACCACATGTGTCTTGTTGTTGACGGAAACGTCGTCTACCACTGAAAGCACAAACATTATTAAATTATGAGAAATTCGCTCTCACAGGGAGTCAAAACCCAAAACCTGAGGTGCTATCGTGGCTCTTGCAACCACTAGGTCACAGTCCCTTTCGCTCAGAAAATACTTTTTGCGTGACATAGATAGAGTAATGGATCATAAGAAAGAAAGATGGGTTGTTCAGAAAAAGAAAGAAGGATGGGTTTAAGATTCATGAGTGAGCACGGCCGGTGGGCCACAGGAAAGACGCGTGGGAGAGCACAGGGTGTCAATAAGCATTGTGCTAGAAATGGTATTCTTATAGCTAGCAAATTTACAGTTGCCAAGCGCCTTCACCACAATAATTCTTACGTTATCAGAACAACTACAAGCTCAAACAACCATCGATCTTCTCGTGTAGATTCCAAAAAAAAAAGAAGCTCCGAAAATCGAGTTTATATGAAAAGCTGAAAAACGAGCTTTCCGTAACTTTTTTTTTAGCTCAGGAAGTTGAACATATCTTCTATATCTTGTAAGCTAATGTTGGCTTTTCAAAAGCAAAAAAAGCCAGCAACAATTTTAAGAAAAGCTTAAAAGCTGCCGCTCAAATAAAAAGACCCTTAATCCTTGACATGTGGTGGTGCGCCATCGCCATCCTTAATCACAGTTTTGGAATACTAACTATCTTTTTAGGAACAACGAAAAGTAGCAAATTAAGGGTTTGTTTGGGAAATTGAGGATTCAAGTGGATGGAAGATGATTGAAGGGGATTTTAGGAAATTTTGACTTATAGTGGAAATTCCTCCACCCCAACGCCCTTCATTCCCATTCATTCCACTAATTCCCAAACAAACTCTAAGGGCTTGTTTGGGAAATGGAGGAATGAAGTGGATGGAAGAGGATGGAAGGAGATTTTGGGAAATTTTGACTTATAATGGAAATTCCTCCACCCCAATACCCTTCATTCCCCCTCGTTCCACTAATTCCCAAACAAGCCTGAATGTTGCCGGCATTTTTTTTTAGGTTTTGTGAGGGTGGCAGCTGAGAAAAGGAAAATCGCAGATCGACTGCATGAAAGCGACATGCCTTGACCACAGGTGTTAATCTGTACACGACGACATAACCACTCCATTTATACTTATACGTGGCTCTCTGGCACCACACACATACAAGGGGATATACGGAGTAGTTCAATTGTGTGGCGAAAACCCTCTTTTTTGGGCCCTGACGAGCACGTATACTCACCTGGTTCGTCACCGTCCTGGAAATGGACATAATATAACTATATATCTTTAACATGAAATGGACGGATGCTGTTGCCGAGTCACGGTCGCAACCTACGACCAAATAATCACCTGTGGCCATTCGACCAGGCCCCACCCCCCGCTAGCTCTTTTGCATCGCCGGCGTCGGCCGCGCCCCCTCCCCTCGTGCAGAAAGCCAGGCCGGCCGGCGGCGGCCAGGCCAGCTGCGCCGGGAGACGCGAGCGGCCGGGCCGGCGATGCATCCGGCCGGCCGGCCGCTGCACCTACTACTCGTCATGTGGATGTGATGTGTGCGGATCGATGCCCACGAGCGTTTCGCTTTGTTTTGTCCCGGTCGCGGCCGCTTCACGCTAATATTGGTGGACTGGTGGCGATCGAATATTAGAATAACAGACATTGTTGGGCCGCAGCACCTCACCTCGGCGCGCGGTGCTCGTGCAGAGCACGACCACCCGGGAATTATGATATGGTGATCTCCCCCCCCAACAAACACTGTCAGGCACAGGCAGATCCACCAATCAGCAACCACGCACGCCAGGAACGCAGTGACGCGGCTAAGTTTTATTTTTTTATTTATCTACCCTGCCTATGGGACGTGTCCACTAACGCTTCCGCTGGAATAATCAACGGGGTTCTGCGTGAGCTAAAGGTGAGTTTTACCTTTGTTTTTGTTTCTAGACACAAAGTCACAAATGCAATGAAAATCGTGGCGGCATTTTTTGCCATTTCGTAAAAAAAAAAGTCATCAGATATATGGTAAAGACTAGTTTGCAGCCGGCCGTCTTTTTGCAGCCCGCGACGGCCGTCTAATTTCACCGCTCGCCACGTTTGCGACTGCTTGCCGCGGGGGGGGGGTCCCATCCGTCAGTGCATTTTCAACAAAACTGTTCAAATCTCGGGACGCGCGCCTCTTCATCTCTCTCGACGCCTCATTTCCACCGCACCTTCTCTCTCTAGGGTTTCTCTCCCTCCCCCGCCCTCAATGGCGATTCATCTCTCCCCCCCGGCGATTCGTCGTCTCCACTGGATCCAGCCCTTCCCTCGCTGCCTGAACTCCAGATCGGCGACATAGAAGAGGCGGAGGGGGTCCTCGACAAAGCTGCAGGTAGGTTTGACCGGCAAATCGATGTCGTTGCCTCCATTTTCTGCCCTCCAATCCTCTGATTTTTGGATTATATGCAGGGCCGGACGGGGGGGGGGGGGTAGGGAAGTGTGAATCCTGGAGTTATCGCACACGCATCGACGGTGGTTGGTGGTTCTGGAGCAAGGGGGGGTGGTGGTTCCTGTGGATTTGAGAGCGGAAGCACACATCACAGGAAGGTTCGGGTTCACTCATCCAACATCAAGGTTTGACCGTCGAATCGATGTCGTTGTCTCCATTCCCCGCCCTCCAATCCCTCTGATTTTTGGATTCTATGCGGGGCCGGGGGGGGGGGGGGGGGGGTAGGCAAGTGTGAATCCTGGAGCTATTGCGCACGCATCGACAGAGGTTGGTGTTGTTGTTTCGAATCACCTCCGCCTAGATCCTGACTATTTTTTTTCTCTGGAGCAGTTTGGTGGCTGCCGTGGTTTGGAGAGCGCAGGCACACATTGCTGAAAGGTTCGTGCTCGGTCATCCAATCTCTCTCGTTTTTGTCCGATTCGCGCTCCATTTGTTTGTGTGACAATTTTATTTTCTTCTGTGGTTCTGGAGCAGGGGCGGTGGTTCCTGTGGATTTGAGAGCGGAAGCATACATCGCATGAAGGTTCGGGGGTTCAGTCATCCAACATCTCTATATGCTGTCTGATTCGCACGCTTTTTATGTGTGTGTGGACTACTTATTTTTCTGCCGATATTTTTTTGCAGCGCATTTGTGCAGAGGAGGCTAGGTGGGGGTAAGATCACAGAGGATTTGGTTAGCTTATAAGCAAAATGTACGTGCCACTGTTTCTGAATTTACATTTTTACTAGCACACATTTTCTTTAGGCCCTTTTTTTTGATTGAGCCAAGTAAAGCTGAGTATGTTGCAGATGCACCTTCATTGCTTCTGTATAGTTACGCACATACTTTTTTTGATATATCACGGACACCTATGTTTTTCTGTGAACGATTTGTGTTACACATATTAGGTTCCATGGTTCAGTAATTTAGTTTGCATAAAAAATTATCTTAGTTTGTGTAGCATATCAATTCAGTAACAATGTGCAAGTAAGTTAGTTTTGTATGATCTAAACAAATAATATGTGCACACAGTTCCGTTGGTTTTATAGTTTTTACGGGCGTGTGCACATGCCCTCATTTTAGTTAGCTGTCCAGTTCCAGGGCCCAGCCGTGGTTTATGCTTAATTGCTTACGGCCGTTCGTCCTTTTTTGCACTGGTGAGAATTAGAGCTAGTAGCTGCACGCCGGAGCGCCGATACGCCGATGGCCACTGTCCTTTTTTAATCATTCTCAATTTCTTTATCACCATCTGGAGCTCTGATCCCTGGCTGTTTGTGACCAGTACTGTTCTCTCCTCAAATGTTCTCCTCAAATGTTTGTGCCTACGGTCTAGCTTACGGCCGGCCGTAAGTTAGCCACGTCCTTTTTTTTTATACATCACGGGGCACCTATGCTACTTTTTTTCAAATTATTTTTTGTGAATGATTCATGTTACACATATTAGGTCCCATGGTTCGGTAATTTAGTTTGCACAACAAAGTATTTTAGTTTCTGTAGCATATCAATTCAATAACAACGGGTAAGCAAGTTAGTTTCGTATGATTAAAATTAATAATACAATGGGTACTAGAATTAGTTGTTGGTTTAAATTTTTGTTTTCATATGCATCAGGCAGACTAGTTTTTGTGTGATGTTTTTTCATGGATGAAATGTTTTGCATCGTAAGATCACAGAGGATTTGGTTAGCTTATAAGCAAAATGTACGTGCCACTGTTTCTGAATTTACATTTTTACTAGCACACATTTTCTTTAGGCACTTTTTTTTGATTGAGCCAAGTAAAGCTGAGTATGTTGCAGATGCACCTTCATTGCTTCTGTATAGTTACGCACATACTTTTTTTTGATATATCACGGACACCTATGTTTTTTCGTGAACGATTTGTGTTACACATATTAGGTTCCATGGTTCAGTAATTTAGTTTGCATAAAAAATTATCTTAGTTTGTGTAGCATATCAATTCAGTAACAATGTGCAAGTAAGTTAGTTTTGTATGATCTAAACAAATAATATGTGCACACAGTTCCGTTGGTTTTATAGTTTTTACGGGCGTGTGCACATGCCCTCATTTTAGTTAGCTGTCCAGTTCCAGGGCCCAGCCGTGGTTTATGCTTAATTGCTTACGGCCGTTCTGTCCTTTTTTGCACTGGTGAGAATTAGAGCTAGTAGCTGCACGCTGGAGCGCCAGTACAGCGATGGCCACTGTCCTTTTTTAATCATTCTCAATTTCTTTATCACCATCTCGAGCTCTGATCCCTGGCTGTTTGTGACCAGGACTGTTCTCTCCTCAAATGTTCTCCTCAAATGTTTGTGCCTACGGTCTAGCTTACGGCCGGCCGTAAGTTAGCCACGTCCTTTTTTTTATACATCACGGGGCACCTATGCTACTTTTTTTCAAATTATTTTTTGTGAATGATTCATGTTACACATATTAGGTCCCATGGTTCGGTAATTTAGTTTGCACAACAAAGTATCTTAGTTTCTGTAGCATATCAATTCAATAACAACGGGTAAGCAAGTTAGTTTCGTATGATTAAAATTAATAATACAATGGGTACTAGAATTAGTTGTTGGTTTAAATTTTTTTGTTTTCATATGCATCAGGCAGACTAGTTTTTGTGTGATGTTTTTTCATGGATGAAATGTTTTGCATCCTATTACTTTCTACAATTAGTCATCGAGGATTTTTTACGCCACACATTACTTTGTCAACAAATACAGGTGTCAAGCCCCTGACATCTCTATGTGAATATCTGATCATTTTTCCAAATCAAATCAAGTTCGAAGAAATCAAATACTACGATGCGTGTGGCACGTCCAACATCTAACATCCCGGTATGCTATGACCCACAGAATCTTATTTTTTTCTCTCCAAAATAGTAATCTTTTTTTACAAAAACACATAGGACTTTTTCCACATGAATTTGCACTTGATTCAGAATTTTTTGACTAAATCCCAAATAGCAATCCTGCTAGTTATTTGTCAGTCCCTTCTTTTAAACCTGAATGCATCATGCTTTTTTTTATGATTTCTTTTTAGGCTAAGTTTGATATGATTGAGGTTTCAGTTGCCGGGGGGAAAACCCATATCTTTGCATAAACAAATCATTTACGTTTAAAGTATTTTTGACCATGTCAGCATTTTTTGCTGACTGTGTCATCTATTACATGTTTATAGGCCCGAAGACACGGGGCTTCACCATCTAGGCTAATTAAGTTGTACGCACACCTGACAAGTGACCAGCGAAAGGCTATTGAAGATGTCCAATTCGGGGGGCTATTGAAGATCTCTTGTTCGCGTATACCTGCAGATTTCGCAAACTGGATTGTGGCTGAATGTTTTGATCCTGAAACATCAGAACTTGTGTTGCCGGGAGGGGCAGGATCTTACTAACGAGCAGATTCGTTGCGAAATATTGGGTTTGCCAAACCACGGTCATCCAGTGAGGTACGAGCTTGATGTCGAGGCCATAAACTTCATTCATGACAGATTCAATCTTGACAAGGGGACAGCACCCAAGATTGAATCAATTGTTGAAAGGATAAAGGCAAATAAGGTTGCAAATGAAGACTTTCTAAGGTCATGGCTCATGCTTGTCGTGTCAACCTTCCTTTGCCCCTCCACCGGCTTGTCAATCAGCCCTAGATGTTACCCACCCGTAATTGACCTATCAAGTGTAAAAAACTTGAGCGGGCGCAATTTGTTGTAGACCAATTGAAGGATTCTGCATCGAAATTTGATAAAAAGAATTCTGTCAAGGGTTGTGTTCTTCTACTGGTTGTAAGTATTTTTTCACTACAACTCTAGCCCACACACTGAATCTCTTTTCTATACTGTTTTTTGAAGATAATTGTTTCTTTTCCACCACAGATTCTATACGTAGATTCTTTGGACAGCGGCAGAATGCAAATCCCCACTACAAAACCTAGAGTAGCAGCATGGTCAAACAAGCTTTTACATGAGGTCATCAAGCTAGATACAAATCGCAATGGTTCATTCGGCAAATTGAGGGTATGTAATTTGATGATAATATTGCTTTTTCTTTACAAGCAATGACTTTTTTCTGAACTGTTTTTTACTTAAAACAACTGAGTTAGTTTACTTTTTTTTTGAACCGTCTTACTTTTTAAGTGACAGAGTAAATTCTGAACTAATTAACTTTCAACACCTGAGTTAGCTTACTTTTCTGAGATCTTTAATTTTCAGAAATAAATTAGTTAACTTCTTTAGCTTTTTTCTCTCTCACCTTCTCTGCTAATATACTCCCATAATGTTTTGTAGCTGAAAACAGCACCATATACAATTGCCCAAAGCTCACTATTCACTGCAGATGACGTACTTCAGTTTGTATCCTCAAAGGTCCCTAGAGGAATGTCTGATCAGGTATATTTTTAACAACAAGTTAGATTTTGCTTTAGCTTTTTCTATATGGGCGCAATTAACTGACCAGACACATTTTCTTTTATGTGTTTTTCTCTCTTTTTTTGCAGAATAAGAGGAAGCTATGCGACGCTGTGGGAAGGGTACTAAGCAGCGTTACAGATGTTCTAGGCAGTTTTGTTCAGGAAGTTGGAAACATGGAATTCACTGCACAAGATAAACCCGAGCCGAGTCTGAGAAGATCCAAGAGACATAGGACCGCACGACCACCACCGCCTAATGATGACTTCTTGGACGAAGAGGAGGAATCTGATTATGAACAAGAATCTGAAGAGGAAGAAGAATCCGATTATGCTAGCGATTCGAGAAGACGAAGACCCCGGAGCGCACCATAATGATGGCAACACCCAAGCCACTACCCCTGTGGCTGAACCTGTTGATGGGCTGCCATCACATAATACAATGTCTGGAGATAATGAAAAGGAGAAAATGGGTGGCGATGGCCGTAGTCGCCTGGCCCCTATTGCAGAGGACAATGAGGGAGCACACAAATATGAGGCAAGCAGGCTTCCAAATGTGTCTGGCCAGAATCAAGAAGAAGAAGAAGACAAAGACAATGTACCACTGATCAGGAGGATGAACAAGATAAGGGGCACTGTAGAGCAAGTGGCTACATCAGTCCCTCTTGAAATTCTGCCATCTACACATAAGCGCAATCTGGGTGAAAGAAGGGCCAGGCTAAGGCTCCCAGATGCCACCTCTGGAGGAAATGTTCCATCTAGAGTAGCAACAGTGGGTAATTCAGGTCAAGGTTGCAGTCTCAGGAGGACAAAATCCGCTGATGAGTCACTGTTGGAAAATCACAGTTCACCATTAATCACAAGGAGTAATTCACTAGATTTCACACCCCCAGACTTCAACCTTCTGAAGTTTGTTGATGAATCACCAGAGAATGTTAGTCAATCTGAAAATAAGGAAAAAGAAAAACAACTGGATCAATCATGGCAGACAGAACCCGGATCAGCTTCCGGATTTGATGGGTTTGATGAAGAATTCTGGTTGAAGTTTGAACAAGATGCTTTAAAGAAGTTCGAGATGGTAAAAAAAGGGAGCTGTAGCACAGGGGCTGTAGCATCAGCACAACCCACAAAGGCAGCCATCTCAGTTACACCACTAGTGCCGCCCACTGTAAGCCCATCTGTTGCCAACTCTTCAGTTTCACCAACTTATCGGCCGCACCCGGGAGGAGGCTCCGTAAAGGCTGCAAGACCGCAATCACCATATGTCGACTTCACATCAAAAAAGTCTTTCAAATGCAGCAAAGTTGTGTGCGAGGCATATAACGCTGTTTTGTCATGCAGTGGACGACCAACACGTTCGAGAAGTACACCAAACAAAGAGTAAGTACATGCATCTGATTTTTTTTCACATCAAGTTTTTGTTTGTTTTTGCACAGCAACTCCTTCCACATCTTTTTTGTGGTGAAAATCTGATAATTTTCCTATATCAAATCAAGCTGGAAGCAATCAGTTAATACAATGCCTATAGCACCTATGTTATTTTCACTTATCATCATTTCGAAACATTTTCAGTATTTGGGCAATGTTTTGACCATTCTATTTGTGTCAGTTTTTTTAATCAAGGTCAGAGATATTAGGTTCTGTAATTCAGCAATTTAGGTCCTACCTTGAAGCATCTTAGGATATACAACATAGCTATTTAGCAACCATGGATAAGCAGGTTTGGTCATAAGATTTATAAAATAAGATTTTTGTGCTAGCTTTTGTGTAAATGGAGAGGCTTTTAATTTTGCTATAGGAATTAGTCTATACGTTTTAGCCTAGAACTTTTGTTTTCTGTGTTACAGCTGCTGATAAATTTGTTACCTGTACAATTTTTTTTCACCACTATGTGAAAGACTAGAGTATGTAATTTGAATGCTATTCTACTAGATAAAATTGCTTTTTCTACAAAATAACAACTACCTTTTTCCTGAGCTAGTTTGCTTTAAATAACCAAGTCAGTTTACTTTTTTTGTAACTATTTTTTATTTTATTTATTTTGCCCCTGACACTTCCCTCTGCTGCCCTCACATGTTGCTCACAGCTTCATGATAATCAACTATTGGGATTTCCACATAACACTCAACGAGCTTGCAAGGTCTGTAAAACCAAATGGAGAGCTATTGAACACAGTTGCCGAGGTCGCTCTTTATGCTATAAACCCAAGCGCGGGAAGGCCAAGAAACAAGTCCTTCCACTAAGAATCTCGGTGTGTATGGTTTTCCACAATGTATTTTTTGTTGTCTCTTTTGTTACGATACGTTACAAGCATCTTTTTACAAATTGTAGGGTTTTTTGCTATCGGGGACGGCTTGACAGGTTAGAGGTGAAGCGTGTAGTTAGAAAAAGTACTAACCATTTAGATCACAGACATTTGGTACGTTGTTCTATCCTGTTGCATTTTTAATTTTTTTTGGTTTTCCTGATCTTTTTCCAACAGCAGCAGCAACTAAAATGCGCCCCTTGCATGCAGGTCATGTTCCCAGTCCTTCAAATTCTTGAAAACAACATCGGCCACTACTTCCTCCTTACACTTAACATCCGCAATGAGCGTTTTGAAGTGCTAGATTCAATGAGAAGCCTTGAAAATCTTAATCTAAGGACTCGCCGCAACAACCTCATTGAAGCTATCAAGAAGTTGTGGTCCATTCACTATCAAGACTCTAACAAACAAATAGAAGATTATCAACTCGTTGAAATCGGTGTTCCAAAACAAACAAACAAGTAAGTACCATTTTTTTCTCTCCTGACTATGTTTTCCTCGTCATCTATCTGTTTCACAGTTAGACTATTAATTTTTTCTATCTTGTTTGTGTTTTCCAACGCAGTCATGACTGCGGATACCACATGTTGTTACATGCCGAGCACTGGGATGGGCAGAGAATTTACAACTTCAAGGGGTCTGACATGCCGAACATCCGCAAACTACTAACATACAGCTGGCTCAACCACGAGGAGAATGACATAGAGTGGAAGCGGGAATTAGGCTTGGAATAGGTATGCCCTGCAGCCCAGCAACTTATATCATTTAAATTTGCATATTAAAAGCACCAACCCATCAACTTTGATGTTTTCGAAAAGTAACTAATGGTATAGTTGATAATTTAAACTTTAAATTATACAAACTCTTTTATTAATAATTATAAGAAAAGCAAATAGCTGTTTCCATCTCTTCACCATATGGCCCTAGTTCTTTTTCCTACTCACGCGACGGAAGTTGCTGAACCAAAGCACTCCCTATGTCCACTCTTTCTTCTCCCGCTTTCTTGGAGCACCGCGCAGCATTGTGGTCTGTTGACCTGCAAATCCGGCATTTGTTCTTCCTTTTAGGTTCGCGTTCATCCCCTTTTTTAAGCCTTTTCTCTTTCTTGCGCCCTTTCACCTTGGATCTCGGTGGGTTCCCCACGGAGTCCCGCAACGGAATCGAAGTAAGTCTATAGTTACATGTAAGAAAAGGCATGTGCTACCTTTGCAATAAAAAATCATTTCTTCTCACCTATGGTTGGCTCACCGGTAGCGGACAAACCCATTGAAGACCCTGCAAAGACAATCATTAGTTGAGGCAACGGGAGGGACGGATATTGCGCGTTGCTCCCAATCTGTCTGTCGCTCTCTTCTTTCTTTTCTTAATCTCATCAATCTTGGAGCGCATGACCCCAATGTGAGTCCGCATAATAGTGTACCTCTCTTTTGAAAGACATCCCTCACTGCCAAATCCGCAAACGCCGTAGACAGATTGGTGAACCACAATGTTTTCCGTCGCTCAAGGGCATGCCACGCGCAATAAAATCGGGCCGTGCACTCGCTCCCTGCGGATAATTTCTCTCGTGTATTCAACTCGCCTTTTGTGTCCATCTCTTCGGTATATAGCGATCGTGTATTTGTTTGATACCTAATCTAGTCGGCACCTTCATAATGTGACAACATACCATCCCATCTCTCGTCAAACTTGCCGCACTCGCGATAGAAAATCTCCTCGTCTTCAATTGATGTCACTACATATGATCTCTTGCCATAACCGTACACACGAACGTTGTTAGGCACCAACAAATAATGCAACTGACTTTCAGGCTTCACGTCATACTCTGCAATTTTCTCAAACTCCTTGGAGAACTTGTAGAACATTTTTTTGGTGTAGACAGTAGCCGCATGCCTCTCTAAAGGGAATTTTGACCACCTTCTTCTTTCCCTGTCATCAGTCCTAAATTCCTCGCCTTCTTGAGCAATGAGGCATTTTTCCTGGATCTTTTCATACTGCCTAACAAAATTCAGAATTGACATGTTAGGGTTAACATACTTTTTCAGCACTGCGTTGAATCCCTCACTGCACTAGGTTGACTGCAAGAACGGGTAAAAGCAATGCATGAAGTATGCTGGAACAAAGCTACTTCTGATCGCATAGAGGCGCTGAAAATGCTCATTCTCTTGCAAGCCATATTTGCTTATCATGTCTATCCATTGTGCCTCAAATTCAGCAGGAGTTACTGTGTGGTTCACACACTCCTTGAAATCATCTTCCAATTTCTCATCCTTATCAAGGATTTCGGACCTATTGTACCAGAGAATTTATCCATTATGTGCCAGCGGCAATTACGGTGATTAGTATTGGGCATTGTTTCAGCAATTGCACTCCGCATAGCCCCATCTTGATCCGTTATAATGCTCAGAGGGGCTTTGCCTTTCATTGCCAACAGGAAAGTTTCAAACTGTCCACACATAGCTAGGTGTCTTCTCATCCCGATGAATGCACACCCCAACCGAAACGTATGCCCGTGACCATTGATTCCAAGGAAAGGAGTAAAAGGCATGTCGTACATATTCGTCATGTAAGTTGCATCAAACGAAACAAAATCATGGTATGATTCAATGTACGCCCTCCTTGCAAAGCCTTGTCAACCCGGAAAAGGTTCGAACCTTATGATATTCGTCCGACTTAACTGCGAAATAGAAGTCGGGATCCCGGTCCCGAAGCTCAGGCAAAGCGGTCCGAGTTTCCGCATGTCCTTAAATTTCTCCACCCTCCTAATTGTCGACCTAAAGTTGCCAACATCTTTGCCTTCATACGGAACTTGCTTTGCGCGTACCCGTAGAACTCACTCATGAGTCGCATTATGCGACCCGTGCTCAAGTTGCAACCGTGGAGCATTGTAATAAAATCCTTTTCAGGCTTGGGGATCCCTTTGTGGGACCTCAAGAATTTTTTTAGCGATGGTTTCAACACTAGGTCATGGTTATGGTCAGGAACAAAGTTGATAACATGCCACCTATCCTCAATAAGTTTCACAACAATCTTAGCTTTGCAGTCTGTATACAACATCTTCTCCCTTTTTCTCTTCTTGCCACCATCTACTTTCTTCTTATTATTATTATTATCTCCGTCAGAAGCACTATCTCCAGGTTGTGAATGTTCTTCCACCAAATCATCATCATCAGATTCACATGTATCCGCATCTACCTTGCTTTTTTTCCCGTGGCCCTCCTTGTTGCAGACATACGTCACTTTGCGCTGCTCCCTAGTCATGGTAGACAAACGCGTAGTGCTTGTACGGATAGAAAAGCCAATTCTCTTTGCATAACAATTATAGTACTCCCTAGCTTCCCCCTTACTAGAAAATGTTTGCCCAGTATATGGAATTGGTGGTGTAGACCAAACTTCCTCAACTATATCACCATCAACGGCAATGTCACGGGCATCCAATGCTACAACTCCAGGGCAAAGAACACCAATAGCATGGCTCTGAGTGCTACCACCATCCAGGACATCAACTTGATTGTCAGAAAGCATCGCTATGAGTGCTTGAACCATCTAGGACAAAGCAACTTGATTGTCAATAAGATCTACCGTTGACACAAAGATTCCACCCCGCGCCCGATCCTTTCTACCCAATCCATCGATCCGTAAGATCGGTTGAGTGCAATATGATGGATTTGCACTTTCGACATCCGGAAAGTCATAATCGGACTGCGGGGGTAACTCATTCAAATCCATGATCATAAATCTGAATAGCAAATCAATATCCTGTACAAAAGCAAGAGCTAGTTATTTTTTAGAAACAATAGCAAACATCAAAATGTAATACAACACACAAAAAAGCTACAATGTAATACGCACAAAGCAGCATGGCTTTTGTATCTTGTGCATATCAAGAGTTATAACAAAGCATTTTTCCATGTAATTTTTTGCTACCATCTATTTATGTGTTTTCCTATTCACTTTTTCTGTCCAGGCTGAAGGATCCTAAGAAGCAAGACAGGGTTTGGTGTTGTTAGAAGATGGATTTTCTTCGCCGCACAAGACGAGTTTTTGGCGATGCACAAGATTTGAACATCTACCAGGATCAGTACAATATCGTCACGGATCTGTGTGACCCAAAATTGCATCAGCTAGTTAGAATGCTCAGTTATGAACATAAATCGAAGGAAATCATCTAGGTTCTTTTTTTCTGCCAGGAATTATGGATCCGCGTGTCCCAAAAAACAACCTGGTGGATCATCGATCTGTGTACATACCTTTGGTGTTTCTTGCTTTTTTTTCTTCGCACCCGGATCCGACTCTTTTTTTGAGCGGGCGGCGTCGGCCGCCGATCCGGCGACGGCAACCACTGCCCGTTCTGTTTTTTAATCGCGACCGTCGTCCGCCCGGCGGCGGGGGGGGGGGGGGGGGGCGCAAGTGGCGGGACCAGGAAACCGTGGTCGCGCGTCTTCCCCCGTTTTGTTTTGGGACTTATCCCCACGGCGCGCGGGGGCTCAGATGGCATAATTGCAAGCAGGATGATGATTATTGCCAAAAGAGGAAAGGCCACCCGAACTAGCTACAGCACGGCCGGCCGTGCTTTAGCCGAGTCCCAGATATATACTGCGATTTTTCCCCTTATTTCCTCGCATGCTTTTAATTCCACATCACGATGTAGATGGTATATATTTCAGTATTCCTCATCATTAAAGGGTGACGGCTCGTGTCATGACTCACGCCATGCTGTTTTGTGGTAATTTTTTGTTTCATGTGCCAACTCCATATCGTATTATGATGACAGCCAGTTAAATGAACTAGGCAACATCGAATAACATGAGTTGGATATAACAAGCTCCTTGTGTGACGTGACAAGATAACACAAGAATGGATATAATAAGCTCCGGCTACAATTAGTTACTACGAAGATCAAATACCTTCAATTTACCGTCTAAATAACACCGATCGAAGCCGTTAAAACGAGAATGGAGTAAATCTCGACATTTCCTCCTTCGGTCCCCCATCACCGCTTTTGCCAATAATGCCATTTTCTTTTCTTTTCTTCCTCCTCTGTCCTCTGGATCTTGTAGCACACTCGAAACTAATGAAATCTACCATTCAAACCTCATCGCATTATTCAAATCGATTTGGCCCAATTTCAACAGGAATTGAGAGAATTATCATCGAGGGTAACACTAACACATGAGAAGCAAAGTCAACACGAGGACTCTCTCGGGCGGAGGTGGTGGTATAGCACCGGCAGTAGCTGGGAGATCGATCGGTCGTCACCGTTTATAAAGAGACTCCACCGGTAGCCATCGCTGACGCCGCCCGCCCCCGCGCCCGGATCTCGCTCGCTGCCTGCCTCTCTCGCCCCCGCTCGCCGTCGCCGTCGCCGTCGCCAGCCGCTACCGCCATGGGCACGGCCAACGGCGAGCAGCCGGCGGCGGCCGTTTCCTCCGACAAGCTCCGCCACGTCGAGTCCATGTCGCAGCTGCCCTCCGGCGCCGGCAAGATCTCCGGGATCAACGCCGTCGTGCTCGGCGAGTCGCTCGCCGCCGAGGAGAACGACCTCGTCTTCCCCAGCCCCGAGTTCTCGGCCGACGCGCTCGTCTCCTCCCCGAAACAGGTTTGCAGAGCCTCAAAACTCTCGTACTCGTCAACTGCGCTGACGTGCGCTTCTCGCTTCTTGCTGTTGAAGCCGAGATCGGGCCTTTTATCCGATCAATGGCTTGCTATAGACGGAGGCGTTTGCTTTAGTGTTTTTCATTTTGGGCGTCGTGCAGCTTTGCAAGCACGAGCTATTAGTCATCATCAGACATCAGGCTTGTGGGTAAGTGCGACAGGGACATAAATAGTACGGCCAAATTGGGAGCAGCTACGGTTTTTATCTGTTCTTGTGCTTATTTTTCATTTTGTTTTCGGTAATTGCGATGTAACAAAGTTGTGATCTTGGTGTGTGTTTTTTTCATGATCTGCATCAGTACCGGGAGATGTATGAGAGGTCCATCAAGGACCCAGCCGGGTTCTGGTCAGAGATCGCCGAGACCTTTTACTGGAAGGAGAAGTGGAACCCCAGTGAGGTGTGCTCAGAGAACCTCGATGTCACCAAGGGGCCTGTCCAGATCAGCGTAAGTGCCACTTGATGGTTGTTGGCTAAATTTAGCATTCCTTTTTTTTTAGAACAAATTTAGCATTCCTTTGAAATGGAATGGGTACAGTGGTTCTGAATCATCTTATGATTCTTGGTCATGTGCAGTGGTTCAAGGGTGGGAAAACCAATATATGTTACAATGCTGTTGACCACAACATAGAGTGCGGTAATGGGGAAAAGATTGCAATGTACTGGGAGGGTAATGAGCCTGGTCAAGATGGGAAGCTCACCTATTCTGAGCTCCTAGAGAAGGTTTGCCAGGTATGCATGCTCATATCAGAAAAAAATGCCACGGGAAAAACTGCGAACAACAAATGTACTAGCGCGCATGTCAACACGTGTTCTTATAAGTTCAAGGAAGATGACCGTTTCTAAGGCATGTTTCTATGTGCTTTGGTAGCTTGCAAATTACTTGAAGAGTGTCGGTGTTGGCAAGGGTGATGCTGTGATCATCTACTTACCAATGTTGCTGGAGCTCCCCATCGCCATGCTTGCTTGTGCCCGCATTGGTGCTGTTCACTCGGTAACGGCTACAACAACAATTTGTAATGATTATCTTATCAATCCTAGTGTTTCCTTTTCTATGTTGTGATGCATCATGCTTGTTCAGGTTGTGTTTGCTGGCTTCTCAGCGGATTCACTAGCCCAAAGGATTGTTGATTGCAAGCCTAAGCTTGTCATCACGTGCAATGCTGTGAAGAGGGGTGTCAAGCCCATCCTTCTCAAAGATATAGTGGATGCGGCGTTGGTTGAAAGTGAGAATAATGGAGTTTCTGTAGGTATGCACTGAGATCTAGTTTCTGTACACATGTCGATACTTTCTAGCTGTTATCATGTGGCAGCTATTTTGTATGCACTCAATATCTTTTTCCATTAGCCATCAATGTTTTCTTGTGACATCATGCTAAAAACAATCCTCATATAAAGATACATAGAGGCATAGAGCTAAGGGTTAATTTTCATTAGGGTTCTCAATATTTTTTTTAAAAAAAGCTTTCTTGTAGTGGCTCATTTATGGGAGACAAGCAAAGAAAGCCCACATGTGAAATCAAGAACCACCAGAGATGATAAGGGAACTGATTATGCCTTGTTTTGGAAGTCAGTCTAATGAAATACTGACAAGGCAATTAATGTTGACTAATTTTGTGAAGTTCCAATTGGGGTCTTGTATATCACAGATCACAAACATAGTGCATTTTACACAACAAATGAAAGCAGGATGATCCAACGTTTGAATTTGGAACATCGGATCATGTTTTTCCCAACAATAAGAAAACTGAGGTGCATAAATATGGAGACAGAAAACAAGGGTTTTTCTTATTTTGCAGGAACCTCAAAGGCTCAAACTAAGGTAGTTTTCAATTGACCGATGCTGACCGTCAGATGATAGTTGGCTGATTCAAATATTGTCTTCAAGCTCCCACATCTCTTTGATGCCATGAATCCTGCGCTGACACCACCCAACCAGCAATTCTTCACATGTGGACAGCAATGTCCCCACCACCCAACGACAGCAGTCCCGCCCATCTTCCTAGGGAAACTTAACACCAAGAACACATCCAAAACTGAAATCTCTCTAAAATCCCAAATCTCACCAGAGTTGCTTCACAGATGTCATGGACTGATTTCAGGTGAAAACTTCATTCACCTGCAATATAGGAGGCACCAGAAAATAATCGACTACTCTTAGGGGTACCATGGGGTACAGATGCTCCCAGTCTTAAATCCTGTTTGGTTAGTATATAGGAGTAGTAAAGTAAGGATAACTGAAATTCGAAGTATTGATTTTCCGAAAGTCAATCGCATCTGGTTTCCACTAAACTAAAAATAATAAGAGTAACGGCAGACAAACTGAAAGCTAGTTTTAGGCAATATCCTCCCCTAACCAAATGTCAACAAAGAATACATTTGTACTAAAACCAACACAAACATTTCTTTAACAGAACCTGAGGTTCAACAAGCACTTATTTTCTAACATAGTAAAATACTAAAATGTCACATTTGAATGATATTTAGCCATTAATGCAATGATCTGGATTGATCTGGGTATCCTATGTTACTGCATTTGGCTTATAGTGTATTCAAGCTCAAGTATGTTCAAATCTTGATAACCATAGTAACTTCTCTTTTGGAATGTGGTTCATTTAATAAGCACATGCGAGAACCATTGAATACAGCTTGTTTTGTAGTTTACTGATGTGGACTTTCGTTGTCCTGACCACTAGGTCTCTGTTTGACGTATGAAAATCAGTCAGCCATGAAGAGGGAAGACACAAAATGGAAAGCAGAAAGGGATGTTTGGTGGCAGGTGCACATTTCTCTCCTGAATGGAAACTTATTACATATGTTTCTCACCCTATATATCAAGGCACGTGCATATCTACTGAGGATAACATTGCTATTTTGTTATAATTTGTTGCCCAATATCTTTCAGGATGTTGTGACCAAATTCCCAACCAAATGTGATGTGGAATGGGTGGATGCAGAGGATCCGTTGTTCCTGTTGTACACAAGTGGCAGCACAGGGAAGCCAAAGGTACTTCTAACTGAGCTAGATTAAGCAGCTATTGCATTAGCCAAATGTTAATCTCTTGGTGTTTGTAGGGTGTGTTGCATACTTCTGGGGGCTACATGCTGTACACTGCAACAACCTTCAAGTATGCATTTGATTACAAGCCAACAGACATATACTGGTAAGTGGTGGCACATAAGCTTCAATATTTATTTAGGTGTATACCCTCATTCCTGTGTGGGAAACTATTCATAGAAGCTGCTATTTCCTTATACATCCCACTATTTTGTTTGAATCAGGTGCACTGCTGATTGTGGCTGGATTACTGGACATAGTTATGTAACATACGGTCCTCTGCTGAATGGTGCTACAGTTCTCGTTTTTGAAGGGGTATCTTTCTAAAAGCTTATTTTTAAGTATGTTAAGTCAAATTGTGATATTTAATGACAAAAAAATCCCTAGTTTGATGGTTTTCTTCTCATTTCCTTTGTTGAACCTGTCGTCTTGTCTGACAACTTATATCTGTTCAGTTTTCATTACACCAAAGTCTAATCTTACTTTGAACAATGTTTGGTTACTTGCATTATGTTTGGTGTATTCATTGGATGGTTTCTACTTAAATTTCAATAAGCTAGTCTGTTCAGGTCTTGTTTCAAGTTTTCTCGTTCCTGAAGTATTCCTTTGAACCAACATGTAGACTCCTAACTACCCTGATTCCGGCCGATGCTGGGACATCGTGGACAAGTACAGTGTGACAATATTTTATACTGCCCCAACTCTTGTTCGTTCACTCATGCGTGATGGCACTGAGGTATGCATAGCTCCTTTTCCTAGTTCATAATTTAGTTTGTAACGTTACACAGTTATCTGAACAAGGCATCGTGTGATGCTTGGCGTCAAATTACCTCCCCAGTACTTAAAGTCAGTGCCAACCTGATTGCTAAAATGGTTGCCATATTTCCAGGCGGCAATTTGTTCAATTTGCTCTGTTCTATTTGCTGTGTGTAGCGTTTACATACTAGTTAGTAACATTGTAACACTGACATGGATAAAACTATAGTTGGAAGTGCACGATGGAGCATGTATGCATTGTGAGTTTGTGACTGCTACATGTCTCTCCAACAATCTATCACTACTTATGACTGAGCCACTGGGAGATCTCTAGCTATTGCTATTTTTCAAATGCCAATAAAGAAACATTTCAACTGCAAGGTTGAATTTTTACGAGATGGCATTTTCAATAATTTCAGACAATGTTAATACTCTGTATTCATGTGCCATTTTTTATTATGTTTTCTCTCTGATTTTTTGCTATGTTTTTGAAGTATGTTACACGGTACTCGCGAAAGTCTCTTCGAGTCCTGGGAAGTGTTGGTGAGCCAATCAATCCTAGTGCATGGAGGTGAGTAAACCTTTTGCCAACTGTTAACAGTTTGAGCAGAAACATTATAAAAGGTCATATGTCTGTTTACTGCATTTCAGATGGTTCTACAACATTGTTGGGGACTCTCGGTGCCCCATATCAGACACTTGGTGGCAAACTGAAACTGGTGGTTTCATGGTAAGATCTTTCCAGTTTACACCTCTTATGAAATTGATTTTTTGTGGGGTCACAAAATGATTGTGTTCATCAAGTTTTTAATTTGGACTCCTGTGCATGTTTTCTTTAGATCACCCCATTGCCTGGCGCTTGGCCTCAGAAGCCAGGTTCTGCAACCTTTCCTTTCTTTGGTGTTCAGGTAAACCCAATTTATACGATCCCTTTATTTTTGTAATAATTCTAAACTGTTGTTTGTTTAATTCACAGCCGGTCATTGTTGACGAGAAAGGGCAAGAGATTGAAGGGGAATGCAGTGGATATCTTTGCATAAAGAAATCATGGCCTGGGGCTTTCCGGACTCTCTATGGAGATCATGAGAGATATGAGACCACATACTTCAAACCATTCGCTGGGTACTATTTTACTGGTGACGGTTGCAGCAGGTAGGTTACCAAAGTGTATCTCCTACTATTATATGGAATCAAAGTGTATTGAGAGCATTGCTTACTTTTTCAAATAGTTCAACTAATAGCTTCTGCATTCCAGAGATAAAGATGGTTACCACTGGCTGACTGGAAGAGTAGATGATGTTATCAATGTCAGGTAGGCTACTTATTTGGTTCTTGTCATTACTCACTAGAATTTTAGTACATGTAAGGTATTTCTGACTTTCAAGTGATAACTATCTTACCCTTCATGTGCATATGTAGTGGACACCGAATCGGCACAGCTGAGGTTGAGTCAGCTTTGGTGTCACATCCACAATGTGCAGAGGCTGCTGTTGTAGGTGTTGAACATGAGGTATAGGCGGGTGCTTTCTTTCCTTTACTTTTGCAACCTCTCATTATCTTTTTCTTTTGAGCAAATGATTTTGGGGGAGATCCCCACAGCAAAAACTCATTTTCCATTATAAAAAGAAGAGTAATACTTACAAAGCAGGGAGGGGTATAATATACATTAACAAAAGTAAACTAAGAGACTGTCTCTAAAAAGTTGGTAAAAAGAGATTGCTGATCCTCCCTAACTCTCACGAGATGGAGGTGCCCTTGACTCTTGAAATTTCTAACCCAAAGACCACCTCTCATTATCTTTGGTATGCTGCCAACTGCCATATAAGATTATTAACTAATATTTTACCTTCTTCAGGTCAAAGGTCAAGGAATTTATGCATTTGTAACTTTGGTGGATGGTGTTCCGTACAGTGAGGAACTACGGAAAAGCCTCATAGTGACAGTGCGCAACCAGGTATTTTCTTCATTTTAAATGTTATGACTAAGAGGTCATATTTGTACAGAGAATGGCCTGTACCTAATAGCTGAACTTTCTGTTCTTTGTAGTTGGTTGCCATGCGATGATGCTCTTAGATTTTGCATACTTGTCTTCCATTTTTTAATATGGAATTGCTTACTTTTTTAAAAGCAGAGTTAGATTATGAAATTTCTTACACTGTATAGAAATTTGTTAGGTTAAATCAAGACTAAAATGTTGTCACAATGCAGCATGAACCCCATGAAAGTAGCCACATATTCAGTTAGGCTGTAGTTCCTACAAAGGAGTCAACAGTATTTAGATTAAACACACTTCAAGGTTCAGGCAAATAGTGTGAACTTCATGTTGATTATAACGGAAAGACAGCAAATAAACCATGGATGGACAAAAGATGTAGTTGGACCTGTTGGGAATACAATTTCTCATATTGGCTCCTGCAATTAGGAATTCCAGTGGGTCAACAAATGTGCAGTTGGATTAACCATTCTTGTTCATTTGGAACTTGTGTAGCACCTGTAATGCTGACTGTGCCACCCGTTCATACGCTTTTGAATGATTTGAATAAAAAATATAATCAGTAGACTTCATCCTCACATGAATTATCATGCCTTTTTGTTTCAGATTGGGGCATTTGCAGCTCCTGACAGGATCCACTGGGCGCCGGGACTCCCTAAAACTAGGAGTGGCAAGATCATGCGAAGGATTTTGCGTAAGATTGCTGCACGGCAGCTGGATGAACTTGGGGACACAAGCACCCTCGCTGATCCTGGTGTCGTTGACCAGCTGATTGCGCTCAGTGACTGCTAGGCTGTAACGAACTGGGCGGCGGATGCCCTTTGTAGTTTCATAGTTTCTATGCATGTTCCATTTCTCTTCCTGTATGATTAGTAGAATGTGCATTTCAGTGTCAGAGAACTAAAGTGGGTTGTGATATGTTGTTTTGGCGTTTCTTTTTTAAAACTTTTGTAATTCATATTGAGATAGGTGCATCGAAATGTATTATTGATTGACACAATAAAATATCAATAATTCGTTAAATTTTGAGTTTTTTGGAGTTCACATTATTTTTTGTTCTTATATACTATTCAATTAACCTTCTACGCCTGCCCCAAATTTAAGGAGTGAACTTTAGATCCCTCGAGAACTTGTTGGAATCTGTCCAATATTTCTAACTGAATCCCAGTCTGTAACTCAATTGCCAGGAGAATGGACAAGGCTGCCACCCTGTTCGCTTGACTTATCAGAACAAACCAGCCAGCAGTACTCTTCTCTCAGAACAAATCAACACCAGCCAACCGAACTGGCTTGCAACTGGTGGTAGCCATTGCCCACCGCCCAGCAGAGGTGAGGGACTAGCACCAGCTGAAACCAATCATGTAACGACGCATGCGAGTTCACTAGCTCTAACAACTGCGCTGCAGTTTGCAAGCTGGTCCAATGTCTCCTCGCCACTTCATGTTTCACCTGACGAATTCAAATGCAGAGTGAGCAACAGGACTTTATTCCCTAACACCGAGTGGGCTTTTAGATGGCAAATTTCTACTTTATCGTTCATCCATTACGAGAAATTTGTACTGTTTACCCGTCACATAAGATATTCGGATACAAATTAGAATATTAAATGAAAATTAATGACAAAACTCATTCTATAATTCGGTGTAAATTCACGAGACAAATCTAAATCTAATTAAGTCACGAGTAGACAGTATCGTGCTACTAATCATGATTTAATTAAACCTGATGTGATATTTTTGGTAAATTGCCACTCCCAACTAAACAAAGCCTACTGACCGTGCAAGAAAATGCTTACAGAGAATGACTTCCTACGTACTGGTGGAATACATTTCGAGCTCGTCAATTGGTTCTTTTGCTAACACAATTTATCTGGGGGTACTCGTAGGATTTGAGAATGCATTTTGAAGTGAACTGATCCATGACAGTGTTTTGCTGCGGCCGATGCCGATGGTCTCGTGAATTCTTGGAGCACTCGGATCGGGAGCCTCCTCAGGTGAGGTGCGGTTCTTGTCGTTTCCGTTGATTGATGGATCGGAATGCGTGAAAGTGTTTTATGATGGTGTTATCCACTTGCGCCATTATTTTATTCGACCGATCGCGAGCCGGTAAACCCTCAGAATCAGTGAGGAAGCGCAGTTTTAAACCTCATCAGATCAGTGCGGTAAATTCCTATCATGACGGGGAATTACGTATCAGATCTTGATCTTGGCCCGATTGGATAGTTTTTTTGGGATTAACAGGTCGAGATCAGATCTAACGGGATCGGATCGCAGATCCAAGGGGCACAGGATTTATCCCGCCGTAGTGATGGCCCACACGTCAGTCTCGCCACTCCACGCTGATGGAATCCGGCCCCACCGAACGGCGTGGACGGCTCGAGGCCGCCGCAGAGACTTTTCTTCTCTCCTGGCTTTTTTTTTTGGCGTGGAGTGGCCTTTGAGCGGCCAGCCCGGCCCAGCCAACCGGTCGGTCCAGTCCCCTCGCGGTTCGCACCACCGAGCCGCCTCGCCGGCCGGCTATTTAACCGCACCGGGTCGGTCTCCCCTTCCCAGATCCAATCCATCCATCCCGAGAGAGGAAAAATCTTCTCACCCTCCCCCAAAAAATCCCAAAACCCTAGGCTTCGGATCTCCCCCCCGATCTCGATGGCGAACCCCCGCGTCTTCTTCGACATGACCGTCGGCGGCGCCCCGGCCGGCCGGATCGTGATGGAACTCTACGCCAACGAGGTCCCCCGCACCGCCGAGAACTTCCGCGCCCTCTGCACCGGCGAGAAGGGCGTCGGCAAGAGCGGCAAGCCGCTCCACTACAAGGGCTCCACCTTCCACCGCGTCATCCCCCAGTTCATGTGCCAGGGCGGTGACTTCACCCGCGGCAACGGCACCGGCGGCGAGTCCATCTACGGCGACAAGTTCCCCGACGAGAAGTTCGTCCGCAAGCACACGGGCCCCGGCGTCCTCTCCATGGCCAACGCCGGCCCCAACACCAACGGCTCCCAGTTCTTCATCTGCACCGTCGCCACCCCGTGGCTCGACGGCAAGCACGTCGTCTTCGGCCAGGTCGTCGAGGGCATGGACGTCGTCAAGGCCATCGAGAAGGTGGGGTCCGGCAGCGGAACCACCGCCAAGGAGGTCAAGATCGCCGACTGCGGCCAGCTCTCCTAGATCTCTCAGATCTGATTTGCCTGCCTGCCTGCCCGGCCGCCCTCCCTCCGTCGTCGTTGTCGAGTCCGCTGAGTCCGTCCCTTCCATTAGCTTCGATCTGAATAAGATGATGGTGATCTGAGAGGTGGTCTGAGTCGAGTCGTGTCCTAGTCGTTTATCATGTGTCCCTCTGTGGTTAGGGGTTTAGGTGCTGGATCTGCGAATCACTGTGTGATGGATGTTGTCTCTGCCTAATCCGTGTTTCTTCTGTTACCTTGATGAATGAATGAGAACTGGTTGGTGTTTCGGAATTGAAATCATCGAATTTTCTCTACTGTTTGTGATTGCCAATGGTTTACTGTGACATGCCATGCCTCTTTTATTTGCATAGTATGTGAAATGTGTAGACTTCACTCTCGTTGGCTCCATTCAGGTTAATCGATTTTGTATGTGAAATCTGAAAGTGCATCATCCCACTGGCTGACTGGAAAAGTGGATGATGTGACCAATGTCAGCTATGCAGCCTACTAGAATTTTAGTGAGCATGAGTTTGAAGAACTTCATCTTTTTATGTGAACATCACCTGCAGAAAGAGATGTTTGATAATGTGGTCTGTTGCTTCAAGCCATGTTAGAAGATGTATGATATGATGGTTAATGAAATCAGGTTACTCTTTGTTGAGCTCCTGGTAATTATATACATAGCTTCCATATGAATAGACAACTAATTTTTGCTACCTTTTATCATTTTCAGAGACCTGCTCTGCTGAGTTGGGTCATGGTAACAAGGATTCATTTCCGGTTCTGGTCCAAAGCTTGGCACTGTTTTCCCTCCAATTTCTGCTCAGTGGGAAGAACAGGTTATATCAGCAAATTGTTGATTGCCTCTCCAATTTCTGCTCAGTGGGAAGAACAGGTTATATCAGCAAATTGTTGATTGCCTTTTATTCCCACAGGAGTATATTGTCTAGTATAACAATGTGCAGTGTACACGGACTCTACTTGTCTACAGATGCAGTGGGCACTGATCTCACATCCAACAGTGTGCTGAATGTGCTGTAGTTGGTGTTGAGCGTGAGGGATCAGCTTTGCCACCCTCATTTTATTTGCAATCCTGCCATGTAAGATTTATTGATCAATAGACACCTTCAGGGAAATTGTACTTTAGCAACTTTGAGATTTATTGATCAATGGACCACCTTCTTCACGGAAATTGTACTTTTGCAACTTTGGTGGATAGTGCTCTTTATTGCAAGGAACTATGGGGAAAAGACTCATTTTGCAACCTGGTATTTTCTTACGATTATATGACCAAAACTGTCACATTTTTTTATTGACAAATGGTATGTACTCTGAACAGCTGAATACCATGTTCTTGGTCGTTGGCATGTGGCAGTTGTAGATTTCTCATGATTATATTCCATTATAAAACCGAGTTAGGTAATCAGCTATGAGATTTCTTAAGTTGGTAGATTTGTCATAACAAAGTTGGTACTAATATCGAGTCTAAAAGTTGTAGTTAGCATGAATTATGAAAGGAACCAGATATGTAATCTGCTGTTACTGTGAAGTAGTCAATCTTTGGATGAACACCCTTCGGGTTCAGACAAATGGTGTGAACTCTCTGTTGACTATAACATGAAAGAAACTGAAGAAAACATGACCTGATAAAATAATGTAGAGATTAGTTATTCTTGAAACCATTTCTCTTGTTACCTCCTTCAATTAGGGATGCAAGCGGATCCAAGAAAAAGAATAAACTAGCAATTAGGTGAAAATGAGTTGGATGGAGTAGCTTTTGGGTCGACCCAAAGGGAAACTGAAACTTGCTGCTGCAATGCTGATTGTGCCAGTTTCAATGTTTCATCTTGACTGAAAAAAATCAGAAAGTATCCTTTTCACTTGATTTATTATTTTGTGGCAGATTGGGGCATTTGCAGCTCCTGACAAGATCTACTGGGCACCATGACTTACTAAAAACCTTCAGAGGCAAATATCATGCAAAGAATTATGTGCATAATAAGCTCTGATCCTGGTGTCATTGACCAGCTCATCCCACTCAGCGATTGTTAGGTTTAATGGATTTGGATGGCAGATTCATTTCAGTGAGAATCAAAAGTGAGATGTTTGACCAGCTCATTGCCTTTCTTATGCATAATCTGTTTTCCTTTCTATATGATCAGCAGAATGTTCTTTTCAGTGGGAGAATCAAAAGTGAGATGTTATTATATGTTGTTTTAGTGTGTCTTCTTTTGTGAACTTTTGTATCACATATGTAGATAGGTTACAAAAATGTATTGATTGGCACACTAGAATTATCAATAATTTGGTAAATTATCATTGATGATGCAAAAGGTCTAAGAAGTAAATACCAAATCCAATCCCACTTTTGATAACAATAATTTACTTCTTAGACCTTTTGCATCATCAATGATATTAAGGTGTTGCAACTTTTGAACAAGAAAAGGTACACTTGATAGTTTGATGTGAAATTTTGACCATTTTCATAGTTAGAAGTGTACTTTGTTCCAGAAACAAGATTTTTTAGAAGCTTACAAGTTAAACCTAAGATTTCTTTCTGAGAGTTCATAAACGGGATTGGTTTCAGACAAAGCAAGCACATGCTTCTAGAATGAAGCACAGCAAACTACTTCGAGAACTGATGGAGTTTACTCCAGCTTCTAACAATAGTTCGTAGTTTTCATTGAGAACTTGTTGGAATTTATAGTATATTTCATCTGATTCCCAGCGTGTTACCAGTTATCATATACATGAGCAGCTCCACCATATACATCAGGGTGAATGGACTCCTGCAAGTGGCAACAGCCAGCAGTGCTGATGGAATAGGCAGCTCATTACTGATGAGCTGATGACCATCATGTTATAACTGCACAGCAAAACTGGGCCCAACGGCCTACTTTTGCATCCTCTCAGTCATTTTTAAGGCCTAGAATCTATATACCAATGTATGTGGCTCTAACTGATTTTACACCTTGTAGAAGATCATGGCTTCAGGCCCCGATACCGATGAACTTCAGCTGTTTTTCCAAGGAAAATAGGTTGTTAAGTACTAGGTGCAACGAAATACATGAACTTATCTTGCACTACTGCCTATTGAAATCTGTAGCCAAGAGAAAATACAATGCTACAATGTTAGACTTACAAGGCTGTTGTTGGGGTCTCTCCAGTAGAAGCCACGGATAAACATGGGCAGGATGTTGCATGCCACCAGCACATATATCATCAGGGCGTGCTTCCCCATCCACTCCATGGTAATGGTAGGTCTTCTAAACCCATACACGTCCACCTGAAAGATTAAGACAATTACCATGAGATTTCAGAGATGATGGATAATGCTTTCATATATATGTTTGTGGGCTTGGTTTTCAAGGGACTGACCAGAGTGTATATTCCAGCAAAAAGGAGCCCTGCAGAACCAGCAGTAGCCAAAGTGTAGCTTATCGTGTATAGTGGTTTATTCATGCGCACCCCTGAAAAGAATCATGGAAATTGCTTGGATTCATCTCAACTATCAATTCTCACTTCTCCGGATTAGGAATTCATCAGTCTTTAGTGAACACTTACCAACGAAGTCCATTAAAAAGGCTACTGCTAACATGCTGAAGGAAGGGATCAGCCAATTGGTAATTCTTCCCCGGTGTTTCTGCAAATCAATTTAACCCAGTCGAAAAGATGAGAATAGTTATAAACAATTCCACACGAATAAATTCTCAATATGACATAATTATACCTCAAAATGGATAATTATATGACCGAATTGCAGACCAATCAAGCAAGTAACAATTGCCATGACAGAGCTGAATCGCGAAGATAGAATAGTCAGAACTAATAGTCAGTTGGAGGTACTTGCATGGCAAAACAAGCTTATGGGCAATCATGAAAGTTAGTGAGGCACTGACCTCAGAAGGCCTTCAGGATCGAATGGCGCCTGGCACCATGATGGGGCGTCTGGTGGTAGCGGTCCATTCTGCGGATAATTTATACTGCATTGCTGCAGGAAAGCGAAAAATGATGACTTGACTTTTGTGACAAAGGGAACAGAGAGAGAAATTATGCATTTCGAACCTTCGTACGTGCATAAACAGGCCGTCTGTAGACATGATCGATCCCTAAAACTGTACGGTCAACCATTCCTACTGCATTGCAAGCTGGCCCAGTATCTCCTCTGACTCCACATTTCACCTGAAGAATTCAAATGTATCATGAATATCAGCACTTATGCTGAACCTATAACAAGATACAGAAAATGCAGCAACATTTTGCACTTACAGAGAATGACTTCTCTACGGAACCAGGACCTGATATCTGATACTCCCAGTCTGGAACGTATATTCCATATAAAAGAACAGTATATGTGAAAGAAAGGACCAATCCTACAAACCTAGCAGCACAGAAAACAAATCATACGTTAGAAATGTGATGAGAAATTTCAAACTGCAGTCTGTCCTGAACAGAGTATTCATAAGAAAAGAACTTTTTTAAAAAAAATGGTTTGCAAATCTGTGTACTAAGAATTCACTGACTCACTGTAACTACTGATCATTTGTGGAGGTAAAAGAAACCTAAGAATAGGGATAATTTTAGACAACTCACAGTTGGTAGCGGTATCTCCTTAGCAAATCAAGTCCAGAATCTACATCATCATCTCCTTTGAGCCAAATCTCACATATTGCAGCAAGGAGATAAGCTATCGCAATCCTCTGCAACAATAAATCCATCATATAGCATTTGCAGTACCAAAAAACGTCATTATACTTTGAAAGAAATGTTTTGTCAATGGTTAGTACCTGAAGTATTCCCATCAGCCTTATTTTCGCCAGATCAACACCAAAACTGAGACTGTGAACACCATGAAAAAATCCACCTACATAAAAGTAGCATCACATAGAGAACATAACTAATTGTCAGAGTTAATTATATTGAAAAATTGTGGTATAATCTATCGTTCAGTACTAGCTGTGAATAACCAAAATACCTTGGAGAACGAGGCCAAGGCAGAATAACTTGAGGGCTCGAAGTACCGCTTTCTTAGTTGCCTCCAATTTGTCTGGCACACGCTGCATGCACATAGCGGCATGATAAATCATTTAACAAGTAACATTCTGGTGAGTTAGCATTTACTCTGTAAGGAAACCTAGTGCTTGTGATCTCGGGTGTCCAGTACCTTGTACGCTAGTGTTAGTGCGACTCCAACGATGAAAAGAAAGAATGGCATGACGAAATCAGCTATTGTTAGGCCATCCCAAGGAGAGTGATTCAGTGCTGGGACAAAGCCTCCCGCGTCATCAACAATGATCATAAGCTGCAAAAAAAAAGTCATCAGCAATGATCATAAGCTGCAAAAAAAAGGAAAGCATTTTTACACTCTGCTTTGTGGTAGCTGGAAAACATATAATTCTTTTCAACATTTCATGAGCGTTTTCCTGCTCTTAGTTTCCCCTTACACAACAAACAAGATTCTAGGCATCTTTCCCCCAAGCAAAAGGATACTATAGATAGCTGCATCTGTTCTTTCTTAAGAAAAATGATGATAGCATGAGAAACATTACTCGGAAAGTCAATGGTTTCCTGTTTCTAGTGCGTAAAAGAATCCAAATGCTCATAATGGGTTGGGAATAAATGACAATAATCCCACGCTTTTCATAGCTTAAGCCGCAGATTCATGCAGGTTTAACAACAATCGCAGGATGTGTAAGTTACTTAACACCAACAGACCAACCGCAGCAGATCCGATGCCAAGCTTATCTGTATTATATTAGTGATGAATTATTAGATCCTGCAATCCTGTAACCTGTGGCTAAAGCAGCAGCATTACTGATCCAACGCCATTCCAGTGGCAGGCAGCAAGCAACACATCCAGTTGTTAGGATGGCATTGGATTCTAAAGCCAATTAAGCTCCAGTTTCACTGGCTTTACCTCGACGAGGAAAACGTACATATGCTGTGTGCAAATGGATGGACTAGTCCATGCCAACATATAGCTGCTCCTGGATTCCCGTTCTAGAGCAAGAGCCAATGGGACGAAAAAAATCAGAGATAAGAAGCAGCCCGGTAGAAAAAATCGCTTTGGTGACATTCCGAGTAGAGCCGGATAGGAATCACTCCTGAGAATTCTTTTAACCAAGAAAATCACAAAGACTAGTGTTTGTTTCGTGGGGAGATATTTGTGAGTGAATTTCTGTGAGATGGGTACTAGACATCTTATCTGTCATCTGTTGTCCAATTCATGCTGACTTTGCCCGTTTGCCGTGACACACGCGGCTGTGCGTATCAGCGTGTGTGAGCTTGAAGTCTTTTGTGTCCTTGGCTCCTTGCCATTTGCCAACGAATCTTGCCCAGCCCAGACGGCTAGCGCACCCTAACGGTTGGGGGTGCTCCATATTCTTTGCCGCCTCTCATCTTGACCTCTGCTCTAGCATTGAATTTAGCGCGTGAAACGAATGGGAGTCTGTACTCGAGTCAAGCTAGCGGCCACATGGAAGGACTCTGTCCTTGAGATGGCCATCAATTCCCTCACGGGCATGATCTGTCGCTAGGGATCACGTCCACATCTTCTCGGTCTCTCCCTTTCCCTGCGCATCACGGCTGCTCATCAGATTCTTCAGAAGCTGGTTGCATGCTGCTCCAAGTTTTTACTGCGCGCGTGTGATCCTGGGTGATAGTACGTACTGTTTCAAATCTTGAGATCTTTAGATGTGAATGTTGCGAACTTGTGACTCCAAATGGACAGCATGTGGTCATCTATATTTCTTTTCCCTCTTAGGAGTACCTTGAGATTAGATTATGTACGAGCAGGTGGATCTTGACTGTGCTCGAGTGCGTACTGTCCATGCGGCGAATCCATCGGGCGATCACCTTCAGGTGGAGGAATGAGAGCATGAGACATCTAGAGTGGGTGTGGCTTTGGCTTTTGTTCGTGTCAAACCGCGGTTAGTGAAGGACGTGATCCAAAGCTCTCGGTCGGTGCTTGACACGGCGATAAAGGATGCTACCATCTACTATTTGAAAGGACGTGATCATCAAAGCTCTCCGTCAGTTAGTGGCAGCCAAAGTGCATTGTGCGGTTGGTTCCAAAGAAAAGAAGTGCATGGTGATCTCGATGGCCTCATCTCTGCTCCCTAAACTAGCAGTCTGTTAAAGCCTGTGTTGTCGTGCTAATGTCTTTAGCTGCATACGCGTCATGCTTGCGATGGGCGGGATTAGCGACATGTTTGTGCGAAAAAGCGCATGCTTTGGCTTGGAGCCACAAGATCGCAAAGCTACAAGGTATGACTTTTAATTATTATCCATGGGAACCAAAATGAAAAGTATATAGATCTTTAAACTTGGGGAAAACCCAATAATGGAGGGACTCTTATGCACTAAGCTAGCGCAGCTGATGTCACGGTCATAAATTTATCAAAGACAATGATGCGAGCAGCAGGGCAAGCGGTCATTCATGGAAATAAAGAGAGAAGGCTTCGTTAGGATTATTACGTTTGGTTTGTGACGGCAGCTGACCACCCTTGGGCTAGCAGGATCAGAAATTCAGAATAGGCTCGAGTGATGGAGCTCCTTTTTTTGGCAATCAGGGAAGGACACATGCCAACAGCCTCGTTCTCCTGATCTCCACAACTTGGCCATGCTGCCCGTGCACACCAACTGGCCGCGTGCAGAGCCCGGCCGGCCATAGCTTTTGCCCGGAGGAGAAGCCGGCTCGCTTGCCGCGCGTGCAGGCCAAGCAAAGCGAAAGCAAACCGAACCATTCCAATAATCCAAGCGAAAGGCAGCGGAAAAGAGAGAGAGAGAGAGAGAGAGAGAGCGCGATCAGCTAGCCGGCCGGTTCGGTGCGGGCCGCGCGCTACTGGGTGGAAGTGGAATCTGCGCGACGCCACGCCACGCCCCGCCCCGGCCGCGGCCTCTCTGCTCGTATCCCCTGGACGCGACGCGACGCGGTGCCGACAGGCCGGCTCCCCTAGCTGTACATTCGAGAGGCGAGCTCACCACCAGCAGTGGCGTATCCCGTGCTCTGCTCACCACCGTCCGTCCCTTTGCCGGGGTTATTCGCGCACCTGCACCGGCGAGAGGGACGTCGTGCAGCAGCGGAAGCATCGGCCAAATGTGGTTCAAAGCTAAGCTGAATTTCCTCTCGAAAGAGAATAGCTGAGTAACCAAAGGATCCCTGCCAATGCAAGCATGGTTGGATAGTTCCAGACCTTCACGAATTATGTGGCTGTGGATGTTATGTCCCCCACCGTTTTTCACGATCTTCCAACCCATCTGTTTCCTTTTATATCTCTGAATAAAATTGGTTGGCACGTAGTCACGGCCCCAATGCAACATGGATTCAGCTACCGACCGGGTACCTTCCCCAGGGTGTAAGCCGGCAAGCAATACACGATGCTGTATCGTGTGGTGCTGTATGACTCCCGACTCCAATCCACATGCACGTACGCGCACGCGACACTTAACGTTACGGTGGTGCATCTGGGGGAGCAGCGCCCTGACACTGACACGACGAGGTCGGTGGATCGGCGCATGTTCACCATAGCGGAAGTCCAAACAAAATAAAAAAGATTATCCGTGGAATCATCAACGCATTTAGTACAGTACAGATGTAAAACAATGGTTATGCAAGTATGGGTGGGCTACTAATAGCAGTCCTTTCCATGCTTGGACAGGAAAACACTAGTCGGTTGGCTGGCGACAGGTGACTAAGTTCAGTAAGAGCAACTTCAAGAGATCAGCTATCTTGGCTTAACTAGTTAAAAAATAGAAAATTTGTCCAAAAACTCAGTCCAACAGACTAGTTAAACTTGTCCTAGCTATCCTCCCCTAGCTAAACCGGGGGCTTCGCTAGCCATCTTTGGCTAGTCAATCCCGCTAGCTATCCCCTTGTACATGAGTATGGCAGGCGGGACCCACTAGCGGTGGAGTATATGGAGAGTTGATTTTAGCTAGTCTGTTGGATTTCATCAACTTTTTACTAGTTATTTCATTTTACATACTAGCCAAGTCAGTAATTTAGCTAGTGCTATTTAGAGAGACTCTTGGAGTTGTACATCGTAATGACTGATCATGATCCGTGTGGAACCATGCCCATTGTGGTACATGTGCCTCTTTTTGATGTGTTTTTACCTCGATTCCACTGGAATCTGACCATTATGCGACACGTTAGTAAAGTGGCGACACGCTAACCAACTATTCGCCCCAGCGTCACTGGCTCAGTGCACCAGAAAACAGGCGTCCGTACGGTGCTGGCGAATAGGAATAGCCCATACGATTCCTGTGACCATGATGGTAATTTATCATAACAAATCAGCTTAGCTCTGTTCTTGTCTGCTTGGCCCAATTGACCATGACTCGGATTCCTCTCTCCGTGCTTTGTGTTTCTTAATGGCGAGCGTCTACAGAGACATGACTTGGATGATCAAAGCGGCCACCGTGACTGGATGATGAGTGAAACAAAAGATCTTTCTTTTGCTAAAGTTCATCCATGCAGAGGTTTACTACGCAAAAGAATGCAAGCGAATTTGGTGGTGGCGCTCCTGATTGAGAAGGGGAGGGAGGGCAAGCAGACAAGGGAGAAAGCCAAGAACAGGGGCCACAGGAAGGGATCAAGGATCATGGGGGGGCAACGGGGCGGTTGGGGGGCACTCGACTCTTCATCACGACGAGAGACCAGAGACATGATGAATTGGCTCTCGGTTGGCCGGTGCCCCTCGATGGATGGGCGAAAAGGAAAGCGCAGCGGCCGACGACGACGGCGGCGGCGGCGAGACGGTAATGCTAGCTGTGGCTGGCGTACGTCCACAGCCACTCGCGAATCGGGAATTCAATTCAGTATATACTCGGCGGATGCAGTAGGAATAGAATATATCATGTGCGCGCGTACCAGGACGGTGATCCCGCGGAAGACGTCGAGGGAGACGAGCCGCGGCTGGCCGCGCGGCGCGGCGGTGGGCGGGGAAGGCGCGGCCTTGCTGTTGGCGCCGGCGCCGGACTCGAGATCGGGGCCCGGGGCGCCCGCCGCGTCGTCGCTCCTGACGAGCTCGTACCCGCCCATGGCCGACGCAGACGTCCTCCTCGTCCTCTGCCGGCAGCACAACGCCGATGGTACGCCGCCGCCGCCGGGCAATGCTGCTACTGCTGCTGCTGCATTCCCATCCGCCGCCATCATAGCCGCCGCCGACACGCACACGCGCACAAACTCAGATGCGGAGGGACAGAGAGATAGATAGCGAGAGAACCGCCAAACTGATCGGTAAAGCACTCCCCGCCTCCGCCTTACCTGGGTGCAGTTGCGTGCCTGCCGCCCGCCCCTCGGCTTTCTGGCCCGGGAGGGACTTGGACTTGGACTCTCTCTTGATCTCGGGAGGGAGGAGGCGGGAGGCCTCCCCTGGTGTGTGTTTTTTCCTTTCGAGCGCAACAAACCCGCGTGATCTCGTCTCCTCCGCGCGGTCTCCCGCCCGCTCTTGCAAAACTTGCGATCGGGGGAATCTGGTTGGATCGGAGTGGACAGTGGAGGACGGCGGCTGGGGTTCCCGCTCGGCGACGCCTTTCGCCTCCTCCCCCAACCTGCCACCCCCTGATCGAGAGAGCTAGTGGTGTGGTGGATCGATCGGGCACTATATATGTGCTTGCTCCTCTTGGGGCCTGTGGCACTTGGGTGATCGGTGGGTGACGGATGGGTCTGCCGATTATTTATACCAGGACATCTCCCGCGCGACGTGCCCGGCAGGCCCGGCCGCGCCATCACAACTTGCCGTCGGCCAAGATGTTGGTCCTGGCGGCCGGGGGTGCGGCGGCGGTGGTTGATGCCGTGTGTGCCGCGCGCGCTGAGGAGTTTGACAGGTGTTGTGGTGTTCCAAGATTTTGATGGAACGGGCACGGGGAGTCGGGGAGGGTGTGGTATAGTAGGGGTTGTGGGACGAAGTGGCCGCGCGCGGCCGCAGCCGATAAGCGGATGCCGGATGAGGTGAATCGGATGCGTCGCGGTGGTGATATGTGCCTTCCTTTCCGCTAAAGTAGGGGCGTGCACTTATCGCCGTCGTCGGCGTGGCTCGTGTGCATGACAGTTGGGTGGATGTTGGCGCGCCTCACAGAAAGAGCGTCGGCAGGCGTTGAAGATCAATTGCAAGGGGACTCGTGTGTTACGCGCTACTAGTACCCTCCGATATTCGTTGATCCCCTTCACTTCGTACGGATAAGAAAGGCATAAACAAGCTCCATAAACAACTTTTTTTTTTTGAGAACACTCAATAAACAACTGAGCTGCTGCCTGCCAGCGCAACTCTTGCTTCTCGGGTAACGTGGGCCTTATTGTAGGAGGTTCAAAATAACGTGGCCTTATTATTCTGAAAAGAATGCTGGCTGCCCCTCCCTCCCTCCTCTCTCCCTCCCACTGCGTTGGCTAATTAATTTGGGCCTAAAGGAAGAAGCAAGCCCACCAACTTTTCTGATTAAAGTGTGAAGCCAATATACTATGGGCCAAAAGTATCGTTGTTGGACCAGGTAACCCAACCCATTTTCTGATCCGCACATTATATAGGGAAAAAAGGTAAAATACCCGAGCGGAACACAAACTTGGTAGGAAATGTCATCTGAGCCCTTAGTAATTGGTTCACGTCACATCCAAATTCCAATAACTCACATTAAACTGCTTGCATTGCACACTAATAAGGATTTTCTTGTTATATACCTATTATGAATCAATTTTGTTGCAATTAGTTCAGCGGAAATTCAACACAATGAACCATGCTTGGAATTATTCTCGACCCGGAACCAATCCTATACAACCGGACAACTTCTTACCGGGTTAAATTCCTTGGGATCAGAATCTTATCAACTCAACACAACCGTGCTAGATGATAGTATCTGGCGAGAAGTTTCGTTGAAGCCGACTGACTGCTTGAAAATATCTTGGAGAAAAGTATAGTCAACTGGCAGCAGCAGGAAGCAATACAATGAGCCGACTGAAACACGGAGCAGGATGAGCCGCGAGCGAAGGAAGCATCAAGTCGTGTAGGGAAAGGCTTCCGTTCTCTTTCGGCCTATCCCGCACGCAAGTGCGTGCCGCCTGTACATGTTGCGTTGCGTTCCGTGGCGTGTGCAATGCCCCTGCCGTCGCGATCCGGTCGACGATCCGGTCGGTTGTCGTCGTCCCAGCGATGGGCATTAGTAGCACTAATCGATCGTATGCATGCATGCCAAGAGTTATTACTCTGGATGCAGTGAGCTAGTGAAGCCGTCCGTTCACTAATCATTGCGTCATTTGATTATTGTATTGAGCAGAATAAATGATGACAAGGAAGCTGTGGTTCAGGGAAGAGTAAAGAGCACAGAACGTGCTCCTACCCCCCGGCTTGTTCTGCTCTGCACGAAAGGGATACCGGAATCGTGTTCCCTTGTCCTCCGAGGAATCACGCCGGAGGATCATCCCGCGGGATGTGAATTGAAGTGATTTCTGTACTTACTACTCGCAAAGCACCAGCACCACACGCAGGACGCATGGCTAACAGGCTGCCTCACCACGAGTCCAAATGGGAGACGACCACTGTCCCGGCACGTAGTACGGTGCGGCCGTTCCGTCGGTTGGCACGACACGGTCGCACAGTGGAATTAATTTTGACACACGTGTACCGAAAATAAAAAAGGCAGAAGCTTCCAGTCTGTCTGTACAGCGTTGGCGGCAGCGGCGGGTGACATGTGTGCCGACGCGATCCATTCCCCCTTCCCGAGTCCCGACGGGTTTCAATTCGCTGCACCGGCCGGCCTCAGCGACGCCGCTGACCTCACGCCCGCGAAAGCCCCCGTCCGCGGGTGTGGCCGCGCCGCGCGCGCCACGGCACCACCAGCTGCTGCCCCCGGGTCCCGGGAAACGGCGGGAAACAGTGGCCAAATCGCCCCGGCTGACGTCCCCGGAAGCCGCCGCGTCACGGGAGAAGAGAAACACCCGACGGCCCCGATCGCGCGCGGGTGCCCGTCGCGGTCGCGGTCGGACGGTCGGCCAAGGTTGCCGAGCCCGCCATTTTGACCGCGCGGGGCGCCTGGTGGTGGGTGGCGCGCGCTAGCCGACGAGCGGTAGAAACGGAGCCCCGCCCCCCCCACCGTTCGCTATCGCCCCACGCGCGCGCGCGCGCTGCCCAACTGCCATTCCCGACTCGTGCTCCTCCTTCCTTGCGTGCTTCCTCCTCCCTCCGTCTCCCGCGCCGCGCGGGTGTATTTTTATACCGCCCTCCTCCTCCTCAGCCTCTACCCATTCCTTCCGCTCGCCTCACGAGAGCCAAGTAGTAGAACAAGCGCATCGCTCGACACGTAGCGAGCGCGATTAGTTTTAGTTCATAGGAGTACTCCTACTACTAGCACTTTGCAAGCAAAGCGTTTCATTCGTTCGTATTCGTATTAATTAAGCGGCTAAAGATAGTGTCGGATTGTTTCCCCCCGCCCTTCCGGAAGCCAGCGATGGAGGTGTGCTGCTGCTCGACCTCGTCGTCGGTCCTCGCGGCGGGGGGCCGCGGCGGGGGCGCCGCACGGAGGCTCGCCGCGCCGGCGCGGTGGGGCGCGGCGGGGTTCGGGACGAGGGCCGTGGTGCTGGCGCACCCGCTCCCGCGCCCGGCGGCTGCGGCGAGGCCGGCCACGCGGCGGGCGCGGAGGGGCGTGATCAGGGCGGTGTTCGAGCGCTTCACGGAGCGGGCCGTCAAGGCGGTCGTGCTGTCGCAGCGGGAGGCCAGGGGGCTCGGGGAGGCCGCCGTGGCGCCGCGCCACCTCTTCCTCGGCCTCGTCGCCGAGGACCGGTCCTCCGCCGGCTACCTCTCGTCGGGGATCGGCATCGAGCGCGCGCGGGAGGGGTGCCGCGGCATCGCCGCCAGGGACGACGACGCGCCGGCGAAGGCGCCGCCGTCCAAGGCCGGATCGGGGGGACTCGACACCGACGTGCCCTTCTCCGCGGCCAGCAAGCAGGTCTTCGAGGTCGCCGTCGTGCTCTCCAAGAACATGGGATGCAGCTTCATCTCGCCCGAGCACCTCGCCATCGCGATCTTCACCCTCGACGATCCCACCACCAACAACCTCCTCAGGAGGTAAATAATATCGTTGATGATTATTGATTAATATTGTCCCATCATTGATTAATATTGTTGGCTGTCGCAGTTTGGGAGCGGATCCGAGTCAACTTGCATCAGTTGCGGTAGATCGTCTCCAAGCAGAGCTTGCGAAAGATGGAAGAGATCCTGCCGGAGCATCATCTTTCAAAATCCCAGAGAAGGCTCCTGCAGCAGCTGGAAGATCTGCTTTCTCCCAATCCTTGACTACAAAGAAAGGTTAGGAGCCAACAGTTTCATCAAAGCTGACACTCATGTTTGTTCCACCATAGGCCGAGTGATCTCATTGCACACTTGCATTGTTTATCTTTTGCAGAGAAGGGTGCACTAGATCAGTTTTGTTTTGACTTGACCACACAAGCTAGTGGAGGTTTCATCGATCCTATTATTGGCCGTGAAGAGGAGATTGAAAGAGTGGTTCAGATAATATGCCGACGGACCAAGAACAATCCTATTCTTTTGGGTGAGGCAGGAGTTGGCAAAACTGCAATTGCTGAGGGACTGGCTCTTCGAATTGCAAATGGCGATGTCCCCATTTATCTTGTGGTAAGCTTGACGTGCCATTGATGGGTATCAAGTTATGCATTTGCAATCCATTTTTCAGGTAAGTGGTATTCATCTTCAAATTATTTGCAGGCAAAGCGCATACTGTCACTGGATGTTGGTCTACTTATCGCTGGTGCAAAAGAGAGGGGTGAATTGGAGTCTAGGGTTACTAATATAATTCGTGAAGTCCGGGAAGCAGGTTAGTAATGCAATTTGAAAGATTGTCATATATGAAGCGGCATATATAAATGTTTTCAGATTTCAAGCTTCTGCATCTGGTCATGAATATTAAAAGTCATAAAAAAACTACGCAGGCGACGTTATTCTTTTTATTGACGAGGTTCACAATCTTATTGGATCTGGAACCATTGGGAAGGGTAAGGGTTCTAGCCTTGATATTGGCAACTTGCTGAAACCCGCGCTTGCTAGAGGTGAACTGCAGGTATTAGATTCATCTGATTTCTTAGTGCTACAATTCTATGTAGAAAAGATCATACCGACATTACATTTCCCATCTTATGGATGATATTTGTTTGTATTTCTAGTGCATTGCAGCAACAACTCTAGATGAACACCGAATGCATTTTGAGAAGGATAAGGCTTTGGCCCGCCGCTTTCAGCCAGTATTAGTAGCTGAGCCTAGTCAGGTATTTGGGGTTGTTTGTTATGAAAGTCAGGTAGTTTTCCAGGTAAATTTCTCAACCATTTTTAAACATACTGCAGGAAGATGCTGTGAAGATATTGCTCGGTCTTCGTGAGAAATACGAAACTTACCACAAATGCAAATTCACATTAGAAGCCATCAATGCAGCAGTTTATCTGTCAGCAAGATATATCCCTGACAGACAGCTTCCTGATAAGGCTATTGATCTAATTGATGAGGCTGGAAGTAGAGCTCGGATGGAGTCATTTAACAGGAAGAAGGAAGGGCAGTCTTCAATTCTCTTGAAGTCACCAGATGAGTATTGGCAAGAGATAAGAGCTGCACAGGCCATGCATGAAGTGGTAATGGAACATCTTCACTTCTTATGCGATTCAACTTTTTGGTGCATCTAGCAAGAAAATATCTAATATTTGATTGGCCGTCATTAATCAGGTGTTATCTAACAAGGCAAAATATTCTCCAAATGCGAATGATCAAGAGACTGGTAATGCTGATGTGGAAGCACCATATGAAGACAATAGAGGGTCAACATCAACCTCATCACTTTCAGCTGATGAGTAAGTTGTCTGTCAACATGTCGTAAAGGATAATATTTGTTTCCTACATGCGTATCTGCTAACTGAGGAACATTTCAAAATGCAGGCCAATTGTAGTTGGGACAGAGGAAATCGCAAGAGTTGCCTCATTATGGTCAGGGATACCAGTTCAGCAGTTGACTGCTGATGATAAGAAGCTTCTAGTAGGACTAGATGATGAGCTCAGGAGACGGGTCATTGGCCAAGATGACGCAGTTGTGGCCATATCTCGTGCAGTGAAGAGATCGCGTGTTGGCCTTAGTGACCCTGACAGACCTATTGCTACACTGCTTTTCTGTGGTCCAACAGGCGTTGGTAAAACAGAGCTTACCAAGGCTCTAGCAGCAAGTTATTTTGGATCAGTAAGTCAATCATATTCTGATCGTTGTGTTAATATTTCCACAATGTTTTATGTCTGATTGATAGAACGTGGCCTGACAGGATGTTTTATTTTGTTTTTCGATAGGAATCTGATATGCTTAGATTAGACATGAGCGAGTATATGGAGAGGCACACTGTGAGCAAGCTGATCGGCTCTCCTCCAGGGTACATTGGATATGGTGAAACTGGTACTTTGACAGAAGCGGTCAGGAGGAAACCATTTACTGTGGTTTTGTTGGATGAGATAGAGAAAGCCCACCCTGATATTTTCAACATCCTTCTCCAAATCTTTGAGGATGGACATTTGACAGACTCACAGGTAATGCATCAGTGAAACCCGCTACATGCAACAGTTGACTTTAAACAGTACAATTGCTGAACTGAGATTAAACCTGTTCCCTTGCACTGATAATGAAATGGCCAGAATTTAGTACTTCTAAGTTCTACTACCACATTTTATTTAAAGTAGAAGCCCTTCAAGGTGGCATTTGAGATATGCTTGTTGAAATTAAATATCAAAGAAATTTATAAATCAAGGTGTTAACATATACTCCCTCCGTCCCCAAAAGAGTGTCGTCGTGGGTTTTCGTGCCACAAGTTTGACCGGATTTGTAGAAAATACGTGCAACATTTGTGTCTCGAAATAAATTTTATAAAAAACTAGATTCAAATATCTATCTAATGATATTAATCTTGTATCATAAATATTAATATATATATTTATATATTTAGTCAAAGTTGTTTCTCGAGAATTGAAAACGACACACTTTTGGGGACGGAGGGAGTACTTGCTATCACATATGTTTAGGAAGGAACTTAAACAGTTCTAAGCCTTTCATGAAATAAGATATCAGAGTCAAGATATCACACTAGGCCAGATCACACTAGGCCAGATGCTAAATTACACCAGCTCTTGCATATTTTTAAGACACAATGTAAGTAGTTTAACTTACACCGAATATATTTTTATTTACACTGGAACTTTGTATGGACTGCAGGGCCGCAGGGTTTCCTTCAAGAATACATTGATTGTGATGACTTCAAATGTTGGTTCTACATCAATTTCAAAGGGAAGACAGAGCATAGGTTTCTTGAAGGAAGATACCGAGTCAAGCTCATATGTTGCAATGAAATCCCTAGTAATGGAGGAGCTGAAGGCGTTTTTCCGACCAGAGTTACTCAACAGAATTGATGAGATGGTCATGTTCCGTCCTCTAGAGAAGACTCAGGTCTGTTTCTTTTACATTTTGCACTGAGGTGGTTTTACTGAGAATCCGTAAACTTTCTTTCTATGACATTAGCCTAAATTAGATTAAAATCCGTAGTTGATGTATGTAACTACTGTGTTGACCATACAGCACATGAGACGTCAGTGGTAATCCTCCCCTTGACATGCATTTGCAGATGCTGGCCATTCTTGATATCATCCTGAAGGAAGTGAAGGGTAGGCTTTTGGCCCTTGGGATAGGCTTAGAAGTGTCTGATGCCATGAAAGACCTGATCTGCCGAGAGGGATATGACAAGAGCTACGGTGCCCGGCCGCTGCGGAGGGCTGTCACCCACATGATTGAGGATGCCATCAGCGAGGCGATTCTTTTCGGTGAATTCAAGCCCGGTGACACGGTACTGATGGACATTGATGACGAGGGGAAGCCGTGCATGAGCCATCTGGACCAACAGATCGTCCAGGTCATTAACACAACACGGGCATTCTGAAGTTCTGCACCGGATGCCCTTTTGTTGTGATTCCAGATTTCTAGTATAATAGTAGAGAGTAGAGGTCTAATTTTTTATTCTTTCAAGCGTCGAGATTAATAATTCTTTCATACGTAGACAGAGTATTCCATATGTACATATCAGTAAGATAGGGGAATTTGGGCAGACACTGATGTTGTTCCAAGATTTTATATCCAACTGTATATTGCCGAATAGGTAATATATACCACTCTGAAATTGTGAATTTTGCCTTAAGTTAATTTTTCATGACTGCTATTTCCTCTCTTGGCTGCTAATGCTTAGCTTTGAAATCGCCTGATGAATTTTGGACATTCTGGTGTTTGTTCTTCGCGGAAGTTACTTGTTTGGCAGATGTCACTACCTGACTACCACGGTCACAAATTTGTCCCCGAACTAATCCTTGTACATGATCTCGAATGTCACTACCTGACTACCACGGTCACAAATTTGTCCCCAAACTAATCCTTGTACATGCTGTCCCCAAACTAATCCTTGTACACGAATCTCGAATTCTCACGTGGGTAATTCTAATGACGTAGTTGTAGCTCAACGCTGGACAGCACACTTGCAATTTGGCGACTTGGTGTCGACCTCAATTTGATACCGATACCAGTACTTATCTTCTACCTCAGCCTCCTCTTAAAAAACCACCACTGTAATCTGTTTCTAGGGACGCGTTGACACATACATCACTCGCATGCTATGCATCTTCTCTACCGCCCCATCCCCATGCGATTCACAATCCACAGGCAAGCCATTGCTCCCAGGCCATCCTCGGCAGCCTGCAAAAGGGAATATATATTTCATTCCTTGATCGCTTCACTACATACTCCAGCGCATAACCATTGACAGCGACCACACTATTTGAACGAAGTGACGCGCAACCTATATTGCACGTTTCAAGGATCACATAGCGCACCTTGGTTCCCAGAGTTTTTTTTTTTTGAGAACTGGTTCCCAGATAATTGATCACTGTACGCAATGCCAGTTTAAGTTTCAATACAGTGCACTTAAATATCTGCTATCCAAAATTCAATACGATTGACGCAAACCGATCGACAAAAAATAATTAACTACAAAAACATAACTAAAATCTTGCTTAATATTAAGGCTTATTATGAAAACAGAGATGGCGTCGCTTTCAAACCCTATGCAATTCAGAAAAGAACGAGCAGTTGATAATTGTCACTTCATTTTGCCTGCACGAGCTCAGGATCCCTAACAGATTCACACATAAAGAGATCAGGTCCAGGAAAACAAGAGACGGAAACCATGAAGTTCTAGTGCAGTAATAGCAAACCTTTTAATTTGATCGAGTATGAGTAATCTGGGTCCAGGGGGGATCTGCACATCTCTTAGAGCACTAAAGCAACAGGGAAGAGTATCAATATGTAGACTACAAATATTTCCGATCCTCATAAGACTACAATCAGAAGAACTATGTACCTGTCAGTAAGGAGCGGTAATGTTTGATCAGTAAGGAGACCCTTCTTGAAATTCTTCTCATACTTTTGAAGACCCAGTTTGTTCAGCATGCTTCTTGTCTGAGAGTAGTATGGATCTTCTCCACCCTGTTGCTTCGAGAATTTCTGCCCAATCTACATCCAGTACAGCCAAATGGAGAATTACTATACAGCATAATGATACTGATTAGTTGGTGATAGTCATTAGACTAGTAATTTCACCAAAACTAAAATATAACACAATCAAAAACATATGCAGGTTTTAAAGTTGTTCAAATAATTATGTAAGCAAAGAAAACTCTGCAGAAAGGACCATTATATTCAACTAAACCATAATTGTTTCATCAGCATACTAATATTATCTAAATACATTTCAGGAATTCAATCTCTTAACACTATCAAGAACCCATCAAGCTTCTTTTCCTGCCCAAGATGTTTCCAATTTGTTTTCTCAGAATTGAAGGACTAGTTTGCACATATGCCTAGTTGTGTATGTTCATGTAGATGTAGCAGACATATTCAAGGCAAAGCTTGTAGAAGTAACAATACACAGTAATGTGCAAGCCCCATGTTACCAGATAACCTTTCAATTTTCATGCAAGCCATATACTAACAAACAATATTGGAATACAAAGTAAAATTCATTCAAGTAAATTTTCTAATTAAGCATGGCAAAACCAGAAAGACCTGAAAGCAAGGGAGAAAACTTGAATTTGCTAAAGTGCCTCAATATAATTAAAAAAAAGCGACCATATTCACAAGCTCAACCTTGATCCTCTTAAAGCAGGCTTGGCAAGAAAATTGGCAAAATATAAAATCCAGTAATATCAAGTGTTGCAAGTAAAGCAGCTCCCAATTGTATTAATTGTACTTACCATGAAAAAGCCACCTTGAAATACTGCAAAAGCAGCACCAGTCGTAATTGCATTTAGAGCTGGATTAGGAGTTCCCATTCCGCTCACTATGGAGAAAAGGGCGCCCGAACCAAAAGCAGCTGCCATGCTGTACAAACAACATATTATTAAACACAAAGGAACAAATATTTATTATTAACCAGATTTTTTCCCAAAGCAAATCATTAGCTAGATTTGCATCAAGAAACCAAAGTTTCACCCAATGATAATAAGCGAAAGAAATGTTAGAATTATAAGCTTCCATTCAGATACAAAGGTGTTAAAATGCAAATAATAATTGTTTTCACATCTTAAAGTCAGTGAGATCAAATCAACCATCACATTGAGTACTAACACTTCTTGAAGTGTATGAAAACAAAATGAAATTATGATCACCTGCCCTGGATGTCCTCTTTCCCTCGTATCCTTCTCATGACACAAGATATACCTGCATTCGCGCCAGTCATGACTGCAAAATTTCGAGCTTGCACCAAGGGTCCACCAGCTAAAGCCTATTAATCAGTATCATGTTAATCTTGATGCGTAAAATAATTTGATGGAACTCATCAGAAAAAATCAACATGGACTTCATTCGCAGCCAACATTTACCATGTTATGAACCAGACAACACTCAAACTGGTTTCATGATCATACAAGCAGGGATGGGGCTGGGATTGGAAGATTAGGAGGGCCAGCTAAGTTAATTCGTGTAACTAAAAATTAAACATGCATCTAATTTCTTTTCTTCATCTACAGACCTACAGTAGCATAAGAGAAGTCATGGTCCCTGTCAGCCACCCTACTGGCTGTGTCCCTACATATCTTTATCTTTACCTATGATTCTTGGCCAATACCGAGGCCAAAGAAGCTGGCCACGTCGCCAGCTTTTCACAGCCGTTGGATCAGCCACACTAACGGCTCTGATCGACCAAGCAACAAACATTTTGCTAAGAGGTCCTTTCATTTAGCAAAAATTAAACCTTCGGTCCACGGATTTTTACAGATGACCCCTAAACTTTCAGAAATATATGTTTTCGTTCCACAATTTTCAAATACGTTCTTGAACTTCACAACAATCTACTGAGGAGCCCCATAATCCACGGATTTTTACAGATAAGCCCCTTAACTTTTAGAAAATATGCCTGCAGACCATAATTTTTTAAAAAGATCTCAAACTTCAAAATAATCCACCAGAAAGTCCTAGAATTTTACGAATGACATCTGATTTACCACAAATAAGCAAAACACTCAAAACTTACTAAAACAATATTAAACTTTGCAACAACAACTCCTTACTCCACACTTTCATAAAGAAGACCCTACACTTAAAAAAACTAAATCCATAGTAAAAAAAAAGGTGTTACATTTACCATTAAATGATCCCATAGTTCACAATTTTTTACAAAAGGGTCGTAAACTTCTATGAAAATCTACTTCACATAAATTTGTACGATAATACCCCATAGTCCCAGCAGATTTGAATCTCACGTTCCATCACATACTAACCCCTAACTTTACTAAAATTAATATGTAACCTACCATTATGAAACCCTCTTCCAATAACTACCTCAACGCAACTCAAATCAACCAAGCAATGACTTCTTGCAAAAGACCCTTCTATTTATTTAAAATCGATTCCGCGGTCCATATATTTTTAAATACCAGCCCCTAAAGTTTTGTAAAACACACCCTTCACGTACATGATTTTACACAAAAGGAACCACACTCTGAAACTGGCAGGTGTCAAGGTCTAATGAGCCGGGAGGCCCGTTAGGGTTAGGTTTAGGGATAAGATCGAGTCCTTGCATAGTGGTCAAGTAATCCTCTCTATTTAAAGAGAGGAGATGTATCAATCTAATCAAGCAAGAGATTAGAAGGAAAACCCTTCTCTCTTGCCGGCCGTGGGCGAAGCCCCGCGGCCGGCGTTCCCTACGCCCCTCCAACCCTAGCCGCCGCCACAACCCTAGGTGCGAACAGTACCCGCGGTACTGTAGCACCACGGGTACTGTAGCACACAACCCTAATTCCCACACAAATTAGCCTCAAATCCTCCAATCACCTTCCCCTCGCAACGCAATTCATAACAATCTGGTATCAGAGACCATGGTTGGATTCTACGCTGTCGTCGCACATCCCTGGGCTGCGTCGGCTCTGTTCTCCGCAGAGCCGCTGGGCCCTCCTCCGCTCCCTACGCCCTCTCACCCGAGGAGGTGACGCGGATGCTCCTCGACCACGGTGCTGCCATCCGCAGGATTCACGAGGAGTTGGCGCTGTTGCGCGAGCTCCTAACGGGCATGCTGCCGCTGCCGCGTGCGTCCCTTGCTGCCTCGTCGACGGCAGCACTCCCAACGCCGTCTACAGGACCATTCGCAATGGAGTCGACGGATAAGATGCTTACCCGACAGGTGTCCGCGGCAGTGCGGCTGCAGGCTGTAGCACGCGGCCTCCTGGCGCGCCGACGGGTGGGGCGGCTACTCGATCTGCAGCTGATTCAGCCCCGCACCCGTCGCAGTTCCTTCAGGCTGTTCATCGCCGCGCAAAGGCGACAACCACGACAGCACAACATCAGACGATGTTGTGGCTGCAGGCGGCGGCGCGCGGCTTCCTAGCACGACGGTGACTACAAAAGGCGCACAAGCAGATGCGGGATCGGGAGGCAGCCTTGGCGGCGGTCGCCTTCGCCTTCGATGCAAAGGGATGCGACCTCGACTCGCTTGATGGCTACCAGCAACTGTGCCGATCCGCTGTTGTGTCCAAGGGTGCGCATGGTGTCTTTCCCGTAGACGGCGTATTCCAACTCTGCGGAGACGATGGAAGGAGAGGTGTGTTGCTCCTTGTCACCAGCGGGGACGCGCTGCCTAGCGCCTTAGCTTTTCGTCTCCAACCACCGCGAAGACGTCTCTGTCGGTCTTCGTCGCGACTGCCTCCAGGTGGTTGTGCCCCTGCGCCTCTCGTTTAGATGGTCTCCATGGGATCCAGGTGGTTCTACACATGCAGACCGTCGTGCGAGTGGCGCCCATCGTTCGGGAGTCACCGAAATAAAAAAAAAAGTCGTAGCATTTTTCAGGTTAGGAATAATAAAATAAGCTGAGATGTAAAAGGCTTGTTTTGGAGTCGTAGGGTTGTGTGGCGTCGCGTCATCTTCAAGGTGACCATGTTGCAGCTCGAGGACGAGTTGCTCGGAAAAGGGCGGGGTAATGTCAAGTGTCAAGGTCTAATGGGCCGGGAGGCCCGTTAGGGTTAGGTTTAGGGATAAGATCGAGTCCTTGCTTAGGGGTCAAGTAATCCTCTCTATTTAAAGTGAGGAGATGTATCAATCTAATCAAGCAAGAGATTAGAAGGAAAACCCTTCTCTCTTGCCGGCCGTGGGCGAAGCCCCGCGGCCGGCGTTCCTTGCGCCCCTCCAACCCTAGTCGCCGCCACAATCCTGGTCGTGAACAGTACCCGTGGGTACTGTAGCGCTGCGGGTACCGTAGCTCACAACCCTAATTCCCTTGCGAATCAGCCCCAAATCCTCCAATCACCTTCCCCTTGCATCGCAGTTCATAACAGAAACAATCGTAACGAAGTGGTAAGCTTATATCGGCAATGACCATCGATTTTTCCAAAAACCAACACACACTGAATTTATTGAAAAAATTATGAACTTCTACAACAATCACTTCGTAGTCTATACATTTCTACGAAATGATCCTATGCTTTCAACAACTACTGACAAATAGAGTTGTAACTCCTCAATTAAAAAAAACGAATGAATGTAAGGTACTGGCCTTGCGCGGCAGAGCCGCGTTGTCTTTCTAGTAAGGCATAGAAGTGAACATTTCCTCTACTTCGATTTCAGAGTAGTTGTTGAACATGGATAATGGGTGATTCTTTAAGTATTGGGAACTTCATGTGATTCGTATTCAACTGTAGTTTTTTCATAACCATTTTGCTCCATTCAACTACAACTAATAAGCCTCCCAGAAATCCAGATTCACCGATCGCTACCCACTACCCCTAACCTATGAGAAACAGTAAATTGCAGCAGAGATTTCACTCTGTACGAGCCACTGTACTCAGTAGGTGATACTAATGGTAAACTGCTTCCTTCTGCGGACACACACTCTACATGGATTAGATAAATATGTCCGCAATTGCAGTTTTAGGATCAAATAGTCCAATTTTACAAAGAAATTACAAATCATCAAGATGAGATTGGTTGGGGGAACAACCTGGGCCTGCTTCAACGACGCCATGGCCTCCGGGCTGGCGTTGGGCGGCGGCTGCGGCATGGGGAACGGCGACCCTCCGTCGGCCGAAAGCGAGCCCATGAGCCCGCCCAGAGCCCCACCCTGCACCGCCCCCACGGCAGTGGTCACCGCGGCCTCGATGTGGATAGGCTGCTGCGCCATCCACGCGCGGAACCCGGCCTCAATCCCCTTCACGCGCGCGGTCCACTCCTCCAGAGGGTTGCTCCCGCCGCGCAATCCCCGCGCCATCGCCGCCGCCGACGGCGAGGCCTTCAACGCCACGGCCGAACCCTCGCCGTGCTTCCCGTCCGCCATCTCCTCGCGACGACTCACTCTCTCGACGTCTGCGCAAACGGCCACGCCTTATCCCCTCGGAATCTCTCTTAACCCCTCTAGGCGGCTAATCACAACGCGGGCCTCTCTTGTTACGGCCGGCCCATCTCTTCATTTGCTTTAGGCCCAACTAAACGAGAGCACATTGGTACCTCATTTGAATAGAGGGGGTATTTCTCCGAAATCTATATACATCTTATGATTGGATTGGAACTTCCGATTCTTTGAGATTCGTGTGGCGACTATCGACCACAGGATCGCCTTCTTCATCCTCTCGTCTCTTTTGTCTCTCTCACGCCGCCGCCTGGAGAAACTCATGACGCGAGAGCGCGTCGCACCGGACGGGCGGGAGATGGGCGGGGCCGCCGCCGGCGGTCCGCCGGCCACGGGTGGTGGTCGAGGCCGGCGAGTTAGGGTTAGGTTTTCGAGAGCCTCCAATGTTCGCCGGACCTAGAAGAAGGGAGAGGGGTCGGGGCCGTCGAGAGGACCGGCGGTGGTGGCGGTTCGCCGGCGGCGGAGGCGAGGGCGGCGTGGTAGCGCCGCCGGCCGGGCGAGCGGGGACAGCCGATGGGCTAGTGACCGGTGGCGGGGGCGTGTAGACAGTTCGGGTTAGGAAGGGTGGGGGTAGGGGCGGTGGTGGAGGGTGGGGGACGACGCGACGGCGGGGTAACCGCCGACCGGGGCGGAGGACGAGGCGGCAGGGGTGGTGGTGGAGGAGAAAGAAGGTGGGGGAAGAAGATGAGTAGTTAATGTGCCTAATGGGCTTTGTAGTTCGCATGTTTATCTACCTTTCTGAAAGGAGATAGGATTTCTCGGTATTTCTCACTCACAGTACGCTGATGACACCATAATTTTCCTAGCTTTAGAGGAACAATCAATGTTGTTTACTAAGTTCCTACTATATTGCTTTGAGAACATGTCTGGCCTGAAGATTAATTATCAAAAGAGTGAAGTGTTGGTGATAGGAGCATCTGTCGAAGAACAGAACAACGTGGCCGCAATGTTCAATTGTAACATAGGTCGGTTGTCGATGAAATACCTAGGAGTGATGATCAGTGATAGACACATGTCTAGCTACGATCTAGCCTGTGTTTACCAGAAGGTGGAAGAAAAATTACCAACCTGGCAGAGTGCAGGTTTGACCTCGGGTGGGAAAGCTATTCTTATTCAATCTTGTCTAAGTTCCATCCCCAATTATACTATGGGAGTGTATCTGCTTCAAGATGAAATTCACCAAAAGATGGATTCTGCCAGATCAAACTTCTTTTGGCATGGCCGGTTGAGAACTATTGGCCTCACCTAAAAGAGCGGGAGGACTAGGCTTTACTGATACTAGAGTGATGAATAAGTGTCTACTTGCTAAATGGATTTTCAAAATAGAGAGTGGTGAGGATAATATTTGTTGTAATTTACTTAGAAAGAAGTATTTGGGTGACAAAGGTTTCTTTAGCTAAAACAGTTGCTCCCAATTCTGGAAGAGTCTGCAAGATGTCAAAGATGATTGTTTTCTAGGCTTCAAGTATATTGTTGGAGAAGGTAGAAAGACTGCATGATGTATGCGTGGGAGAATGTCCCTTGAAAATTACCTTTCCTCATCTTTTTGAAATATGCCACCAGCAGGACTGGTCAGTTCAGGGAGTGTGTAACCAAGGAGGGTTGGCTCTAGCTTTTAGAAGGAATCCGAGAGATGGAGAAAATCTAGAGCTCGCTGAATTGTCAGATAGTGTGGCAAATGTTTCTCTTTCAGAGTGTTCAGACTCTAGTCAGGATCCTTCACAACCTCGTCCCTATACAATGAACTCACCTTCACAGTTTTTTCTAATAGTGGTTGCTATGCTTATGGAAAACCAAGATGCCTCTGAAAATTAGAATTTTCATTTGGCAAGAAATTAATGACAAGATCCAATTTGCTGAGCAACTGAAGAAAAGAAACCGGCATGGTCCCATTGAATGCAAACTGTGTGGTCTTCTAGAATCAACTAACCACATTTTCTTCCAATGTGTGTTAGCTAGTTTTTGTTGGTGTGTTGTCAGGGATGCCCTTGGATGGCCTTTCTCTCCCTCTTGCCCTAATGATGTCAACAACTTTTGTAGAGGTAGCTCTAATAGACAATCAAAATGAGTGTTGTACTTATTTGGGGGTGTTGCTTGGAGTTTGTGGATGATTCACAATGAGTTTGCGTTTCAAAATTTAGTTGTCTCTTCTCCTAATGTGGTAATTTTTTGGTCTATTACCTTTTTACAAAAATGGAAAATAACGAACAAGGAGACAGAGCAACAATGGATAGACATGGTGACACAAAGGTTGACTCTTCAACTATCATCATTAAGGCTCCGGCACCTCTTTTAGGAGCTGATCGAGGATGAAGACCTTTTTCTTTCACTGGGGTAGCTTATGTTAGTTGTTTTGGTGCTGGTTGTATCTCTTTGACTAATGTGACACTGTTTCTTTTGTGTATCTAGTCCCGCTTTCTAGGGTTTTAGAGGGAGGTTCTTAGAGTGAATTGCTTTCCTTCGGTGGTTAGCTAGAAAACTTGCTATCTGTAAAACTGGTAACCCCAGTGTTATTTTAGCTTTAATCAAAGCTGGGCCTCTTGGCCTTAAAAAAACGAGAGCACATTGCTTGTCGAACTGACATCTACTCTTCATGTGCAGTTGTGCACAAAGTAGACTGCTGATTTTATTCTTTATGTTCCAATGTTACCTACGTCGCATAGTTTATGTCCTCAAATAACAACATTTTAACTAACAGAACTTCTTTATTAAATTTCACCATTTCCCTTTCAAGCTTTTGTTTCTTGTTCTTCAGAGAACATGTTTCACATGGTACTGCTAATTGTTTGGCCTGTGTTATTCCCCTTTTACGATTCCTTATATTCAAGGGGAATTTAGTTGAATGGCAAACTAAAGCTTAAATTGGTGCTTTATTTAGTAAAAAATGACAGAAGTTGTTTCAAACTTATCTTTTTTGAGTAATTATTTGGGCAAAGTGGGTTATTTACTTGGAATCCCAAGTGGCCATACCAAAATTGTTAACACCAAAGACCTTCGGCCACCAGAGATTGTGGTCGAATCATTTGCCCATGGAATTTGGCCATGCTTAATTGAAAGATGTCAAATTCTAAATTGAGTGACATGTAACTCGCTTGCACTTTGAGAAAAGAAAAACGAAGAAGTTGATGAGCCGCAATGGAACTCTAAAGACTCCGAAGCGTTGTTCAGCCCACTTCATACATCAATGAAATTTTGCTTGGGCCAAGAGGGGCCATGTCCCCCCAACATATGGCATGTCTATGCTCGAGACCACGATCCCGACCAGTGGAAACCGACCTTGAAAACCCACCTCAACACCCAACAGGCCGAGACCCAACACCCCCAACTATAAAGGCATGTTCTCATCCCCTTATCGCCTACCACTCTCCCCACTGTCAGTCCCACAACGGCACAACCTCATCCATGGTGTTGCGAAATATCGGTTCATAGTGACAACTGCTGCAGTTAGTAATATTTATTTTTCAAAAAATTGATTCTATCAATTTATTTTTTCCTATTCAATATATTATTTGTCTATTATTTGAACTGAATATAGCTTGAAATGGATTGTGCATCGTTGTTTCTTTCTTTTTCTTTTTTTTCACTCGATGCTCATATATATGCATTTGTATTTTATTTTCTTACAGTTTTTAACATGGATGGAATTGTACAAAACTTGAATTCATAGCGGAACACGTCTCAGCCATAATAACAAGAAGGAGGAGTTGGTTTCGTTATATGGGTTGGCCCACTAAGTAGATTGTTCTTGGTTATTCTCGTGCCATCGTGCGTGTGCATGTGCGTATGACATTACTTTCCAATAATTTTGCATCATTTCCTTCATATATATATATGTGCACTTGCAGCATCATTGTGGATATACAACTTTGTGGAGTGCTACCATGATGGTACTTCAATACGAGCAGTGGCAAATCTAGGGGCGAGGGCTCTTGCCCCCCACCCCTGTTGGAAATATGCCCTAGAGTCAACTGGATTTGATCCACTAGTGAGCTCAGATGGATTTGATCCATTATGGTGTAAAAGTCCTAATGGGCCACAAATGTTGTAAAGCCCATTAGTATTGGAAGGGGTACACCATCTATTAGTCTCGTATTGCTAATGGAGGATGGTGTGGGGGGTTTTCCTCCCAATAAATATGGACCACACCCCTCCTGAAAAGACACAACTTTCTCAAGTAGCAGCCGCGCTGCCAACGCTCCCTCCTCGTCGCACTCGCGGACCTAGCAGTCCGGCGTGCGTCGCTTCCTTCTCCGTACGTGTGGATACCTTGGAGGTGCTACATCTGGAGCACTTGGATCGGACGAGCCGCACGTGCAAGTCAAGAAGGACGTGAGCAACCGCACCGCTCGCTACCCTCGACGCGTTCGTCTACATCGAGACGGTTCCGCTGCATCTGCGCGTCTAGTGGTAATCCCGTGATCTCTGACAACAGCAGTTCCTGTTTTGCGGGGAAAATTTTGTTTTGCGCTAGCGTAGCCACCCCGTTTCCCTTCAGTGGTACCAGAGCCATAGCTGCTAAGTTTTAGATTCGGGATGTGTGCATATAGAGATATGCAGATGTAGATCAAAGTTTTGACCGACTTCGTGTTCTTGACGTGATGGTCGTGTAACGAATTACTCCTACCGGTCGGAATTCCGCCATCGGAGTTAAGTGATACACGTAAACCCAGTCACAACGAGAAGAAGATCAATTGGATTGGTCGAATCGAAGCTAGGTCAAGTGCCAAGCGCATGGGATGCGTGGCGGTGGCAGATTGGATCTCTACCGGCCGGAAAAACCGTAAAATATATCTTGTTCGGTAAAACAGTCATAACTTTTCGTGGTTAACTCGGATGAAGACGTTTTCTATACGAAAATTGATCTACAGAAAATTTTACACATGTGATAAACCAGCTTTGCTGGTCACGGCGAAATTAGTTTTGCCAAATTCGGCTTGCAAGATGGGTTTTCGGGCGTTTTAAGTTTGGACGTCGGAATTGCGATAATCTGTTTTGCAGGTTTTGTAATCGGTATGGCCTATATGTGTATGTGATGCATGTGTGTAATTTTTTCGTGACCTGCATGTCACGCATAAGGCAATACGGCTGGAGCCACATGTATTGTCAAAATTAATGTAATGGTCTGCGTACCAAATTTGTGATGATCTAATACGCGATTGTGTAACTTTCATTACTAGCACGCGTTAGATAGTTCTTGGAGGACTCATCACATGGAGGATGGCACACACAGATCATGGAGATGGAGATCAACATGATGTACAGGTCAATGGAGATGGAGATCATCATGCGACAATAGGCCATACCGTGTTACAACTGTGTGAATGTCGTTCTTACCGTTCTACTTTTACATTGGACAATGTTATTTTCTTGCGTGTGATGTTACGAGTAGAACGATCCCTTTGGAATTTTAAGTTAACATGCCCTCCCAACACTTGACACCGTCCCACGTCTCGTACAATTAGTGGTGGGTCTATGAAATTAGGGTGCCACTAGTTTTCCTTGACTAGACGGGTTTGTATCAGATACTTACGCGCATAAGTGTTGGTTTGCTTATCAAAGTCATCTTAACGGTTAAGGATTTTGGGGCATAAAGGTTGGGAGCCTAGACATAGAGATGTCACCCAACAACAGAAGTCATATGTGATATGATTAGCAAAGAGTTGCTTACCGATCTACCTTGTTTACTAGCGGTGATGCAAAAGCTCACTAGTAGACTTGTTAGTTGTGGATTCTGAATCACTAAGTATCAATGTGGGGATATTGATTTTAGTGGGAGTAAATTCTTTTATTTTACTCTGTCATGGATATATTGTCTTAGTGTTTTGCATTTATTATTTTGTTGTAGATTAAAGGCACCTAGCAACACCACATCGTTTACCTTGCATTCGGTCCTTGAGAAGGACAAGTTGACTGAAACAAACTTTACGAATTGGATTCGTAATGTGAGAATTGTTCTCAGAGCTGAGAAAAGGGAAGGAGTTCTAGGCACCCCCTTACCAATAGATGATAACGTTAAGAAAAGCACAGGCAGTAGTCATGTGATGGCGATCCAAAACAAGCCGATATTTAAAAGGAAGGGCAATTCTTGGAAGAAGAAAGGTAAGGCCAAGGATAAGATCCTAATGCCAAACCAGGCGCCCAAGGCTAGTCCAGCTGGCAAGGCTGAATATTTTCATTGTAAGAAAATTGGTCACTGGAAAAGAAATTGTAAGTTGTACTTAGCTTCTATGAAAAGCAATGGAAGTAAGGGTACTTCCACTTTAGGTACACTTAATGTTTATGTTACATATATTTTCCTCGCTGATTCTTATACTAATTCTTGGGTATTTGATACCGGATCGGTTGCTCATATTTGCAACTCGATGCAAGGAATGATAAGAAGTAGAAGCGTGGAACGAGGAGAAGTTGATTTCCGCGTAGGCAATAATGCAAGAGTTGTTGCATTGAGCGTCGGAACGATGCAACTACACCTCCCGTCGGGATTTATTATGGAGTTGAATAATTGTTATTTTGTTCCTAGTTTGAGTCGAAACATTTTATCCCCTTCATGTTTGATGAAGGATGGTTATTCATTTGCGAGTGAAAACAATGGTTGTGTGATCTCTAAGGATAATATGTTTGTGGCTTGTGCATCCATTGTGAATGGCTTATTTGTTTTAAATCTTGATGATTCACCTATCTGTAACATAAGTGCTAAAAGGTCTCAACCTAATGATTTAAGTCCTACCTACATATGGCATTATCGTTTGGGTCACATCAGTGAAAAGCGCATGAAGAAGCTCCATAACGATGGACTTTTAACTTCGTTTGATTTTGAATCCTACGAGACATGTGAAGCTTGTTTGCTAGGCAAGATGACCAAGATGCCTTTATCAGGTTTTCCTGAGAGAGCCTCAGACTTACTGGAACTCATACATACGGATGTGTGCGGACCAATGAGTACGACGGCTAGAGGTGGATACCAATACTTCATAACGTTCACCGATGATTTAAGTAGATATGGTTATGTCTATTTAATGAAGCACAAGTCCGAAACTTTTGAAAAGTTCAAAGAATTTCGAGTGAAGTAGAAAATCAACGTGGCAAGAAAATCAAGACCTTGCATTCGATCGTGGAGGTGAGTATTTGAGCCATGAGTTTAGCAATCATCTAAAGAGTTGCGGAATTGTTCCACAACTTACGCCACCGGAACACCTCAAAGAAACGGTGTATCCGAGCAACATAATCGAACCTTGTTGGACATGGTCCGATCAATGATGAGCCGATCGGACCTACCATAGTCATTTTGGGGTTATGCTCTAGAAACCGCAGCCTTTCACTTTAAATAGGGTACCTTCTAAGTTTGTAGTTAAGACACCATATGAGATGTGGACCGGTAAGACTCCCGCTTGTCTTTTCTGAAAATTTGGGGTTGTGAGGTTTATGTGAAGAAACTTCAATCAGATAAATTAACACCTAAATCGGACAAGTGCATATTCGTGGGATATCCAAAGGAAACCTTGGGATATTATTTCTACAACCGGTCAGAAGGCAAAGTGTTTGTCGCTCGGAACGACGTTTTCTTAGAGAAAAAGTTTCTTAAAAGAGAAAAATGTAGACAGAAGGTGTATCTTGAAGAAGTTCAAGATGAGCCGGTTGGGCAAGATTTCACAATTGATGCTAATGTAGCTGAACGAGTTGAGATGCCCGTGGCAAGAGAAGCACCATCACAACCACGAAGGTACGAAAGGGCACGTCGCGCAACTGATAAGCTCAATCTCATGATCGCGGGAGAGCGCGACATATTGTTGTTAGACAATGATGAACCTATGACATATGCGGAAGCAATGATGGACCCAGATTCCGAGAAATGGCAAAGTGCCATGAGATCCGAAATAGATTCCATGGATAACAATCAAGTTTGGAACTTGGTTGACCCGCCAGATGGTGTTAAACCCATAGAGTGCAAATGGATCTATAAGAAGAAGAGGGACATGGATGGAAATGTTCACATCCATAAAGCTCGACTTGTTGCAAAAGGTTTTCGACAAGTTCAAAGAGTTGACTACGACGAGACATTCTCACCCGTAGCAATGCTTAAATCTATTCGGATCATTCTAGCTATAGCTGCATATTTCGATTATGAGATATGGCAGATGGATGTCAAAGCAGCTTTCCTAAATGGAAATTTGACTGAGGATGTGTATATGACACAACATGAGGGATTTGTTGATCCAACCAATGCTGGAAAGGTGTGCAAACTTCAAAAATCCATTTATGGATTGAAGCAAGCATCTCGGAGTTGGAACCTTCGCTTTGATGAAGTGGTCAAAGGGTTTGGCTTCATTCAGAATGAAGAAGAGTCTTGTGTTTACAAGAAGGCAAGTGGGAGCTCTGTAGTATTTCTAATCTTATATGTGGATGACATATTACTGATTGGAAATGACATTCCTATGCTTGAGGCCGCTAAGACCTCATTAAAAAATAGTTTTTCTATGAAGGACTTAGGTGAGGCGGCATACATTTTGGGCATCAAAATCTATAGAGATAGATCAAAAAGGCTTATAGGATCAAGCCAAGACACTTACATTGATAAAGTGTTGAAAAGGTTCAACATGGAAGAGGCGAAGAAAGGGTTCTTGCCTATGTCACATGGCATACATCTTAGCAAGACTCAGTGTCCTTCGACAACTGATGAGCGGGAACGCATGAGTAGAATACCGTATGCTTCGGCCATCGGATCTATTATGTATGCAATGATATGTACACGTCCGGATATTTCGTATGCACACGGTGTTACAAGCGGATACCAATCGATCCAGGTGAGGGTCACTGGACAGCGGTTAAAAATGTTTTTAAGTACTTAAGAAGGACTAAATGCATGTTCCTAGTCTATGGTGGTGAGGAGGAGCTCGCTGTAATGGGTTACACCGATGCTAGTTTCCAAACTGACCAAGACGATTCAAAGTCACTATCAGGATACGTATTTACGATAAACGGTGGAGCTGTGAGCTGGAAGAGTTCCAAGCAGGAGACAGTGGCTGATTCTACAACAGAAGTCGAGTACATCGCGGCTTCGGAAGCTGCAAAGGAGGGTGTTTGGATAAGGAAGTTCCTTTCTGAACTTGGTGTGTTTCCGAGTGTCTCTAGCCCATTGGATCTTTATTGAGACAACAATGGGGCTATTGCGCAAGCAAAGGAGCCAAGGAACCACCAAAAGAATAAACATGTACTTGCGGAAATTTCATCGATACGAGAGATCGTTAGACGAGGTGATATCAAGATATGCAAAGTACACACGGATTTGAATGTTGCAGATCCTTTGACAAAACCCCTTCCACAGCCTAAGCATGAGGCGCACGTGAGAGCTATGAGTATTAGATATATTCTAGATTAGCTCAAGTGCAAGTGGAAGGATGTTAGAAATATGTCCTATAAGGAATCATAGAGATGATTATATTTCATTATATCCATGTCACTTGGTTCTTTTATTGAATATCCATGAAAGGCGACTTGTATTTGATTGGCAATTATGTGAATTGTTTGTGAAACTCTTTTACATGTATGGTTATTCAAAAGTTGTCCCTAGTATGAGTTAATGACTAGCACATGAATTAGTTGATGACTATGTTTCACAAGTCATGAACATGGAGATGTATAACTAATAATGTGGGCACATGTATGACATGGGGCTGGACTGACCCAATTGGAGACCTTGTTCTCTGTTTACACAACGTATACGCTATGTCCTTAGACTTGAGATTGTCGCATGTACTCAAGATGTGAATTGACCTACTTAGGGGCCATCAACCGCTACTCCGTAACTGGGTAGTCATAAAGGTGACTTTCGGGTTTGTCAGGAAGCATGCTGTGAGGCATGCTCAATCAAGATAGAATTTGCCCCTCTAATTGAGAGAGATATCTCTAGGCCCCTCGAGTGATCGGATCAAGAAATGCATGGCCGTGCTGGGTTAAGGGTTAACCCCCTTTTGATGATCCGAATCACAGTGTCGAGAAAGAGAGGTCAGCTTGGAGGTAGACCAAATATCGTGAGGCAAAGGGAATAGCATGTATGAATTGTTGTGATGGTTTGTCTGATAAGATCTTTACATATGCATAGGAGTCGACACGTCTTGCTAGAGGCCGCTATCAACTATTGATCGAGTAATGTACTCGGGTCAAGTCTATGTGTATGTGAACCTATAGGGTCACACACTTAAGGGGTTGGAAGCCGAATGAGGATGAATATACTTGCATAGTTGACTTTAGTGCAAGTGGGAGACTGTTGGAAATATGCCCTAGAGTCAACTGGATTTGATCCACTAGTGGGCTCGGATGGATTTGATCAATTATGGTGTAAAAGTCCTAATGGGCCACAAATGTTTTAAAGTCCATTAGTATTGGAAGGGGTACACCATCTATTAGTCCCGTATTGCTAATGGAGGATGGTGTGGGGGGTTTTCCTCCCAATAAATATGGACCACACCTCTCCTGAAAAGACACAACTTTCTCAAGTAGCAGCCGCGCTGCCAACGCTCCCTCCTCGTCGCACTCGCGGACCTAGCAGTCCGGCGTGCGTCGCTTCCTTCTCCGTACGTGTGGATACCTTGGAGGTGCTACATCTGGAGCACTTGGATCGGACGAGCCGCACGTGCAAGTCAAGAAGGACGTGAGCAACCGCACCGCTCGCTACCCTCGACGCGTTCGTCTACATCGAGACGGTTCCGCTGCATCTGCGCGTCTAGTGGTAATCCCGTGATCTCTGACAGCAGCAGTTCCTGTTTTGCGGGGAAAAATTTGTTTTGCGCTAGCGTAGCCACCCCGTTTCCCTTCACCCCCACCCTCACAAAAGACGAAGAAAATGATGAAGAAAGAACAGAAATGGACTTGAAAAAAAACCCCGTAACTCCCAATCTCAGCTCTACCGCTAGGTGTGGGGGCGCACATGAGTGACATATTAGAGAAGATCTGTCTCGACTCGATAAGAAGATATTAGTCAGCAAAGACATAGTCATTCGTGTGCTATCATTATTGTTTTGGGAGCAGCAAGATTCATAAGCGGTAGAGCGCTTGGTTGAGATCATGGACCATAGTGGACTAGTTGTTGGAGTGCTTTGGGCCATGCCATGGTTCTTTGCTCTTGAAGCCACCCAACACCGGTACAACAATGACGACACAATGTACTTCAGGTGTGGTCGTAATGAGCTTATTAGGCAGAAGAGAATTGACATCTTCATTGAAGTCGTTGTTCCCACGCCGTCGTCTGCGTCAACTATAAATTGTATCATCCTTGTTTTGGATAACCAGATAAAACACGACCGTTGGCGTTGGATACGTGCCAATGAATTTTGCACAATCACGCTACAAGTAGAGACACAACGGGTTGTGCGAAGCAACACAAAGCTTTTCGGACCAAATTGAACCACTTGAGGCTTTCCGGCTCAAATTGGACCACTCAAGGCCTGAACTTATTGCAGACCTTGTGAATGCATGAAATTTAGTTTTGATTCGGTAAAATTTTATATTTTAACGCCAGTTTTTATTTTTTTTTTGGCTGCATTTGCACCACTGACACTGCAAGCGACCGTACAGTTGCGAGCAAAAATCTAGGAAAAAGTCCTTTTGACCTCCCTCATCTATTACCAAAGTCTATCTTTCGTCCTTCATGTGCAAAACTGGATATTTGAAGTCCCTCAACTATCAAATTCGGTTATTTTTGTCCCTCGGCTGTTTTGGAGGGTGGTTTTCGCATGACGTTGCCGCAACTGGGTATATAAGGTCCCTCAACTATCAAATATGTTTATTTTTAGTCCCTCAACTATCAAATCTATTTACTTTTTCCTTGACTCTTTTGAAAAGTGATATTCGCATGACGTGGCGCTGGGTCAACATGCCAGGTACATGTGGAAAAGGGACCCATGTCACGTGGCTATCTTCTTCCCCTTTCTCATTCTTCCTTCCCTCTCCCTAACACTTCTTTCTCTCTATCTCCCCATCCCTATCCAAAACGGCAGAGCTCTAGGGTCGTCGATTCCAACGGCGACAAGCTCGTGCGGTGGAGAAAGACGAGAGAAACTACGACGGGCTCCTGTGATGGAACATGCAGAGCGATACGACACGAAGGGCTCGTGTGGTAGAGCAAGAGGAGAGAGAAAGAAGGAAGACATAGAGCACGTGGGACCCACCATCACATGTACCTAGCATGTGGGATTCATCATCGCATTATGCGAAAACCACCCTCTAAATAATTGAGGGACCTAAAATAAATAGATTTCATAGTTGAGGGACCTCATATATCTAGTTGCGGCTAAATCATGTGAAAACCACCTTCTAAAACAGCCAAGGGACCAAAAATAAACGGGTTTGATAGTTGAGGGACCTCATATACCCGGTTTTGCGGATGAGGGACCAAAATCAGACTTCAATGGTAAGGGACGTGAGAAGGACTTTTTCCAAAAATCTATCACCAGGCAGGGGCCTCTCCTGTTACGGGCTTACGGCCGGCCGTCTCTTCATTTCTTTTAGGCTACTAAACGAGCACTTGGGTGGCGGCGAGGCGCGGCGAACCATGGCGTGGCGTTGCCTGCGGGCGGCGACGGGGAAGCGGAGGTGGGACGCAACGCCGTCGTGGACGCCATTGTTCGCGGCGGAGCAGCGCGCAACGCTGGTGAACGTGAAGCTGAAGTGGGTCAAGGACCGGGCGCTCGACGCCGCGGTGTCGCGGGAGCGCCACCTCCGCACCGCCCACCACCTGCTCGACCTCGTGTCCTCCCGGCCTGGCCACCGCGTCTCGCGCTCAGACCTCCTCGCCGAGAGGTCCGTTCGGAGGCTTTGCGGCTCTGCATACTCAGCCATGGAATTCCTCGGCAGGTTCCATACCCTGTTCGCGCTGTCGCGCGGCGGCGTGTCGCTGACGGGCGCGGCGCTCGACCTGCGGCAGCGAGAGGTGGATTGTCTCTGCGCCACCGAGCACGACCTCGTCGCCCGCCTCCGGCGCCTCCTCATGCTCACCCTTCCCCGTTCGCTCCCGCTCCACACCATCGACCTCCTCCGTTGGGACCTCGGCCTGCCCAGCGATTATCAGGCCGCCATCCTCCGCCGCTACCCCGAGCACTTCGCCCTTGAGCAGCCTGAGGGCGACGAGCGCGTTTGGCTACGCCTCCTCTCCTGGGACGATCTTCTCGCCGTCCCAGAGCTTGAGAAGAGTGCTGACGGCGGCGACACCACCTGCCTCCCCTTCCCAGTGAGCTTCACAAGGGGATTTGGCCTGAGAAGTAAGTGCATGGACTGGCTGCGGGAGTGGCAGGCTCTGCCGTACACCAGCCCGTATGCTGACTCTTCGCACCTTGACCGTCGCACAGACGTGTCGGAGAAGCGGAATGTGGGAGTGTTCCATGAGCTGCTCCACCTCACTGTGGCAAAGAGGACGGAGCGTCAGAATGTGAGCAATATGAGGAAGTTGCTCGGCATGCCACAGAAGTTCACCAAGGTGTTCGAGCGCCACCCTGGCATTTTTTACCTCTCCAGGGTGCTTGGGACAGAGACGGTTGTTCTCAGGGAAGCTTACGGTGGTGGAAGCCAGCTGCTTGAGAAGCATGCTCATCCGCTTGTTGCTATCAGGGAAGAGTACTCCACCTTGTTGAGAGCAGCATTGCCACCAAGGACAAGGTGTAGAGAAAGGCATGGTGCTTTTGGCAAGCAGGATGAGGGATGTGCGGTGAGAGGTGATGAATTCAAACTCTCTGAGTGATTGCACTGTAACTGCATTTGATCTGAAGAGTACTCAAATGAAGCAAAGAGTGAGATGAAATGGTAGATGATTAAATCAAGTTGGACAATCACTGAAACTCATGCAACGGATGCTCTGCAATGAAATACAACAGTCAGCACTCAGCAGGTATATGCCCTAACTGCAGCCTCAAATTAACATAATGTTGTTAACAATTCATCTTTATGGATTTTCACTGCAAATAAAATGTGATGTGTTTATGCTAGCTAGTTTATCATCTCTGGATTTTGTAGTTTGTGACTGAGCTTAATTGTTGTAAAATTGTACTGCATTATTATTATGGACCAAGAAAATTAGAATTGGGATTCGTTTGACTCAACATAGCTTGTCTAACTGACATCTATTCTTCATGTGCCACAAATTAGACTTCTGATTTTGTTCTTCATGTCACCTATGTTGCATAAGTTATGTTCTCAAATAATAACATTTGAACTAACATAACTTCCTCTTTAAATTTTACCATTTCCCTTTCAAGTTTATATTTCTTATTCTAAAGAGGACTTATTTCACATGGTACAGCTAATTGTTTGGCTTGTGTTATTCCTTTTTTATGATTCTTTAAACTAAAGGGAAATTTAGTCGAATGCCAAACCAAAGGCTTAAGTTGGTGCTTTAGTAGAAAATGTCAGTCCAGAGGGTTCTTGTTTTTTTGAACATTGAGGGTTCATTGTTTCAAACTTATCTTTTTTGAGTAATACTTTTGGCCAAAGTCAGGGGTTGTTTGGTTGGAATTCCAAGTCACCATACCAAAATTGTTAACACCAAAGATATTTGGCCACCAGATTGTGTTCTAATCATTTGCCCATGGAATTTTGGCAGTACCTAATGTTAGATTGATCTCTTCACCAATGGGCCCAACGGCCCATTGGGCCCTTGACTCGCGTCCGGATCGGGGACGCCCAGCCCGTTAGAAGGCTGGTGGGCTCCTGTCACTTAGCACTATAACAGGGAGTGGAGGTCACAACTCCAGACACGAGGTTCGCCGCCGCCACAGTAGCCCCCCACTCCAAACCCTAGCTGACCGAGAGAGAGGTGTTGAAGCGATGGGATTCTCCACTATGCCACCACGAGACCTCCTCCGCCGCCGTCCTTGCACTGCACTGCGCGTCGCTGCCTAGTGCAGACCACCATCGACAAAACTAGGGACGAACGGGGGTTCGAGGTATGACATTCATAGTTTAATCCCACTCGATCTACTCCTAGTTGATCCGGCGATTCTATCACCTAATAGAAAGACTGTCGTGCTAGGTTGTAGATCTTGCTTGGGAAAGTAAAGGAACAAGAAATCGATCTCGAATCGACAAAGACAGAATTACCAAACCCTAACCCTAGATCTGAAAAGCAAAGGGCGAACAGGAGGGAGGACCTACCTGTGGGGCCTACCTCACCGTTGATGCCATCGCTGTTGTGCGGAAAAGGATCCGTTGCCGTGTGGGTCACAGACAGGAGCCGCCGCTCGACGTTCTCGTAAGCGCTCGGGAAGGGGCTCAGGGCGCCGCGGTGAAACCGCTCAACGGCGGCGTGTTCTCCCTTGTGGGGAATGCGCTCGCCGGTGAAGGGACTCCCGACGGCGCCGCCACCCACCTCTCCACTGGCCGCCATGGTTGGGTGGCTCTGGATCTCACATGGTGCTGGACTAGAGAAGAGAAGGGGAGGGGTAAAGAAAGAACATAGGAAAATAGAGCAGAGAGCCAGCCGCGGCCTAGTGCCGGGCTGCGCCGCCCCTTGCCGTCGCCGGTGGCTGCCGGCCACGACACTCCACCCGTCGCCGACGCTGCGCTGCGAAAGGGTGCGGGGAGAGAAAAGAAATGAGGGCTCGGTTCTGGGGGAAGCCAACGTCGTGGTTTTGATCGCCCGACGTGCGCGGTCGGCCGTCGGATCGTGATCTGCGGCGACGGACGACCAAGAGTAGCCGGGGTGCAGGTGGGTCGTTTTCGGCCCAGGTGGGGGTCGAGAGCGGGCCACTTCGGCGGCCTACCCGCTGGTTGTTGGGTTGCGAGCCCAAGCGGATGAGGGAAGCGCGACTATGGGTCGTATTCTCTCGCGGGCCGAGAGAACAATATCATTTGTGAATTGTTTTACTCAGTTTCAGAAGCATTTTTTGATGAATTTTGTATAGTATTGATGAATTTCATCTAGATTTTGATTTCTACTCAAATAGAACCAACGAGATATTTGTGTAGAGATTGAATTGTGATAGGAATGTTTCCGAATAGTATGTTTTTCATGAATTTTGTTCATGTTTTCCGCTACAAAAGTTTAAAGTGTTGCTCCTTTAATTTATTTTGAAGATTAAATTAAAGGGAAAAGTTGAGTAGAGAAAAATCATGTAAAAAGGAAAGATTATTCTGATGGAATATTGATTCAATTAAAAATTGTGACAAGTTTGTCAAGGTTTTAACCTCTATTCAACTTTGAACCAACGGGATAAATTGTTTAAAGAGTTAACCGGTGTAAAGAAAAGTTTAGAAGTGATTGCTTCTAAAAAGAAAGAAAAGTTTTCCGCTGCAAAGTGAAAGTTTCACCCTCTAATTAAATTGGAACCAACGGGAAAATTGTTAAAGTTTCTGATAAATTTTGCATCAAAGTGATAAATTCTTAGAGAATAAAGATCAAGAAATGTTGTTTTATTTCTTGTTTCTGTTGTACATTGATACTTATCTTTCAATTAAATTGGAACCAACGAGAAGATTTAATTGAAACAACAGTTTGAAAAGTTTTCCTTGTGGGTTATATCCATGTTAAAGTCAAAGTCAGCTTCCGCCGTATAAAGTTCAAGATAAAGTAACTTTGGTTTCGATTGCCAATTTTTATACAAAGTTTACTCAAATATGAATAAAGAGGATATTTTAGAAACTTTTGACAAGTATGGATTCTAAATATAAAGTTTCATGATGTTGTCATTTTCTGACCAACGTTGATGATGGCAATATTGTGATATGATGGATTAATTCTAATTCAGTCGATGGTGTTTTGGAATTAATATAGTTGAATGATGTTTTATTCCATTTTCTGCCCAACGGTGATATGGAATAGAACATAAAGTTCTAAAAGTTTCATAAGCTTAAAGTTTGGATTATTATTGAATATTTTCTGAGAGAAAAGATCTTTCTGCTTTCATTCATGAAAGCATTAAGAAAAGTGAGCTGAGCAATTGTGACTCAGGGTATGACAAAGAAAGAATGCCATAATATGAGGGACTATGTTCTCTTTAAAAGAATGGCTTCAAAAGTAAAGATTCTCGGATATTAATCCAAGAAAAGAGATAGATCATTGCGAGTCTTGAGAAATGTTGTTCATGTACTCTCTATGACGAGGAATTTATTTCCAGTTCATTCATCATGATAAAAGTTGCAATAATTTATATGCATGTTTAATTTGACTAATGTTGAATTAAGCATGTGTGTGTTACAGTTTATTCAGATTTATTTCTGAATTCGATGATTAAATGCGAGCCAATCCTGACTTGCATCTTCCTTTTCAGGAAATTACCTGAATAGAGAGGAAAGGTTGTGATACTCTTGCACGACGAGAAAAGTTCATGATAATACTCGCATGGTGGGAAAAGCTCTGAGAAAATAACCGCTTTATGGGCTAAAGTTGGCATAATGCTCATGTTAGACAACCCCACATGGCGGGAAATTTTTTGACAAAGGACTCATCCTGCATGGCGAGAGAAAGGTGTAACATCTCATGTGCTTATTGTGTATCCCATGGGAAAGAGAATTTGTGGAGTAGCTCTTGTGCTATCCTAATACTAATCGCACATATCGTACTATAGTCATTAAGCACTCTATGAGTTTAAAGAGAATAGAAAGTAATATGGGAACCTAAAGATAAAGAATGATATACAAGCTTGAGTTGCTTGAGTTTTCAAAAGCACTGATATAAAGGACTCTATTGAGTTCTTTAAGTGCAATGAGGAAAAGTGTACTCCCATATATGAGTTAAGTAACAACCTTGTTTTGTATGATATGATCATGCAGATAAAGGAAGTAATTGAAAGTTTTCTCCAAGGTTCCTCACTGGTAATAGTTCTGTTTCGAAATTGTAGCAAGAAAGTTCATGCCACATTTCAACGGGGTGAAAGATAAGAAAGGTGAAAATCCCCTATACTTCAGGAAAGTAATGCATTATATGCATTTAGAGTGTGATCTATAGAAAATAAATGTGATTGTCTGGGGGAGTACGACAGTCATAATAACGATACCCCTAAAGAAAAGACATAGCTAAAATCATGTACTTTTATAAGTAACAATATGACCAAAATGGTGAAAGAACAAACCCAAAATGAGAAGGTTTAAAGATACTCTATTAATCATAATATATGGTAAGATCTGGGGGAGCCATTTAGTTGGCCATCCGAATGAAAGAAAAGGCTGATATGGGGAGTCATTTTATTAGCAATTCAGATATAAAAAGGTTCTTTTATTTCTAATGAGACACATTGTCTTCTTGGAATACGAGAGTAATCAGGGGGAGCATGGTGGCTCGAGAGTTGACTTCGAGGAGAAGTGGGTATATATGCCCATATTTTTCTCGACACTCGTGGCAACAATATGGTATATGATATAGAACCTGTCCTTCAGGAGCCATTGAAACTCGTTGTTGTACACGGGGAGAGCTGCTGCAGCCCCATATGGTAGATGTACCAAAAGTTGAGGCACAAAATGCGCCAGAGGTTGAGGCCTCTAGTAGGTCTCAAAGAGCCAAAAGTCTGATGGTTGCAAAGTTTGTAATATAGAAAAGTTCACATTGAGGTTTATTCCATCTCATGTGTAAGAAATCATAAGAAGCGCTTGTTTGTTGAAATGAAACTGATGAATCTCGAGGAAGCTTGGGACTAAAGATGGGGATGGTTCGGATCGAACCAACGGTTCGCCGAACCGACCCAGAAAAAAACTCCAATCGGAGCCCTCCTCTGATCCATGAAGCAGCCAAGGTTCGACACCCTCGACCCCAAGGTCTAGGGGTTCGATCCACCTCCTGGTCACTTCGTTACCTCGCACCATGGAACTCTGGAAGAGTAGAGGTAGTCAACGCCAGGAGAGACTGGCGAAGGAAGGACGTCGCGCCGGCCTGCACGACAGGGTCGGAGGGTGGACGCCGTTCAGCGGGGCTAGTACAGAGCAAGCGCGGTGGATCGGAGCAGTGCAACAGCCTGAGGGCGTGAGGGACGCGATATAGACGAGACGGAGATGTGGTGCGCCTGGCGTAGAGCAGAGCGGCGCAGCGATGCCGAGCGTCGTGACTGTGTTGTGATCCTGCGAGCACCCAGCTCGTGGCGCTCCCGTCAGTGTCCTTGCAGAAGGTCGTCATCGCCGCATTCTAGCAGGAGGAGGCGGCAGCGGACGGCGGTCGGAGCCGACGGGCGTCGCTAGCAGGTGGAGTGGAGCTCGATTCCAGCTCAGCAATGGAGTAGGTTGTCAAGATGGTGGAGGAGCTCGCAGCAGAGATCTTGACGGAGAAAGCGAGGGAGTCGGCAACGACGGCGGCGGTATAGTTCAAACGTGTAGAGTTGTTTCCCTCCAATCCACCATGGAGCGTAGGCGTAGTTGTCATCGCCTAGCCGACTGCCATCCAACAGTCGTCGTCAGCGCGCGCCGCCTCGCTTGCGATCCGCATCCGCAGCGCCTGCTAGGCTCCCACAGCTACAAGGGGCTCTCATAGATCACCGACGTCCGAGTCCGTGATGATCGGCATGGGCGGGCACACCGCCGCCGGTGGCGGCTTCAGTTTGCTTTCAAGGAAGTTCGCGCATGCTCGCTGCCGACAATGTCACGAACGACTGTCGAGCAGCGTGGAGTGTAGGCGTGGACGTCATCTTTACATAAGTATGTGAGCAAGCCATAAGAGTATTCCAATCCACGCTCAAACACTTGTGATATGGGTCGACCCGTGATATCTGTGGGAGCATGCTAATGTGAAAATGGATCAATCCGGTTCTTCTATACCAGCCGAGTGGGTGGATGGATCGATTATGGTTCGACCCGTGGTTGAACCACGCCCATCTATACTTGGGACTCCGAAGTAATTCTCAATGGAGCCAAAACAGTAGGTTGTAATAGGTCTACAAGTCATGACGTGATTCCAAAGAGAATATGTGAACACACAAAGCGCATCTTAAATCAAAAGTTTTTGTGCAAAGAGAATGAAAGGACTACAATGAATCTTGTGGCACATCATGATCTGAGTTGCATCAGATGAAAGTATTGCATGGCACAACCTAAGGGTTTTGTCATGTAAATAAAAGAAGAAAAGTAATGCTACCTAAAGAAATCATTTACGCATGATAACATTCAAAGATAAAGGGTTTGATTGTTAATTTTTGGGTTTAAAAGAGAATAAGAGGACAACATTTGTACAAAGTTATAGAATAGGAAATTCATTTCCTAATCGTGCATATGCGATTGACATCTTGCATGATAGCAATGATGTCAATCTATTGTAAAAGAAGAAGAAGTTCTTGTCCTCAAAGTTCAAAAGGAAATTCTCGATGAATGTCTCTCAATTATAAGGATCGATGTTAGAATAGCGCCTATGGGCTGGCCTTAAGGCCTGGCGCCAAGCCTAATGGTTTGGCTGCCTTGAGGATTAAGATAGATAGGTGGTAGATTAGGCAAGGATCACCGTTGATTAGGGAGTTTCTATAATCCCTAATCAACCTTGCCTATATATGTACAATGTACCCTTGACCATCAATCAATCAATCCATTCCTGAAATTCTAGTGGCTTTCATGGTATCAATCGCTTAGGTTATCCCTTCTGCTGCCTACATCCCGCGCGCCGGCCCTGCCCGCTGTGCCGCGCCCTCTCCGAGCGCCGGCCGCCTAGCCGCGCCCGTGCCCTCTCCCCGCACCCGCACCCCCCGTCCGCACCCGCACCATGCCAGGCACCTCGCCCTGCAGCCTCGACGGCCTGGATGCGGATGCATCCAACTCCGCCGCGGACGCCCTGGTTACCGCCGAGCAGGCCAAGAAGGAGGCTTAATCTTAAGCTGATAGGGAAAGGTGGGCAATTCACTTATACTCCAACACTCCCCTTCACGTGCAGGCTCCCCTAGGCCGCATACGTGGAATATTGGAGTGGGCTGCAATTATTTCAATTAACGCGCCCGCAAAGATTCGAACTCGAGACCTCTGGCTCTAATACCATATTGAGTTCCATGCACCAACCAATTCAACCCAAAAGCTTAAGATGATAGGGAAATGTGGGCAATTCACTGATACTCCAACAATCGAGATTCACCGAGATAAAAGAAAAGGGGTATTAGGACTATCGCAAGAGGCATACTTAGAAAAAGTTGCAAAGAAATATAGTATGCATGCGAGTAAACCTACGCCTGTTCCCATCGTCAAGGGTAATGGTTTTGGAACTTTTATGTTCCAAGAGTGAATATGAAATTGATTAAAGGAATATGGTATCATATGCTTCAGCTGTTGGAAGCTTAATGAATGGAAAAGATAGAACTTACCCTGACATAGTTCGTATATCCGGGTTATTTTGGCAATATCCAATCCAGCTATAGATCACTGGAATGGAGTTAAGTGTATCAACCTCATGCTAAATTGGAAAGATCAAGTGCTCTCCAAAGGTTGTGAGTACAAAGATATTTTTTGAAATGTGTAGCAAAATCCACAATTGTCGCTAACTTTCACACTTGGAGTTTTTGTGTGGAAATTGAAGCGTCCCCTCATCAGAGGTGACTAAATGTGACACAAATACCAGTCCTAGGAGGCTGATAACACATTTATTACAACAGGTGGTTCAGTCTCTTACATCACGACGGCATAGTGGGCACGGGAGTGCCAACGCCACGAGGAACAACACAAACGCTAAAGACCAAACTACAATAGCGAAGGCTTCCAAAGCCTCATCAAAGTACCACACCATGGAAGCGCTCTGTGGAGGCCCTGAATACACAGGCACGATTGGGTGTAGGGCAGCGACATACTCGACGTCTTCGGGGACGAAGTCGGGATCCTCCTCTGAAAATCAGTTAGTAAGCAAGGGTGAGTACAAACGTACTCAACAAGTTCAACCCCACCCACGGAGGGGCTTATAAGCAGATCATGCACAGGATATATCAAGGATCAGGTTAAGGTTCACTTGCAAACACATTTACTCATGCAGGGGTTCATTTTCGAAAAGGTTTTCGCAACCCAGATTTCATAACCCAAGTAACTCAGTTGTTTCGAGAAAACCACTGTGGAACTACCGGACTCCCCATCCGCAGTAGCCCAGGCACACAGCCACACACTTTAAAAAAACAACTCACACCATGAAACATCCCAAACCCAAACACTAGTTTTGTGACCACATTGTGACTCGTCCAATACCGTGGACACGGCTATTCGAATAGGGTTGACACTCTGCAGAGGCTGTACATCTTTACCCACAAGTAGGGTACTGCCACACGAAAACCTTAGTGTCGGTGCGGATCCTATCAAAGCCATTACCCACCTTAGCTAACCCTACGTGCTACCACGGAAGCAGCCAAGGGGTTATCACACATAACCAGGGTGTACCTCACACAGAGCGTACCCGTACTCCTTGGTCTCCCGCCGCTCACCCGCATACCAGATGGCAAGTAGATTAACTAGTGGGGTTTATGCTAAGCCGTTGCCACATACAATGGTCGAGTGGTTGTACGATGATTTGGGTCAGGTGAGATGTCACGCAACCCGGTCCTTAACAACAAGATGGACAACTCCAACATGCTCAACCACACAGGTACGAGCTCAACCATACTCCTGACACACACGTCCATCCCGTCTACCCAGTTCTTTACTTATTTTCCAAAATATCACATTCCCATTTTTAAAACACTCACACCATTTTAAAGAAATCATTTTGGCCAAACAAGGTTCAATCATAGCAATCAAGGGTGGCTATCATACCAGGTTTTTGCAGTAAAACAATATGCAATTTATAAAACGGGTATAGGGTTGTGTTTATAAAACTGGGACCAAAGCATGCATCAAAGGATGAGATTGAACTTGCCGTCTTAGAAGTCCTCGGGGAGTTTCGGCTCGGCGTTCGGGATCTCGGGCTCCTGCTCGCAGTACTCGGTTCCAAGCTCTGGCTCGTGGTACACTCCTTCGTTCACTCCGTCGGCTATAGCGCACATACAAGCAAGCATGCAATCAATATATGCACACACAATTTTTTCGGTGGAGCTCGAGGAAAAGTAATTAGATAAAATGGAGGAATAAATGTTATGCAGGGGGTTTGGGTGATGGATCGGTAAAGGCATACCCGGGACGGGTGTGATGAATTTTGGGCACGATTTGAATTAAAAACGCGCATGAAATGAGGGGTTAAAGGGGGTGTTTAGGGCTAATTATGTGGTTAAGGGCCTATTAGAAATTGAGGTTTAAGGAAGAAGGGCCTAATTATAATATTTAGACAGGGTGAGGGTTTAACCAGAATAGTCTAAGGGTCTAATTGTAAAGCAACAGGGTTGTTTTTTGGTATAGTTTAAAGAATAGGGTCTGATTTGAAAGAAAGGGAAGAGAGAGAATAGGGACAGGGGGTTCGGTGGGAAAAAGAAAAGAGGCAAGGGGGTAAGGGCAAAACGCCCTTCTTCCTCCCCTGGCTCGCATCCAGAACAGAGGTGGGGGGGCTCGGGCGGTGGTGGACCACCTGCCTCCCGGTCACGACTGCGGGCGGCGAGAGGGGGAGAAGAAGGAGGGGGTCGAGGGGGTCCTTCTCCCTTCCTCACCTTGAGTTGGGGTGCGCTGCGAAGGTGGATCGGCGGGCGGCGGCGGACTGCCGGTTGGGCGGCTCTGGTGGTGGCGCGGTGGAGTGCAGGGGGGAGGGGAGATGGCTTGCGTGGTGCAAGGTGAGGCGGCGAGCTACCGGCCTCCATTTATAAGCACGGTAAGGCGGTGGAAGGGCCGGGATTCGGCACGAGGAGCTTGTGCGGCCATCAATGGCGGTTCGAAGAAAAAATCTCACCGTTGACCCGACCGGCGGGGTTCTTGGCCGGGATTCGTGGCGGGGAGTAAATGCGGCGCTGTGGGACGGGACCGGTCGGCCGGCCGACGCGGTGGTGGCAAGGCGGCGGGTCGCGGCGGCGCGTTTGGTGGAGGCGACGGCTCGGGGCGGGGGCGCCGTGGTGGCCGTCGGGCGTCGGGGAGGGGGTCTCGTCGCGGGCCGTGTGGTGCCGCTCGAGCAAGGTGAGGGAGGAGGGGGTCGGGCGCGGTAGGGCGCGGGGCCGAGGTGGCGTGTGGGGGGGCGCGGCCGGGGCGGGGCGCGGGGCCGCGGCGGGGGGAGCCGACCGAAGGAAGAAGGGAGAGGAAAAGAAGGAGGGGAAAAAGAAAAGAAGAAAAGGAAAAAAAAGAAAAAGAGGGAAAAGGAAATAAGAAATAAGGAAGGAGAAATAGAAAAGGGATTTAGAAAAAGTTAGGAGAAATCCTAGGAAAATTAGGAGAGAGGGGAAGAAGGATTTTTGCGGATTTTTCTGGGTTTCTCAGATACCGGCGTTAATTCCGGGACGGTGGTGATGGCGAGGAGGACCGGCCGGCAGGACCGCGGCGTGCGCCGGATTCCCGGTGTGGTGGCCAACCGCGAGGCGGGGGCCGCACGTGATGGGCGGCGGCCCGGTGCGGGCGGTGCCGGCGGGATTCGCGACACGCGCGCCGAGGATGAGAGAGAGGGAAAATGACCGGGGTTTCGAAGGGGGTGATTGAGCTCAGCGGGGAGGTTTTGAAAACACGTGTGATTTAGTAGGTGATTTATTAGAGTTAAAAACGCAGGCGTTACAGAAATGCTCCAAAGGATTAACACAATTGTCATCAATGTGATGCAAAGATGTGGTATAGCATGATATGAGGTTGAGGGACAGGCAAAATGGTTAATGAAACCTGTACCCGGATTTGATAATGGTTGACAACAGCAATAACCATTAAAGTAGTTCACTCCTATGACAACAAGTCAAGTGTGTTGTCAAACACATTGACACAAAGTTATATGTTGTAAAGGAGTAAGTCCGGAATCATATTAAAGATATTGCGCATATAAGAGACAAGCAAGTGCTTGAGGATCCTCTTACGAAAAGCTTACCACCCAGTGCGCTTAGAGAACACATATGCGACATGGGTTCATGATATAGTTTACCATTTCGGACAATAAAGGGCCCAAAGTTACAGAATTTGTTTCAGTACAGAGATGTGTATTGTAGCTGTTGAATCTATCGGGGATTGACAGAATTGAGATTGACCGTGATGATAAAACATGCTCTATACACTGATCTGTAATGGAATGAGAAAAGAAGTTAAAAGTATATTGTGAGATCAAGGGGGAGAATGTTAGATTGATCTCTCCACCAATGGGCCCAACGGCCCATTGGGCCCTTGACTCGCGTCCGGATCGGGGACGCCCAACCCGTTAGAAGGCTGGTGGGCCCCTGTCACGCAGCACTATATCAAGGAGTGGGGGCCACGACTCTAGACACGAGGTTCGCCGCCGCCACAGTAGGCCCCCCTCCCCCCACCCCACACTCCAAACCCTAGCCGACCGAGAGGGAGGTGCTGAAGCGACGGGATGCTTCACTACGCCACCACGAGACCTCCTCCGCCGCCGTCCTTGCACTGCACTGCGCGTCGCTGCCTAGTGCAGACCACCATCGACAGATGCAAGGACGAACGGGGTTCGAGGTATGACATTCATAGTATAATCCCACTCGATCTACTCCTAGTTGATCCGGCGATTCTATCACCTAATAGAAAGACTGTCAAATTCAGGGCTAGTTTAGATGATCTGGGATGCAAACCCAGGGCATGCAAGCCCCCAGGGGGATTTTAGTGGACGATTAATGTTAGCCCTCAATCTGCAACTCAGGTGAGCAACAAGATCACCCACACTCCACACTATTATTGGCTAGAGATAGAAGAAGAGAGTGAGCACAGAACACACCGTGCTGCTGCTGAAACTGCACTCTGAATGTGGCAAACTGAACTGAACTTCTCATTGGCACCAGGATTATCAATGAGTTGAAACCTGCCATACACCAAAAACTACTCTTTGACCTAATGGCCTGAAACACCTCCTGAATATTCGGTCTTGCATTTATAAATACACATGCATGACGATGTTTCCAAACCTTCCAGGCCACCAGGATTACCAACTAGTCTTGCACCCTCCTTAGGCACAGCCTTTCCTCCAACTAAAGAGTCTATATGCACAAGTTTAAGGCTCCGAATTTCACATCATGCTCACTACAACAAATATAAACAGGGATCCTCCTAAACTCCTCGGTTGCTGCTGTAGCTTAATTGTTAATTCACAGGTAAACAAGTATAACTTAGGTTGTTGTATGGAACAAGTGTTCTCCATCAATTGCCATAGCAGGAAAAATGGCTTATAACTTAATCCACAGCTGAATGTGAATTGTCAGGACAATAAGATGTTTTTGTGTGTGTGTGTGTGTGTGGGGGGGGGGGGGTTCCAAGATTGTATTATGATCCACCTGGACTAATCCTTTTGCAACAAATATTGTTCAAAGACCTGTGCGTTTAAGATCGACCAAAATTCAAAATAACTTAGTCCACGGATATATAATGTAACTAAAGAGAAAAATCTACAACAAGAGAAATATACAAAATTAAAATTTCAGATATAGACTGCTTAGGGTCAAGGGGATGGTCAAGTGAGAGTTTCTTAGTTTAGGTCTGTGGGGTGTTGCAGCAGCCTTATTTCCTCGTTTGTGAGGAAATGATATTGCTTTGTACGGGGACCTTTCCGTTTCTTTTTCTTTTAACATAAAGAAAAGATTCACAGCCCTCATGTTCAATAAAGAGAAAGATATAGACTGCTTAAACTAAACTTGCTCAGGGATTTCAGTGCCGTTCAGCTGAACAAAAACTTTCAACCTAGTTCAGGACTTGCATCCACGACCTGTCAAAGTGCTCTGGAGCCTCTGTACTGTTTGAGACACCAAATCCATTGCAATGTGAATTCAGGGGAAGATATAACTTAAAGATTTCTGCAACAACCTTCGTGAGCTTCACCTTCTAAATTCTGAAGTGATTTTGTTTTGACAAAACTGAAGATCTATGCCTTGATGGTACTAGTTATCAACTTGCAAACCACATCCTGTGATACCATAATAAGGCAAAAACAATGAACTAAAATCTGGGATAAAGATACTGAACTTGCAAAACTGATGAATTAGAATTTGAGAGAACATATGCTAAGTTCACCTAGAATTATGTATTGCTTTCAATCCCAGTGCGCTTCTCCTGTTATTAATTGAGCCAAGTTAATCCATAGCAAATAGTTCCGTCCATCTATTCATTCACATATACAGCCTGTTCGGTTGGCTGGTGGCTGATGGCTGGTCTTTGGTTTGTTACGAGAGAAGAATCTTCTTGGCACGGTTCTTTGGTGGGTGGTTTGTTACGAGAGAAGAAAATCTTTGGCTTGTTTCGATAAGCCGAGCGAAACGTACCGATGATAACTGAGACTGGCATTAGCATTTTATCCTGCAAACTTCAGATACTTGTGATATGGTCGCATACATGTTTCTGCAGACAAACTAGATCTCTACAAAAGAATATGCTAATTCATGTCTACTTTTACTACTAATAATCTACTTTTGAAGAGCAACTGTGCGGCAGTTGTCAGAAACCTTCTCTCATATGCGATCTTGTGTTCCAGAGGATTATAAAATGAATGTCATATGCCTACTATGATCTCACAAGTTATACAAAAAAAACGGACATCAGTGGTTGAACAGTGGACAGAAGAAAATCATTTTAGCAACAGTTTTAGACAAAAGCCAAGTGATGTTCATAACATTTCGGTCAGGGAAAGGTAAGAAATCTAGTGCCCCTTGCATATTAAAACTCTACGTGCCGATGAAAACTGAAAACAATAGTTGGGCAGTAAGATTATACTGTACAAAGGATTTGATTTATCTGCTGTGGAAAAAGTTGTACAATATACTGTCACATGTTTGCACACTTGCAGGATTTGAAAGTTCACTTGTCCGGTGATTGCAAGCTATCATACAAGCCTCTCAGAGGAGCTCGAGGTGGATACACTGGTAGATGCAGCATGCGGAGGCTCCACATGCGTGGCCGGTACGGAGGTGGGGCGGCAGGGCTGGGACGGAGGTGTGTCAGACTGTCAGCAACTTGAAGTCATTCCGAAGTGTGAGGGCCTGTTTGGTATAAACGATTGCAAAACAGAGGAATGACGGGCACAAGAAACAGGAATGAAGAAAGTTGCAAAACAGAGGAATCGAAAACAGAGGAAACTTTTTGAGAAGCGCGTTTGGAACACAGGAATTATAAGAACAAAACAACATTGAAATATTGAAAATAATCATCACCATTTGAACTAATTAAACATTGTTTATTTCTTCATTTGAAGCCACGGCCCACAAACCACAGTCACAGCTCCAAACCGGTGGCCCACATATGTATATAGCCACACTGTGGTCCACTGGTTCTTTGGCCTGCCTGTATCCCTCGTTATCTTCTTCAATAGTCAATACAAGAAAATGACCCAAGAAAATGACTGGAGCTCGAGTGGTTCCGGTGGCTTGTACGACGGGAGGACCTCACACGGCGCCACCGGCCTCGACCCCGGCCCCCACCTCCTAGCGCGGCGTCCCTGTCCCTCTCGCAGCGGTGCGCTCTCCGCGAGGCCGCGGAGGCGGTACGGGGCGCCGTCGCCGTCGATGTCCCGGCCCGTCCTCCGCGCCATGAGCTTCGGCGAGGTCGTCCCGGTGGCTTCGCCCGCGTCGTGGGAGCCACACTCATGGCTGAGCTGTCCTACGGTGGGGTGCGCACACGCGAGGAAGAACTCCAGGTACCTAGCGCTTATGGCTAATCGTCCCTCATCAGCGGCAAAAGGAGAAAACATGGATTCAGAGTGGAGTTTCTCATTCCTCTGGAATCGCATGGTGTCTACAGTGTTCCATAGGAACGAGATAGCCCCGTTCCTTTGTTCCAAACGCAGTCACAGGAATTTTTTCCGGAGGAACGGATTCCTTCACATTTCCTTTGAAATTCCTACAATTCAGACAGGCCCTCAGAGTCCAGAGTACCGCAACATCAAGCTTCAGATGCTGATTTCCCTGTTTAGCACCTAAATGCAATTTAAATACTGGTTTGTAACTAAACTGCACTAGCAGTGATCATGCCAGCATGTAAAAGACTTGCTATTTAAGGGTGTGTTTGATGAGGTGGCTCTAGGCTCGGGCTGCACTCCCGGGGGCTTAGTTTGTTGTTTGGTGTCACTTTAATGTTCATTGGCCAGGTTTGCGAGAGCAAAAAAGGGCCTCCGAGATTTTTGCTATTTTGACCACCAAAGCGGCGGGCTTCTCTAAAATGACCACGATACGTTGAGCTTCTCTAAAATGACCACGAATCCATTGCTCTGTCTGTTAAAATGACCACAACTACTGTTTTAGATTATCTGCTGTCTTTTACCAGTAATTTGCCACCTGAAAAGACAGTACTACCCCTCCTAAGCCTCCACACGCCTGAGAACTTCACCTGCGCTCCTGGGAGGCTGGGACCGTTGAAAATCAACCAGGCCCGAGAGCAGTTTGAATTTTTTTTAAAAAAAATCACCCAGCGCTCCAGGTGGCTGTTCCAACTAAGGGAAATTTTTTTTAAAAAGCACTCAAACAACAAGTAATTCATCACTCAAAAGGTAGTTCTCACATTGATGTCTAACATTCAACATTCAATAGATAGTTCAACATTCAGCAAGTTCATACATTCAACCCAACATTTGGTTCAAAATAAAACATTTCAAACAACATTCAACACTCAACACTTGATGGAACTGAGGCATTCTTGTTCTTCTTTGGAGCCAATTTTTGAGTAGGCCGCTGAGATGAACTTCCTTCTCCCGTCTCCACACCAAGTGGCCTAGTTGAAATTTTGAATATTGACAATTAAGAACAAACATGGCACGGAAATTTGATTAAAAAAGGTTTGCTAACAAATGATAGCCTAGTATCAGGACAGTTTAATTTGCATGATATGGAACATAAAAAGATAGGGATCAAAGCTATCATTCTCAGGTACTTTGAGCAATGTTGCTAAGCAAACCAGCTGCCAATACGATATAACAATGTTATCAACCAGATTACTAACTCTGGTCACAAGTAGTAGTAGGTATAGAAATAGAATAGCATGGGAAGGAAGACAATAGGTAATGCCATCCACTGAAAGTTAACAAAAACTTAAAACAATTTAACTTGGAAACACCAGAACAGTAAAAGTTTGAACTTGCCCCCTTTTCTTTATGAAATAACATACAAAGAAAACTATATAACAGGGAGCAATACCAGTTTACAGTGCGAAATAATTGCATTCGGCAAATGTTCACTGGATTCTTTAAAAGCGATCAAAGACAAATATGTTTGTTGAGCATCAAGTTAAAACCCCATGCAAAAGTTTATTTCAGAAAGTCAAAAGGATACATATATGCTGCAGAATTATGTTAAACTTTATTACTGGGAAACAGTGTCAATGAAAATATGAATCAGAAAAGGTAGACACAAGGAGGGCAAGCGAACATGAATATAAAACATTTGAACTAGAATAAAAAGAATCAAATGGGTAACGGACCCATGGGAGATATCTTCTACCAAAGAATGACTAAGTGTACTAGTGACAAAAAAGGTCCGTATACCAAATATGCAGAAACTAAACAGCAATGCTAGATTGTTACCTAGCTGAAGAAGGTTGTGGAGGGAACCAATTTTTAGTAGTGTTCTTCCTCGGTTGTCGCTTCCTGCAAAGCAACAGTTCACAAAAATTGGTGAGCTAGGCACAAATCTTCAATGGACAGGAACATAGTAATTTGGGAGGATGCTAACATAGTAAATTGATAGAACATAGAAAATTAAAGCTACTAGCTTTGTATTAAAAATCACTTGCCTTTTCTTTGTTCCATTTAACTCACATTTGTAGCTACTAGCTCTATGTCCCAACAGGCCACAATTCTTGCAAGTGGTGGGGCCTTTAATCCGTTTCTTTGCTTTCTCGGTCTTCATTCCTTCATAATTAAACTTCTCTTTCTCGGCCTTGTTCTTACCACCACTACCACCTTCAAGAGCACCTTTGATTCTATTCTTCCTTTGCCGGCCAACACTTCTTCTACCAAGTGGTGCACCAATTTCTTGTTCTAGGTCAACTTTCACCCATTGTGATCTGTCAGGAAGTGGTTCTATTAATCTCTTGTATGCATTCTTGAACCTTTCCACTGAGTAGTATTCATTCACAAAGTTCTCCATCTGCACATCTCTAGTGGGTTGTTGTGTTATAAGAGCCAAGGCATGTTGACATGGCTTACCAGTGTGTTGCCATTCCTCACATGAACACTCATGTAAATAAGCTTTCACAACATGTCTCACATTAGCACTTGTCATGTCAACTACTTGTGCAGCATAATGATCACCTTGTACAACATTCAAGTGAGCAATACCCCTAGTTTGTGCCCTCAAGATATGGAGGATAGCTGGTAGTATCTTACCTTGCATCCTTTGTGCAATCTTTCTCCTCTTGTGCCATAGGACCATTATCATCTCTCTCAACCGATCGGCAAGCTCATGTACAGGCAAGTCTTTGATACCTTTAATCCACTTGTTAAAAACCTCAGCTATGTTACTGGTGACATAGTCACACTTGATGGCTGGATTGAATGCACTTCTCATCCATTTGAGGGTGTGATATGTCTCCAAAAAGACCTTTGCATCATGATGAGTTTTCACTATAGCAATGTGATGGTCATGCACTTCTTTCCTATATGATCGGGCAGCTGGATACATATGTTCTTTGTTTGGATAAGGCCTTTTCTTGTAATTTTCCATAAGATGTTTAAAGCACTCTCTATGTTCAGCCATAGGGAAAACAAACTTAACAGCATTTGCTAAACCTTTGCAAGCATCACTAGCAATAGCAAGTAGTGGAAGATCTCCTATAGCCTTATGCAATTGTGTCATGAACCACATCCAATTATCTTCAATTTCAGACTCAATGAACCCATATGCAATAGGATACATCCAATTATGACCATCCACACTACATGCTGAAGCTAAGTGTCCATTCCATCTACCTGATAGTGCAGTAGAGTCTATGGCAAGATAAGGCCTACATCCCTCCAAAAAACCCTCAATGCAAGGAGCAAGTGCACAAAAGAATCTACGAAAGTAAGGTAGACCATCTTTTACCTCCACATCAATTTCAATGACACTGTCTGGCATCCTTTTCATTACCTCTGCTTTCCAATTGTAGAGTAGCCCAAAACTCTCTTCCCAGCTGCCATATAAGTCCTTAAAAGCCCTCTGCAAACCACGCCAAACTGTGTCATATCCAATGACACACTTATGATCGTCCTGAAGCTTGATTTGCATGTCCCGTGGTCCCATATCAGATTTTTTTAAGGATGGTAATTGCCTTTGAAGCAACCCACTTCGCACTAGGAGTAGTTGTCTTCCTCCTCATCTTTGGATGTACAAGTGTGACCCTCATGCCATCCCCGCCACCCGCATCGAACAATCACTGTCAGTAACTACAAGGAACATCATATTTGACAAATTACAATGACAAAGGAGACGCTAAAGAAAAAAAATTACAATGATAGTTTGTCCACCCTTTGTTTCTGGTCGTCCACGCACATGCCAAGTACAGTCATCAGAGCCCATACAATATCCATCATATCTGACTGTAGTGGTTTTTGCTACATGCAACTCAAATTCTTTGTTCATGGCATATTGCCTTACCGCAAGCCTAAACTTTTCACCTAATTTGAACTCAGGATTATCTGAGTCATAGTCAATGACCCTCTCATCTGGTATGTTATCATCCACAGGAATGGCTGCACCATCATCATCAATATCTATATGTGGAATTGTAGGCGCAGCCATCCTACCCCTCCCTGCCATTTCATCATGATGATTGAAACCCAAAGCATTGTAAAATTGCTCATCACTAGCAACTTGCATTCTCCCTTCCTCATCAAGAGTTTCGATAACTTCTAAAGCATCCCAATCAATTACCTCAATAATTGGCCTGCACAACCAAAGTGACCTCAATAATTACCACAATTACTATACTGCTATGCAAAATTGAAAATGGGAGGTTGGTGCTTACATAAGAGCACAAATGGGAGGCTGCTCGGCCTCCTCAGTGGCGCCTGGCAGTAGGGGCGGTGGCGGCCCAAGCAGCAGGGGCGGCAACGGGCATGGTGGCACGTGAGAGCGGGCGGGGGCACGGCCGCCGGCGCCCTCCTCCTCCGCGCCCTCCGTCACGGGCGGGGGGTGGTGCGCCGCGCGCGGGCGGCCCCTCCTCTGTCGCGGGCGGGGAGCGCCGCGGGCGGGGGCGCGGCCGCCACGGGACCGGCGGCGCGGGCGGGGGCGAGGCCGCCGCGGGCGGGGGGCGCCGCGGGCGGGCGCGGCCGCCGCGCGCGCGCGCGCGCGGGTCGGGGCGCGGCCGTCGCGGGACCTGGCGGCGCGGGCGGGGGCGAGGCCGCCGCGGGCGCGCGCGCGCGCGGGCGGGGGCGCGGCCGCCGCGGGACCCCGGCGCGCGGGCGGGGGCGAGGCCGCCGGGGGCGGGGGCGCGCGGGCCGGGCGCGGCCGCCGCGGCGCGCGCGCGCGCGGGCGGGGGCGCGGCCGCCGCGGGACTGGCGCGGCGCCGCGCGGAGCCGGAGATGGCTCCATCTGGATCTAGAGCTCGCGAGGGAGAGAGACAGTCTCGTTCACTGGAGAGTTCGCGAGCGGATGGAAAGAGAAGGTAAGGGTATTTTGGTCCGTTCACTCGGAGAGAAAGTTAAGAAAACATTACAAAAATTGTGAAACTCAGGTTTGGTCATTGTAGCGTATGGAACAATGGATTCGTGGTCATTTTAGCGAAGCCCAGTGTCTGGTGGTCATTTTAGAGAAGCCCGCCGCTTTCGTGGTCAAAACGCAAGGAAGGAAGGCCACTTGAAAGCGATTTTGAACTGCTAGCCCTGCTCATAAGTGGAAAACAAACGCAATCTATGGACGGGTCAACTCGGTTGGGACACTGCTCCAAACACGTGAGGGTGGCCTGATACGGCCTGGCCACTGGGCCACGCTGGTCAGAGCCACCCTCTCAAACACACGCTAAGTATTGAACAAAATATTGTTCTTCGTTTCTTTTTTCATTCCAACTGGTGATTGGCATGCGCGTGTGGTCTTCTGCAATTCGATGCTATGGTGTATCACATGTGTTAGGTGGAATTAGTATACATACATCAACATTAGTCGATATGGGGAAGATACCGTAGATATAGAAGATTAAATTTATGAACATATTAAGCAGGTGCATAGTATTCACATTGATAATAACGGTCTTGCATAGTTTTTTCTTAAAGCTGTATTATAATAGGGTTTTATTAAGATATTTTGTCTATGCTATGCTTGTTGGCTGTCTTCTGAGCTGTTTTGATGTCTGTTGAGAAACTTGACCGCTGAGTGGCGATTTTGAAGCTGCTCTGTAAAATATATCCCTCCGTACCTATAAAACAAGTCATTTAGGACAACGATACGACCTCCAGAGTACAACTTTGACTTCTTATTTTTATAAAAAAATATTTATTAAAAACTAACATATGTATACTTTTTTGAAAGTATTTTGAAAGAAAAATATATTTATGTAGTTTTCACATTGCAAACTCAACAACTTAAAAGTTATTCACGATTTATATTCTAAATATTTTACTGAAATTTTGTCCAAAACGACTTCAGATATGGGTATGGAAGGAGTATTAGGAGTATTTGATAAGTATGAAATGAAAAAAAATAGGTGTGCGTAGGGCGCACTATGCGAGGATATCATGACATGATATTTAATAGGAGAAAGAGGAAATCGACACGAAGTCCTAGGAATGACACCCTATGACCACTCCCACTGAGACAAGTTAACACAAATTTTAAGCATAATTGATCAACCAATATGCAGCAATTAAATATTTACAGGAACCTATGGAACTGTGTTATAACCCTGTGCATTGAGAGAGGGTTGGTCATCCCGCAAAGCAATACAGTTAAGATGATGTGTCATTCTTGAAAACTCCCCCACGACCCATTCCACTGAGACTGGCGTAACACGCGGGTATTGTGAGTAGAGATGGCAACGGATATTATCCGCGCGGATACCTCCTTCAGCTATCCGCGCCCGCATCCTAAACCCTATGCCCGCGCCCGCGCCCGTTATCCGCTGCGGGCACCAATTCACGCCCGCGCCCGCTATCCGCGGATGATATATGCCCGCGGGTTTTCCCGCGCCCGCAAAACATATACAACAACAGCTCAAGTAGACTAACAGACACAATACAGTTCAAGTGTTCAACCATGCTAATAAATAATGGATACAAACCGAGTCTCATAAATTAAGCCATACAAATAAAGAGGTCTCAAATCACCAAACGCATGCCACATATCAAGGCATACAAGCATACAACATACAGTCTGACAGTCACCAAATTGCCACAAACAAGTTCAAACATTATTTAAACATCTAGCTGCAAGATGCTAGCATACAAGCTCAACAAGCATATCACCAGCCATCCATTTTAGTCGGAATCTTCAGTAGTAGTGATGCAAGATTCTTCTTTAATTTCTTCCTGAATATCTTCAAGGCATGACCAGAAGCTATTCACTCTGTCTCCTTCATCTACATTAAAGTTCATATATTAGCTGCACCAAACAAGTGTAATAAAAAAAGAAGAATGCATAGGAGTAAGACCTTTGAGAGTACCTTTGAGAGTGTGGCGAAGCCAACTCTGACCACACATCAAAGCTTCCAACATTTTAGTAGTAAGACGGCTGCGATGTTCACTCAAAATCCTTCCACTAGTACTAAATGCTGATTCGAAAGCCACTGTTGTTATTGGAATAGCAAAAATATCACGAGCAATTTGCCTCAAAGTAGGATAACGAGTCCCCTCCAATTTCCACCAACCAAGAACATCAAAGTAATCATTCTCATCATGAGGAAGAGTTTCTTCATCCAAATAACGATCTAGCTCATTCTTACTTCTAATAATTCCAGTAGTCTTCTTATCAGCAGTAAGGGATTTAAAAATAGAAAACACAACATCTGCACCAACCGAAGAACTAGCACCACTACATGATGTACCCACAAAATCACTCTCTTTGACATGGTAGTGTTTCATCAAATCAGTTAACAACTTATGAGCTTCTTCCACATAATGCTTAGCATCTTCTAGACCAAAAAGGGCAATGTAACAAGCATGTAACATTGTCATCTTAAGACGTGGATCAAGAATGACAGCAACAGCCATAAGACCATGTATGTCAGTCCAATATTTGTTAAACTTTTCTATCATGTCAGCAGACATGTCCCTAATGTTTTGATCTTCATCATTCTCCCAAGAGCAGATTTTAAGTTTAATCTCACATACTTTAGGGAAGAAAAGGTTGGCTGTTACATACTTAGTCCCAGAAAACACCTCAGTGAGATCAAAGAATAATCCTAATTTCTCACAAACTGTGCTAGCAAATATCCAATCATTTGGTGGTGGGCAATCAAATTTCCTATCAAGTTCACCCAAATGCTCAAAAACCTTCCTATAGGGTATAGCAATACAAAGCATGGTATATGTGGAGTTCCATCTAGTTTTGCAATCTAGCTACCCAGTTCAACATTTTCATCTAGAGCTGTTTTCTCAAACTTTTCATACCTCTTTGGTGTAGCAGTCCAGTAAGCAACACTTTCTCTGATGTTTGTAATTGCAGTTCCAATAACTTCCAAACCATCTTTGACTATGAGGTTGAGAATGTGTGCGCAGCAGCGCATATGCAGCCATTTCCCTTTCAATAGCATATTCATTGCACCAAGTCTTGTCTCCATTAAGCCAACCATGCTATCATTTGTGTTGCAATTGTCCAGTGTAACAGTTGATACCCTCCGGTCAATATCCCAGCTTTGGAGACACTTGTGCAATGCATCATAAATAACTTCTGCAGTATGGGGGCATGGCACATACATAAACCTGTACACAATATGCAATAAATCAGTTACACAGTTCACACTTCAACTAAATTCAGATCTGAACAGCATGCAATAATTCAAAGAAACTTATATGATCACCTCAAAATGCAGCTCCTCAGCGTCCAAGAGTCATCAATAAAATGTCCAGTGACTGCCATATACCCTCTTTTTTGATTATCAGCTGTCCAAAGGTCGGTGGTGATAGCAACCCGGTGTAAGTGCAATCAAGCCTTAAGTGGGTTTTGGTGAATTAAGTGACAACTTGATTAAATCCCTAACACTCTTGTGAAGCATGTGAGTAGGTTAATGATTATTGATAAATGATATTTATGAGTAAATTCATGCTTTTGGCTCATATTGCAATTAAGACAAGAATGGATCATGACAATGTATATGTAATGATTATAAACATACTAAGAGTGAATGTCATGATAAAGAAAGGATGTTCTTCCCATTGATCTTTACATAAAGCATACAACAAGTGATCCTAAGCTAAAGAAAAGCAAATATAAAGGCATGATGATATATGATAATTGGTTGGCTTTTCTATGTTGGGCAAAGCACATTTTGAAGAAAGGAGAAGATTGTGGTATAGTAATGAGAGAATTAAATTAAAGTTGAATATGGCATCAAGGGATTTCACTATTGCTACAAGATGGAACTTGATAATCTAGACAATAAGTTTACAAAGTTCAATATCAAATGGCTTTCACTCTTATACTTCATGAAGTTTATTGACTTGTTCAAAGAAGATATTTGCAAGACTTTGAGTTGGATTTTAGCAAAGGTCATTTGGCTATCTATATTACTCGGACCTACATCCGAAAGATTGCAAAAGCAAGGATAATTGATATCAATCAAAGGACAAACAAATTGAGTGGCATCTCGAATGGTTTTATCTCTATGGTGCAAGGCTTGACTCAATTGTGGCAAGGATAAGTGATGAAGAGATCAAGATGGCTAAAACGAGGAACTAAGCTAAGGCTATGGATAGCGACCATAAGCAAAGTGGCTAGGGTGAAGTTAAGAGCATCAAGGATTTCGAAGTATCATATCCAAGCCTACCGAGGAAAGTGATAAATTGCATCTAACGTCATGATTGATAAATTCAAGTGGCTTAAGAATTCAAGTGATTGATCTCTACTCTATGGAAGAATTCTAGGTCACTAGCTCAAAGTGGACATGCTCAAGCACATGCATATAATTGTTCATCCGCAACATGTGCTCAGTTGGTACACATCATTGGAAGCCCTCGAATCATTGAAAATCATTTATCGGCGTACCTTGGAGGTTCAAGCTCGGTGGGTTAATTAGGGTTTATCTTTTATCCCGAGTTTAGGTATGCCGTACTATCAAGAGGGATGAATCATTGGTTGGACAACAAACATCAAAAAGTGCTCAAGTGAAACCTAGAGAGACTAACCCGTGAGATCAAAACCTTAGTTGAGCTCTCTGGCCAAAACCGGCCTGACCGGTTTTGGAAACCGGTCTGACCGGTTTGGGCACTGACACCGTCCAACGGCTAGTTGGTTTGAAAAACCGGTCTGACCGGTTTGGCAAACCGGTCTGACCGGTTTTGTCTGACAGGCTAACGGCTAGTTTTGAGTGAGGTGGGTATTTATACCCATGAGCTCCTCTTTGAGGGGCTGCTGGTTCTCTTCACTCCTAACACATTCATGAACCATAGCAAAGCTCTTCCCAACCTCTCTAAGTGAGATTTAAGCCTCTAGTGACATATCCTTGAGTTGGGTTAAGAGAGTGACTAGTGTGTGAGCTTTAGAGAGCTTTGAGAAGCCTAGTGAGCATCCCACACTTGAGCACCTGCTGATTTCGTTGAAGATCATTGAAGCATCTTTTACTCTTGGAGCATTTGCTCCTAGACGGCTAGAGGTCGCTTGGAAGCTCCAATCCGAGATTGTGGAAGCTCCAAGAAGTTTGTATTACCCCTGTGAATCTAGTGGAAAACCTCTCATCTCAAGAGATTGTACTCTTGACTTGAGACCGAGGGAAAGGGCAAGCCTTGTGTGGCGAGTCTATCCTTGTGTGGATACCTCAACAACGTGGACGTAAGCAAGCCTTTGTGGCGAGCTGAACCACGGGATAAATCCTTGTGTCAATTGCGCTTTTACTTCATATATATCTTGCCTGTTGGTTTATCTCTCTTTCTAGCATATATCTTGTGTTTCCGCTTCGATCTACTTTGGTGTGCTTGTGCTGTGTGCAGGGAGCTTGTTGGTACTCTTGGAAATCCCTGTGGAAGTCCCACACCAAGTTTGGTTTGTGCTAGAACTCGTAGAGGGGTTTTACTTATTGTTGGTTCTGTCTGTGTAAAACCGGTCTGACCGATTTTGGAAACCGGTCTGACCGGTTTCAGTACTGACAGTGGGTTGAATATTTTTAAGTGTGCAGATTCGCCTATTCACCCCCCCTCTAGGCGACATCAAGATCCTTTCAATTGGTATCAGGCGAGGTTCTCCGAAATTGAGCTTAACCGCTTGGAGAAAAGATGTCGACAACGTCTGAGGTATCTTTTGAGCCATTAACACTAGGTGGTTCAAACTTTGATTCTTGGTCTGCTCACGTACTCAATAAAATTAGGACCTTTGGTCCATTTGCCGAGCAGGTTGTAGTCGCTAGCATTCTTCCTCCTTGCACTAGAGTGGACAACTTTGACTTGTCAAATTTATCTAGAGAGGAGTTAGAATGTTGGCAACTCAACGCTCAAGTTACTGATTACATTCGTAGTACCTTGAGTTGTGATGTGCAGGAATTGATTTATGACGACATAGTTGATGCACATGACATTTGGGAAATTATTCAAGATGTCTACGGTATGCCCAAATGTAAATATCAAAATCAAAGAGTAAGCATGCAAAGTAAAGCCACAGCGTCAAACCAATCATCTTCATGCACTCATGATAACATCTCGGCCAAGTGTGATGAGAAAAGAGAAATCATAGGCCAAAATGAAGATTTGGAGTTTGAGCATGACAAGCCATCAACTAGTGAGGATCAAGGTGCAAATGTGTCTTCAGAAGGGTGCTCTACCTCTGGAGCACACACTGATGCTATAGTAACCACACCCGAGGATCAGCAAGACAAGAAAGGCAAATCGAGTGACCCTGTGGGGAAACCGGTCCAACCGGTTTCCAAAACCGGTCTGACTGGTTTTCACAGGATGAGCGCAACTAGAAGCAGCAAGTGTTCAAGAAGGCGATCAAGAAAAACACCGACAGTTTCTAGATCCTCAGCTCTCAGTGTTGATGATCACAAGTGCTTGATGGCCAAGAAGAGCAAGGAAACCAAGGACAATCAAATGTCAAAGAGAGTTGAAGATCAAGTTGACATCATAAAGACTTTGACTCAAAAACTTGAAGCCTTCAAACTCTCTCACTCTACCTTGGTTAATAAATATGATATCTTGCTTGACAAAGTTGCTTGTGCTACTAACACGTCTACATGTGTAGCGTCTTTGGAGCAAGAAAGGAAGGTGCTAAATGAAAAGCTTGAAAAGCTCACTAGCGAGCATATGGCTTTGCAAGCACGTCACAAAGAGCTTGAATGCTCACATGAAATGCTTGTAGAATCATATACTTGTCTGGAAGTGGCTCATGAGGTTGTTCTCTCATCGGTAAAATTCACTCAACCTCTCTCACACACATGCACATGCTCACATGTCAATATTGAATTGTCTTGTACTAAACCTTGTTGTTCTCAAGCAAGCCAATCTAGTATTGAGCATGTATTTGTAGAGACTTGTGATGACCTCATTGCGAAAGAAAATGATCAACTCATGCAAGAGGTCGAAAGGCTTAAAGTTGACTTGAGTAAGTTGAAAGGAAAGAGTCAAGTGCAACCTTGTCAAGATAACTGTGACAACATGGTGAAGAAGCTTGAGAAGGGTTCAAACCGCACTAGCTCAACCTTTAGGCCGAAGAAGCAAGGCAAAAACCACAAGGCTCAAGAAATGAAGAAAAAGGAGCTTGATGACATACAATCATTCAAGCACTCAAATGAGGGGCACTATGCATCGATGTGCTCTCCTCAGCTCAAAAACAACAAGAAAAGGCAAGGGAAGCTAAGGAGAAGGATATGCTACAAATGCAAGCAACATGGACACTTCATTGGTGATTGTCCACAAGTAACGGGGTCTTTGTACGTACCAAACCGGTCGGTCGGTTTGGGAAACCGGTTAGACCGGTTTTGGCAACAGTGGCGCCTCGAGTGCATATCAAGCACAATCAAGCCTCTACAGCAAGCCTTCAGATCAAGAAGGGGCAAGTGAGCAATAACAAGTGCAAGGCCTCATCAAGAAAGATCAAGGGCCGTCTTTGCTACACTTGTCGGTCAAAGGGACATGAAAGTAATGCGTGTCCAAATGGTAACATTCCTAAGTCAAAACTTGTCAATTATGCATTATCAAGACTTAGGGATAACAAGAATGATACTTATGCTACTAGAGTGATTAGTTCACCTCAAACTAGCATAAGAACCATTTGGATCCCAAAATCTATTGTGACTAACCTTAAAGGACCCAACATGGTTTGGGTACCAAAAAGAGCTTGCTAGAGTTGCAGGAGCATGGAGATGCATTGGAGGTTTGGCAAATCTCAAGAGAAGGTTCAAATGAGAAGCAAATTGTAAGTCAATCAAGTGTTTGGCCATATGTGATGTTAGAACAAGTTGAAGCATATGAGAAGATGAAGAGAAATCCCAAGCTTTAACACAAACTCCAAGGGCCACACACATGCTTGTGTTTCTGGTGGTACAGACCTCGGAGGTTCCGAGAATTTCCTTAGAGGTTCCGAGGTTTGCTGCAGGAACTCAACCTCCGGGAAAATCTTCGGAGGTTCCGAGTTTTTGGAAGCTCAGACCTCTAAAGTCTCCAGAATCAAGGTGATTATCAAGAATCATACACTCATGAAGATATGCCTGCATTAGGAGCTGATGGAGTCTTGAAGAAATGGTGGTTGAACTGACTGGCAAAACCGGTCTGACCGGTTTCAGCCCAGGGCAGTTTTACTTTGTATTAAACTTCAAGACTAGCCCAAGAATTTCAAACATATATCCTCAGCCTCTGATTAAGCATCATACACACACTATCTTGGTGATAGTAAGTACTCTTGGCACATTTTCAATTTTCGCAAATTACTTTTCTTTTGTGCCTAGAGCAAATTGTAAAGTGACCTCTCCTAGTTCATTAATTTGACCAAGTGCTCGTCTCATGCAATTCAAATTCATGATGCACCTATCTAGGGGGAGATCACTCTACAATTTGTGGCTTTGAGACTAATGCCTTCATCTAGTGATCTCTTGTAGTCTCAAATCGAGAGCTCATTTCTCTTTCCATGGAGTATGCTATGATTCTTGAATCCAAAGGGATATTATTGAGCAAATCTTTTTCTTTGGATTATGGAACTAACCTTAAAGCATAGCTACTCACCACAATATAGTTTAAATTCCTCAAGTTGGACTTAATTGTCAAAATGGTGCATGTGACCCTAGTTGTTCACATTAATTCATGTGCTCCATGAACAAAGGGAATTTGATCTATATTGAGAGGTTTCAATTTTTGGTGAATTCTTTGTCTCTCTAACCCAAAAGGTCACCAAGGATTGAGACTAGTACTTGTGCTACTTAAGTGTCTCTCTCTCACGTTGTGTATAAAGGTTTATCAAATGAGAGCTGTAACTTTGACCTAACTTGATAATGCACAAGTCAAGGGAAATCACAATTCACCAATGTGAAGATGTGATAAGCTAGAGGCAAAGGTATGATTCACACTCATCTCTTTTTACCTTTATCATCTAAGTTTTATTCATGCTAGGGTGTGCATTTTCTTAGCATGTGGTTATTCACGGTCTCTTGTGGATTTCAATTGGATATTTAATTGATGCCTACCTGTATATTGACTTTAGGTCAAATGCTTCTTGTAATGTGAGAGGCATGAGTTAAATATACTAATGAGGTCCTAAATCATGTTTAGCCACATGTTTGAGTGACATAGGGTTAGTTCTTTGAAAAACCTAACTAGCATGATAGGATATGTGTGAACTTTGAAAATATTTGGAGTTTGGTCCTCATGACCCGATCGATCCACATGTGACTATGGTTAAACGTGCTTGATTGATGGCTAGTCACAAGTGGTGAGATTTTCTTAAAGTCCAACATATTCTTCACATCCATTTCTCTCTAAGTTTCTTGGAAGTATCAAGGAGCTTTTGAACCTAAATGGAAACATCTATCTAAGGGAATTATCTAGTGACCACAGTTTATTGCTTAATCTTCTCAGCTCACTAGATTCGTCTTAAAAGAAAACGAGAACAAAATTCTTTCAATATCTTATCTTTTTCTAAATCACCACTCTCGGAGAAAAAGGGGTCTTTGGATAAAGATTTTAAGCTTCAGGTGTTACTTCAAAAGAACTAGTAACTGGACTCATCTTGAACATATCTCTCTTATTAGTTCTCAATTCAAGCCTCAATATATCAAAGTCTACCATCTTTTGGTTTCCTGAGGGAAACCGGTCTGACCGTTTTCTGAAACCGGTCTGACCGGTTTTACCCCGGGGCCACCCCTTTAAGGGGTATCTCAGTTGGAATATTCTCCATCCATCCCCATTTCACTCCTCACCAGACCAAGCCCGTGGTTCTCCCTTTCAACCCGCGCCCCACTCTCCTCCCTCTCTCCCACCATGAAATCTTGAGAATGGACCAAGGAAAAGCTTTTCCCTTTGGGGATTAAGGGCTAGAGGTGCTAATCTTCGGCCTAACCGGATTGGAGACCGTTTTTGAAGGTTTAATCAACTTCTCCCATCCTCTCAAGGTATTCAAAAGTTCTCTTTGCCCGATCTCTTAGCTCCTTGAATATCTCTTAGATTCCTTTGAGCAATCATCAACTAGTATGCCCAGGAAGCTATCTTTAAGTTTTGAATCAGTTTGGATGGCTACATTTCAAATTCCTTAATCTAGGGTTTCAGCTGACGAAACCGGTCTGACCGGTTTCTGAAACCGGTCTGACCGGTTTTGCCTGGACAGAAACCCTGATTTTCTTTAGTCTCTTCAAATTCATTTCTCGTCAAGTCCCAAATCAATTCCTATGTTCCTTATACACTCTTTGCAACATTTTCTTGGTCAGGAACAACATGTCCGACTTCTCTAAGACCTACACTCGGTCGAAGAAGCAAAAGAGGGTTGATGAGCCCGAAGGCGTTTCCGGTCCGATCGAAGCATCCGATGCCTCCAGTGGGCCTATCTTGAGACCTAGGACTTCCAGGGCATCACAACCCGCTGTGGACGAGATCGTTGAAGAAGAAGAAGAAGAGGGGCATGAAACGTCTAGTGATGATAATGAGAGTGATGAGAACTACAGAATGCAGTTTAGGCATGGGAAAGGACCCGCAGATGATGACGACGATGATGATGATGAAGAGGAAGATTTAGGAGGAAGAGAAAGAGGTGTTGAAGAAGAAGAGGAGGAGGAGGTGTTGCTTGAGATCCGTAGGCCCGTCAATCCCAGTTCTCATCGAATTGTGAACTATCTTGGCATGGGAAAGACAGAGGCAGCTAGGAGGAAGAGAAGGGAATGGCCCTATGGTGAGCCTAAGGACATGGCCAGTGGGATAGATTATCGATTTCACACTTTCTTTCAGCAGGACTTCTATTCCACCGCCATTATTGCTAAGAAGAAAGGCATTATAGCAGAGGCTAGGTGGATAGATTGGGCATACATGGAGAGGGCAGACAATGCTGTTTCCAGAGATATCATAAGTGTTTGCACTACCCTAAGGATCAAGCCTCTGATGGGTTTTAGGCACAGTTGGAACACAGAGGTAATTGCTCAGTTCTATGCCACTGTTGCTTTTGAGGAACATGAGAGTGCCAGGAAAATGCATTGGATGACCGAGGGGACTAGATACAGTGTCACCTTCACTAACTTTGCTAGGTTCCTTGGACTCAGTCCAGCGGATTTGTCTCTTCCTTGTATTCACCGAGGCACTCGTCATATGGAGCCGTCTGCAATGAAGTTCATGTATCCTAGGGACAAGCAAGCAAATGCGGGTTTTGCAGCAGGACTTTACTCCTATTACAGTGTGCTGAACCGTATGTTTCGCTTGACCCTCACACCTAGGGGAGGAAACCCAGCAGATATTTCTAACTTTGCTAAGGACTTGCTCATTCACATGAGGCCTCCTGGACTTCCAATCTCTGTGAGTGACTTTATTTGGGAGGAAATCAAGTCTATTAGCGAGAGCCCCCAGAGGTTGTGTGGATATGCACCTTATATCATGCTTATCATCGAGAAAGCGTCTAATAGAAAATATCTAAAGGATTCAAAGCATGAGCCTTTCAAGGTCCCCATACCCAAGAGGATGAGGTTACCTTCACCTGGAAGGTACGACGAGTTGATGGAGGAAGGAGAAGGTCAGCAGCAAGATCGGCCACCGTCGCCTCGGTCGGGGCCAAACCGGTCGATCGGTTTGGGAAACCGGCCCCGACCGGTTTGGGCGGGGCAGACGACGACTGACCAAGGGACAAGCCACCCTCTCCTATTCGTAAGCTCTTGAACTTTTTCACTTCTATGTGTAAGAGCCGGAGGGATGTGTTAGTTGAGCAAACAAAGATCTAGGAGAGAGAGGAAGCAAATGAAGGACACTCTCAAGCTTCGCACAATCACCACGGATTTGAGCCTCCTAGATCTCCACCCTCTCCCGAGACGGAGGAGCCCGAGATTCCTTCAGTGGACAGCATGGTGGCACAGCTAGGCTCCGAGGGTTATTTTCAACAATATGCTCATCACTTTGGTTATCAAGTCCCTAATCCTCCACCTCCTCCTATGGGACCTCCTACTAGTGTACAAAGTGTTGTATCTCAAGCTTATCAATCTCTCTTCGGCAACATTGATGGTAAGATGTGGTTCAATTTCTTTTTCATTAGCATCTACCATTCTTTCTCAAGTTCTAAAATTCAAATTCTCTCTTAGACTATCCTCCTCCACTTGGTGGTGTTCCTCCGGCGTATGGCGGAGCTCCTCCGGAGTATGGTGGTCAGTGATGCTCAGCGGCACCTCTTCTCCAAGTTTTTAGTGATGGATGACAAAGGGGGAGAAAAATAGACGATTAAAGCTTATCCGTCTCTTGTCGTAGGGGTGAAACCGGCTCGAGCCGGTTTCACAAACCGGTCTGACCGGTTTGTGCTGAGCAATCCCAAGCTCCTATGTATCCAGTTATCTTTTACCTTAGAGACTTGTTGAGAGATTTGGATCTATAATATTTATCTGTGGAACCTTATCTATGTGTTGGACTTGAGAACTCTTGTATTGTGTGCTACAATGTGTGTAATGTACCTTAAATGTTTCTAAGGGACTTAATGGTAGTTTGTGATGCATGATTGTATTGTGAATGAGTTTTGTTTCCTTGTTCTCCCTGTGTTGTGGGCTGACTGGGTGAAACCGGTCTGACCGGTTTTGCCCCAGACAGCACACACTTCTTTGTGTTTTGCCTCTCGGTTGTGCTAATTCTTGTCATATGCATCACACAGTTATTTTATCTTGTCACACACACCTGTTGCACCCCACTTTGCTGAGATTTAGGGGGAGCTCCTTGTCCTTCTTGAAAAACGTGCAAATTGGTATTTTTAGGCCAAAATTTTGGAATTCCATTCTTTGCACGAATTGAGGGGGGGCTTTACCTAAATCTTAGTTCTTATGAGCTTTATTTTTATATCTTTTGTAAGCTTTAATCAAGGTTGTCATCAATCACCAAAAAGGGGGAGATTGTAAGTGCAATCAAGCCTTAAGTGGGTTTTGGTGAATTAAGTGACAACTTGATTAAATCCCTAACACTCTTGTGAAGCATGTGAGCAGGTTAATGATTATTGATAAATGATATTTATGAGTAAATTCATGCTTTTGGCTCATATTGCAATTAAGACAAGAATGGATCATGACAATGTATATGTAATGATTATAAGCATACTAAGAGTGAATGTCATGATAAAGAAAGGATGTTCTTCCCATTGATCTTTACATAAAGCATACAACAAGTGATCCTAAGCTAAAGAAAAGCAAATATAAAGGCATGATGATATATGATAATTGGTTGGCTTTTCTATGTTGGGCAAAGCACATTTTGAAGAAAGGAGAAGATTGTGGTATAGTAATGAGAGAATTAAATTAAAGTTGAATATGGCATCAAGGGATTTCACTATTGCTACAAGATGGAACTTGATAATCTAGACAATAAGTTTACAAAGTTCAATATCAAATGGCTTTCACTCTTATACTTCATGAAGTTTATTGACTTGTTCAAAGAAGATATTTGCAAGACTTTGAGTTGGATTTTAGCAAAGGTCATTTGGCTATCTATATTACTCTGGACCTACATCTGAAAGATTGCAAAAGCAAGGATAATTGATATCAATCAAAGGACAAACAAATTGAGTGGCATCTCGAATGGTTTTATCTCTATGGTGCAAGGCTTGACTCAATTGTGGCAAGGATAAGTGATGAAGAGATCAAGATGGCTAAAACGAGGAACTAAGCTAAGGCTATGGATAGCGACCATAAGCAAAGTGGCTAGGGTGAAGTTAAGAGCATCAAGGATTTCGAAGTATCATATCCAAGCCTACCGAGGAAAGTGATAAATTGCATCTAACGTCATGATTGATAAATTCAAGTGATTGATCTCTACTCTATGGAAGAATTCTAGGTCACTAGCTCAAAGTGGACATGCTCAAGCACATGCATATAATTGTTCATCTACAACATGTGCTCAGTTGGTACACATCATTGGAAGCCCTCGAATCATTGAAAATCATTTATCGGCGTACCTTGGAGGTTCAAGCTCAGTGGGTTAATTAGGGTTCATCTTTTATCCTGAGTTTAGGTATGCCGTACTATCAAGAGGGATGAATCATTGGTTGGACAACAAACATCAAAAAGTGCTCAAGTGAAACCTAGAGAGACTAACCCGTGAGATCAAAACCTTAGTTGAGCTCTCTGGCCAAAACCGGCCTGACCGGTTTTGGAAACCGGTCTGACCGGTTTGGGCACTGACACCGTCCAACGGCTAGTTGGTTTGAAAAACCGGTCCGATCGGTTTGGCAAACCGGCTCGACCGGTTTTGTCCGACAAAGCTAACGGCTAGTTCTGAGTGAGGTGGGTATTTATACCCATGAGCTCCTCTTTGAAGGGCTGCTGGTTCTCTTCACTCCTAACACATTCCTGAACCATAGCAAAGCTCTTCCCAACCTCTCTAAGTGAGATTTAAGCCTCTAGTGCCATATCCTTGAGTTGGGTTAAGAGAGTGACTAGTGTGTGAGCTTTAGAGAGCTTTGAGAAGCCTAGTGAGCATCCCACACTTGAGCACCTGCTGATTTCGTTGAAGATCATTGAAGCATCTTTTACTCTTGGAGCATTTGCTCCTAGACGGCTAGAGGTCGCTTGGAAGCTCCAATCCGAGATTGTGGAAGCTCCAAGAAGTTTGTATTACCCCTGTGAATCTAGTGGAAAACCTCTCATCTCAAGAGATTGTACTCTTGACTTGAGACCGAGGGAAAGGGCAAGCCTTGTGTGGCGAGTCTATCCTTGTGTGGATACCTCAACAACGTGGACGTAAGCAAGCCTTTGTGGCGAGCTGAATCACGGGATAAATCCTTGTGTCAATTGCGCTTTTACTTCATATATATCTTGCCTGCTGGTTTATCTCTCTTTCTAGCATATATCTTGTGTTTCCGCTTCGATCTACTTTGGTGTGCTTGTGCTGTGTGCAGGGAGCTTGTTGGTACTCTTGGAAATCCCTGTGGAAGTCCCACACCAAGTTTGGTTTGTGCTAGAACTCGTAGAGGGGTTTTACTTATTGTTGGTTCTGTCTGTGTAAAACCGGTCTGACCGGTTTTGGAAACCGGTCTGACCGGTTTCAGTACTGACAGAGGGTTGAATATTTTTAAGTGTGCAGATTCGCCTATTCACCCCCCCTCTAGGCGACATCAAGATCCTTTCACCCGGCAACTGGTCTTTTGCAAAAATATTCTAGCCTTCCTTTTCTCACCCTCATAGAAGTGCATGATATCTCTTCTAATAGTATTTCTAGTCCCCATCTTAAACAAAGGTTGGAGTGCACTAACAAACTTGCGAAAGCCATGATGATCAGCAATGGACAGCGGGTACTCATGCAATATGATCATTGAATAAAGAGCTTTTCTGGCTACTTCCTGATCAAATACATAGTTTTCTATAGCTACAGTGCCCTTCTTAGTGGTTCCAAACCTCAAGTTAGTTTGAATTTTATCTCCTTTCTTATTATTGTAATGTGGACAGGATTTCAGATGGGTTTTCAGATGGGTTGTACCATTTCTTAAAATGCCAGAAAGCTTCTTGCCGCAATGATTACATTTAGCCTTCCATATTCCATCAACACGCACCTGAGTAAAATCATTCCACACCTGCATCCGAGCTTCCTCTTTTGCCCGTAACGACCTTCCTCTTCCTCATCCGATATCCGCACAACATCATCTCCCTCAGTAGGAGTTGTAGCTGCTGTACCACCACCAGCACCGGATGCTTCAGAGATTGGCTGGTCTGGATCGATTCCAGAGGGGCTGAGGGGAAGCAGCCGGCGGAGGCGGCGGCGCGCAGAGTGCCCAGGAAGCGGAGGGCGGAGGCGTACTGCAGAGGACCGGAGGGCTGCAGTTTGCAGAGGGAAGGTGAGGGAGAGGGACAGAGGGAGGCCGGACCGCCGGAGGGCCGAGGGACGCGAGAGGCCGGAGGCGGCGGACGGCCGGAGGGCGGGGTGGCGCCGGATCTCGCGAGGCCGCGAGGGGCAGAGCGCGGAGGGGAATCGCGAGTCGCGAGACTCGCCTTCCTGTGCGGCGGCGGCGTACCGAGTGGATGGGAGGAGAAGGGCAGGGGAAGGGTCAAAGGGTTACCCTAATTTGTGCACATATACTTCCTATTTCGTGGGGTCCATATGTCAGTTAAGGTATCCGCGGGTTTGCGGACGCGGATACTACTTTTCTATGCCCGTTATAGAAATATCCGCGGGTTCCAAGTCATGCCCGCGTCCGCGCCCGCGCATACAATACTAGATCCAAATCCGTGCCCAACGGGTTTGGTATCCGCGGGTTCGCGGATATTTCGCGCCCGTTGCCATCTCTAATTGTGAGGCCGTTGGGTGGTATGCCAAAATACACACTTGGCGGGCACTTGTCCTTCGTGCAAAATACGACGCGTAGCTTGCTCTCATCCATTGATGTCAAGTTGGTTCATGTAATCTTAGTGCCTCTGGCCTTGTGTAGATCACGACCTAACACCATGCGGCATGTATTGTATTTAGTATATACAATCAGCATGTGCTCGGGTTTGAAAATAATACAAAGAAAAAAGTCCAAATTGACTCCCCTAAGTATATAATTTTTTTTTCCGAATGCACAAGTAGAGTTAAGTTTAATTCTTTCCGAGATGATAACCAACACCCCTAAGTATACAATTTTTTTTCTGAATGCACAAGTAGAGTTAAGTTTAATTCTTTGCGAGATGATAACCAACACTGTAGTCTGCAGCGGAGGGAATGCATTTATCTTACATTGTGCTGCACGGATTGGCATGCCCCCAAACACCACCGGAAGCAGATGGTCAAGAACTCCATGCTGCAACGGCACCTCATATTGTGGCAATAATAATAATAATAATTAAACTACAGATTAATTTAAGCTATTTCAGAAAAACAAATTAGTTTAATAATTTGGGGTAGATCGGACGTGCGTGCATGAAATGGCAATTGCTTCCTCCGATCTGACAGACGGCGCAGGTAAAGCGGACAGTCTAATTTTTTTTCCACCGTTACAAGGGTCACTCATTCAAAAGAGTCCTTTACGTGGGTTCTTACAATGTTGCCACTCTTAGGTTGAGCACATAACATTTTTGTCATTTTGTCCTACATGGCAGTCCACCCCCTCCCTCCACGCTGGATCCGGCTCGTGAAATGACCCCTTTGCTCGTGGCCTTATCCTTCTACTCCCCACACATGTCTTCTAGACCCGCCGTCTCCTCCGAACCGTCACTAACATGTGGGACCCGCACGTCAGGCTTCTTCAACCTCGGACGAGCGGCCATGGCCGACAGCGGGGCAGGGAAAGCTCCGTCTCTGGCGGCCATCCTTTCTTATCTCGCGCGCCCTGGAGGACACTACCTCGGCGTCTCGCCTCCCGCCGTCCCCGCACCTCACTGCGGCAGAGGGGAGTCCTCAATATCGCCGCCGGTGGCCGAGTAGGACGCACAAGAGAGCGGCGCGGCGGCGCGATGGGCGGCCGAGGAGAGGAGGGGGCTCCCGCCGGCGGCGGCGGCGGCGAGCGCAGCGTCGATGAGCGCCATCTCCTCGTCGCTGACGACCTCCACAGGGACCTCCAGGCACGGCGCGGCGGGGGCAGGGGCCTGTGCACGTGCGCGTCCACGCTCAACATCATCGAGGCTGTGGTGCCCGAGCTCAAGACCGACCCCTTCTACTCCGGTCACGGGTCCACCTCCTGGTGCCCGTGTTCAACGTCGTCGAGGACGTGGTGCGCGAGCTCGGTACCGCCCCTTCTTCAACCCCGATCGCGGGTCCGCGGTGGGGACCTTGTCCGCCGGCAAATCGACCGCCTCCCGGAGCTAAAGGATGGAGCACGGGGGAAGAAGAAACAGAGAAGAGAGAGTGTTCGGGGAAAGGGAGCAGATGGAGGAAGAAGGAGGTGAGAGCAGGGAGGTCATTTCATGGGCCGGATCCAGCGTGGAGGGAGGGGGTGGACTGCCACGTAGGATAAAATGGCAAAAATGTTAGGTGCTCAACCTAAGAGTGGCAAAATTGTAGGAACTCACGCAAAGGTCCCTTTTGAAGGAGCGACCTCTCTAAGTGTGGCAAAAAATTAAATATCCCACATAAATCACCATTTAAATTATAGTGGGCTGTAATTTAGTTTCCAATTACAGTCGGTTGTTTCCTTCTTTCTTTTCTTCTTTCTTCAAGAAGTTGACCTTCCCTTCTTCCCCAGCGAGCCACCCACCCCGCCGCCTCCGCTGCCGACCGCACCACCACCACCGCCAGTCCTACGGTGACCCTACCCCCTCCTCTTCTATATCCGCAGCTCAATGGAATCCCCACCCTCCAAACCACCCAACCGCCGTCTCGACCACCATCCCGACCGGCAGCGACCTCGCCGCCGACCGCTCCACCCACCTCCCGCCCCGGTTGCCTCGACCATCGGAGAGAGAGAGAGAGGGAGATCCAGAGTGAGGAAGGACTCACCGTCAGCAGCCGCCGCCGCTGCGCACGCGGGCGGGGTTCGCGAGGGACAGACCGATAGAGAGACAGTAAAAGACATCGAGGGAGAGACCGATAGAGAGACTGACAAAGGGGCACCGCAATAGATATGTGGATGTGGGTGGGCTGATGCCCGATGGCCTCGCGGATGTGATTTGTTGCTCTGGACAGCCGGCTGGCTGTATCAGAATCTTTACATGAAAGTCGCCCGGTGAAGAAGAACTATTTTAGGGCACGTACAACGCGTCTGTAAGCTACGCCCGTATAGCGGTAATTTTGCGAAAACCTCCCTGCACCCTTCTACCGACGGCCCGCGTGTCGTCTCGCGAGGCGACGCCTGCGCGCCGTTCCCTGAGGCCGAACCGACGAAGCAGAGGCCGTTGTACAGGTCGTCTTCTCCCATCGACGGCCGCCCCAGATCCCCTGCACGCCCCCGCCTCAAATCCTGCAGCATCCCGCCAAAGTGCCAAACCACCTCCATCCCGCCAAATCTGAGGTCCCCGCAGCGGCCTGGAGCTCCATCACGCCGACGCGCGAACTGGAGCCCCGCCGTCGTCATGGGAAGGCCCGCCGGCCGGGGGAGAGGGAGGGTCGTTGCTGGAGGAGAAATACGACATGGAGGACAGGGAGGTAGCACCGCACCACTTCCTGGGCGCCGTCATCGTCGTCGTCCACGACTTGCACGCCTTTGTGACCTTGCAGATCCGCCATTGCCGGCCCGAGCTCGAGCTCCAGGACGACAAGGAGGGCCTCTACTCTGCTCCACTGCGGCCTGGTGAGGGAGGTCATCGGTGCGCGCGAGCGGATGGAGGCCACCGCGGGGCAGGCTAGCCTGCTCCTCAGCAGCTCGAGGTGGTGCCATGGTGTTTGATCGGAGGAGGATGCAACTGCCGCTGCCCCTCATCCTCCGCCGGAGCCGGCGCACTGTTGCCCCTTCTCCAGGAAGTAGCACACCGTGCGCCGCTCGTCATGCGGCACCAGGGAGGAGGGACCGCCGGCGCACCCCACGATGGTCCTCGAGCCAGGACGGAGCAGCGGACGAGGGCAGGACCTCGAGCACGGGAGGGAGCCGCCTCCGTCGGCCAATCGAGCCAGAGGCGCTTGCCATCGCCGCCGCACCCCACAATACTGTTCCTAGAGCTGGAGCTGAGAAAGATATTTCTGGATACGAGTGGATGAGAACGATGCTGCTCCTGGAGAAAAAAATGTCCCGTGAGCTAAAAACCTTTGGACTTGATTGCGCCACGTCACCATCCAGATTCCTATGATATTTATAGTAGCGTTTCTGATATTTCTATAACAAACAAAGGTACTAAAAATACTCTAGCTAATTTGTATGATTTTGCGGCTGAAGTTTATGTCACTAGCCACACAATGGTATACACAAATATATTTGTAGTTGATCTTAACCTCATGCAAAGCATTAAACAACTTATCGACGACTCGTCTGTCTATGGGTTGTATGAGCCGTCTGTACATCTGTCTCTATGTTGAGTTCGAGGTTGTACAGACGACCCACCGTTGTGGGTTGTACATGCCCTTAATCAACTTCATGGGAATCCGAATAGTACATGCATGCAAACCAGCTCCACCAATTGCATGCGCTATTTGCCTGTTAAACCACTGCATTCACTCCAATCGATGCATCAATTAATGCTTACACATGCGGGGTTAGCTTATGTCTCTACGTTACTCACTCACGCGCCTTGTAAAGGCGAATAGAGTATACTTGATTTACATGAACGTTTTTTCAATCAAAGGGAGGCTTGGACAGAGAACCTAGCTAGTAAATCAAGCTATAAATCTGAGGAGAAAGAGTGGACTGATCTGTGGAGTGTCAAAGTTCTATCGAAAGTCCAAAATTTCTTATGGAGGTTGGCTCGTCATTCTTTGCCGACGGCTGATGTGTGCCATCATAGACACATGAATGAGGCTCAGACTGGGCACGAAATACCGAAAACGAACTGAAAATACCGAAACTGAGTAGGAACCGAAATTACCGAGTACATTCGGTATATTTCCTCGGTATACTGAAAGTACCGAAGGGTATCGAACTCCAGGCTACCAGCAGTCCAACAGGGATCAGAGAAGCCCATCAAGGGCCCAAGAAGAAAGAAACCCTAGGTCCGACTCGCTCATTTCCCACCCCCTCCGTCCCTCGTCTCGTTTTGACCCCGTGCCGCACTCCGCCTCCGCGTTCCGCGCAGGGTTCACCTTACCGTTGGTAACCGGTCCGGTTACCGCGGTAACCGGTCTTACAGATCCGGCTCGGTAAGGAAAAAGCTCGGTTACCGCTCTCTAACCGAACCTAGCAAACCGCTCTTTTCGGTTTACCGGTCGGTTTTACCGGTTTACCGGACCGGTTTTGGCGGTTTGGAAAACCGCTCCGGCAGCGGTTTTTTTAAATAAGCACAGTGGCCAACCGCTTGCGTCTTCCTTGGGCCGCCCAAGCAAAGAAACTCTCCAGCAATTATCTATCTTCTAGCTACAGGGTACAGGGTGATGATTGCTGCCATAAAAATCAGTCTTAGTTATGGGCCAACAGAATTTGTAAAAGCGTCGTGTAAAGCGGTCTGGCCCAGGTGCTCGATCAGCCGGGAGACCTGCTGGTTGCCCATGCATCTTCAGAAAACGGTGCCTCAGGTTCAGATAGATCAATTCCTGCTCTGTGAAATGCAGCCTCCGAGGTCCTGTTTAGTTTGTGAGGATGAAACTTTTTAGGATTTTTTTTCAAAATCTATTAGGAGTATTAGGAGTATTGAATGTAGACCGGTTACAAAAATAATTACACCAAGGTAGCAGCTCGAACTCTTTCTTTCCCCAACAGTCCATCAGAATGTTCTTAGAGAATTTGTTGTTTATATTCTCGGGCAGTGGCTACCCTCTCCCATTCAATTAATTTAGAGATAAAGTTTTTCCACTTCAGGAAACTAGCTTGATTGTGGAAGAATGATGTGTTTGCATCTCCATCTTTCTGTGACAAATGTCATGTTCGTCTAGTTTATACTTGTCAGCAGTACTTTTCTCTTAGAACAAATCAACCACCAACCAACAGTATTTTTCTCTTAAAACAAATTAGCACCGGCAACTAGCCACGTGCCGAACGATCAGGTCGAAAGACAGGCAATCGTTCTTTCGACGGAGAGTACCAAACACTGCCATTTCAGTTGACATTTCAGCCAGTTCTCATCGCTTGACAGAACAAGGTTGTCTTGTGCTTTCTCCGGATGATGTAAAATATGTCGAAAAAAGGGCAGTTCAAAGTCAGGGCAAGATCATAAATAAAAAAACTGGAGATAATGATGCCCGTGACAGCTCCAACATGCATAATTATTTGTTCGTTCTGTAGCAACCGAGACTGAGATGTGCTTGATACCTTTTAGTCTCATGACTAAAACTAGTCAGGCTAAAAGTTGTCAGTCTCCCTAAAATCCTAAAGAGACTAAAATGTAGTAAATACGCATTAATTATCTCTCTTCTCCGCTCTCTTTTCTCCCTTTCATGGGGCATGCTACATATTTCTATGAGGTTAAATGAAAAGAGAGCTAAAACAAAGTTTAGTAGGGGTTTCCCTTACTAAAAAGTTTGAGTCTCAAGACTAGTTTTCACCCCTCTTTAGTCAAGGGTGTTGGGAACTGTAGCCTCTCAAATAGACTGATTTTAGTCCGACTATATTTAGTCTCATGGATCCAAGCACCATATCAGTCATCTCGTGTGTGGGATGCTTGTTCTTTTTAGGTGTGAGTTTGAACTACATGCATGAACTTGTTATCAAATATCTCCCACGCATCACACCATCCTATTTGGTGGAATTTTAAATTATTCAAAAGAAAACACGCTCGACTCCCATAATATCAGCGGCGGAGCCACCGGTGGGCTGGTGGGGCGGGGGGGGGGGGGGGAGGCGCTAGCCGCCCTAGGCCCCGGAGATGGAAGAAGAAGAAGAGGGGATGGGGGGCTAAAGGAAGAAGGTAGCACCAGGAGCCCCAGCTCCGGCGCCGGCTCGCCACTGCATAATAGAGCATGATTATCCCTATTTATTCAAATCCATCTAAAAAGGTTGTGCCACTCTCTTTCTAATTTGCAATTAGTCTGAATCTCAGCTGGTGGTATTTGAACAAGTCCGTAAACTTGTCTGCATGACGGTTCCTTTACTAAATTTTGCGCATTGGAGGGCCCATTATGCAATTTAATATAACGGAAATCATATTGATAACTGAACAAGTTCTTGTAGGGTTGAATTTTTTTATTTTTTAACCCCTTTTAATCTAAAATTTTAAAATTAACCTCCCCAACTAAAATTGCAAGAAGTAACCCTTTTGATCACGCCAAGTCTTGTGGCGCGACTAATACTTGAGTCACGCCACATGAAGTGGCGCGACTAATGTCCACGGTGACATTGGAAAAAGTCGCATCTGACGTGCCGAAGGGAGTCACGCCACACTGCGTGGCGCCACTCATGCACGAGTCACGCCACGCTCCCTGGCGTGACTCGATGGATCCAGTCCTTAGACTGGGGTCCCGGTCTCATTTAGCCGTGTTTACTTATTCCTTTTAATTAGCAAATGAGCTCCTAAATTTGTGAAACTCGAGGTGTACGATCCATAGAGTGTAGACGTTCCATTTTAACTATGTGCACTACAAACCATGGTGTATAAAATGAGAAATCTAATTTTGAAATAGCCTAAGTGTTATTAAATCAACACATGAAAAAATGTTAAAATCTGAAAATAGAGTCAACTAGTCAACTTTGGGCATACTTTTTGAGAAATTTTACACTAAGATCTTGAATACTTTTTGGCTACAAGTGACTTTGAATGTTAATAGAAAAGTTTGGACAAGTTTTTGGTCAAATATAACAAAGAATTCATAATGAAGCGTCCCCTCATCAGAGGTGACCAAATGTGACACAAATACCAGTCCCAGGAGGCTGGTAGCACATTTATTACAACAGGTGGAATCAGTCTTTTACATTACGGTTACAAAAAGGGCACGGTAGTGCCAACGCTACAACGAACAACACAAACGCTAGCGACCACACTACGATAGCAAAGGCTTCCATAGCCTCCTCGCAGTACCACACCATGGAAGCTTTCGGTAGGGCCCCGGTACACAGCACGGCTGGGTGTAGGGCAATGACCTACTCAACGTCCTCCGGAATGTAATCAGGATCCTCCTCTGTAAAATAGTTAGTAAAACAAGGGTGAGCACATACGTACTCAGCAAATCCAACCCCACCCACGGAGGGGCTTATAAACAGAATCATGCATAAGGTATAACAAGGATCAGGTGAAGGTTCATTTAGCAAACTTGCACATGCAGGGGTTCATTTCAAAAAGGTTTTCGCAAATCATTTTCATAACCCAAGTAACTCAAATGTTTTAGGAAAAACCACTGTGGAACTACCGGACTTCCCGTCCGTCGTAGCCCGGGCACACAGCCACACACACACCACCAGAAAACAACTCACACCAGAAAACATCACATCCCAAACACTAGTTTTTGTGACCACACCGTGACTCGTCCAATACCGTGGACACGGCTATTCGAATAGGTTTGACACTCTGCAGAGGTTGTACATCTTTACCCACAAGTAGGGTACCGTTACACGGACACCTCGGTGCGGTGACGGATCCTATCAAAGCCATTACCCACCTTAGCTAACACTACGAGCCACCACGGAAGCACCCAAGGGGTTATCCCACATAACCGTGGCGTACCTCACACGAGCGTACCCCGACTCCTTGGTCTTCCGCCGCTCACCCGCACACCCGGATGGCAAGTAGATTAACTAGTGGGGTTTATGCTAAGCCGTTGCCACATACAACGGTCGAGTGGTTGTACGATGATTTGGGTCGGGTGAGATGTCACGCAACCCGGTCCTTAACCGACAAGATGGACAACTCCCAACACGCTCAACCACACAGTACGAGCTCACCCATACTCCCGACACACACGTCCATCCCGTCTACCCGAGCTTCGTACTCATTTTCCAAAAATATCCCATTCTCATTTTTAAAGCACTCACACATTTTGAAAGCACTCACATATTTTTAAAGCACTCATTTAGGCCAAAACAAGGTTCAGTCATAGCAATCAAGGGTGGCTATCCTACCATGTTTTGCAGTAAAACGATATGCAATTTGTAAAACGGGTATAAGGGTATATTTATAAAACTAGGACAGAAGCATGCATCAAAGGGGGAGGTTGAACTTGCCGTCTTCGTAGTCTTCGGGGAGTGCCGGCTCGGCGTTCGGGACCTCGGGCTCCTGCTCGCAGTAGTCGGCTCCAAACTCCGGCTCGGGGTACCTTCCTTCGTTTACTTCGTCGGCTATAGCACACACACAGGCAAGCAATCAATAACAAAGATACCCATTTTCTCCGGCTGAGCTCGCGGGGTAAAATAAAGAATGGAGGAATAAACTATGATTTTAGATCTAGGAAAGGTGTGGCGAAATTTGGGATTAATTTGGTATAATATGGTGTATAAAATGATATGATAAAGGATGTTTAGGGGCTAGTTTTAAGGAATAAGGACCTATTTGTAAATCCAGGGGCTCTTTAATGAAACTGTGAGAGAGAGAGCAGGTGGGAGAGCTTTGGGTAGAAAAGAAAATTGATTAGGGGGTTATGGGGAAGGTGGCCTTCTTCTTCCTCTCGACACATTCAGAACAGAGGGGGGAGGGCGCACAGGGGCGGCCTGACCGTGGTGGCCGGCGGGCTTCCCGGCACGGCGGCGGCCGGGAGGTAGGGAAACGGAGAGAGGAGGTCGAGGGCAACTCATTCCGGTCCTCACCTCGGGCTGGGATGGCTTGTGGAGGGAGATCGACGGCGGCGGCGGCGGTCTGTAACAGGGGCGGCTTGTGGAGGGCGGCGGTGGGAGCTCGGGGGGGAGAGAGGGAAGTGCCTGGGAGGTGCGGGGCGAGGTGGGGAGCCGGTCCGGCCCTTTTATAGGCGCGGAAAGGCGGCATGGCCGGGATTTCTTCCGAGCTCGTGAAGCTTCGAGGTCCAACAATGGTGGGGAGGCAAATATCTCGCCATTGACTTGCCTGACGAGGCCGCGGCCGGGGTTCACGGTGGGGCACGGCGCTGTGGACAGGACCCGTCGTGCAGACGCGGGCGGTCGGAGATGGTGGAGGTGACCGGTCGGGCAGTGCCTTTAATGGCGGTCGTCGGCAACAGGGGGTGCTGCCGGCCTTTGCTGCAGCCGTGGACGAGCACTGGCGTGTTGTCTGGGCGATGCAGGAGAGGGAAGGCGGGGGTGCCGTCCCCGCAGGCGCTCGGGGGGGTGCCGTGCGTGGGGGAGGTCGCGACCCCCCCGCGTCGCGCGTGGGGAAAGGGGACCGCGCGGGGGAGAGGCCGCGGTCAGGCTCGGCCTGGCCGCGGGAGGAAGAAGGGGGCGGTGGAAAAAAAAGAAGGAAGAAAAAAGAAAAGAAAAAAGGAGAAAAGGGAAAAAAGAAGAAAAGAAAAAGGGAAATAGGAAAAAGGAAAAAATCAGGGAAAAAATAGAAAAGGGATTTAGAAAATTAGGAGAATTCCTAGAAAAATTAGGAGAAGGGTTTTGCGGATTTTTCTGGGTTTCTCGGATACCGGCGTCAATTTCGGAACGGCGGTGATGGCGAGGCGGACCGGCCGGCGGGACCGCGGCGTGCGCGGGATTCCCGGCGTGGTGGCCGACCGCGGTGCCGGGGCGGCACGCGACGGGCGACGGCCCGAGCGCAGGCGGTGCCGGCGGGATTCGCGGCACGCGCGCCGAGGGTGGGAGAGGGAGACGGTGACCCGGGGTTCCGAAAGGGGGCAAATGAGCTCAGCTGGACAGTTTTGAAAACACGCGTGATTTATTTGGTGATTTATTAGGAGCTAAAACGTGGGCGTTACACATAATTTAAGGGAGGCTTAAAGTTGGAAAGTTACGCTATTTTACACTAAGACATTAAACAACACAACTTTCCAACTTTAAGCCTCCCTTAAATTATGAATTCTTTGTTATATTTGACAAAAACTTGTCTAAACTTTCCTACGAACATCCAAATTCACTTGTAGCCCAAAATTATTTAAAATTTTAGTGTAAAATTTCTCAAAAAGTATGCCCAAAGTTGACTAGTTCACTCTATTTTTAGACTTAGCATTTTTCATGTGATGATTTAATAACACTTAGGCTATTTCAAAATTAGATTTCTCATTTTATACACCATGGTTTGTAGTGCACATAGTTAAAATGGAACGTATGTACTCTATAGATCATACACCTCGAGTTTCACAAATTTAGGAGTTCATTTACTAATTAAAAGGAATAAGTAAACATGGCTAAATGAGACTGGGACTCCCCAGTCTGAGGACTGGATCGATCTAGTCACTCCAGGGAGCGTGGCGTGACTCGTGCATGAGTCTCGTGCATGAGTTGCGTCATGCAGTGTGGCGTGACTCCCTTCGCCACGTCAGATGCGACTTTTTCCAACACCACCGTGGACATTAGTCGCGCCACTTCATGTGGCGTGACTCAAGTATTAGTCGCGCCACGAGGCTTGGCGTAACCAAAATGGCTACTTCTTGCAATTTTAGTTGGGTAGGGTTTAGTTTTAAAATTTTAGATTAAAAAGGGTTAAAAAATAAAAGAAATTATGTTGGATTGCTACTCATCTTGTACTGAACAAGTTCTCATTTGGTTCTGTTTTTTGTTTGACTTAGCTTAAGCTCGTACTCATAAATCATAATCATGGACGAGTCTCTGCTATAATCTGCACAAGAGTTGCCATCATGGTAGCAAGACATGTTTTTTGATCATGGACAAGTTTTGTGGTTTTCCCTCGTGTAATCGCCTACGAAGAAAACACGTAGTAACATGGCACTCTGAAGCACAGAAATCATAAATTTCGGTAGGGAGACACAGGAAAGGAGAATAAACTCGTAGCCTCACAAGTGCACGCCCCGTGCTTGCATTTTCTTGTTTTTGTTCATACCAGAATGGTTCGATAAAACATATCTGTTGAACCTGGCCCAGTCAAGGCCTAACAAAGGACATCTGACAAAACACCATCGGAAGGTATTTGAACTGGGCTTAATGGGGAAAGGGTGAAACTTAAGCATTTGAAAAGTTTCTTTGTGGGTGAAAAAAGCACTATTTATTTCATATATTCTCTCATAAGCAACACTATTCTAATACTATTCATTTGCGACGAAGAGAACATGCCTAGTCTGAAACTAGATGGACGGAGGACGCTAGAGTTTAGTTCGGGGGGCAATATACTGGTCTGAGGTCATGTTTAGTAATCATGAAGGCGCTGTTGAAGCACAGAACAGGAGAAAAAGGAATAACGCATTATTCTCTTTCTTTGCAGCAAATGTTCAGCTTTTTTCCTGAGCATTTGCTGATAGCAAGAGATGCAGCAAAGTTTGCTCCCATTTCCATGCCTGTTGCTGATAGTTTTGGGCAAAGAGGGTGTTGGTGTAAATTTGGTACCGAAGGGGGGCACCTACACCACAGTACTCTTCTCCTCCGAAGGGGCAAAGAACCGAAGAACCCCTTTGGAGGACTACACCTTCTTCCTCTACTGCTAGCTCTACTACTACTGCAACTACTAAGCAAAAACTAGGGAAGACGACAACAACGTACTACTTCGGAGTTCTTCACTATTTAATGCCTTCTCCCCATCAATTACAAAGACCTTCCTATATATAGGGATGGGGGTAGATGGCAATTTTTCCCCCAAGCCCCTAGTGGTTATTTTCTTCCGAGCCCCTGGTGGACGCGGTTTTTACAAGAAACTCCTCGAGCCCACACAAAGGCCCACTAACCCTTACATGGGCTGGGCCATTCCCCCAACAGTAGCCCCTCAGCTACTTCGGTTTGGCTGGCACAACAAAGCGGAGTAGCTGAATACACACGGAGTGGCCCAGACCTTCCTACACCTTCGGCCATGAGGAACTCCCTCAGGACCCTCCGCTCGTACGCCTCACTAAAAACTCCATTCCGAAAAACCTAGTGGGAAAAACCGGAGTGGAGAAAAGAGCACGTACGCCTAGCGGATTTACACACACACCGACCTTGCTAATGGTCGTCTTCGGACTCGCTTCGACGGTGAAGGGCGCCTTCGGTGATGAAGTCTGCTTCGGTGTTGTCACTAAGATGGCCTTTATCCTCTATGCTTCTCCTCCATTTGCTTTGGTCTTGCCTTCGGGGCCTCCATGCATTTTTCTTTTCGCTCTTGTTCTTTCGGACGCTGTCGATTGATGATTAGCCGCCTCTTCCCCTTCGGTCACGATCACCGGGCAAGACTTCATGCTTCGGGGTGACGCCGCTCATCCCGATGCCACTAGCCCCTCTTGTCCGGTGATTGTGATGAAGGTCCTGGTCCTGTGCAATGCATGCGACGAAGTACGTGTTGATGAAAACGATGCTGGAGTCGACGTCGGTGAGGTAGACGATGAAGCCCCTTGAGCCACAGCCCAGTCGGCGTCGGTGTAGTAGATGCCGAAGACGAAGTCGAAAGTCAATGTCGACAAGGTAGACGACGAAGCCCCACGAGCCGGAGTCCTGTCGACGTCGTGCAGTAGATGCCGAAAACGAAGTCGGAAGTCGATGTCGACCAAGTCGATGTTGATGTTGCCGAGGTGGACGAGGAAGCCCCTCGAGCCGAACACATGTCGACGAAGATGTGGTTGAAGAAACCCCTCATGCCGAACCATGTCGACGACGAAAGTGGTGGTGTGTTATTGAGGTAGTCGAATAACGTTGATGAAGTACTCGAGGAAGCCCCTCGTGCTAGATATTCACCGAGTTGAACCTGTCGGTGACGAAGTAGACAATATAGACGAAGTCCACTTCCTGTTCAACACTCCATTCGAGGCGAATCATTTTTGTTCAAGAAACTCAAGAACTTGTTAGACAAGAAACAATCTATCTCAATTTGCATCGCACAAACAAATCCGAAGCCACTCTCGGGCCTTCGGGGTGTCTCAGATCAACTCCGGTCATCACACGACCGGTCGTTTGCTTCCTGCAAACGGAATCCGAAGCCACTCTCGGGCCTTCGGTGTGTTTCAGCTCAACTCCGGTCATCACACGACCGGTCGTTTGTTTCCTGCAAACGGAATCCGAAGCCACTCTCGGGCCTTCGGGGTATCTCAGATCCGAAGCCACTCTTGGGCCTTCAGGGTATCTCAGATCCGAAGCCACTCTTGGGCCTTCGGGGTATCTCAGCTCCGAAGCCACTCTTGGGCCTTCGGGGTATCTCAGATCCGAAGCCACTCTTGGGCCTTCGGGGTATCTCACCAACTCCGGTCATCACACGACCGGTCGTTTGCCTCCTGCAAACGGAACCTCGGCTATAACAGAGCCAGACACTTGCCTTTGCAAGTTCAACTCCGGTCATCACGGGACCGGTCGTTTGCCTCATGCAAACGGAGCGTTTTACCCCACTCGGGCCTTCGTCGTGAGCACTCTGGGCTCTACACTTTGGTGTTATGCACGTATATATGTATGAAAGAGTGCATGAAAGTATGCTGTTGCATGAAGGCTAGGATGAAAAGGTTAGCCAAAATAATGCAAAGGACACCCATTGATCAAATTCTGAACTTGAGTGGTGAAACCATGAGATGACCGAAATCCGATAACACCGAAATTCATATGGAAATCCCGGCAGCCACCTGATGAAGTTCGACAGACATTGAAACCAATTGATATGGCCTAGCCATTCCCAAACCAATAATAGAATCACTATCTTCGGGGTGAAAACCGATGACTCAAAAGCCATAACCTGCAATAGACGTGACGAAGTGGCCACACAAAACATAATAGCTGCATACAACCAATCATTATGAATAGGGTATAAAGCATGACTAAGAACACGCGCTTAGCATATTTGAGATAAAGGTGCGGCAACATGTGATATACGAAGGGTTAGAGTGCCCGTTAAAAAATGGATCGTAAGTTATGAGAGAGGAGGGCACGATACTTACATATGGTAGTTAACCCTGCATTCAAGAGATATAAATACTTCATATGAAGGGTTAGATTAAGAAGGCAAAGCAAATTTCAGTCAATTTGACACAATCACTTTTGTGAAGCCGAGCTTCGGTCATAACGGGACCGACACAATTTCGTTATACGATGTAAGTGACGGGCGGCCCTTGGATGCGTCCAACGGCCTCCGAGGGGCGCTGTTACTTACCCACAAAATATAAACTCCGAAGACTACACCCCCCGCACCATGGAGGGGGGATGTTGCTTCGGAAACGTGCGAACGGATAAATGCACGAAACTTTCAGGAAAAAACGTCTTTCGATGAGCATCAACATGTGGCTAACGCTAAGCACTCGCTTTAAACATGAGGATTGGTCTGCTAAAACCAGAGACGAAGGGTACTTCGTCACTGTACTGAAAAACGGTTTATCAGCAGCCAAAAAACAAAACATCGACCACACCAGGCACTACCTCAGGACGGTGGTAAAGTTGTATAATAAAATAAAAGCATGATGCCCCTTCGGTTGCTAGAAGAAGGGTGAGCAAGTAAATTGTGATACTTCCTCCATTTAGTTAACGTAGGCAAAACTAGTAAGCATAAGACTGTAATTTTGTAAAGCTCCGAAGGGGATTTCCGAAATGCACACCGAAGCACTAGTGTCCATTGACTCCGAAGGGCCCAGAAAACCGTATTTGAAGTCCATAAAAAGCCCCTGCGTATACAGCCTATAGACAAAATGGGCTCAAAGGCTTCCCGAAAACAATCCGAACTAGGCCTTGGCTGAACAAGGCCTTGGAGTAAAAAGCCAACGTGGGCCTCGGAGCCGAAAAGAAAAAGGCTTCGGAACTGTACACATCTAAACTGGGCTTTGTAGTAGCAACACTGTAGCATATACATAACATACAAAAGTGCCTCCGAGGCTCTAACTATTAAGGTCACCTTGACGGTAAACTAGACGAAGGGTACTTCGATTCAAAAATTCAAAAACCGCACTAACTATGTGCCTAAGTCGAACATATACGAACAGATGCAGATAACACGCTCGCCTAGGCTAGAAAAATTTGTGCCTCAAAAGAAAGTCAACCGAAGGGTTTACTTCCGTAGTGGCGGGTTTCGACGACCCAAAAATGGGCCTCTTCGGAGCTTCTCTAGGCTGTTGGATTTTTTTTTCCTGTTGCTCAAAAATCCTTTTACCGAAGGCAGCGAGCTAGCTACTCCGTATCTGGCCCATATACCATTCGGCCTGGCAATCACCGACGAGTTTTCGTAGCCCTGCGGTCTAGGAGCAAGAGCACCAAAATGGGTTTCTTCCTTCGGCTACCTTTTGTTTAAACCACACTGGCTAGCTAACATAATCCTGAGAAGCAAGCTAAACGAAAAGACACACTCCGGAAAAGCAAGAGTCACAGTTTAAGTGAAACATATATCTTGACAACACTCCTGCTAATGCTATGCCCCTTCGGCGCTATGAAATGACTTAACAAAGCAAAAGGGGGCTGGGGTCACATGCTTGGAGTATGTGGAAACAGGCATGTTGCTAGCAGGGTACCAACACCATGGTGTGCAGACATGCACGAGAAAATGCAAAATCCGAAGCTGGGCTTCGGAGTCGAGAAGGCCGAAGTGGGCCTCGTTGCTACGAAGTGCTTGAGGTGCAGCACAACCCCATAGGACCGAAGCTAAAAAAGAAATAGATAAAGTCTGCTAGTAACTCAAGGCTTGAACTAGGCTTAAACTAGGCTCCAAAGAATAATAAATAAGTAAACAAAATTCTCCTGAAATGACTCTGAAGGGTGAAAAATTTTATCTCGTGAAATCCCACCGAGACGATTCCGAAGGTAGAAAACTCACCGAAATGATTCCGAAGGTGAAAAAATAAATCTCGTGAAATCCCACCGAGATGATTCCGAAGGTGAAAAAATAAATCTCGTGAAACCCCACCGAGATGATTCCGAAGGTGAAAATTCACCGATTCCGATGGTGAAAAATCAATCACGAGAAATTGCGTCATGATGAAAGCCTGAAATATTTATCCTCTGCAGGGGGGCTTCGGTCGTATTTATTGTGCGCTCGGCCTGATGCGCTCGACCAGCCGCCTGTCCCCATCCATACAAGTGGCCATCAGCCCCAAAGAGAAAACAAATTTGGCTTCATTGCTGCGAGGATGAGCTTCGTAGGGGTAGGTTTCATCACCGAAGGCAAAAAAACCCTGTATGGATGTAATCCGCGCGGCGGTCTATGCTGGTGGCCCTTCCCCAAGCTCACGTGATCTCTCCCTCCTTCCACTCCACCGAGTGAGCCACCGCCCCACGACAGATCGAGCCGACCCGAAGGCGAGCGGCGCTACCCCCCGTGCGCCTCCTCCACCGCCCCGGCGGCGGCGGCGCCGCCGAGGACCGATGGCGCGGCCCTCGGCGCCGCGTACGCCGCCGTGACGTTCCTCCGCCCGCGCCCGCAGGGGGCGGTCCCCGGTCCCGTACGCGGCCGGCCCCCGACGGCGCCCGCGGCCCACGACGGATCGAGCCGACCCGAAGGCGAGCGGCGCTTACCCCCGTGCAGCTCCTCCACCGCCCCGGTGGCGGCGGCGCCGCCGAGGACCGATGGCGCGGCCTCGCGCGCGTACGCCGCCGTGACGTTCCTCCGCCCGCGCGCCGCGGGGCGGTCCCCCGGTCCCGTACGCGGCCGGCCCCGACGGGCACCGCGCGCATCGTGTTGGCGTACCCGATCCCCCCCCGCGACGCCTTCGAGCGGCCGGACGGCGCGACGCCGTCGTGGGCGGAGCCCGAGTCCCGGGGGGCGAGTTCGCGCTCTCGCTTCCTCCTCGACGACGCCCGCGTGCGGCGCCGTCCGTGGCGCCATCGCCCGGTGGTGGTGGTGGTGGTGAGGAGCCCGGCGGCCGACGCGCGCCGCGGACAACCCTGGCGGGGCTCCGCGTCGCGAGGGAGGAGGGTGCAAGGTCAGAAGCTGCTGCAATGTAGGCTTCGTCACCGAAGGTTAAAAAAAACTGTAAGTTGGGCTTCGTCTTGTGCCAAGAGAAGCACGGCACAACGCTACCCCACGATAGGCTTCGTAGGACACGATAGCCCAGCTTCTGATTCTGGTTGGTTGTGCTTCGTCCACGAAGTTAAGTGGCTGGTGTAATTGGATTTCCAATCATCCTCGTCCCTTGCACCAATGATAAGGATAAAATAGAAGTTTTAATCAACTCCATGCCATAGGTGATAGGTGCATATGGTGTTTCGTGTCAATCGCCGAAGTGCAGGCGTGAATAGTTCCTGAGTTGAAATACCCTTCGGAACACACTTTCGAAATCAAAATAATTGGGAATAGGAACTTAGCTTAAAATTATATCTCCTGCTCTTTGACTTTCTGTGCAGTGGGCACGTGTTCTCGTTGACTGCGCTCCGAAGGTGGCTTCAGACCGTGAGTCTTTCCACGAGGTGGGCGCCAAACTGTTGGTGTAAATTTGGTACCGAAGGGGGGCACCTACACCACAGTACTCTTCTCCTCCGAATGGGCAAAGAACCGAAGAGCCCCTTTGGAGGACTACACCTTCTTCCTCTACTGCTAGCTCTACTACTACTGCAACTACTAAGCAAAAACTAGGGAAGACGACAACAACGTACTACTTCGGAGTTCTTCACTATTTAATGCCTTCTCCCCATCAATTACAAAGACCTTCCTATATATAGGGATGGGGGTAGATGGCAATTTTTCCCCCAAGCCCCTAGTGGTTATTTTCTTCCGAGCCCCTGGTGGACGCGGTTTTTACAAGAAACTACTCGAGCCCACACAAAGGCCCACTAACCCTTACATGGGCTGGGCCATTCCCCCAACAGAGGGTGCGGAGACATGGGCTGCCAGCTGAGATGTTGAGATTAGCACATGTAAATACCGCTAGTAAATACCGTAGTAAACTGCAAGGCTACGCCAGCTGCTACAGCTGCGTTGCCTTTGATCTACTCTACTGTAGGAGTACTTACATCGCAATGGAACAGTGCCGGTGCCCGTGGTGCCGGAGGGAATGGAGGGGACCATTCCTTGGTCAATACACACTCTGGTCGCAGCATGTGAGACTGCATCGGCGCCCAGTGGGTGGGGAATCCTTTGAGGCGCTTATCTAATGGTAAGACCGGCCGGAGGAGAACATTAAACAAGGCCCGTAAGATGATTGCCGCTCGTGCCGTCATGTTCTCCTGCGGCAGACGGTGCCTTGATTAGCGTTGATCCGCTTGGTTAACTGATCCGTCATGTGTCCTGTTGAATCCCACAGGTACTCTCTCAGTACATGAGGACGAAGGGGCAAGGCATTCCCCCACCTGCCGCTCCCCACTCCAGGCGGTCGCTGTTATCCGTGGAGCCTGTGACTGTTGGGTTTGACGTACAAAACGGGTGCGTGACAAACGGAACCAGGTGCGCACGGTACACTGTCCGCCGGCCATCCCTTCTCTTCTCTGGCTGGGCTCGAGAGGATAAAACAAACAACCGTCTCCTTTTGTCCTTGTAATTTTCTCCATCGGGTGGAGATGGATAAAACTGCATGGCGAGGCAGGCAGCAACCAGCCAAAGACAAGAACTCGCTGTACGAATTTTACGTGCCTGTCGTGCAGGGGGAGCACGTGGAGATGGACAGAGGTAAGTGGGGCGTGCCAGTTGATGGATGCGTTCCGCGACCAGCTGCCGCCCCCATGCCCAGCAGCGAGACATGCTGCGTGCGCACGGCCCGTGCGTGCAGCTTATTCTAAGCGACGGTGGCGGCCGTGGCCGGAGCGGCGGGGAGGGTGGAGGACGAGAGCACGGGAACGGGGATGATAAGCTGGCTGGCTGGCTCGAAGCTGTGTGCGCCGGGACGGGAGAGACGGCAAATGATTGATCCCGACTGAAACAGCTCGGAATGATTGGTGTGCCGCACCGGAAGACGCCGCTGCTGGTACTGGCCGTGGCAGGGGCACGGCCGCGCTGGAGATCGATCGTGCCTGTGCGAGCGCAAGGATCCAAGCTCTGCAAGGGGTGGTGCCGTGGTGGGTTGTGGTGGCCACGACAGGGTTCACCTTACCGGTCCGGGCGACCGAACCGCCGGCGGTAACTGCCATCGACCCGGTAAGTTCGCTGTTACCACTCATTATCGAACAAATTCAAATTTTCAAATCCGCGCCAGCTCAATCGGTTCGGCACCGGTTTACCGATCGGTTTGGACCGGTTATCGATAGGTTAGGCTAAGTATACCGCGGCTAGACACGTAAAAACCGACGATGCATTTGTGCTTCTCCCGTGATGAATTAATGAAAATATTAGCATGTTTTATGCATAACTTCATGTAAAGAACATCACAAAACCCCACCATAGGAGAAATAACATAGTTTTGCATACAAACAATGTCATAGTAATAATTGTGCATACAATACCATAATAATAGTGCTAATCGTGCATACAAATACAATACCAAAGTCATAGACTCATAGTAATAAAAGATCAACGCCGTAGAAATGGGAAGACCCCCATTTGGGTCGCCATCCGGTACTCGGCGGTGGACATGACATTCAAACCTTGCACTCTAAGCGGCTCGGCCTTGTAGTCTTGCCAACTTTGCCCCCGTCCACGCCGCCGTCGTCCGCCATTCGTCGAAGTAACATATTGTAGAAATGTGGATCTTCCCATTCGTACACCCATCTTGTCGGTGGCCGCGTGCTAATGTCGGCCCGTAATAATGAAAAGTCCGGGAGCCGGAGGTATCGCCGTACGAGGAAGAAGAGTACCGAGGAGTGTCGTAGTCCGTCGGTCCAACCGTTCTCCTCTCGCGATTCCGGTGCTCCATGGTCTTGGTCCCGAGTAGCATGTGTGAAATCGGTCTCCCCCGCATTGAAGCATACATCACAATTAGTACTCATAGTCAGAAACAAGAGTGCATATTAGGTTTCAATGTATACCTGTGAAACGAATAACACCACCACCACTAGCACCAAGCACCATCACCACCACCACCACCACCACCACTACCACCATCACCACCGTCACCATCACTATCATCACCATCACCGTCATCGCCCGAGCCGCCGTCCTCCGACTCCCGATACGGTGGACTACGCCGACCATCGCCATCATCGGTGGAGGTGTCGCCGTCCACCGGAATTGTTGTTGTTTTGCCTTTTCCCCGTTGACGCTTCGGTCACCCTTCTTAGGCCCCTCTTGAAACTTCCTCTTCCCAAGGTGACCTGTCTCCCACCACTCGCGTGCCCAATCACCGATGCAATCATCACCCGTAGTGTCACGTAGATCGAGGGGTCTACGTGATCACCGACAAGATGAGACGGTAGAGGGACGTCTCTGTCATCATCATCATCCTCATCCAAAACTCGGTTCTTGGTTAGATCTATCATATTCAAACCATTCCCGAACCGGATGGTGCTCGTCATAGAATGAGAGATGGGCAAGTTGGTCAACAAAATCACCTTCATCATGACTTGGGGTGGAGACATCCTTCACTCGAGGCGAAGGTTGTAGTTCACGTAAACAAGCTTGTTCGGTTTCTTGTGCGTCAAGCGGTTGCGAACCTTTGTATGCAGCAAGGCAAAAGTACTCCAGTTACGCTCGCATCCACTTGAAGACACACATTGGGAAACAAGCCTCACAGCAAGCTTCTGTAGCGCTGGGGTGCTTGAGCCGAACATCATCCACCAAGATGCTGCAGGTGCAAGTGCAACTGAATTAGTGACCAAAATATTTGAAATTTGCAACAGAGAAACAACAATGGCGTACGGAGGTTCTCTTACAAGGGCTTGTCCTAGGGTCAACCGCCGCCCTTCTTGCCATATCGATGCCAAACTCGCCAAGCTTCGGCGAAACACCTCGGCCTCCCCGCAATGCTTGCACGGCGGTCCGGACATCCGTCATGCTCGAAATGTATCCTTCGGGGACCGAAACATTTCGGAGTTGGATCCATCATAAAAGCATGCCTTGGATGTAAGCAAGCGGCCGCAAAACATAAATCATTTCACATATTCGTAAACAATGCATGTGGAGAGTAGAGATTCAAAAAAGAGGAGTAATACAATCTTACTCGAACCAACATATGTGCCCCAAAGACACATCACGAATCCTATTGTCCAAAATCTCCTTGTACTCATTCCAAGTGTGAACATTGGAGCCAAAGTAAGACTCCAACTCCGCTTTCATCCGCCGGAAGGCCATCACAACATCTCCCATGTTGGGTTTCTTGTCCCGATCGCCGAATCGTAGCATCTTGTAAATTGGTTCAACTCGTCTTGATGATGTAATCCATTCCCTCCCAAAACTCGATACTTGATAACCTCACTTGCGCAAAGCGTCCTTCGCCGGTTTTGGCCCACTTGCTATCTAAAAACGCCGGAGATGTCATCCACTCCCTCATCATTGCATTTAGCCGAGCATGATTATGTAACCAAGCCGAAATCCGCTTGCGTTAGTGATCATACCTTGATGTTCGGGCCTCCGACCAATATCCTTCAACATCAAATTGACAAGTGTGTGCAAACATGGTGTCCACACAATGTGTTCATACACCTCTTTCAATTGCCTACATGCTTTCTTGTAGTTGGAGCCATTGTCGGTGACTATATGGACGATATGCTCGGACCAATCTCATCCACCACCTTTCGAATCTCCCCGAAAAAAATATGCACAAACTTTAGTAATCCTTGAACACATAATCAATGTCGGTGGCAAGTGTGTAGTTACTACCTTGAGCAAGAATTTGGAATCCTGAGATTTACCGCCGCATCAATGGACTTGTGGAACCACGTGACCCCATTACAATATATCAAAAAGTTTATGACACTCATCCTCGTCGGGCCAGTCCAAGAATCACACATCAACGTGACGCCAAAGATGTCCCACTCTTTCTGAAACTGTTTGTACCTATCCATCAAATCTTTCTCGTTTTGATCAAGGTACTTGCCATCAATTTCCTTTCCACTGGGTGATGCGATACCTTCACCTGCAACCATATGGAAATCAAAAGATTAGTTACAGCAATGTAATCTCATAGTTTGTGTGTGATATCAATGATAGAAACCTTACCCCACTTCTGTGTCTCTCTGACCGCACTAACAAAGTACGGATTATCAGCCTGTCTCCCAGGTACTCCCGCGATATGGAAGAATTTTGACCACGCTTTACCAATAGCTTCCTTTGCATTCTTACCCTTCTGTGTCCAGGAGCCTGTATCAATCCTTGGTTGCGTCATTCCTCTTCTCCCACCTGCAGCCAAGTTATAGTCCTCCACCACCACAGGAGTATCCCTTCGCGAACCACTTCTTCGCAACATCCTTTGCAAAGGATTCTCCCTCGTGGCACCCGAACCACTACCCCCTCCATGCTCATATGCACCACCTCTCTCGTTCCACTCCCCGACGGTACAATTCTTCAGCTCTCGATAGGTGGATGGCACGCTCCAATTGAGCCTCCTCATCATCTTCTGCAGTAGGATAGTTTCCCTCGGCTGCAACCGCCTCCTTTCTCAACCTCTCTTTATTCCGTTCATACGTAGCCTTTTTAGTCCTCTCAATCTCACGCTGAAAGTATTCCCGCACAGGTGGTGGCACATTCCTGCAATGGACCACCTGGGTCCCTCTTCCAGCCAAATGTTGTTTGAACCTAGTCGCACCACCTCCACTTTTCCGCATATGACAATAGTTGCATCGCCATCCGGGTGTTGATTTTCACCGTGTTCCCACACAACATCTCTAGATGCCATTTTGTATCCGCAAAAATGGACACCACACACAAACTAATCACATGAATCATATAAAGTTTTAAACAACATGTCTAAAATCAAACCTAAAATCTACACCCTAAATCGATCAAAGTCATATCTACCTCCTCAATCAAACCCTATCTACATCCTAAATCAAATCCTATCTACATCCTAATTCAAACCCTATATACACCCTAAATCAAATCCTATCTACATCCTACAACAAATCCTATCTACATCCTACAACAAATCCTATCTACAACCCGCATCCTACAACAAATCTAATCTACAAGCAATGAACTCACCGCGCTCGGTAAGCCGCCGATCCGCGGCGGTTAACCGCGCGGCCGGGTCGCAGAACCGACGCCGCCGCCGGCTTACCGACGCGCCGCCTAGATCCGCACCCGGCGCGTTTACCGCCCCTAACCGAGCGCAGAAACCGCCGCCCGGCGGCGGTTGCGCGGCGGCGGCGGCCGGTCGCAGAGCGGGGGGGGAGCGGACGGGGGCGGAAGGGGGCGGCCATCGCCTCTCCGGATGCCTAGCATCCATCCGGGGTCGTTTTGACCCCCCCCCCCCCCACCGGTTGGGCCTATGTGGGCCGAGCCGGGCCGCCCGCTTTTTTTCTTTTTTTTTTTTTGGTTTAACTTCTTTTGGTTGAAATTTATACTAAACGAACTAAGTTTCGCAACAAATTTGACACCATTAGACTCCATAAATCACGAAGTATTTTTAGGGATTTTTTCCACAATTTTCATTTTTGAAATTCAAATTCAAAAAACCCTAACCCTAACGGTTGGCAGAATCGGCCGGCATCAGAACCGGTCCAGGCGGTAAGGCCGGTTACCGCGGTAAACCGGCCGGTTACCAACGGTAAGTCTAACCCTGGGCCAGGAAGAGACGACGGGGCGTACTGTCTGTTGGCGAGTCAAAGATCCGGGGATTGTCCAGTCTGTTGCTCTGTGCTGCTACCTGACAAGCGTAATCCAATCTTGGTCGTCTGGATTGTGGTGGCCTGTACACGTACAGTACGTGGAGCCAAAGCACGCGCTTGGCTTCGGGTCGTGGCAACTTGAAATCCGGGATGATGAATCGGATGACTTCGCTTTTCCATGAACTCTCGACTCGAAGCCGCTTTCCCTTTTGCAAACTGCTTGAAAAACGCCGCCGGCTTGTCCTGCTGCTATCGACTTGTCCGCCGAGACGAGAATCTTGCGCGGCTCGGCGTATCTGCGCTGCGCCGCTGCGTATCAGTAGTAGCTGCTGCCTGCTGCTGAAGAGCTCCCTCCTTTTTGGCTGGTCCTGGTCGTTGTTTCTACCTGGGACCAAATCATGCATGCGTGAGGGTTCAAAAAACCGCTGCCGAAGCGGTTTTCTAAACCGCAAAACCGGTCCGGTAAACCGGTAAAACCGACCAGTAAACCGAAAAGAGCGGTTTGCTGGGTTCAGTTAGAGAGCGGTTCACGAGCCTTTTTCCTTACCGAAGCCGGACCGGTAAGATCGGTTACGCGTGGTAACCGGACCGTTACCAACGGTAAGGTGAACCCTGGTCACGGCTCGCTCGGACATGGCCTCGCGACGCCTGGTTCCGGCGATGCCTGGTGATCAATTGTGATCTCGCTGCAGCTTCAACTACGCACGCTACGCGGCACTAATCTCGTGTCCAGCTGCCGCTGGATCGGATCGAATTCGAGTGAGCCAGCCACCTGCTACCGGTCTAGTACTGCAGATGTGTGAATGATGAATCGCGAGTGGAAGCAGTATTCATGGCGCCCGCGCGGGGCCATAACTGGGCTGTCTGTGTCTCCGTCGCTCGCGTCGCGTCCCTGCGCCCGCGATCCTTCTCGGATCCTTTCTGCCTGCCGGCACGTCGGCGCCCCTGCACCACGCGCCTGCAGCGTTGCATTTGCTTCTCGAGAGCGTGGCGCTTCGGGCGCTGCGGCGCCCAGAGCCGTCGCCCGCTGGCTGCGTCGTCACATGCCCACACGCCGACCCCCCGTGAGGCCGTGCGTGTGCCGAGGACAAGGACGGCTCGGCCACCGTAACGGCCGCCACGCCACGGCCACAGGCCGCTGGTCCATGTCCACGGCCGGCACCACATCAAGTCAGGAGCGAACTACACGGAGAGCCGTTCCATTCCAGTCCACGTACTCCAAGTACGACGCCACCAGTACATGCTGAACCTTCATAATACCGTCAGGTGAGCCAGGGAGGGAGCGATTAATAATTGACTGACAATCCGCTAATCTATCATCGCCAGTAGCTCAGGAGTACGCGACGCGTCGCGATCGAGCGAGCAACCGGTTGGGAGGAGAGAGGCGTCCGTGGGGGCAAGGGCGAAACGGCGTCGGTTGGCTTGGGAACGCCGGGACAAGATCCGGGAAACGAGTGCGCGTTGCGAAGCCGCCGGGCCGTGTGGTCGGGCGGGGCCCCGGCGCCCTTGTCCTCCAGGAAGGATGACGAGTTCCACGCGCACGCACACACGCGCGCCGCCCACGAGCTGTACGAGGCACGACGACGAGGCCTCCTCATGCGCAGGCCAGTGAGGCCACGAGCCAACTTGACCGCGCACGGCGCACGCACGCACGCACGAGATGAGTACAGTAGTATCTCGCGCGGGGATGACGGATCGGGCCACCTCGCCGTCGCCGAGAGGAAAAGGTCCGGCCGTCTCGCGCGCGCCCCCCCTGCAGCCCTGCCCAAAGCTGCCTCCGCCTCGCCACGGCACAGGACACCCCATGTCGTCGCGTCGCTGTCGCGTTGCTGCAGGGGAGCACCGCCGGCCACAGTGCCACATCCACCGCTGTCCAGCTAGCAGCTGCCATGACGGACACCCACACCTCTCCCTCTCCTCGCCTGATTGGACAAGCGTAGCTTTCACACCGGCCATTGCGAAAGGGTTTGCTCGTTTTCCATGGCTTCGGAGTCCGCGAGTGCTTTTCTGTTAACGGTGATCGCTGACCTCTCACGATCTCTGGGGGTGGGGCACGGCACGGTCGCACGGACGTCCGTCCGTGGCGCTGGTGTTTACGAAGGCCATGTTCTGCCTTTTGGGCCTTGCTCCGGAAGTGTTGCCATTGCCAATTTGCCATGGCCGTGCTCTGCCTGGGGTTCCGTGCGGCGCAGCGGCAGACACAGATCGCGAAGACCCAAAAGAGTCAAGAGAGACCGAACAGACCAGACCAGTGGCCTCATCATGCTACGGACGGGGAGTAGAACTCCCGTACTCGTAGTGGTCACGGGCCGCGCTGCGTGGCAGCAGCCAGCCATGTCATGTGTTTATTGCAAAATGCAAATGCAGCGTGGTCAAACTGTGCTTGTACTTGCAGGTAACCTCCTGCCTGGCTGGCCGCTGGCCTGCCCCTGACGAAATGGTCACTCTTCTGGCACTAACAATTCGTTACCCTACGCCTCTTCTGCGATCCCCCAAGGCCCCAACTACCCGAATGCGTCGTCGTTATGGTGAGCGTCACTGTGATCCCAATCGGAGTTATGGCCATGGATCGTCGTTGGGGGTGCATCGATGAGTTGAAAGCTCTACTTGTTCTATAGGATTGCTCAATGGAACGTGACACTGAGATTTTTCAAAAAAAAAACACAGAACGTGACACTGTTTATTCAGCAGCTGGATGGAGTTTTGGGTCGGCTTAAACACTGATGAAGAACAACAGATTGAACATATCAACAAATTCGTTTGGCTTATCAACCACCGGCGAGCAGTTCTTTTCTCTCGGAACAAACCAGCCACCAACAATCAGCTGGCAGTACTTTTCTCTCACAACAAATCAGCACCAGCCATCAGCCACCAGGCTGTCAGGTGTACCATTGTTAGTCTAACGCGGCCAGACAGAAGACGTTAGTGATAGCAGCACGATCAACCCAAAAATCCACAGCACATTTTCAACTTATGAGCAGTCTGTCGTTGAAATTACACACGCACAAACAGTGAAACGGCAACTAAGTGAGGATGACATGTATACGCGGTGAATCAAGAAGAGCAGGGATTCGAGAAGGTGGGTGATTAACCGGCCGTGCAGCTTGGAATTTTAATTCGCGGCCGTCACCGTCGCCATTGGAGCTGCTGCAGTTGCCTCCGCGGATGATGGTAGCGTCGGGGACGATATGGACAATGCCGACGCCGAGGTGTTGCTGTTGCTTGTCACGTGGCTGGGTGGCACGACGCTGATGGTCTTGGTGGAGCTGGAGGGCGTCGTCGGCCGGAACGCCCTCATGGGGCTCGCCAGCGCCCACGCCCAGCTGCGGTGGCTCCGGCCCCCGGACTTCCTCGTGCCGCTGCTGACGCCGCCGCCGGCGCCCTCGGCCGCCGTGAGCCAGTAGGACGACGACGCGGGGCCCAGACCGCCGAAGAACCCCGCGCACTTGATCCGGTGCTGGTTCTCGTACACGTCGTCCTCCTCGTCGTCGTCCGCGCCTGCGCCGCCGTGGTGGCCCCCGCCACCGCCGCCGCGCATTTTGTGGGGCTTGGGCTCCCGGTGGGACTCGACGCGCCGGAGCGTGCAGTCGCCGAAAGAGAGGCGCTCCAGGAAGTCGCCGGAGAAGCTGCGGCTGCCGCAGCCCACGGAGCGCGACCGCGCCACCTTCCGTCCGAAGGACGACGACGACGACACCTGGCTCTGGCTGGGGCTCTCGGGCTCGCCTATGGCCTCCAGCGTCCGCCCCAGAGTGGATGAGGGCGCCGCCGTCGCGCCAGCGCGCGGCTGCTGGTCCTGCGCTCCGGCGTTGCTAGCCCTAGAAGCCCACGCCGCAGACGCCACGGACACCGACTTCCTCCTCGCGGCGGCGGCGGAGCCGCCCCCGCTGGCGGCGTGCGGCGCGGCCTGGTGCGCGTAGGCGGGCGAGGAAGACAGGTAGAGGAAGGACCAGAAGCTCTTCTTGCGCGGGCTCTCGGCCGCCAGCGACGACGCCGACGACGAGTAGGGGAACTGCTCCTCGGGCCTGGGCGCCACGGACTTGCTCCGCTTCAGCCCGCCACCACCAGCGGAGAGCGCCGCGGAGGCGGAGGAAGACGTGGACGACGACGAGGACGGCGTCTTCTTCCGGTGGAAATACTGGAACTTGCGCGAGGCGGTGGCGGACGGGTGGAGAGGCGGGGGTGGCTCGGCGGCGCGGCGGAAGGACGGGGGCGACGACGGGGACCCCGAGGGCGGCGGGTGGCCGCCGAGCGGGAAGAAGGGACTGGACTTGGAGGACGACACGAGGCGGCCCAGCTTCTCCTGCAGGCAGAAGGCACATATCCCCCCGCCGGCGACAGCGGCCGCTGCCGCGGCGCTCCCTGGGCGGTAGGGGTGCTCGCTGCAGTACTGGACGCCGTCGAGCGCCGCCACAGCCGCAGCATCCTGGCCGTCATCCTGGTCCCCCGGCGCCGCAGCAGTGTCCGCCGCATGCTTCTCCCCCATCCTTCCCCCCTGTGCTTCCTTGTCCCTTGTTCCTCTGTCGCCCTTGGCGCGCGGCCGCTTTCTTGGGTGCACGACCGGAGGATCTCTACCCTAGTAGGAGCCTTCAGCTACAGCGCGGCCATGCGAGGTGGATGAGACGGAGGCGACTGATCCCCGGCATTAACCGGTGGATCTTCTCTGGCGCTGGATGTGACCGATTTGCCTCCCCTCCACCACTGGGCGCGGCGCGCGCCCCTGATCCCTCTCGCTCTCGTCCTCCGTCCGCCCGTGGTTTGTTGTGCAACAAAACACACAGAAGAGTCGAGCTGAGCAGTCGAGAGGAGAGAGAAGGGGAGAGCAGATGAACCGGACGCGCACTGCAGCTGCAGAGGGGAGAGACGAGAGGAGGTGGTGATGGAGGGGGGTGACCAGGTGATGGGTCTCGCTTCCCCCAGCTCCTCTTGTGGTTTGTCCGTGCCCGTGGCGACTGTGGCGTGGCCCGTGGCTAAATTTTAGCGCGGGTAGCCGGGTGCCCCGGGTGGTGGTAGGAGTAGGAAGGGGGAGCTCCGGAGCTGCGGCGACCTTTTTCGAGGGCGGGGGCGCCATCCCAAACCCCATTTGTGTCGCGGGAAGGAGAAGGAGGGGGTTGTGTTGGGTTTGTTTAATGCGGGCCAGGAATACGAGGCCACCAGGCCCGGTGGGGTGGCGGGGTCGCGCAGCCAGCCGGTGCGGAGCCCGAGCAGGAGGCCACGTGCGTGGGGGTGGTGGCTGGCTGGCTCCCCTCCTTTTCATGCGCCAGGACCGGCCGTTCCGTCGCTCTTGTACTTGTCGCTGGTACTACTACGTGCCACGCCTGCGTCTGTGTACGTACGTGTACGCTTGTACAGAGCCAGCCAAGTACGGTATCTCGCATGTGCAGTAGTACCACATATACGGCCATACACGGCGGATTCAGAGCAGGCTTTTTCTCCACTTCCGCATGGTCCACGTCTGCCTCCCGCGCCCCCTCCACCGCCCATCGTGCCAATGCCATGCCCGGGCATGCCATCCCATCCCCATATTCCCGTGGGTGTGGCCTGCGACACCGGCCGCATGCATGTGCCGCAAATAAAACCGCCAGGCCTAGCAATGGGTGCGGCCTGCCGAGGCGGCGAGGTGTGGGTCGTAGACTCGACGCGACTCCCCCGGCAAATCCGTTCTTTAGGGGGAAAAAATCTACGGATTAGGAATTCCGTTCCGTCCACGCGCGTGATCCGCCTGGAAGCGACGTGCCGCTGCTCCTGTAGCTTCCTACAGTAGGGTAATACTGTAGCGTTCCTCGACATCTAGCGGTTGGGTCATGGTGTCGGTCGTGCCAGCAGCCAGCATGTGCTACGTGCCTAAACTACTCAAGGTTCCTGCGAAGAAGACGCTTCGGTAATTTTTGTATTAGGCGGGCGGTGGAAGGATTAGCTAGCTAGCGCACTGCCGCACTGGCCTCATTCTCCTGCCTGGTTGATCGATGCGCGGCGCGGCCTGCGCGACACGTCATGGAGAAAATAAAAAAATTAGCGACATTTTCTTCTCCACGAGGGGTCAATCGGCCCACGGCCAACCGGTCCACGCAGAAGCTACGGCCCATTTCTTCCCTTGGCGCATAGCAGCGGAGGGAATTTTTTTAATATTTCTTTGATGATTTTCCGAAAATAATAGTCGTTTCAAACTTTATCGAGACTAGCCTCGAACCGCCGCTTGAACCGGAGGCAGGAGCCGGTCCCTGTTTCACATGGCGGCAGGCCCTATAACCACCGTTTGAAACGGCGGTAAGGTCTTGCCGCCATGCAAATGGCGGCAACCGTAGCCGCCAAATAATAGGGCAATTTCTCTTAAGGTAGCGGGCGGCAAGTCGGCGCCGTTGGCGGCTAGGGTTGGCGGTCAACCGTCATATCACTTGGTGGTAGGTCCGGGCCTACCGCCGCGCAAAACAACGGTAAGATTTTTTTATGAAATGGAAATGACATCAATTAAATTAAAGATAAATCACCGATGAAATTGCAATACTAGTATGCACAGCACAACTCTAATCCTAACATGCCTTAGGGGATTAAGAAAACGTTCTTCTGATCATGATTACATACCAAACGAAACAGAATCGTTATGACGAAGCAGGAGGTAGCGTTGCATCCAAGGTTCTGCGGAACCACTCCGTGCTCTAAACAAGCTCCAAAAATAGCTTGACCCTGGTTGGCTGGTTGGTAGGTACGGTATCGTGGCCACGAGAAATGCAAATGCTTGTCGCACGAGGTAGCGAGGCCGCGGCTTGCACAAGAACGGCGCGCGAATGCATGCTGACAAATCCAAGACCCTGTCTCGCAATAATGATTCTACACTTGCGCGCTCCCTCTCCTTCTAGCGATTGATGCGACCGCGTGTAGTCCTTTCCGTCAGGTGCGCTGCCCACCTGATTACCACCCAGGTCCCCACGTGTATGGCCCTACTGGTAGCAGACCTTTTTTTTCCTCCAGCCTACTCACGGTTCACGCAGTTCCCCCATGCTAGATGTGTGCTTTTTTTATTTTGTTTCATTCGGAAAAAATGTTGCTATGATAAAATTATGCATATAACTTTTACCTAGGAAAAAAAGTTACATGCATAGTTTTTCGTCATAAATTATATTAACAAATTATTAGGGAGATGTTCGCCGACAAAATTATGCGTCGTCGACCTCCACTCCGACCCCTCCTCACCAGCGCCTTCCCCTTCGGTACCATCCCCTTCGGCATCCCTGCTCCGCAAGCAAGATCCGAGGGCGGCGCGGCCAGCCCCGACAGGCGGCATGGCCGACTTCAATGGGAGGCGGCGCGAGCAACCTCGTCAGCGAGTCGCGCCTTACGGGGACCCAGCGCAAGCTCTTCCATAGCCGGTGAGGCTTGCGCGTGGGATTCGTCGTGGGCTCGTCCTTCCCACTCCGATGGCGGCCGTGGTCGCGACAGTGGTAGTCCGGGCTCTGGCTAGTGGGCACCTAGCAAGCCCCCTCGCCTCCTCGGCGACACTCCTCCACGACGCGAGATCCACCGCAGTCGTGTGGGTGGACAGGTGCGGCGGAGCAGCCTCCTTCCCTTCATTCTCCGGTGAGCTCGAGGCAACTCCACCACCGTCAGTCTGAGGGAGCTTGTGGGCTGCTCGGCTACAAGATCTAAGATACCAACTAGATGGGGGATGGATAAGTGATTTAAAATCTAAACGCATATCACAAGAGAAATTTAATTTCAACGACAAGGAAGATTAAATTTCTAGCTACTCTATGCCTATATTGAGGGTTGGCAACCTAGGGTAACAAGATATAGTTCGATCTCTAGAATATAAATGCTCAAAGTAAAATATTTGAAAGGAATTTGAGCAAAAATATGACCGAGCACAAGAGACAAATTTTATCCTGTGGTATCGATAAATTGTCAGTCACCCCTAAGGCCCTAATCCACGTTGAGGTGGATTCAAAAGTTCAACCGCTCCTCTATTAAGGAACAACTTGATCTTGAGCCAGTTAGAACCAAAGAACCACTTCACACCTCGATTCCACGGTGTTGCTCTTCACCGCTCCAGCGAGGTGAGCACAAGACCTCTCACACCAATCTTCCAAGGCAACTTCACAGTCTCCTTGAAGTGCTCAATGGAATCACGAGCTCCATGCCATCTAGGAGGCGGCAACCTCCAAGAGTAACAAATCAACTCGCCCGCTTGATGGTTCCCTAGTGCCACAATGATCAACACATTGATGCAATACACTAGATGCTCTCAATCTCACAAAGATACACCCTCAAAGCAAAGTGAGTGATAAAGAGGAGAGGGAGAGCTCAACAATAACAAATAGACCTTTCAAAGCACCAAGAGCGGCTCTCCCATCCCGGGCATGAGGTATTTATATCCTCTTCCCTCGGATCTAGTCGTTATGTTCAAAACGGTTCAATATACGACACTCACGGAGACGGACTGTCCAAGTTTGAATTCCAACTGTAAAAATCAAAGTCAACCACGTATCAAAACTGTATGTTGGACCTGATGGACTGCCCGTCCCATCAGCACGGACTGCCTGTCTGTCCAGTCAACCCACACACGTTTATGTCTAAATCGAAGCAAAATACGAACTGTTCATGCAGACACTACGGACTGTCTGTCCTTTAAATCATTTTTCGGTTTAAACTTGACAAAATGCCCTCCCACAAATATTCAACAAAAGCTCAGGCACACGAACTGTCCGTCCTAATGGCACAGACTGTCCGTCCCAATAGCAGAAAACTGATTTTCCTCAAGATTTTCAACAAAGCGCCTTTCAACCTTTTTTTGAAACGTCACTCATCTAAATGCAAGCATGCAAAACATGATCAAAGTGGCACTATTGAGACGTCAAACCAACAAAGTTGTTCCCTCTTGATAGTACGGCTATATAGCTTATTAACCCGGTCATATTGCATCATCTAATTACCTCATGACCGGTTAAATAAAACACCCTATGTCATACTTTTGCCTTGAGCCCCCCATGGTAAAATCATCCAAGACAACACCAAAGTCACCATGAAGCTCAATTCAACTCCGGGACTAACCTATACTCATAGTCTCAATGAAATTGTTAGTCCAACTAAGATTGTCATTAACTACCCCCCCCCCCCTGAGCGTGTGAGATTTCCTCTCCTCCCCTTCGCGAGCGCAGTAGCACCTCCACACTTGGCCCGTCCCCATCTCGATCTCGTGCAAGCGCTGATGGTGGGTACGACAAGCACCTCCATGGCTCCGTCGGTGAGCGCGGCGATCCCCGACTGGCCTTCCCCTGCTGTCGCGGTTGGGTGAGCACAGTTCTGTCATGAGGAAGGAGAAAGATGCTTGTAGGACTATGGGGTCCACTCGTCAGGGACAAGCTTTTCCAAAGGCCACCAGTGTGTAACCAAACCGGTTTTGGGGTTAATCACAACTACTTTTGCAAAGCTACTTATATCCGGTATCTAAATCCACTCGCAAGTTTGGTTATAAAAAACCAGCCTTATTAGCAACTAAAAATGATTTTATGAAGTAATAGCGAAAGAATGCTGACTCTTGTTACGATCTGCCTCAGGTGATGGGGAGTTCAGTGGAACGAACAGAGGGAAGAAGTTCACGAAAATCGTTATTCGTCTCACGTGACTCAACCAAACACATCTAAAAGAGATGTTGATTCTGTCATGTTCCATCCTGTCCCATATTTCCCACCAAATACAACTAGATATAACCCAAAGCTGATACATATCTCTACCTGATATTAAAGCAAGGATTGCTTCTGCTCAATTTTTCGTCCGTCCTGACAGGTGGAGCCCACCTGTCAGGGTCTCTAAGTCTCTTTCCCGCGACGCGTCTCTATCCCCGTCCCTGTTCCGGGCCCGCCCGCCAACCTCTCTTCCACCCTTTCCTTTCTTCCACCTCTGGCGCCCTCCCCTTTCCGAAGAAGAGGACCGCCGCCGCCCGTCGAATCCGCGCGCCCCGCCGCTATCTCCACCCAGGCCCACATGTCCCTCCTCTACGCTCTCCCTTGCGCCCGCAGAAGGCAGGAGCTGCGCCCACAGAAGGCAGGAGTCGCGTCACCTGCGCTCGGCCGGAAAGGCCGCCGCCCAATCTTGGGCGCCTCGAGTCCTGCTCCTCGCCTCTAAATGGCGCCACACCGAGCCCAACTTGCCCTTTTGCCTCTCCACCCAGCCAAGCCCGCCGCCGAGCTTCCCTTGCCTTCGAATCGGTGCTGCAAGCCGCCGGGTAAGCTCGCACCTAGCAACCGGCGCTGCCTAGCAGAGCGCGTCCATCGCAGAGCAGCTCCATCGGTGGCATCCGCCGACGCCGAATCCGTGCCCGGAGTCCCGGACATCTTGCGCCGTGGAGCAGATCCACTGGCACCACGTAAATCACCCACCCCAGGCCGCGGGGGAGTTGTGGCTGGTGCCGCCCGCCTACCCCTGCCACACAGCAAGCGCCGCCCGGCCCATGCGGCTCTCCCGCCCCTTCTCCCCGGGGAAACAGTGGTATGGCAGAGGAGCTCCTCCCAATGGCCGGCGCAGGAGAGGCGGAGGGCCCCCGCCCTCGCCATTGGGGAGCGGAGGAGCTCCTCCTGAGGACCAGCATGTAGGGGAGTGCCCCCCTGCGCTCGGGCACACACCCCACGCGGAACGGCTCCTCGCGGCGAAGCATCTCCCCCGGCAGAGCTCAACTTTCGTGCATGCAGGAGAGAGAATCAAGATAGAAAGAAAACGGGAGGAGGGACGGGTGGATGGCAGGCTCAGCCGTAAAAAATGTGGATCATGTTGGTGAGTCATTTACCCACATGCCATTAAAAAAGATGTTGGTTACACACATGCCACAAAAAAGTTTCCAGGCACGTGTGTGCCATGACCTCAATTTTCGTTTACCCGTGTGCCATTCCGTCCAACTTCAGTCAGGATTTAACGGTTTCATAGCTCTAACATGTAGGACCCACATATAGAAATGACTATTTTACCCCCTTAATCTTATTCATCTCTATACTCTCCTCTCCCTTTTCTCGTGCCCCCTTGGCCATTGTGCGCCTTCTCGTGTGCGCAGCGGAGCGGTGCCGATGGTGTAGGAGAAGGTGGACCGGGTGAGCAACGCGCGGTGGTGGAGGTGAAGGAGGAGTGCCGGTGGCCATGGGGCAGCCGCCGCAGGTGAAGCCAGGTGGTATGGAGCAGGAAGTGGAGAGAGTCGTCGGTGGGGAGGAGGAAGGGGAGGTCGCCGGTGGGGAGGGGGAATGGGAGGTCACCGGACTAGAGGTGGAAGCGGTGGCCTCGGGAGGCGTGCAGAGGAGAGGATGGCGGCGTTTCTGCCTCCCCAACGCACAGCGGCATGGCGCCCAGCTCTGCCTCCCCCGGCTCCGACCATCGCCAGTAAGGGTGAAGCGGCGCTCGCCGGCCGCCGCCGCTTGGCCCCCGGCGGAGCTCGCCGGGCCGGCCGCCGCCGCCCTCAACCCGACCCCCTCGATCCACGTCGCGCTAGCCGCCCTTGATCCACGCCGCCGCCGCGGCCGCCGGCCACCGGCGCCGCCGGTCGCCGGGCGCTTGGCCCCATGGCGGACCTCGTCGGGCCGGCCGCCGCTGCCCTCGACACCACCCCCCCCTCTCGATCCACGCTACGCCGGCCGCCCTTGACTCGGCAGCGGGAGGAAGGAGAAGGGTAGGAGATAGAAGATTTGTGGGGCCCGCAGGGGTAAAATGGTCTTTTCACCTGTCGGTTTGATACCGTTATCTCAGAATATTGATAGAATGGCACACAGGTAAACGAAAGTTGAGGTCATGGCATACACGTGTTCGGAAACTTTTTTGTGGCATGTGCGTAACCGACATCTTTTTTAATGGCATGTAGGTAAATGACTCCATGTTGGTCCACCCGTCCGTCCAGGTGAGGCGCTACATCAGATACGTTTGTTGTCTAGCATTATCTAAAAACAAATATAAATGAAAAAACAAGATTAATTATTGCATTCGTTAATTTATTTGATAATGTTTTCAATTTATAAAAATCATATCGTTAAGTAAAATATTTAAGACTCATTTGTACAACCAAGTCAAACAGATATAAAATTAAAGTACACAGTGTTCGGCAGGTCTTATTCAGGGCTTCTTCTACAATAGTTTTCTCTCACAAGAAATATGGTGGCTTTTCTTCTGCACACATTATTTTCTCACACAACAAATTTGTCGTACAAATCAACCAAATATTTGCAGAACACCGTCAATCCACATGTCATACAAATCTACCCGCACACATTGTTTCTTCTGAGCCTCAAAAAAGTCCCTCACCTTATTTCATAATCAACCCACATAACTATTGACAGGTGGACCCTCAAGCAGCATTAAATTAATGTTCGATGCATCTGGGTGATGGCGGGTGAGGTTAGGGTGGCGCGTGTGTGTTGAAAATGATGGCACGAACGGGAAAGGCGAGCTCGCGTAGAAGAATGGCAAGGTTCAAGAGGTCAGAACGAGCGCGGCGGGGACAACAAGAAGGTCAGGAGGGTGCGTGAGAGCGAGGTGACTGTGTGGATATGGCAGACGACGACGTGCGAGGTCGGGGTGGTGCGAGGTCGACAATGACGCTGGGAAGGTCGGGATGACGACACGAATGGTGCAGATCACTCTGAGGTAAACGAGGCACATATGATGGTGGGCGACACTGAGTGGCACATGCGCGGTGGGAAGAACCACATAGCTTAAGAAGACGAGGGCAGGGCAGATGTTAGTGAGGTTCGGGGCAAACAACCCGCGAGGTCGGGAAGCTATGGGACTGGTGGGGTGACATCACATTTGAAATGAATGACGGTGAGACAAGCAATGTTTTCTCCCGTTGCAACGCACGGGCATGATTGCTAGTAAGGGATAATAAGATCAACAACCCGCAAGAGTCTAAATCCAACGAGTCTAGTAATATTTTGAACATTGGATATTTTGTTGGATTCGGGTAAGCCCACATGTTGCTACCAAATACCGGTTTCTATACCGTTATTTTTATTGAAATATTATTTTATCTCTACTCTAAAGAAACGAAAGAGTGAGTTCAATTCTCATTAGGCTCACTTCCCCCTCACAGAGGCCCCACTTTTCAGGTTGAGGACGACGAACCAAGAGAGGGGAGATCGATTTGGTCATCGTTTCACAGTGCTGGCTCCCGGACGCCCCCACCCTCAAACTTTTTTCACCAAAAATTCTATCCATCGGACCCACCCTACCCGCCGGGTCGCGTCCGACATGTCAATGGCGTCCACGTAATCGCATTGAATTGTGTGCATGTAATCACGCGGGCCATTAGCATGCACAAATGTTCCCTTCCTTTTAATTAGAGGCTTCATTTAGTTTGTCATGTATTTACCAACACATATGGATTCCTTGTTTATCACGCGTCGTGGCAGACTGTCATCACGCGCATGTTGTTCTCTTTATTCACTCTTTTTCAAAGAAAGAGAAATTGATCGGCGTGATTGATGACATGACTCAAAAGGAAATACTAAAGAACTCAAAAGAAAAGATATCTATCTTTTATATAAACTATAAAAAACGAGTTCTTTTGAAAACTTTTTTCACCACCCCGATACCCCTCATAGAGGACCCACCTGTCAGGCCGAGGGGGTTGGAAAAAGGTGAAAAAGGGTGGAAACATCACGTTAGAAAATGTTTCCCCCTTTTCCCTTACTTTTTTCACCAGAAAATTTTCTTATCCACATGTGTACCCACTCCCGATCCCTTACGCATTAATTGCGGCGCACCTCACCAATCAGGGTTATGTTTCCGACTAAGAGATTTTTTCCCCTAATTCTTTTCGACAAGGCCTGACGTGCATGCTTAAAAATAAACACCGCCGCATCATGCTCATCAAATGGGTATACTGCATGAATTTGCCATGTTTATGCACTTGCGCGATTTGAGTTAGCAAGCATATCTTACACGTTTGCACTTACCATGAATATTAATATTCCTTTCACATTCCATCTCTCATACACTTACCACGAAAAAGATTAATATTCTTTCCCTTCTTTCATCTCTCATGCACGACAATTACATGAGTATTATTATTATTTCTTTCATATTCAATGGTCCTGAGAGATGGCTGGTCGCCCTCCCATTCAATGTCTCATGCACGGTAATTAGCAGGTGGCCTGATCTGTGATTGCGCCTTACGTCCTGTTCGCTTGGCTTATCAGCCACCAGCCTACAGTGCTTTTCTCTCATAACAAACCAAAGAACTACCAAAGAATACTTTTCTCTCAACAAACCAAAGACTACCATCACCACCACCACCAAACGAACAGGCCGGTCATAGTCACCCGAGAAAGTTGTCACCGTTGATAAGTCGCCGTCATCCGCTAGCGACACCCCGCCGTCGTCGTCCTCGTGATCTCTATGCATCCGCTGAGGCTCGCTCAACGGACCCCATCCTCCTTCTTGTCAGGACGCCATCCTGACATCGAGAAGCTATGGTCCCTTGCTGAAACTTTTCGTCCTCGTCACACACCCGAGGCCGTTGTCCACACTTCACCGCCACAGTCGCATTTGTGTGAACTGCTCACGCCATCATCGAGTCGCACTTGTGAACTGCTCACACCACCATCGATAGGAACTTCTGCTTTCCTCTTTTACCTACGCAGTGACATCTTTGTAATTGGTGGCTGCCGGCAGTAGGGTCCTGGGTAGCGGACGAGCACCACAGCAGTGGCCATCTTGCTCTCAGCCGGCAGCGGGGGTCTGGAGGACGAGCAACACGGCAGGCCGGTACCTCGAGCGTTACGGCCTGCCTCCGTTGTACTGATCGCACACCCTTCCAAGTGATCAACCATTGGTATGTATACGCATTGTGTAATTATGTTAATCATGTTGCACAACGAATTCGTTTCTTCAACGCATGCATGCCTCATTCTAACCAAATTTGGGACGGGGGAATTTAATTTTTCGGGTTACAGAATCGGCCACAGCCGAACGGCAACGACTGTCGTGCTCGTGCATTCATGGACAATGCAACACCGGTGAATTGAGTTCTAGCCGTCGTAGTTGGGCTGAGAAGTGGACTTGAGCTACGTTTTCGATTCTTATCTGCATTCAATTCATCAAGGATATAGTTCGGGTAATCAAGATCTCAGGTAAGCCGTAAGCATGATCGTGCCATAGAAATTAAATGATAATTTAGCCTAGATTTCTTAAAACTAAAACTTTGTACAATATTTACCTATGGTTGAAATTATACCCGATGCTATATTGATTTCTTTTTCTAAACACATTTCATGATTTGATTAGAGACCATAGGTAATCAGTGTAGCCACGCAAACTTATAAGCATGGGTGGGTAATTAGAAAATATGCTTCTTACCTGGTCCGTATGTGAGTTGGTTTTCGATCGATCAACTCGACATGTTCTTGTACACTTCTATATATTATACCATGACGAACAAGCACAAGGTAATTGTACAACCTTTTTTCATCTCTATAAAGATTTCGAATCATAGTTCATTGCATTATACTAAAATTTGAGATTCTCACACCTCCTAAATCAGGAAGAAAACTAAGAACATCATGTATAGAGACGTTTTGGAAGCATATAAATGTTGTGCATGTGATGTGAACTGGATAAGCATTAAATATGTTATATTGCATTATATATGGTTGCACCAAATAATCCTCTATTTTAACAACGTAATGGAATGTCTATGTTCAATGAGCATTTTTTCTATACTTTTTTTTAACACGTGCGTGCCGCACATGCATTTTACTAGTATTTATGTACAAAGTAAAAAATTAATTGGCGTGATAGATGGCTCATCAAGGAAGGAAAAACAAGGAAAGAATCACTATGTGATTAGATAAACTAAGGAATGAATTGTTGTGTTATTTTGCTAATGGTTGTTGCGTCATTCATAAATAGTTAGCAAGGAAAAGGAAAATAAGGAAAGATCAAGTAAGGAAGACCAACCCCCGTCAATCACGGTGTCATTTCCTTTCTTCATTCTTTTTTCAAGCATCGGAGACGATCACGACTGTTATTTGCTTTCTTCATTCTTTTTTCAAGGCAGAAGAAATTGATTTGTGTGATTGATGGCATGATAAAAAGGAAAACTCAGGAACTCAAAAGGAAAGAAATATTGGTGTACAAAAGGAAAGTTAATTGGTGTAACTGATGACACATCAAGGAAAGGAAAAACAAGGAAATAATCACTGCATGATTAGATGTACTAACAAAAGAATTACTGCATCATTTTATTAATGGTAGCCACGTTATTCATAAATAGTTAGCAAGTAAAAGGAAAACAAGGTAAGATGAAGTAAGGAAAGAATCACCACGTGATGAGATCAACAACATTCAGATGCAATCAAATAGACATTTATATGTAAATGATGTTTTGAGTCCTTGAATATTTTCTTTTGAGTTCAATGCTCTAAATCACGCCAACTAATACCCCTTCTTTTTGCGCCCCATGTTCCCTATAAAAACTCAATTCTCTCTACCCTCATTCTCATATTCACGAGCCGCTAGTGCCACCACTGTCTCCCTGCGGGCGTCGACCCCTCCTCTAACTGGTCTCCCTTCTCCATGTTGGCCTCGTCTTCCCTACCGGCTGGTGGCGAGCTTCCCGTCAAGGATCGAGCACACGAGCAGGTGAGCTCCCCCACCGGGGTGCGGTAGTGTAGTCGGCCTCAGGGCGGGCTCCCCTGCTAGATCTGCGGACCCTCATCCCCGCCTTGAAGTTGGCGGCGGTGATGTGCCACCCGCCCTTGACAATCTCCTTCAAAGCCGCCTTGAAGGTGGCGGTGACGCGGCACGGTGCAGAGATGACGCGGAGGCCAGCAGGTTGGATGGTCGATGTTAATCCCCAGGTGTAAAGGATGAATTGATGTTTTGTATAATTAAATTTACTTAAATATCCTTTTATTTTCTCATAATTCTTTTTATATCATTGCTTGGGGTGGATCTTAGTGTGTTTGATATCGGTGCCATCGATGAGGGGGATTTCTATGTGAAATTCACCCTTAGATACAAGTCAACTGACTTCAAATTTGTCCTTTATTCTATTTTATGGACCGGCCCAAATACAAAACAAAGGTGCTTTTCTTGCCGAACTCGCTAATACCTGCTCCAAGGAGAACCTTCCTTTTCTCATTGGCGGGGATTTTAATATTATGCGAAAGCCCGAGGACAAAAGCAGTGGAGATTTTGATAATAAATGGCCATCCCTTTTTAATGTTGTCATTGAGTCCCTTGATCTTAGGGAAATTGTCATGACAGGTCGCCAATATACTTGGGCGGGTTCGGGAGATAATCCGACTTATGAAAAACTTGATAGAGTTGTAGTTAGTACGGAATGGGAAAATAATTTCCCCTTAGCCATGGTCGAAGCTAGAGATCGGAACATATCAGATCATACTCCATTAGTTGTGTCCACAGGCGCATCCACTCACCAGTCCAGAACCAGACCTTTTAGATTTGAAAGGGGATGACTCCTAAAGGAGGGTTTTTATGATATGGTTGCAAATATTTGGCGATCAAAAAACTCTGGATCTTCTCCACTAGAGCGGTGGCAATCCAAGATCCATAGATTGAGGCAACATCTTAGAGGCTGGGCGTCTAATATGGCGGGCTCTTATGAAAGGAGAAAAAACTCTTTTGGCCCTTCTGCATAATCTTGATAAAAAGGTAAAATGATAGGCTAACTGATCATGAGATCAATTTAAAGCACTATCTTAAAGAGCGGTTAGTTTCGCTTTTGAGGGAGGAAGAGCTTAAGTGGTATGAAAGGGCTAAGGTCAAAACTCTCTTGGAAGGGGATGCTAATACAAGAGAAAAGGAAGAACATATAGCGTCAGACTTCAGCTGACGCTGTAAGTCCTGACGCTAAAACTCTTTAGCGTCAGACCAGACTTATAGCGTCAGACAGTCCGATGTCCTGAAAATGTTTAGCGTCAGATCATCTGTTTCTATTTTTCGGCGTCGATCCTCAATTACCATTCATATAGCGTCAGACAATCCAATGGTCCAAGAATTTATAGCGTCAGATTGTTTGATAGGACTATAAAATATGCAGAAAAAAATAATATAATCAGAAAATATCATACAGATTCAAGTTGATGCTCCATCACATATTGATACACACATGCATCACATGAAGGTCAATACACACACACACACACAGATATATATATATATCATACAATCTTGTCCATGCACACTGTTTGAATCATCCAACAATGCAAGTCAAGCAGCAAAAGATTGCATCAAATGCACATCCCAGCAAGCAATACTAGTATTTGGGGATTAACATACTAAGAATTGTGTACACAATCATTTCTAGGAACTCAAAAACCAAAAGCAATGGCTTGCCAACACAATGGTACATCCACTAGTTTTGCACCACAGGCCGCCTAGCACTTCCTGAAAAATATAACCATGTAATTAGATAAGTGAAGAAAATATATGAACTCGTTCTAGGAGTACAAGTAGCAATAGTAATAGAATGCACATGAATAAAAACATAACAAATATGTAGAATACTATGCATGTACGTGTGCTATTGATCGGAAGATTTATTTTGGAAATATATAAAAAATGCTTAACTTTCTAAGATATGTCCTAATATATTTATAGAAGGATGCCCTCCTTTGGATAAAAACAAGAATAGCAAGGATGTATACAAAGCATGGATGTCCTCTTTTGGATTAAAACAAGTGTTAAACATTTGTAGTATATTTAAACATGCATCTACACACGGACATGGAGGTATGTATCAAGAATTAGGATAAGAATGGTACTTGACATCTCACCAATGCAAAGAAAGAAACATATGGGAGGAAAATTTCAAAGGTTTTCTTTTCATACAAGACAAGAGGCATGAAGACAAGACAAGTTCTACAACCAAGTAAGGTTGGTACAACCTAGTCACTAGGTTTGTACAGAAAGTGGAAGAAGCATTTTGACATGTAAATTTTGGTACATACCAAAGCGGTGCCATTGAGAGGTGTATTAGATGGCTTCTTGTGTTCCTTCTTCTTGCATTCCCTTACCTATCACAGATATGTTTAATTAGTAACATTGGTCATGCATCACAGATCAAACCAAAATGAAAATTATGTCAAGTCCTGGCCATTACTTTATTGAGTGGCCATGCAATGCTCATCTTGTCAGCACTAGTCATAGTCTGGATCTCACCATACGGACGAGGCAACATAGCATCCCTTTTCATCACAAGATTAACTAATACTTCACAGTATTCATTACCAAGAGGCTGGCCTCCTACAATACGGTTTGGATCAATTGAAACAATTTTTGCCCTAGCCACAGGTAACTCAGATCTCAATATAGCATATAATATCACATCCTTTCCAACCTGAAATAAATGATGTGCCCATAGGAATGTTAAAGCAAGGCGTGTAGATGAAACCATAAAAGAATGCGGGGAAGATAGAAAGATTACATAGTCATCATTAAGGCGAGGGCCACCATTTGTTGTTGTAGTTTTCTTGTTTATAGGTGGCTCTTTGCTACCAGGGAGAAAGCTCTTGTCAGTTCCAACCTGTAGTAAAGACATCCATGAGAAACATTTAAAATCATAGAGAAACATTGTTGCGGGCATTGCATGATTATTACATGGGTATCATTTGCCAAGCGAGGGAGGATATCATTTTTTGGTGCAGCAGTCATGTTAATTGCCGATGGGGCCGCAATGAGCCTAGGGGGCAAAGCAAGCTCTCTCTCGTTGCAACCCGACATAAATGGTGCACTCATGATAAAGCATGGAACATACTTGAAATCACAAAGATAAACGTCGCAAGTAGCATGGAAAGCTTACATGTGTTCTTTGCGGTAGTCATGTTAATTGTCGATGGGGCCGCAACAGCCTAGGGGCCAGCAAGCTCTCTTCCGTTGCAACCCGACATAAATGGTGCACTCATGATAAAGCATGGAACATATTTGAAATCACAAAGATAAACATCGCAAAGAAAGATGGCACCCTTACATGTGTTGCCGCTCGTAGTCATGTTCATAGCCGGTAGGGCTACAACAGCCTAGAGGGGGGCAAGGTCTCTTCCATTTCAAAGCATGACGTGAACGATGCATTGATGGGGCTACGTGCCTAGAGGGGAGGAAGGTCTCTACCACTTCAACCCGAAACAAACAATGCACTCATGAGATTGTAATGCAGTAACCTTTTCAAAATCACAAGCATATACTTTGCAGGGGCATAAGAAGATTACATGTGTATGGGGAAGCAAGTTCTCATCCTCTATGCCATATTGATCATAGTCTTCACGGTCTTCATAATCATTATATTCTTCACACCGAGGAGAAGTATGTGCCCCATGGATAGGTCCTTCCGGTGTCGGACTCTACACAAGAATAGGAACAATAATATTCATTGGCTGTTAGTAGAGAAATGTATGTGCATATTAAGGCTTGTATAGAGATAAATCAATTTTGGAGACATCTAAACAAATTTTCTTTACCGCATATTGTCGTGAATTAGAGCCATGATGTGATAGGATTTCAACATTTGCCATTCCATGTGCTCTCCTTTCGTCTTCCAATTCTTGAATGCGTTGCTCAAGTGTTTTGCTCTTAATTTCAGCTTCATGTCAAGCCCAAATTTCCAATTGCAATCTTGTTGACATGAGCCCTTTGATCCCTGGGGTACGAATCTCTTGGGGAGTTGGTCCTAGACCCAAACCACGAACACGTCCTCTTGGCTCTTTTGATCCTAAAATAGCAGCAAGCGCATCACCTTCTTGAATTGTTTTATCCTTCAACTCCGGTTGAGCTTCAACAATGGCTTTGAGCTCATCCTATAAGTGAAGTGTATACATCGATCCATGTTTTTTTGGGGGGGGGGGGGGGTGGGGGGCTTACAATTGTTTTTGCTGCCTCTATTGAAGGTACTCCATTTTTTCTTGTATGTACATGGACCCACGTCTCATCTCTTCGAGCAGGGCATCCAAGTGTTTCACCCTACAAGATTTAAAGCTATGTATCAATGAATATGACCCCAAACAATTTACAACATCAGTAATATGGCAGGATTGTGTACCAGTTCATAACTACGGCATGCAAAGCTGATTCTTCCAGAAGTATGATGAACCCTCAAATTTGAACGATTTGCTTTTCCTCTTTCACTAAGAGCCTATGGTAGAAATCACTGAGATGTGCACATTCATAGGCAAGTAATGGAAAAGAGATATTCATATGAATGGTTCCTTACTTGACCTTCAGGAGACCTCCAAACCGTAATAAGACCATTGATGTCATCGACATTTAATATATTCTTAAGCCCGTCCTTGATTTGTTCATCCGTTAGTGTTTCATCAAAATACTTCTTTTTTAAGTTTGTCTTGTAGTTCCTCTACTTCGTTGCTATCGTAGCAATAAACCATTTCTCAATAGCCTCATCCATATCAAAGAATGCCTAATTTGCCAATGAAATGGAGCCATCAGATTATACTAGCTTAAATGAATTGTACTAAGCTGCTAATAATAGTTGACAGGGGAGTTCCTCCTACAACAGCAGGCCACTTCAATCTTCTCCTATTTTGATACAAGGACAACAACTATGCACCTAATTCTCTTCGCTACTAGAGTTCCTAGCCATTACTGATCAGGTCAGTACTAGTCCAGCATGCATATGGGCATGTAATGGTTTTCTTGAATTTACAACCATGTGAATTTTCCCTTTTATATTTGTGCACCAGTATTTTAATTACTGTCATTTCTTCAGGAAATTTACACACACGCACACAACCCAGTTGCTGGTGTTCTTTTGCTTTTGGCTGAACTGCCTTGCTTTGCAGCAGTGCTTTCTTTTTATAGATAGCAAAGTCAACTCTAGGTACAAGATACACTCACTACATACTAGCTACTAGTACTACTACAAGTATAATGAAAATATTTTCGTGATCGATCGATCGTTGCTACTTTTAATCGACCAAACCTACATTCGGCTCGGTAATATCGCTTGCAACCGATTGTAAAGAGACAAAACTGTTGCAAACTATATTAAGATCAATAAGATTAGCTTTACAAATATCTCTTGTGTCTAAACTAGACATAACTGGACCTTGACAGTTGCTAATTTAGGTACAGATTTGGCACTGAATTTCTACTCAGTAAAGTGGTTTAGTTGATGGATCAGAATTCAAGCAATTTTATTTACATAGGAGCTAACTATATCAGGATTCAGGAAATTTGCTTGCAGAACTTAAGCTGAAGCTTGCCATCTCCGCAAAGCATGCAAACTGCACAAAGTCGCCCAATCTCTGACTAAGGGGAGGAGATTAAGGCTGAGCAATTAATCAATAGCATGCACCATCATTATATTACAGCATGCACCATCACAATTTTATATCGCGCCAATGGTTTTCTAGTGAATTTAGCTGCTAATAATGTGTACAGGTTGCACTAAGTAGCTACTGATGCACAAAATATACTAGCTGCAATGAATTGGATAAACTGCACAAGGGTAGACAATGCTATACCTCCAAGGCAGTCCAAACTTGACGCTTCATTTGAATGGGAACATCCCTCCAATCTTTAATTCGAACTGGTAATGACTTTCTCACTTGACAACCAATGGCACTAACAAATTTCCTACAATTTTCTCCAACGAAAGTCGTCCAAGTTCATTGGTCGTTATTTTGATTTTTGGCATGTGAGCTTTCCTTGAGAATATTTCATTCATTGTGGTGATTTTCCGTCCCCGCCTCTTTTGAGTACAACCGGCAGATCCGTACGGATGAGAAAACCCTCAAATATCAAAGATATATTCGAGAAATTGTAGAAAGAAATTGCAGCAATTGTTCTTTAAGTTTTCGGTATTACAATACCTTCATTAGCACCTAAGAAATCTCCAACTACTTCATAATCGGGATCAACATTATTCGCTCATTGGTAGTCTGAACACAAGTTCTTTGTGTTCTTGGTCGCAAATTACGATCGGAGATGGCTGCAACACTTGGGTTATGTGTTCTCTACAGGAAAATGCACATGACAATGTCACTTAATATTTACACTAGTTTAGAAATGTTGTTCATTCTAGTTTATTGTGAAAGGCAAAGCACACACAAAATCGTAGCTCTATTATACAAACCTTTATTCGTTAGTTGGTTGGGCGGGCCGGAGTTCGGTGCTCATTTTTTTTTAAACGAAGGGATTCCATCTTCTCATGGTTTCTTGCAACTTGTTCCCATTTCTCGCCTCTCATACTCGGTCGGGTCATCATCTCCATTACCCCTTCCTCTTGCGCTTGACATTTTTTCTCCTAAAAAAGTACAAAGGAATTAGCAATCATTTTCTTATATAAGAAATAATACAAACTGAAGGGAACAATTATTTTCATGCAATCAACGAGGCAATCACAAACTGCATAAATAGCACTTACTTTGTAGGGTCAACAATTATACCATCTATGTCTGACCTACTAGTGGGGACAACCCCATTGATAACATCCACAGTCACCTTGGCATTTAGATCAGGCAATGGAAAAACTAGTCCATTGCCATTATCTAGGTGCTCACTCTCTAAATTATCCATGTCATAGAAATCTCTTGGTTTGGACTGATGTACAGAAACCCACTCGAACCAAAGCATTTTCGGGAACATAGAAGACTTGCACGGACTTGTGATGCTAGTATAAAAGGCTCATCCGATACTTTTTCACCAGTATTGAATAAATGTTTAAAGTTGACGGTGGTGACCCCAAACCGATCAGTTTTAACCCATTTGCCCTGCACACGGTTGTCAACCCAATCACACTTGAAAAGAACAACATTTCCTTTCTGATTATAGTTCAATTCAACTATCTCCTTTATAATGCCATAATAAGTCTTTTCTTGCATTGTGGCATTATCAATATCACCCCTCTCAAATAATGTGTATTCTGCAACCAGAGCCACCCCACTATTTTGGACAGACCTACCCATATCATAGGACTCAGTGTGAAAATCAAAACCATTTATTCTGTAGCTACTATATTTTTTCGCAGTCATGAATGGTGCCTTGGCTAAGATTTGTATCTCTTCTGATGCTTCCTGAGACATTTCTTCAACTTATTATTTGTAATAAATATATATTATTATTAAGGTAGATCAGAAGTTCAACTTAGATAGCATGTCTTAAGTTATTCTCCTACTTACATGTGACCTGAACCACTCATGGAAGCATTCATGCCGCATTCGGTTGATAGCTCGCTGGGTCCGAACACCAATTAAGGACAGATGTTGACTATACTTTCTGCAAAGATGAATTTATCATCGTACCGTGCAAGAGCATCTAAACATATGGTGTGAAGTGAAACAGATACTTACTCCAAGTAAGGCCCTATATTTGGATAGTTGAACAAAACATATCTATGTGCCTGCGCCGTGTCTTGTGGTCTAAACCCACTGTGCACTTCCCGGCTAAACCCCGACCAATGCTATCAAAGAAAGGGGTTGTGGAATTTTCAACTTGCGGCCCTTCAACATTTCTAAGCTCTCGGTTGTGTAAATAGTGTCCACATAGTGTAAGGCTCTCATAAAACATAGAACCCTCCATAATTGCTCCCTCCGGATGGCTTTTTGAACGAGCATCACCTTTCAATCTCATTAAGAACCTATATACAAATATAACATAATAGGCTCATTTTGTTGTAATAGTTGTATGTTTTTATACGTATCTTTGCAATACCAACGAAATTACCTCTCAACAGGCCACATGCTACGGAAATGTACCGGACCAGCTATTCTTGCTTGGGCAGGAAGATGGACCATCAGATGTACCATGATGTCAAAAAAGGAGGGAAGGAATATAGTCTCCAAAAGACTCAAGGTTTCGACTATTTCAGCTTCTAGACTATCCATATCACTTTGACGGAAAACAGGAGCACAAATTTTCCTGAAGAAATGACTAACACGTATCACAGCAGCACTAACTACTTCTGGCAACACTTTCCTCACAGCAAGCGGCAGTAAGTGTTGTAGAACAATGTGGCATTCATGACTTTTAAGCCCAGACACCTTTCTCTCATTGACATGAACATTGTGACGTATATCAGATGCAAAACCAGCAGGAAACTTTACCCCTTTCAGTACTTGACAAAATAATTTCTTTTCATCAGGACTCATTGTGTATGGTGCAGGTGGCAAATAAAATTGATCCTCAACATCAACAGGGTGGAGATCACTTCTAATACCTAGAGCTTGAATGTCTAACCGAGAATTCAGATTATCCTTAGATTTCCCTTCGGTGCCCAAGAATGTATTAACAAAGTTCTCATACACATTTTTTCCTATGTGCATTGCATCAAAATTATTCCGCAACATCAAATCTTTCCAATAGGTTAGTCTAAACCAAATAGACCTCCTTTTAAAAATGACTAATGGTTCCCCTACCTTGCGTTTCTTTCTTCTTGGTTTCTTCCCAGATGGATCCTTGCCAAAAACTGTAACAATATGTTTAGTACACTCCAACACTTCCTCCCCTGAGAGTGGAGCAGGTGCCTGCCTTAATTCTATTGAACCAAACTTATCAACATCAAACCTAAATGGGTGGTTTCATCCAAAAACCTACGATGGTCCATATAGCAATTCTTGCTGCCCTTACCAAGTCTATGTGAACAAGTATACAAGTGGCAATCAGGACATGCTGCTTCACCAGCGGTGACACAACCAGATACATAGCCTAGACCCGGAAAGTCTGTAATAGTCCACAACACTGCTGCCTTTAATTGGAACCACTCACGCTTTGATGCATCATAAGTTCTAATCCCCTCGTCAAACATATCTACCATATCATCCATAAATGTCTCAATAAAAACATCCATATCACTACCAGGAGCATGTTTTCCAGGAATTAGGAAAGAGAGTATAAAATTTGATTGCTTCATGCACATTGATGGTGGATAATTGTAGGGAATACATATACCAGGCCAAATGCTATAACTAATATTTTGGGTTCTATAAGGATTAAAACCATCAACGGCAAATGCAAGACGTATATTTCTATTATCCTTAGCAAATTCGGGATGATTAAGATCAAAGTCTTTCCATAAAGGAGAATCGCAGGATGCCTAAGAACATCATCTCTTGTTCTCTCCTCATCATGCCATCTTGTTAGAGCTGCTTGTTTTAGAGCATAGAAACAATCTTTGGAGGTCGTGTTCTTTATTGAAAGTATCTAAGAACCTTCTTAGGAACCTTGTACACATGTTTCCCATCTAGACTCTTCCTAGCTGATTTCCAACGTGAAACCTTGCACTTTGGACATGATTCAAAATTTTCATAATCCTTCCGATATAGAATGCAATCATTTTCACACGCATGAATACTAATGTACCCAAGTCCTATGGACTTAATCAATTTCTTAGTTTCATAGTAGTTTCTGGGTAGTGTTGAACCCTCAGGTAAGACATCATTAAATAGATCTAGCATAAGGTCAAAACTTCTCTCGGTCCATCCTCCAAGGAGTTTGATATGTAGAAGCCTAATCAGGAAACGCGGTTTAGTGTACTTCTTACAGTTAGGAAATAATTCTTGACTATTGGCTTCTACCAACTTCTAGAGGTCAACTAGTTCTTTAGGAAGCACATCAGAACTATTGTCTTCAAAATCCCCTCTATCATCTAAACCACAAGCTAGGTCTCTAAGCAATGCAGATATATCATCCTCTTCACTAGACTCTTCCACAGGATCAGCACCATCACTATTGTTGGTATCAACAAAAGAGGAACTGGCTTCCCCATGTAAATTCCAAGCTGTGTACCCTTGTAGAAAACCATTACATATTAAGTGTTCCCGTATTTCACTTGAGTCCCTCCAAAATGAGTTAACACACTTTGTGCAAGGGCATAGTATTTTGTCCCCTCTTCTTTGAATTCCTAAATGCAAAAGTTAGGAAATTGTTGACCCCTTGTGAGTATTCCTTTGTGTGCCTAGCATCACTATTGATCCATGATTTATCCATGATTCGTTGTGGGGAGTGGCTTTCAGATTATACTTGTTCAAACTACAAAATTTCATAACATAGACCAATTAAAAATTAAATAAACAATTACAGCAAGCATTTGCATTGCCCACAGCAAGCAACACAAGTTAAAAGGTAGTAGCAACACATATACAAAGATAAATGTGGAAGCCAAGTGTGGTAGTACAAGAAGACTGTGACACATGAATTATTTCTGGACATAGAACCCATAAGTTTTAAGTGCATACCTATGGTACTTCAATTTGTAGGCCGCAAACAATGTGAGGTCAACGCCGGTGGAGCATGTTCTTGGGGACTATGGAGGAGCACCACGGGCGGCCTTGTCTTGTGTTGTTGAAGAAGATCTTGTGTCCGCCTCGTGTAGTTGGTGCGGCGCGTTCACAAGCCCCTGTTGAGTTTGAAGCACCAAGGGAACGGCAATTAAGCATGCATGAACCAAATAGTACAATGAGCTAGTAATAATGGTGTGAGACATATTGATATGAACCTAGATCACGGATGGATAAATTAGACAATTGCTAGCATGCATACATATATTCGAACTACCACTAATAAATAGCTATGAACATAAGCTGTACGAACGGAATCATCAATTGCTGCCAAAATAAATTAAATGAGCTTATTTTTAGCTTTTAGCACTAGCCATGTATAGCACTATCACTTGGCATTACACGAGTCATCTTATGGTTAGCCTAATTCATTACAAAAAAGGCCTAAACTCTTCCTAGCATACTGCTTGGCCTCTAAAAGATTTAATCTGGACAGTGTGCTATTGGTTACTGCTGGTTTTCAAAATACACTAAAATGTCACATGTCTTCACTGTAAGTCTTTAGATAGACCAAAACAGTACCAAATATTCACACTAAAAGGATAATATTGAAGACATAATGTTACTATGAATGCTACCTGCAACATATGCTTCTCAAGATGACTTCTGATCGCATCGGACGGAACAACCTAGAAGAACACATATAATTCAACTTCTTCAGTGAGTAATTGAAACTGAAGTCCATGTCATAAATTCATAACTAGGTAGGTTAATGTTGCTAGTTCAAGTTATCCTAATCGAGGTTGTCATTGTCCGTTATGATCAACATATAAATTAACTCCTGTAATGAACTTACCCGCAATCAATATACATGACAAGGCACACCATAAAAAGCAGGCCAGAAATGATGAAATTATCAAATCAGCAAAGCAAGGAGTGCGGGGTGTATCGGGTCGAATTGTTGGCTGGGAGGCCAATTATGCCGGGACGAACAGAGGTGTGCATAATGTGCATAACTGTCCAATATATTAGAGATGCCTTCCATTTGGTTGATTTCTAGCTAAACTAGGCCTCAGTTGAGGACTTGGTGTAAGTTGCAGTTTTCTTTAAACTTTTCAAATATGAGTTTGTCTGTTCTGGCACCATTGGTAATGGAGTTGCACCGAATTGGTTAGAGCTCTTGTGAAAACCGAAAAAACCCTTGTACAACATAGTATTGTGACCGTGAGTAGGACTCATAGGGAACGGCCTATAAATCCTTTCCTCGGCCCGGGCGCGTCCCGCAAAAATCGGGGCCCGTTCACACTCTAAAGTGAGGCCTAAGAGGCTAAATAAATAGAAGAACAGTTAACATATATATACATATCAACAGGATGCTTAAGAAATTGGAGGCTCCTGAAAATCAGGGGGTCATGTTCAGCCGAACAGGTCGCAGGGAGGGGGGGATCTCACCGTCTCATCTCATGGTGCGGGAGCAAATTCGTGGGGGGAACCGACGAATCCCAGCTTGGCCGCCCACACTCCTTGACAGATTGGCGGCGACGTCGGGGTGGGAGGGATTGGCAGCGGCGGCGTCGGGGTGGGAGGGACTGGCGGCGGTGGCAGCGCGACTTGGGTGCGTCGCGGCGTGGGAAAAGGGGGCGGCGTCGAGAAGAGCAAGGGCTAGGTGGTAGGCGGCGTCGGTGCGGTGGCGGTAGTGGTGGGAGGCGTTGGCGCGGTGGTGGCGGCGGTGGGCGGCGTCGGCGCGGCGGCGGTGGGCAGCGGGGTCACGGGGTCACGGCCGGGTCGACTCAGATCGAGGACAGGAGTGGGGGTGAGACTTGAGAGGATAAGTGTAGGGTTTCAACATGGACCAGGCCAAAAATTCGCGGGCCAAACCAATTTACGCGGGCCAAACTAGGCGGGAACCCAAATTATTTCGGTATGGCGCGCTGAGTGGGGCCCAAATATTTTTAGCGTCAGACTACATGATGCTATATTTTGTTTTAGCGTCAGACAGAGGGGCGCTAAATCTGAAACTTTTTAGCGTCAGCCAGCACATCGCTAAACATGGATTTAGCGTCAGATCATCTGTGAGTAATATTTAGCGTCAGATTAATCGTCGATAAAGAAAAATTTTAGCGACAGATCTTGTGATGGTAATTCGGTGTTGTGGCATAGTGTTAATGGTAGCCACGTTATTCATAAATAGTTAGCAAGTAAAAGGAAAACAAGGTAAGATGAAGTAAGGAAAGAATCACCACGTGATGAGATCAACAACATTCAGATGCAATCAAATAGACATTTATATGTAAATGATGTTTTGAGTCCTTGAATATTTTCTTTTGAGTTCAATGCTCTAAATCACGCCAACTAATACCCCTTCTTTTTGCGCCCCATGTTCCCTATAAAAACTCAATTCTCTCTACCCTCATTCTCATATCCACGAGCCGCTAGTGCCACCACTGTCTCCCTGCGGGCGTCGACCCCTCCTCTCACTGGTCTCCCTTCTCCATGTTGGCCTCGTCTTCCCTACCGGCTGGTGGCGAGCTTCCCGTCAAGGATCGAGCACACGAGCAGGTGAGCTCCCCCACCGGGGTGCGGTAGTGTAGTCGGCCTCGGGGGCGGGCTCCCCGCTAGATGCGGACCCTCATCCCCGCCTTGAAGTTGGCGGCGGTGATGTGCCACCCGCCCTTGACAATCTCCTTCAAAGCCGCCTTGAAGGTGGCGGTGACGCGGCACGGTGCGAGAGATGACGCGGAGGCCGGCGGGTTGGATGGTCGATGTTAATCCCCGGGTGTAAAGGATGAATTGATGTTTTGTATAATTAAATTTACTTAAATATCCTTTTATTTTCTCATAATTCTTTTTATATCATTGCTTGGGGTGGATCTTAGTGTGTTTGATATCGGTGCCATCGATGAGGGGGATTTCTATGTGAAATTCACCCTTAGATACAAGTCAACTGACTTCAAATTTGTCCTTTATTCTATTTTATGGACCGGCCCAAATACAAAACAAAGGTGCTTTTCTTGCCGAACTCGCTAATACCTGCTCCAAGGAGAACCTTCCTTTTCTCATTGGCGGGGATTTTAATATTATGCGAAAGCCCGAGGACAAAAGCAGTGGAGATTTTGATAATAAATGGCCATCCCTTTTTAATGTTGTCATTGAGTCCCTTGATCTTAGGGAAATTGTCATGACAGGTCGCCAATATACTTGGGCGGGTTCGGGAGATAATCCGACTTATGAAAAACTTGATAGAGTTGTAGTTAGTACGGAATGGGAAAATAATTTCCCCTTAGCCATGGTCGAAGCTAGAGATCGGAACATATCAGATCATACTCCATTAGTTGTGTCCACAGGCGCATCCACTCACCAGTCCAGAACCAGACCTTTTAGATTTGAAAGGGGATGACTCCTAAAGGAGGGTTTTTATGATATGGTTGCAAATATTTGGCGATCAAAAAACTCTGGATCTTCTCCACTAGAGCGGTGGCAATCCAAGATCCATAGATTGAGGCAACATCTTAGAGGCTGGGCGTCTAATATGGCGGGCTCTTATGAAAGGAGAAAAAACTCTTTTGGCCCTTCTGCATAATCTTGATAAAAAAGCAGAAAATGATAGGCTAACTGATCATGAGATCAATTTAAAGCACTATCTTAAAGAGCGGTTAGTTTCGCTTTTGAGGGAGGAAGAGCTTAAGTGGTATGAAAGGGCTAAGGTCAAAACTCTCTTGGAAGGGGATGCTAATACAAGGTTCTTTCACCTTGTTGCCAATGACAAACACCGTAAGCAGCATATTTATAGACTTGAAGATGACCATGGTGTTGTTGTTAGTTTTGACCGTCTTAAAAGCCACATTACGAATTATTACAAAAATCTGTTCTGGATCCCAGAACAGACGGAAATCGCTTTGATGGAGGCTCAGATTCATGATATTCCACAAGTATCCGATGAGGAAAATGATATCCTCATTGCAGATTTCACTGAAAATGAGGTGAGAGAGGCTATCTTCCAAATGGAGCATAATAAGACTCTTGGACCACATGGCTTCCCGGCTGAATTCTATCAAGTTTTCTGGGGATGGTCAAAGATGACCTTTTGGCTATGTTCCGTGAATTCCACAAGGACACTCTTGATCTCTTTAGCCTCAATTTTGGGATCATTACTTTAATTCCAAAAATTGAGAATGCCACTAAGATTCAGCAATATAGACCTATTTGTGTCCTCAACGTTAGTTTCAAGATTTTTACAAAAGTTGGAACTAACAGGTTGAATAAAGTAGCAAAGACGGTGGTGAGCCCAACACAAACTGCCTTCATGCATGGTAGGAATATTATGGAAGGTGTTGTTATTTTACACGAGACCATCCATGAACTCCACACCAAAAAAGCTAATGGAGTTATTTTTAAGATTGACTTTGAAAAGGCCTATGATAAAGTTAAATGGTCATTTCTCCAACAAATTTTACGCATGAAAGGTTTCTCACCTAAGTGGTGCAGATGGATTCAAAACATGGTTTCTGGAGGGAGTGTGGGAATCAAAGTTAATGATGATATTGGACCCTACTTCCAAACGAAACGGGGGCTCAGACAAGGGGATCCTATGTCACCTATCTTATTTAACATTGTCGCTGACATGTTAGCCCTGCTTATTAATCGAGCGAAAACAGATGGGCAAATAAGAGGGGTGATACCCCATCTAGTTGATGATGGTTTGTCTATTTTACAATACGCAGACGACACCATTATCTTTCTAGACCATGACCCCGAGCAAGCAAAAAAATCTTAAGCTCCTTTTATGTGCTTTTGAGCAGTTATCGGGGCTGAAGATTAATTTCCACAAGAGTGAAATCTTTTGTTATGGTGCGGCCAGAGAGATGGAGACTTTATATACTTCTCTCTTTGGTTGTAATTCGGGGAATTATCCATTCAGATATTTAGGTATCCCGATGGACCATCGACAACTCCTAAATTCTGAATGGAGTAAAGTCAAAGAACGCTTCCAGCAAAAGCTCTCGTGTTGGAAAGCAAAATATCTATCCTATTTGGGGGAGGTTGGTTCTGCTAAACTCGGTGTTAAGTAGCCTTCCTATGTACATGATATCCTTTTTTGAGGTCCTTAAGGGAGTTCTTAAAAACCTTGATCATTTCAGATCTAGATTTTTCTGGCAAGGCTCTGCTAGAAAGCACAAATACAGGCTTGCTAGATGGGACATCTTGTGTCGCCGCAAAGATTAGGGTGGCATTGAGATTTTGAATTTACAGCTCCAAAACAAATTCCTGTTGGCTAAGTGGATAGTAAACCTTTTGAACACTGCTGGGACCTGGCAATCTTTGCTAAGGAACAAGTATTTGAGAATCAAAACCCTGACGCAAGTATCATCAAAATCAAATGACTCTCACTTTTGGAGAGGCCTCATGCGTATTAAAGATGAGGTTATGTCTAAAGGTTCTTTCGTTATTAAATATGGAACCAACACGAGATTTTGAGATGACACATGGATAGGTGATAAGCCGCTCAAGAATACTTACCCATCCTTATACCATATAGCGCGGGACAGGCACGTTACGGTTTCTAAGGTTATGTCCTCTAGACCCCTTAATATTTCCTTCAAGCGGTCGCTGGTGGATAATAACCTAAGTCAATGGCTTCACCTAGTAGCTTGGGTCTCTAATGTTGTTATGGTGGATGGTAAAGATTATTTTAAATGGCTACTGACAAAAAGTGATTTTTTCAATGTTCGGTCAATGTATCTTGATGTCATAGATACTCATTCACCTTTTCAGCATACGAAGATCTGGAAATGGAAAGTACGTCTAAAGATCAAGATTTTTCTTTGGTTTCTTCAGAAAGGGTTCGTTTTGACAAAAGATAACCTTGCGAAGAAAAGCTGGAAAGGGAGCCAACAGTGTGTCTGCTGCAATATGAATGAAACCATACAACACCTGTTTATAGATTGTCCTTCCGCAAAAATGATTTGGAGGTTTATTTTCTATGCTTCTAATTTGACCCAACCTAGATCTATTAGCCATATGTTTGTTTGGTAGGTGGCTTAATAATCAACATAAGGACTTTAAGCATCTGATTTGGGTTGGTGTCGCTGCCATTTGCTGGGCTATTTGGAAATGCCGGAATAATGTAGTTTTCAAAAAGACGAAGTTTAATTCGATTTTACAGGTTATTTTCAGGGGAGCTTACGGGCTACGCTTCTGGACCCAGTTGCAGCGTAAGGAGCAGGCTAAGGATACCCTCATCGCTATGAGCAGGAAATTAGAAGTCGTTGCTCTACAGATTGACAATGGAGGATGGGACAATTTTTATCGTTTACCTTAGTCGGGGGCATGTTGCCCGTTGCTGCTTGTTTTACCCTTTCGTGGACTGTTCTTTTGAACTATGTAGTAATTAGTTGTGTACATCTTCGGATGTAGAGGCCGAATTTAATTATCCATTATAAAAAAATGCGTGCCCTTCCATTATATTATTAAAATATGGTCAGTTTCCACCGGTGGAGCGCAACGGCCGACGGGGCCCAGCCGATGCTGGTTCGGGACGCCGTAACGTCGTCGGAGTGGGAGCCTCCGCCGCCCCCCGCCCGTGTTCCGAAAGCTGCCACCACTCGCCGTCATCCATGTCCACAACCTGCGACGACGTCTACTTGGGTCTCCTCGACGAAGGCTACTCCGGCCTCCTCGGCGACGACAGCTTTAGCCTCCTCGGCGTCGGCGATGACGATCCCTGCTGCCTCCTCTGCCGCAGGGCTTCGATCCCCCTCGGAAGCCTCCCGTCAACGCCGCTGCCCACTTCTGCCAGACCCGGCGCCGGGACAACCACGCGGCGGCGGAGCATTGCGACGTCGGCGAGTACTGCTCCCCCAACCTCAAAAGCGGCAGCAAGGAGGAGAGAGACGGCTGCGGCGTTGGCGTGGGGCACTACCAGATGCGCGGTAGCGGGAAGTGGAGCGACGGGGGCATTGCTAGCTTCCTCTACAAGGACACGGAGCGGTTCGAGCACCTGCATGAGGGGAACTCTCGGGCCGATGATGTCAAAACTGGGCACCAGCAGCAACAGAATGACAAGAGGTAGAAGAAGCGCAAGTCATTTTTTGTTTGTTCACTTTGGCACTACCAGAGACAGGAACTGATGAGGAAATAATTCGCATTGCAGTTGTGCCGCACCTTCTACTGTTGGCTTCAGATTGGGACCTCCCTTCTGTCCGAGATGGAAAAGAGCACTCTTGAAGATTGGGGGCAATGTGCTGGCAGGTTCAGCTTCTGAAACTGTTGACCCAAAGGTGTGTTCTTATTAGGAGTCTATACAGTTTGGCAATTCTGTGCTAGATCATGACGATGATAATTTTGCGCATGTCTGTTCTAGATGATCACGCTAATTGCTAGAGAAATTCAGGCCGCAAGCCGGTGTGGAGTTCAGGTAGATAGAAGAAATTTGTTTAGTGGGGTCAACGGTCAATGATTCGAATGTTATTTTGTTTGTCACCTGACCATTGAAATGGCTACTATCAGGTAGCAATTGTTGTGGGGAGTCGGAATATATACTGCGGCGACACTTGGGCAGTTGAAACAGGCATTGAAAGGGCTGCAGCATGTCCAATAGGGTAATTTGCTCAAGATCACTTATTTTGCTAGTTATGTGCTCTGTAATTTCATTTCCTGTAATGGCCCGTGCTCCTTATCAGCAATGCTCACTGCTGAGCTTCTGTGGTAAACTGCAGTAAGTTTTACGGGGCTTTGTAACTACATTACATGCTGTGTGCCTGCATTGAGCCGGGCTTCTCTCGGGTTTATTTCATCAGCAATAGTTTGACATTAAATGTAACCCTCAGAAGTAACACTGGCCTGAACACTTGCATTGTTTCAGGATGATGGCATCAGTGATGAATGCGGTGTTGCTTCAAGCATCGCTTGAAAAGATAGGCATGGAGGCTCGAGTGCAGACAACATTGGTGATGCAAGATGCTACTGAACCATACATCAGACGACAAGCTATGCGCCATCTTGAGAAAGGAAGGGTTGTTATCTTCGGAGGGGTTGGTGCTGCAATGGGAAATCCACTTTTGACAACAGACACCGCAGCTGCGCTGAGGGCTTCTGACAGTATGTCTTAAAACTACCTTACTGTACCGGACCCTATTTCTTCCCAGGATTTCGATCTACATGCATATCAGCAATTTGTTTCTTAGAAACTGTTCTCTTTTCATGGAATTTAGCTCCACTTGTGGTATATAAATCTGACTAGAATTGCAACTGCTGTTAACCAGTCAATGCAGATGTACTCCTTAAAGGTTTAACTGTAGATGCAGAATCTGAACACATTTCGTATCGGAAGTTAGTGGCAAGAAGGTTCATCGAAATGGATGTCAAAGCAATAAGCTTTTGCGAGGAGAACAACATTCCCCGTTAGCGTACTATCCCTGTCTCGTGCATGTATTCCAGATCAATAATGGTAGCGTGCAACTCCAGATGAGATAACTACTTTTGCACTTGTTTTCAGTTGTCCTTTTTAACATGCTGGAGCCTGGTAACATATCTAGAGCATTGTGTGGAGATCAGGTAGGAACTTTGGTCGACCAGACAGGAAGGAAGGATCAGCTAACTTGATGCAAGAAAACTGCACAAGAGCGAACCTTCAGTGATCGTCGGATGCATTTTGGGGTTTCCTTTCTCTAGCTTGTCTAGTTGTTTTCGTTTTGGGGAGGCATGTCCAAATAGGGCAGGGAAGCTCTGTCTTCGTTTTGGGGTGGCAAGTGGCATGTCCAAATAGGGCAGGCAAGGTTTTTTGTCTTCGTTTTTGGGGTTGATGAATGTCCAAATGGGACAGGGAAGCAGTGATGAATTGTAATACTGTCTCGTGATCCAGTTTCTGTTGCGAAGTCATTTGTGATGCAGGCGCTGGTGCAGTGGTGCCAAGTTGACTTTTTTTGACTCGGCAGATAAAGTAGCTTCTGCTGATTTGTATGTCTGTTTTCGTTTTCGTTGGGCTGGCAGAAGAGGGAGCGCCGGTGAGAACTGGTGGCTGGTGCAAGTCCATCACTTGCTAGTTTATTACTATTGTTTTTTACTTTGTTAGGCTGTGTTTAGTTCGCGAAGGGTCCCTTCTAAGGTCTATTAGAAGTAGTGAACGTAAATTAGTTGCACAAATAATTACACGAATGGACCGGAAATTGCGAGACGAATTCATTAAGTCTAATTAATCCGTTATTAGAGATTGGTTACTCTAGCACGACCTTGTCCAATCATGACATAATTAGGCTCGTTAGATTCGTCTCGAAAATTATGGTAGGGGTCGTGGAATGAGTTATGTCAGTAATTCACATTTAATACTCCTAATTAGTGTTTAGAGATTGATGTAACAGGTAGGTAGTGTGAGTGGCCAAGGAAATACGGGTTTTCTGGAATGGACTCGACTAAACGGAGAGGGCTATACGTTTAGGCTTAAATGGAGAGCCCTCCGAGGTTACTTCCTACAACACAAAAGTTACTTCTCTCAACAGAAAAAAAGCATATAGGAGGAAGTAATTTTTTGTCATACATCTCATGTTACGTCCTGCGACACAAATTTACTTATTTCAGTAGAAAACAAGCACACTGAAGGAAGTAACTTTGTATCACGGAAAGTAACTTTGTGTCGCAGGAAGTAACTCTGTGTCGCAGGAAGTAACTTCTATCTCGAGAAAGAGGGAGAGGCCTCTCGGTTTAGATTTTGCGTTCTGGAATGGAATTGGTACTCTGGTGAAGAAAATCGAAACAAGTCGGATCCTTGCCAGTGGACATGGATCAAGGTTCGTAGATTAACAGAAATCGAAGAAACATCGAGTGTCACACACACACCCACCCACCCACTCCCACACACAGAGCGGCGGTTAAAAAAAAGAAAAAAAAAGAGCGGCGAGGGCAACTCGGTCCAGCCCTGCAGCTTCCCGCGAAATCTATAGGCGGCGGCGCGAAGCGAGACTGGAGTTTGGGGGGAAATTTTCGCGGGCCGGGCGCAAGCAGAGCCGGAACCGCCGCCGCCTCTCTGGGGGAGATGGGTAAGGAGCGGGAGGAGCACGTGGCCATGGTGCGCGCGGTGCTCGGCGACGGCATGCCGGAGATGGACATCATCCGCGCGCTCCACATGGCCGGAGACGACCCCACCAAGGCCATCAACATCCTCCTCGACTTCGACCACAAGCCGGCGCCGCCGACGCCGTCGCCGTCGCCGTCGCCTCCGCCGGGGAAGCTCGCCAAAACCCTCGCCGAGTCAACCCCACCAAGCAAAGCCCCCGCCCGGTCCAAGCCCACGGCAGAGAAACCTAAGGCCGCGCCTGCGCCAGCGACAACCAACGGCGCCTGCGCCGCCGCCGGTGAGAACTGGTGGCTGGTCGGGAGCGCCGTGATGGCAGGGCTGTCCACCTGCAAGGGCAGGAGGATTGCCCCCGGAGATGCGGTTACCTTCTCCTTCCCCAACGCCGCGGCCGCCACCGCGGGGAAGAGCCGTTCCGGCCGCCCCTCCCTTGCCTCCTGCTCCTCCGAGATCATGCGCTTCTCCACCACGAATCACGGGGAGGTGCATTCATCACTGCTGCCCACCTTAATTCTTGACGATGCATCGCACCACCGTCGGGTGTAATAATTTGTTGCTGTTTAGGTTGGTCGCATCCCCAACGAGTGGGCGCGGTGCCTGCTTCCCCTACTCAAGGAGAACAAGATAAAAGTACAGGGCTCCTGCAAATCAGCTCCTGAGGCGCTTAGCATTATGGACACTGTTCTCCTGTCAGTGAGGTATATGAATTGCAGCTAGAGTAAACTCCAATTTATATGGAGTCGAAAGTTTCTGTTGTTTTGACTTACACCATCTTGAGTGTTCTTTTGTACTTTGCAGTGTATATATCAACAGCTCAATGTTTCGTGATCAAAAGCAACCGTTGCTAAAGTCACCTCGGGTTGCTCCAGAGGAATCCACATTTTACCCCCTACCCGCACTTTTCAAATTGATCGGGCTTGCTCCTTTTAAAAAGGTGAGCTGTTTGCTCTTGTTCGTTTTGCCATTATCGCAAATGCACTACAAAAGTCATCAATTCGAAGCTCTTGCGCCTGAAAAAGTTTGTACTTAGGAGCTCTTTGGTAGCCTGAAATTGTCCTTGATAAATGCTTTTGAAACATGTTCATTAATCCATACTGAAACAAAAGAACTAAAAAGTATGATAGCCGTTTAAATCTTTACACAACATCATATGCACATGATTTTGGAGTATGAAGGATAGTAGAGACAGTAAAAGAAATGAGTCCATGACAATTACGTGCAATGCTCCTTCACCAGAATCAGCATGTTAGTACCAACTGATTTATTTGGTTCAACATAAATTCGAATCAGGCTGCATGTACTCCAGAAGATCTTTATTCCAGGAAGCGACCAATTGAAACAAAGGTAATAGTTTAGTACTTTATACATTACAATGCTATCAAGTATCAACATAATAAATATTGGCCATACATCTGCCTGTACAGAGCAGTATTGGAGTGCCTGCTACAAAGTTGAGATCCGATAATTTGAGATTAAATTCTAGTGGAAATGAAGATGGTCATGGTGAAGAAACTGTTTCGGATTCAGATTTGGATGGTATAATTGGGATCTCGGACAGCTCTGCACTGGAGGTAATTCAAAACACGTTATTCAGAGTTTCAGCCACCAGTTGATCTTGTCTTTTGACTTCTGAAATTATATTTGTAGGAAAGGGACCCTCCTGATTCTCTGCTGTGTGATCTACGCCCTTATCAAAAGCAGGCCCTTCATTGGATGCTGCAGCTCGAGAAAGGCAGTTCTTCTCAGGATGCAGCTACAACCCTTCACCCTTGTTGGGAAGCATACAAACTTGAGGACAAGTATGTATGTGTTGTACTGTTGTATGAGCTGTTTCTTATGATCATGGTAGCAATAGCCGAACATTAACATTTCTTATTTCACTGCATTTATTTTAGGAGGGAGCTAGTTTTGTACTTGAATGTATTTTCAGGCGATGCTACAACTGAATTTCCTAGCACATTACAACTTTCCAGAGGAGGGGTAAGGATATTTTTAATATTTCACACATTTGTCTTTACCATTCTATTGACAGTTACAGTTTCTGGTTGAAATTGGCGATCCATTTTATTAACTGACTGAGTAAATTTTAAGATTTTGGCAGATGCAATGGGACTGGGGAAGACTATTATGACAATAGCTCTTCTTCTTTCTGATTCTAAAAAGGGAAGCATTACAACTCAGAATACTGCACAGATCTCTGTAGAAGCCAGTGGGTTGGGTGAATCGCAAGATGCTGTGAAGAAGCTTGCTAATCCTTTCTCATTTAGCAAGCACAAGACATTTAAGGGCCCATGTATTGGAGGTGGCAATCTAATTATCTGCCCGATGACACTAATTAGTCAGTGGAAGGTATAGTCCAATAGTGGCACCATTGCACCATTGTCTATGCTATGCTATATGTACATTTTGCTGCTTGCAGAGAAGTAAAAAAAATAAGAGGTCAACATAATTTTACTTGCTTTATTTACCAATTTCATTCATAAATGTACTCCAGCTAATTTTGAATGCTGGAACTGACATTGTGAATGATAGGCAGAGATTGAAGCTCATACTAAGCCAGGAGCTGTGAATGTATATGTTCATTATGGACAAAACAGGCCAAAGGAAGCAACCTTTATTGGTCAGAGTGATATTGTCCTGACTACATACGGTGTTGTGTCATCAGAATTTTCAATCGACGTAAGCTCTGACATCTCATAGCATGTACCTACCTTTCAATTTACTCTTTAAGTTAATATGCTCAAGCTTGTGTAAATATTTTTGTTAGTTGTAAGATAACCTAGATAGCACTAGCCCTTGCGATCTGACTGGCCATTTGCATACTTCCACGTCTATTTCCCCTGGATTTCGGCATCTGAAAATTTACCTGTATCCTCTTTAACATAAATTGTTCAAAGTAATACAGATACTGCATTACCTTTTTGTTTTTGGGTCTTTCTCATCATCAGTGTACATTTGATTTGTCATGTTATACTTGTGCAATCTCGTTGAATGGAAGTGGCTTGCTTAAATTTGGTTCATGTATGAGGGGAAGTATAAAGAACATAAGCAGTGACTAAAGTGGGCACACAATGATGGGGGACTTTGCAGGGGCTCAGTCATTTATCTTTAGTTCATTTTGCAATCTGATTCATGACTTAACTTTTGATATATGCTTGGGTAGGGTTCAACGGAAAATGGGGCTTTGTACTCAGTACATTGGTTCAGAATTGTGCTTGATGAAGCACACATGATAAAATCTTCTAAAAGCTTGATATCCTTAGCTGCGGCTGCTCTGACTGCTGACCGGCGCTGGTGTCTCACTGGTACACCAATTCAGGTGAGGTTATCTAAGGTCTTTGTTAGAATTCAGCGAACAGATCATGTTTAACCTTAAAGCTGGATGATGTAGCAGACAAACTATAATTGTTTACATGCATGTATTTGCATATTATGTGCTGATGCATTCAAATCTGATGAAATTCACTTTATTGGCAGAATAACCTGGAGGATTTATACAGCCTTTTCCGGTTTCTGAGAGTTGAACCATGGAGGAACTGGGCTTTGTAAGTGTGACATTCATTTGTTTTCATTAACTGGTCTTGTTAAATGTAGCAAATCAAAACTAATTTGGCCGTTGAAAATTCATAATGGGGTGTTTTGGCATTGCTTACCAGTCTATTTATTTACACATAATGACAGCTTTTTTTTAGGTTGTGTTGATATTTACTTGGTTCCTAGCATCGGCAGAGTACTAAGAAACTTATATTAAGGGAGCCAAACAGAAAGAGATAAATCAAAAATAGGAGTCAGTTTGAAATTTTCTCACTACATTACATGGTATATTTCTGTATAACAGAAATGTACCAAACATGGGGGGAACAAAGGCCCCTGCCATCTACTCCTCCCTCCAGCACTGTTTTGTAGTGTCTGCATTCAAGTTGTCTGTGATGAGACTTGAAAAACGTATCTGTTAGTTGTGAGATGATATTACGACAAGCTGCAAACCACATCCTTGTTTTTCTTAAAAATGGGAAGTCAGGATTTGCCAACCTGGTTATACAGTTGACTATTGTTCCACAAATCTTGATATTTTATTTTTGGCATCAAGTATGCTAATTCGTGTTGCTGTCAGAGTCTGGCTATATTCTTCTTACCATGTAACATATTTGATGATTAATTGATTTCTATAACTTCCATTGATGGTCTTCTGTTTAGGTGGAATAAACTTATACAAAAACCATATGAAGAAGGTGATGAAAGAGGATTAAAGCTAGTGCAGTCCATTTTGAAGCCAATTATGTTGAGAAGGACTAAAAATAGCACGGACAAGGAGGGCAAGTATGTTAACTTTCGTTATGATGCATTTTATCTTTCTACCCTTCTTTATGTGGTTAAACTACTCAGAAGAAGTAATTCAATCAGGCTGTGTGCATTGAAAAGTCTGCACTCTATTAAACCACTTTCACCTTTGCATCTGAACTTCGTTTCTCCTTTGCATACGAACAACCTTTTTGGCACATGACTAATCATGCTTTTGTGCAGACCAATCCTTAATTTACCCCCTGCAAATATTGAAGTAAAATATTGTGATTTATCAGAAGCTGAGAAGGATTTCTATGAGGCTCTATTTCGGAGATCTAAGGTAATGCACTTCAACTGATCAGCATGTTCATTCAGAGATAAATTAATTTCCTCGTGTTGTTTATAGGTAAAATTCGATCAATTTGTGGAGCAAGGAAAGGTTCTGCACAACTATGCTTCAATTCTGGAGTTACTTTTGCGCCTTCGTCAATGCTGTGACCATCCATTCCTTGTTATGAGGTTTGTTTACATGCAATGCTATGCTGAATAATAGGTTGTTGTGGTACCTGAATTTTGGGTTCATGTATTGTTACATGAAGGGCAATACTAGCTTTCAAAAGTTGAACATCAATATTCCAAGTTTGTCATTGATAACCTCTTATTGATGGAGCTTTTTTTGTTGCCAGTCGTGGGGATACACAGGAGTTTGCAGACCTAAACAAGCTTGCAAAGCGTTTCCTGCGTGGTGGTAATGGTTCTGTTAATGGGGATTCTTCTTGCCTTCCCTCTAGAGCTTACATTGAAGAGGTTGTCCAAGAATTGCAAAAAGGTGAAGGGGAGTGTCCTATTTGTCTGGAAGCCTTTGAGGATGCCGTATTAACTCCCTGTGCTCACCGTTTATGCCGGGAGTGTATCTTATCTAGTTGGCGGAGTGCAGCAGCAGGTCTTTGCCCTGTCTGTAGGTATCCACTGTTTCACTCTTCTGTCTCTGCTACATTTTTCTTTCCTATGCATTTTCCATGTTGTCATGTCCTTCAATTTAATTATACTATTGCAGGAAGTCAATGAGCAAGCAAGATCTTATAACTGCTCCAACTGATAGCCGCTTTCAAATTGATGTTGATAAAAATTGGGTTGAATCTTCCAAGATATCTGCTCTCCTGCAGGAGTTGGAAGTTCTTCGTAGTTCAGGTGCCAAGAGTATTGTGTTTAGCCAGTGGACTGCATTTTTAGATCTGTTGCAAATTCCTCTTTCTAGGTAAGTAGTGTTCGGTTTCTATGAGTCCGTATCAAGTTTGCATTGCCCAATATTTGCAAATTATGTTTTTTTCATGCCGCCACCTGTAAGATATAAAATACACATTTCTTCCCAAGAACCTATCCCCACAATCTACTATTTTTGCAGGTCTTTTTTGTTATTGTTATGACGACGCTAACCTTATTACCAACTAATCATTGAGTTTTTGCATGGCAGGAATAACATCTCATTTGCTAGGCTGGATGGGACGTTGAATCTTCAGCAAAGAGAGAGAGTAATCAAGGAGTTCTCTGAGGACAGAGGCATTTTGGTATCCCTTCTGTTGCTTGAATCTAATCCTTTCTAGACTAGTTTCATACTAAATTGAAAGATCTGATGTATTAACAATGTTAGGACCTTCACTCTATTTGATCTATACAGGTTCTGCTTATGTCTCTGAAGGCTGGCGGTGTTGGTATCAACCTTACTGCTGCATCTAATGCGTTTGTCATGGTATATTTCCATTAACCATTTTGCAAACTTCTGAAACACATCATTTTTGAACTAGAACGCATACCAAGTTCTATAGATTGACTGTCTCTCAGCCTCCAATATTCACTGTCAATATTAGGCAATCATCACCAAAATTATAACCATATAAAAAGGGAGACAATTTCATTATAATTATGTTTAATTAATCAATGCTGAACTGACATATGTCGGCTGGTAGCAGTGCTGTGCATACATTGCATCGTGACATGCGCACACCAGTCCACGACAAAAAAAAAATTTTGTTTGAATGGCTCATAGGTAGCCAATATGCACCCTGTATCTGTCAGTTGTGATCAAAATCAGACACCACACTGGCAAGCAAAGATAATCTTACCACATGTTTAGTGCATGGGACCTGACATGTAGAAAATGAATATTGCTACTTTTTTTGATGATGAATCTAAAGACCTGATGTGAATTGTGGATTGTGGTGACATGCATCTAGGAATAAGCATGCCTTAGATATGTTTCTTCTCTAAATAATGTTCTTTGTTCTCCAGACTAAAGCAACCCTCAACACTTTCTGATGGGTTGATATATATATCCGTTTATCTGATTGAACATTGTAAATATATATGACTACAATAGGGAATGAGTTGTGTTAATCTAAGCATAAGGTGAAACTTTTGCATCAGTCTGGTGGTGAAGTTGCATCCAAACTTACACCTGCCCATAGTAATATAGTCTGTCTACACAATAATAATGTGTTGGAACATCTAGTATTTTTATGCTGATTTGATACTGTGGTTTTTGTCTGTGTTTACATGTTCTATGCCCGCCTTATGAGTATTATTATGACGTTTGTTTCAGGACCCTTGGTGGAATCCTGCTGTTGAGGAACAAGCTGTTATGCGCATCCATCGTATTGGTCAAACAAACACTGTTTCTATCAAAAGATTCATCGTGAAGGTACCTTTCTTTTTTGTCAAAATCTCATCATAATCCAGATTTGACATTATCGTATTTAGTATGATGTGATACAACCGACTCAGGGCACTGTTGAAGAACGGATGGAAGCCGTGCAGGCACGTAAGCAGCGAATGATCTCAGGAGCCTTGACAGATCAAGAAGTCCGCACCACACGTATTGAAGAGCTGAAGATGCTTTTCTCTTGAGACGACAGAAGGGCTGTTGAGCATCTGATGGTGGGCATTCTCTCACTGCATCCATGACTAACACAGGATGGTCGGCGTTCTTTTTTTGTAAAAGCAGAAAGAGGAAGGCAAAGCGAGGGTAAGAATTCAGTTTGCTGCTGCCATCTCCAATCTCCCGGCGTGTAGCTGTTGTTGTTCACCTAATTTTTGTATGTTCCGTTAACAAAACCTGAGAGCTGGCAAAAGAAAGGTTGCATTTTTTTTTTGCTGGAATGGTACACATATAATGAGCATGATTAATGGCTGTCAAGAGTCCAAGACGCTTCACTGAGTGGGACAGCAACCGAAAGAAACATGGAAGGTGACGTGCTCCTACCAAGATAACCTTATAGAACTTCAATGATAACCCCACTTGGTTCCAAGTGCTGACACACTACAGGTGCAAGAGGCTATTGTAATACCAGTAGGATACGGAGAAGCCCCCTACTTGAATTTGAGAAAGATTTTTAAGAAAATTGAAGAAATATGTGTTCCTGATTAACATTTGCGTGCAAGCAACCACGAAGACAGTGATATGCACGATCATGAGGTGACTTAGCACGACTGCACAATCTATGAATTTATGGAGGTAGATTACAGTTTACAGGTGCTGTCCGCCGTTCTAGTTCTAAAGGCTACGCTACAACAGCGGCCAGAAGTGCATGAAGCCAAGCCATGGTGGTAGCATGTTTGGCCGCCTCTCCGCAGGGGTGGCCGTGGCCTTGCTGGCTTCAGTTGTTGGACAAGCAGAGGAGGAAGAAGCTGCAGCTGCCGCCACAGCCCTGGGGCAGAGGAAGAAGCTCCTGCTCCCCAGCTCCACGACTTTCTCGTCCGGGTCCAAGCCTGTTCGTTCTCAAAACAGCCATCAGCCCATGAGCCATGTCAATGGAGAGGACTAGCAAGAAGCGCACGCAGCACGGAGACGTCGTGGACACACGTACCCTGCAGGCTGAACTGGGAGTAGTGGAGCCCGAACGCCGAGGGGTCGCCCGACGGCAGCAGCGGGCGGCGGCCCTCCCTGACGTAGAGCGCCAACGCGGCGGCGACCAGGTCGGCGACGCGCCACTCGGCGCGCGCCATCACGTGCAGCGGCCACATGCTCCGCTGCACGGCCACGGTCACCAGCACCTTGCTCGGCGCTGCCGCCGCCCTCCCGCCGGCCTCCGCCCACGGAACACGAGCAGAAGCAGCTGCTGCGTCGCCGCCGCGGCCCGTGGCGGTTCGCCGGAAGCTCCGGTCCCTGACGCCGGTGAGCACGTCCGGGTGCGTCCGTGGCCGCTGCCTCAGCAGCTCGTCCCGCTGCTGCTGCTCCTGCTGCTCGGCCGCGCCGAGGCTGTGGAACGACGCCGAGCGCTGCGCCAGCGCCGGCAGTATCCCCGCGTGCTGCCGCTGCCTCGGCACGGCATTCTGATCCACCAGCGGCGCAAGAGGAGGCATCGTTCCTTAGCTACCGGAGCGGCGTTGGGATCAGAATTCAGATGCGATGATGATCGGTGGGTGCACGAAAAGAAGCTACGCGCCTACGCCTCACGAGTCAGGCAGGCCACTTGCTGCTACCGAGCCGAGGTCTGCAGCCTTGCAGAGTTGCAGGGACAGATGAGGATGAAGGTGGACTGGCCGGAGCTTACATATATGTACACATACACAGAGACACGAGTGATCATTGGCCTTGGATCCTGGAGGTGATTGGATTCTTGGGGAGGGGAAAACACTCCGGATCTCGCGGTGCCAAGTGTGAGGCGTGCAGCGACAGTGATCTGATTTAAGTAAGACGGCGAGAGGCTGCCAGTGCACACCGTTGAATGCTTCATCCTTCCGACACGACGAATAAGTCCTGGCGCAGCACACTAGCTGCTTGCTCGTTCGACACATCTCTGAGCTACTCCGTCGGAAATTGTCCATCGTTTTGATATTATTAGATTCAAAACTTTAATATTCATAGGCATAGTACACGGCTATAAATTTAGAAAAAAAAACCCAGAAGATTACATTTCGTTTCGTGGGAACAGAAAGCAGGTCGCTGTCACGTGGGCGGGTGATCCCATAAATTCGTTTTCGTTTTCTTTTCCATTTGGTAAAACCCATGGTTTATTATGGAAAAGAAATCACCACCTCTTCGTGGCTGGTGCTCACTGGCTGATAATGGAGTGGTTTGAAATTGGCGGGAACTCATGCTTGTCTCATGCTAGTCCGGGGCTAAGCTTATCGTGGACCAGTAATGGCCTCCTTGTTGAGCTTGGATTGGTACTAGTAGTAAAGGAACTCCGCTTATCCGGGATAAGTTGGGCCTGTATTGTGCTTCTTCACTCATCAAGAAAGATCTGGACAAAGCAGATGCAGCAGTCACAGAACTGGTGCATTTCCTTCTGGTGAAGGTAATAGCATCCAGCCATCTGATGAAGAGGAAAATGGACACAAGATAGAGGAATACATCGGCATTCGGCAGGACACTTGCAATATGATTGACCTTCTGAGAATGGAAAAAGAGTTGAGATTCCATTGCTCATCAAGACATCGGCAAGGGGAAAAAACCAATAATAATTGGGGAAAAAAAATCAGCTCGAGCACGAGCACGAGCAGTCGCAGCTGCTCTGAACAAATCATAGGATAGAAGTTTCCATTCAAAACACTAGGGTGAATGAATGAGAAACGAAAACATACTACTGCTACTAACTACCAAGTGGCATAGTGGGCATATCTAGGAGTTTAATAGCCTCCTAAATATCAAAATAACTACAGCAATATCCATAGCTGATTTTACTACTAGGTCCATGAAGTGTATGTCACACGGCAATTGATCTAGGGCTTCTTCATATTTCGTTGCTGCTGCAGAAGAGTAGGGTCATCAATAGCACACTTGTCCAGCTGCAGATCTTCTTGATCTAGTGTCTGAAAATCAAGGTCCCATAATTTCTCAGGCTTGTTGCCGATGTCCATCAGATAGGGATCACTGGCAAGGCTACCGAAGGTTTGCTGGTTAGAGCCGCTGCAAGTGCCTTGCAGAGGTGCTGAAACATCCACGCCCCACATTTGCTCTTCGTCAGCGTCCATCATTGTGCTTGCTGTCCCTAACATGGTGCCTGCTGAAAGCACCCCCATAGTGTCTGATAGTGATCCAAGGTAGCTGGCTTCAGAAGAGGTAGCGTCCAATCCTGGACACAGCACACTATTCCCCTTGGACCTGCCGATCGTGGGATCCTGACCAAGAGGACCAGAAGCTGGGGGCATCTCCAATAGTTCAGCTCCACTGCCGAGCTCAAGTTCTTCTTGTGTATCAAAGCCCTGAACCAGTGCTCCCACGTCATCCGGTGCTTCAACTCTGTCAAGCCCAATGTTGCCTGGATCCATACCATAGTTGAAGTCATCGTCTTCCAAGAGAAAATTCTGAAGTTCTGCAATGTCATCGTGCGCCCATGTAGCCATGGGAGAACTCGCAGGAAAATGTGAACCACTCTCTCCACCATGCTGTGAGCTGGGCTCACCTGACTCTAAACTGCCATGTGGTACATGCTTCAGAAACTTCCTTTTCACCCTGGTGGTGTCAATCTCCTTCTGCTCCCTGTGCAGCTTCAGTTGCCTCACGAAGCTTGGGTTCTGAAGGAGCTTCGCCAGGAAAGAAACCATCTGCTTCTGCCTGTCCTCCGCCGACTCCAGCCTGTGATTCAGCGTGCTCATTTGTTCAATTGTCTGAAGATGCTCCTGTTTCAGCCTGGCTACCTCTTCAAGCAGTGCGTTCCTCTCTCTTCTCAGTGTGTGCAGCTCAGGGTCCAGGCTGGATTCTCCAGAAGATGAGCCAGGCTGAATGCTGCTTTGTTGTGTTGGGGAGGACCTGCGCCTGACAATCCTCTTCAACAGATGCTTGCTATCTCGCAGGAAATCTTCATGAGCAAACTCCCATCTGTCAGCATGAACCTTGCGGAAACCCTGAAAATGTTAAGGTTAACAATGTTATAATTATCCAATAAAAGAGAAACTTGTTAAAACAAAAGGAATGAGCTCCATTATGATCATGCAGAGTACAATGTAATAATTAATTGAATTCCATTTGATGCGGTCATATGCCAAAACCTCATGTAAATCATCTGCACTAAACCTACACCAAGAAGCTAGCTTCCACTTATCACTAATCAAGAACTAAACTTCTAATTTCTAAAAAAGGCTGCTACAGTGTAACAATGAACAAAGGCTAAGTTGCATGCCGTAACGTTTTCATTTCTGAAAAAGGGATTAAACTAATACTAAGAATAACGACTGAGTGCTCCTAACCTGATTGTTGACTACCGAGAAACTAGTTTTCATCACAATGGGACCCCAAAAATAAATAAATATAAGTGATTATAATTTCCTCTCCTGGCAATTAAACTACCACTAGAAACTACTGTATGTGCTCTCCAACAGGACTACAGGAGAAGTATTAGAGTTCAGGCTCTATAGGTTTCATGACTACAGTACAATCAATATAGGTCATAGGATAGAGTATGGAACCAATTTGGCCCATGCTTATTTATTGTATTCTCCGAGACCTACTGACACACAGGAACTGAACTTCTCTAAGCAAAAGACCGCATCAAATGGTTTGTGAAAAAGATATTTGAAGCACAAGTTATCTCAGTAACATGGCACCATTAATAAATGGTAAGCTCACTGCACCAAACCTGTAAACTGTTGAAGACTGGGCAGAGTATTTAGGAGAAAAGGCATATAGCCAGCACACATGGCAGCAAACAAACAACAAACACATTCTGCAGTGCTTGGCAGGGGAAATGGGAAACTGAAGTGCAATCTAAAGCCTACTGCTGTACATTCGTAGGTAAAGAATCGAATTGTAACAGAGGGGTGTATGCACATGTGGATCGTGAAGCTTACCTTCTAAAGCGTCGCATTCAACGAAACGGGTTAAGCTTGCCCATCACAGGATCTACTCCTCAGGATTGTTTCCAGTTTATATTATCACTCGTGTCGTTTCGTATTACATAGTATATGTTGCAATTCCGCTCATAAAGCAAGAAAAGTACACGCACACTCCATTTACAGGGCAGATTTTACAAAGGTTCACACCACACAACACCAATAACCAAAAGAACCACACAAAAGAGAAACAAAATCGGCAGCAACACCTTCGTCACCGTGGAAATCTACACGGAGCAGGAATCTTAGGCGTCCAAGATCATTGATAACAGAGCAAGGGACAATGATTTGCAGGCTCAAGCAGAGCATACCACGAACAGAGTGACAGAACAGAGCAGCAGGTGGGGAGGGGAGACAAAAAGGAAGGGAGGATTCTGTACGCACATAGGTGTTGAGCTGCCTGACGAAGCTGGAGAAGTTGTTGTGCTTGAAGTTGTGCGGCAGCACGTCGCGCGCGAAGGTGGAGGGGTCCCACACCACGAAGCTGTTCCCGGCGGCGCCCCAGGAGATGACCCCGTCCAGCGCCGGCTCGCTCACGAGGTCGTAGGTCTTGGACAGGAACGGCGGCAGCTGCGGGCCCTGCAGCAGCGCCTCCAGCGGGCGCGGTGGCGGCTCGGCCACCGCCGGCCCCGGCATCAGGTGGTCCAGGGGCACGAAGGGGCCCGGGGACGCCAGCTGCTGCAGCGGCAGCTCGTCGTCCTCGAGCTTGGGCTCCAGCAGCACCGCGGCCGCAGCGGAGTAGCGCGCGTCGGGGTTACTACTGCTAGCGCCGGCGCGGGGGCGGGTGTGGTCCATGGTGGCACACGACGGGCGTGGGCTCGCGGGAAGGAGGACGAGGAGAAGGAAATGGGCGGCGTGGGGCGGGGCGGCGAGGAATTTATAGGCTTCGGGTCGGAGCGGAACCGACATACTGTGTCCGGCCATCGGGCACCGGCGGGAGCTCCGCGTGGACAGCTCGGAGACGGCGAGAGGGTTTTGGGGGCGGGCGAGGCGATCGCGGCGGGGCCCGCGCCGGATTCGGGCCAGTTGGCGGCTGGCGGTGGGGCCGGGCGGCCGCGGACCGCACGGCGAGGCGGTGCCCGGCTGCCCGGGCGCAGGTACAGCTACAGGACAGGGGCGGCCGGAAAATATCGGGGTGGAAAGCGCAGCGCAGGCCGCCGGGGTAAGTTTGCTTGGGGGCGAAGAGAGGCCGTGATATTTTCGGCTTGCGGTGGTGGGCTGGCTCAGGTGGGGCGGTTGGCCGTGCCGGTTCGCGTCACGTGCGCGTCAGCCGCGGCGGACGGGGGCAGACTCCCAAACGAGCGCGGGAGGAACGGCCACGACCCAATGGCACGACCGGTTCTTTTTCTTAATCATCAAATCATCAAGCTGACTCATTCATTTAATCATAAAACATTCAGAGACTACAAGATCTTGGATACAATCACTGATATATCGCGAGAAAACAACACACTCACTCGCCATAACTGGCAGGTGAGCCACCTCATTAGCACTTTGACTTAAATGAACAAACAGAAAAGAAACAAAGTTCATCTTGAATACAGTTGATATATGCCACAATAGAACTCGTAAAAGAGTGAGATTTATCTAGAGAATTCACCCTTTGTGTCAGCGATAAGCAGATTGAAAGATCACTTAGTGCAAGCTACATGGACATTTTCAACGCATCTGTAGTTGGTTGCTCTCTTCATATTAAAATATTTGTCGTTATTGAGTTTTTAAATAATTTTGATCATTTGTTTTATTAAAAAATTGTGTGAGTATCGTCAATTTTGTAATTTTGTTTGTGGTATGCTTTATTATTATAGCTGTCATAACCATGGTTTGACTTTTAGTATGTTTGCAATAATTTTTTTAGGTTTTTTTTTTTGAACGTAAACTCGGCGAGATTGCCGACTTTGTATTAATTAATAGAGAAGATGAAACAAGGCCTAAGCCTAACGAAAAACAGAAAAAGCTGTACAATTACTCCTCAAAATTGGTAATATCTCTCAAATGCTTTGCTCGCCAAGATCCAAAGCATCTTGCTTCCTCCTTGATTTTTAGCACCGGTTGCCCCCCGTGAATAAAGGTTCTCCGAAAAATTCTAGCGTTTCTCTCCTTCCACAACTCCCAAAGACACCGAATTAAGAGTGAGCGCCAACCCTTGAGAGGAGCTCCGGGCATGCTTCCAATGGCCGACCACCATTCTTCCAATGATGTGAACGTGGACCGTCGGTTCTCGGCGGCACATGCGGCAAAACCCGGTTGAATATATCTTGCCGGACGGACGGACTATAACGGCATTGGGTGAACATGTGCAAGCCGGTTTCGTCGACGGAGCGGCGAGCATGCGGATTTTCCGGTTTGGTCGTCGCGCTTCATTAGTCGGTCGGCGGTCCACAACTTTGTTTTGGAACGCAAGCCAAGAGAAGAATTTGCATTTCGGCGGAGCCCGGACGCGCCAAATGAGGTGCTCCATGGGAGAGCTTGGCACATCCGTAAACCGGGCCTCGTAAGCCGAGGCCGCCGTGTACCGACCGTGTTTAGTGAGCTTCCGGACAATAGAATCGGGCGAGTTCCGGGGAAAGCTGAAACCCTCTCAGACGTTCCCAAAGAAAGCTAAACTCATGAATTTGTGATGCAGAACGTAAGCGCGAAATGTCAATGTCGAGGACCCACGCGTCGTTGAGTGTAGCGTTGGCAACAGTTCTCCCTCTCTTTTTGGAGATAGCATAGATGGATGGCGCGATCTGTTTCGGTGCGAGTCCTTGCAGCCAAGCAGAATCCCAGAATCTTGCCAGTTCCCCATTTCCGACAGTGATGGTGGTGGCGGAATTAAAAAGGCGTCGGTCTTCATCTGTGCAAGGAATGGGCATACCAACCCAAGGCTTGCCCGGAGACTTCCACTCCTGCCATAACCAACGTAGACGTAAAGCGCGCGCAAATTTTTTGAGGTCGAGGATCCCCAGGCCTCCTAGACGAGTCGGTCGGCAAGCCTTCGGCCAGGCAACCTTGCATTTTCCGCCTGCGATTTGGTTGGTGCCGGTCCAAAGGAACCTTTTGCGTCGTCTGTCGATATCCTCAATAGTTTCGAATTTCGGGGCATTAAGAGCGGACGAGTAGTAAACCGGCTGGGAAGAGAGCACCGCTTTGACCAAGGTTGCCCTTCCCGCAGTCGTGAAGAATTTTCCCATCCAATTTGCAAGCTTAGAACTCGCCTTATCAACCAGTGGTTGAAAATCAACTCTTTTGAGCCTCCCTAGTGACAAAGGCAGGCCAAGGTAGAAGATTGGGAAAGCAGCACGCGAAGCCGGAAAAGCGGCTAAGATTGATGTCAGATCCAGACCATCGCATCTAATAGGAGAAACAGAGCTTTTCTGGACGTTGGTGGTTAAACCCGTGACCCGACCGAAGTTGACAAGTATCTCTTTGATGTTATTGACGTCTGTTACAGTTGGGTTGATGAAGATAGCTGCATCGTCTGCGTAAAGGGACAATCTTAGACGGGCACATTTGCCTCGGAGCTTGGAGAGCACCTTTTGTTCTGTCGCGATTCGAAGCAGGTCATGAAGCGGGTCAATAGCCGGGACGAACGGCGAGAGGCGAAAGGGGGTCGCCTTGCCGTAACCCTCTTCTATGTTGGATGTCGTCCCCCGGTGCTCCATTGAGGAGAACCCGCGAGGAGGCCGAGCGTAAAAGGGTCGAGATCCAACCTCTCCATCTCGGTGGAAAACCCCGACGTTGAAGGAGGTCCAACGGATAGTCCCGGCGGACGAGTCAAAGGCCTTAGAGATGTCAAGCTTTAGAAGCGGTGTCGGAGTTCTTGAAGTGTGGAACCGCCGCGCCGAGGTTGCGGACAAACATGAAGTTTTCGTGGATGGCCCCTGCTCTTTATGAAAGCGCTTTGGTCGTTGGATACAAGGTCATTCATGTGCGGTTGCGGCCCGGAGAGCCAACATTTTGGTTATAATTTTCGCTATGGCGTGAATTAGGCTGATTGGACGGAAGTCAGAAATCATATCGCCACCCTCTTTCTTAGGTAAAAGAATTATGTTTGCTGTGTTTAGGATGTCGAAGAAGTTGTGCCTCTGGCAGTGAAATGAGTGAATGAGACTCATGAGGTCGCCTTTAATCGTATCCCAACATTTGCTGAAGAAATTTAACGTGAATCCGTCAGGGCCCGGAGCTTTATCTTTCGGCATCAGCTTGATAGCACGTGTGACCTCCTCCTCAGTGAAGTCAGCATCAAGGGAAGATAAATTGTGCGGCGGCCGCTGGAGGATGCTCCAATTGAAGTCAAGGTCGCGACTCGGCGGCGGTCCTAAGACGTTTTCGAAGTGAGCCTGAGCGATAGAGGCTTTTTCCTCGTGGTTGGTCGCCCACCCAACAACGGATTTGAGCTTTGAAATGAAGTTCTTACGCCTTCTGGAGTTAACCCTCAGGTGAAAAAACCGAGTGTTGGCATCACCGAGTTTCAGGTTAGTTATGCGCGAGCATTGCCGTTTCCGCAGGCGTTCCAAGACCGCCAGTCCCAAAACCCGTTTTTTGAGTTTAGTCCGTAAGTTGAACTCCTCTTCAGAAAGAACTCTCTCTTCTTGAGCTAAGTCCAGGTGTAGAATGACTGAATTAGCCATGTGGAGCGAAGCTGCGCTTCGGAGAAAAGAGTTTTGCTCCATTTTCTAAGCGCCTTTGCCGTTGCAGCCAGACGAAAGTTTAGGCGATGAACCGGGTTGGTGTGGGTATTCGGCAACGCCCCGGTGCTTGCCGAACGACCCGAAGGAAACCGAGGCATTGACGTCCGGAAGTTTTCAAACCGAAAGGGACGAGGTCTCGGCGGGCTCTCCCCGATTGGAGAGGAGCAGCGGACAGTGATCCGAAAGCGAGGTAGACAACGCCACGGAGAACGTGCGAAGGAAAAGAAAGATCCCAAGCGTCATTGCAGAAAAATCGGTCGAGGCGCACAAGGGTTGGATTCCGTCTCTCGTTGCTCCACGTGAACTTCCTGTTTTGCAAGTGAACTTCCTTCAAGTTGCAAGTGTTGAGAGTTGATCGGAAAGTTGTCATGTGGCGCAGGTTGAGGTTTGAGTTATTCTTGTCGCGAGCTTTGTAAATGAGGTTGAAGTCACCGAGAAGTAGCCACCGAGCAGTTGATGTCGGCTTAATGCTGCGGATTTCAGCTAAGAAATTTGATTTTTCATTTGCTCGTGTTGGGCCGTAAACTGAGGTTAGAAGGAAGGAGAGGCCGGATTCTTTAAGTGTTATGATCACCGAGACGGAGTAGGTGCGAATGCAAATACGTTGCGCATCAATGCAATTATCATTCCACGGTAGCGAGAATACCACCGCGAGTGCCGAAGGCCCAGAAGCTGGCAAGTAAGCAAAGCTTTTCGGCCGTAGCCTCCGAGTTGCTGGACTAGGCGATCATCAACAAGACTTAATTTTGTCTCCGTAGGCGGAGCAATATGACACGAGGTAGAGGCAAGCGTTTGCTGCACAGTTGAGCGTCTGGCCCCAGAGTTGAGGCCTCTCACATTCCAGCACAGGACGTCTAAATTGTGACTAATCATCGGGCAAACCCAGCAGTACGCGGAGGGGAACAAGATCCCAGAAGGTGCGGCGTCCAAAGGAGCAGCTCAAATCTAAAATGCAGGGGTTACATGGAGTCCGACGAAATGACGAAACAGTGGTGCTGGGGGTCCCACACAGGGGGCGGCACCAATGCACGAACTGGACCAGAGGCCTACGCGAAACGTGAACACGAAACCAAGGTTCGAACTGATACATGGCGGTTGAAGCGCCCAATAAAACATGAAGATGCAGCAACTTAAGCATTTGGCAGAGGATCGTCCACGTCGGTGGCACCCATCCTGATCAGGGAGTCAGTCGCGCTGCACGCTTCCTCGTCGTCGAGGTGGAAGAGGGCCGTCAGGCCGGCCACGATGGACGGTGGCATGGGACCTTTGAAGGAGGCGACGAACTCTTGAATGGCTTGTTCGGCGAGCGAGAGGTCGTCGTCCTTGATGTATCCGAGGCGACGACAGAGAACGACGTTAGCCCTCTGCTCCACCGAGAGGTGCTTGAGTCCGCTCGACGGCTGTCTCGTCTCTTGCTGCGGCGGAGGCTGACCGCCGTGGTGAACGGCTTGTTGACGCGACGACCGCGCTTAGGAAAAGCAGGAGGTTGCTGCTGAAGGAGTCCCTGCGGTGGGGTGACGAAGAGATCAGCAACGCCACAAGGGGGGCCAGAGTTGGGAGAAGCTGCAGCAACAGTAGAGAAGCCGACCTGTGCAGCCTGCCCCGTTGTTGCCGGCGCCGACGGAGTGGTCGGGGCTGGCTGAAGCTGTTCAGTTGGCGAGTACCCCTGTAGGGCCACTAGTGGGGGTGTGGCGTTGCCCTTGCTCAGCAGGGCCAAATCCTCCATGAGGTTGGTCAGAGCATCGTCGACCTGTTGCAAGGAAGGAGGGGTAGAAGACAGGTCCCTCTTGAGCCGATGAAAAACGAAGCTAACAGGAATGAGATGCGGGTTGTGTGCAGGGAGCACCTCGAGGTTGGGCGGAGCATCGGAGGTGCAGGCATCGGCCCCTTGATCGTCCATGAGATTTGCGAAGCTGTTAACGAGCTGGAGTGGTGAACGGGGAGAAGCTTGCACTGTGTGGGGCTGCACGTTCAGAATCTTGCTTGAAGCCTCCTGCATAGTGGCGACCTTGAGCTGGAACATAAGCAGGAGGTTCTGTTGGCGATGGCGTTCGGTTTGTCGTGGCGAGCTGGACCGTGAGCGGGAGCGCCCCCTGTCGCTGGATGCCTGTCGACGCGGCGAGCGTGAGCGCAAGCGGGAACGCCGTGGGCCGCCCGCCGGGAGATGCACCATCCCGGCGCGGCGAGCGTGGTTGAGTGCCGCCCGCCGGGGAAGAGATCCTTCTACGGCCGCCGAGGTGCGCCGCCCACCATGTCGGCGCGGGGAGCGGGGAGCGGGCGCGGCGCCGTCGCCGCGGCGGGTGATCTGGAGGTTGTCGTTGCAGCCCCGGCTGGCGCGGTGCTCGCGGGGCCAGCGGTCGGAGTCATCGTCGTGGTCGTCGTGGTGGTTCCGGAGCGCGTCGTGGAAGTCCGGGTGGTCGTCGTCGTACCGCCGGCGATCAGCCTCCTCTCGTTCGCGAAGTTCAGCTTCGACGCGGTCCCTCCTTTCGCGGTCGCGGCGGTCCTCCTCGGCGCGCTCGTCCCTGCGTTCCACCACACGCGGCGGAGGAGGGCACTGGAAGGGTGGGAACGCGGGCGTCGGCGCCGGGTCGCCGTCCTGGACGCCCCAGAACCAGGGAAGGCGACGCTTCTCTGGTTCGCTGATAGCGACGTCCGGGTCGTTGGGGTCGGTAGCGACGTTGGCGTAGTTGTGGATCTCCCACAGGTGAACGCAGACGCGGTGCCGGATACCGCGCTGCCAGCGTGCCGGAGGAGCCTCGGAGACCTGCCAAGAGGAGGAGGAACCATCCATGGAGCCCGTGGTGAACGTAAGCCACATCACCTTGGGAATGGAGCTTGGGTTGGCCGTCCAGGCCCAGAGCTCAATGCCACGGGTGTCGGTGGGGTGGAGGAGGTTGGTGTCGATGCATTGTAGAGCACATGTACGCCCCACCAGGCGTTCGACGATGTCCGTAGCCAGGCGTGCCGAGGCACACCGTCGAGGACGATGCGGACGCGGTAGAAGAGGGTAGCAGCAAGAGCGCCGGTGAGGCTGCGCCACGGTTTAACACAGACATCAGCACCGCGGTACTGGAACTTCCCTCTGGCGTACACATCCTCGCAATGGCGTCGGTTCTGGAAGCGGATGAGGAAAGCCTCCGGGCGGTGACGGGTGACGGAGACGTCGCTTGGCTGCAGCCTGAACTGCTCGATGATGGCATCCTCCAAGTTCCTGGCCGTGGTACTGGGCGGGACGCGCATGGCCCAGGTAACGAGCGCGCATCCTTCCCAGTCGCGCAGCTCGCGTTCCACTTCAAAGGAGGTGGGGATGTGGAGGTGATCTTCAGATGGACGGAGCACAGGGTCCCCCACCCGGGCCCCCCTTGACGCAGAAGAGCGCGACATGTCGGCAGGAGGTGGTGGCGAAAGGATTGGCGGTGGAGGGGGGGCACGATGAGCCCACTGCCTGCCGGAGCACGGAGGAGGACCGCGTCTGCTTGATTGGGGAGCAGGGCGGTTTTAGGTTGTTTAGGTGTGTAAATTAGCGCGGATGACATTGTATTTGCAACGGACAAAAGTGCGTATCAAAGTACGTGAAGTGAGAGATGTGACTCGGAGAGTGTTTGGATTCATGCGTGACTAGAGATTAATTTTAGTCACCAATGCAAAGTGACTAAACCTCCAAACACCCTTGACTGATAAAACTAGTTTAGTCTCTCACCCCTCCCCCAACTTCTAGAGACTAAAATTAATTGCTCCTCTCATTAACTTGTGGACCCAAGAAGGGAGAGGAGAGGAGAGAGAAACGAGGGAGAAAGAACAATTTAACGTTAAGAACAATTAATGCTGACAAATTTTAATCACCATCCAAACGGGGGCTGACTAAAAAGGTTTAGTCTAACTAAACTCTAGTCAGGTGACTAAAGGGATCCAAACGACCTCTCGATGTGATGAGTGACCAACATAAATTTACACATCTAAACAATTTAATAAAATGGTAGTGAATAGTGGTAAGAAAAGGTCGAGTATTTCAGGTCTCTTAACCGGCGCAACTCTTGCCTTTTTCACCCGACAAGCGCTACGGATCAAACTTTATGGTGGGCCTTTGACTAGTATTCTTTTAGCACAGTGACGGTGAAAGCGACAAAAAGATCATGATGCCTAATACTAGACTCATCCTGAACCTTGTTGAAGGTGGTTAGATTACGAGTGATGGGACTGGGGGTGGAGAAGTGCCCCATGGATGATGAATGTGCAGAAAGAAGACAAAAAAAGGGGAACAGCCAAGCTTAATGACGCAAGGACTGAGACCTAATGAGGAAATCACACTTGCACTAATACTTTTAAATGAGTGGCAGACAACACTAATTCTAGTAAGTTTTCCCTTTAACTATAGGATTAATAAAGTATTATGAATAAAATATAAGTACGTATCCACTCCTAAATTGTAGGTTATTTGACTTTTTTACCTCAAGTTTGACCCCTCATCTTATTCAAAAATTTGTGCAAACATAGTAAAAATCAAATCATTTTGAAGAAATTTTAACGATAAAGCAAACCAAAAAAAAGGGGGGATATTTTGCAAATTTTTTGAATAAGACGAATAACTTAGGGTAGTAAAAAAAGTAGAACAACCTACTCCCTTCGTCCCGATTTAAGTGCCGTTCTAGCGGCAGTTCCTTGTGCCAATTTATCTGTCGTCTAAGACTCCTGTTGGCTTCCACATCTACGCAAACAGGTCTAATCTGACAACTGGTCAGTCCATCCCCGTGCGGCCTCCTCACGTTCTCGTCTGCCCGCTGTCAAGTCCCGGGAGAAACTGAGTGTTGGGCAAACTACTTTTACAGGCTTGACTTGGTATGGGTGCATGGCTTCCAACGACAGATAAAACGGGACAGAGGGAGTACAATCTGGAACATATGGAATAAAGACAATAACAAGACTCACAACGCACGCACACTCATCCTTATGAATACACACACAAACCCTACACCTAGGAGCATGTTCGAAGACTGTGCCAATAAATTCTCAAGATTGACGAAGTCACCACAGGCGCCTCGCTGTCGACGGGAACGTCACCTACCACTGAAAGCACAAACACCGTTAAATCCTGAGAAATTCGCTCCCACGCGGAGTCGAACCCAGGACCTGAGGTGCTACCGGGGCTCTTGTAACCACTAGGCTACATGCCCTTTCGCGACGATTAGCACTATGATTGGGTAATTTAGGGAAAATCTAAATTTCTTTAGCATCTCAGCGATCTATAAAGTTAGTATATATGAAAATATCTCAAGGGAAAATGTAGGTCGGATGAAGTTCCAAGGTATCTCTACCATTAGAGTCCTACCTATCTCTCTCAAGAAAGTGTAATTGTCATTAGAGATTTTGGGCAGCATATTAATTTACATTGCTCTAGGTAGTGTTTTCAAATAATTTCTTATATATGGAAAATGATGGCCATTTTAGCCACAAGGTGATGCCATGGATATGCTCCGGCGATTTCTCTCGATAGTCTCTAAAGTTTTTTTCGCGGCTTGCCTAGTTTTAGACAAATGGTGGGTTTTCTAAAGTTTTTCTGCGGCTTGCCTAGTTTTAGACAAATGGTGGGTTTTCTGAAGATTTTTTTATGTGAGTCTCTGAGTACCTACTTGAACTTTGGTCATGAGATTGTTCAAATCGTGTCAACCCATTGTTTTTTTAAACATTGTGACAAGTGCAAATTTGTACTTTTGTAACTTTGTCAACAGGGAACAAGTGGCCGAAGCTAATGGTTTTGAGGGTCCCATCTCTTCTAAACTTCTACTAATTGGGGGATCCCCTGTTCTAAACAAACCTAGAATGCTCTAGAGGTGATATATTGGGCAGATTTGTTCGGGAGATATTTGTATGCAGATTCATTCTGAGAGAAAAGTATTGCACACTGGTTTGTTCGACGGATTTGTTGTGAAAGAAAAATACTACAGAAGTTGAAAGAAGAGAAGTCAAAACATAATTTGCAAGTTGCAAAACACAATGCCTAGCTGGCGCGATAGCGCACCATTGAACCCCGTTACCTTTTGTTTTATTTTATCCTCAAATTTAACCCCTGTCAGCTGCTGCGAGGTCATTGTTTTTTTGAGAATTACACAGTACAAAGCAGGCACAACACACACGCACACTCACCCCCTGTGAATACACGTACGCAAACCCTACCCCTACGAGCACATTGTGACAAGTGCAAATTTGTACTTTTGTAACTTTGTCAACAGGGAACAAGTGGCCGAAGCTAATGGTTTTGAGGGTCCCATCTCTTCTAAACTTCTACTAATTGGGGGATCCCCTGTTCTAAACAAACCTAGAATGCTCTAGAGGTGATATATTGGGCAGATTTGTTCGGGAGATATTTGTATGCAGATTCATTCTGAGAGAAAAGTATTGCACACTGGTTTGTTCGACGGATTTGTTGTGAAAGAAAAATACTACAGAAGTTGAAAGAAGAGAAGTCAAAACATAATTTGCAAGTTGCAAAACACAATGCCTAGCTGGCGCGATAGCGCACCATTGAACCCCGTTACCTTTTGTTTTATTTTATCCTCAAATTTAACCCCTGTCAGCTGCTGCGAGGTCATTGTTTTTTTGAGAATTACACAGTACAAAGCAGGCACAACACACACGCACACTCACCCCCTGTGAATACACGTACGCAAACCCTACCCCTATGAGCACCTTCGAAGGACTGAGCACTGACATACCTGGAGATTCTCAAAGTCACCACTGGCGCCTCGTCGTCGACGGAACATTGTTTACCACATAACGCATAACGCCACAAAATCTCGGAATAAATCCAGGAAAACTCCTCCTAAAAAGTATGAAGTGGAGACAAAAACTTATTCGTACTTTCTGCGAGGCAGAACCACGTCCGCCCTCCACCCCCCGCGCGTCCGCCCTCCGCCCCCGCACGCTACTACTGAATCCCTTTTTTGCCCCTACATCCTAGGTCGGCTACCCCTCCCCCCCGCACCGACACCTCTCATCTCACCCCCTCAAAACCGTCGCCGCCACACCTTTCCCTCCCCTCGCGGCATCCCGTCATCGGCACCGGGACGCAGCTTCCACCGCCCGTCAGCCGCGCTGCCCATCCCGGACACACCGCCGGCAATTCGACCACTACGAACGTATTCCACCTCTCCCTCGCCTCCCCTCCCATCCCAACTCCACCTCCGCCTCTGTCGATCCGTCGTCCGTGGTGCCCCATCGATTACAACCCAGCGCCACTGTTGACTCGACCCCCGTTCACCAACATCTACTGTAATTCGAGGTGAGCCCTGGTTCATCCGCTGAAAGCCCCCTTCGTCACCGACCCCCGCGGGCCGCGACACCCTTGCCTTCGACAACGCGATCTTCTCCACCCCGCTCTCCCCGGAGCTAGCTCCGTCGACTACACATCCTGGCAATCGATGAACTGCCCGTCCAGCCTGTGTGTTGCGGCGGTGATCCGGCAGACGGTTGCAAACAGTTGCTCGTGTACATCGTGCTATCACTGAATATACGTGAGTCTTTTTCCTCCTCAAAATCCATTACATGTCCTTCCCTGTGCTATCGCTGAATTTGTGTTGGATCTACAAGTATTAGGTTCCTGCAACCTGCATTAAATATTTGCATTGAATCCATTCACCGTTCAGATTGACTGCTGACCTTGTGAGTGACTGTGGGTGCAGCAGATGTATCAGTATGTTCGCATATTTAGGTGCTCGATGATATGCCACACAAAGGTGATACGCCAACGTTGGCCCATTTTTTTTTCAGTGCTACACAGATTCGTGATTTCTTTATTCATGCTTCAAAAACATCACCTGCATAATCTGGCATGTAACCATGGTTTTGAGCAGTAGAAGTGGAACAATCCATTGACGTTTTGCCTGCTTCACAACAGAGTAGTTACCCTAACAACAGAGAGATAGGGAAATATTTGCATGTCGATTGAGATTTGAGAAGAAGAATAATAGGACAGGAAGAAACGTGATAGGTCGAGAATGAGAATAAAGGAAGAAACGATCAAAAGGCACCAATTGCTAACCAGGGGAGAGGTACTATTCCTTAATATCATCAGGGCATATATATATATATATAGACACACACACATACATATCAGCAGGTACTATTCCTTAGTATCTTAACTGCTTGTGTCCTAGATGGGCTAAATGCAGCATTTTCTTCGTCGTATGTACATGTATCCCAGTGTACCATCATGAAAATAATAAATGTCTACATAGAGGGAGTTGTTTTTTTTGTCAGGCATGGGTGATGGCATGGAAAAGCACTGAGAATGTGAAGGCTGAACTTGCCTGAAAGACTCAGATCAGTGCAGCTGGGGGAACCTTTACATATGATATTTGCTCATTTCTGCTGGCTCCTCAGTGAGTTCTCAGTCGCAACTCTTTTATGTAAATTTATACTGGCAACTTATTTTCTTTATCCGATTACACGTGACATTTATTTAGTTTGCATGTGCAGGTTATATAGCTCATAGACTTCGGCGTTCAAGGAGCAGAATCCAACAACATATTGTATCTAAGGGATATTGCTGATGCTGAGAAATTAGTGTCTGCTATGCAAGCAAAGAAGGATAGAAATACTGTGATTGTTGGAGGTGGTTACATGAGGGTTTGAGCTTAGTACAACCTTGAAAATCAACAACTTTAATGTCACAAGGGTGTCCCCTGAACCCTGGTGCAGTAAGTCTCCTTAATCTGGAAGCTTATCAGGCATGTTGTATTTTCTAAAATCTGAGGCAAAGCACTGACCTTTTCTTTACATCTTGAATCTGATCGGTTGCAGTGCCCCGACTCCTCACCCCTGGTATCATTCATTTCTATGAGGGTTGCTACACGCTAACAAAGCAAACAAGATTTTTTTTAGACCACAAAGGAAATGAGATTGTGAAGGGCATGGTTGATTTTGCTTTCAATGTTGATGCCAATGGAGATGTGAGCACTGAATACACCGCAAATTCAGATAAATAATGTTAGCTCTGAAGACTAACAGTTCATCTGAAGTGCAGTGAAGCTGAAGGATGGAAGAGTATTGGAAGTTGACATTGTGATCGATGGCATCGGCGGCAGTCCATTGACGGCTCTCTTCAAAGGCCAAGATGCTGACGACAAAGGCGGACTCAAGGTCAGTTCACTGCTTGTTTGCCTTTACTCAGAACCATACTATAGCAGATTTTCGTTGTTACAGTGAGTCCTTGTGTTGATCTTCATTGGCTCTTGTGACCATGACATTTTTGTTTTTTTAGACCAATGCATTCTTTGAGACATGGTGTAGTTGCAGGACATAGGGTACATACCCTTCTGATTACGCCTTCCCTGACTAATTTTGTTTCGATGGTGAGTTGTGGCCTCAATTTCATCTCTGATTATGAATTTTTTTGATGTTAATTGTTGTCAAACATCCATGGTAATTTGATTGTCTCCTCCATCTCATAAACAACCTGTATTTGATATTAAAATGTGTAAGGAATCGGATGCCCGTTAGCCTAAGAGGGGGAGGGGGTGAATTAGGCAACTTAAAACCTTAACCTATGGCTTCACTATTTTTGCATAAAGATAAACTAGAACATACTATCTAGATGTGCAACTAGGGTTGTTCTAGTGTGAAATTCCCATCCCAAAACAAGGTTTGCAACCTATAGCCAATCCTAGTATGATACTACTCTAGAAAAGTAAAGGCAAGCAAAGATTGCAATAGAGTAAATGCGGAAACGTAAAAGGGGATGAGAGGAAGCAAACTCTTGACACACGATTTATCCCGTGGTATCGGTAGGCACTAAACCACCCCTAGTCCACGTTGTTGAAGCACTCACACAAGAGTATTGCTTCCCGGTCACCAAGTCTCTCCCAAGAGCACCACTTGACTCGCCACAAAGGCTAGCCACTTAGGCACTTGCCAAGCTCCCTTGGTCACCTTGATGCCGCCTCCACTAAGGAGCTTCTCCACCAAGGAAGAGGGTCTCCACGTCGCCACTCCACACCAAGCCGGAGGGTCGATGACGATTGCCGGTGAGCCACTTAGGCCCCAAGGCTTCCGGCAAACCTTATACAACTTGATTCACTCAAGAATCACCTCACAAGGTTGGCACAACCTTGCACTCACTTAGCTCTAAGCTAAGCCTAGCACTAAGCACATACACAAAGCATATCCAAGTCTAAGGATGAGTAATTTAGCACTTGGATGGATTGGATATGATCTTCTAGGTGTCTTGCACTCTCCAGCACTTCCACACAATCTAGCAACCTCAAATGGGTGAGTGGAGGGGGTATAAATAGCCCAAGGCATCAAATTAGCCGTTGGCTAAAAGTCGCCGAAAAAGGTAGCGTCGGATAAACCGATGCTAAGCTTTTCTAGGGCGTCGGTTCATCCGTGCCCTCCACGTCACTTAGCCCGTTGAAGATCCACCGACACAATCGCTCCAATGCATTACACCGACGGTGCGTCGGTTCATCGTGTCTTCGAAGGACGCTTCGCCAAAACGTCACCGTATGTTGCTTCGTGACCGTCGGATAGACCGACGCTATCTCTGACCCTGGGCATCGGTTCATCCGGTGCTGAAGAGGTTGTCTTGGCGCGACACTGTATCGATTCAAACTAAGCGTCTGATAGACCGACGGTGTCCTCACTTAGACCGTCGGATCATCCGGTGCTACTGTCTTTGCTGCTCTTCCTCTGCAACTCGTCCGACGCTACTAGAAAATGGACCGTCGGTTCATCCGACGGTGCCTAGGGTTTCACCCAGTGTACCAACTCGTCCGACGATTGCATCGACGCTTTCAATCTAGGTACCATCGGTTCATCCGACGGTATCAGTTTCCTTCCTTTTCTTCGCGTCTTCAACTTGGATCTTAACATACTTAACATACTTAACATGCCATTACTTATAGCCTCCAAATATATACTAAGTCCTCAAATTTTTTATAAGTAACCTAACGTGTCCATGATATGTTAACTTGTGGTTTGATATGTTAGCTTGGGCATGGTATGTTAACATGTGATAACATCCATGGGACTTAGAAATGCCTACAAAGACATGCTAGACAATGTGGTTAGTCCCATTACTTGTTGGCATGAATCACCAAAATTAACTCGAACAAATGGCAAATGAGGCCATGTTCGCTACAAAATGCAGATTTATTTTTCTGTTACAATTGTTAGGCATTCAAAGTGTTTCTCCATTGCATGCTGACAAGTATTTGCTGCTGCACGTATGGTAAAGTCATCTAAATAGTCTCCTATCATGTATGTACGCAAACAAATGTAGGACAATACTGTTTATTTGTGTTAAGTAAAATAAATCTGAGGTGTGATACTGATTTCATGTTTCTTTTAGGAGTAGAGAATTGTAATTCCACTCATTTTTGTATTGTCTGGCGTTATCAAAACATCATCATGTTCAACGGGTTACATAGCTCGTGAAAATGCCGGTCATTTTTGGATTATTTGATTCGAGATTTATCTTGTTGAATGTTGTATTGCATTATAAATGTTTGATTGTCCGTAGCAACGCACGGGCACGATCCTATCCAGGAAAAGGTGCGAGCACTGGATTTGAATCCTGGTGGGAAAAACGACATTTTGAAGTCATTGGCTCACATCCGCATTTTAAATCGGCATTGGGCCCCTATACGGATTGCCGCATCCCTTTTGTCTAATACTCTAATCCACATTACTACCTTAAAAAACGTCAAATCAATACGCATTTTGATCTTTAATTATATGCTCCGCATGTGTCATTCTCATTCAGTCCATTAAAAAAATTAAAATATACCCCAGTCGGTAATACGGAGTAGATGATGTTTCGACCAACTTGATAAGCTGAAACATCCAGTTTGATGTATTTCCGACCAGAGGTGGTAATAAGTGCAAGGGCAAGGGCAATCGGCTGTCCAATCAATTCGAAAGCCGCTGCCCACTAAAAAGAAGGCAGATTCAACAAGCGCATTGTTGAGAAAAATTGCACTCTTTTTGAACAATTATTAGCATTGCAAATCTTTTACTATGAACAAATATCTTATCTACTCCCTCCTCCCCAAATTACTTATCGTTTTCGATTTTCTAAATTCATTCCTTTTGCTTGTCTTGGTGTGATCCACAGCAGAGGCTGATACTTTTCACATGATGGAACAAGAAAATATTCCAGCCTGTCTATACAGCAATTATTACAAAGTCACTGGCATAATAAAAGAGCTAAAATATACTTCGTTCCTAATTGTAGGTTGTTTTGGCAGAGGCTGATACTTTTCACATGATGGAACAAGAAAATATTACAGACTGTCTATACATCAATTATTACAAAGTCACTGGCATAATAAAAGAGCTAAAATATACTTCCTCTGTTCTTAATTGTAGGTCGTTTTGGCATTTCAAGGTTCATAATTTTTAGGGTAAATTGCATAACCGCCCTTGTTTTCAAGTCTAACCGCACGGTTGCCCCTCTTTTTTCGACTTTGCACGTTTGCCCCCGTTTTTTGAATGCGAATATCTTGTCGCCCTTGTTTGTCGACGTCGTAAGGAGAAGCGGAGGTTACCGATTCCTTTTTGTAGAAAATAAAGATTGAAAAAAGAAAATCAGGGTAAAATGACCATAATGCCCCTGTCATCTCAACACCACACATGCGACCCTCCCCTGGCCTCATCCTCTCCCAACCTTATCCCCTTCTCCACACGCCGTGAGCAGGAGGGCGATAGGCGGCGTGCTTGCGCCCGGCGGCGAGGGGGGAGGGCCGCGCCCGTTGGGTGCGGCTTGCGGCGCGGGTTCGGGCGCGGCGGATGCTCGCGGCGCGCGCGCGCGGGTGCTCGCCGGCGCGCGCGGGTGCTCGCGGCGGCGGCCGACGTTCGCGGCTCGGGTGAAGGCGTCCGTGCGGCGCGGAGCAAGGCGGCGGGTGCGGCGCGAGGCCGAAGGCGGCGGGCGCGGCGCGGGGCAAGGGGGGGGGGGGGGGGGCACAACGGGCGGCTCTTCCCCTACGGCCGGACACCGCACGGCGAGGAGGTCGCGGCGCGGACGACAACGGAGGTTGTGCAAAGCACGGCGGCCATGGAATCCGGCCTTCAAGATGGGTAAGTTCTTCCCCCGAATCTCAATCCGTGCATTGTCAATTGACGATTTGTAGGGCAATTAGGCTAGAATCGATGTTAATTGGAGGAATTGTACTAACTAAAAATTGAATATGCTCGTGATTTGTAGGCCGAATCACGGAGAAATAAAACTTGTTGTTAACATCCGGTCACACCGGAGCGTGCTCGATGGTGGTCCAAAGACATATCGAAGGAGGGAATCATTGACCGCAATTGTTGATAGACATAACTATTGCTTGGTTCGGTTAGTGGATTGGATAGGTCAACACTTTGTGTGGGGTTCAAAGCAAGACATTTGCTTTTGGCATGCGTTGGAAGATGCATCAATTGAGATTAAAAGTGATGAACAAGCGTTACGGTGGTGTGAAATGAACCTAGAGAGTAGAGAGGTGCACATTGATGCCGATATCATTGACTTTGAGGGACCATTACGGTTCTCTCCCACAAAACGTAGGTGTCACCCCCGCAAAGGTGAGAAACAAAGTATCTCCACCTCCTAATACTCCACCCGTTCTTTTAGATCCTCATGTTGATCCAACACAGTCCACTCAAAGTGTGAGAGAGCTAACCGAGATAGCACCAAACACATATGAGAGGGCCACAAACCGTAACCCCACTAAGAAAGGCAAGAAGCACAAGAGAAAACGTGCGCATGATGAAAAAGAGCCTATCGAGTTGATGAGGAGGGCAACTTCTCGACACCGAGTCACTTGCCGCACTAAGTGACGGTAGCTATGATTCTGACATTGCTGCATCTTCTGAATCTGATTTCTCTGATCCCGAGTATGATCCTGATGTTGAAATATTTGATGAGGATGATGAGGATGACATTTCTAGCTTTTCTTATGATGTTGATAATCCATGTGTTGATGTTGGTGTGTTATTTCCTGATGTGAAACAGTGCAAATCAGCATTAACTCAAAGCATGAAATTTTGAATGATTATGCTTTTCGCACTGTGAAGAAAGACAATGAGCGCTTTCGAGCCAAGTGCCTGAGAGCAGACAAGGGCTGCAATTGGATATTTTATGCATCTATCGGCAAGATAAAGTACATTGGTTGCAAGGTAGTAACACTACGGATCTTATTTTTCATCTTGTACATCTCATATAGCCCGTACATTTACTCCTATTTTGTTGCAGGTTAAGACGAATGGGCCAACTCACAAGTGTGATTCAGTTAATAATTGTGGTGATACAATGGCCACAAACAATTGGGCAGCTGAAAGAGTGGTTGATTGGTTGAAGGACGATCCAACAAAGGGACCGCTGGAGTTACAAGCTGCATTAAGGAAGAGGTATTCTATGGAGGTTCCATATAACAAGGTTTTCAGGGGCAAAGAGAAGGCACTCGACATGATCTATGGAAAGTGGGATGACGAGTTATGACCCGTCGCCCACATATAGAGCCGCACTACCGAAATCAATGCCGGGAAGCGTTGTTGAGTTGGACACCGAAGAGCATCAAGGGGATGTTTGTTTCGGGAGATTTTTTGTTGCTCTTAAGCCATGCATTGATGGTTTCTTGCAAGGATGCGAGGCCTTACATTGCAATAGATGCCACCCACTTGACGGGGAGGTCAAGAGGCCAATTGGCGGGCCGTCGTTGCTATAGATGGACGAGAATCGGTTATTTCTCGTTGCTTATGGAGTGATTGAGACCGAGTCAATTGAGAGTTGGACATGGTTCATCCAACACTTGAAGATTGCTATTGGCACACCAACAGTCCGGCTATCGGTATAGATGCGAGCAAAGGACTTGGGACTATTGTGGATGATGTGTACCCGGGGGTAGAGCATAGAGAATGTATGAGGCATTTGTGGAAGAATTTTAAGAAACAATACTATGGAGACTTGTACAACTACAATATGTGGCCACTGCCAAGACTTGTGTAATTGAGAAGTTCAACTCGGCACATGGCTAGGATACAAGAGAAAGCCCCCGATGCCATTGCATACCTAGATGAGAACCATCCCTACTTATGGAGTAGAAGCAAATTTTCCGAGCACCGCAAGGTAGACTACATCAATAACAATCTCTGCGAATCTTTCAACAATTGGGTCAAAAAAGTGAAAGACTTGCAGATTGTGGAGTTGCATGACACAATCAGGCAAATGATCATAGCCAAGTTTGAATTGAGAAGAAAGACTGCTATGTCAATGGAGGGCAAAATAATCCCATCTATTATTGAGGGTCTGACCGCTCAAAGCAAAGCTATCAAGGACTGTGAGATATTAAGGTGTGGGCATGGCACTGCTGAAGTAAGTGCACCTACCAAATCAGGAGCATTTTTTAGGTATGCAGTCAACTTGGAGTTGAAAACATGCAGCTGCAGGGCTTGGCAAGTTAGTGGAAAACCCTGTAGACATGCTTTAGCCTTCATTGCAAAACTTAGTAGAGAGGTGCACATGGAAGACTATGTTGATGAATACTTCTCTGTTTACAAGTTCAAAAAGACTTATTCTGGTGTGTTCAATCCAATGACATCAAAGCAATTTTGGCCACGTGCTGATCTAGATTACAAAATCAAGAAGCCAATATTGAGAAGAAAGCCTGGGAGACCGAGGAAATCTAGGATCAAGGCATCGGATGAACCGGCAAGACAAAGCAAAAGAGGTGCTCGGAATGCACGGAACTAGGCCATATAGCCAAGACGTGCCAAGGAGGCCCTCTTGCTACACAAAAGAGGATGCGCTTGTCTTCTAACAATGATCCTAGTCTTTGCGGGTGCTTCATCAACAAGGCCTAATGTGGTGGGGAGAGGTAGAGGTAGAGGTAGAGGAGAGGCACCAGTACATCATCTATTAAATCATCCAAGTAAGTGATGCATTCCTTCTAAACTGTACATGCATTCTTATGCAAGATGGTTGCAATAGTTACCGAGACATTTTTTACTCTAATGTTTTGAAGTGCGAGTCCAAGCCATATTGAAGGGGAAACACCACCAACGGGAAGGGGTAGAGGAAGAGGAAGAGGAAGAGGAAGAGGAAGAGGAAGAGAAAGAGGAAGGGGTGCTTCGGGGCTTGCCGCATACTTCAACGCCTAGAAATGACCTATTCTCGGTGCTTAAATGTGGCTTAGGCTCGTATTGCATGTGATCTGGGCATGTTTTGCCTTGTATTGGAGGGATTATGTGACATGGACGTGTACTCACCTATTTTGTAGTGTTTAAAATGATGATGGCCTGCCTCTATGTTTTAAGGTTGGATAATATGTGGCTTGAACATGTGACCTGTATGCTGCTAATGGCTCCCTAATATATTCTGTGACAAAATATTATGATGTTATTGTGAAATGCTTAAATATGCCCTGTACTTTTTTCCATCCAAAATATAAGCTATATCATTATATATGAATCTGCCGTCTGCCCTTAAAAATATGATAGTTTGGTATTTTAAACTAAAGTTTATGTTGTTATTTACTTGTATCCTTTCAAAATGAGGGTAGTTTTGCAAAAACCAGCTAGGGGTATTTGTGTCTCTTTCGCTGTCTGTTAACGGTGTTAACTGGGCTTCACAGAACAGGGGCATACCGGATGCTAGGATTCAAAAAACAGGGGCAAACGTGCAAAGTCAAAAAAAGAGGGGCAACCGTGCAGTTAGACTTGAAAACAAGCGCAGTTATGCAATTTACCCTAATTTTTATTATGCATCTAGGTATATATACTTATGTTTCGATAGATAATAACAACTACGAAACTACATTTACCAAAACGATCTATAATTTGGAACTGACGAAATATCAAGAAACGTCCACGACACGAAACAAAGAATGATATATATTCATAAAACTCTCTCTCGCGGCATACATTTTGCAACAGTTAAGATTTCGAAGAGAGCAAATTTAACATGGCAAGGAGGTAGGAAATCAAGCGATGCCTAATAGTAAAGATCTTGTTAGGACTGAACTGGCGGATTTTATTCAGAGCTTGTTCATTTTTTCTATGTACATTACAATGTAGTATGGCTACATATCTTGACGAATGTGACCAGTGCAACAATTTGTGTGATCTACAACCTGAATAAATTTCAGAACACAAACATAACTACAATAACCAGAAATAGGAATCTCTATGCTTAACAAATAGGATAGCCAGTCACCTTTTGCTGGCTAAGATGTCAGAAGCTTGTGCCTTCAGGACTTCAACTATTCATCCAGCAGTTGATTGGGTGGCAGTGTCTTGATGAGCAGTTTCAGGGAATCCATGATACTGGCAAAAGAGGGTCGTCTCCAGGGTTCTCTGAGAATACAAATAACATGACGCATCAAAATAACTTTGATCATTTGAGTTCTGAGAAGATAAATAACAGCAAGTATGTTACTAGATACCTGACCCAGCAGGACTCGATTAGTGCTGCCACTTTTGGATCGACGCTACTAGGAATCTCAAGCCTTCGATCCTTGAAACCAACAGCTGCTACCACCTAGAGTGTTTTTTTTTGAAAAAAACATAGAAAGGTTAACGATTCGCTCAATACAGTATTTCTGCATCTAGAAAACACCCATTTGATGCATAAAACAAGAGATGCAAACCTGAGCTGGGTTTAAATTACTCCATGGCTGTTGCAATGTCATGAGCTCCCATAGAATAACAGCAAAGCTGTAAACATCAGACTTCTCATTTGATGGTTCATCACGCAGAACTTCTGGTGCCATCCACTCAGGCTGGATAAGATAGAATAACATTTACACCACATGGGTTTGATTAACCAAAATAAACATATGAAACAGAACCAATAAAAAACTCAAACTCACAGTCCCTGCTGCAGTCTTAGAAGACAAAAAAGTGTTTGCCTTCAATCTAGAAAGACCAAAGTCACAGACCTGCAGAATTGCAAGGTTATTTTGGTTAAGGAAGTCTCGAGAGAAGACATTACATTAGACAGGTAGCCAATGATTATATTAGAAAGTTGGTCATAAAAGTAAAATCAGCTTTATTCAAGTACCTGGTGAAGCCTAATCATAACAGAATACTATAGCTTTATAGCAGGAAGATTAGGAAACAATCATGAATAATCAGGTTTAAAATTGTATTACTACAATGTCATTTTAGGTAACTGAAGGCAAATGTTGTCCTTTGAAAGAAAGAAAAACAGAAAGTTCATACTTTCACAGTATATTTTTTGTCAACCAGCAGGTTTGGTGACTTTAGATCCCGGTGGACTATGGGAGGATTGCGCTTATGAAGATAATTCATCCCTTTTGCCTGTACAAACAAGACCACACAGTAAGAAATGGCAACTTTGAGCTTTATGTGAAACATAGATCAACTCATCATCCTTTTAGAAGTAAATGATGTATTGAACAAAGTATATCTATGGATTCACCCGCTGTTTCGAATAGACATGATAGTGGTGCCACAGCCCACATATGGCTGACTGATGCTAGTGCAGCAATGCAACTGCTGCTGCACAACTTTAGTGCTGTAGTGGTATAACTATTTCACAACCCTTTATGATCGTTAACAGTTTACCATCTGTAGCCATTCTTCAGTCCAATACATTTCAAGTTTCTATATGATCTTTTTGTTGTATATTTCGACCATATTCCATTTTAAATTATTACCCACAGACTTCAGATATCATAAACAATGAAATTGATAGCTATGCAAACCTAACCAAGACCATGCAATCTGATTAGTCATTATAAAACCACATGTCCCCCGATGTAGCCACAGTTCCACCAGATCCTATTTGGATTTAAATTTTTACCACATCGAAAGCCATACTCAAGCGCCGCAGCTCATCCAGATTTTCCCTTGCACTATGCCTGTGTAAAAGTCTGTACAGGCTACCTCTGCACATAAAAAAAGGATTAATTCCTGCAGTCTTAAGATTATTTGAAAAGCATAACATATGATATATTTGAAGTTAGACACACCTTGATAGGTATTCAGTCACAATTGAAAGGTTAGGTGGTTGAGTAACAGCACCCATAAGAAGAACAATGTTTGGATGTCGCAAACTTCTCATAATTGCAACCTACGAAATTCCCAACACAGTAAATGGCAAACAAAGATCTCATACTACAGCCATGTACATTTATGATTTCTCAATGAGGCAACAGCTTAAGCATTCAATGTTCAAAGAATACACTGGACATTAATTTCAGCGGGGAAAATTATTTTGAAATTTCCAAATAAGCATCTAGTCATAGGTTGGGTATATTGCACAATCTATTTAAAATTGGGACACATTCAGAATGCTGTTTCTGACATCTTAATCGGTTCTGTTAACTACAGAGATAGCATGAAGTCCAATGCGAATTATGCAATTCAAATGTACGCAAGATGCAGTCATGGCTTGCCCTCTCATACCTCTCTCAGAAATTCTTTGAGACGCTCTGGGTGGAAGTCCTGCTCCATTAGAATCTTCACAGCAACATCCTGAGTTACAAAGTAACCATGTTAATAAAATTCTTCCATCCTTGTCCAATTCTATGAGAAAAATAGTTTTTGGGTGTCCTGAATGCTAAAATGATGGCTAATAGTAGCTGATACATCAGGAATATCTAGGTTTGTAACTAACATAATGTATATATGTGTGAGTGACCCATATGGCCTGTGTACAGCCCATAGAGGCCCATGTATAGCTGTAACACCCTAAAATTCCATCATTAAATTAATGTAAGCAACATAGTGTTTTAGTTTTTGTTTTCTAAGGAATAATAAATTATCAAATAAATTATGCTCTAAAAATATTTATATATCATTTTGAATAATTTTAGAAGCAACAAGTGCTTGAGCATCATCTTTTTGGTTGCATGGTGTTTATGTGTATGGTGTGAAGTTTTAAAAGTTTTTAAAATGATTTCAAAATTTTGGAAAAGTTGGTAGTGTTTAAAAGTTTGAAAAGAGTTTATTTTTGAAAGGGTTTTAAAAGAAGAAAAGGTTTTGAAAAAAAAACCCCAAACATCTCTCCCTCTCCTCTCAGCCCAGCCCAGCTAGTCCTCCTCCCTCTCTTTTCTTTTTCCCTTCCCCGCCGGCCCACCTTCTCTTTCGGCCCAAAGCACCCCGGCGGCCCACTTCTCTCCTCCCCTCTCCTCTCACCGACAGGTGGGGTCCACCTGTCAGGTCCCCCCCTTCCTCCAGCCGATCCCCTCCCTTCCTCTGCTTTGCAACCGGCCGTTACCCCATCTCTCCTGCCCCCCTCGCTTTCAAGAGGGCCATCAAGGCGCACTGGAGCACCCCGGTCGTCTCCCCGTCATCCCCCTTCAGTTACTTCTCCTTCCCCTTCACGCGCCTCTTTGAATGCCATCAAGGCCGGGCCGGCCGCCATGGCCATTGATGGCCAATTGGCCCCGGTCGCCACTCCCTCTTCCTCCCTTGCCCTATAAAACTCGTGATAGAGCCCCTGCCTCACCCCTTTCGCCACGCCCGCCCCTCTCCTCTCCTCACTCTCGTGCTGTCGCCCTTTGAAGTTCCGGCCACTGCCATTGCCGGCCACCAGAGCTCCTCGCCGGCGGTGGAGTACTTCTATCTCTCCCTCTCTTCTTCTCCTTCGCGTACAAAGCTCACCCGATCTCTAACTCGTGTCACAAGGCCGCCATCTCCATCACCCGAGCACCACCACCGCCGTCTTCTACCTCCGGCCGCCGGTGTCGATCTCCCTCACCGCCACTTCTCCCACGCCGTCTCTTCGCCCGAAGTTTCGCCAGGTGATGAGCATTGCGCCCCTCCTTGTTTCTGTGCGTCTTAGGGCCCGTAGCCCTTGCCTCCGCACGCCGCCGTTGGCCGCGCCGCCCCTCGCGGTGCGAGCCGCCATGGCCGCCGGAGCCACCTCCCTGACCACCTGGATAGGTCGTTCTCCGTCATCCCAGCTCCGCGTAGGACCAAGTCCCGTCCCAAACCTTGGCCGGATGCCCTAGTTCGTTCAATGCCGACGAACTTCCGGCGGCCGCCGCCCGACGTCGCCGCGAGCCGGCCGTGTGCCGCCGTCGCGTCGCGTACGTGCGTCCGCAACCGCGGATCGCGACACCAACGGCCCCGATAGCGTACCTCTTCGCGATCCGTAACGAGTCCATCGTGGACCGGTGGACGGGTCCACGGCGCCGCGCCCGCCGTTACTCCCTCGCGTGCAGACGACGCCGGCCGTCAGATCCGCGGCGGACAACTTGGATCAGCCCCGACCCGAGTCAACCGGTCAGGTACTGGTCAACAGAGCCCTTCCCCGGCTGTTTTATGAAAACCCCCCTGAAGTTTCTAATATCGCAAAAAGAGCCCTTCCACCTTATAAAACCTTTACAGAGAGGTCCTGTTTTTAGCGTTTAGGCCCCTAACCTTTCCTGTTTTAGCGCCTGAAAGCCCCTTTAGGTTGTTTTGCGCGTTGAACCTTCGGTTTATACGCATAATCATGTTTTAGCCCCTGGTTTCTTGCAGTTAAGCCCCTGGAAGCCCTGTTTCTTCACAGAAAAGCCCTTGAACCTTGTTTTAGCTATATCTTTTCCGTCTTCTATCCGCTTTAAGCGTTCTTGGTGTCCACACGACCGTCTCTTCAGGCCCGTCAGTTTTAGAACCTTGTTTTGGCTGTATCTTGTGTGTTTTAGCTTCGTTTCCACCGTGTCAAGTTGCGTTAGGTTCATATCAACTCAAATTACGTGTTAGGACACATGTTGAACATGTTCTATGTTTTATAATTTATTTAAATATTAAATATGATTAAATCCTTATACACATGCTTTCCTAATTAAAATCTATTTAGAAGTTTAACACATGTTTTCATAAGAAAGTTAATATGATTAATACTAGTTAAATATTTCTTATAATTAAAAGTTAATTAGATGTATACCTTGGTTTTCATAATCAAACTTAAATTGATTAATGATTATGCAATTTGCTTCCTAAGTAAAAGTAACATAGGTTATATCCCGAGTATTCTCAATTAAAATATTAATTTGACTAATATGGTTGTAAATGCATATTTAAATTATAATTTGTTTAGTGCAACTCGAAATATAAAGATGAACGCTTAGATGCTTTTACATGCTTCTTTCTAAATTAAATGTTTAATTTGCATAAATCAAACTTGAATATTTATAAATAAAATTAGATTAGGCTTACATCGTCTTTAAATATAAAATAACTTGCTTAATTATAAATAGGGTATTTCTTTGAAATAACCTATGCACATCTTTATTCAATTAAAAGATATTAAGCACATAACTAGCTCTTGTTTGTGATCATCCAAAGCTCCCGATAGTTCCTAGTGCTTTTGTGTTCGCGTTCCTAGAGCCAACCCTTGTTCTTTCTTTAAGCTTTTCATGCTTGGTGTATTGTTTTGTTTATTGAATGTATTCTTGTGTGCTCGTAGACATCGTGCCAGTCTCAAGTGATCAACCAGTTGGAGCGGATCAAGAGCAAGTATTTGAAGAAGAACTCCAGTGTTTAAGCAAGGCAAGTGGTCTTCTCCCCCTACATATTCTACTTTGTCCTATATAATTGCATGATAATTAATTTTATCTTTTGTGATATTGCATTAAACTTGATCGGAACCCCTTTTTAAGGACTTACCTAGATTTTTACACATGACCCTTGGAACAACCCTTTTAAATAAATGTTTTGGGTAGAAATGCTTAGTTGCTATAACTTGGGATGGTTAAATGAATCTTTTACAATATGATGAATGTTGATCATGATAACTTTGGTGATATATATGTGTGTGCTTATGGTTAATAACAAGTTCATATGGTTTAATCGAAACATGGAGAACCACCCAGGAAAACAGTGCAACCACAATCCATATGGCTCTGGCTTAGCCAATTAATTAGGTGTGTGATTGTACTGGTGACCTTATCCGAAAGGAACACAGGAGGCTCGGGGTTGCAGGGGTATAGCCCGGTTCTTTTGGGGTAGCAGCCTTTGCTAAGGTGCTGACCACTAGGGAGGGTTATGTTCCGCCCTGAGCTATAACTGTCGTGGGTTGTTGGTGCTTTTGCATATCTTTGTAAAGGCTTCGTAGAGTCCCTATGCAATCACACCTCGGAAGTGTGGTATTGTGCCTGATCAGCACATGCGTGGTTGGGTTCAAAGTTCTTCGGAGCTTTTACGCAAGCTGTGGTGAAAGTGTACAACCTCTGCAGAGTGTAAAACTGATCGATCAGCCATGCTCACGGTTATGAGCGGCCTGGACCCTCAAATGATTAATAAACTTGAAGATGAAATTAAATCATGGTTTCTTGTGGGTTTTTTAGAGGAGATGCTTTCCTAAATGCTTAAGTGGGTTGGTATAAACTTACACCTAGTAACTAGGTGCTTGCTAATAAATTTGACCAACATTAAAATGCTAACCGCTGCAAAACTCTTAGCCTATTCTAGATAGCCTTTCACCTTCCCCCACTTGCTGAGCTCCAACCATAAGTGTGCTCACCCTTGCTTACTCGCTGTTCAGAGGAGAACATTGGAGAAGAGTACTTCAGCGACTACGAGGACTTCTGAGGCTTGCGTGTCCCCAGTCATGTGCCTGTGGAAGATGAAGATGGAGTTACGTCTTCATAGTTATCGTTTGATCGCTGTAAAGACCTTCGAGTCTAACGTCTGAGTGTAATAAAGAGATAATGTATTGGTTTAAAACTTGTATGTTTTTATTGCTGTTTATTGATATTTCACTCATGACGTCTATCATATGTGTGTAAACTTGATCCTGGCGCACAAATGAGATGTATTTGGTTTTCTTCGGAAAATCAGGTGTGACAAGCTAACTCTATATACCCACCCTTCTAGGGTTGGAGGAATACACAGGAATTTTTTCCCCAAACATGGTATCAGCTAGGGTTTCCTCTCTCCTCCATCCCTGAGCTCCTGCCACCCCCTTCCCTGTGCCCCTGGCGCCGCCCCTGCCATGGATGGCGGGCTGCCCCTCTCCTCCCTCCCTCCTCTCTCCGATTCGGCTGACGACGCTCATGCCCATGGGCACGTTGCCCTGCACGAGCAGCCGCAGCCGCAGCTCCCATCCTCCTCCGCTCCGGGGTCGGATGGCACCTCTATTCCCGCTGACGACCTCGCCCCCGACGCGTCTGCCGCCACCAACGCCGCCGCCCCAACTCGACCCCTACCGCCGCCGCCGCCCCTACGCGTGGTGCTCCCGAGCGCGGGTCCGGGGCGGAATCGAGGCCCCGGCGCGCCGGCCGGGCGCGGTCGGCCGGGGCATCGCCGGTCTCGGCGCGACGGGCACGGAAGCCCTACTCGCCCGGCCGGGCGCGATTGGCCGGCACGCGAGCGGCCGGGCGTGCGTGCGGGGCACGGGCGCCCTCGGCGGCCCGGCTACCTGCGGCACGGGCACGGCCATCTCCCGGCGCGAGCACCACATCCCCGAGTGCGGCGCGCGACCGCGGACCGTTGTGCGCCGGGCGCTATCTCGGGTCTCTCTCTCCGACCACGACGGCCGCCATAGCCGCGGCGGACCCGACGTCGTGGCGGCCGCCCTCCGCGTCCTGGGTGCCAGCACGAGTGAGGGCGACCTGTCCGCCACCACCTCGGCCTACGCCGGTGACACTGGTGTGACCAGGGACACGCGTGGTACCCTGGCATCCCTCTCCTCCCGGGCCGTCTCTTCTCCGCCACCGCCTTCCTCCGTGGGATTCCTCCACGCCTTTACAGGGGAGCGCGTCACCTCTTCTCAGCAGCCTCTGCCTACGACTCCGCTCCAGCCAGGTGCAGGACCCCCGGGTGGCACGGACGACCCCATTATCACCTACCTCCACCTTCAGGCCACCGGGGTCCCGCACATCAAGAACCTGGTCACCGTCCTCCTAGACTCCATCTCCACCTCCTATGCTCGATGGAGGGACCAGATTCTCCTCGTTCTTCGCCGCTACGCTCTCAACAGCCACGTCCTCTCCGACACTCCTGCCCGTGCTTGCGACCCGACGTGGCAACGCCGCGACAGCATCGTCATGTCCTGGATCTCCCATTTCCCTGGATCTCCAGGACATCGTGCGGACTCCAGATCCCACCGCGCGCGTGATGTGGCTTTCCCTCGAGACTCAGTTTCTCGGGAATGCTCAGACACGCGCCCTCCAGCTCGACGTCGAGCTTCGCACGCTCGAGCAGGGTGACCTGTCCGTGGGAGACTACTGCCGGAAGATGAAGAGCACAGCTGATGGGCTTCGCGACCTCGGCTTCACGGTCCCGGAGCACATCCTGGTCCTCAACGTTCTGCGGGGCCTTCCCAGCAGCTACGAGGCCGTGTGGACGCTGCTCACGCACCAGTAGCCGCCACCCACCTTCCTGCAGGTCCGTGATGCCCTCACCATGGAGGAGCTCACCTGGAGCCACCACACACCTGCCTCGACCACGTCTGCGTCCTCTACCTCTCGCGCACTCGTCGCTGCCCCACTACCGTCCTCCGCCACGCCGTCTGCCTCTCTCCTTGGTGCTCCTCCCCCGGGCCAAGCGGGGGTGGGGGGGGGGGGTGCCGAGGACGCGGTGGTAGGCTCCGATCCCCCTCGCTCCTCTTCCCAGAGGTGCACCCTGGCCGACCTTCTCCCATCCGTGGTCAGGGCGTATCTCCATGTGGCCCCACTAGGGTCACAGAGGGGGGCCTCGTTCCCCGCACCAGCCGGCGGCCATGGTCACGAGTGCTGCCTCCTACACGCCGACCTGGGCTCCACCTCCTCCGCCCAGCTCGTCGTGGCGGGGGGGGGGGGGGGGGGGTGGGGATCGGGGTCGCCGCCTTGGCGCGGTCCTTCGACCTTTGTGGGGCCGACGCCGCCGTTGGCACCGAGTGGATCGCCGACTCGGGTGCCTCTTACCACACCACTCCTGATGTGGGTATCCTTTCTTCTGTCAGATCTCCTCACCCCTCTTGTCCTTCTTCTATCATGGTCGGTGATGGCTCTTGTCTTCTGGTCACTTCTGTGGGTCTACTCACGGTCTTTTTCGTCTCTCTGATGTCCTTGTTGCTCCTCAGATGGTTCACAATTTTTTTCTATTCGTCAATTTGCAGCTGACAATTCTTGTTCTGTGGAGTTTGACACTTCTAGTCTTTCTATGAAGGATTTGGCTACCGGGCGTCCACTCCTCCGATGCGACAGCACCGGGCCCCTTTACACCCTTCTGCTTCCTGTCTTCGCTGCCTCCACTTCACCTTCGTCTTCCTCGTCAGCTGCTCTCGCCGTAACACCGTCTTCCACCACTTGGCACAACCGTCTCAGTCATCCCGGCCGAGATGTTTTGGCTCAAATTAGTCGTAGTGGAGATATCTCTTGTGCTAGGACTACTGCTAAGCACCTCTGTCACGCATGCCAGCTTGGTCGTCATGTTCGACTTCCTTTTTCTTCTTCTTCTTCACATGCTTTTGATCTTATCCATTGTGATGTGTGGACTTCTCCTGTACTCAACATTTCTGGTGATAAGTATTATCTGGTGATCATTGATGATTTCTCTCACTACTCTTGGACCTTCCCTTTGCGTGCCAAGTATGACACCTTCCCCACCCTTCTTCACTTCTTTGCCTGGGTGTCCACTCAGTTCGGCCTCATCGTTAAGGCCGTCCAGTGCGACAACGGTCGTGAGTTCGATAACTCCACCTCTCGCTCCTTCTTTCTCACCCGATGTGTTTAGTTACGTATGTCTTGTCCGTATACTTCACCACAAAACGGCAAGGCCGAGCGCATGATTCGGACCACAATTGATGTCATGCGTACTCTTCTGATCCAGGCCTCCCTTCCCTCGCGCTTCTGGGCAGAGAGCCTTCACACCGCCACCTACCTTCTCAACCGTCTTCCTTCCACCGCTTCTCCCGCTCCGACTCCTCACCACGCTCTCTTTGGTACCCCTCCCACTTACACTCACCTCCGTGTCTTCGGGTGCGCTTGCTACCCGAATCTTGCTGCCACTGCTCCTCATAAGCTCGCACCTCGCTCGACACGTTGTGTGTTCCTTGGTTACTCCCCTGACCATAAGGGGTACCGCTGCTACGATCTCACCTCTCGTCGGGTTCTTATATCCCGACATGTTGTGTTTGACGAGACGGACTTCCCATTTTCCTCCTCCTCCACACCCACTCCGGATCCTGACATTGAGTCCATGTTTTCTGACCCGGTGGTGCAGCCGCCTATTTCTGTTTTTCCTTTTCCAGTAGGTTCTTCCAGTACACCACTGGCTCTGGCTCCTTCGGCGGCGCCTGAGCCTCCTCTTGCACCAACCACGGTTCCGGTGCCTTTCGTCGCACCTGACGTGGGCTTGATGCCTTCGGCCACGCCACGCGAGCCCCCAGCACCCCTCGCTGCACCACACGCAGCCCCGGTGCCTCCTCTCGCGCCGCGCGCGGCCCCGCCACCACCTGCATGCTACACCGAGCCCGTGCAGGTGTACCAGCGTCGTCCGGTGCCTCCACCGCCACTATCTTCTCCGGTTCTCCACCAGCGGTGCCCGTAGATTATGTGCCTCCTGTGTGCCATGTCTATGGGCGCCGCTCCACGGCTCCGCCTCCTCCACCACCATCACCTGAGCTGTCTCCGCCTTCTCCACCAGCGCCCACACTGCCTCCGCCGCCACCGCCGCCTCCACCACGTCGCTCTTGGGTGGAGTCCGCCGTGTACCACCCACCGGTCATCCATCGGGATCCTCGCCACACCCATCCCATGGTGACCCGGCAGGCGGCCGGGGTTCTTCGGCCGCGGGCTCTCTTCGCCACCGAGGGGGAGCCGCGGCTTGCTCCGATCCCGACGTCGGTTCGTGAGGCTCTGGTAGATCCGAACTGGCGTCGTGCGATGGAAGAGGAGTACAGAGCTCTTCTTGCCAACTAGACTTGGGACCTTGTGCCACGTCTGTCGGGTTGCAATGTGGTGACCGACAAGTGGATTTGGACAATCAAGCGCCGTGTAAATCTGGAGCGCTACAAGGCGCGTTGGGTCCTTCGGGGGTTCACTCAGCGTCCCGTGTGGACTATGACGAGACTTTCAGTCCAGTGGTGAAGCCTGCTACAGTGCGCACTGTTCTCTCTTTGGCTCTCTCTCGGTCTTGGCCCGTACACCAGCTCGATGTCAAGAATGCATTTCTTCATGGCACTCTGACCAACAGTCTACTGCAGCCAGCCAGCCGGGTTTGTGGACTCAAGTTGTCCGGATTTGGTCTGCCAGTTGAACAAGTCTCTCTATGGTTTGAAGCAAGCTCCTCATGCATGGTACTCACGGTTTGCCACCTTCTTGCTGAAATTGGGGTTTGTTGAGGCCAAGTCAGATACTTCGTTGTTCATATATCGCCATGCTGATGGGGTTGCCTACCTCCTCCTCTATGTTGATGACATTGTTCTGACTGCCTCTAGCCCACAGCTGCTTCAGCGGATTATCACCTCCCTTCAGCAGGAATTTGCCATGAAGGATCTGGGTCAGCTTCATCACTTCTTGGGCGTGACAGTTGAGCCCCGCCAGACTGGTCTTCTTCTTCACCAGCGCCAGCATGCCTTGGATATCCTGGAGCGTGCCGGGATGACTGATTGCAAGCCTTGCTCCACTCCTGTTGACACTCAGGCGAAGCTGTCTGCTACTCTGGGTGATCCTGTGGCTGATCCTACTGCTTATAGGAGTCTTGAGCCTTACGGTACCTCACTTTCACCGGGCCCGATCTCACCTACGCCGTCCCGGCAGACCGCCTCCATATGCATGATCCACGGGAGTCACGACTTGCTGCACTGAAGCACCTTCTTCGCTACGTTCGCGGCACTGTTGACTTCGGCTTGGTCCTCCACCGGTCTCCGTCTGCTGAGCTGGTCGTCTACACTGACGCTGACTGGGCGGGGTGCCTGGACACGCGCCGCTCTACCTCAGGTTATGTCGTCTTTCTCGGCAGCAACCTGATCTTCTGGTCGTCCAAGCAACAACCGGTTGTCTCTCGCTCGAGTGCTGAGGCGGAGTACCGGGCTGTTGCTAACGGCGTGGCTGAGGCGTCCTGGCTCCGACAGCTCTTGGCTGAGCTTCATAGCCCGCTCGCCAAGAGCACGCTCGTCTACTGCGACAACGTCAGAGCTGTGTACCTCTCCACCAACCCGGTTCAGCATGAGTGGACGAAGCATGTGGAGATTGACTTGCCATTCGTTCGAGACCGAGTGGCCATTGGTGATGTTCGGGTTCTTCATGTACCGACCACCTCCCAGTTCGCTGACATCTTCACCAAGGGTCTTCCCTCCTCTGCCTTCTCGGAGTTTCGTTTTGGCTGCGGGGGGGCTTGTATGTGAGTTTCTTTCTTTGTCGGTCAGTCTTGTACACCGCTGCGCCGATAGTCCAGGGGGGGGTGTTAGTGTATATATGTGTGAGTAGCCCATATGGCCTGTGTACAGCCCATAGAGACCCATGTATAGCTAACTCTATATACCCACCCTTCTAGGGTTGGAGGAATACACATGAAATTATTCCCCAAACACATATAAATACTGTGTTTGTCATTACAGAGAATGGAGAATATCCCATTAACCCCAACTGCAAAACATGCTTGTGATAAGTGACAAAATACATACCGAGCCATTCCAATCTGCACGATGAACAGTACCAAAAGAACCTGGAATTTTCCCTCATTAGTCTAAATAATACAAAAACATTTAAAATTTTGATAAAGAGGATTTTGTACATGTTTTTTTTTCGAAGACATGCCCTTGTAGGTATACAGAACGTGAAAACCTCAAGTAAGCAGAAAGCAGAAGTGTTTAATTTTGGTCAAAAGAGTCGACATAATGCAATAGAAACTGCATGTTATTATACTGTAACAACAAGAATAAAACCTAACTACAGCTGGTAAGTGCATAATTTATAGGAGACACACCTGCACCAATTTTTTCTTTCAAAACAAGCTCACTCCATGGAATGATCAATTCTTCTATGTCAAGAGACATATCACTAAAGGGATCACTTAGTCCAGACTGAGTATCCTCTGGGAAACTGAAAATGTTTTTAATATAATTAACTTTGGATGACAAAAAAAAACATTTCCTTCTAGACAGAAATCTTAGCTGGGTACCTCCTTTGCATTATAAAACTTTCATCTTGACTACCAAGTTGAGGACCAGCGTTAAGATAAGGAAAGGTAGCTTGAGAATCACTGTTTGTTCCATGTGATGTGTTAGGACCCAGATTTGATCCCTCTAAATTGATAACTGTTCCTAAAATAATAAAATATATATCACATGACAGTTCCAAGAGATCCTGAATCTTACATTGTTCAGTGTGCAGAAAGATACCAGCTGCTGGATCATTGAACATGAGATTTAGCGATTGACAATCAAGGAAATATTGCTTAGCCAACGATTTGAAATTATCGGCAATATCAACTGAGTTATGTTTTGGTGGGCGCAATGGTGAAGAAACCGAGATAGATGACAGTCCATTCAAGAGGGAGTCTGGTTCAGATAAGAATCCTGGGTTCCCTATCAAATCAATTAGATATTCCCTGTCATCAGGAAATAAATTAAAGGAAGAACTGATTAAGCACCATTTACATCTTTCGGTAGCTGAAATATACAGAATTAAACAATGAGTAGCCAACTTCAGTTAAAACATGTTAACAGAATATCCCTCTATATTTCTTTTCTAGAATGCACGGCCCACTGTGTTTTCATATTCACCTTCTCATCAAAAGTTTAAAGCAGTTTAGAATGAGTATGATATTATCGGTGGACCAGCTTCATGCTTATGCATCTCTGCAAAATCAGTTATAAGTGAGTGTGCGTGCATGTATGTGTATGTCAGCATCTGTTGTGTCTGCACTATGTTTCAGAAAAGAAAGTTATAGGGGAGAGGCATTATTAACATAACCTAGATTTTATTTTAAATATTTTCAAATATATTTGATGAGAAGTATCACCATGTGCGCAAGAACAGGATATCTTTCACTAACTATTTTGTATCCTCAACTTTGTAATTATCCAAATGTAGAATTTTTGTCAAGAAGGGAACCTGTCATGGCCAAAGCGCACCAAACAAGATGTGGCTGCACCAGCTTTACAGTACTTGCATCCCTTCACAATGCGACAGGGAAGATTGATGGAGTCCGCCAGGGTCTTTTTGTTATATGCCAAAGATAAGAAGACATGATCAATGGATGAAAACGAACTAAAAATGAATAGGATGATGAAAAAAATGAAATTATAAAGTATTCAAAAAGGATACAAGATACTTAAAGGTCAGCATCTTTTCATCTACAAAAGGATCAATATAATTTGATTAACAACAATGTTATGAGCTTCTGCAGGGAGAGCAAGAATGACACACGAGATCTGTTTAAAAGCATAAGGCAAAGTAATAATTGCAACTCCATCACAGAAAAGAACAATTTCCTCCCAATATCCCATAAAGCCTTGCGAGTAGAGATAATGAATGTAATGAAATGTCAACATCTATCCAGCACACAAGCTGCAAGCAAAAAACAAGATCACCTTAAACAGTAACGCTCGGTGGCAGCAAAAGCCAACTGATAGCTTTCCAATTGGAAGGACAACAGATCCTGAGCTAATCTTCAGGAACCCAACAGTCTCTCTCCACCGAGGATCCAACTCGTGTTCCTCAGTAGCAGCTACTGATCCCCTTCAACGGAAATGTGCACATAAGATAGACAACAAGTATAGCAATACCAAATGAGATGAGCAGCTGCATTACTCACCCCATCCTCGCGGACACAAAGCCAGCGAGTCGAGTGGCAATCTCCTTGGAGTCGACACGGTTCCTAGAAACATCAATCGCCATGTTTATCAGCTGCCTCAGGTCATAGTCAGCCACTTTATCTACGATGACAGCCTCAATGGCAGACTCGGTGGGATTGGCAGCCTTGAGAGACTCAATGGAGGGGATGCGGCCGCCGTCGTGCACGTCGTTGCAGAGCGCCCATATGAAGGGATCCATCCCCTGGATGAGGTAGAAGCCGTCCGGGACCTTGTCGGAGTAGGACAAGCTGCCATTGACCTGCGCAGGACGCGGCGCTGACTCGGATCAGTCAGGCATTCTCCACATTGATGGGTAACTGAAGAAGAAGAGGGAGATATGTGCGTACCCAGAAGCGGTGGGAGAGGGATTGGGGCGACGCAGTGTGCTGGAGGTGGTGGTGGTGGTCGGCGGCTGCGGTGGATGAGGACGAGTCGAGGAAGTTGGGGTCCGCCGCGGAGGAGGCCTCGGAGCAGAGGCGGAGCGCGAGGGCAAGCTGGAGGTGGTAGGCCTCCTCCGCCTGCTGCGCCCAGCTCTTGCTGCTGCTCGGCGGCGGCCGGTCCGCGTCGCCCCTGTCCCTGTACTCGGCCGCCGCGTTGGCGAGGGTGGAGGCCGTGGACGACCCCTCGCCGACGTCGTCGCCCCCGACGCTGCTCCCGCTGGACTGCCGCTGCAGCAGCAGCCAGTCCGCGACGCCGAGGCCGAGCTGGGCGCCGCCGCTATTCCTCTGCTGCGCCGGCTGCTGCTGCTGGAACGGGGTCGGCCTGACCGAGGCGACGGCCGCGTCGAGTGAGGCGGGCCCCCCGTCGTCGTCGGATGCGGGGGCGTTGGGAGGGTAGTGCGGTGAGCAGACGTCGTTGTTGCCGACGCCGGCGGGCGGGGAGGAGGCGAGGAGCGCGTAGGACGCCCCCGCGGCGTGCCTCCCGCCGGCGAGGCTCGCCGCCGCGTGCGGCCACTTCGCGCCCTTCATCACCTCCCCTCGCGCGGTCGTCGATCTGTCGATCGCTGGTGGCGTGCGGGCGGGGCGGGGTTCGGCTTCGGCCTGCGCTTTTTGCTACTAGCCTTTTAACTGCTACGACTACGAGAAGCCCGTCGGCTCCCCTTCGCATGTGAGGGGGGCGGCGGACGCTGACTTGCGGATGGACGGAGGCAGGACTGGTGGTGGTGGGCCGGTGGGCGGTGGCGCGTCGAGTCGAGTAGGGGAGGAGCAGGGCGAGCGGCTGCCGGGTGGAGCGCGCACAGCAACTCAGCAAGCACAGGGCACGCGTGCGGCGCGCGTGGGATTCCTCGAGACTCGCTAGGAGGAGCCCCGGAGCATGTTCTAAAGGGAGGCGGGCTGGCGGGGGGGCCGCCCTGGGCGGCAGGTGGACACGGGCACACGGCGCGGAGTGGTGCCCCATCATCAGCGGAACCGTCAGGTGCATGCATCGTCGTCCACCGTGTTCCGACGAGCCCCGCCACTTGAACAGTTGCACTTGCCTACCGCCCTACCGGTCCCTCCCGGCGGACCGTCAGCGATCTATCCGAGGTGGATCTGCGGCAAGTATATTTTATCTGGTTCTCTTGAGTCTTGACTAGTGGCACAATTTTTTTCTGAAATACTAAAATTTGACTAGTTTTTCGTAAGCTTTATCAAGTATATGGCATTTGCAATTATTATACACCCTATGCGAAAGAAAAGAGATGGTATAATATTTGAGTAATACTCACTCCATATCAAAATACTTGTCATAGGACTTTTTTCTTCTAACTTTGATCATTCGTCTTATTCAAAAAATTATCGCAAATGTGTAAAAGGATAAGTCAAGTTTAAAATACCTACAATAATAAAGTATGTAGCAAGCAAAGTAAATAATACTTGCATAATTTTTTGAATAAGACGAATAGTCAAAGTTGTTAAAAAAAATCAATGACGACAAATATTTCGATACAGATGGAGTATCTATCGAAATAGTATCACCATCCGGAGGAGTTTTCTGTGAAAAGGGTCAGAGGATGTCAAGGGAGGTCACTGCATGGTGCGTTGGACCAAAGTATAGAAGCCAAAACAATTGGGAGGTTTGGGCATTCTTCATTTGCAGCTCTTCAGTAGGGTGCCGCGCTTGGGTAGGCACTGAAGCCATGCAATGAGGTGGATAAGCAACTCTTTCGAGCAAGCACAGTGGTCACGGTCGGGAATGGGATGCACGCGAAATTCTGGGAATCATCCTGGTGGAGGACAGGCACCTCACGACCTGATGCCTAATCTGTATAAGCCGGTATGGAGGAAGAATCAAAGTGTTAAGAATGACATGTTCAACAATAATTGGACAAGAGGCTTGTGGCGCATGACAGAAGCAACTGAAATGGCAGAACTTGTGACGATGTGGACTATGATCAGTGAGGTGCTAACAGATACTGAAGACACAATCAAGTGGAAATGGACAGCACATGGACATTAGACCGTCTCCAGCAGCAAAGGGGCCTGCATCTGAAATAACCTAATACTCCCTCCGGTGTGGTAAATGAAGTCGTTTCGGACGTGATTTGAGTCAAACATTAGGAATATAAATCATTAATAACTTTTAAGTCATTGAGTTTGGAAATTTGAAAACTACGTGAATAGATTTGTCTTGCAAAATACTTTCATAAAAGTATACATATGCTAGTTTTTAATAAATATTTTTACAAAAGAAGAAGTCAAAGTTATACTTTTGGAGACCGTGTCATTGTCTCTAAACGACTTCATTTACCAAACCGGAGGAAGTATGAAGCAAAGAGAGAGAGAGAGAGTGAGGTCTCGCAAAAGAGTCCGGCTTCGTCCCGAGGGCGTGCGACCTGTGCGTATGTACAGGGCCCTCCTTAAAGTGTGGGGGCCTCCAAGAGATTAGTTGAAATACTAATTACTCATGTTAGTAGCATTAGGGCAGTCCCAATGGCAATAAACAAGGTGGTTTCTATCCCTCATAAATGAATGCCACATAAGCAAAAACGAGTACGTGGCGGGTAATAAATGAGGAGAGAGAGGGAAGAAATTGTAGAAATTGTTCCCTGCGGGGAGAAACGGCACGACGGAATCCCACCGGGAAGAAACCGGTGGTTTCTTGGCCGCGCCGTGCCCCTTGCCGCGCACCCGCCTTGCTCGCACAAGGGAGCTCGCTCCTGCCCGGCACGCTCGCGTCGCTCGGTGGCGGTACCACCCGCCTTGTCGCGTCGGGGAGCCCACACGCACCGCCATGGAATCTTGCTCGCGCATCCTTGTCGTCCGCCGAGGCGCGCGCGCGCGCGCGGCGCCGCCGCGTCCGCTCCGCAAGCCAAGCCGCCCCGCGTCCGGGGGGAGTTGGAGTAGGGGGAGGAGCGGGGGCCACCCTCCCCAACGCGGTCCCTCGGCGGCTCGGCGAGCTCGCCGGCCGCCGCGGCGCCGCCCACGCCGGTCGTGCCCATGCCCGCGCGGGAGGGAGCTCGCACCCTCGCCGTCTACGGCGAGCACGCCGGCTCCGAGTGCACGCCATCCGCCGCCGTGTCGCGTCGTCGCCGCGTCGCGCTATCGCCGCCGGAGCCCGCTCGCACCACCGTGCCGTCGGCGCCGCCTCGTGCGCCCGCCCGGGCCCGTCGGAGCCGCGCGGCCACCCACCAAGCGCCTGTGCTCGCCGTACACGCGATGCGCTCGCGTGGGCTAGCATGCCGAGCTACTAGTGCCGGGTAGAGGTCACGAGAGAGCACGTTGGAAGGACGGAAGAGATAAGCGACTGTTCGCTCGGCTTATCGCCCACCGACCGAAATAAAGACTTTTCTCTCGGAACAAACCGGCCAACAAAGCAACCGGCCCGGCGAAGATTCTCTTCTCTCGAACAAACCAAGACACCGACCATCGGCCACCGGCCCGGCGGTAAAAGGAAGTGAGAGAACCGTGAAGCATTAATTGTTTTGGATTTTGTACCACCGTAGGAGATGATTTTTAGTGATCATTTTTGCCGACATGGTTGTTTTGGATTTCGCATGTGGTGTGTACCATTGGGACTGCCCTTAGTAAAACAAGTATGGTTGGGTGTCAGACCTCAATTTCCTGGAAAACAGTAGACGATTAACAATTAACACAATAACTTTCCTTCCGTTCTCTGTCACTTCCAATTTTTTCCATGAGCATGTAAATCTTCTCCTATTTTGATACAAGGACAACACCTATGCACCTAATTCTCTTCTCTACTCGATGCACCTAATTCTCTTCGCTACTCGAGTTCCTAGCCATTACTAATCAGGTGAGTACTAGTCCAGCTTGCATATGGGCATGTAATCATTTTCTCGAATTCCCAACCATGTGAATTTTCCCTTTTATATTTGTGCACCTTAATTACTGTCATTTCTTCAGGAAATTACAGAAAATATAAAGAAGAAAAATATATAGGAGCTGATTAAATATTAGAAATATTTGCCCTCTTTGTTTTATCTTAGCATGCACCATCATTATATTACAATTACTCTATTCGAAATGGCTATAAAATGAAGCATAGTTATGCTAATTTTATTTATAGTCAGGGCCCAAACTAGAATTTAGTACATGGCCTATATTTTTGCGGGGACGGCCCGCGGCTTCCAGCAGTTTCCTTTCCTCGTCGCGCATCCGGCCACGATAGTTGGGCCCGCGCCGCTGCCCCCACGCCTCTCCTTCCCCTCCATCTCAAGCTCCTCGTCGGGGGGCAACTCCTCGCTGGGGCTGCAGCAACCGCAGCTCCCCTCCGTCGTAGGGGACAGGGCCGCAACCGCAGCCCGACCTCTGCCGCGGCTGGGATGAGGGGGAGGAGAGCGGCGCCGCAGAGCGAATTGAGCACCATCGCGATTGCTGGGCGTGAGGAGGGCGAGATGAGCCTACTGCTTCAAGATCTGCACGGCCTCGATGACGCACCTGAGGACGTCGCAGTCGTCGGGCCAAGGAAGACCGACACGCCGCTATGATTTGCCTCGTCGCAGGTGAAGCGCGGCCTCCTCCTCCCGTCAGCGTTGGTTGCTAGTCCTTCCCCTCCTTTGCCAGCAGCGCGACATCCTCCTTCCGCTGCTGCCGCAAATGGTGGCCTCCACCGCGGCCACGAGGATGGTCGGCGTGTGAGGAGCGAGCAGCAGCGTCACCGGTCCTCCCACCTGTGCCGGAGGATGGCACCCTGACGAGGTGCACCCAGTCACGCTTGATCTCGCGGAACCACGAAGATGAGGAAGAGGAGCTGCGGGCGCCCGACGGAGTCGCGGAGGAGGTCCGGGAGCCCTTGCTGCTGAATCCAGTGCCGCTGCAGGGCTCGCGGCGGCAGGGAGAGGTCATGTCGCTGTCGAGGAGGAAGGGGGCTGGGGATTGGTCTAGGACGGGGATGGGGACGTCACCCATCACCGCCGGTCGTGCTGAGGAATGGGGCAGAAGCTGATATGGTCGCCGCAAGGCTCGATTCTTTGGCTCGTGACTAGGAAGCTGGTCATTCCATTTTTGCGTAACTTATCTTTTGCTAGCCTATTCTATCTGTGCATTGTGAGCTCCCACATCGGAAGTTTTGCAAACCTCGCTGGATATCCACCCTTTAAACTAACATCGTCTTTTGTGTTAATCTCCTTAACCTACCTATCACTTGAGTATGGAGACGACACGTCACAAGAAGGTGCTTCAAAGGGAAGATTCAAGTTCCCTCTCATCAAGACATCCGGTACCTACCTTAACACCACTTCCTCTTTGCTCGGGGACGGGCAAACTTCTAAGCATGAGGGAGGAGGTAAGTACTATGCAAATTAGAGTTTTAGGGGAGATAAAAAATATATAAGATGAGAGGAGAAAATAAAAAAATCAAAAGCACCTTGCACCTGTCAAAGAAAAAAGGAGAGGAAAAAAGGAAAAAAGAAGGGAGAAAAGAAGAAGAAGAAGAAGAGAGAGAGAGAGTAATAACAATCTCCCCAGGTTCTCTAGTTGCTTAAGAATTTTTTAAGGACTTCAAGATCAAGACCCATACTCATTATTCAACCATGTGCAATCCGATAACGAGGACTTCGTTGGGGCCTCGAGATCATTCTTTGCCATTTGCACATGTCCACCTATCTAAAAGTGTGAGTTCTTTCTCCCCCCCTCCTTGTGAACATTATTTTTTCAATGACTTTTTTGACGAGTCATGATAAGTCCATGAGAAGCTTGCCTTGTTTTGATAATAGTCTCGACTTCAACATCTTGGTAGGGATAAAAACTTTCCTATGAGCTCCAAATAAAACCCTTCCACCTACAAACATGAGAGGGAAAGGATATAGATCAAGTAGGCTTGAGAGAGTTGTGAGATGAGAGAGTTCATGAGTAAATTGCAAAAAGGTTTAAATTTTTGTACTCGGTTTAGCTCTTTTATTCACCTCATTCTTCACTTCAAAAGTTTCTAAGTGTCGGTGTTTAAACCTCTCAACCTCCATGGGAGGTACCCGCAGCAAGGTAGAAGGTGAGGATCGCCATGATCTGGAACCCGAAGACACGAGATTTATACAGGTTCGCGTAGCCAGAGTAGCTACCCTACGTCCTTTTTGGAGTAGTATTGCGCCCTGCGCTTGGTGTTGTCCCCGGAGGGATTGTGGATGTCCTCCTAGGTACCCGGCCCTCCTTTATATAGTCCGGGGGCGGGTGCCTAGTCGGTTACAAGGTAAGAGTTTTAGTAGGATTACACGGAGCGAGTCCTAGTAGGAGTACGGGGGAATTCTACTAGGAGTCCGTCTTCTACTCTTCCTCCTTCCTTGCATGAGTACCGGGAGTATGCCCGACAAGCCCCCGAGCACGTTGGAGTCGAGAGTAGTAGTTCGAGTAGTCTTGAAGCCTCTTCGAGTAGTTCTTGAGCGTCCTCGAGTACGCTTGGAGAAGTCTTCAATAGTACTTGAACTACCACGAGGCGGAAGGTGGTCCGGCTCATCGATCTTGAAGTCGAGAATATATGGAAGTGCAATTGCAAAATTGCACTCCATATGGAGTAGCCCCCGAGCCTTAGGTTGAGTTGCGGACTCTGGGCGAGGGTCAATCTTGATTCGAATCTTCCGTCTTGAAAAAAATTGAACGATGGGTGTAGCATAGTAGCCCCCGAGCCTTGAAATGATTAGGTAATCAATCCAAGGGTCTTCAGTGATCGCGAAAGCCATCATCCGAGTACTCTTGCGGCGTGTAGCCCTCGAGATAAGAGAGCTATATGAGCCACGTCGAGTAGTGATTGGTGAGGAGCCCCCGAGCTTTAGAGCGAGCGAAGCATCTTTGAAGTTATCTTCGAGTAGTATGTGAAATGCGGCCCCCGAGGCGGGAGAGATTCCAAGTAGCGGTTTGGCGTCGAGCCGTGGAGCTTGAGAAGTAGACGTGCCGTCGGAGCGGACTTTAGTTGCGGCGAAGTCGACTTTAAGTGCCGGCGGAGCGGACTTTAGAATGCGACTTGAAAACCGAAGTCGACTTTGTGTCGCGCGGAGCGGGCTTTGAGATGCGACTTGAAATCCGAAGTCGACTTTGTGCCGCGCGGAGCGGACTTTGAGATGCGACTTGAAAACCGAAGTCGACTTTAGTTGCCGCGCGGAGCGGCTTTGATACGCGACTTTAGAAGTCGACTTTAGGATGCCGCGCGGAGCGGACTTTGAAATGCGGCCGAAGAAGTCGACTTTAGTTTGCCGCGTAGAGCGGACTTTAAGATGCGACTTGAAAACCGAAGTCGACTTTGTGCCGCGCGGAGCGGACTTTGATATGCGACTACGATAGCCGGCTTTGTGCCACACGGGGTGGACTTAAGATGCAAAAAACGAAAAGCACTTTCGGAAAGCCAAAGCGAATAAAAAATCAGAAAAAACGAGTAGTTTTGCCGCCGGAGCGGACTTAAGATTGCGACCGGAGTCGGCTTGTGCCACCGGAGTGGGCTTAAGTACCTGAGCCATGGATTTCGGACCCAAGATACGATTCCGCCGGAGCGGGCTTGAGTGCGGCCGTTAGCGTCGACTTGTGCCACCGGAGTGGGCTTGTGCCACCGGAGTGGGCTTGTGCCACCGGAGTGGGCTTAAGTACCTGAGCCATGGATTTCAGACCCAAAGTACGATTGCCGCCGGAGCGGGCTTGAGTACCGAGCCATGGATTTCGGACCCAAGGTACGGTTGCCGCGCGGAGCGGGCTTGAGGGTGCGGCCGGAGTCGGCTTGAGGGTGCGACGCGGTGTCGGCTTGTGTACCTAGGCCATGGATTTCGGACCCAAGGTATGGTTGCCACCGTAGTGGACTTGAAGGTGCGGCCGGAGTCGACTTGTGTATCCGGGCCATGGATTTCGGACCCAAGGTACGGAGCGCGAGTACTTAGGGTACTTGGACCCATGGTACGAGCATGAAGACCACGTGCGGCTAGGTTCCATCGTCGCCGGGACCGAGGGCCGCTTACGGCTAGGTTCTATCGAAGCTTACACACGTAGTATGCCACCGAAGCGGGCGGAAATGCGACCGGATTCGACTTTAAGTTGCCGCACGGAGCGGACTTTAGAATGCGACTTTAGAAGTCGACTTTAGATTGCCGCGCGTAGCGGACTTTAGTTCGCCTCCTAGGGATAGCCCCCAGAGTTGATGAAGTAGACTCGTGGCGACTTGATTGATATGCCCCAAGAGTAGTCGGCGAGTGTAGCTCCCGTGAAAACCCGCCGGGGAATCATACACAAATGAGTAGTCGGCAAGTAGTCCTACATGATGAGGAGAACAAGCCAAGAAAACGAGTAATCATTTAGATAAATGACTTAGCGTCTTTGCTGGACAAACGAGAGATGAAGCCGTGGCGATCGGCGATGGAGCTGCGACGGTTGTTGTTGAAGTCGACTAGTCGAGTTGATTCCGACTAGTTGTTGGGTGCGTGGCGCCGTTCTCGACTAGTTTGGAAAACTAGTCGAGATGAATGGTCAATGCGATGCGACCGGAAGACGACGTCGTGGCGGCGTGCGGCGTACTCGAAGTAGAGCCGGTGTTGCCGCGAGACAAGTAGTCGCGACGTACGGCGTGGGCGAGTAGAGCCGGTGTGGCCGCAAGAGGAAGTTGCGGCGCACGGAGTAGTCGACGACGAACCCCGTGACGGGCCGCGCGACGTGCGCGAGGCACCGGACGCGTGGCGTAGGCGAAGTAGTCGACGACGAGTGGCGTGACGAGCCGCGTGACGAGCCGCGCGACGTGTCGAGGCACCCGGACGCGCGGCGGAGGTGAAGTAGTCGACGACGAGCGCGCGCGAGGCGGAGTAGTCGACAACGAGCGCGCGACGAGCCGCGTGACGTGCCGCGCGACGTGCCGAGGCACCCGGACGCACGGCGGAGGTGAAGTAGTCAACGACGAGCCCGGAGTAGTCGATGGCGAGCCGGAGTAGTCGACGACGAGCGGCGCGACGAGCCACGCGACGTGCCGAGGCACCCGGACACGCGGCGGAGGTGAAGTAGTCGACGACGATCCCGGAGTAGTCGATGACGAGCCCGAGTAGTCGACGACGAGCGGCGCGATGAGCACGTGACGAGCCGCGTGACGTGCCGAGGCACCGGACGCGCGGCGAAGACGACGCGTCCGGATGCACGACATAGGCGCGAAGAGAGCCGGTGCAATCCGGACGACGAGTAGTCGCTGCGCGAGACGCAAGGATCGGATGCACGGCGAGAGCCGTGCGAGCGACCGACGAGAAGTCGAGCGGCGAGATGGCGCGTCCGGATGCACGACATAGGCGCAGTAGAGTCGGTGCAATCCGGGCCGACGGTAGTCGCGGCGCATGAAGTAGTCGATGTAGAACCCGTGCGACCGGGAGATGAGTAGTCGCGGAGCACGGTGTAGGCGGGCGAGCCGCTGCGTACGGCAGCAATGTAGCCGTACTCGCGTACGTCTTCCGGATGCATGGAGCAAAGAACTCGGAGAATCCTTTGGTAGCTTCTTGTGTGTGCGTGTAGCATAACTCATGTAAATTGAAATATTGGACGCACAAAACACATGGCAGCAGGAGTTGTGCGGCTGCTCTACTCCATGTGCATGCAAGTAATCATTGCCTTTGGCTTGGTTCGTTGGAGGCCGAGTACTACTCGGTGACGGTGAGGGTGCGAGCATGGTCGCTTGGACTCCGTTTTGCACTCCGGCTTGTGTGACGAGGTGACGTCTCGATGATGCCGCGAGAACCGTCGAAGAGGTCATTGATGCTTGATCTTGGTGCTCCGCACGGACATGGCATGTCGGCATGGTGCGGATTTTGATGTTGTGCACGACATAGCGGGTTATCGTGACGATGCCGTGAACATCGTCGAATCCGCTTTGAACTCGAATGCGGCGAGTTGCGATTGGGTTTGCGCCGAGTAGATTGATGCGGGTAGATGAAGGTCCTTCGAATTCGCCGATGATCGTGACGATGGCCCCACGGTGGGCGCCACTGTCGGAGTTTAAACCTCTCGACCTCCATGGGAGGTACCCGCGAGGCAAGGTAGAAGGTGAGGATCGCCATGATGCGGAACCCGAAGGTCCGCGCAAGGACACAAGACACGAGATTTATACGGGTTCGGGTAGCCGGAGTAGCTACCCTACGTCTGTTTAGAGTAGTATTGCGCCTGCGCTTGGTGTTGTCCCGGAGGGATTGAGGATGTCCTCCTAGGTACCGGCCCTCCTTTATATAGTCCGGGGGGCGGGTGCCTAGTCGGTTACAAGGTAGGAGTCCTAGTAGGATTACATGGAGCGAGTCCTAGTAGGAGTACAGGGGAATTCTACTAGGAGTCTGTCTTCTACTCTTCCTCCTTCCTTGCATGAGTACCCGGGGTGTATGCCCGACACTAAGACCTATTCGAATTTTGTGGAGCATGATTGATTACTTGTGGAAAGAGCTTAAATTATATCTACCCTCCATAGAGATGAAAGCTAGTTACATTATGGAATTTTAACAAATATAAACATGGAGAGCATTATGCTTTCTCATGTGTGATCAAGTGCAGGGTATGAACAATGAAAGACAATGCTGATATCCATAGAAAACTTACTCCAGGACGAGCAAGGTTTAAGCATGGGGGAGATGTTGATGGTGAATTTCCGTCAACCTAGAGTACTTGTTATACATTGGTTTCGATTATGATTTGCAACTAACCCGCCACTAGGCATACTAATGATGTATCAAGTTCACTCTTGCATGTCTATTTTGGAGTTTATTGTTTACGTAGGAAATTAATGTTAAAGAGGAGACTTTCGGGATAAGTTCATTAAGCACTTCAAGAGAATATCATGAAGCCCGGCACAAGTCAAGACACATGATGAACATGACTCCAAATGGCCCAGGGACCGAAGCATGAAGCCGTAAAACTCCAGGGACTTAAATAGAAAATGTTGAAGCTTGCGCGACAAGGAGCTCTATCTAAACCGTGGAGAAGACGACATCAAGGGCCCACATGCAGAAGGGAGCAAACGGGGCCGAACCGGGACGCCCTTTGACCTAGGTGTTTCTCTACAAATTGCCTCTGCCTCTGTCGGCCGCCACATCCATCCATTTATCAGAGAGTCGGTGAAACCTAGGAGAGAGTGCCGAAGGCAGACGACGGCCACCGGGAGTCCTCGAAGTTGTCTAGGAGATGGCCTAGGCCTACTCTAGCGCCATGGCTGCCTTGCACGGTTGAGCCATGGCGGAGTTCCGAAGCTAGTTGAGGTCATCAATGGTATGTACTCGGTGGAGATGATCTAAACACATTTATTATGTGAGTAAAGTACTTCATGTCATCCGATCTTTTAGCGACTTGATTCCTCCCTTTATGATTTTTTCTCTCGCTTGGCTATGCTTCGTCTTCAATCTATTCTATAGATAGATTTCTTGGGGTGCTCTTGTAGCCATGGTGGCTAGAGGTGCATACCAGATCGACCAAGTGTTTTCAACTTGTTCTTCTCGAACTCACCCTAGGCTAACCCGCATGAATAGGAGTGTGTTGTGACAGGACGGTGGCTCCAAAAGGCGGGCGTCTTCGGAATCGGACTGGAGGATAGTAGTTTAAAGATGGCTTTGGATGAGATGCATGTCGTGCTTACTCTTTTGGCAAGAACTACGACTAGAAGACAATAGGCCTTAGTTTCCCTTGCTTGCTCCTTACCTTGTCGACGTTCATGTATGCGATCAACCTTATGCTATAACTCATATATCTTTAAGGTTTATCTTCTTATGCAATCAATGCTTCGTGTTAGGTTAGATCGATAGGTTAGATGGAGAATCCTGGGAGTTTGCTCCCGATCCTTGGTGTCCAAAATGCCCCTGCAGCATAACTCCCAGATCCAACACTTAAGCCCCTAGTATTTTTTTATCTTAGCACTTAAACCCAAAACTTTTATAAGAAACCTGGACTTTCTTTTCTCCTTACACATAGCACCCTAACCCTTTCTTCTACCTCTGTTTCATCGTGTGCGCATACGGATGGCGGATAGTGGTGATGGTGCACCAGCACCGGCATGGTGGCACCCTCCCCCCACCTTGGTGACTATCCTGGAGAGTTCCCCTACATCTCACCTGCTCCCCTACTTCTTTCCCTGGAAATCAAACCCTAGCCCACCTTGTGACAAGAGGAGGCACACGGTCGGCGACAAGGTTGAAGTTGATGGTTGTGGCGGGAACTTCAATCTCTGGCGATGTGGGCCATGGTGACGGGAAAGGGTGGTGGCGGAGGTATCTGAGGAGTTGTAAAGGTGCGGATTTGGTCGTGGAAGTCTGTAGTTGCAGGGCTTCCTCGTGAAGCAAACAAATGAGGTGTTGACGTTGATGACCACCCATACATTTTGGTGATACAGGATAGCAACAGGATAGCAACGACGTTGACGACAAAGTTGACGTTATGCGGCGCATCAGCCATGGCAAGGTACACCAGCGATGTGGCACTGCTATGGATGAGTGTGTTCTCCATGGGTAGTGCCAGGTCCATGTCGTCGTTCATGTGCAGCATCACTAAAAGGACCTTGATGTCGCCTAGAGGGGGTGAATAGGCAAGACGACCAAATTTAACTTTTCTTCCCCGAAACTTGAACTTCCAGGCACCACCAGGTAAATCGGTGGGACAGACCGGTCAGACAGGTCCTGGGTCTCCTGCGCAGAGGGCACTGGTCAGACTAGTTCCCCTCACGGGTAAGACCGGTGACACGTAGAGAACTTACAAAAATGGCTCGAGCTCCTCTTGACTTCTAACACCAACCAAACTTGGAGAACAACCTTAGTAGATGGTCACAAGTAGGGTAATGATCCCTGCACATAAGAAAAGCACACACAAGTAGATTGAAGTGGAAGAAAATCAAATATGCTAGAAAAATAACTTAGAGAGGCAAACCACAAGAGACACCAAGATTTGTTTTCCGAAGTTGACTCCCACTAAGGAAAACTACATCTCCGTTAAGGATCTTGTAAGGGATATGAGTTTTCCACAAACTCTCTCCCACAACAAGTCGAGTCTCTTTCAACTGCTTTCCTCTTTTCTACTAAGATGATATTTTCCACGAAGAGTCAAGATCACAGCCCTCACAAACTTGTCGTTGCTCACCACCCGGCGACGGCTAGCCATCTAGGAGGCAATCCTCCAAGAGTAACAAATGCTTCAATGGCTTGTAGGCGTGAATCAAAGTGCTCAAGCTATGGAATGCTCTTCCTCAGATCACAAATGCTCTCTTTGGTTCACAATCTCAACCCAACACAAAAAATATGACTTGAATACACAAATCTCATAAAGAAAGATTAGAGAGAGCCACTAAGGCTTTGTCTTAGCAAGAAAAGGTTTAGAAGCTCAGCAAGTTCACCAAGAACAACAACCAACAACTGAAAAGGGTGTGGGGTATCTATACCCTACACAAGAGAAAACTAGTTGTTAGCTGTTAGGTGGCACCGGTCAGATCGGTGGTCCACACCGGTCGAACCAATGTTCGATAAACTAGTTGTTGGCCCAAGGTGATCGGTCAGTAAGAGACATGGGTACCCATGGGTCCCCACCGACCAGGGTCTCAATCGTCCCCGACAGGCAGGCCTGACCTACCAGAAGACCTGCTGACCTGTCAGTGGGCCCTGCCCAACCTGGCATGTGGGCCCAAGGACATGAAGACAGCTTGGAGTACAAGACAAGACAGACTACCTCGAATAAGCTTTCCCCGTTGTAACCGACTAGGATAGATGAAAACTGACTTGTAGCCCAAGTTCGTGGGCCAATATAAGGCGGCCTAGGGCACCTCCTCGGGGGTAGATGACTCTCGCATAATTCCACCACCAAACTAGACGTAGGGTTTACTCTCCGGAGGCTAGAACTAGTATAAACCCTCGTGTCCCCCGTATCTCGCTGAATTCCGTGTGCATCCCATGCATAACCATCTACGCTCTTAGTTTCCGATCCCCTCCAGTAACCTACAAACAGCTTGGGTAGCCCCCTAGCATATCTATCCAGGTCTCACCCTGTAGCGAACATGACCCCATTTGCCATTTGTTCGAGTTGATTTTGGTGATTCATGCTAACACAAGTAATGGGACTAACCACATTGTCTAGCATGTCTTTGTAGGCATTCCTAGGTCCCATGGATGTTACCACATGTTAACATACCATGCACAATTCAACACACCATGCCCAAGCTAACATGTCATATCACAAGTTAACATACCATGGACATGTTAAGTTACTTACAACAAATTTGAGGACTTAGTATATATTTGGAGGTTACAAGTAATGGCATGTTAAGATGAAGTAAAGATCCAAGTTGAAGACGCGAAGAAAAAGAAGGAAAAGGACACCGTCGGATGAACTGACGGTATCAATTTAGCAAGCGTCGGTGCAATCGTCGGACGAGTTGGTACATAGGGTGAAACCCTAGGTACCATCGGATGAACCGACGGTCCATTTATTAGTAGCGTCGGACGAGTTGGAGAGGAAGAGCAGCGAAGACAGTAGCACCGGATGATCCGACGATCTGAGTGGGGACACCGCCGGTCTATCCGACGCTCAGTTTGAATTCATACAGAGACGCGCCAAGACAAAGCCTTCAGCACCGGATGATCCGACGCCTTTTTCAAGGTGAAGCGTCGGTCTATCCAATGGTCGCGTGGAAGCTAACGAGAGGCGACTTGGGTGCGAGGTCTTCGGCACCGGATGAACCGACGCACCGTCGGTGCATAGCGTCGGAGCAGTTGTGTCAATGGTCATGTGCGGTGGAGGCAACAGCTAGTAGCACCGGATGAACCGACACCCGGAAAAAGATAGCGCCGGATCATCCGACGGTGCTACTTTCAGCAGCTTTTAACCAACGGGTAGTTTGATGCCTTGGGCTATTTATACCTCCTCCACCCGCCTATTTGACCAAGCTGGATTGTGTGGAAGTGCAGAGAAGTTCAAGACACATAGAAGATCATATCCAATGTATGTGCTTAGTGCTAGGCTTAGCTTAGAGCTGAGTGAGTGCAAGGTTGTGCCAACCTTGTGTGGTGATTCTTGAGTGAATCAAGTTGTACAAGGTTCGTCGAAAGCCTTGGGGCCTAAGTGGCTCACCGGCAATCGTCATCGACCCTCCGGCTTGGTGTGGAGTGGCGAGGACACTGTGTGCGAGGGACGTGGAGACCCCTTCCTTGGTGGAGAAGCTCCTTAGTGGTGTCGGCATCAAGGTGACCAAGGGAGCTTGGCAAGTGCCTAAGTGGCCAGCCTTTGTGGCGAATTAAGTGGTGCTCTTGAAAGAGACTTGGTGACCGGGAAGCAATACTCTTGTGTGAGTGCTTCAACGTGGACTAGGGGTGGCTTAGTGCCTACCGATACTACGGGATAAATCGCATGTCAAGAGTTTGCTTCCTCTCACCCCCTTTACTTTTCCGCATTTACTCTATTGCAATCTGTGCTTGCCTTTACTTTCCTAGAGTAGTATCATGCTAGGATTGGCTATAGGTTTTAAACCTTGTTTTGGGATGGGAGTTTCACACTAGAACAACCCTAGTTGCACATCTAAATAGCATGTTCTAGTTTATCTTTGTGTAAAATTAGTGAAGCCATAGGTTAAGGTTTTAAGTTGCCTAATTCACCCCCTCTCCCTCTTAGGCTAACGAGCATCCGATTCCTTACAAGTGGTATCAGAGCCGGGACTCACTTCCTTCACAAGGAAACGCCAATTTGATTGTTAAATTGTGAAAACAAACTCATTGGAATAGTTAGGCTTCACCGCCTAGTGAGTTGCTCTATAGAGGCATGAAAGGGGTGGATACCTTAGGTTTGGCTCCACATTTCGATGGCACAGGCTATCCTCGATTGAAGGTTCTCATGGAGGCCTATCTCCAAGCGAAGGACCTTGATGTTTGGAGAGTCACCGATGAGGGCATGATAAATGGTACTAAGAAGGAAAAGCAATTTGATGCAATTGTTAAGAGTATCATTTTGTCATCACTAGATGTAGGTGTTTTCAATAGAGTTTTTACTTGTGAAAATGCTCATGAGCTATGGAAAACCATCAAGGAGCAAAATGAGGGTTCAAAAGAAGTTGCTAATGAACGCTACGGTTGTCTTCTTGAGGAATTCAATAGCTTTAAGCAACTTGCAAATGAAAATGCCAAATCTATGTACTCACGCCTAAATGTGCTTGTCAATGAGATCAATGCTTTAGGTGTGAAGGACATCACGGACTTGAACATCAACCGCAAGATCCTTCAAAGTCTCCGGAAGCCCGATTATGACTTGTTGAATGCAATCATCTACGAGAAGAAGCTCGAAGATTTGAAGCCATCTTATATCTTGAGCAAGATCATGGCACATGAGCTTCAACTTATGCCCAAGTCAAAGAAGGCGCCTCAAGAAAAGCTCCAAGAACCATCCTCTCCAACTACAAGCCATGCTCTTTCAAGCCAACAAGAGAAGATGTTGAGTAGGATGGCTACTCATGGAAGCTCAAGCGAGGTAGATGGTGATGATGAAGATTCCTCAAGTGATGAAGAGGTTGAATTCATGGTGGCCGAGTACGTGAAGAAGATCTTCAAGTATGTGAAAAAAGTCAACATGTACGGCTACAATGTCCACTTGAGAGAAGGACGTCATTGTCAACACATCAAGTTTACCAAGATCGAGCACAAGCCCAAGAAGAAGGTGGTCAAGGAGAGGAGACTAAGGCAAAAAGCAACTATCGCCGTCCGTGAGTGGACAAGTGGTGGAGAATCAAGTTCTTCTAGCTCAAGTGATGAATCAAGAAAGAACTTCACCACCCGCTTCATGCAAGGTCCTTCATCATCACTACACATGTGCCTTATGGCCAAAGGTATGGAAAGCAATGTAAGTGATGATGAATCTGACACCACCTCTCTTAATGATCTTGTTGAGCTAGTCCATGAGCAAAAAGGAATTCTTGAGAAACAAGCTAATGAAATTAAAGAACTCAATGCTCTCAATGATCTTAGTGCAACCCTTGCTACAAATTATGAACATTTGTTGTGCAAATTCAAATTGCTTAGCAAGGAGTGTGATGAGCTAAAATCTAAGCTTGAGAGCAATGAAACTAAAACAAGTAATTCCTTTGAGCTTGATGAATCATCTATCCCTTGTGCAATTCCCATCTCCAAGGTAGATGCTTCAACTTCTTGCATTGATTTAATTGATGAATCTTGCTCACCGTCTTGCAATGAGAATGTTGTTGCGAAACATGTCATTGTCTCATAGGCAAGAAAAATGACGAGCTCAAGCAAGAAGTGAAATGGCTCCGAGAGAGGTTGGCAAGCTTGATGGGCAAGTGCAAGAACGATGAGAAACAAGTGGACATCTCTCAAGACATGAAGAGCAAAGTCCAACCTTTTCAAGATAACTGTGATCCCATGGTGAAGAAGCTTGAGAAGGGTGCAACCATGACTTGCTACAAGTTTCATGGAGAAGGGCACAAGTTCTACAAATGCCCTCAATTTGTCAAGAAGATGGACAAGGGCGCAAAGAAGAAGTTGAACCCCACCATCAAGAGTTCCCTCACTTACACCAAGCCCAACCGCAAGAACAAGACCAAGAGCAACACCTATGTCATCAAGAAGAAGGCTAATGGCAAGGTGGTTGCACACAAGGTTGGGAAGATGAAGGAGGAGCGGGGTTGGAACCAACCCATTTGGGTGCCCAAGGAAGTCATCATCAACATGAAGGGGCCTCAAATGGTTTGGGTTCCAAAGGCCACTTGAAGGCCTTGAGAGGTGGAGACTTGGGAGGCTTAGCACAAAGAAGTTGTGGAAATTCATGCCTACAAGCCAAGCTTGCAAGTTGGACATGTGTTGCCCAAGTTCCCCGGTTGAGGTAATGGAAACTAGTACCTATCTCTTGTATCATTGTAGCTCCATTGCCTTGTTTAGGTTGCATTTGTTGCAATATTTACATATGGTAGGTTGCTTGTGTCATGTGCTAACCCATGAGAAACTTACATGGTTTGATTAGTGTGTAGGAAAGCTACACTTGTTCTTTCATGGTGCATGTTTTCATATATATCTCTTCGCATCATGAGCAAGCTATAGGGTTAGCTTCCCTTTGGTTGTCATAAACAATGTGCATACATTTGGTTGGTGATTCAAATACTAAATGCACACATTTAGGGGGAGCTCATCCTATGGTTTGATTATGGGACTAATATTGTTTCTAGCTTATCTTATGTAGTCCCTTGGTGACGCGTTCCGGTGCGATACTTCATTCTAAGAGAATGCTATTTCACTCACAATGTGATCTAACATCTCTAAAAGAGTGAATATAGCGATATGAGCTTAATGCTATTGAGTCATGTCCTTGCGAGCTTATGTCTTTATATAAGTTCAAAGGAAATGTACTCATACATTCCTAATCCTTGTGGTACCCCAAGTGTCTTCTATGCAAGCTTCTTTCAAGTGGTGTCACCTAGTGATATCATTTCCAAGTGGCTCATCTCAATGTGGTGCCAACAAGGTAGAGAGGATCATCCCCTGGAGGTATGCAATGATCAAAACACTACAAGTGATATCTACAAGTGGTAATGTAACAAGAACCCATTTGTTTTATCTCTTGTCCTTTTAGCTACCTCCTTGCATGATATTCTCTAAGCTTCCTTGTCTTACAAGTTTGTAGTTGTGCACTTGATTTTCACACCATCTTTTTGTGCACACACTTAGGGGGAGCTTAGTTTGGATCATGCTAGCCTCATGAGCTTGTGATCCACCTTAGTCATTCTTACATGTGGTATCTTCATTGATATCATACAAATGGATCATGGTTCATGCGGCTTTCTCCCTTGTATTTAACATTTCTCCTTGAGCTATATTTGCTAGGACTTGCTAGTTTTCTTAGACCCATTTTGCTTTGGACTTTTTGGAGATTTTATTCCAAAGGGGGAGAATGTGAGACCAAAGCAAGCTAGGTTCCAAGGATATGAGACCAAAGGGGGAAAATGTGAACATAGAAAGTGGTTCTAATTGTGTCAATTTTTGCAAACTTATGCTTGCTTTGCTTGTGTTGTCATAAATCACCAAAAAGGGGGAGATTGTAGCGAACATGGCCCCATTTGCCATTTGTTCGAGTTGATTTTGGTGATTCATGCTAACACAAGTAATGGGACTAACCACATTGTCTAGCATGTCTTTGTAGGCATTCCTAGGTGCCATGGATGTTACCACATGTTAACATACCATGCACAAGTCAACATACCATGCCCAAGCTAACATGTCATATCACAAGTTAACATACCATGGACATGTTAGGTTACTTACAAGCTATGATTTATTGCTAATTAAAAGCTTGGAGGCCTTTTATAGATTAATGTTTGGATTAAATTAGGAAAATGCCATTTACCTTCTTTTACCCTTTTTGTGAAATGTTGTCAAACTTAATTTAGGGCTAAGAACACACCCTTGCTGTTGAAGAATTAATTTGTAAATAATTATCTTTGTACACACCTTTGCTAGGGAAAGGTGAAGTATTAAATCCTCACATGGAATAACAATTATGAAAGGAAACATTAATTAAATGTTTAATTAAAAGAATAAAACACATATCAATAATAATCTTCATGAAAAGGAAATTAATAATTAATTATTTATTAAGGTGAATATGGCCAACAAGAGTTGGATAAGATAAATAATCTATCACATCACTTGAACCCTGCATTGCATTCCGTGTAGATCTTCCTGACGGTGACTACTCGCTCGTCCCGGAAGCCGAGGAAGGAGAAGCGGAAGCTGCCCTGCAGTACGTGGAAGTACTTGACGACACCGAGGGTGCTCAGGCTAACTTAGCTGACGAAGGCAAGCTCCCGTGCATTTAACCCAGTGTTTCAAAATTTAATATACAATTATCTATGGATGCTTGTGCATTTAAGTTCAGGAGTGTATGGAACCTTAGATGCATGATCCCTAGGTACCTGTGTCCTTACTAGTATGATAGGTTGATAGCTGCTAAGCTATGGGACCGTTACAAGTTGGGTGATGATGTCACTCGCGAGAATAGGTTCCTAGATAGAAATAATAAGATCTCCTTAAATGGATTGCTCATGTGGTAAGAGCATGGGATGTGGACTCCGGTCCAATGTACGTAAGATTCGATCCCGACCCGAAGAGTTTTGGGAACCGCTTGGTGGTTGTCCTCGCGGGGGCATTCCACCGTGTGTTTAGGTCTACCTTGCAAGGTTTGAATCAATTGATTGTCGGCCTCTCACCGTTATCTGAGACTACTTACTCCACTAGCCATGAGATCCCTAATGGTGGAAGTTGATGAATATCATGCTTGATTAATTGTATGGTACAACGTTGTCTGTACTAGATGGCCAATTTTAGTAAAGCTTAAACCCACTAGAACTTGTGCTAAAATCTTGAAAGTAAGGATATACTCTTTGTTACTTTTCAGCAAAAGAAACCAGTGGCCAAAAAGCCTTTCATGTCTAGAGTTGGTGAAGTAGTTATCACTGACGGGTAAGTCATGCTGAGTATTAGTATACTCAGCCTTGCTATAATCGGTGATCCGGGTAATGCTTTTGGTGATGTGTGGCCGGAGAGATCCCGCCGGGCGGGAGGCTGGAGTGGGTGGAGGATGACGGCGAAGGCATCATGGGCGGCCTTCCATGGTGTTCTCGCTTCCGTTAGCTTAAATTTCGTTGTTTCGAAAACTGCGAACTACGTCGTTATGACAAAAACTTCGGTTTGTAATAATTAAACCCTTCGGGATAAATTTCGGATGTTATTTATGTTGTAACTCCGGACTCACCTTCGCGTGAGTTTTTAATGCATATATGTCGATCCTTGTTGCTATATAAGTGATTTACGGGCGTTAACCGGCGACTAACGATAGGATGATACTTTATTCTTGCTTAATGACCAAAGTGGATTGGTTTAGGTAGTAGTATGGTATTTTCTGGGCGGGTTGTCACGGTTGGCATCAGAGTAATTGTATGCACCAGAGATTAATTAATCACCCTAATCACTGGTTTTTGAATAAAAATTGCCAAGATTGTTTGATTTTCCAAAATACGTTGGCCCGCTAAGGATAAACTAGACCGAGAGGCCCTAGAGGGAATTTTTGGGTTGTTTCAGGTGGCTTATTAACCTATGGTTTATTTTGCTAACTTCCAGCACATTTTACCTTATGTCAGACTTACTTCTTGCACAACCAAACTAGATGAGCCACGTGTTTTATACGTGTGCTGTGCCGCATCATGGGAATTGCGAGGGTTGATGGAGTGATCCATTCCACGGATCCCATCTTTGCGTCTGTTTGTGTGTTGTGTGTCGCCACGTGTTTCATACGTGAGCATTCTGCATGTCGAATATGCGAGGCAAGGATACACTCCATTCAAATGGAGGGTGTCCGAGGTTGGACGCTGTCCATGCAGAGGCTTAACGCATGGATACCGTTTCTATAGTGAACGGTAATGTATGGGGACGCTTTCGTGACGTGCCGGCACGAAAGGTTCATTTTGCGTGGTACCTAACAACACTTTGTTAGTCGCTAAGTGAGTACCGTATAGCTCTCGACTAGATATTATAGGGAGAGACGAGTAAAAGCCTTGCCACCGGCACTAATTTCGATTTTTGGCTTGATTGCCATGAGAGGTCGAATAGGACGTCTTGCATGCATGTTAAAAATCGAAACCAATTAAAATGGACCCAAAACAGAATTTCAGTATGCTCTCTAAGGAAGGTTTTGCTAGTGTGTGCTTTTTGTAAAAATAGAGTATCTCTTGTGCATAGGTGTTGTGCTGCCAAAATTTTGTAAAAGCTTGTTCATCTTGTTTTGTACCGCGTGCTAGGAATTAATTAAACCGGTCTGCTAAAAACAAGTTGCTCCTTGCCCAGTCTAGCTTTTATTCGCAAATTTCGATCACAGCTTCTCTCGGCTTGGCTTACACCTTTCTAAGCGAATCTAGACATTGCATCCTTCCACCTTGTGTCCTGTTGATTTAGCTTAACCCTTGAAAACTAAAAGTGTATAGAAGAAGCTTTCTTAGTAGCCGGGCAACTTGGGGAAATTATGGGGATTCTGGATTTTTAGTTATGAATGTTTATTCACAGCTGCCAGAACTTCACCATTTGACATGCCGTTCTCCATGGAGACCTGACATGTGTTACATTTTTGGTACAGATGGGTTTCCCTGTGTTTCACGAGTTCGACGCTGACGGTACGATCCGTACCAACGGGTTGCACTGGGAGGGTTTTCCACGCCTTGCGTGGGAGGCACTCAACGTCACTGGCTACACAACTCCACCGACTTACGAGGTGTCCGAGTTCGAGTGCTTGGGCGTTCCCCGTTGCAGGGTGATCGTCACTGTGCTGTGACACCCGGACCACGCCGACTGGTTCGACTTGAGCTTTGTCTACTGAAGTTTTATTACCCACGAGACCGTCGAGTCGGCTGCTCTTCGAGTGTTGACGGACTTCTGCGACCACAACCCTATTGTGGTGGCTCTTTCTTCGTTCGGTCGTTTCCGCCGTGAGTCCTCACGACGCGGCATGGCCGGATCGTATGGATCACCTATGGGAGCTCTCGTTGTTGGGCCGAGCCGCCGGATGTCACTCGACGCCGGCTCGTTGTCTTAATGTAGTTTTCACACTTCGGGGGCTGCGTTACAACACCGCGAAGAATTATCGGGCAGCGTGCGGGAGGCGACTAGGCGGGATTGGCGGCGGCTATCGGCAACCCACCGGCAGGTCGAACTTTACGCTTACTCGGATGCGGTAGGAGAATGACGAGGCTACGTGCTAAGAGATTCTGTTAGAGTTAGAGAGAGGCGATCGCTGCAGAGGATTGTAGACCCGGAGGCGGAGGTTCACACCCCGGAGGAGAATGCCGATGCTTATGAGATTGAGAGGTTGACGCCGCTATAGAACATTGCCGACATGCGGCAGCGAGGTAAAGGAGGTTGAGGTACAGGGTTGCGGCCCTACGAGCCATAGTGTCCTTACGAGCCGCTACCTCCGGTACGGACACATCCGGAGGAGCAGCAAGGTCAGTCTGGTTTGGATCAGACGAGCCAGGCTGGACCGCCGTTACCGACTCCACCAGTTTCATCTGCAGGCAGTGGTGCTTCAGTGGGTAATTAGGATGCCAGTGAACGACATCAAGAAAAAATGTGCTCCTAGGTGTCACCTTCGGGATGATTGTGATAGTCAGCTTAGGAGTATATCGTCGTGCAATGCGATTGCATTGTAACCCAGTTGTATCATGATGTTTTCAGACTTGAGTGTTGTAGTGTCCTTGGACCCCTATCCATCGTGTTGTAATAAAGAATGCTTGAGCACTTTGTGTTTCGACTTGAGTTTAATGTGGTCCAACCGAGTTATTGAGACCTTGTGCGAGTTGTTTACCCAAGTATGTTGATTGTTACCGTAACTGCGCTCGCCAACACTAAGCATTTTTGCATATTAATGAGAGAACTACGACATTTTTGGTGAGTGTCGGTCAGTGGCTAAAACGACTTGGTGATCTTTCGCACGTTACCTTCTCCGTACGCGCGAAATGGGAAAATTCGCCGCAATCGAAAGCCAGCTCGAGGCACTTGAGTCATCGTATCTTATGACTATGTTGAAGAATGGTTCTATGAATCTTATTTTTGGTTACATGATATCTTACGGCTATTGCTGTCATCATCATATGAATGCAAATGATCTATGGTTATGCAGGATTGCACTTGTCATCATTTCTGAGTAAGATTTTGGCTATGGGTCTAATAAAGGCTCGCATTTCAGATGGTGGGACCCACGCGCAGCTCTACCAACGGGTTCGGAGTGACCGGTAGCAGTGACCTGCCGCCACCGCCGCCCATGAAACCGTCGGAGGCCTTCATGGCCATGCAAACCGAGGTGTTGCGCCGGATCTTGCGGATGTAGCGAGAAGATCGCTCGGCAGATGAACCGAGGGCCGCCACATGGTGCCAATCACGAGGGGCCTAATCAGGTCACCACGTACGCTCAGTTCATCGGGATGAAGCCAGCGACCTTTTCCAAGGCAGAAGACTCCCTGGAAGCTGAGGCTTGGATCAAGGCCATCGAGGCAAAGTTCTCTGCCTTTGTGATGCCTTGCTCCGAGGAGAACAAAGCCAACTTCGCATCTTTGCAACTATGAGGAGAAGCTTTAATGTGGTGGGTTCATTTCAAGTCGATGCAGCGAGGGCGTGCTGTCACTTGGAATGATTTCAAGCAAGCTTTCAAGAGTCATCACATCCCCAAGGGCTTAATGGATAGAAAGATGAGGGAGTTGTTGGCCCTCGGGCAAGGGTCCGATATCGTGTACCATCACGCCTAGAAATTTAACGACTCGTGCCAATATGGTGGACATCACGTAGACACTGATGCAAAGAAGATGGAGAGATTTCGTGATGGGCTAGATGGCAAGTTGTACGAGCGACTGAACCCGCTCGAGCTAGAAAATTTCCATGAGCTTGTGAACAAGGCAATCTCCCAAGAGGATGCCATGAAAAAGGCCCACAGGGACAAGAAGAGACCGTATGGTTTTGCTCCGGGTAGCGGGACTAACAAGAAGTTTTGCTTTGTGAAAAAGAATGTTCAAAACCCATCCCATCAATCTTCAACTGGACGCTGGACGATGAAGCCATCCCAGGGCAAACCCTCAGGGAACTTTCAGTTCCAAAATGCTCAGCAGCAGGCTCCAAAGCCTAATGCACCTCCTCGCAACATTGGTGATCGTCGTTGTTTCAACTGCGGTCAACCAGGGCATTACTTCAGCGATTGCCCCAAACCCAAGTAGATCAAGCCCCACCCACGAATCAAGGTGCGGGGAACAAGCTTGCCACCCCGATGAGGACATCACTCCCATGGATACAAACAATACTCATCTAGTTGATGTTCAAGGTCCCATTACTCGCTCACGCGCAAGACAATTGAATTTACGGGTGAGCTCGTTCCTATGTATGTATTCTTGTGCATTTGAGAATAGTGTGCTACCTAATGATTTAATTGTACTAAGGAATGAAGGAGGGGACCAGAATGGACATGAGGAAGGACTTGGAGGCGTGGAAGACCAGCAAGGACGTCCGGATCAAGGTGGAGGCCTAAACCAATTCGACTTCGTTTCAGTTTCGGACTCCAGGAACAGCCCGTCGTAAAACGGACGCCCAAGTCGCATACGGAGTTGGATTTGGACGTTCTATATATGGTTGGAAGCAGAATTTCATAGAGCTTCTAATGGCACCAGTCTCATACCAAAATTCGTCCTGAGTCAACGGGAATCGTCGAAACAAGTTGACGTCCAAAATCTGCCTCGGTGCTGTGACACCATATTTTGGCCTTTGGGCCGTGTATCTTTGTTGAGCCCATTAGGGGTGCGTCCAGAGAGGGGGTCACGCCCCTAACCTCTATTTATCCGTAGCCGCCACCCTCATTAGGGTTTCGGGTTTTGCTTAAGTCATTCTGTCAAGAACAGTTCGCCGCTCGATCGGTTTGTGAGACCCCAACTTGTGAGCTTAATCATTCATACGCAATTTACCGCATTGTGTTTCTTTCTTATTCTTGCTTGTGTCTTTCGATTCTCGAGGCAAGGATTAGCCCTCGTGGCGAGGTCAATCGTGTAGTGCATGGTTGATAACCGGAGGAGAAGTGGGGCTGCGATTGCGGGGTTCTAGTCGTGTTGATTGGAAGCGGATCGTTTGTGTGACATCTCCACCAAATCGATAGTTATCTCCACCGACGGAAGATCGGGAACCCACGTCCCCATTACACTCCGGCTAAGAAGCCTATGGTGCAAGTACGCTAAGGCAAGCTGAACTTCACCACCATGAGCGACATTCCAGAGGGAGCTTCAGTGCTCACGGGTACATTCTCTATCAATGATACTCCTGTTAAGATTTTATTTGATTCTGGATCTACCCACAGTTTCATACGTGAAAACCTATTAGTAAAATGAGTTTGAGGGGATCGCATACCAAATCGGCTTATAAAATTTTCACGCCAAGTGGAAACATCTCTTCTCACCTAGTAACTTTTGGAGTTCCTTTAAAGTTGGAAAGTAAGATTATTCAATCAAATCTAGTAACCATAAAATTGGAAGGAATGGATGTTATCTTAGGTATGGATTGGATGACCCAGCATAAGGTGGTTCTAGATATATCAGATAGGGTTGTAGGGATCAATTCATCTACGGTCGAGCACGCTACCTTGTACCTGCCTTTCAAGGACGGTACCGACTCTTGTGCCTATGTGACCATTATCTCCCCTCTTGATGAAATTCCAGTAGTGTGTGAGTATCCGGATGTCTTTCCGATGAGTTGCCCGGTATGCTTTGCCGGACGGAGATGTTGAGTTTGTTCCAACCGGCATCGCACCCATTTCTAAACGACCTTATCGTATGCTTCCCAAGGAATTAGCCGAACTGAAAAACCAACTCCAGGAGTTGTTAGATAAGGGTTATATTCGTCCAAGCTCTTTTCCTTGGGGTTGTCCCGCTCTCTTTGTCAAAAAGAAGGATGGTAGCTTGAGGCTGTGTGTCGATTACAGACCGCTCAATGCAGTGACCATCAAGAACAAATATCCTCTTCCCCGAATCGATGTTATTTTTGATCAATTGGCTGGAGACAAAGTTTTCTCCAAGATCGATCTTCATTCCGGTTACCACCAAATCAAAATTAGACCTTGTGACATCCCTAAAACTGCTTTCTCCACTCGGTATGGTCTCTACGAATTCTTAGTGATCTCCTTTGGTCTCACGAATGCCCCGGCCTACTTCATGTACCTCATGAACTCCGTGTTTATGACGGAGCTCGACAAATTTGTTGTGGTCTTTATCGATGATATCCTTATCTATTCCAAAAATGAGAAAGAGCATGCCAAACATCTCTGAATTGTCCTTCAGCGTTTGCGAGATCATAAGTTGTATGCTAAGTTCTAAAAATGTGAATTCTGGTTGAAGAGTGTGAAATTCTTGGGGCACACTATTTCCCAAGATGGTACCTCTGTAGATCCGAGCAAAGTCCAAGAGGTGACGGATTGGAAACCACCCAAGTCCGTACACCAGATCCACAGTTTCTTAGGGTTGGCGGGATACTACCGTCGATTCATTCCAGACTTCTCTAGAATCACGAGACCTATGACCGAACTGCTCAAGAAAGGAGTGAAGTTCGTGTGGAGTGAGGCATGTGAGAAAGCCTTCCACACCTTAAGACAACACTTAACTTCAGCCCCAGTGCTAGTGCAACCGGATAATTCCAAACCTTTTGAAGTTTTCTGTGACGCATCAGGCACAGGTCTTGGCTTCGTTCTTATGCAAGAAGGCCGAGTCATTGCCTATGCTTCACAGGCACTTTGACCTCATGAGATCAATTATCCTACCCATGATCTTGAGTTAGCAGCTGTTGTCCACGCTCTCAAAATATGGAGACATTACCTGATGGGTAATCGTTGTAACATCTTCACTGATCATAAGAGTCTCAAATACATCTTTACTCAGTCAGAGTTGAATATGAGGTAACGAAGATGGCTTGAGTTGATTAAGGATTATGACCTAGAAGTGCATTATCACCCTGGAAAAGCGAATGTTGTTGCGGATGCTCTCAGCTGCAAAGTTCACTGCAATCATCTAGAGTTGGAGCCAGTTAGTGACCCATTATGTGAAGAAATGAGAAGAGTCAACTTAGAAGTGGTACAACAAGGAAATCTTTATGCCTTAGCTGCGGAATCCAATCTTTATGATAGAATTGTCACTGCTCAACGCAATGACGAAGACGTACAAATCATCAAACAGAAATTAGCAGAGGGAGATCCCAAGTATACTTGTTTCCAGAAGGATCACCAGGAGGTGATCTGGTTTGGAAAACGCCTTGTGGTTCCTGTCGATCCAGAAATTAAGAAGGTCATCCTTGATGAGGCTCACATGTCCAAATTCTCTATTCATCTCGGCAGTGCCAAGATGTACCAAGATTTGAAATAGAATTTCTAGTGGTCCAACATGAAAGTTGATATAGCCATGTATGTAGCCGAGTGCGATACTTGCCACCGAATGAAAGCAAGCCATTTGAAATCAGCAGGTGTACTCCAACCCCTGTCAATACCCATGTGGAAGTGGGATGACATCAGTATGGACTTCATTGTGGGTTTACCCCTGACAGCTAGAAATAAGGAATTTGGGTGATCGTGGACAGACTCACCAAGACCGCTCATTTTATTGCAGTGCATACCACTTATTCAGTGCAGCAATATGCAGAGTTATACATGGACCAAATAGTTCGTTTGCATGGAATTCCGAAGACTATAATCTCTGATAGAGGAACTCGGTTGTAGCTTGTTTCGGGAGCGAGTTGCATGAGTGCTTAGGGACCAAGCCGATCCGTAGTTCCGGTTATCATCCGCACCGATGGTCGGACGGAAAGGATAAATCAGATTTTGGAAGACATGCTACGAGCAAGCATCTTACACTTTGATAAGAGTTGGGACAAGTGTTTGTCCTTGGCAGAATTCTCGTACAACAATAGTTACCAAGCTAGTTTGAAGATGGCACCGTTCGATGCTCTTTACGGACGAAGATGTCGCACCCTGTTGAACTGGTCGGAAGCTGGAGAAAGGACACTCTTTGGTCCGGATTTAGTTAAGGATGCCGAAGAAGAAGAAGTACAAGTGATAAGGGAGAATTTGAAGATGGCTCAGATGAGGCAAAAGAGTTACCATGTGTTGACGGTGAAAATCCGTCAACCTAGCCTTGAGTTTACCTTCGGTGTTGGCATAAGTTTTATACCTTATCCATTGGTACTAACCCCCGTGGTATAACAAGTTCACTTGTGCATGTCGGTTTTGGAGTTTAGTGTTTATGCAGGGTTTTAGCGTTGAAAGCAAGACTTTCGGGATAAGTTCATCAAGCACCTTGTGACAAGACCTTGAAGCCCCGTACAAGTCATGCAATGAAGCAAACTTGACTCCAAGAAGCCCAGGGACCTAACCCGAGAAGATGACAAACTCCGAGGACCTACCCAGAAAAGTGCCGAATCTTGCGGGACAAGGAGCTACGTCCAACTCGGAGAGAACCGACGACAAGGGCCCACATGCGGATGGGGGAAGGATCTAGAAGACTCGGGAACCGACGCCACGTGAAGGAGGTCGGGAACCGGGCCGGATGGGCCCGGGCCGGTCGGCCCGGGTCGGCCGGCCCGGCCCGATCCGGGGCCCATTTGCCCCCTCCTTTGACCTAGCCGCCAATCGGGCAATTTATAGCCCCGGGGTCGAGTGCCACGCATCGATCAATTCGTCATCGGCCGCCGAGGGAAGAGAAGAGAGGGACACCATCCCGGAGAGGAGAAGGGCGAGCTAGTTGACTAGGGTTACCCTAACCGACGTGGGAACCTTGCAAAGAAGACCACGTCAGAGTTCCCGGAGCTAGAAGCAAGATCAAGGTAGAATCCCGGTGGTGATCTTATTTATGTATCATTATACTAGTTGAATTATCAAGTTGAATACGATTTCTAGCGATCAAGTGTTTCTTCGATGTCTTCGTTTTTCAATCGGCTTTGCTTATTCTAGATCTATTCTCGAGATAGATCACATAGGGTGTTCTTGTAGCCACGGTGGCTAGAGGTGGCCGGATCTTCCGAAAGAACTCGACTTGTCCTTGGACTCGCCCTAGACTACGCATGAATAGGAGTACGTTGTGACAGAACGGAGGCTCTGAAAGGTGGGCGTTTTCGGAGTCGGACGGGAAACCACGATTTAAAGAGGCTTCTAATAAGATTCGATTTGCTACTTCTTCTTTTGCTTGGAACTTCAACAAAAAGCTTAACCCGATCTCTCTAGATCGGTTTATCTACCCTATCTATCTTTGTTACCTCCGGTCTTTAGTAGATTAGATTCGTTTTGTGTTCTTTATCTAGATGCATTAGGGTTTCACTTTACCAAAGATTGAAGTTACTTGGCTTTACTAGATCATCTTTTGCGTCACACATTTGTTCCACGGATTCGATACCTTGGGTTCAGCACTCGAGGGAAGAAGGGTCCCTTGACTATGACGGGAGACTTGTCCGCTTGCAAGTCTAAACGAACTTTGATACAACTATTGACCGTCAACACCATGACAAGGGAACGACACCCCGACACTTTGAAGTGGGAGATTTCGTGTATCTAAAAGTTTTCCCCACCAAAGGTGTGCAAAGGTTCAGTGTCAAAGGAAAGTTAGCTCCACGCTACATTGGACCCTATGAGGTCATAGAAGTATGTGGGCCAGTGGCTTATCGTATCCAATTACCAGAACGGTTTTCCGCGGTCCACAATGTGTTTCATGTGACCCAATTGAAGAAGGGAATGCCTGTGCAAGAAAACGAAGTAATCATGGAAGCTAATGCTTGGATTGAGCCAGATTTCTCGCTCATCGAGCACCCATTAAGAGTATTGGACCAAAAAGAGCGAAAGGCCTGAAGACAAACAGTACGAATGTACAAGATACAATGGAGTCATCACACGGACGAAGAGTCAACTTGGGAGACGGAGGAGTACCTCAACACCAAGTACCCGGGATTCCTGCAATCTCGAAACCGTGAGTTCCCCTTCCCATCTTGTGTTTCTTAAATTGAATCTCGGGACGAGATTCCGCTTAAGGGGGGTAGGCTGTGATGCCCCAAGTTTTTAATTAACCCTAATCGTAGGACAACCCGGCTGACAGTGGTCAAATCACGGTCAACCTGGGTCCTCACCTCGAAAAACTCACCAACCAACTCTAATGACACCTTTGATCTAGTGGACACGCATGTGGGGCCAACCCATGGTCAAAGACTTGGTCAAACCCCACTCAAACCCTAGTAACCCTAGATGTCTTTCGGAACTTTTGCTGCGTTCTCCAAATTCCACCTAAACACTTCAAAATCTACCTTTTTGAAAGTTGTCCAGCTTGTTGAGGGACACAACTTTCATGTAGATTGGCATTTCAAATTTTGAGTGGAAAAGCATGAAAAACTTGCTCAAAGGTCAGTATTTCCTATTCATGGCAATTGAGTGACATTCAAAGTTGGCAAACCTTTCTTGCAAAATCTATTGGGAAAAACCCAATATAGCCTTTTTGAAAGTGGTAGAGGGTAGCTAGATCTACAACTTTCGTATTCATCGGTTGGTAAAGTTCTATTTAAAATTTTGGAGATATTTGAGTTCAAACAGGGAGCCGGCAAAACTTTTGGGCATGGGCGCCGCCGCGCCACGACATCGTGCACGCCATACGCCGTGCACCGCGCCCGCGCGCCGACCGTCCTTGGCGTCCGTGCCGCGCGTGACCCGAGGCCCCACCGACCGAGGCCGCCGCGTCTTTAGGCGTCCACGCCCCGATGCGCCTCGGGGGTCGGCCGCGCGCGTGTCGCCTCGTCGTCGTGCCGCACGCGCGCGCGCGCACCGGCGGGACCGCTGGTCCGACCCGCGCGCCGCCGTACGTGCGTCGGTCGAAACACTGCCGTACCACGGCGGTATCTTCGTCGTCAGCACGCCGTCACCTCCGAGCACCTATTTAAGGTCGCTGCATGTCCTTGTGTGCGCCATGCCGAGCCACCCCACCCTTGCCGCGCCGCTCACCATGGACGCCGTCGCCGCCGAGCACTAGTGCGTGCCGTCCTAGCCACCAAATCGTTTGGGCGCCGTCCATAGAACCCCTGGTGCCCCTAGCATCGCGTGTGGTCCACCCCGTGCGTTGCCCTCGCCGGAGTTGCGGACACCACGGCCATCTCCGCCAGTCACCACCGTGCACCGCCGTGGGGTGCCTCCCCGTCCAAGTTCTGAGCGCCAATGGTCCCTTGGTGAGCTTGCTCTCCTCCCCGTGCCCCCCGCCCGCCGGAGCGCCGCCGACCTCGCCGGAATCGGCTGAGCCGCCGCCCCCATGGCCGGGGACCCAATTGCTTGGTCTCGTTTCTTTGTAGGGACTTATGTGCAAGACAAGGGCCTGGTTGTAATGTTTTAAATCTTCCTAAGGGTCCCGGTGCAAAACACATCTTCAATAGTATAAGCCTTATTGCTGAAACTTGTAAAATCTCTGGAAAATTGTAGAAAAGTCAGAAAATGCAAACTCAATTTTGTTGGATTTGCTGTGAAGAATACAACAACTTTTGTTATACTCACGTGGTCTGTTTCTTGATATTTTTAGCATGAAAAATAGAAATGTGAAAAACCTAGATCTGCAATATCTTAAAATCCATAGGTCCTCTGTATCCAATTTTTGGTTATGTTGTGTGCGATGTTATGACTAGGTCATGTGCCAAAAATTGCACAAAGTTATGATGTAAATCTTTTTATATAAATTGTTGTCCATTTATGCAGATTCTGCCTAGATGATTTTTGTAGCTAAAAATATTTATGTTTTTGTGCCCAACTTGTGCATGCTGTTTTGTTATGCCAAGATACACCTCTGGTGATTTAATCACAATGTTTCATTGATCAGAAGTATTTATTATTAATATTTGCATGTTTTCCTTTGTAATTTAATAAAGCAAGATCAGTAGTGATTCTAAGTGTACTTGCTGGTTTTCTAGGATGGTTTAGGACTAGAGGGCATGTATGAGAAAATTTGGAGCATTTTTATGCTTATTTATTTTTGTATGCATTTAACTTGAATTGCTAAGCTAGCTTTTGTTATTTTCAAAGTTATTATTTTCCTAGCTTTTCTAGCATGGCAAGTGTGTTCAGTGGCTTAGTATAGAAGTTATGATGCTTAAGAAACCCTCCATTGAACTTTTAATGATTTATTGTTAAATAAAAGCTTGGAGGCCTTTTATAGATTAATGTTTGGATTAAATTAGGAAAATGTCTTTTACCTTCTTTTTCCCTTTTTGTGAAATGTTGTAAAACTTAATTAAGGGCTAAGAACACACCCTTGCTGTTGAAGAATTAATTTGGAAATAATTATCTTTGTACACACCTTTGCTAGGGAAGGTGAAGTATTAAATCCTCACATGGAATAACAATTATGAAAGGAAACATTAATTAAGTGTTTAATTAAAAGAATAAAACACATATCAATAATAATTTTCATGAAAAGGAAATTAATAATTAATTATTTGTTAAGGTGAATATGGCCAACAAGAGTTGGATAAGATAAATAATCTATCACATCACCTGAACCCTGCATTGCATTCCGTGTAGATCTTCCTGACGGTGACTACTCGCTCGTCCCGGAAGCCGAGGAAGGAGAAGCGGAAGCTGCCCTGCAGTACGTGGAAGTACTCGATGACACCGAGGGTGCTCAGGCTAACTTAGCTGACGAAGGCAAGCCCCGGTGCATTTAACTTAGTGTTTCAAAATTTAATATACAATTATCTATGGATGCGTGTGCATTTAAGTTCAGGAGTTGTATGGAACCTTAGATGCATGATCCCTAGGTACCGGTGTCCTTACTAGTATGATAGGTAGATAGCTGCTAAGCTATAGGACCGTTACAAGTCGGGTGATGATGTCACTCGCGAGAATAGGTTCCTAGATAGGAATCATAAGATCTCCTTAAATGGATTGTGTTGACGGTTAATAGTTGTATCAAAGTTCGTTTAGACTTGCAAGCGGACAAGTCTCCCGTCGTAGTCAAGGAACTCTTCTTCCCTCGAGTGGTGAACCCAAGGTATCGAATCCGTGGAACAATGTGCAACGCAAGGATTCAATCTAGTAAAGCAAGGTAAGCTATCTTATGAAGAAGCAAGTTGCATCTAATCTACTAACTCATAAAGAAAACGAATCTAATCTAATCTACTAAAGAGGTAGCAAGAGAAAGCAAGAGATAACCGATCTAGAGAGTCTAGATCATGCTTATGTTGTAGCTCCAAACAAGATAGATGAAGATAGAAAAGCGAATCTCATTAAAAGCATCTTTAAATTGTGGCCTTCCATCCGACTCCGAAAACGCCCGCCTTTCGGAACTCCGGCTTCGTCACAACATATCCCTACTCATGCGGGTAGTCTAGGGCGAGTTCAATAAGAACAAGTTGAAATCACTTGGCCGGTCCGGTATGCACCTCTAGCCACCGCGGCTACAAGAGCACCCTAGGTAATCTAGCTATAGACTAGATCGTAGAAGAAGCAAAACCAAGAAGAAAACAAAATCATCGAGAAGGCACTTGATCGCTAGAAATCGGATTCACTTAAAGACTTCACCATGAATGATTACATGAACAAGATCACCATCGGGATCCTACCTCGATCTTGATCCTTGCTGCGGAGCTCCGATGTGGTCTTCCATGCAAGGTTCCCACGTCGGCTAGGGAGACCCCAGACAACTAGCACGACCCTCATCTCCGAGATGGTGTCCCTCAAGCTTCTCTGCTCCTCGGTGGCGGATGACGAATTGGATGATGCGTGGCTCTCGGTCGTGGGGTTATAAATATCCCGAGATGCAACTAAGTCAAAGGGGAGGCCGATTGGGCACCGCAACAGGCCGGGGCCGGCCGGCTCGGGCCGACCGACTCGGGGCCCATTCCGGCCCGGTCCGTGGCCTCCTTCGTCCGGTATTGCTTCCCGAGTCTTCTAGATCCTCTCCCCTTTTGCATGTGGGCCCTTGTCGTCGGTTTCTCTCCGAATTGGACGAAGCTCCTTGTCTTGCAAGATTCAAGCACTTCTCCGGCTAGGTCCTCGTAGTTTGTCATCTTCTCGGGCTTGGTCCTTGGGCTCTTGGAGTCATGTTCACTTCATTGCTTGACTTGTACCGGCTTCAAGGTCTTGTCATGAGGTGCTTAATGAACTTATCCCGGATGTCTTGCTTTCAACGTTAAAACCCCGCGTAAACACTTAACTCCAAAACCGACATGCACAAGTGAACTTGTTATACCACGGGGGTTAGTACCAATGGATAAGATACAAAAGTCATGCCAACACCGAAGGTAAACTCATGGCTAGGTTGACGGATTTTCACCGTCACCGCATTTCTCACGTGGTAAGAGCATGGGATGTGGACTCCGGTCCAATGGCTATCGTGGGTTAAGTGTTTGAACGTACTAAGCACTTGTCGGGAATGAGACCGGTAAGCCTAGTACCTTAATGAGGCGGCAAGGGATCTTGCTATTACTCATCTTGGGATGCGTCTCACGGCTAGCTACCGGTGGTGTATGGTGAGTCCGGGTGCCTCGCGTGGTATGCCGGGTAGCCTGCACCAAAGATTGTGAGATTCGATCCCAACCCAAAGAGTTTTGGGAACCGCTTGGTGGTTGTCCTCGCGGGGGCATTCCACAGTGTGTTTAGGTCTACCTTGCAAGGTTTGAATCAATCGATTGTCGGACTCTCACCATTATCTGAGACTACTTACTCCACTAGCCATGAGATCCCTAATGATGGAAGTTGATGAATATCATGCTTGATAAATTGTATGGTACAACCTTATCTGTACTAGATGGCCAATTTTAGTAAAGCTTAAACCCACTAGAACTTGTGCTAAAATCTTGAAAGTAAGGACATACTCTTTGTTACTTTTCAGCAAAAGAAACCCAGTGGCCAAAAAGCCTTTCATGTCTAGAGTTGGTGAAGTAGTTATCACCGACGGGTAAGTCTTGCTGAGTATTAGTATACTCAGCCTTGCTATAATCTATTGACCCAGGTAATGCTTTTGGTGATGTGTGGCCCGGAGAGATCCCGCCCGGCTGGGAGCTGGAGTGGGTGGAGGATGACGACTGAAGGCATCATGGCTGGCCTTCCATGGTGTGCTCGCTTCCGTTAGCTTAAATTCCGCTGTTTCAAAAACTCTGAACTACGTCGTTATGACAAAAACTTCAGTTTGTAATAATTAAACCCTTCAGGGTAAATTTCGGATGTTATTTATGTTGTATCTCTGGACTCGCCTTCACATGAATTTTTAATGCATATATGTCGATCCTTGTTGCTATATAAGTGATTTACCGGGCGTTAACTCAGCGACTAACGACAGGATGATACTTTATTACTGCTTAATGACCAAAGTGGATTGGTTTAGGTGGTAGTAAGGTATTTTCCTGGGTGGGTTGTCACACTTGGTATAGCTGACCTCGATACGCTCGGGAGCTTGGCTTTGCCAATTTAAGGGTCGTGAAACCTGAGGGACTTAATTAACTTTTGTGCGTTCACCCTTTAAATGCCATTTACTTATTATGCGCATTCTTAAGTCGTGTAGTTGCGAGACCTTGGGTCCAAGGCCCCCACGCTGAGCCGTGCAGTCGATAAGCCGTTCCTCCACTGAGTTGGGTTAGCGGAGGGGACATGTTTTGCCGCTTCATAGCATTTGAGTTCACATAATTTGCGCCTGGAACGATGAGGGGAATGCTTTCTCAAACAAAACACATTGCAAGCATGTCTTAGGCCCAGGCCAAATTTTCATCATATTTGTGCAGATTAATACACCGTCTTTGCATCTACTTTGTTTCACAGGGCCAGCTCCTTGTCCAACGTCCGCAGTACTTCTGGCCTTTGGACGTGTCTCACCTCTAGACATGTCTCTTGTTGCCTAGCAGACCTCTCTGGTTCGCAGCGGGAGGCGATTTGGTGCTTCCACGACTCATCCAACTTCCACACTCGGGGGCTCATCGCCCTCTCAAGGTCAGAAGACCTTCCCGCGACTCTGTCATCGTCCTCTTTAGGCCTACAGACCTCCCTGGCGGCTCCGCCGTCACTAGCTTTAGGTCACTAGACCTTCTCGCGACTCCATCGTCGTCCACTTCAGGTCGCCAGACCTCCCGACGTCTCCGTCATCGTCCATTTCAGCAGAAGGTTGTAGGTTCTTTTTCTCTTCTGGAGCATCAAACCGATCATTCTGGTCGCTTTACTGCTCAGGGGCTACTACACGAGTGCATCTTATGACGCCCTCTTCTTCTACGTTACATCGACCTACTGGAAGCCTACTTCCATTACTCCTCTTCTTAACCTAACAACGGTTGGTGTTGCGACCTTCCTGAAGGTCGCAGAAGCTCCTTTGTGCCGCCCGATCCAAGTCGGGTCGGTGGTTCTTCGAGATTGGTGTCTCGTCTTCACTTCGACCCCCTAGACCTACACTACGAAGCTCTATGTTTGACTTTGTACACACATTGGAGGGGTTTGTCTTTTTTGGATCCCCATGCACCCTACGCGACCTCAGCGGTGGTGCCATGCCTTCACTTCACTTCGACATGACCTCATCTCGACCGCTACACCTACATGTCGATCAGGGGCTTGAGAGACAAGGGTACCCATGGGTCCGCACCGACGAGGGTCTCAACCGTCCCTAACAGGTGGACCTGACCTACTAGAAGACCTGTTGACCTGTTAGTGGGCCCTGCCCGACCTGACATGTGGGCCCAAGGACATGAAGACAGCTTGGAGTACAAGAAAAGATAGACCAGCTCGGATAAGCTTTCCCTGTTGTAACCGACTAGGATAGATGGAAACTAACTTGTAGCCCAAGATCGTCGGCCAATATAAGGCGGCCTGGGGCGCCCTCCTTAGGGGCAGATGACTCTCGCTAATTTCACCACCAAATTGGACATAGGGTTTTACTATCCTGAGGCCCGAACCAGTATAAACCCTCGTATCCCCCGTGTCTCGCCAAGTTTCGTGTGCATCCCGTGCATAACCATCTATGCTCTTAGTTCCCGACCCCCTCCATTAACCTACAAACTGCTTGGGTAGCCCCCTAGCAGATCTATCCAAGTCTCACCCCTGACAGTCAGACCGATCAAGGCAGAGTTAGTCCTACAACCTTACTTTTCACTCCAACACTTCACTAAAGAGATGAAGTGGCTCAGGTTAGATTAGAAGGGACTATTAGCACACTCTAAGGCTGTCAAGGCTATTTCTCACAAATGTTTTCTAAGATAAATTTTGACTTTGTTATTAAGCTAATTTTGTATCCCTTTTGATACTACAACGTTCCTATACTCAAGGATAAATAAAAATACCATGTCAACTTGTTCAGTTTCAGCAGTCAGTGTAGCTTGGCAGCGGGCAACGGTCTGACCGGTGGTCGACACCAGTCTGACCGGTTCCTATGGCTGAGAGAGCAGCCTTTAATAAATTCAAAATCTTATCTTGTGTGGACTTGAGAACTTTTAATGTGTTCTACTATGTGTGTTGAACCCATTTATATATCTTAAGTGACATTGTGTTAGTTTGTGGTGCATATGTTGGATGATTGTTGTTTCAGTGTGTTGACCGGCCTTAGGGATGGCAATGGGTCGGGTTCGGATCGGGTGGAGTGTCTGGGCACCCAAAACCGAAACCCGAACTTAAAACCCGAAACCGACTCAAACACTGATTCGGGTGAAAATTCGTGCCCAAAACCAAACCCGCGGATAACCGAAACCCGTTTGGATACCGGAAACCCGCTTCGTTTGGCAACATATGAAGAGCAATCAAGACTTTTATAAACATATGCACATATATATACATATTCACATGTATAAATATGAGGCAACAAAATAGTAAATAATTCATGACTCAACTTAAAATAGTATATAAGTAGAAAAGTATTATTAGTATATAATAAAACATGAATTTTAATTCATAATGACTTATTTCGGTTATCCATTGGATATCCACGGGTGAAAACCAGACTCCGAAACCGAACCCGATAGGTTTCGGAGCTCCGAACCCGAAAACTCGTGGGCGAAAAATCCAAACCAAACCCAAACCCGCTAGACCCGAAACCACCCCATTGCCATCCTTAATCGGCCTTGACCGGTCTAATCGGTCAGGGTGTGCTTAACTTGTCATATGCATCACGTGTTTTTATTTGTTCACACACTTGTTGCACTCCAGTGATTCTAAGATATATGGGGGAGCTCTCATATTTCTTCTTTTAAATTATGTTTTTGGCACTTGAGGTCAAATTTTGAAATTTCATTCAAAATACAAATTAAGGGGGCCTCTAAATATGCTTTAATGCTTAATTGAAAGCTTTAATCAAGTTGTCATCAATCACCAAAAAGAGGGAGATTGAAAGTGCATCAAGCCCCTAAGTGAATTTTGGTGAATTGAATGACAAAGCGATTAAAGGTCTAACTTGTTTGTTTAAGAATGTGAGCAAGTTTTAACTCAAACATTCACGAGATATTGTTGTCACGGTTATGAGAATGAATATGGTATGGCTCACATCAAACAAAGCAAATAAGTGTATGAGCATGTGTGCTAATATTGGTAAATAATAAACTAAATTGAACAAAATGTTGGAGTTTGTTTTAAGATTGATTCACAAAGTCTCCAATACATATGATAGCTTCGGTACAAATGAAAGAGATCTTTTTGTGAGAAATGATTATTTGCACCAAAGGACGTTGCAATGTTTCATATGGATACTTTAAGAAACATGTTGATATTTCTAAGATAATGGTTCTACAATTGGAAACTTGTAAGTCACGGTCATAAGAAATAATGTTTCAAAATAATCGATGCAAGGCTTCATGTGGTAATTGAAAAAGGATACAAGAATGAGTATATATTTGATCATCCTCAATTGGAAGCTTGTTGTTGGGTATTTTAGCGTCACACGAATAAATCCGCAAGTGCACGTATATTGTTGTAGCTTTCACCTCAGATTATTTCAAGGATATCGAATCCAAGGGAACGTGTGTGCGCTAACTTCATACAGTCGGTCCAAGGAAACACTCAGATAAGAGGCAAAGATAGAAAGGATTCCTAAAGATAGCACTATAGATGAGATTAAAGGTCGACCTCTAGATAGAACTTGGCTCAGGGTACTGATAGCCCTAACTTAACAGGCGACTCCGGTACACGGATCTATGTGGAAGGAGCTCTGACTATATCCAGTTGCGGAGGATCAACGAGGGCCAGATTGGCTGTCAACACCTCCTCGACTGCCTCTACCTAACCTTGGGATAAGCCGAACAGATGATAACCGGTAGCATGCCACAACGTCCACGTTGTGGTTACTGCCATAGCCAATGGACTACGACACTCTATACTAATAGAACTACGACCACGCAAGAGAACTGATCTCACTCACTATAGGTACTACTAGCTTATACTAAAGGCATACGAGAGAGCAATTGGTCCCGTACTATGCTTCCAACGTATATGAATGACTTGCAGCAGACAAACGCATAAACCCCAGGATCTAGCACTAGCAGAGGAAAAAGGCTACTCATGCAACCTAGCATAAACTATTAGAAAGGAATCATGAACACACTTTATTCTGATCAGAGCATGCAAGCATCCACTTTATTCTAATAAACTAATCATACAAATGGGATACAAACTTGTGCACCTAATCAACTAGATCGAGGAGGCGTGTTCATGAAGAACACGCACCTCTAAATGATGAACAAATGAAGAACACAAGAACATATCACTTGCACTTTAGTCTAAATAGAAAATGGAGAGATACATACTTTACTCTAATTGAAGAAGAAACATCCATAGAGATACAACTCTCTCTCTCTCACTCTCCTATTCTCTAATCTACCAAGGAGAGGCCTCCCTTTTAAAGGGAACCTCTCATCCTTGGGTGAGATGGTATGTCCTTATACTTACCCCTCCAACTTCTATTTATAGAGGCTAGACAACTTCGTGAGGGCACCCCAAGCCCCCCGGGAATGCCCTTAGGATCCACTGAGGAGACGCCACGTGGAAGATGGGGGCGAACCTCCTCAAGGTGGGGTCGGTCGACCTATGGGGTCGGCCGATCCCGGTTCGGCTCCGTTCGCTCCGCCTTTCGTCTGGGTGACTGCCAGGTGGGTCCCAATGTGAGTATGGGGGTGTTTGCAGTGTTTCTAGCCCATTTCTGTGGGGAAGTGGGCCCTTGGATCCGTGTACTAGCTCCTGATTAGTCAAAGGTCTGTTTCCTTGGATTGATGAGGTGTCATGGACACATGTGAAGGACGGATTAGGCAAACCATAGAGGGGGGAGAGAATGGGCGCTAAAATTCTTCTTGAAGAAGATGGAAACTCTAACAACATGAACACGTGAGGACCGGAGCGTCCGAGGACTGGTGGATGGTCGCTCCTGGCTATGATGAGTGATTGACAATGTGGTGTGGACTGACTGTTGGCCGAGTATTGCAGGTGCAGTTTGCGACTTGACTTGCGTTGGTGCAGGTGAAAAGTGGGCGCGAAAGGTCTATGCCTTGCGGGGCCTCCGAGGAGTGGATAGACAAGTAGGCCTGACTCGAGGGACCCGGTGGCCAGCGGGGTCGAGTGCGGGCTGCATGGTGGCAAGAAAAGCAAGACGAAGTTGTCAACCGGAGTCGGTGCAGGGTAGCGGCTCACGACCGGAGTCTGCACGCAGGGTTTCCGGCATTTCACAAGACAACCGTCGGGTTACTTGGTTGAGCCACAAAACCAAGACCGGAGGCTCGACGGGCGGAGACGGGATCCGGCGCGCCGAGAAGCTTCGATGCGGCGGACGCGTGGCGGAATCGTAGGGCTTGCGTCGGGGGGACGCGGTCCGTGGCAACAAGATGATCGTGCGATGAAGAGGAGTGCTACATGACCTATTTGCCCCCGAGGGGTTGTATCACAACTTAAGTGCAAGGGGTAGTGTGGTCTTTTGCCCGGCCCGAGGGGACTCATATATATTAGCTCTAGGGTTTTGTAACACCCTAATTATACTAAAAATATGGCTTTATTAAAATTTGCTAGAAACCTTTTTATTGCTTAAGGAATATAAGGTCGCTTTATTTATTTTTAGGCATTTAAAACTTTTCTAAAATAAAATTAATGAAATATAGGAATTAACTGTGGCATTCATACCGGTGCATTTCTTTTGTTTGTCGGAATTCAAATTCAAAATTTGGATTCTATTTGTTTGAGCCCTTTTTAATTCCTAAGCCTTTTTCCCTCCCTACCCTATTCCTCCTTCACCTTGACCCAAGACTCTAAGTAGCCCAGGCAGCCCCCGTTTTCTTTTTCTCTTTTAACCCGGCCCCCGCTCACGCCGCGGCCTAGCACCACGCAGCCCCCGCCGGCGTGCGCGTGCCGCAACCCGGCCGGCCCGGCGGCCGCCGCGCCGCTCCCCGCCTCCGCCGGTGGTCGCCGACCGCCGGGCCCCACTTGTCATCCCCGCCAACGCGTCGTGCCCGCGCGGGGACTCGGCCTCGCCGTGCGCGCCGCCGCCGAGTCCGACTCGCGCACGTGTGGCTTCCCTTGGCCCGCACGTCGAGGACCGGGCCACCCCCGGCTATTTAAAGCCGCCAACGCCCCGGACCTCCCCCGTAGCCGCCGCCCTTGCTTCCTCCGTGAGCCGCCGAACCCTAACTCGAGCTTTCCGCCGCCGTCGTCGGTTTCCCGCCGTCGCCGCAAAGCATCGTCGCCGTGAAGCAACCCAGGAGCCGCGCAAGGAGGTGAGGAGCATCCCGGCGTTGCTTGTGGTCGTCCACGTGCTTCGCTCCGTCCGCGTAGCTCGCCGGAGTTCACCGTCGCACCGAACCCGCGCCGCCGCGTCGACCGGCCGCCTCGCCGCCTCTCCGCCGTAGCCGCCGCCCCCCGCGCCGGCTTCGCCGGCTCGTGCGCTTCACGTAGATGCAATCCGCGTCTCAAACCGAGCCCCGGAGCCCTAGATCGAGTTCGCCGGCGAGCCCCCGCCGCCGCCGGCCGCCGTCGGCCGTCGCCCTCCGCCCGCGCGGCCCGCACGCACGCGTCCTGCGCCGTCGGATCAAGATCCGACGCACCGGTTCGACCCTACCGCCCTCTTAACCCGCACGCATCCGCAGCCGCTGGATCTAGATCCAACGGATCTAGATCAAGCCGACCCGGGTCAATACCGGTCAACCCGGCCTGTTCCCGTAATTTTGCAAGAAAACCCCTGAGCTTTTTGGTTTTCACAAAAATACCCTTCCACCTTAGAAGTTTCTTTACAGTTTAGTCCTTTTTCTTTATTTTAGCCCAGAACCTTTTCAAATCTTTGCGGTTTAGTCCCTACACCTTCCCTAAGCCATAACTTGGTCGTTTTAGCGTTCGTCTCGAAGCATAGATTAGTTTTATGCTACCGTTTAGATCTGTTTGGTGATTGTTTCTTATTTATCCTTATTGTATGCTTGTATGTGATGATTGTGGACCATAGAGAGCGATTCGTTCGAGGGATTTGAAGATCCGGTCGTGCGAGAGTTTGAGCAACAAGGCTTTGTTGAAGGCAAGTATTCCTTGATGCATACCCGCTTGTCCTACATAACATGCATTTAAATTCATTGTCTTTACTTTTCCGCTTGCATTAACTTGATGGGAACCTATTAAGGATTATGCCTAGTCTTTTACTACCTTTACCTTGATACCGGGTTTATCAAATTAATCTTGTGGTAGCTATTGCTTAGCATGCTCAAGCTCGGGAATTGGTATTAATCAAACTTGGTTACTTTTACTATTCTATGTCCCGTTTATGATCTTTACTTTACAAGACCACTTTAATATGATAATCGGAACATGGAGAACCACCTAGGAAAACAAGACAACCACAAGAACTAATGGGCAATGGTCTTGGTCGAATAATTAGGAACTTTAGCTTGGGATGGTCTTACCGATAAGGACAAGGGATCGGCCGTACCGTGGGGTATAGACTCGCTCTAGCGGGGGGTTGGGTGAGTTATTCTTTTTATGGTGGGGTATCGACCGCTAGGGGACTTTATACCTTGCTAATCGATCCGGACCTTATGGGTCATAACTTGCTAGGGGACCTTTGTAAACGCCATGTAGCGTCCCTATGCAATAACACCTCGGTAGTGTGGTATGGTGCCTTGCAAACACCGCATGGTTGGGTCTAAAGTTCTTTGGAGCTTTTACGCCGCTTGTGGGTAAAGATGTACAACCTCTACGGAGTGTTAAACTAATCGATTAGCCGTGCTCACGGTCAAGAGCGGCCTGGACACTCACATGATTAAATTATGGAACTTTAATGTTTAATTGCTGTTTTGTTCTTTATTTATGGTGCTTATATATTGTTAATTGGGGTTGGTATGAACTTACATCTTTTAGTAATCAGGTTGCTAATAAAACTTGATCCACTAAAATGCTTAATTGCTTGAACCTTAGTCATCCACCATATGGCCTTGCATGTTATGTTGTTCTCTCTTGCTGAGTACGTCATGTGCTCACGCTTGTTTATTTTCTTGCATCTACAATGCCCGGATTTGCTTCGCTCGGACCGGGAGAATTTTGAAGATGTTCCAGGAGATTTCCGGGAGTTCTAGGTGTCCGTAGTCTTCGTTAGCCGCCCGTGGAGGCATTTTGTCCATTGCGAGAACTCGTTGTTTAAGATTCGTTTAAGACTATGGTTTGTAATAACTCTTTAATCGTGTGGCATCGTTTTTGGTAAGCATTATGTCTAAGCGTGTGTGTAACTTGATCCGGCGCACACGTGATCAATGCATTTGGTTTTGCCTTTAAAACTCGGGTGTGACGGGTTTCCGTGCAAACCATCCTTCTCCGGGATCGCTTCTCATTTCCTTGCTCTATAGGGTTAGATTTTTCCTCCGTTTGTAAAGAATCTAACCTACGAGTGAATGGAAGCTATCATGGTTGCGTCGATTCCCGGTTTGTAGCTCGTTGGATTTTCGTGTCTTTTTCGAGTTATTTTCATCGGTTTTTCGTGTGTAGCTTGTTCCTTCGATTCTAAGGTGTTTGGGCTCGGATTTGTTGGTGGGAATCATGGATAGTTGCTTCGTGCATCTTTGTGCTTGATCTTTATCCCCCAAACTCCGAGTTCGGTCTCCGGTTGAAGGATTTCGGTTGGAAACCTAGCTTTGTTCTTGAGTTCGGTAGAATCTTGATTCCTCTTGATTCAGTGGGTTTGAGGCTACAAATTCGTAAGCATAGCATCTCCTAGAGGCGCTTCACCTTCACCTATGATTTGGTAGCAATCACTTGGTTGATTCGGGGGATCGGGTAGTGGGAAGGAGGAGTTGACCTTCAAGAGGTCGGGTTCGGGCTGTTGTCTGCGCTCCACGCGGACGCTCCGCACGCCCCTGGCGGACGGTCCACGAGGTGGCTTTCAGCCAGCAGTTCGTCATGTTCTTCGCGTGTTCTTGCGTGCGTTTCGTTCGATCATTTTTGCTGGTGGATTTTTGTTGCACGAAGTTCGCGGACGGTCCGTACTAGAGTGTCGGACGGTCCGTGTCGGGGCGGACGGTCCGCGGGCCCATCGCGGACGGTCCGTTATTGAGGTGCGGTGGTGGAGGTTCGGGGGTTGTTTTCGAACGGTCCGTCGCAGCCTCGCGGACGGTCCGCCTAGGCCTCGCGGACGGTCCGCTCGGTGTCCGCGGACGGTCCGCCTGTGCCTTGCGGACGGTCCGCCGGTGCTCGCGGATAGTCCGCCCGGTCCGATCTTTGTCTTTGCCAAGCCTTTCGCTCTTTGAGTTTCGCTTTCACTTCGGGATCGTTTGGGGTTGCTCCTAAGGTTGGTAGGTCCACTGTGACTACGCTACCTTGGCAAACCCATGTGGGAATCCTTGGTTGTGAATTCGAGGCATAGGCCGAGTTCTCTCTTTGGAGAAGAATTTTTATCGGCTCCCATTCACTCCCCCCTCTCTGGTCGCCTAATCGGTCCTTCAACACGGCAACCAAGCACGTCTCTAACTCAAACACCCAAGTTGGTCAAGACCACGTAACCACTGGAGTGCTAGGGGTCCAAGGAACCAACACACAACCTTCCGAACCAAAACACACAAACAAGCACAACAGGAAAATTGAGCAGCTGCTATCTGCGCCACACTAGTCAGACCGATTGCTTTTGCCGGTCAAACCGATGGCACCGGTCGGACCGGTGGTCTCTGCTGGTCAGGCCAGTAGCCTCAGTGACTCCTCTAGGCCCTGAAACAAAAACCACCACCAAAACACAACCTGCCAGGAAGGAAAACCCCTCACCAAGCCTAGCAAAACAACTCCAAACAAGCTAAGAACTGAACAGTAGGACCACGGGACAAAACCACACGAACACAGCAGCTCCCTGAGACAAAACCCACCAGGGGCTCGCACCGGTCAGACCGGTCACGTCTGGGCAGCTCGGGATGAACAGCGCCCGCGGGTCAACTCCCTCAAACCCAACTCCCGATCTCCGATTCGCTCCACGGATTCGCACAAGACTTTGGGGATAGTAGGAACACCTCATGGGCACTCCGTAGCCAAGATATGGTCCAACAAAACTCGTTGAATCAAGAGGAATCGAAGGATTTTCGCCAAGAACACCACAAGCCCTAGGGTAACGAAAACCCCAAAATTGAGCCCCTTTACTCACGGATTTGGGAGGGGAATCAAAGGGAAAAAACCACGAGGGGTATACATCCCCTGTCAAATCCCAAAGAGAAAGATCTCAAAACCGCCACAAGAAATTCGCCAAGAAAAGCCTTCGAAGATCACCAAAAAGAAAAAACGGGAGAAACACGACCAAGCCTTGAGGAACCACAATGAATCATCTATACATACCATGAAGGTTCATACAAGGTCTAGCTTGTCACCTGATCATCTTTCCCTCTCACAAGATCTCACCATGAAGCTCTCAAGGTAGTCTTATGAAAATCCTAAAGAGAAAATAGGAAGTGAAAAATAGGAAAATAAAATGAGTTAGGGTTCCAAGAGATGGATGTCATCCTCTCACCACTTGGGTTATATGGAGGCAGCCGAAAGACTTAAATACCCTTACTAGCTAACTAGGGATACATGCCCCTTAAGGGCGAATTTGGAAGTCTTTGTCTTTACACCATCGGACGGATGCCCAGCGACCGCAAACTTTCTTAGCCTCGACGCAAGCCTTGCGATCCCGACGTGTGTCCTCCGTTTCGAAGATTTCGGACCGAGTCGTCGTAGACCGCCGCACCTCACCGATCGGATCGGTCGGACCCACCGGTTGGGCGGTCTGATGCTGATGCACCTCCATCTTTGATTCTTCGGTCTTGGCTTTGTGGATCAGCCAAGGAACCAGTGGTTTTCTGGTGAACCACCGGAAACCCTGCGAACTTGGCGTAGCCTCCGCCAATCACCACTCATGACTCGGCTCCCACGTAGTCCCGGTACGACCTTGGCTTTGAGGCTCAACCAAGAAACAGTCCATGACTTCATCTTGCCGTTCTTGCCACCATGCGGCCCGCACTTGACCCCGCTGGCCACCGGGTCCCTCGAACCAAGCCTACTTGTCTTCTCCACACCTAGAGGCCTCACCGACAATGACCTTTCACGCTTATTCTTCACCTGCACCAACACTAGTCAAGCCGGAACCAGCACCTGCAATACTTAGCCAAGAATCAGTCCACACCACGTTGTCAATCACTCATCACACCAGGAAGCGACCATCCACCGGTCCTCAAACCACACATGGCTCTCAATTTCCCCCTTGATGAGTGCATTGACAACACATACGATTGGTAACCAAGGAGAAAAGAAAAAGAAAAGAAACAACTAAAAGAAACTCTAACAAGCGATCGAAAGCCAAAGAAAGGCAAAGAGCAAGATCACTTGAAGAAGACAAGTCTCAAACCCCTTAGGCAAGGGCAATGGCTCGACACATCTGAGACAAAACCATGCTCAGGCAAAGAGCACAAAACCTCAATCCAAAGCTCGAAAAACACAAAGAGCTCCCCCTAAACCAATGCAACACCCTCTGGACGAATGCATGCGAACCACTTCACAAAACAGAGCAGCTGCAATAGCTCAGCTCTGACCGGTCAGACCGGTCAACACCATCGGTAATACCGGTGCCCAACATATGAACAGGGCCAGCACTCTGACCGGTCAGACAGGTGACCTCAATTGGTCAGACAGGTGCACAACAGAGCCCAGAAAAAAGCTTGAAACCACCTGAAAACCTTCTAGATGCATCCAGTAGGCCAAAACATGCTCAAACTTCTCCCCCTTATTGACAATGCATGAATCAAGCAAAAAAATGCAAAAAAATGCAACCTAGAGCTTCTCAAATAGACAAAATTCAACATAGGATGCTACACATGTCCAAATGAGCAACTTAGATACTATATAGCTTCGTAATAACATCAACTACAAGATCACCAAGTTTCACAACCATTTGGCGAAGCTAAGATAGAATTGAGCAATTTTGCGAAAATTCACCCTCTCATGAGCAAAGTCCTAAACATGAGCAAAACATGTCAAAATGGCAAAGCCACACAAACTTTATGTCAGGACAACCATTCTAACCATAAGACCATCATAAACACCCACAAGCACCTCATGTCATGTCAAAGCCACCAAGCCATGTGCCTACTTCTATATATGAGACTTCTCATTAGTAGGCATCATGCAATGGTTTAGCACCCAAAGCAAATTAAAATTAGCACATATGACATGGGAGCACATTTTCCAAGCAATTTACATTTCATTTTCAGATTTGAAATTGGTACATGAAATGTCTTTGCGACAAAAAGGAACTTATGCCCCTCCACAAGATCAAGCATGGGGGCATGGCAAATGAGCCTTTGGCCTCATATGATCAAAATAAGCTATCCAACCACAAAGTAAGCATAGCCAAGCCACTACAACATGTCACGATCATATAAAGGCATTTACTCACAAGAGAGCATACATGTGACTTTTTTGAAAAATATAGCCATCAACCATGGATATAAACCAAGATCATCAAGAGCTAAGCCAAACTAACCATAGCATACCAAACTAGCTCACAAGGACATATATATCATACCATGGTGAACAATATATATAGGAGAAGCTTTTCCTAAACAATACATATGATACAAAATGCATGCAACCTAAGATACAAAGATGCATATACATCATGTTACATATGCCATGCCAAATGCAAGAAATGAACAAAGAAAAGTATTACATATGCTACAAAGGAGCTCCCACACACCAACTCAAGAAATCAAACAAACACCAAGCTCCCCCTGCAAATGAGTGAAAGTTGCTTGATCTAGGGGTTTGGTGAAAATATCAGCTGGTCATGTGTGGGTACATGGATCAAAGCTATCTTCCCTTTCTCTATGTTGCCTCTCAGGAAATGATATGTCACTTCTATGTGCTTGGTTTTGGAGTGAAGCACTAGGTTCTTTGCAACACTTATGGCACTGGTGCTGCCACATTGAAGTAGGACATGGATATACTCCTCACCAAAGTCACTCATTGTGTATGTGATCCAAAGAAGCTGAGTGCAACAACTAGTTGCGGCCACATACTCTGCCTCGGTAGTGGATTGAGCAATACTCGACTATTTGCGGGAAGACCAAGACACCAAGGAAGAACCCAAGAACTGGCAAATCCCAGAAGTGGACTTCCTACAACTGACACCCGGCAAAATCCGCGTCTGAAAAACCATGAAGAGCCAAAGAAGAACACGCAGAGTACCAAAGGTCGAAGTCAGGGGTGTGACGCAAATACCTGAATATGCGCTTGACCGCTTGCCGATGCGAAGTCCTTGGAGGCGCTTGAAAATGAGCGCACTGACATACCGAGAACTGGATGTCCGGCCTCGTCGCTATCAAGTAGAGGAGTGACCGGATCATGCTCTGGTACTCCTTCTGGTCCACATGCTCACCGTCCTCGTCCGCATCAAGAGCTGTAGTCGTACTCATAGGAGTCGTCATGGCCTTGGAGTCTTCCATCTTAAACTTCCTCACAATGTCCTTAGTGTACTTAGCTTGGTGCATGAATGTTCCTTCCTTTGATTGCTTGATATGTAGCTTGAGAAAGAACTGCAACTTACCCATCATGCTCATCTCAAATTCCCCGCTCATGTTTTCTGCAAACCTTGCAACAAGAGAGTTAGATGAGCCACCAAAGACAATATCATCCACGTACACCTACACAATCACGATACCTCTGCCCTGCCTGAGGAGAAACAAGGTTTGATCGACCTTCCCCATCTCAAAGCCTCGCTAAAACAAGAACCCCCTCAACCTACCATACCAAGCTCTAGGCGCCTGCTTCAACCCATACATCGCCTTCCTCAACTTGTATACCCGGTGGGGGTACTTGTCACTCTCAAACCCCGGTTCTTGCCTCACATACACTTCTTCCTCCAACACACTGTTTAGAAGGGCACTCTTCACATCCATTTGGTGCAACTTGAACCATTTAGCCATGGAAAAGGCTAGAAGGATCCTAATCGCCTCCAAATGAGCTACAAGAGAAAAGGTCTCCTCGTAGTCGATCCCCTCTTTCTGACTATACCCCTGAGCAACAAGCCTTGACTTATTTCTCACCACATCTCCTTTCTCTCCCTCTTTGTTCTTCCGAGGAACCAAGTTGAGAAGTACCTTGGTCCGTGTGTGATGAGTGATTGAACGGATGGTTTGAAGCTTTGTGTGTGTAGTGTTGAGTTGTGTTGTGTGTGTTTTATTTTGTGTATTTACCTTATTGTTTATGTGGTGTGTTGTCAATGCACTCGTGAGGAGTGGTTGACAACGTTGTGTGGACCGACTCTTGGCCTAGTATTGCAGGTGTTGGTTGCGGCTTGGTTTGCGTTGGTGCGGGTGAAGAACGAGCGCGAAAGGTCTTAGCCTTGCGGGGCCTCCGAGGAGTGGAGAGACAAGTAGGCTTGGTTCGAGGGACCGGTGGCCGACGGGATCAAGTGCGAGCCGCATGGTGTAAGAAGAGCAAGACGAAGTCGTGGACATGGAGCCGGTGCATCGATGGTGGCCAAGTCAAGGAACGAGGCAAGAGCGAGTAGACCGTCCGGCGCCGGAGGTGAAAGGCTTGGCGAGCTCGACGCTTGGCGTGGTGAGGCCGGGCCGTGTACGCGGGGTTTGGTGGTTTGGCCACAAAACCATCGGAGGAGGGTTTCTCGGTTTGGGCCTCAAAACCGAGCCCGAGGGCCTGGCGTGACGGAGACGGTATCCGGGTGCGTCGGGAAGCTTCGAGGCGGGCGACACGCGGCATGATCTAGGTGCTTGCGTCGGGAGGACGTGAAGGCCTGATGGATGCGCGGCCGTTCGATGGTGAACTTCATGTGTTGACCAAAACGCCCCTGTGAGGGCTTGTGTTGTACTCCTAGTGTAGGGGCACTTCGGTCTTTTCCGGAGGGCCTATATATAGGAGGAGGGGGCTGAATTTTCAGCCAACTCTTGGGCTAGCGAGCGGCGATACTCTTTCATTTTGGAGTGCTTTGGGGGAGAGGGAGAGAGGAGAGAGTGGCTCTTTGATTGGAGCTTTTTGCCATCTTAGATTTGGATTCTAGGAGTGGCTTGTAATCGATTGGACAAGATATTCATAGTGAATTCATCCTCTAAATCTTGTACCAATCTTTCTATTCCCGAGTTGCTCTTGTTGCATTTTCGGAGCTCCTTTTGTGCTATTTTCGTGCTCGACTTGATTCATCAATTTAAGGGCGTTTCTATTCGGATTTCTTTGAGGGGATCATGGGTGAGTGCTTTGTGCCTCTTTGTGGATGATCTTGACCCTCAAACGTCGGATTTGGCCTTCGATTCGTTGACTTTTGGATGAGCCCTAGGTCATAGTGTTCTTGGAAAGGATTTGCAATGCCGGGAGTTGTAGGATGTTTGAGGCTGTAATTTTTGGGGCATAACCTCTCCTTGGGGTGTTCATCATCTCACCAAAATTTCATCTCAAGACTCCTTGTGGTTTGGGAGATCCATCGATTGAAGTTTGAGGTTGTTTCTCGTGTTCCTTGGCCGTGCCGATTCGCACCCGGTGGGCCGTCCGCGAGGTCACCGCGACCGTCCGCGAGGTAGCCGCGGACCGTCCGTGAGGTCACCGTGGACCGTCCGCGAGGTGCCCGACAGCCCCACCGTTCTTCGTGTTCTTGCGGGTTCTTGAGCGCATCTCTTTCGATTCATTTTGTCGGTGAGTTTTTGGTGCATGAAGTTTGCGGACGGTCCGTACTAGAGTGTCGGACGGTCCGCGGGTCCATCACGGACGGTCCGTTTTTCTCGGTGCGATCGGGAGGTTCGGGTAGCAATTTCGGACGGTCGGTGCCCTCCTCGCGGACGGTCCGCGCCCTCCTCGCGGACGGTCCGCCGGACACCTGCGGACGGTCCGCCCGGGTGCTTTCCGCATTGCCTAAGTCCCTTGCTTTTTGAGTTGTGCTTCCGCGTTGGATTGGTTTGGGATTTGTTCCTAGGCTTCTTGGTGGTTCCTTTGAGGTTGTTTGAGTCCTGTTTGGGATCTTGTTTGTGCTTGTGGGTTCGTGGAGTTGCGATTGGGGTATAGGCCGAATTCAACCAAAGGGAAGAATTTTTATCGGCTCCCATTCACTCCCCCCCCTCTCTGGTCGCCCGAATCGGTCCTTCATCTTCCACACCCATTTTGTCCCAATCGGCTTACACCCTGTGGAGGGTCAACCAACACCCAAACTGGTTCCTCTCAAAATTCTCCAACTCCTCATGCATCGAATTAACCCAACTATGATCAGATAGCACATGTCCAATGTCTTTGGGCTCAAAGGTGGCAACAAAAGTAGCATGAGCGAAATAAGAATTGTTCCGAACCCTCGATCGTGTAGTACGTTCATTCATGTCGTCAATGATCCTCAAAGCTGGGTGATCCACTTGAACTCACCAGGGAGGTTCTCTCCTTGATGCTACCTCCCCCTCAACAGCAGCTTCGCCTTGATCTGGGTTTGTCGTAGTCGGTGTGGGAGAGGGCCCGTCCTCGATCGTCGTCGAAGTAGTAGGTACATACTCAGCCGCGGGCACCACACCTCCATCTTCACCATCTCTATGTTCATACTTCTCATCCTGAAAGATCTCCTCGCCAAGTTCGTCGTCACCTAAGCTGACTACGTGGTTGTGTCTCGTCAAAGGTTACCTCGCAAGTCTCCACGATTTGGTTAGTTTCAAGATTGAGCACACTAAATGTTCTAGAATGAGATGTGTAACCAAAGAAAATACCATCAATTGACCTTTCTTGGAACTTGTCGAACTTCTTCCCTTTCTTAAGAATGAAGCATTTACAGCCAAAGACATGAAGTGACTCACCTTGGGTGTGTGACCGTGCATCCACTCGTAGTAGGTTTTCTTCTTGTGAACCCTGAGGTAGATCTTGTTCGACACATAGCACGCGGTATTGTCCGCCTCAGCCCAGAACCTTCTCGGAGTCCTATGCTCGTCGAGCATCGTCCAAGCCATCTCGCACAAGGTCCTATTTTTCTTTTCCACCATGCCATTCTGGGGACGCGTATACGGACTCGAAAACTGGTGTTCAAGACGCAAGTCATGGAAAAAGGTTTCGAAGCGAGAGTTTTTGAATTCCGAGCCATTGTCACTGTGAATCACTCGTATGGCATCTCTGTGCCTCTCATTTCTTAACCTCAAGACAAGATCTCGAACAAAACCAAATGTCTCCTCTTTATCTTCAAGAAAGAACACCCACGCATACCGAGAGTAGTCGTCCACCACAACAAGGATGTACCACTTCCCACCCGCAGATCGCACACGAGCTGGGCCAACAAGGTCCATATGGAGCAGCTCGCATGGACGCTCAGTCATCACATCGGTGAGAGGCGGGTGAGAAGAGGCTACCATCTTGGCATGCCTACACGGCGCACAAACCAACTCTTTCTCAGACCTCAACCGTAGTAATCCTTGGACCAAGTTGAGTTTACTCAAGCGAGACAAAAGGTCAAAGCTCAAGTGACCCAACTTCCTATGCCACTTCCACAACTCACTCGAAGAACTAGCCAAAAAGCAACACTCCACACCAGAAGACTGAGAGAAATCAGCTCGGAACACTTGACCCTCAGGAATGACCATGCAAACAAGGTCCCCTCGAGAATCTAAAATCCGAGAATCACCAAGCCGAAACAACACCTCAAAGCCCTCATCCAATAACTGGGACACAGAAAGCAAATTGAACCCCAGCGATTGAACAAGAGCAACACGCCTGAGAGTGACCTTGTCACTTACCTTGATCTCACCTTCTGAAAGCACACGCCCTCGCCCATTGACCCCAAAAGTGATGTATGTCCTGGGCACCATCGGGACGAGACTTGAGAACCACCCCTTGTCTCCGGTCACATTCCTCGAGCAACCAAAGTCAATCAACCAAATGTTGCTCAAGTCTCTCACCTGAAATTCAAAAGCGAGCACGTGAGTGAACACAAGACTCAACACTGGGGTTAGTACCAAAAGAGTAAAACCAGTGCTGAGCCATTTGCTCCAAAGTGGGGTTAGCACAGTCCAAAGCATCTCTCCTATCAAAGCTACCTCCACGAACAACACCACAGTAACCACTACGAGGGAACCAACCCTCTCTAGTTGGAGGAGGACAAAAGCCATGAAAGGAAGATCGTGGACCGTTCCTCCTCTCCATCTCAAAGCTACGACTCCTCCCACCCTCGTATTGAGCACAAGGTGGAGAACGTCTAGCAAACTGACCACCTGCAGACTTTCCAACCAACCACCAGAACCACGACAACATGAACCAAACTGAGCCTCCTCGCGAGCACAAAAACCAGACCCCTATTTGCCCAGACCTGCACCGGTCTGACCGGTGTAGCTCGGCCAGCAGCACCACCTGCTACCTTCAAATCTCCCCAAGCCAGAACCATCCTCACAATCGCCTTGGCCCTGGGCATCTACAAACGAGGCTCAAGTAAACCATTGGAAGGGTGGTACTTGTCCTTGTTAGCACACTCATTTTGACCATTTCTCCCACAATAGTCACAATGAAACCGCACGGGCTTAGGTTTAGGCTTGGGATGGGGCTGCTCACTTGGTTTCTCTCCATTCGGCTTCTCAACCGGTTTCTCCTCACTAGGCTTCACACCCTCTTTCCCAAAGAACATATTCCCCAAGTTACTCTTGAACTTGATAGGCTTTTGGAAATAATTTGTGGAGTGAGGGAATATGGGAGGATCTGGGTTTGTGTCAAGTTTGTTTCTCAATGGGTTGGGTTTAGGAGCATAGGCATTTTTGTGGAAGGTTTTTGGTGGAGCTTGGATATCACCAATCTTCTCTCGTCCCTCACCACTACACTCTCCAACCTTCTCCGAACCAAGCGCTTGCTCATCATAGCACTTGTATGTCTCCATCATCATCCTAAGTTGAGGTTCATGGCCCAACAACCAACCCATCATTTTTCTCAACTCATCATTCTCATACTACAAGCAATTCACATAGTGCAAGCTCCAGATTTTCCAAAGCATGCACTTCACAAGTAGAACAAGAAGTAGGAATAGGCTCTTTCAACTTAGCCTCAAGCGAAACAGTGTAAGCATGCATCTCATTAATCTTTCCGTGCGAAACAGTGTAAGCATGCATCTCATCAATCTTTCCATGCAAAATAAGGCAAGAAGTGCAAGCACCTAGCAAAGCAGGTCTAGACTTAAGATCAGCCACTTCAACCCTAAGCACATATAGTTCATCACAAGTAGAAGCATGCTTATCCTTAAGAGTAGTAAGATCAGCTAGGTACACAGAGCAATCACAACGGTCAATCTCATCAGAAACCATAGGAGAAGCCTTAAGCGAATCAATCTCAAGCTTAGAATCTAGGTTCTAGGTTTCTAGCTCAGCCACACGGTTCCTAGCATCTTCTAGTGAGGCCCTAAGCTCTTTCCTCATCTTCTTGGCCTATCTAAGCATATCATCATGGTTATCAAGCAACTGACCAAGACGCTTATTCTCCTCACGCAAGAAGGGAAGCTCTTCACGTACCTCGTCCTCAGAATCAGAATCTGAGTCACTCTGTGACTCTCCTTGCTGCCAGAGCTATGATCCATGCCGCAGAAGCCATCTCCATGAAGCAGCTCAACCCGCTCATGTTCTTGGACGCCTTCTTGTTCTTGCACGGGTCACCTTCATCTTCGCTGCTACTCAAGCTCAAGGAAGAGTAGGCGGAGCTGGAGTTGATGTCGCTCGCTCCGACCATCGCTTGGGCCTTCCTGCTGCGGCCGTCCTTCTTTCTTGATCGTCGCTCGTCCTTGTGCTTGTGATCGCGTCTCGATCGGTACTTGTCGTCCATGCTCGATCGGTGCTTGTAGCCGTCCTTGTTCTCTGTATTCTCCGGGTAGTCAGTGACGAAGTGTCCTAGCTTGCTGCACTGAAAGCACGTCTGTGTTGTCCTCCTCGTGTTCACCCAGTTCTCGTGCAGCCTCTCGAACCGCCTGGTCAGCAACGCCAGCTCGTCCTCTCCAAGCACGTCGAACTCCTCGTCTGACAAAGACATCAAAGAAGACAGAGAGTACATCCTGGAGGATGCGTTAGAGTTAGACTTAGACACTTTTCCACCGACGAGAGCAAGACTATGGGAATCGGTCGGGCTCTCAAGATGTGCTGTCAAACCACAATCAACCTCAGCAGACTTAAGCTTCGAGAACAGCTCATTCACCGTCAGAGTGGTGTACTTCTCAAACTCAAGAATGGCCTCGACCTTTCCATCCCACATGGTACGATCCAGTGCATGTAAGAGCTTCACAACTCTATCATGGTCATCGTACGGGAGGACGTCGACATTGGCCCTCTTGTTGTTCACAACCAATGTGAACCGCTGGAACAAGGCATCAATAGACTCACCGGGGAGATGAGTGAAATTGTCATACTCTCTCCGGTAAGTCGAATACAACCGTGCCAGAACCTCAGCGTTCCCAGCACGAGCATTTTTCAGCTCCAACCAAATCCTACAAGCTAGGTCCTCTGTCTGAACCCGATTGAATTCGGACTGACACAGAGCACGAAACAAGTAGTCGACCACATTGTTGTTGGCATCATGCATATCCCTCGATCTAGGAGCTAGGTAATTAACTGGATGAACAAAAGTTGTGTTCACTATAACATCCCAAAGGATCTTACCCTTTCCGCGGAGGAACGTCGCCATCCGCCTCCTACGATTTTGATTTCAATCGGCTTTTCGTATCTTAAGATCTATTCTCGAGATAGATCATAGAGGGTGTTCTTGTAGCCGTGGTGGCTAGAGGTGCATGCCTGACCTTCCGGGAGATTTTCAACTTGTCCATTGGACTCGCCCTAGACTAACCCTCAAGAATAGGGGTGCGTTGTGACAAAACGGTGTCTCCAAAAGGTGAGCATTTTCGGAGTCGGACGGGAAACCTTGGTTTAAAGATGCTTTTTATGAGATTGAACTTGGTTACTTCTTCTTTGCTCAGAACTTCAATGAAGGCTTGATCCAATCTCTCTAGATTGGTTTATCTATCCCTCTCTACCTCTTGCTACCTTCGGTTTTCATAGATTAGATTCATTTTCATGATGTTCTTTAGATTAGATGCATAAGATTCCCCTTTGAAGATCAAAGTTCTCAGCTTTATTAGATTAAATTTTTGCATCACACATTTGTTCCACAGATTCGATACCTTGGGTTCACACTTGAGGGAAGAAGGGTCCCTTGGCTACGACGGAGGACTTGTCCGCTTGCAAGTCCAATTGAAGTTTGATACGAATATACACCGTCAATAAGCCCCTTTTTGTGGCGCCATTGCCGGGGAACAAGCCATCAAGATTCGATCTTTTGTTGCTTTTTGTTAATAATTTTCAGTTTTCTTTTGGTTTTTCTTTTTGCATCTACTAACTTTTGATCATCCTCAAAATCAATCTAATTTAGTTTGTCTAACCTTAGTTTTCTTAGATTTGTTTTCATTTTCATTTTGTATATATTTGTTCATTGCTAACCCTAACAGGAGATGGACGGCTACCTCTCCAACAAACCCGATAATTTTGTGGGTGATCCAGAAAAACTTTACAGGCTAAGGAGACATGAAGCACAAGCTAAAAAGCTGGAATTTGTAGATCCAAAAGCGGAGGTCGAGAGATCGTCGGAATCTCCAAAGGAATCACCACCTCAAAGCCCTAGGGAGAATCGACTTCCACCGATGGGAGAACAACCGCAGTCGGAGCGCAAGATCGGGGAGCTATGCACCCCGGATATCGTCGACCTACCAATCTTGAACCTCGCAGAGATCGGAAGGCCGTTCGAGATTAAGACCTCAACCATCCGCATGGTGCAACATTCACCCTTCACCAGTAAAGAGGATCTGAACCTTCACCTCCAAGTGTTCATTCAACTTTGTCAAACATTCAACATGGACGGGGTGACTCAAGATCAAATGAGGGTGAGGCCTTTTCCATTCTCATTACTTGGGAAGGCTTTGCAATGGTTCTACTCTCAACCAGCGGAGACGGTGCAAAATTGGGACACATTGATGAGGGCCTTCATGATAGAATACTACTCACCGGGTAAAACTCAAAGCTTGCGCAATAAGATTGCTACTTTTGCTCAATATCCTACGGAGACTATATCGGAGGCATTCGAGCACTTCAATGAGTACACTCGGGCGGTTCCACATCACAAGTTCCCAAAGGAGGATCTCGTTCAAAAGTTCTACCAAGGACTCACCATGGCCTCAAGGACAATCATTGATGCATTGGCGGAAGGATCCATCACCGAGCTTATGCCAACTCAAGCTTTCACTCTATTCAAGAAGGTCGTGGACAATGACACGTGGGCGTCATCCGAACGCTTACTTCCTATTCAACCTACGGGGAACGTCAAGGGAGTCTTGCAAGTGGAGAAGAAAGACATACTTGAAGGCAAGATTGATTCGCTTATGCGGAGGTTGGAGAAGATGGAGATAGAAAAGAAAGAAGCTCAAGACTTAAAGGTTGCCGAAACAAGATCCACATGTGAAGAATGCGGAGAATATGTCCATGTCCACAAGGATTGCCCGGAGGAAGCCAAAGTGCTTGACTACAAGAGTATGGGGGATTTGTCGAACTTCCGCTACGGGTAAGGTTGACCTCAATTTAATGCAAGCTCATTCATTCCGAATTTCGTTCCGCTTCGTATACAATTGAAGGACTTCATGGACGAGCAAGCTAAGATCAACAAGGACACCGTCTCCAAGTTCAAAACCATAGACAAGGTGTTGGAGTACATCGATAGCAAGGTGACAGAGGTTGGAAGCTCCAACCATCAAGTGCTCAACATGATGAAGATGCTCGAGACGCAAGTGGGACAACTTGTTGGGCGCCTATCCGCTAATGAAGGTAAGCTTCTGGGACAACCTCAAGGTCCTGAAATGGTGAAGGCCATTCAAACTCGTTCGGGGAAAGAGACCGAAGATCCAGAATGTTCCGCGGGAGCAAGGAAGCCTAAACCATCTGCCGAGGCGGAATAATTTGCAAAGGATGAGGTTACCGAGATCGTCATCGAAGAGCCCAAGTTTGAGATGTCGGGAGAAGACACGAAGATACCGCAACTCAAGCCACGCTACTTTCGAGGTAAACTTGATAATCATTTTGAGAAGTTTGTGGAGGTTGTGCGTAGGTTAAGCATCAACATGCTGCTATTGGATGCCCTTCAAGTTCCTACATATTCCCGCTACTTCAAAGATATTCTTGTAAACAAGTATGAGATAGCAACACTCGGGGTAGATCATATCAAGATGTCTGAGCAATGTAGAGCCGCTATTGCAAATGGACTAGAGAAGCAAAAAGACCCCGGATGCCCGACAATTCCATGTTCCTTTGGTTCATTCAAGTTTCAGAAGGCATTATGTGACCTTGGAGCAAGTGTGAGTGCCATGCCAAGAGATGTGTTCGAGAAGCTACACCTACCATTGGAGCCTACGGGCATGTGCTTGGAGTTGGGTGACAACTCTATTTGGTACCCCTTGGGCATCGTTGAAGATGTTCCCGTGAAGGTCGGACACCACTTCATCCCCGTCGACTTTGTGGTACTCAAGATGGGAGAGAGGGAGAAGGCATCACTCATCCTTGGGAGGCCTTTCCTCAAGACCGTGGGAGCTACCATCGACGTTGGCAAGGGGGAGATCAAGTTCGACATTAACGGCAAGAGATGTTCTTTCAAGTTTCGTCCAAGCCTCGAGGTATGCAACATGATCAAAGTTAAATATATTTCACCTCATCGCCACGTTAAGGAAGAACCAAGGAAGGAGGAAGAGCCAGAGAAGAAGGAGGCGAAGGAAATCAAAGAGGTTGTTGCATCCGTCAAGATAAAGGAACAAAAGCCGCCTGTGAAGACCAAAAAGATGACTAAGCCGGAGAATAAGCCCACGACCAAGATGGTGCGGAAGTGGGTACTCATGATTGCAACGCCTGCAAAGAGTGTTGATCTGAAGTAATCCAGTGAAGAAGTCTAGCCATGGACTATAAACGAAGCGCTAGGCGGGAGGCAACCCGTTTCATCGAGTCAAGAATAAGCTACCGGGAGGACAACCCAATTCAAGATTTTTTGAGTCTTTTCAAGTAAGTTAGTTTTGAAATTTGCTACGCAACACATTAGGCTTAGAGTGGTTGAAAAATATTAGAGACATAATTCTTGGTTGAATATTTTGTTTGGATCATAAACCCTTTACATGAGCCATCCTATGTGTTATTTGCTTCTTTTCGAGAAACCAAAACCAAAAAAATTCAGCACCTATCTCAAACTTTCATCCTCTTCATGATGTTATGGTTGGCTTGTTTTACATGCTAAAAACACACAAGTAGAACCACGCCTTGTACCTAGATGTTATTTAAATTTCAGCACGTGGTAGGACTCGCGTGAACCTAGAAACTCGACTTTTGGTTGGTTTGAAAATTCATACCTTGGGTTTCTCTAATATTAGAATTTTTCTAAGCCTAATTTAATTTTATTTCATTCAAAATCTCTCTCATTTATCCAAAATTAGAACCTAAATGTATGCCCCCATGATCAAGCCAGGAAAAGTTTGCTCTCAACTAATGAAGGCAAACAATACCGGTGAGATCAACATAAAAGTAGTCGGAAAATATTTTCGACTTACATTTGTTTTTAATGCTTTAAAGCTTCTCTAAATTTATATTTGAACTCATTAATAGCTCTGAGTTTATTTTTAATTTTCGAAATTAGAGGAGTGCTTAGCCTTAATACATGCTTAGAGGGAGGCATTTTGATTAACCTAACCATGCATGCACCAAGATGCATCATGGAATTCTCTTCCAACATCTTTCATCTAAGCCACATGCAAAGGACAAGCATGGTGGGGACAGCAAGGCCTTGTTTTGCAGGAAAATCATGGAGGCATGTGAGGCAAAGGAGCATGGACATGACTCAAAGCAAAGACATCAAGTGGAAGAGCCAATAATGCAAGCAAAGGAGTGGACGAGAGAGTTTAGGCGGTGCAACCCCGTGGAGCACGCGGTCACAAAGTCGCAAAGCAAAGATGAGTGTGCTGGAAGAAAACCAGAGCTAGGAGGAGCAAGAAGCCACCCAGGCCGGTCGGCCCAGGCCGGCCGGCCTCCCCCCTATATAAGCACCCTGGTGCTCCCCTTCGGCAGGTAAGTCTCCCATCCAGCTCTTTGTTCGTGTGCTCAAGTTTATAGTCCAAAACCATCTTAGACTTAGCCATCTATCCCGAGTTTGTTTTGTCCAACAAAACACATCCAAATTCCACTCAAAGTCCATACTCCGAAATAAATTTTGTGTGCCTTGTTACCGATTGAAAACCCCAAGATTATATTAGTGAGGAGAGTGCAGCAAACATGTGGAAGAAAACTACAAGTCTTTTTACCAAGAAGAAGGGATCATCATCGTCCAAACCATCATCAACAACCTCTTCGAGGAGGCACTCGGTTTCCGAGTCTCCTCGGAGCATGGAGGAGGACACGGCACCACCGAGGAGGAACGATACTCTTCTCCTCGGTGGCATGAGGGCCACACGAAGCTCGTCTATGAGGTTCACCGAACCTCAAGGACGTACGGAGGAGCCGCCCGTCCCACCTCGTCGTTCGATAGGATCATCCGCTCCACCTCCATACGCTCCGCGGTACTCCGAATATGGATTTATCATCATGACAGAGGGAGGAGGAGGAGAAGCTCGCTCGCCTTGAGAAGAGGCTTGTAGCGAACGTCGACTTCGACGATCAAGCTCTCAACATATTGGGTTTTGGCACGGATATTTACTACATGTTGGGACACCTAGGATGGGTGCAATTCTCCAATGGAGTGTCAGCAAACACCCACAAGGAATTCGCCTTGGAAATTCTCATGACCATGGTGCCTATCCTTGATGAAGGAGTGCCGAGTCTCTCATTCCGTTTGGAGGGAATTCAACAAGTGGTTCCCTATGAATATATTTGGGAACTACTTGGTTTCCAAAAGGGAGCTCCGGAACTAGTGGACGTACCGGAAGGCATGTTGGACAGTTTTTGGAATATGATTGAGGGAGGGGCCCACCAACAAAGAAATACTATCCGGAACCCCATCATCCAAGTGTTTCACTCATGGGTGTGCAAAAGGATTTTGGGGAGAATGAGAGAGACAAAGGTAACCGACATGGAGTTGAATTGGCTTTACTCTGCTTTGATTGTCAGGCAATCAATAGACCCCACTCACCTCATGATCAACCGGTGGTGTTGTGAAGTAACATCGGGTTCGAGAGATATTGGTTCGGGGTGTTACCTCTCCATGTTGGCTATCTATTTAAGACCGGGTATTACAAGGAACGCCGAGCATCTCCTACCCGGGACATCCCTTGGATTTGAATATATGAAGCAAGGCAAGTATATAAGTGGAGATGAGAGAGGAGGCTTCAAAGTGGCCAAAGTAAATTTGCCCCTTCCGGATGCAAGATTGAGACTTTTTATTCAAGGGAAGGAAGATTGGTTAGAGGAAGGCCTTCTTGTGCTGGCAAGGAAAAATAAAAGAGGAAGGATTATAGAAGAAAGTTCTTCCACGACACAAGAAGAAGATGCACAACAAAATTATGTGCCACCATATGGAGGAATTCCGACACCGCCAAAATACTACGGTGGTGCACCAAATGCAAGCATGGGGGAGTGGTGCAGCCATACCCCCACCAAATTTTGCAGTGCCCAACGTAGCCTTTGCGGAGCCTTATGCACATTTTCCTCAACCGCAACAAAGTTTTGGAGGATACGCTGCAAGGAACATGCAAAATATTGCAGCCATCCAAACCAATGTAGCCCAATTGGGTGAAGGAAACGCAAACATCGCTTATGAGCTTGGACGCCTTCACATAGCACCGCCGGAACAATTAATAGGAGGAGAAGTTCAATCCTATTATGAGCAAGGGTACAACCATGAAGATTATCAATACCAACCACCGGCGGAAGATTATAGAGAGGAGGAGCTTTAGTTATATTTCCTTTTCCCTTTTTCTTTAATTGTCAGCTTGTATACGCCTATGTATGCGTAGTGTTTTCAGTTTTTATTTTAATTTTCAGCATGTGTGTTAGTTTTTATTTTCATCATGAATAAAGTCACCACCTTGTTTTTACCTTTGGTAAAGTTACAAAGTTTATGCATTGATGATATATGATTATAATTGTCGCTTTGTTTATCTTTGTACTTATTTTATGCATGATTAAGCTTATGCTCTCTTAAAATGCAAATATGAAATTATCTAAAAGTTAGCTTAATCTTTAGCGGAGGTTATGATAAAAATAAAGACTCATAGTGTTTTATGTGCTCTCATGTTTTAGATAAATTAAAGATGATTTATTTTTGTTCTTAAAGTAATGCTAACCTCGTCATAAATACCACTTGCGTGTTGCTCTACCTATCCAGAGCCTTATATATATTTGAGTGCAAAAACTTAGTGTACAAGATTTATTTTTTGGGTGAGTTATTTCAGGCCATGATTTCTCTAACCCGAGACTAAGAAGCTGGTCATTCTGTTTTTGTGTATCTATCTTATTACTAGTCTTTTTATCTGTGCATTGTGTATCCCCACATCGGAGATTTCACAAACTTCGCCGGATATCCACCCTTAAAACCAAATATTATCTTTTGTGTTTACCTACTTTATCATAACCTATCTTTGAGTATGGATCATCAATACAAGGGAGATCACAAGATGGTGCCACGATTGAAGATTTCAAGTATCTCTCCAAAGGAAAAATATTTCCAGTGCCTACCTTATCTCTATCACCTCTTTGCCTGAGGACGAGCAGGTAGGTACAATGCAATTTAGAGTTCAAGGGGAGCAAATAAAAAAAGAAAAAATGAGTATAAAGAAAAAGAGAAATATATATATATATATGAGAAAATAAAAAATATATATGAGTATGCATGATATAAATAAAATAAAGTGAACTCCCTGGTTCTCTAAAGTGCATTAGGAATTTCAAGGTTTCAAGATTAAAAGATCCAAACTCTTTTTTTCAACCATGTGCAATCCAATAACGGGGACTTCCTTTGTGCCTCGGGATCACTCTTTACCATTTGCACATGTCCACCTATCTCAAGTGTGTGTATTTTTCTCTCCCCCTCCTTGATGTAACATTATTTTCCAATGAACTTTTTGATGAGTCTCGGTAAGACCATGAGAAGCTTGTCTTGTTTTGACAACATCTCATTTATAATATCTTGGTAGGACTAAACTTTCCAGAAAAGCTCCATATAAAGCCTACTATGTGTATGAATGTTATGAGAGGGAAAGGAGTAGAATAAATAGGCTTGATAGACAAGATGAGATGAGAGTTCATGTGCAAGATGCAAGGTGGTTTAAATTTTTGAACTTGGTTTAGCTCCTTTTCATCTCATTCTTTATTTCAAAATTTCTGAGATTCGTTTGAATTTTGGGAGCATGTTAATACTTGTGGGATAAGCTTAATTAACAATCTACCCTCCGTAGGGATGAAGGCTAGTACATTATGAAACTTTAACGAACTAAACTTTTGAGAGCATTATGTTTTCTCGTGTATGATCAAGTGCAGGGTTTAAACAATGAAGGGCAACGATGATATCCATCAAAGGCTTACTCGAGGACGAGCAAGGTTTAAGCATGGGGGAGATGTTGACTGTGAATTTCCGCCAACCTAGCCATGAGTTTACCTTCGGTGTTGGCATGAATTTTATATCTTATCTATTGGTACTAACCCCCTTGGTATAACAAGTTTGTTTGTGCATGTCAGTTTTGGAGCTTAGTGTTTATGTAGGAAATTATCGTTGAAAGCGAGACTTCCAGGTAAAGTTCATCAAGCACATCATGACAAGACCTCGAAGCCCAATACAAGTCAAGCAATGAAGTGAACATGACTCCAAGAAGCCCAAAGACCAAACCCGTGAAGATGGAAAACTCCGAGGACCCGAACGAGAAAATGTCGAATCTTGCGGGACAAGGAGCTTCATCTAAACCACGGAGAAACTAACGGCAAGGGCCCACATGCGGTTGGGGGGAATACTCTAGAAGACTCGGGAAGCAACACCAAGCGAAGGAGGTCGCGGGCTGGGCCGAAGTGGGCCCAGGCCGGCTGGCCCAACCCACTTCGAGGCTCGGCAGAACCCCCCCCCCCCCCCCCCCTTGAACTAGCCACCATTCGGGCTATTTATAGCCCCGAGGCCAGGCTCCACGCATCAACTCATTCGTCATCCGCCGCCGAGGAGCAGAGAAGAGAGGGACACCATCTCAGAGAGGAGAGGGTCAAGCTAGTTGACTAGGGTCTCTCTAGCCGGCGTGGGAACCTTGCAAGACCACGTCAGAGTTTCCGGAGTTAGAAGTAAGATCAAGGTAGGATCCCGGTGGTGGTCTTGATTCATGTATCATGTATTATGTTGAATTATCAAGTTGCAATCCGATTTCAGCGATCGAGTGTTTCTCTTAGGATTTTGATTTCAATCGGCTTTTCATATCTTAAGATCTATTTTCGAGATAGATCATAGAGGGTGTTCTTGTAGCCGTGATGGCTAGAGGTGCATGCCAAACATTCCAGGAGATTTCAACTTGTCCATTGGACTCGCCCTAGACTAACCCGCACGGATAGGGGTGCGTTGTGACAGAACGGTGGCTCCAAAAGGCGGGCGTTTTTGGAGTCGGGCGGGAAACCGTGGTTCAAAGATGCTTTTTATGAGATTGAACTTGGTTACTTCTTCTTTGCTCAGAACTTCAACGAAGGCTTGATCCAATCTCTCTAGATTGGTTTATCTATCCCTCTCTACCTCTTGCTACCTCCGGTTTTCATAGATTAGATTCATTTTCATGATGTTCTTTAGATTAGATGCATAAGATTCCCCTTTGAAGATCAAGGTTCTTGGCTTTATTAGATTGATTTTTGCATCACACATTTGTTCCACGGATTAGATACCTTGGGTTCACACTTGAGGGAAGAAGGGTCCCTTGATTACGACGGAGGAATTGTCCGCTTGCAAGTCCAATTGAAGTTTGATATGAATATACACCGTCAACAGTCTTCATTGATCGCTCAAAAGAAGGATCGATCATGAACCATGCCCATAATGTGGAAATGAATTTCATGGTCGGATGTGGAAGTTGATGGATCATTGAACTCATAAGTTAAGGTGGAGAGGTCGTAAAAGGATGGCCTCTCCACGGGTAATGGGGGTAAAGTTAGAAATAAAGAAAAACAAAAGATACGAGAACCACTGGGTACGAAGATAGATACAACAACCATTCCCCGGTAACGACACCAGAAAGCTTGTTGGGTATTTTAGCATCACACAAATAAATCTGTAAGTGCATGGATCAGAGTATTCCAAGGGTATCGAATCCAAGATAACGTGTGTGTACTAACTTCGTACAGTCGGTCCAAGGACACACTCAGATAGGAGGCAAGGATAGAGAGGATTCCTAAAGATAGCACTATAGATGAGATTAAAGGTCGATCTATAGATAGAACTTGGCTTAGGGTACCATTAGCCCTGAATTAACAGGCGACTCTGGTACATGGATCTATGTGGAAGGAACTCTGACTATATCGAGTTGCGGAGGATCAACGAGGGCCAGAAGGGCTGTCACCACCTCCTAGACTGCCTTTACCTAACCTTGGGATAAACTGAGTGGATGATAACCGGTAGAGTGTCACAACGTCCACAATGTGGTTACTTCCGTAGCCAACGGACTACGACACCCTGTACTAATAGAACTACGACCACGCAAGAGAACTGATCTCACTCACTATAGGTACTACTAGCTTATATCAAAGGCATACGAGAGAGCACTCGGTCACAAATGACTTGCAGCACACAAACGCATAAACCCCAGGATCTAACACTAGTAGAGGAAAAAGGATACTCATGCAATCTAGCATAAACTATTAGAAAGGAACCATGAACACACTTTATTCTAATCAGAGCATGCAAGCATCCACTTTATTCTAATAGACAAATCATACAAACGGGATAAAAACTTGTGCACCTAATCAACTAGATTGAGGAGGCGCTCCTCTAAATGATGAGCATGTGACGAACACAAGAACATATCACTTGCACTTTAGTCTAAATAGAAAATGTAGAAATACTTACTTTACTCTAATTGAAGACAAGCATCCATAGAGATAAAACTCTCTCTCACTCTCCTATTCTCTAATCTACCGAGGAGAGTCCTCTCCTTTGAAGGGAAGCTCTCATCCTTGGGTGATATGGTATGTCCCTGTTCTTAACCCCCCCCCCCTCACTTCTATTTATAGGGGCTGGACAGCTTTGTGAGGACACCCCAAGCCCCCTGGGAATGCCCTTAGGATCCATTGAGGAAATGCCACGTGGAATATGGGGGCGAACTGCCTCAAGGTGAAGTCGGTCGACCTGTGGGGTCGTCTGGTCCCAGGTCGGCTCCGTCCGCACCGCCTTTCGTCTGGGTGACTGCCAGGTGGGTCCCAAGGTGGGTATGTGGGTGTTTGCAGTGTTTCTAGGTCATTTCCGTGGGGAAGTGGACGCTTGGATCTGTGTACTGGCTCCTGATTGGTCAAAGGTGTGTTTCCTTGGATTGATGAAGTGTCATGGACACATGGAAACCTGCGTGGCAGCATGTCGCCACGTGGCCTTGTGTGGGTCCCGCCGAGCCCACATGCCTATCTCTCTCATCCGAACTCCAATGTATGCAAATGATATATCCATTTCGATCGTCTCGACGAGCCCGTTGCAATGGTGTAGATCAATTTGGCATTTCGGGTTCTTTATGATGAGGCCATATCTATGCCATTGGTTTACTTGCTCTCAATTGTATCATTCCATGTGCATTTCGATGTGTCCTGCAACAAAAGATAAAAACACCAGCACTTGTGGAAATTGTCAGTATAAACCCCTATTCTAGTGTCAATGACCACTTTCCATTTATTTTATGCAGGGGTTGACGGTGTAAAAGTGGTAACTAACAGCCATCAACACTTGCATATTCGTTGTCAATCAAGAACAAGCATTTGAAGTGGTATTTCAAATGAAGAATAATTTTTGCTGAAGCAAAGCCAAACTAAACATGAATAGAGTAAGTGATGAAGAGATCAATCAAGATGACTAGAGTGAGGTACTAAGCATCTGTGGTGGTTTGTTAAGGTGAAGTAACTAGTATCTGTGGGGTCTCGAAGAATCATACTCATGCCTTAACCAACGGAGCAATGCAAACTCATTTATGTGTTATGGTTGGCAATATGGAGTGACTTTCAAGTGTGCATTCTTATGCTTAGTTGAAGAATCCTGAGTCACTAGCTCAAGTATGGGTGTGCTCAAGAAAATAGCTAAGTTGAAAGCCCTCAAGTGGAAATTGTTCAAGTATGTCAAAGTTTCGTGTCCTCATATATGTACACATAGTTCTTTTATAAGTATGCATATATAACAATACCGCAACGGTTTGTTTGGAGATGTTTCCACAATAAACCTCCAACGAGAGTTAACTTCGTGTGTGGTTTTTACTACACACATCTCGCCAAAATTCGATCTTTGTACCCTCAACAATTTGAGAGTACTTAATCCTCTAGCATAGTATGTGGCTACACTCAACTCTCTGAGAGTATTGTAGAGAACACGGGCGCATATGCCATTAGTTCGAGTTTGATTTTGGCGATTCATGACAACATGATCAATGAGACTAACCATATTGTTTAGCATGTCTTTGTAGACACTTCTAGGTCCCAAGGATGCAAAAATATCACATGCCAAATTGAGAAGATGTCTATTTTTCAAGGGTCAAAACCGCGGAAGGAAAGAGGAAGAAAAGCCACCGTCGGATGAACCGACGGTACCGTAGAAGCAAGCATCGGTGTACTTGGTACATTGTGTAGAAGGCCAAATTGGATCGGCACCGTCGGATGAACTGACGGTCCAATTCCTAGATGCGCCGGATGAATTGCAGAGGAGGAGGAGCGAAGGCAGTAGCACCGGATGATCCGACGGTCTGTGTGAGGACATCGTCAGTCTATCTGACGCCTTGTTTGAATCAAGACAGAGACGCGCCAAGACAAGGTCTTCAGCACTGGATGAACCGACGCATTGGTCAAGGGAAAGCGTCGGTCTATCCGACGGTCGCGTGGAAGCTACCAGAGATGTTTTGGCCGCGGGGTCTTCAAGACCGTCGGTGTAATGCGTTGAAGCAGTTGTGTCAGCGGATCTTCAACGGCTACGTGACGTGGAGGGCACCGGATGAACCGACGCCTAGAAAAAGCATAGCATCGGTTCATTTGACGCTTACTTTTTTAGTGGCCGTTAGCCAACGGCTCTTTGGATGCCTTGGGCTATTTATACCCCCTCCACTCACCCATTTGAGGTAGTTGGATTGTGTGGAAGTGCACAGGAGTTCAAGACACCTAGAATATCATATCCAATCCATCCAAGTTCTTAATTGCTCATCCATAGACTTGCATATGCTTAGTGTATGTGGTTAGTGCTAGGTTTAGCTTAGAGCTGAGTGAGTGCAAGGTTGTGCCAACCTTGTGAGGTGATTCTTGAGTGAATCAAGTTGTACAAGGTTCGCCGGAAGCCTTGGGGCCTAAGTGGCTCATCGGCAATCATCATCGACCCTCCGGCTTGGTGTGGAGTGGCGAGGACACTTTGTGCGGGGGACGTGGAGACCCCCTTCCCTGGTGGAGAAGCTCCTTAGTGGAGGCGGCATCAAGGTGACCAAGGGAGCTTGGCAAGTGCCTAAGTGGCTAGCCTTTGTGGCGAGTCAAGTGATGCTCTGGGGAGAGACTTGGTGACCGGGAAGCAATACTCTTGTGTGACTGCTTCAACAACGTGGACTAGGGGTGGCTTAGTGCCTACCGATACCACATGATAAATCACGTGTCAAGAGTTTGCTTCCTCTCATCCCCTCTACGTTTCGCATTTACTCTATTGCAATCTTTGTTTGCCTTTACTTTCCTAGAGTAGTATCATGCTAGGATTGGCTATAGGTTGCAAACCTTGTTTTGGGATGGGAGTTTCACACTAGAACAACCCTAGTTGCACATCTAGATAGTATGTTCTAGTTTATCTTTGTGTAAAAATAGTGAAGCCATAGGTTAAGGTTTTTAGATTGCCTAATTCACCCCTCCCCCTCTTAGGCTAACGAGCATCCGATTCCTTATGAGTACCTCATCTTCCAACTTAACGTGATGCTATTAATACTCTTGCAATTGCAAAATGCAAGTCACTCTTTACTCCAATCCAGTGATTTATTTTTAGGCTAGACTTTTACCAAAACAACACGAAACTTGAGCTATGTCAAGGTTAGTTTTTTTTTACTTGAGCATTCTTTAAGCTTCGACATCTGAAGCATTTGGAACCCATTTCTTTTGATCAATTTTATATTGGTTTTCCTTAGACTCTGAAATTCCCAATACTATTTTCCTCGACTTTAAGACCAGATTTAGGTTTATTTGCATCACTTCCGATGGTCCTAATACCTTTTTGCATTTCTTCACATTACCGTTGCATTATTGTAGCAAATCATGAATTAGTTGGGTTCATTATATTTGTCGCATAAAGTTACACTCATATGCGAAAAAGTTCTAAAAAGAAAATAAAAAAAGTTATATAAATAGACTTATTAATACTCCATTCATGTAAGATTCCCTTTTGGATTTTTCAAAAGGGAATCTAAACACAGTCTTAATTTTGCGAAATAGTATGGTGTGTTTGGCACAACAGTGACTGTGGCAACTCCGGTTGTGGTTGTTCTGATGGAGTAAATTCTCTGATGAATCTGAAACCGTTTTAGAAAAAATGTTTGGTAAAACATCTTCTTCTGACTGTGTGAAGTGGATAGGAGGGTGCAATGTCCATAATACCTCTTCATTTTATTTTTATTATCTTATTTTATTTTCTCTTTTCTCGTTTCCTTCCTATTCCTTTTCTTTTCCCTTTTCTCTCCTTTCACCTTATCCATTCGCAAGCGCATTGCATCTCCTTCGCATCCGGCGCCAGCCAGGGATGAGGCGACCACCGCGGGGACCTGGCTGAGGCGGATACGCAGGAGGTCGGGCGCGTCGTGCGCCGTCGGCCTCCTCCGCCCTGCAGTGCATCTGTGGCCACATGCCCACCTACCTCCCGCGCCGCCGTCAAGCTCTCGGCCGTCAAGCTCTCGGCGTCAACGACCTCTGCTCCTTCAAATCGCTCTAGTCACCGCATTTCCCGATAACTTCTAGGAGGGAGCTGTTTTCTTTCACCTTTTGGCACAGCTTCGTCGGAAACAGCTCCCGGACTTGATGGAGAATTTATGCCAAAGACACCCTAGGTATCAATGTAACACTGCATAACTGTGTGCTCTCTAAGACTCCAAACAAAAAAAAAAACATGCCCATCAAGATCAGGCCTAGTCAATACCGACCGAGTAGTATAAGGTCTGAGCAAGTATTATGTGGTGTAGTAAGCACATTAAGCCATGTTCCACATGCACGTATGAGGTTGAGGCCGGCCGACTGATCCAAGTCACTACCAGTGATTGCATTCAATTATGCAACTATTTTTTGCTGCGGTAAACGACATGGCCTGATCTTGCAGCCGGCTGCAGGCTAGTACTATTTTATTAGCCATGAGCGACAGGATCGGATACTCATCAGCAGAGTTGATGAATATATACTACAGACACTTGAGATAACAAGAACCTTTAGAACAAACAGCAAGCAAAACCGTGCAGTATATTGCCATTGCCGCAAGGATCAAACAAATATGGCGTTCATGGGCTTGGTACTAGCGCTTGTCCTAATTAGCCGCTTCTTCTCTTGTTACCTCTCTGCTGCATCCTCCGCCACCTCTGATGGCTTCATTCAGTGCCTAACTGAGAATATACCTAGCGAGCTCATCTTCACGCCGGGCTCTAATGACTTCACCGGCGTGCTCGTGTCCACCATCCGGAACTCCAGGTTCTCAGCCAACACCACGGTGAAGCCAATTTGCATCGTCACCGTGACAGATGCCTCCCACGTGCAGGCCGCCGTCCGGTGCGGCCGCACGAACGGCGTGCGCCTCCGCGCGCGCAGCGGTGGGCACGACTACGAGGGCCTATCGTACCGGTCGGAGCGGCCGGAGATGTTCGCGGTGGTGGACCTGGCCAATCTCCGCGCCATCACCGTGATCACCAACGAGTTGTCACCGACGGCGTGGGTCGACTCCGGTGCCACGGTCGGCGAGCTCTACTACAACATCGCCAAGAACAACACGGGACTCGCGTTCCCGGCCGGCGTGTGCACAACGCTCGGCGTTGGAGGTCACTTTAGCGGTGGTGGGATCGGCTCCATGATGCGCAAGTACGGACTCTCCATCGACAACATCGTCGACGCCAAGCTGGTCGACGCCAACGGCGACCTTCTCGACAGCAGGGTGGCCATGGGAGAGGACCTGTTCTGGGCCATCCGAGGAGGCGGCGGCGAGAGCTTCGGTATCGTCGTGTCATGGAAGGTGAGACTTGTGAAGGTCCCATCGACAGTGGCAGTGTTTCGCATCTCCAGGACGCTTGAGAAGGGCGCCATCAATATCGTGACCAAGTGGCAGCATGTCGGACCAACCCTGCCCGACGACATCAACATGGAGGTCCTCGTCCAGGGTCAACAAATCGTGTTCCAATCCCTATACCTGGGAACGTGCGATGAGATCCTGCCCACCATCGCGACCCGTCTCCCGGAGCTGAACGCGACGAGGGCCGATTGCAGCGAGATGACCTGGCCCGAATCAACGGCGTTCATGAACTTTGGCAATACCAACACGACGGCGCTCCTGGATCGGAACACTGGCCCCAACTTCTTCAAGAACAAGTCCGATTACGTCCGACGCGCCATGGCCAAGGGTGTCTGGCGGAAGATACTGATGAACTGGTTCGCGAAGAACGGCTCCGGGCTCGTGATCCTGGAGCCCCACGGCGGGTTCATCAGCTCCATCCCCGCCGGAGCGACGCCGTACCCGCACAGGAGCGGCGTTTTGTACAACATCCAGTACGTCGCGTCCTGGTCCGCCGGTGATGACAGCTCGGTGACCATGAACTGGATCAACAACTTGTACGACTTCATGGGGCAGTATGTGACCAAGAGTCCCAGGGAGGCCTATGTGAACTTCCGGGACCTGGACATTGGCGAGAACACGGTGGTGAACGATTTCAGCGCGTTTGACAGTGGTAAGGTGTGGGGTGAGAAGTACTTCTGCAGCAACTTCCACAGGCTCGCGACGGTGAAGGGGAATGTGGATCCGACGGATTACTTCAGGAACGAACAGAGCATCCCGCCCCTGCTCAAAAGCATTTGACGGAATATTCACATCCATGTTTCAAGAAGATAGATATATGTTTCAATGAATTTGTAGAATACATGATGTCAATTGTAAAAGACTTGCTTTGTGGGTGGACCTGCTTGTAACTCGTAAGCCGCCAACAGAGCTTCTACTAGCAGGCAGGGAGTGTCACAGGAGAATCATGAGTACTAAAAATCATGTCATATCAGCAAATTTATGAAGAGGGGGAATGAAGAGTGTCATGAAATAAGAGATGACAGTCATCACCATAACCCTCAACTGAAGAGCTTCTACTAGCAGGGAGTGTCACAGGAGAATCATGAGTACTAAAAATCATGTCACATCAGCAAATTTATGAAGAGGGAGAATGAAGAGTGTCATGAAATAAGAGATGACAGTCATCACCATAACCCTCAAGTGACACAGTTCTTAAGATTACAGTTTTGGTAACTATACGATGACCCTCTCCAGTGAGACTGGACTAAGTTAGATTAGAGATAAGGAAAAGTTTAATGGAAGAAAACTCAGAGAGTTTAAGTGTTATGGTAGGAACCAATCAAGATAGTACTATTATCAACTATTTGAACTATGTCGTTTCCTTGGATTTGATAGGACGATGTGGAAACATTGATGGGTTAACCGACAGAACATGGTGAGCAACTACCGAGAAGATCTTCGTGAAATTATACATTCATAAATAGTTGCATGCAACAACTAGTTTAACTCAAAAACTTAAGTTGATGAGAAAAGATGGACAATTATTGACTTATACTCCAACACTACCCCACACATGCAGGCTCCCCCCAGGCTACATACATGGATATTGGAGTGAACTGTAATTATTTAATTAACGCGCCCGTCAGGATTCGAACTCGAGACCTCTAGCTCTGATACCATATTGAGTTGCATGCATCAACCAGTTTAACCCAAAAACTTAAACTGATGAGGAAAGCTGGACAATTCACTTGTACTTTAACAATAAACATTTCTTGAGGTTGCGGGACTTGAACCAAGGGAAGTCTAGTCAAGCAGTCTATTCGAAAGTTTGTTGTAGCGTTAACTTTGTAAAAGACTTGACAGCATTGGGTTCGCAAGGTCTAGTCCTAGTTTATTGCGCAATACTTTCATCTCATAATCTATCTACCATACAACTTCTTACATAATATTTTTCTTTAACAATCAATCTACCGAACTTATGTATTTAAGACCTGCCAAACACTGCAAGGATCAACATGTCTTCAAGCGTTAGGCAGTCCCAATGTGAAACATGTATACTATTTTATCATTATTTCAATATCTAGTTCATCTCCTATATTTTCTTATATATAATTCATAGTTTATATGCTTCAGAAAACTAAAAGGTCACATCATGGATCTCCATGTTGTCATTTAGTGTAATTTTGAGGATAATTTACATAATTGAAGTCGAAAGGGCCAAAGATAGCCTAAGGCACATTGGGGCGAATCTTTTTTATTTTTTTATTTATCAAAAATAAATGGCCACTTCAAAAAATTTCAAAACTAGCCACCAACTGTTGTACCAAATGGCGGTTGTTTCGTGCCGCCGCTGGAAACGGTGGTTGGAGGCCCCAACCGCCGTTGAGGACCATGCCTGGGTCATCCGCTGGCAATAGGTGGGATGAGGTACCTACCGTCATTCTCAACGGCGGTTGGACACTATAGGTGGGCCCGTCTGGCTTAACCGTCATTCAAAACGGGGATTGCATCCAACCGCCGATTGAAACAGCGGTAGGGTGGTCGCCGCGTATAAAACGGCGGGTACCCCTACCGTCGCCCACCCCTCCCTCTCCTCCTGTGATTGCGGCGCCTCTGCACTCAGGGTAAGGTATTTTTTACACTTCTTTATTAAGTTTCGAAATAGTTTAGAAATTTTAGAAATTAGTTTAGAAATTTTAGAAAATAGTTTAGGTAATATTAGAAATATTGGAAAATAGTAAAAATATTAGAAATTAGTCTAGAAATATTAAAGAATGGTTTAGAAATATTAGAAAATAGTTCAGAAGATATTAGAAAATAGTTGAAAATATTATAAATTTTAGATTTTTAGAAAATGTGGAAAACAGGTTAGAAATTGTAGTTTCTTAGAAATTGTGGAAAATAGGTTAGAAATTGTAATTTTTGGTAGAAATTTTGGTAAATAGGTTAGAAATGTTACTCCCTCCATCCCAAATAAATGCAATTCTAGGTTTCAAAATTTGTCTTACAAAAGATGCAATTTTGATCTACCAACCACAAAAGACAAGAGTCTTCCAGAAGCTTCTCGTGCAAAAGACAAGATATTTCTCAATAAAGACAAGGTCCAATTTATTAATTTTAAATTAGTGTTGGTTTGCGTGTGTAACCTAGAATTGCATTTATTTTGGTATGGAGGGAGTAGTTTTTTTTAGAAATTGTGGGAAGTAGGTTACAAAATCTATTTTCTTGTAGAAAATTGTGGAAAATAGGTTAGAAATTCTGGAAAGTAGGTTAGGAATTTTTAGTTTTTTAAGAAATTGTGAAAAATATGTTAGAAATTTTAGTTTTTAAGAAATCCTATAAAATATGGTACAAATTCTAGTTTTTTTAGAAATTATGGAAAAATGGGGTACAAATTCTCATCTTTTACAGTGGATAACGAATTCTAATATAATATTTTTATATTATATTTTGCAGGTATGGCGGAGGAGACTACTGCAGCGGAGGGTCCTGCACCGCAGGCTGTTGTCGAGAAAATCGTTCCGGTACTCTTCGACGAGAGGATCGATAGGGAGCACGGGAAAAACCTACCCACGATTTGCAGTACGACAGTTGGCACTGTACATGCTCGGACTCCAGGGTACTACATGCCCCTAGAAGACCGCTGGATTCCCAAGTATGTAAAACCACATCTTCTTAAAGTAAATATGAATTCTATAATGTTCCATTGCATTTTTCATCACATTGACATTCTCTGGATCAAACTACACACAGCATGACTTCTTCCGCTAGCGCGCTTGGTGCAGGGGGGACCTGATGCGGCACGCGCTTCGCCCGCAGGACCGCCACATGTGGTTTGGGTTCAACTACGGCCTCGTCTCTGCCCTACTTGACCGGTGTTGTCCAGCACACGTTCCATTTCCCCTGGGGAGATGCCGTTGAGTCTGGAGGATGTGACCCTCTTGTTTGGCCTACCGTGCACAGGTCGCGCGATTGGGGCGCGCGACATCCCCGAGTCGTGGCGAGAGGATCTGCTTGCGTGGTTCGCTCTAATAGTCCACAACACTGCCGAGCCGGTCTTAGCCCTTCTCCCACCATCTGGCTCACGTACCTACCACGACTTGGTTGCAGCAGTACATAGTACGTATCTCAACATCTTTATTTAATATGTTTTTGTTAACATACAAGCAATTTTTAAAAATGTTCATTTTGTGGGGGCGACTGAGAGCTGATGCCGACAAGTCGACTATCACTAGGAACTTGGAGGCGTACCTGTGTGGTTGTTCAAGTCGACTATCACTAGGAACTTGGAGGCGTATCTGTTGTGGTTGTTCGGGTACGCGATGTTCTGCAGATCCCAGGTAGACGCGGTGTCCACAGGTTCCCGATCCCCCATGCTAGGGAGATCGCGGACGCTCCTTTGGACGCGGTCCCTCAGGTCAGCTGGGGTGACGCTGTTTTGGCGGTGACTTACAGTGGTTTGTGCGTTGGTGTGTCCAAGAGAAATCCAGGAGGGGATTTTCCTCGAATGTCCCCTGCTACTGCAGTTGTGGTCGTACGAGCACCTTCTGGTGGGTAGCCCTTGGTCTATCAGAGTTCGCACCCAGAGTTGCCTCTAGGACACGACCCAGCTGACCGGCCCACCATGGGCTCATTGTGGTGCCACCGATCGATACGTGCTTCTTAATTTGGTTCGTTACTTTTCATTGATTCCTGCATTGCTACCAACTAACTTCTAGCTTGTTATGCAGCTTGACTACATGCAACAGACGAAGAGGTCGTACACCGACTTCTGCGAGCAGATTGACTTCTACCAGATTGTGACATCGTTTGGACGTCGTACACCGCCGATGCCATCGCCACCCGCACAACTCAGGCCTCTCGTTGCTCTGCTTCCGAGACCTGCACTACTGGTTGATGAAGAAGCCGGTGGTGTTCCATGTCCACATCAAGGAGTACCACGTGGAGCGCGTCATGAGGCAATTTGGGAAGTACCATGAGTCCCCATGCCAGTCGCGCACACCGCCCCCCTCCGTGCACAAGTAAGTTATCGTTAATTCCCTAACTTCTCAGTCACTTAAGTAACTTAAATTGGTGATAGATTTGTGACCTTTGTCATAGGTGGTCGATGAAGGGCGTCAAGACTAGGGTGCCTTGGGTGCCTTGGGAGCCAGCTTCTGCACGTCCAGGATTGGCTTGTCGCAGCCGCTCCAGAGAACGTTGTGGCCGAGCAACGACCCCACGACGATGACGCTTGGAGAGCATACCTGCAGTGGTACTTGGTGAGGACTCAGACGTGAGTGATGTTTGTGCCACCCGAATTTCCGCACGAGCAGGAGCCTGAGGCTGCCACCTCACAGGCGTACCCCATCCAATGGGACCAAACCTCAGGCACCACATTAAGTTTCAAACTACAAATTCGTCCATTTTTATTACATTCACTCAAACTAATCCATGTTCAGCACGACTGCATTACAGAGGTATTTGAGATGTTGCAGCAGGCGCGTAGGGATGCAATCCACATGACGATCCTCCAGCACGTGCGGGCATATGACATGGTGATGGACGTGATCAGGAGGTACTGGCGCCAGGTGAACTACCTTGGCCACGTTGCTCCTCTGCCTCCATGTATCCCCTTGTCCTCTTGCGGCTCCGCCTCCACTACTCGTTCAGGCGTCGTTTTCACCCTCACGGCCACCGTACATGTCCACTCAGTTAGCTCCTCTGACACTTCCGACGTGCGGCCCGCCTCCGAGCTACGTGTCGCGACCATAAGTTTTCTGCATTGAAGGTACATCTTCTTTTGTTCCTTCTAATCTGCACGACATGTTGTCTTGTTAAGTTGATGTGTGACATCTAATCTTATAGGGAGGCGACTAGATGGGACTGGGACCTTCGTCTTGGGGAGCCCCTTCACCGCCCCTAGTTTCCACAAGCCTTTTTGACCACCAGCATTTCTACTGCAGCGCATCAGTGACGACCCTCATTGTCTATCTCAAACCCAATACGCTTTTGAAAACAAACGTGCTTACCAAATTCTATTCAATCCAGGTTTCGACATGGGATCAGAGCCGAACTTGTCAGCCTCCCTCGATGAGTTCTAGCATCCGGAGCTCCACGGGGAGGTCATTAGTGCTACCTAGTTAGCGGGGGCTCCATTTCACGGGACCCAGCTGATGTAGAAGAAGCAAGCAGCGGCTGTTGCGGGGTTCCAGCAGGCAGCGGATCAGGCGGCCGCTGGATTGGATGCGGCGGCAGAGACGGTGGCGGACGGAGGGTTTCTGTCCCCCTAGGCGTTCACAGCATGGGACGTGCCGACTACAGCAAGAGGCTCGGGAGTAGTCTTCGCGACACCACCCCCTGATCCGAATGTCACATGACGCTGACAAGCTCCACGGGACCCCTCACATACCCAACGACCACACCAGAGCAACACAGGACACCAGGAGGGCGACTAGGGGACCACCTACGCTGCGCGCAATGAAGCATGACCTTATTTTTGTTGAAAACTATTTTCTGTCTCTATGAACTACTCATAAACTATTTTTGTAATTTCCATCTTCATATTCGTATTATATGTTATTCGCATTCGTATTAACTGTTATACATATTCATATTATTTGCATAAAAACATAAACAAAAATCCGGTCGCCGTTTGAAACGGTTGTTGGCACAACCGCCGTTTCAAATGGTCAATCGTCTCAAACGGCGTTTGGTGGTATTCAACCACCGTTTCAACCAGCGGTTGAATCCTCCCACCCAAGCGCCGACGCGGCCGCCCAGCCGCCGATCTCGCCCGCTAACCGCCGTTTCTAGCGGCAGCAGGAAGCAACAGCCGTTTGGTACATCAGTTGGAGGCTAGTTTGGAAATTTCTTGGTTTTTCCATTTATTTTTGGAAAATAAAAAAATCCATTGGGTAATTTCTTCTTGGCACATCCAATGGGCTAGTTCCAAATTCGTGATATAGGATCTCCGACTCATATTAAAGCGTAGGCTATATTACAGCAGGCTGTAATATAGTCTTCCGGTTCAGCCTGTTATTTTTTTACATCTAGGGCTTTCCTGTTTCGGTCAGAAGGTTTCTGGTGGAAACCACGCACGCCTCACACTTTACATCTAGTGGCTTCCCTGTTTCGGTCAGAAGGTTTATGGTGGAAACCGCGTATGTCTCACACCGTCACACGCTCCTTCCCAATGTTGGGTCCCACAAAATAGATCTCAAAACCGGCAACAAATCTCCCAAAAAATAGGATAATTTTTTAATATTAACCTTTTTTAAAAATTATTTTTATAAATAACCCCCGGGGAACTTTTTTTTGCACCGGGTAACCCTTTTGGCCGCGCCGCGGCGTGGCGCGGCAGCGCCGCCGCCGCGCCACATGCGGGGGCGCGGCGCCCCGCCACGCCGGCCGGCCGCGCCGCGCGCGCGGGGCGTGGGCCCGGTCCCGCCGCGCCACATGCGGCGGCGCGGCAGGCCGCCGCGCCACCGCGCCCGGCGCGGCGGGCCGGTCAAGAGGGCCCGCGCGGCCCCCTTCTTCCTCCTCCTCTCCCTTCTTCCTCCTCCGGCCCCGAGCCGCCCGCCGCGCCCCTTGCCGCCGCCGGCCGCCGCCCCCCCCCCCCATTCCGGCCGGATTTGGGGTGGAAAAAAGTGGGGGGGATTTGTTCCCCGCGTCGTTGTGAAGGTATTGACCTACTTCTCTCCCTCTTTTACCGTTGCATTGTGTAGATCGGAGTAGATGTTTGTGACCTAGGGTTAGGTATAGAAATTTGAAATTTAGACGAAATGCAATTAGTTTTAATGGAAATGATGATTAGTTCATACGCATGTAGTTTCTCTCGCCCGTGTTATTGACGTGTAGAACTTGTTGCATGAATCGATTTAATGATATTATTGATGTCAAATGTTTAGGGTAGTTGATAATGGGTGTAGCTATTATATGGATGCACGTTTATTAGGGGTAATACCTAACAATTTTGTTGAATACCTAACAATTTTATTAGGGGTAATCGCACGTGTATATATATAACAAATCGAGATGGATATAATTTTTGTTGAACACAATTCTAATTTTTCATGTATATTTTTAATAAATATCTATTTTAGTACTATATAGTTATTAAACAAGTTATAAATTTTGTAGATGGACTGTTTAGTTCGCATGTTTCATGGTGGCGTAGTTAAAGAAAATGGAGAGTTTGAGAATATGACAGAGTTGGTAGAAACATTTGATGGTCCGCCAAGCTTTAAGGATGTAGTTGATTGTGCAATGGTCAACTATGGAGTTGGAATGCATGAGTTGTCATTTAGAGGTCGTTTTGATTGTGGGAAGGCTAGAGCTCATTATGTGTTGATGAGCTTGTCTAGTGAAGAAAATTGGAATCGGTATAAGAAGGTAGTTGGTCAAGCTAATGTGTCATGTCTGGAGGTTGTGGTAGATATTACTCGTGGGCCTAGTGGTAATGTTTACATGAATGAGGAAGTGCCGTTTGAGGCTCTCAAAGGTACACAAGAGTCTACAATTTTGGAGGAGGACTTTGGTTGTAGGGAACCTAGTGGGGATGTTGGGATGGTGAATGATGATTTTCCCAATGATTGTTTTGAGCGGGAGGAAGAAAACATGGACGATGATGATATATCTGACAGCTCTGAAGAAGGTGATTCTGAAGATGAGTTCGATGAGGAGCATGCGGAAGAGCAAAATGATGCCAATGCACATGCGGCTGAAGCACTCCTTGGTTTAAGTGAGGTTAACTTGGATGGTGTTCAACATGATTATGTTGCAGGACCCTCGGTGAACCATACAACCTTTGAAAGGGAAGTGCACATAAGTAGGCCGCAAAGTGAACATTAGAAATGGTGAAAGTGAAGAACACGTGCCTAGGTTCCCGGACAACACTAGAATTGGTGACAGTGCTGAACACTACACCCAAGCTCAGTACCAATTTGGAATCCCTTCTGTTCGCAATGACAGAGACTTGAGTAGGATCGATAGAGCCATTTGTGATTCTACTAGGTTGTTCACAGAAGGAATAATTTTTACCAGGGAGCCTGAGATACATGAGAAAATGATGTTTGACTCCCTGGATGAACTTAAGTTTTTCTTGTCTGACTATGCAGTGAAGCATTATAGGCCTTTCACTGTGGTCCATTCGGACAGGAATCTTAGGTATGAAGTAATGTGCAAACAAGGGTGCATGTGGCGTGTATGGGCACGGCTGCAAAGAGGGACAGGGAAATGGAAGATTACAAAGGTTGTGGGACCTCACACATGTCGGTCGAGTCAGGTGAAGGGAGTTCACGCACAATTGATGCAAGTTACATTGGAAGGTGTATCTTAGGCGTTGTTCGTGAGAATAGTGAGGTGACGGCCAGCAGTTTGATAGAGCAGATATTGATGTTTGCTGGATATCGTGTGAAGTATTCTAAGGCATGGCGGGCTAAACAACATGCAATTGCCTTGCTATGGGGCGATTGGAAAGAGTCATATGCAAAAAATCCAAGGGTCTTGAGAGCCATGAACCACTTCAATCCCGGGGTTAAATGGTTCCCTTACATGACCGGTTCTCGTGTTCTCGACGGTTGTGTTTTGAAGCCCGTCCTTCTACGTGTTTTTTGGTGCTTTCCACAATGTAAAGTGGCTTTCCAACACTGTCGTCCGGTGATACTTGTAGACGGAACCTTCTTGACCGGCAAGTACAGAGGTACACTCATGATGGCAGTTGCTGTAGATCCTGAACAGCAACTTGTGCCTTTAGGTTATGCCTTGGCGGAGAGTGAGAATGACGACAGTTGGTCATGGTTCATGAGGCTCCTTCGCATTAACGTACTTGGTCCAACGCGACAGGTATGTATGATCTCAGATCGGCACCATGGTCTCATCAAATGTGCGAGCGACCACCTAGATGGGTATCCACCACTTGTTCATCGGTGGTGCATTAGGCACTTTGCCGCCAATTTGTGGCGTCGTCAAAAGAACAAGGAGGTAATAGGACAGTTGAAGTTGCTGGCATCAGTACATACAGAGGACAAATTTAAGGAACTGCACAAGGACTTAGTTAAGAACTTGAACGAGGAAGCTAAAGATTGGTTGGAGTATGAAATGGAGGATAAGGACAAATGGGCTCAAGCATATGATGCCGGGGGTATGCGTTGGGGTATCATGACAACAAACTATTCTGAAAGTTACAACAACATATTTAGAGGAATAAGAAGTAGACCCGTCGCGGGGATCATTGAATACTCATTTGAAAAATGCAATGAATACTTTGTGAACAGATGGCGGATTGCACGTGATTTGTTGGATAATGGGGGTAGAATTGGATCCTTTGCAGATGAGATAATGTATAAAGCTGCTTTAAGATCTGTGAACCAACATGCAGAAGCATATGGTCCAGACAGAATGATTTATTCTATTCGAGGTTCCTCTACTACTAATGTTGGAGGGGAGAGTCATGGCGGTCGACACTATAGGGTGGACCTCGGGCCGTACTTGCACCCGTAACGGTCCTCAATTGTTGCATCTTCCTTGTTCTCACTTGATGACGGCTTGCATCGCTAGAGGTCTAGACTATGAAAATGCCATGTACATGTCTCCTTTGTTCTATAGAGAACACACCATTAAGATTTGGGAATCCAAACTTTGAGCCGTACCTTGATCCGTCACAATGGCCCGAATATGATGGCCCAGAGTACGTGCTCATCGCCGTCTTTGAAGAAATTGAAAAAGGGTAGGAGGCAAAAGAAGCGTTTGAAAGGGGACATGGACGCGTGTCAAGGAAGGTTTGCCGCCGCTTATGATATGGGTGATTTTGAAGCCGATGCGGACAAGATGACGTATCTTTGCTCAAAATGTCACAAAGAAATTAAAAACCGCACGTGTCGGAAAAAAAAATCGAAGGGCAAGAAAAAAGCAACGGGGACAAATAGAAGGATGGGTGGTTCCAACTCGAGGGTAGGTGTCATGGTAGTACGTTAGTAGGTGAAAAATTATGAAATTTTGTATGCAAGTTAAATAATTTTATATTTCTATATACTTACCTTCAATTTTTAATTATTGTTACTAACTACAAGTAAATTTTTTTCGGGATGGCGCACCCAGTGTACCCGCTCCTTGAGGCTGCATATGATGGCGGCCATCGTGCACACCTTCCGGCCGACCTTCACGAGGTATTTACAAAAGCCCGAGTTTAAGATCCAAATTTATTAGTTATTGTACCTCCTAGTTGTGTTTAATATGTGAGCTAAGCATATTTCTTGCATTTTGAGGACTAGACATTGCTAATGTTGTAATTATTGAATTTTATTGTTTTTCAGGACTTGAACCCGTTGAGGGTGCGAGAGCACTTTCCACTTCCTTGGGACGAGAGATACGCCCCGTACTTGGCTAGAGCGGGGTTCTTGGACATTGCTTTGGTCGTGGTTCGTGGGTTGCTCGTGATGGACGGGCCGTTGTTGTCGGCCTTGGTGGATCGATGGCGTCCGGAGACCCACTCTTTCCACCTACCGTGCGGAGAGATGACGGTGACCTTGCGGGATACCGCCATGATCCTTGGTCTTCCACTTGAGGGTCCGGCAAAGTGAGTGGGATCATTCGAGTGCTTTGGTTGGCGAGACATGGTTGAGTTGCACATTGGGGTGAGACCACCAGATGCTGATGAGGGGGATGCGTCGAAGAAGACCTCCGGAGTGAACACAGTTTGGTTGAGGCAGCACTTCACCATTTGCCCCCAGGGAGCTCCTCGAGTGCCGTTGTAGAGAGGCACGCACGTGTGTGGCTTTGGCACTTTGTTGCCACGTTCTCGCTACCGATCTTTGCCGCGGTAACACCGTTTCTTGGATGGTTCGTCACTTTTGGGTCAGGATTGGGACAATATCCGTGGCTACAGTTGGGGTTCGGCGGTTTTGGCATGGTTGTATAGGCAGCTATGTGATGCTTGTAGGCGGAGTGGACGGGACGCCAACCTTGGTGGATGCGCTTACCTCCTGCAGATTTGGGTTTGGGAGCGTCTTCCAAGAGGGGCCGACCACACCGTGGGCCAGTTGAGGTACATACAAATCTTTTGTTATTTATTCATGCAGACTTATATTCATGAATTATTAATCTTTCAAATTTTGGTTATATTTTGCAGGCTTGGAATCGGCGGGATTCTCGACCCACTTTTGCGTTTGTGTGGAAGACGACGACGGCGGTACGTGGTCCTCCGGGAAGGAGGTACAAGTTCTAAACAAACGAGTTGGACTTGTCTTACTCGGGCACGGTACAAGCCCATGTCCACTAGTTCGTGTTCAATTTGTAAATTTTGTGTCATCACATTTTCTCTAAACATGTTGTATGTTTGTAGGTTGAGTGGTTACCGTACGACCGCGACTTTCCTCAGGCACGTCCAGTTCTCACCCATGTGTTACGAGACAAAGCTTACGTGGAGGTCGACGGTGCCACTCATCATCTACTATGTTGTCGAGTGGCATTTGCCAAACAGGGGTGCTACGCCGGTTTGGGAGGCTTCGGCCTTCGCCTCGCGCGGCAACATGGTCCGCCGCGCCATCCCCAAGAGCGCGGCGGTCTTGGCAACTTGGGTGCCACCGATGGCCACGTCCACCCAGCGCTGCCGCGCCACAAGGCTTGGCGCGGCGGGCGCATGCTGCCGCGCCGACGGCATGGCGCGACAAGGCTGCGTTGCCTCGCTTAAGTTTTACAACCTCCAGTATGCACCCTCGGCCAAGGTACAAGTTTGGCGGTGGCGCGGCAACACGAGCCCGCCGCGCCATGGGGGACGGCGCGGCAAAGCAGCCATGCCGCGCCATGCGGGGTGGCGCGGCGAGCTCGTCCGCCGACGTCACCTATGCATCTACGCGTGCCGGGCTCGCCGCGCCACACCGCATGGCGCGGCGGGGGCGCTTTGCCGCGCCATCGCGCATGGCGCGGCAAGCTCGTGTTGCCGCGCCGCCGGCTAAACTTGAATTTTGGCCGAGGGTGCATACTGGAGGTTGTAAAACTTAAGTGCGGCACCATGGCGCGGCAACGTTAATCTGCCGCGCCAAGCGTTGTGGCGCGGCAGATTTAAGCCACGAGGACTTCCTTGCAAATGCGAATGCCCGTCTCTTACATCCTAGTTTCCTACTCGAATGCCGGGTTCCGAGAATCCCATCCCACACCGATTTAGAGAAATGGGGTCCACCACACCCACCTTCTCTATATAAAGGGGGGTAGCCTCCACTCATCACTCACCTCCAATCCTCACAGGCAATCTCCACTCGTACATCACCTCCATTCCTCCAGTCGTTTGAGAGTGTTGGTTGTCCGAGATGGGCTCGGGGGTGGGGGTTTATGGATGTGAGGAGGGCCATGGAAGCCATGGAGGGGGCATACCCACATGATCCCAATAGATCGATATTCGGTTTGAACAAGAGGCCGAAAGGCGAGATCCCCCCGAGTGCCATTGTGGCATGAATGCGGGATGCAAGGTCTCACGTGAAGATGAAACGTTTGGCGGCGTTTTGGTGTTGTCAAAACATCGATCAAGCTAAAAAGGAGCTTGCGGCATTGGCGAGAAGTGATACCGTTAAGTACCATTGTACCTACTTCGTGGTGTTCATTTCGACTTTGTATCTACGTGGCATATATTGAAGGGAAGCAAGAGATCCGTTGCTCCAAAGGTGACGAGGGCGTGCCACTTCGAGCAAGTGGATCGACGACTTCATTAGTGGTCCGGATGCCGCGTTTCCGGCGAGGGGGAAGAAAATCGATGGAGACCCCGGCAAAGATCGAAGCTCTTGTGAAGAAGGAACTTGAGGACTTCAAGAAGTGGAGCGATGACTTCATCAGTGGTGCATGATTGTTGTTATGTGTAACACGTGCCATTGCTTGTGTGATTTAAATTTCCTAAGACGTGCTAGGATTAGTATTGACACATGTGCCATGCATGTCATTGGAAACTCGTGTGATTTAAATTACCTAAGGCGTGCTAGGATTAGTATTGGCACATGTGCCATGCATGACACCGCAAACTTGTGTGACTTAAATTCCCTAAGGCATGGTAGGATTAGTTGTGGCACATGTGCCATGCATGCCACCGCAAACTTGTTATGTAAGAGAAATGTCTAATGAAATAGCAATGGCCACGGTGTTGACAAAACAATTTGTAGTTCTTTAGACTTTTCAGTTTTTGCGGTTGTAATGGTGGTGGTGATCCGAAGGGCAAAAACACAAATACAACACCCGATCCGAAGAAAATGACCACTTTTAAAAGAGCCATGCTTCGTTATATGCAAGGAAAAAGCTGCAGATGCCATTGCAAGAGGAGAGGACCCCCCTTGGAATGGTCTTTATGCTCCGGGTGGTCTTTACGGTCTGAAGCAAACCCGTCTCGCTCCTAATCCACCAACTAAAAAGGTACCAAGAAGGATAAACCTTCTTCATCACATCACAAGGATGGCTAAATATTGGAACTTTGTATGAGGTCGTTGTCTTCGACCATGCGGTGTTGTAATATTTGAGCTACTATTTCGTTTACACCATGGTAGTGTTATATTGTTCCAAGAAAACTACATCCTGAATGTGTTGTAATAATGGAACTATTATTCCTAAATTTTTTATTTTTCTAATCTCCTGCTCCATTAATAAATCGCATGCAACACAACCAAACACATTTTTTCATTGAAAAAATTGTTCAATACAACACATACAACCGATTCTTAAGGACCATTCATCATCAACTACATCACATAACAAAGTGTTCACTTAACACAAAACTACCAAACACACTAGTTCATTGAAAAAAATATTACAATGCAACACATGCAACCGACACTTGACCACCATTCATCATCCTCCCACAATCCTCTTACCTTTTCGTCGGCCTCTCGCCTTTCTAGCCGCTTCATCCCTCGACCTATCCTTGGACCTATCCATCAATGCCTTCCACTCCTCTTCCTTTTTCCTCTTCTTCTCACTCTTCTCCTTTGCGATCAACGGACGTATCCCCCGTTCTAAGAACTTCTCCCCGTTACAACGCCAATATGCCACAACTTTCTCGTAGTTGGCGTAACCAACTACAAATTCTAGCTCCACTCCGGTTTCACGAACCATCTCATCACAAATTGGACCACTTAGATCCTCCTCTTCCGTAAGGGCACACCATATTTTGCTCTTATCTTGTTTTTAATAGATTTAGTTTTAAACCTCCTCCCGGGTTCGAAGTTCGTCCCAACTCTAACATTAACTCACGACGACCAAGAAATTGCTCCCAATCACAAGTCCGCCCCTCCTGCAAAATATAAGACTGTATCATACAAAGTTAAATCAAAATGAGGACAACCACAACAGTAGTGCTACCTAAATCAAAGAAGTTCACATCATGCTCACCCAAAAGTCTCCATATGCATTGCCACAAAACATTCCAAAACCGAGCTCAGATGGCACAACACCTTCCGTGGCTACTATGCCACACTTGCACCGTGAAGGTGGATAGCTAAGGCAAGGCCAAGCCTTCGTCCCGACTCGAACTCTTTCACTTCGATTCGGTTGGCCACTCCGATCTTGGTCCATATATGTATTCATTGAAGTCACACCTAGGCCACCCACTCGAAATGCGGAACAACCATTAATAGCAATGAGTCATGGACATTTATAAAACTTAAATGATAACAAGGATATGCTTTTTACTTACAACGATCTTTAGGGAGCAACGAAAAAATGGTGTAAACTTATTTGGGGCCTCAATGTTTGGTCGTTGAAGATACGCACGCACTCCACAATCACACACTGGAGGGTTGTTAACTCGCTCAATGGCAGCCAACTGCTTCTCCTCATAAGTCATCGGTGGAGGATTAGGTGGAGGAGGAACCCATCGTTGAAACTCATGATATGGCTTCAAGACATGACTCGCATACGGGAAGAGACGTATCCTAGGATCAAACTTGTCGGGCCCGTCTATCCACCGCAAAAAATAACAAGGAGCCGCCGGGGGTGGTGCTTCCCTAATCCAACAACAAGTAGAATGCTCTACCCGCAGTCCCGGCACACCTAGACTCGTTTCACATAAGCCGGCACACCACATAAACAATTGGGTACGGGGAGAGCTCGAGGCACAGGACCGTTTTCATCCCACTCTTCGGGAAAACTTCCTTTACCCCTAATAATGGCACAGTAACGTGGGTTTTGGTGGCTCATGTCTACTAATCCTGCAACCAATGATATCAAAATGAACAATCACTTTCAACATATTTGCAACATTGTATTAAGCATGTAGTAAAGCAAACCTACATTAAAGCATGTAGTAAAGAAACGTATTTTCAACATATCAATAGATGGCACATTGTCTAATGAAACTTCCTAAACCATAACTTTCAACACACCCAACATCTAACACATCACAATTTCAAATTATTGTCAAACCCTAGCTCACCTATACATGCAAAATATGGCAAAATTACGTGCTAAACCGAGATTAAATAAGGGCAATACCTTCCAAGGATACGGGGATCGATTTCCCACACAATACACGCCACAAATCGCCGGATAGAAGGGGGGCGGCGGCGGCGCGGCTCGCGCGCGCGGGCGGCGCGGGCCGGAGAGAAAGGGGAGAGGAGGAGGAGGAAGAAGAAGAAGGGGGCCGCGCGGGCCCTCTTGACCCGGCGCGCCGCGCGCGCCGGGCGCGGTGGCGCGGCGGCCCCCGCCGCGCCGCCGCATGTGGCGCGGCGAGACCGGGCCCACGCCCGCGCGCGCGCGCGCGGCCGGCCGGCGTGGGGGGGCGCCGCGCGCGCGCATGTGGCGCGCGGCGGCGGCCGTTGCCGCGCGCGCGCGCGCGCGGCCAAAAGGGTTACCCGGTGCAAAAAATGTTGCCCGGGGGTTATTTATAAAAATAATTTTTAAAAAAGGTTAATATTAAAAAATTATCCCGAGAAAATACAGGGCTTCAAAAAAAATGAGGGCTAAGGATCAATGTGGGGAAAAAATGTTGCAAGCAGTTTAGATAGACAAGAAAATGCAGGTGCATGTACATATTTGCCTCAATTTGATGATCAATTCACCACACAAATTCACAAAAATCGCCCAGAGATTTTGAAACCCCAAAAGATAATCGACACATATTACAATTTTACAGAATTGCTTGATAGATCCAGGTGATTTGGATCTAAGAAATGAAAACAAAACTACTATTCAGTCATCCAAACTCCAATATGCCACAAACACATAAAGATGAGTAACCACAAATTTGGCATTTTCTCCTGCTTTATGATTTCTTTTGTTACCACCAACTATCCATGCTAGTTTGTGTATTAATGATCCATCTGCAAAAATACAAGAATGAAAAACTGAGTTAGTATACATAATTGCTTGGAGTTGTGAAAAAGAAGTGCCAGTTATTTAGAACACGTAGTAAAAATTGCAAGATTATGCACTACTATGCCTTTATTTTGTTACACTGTTGTATGTTAAACTAAATCGAGTTGCTCGTTGGTCATTAGGTACAATCATTATGGATTTGAACAAGATGCCGCTGGAATTTGAATTTGATTTCCTAGATGTTTAAAATACAAATCCGTACTTCTATACACAAGTAGATTTAACAGGGGCTGTTTTGGGGTCATATGAGCATGATCAGATTTGCAAGTCTACGTAACATAATACTGCCAGTTGCCCAAAGAAAGCAGAGGATAAATGTATGGGCTTGGAATTTGTTCCTCTTCCGTAAAGGTTTGTTCATGTGGAGAGGCAGAAAAGGCATAGAGGCATTGTGTGTGGTTGAATCTTGCATTTATTTTCACAAAACAGTCTTTGTCCCGAGCAAGTTGGCCAATCTTGTATTTACGTGGAAAAAAGGCTTTAGGCTCCTGAGTTGCTTTTTTAGTCAGTTAAATTGATGGTTGTTCACTGCTAAATTTTAGTACTGAATAATGTTAAGTTGTTAAGAAAATCTTGTGTTTACTTTTGAAGCTTGTTTATAATTATTCCTGGTATGTTGTTAAACAAAATCATGGGTAGGGATTTCAGGCAGACGCACCTGCAGCAGCTTCCAGAACACCTGATCACCCCCTTTATATTTTGCCTCCTGCAGTAACTAGTGAGCATATGTTCTGCAAGCAGCTTACATCTACTGGGCATTGCCGCAGCAAGGTAGCAAAAGTTAGACATGTGCTGCATGCTTGGAAAATTGTAAATATGCAGAGTACACTAGTACACAATATCTTCCAATTGATTTATTTTTAGAAAAATCTTATCCGGCAACCATAGAAATTTTAAGCCATTGAATCAATGATATAGTTCAAGGAAGCAAAATGCTCATATAGGAAATGATATATCAAATGCAATGCAACCATAAAAAAACAGTAAGTCAAGCCAACAATAGTCTGAGTTTTTCTTATTTGAACAAGACATATTGCAGTTGTAGTAGCAAAACTAAGTACATGTATCTCGCTTAATCATCAAGCGGGGGCGGATTTATGTTGGGGCGAGCTGGGGCGGGCGCCCCAGCTAAATTTGGGAGCGCACCAGTATATACACATCTTCTCCGGCGAGTTCGTGAGCTCCGGCAACGCAAACAAGCATGGCGGCGGCGGTGGCTTCGACGGGAAGCAGCGCAGGAGGTTGAAGAAGGTGTCTGGCGTTCGCATTCGCAACCTGGGCCTTAGCAGTTTTGCCTCCTCCGGCCCACACGTAACACATACACACTGGCGGACTGGCCCAGCCAGCAGCCAAACCAACCAAGGCCGGCCCATCCAATGATCCACCATTCCACCCTATCCGCAACCGCAAGCACCCAGGAGCCCAGCTGCCCAGGACGGGCACACCGCGCACGGCCGCACTCGGCACTCGCACGGCACGGCGCGGGCGGCCGCGCACGGCGCGGGCGGCGGCGCAACCCTAGGCGGCCGGCGGGCGGGGGCAAGCGGCGAGCCGCGAGGGCAGCGGCGGCGGCGGGCGCCGGCTCCGGGAAGGGCGCGCGCGCGCGCCGGCTCTTGCGGCGGCGAGTCTTGCGGGGGCGGCGGCCGGCGGCTCATGGAGGAGGACGCGGCGGAGGACGGCGGGGCGCCGCCGCCGCCGGCTGCAGCGGAGCCGGGCATGGCCGCGGCGGCCGTGGAATCGGCTCTCCGGCGCTGGAATCAAGGCCGAGGGCGGGTCTGGTGGCGGTGGGAGTTGGTCGAGGGCGAGGGCGGGGAGGCCAATGCGCAAGAACCCCATTGGCAGCAGCAAGAAGACCAAAAAAAATGGTAATTGACTAATTGTTGTGTGCTTGTGCGGTGTGACTATGAGACTGTCCATTGCTTAATGCCTGATTCACTGATTGCCTCATTGCCTGATTTTGTGCAGAATTGACAAATTATTTTTCAAGTTTGGGTTCGAGCAGTAGCCGTCCAAGCACTCATGGAAGTGGAATTGATGAAGTTGTGCGAGAAAATGAAGTGATTCGAGTGTGCAAGCGAGGCAGAGGCACGGCCACCACGGCCCGAGGCGGAACCCGAGGCGGAACATGAAGGTATTGGGCTTATCATGGAATTTGACCCTCTTGTTCATGTTGTAGCTGATCCGGCTCTTAGAAAACCAATTGGTAGATTTCATCCCAACATTCAATCGATGTTAAGAGAGCATATCTATCGAGAGGACCCACCCAACCTATAGGACATAATTTTCCTAAGAAGCCGGATGGGAGAGTCTTTCAATCACATTGGTTTAAAGATTATGATTGGTTAGAGTACGAGTGTGTCGCGAGATGCGGCATTTTGTTTTCATTGCTTCCTCATGTGATCACTTTATTATAACTTGTTTGCTAATTGATGTCTTTATCCAATTTGCGGGTTCATCTCGTTTCTTATATCTATTTTTGTATATTACCATGTATGGTCGTTGGTGCAAGAATTATCAATTTATTCTTCAAATTTGAGATAATATCTCAACTTCGCGTTAAAATTGTGTGATTGCAATATATGTATGCATTAATGCGATTGGAATTGCAATGTCCTTGATTTCGGTTTAGTCGATCATTAGAGTTCGCCCTTTTTTTTTTTTTCCGGCTACGCCACCGTCATCAAGTATATGTGTGAATTGAAAAATAAACATAAGATACTGCAAGACATTTTTCTTCATATTACTTCTAGTATATACATGTTGCTATATGCAACTATTTGCAAACTATATGCAAGTATTTCATACATAAGTAAATGTCGGGAGCAGTATGAGGGACATATTTTTGTATCTGGTCGGTTGAGTTGCTTTTTGCAACCAGCTAATATGGTGGATAAAATGCTTATGATTGGATAATAGAAAATGCAAAGTTGCTGCTTAAACAAGATGGTATCCCAATTTCTGCTTCCAAATTATAATTTGAAAATAGAAGACCTATGAATAAATTACCGTATAAAAAGGTGTTGATACTCCACATTTTTTAATATAACCTAACAAGGATTTTACTGTGAAAATCTATTAAGTAGTGGACTTCTATGAATACAAAGCACATTAGTGTTAAAAAAGAAACAAAAAGTGATGTTGTGTTAACATCCATCATAGCAGTTGAGGTGTGTCTACAAAAATTCCAACGGACATAGCATGCATCCAATTAGGGGGGCACTGGTTGAACTCACGTCTTTGTAGTTGGCCAACTTATCAACTGCTATGGATTTAGGCTCCCCTACCTATCATAAAAACATATGAGGAAACACCAATATGTGAGAAGAATCTAATCAAAAAATAGGAGGGGACACACTACTTGAAATGTTATTGATTGATTACAACTAACACAAGAATAGAAAAGGCGTATTAGCGTATCTAAGTTAGTTTATAATTTAAAAAGAATCACTCCACTACCATACATTCAAAATCGCAACCACGCCTGCACTAACAATTTGAAAAAGAAAAAACATAGCTCAAAAACAACTGAGAAAAGCTAGAGACATGACAATACATTATAACCTGATTACAAGCATCAACATTAACAGATAGATCAAAAATGCTACCGGAACTGTGAATAAATTACTCGAAGAAATGTTAATTGAGTTTCTTTTTGGAATCAGCTAAATTGATGGATAATTGGTGCTGATTTGAGTATTGAAGAATGTTAATTTGCTCTTCAAAGTATTTGAAAGAGTGTGGTAAGAAAAATGAGACAACAGGCCAGGGGATAGCTCACCTCACCGATGAGTGAAGCTAAGGAGGAAGGTACGTGGCATCAATATGCACTGCCAGATATGTCACCCCACACTAATAATTGAAGATGTATGTCGTCGCTAGGAGATCATGGAGAAGTCAGCTCTCCATCAACTTGCAAACACATCAGCTGTAAGTAAATTAGAATAAGCACATAAGAGAATCTGAACACAAAAATATTACTTCAATAGAAATGGCATGCAATCATTAAACCATCAAAACATGTTTGTATGTTTTCCCCGAAGAAAAAGTAAGAAGTAGGCACAGGGCAAATGCATAAGCACCACCACTGTTTTATAAAAAAACACTGTTAGCCACTATGTGTTGCACGTGGCACAGAGTAAATTGGAGAAATCGAAGTATTATCATGCACTATTATTTGGAATTTGGACATTTTCGCCTTTTGTCATATACATCAATGCTCGTGACAAACTTTTGTCGATGTACAGTTTGCCGATCTGGTTTACCTAAATCTTGCAAAATATAACTAGAGTTATCGATTCTTATTAATTTTCCTATGCAAAAAAACTAGTTTACTATCTAAAAAGCTTCCGCCCTCCCAATTAACATCAAATAAACCATAGATAAGAAATTGCAGCACATGACAAGGAGTTCACAAACTATTTTGATAGTAAAATCACAAACGACAAATCTCCCAATTAACATCAAAACACGCGATGTGCATCAGCTATATCAAATTCGTCCAGAGCATTACCAACCCGTGCAATTTCCCTGACCAATTCACCTCAAATCTACCGGCTCCGAGTAGTACTCCCGACATCGCCGGCAAAACCCATACCAAATCGAGTATCAACTCACCTTGATGACCACGTGAAGCATCCCTGCTGACTACCGTGCCACAACATGTGTCTGCTTTCATGCCCGGGCCGCGCTAGTCAAGGATAAGCCCCACGAGAACCGCATGTTAGTGCGAGCGAAACCACTGCTCGTCTCAGCAGCCCGCCGGTGGAGCAAGAGCGGATCTCGGTAGTGCATCTAGAGAGAGAAAATTGCAAATTTAGAACTTCAAACGTTGCGTTTCGCGGTTTTGCCATTTCTAACACCGACTTCGCAAGAATAGGTCTCGAAACGTTGTCCTCTTGCAAATCATGTCATTAGGTGTATTTCTCCTCTTCTATAATCAAAATACATGTATTTGACACCCGAAAGGACCGTTTTGCCCTCTTCTTTTTTTCCCCTCACGTTCCAAGTCCAATCGCCCGTCGCTTGGTCGCTCCTTTTAGGCCTCCTGGTCGTGACTTGTTTGCGGCCGGCTGCGGCCGGTTGCTCGGCCGCCGGCCGTGGCGTCGACGAAACGGCGCCGGGCGAGAGCGGCATCGGGCGGCGCGGTGCCGGGCGGTGAGGTGTTGGACGAAACGGCGCCGGGCGTAGCGGCATGGGGGGCGCGCGCGCGTGCGGCACGGCGGCGGATAGCGCGGCGCGGTCTCGAGCGGAGGCGGTGCGCGGCGGGCGCCGGGGTGGAGGGGTGCCGGCCTCCATTGCTGCGGCGAGCGCTCCGTCTTAGGGTTCGGCAACGACGGGATACGATGCGGCGAACGTTTCGCCGGACTCGTGAGGAAAAAAAAAAAAAAAAATAGAAGAGGACAAAATAGTCTTTTCAATCAGCTAATACATGTGAATATTGATTATAAAAGAAGGCAAATATGCCTAATGGCATGATTCGCAAGAGAACAACGTTTCGAGGCCCATTTCTGCGAAGTCGATGTTAGCGATGGCAAAACCGCGAAGCGCAACGTTTGGGGTCCCAAATTTGCGATTTTCTCATCTAGAGACGACGCTGAATGGTTAGGGTTGGGTGGGGATGTGGAGCTCGTTGCTCGCAAAATACACAAAGGAGCGGGGGAGGGGCATGTCAAACCTGGAGAGGGGAGGCCGCTGCCGTGCACACCATGGCCGGAGGGGTCGTCGTCGTGTGCGACCTCGCCGGGGCCATCGCTGCGCGCCTTGACCTCGCTGGGGACATCAAGCCGTCACCAGACGCGCCTCCGCGGGTGCCACTGTCGCGCAGTGCGCACCCTGGACAGGGAATCCCCGCCGCGTGAGTCGTCGCTGGGGCAGCCGCCCTGCAGGCTGGCCCTCGCCGGGATCCGCATCCATGGGGAGGCCGGGGGCCGATGTCGCACGGTCGCAGGTGGCCCTCGCCAAGATCCGCCCAGGGTCTCGCTGGTGGCCTCACTGGGATCCGCCTCCATGGGGAGGTCGGGGGCTGCTGCCGCGCGGGTGCAGCTAGCCCTCACCGAGATCCTCCCAGGCTCTCGCCGGCGGCCTCCCTGGGATCCGCCTCCGTCGCCATCACGGAAGAACATGGGAGAAAGGAGATAGAGAGAGACTGGTTGGCAATTGAAGGAGCGGTGGAGAGCATTGTGGGGCCCACATTGTGCAATGTAAATACTCCCTCCGTCTCAAAATAAATGCAATTCTAAGATTCGAAATTTGTCCCACAAAGATTGCAACGTTGACCCACAAAGATTGCAACTTTGACTAATCAACCACAAAAGACAAGATGCTCTAGAAGCTTCTCACATAAAAGACAAGCCAATTGCTATATCTTTCCCATAAAAGACAAGGGGTATTTTGGTCATTTTACACATCACATTAGTTTCCGTGCTTGGTCCTAGAATTGCATTTATTTTGGGACAGAGAGTAGGAAAGAGTGGTGGAAAAAAGAAGGTTGCGCAGGTGGACCAAAGTACACATGATTGTTGAGAAGTCTTTACCTTGTTTGATTTCATCCAAATTGCAGCCAGCAATTTCAATTTTATTGTCTCTGGCATTCTATCTAAGCTTAACAATCAAATTATCAAAGGAATAAAAAGTCTAGCATTTCACATTTTTAGATCGAAGAAAAGGCATCGCTCAAGCGTCCAGTCCACCTAGGCGTGCGCACGTTATCGTAAAAGTCAAAAACCTCCGCGGGCACGTGATTAACATTTAACTCCGCTAACATTGAGCTGAGGATCTGCACGTACAGAAAATTACAGACAAAGCTATATGTTAAGCAACTCCTCACAAAAAATCCATTTTCCATATATATCGTATGTGTGGATCTAGCTCTACTAATTTGCGCAGCATAGCGGCTGTCATTCTAAAATATTTTCAACAAATTTCAGATAAATTCGTTGAAATTTTAAGGTGTGAACGCGAGCTTTTAGTTTCAGGGTCGGGCTTACGTGTGAATCTAGGTGTGATAATTTGCACAAAGTAGCGGGCTGCCATTTTAAGACATTTTCAACAAATTTCAGTCAAATTCGTTGAAATTTTAGGGTGTGAACGGGAGCTTTTAGTTTTAGGGTCCGACTATCGATGTGGAGCCCACATGTGGATCTAGGTATGATAATTTGCACAAAATAGTGGACTGCCATTTTATGATATCTCCAACGAATTTTCCATATATTTCTCAAACCAGTTTTATGCCACATAAAATCCATTTTCCATATGTATCGTATGTGTGGATCTAGCTCTACCAATTTGCACAAAATAGCATACTGCCATTCTAAAATATTTCCAACAAATTTCAGATAAATTCGTTGAAATTTTAAGGTGTGAACGCGAGCTTTTAGTTTTAGGGTCCGGCTCTCGACATGGGGCCCACGTGTGTATCTAGGTATGATAATTTGCACAAAGTAGCGGGTCTGTCACTCAAAGACATCTCCAACAAATTTCAGTCAAATTCGTTGAAATTTTAAAATGTAAACGCGAGTTTTTAATTTTAGGGTCCGGCTCTCGACGTGGGGCCCACTTGTGAATCTAGGTATGATAATTTGCACAAAGTAGCGGACTCTCACTCTAAGTCGTTTCCAACAAATTTCAGTCAAATTCGTTGAAATTTTAAAGTGTGAACGTTAGCTTTTAATTTAAGGGTCCGACTCTCAACGTGGGCCCACGTATGGATTTAGGTATGATAATTTGCACAAGGTAGTGGACTATCACTCGAAAACATTTCGAACAAATTCTAGTCAAATTCGCTAAAATTTTAAGATGTGAACACGAGTTTTTAGTTTTAGAGTTCTAACTTTTGATTTAGACGACTCATACAATCAATCCAAACCATTTCAAACCTATCCAAACTACTAAGATTGCTAAACCGAACCAAACCAAACTATTATGTATGTCACCACATTATTCACCAGACCAACTAACACCATTTAGAAAAACCAAACCATTAAAACCGAATTAAAACCAAACCATCCTCAGCCTTAGTTTCAGCACAAAACCGTACCTCATTTCAGAGCACCATTGATCCTTCATGGGGATCATCACACAGCCGCCTGCAACTGCAATGGCGAGGGTGACGAACAGGCATGCCTACCTTACCTGCCAACAATCGAGGCTGAATCAACATTACGTCAGGCGGTTGGCCGCTCAACTGCTGGAGCTCTGCAACCTCCAACTTTGCCATTGCAAATTGTACAGAGCAGCTAGCAACCATTGGGACGCCATCAGAAGTTCCTCAGTATATGCTGATACAGACCAGTTCTAAAAAAAATGCAGTTGACAAACGCGGACACAGCTGCGCAGTGGCTTCTCAATTTTGACCAAATAATGTGTGGATCTGCAGCAGATATCGTGGCATGGGCTTCCATTCCGATCCTCTCTCTGCATGTGTTCCAGAAGTTGACTTTATTTGGAGAACTGGACTGGAATACTTAAAAAGTAGCATTAAACTTCTTTCATCAGCGTGAAAATTTGGTTATTAGGCTCTCGTTCTTCAAACTGCTGCGGGGTGTTGACTAACCATAATTTCTTTTTTCAGATCATGAACCGTACCAATGATATCCTTGCAACGCAGCATTGCACATTCAGCCACACGTCATAATATGATGATAGTTAATGTCACTATCAAGTTAAGATGATATTTTTCTACTGAGTTAAGATGATATTTTTTCTTAACTTCTGATTGTTTCTGAGCTGAAGGTGCTTACCCAAGAGCTGAAGGTGCTTCTAATTTCCTTTTCTTTTTTTTTTTGAAGCCTGCGAGAAGTAGCTGCATCTTGAAAAGTATTGAATTAAAAAAGATAGGCACCAGGAGTCTGATACCAGTTTTTTTGGCAAAATTATAAGCAACTAGTTAGGTATAGAGAATGAAAAAGAAAATGGAAGAAACGATTAAAAGTTAAAACGCACCGAATTGCAAAGCGTCAACTAATTTCAAGAGGACACTGAAAAATTGGGGTAAGAAAAACCCTACTCAAGTCAAGAAGCCTTGTTCAAATTGGCTACCAGCAGCCCGGGTAGTCAACGAAAACAATGCATTCCGCACGGTTGGTATGAACATGGTCGCGAGTATAATTGTCCATTGCGGCCACATTAATTACAAGTTTATTACGATAAGATAATTCAAAAGACGCCCTGTTCGTTTGGCTTTATCACCACCAACCAATATTTTTCTCTCGACAAACCAACCACCACCAAAGAATGAAAGCCAAGAAGATTTTTCTCTCGTAACAAACCAAGACTACCATCAGCCATCACCAAACGAACAGGTTGAGGGCAAGTGGGAAGGATTATACAGCTCAAAGTACGTAACATCTTTGGTAAAGCCTTGTAGGGCCAAGATAAGATGAGATAGTGCCACATAACATCTGCTTGATGGTTGACCAACCAGATTACCCTCGTGGCCGGGTAGATGATTTGACTTAGATCACTAATGTAATTTCACCATTTGACTTTCCATTCTAATTTCAGAATTCGACTCAGATCACTAATTTCACCAGGTCATTTTCCTATTTCATCCAATTGGAAATTTAGATTGTTGTAGCCTTCTCAACTATTCTCTCCAAATGGCAAATGTAAATACTTCAATGCACTTTTTCCTTGCTCCTTTTCTTCCTTGTCACAAATCATACAACTGCTCCCTCCGTCCCATACAGAATGACGTTTTAGGGTTCAAAATTTGTCCCAAAAAAAATGACGTTTTACTTAATTTGTCATGTATGCATGTGCATGTAGGCATGCAACAATATTAGCACATAATATGGCAAATAAATAGAGGCAATCGAGGTCATTTCACCTCCTTAATAATCTGTCCTAAAATTTCTAGAATGACATTCTTTTTGGGACGGAGGGAGTAGCATAAATAAATGATACACAGATTTAGTATAAACAATTACTATCAACAAGCCTAAATGAGCTCTATTTGGGTCAGGAGAGTAGGGGACTAGAGGAAGAGGACTAAAGTGGAAAAGGGATGACTTCACCGGATGTAGTAGGCGAGCCACACACTGCCCAAGTGGCCAAGTCCTTCCTCACAGGGATTGGACTCTCGATCACTCCTTGAGCAGTTGAGCTCCTTTATCTATCTTGTAATTGGTGGAAGAGTTCCGCTTTCCAACTGCAAGTAGGCAACCGGAATATACAATTCGTAGCTGCTGATCGTAATCTCATGGAGAGGAAGAGTCCAGCAGTAATATATTCAGTGTGCTCGGTGCTCAATGCGCATTGACCAAACTCCCCATCCTGGTGTTGGTACGGTGCAGATCGCAGCGGCGCACCCCCACCATCGCCACGGACGAAACATAAATATTCCGGGCTCTTGTCCGTTCCTGCTCGTCAGTCGTCACTGATGACTGACGATCTTTGTCCACCAGCAGCCGCCGCCTTAAAATCATCAACTTTCCAAGAATTCAAGCTTGTCATTGCAGATTAACATGGAGGCCGTGATTGCAAGGACCAATCTTGTACAGGTGCTCTGCGTGGCAGTGGCAGCGCTGATGGCTTCTTTATCAGTCACCGCCGCCGGCGAGGGTGCGGCGGCAACGGCGAAGGAGCTGCGGCGGGGCTTTTCGGCAACCCACGACCAGTCCTACTCGCAGTTCCAGCCGGTGCTCGGCGACCCCACCGGCGCCTTCGCGCTCGGCTTCCTCCGCGTCAACACAACCATGTTGGACCTCGCCGTCCTCCACCTACCGTCGGCGTTCCCGCTCTGGCGCGCCATCCCCGACCGCCCCGCGCCCTGGTCCGCGGCCACCTCCCTCTCCTTCGACAGCGGCGGCCTCGTGCTCACGCACCGCGCGGCGAACAAGGTGCTCTGGTCCACGGCGGACGCCTCTGCCTCGGCCGGCGACCGCGTCCTTCTCCTCAACACGTCCAACCTCCAAATCCAAAGCACCAGCGGCAGCGCAGCTGATGTGGTGTGGCAGAGCTTCGACTACCCGTCGGAGACCATCGTCCAGGGCCAGAACTTCACCTCCGCGGCGGCTCTCTACACCTTCGACCGGCGCTTCGCCATGCGGCTGGGGAGCAACTACTTCGGTCTGTACATCGAGCCGCCGTCACCGTCGTCGGGCGGCGTCGCCGCCGCCATGTACTTCAAGCACACGGCGCTGGAGGCCAAGGCCCAGATCGTGGACGGCGGCGGGCCGACCTACGCGCGCGTGGAGCCCGACGGCTTCCTCGCCATGTACCAGAAGGAGGGGCCTCCCGCCGACGTGCTCTCCTTCGACACCTTCAACCGCGGCGTCCGCGCGTTCCGCCGCATGACCCTGGAGCCCGACGGCAACTTCCGCGCCTACTACTGGGACGGCACCCGGTGGGCCCTCGACTACACCGCCATCACCGAGCCGTGCGAGCTGCCCACAACCTGCGGCGCCTACACCGTCTGCACGGAGCCCAGCGGCCGGTGCGAATGCCTGGCCAACGCGACCGACGGTTCGGGTTGCGCCACCACCGCCGCCCCGGCGGCCTCCGTCGGGGGCAGCCTGTGCGGCACCACGGGCGGGGAGGTCGGCGGCCTGTACCGGGCGGTGCGGCGGCAGGGCGTGGAGCCGGTGAACAAGGAGATCCTGGGGTTCGAGCGCGCGGCGTCGGCGGCGGACTGCGAGGCGCGGTGCGAGCGCAACTGCAGCTGCTGGGGCGCCGTGTACAGCAACGGGACAGGGTACTGCTATCTCATGGACTACCCGGCGCAGCTGCTGGTAGAGGGCGACGAGAGGAAGCTGGGCTACTTCAAGGTCAGGAGCCTGGAGGAAGAGGAGGCCACGCGCGGCGGCGCGAGAGGGGTCAAGGCCGCGCTGCTCGGCGTCGGCGTGGCGGCGGTCGTTTGCGCGGCCGCTTTCGGGGCGTACAAGGTGTGGGACAGAAGGCGGCGAACCGCCGCGGACGCGAGGCGGCAGATGGGCGCCGTCGACGATGGTCTCTCGCCGGGGCCGTATAAGAACCTGGAGTCCTTCAGCTCCGTCGAGCTCACCAACTCCTTCCGGAGGTAGCCAGCAAGGAAGGTCTGAGAGATTAAATTCGACAACTGAGATGTCAAGTTGTCCAGCAGATCGCGCGGTCGCCGGGGTCTCACACCGGCGTGAAGGGAGAAGGCACAGCCGACCAGGCGCGCGGGGCGGCGAGAAAGGCCACGGGGACGGCGGCTATCAGAGAACGGAGAAGGCAAGCAAAGACGAAAGACCAACCAACCTCCCAACCTGCCTGATTGCTTTCAGTTCAAAAAAAAAAACCTGATTGGCCACGGGGGCTCATTTCGTAGGGATGTAGGATTGGACCAAATTCCATTAGTAGAAGTCCATGTAAAGCCCAGATATTGGAGGTGTCATGTAAAGCCCAAATATGCTGAGTTAATTATGGCCGACCCACGTAATATGGAATTTTTTTTATTTATATTTTGTAATTCATTTTGCAAAAATATACTACAGTTTCAAAATTTATCAGTTTTGACTACCAAACGTCGTGGGTCACGGCAGTTGGAATCTAACCGTTGTGTGCATGGCAGTTGGATTCTGACCGTCGTGGCCCACGGCGGTTGGAGTCTAGCAACGGCGGTAAGGCCAACCGCAGTGGGCCACGAAAGGCGGCCCATGGAAACACGAAACTGAAAACACGAAAGTTGTGTGTCTCGAAAAGTTACGAAACTTTGTAGTTTACAATTTTTCATTTGATGTCGTTTAGAGCCTTGAAAACAATTTATACTTGACTAGGTATAATATGAGGAGAAAAGAAACTATGTATGGACACATGTGGTTGTGTAGTGTAGTGGCAAGGGAGGCTTCACGCGAAGCTAGAGGTCGTGGGTTCAAATCCCACGGAGCATATAACGTCGCGATTTTGCGCGAAAAATGTCGTGACTTGCGACCAAAAATATTTTTTCCTATTTATTTCGATTATTTCTAGCGCAGTTTTCGGTCTAAGGGGACCTACAGTCGTGGCGCACTGCGTTTGCAGGACCCTATCGCCACGGGACCACGGCAGTTGGCCCTGCCGGCGTGGTTCGCCGTGGGCCACGTCGGCTGGCCTCCCCGCCCGTTGGGCCGCGGCGCCCGCCGTGCGCCACGGCGGTTGGTAGTCAAAACTGATAAATTTTGAAACGTTCATATATTTTTGCAAAATGAATTAAAAATGTATGAATAAAAAATCTGTAATATGCAAACTTGGTAAAGAAAAGTAGGGAAAATATGGTTACATCTATAGAAACCATGATTTCTAGACCTAAACGCGAGACTAGGGACCAAAAATTTAAATTAATTGTCGCGAGGAACATACTCAAATCAAATAGGATAATTGACCAAGGACCAGAATGAAATGTAAATGGCAAAACTTGAATATTCAAATTTGGCAGGGGCCGCGTGAATGCATACCCCTCGACCACAAATTATGGCGCCCACTCTAGGAGATGGTAGGCCAGCGCGCCAACCAAGTGCAATGTGGGCTCCTCACCTAGGCCATGCCTCTTCTCGATCGGGCATCGCCCCCGTCCAGCTGCCTGTTTGTTCGGCTAGTTGCTGATGCTGATTTGTTCTGAGAGAAAAGTGCTACTCACTAATTGCTGGAGGCTAGTCTATTACTGCTGGAGGCTGGTTTGTTCTGAGAGAAAAGTACTGCTAACTGGTGGCTGATAAGCCAAAGAACAGGGTGCAGGTAAGTATAGGGATGGATTCAGATGTCCGGAAATCCGAATTATCCGTATTATATCCGCTAAAAACGCTAATATGGAATTCGTATTCGTATTCGTTTTTCATAAGGATGTCAGATGGATGTATTCGAATCCGACTTTCAATAATATTATCCGTATTCGATATTACCCGAATTATCCGACATATCCGACATTATTCGTATCAGCATAAAATAAAGTACCCATAGAGACCACTTAAAATTTGTTTATATTACTAAATACTAATTACAAATGATGATAATTTAATATTGCTAGTAAAATATTATTTACACCATTTTAACTATAAAAAATTATATATATGGCAACTAACTTAAATATGCTAATCTAATATTACTAAATTATATAATTATATGTTTAATTAATTTGTATGTGTCTAATCACAGTAAATTTAAATACATTATATTATTTAGCAAATAAATAAATTATATTTACATGTATTTATGTACTTATTTTTTACTAATAAAAGATGTTTATATATCTACAAAATTAGTTATTTTTTATTTTATATTTATTGTGACAAATTAATTGATTAATTAGTTAGTTAATTAATTAATATGTTAATTGCAATAAGGTACCTATTAGTATAATGGTCATAATTTTCGCTCTACTTCAACATGATTTGGTCTCTATACTATAAATCGAGTAAGAATTCTAATGCAAACTCCGAATTCAAAATATCCGTTTTGACTCTATGCTATAGATCAAGTAAGTATTCTAATGCGAATCTGAATTCAAAATATCCATTTTGCATTCGTATTCAATAATATTTGTATCCGAATTCAAAATCAAGTAAATATTCGAATTCGAATCCAAATTCAAAAAATCAATTTTGCATTTGTATTCAATAATATTTGTATCCAAATTCAAAATAAAATATGATAAATAATGACATCCGGATTCATATCCGCACGTATAAGATTGGAATCTTTACAAGACCTAAAGTGGGGGGGATTTTTGCCCCCACATTGAGCCACGTCATCAACAAAACGAGAGCCGTCGGATCGTGCGTGGATGGCTCGGATCATCCACAGAATCGTTTCATGCGGGACCCACAATATGTTTAGGTGGGACCCACGTGCGGGACCCACATGGATTCATGAGATATTCGTATGGGACCCACATTAGGTGGGACCCACACATTTTTTTTGTGGGACCCACAATTTTATTGTGGGATTCATGATTAAAAATTTATGTTAACTTATTCCCGATCCCATTTTAAATTATATTATTCATTATTTTCCATCGGATTTTGTTAATTAACAAATGACTTCTCAAATTATATTATTCAATCAATATTTCCATCGAATTGGTGTTCTAACTTATTTAAGAACAAAGTGCTCTCAAAACTATATATTTACATAATTATATATAATATTTTACGAACTTCTTATTTATTTTATTTACAAAAAATTATGATGTGTGAGCCTATGTAGTATGTAATTCATTCATCACCCAGGTAATTTTACAAAGACCCCCTCGAACTTTGTGAAAATATTATTTGAAAAACCACCTCTCGGGTTTTGTGGAAATCACCTCGAGTTTTGAAGGAATGCCAACGGGGTTGTCACTTTTACAAAGTCACCCTAAAATTTTATCAAAATTAATATGTAGTTCGGCCCACAAAGATAATTTTATGGAAACCCCCTAAAACTTTGCAAAAATATATTTTCATTCTAACCGCCTCTCAAACGACTTTACGAAACCCCCCCATAGAGCTTTGAAGGAATGCTAAGAGGGTTGCTAATTATATAGAACCCACTCAAACTTTATCGAAAATAAACAGTAGTCCAACCACATTTTAATTAATCCCCTCAAATTTAAAAAACTAACATTTCTTTAAGCCACCTATTAGAAAATTTGACGACATCAACCTCGCTCAAACCACCTCTCATGTAATTTTATTATAATAATTAACCCGCGATCCATGCATGTAACACCCGAAAATTCCATCACAATAAAATATTGTTAACAACATGGTTTAGTTTTATTTTCTAAGGATTTAATAAATTTGAATAAATAAATTTGCCTTTAATTAAATTAAACATCATTTAATAAGTAGAATCAAACAAGTGTTTGTGCATCATGTTGAAATGCATGAGTTTTGTTTGTGGTGTGATTTTAAAAGTCTTAAAAAAACAAACACTTGTGAAAAAGTCTTAAAAATTTTTTGAAAAGTCCTTAAAAATAATTGTGAAATTGGTGTAAAAGTTTGAATTAAAAAAAATGAAAATGAAAGTTTGAATTTAAAAATGGTTGAAAAGTTGTAAAAATGGTTTGTGAAAAGTCCTTAAAATAGTGGAGAAATTTGTGTTAAAATTTCAATTTGAAAAGATGTAAAAGATTTGAATTTAAAAGGTTTGAAATTGGTTTGAAAAGGATTTGAAAAGAAAAGAAAAAGAAAAGAAAAAGAGACAAGCCCAAGCCGCCCACCCGCCCGCCCCTCTCTCCCTCTCACCGACGGACGGGGCCCACCCGTCGCCCCCGTCCCCTTCCTCCGCCGCCGCCCCCCTTCCTCCCCCCGCGCCGCCGCCGGCCCCCCGCACCCGCGCGCGCCTCCCCCGGTTTTCCCGCGCCGCTCCACCGGCGCGCACTTCCCCGCCGCCTCACCGCCTCCCCGGCCCCTTCCACTTCCCCTTCCCCGCCGCCACCATACCGAAACCGCGGCCCGCACCCGCACGCCATTAATGGCGGCCGCCCACCGACCTCGCCGCCACCGCCTCACCGCGCCCTTTCCCCTTCCCTCTCCGCCCTATAAAGGGGCAGCACCACCTCCTCTCCACCCCGCACCGCTCCCCGGAGCTCCTCCACTCCTCTACAGCGCCGCCGCCGGAGCTCACCGCCGGAGCTCCACCGCGCCGCCCGATCTCCTCCTCCGCCGCGGTTCCCTCCCCTCCGATCCCTGGGTAAGCTTCCCCGCACTCTCCTCTTTCTTCGGTATGTTTCCCGTGCGAAATGGTGGCCGGGAGGTCGACTTTGGCTCACCGCGCGCGCGCGCCGCCGCCCGCGCCGCCGCGAGCCGCCGCGGCCGCCGTCCGCCACCGCCCAACCGCTCACACTCAACCGTGGCCATAGGATCTAAGCCGACGGCCCGGATTAAATCGTGGCGTACCCCTTTGATCCGGTCCACGGTGGACCGGTGGGACCGGGTCCACCGCGCCGGCCCACCGCCGACGTCGGCGGACACGTCACGTTGGCATCATCGCTTGCGTCGGCGCCGGCCAACCGCAAGCCGCCACGTGTCGCCACCATAACTCACCCGCCGGCCGCCCGAGCATCTTTGCAAAAAGAACCCCGCATTTTCCATAATTACAAATATACCCTTCCACCTATATAAAAGCCTTTCAATCGGGTCCTTTCTTTTATGCTTAGGCCCCCGCATGATCCTTAGTTTCTATGTTCTTTAGTCCATCCTTAATCTTTTACATATTAGACCTTCTAGTTTCACACATATTTATGTTTAGGTCCCCGAAATCTTGCAGAAAAACCCCTAAAACTTTCAGATATTCACAATTTAGTCCCTGAATCTTGTTTCAGCCATATCTTTTCCATCCTAGCTCCGTTTTACGCGTTCTTGGTGTCCACGCGATCGTCTCTCCGAGCCTGTCATTTCTAAAAGCTTGTTTTAGTCTTTTGGTAATTTTTGATGTATTGTTTTATTTATTGTATGTTTTCTTGCATGATCGTAGCCAACACGCCGTTCGAGGAAGTTCAAGTGCAGAGCTTTGCAGATAAGGAAAGTAGCTTATCGTTGGAGAAAGGCAAGTGACCCTAACCACCCTTCTACCTATGCTTTAATCAAGATCACTATAAATTAATTGGAACATGGAGAACCACCCGGGAAAACAGGTGCAACCACGGTCCATATGGCTCGGCTTAGCCAATTAATTAGGTGTGTGATTGTATTGACGACCCTATCCGAAAGGAACACAGGGGGCTTCGGGTTGCGGGGGTATAGCCCGGTTCTTTTGGGATAGCGACCTTTGCTAAGGTGCCGACCACTAGGGAGGGTTATGGTCCGCCCGAGTCAGAATCGTCGTGGGTTGTCGGTGCTTTTGCATATCTTTGTAAAGGCTTCGTAGCATCCCTATGCAATCACACCTCGGAAGTGTGGTATTGTGCACGATCAAGCACATGCGTGGTTGGGTTCAAAGTTCTTTGGAACTTTTACGCGAACCGTGGGAAAAATGTGCAACCTCGCAGAGTGTAAACCGATCGATCGGCCGTGCTCACGGTCAAGAGCGGCCCGGACCCTCACATGATTAATTGAACTTAAAGATGGATTAATATTGCTTTCCGGTTATTCCCGTGGCCTTGCCGAGTACCAACCATAAGTGTACTCATCCTTGCTTACGCTCGTTCGGAGAAGAATCCCGGAGTGGAGTACTTCACCGACTACGAGGAGTTCGAGGATGCGATCAACCGATCGAAGCCTGTGGAAGATGAAGATGGAGTCGCGTCTTCATAGTTATCGTTGTTCGTGTAAAGACCTTCGTGTCTACCATCGTGAGTGTAATAAAAGTTAATAAACCTTTTCTGTACATTTTGAGCAATGTCTTGTGATATTACACTCATGAGTCTATCATATGTGTGAAATTGTGATCCTGGCACACATATGAGATGCATTCGGTTTTCTACGGAAAATCAGGTGTGACAGAGTGGTATCGTAGCATTGCGATCGTAGGACGCAGCCTCAGATAGAAATGGTGGATATTAAGGACTCTTTATCTAGAAAGCCTTTCCAGCATCCAAAATATCTTATTTACGCATAAAAAATGTTTTATTCTTTATTCTTTATCAAAATCAAATCTTTTGTTTTCTTCTACACTGAATCTGATTCTTGTTCTTCCACCTTGAACTACCACACGTGTTTTATATTATAGTTTCTTAGGTTGCCTACCCTTCTATCAGTTTCGTTTCGATAGAGCCGTTCTTGTGAGGACGTGCGATGTTAATGCTTGTTGATTGTAAACATGCATGATTTGGATCTTTGACATGATTGAAATGTTTTTGTGGAGTGATGGCCACAAATACATCAATAAAATAATTAAAGTTAAAATTTGAATCTTAGCCCCCCCTTTTCTCTGATTCACCTTTATCAATTCAATATCTTATCGAAAATACCTTTTCCTAACAAATGGTAAACACCGAGGTCGGGAGCCGGACGAGATATTCCATTTGTCATCAATCGGTTGAATCAAGTTCCCTCCTTCACCACAAAAATTAGCAATGGATCCCACGATGCGGCAGTTCTTTACGGAACGGATGCAATTAATTCGAACCTCACCGCCACCGTCCCGAGAATCTACGGGCACAACGAGAACCAGCCCACCACCACAAGGACCCCCACCACCTCCACCACCGGTGAACAAGCATAGAGAATTCATGAGCCACAACCCGCCCACTTACTCTCATTCTCGTAGATCCCCTCGATGCCGATGATTGGCTCAAGACCATCAACAAGATGTCGAATATCACCCAATGTAATGATCGTGAGAAGGTTTTGTATGCCTCGGGACGTCCGGAAGGTGCGCTGCCTCCGATTGGTGGGATGCTTACACCGTCGCACATGCTCGCCGTCGACACCATTACTGGCGGGGGAGTTCCAGGAGAGTTTTCGTACACATCACATCCCACTGGTGTGAAGAAGTCGAAGAAGAAGGAATTTCTAGCTCTAAAGCAAGGCAACATGATAGTTAGTGAGTATCTGGATCAGTTTACTCATTTGTCCCGCTATGCACCAGATGAAGTCAACACGGATGCAAAGAGACAGGAACGCTTTCTCGATGGTTTGATAGGGCCACTTAACTATCAGTTGCAGAGCCACACATTTCTTAACTTTCAGATGTTGCTCAATAAGGCTATAGGCTTGGAGAATAAACGCAAGGAACTTCGTGAACAGAAGCGCAAGTTTCAATCTCAGGGACAATCCAGCAGTAACACCCGCCCTCGTTACGACTCATCACAAGGCTCTCAGTTTCATTCTAGAGGACAAGGCAGAAGCCATGGACAGAATCAACCGTTCTATCGTTCTTTTGATGAACCCGAAGAATCCAACCCAATGACACCTCAGGCTCCAAAACCTCATCAGAACCGCTCAGGTGCACCAATAAGGAACACTACTCCAGTTCACCCCAGTGGATGCTTCAACTGCGGAGAATTGGGACACTATGCCAGTATTTGCCCACAGCGCAATATGCCGACACCCCAGAGAGATAACAGAGGTCAACAGAACAATATGCATGGTAGGGTGAACCATGTGACAACTGAAGAAGCTCAAGGAGACAAAGATGTTGTGCTTGGTACGTTTCTTATCAACTCTGTACCTGCAACAGTTTTATTTGATTCCGGGGCATCGCATTCATTTATTACTGAACGATTCGTGACAAAGCATGATGTACCCAAGAGTTCCATGAAGACACATTTGCTAATTAGTTCTCCAAACGGTGAAATGAAATCCACCTATGTATGCCCACAGGTCAATCTTAAGATCGGAGAGATAGATTTTGAAGCAGACTTAGTGATTCTAACATCCAGTGGAATAGATGTGATCCTTGGTATGGATTGGTTAAGCAAGTATGATGGAATCATTTTGTGTGCCAAGAAGTCGGTGCTCTTAACTACCCCGCAAGGAGATAGGATTGAGTTTGCCGCTACAAGCCCGAAGAAGAAGGAGAAGTGAACAAGCTCTGTGATAGTAAACCATCATCAAGAACATCTTGTATCTCCTCTTGTTTCCCGATTCCTCCGAATCTCGGGACGAGATTCTTTTTAAGGGGGTAGGATTTGTAACACCCGAAAATTCCATCACAATAAAATATTGTTAACAACATGGTTTAGTTTTATTTTCTAAGGATTTAATAAATTTGAATAAATAAATTTGCCTTTAATTAAATTAAACATCATTTAATAAGTAGAATCAAACAAGTGTTTGTGCATCATGTTGAAATGCATGAGTTTTGTTTGTGGTGTGATTTTAAAAGTCTTAAAAAAACAAACACTTGTGAAAAAGTCTTAAAAATTTTTGTGAAAAAGTCCTTAAAAATAAATCGTGAAAAATTGGTGTAAAAATTTGAATTAAAAAAAATGAAATGAAATGAAAGTTTGAATTTAAAAATGGTTGAAAAGTTGTAAAAATGGTTTGTGAAAAGTCCTTAAAATAGTGGAGAAATTTGTGTTAAAATTTCAATTTGAAAAAAATGTAAAAGATTTGAATTTAAAAGGTTTGAAATTGGTTTGAAAAGGATTTGAAAAGAAAAGAAAAAAAGAAAAAGAGACAAGCCCAAGCCGCCCACCCGCCCGCCCCTCTCTCCCTCTCACCGACGGACGGACGGGGCCCACCCGTCGCCCCCCGTCCCCTTCCTCCCGCCGCCGCCGCCCCCCCTTCCTCCCCCCCGCCGCCGCCGGCCCTCCCGCACCCCGGCGCCGCCTCCCCCGGTTTTCCCGCGCCGCTCCACCGGGTGCGCACTTCCCCGCCGCCTCACCGCCTCCCCGGCCCCTTCCACTTCCCCTTCCCGCCGCCACCATACCGAAACCGCCGCCGCACCGCACGCCATTAATGGCGGCCGCCCACCGACCTCGCCGCCACCGCCTCACCGCGCCCTTTCCCCTTCCCTCTCCGCCCTATAAAGGGGCAGCACCACCTCCTCTCCACCCCGCACCGCTCCCCGAGCTCCTCCACTCCTCTACGGCGCCGCCGCCGGAGCTCACCGCCGAGCTCCACCGCGCCGCCCGATCTCCTCCTCCGCCGCGGTTCCCTCCCCCTCGACCCCCGGGTAAGCTTCCCCGCACTCTCCTCTTTCTTCTCGGTATGTTTCCCGTGCGAAATGGTGGCCGGGAGGTCGACTTTGGCTCACCGGCGCGCGCGCCGCCCGCGCGCGCCGCGAGCCGCCGCGGCCGACCGTCCGCCGCCGCCCAACCGCTCACACTCAACCGTGGCCATAGGATCTAAGCCGACGGCCCGGATTAAATTAGGGCGTACCCCTTTGATCCAGTCCACGGTGGACCGGTGGACCGGGTCCACCGCGCCGGTCCACCGCTGACGTCAGCAGACAAGTCACGCTGGCGTCATCACTTGCGTCAGCGCCAGCCAACCGCAAGCCGCCACGTGTCGCCACCATAACTCACCCGCCGGCCGCCCAGGCATCTTTGCAAAAAGAACCCTGCATTTTCCATAATTACAAATATACCCTTCCACCTATATAAAAGCCTTTCAATCAGGTCCTTTCTTTTATGCTTAGGCCCCTGCAGTCCTTAGTTTCTATGTTCTTTAGTCCAACCTTAATCTTTTACATATTAGACCTTCTAGTTTCACACATATTTATGTTTAGGTCTCTGAAATCTTGCAGAAAAACCCCTAAAACTTTCGGATATTCACAATTTAGCCCCTGAATCTTGTTTCAGCCATATCTTTTCCATCCTAGCTCCGTTTTACACGTTCTTGGTGTCCACGTGATCGTCTCTCCGAGCCCGTCATTTCTAAAAGCTTGTTTTAGTCTTTTGGTAATGTTTGATGTATTTTTTTATTTATTGTATGTTTTCTTTCATGATCGTAGCCAACGCGCCGTTCGAGGAAGTTCAAGTGCAGAGCTTTGCAGATAAGGAAAGTAGCTTATCATTGGAGAAAGGCAAGTGACCCTAACCACCCTTCTACCTATGCTTTAATCAAGAGCACTATAAATTAATCGGAACATGGAGAACCACCCAGGAAAACAGTGCAACCACAGTCCATATGGCTCTGGCTTAGCCAATTAATTAGGCGTGCGATTGTATTGACGACCCTATCCGAAAGGAACACAGGGGGCTCCGGGTTGCGGGGGTATAGCCCGGTTCTTTTGGGATAGCGACTTTTGCTAAGGTGCCGACCACTAGGGAGGGTTATGGTCCGCCCCGAGTCAGAATCGTCGTGGGTTGTCGGTGCTTTTGCATATCTTTGTAAAGGCTTCGTAGCATCCCTATGCAATCACACCTCGGAAGTGTGGTATTGTGCTCGATCGGCACATGCGTAGTTGGGTTCAAAGTTCTTCGGAACTTTTACGCGAACCGTGGGAAAAGTGTGCAACCTCTCGCGAGTGTAAAACCGATCGATCGCCCGTGCTCACGGTCAAGAGCGGCCGGACCCTCACATGATTAATTGAACTTAAAGATGGATTAATATTGCTTTCCGGTTATTCCGTGGCATTGCCGAGTACCAACCATAAGTGTACTCATCCTTGCTTACGCCGTTCGGAGAAGAATCCGGAGTGGAGTACTTCACCGACTACGAGGAGTTCGAGGATGCGATCAAACAATCGAAGCTCGTGGAAGATGAAGATGGAGTCGCGTCTTCATAGTTATCGTTGTTCGTGTAAAGACCCTCGTGTCTACCATCGTGAGTGTAATAAAAGTTAATAAACCTTTTATGTACGTTTTGAGCAATGTCTTGTGATATTACACTCATGAGCCTATCATATGTGTGAAATTGTGATCCTGGCACACATATGAGATGCATTCGGTTTTCTACGGAAAATCGGGTGTGACAATGCATCTCCAACAAACTTGAACTTTACAGAAGTAATATATGGTCCACACACTTTTATGGAAAAGAACATAAACTATCTACAAATCTAACCACAACTCCAAACTTTGCGAGAAAAGTCCCCTAACTCTATCATAATAAATCCATAGTCCCTTCTTTTTAACTAAGAAATAGTATAAACTCTTAAGGAGTTAGCCGAGTACCTAAAATGTTGTAAAATATCCACAACCTTCCTACCAATCACAGGACTACACGTCATGTAACCAGTCTTTCTAGTACCTAACTAGGTAAGGATGGAGCAAGGTCGCCCCTGCCCTTTCTTTTATAGCAAGCTCTCCCGTCCTACCCTCCTCAAACTGCCGGGGTGCGACTAAACGCTCGCACCGAGCGCGCTGGCCTTTGCCCTTTGCTGCTGTGAGTCCGAACCCCGCGTTTTGCTCTTTCCGTTTGCTGATTTGTTTTTGGGCCTGCGTGTTTGGGCTGAATTTGATTGTCCGTTCCGTCCTTTCGCGGAAAGGTGCAGCCTGTCAGGACCCAGGAGTGCAAAAAAAGGCATAGCGTGAACATGGGTGGCTTTCAGGCTACTGATCACGTACAAGTGCATCAATCAATTCAACTATGACTGTACAAGTAAGCTCTGATCACGTACTAAGGACAATGAGCTTCTGGAAATCAGAACAACGAAGCCTGTGTAAAACCAGACAAATTCCCAAGACTAGCCCCTAATTAAACACGTCGCGACCTCATTTCTTTCTCACGCTGTTTCCGTTCCGTTCCACTCCATGTAAACAAAGCGTGTGTCAGCGCGCGCTGCTACCTAGCAATGCTCCGACGCGCCGGCGCCGCTCTCGCGCTGCCCCGCCGTCTCGCCGCGAGGAGAATGGCCACCACCGCCGACAGTAACAGCAACACCAGCAGCAGGGCTCCGGTCGTCGCCGGGGGAAGCGGGGTCTTCAGTGACGATCTCCAGCCGGCCATCCGCCGCCGCCGTGTCCGTCTGGTGCCCGCCGTCCGCTTGCGGGGACGCGGCGGCGGTGATGTCGGACGACGCGGCGGTGGAGGCCGCCGGTGCCTCCTCGCCGCCGCCGCGGCGGGGGTGGCGCTGGCGCTGGCGAGGACGCTGTAGTCGACCGGCGTTGGCGTGGCGCGGTTGCCGCCGCTGCTCGGCTTGGCGCGCAGGGAGGCGCGGCAGACGGGGCAGGTGGGGTGCTGCCGGAGCCAGGCGTCGATGCAGGGCGCGTGGAAGGCGTGGCCGCAGGCCGGTAGCACGCGCACCACGTCCTTGGGCTCGTACTCCTCCAGGCACACCGTGCACCTGCACAGCACAGCCACACAGATAGCGCGCACAACGTTCAGCAGTGAGTCCACACCAAAATTTCCCTGCAGTGACTTAATTTCTTGCAGATTCGTCAGGGTTTTTTTTTTGTGAATGATCGTCAGGGGCATTGGTGATCGTGTGTTATGCGCGCATGTCGCGGCTGTCAAACTCATGGGGTTAGGATTTCGTTTTTCGATTTTTTTCGGTCCCCAACGAAAACACCGAATTTTGCAAAAAAAAATCAGCCGAAATTTGTAGTAAAAGTGAACTTTCGGCAAACTAAATTTTATTTCGGCCGGCATTTTGAACCCTACTCAAAACTGACAGAAACGACAGCGCTGTTGCAGGGTTGCTTTCACTTTGACTCTGCGCATGTCGTCAAACCTCAATTTTACAAGTCCTAAATTGGCAATCAAAATGGCCTTTCAAATGGCGTGATGAGCCAGTTTCAGAACGGCAAATGCAGTGAACCTAGATTGCTATTTTATTTCTTCAGCAATTTAAAACCTCGTCTTTGAGGCTGGATGCCACATTGGTTCTAGTCCTGTCTGTGGGCTGCAAAGGGGGTTTATGAATTCTCTACTATGCCCACAAATGGTAATAGGTTTGTTTAGCACACCGAGGCTGCCAAATTGTGGCGAAATGCAACTCTACTTGGTGACTTGGTCCGTGGTCCATCTCGTGATGACCAAAATGCAGAGAGCATGTGCAGTTGAGAACGATGCACGGATCAGAACTAAGCGGATTTGCTGCAAACAGACAAGAGAAGGAGGAAGCTGGTTAAGTACTGCGACTCCTCCGGCACCGGTGGCAGCAGCTGAGGGCCGCCGCCGTCGCCGAGCTTTACGGTCGGGAAGGCCGTCACCACGGAGGGCTCCAGCCCGCGGATCCCGCGCTCCACCTGCACGGTCACGCGCAAATTTTGATTCCCGACATGAGTCACCATCATCAAAGAGGAGGGGAGGATAAGCACGGCGGGCGAACAGGGGAAGGGGGAAGGCACGGCGCCTCACGTTGATGACGAAGGCGTCCCCGGCGGCGCGGTCGGCGGCGGCGGCCCTGGATAGGTGGAGGCGCGCGCAGAGCAGCCTGGTGAAGACGAAGAGCACGAAGAAGGCGCTGACCGAGAAGGCCATCGCCGTGGTCACCACGTTCATGCCGCCCATGCCGCGCTTCGAATCCGCCGACGACGACATTGCTCCAGCATCTCACTCCCGGGGAGCACCTTCCGCGCTGCGAATGAATTAGCCAAACCACTCAAGCTCTGCTGCATGCTTCTTCAATCCCCATCAGAGAAATCAACTCGCCTCCGTGAGCAGAACATGATGCGTACCTGGAGCTAGGTCGGTCGATGGCGGCTTCGCCTCCTCGGCTGGAACGAAGAACCTGCTATCCACTAATTAACCATCCATCCTGCTTTGCCCTCCTCGGTAATTAAAGGGGGTGACGAGGAGGAGGTGGAAGAAGAAGGAAGAGGAGAAGAGGAGGAATAGCGGATAGAGGCAGGCATGGCGATGGCGACGGCGAGTGTGTTGTCCTGCGCCGGCCGCGCCTACGGGAAATTGTTTAATTTGTTTAGCTTCCTCCTAATGGCGATAGATTATCCGCGCTCACTTGTCGACCGCGGAGGGCACGGCGGTGATGAAATCATATATCCCCGCGGGTGGGAATCTGATGCCATTGTTAATGCGCGCAGTCGTTGGATTAGGCCTCGATTAGCAAGTCAATCATGGAGGGTCCCGCCGGCTGGGCTGCCCCGCCGAGCGAAGCGAAAGCCTCTCGCTTTCACCCCCGGAAGCCGCCCGCGGTGGTGCCCCCCTGCCTGCCCTGCCCGCCGCGTTGTTAATTCTTCTTCGCTCTGGTGGTGAGACGCCGTGACGGGCCTGATGGAAAGGAGTGATGGTCTGATGGGTGCGCGGCGGGGCGGTGCGGGGTGCTCGCCGTGCCGTGTCGATTTTTTCGCCGCGGCCGCTCGCTTGTGAAGGTTTTTTCTTGGCAGCCTTTTCTCGGCGGATTGTGTCTGACCGGCCTCACTTTTTTTTTTGGATACCAAGGCCGCCGTGGCCGACCTGCACCGGCAAACATGTGCTTAAACTTGTGACACGCCATCGGAGGAGCAGATGGCACGGCATGGCGAGCGAAATGCACGAATTAGTAATGGGCCTACCAACGGGAACCATTTTTCTATATAATATTCCTTCCGTTCCAAAATTATAGCTTGTTTCATTTTTTACCTTATATATTCCTTCCGTTCCAAAATTATAGCTTGTTTCATTTTTTACCTAGGCTACTTGTCTTATAAAAAAATTGTGTAAAATGTCATATATTTTTTTTGGTATAGTCTCCTTTGGAATGACTTAAATTTGACTATGGGTGTGTTTGGGACCTCTGCTTCACGTTTTACAGCTTTGCTCAAACTTTGTCAGGCCAAATACCTCCAACTTCTAAAACTCTACTCCTCAAAAAATGTGAAGTTCAAGGCCAACTCTACGTTTTTCATGGAGCACCTCAGAGGGTACTCCCGAAATCCAAGTGTCAAAGCTCCTCGCGGAGTTGTACGAATATTACCCCCCACTGTCACTGATTTATGTAAAAAACGGTTCGTTTTTTTCTATCCGGCTTCTTCCTCCCTCTACGTTGGCCCCGCCGGCTTCTTCGTCCCTCTACACTGGCCCCGCCGCGCTCGTCCGTGCCGCTCCCGGCCTTGTCGCGTTGTCCGTGCCGCTTCCGCCCCTGCCGCGTCCGGTCGCGGCCTCATCCCCTCTCCTCTTCCCTCTCTCCCTCCGAAGGTCGCGGCGATCTTCGGAGGTCTTAACGGACGTGCGTTCGCCGCGACCCGTGGTAGCGAATGAAGGTACGTCTCCTACTCTCCTTCCTCCTTCCCTTATTTTCTTCTTCTTCCTCCTCCTCCTCCTCCTCCTCCTCCTCCTCCTCCTCCTCCTCCTTCCTTCCTTCCTACCTCTTCCTTCCGGCCTTGCCGCACCACCACCGCCGTCGCCGGCCACCACCACTACCCGCGGCCGCCGGCGTCCTCACCGACGTGCCGCTCCGCCCGCCTTCCACCCCCGCCGCACAACCCGGCCCTTCGTAACCGCCGCCGTCGTTTGCCCCCGCCGCCGGCACCGTCCACCGGGGTCCTCCACCACCGGCCGGCGGCACCACCGCCGCCCGCCTCGCCACCCCGCAAGCCGCAACCTCCGTCGGGCCTACCGCCGCCCCGGGCATCTCCTCTAAGATCGTCGGTCATGTAGCCCTCCCCCAACAATCCCAAATTCCTAACCCTAACCCCAACCCGAAAACCATAAGCTCTGCCGGCCTCGACCACCACCCGCTGCCGCCCACAACCCGCCGGTGCACTCCTCTCCATGGCCGCAACATCTATTCTTCTTTCTCCTCTGTTTTTTTGTTCGCTGCTAGCGCCTAGCGGGGTCGGGGCGTGCACACCCAATAAGAATTTTGGCCGGTCTTCCTCCCTTCGACGGCCACGCCAAATCAAGCCCCATCCACACCAAATCAAGCCCCCCCCCCCGAAAACCAAATCGACGATCTCTGTGGCTGCGAAATCGAGGTCCGCCAGCGTAGAATCGAACCCCTCCACGTCTGCTGTCACCAAATCTAGCCTTGCTAACATCATCGAAGTTTCTGAGGAGCCCAGGCTCACCTGATGCACCACTACATGGGCACCTTGACCGCTGTGCCATTCCAAGGTTGTTTGTGACATCATAGCTTCGTTGTTCTTTACCACTTAGTCCCACAAAGAGTGTCGTTCGGGAAGCGTGTTTGTGAGACAAACACAGTTTTCTAACGACACTCTTTCTGGGACGGAGGGTGTAGTCAGTAAGCCAACAAATGGACAAGGCACCACTTTGGTCCTCTCCCTAGAATCGGCTAGAATTTCCACTGCCGAATCAGTCACCGTGCAGAGGAAGGCACTGACGGTGAGTGCGGAGGTCGCTAGTCCTGCGTAGCGGCAGAGGAAGGCGCCAACGGTGGACACGGAGGCCGCTCCCCTGCACGCGCCGCGCCGGCGGTGAGTGAGGAAAAGGGTAAAGGAGAAGGAAGAAGGGGAAAAAGAGAGACCGACATGTAAGTCCATTTACGAGGGGCATATTTGACTTTTCTCACAGAAACCTTGTGTTCCTAGAGCTGGAGCATACCTGAGTTCAGCCCGGCCCGACCGGCCCGCGCCAGGCCCGCCCACGAACCTTACTGTACGGGTGTGGTCAGAGATCTTGAAGCCCGCATAATTTTTTTGGCCTGAGCCCAGCCCGAAATGCTGTTTTTAGTTATTTTACACTATAAAATACGCGGGCGGCCCTCCAAGCCTGGGCCCAGCCCGAGCCCGACCCGAAAATTGAGGCCCGATGCGTCCAATGGGACGTTCATGGGCAGGCTTTTCTCGGCCTGATCCGCAAAATGCTCAGGTCTAGCTGGAGTTGGGCTGCGTGCCAAACATGACCCTTGCTCCACAAACTAGTGGAGTTGGTGGAGCAGAGCTCGAAAAACTGGAGTGGAGTAATCTCAAACAAACCCTATGTTTATACAATTTTTTAAAATAGGACAAGCGGTCAAACTTGAGTAAGAAAAGTCAAACAAATTATAATCTGGAACGGAGGAAGTAATTAGAGAGAAGATGGACAATGGTATTTGCCTTGAGTTCAGCATTTTTTTCTCAAACCATAGACGCAGAAACACTCAACCATATAACGTTGCGCTCGAGAGACTGAGCCGATATTTTCAATTGCAAGATAACTTTTGCAAGTTCAGTTGATGAAAGTTACTGTTCAATCTCCAAAGGTTTTATTACTACTCGTGTTCAAATAATTATGTTTCAAACAGCGACATGACCACCAATGCTCCACTTTGGCCGTAAATTAATAGCACTACACATTCGCTATTTTTATACGTGTCTAAAAGTAGCAAATGTGTAATGCTTAAAAACGAGAAATCTACGCCTTGTTCGCCTGGCTTATTAGCCACCAAAGTGATATTTTTCTCGAACAAACAACCGCCAAAGAATCGACCAACAGATCTTTTCTCTCGGAACAAACCAAAGACTCAGACATCAACCACCAGCCAAACGAACAGTCTGCTAGCCATGTCATTTTCAAATGTTGATTTGAAATACTTGAAAAAGATGTTGATAATCAAAACTTAAATGTGTTGAGACTAAACGCATCGTGGAGGGAGTAAAGCCTTAGTCAAACATAGTCGTACTTTCTCCACTTCTTTCATAAAGCAGGCGCATATTTAAATATTTAAGCCTAATCAAGAATAAGCCCTACAAGATGAAGAATTTGTTATTCAAAACTACAAAAGTGGTATAATCAATTTTGTATTGAAAGTGCTATCTTATATTTGTGATTTTATTGGTACAAAAAAATTATAGCTTAAGAGAAATGAAGGCCCAAATATAACTTTGAAGATATTACGAAATCAAACCACGTATGATATTTTAAATAGAGGCCGCATGCATCGACGAAGCACACGCCAGAACTGCTCCATTAAAAACTAAAATGTCAGAGTCATTTGCAATGGGAAGTTCCTGTGTGTGTGCGCGCGCTAAATTGTCTTAATGGAATAACCGATTATATTAAGTTCATGTGGGTGACATGGAATTATAGGAGAATTTGTAATAAAAGAAAAAAAAGTTGCATGCCTTCTCTTGGACTTTTGTCTTGATGGGATGGGTTTGGCCATGTTTACAAATAACATTCTTATTAAGTACCCCCTTTATTTGAAAATATAACGTACTCAAAGCTAGAAGTTAGTTTTTTATAGTACAAAAAATGTAATGATACCACTTTTGTATAACAAAATATATCTGGTGTAGGTATTTTGTTATTGAAATTTATGAGATTAACGGGCTGGGGATTGATCCTTAAAACAAAACAAGGCAATGGAGCTCGTACTGCTAGAAGAGCGTAAATGTTGGGAGTCCCCACTCATAGAACATCTTGTTTAAGAATGTTCGCTTGCACACAACTTCGACGCTGCGGCAGCGCCATTTACATTACATACCGACTACCGAGAGAGTGCAAGGTACCATCGATTTGATTACAAAGCACACATGTTTTAAAAAAAGCAACACAAATTCCATCAATCACCGTGCATGTACGCCGCAAGTTTTTTTTTGTTTGGTTCTGCACGTGTAGCAACTAGCAATGCATCATGCATGCTCCTCTGACCTCTGGTGCCGCCAGATTAATGCTAGCCGGATCGTCGTCTTCGTCCTTTTTCCAAGGCGCGCAGAGCAGACCTCAGCTCATCTAGTAAAGGGACTCTATCGTCTTGTTGAGCTCTTCAAGCTTCTTCATCCGCAGCCTCTCGCTCTCGCTTACGAGCTGTGCGAAACAAATATAAATAAATAATAAATATATGCAACGTCAGTTTCGTGTGTAAAATGTTGGGCCCGAACTGCCTAATGAAGCCCAAAAACAATGGCCTCTGACTTCGAAAAGGCCCAACTAAGAGAAACACTTCCCTTAAAAAAAAAATCAAAAGCTACAGAAACGCTGGTCGTAATGGGTAAAAGTGAGCAGAGCACTCACCTCCATGAGCCTGTTGACGAGCGTGGCCTTCTCGTTGCTCTTCTCGTTGTAGGCGTCGAGGCACATCTTGTATTCCTTCTCCTGCTTGTTGATCGACATCGATGATCAGCAGCATGCTAGCGCCCGGTACGTAAGAATCATCATACCACACAGACAGATACAGTACCTTCTTGAGGCATGTCTTGCCGAGCGGCTTGAGCTGCTTGTTGACCTTGTCGATGCGCTTGCGGATGGCGTCGACCTCCCGTCGCGTGGGGTCGGCCATGACCTCGAGCTCCTGGCGGATGAAGGCCAGGCGCTTGGACTCCTCCTCCACCCGGCCCAGCATGGAGAACACCTTGTCCCGCACCTCCAGCTTCTTGCGCTCGATCTCCTCCTCCTTCTCCTTGAACAGCGACAGCGCCGACCGCGACTCCGCCTCCTGATGGTCGCCGACCGTCGACGCGCTCCGCACGCACACGATCTGCATCTGCTGCTCCTTGCTGCAGCCGCCCTCCATCGTCGACGGATCCCCCTGCTGCTGCATCCCTCTCTCGCTCCTAGTCCTGCTGCCAAACTGGTGGTGCGTGGTGCCAATCGTCCCTCACCCAACTCTAGTAGAGAGGAGCTCGATCGGTTCGGTCGTGTAAGAAATTGGTAGCAGGAGCAGCTAGCTGGTGGTGGCCAACCACCGCTCGTCTATTTATAGTTCCTGAGCTCGCTTCTTTTGTGCTACCACCACCAGCTTGCTGAATAATGGCGATGAGTATTCATTTCAGTTCTCCTCCCCCTTCCTTTTGGCTTTGTTTGTTTTGCAAAAAAGATGGCGAGAACTTAGTAGTAGCTAGTGTCCTAGACTCCTAGCTACTCGATCGCAGTCTGAACCTTCAAGCAAGCACCGGGCCGGGGATTTGTACAAAACGCATGCTTCAATTATCTGAGGTTATCTTGCTTCATATATATGCAGCTGTCAGTCAGTGTGCTGGCCCATACAGCTTCTTGTGGGCGTCATTCGGCGTACATGTGACCGATGTGAGCGGCTCTCGATTGGTGCCAGGACCAACGGCGGCAAAGGACCAGGCGTGCAAAGCGTTAGGTGACGATCGGAGCGCGGTCGAGTAGAAGTGACTCCTGAGCAAGCGCGTGCACGTTCCTTGTCGTCACGGATTGGTGCCCCGGCCCCATGTGCACGCGCTCTCTAGCTCGTTTTCCTCTTGGGATACTGCGTCTGCGAGTGTGTATCCTGTATCCACAATGCCTTGGCTTTGCCGTCATTTTTCTGTTCAATGTCCGTGTTCATTGTTGCAGGGTTAACATCTACGGCAGGCAGGCGAGGCGAGGTACGTACCTGCAACGCCAAGCCCGGAAAACGTGCAGTGCCTTCTCAGGGATTATATCGGAGTGGCAGTGCTGATCACCATACCTGGATCTGGCTCTACACACACGGTACTCTCGAGAGTAGTAGCAGTCAAGAATAAGCAGAGTAGGGGTACATTGCTGACTGCTCTAAGCCTGTCACATGACCAGCACTTTTGAGCCCTAAGCCCCTAACACAAACCAAAATGTCCTTTTATAACAGTTAGAAGTTGTTCTTTTGTAAGACCTAGAAGAAGCTGCAGGTTGATCAGCTCTAAGAGGTAAGAGCTAGCAGTGCTAGCTGCTCAACGTTATGGAAGGGAAGGAGTGCAGACACAATATCATGAAGTGAATAACGAACTGCGAACCAGAAGAACCGAACTGAAACCAGGCACCTATTATGAAAGAAAAAGAAACAAAATTGCTGTTTAACCGACAGTACCGACGGCCTACTAAACTGAGAGCACAACACACAGCAAGATGTCTGGCCTTGCCAGCATGGATTGAAGGAGAACCTTATTCAACCCAAAGCAGAGGATGCAAAACGCATCCTAATCTCAGGCACAAAAACCGAACGATGCACGCAACAACTAGATGTACTGGCAGCATGTTTTACTTGCTTTCCTCACTGCGTTCCGGCGTGATTGTGTCCGCTGGAGCATAGACGACGCAGGTTCTGCTCGGTGTGTACACCGAGAACGAATGTGGCCTGTTGTCATGCGAACCATCCTGCAAGTGTGAGCCAAAAGGAAGTTATTAGTTCACATATGAGGCTACATCACCATGAATGTTGAGCAGTACTCTCATATGTGATGTGACACAAAACTCACCGTGAAGTGCTCTGCGGTGTGATGGATCCTGCCGAATCCACCAAAGAGTCCAGCGTCAGAGTCCAAGACCACCTGGTAGAAATCAGGAGATGCTATCAGCACCCAAGTACCCAGCAAATCGAGTATTGATCATTAGCAATTTCATCAGGTAATTTTAGAAGTACGGATGCATTAAAATACGAGGTCAAGGTACCAAGAGAATGAGCAAGCAATCGTGCATATTAGGTACTCCCTCCATTTTTATAATATATGATAGCCATATATCCAAAAACAGATGGGAGTAGTTGATTCTTTTGCTTTTTTATTCAAGCATACGAAACACACAGGAAAATCACTTCCAGCAGGGAAGAAAGGCAGTCATGTTTTTTTTGTTTCCTCTTGTCTTCTCATACAACATACCAAATTGGAAACCACAAATTAATAGCCTGCTTTTTTTAGGAGATTAAACGGCAATATGAACTGCTCACACCAATAACTTTCTTACTCCTATCTTCATCATCACAAGGGATTAATAATGACAATTAAGAAATTTAGATAGAGATTTGGTAGAGAAAATTCATTTAGTGAAGAAGCATTACACTTCTATAATTGGGAATATTTGTGAGATGGACGCATACCTTATACACCCCAGATCTCCGGCACCCAACACGGTAGTCAAAATAGCTGTTGTTACAATGGAAGTTGAATACAAATACCAAATCTCCCTTTTCGAACACAATCACCTTGTCCTCCTCGTGTTTCCGAGAAATGTACTGGTGATCATCAGTCATGAACTGCAATTATATAGCCAATTTCATCAGAAAATCTTCATTGCTGTTATGACATCGCTTGCTAGTGATCATGGAACTAAGATTTGCCAAGTTAATAGATTAGCGCAGAAGAATAGTTAAAATCAGACACCATAAATAGAGTTAGTGATGCAACATATAAGAATTCATTACTGATTTTTCCTAGTTTATTAGTACCACTCCAGTGAATAGCAAAATGGTCTTGAACTAAATGACATTATAGAGGGAATGTCTACCAAGTTTGATTTATAGACCCCCCCAACCACCACCACACACACACACACACACAACAAAAAAGCTTACTCCATATTTTTCCTCAAGATGTTGCATTGCTCGATCAAACTCTTGCAAACCACGATACCTAAGATAGTCTGCATCACCCTGACAATATTCAAAAAAACACAAATTCCATAGTGGTCAATTAGAGATCAAGGATAACAACATAAATTAAAGCAAAATTTAGCAGAAGAAATACAATATTCTAATTTCAAACAATTAGTATGAACAAAAACAAACTATCATAATTGTTGGAGTATGTGTGTGTTGGCCCATGAGGTCTGGCCCATATATGAGGCCTATGTACTGTGTACTATATATCCCACCCTCTAGGGTTAGGGTAATACATTGGACATTATACTCTCTAGCATGGTATCATTCGCCTAGGGTTCCTGGGAGCTCTCCTTGTGCAGGAGCCGCAGCCGCCTAGGGTTTCCTCGACCTGCGCCGCCGCTCCCTTCCTCTCCCCAGCTCCCCTCCTTCCACTGCCTGAGGCGCCCCCGGGGAGGTCGCCCATGTCGATCTCCGCCGGGGGCCGCATCCTCCTCTGATCCGCGCCTCCTTCGCGTCCGTGTCAAGCACAACAAGCAGAGGGACCTACCTCACCGGTGCCAGGAACCGCCGCCGCCGTTCGCCCTGCAGCCGCCCTGGCCGCCGCTGCTTGCGCGCCAGGCCTCGGCGCGGGCGCGGCCGGCCTCGCCGCCCCTCCTCCGCCCGCGGATGCGGCCGGCCCCTGGACGACGGACGCGAGGGGGAGGAGCCCCTCTCATCGTCGCCCCATCCGTGCGCGGCTGGAGGGGAGGGCCGGCCTGCGCCTCGGGTGGGCGGGCTGAGCACCGCCGACCCGCCGTCGACTTCGCCGCTGGGCCACATCGTCGTGGGCTCTGGCCCCGTCGCCCTCCCTCGTCGGTTCTCCTCCGCGCCGTCGGGCCGCCCTGCCGCGCTGGAGCAGAGGAGCCCCTCGGGTCTCGTCTCTCCCTCTGATCTAATTTCTCTGTCCCGTGTTGACCCACGCAGGGAAGACGGAAGATAAGGAGGGGAAGAGGAAACTGCTATGCGCACCCGAGATTGTACCCGCGAGGTTCCTGCTGCTGCTGTGTTCTTTGTGTTTGTTTTCTTTTCCCGATCTCCAATCGTCTTCGCTCGTCGTTGACACTCCTGAAGGCCGTTGTTCGTGGTCAAGCCATCTACCGGCGTCGCCGCCTCTTCAGGCAATGGTGCCTCTCGCCGCCGGGCATCGTCGAGCAGGCGCTCGATCTGCCTCCGCGCCTCCAGCCGTCTTCGCGCGGACACTGCTGCCGATATCGTTGAAAGAAGACGTCGTCGCCACCCCTGCTCTAAGCGCGATAGCAGCTGCTCTGCGCCGTCGCCACCCCTGTTCTGAGCGTGACCTGTGCGACAGCTGCTGCAACCTATGCTGTCGCCACCCCTGTCCTGAGTGTGACAGCTGCAGTTTGCATCGTCTACCGTCGCCATCCGCCGCCACCGTCCTGCTGCTGTCTTCGGCGAGTTGCTGCTGAGTTTGTGGATTCGCGCACCTCGACGACGCTTCGACCCGTGCCCCCTCCACGGCTTCGACCACGACCACCTCGACTTTGGCTACCGCGGCACTAAAGGGCTACTATCTGCATAAGTCTCAAGTTGAAGCTTTCGCACCGGCGTTCCGACTGTGGGGGAGCTAGTCTCCATTGTTCTCCAGTCTATTCATTCGTGTTGCTACCGCTACGACTGCAGGGGGGCTTTGTCCCCAAGTGTACTTTCATTCGTTTCGTGTCCAGCCTTGAAACTCCGTTGTCTCGGTAGTTCAGACTGCGGGGAGGTGTTGGAGTATGTGTGTGTTGGCCCATGAGGTCTGACCCATATATGAGGCCCATGTACTGTCTATTATATATCCCACCCTCTAGGGTTAGGGTAATACACTGGACATTATACTCTCTAGCAATAATGACACCCTATTGATTTAAGCACTCAATAAGCGGTAAAAGAAAATAAGAATTGGACTATATAGAGACATGTTATTGCAGTTATCAAAACAAGGTCATAGCTCACAGAAACTTACCAGATCAAATCTTCGACGGCATTTGTCATAACTGTTGTTATTTCCTGGAATAAACTTACCACTTGGAAGTCTCTGCGGGCCCCTAGGAAAATCTATCCATTCTGCGAAATATAAAGTCTTTTAACCTCAAAACCAACAAATTCCTAAAGCATAACAACAGATAAATGGCAAGATAATTTCCAAATGAAATATGGTTATACAATATTCAAAGAAGGTTGAATGCAACAAAGTAGTTAAATCTCACCAGGATGTCCAAACTCATTCCCCATGAAATTAAGATAGCCCTCTCCTCCTAAACCCATTGTGATAAGTCTGATCATCTTATGCAATGCTATGCCACGGTCAATGGTAGGTGTTGAAGGTCTGTCACAAGACATGAAATCATACATATCCTGCATAAGTTGAACAAGTGCCATTGTTTAGTACTTTTCTGTGTATTTTCAGAGAGCGGCGGAAAGGGAATACCAAATGTATTTTTCTAAAAATATAGCATGAGAAATAGCTAATATCTGTCCTAGAATCTCAATGAAGTATTAAACATATGTAGTTCTCACAGAGATGGCCAATAATTGAAACTTGCTCAGACAGGTCTTACAGGCTATCATGATCCAATTAATAATGCATGAGATTACATAAATAAATGCAGCAACATAACAGAAAAGAAGGGTGCACAAGTCCAAATGAAAGCAAATTAACAACACTCCTAAAAGTGTGCTTTTAATAACATTTATTTCGTGGGAACTATGAACAATTTGAAACTTGACAACATAAAGAGAAATAATCATTGCAATGAAAAATAAATCCAAATTAGTACCAAGAAAATTAATGAGTGGTTACCTTGTCCATCAACCAAAATGCAATAGTCTTATCACCAACCAGTGCTTGATCATGACTTTCAGAATAAGTAACACACTTCTCTAACCACCTTCTATTTGTCAATGTGTGCACAATATCGCCCATCTTCCAAGATTCGTCACTTTGCCTACATGGTAAAAAATATTTAGAAGATTGAAACTCACCATACTTCTCAAAGCAAAAGCGGAAGGCATACTACAGATAGAGCTTTCCGATTTCAAAGTGAAAGCCTTCAAATAAATTATATGAATACCAGATTCAAAGAACAGAGACTTTTTTTGTATACACACAATAGATGAACATGGTGGATGATGTAATGTTAATTATGCGAAAAAGTAAGCATCTCTATCGCTCGACATGTGTTTGCTGGTAAATGCACGCACTATGCTACCTTATAAAAAAATCAAGATTTGTTCAGCAATATTACGCTGAGCATCAATCTATCTGATGGGTTATTCGTTAATTTAAATTCTGAAATTTTACAGCAGCCTCAAGGCACGTGTGTAAAAACCATTCTCTCATGAAAAAATTCTAGAGATTCGTAACTGCATATTATTTTCATAGTTGTGTAGTAGCTGTGAAAGTGGTGACAAATACAAAATAAATTCATATGCAATGGCACATGTAATTAGAGTTTTGTGCATGTACTCAGAATGTTGTGCCAAAAAATTACTTCGATATGCAGTCCGATATAAGAAAACAATAGTCATACGCAGACATATGCAACACTTACTTCATTAATTCAATCCATTTGTCTGCCACAGCCATATGCATACGGTAGTCAAAACCTACTCCACCATCATGAACAGGAAGGGCAAATGTAGGCATTCCACTCACCTAAAGAAATATAGTTATTCAGAAAAGTTGAGAATTATTTTAGATAAATTCGAATTTCCTACTTATGTTTCTAAGCTAATTATATGGAGCTGTTGCGCTATTGTTGTCAAATCATAGCCCTAAAAAATAGAGTTAATTGACTGTGAAATTTGATGACATGAAGAATAATGTCAAGAAACAACTTAGCACATACACTTCGTCTTAAAATCCAAAGTGTTTTTATCACCAGATAGGAGCATCTCATCAAGATAAACAAATAACATCTTAGACTACAAAAAACTATGTGTGTGAGAATTTATATTTAACGAGAAATCAACTTACATCTTCACCGATGGTTACAGCCTCAGGATAAAGTCCGTGAATTAGATCATTCACTAGCATCAAGTAAACCACTGCATCTACATCGGTGGCAAAGCCAAAATACTCATTGAAGTTCCCCGTAAACGTTACCTAAAATAAATCACAGTACTTTAGAAAAAGAAAGAATGGGACAAATATGATACTGTAATAGGTATCTACTTCTCAGGCTTAATCCCGTCAGATTTAAGTGAAGATACATCAATAGATATCAAGCTTAAATTACTTGTAATCCATGGTGGGTGTACATCATGGAGGTCACACCGTCAAAACGGAAACCATCAAACTTATATTCCTCAAGCCACCATCTAGCATTGGAGAGAAGAAATCTTAGAACCTGCATAGGATAAAAATGCTGGTTCACATGCATGCAAAAAGAATGAAAACGAACAAAACAAATGGAAATTGAGCGTTCTTGTTCTGTACCTCCCAATTCCCATAGTTGAACAGACGAGAATCCCACATCCAGTGATGGCCTCGTGGACCACTATGAAAGTAATGTGTATCCGTACCATCAAAACCATTCAGTCCATCAAGAGTATTACTTGACGCGTGACTGCAAACAAAATAAAAGCAGAAGTATGAACCCAAAGGACTTCAGTAAATGGACAAGGGTATCCAATAGATAATGATCAATTTCATCCCAATGGGCCCAAAGTCAAAACGATTTGAACCATGACCAGGTTTTAAATATTCTTAGGGTTTCAGTAAATCGACAAGTGTATCTGGTAAATTTGCCTATTCCTTTGGTTTTGACCATCTATGTTTTTATTAAAAATAGGTACTACGAAGCAACAGCCTCCTATCTGTTTATATTTCTTAGTGGTTGGCAAAACTTTTCATGCAAAATCTATTTCGAACCATAAATGTGATTGTGAATTCACACATTCATAAATCAGATTTGAACAGAGATCCAACCTATGAAGAACTATGTGTTTTTTCATTAAGGAAAATAGGCACCTAAATTTGAGATGAAGTCACACATTCATAAACCAGATAGAATTCACATATTATGGTTCACCAATTGCTTCTCATCTTCTGAATTTATGCATGTTGTAGAGGTTGTATATTAGTTGCAGCCCATGAGCCCATGACTGATAAATTGGGGGACTAAATGTTTCCAATGCGTCTGCAAATCTGTTCTATTGCCTTCTGAATCACACACCATCAGCTTTACATTAATTATGCAACTATACATATAGAGATGAGTCAACAACAAAGAATTTTCAATTACCTGTGAACAACATCCATGAGCACAAGCAAACCAAGCTCATGCGCTTTATCAATCAAAGACTTCAATTCTTCTGGGGTTCCAAAACGACTACTTGGTGCAAAAAAATTAGTAACATGGTATCTGCAATAGAAGTAATAAATATTAAATCTATGTTGTAGTGTTGTTTGTCAAATAAAATAAAATATCATTTAGATAGTATCATGTGTCACCCATCCATACAGAGCCAGTTCATACAGTTGGGTATATATCTATGTAAATCCTGTTACTATACATGCATGCCAATGCAATTGATCATTGACGACTGAAGACCAAACATAGTTTTACATTTCAAGGATAATCAAAACAGAAGGAATAGTAGAAATGCAGCAAGAAACAATAGCTAACATACTTGCATAGAAAAGGAGTGATGGAAAATGAAGTTCCCAACCAGTTAGCAGTTTTCGAAGTTAAAAGGTACGGTGTAAATCGTATATACAAGAAAAAAGATAAACAAAATTGAATCAAGAAATTACCCAAAGCTTCCATAGTATGAGTGCTCTTGGATTGCCATTATTTGCACTGCATTGTATCCAAGTTTTTTAATTCTTGGAAGGACCTCATCCCTGAAGTTTGCATATGTGTTGATCTTTGGTTCCTATAACCACGAAGGATTCTAGAATTTATCTAAGTGCCAACAAAACAAGAAAATGCCAACCAGTAAAAAATGGATAATGATCAGATAAAGAACTTGTATACACAAACCACATGGCAATTATAAAAAAAGGTAGATTGACTGTAAAAATATTGTGCAGTTGATATCATGTTCAAAAACTATAGAAACATATAGCAGCTGATGTAACGTAGTTAAATCAAGCTTACTGTTTCAAATTGGTTGTGCATGTGGTTTGTGTAAATTTTAAATCCTTTTCTTAGTGCAATGATACTTCATCTCTCTTGGGTATTGGAGAAAAAAAAGAAGGTTTACAGTTCCAAAACATCCTTGAACCGTGTAAAACTGTATATGGCTAGCATTGTCTAAGCAGTCAAAAAGTAAAGGTGCAATACCGGGCTACTCATTCCAACATGTGTTTCATATATCCTCAATGATTTTGGCCGTTTAGGTTGAGGATGCTTGAACACATGCTTCACCTGCATAAGCATGTAAAGTATTTTAGTTACTGCCTAGTAGAGGCAAAATTAAGATCCCACAACAAATAGGATGGGTTCAAATACACTTGGAGGCTTCACAAGGGAAACAAACATATTTTCACAGGAAAAAATTGCCAGCACAAAGTAAAAAACAAAGAAAAATTCAGAATTATGAGTACAGAGCATGGGAAATGAAGACCTCTTCAGGAGGATCATAATAAATCCCATCATAAGGTATTGCTCCTGGGGCCTGCACGGAGTACCTGATCCAGGCAGGAATTGAATCCTTTATTCCTGATGGGGTATCCATTCTCACCTATATATGGTCACAACATCATCAATCAATTTTGGAGATGCGCTAAACCAAAAAAAAAAACTGACCAAGCAGTGAAAAATACCTTTACACGAGAACCATGAGGAATAGGTGATGAACCATCTGCGTTGTTAGGCAGAAAAACCTCCCAAACGCCAAACTCATTCTGAAAGTAAGTTACTAGCATCAGAAACTCTTTATCAATCATATAGAATTGCATCTAGTCCAGGTCCATGGTCCATGCATTGTTAAGTATGAGTACTCAATTCCTCCTACTATATGAACACATGATAAGTAAAACATATCTAGACAATTAGAATAAATGTGTAACATGCATAAGTTGGCAACAATTGAGTTTACAGCAGCAGCAACACTGATATCTAGTAATAGACTTATGGTAACTGCTAGTTGAAGGAACCGAGTGTAATGAATTCAATATGCAATCTATTAAGAAAATATAAAATGCCTTTTGAAGCCATAAATATACTTTGCTCATACGGTCTGCGTTTGGATCCCAGTTGTTGAAATCGCCCACCAATGCTGCAGACTGCAATTAAAGCAGGATGTAGTTATAAATAGCACATGCTGAGTCTGGTAAGATATTCATTTAGAAAGGTAAAAGTCCGTACGATTTAAATAGATTTGTGTGAGATCGGTCATTCCCATAAACAACTTAAAGATGGAATTAGTATTGTATTAAGATAAACAATAAGAATAGAAGAAGAGCATACATGTGCTCCAGGAGCCCATTCTCGATAGGTGACACCTTCAGCACTACATAGGAAGACGATACAAAGTCATTTGCTTCTATATAGGGAAAAAATGATAAATGCTTGCATGCTGAAGAAATTTTTACCTGCGATTAAATCCAAACTTCTCATAACTACGGGAGAAGGCTTCCAAGCCTCTTTCATGCTCGTCAATATCTGAACGGATTCTCCTATAGAGGCTGTACCTGTTTTTTTATCCATGAAGGACTAGTGAGATTGCTAGTTGGTCGTACTCCTATGTGCTATATAGAGGAGTTGTCCTTGTAGCAAGAATGAAAACGTGCATGCAAATGAAGGTTGTTGCTTAATTGATAGTGAATCTAGAAAGAATTATATATAAGTCTCTATTTTGTTTGGCCAACCATTTCTGCAAATATCTTATTATCCATTGCATTCTACTACCTCCGTTCTGATTTACTTGTCGCTGACTAGTTCAAATCAAAGCTAATGGACGTAAAATAAAAAAGAACAGAGGGAGTAATGCTTTGGTGAAAGAAGTATGCAGTGGAACAAAGCAAGCAATACATACCGATACTCAAGATGGTATTTATAGCCATTTAGCATGGAGTCAATCTGGAATATTTTCTGCCCGTCTCCTGGTGGTGGGACAGTTCGCGGTTTCTCCTGGGGAGCTGATCCTAATACCTTTTTGTTCAAGGCTTTAGCATCAGCCTCACGGGCACCGTGCGTTGTCTCTAAAGACTCGATCTGATCTTCAGTGATATCTGGTACCTAGACAAGTGTCCAAGAGACGAAATGTTCAGAAGATGGTCATATATGCAGACAACTCGCTGAATGTATCAGGAAAAAAACGACAATCAGAAATACATGCAGATGCAGCATTTGCAGTACACGCGCGTTTCAGGCCAACATCGCAAAAAAAAGTGGTAGACGTGCCGGAATTCTGGACAGAAGGAACAGGGCCGGCGGATCACGAACCTCCAATTCGTCGGACTGGAACCGAGCCGAATCGACCAAAGACGACGACGTCACGCCGTCGTTCTCGCCCTCTGGAACCACCACCTTCCCGGACGCTGCCGCCGCGCGCATCGCCCCGCGCCCCCGCGAACCTCCTCCAACAACCGGCGCACCCCCTGCAAGCATCCACATCACTCACGTACAAATCACCGCGCGCGGCGGACCACTTGACCGGGGCGAGTAGAGAAAGGGGAGGATTAATTATGATATTACGAGGGACGGCGAATGGCGGCCCCGTGCAGCTGAAGACCAGGGACGGTGACGGGAGGCGCTCCGACCCGAGCCTCCGCTCCCCTCCGCCGCCGCCGGTGGGCCGGGGAGCCCTCACCACTGCCCCGCCGAGCGCGGCCCCGGAGACCGCCAACGCCGGCGCCACCGCCATCTCTCTCCGCACTACAGCCGGATCGGATCCGATCGGTGGAACCGAACCACAACCTTAAACCCCCTGCGACCGCTGAGAGTGAAATGCGGGGAGGGCCTGCCGCGGAGGCGCGCTATATAGCACGGCGAGAGGAGCGGAGAGTGAGGCTTGTTCACGCGAGAGAGCGGCAGTGCGCGGGTGGCTGCATGCGCGGTGGCGTGCACGGGCGGTCGAGGCTAGCTTGCCGTTGCGCGTCAGTCCAAGCGCGCACGCGCGGCGCGGCGGTGGTGAGGTGGCGGCCTTTGATCGGGGGCGGGCCGCGCTGGCGCTTCGGCGGCGGTGGCACTTCGGTTTTCGGTGGGGAAAAGTCGGGGACGGACGGGGTGCGGCCGGTCCGGGGCAGTGGTGTGTCACGTGTGCCAGGTGCCAGGCCCAGGCGGGGTGGGGCCCAAGCGCCGCCAGGTGGAGCGCCGCGCGGGGAAGAAGCTCGCGGGCGCGCCAAGCTAGGCTCTCGTCCTGGCGCGCCTTTTCTGTTGGTCGTTTTTGTGCTCACTCTGGGGCACGCGCTGAGCTGGATTGGATTTGAATCGCTGAATCCCGCTTTTTTTTTAAATACCAAATTTCAGTTTCGCACTCCGTCAAAACAACGTAGCGACGCATCGTCAGTGGTGACGCAACTGAGCGTTTTTTTAGTCGACCAAGCATCACTACGTTTCTCTCAAAACAAACCAGCATCAGTAATCGGACACCAGTCAAGCAAACATGTGTTGCCAGAAGCACGTACAAAAGTTTGATTTGAAATGTTATGTCAATATTTAAGCATTTTAGACATCATTTTAGCAGTCTAGTCTGTTAGTTCACGTGCCCCCACAGGTCCACACCTTAATTTTGATTTGTACTCACCTATTGGAATCTGCGCACCAGGGTTCGGAGCTTAGAAGCCGGGAACGCGGAACGTGGTTGTGTTCCGCGTACTGGGAACTTCGTCTCGGAACGAGGAACGGGGACGGACCGGGACGACGTCCCAAAATAGTGTGGAACGTCGACCCAGTACCATGGGTGTGGAACATCGATCCAATCAGGAGGCCACAGCGGGAGTCGATGGAGGCCATGGATGGGCGGCGGCGGCGGCAGAGACGAGCAGCGGCGGCGGAGAGGAGGCAGCGACGGCCATGGGCGCACGGAGGAGGAGGAGGCAGCAATGAGGATCCAACGCGGCAGCGCCGGCGGCGGAAGCAGAGGAGGTCGGGGGAAGAAGATGAGTAAGTAGATGACGACGTGCGTGGGTGGGTGACCAGGAAAGGATAGGGTTGGTGTCTTGGGCTGGTCTTTGACTGCTTCATGGGCCTTATTCCTACTTTAGGCCCATAATTCCATGTCTTGTTTGTTCTTTTTTAGACGCACTAAAACACTAATTGACCGCCTTAATGACCGTCTTCTACCTGCTGATTGGAACATGTTCCTCGTTCCGAAACAACGTTCCAAGAACATCGTTCCCATCAGACTTGGAACACGTTCCATCTCCGATGGGAACATATGAAATAGGTATACCCTTTTCGTACCATGATTTCACGAAATGATGTTCCGCGTTCCACGTTCCCGTACCACGTTCCCAATGTTCCGGGGACATGGCTTCTAAGGTTCGGAGTCCTCGACTCGGCATTGTGTTCGCATTTTCTAAATTTATTCTAGAATTTAAGTAGCGGTATTCTTCCAGTGCTAAGAGACGTGCATGTAGATAGCAAGACATCATCAGTAGAGATTTCGTCAATCTCGAGAATTTATCGGTTCATCATCTTTCGAAGATGTTCGTAGAGGTAGGATTGCGGGTGTGTTCGTAGAGACGAGTGTGCGTACGTATATGTGGGTGTTCGTCTGTTAAAAAAACAGCATATATGATTTGTTTACTTCTGTGCGTACTACCTTTTTGTTCTTACCGGACAAGTTCCGTTCGTTAGCACACGAACTGATGACGTGGCTCGCATCCCAAGCGTTCACTTTCACTGCTTCCGTGTGTGTGCGCATTCGTGCGTGTGACTGCAGTTTGCGCATTCGCGAGGCTAACAAGAAACGTCAAAATTTAGAGAAGTGGACGGCTTCAAAAACTGAGAAGCAAAAATATGAGTGTTCAGAAGAGGTGAAAACTCAAAACTTTATCAGTAATTGAGGTTCAATTCAAATGATATTTTGCTAAGCTCGAAAGGTCCAAGTGTAGTCCTAAACGCGTTTGTCAGTAATAACTATCGAGCAAAAATATTGTGCTTGTCAGTAATTGAGGACCAAGAGGTGAAAGCCATTGGCACCTTTGCCGCGTTTAGGACTAACCTTGGCCCATGAGCCCAAGAAATTCCGCAGTGGGCTAAGCATCATTATCCAGCAGTTTTCTTCCTTAGCCTTTTGCATCTGAAGTTTCTTTTGTTTTTATGGGTGCATCTGAAGATTTTGAGATCTTTTTTCATCTGAAAATTAGCACAACTTTCATTAGAAAAAGAAAAACATTCAAATTACTATCCTCATCCTCTAAACTATTTTTTTATTCAGTGCACCCCTAAACTATATCATTTGGTTTAACTTACCCTCTAACATAATTTGTTTTTTCTCCATGCACAAGTGGAGTTTTAAGTTCAGATTTTGCAAAATGATAGCAGACAATATAAGACATGTTAACAAATATATCATGAATTTTTTCATATAGGGTAGTATATTTAATAATAAAATTTATCATTGAGATATAGAATTATATAAAAAATTAATGATGAAAATTCATAAAATATTTTTTCAATAAAAATTATGATATACACTATCATCATGCAAAGTCTCAAATTAAAAATTCAACTTGTGCATGAAGAAATAAAAAAGACAAATTATGTTAAAGGGTAAATTGGACCAAATGGTATGATTTAGTAGGGAGTAAATTGAACTAAAAATTGTTTAGAAGGTTATTTGAACTTTGGCTATACTTGAAGATATAGTAATTTAGACTTTTCAAGAGAGAAAAGAAGCACAACATCCATTTATGTTGCTAGAGTTGAAGGAGTATTTGTTAGATGATAGGTAATATTCCGGTATATTTTAATTCCATAATTAAATAGACATCTAAATATTACGGTGAGTGAAACAATCCATGTACAGAAGTTTATGTTTAAACAACAATTAAACATAAATATATTCATGATTATACAACTAATAAACATGAATATTAGTTTGAGAAAGTACCTTGTGGAAGGTAAGGTGGCGAAATCATCCAACTTTCCGCTATCACTCGGATCAGTCATACTGATCGTAGAGTGACCTCAATTGATGTAACCGTACGAAGTCGGTGCAGATAGATAGTCACAGTGAAGACCCAGCTGTAGACGAAGTAGTTGTTCGGAGTCGGTGTAGAGGAAGTAGTCGTTCGAAAGCTAGCAGTCGCGTGAAGACACTCCCCAAAAACCTTATTGCTCACCTATCCCGAGCAGGATCTCAGCAGCATGACGAGGTTCCGGAGGCTCTGCTCTCGTCGGTACCGTGCGCGCGGCACAGGCAATGGGAATGCAAAAAAAGCAGCAAACAGAGGGAGAGAGAGGGAGAGGTCTCCTGAACAAGAATACCTTAGTGTGAATTGGCAATCTGAGCAGGAGGAGGAGGGACGACTTATATCAGTGAGCAGGCGCGGGGAGATGAACCTGGACATCATGGTTTGTTGACGCGAAAATAGGACGTCACCTCCGCGTGTAGCACATGTGACTCCCCGGTCTGTAGTGAGGCGGGCCAGCCAATCTGACCTGTTGATTGACAATGAAAAATGTCAGGGATCGGCCAGAGAAATGATGACCTTTCAGCGACACGTGTACCAACCAATCGGCCGATACAAGGTAAAGCGGGATCGGCTGGCTCGAGAGCAACCGAAGCGCATGTATGCAAGTAGGTCAATCGGTTGGATCGGCCTATCGTGACGTCAGCGCTCGAGTAGGTCGGAATCAACTGCAGTGTAGAAGCTGATAGGATCTAGATCGAATGGATAGTAATGATAATAACTAAAACTACAAGAATTTGGTACGAAAAAACTTGTATAGCTAATATCGGTAAAGGGTGAATAAAGAACTAGACGAAACCTCAGCGATGCGCCCGGAGGTTAAAGCCTAGGATTATTTGGTAAAATGGTACTCACAAGCTTTGCCGGAGATCAGTTGATGCAGCCCGACGAACTCGAAGCACGATGTTGTAGAAAAGAGAAAAAACGCAATGGCGAAGTCGCCGAAAAGTAGATGCTGTAAAGGTAGATGCTGTAAAGTAGATGCAGTAAAAGTAAAGGGTTTGCCCGGAGGCGGTTTGCTTGATATTGGTGTGTACAGTTTCTGACCACGCAGTGTCGCTATTTATGTCCTAAGGACAAACCCGACTCCTAGCCGATTACGACATTGTTTACTTGCATCTAAAGACAGAAACTACTAAAAATAAAAAAGGACTCTCGCAGGAGTCTAAGACCTTCTAAAAACCAACTCTTGACCCATTGCCAATCATGGATCGACCTACCTCCATCATTCTTTTCTTTTGGCATATCCCCCCGAATACCGCCTTCTTCAGGCTCATCGGCCGATCTTCTGATTAGTTATCGATCGATCGCTCTGACTCACTGGCCCACTGTCAGGGTCGAACTTCCTTGGCCATCAGCAAGTCCCGTTGACCATCTCTTTCTCTCTTCAATCGGCCGATCGCACCCTGCTTTTCATCGGCTGCTTCTCCTTATCCCTTTTGACCCGTTTTTCCAAAAAAACAATGTCAACACATGCCCCCCCCAGTTTAGGAGTAAATAATCTTTTTGCTCCGAAATTTCCTTGATATCTTTTGAATAATAGTCAAATCTCTTCACGTGATCGACCTGGTCAATCTCTATTGATAATGTCTTGTCCTTTCCATCCGTCTTTCCTGGGGCTGTTGACCATGTGACTCTTTGGCACCTCTCGTTCCTCTTCCCTAGAAGACTCATTCCCTAAAAAAACCGCAGAGCGTATGTTGGTGTATCTCTTTTCATCCTTGGGTTTTTTTCTGATGTAGGTGTTAGTTCTTTTGGTCTCATGGGTATGAGAGGCATCTTCCCCTGGAAAACTCTGCGAGCGCCGATGATCCTTACTGGCCATTGACATACTCTAGCTCGAAATAGCATTCCTTCTGAGTACTGTTGATGAGCTAGTAGACTCTGGCTGTAATTTTGGGCAGAAGATGTCTATGAAACAATTTGTGGACGTGATAGAGAAATTCGCCATCGTTTAGATGTATGGGTCTTCCTTTGGGGGGTTATTTCTCTGAATCAGTCATCCTTTGGAAACTGAGCCATTCACGGGTCATCTGTTCCTTTTTTGCCGGATCTGCCATCTTTAGTTTCCGTCTTTTCTAGCTCTTTCATCTCTATCTCTTCCGGCACTCTGGCTATAAATAACCGTCTTCATACCCTTATGGAGACCACAACCTTTCAACCATGGCTCGAGATATAGGTCCAAGGAGCTTTAGATTCTTGTTCTTCGATTCCTTCCTTCTTCCTTAATTCGAGATGGCTAGAAGAATTCTTGTGAAATAGTCCAGAACATACTTCTCTCTCTAGCCTCCTTTTGTGAAGCCAGGAGGTCCAACAGCTAGAAGAAGCCTTGTGATTCAGCTTGGGTGCTGCAGCTGGTGGAAGAAGGCAGAGGTTGTCCCTGGAGGTTGTGGAAAGAAGAACAACCCTATGTCTTCTTTCCCAACAATCTTGATGGGAAGAATTACCCCATCTGGTGGTTCATCTTCGTCAAATTTGCACTTTCTCTTTTGTTTTTCTCTTGCTTCGTCCCTGACGATGATTGATGTAATAGATTTGCAATGGATCATCCAAGTTACCTTCAAATGTATTCTTCAGATCTGTACTTGTGATGCCATCATTGTAATCTAAGATGAGAGAAACACACACACACACACAAACACACACACACACACACAATATATATATATTCTAAGGGCGATTTGTACATCGGCCATAACTTGAAACCAAACATGTTTCGATGATTCGGCTTTTTTGCCACTAGAGACGGTTTTACCTGTAATCGGCTATGACTTGAATCCCAAATCGGCCGATTTTAGGCTCAGATTGGACTAAGCATCTACCCATATGTTTCGATAGTATTTCTTTAAATATTTTCCGTTCAATGCTCTGGCAAACTTCTCTCCTTCCAATGTCTCCAATATATATGCATTGCCTGGCACGCATTGACTGATCCAATATGGTCCTTCCCAATTGGGTGACCATTTCCCATATTTAGGATCCCTAGATCCGATTGGTAATATGAGCTTCCAAAACAGATCCCCTTCAGCAAATTCTTTAATTTTAACTTTCTTATCGTACCACCTGGCTATCCTTCTTTTGTTCTTTTCAATACTCTCCAAAGCTCTCAGTCGATTACTAGCAAAGATCTTCTAATTCCTCCTTCATCATAGTTGAATAATCATCGGTCGATAGCTGATCTTGTAAAGAAGTCCTCCTGGATCCAGCTCTTAGTTCCCAAGGCAGTACAACATCAAGACCATACACTAGTTGATAAGGTGATACCTTGGTCGCTTCGTGGCATGTCATCCTGTATGCCCAAAGTGCTTCATTAAGGACCATATGCCATCGCTTAAGACTTTCATCAATCTTGCGTTTGATCAATTTGATGATGCCCTTGTTTGCTGCCTCTGCCTGTCCATTTGCTTGAGCATAATAGGGAGATGAGTTTAACAGTTTGATTCCCAAAGAATTTGCATATTCTTCAAACTCTCTTGAAGTGAATTGACTTCCTTGATCGGCTGTAATAGTTTGAGGTATACCAAACCGATAGACAATATGTTCACTGACAAAATCAATCATATTGCCTGTTGTTACAGTCTTAATCAGGATGGCTTCAACCGACTTTGTGAAATAATCCGTAGCCACCAGCATGAATTTATGACCTTTACTTGATGGTGGTTATATCTGCCCGATCAAATCAATTGCCCAGCCTCTGAACGGCCATGGTTTGATTATTGGGTTCATTGCTGATGCCGGAACCCTTTGAATGCTTCCAAACTTCTAACACTCTTGGCATCCTTTGTAATACTTGAAGCAATCTTCCAATATCGTTGGCCAATAATAATTATTGGTCCTGATCATCCACTTCATTTTGAATGCTGATTGATGAGCTCCACAGACTCCCTCGTGAATCTCTCCCATTAAAATTTTAGCTTCCTCTTCACCGAGACATTTGAGCAGAACTCCATCGATGGTACGATAATACAGCTCATCTTCCAGTAGAACATACTTAATGGCCCTACACCTCAGCTGTCTATCAACCTTCTTGGATGGATTTTTCAAATAATCTATTATTTATTTCCTCCAATCTTTAGCTGATAACTCCTCAGTCAGAATCGGCTGATATCCTAATGCCCCTTGGGCCAGCCGATTAGCTTCACTGTTGTGAAGTTTAGGGATATGTTCAAGTCTCACTATTTTGAACTCTCAGAGTAGTTGAAGACACTCCTCGTGATAAATCCTTAATATGTCATCTTGCATTCATACTCTTCTACCAACTGATTTATCACGAGTTGAGAATCTCCAAATATTTCAATAACTTCAGCGTTGACTTCTCGTAGCAGTTTTATTTCCTTCAACACTGCCTGATACTCTTGATTATTTGTCGAAGTTTTCTCAATTGGGATGGAAAACTCATAATTTGCTCCTTGGGGTGAAATAAGGACTATTCTGATCCCAGCTCCCACTCCACATGATGATCCATCAAAGAACATAGTCCATGGAACAGGTTCTATGACTGCAACTTCAGGTCCACAATGTTGTGTTACCAGATCGGCCATTACTTGTCCCTTGTTTGCTTTGGCTGATTGATAGGTCAAATCGAATTTTGACAAAGCTAAGATCCATTTTCCAATCCTACCTTTCAAGATTGGCAATGACAACATATATTTGACCACATCATCTTTGCATACCACGATGCATTCAATAAGTAAGGCCTTAATTTTGTGCATGAGAAATATAAGCACAAACATAATCTCTCCACCGCCGAATATCTCGTTTTTGCGTCCAAGAGTCTTCTACTTACGAAATATACAACTCGCTCCTTTCCTTCAAACTCTTGCACGAGGGCCGATCAATAGCCTGCTCATTAGCCGATATGTATAACTTGAATGGCCTCTTGTCTTGAGGAGGCATTAAAACAGGAGGAGATTTTAGGTAATGCTTGACATTATGTAAAGCCTTTTGCTGTTCTTCTCCCCATATGAATTTCTGATCAGCCTTGAGCTTCAGTAGAGGTGTAAATGGCTGAATCCTTTCTTACAGGTTAGATATAAATCTTTTGATGAAATTGATCTTGCCAACTAATGACTGGAGCTCCTTCTTGTTTGATGGCGTTTTTATATTGTCAATTGTGCTAATTGACTTCTGGCCCACTTCGATTCCTCTTTCGTGTATTAAGAAACCCAAGAATTGGCCAGCGGAAACACCAAAAGCACACTTGTTGGGGTTCATTTTTAAACCATGTTTCCTTGTGCATTCTAGCGTTCTTCGTAGGTCTGCCAAGTGCTCTTCATAGCTCTTTGACTTGACAACCACATCATCAATGTAGATTTCTACTATTTTGCTGATGTGTTCATCGAATATGTAATTCATGGCTCTTTGATATGTGGCACTAGCATTATTCAATCCAAAGGTCATAACAATCCACTCATACAATCTGACATGGTCGTGGCACCTGAAAGCAGTTTTTGCAATGTCTTCTATGACCATGAATATTTGATTGTATCCAGCATTACCATCCATGAAGCTGATGAGTTTGTGCCCTGCAGCAGCATTGACCAATGCATCGGCTACTGGCATCAGATATCCATCCATCGTCGTCGCTTTGTTCAAGTCTCTAAAATCAATGCATACGCGTAATTTGCCATTTTTCTTGTAGACAAGAACTATATTAGAGATCATTTGGCATATCGACATTGCCGGATGAAGCCAGCTTCGAGTAACTTTATTATCTCGGCTTTTATATCAGGATAAATTTTCAGATTACATTGCCTTGGCTACTGCTGAAATGGTCGATATCCAGGTTTAATGGGTAATCGATACTCAACAATGGATTGGTCTAAGCCAGGCATCTCATAATATTCACAAGCAAAGCAATCCTTGAATTCTTTTAATAATGTGATCAATTCTTTCTTGTAATCTTCTTCTAGCTTGGCACTGATGTATGTCGGCTTTGGTTTGCTTCCATCTCCAAGATCTATCTTTCACTACGTGAAAAAGCGGCTTTAGTAACGGGCGTAGATCGCCTTTGGTAACGGGCAATGCGCCCGTTACCGATCAAGTGTTACAAATAAGCCAAGAAAGGTAATAGGCGGATGCACATTATCGATAACACATATTCGTAATAGGCATCAAACAACAACCGTTACCGAGAACTAGCCACCGGTCACGTGAAAATGACTATTTCTCCGGGCCCACGGGGAACTTTGGTAACGGGCACCAAAACAAAGCCCGTTCTTGTGAATTCAATATCGAGAGATGCGTGTGGTGAACTGCGTCTCCGATGTCTCAATGAACGGGCCACATATTGGTAACGGGCTTTTACGGTGCCCGTTACTTTGTTGGAAAGTTTGTAACGGGTGTTCCAATTGAAGCCTGTTACTCAGTGGTCAGTGTTTGTAACGAGCTTTAATTAACACCCGTTACGGATGCGTAGGCCACCCCTACGGTAACCTCGCCCTCGCTTGCCGGTTGCATCCTGGATCCGGCCCAGGATTTGGCGACCATCGGGGGCGCATCCTGGAACCGATCGGGATATGACTAAATTCACAAAAATTAGATCCAACATCCAAATTCACGAAATCCATAATTCACATGGATCATATGACAAACTTCAAGCATCATCATCTCATACAAGGAGGAAATGCATCTCCCAAGGAGGAATGCAACAATATCACAAAAATTCATGGACAATGAGGAATGCAAAAATTCATGGACAAGGAGGAATGCAAAAATTTCCTAGTCACCAAACATAATCTGAGCCCACACAATTTCATCAGCATGAAATTTTCCTCCGGTTGTGATCACCTATTCCATGAGGAATGTGGCAATTCTTTCACGAACATCGCTAGCAATGATTTGTTGAGAGGATGCTCATCTAGCCCTAATATCTGGATATAATAATGTCACCAATCAACTTATATAGGTGGTTACCAAACATGTGTAGTGCTAATAAGCAAGAGCGTGCTCGGTTGCAAGTTTTACAAATGAAGATTCCAAGAAAGTACCTCCATATGTGGGCTGCTATCTTTTAATTGAAGCATGTGATAGGCACAATAGAAGCCGCAAAGTCCGGATCCGTAGGTTGTTGGTGGCACCGCAATAAACGTACAAAGAAAAATAGTGGTGATCGAGAAGAAATAAACTCAAGCTTTAGTACTAGCTTCCACATGAAAGAAATAAGTGGTATGTACCTTAACATCTTTGGCGTGTTTCAAGGGGACAAAGCATGGGAACTTTTTGCGGCAGTAACATTCCCAAGCCCTACAACGAAACAATCAACAATGGTTAGGACACTATTAATTAATATACTCGTACGAGTTTGTTGAGGAACGTCCGCAAGTTAAGAAAGAAATAACTTACTCATTAATGATTTGCTCGAAAGGGCCGGTATTAGTATTAATTGTCTTCAATGAATCAAGATAGTAGACCTTCGCTACTTTGAAATGATCGCCACTTTGCAATCCGGTGGTTCGTACCGAGATAAGCGGTAAGCATTAAATTCTTTGTAGCATATTGTTCGAAAGCATTGAACATATAGGACACAAAGAAAGAAATAGTGTTATCTCGTGTCTTGCTCAATGTTGTCGAGAAAAGGCATTCAAGATCAAGTGTTGACGGTTAATAGTTGTATCAAAGTTCGTTTAGACTTGCAAGCGGACAAGTCTCCCGTTGTAGTCAAGGGACCCTTCTTCCCTCGAGTGGTGAACCCAAGGTATTGAATCCGTGGAACAATGTGCAACGCAAGGATTCTATATAGTAAAGCAAGGAAAGCTATCTATTGAAGAACCAAATTGCATCTAATCTAAGATATCATAAAGAAAACGAATCTAATCTAATCTACTAAAGAGGTAGCAAGAGAAAGCAAGAGATAACCGATCTAGAGAGTCTAGATCATACTTATGTTGTAGCTCCAAACAAGATAGATGAAGATAGAAAAGCGAATCTCATTAAAAGCATCGTTAAACCGTGGCCTGCGGTCCGATTCCGAAAATGCCCGCCTTTCGGAACCCCTATTCTGTCACAACGTATTCCTATTCATGCGGGTAGTCTAGGGCGAGTTCGATAAGAACAAGTTGAAATCACTTGGTCGGTGCGGTATGCACCTCTAGCCACCGCGGCTACAAGAGCACCCTAAGCAATCTATCTTAAGTATAGATTGGGGAAGAAGCAAAACTAAGAAGAAAACAAAATCATCGAGAAGGCACTTGATCGCTAGAAATCGGATTCACTATAAAAACTTCACCATGAATGATTACATGAACAAGATCACCACCGGGATCCTACCTCGATCTTGATCCTTGCTCGGAGCTCTGACATGGTCTTCCATGCAAGGTTCCCATGTCGGCTAGGGAGACCCTAGACAACTAGCATGACCCTCATCTCCGAGATGGTGTCCCTCAAGCTTCTCTGCTCCTCGGCGGCGGATGACGAATTGATTGATGCGTGGCTCTCGGTCGGGGGGCTATAAATAGCCCGAAAGGCACCTAGTTCAAAGGGGGGCCGGCCGGGCCTCGAAATGGGGCGGGCCCCGGCCCGTGTCCTCCTTCGTCCGGTATTGCTTTCCGACTCTTCTAGATCCTCTCCCCTTTTGCATGTGGGCCCTTGTCGTCAGTTTCTCTCTGAATTGGACGAAGCTCCTTGTCTTGCAAGATTCAGCACTTTTCTGGCTAGGTCCTCGGAGTTTGTCATCTTCTCGAGCTTGATCCTTGGTCTCTTGGAGTCATGTTCACTTCATTGCTTGACTTGTACGGGCTTCAAGGTCTTGTCATGAGGTGCTTAATGAACTTATCCTGGAAGTCTTGCTTTCAACGTTAAAACCCCGCGTAAACACTTATCTCCAAAACCGACATGCACAAGTGAACTTGTTATACCACAGGGGTTAGTACCAATGGATAAGATACAAAAGTCATGCCAACACCGAAGGTAAACTCATGGCTAGGTTGACGGAATTTCACCGTCAACAGCTCCCCCATGCTTAAACATTGCTCATCCTCGAGTAAGCCTTCGATGGATATCATCGTTGCCCCTCATTGTTTAAACCTTGCACTTGATCATACATAAGAAAACATAATGCTCTCAAAAGTTTAGTTCGTTAAAGTTCCATAATGTACTAGCCTTCATCCCTACGGAGGGTAGATATTTAATTAAGCTTATCCCACAAGTATTAACATGCTCCCAAAATTCAAATAGATCTCAAAAATTTTGAAATAAAGAACGAGATGAAAAAGAGCTAAACCAAGTTCAAAAATTTAAACCACCTTGCATCTTGCTCATGAACTCTCATCTCAACTTGTCTCTCAAGCCTACTTATTCTACTCCTTTCCCTCTCATAACATTCATATATGTGGTAGGCTTTATATGGAACTCTTTGGGAAAGTTTAGTCCTACCGAGATATTATAAATGAGATGTTGTCAAAACAAGACAAGCTTCTCATGGTCCTACCGAGACTCGTCAAAAAGGTCATTAGAAAATAATGTTAAATCAAGGAGGGGGAGAGAAAAATACACACACTTGAGATAAGTGGACATGTGCAAATGACAAAGAGTGATCCCGAGGCACAAAGGAAGTCCTCATTATCGGATTACACATGGTTGGAAAGATGAGTTTGGATCTTTTAATCTTGAAAACTTGAAATTCCTAATGCACTTTAGAGAACCGGGGAGTTCACTTTATTTTATTTTTATATCATACATACTCATATTTTTTTCTTTTCTCCTCTTTTTCTCATACTCATATTTTTGTTCTTTCTTTATTTTCCTCATTTTTTCTTTTTCTTTCTCATCATTTTTTATTTTCTCCCCTTTGAACTCTAAAGCGCATTGTACCTACCTCCTCCCCCATGCTTAGACGTTGCTCGTCCTCGAGCAAAGAGTTGATAGAGATAAGGTAGGTACTGGAAATACTTTTCCCTTGGAGAGATACTTGAAATCTTCAATCTTGGCACCATCTTGCTATCTTCTTTGAATAGGTGATCCATACTCAACGATAGGTTGTGTTCAAGGAGGTAAACACAAAAGATGAAATTTGATTTTAAGGGTGGATATCCGGCGAGGTTTGTGAAATCTCCGATGTGGGGATACACAATGCACGGATAGAAAGGCTAGCAAAAAAATAGATACACAAAAACGGAATGACCAGCTTCTTAGTCTCGGGCCAGAGAAATCATGGCCTGCAATAACTCACTCAAAAATAAACCTTGTATACTAAGTTTATGCACTCAAATATATATATGGCTCTGGATAGGTAGAGCAACATGAAAGTGGTATTTATGACAAGATTAACATTACGTTTAAGAACAAAAATAAATCATCTTTGATCCATCTAAAACTTGAGAGCACATAAAACACTACGGGTCTTTATTTTTATCATAACCTCCGCTAAAGATTAAGCTAGCATTTAGATAATTTCAGATTTGTATTTTAAGAGAGCACTAGCTTAAACATGCATAAAACAATTACAAAGATAAACAAAGCGGCAATTATAATCATATATCATCATGACACAAACTTTGTAACTTTACCAAAGGTAAAAACTAGGTGGTGACTTTATTCATGATGAAAATAAAAACTAACACACATGCTAAAAATTTAAATAATAACTGAAAACACTACGCATAAATAGGCGCATACAAGCCGAAAATTAAAGAAAAAGGGGTAAAGGAAAGATAACTAAAGCTCCTCCTCTCTCTAATCTTCTAGGTGGTTGATATTGATAGTCTTGGTTGTTGTACCCTTACTCATAATAGGATTGCACCGCTTCTCCTATGAATTGTATGACGGTGCTAAGTGAAGGTGTCAAAGCTCATAAGCGATGTTTGCATTTCCTTCACCCATTTGGTTTGCATTGATTTGGATGAGCGCAATAATTTGCATGTTTCTTGCAGCGTATCCCCCAATGGTGGCCACACTTTTTTGTGGTTGAGAAAGATGTGCATATGGCTCCGCAAAGGCTACGTAGGCACCAAAAAATTTGGTGGGGGTATGGCTGCACCACTCCCCCATGCTTGCATTGGTACACCACCGTAGTAACTTGGTGGCGCCGGAATTCCTCCAATGGTGTCACATAATTTTGTTGTGCACCTCCTTCTTGGGCCATAGAAGATCCTTCTCCTATAATCCTTCTCTTTTATTTTTCTTCGCCGGCACAAGAAGTCCTTCCTCTAACCAATCTTCTTTCCCCTCAAGAGAAAGTCTTAATCTTTCATCCGGAAGAGGTAAGTTTACTTTGGCCACTTTGAAGCCTCCTCTCTCATCTCCACTTATATTCTTGCCTTGCTTCATATATTCAATCTAGGGAAGTCCTGGGTAGGAGATGATTCGGGTTCCTTGTAATACCCGGTCTCAAAGAGATAGCCAACATAGAGAGGTAACACCCCGAACCAATATCTCCCGAACTCGATGTTGCTCGAACACCACTTTGGTTGATCATAGGTGAGTGGGGTCAATTGGTTGCCCGGCAATCAAAGCGAGTAAAGCCAACACAACTCCATGTCGGTTACCTTTGTTTCTCTCATTCTCCTCAAATCCTTTTGCAGTAAAACACTTGGATGATCGGGTTCCGGATAGTATTTCTTCGTTGATGGTCTTCTCCCGCGATCATACTCCAAAAACCTTCCCATGTGCCTCCATGCACATCCACTTGTTCCGGGGCTCCCTTTTGAAAACCGAGCTATTCCCTAATACATAGGGAACTGCTTGTTCAATCAAGATAGGAGACACTCGCCCATGGGTCTACGATACTAGAACATGCAATCGTTTTGAATGTGAAAACCAATCTAATCTATCGGGGGTTGTGACCACGGTTTCGCCCTTTCCCTCCTCTCGTACTCACTACGCAAAGGTATTCATGACTAGACCTATGATGGATACGGTGTATTGAATGGATCCAAGGAAACATTGGAGCTCTACTCCCTTTATGGCATGGTAGCTAACCTTAAGCAATAAAGTATATTCAACACAAGATGATAGATAGATAATCCAACAAAGTATGATTACATGTCAAGATCGATTACAACCCATGGATGAATAAGGAGATTACCCCATCAAGGTGCTAGACATAGCACCGTTGATCACGGTTACCCTTCCGATAGTGTCTTCCTTCTTCTCCACTTGTGGGTGCTTCCTTCGAGGTGGTTGATATCCCTCCGGAGATCTCCCTCCTCTCTCTCTAGTTTGTGGATGGCCTCCTGGTGCGAATGGCTCTCTCCAAACGGAACGAGAGACTCGGCACTCCTTCATCAAGGTTATGCACCATGGTCATGAGAATTTTCAAGGCGAATCCCTTGTGGGTGTTTGCCGACACTCCGTTAGAGAATTGCACCCAACGTTGGTGTCCCGTATGGAAACCCAATATGTGGAGAGCTTGGTCATCGAAGTCGACGTTCGCTACAAGACTCTACTCAAGGCGAGCGAGCTTCTTCTCCTCCTCCTCCTCCGTCATGATGACAAACCCTCGGAATACCGCGGAGCGTATGGAGGTGGAGCGGATGATCGTGTCGAGTGGCGAGGTCGGACGGGCGGCTCCTCCATATGTCCTTGAGGTCTGGTGAACCTCATAAACGAGTTTCGTGTGGCCCTCATGCCACCGAGGAGAAGAGTGTGGTTCCTCCTCGGCGGTGCCGTGTCCTCCTCCATACTGCGAGGAGACTCGGAAGCCGAGCGCCTCCTTGAAGAGGTTGTCGATGATGGCTTAGACAACGATGATCCCTTCTTCTTTGGTGAAAAAAGCTTGTAGGTTTCTTCCATGATTGCAGCACTCTCCCTCATAAATATATATCCGGGGTTTTCAACCGGTAGCAAGGTACACAAATATTATTTTGGAGTCCGGACTTTGAGTGGAATTAGGATGTGTTTTGTTGCACGAAACAAACGAGGTGGATGGCTAAGTCTAAGGTGGTTCCGGACTACAAGCTAGGGCACACGAACAAAGAGCTGGACGTTAGACTTACCTCTCTCCTCCTCTTGGCTCGGTTCTTCTCTAGCGCACTTTTTGCTTCGTGGCCACGTGCACCTTCCAAACGTTCTCGTCCACTCCTTCGCTTGCATTATTGCTCCTTCCACTTGATGTTTTCGCTTTGAGTCACTTTCATACTCCCTTGCCTCACATGCCTCCATGATATTCCTACAAAACAAATCCTTGGCTGCCCCCCATGCTTTTCCTTTGCATGTGGTTTGATAATATGTTGGAGGGGCACCCCATGATAGATCATGGTGCATGTATGGTTAAGTTAACTAGATCTGCCTCTCTCTAAGCATGTTTTAATGCTAAGCACTCCTTTCATTTTGAAAATAAAAGAATAAAATCAGAGATATTAATGAGTTTAAATATAAATTTAGAGGAGTTTTTAAAGCATTAAAAATAAATGTAAGTCGAAAATATTTTCCGACTACTTTTATGTTGGTCTTACCGGTATCGTTTTCTTCCATTAGTTGAGAGCAAGCTTCTCCGGCTTGATCATGGGGGCATAGGTTTAGGTTCTAATTTTGATTAGATAAGAGAGATTTTGAATGAAATAAAATGAAATTAGGCTTAGAAAAATTCTAATCTTAGAGAAACCAAGGATATGGATTTTTAAATCAACCAAAAATCAAGTTTCTAGGTTCACGCGAGTCCTACCACGTGCTGAAATTTAATAACATCTAGATACAAGTCGCGACTCTACTCATGTGTTTTTAGCATGAAAAGCAAGTCAACCACAACATCATAAAGAGCATGAGAGGTTGAGATAGGTTCTGAATTTTTTTGGTTGTGGTATCTCGAAAAAGAAGCAAACAACATATATGGTTGATGTAAAGGGTATATGATCAAAACAAAATATTCAACCAAGAATTTTGTCTCTAATATTGTTCAACCACTCTAAGTCTAATGTTTTGTGTAGTAAAATTAAAAACTAAATTACTTGAAAAGACTCGAAAAACCTGGAATCGGGTTGTCCTCCCGGTAGCTTATTCTTGTCTCGATGAAACGGGTTGCCTCCCGCCTAGCGCTTCGTTTATAGTCCATGGCTAGACTTCTTCACTTGATTACTTCGGATCAACGCTCTTTGTGGGTGTTGCAATCTTGGTACCCACTTCCGCACCATCTTGGGCACGGGCTCATTCTTTAGCTTAGTCATTTTTTGGTCTTCACAGGCTGGCTTTGTCCTTTGGTCTTGACGGATGCAACAACTTCCTTCATGTAGTGGCTTGGTATCTCAAACTCCGGTTCTTTGGTCGTGATCTTCGTGGTCTCCTTAGTGTGATCCTCCATCTCTCCCGAATGAGTTTGAGTAGCTCTCGCCGTCTTGGGACCTTGGGGTTGTCTCGGAAATCTTCTTTGTTACCCATCGGGCGCCCGACAAGTTGTCCCACTTGCGTCTCTAGCATCTTCATCATGATGAACACTTCACGTATAGAGCTTCCGACCTCCGTCACCTTGTCATCCAAATTCTCCAATATTTTCTCCATAGCCTCGAACTTAGTGACAACGTCCTTGTTGATCTTAGCTTGCTCGTCCACGAAGTTCTTGAATTGTGCACAAAGAGGAACCAAATCTCGAATAGACGAACTTGCATTAAATCGGGGTTTACCTTGGACATGGCCGTACTCCTCACACTCCTCATATGTGGATCTTGCCTTGGTGACCTTTAGGTCTTGAGCTTCTCTTTCTATCTCCATCTTCTCCATCCTCCTCTTAAGTAAATCGATATGCCACTCAAGGAATCCGGCTCGTATGTATTCATTGAAACACTCCAAAGCTCTCGCAATCTCCATGCGGATAGTTGAGACCTTGATCTTGAACGGCCCTCCGGCGTCTTGAAGGTTTATGATAGGTAGATCAATGATGTCCGGGGTGCATAGCTCGCGCTCGGTTGTGGTTGTTCTCCCATGGGTGGCGGTTGAGGTTGATCTTCCTTTGGACTTGGAGGTGGTGATTCCCTTGGAGATTTCGACGGTCCTTCGACTTTGGCTTTTGGATCTAGGGTTTCCAATCCTTTAGCTTGTGTTGCATGTCTCCTTTGCTTGTAAAGTTTTCTGGATCAACCACAAAAGAAAGTTTGGATTTCTTGGAGAGGTAGCCAACCATCTCCGGTTAGGGTTAGTAATAAAACAACAATCTAAAAAAAGAAAAATTAGGGTTAATCAAAACTAAATTAGATTGATTTTTTTGAGGATGATCAAAGTTAAGAGATGCAAAAGAAAATCAAAAGAAAAACTGAAAAATAAGCGATACTAGATTGGATCTTGATTGCTTGTTCTCCGGCAACGGCGCCAGAAAAGGGGGCTTGTTGACAGTTAATAGTTGTATCAAAGTTCGTTTAGACTTGCAAGCGGACAAGTCTCCCGTCGTAGTCAAGGGACCCTTCTTCCCTCGAGTGGTGAACCCAAGGTATCGAATCTGTGGAACAATGTGCAACACAAGGATTCAACCTAGGAAAGCAAGGAAAGCTATCTATTGAAGAACCAAATTGCATCTAATCTAAGATATCATAAAGAAAACGAATCTAATCTAATCTACTAAAGAGGTAGCAAAAGAAAGCAAAGAGATAACCGATCTAGAGAGTCTAGATCATACTTATGTTGTAGCTCCAAACAAGATAGATGAAGATAGAAAAGCGAATCTCATTAAAAGCATCGTTAAACCGTGGCCTCCGGTCCGATTCCGAAAATGCCCGCCTTTTGGAACCCCCATTCGTCACAACGTATTCCTATTCATGCGGGTAGTCTAGGGCGAGTTCGATAATAACAAGTTGAAATCACTTGGTCGGTCGGTATGAACCTCTAGCCACCGCGGCTAAAAGAGCACCCTAAGCAATCTATCTTAAGTATAGATTGGGGAAGAAGCAAAACCAAGAAGAAAACAAAATCATCGAGAAGACACTTGATCGCTAGAAATCGATTCACTATAAAAACTTCACCATGAATGATTACATGAACAAGATCACCACGGGATCCTACCTCGATCTTGATCCTTGCTCACGAGCTCCGACGTGGTCTTCCACGCAAGGTTCCCATGTCGGCTAGGGAGACCCTAGACAACGACACGACCCTCATCTCCGAGATGGTGTCCCTCAAGCTTCTCTGCTCCTCGGTGGCGGATGACGAATTGATTGATGCGTGGCTCTCGGTCGGGGGGCTATAAATAGCTCGAGAGGCACCTAGGTCAAGGGGGGGCCGGCGGGCCTCGAAATGGGGCTGGGCCGGTCGGCACTGGGCCGACCGACACTGGGCCCACTTCGGCCCGGTTTGTGGCCTCCTTCACCGGTGTTGCTTCCCGAGTCTTCTATATCCCCCTTCCGCATGTGGGCCCTTGTCGTCGGTTTCTCTCCGAATTGGATGAAGGTCCTTGTCTCACAAGATTCGGCACTTTTTTCGGCTAGGTCCTCGGAGTTTGTCATCTTCTCGGGCTTGGTCCTTGGGCTTCTTAGAGTCGTGTTCACTTCATTACTTGACTTGTACTGGGCTTCAAGGTCTTGTCATGAGGTGCTTAATGAACTTATCCCGTAAGTCTTGCTTTCAACGCTAAAATCCGCATAAACACTAAACTCCAAAACCGACATGCACAAGTGAACTTGTTATACCACGGGGGTTAGTACCAATGGATAAGATACAAAAGTCATGCCAACACCGAAGGTAAACTCATGGCTAGGTTGACGGAATTTCACCGTCAACATCAAGGTAGACAACGCCAGGGGCCCTTGTTGTCAACTTCTACGATCATATTCCTATTAGTAAGAAAAACAAAGTATAAGGAGGCAAAATACATGGTAATAAAGATGATGTGAGGAAAAAATCACGGTTCGATAGAGGATGTGATTAGTGAGAAGCAGATTAAATTTTCAAGCAACTTACAGGATGAAGCAGCGGAGAAGTGTCAGATCCAAAGCATCCAAGTTGAAGAGATCGTACAAATCACTGAGCTGCATAGGTAGCAGCTGGAGTGTGTTTGACGATTCATCTCTCTTCAGCCATGCATTGGTTCCGGGCCGAAGTGCGGCCATAATGTCAAAAGCATCATCTGACTTACCACGTTGCATGTAGAATGTGTGGAGCTTTCTGGTAAAAGGAGCAGCCTTTTGGAGATCACCAACACTGAGAAGGTTCTTTCCGAATTTGTAATTTGGGTTAGCCATAACCCAATGATTCTTCTCGGTGTCACTCTCGGATTGCTTTGGGTTAGTCATATACCGACGATTCTCCTTGGTGTTTCTTTTAGATCGCTTTCTAGTTGGCTTCTTAGAGGTTTTATTTACGGCAATTTCCTTTTCTGCTACTTTGAGATGGGTGAAGAAAGTTTCTTAAGGGCTTGCTTACATGCCGTAGGTCTTTGTAGAGCTATTATTTTTGGCAAGTTTCTCTTCTTGCGGCTTTGAAATGGGCGATGGTTTCTCAAGGGCTTTCTTGCCTAGTGGTGAATCACCGGGACCTATTGCGAGAGGTATTAGGCCCGGATGTACCTACTTTGGCATGATTGTTTTGAGCACTTCCGTTTGGGGGTGTAGGTTTTGTTGTTTCATGAGGAGAAGGAGGAGGAGGTGGTGGGCGTCATGGTGGGGATGGAATATTTGGTGTCTCTTGCGGATGTGGGGATGCAAGTTTTTTCGTTTTTTCGGGACTAGGAGTAGGTGAAGATGGAATATTTTGTGTACCTTCCGGATGTGGGGATGGAACGTGTGGGGTTTGAGGAGGAGGAGGAGGAGGAGGAGGAGGAGGAGGAGGAGGAGGAGGAGGGAACCATGCGAGGAAGGAACCTGTACCGTACCGTGTGAACTACAAGGAATGCGTGCAATAGCCACGTGAACGAGATATACATGTTGGTGCTCCTTTGATGTCAATTCGACACCTTCTCCACGCAACCTCTCGTCCTTGAGCTTGTCCGAGTTTCATCACATCGTCATTAGGAGGGTATTCCAACAAGTTCATCCGCAAAGATAGTATATACGGTGACCACTTCAACCACAACACAGTCTTCATGAATCAGGACTGTTTGTAGCGTAGTCTCCTATGGATGAACAAGACCAAGTGCAGCCTCACATTGAAGCCCCCTCCACGTGATCCATAGGCCACAATGTGTGGGTTCGGTCAACATGCCTATAAGGTCTTCGTGTGTACGATCGTCACGGCGCACCTTCATCGCCAACTCGTAGTGCCATCGATCAAATCTACATGCGGACGCACAATCGCTCTTCGGTGTGGCGGGTGAAGGGCTTACACGATTGGACATTGGTGACAACACCATCCGGTGACAACACCACCTCTCGCATCCGCATGTTCGCATCCGCATCTCGGCCACCGTTTTTGCTTGATTTGTTCCTTTATCTTTTCCGTATCAACCGATGTGTCGGTCTTCGTCCTCTTCTTCCCTGTACATCTCGACGTGCCGAGGCCATGCATACTTCCGGCCCCGGTAGCCGGAGACACCACACACACGACCGTGTTGTTCGGGGCAACCCAAGCACTAACTTAGCACATCATACTCTCTTTGCCCCGCCATTCCCGAAGATTCCGCACATGCAATCTTCTCCTTGATGTCCGTGACCAATTTTTTTCTGCCTCTTTGTTGTTGAACACTATCATGGAAACACGGTCTATAATCACAAGCTTACTCCTTGCTCGTAGTTAATTCTTGGAACGATCATCAGGGTAGGCGTCATATGGGTTGGGGATACCGACCGAGCTAATTGTCCGTCCTCTTCCTCCCATTGTTCTAGTTTCACGGTATAACCATTTGGACCCATGTTGTGCTCGCTTGTATTCCGGCTTCGGAGTTCTTTGAACTTGACACTAGCAGATGAGACTTGCTCGGTTTCTACCTATTTCATGAACTCCTTCCTTTGTTCCGGGACAATAAACGGGTGCCTTATAAATGACTCAAGTGCTTTTTCGATAAAATCTCACATAAGCCGAAATCGAATTGTCTCCATGCCTTGGCCGCCGTCTTCCAGAAAAGCTTGAATGCCCGCGGTTTTGCATCTTCCTGGAACTTCAAGTGTTTCTGCACATGCTTATCAAACAAGTCCCACTTTTCATCATTGCTTAGTTCTTTGATTTCCGGCAAGTTCAAAGGTATCTTTTGTCTAGCAACGAGCCCGCAAGCGCCCCGAACTTGCGTTTTTGAGTCAATGGTACCGGCATCCCCACTATGTCGACCTCGGTGACTATCATTATGTCACTTGGCCACTTTGTGGATGTCCTTGGCGCTCCGCCTTGACGCCGAGCCCCACCCATCCGGTCTTGTTGTGCACTAGCGGTGCCATAACCCTCTTCTTCATCTTGTGGCCCGGGTCTATAGTCCTCGTCGAATTATCCCGTGAATTAATAGTCAAGGGAATTACGGTAACTACTTCAGCCCATTGTAATATCATTGGTTCTTGGTAAACCATTAACATAAATGGAAAATTCGGTAACCAAAAAATTAGTGCGAGCAAAGCGACCATACCATTTTAAAGAGCAAGATGCGAGCTGACTCGATTCTTGATGAGGTACTTATTCAACTTGGAGAGAATGTGCATATGTGCATAGGAACAAGAGCAAAACCAAATGTAAGAGTTAATCTCAAGGGAAATGCTAAGTATGTATACGATCGACGCCTAAGTGTACAAAGGAGCCATGACATACCCCGCAATTCCCACAAGTACAAGTATATTATACGCATTTATATACTTGTGTGCTGCAAAAGCGCGTTTGGCCTAATTCCATAAACTCGAGCAAATATACCAAATTACCTTAGTACTAAATTGTTGTTAATTTTACAATTATTACCAAGTTGGTAGAATGCATTTACCAAATTGTATAAGACATTTTTAGAGCGGCATACCATAAACTCAAATCCTAGATTCGCCACTGACCTTCGCACCGCTGCTGGGAGCGAAGGGATCTCTACTCCTCATTGCTGCTCGCTCGCCGCCACGTCCTCATCCTTGCGTCGACCTCGTGGCTGGATCCCTCCTCCTCCTAGTCGTCGTCGTCACCGGATCCCCCGCTCTAGTCGCCGTCGTCGTCGGTGCCGCCGCGGTCGGGTCCCTCCTCCTCTAGATCTCACCGTCGGAGGTGTGGTGCGCGTCGCGCCGAGCGTGGTGTGGCGCGTGTCTCGGTGAAGGTGTGTGGAGTGGGTCACGACGTGGGGGGAGGTGAGGGGGGACGAAGGCGAGGGGGAGAAAGTGGCGGCGGCGCGCGAGGAGGAGGCTTGCGTGAGGGAGGCGTCCTTCCCTACTAAGTACTAACCTAGTGCAAGTGGGCTTGTGTGGGCCTTAAAATGAGTAATGTAGGTCACATTACCAATCAAACTAACTCATAAGTCATAAAAAAACATATTCACATCGACATGCATCGACGGGGCACATCACCAAAATAAGAGCGCATCGGTGGGCGCATCACCAAACTAGATTGTTGCTTTGCAAGGGAACTAGTTAGCTAGCTAGATGGCTTTTTTTGTGCTGCTGCCTCAAGTTCAGCTAGCCATGTCTCTAGTTTTGCAACTCTTTCTGCCAGCTCAGCATTCTTCTTTAGAAGTTCAATCTCCTGCCTCTTTTGTGTGGCTTTAAGTTGCTCATCCTGCTTGTCGATTCCTTTCCAAATGTCAATGTCATCACGAGTAACAGCACGGTCCTAAAACAAAGGAAAAAATTATATTGATGCAAGCTTCATAACAGTTGTAATTTACAAGAAAGCTGTTTTAGCTCTAATTGGTTTCAAAACTTGCCTCGCTTCTCTTGACCCGATTCCTTAATCATGTCGATTTCGGTCCAAATCCCGTCAATGTCATGTGCAACAACTTCCTACAACAAATGGAAATTGATGCATTAGAACAATTGATCGGTGAAGATGTGAAGGTCTAAGGACAAATCTCGTGCGTGATGGTTTCGAACTTGCCTCATGGTCTTGGGAATCGTCGTCGGAGTTGTTGCGGAGTCGTTGCCATAGGAGATGAGGTCTACCAAAGACCACTCTTGTGCCGGGTCGTTCTTTCGGAGGAGGCCGCACTCACCTCAATGCGCATGGACCGCTTCTTCCTTCGCGTTGAGGAAAAAAACCCCGCCTCTCCATGGCGGGCGTCGCCGGAGTCCGCCAACTTGGCCCTTACACGCGTGTACGACTTCCTCCCCGGCCGACGAAGAACCGGCCTCTTCCATGGAGCGCCGAAGAAGATGCACGGGGCGCGCGCGCCGGGACGGCTCCTCTTCGTCACCGGCGGAACCTCAATGTCACACCCTGAAATTTCCAATTTCAGGATGTGAATAGAAAGAATAATTAAATAACGATTTTCCCATAATTTTAAAATTTTTCCAACATTTATTTTTCTTTACAAGAAATATAGTATAGGAAAAATCCTTTGTTTGATTTTCGGAATTAAAACAAAGTTGAGAGTGTTGCATCCATGCCAATGCATCCAAAGTGGTTCTTGAGTGCAAAAGTTTCAAAAATGCGTTTAGAAGCTGTCCAAATCCTTCCGAGAATTTTCCGGACTTTTCGGAATTTATTCTCATTTTCCTAGAGCGATTTCTATTTATTAGAAGGCTCTAAAATATTTTTCATGAGCTCCAAATGCTTTATTTGATTGTTCATGTCTTAATCTATCTCTAGGAATTTTCCTAAAATTTTTGTGATTTTTCGAGTATTTTTCATGCCTTTAAAACAATTTCTAGATTTTCCGGAATTGTTTCCGGCACTAAAAATAAATTCGAAAAAAAGAAAAACCTATCCCTCGGAACGGGCCGAGCCCGAAGGCCCGACCCGCTCCGGCCCGCGCGTGGCCCATCGTCCGGAGGCCGGGGGGAGCCACGGCAGCCGCCGCCGCGCCCGGGCGTGCGCGCCGGGGCTCCCCCGAGCTCGCGCGCCCCGCCCCTCGCGCGCCGCCGCCGGAAGCCCGACGCCGCCGCCCCCCGCACCGAGCCGGCCGGAGGCCGAGCCGCCCGAACTCCGCCGCCACGGTTGACTTCGAAATCGGGCCACCTCCGTCCGTCTCCACCGTTGGTGAGCACGTCTATGCGATCCCCTCGATCTCCTCTCTCCGTTTTGTGTTTCATCCTTGTCCCTCGTCGCCCGTAGCCACAACGATTTGTTGCGCCGGGAGCACATACTAGTGCGTGTGCACCCCCGTTCGTCTCTAGATCGAACCGGAGGTAGAAGATAAGGTGTTTTGCGATTAGATCCGTGGAGAAAAAGAAAATCCCTACCTATGATGTGTGTCTTGTATCTTTTGCGGAAAACCCCCTACGAGAGATCCCACTTTCACACATAAAGCCCACCCAAGCCCTTTTATAGATCTAACCCTGTCCTTTGTCCTTTTCACGAGCACTATTCAATGTGTCTTGCAAATTTCCTCTGCTACTCCCTGAGGTCTATAGTTAATCACGAATAGGTCCTCCAATCTTGTTTATCTCGTAAAATCTTCGTTTTAGCTCCGTTTTAATCCGTTTAAGTTGCGTTAGGTTCATAATAATGTAAAGCACGCGTTAGTGGTGAGTTTTCATCATGTTTTGTTTTCTGAAAATAAAATTTATATTAATTTTGATTAATGTCTAGTTATGCATGCCTTTTATAAATAAAAGCAAAATAGATCTATACATCGTTTTTCATAAGTAAATTTAATTTGATTAATGTTTCTATCACATGTTTTTGTACATAAAAGTTAATTAGATCTTTATCTCGCTTATCGTAAACCAAATGTTAATTTGTTTAATAGTTAATTAATCTTTTCTAATTAAAAGTTGATTAGGCTTTTACATCGGCTTTTATAATAAATATTAATTTGATTAATGCCAATACCATAATGTTTTCAATAATAATATGATCTACACGAATTACAAAGTTTCGTTTAGATTGTTCATATACTTTAGTTTTTCTCAATTAAATGTTTAATCGGTTTAATCAATAAATGAATCTTTATTAATAAAACTTGACTTGTTCTTTACACCGGTTTCGTAAGTAAAGTTTAATATTGCATTAATGTCAACATAGGGTATTTTATTTCTGAAATATCCTTTATATTTTTTGTTAATTAAAATGAACCTAGCTCATAATCTTGTTCTATCATAAATGCAAATAATTCGTTAGCCCTTCGGTGTCGCCTTTGTCTTAGTATCTCTTTTGATTAAGTTTATTAGAGGCTCTAAACCTTTCTAGTGTTAGCCCAAGCTAAACCGTGTGCATCTAATCAAGCCCTAGAGTTTCTGCTTAGCTGAGTAGCTTTATCTGTGTGAGTAGTTTGCACTGCTCGTTTTCCTATCAAGTAATCTTATCACTCTTGTTTCATGTTTATCTTAGAATCTTGTTTATCAGCATCTAGCTAGATGATGTCTATCCCATCTATGTTAGGTTGTCTTTTTGTAAAACCGCTATGTTCTTATGCCCAATATTTCGTAGCTATACCTTTCTTTAGAGCTAATCTTGTTATCGGTTCCTTTACCAACTAGTTTAGCTTACCTTTTGCTCGCCTTGTTGTCCTTCGGTCTAGTTCTCTTCGTAGACTAGTTTTCCGTTAACACCAAAAATTCGTACGGAAAGAGACCGACTGTGGGCCGAGTTTGGTAAGAAAACACCATTCGACAGAAATTTTCCTCAAAGCATTCGGTAAAGATGCCTCGCGGTCGGGAGCACGCCATCATTCGGCGAAGGGTTGTTTTGCGCTTGGAAGAGGAAGCATTCGGGAATACGTGATGATGTGGCCCGAATGTAAAGAAAGTGTTCAATTGATGACGGGTGCAAGACGGACATTGGCGCGGGGCATTAATTTAGGTAATAAATGTTGTAATCGTAGTCGACTAGGAGTCGTGTTTGGACAAGGGTATAAATATAAACCCTTAGTGTTTGTAATAGGGATTGAACAATTTCACAACCGTTGACGGTGAAAATCCGTCAACCTAGCCATGAGTTTACCTTCGTTGTTGGCATGACTTTTGTATCTTATCCATTGGTACTAACCCCCGTGGTATAACAAGTTCACTTGTGCATGTCGGTTTTGGAGTTAAGTGTTTACGCGGGGTTTTAACGTTGAAAGCAAGACTTCGGGATAAGTTCATTAAGCACCTCATGACAAGACCTTGAAGCCCGGTACAAGTCAAGCAATGAAGTGAACATGACTCCAAGAGCCCAAGGACCAAGCCCGAGAAGATGACAAACTCCGAGGACCTAGCTAGAAAAGTGTTTGAATCTTGCAAGACAAGGAGCTTCGTCCAATTCGGAGAGAAACCGATGACAAGGGCCCACATGCAAAAGGAGAGAGGATCTAGAAGACTTGGGAAGCAATACCGGACGAAGGAGGACACGACACGGGCTCCGGATGGGCCCGCGGGCCGGTCGGCCCGGCCCCGATCCGAGGCCCGGTCGGCCTCCCCCTTTGACCTAGATGCCTCTCGGGCTATTTATAGCCCCCCGACCGAGAGCCACGGATAATCCAATTCGTCATCCACCGCCAAGGAGCGAGAGAAGCTTGAGGGACACCATCTCGGAGATGAGGGTCGTGCTAGTTGTCTAGGGTCTCCCTAGCCGACGTGGGAACCTTGCATGGAAGACCACGTCGGAGCTCCGCAGCGAGGATCAAAATCGAGGTAGGGCCTTGGTGGTGATCTTGTTCATGTAATCATTCATGGTGAAGTCTTTAAGTGAATCCGATTTCTAGCGATCAAGTGCCTTCTCGATGATTTTGTTTTCGTCTTGGTTTTGCTTCTTCTACGATCTATACTTAAGATAGATTACGTATGGTGCTCTTGTAGCCGCGGTGGCTAGAGGTGCATACCGGACCGGCCAAGTGTTTTCAACTTGTTCTCATCAAACTCGCCCTAGACTACCCGCATGAGTAGGGATACGTTGTGACAAAACGGGGGGTTCCGAAAGGCGGGCGTTTTCGGAGTCGGATGGAAGGCCACGATTTAAAGATGCTTTTAATGAGATTCGCTTTTCTATCTTCATCTATCTTGTTTGGAGCTACAACATAAGCATGATCTAGACTCTCTAGATCGGTTATCTCTTGCTTTCTCTTGCTACCTCTTTAGTAGATTAGATTAGATTAGATTCATTTTCTTTATGAGTTAGTAGATTAGATGCAACTTGTCTTCATAAGATAGCTTACCTTGCTTTACTAGATTGAATCCTTGAGTTGCACATTGTTCCACGGATTCGATACCTTGGGTTCACCACTTGAGGGAAGAAGGGTCCCTTGACTACGACGGGAGACTTATCCGCTTGCAAGTCTAAACGAACTTTGATACAACTATTAACGCCCGTCAACAAGGTCCTTTTCTCGGCGCCGTTGCGGGGGAACAAGCAATCAAGTTCCAATCTAGTATCGCTTATTTTTCAGTTTTTCTTTTGATTTTCTTTTGCATCTCTTAACTTTGATCATCCTCAGAAAGAAAAAAAAATCAATCTAATCTAGTTTTGATTAACCCTAATTTTTCTTTTGTTAGATTTTTGTTTTATTGCTAACCCTAACCGGAGATATTGGCTACCTCTCCAAGAAACCCAAAACTTTTTTTGTGGATGATCCAGGAAAACTTTACAGGCAAAGGAGACGTGCAACACAAGCTAAAGGGTTGGAAACCCTAGATTCAAAGTGAAGGAAGTTGTTGCATCCGTCAAGACCAAAGGACAAAGCCAGCCTGTGAAGACCAAAAATACGATTAAGCCGAAGAATAAGCCCGTGCCCAAGATGGTGCGGAAGTGGGTACCCAAGATTGCAATGCCCGCAAAGAGCGTTGATCCGAAGTAATCAAATGAAGAAGTCTAGCCATGGACTATAAACGAAGCGCTAGGCGGGAGGCAACCCGTTTCGTTGAGTCAAGAATAAGCTACCGGGAGGACAACCCGATTCCGGGTTTTTCAAGTCTTTTTAAATATAATTCAGTTTTGAATTTTACTACGCAAAACATTAGACTTAGAATGGTTGAACAATATTAGAGACATAATTCTTGGTTGAATATTTTGCTTGATCATAAACCCTTTACATGAACCATCCTATGTTGTTTGCTTCTTTTTCGAGAAACCACAACCAAAGAGATTTCAGAACCTAACTCAACCATTCATCCTCTTTATGATGTTCTGGTTGACTTGCTTTTCATGCTAAAAACACACGAGTAGAGTCACGACTTGTATCTAGTTGTAATTTAAATTTCAGCATGTGGTAGGACTCGCGTGAACCTAGAATCTTGATTTTTTGGTTGATTTAAAAATCCATATCCTTGGTTTCTCTAAAGATTAGAATTTTTCTAAGCCTCACTTAATTTTATTTCATTCAAAATCTCTCTTATCTAATCAAAATTAGGACCTAAACCTATGCCCCCATGATCAAGCCGGGAAAAGCTTGCTCTCAACTAATGAAGGCAAACAATACCGGTGAGACCGAAATAAAAGTAGTCGGAAATATTTTTCGACTTACATTTGTTTTTAATGCTTTAAAAACTCCTCTAAATTTATATTTCAACTCATTAATATCTCTGATTTTATTTTTTATTTTCGAAATTAGAGGGGTGCTTAGCATTAAAACATGCTTAGAGGGAGGCAATCTAGTTAAACTTAACCATGCATGCACCATGATACATCACGGGATGCCCCTCCAACATCTTTTATCAAACCACATGCAAAGTACAAGCAGGGGGGGGGGGGGCAGCCAAGGCTTTGTTTTGTAGGAATATCATGGAGGCATGTAAGGCAAGGGAGTATGGAAGTGAGTCAAGCGAAAACATCAAGTGGAAGGAGCAATAATGCAAGCGAAGGAGTGGACGGGAATGTTTGGAAGGTGCACGCGGTCACGAAGCAACAAGCATGAATGCACTAGAGAAGAACCGAGCCAAGAGGAGGAGAGAGGTAAGTCTCCCATCCAGCTCTTTGTTCGTGTGCTCTAGTTTGTAGGCCGGGACCACCTTAGACTTAGCCTTCCACCGCGCTTGTTTCGTGCAACAAATCACATCCTTAATCCACTCAAAGTCCAGACTCCAAAATAATATTTGTGTACCTTGTTACCGGGTGAAAACCCCGGATATATATTTGTGAGGGAGAGTGCTGCAATCATGGAAGAAAACTACAAGCCTTTTCACCGAAAAAGAAGGGATCATTGTCGTCTAAGCCATCAACCTCTTCGAGGAGGCACTCGGTTTCCGAGTTTCCTCGGAGTATGGAGGAGGACACGGCACCGCCGAGGAGGAACCACACTCTTCTCCTCGGTGGCATGAGGGCCACACGAAACTCGTCTATGAGGTTCACCAAACCTCAAGGACATATGGAGGAGCCGTCTGTCCAACCTCACCACTTGACACGATCATCCGCTCCACCTCCATGCGCTCCGTGGTATTCCAATGGGTTTATCATCATGACGGAGGAGTAGGAGAAGAAGCTCGCTCTCCTTGAGTAGAGGCTTGTAGCGAACGTCGACTTCGACGACCAAGCTCTCCACATATTGGGTTTTCATACGGGACACGGTGCAATTCTCTAACGGAGTGTCGGCAAACACCCACAAGGAATTCGCCTAGGAAATTCTCATGACCATGGCGCATACCCTTGATGAAGGAGTGCCGAGTATCTCATTCCGTTTGGAGGGAGCCCACAAGTGGAGAAGAAGGAAGACACCGTCGAAGGGTAACCTTGATCAACAATGCTATTTCTAGCACCTTGATGGGGTAATCTCCTTTCATCCATGGGTTGCAATCGATCTTGAGATGTAATCACACTTTGTTGGATTATCTATCTATCATCTTGTGTTGAAAATACTTTAATGCTTAAGGTTATCTACCATGCCGTAAAGGGAGTAAAGGTCTCAATGCTTCCTTGGATCCATTCAACACAATCCCCGATAGATTAGATTGGTTTTCATGTTCGAAATGATTGCATGTTCTAGTATCGTAGACCCATGGGTGAGTGTCTCCTATTTTCAAAGGGGAGCCCCGGAACAAGTGGATGTGCATAGAGGCACATGGGAAGGTTTTTTTTGGAGTATGAGCATGGGAGGAGCCCATTAACAAAGAAATAGTATCCGGACCCCATCATCTGAATATGTCACTTTGTTGTGCTAGTGGATTTTTGGGGAGAATGAGAGAGACAAAGATAACCAACACGGAGTTGAATTGGCTTTACTCGGCTTTGCCAGGCAGCCAATCGACCCCACTCACCTATGATCAACCGGTGGTGTTGTTCGGGGTGTTACCTCTCTATGTTGGCTATCTCTTTGAGACCAGGTATTGCAAGGAACCTGAATCATCTCCTATCCGGACTTCCCTAAGATTTGAAGATGAGAGAGGAGGCTTCAAAGTGGCCAAAGTAAATTTGCCCCTATCGGATGGAAGATTTCTTGACGGGAAAGAAGATTGGTTTGAGGAAGGACTTCTTGTGCCGGCGAAGGAAGATAAAAGAGAGGGATTATAGGAAAAGGATCTTCTATGGCCCAAGAAGGAGGTGCACAACAAAATTATGTGCCACCATTTGGAGGAATTCCCAGGCACCGCCAAATTACTACGGTGGTGTACCAATGCAAGCATGGGGGAGTGGTGCAGCCATACCCCCACAAATTTTTTGCGGTGCCCAACGTAGCCTTTGCGGAGCCATATGCACATCTTCCTCAACCACAACAAAATGTGGCCACCATTGGAGGATACGCTGCAAGAAACATTCAAATTATTGCAGCCATCCAAACCAATGCAAACTAAATGGGTGAAGGAGATGCAAACATCTCTTATGAGCTTTGACACCTTCACCTAGCACCGTCGGACAACTCATAGGAGGAGTAGTGCATTCTTATTATGAGCAAGGGTGCAACAACCATGATTATTAATATCAACCACCGGCTGAAGATTAGAGAGAGGATGAGCTTTAGTTATCTTTCCTTTACCCCCTTTTCTTTAATTTTCAGCTTGTTTGCGCCTTTGTATGCGTAGTGTTTTCAGTTTTATTGTATTTTCAGCATGTGTGTTTGTTTATTTCCAGCATGTGTGTTAGTGTTTATTTTCATCATGAATAATGACACCACCAAGTTTTTACATTAGTAAAGTTAAAAAAGTTTGTGCCATGATGATATATGATTATAATTGCCGCTTTGTTTATCTTTGTAATCGATTTATGCATGTTTAACCTAGTGCTCTCTTAAAAATACAAATCTGAAATTATATAAATGCTACCTTAATCTTTAGGGGAGGTTATGATAAAAATAAAGACCCATAGTGTTTTATGTGCTCTCAAGTTTTAGATGGATTAAAGATGATTTTTTTGTTCTTAAATGTAAAGCTAACCTTGTCATAAATACCACTTGCGTGTTGCTCTACCTATCCGAGCCATATAAATATTTGAGTGCAAAAATGTAGTATACAAGATTTATTTTTGGGTGAGTTATTTCAAGCCTTGATTTCTCCGGCCCGATACTAAGAAAGTTGGTCATTCCGTTTTTGCGTATCTATCTTTTTGCTAGCCTTTTTATTCGTGCATTGTGTATCCCCACATCGGAGATCTCACAAACCTCGCCGGATATCCATCCTTAAAACCAAATATCATCTTTTGTGTTTACGTCCTTGACCACAACCTATCATTGAGTATGGATCATCAATTCAAGGAAGATCGATGGTGCCAAGATTGAAGATTTCAAGTATCTCTCCAAAGGAAAACTATTTCGGTACCTACCTTATTTATCGCCTCCTTGCTCGAGGACAAGCAACGTGTCACACCCGACTTTCCGAAGAAAACCAAGTGCAAGCCTATATGCATGCCGGGATCAAGTTTCATGCATATAGTGACATAAAAGTGAATACGAAACAAGTATCACGTAAGAAAAAGAAAGATTGTCGAGATTTACGCGCGAATCCCGGAAACGAAGACTCCAAACATCACGGGCAATCGGCCGGGGGTTTCGTACGCCTAGCACCAAGAACATCTTCATAGAAGCTTCCTCTTTCGAGCAACAATGTTTATAGCAAGAGTGAGCACTTGTCGTACTCGGCAAGTGTGGAGAAAGACATGAATGCAAATGCTTTATAGTGGATCGGCTCAAAGCATTTAAGCAATTTTAGTTGGTCAAATTTTATTAGCACCGATTACTAATAAAGTATAAGTTTATACCAACCCACATTAAGCATAAGGTAAGAAATACACCACAAGCACATGGCAAGCATAACCGGAGAGAGCGATTTAAGTCCATCTTCAAGTTCAATTATCATGTGAGGGTCCGGCCGCCCGTGACCGTGGGCACGACTAATCGATTAGTTTTACACTGCGGAGGTCGTACATCTTTACCCACAAGTCGCGTAAAAGTCCCGAAGAACTTTAGACCCAACCATGCGATGCCGATCGGGCACCATACCACACTACCGAGGTGTGATTGCATAGGGACGCTACGAGGCCGTTACAAAGATCCCCGGATGAAGGCCGCCCGCTAGGTTACCCGGTCGGTGCAACGTATAAAGCTCCCGGACGAGTACCGTGTCTTAGCTAAGCCCACACCTACGCCCGAGCAGTCCATACGCCACTACCCGCCGGCCCCCAACCCTTATCGGGTAAAGCATACCTAACACCTAGTTCACTAATTAATAAGCCAAGACAGAGCCATATGTCTTGTGGTAGCACCGTTTTCTGCGTGGTCGCTCCATGTTCCGATTAAGCATATGGTCTTGTATTAAGCATCCAAAGACATAGCATAAAGGTATGGAATGATTCATCAGTATTGTTCATTAAAACCACCATAACCCAGGTATAGCAACTAAGCATAGCTACCCAACATAAATGTAAACCCAGGTTAACAAGGAATGACAATCAAAGACTAGGTTAAACCTTAATAGGAACCATCAAAATTAATGCAAAGCAATGCAAAGTGATTAAATATAGTTGTTAGGACAAAATCAAGGACACACTTGCCTTTAACCAAAGTAATGTTGTTGCTCGGAATATCTTCAACATCTTGCTCTTCAAAGCTTCTCGAACGGCGTTCACTCTAAGCGCATCAATCATCGGGCACAAACATACAAAGCGGACAAACAAGCATACTAAGAACAAAGCACCAATCAAAAGAAAACTTTAAAAGAACGCACTAAAGGATAGGCTCGGTTAGATGGATCACTAAAGAACACAAAGTGTGCTTGGAAGGGAAAGGCTTGGTTTGGTTTAAAGAGATGGTTATGGAGGATTGAGCAAGGACCGGAAAGATCACACTTAGATAAAGCTGAGAAAGAACGTCTAACAAACGTTTTGTATACATGAGAGAGCAAGGCTATGAGCTAGGTTCATTTTAATTAACAAAACAAATATAAAGGATATTTCATAAATAAAATACCCTATGTTGACATTAATGCAATATTAAAATTTATTTACGAAACCGGTGTAAAGAACTAGTCAAGTTTTATTAATAAAGATTCATATATTGATTAAACCGATTAAACATTTAATTTATAAAAACTAAACTATATGAACAATCTAAACGAAACTTTGTAATTCGAGTTCATCATATTATTATCAAAAACAGTATTAAATTGGTATTAATCAAGATTAACATTTATTTATAAAGCCGGAGTAAAAGCCTAATCAATTTTTAATTAGAAAAGATGTATTAACTATTAACAAATTAACAATTGGTTTACAAAAACCGAGATAAAGATATAATTAACTTTTACGTACAAAAACATGTGATAGAAACATTAATCAAATTAATTTTGCTTGTGAAAACGACATATAGATCTATATAGCTTTTATTTGGAAAAGACATGCATAGCTAGTCATTAATCAAAATTAATATTAATTTTATTTTCAGAAACAAAACATGGTGAAAACACACCACTAACGCGTGCTTTACATTATTATGGACCTAACGTAACTTGAACGAATTAAAACGGAGCTAGAACGAAGAATCTAGGAGCAAAACAAGATGAAAAGGACCCGTTCGCGATTAACTATAGATTTCGGGGGCTAGCCGAGAAGAAACCCGAGACACATCAAATAGTGCTCGCGAAACCGATAAAACTCGGGGTTAGATCTGAAAAAAGTGCTCGTTGGATCTATGTGTGAAGGGTGGGATTTTTCCAAGGGGTTATGAGCAAAGGTTGCAAGACACATGTAAAGATCTAATTATTAAGGCTTTCCTCGGGGGGTTATACGTAAATCGCAACATCTTCTTCTATCTCCAGCACTTGGTCACGCCGACGGACGGGGAGCTCCGGTCGTCCTTGTCGCCGGCGGTTATGGGCGCCGGGGGGTTCGGGCGGGGGCGCGGAATCGAAGGAGGGGATCGAGGTGGTCGCGTAGAGGTCCTCACCGTCGGCGGAGACGAGGAGGGGCGGCCGCAATCCGGCCGGCGACGGTCGGCAAGCTCACCGGCTTGGTCTTGCGCGGGCCGAGATGCTCCGGCGGATCTCCGGCGACGGGAAGCGGGCGGCCGCGCTCGGCTCGACCTCGTGAAGCTCATGGCGGCCTCGGCTTGGCCGGCGGGCGACGGGGCGGCGGATCGGCGGCGGCGGCGGTGCACCGGCCGGCGGCGCGCGGGCGGCTTGGCCCGGCCGGCGGCGCAAGCGGGCACGGGCGCGGGCGGTGGAGCCGGGGCACGCGCGAGGGCGGGGGGTAGGGCACGCGCACGGGCTCGCGGCCTCCCTTTATGGGGCGCGACGCGGGGCTCGCGAGAGGGCGGCGGCGGCCATGGCCGCCTCGGCCGATGGGCCTTGGCGGGCACGGCCGGCCGGGCCGGTGCGGGCGCGGGCGGACCCGGTCGGGCCTTCGGGCTCGGCCCGTTAGGAATAGGATAGGTTTTTTCCCCCTTTTTTTTCCGAAATATTTTCCGGTGCATACGTAATTCCGAAAAAGGTCCGGAAAATACGTTAAAGCACGAAAAATAGTCGGAAAATCCCAAAAATTCCAGGAAAATTCCTAGAGCTAGATTAAGACATGAACAATCCAAATAAAGCATTTGGGGCTCATGAAAAATATTTTAGAGCCTTCTAATAAATATAAATAGCTCGGGGAAAATGAGAATAAATTCCGGAAAAATCCGGAAAATTCTCGGATGGTTTTGGACAAGCACCTAAACACATTTTTGAAACCTTTTGCACTCAAGAAGCACCAAGATGCGTCGGCATGAATGCAACACTCACAACTTTTATTTGATTCAGAAAATCAAACAAGGATTTTTCCTATACTATATTTCCTGTAAAGAAAATAAATGTTGGGAAAATTTTTAAAATTATGAGAAAATCGTTATTTAATTATTCTTTCTATTCACATCCCGAAATTGGAAATTTCGGGGTGTGACAAATCTACCCCCCTTAAACGAGAATCTCGTCCCGAGATTCGAAGAAAGAAGAAACAAGGAGGAGGGAGATAAAAAAGATTATTTGCTGAGATAGGTAGACGGTCACCCTCTTTTGTCGATGGGTGTGAAATCGTTATTCCTCATCTTGCCTTATTCATTGGGGTCTTCATCAGAGTGAGTTTGATGGGATAGGAGCAAGCTCAAGGTGGGAAGGAAAGTAGAGTGAGGCCTTTTTTTCTTCATCTTGCTCACTTTACCTAACGATGGTGACAGTAGCATTTGCTTGTTGACATTGGTGTTGTCTTCAATTCCTCCCTATGATGTCCTTCATTAGAACAAGAGAGAGATAGCAAGGATGTGGGAGGTACAAAAGGAAAACCCGACTAGGCAACCGATGTCATCGTAGGTAGAAGACCCACAATACACCAACACTCACCACAAAGAACCAACACAAGAAATGTCATAAAACCAAGCATCATCAAGCAAACACTGAATTCCACCAATCAAGGCATAGCTAAAGGGAACGACACTACACGTTGTTAAATAAGTCAGGGGGTATCCTCCTAATAGATCAGATGTAGCTCCCAGCAGGGATCTCCATAAATAATGGATTTTTCCCAGATCAAGGAGTACGAAATTATGAGTTCAACCCAACTGGAATCACCTCAATCGGAGGTTCGGAACTCGATATATGAATTAAACAAGATGGCTATGTCAGCAGTGTTGGCAGATTCTGAATGCTCCACTAATTCGTAGGTATCTCCTTGGATACAAAACGAATACTGCTGAATTTTGGACAGAGCGAAGCTGATGAAATTCCTGAACTACTCCAATTGGATTTACCTCAATCGGAGGTCTATAGCCCGAGATATAGAATATTGAAGGTAACTAGGTCAGCAGGGTTTACAGATTCTGATAGCTCCAATGTTTCGAGCATAGCTTCTGGAACATATACTGGATAGGGCTGAATTTTTGATAGAAATTCACATATGAAATTTAGGAACTAACCCAACTAGTTTTGCATCAATCGGAGCTCTGTAGCTCGAGATATGAATAAAACACTATTGTTGTGTCGAAGGTTGACGAGAACAGATTGCAGCAAGATGGATTCCAAAGTGGATAAGTAAAGATTTAATAAAGGATTAGGAGTGCGTAAGATGAAAGGATGATTGAGACAAAGATTAACCCCAACTAAGCAAACTTATACTAAACCAATGTCATTGTGGTTATCAACCCACAACACATTGCACTCAATCAAAGATCCAAATCAAGCATTAGCACAAGATCAAGCATTCAAACACACCACTAAACTAAGCACACCTAATCGTCGATCGTAACTAGCGACTTCACAAGGACAAGCCTAAAGAACCTAGATCCTAAGGAAGATCTTCAGCTTGAACATGATAGGGTCATTAGATAACTGAGAATACTGCGAACACGGGTAGGGTAAAGATAGGGAAAGGTTAGAGAGCATAGAATAGATGCTAAAGATTTCCTAAAGCAAGGACAAGGTAACGTAGAATGAAAAGATTGACCAAGATAAGATAGATAACAAGTAGAACACCAAGGATGGGGGGTAAAATCAAGGATAAGTATATTAAGAATGGAATTTAAAGCATAGCACGGAGTAAGCATGGCTACTAGATGGTTATAATGCTTAAGTTCGACCGGTTTCTAACTAGGCTTACGTCCTACGGTCGATACGGCTACGATACCACTCTGTCACACCCGACTTTCCGAAGAAAACCAAGTGCAAGCCTATATGCATGCCAGGATCAAGTTTCATGCATATAGTGACATAAAAGTGAATACGAAACGAGTATCACGTAAGAAAAAGAAAGATTGTCGGAGATTTACGCGCGAATCCCGGAAACGAAGGCTCCAAACATCACGGGCAATCGGCGGGGGTTTCGTACGCCTAGCACCAGCAACATCTTCATAGCGACTTCCTCTTTACGAGCAACAATGTGTATAGCAAGGGTGAGCACTTGTCGTACTCGGCAAGTGTGGAGAAAGACATGAATGCAAAGGCTTTATAGTGGATCGGCTCAAAGCATTTAAGCAATTTTAGTTGGTCAAATTTTATTAGCACCGATTACTAATAAAGTATAAGTTTATACCAACCCACATTAAGCATAAGGTAAGAAATACACCACAAGCACATGGCAAGCATAACCAGAGAGAGCGATTTGAGTCCATCTTCAAGTTCAATTATCATGTGAGGGTCCGGGCCGCCCGTGACCGTGGGCACGGCTAATCGATTAGTTTTACACTCTGCAGAGGTCGTACATCTTTACCCACAAGTCGCGTAAAAGTCCCGAAGAACTTTAGACCCAACCATGCGATGCTGATCAGGCACCAAACCACACTACCGAGGTGTGATTGCATAGGGACGCTACGAGGCCGTTACAAAGATCCCCAGATGAAGGCTGCCTGCTAGGTTACCTGGTCAGTGCAACGTATAAAGCTCCCGGACGAGTACCGTGTCTTAGCTAAGCCCACACCTACGCCCGAGCAGGTCCATACGCCACTACCCGCCACCGGCCCCCAACCCTTATCGGGTAAAGTATACCTAACACCTAGTTCACTAATTAATAAGCCAAGACAGAGCCATATGTCTTGTGGTAGCACTTGTTTTCCTGGGTGGTCGCTCCATGTTCCGATTAAGCATATGGTCTTGTATTAAGCAAACAAAGATATAACATAAAGGTATAGAATGATTCATCATTATTGTTCATTAAAACCACCATAACCCGGGTATAGCAACTAAGCATAGCTACCCAACATAAATGTAAACCCGAGGTTAACAAGGAATGACAATCAAAGACTAGGTTAAACCTTAATAGGAACCATCAAAATTAAAGCAAAGCAATGAGCGATTAAATATAATTCTTAGGACAAAATCAAGGACACACTTGCCTTTAACCAAAGTAATGTCGTTGCTCAGAATATCTTCAACATCTTGCTCTTCAAAGCTTCTCGAACGGCGTTCACTCTAAGCGCATCAATCATTGGGCACAAACATACAAAGCAGACAAACAAGCATACTAAGAACAAAGCACCAATCAAAAGAAAACTTTAAAAGAACGCACTAAAGGATAGGCTCGGTTAGATGGATCACTAAAGAACACAAAGTGTGCTTGGAAGGGAAAGGCTTGGTTTGGTTTAAAGAGATGGTTATGGAGGATTGAGCAAGGACCGGAAAGATCACACTTAGATAAAGCTGAGAAAGAACGTCTAACAAACGTTTTGTATATATGAGAGAGCAAGGCTATGAGCTAGGTTCATTTTAATTAACAAAACAAATATAAAGGATATTTCATAAATAAAATACCCTATGTTGACATTAATGCAATATTAAAATTTATTTACGAAACCGGTGTAAAGAACTAGTCAAGTTTTATTAATAAAGATTCATATATTGATTAAACCGATTAAACATTTAATTTATAAAAACTAAACTATATGAACAATCTAAACGAAACTTTGTAATTCGAGTTCATCATATTATTATCAAAAACAGTATCAAATTGGTATTAATCAAGATTAACATTTATTTATAAAGCCGGAGTAAAAGCCTAATCAATTTTTAATTAGAAAAGATTTATTAACTATTAACAAATTAACAATTGGTTTACAAAAACCGAGATAAAGATATAATTAACTTTTACGTACAAAAACATGTGATAGAAACATTAATCAAATTAAATTTGCTTGTGAAAACGACATATAGATCTATATAGCTTTTATTTGGAAAAGACATGCATAGCTAGTCATTAATCAAAATTAATATTAATTTTATTTTCAGAAACAAAACATGGTGAAAACTCATCACTAACGCGTGCTTTACATTATTATGGACCTAACGCAACTTGAACGAATTAAAACGGAGCTAGAACGAAGAATCTAGGAGCAAAACAAGATGAAAAGGACTCCGTTCGCGATTAACTATAGATTTCGGGGGCTAGGCGAGAAGAAACCCGAGACACATCAAATAGTGCTCGCGAAACCGATAAAACTCGGGGTTAGATCCGAAAAAAGTGCTCTGTTGGATCTATGTGTGAAGGGTGGGATTTTTCCAAGGGGTTATGAGCAAAGGTTGCAAGACACATGTAAAGATCTAATTATTAAGGCTTTCCTCGGGGGGTTATACGTAAATCGCAACATCTTCTTCTATCTCCGGCACTTGGTCACGCCGACGGACGGGGAGCTCGGTCGTCCTTGTCGCCGGCGGTTAGGGGCGCCGGGGGGTTCGGGCGGGGGCGCGGAATCGAAGGAGGGGATCGAGGTGGTCGCGTAGAGGTCCTCACCGTCGGTGGAGACGAGGAGGGGCGGCCGCAATCCGGCCGGCGACGGTCGGCAAGCTCACCGGCTTGGTCTTGCGCGGGGCCGAGATGCTCCGGCGGATCTCCGGTGACGGGAAGCGGGCGGCCGCGCTCGGCTCGACCTCGTGAAGCTCATGGCGGCCTTGGCTTGGCCCGGCGGGCGACGGGGCGGCGGATCGGCGGCGGCGGCGGTGCACCGGCCGGCGGCGCGCGGTGCGGCTTGGTCCGGCGGCGGCGCAAGCGGGGCACATGCGCGGGGCGGTGGAGCCGGGGCACGCGCGAGGGCGGGGGGTAGGGCACGCGCGGGCTTGTAGCCGTCCTTGTTCTCGGCCTTCTCGGGCGGTCGGCGACGAAGTGTCCCGGCTTGCCGCACCGGAAGCGTGTCCTCGTGTTCCTCCTCATGTTCACGCGGTTCTCGTGCGGCCTCTCGAACCGCCTCGTCAACGGTGCCGGCTCGTCCTCTCCAAGGTCATCAAACTCCTCATCCGGCATAGACATCAAAGAGGAAAACGAGAACATCCTGGTGGATGGGTTAGAGTTAGTCTTTCCTTTGGAACCACCAACGAGGGCAAGACTATGGGGAGTCGGTCGGTCCCTCGAGCTTGGCGATCATGCCCCTATCCACCTCGGCCGACTTGAGCTTCGAGAACGGCTCGTTCACCGTCGCAGTATCATACCTCTCCGACTCGACTATGGCCTCGAACTTTCCGCCCCATATCGTACGATCCAAAGAGTGTAAGAGCTTGACGGCTCTATCATGATCATCGTACGGGAGCACGTCCACATTGGCCCTCATGTTGTTCACCACCACCGTGAACCTGCGAAACAAGGCATCGATGGACTCACCGGGGAGATGAGTGAAGTTCTCGTACTCTTTCCGTAGGTCGCATACAACCGTGCTCGAACCCGGGCGTTCCCAACATGAGCCTCCTTCAACACCGCCCAAATCCTACAAGCCAAGTGCTCGGTGTGCACCCGATCGAACTCGGCCGACACAAAGCACGAAACAAGTAGTCGACCGCCTTATTGTTGGCGTCGAATCCGTCCCTCGACCCCGGAGCTAGGAAATCCATCGCTGGACATAGCCTGTGTCCACCGTGACATCCCAAAGAGTCTGACCCTTTCCGCGGAGGAACGCACCCATCCGCTTGCTCCACATCTGGTAGTTCTTGCCATCGAAGTGTGGAGGACCCGAACCCCGTTCCTGGTACGCCATCCTTGGATCTTAGACTAGTTAGAGTCAACAAAGACCCGAACCGGCTCTGATACCACTTGAAGGACCGATACGGCGAACCGGGAGGAGGGGGGGGGAGTGAATGGGAGCCGATAAAAATTCTTCTCGATGGAGATGAGAACTCCAACAAGACGAACGCGGCTTCCAACACACGTCTCCGACTCACTACCCAAGTTGGCCAACACACGTCTTCGTTGTCCCGTGGCCGCGGCACGGTCTCACGGCCGGGGGCTCGGCCGGCCCCGACCATGCGGTTCTTCACCGGCGACTCCACGTCGGTCTTGTCGATCCGGCTCCGACCGAACGTGTAGGTCTTCGGAATCTCTCTTGCGACAAGAGCATCGCGTCTCCGCTTCGGCGCCATGAACACTAACTAAGCACGAAGCGAAAACGGAAACGAAGGGTGTCGGTGCGGAATATGGTCCCGACACTAACCGGTAGATAACGCCTAGGTCTATCCCTCAATGGTCGATGCCAAGCAACAAACGACACAAGGTTTTATCCCGGTTCCCGCCGAGGGGGCCGTACGTCTAGCAGGGGGCGTGCTCGTGGCACTATATTGCTCGGCACCGGGGGTGCTTGTAGTGGGGCAAGTACAAGCAAGGCGGGAGAGGAAGCGTGGCTTCCAAGTCCCCGGGAGAGTGGTCGAAGATGTTGTGGGAGAATAAGAGAGTGAGTGCACGGTGTGTTGTGTTCCTCGAACTCGTCCCCCGCGGCGGGGGCTCGCCTCCCCCTTTTATAGGCCAAGGGGGCGACGGGTTACATGCACGCCGCGCTACCTAGCTACGTGAGGGAGCACGTCGCGCTACGGTGTAGAGTGGGCGGCCGTCGGACGATCTTCGCCGCGATCCGGCCATGATGGCCTACCCCGTACCCGAACAGTGGCGGTTCGAGGGTAGGAAGGCGGCAGATGGCGGTGGTGTCCTCTGATAGGCTTCGAGGGAGGTGCGATGATGGGCGGTACGGGGGGAACGAGCGCGGGCAGAACGGCGTTCCTTCCCAATGCGCTCCGCGGCAGCGGAGTGGTTGCTGCAGTGTTCGGGCGTGCGCCTGCGGCGTCGGGCGTGCGGCCGCACGCGTGGGTACGGCGGCCGCGCCGTCACGGTGGCCGGGATGGCCACCCACCGGCCTAGCGCCCCTCACCTAACCCGCGGGGTCACGGGAAAGTGGAATCGAGGGTGCGCCCGGCCCCTTTTCGAGGGTCGGGCGCGTTAGCCGATCTTGTGGTGGGTGCACGGTGTCCTGGGACCGACACCGGCCGTACCGCACGGTCCATCCCACGCGTGGCGGGGATGGGCTCCTCCCCGGGGAGTTGGCGCGGCGGCACGGGGCGTGAGCCCCGGCGCATGATGGCGCCGTCCGCGGCGTCGGGCGTTAAATGCCCAAGTACGGGGCCGGCGCACGCGTGCGGGGCGCGCCGTGAGCGTGGCGGGCCCCGGCCGAGGGCGGAGCGAACCCTCGAGCGAGTCAAGACCCGCTCGAGGGGGGGGGGGCGATCCCTCGAGCGGGGCGGGACCGCTCGAGGGAAAGGGTTGCCCCTCGAACGGGGCGGAGCACGCCCGAGGGGGAGCGCGTCCTCGAGCGAGGCGGTGCCTGCTCGAGGGGTCTTCTCCGTGGGCCGTCTTGGTGGGCCGTTAGGATCCCGACGTAGGCCGTGTCCTGCATGGTTAGTTACCTGCATGGTTAGGCTTAGCGTGTTTTGATACCGAGATTAAGTGAGGATTCCCCGTTGTTTAAAAGGACCCCTAGGGGCGGTCCCCGACAGCAGCCCCCGAGCATCTGCGGGTTTGCCATTGAGGCTCCCGCGGATGCTGGAACCTACTGATAGGACGTTCTTCCCTCCTTGTTTGCGAACGCTTTCCGTGGGGCCGCGTCGCGCGGACCCGCGGGTCAGCCCCCGAAGCCCTGCGAGGAGTGTGGGTTCTCCCTGCGCGGGGGTTGACCGTGAGAACTTTGGACGAAAGGCGTGGCACATATGCCAACCGGCTTCGGTGATGTTTCGGCCCGGCTTCGGGGGTGCACGCTCCCCGTCCTTGTCTCCCGGCGGGTGCAATTTCAAGGAGGTGTAGCCGCGCGTCAAGCCCCCGAGCCTTGGCCCGTTCGAGGCGATCGGGTCGAGCCTGACGACTTGTTTTTTAACGCACCCTCGCCGTCCCTCCGCGGGACGGAGGGTGAGGTCTCCACGACTCCCATCGAGCGGGTCGCGAATCGCGGATTCCTCGTCGAGGCGCTAGCGGGTGGTTCAAGTGGACGCCCATGCCCCGTTCGATAAGGGTAGGGCCGCGCGGTCCGGAGACGCGTCCATGGAAGCGCTTGCGTGGGTTTGCTAGGGTGGGGCTCGGTCCCGTTCGCTAGGGACCGAGGGCGCGGAAGCTCTCCCTCGGTGGGATCCCCCCCGGCTAGGCGCCCTCGCTGGCTCTCGAACACGACATGTGGGGCACCCTCGAGCCGACGGGCTCGAGGAACGGCTCGAATGCGCGTGCCCTCGTCGTCCCTAACTGCGCGATCCGAGGCGCCCGTTCGAACCCGTCGAGGGTCAGGCTTCGAACCTCTGATCAGTAAGGCCGTGCGGGGCCGTGTCTGGACAGCCCCGTCTTCTCACGTTTGCGGCCGTCGAGGGGTCTGGGCGTGCCGACCCTCGAGGTGCCGGGTTGGTAGCACGGCGCGGCATGAGTGCTTTCGGTGCCGCTCTATTTCAAGCGTGACCTGGGCGGTCCTCTTACGCGCGTGCCTTCCTTTTTTTAGAGGGTTGACATTGTCTCGAGCCGGAGGGTCATGCCGCTTCGAGGGCTTCACGTGGCATGGGTGCCCGCGGTTGCCTGCTCTACATCGAGCAGGTCCCGGGCGACCTTCTCACGCTAACATCCCATCGAGGGTCGCCTTTGTTTCGAGTCGAGGGTCACGCCGCTCGAGGGTTCTACGTGGCATGGGTGCCCGCGGTTGCCTGCTCTACGTCGAGCAGGTCCCGGGCGACCTTCTCACGCGGATATCCCATCGAGGGTCGCCTTTGTTTTGAGCCGAGGGTTCGCCTCGCTCGAGGGCTCTCCTTGCTTGGCAAGGGGCCCGGGCATTTAATTGCCTTGCGGTCGTGGCCGCGGTTTTGCAGCGCGGGCGCGCCTTTTAAGGCGCTGCAGCCGCGCGCGCGCGCGCGTAGTGGGCGGCGCGGCAGGCGGACGTGACGGTTTTGCCTCGGTCGCAGCCGGTCCTCGCCGTAATGATGACCCGCCTGCAGTGTTAGAGCCGCTGCGGTCGTGGTGGGGTCCGCCCGTCGACGCGATGGGAAGATTCCCTGCAGTTAATGCTAGTCGGGGCGTCTGCTCCGGAGAGCTCGCCCGTCGCCTATAAAACTGCGGGGAGGAGTGGACGGCGGTTTTTTACCTTGGCACCTTACCACTTTCAGTCCCCCGTCCCTTCGCCTTCGTCTTGCTCTTGCCATCGCGCGAGCTCGTTGTTAGAGCTCTTTTCCGTTTCCTTGTCCTCCGTCTTCGCACTCCTTCGCCCCCCCTCATGGCGCCGCCTCGGCTTCCCATTAGGATCCCGGAGCCGTACGCACGGGAGAAGTCGACGGTGACCGGCTCGCGCTTGGCGAGCCGGTCGCCGCCGGCCGGTGTCGGCCAACGAAGAAGGGCGCCGGCGGAGTGGATCGTGCCGCCGGCGGCGCATCACGAGCCCAACCCGCCGGGAGGGGCTACGTGGTGAGCTTCCTTCGCTACCACGAGCGCGGCTTCAACGCGGCCGGCGAGCACCTTCATGCGGGCAATGTGCCACTACTACGGGGTGGAGCCGCACAACTTCGCCCCCAACGCGATCTCGCGGGCGGCCACGTTCGTGGGCGTCCGCGAAGGGTACCCCGGGGATCCCCGGTCAGGCGGGATCTCGCGGGTTCACCTTTTCCGCGGGGAGCTCGTCACGCGGCCCACATCGGAGCCGGGGACCCGCGCGCGGTGCGCGCCGGCGGGATGTCGGCGGCCTCGCGGGGGCGGCTCAAGGATTTCTACATCCCCCGCACCATGACGACGAACAACGCCGGGCGGGAGCGGGGATGGTTTTATCCGCGCAACGCCGAGCCCGGCCTTCCCCCCTACACCGGCCGGGTGTTCAAGGAGAGGCCCGCCTCCTGGGGCTACGGGGTGTCTACGGCCCAACATCGGGCGCGGCAAGAGTCCGTCCTCGCCGCCCTGCGGCGGCTGGCGAGGGACGGGCTCAACGCGATGGGCGTCCTCGCCTTCCTTCATCACCGGCGAATCGTGCCGTTGATGGAGAGGCCACTCTGCATCTTCGAGATGACGGAGGCGGCCAACCCCGTCGACCTGGCGAGGTCGCGGATGCTGCCGACGCCGCTGGAGCGGCCGTACGCGCTCACCCGGGGCGCGGAGCGCCGTCGACACCGGACACCGCCGCCGCGGGTCGGACCCCGTGGGACATCGAGATGCTCCCTATGGGCCCGCGGGTGAGTTGGGTTCCGATTTCGTTTTAGTTCTTGGTCTTGCTTTCGTTTTCGATTCGCCATTGTCACTCTTGTGCGCGGTGGTGGAGTTCAACATTGCCAAGTCCGTTCCACCCACCCCCCGACTCCCGTGCGCTCGGCCGGGCGGCGCGGCGGGAGCGGCGGGGAGCGGGCGGCACGCAAGAGGGAGCACGCCGGGGCGTCGCCAAGCGCGCCGCGACCAACGGTCCGCGGAGTACGGCGACGTGAGGAGCCGGGGCTCTCCCTCCCCGGATATCGAGGAGCCCTCGTCCTCGGAGCGAGGACGAGGAGGAGGAGTCCGAGGGGGAGGGCCCCTCGGACGGTGGCGGCCGGCGCCCCCGTCGCCGGAACCCGCGCCGGCGTCGGGGGGTGGCTTCGTGCGGGGCGGGCGCACCGGCGCCCGCCGCCGGGGGCACTCGTCGTCGGGGGCGGCGCGCGCCGCGGGAGGTGCCGCGCGCGTGCCGCGGAGGTACGCGCGGCGGACGCGCGCGTGCGCGCGTCGAGCGCGCGCGCGCGCGGAGGGAGCGCGTCCGCGCGCGCGGCGTCGTCGTCAAGGGGCGCGTCGGCGGGGGCGTGCCCGTGCGCGGGGCAAGTGTGCCCCCGCGCGTGGTGGCTTCTTCGGGGGGTGCGGCATCGAGCGCGCCCGCGCAGGGGCGAGCGTGCCCGTGCGTGCGGCGGCGCCGTCGGGGAGGCGGCGCGGCGGCGCGGCGGCCCGTGCCGGCCTCTTCGCGCGAGAGGCCTCGAGGAAAAGGAAACGAGCCTTTTCCTCCGCGAGGTAAGGAGCTTGTCCTCCTTTGTTTGGTTTGGTTTCTTCGGTGATTAGGTGCTCTAACCCTCCGTTCGCGCTGCGCGCGGGCGGTGCCAACCGTTCCTCCCTCTTGCACCGGCCAAGGTGCGGGAGGACGGACGCATCGATCCCCACCCCGGCGGCGCTCGTCGAGGGGGTCACGCCACGGGACAAGCGTGGCGGCGGGCACTAGCTCGCAAGGCCGGGCGGGGCCTCGAGGCCCGGTCGGCGGATCGGCCCGCCGCGGCGCCCCCGGCGGTCGCGGGGGGCGGCCGGCGCCGGTTGCCACGGAGGTACGGCGCGCGGCGGCGGCGGCGGTGGAGGGTGCGGCCCGCGGTGGGCGCCCTCTGCGGAGGAGGTGGAGCGGGCGCAACCGCGGGAGCGCCGTAGATGCGGCGGTACGGCGGGAGGTGGCGGCCACGGCGGCGCGGCGGGCGCCGTGGCCGCGGAGGCGCGGGTGGAGGTGCCGGCGGAGGCGGCGCAACCGGCTGCGCCCGCCGGCGATTTGCGGGGGCGGAGGTGGTGGAGCTCTCGGACGACTCCCCGCCGCCCGGGTGGAATCGGTGGGCCGGCCGGCCCACGAACTCCCCCGAGCCCCGGGGAGGGGGCCCTCGTGAGGCGGCACGAGGGTCACATGGTGGTGGGGGGCCGAGGACACGGTGCGAGGCCTCGTCCTCCCACGCGGCCGCCCCGCCCGGGGGGGGGGGGGGGGGCCGTGGAGGGATCCCCCCGCGTTTGCCGACGCCGGGGGGGGAGCGAGGAGCTGCGGGGCGAGCTTCGGAACCACGGCGCCACGCTCAGCCGCGCGTTGAACGAGGCGGCGCAAGTTCACGGCGGCCGGCCGGCGGCTCGTCTTCCGGGTGAGCTACGGTTGCTCGTCCCTCTTCCTTTTTCGTCTCCGTGTGTTGCATTCAAGCATTGACACTTGCGAGATTTGATGTGTGGACGCCAGGAGCTCGAGCGTCGCGCCCACGACAAATACGACGCGTTCGACCGGGTGAACGCCGAGGCCCGCCAGCTCCGGGAGCGATGCGGCGCTTTCGACGCGCTTGCGGACGCTCTCAGGACACCGGACGGCCGGCTAGCGTGCGGGCGATGGCGTGGTGCGACGAGCTCCCGGAGAGCTCGGGGCGGGGACGCGGCGCGCCGGTCGAGCCTCGAGCGGATCCGCGCAGCCCTCGTCGATCGTGACGAGGCGCTATGTAATGCGCGCGCGGACCTAGAGAAGACGCGGACGCCGGCCGCCAGGCGGGAGGCGGAGGTGGCCACCGCTCGCGCCGAAACTCGGGAGCTCCGCACGTCGCTCGAGGGGGCGCAGGTGCAACGGCGCCGGCCGAGGAGCGGGCGCGTGGGTTGGAGCGAGCGCGCCAAGGAGGCCGACGACACGAGGGCCGCCCTCGACGCTAAGGCCGCGGCCCTCGTCGCCGCCGAGGAGCGGCTCCGGCGGGGAGCGCATCGCCCGCCGGGGGGGCGAGGGGCGGCTCCGGCGGGGGAGCGAGGCGCCCTTGGCGACGCCCGGCGGCGCCGGAGCGAGGAGCGCGTCGCGCGCGAGGCGGCGGAGAAGTCGGCCCGGAGGAGCGGAACGCCACATTCTCCAAGGTTGAGGATGATGCGCTCGCGCTCGGCATCGGCAACGCCGGCCCAGGAGGCGGCCCCCTCCGCGAGCAAGGCGAGGCCGTCCAGCGTCTCGAGTTGGCGCTCGAGTCCGCGCGCCGCGACCTCGATCTGGAGAGGAAGCAAGTCGAGGGTGAGTCACTGTTTGATCCTGCTTGTTGGTTCTTGCTTTAGAGGGTTCGTTTCTCCCTTTCTGATTTCTTGTCGTCTTGTTGACTCCGGGCTTGCGCACTCGCCTTGGGGCACGGCTCTTTGGGCGGGCCGAGGCCTGCGGCAGCTTCCTACAACTCCTGCGAGCGGGAGGCTGCGGGAGGCGCGCGCGACGCGGCCCTCGAGACCCGCCGCGTCGTCGAGGAAGGCGAGGCCCGGGCCGGCGGCTCGGCGGCCGGCCGCCGCGCGCGCCCTAGGCGGCCACGTCACGGAGCGGATGCGCCGGGCGTTGCACCTAGGCGTCCGGAAGGCCCTCGGAGTGGTGCGATCCCACTACGAGGTCAACCTCGAGGCGCTGGCGGAGGGCTACATCGTGCCCGAGGGCGTCGAGGACGAGGTGGCCATGGAGCGCGCGGACGCGCTTGCTGCTGACGCCGCCGGGTCGCTCGCCGAGGCCTTCGAAGAATTCCTCTTCCCGGACGCCGCCGATGCTGCTGCTCCACTCGCCTGAAAGCATCTGGGCGCTAGGCCCGTTTTTTGTTTATGTGTATCAGAATTCTGGCCTCGTGGCCTTTTGTAAATGAACAAGTCGTTTCATGAACATGGGCAGTTGCTTGTAAATGAAGTTGTTTGCTTATTACGCCTTTTGTTTCTCCTTCTTCCGAGTAGATTCTAGTTAGGGGAGTTCGTTTTTCGCGGTGGGGCCCGCCGGGTTGGAGGCGAGAGAGACGGGCCATAGCCACGCGGCGTAGGGCGTCTCGGCTCGCACGCTCCTTCCGCTGTGCCACCTGCGCCCTATTCGAATCATGGCTCGAGGTTGAAGTAGGAAACAAACTTAGCGCGTGTTGTTACGTTTTTTTTGCGCGAAAAAATGGGACCATTTGGGGGGGGGGTGCCCCCCCCCGCGATAGCCCCCGAGGGTAACTTGGGTTTCGGGGGGAAAGCCGAGTTGCCCTTTTATTAAGTTTGGAGCGTTTACATAGTTGACACCAAGCGGGGCGTTGGCCATGTGATTTTACAACAACAAAAAACACTTGGAAAATCCTAGCTAAGGGTAGAAGCGACGTAGGTTGTTGGATGTTCCAGGCGTTGGTGAGTTCTTCGCCGTCCTCGTTGGCCAGCTTGTACGTGCCCGGCTTGAGCACTTTCACCACGACGTAGGGTCCCTCCCATGGGGGCGATAGCTTGTGGCGCCCTCGGTTGTCTTGGCGTAGCCTTAGGACCAGATCCCCTTCGCTGAAATCCCTCCGACGTATCTTGCGCGCTTGGTAACGTCGTAGGGACTGTTGATACCTTGCGGAGTGCATCAACGCCACGAGGCGTACTTCGTCTAGGCGGTCCCGGCGAGTCCTCGCGGGCTCGGCCGGTTAGCATCTTCGTCGTACCCTCGAATCTCGGGCGACCCATATTCCGGTCCGTGGGGAGGACGGCCTCCGCACCATGGACTAGGAAAAACGGGGTGAACCGGTGGCTGCGCTTGGGGGTTGTCCTTAGGCTCCACACGACCGCCGGTAGTTCTTGGAGCCATTTTCGGCGATTTGTTGAGTGGTCAAAAATTCGGGGCTTGAGGCCTTGCGAGAATCATGCCGTTGGCACGCTCCACTTGGCCGTTGGTCCGTGGGTGTGCCACGGCCGCCCAATCCACGCGGATGTGGAACTTGTCGCGGAACTCCAAAAACTTCCGGCCCGTGAACCGGGACCCATTGTCCGTGATGATGGAGTTTGGCACTCCAAAGCGGTAGACGATGTCGGTGAAGAACGTGACCGCCCTGCTCGGCCCTCAAATTCGTGATGGGGCGCACCTCCACCCATTTGGAGAATTTGTCAATCGCGACAAGCGGGTGGGTGAAGCCCCGGGCGCCTTCCGCGGGGCCCGACGATGTCCAACCCCCACACGGCGAACGGCCATGTTACGGGGATCGTTTGCGGGGGCGTGAGCGGGCAAATTGGACTTGCGGGCGTAGAGCGGCACCCTTCGCAAGTGCGCACTATTTCGGCGGCATCCGCGACCGCGGTAGGCCGTAGAAGCCACGGCGGAACGCGTTGCCAACGAGGGTGCGCGGCGCGGCGTGGTGGCCACGGATCCCCGCGTGGATGTCCCGTGGGAGCTCGCGCCCCTCGGGAATGGGTATACACCGGCCGGAGGATGCCCGATGCGGCGTGCTTGTACGGCTCGCCGTCGACGAGGGTGAATGACTTGGCCATCCGGCGATGCGCCCGGCCGCGGCCCGGTCTTCGGGGAGTTCCCCTCGAGCAATCCGGGCGATGTACTTCTCCCGCCGGTCCGCCCGGACCGGAGCCGGCTCGATGTCCATCGCGACGCCCTCGTGGGAGCCGTACCCCTCGAGAAGGGAGAGCACGTACGCCTCGTTCGAGGGGTCCTCTTCCATGGGTTCCGCACCCGCCGGGTTCGAGGGAGCCCCCGAGGGTCCGCCGTCGCTCGAGGGGTAAGGCTCGAAGGTGACCGAGGGCGCGCGATGTCGCGTGCGAAAACGTTCGGGGGGAACGGTGATCCGCCCAGACGCGATCTTGGCAAGTTCATCCGCTTCCTCGTTGTACCGGCGGGGTACGTGATTAAGCTCGATGCCGTAGAACTTGTCTTCGAGGGCCCGCACGGCTTTACAGTAGGCCTCCATCTTGTCATCGTGGCAGCTCGCGTTTTTCATGACTTGATCGATCACGAGCTGCGAATCCCCTCGTACGTCGAGGCGCTTGACGCCCAACTCAATGGCGATTTTGAGGCCGCAGAGAAGGGCCTCATATTCCGCCATATTGTTGGATGCGGGGAAGTGGAGGCGCACTGCGTAGCGCATGTGTTCCCCGAGGGGTGACACGAAGAGCAGAGCCCGCGCCCGCTCCGTCTTCATCACCGAGCCGTCGAAGAACGAGTCCAGGCCTCGCTTGAATCCGAGGGGGCGGCGGTGCGTGTCCGTCCACTCAGCGACGAAATCGGCTAAGATTTGCGATTTGATGGCCTTGCGCGGAGCGTAGGCGAGCGCCTCGCCCATCAACTCCACGGACCACTTGGCAATCTGCCTCGCCGCGTCGGGGTTGCGGATGATCTCTCCTAGCGGGAAGGAAGAGACCACCATAGCGGGTGGGCCTCGAAGTAGTGGCGGAGCTTGCGCCGCGCGAGGACTACCGCGTACAACGGCTTACGGACTCCGGGGGTAGCGCGTCTTCGTGTCCGACGGGACTTCGCCGATGTAGTAGACCGGCCTGCGCACGAGGCAAGGCATGCCCTTCCTCCGTGCGCTCCACAACGATCACGGCGGCGACCACCGGGTGGTTGCGGCCACGTAGAGTTGGAGGGGTTCGCCGTCTCGCGGCGGCGTAAGGATTGGGGCGTGCGTCGAGACGCCTTCGGCTTGTCGAGCGCTTCCCGGGCCTCGGCGGTCCAAGAGAAGCGCTCGTGCTTCTTGAGCGGCCGGTAGAGGGGTAGGCCCTTCTCACCGAGCCTCGAGACGAAGCGGCTTAAGGCGGCGAGGCACCCCAACACTTTTCGCACTCCCTTGAGGTCCCGAAGTGGACCCATTCGCTCGAGGGCCGCGACCTTTTCAGGGTTGGCCTCGATTCCCCGCTGGGAGACGATGTACCCTAGGAGCATGCCCCGCGGCACTCCAAAGACACATTTTTCGGGGTTTAGCTTGACCCCGTTTGCCGTAGGCGGTACCGAACGCGACGCCAAGGTCGTTAACCGGGTCGTCCGCCTTCCTAGTCTTGACGACGATGTCGTCCACGTAAGCCTCGACCGTCCGCCCGATATGGTCCCCAAAAACGTGCCGCATGCGGCGCGATATGTCGCGCCCGCGTTTACGAGGCCAAAAGGCATCGTGACGTAACGAACGTCCCGAACGGTGTGATGAACGAAGTCGCGAGCTGGTCGGACTCCTTCATTTTTATTTGGTGATATCCCGAATAGGCATCAAGGAAACGAGTAGTTCACACCCGCCGTAGAATCAACGATTTGATCTATGCGTGGCAAAGGAAAAGGAACTTTCGGACATGCTTTATTGAGGCCGGTGTAGTCTATACACATCCTCCACTTCCCATTTTTCTTTTTTACAAGCACAGGATTAGCTAGCCATGTAGGGTGGAACACTTCCTTGATGAATCCGGCCTCGAGGAGCTTCCGCGGCTCCGCTCCGATCGCCCGTCGCCGCTCCTCGTCGAAGCGGCGCGGCCGGCTGGCCGCACGGCGCGAGCGTTAGGCGAGGATATCAAGGGAGTGCTCGGCGACCTCCCTCGGGATGCCCGGCATGTCCGAGGGGCTCCACGCGAAGACGTCGGCGTTGGCGCGGAGGAAGTCGACGAGCACCGCTTCCTATTTGGGGTCGAGGGTCGAGCCGACCCTCAACGCCTGCCCTCGGGGGCCGACGGGTCGAGGGGGGACCCCTTTGGTTTGCTCGGCGGCCTCGAAGGTGCCGACGTGCTTGGTGGCGAGGGCCGAGGTCGTCGTTGACCATCTTCTCCGGCGTGTTCACCGGCGCTTCATCCGGCGCTAGTGCCTCCGCATGTTCCACGCACTCGACGTCACGGTCGAATGCGTGCTCGATCGACGACCCGACGGTGATGACGCCGTTTGGACCGGCATCTTCATCTTCGGGTACGTGTAGTTGGGGACCGCCATGAACTTGGCATAGCATGGTCGCCCAAGGATGGCATGGTAGGCCCCTTTGAATCCCACCACCTCGAAGGTGAGGGTTTCCTTGCGGAAATTCTTGGGTGTCCCAAACCGGACGGGCGGATCGATCCGCCCGAGGGGTTGAACCCGCTTGCGGGCGCGATGCCGTGAAACGGCTTTGTGGCTGGGCCGCGGTTGGTCCGACCCAATCCCCATCGGGCGCAATGTATGCGCGAAGAGGATATTGAGGCTACGCCTCCGTCCATAAGGACCTTCGAAAACGCGGGCGTTCCCAATGATGGGATCGACCACCGGTCGTGCGGCCGGGTTCGGGATGCGGTTTGGGTGACCATCCCGGCTAAAAGTGATGGCGTCCTCCGACCGGTTGAGGAAGGCCGGAGGTGCCCTCTCGCGGCGAGGACTTCGTGCCGCTCCTTCTTGCGTTGCGGGTCGACATGTCGACGGTGGGTCCCCCAAAGATGAGGAACACATTTTCGACGGCGGGGGAAACCACCCGCGTCGCCATTGCCCCCCATCTTTCTTGGCCTCTGCCTCCTTCGCGGCGGCACGGCCGTAGAATTTCTTGAGCATGTCGCATTGCTCAAGAGTGTGGTTCACGGGAGTCTTGTGGTAGGGGCATGGCTTTTTCATCATGTCGTCAAACACCCCCGGGCCTCGAGGGGCCGGTCGAGGGCCCCGTCGAGCCGGGTCGACAGCGAGGGCCTCGGCGTTGCCGCCGTTGCGCCCCTCGCTCGCGCGCCTCGCGGCGCGGCTTCTTCCCCCCTTCTTGCCCCGCTTGTCGTTGCGGCGCGGCTCCTTGGACCCGCTGCCCTCCGCGGGCGTGTCCTCGGAGCGCTTGCCCTTCTTGCCGTTGAAGATTGCCCCCACGGCCTCCTCTCGGAGGCGAAGGCGGTGGCAATGTCGAACGGCTCGTTCGAGTCCGTGGGCGGGCTGCGTCCCGGCTCGCGCACAAGGTCCCGGCACGTGGTGCCCTCGAGGAACGCGTGCACGATCTCGGACCGTGCCACGGCGGGGAGCTCCGTGCGGCGCTTGGAGAAACGCCGTATGAAGTCCCGTAGCGATTCGCCGGCCTCGCGTGCGGGGAGCGCGGATCCCGGGAATTCCCGGGGCGCACGTACGTGCCCCGGAAGTTGCCCACGAACGTGTGGACTAGATCGTCCCGGTTATGGATGCGGGCGGCGGGCGGTGCTCGAGCCATGTCGGGCCGCGTCGCCCAAATGCGGGGGCAAGTTGCGGATGATTACTTCGTCGTTGGTGGCCCCGCCCGGTGGACGGAGCCGGGCGGTAATCGTTGAGCCGGACACGAGGGTCCGTCTCCCGTTGTATTTGACGATCGTAGAGGGCCGACGGAAGTGCCGGGGGAACGCCGCCGTGCGGATCTCCCGGCCCGAACACACGGGTGCCGGGGGCTCCGGTGTCGGGGAGCGATCCTCACCGCCGTCGTAGCGTCCACCCCTTCGAGGGTGGTAACCCCTAGCTGCTCGCGCGTCCGCCTTGGCCGGTGCGCCTGGCGTTGATGACGTTGCGGGCGTCTCCATCCGGCGCCTGCGCGTGTCGAGGAGCCGTTCCTTGGCCGGCGTGCGCCCCGGTCGGGCGGGTTGACCCACGTGCACCAAGGGTTCGCCTCCCGGTGCGGGATCATCACCTCGTGCGTCCCCCTTTGTTGGCGGATGCGTGAGGCCGAGCTCCCGGCCTGGCTGGACGGCCACTTGCTCAAGGAGAGTCCGCACCTCGCGGTGCATGTCTCGAGCCTCGGGGGTCGAGGGTGCCGGCATGGCGCGTAGCAACGTCGCGGCGGCAATGAGCTTTTGGCTCGCCCGTGGTGGAGTATCCGCGTTGTCGACGTTGGGGACGGGGTTGAGGCGGTCACGGACCGTCGGCCCGGCTCCCGCGCGCGTTCGCCGTGCGCGGAGGCCTCCCCCCGCCATCGAGGCGCGGAGCGACCGCACCGTCCGTACTCCTCCGCCGGCTTGGCCTCGAGCTCGCGGGCTTGGGCCGGTGTGCGTCGACGTCGGCCCCGGCGGGGAGCGCTCGGCCCCGCGGCCGGCGCGTGGCGATCCCCGGGGGCGGCGTGACTTCCCCATCTCCGGCACCCGCCGCACCGGCGGCGTTGGCCGGGTCGTTGGTGATGACGGCGCAACACTCCCGCGGGGTCGTAGCTCCCGGTGCTCGGAGTCGTCGGAGCGACCAAACCGTAGTCCGTGGCGTCGAGGAAGCGCCCGAACGCGGCTGGGTCCGCACGCCGGAGAAGTCCCACTCCGCGTACCCGTGACGGTTGGCGGGTGGCATCGTGTCGACGGAGCCCAGGGACGACTCGTCTGCTGCTGAGGTGCCGGGGTCCCTGGCGACGAAGACGTGACGGCCAGGTGGAACCCGGCGCATCGTCGTGTTCACGTTGGCGTTATGGGCCGTCGTGGCGCCACGCAGCCCGATGGGGATGCGCGGTCCTGAGACTGCACGCGGTCCCGCCGGGCGGTGGCGGTTGTTGTGACGGTGGGCGCACCGCGTTGGGCGGCGGCGCGCTCGGCTTGCCGCCGCTCGGACCGCGCCCCGACGAGAGCGTAGCCCGGAGCGACGACGGCGTCGCGGCGTCGACGGACCCGCAGCATCCGTGCCTGCGGGTGTCTGCGCCGGTGTCGTGCGTGCGGCGGAGACCAGAGCGGACCTGGCCTCGCGTTGCGCGCGAAGCTCCTCACGATTGGTGAGGCGCATGAGATAGCCGTTCCCCGTGGCCTGGAAGTTCAAGTCTCCGAAGCGGATCTCGAACCCGGCCGGGAGAGGGTCCGAGCTACCCATGTTGTAGCGGGTAGCACGGTACTCAGTGCGAATCACCATGGAGGGAGTTGGCGAAATGACCTTAGGCGCTCGTTTGCCCCACGGTGGGCGCCAAGCGTCGGTGCGGAATGTGGTCCCGACACTAACCAGTAGATAACGCCTAGGTCTATCCCTCAATGGTCGATGCCAAGCAACAAACGACACAAGGTTTTATCCTGGTTCCGGCCGAGGGGGCCGTACGTCCAGCAGGGGTGTGCTCGTGGCACTATATTGCTCGGCACCGGGGTGCTTGTAGTGGGGCAAGTACAAGCAAGGCGGGGAGAGGAAGCGTGGCTTCCAAGTCCCCCGGGAGAGTGGTCGAAGATGTGGGAGAATAAGAGAGTGAGTGCACGGTGTGTTGTGTTCCTGCGAACTCCGCCCCCCGCGGCCGGGGGCTCGCCTCCCCCTTTTATAGGCCAAGGGGGCGACGGGTTACATGCACGCCGCGCTACCTAGCTACGTGAGGGAGCACGTCGCGCTACGGTGTAGAGTGGGCGGCCGTCGGACGATCTTCGCGCGATCCGGCCATGATGGCCTACCCCCGCACCCGAACGGTGGCGGTTCGAGGGTAGGAAGGCGGCGGATGGCGGTGGTGTCCTCTCGATAGGCTTCGAGGGGAGGTGCGATGATGGCCGGTACGGGGGAACGAGGGCGCGGGCGAACGGCGTTCCTTCCCAATGCGCTCCGCGGCGGCGGGAGTGGTTCTTTGCGGTGTTCGGGCGTGCGCCGCGGCGTCGGGCGTGCGGCCGCACGCGTGGGTACGGCGGCCGCGCCGTTACGGTGGCCGGGATGGCCACCCACCGGCCTAGCGCCCCTCACCCAACCTGCGGGGTCACGGGAAAGTGGAATCGAGGGTGCGCCGGCCCCTTTTCGAGGGTCGGGCGCGTTAGCCATCTTGTGGTGGGCGCACGGTGTCCTCGGGGACCGACACCGGCCGTACCGCACGATCCATCCCACGGTGGCGGGAATGGGCTCCTCCCCGAGGAGTTGGCGCGGCGGCACGGGGCGTGAGCCCCGGCGCATGATGGCGCCGTCTGCGGCGTCGTGGCGTTAAATGCCCAAGTACGGGGCCGGCGCACGCGTGCGCGCGCGCCGTGAGCGTGGCGGGCCCCGGCCGAGGGCGGAGCGAACCCTCGAGCGAGTCGAGACCGCTCGAGGGGGGGGGCGATCCCTCGAGCGGGGCGGGACCGCTCGAGGGAAAGGGTTGCCCCTCGAACGGGGCGGAGCCCGCCCGAGGGGGAGCGCGTCCTCGAGCGAGGCGGGGCCTCGCTCGAGGAGTCTTCTCCGTGGGCCGTCTTGGTGGGCCGTCGGGATCCCGACGTAGGCCGTGTCCCGCATGGTTAGTTACCCGCATGGTTAGGCTTAGCGTGTTTTGATACCGAGATTAAGTGAGGATTCCCCGTTGTTTAAGGGGACCCCTAGGGCGGTCCCCCGACAGTTTTTCCCCCTTTTTTTTCCGAAATATTTTCCGGTGCATACGTAATTCCATAAAAGGTCCGGAAAATACGTTAAAGCACGAAAAATAGTCGGAAAATCCCAAAAATTCTAGGAAAATTCCTAGAGCTAGATTAAGACATGAACAATCCAAATAAAGCATTTGGGGCTCATGAAAAAGATTTTAGAGCCTTCTAATAAATATAAATAGCTCGGGGAAAATGAGAATAAATTCCGGAAAAATCCGGAAAATTCTCGGATGGTTTTGGACAGCACCTAAACACATTTTTGAAACCTTTTGCACTCAAGAAGCACCAAGATGCGTCGGCATGAATGCAACACTCACAACTTTTATTTGATTCGAGAAAATCAAACAAGGATTTTTCCTATACTATATTTCCGTAAAGAAAATAAATGTTGGGAAAATTTTTAAAATTATGAGAAAATCATTATTTAATTATTCTTTCTATTCACATCCCGAAATTGGAAATTTCGGGGTGTGGCACAACATCTAAGCATGGGGGAGGAGGTAGGTACGGTGCAATTTTAGAGTTCAAAGGGGAGTAAATAAAAAAAATTCAAAGGGGCAAAATGAAAAAAAAATCAAAATTCCGATGTGAAAGTCTCATTACCGAATGTCCGACGGAAAAAATAATGAGAAAAGAAAGAAGGAGAAATATGAGACAGAAAAAAAATATGAGTATGCGTAAAGTGAACTCCCCTAGGTTCTCTAAAGTGCATTAGGAAATTCAAGGCTTCAAGATTAAAAAAAATCCATACTCAATTTTCCAACCATGTGCAATCCGATAACGAGGACTTCCTTTGTGCCTCGGGTTCACTCTTTGCCATTTGCACATGTCCACCTATCTCAAGTGTGTGTATTTTTCTCCTCCCCCTCCTTGATTTAACAATATTTTCCAATGACCTTTTTGACGAGTCTCAGTAAGACCATGAAAAGCTTATCTTGTTTTGACAACATCTCATTTATAATATCTTGGTAGGACTAAACTTTCCGAAAAAGCTCCATATAAAGCCTACCACATATATGTATGTTACAAGAGGGAAAGGAGTAAAATAAAAAGGCTTGAGAGACATGATAAGATGAGAGTTCATGAGCAAGATGCAAGGCGGTTTAAATTTGTGAACTTGGTTTAGCTCTTTTTCATCTTGTTCTTTATTTCAAAATTTCTGAGATCCATTTGAATTTTGGGAGCATGTTAATACTTGTGGGATAAGCTTAATTAAATATCTACCCTCTCGTAGGGATGAAGGCTAGTACATTATGGAACTTTAATGATTTAAACTTTTGAGACCATTATGTTTTTTTCATGTATGATCAAGTGCAAGGTTTAAACAATGAAGGGCAACTATGATATCCATCGAAGGCTTACTCGAGGACGAGCAAGGTTTAAGCATGGGGGAGCCGTTGACGGTGAAAATCCGTCAACCTAGCCATGAGTTTACCTTCGGTGTTGGCATGACTTTTGTATCTTATCCATTGGTACTAACCCCCGTGGTATAACAAGTTCACTTGTGCATGTCGGTTTTGGAGTTAAGTGTTTACGCGGGTTTTAACGTTGAAAGCAAGACTTCGGGATAAGTTCATTAAGCACCTCATGACAAGACCTTGAAGCCGGTACAAGTCAAGCAATGAAGTGAACATGACTCCAAGAGCCCAAGGACCAAGCCCGAGAAGATGACAAACTGCGAGGACCTAGCCTCGAAAAGTGTCGAATCTTGCAAGACAAGGAGCTTCGTCCAATTCGGAGAGAAACCGACGACAAGGGCCCACATGCAAAAGGGGAGAGGATCTAGAAGACTCGGGAAGCAATACCGGACGAAGGAGGACACGGGCCGGGCTCGGATGGGCCCGGGCCGGTCGGCCCGCCGATCCGGGGCCCGGCCGGCCTCCCCTTTGACCTAGATGCCTCTCGGGCTATTTATAGCCCCCTGACCGAGAGCCACGGAGAATCCAATTCGTCATCCGCCGCCGAGGAGCAGAGAAGCTTGAGGGATACCATCTCGGAGATGAGGGTCGTGCTAGTTGTCTAGGGTCTCCCTAGCCGACGTGGGAACCTTGCATGGAAGACCACGTCGGAGCTCCGGAGCGAGGATCAAGATCGAGGTAGGGCCCTAGTGGTGATCTTGTTCATGTAATCATTCATGGTGAAGTCTTTAAGTGAATCCGATTTCTAGCGATCAAGTGCCTTCTCGATGATTTTGTTTTCGTCTTGGTTTTGCTTCTTCTACGATCTATACTTAAGATAGATTACATAGGGCGCTCTTGTAGCCGCGGTGGCTAGAGGTGCATACCGGACCGGCCAAGTGTTTTCAACTTGTTCTCATCGAACTCGCCCTAGACTACCCGCATGAGTAGGGATACATTGTGATAGAACGGGGGTTCCGAAAGGCGGGCATTTTCGGAGTCGGATGGAAGGCCACGATTTAAAGATGCTTTTAATGAGATTCGCTTTTCTATCTTCATCTATCTTGTTTGGAGCTACAACATAAGCATGATCTAGACTCTCTAGATCGGTTATCTCTTGCTTCCTCTTGCTACCTCTTTAGTAGATTAGATTAGATTCGTTTTCTTTATGAGTTAGTAGATTAGATGCAACTTGTCTTCATAAGATAGCTTACCTTGCTTTACTAGATTGAATCCTTGAGTTGCACATTGTTCCACGGATTCGATACCTTGGGTTCACCACTTGAGGGAAGAAGGGTCCCTTGACTACGACGGGAGACTTATCCGCTTGCAAGTCTAAACGAACTTTGATACAAGCGTTAACCGTCAACAACAACAAACCGGCCCCGTGCCAACCTTCAAGTCCTTTAGTCGAGTCGTCGAGTTCTTCGAGAGGAATCATCGATCCGTCGACCTCCGTCGGTACCGACAACCTTGTATCATGTCTAGTATCATGCGGTGGATTTAGACCGTGATGCAAGAAGTCTTGTTAGCATTCTTAGTATCATGCGGTGGATTTAAGCTTGGTTCAAGAGGGTTTCTTGTTAGATCCGAGCCATGCGGTAGGCTAAGAGCTAGCTTGGACCTAGTTATCGACTCTATTAGATTTGGCAAGATCTAATAGATTCATTAAGTTACCGTGTGTTGCTTTGAATTTTGCTCTTATGTTTAATTCATGTAACACTCTTATTACCCAATTTAGATTGACTAGATTCGGCTCTATCTCGTCTACGATCCATATGATGTATGTTCAAATCCTTAACTCGGTACGGCGCATGGATCACGTGCTCTTTAATAGCCGAACTCGAATCAATCTAGATTGCCACGTGTTGCGGGTTCAGGCATGTCAACCTAGCATAGTTTGTTCCTTCTCCATGGAACCCGAACGGTAATACGGTGACATTTGTTTTCGAGCAGTCCTATCACGAGCAAAACATGTTCATGAGTTTGTTTTAAATAATGTATGCTTTTATCCTTCCATGTTTAGATTGTATCATGCGGTGGATTGATCTATTCTTGGTTGGTAGTATTGTTTCAAACAAGTCGTATCATGCGGTGGATTAACTTGTTTGGTGTCATGCTCGACGGGTTTAAAAGTACCTAGACATGCGGTAGACTAGTGCTTTTGGCCTATGCATGCATATTTACTGCAAATTTATAATCATGCTTCGCCTTTATTTATTTTATTGTGACTTATCCTTGATAATCGGTCATGGTTATGTGTTGCAATGTTGTTTAGATAAAGACCGATCTTTCATCATGCTTACGTCATGCATTCGGCTATACCCCGTTTACATGTTTAAAGTTCCCGAATGATGCTCGGATCGCCGACAGATAGCTTGTTGGAGCTATATGTCGTTTTGATTGGCTTTGAGGCCGTAAATACGGAAGCTGTCTCATACCACCGGCAAGTTCCCGGTTTTATCTAACTCGTTTTCATCCTTTGTCGGTTTCGGGGAAAATTGGCGGCACGTTTCGGATTTGGCCACGTGTGTTAAGCCCGGCTTTATTCGGCTTGCTTGTGTGCTTGGCGTGAGGTGCTGATTTTACGTCAACACACTTTTTGGCATGCCCGGTGGGAGAATCTAGTTGATCAAGATGCCTGATATTCAAGATGTCATGGATGTCACCTTTGAGGAACTATCAACAGAGCAGTAGTTACAATTGAAGGAAGCTATTGAGCAATTTCAGCAAAACTGTCTAATGTCATTTTCCAAAAATAGGAGTGGTGTCCCTTTCCTCAAGTCGGACATGCCAAGAGTGCTAATGCCGGGGAGAACTCGATACAACACCGTTGGCCGGAGAAACGAAGGTTTTTAGCATGGTGCGTAGAAAACGTTGGAAGATATAATGGCTAGGCACAATACGCATTTTTAAATAGCTTCCGACGAGATGATGACCGGTATCTTTGGCCCAAGTGTGGACAAACATTTTGAAGGAGAATCAAGTGTCGTCGCTGCCATCCGGCCAACCGGTTCGTCAAGATGCGGGGTATTCAACCGCCTCCATAGAGCATGAGTGGCCGACCAACTCAACACGTGGATAGCCAACCAGTTCGGCCAAATCCTCGTCAAGCAATACCTAATCCACGTACATATGGAGGATGGTGTTTGGCACTCCTGGAGTTCAACCTGATTCTACTTACAGGATAGCCCCGGCAAATAACAGGGTTGCGAGAAGAACATGTACGGCACGGTATTCGGAGTTCATGGATTACAGTGCTATTGATGCTCTCCCGAATCCTGGATATGGTGGTGCTATAGGGATGCCTATTGGAGGACCACGGAATCAAGACGTCAATATTGATCTCCGATGCGAGAGAATGACCGATGTGCTTCAAAATCAATTCGGTCTAAAGCCTAAAAACCAAGGGCATGTATATACACCTCCTTTCCCGAATGGTATAACGGGGTGGCCTTACCGAACAGGGTGAAAGTTCCCGTAGATCTCACGAAGTTTTCCGGGCAAGATGATACAAATCTTGTGGACACATAGCCCGATACTTGATGCGGCTTGGGGAAGCTTTTGCCGATGAGGCATTCGGGATCGAGATATTTCCCTTTATCAACGACGGGCCGGCCTTTTGAAGGATCGGATGGCGACTAGAGAGGGGGGGAGTGAATAGGAGCCAGTAAAAATTCTTCCAAAAGAACCTGGCCTATGCCCTAGACAAATCCCAGTCACACACGAGCGATGGATCGAATCACACACCAATCGCCAAGACAACGAGGTTATGGATCAACCTCTAGCCTTAGGAACGATTCCTTGAAGCACATGCGGAAGCACGAAAGAAGAAGGAGAGGAATCGTACCAAGAAGCAAAGCGCGCGGCCTACGGTGGACCGTCCGGCCGGACGGGCGGACCGTCCGCGATGAGCCGCGCGGACCGTCCCGGCGAGGGGACCGCGGACTGTCCGCCCCCTTGCCGCGGCCGTCCGGCTGAGCCGCGGACCGTCCGTTAAAAACAAACGGAACCAACGGGGACGCACGCGCACCACGGACCGTCCGCGGGGAGCACGCGGACCGTCCGCGTGCACCCGCGGACCGTCCGCCCTCTGCGTACGGGCCGTCCGAAACTCCGTCCAACCGAAAACCAAAATCGCGACGGATCGAAACGAAAGGCGAGCAAGAACACGAAGAACACGGGACGAACCCTAGCGGCGCGGACCGTCCGCCGGTCCTCGCGGACCGTCCGCGAGTGCGGACGGAGCAGAAAAACGCCCGACCCCGAAAGTCAACTCACCAAATCATCATCGGATTTCCCAAACGGTTGAAGCTGTGGAGACAAGGGTTTGGGGACTTGAAAAGCGTCACACAAGGATGCTATAGCCCAAAAATCTTGCCTCCTAACTCCCTAAATCACCGGGAATCGCGAATCCTTTGAGCACCACCAAAAACTTGAGCACCGAACGAAAAACTTCGAATCGAAGTGGTTTCCCGGCGTTTGAGGGCACAAGATCAATCACAAAGATGCACGAGACATCTATCCATGTTTTCCTCAAAGAAATCCGGGGAGAAACCCACTCAAATCCGCGGAAACGAACCGGAACAAAGGCACGAAAAACAAGCACAAAAAGACCACGAGAAACACAACTCCGAATCTTCTATACAAACCGGGAAAGATTCACAAGGTCTAGCATGCCGCCCTAGCATCCATCCCTCTCAACAAATCTCTCATGAAGCTCTCATGCTAGCCTAGAGAAAATGGAAGAAAAATGGCTACGAAAATAAGAAATGGGAGGGAGGAAATGAAACCCTAAGTCACGGAGAGAGAGAGCCATCCACACACACTCATTGCTTATATATCAGGTCCCGCCGGAGTGGTAAATGACTCGACTACCCCTAACTTAACTACTGGCGATACAACCCACGTAGGGGCATTTAGGTAATGTTTGTGGGTCTTGCCATCGGACGGCCACGCCTTTGCCGCACCCCGCGTCCTCTCGACGCAAGCCATGCGATCCCGCCGCGTGTCCTCCGCCTCGAAGCTTCCCGACACGCCGGATCCCGTCTCCGTCGTGTTGGGCCCTCGGACTTGGTTTTGAGGCCCAAACCAAGAAACCGTCCGCCGATGGTTTTGTGGGCAAACCACCAAACCCCGCGTGCCGGTGCGGCCTCCCGCCAAACCACTTGACTCGACCGCCACCGTGCACCGGCTCGTCCGTCCATGACTTCGTCTTGCTCGTGTCGCCACCATGTGGCCCGCACCCGGTCCCCGCCGTCCACCGGGTCCCTCGAACCGAGCCTACTTGTCTCTCCATCTCCCGGAGGCCCCTCAAGGCTGAAGACCTTTCGCGCCCGTTCTTCACCTGCAACAACACGAACTAGGCCGCAGCCTACACCTGCGCACTAAGCCAAGAGTCAGTCCAACACCCGTTGTCAATCACTCATCACTGAGGAGCGGTCATCCATCGACCACCGGGACGCTCCTGGTCCTCAATCTCCCCCTTGATGAGTGCATTGACAACACACAACGCGAAATGAAATTCAGAGAAAGAAAGAAAGGAAGAAGAGAGAAAAACAAAGAAGCTCAACTCATGACCAAAATCAAAGAAAGGCGAAGAAAGGTCACAAGCCAAGCAAAGCACAAACTCCACATCGAAAACGAGAAGAAAGCTCCCCCGAACAAATACAAGCTCCCCCGAACATGTGGATGCAATCCAAATTTCAGCTCACCTCTTCCCCCCTTGTTGACAATGTATGAATCAAGGTGAAAATGCAGAAATGCAAGACAAAGCATATAAACGACTACATGAGCTTCTCAAATAGGCCAAATCTAGTGTCAAAGGCTAAAAATGAGACAAAGATCACACATATGAATCATAGCATAGTCAAAGCATTGCCACAAGTAATATATGAAAATACAAGCATGTGACAAAGCAAAATTTTCAGATTTAAGCAGTTTACCAAACGAAGGCTCGCTTCACATGTAAAAGCCTATCCATGTCACACTTGAGCCACAAACATGCATACCATTCAAAGATCATACGAGGATAGCAAATTCTCAGCAAAAGATCATGGCAAACACCCATAAAGCAAAGCATGTCATGTCAAAGCTCATGAGCCATGTGTCCACTTCGGGGAGACTTCTCCACTGGTGAACATCATGCAACATGTTTTGCACCCATATGTGAAAGATAAAGCATTTTAAGCATAGACATGATGGATGGAGAATTTTTCAAGAATTATACACTTCTTTTCAAGATTAAATCATTTCATGGTACATGAAGTGCCTTTGCGGCAAAAAGAAGCTTATGCTCCCCCATGAATGCAACATAGGCTAAACATTCACAATGATATTCGGCCTTTGGCCCAAATGCAAGAACAAGGTATCCAAGCACAATCTAAGCATGAAAAGCACATTTAGACCAAACGTGACATGGATACACCACTACACACGAGTAGAGCACATTTCATCAAAAATTAGTCAAGATTAGCATTTATCTCAAAAAGGGCTATCTCACCACACATATATCTCACATATTTCAAGAGCATAGACTCACATCACCATTTTTCCACACGTATGACCAATATCTCACAAATAGCCAAAGAGACTCAAATAAGGCATATGAAAGAAGCTCATCATCCTAAAATGCAATATGATACAAATGCAACATGATATATGACAAGATGGCTATCCTACCATGGTTTGTACATCAAGCAAAGCATGTATATACATCAAAGTAAAACATGGTATGATACATATGATACAAAAAGGAAATCCCCCAAGAATCAACTAGAAAGGGCAACACACCCCAAGTTCCCCCGCAAGCGCACAAATGTAGCTTGGTCGAGAGGCTTTGTGAAAATGTCTGCAAGCTGATCTTGGGTAGGGACATGGCTCAACACAATGGTTCCTTTTTCCACATTGTCCCTCAAGAAATGATACCTCACTTCTATATGTTTGGTTCTGGAGTGAAGCACTGGGTTTTTGGCTACGCTTATGGCACTAGTGCTATCACAAAGAAGTGGGATCTGGGTGCACTCCTCACCAAAGTCTCTCAAAGTGTATGAAATCCACAACAGCTGGGAACAACAACTCGCGGCGGCAACATACCTCTGCCTCGGTGGTAGGCGAGCTACACTAGATCGCTTGTGGGAAGACCATGAGACCAACGAAGAACCAAGAAACCGGCAAGTACCGAAGTAGACTTCCTCTCGACTCGACAACCAGCAAAATCCGCATCGGAAAAACCATGAAGAGAAAGAGTCGAGGAGGACGAATACCAAAGGCCAAGACCAGGGGCAGATGTAGGTACCTAAAAATCCTCTTGACGGCCTGTCGATGTGATGTCCTCGGCGAAGCCTGAAAACGAGCGCACAGACACACGCTGAACTGTATGTCTGGCCTCGTCGCCGTCAAGTAGAGGAGGGAGCCGATCATGCTCCTGTACTCCCGCTGGTCCACTGGTTCTCCGTCCTCGTCCGCATCCAAAGTGGCCGTACTCCCCATGGGAGTCGACATCGGCTTCACATCTTGCATCTGGAACTTCCTCAGCATGTCTTTCGTGTACTTGGTCTGGTGCACGAATGTTCCATCCTTCACTTGCTTGATCTGCAGCCCGAGAAAATACTGCAACTCGCCCATCATGCTCATCTCGAACTCCCTGCTCATCTCATCTGCAAACTTGGCAACAAGGTTATGTGACGAGCCACCAAAGACAATATCATCCACGTATATCTGTACAATCAACAAGTCATTTCCATGCTTGAGGAGAAACAAGGTCCTATCCACGGTACCCATCACAAACCCTCTGCTCAACAGAAAACCTCTCAATCTCCCATACCAAGCACGAGGCGCTGTTTCAACCCATACGAGCCCTTTTCAACTTTGTATACCCTGTGTGGGTACGGCTCGCTCTCAAACCCGGGTGGTTTGCTTCACATACACCTCCTCCTCTATGACCCCATTCGGAAAAGCACTCTTCACGTCCATCCGAAACAACTTGAACCCTTTAGCCGCGGCAAAGGATAGAAGGATTCGAATTGCCTCAAGACGGGCCACGAGGAGCAAAGGTCTCCTCATAGTCGATCCCCTCCTTCGACTAAACCCCCGAGGAACAAGTCACAACCATCCCATTCTCACCCTCTTTGTTCTTCCAAACCCACTTGGTTCCTATGGGATGGCAATTTGGAGGTGGTTCAACTAACTCCCACACCTGGTTCCTCTCAAAGTTTTCCAACTCCTCATGCATAGAATTGACCCGGTTGCATCGGATAAAGCATGTCCAATGTCCTTGGGCTCAAAGGTGGCAACAAAAGCGGCATGAGCAAAATGAGAGGAATTCCTGGACCTTGACCGGTGTAGTGCGTTCGTCGATGTTCCCAATGATCTTCGACAGGGGATGCACTTCTTGAATCCGCCGGGGAGCCTCACGCCTCGAGACTACCTCCTCCTCAACTTCGGCTTCTCTCGCCTGGTCCTCTTGTCGCACCGTCGTTGTCCATGAAGTAGACGGTCCACGCTCCATAGTGGTCGTAGGGGAAGTAGTGGGTACACACTCAGCTTCAGGCGCATGGTTCTCTCCATCATCATCTCCAGCTTCATCCTTCTCCTCCTCAAAGAGGTCCTCGGCCATCTCTTCATCACCTCGCACATTCAAAGCCAAGAGAGGTACATAGCATTGTCTCGTCGAAGGTTACCTCGCAAGTCTCCATGATTTTGTTAGTCTCAAGGTTAAGCACCCTATAGGCTCTAGAATGATTAGCATATCCAAAGAAAATACCATCACTAGACCTAGACTCAAACTTGTCGAGTTTTCCCTTCTTGGGAATAAAGCATTTGCGGCCGGACTCGAAAATGACTCACCTTGGGTGCCCGACCATGCATCAGCTCATAACAGGTCTTCTTCTTGAAAGCTCGCAATAAAATCCTGTTGGAAACATGACAAGCTGTATTGACCGCTTCAGCCCAATACCTCCTAGGAGTCTTGTGCTCATCGAGCATCATCCTAGCCATCTCACAAAGAGTCCGATTTTTCCTTTCCACGACTCCATTTTGAGGGAACACATAAGGGGTCGAATACTGATGTTCAAGACCTAGATCACGACAAAAGGCATCAAAACGAGAGTTCTTAAACTGCGAGCCATTATCCTGGCGGATGGCTCGAATAGAATTCCCATGCCTCTCATTTTTCAACCTCACGATCGGATCTCGAACAAAACCAAAAGTCTCACTCTTGTCTTCCAAGAAAAACACCCGGGCATAGCGAGAGTAATCGTCCACCACAACAAGGACATACCACTTCCCACCCACCGAGCGAACTCGAGCCGGCCCAACAAGGTCCATATGCAACGGCTACGCTTCGGATGCTCGGTCATGACATCGGTCAGGGGTGGATGGGGAGTAGCTACCATCTTGCCATGCCTACAAGGAGCACAAACCAAATCCTTCTCAAGCTTCAACCTCGGCAATCCTCGGACAAGGTCAAGACCACTCAAGCGGGAAACCAAATCAAAGCTCAAGTGTCCCAACCGCCTATGCCATTTCCACAAATCAGAAGAAGGACCGGCCATCAAACGGCGCGAGCGAGGACCCAAAGAACGAGAGAAATCAGCCCTGAAAATCTGACCCTCGGGGATGATCATACAGACAAGATCACCTCGAGAATCAAGCAAACGAGACTCACCAGACTTGAAATGCACCTCAAAATCCTCATCAAGCAACTGAGAAACCGAAAGCAAATTGAAACCCAAAGACTTCACAAGAGCCACTATCTTCAACGTTACCTTGTCACTCACATGCACAACACCCTCGGACAGCACCCTTCCTCGTCCATTGTCCCCAAATGTGATGTACTGCTTTTCCTTCACATCGGGGTGAGGTGGAGAACCACTTCTTATCTCCGGTCATGTGTCGAGAACATCCGAGTCGATCAACCAAATGTTCTCCAAGCCTCCCCGCCCGTAGTCGAAACAAGAACGAGAGTGAGCTAATGACTCGACAACGGGGTTAGCACAAAGAAAGTTAAACCAAGTGTCGAGCCATCGCTTAAAAGAGGGGTTAGCAAACATCATTCCCTTGCCACCAAACTTCCCATGTCCCATGGGAGGAGTACGAGCACCACGAGGGGGAAAACGTGGTCCGTAGTTCCTCTCGGAACCCAAAGCCGCGATCATCTCCCCTAAACCCGTATTGAGGACGAGTAGGGGGATGTCCAAGAAAGCCACCACGAGCCCGACCAAACCTCTCACCAAGCACGCACACCATCATCTCTCCTCTCAAACCTCGCACCACCACCTCTGCGTGGAAACCTCGCCAACACTCCTCACACTTCCCACACCCCGTGGAAGTGGCACTCTAGGCTCGGGGAATACCATGAGGCCGGCGATACACTGGCCCGGTATGCTTGCTCCCTAGCAAGCCTCTCATCCCTCTTCCTCTTGTAGCAAAACTCGCAAGATGCCTCTCCTTGCCACAATACTCACACCGAAGGGGATGGGTTTTGGTTTTGGTTATGGCTTCTCTCTAGGCTTCTCACCCTTCTCACCCACAAACTTCACCAGTTTCTGGAAGTCATTTGTCTTAGGTGGGAATTTGGGTGGATCTTGGGTTGTGTCAAGCTTGTTGCAAAGGTGGTTGGGCTTTGGTGTGAAAGAGTTCTTGGGTGCTTTTGGAAGTGGGACTTGGATCTCTCCGATCACCTCAAAGTCGGGGTTAGACTCAACACACTTCTCATACACACTCTCCCCACTGTTCTCTCCCACTTTCTCACCCAACTTCTCAAAACCCAAACCACGACCATCAGCTCTCTTGAACTCCTCAATCATGATTTTCAATTGAGGTTCCCGCCCGTACAACCAACCCAACACCTTCCTCAAATAGTCATTCTCCTCATAGATGACATCCAAACGGGAAGTAAGTTCAAGATTGTGCAAAGTAACCTCATCACAGCTAGTGCATGCATTGACAACAGGAGATTTCAAAGATGCTTCCAAAGAACTAATGGTAGAACCAGCATCAACAAGCTTAGCATGCATAGTAGGACATGATTTGCAAGCACCAAGCAAAGTGGGTCTAGCCTTAAGCTCATCATATTCGATCCCTAAGAGCATCTAGTTTAGCCAAAGTGGAAGCATTCTTCTCATTAAGCAACTTGATCTCATTCAACCATGCATCACACTCAAGACACTCAACATCATCAGGAGTAGTAGGAGCAAGTTTCAAAGAGTCATTCTCAAGTTTCAATTCAAGCAATTTCGACTCTAGCTCTCCTACTTTCTCACTAGCATTCTCAAGTTGAGCCCTAAGATCTTTCCTCATCTTTTTGGCATCTCTTAGCACACTATCACGATTGTCAATCAAGCCATTCGACCTAGCGATCTCAAGCAAGCAAAGAGTCGGGGTCACGATTTACCTCATCCTCCGAGTCGAGTCGCTTTCTTCCTTCTCGCTCTTCTTGTCGCTTGAGCTATGGGCCATGCCACAAAAGCCCTCAAGCGCCACACGGCTCAACCCGCGGAGGTTCCGCTTGCACTCTTCTTGCCCTTGCGCCTCTCGGCATCTTCATCTTCGCCGCTTGAGCTCGGCGCTTGTCGCTTGAGCTTGAGTCGACGTCGCTCGCACCGGCCACCATTGCTCTTGCCTTGTTCTTCTTGTAGCCGCTCTTGCTCGGTCGCCGCTTGTCCTTGTCCTTGCTCTTGGACTTGTTGAAGTGCTTGCCCTTGGAGGAGTACTTGTCTTCACGCCTCGGTGTGCGCCTTGTACTCGTTCACCTTGTACTTGTTCTCCTCCGCTTCCGGCACTCGGCGTTGAAGTGGCCACGCTTGCCACACTTGTAGCACGTCCCTGAGCTCCACCTTGCATTCCTCCGACTCTCGTGTAGTCGTTCAAACCTTCTTGAGAGCAAGGCCGCTCCTCCTCGCCCAAAGACGTCAAACTCCTCATCCGGAATGGACATAAGAGAAGACAGGAAAAGCGTCGACGGGAAGGGTTAGATTTGCCCTTTGATCCGCCCACAAGAGCAAGACTATGGTCGGTCGAGCCCTCATGCTTGGATTGCAACTTGTTAACACCAAAATTTGGTAAGGAGTATGACATGTGGGACCGATTCGGAAAAGAGTCCGTCCGGTGGAAGGAAAGGTATCTTCGCAGAGATTTTCGGCGGGGAAGGATCCGCGGTCGGCTATCCGCTCCCGGTTCGGCAAAGGAACAAAGAGAGCTGATTTTGCGGGATTGGACGGTGACGTGGCTCGATCAGGAGAAGCGAATGGATGGACAGTGATCAAGTTTAGTTAGGCAATGAATCCATTCGCAATTGTAATCAGCAGGGTATAAATATGATCCCTGGATGTATGTAAAACAGACGTTCATTCCTCAATACACACCGGCCTTACGCCAAAACCCTAGAGTCCCTTGTCGTGTCGTCGAGTTCTTCGAGAGGACCAATCGATCCGTCGACCTCCGTGAGTACCGGCAACCTTGTATCATGTCTAGTATCATGCGGTGGATTTAGATCCGATGCAAGTAGTCTTGTTACCATGCTTCGTGTCATGCGGTAGATTCAAGCTTGGTTCAAGAGGGTTTCTTGTTAGATCATGAGCCATGCGGTAGGCTAAGATTTAGCTCGAAGCTAGTTATCGGCTCTATTGGATTTTGGCAAGATCCAAGTAGATTCATTAAGTTACCCCGTGTTATCATGAGTTTTGCTTTATGTTTTAATTCATGTAATACACTTTGCCCAATCTAGATGGGTTTGGATCGGCTCTTTTTCTTTTAAGATCTGTGCACGAGTGGGTCTCGTGTTTTGACGCGTGGATCTTGTGCTCTCCGATAGCCGAGACCGAATCGATCTAGGTTGTTACGTGTTGCGGGTTCAAGCTTGCTTTGTTAGTATAAATCTTGAAAGAGCCGGGTATCATGCGGTAGATGCGGGTTTTTGGGCTGCTTTGGAGCTAGTCATCCGGTGGATTAGATTTCCAATTCGCCTGATAGATTTATTCACGTGGTAATGTTTGTTCCTTCTTCATGGACCCCGAATCGGTTGTTCAGCCGCATTCGGTTATATCTTCACGAGTGGATCACGTGCGTTATTTATGCTTTAAAAGACGTATGCTTCTAGCTTTCCATATTTAGGTTGTATCATGCGGTGGATAGATCTATTTGTGGAAAGTGGTGCGCTCTTTCATGCAAGTTGTATCATGCGGTGGATAGATTTGCTGATGTCGCGCCCGACGGATCTTAAAGTGATTAGACATGCGGTAGACTAACGCTTTGGATCTATGCATGCTTATTTTAATACATGATCATGTTCGTGCTCTACTTTATTTAATGTTAATCTTCATGAGGATCGGTTATGGCTTGGCACATGCATCCATGTTCATTCAAAGATCGATCGTTGTCATGCTTACGTCATCCATTCGGCAATGTTCTTTTTCCCCTTCTTGGTTACCCGAATGGTCGTGGTTCTTTGACAGGTAGCTTCGCATAGCTACATGTCGCCTTGCTTGGCTTCTTAGCCGTAAATATGGAACTGCCGGTATCACCGTAGGTTCCAAATTTTGGTATTTAACCGTTTCATCTTTTGTTAATTTTCAGGAAAAATTGACTGGCACGTCACTTTCTCTCTGCGCGTGCGAAGCTAAGCTTTTCGGCTTGCTGTGTGATTGGCGCTGAGTGCACATTTTGCGTCAACACACTTTTTGGCACGCCCGGGGGACCTACGGCCCGAATTGGTTCAGGATGCCTGAGATCACAGACCTCCTGGATGTCAACATTGAGGACCTTTCTCCGGAGCAGCATCAGCAGCTCTTGGACGCCGTGAATCAGTTTCAACAAAAGTGTCTCATGTCATTCAAAAAGAATCGAAGCGGTGTACCATATCCGAAGAATGGCTCCGCAGTCTTGTTGCGGGAGAAACCGACGCTACGACCCAACAAGAAAAGGAAGAATGCGCGCGGATCTTCCAAGAGTCAATGGACGACGTGCTCACCAAGCACAATCAAGCTTTCCTTGGGTCGCTCCAACGGATGATGGTGGCCCTCTTTGGTCGGGCGCGGGGCGGGCGTTCGGAAAGGCGTACGCCGGAAAGAGCACCGTGGAGCCGGGCGAATCAAGCTCTCGCCCGCCACCACGGGGCCGGTGCGGCAGCCCCCTCCTCGAGCTCCGGAGCCAAACGTTCCAACCTCCTCCACGGGAGCCGGGGGGCGCCCGGTTCGGCCGTCGTTGCAAGCTTCGGGAAGTCAACCAATCCTCGCCGCCACCACAAAGCGGCACAAGTCGGCCGTGCAACGCCCGAATCCGTACCGGCCCACGTACGGAGACCTAGCGTTCGGCTCATTCGGGGCCCCACTCGACCCCCGGTCGAAGAATAGCTCCGTCCACCAAGCGGCTCCGAGAGGAATTTATACGGCGGTGGCTATCATGAAGTGGGGAATTACGGAGCGTTCGATGCCTTTCCGCACCTGCGGTACGCGCCGGCTACGGGCGCTCGGGGAGGAAGATGCCCTAGCACGCAAGATGGCCGAATTGATGCGGAATCGGTTCGGCCTCCAAGCCAAGGATGCGGGGCCCCACCTACGGGCCGCCGTTCCCGAATGGTACTATAACGTGCTCCCGCCACCAAGGGTGAAACCGCCGACGGAATTCACAAAGTTCTTGCGGGCGGGGACGAGACAAGCACGGTCGAGCATATCGCTCGTTATCTCATGCGGCTCGGGGAGTGTTCGGACCGAAGAGACGTTCGGGGTTCGCTACTTCCCCGCCTCGCCGACGGGTCCCGCTTTTCGGTGGTTCTCGTCCTTGCCGCCCGAATCCGTGGCCGGTGGAAAGATTTGGAGCGCAAATTCCACGCTCATTACTTCAGCGGCGGCGCCGAGAAGAAGTTGATTGATCTCGCCACCCTAAAGCAAAGGCATAGTGAAACACCGCCGGAGTTCCTCGAAGGTTCGGAGAAGTCAAGGGCATGTGCTTCTCATTGAACTTGCCGGACGATCGGCCTAGGCGATATGGCCGTCGCCGGGATGTTGCCACCGTGCGCGAAAAGTTATTTGGGATGGAGTTCGAGAACCCGGGCCATTGTCGCAAAAGTTATCCCCGATGAGCAATCGAGCATATGGCCTCAAGAAGGACCCCAAGTTTGGCAAGCAGCACGACGTCGCCGATATCTACAATCAATTCTTGGACAAAGCTGATTTGTTCGAGGATTCCGACGACGAATTGGAGATAGCTGCGGCGGAAATCATGTGGGGTAAAGAGCCTCTCACAATGAATCAGCGATGGGTCAGACAGACCAAAGGAACTTACGACTTCGACATCACAAAGGCTGACAAGTTGTTCGAGCTCTTGGTAAAAGAAGGCCGAATCAAGTCGCCCGAGGGGCATTCTATGCTTCTACCGATGGAGTCAAAGCTAAGCGTTACCGCGGCTTCCATGACAGGGACTCGCACTCCATCAACGATTGCGGGGTCTTCGGGATGAGGATCCGGAAGGCTATCCAGAAGGGCATCTCAAGTTCGACAACAAGATGAAGCCGGGATGGCCACCCCTTCCCGCTAGAACATGCTCGGCTTTTCTATCAATGCGATAACGCCGAAGAGAAAGGGAAAGTCAAGGTCCCGACCTCGGCCGAGGTCCAAGCAAGATGGATCGGTTGACCCGAAGCGCCGGTGACCATAGAGCAAGTACAGGCGACGCCCCCGCGTTCTCAAAAGCCACATTGAGATTGGGGAATCGTCCAAGCCTAAACCCAAGGTGACGTCACGCATTCTCCTCAACAAATGGCAGCGCCGGATGGAGAAGGAACGCTACCGAGAGCGTCGTCACGAGGAGGAGCAACGCAGGGCGAGGAGGAAGCGCGCGGATGGAATCGGGGAACAAAGCACGCGCGCGCGCGGAGGCGCGCCCACCGGGGGTGCGCCTTTTTCGGACACCGCCGGAATGAGGGTCCGAAACCGCCCACATTAAGGAACCGCCCCGAATGCGGCGACAGATATGTCGAATACAAGGGCGAGAAAGCGCAATCGCCGATCCGTCCATGAAAGACTTGGAAGGATCCACCCGAATGGGGATCGGCGACAAAAAATTGAAGTCATTGATCATCCCGAGAAGCGCCGAGCCGATCTCGGGTGGGCCGACCACGAGGAGGATGAAGATGTCTACGTCCGGCGTAAGGGGGCAATGGTGCCCACCGGTCCGCGCAAGAGCCAGAAGAGGCGGGTCCAACGCTTGAGGAACCGCGAGTTGAAACAAGCCGGGATCCAGACAAGACAGAAGTGGCGCCCCAAGGACCAGCCAGAAGGATCGAAGCGTCCGGCCCCTACGTGCATGGTATACTTCCTACCGAACGAGTTCATGGCTCCCGCTAACCAGGTGATGCAGGAGGAAGTTTCCTTCGACGACGAGCACGCCGAGGAGATGATGGCACAACTAGTGCTCGCCAAACAAAGCCGTGTTCGACAAGCCGGCCAAGAACCGCCACATGAGACCACCGTACTTGAGGGGGTACGTCAATGGCAAGCCATTGACCAAGATGTTCGTCGACGGCGGCGCGGCGAGTCACAACGTGATGCCGTACACCACCTTCGGGAAGCTTGGCATGACCCCGAGCGATCCGACACCAACAAGCATCATCCTAAACGACTTCGCGGGAACCCTTCGGACACCAAAGGATGTGCTCACGTGGACTTGATGATCGGGTCCAAGACGTCGCTCACCACCTTCTTCGTCATCGAAGGGAAGGGAGCCTACGCCCGCTCGCTTGGGCGGGACCGGATCCACGCCAAGCCGCTGCGTCCCATCCACCATGCATCAACACTGATCCGGTGGGTGGACGATGAAATCGAGGTCGTCCGGGCGGATGACTCCGTGAGCGTGGCTAACATGGAACCGGCCCTTCGGGGAGTACCAAGGCATCGATTGCTTCTCGGGAAGGATCGGGGAGAAGGTCCCGTTGAACCCGTCGGCGGTGACCGCCGGCCGATTCAAGCGGTCGGCTCTTACGGTAATTTTTGATGGAGAACCCCGTGGATGGCACCGATGGCAAGCCGGGACGAGGATTCATGTCGGCCGATAAGCCGGAGGAAGTTGACATTGGAAGCGGTGATAAGCCAAGGCCGACGTTCATCGGTGCAAATTTGCGGCCGGACTTCGGGGGGGAAACTAATTGAGCTTCTCAAAGAATATAAAGATTGCTTCGCCCGGGATTACTCGGAGATGCCCGGATTGGATCGATCCATCGTCGAGCACCGGTTGCCAATCAAGCCCGGTTTCAAGCCATATAAGCACCGCCCGGAAAATCTACAAGGATGAAGTATTGGCCGATGTGAAGAAGGAAATCGAAAGATTACTTGACGCAAACTTCGTTCGGCCCTGAGATATGCGGAGTGGATTTCTAACATCGTCCCCGTGTATAAGAAAAATGGAAAAATGAGAGTTTGCATAGACTTCGGGGACCTAAACAGAGCTACTCCCATGGATGGATACCCGATGCCTATTGCCGATTTGCCGATTGACGCCGCCGCCGGGCACAAGGTGATTAGCTTCATGGATGGCAATGCGAGGTACAATCGATCTTTATGGCAATAGAAGACATCTCGAAGACGGCCTTTAGATGTCCCGGCCATATAGGCCTGTTTGAATGGATCGTCATGACATTTGGTTTGAAAAATGCCGGTGCAACCTATCGGCGGGCCATGAATTACATCTTTCATGAGTTGATCGGCAAGACCGTGGAGATCTACATTGACGACGTGGTGATCAAGTCCTTAAGTCATGTCACCCATCCGGAAGATGTGAAGAAGACCTTGGAATGCACCGGAAGCATGGCTCGAAGATGAATCCAAACAAGTGTGCATTTGGGGTGTCACTGGAGAATTCTTGGGATTTTTGGTCCACGAAGGAGGAATCGAAGTTGGCAAAAAGAGCATGAAGGCCATTGATGAAGTCGTTCCTCCAACCAACCTCAAGGAGTTGCAATCACCGCTCGGCAAGATCAACTTTGTGAGAAGGTTCATCTCAAATTTATCACGAAGGTGTTGCCGTTCTCTCCGTTGCTAAAACTAAAGAAGGATCGAAGTTCACATGGGGCGACGAACAACAAAAGGCTTTCGAAGAAATCAAGCAAGTACATGAAGGAGCCGCCGGTCTTGGTTCCTCCTCACCGAACAAGCCTTTCAAGTTGTACGTGGCGGCCGATACCCAAACTATTGGATCGGCCCTTATTCAAGAATTCGAAGGGAAGGAGCGGGTAGTAGCCTATCTTAGCCGAAAACTACTTGATCCCGAAACCGGGTATTCGGCTATAGAAAGGTTATGTCTTTGCGTATACTACTCGTGTACAAAGTTTCGGCACTACTTGTTGAATGCCGAATGCACCGTGTACTCGAAGTTTGATGTGATAAAACATATGTTATCTATGCCAATTTTGAATGGTCGGGTTGGCAAATGGATTTTAGCTCTATCGAATTCGAGTTGAAGTTCGAATCGGCAAAAGCCATCAAAGGTCGGGTCATTGCCGATTTTATAACCGAACACCGTGACCCTTCGATTGATCTGCTTGAAATTACCCCATGGGCTCTATTCTTTGACGGGTCATCATGTGGCAAAGGTGGGGGAGTAGGGATTCTACTAATTTCTCCCAGAGGTGAGATGTTCGAATTTGCCATTCCTATACAACCCACCGTCACAAATAACTAGGCTGAGTACGAGGCGCTGCTTCGAGGGCTTCAATATTTGAGGGAAGCCGGGGCCGTTTCAGTTGAAATTTATGGAGATTCAGAGTTGGTCATCAAGCAATTGAACGGCCAGTACGAGTGCGAAGCGGGCGCCGAGGAGTTACTACGAGGAATGCGAGAGAAATCTTGAAGGGCTTTCCACCGGTAACCCTACAAAGACATTCCTAGAGAGCATAACGAGGAAGCAAACGGCCGGCTCGCAGCGCCTCCGGTTATAAAGAGAGTCAAGAAGCATTTCTTTGCAGAGGTGAGCGCACGGGGACGGATCTTACGAGAAGATGATTGGAGGAAAGAGATCGTTGAATATTTGAGAGATCCATCCCGAAAAGTCTCTAGGAAGCTCGAGTATAAGGCAATCAAGTTCGTTCTTCCGGATGACAATTTATTCTATAAGTCATTAGATGGAGTACTGCTACGATGCCCGGGTCCGTAAGAAGCCAAGAACATGATGAGCGAGGTGCACGATGGGATATGTGGAGCGCACCAATCGGCCTATCGCATGAAATGGGCTATTAGGCGGCCGGATGCTTTTGGCCGACGATATTAGAGGACTCGCTTTGAGTATTACAAGGGGTGTCAAGATTGCCAGAGGTTCGGGAATATTCAAAGAGTCCCTGCATCAGCATTAAATCCCATCATCAAGCCGTGGCCATTCAGGGGTTGGGGCATAGACCGATTGGCCAAATTAATCCACCATCTAGCAAGGGGCACAAGTTCGTGCTTTTGGCTACAGATTACTTCACCAAATGGGTTGAGGCAATCCCACTCAAAAAGGTGACGTCAGAAAACATGATCGAATTCGTTAAGGAACACATCATCTATCGATTTGGGATTCCTCAGACGATTACCACTGACCAAGGGGCACAATTCGTGTCATTGGAATTCGAGAGATTTTGCCGAAAGCATGGGAATCAAACCGTTTAATTCTTCTCCATACTATGCCCAAGCTAATGGTCAAGCGAGAGGCTTCTAACAAGATCATGATCAAGCTTGTACGAGAAGAAGATCGACCGGAAGCCGAGGAGATGGCATTCGGTACTCGGTGAAGCGCCGTGGGCTTACCGAATGGCCCCCCATGGAGCTACAAAGACTTCTCCTTACGAGTTGGTTTACGGGCATCACGCGATCCTCGCCCGGGAAATGCAATCGAGTCAAGGAGAGTAGTCTTTGCAAAACGATTTGAGCTCCAAGGATTACGGCGGCCTAATGATGGATGAGTTAGAAGATTTGCATATGATCCGCCTCGGGGCCCCGGAGAACATCGAGAAAAACAAGCCGCGGGTCGCCAAGTGCTATAACAAGAAAGTAAAAGTAAAGCAATTCACGGAGGGCGATCTAGTTTGGAAAGCGCTACCGCCGATTGGAACTAAATACGGTGAATTCGGCAAATGGTCCCCTAACCGGGAGGGGGCCTTTTCGTGTGGTCGAGTGCGTTCTCGGTAATGCATACATATTGAGAACTTTGCTAGGAGAGGAGTTTTCCGCCGCAATAAATGGAAGATATCCGAAGAAGTATTATCCTAGCATTGAAATCGATCGATGATTATACACATCGACACGAAGCGGCCGGCGCTCGAGGATGAGGCCGCCTTTAGAACAAAAATCCATGAACAAAAGAAAATGGCCGGTGCTCGATGCATTGCCCTTAGCCCAATACTACACTACAACCGGTTTCTTGCGGGATTACACATAGCAGCCACGAAGGTCAAGTCCCCTAAGGGAGGGAAGCGAAGGCGTGGAGAAAGAAGCGAAAGTATGATTCAATCTTTTCTTTACTTCTTCGGCCGTCGCGTCGCTCCCTCTTCGCTTGTTCCGGGACCACCGTGACGGCGACTTGGAACGCACGAGGATGACCACGATTGGCGGCCTCTACCAAGCTATCCCGGGCCGCCTTCAGGGTTGTCGTACCGTCGAAACATCCGGGGCAAAAGAATCAAGGTTAGGGGCAAGAGATCCGGATGCAAACATGAAGGGGGACGAAGCGTTTACCCCCTACTAGCGCTTCTAACGCCATACGACGCTCGCGTTCGGCTTGACGACGGACGGACATGTCCCCGAGGTCACGCTCCGGGTGCCGAGCACGGCGGCGCACTCGATGGATGACCTTTTGCTCGGGCGTGGCATCCTCCGCCTCGGGAGAAGAATCGGAGGAGATGTACTCGGGAACATCTTCGGTTCCGATGATTTCTTCAGAAGCAAATCAAGGCCGAAAGAGGCGAGAGGAAAACATGAAGCGCAAGATCAAGCGAAGGACAAGGAGCAGATCAAGAAAGAACTCACTTCCGAATCGTACGCTTCCTTGACGAGCCGCTCCCCTGAGGTTGTTTACCCTTGTCCATGGCGTTGGGGTTTTTTCTTCTAGCAGCAGAAGAAGAGACGAGAAGTGATGGAGGAGTGTGCGAGTGGATTTGCAGTACACCCCACGGGCTATTTTATTGACCAAGGGGGCGCATTGGGAGTGATGATCTGGCCAGTACACACTGTGGGAATACCAAGCGGCAGGGGTTTCCACCAAGTGCGAAGGGTTTCTTTTGAACAGTATTCGCGGATTGCCGAATTGGGATCCTTTGTGGATCTTGCGCCAAGGGACAGTTGTTTGCGAGCGTTCGGCTACGTACGGCTCCCGCATGCATTCGAAGAGGACAAGTTCACGAGATGCAAATGCGAGGGGAAATATCACGGAACAAATGCGCATTCCAAAAGTTCATCATATATTGCCGACATTTACACATCCCTAGTACAATCTAATCAAAGAGTCCGTTCAAGCCACGGAGCGGGGATGGGTAATTTCGGCAATGGCGTCGCCGTGGCCGTCGAGGCGCTCCGGGATGAGCTCGATCTCGTCGATATCCTCCGCGCGCCGCCCGGAAGCCACGCGGCCCGGTGGAATAGTCGACGTCCGTATGCGTCGCCATCGCAGCCTGTGCCCAAGGTGGTGCCCGCACGAACACCATGGACGGCCACCTCGTCAATGCGGCGCTCCACCGCGGCCGGGCGCTCCGCCGCGTGTCGCCGTGAGCGTTCACCTTCTCCGCCACCGCTCTACCGGTGCTTTTAACCGGTTGAGCTCGGCATCACGGCCGCACAAGACAAACAAGAAGGGGTTAGCACCAAAGGCCGGACTGAATCAAGAATCAGAACCATACCATCAATGGCTTCCAGCAGCTGTTTCCGCTGGTCCTCCCACTCTAGTTCGGCCACGCCCGCTTTTTTGGAGACGGCCTCCAGCTCAAGACGAGACGCCTCTAGCTCCTCCTTGAAGCGAATAGCGTCTGCTTCCCCGTACGGCACCGGGGAGTGGCCATCGGACTCCGAAGAGTCATCAGGGAGGGGCTGATTGGCCGGCGCGCGGGGCGAATTCCACTGAATCAAACTGAAAGGGGGAGATGATTGTCAAGGAAGATCAAAAGGAAGATCGACAAGGAGAAATTGACGATCATTACCGCCTGCGCGCATTAGCGCTGCTTCCCTCAGCCTCGTCGGAGGCGCGGCGGCGGTTGAGGCGACGCACCATTGCGGTTTGGGGATGTGCACTCGTTTGCAAGAAGGCCGAGATTGGCAAAGATTCGAGAGCTAGAAGGCCCGGTGGAGAGCTAGGGGCACCTACGGCAACATTTATAGGCCTCGGGCGGGGTAATTGTGGCTTCGAATCGTGGGTCGTGGATCGTGGCGCACGTCCCAATAAAATCGGAAGGCGGAGAGATTTCCTTGACCAACCCCCGCCGGTGGGTCGTTTGGAGTTCTAAGCCGAAACGCGTGTGGGTCGATGGTTTCGGCTAAAGGAATTCAAGGTGTCGTTCGACGCTAGCGTTTCACTACCGGATGGGTCGTTCGGCATCACATCTCAAAGTACGCCAAGGAAAGGAAACAAATTGCAAAGGAAATATTACAAGAACGACCGATCCGGGTATACATCAATAAGAACATTCAAGCGTTAAGGAGTTTTGCAAGTGCGTGACGAACATTGGATACTATCAAGTGGGAGTTGTCCAAGATTTCCCCGATAGTCCTTTTGGGCATCGATAAGTCAATAAGCTCGCATCGCATCGCTTTACTCCGGTGACGACCGATTCTCGCCTCCGCTTCGGTCTTTGCTATTAATCCGGGAAGATCGGCTATTTTCTTCGGTCAATTTCCATCTCGCCGACGTGCTTTTCAATTCCGCCTCTAGAGCAACCTTTCCGGCGACTTTCGCATCGTAAGAAGCTTGCGGGTCAGCCCAAGGTATCCTTATGGCTTTTTGCTTGGGATTGTATCCCGTTCATGGCCTCGTTCGGCATCGGTTTTCTCCTTTTCAATGGCCGAACGGGAGCGCAATTTCCTCCAAGTGCGCCTCAAGGGAACATAAAAGGGCTCTAAGTCGTAGACGGACGACGAAAAGCTCGATGTCATCGGGGAGTTTGCGGCTAATGGGCTCAAACATCTCTTCAAAATGGCGAAGATCGTTGAGCCGATCCCGGATGTCTTTTTCTAGCCGTGCCGCAATTTCTTTGAGCTTGAGCAATACCTCGTCCGGCAACGGTTGGCTCACTTCTTTCATCACATCGGCACCGATGGGCTCTCTCGATGGCAAGCTCGATGATGACGGGGCGTGATCCCGAAAACAACACCGCCGAGATGAGAATGCTAGCATCAAGGTATCAAGATTAAGAGCGGAATCAAGTACCTCATGAATGGTATCTTGAGCGGGAGCAATCGCGGCAGACGGAGGAGGCGTCCCGAGTAGAGCCGAAACGTCCAAGTCGGGAGATGCTGGTGCACCGATCAGCGACTCGTGAGTTTTCGGGCCGGGGAAGAATTGGATCTTCCTCTGTTGGGTTGGCCGTTGCTGCTTGGCTGATGGGCGATGGCATCCTGGGAGAACTTGGTGGCTCCAGTTGAGTTGGGGGATTCATCTCTGGAGAGCGTACTGCTTCCGCAGAAGGTGATGAAGATGAAACCTCTACTGGGATGGGCAATTCAACCCTGGAAGGGCTCGCCTGTTGAACCACTGGGACATCTACAAGTGGTTCTCCAACAGTTTCTTCTGCAAATGTTCAATTGAAAGGATAAGTGCCAGTGTTCATCCTTGAGAAAGAATAGCAAAAAGTCATACCGATGAGTGGAGCATTGGCGAGTGCCGATTCCGAAGAATGTTGGGCTCGGTCCGAAATGCACGATGATATGATCCGTCAAGAACAGAGTGACCCAAGAATCGAGAAGGTAAAGGAGTTTACCTCAACCAAGTACTTTCTTGACGGTTCTCCTCCTTTTAGCGCTCGGAGGAGGGATCGATGTAGACCTTGCCTCCTATCAACAAAGCAAGGCTAGAGAGGCCGGGATCGGTGGTAGCATACCCGTCCATCGCTTGGCGCAGGTTGTAGATTTAAACCCCAACGCTGAAATTGGGCCTTCGGCATTATAAGTTATTACCCCGGCTCGGGGGCGGGAACCGTGTTCGTGGACGGAAGATGAAGGTCGGGACCATGAATAAAAGAAGGAAAAATCCGATCAAGGGGCTCGGTGTGTTACCTCCGAATTCGGCGAGAAAATCAGGCACCAGTTCTGCACAGAACACATGAACGGGTTCACTGAAGATGTGGTCGTGGAATTCTTGCCACCATGAGTTGAAGGTAGGGTGAGCTATGATTGCAGGCACAAAAGGACATGTGTAGACAGTGGGACTGCACACATAGTTGAAAACTCTGCTGCACTGCATCGATTCTTTGATTTCCTCCCTGGGCTTGAGGAATTCATGCAGAAACAATCTTGGGGGCAGCTGGCCACATCCAAGTTGCCTGGCCATTATGTTAGGCTGGTAGTACTCATAAGTGCGGCATTCTGCCTCCCTCCATTGAACTCGGCCGGTAATATACATGGGCGGATTATGATATTAAAGATTTCCGGGAATCTCCCATCTTGATAGCCGGGCTCAAAGGAGAACTCGACAGAAAGGTCGAGTGTCATAGCCTATATAGGGAAGCCAAAGAGGATTGGGGAAGCCTTTGAAGAACAACTCGAAGAGTTGGGTGATGTCCGTCGAACGATAACGATTGAAGTCGCTTCTCCATAGCTTTGGCACCCTCGGTGACTTGAAGCTCTCCTTCGGGGGATTGGACCGGGGGAAGAACCTAGAGCTCAAGTCGACGCCTACGATCCGGTGCATGTGAAGTGCGGCCAAATCCGAACAAACCACCAAGGGCCATTGACGCACGTTATCCTCCCGGCCGGTATACATTTGGGTAAGCGTCGATGAAGCATATGGTATACACCGCCCAAGAGGAATTTTCCCGCAGGAAGGCGGTTGCCGGCGGCGATGGATCGCCATTGCGATATGATTCGGAGTGGGTTCATTGGCCTTGCCACGAGAAGACAAACCGCATAACCACATGTTCAAGAAGGCTCGTATTCAACTTCGCCAAGGGGATTGTCTCTCATATGTTTCAAAATATAATTCTTGTAGCCATTCCCCGGCTTTACCCCCGTTTGGCGCGAGGAGTTCTTGAAATTCCAAGGCCGAACAGGACCGGTAGGATGTCAAGGCCGGTGATCATGTACACATCGGCCAAAGTTGGAGACATTGGGCCATGCCCAAAAAGGAAGGCGTTGACGCCATTAGACCGAAGTGGCACGCGGCTATCGAAGATCTTCATTCTTGGGCGTCTCGGCTACGGATAACTCCAAACATTGAGCAATGCGGAGAGTATCCGCATTGGTCAATCCGCTCTTATCCGCAAGAATCCTACGATACCAAGTCTTCCGACCGCGATTGGGGGCAAAGGCCGGTTCTTGAACGCATCTTGCCACCGAGGAGGTGGAGATAAAGCCGCCTTAAAAGGGATTCTCCGAGATTCGAGCGGCAATAAAATCTCGAGGGTCGGGATTCCCTTCGGGACCAAGATAATAAGATTGCGAATTGGCCTCAATAGGGATCGAAGGGCGAGAGACGGTTCGGAAGAGAGCGGAAGAAGAAAATCTCGGGTAAAATTGAAAACCTAATGCCGAACAAAGGTTTGGAGGGATGAATTTACCCGAGCGCCTTGGTTCGAGCCGCCATTGGAGATTCGAGCTCGGAACGGAGGAGATCTAGGGTTGGATCCGAACGAAGAAGCGGCGGATTGCGAAGAACGGTGTTGACGGGTTTGGCTCAAGGATTTGCGGCTGGAGTCAATTGTGGAACAAAATTACTTTTATCCCACAATTGAAGGGGCATGTGTTAACACCAAAATTTGGTAAGGAGTATGACATGTGGGACCGATTCGGAAAAGAGTCCGTCTGGTGGAAGGAAAGGTATCTTCAGAGATTTTCGGCAGAAGGATCCGCGGTCGGCTATCTGCTCCAGTTCGGCAAAGGAACAAAGAGAGCTGATTTTGCGGGATTGGACGGTGACGTGGCTCGATCGGGGAGAAGCGAATGGATGGACGAGTGATCAAGTTTAGTTAGGCAATGAATCCATTCGCAATTGTAATCGCAGGGTATAAATATGATCCCTGGATGTATGTAAAACGGACGTTCATTCCTCAATACACACCGGCCTTACGCCAAAACCCTAGAGTCCCTTGTCGTGTCGTCGAGTTCTTCGAGAGGACCAATCGATCCGTCGACCTCCGTGAGTACCGGCAACCTTGTATCATGTCTAGTATCATGCGGTGGATTTAGATCCGATGCAAGTAGTCTTGTTACCATGCTTCGTGTCATGCGGTAGATTCAAGCTTGGTTCAAGAGGGTTTCTTGTTAGATCATGAGCCATGCGGTAGGCTAAGATTTAGCTCGAAGCTAGTTATCGGCTCTATTGGATTTTGGCAAGATCCAAGAGATTCATTAAGTTACCCTGTGTTATCATGAGTTTTGCTTTATGTTTTAATTCATGTAATACACTTTGCCCAATCTAGATGGGTTTGGATCGGCTCTTTTTCTTTTAAGATCTGTGCACGAGTGGGTCTCGTGTTTTGACGCGTGGATCTTGTGCTCTCCGATAGCCGAGACCGAATCGATCTAGGTTGTTACGTGTTGCGGGTTCAAGCTTGCTTTGTTAGTATAAATCTTGAAAGAGCCGGGTATCATGCGGTAGATGCGAGTTTTTGGGCTGCTTTGGAGCTAGTCATCCGGTGGATTAGATTTCCAATTCAGCTCGATAGATTTATTCACGTGGTAATGTTTGTTCCTTCTTCATGGACCCCGAATCGGTTGTTCACCGCATTCGGTTATATCTTCACGAGTGGATCACGTGCGTTATTTATGCTTTAAAAGACGTATGCTTCTAGCTTTCCATATTTAGGTTGTATCATGCGGTGGATAGATCTATTTGTGGAAAGTGGTGCGCTCTTTCATGCAAGTTGTATCATGCGGTGGATAGATTTGCCGATGTCGCGCCCGACGGATCTTAAAGTGATTAGACATGCGGTAGACTAACGCTTTGGATCTATGCATGCTTATTTTAATACATGATCATGTTCGTGCTCTACTTTATTTAATGTTAATCTTCATGAGGATCGGTTATGGCTTGGCACATGCATCCATGTTCATTCAAAGATCGATCGTTGTCATGCTTACGTCATCCATTCGGCAATGTTCTTTTTCCCCTTCTTGGTTACCCGAATGGTCGTGGTTCTTTGACGGTGTAGCTTCGCATAGCTACATGTCGCCTTGCTTGGCTTCTTAGCCGTAAATATGGAACCGCCCGGTATCACCCGTAGGTTCCAAATTTTGGTATTTAACCGTTTCATCTTTTGTTAATTTTCGGGAAAAATTGATCGGCACGTCACTTTCTCTCTCGCGCGTGCGAAGCTAAGCTTTTCGGCTTGCCGTGTGATTGGCGCTGAGTGCACATTTTGCGTCAACACAACTTCCTTCAACCTCGGCCCGACTTGAGCTTAGAAAAGAGGTCATCCAACTCAATAGTCAAATAATGCCCGGACTCCTTGATGGCCTCAACCTTAGCACCCCAAACATTTGGGTCCAAGACATGCAAGAGCTTCAAAGCCCGATCATGCTCGGTGTAAGGAAAATCCTCAACATTAGCTTTCATGTTGTTCACGATGGCGGTGAACCTCCGAAACATCGCATCAATGTCCTCACCGGAAGAGGAGTGAAGTTCTCATATTGCATCCGGTAAGAGACAAAGAGGCGAGCCTTCACATGGTTATCACCACCGTGAGCAACCAACAACTTCTCCCAAATTTGCCAAGCAAGATTCAAATGGCGAACACGCTCAAACTCGAGATCACACAAGCTTCGGACCAAGTGATCAACGGCTTTTGCATTAGCCTCATACTTGGCCTTAGCACCGGCATCGGTCACCATAAGAGTATGGATGTTGACCGGAATAGCATAGGTCTTGTCAAGCACAATGAAATCCAACGGCCTTCCCACGAAGAAAGATCATCATTCGGGCCGCCCACTTGTGGTAACCCTTTCCATCGAAGTGCGGCGGACCACCCCGCTCAACGTACGCCATCTTAGGATTCGAGACTTGTCAAAGTCGCAAAGAATCCGGCACCAAGCTCGATACCAATTGAAGGATCAGATGGCGACTAGAGAGGGGGGGGGGGAGTGAATAGGAGCCGGTAAAAATTCTTCCAAAAGAACCCGCCTATGCCCTAGTCAAATCCCGATCACACACGAGCGATGGATCGAATCACACACCAATCGCCAAGACAACGAGGTTATGGATCAACCTCTAGCCTTAGGAACGATTCCTTGAAGCACACGCGGAAGCACGAAAGAAGAAGGAGAGGAATCGAACCAAGAAGCAAAGCGCGCAGCCTCTGGCGGACCGTCCGGCCAGACAGGGCGGACCGTCCGGCCAAACAGGGCGGACCGTCCGCGATGAGCCGCGCGAGACCGTCCCGACGAGGGGACCGCGGACCGTCCGCCCCTTGCCGCGGACCGTCCGGCTTGAGCCGCGGACCGTCCGTTAAAAACAAACGAACCAACGAGGGACGCACCCGCACCACGGACCGTCCGCGGGGAGCACGCGGACTGTCCGCCAGCACCCGCGCGACCGTCCGCCCTCTGCTGCGAACCGTCCGAAACTCCGTCCAACTGAAAACCAAAATCGTGACGGATCGAAACGAAAGGCGAGCAAGAACACGAAGAACACGGGACGAACCCTAGCGGCGCGGACCGTCCGCCAGGTGCGGACAGAGCTGAAAACGCCCGACCCCGAAAGTCAACTCCCCCAAATCATCATCGGATTTCCCAAACGATTGAACCCGTAGAGACAAGGGTTTGGGGACTTGAAAAGCGTCACACAAGGATGCTATAGCCCAAAAATCTTGCCTCCTAACTCCCTAAATCACCGGGAATCGCGAATCCTTTGAGCACCACCAAAAACTTGAGCACCGAACGAAAAACTTCGAATCGAAGTGGTTTCCGCGTTTGAGGGCACAAGATCAATCACAAAGATGCACGAGACATCTATCCATGTTTTCCTCAAAGAAATCCGGGGAGAAACCCACTCAAATCCGCGGAAACGAACCGGGAACAAAGGCACGAAAACAAGCACAAAAAGACCACGAGAAACACAACTCTGAATCTTCTATACAAACCAGGAAAGATTCACAAGGTATAGCATGCCGCCCTAGTATCCATCCCTCTCAACAAATCTCTCATGAAGCTCTCATGCTAGCCTAGAGAAAATGGAAGAAAAATAGCTACAAAATTGAGAAATGGGAGGGAGGAAATGAAACCCTAAGTCGCGGAGAGAGAGAGAGCCATCCACACACACTCATGGCTTATATATCGAGTCCCGCCGGAGTGGTAAATGACTCGACTACCCCTAACTTAACTACTGGCGATACAACCCACGTAGGGGCATTTAGGTAATGTTTGTGGGTCTTGCCATCGGACGGCTACGCCTTTGCCGCACCCCGCGTCCTCACGACGCAAGCCATGCGATCCCGCCGCGTGTCCTCCGCCTCGAAGCCTCCCGACACGCCCGGATCCCGTCTCCATCGTGTTGGGCTCTCGGACTTGGTTTTGAGGCCCAAACCAAGAAACCGTCCGCCGATGGTTTTGTGAGCAAACCACCGAACCCCGCGTGCCCGGCCTCGGCCTCCCGCCAAACCACTTGACTCGACCGCCGCCACCGTGCACCGGCTCGTCCGTCCATGACTTCGTCTTGCTCGTGTCGCCACCATGTGGCCCGCACCCGGGCCCCGTTGTCCACCGGGTCCCTCGAACCGAGCCTACTTGTCTCTCCATCTCCCGAGGCCCCTCAAGGCCGAAGACCTTTCGCGCCCGTTCTTCACCCGCAACAACACGAACTAGGCCGCAGCCTACACCCGCGCACTAAGCCAAGAGTCGCTCCAACACCCGTTGTCAATCACTCATCACCGAGGAGCGGTCATCCATCGACCACCGGGACGCTCCCGGTCCTCACCTTTACATGGTTCACTTCTTTGCTCGATCACTCAACCTCGCTCCCGGAAGGATTTGGAACGTGAAGTTTCATGCTCATTATTTCATGGGCGTAATGAGAAGAAGCTAATTGATCTAACTACCCCGAGGTAGAGGAACAATGAAACACCAATGGAGTTCTTTAGGAGGTTCGGAGAGACCAAAAGCATGTGTTTCTTTTTGAACCTACCCGATGATCAATTGGTCGGTATGGTCTGTAGCAGGGGATGTTGGCGCTATTCGGGAAAAGCTATTCGGCATGGAGTTCGATAATCTTGGCCGGTTGTCGCACGATCGTCATTGATGAGCAACCAAGCTTATGCTTTAAGAAAGACTCCGGTGTTCGCCAAACACAATGATGTGGTCGACATTTATAATCAATTCCTCGAAAGGGCAGATCGGTGGAGAGGAATATGATGATGAAGAGGAAATAGCCGCAGCTGAAATATTGTGGGACAAAGAGCCATTAACAAGTGAATCAAAGGTGGGTCAAGCAAGCCAAAGGAACCTATGATTTCGACGTAACCAAGGCCGATAAGCTCTTTGAGTTCCTCGTGAAGGAAGGTCGAATCAAGTTGCCGGATGGGCATTCTAGGCTTCGGCCCGATGGGGTGAAAGAAAAGAGGTATTGTGGGTTTCACGACTCGAATTGTCACTCCATCAATGAGTGCGGGGGTCTTTAGGATGAGAATTCAAAAGTCTATCCAGGAAGGTCATCTAAAATTTGATAATAAGATGAAATTAGATGGCAATCCTTTCCCTCAAAATATGATTGGGTTCTCAGTCAACATGGTGACTGCTGAGGAGAAAGGAAAAGTGAAGGTTTTGACTTCAAAGCAAAGGCAAAACAAGATGGCTCGCCTTGACCTCGCTCGACAAGTAACATTTGAACAAGTCCACAAGGAAGTGCCTCGCATCCTGAAAAGTCAAATTGAAGTGGGCAAATCTTCCAAACCTAGGGTGACTTCGCGTATTCTCCTCAACAAGTGGCAGCGTCAGCAAGAAAAAGAACGCTACCAGAAACACAAGTACGGGGAAGAGAAACGAAGATACGAAGAAAAAATGCGCAGGAGGGAACAGGAAGAATGTGCACAAGAGCAAGAACGTGCACATTGGGGATGCGCTTTCTTTAGGCACTGCTGGAACGAAGGTTTGAAGCTCCCCACACTGAACAGTTGTCCTGAATGCAGTGACAAGTACACTGAATATAGGCAGGATACTGTCAACCGCCGATCCGTCCATGAAAGAATTGGAAGGATGCATCCTAATGACAGTCGGCGCATGAAAATAAATGAAATTAATGATCAACCAAGGAAAAGATATGCTGATCACAGGTGGGTTGATCATGAAGAAGAAGAAGATCGTGAATATATCCGGCGTAAGGGACAATGGTGCCCACTGGTTTGAGGAGAAGCCAAAAGAGAAGGGTTCGGCGCTTGAGGAATCGGGGGAGCCGGCAGCATGAATCAAGAGGAAACGGGTGTGGCGCCGAAAAGACAAGCCCGATGAATCCGGTGGTTCGGCTCCTACGTGCATGGTATGCTTCTTGCCGAATGAATTCATGGCTCCGCCTAATCAAATCGTGCGAGAAGAGGTGTCGCCGGACATTGATGAGGCCGAGCAATTCGGGCTAATGGCGCAGCTTAGTGTTGGCCAAGCGAGTGCTACTTTTGACAAGTCGGTCAAGAATCGGCACATGAGACCGCCGTACTTAAGAGGATATGTCAATGGGAAGCCACTAACCAAGATGTTTGTTGATGTTGGAGCGATTGTCAATGTGATGCCGTGCACTACATTCGTGAAGCTTGGCATGGGCCCTAGAGATTTGACGCCAACAAGCATAGTCTTGAATGATTTTGCCGGAAATCCTTCGGACACCAAGGGTCGTGTACATGTGGATCCGATGATAGGGTCTAAGATCTTGCTTACAACCTTCTTTGTCATTGAAGGCAAAGGAGCATATGGCTTGCTGCTTGGAAGGGACCGGATCCATGCAAATTGCCGCATTCCATCTACTATGCATCAACAACTTGTTCGATGGGTAGATGATGAAGTGGAAGTTGTCCAAGCGAGATGACTCGGTAAGCGTGGCTAATGTGGAACCAACCTTTCCGGGAGTATCAAGGTATAGATTGCTTCTCGGTGCAAGGACTCGGGGTGAAGTTCCTGTTGAACCGATCGGCGGTGATCAACGTACCGATTCAAGAAGTCGGCTCTTATAGTAATTTTTAATGGAGGATCCAATTGATGGAACTTATGGGAAGTTAGGATGGGGATTTATGTCGGCTGACAAACGGGAAGAAATAGACATTGGAGATGGTGACAAGCCAAGGCCGACATTTATCAGTGCTAACTTGGATTCAAGTTTCAGAGAAGAGTTGATTAAGCTACTAAAAGAATACAAAGATTGCTTCGCTTGGGAATATTCGGAGATACCGGTTTGGATCATTCCATTGTTGAGCATCGGTTGCCAATCAAGCCTGGTTTTAGATCCTACAAGCGACCTCCTCGGTAAAATCTACAAGGATGAAGTATTGGCCGACGTGAAAAAAGAAGTTGAGAGATTAATAGAAGCAAATTTCATTCGGCCATGTAGATATGCCGAGTGGATCTCTAACATTGTTCCCGTTTACAAGAAAATGAGGGTTTACATAGACTTTAGAGATCTAAACGGGGCTACACCTATGGATGGATATCCAATGCTTGTTGCCGACTTGTTGGTTGATGCCGCCGCTGGACATAAGGTTATTAGCTTCATGGATGGTAATGCATGGTACAATAAAATTTTTATGGCAACAGAAGATATATCAAAGACACCTTCGATGTCCCGGACATATAAGCCTGTTTGAGTGGATTGTCATGACATTTGGGTTGAAAAATGTCGGTGCAACTTATCAAAGAGCCATGAATTATATTTTTCATGAGTTGATCGGCAAAATTGTTGAGATATACATTGATAGTGCCGTGATCAAGTCTTTGGATCATGAATCACATTTGGATGATGTGAGGAAAACTCTAGAGTGCACTAGAAAGCATGGGCTTAAGATGAACCCGAACAAGTGTGCCTTTGGAGTTTCAAATTTGGAGAGTTCCCGGGATTTTTGGTGCATGAAGGAGGAATAGAAGTTGGCAAGAAAAGCATGAAAGCTATAGATGAAGTCGTTCCTCCAACCAATCTCAAGGAGTTGCAATCACTACTTGGCAAGATCAATTTGGTGAGAAGATTCATTTCAAATTTATCACAGAAGGTGTTGCCTTTCTCTCCACTATTGAAGATCAAGAAAGATCAGAAGTTTGTATGGGGTGATGAACAACAAAAGGCTTTCAATGAGATCAAGCAGTACATGAAGGAACCACCAGTTTTGGTACCTCCACAATTGAACAAGCCTTTCAAGTTGTACGTGGCGGCCGATACCCAAACTATTGGATCGGCCCTTATACAAGAATTTGAGGGAAAGAAAAGAGTAGTCGCATACCTTAGCCGAAAATTGCTTGATCCCGAAACAAGATATTCGGTACGCAGAGAAGCTTTGCTTGTGTGTTTATTACTCATGTACAAATTTTCAGCACTATTTGTTGAATGCCGAATGCGTTGTATATTCAAAATTTGATGTAATTAAACACATGTTGTCTATGCCAATTTTGAATGGAAGGATTGGTGAATGGATTTTAGCTTTGACTGAGTTTGAGTTGAAGTTCGAATCGGCAAAAGTCGTTAAAGGACGATTGTTGCCGATTTCATTACCGAACATCGTGACCTATCAATTAATTTACTTGAGATTACTCCTTGGGCTTTTTTCTTTGATGGATCCTCATGTGGCAAAGGTGGTGGAGTAGGAATTTTTTTAATTTCACCTAGAGGAGAGATGTTTGAATTTGCTATTCCTATCCAACCCATCGTCACAAATAATCAAGTCGAATATGAAGCATTGCTTAGAGGGCTTCAATATTTGGAAGAAGCAAAGGCTATTTCGTTGGTGTTTTAGACCGGCAACATACTAAGGGGAGTACCCGAAGTAGATGAATGTGGCCTCGCCGAGATCGGAAACTCGAAGGAAGAGACACGTGGCACACAATTTAGACAAAGTTCGGGCCGCGAGGTGCGTAATACCCTACGTCCCGTATGCCGCGTAGCTCGGGATTGATTGGGTACGATTACAAGATGATGCAATCTTACGCCGTGAGATGAGATGATGGAGAGAGGGGTCCCCGCCTCGCCTTATATAGTCCGGGAGGCGGGGGTTACAAGTCGGTTCGGGGAGAGAGTACTAGTCGAGTACGTCCGGGAGTCCTCTATACGGTGCGGGACATGTACGGCCTTCCTAACCGAGTACTTCTCCTCTATAGTCCTTGTGCTTCATGCCGGCGAGGTGCCGTGCGGGCAAGTCGGGTAGTCTCGGGGGCCCACCGAGTAGTCGGTCCCGGCACCTACCGAGGTAGTGGGCCCGGGGAGGTCCATACGACAAGCCCCCGAGTACTTTGTAGTCGAGAAGGATAGCTTCAAGTAGTCTTGACGGCCTTAACGAGTAGTCCTCAAGCGTCCCGAGTACTACAAGTCAAAAGTCCTCAAGAGTAGTCGAAGCATCCCGAGGCTGGAATGTACTCCACCGATGTTTGAATAATCCGAAGTCTTCTCGAGTAGTCCCAAGCGTCCTTGAGTGTCGCCCTTGAAGGTCTTCAACAATGCCCGTGTTGTCTTGAAGCCGAAACCGATATGGAAGTGTGATTTGCAAAATCGCATTCCATATGGAGTAGCCCCCGAGCCTTAGGTTGAGTTGTAGACTCTGGCTGAGGGTCCATCTGAAGTTTTGGCAAGAATATCCCGAAAAATCCGGAGAAAAAACCGAAGGACATGTGGCACGGAGCCCCCGAGCCTTGAGTCGAATACTTCCTCTCGAATTGAAGGGTCATCTTGTAGAATGTGTCCTGAGATGCTCTTGAGTCTTGCCGCTTCCCGAGAAGTCGAGTTGGAGTAACCGAGCCCCCGAGGTGAGGCGCGTCGACTAGTAAAAGTTGAAAGGTCACGCGCGGTCGCTAGTCGGCCCGAGCGCGTACTTATGCATCCGGCCATTGAGGAGCCGCGTTGACTTATAAATAGAAGCCAAAGCCCTTAGGGTTTTTCACCCTACGCAAGTGCAGCCATTCCCCGACAGATCTAGCCGGGGAATCGCCACCGGTGCGCACCGCCGCCATTGAGTAGAGCGTAGATCCAAGTGCGCGCACCGTAGGAAGCCACCACCGCAGCCCCCGAGCGAATGCGCGTGAAGACACCGTGCACCCGGGAGGATGAAGCCGTCTTCATCGAAGACCACGAAGGCCGCCGGCGGGAAGAAGAGGGCTCGTGAAGAGGCCGCCGGATCCGCCGCGGGGACGCCGCCGGTGTCTCCGCCGCGGCCGCATCCGAACCGCGAGTGGAAGAAATCCAAAGCGAAGACCGAAGACCCGCCGGCCCTTCTCAACAAGTGGGTTCCGCGGGGAGAAGGAGGTGGATATGTGGAGAGCCGTCGCCGGGGATCCGTACCCCATGGAGAAGAACCTAGACGAGATCCCGATGTTCGCCGGTTCGCGAGTGCGGACTGTCTCTCCCGGCGAGCGACTTCTTCAAGGGGTCTGGCCGGGGTACTACGGCATCGAGTACCTCAACCTCAACGCCAACGGTATCTTCCACACCGTCGTCTTCGTACATTTTTGCGAAGCTTTCCCGGGGATCAAGCCCCATTGGATCTTGTTTCGGAAGTTCTTCCGGTGAAGCCGCAACCCGGCGCCAAGAATCCCCGAGTAGTCGGAGGAGCGAGGGATTCGGATGAGAGAGGATGCCGCCGAGCAGTACCTCTCCTATAAGTTGATAGATTCCAATCAAGATTGGAAGTCCAAGTGGTTCTCGTCACGAACTACCACCGGAGGCCGCCGAAGCCCGGCGGGAAGCAACACAAGCACCGTCCGTGGTGGAACTCGGAGCCGACGATGCAAGAAGGACTCCGGTGCCCGAGTTGTTGGCGAGGATCAAGGCGCCGAGAGAAGCCGGGCCGAGGTCCGAGCATGTGGCCTTCGGCTTCATGAAGCGGAGGGTGCGGCCGGCCGATGGCTCGCGACACCCCGGGGTACGAGTACACCGGTGACGACGACACGTCGCGGATGCCCGGAGGTGAAGTCGACGACGACATTGTTGATAGCCCGGCCCGGATCTTCAAAGATATCTTCGGCGTACACACCGTGCCCCGTACCGAGTTCTCCCGCCGCGCGCCCACCAAAAGAGGTTAGTAGCCGCATCCATAGTCGAGTACTCATTACGTAAGAGTTGTCGCACTGATGAGTTGTGCTTCTTGCAAGATGACTTGAAAAAGTTCGTCTCCGAGCCGCCATCGCCTCCTCGGTCGGTCGAGGTCCCGGAGGAAGGGGAAGACTAAGACCAAGGAGCGGCGTGAAGTTGGCGAAGGAGACGACACGGTTGTTGTGGAAGACACGTCCGATGAGGACGACGACGAGGAGACGTTGCGGGACCGCTTCCGGACCGCGGTCGAGGTTCAACCGTCCCGGCTTACCTCACATCCCTCTCGTTCGGGATCCACCGGCCTAGCCTATAGGCTAGTCCGCCCGCGCCACCGAGGAAGCCGCGCAATGTGGCCCGCAAGCGCGTGGCCAAAAAGTTGAAGGTCACCGAGACCACATCCCGAGAGGTAAGCCATCTTGAGGAAGGTAGTCCAAGATGCGATGTCTCGAGTTTGTGTGTTGATGATGAAGTTTCCTTGCTTGCGGGAGATGCCGCCTTCCGAGCCCGTTGACGGGCGACGAAGGCGTTCGGGACACGTGGGGAAGGCCGCCGAGGGTAGTCGCGGCCCCGGCCCCCCCACCGTAGAAGAGCTCTTGGCGCGGATGGAGCGCCCGGCCCCCTCGCTGCTCATGGGAGCACGGAGAACTCGCCGCCGCCGCTACTAAAGAGGCGGGCCGACCGCAGAGGCGCGAGGAGGAGGCGCCGCCGAGGCGGGAGCGGTCGACATCGCCGGTATCCTCGGCGCCCCAACCGTGACGGTAGTCCGTTTGAGCTTTTAAGTGTTGATTCTTCCCGAGTAGTACTTGATGTGGTAGTCGTACTTGATTGACAACCGGCTTGTGTACTCGCAAGAAATCGACGGACTTGTCCCTGGGAAGGGGGATGAACCCGCCGCGGCGGTGGCGGAAGAAGAAGCCGCGCCACCCGCCGAGGAGTCCGCTCCCCGCCCCTCGGGGCGGAGCCCGAGGCGCCGGCCGCCGAGGCTACGTTGCCCGAAGCCGGCGTCGTTGAAGGTGAGTACTCTCTCGGGTGCATTTAGCTCCGAAGAGTAGTCATAGTCGCCGTGTTTGAGCGATACACTTGTCTTCTTGTCAACGAGTGATGAGGCCGAGGGAAGCGAGATCCCGTCGGCGGTGCCTATTGAAAACGTGGCACCGGGAACTTAGGGAGGCCGTCATAGAAGCCCCCGAGCCGATGGAGGTGGCCGCCGGAGAAGCCACCGCGACGACCGGAGGGGAAGGGGACGACGCACCGCCGGAACCTCGCTGCGGAGGTGGTCTTCCGCTCGCCGGAGATCCAAGACGCGGAGCCCATCCGCTCGGCGCCGATGACCGAAGGCGCTACGAGTAGTCGTGGCGGGATCGAGTTGTTGGCGGACGATCTAGTCGACCCGGCAACGGTGACTCGACACCCGGAAGCGGTGCGCCAAGACGAGAGATGGATGAAGGTGAGCGGTCATAACCCTTGAGTAGTCAATCCTTTAGCGTTGAGTACCCATTTGATGTGTGTTGTCTGTGCAGGACGTCGCTGAGAGGTCCCGCCAGAAGTCGGAGATGCTTCAAGGGTACGGCGACGCGGTGCTTCGGGCCGAGACATTGGAGGAGCAACTCGTGAAGTCTCGGAAGCACGCTGCCGCCATGCAGTCAAAGCTGGACACTGCCTTCGCCAAGTACCACAATGATGTCCAAGAGATGCAGGCGAAGAGCGACGATCTGGTGCGGAAGAACAAGTCTCTCCGCAACAAGAACAAAGGTACACCGTTGTCTTGTTGTGTACTTATTGGAGGTCGAGAGGTAGTCTGACCCGCTGTGCCTTGTTGATTGCAGAGCTTGAGACTTGAGTAGATCAGCTGAAGGCTTCGGAAACTGATCTGAAGAACCTCTTCTATCGGGAGCAGGAGGCCCGCCAGGTACTGGAGTACGATTATAAGGAGCTTGCTTACGAGTGCGGCAAGCACATGGAGCGCCGTATTTCATCGGACCATGACCTCGTCAACTACTACAAATCCTTGCGAAGCCGAACGAGGATTGCGAGAAGCTGCGAGCCCGGCTCAAGGAACTTGAAGAAGCCGCGCTCCCCATCACGAGGCAGGTGGTGCCTCATGTTAACACCAAAAATTGGTATAGGAGAGAGGTGATTGGTGGGCCTAACTTGGTAACAAATCCCGTTCGGCGGAGGGAAGATTTTTTCGAAGATTCGGCGAGAGATGCTTGCGGTCGGCGGCTTGTTTCGGTTCGGCAAGAGGACTCGTTTGCGCCGATTTCATGGGATCGCATGGTGACGTGGCCCGAACGGAAGGAAGGGACGAATGGATAGGCATTCGCACTTGGGCATTAAATTAGGTATCAAATATTGTGCTCGTAGTGCACCCGGAGTCGTGCTAGGACAGGGTATAAATATGAACCCTGGATGTATGTAATTGTAATCGCACATTCTCATAACAAACCGGCTTTACGCCAAACCTTCGAGTCCTCTAGTCGTGTCGTCGAGTTCTTCGAGAGGGTTCATCGATCCGTCGACCTCCGTAAGTACCAAAGCAACCTTGTATCATGTCTAGTATCATGCGGTGGATTTAGATCGTGATGCAAGTAGTCTTGTTACCATGCTTAGTATCATGCGGTGGATTTAAGCTTGGTTCAAGAGGGTTTCTTGTTAGATCATGAGTCATGCGGTAGGCTAAGATCTAGCTTGGAGCTAGTTATCGGCTCTATTAGATTTGGCAAGATCTAATAGATTCATTAAGTTACCATGTGTTGCTTTGAGTTTTTACTTCATGTTTAAATTCATGTAACACTCCTTTGCCCAATTTAGATTGGTTTGAATTAGCTTTATCTTGTTTGGTGATCTTTACATTGCACGCTCGCATCTTTGCCTCAATAAGGCACGTGGATCACGTGTTCTCCAATAGCCAAAATCGAATCAATCTAAGTTGTCATGTGTTGTGGGTTCAAGTTTGTTAATCTTGTGTAAACCTTGACAGAACCGGGTATCATGCGGTAGATGCAGGTTTTTGGGTTGTTTTAGAGCTAATCATCCGATGGATTAGATTTCGATTCAATCTGATAGGTTTATCATCTTTAGCAATGTTTGTTCCTTCTCCACGGATCCCGATTCGACTGTTCGGCCGTATTCGATTATGCTTTCACGGGTAAAACGTGTTTACAAATTATGTTTTAAATAATGCATGCTTTTAGCTTTCCATATTTAGATTGTATCATGTGGTGGATAGATCTCTTTGTGGTTGGTGGTGTGATTTTAAACAAGTTGTATCATGCGGTGAATTAACTTGTTTGAAATCATGCTTGACGGGTTTCAAAGTATCTAGACATGCGGTAGACTAGTGCTTTGGGCCTATGCATGTTTGTTCATTACATATTTGTAATCATGGTTTACTTCATTTACTTTTTCCGTTATTTATCCTCGAGGATTGGTCATGATCTTGTGCACGGGCAACATTATTTGAATAAAGATCGATCTTTCGTCACGCTCACGTCATCTATTCGGCTATGTTCTGTTTTACGCTTTAAAGCTCCCGAATGGTTTTCAATCTGTTGACAGATAGCTTCTCGTAGCTATATGTCACTTTACATGGCTTTTAGCCACAAATATGGAACTGTCTGGTACCACCCGACAAGTTCCAAGCTTTGGCATCTAACTACGTTATCCTTTGTTAATTTCAGGAAAATTGATCGGCACGCTTTGGAATCTCGCTCGTGTGTTAAGCCGGCTTGTTCGGCTTGCTTGTGTGCTTGGCGCGGGGTGCGGATTTTGCGTCAACACACTTTTTGGAACGCCCGGTGGGACCCTTTGGTTGAATCAAGATGCCTGAAATCGGCGACGTCATGGATGTCACCATTGATGACCTATCTCCAGAACAACAAGCACAGCTGAAAGACGCTACTGACCAATTCCAGATGAAGTGCTTGATGTCGTTCGGCAAGAACAGAAGTGGCGTCCCATACCTTAAATCTGAAATGCCCAGGGTTCTGTTGCCGGGGGAGCCTGACACCACATCTTTTCAAGAGAAAGAAGAGGCTCTGAATGCTTTTCGGGAGACTGCAGAAGCTGTGTTGGGTAGGCATCATACGGCTTTCTTGAGCATGTTCAAGCAGATGATGATCGGCGTGTTCGGCCCGAGCATGAAAAAGGTGTTTAGTCGAGTATCCCCTCACACATATTCTGCGAAGTCGGAGAAACCGGTTCGCTGCAGCCAACGGGAGCTCAACCGCCACCGCAGAGCCGGCCGATCCGGCCTCCTCCACAAAGCATTGGGAGCCGGCCGATCCGGACTCCTCCACAAATCGTTGGGAGTCGGCCGATGCAACCTCCTCTACGAAGCATGGGGGGTCGGCCCGGTCCGGCCACCTCTACAAAAAGGTCAACCGAGTTCAACGGCCCGAACCCGTATCGGCCTACATATGGGGACATGGCGTTCGGTTCGACCGGAATGCCGCCTAACTCCACTTACAAGATAGCCCCGGCTAGTAACGAAGTTGCGAGAAAAATATGTATGGTGGGGGATATCATGAGGTCATGGATTTGGTGCTATAGATGCTCTCCCAAATCCCGGGTACGGTACGGTTGCGGGAATACAAGACGATGATATTCTGGTGCAGAAAATGGCCGATCTGATGCAAAATCAATTCGGCCTCAAACCTAAAATGCAAGGACCAGCTTATACACCTCCCTTCCTAGAGTGGTACTACAGGGTGATCTTGCCACCAAGGGTGAAGCCTCCTACGGAGTTTACAAAGTTCTCTCGGGCGAGGATGATACAAGCACCGTAGAGCATATTGCTCGATATCTAATGCGGCTTGGAGAAGCTTCGGTCGATGAGGCGTTCGAGTTAGATATTTCCCTCTTTCATTGACGGGCTCAAGCATTCCAATAGTTTACTTCTTTGCCCCCTCGGTCCGTAGGCACATGGAGGGATCTAGAACAAAAGTTCCATGCCCATTACTTTAGTGGTAGCACAGAGAAGAAGCTGATCGATCCGGCTACCTTGAAACGAGAGGCACAATGAGACGCTACTGGAATTCCTCAGAAGATTCAGGGAAGTCAAGGGCATGTGCTTCTCTTTGACCCTGCGGATGATCGGTGGGCGATATGGCTGTTGCAGGGATGTTGCCAGCTATTCGGGAGAAGTTGTTTGGCATGGAATTTGACAACCTTGGTCGGTTGTCTCAGAAGCTGTCATTGATGAGTAATCAAAGCCTACGGGTTCAAGAAGGATACCGGATTTGACAAGCACCATGACATAGCCGATATCTACAACCTGTTCCTTGAGAAGGCCGACCGGGTGGAAGATTTTGATGATGACGAGGAAGTGGCCGCCGCCGAGATTATGTGGGGAAAGGAGCCCTTTACCGTGAACCGGCGGTGGATAAAACAAACCAAGGGCACATATGACTTTGATGTCACCAAGGCCGACAAGCTCTTTGAGTTCTTGGTAAAAGAAGGCTGAATCAAGTTGCACGAAGGGCATTCCATGCTTCGGCCCGATGGAGTTAAAGAGAAACATTACCGTGGCTTTCATGATAGAAACTCTCACTCCATCAATGATTGCAGGGTCTTCAGGATGAGGATCCAAAACGCTATCAAGGAGGGGCATTTGAAATTTGACAACAAGATGAAGCTGGATGGCCACCCTTTCCCCCAAAACATGGTTGGCTTTTCTGTCAATATGGTGACTGCTGAGGAGAAGGGGAAAGTGAAGGTCCTGACTTAAGCTAGAGCAAAACAGGATGGATCAGTGGATCCCACATGGCAAGTGACGGTGGAGCAAGTCCACAGGGAAGCCCCTCGCGTCCTCAAGAGCCAGGTTGAAGTTGGGGTATCATCCAGGACCAAGCCCAGGGTTACCACACGCATTCTCCTCAACAAATGACAGCGTCAACAGGAAAAGGAACGCTACCAGAAGCAAAAATATGAAGAGGAGAGGCGCAGGTTTGAAGAAGAGGCGCGTAGGAAAGAACTAGAAGAGTACGCGCGGGAGCAAGAGCGTGCACACTGGGGATGCGCATTCTTTAGGCATTGCTGGAATGAAGGCTTGAAGCTCCCCACATTGAAGAATTGCCGGAGTGCGGTGATAAGTACTGCGAATATACGGGCGAGAAACTGTCAATCGCCGATCCGTCCATGAGAGAATTGGAAGGATGCATCCTAATGACGGTCGGCGTCTAAAAATAAATGAGGTCATTGATCACCTAAGGAAAAGGCAAGCTGACCAGAGATGGGCTGATCAAGAAGAAGAGGAACACGCGTACATCTGGCAAGAAGGACAGTGGTGCCCGCCTGGCTTGAGGAAAAGCCAAAAGAGAAGGGTTCAACGTTTGAGGAACCGGGAATTGAAGCAGGCGGGGAAAAAGAGAAAGCGAGTGTGGCGCCCAAAAGACAAGCCTGAAGGATCGGGTCGTTCGGCTCCAGCGTGCATGGTATACTTTTTGCCGAATGTGTTTATGGCTCCCGCTAACCAAGTTGTGCAAGAGGAAACGTTTCCAGATACCAATGAGGAAGAACAGCTTGGGGGACTAATGGCGCAACTGGTATTGGCTAAGTAGGCAACCTTTGACAAACCGGCCAAGAATCGACACATCGGGTCGTTGCATTTGAAGGGGTACATCAATGGCAAGCCATTGACCAAGATGTTTGTTGATGGCGGAGCTGCGGTCAACGTGATGCAGTACACTACCTTCAAGAAGCTTGGCATGGGTCCCGGAGACTTGACGCCAACGTGGACTTGATGATCGGGTCCAAAACTTTGCTCACAACCTTCTTTGTCATTGAAGGCAAAGGAGCCTATAGCTTGTTGCTTGGGCGGGATTAGATCCATGCCAATTGCCGCATCCCATCTACCATGCATCAACGGCTCGTTCGGTGGGTAGATGACGATATTGAAGTGGTCCAAGGAGATGATTCGGTGAGCGTGGCAAACGTCGAACCGGCTTTGCGGGAATATCAAGGCATCGATTGTTTCTCGGGAAAAGAGGCGGGGTGAAGGTCCTGTTGAACCCGTCGGCGGTGATCAAGCGACCGATTCAAGCGATCGGCTCTTATAGTAATTTTTAAATGAATAATTCGAGTTGATGGAACCGATGGAAAGTTAGGGCGAGGATTCATGTCGGCCGACAAAGTAGAGGAAATTGATATTGGAAATGGTGACAAGCTAAGGCCGACATTTATCGGTGCTAACTTGGAGTCGGGTTTCGAGAGAGGAGCTAATCAAATTGTTAAAAGAATATAAAGATTGCTTCGCTTGGGATTATTCGGAGATGCCTGGTTTGGATCGTTCTATTGTTCAGCATCGGTTGCCGATCAAGCCTGGTTTTAGACGTTATAAGCAACCTCCCTGAAAAATCTACAAAGATGAAGCATTGGCCGATGTGAAAAAGGAAGTTGAGAGATTACTTGATGCAAACTTCGTTCGGCCATGCAGATATGCGGAGTGGATCTCTAACATCGTCCCTGTCTACAAGAAAAATGGGAAGATGAGGGTTTGCATAGATTTCAGAGATTTAAACAGAGCTACTCCTATGGATGGATACCCAATACCTGTCGCTGATTTATTGGTTGATGCTATTGCTGGACATAAGGTTATCAGTTTTATGGATGGTAATGCGGGGTACAACCGGATATTTATGGCAATAGAAGACATATCGAAGACATCCTTCAGATGTCCTGGTCATATAGGCTTGTTTGAGTGGATAGTCATGACATTTGGGTTGAAAAATGCCGGTGCAACTTATCAACGAGCCATGAATTATATCTTTCATGAGTTGATCGGCAAAATTGTTGAAATTTATATCGATGATGTCGTGGTCAAATCTTTGAATCATGACTCACACTTAGAAGATGTAAAGAGAACTCTGGAGTGCACCCGAAAACATGGATTGAAGATGAATCCAAACAAGTGTGCCTTTGGAGTATCAACTGGAGAATTCTTGGGATTTCTAGTACATGAAGGGGGGATTGAAGTTGGCAAGAAAAGCATGAGGGCTATCGATGAAGTTGTTCCTCCATCCAATCTCAAGGAGTTGCAATCATCGCTTGGCAAGATCAATTTTGTGAGAAGGTTCATTTCAAATTTGTCACAAAAGGTTTTACCCTTTTCTCCGTTGTTGAAGCTCAAGAAGGACCAAAAATTTGTGTGGGGGTGACGAACAACAAAAGGCTTTTGATGAGATCAAGCGGTACATGAAGGAACCACCAGTGCTGGTGCCTCCGCAGTTGAACAAGCCTTTCAAGTTGTACGTGGCGGCCGATACCCAAACCATTGGATCGGCCCTTATACAAGAGTTGAAGGAAAAGAGCGGGTAGTAGCGTACCTTAGCCGAAAATTACTTGATCCTGAGACCAGGTATTCGGCTGTAGAGAAGCTGTGCTTATGTGTGTACTACTCGTGTACAAAGTTTCGGCACTACCTGTTGAATGCCGAATGCGTTGTATATTCGAAGTTTGATGTAATAAAACATATGTTATCTATGCCAATTTTGAATGGAAGGATTGGCAAGTGGATTTTGGCCTTATCTGAGTTTGAGTTGAAGTTCGAATCGGCAAAAACTATAAAAGGTCAGATTATTGCCAATTTCATTACTGAGCATCGTGATCCATCAATCAATTTGCTTGAAATTACCCCGTGGCCTTTGCTCTTTGATGGATCCTCATGTGGTAAAGGTGGAGGAATAGGGATTTTATTGATTTCACCCAAAGGTGAGATGTTTGAGTTTGACATCCCTATTCAGCCTACTGTCACGAATAATCAAGCTGAGTGCGAGGCGTTACTTAGAGGGCTTCAGTACCTAAGAGAAGCGGGGCCACTTCGGTTGAAATTTATGGAGATTCAGAGTTGGTTATAAAGCAATTGAACGACCAATATGAGTGTAAAAGTCATGCCCTGAGGAATTACTATGAGGAATGCAGGGAGATCTTAAAGAGTTTTCAGTTAGTAATTCTACAGCATATTCCTAGAGAGCACAATGAAGAGGCAAACTGATTAGCTCAGAGTGCTTCAGGTTACAGGGAAAATCAAGAAGCGTTTGCCATGGAGGTATATTCTTTCGGGAGCGATCTAGCTGAGGATGATTGGAGAAAGGAGATTGTTGATTATCTGGTGGATCCATCCTGAAAAGTTTCTAGGAAGCTCAGGTATAAAGCTATAAAATTCGTTCTTCTGGATGGAAGTCTATTTTACAAATCATTGGATGGGGTGTTGCTGCAATGCCTGGGTCCAAAAGAAGCAAAGAAAATGATGAGTGAGATGCATGATGGGCTATGTGGAGCACATCAATCGGCCTATCGTATGAAATGGGTTATTAGGCAAACTGGATGTTTTTGGCTGACGATGTTGGAAGATTGCTTTGAGTATTACAAGGGATGTCAAGATTGTCATAAGTTTGGAAATATTCAAAGGGTTCCGGCGTCGACCTTGAATCCAATTATCAAGCCATGGCCATTCAGAGGCTGGGGTATAGATTTGATTGGCCAGATAAACCCACCATCTAACAAGGGGCATAAGTTCGTGCTTTTAGCAACTGATTACTTCACCAAATGGGTTGAGGCAATTCCACTGAAGAAAGTGACATCAGAGGACATGGTTGAGTTTGTTAAAGAACACATCATCTATAGGTTTGGAATTCCTCAAACAATCACAACTGATCAAGGAGTCCAGTTTGTATCCTTGGAGTTCAGGGAGTTTGCCGAAAGCATAGGAATCAAATTGTTTAATTCTTCTCCTTATTATGCCCAAGCTAATGGTCGGGCGAGAGGCTTCTAACAAAATCATGATCAAGCTTATACAAAAGAAAATCGATCGAAGCCAAAGAGGTGGCATTCGGTACTCAATGAGGCTTTATGGGGTTACCGAATGGCTCCTCATGGAGCTACAAAGACTTCTCCTTATGAGTTGGTTTATGGGCATCGAGTCGTTTTGCCTTGGGAAATGCAATCGGATTCTAGGAGAGTGGTTTTGCAAAAGGACTTAAGCTCCAAAGATTATAGTGGCTTAATAATGGATGAGTTAGAAGATTTGCATATGATTCGTCTTAGAGCCATGCGAGAGAAAAGGAAAATGAAGTTTATAAAAGGCAATGTTACAAGGACGATTAATTCGGTTACACATTTCTCAGTACGATTAAATGTTCAAGTACTTTGCAATTACACTAGAGGCATTTGATATTATCGATTAATGTTCTTCTCGCCGTTCCCGATAATCTTTACGAGTATTGGACGGGACGGAGAGTTGTGCCTCGAGTTGGTTTGCTTCAATCATGGCCGCCGATGCTTCCTCTTGGGTTTTCTCTATCAATCCAGGGAGCTCGGCTATCTTCTTCTCGTCGGCTTCAATTTCGACCGACAAATTCCTCGGCTCGGTTTCTAGTGCGGTATTTACGGCAATTTTCAACTCGAGAGAGGACTTGCAGATTGGTCAACATTTCCTTGTGGCTCTCGGTTTGGGCTTGTGATCCTTTCACGGCTTGCTCGGCTTTGGCTTTCTTTTGCTCAACGGTGGTCGGGAGGATTGTCTCTTCAAGGTTCGCCTTATTGCCACATAGTGAATGTCCAAATCCGTGATAGGCTACGGGGAAGTTTTGATGTCTTCGGGGAGCTCTTGATCGATGGATTCAAGCATTTCCTCGAAGTGATCAACATCTCTCGATTTGATCTTGGGTATCTTTTTGCGGCTAGGAAAAGATTTTTCGAGCCTTGCATGGTTTTCCTCCGATAGAGCCCGATTTGGAGTTCCTCCATCCCCTGTTTCGGCGTGGACCATTCACCATAAATGAGCTTGGTGGTGATGAAGTTTGATCCTGAGAGAAAAGGATTGCCGAATTAGGAATGGTTTGTTAAAAGGAGATAACGGAGTTGGGTGCATGCACTTACCTCATGCCCGATTTCCGAACTCGGAGCGGGGGACTTGTTCGAGGTTCGGGGGGAATTTCTTGGGAAGCTAGTGGAAGAGGAGCCCGAGGAGTTCTTGGCAAAGCCGAAGCTTCTACTTGAGGGGAAGTCGGGTGCGGTCCCCGGTGAATTTGAGGCTTCTGGCTGAGATGAAGGTGGATTCATTCCTGGTGAGACTGCAATTGCTGCTTGGCCAGGGGAAGATTGAACCCTTGGGGAGTTTGAAGCTTCTGGTTGGACTGATGGGTTCATTTCTGGTGAAGCTGCAGCTTCTGCTTGAGGAGGGGGTGATTGGATCCCTGGTGAAGTTAAGGTCTCTGTTTGAACAGGAGATGGTTGAGCCCTTGGTGAACTTGGAGATGAAGGCTCCATGGGTTGATTCACCAATGTTTCTTCTTGCAGATACTAAATGAAGAGTAAATGCCAATGTGAGTTATGATTTTTGAAAAGAAAGAAGCAATGAAGGTCATACCAACAGATGGAGCATTGGCAGATTCTGAAGCTGTTGATGGTTGCTGGGTTCTAGTCTGGAATTGCACAGGATGAAATATGTCAGATTAAGAATGGTCTTGTGTTCAAGAAAGAAAAGGTGTTACCTAAATGGGGACCTTTTTAGTAGTTCTTTTCTTCTTGGCAGCTGGAGGAACAACCAAAGGTAGAGCTTTTCTCTTATCAGAGGTTGAGCTGGCGAGAGTAGGGTCCATTGTGGCATATCTGGCCATCAGCTGAGCCAGAGTTGTGGACTTGAATCCCAAGGCAGAGATTGGGCCTACCACATTATAAGCAAGTGCCCTGGCTCGAGGGGCAGGTACTGTATTCTGCAAAGGGGTGGCCAAAATCATGATTAGTAGTGAAGAGTATGCCTGGTCAAAGAAAAGATAAGTATAGTATGTTACCTCTGAAGTTGGCTGAAAGTCAGACATCAGCTCAAGACAGAATGAGTGCACTGGCTCATTGAAGATATGGTCATGAAACTCTTGCCACCAGGAGATAAAGAGAGGGTGAGCTATTGTTGTTGGTGTGAAAAGCCAAGCATAAAGAGTTGGGCCGGTTGTACTCAAAGACCCTTCGGCTTGAATGTTCTCTGTGATTTCCTCTCCGGGTTGAGGAACTCATGAAGAAATAGCCTTGGGGGCATTTGGCCACATCCCAACTGTCGGGCCATCATATTTTGCCGATAATACTCATAGGTCTTGTGATTTAACCTCCCCCCACAAAATTCTGCTGGCAAGGCACATGGATGGATAAAGATATTGAAGATCTCTATAGATCTTGCATCATGGCATCCAGTTTCAAAGGAGAATTCAAAGGGGAGAGTCAAATTGTCATTGTTCAGATAAGGGAGCCAAAGGGGATCAGTGAAACCTCTGAAGAAGAGCTCAAAAAGTTGGTCGACATTCGATCAATAGATATGGTTGAAGCGACTTCTCCATGAGTTTGGCATCCTCTCGGTAATCCGAGCTTCACCTTCATTGTGGTCGGATGAAGGGAATGACGATTGTTGAGATTAATGTTAACAATCCGGTGCATGTACAGTTGCAGCCACATTTGCACAAACCACCAAGGGCCGTTGACACATGATATCTTCTGGCCGGTGTGCATTTGGGAAATCGTCTGATGGAGCATATGATACACACTCCCTAGGAGATATTTTCCAAGAGGGATGCGATGACCAGTAGCCAAATCTGTAGCCATGACAATGTGATTCAAAGTTGGCTCATTGGCTTTACCACAGAAGATGAATCTACACAGCCACATGTTCAGGAATGCTCTATATTCAACTTCACCCAGAGGGCCATCTTTCATATGATTCTGGATATATGATTTGTATCCACTTCCTGTCTTCACTCCTTTCTGCCTAGTGGAGCCTTTGTATTGGTAGGGATACATGGATCCTGAAATATCAAGGCCGGTCATCATGTATACATCGGACAAGATAGGAGACATTGGGCCGTGACCAAAGAGGAAGGCATTGACGCCATTTGACCAAAAGTGGTAGGTCGCTATCAAAAGATTTTCATTCTTTGGGGTTTCGGCCAAGGATAACTCCAAGCATTGAGCGATGCGGAGGCTGTCCCAATTGCTGGTTTTGGCGCTGTTATCTGCAAGTATCCTCTTATACCAATTTCTCCAACCTACAATTGGGGGCAAAGGCCAGTTCTTGAAAGCATCTTGCCACAGGGGAAGCCTTGATAAAGCTGCGTTGAAAGGGATTCTCTTGGATTCGTCTTCAATGAACTCGCGGGGATCGGAAGTTCCCACAGGTCCGAGGAAATATGTTGTTGAGTTGGACTCAGTGTGAATCAAAAGCTTGGTGGAAAGCTCCTATCAAGAGAAAACGGAAGGAGAAATCTGAGGTAGGAGTTGGAAAAATAATGCCGAATGAACCTTAAGGGGATGAAATTTACCTGAGCAGCATGATTTTGATCCGCCATTGAAGATTTGAGCTTGGGGAAAAGATGACCTAGGGTTTGGATCTGAACGGAGGCCCCGATGGATTGCAAGGAGGAAGAATAGGTGTTGAACAGATTTGACTTGAAGACGTTAGCGTTTACAGTCAATTTCGGAATAAAATCACTTTTATCCCATAATTGAAGGGGCATATGTTAACACCAAAAATTGGTACAGGAGAGAGGCTGATTTGTGGGCCTAACTTGGTAACAAACCCCGTTCAGCGGAGGGAAGATTTCTTCAGAAGATTCGGCAGAGATGCTTGCGGTCGGCAGTTTGTTTCCGTTCGGCAAGAGGACCGTTTGCACTGATGTCATGGGATCGCATGGTGACGTGGCCCGAACAGAAGGAAGGGACGAATGGATAGGCATTCGCACTTGGGCGTTAAATTAGGTATCAAATATTGTGCTCGTAGTGCACCAGGAGTCATGCTAGGACAGGGTATAAATATGAACCCTGGATGTATGTAATTGTAATCGAACATTCTCATAACAAACCGGCTTTACGCCAAACCTTCGAATCCTCTAGTCGTGTCGTCGAGTTCTTCGAGAGGGTTCATCGATCCGTCGACCTCCATAAGTACCGGCAACCTTGTATCATGTTTAGTATCATGCGGTGGATTTAGATCGTGATGCAAGTAGTCTTGTTACCATGCTTAGTATCATGCGGTGGATTTAAGCTTGGTTCAAGAGGGTTTCTTATTAGATCATGAGTCATGCGGTAGGCTAAGATCTACCTTGGAGCTAGTTATTGGCTCTATTAGATTTGGCAAGATCTAATAGATTCATTAAGTTACCATGTGTTGCTTTGAGTTTTTAATTCATGTTTAAATTCATGTAACACTCTTTTGTCCAATTTAGATTGGTTTGAATCAGATTTATCTTGTTTGGTGATCTTTACATTGCACGCTCGCATCTTTGCCTCAATAAGGCATGTGGATCACGTGTTCTCCAATAGCCGAAATCGAATCTATCTAAGTTGTCACGTGCTGTGGGTTCAAGCTTGTTAATCTTGTGTAAACCTTGACAGAACCGGGTATCATGCGGTAGATGCGGGTTTTGGGTTGAACAAGAGCTAATCATCCGGTGGATTAGATTTCGATTCAATCTGATAGGTTTATCATCTTTAGCAATGTTTGTTCCTTCTCCACGGATCCCGATTCGGCTGTTCAGCCGTATTCGGTTATGCTTTCACAGGTAAAACGTGCTTACGAATTATGTTTTAAATAACACATGCTTTTAGCTTTCCATATTTAGATTGTATCATGCGGTGGATAAATCTCTTTGTGGTTGGTGGGGTGATTTTAAACAAGTTGTATCATGCGGTGGATTAACTTGTTTGAAATCATGCTTGACGGGTTTCAAAGTATCTAGACATGCGGTAGACTAGTGCTTTGGGCCTATGCATGTTTGTTCATTACATATTTGTAATCATGGTTTACTTCATTTACTTTTTCCGTTATTTATCCTCGAGGATTGGTCATGATCTTGTGCACGGGCAACATTATTTGAATAAAGATCGATCTTTCGTCACGCTCACGTCATCTATTCGGCTATGTTCTGTTTTACGCTTTAAAGCTCCCGAATGGTTTTCAATCTGTTGACAGATAGCTTCTCGTAGCTATATGTCACTTTACATGGCTTTTAGCCACAAATATGGAACTGTCTGGTACCACCCGACAAGTTCCAAGCTTTGGCATCTAACTACGTTATCCTTTGTTAATTTCAGGAAAATTGACTGGCACACTTTGGAATCTGCTCGTGTATTAAGCCAACTTGTTCAGCTTGCTGTGTGCTTAGCGCGGGGTGCGGATTTTGCGTCAACACCTCATCCTGGCGGTCCCAAGATAGCACCGCTGGTGGACTGGTTGAAGGAAGCCCCCAGCCGACTGGCGACCTAAGTGAAGCACTTGGCGAAGTCGATCCCGAACCAGGTGCTGGCCTTCATGAAGTCGTACTTCCCAAAGGCTCTCGTAGATGTAGTCGCCGGCGGGCTAGCCGCCAATTGCACCGATGAGCAGTACGCGGAGCTGCTGGAGCAGATGGCGCCTATTGCAGAACAAGTCGCCGAGAAACTTAATCTCCAGTAGCCCTGTAATAGTTAGCTCGTAGCAATAGTTATACAAAAACAATTGTAATGAAATCGTTTAAGTATGAATGAAGAAAAACTTCCGTGGATGAGTACTCGTTATCGCGATCTTTGAGTGCGGAGTCCCATCGTGGAGTTGTCGCGAGTAGTCATACTCGGCAGTAGTCCCGTTGAGGGAGGAAGACAGTAAAATAGTTGATGAATAATCAAACTTTATTACTGAAGAAGTACACCTGGATGGCCAGGGCTGTAGTTACAGAGTAGTCGCCAGGACCCGGAGGCCGCCTACGGCTAAGTAGTGCTAGGGTGTGAAGCCGCTTACAGCAGTAGATCCGTAAGTAGCCGTATAGGCTGGATCTAGGAGTACATGGTCTCTCGGTAGACCGGCCCGCTAGAGTCCTTTGTCGCTCGTCGCGGCCCGGGATCCGTAGGTAGTCGCATGGGCCGGATTCCGTAGAGGGGTAGTGCGGGGAGGCGGTGCTTGGACCGGAGGCCGCTTACGGCGAAGGAGTAGTCCGGAGGGCGGTGCACGGACCCGAGAGGCCGCTTACAGCGGAGGGGGTCTTGATGTAGTCGTGTAGACTTGAGCCCCCAGGGTAGTCGTGTAGACTAGGCGTAGAACCGACAGAGTTGGTCGATGTTCCACGAGTTGTTGACGTCTTCACCTTCAAGCGTCTGGAGGCGGTAGGAGCCCAGTCCGGTCACCTTTGCAACTGTGAAGGGACCTTCCCAGGGCGAGCTGAGCTTGTGTAGTCCTTCCATGTTCTGGATGCGACGGAGGACAAGATCACCAACGTTGAAGGGGCGTTCCTTGACGTTGCGATCGTGGTAGCGTCGGATACCCACCAGGTACCTTGCTGATTAGACGAGGGCGGCACAGCGAGCTTCTTCGAGGCCGTCGATGTCAACTCGTCTGCTGTCTTCAGAGACGCCTTCGTCGTAGTGCTCCACTGCTGGTGGATCCCACATGACATCAGCAAGGAGGATTGCTTCGGAGCCGTAGACCAGGAAGTATGGGGATTGCCCCGTTGGCTTGGAGGGCTGAGTACGTAGCCCCCAGAGTGCATTGGGTAGTTCCTTGATCCACTTGCCTCCTTTAGAGTTAGCAGCGTTGTGTAGCCGCTTCTTGAGAGCGTCGAGCACCATCCCGTTGGCGCGCTCATTGGCCCTAGGATGGGCGACTGAGACATATCGGATGTCGATCCCGCTGTTCTCGCAGTACTCCCAGAACTGGTGGTTGTTGAAGTTGGAGCCCAGGTCTGTGATGATGTGATGCGGTAGTCCGTAGCAATGTACCACTTCATCCAGGAAGTCGAGTACTCTGTCAGCCTTGGGGCATGTAACTGGCTTGACCTCAATCCACTTGGTGAACTTGTCGATGGCCACCAATACTCTGTTGAATCCACCTGGCGCAGTTGGTAGTGGCCCAATCATGTCAAGCCCCCAGCAGGCGAAAGGCCAGGTTGGCAGTATGGTGACTAGCTTGTAGGCTGGGACGTGTTCTTCGCTTGGCGAAGTGCGGCACCCTTGGCACCTTACGGCGAGTTCTTCGGCGTCGCCCGCAGCGTGGACCGTAGAAAGCTCGTCGGAAGGCCTTGGCCGACCAGCGTGCGAGAGGACGCGTGGTTGCCGCAGACGCCTTTGTGGATCTCCTCCAAGATGTCCTTGCCTTCATGTCTGGGGACGCACTTCATGAGTACTCCGGAAGATGTGCCCCGCCTGTAGAGCTTGTCTCCGACGAGGACGTAGGACTTGGCGCGGTGGATGAGCTGCTCGGCCAAGTCCTTGTTCGAGGGAACCTTCTGCTCGCTCAGGTAGTCGATGAAGGGCTGCCTCCAGTGCACGTCGATCATCATGACATCCTGGCTAGCCGGGGGTGTGTTGGGACAGTGGTCGGTGGCGCCGGCTCTGGGATGGATGGCGCATGAAGCTCGTGGACGAAGACACCCGCTGGTACTTGAGCGCGGGTAGAACCAAGCTTCGACAGGATGTCCGCTGCAACATTGTTGTCACGGACGACGTGGTGGAACTTGAGACCGTAGAACTTGTTCTCGAGCTTGTGGACTTCTAGGAAGTAGGCGTCCATGTTCTCCTTGTTGCAGTCCCAGGACTTGTTGACTTGGTTGATGACCACTGCGGAGTCGCCGTAGACTAGTAGCCGCTTGATGCCCAGTGAAGCCGCGAGGCGGGGCCGTGTAGCGAGCTTCATACTCGGCTTCGTTGTTTGAGACCTTCCGGAGAATGCGGGACGTACTTGAGTTGTTCGCCCGTTGGAGAGATCAAGAGTACTCCGCACTGCGCCCTCGAGGTTGAGGGAGCCGTCGAAGTACATCACCCGGTTCTGCGGGCGCTCGATTGGAGTAGGTAGGCCGATTCTCCCGCCACTCCGCCATGAAGTCGACTAGCGCCTACGACTTGATGGCCGTGCGTGGCTTGAAGTCGATGTTGAGGGCACCGAGTTCGAGCGCCACTTGGAGATTCTTTCGGTAGCATCTTGGTTCGCGCAGATGTCGCCGAGTGGGTAGTCGGTGACGACGGAGATCGAGTACTCCGGAAGTAGTGTCATAGCATCCGCGAGGTGATGAGCACTTTGCGTAAAGAAGTTTCGTACGGCCGGTAGCGTGTCTTAGATCTACGACGGGACCTCGCCGACTAAGTAGGCGGTCGGCCGGCCCGGGTAGGCGTGGTCGTCTTCCCGCCGCTCGACGATGATGACGGCATGCGACCACGTGAGTAGTCGCGGCGAGGTAGAGCGATGGCGCTCGCCTTTGCGAGGAGCCGTGAGGACCGGTGGCTTTGATAGGAAGTCCTTGAGGTGGGCAAGGGCTTGGTCCACCTCCGGAGTCCACACGAACTTATCTTGGTGCTTGAGTAGTTTGAAGAAGGGGAGCCCCCGTTCTCCAAGCTTCGAGATAAATGCGTTCGGGGCCGCCATGCACCGGTCGGCTTACGGACATCTTTGATGCACGTGGGAGCTTTCATCTTTGGTGATGGCGGAGATCTTCTCGGGGGTTGGCTTCGATGCCACGGTGGGCGATGATGAAGCCGAGTAGTTTGCCCGAAGGTACGCCGAAGACGCACTTGTTCGGGTTGAGCATCCAGCGGTACTCGCGCAGGGATGCGAAAGTCTCTTCAAGATCGTCGATGAGGGTACTGGAGTTTCTGGTCTTGACGACCACATCATCCACGTAGGCTTCGACATTCTTGTTGAGTTGCCTCTTGAAGCAGGCCTGGATAGCTCGTTGATATGTGGTGTCGGCGTTCTTCAACCCGAAGGACATGGTCGTGTGGCAGTACACGCCAAACGGGGTGATGAACGCGGTCTTCTCCTGGTCTTCTTCCTTGATCACGATCTGGTGGTACCCGAGTAGCGATCGAGGAAGCGAGAGCGAGGTCGTAGCCCGCCGTGGAGTCGATGACTTGGTCAATCCGCGGCAACTGAATTGGTCCTTGGGGCAGTGCTTGTTGAGGTCGGTGTAGTCGACGCACATCCTCCACTCGTTCGAGTTCTTCTTGCGGATGAGGACAGGGTTGGCAAGCCACTCAAGATGGAAGACTTGTTTGATGAAGCCAGCCGTGAGTAGTTTGGCGAGTTCCTTCTTGATGGCGTCCCGTCTGTCGTCGGCGAAGCGGCGGAGGTGTTGTCGCTTCGGGGTAGCTTTAGGATCGACGTTGAGGGAATGCTCGATCAACTCCCTAGGCACCCCTGGCATGTCCGCTGGCTTCCACGCGAAGATGTCGCAGTTAGCCCGGAGGAAGTTGATGAGCGTGTCTTCCTATTTGGGGTCGAGACCCCCTCCGATGGTGGTGGTCTTGCTGTTGTCGCCTGTCCCGAGGTCAATTGTCTTGACCAGGACCTCCTCAGGTGGCTGAGGCTTGTTAGCTTTGTTTGACTTCTCTGGGATGTCGAGTTCACTTGGGGCAAGCTTCTTCGACGCAGCGTAGACCTCCATCATTGCATTGGGTACTTGATTTGTGGAGGCGATCTCCACAGCTTCCGTGTCGCAGTCGTGCGAGATCTTCAAGTCCCCTTGCAGTGAGAGTACACCTGCTGGGCTTGGCATCTTGAGTACCAAGTAGGTGTAGTGGGGTACCGCCATGAACTTGGCGATAGCCGGTCTGCCGAGGATGGCATGGTAGGACGCCTCGAAGTCCGCGACTTCGAACTTGACGTACTCGGTATGGTAGTTGTCCCGAGATTCCCCAAAGGTAACTGGCAGGACCACTTAGCCCAGTGGGATAGCCGCGTTCCCGGGGACGATGCCGTAGACGGGCGAGGTGCTCTTGGTGAGCATGTGGGTGATGTCGAGCTTCATCTTCTTCAAGGTCTTGGTGAAAAGGACGTTGAGCCCGCTTCCATCGTCGACGAGGACATTGTTGAGCACGGAGCCCACAACCACCGGCTTCGGGACGAGAGGGAACAACCCTAGTTCGGAGAAGGCGGTCCATTGATCCGTGCGGGAGAAGGTAATGGGTACCTCCGACCACGATAGGGGTTGGAACCGCCGGTTCCAATGCTCATGACTTCTCGACGGGTAGCCTTTTGTTCCCATCGCTGGGTAGTCCACCGAAGAGGACGTTGACCGTCTTGTCGGGTTCCTGGAAGTTGCAGTTGCCGTCGTCGTGCTTCTTCTTGCCTTTCTTGTCATGAGGGTGGGGTGGCTCTGGAGTACTCTTGAGTGCTCGCCTGAGTTGGTAGCACTACTCGGTGGTGTGGTTGCCGTCCAGATGCCACGGGCACTTCTCCTTCAGCAAGTCTTTGAAGCCGCTAGAGGCCTTCTTCGAGTTCTCCTTCGCAGAGCGCTGGATAGCCGCGACAGTGTTGTCTGGCTTGCGCTTGCGGTTGGGACTCGAGTAGTTGTTGTTGTTGCGACCGCCCTGGTTCCCATTCTTGCCGTTGCCGCCGCCCGTGTTCTGTTTGCTCTTTCCACGGATGGCATCGTACTTGGCGTTCGCTTTGTCTTCTTCATCCGCCTAGGACGTGATCATGTCCTTGAGATGGGGGATGGACTTGGGGCGGCAGCAACCGAAGTCTTCGAAGGTGCGACGTTGGTAGAGGCCGTCTTGGAAGAGGTCGATGACCTCCTTGTCGGTGACGTCGACTACATTGGCGCGCTTGTCGAAGAAGCGGCGCATGTATTTGCGGAGGTTCTTGCCTTGTTCCTGCTCCTCCATAGCCAGGTCCATGTGAGTACCCGATCGGCCCATGGCACTCGCGAAGTTGCTGGTGAACTGCTCCTTCAGCTGGTCCCACTTGTCGATCGAGTGCTTGTCCAGCGACTCGAGCCATGTGAGCGGGGCTTGGTCTAGGCAGAAGGGGAAGTAGAGGCACTTGGTGCATTCTAGATTGATACGAAAACCAACCCAATTACTTCGTTGTTGCCGCCAGCGTTCTCGATGGAGAGGGCGTAGCACCTGAGCCACTGGATGGGATCCTGCTTCGCGTCGTACTTGGTGATTCCCAGAGGTTTGAACTTGTCCGGGAGGAGTAAGTTGCGAAGCCGAGGAGAGAAGGCGGGGAAGCCGTCGTTGTCGCCTGCGGTGGCGGACTTCTTCCGCCGTAGTTCTTCAATCTTCTGGCGGGCGTCGTAGCCGCCCGTGAGGCTCCGGAGGCGTGGGCGTTCGCGTGGTCTCGACCGCCGCGACCGCCTCCGCCACCGGCCCTCTGTTGGCCCCATGGTTGGAGCTTCGTGTCGGCTGGCCGCCGCCACCGCCGGGTCGCGGCCGCCACCGCCGGGGTCACGGTGAGGGATGATCTCACGATTGCCGCCGGCGAGGCGCGGCCTTGTTGCCACCTTGTGAGGGTCCGCCGGCGTTTGCACGAGTACGGTTGGGGCCGGCCGACAGCTCGGCTCGAGTATGGTTACGGTCGAGGTCCGCGCTGCGACTTGTAGCTTCGTTGTCACGGTTCCTGGCGGGAGGAGGCTGGTTGACCCTGTTGTCGACTCGCATGAAGTAAGCATCTTCTGCGAGCTTGGCGATGACTTCTCCAGCGCGTATCCCCTGAGCTTGGCATGCGATTGCTGTGATCAACATGAGGCATTGCTCGGGGGTGGTGTGTACCCTGCTCTCGACTTGTTCAAGGGCCTCTGCGAGGTTGCAGATGGGGAGGCTGTCTCGGAGACGCCGGCGCCGTTCGTTCCGTCTTCTGTTGCGCTCACGTCGAGCGTCCCTGCTGGCGTCGGTCTCATCCGCGGGTGCTTTAGCGAGCGGCGGCTCGTACGCGGAGATGTCTTCGAGGTACTTGTCATGTGCCGTCCTCGAAGTTCCGGCGTGTCCCGGCAGCCATGAAGACTTGGCGATCGGGGTTGCTAAGGCGGAGTCGAGCTCGCCACCTCGGTTGGAGTGTACTCCTCAGCTCGAGCAAGCGGTGTTCCCTCCTGGAATGGAAGCGAGTCGAGGTAGGCGACGTAGCGTGAGTCCCCGCCGATCGGGTCGGCGGGCTTGCGGTCTGGCCAGTAGACGAATGTCCGGCGGGTGTGGATGTTATAACTAGCCCGAAGCTAGCCACGATAAGGGTTGCTCAGTAGTGTTGTCCTCGGACTCGGGATCCTCAGGGTCCGACCCAAAGTCGAACTCGTACGCGGAGTCCGAGTAGAAGCCGGAGAGGGGGTTGGAGTCCGAGGCGTGGCCGGGTACGGTGTCGGAGTCCGAGTTGTACTCAGGTACGGGCTCCTTGCTGGCTCGGTGTGTAGAGGGAGCCTCCGCACGGGCCCTGCTGAGGTTGAGGGGGCCACGCGTGGAGCGCTCACGGGGTGGTGAAACCACATGCGATGGCTGAACAGCCAGCTCGCATGCGATAGCCCACGGGGACGTCGAGTTCAAGTTGGAAGCGGATCCGAGCTCGAAGTCGACGTGTTGGTCGAAAAGCGAAATTTCGCCGAACTTGCCGGCGAGTTCGCCCGTGACTACTTCGGGAAGCATCACGAAGCCGGTCTCCGGGTTGGGCGGCATGGTGAGGCGGCATTGGAAGGATCCAGCACCGTCAGCGGTGCAGACCCAGGCGCCGAAGACGAAGGTGTCGCCACGGTTGAAGGCGACGGTTGGCTTGATGTAGACGGGGAGCGGTCGAGTTCGCCATGTGACCTCGGGCGAGAGCCCCTACCCGGCGCACCGGTGTCGGTGGTTTAGACCGGCAACCTACTAAGGGGAGTACCCGAAGTAGATGAATGTGGCCTCGCCGAGATCGGTAACTCGAAGGAAGAGACATGTGGCACACAATTTAGAGAGGTTCGGGCCGCGAGGTGCGTAATACCCTACGTCCTGTATGCTGCGTAGCTCTGGATTGATTGGGTACGATTACAAGATGATTCAATATTACACCGTGAAATGAGATGATGGAGAGAGGGATCCCTGCCTCGCCTTATATAGTCCGGGAGGCAGGGTTACAAGTCGGTTCAGGGAGAGAGTACTAGTCAGTACGTCTAGGAGTCCTCTATACGGTGCGGGACATGTACGGCTTCCTAACCGAGTACTTCTCCTCTGTAGTCCTTGTGCTTCACACCAGCAGGTGCCGTGCAGCGCAAGTCAGGTAGTCCCAGGGGCCCACCGAGTAGTCGGTCCTGGCACCCACCGAGGTAGTGGGCCCAGGGAGGTCCATACGACAATTTCAGTTGAAATTTATGGAGATTCAGAGCTAGTTATAAAACAATTGAATGGCCAATATGAATGTAGAAATCATATCCTGAGGAATTACTATGAGGAGTGCAAGGAAATCTTGAAAAGTTTTCAATTAGTGATTCTACAACATATTCCTAGGGAACACAATGAAGAAGCAAACAGGTTGGCTGAAAGTGCTTCGGGTTATAGAGAAAATCAAGAAGTGTTTGCCAACGATGTGTATTCTTTCGGGAGTGATCTAGCAGAAGATGATTGGAGAAAAGAAATAGCTGATTATTTGGAGAATCCATCCCGAAAGGTCTCCAGGAAGCTCATGTATAAAGCTATAAAGTTTATTCTTCTTGATGGATGTTTGTATTACAAGTCATTGGACGGGGTGTTGCCACAATGTCTGGGTCAAGAAGAAGCAAAGAAGATGATGAGTGAAGTGCATGATGGGCTGTGTGGAGCACATTAGTCGGCTTACCGAATGAAGTGGGTCATAAGGCAAACTGGATGTTATTGGCCGACGATGCTGGAAGATTGCTTTGAGTATTACAAAGGTTGTCAAGATTGTCAAAAGTTTGGAAATATTCAGAGAGTTCCAGCATCAGCTTTGAATCCTATTATCAAGCCATGGCCATTCAGAGGATGGGGCATAGATTTGATTGGCCAAATAAATCCTCCATCTAGCAAGGGGCATATGTTTGTGCTTTTGGCAACAGATTATTTCACTAAATGGGTTGAGGCAATTCCATTGAAGAAAGTAACATAAAAAATATGGTTGAGTTTGTCAAAGAGCATATCATTTACAGATTTGGGATTCCTCAAACAATCACAACCGATCAAGGGACTCAGTTTACATCTTTAGAGTTCAGAGAGTTTGCTGAAAGTATGGAGATCAAATTGTTAAGTTCTTCTCCTTATTATGCCCAAGCTAATGGTCAGGCAGAGGCTTCTAACAAGATCATGATCAAGATTATACAAAAGAAGATTGATCAAAAGCCAAAAACGTGGCATTCGGTACTCAGTGAAGCCTTGTGGGCTTACCGAATGGCTCCTCATGGAGCAACACAAACATCTCCTTATGAGTTGTTTTGCAAAAGGATTTAAGTTCCAAGGATTACAATGACTTAATGATGGACGAATTAGAAGATTTGCATATGATTCGTCTTAGGGCCTTGGAAATATTGAGAAAAACAAGATGCGAGTTGCTAAGTACTATAACAAGAAGGTAAAAGTCAAGCAATTTGCAGAAGGAGATTTGGTTTGGAAAGCGTTATTGCCGATTGGAACTAAGTACAGTACATTCGGCAAATGGTCCCTGAATTGGGAAGGTCCTTTTCGGGTGGTTAGGTGTACGCCAGGAAATGCGCATATCTTGAGAACTTTACTAGGAGAAGAGTTTACTGCTGCTATAAACGGAAGATACTTGAAGAAATGTTGTCCTAGTATTGAAATTGATCGTTGATTACAAGCATCAGGATTACAAGCATCAGGAACACGGAAATAGCCAGCATTCGGGAAAGAAGCCGCCTTCAGAACGAAAAATCTTGACAAAAGGGAAATGGCCAATACTAAAGTGTATTGCCCTTAGCACGAAAATGTTCTGCATTACAGACATCCTTGCAGGTTTCTTCACTGACAACACAACTGCCTAGGATTACAAGAGGAGGCCTACAAGAGGCATGATGCCTGGAGCAAGAAGCGAAAGTATGCTTCATTTCTTTGGTTCCGCATTTTCCTCTTCAGTTCTTCCCTCTTCAGCTGCTCCAGAACCACTGTAACAGCAACGTAGAAGCTTCGGGGATTGCCGTGTTCTGCAGCTTCCATCAGGCTGTCCCAGGAGGCCTTCAGGTTGTTGTACCTGTCAGATACATCTAAAGAAGGGGAACCGATTCTCGTTGAACATGGGATCTGAACTTGAGCATGAGAATCAGATAAGGATGAAGATCTTACCCCCTACCAATGCCTCCAAGCTCATGCGGCGTTCGCATTTGGCACTGCAGCGGGCGGTGATGTCCCGCAGGTCATGTTCTAGATGCCGGATGCGACGGCGCAGTTGGTGGTTGGTCCTCTGTTCCGGCGTGGCGTCTTCTTCTTTAGTGGAGGAATCGGAAAATATGTACTCAGGAACTTCTTCAGTACCAAAGATTTCCCCTGGTAGCAAGTCGAGGCTGAATCATGAGATTGCAATCAAGAACAAGAGAAAGGGTTGAGAAGAAAAGATTACTCTCGAATGGTTCGCTTCTTTGGTGGGAAGCTGTTCTCCTCGACTGACTGTTTCCCCTTGTCCGCCATGGCCTTGGGGGTTTTTCTCTGGAGGAGGAGGATGAGAGGACGTGAAATGATGGAAGTGTATGCCAATGGATTTGCAGAATACCAGAAGGGCTATTTTATTAGCTGTGAGAGCGCATCGGGAGTGATGACTGGCTGGCGTGCATTAATGGGAATACCAAAGGTGGGGGTTTCTCCCCGAATGCGAGGGGTTTTTCATTGAACAGTGTTCATGGTTTCCGAATAAGGATTTTCTGCGGATTCTGCGCTAAGAAATAGGAGTTTGTGCGTATTCGGCTAGAGGAAAAGTTCTTGATCACGTTCAAAACAGTAAAGGTTCGCATGCACAAATGAAAGGAAATCATCACAAGACAAATGCAAAAGATAAAATTTCATATTTATTGCTGAAATTCCAACATCCCTAGTATAAACTAGTCAAACAACCTGTTCAGCACAGACTGGGGGTGAATGGAATCGGCAATGGCATCGCCGTGGCTGTCGAGGCGCTCTAGAGTGGCCACGATGTCGTCGGCATCCTCCGGCGTGCCACCGTAGAAGCCGCACGACCACGTGGAGTAGTCGGTGCCGGTGTGCATCGCCATGGCGGCCAGGCCCAAGGTGGTACCCAGGCGGACGCCGTGAAGGGCCACCTCATCGACGCGGTCTTCCACCGCGCCAAGGCGAGCTTCCGGTGTGTCTCCGGGAGCGTTCACCTTTTCCGCCAGCTTCTCAACCAGCGCCTTCAGCCAATTGAGCTCGGCGTCGCGATCTGCAGCAATCACGGAGCAATGGCGGTTAGTTCAAGATTAAGTTGAGGTTAAGCAGGTCACAAGATTCACCGTTAATGGCCTCGAGCAGCTGCTTGCGCTGGTGCTCCCACTCGAGCTCGGCGATCCCGGTCTCTTTGGAGATGATCTCCAACTCGTGCCAGGTTTCATTGCGTTCCGCCTTGAACCTGCGGGCATCACGATCATTGTAGCACGAGCTGGAAGAGTGGGAGCAGCCAGACGATCCCGAAGAATCGCCCACCATGGCCGGGGTCGTGGCCAGTGCAGAGGCGGGATTCCACCAGATGAGCCTGAAAACACAAAGAAGATCATCAGAAACAAAAAGGGATCTGAGGAGAGTTGTGAAAAAACCAATGATCACCACCTTCGGCGAGCACCGGCACGGCTCCCTTCGGCCTCGTCGCTGGCCCGACGCCTATTGCTGCTGCCTGCCATAGAGCTTTTTGGGAGTACTAGTACTAGAGAGGAAAAGCTTAGATTGGCAAAGGCTTGGAAAGTAGAGGACTTGGTCAAAAGCTAGGGACACCCGAGGCTCTTATTTATGGAACTGGTGAAGAAGATCGTGGCTGGAGATCGTGGCGCACATCCCAAGAAATTTGGGAAGTGGAGAGACTCCCTCAACCGAACCGTCGTTGGGTCATATTCAGTTTGACTGGTTGAAATCCAGTTGTGTTGCGGTCGGGTTGCTTTTCGGGTCTGACACCATTTTGCTAGAGTTGCCGAATGAATCGTGTAGAAATTGCTCGTCAAAATAGGGCAAGACAAATATTGAAAAGTAAAGACTGATGGTGAGCCAAATTACAGGGATGATGAAGCATTCGGCTACAAACTGTTTGTTACAATCATACACCCAAGTATTTTGAGATTACATTGGAGGCATCTGATATCATCTTATTGATATTCTCTAGTAATCTTTGATCAGCTTCTTGGGTCTTAGACAAAGTCGAGAGCTTTGTCTTGAGCTGCTTTCCTGCAGTCATGGTTGTTGTGGTTCTTTTCGTATCTTCTCCATTGATTCAAGAAGTTCAGCCATCTTCTTTTTATCAGCCTCAATCTCAGCTGTCAGGGTTCTCAGCTCAGCTTCCAATTCAGCTTTTTCGGCTTTCTTCGGCTCAAGTTCAGAGCTGCAATTTGGTTAGCGAGTTCCTTATGATTTTGCATTTGGATATGCAAATCTTTCATGGATTGCTTGTTTGCAACTTCTTTGTTGTTCCGAGTGGTTGAGAGGATGAGTTCTTCAAAGCTTGCTTTACTGCTACAAAGTGATCATCCAGCTTGGAAACAGGTTCTAAGGAAGTCTTGATGTCGGCTGGGAGATCTTGATCAATGAGTGCAAGTGCTTCTCTTAGAAGATCAGCATCCTTGACTTGGTCTTGAACATCCCTTTGCAGCAGGGAAAGGATTTCCTTCAACTTTGCCTGGTTTTCCTCTGATAAAGCCTGACTAGAAGATGCTTCATCCCCTTTTTCGGCAATCAAGTCATCCACAACAAAGGAGTAAATTGGTGATGATACAGTTTCCTCCTGAAAAAGGTTTTCTTGCCGAATTAGTGGTGATTTATTGAATAAAAAATGGAAAGGTGGGTGTTCATGTTTACATCATTCCTGGCTTCCTGAGTTGGGGAAGGAAATTTCTCAAGCTCAAGGAGGGGTTCTTGGATGTCCAGTTGAGGAGAAGCTTGAGGAGTCCTTGGTAAAGCTGAAGCTTTTAGCTGAGGAGAAGCTGGATGAATCCTTGGTAAGGCTGAAGCTTCTGGCTGAGGAGAAGTTGGATGCATCTTTGGTGAGGCTGAAGCTTCTGGTTGAGGAGAGGATGTCTGGATCCTTGGTGAGGTTGGATTTGAATCATGTTGAGGAGAAGAACTCCCCACAGTTTGGCTCACCAAAGTTTCCTCTGCAACTAATAAGTAGAGGATAAGTGCCGATGAAGAAAATGATTAGAAAAATAAGATGATAAAAATTTTACCAGTAGATGGAGCATTGGCAGACTCTGTGATGACCGATGGTTGCTGAGTTTTGGTCTGAAATTACACAAGATAAAAGATGATCAGGATGAAGAATGGCTTTATGTTCAGGAAGGGAAGGATTCTAACCTGAATAAGAAGTTTTTTGGATGTTCTTTTCTTCTTAGCAGCTGAAGGAGCAACCAAAGATGGAGCTTTCCTTTTATCAGAGGCTGAACTGGTGAGAGTTGGATCTAGTGTGGCATATCTGGACATCAGTTGGGCCAGAGTAGGAGATTGATATCCCAAAGCGGAGATTGGGCCTTCAATGTTATAGGAGATTATCCTGGCAAGAGGGGTAGGTACTATATCCTGCAGAAAATGGCAAAAATCCTGATCAGTAAAGAAGGACATGATTGAAAAAGAGGGAAAATAAGTTTATTACCTCTGAAATTGGGTAAAAGTCAGGCATTAGTTCAAGACAAAGAGGATGTACTGGCACATTAAAGATGTGATCATGAAGTTCTTGCCACCAAGAAGTAAAAGAGGGATGAGTTACTGTTATTGGCACAAAAGGCCTGGGTGCATAAACAGTTGAGCTGCACTTGTACTCGAAGACCCTTTTTGCTTGCAGGGATTCCTTGATATCCTCTCTGGGCTTGAGGAATTCATGAAGGAATAGCCTTGGGGCACTTGGCCGCATCCTAGTTGTCTGGCCATCATGTTTGACTGATAGTACTCAAAGGTACTTTGAATTTGCCTTCCTCCACAAAATTCTGCTGGCAGGATGCATGGATGGATGAAGGCATTGAACATTGCTATAGACCGTACATCATTACATCCAGCTTCAAAACTAAATTCACAAGGAAGGGTCAGGCTGTCATTGTCCAGATATGGAAGCCAAAGAGGATTGGCAAAACCTCTGAAGAAGAGCTCAAAAAGCTGGCCAATGCTTTGATTGATGGACATAGTGGAGGCAGCTTCTCCATAAGTTTGGCAACCTTTGGTGCTCTGGGTTTCACCCTCCTTGTAATTGGTTGAAGGGAAGTGCCGATTGTTGAGGTCGACAGCAACAATCTGGTGCATATATAATTGGAGCCACATTTGAACAAACCACCAAGGGCCATTTACACAAGAAATCTTTTGGCTGGTGTGCATTAGATAAGTGGTCTAATGGAGCATGTGGTAAACACTTTCTAGGAGGTACTTCCCGAGGGGAATAGAGGTACCAGCAGCCAGGTCCTCAGCCATTACAATGTGGTTCAGGGTTGGCTCGTTGGCTTTGCCACAAAAGATGAATCTGCATAGCCACATATTCAGAAAGGCTCTGTATTCAACATCAGACAGAGGGCCATCAGACATATAGTTTTGGATATATCTCTTATATCCAACCCCTGTTCTCACTCCTATTTGCCTGGAGGAGCCCCTGTACTTGTGTAGGTATACGGTTCCAGTGACTTCAAGGCCGGTTATCATGTATACAACGGCCAAAGTGGGGGACATTGGCCCATGGCCAAAAAGAAGGGCATTAGCGCCATTCGACCAAAAATGGCAGGCTGCAATCAGAAGGTCTTCATTTTTGGGTGTTTCAGCCAGAGATAATTCCAAACAATGAGCAATGCGAAGGATGTCAATAATGAGCAATGTGAAGGCTGTCCCAATTGCTTGTCTTGACGCTGACATCATCAAGCATTCTTTTGTACCAGTTTCTCCAGCCTGCAATTGGGGGCAGGGGCCAGTTCTTGAAAGCATCCTGCTATTCATGAGGCCTCGACAGCGCTGCCTTGAAAGGGATCCTCTGGGATTCAGCTGCGATGAACTCAGAAGGATCGGAGATTCCCATGGGCCCGAGGAAGTAAGATGGTGATTGGTCCTCGACGGGAATCAAGATTTTGGCGGCTAGAGCCTATTAAGAACAAGAGAGGGCAAAAAAATTTGAGATGAAATTCGAGAAAAGTAATACCGAATGGGCTTGAGGAGGATGAGATTTACCGGAAGAGCTGTCGGTGTTTTAGACCGGCAACCTACTACGGGGAGTACCGAAGTAGATGAATGTGACTCGCCGAGATCGGTAACTCGAAGGAAGAGACACGTGGCACACAATTTAGACGAGGTTCGGGCCGCGAGGTGCGTAATACCCTACGTCTGTATCTTTGCGTAGCTACGGATTGATAGGGCACGATTACGGGGTGGTGCAATAGTGCGCCGTGGGTTGTATGAGAGGAGATTGGATGAAGGGATCGGTCCCTGCCTCGCCTTATATAGTCGGGAGGCGGGGTTACAAGTCGGAGTAGGGAGAGAGTACTAATCGAGTACGTCTAGGAGTCCCCTATACGGTGCGGAACATGTACGGCTTCCTAACCGAGTACTACTCCGTGTAGTCCTTGTGCTCCACGCCTTCGGATGCCGGGTGTAGCGCAAGCGGGTAGTCCCGGGGGCCCACCGAGTAGTCGGTCCGGTACCCACCGAGGTAGTGGGCCCGGGGAGGTCCATACGACAAGCCCCCGAGTACTTTGTAGTCGAGAAGGATAGCTTCAAGTAGTCTTGACGGCCCTAACAAGCGATCCTCAAGCGTCCCCGAGTCTGCGACGAGCCAAGGTCCTCAAGAGTAGTCGAAGCATCCCGAGGCTGGAATGTACTCCAGCTGATGTTTGAGCAATTTTGAAGTCTTCTCGAGTAGTCCCAAGCGTCCTTGAAATCTGCCTTCGAAGGTCTTCAAGAAATGCCAGTCTTGTCTTGAAGCCGGAGCCGTCATGGAGATGCGATTTGCAGAACCGCACTCCACATGGAGTAGCCCCCGAGCCTCGAGCCGCGGGCTCTGGCTTAGGGTCCATACGAAATCTTCGGCAAGAAAATCCCGAAAAATCCGGAGAGAAAAAACCGAAGGACACGTGGCACGGAGCCCCCGAGCCTTGAGTCGAGTACTTCCTCTCGAATTGAAGGGTCTTCTTGGAGAATGTGTCCGAGATGCTCTTGAGACTAGCCGCTTCCCAGGTAGTCGAGTAGAAGTAGCCGAGCCCCCGAGGTGAGGCGCGTCGACTAGTAGAATACAAAGAGTCACGCGCGGCCGCCGGAGTCGGCCGCGCGTGGACTTATCCAGCCGCCCGTTGCGGAGGCAATTTGGCTTATAAATAGAAGCCAAAACCCTTAGGGTTTTTCACCCAAGTGAGCCGCGGTCATTTCCATTTGAATCTTGAAGCAAATCCACTCCCGGCGACTGCTGCCGCCGTAGTAGATGCGAGCGCATCGCCACCCGAAGCCTTTAGGGTAGCACCCAAGCGGATGCGAGTGAAAACTCCCTGCACTTGGAGAATGAAGCCGTCGCCGTCGAAGACGTCCAAGGCCGGCGGGGAAGAAAAGGAGCCGTGCGAGAGGCCACCGCGGCCGCCACCGGAGCGGCGCCGCCCCTGCCTCCACCGCACGGCGATCCAAGTCGCGAGTGGAAAAAATCGAAGGTCAAGACGGAGGACTGCGCCGACCTGGCCGAACGGCGGGTTCATCGGGGAGAAGGAAGTCGACATGTGGAGATCCGCCGCGGGGGAGATCCCTATCCGATGGAGAAGGCCGAAGACGAGATCCCGATGTTCTCGCGCTTCGTGGAGCGCGGTCTTGCACTCCCGGCAAGCGACCTCTTCAAGGGGCTGCTCAGGTACTACGGCATCGAGTACCTCAACCCGAACCCCAACGGCATCTTCCATACGTCGGTCTTCGTCCACTTCGCGAGGCCTTCCTCGGAATCAAGCCGCACCGGGTGCTCTTTCGGAAGTTCTTCCGCGTCAAGCCGCGGCCCGGTGCCTCCAACCCCGAGTAGTCGGAGGAGCGGGATCCGCCGAGGGAAGACACCGCGGATCGGTACACGGCGTACAAGCTCGTGGACTCCAACACGGACCGGAAGACGAGATGGTTCTACATCACCAACCACCACCCGGCTCGCCGAAGCCAAGCGGACGGCGGCCCGGGCATCATGAGTGGTGGAACACGAGCCCACCATGCAAGAGGGGATCCGGCTCCCGAGCTGCTAGCACGCATCCGAGTGCTCGGAGAAGGCTGGACGAGAGGGCCGAGCACGTGGCCTTCGGTTTCATGAAGCGCGGGATCCGGCCGCCGATGGCGCGGGATACGGCGGGCTTCGAGTACACCGGCGACGACGACTCGTCGCGGATGCGGGGGGCGGGCCGGACGACAACGACATCATCGAACGGTTGTCGCGTATCTTCAAGGACATGCCGCCGTACACGGTGTGCCCGGTCGAGGAGTACTCCGCCGCGCGCCCGCCCAACGAGGGAAAGTAGCCGTACCCCCTCGTCGAGTAGTGAGTACTTGTAGTAGAGTTGCGACGCCTTGTGTCTTTGCGCGGGATGATGTGAAGCGGTTCGTCTCGGAGCCGCGGCCGCACCGAGCGGGATCGAGATCCCGGTGGAGGGGGGGAAGGTGAAGGAGCGCCGCGAAGTCGGTGAAGGTGACGACACCGTCATCGTGGAGGATACCTCCGATGACGACGACGAAGACGAAGACACTCTTCGGGACCGCTTCCGAGCTGCGATCGAGGTTTAGCCGTCCGGGCTTGCCTCATGTTCCACTTGTTCAAGACCCTCCGGCTAGCACGGAGGCTAGCCTTGGCTGCGCCGCCACGGAAGCCGCGCAACCCCCACCAAGAAGCGGGTGGAGAAGAAGATGAAGGTCTCAGAGACCACGCCTCCGGAGGTAAGTTATCTTGAGCAGAGTAATCGAGTACCCGTTATTCGAGTACATTGCTGACGAGTAGTCGTCCTTTGTGTGCGGGAGGTGCCGCCAACGGAGCCCGTCGAAGAGGGCGACGAAGGCGTGTGGGACCGGTGGGGGAACCGGCCGGAAGCCGAAGTCCGTGCCCCCCCACCGTTGAAGAACTCCTGGCGCGGTGGGAGCGCCGGCCCCCGCTCCGGCGGAGAGAGCATAGGACCCGTGGCCGCCACCGTTGAAAGGGGTGGTGACCTGCGGAGCGGAAGGTGAAGGTGCGCGGCCGCCGCCGCCGTGGAGGAGGCGATGGCCGAAGAGGCGGCGGAGGGAGACGCCCGCCGAGGGTGGACTGGTTGATATTGCCAGCATCCTCGGTGCTCCGTCCGTGACCATCGTCCGGTCGAGCTTGTAAGTACCATGTCCTCACGAGTAGTACTTGATGTAGTAGCCGATGATTGCGTGACGATCTTCTGTGAATACTTCTGCAGAAAATCCACGGATATAAGGCCGGGATGGAGACGAGCCCTCGTCGGCGGTGGCGGAAGAAGGCCGTGCCGCCCGTCGAGGAGGCCGCTCCCGAAGCCCAAGCCACGACCGAGCCCCCGGCTACCGAAGCGCCGGCCCCCGGAGGCGGTCGTAGTCGAAGGTGAGTACCCTTCTTGAAGGCTGTAGAACTCCGGGACGAGTAGTCGTAGGCAGCGATGCGCGTGTCGTTTGTTGGCGAGGGCGGCGAAGGAGGTGACATCCCTGCGGGGGTGCCCATGCGGGGAGTTGACACCGAGAGGCCCGGAGGCGCGGAAGGAGCCCCGAGCCCGTGGGGGAAGTCGTCGAGAAGTCCACGGGGGGGGGGGGGGAGGCGGCCACCACGTCACCGGGGGGTTGCCCTGGAGGTGGCTATCGATCCCCCGAGATCCAAGACACGGAGCCCATCCGGCCCGCGCCGATGACGGAGGCTACGTCGAGTAGCCGCGGCGGGATTGAACTTCGGCCGACGATCTCGTCGAGCGGCAGCGGTGGCCCGGCACACGGAGGCGATCCGGCGAGCCGAACGGTGGATGAAGGTACGTAGCCGTAGCCTCCCCGAGTAGTCAATCCTTTGCCGTTGAGTACTCTTCTTGACTTGAGCTTGTCTTGTGCGGGACGTCGCGGAGCGATCCCGCGAGAAGTCGAACTGCTTTGCAAGGTTACGGCGACACCGTGCTCCAAGCCGAGGCCACGGAGGAGCGGCTCGTGAAGTCACGGAAGCACGCGGCCGGCATGCGATCAAAACTCGACGCCGCCTTCGCCAAGTACCACAACGACGTGATGGAGTTGCGAGGTGAAGGGCGACGAGTTGGTGCGGAAGAACAAAGGCCTCCGCAACAAGAATAAAGGTATGTCCTTTGACTTGTCGGGTACTTGTTGGAAGTCGTCAAGCCTCGACCCGTTGTTGTGTTTCCGTGTTGCGGAACTCGAAGGCCGGGTGGAGCGGCCGAAGGCCTCGGAGGTCGGCATGAAGAATCTCTTCTACGGGAGCAAGAAGCCCGCCGGGTACTTGAGCTCGACTACAAGGAGCTCGCCTTCGAGTGCGAGAAGCACATGGAGGCTGCGGATTGCCTCGACGGAGATCTCGTCAAGCGCTACAAATCTTTGCGAAGTTGAATGAAGATTGCGAGGCGGCGAGGGCCCGGGCGAAGGATCTTGAAGAGGCCGCTCTCCCGTCCGCGAGGCTTCGGTGCCGCACCGGGGCGGCCCCAAGATCGCCCCTGCGGTGGATCGACTCCGTGAAGCACCAAGCCGGGTGGCCGCCTACGTCAAGCACATGGCCAAGTCGATCCCGCGGCAAGTCTTGGCCTTCATGAAGTCGTACTTCCCGAAGGCTCCGGTGGAGGTGGTCGCCGGCGGGGTAGCCGCCAGCGCTCGGATGGAAGCGATGCGCGAGCTGCTAGAGCGAGATGGCTCCCCATCGCGGAGCGGTAGTCGAGAAGTCGAACCTCCGGTAGCCCTACATAGGTAGCTAGTAGCCATAGTTGTACGAGAAACACTTGTAATGAATTATCCATGTATCAATGAAATGAAATTTTCCGGCAATGAGTACTCGTAACCGCGATCTCGAGTGCGGAGCGCCCATCGTGGAGTAGGTGCGAGTAGTAGTACTCGGCTTCGGTAGTCCCGTTGTGGGGAGTAGACGGTAAAGAAGTTGATGAACAATCAAACTTTATTGCGAAGAAGTACACACGGGTGGCCGGGGCCGTAGTTACAAGGTAGTCGCCTGGACCGGAGGCCGCTTCGGCTAAGTGGCGGCGGAGCGGGTAGCCGCTTGCGGCGGGTGATCCGTAGGTAGGCGTGTGTGGTGGATCGCGGATCCGTAGGTAGCCGCACGGGGGTGGATCTTGGAGTGTGGTCTCTTGGTAGACCGCTGCTAGAGTCCTTGACGCTCGTCGCGGCCCGGGGGTCCATAGGTAGCCGCGCGGGCCGGATCCTGGAGGAGAGTAGTCGGAGACTTGAAGCCGGGACCGGAGGGTCGCTTGCGGCGAGGGGGTGCCGATGTAGTCGATTGGACTTGAACCCGGAGTAGTCGTGTAGACTAGGCGTAGAATCGACGAGTTGGTCGACGTTCCACGAGTTGTTGACGTCTTCGCCTTCAAGTGTTTGGAGGCGGTAGGAGCCGACCGGTCACCTTAGCCACGGTGAAGGGGCCTTCCAAGGGGGGCCGAGCTTGTGGAGTCCTTCCGTGTTACTGGATACGGCGGAGGACAAGATCTCCAACGTTGAAGGAGCGTTCCTTGACGTTGCGATCATGGTAGCGTCGGATACCCTCCGGGTACCTTGCTGATTGGACGAGGGCGGCGCGGCGAACTTCTTCGAGGGCGTCGATATCAACTCGTCTGTTGTCTTACGAGACGCCTTCGTCGTAGTGCTCCCGCTTGCGAGTTCCATATGACGTCGGCGGGGAGGATGGCTTCGAGCCGTAGACCGGGAAGTAGGGGGGATTGCCTCGTTGGCTTGGATGGTTGAGTCCGCCGCCCCCGAGTGCGTTGGGTAGTTTCTTGATCCACTTGCCCCCTTTGGAGTTAGCGGCGTCGTGTAGACGCTTCTTGAGGGCGTCGAGCACCATCCCATTGGCGCGCTCGACTTGTCCGTTGGCCCATGGATGGGCGGCGCGAGACGTATCTGACGTCGATCCCGCTGTTCTCGCAATATTCCCAGAACTGGTGGTTGTTGAAGTTGGACCCCAGGTCTGTGATGATGCGGTGGGGTAGCCGTAGCGGTGTACGAGTTCATCCAGGAAGTCGAGTACTCTGTCAGCCTTGGGGCATGTGACCGGCTTGACCTCGATCCACTTGGTGAACTTGTCGATAGCCACCAATACTGTTGAATCCTCCGGCGCGGTTGGCGGTGGCCCAATCATGTCGAGCCCCCGGCGGGCAAAGGGCCGGGTCGGCGGTATGGTGACTAGCTTGTAGGCCGGGACGTGTTCTTCGCTTGGCGAAGAAGCGGCATCCTTGGCACCTTCGACGAGTTCTTCGGCATCGCCCGGGGCGTGGGCCGGTAGAAAGCTCGCCGGAAGGCCTTGGCGACCGGCGTGCATGAAGACACGTGGTTGCCGCGAGACACCCTTGTGGATCTCCTCCAAGATGTCCTTGCCTTCTTCACGAGGGATGCACTTCATGAGTACTCCGAGAAGATGCGCCCCGCTTGTAAAGCTTGTCTCCGACGAGGACGTAGGACTTGGCGCGGCGGACGAGTTGTTCGGCTGCGTTCTTGTCGGAGGGGACCTTCGCGCTCGGCCGAGGTAGTCGATGAAGGGTTGCCTCCGGTCCACGTCGATCATCATGACCTCCTGCCCGGTGGTGGATGGGCCGGTACGGTGGTCGGTGGCGCGGCTCGGGATGGATGGCGCGTGAAGCTCATGGACGAAGACGCCCGCGGGTACTTGAGCGCGGGTGGATCCAAGCTTCGAGAGGACGTCCGCCGCAACGTTGTTGTCGCGGACGATGTGATGGAACTCGAGACCATAGAATTTGTTCTCGAGCTTGCGGACTTCTAGGCGAGTAGGCGTCCATGTTCTCCTTGTTGCGGTCCCGGGACTTGTTGACTTGGTTGATGACCCGCGCGGAGTCGCCGTAGACTAGTAGCCGCTTGATGCCAAGTGAAGCCGCGAGGCGGGAGCCCGTGTAGGAGAGCTTCGTACTCGGCTTCATTGTTTGAGACCTTCCGGAAGATGCGCAGGACGTACTTGAGTTGTTCGCCCGTTGGAGAGATCAGGAGTACCCCTGCGCCTGCGCCCTCGAGGTTGAGTGAGCCATCAAAGTACATCACCCAATGCTCTGGTCGCACGGTGGGAGTAGGTAGCTGGTTCTCCCGCCACTCTGCCATGAAGTCGACTAGTGCTTGCGACTTGATGGCTGTGCGTGGCTTGAAGTCGATGGTGAGGGCGCCGAGCTCGACAGCCCACTTGGAGATTCTTCCGGTGGCGTCTTGGTTCCTCAGGATGTCGCCGAGCGGGTAGTCGGTGACGACGGAAACCGAGTACTCCTGGAAGTAGTGACGTAGCTTCCGCGAGGTGATGAGTAGAGCGTACGGGAAGCACGCACGGGCCGGTAGCGAGCCTTGGATTCGATAGAACCTCGCTGACGAAGTAGACTGGGCGCTGGACCGGATAGGCGTGGCCGTCTTCCTGCCGCTCGACAACGATGGCAGTACTGACCACGTGAGTAGTCGCAGCTAGGTAGAGCGATGGTTGCTCACCCTTGTGAGGAGCGTGAGGATTGGCGGCTTTGACGAGGAAGTCCTTGAGCTGGGCAAGGGCTTGATCCGCCTCTGGAGTCCACACGAACTTCTCGTGGTGCTTGAGTAGTTTGAAGAAGGGGAGGCCCCGTTCTCCTAGCCTCGAGATGAATCTGTTCAACGCCGCCATGCACCCCGTCAGCATGGACGTCCTTGATGCTCGTGGGAGCTTTCATGCTGGTGATGGCGGAGATCTTCTCGGGGTTGGCTTCAATGCCGCGGCGGGGCGATGATGAAGCCGAGTAGTTTGCCCGAAGGGACGCCAAAGACGCACTTGTTCGGGTTGAGCTTCCGGCGGTACTTGCGTAGCGATGCGAAGGTCTCTTCAAGGTCGTCGATGAGGGTGCGGAGTCCCCGGTTTTGAAAACCACGTCATCCACGTAGGCCTCGACGTTCTTGTTGAGTTGCCGCTTGAAGCGAGGCATGGATGGCCCGTTGATAGGTAGCGCGGCGTTCTTCAACCCGAATGACATGGTCGTGTAGCGATGCGCGCCAAACGGGGTGATGAACGCGGTCTTTTCCCGGTATTCCTCCTTGATTGCGATGCGGTGGTACCGGAGTAGAAGTCGAGGAAGCGAGAAGCGAGGTCGCGGCCCGCCGTGGAGTCGATGACTTGATCAATCCGCGGCAACCCGAAGGGGTCCTTGGGGCGAGTGCTTGTTGAGGTCGGTGTAGTCGACGCACATCCTCCACTCGTTCGAGTTCTTCTTGCGGACGAGGACGGGGTTGGCGAGCCACTTAGGATGGAAGACTTCTGCGATGAAGCCGGTGCGAGTAGCTTGGCGAGCTCCTTCTTGATGGCGTCCGTCGTCGTCGGCGAAACGTCGGAGGTGTTGTCGCTTGGGGGTGGCCTTTGGGTCGACATTAAGGCGGTGCTCAATCGGCTCCCTGGGCACTCCCGGCATGTCCGTCGGCTTCCACGCGAAGATGTGGCGTTAGCCCGAAGAAAGCCGATGAGCGCGTCTTCCTATTTGGGGTCGAGGCCGGCCCCGATGGTGGTGGTCTTGCTCGGGTCGCACTGTTCGAGGTCGACCGTCCCGACGAGTACCTCCTCGGGTGGGCGAGGCTTGTTGGCACCATCGGACTTCTGCGGGATGTCGAGTTCGCTCGTGGCGAGCTTCTTCGACGCGGCGTAGACCTCCATCATTGCGTTGGGTACTTGGTTTGTTGAAGCGATCACCACGGCCTGCGTATCGCAGTCGTGGGAGATCTTCAAGTCCCCTTGGAGGGAGAGTACACCGGCTGGACTTGGCATCTTGAGTACCAAGTAGGTGTGGTGGGGCACCGCCATGAACTTGGCGATGGCCGGTACGCCAAGGATGGCGTGGTAAGAAGTCTCGAAATCCGTGACCTCGAACTTGATGTACTCGGTGCGGTAGTTATCCCGAGACGCCCCGAAGGTAGCGGCGGTACCAGCGAGCCTAGTGGGCTAGCCGCGTTGCACGGGACGATGCCGTAGAAAGGCGTGTTGCTCTTGGTGAGCATGGGGGTGACGTCGAGGTTCATCTTCTTCAAGGTTTTGGTGAAGAGGACGTTGAGCCCGCTTCCACCGTCGATGAGCACCTTGTTGAGCTTGGAACCCGCCACCGTTGGCTTCGGGACGAGGGGGAACCGTCCGGTTCGGAGAAGGCCGGTCCATTGGTCCGCGCGGGAGAAGGTGATGGGTACCTCCGACCACCGAGAGGGGTCGGGACCGCCGGTTCAATGGACATCACTTCACGACGGGTAGCCTTCTGCTCCCTCTTTGGGCGATCCCGCCGAAGAGGATGTTGACGGTCTTCTCGGGTTCTTGGAAGTCGTTGTCGTCGCCGTCCTTCTTCTTGCCCTTACGGTCGTGAGGGTGCGGTGGCTCGGCGTATCCTTGAGAGCATGCCGAGTGGTAGCACTTGCTCGGTAGTGTGGTTGCCGTTTGGATGCCACGGGCACTTCTCCTTCAGCAGGTCCTTGAACCCGCCGAGAATTCTTCTTCGAGTTCCCTTTCGGAGGGCGGCCGGATAGCCGCGACGGTGTTGTCTGGCTTGCGCTTGCGGTTGGAACCCGAGTAGTTGTTGTTGTTGTTGTAGTTGTTGTTGCGGCCGCCTTGGTTTGCATTGCCGCCGCCGCCCGGTTCTCGCTTGGACTTGCCGCGGATGGCGTCGTACTTGGCGTTGGCCTTGTCCTCTTCATCCGCCCAGGATGTGATCATGTCCTTGAGGTGAGGGATGGACCTGGGGCGGCGACGACCGAAGTCCTCGAAGGTGCGGCGATGGTAGAGGCCGTTCTGGAAGAGGTCGATGACCTCCTTGTCGGTGACGTCGACGACGGTAGCGCGCTTGTCGAAAAAGCGGCGCATGTACTTGCGGAGGGTCTCGCCCTGTTCCTGCTTGATCATGGCAAGGTCCATGCGAGTACCCGAACGGCCCATGGCGCCCGCGAAGTTGCTCGTGAGCCTGCTCCTTCGGTGGTCCCACTTGTCGATCGAGTGCTTGTCCGGCGACTCGAGCCATGTGAGTGGAGCTTGGTCCGGACGAGAGGGGAAGTAGAGGCATTTGGTGTCGCTGTTGCCGCCAGCGTTCTCGATGGAGAGGGCGTAGCATCGGAGCCATTGGATGGGATCTGCTTCGCGTCGTACTTGGTGATCCCCAAAGGCTTGAACTTGTCGGGGGAGGAGCGAGGTTGCGAAGCGGGGTGAGAAGGCGGGGAAGCCGTCGCCTTCGGCGGCGGTGGTCGACTTCTTCCGCCGCGGCTCCTCGATCTTCGGCGAGCGTCGTACCCGCCGTGGGAGGCACGGAGGCGTGGGCGTTCGCGTGGCCTTGGCCGCCGCGGCCGCCGCCGCCTCCGGCTCTCTGTTGGCCCCGTGGTTGGAGCTGCCGCCGTCGGCCGCCGCCGCCGTCGGGGTCGTTGCCGCCGCCACCGGCCGGAGCGCGGTGGGGAACGACTTCTCGGTTGCCGTGGTCTTGCCGTGAAGGTCCGCCGGCGTTGGAGCGGCGGCGGTTTGGATCGGCCGGGAGGTCGGCTCGAGTACGGTTTGGGCCGGAGTCGGCGCGCTGCGACTAGTAGCTTCATTGTCGCGGGGGTTTAGGCGGGAGAGGTTGGTTGACTGCGTTGTCGACCCGCATGAAGTAGGCTTCTTCGGCGAGCTTGGCGATGACCTCTCCGGCGCGTATGCCCCGAGCCGACGTGCGATCGTTGTGATCGACATGAGGCACTGCTCAGGGGTGGTGTGTACTCGCTCTCGACCGCCTTGAGAGCTTCCGCAAGGTTGCGGATGGGGAGGTTGTCTCTGAGCCGCCGGCGTCGTTCGCTGCGCTTCTGTTGCGTTCGCGTCGAGCGTCCCACGGTGGCGGCGGTTTCGTCCGCGAGGTGCGTTGGCGGACGGCTCGTCCGCGGAGATGTCCTCCGGTACTGTCTTCAGCCGTGCCTGAGGGTCCTGGGGTTTCGCCGGCAGCCATGAAGACTTGGCGATCGGGGGTACCCAAGCTGGACTCAGAGGGTGCCACCTCAGTTGGCGTGTTTGAGTCAGCCCGGGCCAGTGGTGTTCCCTCCTGGAACGGTAGTGAGTCGATGTAGGCGACGTAGCGTGAGTCCTCCTTTGCCAGGTCAGCAGGCTTGCGGTCTGGCCAGTAGACGTATCTTCGGCCGGCGTCGATTTTATAACCGGCCCGGAGAGGGCGGCCCCGACAAGGGAAGCTCGGTGGAGTCATCTTCGGACTCGGGCTCCTCAGGGTCCGACCCGAAGTCGAACTCATAATCCGGGTTCGAATAGAACTCGGAGAGAGGGCCGGAGTCCGAAACGTGGTCGGGGGACGGCGTCGGAGTCCGAGTTGTACTCGGTTACGGGCTCCTTGCCGGCCGGCGTGGAGTAGGAGCCCCCGTGCGGGCCGGGGCGGGCGGGGACGCGGGGGGCCACGCGCGGAGCGCCGGCGTGGTGAAGGGGCCGCTGCGATGGGCGAGCGGCCGGCTCGCATGCGATGGCCCATGGCGACGTCGGGTTCGAGTTGGAGACGGACTCGAGCTCGAAGTCGGCCGTGGTGGTTGAAGAGCGAAATTTCGCCGAACTTGCGGCGAGTTCGCCCTGTGACGACTTCGGGGAAGCGTCACGAGGCTGTCCTCGGGTTGGGTTGCATGGTCGGGCGGCGGCGGAAGGAGCCCGCGCCATCGGCGGTGCGGACCCGGGCGCCGAAGACGAAGGTGTCGCCGCGGTTGAAGGCGACGGTTGGCTTGATGTGGACGGAAGCCGTCGAGTTCGCCATGTGATCTCGAGCGAGAGCCCCTACACGGCGTGCCGGTGTCGGTGTTTTAGACCGGCAACCTACTACGGGGAGTACCCGAAGTAGATGAATGTGACTCGCCGAGATCGGTAACTCGAAGGAAGAGACACGTGGCACACAATTTAGACGAGGTTCGGGCCGCGAGGTGCGTAATACCCTACGTCCGTATCTTTGCGTAGCTACGGATTGATAGGGCACGATTACAAGGTGGTGCAATAGTGCGCCGTGGGTTGTATGAGAGGAGATTGGATGAAGGGATCGGTCCCTGCCTCGCCTTATATAGTCGGGAGGCGGGGTTACAAGTCGGAGTAGGGAGAGAGTACTAGTCGAGTACGTCTAGGAGTCCCCTATACGAGTGCGGAACATGTACGGCTTCCTAACCGAGTACTACTCTGTGTAGTCCTTGTGCTCCACGCCTTCGGATACCGTGTAGCGCAAGCCGGGGTAGTCCCGGGGGCCCACCGAGTAGTCGGTCCCGGTACCCACCGAGGTAGTGGGCCCGGGGGAGGTCCATACGACGAGCCTCGGTCTTGGTTCGCCATTTGAAAATTTGACCTTGAAAGATTGATGAACTAGGGTTTGGACCTGGGCGAAAACTCCAATGGTTTGAAGGAGGAAAGAATGGGTGTAGAGCGGATTCGGCCTGGAGACGTTGAGCATTTATGGTCAATTCTAGAATAAAATCACCTTTTATCCCATAATTGAAGGGGCATATGTTAACACCAAAAATTGGTACAGGAAAGAGACTGACCTGTGGGCCGAGTTTGGTAAGAAAACACCATTCGGCAGGAAACTTTCCTCAAAGCATTCGGTAAAGATGCCTACGGTCGGGAGCACGCCATCATTCGGCAGAAGGGTTGTTTTGCGCTTGGAAGAGGAAGCATTCGGGAATACGTGATGACGTGGCCCGAATGTAAAGAAGGGATGAATTGATGACGGGTGCAAGATGGACATTGGCGACGAGGCATTAATTTAGGTAATAAATTTTGTAATCGTGGTCGACTAAGAGTCGTGTTAGGACAAGGGTATAAATATAAACCCTTAGTGTTTGTAATAGGGATCGAACAATTTCACAACAAACCGGCCCCGTGCCAACCTTCAAGTCCTTTAGTCGAGTTGTCGAGTTCTTCGAGAGGAATCATCGATCCATCGACCTCCGTCAGTACCGGTAACCTTGTGTCATGTCTAGTATCATGCGGTGGATTTAGACCGTGATGCAAGAAGTCTTGTTACCATGCTTAGTATCATGCGGTGGATTTAAGATTGGTTCAAGAGGGTTTCTTGTTAGATCATGAGCCATGCGGTAGGCTAAGATCTAGCTTGGAGCTAGTTATCGGCTCTATTAGATTTGGCAAGATCTAATAGATTCATTAAGTTACCGTGTGTTGCTTTGAATTTTGCTCTTATGTTTAATTCATGTAACACTCTTATTGCCAGTTTAGATTGACTAGATTCGGCTCTATCTTGTCTACGATCCATATGATGTATGTTCAAGACTAGATTCGGCTCTATCTTGTCTACGATCCATATGATGTATGTTCAAATCCTTAACTCGGTATGGCGCATGGATCACGTGCTCTTTAATAGCTGAACTCGAATCAATCTAGATTGCCACGTGTTGTGGGTTCAGGCATGTCAACCTAGCATAGTTTGTTCCTTCTCCACGGAACCCGAATCGGCTGTACAGCTGTTTTCGGCAGTCCTATCACGAGCAAAACATGTTCATGAGTTTGTTTTAAATAATGTATGCTTTTATCCTTCCATGTTTAGATTGTATCATGCGGTGGATTGATCTATTCTTGGTTGGTAGTATTGTTTCAAACAAGTCGTATCATGCGGTGGATTAACTTGTTTGGTGTCATGCTCGACGGGTTTAAAAGTACCTAGACATGCGGTAGACTAGTGCTTTTGGCCTATGCATGCATATTTACTGCAAATTTATAATCATGCTTCCCGAATGATGCTTAGATCGCTGACAGATAGCTTGTTGTAGCTATATGTCCTTTTGATTGGCTTTGAGGCCGTAAATACGGAACTGTCTGGTACCACCCGGGAAGTTCCAGGTTTTATCTAACTGTTTTCATCCTTTGTCAGTTTCAGGGAAAATTGACTGGCACGCTTCGGTTCGGCCACATGTGTTAAGCCAGCTTTATTCGGCTTGCTGTGTGCTTGGCGTGAGGTGCTGATTTTATGTCAACACACTTTTTGGCACACCTGGTGGGACAATCTAGTTGATCAAGATGCCTGATATTCAAGATGTCATGGATGTCACCTTTGAGGAACTATCAACAGAGCAGTAGTTACAATTGAAGGAAGCTATTGAGCAATTTCAGCAAAACTGTCTAATGTCATTTTCCAAAAATAGGAGTGGTGTCCCTTTCCTCAAGTCAGACATGCCAAGAGTGCTAACGCCAGGAGAACCTGATACAACAGCTGCTGCAGAGAAACAGGAGGTTTTTGGCATGGTGCGAAAAACGTGGAAGACATAATGGCTAGGCACAATACTGCATTTTCTTATGCACTTGATAGTTCGTTGCTACCCGTCTAGTTCGTTTCACCGTAACTTGTACGTTAGCATGTGTATCACCTGTTACTTACTTTAACACTAAAGTTGCATGTTAATCTCGACTAATTCTTATTCCATTGCTTTTATAAATAAAAAGTGATTAGGTTCTAATCCGGTATTCTTTAATCATGATGTAATTGGTTAATCCCTATTCATAACTAGTTTTTCTAAATAAAAGATGTTTAGTGTTAAATATCGGTTTTTATAATAAAGTTAATATGTCTAATGACATTATAAATGCCTTTTCAATATTAAATATGTTTAGTTGAACACGTGACATAAAGTTACTCGTCTAGATGTCATATACTTGCTTTATCTTTCTAAAGTAATTGTTAATTTGACATAACTTCCACTCGAATGTTATAAATAAAACATGATTTGGTTTATCATGATTTCTTTAATTAAATGTAACTTGTTTAATGGTAACATAGAGCATTTCTCTAAAATATTCTATCACATGAAGCGTAGTCTCTCGTTGTTTGATAATGATCTCACGATAGTTTCGAGCTTAGTTCTGTTTTCAGCGTTTCTTGCGCTTGCGTAACCAATAGAATCGAGCTTTATCTTAGTGTGACCTTTCCAGTTCTTGCTCAATCTTCTGCAACCATCTCTTTAAAGCAAACCAAGCCTTTCTTCCTCTAAGCACGGTTTGTGTGCTTTAGTGATCCATCTAATCAAGCATATCCTTTAGTGCGTTCTTTTAAAGCTTTCTTTTGATTTGTGCTTTGTTCTTAGTATGCTTGTTTGTTTGCTTTGTGTATGTTTGTGCCCGATGATTGATGCGAGTAGATTAGACGTCATTCGAGAGCATTGAAGAGCATGAAGGTGAAGATGTTCTGAGCAACAACATTACTTTGGTTAAAGGCAAGTGTATCATTGATCTTTTGTCCTAAGAATTATATTTAATCACTCACTCATTACATTGCTTGCATTAATTTTGATGGGTTCTTATAAGGATTACCTAGTCTATATGATCATTCCTTGTTAACCTGGGTTTACATTTATGTTGGGTAGCTATGCTTAGTTGCTATACCTGGGTCATGGTGGTTTTAATGAACAATAATGATGAATCATGCTATACCTTTATGTTATATCTTTGTATGTTTAATGCAAGACCATATGTTTAATCGGAACATGGAGAACCACCCAGGACAACAGTGCAACCACAAGAACTATATGGCTCTGGTCTTGGTCGAGTAATTAGGGAAGTCTTTGTGTGGTTATTACTCGCATAGTAGGTTGGGGACGGAGGAATGCTTTTATGGCTCTTCTATTCCGAAGTGGTGTTGGAACGGAAGTACTCTATGGCTAACCATCCGTAATAGAAGTGTGGTATGAAAGATAGACTCTATGACATACTGCTATGGACTAATACACATGGGAGGCCTCTTTGTAAAGGCCTCGTAGCGTCCCTATGCAATCACACCTCGGTAGTGTGGTATTGTGACAACCCGCCCAGGAAAATACCGTACTATCGCCTAAACCAATCCACTTTGGTCATTAAGCAATAATAAAGTATCATCCTGTCGTTAGTCGCCGGGTTAACGCCCGGTAAATCACTTGAATAGCAACAAGGATCGAAAGATATGCATTAAAACTCACTCGAAGGCGAGTCCAGAGATGCAACAACATTAATATCCAAATGCGTACCCCGAAGGGTTTAATTATTACAAACCAAAGTTTTTGCCATAAGGAAATAGTTTAGAGTTTTGAAAACAGTGGAATTTAAACTAACGGAAGCGAAGACACCACGGGAGGCCATCCATGATGCTCTCAGTGGTCGTCCTCCACCCACTCCAGCTCCCAGCCGGGCGGGATCTCTCCGGGCCACACATCACTGAATGCATTACCTGGATCAACATAATATAGCAAGGCTGAGTATACTAATACTCAACAAGACTTACCCGTCGGTAATAACTACTTCACCAAAACTAGACCATGAAAGGCTTTCTGGCTACTGGGTTGCTTTTGCTGAAAAGTAACAAAGAGTAGGTCCTTACTTTCAAGGTTTTAGCACAAGTTCTAGTAGATTTAATCTTTACTAAATTAGCCAGCTAGTACAAACAAAGTTGTACAATACAATTAATCAAGCATAATATTATTCAACTTCCAAAATTAGGGATGTCATGACTAGTGGAGTAAGTAGTCTCAGATAACGGTGAGAGGCCGACAATCGATTGATTTAAACCTTGCAAGGTGGATCTAAACACACGGTAGGCTGCCCCCGCAAGGACAACTTTCCCAGGCCGTTTGCAGAAATCCTCGGGTCGGGATCGAATCTTACAGTCTTTGATGCAGGCTATCCGGCATACCCCGCGAGATACCCGGAGTCACCATACACCACCGGTAGCTAGCCGTGAGAGCGAATCCCAAGAGTAGTAATAGTAGGATCCCTCACCGCCTCATTAAGGTACTAGGCCTACCGGTCCCATACCCGACATGTGCTTAGTACGTTCAAACACTTAACCCACATAACCACTGGACAGGAGCCCAAATCCCATGCACTTCCACGTACTGCAGCGAAGCTTCTGCTCCTCCTTCCTCGTTCTCCGGGACAAGCGAGTAATCACCGTCCGGAAGATCTACACGGAATGCAATGCAAGGTTTAGGTGATGTGATAGGTTGTTATGTTGCCCAACTCTTGTTGGTCTTGTTCACCTTAACAAGCATCTAGGTAGTACATCTCTTTTAGGAAGGTTATTAGTTGTATATGATTTATTCTTTTATTGCATATTTGAAATTATTGTTTCCTTGTACTTATTATTTTATGTGAATGTGTAGTCCTCTTCCTCTCACCAGCAATGGTATGAACAATATCTTTTTATTCATGACTTAATTCTTATCAGCAAGGATATTTAATTATTTTTTAATTACATTAGGTAACACTCTTCCAAAAGGAAAAGAATTAAAAGGGCTTTCCTTTATTTAATTTCTCTTTAATATTAAAAGGGGCTTTTAAGCTTTTATTAAGCAATAAATTATCAAAAATTCAAAGAAGTGTTTCTTAAGCATATTGGCACCTATCCTGGTCCACTGGACCCACATGTAAGTGTTGAATACTAGGAAATTAAATACTATAGAAAATAACAAAGGCTAGCTAGTGATTCAAATTAAATGCATACAAAAATAAATAAGCATCAAAATGACACAGACTTTCTCATGCATGCTCTCTGGTCCTCAACAAGCCTAAAGAACCAGCATGTTCACCTGAAGGCTCTACTGATCTTGCTTAAGTAATTAACAAAGGAAAACATGCACAAATTAAGAATAATTATTTCTGTTAAACCAAAAATCATGATTAATTCATAAGAGGTGTGTTTTGACATAACAAGACAGTGTGCACAAGTTGGGCACAAAAACATAAATATATTTAGCTAGAAAAATCATCTAGGCAGTTTTGCAGAATTGGTCAACAATTTATTTAGCAAGATTAAGTCCATAACTTTGTGCAATTTTTGGCACAGGAGCTAGTACTAAGAAGATACACAACATATCCAAAATTTAGGTACAGAGGAGTTGTAGATTTAAATTTATGACAGATCTAGGTTTGTCACATTTGTATTTTTCATGTTAAAAACATTTAGAATCAAGCCATGTGAGAATGACAAAAGTTGTGGGATTTCTCTCCCTGAACCCAACAAAATTGGTTTGGTATTTTTCTGAATTTTCTACAATTTTCTAGGGAATTTCTAGTGCACTGGGCTGACTTGCAAGAAAACTTAGATAGGGTTCCTTACAAACAGACCCTGAACTTTACACGATACACCCCGGGGAAGAAATCGATGCAATCGGGCCCTTCGCCGGGGAGGGGCGGCGCGGCACCGGCCAAATCCGACGAGCCGGCGGCGCTCCCGGCCGGGCAAGCCGCCGGGCTTGACCGGGGGCTCACCTAGGGTTGGTGGGTAACCGGTGTTGGGGGCGGAGGGACGACCGGCGAGGGTTTTCGACGGCGGCGGCGGCGGTGGCCGCGGTGGCTTAGGGAACACGACTAGGAGGGCATTGTGCTAGGAAATAAGCGAGCTCGGGAGGTTCACGGGTGCCTAGGGAAGCTACCGGAGCTGCTGGCCGGCGGCGAGCGCGAGCGAGAGCACGAGCTCAGTGCGGCAGCTGCAATGGCGGGGAGGAGCGCGGGGTGGCGCGCGAGAGGGGAGCGAGGAGGGGTTTAAATAGGCGCTCGAGCACGGGGGTGACGATGGATGACGGCGCAAGATGCTCCCGGCCGTGCTACGAGGCTCGGGCGGCGCGCGTACGGCGGCGCCGCCGCCGACGGATCGGCGGTCCGTGGCGCGTACGCGCGTGCGGGCGGCGCCGGCGCGGACTCGATGCGCCTCGGGGCGGGGGGAGCGCGTCGGGGCGCGGGCGGCTCGGGCGGTGCACGCCTCGGGCGGCGCTCGGCCTCGGGAGGTGTGGGCGCGGACGCCGGGGCGTTACCGGCGGCGGCCGGCGACGCGCGGCGCGCGGGCGCGCGCGCGTCGCGGTGCGCGGCGTTCGCCCCGATTTTGTTTTTCTTTGGTGCTTCGAGTTTGAAATGAATTTGCTCCAAATTTTTGTATAAAAGTCGACCAAGTGGTGAACACCAAAGTTGTAGATCTAGCTACCCTTAACAATTTCTAAAAGGCTATATAGGGTTTTTCTTCACAGAATTTGAATTACATGAATGCCAAATTTGAATGTCACCTGTCTTTGCAAAATAGTGAAACCTGCCTTGCACCCTCTTTTTCAAGCTTTTCCACTCAAAATTTGAAATGCCCATCTACATGAAAGTTGTGTCCCTCATCAAGATGGACAACTTTCATAAAGGTAGAATTTTAAGTGTTTAGGTGAATTTTGGAGAACGCGGCAAAAGTTCCAGCAGACACCTATGGACACTAGGGTGGCAAGGGGGTTTGACCAAGCCTTTGACCATGGGTTGGCCCCACAAGTGTTTTTACTAGTCAAAGGGGGTCACTAGGGTAGGTTAGTGAGTTTTTCGAGGTGAGGGCCCAGGTTGACCGTGATTTGACCACTATTGACTACTTTGACCGGCTGTTAGGGTTAATTAAAAACCTGGGGCGTCACAGCCTACCCCCCTTAAGAGGAATCTCGTACCGAGATTCGATTAGACAACGAAAGGATGGGGAGAAGAACTCACAGTTTCGAGATTGTAGGAAACCCGGATACTTAGTGTTGAGATAGTCTTCAGTCTCCCACGTTGCTTCTTCTTCCGTGTGATGACTCCATTGGATCTTGTACATCCGTACGGTCTGCCTTCGGGTCTTTCGCTCTTTTTGGTCAAGTACTTTCAATGGGTGCTCGATGAGTGAGAAATCCAGCTCAATCCAAGCATTAGCTTCTGTGAAGATTTCATTCTCCGGCACAGGCATTCCCTTCTTCAACTAAGTCACATGAAACACATTGTGGACTGCGGAAAACCGTTCAGGCAACTGGATACGATAAGCCACTGGCCCACATACTTCTATGACTTCATAGGGTCCAATGTAGCGCGGAGCTAACTTTCCCTTGACTCCGAACCTTTGCACACTTTGGTGGGGGACACCTTCAAATACACATAGTCTCCCACTTCAAAGTGTCGAGGTGCGGTTCCCTTGTCATGGTAACTCTTTTGCCTCATCTGTGCCATCTTCAAATTCTCTCTTATCACTTGCACTCTTTCTTCGGCCTCTTTAACCAATTCCGGACCAAAGAGTGTTCTCTCTCCGGCTTCTGACTAATTCAACGGAGTGCGGCATCTATGTCCGTAAAGAGCATCGAACGGTGCCATCTTCAAGCTGGCTTGATAGCTATTATTGTAGGAGAATTCTGCCAAGGACAAACACTTGTCCCAACTCTTGTAAAAATGCAAGATGCTGGCTTGTAGCATATCTTCCAAAATCTGATTTATCCTTTCCGTCTGACCATCGGTCTGCGGATGATAACTGGAACTACGGATTAGCTTGGTTCCCAAACACTCATGCAATTGCTCCCAAAAACGAGCTACAAACTGAGTTCCTCTGTCAGAGATTATAGTCTTTGGAATTCCATGCAAACGGACTATGTGATCCATGTACAACTCTGCATATTGCTGTACGGAATAAGTGGTGTGCACGGCAATGAAGTGAGCGGTCTTGGTGAGTCTATCTACGATTACCCAAATAGAATCTTTCTTTCTAGTTGTTAGGGGTAAAGCCACAATGAAATCCATACTAATATCGTCCCACTTCCACATGGGCATCGACAGGGGTTGGAGTACACCTGCCGATTTCAAATGGCTTGCTTTCATCCGGTGGCAAGTATCGCACTCGGCTACATACTTGGCTATATCTACCTTCATATTGGACCACCAAAAGTTCCGTTTCAGGTCTTGGTACATCTTGGTACTACCGGGATGAATAGAGAATTTGGACTTGTGAGCCTCATCTAGAATGATTTTCTTAATTTCTGGATCAACTGGGACCACTAGACGTTTCGCAAACCAGACCACATCCTGGTGATCCTTTTGGAAACAAGTGTACTTGCGATCTTCCTCTGCTAGTTTTTGTTTGATGGTTTGAATGTCTTCATCATTGCACTGCGCAGTGACAATCCTATCATAGAGACCGGACTCTGCCGTCATGGCATAAAGACTTCCTTGCGGTACCACTTCTAAGTTGAGACTTCTCATCTCTTCACACAACGGTTCACTAACTGGCTCCAACTCTAGGTGGTTGCAGTGATCTTTGCGGCTAAGAGCATCCGCAACAACATTTGCTTTGCCGGGGTGATAGTGTACTTCTAGATCATAATCCTTGATAAACTCAAGCCATCTTCTTTGCCTCATATTCAACTCTGTCTGAGTGAAGATGTATTTGAGACTCTTGTGATCAGTGAAGATATTGCAACGATTACCCATTAGGTAATGCCTCCATATCTTGAGAGCGTGGATGACATCAGCTAGCTCAAGATCATGGGTAGGGTAATTGAGCTCATGAGGTCGAAGTGCCCGTGAAGCATAGGCAATGACTCAGCCTTCTTGCATAAGGACACAGCCGAGACCCGTGCCTGATGCGTCACAGAAGACTTCAAACAGTTTGGAATTATCCGGTTGCACTAGCACTAGGGCTGAAGTTAGATGTTGCCTCAAGGTGTGGAAGGCTTTCTCACATGCTTCGCTCCACACGAATTTCACTCCTTTTTTGAGTAGTTCAGTCATAGGCTTTGCGATTCTAGAGAAGTCAGGAATGAATCGACGGTAGTATCCCGCCAATCCTAGGAAACTGCGGATTTGGTGGACGGACTTGGGTGGTTTCCAATCCATCACCTCTTGAACTTTGCTAGGATCTACAGAGATACCATCGTGGGAAATGGTGTGCCCTATGAATTTTACACTTTTCAACCAGAATTCACATTTGGAGAACTTAGCATCAAGCTTATGATCTCGCAAACGCTGAAGGACAACTCAGAGGTGTTTGGCATGTTCTTTCTCGCTTTTGGAATAGATGAGAATATCATCGATAAAGACCACGACAAATTTGTCGAGCTCCATCATGAACACGGAGTTCATGAGGTACATGAAGTAGGCTGGGGCATTCGTGAGACCAAAATACATTACCAAGAACTGGTAAAGACCATAATGAGTGGAGAAAGCGGTTTTAGGAATGTCACAAGGTCGAATCTTAATTTGGTGATAACCAGAATGAAGGTCAATCTTAGAGAAGACCTTGGCACCAGCCAATTGATCGAAAAGAACATCGATTCGGGGAAGAGGGTATTTGTTTTTGATGGTGACTGCATTGAGCGGTCGGTAATCTACACACATTCTCAAGCTACCATCTTTCTTCTTGACAAAGAGAGCAGGGAAACCCCAAGGAGAAAAGCTTGGGCGAATATAACCCTTATCTAACAATTCTTGGAGTTGAGTTTTCAGTTCGACCAACTCTTTGGGTGGCATGCGATAAGGTCTTTTGGAAATGGGTGCGGTACCGGGCTGGAGTTCGATCACAAACTCGACATCTCTGTCTGGTGGCATACCAGGCAACTCATCAGAAAAGACATCCGGGTACTTGCACACTACTGGAATTTCATCAAGGGGGGAGATAATGATCACATAGGCACAAGAGTCGATACCGTCCTTGAAAGGTAGGTACAAGGTAGTGTGCCCGACCGTAGGAGAATTGATCTCTACGACCCTATCTGATATATCTAGAATTACCTTATGTTGGTTTATCCATTCCATACCCAAGATAACATCCATGCTTCCCAATTTGATGGTTATGAGATTAGATCGAATAACCTTACTTCCTAGCTGTCGTATGGACCTCCCTGGGCCCAATACCTCGGTGGGTACCAGGACCGACTACTCGGTGGGCCCCTGGGACTACTCGGCTTGCGCTGCACAGCACCTGATGGCGTGAAGCACAAGGACTACAGAGGAGAAGTACTCGGATAGGAAGTTGTACATGTCCCGCGCTGTATGGAGGACTCCTAGACGTACTCGACTAGTACTCTCTCCCTAAACCGACTTGTAACCCTGCCTCCCGGACTATATAAGGCGAGGCAGGGACCCCTCTCTTAATCACCTCATCTCACGGCGTACAATTGCACCATCTTGTAATCGTACCCAATCAATCCAGAGCCACGCAGCATACAGGACGTAGGGTATTACGCACCTCGCGGCCCGAACCTGTCTAAATTGTGTGCCACGTGTCTCTTCCTTCGAGTTACCGATCTTGGCGAGGCCACATTCATCTACTTCGGGTACTCCCCTTAGTAGGTTGCCGGTCTAAAACACCGACAGCTGGCGCGCCAGGTAGGGGCTCTCGCCCGAGATCACATGGCGAACTCGACGGCTCCTGTCTACTTCAAGCCAACCGTCGCCTTCAACCGCGGCGACACCTTCGTTTTCGGCGCTTGGGTCTGCACTGCTGACGGCGCGGGATCCTTCCAGCGCCGCCTCACCATGCCGCCCAACCCGGAGACTGGCTTCGTGACGCTTCCTGAAGTTGTCACAGGCGAACTCGCCGACGAATTCGGCGAAATTTCGCTTTTCGACCATCACGCTGACTTCGAGCTCGGGTCCGCTTCCAACTCGAACTCGACGTCTCCGTGGGCTATCGCATGCGAGCCGGCTACTCAGCCATCACATGTGGTCCCACCACCCCGCGAGTGCTCCACGTGTGGCCCTCGCAACATCAGCAGGGCCCGCACGGAGGCTCCCTCTTCGCGCCGGGCCGGCAAGGAGCCCGTACCCGAGTACAACTCGGACTCCGACACCGCCCCCGGCCACGCTACGGACTCCAACCCCCTCTGCGGCTTCTACTCAGACTCCGCATACGAGTTTGACTTCGGGTCGGACCCAGAGGATCCCGAGTCCGAGGACGATACTACAGAGCACCCCTTATCAGGGCCGGCCTCTGGGCTGGTCATAACGTCCACACTTGCCGGGAGATTCGTCTACTGGCCAGATCGCAAGCCCGTGGACCTGATAAGTGGAGACTCACGCTACGTCGCCTACCTCGATTCGCTCCCGTTCCAGGAGGGAACACCACTTGCCCGAGCTGATTCGTACACCCCAACTGAGGTGGCGAGTTCTGAGTCCAGTCTTGGCAACCCTGATCGCCAAGTCTTCATGGCTGCCTGCGACACACCAGGACCCTCAGGGACAGCTCAGGACAAGTACCTCGAAGACATCTCCACGGACGACTTGTCCGTCGATGCACCCGCGACGAGACCGCCGCCAACGGGGACACTCGACGTGAGCGTAACGGAGGAAGCACAACGAACGGCGGCGGCATCTCGGGGACAACCTCCCCATCCACAACCTTGCGGAAGCTCTCAAGGCGGTCGAGAGCGAGTACACACTACCCCCGAGCAATGCCTCATGTCGATCACGGCGATCGCACGCCGGGCTCGGGGAATACGCGGCGGAGAAATCATCGCCAAGCTCGGCCGAAGACGCTTACTTCATGCGGGTCGACAACGGGGTCAACTAGCCCCCCCCCCCCCCCGCCAGGAACCACGACAACGAAGCTACAAGTCGCAGCGCCGACCTCGGCCGCAACCATACTCGAGCCGAGCTGCCGGCTCAGCCCAACCGTACTCGCGCAAATGCCGGCGGACCCTCACAGGGTGGTTACAGCAATCGCGAGGTCGTCCCTCACCGTGCTCCTGACGGCGACGGCCGCGACCCTGACGGCGGCGGCAGCGACGGCGGAAGCTCCAACCACGGAGCTAACAGGAGGGCCGGCGGCGGCGGCAGTCGCGGTGGTCGAAACCACGCGAACAGCCACGCCTTCGGAGCCTCACAGGGCAGCTACGACGCCCGCCAGAAGATCGAAGAGCTGCGGCGGAAGAAGTCAGCCACCGCAGGCGACAACGACGGCTTCCCCGCCTTCTCACCTCGACTTCGCAACTTGCTCCTCCCCGACAAGTTCAAGCCTTTGGGGATCACCAAGCACGACGCGAAGCAGGACCCCATCCAGTGGCTCAGGTGCTACGCCCTCTCCATCGAGAACGCTGGCGGCAACAACGACACCAAGTGCCTCTAGTTCCCCTTCTGCCTGGACCAAGCCCCACTCACATGGCTCGAGTCGCTAGACAAGCACTCGATCGACAAGTGGGACCAGTTGAAGGAGCAGTTCACCAGCAACTTCGCGGGCGCCATGGGCCGCTCGGGTACTCGCATGGACTTGGCCAATGATCAAGCAAGAACAAGGCGAGACCCTCCGCAAGTACATGCTCCGCTTCTTCGACAAGTGCGCTACCGTAGTCGACATCACCGACAAGGAGGTCATTGACCTCTTCAGAGATGGCCTCTACCATCGCCGCACCTTTGAAGACTTTGGTCGCCGTCGCCCCAAGTCCACCCCCACCTCAAGGACATGATCACATCCTGGGCAGATGAAGAAGACAAGGCCAACGCCAAGTACGACGCCATCCGTGGAAAGAACAAGCAGAACACGAGTGGCGGCAGCGGCAACAAAGGGAACCAAGGCGGCCGCAACAATAACAACAACTACTCGGGTCCCAACCGCAAGCGCAAGCCAGACAACACTGTCGCGGCTATCCCGGCGCCTGCGAAGGAGAACTCGAAGAAGATCTCCGGCGGCTTCAAAGACTTGCTTTCGAAGGAGAAGTGCCCGTGGCATCCGGACGGCAACCACACCACCAAGCGGTGCTACCAACTCGGGCGAGCACTCAAGAGTACTCCAGAGCCACCGCACCCTCACGACAAGAAGGGAAAGAAGAAGAATGACAGAGGCAATGACGACTTCCAGGAACTCGACAAGACTGTCAACGTCCTCTTCGGTGGACTACCCAGCAGACGGGAGCAAAAAGCTACTCGTCAAGAAGTCATGAGCATTGAACCAGCGGTTCCGACCCCTCTCAGGTGGTCGGAGGTACCCATCACCTTCTACCGCGCGGATCAATGGACCAGCTTCTCCGAACCAGGGCGGTTCCCTCTCGTCCTAAAGCCAGTGGTCGCGGGCTCCAAGCTCAACAAGGTCCTCATCGATGGTGGAAGCGGGCTCAACGTCCTTTTCACCAAGACCTTGAAGAAGATGAAGCTCGACATCACTCACATGCTCACCAAGAGCAACACGCCTTTCTACGGCATCGTCCCCGGCAACGCGGCTATCCCACTGGGCTCAGTGGTCCTGCCAGTTACCTTCGGGGAATCTCGGGACAACTATCGTACCGAGTACGTCAAGTTCGAGGTCGCGGACTTCGAGACATCCTACCATGCCATCCTCGGCAGACCGGCCATCGCCAAGTTCATGGCGGTGCCCCACTACACCTACTTGGTACTCAAGATGCCAAGCCCAGCAGGTGTACTCTCTCTCCAAGGGGACTTGAAGATCTCGCACGACTGCGATACGGAAGTTGTGGAGATCGCCTCCACAAATCAAGTACCCAACGCTATGATGGAGGTCTATGCCGTGTCGAAGAAGCTTGCCACAAGTGAACTCGACATCCCTGAGAAGTCTGACAAAGGCAACAAGCCTCGGCCCAGTGAGGAGGTTACGAGTCAAGACAATCGACCTCGGGACGAGCGACGACGAAGCAAGACCACCACCATCGGGGCCGGCCTCGACCCCAAATAGGAAGATGCGCTCATCAACTTCCTCCGGGCTAACCGCAACATCTTCACGTGGAAGCCAGCGGACATGCCTGGAGTGCCCAGGGAGTTGATTGAGCACTGCCTTAACGTCGACCCTAAAGCTACCCCCAAGCGACAACACCTCTGCCGCTTCGTCGACGATAGACGGGACGCCATCAAGAAGGAACTCGCCAAACTACTCGCGGCTGGCTTAATCAAAGAAGTCTTCCATCCTGAGTGGCTCGCTAACCCCGTCCTCGTCCGCAAGAAGAACTCGAATGAGTGGAGGATGTGCGTCGACTACACTGATCTCAACAAGCACTGCCCCAAGGACCCCTTCGGGTTGTCGCAGATTGACCAAGTCATCAACTCCATGGCGGGCTGCGACCTGCTCTGCTTCCTCGACTGCTACTCCGGGTACCACCAGATCGCGATGAAGGAAGAAGACCAGGAGAAGACCGCGTTCATCACCCCATTTGGCGCGTCTCGCTACACGACCATGTCCTTCGGGTTGAAGAACGCCGGCGCCACATATCAACGAGCTATCCAGGCCTGCTTCAAGAGGCAACTCAACAAGAATGTCGAAGCCTACGTGGATGACGTGGTCGTCAAGACCAGAGACTCCAGTACCCTCATCGACGATCTTGAAGAGACTTTCGTATCCCTATGCGAGTACCGCTGGAAGCTCAACCCGAACAAGTGCGTCTTCGGCGTACCTTCGGGCAAACTACTCGGCTTCATCATCGGCCCGGCGTGGCATCGAAGCCAACCCCGAGAAGATCTCTCGCCATCACCGGCATGAAAGCTCCACGTGCATCAAAGACGTCCAGAAGCTGACCGGGTGCATGGCGGCCTTGAACAAATTCATCCTGAAGCTTGGAGAACGGGGGCTCCCCTTCTTCAAACTACTCAAGCACCAAGAGAAGTTCGTGTGGACTCCAGAGGCGGACCAAGCCCTTGCCCAGCTCAAGGACTTCCTATCTGAGCCACCAGTCCTCACGGCTGGTCGCAAAGGCGAGCAGCTACTGCTCTACCTCGCTGCGACTACCCATGTGGTCAGTATTGCCATCGTTGTCGAGTCGCATGAAGACGGCCACGCTTATCGAGTCTAGCGCCCAGTCTACTTCATCAGCGAGGTCCTATCAGAGTCCAAGGCATGCTATCAGCCTGTGCAGAAGCTCCTGTACGCAGTACTCATCACCTTGCGGAAGCTACGACACTACTTCCAGGAGTACTCAATCTCCGTCGTCACCAACTACCCGCTCGGCGACATCTGCGGAACCAAGATGCTACCGGAAGAATCTCCAAGTGGGCGATCGAACTCGGCGCCCTCGGCATCGACTTCAAGCCACGCACGGCCCATCAAGTCACGGGCGCTAGTCGACTTCATGGCAGAGTGGCGGGAGAATCAACTACCTACTCCAACCGTGCGACCAGAGCATTGGGTGATGTACTTCGACAGCTCACTCAACCTCGAGGGCGCGGTGTGCGGGTACTCCCGATTTCTCCAACGGGCGAACAACTCAAGTACGTCCTTGCAGATCTTCCGGAAGGTCTCAAAAAACGAAGCCGAGTACGAAGCTCTCCTACACGGGCTCCGCCTCGCGGCTTCACTGGGCATCAAGCGGCTACTAGTCTACGGCGACTCCGCAGTGGTCATCAACCAAGTCAACAAGTCCTGGGACCGCAACAAGGAGAACATGGACACCTACTACCTAGAAGTCCGCAAGCTCGAGAACAAGTTCTACAGTCTCGAGTTCCACCACATCGTCCGCGACAACAATGTTGCAGCGGACGTCCTGTCGAAGCTTGGTTCTACTCGCGCTCAAGTACCAGCGGGTGTGTTCGTCCACGAGCTTCACGCGCCATCCATCCGGAGGCCGGCGCCACCGACCACCGTCCCCGGCGCATCCGCCGCGGCCGGGGAGGTCATGATGATCGACGCGGACCGGAGGCAACCCTTCATCGACTACCTCGCGCGAGGGAAGGTTCCCTCGGACAAAAACTTGGCCGAGCGACTCATCCGCCGCGCCAAGTCCTACGTCCTCGTCGGAGACAAGCTTTACAAGCGGGGCGCATCTTTTAGAGTACTCATGAAGTGCATCCCTAGGCAAGAAGGCAAGGACATCTTGGAAGAGATCCACAAGGGCGTCGCGGCAACCACACGTCTTCTCGTACGGCCGGTCGGCAAGGCCTTTCGGCGAGCCTTCTGCGGCCCACAATCCCGGGTGACGCCGAAGAACTCGTCGAGAAGGTGCCAAGGATGTCAATACTTCGCCAAGCGACAACACGTCCCAGCCTACAAGCTAGTCACCATACCGCCAACCTGGCCCTTTGCTTGCCGGGGGCTCGACATGATTGGGCCACTGCCAACTGTGCCAGGTGGATTCAACAGAGTATTGGTGGCCATCGACAAGTTCACCAAGTGGATCAAGGTCAAGCCGATCACATGCCCCAAGGCTGACAGAGTACTCGACTTCCTTGATGAACTCGTGCATCGCTACGGACTACCCCACAACATCATCACAGACCTAGGCTCCAACTTCAATAACCACCAGTTTTGGGAGTACTGCGAGAACAGCGGGATCGACGTCCGATATGTCTCAGTTGCCCATCCTTGGGCCAATGCACAAGTCGAGCGCGCCAATGGGATGGTGCTCGATGCTCTCAAGAAGCGGCTACACGACGCTGCTAACTCTAAAGGAGGCAAGTGGGTCAAGGAACTACCCAATGCACTCTGGGGGCTACGTACTCAGCCCTCCAAGCCAACGGGGCAATCCCCTTACTTCCTGGTCTACGGCTCCAAAGCAATCCTCCCTACTGATGTCATATGGGACTCACCAGTAGTAGAGCACTACGACGAAGGCGTCTCGGAAGATAGCAGACGAGTTGACATCGACGGGCCCGAAGAAGCTCGCTGCGCCGCCCTCGTCCAATCAGCAAGGTACCTGGAGGGTATCCGACGCTACCACGACCGCAACGTCAAGGAACGCTCCTTCAACGTTGGCGATCTCGTCCTCCGTCACATCCAAAACACGGAAGGACTACACAAGCTCAGCTCCCCCTGGGAAGGTCCCTTCACAGTTGCAAAGGTGACCGGGCCGGGCTCCTATCGCCTCCAGACACTTGAAGGCGAAGATGTCAACAACTCGTGGAACGTCGACCAACTCTGTCGGTTCTACGCCTAGTCTACGCGACTACTCCGGGGCTCAAGTCTACGCGACTACATCAAGACCCCTCCACCGTAAGCGGCCTCCGGGTCCTAGCTCCAGTCTCCGGACTACTTCTTCGCTGTAAGCGGCCTCCGGTCCATGCACCGATATCAGGACTACTCTTCTCCGGGAATCCGGCCCATGTGGCTACCTACGGATCCGGGGTCGCGACGAGCGACAAAGGACTCTAGCGGCGGTCACCGAGTGACCATGTACTTCTAGATCTATCCTACACGGCTACTTACGGATCTGCGCCGTAAGCGGCTACTCGCCCTAGCACCACTTAGCCGTAGGCGACCTCCGGTCCTCGGCGACTACTGCGTAACTACGGCCCGGCCATCCGGGTGTACTTCTTCGGTAATAAAGTTTGATTGATCATCAACTCGTTTCTTGTCTACTTCCTTCAACGGGATTCTTGCCGAGTACAACTACTCGCAACAACTCCACGATGGGACTCCGCACTCCAAGATCGTGGCAACGAGTACTCATTGATGGAACTTTTCTTCATTAATACTTAAACAATTACAATTGTTTTTGTACATCTCTTTGCTACGAGCTAACTATTACGGGACTACCGGAGATTAAGCTTGTCGGCGACTTGTTCCGCAATGGGCGCCATCGCTCCCGGCCGGCTCCGCATCTTGCTCGTCGGTACGGTTGGCGGCTAGTCCGCCCACGACTACGTCTACGGGTGCCTTCGGGAAGTAGGACTTCATGAAAGCCGGCACACTGGTTTGGGATCGACTTTGCTAGATGCTTTACGTAGGGCCGCCGGCCCACGCGGGGGGCTTCCTTCGGTCGATCCACCGGTGGCGCTATCTTGGGAACGCCGGGGTGAGGCACCGGCGGCCTCGCGATGGGGAGTGCGGCTTCTTCAAGCTCCATCGACCGGGCCCGCCGGCTTCTCGCAATCCTCGTTCGGCTTCGCAACGATTTGTAGCGATTGACGAGGTCACGATCCGATGCAATACGGATCTCCATGTGCTTGTCGCACTCGTAGGCAAGCTCCTTATAATCTAACTCGAGTACCTAGCGGGCCTCCTGCTCCCGTAGAAGAGATTCTTCGATCCGTCTCTCGAAGTCTTCAAGCTCGCTCTACCCGAGTCTCAAGCTGCGCAAACAACAAGGCACGGCGGGTTAGGCGCCTCTCGACCCCCAACAAGTACTCAACAAGTCGGGGGCGCACCTTTGTTCTTGTTGCAAAGCGACTTGTTCTTCCGCACCAAGTCGTCACCCTTCGCCTACATCTCCCGGATGTCGTTATGGTACTTGGCGAAGGCCGCATCCGGCTTTGATCGCATTACGGAGGCGTGCTTTCGGGACTTCACGAGTTGGTCCTCCGGCGCCTCGGCCGAAGCACTGCGTCGCCGAAGCCTTGAAGCATGCTGGACTTCTCCCGGGACCTCTCTGCGACGTCCTGCACAGACAACATATGTCAGATGGGTACTCAACGCTAAAGGATTGACTACTCCAAGAGTTACGACTACTCACCTTCATCCACTGCTCGGCTTGGCGGACCGCCTCCAGATGCCGAGCCATCATTGCCGGATCGACCAAGTCGTCCGCTAACAACTCGATTCCGCCTCTACTACTTGTGGCGGCTTCGGTCATCGGTGCAGAGTGGATGGGCTCCGCGTCTTGGATCTCCGGGGAGTGAACGACCACCTTCAGAGCGGGTTCTGGCAGCGTGGTGGCCTCCTCTCCCCCGGTCGTCGCGGCGGCCTCTCCGGCGGCCACCTCCATCGGCTCGGGGGCTACTCCGGCTGCCTCCTAAGTCTCTGGTGTCAAGTTCTCCATGGGCACCGCCGCTGGGATATCGCTCCCTTCGGCCTCAACGCCTGTCAACGAGAAGACAAGTTCATCAGTCATATCTGGCGACTACGACTACTCTTCGGGGATGCTACAACCTCAGCAGAGTACTTACCTTCAACTACGCTGTCTTCGGGCAACATAGACCCAGTGGCCGGCGCTTCGGGCTCTGCCTGAGGGGCGGGAGCGGACTCCTCAGCGGGTGGCACGGCTTCTTCCTCCGCCACCGTTGCAGAGGGTTCGTCCCCCTCCCAAGATAGGTTCGTCGACTTCCTGCAGAGTACACAAGCTGGTTGTCAGTCAAGCACGACTACCACATCAAGTACTACTCGGGAAGACTCAACACTTACAAGCTTGACCGGACCACCGTCACGGTCGGGGTGTCGAGGATGCTGGCAATGTCTACCAGTCCAGCCTCGGCAGGCGCCTCCTCCTACGCCTCTGTAGCCGTTGCCCCTTCCGTCGCCTCGTCGGCCGGCGGCGGCAGCGGGTTCCGAGCTCCCCGAGCGACGGGGGACCGGCGCTCCATCTGCACCAAGAGTTCTTCGACAGTGGGGGCTGGGCTGCGACTCCCAGCGGCTTCCCCCACCGTGTCCCACTCGCCTTCGTCGCCCTGGTCAACGGGTTCCGTAGGCGGCAACTCCTGTAAACAAGGAAGCTCAGTCGTCAGCACACCAACTCGAGACACCAGTACTCGACTACACTACTCAAGACGGCCTACCTCTGGGGACGTGGTCTCAGTGACCTTCAATTTCTTCGATACGCGCTTGCGGGCCGGGTTGCGCGGCTTCTGCGGCAACGCAGCCAAACTAGCCTCCAGGCTAGCCGACTGATCCTGAACGAGAGGCACGTGAGGTAAGCCAGGATGGCCGAACCTCGGCGACCGGCACCGGAGCCGGTCTGCAGCGTCTCCTCGTCGTCGTCCTCGTCGGACATATCCTCCACGACAATGGTGTCGTCTCCCTCGCCGACCTCACGCCGCTCCTTGGCCTTGGTCTTCCCTTCCTCTGGGATCTCGACTTTCTGAGGGGGCGGCGGCGGCTCAGAGACGAACTTCTTCAAGTCATCCTGCAAGACACAACTCATTAGTGAGACTGCACATGGAATGGGTACTCGACTCTGGGTGCGACTACCTACCTCCTTTTGCGGGCGCGCGGCGGAGTACTCCGGTACGGGGCACGCCGTGTACGGCGGCATGTCCTTGAAGATCCGTGCCAGCCTACCGACAATGTCGTGGTCGTCGACTTCGTCTCCAGGCATCCGCGACGTGTCGTCGTCGCCGGTGTACTCGAACCCCAGGGTGTCGCGAGCCATCAGCGGCTGCACCCTGCGCTTCATGAAGCTGAAGGCCACGTGCTCGGCCCTCGGCCGGCTTTCCCTCAGCGCCTTGATCCGCGCCAACAACTCGAGGAGCTGGATCCTTTCCTGCATCGTCGGCTCTATGTTCCACCATGGGCGGTGCTTGGGCTGCTTCCCGCTTGGCTTCGGCAGCCCCGGATGGTGGTTCGTGATGTATAACCACTTGGCCTTCCAGTCTTGGTTGGAGTCTATGAGCTTGTACGAGAGGTACTGCTCGGAGGTGTCCTCCCGCATCTGGATCCCCGCTCCTCCGACTACCCTAGGGTTGCTGGCACTGGGTTGCGGCTTCACCCAGAAGAACTTCCGGAACAGGATCCAATGGGGCTTGATCCCCAGAAAAGCTTCGCAGAAATGAACGAAGACGGCGGTGTGGAAAATACCATTGGGGTTGAGGTTCAGGTACTCGATGCCGTAGTACCCCATGAGCCCCTTTAAGAAGTTGCTCGCCGGGAGAGAAAGTCCGCGCTCTGCGAATCGCGCGAACATCGGGATCTCGTCTTCATTCTTCTCCATCGTGTATGGATCCCCGGCGGCAGCCCTCCACATGTCCACTTCCTTCTCGTGGAGGAATCCACTGTTCAGTAGGGCGAGCAAGTCTTCGGTCTTCGCCTTCGACTTCTTCCACTCGCGGTTTGGATCTGGCCGCGGCGGGGACACCGGCGGTGATGCCCCTGCGGCAGATCCGGCGACCTCGTCATGGTTTCTCTTCTTCCCACCGGCGGCTTTCACGGTCTTGGAAGGAGATGGCTTCATTCTCCAAGTGCACGGCGTCTTCACGCGCATTCGCTCGGGGGCTACCGCGGTGGCTCTCTGCGGTGGCGCACTTGGATCTACACTTCACTCAACAGAGGCGGCGCGCACTGGATGCGATTTCTGGCCAAGATGTGTTTGGAATGGCTACAGCTGTGTAGGGTGAAAACCCCTAAGGGTTTTGTCTTCTATTTATAAGTCAACGCGGCCCTCCAACTGCCGGATGGATAAGTCTGCGCTCGGCTGACTCAGCGGCCGCGCGTGACTCTTCAACTTCTACTAGTCGACGCGCCTCACCTTGGGGGCTCGGCTACCTCTATTCGACTACCTGGGAAGCGACAAGACTCAGGAGCATCTCAGGACTCATTCTACAAGATGACCCTTCAATTCGAGAGGAAGTACTCAACTCATGGCTCGGGGGCTCCGTGCCACGTGTCCTTCGGTTTTTTCTGCGGATTTTTCGGGATAGTCTTGCCAAAACTTCAGAAGGACCCTCAGCCAGAGTCTACAACTCAACCTAAGGCTCGAGGGCTACTCCATATGGAGTGCGATTTTGCAATCACACTTCCATACCAGCTTCGGCTTCAAGACAACACGGGCATTGTTGAAGACCTTCAAGGGCAGCACTCGAGGACGCTTGGGACTACTCGCGAAGACTTCAGGATTGCTCAAACATCAGCTGGAGTATCTTCCAGCCTCGGGAAGCTTCGACTACTCTTAAGGACTTTTTACTTGTAGTACTCGGGGACGCTTGAGGACTACTCGTTGAGGCCGTCAAGACTACTTGAAGCTATCCTTCTCGACTACAAAGTACTCGGGGGCTTGTCGTATGGACCTCCCTGGGCCCACTACCTCGGTGGGTACCAGGACCGACTACTCGGTGGGCCCCTGGGACTACTCGGCTTGCGCTGCACGGCACCTGATAGCGTGAAGCACAAGGACTACAGAGGAGAAGTACTCGGATAGGAAGCTGTACATGTCCCGCGCTGTATGGAGGATTCCTAGACGTACTCGACTACTACTCTCTCCCTAAACCGACTTGTAACCCTGCCCCCCGGACTATATAAGGCGAGGCAGGGACCCCTCTCTCAATCACCTCATCTCACGGTGTACAATTGCACCATCTTGTAATCGTACCCAATCAATCCAGAGCCACGCAGCATACAGGACGTAGGGTATTACGCACCTCGCGGCCCGAACCTGTCTAAATTGTGTGCCACGTGTCTCTTCCTTCGAGTTACTGATCTCGGCGAGGCCACATTCATCTACTTCGGGTACTCCCCTTAGTAGGTTGCCGGTCTAAAACACCGACACTAGCCTTAAAGGACCTCCAAAGGTTACTAGGTGAGAAGTGATATTTCCACCTGGTGTGGTGATTTTATAAGCCGATTTGGTTTGCATTCCTTTTAGACCCAATTTGTCTAGTAGATTCTCAGTTATGAAACTGTGGGTGGCTCCCGAATCTAACAAAATCTTAACAGGAGTGTTGTTGATAGAGAATGTACCTGTGAGTACTGAAGCTCCCTCTGGGATATCGCTCATGGCAGTGAAATTCAGCTTGCCCTGGTGTACTTGCACCATGGGCTTCTTAGCCGGAGTGGCAGCCTTGTTTCCTGCACCTTGATTCTGCGGGTTGGGCTTGATCTTCCTGGGCTTGGGACACTTGCTGATGTAATGCCCCTGGCTGGCCACAGTTGAAGCAACAGCGATCACCAACGTTGCGAGGAGGTGCATTAGGCTTTGGAGCCTGCTCCTGAGCATTGCGGAACTGGAAGTTCCCGGTGGGTTTGCTCTGGGGTGGCTTCATCGTCCAGTGTCCAGTTGAAGATTGCTGGGATGGGCCTAGAATGTTCTTCTTCACAAAGCGAAACTTTTTGCCCATTCCACTGCCCGGGGTATCCTCTTCTTGTCCCCGTGGGCCTTCTTCATAGCATCCTCTTGAGAGATAGTCTTGTTCACTAGCTCATGGAAGTTCGCGGGCTTGAGCAGGTTCAGCCGCTCATACAACTTGCCATCTAGCCCGTCACGGAACCTCTCCATCTTCTTTGCATCAGTATCAACGTGATGCCCGCCAAACTGGCACAGGCTGTTAAACTTTTGGGCATAGCGGTACACCGTGTCGGATCCCTGTCTGAGGGCCAACAGCTCCCTCATCTTCCTATCCATCAGTCCCTTGGGAATGTGGTGTCTCTTGAAGGCTTGCTTGAACTCATCCCAAGTTACAGCGTGCCCTCGCTGCATTGACTTGAAATGGTCCCACCACATCAAAGCTTCTCCCCGCAGTTGCAGAGCTGCGAAGTTAGCCTTGTTCTCCTCGGAGCAAGGCAGCACAAAGGCAGAGAATTTTGCCTCTATGGCCTTGATCCAAGCCTTAGCTTCCAGGGGGTCTTCCGCTTTAGCGAAAGTCGGCGGCTTCATTGTGATGAACTGGGCATACGTGGTGACCTGATTAGGCCCCTCGTGGTTGGCCCCATGTGGCGGCCCTCGGTTCATTTGCTGGGCGATCTACTGCTGCGTCTGCAAGATCTGGCGCAACATCTCAGTTTGGGTGGCCATGGAGGCCTCTGACGGCGTCATGGGCGGTGGTGGCGGCAAGTCACCGCTACCATTCGCTCCGAAACCGTTGGGCGAGCTGCGCGTGGTTCCCACCGTCCGAAATGCGAGCCTTATTAGTTAATACTCAAAAGCTTATTCCAAAATGATGACAAGCATGATCCTACATAACCACAACTCATTAGCATTTATATGATGAGGGCAGCAACGATCGAAAAAGTATCACGTAGCCACAAGGATTCATAGAATCGTGCCTTAACACGATTAGGATTGCGATCACTCGAATAACATAAGCCCACATTCATTCTCGGACAATTACTCGTCACTTCGGGTACCAACGAAGGTGGTATACGGATGAGCACTTAAACGTTGGGCAAACGAGTGATGCCCCTAGAAATGCTTTGGTCTACCAACGCTTATGCAATTTGTAAGGATTGACAAGCGTGAATATTGCATCGATTTATCAAAGAATTGGTAATCATACGCAATAAAACTTCAATTTACGAATGACAAGCGAATTTCAATTAAACACATATGCTTAAGCATTCATTATTACAACAAGATGGAACAAGGTCCAAGGACGTTACAACGCTCGAATTTGAAAACAACATGACATGACAAGGTTACAAGCGGTTACTCGGCACGAAGACGTGCTAATCAAGTTGACTACTCTAAACATCTCGAAGATAACTCAATAGGATCGACATCCCTCTTATTCTTCTTTGCCGGCAACCTAGTTGCCCACCGAAGCACCATTGTACATAGGCGAAGGCTGGGGGAGTCGGCAACGGTGGTCTGCCGGCTCGTCGATCCCGGACCCGGACAAATCCTGCTTCGCTCCTCCTCGGTGTGGGTATGCTTGGGGGCGATGGTTGTAAGGCCACTATAGACTGCAAGGCGCCACCGTACCTCGGCCTCCTCTACCCGCTGCGCATATCGGCAATGTTACGAAGTAGCGTCAACCTCTCAATCTCATACGCATCGGCATTCTCTTCTAGAGTATGATTCTCGCCTCCGGATCTACAATCCTGCAGGCGGTCGCCTCTCTCTAGCTCTAACTGGAATCTCCTAGCATGCAACCTGTCATTCTCCTGCTGCACCTGAGTAAGTGTAAAGTTCAGCTGCTGATAACTGCTGCCAATCACGCCTAGATGCCTCCAAACGCTGCCCAATAATCGCTGCGGTATTATAGCGCAGCCCCTGAAGTGTGAAAACCACATTCATATAGCGAGCTAGCGTCTGAGTAACATCCAACGGCTCTGCTAGTGTCAACAGCTCCCGTAGGTGATCCATACGGTCCAACCATGTCGGGTCGTGAGGACTCACGGCGGGGAAACAATCCAAACGAGAGAGAGAGAGCTACCATAATGGGGTTGTGGTCACGAAGTCCGTCAGCACTCTGAGGGCTGCTGACTCAACGGCCTCGTGGGTAATAAATCCCCAGTAGATAAAACTGAAGTCGAACCAGTCAGCATGGTCCAGGTGTGGTAGAACAGTGATGATCACTCTGCAACTGGGAACGCCATAGCGCTCGAACTCGGACACCTCGTAAGTCGGTGGTGTGAGGTAGCCTGCGGCGCTGAGTGCTTCCCACGCAAGGCATGGAAAACCCTCCCAGTGCAACCCGTTGGTACGGATCGCACCGTCAGCGTTGAACTCGTGAAACACGGGGAAAGCCATCTGTACAAAAATGTAATACATGTCAGGTCTCAAAGAGAACGACATGTCAAACAGTGAAGTTCTGACAGTCGTGAATAAAAATTCATAACCAAAAATCCAGAAACCTCAAATCTTTCCCAAGTTTCAAGGTTCCACAAAAGTTCTTTAACACATATTTAATTTTTCAAGTTTGAGCTCGAACAAGGAAAACAAGGTGGATGGATACAAGATCTAGATGTGCCTAGGAAAGTGTAACCTAAACCGAAAGAAACAAGATCGGAACTTGCGGCTACAAGCTAGGCTTACTAAGGAGTAACTGTTTTTAACAATTTGGTTTAATTAAACCTAGCACAAGGGAGTAAACTTTTCAGAATTTCGGCAGCATGATAGCTAGGTATGAGAAGTACTCCAGTTCATAAAAAGCACACACTAGCACAATGTCCTTAGAGAGCATATAGAAGTTCGGTTTTGGGTCCATTTTAGTTGTTTCGATTTTTAATATGCATGCAAGACGTCCTATCCGACCTCACATGGCAATCAAGCCAAAAATCGGAGTTAGTGCCGGTGGCAAGGCTTTTATTTGTCTCTCCCTATAATATCTAGTCGAGAGCTATGCGGTACTCGCTTAACGACTAACGAAGCGCTGTTATGTACCTGCAGAAAATGAACCTTTCGTGCCAGCACGTCACGAAAGCGTCCACATACATTACCGTTCACTATAGAAACGGCATCCATGCGTTAAGCTGCTGCATGGAGAGCGTCCAACCTCGGACACCCTCCGTTTGAATGGAGTGTATCCTTGCCTCGCATGAGCGACATGCGGAATGCACACGTATATAACACGTGGCGACACACAACTCATAAACAGACGCGAAGATGGGATCCGTGGAATGGATCACTCCATCAACCCTCGCAATTCCCGTGATGCGGAACATCACACGTATAAAACACGTGGCTCATCTAGTTTGGTTATGCAAGAAAGTAAGTCTGACATAAAGTAATGTGCTGGAAGTTAGCAAAATCAACCATAAGTTAATTAAGCCACCTAAAAGAACCCAAAAATTCCCTCTAGGGCCTCTCAGTCTAGTTTATCCTTAACGGACCAACGTATTTTGGAAAATCAGACAATCTTGGCATATTTTATTAATAAAAATCAGTGATTAAGATTATTAATTAATCTCTGGTGCATACAATTGCTCTGATGCCAACTGTGACAACCCGCCCAGGAAAATACCGTACTATCGCCTAAACCAATCCACTTTGGTCATTAAGTGACAATAAAGTATCATCCTGTTGTTAGTCGCCGGGTTAACGCCCGGTAAATCACTTGAATAGCAACAAGGATCGAAATATATGCATTAAAACTCACTCGAAGGCGAGTCCAGAGATACAACAACATTAATATCCAAATGCGTACCCCGAAGGGTTTAATTATTACAAACCAAAGTTTTTGCCATAAAGAAATAGTTCAGAGTTTTGAAAATAGCAGAATTTAAACTAACGGAAGCGAAGACAACACGGGAGGCCATCCATGATGCTCTCAGTGGTCGTCCTCCACCCACTCCAGCTCCCAGCCGGGCGGGATCTCTCCGAGCCACACATCACTGAATGCATTACCTGGATCAACATAATATAGCAAGGCTGAGTATACTAATACTCAGCAAGACTTACCCGTCAGTGATAACAACTTCACCAAAACTAGACCATGAAAGGCTTTCTGGCTATTAGGTTGCTTTTGCTGAAAAGTAACAAAGAGTAGGTCCTTACTTTCAAGGTTTTAGCACAAGTTCTAGTAGATTTAATCTTTACTAAATTAGCCAGCTAGTACAAACAAAGTTGTACAATACAATTAATCAAGCATAATATTCTTCAACTTCCATCATTAGGGATCTCATGACTAGTGGAGTAAGTAGTCTCAGATAACGGTGAGAGGCCGACAATCGATTGATTTAAACCTTGCAAGGTGGATCTAAACACATGGTAGGATGCCCCTGCAAGGACAACTTTCCCAGGCTGTTTCCAGAAATCCTCGGGTCGGGATCGAATCTTACAGTCTTTGGTGCAGGCTATCCGGCATACCCTACGAGATACCTGGAGTCACCATACACCACCGATAGCTAGCCGTGAGAGAGAATCCCAAGAGTAGTAATAGTAGGATCCCTTGCCGCCTCATTAAGGTACTAGGCTTACCGGTCCCATACCCGACATGTGCTTAGTACGTTCAAACACTTAACCCACATAACCACTGGACCGGAGCCCAAATCCCATGCTCTTACCACATGAGCAATCCAATTAAGGATATATGTGATTCCTATTCTAGGAACCTATTCTCGCGAGTGAGGTCATCACTCGACTTGTAACGGTCCTATAGCTTAGCAGCTATCGACCTACCATACTAGTAAGGACAAGGTACCTAGGGATCATGCATCTAGGGTTCCATTCAACTCCTGAACTTAAATGCACAAGCATCCAAAGATAATTGAATAAAGAATTTGAAAACTAGGTTAGATGCACCGGAGCTTGCCTTCGTCAGCTAGGTTAGCCTGGGCACCCTCGGTGTCGTCGAGCACTTCCACGTACTGCAGCGAAGCTTCTTCTCCTCCTTCCTCGTTCTCCGGGACAAGCGAGTAATCACCGTCCGGAAGATCTACACGGAATGCAATGCAAGGTTTAGGTGATGTGATAGGTTGTTATGTTGCCCAACTCTTGTTGGTTATGTTCACCTTAACAAGCATCTAGGTATTACATCTCTTTTTAGGAAGGTTATTAGTTGTATATGATTTATTCTTTTATTGCATATTTGAAATTATTGTTTCCTTGTACTTATTATTTTATGTGAATGTGTAGTCCTCTTCCTCTCACTAGTAAGGGTATGAACAATATCTTTTTATTCATGACTTAATTCTTACCAGCAAGGATATTTAATTATTTTTTAATTAAATTAGGTAACACTCTTCCAAAAGGAAAAGAATTAAAAGGGCTTTCCTTTATTTAATTTCTCTTTAATATTAAAAGGGGCTTTTAAGCTTTTATTAAGCAATAAATTATCAAAAATTCAAAGAAGCGTTTATTAAGCATATTAGCACCTATTCTCGTCCACTGGACCCACATGTAAGTGTTGGATGCTAGGAAATTAAATACTATAGAAAATAACAAAGGCTAGCTAGTGATTCAAATTAAATGCATACAAAAATAAATACGCATCAAAATCACCCAAACTTTCTCATGCATGCTCTCTGGTCCTCAACAAGCCTAAAGAACCAGCATGTTCACCTCAAGGCTCTACTGATCTTGCTTAAGTAATTAACAAAGGAAAACATGCACAAATTAATAATAATTATTTCTGTTAAACCAAAAATCATGATTAGTTCACAATAGGTGTGTTTTCACATAACAAGACAGTGTGCACAAGGTGGGCACAAAAACATAAATATATTTAGCTAGAAAAATCATCTAGGCAGTTTCTGCAGAATTGGTCAACAATTTATTTAGCAAGATTAACTTCATGACTTTGTGCAATTTTTGGCACAGGAGCTATTCCTAACAAGATACACAACATATCCAAAATTTAGGTACAGAGGAGTTGTAGATTAAAATTTATGACAGATCTATGTTTTCCACATTTGTATTTTTCATGTTACAAACATTTAGAATCAAGCCATGTGAGAATGACAAAAGTTGTGGAATTTCTCTCCCTGAACCCAACAAAATTGGTTTGGCATTTTTCTGAATTTTCTACAATTTTCTAGGGAATTTCTAGTGCACTGGACTGACTTGCAAGAAAACTTAGATAGGGTTCCTTACAAACAGACCCTGAACTTTACACGATACACCCTGGAAAGATTGAAATCGATGCAATCGGGCCCTTGGCCGGGGAGGGCGGCGCGGCACCGGCCAAATCCGGCGAGCCGGCGGCGCTCCCGCCGGGCAAGCTGCCGGGCTTGACCAGGGGCTCACCTAGGGTTGGTGGGTTACCGGCGTTGGGGCGGAGGGATGGCCGGCGAGGGGTTTCGACGGTGGCCAGCGGCAATGGCCGCGGCAGCTCGGTGAACACGGCTAGGAGGGCATTGTGCTGGGCAATAAGCGAGCTCGGGAGGTTCACAGGTGCCTAGGGAAGCTACCGGAGCAGCTGGCCGGCGGCGAGCGCGAGCGGGAGCACAAGCTCAGTGCGGCGGCGGCAATGGCGGGGAGGAGCGCGGGGTGGCACGCGGAGGGGGAGCGAGGGAGGGGTTTAAATAGGCGCTCGAGCACGGGGTGACGATGGATGACGGCGCAAGATGCTCCCGGCTGTGCTACGGGGGCTCGGGCGGCGCGCGTACGGCGGCGACGCCGCCGACCGACCGGCGGTCCGTGGTGCGCGCGCGCGTACGACGGCGGCGGCGCGGACTCGATGCGCCTCGGGGGCGGGGGGAGCGCGTCGGGGCGCGGGTGGCTCGGGCGGTGCACGCCTCGGGCGGCGCTCGGCCTCGGGAGGCGTGGGCGCGGACGCCGGGGCGCCGGCGGCGGCGGCCGGCGATGCGTGGCGCGCGGGCGCACGACGCCGCGGCACGCCGGCGTTCTGCCTGATTTTGTTTTGCTGGTGCTGAGTTTGAAACGAATTTGCTCCAAATTTTTGTATAAAAGTCGACCAAGTGGTGAAAACCAAAGTTGTAGATCTAGCTACCCTCAACAATTTCTAAAAAGGCTATATAGGGTTTGTCACCTGTCTTTGCAAAATAGTGAAACCTGCCTTGCACCCTCTTTTTCAAGCTTTTCCACTCAAAATTTGAAATGCCCATCTACATGAAAGTTGTGTCCCTCATCAAGATGGACAACTTTCATAAAGGTAGAATTTTAAGTGTTTAGGTGAATTTTGGAGAACGCGGCAAAAGTTCCGGCAGACACCTATGGACACTAGGGTGGCAAGGGGGTTTGACCAAGCCTTTGACCATGGGTTGCCCCCACAAGTGTTTTTACTAGTCAAAGGGGGCCACTAGGGTAGGTTAGTGAGTTTTTCGAGGTGGGGGCCCAGGTTGACCGTGATTTGACCACTATTGACTACTTTGACTAGCTGTTAGGGTTAATTAAAAACCTGGGGCGTCACAGGTATGATGCTTGGCCGGCATCGCATGGTTGGGTTTAAAGTTCTTCGGGACTTTTACGCGACTTGTGGGTAAAGATGTACAAAGTCTGTAGAGTGTAAAACTAATCGATTAGTCGTGCTCACGGTCAAGAGTGGCCTGGACCCTCACATGATAAGTGAACTTAAAGATGTACTTAAATCGTTCTCTCTGGTTATGCTTGCCATATGCTTATGGCGTATCACTTACCTTTATGCTTAATGTGGGTTGGTATAAACTTATACTTTATTAGTAATCAGGTGCTAATAAAATTTGACCAACTAAAAATGCTAAATGCTTTGAGCCAGCCCACTATAAAGCCTTTGCATTCATGTCTTTCCCCACACTTGCTGATTACGACAAGTGCTCACCCTTGCTATAAACAATGTTGCTCAGAAGGAGGAAGCTGCTATGAAGATGTGCTGGTGATAGGCGTACGCAACCCCCAATCGACTGCCTGTGATGTTTGGAGCCTTTGTTCCCAGGATTAAGCGTAAACTCTGATAATCTTCCTTTTTCTTTCGTGATACTGTTTCTTTATTCACTTATATGTCACTATATGCATGAAACTTGATCCTGGCATGCATATAGGTTTGCACTTGGTTTCTTTTAGAAAATCGGGTGTGACAGAGTGGTATCAGAGCTGTATCGACTGTAGGACGTAAGCCTAGTTAGCAATGGATGTTTCCTAAGGTCTCTTTTGATCTAAAGTCCCTCCTTACCGTATCCTTGACCTCTCTGATGAATGATCTGACATCTTAACCATCTTCTTTTCTCCATACCATGAATTCTTGTATATTTATATTCACTCCCCTTAAACATTTCTTCGACCTCGCCTGTGCAATCTTTCAAGCAATAACACCCCCTTGATTCATTGGTAGAACTGTTACCCTTAACATTCTATCTGTTCGCGCAGTTCCCCGACACATCAGCGCTGTTTCAATTTTATCTTGAGCTACAGAACTCCGATTGACATGAAACCAGTTTGGTTAGTTCCTAAATTTCATAAGTGAATTTCTATCAAAAATTCAGCCCTATCCAGTACATGTTCCAGGAGCTATGCTCGAAACATTGGAGCTATCAGAAACTGTAAACTCTGCTGACCTAGTTACCTTCAATATTCTATATCTCGGGCTATAGACCTCAGATTGAGGTAAATCCAATTGGAGTAGTTCAGGAATTTCATCAGTTTCACCCTGTCCAAAATTCAGAAGTATTCGTTTTGTATCCAGGGAGATACATACGAATTAGTGGAGCATTCAGAATCTGCCAACACTGCTGACATAGCCATCTTGTTTAATTCATATCTCGAGTTCTAAACCTCCGATTGAGGTGATTCCAGTTGGGATGAACTCATAATTTCGGCCTCCTTGATCTGGGAAAAAATCCATTATTTATGGAGATCCCTGCTGGGAGCTAAATCTGATCTATTAGGATGATACCCTCTGACTTTATTAACAACGTGTAGTGTCGTTCCCTTAGCTATGCCTTGATTGGTGGAATTCAGTGTTTGCATGATGATGCTTGGTTTTATTAACTTGATTGAATCATTTCTTTGTAGTGAGTATTGGTGTATTGTGGGTCTTATATCTGCAATAACATTAGTTGCTTAGTTGGGTTCTTCTTTTGTACTTCCCATCTCCTTGTTTATCCCTATTCTTTTACCCTACTCTTGTTCACTTCTGATCATATCTTTATCTACCAACCAGATGGAAAACCCAAATGGAGGTAACCAAGGCAAAAGCTATGAGAACAGTGGTGACTATGGATACAACCAAGATGTGTTATCATTTCCACCCTCGGACAATAAGTATGCAGAGTTCATGAGGACTGAGCCACCAATGTTCTCTAGTACCACATACCCCTTAGAAGCTGATGACTGGATCAAGACAATTGAAGAGAAGCTAGATATAGTACAATGCAATGATAGAGAGAAAGTTATGTATGCATCCGGGCAACTCATAGGAGCAGCCTTAGAGTGGTGGAATTCTTACATAAATGGACATGAGCAACATGAGAGTGTAGTGTGGAAGGAATTCAAGGACAACTTTATCTTACACCATACTCCTGTAAGTGCGATGAAGCTCAAGAGGAAGGTGTTCCTTAACTTAAAGCAGGGACAAATTACGGTAACTGAGTACGGGGATAAGTTTATTCAATTATCTTTGTATGCCCCGAGATCGGTTGAAAGTGATAAGAAGAAACGAGAGCATTTCATCAAAGGGTTGAATGAAGATCTTCAAAGTATACTAAGCTTACATGATTATTCCAGTCTGCAAGATGTAATCAACAAAGCCATTGGGCTAGAAAGCAAACTACAGGAGATCATAAGTAAGAAGAGAAAAAGGGAATATCTAGGGGAAGCCAATAACAATTCTCACCTACATCACATGCCTCAAGCCCAAGATTTTCCGGAAGGTCACTACGAAGATGCATATCTAGAATATCCTCATGGTGTCATGGTGGCAGTAATTTATGAGACACCACAGAATCGTCGAAACATTAGGGAAAGTAAAGCTTGTTTCTATTGCAAAGCTGGTGGACACTTTATCAACAGGTGCCCGAAGAAATTTCTAGATCGTCATTTTAAGAAGGAATGGCGACAACGACACAAGCAAGACAAGACCGCCGATACCTAAGGATGATAATATAAGTTAGGTTGTGGAGAGCTTTTGTGTAATATGAAACGAAGAATATTGCTAAAGGATATGAAAAGAGTTCGAAATAAACCCTTGTCTCTTGCTAGCTTTTTTCGAATCTCGGGACGAGATTCCTTTTAAGGGGGGTAGAGTTGTCACACCCTGAAATTTCCAATTTCAGGATGTGAATAGAAAGAATAATTAAATAACGATTTTCCCATAATTTTAAAATTTTTCCAACATTTATTTTTCTTTACAAGAAATATAGTATAGGAAAAATCCTTTGTTTGATTTTCCGAATTAAAACAAAGTTGAGAGTGTTGCATCCATGCCGATGCATCCAGTGGTTCTTGAGTGCAAAAGGTTTCAAAAATGCGTTTAGAAGCTGTCCAAATCCTTCCAAGAATTTTCCGGACTTTTCTGGAATTTATTCTCATTTTCCTAGAGGATTTATATTTATTAGAAGGCTCTAAAATCTTTTTCATGAGCTCCAAATGCTTTATTTTGATTGTTCATGTCTTAATCTATCTCTAGGAATTTTCCTGGAATTTTTGTGATTTTTCGAGTATTTTTCGTGCCTTTAAAACAATTTCTAGATTTTCTGGAATTGTTTCTGCCATTAAAAATAAATTCGAAAAAAAGAAAAACCTATCCTACTGGAATGGGCCGAGCCCGAAGGCCCGACCTGCTCCGGCCCGCCCGGCCCGCGCGTGGCCCATCGGCCAGAGGCCGGGGGGAGCCACGGCGGGGCGCCGCCGGCCCCCGGGCGTGCGCGCCCGGGGCTCCCCCTTGCCCCGCACCCCTATAAAGGGGGGACCCGCGAGCCCTGCGTGCCCCGCCCCCGAGTGCCGCCGCCGGAAGCCGGACGCCGCCGCCCTGCACCGAGCCAGCTGGGGGCCGAGCCGCCTGAACTCCGCCGCCACCGTTGACTTCGAAATCCGGCCACCTCCGTCCGTCTCCACTTTTGGTGAGCACGTCTATGCGATCCCCTCGATCTCCTCTCTCCGTTTTGTGTTTCATCCTTGTCCCTCGTCGCCTGTAGCCCCAGCGATTTGTTGCGCCAGGAGCACATAGTTGTGCATGTGCGCCCCTGTTCGTCTCTGGATTGAACCAGAGCTAGAAGATAAGGCTGTTTTGCGATTAGATATGTGGAGAAAAAGAAAATACCTACCTATGTTGTGTGTCTTGTATCTTTTGCGGAAAACCCCCTACAGAGATCCCACTTTCACACATAAAGCCCACCCACGCCCTTTTACAGATCTAACCCTGTCCTTTGTCCTTTCCACGAGCACTATTAATGTGTCTTGCAAATTTCATCTGCTACTCCCTAAGGTCTATAGTTAATCACGAATAGGTCCTCCAATCTTGTTTATCTCGTAAAATCTTCATTTTAGCTCCGTTTTAATCCGTTCAAGTTGCGTTAGGTTCATAATAATGTAATCACGCGTTAGTGGTAAGTTTTCATCATGTTTTGTTTTCTGAAAATAAAATTTATATTAATTTTGATTAATGTATAGTTATGCATGCCTTTTATAAATAAAAGCAAAACAGATCTATACACCGTTTTTCATAAGTAAATTTAATTTGATTAATGTTTCTATCACATGTTTTTGTACATAAAAGTTAATTAGATCTTTATCTCAGTTATTGTAAACCAAATGTTAATTTGTTTAATAGTTAATTAATCTTTTCTAATTAAAAGTTGATTAGGCTTTTACATCAGCTTTTATAATAAATATTAATTTGATTAATGCCAATACCATAATGTTTTCAATGATAATATGATCTACTCGAATTACAAAGTTTTGTTTAGATTGTTCATATAGTTTAGTTTTTCTCAATTAAATGTTTAATCGGTTTAATCAATAAATGAATCTTTATTAATAAAACTTGACTAGTTCTTTACACCGGTTTCGTAAGTAAAGTTTAATATTGCATTAATGTCAACAAGGGTATTTTATTTCTGAAATATCCTTTATATTTGTTTTGTTAATTAAAATGAACCTAGCTCTTCTATCATAAATGCAAATAATTCGTTAGACGTTCGGTGTCAGCTTTGTCTTAGTATCTCTTTTGATCAAGTTTATCAGAGGCTCTAAACCTTTCTAGTGTTAGACCAAGCTAAACCTTGTGCATCTAATCAAGCCCTAGAGTTTCTGCTTAGCTGAGTAGCTTTATCTGTGTGAGTAGTTTGCACTGCTCGTTTTCCTATCAAGTAATCTTATCACTCTTGTTTCATGTTTATCTTAGAATCTTGTTTATCAGCATCTAGCTAGATGATGTCTATCCCATCTATGTTAGGTTGTCTTTTTGTAAATCAGCTATGTTCTTATGCCCAATCTTTCGTAGCTATACCTTTCTTTAGAGCTAATCTTGTTATCGGTTCCTTTACCAACTAGTTTAGCTTACCTTTTGCTCAGTTGTTGTCCTTTGGTCTAGTTCTCTTCGTTGACTAGTTTTACGTTAACACCAAAAATTCGTACGGGAAAGAGGCGACTCGTGGGCCGAGTTTGGTAAGAAAACACCATTCGGCGAGAAATTTTCCTCAAAGCATTCGGTAAAGATGCTGCGGTCGGGAGCACGCCATCATTCGGCGAAGGGTTGTTTTGCGCTTGGAAGAGGAAGCATTCGGGAATACGTGATGACGTGGCCCGAATGTAAAGAAAGTGTTGAATTGATGACGGGTGCAAGACGGACATTGGCGCCGGGGCATTAATTTAGGTAATAAATGTTGTAATCGTAGTCGACTAGGAGTCGTGTTTGGACAAGGGTATAAATATAAACCCTTAGTGTTTGTAATAGGGATTGAACAATTTCACAAGCTGTTGACGGTGAAAATCCGTCAACCTAGCCATGAGTTTACCTTCATTGTTGGCATGACTTTTGTATCTTATCCATTGGTACTAACCTCCGTGGTATAACAAGTTCACTTGTGCATGTCGGTTTTGGAGTTAAGTGTTTACGCAGGGTTTTAGAGCTAATCTTGTTATCGGTTCCTTTACCAACTAGTTTAGCTTACCTTTTGCTCAGTTGTTGTCCTTTGGTCTAGTTCTCTTCGTTGACTAGTTTTCCTAATCCCACCTTAAGGTTTTCTTATGCGCTTGATAGTTCGTTGCTACCCGTCTAGTTCGTTTCACCGTAACTTGTACGTTAGCATGTGTATCACCTGTTACTTACTTTAACACTAAAGTTGCATGTTAATCTTGACTAATTTTAATTCCATTGCTTTTATAAATAAAAAGTGATTAGGTTCTAATCCGGTTTTCTTTAATCATGATGTAATTGGTTAATCCCTATTCATAACTATTTTTTCTAAATAAAAGATGTTTAGTGTTAAATATCGGTTTTTATAATAAAGTTAATATGCCTAATGACATTATAAATGCCTTTTCAATATTAAATATGTTTAGTTGAACACGAGACATAAAGTTACTCGTCTAGATGTCATATACTTGCTTTATCTTTCTAAAGTAATTGTTAATTTGACATAACTTCCACTCGAATGTTATAAATGAAAAATGATTAGGTTTATCATGGTTTCTTTAATTAAATGTAACTTGTTTAATGGTAACATAGAGTATTTCTCTGAAATATTCTTTCACATGATTTCTTAATTAAAATATGCCAAGCGTAGTCTCTCGTTGTTTGATAATGATCTCACGATAGTTTCGAGCTTAGTTCTGTTTTCAGCGTTACTTGCTCAATCTTCCGCAACCATCTCTTTAAAGCAAACCAAGTCTTTCTTCCTCTAAGCACGGTTTGTGTGCTTTAGTGATCCATCTAATCAAGCATATCCTTTAGTGCGTTCTTTTAAAGCTTTCTTTTGATTTGTGCTTTGTTCTTAGTATGCTTGTTTGTTTGCTTTGTGTATGTTTGTGCCCGATGATTGATGCGAGTAGATTAGACGTCATTCGAGAGCATTGAAGAGCATGAAGGTGAAGATGTTCTGAGCAACAACATTACTTTGGTTAAAGGCAAGTGTATCCTTGATCTTTTGTCCTAAGAATTATATTTAATCACTCACTCATTACATTGCTTGCATTAATTTTGATGGGTTCCTATTAAGGATTACCTAGTCTATATGATCATTCCTTGTTAACCTGGGTTTACATTTATGTTGGGTAGCTATGCTTAGTTGCTATACCTGGGTCATGGTGGTTTTAATGAACAATAATGATGAATCATGCTATACCTTTATGTTTTATCTTTGTATGTTTAATACAAGACCATATGTTTAATCGGAACATGGAGAACCACCCAGGACAACAGTGCAACCACAAGAACTATATGACTCTGGTCTTGGCCGAGTAATTAGGGAAGTCTTTGTGTGGTTATTACTCGCATAGTAGGTTGGGGACGGAGGAATGCTTTTATGGCTCTTCTATTCCGGAGTGGTGTTGGAACGGAAGTACTCTATGGCTGACCATCCGTAATAGAAGTGTGGTACGAAAGATAGCCTCTATGACATACTGCTATGGACTAATACGCACGGGAGGCCTCTTTGTAAAGGCCTCGTAGCGTCCCTATGCAATCACACCTCGATAGTGTGGTATGATGCTTGGCCGGCATCACATGGTTGGGTTTAAAGTTCTTCGGGACTTTTACGCGACTTGTGGGTAAAGATGTACAACCACTGCAGAGTGTAAAACTAATCGATTAGCCGTGCTCACGGTCAAGAGCGGCCTGGACTCTCACATGATAAGTGAACTTAAAGATGTACTTAAATCGTTCTCTCTGGTTATGCTTGCCATATGCTTATGGCGTATCACTTACCTTTATGCATAATGTGGGTTGGTATAAACTTATACTTTATTAGTAATCAGGTGCTAATAAAATTTGACCAACTATAAATGCTAAATGCTTTGAGCCAGTCCACTATAAAGCCTTTGCATTCATGCCTTTCCCCACACTTGCTGAGTACGACAAGTGCTCACCCTTGCTATAAACAATGTTGCTCAGAAGGAGGAAGCTGCTATGAAGATGTGCTGGTGCTAGGCGTACGCAACCCCCAGTCGACTGCCTGTGATGTTTGGAGCCTTCGTTCCCAGGATTATGCGTAAACTCTGATAATCTTCCTTTTTCTTTCGTGATACTGTTTCTGTATTCACTTATATGTCACTATATGCATGAAACTTGAGCCTCGCATGCATATGGGTTTGCACTTGGTTTCCTTCGGAAAATCGAGTATGACACTCACTCTCTTGGCGGGGGCGGCGGACATCACCGAGGAAGACGAACAGGTACGTGGCCACGGGGCCTCCTCCTTGCAGAACCTCCCCTAGAGTTGCGGGCCATACCTGCGATGGAGACGAGGCTGCGATGGAGACGAGGAAGGTGAAAGCCGGAGAAGGGGATAGAAGGCGGAAGGCGGGGCAGAGGGTTTTTAAAAACAGTTCGGATGCACAAATGATACGATGATTAACAAACACCCATCACTAATGAAGGGGCGGGGCCAGGTCTGTTCGAATGAAGAATAATTTGCTTTTCCCCTTTTAATCTTTAATCAAATTTTGTATCACGTTTTTCTCCGTCAATCGTAATCCAAATTTGATGATATTTGTTTTGAATTTTTCTAAAATCAACATCTATTCATTTATGACATTTTTTCGTATGTAAATTCCATTTCTTGGATGTTGTTTATACACCTTATATTGTTCTCCTTATAAGTACAACATATAAATAATATTGTTTTTACACAACCATTACTAATTAAACTTTGCATTTCGTAATCTTATGGTGAACATAAGGTTATGTTAAAATTTCAAATGCATATGAGTTCGAACATGTTTTAAAGTGTGGAAAACTTCAATGTTGAAGTAACAATCTAAGAAACTATGTGTCAGATGTAGACATTTGTACACAAGTATAATCTTCTGTTTTCGAAACCATTTGAATTTTTGTAGACAAGCTTAGGGACTTAAATTATGTTGCCAAGTCAATTTGTAGAATTTTTAGAACACACTAAGACGTTATTATAATTATTATTTCGTAAACAAGAGATAAAAATTCTAATTTTAAGAAATTTGGTTAGACAAGTGTGGCTGTTGATATTTTTTTCAAATACTAAATTACCAAATATAAATTAGTTGTATTTTTACAAATTTTTTGGTGCTATTTATGGGGTATAATATTTAAGGGAAGCAAGTTTCAATTCAGAAAAAATGGTGTCGGGCCCACGCGTCAGCGTCAGAAGCCTATATAAAAAAAGATAACCGTAGCCTGCCCGACCGACAAAGGCGATCCGGGTAGACTAACCATCGTCACCAACAAGTGCTCCATTATGCCCCTGGACGGCATCCGCCCCGGCGACGGTGGTACACTAACCATAGTCGCCAACAAGTGCTCCATTGTCAGAAATGCCCGTTGCCGAATGAATATGCATCCGCCCCGGCGCCCCGACCCCTGCCCCCTTCTTTTTCCCCGATCTGAGCTCCACCACCGCCGCCCGCCCGTCCTTCCCCGCCGTCGCACACATGTCGCACTACGCCGATTCATATGGAGGTGCACGTGTGAGGAGCAGGGTCCAAGGTTCACGGAGAGCGCCCGCAATCACTCCATCGGCCCGGATCCGGTCGGTGAGCTAAGCGGCTTTCCACTGGTCTCTTGCCCGGACTGTGGTATGGCTCGGGTGGTGGAGGGGCGGACGCGAAGGAAGGTGAAAACCACGGTCGTCTTTATTTCAAGTGTGCAAGGAACTCGGTGAGTAGTCTACCGTGTCTCCCAAATCTGAGTTAGGGTTTTTATGTGCTTTTGATTCTGCAGACGCCAAGAATTGTGAATTTTATCATTTCCACAAGGAGTATTTCCAGATGCTGAAGGATGCTGGCGTCATTGTTTTTCGACTGGGCAGACGCGGTCGATGAAGTAGTTGATTCAATGGAATGTCAAATTGGGAGCGGCAAGTAGAGGCAAGCACTGGAGGACAAGCAAAGGAAGAAAGCACTAGAGGAGAAGATGGACAATGTGATCTGGAAGATGAACTTGATTATTGTGGCTGTTGTTTGTGTAGTATTTGGATGTTTACTAGGGATGTATGCTGCAAAGAAGTAATTCTGATGTTAAAAGTGGTGCTTTTGCTTCATCTGTATGAATGAAGAATGAAAAATTTGTCACATATGACAAACTTAAATGTATGAATGAAGAATGAATGGAATGACAGTTGGGTCACAAATCTTAATGTGTCATACATCACAAAATTCATCAATTCATCTATGCTGACATTTCATTGCAGCACGAGGCAAAGGAAATGTGGATTATTAAGACAAACAGAGTAACAAACTTCTGGCATAACTCTTGCATATATACACATTGCAATTCATTGTGAACTACTGCCATATAATGACACAAACAGAGCATCAAACTTCTGGCATACACATTGCAATTCATTATAAGCTGCTACCATAGACATTGCAATGCCTTCCAAAATAGGAGACATGGATTGATCTACTGCGTCTCTTAGATCTAATAGTTCATCACAAGTTCAACATACAAAGATCTACTGGCTAGTCCATCACAAGTTCAACAAGCACACAGGAAGAACACATTAATAGAGGAACAAATTAATTAAGCAGAGGTAGTCACCATCGGAGGAGCCCCACCGTCGGAGTCGGAGTCAGACTCGGAGCCGGAGCTGGAGACGTCGAGGACGCCATCATCATCATCGTCGTCGTTGTAGACGGGGGGGACCACTTCTCTCTCCAGCTTCCCAGCCAAGACATTGACCTTGAAGGCGTAATCCATCACAGTCGTCTGCAGCGGACTAGGGGGTCGTTGGACCCCGAGATGAACGGCCAGCTTTCCAAGACTCTGCCAAGCCTCGTAGAGCATCTTCACTAAAAAAATAGGCATCCGAATGATCTATTTTTGGGGCACTCAGGGGCACCACGGGCTGCCGCGCCACCTTGCGCCGGGGCGGCTTTAGCCGCTTCAACTCCTCGGGCGGGGGCGGCGGCACCTCCTCGGGCTCGGCGGGCGGTGGCGGCGGCACCTCCTCGGGCTCGGTGGGCGGGGTCGGAGGCTCCTCCTTGGGCTCGGCGGGCGGGGGCAGCGGCACCTCCTCCCTCCCCCGCTTCCTTGATGGCTCGCTTGACGCCATGTGCTTGCTTGAGGAAGGAGAAGCTCTTGGATTCACTTTTTGGTGACCGAAGACGGTGGTGTTGGGGTTTTCTTGGTGCCACAGTTGACGAAATTCTTGACCGGACAGGATTTATATTGACAATACGGTGAACCGTCAGGCGGTCGATCACATGCCTCGGAACCCGTGTCCGCTCAGGAGAGCTCTTGGTCACAAAAATCATGTGGTCACAAGGACACGTGTGACTGTTCATATTTTATTCAAAATACCAAATGCCCAACTACTCCTATGAGTAGTTCGATTCTTAAAAAACACTATGAATTGTTTGTATTTTTATTAATCTATATAACTTATATAATTCGTACCCACTAACTATCATTAACTTCATTTCTCTCTTCATGCAAGCTACCCACATCATCTTCCATCAAACTAAGGGTTATTAACTCTATCTCTTTTTCTCTTCATTACACCAATTCTTTCTTCATACAAACTACCCACATCATCTTCCACCAACTAAGGGTTATTGCATAAACTGGTTGTGGTAGCAAATTGGTTCATAATTTATTAAAAAAATTTCTCATATCTCGCATAATGCGCGGGGGATTACCTAGTTTTAGGTGCTTCTTTATGGGCCCTAATTTTTGAGGGAAGCAATCAAGTGTCATTTAAAAAAAGCGTTAAAGAAGGTAACCATTGCCCGTACACCAGCCAACAAAGAGACCCGGTTTGCTAACCCGCGTCGGCATTGACTATTACCCCCTCCATCCCAAATATTGCCCCTTTCTTCTTTCCGAATGGATAAGCGCAGCATTTTGAGGACCATGTGTGGTTCGAGGACCGGTGGATGGTCGCTTCCTTGTGTGATGAGTGATTGACAACATTGTGTGGACTGATTCTTGGCTAAGTATTGCAGGTGCAGGTTGCGGCTTGACTCGTGTTGGTGCAGGTGAAGAACAAGCGCGAAAGGTCGTTGCGGTGAGGCCTCCGAGTGTAGAGAAGACAAGTAGGCTTCGTTCGAGGGACCGGTGACCGGCGGGGTCGAGTGCGGGCCGCATGGTGGCAAGAACGAGCAATATGAACTCGGTGGACGGTTTCTTGGTCGAACCACAAAACCAAGGTCGAGCCGAGAATTCATGGGAGCCAAGTCATGAGTGGTGATTGGCGGAGGCTACATCAAAGCCGAGGCCGAAGACCGGGCGTGGTCGTTCGGCCAAAACCGGCCCGACCGGTTTGGAGAATCGGTGCGACCGGTTTGGGGTCGCGGGGCGCCGGAAGCTTCGAGGCGGAGGACACGCGTCGGGATCGCAAGGCTTGCGTTGAGGCTACGCGAGGTACGGTCGGCCGGGCATCCGTCCGATGGTGAAGACATGAAGACTTCCAAATCCGCCCTTGAGGGGCTTGTATCCCTAGTTATTAGGAAAGGGCATTTTAGACATTCGGTTGCCTCCATATAACCCAAGAGGTGAGAGGATGGCAGCCAACTCTTGGAACCCTAGCTCATTTGTTTTCCCATTTTCCTTCCTATTTTCCTTAGGTTTTCCATAGGACTAGCAAGAGAGCTTCATGGTGAGATCTTGTTGAGAGGGATGGATGATCGGGCGGCTTGCTAGACCTTGTATGAACCTTTGTTTCATGTATAGATGATTCGGCGTGGTTCCTCAAGGTTTGGATGTGTTTTTCCCGGTTGTTCTTGGTGGTGATTTTCGGAGCCCTCTCTTGGTGATTTCTTTGGGTTGTTTTCGGGACCTTTCTATTGGGGTTTTGATGGGGGAATTTGTGGAAACCCTTCGTGGTTTTTTGGGTTGTGATTCCCCTTCCAAATTCGTGAGTAAAGGTGCTCGATTTTGGGGTTTCTTGAGTTCTTGGGTTAGAAGTGCTCTTGGCGGGATTTCTTTGATTCCTCCTTTTTGGACGAGTTTTGGTGGGATTAAACTTGGCTATGGATTCCTCATGAGGTGTTCCTAATATCCCCAAAGTCTTGTTCAAGTCCGTGGAGCGATTCGGGATATCGAGGTTTGGTTTTGGGGGAGTTGACTGCGAAGGGGCCGTGTTCTTCCCGATCGTCCGAGCTAAAACCGCCCGACCGGTTTCCCTAACCGGCCTGACCGGTTTCGCCCTGTGGGCTGTCGAGGAAGGTCTTTGAGAAAGGAAGTCTTTGCTGCTCCATGGCTTCGTTTGTTCAGATGTGGAAAGGCTTTTGAGGTGTTTGGGGTCTTTGGGGAGTTTACGGGACGGGAATCGGTCGACCGGTTTGCCTAACCGGTCTGACCGGTTTTCCCCTCGCTCGCGTGAGGCTAAGTCCAACGAAGCGGTCGACCGGTTTCGAAACCGGCCCGGCCGGTTTGGGCACGCGCCGGCCGTGTCGTGTGTGGTTCCGCTACGTGTGTGTTGAGGCTGTTGGTTGGGTCTTGCTCCTAGGTTCAGTAGCACTCCAGCGGCTACGTGAACTTGGCAAGAGAAGCTTGCGGAGGTGTACGAGTGAATTTGGGTTCATAGGCCGAATTCTTGAATAGAATTTTTATCGGCTCCCATTCACTCCCCCCCCTCTCTGGTTCGCCGTTTCGGTCCTTCAAGTGGTATCGAGCGGGTTCGGGTCTTTATTGACTCTAACCGGTCTAAGATCCAAGGATGGCGTACCGAGAACGGGGGTTCGGGTCCTCCACACTTCGATGGAAAGAACTACCGGATGTGGAGTAAGCGGATGGGTGCGTTCCTCCGCGGAAAGGGTCGGATCCTTTGGGATGTCACGGTGGACACAGGGCTATGTCCGGCCGATGGACTTCCTCGCTCCGGGATCGAGGGACGGATTCGACGCCAACAATAAGGCGGTCGACTACTTGTTTCGTGCTTTGTGTCGGCCGATTTCGATCGGGTGCACACCGAGCACTTGGCTTGTAGGATTTGGGCGGTGTTGAAGGAGGCTCATGTTGGGAACGCCCAGGTTCAGGCACGGATGTATGCGACCTACCGGAGAGAGTACGAGAACTTCACTCATCTCCCCGGTGAGTCTATCGATGCCTTGTTTCAGAGGTTCACGGTGGTTGTGAACAACATGAGGGCCAATGTGGACGTGCTCCCGTATGATGATCATGATAAAGCGGTTAAGCTCTTAGACTCTTTGGATCGTACGATTTGGGGCGGAAAGTTCGAGGCCATTGTGGAGTTGGAGAAGTATGACACTCTGACGGTGAACGAGCTGTTCTCGAAGCTCAAGTCGGCTGAGGTGGATAGGGGCATGACTGCCAAGCTCGAGGGACGGACTGATTCCCATAGTCTTGCCCTCGTTGGTGGTTCCAAAGGAAAGGCTAACTCTAACCCATCCACCGGGATGTTCTCTTTCTCCTCCTTGATGTCTATGGCGGATGAAGAGTTCGACGAGCTTGGAGAGGACGAGGCCGGCGCTCCCGACGAGGCGGTTCGAGAGGCCGCACGAGAACCGTGTGAACATGAGGAGGAACACGAGGACTTCCTTCCAGGTGCGGCAAGACGGGACACTTCGTCACCGACTGCCCGGAGAAGGCCGAGAACAAGGACAGCTACAAGCACAAGTCGAGGACGGATGGCAAGTACCGGTCGAGGCGCAACCACAAGAGCAAGCACAAGAACAAGTACAAGGACGAGCAACGATCGAGGAAGAAGGAGAGCCAAGGCAAGGCCCGAGCGATAGTTGGAGCGAGCGGCGTCGACTCCAGTTCTGCGTACTCCACCTCGAGCTCGAGCAGCAGTGAAGATGAAGGTGATCGTCGCAAGAACAAGAAGTCGTCCAAGAACCCGAGCGGGCCGAGCCGCCGCGAGAGACGGCTTCGCACCATGGCGCCGAGCTCCGGCGGCAAGAAGAGCACACGGAGCGACTCGGACTGCGAGTCCGACGACGAGGTGCATGATGAACTTCCCTTCTTGCGCCAGGAGAATGAGAGACTTGGCACTTTGCTTGATAACCGTGATGACATGCTTAGAGAGGCCAAGAAAATGAGGAAAGAGCTTAGGGCTTCACTCGAGGATGCTAGGACTAGAGTGGCTGAGCTAGAGACACAGGTGCTTGATAGCAAGCTTGAGATTGATTCCCTTAAGGCTAGCCCTGTTGTTTCGGATGAGAATGATTGTGCTGATTGCTCCATATTCCTTGCTGATCTTGCTTTGTTTAAGGAGAAGCATGCCTCCAAGTGTGAGGAACTAGATGTGCTTAGGGTTGAAGTGGCTGAGCTTAAGTCTAGACCAGCTTTGCTAGGTGCTTGTACTTCTTGCCCTGTTTTGCATGCTAAGACTGATGAGATGCATGATTACACTAGTTCTCTCGAGGCTAAATTGAAGGAATCCATGCCTACATCATGCTCTACCTATGAAATGCATGCTTTGAAAAATTTGGAACTTGCACATTATGTTGATCGTTTGCAGGATGAGAATGATGACTTGAGGAAGTTGATGGGTTGGTTGTCTGGTCATGAGCCTCAGTTGAGGATGATGATCGAGGCATTTAAGAGGCAGGATGGTGAGGGACTTGGGGCAAACAAGGTTGGTGAGGGAAGTGGAGAGAATATCCCGGAGCCACCAAAAACCCACCACAAAAATGATTTCCCTCCAAAACCCAACCATCTTAGGAACCGACTAGACACAACCCCAGCTCCACCCATATTTCCTACACCCACAAATGATCTCCAAAAGCCTAACAAGTTTGTGAGCACTACCGGGAAAGTGTTCTTTGGGAAAGTGAGTGAGAAGGCTAGTAGGGAGAAATCGGTGGAGGAGTTGAGTGGAGAGAAACCATGTGAGCAGCCCCAATCCAAGCCCAAAACTAAGCTTGTGAGGTTCCATTGTGGCTATTGTGGAAGAGATGGTCATAAAGATGAGTTTTGCTTCAAGAGGAAGCGAGAGGAGCGAATGGCGAAGGAGTGGGCTAACGGGGACAAGTATCACCCCTCCAGTGGTGTACTTAAGTCTCGTGTGCAGATGCCCAGGGCCAAGGCGAGTGTGAGGATAGTTTCGGCTTGGGGTGAGCGAAAGAGTGCGAGGAGGTGCTGCTTGGAGGAGTGAAACCGGTCGGACCGGTTTTGGGACCGATCGACCGGTTTGGGGTGCGCAGAATGACAAGTTTGGTTTTCATGCTCGTACGGGTGCGAGGTTTGTTTCGGAAGTCGTGGTTACGGTGGTTGGGGTGGAGAGTTTGCGGGTGGTCGGGTTGCTAGGTGTTCTCCCCCTCGAGTTCACTACGGGGATGGGAGGAGTCGTAGCTTTGAGAAGGAGAGGAGGGACGGTCCACGGGTTCTCTTTCGTGGTTTTGGTCCTCCTCCGGGCGAGAGAGGGGTGGTTCCCTCGGGGTGGTTACCGTGGTGGTGTTCGTGGAGGTAGCTTTGGTAGGAGAGATGCTTCGGTTGGTGCTAACCCCACTTTCGAGCAAATGGCTTGGCACTCGGTTTTACTCTTTTGGTACTAACCCCGGTCTTCGAGTCGTTTGTTCGCTCACGTGCTCATTTTTGAATTACAGGTGGGAGACTTGAAGAACATTTGGTTGATTGACTCCGGTTTCTCGAGGCATATGACCGGAGACAGGGGGTGGTTCTCAAGTCTCGTCCCGGTGGTGACAAAGAGGTACATCACCTTTGAGGACAATGGGCGTGGGCGTGTTCTTTCAGAAGGTGAGATCAAAGTGAGTGACAAGATCACTCTGAGGCGTGTTGCTCTTGTTCAATCGCTGGGGTACAATTTTCTTTCTGTGTCCCAGATGTTGGATGAGGGCTTTGAGGTGTTGTTTCGGCCAGGTGGTTCTCGGATTTTGGACTCTCGAGGGGACCTTGTCTGTATGGTCGTTCCCGAGGGTCAGGTGTTTCGTGCTGATTTTTCTCAGTCTTCGGGTGTGGAGCGTTGTTTCTTGGCTGGTTCTTCGAGTGAGTTGTGGAAGTGGCATAGGAAGTTGGGTCACTTGAGCTTGACCTTTTGTCGCACTTGAGTAAACTCAATTTGGTCCGAGGATTGCCATGGTTGAGGTTTGAGAAAGAGTTGGTTTGTGCGCTGTGTAGGCATGACAAGATGGTAGCCTCTTCTCACCCGCCTCTCACCGATGTGATGACCGAGCGTCCATGCGAGCCGCTCCATATGGACCTTGTTGGCCCGGCTCGTGTGCGATCCGCGGGTGGGAAGTGGTATGTCCTTGTTGTGGTGGACGACTATTCTCGGTATGCGTGGGTGTTCTTTACGGAGGATAAGGGGGAGACGTTTGCTTTTGTTTGAGATCCGAAGGATCCGATGGCGACTAGAGAGGGGGGAGTGAATAGGAGCCGGTAAAAATTCTTCCAAAAGAATCCGGCCTATACCCTAGACAAATCCCGGTCACACACAAGCGATGGATCGAATCACGCACCAATCGCCAAGACCGGGAGGTTATGGATTAACCTCTAGTCTTAGGAACGATTCCTAGAAGCACACGCGGAAGCACTAGAAAGGGAAGGAAGAAATCGAAACAAACAACACCGCGCACGGCTCCCGGCGGACCGCTGTCCGGCCTGGCAAGTGCGGACCATCCGCGATGAACCGCGCGGACCGTCCGACCTGCTACCACGGACCGTCCGCGCCGACGTCGCGGGACCGTCCGGCCCTCTCCGCGGACCGTCCGTTAAACACACACAGAACACCGAAGCGACCCGAGAAAAAACGGACCGTCCGCCGAGGACGGGCGGACCGTCCGCGCCACCCGCAGACCGTCCGCTACTCGAGCTCGGACCGTCCGCAAACTGGCTGCAACCAAAACCAAAAGCCAAAACGGATCGAAAGCAAGGACGCGCAAGAACACGACGAACACGCGATGAACAAGGCTCCTCGCGGACCGTCCGCGACCCCCCCCGCGGACCGTCCGCGCCGCGCGGACAGAACAGAAACAGCTCGAGCCCGAAAGTCAACTCCCCCAAATCATCATCGGATTTCCCAAACGGTTGAAGCTATGGAGACAAGGGTTTGGGGACTTGAAAAGCGTCACACAAGGATGCTATAGCCCAAAAATCTTGCCTCCTAACTCCCTAAATCACCGGGAATCGCGAATCCTTTGAGCACCACCAAAAGCTAGAGCACCGAACGAAAACTCACGAATCGAAGTGGTTTCCGGCGTTTGAGGGCACAAGATCAAGCACAAAGATGCACAAGACATCTATCCATGTTTCCCTCAAAGAAATCCGGGGAGAAACCCACTCAAATCCACGGAATCACACCGGGAACAAAGGCACGAAAACAAGCACGAAAAGCCATGAAAAACAACCCCGAATCTTCTATACAAACCAGGAAAGATTCACAAGGTCTAGCATGCCGCCCTAGCATCCATCCCTCTCAACAAATCTCTCATGAAGCTCTCATGCTAGCCTAGAGAAAATGGAAGGAAAAATAGCTACGAAAATGAGAAAGAGGAGGGAGGAAATGAAACCCTAAGTCGCGGAGAGAGAGAGCCATCAACACACACTCATGGCTTATATATCAGGTCCCGCCGGAGTGGTAAATGACTCGACTACCCCTAACTAAACTACTGGCGATACAACCCACGTAGGGGCATTTAGGTAATGTTTGTGGGTCTTGCCATCGGACGGCCACGCCTTTGCCGCACCCCCGCGTCCTCCCGACGCAAGCCATGCGATCCCGCCGCGTGTCCTCCGCCTCGAAGCTTCCCGACACGCCGGATCCCGTCTCCGTCGTGTTGGGCCCTCGGACTTGGTTTTGAGGCCCAAACCAAGAAACCGTCCGCCGATGGTTTTTTGGGCAAACCACCAAACCCCGCGTGCTCGGTCCGGCCTCCCGCCAAACCACTTGACTTGACCGCCACCGTGCACCGGCTCACTTGTCCATGACTTCGTCTTGCTTGTGTCGCCACCATGTGGCCCGCACCCGGCCCCGCCGTCCACCGGTCCCTCGAACCGAGCCTACTTGTCTCTCCATCTCCCGGAGGCCCCTCAAGGCTGAAGACCTTTCGCGCCCGTTCTTCACCTGCAACAACACGAACTAGGCCGCAGCCTACACCTGCACACTAAGCCAAGAGTAAGTCCAACACCCATTGTCAATCACTCATCACTGAGGAGCGGTCATCCATCGACCACTGGGACGCTCCTGGTCCTCAATCTCCCCCTTGATGAGTGCATTGACAACACACAACGCGAAATGAAATTCAGAGAAAAAGAGATAAGAAAGAAGAAAGAAAAACAAAGAAGCTCAACTCATGACCAAAACCGAAGAAAGGCAAAGAAAGGTCACAAGCCAAGCAAAGCACAATATCCACACCGAAAACAACAAGAAAGCTCCCCCGAACAAATGCAAGCTCCCCCGAACATGTGGATGCAAACTTCCAATTTTCAGCTTACCTCTTCGAATTTTTATTAAGCTCACCTCTTCTCCCCCTTGTTGACAATGTATGAATCAAGGTGAAAATGCGAAATGCAAAACAAAGCATATAAACATCTACATGAGCTTCTCGGATAGGCCAAATTTAGTGACAAAGGCTAGAAATGAGACAAAGAGCACATATATGGATCATAACATAGTCAAGGCATTGCCACAAGTAATATATGGAAATATAGGCATGTGACAAAGCAAATTTTCAGATTTGAGTAATTATATCAAAAGATGGCTCACTTCAAATGTAAAAGCCTATCCATGTCACACTTGAGCCACAAACATGCATACCATTCAAAGATCATACAAGGATATCAAATTCTCAGCAAAAGATCATGGCAAACACCCATAAAGCAAAGCATGTCATGTCAAAGCTCATGAGCCATGTGTCCACTTCGGGGAGACTTCTCCACTGGTGAACATCATGCAACATGTTTAGCACCCATATGTGAAAGATAAGACATTTTAAACATAGACATGATGGATGGAGCATTTTTCGGGCATTTTACACTTCTTTTCAGATTAAGTCACTTCATGGTACATGAAGTGCCTTTGCGGCAAAAAGAAGCTTATGCTCCCCCATGAATGCAACATAGGCTAAACATTCACAATGATATTCGGCCTTTCGCCCAAATGCAAGAACAAGGCATCCAAGCACAATCTAAGCATGAAAAGCACATTTAGACCAAACTGTGACATGGATACACAACTACACACGAGTGGAGCATATTTCATCAAAAATTAGTCAAGTTAAGCATTTATTTCAAAAGGGGCTATCTCACCACACATATATCTCAAATATTTCAAGAGCATAGCCTCACATCACCATTTCTCCACACATATAACCAAAATCTCACAAATAGCCAAAGAGACTCAAATATGGCATATGAAAGAAGCTCATCATCCTAAAATGCAATAAATGACAAATGCAACATGATATATGACAAGATGGCTATCCTACCATGGTTTATACATCAAGCAAAGCATGTATATACATCAAAGTAAACATGGTATGATACATATGGTACAAAAGGAAATCCCCCAAGAATCAACTAGAAAGGGCAACAAACCCCAAGTTCCCCCGCAAGCGCACAAATGTAGCTTGGTCGAGAGGCTTTGCAAAGATGTCGGCTAGCCGATCTTGGGTAGGGACATGGCTTAGCACAATGGTTCCTTTCTCCACATTGTCCCTCAAGAAATGATACCTCACTTCTATATGTTTGGTTCGGAGTGAAGCACCGGGTTTTTGGCTACGCTTATGGCACTGGTGCTATCACAAAGAAGTGGAATCGGGTGCACTCCTCACCAAAGTCTCTCAAAGTGTATGAAATCCACAACGGCTAGGAACAACAACTCGCGGCGAGCAACATACTCGCCTCCGTGGTAGACCGAGCTACACTAGAGCGCTTGCGGGAAGACCATGAGACCAACGAAGAACCAAGAAACCGACAAGTACCGAAGTAGACTTCCTCTCGACTCGACATCCGGACAAAATCCGCATCGGAAAAACCATGAAGAGAAAGAGTCGAGGAGGAAGAATACCAAAGGCCAAGACCGAGGGGGCGGACCGTAGATACACGAAAATCCTCTTGACGGCCCGTCGATGTGATGTCCTCGGGGAAGCTCGAAAACGAGCGCACAAACACACGCCGAACCGTATGTCCGGCCTCGTCGCCGTCAAGTAGAGGAGGGAGCCGATCATGCTCCCGTACTCCCGCCGGTCCACCGGTTCTCCGTCCTCATCCGCATCCAAAGTGGCCGTACTCCCCATGGGAGTCGACATCGGCTTCACATCTTGCATCCGGAACTTCCTCGCATGTCTTTTGTGTACTTGGTCCGGTGCACAAATGTACCGTCCTTCACTTGCTTGATCCGCGGCCCGAGAAAATACCGCAACTCGCCCATCATGCTCATCTCGAACTCCCTGCTCATCTCATCCGCAAACTTGGCAACAAGGTTATGTGACGAGCCACCAAAGACAATATCATCCACGTATATCCGAACAATCGAGCAAGTCATTTCCATGCTTGAGGAGAAACAAGGTCCTATCCACGGTACCCATCACAAACCCTCTCGCTCAAAAGAAAACCTCTCAATCTCCCATACCAAGCACGGGGCGCCGTTTCAACCCATATAGAGCCCTTTTCAACCCGTATACCCCGTGTGGGTACAACTCGCTCTCAAACCCGTGTGGTCGCTTCACATACACCTCCTCCTCTATGACCCCATTCAGAAAAGCACTCTTCACGTCCATCTGAAACAACTTGAACCCTTTAGCCACGGCAAAGGCTAGAAGGATCCGAATTGCCTCAAGACGGGCCATAGGAGCAAAGGTCTCCTCATAGTCGATCCCCTCCTTCTGACTAAACCCCTGAGCAACAAGTCTGGACTTGTTCCTCACAACCATCCCATTCTCTCCCTCTTTGTTCTTCCAAACCCACTTGGTTCCTATGGGATGGCAATTTGGAGGTGGTTCAACTAACTCCCACACCCGGTTCCTCTCAAAATTTTCCAACTCCTCATGCATAGAATTGACCCGGTTTGCATCGGATAAAGCATGTCCAATGTCCTTGGGCTCAAAAGTAGCGACAAAAGCAAGATGAGCAAAATGAGAGGAATTCCCGGACTCCGGACCGTGTAGTGCGTTCATCGATGTTCCCAATGATCTTCGACGGGGGATGCACTTCTTGAACCCGCCGGGGAGCCTCACGCCTTGAGACTACCTCCCCCTCAACTTCAGCCTTCTCTCGCCCGGTCCTCTTGTTGCACCGTCGTTTTCCATGAAGTAGACGGTCCATGCTCCAAAGTAGTCATAGGGGAAGTAGTGGGTACATGCTCGGCTTCGGGCGCATGGTTCTCCCCATCATCATCTCCGGCTTCATCCTTCTCCTCTTCAAAGAGGTCCTCGGCCATCTCTTCATCACCTCGCACATTCAAAGCCAAGAGAGGTACATGGCATTGTCTCGTCGAAGGTCACCTCGCAAGTCTCCATGATTTTGTTAGTCTCAAGGTTAAGCACCCTATAGGCTCTAGAATGGTTAGCATATCCAAAGAAAATACCATCACTAGACCTAGCCTCAAACTTGTCGAGTTTTCCCTTCTTCAGAATAAAGCATTTGCAGCCAAAGACTCGGAAATGACTCACCTTGGGTGCCCGACCATGCATAAGCTCATAACGAGTCTTTTTCTTGAAAGCTCTCAATAAAATCCGGTTGGAAACATGACAAGTCTGTATTGACCGCCTCGGCCCAATACCTCCTAGGAGTCCTGTGCTCATCGAGCATCGTCCTAGCCATCTCACAAAGAGTCCGATTTTTCCTTTCCACAACTCCATTTTGAGGGGGCACATAAGGGGTCGAATACTGATGTTCAAGACCTAGATCACGACAAAAGGCATCAAAACGAGAGTTCTTGAACTCGAGCCATTATCACCGCGGATAGCTCGAATAGCATTCCCATGCCTCTCGTTTTTCAACCTCACGATCGGATCTCGAACAAAACCAAAAGTCTCACTCTTATCCTCCAAGAAGAACACCCGGGCATAGCGAGAGTAATCGTCCACCACAACAAGGACATACCACTTCCCACCCACCGAGCGAACTCGAGCCGGCCCAACAAGATCCATATGCAACGGCTACGTCGGACGCTCGGTCATGACATCGGTCGGGGGTGGATGGGGAGTGGCTACCATCTTACCATGCCTACAAGGAGCACAAACCAAATCCTTCTCAAGCTTCAACCTCGGCAATCCTCGGACAAGGTCAAGACCACTCAAGCGGGAAACCAAATCAAAGCTCAAGTGTCCCAACCGCCTATGCCATTTCAACAAATCGAGAAGAAGGACCCGCCATCAAACGGCGAAAGCGAGGACCCAAAGAACGAGAGAAATCAGCCACGAAAACACGACCCTCGGGGATGATCATACGGACAAGATCACCTCAAGAATCAAGCAAACGAGACTCGCTAGACTTGAAACGCACCTCAAAACCTTCATCAAGCAACCGAGAAACCGAAAGCAAATTGAAACCCAAAGAATTCACAAGAGCCACTCTCTTCAACGTTACCTTGTCACTCACATGCACAACACCCTCGAACAACACCCTACCTCGTCCATTGTCCCCAAATGTGATGTACATCTTTTCCTTACTGGGGTGAGGCTGGAGAACCACTTCTTATCTCCGGTCATGTGTCGAGAACACCCGGAGTCGATCAACCAAATGTCCTCCAAGCCTCCCGCTGCGGTCGCCGAAACAAGAACGAGAGTGAGCTAGCGACTCGACACTGGGGTTAGCACAAAGAAAGTTAAACCAGTGTCGAGCCATCTGCTCAAAAGAGGGGTTAGCAAACATCATTCCCTTGCCACCAAACTTCCCATGTCCCATGGGAGGAGTACGAGCACCACGAGGGGGAAAACGTGGTCCGTAGTTCCTCCGGAACCCAAAGCTGCGATCATCTCCCCTAAGCCCGTAGCGAGGACGAGTAGGAGGACGTCCGGCAAAACCACCACGAGCCCGACCAAACCTCTCACCAGCACGCACACCATCATCTCTCCTGACAAACCTCTCACCACCTCCTCTCTGTGGGAACACCGCTAACACTCCTCACACTTCCCACACCCCGTGGAAGTGGCACTCTAGGCTCAGGAATACCATGAGGCCGGCGATACCGTCCTGTTTCGCTTGCTCCCTAGCATGCCTCTCATCCCTCTTCCTCTTGTAGCAAAACTCGCAAGATGCCTCTCCTTGCCACAATACTCACACCGAAGGGGATGGGTTTTGGTTTTGGCTCGGCTTCTCTCTAGGCTTCTCACCCTTCTCACCCACAAACTTCACCGGTTTCGGAAATCATTTGTCTTAGGTGGGAATTTGGGTGGATCTTGGGTTGTGTCAAGCTTGTTGCAAAGGTGGTTGGGCTTTGGTGTGAAAGAGTTCTTGGGTGCTTTTGGGAGTGGGACTTGGATCTCTCCGATCACCTCAAACCCGGGGTTGGACTCAACACACTTCTCGTACACACTCTCCCCACTTGTTCTCTCCCACTTTCTCACCCACCTTCTCAAAACCCAAACCACGACCATCCGCTCTCTTGAAATCCTCAATCATGATTTTCAATTGAGGTTCCCGCCCGAACAACCAACTCAACACCTTCCTCAAATAGTCATTCTCCTCATAGATGACATCCAAACGGGATGTAAGTTCAAGATTGCGCAAAGTAACTTCATCACGGCTAGAACATGCATTTGCAACGGGGAGATTTCAAAGATGCTTCCAAAGAACTAATGGTAGAACGAGCATCGACAAGCTTAGCATGCATAGTAGGACATGATTTGCAAGCACCAAGCAAAGTAGGTCTAGCCTTAAGCTCATCATATTCGGTCCTAAGAGCATCTAGTTGAGCCAAAGTAGAAGCATTCTTCTCATTAAGCATTTTGATCTCATTCAACCAAGCATCACATTCAACACATTCAACATCATCAGGAGTAGTAGGAGCAAGTTTCAAAGAGTCATTCTCAAGTTTCAATTCAAGCAATTTTGACTCTAACTCTCCTACTTTCTCGCTAGCATTCTCAAGCCGAGCCCTAAGATCTTTCCTCATCTTTTTGGCATCTCTCGGCACACTATCACGGTTATCAAGCAAACCATTCAACCTAGCAATCTCGGCAAGCAAAGAGTCGGGGTCACGGTTTACCTCATCCTCCGAGTCGGAGTTCTCGTCTTCCTTCTCACTCTTCTTGCTTCGCTTGAGCTATGGGCCATGCCACAAAAGCCCTCAAGCGCCACACGGCCTCGGCCCGCCGGGGTTCCGGCTTGCACTCTTCTTGCCATTGCGCCTCCCGGCGTCTTCTTCTTGTTGCTTGAGCTTGGACTCGCTCCTCGCTTGAGCTTGAGTCAACGTCGCTCGCACCGGCCACCATCGCTCTCGCCTTGTTCTTCTTGTAGCCGCTCTTGCTCGATCGCCACTTGTCCTTGTCCTTGATCTTGGACTTGTTGAAGTGCTTGCCCTTGGAGGAGTACTTGTCTTCACGCCTCGGGTGCGCCTTGTACTCGTTCACCTTGTACTTGTTCTCCTCCGCTTCGGGCACTCGGCGATGAAGTGGCCACGCTTGCCACACTTGTAGCACGTCCATGAGCTCCGCCTTGCATTCCTCCGACTCTCATGTAGTCGTTCAAACCTTCTTGAGAGCAAGGCCATCTCCTCCTCGCCCAGCACATCAAACTCCTCATCCGGAATGGACATGAGAGAAGACAAGGAAAAGCGTCGACGGGGAAGGGTTAGATTTGCCCTTTGATCCTCCCACAAGAGCAAGACTATGGTCAGTCGAGCTCTCATGCTTGGATTGCAACTTCCTGTCAACCTCAGTCGACTTGAGCTTAGAAAAGATGTCATCCAACTCAATAGTCAAATAATGCCCAGACTCCTTGATGGCCTCAACCTTAGCACCCCAAACATTTGGGTCCAAGACATGCAAGAGCTTCAAAGCTTGATCATGCTCGGTGTACGGAAAATCCTCAACATTAGCCTTCATGTTGTTCACGATGGCGGTGAACCTCTGAAACATCGCATCAATGTCCTCACCGGGAAGTGGAGTGAAATTCTCATATTGCATCCGGTAAGAGACAAAGAAGGCGAGCCTTCACATGGTTATCACCTTTGTGAGCAACCAACAACTTTTCCCAAATTTGCCAAGCAAGATTCAAATGGCGAACACGCTCAAACTCTGGATCACACAAGCTCGGACCAAGTGATCAACGGCTTTTGCATTAGCCTCATACTTGGCCTTAGCACCGGCATCGGTCACCATAAGAGTATGGATGTTGACCGGAATAGCATAGGTCTTGTCAAGCACAATGAAATCCAACAACTTCCCACGAAGAAAGATCATCATACGAGCCGCCCACTTGTGGTAACCCTTGCCATCGAAGTGCGGCGGACCGCCCCGCTCAACGTACGCCATCTTAGGATTCGGGACTTGTCAAAGTCGCAAAGAATCCGGCACCAAGCTCTGATACCAATTGAAGGATCAGATGGCGACTAGAGAGGGGGGGAGTGAATAGGAGCGGTAAAAATTCTTCCAAAAAGAATCCGGCCTATACCCTAGACAAATCCCGGTCACACACAAGCGATGGATCGAATCACGCACCAATCGCCAAGACCACAAGGTTATGGATTAACCTCTAGTCTTAGGAACGATTCCTAGAAGCACACGCGGAAGCACTAGAAAGGGAAGGAAGGAATCGAAACAAACGACGCTTTGCGCACGGCTCACGGCGGAGCGTCCGAGCACGGCGGTGCGGACCATCCGCGATGAACCGCGCGGACCGTCCGACCTGCTACCGCGGACCGTCCGCGCCGACGTCCGCGGACCGTCCGGCCCTCTCCGCGGGCCGTCCGTTAAACACACACGGAACACCGAAGCGACCGAGAAAAAACGGACCGTCCGCCGAGGCCGGGCGGACCGTCCGCGCCACCCGCGGACCGTCCGCTACTCAAGCTCGGACCGTCCGCAAGCCGGCCGCAACCAAAACCAAAAGCCAAAACGAATCGAAAGCAAGGACATGCAAGAACACGATGAACACGCGATGAACGGGCTCCTCGCGGACCGTCCGCGACCCCCCCCCCCCCCCCCCCCCCGGGACCGCCGCGCGCGCGCGGACGAACGAAACAGCTCGAGCCCGAAAGTCAACTCCCCCAAATCATCATCGGATTTCCCAAACGGTTGAAGCTATGGAGACAAGGGTTTGGGGACTTGAAAAGCGTCACACAAGGATGCTATAGCCCAAAAATCTTGCCTCCTAACTCCCTAAATCACCGGGAATCGCGAATCCTTTGAGCACCACCAAAAGCTAGAGCACCGAACGAAAACTCACGAATCGAAGTGGTTTCCGGCGTTTGAGGGCACAAGATCAAGCACAAAGATGCACAAGACATCTATCCATGTTTCCCTCAAAGAAATCCGGGGAGAAACCCACTCAAATCCGCGGAATCACACCGGGAACAAAGGCACGAAAACAAGCACGAAAAGCCATGAAAAACAACCCCGAATCTTCTATACAAACCAGGAAAGATTCACAAGGTCTAGCATGCCGCCCTAGCATCCATCCCTCTCAACAAATCTCTCATGAAGCTCTCATGCTAGCCTAGAGAAAATGGAAGGAAAAATAGCTACGAAAATGAGAAAGAGGAGGGAGGAAATGAAACCCTAAGTCGCGGAGAGAGAGAGAGCCATCAACACACACTCATGGCTTATATATCAGGTCCCGCCGGAGTGGTAAATGACTCGACTACCCCTAACTAAACTACTGGCGATACAACCCACGTAGGGGCATTTAGGTAATGTTTGTGGGTCTTGCCATCGGACGGCCACGCCTTTGCCGCACCCCGCGTCCTCCCGACGCAAGCCATGCGATCCCGCCGCGTGTCCTCCGCCTCGAAGCTTCCCGACACGCCCGGATCCCGTCTCCGTCGTGTTGGGCCCTCGGACTTGGTTTTGAGGCCCAAACCAAGAAACCGTCCGCCGATGGTTTTGTGGGCAAACCACCAAACCCCGCGTGCTCGGTCCGGCCTCCCGCCAAACCACTTGACTTGGCCGCCACCGTGCACCGGCTCACTTGTCCATGACTTCGTCTTGCTTGTGTCGCCACCATGTGGCCCGCACCCGATCTGGCGTCCACCGGGTCCCTCGAACCGAGCCTACTTGTCTCTCCATCTCCGGAGGCCCCTCAAGGTCGAAGACCTTTCGCGCCCGTTCTTCACCTGCAACAACACGAACTAGGCCGCGGCCTACACCCGCGCACTAAGCCAAGAGTCGGTCCAACACCCGTTGTCAATCACTCATCACCGAGGAGCGGTCATCCATCGACCCTTTGGGACGCTCCTGGTCCTCAAGATCTAGTCTTGAGGTTGAGGAACGAGAGGCACGGAGATGCCATACGAGCTATCCGCGGTGATAATGGCTCGGAATTCGAAACTCTCGTTTTGAAACCTTTTGCCATGACTTGGGTCTTGAGCACCGGTTTTCGAGTCCGTATACGCCTCCCCGGAATGGTGTTGTGGAAAGGTAGAACAGGACCTTGTGCGAGATGGCTCGGACGATGCTTGATGAGTATAGGACTCCGAGGAGGTATTGGGCTGAGGCGGTGAATACCGCGTGCTATGTGTCGAACAGGATATACCTCAGAGTGCACAAGAAGAAGACATGCTATGAGTTGATGCATGGTCGCACACCCAAGTGAGTCACTTCCATGTCTTTGGTTGCAAGTGTTTTATTCTGAAGAAAGGTAGAAAGTTGGACAAGTTTGAGGCTAGGTCTGTCGATGGCATTTTCTTTGGTTATGCATCTCATTCTAGAGCATATCGCGTGCTCAATCTTGAAACTAACCAAATCGTGGAGACTTGCGAGGTAACCTTCGACGAGACAGAGCCATGTAGTCGGCTTGTCTTTGAGTGTGCGAGGTGATGATGAGCTTGGTGAGGAGATCTTTCGGGGAGGAGGAGCATGAACATGGTGATGATGAAGATGGCGGTGTGGTGCCCCCGGCTGAACATGTACCCACTACTTCGACTACGGTGATGGACGGACCCACTACTACACCTACGATGACAAATCAATAACGAGGAAAAGGCGATGTTGAGGGGGAGGTAGCATCGAGGCGAGAACCTCCCCGGCGAGTTCAAGTGGATCACCCAGCTTCGAGGATCATCGGCGACATGAATGAACGCACTACACGATCGAGGGTTCGAAACAATTCCCATTTCGCTCATGCTGCTTTTGTTGCTACTTTTGAGCCCAAAGACATTGGACACGCACTATCTGATCACAATTGGGTTAATTCGATGCATGAGGAGTTGGAGAACTTTGAGAGGAATCAGGTGTGGGAGTTGGTTGACCCTCTCCCAGGGTGTAAGCCGATTGGTACAAAATGGGTGTGGAAAAACAAAGAGGGAGAGAAAGGTGAAGTGGTGAGGAACAAGTCGAGACTTGTCGCTCGGGGTTCGGTCGGGAAGGAGGGGATCGACTACGAGGAGACTTTTTCTCCGTAGCCCGTTTGGAGGCGATTAGGATCCTTCTAGCCTTTTCCGTGGCTAAAGGGTTCAAGTTGCACCAAATGGATGTGAAGAGTGCTTTTTCGAATGGTGTGTTGGAGGAAGAAGTGTATGTGAGGCGGCGTCCGGGGTTGAGAGTGAGAGGTATCCCCACCGGGTGCACAAGTTGAGGAAGGCGCCGTATGGGGTGAAGCGGGCGCCTAGAGCTTGGTATGGTAGGTTGAGGGGGTTCTTGTTTGAGAGAGGTTTTGAGATGGGGAAGGTCGATCGGACCTTGTTTTTGCGAGGCGGGGCGGGAGATATCCGATTGTGCGGGTGTACGTGGATGATATTGTCTTTGGTGGCTCGTCTAACTCTCTTGTTGCAAGGTTTGCGAGATGATATGAGCGGGGAATTTGAGATGAGCATGATGGGCGAGTTGCGGTTCTTCCTTGGGCTACAAATCAAACAATCAAAGGAAGGAACATTTGTGCACCGAGGCTAAGTACACCAAGGACATTGTGCGGAAGTTCAAGATGGAGGACTCCAAGGCTATGACGACGCCGATGAGTACGAATACGGCTCTTGATGCAGACGAGGAAGGTGAACACGTGGACTAGAAGGAGTACCGGAGCATGATCGGGTCACTCCTCTACTTGACGGCGACGAGGCCGGACATACAGTTATCGATGTGTCTGTGCGCTCGTTTCAAGCATCTCCGAGGACTTCGCATCGGCAAGCGGTGAAGCGAATTTTTAGTTACTTGCGTCACACTCCCGACTTCGGCCTTTGGTACTCCGCGTCCTCTTCTTTGGCGCTTCATGGTTTTTCAGACGCGGATTTTGCCGGATGTCGGTTGGATAGGAAGTCCACTTCTGGTACTTGCCAGTTTTTGGGTTTTTCTTTGGTGTCTTGGTCTTCCCGCAAACAATCGAGTGTTGCTCAATCCACTACCGAAGCAGAGTATGTTGTCGCTGCTACTTGTTGCTCTCAGCTTGTTTGGATTTCATACACCATGAGTGACTTTGGTGAGGAGTATACCCATGTCCCACTTCAACGTGATAGCACCAGTGCCATAAGCGTTGCAAAGAACCCAGTGCTCCATTCCAAAACCAAACACATAGAAGTGAGGTGTCATTTTTACGAGAGACAACGTGGAGAAAGGAAATATAGCTTTGATTCATGTACCCACACATGACCAACTAGCCGATATTTTCACCAAACCCCTAGATCAAGCAAGTTTCACTCGTTTGCGGGGGGAACTTGGTGTGTGTTTGATTTCTTGAGTTGGGTGTGTGGGAGCTCCTTTGTAGCATATGTATAGCTTTCCATTGTGCATTTCTTGCATTTGGCATGGCATATGTAACATGATGTATAGGCATCCTTGTATCTTAGATTGCATGCATTTTGTATCATATGCATTTGTTAGGTAAAGCTTCTCCTATATACATTGTTCACCATGGAATGAGATATATGTCTTTGTGAGCTTGTTTGGTATGCTATGGTTAGTTTGACTTAGCTCTTGATGATCTTGATGAATAATCCATGGTTGATGGCTATGTTTTGAAAAATTGTCACATGTATGCTCTCTCATGTGTAAATGCCTTTATATGATCATGACATGTTTTAGTGGTTTGGTTATGCTTAATTTGTGGTTGGATAGCTAGTTTATTGATCATATGGGGCCAAAGGCTCATTTGCCATCATGAATGTTTAGCCCTCTTGCTTTATCTTGTGGAAGGGCATAAGTTCCTTTTTGTCGCAAAGACATTTCATGTACCATTTACAAATCTGAAAATGAAATGAAAAATGCTTGGAAATGTGCTCCCATGTCATATGTTCTGAATTTAATTTGCTTTGGGTGCTAAACCGTTGCATGATGCCTACCGATGAGAAGTCTCATACATAGAAGTAGGCACATGGCTCGGTGGCTTTGACATGACATGAGGTGCTTGTGGGTGTTTATGATGGTCTTATGATTAGAATGGTTGTCCTAGCATGAAGTTTGTGTGGCCTTGCCATTTTGACATGTTTTGCTCATGTTTAGGTTTTTGCTTGTGAGAGAGTAACTTTTCGCAAAATTACTCAAATCCTTTTTAGCCTTGTCCAATGGTTGTACAACTTGGTGATCATGTAGTTGAGGTCATTACGAACCTGTAGAGTATCTAACTTGCTCATTTGGACATGTGTAGCATCTTGTGATGAATTTTGTATACTTGAGAAGCTCTAGGTTGCATTTATGCCTTGATTCATGCATTGGCAACAAGGGGGAGAAAGGAAGGTGGAGAAAAGTTGCTTTGTACCCCTGGAACCTATCCCAAGTATCCCAAGTGTCAAGGGGGAGCTTGTGCAATTTTTTTGCATTTTTGGCTTTTGGGGGTGTGGTCTGCTGTGTGAAATCGGTCTGACCGGCTTTGGAAACCGGCCTGACCGGTTTTGGTGGAACCGGCCTGACCGGTTATTGGAACCGGTCTGACCGGTTTGTGCCCAGAGTTGGCACTTGATCAGGGGGAGCTTGCATATGTGTAGGGGGAGCTCTTGTGTGCTTTAGTGGTTTGTGCTCTTTGCTTGAGCATGGTTTTTGTCTCGGATGTGTCGAGCCGTTGCCCTTGCCTAAGGGGTTCGAGACTTGTCTTCTTCAAGTGATCTCGTTCTTTGCCTTTCTCGGCTTTCGATCACTTGTTGGAGTTTTTTCTTGTTGTTTCTTTTTTCGTTTTCCTTTTCTCTTTATTTACCAAATGTGTGTGTTGTCAATGCACTCATCAAGGGGGAGATTGAGGATCATGTGTGGTTCGAGGACCGGTGGATGGTCGCTTCCTTGTGTGATGAGTGATTGACAACGTTGTGTGGACTGATTCTTGGCTAAGTATTTTAGGTGCGGGTTGCGGCTTGACTCGTGTTGGTGCAGGTGAAGAACAAGCGCGAAAGGTCGCTGCCGGTGAGGCCTCCAGGTGTGGAGAAGACAAGTAGGCTTCGTTCGAGGGACCCGGTGACCGGCGGGGTCGAGTGCGGGCCACATGGTGGCAAGAACGAGCAAGATGAAGTCGGTGGACGGTTTCTTGGTTGAGCCACAAAACCAAGGTCGAGCCGGGACTTCATGGGAGCCAAGTCATGAGTGGTGATTGGCGGAGGCTACATCAAGTTCGCGGGGTTTGCGGTGGTTCACCAGAAAATCACCGGGTTACTCGACTGAGCCACAAAGCCGAGGCCGAAGACCGGGCGTGGGCTGCGGCCAAAACCGGCCCGACCGGTTTGGAGAATCGGTCCCGACCGGTTTGGGGTCGCGAGGCGCGCGGAAGCTTCGAGGCGTAGGACACGCGTCGGGATCGCAAGGCTTGCGTTGAGGCTACGCGAGGTGCGGTCGGCCCGGGCATCCATCCGATGGTGAAGACATGAAGACTTCCAAATCCACCCTTGAGGGGCTTGTATCCCTAGTTATTAGGAAAGGGTATTTTTGACATTCGGTTGCCTCCATATAACCCAAGAGGTGAGAGGATGGCAGCCAACTTTTGGAACCCTAGCTCATTTGTTTTCCCATTTTCCTTCCTATTTTCCTTAGGTTTTCTATAGGACTAGCAAGAGAGCTTCATGGTGAGATCTTGTTGAGAGGGATGGATGATCGGGCAGCTTGCTAGACCTTGTATGAACCTTTGTTTCATGTAGAGATGATTCGGCGTGGTTCCTCAAGGTTTGGATGTGTTTTTCCCGATTGTTCTTGGTGGTGATTTTCGGAGCCCTCTCTTGGTGATTTCTTTGAGTTGTTTTCGGGACCTTTCTCTTGGGGTTTTCATGGGGGAAATTTGTGGGAACCCTTCGTGGTTCTTTGGGTTGTGATTCCCCTTCCAAATTCGTGAGTAAAGGTGCTCGATTTTGGGGTTTCTTGAGTTCTTGGGTTAGAAGTGCTCTTGGCGGGATTTCTTTGATTCCTCCTTTTTGGACGAGTTTTGGTGGGATTAAACTTGGCTATGGACTCCTCATGAGGTGTTCCTAATATCCCCAAAGTCTGTTCAAGTCCGTGGAGCGATTCGGGAGATCGAGGTTTGGTTTTGGGGGAGTTGACTGCGGGGCCGTGTTCTTCCCGGCTGTCCGAGGCTAAAACCGGCCCGACCGATTTCCCTAACCGGTCGATCGGTTTTGCCCCGTGGGCTGTCGAGGAAGGTCTTTGAGCAAGGAAGTCTTTCTTGCTCCATGGCTCCGTTTGTTCGGATGTGGAAAGGCTTTTGAGGTGTTTGGGGTCTTTGGGAAGTTTACGGGACGAATCGGTCGACCGGTTTGCCTAACCGGTCGACCGATTTTCCCCCGCCTGCGTGAGGCTAAGTCCAACGAAGCGGTCGACCGGTTTCGAAACCGGCCGACCGGTTTGGGCTGCCCGACGGCCGTGTCGTGTATGGTTCCGTGTGTGTGTGTGTTGAGGCTGTTGGTTGGGTCTTGCTCCTAGGTTCAGTAGCACTCCAGTGGCTACGTGAACTTGGCAAGAGAAGGTTGCGGAGGTGTACGAGTGAATTTGGGTTCATAGGCCAAATTCTTGAATAGAATTTTTATCGGCTCCCATTCACTCCCCCCCCTCTGGTTCGCCGTTTCGGTCCTTCACACTTTCCTTGAAAAAAAGCGTAAAGGAGGTGTGGAGACAGAGTCGATGATGAGCACCGGCGAGGGGCCAAGCAGCGGATGACCCCGCGCACCTGGGATCGAGGAGAACCGGAACACAAAGTGGTGCCGCAACTGGATCCGCGCGCGTGTCGGCGAGATGGCAGCGAAGAGGGAGACGATGATGAGTGCCGGAGAGGGGCCAAGTGGCGATGGAGTGAACCCAATGCCGGAGACGAGGGTCCTCAACTGGATCCTCTCGGATTCCGACGATGGGCCATGCAGCAGCAAGGAGGAGCGTGCCAGCGAGGGGGCAACGAAGTGGGCGAGGGGCCTGCCTCACGTTTGCGAGCACAAGTGTCTGGCAACTACAAACAGGTGTCGGGGGAGCGGCGAAGAAGGTGTAGAGGACCTCATCTCTGACTCTGGCAACGACTACGACGACAACGAGGCAAGTTTAATTCTCTGAATCTCACTGCCTTTTTACTTGTTCTATAGATGGAGCTTAAGGTAGCTTGAGCTTGAGCTTCATAAAGTTAATTAGTGCCTATGATGATGTCTTCCATGCTTGTCATGATCTTAATTATACCAAGTTCTGAGGTAAATCAGTTCTGAACTTAGTTCTGCTTTTACTTGTCACACCCTACTCCAAGGTCTGAGGCAAATTAGTTCTGAATTAACTATGTTGTTCTTATATCATGTTTAACCCTGTTTCAGGCAAAACTCTTTGAGTCGCGAGCAGAGCTTGAGTTACTTCTTAACCTTAATGTCTGGGATTATGTGAAACCTGAGTTTGAAAAAATCACAAAAGAAGTGAACATCCTCATCAAAAAGGCTAAGCACATAAGGAGGTACAATTATACTACTGAACAAAATCTCGAGCCCATTGAAGGTGCGCTAGAAGGGCTTCAAGAATCCTTGGTTGCTTACGAAGAGGCTGCAAAAAGAGCCAATAATCTTGATGGGGCATGATCTAGTTCAAGCTTGTTGATGTGCAGGGTGAGTAGCCATACTTTTATGGATGTTCAAGCGGCATGCCTTTGTTGATGTGTATGGTCAGATAGCACGACCATAGTAAATAATGTGATGGACTAGTTAAGTCCTAGCCTGATATATGGACAAGTTAACCTTTTGTAATAATTATCTTTATTCATGTGGACAAGTTATCTTCATCTTTGTGGACAAATTATCTCTCTTATGATGTCTGTTTTGTCTTACAAGATATGTGTGTTGATTGTGCCTGTATGTCGAAATGGAAGCAATGAGAGATGGATCGAGTTGACTTGTCAATGAGGACAGACTCAAAGGAGACGATGATTAACAAACCTCTGTCTCATTTGTTCACTGACGCCGCACTCCTGCTAAATGGTAGTTGAGTGCTCTCAGACTTTCATTATTGGGCTCTCAAACTAGTAACGAGCGTCAAATGCTCATTGGTAATGGACTTTATAGCACGTTACCAATGCGGAGGATCAATAATGGACTTAAACAGCCCGTTACCGATAAGGTGTTGATCAGTAACAGACTTTACTAGTTCGTTACCGATAGGTTTAACTTGTGTAACAGGCTCTATTTAACGTCTCTTACAAAGAATTCATTTAACGGGCGTTTAAGAAGCCCGTTACCAGAAGTCCACATTGGTAACGGGCGTTGTGGAGGCCAACCCCGGGGTCGTCCTGGCGCGCTTATAGGTAACGGGTGCCAAACAAAAACCGTTACAGATGTGGGTGGATGTAACGGGAGTTAAGGGCCCATTACAAATGCTGCGTGACCTATTTGAGGTTTTCACATAGTGTTTTCTAGTTTATCAGCCGACGTAAACCCATGCCCAAGCTTCCCTTCATCTTCGATGAATTGATCCATTAAATCTTGTCATCAGAGTCAACTTCTTGTACCGGCTTTAGTCCAAAATCAAACACTTTGAGATACTTGGTATCCCATGCTTTCCCAGATATACAACTCACTCGATCATAAGTCCATCCTTGTGCTTCTGTAGCTGCCACTGTCAAGGAGGTTTCTCCTTGCACCACTTCCACTTAATCCATTGGATGATGCATTGATACATTGTAGATGGTATGCAACAATTTGCATGTATCCTATCCTGACCCAGCAGTAGATTATAAGATCCCATCCCTTTAATGACAAAAAAGCGGTTGGAAAGGTCTTACTACCGATGGTGAGCTCCACGCAGATTGCTCCTTGAGCCGAAGAGACGTTGCCCTTGAAGTCCACCAACATCATGTCGGTTTGGGTCAAATCTTCAGATTTCCCAATCTTGCGCAACATGGTATACGACATTAGATTGACTGTTGCTCCTCCATCCACAAGCATCCTGGTGACTGGTTTGCCATTGACAAAACCTTTGAGAAACAAAGCCTTCAAGTGTTGTCTCTTTCCATCTTCTGGCTTCTCAAAGATAGCTTGTTTAGGTTTCAATGTCAATTGAGCCATGCCAAGCTCCTCATCGGAATCCGTCGGAGCCATGAACTCTTTCGGTAGGAAGATAACCATGTTTATATCAGCTCGGGTTTGTCATCTTCCTCACCATTGGCCTTAGGCTTTGGGCGCCAGACTTTAGACCGAACCTTCTTGTCCAGCACAAGTCTCTCTGCTTCTTCATGCTGTTCTAGCTAACGTAAGCGCTGGACTCTTCACTTCTGGGACTTAGTCAAGCCATCTGGACACCACTGTGGATTGGGCTTCTTACGTATTTGGCTTGACCTTTCATCATCCAGTTGCAATGTGCGTCGATGTTCAAGAGCTCGGCACATGATGTCCTCATCAGGGACTAGAGAATCAACCATCTCTTCCAGCCGATTGTCTGACTCTTCATTGACTTGGCGTCCCAGCCAATCATGAACGCTGGCTTTGCCCCCCAGTTGATCGTGGACGCTGGCTTTGCCCCCCAGCAATCGTGATCCGAGACCCGTTTTAAGTTGATTATCGAATCCACGGTGATCCTTGGTTGCAGGTCTTCTGTCATCAAAGCAAACCCTTTTGAATGAGTTGCCATTATTGTAAACCCTGTTGCACTCTGGATAGTTTTTTGCCGTCGGCGGCTTGATCCCCTCTTCCCAATAGTACTTGAAGAACGGACATCTCCAATGCCCTTCATTACACCGTGCCCACTCTTCTCTTTCCTTTGCCTTCTATTGTCGGCGCTAGAACTTGTGGAAGGACCGATACGGCGAACCGAGAGGGGGGAGTGAATGGGAGCCAATAAAAATTCTTCTCGATGGAGATGAGAACTCCAACAAGACGAACGCGGCTTCCAACACACGTCTCGACTCACTACCCAAGTTGGCCAAGCCCACGTAGCCACCGGAGTGCCACCGGACCTAGGAACCAACACACACGGCCTTCCGACTCGAGAACGCGGCGGAACAACAAACCCCGAGTCTACGGGACCCACACCGGTCGGACCGTGAGCACCACCGGTCGGACCGGTCCCCGCCGGTGAACCCGAGCAACTTCCACTAAGTGGCTCTACACCGGTCGACCGGTGAGACGCACCGGTCGACCGATGGCGCCGGAAAGCCCCCAAGGCACCAAAAGGCCAACCGACCACCAAACGAACCCAAACTCGAAACAAGCAGCACCACGGGACAACAAAGAACACACCAAGACGCTCACCCGAGCGAAAACCCACAAGGGCACCGCACCGGTCGGACCGGTCAAGAGCACCGGTCGGACCGGTGTAGCACGGGCGCTCGGGATGAACAGAACCCGCGGGTCAACTCCCCCAAATCCAAATCTCGATCTCCCGAATCGCTCCACGGACTTGAACAAGACTTTGGGGATATCAGGAGCACCTCATGAGGAGTCCATAGCCAAGTTTAATCCCACCAAATCTCGTCCAAAAAGGAGGAATCGAAGAAATCCCGCCGAAAGCACTTCCAACCCAAGAACTCAAGAAACCCCAAATTCGAGCAACTTTTCTCACGGATTTGGGAGGGGAATCACAGCCCAAAGAACCACGAAGGGTTCCCACAAATTTCCCCCACCGAATCACCAAGAGAAAAGCCCCAAAAACACTCCAAAGAAATCACCGAAGAGGGCTCCGAAAATCACCACCAAAAACAACCGGGTAAAACACATCCAAACCTTGAGGAATCACGCCGAATCATCTATACATGAAACAAGGATTCGTACAAGGTCTAGCAAGCCGCCCGATCATCCATCCCTCTCTACAAGATCTCTCCGTGAAGCTCTCTTGCTAGTCCTAAGGAAAACCTAGAGAAAATAGGTGGAAAATAGGAAAACTAATGAGCTAGGGTTCCAAGAGTTGGCTGCCATCCTCTCACCTCTTGGGTTATATGGAGGCAACCGAATGTCCAAAATACCCTTCTCTACTAACTAGGGATACAAGCCCCTCAAGGGCGGATTTGGAAGTCTTCATGTCTTCACCATCGGACGGATGCCCGGCGACCGCACCCTGCGTAGCCTCGACGCAAGCTATGCGATCCCGACGTGTGTCCTCCGCTTCGAAGTCTCCGGACTGCGTCGTCGCACACCGGTCAGACCGGTGCTCCTCACCGGGCAGACCGGTCCCCACCGGTCAGACCGGTCAGACCCACCGGTCAGACCGGTCTGGTGCTGCTGCACCTCCGTCTTCGGTTCTCCGGTCTTGGCTTTGTGGATCAACCAAGGAACCCGGTGGTTTTTCGGTGAACCACCGGAAACCCCACGAACTCGGTGTAGCCTCTCGCCAATCTCAACTCATGACTTGGCTCCCACGTAGTCCCGGCTCGACCTTGGTTTTGAGGCTCAACCAAGAAACCGTCCACGACTTCATCTTGTTGTTCATGCCACCATGCGGTCCGCACTTGACCCCGCCGGCCACCGGGTCCCTCGAACGAAGCCTACTTGTCTTCTCCACACCCGGAGGCCTCACCGGCGACGACCTTTCGCGCTTGTTCTTCACCCGCACCAACACGAGTCAAGCCGCAACCCGCACCGCAATACTTAGCCAAGAATCGGTCCACACAACGTTGTCAATCACTCATCACACAAGGAAGCGACCATCCACCGGTCCTCGAACCACACATGGTCCTCAATCTCCCCCTTGATGAGTGCATTGACAACACCCACACGAAAGTAACAAGAGAGAAAAGAAAAAGAAAAGAAACAAACAAAAAGAAACTCCAACAAGCGATCGAAAGCCAAACAAAGGCAAAGATCAAGATCACTTGAAGAAAACAAGTCTCGGACCCTTTAGGCAAGGGCAACGGCTCGACACATCCGAGACAAAGCAAAGCTCAAGCAAAGAGCACAAACCACCGAAACAAAACTCGAAAACTCACACCGAGCTCCCCCGCACACATGCAAGCTCCCCCCGAACCAATGCAACTCCCCCGGACGAATGCATGCAAGAAACCACATGAAACGGGACAGCTGCAAAGCACTTTCGGCTCACACCGGTCGGACCGGTCATCACCACCGGTCGACCGGTGCCCAACATATGTACGGGACCAACACTCACACCGGTCGGACCGGTGTACAACGAAACCCGTAAATGGCTCGAAACCACCGAAAACCTTCTAAACGCGTCCAACAAGCCATTTCAAGCTCAAACTTCTCCCCCTTGTTGGCAATGCATGAATCAAGCCAAAAATGCAAAACTTTCAACCTAGAGCTTCTCAAATAGACAAAATTCAACAAAGAAAGCTACACATGTCCAAATGAGCAAGTTAGGTACTCTACGGCTTCGTATCGATCTCAACTACATGATCACCAAGTTTCACAACCATTGGACGAAGCTAAGATGGATTTTGGCAATTTTGCGAAAACTTGCCTCTCATGAGCAAAGTCCTAAACATGATCAAAGCATATCAAAATGGCAAAGCCACACAAACTTCATGCTAGGACAGCCATTCCAATCATAAGACCATCACAAACACCCACAAGCACCTCATGTCATGTCAAAGCCACCGAGCCATGTGCCTACTTCTATGTATGAGACTTCTCATTGGTAGGCATCATGCAACGGTTTAGCACCCAAAGCAAATTAAATTCAGCACAAATGACATGGGAGCATATTTTCCAAGCATTCTTCATTTCATTTTCAGATTTGTAAATGGTACATGAAATGTCTTTGCGACAAAAAGGAACTTATGCTCCTCCACAAGATAAGTCAAGAGGGCTAAACATTCATGATGGCAAATGAGCCTTTGGCCCCATATGATCAATAAACTAGCTATCCAACCACAAATTAAGCATAGCAAGGCCACAAAAACATGTCAAGAGCATGTAAAGGCATTTACACATGAGAGAGCATACATGTGACATTTTTCAAAAGCATAGCTATCGACCATGGATTATTCATCAAGATCATCAAGAGCTAAGCCAAACTAACCATATCATACCAAACAAGCTCATAAAGACATATATCTCATTCCATGGTGAACAATGTATATGAGAGAAGCTTTTTCTAACCGATGCATATGATACAAAATGCATGCAAACTAAGATACAAGGATGCCTATACATCATGTTACATATGCCATGCCAAATGCAAGGAATGCACAAAGGAAAGCTATACATATGCTACAAACCGGCTCCTCGAGGGGAGGCAAAACGGGCTCGACACCACCGGCAAAAGAAAGCTCCCACACACCCAACTCAAGAAATCAAACACACACCAAGTTCCCCCCGCAAACGAGTGAAAGTTGCTTGATCTAGGGGTTTGGTGAAAATATCGGCTAGTTGGTGATGTGTGGGTACATGGATCAACGCTATCTTTCCTTTCTCAACGTTGTCTCTCAGGAAATGATACCTCACTTCTATGTGCTTGGTTTTAGAATGGAGCACTGGGTTCTTTGCAACGCTTATGGCACTGGTGCTATCACATTGAAGTGGGACATGGGTATACTCCTCACCAAAGTCACTCATGGTGTAGGTGATCCAAAGGAGCCGAGAGCAACAACTAGCGGCGGCAACATACTCGGCTTCGGTCGTGGATTGAGCAACACTCGACCGCTTACGAGAAGACCAAGACACCAACGAAGAACCCAAAAGCGGCAAGTCCCGGAAGTGGACTTCCTATCCAACCGACACCCGGCAAAATCCGCATCCGAAAAACCATGAAGCGCCAAAGAAGAGGACGCGGAATACCAAAGGCCGAAGTCGGGAGTGTGACGCAAGTACCTGAAAATTCTCTTCACCGCTTGCCGATGTGAAGTCCTCGGAGACGCTTGAAAACGAGCGCACAGACACACTGAGAACTGTATGTCCGGCCTCGTCGCCGTCAGGTAGAGGAGTGATCCGATCATGCTTCGGTACTCCTTCTGGTCCACGTGTTCACCTTCCTCGTCTGCATCGAGAGCCGTAGTCGTACTCATCGGCGTCGTCATAGCCTTGGAGTCCTCCATCTTGAACTTTCTCACAATGTCCTTGGTGTACTTAGCCTGGTGCACAAATGTACCTTCCTTTGATTGCTTGATTTGTAGCCCGAGGAAGAACTGCAACTCGCCCATCATGCTCATCTCAAACTCCCTGCTCATATCATCCGCAAACCTCGCAACAAGAGAGTTAGACGAGCCACCAAAGACAATATCATCCACGTACACACCGCACAATCGGGATATCTCGCCCCGCCTCGCAAAAACAAGGTCGATCGACCTTCCCCATCTCAAAACCTCTCTCAAACAAGAACCCCCTCAACCTCGCCATACCAAGCTCTAGGCGCCCGCTTCAACCCATACGGCGCCTTCCTCAACTTGTACACCCCGTGGGGGTACTTCTCACTCTCAAACCCCGAGGTTGTCTCACATACACTTCTTCCTCCAAGCACACCATTCGGAAAAGCACTCTTCACATCCATTTGGTGCAACTTGAACCCTTTAGCCACGAGAAAAGGCTAGAAGGATCCTAATCGCCTCCAAACGGGCTACGGGAGCAAAGGTCTCCTCGTAGTCGATCCCCTCCTTCGATCGAACCCCCGAGCAACAAGTCTCGACTTGTTCCTCACAACCTCACCCTTCTCTCCCTCTTTGTTTTTCCACACCCACTTTGTACCAATCGGCTTAGACCCCGGGGGAGGGTCAACCAACTCCCACACCCGATTCCTCTCAAAGTTCTCCAACTCCTCATGCATCGAGTTAACCCAATTGTGATCGGATAGTGCGTGTCCAATGTCTTTGGGCTCGAAAGAAGCAACAAATGCAGCATGAGCAAAATGGGAATTGTTTCGAACCCTCGACCGTGTAGTGCGTTCATTCATGTCGCCGATGATCCTCGAAGCCGGGTGATCCACCCGAACTCGCCGGGGAGGTTCTCGCCTCGAAGCTACCTCCCCCTCAACATCGCCTTCTCCTCGTTCTTGATTTGTCGTCGTAGGTGTAGCAGAGGGTCCATCCATCATCGTAGTCGAAGTAGTGGGTACATGTTCAGCGGGGGCACCACACCGCCATCTTCATCATCACCATGTTCATGCTCCTCCTCCCGAAAGATCTCCTCGCCAAGCTCATCATCACCCGCACACTCAAAGACAAGCCGACTACGTGGCTCGTCTTGTCGAAGGTTACCTCGCAAGTCTCCACGATTTGGTTAGTTTCAAGATTGAGCACACGATATGCTCTAGAATGAGATGCATAACCAAAGAAAATGCCATCGACGAGACCTAGCCTCAAACTTATCCAACTTCCCCGCCTTTCTTCGAATGAAACACTTGCAACCAAAGACATGGAAGTGACTCACCTTGGGTGTGCGACCATGCATCAACTCATAGCATGTCTTCTTCTTGTGCACTCGAGGTATATCCCGTTCGACACATAGCATGCGGTATTCACCGCCTCGCCCAATACCTCCTCGGAGTCCTATGCTCATCAAGCATCATCCGAGCCATCTCGCACAAGGTCCCGTTCTTCCTTTCCACAACACCATTCGGGGAGGCGTATACGGACTCGAAACGCGGTGCTCAAGACCCAAGTCATGACAAAAAGTTTCAAAACGAGAGTTCCCGAATTCCGAGCCATTATCACCGCGGATAGCTCGTATGGCATCTTCGTGCCTCTCGTTCCTCAACCTCAAGACTAGATCTCGAACAAAACCAAACGTCTCCCCCTTATCCTCGAGAAAGAACACCCAAGCATACCGAGAATAGTCATCCACCACAACAAGGACATACCACTTCCCACCCGCAGATCGCACACGAGCTGGGCCAACAAGGTCCATATGGAGCAGCTCGCATGGACGCTCAGTCATTACATCGGTGAGAGGCGGGTGAGAAGAGGCCACCATCTTGGCATGCCTACACGGAGCACAAACCAACTCTTTCTCAAGCTTCAACCGTGGCAATCCTCGGACCAAATTGAGTTTACTCAAGTGAGACAAAAGGTCAAAGATCAAGTGACCCAACTTCCTATGCCATTTCCATAACTCACTCGAAGAACCAGCCAAGAAGCAACGCTCCACACCCGAAGACTGAGAAAAATCAGCACGAAACACCTGACCCTCAGGAACGACCATACAGACAAGGTCCCCTCGAGAGTCCACAATCCGAGAACCACCAGGCCGAAACAACACCTCAAAACCCTCATCCAACAACCGGGACACGTAAAGCAAATTGTACCCCGGCGATTGAACAAGAGCAACACGCCTCAGAGTGATCTTGTCACTCACTTTTATCTCACCTTCTGAAAGCACACGCCCACGCCCACGCCCATTGTCCCCAAAGGTGATGTACCTCTTCGTCACCACCGGGACGAGACTTGAGAACCACCCCCTGTCTCCGGTCATATGCCTCGAGCAACCGGAGTCAATCAACCAAATGTTCTTCAAGTCTCCCACCTGAAATTCAAAAATAAGCACGTGAGCGAACAAACGACTCAAAGACCGGGGTTAGCACCAAAGGAGGAAAACCAAAGTGCCGAGCCATTTGCTCGAAAGTGGGGTTAGCACCAACCAAAGCATCTCTCCTACCAAAGCTACCTCCACGAACACCACCACGGTAACCACCCCGAGGGAACCACCCCTCTCTCGCCCGGAGGAGGACCAAAACCACGCAAGAAGGCCCGTGGAACGTCCTTCCTCTCCAACTCAATGCCACGACTCCTCCAATCCCCGTATTGAGCACGAGGAGGAGAACGCCTAGCAACCGACCACCCGCACCCTTTCCAACCCAACCACCGAACCACGACCACCGGAAACAACCCTCGCACTCGCACGAGCTCGAAACCCGACACACCGTCCGTCTGTGCCCGCACCGGTCCGACCGGTGTGACTCGGCGACAGCACCACCGCAGCCCTTCTTCTCTCCCCAAACCCGAACCGTCCTCACAATCGCCTTGCCCCCGGGCATCCGCATACGAGGCTCAAGTACCCCATCGGAAGGGTGGTACTTGTCCTTGTTAGCCCACTCCTTCTTCATTCTCTCCTCTCGCTTCCTCTTGAAGCAAAACTCCTCCTTATGGCCATCTCTCCCACAATAGCCACAATGGAACCTCACAAGCTTAGGCTTTGGCTTGGGATGTGGTTGCTCACTCGGTTTCTCTCCACTCAAACCCTCCACCGGTTTCTCACCACTTGCCTTCTCACTCTCCTTCCCAAAGAACACTTTCCCCGAAGTGCTCACAAACTTGATAGGCTTTTGTAGGTCATTTGTGGGTGTAGGAAACACAGGTGGAGCTGGGGTTGTGTCTAGCCGATTCCTTAGATGGTTAGGTTTTGGTGGGAACTCATTCTTGTGGTGGGTTTTTGGTGGCTCCGGGATATTCTCTCCACTTCCCTCACCAACCTTGTTTGCTCCAAGCCCCTCACCATCTTGCCTCTTAAAGGCCTCGATCATCATCCTCAACTGAGGCTCGTGACCGGACAACCACCCCATCAACTTCCTCAAATCATCATTCTCATCCTGCAAACGGTCAACATAATGTGCAAGCTCCAAATTTTTCAATGCATGCATTTCACAGGTAGAGCAAGATGTAGGCATGGGTTCCTTCAATTTAGCCTCGAGCGAACTAGTGTAAGCATGCATCTCATCAATCTTAGCATGCAAAACAGGGCATGAAGTGCAAGCACCTAGCAAAGCAGTCTAGACTTAAGCTCGCCCACCTCAACCCTAAGCACATCTAGTTCCTCACACTTGGAGGCATGCTTCTCCTTAAACAAAGCAAGATCGGCAAGGAATATGGAGCAATCAAGACAATCATTCTCATCGAAACAACGAGGCTAGCCTTAAGCGAATCAATCTCAAGCTTGCTATCAAGCACCTGTGTCTCTAGCTCGGCCACTCTAGTCCTAGCATCCTCGAGTGAAGCCCTAAGCTCTTTCCTCATTTTCTTGGCCTCTCTAAGCATGTCATCACGGTTATCAAGCAAAGAGCCAAGCCTCTCATTTTCCCCGGCGCAAGAAGGGAAGTTCATCACGCACCTCGTCGTCGGACTCGCAGTCCGAGTCGCTCCGTGTGCTCTTCTTGCCGCCGGAGCTCAACGCCATGGTGCGAAGCCATCTCTCGCGAAGCGGCCTCGCCCGCTCGGAGTTCTTGGACGACCTCTTGTTCTTGCGGTGATCTCCCTCGTCTTCACCGCCTGCTCGAGCTCGAGGTGGAGTACGCGAACCGGAGTCGACGTCGCTCGCTCCAACCATCGCTCGGGCCTTGCCTCGGCCCTCCTTCTTCCTCGACCGCCGCTCGTCCTTGTACTTGTTCTTGTGCTTGCTCTTGTGATCGCGCCTCGAACGGTACTTGCCATCGTTCATCCTCGGCTTGTGCTTGTAGCCGTCCTTGCTCTCGACCTTCTCCGGGCGGTCGGCGACAAAGTGTCCCGCTTGCCGCACCGGAAGCGTGTCCTCGTGTTCCTCCTCATGTTCATGCGGTTCTCGTGCGGCCTCTCGAACCGCCTCGTCACCGCCGCCGGCTCGTCCTCTCCAAGGTCATCAAACTCCTCATCCGGCATAAACATCAAAGAGGAAAACGAGAACATCCTGGTGGATGGGTTAGAATTAGTCTTTCCTTTGGAACCACCAACGAGGGCAAGACTATGGGAATCAGTCGGTCCCTCGAGCTTGGCGCTCATGCCCCTATCCACCTCAGCCGACTTGAGCTTCGAGAACAGCTCGTTCACCGTCAGAGTATCATACCTCTCCGACTCGACTATGGCCTCGAACTTTCCGCCCCATATCGTACGATCCAAAGAGTGTAAGAGCTTGACCGCTCTATCATGATCATCGTACCGGAGCATGTCCACATTGGCCCTCATGTTGTTCACCACCACCGTGAACCTCTGAAACAAGGCATCGATGGACTCACCGGGGAGATGAGTGAAGTTCTCGTACTCTCTCCGGTAGGTCGCATACAACCGTGCCTCGAACTCCGGGCGTTCCCAACATGAGCCTCCTTCAACACCGCCCAAATCCTACAAGCCAAGTGCTCGGTGTGCACCCGATCGAACTCAAGCTGACACAAAGCACGAAACAAGTAGTCGACCGCCTTATTGTTGGCGTCGAATCTGTCCCTCGACCCTGGAGCAAGAAAATCCATCGGCTGGACATAGCCCGTGTCCACCGTGACATCCCAAAGCAGGTCGACCCTTTCCGCGGAGGAACGCACCCATCCGCTTGCTCCACATCCGGTAGTTCTTGCCATCGAAGTGTGGAGGACCCGAACCCCGTTCCCGGTACGCCATCCTTGGATCTTAGACTGGTTAGAGTCAACAAAGACCCGAACCGGCTCTGATACCACTTGAAGGACCGATACGGCGAACCAGAGAGGGGGGGGGGAGTGAATGGGAGCCGATAAAAATTCTTCTCGATGGAGATGAGAACTCCAACAAGACGAACGCGGCTTCCAACACACGTCTCCGACTCACTACCCAAGTTGGCCAAGCCCACGTAGCCACTGGAGTGCCACTGGACCTAGGAACCAACACACACAGCCTTCCGACTCGAGAACGCAGCGGAACAACAAACCCCGAGTCTACAGACCCACACCGGTCAGACCGGTGAGCACCACCGGTCAGACCGGTCCCTGCTGGTGAACCTGAGCAACTTCCACTAAGTGGCTCTACACCGGCCAGACCGGTGAGACGCACCGGTCGACCGATGGCGACCGAAAGCCCCCAAGGCACCAAACAAGGCCAACCGACCACCAAACGAACCCAAACTCGAAACAGCAGCACCACGGGACAACAAAGAACACACCAAGACGCTCACCCGAGCGAAAACCCACAAGGGCCTACACCGGTCAGACCGGTCAAGAGCACCGGTCGACCGTGTAGCTCGGGCGCTCGGGATGAACAGCACCCGCGGGTCAACTCCCCCAAATCCAAATCTCGATCTCCCGAATCGCTCCACGGACTTGAACAAGACTTTGGGGATATCAGGAGCACCTCATGAGGAGTCCATAGCCAAGTTTAATCCCACCAAATCTCGTCCAAAAAGGAGGAATCGAAGAAATCCCGCCGAAAGCACTTCCAACCCAAGAACTCAAGAAACCCCAAATTCGAGCAACTTTTCTCACGGATTTGGGAGGGGAATCACAGCCCAAAGAACCACGAAGGGTTCCCACAAATTTCCCCCACCGAATCACCAAGAGAAAAGCCCCAAAAACACTCCAAAGAAATCACCGGAAGAGGGCTCCGAAAATCACCACCAAAAACAACCGGGTAAAACACATCCAAACCTTGAGGAATCACGCCGAATCATCTATACATGAAACAAGGATTCGTACAAGGTCTAGCAAGCCACCCGATCATCCATCCCTCTCTACAAGATCTCTCCGTGAAGCTCTCTTGCTAGTCCTAAGGAAAACCTAGAGAAAATAGGTGGAAAATAGGAAAACTAATGAGCTAGGGTTCCAAGAGTTGGCTGCCATCCTCTCACCTCTTGGGTTATATGGAGGCAACCGAATGTCCAAAATACCCTTCTCTACTAACTAGGGATACAAGCCCCTCAAGGGCGGATTTGGAAGTCTTCATGTCTTCACCATCGGACGGATGCCCGGCGACCGCACCCTGCGTAGCCTCGACGCAAGCTATGCGATCCCGACGTGTGTCCTCCGCTTCGAAGTCTCCGGACTGCGTCGTCGCACACCGGTCAGACCGGTGCTCCTCACCGGTCAGACCGGTCCCCACCGGTCGGACCCACCGGTCGAGCCGGTCCGGTCGTGCCGCTGCACCTCCGTCTTCGGTTCTTCGGTCTTGGCTTTGTGGATCAACCAAGGAACCCGGTGGTTTTTTCGGTGAACCACCGGAAACCCCGCGAACTCGGTGTAGCCTCCGCCAATCTCCACTCATGACTTGGCTCCCACGTAGTCCCGGCTCGACCTTGGTTTTGAGGCTCAACCAAGAAACCGTCCACGACTTCATCTTGCTGTTCATGCCACCATGCGGTCCGCACTTGACCCCGCTGGCCACCGGGTCCCTCGAACGAAGCCTACTTGTCTTCTCCACACTTGGAGGCCTCACCGGCGACGACCTTTCGCGCTTGTTCTTCACCTGCACCAACACGAGTCAAGCCGCAACCTGCACCTGCAATACTTAGCCAAGAATCAGTCCACACAACGTTGTCAATCACTCATCACACAAGGAAGCGACCATCCACCGGTCCTCGAACCACACATGGTCCTCACTTGTTGATCAACATCTGTGACGTGACGGGTCGGCGCGATTTTGATTCTCCTTCTTCAACTAGTAACCCTTTATATTTGACATCGGCAGTGGTTACTTGTACTTTGGGATCAACAGTTCCTTTATTTTGAGCCGAATCGGATGTCAGCAACTTAACTCATGGCGTTTCTTTGCTAGACACCTCAACTGTGTTAGTTGGGAAGGGGTGATGATCAATCTTCATTGGCTTTTCAGCTTTGGTAGGAGTTTCAAATTTAAGCCTCCCTTCCTCAATAGCTGATTGGATCTGTTGTCTGAAGATCTTGCAATCATTGGTGTCGTGCGATGTTGCATTGTGCCACTTGAAATACTTCATTCTCTTTAGCTCTTCTTCAGATGGTATGGTATGGAATTGGGAGAGTTTAATCTGCCCTTGCTGAAGCAACAGATCAAATATCTTATCGGCCTTAGTGACATCAAAGCCGAATTTCTCTAGCTCTTTCTTGCCAAAGGGGCAGGACACTGTCTTCTTGCCTTTGACCCACTCTGCGAGCCCTATCATATTGTCTTCATCTTCTAAGTCAGAGTAGACCACATACGACGCTGGACTTGCAATTTCTTGACTCATCCGACTGACTAGCTGGCTAAGACATTCAAAGTCATGTGATGCATATTTCTCCCTCAAAGTCGGCAAGAGACCTTGGAAAGCTAGTTCAGCCAATTGCTTGTCTCCCAAGTTTAGACTATAGCATTTATTTTTGACTTCTCTGAATCATTGAACGAATCCAGCTACTGTTTCATCATTCCTTTGCTTGAGCCTGGTCAAATCAGTGATCTTCATCTCGTTGATGCCAGAGAAGAAGTAATTATGGAACTACTATTCCAAATCGGACCACTTGATGATGGAGTTAGCCGACAGTGATGTCAACCATGAGAATGCCAGCCCTAATAGAGATGAAGAGAACAAACGTATATGAGTGCATCAACATTCCCTGCTTCTCCACATTTGGATGATAAACTGAGTGATGTGCTCCATAGTGGATGTTTCATCTTGCCTAGAGAACTTGGTGAAAACTGGCACTTTGAACCTTGGAGAGAACAGTATCTGATCGTAACCAGAGGGATATGGTGTCCTGTGCATGCATGACTGCCGCTTGGGTTTTATCCCATATTGCTTTAGTAGCATCTCTAAAAAGTGGTCGATTAACTCCTGCTTCGTATGAGATTTCAACTTTGTAGCCACTTGCTCAATTGCTTGTATCTCAGCTCGAGTTTCTGGAGGTCCTCTTCTAAGATTCTTGGCTATGATCTGGAGTTGTTGATGTCTTTGCTTCAGCAGAACCTTGAGTGTTTGAATGACCAATCGGCTGACTAGCCGATGGGGCTGGTTGTTGCGTATTCAACTGGCTTGAAATAGCCAATTGATTTAGAAGTGTTTGCAGCAATTGCACAGAATCCACATGTGGAACCACTGGCTGCCCTACTGCTCCTTGATTGATTGGCTGTGAAGATCTTGTATGAGACACCATATTAGCAGGGGTTAAAACAGCCTGCATTGTCGTTGACTGTTGAGGCGGGGATGTTTGTATGGGCATCCCCGGTGTTGGCTGCTGTAGTGAAGCAGTCGGTACAGGCATCCCGAGTATCGGCTGCTGAGCCGATCTCTGAGGTGGAGTAGGATTTGGCCTCTGAGGTGGAATAGGAGCCCTTTTTCTGTTGGTATGTGTTGACGAATAAAAGACGTATCCCTCTACGATCCGCAAGCGTACGGACCCCACACCTTTTGCACCACGGGATTCCCAAGGTTCTTGTCACATCCGCGGAGCAAGGGGATTACAAGCGTTCGATCTACCTTCACACTCTAGCTACTCAAACCTCTAACTACAATTAAACTAGAAAACAACTAAACTACACTAGAGAGAATGATTAAGATATCAAGATAAAAGACACTCGCCCATGGATCTACGATACTAGAGCATGCAATCGCATAAAGACATGAAAACCAATCTAATCTATCAGGGTTGTGACCACGGTTTCGCCCTTTCCCTCCTCTCGTACTGTCACTACGCGAAGGTATTCATGACTAGACCTATGATGGACACAGTGTATTGAATGGATCCAAGGAAGCATTGAGGCATTACTCCCTTTACGGCATGGTAGCTAACCTTAAGCATTAAAGTATGTTCAACACAAGATGATAGATAGATAATCTGACAAAGTATGATTACATCTCAAGATCAATTACAACCCATGGACGAATAAGGAGATTACCCCATCAAAGTGCTGGACATAGCACCGTTGATCATGGTTTCCCTTCCGACGGTGTCTTCCTTCTTCTCCACGTGAGGGTGCTTCCTTCGAGGTGGTTGATCTCCCTCCGGAGATCTCCCTCCTCTCTCTCTAGCTTGTGGACGGCCTCCTGGTGCGAATGGCTCTCTCCTCCGTGATGGCGGCACCTCCAGGCTTTTAGAGTTAAAGATTCTTCGGATGCAAGGAAAGGGGGGCCAAACCAGCCACCGGGGTGGGCTGGGCCGGCCGGCCTAGGCTGACCAGCCCAGGCCCATCTCGGCCCGGTTCGGTCGCCCCTTCTCTCCCGTGGGTCCTCAGGTGATTATGCACTTTGCCCCCTCCACTTGCATGATTTTGACGATGTCATCCTCGCGTCCAAGATGGAGGTTCTCCGCACATGAAGTTCGGTCTTTTACGATTCAATTCCCGGGGGTGTTCCTCGTAGCACTTCGGTCCTTGCCACCATTGGAAGTGATTTCATCAAGCTCATGAGCACGAACAAGACTCCGTAAATGCTCCTTTGAACTTGTTGCGAATCCGTCCTTTATGTCCATGTTTTCCTACATAAGCACAACACTTCCAAATGCATGCACATAGATGAACTTGTTATATGATTAGTGTGCCTAGTGGCGGGTTAGTTCCATAATCAAATCCAAACCAAAGTGTAATAAACATGCTTGGTACACCAAAATACACTGTCAACAGTATGATCATATGAGCATGAGCTGGGCTAATCTTGAGTCTCTCAAAGGCCTTGCTCCCATGATTGAAGTAGACAAACACTACTTCATCCTCATTCATGTGCATGGTCCCTAGAGTACCTCCAAGTGTAGCTTGGTAAGATTGTGGGTACTTTACTTCTGGAACCTCCTCAGGCACAACCTCAAAGAAGTTTGAGATATCTTTCTCAAAATGATCGTGAGGGAAGCTCCATCCTGTAAGCCTTCTGTTTTGATCACTCATCACAGGATATTGATTGTACACTGGAAGCACTTGGTCCTGGACAACAGATTGCACTAATGTTGTGATGGTAGGGTCTTTAGCTTTACCATCGCCACTTTGGTTCTGAATCGGCTGAGCGTCCAATGAATAACTAACAGCTTGTGGAGATGGTGTTGCTTTTGGGTCATCAATCGGCGTGTTGGCCGATTGGTTTTGCTGGGACACTAGAGGAGTTTGTTTTGGTTGAAAATATGTAGGCCCCAAATATCCTCCTTCTGCTCCTTTCTTATGTGCATCAATTATGGCATTCTGAATAGTATTTGCGAGTACCTTGGATTGATCAATCATTGTTTGATGCATATCTTTGGTCATCATGTCTTGAAGCCCTTCAGGATCGGCTGAAAAGGTGACCTGCTTAGGCGTTGGCAGCGGACACTTCTTGAAGACTCCACTCTTAGTTTGACCGTACGATGCTAGACAAAGCTCTTCATAGTGCTTCATGCGAGCCTCGAACTCAGCTTTGTCTGAATCTTTCAGTTGATCCTTAGTGATTGGTTGAACATTTTCTGGATCGACTTCAGAAGGACCAGTCTTTGTAGGCTTCATCATTGTTGACTTTTTTGTGTCCCACCGGGCGTGCCAAAAGTGTGTTCACGCAAAAATAGGACATCACCTACACGCGCAGCACACGTGACTCCTCGGTCTATAGCGAGGCGTGCCAGCCAATCTAACCTATTGATTGACAATGGAAAATATCAGGGATCGGCAAGAGAACCGATGGCCTTTCAGCGACACGTGTGCCAGCCAATCGACCGATACAAGGTAAAGCGGGATCGGTCGGCTCGAGAGTGACCGAAGTGCGGGTATGCAAGTAGGTTGATCGGCTGGATCGGCCGATCGTGACGTTAGCGCTCAAGTAGGTTGGAATCGGCTGCGGTGTAGAAGCCGATAGGATCTAAATCGAACGGATGGTAATGATAATAACTAAAACTACAAGAATTTGGTACGAAAAACTTATAGATCTAGCTAATATCGGTAAAGGGTGAATAAAGAACTAGACGAAACCTCAGCGATGCATCCGGAGGTTAAAGCCTAGGATTATTCGGTAAAATGGTACTCACAAGCTTTGCCGAAGATCAGTTGATGCAGCCCGACGAACTCGAAGCACGACATTGTAGCAAAGAGAAAAAACACAGTAGTGAAGTCACCGAAAAGTAGATGTTGTAAAGGTAGATGTTGTAACGGTTGCTTCTCCTTATCCCTTTTGACCCGTTTTTCCAAAAAACGGTGTCAACACAGTTAATGCGCCTCAGGAAGTAACGGTCGTGGTTAAGGCTCAGTAACTGTCGTGGTTTAAGGCGCCATGGTTAAGGTCCAATAATGGTCGCAGCTAAGGCGCCATCACAACACGTCACGTCACATCACGCCCACACACACGGCTAGGCGAGGTGAGCGAGCGCGCGCACGTGTGGCACACCTATCTCCTTTATTCAACTTCACAAGAGGTGTACCGAAAGGCTACCTCATAAGTTGGATGAGAGACTCCTCAAATGCCCATGCGGTATTTCTCATTTTTCACTAGCACCAAATAAATGGGCTTTAAGTCTTTCATTACTATAATAGATGGCTTTATGCCCATTTATTCTAACAATCCCCACCAAGAATTTTAAGCCACATTGGAAATGCTCTCATCTTCCATTTTTTTATATACCAGTACTACGATGGAGACTATTAAGTTGAACATCCACCAGGAACTCAAGTTACACTTATTTACAACTGAACAATGGACTATGCCTTGAATTGCCAGTTATGTGCATCTAAGATTGGCTACAACCCTTTTTCTGATACTTGGCTGCACATAGCATCCTCGAGGGTTGGAGCTTATGGGTCACACTCCGTGCCTCTTCATGAGTTTTCTAGATATCACCCAAATCTTATAGACTATGACCAGTAGTCGATACTCATATAGGTTGTTCCTTCAAGACATACTGTAGGACTGTCTTTGCCTCAGAGAGACAACTACCTTTTTTCATGAAAGCCACTTGGAGCACATTAAGGTATACATACCAACCCGCCATACAGTTTTGAAGAGAAATGCATCTTTCCATGAATCGAGCCTTCTCAAAGGTTCTCCTCTTTCAGTCAAACCATAGCTTGTTTCACCATCTTAATTCACGGGATCTCCGATCACATAAGACAAGTTTCTACTATGGAAAAACTCACGTGGGTGTCAAGCCCAGTTCCATAGATGCATTATCTATCACAATACGTGATAGACACTTTGTAAATTGATATGCTAGGTTCTTAGACATATGGATGTAATCCAAATCTATGACACCAGTGTTTCTCAATTTCCTGACAGACTTAAACCGCCTCTTGACATGCCTAGATGACTTCATATTGTCCTTTGAACTGTTCACCTTGACAATTACAGTTTGATTATCATAGTTCATTAGCATTGCCGGTATCGGTTTTTCAACTATCGGCAAGTCCATTAGGAGTTCACGAAGCCACTGGGCCTCTACAGTGGCAGTATCCAATGCTGCGGGTTCTGCTTCCATTGTTGACCTGGTTAGAATGTTCTGCTTGCAAGACTTCCAGGAAATTGCACCACTTCCAAGTGTGAACACATATCCACTCGTGGCCTTTAACTCATCAGCATCAGAAATCCAGTTTGCATCACTATATCCCTCCAAGACTTTGGGATCTCCGGAATAGTGAATATCATAGTTCATTGTGCCCACTAGATAGCGCATTACCCACTCAAGAGCACGCCAATGTTCACTGCCTGGGTTTGAAACAAACCGGCTCAGTTTACTAATTGCATATGCAATGTCAGGTCTTGTGGCGCTAGCCACACACATCAGTGAACCAATGATCTGGGAGTATCTCAGTTGATCCCCCATTATCCTCAGGTTCTTCCTTAGAACCAAGCTGGCGTCGTAAGGAGTTGGTGCGGGTTTAGAATTGTTATAGCCAAACCGACTTAGCATCTTCTCAACATAGTGAGTCTATGACAGTGTCACCCCAACATTTTCTCCCTTTATCAGCTTTATGTTAAGGATAACATCAGCCTCTCCCAAATCTTTCATCTCAAACTTTTGAGATAGAAAGTATTTGACCTCCTTGATCACTTCAAGGCTCGTGCCAAAGATAAGTATGTCATCTACATATAGACACAAAATCACTCCTTCGCCCCCACCATAGTGATAGTACACACATTTGTCAGCTTCATTTGTAACAAAGCCAACAAATGTCAAAATTCTATCGAACTTATCATACCATTGCTTAGGTGTTTTCTTGAGACCATAGAGAGATTTCACCAGCTTACACACCATTCTTTCTTGACCCTTTACTACAAATCCTTCCGGCTGATCCATATAGATCTCCTCTTTCGGCTCTCCATTTAGGAAAGTTGTCTTAACGTCCATCTGATGAACGAAAAGACCATGAGAGGCTGCCAGAGAAAGTAGTACTCTTATGGTAGTCAATCGAGCGACTGGTGAGTAAGTATCAAAGAAGTATTCTCCTTCCTTTTGGGTGTAACCCTTGGCCACAACTCTATCCTTGTACTTATCAATAGTACCATCAGGTCTAAACTTATTTTTGAGCACCCATTTGCATCCCATGGGTTTGCACCCATAAGGACGTTCAACAACCTCCCAAGTTCCATTTGACATGATAGAGTCCATTTCACTCATCACTGCTTCCTTCCAATAGTCAGCATCAGGTGAAGAGTAGGCCTCTCAAATTGTCTTGGAGAGTGTCATCCACGAGGTGTACGATGAAATCATCTCCAAAGGATTTCTTTGTCCTTTGTCTCTTGCTCCTTCTGGGAGCCCATCATTATCCTCCTCAGGATTAGAGATGGCAACGGGTGCAGCATCCGCGGATATCAGCTACCAAAATCTGCATCCACAGCCGAAATCCTCTAATCTAATCTGTGCCCGATATCCGCAATGGATACTATTTCGTTCCCGCATCCATTATCTACGGATAACGGATATCCGCGGGCATACCCATTTGCTACCATGCCCCACTAAGTTCCACACCACTGCTCGTCGCGCGCCTGCCCACCCACTGTCGCGCCTCGCTCACCACGCACGCGCGCCGCTTGTCACGCTCGCGCCTCGTCTGCCACACACACCGCCACCTGTCGCGTTGCGCCCGCCGCCTGCTTGCTGCACCATGCCTTGCCCGCCGCCGTGTCGCGTCAGCCGCCTACAATGTCACATCGCTAGATCTGCGAGGAGGGAGGAGGAAATAGGGGGTGCGGGGGCGTCGAAGGAGAGAGGGAGGGGCGCAGGGGTGTCAGAGGTGATGGGGAGGAGGGAGAAGAGAGGGGGTGGAGTGGCTGAACTGCCGGAGGAGATGGGGAAATCGGAGGAGGAAGAAGAGAGAGGAAAGAAGAGGGGGCGCATGGTTTGGTGGTGGAACGAGGGGAGGGGGGAGAGAGAGGGATAGGAAATTAGTTATATACTTATTTTATCGTGGGGTCCACATGTCAGTTGCTGTTAGCGGGTATGCGGATATATCCGCGGATACAAAATCATATTCGCACTCGTTTTTATTTTACCTGCGGATATGAAATCAGATCCGCATCCGCGGACACAAAATGGCACATGTATCCGCGTTTTTTGGGTCGGATATCCGCGGGTACACACCCAATGGATATCCATTGCCATCTTTACTCAAGATGCTTAATAAATGTAGACTCATTGAGTTCCATCGGCTTGGTGGACTCATCCTTCTCGACAGACTCTTGCCTATATGAACTTGTTTCATCTTTCATTAGAAAAATGTTCTCATAGACTGTAGCATCTCTGGACTCCATAATTGTGCCAACAAGCAAGTCAGACACTCTAGATCTTACTACCAAGAATCTATATCCGACGTTGTGAAAAGCATACCCTAGAAAAACACAGTCCACTGTCTTTGGTCCAAGTTTACGTTTATCGGTGATTGGCACACTGACTTTGGCCAAGCAACCCCAAGTGCAGAAATATAAAAGAGCTAGCCTCTTCTTCTCCCATTCCTCGAATGGTGTTACTACCTTATTCTTCGTAGGCACACGGTTCAGGACATAATAGGCCGTCAGTATCGGCTCACCCCACCATTCCTTAGATAGTCCCGCGATTTCTAACATGGCATTCACCAAGTCAGTCAGCGTGCAGTTCATTCTTTCAGAAATCCCATTGGATTGGGGTGAATAAGGCGGTGTCCTCTCATGAACAATACCATATTCCTCACAGAATGTATCAAAAGTATTAGAGAAGTATTCGCCACCTCGAGCAGACCTTAGGTGTGTAATCTTTCTCTCAAGTTGATTTTCTACTTCAGCTTTATAGATCTTAAAGTAATGTAACACTTCATCTTTTGATTTTAACAAGTGGATGTAACAAAATCTAGTGCTATCGTCTATCAAAGTCATGAAATATCTTTTACCACCCTTTGTCAACACACTGTTCATTCCGCTCAGATTGGAATGAACTAATTCTAGAGGTGCCAAGTTTCTCGCCTCAACAGTCTTATGTGGCTTGTGAGTTTGTTTCGATTCAACACATGCATGACACTTATAATTTTTGACAGAGGTAAATTTTTTAATTAAACTAAAACTAGCTAAGCGCATCATACAACCAAAATTAACATGAAAAAGCCTCGAATGCCAAACATTTGATTCATCATTCACCACATGGTTCACAACGTTATCATCGATCAATAAAGAAAAGCGAAACATGCCTCCGCTATCATAGCCTTTTCCAACAAAGGTACCAAACATAGAAATGATACATTTATTTGACTCAAAGACTAACTTAAAATCACCCGGTGACTAGATTCTTCTTGATGGTAGGTACATGCTGCACATTCTTCAACTGTATGGTCTTCCCTGAAGTGAACTTTGTCGGTGCGGAATATGGTCCCGACACTAACCAAGTAGATAACGCCTAGGTCTATCCCTCAATGGTCGATGCTAAGCAACAAATGACACAAGGTTTTATCCCGGTTCCCGCCGAGGGGGCCGTACGTCCACGGGGGCGTGCTCGTGGCACTATATTGCTCGGCACGGGGTGCTTGTAGTGGGGCAAGTACAAGCGAGGCGGGAGAGGAAGCGTGGCTTCCAAGTCCCCGGGAGAGTGGCCGAAGATGTTATGGGAGAATAAGAGAGTGAGTGCACGGTGTCTCGTGTTCCCTCCGAACTCGTCCCCCCCCCCCCCCCCCCCCCCGCGGTGGGGGCTCGCCTCCCCTTTTATAGGCCAAGGGGGCGACGGGTTACATGCACGCCGCGCTACCCTAGCTACGTGAGGGAGCACGTCGCGCTACGGTGTAGAGTGGGCGGCCGTCGGACGATCTTCGCCGCGATCCGAGCCATGATGGCCTACCCCGTACCCGAACGGTGGCGGTTCGAGGGTAGGAAGGCGGCGGATGGCGGTGGTGTCCTTTGATAGGCTTCGAGGGAGGTGCTGATGATGGCTGGTACGGGGAACGAGGGCGCGGGCGAACGGCGTTCCTTCCTAATGCGTTCCGCGGCGGCGGGAGTGGTTCTTGCGGTGCTCGGGCGTGCGCGCGCGGTGCGGCGTGCGTCCGCACGCGTGGGTACGGCCGGCCGCACCGTTACAGTGACCGGGATGGCCGTCCACCGGCCTGGCGCCCCTACCTAACCTGTAGGGTCACGGAAAAGTGAGATCGAGGGTGCGCCCGGCCCCCTTTCGAGGGTCGGGCGCGTTAGCCGTACTGTAGTGGGCGCGCGGTGTCACGGGACCGCATCCACCGGCCGTACCGCACAGTCCATCCCCCACAGTGGCGGGGATGGGCTCCTCCCTGGGGAGTTGGTGCGGCGGCACCGGGGCGTGAGCCCAGGGCGCATGATGACGCCGTCCTCGGTGTCGGGGCGTTAAATGCCCAAGTACGGGGCCGGCGCACGCGCGCGGCGCGCCCGTGAGCATGGCGGGCCCCGCCCGAGGGCGGAGCGGACCCTCGAGCGAGTCGAGACCTGCTCGAGGGGGGGGCGATCCCTCGAGTGGGGCGGGACCGCTCGAGGGAAAGGGTTGTCCCTCGAACGGGTCGGAGCCCGCCCGAGGGGGGAGCGCGTCCTCGAGCGAGGCGGAGCCTGCTCGAGGGGTCTTCTCCGTGGGCCGTCTCGGTGGGCCGTCGGGATCCCGACGTAGGCCGTGTCTGCATGGTTAGGCTTAGTGTGTTTTGATACCGGGATTAAGTGAGGATTCCCCGTTGTTTAAGGGGACCCCTAGGGCGGTCCCCGACGTAGCCCCGAGCATCCGCGGGTTTGCCATTGAGGCTCCCGCCATGCGGGAACCTACCGATAGGACGTTCTTCCCTCCTTGTTTGCGAACGCTTTCCGTGGGGCCGCGTCGGCCGACCCGCGGGTCCTAGCCCCGAAGCCCCGCGGGAGTGTGGTTCTCTGGCGGGGGTTAACCGCGAGAACTTTGGTCGAAAGGCGTGGCACATATGCCAAGCGGCATCGGCGGTGTTTCGGCCGGCTTCGGGGGTGCACGCTCCCCGTCCCCCTGTCTCCGGCGGGTGCAATTTCAAGGAGGTGTAGCCGCGCGTCAAGCCCCCGAGCCTTGGCCCGTTCGAGGCGATCGGGTCGAGCCCGACGACTTGTTTTTTAACGCGCCCTCGCCGTCCCTCGCGGGACGGAGGGTGAGGTCTCCACGACTCCCATCGAGCGGGTCGCGAATCGCGGATTCCTCGTCGAGGCGCTAGCGGGTGGTTCAAGTGGACGTCCATGCCCCGTTCGATAAGGGTAGGGCTGCGCGGTCCGGGAGACACGTCCATGGAAGCGCTTGCGTGGGTTTGCTAGGGTGGGGCTCGGTCCGTTCGCTAGGGGCCAGAGGGCGCGGAAGCTCTCCCTCGGTGGGATCCCCCGCTAGGCCGCCTCGGCGGCTCTCGAACACGACATGTGGGGCACCCTCGGCCGACGGGCTCGAGGAACGGCTCGAATGCGCGTGCCCTCGTCGTACCTAACTCGTGATGCGGGGCGCTGTTCGAACCCGTCGAGGGTCGGGCTTCGAACCTCCGATCGCAAGGCCGTGCGGGGCCGTGCATGGACAACCCCGTCTTTTCTAGGTGTCCACCGGGTTATCAACTAGAACGGCGATGAGGACACCCGGGCAATTATCATGTTTGAATTGAATTTTCCTCGGGGGAACACCATCGGGAGCTTTTCCGATGATGACGTACATCAAGTTCATAGCGGTGAGCCACAGGGTGGCCAACTTACGCCACCTCTTAAAGTTGGAACCATCAAAAGGCTTTGGTTTAATTGCATTTGCAAAGCTAGTGGCACCAAATATATTCCTATCAACATAATAAGGTTTTTGGATTGTTAGATGATAGGTAATATTCCGGTATATTTTAATTCCAAATAGACATTTCAATATTACAGTGAGTGAAACAATCCATGTACAAATGTTTATGTTTAAACAACAATTAAACATCAATATATTTATGATTATACAACTAATAAACATGAATATTAGTTTGAGAAAGTACCTCGTGGAAGGTAAGGTGACGGAGTCACCCGACTTTCCGCAATCACTCGGATCAGTCATACTGATCGCATAGTAACCTTAATCGATGTAGCCGTACGAAGTCGGTGCAGATAGATGATCGCAGTGAAGACCCGACTGTAGATGAGGTATCGTTCGGAGTCAATGTAGAGAAAGTAGTCGTTTGGAAGAGAGCAGTCACGTGAAGACGCTCCTCAAAAATCTTATCGCCCGCCTATCCCGATGTGACGCCCCAAGTTTTCAGCCGGGTTATTAAACCCTAAAGGTCCGGTCAACCGACTTGACCTTGGTCAAATGATAGTCAACCTGGGCCATCACCTCGAAAACATTACCAACCCTCCCTAATGACACCCTTTGGTCAACTAGTGGTCAAGGTTTAGTCAAAACCCTAGTCAAACCCCTTAAACACCCTTTGACCCTCCTATGTCGCCCGGAACTTTTGCCGCGTTCTCTAAATTTCACCTAAACACTTCAAATTCTCCCAATACGAAAGTTGTGTAGTTTTTATTGGGACACAACTTTCATGTTGAGTGGCATTTGAGATTTGGAGTGGAAATGCGTGAAAAAGGTTGGTCAACGCCTAGAGTTACTATTCATCAGCACCCAGAAATCTACCATCTTGGCATGCAATTTGTGCAAAATTGGTTGAGAAAAAGGTCATACACCATTTCGAGGAATTGTAGGGGATCAAGAGATCTACAACTTTCCTTTTTACCCCTTGGTTCACTACAGTTCAATATTTTGGAGAAAATCCCGGTCAAAGTAGGCAGGCTGAATTGGTGTTGGCTCTTGGCGCTCCAGAGCGGCGCCCACGCGGCGTTCACGCGTCGGCGGGTGCGCGGCCCCGCGGGCCCGCATGCGATGTCGACGCGGAGTCGCCCGGTCGACGCGCGGGGTGGGAACCCCCTTGCGCGCACGCATCTGCCCGTCTCCCTACCCAATGTGTCGCGCGCGTCGTGGCCACGTCGCGCCGATCTTGCCTCCCCGCCCAGCCCGGTCGCGTCGGCTGGCATGCCGGCGGGTCACGTCGCGGTACCCCACGCTCGTGCCATGGACTTGACTCGCGAACCGCCTTACAAGCGAGCGCTTTATAAAGGCATGGCCGCACCTCGTGTGACCCGCACCAGAGCCGTCGTTGGCATCTTTGACGCCGACGCAGAGCTCTACTTCCCGATCCCCAGCATGGCCACTTAACCCCTCAAAGGCCCTCAAACACAAGCTAAAGCTTGCCCGGCCGCTTGTTGCCCCGGCCATGTTGTTCCCTCGCCGGCGTTGCGCCTACGACGGTCGCCGAGCCTCTGCTCCCTGTGCACTCCTCGCCGGTGTCGCCCCGCACCAACACCGGCCACCATAGGACCGCCATGGGCTCCTAGACCTCGCCCCAAGTCCTTCCCGGCCAGTCCGTAGCCGTCCTTTCGGGCTCCGTGAGCACGCCTTAGCCCAAACCCCCGAGGACCACATTGCTTGGCAGGTTCTTTCCAGGGTTGTTTGTGCAAACCATGGGTATATCTGCGAATCCTTGAATCTTTCCAAGGGCCTGTTCCCAAAAAGGTTTCTTTACCCCTTGTGTGTTTGGGCTGCATCTTGTAAAATCAATATAAAATCGTAGAAAAATCCAAAAATTGCAAATCTAATTTTGTGTGCTGCGAAAATGTGACTAGAGCCCCGCCTTTCTACAAAGCATGTATATAGTTGCGAGCCTTATTTTTAGCATGAAAAATAGAAAACCCTTTTTCCTATGTTGTGGACACTAGCATGTGTAGGTCTTGTGCCCGATATTTGCACAACGTTCTTGAAGGAATCTTTCGTATATGATTTATCTTGTGTTATTGACAAATACGCTTTAGATGATTTTATAGCTTAAAATAAATTTATTTTTGTGCCCTATACATGTGTGTATTTTATGCTAAAATGCCTCTGGTGAATTTACCATGATTTTACCTCTGTTATAAATATTATTTCCTAATTTATGCTTGTTTTTAATCATAAATGTATAGATCAAGATCTATTATAGCTCTAGGTGTGTTTGTTGGTTTCCTAGGCTTGTTTTAGGCCAGGGAGTGTCTACGAGAAAGTTTAGCTTTAGTACTGCTATACTTATTTTTATATGCTTTAATCATTTTATTGCTAGCTAGACATGCCTTTATTTGTGTGTATTAACTTCGATTAGCTCAGAACTGGCACAACTGCTTTGTCCAAATAAGAGTTACCTGGTCAGTAGGACCAGTGGGTGCTATTTGGCTAATTTTGAGGCTTGATGGTTGATTAAAAGTAGGAAAACTAGATTAATCTAGTGGGGGGGAATAGGAAAAATCATTCTTTCTGTGTTTGAGCTCTACAAATGAGTTAGGAAATTAATTTGTGGCATGATAGTACATTTCCTTGCTGTTTTTCTTTTAAATTAATTATTTCTTTTAGATGTGTACGCAATCACCATAAAGAGAAGTTAAATAAGCCTTTGTGATTATCTTTAAAGGGAAAGAGTTAAATGCTTTTGTTAAGGTGTGAATATGGCTAACCATGTGATCCTTTATTATTACGTTTTGCTATTGTTTGTTAATTAAATTAAATTAATTGCACTCCTAAACGCGCATTGCATCCTGCGTAGCCCAGAAGTCCCGGACGGTAGCTACACGCTCGTGCAGGCCCCGACGAGGGACGAGGGAGCGGGGAGGAGACGTGCACTACGTGACCGTAAGAGCAGACCGGACCAAAGTCCGGAAGGTTGTGTGACTGCTTGTGCTGACGAAGGCAAGCCCTAGGTTTATTCATTAACCTAAGTGTTTCTTTAAACTGAATTATTGTTATTTTATGTGCATTTACGTTCGGGAGTTGAATTGAAACCTAGTTGCATGATCCACCTATGATCTTTTTACTAGCATGTTAGGTCGCTAGTTTCTATACTCTAAGGATACGGTACAAGTCGAGTGATGTTCGTCCTCTTGAGAATAGGATCTCCTTTATGGAATCACCATAATGATTAAATGGATTGGTCATGTGGTAAGAGCATGGGATTTGGGCTCAAGTCAATGGCTTCATTGGTTAAGTGTTTGAAAGTACTAAACACTTGTCGGAAATGGGCATGGTAAGCCTAGTACCTAAATAAGACGGTGCGGGAACTTTGCGCTACTACTCTTAGGGTTGCGGCCCGGGCTTGCTCCACACGAGCTTGCGTGAGGCTTGGTGACCTTGGTGGCGTAGCCCATTAAACCCGTGCCCCAAGGCGCAGCATCGATCCCAATCAGGAGTGACGGGAACGCCTGGTTGGTGAACTCTTAGTGAGGGCACCTCCCGTGTGTATAGGTCCACCTTGCAAGGTTTAAATCAATTGATTGTCGGCCTCTCACTGGTATCTGAGACTACTTAATCTACTGGCCATGATATCCCATTATGATGGAACTTTGTGAAGCTTATTATTTGATTAATTGTTTGTACAACTTTGATTGCAATAGTTGCTTATCTAGTAATGATGACTTCTATTAGAACTTGAGCTAAAATGTGAAAGTAAGGATTTACTACTTAGTAGCTTTTTGGCAAACAAACCCACTAGCCAAAAGCCTTGCATAATTTGAGGTAAAGTCTTTCTTTTAGACTGGTAAGCCTTGCTGAGTATTATTATACTCATCCTTGCTTTATAAATGTTGTTCCTAGATAATGCATATGATGTGTGGCCCGGAGAACTTCCACCCGACTGGGGCTGGAATGGGTGGATGACGATGAGTGATTACATCATGGACAGGCCTCCTATGATGTTGATCGTACCATTTAGTTTCCGCTGTTTTTAATAAACTCTGAACCATTTACTTTCATGTCAAAGAACTATGTTGGTAATAATGGACCCTACGGGGAATTGGATGTTAATTTGTAAGGCAGTCTGGACACTCCCTTGTGGGAGTTTTAATGCATACGTTCGATCCTCTCTGTGTTTCAAGTGATTTACGGGCGGTGTTTCAGCAGCAGACGGGATGATTCTTTATTATCGCTTAATGACCAAATGGAGTGGTTTAGGCGACGGTCTGAAGGGGTATTTCGGATGGGGTTGTCACGGTTAACATCCAGAGCATCGTATGCACGGAGTGATTAGATTAATGCTAATCACATGATTTACAATAAAACTTGCCAAAATTGATTGGGCTTCGAAAATCGTTGGATCGTTAAGGAATGATCTAGATCGAGAGGCCCCGAGGAGGAGGCCACCCCAGTTCTTTTAAGGTGGCATAAGAATCTATGGTTTATTTTGCTAACTCCCAGCACTTTACTTTATGTCAGACTTACTTTCTCTCACAACCAAACTAGATGGGCCATGTGTTTTATACATGTAGTGTTCCGCATCACGGGAATTGCGAGGGTTGATGGAGTGATCTATTCACCGGATCCCATCTTCGCGTATAGTCTCTCAAGTGTTTTATACGTGTGCTTTCCGTATGAAGTCATACGAAGGATGACATGCTCTATTCAAGATGAACATGTCATGGGTTGTGATGTCGCCACGTTTTTTCATACGTGTGCATTCCGCATGTCGATTATGTGAGGCAAGGATACACTCCATTCAAACGGAGGGTGTCCAAGGTTGGACGGCGGCTCCATGCGAGCGGCTTGACGCATGGATGCCATTTCTATAGTGAACGGTAATGTATGTGGATGCTTGGTGATGTCTTTGGTACGGGAGGTTCGTTTTACGCGAGTACACTAACAACGTCTCGTAAGTCGATAAGTGCGAATCGAGTAGCTCGAACAAGTTATTATAAGGAGAGCCGATTATAAGCTTGCCACCGACACTAACTACGTCTTTTTGGATCCATGTGTGTGAGGTCGTTTAAGACGTGTGCATTCATGATTAAAATCTTGTTGAACCTAAAATTTGGTTTTTGCTTGTTGGAGTAATTTTTCCTAGGGTGATTGCTTGATCTTAGATAAGGTTTCCTCTCTTTTGATCATAGGCAAATTTCTGGCAGATTCTGTTGCTGTCCTTTCTCAATTTCTAGAGCCAAATCGGTAAGGAATCTGACTAGACATACTTTAGAAAAGTTGCTTCTTATCAAATTTAGCATCTACTATGAATTTCTCATGAGTTTAGGAATTTTCTATAAGGAGTTATGCTCAGTTTAGTGAGTCTCTGTCCTGCTGTTTCTCTGGGTAACCCTTCTCTGAAAATGGAATTTCTCTAGCATATTCCAATCCAATATAGATCTACCTTTGAATACCAAAAATGTGCATATTTATATCATTGAATTGTTGGTAAAATTTGGGAATTTTTGGGACTTTGGTGTTTGAGTTGGGAATTTTTGTTCACAACCACCAGAATAAGACCCCCGTACCAAATTCTTCCACACGTGATAACCTTAGCTTTTGATTCCAAGTTGGATATCGAATTGCTCCAAACCTTTGCATTGGTTGGAAATTTTGAGTCATGAATCCTCGTAATCTTGAGTTGAGCGCATGAAATTCTTAGTTCTAGAATTTTGCAGTTGCCTGAATCAACTTTTTTCCAGTTGGGTTTTCGTCATACATGTTCTTCTTGTCAGAACAAGCTTATGGATGTGTATTTAATGAAAGCTCAATTCTTTCAGATGATGGGACCGACATCGGCTCCCGAGGTTGGTTGCACAATACTGTTCGAGTAGTGGTAACGACCTACGCCTACCACCACCCGGGACGGTTGTAGAGGCATTCATGGCGACTTAAATGAGAGTGTTGTGCCAAATCCTCCCGGACGCGGCCGGCCCCGGCTCGCCGGAGGGCTGCGGCGGCCAACCTCCCCATGGTGCCAATCTAGATGGACCAAATTTGGTCGCTCGGGACCATGATCTCCACTGGGAAAATATCACAGGAGAGGAAACCTCGACCTTATGCGTCTTGCTCACCAGAGAGCACCTACTCGGTTGATATAGACACCATTCTTTGGTGCAATCGAGATGTTGGAAGAACAAAATTCGGTGTTAAGTCATATTGTGGACAATATCTCTGAGATCGTTAACGAGGTTATCTCAAACTAGTTTAGCTGACGGTCTCTCCCATTCGTTATTTACGTACGTAGTTGAAAGCGGGCAGCTTATGCAATTTGTTGGTGGATCATATGAAGGAGAATCAACTCAACACCTCCCGGAGCTCTCTACTTCCACCATCGAAACTACCAATGGACCTTACAAAGGAAGAAGGGAATAGCGGGCAACGAGCGAGCATTCCCCAAAGTGGATTTGAGTGAGTGGGGAATTACCTACAGGGAATTTCATCCTCGCAAGGGCAAACAAAGTGATCACAACGGCAAGAAGCTACATCAACAAGCTTCCAAGGCTAAAGAACTTCCACCCCGCATTTGCTACAATTGTAGACAACCCGGACATTATGCCAATAAATGCCTAAACCCTAGGCGGAACAAGCCCCATCCACAGAGGCAAGGCTCCAAAGCAAATAAGAGTCATCATAACAAGAAGCCAAATAATCAAGTGAAGCAAGGTCGGTGTAACTTCATGGGTATTGTTTCTACTTGAGAACACCTCTCTCTCTCTCTGACTGCCATCATTTGTTGTTTGTGATCAACCCACCGTGGAATTTTGATGGTAATGTTTGTGCCTCTTGTTGCCCTAAGCTACCCTTGCTAGCAACATCCTTATCTCAATCGTGTTTGACCTTGCAATCTTGAACGGCTTCATCTTGATCTTGCTCACAACTTTATGAATGCATAAAACATGGATAGAAAGAGTTAAATTCTGTTGGCCTACTTTGAGCATCATCATGTCATGCATGGGTTGCACCCATAATTTAATAATTCATGGACATGAAAATAAATTGCATAGCATCTGCATTTGGTAACCTTGGATGGACTAACCTGCATACGCAATGAAGCTTTCAACCTTCCTCCTCCATCCTCCTTATGGCTGATGAGATTGTTGTTACATGACCAAATGTGCTGCGACGGAACCTAGTGCCTCATGTGTGCTGCAGCCATGTGATTACCACTAGGGGTGCGCTAGGTATCTTGGTTGGGGAGCATGCAACTCCCCGTGAATCCATGTTCTCCACTCTATGTTATCCCCTTGTTGCCAGGTAACTGCATGGGTAAACAAGTCATGCTAATAAGCATCACAAGCATCATATCCCATGAACATGTGCATTCCTCCCTATGCATCATGGCAAGTGAACCATATGTTCATATACATAAGCATCATGTGCTCATCTGCATGTGCATCACACTCTATGCACCACAACATGAGCATTAACATGTGCACCACTCCATTGTTGCACCGGTAACATAAGGAATGTGTCAGCAAAACTCACCAACTAAATAATATGTGAGCAAATATCTTCTGACATTTTTGTACCAACCCTTCCTTTCAAGTCATTCACATTGCTATACGTAAACAACTCCGTGTAACCGCTCATGACCTTGCCATCCTTTATTGTTTCTATGGACAAATAACCTTGGACTTCTGGTGGTGAACCTCACAGTCCATCCTTGCATCATTGTTGCTTTTCAGGATTAAATCCAAAAATCTTAGTAAACAAATTTAGTGAATATTTGTTTACTAGCCTTCTCTTTCTTCATAGAAATATCTTTTGGTAATCACCCTTGTCGACTTGGGATTTGTCCGCCTAATCTCAAAGCTCTCTTCGCATCTAATCAAATCAACCAGCTAAGTTAAGGAGGTATGAGCAAAGTTTTCGGGAGCAATCAAGGTTCTTGAGAAGTCAAGGCATGAGAGTCATTCATCACTTATCAATCCATGGTCTGTCGATCATACCCTCCAAATCCTAGGAATCAAGAAAACAAGCAAACGAGGCATTGATAAAATCTTTTGCTAAATTCTCCTTGTTGCAATCTCACCATCACGGTCAGTTCTTCCGACCGTTGGACCCCATTCTTTTCGTTAGCACGATGGTACGGTACGTAGCAACACTCTGCCATCTCTTTTCCTTGTGGCCACGATCACGTCACGAGACCTCACGGGCTAACCATTATCGAGCCGTGTTGCCACCTTACGGATCGCTCGCTAGTCCCTACCTCGGTCGGTTGGGATGAACGTTAGTCCGTTGAGGTATAAAATGGAAGCCCTTCCGCGGTATTGCCAGCACCAAGTCTCGCCTCCTTTCGTGCTCGACATCATCATCACTCTCGTTCTCCTCCCGGCTAGTTCTTTGCCAACCCGCCACTAGCCACCTCTATCATCTGTTTCGCCTTTAATGAGCAAGCTATCTCCGTAGTCTTCATCGACAACCTCCAAAGGAAGCTTGGAAGAAAACCGAGAGAAGAACCCGGACTACATCGTAGGCCATGGCTCGGATCGTGGAGATGTTCCGGTCCCTGGTTTGTTGGACGCTTGTAGTGATGTACCTACGCATCGTCGGCGGAGTTTGTCTTCTTTTAGTTTTTCATGTACGCATTCATCGCCCAGCTTCCTCATGAGGCATTGAGGGCGGTGAGAGGCACCATGTATCTTTTGCCCCATCTGAATTCTCACTATCTAGAAGTATAAGCGAGTATGTCTTCCCCTTTGTAACCCTTGTCTTGTTGGATTGCTTTGCTCTAATCTGGTTGTCGAATCTTGGGACGGGATTTTGTTTAAGGTGGGAGAAAGTTGTGACACCGGAGTTTTCGTAGGGTTATTAAACCCTAAAGGTCAGAACAACCCAGGAGTTGGCGAGTGGTCAGAAACGACGGTCAACTGGGCCATCACCTCGAAAACATCACCAACCCTCCCTAATGACACCCCTTGGTCAACTAGTGGTCGAGGTTTGGGTCAAAACCTAGTCAAGCCCTTAAACACCCTTTGACCCTCCTATGTCGCCGGAGACTTTGCGCGTTCTCCAAATTTCACCTAAACACTTCAAATTCTCCCAATATGAAAGTTTTGTAGTTTTTATTGGGATACAACTTTCATGTTGAGTGGCATTTGAGATTGGAGTGTAAATGTGTGAAAAAGGTTGGTCAACGCCTAGAGTTACTATTCATCGCGCTGAGAAATGTTGCCATCTTGTCGATTTGTGCAAAATTAGTTGAGAAAAAGGCCATACACCCTTTCTAGGAATAGTAGGGGATCAAGAGATCTACAACTTTCCTTTTTACCCCTTGGTCCACTACAGTTCAATATTTTGGAGAAAATCACATTGAAGTAGGCGAGGAGCCGGAGTGGTGTTGGCTCGTGGCGCTCTAGAGAAGCGGTGCCGCCCTTCGGCGTTCGCGCGTCGGCCACGCGCGGTCCGTGAGCCCGCACGCCGAGGCCGGCCTCGGTACGCCGTGCGCACGCCATGGGACCCCCTTGCGCGCACGCCATCCCTACACGCGTCTCCCTGCCCCACGTGTCGCGTGCGCGTGGCCGCGCCACGCGGGCCTTGTCGCGCGCGCCCACTCGCGTCAGCCGTCGTGCCCGGCGCGCCGCCGTGCCCACGCCCATGCCATGGACTTGACTCGCCGAACCGCCTTACAAGTGACGGTACACCGCCTATAAAGGCGAGGGAAACCTACACCTCGCGCGGCGCACGGGCGCGGCGGCCTCATTGACACCGACGCGGAGCTCTGCTTCTGATCCCCGGCCACGGCCACTTAACCCCTCAAGCGAAGCCCCGCCAAAACATGCGCTTGCCCAGGCGAAAGCATTTGCCCGACCGTGTTGTTTCCTCGCGGCATTGCGCTATACGGTGACGCGGAGCCTGCGCGTGCACCCCTCGCCGGTCTTAGCCTCGCACCAACTCTAGGCCACCATCGGACGCCATGAACTGCTAAACCCAGCCCCAAGTCCTTCTAGGCCGATCCGCCGTGGCCTCGGCGGAGGACTCCGGTGAACCACGCCGCCCCAAACCCCTAGGGACCACATTGTTTGGCTTGAGTTCTTTCCAGGGTTGTTTGTGCAAACCAAGGGTATATCTACGAATCCTTGAATCTTTCCAAGGGCCTGTTCGCAAAGGGTGTGTTTGGGATGCATCTTGTCAAATCAATATAAAATCGTAGAAAAATCCAAAAATTGCAAATCCATTTTGATGTGCTCTGTGTGACTAGAACTGCAATTTCTACAAAGCATGTATATACTTTTGAGCCTTAGTTTTTGCATGAAAAATAGAAAACCCTTTTTCCTAGATATGTTGTGTAGCCAAATCTATACATGATCTTGAGCTGGATTTTGGATATGTTGTGGACACTAGCATGTGTAGGTCTTGTGCCAATATTTGCACAAAGTTAGTGAAGGAATCTTTTTATATGATTTATCTTGTGTTATTGACAAATCTTCCTAGATGATTTTTATAGCCTAAAATAAATTTATTTTTGAGCCCTACTTCTGTCTATTGTATTTTTATGCTAAAATGCACCTCTGGTGAATTTACCATGATTTTACCTCAGTTAGAAATATTATTTCTTAATCTATGCTTGTTTTTAATTATAAATGTATAGATCAAGATCTATTATAGCTCTAGGTGTGTTTGTTGGTTTCCTAGGCTTGTTTTAGGCCAGAGAGTGTATAGGAGAAAGTTTGGCTTCAGTACTGCTATACTTATTTTTATATGCTTTAATCCTTTTATTGCTAGCTAGACATGCCTTTATTTGTGTGTATTAACTTCGGTGGCTCAAACTTGTTGCTTGATGTCCAAATAAGAGCTCCACAATTGATAGGACCGGTGGAGTGCTTTGTTTGGCTAATTTTGAGGCTTGATGGTTGATTAAAAGTAGGAAAACTAGATTAATCTAGTGGGGGAAATAGGAAAAATCATTCTTTTTGTGTTTGAGCTCTACAAATGAGTTATGAAATTAATTTGTGGCATGATAGTACATTTCCTTGCTGTTTTGCTTTTAAATTAATTGTTTCTTTTAGATGTGTACGCAATCACCATAAAGAGAAGTTAAATAAGCCTTTGTGGTTATCTTTAAAGGGAAAGAGTTAAATGCTTTTGTTAAGGTGAATATGGCTAACCATGTGATCCTTGTGTCTGTTTGCTATTGTTTGTTAATTAAAATGTAATTAATTGCACTCCTAGCCATTGCATCCTCCATGTAGAAGTCCCGGATGGTAGCTACACGCTCGTACCCACAGCCGTGAGGATGAGGGGGAGCGAGGAGGAGACGTGCCTTTACGTGGCCGTAGAGCAAGACCGGACCAAGTGGGAAGGTTGTGTAGCTGCTTGTCGACGAAGGCAAGCCCGGTTTATTTATTAACCTAAGTGTTTCTTTAAACTTCTGAATTATTATTGTTATTTTATGTGCATTTACATTCAGGAGTTTAATTGAAACCTAGTTGCATGATCCATAAGTACCTATGATCTTTTACTAGCATGTTAGGTCGCTAGTTGCTGTCTCTGAGATCAAGACACAAGTCGAGTGATGTTCGTCTGTGAGATTAGGATCTCCTTTATGTAATCACCATAATGATTAAATGGATTGCTCATATGGTAAGAGCATGGGATTTGGGCCTCAAGGTCCAATGAAGCCGTTGGTTAAGTGTTTGAAAGTACTAAAAACTTGTCGGAAATGGGCACGGTAAGCCTAGTACCTAAATGAGACGGCGCGAGAACTTTGCGCTACTACTCTTAGGGTTGCGGCTCGACTTGCTCCACTGAGTACTTGCGTGTGGTTGGGTGACCTTGGTGGCATAGCCTAGTAAACCTCGTGCGAAGGCTTGTAGCATGCGATCCCAATCGAGGAATGACGAGGCACGCTGGTTGGTGAACTCTTAGTGAGGGCACCTCCCGTGTGTTTAGGTCCACCTTGCAAGGTTTGAATCGATCGATTGTCGGCCCTTTCAACGGTATACGAGACTACTTAATCTACGTTTGGGCATGATATCCATTTATGATGGAACTTTGTGAAGCTTATTATTTGATTAATTGTTTGTACAACTTTGATTGCAATAGTTGTTTATCTATTAATGATCACTTCTACTAGAACTTGAGCTAAAATGTGAAAGTAAGGATTCACTATGTTAACACCAAAAATTGGTACGGGAAAGGGAGCGCTTGGGCGGGATTTGGTAACGAAATACCATTCGGCGGGGAAAATCTCCTCGGAGGATTCGGTAAAGATGCTTGTGGTCGGCAATAGACCATCATTCGGCAAAAAAATGAAATTTGCGCTTGTAAAAGGAAGTTTTGGGGAATGCGTGATGATGTGGCCCGGATGTAAGGAAAGGGCGAGTTGATGGCGAGTACAACATGGACATTGAGCGCGGAACATTAATTTAGATATTAAATGTTGTGCTCGTAGTCGACCGGGGTCGTGTTAGGACAAGGGTATAAATATAAGCCCTTGATGTACGTAATAGGGATCGAACATCTTCACAACAAAACGATCCCAGTGCCAAACATCGAGTCCTTTAGTCGAGTCGTCGAGTTCTTCGAGAGGAGCCATCGATCAGTGAGCCTCAGTAAGTACCGGCCAACCTTGTATCATGTCTAGTATCATGCGGTGGATTTAGGCAGTGATGCAAGTAGTCTTGTTACCTTGCTTAGTATCATGCGGTGGATTTAAGCTTGGTTCAAGAAGGTTTCATGTTGGATCATGAGCCATGCGGTGACTAGAATCTAGCTCGAAGCTAGTTATCGGCTCTATTAGACTTGGCAAGATCTAATAGATTCATTAAGTTACCACATGTTGCTTTGAGTTTTTGCTTTATGTTTAAATTCATGTAACACTCTTTTGCCCAATCTAGATCGATTAGTTTCGGCTCTACCTCTTTGAGATCCATGTGATGTACTTTCAAGTATTTGTTTATTATAAATGATCAAGTGCTCTCAATAGCCGAATTTAGATCAATCATGATTGTCACGTGTTGCGGGTTCAAGCTTTGACTTTTCAAATGTTTGTTCCTTCTCCACGGAACCGTAGAATCGGGCTGTCTGTTTGTATTCGCTCAATGCTACCATGAGTAGAACTTGTTCATAAGTTTGTCTTAAATAATGTGTGCTTTTAGCCTTCTATATTTAGATTGTATCATGTGGTGGATTAACATCTTTGTGGTTGGTGGCGTGGTTTCAAACAAGTTGTATCATGTGGTGGATTAACTTGTTTGTTATCATGCTTGACGGATTCGAAAGTACCTAGACATGTGGTAGACTAGTGCTTTTGGCCTATGCATGCTTGTTTACTTCATATTTATAATCATGTTTTTACCTTATTTGTTTTAATTGTTATTTATCCTCAAAAATCGGTCATGACCACAAACGAGCAATGCTATCTAAACAAAGACCGATCTTTTATCGTGCTTACGTCATGCATTCGGATATATCCTGTTTCGTGTTTTAAATCTCCTGAATGGCATTTAAGCTGGCGACGGATAGCTTGTTTGTAGCTATATGTCATTTTAATTGGCTTTCTAGTCGTAAATACGGAGCTAATACCATTCCTGACAAGTTCCATGTTTTATCTAACTATTTTCATCCTTTGTTAGTTTCGGGAAAATTGAGTGGCACGCTTCGGATCGGCACGTGTTTTAAACGGCTTCATTCGGCTTCTTTGTGTGCTTAGCAGCGCGGGGTGCTAATTTTCGAACAACACACTTTGGCACGCCGGTGGGACAAATCTGATTCAAGATGTGACATTCATGACGTCATGGATGTCACAATGGATGAACTATCTCGGACGGCGGTGCGAGTTGAAGGATGCCATTGACTGATTCAACAAAAGTGTTTAATGTCATTTGGCAAGAATAGAAGTGGTGTCTAGTATCTCAAATCGGACGAGACATGCCAAAGGGTTCTACGCCGGGGAGCCTAACACCACGGCTAGCGAGGAGAATAAGGAGACTATGGATGCTTTTCGGCAAATTATGGAAAGCATAATGGTCGAACATCATCTTGCTTTCTTGACTATATTCAAGCGAGATGATGGTTGGAGTCTTTGGCCTAGGCATGGAGAGGACACTCGAGTCGAGTATCGCCTCAAACATCCCTATTTGTAGGGTTGGAGAAACTAGTCTTGCTCAACCGGCTCGAGATGCGAGTGCTCGAGTAGCCTTAACAAAGTAGGGAGGCCAACCAATCCCGACCACATCCCCGCAAAGTGTGGGGAGTCAGCGCGTCCGGCCGCCTCTAGAAACGCTGGAGGTCGCCCGGTCAACGAGTTGAACCGTATCGAGGCAATGCCCAACGAGGCCTACATATGGAGATCGCGTTCGGCTCTTCTAGAGTTCCACCTAACTCCACTTATAGGATAGCCCTGCCAACAACAGGCCTACAGAAGAATATGTATGGTGAGGGGTATTCAAAAATCATGGACTATGGCGCCATTGATGCTTTCCCAAATACACTGGATATGGTGCGAGCTGCCGGAATGCTTAATGAGACTGTTGGAAGGCCGGGGGGATCAAGATGCTAATGTTGATCTTATGGTTCGAGAAAATGGCCGATGTTTTGCAAAATCAATTCGGCCTGAAACCTAAGATGCGGGGACAAGCTTACACACACTCCTTTCCCGGAAGTGGTACCACGGGGTGTCTTTGCCACCGAGGTGAAACCTCCTGCGAGATTTCACAAAGTTCTGCAGGAAAGATGATACAAGCCTTGTGGAACACATGGCAGGTAACGCGGGGCCAGGTTAGGCGACCGAGAGGAGGGGGGAGTGAATGGGAGCGATAAAAATTCTTCTCGAGGGAGATTGAAACTCGACAAGACGAACTAGCTCGGTTGAACCCCGAAATCACACGCTCGCACTTCTACCTCACGTTTGCCAAAACCACGTAGCCAGCGGGTGCTGCGGGTCCAAGGAACAAACTCTACCGACGACCACAACACACGCGGCCGACGACGGCGGAAGCCTTCCGGCGGCTAACCGGAGGGCGGTTAGGCCGAGGTATAGGGGGCGGTTGAAGGATCGGATAGCGACTAGAGAGAGGTAGACTAGGGCCCAGAGTAAAAATTCTTCCAAAAGAATCCGGCCTATATCCTAGACAAACCTAGGTCACACACGAGCGATGGATCGAATCACGCACCGTCGCTGAACCACGGAGTTATGGATCAACCTCTAGCCTTAGGAACGATTCCTAGAAGCACACGCGGAAGCACTAGAAAGGAATGAAGGAATCGAAACAAACGACGCGCACACGGCTCACAGCGGAGCATCGGCTGGCAGTGCGGGCCGTCATGATGAACGCGCGGAGGGTCCAGAGCACACTCCCCGCCGGGCCGTCCGCCGCCGATATCGCGGGCCGTCCGTACTTCCGCGGACCGTCGTTAAATCACCTGTGAGACGAACCAAAGCCACCCACGAACCACGGACGCGTCGCGGGGAGCACGCGGACCGTCGCGCCAAGTACCGCGGACCGTGCGCCCCCAACACGCGGACGTGTGAGAAACAATCCAACCAAAAACCAAAATCGACGGATTGAAACGAAGGACAAGCAAGAACGAAGAACACGGGACGAACCCTAGCGCGTGTGGACCGTGCTTGGGGTCCTGTATGGACGTGCGCCGTGCGGACCCGGAGAAGTGAAAAACGCCGTCCCAGAAAGTCAACTCCCCCAAATCATCATCGGATTTCCCAAACGGTTGAAGGCGTAGAGACAAGGGTTTGGGTACTTGAAAAAGCGTCACACAAGGATGCTATGGCCAAATCTAGCCTCCTAACTCCCTAAATCACCGGGAATCGCGAATCCTTTGAGCACCACCAAAAAGCTAGAGCAAAGACGAAAAACTCACGAATCGAAGTGGTTTCCCGGCGTTTGAGGGCATAAGATCAAGCAGATGCCGCAAGACATCTATCCATGTTTCCCTCAAAGAAATCCGGGGAGAAACCCACTCAAATCCGCGGAAACAACGGGAACAAAGGCACGAAAACAAGCACGAAAAGCCAAGAAAAACAACCCAGATCTTCTACACAAACCGAAAAGGGAAAGATTCACAAGGTCTAGCATGCCACCTAGCATCCATCCCTCTCAACAAATCTCTCATGAAGCTCTCATGCTAGCCTAGAGAAAAATGGAAGAAAAAATAGCTACGAAAATGAGAAAGGGAGGGAGCAAATGAAACCTAAGTCACGGAGAGAGAGAGCCATCCACACACACTCATGGCTTATATATCGAGGTCATGGGAGTGGTAAATGACTCGACTACCCCTAACTAAACTGCGAGTGATACAACCCACGTGGGGGCATTTAGGTAATGTTTGTGGGTCTTGCCATCGGACGGCCACGCCTTTGCGCACCCGCGTCCTCCCGACGCAAGCCATGCGATCCGTGTGTCCTGCGCCTCAGCTTCCCGACACGCCGGATCCGTCTCCGTCGTGTTGGGCCCTCGGACTTGGTTTTGAGGCCCAAACCAAGAAACGCGTCCGTAGATGGTTTGGGGCAAACACGAACCTAGCGTGCCGGTCCCGGCCTCCCCGCCAAACCACTTGACTCGGCCTTGGGTAGGCTCGTCTGTCCATGACTTCGTCTTGCTCGTGTCGCCACCATGTGGCCCTTTTAGTCACGTTATCCACCGGGTCCCTCGAGCCAGAGCCTACTTGTCTCTCCATCTCCCGGGAGGCCCTCAAAGTGAAGACCTTCCCGCGCCGTTCTTCTGCAACAACACGAACTAGGCCGCGGCCTACTGCGCACTAAGCCAGAAGTCGATCCAACACCGGGTTGTCGATCACTCATCAGCGAGGAGGCGGTCATCCGCAGGCCACTGGGACGCTCTGGTCCTCAATCTCCCCCTTGATGAGTGCATTGACAACACACAACGCGAAATGAAATTCGGAAGAAAAAAGAGAAAGAAAAGAAGAAAGAAAACAAATAAGCTCAACTCATGACGAAAACCGAAGAAAAGGCGAAGAAAGTCCTGAAGCCGGGCAAAGCACAAACTCCCTGCAAGAAAACGGCAAAGAAAGCTCCCCCGAACAAATGCAAGCTCCCCCTTTGAACATGTGAATGCAAATTTCAGAATTTCGGCCTCACCTCTTACGAATTTTTCAGCTCACCTCTTCCTCCCCTTGTTGGCAATGTATGAATCAAGGTGAAAATGCGGAGAAATGCAAAAACAAAGCATATAAACATCTACATGAGCTTCTCAAATAGGCCAATCTGAAACCAAAGGCTAAAATGAGGCAAAGATCACACACATGAATCATAGCATAGTCAAAGCATTGCCACAAGTAATATGTGAAAATACAAGCATGTGACAAAGCAAAAATTTGATTTTAAGCAATTTTATAAAGAAGGCTCGCTTCATGTAAAAACTATCCATGTCACACTTGAGCCACAAACATGCATATTACTCAAAGATCATACGAGGATATCAGAATTCTCGGCAAAAGATCATGGCAAGCACCCATAAGCAAAGCATGTCATGTCAAAGCTCATGAGCCATGTGTCCACTTCGGGAGACTTCTCCTTTGGTGAACATCATGCAACATGTTTAACACCCATATGTGAAAGATAATACATTTTAAGCATAGACATGATGGATGGAGCATTTTTCAAGCATTCACACTTCTTTTCAAGATTAATTCATTTCATGGTACATGAAGTGCCTTTCTTGACAAAAGAAGCTTATGCTCCCCCATGAATGCAACATAGGCTAAACATTCACAATGATATTAGGCCTTTGGCCCAAATGCAAACCGGACATCCAAGCACAATCTAAGCATGAAAAGCACATTTAGACCAAAGTTGTGACATGGATACACAACTACACACGAGTGGAGCAAATTTCATCAAAATTAGTCAAGTTTAGCATTTATTTCAAAAGGGCTATCTCACCACACATATATCTCAAATATTCCAAGAGCATAGCCTCACATCACCATTTCTCCACATATAACCAATATCTCACAAATAGCCAAAGAGACTCAAATATGGCATATGAAGAAAGGTCATTGTCCTAAAATGCAATATATGACAAATGTAACATGATATATGACAAGATGGCTATCCTACCATGGTTTATACATCAAGCAAAGCATGTATATACATCAAAGTAAGTATGGTATGATACATATGATACAAAAAGGAAATCCCCCAAGAATCAACTAGAAAGGGCAACAAACCCCAAGTTCCCCCCGCAAGCGCACAAATGTAGCTTGGTCGAGAGGCTTGTAAAGATGTCGGCTAGGCGGTCTTGGAGGTAGGGACATGGCTCAAAACAATGGTTCCTTTCTCAAGATCGTCCCTCAAGAAATGATACCTCACCTCTATGTGTTTGGTTAAGGTGAAACAGGTTTTTGGCTACGCTTATGGCACTAGTGCTATCACAAAGAAGTGGGATGCAGGTGCACTCCTCACGAAAGTCTCTCAAAGTGTATGAAATCCACAACAGGCGGGAGCAACAACTCGCGGCGACGACATACTCTGCCTACGTAGTGGTAAGGCTACTGTGGGCGCTAACGGGAAGACCATGAGACCAACGAAGACCCAAGAAGGCGACAAGTACCGAGAAGTAGACTTCCTCTGCGACTGCGACAACCCGTAGAAATCCGCATCGGAAAAACCATGAAGAGAAAGAGTCGAGGAGGAAGAATACGAGAGCCAAGACCGAGGGCGGACGCGAATGCACGAAAATCCTCTTGACGGCTGTCGATGTGATGTCCTCGGCGAGGCGAAAACGGCCCCTGCAGACACACGGCCCCGGGGCGCATGTACGGCCTCGTCGCGGGTCAGAAGTAGAGGAGGAGCGGAGTCATGCTCACGTACTCCGCATTTGGTCCCTTTGGTTCTCCGTCCTCATCGCATCCAAAGTGGCGAGTACTCCCCATGGGAGTCGACATCGGCTTCACATCTTGCATACGGAACTTCCTCGGCATGTCTTTCGTGTACTTGGTTTGGTGCACAAATGTGCGAGTCTTCACTTGTTTGATGCTGATAGGAGAAAATGCGCAACTTCCGCCCATCATGCTCATCTCATCTGCAAACTTGGCAACAAGGTTATGTGACGAGCCACGAAGACAATATCATCCACGTATGTCCGAGACAATCGGCAAGTCATTTCCATGCTTGAGGAGAAACAAGGTTCTATCACGGTACCCATACAAACCCTACGCTCAAAGAAAACCTCTCAATCTCCCATACACGAAGCAAGGGCCCTTTTCCCTTTGTATACCCTGTGTGGGTACAACTCGCTCTCGAACCCGGTGGGCTGCTTCACATACACCTCCTCCTCTATGACCCCATTCGAGAAAAGCACTCTTCACGTCCATACGAAACAACTTGAACCCTTTAGCCACGGCAAAGGCTAGAAGGATCCGAATTTGCCTCGAGACGGGCCACGGGAGGCAAAGGTCTCCTCGCAGGTGATCCCCTCCTTCGGCTAAACCACGAGCAGCAAATCTGGACTTGTTCCTCACAACCATCCCATTCTCTCCTCTTTGTTCTTGCAAACCCACTTGGTTCCTAGGGATGGCAATTTGGAGGTCGCTAACTCCAACACCTGGTTCCTCTCAAAATTTTCCAACTCCTCATGCATAGAATTGACCCGGTTGCATCGGATAAAGCATATCCCGATGTCCTTGGGCTCAAGTAGCAACAAAAGCGGCATGAGCAAAATGAGGAGAATTCTGGACCTCGGCCGTGTAGTGCGTTCATCGATGTTCCCAATGATCTTCGACGGGGATGCACTTCTTGAATCCGCCAGGAGCCTCACGCCTCGAGACTACCTCCCCCTCAACTTGACTTCTCTCGCACAGTCCTCTTGTTGCATAGAGTAGTTGTCCATGATGTAGACGGTCCATGCTCCAAAGTGGTCGTAGGGGAAGTAGTGGGTACATGCTCAACTTCGGGTGCATGATTCTCCCCATCATCATCTCCGGCTTCATCTTTCTCCTCCTCAAAGCGGTCCTCGGCCATCTCTTCATCACTGCACATTCAAAGCCAAGAGAGGTACATGGCATTGTCTCGTCGAAGGTCACCTCGCAAGTCTCCATGATTTTGTTAGTCTCGGGTTAAGAACCCTATAGGCTCTAGAATGGTTAGCATATCCAAAGAAAAATACCATCACTAGACCTAGCCTCAAACATCGAGTTTTTCCCTTCTTGAGAATAAAGCATTTGCAGCCAAAGCTCGGAAATGACTCACCTTGGGTGCCGGAGCCATGCATCGGCTCATAACGAGTCTTCTTCTTGAAGCTCGCAACAAAATCCTGTTGGAAACATGACAAGCCGTATTGACGCCTCGGCCCAATACCTCTAGGAGTCTGTGCTCATCGAGCATCGTCCTAGCCATCTCACAAAGAGTCGATTATTCCTTTCCACGACTCCATTTTGAGGGGGGCACATAAGGGGTCGAATGCGATGTTCAAGACCTAGATCACGACAAAGAGCATCAAAACGAGTTCTTGAACTCGGAGCCATTATCCAGCGCGGATAGCTCGAATAGCATTCCCATGCCTCTCGTTTTTCAACCTCACGATCGGATCTCGAACAAAACCAAATGTCTCACTCTTGTCTTCCAGAAAAACACCCGAGGGCATCGCGAGTAATCGTCCACCACAACAAGGACATACCACTTCCCACCCCGCAAGCGAACTCGAGGCCGGCCCAACGAGGTCCATATGCAACGGCTGTCGGACGCTCGGTCATGACATCGGTCGGGGGTGGATGGGAGTGGCTACCATCTTCCCATGCCTACGAGGAGCACAAACCAAATCCTTCTCAAGCTTCAACCTTGGCAATCCTCGGACAAGGTCAAGACCACTCAAGCGGAAACCAAATCAAAGCTCAAGTGTCCCAACGCACATGCCATTTCCACAAATCGGAAAGGAGACGACCATCAAAACGGCGAAGCGGGACCCAAAGAACGAGAGAAATCGGCCACAGAAAATCGACCCTCGGGGATGATCATACGGACAAGATCACCTCGAGAATCAAGCAAACGGGGCCATGGAGGACTTGAGAAACGCACCTCGAAACCCTCATCGAACGGCGAAGGCCAAAGCAAATTGAAACCCAAAGACTTCACAAGAGCCACTCTCTTCAACGTTACCTTGTCACTTACATGCACAACACCCTCAGAAATCACCCTTCCTCGTCCATTGTCCCCAAATGTGATGTACATCTTTTCCTTCAACTGGGGTGAGGCCCCAAGGAGAACCACTTCTTATCTCCAGGTCATGTGTCGAGAACACCGGAGTCGATCAACCAAATGTTCTCCAAGCCTCACCGCACAGCGAGTCGGGAAACAAGAACGAGAGTGAGCTAGCGATCGACGCGGGGTTAGCACGAGGAGAAAGTTAAACAGGTGTCGAGCCATCTGCTCAAAGAGGGGGTTAGCAAACATCACTCCCCTTACCACCAAACTTCCCATGTCCCATGGGAGGAGTACGAAACACCACGAGGGAAAACGTGGTCGTAGTTCCTGCGGAACCCAAGGCTGCGATCATCTCCCCTAAACTTGGAAATGCGAGGACGAGTAGGAGGACGTCCGACAACACCACCACGAGCCGAAACCAAACCTCTGCACGGCCGCACACCATCATCTCTCTGACAAAACCTCTCACCACCACCTCTGCGGCAAGAACACCTTAACACTCCTCACACTTCCCACACCAGTGGAAATGGTACTCTAGGCTACGGGAATACCATGAAGTGCAGCGTCTGTCTTTGGTTTGCTTGCTCCCTATGAAAGCCTCTCCATCCCTCTTCCTCTTGTAGCAAAACTACGCAAGATGCCTCTCCTTGCCACAATCTCACACACGGAAGGGGATGGGTTTGGTTTTGACTCTGGCTTCTCTCTAGGCTTCTCACCCTTCTCACCCTGACTTCATAGGTTTAAGGAAATCATTTGTCTTAGGTGGGAATTTGGGTGGATCTTGGGATTGTGTCGAAGCTTGTTGCAGGTGGTTGGGCTTTGGTGTGAAAGAGTTCTTGGGTGCTTTTGGGAGTGGGACTTGGATCTCTCAGATCACCTCAAACTCGGGGGTTAGACTCAACACACTTCTCATACACACTCTCCCCCTTTGTTCTCTCCCACTTTCTCACCCAACTTCTCAAAACCCAGAAACCACGACCATCGGCTCTCTTGAACTCCTCAATCATGATTTTCAGCGGGGTTCACACGGACAACCAACCCAACACCTTCCTCGAATAATCATTTTCCTCATAAATGACATCCAAACGGGAAGTAAGTTCGAATTACGCAAAGTGACTTCATCACGGCTAGAACATGCATTTGCAACGAGGAGATTTCAAAGATGCTTCCAAAGAACTAATGGTAGAACGAGCATCGACAAGCTTAGCATGCATAGTAGGACATGATTTGCAAGCACCAAGCAAAGTAGGTCTAGCCTTAAGCTCATCATGTTCGGTCCTAAGAGCATCTAGTTGAGCCAAAATAGAAGCATTCTTCTCATTAAGCGAGTTTGATCTCATTCAACCAAGCATCACATTCAACACATTCAACATCATCGGGAGGAGTAGGAGCAAGTTTCAAAGAGTCATTCTCAAGTTTCAATTCAAGCAATTTTGACTCTAACTCTCCTACTTTCTCGCTAGCATTCTCAAAATTTGAGCCCAAGATCTTTCCTCATCTTTTTGGCATCTCTCTCGGCACACTATCACGATTATCAAGCAAACCATTCAACCTAGCAATCTCGGCAAGCAAAAGTCGGGGTCACGGTTTACCTCATCCTCGAGTCGGGCGGCGTCTTCCTTCTCACTCTTCTTAACGCCGGGGCACATGGGCCATGCCACAAAAGCCCTCGCGCCACACAGCTCGGCCCGGCGGGTTAAAACGCACTCTTGCCATTGCGCCTCCCGGCGTCTTCATCTTGACTCTTGAGCTTGAGGCGCTCTCGCTTGAGCTTGAGTCGCGTCGCTCGCACGGCCACCATCGCTCTTGCCTTGTTCTTCTTGTAGGCTTTGCTCTTGCTCGGTCGCCGCTTGTCCTTGTCCTTGCTCTTGGACTTGTTGAAGTGCTTGCCCTTGGAGGAGTACTTGTCCTCACGCCTCGGGTGCGCCTTATACTCATTCACCTTGTACTTGTTCTCCTCACGCTTCGGGCACTCGGCGATGAAGTGGCCACGCTTGCACCACACTTGTAGCACGTCCACTGAGCTCGCCTTGCATTCCTCGCGACTCTCGTGTAGTCGTTCAAACCTTCTTGAGAGCAAGGCCGGCTCACTCTGCTTGACACATCAAACTCCTCGCTCGTACGGAATGGACATAAGAGAGGACAAAAGCGTCGACGGGAAGGGTTAGATTTGCCCTTTGATCCTCCCCACGAGCAAGACTATGGTCGGTCGAGCCCTCATGCTTGGATAGCAACTTCCTGTCAACCTCGAAATGAGCTTGAGCTTAGAAAAGAGGTCGTCCAACTCAATAGTCAAGTAATGCCCGGACTCCTTGATGGCCTCAACCTTAGCACCCCAAACATTTGGGTCCAAGACATCACGAGAGCTTCAAAACTCGGTCATGCTCGGAGTAGGAAAATCCTCAACATTAGCCTTCATGTTGTTCACGATGGCGGTGAACCTGCGAAACATCGCATCAATGTCCTCACGGGAAGTGGAGTGAAATTCTCATATTGCATCCGGTAAGAGACAAAAGAGGCGAGCCTTCACATGGTTATCACCACGCGTGAGCAACCAACAACTTTTCCCAAATTTGCGAAGCAAGATTCAAATGGCGAGACACGCTCAAACTCACGGATCACACAAGCTCGGCACAAGTGATCAACGGCTTTGCATTAGCCTCATACTTGGCCTTAGCATCGGCATCGGTCACCATAAGAGTATGGATGTTGGCCCACGGAATAGCATATAGGTCTTGTCAAGCACAATGAAATCCAACGGCTTCCCACGAAGAAAAATCATCATACGAGCGCCCACTTGTGGTAACCCTTGCCATCGAAGTGCGGCGGACCGCCCCCGCTCAACGTACGCCATCTTAGGATTCGAGACTTGTCAAAGTCGCAAAGAATCCGACATCAAGCTACGATACCAATTGAAGGATCGGATGGCGACTAGAGAGGGGGGTGAATAGGAGGCGATGAAATTCTTCCAAAAGAATCCGGCCTATATCTAGACGAACCCGGTCACACACAAGCGATGGATCGAATCACGCCACCAATCGCGAGACCACGAGGTTATGGATCAACCTCACAGCCTTAGGAACGATTCCTAGAAGCACACGCGGAAGCACTAGAAAGGGAAGGAAGGAATCGAAACAAACGACGCGCACACGGCTCTGGCGGGCCCATCGGCTCGCGGTACGGGCCGTCCGCGGTGGGCGCGCGGAGCGCGTCGGCCCCCTGCTCCGCGGGCCGTCGCGCCGGCGTGCGCGAGCCGTCCCGGCCCTTCCCCGCGGACGGGTCCGTTAAATCACACGAAACGAACCAAAGCCACCCACGAACCACGGACGGGGTCCGCGGGGAGCACGCGGACCGTCCCCGCCCAAGTACCGCGGGGCCGTCCCAGCCCAACCATCGGGCCGTCCGAGAGCTTCCGTCCAACCAAAAACCAAAATCGCGACGGATCGAAACGAAGGACAAGCAAGAACTCGAAGAACACGGGACGGCGAACCCTAGCCGCGCGGAGCCGTCCCCGCCGGGTCCTCGCGGACGGAGTCCACCGAGTGCGGACAGTGGCCGCCCCGACAGAAAGTCAACTCCCCCAAATCATCATCAGTTCCCAAACAGTTGAAGGTTTGTAGAGACAAGGGTTTGGGTACTTGAAAAACGTCACACAAGGATGCTATAGCCCAAAAATCTTGCCTCCTAACTCCCTAAATCAGGAATCGCAGAATCCTTTGAGCACCACCAAAAGCTAGAGCAACGAACGAAAAAACTCATGAATCGAAGTGGTTTCCGGCGTTTGAGGGCATAAGATCAAGCACAAAGATGCACAAGACATCTATCCATGTTTCCCTCAAAGAAATCCCGAGGAGAAACCCACTCAAATCCGCGGAAACACACGGGAACGAAAGGCATGAAAACGAAGCACGAAAAACGAGAAAAACAACCCGAATCTTCTATACGAGCCGGAAAAGATTCACAAGGTCTAGCATGCCGCCCTAGCATCCATCCTCTCAACAAATCTCTCATGAAGCTCTCATGCTAGCCTGAGAAAAATGGAAGAAAAATAGCTACGAAAATGAGAAAGGGGAGGCAAATGAAACCCTAAGTCACGGAGAGAGAGCCATCCACACACACTCATGGCTTATATATCGGAATCCCCATGGGAGTGATGATGACTCGACTGCCCTAACTAAACTGCGGCGATACAACCGCGTAGGGGCATTTAGGTAATGTTTGTGGGTCTTGCCATCGGGCCCGGCCACGCCTTTTCCGCACCACGCGTCCTCCAGGGCCGCAAGCCATGCGATCTGGCAAGCGTGTCCTCCGCCTCGAAGCTTCCGCGACACGCCGGATCCGTCTCCGTCGTGTTGGGCCCTCGGACTTGGTTTTGAGGCCCAAACCAGCCGTCCGTAGATGGTTTTGTGGGCAAACCACCAAACCCCGCGTGCCGGTCGACCTCTGGCAAACCACTTGACTCGGCCGCCACCGTGCAGGGCTCGTCTGTCCATGACTTCGTCTTGCTCGTGTCGCCACCATGTGGCCCGCACCCTAGTCCTTGCTGTCCATAGGGTCCCTCGAGCAGGAGCCTACTTGTCTCTCCATCTCCCGGAGGCCCACTCAAGGCTGAAGACCTTTCGCGCCGTTCTTCTGCCAACAACACGAACTAGGCCGCGGCCTACACTGCGCCTTTAAGCCAAGAGTCGAGTCCAACACCGTTGTCAATCACTCATCAACGAGGAGAAGCGGTCATCCATGAGCCCCTGGGGACGCTCCTGGTCCTCGGCGGTTGGGCCGCTCCACTGGCAACCAAGAAAATCCGCCGAAACGCCTTCCGAGCACCAAAACTCACCACGGTTTCACCAACGAGAGATTTCGGTCAAGGCCATGCCGCCTACCGTAAAAAATCTTGGCAAAAACCAAAACTTCACCCAAGGGCCTAGGGGCGGTTAGGACCGCTACCCGGGGCGGTCTAACCCCCGTACCCCAAGAACGAACTCCAACCAAGAACACCTAGCAACCGCACAAGAACGACCCCAAATTTCACCCGGACGCTCCTCCGATCAAGGCGAACAAACTCACAGAGGAAAATCCCGCCGAAACAAAACTTTGACCCGGAAACACCCGTGGCGGTTAGACCGCCCCCTCGTAGGCGGTTAGACCGCCCCTTCCGTAAAACGAACCCGCGGGTCAAACCTCGCCTTCCTCGCGCCCGATCTCCCGAATCACTCCACGGATTGCAGCCAAACTTCGGGAATAGCCGGGCTACCTCCCGGGCAACCTCTACCTCAAAGGAATCGACCCGAAACGCTCACAATCAAGAGGAATCGAAGAAATCGCTTCTCTAGGTCAAGAACTCGCCCAACTCGAGAAATCACCAAATCGAGTCCGATTCAAAGGGGATTTGGGGGCAAAGTCACCAGCCAAAGAGGCACAAGAACCTCATACGTGACACCCACCAAGAACCCCAAGAAATCGTTCTCAAAACACCGCCAAAAAGAGCTCCGAAAATCAACACAAAAGAGACGGGAAAACCACCATGATGAACAACGCCAAACCTTCTATACATGCCATGAATGGTTCGTACAAGGTCTAGCTTGCCACCCAAACATCCATCCCTCTCTCTAGATCTCACATGAAGCTCTCAAGCTAGCCTTCTAAAATCCTAAGGAAAATGGAGAACGAAAATGGAAAAACCAAATGAGCTAGGGTTCCAAGAGTTGGCTGCCATCCACCCATCTAATGAGTATATATGGAGGCACCCAAAAGACTAAACTACCCTTCACTAATAACTAGGGATACATGCCCCTCGAGGGCGAATTTGGAAGTCTTCATGTCTTCACCATCGGACGGATGCCCGGCGACCGCAACCTCGCTTAGCCTCGACGCAAGCCTTGCGATCCCGACGCGTGTCCTCTCGCTTCTCGAAGCTTCTCGGCGCCGGCGGCGTGGCGGTCGACCGCCCCCCCGGGCGGTTAGGACCGGCCCGGACACCGACCGGCCCCGGGCGGTCCGACCGCCCCTCCCCGGGCGGTGGAACCGGCCCGGGTGGCCGCACCTCCTCGTCGAGTCTTCGGCCTCGGTTTTGTGGCTCAACCGAGTAGCCCGCTGGTTTTCTCGGTGAACCACCGCAAACCCCGCGAACTCCGGTGTAGCCTCCGCCAATCTCCACTCATGACTCGGCTCCCACGTAGTCCGGCTCGACCTTGGTTTTGAGGCTCTACCAAGAAACCGTCCACGACTTCGTCTTGCCGTTCATGCCACCATGCGGCCCGCACTTGACCCCCGCCGGCCACCGGTACCTCGAACGAAGCCTACTTGTCTTCTCCACACCCGGAGGCCTCACCGGTGACGACCTTTCGCGCTTGTTCTTCACCCGCACCAACACGAGTCAAGCCGCAACCTCGCACCCGCAATACTTAGCCAAGAATCGGGCCCACACAACGTTGTCAATCACTCATCACACAAGGAAGCGACCATCCATCGGTCCTCGAACCACACATGGTCCTCAATCTCCCCCTTGATGAGTGCATTGACAACACCCATGATTTGTAACCAAAGAGAAAAAGAAAAGAAAATAAACTACTAAAAGAAAAACTCCAACAAGTGATCGAAAGCCAAAGAAAGGCAAACAAGCAAGATCACTTGAAGAAGAACAAGTCTCGGACCCCTTAGGCAAGGGCAACGGCTCGACACATCCGAGACAAAACCATGCTCAAGCAAAGAGCAAAACCACCAAAAGACACAAGGCCACGAGTCAAAAACTCACACAAGAGCTCCCCCCCGCACATATGCAAACTCCCCCGAACCAATGCATGCAAGAAGGTCACTTGGAAATGCATGACAAAGAGCAAACCAAGCTCACACCGCATAGGGCGATTAAACCGCTCGCACAAGCCGGTTAAACCGCCCTCGGTCATGTGACCGCCCCAGGGGAGGTTAGACCGCCCCATGTGACCGCCCCGCAAAAACTTCTCTCGAAAATTGCCGAACCACTTTGGACACCTTCCATAAGCTCCCGGGTGCCCAAATCATGCACACACTTCTCCCCCTTGTTGACAATGCATGAATCAAGGCAAAATGCAAAAACTTTCAACATATAGCTTCTCAAATATACAAAATTCATCACAAGGAGCTACACAAGTCCAAATAAGCAAGTTAGATACTCGACAGTTCGTAATGACCTTAACTACATGATCACCAAGTTTCACAATCATTGGACAAGGCTAAAAAAGATTTGAGTAATTTTGCGAAAAGTTACTCTCTCATAAGCAAATACCTAAACATGAGCAAAACATATCAAAATGGCAAAGCCACTCAAATTTCATGCTAGGACAGCCATTCTAATCATAAGACCATCATAAACACCCAAAAGCACCTCATGTCATGTCAAAGCCACCGAGCCATGTGCCTACTTCTATGTATGAGACTTCTCATTGGTAGGCAACATGCAACGGTTTAGCACCCAAAGCAAATTAAATTCAGCACATATGACATGGGAGCACATTTTCCAAGCATTTTTCATTTCATTTTCAGATTTGTAAATGGAACATGAAATGTCTTTGCGACAAAAAGGAACTTATGCCCCTCCACAAGATTAAGCAAGAGGGCTAAACATTCATGATGGCAAATGAGCCTTTGGCCCCATATGATCAATAAACTAGCTATCCAACCACAAAGTAAGCATAGCAAAGCCACTAAAACATGTCAAGATCATATATAGGCATTTACACATGAGAGAGCATGTATGTGACATTTTTCAAAAATTAGCCATCAACCATGGATCATTCATCATGATCATCAAGAGCTAAGCCAAACTAACCGTAGCATATCAAACAAGCTCACAAGAACATATATAGCAACCCATGGTAAACATTGTATATAGGAGAAGCTTTTCCTATCCGATGCATATGATACAAAATGCATGCAATCTAAGATACAAGGATGCCTATACATCATGTTACAAATGCAATGCCAAATGCAAGAAATGCACAAAAGAAAACTATACATATGCTACAAAGGAGCTCCCACACACCAAGCTCACAAACCACCGGCTCCTCGAGGGGAGGCAAAACGGGCTCGACACCACCGCAAAAAGAAAGCTCCCACACACCCAACTCAAGAAATCAAGCACACACCAAGTTCCCCCCGCAAACGAGTGAAAGTTGCTTGATCTAGGGGTTTGGTGAAAATATCGGCTAGTTGGTCATGTGTGGGTACATGAATCAAAGCTATCTTCCCTTTCTCTACGTTGTCTCTCAGGAAATGATACCTCACTTCTATGTGTTTGGTTTTGGAATGGAGCACCGGGTTCTTTGCAACGCTTATGGCACCGGTGCTATCACATTGAAGTGGGACATGGGTATACTCCTCACCAAAGTCACTCATGGTGTAGGTGATCCAAAGGAGCCGAGAGCAACAACTAGCGGGGCAACATACTCGGCTTCGGTCGTGGATTGAGCAACACTCGACCGCTATGCGGGAAGACCAAGACACCAAAGAAGAACCCAAAATCGGCAAGTCCCGTAAGTGGACTTCCTATCCAACCGACACCCGCAAAATCCGCGTCCGAAAAACCATGAAGCACCAAAGAAGAGGACGCGGAGTACCGAGGCCGAAGTCGGGAGTGTGACGCAAGTACCGAAAATTCGCTTCACCGCTTGCCGATGCGAAGTCCTCGGAGACGCTTGAAAACGAGCGCACGGACACACCGAGAATTGTATGTCCGGCCTCGTCGCCGTCAAGTAGAGGAGTGACCCGATCATGCTCCGCACTCCTTTCCGGTCCACGTGTTCACCTTCCTCGTCCGCATCAAGAGCCGTAGTCGTACTCATCGGCGTCGTCATAGCCTTGGAGTCCTCCATCTTGAACTTCCTCACAATGTCCTTGGTGTACTTAGCCCGGTGCACAAATGTTCCTTCCTTTGATTGCTTGATTTGTAGCCCGAGGAAGAACCGCAATTCACCCATCATGCTCATCTCGAACTCCTCGCTCATATCATCCGCAAACCTTGCAACAAGAGAGTTAGATGAGCCACTAAAGACAATATCATCCACGTACACCCGCACAATCGGGATATCTCCGCCCCGCTCAAAGAAAACAAGGTCCGATCGACCTTCCCCATCTCAAAACCTCTCTCAAACAAGAACCCCCTCAACCCGCCATACCAAGCTCTAGGCGCCCGCTTCAACCCATACAACGCCTTCCTCAACTTGTACACCCGTGGGGGTACTTCTCACTCTCAAACCCCCGAGGTCGCCTCACATACACTTCTTCCTCCAAAGACACCATTCAAAAAAGCACTCTTCACATCCATTTGGTGCAACTTGAACCCTTTAGCCACGGAAAAGGCTAGAAGGATCCTAATCGCCTCCAAACGGGCTACGGGAGCAAAGGTCTCCTCGTAGTCAATCCCCTCCTTCGATCGAACCCCCGAGCAACAAGTCTCGACTTGTTCCTCACAACCTCACCTTTCTCTCCCTCTTTGTTTTTCCACACCCACTTTGTACCAATCGGCTTACACCCTAAGGGAGGGTCAACCAACTCCCACACCTGATTCCTCTCAAAGTTCTCCAACTCCTCATGCATCGAGTTAACCCAATTGTGATCAGATAGTGCGTGTCCAATGTCTTTGGGCTCGAAAGAAGCAACAAATGCAGCATGAGCGAAATGAGAATTGTTTCGAACCCTCGACCGTGTAGTGCGTTCATTCATATCGCCGATGATCCTCGAAGCTGGGTGATCCACTTGAACTCGCCGGGGAGGTTCTCGCCTCGAAGCTACCTCCCCCTCAACATCAGCTTCTCCTCGTCCTTGATTTGTCGTCGTAGGTGTAGCAGAGGGTCCATCCATCATCGTGGTCGAAGTAGTGGGTACATGTTCACCGGGGGCACCGCACCGCCATCTTCATCATCACCATGTTCATGCTCCTCCTCCCGAAAGATCTCCTCGCCAAGCTCATCATCACCCGCACACTCAAAGACAAGCCGACTACGTGGCTCGTCTCGTCGAAGGTTACCTCGCAAGTCTCCACGATTTGGTTAGTTTCAAGATTGAGCACACGATATGCTCTAGAATGAGATGCATAACCAAAAAAAATGCCATCAACCGTACCTAGCCTCAAACTTATCCAACTTCCCGCCTTTCTTCGAATGAAACACTTGCAACCAAAGACATGGAAGTGACTCACCTTGGGTGTGCGGCCATGCATCAACTCATAGCATGTCTTCTTCTTGTGCACTCGAGGTATATCCCGTTCGACACATAGCACGCGGTATTCACCGCCTCACCCCAATACCTCCTCGGAGTCCTATGCTCATCAAGCATCGTCCGAACCGTCTCGCACAAGGTCCCGTTCTTCCTTTCCACAACACCATTCTCGGGGAGGCGTATACGGACTCGAAAACCGGTGTTCAAGACCCAAGTCATGGCGAAGGTTTCAAAACGAGAGTTCCCGAATTCCGAGCCATTATCACCGCGGATAGCTCGTATGGCATCTCCGTGCCTCTCGTTCCTCAACCTCAAGACTAGATCTCGAACAAAACCAAACGTCTCCCCCTTATCCTCGAGAAAGAACACCCACGCATACCGAGAATAGTCGCCACCACAATAAGGACATACCACTTCCCACCCGCATCGCACACGAGCTGGGCCAACAAGGTCCATATGGAGCAGCTCGCATGGACGCTCAGTCATCACATCGGTGAGAGGCGGGTGAGAAGAGGCTACCATCTTGGCATGCCTACACGGAGCACAAACCAACTCTTTCTCAAGCCTCAACCGTGGCAACCCTCGGACCAAATTGAGTTTACTCAAGCGAGACAAAAGGTCAAAGCTCAAGTGACCCAACTTCCTATGCCACCTCCACAACTCACTCGAAGAACCAGCCAAGAAACAACGCTCCACACCCGAAGACTGAGAAAAATCAGCACGAAACACCTGACCCTCGGGAACGACCATACAAACAAGGTCCCCTCGAGAGTCCACAATCCGAGAACCACCAGGCCGAAACAACACCTCAAAACCCTCATCCAACAACTCGGGACACGAAAGCAAATTGTACCCCGCCGATTGAACAAGTGCAACACGCCTCGCAGTGATCTTGTCACTCACTTTTATCTCACCTTCGAAAGCACACGCCCACGCCCATTGTCCCCAAAAGTGATGTACCTCTTCGTCACCACGGGACGAGACTTGAGAACCACCCCCGTCTCCTGGTCATGTGCCTCGAGCAACCGGAGTCAATCAACCAAATGTTCTTCAAGTCTCCCACCCGAAATTCAAAAACAAGCACGTGAGCGAACAAACGACTCAAAGATCGGGGTTAGTACCAAAAGAGGAAAACCGATGCCGAGCCATTTGCTCGAAAGTGGGGTTAGCACACATCAAGCCATCTTTCCTACCATAACCATCACCACGAACACCACCTCGGTAACCACTCCGAGGAAACCACCCTCACCGCCCGGAGGAGGACCAAAACCATGGAAGACAACCCGTGGAACGTCCCTCCTCTCCTTCTCAAAGCTACGACTCCTCCCATCCCCGTAGTGACCTCGAGGGGGAGAATGCCTAGCAACCGACCACCCGCCGTCTCTCTCCGGACCAACCACCAAAGCAACTCCACCTCCGGACACCGAAACCTCTCGACTCACCACCTCGAAAACCACTCCGCCCGGAGTGCGGGGGGCGGTTAAACCGCCTAGCCGGGCCGGCCTAACCGCCCCCCTTGGGCCGGGGCCTGCCCGACCGCCTAGCCGGTGCCGGGGCCCGACCGCCCCTCCGGACCTGCTCCTCGGCTGCGGGGAACTCGCATCTCCCCATGCCGGAACACTTCTCATCACGCGCCTTACCCCCGGGCGATGGCATACGAGGCTTAGTTACACCATGGGAAGGGTTGTACCTATCCTTGTTCGCCCACTCCTTTGCCATCCTCTCTTCCCGCTTCCTCTTGAAGCAAAACTCATCCTTGTGACCCTCTTTCCCACAATGGCCACAACGAAACCTCACAAGCTTAGGTTTAGGCTTGGATTGGGGCCGCTCGCTTGGTTTCTCTCCACTCAACTCCTCCACCGATTTCTCCTCACTTGCCTTCTCACTCACTTTTCCAATGAACACTTTCCGGAAGTGCTCACAAACTTGATAGGCCTTCGGAGATCATTTGTGGGTGTAGGAAATATTGGTGGAGCTGGGGTTGTGTCTAGTCGGTTCCTAAGATGGTTGGGTTTTGGAGGAAAATCATTTTTGTGGTGGGTTTTTGGTGGCTCCGGGATATTCTCTCCACTTCCTTCACCTACCTTATTTGCCCCAAGTCCCTCACCATCTTGCCTCTTAAAAGCCTCAATCATCATCCTCAACTGAGGCTCATGGCCAGACAACCAACCCATCAACTTTCTCAAGTCATCATTCTCATCCTGCAAACGATCAACATAATGTGCAAGTTCCAAATTTTTCAATGCATGCATTTCACGGGTAGAGCATGATGTAGGCATGGGTTCCTTCAATTTAGCCTCTAGCAAACTAGTGTAAGCATGCATCTCATCAATCTTAGCATGCAAAACAGGCAAGAAGTGCAAGCACCTAGCAAAGCAGTCTAGACTTAAGCTCGCCCACTTCAACCCTAAGCACATCTAGTTCCTCACACTTGGAGGCATGCTTCTCCTTAAACAAAGCAAGATCAAGCAAGGAATGTGGAGCAATCAAGACAATCATTCTCATCCGAGACAACATGACTAGCCTTAAGCGAATCAATCTCAAGCTTGCTATCAAGCACCCGTGTCTCTAGCTCGCCCACTCTAGTCCTAGCATCCTCGAGCGAAGCCCTAAGCTCTTTTCTCATTTTCTTGGCCTCTCTAAGCATGTCATCACGGTTATCAAGCAAAGAGCCAAGCCTCTCATTCTCCCTGGCGCAAGAAGGGAAGTTCATCACGCACCTCGTCGTCGAACTCGCAGTCCGAGTCGCTCCGTGTGCTCTTCTTGCCGCCGGAGCTCGCCGCCATTGTGCGAAGCCATCTCTCGCGAAGCACCTCGGCCCCGCTCGTGTTCTTGGACGACTTCTTGTTCTTGCGGTGATCTCCCTCGTCTTCACCGGCCGCTCGAGCTCGAGGTGGAGTACACGGAACCGGAGTCGACGTCGCTCGCTCCAACCATCGCTCGGGCCTTGCCTCGGCCCTCCTTCTTCCTCGATCGTCGCTCGTCCTTGTACTTATTCTTATGCTTGCTCTTGTGGTCGCGCCTCGAACGGTACTTGCCATCGTTCATCCTCGGCTTGTGCTTGTAGTCGTCCTTGTTCTCGGCCTTCTCCGGCCGTCGGCGACGAAGTGTCCCGCTTGCCGCATCGGGAAACAAGTCCTCGTGTTCCTCCTCATGTTCACGCGGTTCTCGTGCGGCCTCTCGAACCGCCTCGTCACCGCCGGCTCGTCCTCTCCAAGGTCATCAAACTCCTCATCCGGCATAGACATCAAAGAGGAAAACGAGAACATCCCGGTGGATGGGTTAGAGTTAGTCTTTCCTTTGGAACCACCAACGAGGGCAAGACTATGGGAGTCGGTCGGTCCCTCGAGCTTGGCGATCATGCCCCTATCCACCTCGGCCCGACTTGAGCTTCGAGAACGGCTCGTTCACCGTCGAGTATCATACCTCTCCGACTCGACTATGGCCTCGAACTTTCCGCCCCCATATCGTACGATCCAAAGAGTGTAAGAGCTTGACCGCTCTATCATGATCATCGTACGGGAGCACGTCCACATTGGCCCTCATGTTGTTCACCACCACCGTGAACCTCCGAAACAAGGCATCGATGGACTCACCGGGGAGATGAGTGAAGTTCTCGTACTCTCTCCCCGTAGGTCGCATACATCCGTGCCCTCGAACCTGGGCGTTCCCAACATGAGCCTCCTTCAACACCGCCCAAATCCTACAAGCCAAGTGCTCGGTGTGCACCCGATCGAACTCAGGCTGACACAAAGCACGAAACAAGTAGTCGACCGCCTTATTGTTGGCGTCGAATCTGTCCCTCGACCCTGGAGCAAGGAAATCCATCGGTTGGACATAGCCTGTGTCCACCGTGACATCCCAAAGCAGGTCGACCCTTTCCGCGGAGGAACGCACCCATCCGCTTGCTCCACATCCGTTAGTTCTTGCCATCGAAGTGTGGAGGACCCGAACCCCGTTCCCGGTACGCCATCCTTGGATCTTAGACTCGGTTAGAGTCAACAAAGACCCGAACCGGCTCGATACCACTTGAAGTACCGATTAGGCGACCGAGAGGGGGGGAGTGAATGGGAGCCGATAAAAATTCTTCTCGAGGGAGATTGAAACTCCGACAAGACGAACTAGCTCGGTTGAACCCCCGAAATCACACGCTCCGCACTTCTACCTCCCGTTTGCCAAAACCACGTAGCCACCGGAGTGCTACCGGTCCTAGGAACAAACTCTACCAAGCAACCACAACACACACGCGAAGCAACGACAAGGAAACAACTCGAAAGACGGCTAACCGAGGGGGCGGTTAGACCGGTATAGGGGGCGGTTAGACCGCCTCCACCGGCAACCAAGAAATCCTCCGAAACACCTCTTCCGAGCACCAAAACTCACCACGGTTTCACCAACGGAGATTTCGGTCAAGGCCATGCCGCCTACCGTAAAATCTTGGCAAAAACCAAAACTTCACCCAAGGGCCTAGGGGTGGTTAGACCGGCTACCCGGGGCGGTCTAACCCCCGTACCCAAAGAACGAACTCCAACCAAGAACACCTAGCAACCGCACAAGAACGACCCTAAATTTCACCCGGACGCTCCTCGATCAAGGCGAACAAACTCACGAGAGGAAAATCCAGCGAAACAAAACTTTGACCCGGAAACACCCGGGCGGTTAGACCGCCCGTAGGCGGTTAGACCGCCCCTTCCGTAAAACGAACCCGCGGGTCAAACCTCAACTTCCTCGCGCCCGATCACCCGAATCACTCCACGCATTGCGGCCAAACTTCGGGAATAGCCGGGTTACCTCGGGCAACCTCTACCTCAAAGGAATCGACCCGAAACGCTCACAATCAAGAGGAATCGAAGAGATCGCTTCTCTAGGTCAAGAACTCGCCCAACTCGAGAAATCACCAAATCGAGTCCGATTCAAAGGGGATTTGGGGGCAAAGTCACCACCCAAAGAGGCACAAGAACCTCATACGTGACACCCACCAAGAACCCCAAGAAATCGTTCTCAAAACACCGCCAAAAAGAGCTCCGAAAATCAACACAAAAGAGACAGAAAACCACCATGATGAACAACGCCAAACCTTCTATACATGCCATGAATGGTTCGTACAAGGTCTAGCTTGCCACCCAAACATCCATCCCTCTCTCTAGATCTCACATGAAGCTCTCAAGCTAGCCTTCTAAAATCCTAAGGAAAATGGAGAACGAAAATGGAAAAACCAAATGAGCTAGGGTTCCAAGAGTTGGCTGCCATCCACCCATCTAATGAGTATATATGGAGGCACCCAAAAGACTAAACTACCCTTCACTAATAACTAGGGATACATGCCCCTCGAGGGCGAATTTGGAAGTCTTCATGTCTTCACCATCGGACGGATGCCGGCGACCGCAACCTCGCTTAGCCTCGACGCAAGCCTTGCGATCCCGACGCGTGTCCTCCGCTTCGAAGCTTCTCGCCGCCGGCGGCCGGGCGGTCGGACCGCCCCCCCACGGGCGGTTAGACCGGCCCGGACATCCGACCGGCCCCGGGCGGTCCGACCGCCCCTCCTGGGCGGTTGAACCGGCCTGGGTGGCCGCACCTCCTCGTCGAGTCTTCGGCCTCGGTTTTGTGGCTCAACCGAGTAGCCCAGTGGTTTTCTGGTGAACCACTGCAAACCCCGCGAACTCGGTGTAGCCTCCGCCAATCTCCACTCATGACTCGGCTCCCACGTAGTCCCGGCTCGACCTTGGTTTTGAGGCTCTACCAAGAAACCGTCCACGACTTCGTCTTGCTGTTCATGCCACCATGCGGCCCGCACTTGACCCCGCTGGCCACCGGGTCCCTCGAACGAAGCCTACTTGTCTTCTCCACACCTGGAGGCCTCACCGGCGACGACCTTTCGCGCTTGTTCTTCACCCGCACCAACACGAGTCAAGCCGCAACCCGCACCCGCAATACTTAGCCAAGAATCGACCCACACAACGTTGTCAATCACTCATCACACGGGGAAGCGACCATCCATCGGTCCTCGAACCACACATGGTCCTCAACTTGATGCAGGCTTAGGGAAGCTTCACCGATGAAGCGTTCGGAGATCGATACTTTCCTTTGTCATTGACAGGCCAGGCCTTCACATGGTTTGCTTCTTTGCCTGCTTAATCGATCTGTTCTTGGAAGGATTTGGAACAGAAGTTCCATGCTCATTACTTCAGTGGTAGTACTGAGAAGAAGCTAATTGATCTGGCCACCCTGAGATAGAGGCACAATGAAACACCCATGGAATTTCTCAGAAGATTCAGAGAGACCAAAGGCATGTGCTTCTCTTTGAATCTGCTAGATGATCAATTGGCTGACATGGCTGTTGCGAGTATGTTGCCAGCTATTCGGGAAAAGCTATTCGGCATGGAGTTTGACAATCTTGGTCAACTGTCACAAAGGTTGTCATTAATGAGCAATCAAGCTTACGGATTCAAGAAAGACTCCAGATTTGCCAAACACAATGATATAGCTGATATCTACAACCAATGCCTCGAAAGAGCTGATCAAGGGGAAGAATTTGATGATGATGAGGAGATAGCAGACAGCTGAGATGGTGTGGGGCAAAGAGCCGCTAACTGTGAACCAAAGATGGATAAAGCAAGCCAAGGGCACATATGACTTTGATGTGACCAAGGCTGACAAGCTCTTTGAGTTCCTTGTAAAGGAAGGCCGAATCAAGTTGCCAGAAGGGCATTCTATGCTTCGGCTTGATGGAGTTAAAGAGAAAAGATATTGTGGATTTCATGACAGGAACTCTCACTCCATCAATGATTGCAGGGTTTTCAGGATGAGGATCTAGAAGGCTATCCAGGAGGGTCACTTGAAATTTGACAATAAAATGAAGCTGGATGGTAACCCTTTCCCTCAGAACATGGTTGGTCTTTCCGTTAACATGGTAACCGCTGAGGAAAAAGGGAAGGTAAAGGTCTTAACTTCAGCAAGAGCAAAGCAAGAAGGACCAGTTGATCCTGCTCAGCAAGTGACAGTGGAACAATTCCACAAAGAAGCGCCTCGCATCCTGAGAAGCCAAATTGAAGTAGGGGAATCTTCCAGATCCAAACCCAGGGTGACTACACGTATCCTCCTCAACAAGTGGCAGCGTCAACAAGAGAAGGAACGCTACCAAAAACAGAAATACAAGGAGGAAGCACGGAGGTTTGAAGAGGAAGCGCACAGGAGAAAGCTAGAGGAATATGCACGAGAACAGGAGCGTGCACATTGGGGATGTGCGTTCTTCAGACATTGCTGGAATGAGGGCTTGAAGCTTCCCACGTTGAACAATTGCCCTGAATGCAGTGACAAGTACACTGAGTATAGGCAGGATACTATCAATCGCCGATCCGTCCATGAAAGAATTGGAAGGATACATCCTAGTGACGGTCGGCGCGTAAAAATAAATGAAGTCAATGATCACCCAAGGAAAAGATATGCTGATCAAAAGTGGGTTGATCAAGAGGAACAGGAGCGTGAATACATCTGGCAAGAAGGACAGTGGTGCCCACCTGGCTTGAGGAGAAGCCAAAAGAGAAGGGTTCAGCGCTTGAGGAATCAAGAGTTGAAACAAGCAGGAATCAAGAGAAAGCAGGTGTGGCGTCCAAAAGATAGGCCCGATGGATCAGGTCGTTCGGCTCCAACATACATGGTATACTTTTTGCCGAATGAGTTCATGGATCCAGTTAATCAGGTTGTGCACGAAGAAGCATTGCCGGACATCAATGAAGATGAGCAGCTTAGACTGATGGCGCAGCTGGTGTTGGCCAAGCAAGCAACCTTCGACAAGTCGGCCGAGAATCGACATATGAGGCCGCTGTACTTGAGAGGGTACGTCAATGGCAAGCCATTGACCAAGATGTTTGTTGATGGTGGAGCTGCAGTCAACGTGATGCCGTACACCACGTTCAGGAAGCTTGGCATGGGCCCTGGAGATTTGACGCCAACAAGCATAATTCTGAATGATTTTCCTGGGAATCCTTCAGACACCAAGGGCTGCGTGCACATGGACCTGATGATCGGGTCTAAAACTTTGCTCACGACCTTCTTTGTCATTGAGGGCAAAGGGGCTTATAGCTTGCTTCTTGAACGGGACTGGATCCATGCAAACTGCTGCATCCCATCTACCATGCACCAACAGCTTGTTCAATGGGTAGATGATGATATAGAGGTGGTCCAAGCAGATGATTCAATGAGCGTGGCTAACGTCGAACGAGCCTTCTGGGAGTATCATCTCAGGAAAGGACTGGGGTGAAGGTCCTGTTGAACCGGTCAGCAGTGATCAACAGTCGATTCAAGCAGTCGGCTCTTATAGCAATTTTTAATGGATAATCCAATTGATGGAACTGATGGGAAGTTAGGGCGTGGATTCATGTCAGCTGACAAATTGGAAGAAATTGACATTGGAGATGGTGACAAGCCAAGGCCGACATTTATCAGTGCTAACTTGGATTCAAGTTTCAGAAAAGAGTTGATCAAGCTATTGAAAGAATATAAAGATTGCTCGCTTGGGATTATTCGGAGATGCCTGGTTTGGATCATTCCATTGTTGAGCATCAGTTGCCAATTAAGCCTGGTTTTAAACCTTATAAGCAACCTCCCCGAAAAATCTACAAGGATGAAGTATTGGCCGACGTGAAAAAAGAAGTTGAAAGATTGATCGATGCAAATTTCATTCGGCCATGCAGATATGCGGAGTGGATCTCTAACATCGTCTCTGTTTACAAGAAAATTGGGAAGATGAGGATTTGCATAGACTTTAGAGATTTAAACAGAGCTACTCCCATGGATGGATATCCAATGCCTGTTGCTGATTTGTTGGTTGATGACGCTGCTGGACATAAAGTTATTAGTTTCATGGATGGCAATGCAGAGGTACAATCAAATTTTTATGGTAATAGAAGATATATCAAAGACGACCTTCGATGTCCCTGGACATATAGGCCTTTTTGAGTGGATTGTCATGACATTTGGGTTGAAAAATGCCGGTGCAACTTATCAAAGAGCCATGAACTATATCTTTCATGAGTTGATCGGCAAAATTGTTGAGATATACATTGATGATGTCGTGATCAAATCTTTGAATCATGAATCACACTTGGATGATGTGAGAAAAACTCTAGAGTGCACCCGAAAGCATGGGTTGAAGATGAACCCAAACAAGTGTGCCTTTGGAGTTTCAGCTGGAGAATTCTTGGGGTTTTTGGTGCATGAAGGAGGAATAGAAGTTGGCAAGAAAAGCATGAAAGCTATCGATGAAGTTGTTCCTCCAACTAATCTCAAGGAGTAGCAATCACTACTTGGCAAGATCAATTTTGTGAGGAGATTCATTTCAAATTTGTCACAAAAGGTTTTGCCTTTTTCTCCGCTGTTGAGGATCAAGAAAGATCAGAAGTTTGTATGGGGTTGACGAACAACAAAAGGCTTTCGATGAGATCAAACAGTACATGAAGGAACCACCAGTGTTGGTGCCTCCACAGTTGAACAAGCCTTTCAAGTTGTACGTGGCGGCCGATACCCAAACTATTGGATCGTCCCTTATACAAGAAGTTGAAGGAATGGAACGGATAGTAGCATACCTTAGCCGAAAATTACTTGATCCTGAGACCAGGTATTCGGCTGCGGAGAAGCTTTGCTTGTGTGTTTATTACTCATGCACAAAGTTTTGGCACTATTTGTTGAATGCCGAATGCGTTGTATAACATGTGTTTGATGTAATTAAACACATGTTATCTAAGCCAATTTTGAATGGAAGGATTGGCAAATGGATTTTGGCTCTATCTGAGTTTGAGCTGAAGTTTGAATCGGCAAAAGCTATTAAAGGTCAGATTATTACTGATTTCATTACTGAACATCGTGATCCATCAATTGATTTGCTTGAAATTACTCCTTGGGCTTTATTCTTTGATGGATCCTCATGTGGCAAAGGTGGTGGAGTAGGAATTTTATTAATTTCACCTAGAGGTGAGATGTTTGAGTTTGCTATCCCTATTCAGCCTACTGACACCAATAATCAAGCTGAATATGAGGCACTGCTTAGAGGGCTTCAATATTTGAAAGAAGCAAAGGCTATTTCAGTTGAAATTTATGGAGATTCAGAGCTAGTTATAAAACAGTTGAATGATCAATATGAATGTAGAAGTGATATCCTGAGGAATTACTATGAAGAGTGCAAGGAAATCTTGAGAAGTTTTCAGTTAGTAATTCTACAACATATTCCTAGAGAACACAATGAAGAGGCAAACAGGTTGGCTCAAAGTGCTTCGGGTTATAGAGAAAACCAAGAGGTGTTTGCCACGGAGGTGTGTGCTTTCGGGGGTGATCTAGCAGAGGACGATTGGAGAAAAGAGATTGTTGATTATCTGGAAAATCCATCCCGAAAGGTTTTGTTGACGCAAAATCTGCACCCTACGTCAAGCACACAGCAAGCCAAACAAGCTAGCTTCACACGCGAACAGATTCCAAGACGTGCCAGTCAATTTTTCCTGAAAATTAACAAAAGACAAAGTAGTTAAATTCCAAAGCTTGGAACTTGCTACGGTGGTACCGTATAGTTCCATATTTACGGCTAGAAAGCCATGTGAGATGACATACGCCTACAAGAAGCTATCACAAAGCAAACTAGAAACCATTCGGGAGCTTCAAAGCGTAAAGCAGAACATAGCCGAACAGATGACGCAAGCATGACGAAAGATCGGTCTTTATTTGAACAAAATTGCACGTGCACAAAGCCATGACCGATCCTCGAGGGTAAACAACAATAAACAATAAATAAAGTAAAGCATGATCATAAATATGTAATAAACAAGCATGCATAGGCCCAAAGCGCTAGTCTACTGCATGTCTAGGTACTTTAAAACCCGTCAAGCATGATGCCAAACAAGTTTATCCACCGCATGATACAACTTGTTTGAAAATCACGCCACTAACCACAAATAGATCTATCCACCGCATGATACAATCTAAATATGGAAAGCTAAAAGCATACAAAGGATTAAAACATAAGTTATAAGCACGTTTTACTCGTGAAAGCATAACCGAATACGGCCGAACAAACCGAATCGGGGTCCATGGAGAAGGAACAAACATTGCCAAAGACGATAAATCTATCAGATTGAATTAAAGATCTAATCCACCGGATGATCAGCTCTAAAACAACCCAAAAACCTGCATCTACCGCATGATACCTGGTTCTGTCAAGATTTACACAAAATTAACAAGCTTGAACCCGCAACATGTAACAATCTAGATTGGTTCGGTTTCGACTATTTGGGAAACATGTGATCCACGTGCCTTTTTGAGGCGAGATATGACCGTGCGACGCAAAGATCACCAAACAAGATAAAGCCGATCCAAATCAATCTAAATTGGGCAAAAGAGTGTTACATGAATTTAAACATAAAGTAAAAACTCAAAGCAACACGAGGTAACTTAATGAATCTATTAGATCTTGCCAAAATCTAATAGAGCCGATAACTAGCTCCAAGCTAGATCTTAGCCCACGGCATGGCTCATGACCTAACAAGAAACCCTCTTGAACCAAGCTTAAATCTACCGCATGATACTAAGCATGGAAACAAGACTACTGTATCACGATCTAAATCCACCGCATGATACTAGACATGATACAAGGTTGCCGGTACTTACGGAGGTCGATGGATCGATGAATCCTCTCAAAGAACTCGACGACACGACTAAAGGACTCAAGAGTTTGGCGTAAAGCCGGTTTGTTATGAGAATTTTGGAATACCATTACATACAGCCAGGGTTCATCTTTATACCCTGTCGTAGCATGACTCCTGGAGGACTACGCGTACAATATTTGATACCTAATTTATCGCCCAAACGCGAATGCTTATCCATCCATTCGTCCCTTCCGCTCGGGCCACGTCATCTCGCAATCCCGCAAAATCAGCGCAAACAGTCCCTTTGCCGAACGGAAGCAAATTGCTGACCGCAAGCGCCTCTGCCGAATCTTTTAAAGAAACCTTCCTTCTCTCGGACGGATTTTTCCACCAAGCTGGGCCCACAAATCAGACTCCTTCCTGTACCAAATTTTGGTGTTAACATATGCCTCTTCAATTACAGGATAAAAGTGATTTTATTCCGAAATTGACTCCAATTGCCAACGTCTTCAAATTGAATCTGTTCAACACCTATTCTCTCTCTTCGCAATCCATCGGAGCCTCCGTCCAGATCCAAACCCTAGGTCATCTTTCTCCAAAGCTCGAATCCTCAATGGCGGGCCAAAATCAAGCTGCTCAGGTAAATTTCATCTCTATAAGCTTCATTCGGCATTATCTTTTCGATTTTTACCTCAAATTTCTCCCCCGCCTTTTCTCAACAGGAGCTTTCCACCGAGCTTTTGATTCGCACTGAGGTCAATTCGATATCCTATTTCCTCGGTCCTGTGGGAATTTCTGATCCCCGCGAGTTTATTGCAGCTGAATCCCAAAGAATCCCTTTCAAAGCGGCTTTATCTAGGCCTTCCCTGTGGCAAGACGCCTTCAAGAACTGGCCTTTGCCCCCCAATTATGGGCTGGAGAAATTGGTATAAAAGGGTACTTGCATATAATAGCGCCAAGACCAAGACTTGGGACAGCCTCCGTATTGCTCAATGTCTGGAGCTATTATTGGCCGAGACCCCAAAGAACGAAGACCTTTTGATAGCAGCTTGCCATTTTTGGTCAAACGGCGTCAACACTTTCCTCTTTGGTCATGGTCCAATGTCCCCAACTCTGGCCGATGTATACATGATCACCGGCCTTGATGTTTCAGGATACGTGTACCCCTGGGACTTCAAAGGCTCCACAAGACAAACAGGAGTGAAGTCAGGAAGTGGATACAAATCATATATCCAGAATCACATGAAAGATGGCCCTTTGAGTGAAGTTGAATACAGGGCATTCCTGAACATGTGGCTATGCAGGTTCATTTTCTGCGGTAAAGCTAATGAGCCCACTCTGAATCATATTGCAATGGCTACGTATTTGGCTGCTGGTAAATGTATTCCCCTTGGAAAATACCTCCTGGGTAGTGTGTATCATATGCTTCATCAGACTGTCACCCAAATGCATACTGGCCAGAAGATACTATGTGTCAACGGCCCTTGGTGGTTTGTGCAGATGTGGCTGCAACTGCATATGCACCAGATTGTCAACATTGACCTTAACAACCGGCTTTTCCCTTCATCCAGCTATAATGAAGGGGAAGCTCAAATCACCAGAGGATGCCAAACCCATGGGGAAGCTGCTTCAACTCTCTCCATTAATCAGAATGTCAGCCAGCTTTTCGAGCTCTTCTTGAAGGGCTTCCCTGATCCCCTTTGGCTTCCTTATCTGGATAATGACAATCTAACTCTCCCCTGTGAATTCTCCTTGGAAACCGGCTGACATGATGGAAGGTCTACAGAAATCTTTAATATCTTTATCCATCCATGCCCTTTGCCAGCTGAATTTTGTGGAGGGAGGTTAAATCACATCACTTATGAATATTATCAACCAAATCTGATGGCCCGACAACTTGGATGTGGCCAAATGCCTCCAAGATTATTCCTTCATGAATTCCTCAAACCTAGAGAGGAAATCAAGGACAGCATACAAGCCAGAAGGGTCTTCGAGTATGAATGCAGTCCAACTCTTTACACCTGGCCTTTCACACCCATAACAATAGCTCATCCCACCTTCAACTCTTGGTGGCAAGAATTTCATGACCATATTTTCAGTGAGCCAGTGCACTCATTCTGCTTGGAGCTGATGCCTGATTTTTAGCCAACCTCAGAGGTAACACAATTATCTTTTTCCCCTGATCAGACATACCTTTTACTAACCATGACCTTGATTACCCCCTACAGAATACAGTGCCTGCCCCTCGAGCCAGGACAATTGTTTATAATGCAGTATATCCAATTTCTGCTCTGGGATTTAAATCCCCAACTTTGGCTCGACCGATGGCCGGGTATGCCACAATGGACCCCATTCTCTTCGGCCGCTACCGCCGACAAGAGAAAAGGCCTATCCCTGATAGCACCTCCAGCTGCCAAGAGGAAAAGAACCACCAAGAAGGTTCCTGTTGAGGTAAGATTTCCCCTTTCTTGATCACAAGATTACTCTTATTTCTGACAAATTTCACCTTGTGCAATTTCAGACTAGAACCCAGCAATCATCAGTCTCAGAGCCTGCCAATGCTTCATCTATTGGTATGACCTTTCCCTTCATTATTTTCTTTCTCCAGAGATCATTACTCACACTGGCATTTACCCTTAATCTGGTATTCGCAGAAGAAATACTGGTGAATCACCCTGTGGATACCTCTGTTCCTCAACATACAAGTTCACCAAGAACTGAGCCATCTTCTGCTCAAGTGGAGATCTTATCTTCATCAGTGACCCAATCACCCCCTTCTCAAATAGAAGTGCCAGCTTCACCAAGGATGAACCCCTCAATTCAACCAGAAGCTTCAAGCCCTTTAAGGGTTCAATCTCCTATTGGCCAGGCAGAAACCCCAATCTTTACAGAGGTAAATCCACCTTCTCCTCAGCCAGAAGCTTCAAATCTGCCAGAGACTGCACCAACACCCTTTCAAGCAGAAGCTTCAGCTTTACCAAGAGCTCCTCAGACTCCTCTTCCATCAGTGGCCCAAGAAATCCCCCCTGAACCTGAACAAAACCTTGCCCTAGTTCAGGAAATCAGGCATGAGGTAAGCACATGCACTCAACTCTATTATCTTCTTTTTTCAATGAACCACTCCTGACTCGGCAATGTTCAGGATCAAACTCCATCATCATCATCAAGCCCATTAGTGGTGAATGATCCAGCTGCCGAAACAGGAGAAGGAGGAACTCAAAATCAGGCCTTATCAGAGGAAATCCAGGCAAGGCTCAAAGAAATCTTCGCCTGGCTGCAGAAGGATGCTTGAGACCAAATTACAGATGTTGATTATTTTGAAGGAATGTTTGATCCCATTAGTCAAAAACTCCCTGAAGACATCAAGGCTTCGTTGGAGCCCATCTCTGGTCTGGATATTCATTACGTGGCAATAAGGCGAGCCCTGAAAAGTCAGTCTACCCAACCAGCTGTTGAGCAAAAGAAAGCCAAAGCTGAACAAACTGCGAAGGGAGCACAATCCCAAACTGAAAGCCACAAGGGAATATTGACCAATCTGCAAGCTGCTCGTGAATTGAAAATTGCCAAAAAAGTTGCATTGGAGGCAGAGCTAAAGAATTTATCAGCTGAAATAGAAGCTGATGACAAGAAAATAGCCGAACTTCCTGGACTGATAAAGAAAACCCAAGAGGAAGCATCATCGGCCATAACTGAAGTGAATCAGTGCGAGGCAGAGCTCACCGTCCTGTCCAACACTCAAAAAGATTATCAGGAACAGATGAGGAACATTCATCAGACAATATCAAATGCCTCCAATGTAATTGCAAAATATTTAAACATTTAGCTGTACTGAGCAATGTGTAACCGAATTAACCGTCCCTGTAACATTTGCCTTCTATAAGTTCACTCTCATTTTCTTTGCATGACTTCGATTGCAACTCTGAACAATCCATTCGGTAACTAGTAGTTAAATAGTGCCACACCCGAACGGCACCCCAACTGCAACTCAGCCGAGCCACTCAACCGAATACGACTCAGCTTTGAATCCCAAACGACCCGACGGCGAATCAGTCAAGGAAACCTCTCCACCTTCCAAGTTTTTCGGGATACACGCCACGATCTGAGGCCACGATCTTTTTCACCAGTCCTATAAATAAAACCGTAGGTGCCCCCAGCTCTTTACCAAGCCTTTAGCCTCTAAATCTTTGCCAACCTCAAGCTTTCTTTTCCAAATCACCAGCGCAGCCCCAAGAACCATGGTGGGCAACAACAACAGGCGCCACGCCGCCGACGAGGCGGAAGGGAGCCGCGCCAGCGCGCGTCGGAGGCAATGATCGCCAACTTTCTCCATGACTTGTCCTAGATTTTTCCTCTATTTCTGACGATCCTCTCTGTTTCAGGCTCATTCAATGGAGCCCGTCCTCTGCACCGGCCAATCAACCTCTGCCGGACGACTCCTCGGAGTCAGACCACTACTCCCCCGTGCCCTACGGGGAACTTGACGCCCTCCGCTTCAAGGCGGAACTTGAGGTGGCCCAGCGTGAGCTGGAAGACGTCTCCAAGAAGGCTGACATCACCGAACCGGAGTGGGGAGGACCGGCGCAAGCGCTTGCCGGCAACCATCGACGTAGATGCCCCTTAAATTGCTACCAAATCCAATCTGGCTTTTGAATCTAATCACCATGACCTTGCACTCTGCAGCCCGCGACGCCGAGCTCGACCAGCTGAAAATGCAGGTGGAGCAATTGGCTGACAAGGTGAACGCTCGTGGAGACACGCCGGCGGAGCGCCTTGCCACGGTGGAAAACCGCGTGGACGAGGTGGCTACTCACGGCATCCGCCTGGGTACCACTTTGGGCTTGGCCGCCATGGCGACGCACACCGGCGTCGACTACTCCATCCAGCCACGCGGCTTCCAGGGCGGCGCACCAGAGGACATCGACGAGATCGAGGTCATTCTGGAGCGTCTTGATGGCCACGGCGACGCCATCGCCGAACTCACTCATCCCCAGTCTGTGCTAAACAGGCTTTTCGATTAGTTTGTACTAGGGATGTTTGATCTTCGGCAATAAAATAAAGAATTTTCAATTTCCATGCGTGTATTGTGATGATTCCTCCGTGTTTGCAACTGCGAGCCTTATTTTTCTTAAACGCATTCGGGAATTTTGCCTGAGCCGAATACGTGAAGATAGATGCCCCTTGGCGCAAAACCCGCAGAGAATCCTCAATTCGGGAATCCATAAGCACTGTTCAATGAAAACCCTTCGCATTCGGGAGGAAAACCCTGCCGCTTGGTATTCCAATAACGCACGCCAACTAGTCATCACTCCCAATGCACTCTCTCGGTCAATAAAATAGCTCGCCGGGATGCCCCCGCAAATTCACTCGCACACTCATCCATCACTTCACATCTTCTCCCCTCGCTCTAGAAGAGAAAACCCCAAGGCCATGGACAAAGGCAAGCAACCCACCAAGGAGGACAAGACCCCAAAGAAGCGCACCATTCGAGAGTGAGTTTTCCTTTAACTTGCTTCTTGCTTTCGTGTGTGATCTCGTGCTATACCCCCTCTTTGTTTTCTTTAGCCTTGATCTCGCTTCCCGAAGAAATCTTTGGGACCGAAGAAACGCTCGAATACATCTCCTCCGACTCCTCCCTCGAAGCGAGGACGCCACGCCGAGCGAGAGGATCAACCACCGCTACGCCGCCGCGTTCGGCATCCGGAGCATGACCTCGGGACATCACCGCTCGCCGCCGGTGCCGAACGCGAACGTCGCATGGCTTTGGAGGCGTTGGTAGGAGGTAAACATTCCCATCTTCATCTTGACTCCATGCTTGCACCGGATCTCTCGTCTCTAACAATCGTTCTTCTCGTCTCGGATGTTTCCGACAGTACAAGAACCCGAAAGCGGCTTGGGACAACCTTGATGGAGGTAGCAAGCCATGGTCATCCCCAAAGCTTCCAAGTTGTCGTCACGGTGGTCCCGGAACAACCGAAGAGGGGGGAGCCGAAGAAGCAAAGAAAAAAGGATTGAAGCATACTTTCGCTTCTTACGCCGTGCCTTCGCTTCCCACCCCTTCGTAATCCCGAGCAACGCGGGTTGTTAGATATAAACCCGCAAGAAGCATTTGTAATGTAGTTTCGTGCTAAGGGCAATGTCGGGGACCGCCCCTAGGGGTCCCCATAAACAATGGGGGAACCCCCACTTAAATCCCTCGCATCAAAACATGCTAAGCCTAACCATGCAGAAACTAATCGTGCGAGACATGGCCTATGTGGCAGACTCGGAGGCCCACCAAGACGGCCCGTCTAGAAGACCCCTCGAGCGAGCTCCGCCTCGCTCGAGGACACGCTCCTCCTCGAGCGGGCTCCACCCCGTTCGAGGGGCGACCCTTCCGTCGAGCGGTCCCGCCCGCTCGAGGGCTCGCTCCCCCTCGAGCGAGTCCCGTCTCGCTCGAGGGTCCGCCCCGCCCTCGGCCGTGGCCCGCCACGCTCACGGGCGCGCCGCACGCGTGCGCCGGCCCCGTACTTGGGCATTTAACGCCCGACGCCGCAGACGGCGCCATCATGCGCCCGGGCTCACGCCCCGGTGCCGCCGCACCAACTCCCCGAGGGAGGAGCCCATCCCCGCCACTGTGGGATGGACTATGCGGTACGGCCGGTGTCAATCCCGTGACACCGCGCGCCCACCACCGTACGACTAACGCGCCCGACCCTCGAAAGAGGGCCGGCACACCCTCGATTCACTTTCACGTGACCCCGCAGTTAGGTGAGTAGCGCTAGGCCGGTGGATGGCCATCCCGGCCACCGTACCCGCGCGGCCGCCGTACCCACGCGTGCGGGCGCACGGCCGACTCCTCGGGCGCACGCCCGCACCGCAGCAACCACTCCACTACCGCGGAGCTCATTGGGAAAGAACGCCGTTCGCCCGCTCCCCGTACCCCGTACCGCCCATCACCAAGCACCTCCCTCGAAGCCTATCGAGGACGCCATCACCATCTCCGCCGCCTCCTACCCTCGAACCGCCACCGTTCGGGTACGAGGCGGATCATCATGGCCGGATCGCAGCGAAGATCGTCCGGACGGCCGCCCACTCTACGCCGTAGCGCGACGTGCTCCCTCACGTAGCTAGGTAGCGCGGCGTGCGTGTAACCCGCCGCCCCCTTGGCCTATAAAAGGGGGAGGCGAGCCCCCGGGGGGGGGGGGGGGGGGGGGGGACGAATTCGAGGAACACAACACACCGTGCACTCACTCTCTTATTCTCCCACAACATCTCCGCCCACTCTCCCAGGGACTTGGAAGCCACGCTTCCTCTCCCACCTTGCTTGTACTTGCCCCACTACGTGCACCCCCGGTGCCGAGCAATACAAAGTGCCACGAGCACGCCCCTCGCCGGACGTACGGCCCCCTCGGCCGGAACCAGATAAAACCTTGTGTCATTTGTTGCTTAGCATCGACCATTGAGGGATAGACCTAGGCGCTATCTACCGGTTAGTGTCGGGACCATATTCCGCACCGACGTTGGCGCCCACCGTGCGGCAAACGAGCGCTTAAGGTCATTTCGTCAACTCCCTCCATGGTGATTCGCACCGAGTACCGTGCTACGCGCTACAACATGGGTAGCTCGGACCCTCTCCCGGCCGGGTTCGAGATCCGCTTCGAGACTTGAACTTCCGGGCCACGGGGAACGGCTATCTCATGCGCCTCACCAATCGTGAGGAGCCGCGCGCGCGCGAGGCCGCGAGGCCGGTCCGGCTCCGGTCTCCGCCGCACGCACGACACCGGCGCAGCGCCCGCAGCACGGATGCCGCGGGTCCGTTGACGCCGCGACGCCGTCGTCGCTCCGGCTACGCTCACGCTGGGCGCGGTCCGAGCGGCGGCAAGCCGAGCGCGCCGCCGCCCAACGCGTGCGCCCACCATCACAACGGCCGCCACCGCCCCGACGAGACCGCGTGCGGTCTCGAGACCGCGCATCCCCATCGGGCCGCGTGGCGCCACGACGGCCCATAACGCCAACGTGAACATGACGATGCGCCGGTTCCACCTCGGCCGCCACGTCTTCGTCGCCGTGGATCCCGCACCTCGGCCAGCCAGACGAGTCGTCCCCGGGCTCCGTCGACACGATGCCACCCGCCAACCGACACGGTACGCGGAGTGGGGACTTCTCCGCATGCCGCACCCGGGGCCGCGTTCGGGCGCTTCCTCGACGCCACGGACCATCGGTTTGGTCGCTCCGACGACCTCCCGCACGCGGGAGCTACGACCCCACGCGGGAGTGTTGCGCCGTCATCACCAACGACCCGCCCAACGCCGCCGGTGCGGCGGCGCCGGGAGACGGGGAAGTCACGCCCGCCCCGGGGATCGCCACGCGCCCGGCCGCGGGCCGAGCGCTCCCCGCCGGGGCCGACGTCGACGCACACTGCCCGGCCCAAGCCCGCGAGCTTGAGGCCAAGCCGGCGGAGGAGTACGGACAAGCACGGCCGCTCCGCGCCTCGATGGCGGGGGGAGGCCTCTCGCGCGCGGCGAACGCGCGCGGGAGCCGGGCCGACGGAGTCCGTGACCGCCTCAACCCCGTCCCCAACGTCGACAATGCGGATACTCCGCCACGGGCGAGCCAAAAGCTCATCGCCGCCGCGACGTTGCTACGCGCCATGCCGGCACCATCGACCCCCGAGGCTCGAGACATGCACCGCGAGGTGCAGACTCTCCTTGAGCAAGCGGCCGTCCGCCAGGCCGAGAGCTCGCCCTCACGCATCCGCCAACAACGGGGGACGCACGGGGTGATGATCCCGCACCGAGAGGCGAACCCTCGGTGCACGTAGGCCAACCCTGGCCGACCGGGGACGCACGCCGGCCAAGGAACGGCTCCTCGACACGCGCAGGGCGCTGGATGGCGATGCCCGCAACGTCATCAACGCCAGGCGCACCAGCAAGGCGGACGCGCGAGCGGCTAGAGGCTACCACCCTCGAAGGGGTGGACGCTACGACAGCGGTGAGGATCGCTCCCCGACACCGGAGCCCCCGGGCACCCGTGTGTTCAGCCGGGAGATCCGCACAGCAGCGTTCCCCCAGCGCTTCCGTCAGCCCTCGACGATCGTCAAATACAACGGGGAGACGGACCCTCGTGTCTGGCTCAACGACTACCGCCTAGCTTGTCAGCTGGGCGGGGCCACCAACGACGAAGTAATCATCCGCAACTTGCCCCCGCATTTGGGCGACGCCGCCGGGACATGGCTCGAGCACCCCGCCCGCCGCCCGGATCCATAGCCGGGACGATCTAGTCCACACCTTCGTGGGCAACTTCCGGGGCACGTACGTACGCCACCGGGAACTCTCGGGATCCGCGCTCCGCACGCGGGAGCCGGCGAATCGCTGCGGGACTTCATACGGCGCTTCTCCAAGCGCTGCACAGAGCTCCCCAGCGTGGCACAATCCGAGATCGTGCACGCGTTCCTCGAGGGCACCACGTGCCGGGACCTTGTGCGCGAGCTAGGACGCAGCCCCGCCCACGGACTCGAACGAGCTGTTCGACATTGCCACCGGCTTCGCCTCGGAGAGGAGGCCGTGGGGGCAATCTTCGACGGCAAGAAGGGCAAGCGCTCCGAGGACACGCCCGCGGAGGGCGGCGGGTCCAAGGAGCCGCGCCACAACGACAAGCGGGGCAAGAAGGGGGAAGAAGCCGCGCCGCGAGGCGCGCGAGCAGGGGCGCAACGGCGGCAACGCCGAGGCCCTCGCGGTCGACCCGGCCCGACGGGGCCCTCGACCGGCTCCTCGAGGCCCGGGGGTGTTCGACGACATGATGAAGAAGCCATGCCCCTACCACAAGACCCCCGTAAACCACACTCTTGAGCAAGGCGACATGCTCAAGAAGTTCTATGGCCGTGCCGCCGCGAAGGAGGCGAGAGGCCAAGAAGGATGGGGGCGATGGCGACGCGGGTGGTTTCCCCGCCGTCGAAAATGTGTTCCTCATCTTTGGGGGACCTACCGTCGACATGTCGACCCGCAACGCAAGAAGGAGCGGCACGAAGTCCTCGCCGCAGAGAGGGCACCTCCGGCCTTTCTCAATCGGTCGAAGGATGCCATCACCTTTAGCCGGGATGATCACCCAAATCGCATCCCGAACCCGGCCGCACCCACCGGTGGTTGATCCCATCATTGGGAACGCCCGGTTTTCGAAGGTCCTTATGGACGGAGGCGTAGCCTCAATATCCTCTTCGCGCATACATTGCGCCCGATGGGGATTGGGCCTGGACCGGCCGCGGCCCAGCACGAAGCCATTTCACCGCATCGCGCCGGCAAGCGTGTTCGGCCCCTCGGGCGCATCGATCCGCCCGTCCGGTTTGGGACCCCCAAGAATTTCCGCAAGGAAACCCTCACCTTCGAGGTGGTGGGATTCAAAGGGGCCTACCATGCCATCCTTGGGCGACCATGCTATGCCAAGTTCATGGCGGTCCCCAACTACACGTACCCGAAGATGAAGATGCCGAGTCCAAACGGCGTCATCACCGTCGGGTCATCGATCGAGCATGCATTCGACTGCGATGTCGAGTGCGTGGAACATGCAGAGGCACTAGCGCTGGATGAAGCGCTGGTGAACACACTGGAGAAGATGGTCAACGACGACCTCAGCTCCGCCACCAAACGCATCGGCACCTTCGAGGCCGCCGAGCAAACCAAAGGGGTCCCTCTCGACCCGTCGGCCCCCGAGGGCAAGGCGTTGAGGGTCAGCTCGACCCTCGATCCTAAATAGGAAGCAGTGCTCGTCGACTTCCTCCGCGCCAACGCCGACGTCTTCGCGTGGAGCCCCTCGGACATGCCGAGGGCATCCCGAGGGAGGTCGCCGAGCACTCCCTTGATATCCCGCCCAACGCTCGCGTCGTGCGGCGAGCGGCCGCGCCGCTTCGACGAGGAGCGGCGACGGCGATCGGAGCGGAGCCGCGGAAGCTCCTCGAGGCCGGGTTCATCAAGGAAGTGTTTCACCCTACGTGGCTAGCTAATCCCGTGCTTGTAAAAAAAGAAAAATGGGAAGTGGAGGATGTGCATAGACTACACTAGTCTCAATAAAGCGTGTCCAAAAGTTCCCTTTCCTTTGCCACGTATAGATCAAATCATTGATTCTACGGCGGGTGTGAACCGCTCGTTTCCTCGATGCCTACTCGGGATATCACCAAATAAAAATGAAGGAGTCCGACCAGCTCGCGACTTCGTTCATCACACCGTTCGGGACGTTCGTTACGTCACGATGCCTTTTGGCCTCGAAACGCGGGCGCAACATATCGGCGCGCATGCAAGCACGTTTTTTGGGGACCATATCGGGCGGACGGTCGAGGCTTACGTGGACGACATTGTCGTCAAGACCAGGAAGGCGGACGACCTGGTTAGCGATCTTGGCATCGCGTTCAGCTGCCTACGGGCAAACGGGGTCAAGCTAAACCCTGAAAAATGTGTCTTTGGAGTGCCGCGGGGCATGCTCCTAGGGTACATCGTCTCCCAGCGGGGAATCGAGGCCAACCCTGAAAAGGTCGCGGCCCTCGAGTGAATGGGTCCAATTCAGGACCTCAAAGGGGTGCAGAAGGTGTTGGGGTGCCTCGCCGCCTTAAGCCGCTTCGTCTCGAGGCTCGGTGAGAAGGGCCTGCCCCTCTACCGCCGCTCAAGAAGCACGAGCGCTTCTCTTGGACCGCCGAGGCCCGGAAGCGCTCGACAAGCCGAAGGCGTCTCCGACGCACGCCCCAATCCTTACGCCGCCGCGAGACGGCGAACCCCTCCGGCTCTACGTGGCCGCAACCACCCGGTGGTCGGCGCCGTGGTCGTCGTGGAGCGCACGGAGGAAGGGCATGCCTTGCCCGTGCGAGAGGCCGGTCTACTACATCGGCGAAGTCCCTGTCGGACACGAAGACGCGATACCCCCGTGTCCGGAAAGGCCGTTATACGCGGTAGTCCTCGCGCGGCGCAAGCTCCGCCACTACTTCGAGGCCCACCCCGTTACGGTGGTCTCCTCCTTCCCGCTAGGAGAGATCATTCGCAACCCCGACGCGGCAGCGGAATTGCCAAGTGGTCCGTGGAGTTGATAGGCGAGACGCTCGCCTACGCTCCGCACAAGGCCATCAAATCGCAAATCTTAGCCGATTTCGTCGCCGAGTGGACGGACACACCGCCGCCCCCTCGGATTCAAGCGAGGCCGGACCCCGTTCTTCGACGGCTCGGTGATGAAGACGGGGAGCGGGCGCGGGCCCGCTCTTCGTGTCACCCCTCGGGGAACACATGCGCTACGCAAGTGCGCCTCCACTTCCCCGCATCCAACAATATGGCGGAATACGAGGCCCTTCTCTCGCGGCCTCAAAATCGCCATTGAATTGGGCATCAAGCGCCTCGACGTGCGAGGGGATTCGCGGCTCGTGATCGATCAAGTCATGAAGAACGCGAGCTGCCACGACGACAAGATGGAGGCCTACTGTAAAGCCGTGCGGGCCCTCGAAGACAAGTTCTACGGCATCGAGCTTAATCATGTACCCCGCCGGTACAACGAGGAAGCGGATGAACTTGCCAAGATCGCGTCCAGGCGGATCACCGTTCCCCCGAACGTTTTCGCGCGCGACATCGCGCAGCCCTCGGTCACCTTCGAGCCCTACCCCTCGAGCGACGGCGGACCCTCGGGGGCTCCCTCGAACCCAGCGGGTGCGGAACCCATGGAAGAGGACCCCTCGAACGAGGCGTACGTGCTCTCCCTTCTCGAGGGGTACGGCTCCCACGAGGCTGTCGCGATGGACATCGAACCGGCTCCCGTCCAGGCGGACCGGCGGGGAGAAGTACATCGCCCGGATTGCTCGAGGGGAACTCCCCGAAGACCGGGCCGCGGCCGGTGCGCATCGCCGGGATGGCCAAGTCATTCACCCTCGTCGACGGCGAGCCGTACAAGCGCGCCGCGTCGGGCATCCTCCGGCCGATGTATACCCATCCCCGAGGGGCGCGAGCTCCTACGGGACATCCACGCGGGAATCCGTGGCCACCACGCCGCGCCATGCACCCTCGTTGGCAACGCGTTCCGCCGAGGGCTTCTCCGGCCTACCGCGGTCACGGATGCCGGTGAAATTGTGCGCACCGCGAAGGTTGCCGTTCTACGCCCCGCAAATCCAACTTGCTCCTCGCTCACGCCCGCAAACAATCCCCGTCACATGGCCGTTCGCCGTGTGGGGGTTGGACATCGTCGGGCCCCTACGAAAGGCGCCGGGGGCTTCACCCACCTCGCTTGTCGCGATCGACAAGTTCTCCAAGTGGGTGGAGGTGCGCCCCATCACGAATTTGAAGGCTGAGCAGGCGGTCACGTTCTTCACCGACATCGTCTACCGCTTTGGAGTGCCGAACTCCATCATCACGGACAACGGGTCCCAGTTCACGGGCCGGAAGTTCTTGGAGTTCTGCGACAAGTTCCACATCCGCGTGGATTGGGCAGCTGTGGCACACCCACAGACCAACGGCCAAGTAGAGCGCGCCAACGGCATGATTCTACAGGGCCTCAAACCCCGAATTTTCGACCAGCTCAACAAATCTGGCCGGAAATGGCTCCAAGAACTACCCGGTAGGTCGTGTGGAGCCTAAGGACAACCCCAAGCAGAGCCACCGGGTTCACCCCGTTTTTCCTGGTCCATGGCGCGGAGGCCGTCCTCCCCACGGACCTGGAATATGGGTCGCCCAGGATTCGAGACTACGACGAAGAGGCTAACCAGCGAGCCCGCGAGGACTCACTGGACCAGCTAGACGAAGTACGCCTCGTGGCGTTGATGCACTCCGCAAGGTATCAACAGTCCCTACGACGCTACCAAGCACGCAAGATACGTCGCAGGGATTTCAGCGAAGGGGATCTAGTCCTAAGGCTACGCCAAGACAACCGAGGGCGCCACAAGCTATCGCCCCCATGGGAGGGACCCTACGTCGTAGTGAAAGTGCTCAAGCCGGCACGTACAAGCTGGCCAACGAGGACGGCGAAGAACTCACCAACGCTTGGAACATCCAACAGCTACGTCGCTTCTACCCTTAGCTAGGATTTCCAAGTATTTTCTGTTGTAAAAACGCATGGCCAACGCCCCAGTTGGTGTCACCTATGTAAATACTCCAAGTCTAATAAAAGGGCAACTCGGCTTTCCCCTGAAACCCAAGTTACCCTCGGGGGCTACTGCGGGGGGGCACCCCCCCCCCCAAATGGTCCCATTTTTTCGCGCAAAAAACGTAACAACACGCGCTAAGTTTGTTTCCTACTTCAACCTCGAGCCATGATTCGAACAGGGCGCAGGTGGCACAGCGGAAGGAGCGTGCGAGCCGAGACGACCTACGCCGCGTGGCTATGGCCCATCTCTCTCGCCTCCAACCCCGGCGGGCCCCCCTGCGAAAAACGAACTCCCCTAACTAGAATCTACTCAGGAAGAAGGAGAAACAAAAGGCGTAATAAGCAAACAACTTCATTTACGGCAACTGCTTATGTTCACAAGACGACTTGTTTATTTACAAAAAGGCCACGAGGCCGAGGTCGATACACATGAACAAAAAACGAGGCCTAGCGCCCGGATGCTTTCGGGGCGGGTGGAGCGGCGGCATCGGCGGCGTCCGGGAAGAGGAATTCTTCGAAGGCCTCGGCGAGCGACCCGGCGGCGTCAGCAGCAAGCGCGTCCGCGCGCTCCATGGCCACCTCGTCCTCGACGCCCTCGGGCACGATATAGCCCTCCGCCAGCGCCTCAAGGTTGACCTCGTAGTGGGATCGCACCACTCCGAGGGCCTTCCGGACGCCCAAGTGCAACGCCCGCCGCATCCGCTCCGTGACGTGGCCGCCGAGGGCGCGCGGGCGGCCGGCCGCCGAGCCGCCGGCCCGGGCCTCGCCTTCCTCGACGACGCGGCAAGTCTCGAGGGCCGCGTCACGCGGCCTCTGCGGCTCTGCTCGGAGGAGTTGTAGGAAGCTCCGCAGGGCCTCGGCCCGCCCCGGCGAGCGTGCCCCAAGGGCCGTGCGCAAGCACGGAACCAACGAGACGACGGGGGAGATCGAAAGGGAGAAGCGAACCCTCTAAAGCAAAAAACCAACAAACAGAGTCGAAAAGTCTCACCCTCGACTTGCTTCCTCTCCAGATCGAGGTCGCGGCGCGCGGACTCGAGTGCCAGCTCGAGACGCTGGACGGCCTCGCCTTGCTCGCGGAGGGCCAGCTCCTGGCTGGCGTTGTTGATGCTGAGCGTGAGCGCTTCATCCTCAACCTTGGAGAATGCGGCGTTCCGCTCCTCCAGCGACTTCTCCGCCGCTTCGCGAGCAACGCGCTCCCGCTCCAGCGCCGTTCGGGCGTCGCCGAGGGCGCACTGCTCTTGCCGGAGCCGCCCCTCGGCCCCCGGCGGGCGACGCGCTCCGCCGGAGCCGCTCCTCGCCGACGACGAGGGCCGCGGCCTTGGCGTCGAGGGCGGCCTTCGGGTCATCGGCCTCCTTGGCGCGGCGCTCCCGGCCGCGCGCCCGCTCCTCGGCCCGGCGGCCGCCGCGCCGCGCCCCCTCGAGCGACGTGCGGAGCTCCCGGGTCTCGGCGCGAGCGGTGGCCACCTCCGCCTCCCGGTTGGCGGCCAGCGTCCGCGTCTTGTCCAGGTCCTCGCGCGCGTTCCACAGCGCCTCGTCGCGATCGACGAGGGCCGCGCGGATCCGCTCGAGACTCGAGTGACGCGCCGTGTCCTGCCTCGAGCTCTCAGGAAGCACGTCGCACCACGCCATCGCCCGGTACACCAGCCAGCTGTCTGGCGTCCTGAGAGCATCCGCAAGCGCGTCGAAAGCGCTGCATCGCTCCCGGAGCTGGCGGGCCTCGGCGTTCACCTGGTCGAACGCGTCGTACTTCTCATGGGCGCGGCGCTCGAGCTCCTGGCATACACACATCGAATCTCGTAAGTGCCAAGGCTTGAATGCGGCACACGAAAACGAAAAAGGAAGAGAGACGAGCAACCGCGGCTCACCTGGAAGACGAGCCAGGCCGGGCCGCCGTGGACCTGCAGCGCCTCGTTCAACGCACGGTTGAGCGTGGCGCCGTGGTTCCGGAGCTCGCCCCAGAGCTCCTGCTCCCCCCTGGCGTCGGCAAACGCAGGGGGATCCTCCACGGCCCCCCCACCTGGGCGGAGCGACCGGCGTGGGAGGACGAGGCCTCGGCATCGTGCCCTCGGCCCCCCACTACCATGCGACCCTCGCGCCGCCTCACGAGGGCCCCCTCCTGGGGGTCGGGGGAGTTCGTGGGCCAGCTAGCCCACTGGTTCCACCCAGGCGGCGGGGAGTCATCCGAGAGCTCCACCACCTCCGCCTGGAGACCGCCGGCGGGGAGGAGGCGGCTCGCTCCGCCTCCGCCGGCGCCCCCACCGCGCCTCCGCGGCCACGGGCGCCCGTAGTGGCGCCGTCGCCGCCACCTCCGGCCGTGCCGCCGCATCGGGGCGGGCGCTCTCGCGAGGTTGCGCCCGCTCCGCCTCCTCCGCCGGGGGCCGCCACCGCGGGCGGCACCTCCACCGTAGCCACCGCCGCGGCCCGCGCCTCCATGGCGACCGGCGCCGGCCGCCCCCGGCGACCTGCGGCGCCGCGCCGCGGCGGCCGATCCGCCGGCCGGGGCCTCGAGGCCCCGGGGCCCGGGCCTTGCGAGCTCGTGCCCGCCGCCGCGCTTGTCCCCGGCGCGACCCCCCTCGACGAACGCCGCCGGTGGGGATCGACGCGTCCGTCCTCGGCACCTTGGCCGGTGCAAGAGGAGGAACGATGGGCACCGCCCGCGCGGACACGAACGGGGGGTTAGAGCATCTAATCACCGGCAAACTAAAACCAAACAAAGGAAGACGGGCTCCTTACCTCGCGGAGGAAAAGGCCCGCTTCCTTTTCCTCGAGGCCTCCGCGGACGAGGGCGCGGCGGCCGGCCGCGCCGCGCGCGGCGCCTCCCGCGACGGCGCCGCCGCACGCGCGGGCACGCCCGCCCCGTGCGCGGGCGCGCCCGGTGCCGCACCCCCCGAAGAAGCCACCGCGCGCGGGCATGCGCGCCCGCGCGCGCGCGCGCGCCGACGCGCCCCCTCGACGACGACGCCGCGCGCGCGGCGCGCTCCCTCGCGCGCGCGAGCACGCTCGACGCGCGCACGCGCGCGCGTCCGCCGCGCGTACCTCCGCGGCACGCGCGGCACCTCCGCGCGCGCGCCGCGCCCCGACGACGAATGTGCGGCGGCGGGCGCCGTGCGCCCGCCCCGTACGAAACCACCCCCCCGACGCCGGCGCGGGTTCCGCGACGGGGGGCGCGAGCGCCACCGTCCGAGGGGCCCTCCCCCTCGGACTCTTCCTCCTCGTCTGCTCCGAGGACGAGGGGCTCCTCGATATCCGGGGAGGAGAGCCCCGGCTCCTCGCGCCGCGGTACTCCGCGGACCGCCCGGCGTGCTCCCTCTTGCGCGCCGCCCGCTCCTGCTGCTCCCGGCCGCGCCGCCCGGCCGAGCGCACGGGAATCGGGGGGTGGGTGGAACGGATTTGGCGATGTTGAACTCCACCGGTGCGCACAAGAGTGACAATGGCGAATCAAGAGACGAAAGCAAAACCAAGAACTAATACGAAATCGGGGAACCCAACTCACCCGCGGGCCGTAGGGAGCATCTCGATGTCCCACGGGGTCCGACCCGCGAGTGGCGGCGTCGGGTGTCGACGGCGCTCCGCGCCGGGTGAGCGCGTATGGCCGCTCCCGGCGGCGTCGGGAGCATCCGCGATCTCGCCACGTCGACGGGGTTGGCCGCCTCGTCATCTCGAAGATGCGAGCGGCCTCTCCATCAACGGCACGATTCGCCGGTCATGAAGGAAGGCGAGGACGCCCATCGCGTTGAGCCCTTCCCTCGCCGGCCGCCGCGGGCGGCGAGGACGGACTCTTGCCGCGCCCGATGTTGGGCCGTAGACACCCCGTAGCCCCGGGGAGGCGGGCCTCTCCTTGAACACCCGCCGGTGTAGGGGGGGGGAAGGCGGGCTCGGCGTTGCGCGGATAAAACCATCCCCGCTCCCGGCCGGCGTTGTTCGTCGTCATGGTGCGGGGGATGTAGAAATCCTTGAGCCGCCCCCGCGAGGCCGGCGACATCCCGCCGGCGCGCACCGCGCGCGGGTCCTCGGCTCCGATGTGGGGGCTGCGTGACGAGCTCCCCGCGGAAAAAGGTGAACCCGAGCTCCCCGGTTGAGCGGGATCCCCGGAGTACCCTTCGCGGACACCCACGAACGTGGCCGCCGCGAGATCACGTTGGGGGCGAAGTTGTGCGGCTCCACCCCGTAGTAGTGGTACATTGCCCGCATGAAGGTACTCGCCGGCGCGTTGAAGCCGCGCTCGTGGTAGCGGAGGAAGCTCACCACGTAGCCCTCGGCGGGTTGGGCTCGAGGTGCGTCGCCGGCGGCACGATCCACTCCGCCGGGCGCCCTTCTTCGTTGGGCGACGGTCGGCCGGCGGCGACCGGCTCGCCAAGCGCGAGCCGGGTCACCGTCGACCTCTCCCGGGCGTACGGCTCCGGGATCCTAATGGGAAGGCGAGGGCGGTGCCATGAGGGGGGACGAGCGAATGCGAAGGCGAAGGACAAGGAAACGAGGAAAAAGCTCTAGCGGCCGAGACCGCGCGGTGGCGAAAGCGAGGCGAAGGCGAAGGGACGGGGGACCGAAAGTGGTAAGGTGCCAAGGTAAAAAACCGCCGTCCACTCCTCCCCGCCGTTTTATGGCGACGGGCGAGTTCTCCGGAGCGGACGCCCCGCCGCATTACTTGCGGGGAATCTTTCCATCGCGTCGACGGGCGGGCCCCACCACGGCCGCGGCGGCTCTAACTCCCTTGCGGGCGGGTCATCATTACGGCGAGGAACGGCCGCGACCGAGGCAAAACCGTCACATCCGCCGCCGCGCCGCCCACTACGCGCGCGCGCGGCCGCGCGGCGCCTAAAAGGCGCGCCCGCGTCGCAAAACCGCGGCCACGACCGCAAGGCAATTAAATGCCCGGCCCCTTGCCAAGCAAGGAGAGCCCTCGAGCGAGGCGAATCCTCGGCTCGAAACGAGGCGACCCTTGATGGGATGACGAGCGTGAGAAGGTCGCCGGGACTGCTCGGTGTAGAGCGGGCAACGCGCGGGCACCCATGCCACGTGAAACCCTCGAGCGGCATGACCCTCGACTCGAAACAATGTCAACCCTCCAAAAGAAGGCACGCGCGTAAGAGGATCGCCCAGGTCACGCTTGAAATAGAGCGGCACCGAAAGCACTCATGCCGCGCCATGCCACCAACCTGCACCTCGAGGGTCGGCACGCCCAGACCCCTCGACGGCCGCAAACGCGAAAAGACGGGGCTGTCCATGCACGGCCCCGCACGGCCTTACTGATCAGAGGTTCGAAGCCTGACCCTCGACGGGTTCGAACAGGCGCCCCAGATCACAGAGTTAGGGACGACGAGGGCACGCGCGTTCGAGCCGTTCCTCGAGCCCGTCGGCTCGAGGGTGCCCCACATGTCGTGTTCGAGAGCCAGCGAGGGCAGCTAGCCGGGGGGATCCCACCGAGGGAGAGCTTCCGCGCCCTCGGTCCCTAGCGAACGGGACCGAGCCCCACCTAGCAAACCCACGCAAGCGCTTCCATGGACGCGTCTCCGGACCGCGCAGCCTACCCTTATCGAACGGGGCATGGGCGTCCACTTGAACCACCCGCTAGCAGCTCGACGAGGAATCCGCGATTCGCGACCCGCTCGATGGGAGTCGTGGAGACCTCACCCTCCGTCCCGCGGAGGGACGGCGAGGGTGCGTTAAAAACAAGTCGTCGGGCTCGACCCGATCGCCTCGAACGGGCCAAGGCTCGGGGGCTTGACGCGCGGCTACACCTCCTTGAAATTGCACCCGCCGGGAGACAGGTGACAGGGGAGCGTGCACCCCCGAAGCCGGCTGAAACATCGCCGATGCCGGTTGGCATATGTGCCACGCCTTTCTGACCAAATTGCTCGCGGTTAACCCCCCCGGGAGAGCCCACACTCTGCGGGGGCTTCGGGCTGGGACCCGCGGGTCCGGCGACGCGGCCCCACGGAAAGCGTTCGCAAACAAGGAGGGAAGAACGTCCTATCAGTAGGTTCCAGCATCTGCGGGAGCCTCAATGGCAAACCCGCAGATGCTCGGGGGCTACTGTCGGGGACCGCCCTAGGGGTCCCCATAAACAATGGGGGAACCCCCACTTAAATCCTTGCATCAAAACATGCTAAGCCTAACCATGCGAGGAAACTAATCGTGCGGGACATGGCCTATGTGGCGAGACTCGGAGGCCCACCAAGACGACCCGTCTAGAAGACCCCTCGAGCGAGGCTCCGCCTCGCTCGAGGACACGCCTCCTCCTCGAGCGGGCTCCACCCCGTTCGAGGGGGCGACCCTTCCCTCGAGCGGTCCCGCCCCGCTCGAGGGCTCGCTCCCCCCTCGAGCGAGTCCCGTCTCGCTCGAGGGTCCGCCCCCGCCCTCGGCGGGGCCCGCCACGCTCACGGGCGCGCCCGCACGCGTGCGCGGCCCCGTACTTGGGCATTTAACGCCCGACGCCGCGAGGACGGCGCCATCATGCGCCATGGGCTCACGCCCGGTGCCGCCGCACCAACTCCCCGGGGAGGAGCCCATCCCCGCCACCGTGGGATGGAGCGTGCGGTACGGCCGGTGTCAGTCCCGTGACACCGCGCGCCCACTACTGTACGACTAACGCGCCCGACCCCTCGAAAGAGGGCCGGGCACACCCTCGATTCACTTTCACGTGACCCCGCGAGGTTAGGTGAGTAGCGCTAGGCCGGTGGATGGCCATCCCGGCCACCGTAACGCGCGGCCGCCGTACCCACGCGTGCAGGCGCACGCCCGACTCCTCAGGCGCACGCCCGGCACCTGCAAAGCAACCACTCCACTACCGCGGAGCTCATTGGGAAAGAACGCCGTTCGCCCCGCTCCCCGTACCCCCGTGCCGGCCATCACCGGCACCTCCCTCGAAGCCTATCGAGAGGGACGCCATCACCATCCGCCGCCTCCTACCCTCGAACCGCCACCGTTCGGGCACGAGGCGCATCATCATGGCCGGATCGCAGCGAAGATCGTCCGGACGGCCGCCCACTCTACGCCGTAGCGCGACGTGCTCCCTCACGTAGCTAGGTAGCGCGGCGTGCGTGTAACCCGCCGCCCCCTTGGCCTATAAAAGGGGGAGGCGAGCCCCCAGCCGCGGGAGGGACGAATTGAGAGGAACACAACACACCGTGCACTCACTCTCTTATTCTCCCACAACATCTCCAGCCACTCTCCCAGGGACTTGGAAGCCACGCTTCCTCTCCCACCTTGCTTGTACTTGCCCCACTACGGGCACCCCCGGTGCCGAGCAATACGGTGCCACGAGCACGCCCTCGTGGACGTACGGCCCCCTCGGCGGGAACCGGGATAAAACCTTGTGTCATTTGTTGCTTAGCATCGACCATTGAGGGATAGACCTAGGCGCTATCTACCGGTTAGTGTCGGGACCATATTCCGCACCGACGGGCAATACATCTGAGTATTGGCCATTTCCCCTGTTTAGGATTTTTTTGCTCTAAAGGCGGCTTCTCTCTTGAACGCCAGCTATTTCTGCGTCAAATGCCTGTAATCCCAATACTTGTGATCAACGATCAATTTCAATACTAGGATAATATTTCTTCAAATATCTTCCGTTTATTGCAGCAGAAAATTCCTCTCCTAGTAAAGTTTTCAGCATGTAAGCATTACCGGGCACGCATCTCACCACCCGAAAAGGTCCCTCCCAGTTTGGGGACCATTTGCCGAATGCACTGTATTTGGTTCCAATCGGCAGTAAAGCTTTCCAAACCAAATCCCCCTCTGCAAATTGCCTGACTTTTACTTTCTTGTTGTAGTATTTAGCAACTCGCAGCTTGTTTTTTTCAATGTTTTCCAGGGCTCTAAGACGAATCATATGCAAGTCTTCTAGCTCGTCCATCATTAAGCCACTGTAATCTTTGGAGCTTAAGTCCTTTTGCAAAACCACTCTCCTAGAATCTGATTGCATTTCCCAAGGTAAAAAGCATGATGTCCATAAACCAATTCGTAAGGAGACGTTTTTGTAGCCCCATGAGGAGCCATTCGGTAAGCCCATAAAGCTTCATTGAGTACCGAATGCCATCTCTTTGGCTTCTGGTCGATCTTCTTTTGTATAAGCTTGATCATGATCTTGTTAGAAGCCTCTGCCTGACCATTAGCTTGGGCATAATAGGGGGAAGAATTAAACAATTTGATCCCCATGCTTTCGGCAATCTCCCTGAACTCCAAGGACACAAACTGGGCTCCTTGATCAGTTGTGATTGTTTGAGGTATTCCAAACCGATAGATGATGTGTTCTTTGACAAACTCAACCATGTTCTCTAATGTTACCTTCTTTAGTGGAATCGCCTCAACCCATTTGGTGAAGTAATCTGTTGCTAAAAGCACAAATTTATGCCCCTTGCTAGATGGTGGGTTAATCTGGCCAATCAAGTCTATACCCCCGGCCCCCGAATGGCCATGGCTTGATAATGGGATTTACTGGCGATGCGGGAACTCTTTGAATATTTCCAAATTTCTGACAGTCTTGACACCCCTTGTAATACTCAAAGCAATCCTCCAATATCGTCGGCCAAAAGCATCCAGCTTGCCTGATAACCCATTTCATACGATAGGCCGATTGATGTGCTCCACATATCCCATCATGCACCTCACTCATCATCTTCTTTGCTTCTTCTGGACCCAGGCATCGCAGCAATACCCCATCTAATGATTTGTAGAATAGACTTCCATCCAGAAGAACAAATTTTATGTCTTTGTACCTGAGCTTCCTAGAGACCTTTCGGGATGGATCTTCCAAATAATCAACGATTTCCTTTCTCCAATCATCCTCTGCAAGATCCATTCCCGGAGCACAAACCTCCATGGCAAACGCTTCTTGATTTTCTCTATAGCCTGAAGCACTTTGAGCCAACCTGTTTGCCTCTTCATTGTGTTCTCTAGGAATATGCTGTAGAATTACCAATTGAAAACTCTTTAAGATCTCTCTGCATTCCTCGTAGTAATTCCTCAGGGCATCACTTTTGCACTCATATTGGCCGTTCAATTGTTTTATAACCAACTCTGAATCTCCATAAACCTCAACCGAAACGTACCCCCGTCTTCTCTTAAATATTGAAGCCCTTGAAGCAATGCCTCGTACTCGGCTTGATTATTTGTAACGTTGGGTGGATAGGGATAGAAAACTCAAACATCTCTCCCTTGGGTGAAATTAATAGAATCCCTACTCCCCCATCTTTACCACATGATGATCCATCAAAGAACAAAGCCCAAGGAGTAATTTCAAGCAAATCAATCGATGGATCACGATGCTCGGTTATAAAATCGGCAATAATCTGACCTTTTATAGCTTTTGCCGATTCGAACTTCAACTCAAACTCAGATAAAGCTAAGATCCACTTGCCAATCTTGCCATTCAAAATTGGCATAGATAACATATGTTTTATTACATCAAACTTGGAGTATACAACGCATTCGGCATTCAACAAGTAGTGCCGAAATTTTGTACACGAGTAGTACACATATAGGCACAGCTTCTCTGCAGCCGAATACCTGGTCTCTGGATCAAGTAATTTTCGGCTAAGGTACGCTACTACCCGCTCCTTTCCTTCAAACTCTTGAATAAGGGTCGATCCAATGGTTTGGGTATCGGCCGCCACATACAACTTGAAATGCTTATTCAAATGTGGAGGCACCAGTACTGGTGGTTCCTTCATGTACCGCTTTATTTCATCAAAAGCCTTTTGTTGTTCGTCACCCCATATGAACTTCTGATCCTTCTTGAGCTTCAACAATGGAGAAAAGGGCAAAACCTTTTGCGACAGATTTGAAATGAACCTTCTCACAAAATTGATCTTGCCAAGCAGTGATTGCAATTCCTTGAGATTGGTTGGAGGGACAACTTCATCGATAGCTTTCATGCTTTTCTTGCCAACTTCAATCCCCCCTTCGTGTACCAGGAATCCCAAGAATTCTCCAGCTGATACTCCAAAAGCACATTTGTTTGGATTCATCTTCAAACCATGCTTTCGGGTGCATTCCAAAGTTCTCTTCACGTCCTCCAAGTGTGAGTCATGATTCAAAGATTTGATCATGACATCATCGTGTAAATTTCAACAATTTTGCCGATCAACTCGTGAAAGATATAATTCATGGCTCGTTGATAAGTTGCACCGGCATTTTTCAACCCAAATGTCATGACTATCCACTCAAACAAGCCTATATGACCAGGACATCTGAAGGCTGTCTTCGATATATCTTCTATTGCCATGAAAATTTGGTTGTACCCTGCATTACCATCCATGAAACTGATAACTTTATGTCCAGCAGCAGCATCAACCAACAAATCGGCAACAGGCATTGGGTACCCATCCATAGGAGTAGCTCTGTTTAAGTCCCTGAAATCTATGCAAACCCTCATCTTTCCATTTTTCTTGTAGAGAGGGACGATATTAGAGATCCACTCTGCATACCTACATGGCCGAATGAAGTTTGCATCAAGTAATCTTTCAACTTCTTTCTTCACATCGGCCAATACTTCATCTTTGTAGATTTTCCGGGGAGGTTGCTTATAAGGTTTAAAACCAGGCTTGATCGGCAACTGATGCTCAACAATGGAACGATCTAAACCAGGCATCTCTGAATAATCCCAAGCAAAGCAATCTTTATAATCTTTTAACAGCTTAATCAATTCCTCTCTGAAACTTGACTCCAAGTTAGCACTGATAAATGTCGGTCTTGGCTTGTCACCATTTCCAATATCAACTTCCTCCAATTTGTCAGCCGACATGAATCCTCGCCCCAACTTGCCATCAGTTCCATCAACTGGATTGTCCATTAAAAATTACTATAAGAGCGGACTGCTTGAATCGGTTGTTGATCACTGCTGACAGGCTCAACAGGACCTTCACCCCAGTCTTTCCCTGAGAAACAATCGATGCCTTGATATTCCCAGAAAGCTGGTTCTACGTTTGCAACGCTCACTGAATCATCTGCTTGGACCACGTCAATATCGTCATCTACCCATTGAATGAGTTGTTGATGCATGGTAGATGGGATGCAGCAGTTGGCGTGGATCCAGTCCCGCCCAAGCAGCAAGCTATCCTTTGCCTTCGATGACAAAGAAGGTCGTGAGCAATGTCTTGGACCCAATCATTAAGTCCACGTGCACGCACCCTTTGGTATTTGAAGGATTCTCAGTGAAATCGTTCAGAATTCTGCTCGTCGGCGTCAAATCTCCGGGGCCCATGCCAAGCTTCTTGAAGGTAGTGTATGGCATCACGTTGACTGCTGCCCCGCTGTCAACAAACATCTTGGTCAATGGCTTGCCATTGACGTATCCCTTCAGGTATAGCGGCCTCATGTGTCGATTCTTGGCTGGTTTATCAAAGGTGGCTTGCTTGGCTAATACCAGTTGCGCCATCAATCGCCCAAGCTGTTCATCATCATTGACATCTAAGGACGTTTCCTCCTGCACAACTTGATTAGCGGGAGCCATAAACTCATTCGGCAAAAAGTATACCATACACGCTGGAGCCGAACGACCCGATCCCTCAGGCTTGTCCTTTGGGCGCCACACTTGTTTCTTCTGGATCCCTGCCTGTCTCAATTCACGGTTCCTCAAGCACTGAACCCTTCCTTTTTGGCTCTTCCTCAAGCCAGGTGGGCACCACTGTCCTTCTTGCCAGATGTATTCGTGTTCCTCTTCTTCTTGATCAGCCCATCTCTGATCAGCTTGCCGCTTCCTGGGGTGATCAATGACCTCAATTATTTTTTGACGCCGATCATCACTAGGATGCATCCTTCCAATTCTCTCATGGACGGATCGGCGATTGACAGTCTCCTGCCTATATTCAAAGTACTTATCACTGCACTCATGACAGTTTCTCAATGTAGGAAGTTTTAAGCCCTCATTCCAGCAGTGCCTGAAGAATGCGCACCCCCAATGTGCACGCTCTTGTTCCCGTGTGTACTGCTCCAGTTCTTTCCTGCGCGCCTCTTCCTCAATCCTGCGCCTCTCCTCCTCGTGTCTTTGCTTACGGTAGCATTCTTTCTCTAGTTGACGGCTGCCACTTGTTGAGGAGGATGCGCATAGTGACCCTGGGTTTGGCCCTGGATGATTCCCCAACTTCAATATGGCTTCTGAGGACACGAGGGGCTTCTCCATGGACCTGTTCCAACGTCACTTGCCGTGCTGGATCCACTGCTCCATCTTGTTCTGCTCTAGCTGACGTCAGGACCTTGACCTTCCCCTTCTCCTCAGCAGTCACAATGTTAACAGAGAAGCCAATCATATTCTGAAGGAAAGGGTGGCCATCCAGTTTCATTTTATTGTCAAACTTCAGGTGCCCTTCCTGGATAGCCCTTTGGATCCTCATCCTGAAGACCCTGCAGTCATTGATGGAGTGAGAATTTCTGTCGTGGAAGCCACAGTAACGTTTCTCTTTTACTCCATCGGGCCGAAGCATAGAATGCCCTTCAGGCAACTTGATTCTGCCTTCCTTTACCAAGAACTCAAAAAGTTTATCAGCCTTGGTGACGTCGAAGTCATATGTGCCCTTGGTTTGTTTGATCCCATGCCGATTCATCATCAAAGGTTCCTTACCCCACATGATCTCAGCGGCGGCCACTTCCTCTTCATCATTTGAATCTCCCATCTGGTCGGCCCTTTCGAGGAACTGATTATAGATGTCAGCTATGTCGTGGTGCTTGTTGAACCTGGTATCCTTTTTGAACCCATAGGCCTGGTTGCTCATCAGTGACAACTTTTGAGACAATTGGCCCAGGTTGTCAAACTCCATACCAAACAACTTCTCCCGCACAGCTGGCAACATCCCTGCAACGGCCATATCCGCCAACTGATCGTCTGGTAGAGTCAACGAGAAACACATGCCCTTGACCTCCCTGAATCTTCTGAGGAACTCCAGAGGCGTCTCATTGTGCCTCTGTTTTAAGGTGGTCAGGTCGATTAGCTTCTTCTCCGTGCTACTGCTGAAGTAATGGGCGTGAAACTTTTGCTCCAGCTCCCTCCAGGTGCCAACTGACTTGGGAGGCAAAGAAGTAAACCACTGGAACGCCGAGCCCGTCAGTGACAAGGGGAAGTATCTAACCCTGAACGCCTCATCAGCTGAGGCCTCTCCAAGCTGCATCAGATAACGAGCAATGTGCTCCACCGTGCTCGTATCATCCTGCCCAGAAAACTTCGTAAACTCCGTTGGAGGCTTCACCCTTGGCGGCAGGATCACTCTGTAGTACCATTCCGGGAAGGGAGGCGTGTAAGCTGGTCCTTGCATTTTAGGCTTGAGGCCGAATTGATTTTGCATCAGATCGGCCATCTTCTGAACCATAATATCATCTTCCTGTACTCCTACAGTTGCGCTGTACCCAGGATTCGGGAGAGCGTCGATAGCACCATAGTCCATGACTTCGTGGTAACCTCCACCGTACAAGTTCTTCTGCAACCTGTTGCTGGCTGGGGCTATCTTGTAAGTGGAATTGGGCGGCATTCCAGTCGAGCCGAATGCCATCTCCCCATACGTAGGCTGGTATGGATTTGGCTGTTGAACGGGTTGACCTGTACTGCCTTGTAGGGGTGGGGCCGGGTGGCCGTCCCCACGCGGCTCGCGAGAGGAGGTTGCACTGGCTGACTTCCAGCGCTGTGTGGAGGCGGCTGAATCGGCTGTCCCCCAACGCTTTGTGGAGGAGGCTGGGTTGGCTGGCCCTGCAATGGTGGTTGAGTTCCCGCCGGGCCGAGCGGAGCCGGGATTCCCCAATCTCGCATAATACCCACGAGGGGATACTCGGCCCGAATACTTGTTCCATGCCTGGGCCAAACACGCCCACCATCATTTGCTTGAACATGCTCAGGAAAGCCTTATGATGCCTACCCAGCACAGCTTCCGCAGAATCTCGAAACGCTTGTATACACTCTTCCTTCTCTTGAAGAGTTGTGGCGTCAGTCTCTCCTGACAGTAGAACCCTGGGCATCTCATTTTTGAGATATGGAACGCCACTTCTGTTCTTCTTGAACGACATCAAGAACTTTCACTGAAACTGATCTGTAGCGTCTTTCAGCTGTTGTAGTTGCTCTGGGGAAAGATCATCAATGGTGACGTCCAGGATGTCACCGATTTCAGGCATCTTGATTTCGGCTGTAGGGTCCCACTGGGCGTGCCAAAAAGTGTGTTGATGCAAAATCTGCACCCTACGTCAAGCACACAGCAAGCCGAACAAGCTAGCTTCACACGCGAACAGATTCCAAGACGTGCCAGTCAATTTTTCCTGAAAATTAACAAAAGACAAAGTAGTTAAATTCCAAAGCTTGGAACTTGTCGGGTGGTACCAGACAGTTCCATATTTACGGCTAGAAAGCCATGTGAGATGACATATAGCTACAAGAAGCTATCTGCCAGCAAACTAGAAACCATTCGGGAGCTTCAAAGCGTAAAGCAGAACATAGCCGAACAGATGACGCAAGCATGACGAAAGATCGGTCTTTATTTGAACAAAATTGCACGTGCACAAAGCCATGACCGATCCTCGAGGGTAAACAACAATAAACAATAAATAAAGTAAAGCATGATCATAAATATGTAATAAACAAGCATGCATAGGATCAAAGCGCTGGTCTACCGCATGTCTATGTACTTTAAAACCCGTCAAGCATGATGCCAAACAAGTTTATCCACCGCATGATACAACTTGTTTGAAAATCGCGCCACTAAACACAAATAGATCTATCCACCGCATGATACAATCTAAATATGGAAAGCTAAAAGCATACAGTGATTAAAACATAACTTATAAGCACGTTTTACTCGTGAAAGCATAACCGAATACGGCTGAACAGCCGAATCGGGGTCCATGGAGAAGGAACAAACATTGCCAAAGACGATAAATCTATCAGATTGAATTAAAGATTTAATCCACTGGATGATCAGCTCTAAAACAACCCAAAAACCTGCATCTACCGCATGATACCTGGTTCTGTCAAGATTTACACAAAATTAACAAGCTTGAACCCGCAACATGTAACAATCTAGATTGGTTCGGTTTCGGCTATTTGGGAAACATGTGATCCACGTGCCTTTTTGAGGCGAGATATGACCGTGCGACGCAAAGATCACCAAACAAGATAAAGCCGATCCAAATCAATCTAAACTGGGCAAAAGAGTGTTACATGAATTTAAACATAAAGTAAAAACTCAAAGCAACACGAGGTAACTTAATGAATCTATTAGATCTTGCCAAAATCTAATAGAGTCGATAACTAGCTCCAAGCTAGATCTTAGCCCACCGCATGGCCCATGACCTAACAAGAAACCCTCTTGAACCAAGCTTAAATCTACCGCATGATACTAAGCATGGAAACAAGACTACTTGCATCACGATCTAAATCCACCGCATGATACTAGACATGATACAAGGTTGCCGGTACTTACGGAGGTCGACGGATCGATGAATCCTCTCGAAGAACTCGACGACACGACTAAAGGACTCAAGAGTTTGGCGTAAAGCCGGTTGTTATGAGAATGTTTTAAATACCATTACATACAGCCGGGGTTCATATTTATACCCTGTCATAGCATGACTCCTGGAAGACTACGCATACAATATTTGATACCTAATTTATCGCCCAAACGCGAATGCTTATCCATCCATTCGTCCCTTCCGCTCGGGCCACGTCATCACGCAATCCCGCAAAATCAGCGCAAACATTCCCTTTGCCGAACGGAAGCAAATTGCCGACTGCAAGCTCCTCTGCCGAATCTTTTAAATAAACCTTCCTTCTCCCGGACGGATTTTTCCACCAAGCTGGGCCCACAAATCAGACTCCTTCCTGTACCAAATTTTGGTGTTAACAGGTTTCTAGGAAGCTCAGGTATAAAGCTATAAAATTTTTCTTCTTGATGGGCGTTTGTTTTACAAATCATTAGATGGGGTGTTGCTGTAATGCCTGGGTCAAGAAGAAGCAAAGAAAATGATGAGTGAAGTGCACGATGGGCTATGTGGAGCACATCAATCGGCTTATCGAATGAAATGGGTTTTCAGGCACACTGGGTGTTTTTGGCCGACGATGCTGGAGGATTGCTTTGTGTATTAAAAAGGATGTCAATATTGTCAGAAGTTTGGGAATATCCAAAGAGTTCCAGCATCAGCTTTGTATCCTATCATCAAGCCATGTCCATTCAGAGGATGGGGTATAGATTTGATTGGCCAAATAAATCCTCCATCTGGCAAGGGGCATAAATTTGTGCTTTTGGCAACAGATTATTTCACCAAATGGGTTGAGGCAATTCCATTGAAGAAAGTAACATCAGAAAACATGGTTGAGTTTGTTAAGGAACACATCATTTACGTATTTGGGATTCCTCAAACAATTACAACCGATCAAGGAGCACAATTTGTATCTTCGAGTTCGGAGAATTTCTTTGAAAGCATGGGAATCAAATTATTGAATTCTTCTCCTTATTATGCCCAAGCTAATGGTCAAGCAGAGGCTTCTAACAAGATCATGATCAAGATTATACAAAAGAAAATTGATCAGAAGCCAAAGAGGTGGCATTCGGTACTCAATGAGGCTTTGTGGGCTTACCGAATGGCTCCTCATGGAGCTACAAAAACATCTCCTTATGAGCTGGTTTATGGGCATCATGCTGTTTTGCCCTGGGAAATGCAATCAGATTCAAGGAGAGTGGTTTTGCAAAAGGATTTAAGTTTCAAAGATTACAGTGGTTTAATGATGGACGAGTTAGAGGATTTGCATATGATTCGTCTTAAACCCCTGGAAAATATTGAAAAGAACAAGATGCGAGTTGCTAGATATTACAACAAGAAAGTAAAGGTCAAGCAATTTGCAGAAGGAGATTTAGTTTGGAAAGCGTTACTGCCGATCGGGACTAAGTACATTGCGTTCGGCAAATGGTCCCCGAATTGGGAGGGTCCTTTTCGGGTAGTCAGATGTACGCCTGGTAATGCTTACATATTGACAACTGTCGGTGCAGAATGTGGTCCCGACACTAACCAGTAGTAAGCGCCAAGGTCTATCCCTCAATGGTTGATGCTAAGCAACTAAAGACACAAGATTTATCCTGGTTCTGGCCGGGGGCCATACGTCTAGCAGTGGTGTGCTCGGGGCACTATATTTCTCAGCACCGGGGTGCCTGTAGTGGGGCGGCTACAAGCAAGGCGGGAGAGGAGGCGTGGCCTCCAAGTCCCTGGTGGAATGATCGGAATGAGTTCAGATGTTGTGGGAGAATTGGAGAATGTATGTTGTCTCGTCTCGTGTCGTGTCCTCTCTCCCCTGCGGCGGGGGAGTTCACCTTCCTTTTATAGACCAAGGAGAGGGCGAATTACAAGCATGCCGCACTATTTAGCTACATGGGGAAGTATGGTGTGCAACGCCACAGAGTAGGCGGCCGCCTTGACGGTCCTTGCCACGATCTGGTCATCATGGCGTATCTTGTACCCGAACAGGGGTAGCTTCGAGGGTAGGGGTGTAGTGGCCGGCCGTGGCGTCTTCAGAAAGGCTTGAGGAGGCCGTTGACGGTGATCCGTACGGGGTACAGTGGTAGGCGTGGCGGCGTCCCGCCCCCGCGTGCCGCACGGCACCGGAGTGGTTGTAACAGTGCCCGGCGTGGTGTTGCGAGCACGGGGGCGGCCGCACACGACCAACAGTGGCAGGGATGGCGTCCCGCCGGCCTAGCGTCATGACCTGGCCCTGCAAGTTCACGAGAAAGCGGTTCGAGGGTGTGGCCGGCCCCCCTTCGAGGGCTCGGCACGTTAGCCGTACGGGAGTAGGCGGCGCAGTGTCACGGGGCTGACACCGGCCACGTCGCACAGTCCCCCACAGTGGTGGGGATGGGTTCCCCCCTAGGGAGTTGGTGCAACGGAGACCGGGGCATGAGTCCTAGGCGCATGATGGCGCCGCCTGCTGTGCCGAGCATTAAATGTCCGTACTGCGTGCGGGAATGGACGTGCGTGTGAGGGAGCCTCGAGCGAGGCGGCAGGCGAACCCTCGAGCGAGGCGGAACCCGCTCGAGGGGGCCATGAACCCTCGAGCGAGGCGGAACCTGCTCGAGGGGGCCTTTGAGTGGGCCGCTCTGGTGGGCCGCGGGGACCACCGCAGTGTGGGCCGTGCCCCGTGTGTGTGCCCAAGTGAGATGTGTTTAGTTTTGGTTTTTTGCAGGTTTTAAGCAGGATTCCCCTGGTTGTTTTTAGGGGACCCCCAGGGCTGTCCCCGACAGTAGCCCCCGAGCGTCTACGGGTATGCCGGCCAGGCTCCCGCAGATGCGGAACTACCGATAGGACATCCTTCCCCCCTGGTAGCTAAAGCTTTCGGTGGGGTCACGTCGGCGGACCCGGCCGGTCTAGCCCCCGAAGCCTGCGGGGAGCGTGAGTGCTCTGCCGGGGGGTTTCCGTGGAATGCGGTCGGCGGGCGTGGTACATGTTCCAACCGGCGTCGGCGATGTTCCAGCCGGCTTCGGTGACGCACGCGCGACTGGCACTACCCACGGCCGGTGCAACTCAGGAGGTGTAGCCGTGCGTCGAGCCCCCGAGCCTGGTCCCGTTCAAGGCGATCAGGGAGAGCTCTACAACTTGTTTTCAATGCGCCCTCGCCGTCCCTCCGCGGGACGGAGGGTGAGGTTTCCGCAACCCCCATCGATCGGGTCACGGATTGCGGATTCCTCATCGAGCTGTTAGCGGGTGGTTCAATTGGATGCCCATGCCCCGTTCGATAAGGGTAGGCTGCGCGGTCCGGAGACACGTCCATTAAAGTGCTTGCGTGGGTTTGCTAGGTGGGGCTCAGCCCCATTCGCTAGGGACCGAGGGCGCGGAAGCTCTCCCTCGGTGGGATCCCCCGGCTAGGCGCCCTCGGCGGCTCTCGAACACGACATGTGGGGCACCCTCGAGCCGGTAGGCTCGAGGAAAGGCTCGAATGCGCGTGCCCTCGTTGTCCCTGACTCTGGTGATCTGGGGCGCCTGTTCGAACCTGTGGAGGGTCTGGCTTCGAACCTCTGATCAGTAGGGCCGTGCGGGGTGGCGGCTAGGCGCCCCCGTCTTTCGCATCTGCAGGTTTCGAGGGCCCCTGATCGTGTTAGCCCTCGAACCGCTGGTCAGTAGGGTCGTGCGGGGTGGCGGCTGGGCGCCCCTGTCTTTCGCATCTGCGGGTCTCGAGGGTCCATGGCCATGCCAGCCCCCGAGCCGCTGATCAGTAGCTTTTTGTGAATCGAGGGCGCCTATAGCGCCCGTTTATTTCAAACGGGCTTTGAGGCCACCGGCCGATGTTTGCACCGTCGAGGGTCGGGTTAATTTGAGCCGGGGGCTCGGGCCGCTTCGAGGGTCTATGTTACTCGATAAGGGACGGGGGCCATTAAATGCTCGCGGTTGCGGCGAAATCTCGCGCCGCGGCGCACCTTTTCGAGCGGCGCGCGCGCGCACGTAGTGGGCGGAGTGGGCGGCGGATGTGACCGCCGCCACGGCCCCTCGGTTACCGCGCCGTGATGATGGCCTGCGGCGGTTGCGTGGGCGCCGCGGTCATGGTGGGGCCCGCTTGTCAGCGAAGGAATATTCCACCTGCAGTTAATGCGCGTGGGGCGTGCGATCCGGAGAGCACGTCTGCGGCCTATAAATCCAATGGAAGGGGAAAGGGCGGTTTTCACCTTAGCATTCACCGTTCTTGCTCCTTGCGCCCCAGCCCCCGAGTCGTTCTCACCATCGCGCCCCCGTTCTCAGAGCTATTCTTGCTCCTCGTTCTTCGCTTATTTGTCCGCTCGCATGGCTCCCCAGCAACCTCTCACCATCGTCGACCCATTGGCATGGGAGCGTTCGGCGGTGACGCGGCTGGTCGTGAACCAGCTGGTAACCGCTGGCCAGCTAGCGGCGAACGAGGATGGACGGCCGGCCGAGTGGATCGTGCCGTCGGGAAGGGAGCAAGCGCCCAACCCTCCGAGCGGCTACGTGGTCAGGTTCGTCCGCTTCCACGAGCGGGGCTTCATGGCGCCCGCGAGCCGTTTTATGCGGGCTCTCGCCACCACTACGGCGTGGAGCTCCATAACCCGCGCCGAACACGATATCGCGAGGAGGCCACATTCGTTGGCGTACGCTAGGGCTTCCTAGGGATCCCGGTGAATTGGGATCTCTGGGTTCATCTTTTCCGCGTGGAGTTGTTCACGTTGCCGACGACGGAGCCAAGGACCCACCTCGCGGTGCGTGCCGACGGCATGTCGCTCGCCGTGCGGGGCCAGCGCAAGGACGACTACATCCCCTGCACGATGAAGACCAACAACGCAGGCTGGGAGCGGGGGTGGTTCTATCTTCGCAACGACGAGCCCGGCCTGCCCCCCTACACCGGCCTGGTGCTCGGGGAGAGGGCGCCTCCCGGCACCACGGGGTGTCTCCGTCCCAGCACCAGGTGCGGTTGGACTCGCTCCTGGCCGCGCTGAGGAATCCGGCGGGCGCGTGGGCCGGCTTGCGGAAGTCGTCCTCGCCCACCTCCACCATCGGCGGATCGTCCCTTTGATGGAGAGGCCGCTCCGCATCTTCGAGATGACCGAGGAGGCGGACCCCGTCATGTTGGCGAGGTTGCGATCGCTGCAGAGCCCCCTCCTGCGGGAGTATGCGGCTACCCAGGCACGGTGCACTATCGACCCCAAGACCGGGCGCAACGACGGGACCCTGTGGGATCTTGAGATGCTGCCCACCGGCCGACTGGTGAGTGGAGTTCTTGAGTTCATTCTTGAATTTGCCAATTCTCTGGGTTGTTGACGCATTCTAACGTTTCGCCTGCAGTTGGTGAGCGTGAGCGCCGCGAAGTCCGAGCCGCCCACCCCCCGCTCTCGCGCGCTCGAGCGCGCGCGCGCGGCGGCGAGGCGGGAGCGGGCGACGCGCAAGAAGGAGCGCGCGGCGTGACATCGGAAGCGTCGCGAGCGGAGGAGTGAGGAGTGCGCGGCCGCGCGGCGGCGGGGGGCTCTCCTCGCCGGGGACGAGGAGTACTCGTCATCGGACGAGGGAGGAGGAAGAGGAGGGGAAGAGGTTAGGGGGGCGGGGGCCTCCCCCGATAGGTGGGAACCCGCACCCCGTGGCCGGAGGGCGGCTCCGGTGGCGGGAGCGACATTGCAGGGGGCGGGCGCGGAGGCGTCCGCCGCCGGCCAATCGACAACGAGGGCGGGGGCGGGCGGGGTGGAGGCACCGGCGCGCGTCTAGAGAGACGTCCACGCGCGCGGCGGAGGTGCCCGCGCGCGCGGTGGAGAGGGGCGGAGGTGCGGCGGCGGTCGCGCAGGCCGCACCCGCAACGTCAGCGGGGACCTCGAGGAAGAGGAAGCGCGCCTTCTCCTCCTCGAGGTATGGGATCGTCTTTCGAGGGGTCGCGTGCTCGCCAGGCGAGAACCTGACAGTTTGTTCACGTCTCCGCAGGGTGGTGCCAACTGTGCCTCCTCTTGCGCCGGCCAAGGTGTTGAGGGCGGACGCGTCCATCCCCACCCGGCGGCGTTCGTCGAGGGCGCCGCGGGCGGGAGCGAGCGCGGCGGCGGCGGCGGGCGAGAGTTCGCAAGGTGCGGCGAGGCCTCGAGGCCGCGGCCGGTGGCCTCGCCCCGCCGAGCCGCGGCCGGCGGTCGGCGAGGAGCGGCGGGCGCGGTCGTGGAGGAGGCGCGGCGGACGGCGGCCGCGGCGGAGGCGAGGCCGGAGGCGGGGGCACGGCCGGCGGCGCGGTCGCGGTGGCATTGCCGGTGGCGTCGCCGCGAAGGGCCACCGGTGCCGCGGCCGGCCCGAGACGCGGCCGGAGGGCGGTGGCGCCGCGGCGCCGCAATGGGAGATCGCGGCCACGGAGGCGCGGTCGGAGGTGGCGGTGGGGACGCAGCAGGAGCCCGCACTCGACGACAGCTCCCGAGCGGTGGCGGTGGAGATCCCGGACGACGACTCCCCGCCGCCCGGGTGGGACCAGTGGGTGAACTTCCCCATGCCCTCCCCTGAGCCCCAGGAGGAGGGGGCGCTCGTGAGGCGGTGGGATGGCCACATGGTGGCCGGAGGCCGAGGGAACGGTGCTGAGGCTTCTTCCTCCCGCGCCGGCCGCTCCACTTCGGGAGAAGGCCGCGTCGACGAGCCGCCCGCCTTCGCCGACGCTCAAGAGGAGCGGCCGGCGCGAGGGGAACTCCATGATCACGGCGCCGCGCTCGGCCGGGCGTTGAACGAGGCGGCGCGAATCCACGGCGGCCGGCGTGGCGCGTCTTCCGGGTGAGGCGTTGTTGCCCCTTTTCTTCGATTTCGTCGTCTTCATGCTTGTTCCTCGTGGCGCGACGCTCCTTGGTTTCGGTCCGGTGGCGGCGGGAGCTTGAGGATCGCGCCCGCGATAAGTATGGCGCCTTTGACGGGATGAGTGCGAGCTCCGCCGGCTCCGGGAGCGGTGCGATGCCTTCGACGCGCTCGGCGACGCCTTGGGGACTCCCGGACGGTGGGCGTCGTGCGGGGGCGAGGCCTGCGCGACCGGCTCTAGGGAGGCGGGCCGCGGCGCGCCCTCCACCCTCGAGCGGATTTGCACGGCCCCTCATCGATCGGGATGAGGCGCGCGGCGGCGCGGGGGGATATGGAGAGGATGTGCACGTTGGCGTCCAGCGGGAGGCGGAGGTGGTCACCGTCGGCCGACAATCGGGAGCTCCGCTCGTGGCTCGGGAGGCGCGAGGCCCGGCGAGCCGGGCCGAGGGAGAGGGCGTGCGCGGGCGAGCGAGAGGCCAAGGAGGCCGACGAGGCCGAAGGCCACCCTCGACGCCAAGGTCGCTGCGCTCGCCATCGCGAAGGACCGGCTCACCGCAATAGCATACGCGCCCACCGGGGGCACGAGGGGCTCGGCGGGAGCGTTCCGCTCGCGAGGCGGCGCAGAAGTCGCTGGAGGAGCGGAATGCTGAGTTCTCGAAGCTCGAGGGCGAACTGGTAGCTCTCAGCATCACGAGTGCGGACCAGAAGCAGTCCCTCAAGGAGCAGAGTGCCACCGTCGTCAGCCTTCAGCAGGCAGTCGAGGCCGAGCGCCGCGCCCTCGAGGTGGAGAAGAAGCAGGTTGAAGGTAGGTCACCGTCTCGGCTCTTGTTTTGCTGATCTTCCTTTTGAGGGTTCGCTTCCCCTTCTGATCTCTTTCGCTGGTAACGTTCAGGCCTGCGCACCGCGCTGGGGCATGCGACCGACCGGGCCGAGGCGCTACAGGCTTCCTACAACTCCTCCGAGCAGGAGCTGTTGGAGCTGCGTTCCCGCGGCCCTCGAGACTGCCGAGGCCATGGAGGAGGGTGAGGCACAAGCTAGAAGCTCGTTGGCCGGCCGCCTGTGCGCCCTCGGCGGGCACGTCTCCGGTGCATGCGCCACGCTGCGCACCTCGGCGTCCGAAGGCTCTTGGAGTGGTGCGATCTCACTACGAGATCAACTTCGAAACCGTGGCGAGAGGGCTACATCGTCCGGAGGGTGTCGAGGATGAAGTGGCGATGGAGCGCGTGGACGCGTTAGGCTGGCGATGCCGCCGAGGCGCTCGCCGAGGCCTTCGAGGAGTTCCCGTTTCGGACGCGGTGAAGCCGATGCTCCTTAGGCCCGAAGATTGCTGGGCGCCGGACCCTTTTTTTTGTTCGTTCGTTAGTATGTGGGCCACGTGGCCATGTAAATGAACAATCATTTTGTTTCAAACACTTGTGGGAGCAAGTGATGTTTGTTATTTTTTATGGCGCGGTTTTGTTTCTTCCCTTGCCCGAGTAAATTCGAGTTAGGGGAGTCGATTTTCGCAAACGGCCCTCGGGGCCGGGGGCAAGAGATAAGGGTCGTATCCTTGTGGAGGCGTAGGCTATCTCGGCTTGCGCGCCCTTTCCGCTAGGTCATCCGCGCCATGTTTGAATTTTGCTTGAGGCTCGAGTCGAATCATACTTAGCGCACGTGGGTTTTTTGCGAATAAATGGGACCATTTTTGGGGGGGGGGGGGTGCCCCCCGTAGTAGCCCCCTGAGGGTGACTTGGTTTTCTGGGGAAAGCCGAGTTGCCCTTTTTATTGAATTGTTGTTATTTACACGATCGCTGCCAACTGGGGTGTTGGGCAGGTAATTTACAACAAAAGACTTGGAAGTCATAGCTAGGGGTAGAAGCGACATTGCTGTTGGATGTTCCAAGCATTGGGGAGTTCTTCATCGTCCTCGTTGGCTAGCTTGTATGTGCCGGGCTTGAGCACCTTCACCACGACGTAGGGTCCCTCCCACGGAGGTGATAGCTTGTGGAGTCCTCGGTTGTCTTGGCGTAGCCTTAGGACCAAATCCCCCTCGCTGAAGTCCCGCCGGCGTATCTTTCGAGCCTGGTAGCGCCTTAGGGACTGCTGGTATCTTGCGGAATGCATTAGGGCCACGAGGCGCGCTTCATCCAGCTGGTCCAGTGAGTCCTCGCGGGCCCGCTGGTTGGCGTCCTCGTCATAGCCTCGCACCCTGGGTGACCCATATTCTAAGTCCGTGGGGAGGACGGCCTCCGCGCCATGGACTAGAAAGAACGGGGTGAACCCGGTGGCTCTGCTTGGGGTGGTCCTTAGGCTCCACACGACCGCAGGTAGCTCCTGGAGCCATTTCCGAGCCGGACTTGTTCGTTCGGTCGAAAATTCTGGGCTTGAGGCCTTGTAGGATCATGCCGTTGGCACGTTGTACTTGGCCGTTGGTCTGTGGGTGTGCCACAGCCGCCCAGTCCACACGGATGTGGAATTTGTCGCAAAACTCCAGGAATTTCCTGCCCGTGAACTGGGACCCGTTGTCGGTGATGATGGAGTTGGGCACTCCAAAGCGGTAGACGATGTCGGTGAAGAACGTCACAGCCTGCTCCGCCCTGAGATTCGTGATGGGGCGCACCTCTACCCACTTGGAAAACTTGTCGATCGCGACCAACAAGTGGGTGAAGCCCCCGGGCGCCTTTCGCAAGGGCCCGATGATGTCCAGCCCCCACACGGCGAAAGGCCATGTAATGGGGATGGTTTGCAGGACGTGCGCAGGGAGGTTGGATTTTCGGGCATAGAATTGGCACCCTTCGCAGGTGCGCACGATCTCGGCGGCATCCGCGGCTGCGGTGGTCCGGTAAAAGCCTTGGCGGAACGCATTTCCTACGAGAGTGCGGGGCGCGGCGTGGTGGCCGCAGATCCCCGCATGTATGTCCCGGAGGAGCTCGCGCCCCTCGGGGATGGGCACGCATCGCTGCAAGATGCCGGAAGCGGCGCGCTTGTACAGCTCGCCGTCGACGAGGGCAAAAGATTTGGCCATCCTGGCGATGCGTCTGGCCTCGGATCGGTCCAAGGGGAGCTCCCCTCGGTCCATCCAGGCGATATATTTGTCGCGCCAGTCCGCCCTTCTGGGAGCCGGCTCGACATCCATAACTTCGGCCTCGCTGGCGCCGTATCCCTCGAGAAGGGAGAGCACGTACGCCTCGTTTGAGGGGTCCTCGTCCATGGGCTCTGTGCCTGCTGGACTCGAGGGAGCCCCCGAGGGTTCCGTGTGGTTGAAGGGGTGCGGCTCGAGGGTGACGGATGGTTGGGCGATATCTCGGGCGAAGACGTTCGGGGGGACGGTGATCCGCCCCGACGCAATCTTGGCAAGCTCGTCCGCCTCCTCATTGTACCAACGGGGCACGTGATTAAGCTCGATGTCGTAGAATTTGTCCTCGAGGGCCCGCACGGCCTTGCAGTATGCTTCCATCTTGTCGTCGTGGCAGCTCACGTTCTTCATGACTTGGTCGATCACAAGCTGCGAATCCCCCCGCACGTCGAGGCGCTTGACGCCTATCTCGATGGCGATCTTGAGGCCGCAGAGCAGGGCCTCGTATTCGGCCATGTTGTTTGACGCGGGGAAGTGGAGGCGTATTGCGTACCACATGTGCTCCCCGAGGGGTGACACGAAGAGCGAGGCCCGCGCCCGCCCCGGTCTTCATCACCGAGCCGTCGAAATACAGAGTCCGGCACTCGCTCGGATGCGCAGCCGGCGGCAGCGCGTGTCCGTCCACTCGGCAACGAAGTCTGCCAAGATCTGGGACTTGATGGCCTTACGCGGGGCGTAGGCGAGCGTCTCTCCCATCAGCTCCACCGACCACTTGGCGATCCTGCCCACTGCGTCTAGATTGCGGATGATCTCTCCTAGTGGAAAGGAGGAAACCACCGTGACAGGGTGGGCCTCGAAGTAGTGGCGGAGCTTGCGCCGCGTGAGGACCACTTGCGTAGAGCAGCACGGGACTTCGGGGTAGCGTGCCTTGGTGTCGGACAAGACCTCGGCCGATGTAGTACACGCGGCCGGCCCGAACCGGCAAGGAGTGCCCCTCCTCCGTTCGCTCTACCACGATCACAACGCTGACCACCTGGGTGGTCGCAGCCACGTAGAGGTGCAGGGGCTCGCCGTCCCGCGGTGGTGTGAGGATTGGGGCGCGGGTCAAGGACGCCTTCAGCTTGTCAAGCACCTCTTGGGCCTTGGCGGTCCAAGAGAAGCGCTCGTTCTTCTCGAGGAGGCGGTAGAGGGGCAAGCCTTTCTCGCCGAGCCGCGAGATGAAGCGGCTCAAGGCGGCAAGGCATCCCAACACCTTCTGTACCCCTTTGAGGTCCCGAATCGGACCTATTCGCTCGAGGGCCGCAACCCTTTCTGGGTTGGCCTCAATGCCTCGCTGGGAGACTATGTATCCTAGAAGCATGCCCCGCGGCACGCCAAAGACACATTTTTCAGGGTTCAATTTCACCCCGTTGGCCCGTAGGCAGCCGAATGCGATGTTGAGGTCGCCAAACAGGTCGTCCGCCTTCCTGGTTTTCACGACTATGTCGTCCACGTATGCCTCGGCGGTCCGGCCGATGTGGTCTCCGAAAACGTGCTGCATGCACCGTTGGTACGTCGCACCCGCGTTCCGGAGGCCGAACGGCATCGTGACGTAGCAATACATCCTAAACGGCGTGATGAATGAAGTCGCGAGCTGGTCGGACTTCTTCATTTTGATTTGATGGTACCCGAAATAGGCATCAAGGAAACAAAGTAGTTCACACCCGGCGGTTGAATCAACAATTTGATCGATACGTGGCAGAGGGAAAGGAACTTTTGGACATGCTTTATTAAGACTGGTATAGTCTACACACATCCGCCACTTCCCATTCTTTTTCTTTACTAATACAAGATTGCCTAGCCACGTAGGGTGGAACACTTCCTTGATGAACCCAGCCTCGAGGAGCTTCCGCAGCTCCGCTCCGATCGCCCGCCGCCGCTCCTCGTCGAAGCGGCGGAGCCGTTGCTGCACGGCGCGGGAGTGAGGTAGGATGTCAAGGGAGTGCTTGGCGACCTCCCTCGGGATGCCTGCATGTCCGAGGGACTCCACGTGAAGATGTCGGCGTTGGCGCGGAGGAAGTCGACGAGCACCACTTCCTATTTCGGGTCGAGGGTAGAACTGACCCTCAACGCCTTGCCCTCGGGGGCAGCAGGGTCGAGGGGCACTTCCTTGGTCTGCTCCGCGGCCTCGAAGTTGCCGGCGTGCTTGGTGGTGGAGTCAAGGTCCTCGTTGACCATCTTCTCCAGGTTGGTCACCAGCGCTTCATCCAGCGCTAGTGCTTCCGCGTGCTCCACGCATTCGACGTCGCAGTCGAAGGCGTGCTCGATGGACGAGCCCACGGTGATGACGCCGTTCGGCCCCGACATCTTCATCTTGAGGTAGGTGTAGTTGGGGACAACCATAAACTTGGCGTAGCAGGGCCGCCCATGTATAGCGTGATATGCGCCCCGGAACCCCACCACCTCGAAGGTGAGCATCTCCTTGCGGTAGTTGCTTGGAGTGCCGAACCAAACAGGCAGGTCGATCTGCCCAAGGGGCTAGACGCGCTTGCCTGGCGCGACGCCATGGAACGACGTCGTGCTGGGCCGCAGCTGGTCCAACCCGATCCCCAGCAGGCGCAGCGTGTGCGCATAGAGGATATTGAGGCTGCTGCCTCCGTCCATCAGGACCTTCGAGAACCGCGGGTTCCCTATGACCGGGTCGACCACCGGTGGGTGCGGCCCGGATTGGGGATGCGGTTTGGGTGATCCTCGCGGCTGAACGTGATGGCATCCTCCGACCAGTCAAGGAAGGAGGGAGGTGCCTTCTCCGCGGCGAGAACCTCGTGCCGCTCCCGCTTGCGCTGGTGGCTCGACATGTCGACGGTTGGCCCCCTGAAGATGAGGAACACGTTCTCCACAGCGGGGAAGCCGCCGGCATCACCGTCACCTCCGTCCTTCTTGGCTTCGGCGTCCTTCGCGGCGGCGCGGCCATAGAACCGCTTGAGCAAGTCACATTGCTCGAGGGTGTGGTTGACTGGCATCTTGTGGTAGGGACATGGCTTCTTCAAGATGTCGTCGAAAACCCCCGACCTCGAGGGGCCGGTCGAGGGCCCCGTCGAGCCGGGTCAACAGCAAGGGCTTCACCATCGTCGGCGTCGCGTCCCTGCTCGCGCGCCTCGCGGCGCGGCTTCTTCCCCTTCTTGCCCCACTTGTCCTTCCGGTGGGGCTCATTGGACTTGTCGCCCTCCACGGGCGCGTCGTCCGTGCGCTTGCCCTTCTTGCCATCGAAGATCGCTCCCACAGCCTCTTCGCCTGAGGCAAAGCTGGTGGCGATGTCGAACAGTTCGTTCGAGTCGACCGGCGGGCTGCGCCCCAGTTCGCGCACGAGGTCCCGGCACGTGGTGCCCTCGAGGAAGGCGTGCACAATCTCGGATTGCGCCACGCTCGGGAGATCCGTGCAGCGCTTGGAGAAGCGTCGTATGAAGTCCCGGAGCGACTCGCCAGGCTTCTGGGTGCAGGAGCGCAAGTCCCAGGAGTTCCCAGGGTGCACGTACATGCCCTGGAAGTTACCGACGAACGTGCGGACCAAGTCATCCCAGTTGTGGATCTGACTGGCCGACAGGTGCTCGAACCACGTCCGGGCTGAGTCGGCGAGGTGCAGCGGGAGGTTGCGGATGATGACCTCGTCGCTGGTGGCCCCCGCCCACCGGCACGCCGGGGCGGTAGTCGTTGAGACATACGCGGGGGTCCGTCTCCCCGTTGTACTTGACGATGGTCGTGGGCTGGCGGAAGCGCTGGGGAAAGGCCGCCACGCAGATCTCCCGGCTGAACATGCGGGTTCCCGGGGGCTCTGGCGTTGGCGAGCGATCCTCATCGCTATCGTAGCGTCCGCCCCACCGAGGGTGGTAGCCTGCTGCCGCTCGCGCATCCGCTTTGCTCGTCCGCCGAGCGATGATGACGTTGCGGGCATCACCGTCCCGTGCTTTCCCGCGCGTGTCGAGGAGCTGTTCTTTAGCCGGTGTGCGTCCCGGGTTGGCGGGGCGCTCCGTCGCTCCACCCGCGTGCACCGAGGGTTCGGCCCCTCGCGCGCCCCCATCGCGCCGCGCGTGCCCCCCGCCGGCGGATGCGGGACGCCGAGCTCTCGACCCGCCGGACGGCCGCTTGCTCGATGAGCGCCCGCGCCTCGCGGTGCGGTCCCGCGCCTCGGGCATTGAAGGGGCGGGCATGGCCCGCAACAGCGTCGCGGCGGCGATGAGCTTTTGGCTCGCTCGCAGAGGTGTATCCGGGTTGTCGACGTTGAAATCGGCATTGATGCGATCGCGAGCCTGTATGCCCAGCTCACACACGCGTTCGCCGCGCGCGGAAGCCTCTCCTGCCATGGAGGCGCGGAGTAGCCGTACCGTCTAGTACTCTTCTGCCAGCTTGGCCTCGAGCTCGCGTGCTTGGGCCAGCTGTGCGTTGATATCAGCCCCTGTTGGGGGTGAGGGAGCAGGGGCGCTTGGTCCTGCTGCCAGGCGCGAAGCGGTCCCTAGAGCGGGCGGAACTTCTCCGTCGCCGGCGCCCGTTGCGCCGGTGGCATTCGCTGGGTCGTTGGCGATGACGACGCAGCATTCCCGCGCAGGATCGTAGCTCCCGGTGCTGGAGTCATCGGAGCAGCCAAACCAGTAGTCCGTGGCGTCGAGAAATCGCCTGAACATTACTGGGTCCGGCACACCGGAGAAGTCCCACTCCGCGTACCCGTGCAAGGTGGCGGGTGGCAACGCGTCGAGAGAGCCTAGGGACGACTCGTCGCCGGCGGAGGCACTAGGGTCCCTGGCAACGTAAACGTGGCGGCCAGGGGGAACCCTGCGCATCGCAGCGCTGGCGTGGGCGTTGGCGGTGTAGGCCGTTGTGGCGCCGCGCAGACCGATGGGGAAGCGCGGCCCAAAGACCGTGCGCTCCCCGCCGCCGAGGGCGGCCGTCGTCACGCCGACGGCGCGCCGCGTTGTGAGGCGACGCGCTCGGCCGTGCCGTCGCTCCGACCGCGCCCGGCGCGAGCGCCGGCCGAGCGGCGGCGGCGCGCCGTGACGCCGATGGGCCCGCAACGTCCGTCTTTGTCGGGCATTGGCGTCGTGGCGACTCGTGCAGCGGTGACCGGGGCGGACCCCGCTTGGCGCCGCGCGCGAAGTTCCTCACGGTTGGTGAGGCGCATTAGGTAGCCGTTCCCCGTAGCCTGGAAATTCAGGCCCCGAACCGGATTTCGAACCCGGCGGGGAGGGGATCCGAGCTGCCCATAGAGTATCGCGTGCTGCTGTACTCGGTGCGAATCACCATGGAGGGAGTTGGCGGTGCATTGACCTTTAGCGCTCGCGTGCCCCACGGTGGGCGCCAACTGTCGGTGCGGAATGTGGTCCCGACACTAACCAGTAGTAAGCGCCAAGGTCTATCCCTCAATGGTCGATGCTAAGCAACTAAAGACACAAGATTTATCCTGGTTCCGGCCGGGGGCCGTATGTCCAGCAGTGGTGTGCTCGGGGCACTATATTGCTCAGCACCGGGGTGTCTGTAGTGGGGCGGCTACAAGCAAGGCGAGAGAGGAGGCATGGCCTCCAAGTCCCTGGTGGAATGATCGGAATGAGTTCAGATGTTGTGGGAGAATTGGAGAATGTCTATTGTCTCGTCTCGTGTCGTGTCCTCTGTCCCCTGCGGCGGGGGAGTTCACCTTCCTTTTATAGACCAAGGAGAGGGCGAATTACAAGCATGCCGCACTATTCAGCTACATGGGGAAGTATGGTGTGCAATGCCGCAGAGTAGGCGGCCGCCTTGACGGTCCTTGCCACGATCTGGTCATCATGGCGTATCTTGTACCCGAACAGGGGTAGCTTCGAGGGTAGGGGCGTAGTGGCCGGCCGTGGCGTCTTCAGAAAGGCTTGAGGAGGCCGTTGATGGCGATCCGTACGAGGTATAGTGGTAGGTGTGGCGGCTTCCCGCCCACGCATGCCGCACGGCGCCGGAGTGGTTGTAACAGTGCCTGGCGTGGTGTTGCGAGCACGGGGACGGCCGCACACGACCAACGGTGCGAGGATGGCGTCCCGCCGGCCTAGCATCACGACCTGGCCCTACAAGTTCACGAGAAAGCGGTTCGAGGATGTGGCCGGCCCCCCTTCGAGGGCTCTGCACGTTAGTCGTGAGGACCATGTGTGGTTCGAGGACCGGTGGATGGTCGCTCCCTTGTGTGATGAGTGATTGACAACGTTGTGTGGACCGATTCTTGGCTAAGTATTGCGGGTGCGAGGTTGCGGCTTGACTCGTGTTGGTGCGGGTGAAGAACAAGCGCGAAAGGTCGTTGCCGGTGAGGCCTCCGGGTGTGGAGAAGACAAGTATGCTTCGTTCGAGGGACCCGATGGCCGGCGGGGGTCAAGTGCGGGCCGCATGGTGGCATGAACAACAAGATGAAGTCGTGGACGGTTTCTTGGTAGAGCCTCAAAACCAAGGTCGAGCCGGGACTACGTGGGAGCCGAGTCATGAGTGGAGATTGGCGGAGGCTACACCGAGTTCGCGGGGGTTTGCGGTGGTTCACCGAGAAAACCACCGGGTTACTCGGTTGAGCCACAAAACCGAGGCCGAAGACTCGACGAGGAGGTGCGGCCACCGGGCCGGTTCAACCGCCCAAGAGGGGCGGTCGGACCGCCCGGGACCGGTCGATCCACCGGGCCGGTCTAACCGCCCGGGGGGGGCGGTCCGACCGCCCCGCCGCCGCGCCGAGAAGCTTCGAAGCGGAGGACACGCGTCGGGATCGCAAGGCGTGCGTCGAGGCTACGCGGGGTGCGGTCGCCGGCATCCGTCCGATGGTGAAGACATCAAGAATTCCAAATTCGCCCTTGAGGGGCTTGTATCCCTAGTTAGTAGAGAGGGGCATTTTAGACATTCGGTTGCCGCCTATATAACCCAAGAGGTGAGAGGTTGGCAGCCAACCCTTGGAACCCTAGCTCATTTGTTTTTCCATTTTTGTTCTCCATTTTTCCTTAGGTTTTTAGAGGACTAGCTTGAGAGCTTCATGTGAGATCTAGAGAGAGGGATGGATGTTTGGGTGGCAAGCTAGACCATGTACGAACCTTTCATGGCATGTATAGATGGTTCGGCGTTGTTCATCACGGTGGTTTTCCCGTCTCTTTTGTGTTGATTTTCGGAGCTCTTTGTTGGCGGTGTTTTGAGGACGATTTCTTGGGGTTTTTGGTGGGTGTCACGTATGAGGTTTTTGTGCCTCTTTGGCTGGTGACTTTGCCCCCAAAATCTCCTTTGAATCGGACTCGATTTGGTGGTTTTCGTTGGAACTCGAGTTCTTGAGGTTTGGTCACGAGATTTGCGATTCCCCATGATTGAGAGCGTTTCGGTGCAATTCCTTTGAGGGAGAGGTCGTCCATGAGGTGACCCGGGCATCCCCAAAGTTTCGCTGCAATCCGTTGGGTGAATCGGGAGATCGGGTGATGCAAAGTTGAGGGTTGACCCGCGGTTCCCCTTTTTCCCGTTCGTCCGGGGAGGGCGGTCTAACCGCGTAGGAGGGGCGGTCTAACCGCCCCGGGCTCGTCCGGAGAAAGTTTTGATTTTGGCCGAGATCTTCTGGTAGCATGTTGGCCTTGACCAGGGGATTGTATGGTTGAAATCTTGGAGCGTTTCGAGTCCGTTTGCTTGGGTTTTCACTCGGATCTTTGTGCTCGGGGGAGGGAGGTCTAACCGCCCCCGGCACCGGGTTTAACCGCCCTAGGCCTTTTCGGAGAAAGTTTGATTTTCTTGGACCTTTCTCTGTGAGTTTGTTCACCTTGATCGGAGGAGCGTTCGGTGAAATCTTGGCTCGTTTTAGTGTAGTTTGCTAGGTGTTCTTGGTCGGGGTTCGTTCTTTGGGTACGGAGGTTAGACCGCCCCGGGTAGCCGGTCTAACCGCCCCTAGGCCCTTGGGTGAAGTTTTGGTTTTCGCCAAGATTTTCCGGTAGCTAGCATGGCCTTGACCAGAGATCTCTGTTGGTGAAACCGTGGTGTGTTTTGGTGCTCGGAAGAGGCGTTTCGGAGGATTTCTTGGTTGCCGGTGGAGGCGGTCTAACCGCCCCTATACCGGTCTAACCGCCCCCTCGGTTAGCCGGCTTTCGAGTTGTTTCCCGGCTTGTCGGTCTGCGTGTGTGTTGTGGTTCTTTGGTAGAGTTTGTTCCTAGGACCGGTAGCACTCCGGTGGCTACGTGGTTTTGGCAAACGGGAGGTAGAAGTGCGGAGTGTGTGATTTCGGGGGGTTCGACCGAGCTAGTTCGTCTTGTCGGAGTTTCAATCTCCCTCGAGAAGAATTTTTATCGGCTCCCATTCACTCCCCCCCCCCCTCTCTGCGGTCGCCTTATCGGTCCTTCAAGTGGTATCGAGCCGGTTCGGGTCTTTGTTGACTCTAACCGGTCTAAGATCCAAGGATGGCGTACCGAGAACGGGGTTCGGGTCCTCCACACTTCGATGGCAAGAACTACCGGATGTGGAGCAAGCGGATGGGTGCGTTCCTCCGCGGAAAGGGTCGACTGCTTTGGGATGTCACGGTGGACACGGGCTATGTCCACCGATGGATTTCCTTGCTCCGGGGTCGAGGGACGGATTCGACGCCAACAATAAGGCGGTCGACTACTTGTTTCGTGCTTTGTGTCGGCCCGAGTTCGATCGGGTGCACACCGAGCACTTGGCTTGTAGGATTTGGGCGGTGTTGAAGGAGGCTCATGTTGGGAACGCCCGGTGTTCGAGCACGGATGTATGCGACCTACGGAGAGAGTACGAGAACTTCACTCATCTCCCCGGTGAGTCCATCGATGCCTTGTTTCGAGGTTCACGGTGGTGGTGAACAACATGAGGGCCAATGTGGACGTGCTCCCGTACGATGATCATGATAGAGCGGTCAAGCTCTTACACTCTTTGGATCGTACGATATGGGGCGGAAAGTTCGAGGCCATAGTCGAGTCGGAGAGGTATGATACTCTGACGGTGAACGAGCTGTTCTCAAAGCTCAAGTCGGCTGAGGTGGATAGGGGCATGACTGCCAAGCTCGAGGGACCGACTGATTCCCATAGTCTTGCCCTCGTTGGTGGTTTGAAAGGAAAGGCTAACACTAACCCATCCACCGGGATGTTTTCTTTGTCCTCTTTGATGTCTATGCCAGATGAGGAGTTCGACGTGCTTGGAGAGGACGAGCTGGCGCTCCTGACGAGGCGGTTCGAGAGGCTGCACGAGAACCGGGTGAACATGAGGAGGAACACGAGGACATGCTTCAAGTGCGGCAAGACTGGACACTATTTCGCCGAGTGTCCGAAGGTGAACAACCACGACAAGCACAAGTTCAAGGACAAGAGGAAGAAGTCTAAGAAGAAGGATCATGGACATGGGAAGAAGGCACGGTCTCGAGAGAAGATTAAGAGATCAAGCGACATCGAGTCAGATTCTGAGGACACGTCTTCAAGCTCGAGTGATGAAGAGGAAGAGGATGAGAAGAATAGGAAGAAGGAGAAGAACCTTGGCAAGTATCTCAACGGGCTTTGTGTGACGGGCCTAAGCCTCAAGGACGCCTTCTGCGGCATGGCTCGCAGTTCGAGCAGCAAGAGAAGCCAGAAGGACGCCTCGGACTTGGATTCCGAGGATGAGGTATGTGATGAGCTCTCTTCTTTGCGCAAGGAGAATGAGGAGTTGGTTGACTTGCTTGATAATCGCGATCACATGCTTAGAGAGGCTAAGAAGCTTAGAAAGGAGCTTAGATCTTTGCTCGAGGATGCTAGGACTAGAGTGGTGAGCTAGAAACACGGGTTCTTGATAGCAAGCTTGAAATTGATTCGCTTAAGGCTAGCCCCGTTGTTTCGATGAAAATGATTGTGTCGATTGCTCTGCTTTCCTAGCCGACTTGATCGATCTTAGGGAGAAGTATGCCTCCAAGTGTGAGGAACTAGATGTGCTTAGGGTTGAGTTGGCTGAGCTACAATCTAGACCCACTTTGCTTGGTGCTTGCACTTCTTGCCCGGTTTGCATGAGAAAATTATTGAGCTTCGTTCTCGCATTGGTTCGCTAGAGGCCGATTTGAAAGTGCCTATTCCTACTTCTTGTTCTACATGTGAGATGCATGCTATGAAGAATTTGGATCTTGCAAAATGTGTTGGTCGCTTGCAAGATGAGAATGATAAGTTGCGTGAAGCACTGAGTTGGTTGTCGAGTCAAGAACCTCAGCTTGGTATGATGATTGCTAGCTGTAAGCGCTTTGATGGTTGGGCCTTGGGATTGGATAAGGTTGGTGAGGGCAGTGGTGAGAGAGAAAGGAAATTTGGGAATGTTTCAGCTCCACCACAACCCACACCCAAAGACAAGTTAGCATCCAAGCCAAACCAACCTAGTAAAAAGCCTAGTGAGAAACCAAGTGAAGAGTCTCACCCCAAGCCTAAGCCCAAACCAATCCTTTTCCATTGTGAGTTTTGTGGGAAGGATGGTCACAAGAGAGAGTTTTGCTATAAGAGAAAGAGAGAGGCGAGAATGGCTAAGGAGTGGGCGAACAAGGACAGGTACCATCCTTCTCATGGTGTGCCTGAGCCTCGTATGCCACTGCCTAAGGGAAAGGGCTTTGTGCGTGAGGATCCGGCATGGGGATATGAGAAATCTCGTAGCCGCAGTGGTGGTCTGGAGAGGGCGGTCCGAGCCGGCCCGGCTAGGCGGTCGGACCGGCCCGCCCGGGGAAGGGCGGTCGAACGGCCCGGTTTAGGCGGTCGGGCAACCGCCCTCCCCGCATTTACGGCGATTCGGTTTCCGAGGTCGTGATGTTGGTGGTTTCGGTTCCCTTGGTTATGGTCCGGATGGTAGACACTTTGAGTCCGGTGGTGTTGAGTTTGCTCGGACGTTCTCTACCTCGAGATCAATACGAGTTTGGGAGACGTCGCAGCTTTGAGTCTCGGAGGGGCTACGGACCATGCCTTCCTTTTCGTGGTACTCGTACTCCTCCGGTGAGACGGGAGTGGTGTTCCCATGGTGGTTCCGAGGTTTGATAGGTTTGACGGGATGGATCGCCGTATTGATAGGGGCGGGGTAGGATGAATGTTGCTAACCCTACTTTTGAGGAAATGGCCCGACACCGGTTTCACACTTTTGGGACTAACCCCGGTGTTGAGTCATTTGCTCGTTCTCGCTCTTGGTTTTGAGTTCCGGGTGGGAGGCCCGGAGAACATTTGGTTGATATCGGGGGTGGTATCGGGGGTGGTTCTTCGGCCTCATACCGCGGTGGTGACATGTAGGTGCATCACTTTCGGGGATGGTGGACAAGGATGAGTGAATTGTGAAGAAATGATAAAGGTAAGTGCTTTGTGACCTTCGAGTGTGTGGCCTTGGTCAAGCCACTTGGTTTGTTTTGCTCCTTCTCTATATCATGTGTGTAGGGTGAGCTTTGTATGCTCTTTGGCCCTAGTGCATGTGTTTAGGGGGAGCTTGTGAGTTTTGTGTTCCTTTGCTCTTTTGCGGTGGTGTCGAGCCCTTTTTTTGCCTCCCCTCGAGGAGCCGGTCTTTTGTGAGCTTTTTGTGTGTGGTTGGTTTCCTAAGTTGGTGGTGAAGCTCCTTTGTAGCATATGTATAGTTTTCCTTTGTGCATTTATTGCATTTGGCATGGCATATGTAACATGATGTATAGGCATCCTTATATCTTAGATTGCATGCATTTTGTATCATATGCATTGGATAGGAAAAGCTTCTCCTATATACATTGTTCACCATGAGTTGCTATATATGTTCTTGTGAGCTTGTTTGGTATGCTTCGGATAGTTTGGCTTAGCTCTTGATGATCTTGATGAATGATCCATGGTTGATGGCTAATTTTTTGAAAAATGTCACATATATGATCTCTCATGTGTAAATGCCTTTATATGATCTTGACATGTTTTAGTGGCTTTGCTATGCTTACTTTGTGGTTGGATAGTTAGTTTATTGATCATATGGAGCCAAAGGCTCACTTGCCATCATGAATGTTTAGCCCTCTTGCTTAATCTTGTGGAGGGGCATAAGTTCCTTTTTGTCGCAAAGACATTTCATGTACCATTTACAAATCTGAAAATGAAATGAAAAATGCTTGGAAAATATGTTCCCATGTCATATGTGCTGAAATTAATTTGCTTTGGGTGCTAAACCGTTGCATGATGCCTACCAATGAGAAGTCTCATACATAGAAGTAGGCACATGGCTCGGTGGCTTTGACATGACATGAGGTGCTTTTGGGTGTTTATGATGGTCTTATGATTAGAATGGCTGTCCTAGCATGAAGTTTGAGTGGCTTTGCCATTTTGATATGTTTTGCTCATGTTTAGGTATTTGCTTGTGAGAGAGTAACTTTTCGCAAAATTACTCAAATCCTTTTTAGCCTTGTCCAATGATTGTGAAACTTGGTGATCATGTAGTTAAGGTCATTTCGAACCTGTTGAGTATCTAACTTGCTCATTTGGACTTGTGTAGCTCCTTGTGATGAATTTTGTATATTTGAGAAGCTACATGTTGAAAGTTTTTGCATTTTGCCTTGATTCATGCATTGTCAACAAGGGGGAGAAGTGTGTGCATGATTTGGGCACCTGGGAGCTTATGGAAGGTGTCCAAAGTGGTTCGGCAATTTTCGGAGAAGTTTTTGCAGGGCGGTCACATGGGGCGGTCTAACCTCCCCAGGGGCGGTCACATGACCGGGGGCGGTTTAACCGGCCTGTGCGGGAGGTTTAACCGCCCTATGTAGTGTGAGCTTGGTTTGCTCTTTGTCATGCATTTCCAAGTGACCTTCTTGCATGCATTGGTTCGGGGGGAGTTTGCATATGTGCGGGGGAGCTCTTGTGTGAGTTTTTGGCTCGTGGCCTTGTGTGCTTTTGGTGGTTTTTGCTCTTTGTTTGAGCATGGTTTTGTCTCGGATGTGTCGAGCCGTTGCCCTTGCCTAAGGGGTCCGAGACTTGTTCTCTTCAAGTGATCTTGTTCTTTGCCTTTCTTTGGCTTTTGATCACTTGTTGGAGTTTTTCTTTTAATAGTTTCTTTTCTTTTCTTTTTATCTTTGGTTACAAATCATGTGTGTTGTCAATGCACTCATCAAGGGGGAGATTGAGGACCATGTGTGGTTCGAGGACCGGTGGATGGTCGCTCCCTTGTGTGATGAGTGATTGACAATGTTGTGTGGACCGATTCTTGGCTAAGTATTGCAAGGGTGCGGGTTGCGGCTTGACTCGTGTTGGTGCGGGTGAAGAACAAGCGCGAAAGGTCGTTGCGGTGAGGCCTCCGGGTGTGGAGAAGACAAGTAGGCTTCGTTCGAGGGACCGGTGGCCGCCGTGGTCAAGTGCGGGCCGCATGGTGGCATGAACAAGCAAGATGAAGTCGTGGACGGTTTCTTGGTAGAGCCTCAAAACCAAGGTCGAGCCGGGACTACGTGGGAGCCGAGTCATGAGTGGAGATTGGCGGGAGGCTACACCGAGTTCGCGGGGTTTGCGGTGGTTCACCCCCGAAAACCACCGGGTTACTCGGTTGAGCCACAAAACCGAGGCCGAAGACTCGACGAGGAGGTGCGGCCACCCCGGCCGGTTCAACCGCCCGGGAGGGGCGGTCGGACCGCCCGGGACCGGTCGGATCCATCGGGCCCGGTGCCTAACCGCCTGTGGGGGCGGTCCGACCGCCCGGCCGCCGGCGCCGAGAAGCTTCGAAGCGGAGGACACGCGTCGGGATCGCAAGGCGTGCGTCGAGGCTACGCGAGGTGCGGTCGCCGGCATCCGTCCGATGGTGAAGACATCAAGAATTCCAAATCCGCCCTTGAGGGGCTTGTATCCCTAGTTAGTAGAGAGGGGCTTTTTAGACATTCGGTTGCCGCCTATATAACCCAAGAGGTGAGAGGTTGGCAGCCAACCCTTGGAACCCTAGCTCATTTGTTTTTCCATTTTCGTTCTCCATTTTTCCTTAGGTTTTTAGAGGACTAGCTTGAGAGCTTCATGTGAGATCTAGAGAGAGGGATGGATGTTTGGGTGGCAAGCTAGACCATGTACGAACCTTTCATGGCATGTATAGATGGTTCGGCGTTGTTCATCACGGTGGTTTTCCCGTCTCTTTTGTGTTGATTTTTTCGGAGCTCTTTGTTGGCGGTGTTTTGAGGACGATTTCTTGGGGTTTTTGGTGGGTGTCACGTATGAGGTTTTTGTGCCTCTTTGGCTGGTGACTTTGCCCCCAAAATCTCCTTTGAATCGGACTCGATTTGGTGGTTTTCGTTGGAACTCGAGTTCTTGAGGTTTGGTCACGAGATTTGCGATTCCCCATGATTGAGAGCGTTTCGGTGCAATTCCTTTGAGGGAGAGGTCGTCCATGAGGTGACCCGGGCATCCCCAAAGTTTCGCTGCAATCCGTTGGGTGAATCGGGAGATCGGGTGATGCAAAGTTGAGGGTTGACCCGCGGTTCCCCTTTTTCCCGTTCGTTCGGGGAGGGCGGTCTAACCGCGTAGGAGGGGCGGTCTAACCGCCCCGGGCTCGTCCGGAGAAAGTTTTGATTTTGGCCGAGATCTTCTGGTAGCATGTTGGCCTTGACCAGGGGATTGTATGGTTGAAATCTTGGAGCGTTTCGAGTCCGTTTGCTTGGGTTTTCACTCGGATCTTTGTGCTCGGGGGAGGGAGGTCTAACCGCCCCTGGCACCGGGTTTAACCGCCCTAGGCCTTTCCGGAGAAAGTTTGATTTTGTTGGACCTTTCTCTGTGAGTTTGTTCACCTTGATCAGAGGAGCGTTCGGTGAAATCTTGGCTCGTTTTAGTGTAGTTTGCTAGGTGTTCTTGGTCGGGGTTCGTTGCTGGGTACAGGAGGTTAGACCGCCCCAGGTAGCCGGTCTAACCGCCCCTAGGCCCTTGGGTGAAGTTTTGGTTTTCGCCAAGATTTTTTGGTAGCTAGCATGGCCTTGACCAGAGATCTCTGTTGGTGAAACCGTGGTGAGTTTTGGTGCTCGGAAGAGGCGTTTCGGAGGATTTCTTGGTTGCCAGGTGGAGGCGGTCTAACCGCCCCCTATACCCGGTCTAACCGCCCCCCGCGGTTAGCCGGCTTTCGAGTTGTTTCCGCTTGTCGGTGCTGCGTGTGTGTTGTGGTTGCTTGGTAGAGTTTGTTCCTAGGACCGGTAGCACTCCGGTGGCTACGTGGTTTTGGCAAACGGGAGGTAGAAGTGCGGAGCGTGTGATTTCGGGGGTTCGGACCGAGCTAGTTCGTCTTGTCGGAGTTTCAATCTCCCTCGAGAAGAATTTTTATCGGCTCCCATTCACTTCCCCCCTCTCTCGGTCACCTTATCGGTCCTTCAAGTCATACGGGAGTAGGCGGCGCAGTGTCACGGGGCAGACACCGGCCACGTCGCACAGTCCCCCACAATGGTGGGGATGGGTTCCCCCTAGGGAGTTGGTGCAACAGGACCGGGGCATGAGTCCCAGGCGCATGATGGCGCCGCCCTGCTGTGCCAGAGCATTAAATGTCCGTACCCGTGTGCGGGAACGGACGTGTGTGTGAGGGAGCCTCGAGCGAGGCGGAGGCGAACCCTCGAGCGAGGCGGAACCCGCTCGAGGGGGCCATGAACCCTCGAGCGAGGCGGAACCCGCTCGAGGGAGGTGTGAACCCTCGAGCGAGGCGGAACCTGCTCGAGGGGGCCTTTGAGTGGGCCGCTCTGGTGGGCCGCGGGGACCACCGCAGTGTGGGCCGTGCCCCGTGTGTGTGCCCAAGTGAGATGTGTTTAGTTTTGGTTTTTTGCAGGTTTTAAGCAGGATTCCCCTGGTTGTTTTTAGGGGACCCTCAGGGCTGTCCCCGACAAAAACTCTACTAGGAGAGGAGTTTACTGCTGCTATAAATGGAAGATATTTGAAGAAATATTATCCTAGTATTGAAGTTGACCATTGATTACAAGTACCAGGATTACAGGCAGCTGATACACAGAAAAAGCCGGCGTTCGGGAAAGAAGCCGCCTTTAGAACAAAAAATCCTAACATAGGAGATGGCCAATACTGGAATGTATTGCCCTTAGCACAAAAATATTCTACATTACAGATGTTTCTTGCAGGCTTTTATTTGACAACCCAACTACTTAAGATTACAAGAGGGTGGGAAGCAGAAGGCCTGGAGGAAGAAGCGAAAGTATGCTTCACTCCTTTGATTCCTTGTTTTTCCTCTTCAACTCTTCCCTCTTCAACTGTTCCAGGACCACCATGACAGCAACATGGAAGCTTCGGGGGTTTCCATGACTTGCAGCTTCCATTAGGCTGTCCCGGGAAGCCTTCAAGTTGTTGTATCTGTCGGAGACATCTGGATATGGGAACAGTTGTTAAATGTGAAGATCTGAGCTTGAGCGTGGGAGTCAAATAAAGATGGAGATCTTACCCCCTATCAACGCCTCCAAGTTCATGCGGCGTTCGCGTTCGGCATTGCAGTGGGCGGTGATGTCCCGCAAGTTGTGCTCTAGATGCAAAATACGGTGGCGCAGTTAGTGGTTCATCCTCTGTTCCAGCGTGGCATTTTCTTCTTCAGTAGAGGAATCAGAGAGGATGTACTCAGGAACCTCTTCAGTTCCAAAGATCTCTTCAGGAAGCAAGTCAAGACTGAAAGAACGGAGAAGGGTAAGCCATAAAATTGCAAACGAGAGCAAGAAACGGATTGACAGAAAGCTCACTCTCGAATGGTACGCTTCTTTGGTGGAGCGCTGCCTTCCTTGATGGGTTGTTTTCCCTTGTCCGCCATGGCCTTGAAGTTTTTTCCTCTGGAGCAGGGGGGAGAAGATGTGAGGTGATGGAAGTATATGCGAGTGGATTTGCAGGGCACCAAGGGGGCTATTTTATTAGCTGTGAGAGCGCATTGGGAGTGATGACTGGTTGGCATGCATTATTGGAATACCAAGCGGCAGGGTTTTCTTCCCGAATGCGAAGGGTTTTCATTGAACAGTGTTTATGGTTCCCGAATTGAAGATTTTCTGCGGATTTTGTGCCAAGGGGCAGGAGTTTTTTGCGTGTTCGGCTAAGAAAAAGTTCCCGAATTCGTTCAAAAATAGTAAGGATTCGCATTCACAAACAAAAGGGGATCATCACAATGCGAGCACAGAAGTTAAAATTTCATTATTTATTGCCAAAAATCCAAACATCCCTAGTACAAACTAGTCAAAAAGCCTGTTTAGCACAGACTGGGCATGGATGGTGTCGGCAATGGCGTCGCCGTGGCCGTCGAGGCGCTCCAGGATGACCTCGATCTCATCGACGTCCTCTGGTGCGCCGCCCTGGAAGCCGCGCGGCTGCATGGAGTAGTCGACGCCAGTGTGCGTCGCCATGGCGGCCAGGCCCAAGGTGGTGCCCAGGCGGACGCCATGGAGGGCTACCTCATCGACACGATCTTCCACCGCGGCAATGCGGTCTGCTGGCGTGTCCCCAGGGGCGTTCACCTTGTCTGCCAGTTGCTTCACCAGCATCTTCAGCCAGTTAAGCTCGGCATCGCGGGCTGCAACGTTGCAGGGCAATGGCGGTTAGTTCAAAGTTGAGTTGGATCAAAGTCAATCAAGAGATTTACCGTCAATGGTCTCCGGGGTGCTTGCGGCCGATGCTTCGAGCTCGGCGATGCCGGCTTTCTTGGAAACATCTTCCAGCTCGCGCCGGGTTTCGTCGCGCTCCGCCTTGAAACAGAGGGCGTTGCGCTCGTGGTAGCGCGAGGGGGAGTAGTTGTACGACTCCGAGGAGTCGTCTGGCAGGGCTGGATTCACGGCCGGCGCAGGAGCCGGATTCCATTGGATGAGGCTGAAAATACAAAGAGGATCGTCATGAATATAAAGAAATCTAGGGAGAGCTGCAGAGGAAGTTGATGATCACCGCCTCCGACGAGCGCCAGCGCGGCTTCCTTCAGCCTCGTCGCTGGCTCGGCGCTTGTTGCTGCTGCCCGCCATCAAGTTTTTGGGAGTACTAGTGCTGGGAAGAAAGTTTAGATTGGCGAAGGCTTGAAGGCAAAAGACTTGGTGAAAGGCTAGGGGCACCCGTGGTTTTATTTATGGGGATGGCAAAGAGATCGTGGCCGCAGATCGTGGTGCATATCCCGAGAAATTTGGAAGGTGGAGAGACTTCCTTAACCGAATCGTCGTCGGGTCGTTTGAAATTCAAGCTGAGTCATATTCGGTTGACTGGCTCGATTGAGTTACGGTCAGATTGTTGTTCGGGTCTAGTACTGTTTGACTAGAGTTGCCGAATGGATCGTCTAAAATTGCAAACAAGGTGAGACAGAAAATAGAAAGTGAAGTTTATGGTAAACAAAATTACAGGGACGATCAATCATTCGGCTACAAATTGCTTGGCACAATCAAATGTTCAAATACTTTGCAATTACACTAGAAGCGTCTGATATCATTTTGCTGATACTCTCCAGTAGTTTCTGATCAGCTTCTTGAGTGTTGGACAGGGTGGAAAGCTTTGTCTTGAGCTGGTTTGATTCAATCAGGGTGCTGAAGCTTCCTTTTGGATTTTTTCTGTCAATCCAGAGAGTTCAGCTATCTTCTTTTTGTCAACTTCAATTTCAGCTGTCAAATTCTTAAATTCAGCTTCTAGTGCAGCTTAGCTAGCAATTTTCAACTCAAGTGCAGGCTGCAGTTCAGCTAGCAACTCCTTGTTGCTCTGTATTTGAGCCTGTGATTCTTTCACAAACTGCTTGTCTTCAGCTATCTTTTGCTCCAAGGCTGGTCGAGAGGATTGATTCTTCAGGGCTCTCCTCATTGCTGCAAAATGATTATCCAGTTGAGAGATAGGCTCCAAGGAGGCTTTGATATCATCAGGAAGTTCTTGATTGATTGATTCAAGCACTTCTTCTAAGAGGTCCACATCCCTGACTTGGTCCTAGATGTCTCTTTGCAGCAGAGAGAAGATTTCTCTCAGTCTTGCCTGGTTTTCCTCTGATAAAGCTTGGTTTGAAGATCCTTCATCACCTTTTTCGGCAGTTAAATCATCCACAGTGAATGAAAAGCTTGATGGTGATGCAACCTGATCCTGAAAAGGAAAGCACTGACACCATTTGACCAGAAATGACAGGCTGCAATTAGAAGACTCTCGTTCTTGGGAGTTTCGGCCAGAGATAACTCCAAACACTGGGCAATGCGAAGGCTGTCCCAATTGCCGGTTTTTACACTTTTATCTTCGAGTATTCTCTTATACCAATTTCTCCAACCTGCAATTGGGGGCAGGGGCCAGTTTTTAAAGGCGTCTTGCCACTCATGAGGTCTTGACAGGGCTGCCTTGAAGGGGATTCTTTTGGATTCGGCTTCAATAAACTCAAGGGGGTCGGAGATTCCCACAGGTCCGAGGAAATAGGATGATGATTTTATCCTCGATGGGAATCAAAAGCTCGGTGGATAGAGCCTATCAAGAAAAGACAGAAGAAGAAATCTAAGGTGGGGATCGAAAAAGTAATACCGAATGGACCTTAAGGGGATGAGATTTACCTGAATAGCTTGATTTTGGTCTGCCATTGAAGATTTGAGCTTGGGAGATTGATGACCTAGGGTTTGGATCTGAGCGGGGACTCCAACAGATTGCAAGAGGAAAGAATGAGTGTTGAACGAATTTAGCTCAGAGACGTTGGGCATTTATGGTCAATTCCGGAATAAAATCACTTTTATCCCGTAATTGAAGGGGCATATGTGAACACCAAAAATTGGTACAGGAAAGGGATTGACTTGTGGGCCGAGTTTGGTAACAAAATACCATTCGGCAGGGAAAAAGTCCTCAGAGGATTCGGTAAAGATGCTTGCGGTCGGCAATACACCATCATTCGGCAAAAGAATTGTTTGCGCTTGTAAAAAGAAGTTTTCGGGAATGCGTGATGACGTGGCCCGGATGTAAGGAAAGGACGAGTTGATGGCGAGTACAAGATGGACATTGGCGCCGAAACATTAATTTAGATATTAAATGTTGTGCTCGTAGTCGACCAGGAGTCGTGTTAGGACAAGGGTATAAATATAAGCCCTTTATGTCTGTAATAGGGATCGAACATCTTCACAACAAACCCGCCCCCGTGCCAAACATCGAGTCCTTTAGTCGAGTCGTCGAGTTCTTCGAGAGGAGCCATCCATCCGTCGACCTCCGTAAGTACCGGCAACCTTGTATCATGTCTAGTATCATGCGGTGGATTTAGACCGTGATGCAAGTAGTCTTGTTACCTTGCTTAGTATCATGCGAAGGATTTAAGCTTGGTTCAAGAAGGTTTCATGTTGGATCATGAGCCATGCGATAGGCTAAGATCTAGCTCGAAGCTAGTTATCGGCTCTATTAGACTTGGCAAGATCTAATAGATTCATTAAGTTACCACGTGTTGCTTTGAGTTTTTGCTTTATGTTTAAATTCATGTAACACTCTTTTGCCCAATCTAGATCGATTAGTTTCGGCTCTACCTCTTTGAGATCCATGTGATGTACTTTCAAGTCTTTGTTTATTATAAAGGATCAAGTGCTTTCAATAGACGAATTTAGATCAATCTAGATTGTCACGTGTTGCGAGTTCAAGCTTTGACTTTTCAAATGTTTGTTCCTTCTCCACGGAACCCGGATCGGCTGTACAGCTGTATTCGGCAATGCTACCATGAGTAAAACGTGTTCATAAGTTTGTCTTAAATAATGTGTGCTTTAGCCTTCTATATTTAGATTGTATCATGCGGTGGATTAATCTCTTTGTGGTTGGTGGCGTGGTTTCAAACAAGTTGTATCATGCAGTGGATTAACTTCTTTGTTATCATGCTTGACGGGTTCGAAAGTACCTAGACATGCGGTAGACTAGTGCTTTTGGCCTATACATGCTTGTTTACTTCATATTTATAATCATGCTTTTACCTTATTTGTTTTAATTGTTATTTATCCTCAAAAATCGGTCATGACCACGAGCGAGCAATGTTATCTAAACAAAGACCGATCTTTTATCGTGCTTACGTCATGCATTCGGATATATCCTGTTTCGTGTTTTAAATCTCCTGAATGGCATTTAAACTGCTGACAGATAGCTTGTTGTAACTATATGTCATTTTAATTGGCTTTCTAGCCGTAAATACGGAACTGTCTGGTACCACCCGACAAGTTCCATGTTTTATCTAACTATTTTCATCCTTTGTCAGTTTCAGGAAAATTGACTGGCACGCTTCGGATCCGGCACGTGTTTTAAGCTAACTTCGTTCGGCTCGCTGTGTGCTTGACGTGAGGTTCTGATTTTGCGTCAACACACTACTTAGTAACTTTTTAGCAAACAAACCCACTAGCCAAAAGCCTTGCATAATCAGAGAGAAAGTCTTTCTTTTAGACGGGTAACCCTTGTTGAGTATTAGTATACTCAGCCTTGCTTTATAAATGTTGTTTCCAAGTAATGCATATGATGTGTGCACTGGAGAACTTCCACACGGCTGGGAGCTGGAATGGGTGGATGATGACGAGTGATTGCATCATGGACAGGCCTCCTATGATGTTAATCGTACCGTTTAGTTTCCGCTATTTTTAATAAACTCTGAACCATTTACTTTCATGTCAAAGAACTATGTTTGTAATACTAGACCCTACGGGGAATTGGATGTTAATTTGTAAGGCACTCTGCACTCTCCCTTGTGGGAGTTTTAATGCATACGTTCGATCCTCTCTGTGTTTCAAGTGATTTACCGGGCGTTAACCCGGCAACACTCAACGGGATGATTCTTTATTATCGCTTAATGACCAAATGGAGTGGTTTAGGCGATAGTACCGAATTATTTCGGATGGGGTTGTCACACCCGAGCAGGATCTCAGCAGCAGGACGAGGTTCCAGAGGCTCTGCTCTCGCTGGTACCGTGCACGTGGTGCAGGCGATGGGAATGCAAAGAAGCAGCAAACAGGGAGAGGTCTCCTAATACCTTATTGTGAATTGACAATCTGAGCAGGAGGAGGAGGGACAACTTATATAAGCGAGGTTAATGCACGGGGGATGAACCTGAACGTCACGATTAATGCGCAGGAATGAACCTGGATGTCACGGTTTGTCGGGGGACAGCCCTAGGGGTCCCCCTTGAACAACGGGGAAATCCTCACTTAAAACCCGCCACAACACACTAAGCCTAACCACGCGGGTGCCTAACCATGCGGGACACGGCCCACGGGGGACTCCGACGGCCCATCGAGGCGGCCCACGAAAGGATCCCCTCGAACGAGGCTTCGCCCCCGCTCGAGGGGCGGCACTCCCTTCGGGCGGGCACCACCCCCGCTCGAGGGTACGCACTTCCCTCGAGCGGGCTCCGCCTCGCTCGAGGGTACGCCCCGCCCTCGGCCGGGGTCCGCCACGCTCGAGGGTGCCCCTCACGCGTGCGCCGGCCCCGTACACGGGCATTTAACGCCACGACACAAGGGGGCGGCGCCATCATGCGCCGGGGCTCGCGCCCGGTGCCGCCGCACCAACTCCCCGGGGAGGAGCCCATCCCCACCCCCGTGGGGAGGGACCGTGCGGTACGGCCGGTGTCGGTCCCGTGACACCGCGCGCCCACTGCAAAGACGGCTAACGCGCCCGACCCTCGAAGGGGGCCGGGGGCGCACCCTCGATTTCACTTTCCCCGTGACCCTACGGGGGTTAGGTGGAGGCGCTAGGCCGGTGGATTGCCATCCCGGCCACTGTAACGGCGTGGCCGCCGTACCCGCGCGTGCGGGCGCACGCCCGACCCCCGTAGCAACGACTCCCGGCCCGTGAGGCGCATTGGGAAGGAACGCCATTCGCGCGCCCCTGTACTCCGTACAAGCTTGCGTCAGCACGGCCCCCGAGCCTATCAGAGGACATCACCGCCATCCGTTGCTCTCCTACCCTCGAACCGCCACTGTTCGGGTACAAGTCAGGCCATGATGACCAGATCGCAGCGGGGAACGCCCGGACGACCGCCCACTCTACACCGTAGCACGTCGCACTCCTCCACATAGCTAGGTGCGAGGCGCGCATGTAACCCGCCGCCCCCTTGATCTATAAAAGGGGGGGGCGAACCCCCGGCCCGCGGGAGGGAGACGGACGAACGGAGACACGAGAACACTTCACACACCACGTACTCATTCTCATTCTCCCACAATATCTTCGGCCACTCTTCCGGGGGACTTGGAAGCTACACTTCCTCTCTCGCCTTGCTTGTATTTGCCCCACTACAAGCACCCCCGGTGCTAAGTAATATAGTGCCCCGAGCACGCCCTCGTCGGGACGTACGGCCCCCTCGGCGGGAACCGAGGATAAAACCTCTGTGTCACTTGTTACTTAGCATCGACCATTGAGGGATAGACCTCGGCGCTATCTATCGGTTAGTGTCGGGACCATATTCCGCACCGACGTTGGCGCCCACCGTGGGGCAAGCGAGCGCCTAAGGTCATTTCGCCAACTCCCTCCATGGTGATCCGCACCGAGTACCGTGCTACACGCTACCGCATGGGTAGCTCGGACCCCCTCCCGCCGGGTTCGAGATCCGCTTCGGGGGACCTCAACTTTCGGGCCACGGGGAATGGCTATCTCATGCGCCTCACTAACCGTGAGGAACTCCGCGCGCGGCGTCGGGCCGGGTCCGCTCGGACCCCCGCCGCACGCACAACTCCGGCGCGGGCGCCCGCGGAGCACGGAGGCCGCGGGCCCCATCGACGCCACGACGCCGTCATCGCTCGGGACAACGCTCGCGCCGGGCGCGGTCCGAGCGGCGGCGGGCCGAGCGCGCCGCCGCCCGGCGCGGTGCGCCGACCATCACGACCGCCACCGCCCCCCCGGCGGGGCGGCGCGTAGTCTCGGACCGCGCATCCCCATCGGGGCCGCGTGGCGCTACGTCGGCCTACAACGCCAACGTCAACACGACGATGCGCGGGGTTCCGCCCGGCCGCCACGTCTTCGTCGCCGGGGACCCCGGCGCCTCGGCGGCGGATGAGTCATCCCCGGGCTCCGTCGACACGATGCCACCCGCCAACCGCCACGGATACGAGGAGTGGGACTTCTCGGCGTGCCGGACCCGGCCGCGTTCGGCGTTTCCTCGACGCCGCGGACTACCGGTTCGGCCTGCTCCGACGACTCCGGCACGGGAGCTACGACCCCGGGGCGGGAGTGTTGCGCCGTCATCACCAACGACTTGGCTAACGCCGCCGGCGCGGCGGCGCCGGAGACGGGGAAGTCACGGCCGCCCCGAGGGGATCGCCACGCGCCCGGCCGCGGGTGCAAGCGCTCCCGCCGGGGCCGACGTCGACGCACGGTGGCCCAAGCCCGCGAGCTCGAGGCCAAGCCGGCGGAAGAGTACCGAACGGTGCGGTTGCTCCGCGCCTCAATGGCGGGGGGAAGCCTCGCGCGCGGCGAACGCGCGCGGGAGCCGGGCCGACGGTGTCCGCGACCGCATCAACACCGCCCCCAACGTCGAAAATGCGGACGTGCCCCCCACGGGCGAGCCGAAGCTCGTCGCCGCCGCGACGCCGCCGCGGGCTATGCCGGCACCCTCGACCCCCCGAGGCTCGAGACATGCACCACGAGGTGCAAACTCTCATCGAGCAAGCGGCCGTCCGGCGGGCCGAGAGCTCGGCCTCACGCATCCGCCCGCGGGGGGATGCGCGGGGCGATGAAGCCGCACCGGGGAGGCGAACCCTCGGTGCACGCGGGGGGGACCGGCGGGGCGTCCCACCGAGCAAGGGCGCACGCCGGCCAAGGAGCGACTCCTCGACGCGCGCGGGGCACTAGATGGCGACGCTCGCAACGTCATCAACGCCGGCGCACCGGCAAGGCGGACGCGCGAGTGGCAAGGGGCTACCACCCTCGACGGGGTGGGCGCTACGACGAGCGGCGAGGACCGCTCCCCGACGCCGAGCCCCGGGCACCCGTGTGTTCGGCCGGGAGATCCGAGCGGCGGCGTTCCCCCCAACGCTTCCGCCAACCCTCGACGATCGTCAAGTACAACGGGGAGACGGACCCCCGTGTCCGGCTCAACGATTACCGCTTGGCTTGCCGGTGGGCGGGGCCACTAGCGACGAGGTCATCATCCGCAACTTGCCCCCGCACCTGGGCGACGCGGCCGGACATGGCTCGAGCACTTGCCCGCCGGGCCCGGATCCATAACCGGGACGACCCCGGTCCACACGTTCGTAGGCAACTTCCGGGGCACATACGTGCGCCCGGAAACTCATGGGACTCGCGCTCCGCACGCGGAGGCCCCGGCGAGTCGCCGCGGGACTTCATACGGCGCTTCTCCAAGCGGCCGCACGGAGCTCCCCGGCGTGGCACGGTCCGAGATCGTGCACGCCTTCCTCGAGGGCACCACGTGCGGGACCTCGTGCGGGAGCCGGGGACGCGGCCCCGCCCGCGGACTCCAATGAGTTGTTTGACATCGCCACCGGCTTCGCCTCCGGGGGAGGAGGCCGTGGGGGCGATCTTCGACGGCAAAAAGGGCAAACGCTGCGAGGACGCGCCCGCGGAGGGCGGCAAGTCCAAGGAGCCGCGCCGCAACGACAAGCGGGGCAACAAGGGGAAAAGCCGCGCCGCGAGGCGCGCGAGCGAGGGGCGCGACGGCGGCAACGCCGAGGCCCTCTCTCGTCGACCCGGCTCGACGGGGCCCTCGACCGGCCCCTCGAGGCCCGGGGTGTTCGACGACATGCCGAAGAAGCCATGTCCCTACCACAAGACTCCCGTGAACCACACTCTTGAGCGATGCGATATGCTCAAGAAGTTCTATGGCCGTGCCGCCGCGAAGGACGCGAGAGGCCAAGAAAGACGGAGGCGATGGCGACGCCGGCGGCTTCCCCGCCGTCGAAAATGTGTTCCTCATCTTTGGGGGACCTACGTCGACATGTCGACCCGGCAGCCGCAAGAAGGAGCGACACGAAGTCCTCGCCGCCGAGAGGGCGCCTCCGGCCTTTCTCAATTGGTCGGAGGACGTCATCACCTTTAGCCGGGAAGACCACCCGAATCGCATCCCCAACCCGGCCAATGCCGCCGGTGGTCGATCCCATCATTGGGAACGCCGGTTCTCAAAGGTCCTTATGGACGGAGGCGTAGCCTCAACATCCTCTTCGCGCATACATTGCGCCCGATGGGGATTGGGTTGGACCAGCCGTGGCCCGAAGACGAAGCCGTTCCACGGCATCGCGCCCGGCAAGCGGGTTCGGCCCTCGGGCAGATCGACCTGCCGGTCTGGTTTGGCACCCCTAAGAACTTCCGCAAGGAGACCCTCACCTTCGAGGTGGTGGGGTTCAAAGGGGCCTACCATGCTATCCTTGGGCGACCCTATTACGCCAAATTCATGGCGGTCCCCAACTACACCTACCTGAAGATGAAGATGCCCAGCCCAAACGGCATCATCACCGTCGGGTCTTCCATCGAGCACGCATTCGACTGCGACGTCGAGTGCGTGGAACACGCAGAGGCACTGGCGCTGGATGAAGCGCTGGTAAACACGCTGGAGAAGATGGTCAACGAGGACCTCAACTCCGCCGCCAAGCACGTCGGCGCCTTCGAGGCAGCGGAGCAGACCAAAGGGGTCCCCCTCGACCCTTCAGCCCTCGAGGGCAAGGCGTTGAGGGTCAGCTCCACCCTCGACCCCAAATAGGAAGCAGTGCTCGTCGACTTCCTCCGCGCCAACGCCGACATCTTCGCGTGGAGCCCCTCGGACATGCCAGGCATCCCGAGGGAAGTCGCCGAGCACTCCCTTGACATCCTCGCCGAACGCCCGCGCCGTGCGGCAGCGGGCCGCGCCGCTTCGACGAGGAGCGGCGACGGGCAATCGGAGCGGAGGCTGCGGAAGCTTCTCGAGGCCGGATTCATCAAGGAAGTATTCCACCCTACGTGGCTAGCCAATCCCGTGCTTGTAAAGAAGAAGAATGGGAAGTGGCGGATGTGTGTAGACTACACTAGTCTTAATAAAGCATGTCCTAAAGTTCCTTTTCCTTTGCCACGCATAGATCAAATCGTTGACTCAACGGCTGGGTGCGAATTACTCTGTTTCCTTGATGCCTATTCCGGGTACCACCAAATAAAAATGAAGGAGTCCGACCAGCTCGCGACTTCATTCATCACACCGTTCGGGACGTTTTGTTACGTCACGATGCCATTTGGCCTCAGAAACGCGGGTGCAACATACCAGCGCTGCATGCAGCACGTTTTTGGGGATCACATCGGGCGGACGGTCGAAGCATACGTGGACGACATCGTCGTGAAGACCAGGAAGGCGGACGACCTGGTTGGCGACCTTGGCGTCGCGTTCAATTGCCTACGGGCCAATGGGGTCAAATTAAACCCCGAAAAGTGTGTCTTTGGAGTGCCGCGAGGCATGCTCCTGGGATACATCGTCTCCCAGCGGGGAATCGAGGCCAACCCTGAAAAGGTCGCGGCCCTCGAACGAATGGGTCCGATCCGGGACCTTAAAGGGGTGCAGAAGGTGTTGGGGTGCCTTGCCGCCTTGAGCCGCTTCATCTCGCGGCTCGGCGAGAAGGGCCTCGCCCCTCTACCGCCTACTCAAGAAGCACGAGCGCTTCTCCGGACCACCGAGGCCCGGGATGCGCTCGACAAGCTAAAGGCGTTTCGACGCACGCCCCGATTCTCACGCCGCCGCAGACGGCGAGCCCCCTGCAGCTCTACGTGGCCGCGACCACCCAGGTGGTAAGCGCCGTGATCGTTGTGGAGCGCACGGAGGAAGGGCATGCCTTGCCTGTGCAGCGGCCAGTCTACTACATCAGCGAGGTCCTATCAGACACGAAGACGCGCTACCCCCAGGTCCAGAAGTTGCTATACGCGGTAGTCCTTGCGCGGCGCAAGCTCCGCCACTACTTCGAGGCCCACCCCGTCACGGTGGTTTCTTCCTTTCCGCTAGGAGAAATCATCCGCAACCCCGACGCCGCGGGAAGGATCGCCAAGTGGTCCGTGGAGCTGATGGGCGAAACGCTCGCCTACGCCCCACGCAAGGCCATCAAATCGCAAATCCTGGCGGATTTCGTCGGCCGAGTGGACGGACACGCAACTGCCACCCCCACAAATCCGGGCAGAGGCCGGACTCTGTTCTTCGACGGCTCAGTGATGAAAACGGGAGCAGGCGCGGGCCTGCTCTTCGTGTCACCCCTCGGGGAGCACATGCGCTACGCAAAGGCGCCTCCACTTCCCCGCGTCCAACAATATGGCTGAGTACGAGGCCCTTCTCTGCGGCCTCAAAATCGCCATTGAGTTGGGTGTCAAGCGCCTCGACGTGCGAGGGGACTCGCAGCTCGTGATCGATCAAGTCATGAAGAACGCGAGGCGCCATGACGACAAGATGGAGGCCTACTGCAAGGCCGTGCGAGCCCTCGAGGACAAGTTCTACGGCATCGAGCTCAACCATGTGCCCCGAAGGTACAACGAAGAGGCGGACGAGCTCGCCAAGATCGCGTCCGGCGGATCACCGTCCCCCCCGAACGTTTTCGCGCGTGACATCGCTCAACCCTCGGTCGTCTTCGAGCCCTACCCCTCGAACCACAACGAACCCTCGGGGGCTCCCTCGAACCCAGCGGGTGCGGAGCCCATGGACGAGGACCCCTCGAACGAGGCGTACGTGCTCTCCCTTCTCGAGGGGTACGGCTCTCACGAAGCCGATGCGATGGACATCGAGCCGGTTCTGTCCAAGCGGAATGGCGGGAAAAATACATCGCTTGGATCGCTCGAGGGGGAGCTCCCCGCGACCGGGCCGCGGCTAGGCGCATCGCTAGGATGGCTAAATCTTTTGCCCTCGTCGACGGCGAGCTGTACAAGCGCGCCGCCTCCGACATCCTACAGCGGTGCGTGCCCATTCCCGAGGGGCGCGAGCTCCTACGGGACATCCATGCGGGGATCTGTGGCCACCACGCCGCACCCCGCACCCTCGTTGGCAACGCGTTCCGCCAAGGCTTTTGCGGCCCACCGCGGTCGCGGACGCCGGCGAAATCATACGCACCGGCGAAGGGTGCCGGTTCTACGCCCGCAAGTCCAACTTGCCCGCCCACGCCCTACGTGACCATCCCCGTTACATAGCCTAAGGACCACCCCAAGCGAGCCACCGGGTTCACCCCATTGTTTCTAGTCCACGGCGCGGAGGCCGTCCTCCCCACGGATTTAGAATACGGGTCGCCCAAGGTTCGAGGCTACGACGAGGATGCTAACCAGCGAGCCCGCGAGGACTCGCCGGATCCGGTCGGACGAGGCACGCCTCGTAGCCTTAATGCATTCCGCGAGGTATCAACAGTCCCTAAGACGCTACCAAGCACGCAAGATACGTCGACGGGATTTCGGCGAGGGGGATGCGGTCCTAATGCTCGCGCCAAGATAACCGAGGGCGCCAAAAGCTATCGCCCCCATGGGAAGGACCCTACGTCGTGGTGAAAGTACTCAAACCGGCACATACAAGCTGGCCAACGAGGACGGTGAAGAGCTCACCAACGCTTGGAACATCCAACAGCTACGTCGCTTCTACCTTTAGCTAGGATTTTCCAAATATCTTTGTTGTAAAAATCACATCGCCAACGACTATGTAAGTACTTCAAGTCTAATGAAAAGGATAACTCGGCTTTCCCCTGAAACCCAAGTTACCCTCGGGGGCTACTGCGGGGGGCATCCCCCCCCAAAATGGTCCCATTTTTTCGCGCAAAAAGCAAAACAACACGCGCTAAGTTTGTTTCCTACTTCAACCTCGAGCCACGATTCGAACGGGCGCGGGCGGCCGCCACGGCGGAAGGAGCGCGCGAGCCAGAGATAGCCTACGCCGCGTGGACATGGCCCTTCTCTCTCGCCTCCAACCCGGCAGGCCCCCTACGAAAATCGAACTCCCCTAACTAGAATCTACTCGGGAAGAAGGAGAAACAAAAAGCGTGATAAACAAACGACTTCATTTACAGCGGATGTTTATGTTCATGAAACGACTTGTTATTCACAAAGGCCACGAGGCTAGGATGCGATACACATCAAAAAACGGGCCTAGCGCCCAAGCGCTTTCGGGCGGGAGGAGCGAGCGGCATCGGCGGCGTCGGGAAGAGGAACTCCTCGAAGGCCTCGGCGAGCAACCCGGCGGCGTCGGCAGCGAGCGCATCCACACGCTCCATGGCCACCTCGTCCTCGACACCCTCGGGAACGATGTAGCCCTCCGCCAGCGCCTCGAAGTTAACCTCGTAGTGGGACCGCACCACTCCGAGGGGCCTTCGGACACCCGGTGCCGGCGCCGGCGCATCCGCTCGGTGACATGGCCACCAAGGGCACGCGGACGGGCGGCCGGGGGGGGCGCCGGCACGGGCCTCGCCCTCCTCGACGGAGCGGCGGGGTCTCGAGGGCCGCATCGCGCGGCTCCCGCAACTCTGCTCGGAGGAATTGTAGGAAGCTTGCGGCGCCTCGGCCGCTCGGCCGCATGCCCCGGAGCGGTGCGCAAGCCGGAAACGCCAAGGCAAGAAAGAAATCGAAAAAAGGGAATGCGAGTTCCCAAACGAAAAACCAACGAGCAAGAGTCAAACGGTGGCTCACCTTCGACTTGCTTCCTCTCCATCTCGAAGTCCCGGCGCACGGCCTCAGCCGCCGACTCGAGGCGCGGGGACGGTTTCGCCTTGCTCGCGGAGGGCCGGCTCTGGTTGGCGTTGCGATGCGCGAGCATGAGCGCCTCGTCCTCGACCTTGGAGAACGCGGTGTTCCGCTCCTCCGGCGACTCTCGCGTCACCTCGTGGGCGGCGCGCTCTGCTCCCGGTGCGCACGGGGCGTCGACGAGGGCGGCCGCCCCCTCGCCGAAGCCGCTCCTCGGCCCCTTGGCGGGCGGTGCTCTCTTGCGAGAGCCGCTCCTCGGCGACGACGAGGGCCGCGGCCTTGGCGTCGAGGGCGGCCTTCGGGTCGTCGGCCTCCTTGGCCGGCCCGCTCCGGCCCGCGCGCCCGCTCCTCGGCTGGTGGCGCTGTTGCGCCTGCGCCCCCTCAAGCGACGTGCGGAGCTCCCGGGTTTCGGCGCGAGCGGTGGCCACCTCCGCCTCCCAGTTGGCGGCCAGCGTCCGCGTCTTCTCCAAGTCCGAGCGCGCATTCCACAGCGCCTCATCACGATCGATGAGGGCTGCGCGGACCCGTTTGAGGCTCGAGCGACGTGCGGTGTCTGCCTCGAGCTCTCGGGGAGCTCGTCAGGCCAGGCCACGGCCCGGTACGCCAGCCAACTGTCCGGCGTCCTAAGGGCGTCAGCAAGCGCGTCGAAAGCGCCGCACCGCTCCCGCGGGCGGTGGACCTCGGCGTTCACCCGGTCGAACGCATCGTACTTGTCGTGGGCGCGGCGCTCGAGCTCCTGACATCCACAGACCAAAGTCCGTAAGCACTACGGCACGAAAGCAGCACACAAAGACGAGAAGAAGAGGAAAGCAAGCGACGACACCCTACCTGAAAGACGCGCCATGCGGGGCCGCCGTGGACCTGCAGCGCCTCGTTCAGCGCGCGGTTGAGCGTAGCGCCGTGGCTCGGAGCTCGCCCCGAGCTCCTGCTCCCCATGGGGGTCGGCAAACGCCGAGGGGATCATCGATGGCCCCCCTCCCACGGGCGGGGGCGGCCGGCGTGGGAGGACGAGGCCTCGGCGCGCGTGTCCTCGACCCCCCACCACCGGGTGACCCTCGTGCCGCCTCACGAGGGCCCCCCTCCCGGGGCTCGGGGGAGTTCGTGGGCCGGCGGCCCACCGATTCCACCCGGGCGGCGGAGAGTCGTCCGAGACTTCCACCACCTCCTGCCCGCAGATCGCCGGCGGGCGCGGCCGCTTGCGCCGCCTCCGCCGGCACCTCCACCGCGTCTCCGTGGCCGTGGGCGCCCGTCGTGGCGCCATGGCCACCACCCTCGGCCGCGCCGCCGCATCCACGGGCGCCGCCACGGAGTTGCGCCCGCTCCACCCTCCTCTCGGGGCCCGGCGCCGTGGGCCGCGCCTCCACGCCGGCGAGCCTCCGCGGGCCGTACCTCCACCACGACCGCCGCCGCGGCTCGCGTCTCCACGACGACCGGCGCCGGCCGCCCCCCGGCGACCTCGCGGTTGCACCGCGGCGGCGGAGTCCGCCGGCCGGGGCCTTGAGGCCCCAGCCGAGCTTTGCGAGCTCACACCCGCCGCCGTGCTTGTCCCCGGGCGCGACGCCCTTGACGAGCGCCGCCGGTGGGGATCGATGCGTCCGTCCTCAGCACCTTGGCTGGTGCAAGAGGAGGAACGGTTGGCACCACCCTGCACAGGCACGGACAGAAGGTTAGGGCACCCGATCATCGACAAATCAAACCAAACGAAAAAAGACAGGCTCCTTACCTCGAAGAGGAAAAGGCTCGTTTCCTCTTCCTCGAAGCCTCGGCGGATGAGGCCGGCGCGGCCGGCGCGCCCGCCGCCGCGTCTCCCGACGCGCGCCGCCACGCGCGTGGGCGCGCCGCCCCGCGCGCGGTCGCACCCGATGACGCGCCTCCCGACAACGCCGCGCGCGCGCGCGGGTACGCTCGCCCGCGTGCGGGTGTGCTCGCCGCCGCACTCCCCGACGACGTCGCCGCGCTCGTGGACGCGCTTCCCCCCGCGCGCGGGCACGCTCGATGCGCGCGCGGCGCGCTTGCCGTGCGCGCCCCGACGAGCGCGGGCGGCGCCGCCCTCGATGTCGATGGCCGGCGGCGGGCGCCGTTGCGCCCGCCCCGTGCGATGCCGCCCTCGCCGCCGGCGCCGGCTCCGGCGAGGGAGGCGCAGGCGCCACCGTCCGAGGGGGCCCTCCCCCCTCGGCCTCTTCCTCTTCGTCCTCCTCGGAGGACGAGAACTCCTCGGTCCCCGGGGAGGAGAGCCCCGGCTCCTCGCGCCGCGCGCACTCCGCGGCCCGCCGGTCGCGGCGCGCTTGACGTCGCCTCGCGTGCTCCCTCTTGCGCGCCGCCCGCTCCTCGCTCGCTCCCGGCCGCGCCGCCCGGCCAAGCGCGCGGGAGTCGGGGGGTGGGCGGAACGGACTTGGCGATGGTGAAAGTCACCACCGTGACACGGAAGCAACAAGAGCGCGTCGGGAGGCAAAGGCAACACTAAGAACTAAAACGAAATCAAGAACCACACTCACCAATGGGCCGGTGGGGAGCATCTCGAGGTCCCACGGGGTCCGACCCGCGGGCGGCGGCACCGGGTGTCGACGGCACTCCGCGCCGGGTGAGCGCGTATGGCCGCTCGAGGGGCGTCGGGAGCATCCGCGACCTCGCCGGTCGACGGGATTGGCCGCCTCGTCATCTCGAAGATGCAGAGCGGCCTCTCCATCAAGGGCACGATCCGCGGTGATGGAGGAAGGCGAGGACGCCCATCGCGTTCGGCCCCGTGCGCCGCCGGGGGCCGGCAGCGCGCGCGGCCGGGACCGACTCCCCGCCGCCTCCGATGCTTGGGCCGTGGACACCCCGTAGCCCCAGGAGTCAGGCCTCTCCTTGAACACCCGGCCGGTGTAGGGGGGGAGGCCGGGCTCGGCGTTACGCAAGTAGAACCATCCCCGCTCCCGACTGCGTTGTTCGTCGTCATGGTGCGGGGGATGTAGACGTCCTTGAATTGCCTACGCGGGGCAAGCGACATCCCGCCGGCGCGCATCGTGCGGCGGGTCCTCGGCTCCGTCGTGGGCTGCGTGATGAGCTCCGCGCGAAAAAGATGTACCCGCAGCTCCCAATTGATCGGGATCCCCGGGTACCCTTCGCGGATGCCCACGAACGTGGCCGCCGCGAGATCGCGTTGGGGGCGAAGTTGTGCGGCTCCACTCCGTAGTGGTGGCACATTGCCCGCATGAAGGTGCTCGCCGCGCGGTGAAGCCCCGCTCGTGGTAACGGATGAAGCTCACCACGTAGCCCTCCGGCGGGTTGGGCTCGCGGTCCGCATCCGGTGGCACGATCCACTCCGCCGGACGTCCGTCTTCGTTGGCCGCCACCGGCCGGCGGCGACCCGCTCGCCAAGGGCCGGCCCGCGTCACCGTCGACCTCTCCCGGTGCATACGGCTCCGGGATCCTAAGGGGAAGCCGAGGCGGCGCCATGAGGAAGGACGAAGGAATGCGAGGACGGAGAACGAGGAACGGAAGAAAGGCTTTAATGGCGACACCGCGCGGTGGCAAGAGCTAGGCGAAGACGAAGGGGCGGGGGACTGAAAATGGTGAGGCGTCAAGGTAAAAAACCGCCGTCTCTTCCACCCCTCGCATTTATAAGCCGACGGGGCGAGCTCTCGGAGCGACGCCCCGCTAGCATTAACTGCAGGGAATCTCTCCTTCGCGTCGATGGGCGGGCCCCACCACGACCGCAGCCGGCCACGTCCACGCGGGCGGGCCATCATTACGGCAAAGACCCGCGCCGACCGAGGCGAAGCGGTCACATCCGCCCGCCACGCCGCCCACCACGCGCGCGCGCGGCCACGCCGCCTAAAAAGGCGCGCCCCGCGCCGCAAAACCACGGCCATGATCGCAAGGCATTTAAAATAATCGGGTCCCTTGCCAAGCAAGGAGAACCCTCGAGCGGGGCGAACTCCGGCTCAAGACCAGGGCAACCCTCGATGGGATATCGACGTGAGAAGGTCGCCCGGGACCTGCTCGATGTAGAGCGAGCACCGCGGTACCCATGCCACGTAAGACCCTCGAGCGGGGCGAGCCCTCGGCTCAAAGCAAAGACAACCCTCGATGGGATATCGACGTGAGAAGGTCGCCCGGGACCTGCTCGATGTAGAGCGGAGCACCGCGGGTACCCATGCCACGTAAGACCCTCGAGCGGGGCGAGCCCTCGGCTCAAAGCGAAGACAACCCTCGATGGGATATCGACGTGAGAAGGTCGCCGGGACCTCGCTCGATGTAGAGCGGAGCACCGCGGTACCCATGCCGTGCAAAACCCTTGAGCGGCGCGGGCCCTCGGCTCAAAACGATGTCAGCCCTCGAAGGGACACCGACGTGAGAAGGTCGCCCGGGACCTGCTCGATGTAGAGCGGGGCACCACGGGTACCCATGCCACGTAAAACCCTCGAGCGGCGCGAGCCCTTGGCTCGAGACAATATAGATTCTCCAAGGAAGGGCACATACGCCGTGCTACCAACCGGCACCTCGAGGGCCGGCTCGCCCGTACCCCTCGATGGCCGCAAACGTGAAAAGACGGGGCCGCCCGTGCGCCACCCCCGCACGGCCCCTGCGATCGAGGTTCGAAGCCTGACCCTCGACGGGTTCGAACAGGCGCCACAGATCGCAGAGTTAGGGACGACGAGGGCACGCGCATTCGAGCCGTTCCTCGAGCCCGTTGGCTCGGGGGTGCCCCACATGTCGTGTTCGAGAGCCGGCCGAGGGCGGCCTAGCCGGGGGATCCCACCGAGGGAGAGCTTCCGCGCCCTCGGTCCCTATCGAACGGGACCGAGCCCCACCTAGCAAACCCACGCAAGTGCTTCCATGGACGTGTCTCCGGACCGCGCAGCCTACCCTTATCGAACGGGGCATGGACGTCCACTTGAACCACCCGCTAGTAGCTCGACGAGGAATCCGCAATCCGCGACCCGCTCGATGGGGGTTTTGGAAACCTCACCCTCCATCCCGCGGAGGGACGGCGAGGGCGCGTTAAAAAACAAGTCGCCAAGCTCTACCCGATCGCCTCGAACGGGCCAAGGCTCGGGGGGCTTGGCGCACGGCTACACCTCCTTGAAATTGCACCCACGGAGACGGTGCCGGCGGTGCGTGCACCCCCGAGCCGCTGAAATACCGCCGATGCCGGTTGGCATATGTGCCACGCCTCTCCGACCAAAATTCTCGCGGTTAACCCCCTGCGAGGAGAACCCATACTCCCGCGGGGCTTCGAGGGCTAGACCCGCGGGTCCGCCGACGCGGCCCCACGGAAAGCGTTCGCAAACAAGGAGGGAAGAACGTCCTATCGCAGGTTCCGGCATCCGCGGGAGCCTCAATGGCAAACCCACGGATGCTCGGGGGCACCGTCGGGGACGGCCCCTAGGGGTCCCCTTGAACAACGGGGAAATCCTCACTTAAAACCCGCCACAACACACTAAGCCTAACCACGCAGGTGCCTAACCATGCAGGACACAGCCCACAGGGACTCCGACGGCCCATCGAGGCGGCCCACGAAAGGATCCCCTCGAACAGGCTTCGCCCCGCTCGAGGGGCAGCACTCCCTTCGGGCGGGCACCACCCCGCTCGAGGGTACGCACTTCCCTCGAGCGGGCTCCGCCTCGCTCGAGGGTACGCCCCGCCCTCGGCCGGGGTCCGCCACGCTCGAGGGTGCCCCTCACGCGTGCGCCGGCCCCGTACACGGGCATTTAACGCCCGACACAAAGGGGCGGCGCCATCATGCGCCGGGGCTCGCGCCCCGGTGCCGCCGCACCAACTCCCCGGGGAGGATCCCATCCCCACCACCGTGGAGAGGGACCGTGCGGTACGGCCGGTGTCGTCCCGTGACACCGCGCGCCTACCGCAAGACGGCTAACGCGCCCCGACCCTCGAAGGGGGGCCGGGCGCACCCTCGATTTCACTTTCCCGTGACCCTACAGGGTTAGGTGGAGGCGCTAGGCCGGTGGATTGCCATCCCGGCCACTGTAACGGCGTGGCCGCCGTACCCGCGCGTGCAGGCGCACGCCGGACCCTGTAGCAATGACTCCAGCCCCGTGAGGCGCGTTGGGAAGGAACGTCGTTCTGCCTGCCCCTGTACTCCGTACAAGCTTGCGTCAGCACCGCCCCCGAGCCTATTAGAGGACATCACCGCCATCCGTTGCTCTCCTACCCTCGAACCGCCACCGTTCGGGTACAAGTCGAGCCATGATGACCGGATCGCGGCGGGGATCGCCGGACGGCCGCCCACTCTACACCGTAGCACGTCGCACTTCTCCACATAGCTAGGTAGCGCGGCGTGCATGTAACCCGCCGCCCCCTTGATCTATAAAAGGGGGGGGCGAACCCCCGCCGCGGGAGGGAGACGGACGAACAGAGACACGAGAACACTTCACACGCCACATACTCATTGTCATTCTCCCACAATATCTTCGACCACTCTTCCGGGGACTTGGAAGCTACACTTCCTCTCCCGCCTTGCTTGTATTTGCCCCACTACAAGCACCCCGGTGCTAAGTAATATAGTGCCCCGAGCACGCCCCCGTCGGGACGTACGGCCCCCTCGGCGGGAACCGGGATAAAACCTCTCGTGTCACTTGTTACTTAGCATCGACCATTGAGGGATAGACCTCGGCGCTATCTATCGGTTAGTGTCGGGACCATATTCCGCACCGACACGGTTAATGCGCATTATTCCTCTCCAACAGCCAACACAAAAGATGCTCCCGCCCAGCAACACGTCCGCACCACCCGCAGCCTCGGCCCGGCCAGTCACGGTTAACGCTCCATGGTTAAAGTCCAGTAATGATCGCGGTTAAGGCGCCATTATTCCTCTCCAACAGCCAACACAAAAAGATGCTCCCGCCCATCCAGTAATGATCGCGGTTAAGGCGCCATTATTCCTCTCCAACAGCCAACACAAAAAGATGCTCCCGCCCAACAACACGTCCGCACCGTCCACAGCCTCGGCCCGGCTAGGCGAGTGAGCGCGCGTGCGTGTGACACACCTATCTACTTTATTCAACTTCACAAGAGGTGTACCGAAATGCTATCTCATAAGCTAGCTGAGGGACTCCTTAAATACCCATGCAGTATTTCTCATTTTTCACTAGCATTAAATAAATGAAGTTTAATTGTTTTATTATTATAATAAATGGCTTTAGTCCCATTTATTCTAACAATATTTGCGAGGGAAAACTCCAGAAAAGCAGCATCCACTGTTAGGCTGAACATCATCAAGCAATCGTTCACCATCATCAGGAGTCCAACGATGGATTAGTCATTAGTTGCTGATCAGTTACTAATCGCCTGTGGCTACGAGGAACAAGGAAGGACGCCGGTCGACGTGCGTCCGCGGCGGTCGCATCCAGCTAGCACCGTCGCTCAATTCAGCCGACCTGGGGAAAAGATCATCACTCCGGCTTTCTCAATTTGGATGTGTGGTGTGGAGGTGAGGATGATGATACACAATTCAACGAGACGTGACATTGCCACAGGCCCACATGTCGGCGTCTTCTCATGCGTGATTTGGTTGATGGTGACGGGATTGGGAAAGGAAGAAGACGACCGCGAGTTCTTGAAGGTCTCCACTGCCTTTGACGTTGAGGGAGGTGGACCCTCCGTTTTGGATAGAGAAGCACCCATGCAAGAACTCCGTGAACCTCAAAGCAATATGCTCCCGTCGCCCCTCAATTGTATGAATGATGCTGATTTGTTGCGAGAAAAGAATATTGTTGACTGACAGGTGCTAAGTGTCTAACTTGATTTATTGAGAGAAAAAAGTACTATTAGCTGCTGGTTGAAAAGGTAAACGAAAAAACAACATAGAAAAATATCAATATTTATGACATCAAATATGTATATTATAAAATATATTTTATGAAACCTGATGGCATTTTATTGTAAATATATGCAGTTTATTCTCTAATTTTAGATAGACTTCAAAATTAATTTTTCCTAAAACAACTAATATTTTTTTTCAGGATGGAAGGAGTAGGTTTCACCGATTGTGTTTATTTTCTAGTAAAAGCATGGGGTTGGGATGGGAGTATGGGATTCGTCCCACAGGAGACGAGAGGTGCAAATTAGTGACCAAAGAAATTCCCTTATAACAGAAATGCAGTGCACTAATCGTCCCCACATCCACTCACAATAGTTTACTACGGAGTACCATCTTATGACATTTTATGTTACATAATCATCTGACTAATCATTGTTAGCAAAATTCTGGTAGATCTTCTAAAATAGCTATCCATATTTTTTTAAAAAAATAATGGAATATATTCACACCAAATTGTTATAGCGATTGACGGAGCATATTCACACGGAACATATAATAGTGATTTTTGGCCATATGATATTCTTGAAAATTAATGATACATATTCATCCCCTTAGCCACATAAGCTGTGATTATCAAGATATATATGGCCAAAATGAATAATTGTTAAACTAAGGTAGAATGATGAATGTACAGGTTTAGTAAGTTAAAGAGTTGATTTGAGACAAATTAAACGTGAGGGAATACTTAATGGATTGAAAAATACATTTTTTTCTAGGAACAGTATTGTTTATAATGATTTCATCTCTTATTTCTCTCTCCAAATCTAAATCATATTGAACATCTCTTCAATAGATGGAGTTACTCCACTGTTTACACCATGTGTCGATTTCTTGTATCTATAACGACATATCTTTTTTTCTTTTAACGGTGAGACACGTATCTTTATTCACAGGAGATGTGTATTGTGTCTACATGTGAGCTTTAGGGGAGTAATATTGCTTTATTTACCTTGGGAAAATGAACAGGAAAAAACAAAAAAGAAGACTGGCAAACAAAAATAGCAGAAAGAGGCGTGGGGAGAGCGAGAGGGGGGTATTTGGTGGGGGAGGTGGACCGTGGCCTTCCCCGTTTCGTCTCCCGTCCTCGTTTTATCCCCTCCTCGCTCTCCCCTCTCCCCGCCCCTTTCCTCCTTTCGCCTTCCTCCACGCCGCGGCCCCCTTCTCCTTTCGTCCAACGACGCTCCATCCCCGCCCGCGGCCCGCTCCGCCTCTCCCGCCCACCGGCGGCGAGCGTGGCCCAACAATAGCGTCGTGGTCGGCCGGTGAGATCCCTATCCCCCCGGTTCCCTACTCCTTCCGCGTTACTTTGTTTGATCCCATACTCGTTTGACGAGATAAAAAAGTTGCTGCTTTTTGTTCATTTGCTCCTGCGTAGCAATTCCTGTGCTGCTTCCTGCTGGAAGTTTTGGATTAATGGCTTGCCACGCTTCGCCGTACTTCGAATTTGTTCGATTATTGCTGAATTCCCCCGATTAGATCTTTCTTCTAGTTACCAGCCGCAGCTAATGTGGATTTGCACGGCTTCTTGCAGACGCTTGGCGGGTTGGGGGGTACAAGGTGCCAATGGGGATCGCGGAGGCGGCTCTCCGCACCATGCCGGGGGCGTTTGCCACCCACTCCCCGGCATCCAATTTGCCCCACGGGGCAGACGCTAGGAGGAGGAAGAGGAGCACCAACTTGGTGCCCAACGCCAGGGTACTGCAAGGCGTCCTAAAGATCCCGAGGTTGAGGTCCGTTCGGCGGCAGTGCCAGCGGACCGATGACCTTGCGAGGGTCACAGAGGGGAATGGGACATGGGTCAAGGATGCGATGAATAATGCCAGCCAGGTTCTTGGTGATGTCAGCATGCCAGATCAGGCTGTGGGTGGCAATGGAGGTTTAAAAGGGAACACCGTCAAGCCTCCATCTCAGAGGCGGAAGACGTCATCGGTCGAAGATGAGGCCTGGGAACTTCTGCAGGAGTCGATGGTTTACTACTGTGGTAGTCCCGTTGGGACGATAGCTGCTAATGATCCAAACGATAGTGATCCGGTGAACTATGACCAGGTGTTTATTCGGGACTTCATACCATCTGGCATTGCTTTTCTATTGAAGGGGGAATACGAGATTGTGCGCAATTTTATTCTACACACCCTTCAGCTTCAGGTACCGGTTATATCTTGCTATTTAATATTTTTGTACATTTTTAGGTTCAGGTCCTTGTATCTATTATGATAATATGCAATATGTAATATGCATGAACCGATGAAAGATTTATAATATGGAAGCTAACTGTGGTAAGTACATTTTTTGAACCTATGTTTACTTGAGTATGTTGCTTATATGTATTTAATTTAACATAGAAATATAGAATTTTTCCTGATCCATTCAAATTTCATTGTGTAAATTTTCCAGCTGCAGAATATGCTGTCAGAAAACAGGTTACACGTACCTCTTCGCAAAAGTCGATGTACTGTGACATTCACAAATTATTGTTAATAGTCTTTTGCAAAACTCGATGGACAAAAATAAACATCCTACAAAATTAATCGTCGCTTGCAAATTTAAACTATTTTGGCAGAAAAATTATAACTGCACGCACTGCCTAAGGGGGGGGGGGGGATTCTGGTATGTGACACTCAATTCAATGGCAATTATGATTTGTGATTTTTATGGGTCTGTTTGGCACAGCTGCAGCTTCAAGAATTTTTGAGCCCAGTATTCCTAGCTCTGAGATTTCATGGAGCTGGGGCTTGGGCTACATTCACACTGTTTATGTAAATCGGTAAATCCTTTCGATTTGAAGTTAGACTAAAAATGGATATTTAAAATGCTTTAATTTGGTTATACACTCCAAGCAACACCGTTCATGTAAGTCCCTTTGATTTGAAGTTAGGCTAAATAGATATTTAAAATGCTTTATTTTAGTTTACAAACTCAAACTGACTTGGAGCCGAGTTGGAGTTGTACCAACCACAGCCTATGTCCCACTAACATGTGGCATAAGGTCACAAATCCTAATATGGCACTTGTTGTGACTGATTATTAGGTACTAGATGAGCAGGATAGATCGGTTACTCGCCCTCCCGCGGGAGGCTCTGAGATGGCTTCCTTGATCTATTTTCTGCTTACCTAACTCTAGAACTCACGGCTGCCTCTTATAGACCCAAGGCGTCTAACAAACTGCTAATATATCTAATCCAAATAACTAACTAACCTTATTTTATCTCCTAACAACTAATCCTCACCCCCACGCTACTGTTCACGCTACAGTAGTAAGCCCAAGCCTAGGGCTGCTCCCACTACCATAATACCACTGAATTGAGTGACGTATCCTAAACTATTCGCGTAGGTTGTGCTAGTTTGTCTGATACCTTGAATTGATCTGTAGAGCTGGGAGAAGACAATGGATTGCCATAGTCCAGGTCAAGGTTTAATGCCTGCCAGCTTCAAAGTGCGGACAATTCCACTTGATGGTGATGAGGATGCAACTGAGGAGGTCTTGGATCCTGATTTTGGGGAGGCTGCAATAGGACGCGTGGCACCTGTTGATTCAGGTACTGCTGCTCATGAAATTAGTTATTTTTGTTTTTGGTTACTCAGCATCCCCAAATCTTTAATTGGGTACTTGATCAGGTCTATGGTGGATCATATTGCTTAGGGCATATGGAAAATGTTCAGGGGATCTGTCAGTACAGGAGAGAATTGATGTCCAGACTGGAATGAAAATGATTCTTAAGCTTTGTTTAGCTGATGGCTTCGACATGTTCCCTACGTTACTTGTAACTGATGGTTCATGCATGATTGATCGCCGAATGGGAATTCATGGGCATCCACTTGAAATTCAGGTATGCTCTTTTACTACAATCTAGTTTTCAATAAAACATGGATGCTATTGGGATCTTTAAGAGGGGGGCTGATTTCTTGTTGGAGAATGGACTGAAGTAATGAGCTTTCAGGATTGATAGCCATGGATAAGCTGACTATCCGTACATTATCCAAAAAAGGCTGATTATGAGTAGTGCTGAGGATTATAAAACCATAAAAAAATAGGGCAGATAAGAAACTAGGATTCCACAAATAATTGGTGATATTTTTTTTGGGAAACCAAATAATTGGTGATCTGGAATTCTGGATAGTGATGACATAGTAGTTGCTATGGTCATATGGTGTTTGCAATTGAGAACTACATTTTTTGACTTAACATGGCTAATCTTCATTAACTTAAGAAATACAAGTCAATCCTCAATGGGATTTTGTATGCATGAACAAGTTTACAAGGACAGTAACCATGAAAATCGCAATTCGAGCTCTGCTGACACCTTGAGTGAAAGAAATAGGACAAAATAGTGCATACCATTTTTCTGTGTGATGAACACTAGCTCACATATTGTTTTCTGTGTAGGCACTCTTCTATTCTGCTCTCTTGTGCGCACGTGAGATGTTGACTCCAGAGGATGGATCAGCTGACTTAATCCGTGCCCTTAATAACAGACTTATCGCACTGTCCTTTCATATCAGGGAATACTATTGGGTTGACATGCAAAAACTGAATGAGATATATCGGTATAAAACAGAAGAGTATTCATACGATGCTGTCAACAAGTTTAACATATACCCAGATCAGATTCCTACATGGCTTGTTGAATGGGTACCTCCTAAAGGGGGCTACTTTATTGGAAACCTCCAACCAGCTCATATGGACTTCCGGTTCTTTTCACTGGGAAATTTATGGTCAATAGTTAGCAGCTTGGCAACAACTCATCAATCCCATGCTATTTTAGATCTTATTGAATCAAAGTGGTCTGATTTAGTGGCAGAGATGCCACTAAAGATTTGTTATCCAGCTCTCGAGAACCAGGAATGGAAAATCATCACTGGAAGTGACCCGAAAAACACGTGAGTCTTAGAGTAATATTCTCGATTTCTTGCCCTCTACCTGGATCATATTGCTGTTCATTTGCACATATCTTAGCAGTTTCTGTTGAAACAGGCCTTGGTCGTACCACAATGGAGGGTCCTGGCCAACATTATTGTGGCAGGTTTGCATTTTCTAAACATTCTTGAAGACTATGCGTTCTATTAGGACTGATTCATTGCCTCTTGATGTCGAATATTGTCCAACATAGCATGGTGGCATTTTTTTTATCTTGATAAACTATAGCAGTTTGTGGGGACAATGAGTCCTTAACTGGGATTTATTGGTGATCTATTCGTTTCTTTTCTGCTCTGCACCTCCATCATGTAATCTTACTAGATTGCTTTTATTGGGCAATGTCTATCATGTGCAGCTTACAGTGGCATGCATCAAGATGAACAGACCTGAGCTTGCTGCGAAAGCAATAGAAGTAGCTGAGAGGCGTATTGCTACGGACAAATGGCCTGAATATTATGACACCAAGCGGGCTCGATTCATCGGGAAACAGTCCCGGCTGTACCAAACATGGTCTATTGCTGGGTTCTTAGTAGCAAAATTACTAATCGAGAAGCCTGATACTGCTAGGATTCTGTGGAACGATGAGGATGCAGAAATCCTCAACGCTTTGAGTACAAACAGAAAACGAGGCAAGAAAGTGTTGAAGAAAACATTTATTGTGTGAATTCTAAAAGCAAGTTCCATGAAATGACCTAAGTTAGCATAGTAAGTTATAGGAAGCTGTCTTTCCTGTATATAAACTTACACAAGGTTGTGTTTTTGATGGGGAGGGTGCCTGCTGTTGGATGCTGTTATTTTGGATGCATCTGGCTTTGCTAGAAAGCACTTGCTTGAGCATTCCTCAAATTTTATATCTTCCAACATTTTTGGTAAACTAGGCCCACGTCATGTAGTTACTTTTCTCTTCCTTTGACCAGAGCAAAAGTTTGCGTTGACTGGATGATAGAGATAGAGCTTTGGTTGCAAGAATTGCTCCATTCTTGTAACTGGTCAGCTATCACTTTTTTTAGCATACTGGTCAGCTATCACTGGGCTATATGTACTGCATGAATTGTCACCAGATTGTGCACACCGCACAGCCCTGTTATGTAGGGTTGAGGGTTGATTTCCATCTTGGTTTCTTTGCCCCTGCATCTGACGCAATACCTGTCCGAAAAGAAGAAAAGCAAAGTCTTTCTGGCAAACTGATCAAATGATAAACTGGAGTTCTTGTTCATACTGGCCCCTAACATAGGAGGAAAAAATCCATCTTACTCCTCACCTATCCACTCTGTCGTCTTTAAGGATGGCAATGGGGCGGTTTTAGGTCGGATATCCGCGGGTTTGGGTTTGGTTTGGATTTTTCGCTCACCGTTTTTGGGTTCGGAGCTCCGAAACTTATCGGGTTCGGTTTTGGGTCTGGTTTTTCACCCGTGGATATCCAATGGATAACCGAAATAAGTCATTATGAATTAAAATTCATATTTTATTATATGCTAATAATACTTTTTAACTTATATACTATTTTAAGTTGAGTCATGAAATTATTTACTATTTTGTTGCCTCTTATTTATACATGTGAATATGAATATATATGTGCATATGTTTATAAAAGTCTTGATTGCTCTTCATATGTTGCCATACAAAGCGGGTTTCGGGTATCCAATCGGGTTTCGGTTATCCGCGAGTTTGGTTTTGGGCACGAATTTTCACCCGAATCGGTGTTCGGGTCGGTTTCGGGTTTTAAGTTCGGGTTTCGGTTTTGGGTGCCCAGACACTCCACCCGATCCGAACCCGACCCGTTGCCATCCCTAGTCGTCTTAACTCTTTGAACAAAATTTTGCCTCATTTTACTCTCCTCAACGATTTCAGTTAGGTCCAATCTACCCCCTAATTAGATTTAGAAAACATAGCGCGGTGGATAAAGATTTGCACCTTCCAACAACATGAAGAGGAGGAAAACACCTTTCAGCATAGCAACCCAAGAAGGGAACTGCTCCAGTAACAGGAATATGTGTGGTTTGCAAACATATTTGTATGAACGCGTGGGAAATCATATATCACATATAACTATATAAGAGCACCCCATTAAGATCATAACTCTTTCTCTCAACATACAAGCTATTTACGTCAGCGCCACATCATCATCTATTATGAGTATCTATTCATATCTCATACGGATTTTCTGTTACTAAAGGGCACTCCCGACCCAGACTCTATGGTAGAGTCCATAGTCATTAATTACACTACCACATAGGCGATTCGATGGTGTGGCAAGCAATTTAATGATGAGTGTCGTGAGTATTGGTACCTGTGTCGACCTGGGGTCATCACCATGACCTTGAGATCTTCTCTTCCTTCATATATATTGGTGTCATGTCATCAAAAAAAGCTTATGTGATAATTCATTAAATGTTGATGACCCTGCCACTGAGACTGGCCTTAGAAACCAAGTCTACACACAAAACGAAGCCCGTGTGGATCACGTGTGGTTGCCTGTAACACCTCAGGTGTTTAATTACCTTGCTTAGTGTTAATGACACTCTTATTTAAGTCAAAACACCTTTGTGGTCAAAGCTTGGTCAAACACTAGCTAGAACCCTAGTCAAACCCCTTGTCACTCCTTGTCATTCTGGAACTTTTGCCGCGTTCTCCAAATTTCACCTAAACACTTCACATTCTACCAATATAAAAGTTGTCCAGTTTTTTGAGGGACACAACTTTTATGTTGGATGGCATTTCAAATTTTGAGTGGAAAAGGGTGAAAAACATGGTCAACTGCAGTTTTCACTATTCATCAGCGCTCTGCAAAACCCGAACTTTGCTTGGCGTTCCTGCTCAAACCGTCGAGAAAAACATAGGACAACCTTTGCAAATATTGTAGAGGGATGTCTCCTCTACAACTTTCGTATCTACCGTTTTTGTCGCACAGTTCAACTTTTTGGAGAAAATCGCGGTCAACAGAGGGTTGACCGTCTCGAACACAGCACGGCCGCGCTCTAGAGCGCCGCCGGTGTGCCGCGCTCGCCCGGGCGCCCCCGCGCGCGCGCGGCGCGTTCCGCCGCCTTGGCGTCCGTGCGGGCCGAGGTCCCACCGCCTCGAGGCACGAGCCGTCGGTCCCCTTCGCGCCCGTCACCTAGGAATGCGAGGCCGTCGCACGGGAGCGCGTGCGCGCGTCGTACCGCCGCCGCACGACCCGGCGGTCCGTCGCCTGTTCGCCTGACGAGCGTGCCTGCCAAGGCCGGCGCCGTACCGTGGAGTAAAGCGGGCGGTCCTTCGTCGCTAAGGCTTGAAGCCGCGCCGTTCGCCCTGCTATAAAAGCTGTAGCTGTCCGTCCTCGCACGCATGCCGTCGACCTTGCCAGTGTGCGCCGCCGTGGAGCAGCCTCTTCCGGCCAACTCCGCCGCAGGCCGACGCTCCCCGTAGCGGCCCTAGACCCTGCTAGAGCCGCCCGTGCCGCCCTTTGCGTTGCCCCGGCCGGGAGCTCACCAGAGCAGAAGCTCCAGTGGGAGCCGCCGCCTACCACTGCCGCACTCCGCCTCCGGAGCCGCCCCGACCCCAACTTCGGCCACAAACCGGTCGTAGGTGAGCCCCTGAGCACTCCCCCGCCCTTTCCCGGCCGAGCCAAGCCTTCCCCTCGCCGGAATTGAGCTCCCTCCACCAGCCATGGCGCCAGGGACCCAATTGCAATCTAATTTTCGTCCCGAGGGCCTGTCTGCGAAATTCGAGGGTCTGCTCGTAAAACTGTCTCTTCTAGATCTAGGTGAAGGTGCTGAATCTTGTAAAATTCGTAGAAAATAGTAGAAAAATCAGAAAAATGCAAACTAAATTTTTTTGGATTCATGGTGCAAAATCCTACAACTTTTACAAAGCACTACCATGCTTTTTACTGGTAGTATTTGCACGAAAAATAGAAATGTGAAAAACCTAGATATGTTGTATCTCTAAATCTACAAGTACTCTATAGCTGAATTTTGGATATGTTGTGTGTTTTGCCATTCCTAGATCCTGTACCAAAAATTGCACAAAGTTATGATTCAAATCATTTTATACAAATTGTTTTGTATTTATGCAGATTCTGTCTAGATGATTTTTGTAGCTAAAAATTATTATATTTTTGTGCTTAACTTTTGCATTCTGTATTTTTATGCTAAAATGCACCCCTGGTGAATTAATCACATTTTATATTGTGAGAAATATTTATTCTTAAAATATGCCTAATTTTCTTTGTAAATGCATAACTCAAGATCTATAGTAGTTCTAGGTGTATATGTTGCATTACTAGCTTAGGTTTGGACCAGAGATCATGTGTGAGAAAGTTGGAATCATTTTGATATGTATTTAGTTTTGTATGCATTTACCTTGCTTTAAGTGGCTAGCTTTTGTTGATTTTGGTATATTTAATTTCGTAGCTTTCCTAAGCATGCATGTGTGTGCAGTGACTTTGTATAGGTTTGTAATGCTTCATAACACATTCCACTGAATCTTATTAATTTATTTTATGAATATAAGCAGTATAGGTCATTAAAACTTAATCTTAAATAAAATGAGAAAATCATCAACTACACATCTAAAGGCCCTATGTATGTGATGCAAATCATTTTAAAATGAGAAAGATCAACCCCTTGCTGTTTGTGAAAGCTAAATTATTTTATTTACATAAAATATGTACATAGTCACTATCAAAAAGAATAAATAATAAAGCACCACATGAAATTAATTTAATAGAAAGGTTATACCAAATGTGTGTTTGTTAAGGTGAATATGGCCAACCATGCTCTTCATGGTTGTCATATGTTGTTTGTAATTAATTAAATTGGAGACTGTCAATTAAGTCTTGCATTGCATCCTCGTGTAGATCCTTTCGACGGTAGGCCGAGGAGCTGACGGAGACGTGCACCACGTCGTTGTAGAGCAAGACCTGGACCAAAGTCCAGAAGGGCCCAAGGCCAACCTTGCCACCGAAGGCAAGCCCCGGATCATTAATCCTGTTTTTGAAATTTATGCAATTATCGTTGCTATGATTGTGCATTTACGTTTCAGGAGTTGAATGAAACCCTAGATGCATGATCCCTAGGTACCTATGTTCTTTTACTAGTGTGCTAGGTCAATAGCTGCTATGCTATAGGACTCCTCAATCGCAAGGACGTCGTATGGACCTCCCTGGGCCCACTGCCTTGGTGGGTACCAGGACCGACTACTCGGTGGGCCCCTGGAACTACTTGGCTTGTGCCACACGGCACCTGATGGCGTGGGGCGCAAGGACTACGGTGGAGAAGTACTCGAATAGGAAGCTATACATGTCCTGTACTATGTAGAGAACTTCTAGCCGTACCCGACTAGTACTCTCTCCTCAAACCGACTTGTAACCCTACCTCCCGGGCTATATAAGGCGAGGTAGGGACCCTTCTCTCTCATACGCATCATCTTGTAAACACATCCAATCAATCCAGACTACGCAGCATACATGACGTAGGGTATTACGCACCTCGCGACCCAAACCTGTCTAAATTGTGTGCCACGTGTCTCTTCCTTCGAGTTACCGATCTCGGCGAGGCCACATTCATCTACCTCGGGTACTCCCCTTAGTAGGTTGCCGGTCTAAAACACCGACAGCTGGCGCGCCAGGTAGGGGATCTCTCCGAAGATCTCATGGTGAACTCGACGGCTTCAGTCTTCATCAAGCCAGTCGCTGCTTTCAACCGCGGTGACACCTTCGTCTTCGGGTCTTGGGTGTGCACTGCTGACGGTGCCGGATCCTTCCAACGCCGCCACACCATGACTCCCAACCCGAGCACTGGGCTCGTGACGCTTCCCGAAGTAGTCATGGGCGAACTCGCCAGAAAATTCGGTGAAATTTCGCTCTACAACCAACACGCCGACTTTGAGCTTGGATCCGACTCCAACTCGAACTCGACGTCTCCGTGGGACATCGCATGCGAGCCGGCTATTGAGCCATTGTGTGCGGACTCCCCACTCCATGAGCACTTCCCTTACGACCTCTGCATCGCTAGCAAGGCCCATGCGAAGGCTCTCACTGCGCGCCGAACCAGCAAGGAGATCGTCTCGGACTACACTTCGGACTCCAACCCCGTCTCCGGCTACTACTCGGACCCCTCCTACGAGTTCGACTTCGGATCGGACCCAGATGAGCCAGAGTCCGAAACCTTCACGACCGAGCAACCGTTGTCAGGACCAGCTACCGGCCTGGTTTTAAATCCACACCCGCCGAGAGATTCGTCTACTGGCCAGACCGCAAACCTGCAGACCTGACAGACGGGAACTCATGTTGCGTCGCCTACCTCGACTCGTTTCCCTTCTAGGAGGGAACACCACTAGCTCCAGCAGAGGAGCACACTCCAACAGAGGTGGCGACTACCGACTCCAGTCTCGGCTCTCCCGATCGTCAAGTCTTCATGTGTCGGTGCGGAAAGTAGTCCCGACACTAACTAGTAATGATCGCTGAGATCCGCCTCTCGATGGTTCGGTGCTAGCAACTAGTGACACTGGGATTATCCTTGTTCCGGCCGGGGCCGTACGTCTAGCAGTGGTGTGCTCGGGGCACTGTATTGCTTCGCACCATGGTGCTCGTACAGGGGGGGCTACAAGCGTGATGGGAGAGGAGGCCTGGCCTCCAAGTCCCAGAGGTAGTGATTGAGGCAAGTGCAAATATCGTGGGGAGGGCGGAGGGCATGTGAGTGATTGCTGTCTGTCGTCCCGTGTCCCCGCGGCTGGGGGACTACCCCTCCTTTTATAGGTCAAGGAGGGAGCAGTTTACATGCGTGCCGCACTATTTCCCTACGTGGGGAGGCATGGCGAGCAGTGCCATGGAGCTGACGGCCGTCCTGGCTAATCTTGCTCCGGTTGAGGCGTCGTGGTGCGTCGCGTGCTCGCACAGGAGCGGCTTCGAGGGTGGCGGCGTAGCGGTTGGTCGTCCGGCCGCCATAGTGGGCCGATTCGAGGGTGCCGTTGACGGGGGGACCATACGTGGCACAGTGGCAGTCGTGGCGACGTCTTGTCCCCGCGCGCCCCAACAGCGTCGGGATGTCGTCACAGTGCCCGGCGTGGTGCGGCAGTGGCGGGGATGGCCGCACAGGGTTGATAGCGACGGGAATGACCGATCCCGCCAGCCTGACGTCACGGCGTGGCCCTGCGTAAGAACAGAAAAGACATGCGAGGGTGCTGCCGGCCCCCCTTCGAGGGCTCGGCGTGTTAGCCGTACAGGGGTAGGCGGCGCAGCGTCACGGAGGTGACACCGGCCTCACCGCACAGTGCTACACAGCGGCGGGGATGGCCTCCCCCAGGGAGTTGGTGGAATAGCGCCAGGACGTGATTCCCGGGCGTGCCAAGGTCGCGGCGTGCGTCCTGCGGTGCCAGGGCATTAAATGCCCGTACATGGGGGCAGGAGCGCGGGCAACGTGCGTGCAGGTGCCCTCGAGCGAGGCAGACCCCGCCCAAGGGGGTGTTTATTCCTCTAGCGAGGCGGACCTCGCCCGACGGGGCGCGTGGCCCTCGAGCGAGGTGGATCTCGCCCGAGGGGGCGCGTGGCCCTCGAGCGAGGCGGACCTCGCACGAGGGGGCGCGTTGCCCTCGAGCAGGCGGGCCTTACTCGAGGGGCATTCTGCTGCGCCGCCCTGGCGGGCCGCGGGGGCACCAGGATCGTGGTCGTGTTGTTCACGTGCTTTAGGTGCATGAGTTGATCCGTGATTCACGTTTTTTACGGGTTTCAAGTGGGTTTCCCCTGGTTATTTAGGGGGGCCTTGTGGCTGTCCCCAACAGTAGCCCCCGAGCATCTGCGGGTGTACCCGTTAGGGTCCCGCAGATGCTGACGCTTGCTGATGGGACATTCTTCCCTCCTGGTTGCCAATGCTGTTCCGTGGGGCCGCGTCTGCGGACCCGCGGGTCTAGCCCCTGAAGCCCTGAAGGAGTGTGAGTGCTCCTGCAGGGGTTTTTTCCTGAGTTTTTACCAGTGTGTAGGGCATTTGTTTCAACCAGCATCGGCGATGTTCCAGTTGGCTTCGGTCACGCACGCATGACTGGTACCTCTCTTGTTTAGTGCACCCCAGGAGGTGTAGCTGTGCGTTGAGCCCCTGAGCTCGGGCCCGTTCGAGGCGATCGGGGTGAGCTCTCCGTCTTGTTTCAAATGCGCCCTCATCGTCCCTTCGCGGGGCGGAGGGTGAGGTTTCCACAACCCCCATCGATCGGGTCGCGGATTGCAGATTTCTCGTTGAGCTGCTATCGGGTGGTTCAAGTGGACGCCCATGCCCCGTTCGATAAGGGTTGGCTCGTGGTCCGGAGACTCGTCCATAAAAGCGCTCCCGCGGGTTTGCTAGGTGGGGCTCGGTCCCGTTCGCTAGGGACAGAGGGTGCGAAAGCTCTCCCTCGGTGGGATCCCCCCGACTAGCTGCTCTCGCTGGCTCTTGAACACGACATGTGGGGCGCCCTCGAGCCGGTGGGCTCGAGGATAGGCTCGAATGCGCACGCCCTCGTCGTCCCTGACTCTGGCGATCTAGGGCACCTGTTCGAACCCTTCGAGGGTCAGGTTTCGAACCCCTGATCAGTAGGGCCGTTGCGGGGTGGCAGCTGGTTGCCCTCAAACCGCTGATTAGTAATTTTTGTAGATCGAGGGCACCTGTGGCGCCCGTTCATGCTGAGCGGGCTTCGAGGCCACTGGTCGGTAGGCGCACCCTTCGAGGGTCGGGGTTTTTCGAGCCTCGTGCTCGGGCCATTCGAGGGTCGTCCTTACTTGGTAAGGGACCGGGCCATTTAATGCCCACAGTCGCGTCCACAGTTCTGCGCCGCCGGCGCGCCTTTTCAGGCGCCGCGGCCGCGCGCGTAGTGGGCGACGTGGGCAGGCGGACGTGACGGCCCGCCGCGGCTCTTCAGTTGCCGCGCCGTAATGATCACGCACACGCGTGCGCCTGGCCACCCTAGTCGTGGTGGGTCCCGCCCGTCAGTGACTGGGCTGTTCGCCTGCAGTTAATGCACGCAGCGCGTGCAATTCGGGGAGCGTGGCTCCATGGATCTATAAATCCGAGGGGGATGGCGAGGCAAATATTTACCTCAACACTTAGCGTCTGTCGTCCTCACCCCTTCCGCTTCCGACCTAGAGCTGCGCTCGCTCCTTCGCCGTCGCATAGCACTCGCTTCGTGCTCCACGCCCCTTCGCCAATCCGCATGGATCCTCCGTAGTCCATCACCATCATCGACCCGCTGCCGTGGCCGCGCTCGACGGCGACAATGCTAGCCCTGAGCGAGTTGGTGACCACCGGCCAGCTGGCGGCGAACAAGGACGGGCGCCCCGCGGCGTGGATTGACCCACCGGCGACGGACCGGGAGCCCAACCCGCCGCACGGGTACGTCGTCAGCTTCATCCGCTTTCATGAGCGCGGCTTCACGGCGCCGGCGAGCCGCTTCTTGCGCGGGTTGTGCTTCCACTACGGCGTGGAGCTGCACAACTTCGCACCGAACGCGATCTCACAGGCGGCTACGTTCGTCGGCGTCTGCGAGGGATTCCTGGGGATCCTAGTGAACTGGGACCTCTGGGTCCACCTCTTCCGCGCGGAGCTGCACACCGTCACCACGTCGGAGCCGAAGACGCGCCGCGCGGTGCGCGCCGGCGGCGTGACGATCGCGGTGCGGGAGACACGTAGGGAGCTCTACATCCCCTGCACGATGACCTCCAACAACGCCGAATGGGAGCGGGGGTGGTTCTACCTCCGCAACGACGAGCCTGGCCTGCCGCCCTGGACCGACAAGGTCGTGAGGGAGAAGGCAGACTCCTGGTGGCACGGCCTGTCGCCCTCCTCGCGTCAAGACCGGCTGGACTCATCCTTGAAGGCGCTGAAGGCTCTGGCGGACGCCGGACTGACCACGGCCTCGGTCCTTGCCAACCTCCACCACTGGCGGATCGTCCCTCTCATGGAGAGGCGGCTCCGCATTTTCAAGATGGAGGAGACGGCCGACCCCGTGGCGCTGGCGCAGTCGCGACTGCTGCCCGATCTCTTCCCGCGGGAGTACGCCGCCACGAGGGCGAGGCGCGCCGTCAACCTCAAGGCCATGTGGGCCGACGACACCGCGCTTTGGGCGTTCACCATGCTCCCCGAGGGCCCGCTAGTGAGTAGGGCTCTTACCCCTCTTCAGTCTGTTGATTCGTGGAGCAGCGTCGCAGTTCTGGAGTTTCACTCGCCCCTTGCAGGTGATGGCCGTGAACACTGCGCGGTCCGACCTGCCCACGCCCCAAGCCTGAGCGGGCGGCGCGCAAGAAGGAGAAGAGGATCCGGCGACGGGAGCGCCGGGAATGGAGGAGTGAGGAGTTCTGACTGCGCGAGCAGCAGGGGCTCTCCTCCACCGCGACTTCGGAGTACTCGTCGTTGGATGAGGAGGAGGAGGAGGAGAGCGATGGGGGACGGGGCTCCCCCGAGAGGTGGGAGCCTTCGCCCCCCTCGCCCCCGAGCCGCGGAGGCGGCGGAAGAGACGGCGCACGGGGCGGGCGCGGAAGCGCCCGTCGCCGGCGGCCTACGAGAGAGGCGACGCGCGCTGCGGAGGCGCCGGCGCGCGCCGCGGGAGACGACCGGGGGCGAGGCGGTGGCCGCGCTGGCGGCGGCTACAGCGCCCGCCGAGCCTCCGAGGAAGAGGAAGCGGGGATTCTCCATCCCGAGGTAGGTGATCGCTCCTCCATAGCCGCGTCTTTTAGATCAGTTAGAGCTTAATTTTTTCGCCTTCGCGTTCACAGGGTGGCGCCCACCGTGCCCCTTCTCGCACCTGCCAAGGTGTGAGGTCGGATGCGGCCGTCCCCACTAGGCGGCGCTCGTCGAGGGCATCGCGGGCGACCGTCAGCACGACGACAGCGGTGAGCGGGGACTCGCGTGGTGCGGCCGAAGTCTCGGAGCCGCGGCCGGCGGCGACGACTACGGAGCCGCTTGTGGGTGGCCGCGGAGGCGTAGCAGGGCGGCAACGGTTGCGGAGCCGCGGCAATCGGCGCGGCGGTTGTGGAGCCGCGGCGGGCGGCGTCATTCATGGCGGCAACCCCGGCCGTGGCGGCCGCCGCGCCGCCGACTTCCACCGGCGCCCCGCCGCGGCCGGCGCCCGAGAGCGGTGGTGGTGGAGATCCCCGACGATGACGTCCCGCCGCCGGGCTGGGATCAGTGGGCAAGCCCACCTGCATCAGCCCCCGAGGCCTCGACGGGGGTGCTTGTTGTCAGAAGCGACGTCGGCGCAGCGCTGGGGCACCCGGCGGACGACGTCGGGGCCTCGTCGTCGCGTGCCGGACCAGGGGCGCGCCCGGAGCAGGAGCGGGAGCATGCCGACGCCCCGCCGGCTCATTTCGTCGACGCCCAGGCGGAGCAGGGGTTGTGGCAGAAGCTTCGTGACCACGGCGCTTCGCTCAACCAGGCGTTGAACGAGGCACTGCGGATCCACAGTGGTACCGCACGGCCCTCGAGGAGGCCGAGGGGCTGAAGACGGCCCTGGCGGACAAGGCTGCCGCGCTCACCGCGGCGGAGGAGCAACTCCAACAGGAGCGAGCCGCATGCCAAGAGGTGGAAGGCCAGCTTCAGCAGGAGCGGGCCGCTCTCGTCGAGGTCGGGGCCGCGCTTGAGCGGGAGCGCTTGGCACGGGAGGAGGCACTGGGTCTACTCCAGCAGGAGCACGCCGCGCTCGAGGGGCGCGAGTGGCCCTTAAGGAGCGGGAGGACGAGGTGTCGAGGCTCAACGGGGAGCTAGTCCAAATCAGCATTTCGCACGAAGATCTGCGCCAGTCCCTCGAGGAGTAGGAGGCCACGGTCCTCAACCTGCAGCGCCAGGCCGAGGAGGCGCGCCAGTCCCTCGAGGGGGAGAAGAAGCAGGTTGAAGGTGAGTTCGCTTTCGCCCGCTTTTCGCTTGTCGATTTGTTCTTTTGGGATTCGCTCCAAACTTTGTTTCTCTTTGTTTGTGGCTTTCAGGCCTGCGGACCGCCCTGGGGAACATGACTACCCAGGCCGAGGTGGTGCAGATGGCCTACAACTCCTCTCAACAGGAGTTGGAGGCACTGCAGGCCGCCGCCTTCGAGACCTGCCAAGGGATCGAGGAGGGCGAGGCACAGGCCGGGAGCTCGCTGGCGAGCCGCCTGCGCGCCCTCGGGGGGCACGTCTGCCAGCGGATGCGCCATGCCCTCCACCTTGGCGTCAGGAAGGCCCTCGGCGTGGTGGGGTCGCATTACCAGGTGGACTTCGAAGCCGTATCCTCTGACTACGTCATCCCGGTCGGCGTCGAGGAGGCGATGAATCGTACGGACGCACTCGCCGCCCCTGCTGCTGATGCGCTTGCCGAGGACTTCATGGAGTTCTTGTTCCCAAATGCCCCCGGGGCCAACGATCCTCAGTCCTGAAGAACACCGGGCGTCGAGCCCTTTTTGTTTAAGTGTTAGCGTTTGGGTCTCGTGGCCATGTAACATTCAATCACTTAATTGAGACGTTTTTTGTAAATATAAGTAAAGTTCTTTATTTCGCTCGTCACACCGTTCCGCTGCTCTTTCCAAGACTTAGGCAAATCTTGAGGTAGAGAATTTCGATTTCGCGAGTAGCCCGCTGGTCCAGAGGCGAGGGAGAAGGGTCATATCCTGCTGGAGGCGTAGGCTATCTCCGACTCGCGCATCCTTGCCGCTTGTCTACCCGCGCTCTATCCGAACTTGCCCGAGGCTTAGGTTGAGGCGTAGTTGGCAAACTTGCGAGTTTTTTGCGAAAAAATGGGACCATTTTTTCGGGGGGGGGGGGATGCCCCCCGTAGTAGCCCCTGAGGATGGCTTGGTTTTCTGGGGAAAGCCAAGTTGCCCTTTAACTTTATTAACTTGCTGAAATTTACATCTAAGCTGCCAACTGGGGTGTTGGGCATGTAATTTACAACAAAAAACTTGGAAGTCCTCGCTAAGGGTAGAAGCGACATAGCTGCTGGATGTTCGAAGCGTTGGTGAGTTCTTCTCCATCTTCGTTGGCTAGCTTGTATGTGCCGGACTTGAGCACCTTCACCACGATGTAGGGTCCCTCCCACGGGGGCGACAGCTTGTGGCGGCCTCGATTGTCCTGGCGCAGCCTTAGGACCAGGTCCCCCTCGCTGAAGTTTCGGCGCCGTACCTTTCGAGCTTGGTAGTGCCTTAGGGCTTGCTGGTACCTTGCGGAGTGCATCAGGGCCACGGTGCGGGCCTCATCCAGTTGGTCCAGTGAGTCCTCGCGAGCTCGCTGGTTGGCGCCCTCATTGTAGCCCCAAACTCTGGGCGGCCCGTATTCCAAGTCCATGGGGAGGACAGCCTCCGCGCCGTAGACCAGGAAGAACGGGGTGAACCCAGTGGCCCTGCTTAGGGTGGTCCTGAGGTTCCACACAACCGCTAGCAGCTCTTGGAGCCATTTTCGACCAGACTTGTTCAGTCGGTCGAAAATCCTGGGCTTGAGGCCTTGTAGGATCATGCCATTGGCACGCTCCACCTGACCGTTGGTCTGTGGATGTGCCACGACTGCCCAGTCCACACGGATGTGGAATTTGTCGCAAAACTCTAGGAATTTCCTGCCTGTGAATTGGGACCCGTTGTCGGTGATGATGGAGTTGGGCACTCCAAAGCGGTAGACGATGTCGGTGAAGAACGTCACAGCCTGCTCCGCCCTGAGATTCGTGATGGGGCGCACCTCTACCCACTTGGAAAACTTGTCGATGGCGACCAGTAGGTGGGTGTAGCCCCTGGGCGCCTTTCGCAAGGGCCCGACGATGTCCAGCCCCCATACGGCGAAGGGCCATGTGACGGGGATGGTCTGCAGGACGTGCGCAGGGAGGTTGGACTTGCGGGTGTAGAACTGGCACCCTTCGCAGGTGCGCACGATCTCACTGGCGCCGGCCACCGCGGTGGGCCAGTAGAAGCCCTGGCGGAACGCGTTGCCCATGAGGGTACGCGGCGCTGCGTGGTGGCCGCACACACCCGCGTGTATGTCCCGAAGGAGCTCGCGCCCCTGAGGGATGGGTACGCATCGCTACAGGTCGTCGAATACCCCCAGGGCCTCGAGGGGCCGGTCGAGGGCCCCGTCGAGCTGGGTCAACAGCAAGGGCCTCGTCGCCGTCGTCATCGCGCCCCTGCTCGCGCGCCTCCCGGCGTGGCTTCTTTCCCTTCTTGCCCCACTTATGCTTCTGCTGGGGCTCTTTGGACTTGTTGCCCTCCACGAGCGCGTCGTCCACGCGCTTGCCTTTCTTCCCGTCGAAGATCGCCCCCACCGCCTCTTCGCCTGAGGCAAAGCTGGTGGTGATGTCGAACAACTCATTCGAGTCGACCGGCGGGCTGTGCCCGAGCTCCCGGCATGTGGTGCCCTCGAGGAAGGCGTGCACAATCTCGGACTGGGCCACGCTCGAGAGCTCCGTGCAGCGCTTGGAGAAGCACCGTATGAAGTCCCGGAGCGACTCGCCGGGCTTCTAGGTGCATGTGCGCAGGTCCTAGGAGTTTCCAGGGCGCACGTACGTGTCCTGGAAGTTCCCCACGATGGTGCGGACCAGATCGTCCCAGTTGTGGATCTGGCTGGCCAGCAGGTGTTTGAGCCACGTCCGTGCCGAGTTGGCGAGGTGCAGGGGTAGGTTACGGATGATAACCTCGTCGGTGGTGGCTCTGCCCAGCTGGTACGCCAGGCGGTAGTCGTTGAGCCATATGCTGGGGTCCGTCTCCCCGTTGTATTTGTCGATCGACGTGGGCTAGCGGAAGAGTTGAGGGAAGCTCGCCGTGCGGATCTCCCGGCTGAACACGCGGGTTCCCGGGGCTCCGGCGTCGGTGAGTGATCCTCCCGGCTATCGTAGCGCCCGCCTCGTCAGGGGTGGTAGCCCGCCGTCGCCCACGTCTCCGTGTTGCCCGTCCGCGGGGCGTTGTTGATGTTGCGAGCGTCGCCATCTTGGGCTTGTCTGCGCGTGTCGAGGATCCGCTCCTTGACCGACGTGCGCCCTGGGTTGGCGGGGCGTTCCGCTGCACCTCCCGTGTGCACCGATGGTTCAAGGCCTTGCGCGCCCCTGTTGTCCCGCGCGCTCCCCTGCTGACGAATGCGGGACGTCGAGCTTTCGGCCTGCTGAACGACCGCTTGCTCAATGAGCACCTGTGCCTCGTGGTGCAGGTTCCGCGCCTCCGGCGTCGAGGGGGCGAGCGTGGCCCGTAGCAGTGTCGCAGTGGCAATGAGCTTCTGGCTCGCTCGCGGGGCGTGTTTGGGTCATCGACATTGAAGTTGGTGTTGATGCGATCGCGGGCTTGTCTGCCCAACTCGCGTGCGCGTTCGCCGCGCGAGGAGGCTTCCCCGGTGATGGAGGCTCGAAGTAGTCGCACCGCACGGTACTCCTCCGCGAGCTTGGCTTCAAGCTCGCGCGCATGAGCCAGCTGCGCGTTGAGGTCGCCCCCCCTCGGCGGTGAGGAGGGAGGAGCGCTTGGCCCCGCACCCTGGCGTGGTCCAGTTCCCGGCCCGGGGGGAACCTCTCCGTCGCTAGATTCTGCCGCGTTCGCGGCGTTGGCTTGGTCATTGGTGATCACGACGAAGCACTCCTGCGCGGGATCGTAGCTCCCGACGCTGGAGTTGTTAGAGTAGCCGAACCAGTAGTCCGTGGCGTCGAGGAATCGCCGGAACATCACTAGGTCAGGCACGCTGGAGAAGTCCCACTCTGCGTACCCGTGCGAAGTGGTGGGTGGCAGCTCACTGGCGGAGCCGTGGGACGATTCGTCACCAGCGGAAGCGCTGGGATCTCTGGTGGCCGGAATATGGCGGCTACAACGAACCCCGCGAGTTGTCGCATCGGTGTTGGAGGAGGCGACATATGCCGTCATGGCGCCACGCAGACCGATGGGGAATCGCGGTCCTGAAACCGAGCGCTCCCCCGTCGGAATGGCTGTCGTCTCGCCAGTGGGCGCGTCGCCCTGCGTGGCGGCGCGCGCGCCATCGGCGCTCCGTCCGCGCTTGTTGTGAGCGCGGCCGGAGCGTCGGTGGCGTCGAGGCGCCGAGGGACCCGCAACATCCATGCTGGCGGGTGTTGGTGTCCCAACGACAGGTGCGACGGGGACCGGGGCCGGCCCGGTTTGCCGTCGCGCACGGAGTTTGTCGCGCTTGGTGATACGCATGAGGTAGCCGTTCCCCGTGGCCTGAAAGTTCAGGCTCCCGAACCGGATTTCGAATCCGGCTGGGAGGGGGTCCGAGCTGCACATGGAATACCTCTAGCCGTGGTACTCGGTGCGAATCACCATCGAGAGGGCTGGTGACGAGCCGATCTTCAGCGCAACTCCCCTACCTGGCACGCCAACTGTCGGTGCGGAAAGTAGTCCCGACACTAACTAGTAATGAGCGCTGAGGTCTGCCTCTCGATGGTTTGGTGCTAGCAACTAGTGACACTGGGATTATCCTGGTTCCGGTCGGGGCCGTACGTCCAGCAGTGGTGTGCTCGGGGCACTGTATTGCTTCGCACCGTGGTGCTCGTACAGGGGGGCTACAAGCGTGATGGGAGAGGAGGCCTGGCCTCCAAATCCCAGAGGTAGTGACTGAGGCAAGTGCCAATATCGTGGGGAGGGCGGAGGGCATGTGAGTGATTGCTGTCCGTCGTCCCGTGTCCCCGCGGCTGGGGGACTGCCCCTCCTTTTATAGGTCAAGGAGGGAGCAGTTTACATGCGTGCCACACTATTTCCCTACGTGTGGAGGCATGGCGAGCAGTGCCATTGCCATGGAGCTGACGGTGGTCCTGGCGAATCCTGCTCCGGTTGAGGCGTCGTGGTGCGTCCTGTGCTCGTACAGGAGCATCTTCGAGGGTGGCGGCGTAGCGGTTGGTCGTTCGGCCGCCATAGTGGGCCGATTCGAGGGTGTCGTTGACAGGGGGCCCATACGTGGCACAGTGGCAGTCGTGGTGACGTCTTGTCCCCCACGCCCCAACAGCATCGGGATGTCGTCACAGTGCCCGGCGTGGTGCGGCAGTGGCGGGGATGGCCGCACAGGGTTGACAGCGACAGGGATGACCGATCCCGCCGGCCTGACGTCACGACGTGGCCCTGCGTAAGCACAGAAAAGACATGCGAGGGTGCTGTCGGCCCCCCTTCGAGGGCTCGGCGTGTTATCCATACGAGGGTGGGCGGCACAGCGTCACGGAGCTTACATCGGCCTCACCGCACAGTGCTACACAGTGGCGGGGATGGCCTCCCCCAGGGAGTTGGTGGAACAGCGCCGGGACGCGATTCCCGGGCGTGCTAAGGTCGCGGCGTGCGTCCTGCGGTGCCAGGGCATTAAATGCCCGTACACGGGGGCAGGAGCGCGGGCAACGTGCGTGCAAGTGCCCTCGAGCGAGGCGGACCCCGCCCGAGGGGGTGTTTATCCCTCGAGCGAGGCGGACCTCGCCCGAGGGGGTGCGAGGCCCTCGAGCGAGGCAGGCCTTACTCGAGGGGCGTTCTGCTGCGCCGCCCTGGCGGGCCGCGGGGGCCACCAGGATCGTGGTCGTGTTGTTCACGTGCTTTAGGTGCGTGAGTTGATCCGTGATTCGCGTTTTTTACGGGTTTCATGCGGGTTTCCCCTGGTTATTTAGGGGACCCTTGTGGCTGTGCCGGACATCATGACTACCAACGAGACGCCGCGACCTTCAGGGACACAGCCTGATCGTTTCCTTGAAGACATCTCAGCAGACGAGTTGTCTGCCAATGCACCCGCAGACGAGACCAACGACGACAAGAACGCCCGACGTGAGCGTAACAGGAGGCGCAACGAACGATGTCGGCGTCTCCGTGAGAGCCTCCCCATACGGAACCTCACAAAGGCGCTCAACCAAGTTGAAAGTCGGGTGCATACTACCCCTGAACAGTGCCTCATGTCTATCACTACGATAGCATGTCAGGCTCTGGGGATGCGCGTGGGAGAAGCCTTCGCCAAGCTCGCGGAGGACGCCTACTTTATGAGAGTCGACAACAAAGTCACTCAAGTGCCTCCCCTTCAAACTCGTGAAGCCGATCATGAAGCCACAAGCCGCAGCCCGACTGACAACGGTCGCAACCGTACTCGAGGAGAGCTACCGCAGAACCCCAATCACACTAGGGCATCTGCTGGAGGACCTTCTCAGGGTGGCCACAGCGCTGGTCGCGCTGGTGGCAGTTGTGCTGTGGTAGCTCACGGCGACGCCGGCGGCAGAGGCAGCGGCGGCGGGAGCTCCTCACACGGGGCTGGAAGGAGAGCCGGTGGCGGAGGCGATCGCGGAGACTGAGGCCATGCAGACAGCCACGTCACCGGTGTCTCATGAGGCAGCTACGATGCTCGTCGCAGAATCGAGGAAATTCGACGCAAGAAATCCTCCACGGCAGGCGAGAATGACGGCTTCCCCGCCTTCTCTGCTCGACTTCGCAATCTGCTGCTCCCAGAGAAATTCAAGCCTTTGGGGATCTCCAAATATGATGCGAAGCAAGACCCAGTACAGTGGCTCAGGTTCTACGCCCTATCCATCGAGAACGCTGGTGGAAACAACGACACGAAGTGCCTCTACTTCCCTTTCTGCCTAGACCAATCTCCACTTACATGGCTCGAGTCACTAGAGAAGTACTCGATCGACAAGTGGGACCAGCTCAAGGAACAGTTCACCAGCAACTTCGCGGGTGCCATGGGACACTCGGGTACTCGCATGGACCTGGCCATGGTGAAGCAGGAACAGGACGAGACCTTGCGCAAGTACATGCGGCGCTTTTCGACAAGCGCGCCAATGTAGTCGATGTCACTGACGAGGAAGTCATCGACCTTTTCCAAGACGGTCTCTACCATCGTCGTACCTTTGAAGACTTTGGTCGCCGTCGCCTGAGCTCCATTACCAAGCTCAAAGACATGATTACTTCATGGGCCGACGAAGAAGACAAGGTGAACGGCAAGTACAACGCCATTCGCGGCAAGAGCAAGCAAAATGTGGGCGGCAGCAACAACAACAACCGGGATCAAGGCGGTCGCAACAACAACTACTCGGGTCCTAATCGCAATCGCAAGCCATACAACACAATCGCGGCTATCCAGCGCCCTACGAAAGACAACTCGAAGAAGACCTCTGGCGGCTTCAAAGACTTGCTGAAAGAGAAGTGCCCGTGGCACCTCGAGGGCAACCACACTACCAAACGGTGCTATCAACTCCGGCGAGCACTCAAGGACACTCTAGACCCTCGGCATCCTCATGACAAGAAAGGCAAGAAAAAAGCCGACGAAGGCAACGACGACTTCCAAGAACCCGACAAGACGGTGAACGTCCTCTTTGGCGGACTACCCACCAAACGGTCTCAGAAGGCCACTCGACGAGAAGTCTTAAACATTGAACCAGCGGTTCCGACCCCTCTCCGGTGGTCGGAGGTACCCACCACCTTCTCCCGCGCAGATCAATGGACAAGCTTCTCTGAACCAGGGCGTTTCCCTCTCGTCCTGAAACCGGTAGTCGCGGGCTCTAGACTCAACAAGGTACTCATCGACGGTGGAAGCGGGCTCAACTTCCTTTTCACCAAGACCTTGAAGAAGATGAAGCTCGACATCACTCACATGATCACCAAGAGCACACGGCTATTCCACTGGGTTCAGTGGTCCTGCCAGTTACCTTCGGGGAAACAAGAGAAAACTACCGCACCGAGTACATCAAGTTCGAGGTCGTGGACTTCGAGACTTCCTACCATGCCATCCTCGGCAGACCAGCTATTGCCAAGTTCATGGCGGTACCCCACTACACATACTTGGTACTCAAGATGCCAAGTCCGGCCGGTGTACTCTCTCTACAAGGGGACTTGAAGATATCCTTCGACTGCGACACAAAAGTTGTGGAACTCTCAGCCACCAACCAAGTACCCAACGCTATGATGGAAATCTATGCTGCATCAAAAAAGCTTGCCCCGAGTGAACTCGACATCAGCCATCCGAGCAAGTGCAAGTCAAAGCAATCGACCTTGGGACAGGCGACAATAGCAAGACCACCATGATCGGGGCGGGCCTTGACCCGAAATAGGAAGACGCGCTCGTCAGCTTCCTTCAGGCTAACCGAGACATCTTCGCTTGTAAACCAGCAGACATGCCAGGGGTGCCCAGGAATCTGATCGAGCACTCACTCAACGTCGACCCTAAAGCTACCCCGAAACGACAACACCTCCACCATTTCGCCGACGACCGACGGGATGCCATCAAGAAGGAACTCTCCAAACTACTCGCGGCTGGCTTCATCAGAGAAGTCTTCCATCCTGAGTGGCTCTCCAACCTTGTCCTCGTCCGCAAGAAGAACTCTAACGACTGGAGGATGTGCGCCGACTACACCAACCTCAACAATCACTGCCCCAAGGACCCCTTCGGGTTGCCGCAGATAGATCAAGTCATTGACTCCACAGCGGGCTGCGACCTGCTCTGCTTCCTCGACTGCTAATCTGGGTACCACCAGATCGCTATGAAGGAAGAAGACCAGGAGAAGACTGCGTTCATCACCCCGTTCGGCGCCTACTGCTACACGACAATGTCTTTCGGGTTGAAGAACGCCGGCGTCACTTACCAGCGAGCTATCCAAGCCTGTTTTAAGAGATATCTCAACAAGAACGTCGAAGCTTACGTGGGCGACGTGGTCGTCAAGACCAGAAATTCTGAAACGCTCATCGCCGATCTTGAAGCGACTTTCGCATCCTTTCGAGAGTACCGCTGGAAGCTCAACCCGAACAAGTGCGTCTTTGGTGTACCTTTGGGAAAACTACTCGGCTTCATCATCAGCCATCGCGGCATCGAAGCCAACCCCGAGAAGATCTCCGCCATCACCAACATGAGAGCTCCCACCTGCATCAAAGATGTACAGAAGCTTACCGGGTGGATGGCAGCCTTGTACAGATTTATCTCGAAGCTTGGAGAACGGGGGCTACCCTTCTTCAAACTACTCAAGCATCAAGATAAGTTCGTGTGGACTCCAGAGGTAGATCAAGCTCTCGCTCAGCTCAAGGATTTCCTATCCAAGCCGCCAGTCCTCACGGCTCTTTGCAAAAAGGAGGAGCTACTGCTCTACCTCGCTGCGACTACTCACGTGGTCGGCTCTGCCATCGTTGTCGAGCGGCAAGAAGACGGCCACACCTACCCAGTCCAGCGACCAGTCTACTTCATCAGCGAGGTCCTGTCGGAATCTAAAGCACGCTATCAACCAGTACAGAAGCTACTGTATGCAGTGCTCATTATCTCACAGAATCTACGACATTACTTCCAAGAGTACTCGGTCTCCGTCATCACCGACTACCCGCTTGGCGACATCCTGCGGAACCAAGATGCTACTGGAAGAATCTCCAAGAGGCCAGTCGAGCTCGGCGCCCTCAACATCGACTTCAAGCCATGTACAACCATCATGTCGCAAGCACTAGTCGACTTCATGGCAGAGTGGCGGGAGAATCAACTACCAACTCCAACCGAGCGACCAGAGCATTGGGTGATGTACTTCGACGGCTCGCTCAAGCTCGAAGGCGCCGGTGCAGGGGTGCTCTTGATCTCTCCAACGGGCGAACAACTCAAGTACGTCCTGCAGATCTTTTGGAAGGTCTCCAACAACGAAGCCGAGTACGAAGCCCTACTGCACGGGCTCCGCCTCACAGCTTCCCTGGGCATCAAGCGACTACTAGTCTACGACGACTCTGCAGTGGTCATCAACCAAGTCAACAAGTTTTGGGACCACAACAAGGAGAACATGGATGCATACTGTCTAGAAGTCCGCAAGCTCGAGAACAAGTTCTATGGTCTCGAGTTCCATCACGTCGTCCGCGACAATAACGTTGCAGCGGACGTCCTAACGAAGCTTGGTTCTACTCGCGCTCAAGTACCAGCGGGTGTCTTCGTCCACGAGCTTCACGCACCATCCATCCTGGAGCCAGTGCCTAAAACCACTAATCCAGCTCATCCGCCAGCTGGCCAGGAGGTCATGATGATTGACGTGGACTGGCGACAACCCTTCATCGACTATATCCGCGAGCAGAAGGTCCTATCGGACAACAACTTGGCCGAGCAGCTCATCCGCGGGGCCAAGTCCTACGTCCTAGTCGGGGACAAGCTATACAGGCGGGGCGCTACTTCTGGAGTACTCATGAAGTGCGTTCCCCGAGAAGAAGGCAAGGACATCCTGGAGGAGATACACAAAGGCGTCTGCGGCAACCACACGTCTTCACGTACGCTGGTCAGCAAGGCCTTTCGACGAGCTTTCTACTGGCCCACCGCTCTGGGCGATGTCGAGTTATTCGTCAGAAGGTGCCAAGGGTGCCAGTACTTCGCCAAGAAACAACACGTCCCGGCCTACAAGCTAGTCACCATACCACCAACCTGGTCTTTTGCCTACTAGGGGCTCGACATGATTGGGCCTCTTCCAACTGCGCCAGGAGGATTCAACAGAGTTATGGTGGCCATCGACAAGTTCACCAAGTGGACCGAAGTCAAACCGGTCACCTGTCCCAAGGCCGACAGGGTACTCGACTTGTTTGATGAACTCATGCATCGCTACAGACTACCCCATCGCATCATCACAGAGCTGGGCTCCAACTTCAACAATCACCAGTTCTGAAAGTACTGTGAGAACAGCGGGATTGACGTCCGGTATGTCTTAGTCGCCCATACAAGGGCCAATGGACAAGTCGAGCGTGCCAACGGAATGGTACTCGATGCTCTCAAGAAGCGACTGCACGATGCTGCTAACACAAAGGGAGGAAAGTGGATCAAGGAACTGCCCAATGCACTCTGGGGGCTGCGTACTCAACCCACCAAGCCGACGGGATAGTCACCCTATTTCCTGGTCTACGGCTCCGAAGCTATCCTACCCGCCGACGTCATGTGGGAGTCGTCGGCAGTAGAGCAGTACGACGAAGGCATATCCGAAGATAGCAGACGAGTTGACATCGATGGACTCAAAGAAGCTCGCTGCTCTACCCTCGTCCAGCCAGCAAGGTACCTAGAAGGTATCAGACGCTACCACGATCGCAACGTCAAGGAACGCTCCTTCAACGTTGGCGATCTCATCCTCCACCGCATTCAGAACACGGAAGGACTACACAAGCTCAGCTCGCCATGGGAAGGTCCCTTCACAGTTGCAAAGGTGACCGGACTAGGCTCGTATCGCCCCCAGACACTTGAAGGCGAAGACATCAGCAACTCATGGAACGTCGACCAGCTCTGTCGGTTCTACGCGCAGTCTCTCGACTACTCTGGGGGCTCAAGTCTACACGACTACCCCCGAATCCTTTGCTGTAAGCGGCCTACGGGTCCAGGCACTAGTCTCCGGACTACTCTACTCCGAGATCCAGCGTTAACGGCTACTAACGGAACTCAGCTTCTTAGAGCGTCAAGGACTCTAGCAGCGGTCTATCAAGAGACCACGTACTTCTAGATCCAGCCTATACGGCTACTAACGGATCTACTGCTGTAAGCGGCTAAACGCCCTAGCACTACTCAGTCGTAGGCGGCCTCTGGGTCCTGGCGACTACACTTATAAACGGCCCTGGCTATCCAAGCGTATTCTTTCAGTAATAAAGTTTGATTATCGATCAACTCATTTACTGTGTCTCCCTCAACGGGTCTACTACCGAGTACTACTACTCGCGACAACTCCTCAGATGGGCACTCCGCATACAACATAGCGACAACGAGTACTCATTCGATGGAAGTTCTTTCATTACACACTTCAAAAGTTCATTACAGCTTTGTTTATATACAACTGCTGCTACAAGCTAACCCTACAGGCTAACTATTGGAGGTTCAGCTTCTCCGCGACTTGCTCGGCGATTGGCGCCATCTATTCCAGAAGCTCTGCGTACTGCTCATCCGTGCAGTTGGCGGCTAGTCCACCCGCGACTACATCAACCGGGGCCTTGGGGAAGTACAATTTCATGAATGCTAAGACCTAGTTGGGGATGGACTTCGTCAGATGCTTGATGTACATCGCCAGACGTCCTAGGGCTTCCTTCAGCCGATCGACCAATGGAGCAATCTTCGGTCCGCCCAGGTGAGGTACCAGTAGCCTAGCTATGGCCAGCGCGGCTTCTTCAAGCTCCTTGAGTTGACCCCGCAGCTTCTCGCAATCTTCCCCAAGATTCTGCAGAGATTTATAGCAGTTGACAAGGTCACGATCTGAGGCGATCCGAAGCTCCATGTGCATATTGCACTCATGGGCCAGCTGCTTATAATCGTACTCAAGTACCTCGCGGGCATCCTTCTCTCGGTAGAAGAGATTCTTCATATCAGTCTCTGATGCCTTCAGCTGCTGCACCTGGGTTTCAAAATCTGCGCACAACTCAAGGGAGATGTCAGACTACTACAAGGTACCTACAATAAGTACTCGACGAGATGGCATCGACATACCTTTGTTCTTCTGGCGCAACGACTTGTTCTTCCGGACCAGCTCATCGCTCTTCGCCTGCATATCTTGCACTTCATTGTGGTATTGGGCGAAGGCGCCATCGAGTTTGGACTGGAGCATGGCGGAGTGCTTCCTGGCCTTGGCGAGTTCTTTATCCAATGTCTCTGCCCAGAGCACCGTGTCGCCGAACCCCTAGAGCATATCGGACTTCTGTCGGGACCTTTCCACGACATCCTACAAAAGGCAACAACTCTTACTTGGGTACTCGTTTTGCTGGAACTCGACTACTCAAGGATACAGTCACGTACCTTCATCCATTGCTCGGCACGCCGCATCGATTCCAAGTTGCGAGCTACCGCCGCCGGCCGATGAGATCATCCACCAGAAGCTCGAGTCCATCCCGACTAGTCGTGGTGGCCTCGGACGTCGGCGCCGAACGGATTGGCTCCGCATCTTGGATTTCTGGTGAACAGACGACTACCTCCAAGTTCACCTCCGGCAGGGCATCACCATGCCCCTCTTCGGTCACCCTGGGGGCTGCCATCTCTGCTAGCTCAGTTGCTGCTTCGGTGGCCACCTCGGTTTTCGGCACAACACCTTCAACCGGCACAACCTCAGGGATGGCGCGACCCTCGACTTCTGCCCCTGTCAACACAAGACATATGAGATCAATTCCCTGGGGGCTTTGATTACTACTCGAGGAAGCTCACATTACTGCAGTGTACTAACCTTCTATTACGCTTGCTTATGGCAGCATAGTCTCCGTGACCGGCGCCATGGTCTCGGCCTGAGGGAGGGGAGCGGACTCCTCGACGGCAGGCGCAGAAACTTCTTCAGCCGCCGCCGTGCTGGGTTCATCTCCGTCCCAAGACAAGTCAGTTGATTTCCTGCATAGTACAAGATCAGTGGTCAACCAAGTAAGACTACCAAGCTACAAGTACTACTCAGGAAAGGTCTTCACTTACAAGCTAGACTGGACGACAGTCACGGTCGGAGCGCCAAGGATGCTGGCGATATCTACACACCCGGCTTCAGCGGGCGCCTCCTCTTCAGCTTGAGTCGCTACCGGTTCTTCAGCCCCAGCAGCTGTGCTCGGTTCCGGCCTGCTCTCCACAGGCGACGCCTGCGGCTCGACAACACTAGTCGACTGCTATGTCATCTGCGCTACAAGTTCTTCGACGGTGGGGGCTGGACTGCGGCTTCTTTCAGCCGGCTCGCCCACCGTGTCCCAATCCTCTCCTTCCCCTTGATCAACAGGGTCGGATGAGGGGATCTCCTTCGACAACTCAGAAGTCATTCATCAGCATACAGAATACTTCAAATCAAGTACTCGACTACTCTACTCGAGGAGCTTACCTCTTGAGATGTAGTCTCGGTCACCTTCAATTTCTTGGCGACACGCTTGCGTGCCACATTGCGCGGCCTCCTTGGCGGCGCAGGGAGACTGGCCTCCAGGCTAGTCGGAGGATCTTCGACAAGAGGGATGTGGGGCAATCCAGGTCGGCTGAACCTGGACCGCAGCCGGAACCACTCCTGAAGCGTCTCCCTGTCCTCCTCGTCAGAGGTGTCTTCTATGGTGACAGTGTCGTCACCCTCGCCGACTTCACAACGCTCCTTCCCTTGCCCTTGCCCTCCTCTGGAATATCCACAAGTTGAGGAGGGGAAGTTGGGTTGGAGAGAAACTTCGTCAAATCATCCTGCATCAAAGAGTTTGGGTGAGCTCGACTTCTACAATGCAATGAGTACTCAAAGACATAAGTTCGGCTACCAACCTTGTTTGGCGGACGAGCCGCTGAGTACTCCGGGACTGGGCAGGGTGTGTATTGTGGCATATCCTTAAAGATCCGCCCCAGTCTCTTGACGATGTCGTCATCATTGACTTTAGTGCCGGGCATCCTCGACGTGTCGTCGTCGCCCGTATATTGGTACCCGAGGGTATCACGCGCCATCAACGGCTGTACCCTCCTCTTCATGAAGTTGAAGGCCACGTGTTCGGCCCTCAGCCCGGCTTCTCTCAAAGCCTTGACCTTCTGCAGCAGCTCGGGTAGTTGAATACCCTCCTGCATGGTCGACTCCGTGTTCCACCAGGGCTGGTGCTTTGGCTGCTTCCCGCTCGGCTTCGGCAGCTCTGGGTGGTGGTTGGTGATGTAGAACCATTTCGACTTCAAATCCTGGTTGGAGTCAATGAGCTTTTACGAGAGGTACTGCTCGATGACGTCTTCACGCATCTGGATGCCAGCTCCTCTGACTACTCTTGGGTCGTTGGCGCTCGGCTGCAGCTTCACGCGGAAGAACTTCCAAAACAGCACCCATTGGGGCTTGATCCCCACGAAGGCCTCACAGAAGTGGACAATGACGGAGACGTGAAAGATTCTGTTAGGGTTGAGGTTCAAGTACTCGATACCATAGTACTTGAAGAGGCCTTTGAAGAAGTCGCTCGCCGGGAGATCCAGCCCGCGCTCCACGAACCGCGCGAACATTGGGATCTCGTCGGGGTTCTTCTCCATTGGATATGGATCTCCCGCGGTGGCGCGCCACATATCCATCTCCTTCTCGCGGAGGAAACCGCTGTTCACCAGCGCCAGCAGGTCTTCGGTCTTCGCCTTGGATTTTTTTCCACTCCTTGTTCGGATTTGGGCGCGGGGGAGAGGTCGGCGGGGTGGATCCTTGGGCGGATCCAGTCGCCTCTTCACCGGATCTCTTCTTCCCGGTGCCGGTCTTCATGCTCTTTAATGGAGAAGACTTCATCCTCCAAGTGCACCAGGTTTTCACTCGCATTCGCTCGGGGGCTCCTCTGGGTCAAGCAGCGGCGGTGCCCGTGGATCTACAGCCTAGGGCGCAGTGACAGTGTGCTCGGGTGGCTAACTCTTGGCTAGATCTATTTCAAATGGCTACGAATGTGGAGGATGAAAAACCCTAAGGGTTGCGGCTTCTATTAATAAGTGAACCGGTGGTGCTACAACGGACAGATGGATAAGTATCGGCAGCTGACTCAGCGGCAGCCGCTTGACTCTTCAACTTCTATTAGTCGACGCGCTTTATCTTGGGGGCTCGACTACGACTATTCAATTCCTGGGGGGCTGACTAGACTCCAGAGCAACTCTGGATGCATTATACAATCAAGATGACCCTTCAATTCGAGAGGAAGTACTCGACTCAAGGCTCGGGGGCTCCGTGCCACGTGTCCTTTGGTTTTTTCTCCGGATTTTGCGGGATAATCTTGGCAGAGTTTCAGATTGACCCTCAGCTTGAATCTATGATTCAACCTAAGGCTCGGGGGCTACATTCCATATGGAATGCGATTCTTCGAATCACATTTTCCATATGGTTTCTTCTTCAAGACAAAGCGAGTATTATTGAAGATGTTCGAGAGGAGAACTCGAGGATGCTTGGGAACTACTCGAGAAGACTTCAAGACTACTCAGAGATCAGCTGGAGTACCTTCCAGCCTCGGGATGCTTCAAGTACTCTTGAGGACTTTTGGCTTGTAGTACTCGGGGACGCTTGAGGACTACTCGTTAAGGCTGTCAAGACTACTTGAAACTACCCTACTCGGCTACAAAGTACTCGGGGGCTTGTCGTATGGACCTCCCTGGGCCCACTGCCTCGGTGGGTACCAGGACCGACTACTCGGTGGGCCCCTGGGACTACTTGGCTTGTGCCACACGGCACATGATGGCGTGGGGCGCAAGGACTACGGTGGAGAATTACTCGGATAGGAAGCTATACATGTCCTGTACTATGTAGAGAACTTCTAGCCGTACCCGACTAGTACTCTCTCCTCAAACTGACTTGTAACCCTACCTCCTGGGCTATATAAGGCGAGGCAGGGCCCTTCTCTCTCGTATGCATCATCTTGTAAACACATGCAATCAATCCAGAGCTATGCAACATACAGGACGTAGGGTATTACACACCTCGTGGCCTGAACCTGTCTAAATTGTGTGCCACGTGTCTCTTCCTTCGAGTTACCGATCTCGGCGAGGCCACATTCATCTACCTCGGGTACTCCCCTTGGTAGGTTGCCGGTCTAAAACACTGACATAGGTTCTTATGTTGGAATCATAAGATCGTGATAAATGGATTGCTCATGTGGTAAGAGCATGGATTTGGGCTCCGGTCCAGTGGCTTTCGTGGGATAAGCTTTTGAACGTACTAAACACTTGTCGGGAATGGGACCGGTAAGCCTAGTACCCGATTGACACGGCAAGGGAACCTTTCCCTACTACCCCTGGCGCTCAGAGATGTGTCCCCCTGCTTGCAACAGTGTGGTACCTGTGTGAGTCTCAACCTTCGTGTGTGGGCGAGCCAATAAGCCTTGTACCAAGGAATGAAGGTTCCAGCCCCGAGCCGAAGACCGACGGGAACCGCCTGGTTGTTGTATACCCCGTGTTGGGGAAGTTGGTTTTCGGAAGCATCCCCCTCGTTCGGCCACGCTGGCCACCTTCGGTCTGTCTACGGCTTCGGTCTCGTGGGGAAGCCTTCGCTGCACGGGCGCTAACAAAACGCTGATGCCGCTTATGCCTTGTAAGTTTTGTTGCGCAGGAATGATCCCACGTGGCGGCGCCTACCTTCGGTGCCGAAGGTACGGATGGCCGTGCTCCGGCGACGAAGGTCCGAGAGGACCAGGGACGAGGCACGCCGGATGGGGACATCACGTCCGGGGCCCGTGGCGGCACGGGCAAGGTGCCCGAAGAGGCGCGACGCCCCCGGTCCAGGATCGCTACTTCGTCACCGAAGGTGCGACGATCCTGGACACGTGGCTGCCGCCGACGTGTAAAGTGAGCTCCGGACAAGGCAGAGACAAGGGCGGCCGCGTGTAAAGGCGTTTCGGCCGTACGAAGACACGCTGGAGGCCTGGACGACGCGGGGACTTACTGTTATACCCTTGTAAAGTGTTTAAAGCAGTTTGTCAGGAACGGAAAAGGTGTAATTGAGGCAAATGACTATACCCAGGGGTCTCCTATAAATAGTGAACCCTTTGTAATGAAACGGATACACTGTAATGAGAAGAGAGCACCGAAGGCATCTACTAGTCCTTCAGCCTTCGGTCTGCTGAGTATTTCCTTGTTTCCTTACTGTCCTGTTAAGTTTTAGCGTTTCCTCTCCTCACACCAGTATAAGTAATAGCCCTGCGAAAGTAAGCGAAGGGGAGGAGAGAACTCAGGGGGCTGTTGTGTCGGCGTCCACCCTTCGGGCCCGATTTCCACCAACAGTTTGGCGCCCACCTCGTGGAAGAACTCAAGACCACATGGCCAGGACACGTTCGGCAGGCGCCGAAGCCGCAACGGCTCAGGCGGCGACCCCTCCACTCGTGTCGGAGCCCACCAACCCATCTCCTTCGGCCGTCCAGCCTTCGGCGGGAACCGGTGCGCCGGCCGAGTGCTCCGAGGTAGAGCACACCACTTCGGGAATGTTCGAGGTCGGCCTCGAGGGCCGGGGGGGCTTCGGCGCAAGACATCGAAGCTCTCCGAAGGATCCGGGCCCTCATCGCCGGCAAGTCCGTGCCGCTCACCCCCGAGCAGAGACGCGCCCATCCTCCCTCGCATGCAACCATCCCGGCACCGGGACGCGGCTCCGCCGCACGCCGCTTCCGACGCCATCGACTTCAACATCCGGCAGGGCCGAGCGTTACCTCGCCATGCCGCAAAGCCGGATCGCCGCGCGACGCCGCCACAGCCAGTCGCTCCGTGCCGCCCGCACCAACGCCGACACCCGCGGCGCATGCCGCGCCGGGCGGCCCCGGAAGACGCCCGGCTCACCCCCGGGCAGCCATGCGGTGCTCGCCGGGGGACCAATGGAGGCAACAGAAGGATGCCTCCGAAGGGCAAAGCATAGGCCACCGCGAAGACGGGGGGGGGGGCGCACGAGCACTTCGCTCCCGACGACGCACCACTCCGCAATGTCGTCCCGGTGTCCCCGCTCTCGGCCGAGCTCGAGAGCGCGCCGTGGCCCCGTTGGTTCAATGCCAACACCCCCGCCCCGTATGACGGAGACTACGATCCCAAAGAGTTCCCGATGAAGTTCGAGGTGGTGGTAGAATCCAACGGGGGCGACGCCACTACGAAGGCCAAGGCCCTTGTGCTCGCGCTCAAAGGAGAAGTCCAGATCGGTATGCCAACATACCGAAGGGGCATATCACATCATGGTTCCAGCGCTGCGGAACAAGCCGCCGTCCACCTTCAAAGGCATGCGGGTCGAAGAGCCGGACTCCAACGACCTCGTCAACATGTGTGTCCGGGGGGACCGTGAATCACCGTAAGAGTACATGCACGGGGTTGTCAAGCCGACGGCCGCGTGCGCCCACGGTGTCCGAAAGCGCATCATCGACGCCATCGTCGGGGCCCGAGGGTTGGAAACTCGCCAAGATGTGCTCGATAGGGTCAAGCCGAAGTCTTTGCAAGAGTTATTTGAAGTTATGCAAGAATACCGCAAGTCCGACAAAGGCCGCCGCCGAAGGCTCGACCGGGCAAATGCGGCTAAGAAGCGGAAACAACGGGGGCGGTGGGACCGGCCGAAGGGGTGGCAAAACCACCGCCGAAGCAAGCGAACCGTCGGATCAACAACGTGTCCGCGCCCCCCGACCAGAACCAGAACAGGGGCGGCGGGCACAAGGGCGGATACAAACATAATAGGGGGCCGAAGCCACAAAGAAGCATAACCGGCCGCGGCGGGCCGGTGGTGAGCGGTTTTTCCGCCGGCTCCATGGAATTGATGCCCGCACCACACGCACCGGTGCCCTCGGCGGTCAAAATGAAACTGGAGTGGGAGGCGGAGGAGAAGGCGAAGGCAGCAGGCATGGCCGTGAACCATGTCATGAAGTACCAAAATGCGGGTCAGTTCAGGGCCCTGCCACCACCATACCACCACCAGCCTTACCAACCTTCGGCACCCGCGCATGCCTTCCACCCGCCACAGCCATACACACCTTCCGCGCCGCAGCTGCTTCCGCCTCCTCCCCCGCCCGCGCAACAACCTTCGGTTTTCGTGCCTTCGTGGCCAAACCCAGCTACCCACCACCAAGCACACTACACCCATACCCAACCACCACCTCCGCCCCCACCAAAGCAAGAGGCCCCTGACTACAGCAGTTCGGGGATGACGGGCATGCTAAACATCATCAATGCGATCTCCGGCGGATCCAATGAGCCGACGCACGAGACAAAGAGGCAACGCCAAGACTACTACCGAAGCGTGTCGCATATCTGCTCCGGCAAGTACTTTCACTTGCCATGGTCCCACGTCCCCATAACCTTCACGGCAGCTGACATCCGGCTGCAGCACTACCCTCACAACGATCCGCTCGTCATAAGGGCCAACATCGGCAAGAACACAAAGTACTACTTCGGCAATGACGTGGGGAGGATCTTGGTGGATAACGGCAGCTCAGCGGATATCCTGACCTGGCAGTGTTTCACCGGCATGGGGTTCAAAAAGGAAGACTTGAAGAAGGCAGAACACCCGTTGTACGGTTTCGGCAACAAGAAAATCGAAGCCCTCGGCAAGATTGATGTCAATGTGTCCTTCGGCCAAGACGCTACCATGAGAACCGAAGTCATAACATTCGATGTCGTGGACTTCGCATACTCGTACAACGCCATCTTTGGCCGCAACACCATCAACAAGTTCGCGGCGGTCATCCACCAAGGGTACCTGTCGATGAAGATACCGACGGCGGCGGGGGTGATATCCGTGTATGGTAGCCAAGAGGAGGCCCGAAGAGCCGAGCGCAACACTTCAGTCCACAACAGACAAGTTCATGTCATCAACGAAGACGAGAGCAACGAAGCCGCAGTAACCGAAGAGCACAAGGCCGAAGCCCAGATGAGGCAGTCCATGAAGGGGGCCGAAACCGAGCGTATGAAAGATGTCGACGTCACGAAAACGGTCCCCTTATGCGCAGATGTGCCCAGCAGAACCGTGATGATAGGCGCCGAGATCAGCGCAGAAGACGAAGGTCGGCTCTTGCAGTTTCTTCGCAACAATCAAGATGTGTTCGCTTGGTCCAAGTCCGATTTGACGGGCGTCCATCGTTCAGTCATAGAGCATGCGCTCAACACCGACCCAAGAGTTAAACCGAAGCTGCAGAGGCAACGCCCGATGTCAGCAGACAGGGTCAAGTCTGCGGAGGCCGAAGTGCAAAAGTTGCTCGACGCAAGAATCATCAGAGAAATCCAATACCCTATCTGGGTGGCAAACGTGGTCATGGTGCCAAAGAAGAACGACAACATGAGAATGTGTATTGACTTCACTGAACTCAACAAGGCGTGTCCGAAGGACCCCTTCCCATTGCCAAGGATCGATGTCATTATTGACCAGGCCGCCGGCTGCGACATGTTGAGCCTCCTAGACTGCTTCTCCGGCTATCACCAAGTGTGGATGCGAAGGGAAGACGAAGCGAAAACCGGATTCACAACCCCCTTCGGCATCTTCTGCTTCGTCAGAATGCCCGAAGGCCTATGCAACGCCGGGTCCACCTTCAACCGTATGATGAAGCTGATCCTGGGCAGCCAGCTGGGGCGTAATGCCTCGGCGTACGTCGATGACATCGTCATCATGAGTGAGAAAGAGGAAGATCACATTGCAGATCTAACCGAGACCTTCGACAACATGAGGCAAAATGGCCTCAAGCTCAACCCAGAGAAATGCATCTTCGACATCCGGAAAGGGCAATTGCTGGGCTGCATGGTTTCTAAGCGGGGCATCCAGGCGAACCCCCAAAAGATCGAAGCCCTACGAAGGATGCAGCCTCCAGCCACTCGAAAGGAAGTCCAAAGGCTCACAGGCAGAATCGCCTCGCTGAACCGTTTCATCTCAAGAGCAGCCGAACGAAGCCTTCCTTTCTTCAAGGTACTCCGAGCAAATTCAACTTTCCAATGGGGCCCAGAGCAGCAGCAAGCCTTCGACAACCTCAAGAAATACCTTGAAGATGCAGCAGTCATGACCAAACCGTCACCGAAGGCCGAACTGCTGTTGTACATCGCGGCAACCGATACAGCGGTTAGTGCAGTGCTCGTGGAAGAGCGCAAAGATGCAGATGTCCTGAGGCAATTTCCTATATATTATGTCTCCGAAGCTCGAGCGGCTCAAAGCTCCTCTACTGCGAAATGGAGAAGATGGCATATGCCGTTGTAATGGCAAAAAGGAAACTTCGGCATTACTTCCCGCAGCCACAACGTTTCGGTGCCCACAGCCTTCCCCCTTCGGGACATGTTCGAGAACAAGGAGTCAACGAGCGGGGATGGGCAAGTGGGCCTCGGAACTGGTGGAGCACGTCATAAGCTTCGTCGCCCGCAGCGCGATAAAGTCTCAGTCCTCGCTGACTTCGTCGCTGATTGGACGCCTTCGGCGCCGAAGGGGGAAGCAGTGGTCATAGAGCCAATATGGGAAGTCCAATGTGATGGCGCATACTGCCACCTTGGGTCGGCGGCCGCAGCAGTCTTAAAGTCCCCTTCGGGCATCAAACTCCGATATGCCTTGCGTCCGAATTATGACAACCGCACAAACAACGTGGCGAGTACGAAGGCCTCGTCGCTCGCGCTTCGGAAGGCCGTGGCCGTAGGTGCAAGGAGGCTCGTCATCCCGACGGACTCGAGCTTGTTGCCCGCCACATTGGGAAAACCTACAAGGCCAAGAACCCGGATATGATGAAGTACCTGCAGGCCGTCCGAAGCATGGAAAAGTTCTTCATCGGTATCACAAGGAGAAGTTTTCCCGTGAAACCATAACAAGGAGGCCAATGCTATCGCGAAGGCAACCGCACTACTTGAGCCCTGCCACCGGATGTCTTTTATGAAACAATCACATCGAGGTCCGCAGTCGACGAAGCAGCACCCCCCAAATTTGTGAACGCCATACAGAGCGAGGACTGGCGCGCCCTAATAGTAGCGGCGCTCAAAGGTTATTATGAGGCCGAAGATGGGGTCACCACCAAGAGGGTGGCCATCAGGGCGAGGAACTATCACCTCGTCGACGGTAACCTGTACCGAAGAGGGGTATGTGCCCCACTGCTAAAGTGCATATCGGTCACCGAGGGGAAACAACTCGCTTCACGAAATCCATAGCGGCATGTGTTCACACCACCTCGGCACCGGGGCATTGGTGCGTAAAGTCTTCCGCCGGGGTTTTTACCGGCCTTCGACGGTCGCGGATGCCCATGACATTGTGCGCCATTGTCCAGAGTGCCAGCGCCATGCGCCTTACAGCAAGTTCGCTTCCAATGAGATACAGCTGTTACCACCGGTGTGGCCCTTCGCTCGTGGGGTGTTGACATCGTCGGCCCGCTACCCACGGCACCCGGAAACTACACTCACGCGGTTGTGGCGGTCGAATATTTCTCCAAGTGGGTTGAAGCGAAGCCGTTGTCGAGCATTACTTCGGCAACCATTCAGAAGTTCTTTTGGCAGAACATAGTGTGCCGCTTCGGCGTCCCCCACGAGGTCACAGTGGATAATGGCAAGCAGTTTGACAGCGCGGAGTTCAAGGAATTCTGTGCATACTTGGGAACGAAGTTGTGCTTCGCTTCGGTCTACCACCCGCAGTCCAACGGAGCGGTGGAGCGGGCCAACGGGATCATCTTCGCTGGCATCAAGAGGAACATCACTGATTTACCCAAGAGCAAATGGGCCGAAGAACTACCGAGGGTAGTCTGGTCCCACAACACAACCACATCCAGAACTACCCAGTTCTCCCCCTTTAAGCTGTTGTACGGGGAGGAAGCCATGCTCCCCGAAGAGCTGTGTCTAGGCACCTGGAGAAGCACCCCCTCCGGAGACGAAGACCTTAAGGCTTCAGTTCAGAACATTGAGGAGGTCCGCTTACAGGCAGCCGAAAACCTCTCGGCCTACCAAGATGAGACCCGAAGGTGGAAAAACAAGAAGATCAAACCGAAGCTCATACGGTCAGGGGACCTAGTGCTACGCAAGGTGCCAAAGGGCAAACTGAAGGGCAAGATGCATGGGAAATGGGAAGGCCCGTTCATAGCGACGGCAACCGCAAACGAAGCAGCCTTCAAACTGCGTCGGCTAACGGGCGACGAAGAGCCATACACCTGGAATGTGGACATGCTTCAGAAGTACTTCGTCTGAAGCAACTGCAAGTCGTAACATAGGTCGTAAGTTTCAATAGTTTCTTTTTCTCTTAAGTCGAGATACCGACTTTGTATCCTATGTACATTAAAGTAGTGGGGGGACGTACTCTTTTCCTCACGGGGGAGGCTTCGCGGTTCCCCTCCGGATCCGCGAAGTGTGAGGTTTTTAACGAGGCGGCCCTTTGTACCCCTTTGTTTCTGACATGTAATATAAGTCAGTGTTCCCCCACACTTTCGCATGCGATCTACTTTCTTTTCAAAGAATGCTCCCGCCACTCTGTCGAAGCTAGGCCACCGCCTTTGAGGGGGGCCTAGTCTCCGAGGTGGCCTTCGGCGGAGTAAGTGACAGCCTAGGCGCGGATCGCCTTAGGAGCGCGCGCACCAAGCCTGTCACTTATTGTCGTGACCGAAGAGAAAAACCGCTTGACGCGGTGCAGGGCCACGATTCGGCCGAAGTAAGCGCACGCCTGGAGCGATGCGTCGGTCTCGAGTTGACCGAAGAGAAAAACCGCTTGACGCGGTGCAGGGCCACGATTCGGCCGAAGTAAGCGCACGCCTGGAGCGATGCGTCGGTCTCGAGTTGACCGAAGAGAAAAACCGCTTGACGCGGTGCAGGGCCACGATTCGGCCGAAGTAAGCGCACGCCTGGAGCGATGCGTCGGTCTCGAGTTGACCGAAGAGAAAAACCGCTTGACGCGGTGCAGGGCCACGATTCGGCCGAAGTAAGTGCACGCCTGGAGCGATGCGTCGGTCTCGAGTGACCGAGGAGAAAAACCGCTTCACGCGGGGCAGGGCCACGATTCGGCCGAAGTAAGCGCACGCCTGCAGCGATGCGCCGGTCTCGTTTCGACCAAAGAGGAAAAAGCACTTAGCGCAAAACAAGGCCACGACCCGGCCGAAGCAAACGTACACCTAAAGCAGCACTTCGGTCCCGTTCTAGACCGAAGAGAAGCCCACCTCGCATGATGTGCACCATCGGCTTGGCTCGAGCGGGCGCACTAAAAATGGTCAGCCAAAAGCGCATGTCCTAAACGCAACGGTGTTAACTCTAAAGGGGAAGTGCGGTGCCGCTTCGTCCCAACGCACTCAGGGTTTTTCTTGATCAAGCAAGTAGCGAACAAAACACCGAAGCACATAAAAGACGGGCGAAAACACCTCTCGTCCGTCTCTCCTTTTCATGTTTTTTGACATACAACGTCCTTCGTAAAAACAATATAACTTTACAAGAGGAACAACAATGCAGTTACAACACACACTGCCTCGAACGACAAATGTACAAGTTCGTGGTCAGAAACCCGCTCCGGGCATGCCGCGAACACTTCGGGGGGGGGGGGGGAGTTCCGAAGTCCTGTGCTTCAAGTCTTCGCGCCAGCCCGTAGCCACACTTAACGATCAATCTTCGTTTAGTACGTCCTCACAGATCTCGTCGATCAGCCGAAGATATGCCATGTCTATGATCTCCAGATCCATCTCCCGAAGCTCGTTGTCGGTAGGCATCCGTCCTGCGCCGAAGTCGGGATTAGAGTCTATGAGAACGGGATCACTCCGTCTCCACCTTCACCGTCGCGAAGCTTTCCGACGAGGCGTCAGGAATTAAATATACATACTCGGGTGGACCAAGGACCCCCTCTTCGATCGGCTCTGTTTTTGGAACGACCCCTTCGGTCACGAAGGGGTCCACTAACCTACGCTTGGCCGCCCTACGGGCGGCCCGCTCTCTAAGAATGGCATCCCGACGCGCGGGATCCCTTGAAAAATCAGCGAAAAAGCGCTTAGCCGCTTCGTTGTGAAGGCGGTAACGCTCCGCTCGGTACGACAAAAACTCGGCGTACGAAACATTAGGATGGCGAATACTAAACTTCGTCCAAACGTTCGGCGCGACAAAAAGGGAGTTAAGGGGCAGAGTTGAGCTGCTCGCACCTTCGGCCCTCTGCGCAGGGACCACCGAAGGAACTCGCGCGAGAGATACCGTGCATCGGTTACTTTACAAAAATTCCATCCCGCCAAGGGGAGACTGGTTCACTCCTTTACAAGTACTAGACCGACGCGTTTCAGACATCGGCACCTTCGGCGACGACGGGGGCCTCGCTCAGCACAGTACTAGCTTTGGTGGCCTCGACCGACGCGACAGTCGTATTGACCGCCGCCTCCGCGGGTCCATCGCCGCCAGGGGAACTGGCAGCGAGCAGCGTAGCCTCAAGCTCTGCCGCATGCGCCACGTCCGAAGCATCTGCCGCAGCGTCTTCTCCCGCGGGCGCCGCGGCCACCACAACATCAACAGGGGTAGGCGTGACCTCGGAAGCCGCCGAGACCGCGGGTGCGGCGGGGCGGCCCTCGCGGCCGCCTCGGCCTCGCTCCCCCTCGGCCGCGGGCCCCGGCGCGCCCCCGTGCCCCTCTTCGGTGGTGGGAGCCGTCGTGTCTTCGGCGGTGCCAGCTTCGTACACAGGAGCGCCGGCGGCTTCGCCTCCCCCCTGCGCCGCGGCTACGGAGCCCTCAGCGGTGATAAGAGGCACGCCAGACATGGCAATTCAATCCCCGTCCATCATGAACTGGGGTAGGGGCGGAGCGCCGCCGTATCGAGCCAGGAGACGTTCATAGACACGTCCCTACAGCCGAGGCTTTATCTGCAAAACAGCGAAGGCAATGTGTTAAAGTATTTACGAGCATGTGTTTTCAACATGACCGCAAGCAGCTTCGGCGTACCTGGGCACTAAGGCGTTCGGATTCGTCCAAGGTAAGCTGATATCCACGTCGGGCGAAGAAGGTGTTCATGAAGTTTTTCGCAAGATTCTTCGGAAGCACCGGGAGCCGGCCAACATCTAGCTCCGCGTCGCTAGGCCATTCGAAGTTCTCCTTCGTAAGACGACGAAGGTCGCTCTTGCTGATCGTCTTCTCCGAAGACGGACGGTCCGGGGGCGCCAACGAGCACACCGAATACACCAGCGTGCGAACCCTCACTGCATCCCCAAGCTCTCCAAAGATCTTCGTGTTCATCGAGATGACGTCGAAGCAGGCATTCACCCATTCATAGAATGACTCGACGGTGCACTGGGGGAGCGGGACAGGCGGCGCACTCAGATTGCACTGATCCAGCAGCTGCAGTATGTCATCGCGAAGGGTCTCGGCGCCCCGGATGTGATCCGTACGGTACCGCTCCAGCGCTCCGTTCAGCTCACTCGCTTCTCTCTGCACTTCGGCCAACTTGGCCTCCCTGTCGGCGAGCTGAACGCGCAAGTCCTCCTTGGCGCTGCTCAGGACCTCCACATCGTGGCGCAGCGTGTTGACGAGGGCTTCAGAGGACTTCGCGGAGTTTTCCTTCTCTTCTTGCAGTTTTCGGGAGCGCTCCTGCTCCGCAGCCAGTCGTCCTTCCAGCTCCGCCACTCTGTTCTCAAGCGTGGAGACGGCGGCCACCGATCTCTCCTTCGCCTCCTTGCCCTCCTGCTCCAGCCTTCGGGAGAGGCACCGCGACGCGATGAAGGCCTTCAGAGACAGGTCCCCGCACGCCGTCGTGAGCTCCGCGGCGGTGAGCTTCCCAAAGTATTCCTCCTCATGAGGTATGGCGAAACTTGCCCCGGCCTCATCCAGGAACCGACGCTCGTGCCCGCCGCTCGTTAGCCCCAAAAAGCGGATCGTCTTCCCGCCAATCAGCTTGGCTTCGGCAGGGACTTGAAGACGAACAGCGGCGGCCCGGGGCTCCTCAGGCGTCACCCGATAGCTGCTGCTCTCGGGCTCCTCGTCCTCCTCTTCCTTCGCTTCGGGGACGACATCATTTTTCTCGGAAGCGGGGGCCGAAGGGGAGGCGGACTGCTCGGTGCCATCAGAGGACGTGTCAGACGAGCTGCTGGAGGTGGAGCTGGATCCATCTTTTTCTTGTGGGGCTTCGGCGCCGAGGGCGGCGGGGGGCTTGGCTTGCGCGGCGCGTCACCGACGGAGGACACGATGCGAACGTTTCTATCGTCGTCGCTGTCTTTCTCCGGGTGGGGCGAGGGGGACAAGTAGCGGCCCGGTGGCCCCTGGCTCAGCTCTCGCCGAAGGCGCGCCCGAAGGTACGTCCGAAGGCGCGGCCGCGCGCGCGTGGTACGGCGGCTATCACGTCTTCGACGAGGCCCGTCTCCACGTCAACGACGCGGGTCCTCTTGGGGGACGGGGGCGAGTCCGCCGGTCGCCCGCCCCGTTTCTTCGGGCCTTCCCTTCGGCGGCAGCAGTGGCCGCGGCAGGCGCGCTCCTCCTGCCGGTTTTCTGCGGAGCGGCGCGCGGCGAAGTCGCCGTCTCCTCAGCGTCCGCTTCGGCGGCTGCAACCGCCGCGGCCTTCTTCTCGGCTGCCTCACGATGCTTGGAAAAACCGACGCGCTCAGGTGGTGTGATCTTGAAAAACTCGAATATACGGTTCGTCCGGGACCCGTTCAGCTCCGCGACGGTGTCCTTATACTCCTTCGGCGAGACCGGGCCGAGGATGAAGTCCCCGTGCGCCTCCACCTTCCTTCTCCTCAACACTGCAGGCAAACAGTCCAGTCGATCAGCATTTCGTTTACTAGGGACGTAGCTAAGAACAACTCAACGAAGGACGCAAAATAACTTACAATCGGCTGTAAAGCCGAAGACCTTCGTCCAGTCAGGGCAGGGGATGCCCCCGATATCCTCCGCCCACTCGTCTTCGGCCACGGACCAGCCGTCCACCAGCGGGCACACGGGGATGCTGCGGTACTCCTCCACGATGTCGCGAGTGCCGTACTTCCGCGCGAACCGGCGCAGCATCATCACGAACTCGTCACCCTCCGGACACGAAGGGTTCTTGGCGTAGGACTCGTGGAGGGGCGGGAGTTCCTTCGTCGCCAGCGGGTGAGAGCCTCCGGCAGAAGGCGGGCTCAAAGTGTAGTAGAACCAGTGCTGCTGCCAATCCGAAGGCCACTTGTTTCGGTAGGCGGTGACCAGGGCTCACCACGCCGGCCTTGTACGAGAAGTTGAGACAGCCGAACGGGCGCGGTCTTTCTCCCCGGATTGGTCCCCCTCCTCCTCGAAGACCGTTCGCCAGTGGTGGTGCACCTGGTGCGCCGAAGCGAACCCCTCGGCGGAGGGCTTGATCTTCGTTGTCCGGCATATCCACATGTACACCGACAGCCGCAGGATGGCGTTTGGGGTAAGCTGGTGCAGGTAGATGTCGAAGTACCGGAGGATGTCGACGACTGCGGGGTGCAGTGGGAACCGAAGCCCCGCATACAGCAGATCGCGAAAGATGACAACTTCGTTGTCCCGCGGCCGCGGCACAGTCTCCCGGCCAGGGGCTCGGCCGGCCCCGACCATGCGGTTCTTCACCAGCGACTCCACGTCGGTCTTGTCGATCTGGCTCCGACCGAACGTGTAGGTCTTCGGAATCTCTCTTGCGACAGCATCGCGTCTCCGCTTCGGCGCCATGAACACTAACTAAGCACGAAGCGAAAACGGAAACAAAGGGGCTGGAGGAAATCTAACAATGAACCTTCGGAGCTCTCGCGCGTCGTAGATTTGGGGTCGCAGCTGCGGTGTGGGGGCAACCAAAAGGGCGGCTTTCCCTTTTATAGTAATGAGCCCCGATAATCGCGCCGACGACGACCGAAATTACACTTTTACCCAGTAACAGTCCCTCACAACGGTAAATTTCCCAAGGGGCAGCACGCGTCTTTTTTCGGGTCGCCGCGTCAGTGTGGGCCGTCCGGGGGAGTTCCGAAGCCCATTCTTCACCCTGACAAGGTCAATCGTAAGTTCGGCCCATCGCGAGATCGGGACGGCCCTCACCGACGAGGGGCTACCGTTGGGGAAGTTGGTCTTCGGAAGCATTACCCTCGTTCGGCCACGCCGGCCACCTTCGGTCCGTCTACGGCTTCGGTCTCGTGGGGAAGCCTTCCCGCACGGGCGCTAACAAAACGTTGATGCCGCTTATGCCTTGTAAGTTTTGTTGTGCGGGAATGATCCCATGTGGCGGCGCCTACCTTCGGTGCCGAAGGTACGGATGGCCGTGCTCCGGCGACGAAGGTCCGAGAGGACCGGGGACGAGGCACGCGGACGGGGACATCGCTTCGGGGCCCGTGGCGGCACGGGCAAGGTGCCCGAAGAGGCGTGAAGGACCGATACGGCGAACCGAGAGGAGGGGGGGGGGGGGGAGTGAATGGGAGCCGATAAAAATTCTTCTCGATGGAGATGAGAACTCCAACAAGACGAACGCGGCTTCCAACACACGTCTCCGACTCACTACCCAAGTTGGCCAAGCCCACGTAGCCACCGGAGTGCCACCGGACCTAGGAACCAACACACACGGCCTTCCGACTCGAGAACGCAGCGGAACAACAAACCCCGAGTCTACGGACCCACACCGGTCGACCGGTGAGCACCACCGGTCGAGCCGGTCCCCGCTGGTGAACCCGAGCAACTTCCACTAAGTGGCTCTACACCGGCCGACCGGTGAGACGCACCGGTCGGACCGATGGGCCGACGAAAGCCCCCAAGGCACCAAACAGGCCAACCGACCACCAAACGAACCCAAACTCAAAACAAGCAGCACCACGAGACAACAAAGAACACACCAAGACGCTCACCCGAGCGAAAACCCACAAGGGCCCGCACCGGCCGGACCGGTCGGGAGCACCGGTCGACCGGTGTAGCTCGGGCACTCGGGATGAACAAAGACCCGCGGGTCAACTCCCCCCAAATCCAAATCTCGATCTCCCGAATCGCTCCACGGACTTGAACAAGACTTTGGGGATATCGAGAGCACCTCATGAGGAGTCCATAGCCAAGTTTAATCCCACCAAATCTCGTCCAAAAACGAGGAATCGAAGAAATCCCGCCGAAAGCACTTCCAACCCAAGAACTCAAGAAACCCCAAATTCGAGCAACTTTTCTCACGGATTTGGGAGGGGAATCACAGCCCAAAGAACCACGAAGGGTTCCCACAAATTTCCCCCCACCGAATCACCAAGAGAAAAGCCCCAAAAACACTCCAAAGAAATCACCGAAGAAGGCTCCGAAAATCACCACCAAAAACAACCGGGTAAAACACATCCAAACCTTGAGGAATCACGCCGAATCATCTATACATGAAACAAGGATTCGTACAAGGTCTAGCAAGCCGCCCGATCATCCATCCCTCTCTACAAGATCTCTCCGTGAAGCTCTCTTGCTAGTCCTAAGGAAAACCTAGAGAAAATAGGTGGAAAATAGGAAAACTAATGAGCTAGGGTTCCAAGAGTTGGCTGCCATCCTCTCACCTCTTGGGTTATATGGAGGCAACCGAATGTCTAAAATGCCCTTCTCTACTAACTAGGGATACAAGCCCCTCAAGGGCGGATTTGGAATTCTTGATGTCTTCACCATCGGACGGATGCCGGCGACCGCACCCTCGCGTAGCCTCGACGCAAGCCATGCGATCCCGACGCGTGTCCTCCGCTTCGAAGATTCGGACCGCGTCGTCGCACCCGGCAGACCGGTGCTCCTCACCGGTCAGACCGGTCCCCACCGGTCAGACCGGTCTGGTGCTGCTGCACCTCCGTCTTCGGTTCTCCGGTCTTGGCTTTGTGGATCAACCAAGGAACCCAGTGGTTTTCTGGTGAACCACCGGAAACCCCGCGAACTCGGTGTAGCCTCCGCCAATCTCCACTCATGACTTGGCTCCCACGTAGTCCCGGCTCGACCTTGGTTTTGAGGCTCAACCAAGAAACCGTCCACGACTTCATCTTGCTGTTCATGCCACCATGCGGCCCGCACTTGACCCCGCTGGCCACCGGGTCCCTCGAACGAAGCCTACTTGTCTTCTCCACACCTGGAGGCCTCACCGCCGACGACCTTTCGCGCTTGTTCTTCACCCGCACCAACACGAGTCAAGCCGCAACCCGCACCCGCAATACTTAGCCAAGAATCGGTCCACACAACGTTGTCAATCACTCATCACACAAGGAAGCGACCATCCACCGGTCCTTGAACCACACATGGTCCTCAATCTCCCCCTTGATGAGTGCATTGACAACACCCACACGAAAGTAACAAGAGAGAAAAGAAAAAGAAAAGAAATGAACAAAAAGAAACTCCAACAAGCGATCGAAAGCCAAACAAAGGCAAAGAGCAAGATCACTTGAAGAAGACAAGTCTCGGACCCCTTAGGCAAGGGCAACGGCTCGACACATCCGAGACAAAACAAAGCTCAAGCAAAGAGCACAAACCACCGAAACAAAGCTCGAAAACTCTCAAAGAGCTCCCCCGCACACATGCAAACTCCCCCGGACGAATGCATGCAAGAAACCACATGAAACGAGACAGCTGCAAGACTTTCGGCACACCGGTCGACCGGTGCCTAACAAGTGTACGGGACCAGCACTCACACCGGTCCGACCGGTGCTCATCACCGGTCGACCGGTGTACAACGAGCCCGTAAATGGCTCGAAACCACTCGAAAACCTTCTAAACGCGTCCAACAAGCCATTTCAAGCTCAAACTTCTCCCCCTTGTTGGCAATGCATGAATCAAGCCAAAAATGCAAAACTTTCAACCTAGAGCTTCTCAAATAGACAAAATTCAACAAAGAATGCTACACATGTCCAAATGAGCAAGTTAGATACTCTACGGCTTCGTATCGATCTCAACTACATGATCACCAAGTTTCACAACCATTGGACGAAGCTAAAATGGATTTTGACAATTTTGCGAAAAACTTGCCTCTCATGAGCAAAGTCCTAAACATGATCAAAGCATATCAAAATGGCAAAGCCACACAAACTTCATGCTAGGACAGCCATTCTAATCATAAGACCATCACAAACACCCACAAGCACCTCATGTCATGTCAAAGCCACCAAGCCATGTGCCTACTTCTATTTATGAGACTTCTCATTGGTAGGCATCATGCAACGGTTTAGCACCCAAAGCAAATTAAATTCAGCACGTATGACATGGGAGCATATTTTCCAAGCATTTTTCATTTCATTTTCAGATTTGTAAATGGTACATGAAATGTCTTTGCGACAAAAAGGAACTTATGCTCCTCCACAAGATAAATCTAGAGGGCTAAACATTCATGATGGCAAATGAGCCTTTGGCCCCATATGATCAATAAACTAGCTATCCAACCACAAATTAAGCATAGCAAAGCCACAAAAACATGTCAAGAGCATGTAAAGGCATTTACACATGAGAGAGCGTACATGTGACATTTTTCAAAAGCATAGCTATCAACCTTGGATTATTCATCAAGATCATCAAGAGCTAAGCCAAACTAACCATATCATACCAAACAAGCTCACAAAGACATATATCTCATTCCATGGTGAACAATGTATATGAGAGAAGCTTTCCTAACCAATGCATATGATACAAAATGCATGCAATCTAAGATACAAGGATGCCTATACATCATGTTACATATGCCATGCCAAAATGCAAGAAATGCACAAAGGAAAGCTATACATATGCTACAAACCGGCTCCTCGAGGGGAGGCAAAACGGGCTCGACACCACCGGCAAAAGAAAGCTCCCACACACCCAACTCAAGAAATCAAACACACACCAAGTTCCCCTCGCAAACGAGTGAAAGTTGCTTGATCTAGAGGTTTGGTGAAAATATCGGCTAGTTGGTGATGTGTGGGTACATGGATCAACGCTATCTTTCCTTTCTCAACGTTGTCTCTCAGGAAATGATACCTCACTTCTATGTGCTTGGTTTTGGAATGGAGCACTGGATTCTTTGCAACGCTTATGGCACTGGTGCTATCACATTGAAGTGGGACATGGGTATACTCCTCACCAAAGTCACTCATGGTGTAGGTGATCCAAAGGAGCCGAGAGCAACAACTAGCGGCGGCAACATACTCGGCCTCGGTCGTGGATTGAGCAACACTCGACCGATTACGGGAAGACCAAGACACCAACGAAGAACCCAAAAACTCGGCAAGTCCCGAAGTGGACTTCCTATCCAACCGACACCGGCAAAATCCGCGTCCGAAAAACCATGAAGCGCCAAAGAAGAGGACGCGGAGTACCAAAGGCCGAAGTCGGGAGTGTGACGCAAGTACCGACAATTCTCTTCACCGCTTGCCGATGCGAAGTCCTCGGAGACGCTTGAAAACGAGCGCACAGACACACTGAGAACTGTATGTCCGGCCTCGTCACCGTCAAGTAGAGGAGTGACCCGATCATGCTTCGGTACTCCTTCTGGTCCACGTGTTCACCTTCCTCGTCCGCATCAAGAGCTGTAGTCGTACTCATCGGCGTCGTCATAGCCTTGGAGTCCTCCATCTTGAACTTCCTCACAATGTCCTTGGTGTACTTAGCTCCGGTGCACAAATGTTCCTTCCTTTGATTGCTTGATTTGTAGCCCGAGGAAGAACCGCAACTCGCCCATCATGCTCATCTCAAACTCCCTGCTCATATCATCCGCAAACCTCTCAACAAGACAAGTTAGACGAGCCACCAAAGACAATATCATCCACGTACACCCGCACAATCGGGATATCTCGCCCTGCCTCGGCAAAAACAAGGTCCGATCGACCTTCCCCATCTCAAAACCTCTCTCAAACAAGAACCCCCTCAACCTCGCCATACCAAGCTCTAGGCACCGCTTCAACCCATACGGCCGCCTTCCTCAACTTGTACACCGGTGGGGGTACTTCTCACTCTCAAACCCCGAGGTCGCCTCACATACACTTCTTCCTCCAACACTCCATTCGAAAAGCACTCTTCACATCCATTTGGTGCAACTTGAACCCTTTAGCCACGGAAAAGGCTAGAAGGATCCTAATCGCCTCCAAACGGGCTACGGGAGCAAAGGTCTCCTCGTAGTCGATCCCCTCCTTCGACCGAACCCTTGAGCAACAAGTCTCGACTTGTTCCTCACAACCTCACCCTTCTCTCCCTCTTTGTTTTTCCACACCCACTTTGTACCAATCGGCTTACACCCCGGGGGAGGGTCAACCAACTCCCACACCGATTCCTCTCAAAGTTGTCCAACTCCTCATGCATCGAGTTAACCCAATTGTGATCGGATAGTGCGTGTCCAATGTCTTTGGGCTCGAAAGAAGCAACAAACACAAGCATGAGCAAAATGGGAATTGTTCCGAACCCTCGACCGTGTAGTGCGTTCATTCATGTCGCCGATGATCCTCGAAGCCGGGTGATCCACTTGAACTCGCCGGGGAGGTTCTCGCCTCGATGCTACCTCCCCCTCAACATCAGCTTCTCCTCGTTCTTGATTTGTCGTCGTAGGTGTAGCGAGAGGGTCCATCCATCATCGTAGTCGAAGTAGTGGGTACATGTTCAGCCGGGGGCACCACACCGCCATCTTCATCATCACCATGTTCATGCTCCTCCTCCTAAAAGATCTCCTCGCCAAGCTCATCATCACCCGCACACTCAAAGACAAGCCGACTACGTGGCTCGTCTCGTCGAAGTTTACCTCGCAAGTCTCCACGATTTGGTTAGTTTCAAGATTGAGCACACGATATGCTCTAGAATGAGATGCATAACCAAAGAAAATGCCATCGACGAGACCTAGCCTCAAACTTATCCAACTTCCTGCCCTTCTTCAGAATAAAACACTTGCAACCAAAGACATGGAAGTGACTCACCTTGGGTGTGCGACCATGCATCAACTCATAGCATGTCTTCTTCTTGTGCACTCTGAGGTATATTCTGTTCGACACATAGCATGCGGTATTCACCGCCTCAGCCCAATACCTCCTCGGAGTCCTATGCTCATCAAGCATCGTCCGAGCCATCTCGCACAAGGTCCTATTCTTCCTTTCCACAACACCATTCTGGGGAGGCGTATACGGACTCGAAAACTGGTGCTCAAGACCCAAGTCATGACAAAAGGTTTCAAAACGAGAGTTCCTGAATTCCGAGCCATTATCACTGCGGATAGCTCGTATGGCATCTCCGTGCCTCTCGTTCCTCAACCTCAAGACTAGATCTCGAACAAAACCAAACGTCTCCCCCTTATCCTCCAGAAAGAACACCCACGCATACCGAGAATAGTCATCCACCACAACAAGGACATACCACTTCCCACCCGCAGATCGCACACGAGCTGGGCCAACAAGGTCCATATGGAGCAGCTCGCATGGACGCTCAGTCATCACATCGGTGAGAGGCGGGTGAGAAGAGGCCACCATCTTGGCATGCCTACACGGAGCACAAACCAACTCTTTTTCAAGCTTCAACCGTGGCAATCCTCGGACCAAATTGAGTTTACTCAAGCGAGACAAAAGGTCAAAGCTCAAATGACCCAACTTCCTATGCCACTTCCACAACTCACTCGAAGAACCAGCCAAGAAACAACGCTCAACACCCGAAGACTGAGAAAAATCAGCACGAAACACCTGACCCTCGGGAACGACCATACAAACAAGGTCCCCTCGAGAGTCCACAATCCGAGAACCACCAGGCCGAAACAACACCTCAAAACCCTCATCCAACAACTGAGACACGGAAAGCAAATTGTACCCCGGCGATTGAACAAGAGCAACACGCCTCGGGGTGATCTTGTCACTCACTTTTATCTCACCTTCGAAAGCACACGCCCACGCCCATTGTCCCCAAAAGTGATGTACCTCTTCGTCACCACCGGGACGAGACTTGAGAACCACCCCCTGTCTCTAGGTCATATGCCTCGAACAACCGGAGTCAATCAACCAAATGTTCTTCAAGTCTCCCACCTGAAAATCAAAAATAGGCACGTGAGCGAACAAACGGCTCAGCACTGGGGTTAGTACCAAAGGAGGAAAACCAGTGCCGAGCCATTTGCTCGAAAGTGGGGTTAGCATCAACCAAAGCATCTCTCCTACCAAAGCTTCCTCCACGAACACCACCACGGTAACCACCCTGAGGGAACCACCCCTCTCTGCCTGGAGGAGGACCAAAACCACGAATGAAAGCCCGTGGAACGTCCTTCCTCTCCAACTCAACGCCACGACTCCTCCAATCCCCGTATTGAGCACGAGGAGGAGAACGCCTAGCAACCGACCACCCGCACTCTTTCCGGCCCAACCACCGAACCACGACCACCGAAACAACCCTCGCACACCGTACGAGTTCGAAACCCGAACATCCGTCCGTCTGTGCCCGCACCGGTCCGACCGGTGCCCCACACCGGTCCGACCGGTGTGACCCGGACAAGACAACACCACCCGCAACCTTCTTCTCTCCCCAAGCCCGAACTCGTCCTCACAATCGCCTTGCCCCCGGGCATCCGCATACGAGGCTCAAGTACACCATCGGAAGGGTGGTACTTGTCCTTGTTTGCCCACTCCTTCCTCATTCTCTCCTCTCGCTTCCTCTTGAAGAAAAACTCCTCCTTATGGCCATCTCTCCCACAATAGCCACAATGGAACCTCACAAGCTTAGGCTTTGGCTTGGGATGTGGTCGCTCACTCGGTTTCTCTCCACTCAAACCCTCCACCGGTTTCTCACCACTAGCCTTCTCACTCTCCTTCCCAAAGAACACTTTCCCCGAAGTGCTCACAAACTTGATAGGCTTTTGTAGGTCATTTGTGGGTGTAGGAAACACGGGTGGAGCTAGGGTTGTGTCTAGCCGATTCCTTAGATGGTTAGGTTTTGGTGGGAACTCATTCTTGTGGTGGGTTTTTGGTGGCTCCGGATATTCTCTCCACTTCCCTCGCCAACCTTGTTTGCTCCAAGCCCCTCACCATCTTGCCTCTTAAAGGCCTCTATCATCATCCTCAACAGAGGCTCGTGACCGGACAACCACCCCATCAACTTCCTCAAATCATCATTCTCATCCTGCAAACGGTCAACATAATGTGCAAGCTCCAAATTTTTCAATGCATGCATTTCACAGGTAGAGCAAGATGTAGGCATGGGTTCCTTCAATTTAGCCTCGAGCGAACTAGTGTAAGCATGCATCTCATCAATCTTAGCATGCAAAACGGGGCATGAAGTGCAAGCACCTAGCAAGGCAGGTCTAGACTTAAGCTCGGCCACCTCAACCCTAAGCACATCTAGTTCCTCACACTTGGAGGCATGCTTCTCCTTAAACAAAGCAAGATCGGCAAGGAATATGGAGCAATCAACACAATCATTCTCATCGAAACAACAGGGGCTAGCCTTAAGCGAATCAATCTCAAGCTTGCTATCAAGCACCTGTGTCTCTAGCTCGGTCACTCTAGTCCTAGCATCCTCGAGTGAAGCCCTAAGCTCTTTCCTCATTTTCTTAGCCTCTCTAAGCATGTCATCACGGTTATCAAGCAAAGAGCCAAGCCTCTCATTCTCCTGGCGCAAGAAGGGAAGTTCATCACGCACCTCGTCGTCGGACTCGCAGTCCGAGTCGCTCCGTGTGCTCTTCTTGCTGCCGGGAGCTCAACGCCATGGTGCGAAGCCATCTCTCGCGAAGCGGCTCACCCCGCTCGGGTTCTTGGACGACTTCTTGTTCTTGCGGCGATCTCCCTCGTCTTCACCGCCTGCTCGAGCTCGAGGTGGAGTACGCGGAGCCCGGAGTCGACGTCGCTCGCTCCAACCATCGCTCGGGCCTTGCCTCGGCCCTCCTTCTTCCTCGATCGTCGCTCGTCCTTGTACTTGTTCTTGTGCTTGCTCTTGTGGTCGCACCTCGAACGGTACTTGCCATCGTTCATCCTCGGCTTGTGCTTGTAGCTGTCCTTGTTCTCGGCCTTCTCCGGGCAGTCGGCGACGAAGTGTCCCGGCTTGCCGCACCGGAAGCGGTGTCCTCGTGTTCCTCCTCATGTTCACGCGGTTCTCGTGCAGCCTCTCGAACCGCCTCGTCAACAGTGCCAGCTCGTTCTCTCCAAGGTCATCAAACTCCTCATCCGGCATAGACATCAAAGAGGAAAACGAGAACATCTGGTGGATGGGTTAGAGTTAGTCTTTCCTTTGGAACCACCAACGAGGGCAAGACTATGGGAGTCGGTCGGTCCCTCGAGCTTGGCGATCATGCCCCTATCCACCTCGGCCCGACTTGAGCTTCGAGAACGGCTCGTTCCACCGTCGAGTATCATACCTCTCCGACTCGACTATGGCCTCGAACTTTCCGCCCCATATCGTACGATCCAAAGAGTGTAAGAGCTTGACGGCTCTATCATGATCATCGTACGGGAGCACGTCCACATTGGCCCTCATGTTGTTCACCACCACCGTGAACCTCGCGAAACAAGGCATCGATGGACTCACCGGGGAGATGAGTGAAGTTCTCGTACTCTTTCCGTAGGTCGCATACAACCGTGCTCGAACACGGGCGTTCCCAACATGAGCCTCCTTCAACACCGCCCAAATCCTACAAGCCAAGTGCTCGGTGTGCACCCGATCGAACTCGGCCGACACAAAGCACGAAACAAGTAGTCGACCGCCTTATTGTTGGCGTCGAATCGTGTCCCTCGACCCTGGAGCTAGGAAATCCATCGGCTGGACATAGCCTGTGTCCACCGTGACATCCCAAAGCAGCTGACCCTTTCCGCGGAGGAACGCACCCATCCGCTTGCTCCACATCTGGTAGTTCTTGCCATCGAAGTGTGGAGGACCCGAACCCCGTTCTTGGTACGCCATCCTTGGATCTTAGACTGGTTAGAGTCAACAAAGACCCGAACCGGCTCTGATACCACTTGAAGGACCGATACGGCGAACCAGAGAGGGGGGGGGGAGTGAATGGGAGCCGATAAAAATTCTTCTCGATGGAGATGAGAACTCCAACAAGACGAACGCGGCTTCCAACACACGTCTCCGACTCACTACCCAAGTTGGCCAACACACGTCTTCGTTGTCCCGTGGCCGCGGCACGGTCTCACGGCCGGGGGCTCGGCCGGCCCCGACCATGCGGTTCTTCACCGGCCGACTCCACGTCGGTCTTGTCGATCCGGCTCCGACCGAACGTGTAGGTCTTCGGAATCTCTCTTGCGACGGCATCGCGTCTCCGCTTCGGCGCCATGAACACTAACTAAGCACGAAGCGAAAACGGAAACGAAGGGTGTCGGTGCGGAATATGGTCCCGACACTAACCGGTAGATAACGCCTAGGTCTATCCCTCAATGGTCGATGCCAAGCAACAAACGACACAAGGTTTTATCCTGGTTCTCGGGCCGAGGGGGCCGTACGTCCGGCGGGGGCGTGCTCGTGGCACTATATTGCTCGGCACCGGGGGTGCTTGTAGTGGGGCAAGTACAAGCAAGGCGGGAGAGGAAGCGTGGCTTCCAAGTCCCCGGGAGAGTGGGCGAAGATGTTGTGGGAGAATAAGAGAGTGAGTGCACGGTGTGTTGTGTTCCTCCGAACTCGTCCCCCCGCGGCGGGGGGCTCGCCTCCCCCCTTTTATAGGCCAAGGGGGCGACGGGTTACATGCACGCCGCGCTACCTAGCTACGTGAGGGAGCACGTCGCGCTACGGTGTAGAGTGGGCGGCCGTCCGGACGATCTTCGGCGCGATCCGGCCATGATGGCCTACCCCCGTACCCGAGCAGTGGCGGTTCGAGGGTAGGAAGGCGGCAGATGGCGGTGGTGTCCTCTGATAGGCTTCGAGGGAGGTGCTGATGATGGCTGGTACGGGGAATAGGCGCGGGCAGAACGGCGTTCCTTCCCAATGCGCTCCGCGGCGGCCGGAGTGGTTCTTGCAGGTGTTCGGGCGTGCGCTGCGGCGTCGGGCGTGCGGCCGCACGCGTGGGTACGGCGGCCGCGCCGTTACGTTGACCGGGATGGCCACCCACCGGCCTAGCGCCCCTCACCTAACCCGCGGGGTCACGGGAAAGTGGAATCGAGGGTGCGCCGGCCCCTTTTCGAGGGTCGGGCGCGTTAGCCGCATCTTGTGGTGGGCGCACGGTGTCTCGGGACCGACACCGGCCGTACCGCACGGTCCATCCCACGGTGGCGGGGATGGGCTCCTCCCCCGGGGAGTTGGCGCGGCGGCACGGGGCGTGAGCCCCGGCGCATGATGGCGCCGTCCTGCGGCGTCGGGGCGTTAAATGCCCAAGTACGGGGCCGGCGCACGCGTGCGGCGCGCCCGTGAGCGTGGCGGGCCCCGGCCGAGGGCGGAGCGAACCCTCGAGCGAGTCGAGACCCGCTCGAGGGGGGGGCGATCCCTCGAGCGGGGGCGGGACCGCTCGAGGGAAAGGGTTGCCCCTCGAACGGGGCGGAGCCCGCCCGAGGGGAGCGCGTCCTCGAGCGAGGGCGGGGCCTGCTCGAGGGGTCTTCTCCGTGGGCCGTCTTGGTGGGCCGTCAGGATCCCGACGTAGGCCGTGTCTGCATGGTTAGTTACCGCATGGTTAGGCTTAGCGTGTTTTGGTACCGGGATTAAGTGAGGATTCCCCGTTGTTTAAGGGGGACCCCTAGGGCGGTCCCCGACAGTAGCCCCCGAGCATCTGCGGGTTTGCCATTGAGGCTCCCGCAGATGCTGGAACCTACTGATAGGACGTTCTTCCCTCCTTGTTTGCGAACGCTTTCCGTGGGGCCGCGTCGGCGGACCCGCGGGTCTAGCCCCCGAAGCCTGCGGGGAGTGTGGGTTCTCCTGCCGGGGGTTGACCGTGAGAACTTTGGACAGAAAGGCGTGGCACATATGCCAACCGGCTTCGGCGATGTTTCAGCCGGCTTCGGGGGTGCACGCTCCCCCTGTCCTTTGTCTCCGGCGGGTGCAATTTCAAGGAGGTGTAGCCGCGCGTCAAGCCCCCGAGCCTTGGCCCGTTCGAGGCGATCGGGTCGAGCCCCGACGACTTGTTTTTTAACGCACCCTCGCCGTCCCTCCGCGGGACGGAGGGTGAGGTCTCCACGACTCCCATCGAGCGGGTCGCGAATCACGGATTCCTCGTCAAGGCGCTAGCGGGTGGTTCAAGTGGACGCCCATGCCCCGTTCGATAAGGGTAGGGCTGCGCGGTCGGAGACGCGTCCATGGAAGCGCTTGCGTGGGTTTGCTAGGTGGGGCTCGGTCCCGTTCGCTAGGGACCGAGGGGCGCGGAAGCTCTCCCTCGGTGGGATCCCCCCGGCTAGCCGCCCTCGCGCGGCTCTCGAACACGACATGTGGGGCACCCTCGAGCCGATGAGGCGCCGTTCGAACCCGTCGAGGGTCGGGCTTCGAACCCTCGATCGGCAAGGCCGTGCGGGGCCGTGTCTGGACAGCCCCGTCTTCTCACGTTTGCGGCGCGTCGAGGGGGTCTGGGCGTGCCGACCCTCGAGGTGCTGGTTGGTAGCACGGCGCGGCATGAGTGCTTTCGGTGCCGCTCTATTTCAAGCGTGACCTGGGCGGTCCTCTTACGCGCGTGCCTTCCTTTTTTTTAGAGGGTTGACATTGTCTCGAGCCGGAGGGTCATGCCGCTTCGAGGGCTTCACGTGGCATGGGTGCCCGCAGTTGCCTGCTCTACATCGAGCAGGTCCCGGGCGACCTTCTCACGCTAACATCCCATCGAGGGTCGCCTTTGTTTCGAGTCGAGGGTCACACCGCTCGAGGGTTCTACGTGGCATGGGTGCCCGCGGTTGCCTGCTCTACGTCGAGCAGGTCCCGGGCGACCTTCTCACGCGGATATCCCATCGAGGGTCGCCTTTGTTTTGAGCCGAGGGTTCGCCTCGCTCGAGGGCTCTCCTTGCTTGGCAAGGGGCCGGGCATTTAATTGCCTTGCGGTCGTGGCCGCGGTTTTGCGGCGCGGGCGCGCCTTTTAAGGCGGCCGCGGCGCGCGCGCGCGCGTAGTGGGCGGCGCGGCGAGCGGACGTGACGGTTTTGCCTCGGTCGCGGCGGTCCCTCGCCGTAATGATGACCCGCCTGCAGTGTTAGAGCCGCTGCGGTCGTGGTGGGGTCCGCCCGTCGACGCGATGGGAAGATTCCCTGCAGTTAATGCTAGTCGGGGCGTCTGCTCCGGAGAGCTCGCCCGTCGCCTATAAAACTGCGGGGAGGAGTGGACGGCGGTTTTTTACCTTGGCACCTTACCACTTTCAGTCCCCCGTCCCTTCGCCTTCGTCTTGCTCTTGCCATCGCGCAGGCTCGCTGTTAGAGCTCTTTTCCCGTTTCCTTGTCCTCCGTCTTCGCACTCCTTCGCCCCCCCTCATGGCGCCGCCTCAGCTTCCCATTAGGATCCTGGAGCCGTACGCCTGGGAGAAGTCGACGGTGACCCGGCTCGCGCTTGGCGAGCTGGTCGCCGCCGGCCAGTTGTCGGCCAACGAAGAAGGGCGCCCGGCGGAGTGGATCGTGCCGCCGGCGGCGCATCACGAGCCCAACCCGCCGGGGAGGGCTACGTGGTGAGCTTCCTTCGCTACCACGAGCGCGGCTTCAACGCGCCGGCGAGCACCTTCATGCGGGCAATGTGCCACTACTACGGGGGGTGGAGCCGCACAACTTCGCCCCCAACGCGATCTCGCGAGCGGCCACGTTCGTGGGCGTCCGCGAAGGGTACTCGGGGATCCCGATCAACCGGGATCTGCGGGTTCACCTTTTCCGCGGGGAGCTCGTCACGCAGCCCACATCGGAGCCGAGGACCCGCGCGCGGTGCGCGCCGGCGGGATGTCGGCGGCCCCGCGGGGGCGGCTCAAGGATTTCTACATCCCCTGCACCATGACGACGAACAACGCCGGCTGGGAGCGGGGATGGTTTTATCTGCGCAACGCCGAGCCCGGCCTTCCCCCCCTACACCGGCGGGTGTTCAAGGAGAGGCCCGCCTCCTGGGGCTACGGGGTGTCTACGGCCCAACATCGGGGCGCGGCAAGAGTCCGTCCTCGCCGCCCTGCGGCGGCTGGCGAGGGACGGGCTCAACGCGATGGGCGTCCTCGCCTTCCTTCATCACCGGCGGGTCGTGCCGTTGATGCAGAGGCCACTCTGCATCTTCGAGATGACGGAGGCGGCCAACCCCGTCGACTCGGCGAGGTCGCGGATCTGGCGCCGACGCCGCCGGAGCGGCCGTACGCGCTCACCCGGCGCGGAGCGCCGTCGACACCCGGACGCCGCCGCCTGCGGGTCGGACCCCGTGGGACATCGAGATGCTCCCTACGGGCCCGCGGGTGAGTTGGGTTCCTGATTTCGTTTTAGTTCTTGGTCTTGCTTTCGTTTCCTGATTCGCCATTGTCACTCTTGTGCGCAGCTGGTGGAGTTCAACATTGCCAAGTCCGTTCCACCCACCCCCGACTCCCGTGCGCTCGGCGGGCGGCGCGGCCGGGAGCGGCGAGGAGCGGGCGGCGCGCAAGAGGGAGCACGCCAGGCGTCGCCAAGCGCGCCGCGACCAACGGTCCGCGGAGTACCGGCGACGTGAGGAGCTGGGGCTCTCCTCCCCGGATATCGAGGAGCCCTCGTCCTCGGAGCAGGACGAGGAGGAGGAGTCTGAGGGGGAGGGCCCCTCAGACAGGTGGCAGCCCGCGCCCCCGTCGCCGAACCCACGCCGGCGTCGGGGGTGGCTTCGTACGGGGCGGGCGCACCGGCGCCCGCCGCCCGGGCACTCGTCGTCGGGGCGGCGCGCGCCGCGGAGGTGCCGCGCGCGTGCCGCGGAGGTACGCGCGCGGCGGACGCGCCCGTGCGCGCGTCGAGCGCGCGCGCGCGCGGAGGGAGCGCGTCCGCGCGCGCGCGCGTCGTCGTCCGAAGGGGCGCGTCGGCGGGCGTGCCCGTGCGCGGGGCAAGCGTGCCCCCGCGCGTGGTGGCTTCTTCGGGGGGTGCGGCATCGGGCGCGCGCCCGCGCACCGGGGCGAGCGTGCCCGTGCGTGCGGCGGCGCCGTCGGGAGGCGCCGCGGCGGCGCGGCCGCTGTGCCGGCCTCTTCCGCAGAGGCCTCGAGGAAAAGGAAACGGGCCTTTTCCTCCGCGAGGTAAGGAGCCTGTCCTCCTTTGTTTGGTTTGGTTTGCTGGTGATTAGGTGCTCTAACCCTCCGTTCGCGCCTGCGCAGGGCGGTGCCAACCGTTCCTCCTCTTGCACCGGCCAAGGTGCTGAGGACGGACGCATCGATCCCCACCCGGCGGCGCTCGTCGAGGGGGTCACGCCCTGGGACAAGCGTGGCGGCGGGCACTAGCTCGCAAGGCCGGGGCCGGGGCCTCGAGGCCCCGGTCGGCGGATCGGCCGCCGCGGCGCTACCGGCGGTCGGCCGGGGGCGGCCGGCGCCGGTTGCCACGGAGGTACGGGCGCGGCGGCGGCGGCGGTGGAGGTGCGGCCGCGGTGGGCGCCACCGCGGAGGAGGTGGAGCGGGCGCAACCTGCGGGAGCGCCCGTAGATGCGGCGGTACGGCCGGGAGGTGGCGGCCACGGTGGCGCGGCGGGCGCCGTGGCCGCGGAGGCGCGGGTGGAGGTGCGGCGGAGGCGGCGCAAACGGCCGCGCCCGCCGGCGATTTGCGGGCGGAGGTGGTGGAGCTCTCGGACGACTCCCCGCCGCCCGGGTGGAATTAGTGGGCCGGGCGGCCCACGAACTCCCCCGAGCCCCGGGAGGGGGGCCCTCGTGAGGCGGCAAGAGGGTCACATGGTGGTGGGGGGCCGAGGACACGGTGCCGAGGCCTCGTCCCTCCCACGCCGGCCGCCCCGCCCGGGGGGGGGGGGGGCGTGGAGGATCCCCCCTGCGTTTTCCGACGCCGGGGGGGGAGCGAGAGCTGCGGGGCGAGCTTCGGAACCACGGCGCCACGCTCAACCGCGCGTTGAACGAGGCGCCGCAAGTTCACGGCGGCCGGCCCGGCTCGTCTTCCGGGTGAGCTACGGTTGCTCGTCCCTCTTCCTTTTTCGCCTCCGTGTGCTTGCATTCAAGCATTGACACTTACGAGATTTGATGTGTGGACGCCGAGAGCTCGAGCGTCGCGCCCACGACAAATACGACGCGTTCGACCGAGGTGAACGCCGAGCCGCCCGGCTCCGGGAGCGATGCGGTGCTTTCGACGCGCTTGCGGACGCTCTCGGGACACCGGACGGGCCGGCTAGCGCACGGGCGATGGCGTGGTGCGACGAGCTCCCGGGAGAGCTCGGGGCGGGGACGCGCGCGCGCCGGTCGAGCCTCGAGCGGATCCGCGCGGCCCTCGTCGATCGTGACGAGGCGCTATGTAATGCGCGCGCGGACCTAGAGAAGACGCGACGCCGGCCGCCAACCGGGAGGCGGAGGTGGCCACCGCTCGCGCCGAAACTCGGGAGCTCCGCACGTCGCTCGAGGGGGCGCGGGTGCAACAGCGCCGGCCGAGGAGCGGGCGCGTGGGTTGGAGCGAGCGCGCCAAGGAGGCCGACGACCGAGGGCCGCCCTCGACGCTAAGGCCGCGGCCCTCGTCGCCGCCGAGGAGCGGCCTCCGGCGAGGAGCGCATCGCCCGCCGGGGGCCGAGGGGCGGCTCCGGCAGAGCGAGGGCCGCCCTTGGCGACGCCCGAACGGCGCCGGGAGCGGGAGCGCGTCGCGCGCGAGGCGGTGGAGAAGTCGGCCGGAGGAGCGGAACGCCGCATTCTCCAAGGTTGAGGATGATGCGCTCGCGCTCGGCATCGGCAACGCCGGCCCAGAGGCCGGCCCTCCGCGAGCAAGGCGAGGCCGTCCGGCCGTCTCGAGTTGGCGCTCGAGTCCGCGCGCCGCGACCTCGATCCGGAGAGGAAGCAAGTCGAGGGTGAGTCACCGTTTGATCCTCGCTTGTTGGTTCTTGCTTTAGAGGGTTCGTTTCTCCCTTTCGATTTCTTGTCGTCTTGTTGACTCCGGAGCTTGCGCACCGCCTTGGGGCACGCCGGGCCGGGGCGGGCCGAGGCCCTGCGGGCTTCCTACAACTCCTGCGAGCGAGAGCCGCGGGAGCCGCGCGACGCGGCCCTCGAGACCTGCCGCGTCGTCGAGGAAGGCGAGGGCCCGTGCCGGCGGCTCGGCGGCCGGCCGCCCGCGCGCGCCCTAGGCGGCCACGTCACGGAGCGGATGCGTCGGGCGTTGCACCTAGGCGTCGGAAGGCCCTCGGAGTGGTGCGATCCCACTACGAGGTCAACCTCGAGGCGGCGGCGGAGGGCTACATCGTGCCCGAGGGCGTCGAGGACGAGGTGGCCATGGAGCGCGCGGACGCGCTTGCCGCCGACGCCGCCGGTCGCTCGCCGAGGCCTTCGAAGAACTCCTCTTCCCGGACGGCGCCGATGCCGCTACTCCACTCGCCTAAAAGCATGCGGGCGCTAGGCCTGTTTTTTGTTTATGTGTATCGAATTCGGCCTCGTGGCCTTTTGTAAATGAACAAGTCGTTTCATGAACATGGGCGGTTGCTTGTAAATGAAGTTGTTTGCTTATTACGCCTTTTGTTTCTCCTTCTTCCGAATAGATTCTAGTTAGGGGAGTTCGTTTTTTCGGCGGGGGGGCCGCCGGGTTGGAGGCGAGAGAGACGGGCCATAGCCACGCGGTGTAGGGTGTCTCTGCGGCTCGCACGCTCCTTCCGTTGTGCCACCCGCGCCCGTTCGAATCATGGCTCGAGATTGGAGTAGGAAACAAACTTAGCGCGTGTTGTTACGTTTTTTTTGCGCGAAAAAATGGGACCATTTGGGGGGGGTGCCCCCCGCGGTAGGCCCCCGAGGGTAACTTGGGTTTCGGGGGGAAAGCCGAGTTGCCCTTTTATTAAGTTTGGAGCGTTTACATAGTTGACACCAAGCGGGGCGTTGGCCATGTGATTTTACAACAACAAAAAACACTTGGAAAATCCTAGCTAAGGATAGAAGCGACGTAGCCGTTGGATGTTCCGGGTGTTGGTGAGTTCTTCGCCGTCCTCGTTGGCCGGCTTGTACGTGCCGGCTTGAGCACTTTCACCACGACGTAGGGTCCCTCCCATGGGGGCGATAGCTTGTGGCGCCCTCGGTTGTCTTGGCGTAGCCTTAGGACCCGAGATCCCCTTCGCCGAAATCCCTCCGACGTATCTTGCGCGCTTGGTAACGTCGTAGGACTGTTGATACCTTGCGGAGTGCATCAACGCCACGAGGCGTACTTCGTCTAGGCTGGTCCGGCGAGTCCTCGCGGGCTCGGCCGGTTAGCATCTTCGTCGTACCCTCGAATCTCGGGCGACCCATATTCCGGAGTCCGTGGGGAGGACGGCCTCCGCGCCATGGACTAGGAAAAACGGGGTGAACCCGGTGGCTCTGCTTGGGGTTGTCCTTAGGCTCCACACGACCGCTGGTAGTTCTTGGAGCCATTTTCGGCCAGATTTGTTGAGCTGGTCAAAAATTCGGGGCTTGAGGCCTTGCAGAATCATGCCGTTGGCACGCTCCACTTGGCCGTTGGTCTGTGGGTGTGCCACGACCGCCCAATCCACGCGGATGTGGAACTTGTCGCGAGAACTCCAAAAACTTCCGGCCGTGAACCGGGACCCATTGTCCGTGATGATGGAGTTTGGCACTCCAAAGCGGTAGACGATGTCGGTGAAGAACGTGACCGCCCGCTCGGCCCTCAAATTCGTGATGGGGCGCACCTCCACCCATTTGGAGAATTTGTCAATCGCGACAAGCGGGTGGGTGAAGCCCCCGGCGCCTTCCGCGAGGGGCCCGACGATGTCCAACCCCCACACGGCGAACGGCCATGTTACGGGGGATCGTTTGCGGGCGTGAGCGGGCAAATTGGACTTGCGGGCGTAGAAGCGGCACCCCTTCGCGGGTGCGCACTATTTCGGCGGCATCCGCGACCGCGGTAGGCCGCAGAAGCCCCGGCGGAACGCGTTGCCAACGAGGGTGCGCGGCGCGGCGTGGTGGCCACGGATCCCCGCGTGGATGTCCCGTAGGAGCTCGCGCCCCTCGGGAATGGGTATACACCGCCGGAGGATGCCGATGCGGCGCGCTTGTACGGCTCGCCGTCGACGAGGGTGAATGACTTGGCCATCCCGGCGATGCGCCACGGCCGCGGCCGGTCTTCGGGGAGTTCCCCTCGAGCAATCCGGGCGATGTACTTCTCCCCGCCGGTCCGCCCGGACCGGGGAGCCGGCTCGATGTCCATCGCGACGCGGCCTCGTGGGAGCCGTACCCCTCGAGAAGGGGAGAGCACGTACGCCTCGTTCGAGGGGTCCTCTTCCATGGGTTCCGCACCCGCCGGGTTCGAGGGAGCCCCCCGAGGGTCCGCCGTCGCTCGAGGGGTAAGGCTCGAAGGTGACCGAGGGCTGCGCGATGTCGCGTGCGAAAACGTTCGGGGGAACGGTGATCCGCCGGACGCGATCTTGGCAAGTTCATCCGCTTCCTCGTTGTACCGGCGGGGTACGTGATTAAGCTCGATGCCGTAGAACTTGTCTTCGAGGGCCCGCACGGCTTTACGGTAGGCCTCCATCTTGTCATCGTGGCGGCTCGCGTTTTTCATGACTTGATCGATCACGAGCTGCGAATCCCCTCGTACGTCGAGGCGCTTGACGCCCAACTCAATGGCGATTTTGAGGCCGCAGAGAAGGGCCTCATATTCCGCCATATTGTTGGATGCGGGGAAGTGGAGGCGCACTGCGTAGCGCATGTGTTCCCCGAGGGGTGACACGAAGAGCAGGCCCGCGCCCGCTCCTGTCTTCATCACCGAGCCGTCGAAGAACAGAGTCCAGCACTCTGCTTGAATCTGAGGGGGCGGCAGCTGCGTGTCCGTCCACTCAGCGACGAAATCGGCTAAGATTTGCGATTTGATGGCCTTGCGCGGAGCGTAGGCGAGCGCCTCGCCCATCAACTCCACGGACCACTTGGCAATTCTGCCTGCCGCGTCGGGGTTGCGGATGATCTCTCCTAGCGGGAAGGAAGAGACCACCGTAACTGGGTGGGCCTCGAAGTAGTGGCGGAGCTTGCGCCGCGCGAGGACTACCGCGTACAACAGCTTCTGGACCTGGGGGTAGCGCGTCTTCGTGTCCGACAGGACTTCGCTGATGTAGTAGACCGGCCTCTGCACGGGCAAGGCATGCCCTTCCTCCGTGCGCTCCACAACGATCACGGCGCTGACCACCTGGGTGGTTGCGGCCACGTAGAGTTGGAGGGGTTCGCCGTCTCGCGGCGGCGTAAGGATTGGGGCGTGCGTCAGAGACGCCTTCAGCTTGTCGAGCGCTTCCTGGGCCTCGGCGGTCCAAGAGAAGCGCTCGTGCTTCTTGAGCAGCCGGTAGAGGGGCAGGCCCTTCTCACCGAGCCTCGAGACGAAGCGGCTTAAGGCGGCGAGGCACCCCAACACTTTCTGCACTCCCTTGAGGTCCCGAATTGGACCCATTCGCTCGAGGGCCGCGACCTTTTCAGGGTTGGCCTCGATTCCCCGCTGGGAGACGATGTACCCTAGGAGCATGCCCCGCGGCACTCCAAAGACACATTTTTCGGGGTTTAGCTTGACCCCGTTTGCCCGTAGGCGGCTGAACGCGACGCCAAGGTCGTTAACCAGGTCGTCCGCCTTTCTAGTCTTGACGACGATGTCGTCCACGTAAGCCTCGGCCGTCCGCCCGATATGGTCCCCAAAAACGTGCTGCATGTAGCGCTGATATGTCGCGCCCGCGTTTCTGAGGCCAAAAGGCATCGTGACGTAGCAGAACGTCCCGAACGGTGTGATGAACGAAGTCGCGAGCTGGTCGGACTCCTTCATTTTTATTTGGTGATATCCCGAATAGGCATCAAGGAAACGAGTAGTTCACACCGCCGTAGAATCAACGATTTGATCTATGCGTGGCAAAGGAAAAGGAACTTTTGGACATGCTTTATTGAGGCCGGTGTAGTCTATACACATCCTCCACTTCCCATTTTTCTTTTTTACAAGCACGGGATTAGCTAGCCATGTAGGGTGGAACACTTCCTTGATGAATCCGGCCTCGAGGAGCTTCCGCGGCTCCGCTCCGATCGCCCGTCGCCGCTCCTCGTCGAAGCGGCGCGGCCGCGGCCGCACGGCGCGAGCATTAGGCGGGATATCAAGGGAGTGCTCGGCGACCTCCCTCGGGATGCCCGGCATGTCCGAGGAGCTCCACGCGAAGACGTCGGCGTTGGCGTGGAGGAAGTCGACGAGCACTACTTCCTATTTGGGGTCGAGGGTCGATCTAACCCTCAACGCCCGCCCTCGGGGGCCGACGGGTCGAGGGGGACCCCTTTGGTTTGCTCGGCGGCCTCGAAGGTGCCGACGTGCTTGGTGGCGGAGCTGAGGTCGTCGTTGACCATCTTTTCCAGCGTGTTCACCAGCGCTTCATCCAGCGCTAGTGCCTCTGCATGTTCCACGCACTCGACATCACAGTCGAATGCGTGCTCGATCGACGACCCGACGGTGATGACGCCGTTTGGACCCGACATCTTCATCTTCAGGTACGTGTAGTTGGGGACCGCCATGAACTTGGCATAGCATGGTCGCCCAAGGATGGCATGGTAGGCCCCTTTGAATCCCATCACCTCGAAGGTGAGGGTTTCCTTGCGGAAATTCTTGGGTGTCCCAAACCGGACGGGCGGATCGATCCGCCCGAGGGGTTGAACCCGCTTGCCGGCGCGATGCCGTGAAACGGCTTTGTCAGGCCGGGCCGCGGCCGGTCCGACCCAATCCCCATCGGGCGCAATGTATGCGCGAAGAGGATATTGAGGCTACCGCCTCCGTCCATAAGGACCTTCGAAAACCGGGGCGTTCCCAATGATGGGATCGACCACCAGTGGGTATCGGCCGGGTTCGGGATGCGGTTTGGGTGATCATCCCGGCTAAAAGTGATGGCGTCCTCCGACCAGTTGAGGAAGGCCGGAGGTGCCCTCTCTGCGGCGAGGACTTCGTGCCGCTCCTTCTTGCGTTGCCGGGTCGACATGTCGACAGTGGGTCCCCCAAAGATGAGGAACACATTTTCGACAGCAGGGAAACCACCCGCGTCGCCATTGCCCCCATCTTTCTTGGCCTCTGCCTCCTTCGCGGCGGCACGGCCGTAGAATTTCTTGAGCATGTCGCATTGCTCAAGAGTGTGGTTCACGGGAGTCTTGTGGTAGGGGCATGGCTTTTTCATCATGTCGTCAAACACCCCGGGCCTCGAGGGGCCGGTCGAGGGCCCCGTCGAGCCGGGTCGACGGCCGAGGGCCTCGGCGTTGCCGTTGTTGCGCCCCTCGCTCGCGCGCCTCGCGGCGCGGCTTCTTCCCCCTTCTTGCCCCGCTTGTCGTTGCGGCGCGGCTCCTTGGACCCGCCGCCCTCCGCGGGCGTGTCCTCGGAGCGCTTGCCCTTCTTGCCGTCGAAGATTGCCCCCACGGCCTCCTCTCCGGAGGCGAAGCCGGTGGCAATGTCGAACAGCCTCGTTCGAGTCCGTGGGCGGGGGCTGCGTCCCGGCTCGCGCACAAGGTCCCGCACGTGGTGCCCTCGAGGAACGCGTGCACGATCTCGGACCGTGCCACGCCGGGGAGCTCGTGTAGCGCTTGGAGAAACGCCGTATGAAGTCCCGTAGCGATTCGCCGGCTCGCGTGCGGGAGCGCGCATCCCGAGGAGTTCCCGTGGCGCACGTATGTGCCCTAGAAGTTGCCCACGAAGGTGTGGACTAGATCGTCCCAGTTATGGATCTGGCTGGCGGGCAAGTGCTCGAGCCATGTCCGGGCCGCGTCGCCCAAATGCAGGGGCAAGTTGCGGATGATTACTTCGTCGTTGGTGGCCCCGCCCACCGACGACGGCCGGGCGGTAATCGTTGAGCCGGACACGAGGGTCCGTCTCCCCGTTGTATTTGACGATCGTCGAGGGCCGACGGAAGCGGCGGGGAACGCCGCCGTGCGGATCTCCCGGCCGAACACACCGGGTGCCGGGGGCTCGGTGTCGGGGAGCGATCCTCACCGCCGTCGTAGCGTCCACCCCTTCGAGGGTGGTAACCCCTAGCGCCGCGCGTCCGCCGTGCCGGTGCGCCCGGCGTTGATGACGTTGCGGGCGTCTCCATCCAGCCGCCCCGCGCGTGTCGAGGAGCCGTTCCTTGGCCGGCGTGCACCCCCGGTCGGCGGGTTGACCCACGTGCACCGAGGGTTCGCCTCTCGGTGCGGGATCATCACCTCGTGCGTCCCCCCCGTTGGCGGATGCGTGAGGCCGAGCTCTCGGCCCGCCGGACCGGCCGCTTGCTCAAGGAGAGTCCGCACCTCGCGGTGCATGTCTCGAGCCTCGGGGGTCGAGGGTGCGGCATGGCGCGTAGCAACGTCGCGGCGGCGATGAGCTTTTGGCTCGCCCGTGGTGGAGTATCCGCGTTGTCGACGTTGGGGACGGGGTTGAGGCGGTCACGGACCGTCGGCCCGGCTCCCGCGCGCGTTCGCCGCGCGCGGAGGCCTCCCCCGCCATCGAGGCGCGGAGTAGCCGCACCGTCCGTACTCCTCCGCCGGCTTGGCCTCGAGCTCGCGGGCTTGGGCCGCCCGTGCGTCGACGTCGGCCCCGGCGGGAGAGCGCTCGGCCCCGCGGCCGGGCGCGTGGCGACCCCCGGGGGCGGGCGTGACTTCCCCGTTTCCGGCACCCGCCGCACCGGCGGCGTTGGCCGGGTCGTTGGTGATGACGGCGCAACACTCCCGCGTGGGGTCGTAGACCCGTGCCGGGAGTCGTCGGAGCGACCAAACCAGTAGTCCGCGGCGTCGAGGAAGCGCCCGAACGCGACCGGGTCCCGCACGCGGGAGAAGTCCCCACTCCGCGTACCCGTGACGGTTGGCGGGTGGCATCGTGTCGACGGAGCCCGGGGACGACTCATCCGCTCGGGCCGAGGTGCCGGGGGTCCCCGGCGACGAAGACATGACGGCCGAGGTGGAACCCGGCGCATCGTCGTGTTCACGTTGGCGTTATGGGCCGTCGTGGCGCCACGCGCCCCGATGGGGATGCGCGGTCCGAGACCGCACGCGGCCCCGCGGGGGCGGTGGCGTTGTTGTGACGGTGGGCGCACCGCGTTGGGCGGCGGCGCGCTCGGCTTGCCGCCGCTCGGACCGCGCCCCGACGCGAGCGTAGCCCGAGCGACGACGGCGTCGCGGCGTCGACGGACCCGCGGCATCCGTGCCTCGCGGGTGTCGCGCGCCGGTGTCGTGCGTGCGGCGGAGACCGAGCGGACCCGGCCTCGCGTTGCGCGCGAAGCTCCTCACGATTGGTGAGGCGCATGAGATAGCCGTTCCCCGTGGCCGGAAGTTCAAGTCTCCGAAGCGGATCTCGAACCCGGCCGGGGAGAGGGTCCGAGCTACCCATGTTGTAGCGGGTAGCACGGTACTCGGTGCGAATCACCATGGAGGGAGTTGGCGAAATGACCTTAGGCGCTCGTTTGCCCCACGGTGGGCGCCAGCGTCGGTGCGGAATATGGTCCCGACACTAACCAAGAGATAACGCCTAGGTCTATCCCTCAATGGTCGATGCCAAGCAACAAACGACACAAGGTTTTATCCCGGTTCCGGCCGAGGGGGCCGTACGTCCACAGGGGTGTGCTCGTGGCACTATATTGCTCGGCACCGGGGGTGCTTGTAGTGGGGCAAGTACAAGCAAGGCGGGAGAGGAAGCGTGGCTTCCAAGTCCCTGGGAGAGTGACTAAAGATGTTGTGAGAGAATAAGAGAGTGAGTGCACGGTGCGTTGTGTTCCACTGAACTCGTTCCTCCCGCGACTGGGGGCTCGCCTCCCCCTTTTATAGGCCAAGGGGGCGGCGGGTTACATGCACGCCGCGCTACCTAGCTACGTGAGGGAGCACGTCGCGCTACGGTGTAGAGTGGGCGGCCGTCCCGACGATCTTCGCCGCGATCCGGCCATGATGGCCTACCCCCGTACCCGAACGGGGGCGGTTCGAGGGTAGGAAGGCGGCAGATGGCGGTGGTGTCCTCTCGATAGGCTTCGAGGGGAGGTGCCGATGATGGGCGGCACGGGGAACGGGCGCGGGCGAACGGCGTTCCTTCCCAATGCGCTCCGCGGCGGCGGAGTGGTTGCTTGCGGTGTTCGGGCGTGCGCCGCGGCGTCGGGCGTGCGGCCGCACGCGTGGGTACGGCGGCCGCGCGCGTTACAGTGACCGGGATGGCCACCCACCGGCCTAGCGCCCCTCACCTAACCTGCAGGGTCACGGGAAAGTGGAATCGAGGGTGCGCCCGGCCCCTTTTCGAGGGTCGGGCGCGTTAGCCGTACTGTGGTGGGCGCACGGTGTCCTGGGACTGACACCGGCCGTACCGCACAGTCCATCCCACAGTGGCGGGGATGGGCTCCTCCCTGGGGAGTTGGCGCGGCGGCACCGGGGCGTGAGCCCCGGGCGCATGATGGCGCCGTCCTGCAGCGTCAGGGCGTTAAATGCCCAAGTACGGGGCCAGCGCACGCGTGCGGGCGCGCCCGTGAGCGTGGCGGGCCCCAGCCGAGGGCGGAGCGAACCCTCGAGCGAGTCGAGACCTGCTCGAGGGGGGGCGATCCCTCGAGCGGGGCGGGACCGCTCGAGGGAAAGGGTTGCCCCTCGAACGGGGCGGAGCCCGCCCGAGGGGGAGCGCGTCCTCGAGCGAGGCGGGGCCTGCTCGAGGGGTCTTCTCCGTGGGCCGTCTTGGTGGGCCGTCAGGATCCCGACGTAGGCCGTGTCCTGCATGGTTAGTTACCTGCATGGTTAGGCTTAGCGTGTTTTGATACCGAGATTAAGTGAGGATTCCCCGTTGTTTAAGGGGACCCCTAGGGCGGTCCCCGACAAAGGGGCTGGAGGAAATCTAACAATGAACCTTCGGAGCTCTCGCGCGTCGTAGATTTGGGGTCGCAGCTCGCGGTGTGGGGGCAACCCAAAGGGCGGCTTTCCCTTTTATAGTAATGAGCCCCGATAATCGCGCCGACGACGACCGAAATTACACTTTTACCCGTAATGGTCCCTCACAACGGTAAATTTCCCCAAGGGGCGCGCGCGTCTTTTCGGGTCGCCGCGTCAGTGTGGGCCGTCCGGGGGAGTTCCGAAGCCCATTCTTCACCCTGACAAGGTCAATCGTAAGTTCGGCCCATCGCAGGATCAGGACGGCCCTCACTGACGAGGGGCTACTGTTGGGGAAGTTGGTCTTCGGAAGCATCCCCCTCGTTCGGCCACGCTGGCCACCTTCGGTCTGTCTACGGCTTCGGTCTCGTGGGGAAGCCTTCGCTGCACGGGCGCTAACAAAACGCTGATGCCACTTATGCCTTGTAAGTTTTGTTGCGCAGGAATGATCCCACGTGGCGGCGCCTACCTTCGGTGCCGAAGGTACGGATGGCCGTGCTCCGGCGACGAAGGTCCGAGAGGACCAGGGACGAGGCACGCCGGACGGGGACATCGCGTCTGGGGCCCGTGGCGGCACGGGCAAGGTGCCCGAAGAGGCGTGAAGGACCGATACGGCGAACCAGAGAGGGGGGGGGAGTGAATGGGAGCCGATAAAAATTCTTCTCGATGGAGATGAGAACTCCAACAAGACGAACGCGGCTTCCAACACACGTCTCCGACTCACTACCCAAGTTGGCCAAGCCCACGTAGCCACTGGAGTGCCACTGGACCTAGGAACCAACACACACACAGCCTTCCGACTCGAGAACGCAGCGGAACAACAAACCCCGAGTCTACAGACCCACACCGGTTAGACCGGTGAGCACCACCGGTCAGACCGGTCCCTGCTGGTGAACCTGAGCAACTTCCACTAAGTGGCTCTACACCGGTCGGAGCCGGTGAGACGCACCGTCGGACCGATGGCGCCCGTAAAGCCCCCAAGGCACCAAACAGGCCAACCGACCACCAAACGAACCCAAACTCGAAACAAGCAGCACCACGAGACAACAAAGAACACACCAAGACGCTCACCCGAGCGAAAACCCACAAGGGCCCGCACCGGTCGGACCGGTTAGGAGCACCTGGCCGACCGGTGTAGCTCGGGCGACTCGGGATGAACAAAGCACCCGCGGGTCAACTCCCCCAAATCCAAATCTCGATCTCCCGAATCGCTCCACGGACTTGAACAAGACTTTGGGGATATCAGGAGCACCTCATGAGGAGTCCATAGCCAAGTTTAATCCCACCAAATCTCGTCCAAAAAGGAGGAATCGAAGAAATCCCACCGAAAGCACTTCCAACCCAAGAACTCAAGAAACCCCAAATTCGAGCAACTTTTCTCACGGATTTGGGAGGGGAATCACAGCCCAAAGAACCACGAAGGGTTCCCACAAATTTCCCCCACCGAATCACCAAGAGAAAAGCCCCAAAAACACTCCAAAGAAATCACCGGAAGAGGGCTCCGAAAATCACCACAAAAAACAACGGGTAAAACACATCCAAACCTTGAGGAATCACGCCGAATCATCTATACATGAAACAAGGATTCGTACAAGGTCTAGCAAGCCGCCCGATCATCCATCCCTCTCTACAAGATCTCTCCGTGAAGCTCTCTTGCTAGTCCTAAGGAAAACCTAGAGAAAATAGGTGGAAAATAGGAAAACTAATGAGCTAGGGTTCCAAGAGTTGGCTGCCATCCTCTCACCTCTTGGGTTATATGGAGGCAACCGAATGTCTAAAATGCCCTTCTCTACTAACTAGGGATACAAGCCCCTCAAGGGCGGATTTGGAATTCTTGATGTCTTCACCATCGGACGGATGCCGGCGACCGCACCCCGCGTAGCCTCGACGCAAGCCATGCGATCCCGACGCGTGTCCTCCGCTTCGAAGATTCCGGACCGCGTCGTCGCACACCGGTCGACCGGTGCTCCTCACCGTCGGGACCGGTCCGGTGCCGCTGCACCTCCGTCTTCGGTTCTCCGGTCTTGGCTTTGTGGATCAACCAAGGAACCCGGTGGTTTTACGGTGAACCACCGGAAACCCCGCGAACTCGGTGTAGCCTCCGCCAATCTCCACTCATGACTTGGCTCCCACGTAGTCCCGGCTCGACCTTGGTTTTGAGGCTCAACCAAGAAACCGTCCACGACTTTATCTTCTTGTTCATGCCACCATGCGGCCCGCACTTGACCCCGCCGGCCACCGGGTCCCTCGAACGAAGCCTACTTGTCTTCTCCACACCCGGAGGCCTCACCGGCGACGACCTTTCGCGCTTGTTCTTCACCCGCACCAACACGAGTCAAGCCGCAACCCGCACCCGCAATACTTAGCCAAGAATCGGTCCACACAACGTTGTCAATCACTCATCACACAAGGAAGCGACCATCCACCGGTCCTTGAACCACACATGGTCCTCAAGGCGCGACGCCCCCAGTCCAGGATCGCTGTTTCGTCGCCGAAGGTGCGACGATCCTGGACACGTGGCCGCCGCCGACGTGTAAAGTGAGCTCCGGACAAGGCGAGAGACAAGGGCGGCCGCGTGTAAAGGCGTTTCGGCCGTACGAAGACACGCCGGAGGCCTATACGACGCGGGGACTTGCCGTTATACCCTTGTAAAGTGTTTAAAGCAGCTTGTCGGGAACGGAAAAGGTGTAATTGAGGCAAATGACTATACCCAGGGGTCTCCTATAAATAGTGAACCCTTTGTAATGAAACGGATACACTGTAATGAGAAGAGAGCACCGAAGGCATCTACTAGTCCTTCAGCCTTCGGTCTGCTGAGTATTTCCTTGTTTCCTTACTGTCTTGTTAAGTTTTAGCGTTTCCTCTCCTCGCACTAGTAGAAGTAATAGCCCTGCGAAAGTAAGCGAAGGGGAGGAGAGAACTCGGGGGGGCCGTTGTGTCGGCGTCCACCCTTCGGGCCCGATTTCCACCAACACCCCGTTTCGTTTTTGTTGGACCTTCTTGGGGTATGCATTCTTCCGTGTGCTTAGGTCCACCTTGCAAGGTTATAAACCGATCGATTGTCGGCCTCTCACCGTTATCCGAGACTGCTTAATCAACCGGCCATGATATCCCTTAATGATGGAACTTGGTGAAGTTTACTGCTTGAATTAATTGTTTGTACAATTCTTGATTGAATTAGTTGGCACACTTAGAAATGTTAATCAACTAGAATTTGTGCTACAATATTGAAAGTAAGGACGTACTCCTTGTTGCTTTCTAGCAACAAAATTCCATCGGCCAAAAGCCTCTCATGTCTAGAGTTTGGTGATGTAGTTATCACCTGATGGTTAAGTCTTGTTGAGTATTAGTATACTCAGCCTTGCTTTAAAACTGTTGCACAGGTGTTGTTTGACCTGGTGAGATTCCACCCGGCTGGGGGCTGGAATGGGTGGATGACGACAAGTGATGGCATCACAAACGGTCTCCTGTGATGTTTTCTGTCGCGCTAGTTTATTAATTCCGCTGTTTCAAACTCTGAATTTTTAGTTATTGTCATGAACAATGATTTGTAATATTTAAACCCCCCTTCGGGGCTGAATTGTGTTAATTGGTGTAGTGTACTCTAGACTCGCCTTCGCGTGAGTTTTAATGCATATTTTCGATCCTTTGTTGCTATCCAAGAGATTTACCGGGCGTTAACCCAGCAACTAACGACAGGATGATACTTTATTATTGCGTAATGATCAAAGTGGATTGGTTTTGGAAATAGTATGGTATTTTCCTGGGCGGGTTGTCGCAGCTGGTATCAGAGTTTAAATAACAACCTTAGTCACTGGTTTTTGAATAAAACTTGCCAATATTAGTTGTGTTTGCAAAATGCGTTGGATCATTAAGGATGGAAATAGACCGAGAGGACCTAGCTTTCAGGTGGTTACTAACCTATGGTTTATTTTGCTAACTTCAAGCACATTTTAGTTTATGTCAGACTAACATTCTTGCACAACCAAACTAGATGAGCCACGTGTTTTATACATGTGTTGTACCGCATCATGCGAATTGAGAGGGTTGATGGAGTGATCCATTCCACAGATCCCATCTTCGCGTCTGGTCATGAGTTGTGATGTCACCACGTTTTGCCAAACGTGTGCATTCCGCATGTCGAATATGCGAGGCAAGGATACACTCTATTCAAACGGAGGGTGTCTGAGGTTGGACGCTGTCCATGCAGAGGCTTAATGCATGGGTGCCATTTCTATACTGAACGGTAATGTATGTGGACGCTTTCATGAGTGCTGGCATGAAAGGTTCGTTGTATTCTGTGATCTTATGCAGGTACACTAACAACGTTCGTAAGTCGCTAAGCGAGTACTGATAGTCTCGACTAGTTATTATATGGAGAGATGAAATTGTTGCCTTGCCACCGACACTAACTTTGATTTTGGCTTAATTGCTTGGTGAGGACGAATAGGTCGTTCCTGCATCATGTTGAAAACCTGCTAAAGAAAGATCACATGTGTTGTTCTCCTTAAATAATTATCATAATAACAACAAGTACAACCTTTAAACCGAATCTAAAGTGTTGTTGTTGGACCAGCTAGTTGACCCTGTGGTCGTGACCTTTTCTTAGACCTTTCTGCAGAGTTTCTGTATAGGTGATCTACACCCAAGTGCTCCCTATCTATCCAAATCCTTGCCAAGAAATCTTTTCATGATCATAGGTGTCAAATCTCACGCTATGCTCAGATACTAAACTTAGGTTTTGCCGCTTTCCGGAACACGTCACTCCGAATCTTGCACCCTTGCACTTTGTTCCTAACTCATCCAATTTAACCCTCGACTACCAAGTTTGGTCTCATGAACCTACCGAGTTGCCGAAAAATTGTGAACATTTCGGGAACTTTGGTTTTGGAATATTGGAAATTGTCATTTCGATGCAGTGCAACTCTCTCGAGTCTGACTATTTGGTCAATTTGAGTTTTCGTCATACATGTTCTACTTGTTGAACAAGCTTACGAATGTGTAACTTATGAAAACTCAAATTTTTCAGATGGTGGGTGTCGGTGTTTTAGACCGGCAACCTACCAAGGGGAGTACCTGAGGTAGATGAATGTGGCCTCGCCGAGATCGGTAACTCGAAGGAAGAGACACGTGGCACACAATTTAGACAAGTGTTGACGGTTAATAGTTGTATCAAAGTTCGTTTGTGACTTGCAAGCGGACAAGTCTCCCGTCGTAGTCAAGGGACCCTTCTTCCCTCGAGTGGTGAACCCAAGGTATCGAATCCGTGGAACAATGTGCAACGCAAGGATTCAATCTAGTAAAGCAAGGTAAGCTATCTTATGAAGGTAAGTTGCATCTAATCTACTAACTCATAAAGAAAACGAATCTAATCTAATCTACTAAAGAGGTAACAAGAGAAAGCAAGAGATAACCAATCTAGAGAATCTAGATCATGCTTATGTTGTAGCTCCAAACAAGATAGATGAAGATAGCAAAGCGAATCTCATTAAAAGCATCTTTAAATCGTGGCCTTCCCATCCGACTCCGAAAACATCCGCCTTTCGAGACCCCCGTTCGTCACAACGTATCCCTATTCATGCGGGGAGCTTAGGGTGAGTTCGATAGAACAAGTTGAAATCACTTGGCCGGTCCCGTATGCACCTCTAGCCACCACGGCTACAAGAGCACCCTATGTAATCTAGCCGCAAACTAGATCGTAGAAGAAGCAAAACCAAGAAGAAAACAAAATCATCGAGAAGGCACTTGATCGCTAGAAATCGGATTCACTTACAAACTTCACCATGAATGATTACATGAACAAGATCACCACCGGGGCCCTCCCTCGATCTTGATCCTCGCTCCGAGCTCCGACGTGGTCTTCCATGCAAGGTTCCCACGTCGGCCGGGGAAACCCTAGACAACTAGCACGACCCTCATCTTCAAGTTGGTGTCCCTCAAGCTTCTCTCGCTCCTCGGCGGCGGATTGCGACTTCCGTTCGCGTGGCTCTCGGTCGGTGGGGCTATTTATAGCCCGAGAAGCAATTAGGTCAAAGGAGAGGCCGATTGGGCCCCGAATTGGGCCGGGCCGGCCGGCCGGGCCGGCCGGCCCGGGCCTAGTCGGCCCATCCCGCGGCCTCGCTTCGCCCGGTGTTGCTTCCCACGACTTCTAGATGTTCTCCCCTTTTGCATGTGGGCCCTTGACGTCGGTTTCTCTCCGAATTGGACTCAACTCCTTGTCTTGCAAGATTCAAGACTTTTTTCGGTTCGGTCCTCGGAGTTTATCATCTTCTCGGGCTTGGTCCTTGGGCTCTTGGAGTCATGTTCACTTCATTGCTTGACTTGTATCGGGCTTCAAGGTCTTGTCATGAGGTGCTTAATGAACTTATCCCGAAGTCTTGCTTTCAACGTTAAAACCCCGCGTAAACACATAACTCCAAAACCGACATGCACAAGTAAACTTGTTATACCACGGGGGTTAGTACCAATGAATAAGATACAAAAGTCATGCCAACACCGAAGGTAAACTCATGGCTAGGTTGACGGATTTTCACCGTCAACATCTCCCCCATGCTTAAACCTTGCTCGTCCTCGAGTAAGCCTTCGATAGATATCATCGTTGCCAAACAATGTTTAAACCTTGCACTTGATCATACATGAAAAAAACATAATGCTCTCAAAAGTTTAATTCGTTAAAGTTCCATAATGTACTAGCCTTCACCTCTACGGAGGGTAGATTCTTATTAAGCTTATCCCACAAGTATTAACATGCTCACAAAGTTTAAATAGATCTCGAATTTTTGAAATTAAGAGCGAAATAAAGAAAAGCTAAACCAAATTCACAAATTTAAATCATCTCGTGTATTGCTCATAAACTCTCATCTCACTTGTCTCTCAAGCCTATATATTCTACTCCTCTCCCTCTCATATATATGTGGTAGGCTTTATATGGAGCTTTGGGAAAGTTTAGTCCTAACAAGATTTTATAAATGAGGTGTTGTCAAAACAAGACAAGGTTCTCATGGTCTTACCGAGACTCGTCAAAAAGGTCATTGGAAAATAATGTTAAATCAAGGAGGGGAAAGAGAAAAATACACACACTTTTAGATAAGTGGACATGTGCAAATGGCAAAGAGTGATCCCAAGGCACAAAGGAAGTCCTCGTTATCGGATTGCACATGGTTGGAAAAATGAGAATGGATCTTTTTAACTTGAAACCTTGAATGCACTTTTAGAGAGCCGGGGAGTTTACTTTACGCACATATATTTTTTTCTCTTTCTCATATTTCTCATTCTTTTCTTTCTTTCATTCATTCATTTTTTTTCTTGTCATATATTCGGTCCATGACTTTCACAACGAAGTTTTGATTTTTTTATACCTTGAAAGTCATGAGTATCACCGGATTTTTTTTTCTTTCATCATTTTTTTTAAAATATTCCCCTCTCGAACTCTAAAACTGCACCGTACCTACCTCCTCCCCCATGCTTAGACGTTGCTCGTCCTCGAGCAAAGAGGCGAAAAATAAGGTAGGTACCGGAAATATTCTTCCTTGGAGAGATACTTGAAATCTTCAATGTTGGCACCGTCTTGCGATCTTCCTTGAATTGATGATCCATTCTCAACGATAGGTTGTGGTCAAGGAGGTAATCACAAAAGATGATATTTGGTTTAAGGGTGGATATCCGGCGAAGTTTGTGAGATCTCCGATGCGGGGATACACAATGCACGGATAAGAGGCTAGCAAAAAGATAGATACACAAAAACGAAATGACCAACCTTTCTTAGTCTCGGGCCGAGAAATCATGGCCTGCAATAACTCACTCAAAAATAAATCTTGTACACTAAGGTTTATGCACTCAAATATATATAAGGCTCGGATAGGTTGAGCAACACACAAGTGATATTTATGACAAGGTTAGCAATATTTTTGAGCATAAAAGACATCTTTAATCTATTCATAACTTGAGAGCACATAAAACACTATGGGTCTTTATTTTAATCATAACCTCCGCTGAAGATTGAGCTAGCATTTAGATAATTTCAGATTTGTATTTTTAAGAGAGCACTAGTTCAAACATGCATAAGTCAATTACAAAGATAAACAAAGCGGCAATTATAATCATATATCATCATGGCACAAACTTTGTAACTTTACCAAAGGTAAAAACTTGGTGGCGTCATTATTCATGATGAAAATAAACACTAACACACACGCTGAAAATTAAACTAAAAAACTGAAAATTAAAGCAAAGCTGAAAATACTACGCAAACATAGGTGCAAACAGCTGAAAATTAAAGAAAATGGGGTAAAGGAAAGATAACTAAAGCTCCTCCTCTCTCTAATCTTCCGCCGGTGGTTGATATTGATAGTCTTGGTTGTTGTACCCTTACTTGCAATAGGAATGCGCCTCTCCTCCTATGAATTGTCCAATGGTATTAGGTGAAGGTGTCAAAGCTCATAAGCGACGTTTGCATTTCCTTCACCCATTTGGTTTGCATTGGTTAGGATGGCTGCAATAATTTGCATGTTCCTTGCAGCGTATCCTCCAATGGTGGCCACATTTTGTTGTGGTTGAGGAAGGTGTGCATAGGGCTCCGCAAAGGCTACGTTGGGCACCGCAAAAATGGTGGGGGTATGGCTGCACCACTCCCCCATGCTTGCATTGGTACACCACCGTAGTAACTCGGCGGCGCCGGGTTCCTCCCAATGGTGGGATATAATTTTGTTGTGCACCTCCTTCTTGGGTCGTGGAAAAACCTTCTCCTAATCCTTCTCTATTGTTATTTTTTTCTCTTCGCCGCACAAGAAGTCCTTCCTCTAACCGATCTTCTTCCCCTCAAGAAAAGTCTTAATCTTCAATCCGGAGGGGCAAATTCACCTAGGCCACTTGGAAGCCCCCTCTCTCATCTTCACTCTTATATTTTCCTTTCTTCATATATTCCTAGGGAAGTCCCGGGTAGGAGACGATTTGGGTTCCTTGTTATACCCGGTTTTAAAGAGATAGCTAATATGGAGAGGCAACACCCCGAACCAATATCTTCCGAACTCGATGTTGCTTAACAACACCACTTAGGTTGATCATAGGTGAGTGGGGTCTATTGGCCACTTGGCAATCAAAGCCGAGTAAAGCCAATTCAACTCCGTGTTGGTTATCTTTGTCTCTCTTGTTCTCCCAAAAATCCACTTGCACAAAGGCGACACACATGGATGATGGGGTTCGGATAGTATTTCTTCGTTGATGGTCTCTTCCCGTGATCATACTCCAAAAACCTTCCCATGTGCCTTCATGCACATACTTGTTTCGGAGCTCCCTTTTGAAAATAAGAGACACTCGCCCATGGGTCTACGATACTAGAACATGCAATCGTTTCGAACATGAAAACCAATCTAATCTATTGAGGTTTGTGTTGAATGGATCCAAGGAAGCATTGAGGCCTTACTCCCTTTATGGCATGGTTGCTAGCCTTAAGCATTAAAGTATTTTCAGCACAAGATGATAGATAGATAATCCAACAAAGTGTGATTACATCTCAAGATCGACTGCAACCCATGGATGAAAGGAGATTACCCCATCAAGGTGCTAGAAATAGCATCACTGATCAAGGTTACCCTTCCGACGGTGTCTTCCTTCTTCTCCACTTGTGGGCTCCCTCCAACGGAATGAGAGACTCAGCACTCCTTCATCAAGGGTATGCGCCATGGTCACGAAAATTTCCTAGGCGAATTCCTTGTGGGTGTTTGCCGACACTCCGTTAGAGAATTGCACCGGTGTCCCGTGTGAAACCCAATATGTGGAGAGCTTGGTCGTCGATGTCGACGTTCGCTACAAGCCTCTACTTAAGGCGAGCGAGCTTCTTCTCCTCCTCCGTCATGATGACATACCCATTGGAATGCCACGGAGCGCATGGGGGTGGAGCGGATGATCGTGTCAAGTGGCGAGGTTGGACGTGCGGCTCCTCCATACGTTATTGAAGTTTGGTAAACCTAATAAACGAGTTTCGTGTGGCCCTCATGCCACCAAGGAGAAGAGTGTGGTTCCTCCTCGGCGGTGCCGTGTCCTCCTCCATACTCCAAGGAAACTCGGAAGCGAGTGCCTCCTCGAAGAGGTTGTCGATGATGGCTTAGACGACGATGATCCCTTCTTCTTCGGTGGAAAGACTTGTAGTTTTCTTCCTTGATTGCAGCACTCTCCCTCACAAATATATATCCGGGGTTTTCACCTGGTAACAAGGTACACAAATATTATTTTGGAGTCTGGACTTTGAGTGGATTAAGGATGTGATTTGTTGCACGAAACAAACGCGGTGGATGGCTAAGTCTAAGGTGATTCCGTCCTACAAACTAGAGCACACGAACAAAGAGTTGGATGAAAGACTTACCTCTCTCCTCCTCTTGGATCGGTTCTCCTCTAGTGCATCATGTTGCTTCGTGACCGCGTACACCTTCCAAACGTTCTCGTCCACTCCTTCACTTGCATTATTGCTCCTTCCACTTGATGTTTTCACTTGATTCGCTTCCATACTCCATTGCCTCACATGCATCCATGATATTCCTACAAAACAAAGCCTTGGCTGCCCCCATGCTTGTACTTTGCATGTGGTTTAAATATGTTGGAGGGGCATCCCGTGATGTATCATGGTGCATGCATGGTTAGGTTAACTAGATTGCCTCCCTTTAAGTGTGTTTAAGGCTAAGCACTCCTCTTATTTCGAAATTTAAAAATATTTTTCAAAGCCATGCAAGAGCTCAAGCATAAATTTAGAGAAGTTTTTAACCCATTAAAAACAAATGTAAGTCGAAAACATTTTTCGACTACGTCGATTTCGGTCTCACCGGTATAGTTTGCCTTCATTAGTTGAGAGCAAGCTTTTCCCGCTTGATCATGGGGGCATAGGTTTAGGTCCTAATTTCGATTAGATGAGAGAGATTTTGAATGAAATAAAATTAAGTGAGGCTTAGAAAAATTCTAATCTTAGAGAAACCAAGGATATGGATTTTTAAACCTACCAAAAATCAAGCTTCTAGGTTCACGCGAGTCCTATCACATGCTGAAATTTAAATAACATCTAGATACAAGTCGTGGCTCTACTCGTGTGTTTTTAGCATGAAAAACAAGTCAACCACAGCACCATAATGAGGGTGAAGGGTTGAGTTAGGTTCTGAAATTTTTCTTTTTGGTTGTGGTTTCTCGAAAAAGAAGCAAACAATCACATAGGATGGTTCATGTAAAGGGTTTATGATCAAACAAAATATTCAACCAAGAATTATGTCTCTAATATTGATCAACCATTCTAAGTCTAAGGTTTTGCGTAGTAAAATTCAAAACTGAATTATTAAAAAGACTCGAAAAACCCGGAATCGGGTTGTCCTCCCGTAGCTTATTCTTGACTCGACGAAACGGGTTGCCTCCCGCCTAGCGCTTCGTTTATAGTCCATGGCTAGACTTCTTCACTTGATTACTTCGGATCAACGCTCTTTGTGGGCGTTGCAATCTTGGGTACCCACTTTGGCTTAGTCATTTTTTTTGGTCTTCACAGGCTGGCTTTGTCCTTTGGTCTTGACGGATGCAACATCTTCCTTGTGGCTCGGCATCTCGAACTCCGGTCCTTCGGTCGTGATCTTCATGGTCTCTAGTGTGATGCTTCATCTCTCCCGAATGAGCTTGAGTAGCCTTCACCGTCTTGGGACCTTGGAGTTGTCTCGGATATTCTTCTTTGTCACCAATCGGGCGCCGGCAAGTTGTCCCACTTGCGTCTAGCATCTTCATCACGATGAACACTTCACACTCCTTGCATGTGGATCTTGCTTTGGCGGCCTTTAGGTGTTGAGCTTCTTTCTCCATCTCCATCTTCTCCATCCTCCTCTTGATTTGAACGGCCTTCCGCGTCTTGACTTGGAGGTGGTGATTCCCTTGGAGATTTTGATGGTCCTTCGACTTTGGATCTAGGGTTTCCAACCCTTTAGCTTGTGTTGCACGTCACCTTTGCTCGTAAAGTTTTCCCGTATCATCCACAAAAAAAAGTTTGGGTTTCTTGGAGAGGTAGCCAACCATCTCCGGTTAGGGTTAGTAATAAAACAAAAATCTAAACATAAAAACTAGGGTTAATCAAAACTAGATTAGATTGATTTTTTTTTCTTTTGAGGATGATCAAACATAAGAGATGCAAAAGAAAATCAAAAGAAAAAGCGAAAGATAAGCGATACTAGATCGGATCTTGATTGCTTGTTCCCCGGCAACGGCGCCGGGAAAAAGGGGCTTGTTGACGGTTAATAGTTGTATCAAAGTTTGTTTGTGACTTGCAAGCGGACAAGTCTCCCGTCGTAGTCAAGGGACCCTTCTTCCCTCGAGTGGTGAACCCAAGGTATCGAATCCGTGGAACAATGTGCAACGCAAGGATTCAATCTAGTAAATCAAGGTAAGCTATCTTATGAAGGTAAGTTGCATCTAATCTACTAACTCATAAAGAAAACGAATCTAATCTAATCTACTAAAGAGGTAACAAGAGAAAGCAAGAGATAACCAATCTAGAGAATCTAGATCATGCTTATGTTGTAGCTCCAAACAAGATAGATGAAGATAGCAAAGCGAATCTCATTAAAAGCATCTTTAAATCGTGGCCTTCCCATCCGACTCCGAAAACATCCGCCTTTCGAGACCCCCGTTCGTCACAACGTATCCCTATTCATGCGGGGAGCTTAGGGCGAGTTCGATAGAACAAGTTGAAATCACTTGGCCGGGCCCGTATGCACCTCTAGCCACCGCGGCTACAAGAGCACCCTATGTAATCTAGCCGCAAACTAGATCGTAGAAGAAGCAAAACCAAGAAGAAAACAAAATCATCGAGAAGGCACTTGATCGCTAGAAATCGGATTCACTTACAAACTTCACCATGAATGATTACATGAACAAGATCACCACCGGGCCCTCCCTCGATCTTGATCCTCGCTCCGAGCTCCGACGTGGTCTTCCATGCAAGGTTCCCACGTCGGCCGGGGAAACCCTAGACAACTAGCACGACCCTCATCTTCAAGTTGGTGTCCCTCAAGCTTCTCTCGCTCCTCGGCGGCGGATTGCGACTTCCGTTCGCGTGGCTCTCGGTCGGGGGGCTATTTATAGCCCGAGAAGCAATTAGGTCAAAGGAGAGGCCGATTGGGCCCCGAATTGGGCCGGGCCGGCCGGCCCGGGCCGGCCGCCCGGGGCCCACCCGGCCCATCCCGCGGCTCCGCTTCGCCCGGTGTTGCTTCCCACGACTTCTAGATGTTCTCCCCTTTTGCATGTGGGCCCTTGACGTCGGTTTCTCTCCGAATTGGACTCAACTCCTTGTCTTGCAAGATTCAAAGACTTTTCTCGGTTCGGTCCTCGGAGTTTATCATCTTCTCGGGCTTGGTCCTTGGGCTCTTGGAGTCATGTTCACTTCATTGCTTGACTTGTATCGGGCTTCAAGGTCTTGTCATGAGGTGCTTAATGAACTTATCCCGGAAGTCTTGCTTTCAACGTTAAAACCTCGCGTAAACACATAACTCCAAAACCGACATGCACAAGTGAACTTGTTATACCACGGGGGTTAGTACCAATGAATAAGATACAAAAGTCATGCCAACACCGAAGGTAAACTCATGGCTAGGTTGACGGATTTTCACCGTCAACGGAGCGGTGTTCGGGCCGCGAGGTGCGTAATACCCTACGTCCTGTATGTTGTGTGGCTCTTGATTGATTGGATGTGTTTACAAGATGATGCGTATGAGAGAGAGGGGTCCCTGCCTCGCCTTATATAGCCCAGGAGGCAGGGTTACAAGTCGGTTTGAGGAGAGAGTACTAGTCGGGTACGGCTAGGAGTTCTCTACATAGTACATGACATGTATAGCTTCTTTCGAGTACAATGTTGCCCTAAATGCTAAACGGTAGTCGTTCGTTCGACCCTCGTTTAGTGTGTAGGCCATGTAAATGTTGTGTACACGGGGTACACGGTTTTGTACGAATGAGAGAAAAAGAGCATTCTAAGCCTATAGTTGATAGTTCCCTGTTCTCAAAATACATCAACACCTCACTGAATATTGAATAAATGTGTTCACACCACTCACTAATTCACTAGTGTTTGATGCTCTGATGACTAGAAGTCACATAGACACAGCATACATGACCAATCAGTGAAATACAATAAGAGACATATTTCACAAGTCACATGATGGTAACAAAAAGTGAAAAAAGTTCATAAGATGGATAAAAGCATTGATGTGCAACCAACAACCAATCAACAATCAGCGATCATCCTCTTGCTCATCACCAAAACGGTCCATTACACGGCCTACACGCTTAGTAAAACCGTGTTTTGTCGTTTTTGTAAGCTATTTAATTCGTGTTTGACCGAGTTTGACCATGTACACGGACTAACTGTGTAATGAACCGTTTAGACCCTAAATTGCACGGAAGTCTGCCGAGTAGCGTTTACACGGTGTGTACACGGGCTAAATGGCCGTTTACGACAACACTGTCCGAGTACTTCTCCACCGTAGTCCTTGCGCCCCACGCCATCAGGTGTCGTGCGGCACAAGCCAAGTAGTCCTAGGGGCCCACCGAGTAGTCGGTCCTGGTACCTACCGAGGTAATGGGCCCAGGGAGGTCCATACGACAAGCCCCCGAGTACTTTGTAGTCTAGTAGGATAGTTTCGAGTAGTCTTGACGGCCTTGACGAGTAGTCCTCAAGCGTCCCCGAGTACTAGAAGTCAAAAGTCCTCAAGAGTACTTGAAACATCCCGAGGCTGGAAGGTACTCCAGCTGATCCTTGAGTAGTCTTGAAGTCTTCTTGAGTAGTTTCCAAGCGTCCTCGAGTTCTCCTTTTGATGGTCTTCAATAATACTCGCTTTGTTTTGAAGAAGAAACCATATGGAAAATGCGATTCGAAGAATCGCATTCCATATGGAATCTAGCCCCCGAGCCTTAGGTCGAATCGTAGATTCAAGCTGAGGGTCAATCTGAAATCTTGCCAAGATTATCCCGCAAAATCCGGAGAAAAACCGAAGGACACGTGGCACGGAGCCCCCGAGCCTTGAGTCGAGTACTTCCTCTCGAATTGAAGGGTCATCTTGATTGTAGAATGTGTCCTGAGTTGCTCTGGAGTCTTGTCATCACCCAGGGAATTGAGTAGTCGTAGCCGAGCCCCCGAGATGGAGGGCGTCGACTACTGGAAGATGAAGAGTCAGGCGGTCACCGCTGAGTTAGCTGCCGATACTTATCCATCTGGCCATTGCAGTGCCGTCGGTTGGCTTATAAATAGAAGCCGAAACCCTTAGGGTTTTCCATCCCCCACATTTGCAGCCATTTGAAACAGATCTAGCCAAGAGTCAGCCGCCCGAGCACACTACCGTCGTGCCTTAGGCTGCAGATCCACGAGCGCCGCCGCTGCTTGCCTCCTTAGAAGCCCCCGAGCGGATGCGAGTGAAAACCCGGTGCATTTGGAGGATGAAGTCTTCCTCGTCGAAGAGCATGAGGACTGGCGTCGGGAAGAAGAGATCCCGTGATGATGCGGCTGGATCCGCCCAGGGGTCAACGCCGCCGACCTCTCCCCCGCGCCCGAATTTGAACAAAGAGTGGAAGAAATCGAAGGCGAAGGCCGAAGATTTGCTCGCGCTGGTGAACAGCGGTTTCCTCCGGGAAAAGGAGATGGACATGTGGCGCGCCACCGCGGGAGACCCGTACCCGATGGAGAAGAACCCCGACGAGATCCCGATGTTCGCCCGGTTCGTGGAGCGTGGGTTGGCCCTCCCGACGAGCGACTTCTTGAAGGGTCTCCTCAAGTACTACAGTATCGAGTACTTGAACATGAACCCTAACAAGATTTTTCACATCTCCGTCTTCGTCCATTTCTGCGAGGCCTTCGTGGGGATCAAGCCCCACTGGATTTTGTTTCGGAAATTCTTCCGCTTGAAGCTGCAGCCAAGTGCCAACAACCCAAGAGTAGTCGGGGGAGCCGACATCCAGATGCGCAAGGACGCCGCCGAGCAGTACTTGTCGTACAAGCTCATCGACTCCAACCAAGACTGGAAGTCGAAATGGTTCTACATCACCAACCACCACCCGGAGCTGCCGAAGCCGAGTGGGAAGCAGCCGAAGCATCGACCCTGGTGGAACACGGAGCCGACGATGCAGGAGGGTATTCAACTACCCAAGCTGCTGCAGAAGATCAAGGCTTTGTGAAGGACCGATTAGGCGACCAGGGAGGGGGGCAGTGAATGGGAGCCGATAAAAATTCTTTTCGAAGGAGATTTAAACTCCAACAAGATAAACTCGCTCGGTCGGACCCCCAAAATCACACACTCCGCACTTCTAGCTTCCGTTTGCCAAAACCACGTAGCCACTGAAGTGCTACTGGTCCTAGGAACAAACACTACCAGCAACCTCAACACCCACGCACCAACGACAGCGGAAACAACTCGAAAGTCGGTACGTCGCAGGGGGGCGGTTAGACCGGGTATGGGGGGCGGTTAGACCGCCTCCACCAGGCAACCAAGAAATCCTCCGAAACACCTCTTCCGAGCACCAAAACTCACCACGGTTTCACCAACAGAGATCTCTGGTCAGGGCCATGCTATCTACCAGAAAATCTTGGCGAAAACCAAAACTTCACCCAGGGGTCTAGAGGCGGTTAGACCAGCTATCAGGGGCGGTCTAACCTCCTGTACCCAGCAAAGAACTCCAAGCAAGAACTCCTAGCAAAGAAATTTCACTCGAACGCTCCTCTGATCAAGGCGAACAAACTCACAGGGGAAAATCCGGCGAAACAAAACTTCGACCTGGAAGGCCCAGGGCGGTTAGACCGCCCCCTCCAGGCGGTTAGACCACCCCTTCTAGAAAACCTACCCGCGGGTCAAACCTCAACTTCCCATCGCCCGATCTCCCGAATCACTCCACGGATTGCAGCGAAACTTCGGGAATAGCTGGGTTACCTCCTGGGCAACCTTTACCTCAAAGGAATCGACCCGAATCGCTCACAATCAAGAGGAATCGAAGAAATCGCCTCTCTAGGTCAAGAACTCGCGCAACTCGAAAAACCACCAAATCGAGTCTGATTCAAGAGAGATTTGGGGGCAAAGTCACCAGCCAAAGAGGCACAAGATCCTCATACATGACACCCACCAAAAACCCCAAGAAATCGTCCTCAAAACTCCGCCAACAAAGAGCTCCGAAAATCACCACAAAGAAGGACGGGAAAAACACTTCACCACCTTGAGGAACAACGCCGAACCATCTATACATACCATGAAGGTTCGTACAAGGTCTAGCTTGCCACCGATACATCCATCCCTCTCTCTAGATCTCACATGAAGTTCTCAAGCTGGTCCTAGGAAAAAACTAGAAGAAAATGAGAACGAAAATGGAAAAACAAATGAGCTAGGGTTCCCAGAGTTGGCTGCCATCCATTCCCTCAAAGAGTGTATATGGAGGCACCCAAAAGACTAAACTACCCTTACTTAAAAACTAGGGATACAAGCCCCTCAAGGGCGAATTTGGAAGTCTTTAGGTTTCCTTCATCGGACGGATGCCCGGCGACCGCAACCTGCTTGGCCTCGACGCAAGCCTTGCGATCCCGATGCGTGTCCTCCGCTTCGAAGCATCTCGGCGCCAGCGACCAGGGCGGTCGACCGCCCCTTGGGCGGTTAGACCGGCCCGGCATCCGACCGGCCCGGGCGGTCCGACCGCCCCTCCCGGGCGGTTGAACCGGCCTGGGTGGCCGCACCACCTTGTCGAGTATTCGGCCTCGGTTTTGTGGTTCACCGTAAACCCCTGCGAACTCGGTGTAGCCTCCACCAATCGCCACTCATGACTCGGCTCCCACGTAGTCCCGGCTTGACCTTGGTTTTGAGGCTCAACCAAGAAACCGTCTATGACTTCATCTTGCTGTTCATGCCACCATGCGGTCCGCACTTGACCCCGCTGGCCACCGGGTCCCTCGAACGAAGCCTACTTGTCTTCTCCACACCTGGAGGCCTCACCGGCGACGACCTTTCGCGCTTGTTCTTCACCTGCACCAACACCAGTCAAGCCGCAACCTGCACCTGCAATACTTAGCCAAGAATTAGTCCACACAACGTTGTCAATCACTCATCACACAAGGAAGCGACGATCCATCGGTCCTCGAACCACACATGGTCCTCAATCTCCCCCTTGATGAGTGCATTGACAACACCCACATAAAGTAACACGAGAGAAAAGAAAAAGAAAAGAAACTAATAAAAGGAAACCTCAACAAGCGATCGAAAGCCAAAGAAAGGCAAAGAACAAGATCACTTGAAGAAGACAAGTCTCGGACCCCTTAGGCAAGGGCAACGGCTCGACGCATCCGAGACAAAACCATGCTCAAACAAAGAACGCAAACCACCGAACCAAAGCTCGAACACCACAAAGAGCTCCCACTGCACATATGCAAGCTCCCCCTCAGCCAAAACACACTCCCCCTGAACTAATGCAGCAATGCAACACGGGAATGAAGCAAAAAGCAAAAATCTGCTCACCATGCCCAGGGCGGTTAGACCGCCTTCATAGGGCGGTTAAACCACCTGCCACACAACTGACCGCCTAGGGCCGGTTAGACCGCCCCATGTGACCAGCTCTGCACTAAACTGCTCCAAAATTGCCCGAACCAATTGGAACACCTTCCAAACACTCCCAGGTGTCCAAAACATGCACAAACTTCTCCCCCTTGTTGACAATGCATGAATCAAGGCAAAATGCGAAAAGTTTCAACATATAGCTTCTCAAATATACAAAATTCATCACAAGAAGCTACACAAGTCCAAATGAGCAAGTTAGATACTCTACAGGTTCGTAATGATCTTAACTACATGATCACCAAGTTTCACAACCAATGGACAAGGCTAAAAAAAGATTTGAGTAATTTTGCGAAAATTTACCTCTCATGAGCAAAAACCTAAACATGAGCAAAACATGTCAAAATGGCAAAGCCACACAAACTTCATGCTAGGACAACCATTCTAATCATAAGACCATCACAAACACCCACAAGCACCTCATGTCATGTCAAAGCCACCGAGCCATGTGCCTACTTCTGTATATGAGACTTCTCATTGGTAGGCATCATGCAACGGTTTAGCACCCAAAGCAAATTAAATTCAGCACATATGACATGGGGGGCACCTTTTCCAAGCATTTTACATTTCATTTTCAGATTCATATTTGGTACATGAAATATCTTTGCGACAAAAAGGAACTTAGGCCCCTCCACAAGATAAAGCAAGAGGGATAAACATTCATGATGGTAAATGAGCCTTTGGCCCCATATGATCAATAAACTAGCTATCCAACCACAAATTAAGCGTAGCCAAGCCACTAAAACATGTCAAGATCATATAAAGGCATTTACACATGAGAGAGCATACATGTGACAATTTTTCAAAAACATAGCCATCAACCATGGATATAAATCAAGATTATCAAGAGCTAAGCCACACTAACCATAGCATACCAAACTAGCTCACACGATCATATATAGCCCATCATGGTGAACAATGTATATAGGAGAAGCTTTTCCTAACAAATGCATATGATACAAAATGCATGCAACCTAAGATTCAAAGATGCCTGTACATCATTTTACATATGCCTTGCCAAAATGCAAGAAATGCATAAAAGAAAGCTATACATATGCTACAAAGGAGCTTCCACACACCCAACTCAAGAAATCAAACACACACCAAGCTCCCCTCGCAAACGAATGAAAGTTGCTTGATCTAGGGGTTTGGTGAAAATATCGTCTAGTTGGTCATGTGTGGGTACATGAATCAAAGCTATCTTCCCTTTCTCAACATTGTCTCTCAGAAAATGATACCTCACTTCTATGTGCTTGGTTTTGGAATGGAGCACTGGGTTCTTTGCAATGCTTATGGCACTGGTGCTATCACATTGAAGTGGAACATGGGTATACTCCTCACCAAAGTCACTCATGGTATATGAAATCCAAAGGAGCTGAGAGCAACAACTAGCACCGGCAACGTACTCTGCCTCGGTAGTGGATTGAGCAACACTCGACTGTTTGCAGGAAGACCAAGACACCAAAGAAGATCCCAAAAACTGGCAAGTCCCAGAAGTAGACTTCCTATCCAACCGACACCCGGCAAAATCCGCGTCTGAAAAACCATGAAGCGCCAAAGAAGAGGACGCGGAGTACCAAAGGCCGAAGTCGGGAGTGTGACACAAGTACCTGAAAATTCGCTTCACCGCTTGCCGATGCGAAGTCCTCGGAGACGCTTTAAAACGAGCACACAGACATACCGAGAACTGGATGTCCGGCCTCGTCGCCGTCAAGTAGAGGAGTCACCCGATCATGCTTCGGTACTCCTTCTGGTCCACATGTTCACCTTCCTTGTCCGCATCAAGAGCTATAGTCGTACTCATCGGCGTCGTCATAGCCTTGGAATCCTCCATCTTGAACTTCCACACAATGTCCTTGGTGTACTTAGCTTGGTGCACAAATGTTCCTTTCTTTGATTGCTTGATTTGTAGCCCGAGGAAGAACTGCAACTCGCCCATCATGCTCATCTCAAATTCCCTGCTCATATCCTCTGCAAACCTTGCAACAAGAGAGTTAGACGAGCCACCAAAGACAATATCATCCACGTATACCTGCACAATCAGGATATCTCTGCCCTGCCTCAGTAGAAACAAGGTTTGATTGACCTTCCCCATCTCAAAACCTCTCTCAAACAAGAACCCCCTCAACCTAGCATACCAAGCTCTAGGCGTCTGCTTCAACCCATAAAGCGCCTTCCTCAACTTGTACACCCGGTGGGGGTACTTCTCACTCTCAAACACCGGTGGTTGCCTCACATACACTTTTTCCTCCAACACACCATTCAGGAAAGCACTCTTCACATCCATTTGGTACAACTTGAACCCTTCAGCCACGGAAAAGGCTAGAAGGATCCTTGTCGCCTCCAAACGGGTTATGGGAGCAAAGGTCTCCTCGTAGTCGATCCCCTCCTTCTAACTGAACCCCTGAGCAACAAGCCTTGACTTGTTCCTCACCACTTCACCTTTCTCTCCCTCTTTGTTCTTCCACACCCACTTTGTACCAATCGGCTTACACCCTGGGCGAGGGTCAACCAATTCCCAAACCCGATTCCTCTCAAAGTTCTCCAACTCCTCATGCATCAAATTAACCCAATTATGATCAGATAGTGCATGTCCAATGTCTTTGGGCTCAAAGGTAGCAACAAATGTAGCATGAGCGAAATGAGAATTGTTTCGAACCCTCGACCGTGTAGTGCGCTCATTCATGTCGCCGATGATCCTTGAAGCTGGGTGATCCACTTGTACTCGCCTGAGAAGTTCTCGCCTTGGTGCTACCTCCCCCTCAACAACAGCTTCTCCTCGATCCTGGTTTGTCGTCGTAGGTCTGGGAGAGGGGCCGCCCACCACCGTAGTCGAAGTAGTATGTACATGTTCAGCCGGGGGCACCACACCGCCATCTTCAGCGTCCCCATGTTCATGCTCCTCCTCCTGAAAGATCTCCTCGCCAAGCTCATCATCACCTGCACACTCAAAGACAAGCTGACTACGTGGCTGTGTCTCGTCGAAGGTTACCTCGCAAGTCTTCATGATTTGGTTAGTTTCAAGATTGAGAACACGATATGATCTAGAATGAGATGCATAACCAAAGAAAATACCATCGACAAACCTAGACTCAAACTTATCTAGCTTCTTCCCTTTCTTCAGAATAAAGCGCTTGCAACCAAAGACATGGAAGTGACTCACCTTGGGTGTGCGACCGTGCATCAGCTCGTAGCAGGTTTTCTTCTTATGCACTCTGGGGTAGATCCTGTTCAACACATAGCACGTGGTATTCACTGCCTCTGCCCAGAACCTTCTCGGAGTCCTATGCTCATCAAGCATCGTCTGAGCCATCTCACACAAGGTCCTGTTCTTTCTTTCCACAACACCATTCTGGGGAGGCGTGTACGGACTCGAAAACTGGTGTTTAAGACCCAAGTCATGGCAAAAGGTTTCAAAATGAGAGTTTCTGAATTCTGAGCCATTGTCACTGCGGATTGCTCGTATGTCATCTCCGTGCCTCTCGTTCCTCAACCGCAAGACAAGATCTTGAACAAAACCAAACGTCTCCCCCTTATCCTCGAGAAAGAACACCCACGCATACCGAGAACAGTCGTCCACCACAACAAGGACATACCACTTCCCACCCGCAGATCGCACACGAGCTGGGCCAACAAGGTCCATATGGAGCAACTCGCATGGACGCTCAGTCATCACATCGGTAAGAGGCCGGTGAGAAGAGGCTACCATCTTGGCATGCCTACATGGTGCACAAACCAACTCTTTCTCAAGCTTCAACCGTGGCAATCCTCGGACCAAATTGAGTTTACTCAAGCGAGACAAAAGGTCAAAGCTCAAGTGACCCAACTTCCTATGCCACTTCCACAACTCACTCGAAGAACCAGCCAAGAAACAACTCTCAACACCCGAAGACTGAGAAAAAATTAGCTCGAAACACCTGACCCTTGGGAACGACCATACAGACAAGGTCCCCTCGAGAGTCCAAAATCCGAGAACCATCATTTCGAAACAACACTTCAAAACCCTCATCCAACAGCTGGGACACAGAAAGCAAATTGTATCCAAGTGATTGAACAAGAGCAACACACCTGATAGTGATCTTGTCACTCACCTTACTCTCACCTTCTGAAAGCACACGCCCACGCCCATTGTCCCCAAAAGTGATGTACCTCTTTATCACCGCCGGGACGAGACTTGAGAACCACCCCTTGTCTCCGGTCATATGACTTGAGCAACCGGAGTCAATCAACCAAATGTTCTTCAAGTCTCCCACCTGAAATTCAAAAACGAGCACGTGAGCGAACAAACAACTCAGCACTGGGGTTAGTACCAAAAGAGTAAAACCAGTGCCGAGCCATTTGCTCAAAAGTGGGGTTAGCACAAACCAAACCATCTTTCCTACCAAAACTACCTCCACGAACACCACAACTGTAACCACCATGAGGGAACCAACCCTCTCTAACTGGAGGAGGACCAAAACTACGAAAGGAAGACCGTGGACCGTCCCTCCTCTCCATCTCAAAGCTACGGCTCCTCCCATTCCCGTACTGAACACGAGGGGGAGAACACCTAGCAAACTGAGCACCTGCTGACTCTCTAGACCAACCACCAGCACCACTACCTCTAGAACTGAAACCTTTCGATTCACCACCTCGAAAACCACTCCGCCCAGAATTCTGGGGGCGGTTGAACCGCCTAGCCAGGCCGGTCTAACCGCCCCCTCTAGGCAGGACCGGTCTGACCGCCTAGCCAGGCCGGTCTGACCGCCCTCTCCAGAACAACTCCCCGGCTGCGGGAACTCGCATCTCCCCATGTCGAAACACTTCTCACCACAGCTTTACCCCTGGGCAGTGGCATACGAGGCTTAGCTAGACCATGGGAAGGGTTGTACCTATCCTTGTTCGCCCACTCCTTTGCCATCCTTTCCTCACGCTTTCTCTTGAAGCAAAACTCATCCTTGTGACCCTCTTTCCCACAATAGCCACAATGGAACCTCACAAGTTTAGGCTTAGGTTTGGGCTGCTCATTTGGTTTCTCTCCACTCTGCTTCTCCACCAGTTTCTCCTCACTAGCCTTCTCACTCTCTTTCCCAAAGAACACTTTCCCGGAAGTGCTCACAAACTTGATAGGCTTTTGGAAATCATTTGTTTGTGGAGGAAACACGGGTGGATCTGGGGTTGTGTCTAGTCTGTTCCTAAGATGGTTAGGTTTTGGGGGGAAATCATTTTTGTGGTGGGTTTTTGGTGGCTCTGGAATGTTTTCTTCAATTCCCTCACCAACCTTGTTTGCCCCAAGTCCCTCACCATTCTGCGTCTTGAAAGTCTCAGTCATTATCCTCAACCGAGGCTCATGACCAGACAACCAACCCATCAACTTTCTCAGCTCATCATTCTCATCCTGCAAACGATCAACATAATGTGCAAGTTCCAAATTCTTCAAAGCATGCATTTTGCAGGTAGAGCAAGATGTAGGAATTGGTTCTTTCAATTTATCCTCAAGAGAAACAGTATAAGCATGCATCTCATCAATTTTCTCATGCAAAATAGGCCAAGAAGTGCATGCACCAAGCAAAGCAGGTCTAGCCTTAAGCTCAGCCACTTCAACCCTAAGCACATCTAGTTCCTCACACTTGGAGGCATGCTTTTCCTTAAACAAGGCAAGATCAATAAGAAAAATAGAGCAATCAGCACAATCAGCCTCATCAAAAACAACAGGGCTAGCCTTAAGGGAATCAATTTCAAGCTTGCTATCAAGAACCGGTGTTTCTAGCTCAGCCACTCTAGTCCTAGCATCCTCGACTGAAGCCCTAAGCTCTTTTCTCATTTTCTTGGCCTTTCTAAGCATGTCATCACGATTATCAAGCAACGAGCCAAGCCGTTCATTCTCCTGATGCAAGAAGGGAAGTTCATCACACACCTCGTCGTCGGAGTCAGAGTCCGAGTCGCTCTGTGTGCTCTTCTTGCTGCCGGAGCTCAGCGCCATGGTGCAGAAGCCGCCTCTAGCGAAGCAGCTCAGTCCGCACAGGATCTTAGACGACTTCCTGCTCTTCCGACGATCACCTTCATCTTCACTTCTGCTTGAGCTCGAGGTGGAGTATGCGGAACTGGAGTCGACGTCGCTCGCTCCAACCATCGCTCGGGCCTTGCCTCGGCTCTCCTTCTTCCTCGATCGTCGCTCGTCCTTGTGCTTGTTCTTGTTCTTGCTCTTGTGATCACACCTCGACCGGAACTTGCCATCCATCCTTGACTTGTGCTTGTAGTCGTCCTTGTTCTCGACCTTCTCCGGGCAGTCGGCGACGAAGTGTCCCGGCTTGCCGCACTGGAAGCATGTCCTCGTGTTCCTCCTCATGTTCACCCAGTTCTCGTGCAGCCTCTCGAACCTCCTCGTCAGCAACGCCAGCTCGTCCTCTCCAAGCACGTCGAACTCCTCATTTGGCATAGACATCAAAGAGGACAAAGAGAACATCCTGGTGGATGGGTTAGTGTTAGCCTTTCCTTTCGAACCACCAACGAGGGCAAGACTATGGGAGTCAGTCGGACCCTCGAGCTTGGCTGTCATGCCCCTATCCACCTCAGCCGACTTGAGCTTCGAGAACAGCTCATTCACTGTCAGAGTGTCATACTTCTCCGACTCCACAATGGCCTCGAACTTTCCACCCCAAACCGTACGATCCAAAGAGTGTAAGAGCTTGATAGCTCTATCATGATCATCGTACGGGAGCACGTCCACATTGGCTCTCATGTAGTTCACAACCACCGTAAACCTCTGAAACAAGGCATCGATGGACTCACCGGGGAGATGAGTGAAGTTCTCGTACTCTCTCCGGTAGGTCGCATACATCCGTGCCTGAACCTGGGCATTCCCAACATGAGCCTCCTTCAACACCAACCAGATTCTACAAGCCAAGTGCTCGGTGTGCACCCGATCGAACTCAGGCTGACACAAAGCACGAAACAAGTAGTCGACCGCCTTATTGTTGGCGTCGAACATGTCCCTCGATCCTGGAGCGAGGAAGTTCATCGGCTGGACATAGCCTGTGTCCACCGTGACATCCCAAAGGATCTGACCCTTTCCGCGGAGGAACGTCGCCATCTGCTTACTCCACATCTGGTAGTTCTTCCCATCGAAGTGTGGAGGACCCGAACCCCGTTCTTGGTACGCCATCTTTGGATCTTGGACTGGTTAGAGTCAATAAAGACCGAACCCGCTCGACCGATTAGGCGACCAGAGAGGGGGGGAGTGATTGGGAGCTGATAAAAATTCTTCTCGAAGGAGATTGAAACTCCAACAAGATGAACTCACTCGGTCGGACCCTCAAAATCACACACTCCGCACTTCTACCTTCCGTTTGCCAAAACCACGTAGCCACTGAAGTGCTGCTGGTCCTAGAAACAAACACTACCAGCAACCTCAACACCCACGCACCAACGACAGCGGAAACAACTCGAAAGTCGGTTGTCCAGAGGGGGCAGTTAGACCGGGTATGGGGGGCGGTTAGACCGCCTCCACCAGGCAACCAAGAAATCCTCCGAAACACCTCTTCCGAGCACCAAAACGCACCACGGTTTCACCAACAGAGATCTCTGGTCAGGGCCATGCTAGCTATCAGAAAACCTTGGCGAAAACCAAAACTTCACCCAGGGGCCTAGAGGCGGTTCGACCGGCTACCTGGGGCGGTCTAACCTCCTGTACCCAGCAAAGAACTCCAAGCAAGAACTTTTAGCAAACGGCATGAGAACGACCCGAAATTTCACTCGAACGCTCCTCAGATCAAGGCGAACAAACTCACAGGGGAAAATCCGGCGAAAACAAAACTTCGACCTGGAAGGCCCAGGGTGGTTAGACCGCCCTCTCCAGGCTGTTAGACCGCCCATTCTAGAAAACCAACCCGCGGGTCAAACCTCAACTTCCCATCGCCCGATCTCCCGAATCACTCCACGGATTGCAGCCAAACTTCGGGAATATCTGGGTTACCTCCTGGGCAACCTCTACCTCAAAGGAATCGACCCGAATCGCTCACAATCAAGAGGAATTGAAGAAATCACCTCTCTAGGTCAAGAACTCGCCCAACTCGAAAAACCACCAAATAGAGTCCGATTCAAGAGAGATTTGTGGGCAAAGTCACCAGCCAAAGAGGCACAAGATCCTCATACGTGACACCCACCAAAACCCCAAGAAATCGTCCTCAGAACTCCGCCAACAAAGAGCTCTGAAAATCACCACAAAGGACGGGAAAAACACTTCACCACCTTGAGGAACAACGCCGAACCATCTATACATACCATGAAGGTTCGTGTAAGGTCTAGCTTGCCACCCATACATCCATCCCTCTCTCTAGATCTCACATGAAGCTCTCAAGCTGGTCCTAGGAAAAACTAGAAGAAAATGAGAACGAAAATGGAAAACAAATGAGCTAGGGTTCCCAGAGTTGGCTGCCATCCATTCCCTCAAAGAGTATATATGGAGGCACCCAAAAGACTAAACTACCCTTACTTAATAACTTGGGATACAAGCCCCTCAAGGGCGAATTTGGAAGTCTTCAAATTTTCTTCATCGGACGGATGCCCGACGACCGCAACCTGCTTCGCCTCGACGCAAGCCTTGCGATCCCGATGCGTGTCCTCCGCTTCGAAGCATCTCGGCACCAGCGACCAGGGCGGTCAGACCGCCCCCCTTGGGCGGTTAGACCGGCCCGAGCAATCTGACCGGCCCAGGCGGTCTGACCGCCCCTCCTGGGTGGTTGAACCGGCCCGGGTGGCCGCACCACCTCGTCGAGTCTTCGGCCTCGGTTTGTGGCTAAACCGAGTAACCCAGTGGTTTTCTGGTGAAGCATTGCAAACCCCGCGAACTCGGTGTAGCCTCCGCCAATCGCCACTCATGACTTGGCTCCCACGTAGTCCCGGCTCGACCTTGGTTTTGAGGCTCAACCAAGAAACCGTCCATGACTTCATCTTGCTGTTCATACCACCATGCGGTCCGCACTTGACGCCGCTGGCCACCGGGTCCCTCGAACGAAGCCTACTTGTCTTCTCCACACCTGGAGGCCTCACCGGCGACGACCTTTCGCGCTTGTTCTTCACCTGCACTAACACCAGTCAAGCCGCAACCTGCACCTGCAATACTTAGCCAAGAATCGGTCCACACAACGTTCTCAATCACTCATCACACATGGAAGTGACCATCCACCGGTCCTCGAACCACACATGGTCCTCACTTTGAGAGAAGCCGGGCTGAGGGCCAAACACGTGGCCTTCAGCTTCATGAAGAGGAGGGTACAACCGCTGATGGCGCGCGATACCCTCGGTACCAATATACGGGCGACGACGACACGTCGAGGATGCCCGATAATGAAGTCGACGATGACGACATCGTCGAGAGACTGGGTAGGATCTTCCGTCAAACAAGGTTGGCAACCGAACTTATGTCTTTGAATACTCATTGCATTGTAGTAGTCGAGCTCACCCAAAATATTTGATGCGGGATGATCTGACGAAGTTTGTCTCCGACCCAGCTTCCCCTCCTCGACTTGTGGATATTCTAGAGGAGGGCAAGGGCAAAGGCAAGGAGCACCGTGAAGTCGGCGTGAATGATGACACTGTCACTATTGAAGACATGTCCGACGAGGAAGATGGGGAGACGCTTCAGGAGCGGTTCCAGCTGCGGTCCAGGTTTAGCCGTCCTGGACTGCCCATTGTGCCCCTGGAGGCTAGTCTCCCTGCGCCGCCGAGGAGGCCGCGCAATGTGGCACGCAAGCGCGTCGCCAAGAATTGAAGGTCACCGAGACTACGTCTCAAGTGGTAAGCTCCTCGAGTAGAGTAGTCGAGTACTTGTCTTGCAGTATTGTGTATGCTGACAACTGAATTCTGGGTTCTCGCAGGAGATTCCACCATCTGACCCCGTTGACTAAGGGGAAGGAGACGACTGGGAGACTGTGGGCGAGCCGGCTGAGAGAAGCCGCAGCCCAGCCCCCACTGTAGAAGAACTTGTGTCGCAGATGACACAGTGGTCAACTAGATTTGTCGAGCCACAAGCGTCGACCGTGGATAGCAGGCCGGAACCGAGCGCGACTGCTGGTGCTGAAGAACTGACAGCGGCTCAAGCTGAAGAGGAGGCGCCCACCGAAGCCGGGCTTGTAGACATCACCAGCATACTTAGCGCTCCGACCGTGACTGTCGTCCGGTCCAGCTTGTAAGTGAAGACCTTTCCCGAGTAGTACTTGTAGCTTGGTAGTCTTACTTGGTTCATCACCGATTTTGTACTGTGTAGGAAATCGACTGACTTATCTTGGGAAGGAGATGAACCCAGCACGGCAGCGGCTGAAGACATTTCCGTGCCCGCTGCCGAGGAGTCCGCTCGTCTCCCGCAGGCCGAGACCGTGACACCGGTCGCGGAGGCTACGCTGCCGGAAGCCAGCGTAGTAGAGGGTGAGTACGCTGCAGCAATGCAGCCTTCCTCGAGTAGTAGTCAGAGCCCCCAGGGAACTGATCCCGTATGTCTTGTGTTGACAGGGGCAGAAGTCGAGGGAGGCACCATCCCCGAGGCTGTGCCGGTTGAAGGCATTGTGCTGGAAACTGAGGTGGCGACCAGAGCAGCAACCAGGCCGGCAGAAACAGCAGCCCCCGGGGTGGCCGAAGAGGCGCATGGTGATGCACTGCCGGAGGCGAGCCTGGAGGTAGTCGTCCGCTCACCGGAAATCCAAGACGGGGAGCCGATCCGTTCAGCGCCGATGTCCGAGGCCGCGGCGACTAGTCGCGATGGGCTTGAACTTCTCGCAGATGATCTCATCAACCCGGCAACAGTAGCCCGCAACTTGGAGTCAATGCGGCGGGCCGAGCAATGGATGAAGGTATGTATCAGTACCCTTGAGTAGTCGAAATCATCTAGATTTGAGTACCCAAATAATTGTTGCCTTCTGCAGGATGTCATTGAGAGATCCCGACAGAAGTCCGATATGCTCTAGGGGTATGGCGATACGGTGCTCCGGGCAGAGACGTTGGAGAAAGAACTCGCTAAGGCCAAGAAGCACTCTGTCATGCTCCAGTCCAAGCTTGATGGCGCCTTCGCCCAGTACCACAATGAAGTACAAGATATGCAGGCGAAGAGCGACGAGCTGGTCCGCAAGAACAAGTCGTTGCGCCAAAAGAACAAAGGTATGCCGATGTCGTCTTGTGGAGTACTTATTGTGGGTACCCTGTAGTAGTCTGACATCTCCCTTTGAGTTGTTTGCAGATCTTGAGGCCCGAGTGGAACAGCTGAAGGCATCAGAAGTCGATATGAAGAATCTCTTCTACCGGGAAAAGGATGCCCGCGAGGTACTTGAGTACGATTATAAGCAGCTGGCCCATGAGTGTAATATGCCCATGGAGCTTCAGATCGTCTCGGATCGTGACCTTGTCAACTGCTATAAATCTCTGCAGAAGCTGAATGAAGATTGAGAGAAGTTGCGGGGGTAGCTCAAAGAACTCGAAGAAGCCGCGCTCCCCATTGCGAGGCAGCTGGTGCCACACCCGGGCGGGCCGAAGATAGCCCATCTGGTTGACCTGCTGAAGGAAGCCCCGGGTGCCTGGCTACATATGTTAAGCATTTGGCGAAGTCCATCCCGAACCAGGTCTTGGTGTTCATGAAGTCATACTTCCCCAAGGCTCCTGTGGAGGTAGTCGCGGGCGGACTAGCCGCCAATTGCACAGATGAGCAGTACACAGAGCTTCTAGAGCAAATGACGCTGATTACGGAGCAAGTCGCCGAGAAGCTGAACCTCCAATAGTTAGCCTGTAGGATTAGCTTGTAGCAGCAGTTGTATATAAACAAAGCTGTAATGAACTTGTTTAAGTATTAATGAAAAAAACTTCCATCGAATGAGTACTCGTTGTCGTGATGTTGTATGCGGAGTGCCCATTTATGGAGTTGTCGCGAGTAGTAGTACTCGGTAGTAGACCCGTTGAGGGAGACACAGTAAATAAGTTGAGGCAAGAGTCGAACTTTATTACTGAAAAATTACACCTGGATGGCCAGGGCCGTTTACAAGTGAAGTCGCCAGGACCCGGAGGCCGCCTACGGCTAGAGTAGTGCTAGGGCGTATAGCCGCTAATAGCAGTAGATTCGTTAGTAGCCGTATAGACTGGATCCTGAAGTACATGGTCTCTTGATAGACCGCTGCTAGAGTCCTTGACGCTCTAAGCAGCCCGAGTTTCGTTAGTAGCCGTTAACGTTGGATCTCAGAGTAGAGTAGTCCGGAGACTAGTGCCTGGACACGAAGGCCGCTTACAACGAAGAATTCGGGAGTAGTCGTGTAGACTTGAGCCCCAGAGTAGTCGAGAGACTACGCATAGAACCGACAGAGCTGGTCGACGTTCCACGAGTTGCTGATGTCTTCGCCTTCAAGTGTCTGGAGGCAATACGAGCCTGGTCTGGTCACCTTTGCAACTGTGAAGGGACCTTCCCATGGCGAGCTGAGCTTGTGTAGTCCTTTCGTGTTCTGGATGCGGCGGAGGACGAGATCGCCAACGTTTGAGGAGCGTTCCTTGACGTTGCGGTCGTGGTAGCGTCGGATACCTTCTAGGTACCTTGCTGACTGGATGAGGGCAGCGCAACGAGCTTCTTCAAGTCCATCGATGTCAACTCATCTGCTATCTTCGAATATCCCTTCGTCGTATTGCTGTACTGCCGGCGACTCCCACATGACGTCGGCGGTAGAATAGCTTCAGAGCCGTAGACCAGGAAATAGGGTGACTGTCCCGTTGGCTTGGTGGGTTGAGTACGCATCCCCCAGAGAGCGTTGGGCAGTTCCTTGATCCACTTTCCTCCGTTCGTGTTAGCAGTGTCGTGCAGTCGCTTCTTGAGAGCGTCGAGTACCATCCCGTTGGCGTGCTCGACTTGTCCATTGGCCTGTGGATGGGCGACTGAGACATACCAGACGTTGATCCCGCTATTCTCGCAGTACTCCCAAAACTGGTGATTGTTGAAGTTGGAACCTAGGTCTGTGATGATGCGATGGGGTAGTCCGTAGCGATGCACAAGTTCATCCAAGAAGTCGAGTACCCTGTCGGCCTTGGGACAGGTGACTGGTTTGACTTTGATCCACTTGGTGAACTTGTCGATGGCCACCAAAACTCTGTTGAATCCTCCTGGCGCAGTTGGAAGAGGCCCAATCATGTCGAGCCCCCAGCAGGCAAAAGGCCAGATTGGTGGTATGGTGACTAGCTTGTAGGCCGGGACGTGTTGTTGCTTGGCGAAGTACTGGCACCCTTAGCACCTTATGATGAGTTCCCCATCATCGCCCAGAGCTCTGGGCCAGTAGAAAGCTCGTCGGAAGGCCTTGCTGACCAGCGTACGTGAGGATGCGTGGTTGCCGCAGACGCCTTTATGTATCTCCTCCAAGATGTCCTTACCTTCTTCTGGGGGAACGCACTTCATAAGTAATCCAGAAGTAGCGCCCCACCTGTATAGCTTGTCCCCGACTAGGACGTAGGACTTGGCCCGGCGGATGAGCTGCTCGACCAAGTTTTTGTCTGATAGAACCTTCTGCTCGCGGATGTAGTCGATGAAGGGTTGTCGCCAGTCCACGTCGATCATCATGACCACCTGGCCAGCTGGCGGATGTGCTGGATCAGTGGTCGTAGGCGCCGGCTCCAGGATGGATGGCGCGTGAAGCTCGTGGACGAAGACACCCGCTAGTACTTGAGCGAGAGTAGAACCAAGCTTCGATAGGACGTCCGCTGCAACATTGTTGTCGCGGACGACATGGTGGAACTCGAGACCATAGAACTTGTTCTCGAGCTTGTGGACTTCTAGGCAGTAGGCGTCCATGTTCTCCTTGTTGCGGTCCCAAGACTTGTTGACTTGGTTGATGACCACTGCAGAGTCGCCGTAGACTAGTAGTCGCTTAATGCCCAGGGAAGCTGCGAGGCGGAGCCCGTGCAGTAGAGCTTCGTACTCGGCTTCGTTGTTTGAGACCTTCCAAAAGATCTGTAGGACGTACTTGAGTTGTTTGCCCGTTGGAGAGATCAAGAGCACCCCTACACTGGCACCTTAAAGCTTGAGTGAGCCGTCGAAGTACATCACTCAATGCTCTGGTCGCTCGGTTGGAGTTGGTAGCTGATTCTCCCGCCATTCTGCCATGAAGTCGACTAGTGCTTGCGACTTGATGGCTATTCGTGGCTTGAAGTCGATGTTGAGGGCACCGAGTTCGACTGCCCACTTGGAGATTCTTTCAGTAGCATCTTGGTTCCGCAGGATGTCACCGAGCGGGTAGTCGGTGATGACGGAGATCGACTACTCCTGGAAGTAGTGTTGTAGCTTCCGCGAGGTAATGAGTACTGCATACTGTAGCTTCTGTACTGGTTGGTAGCGTGCTTTAGATTCCAACAGGACCTCGCTGACAAAGTAGACTGGTCGCTGGACTGGGTAGGCGTGTCCGTCTTCCTGTCGCTCGACAACGATAGCAGAAATGACCACGTGAGTAGTCGTAGTGAGGTAGAGTAGTAGCTGCTCCTTTTTGCGAGGAGTCGTGAGGACTGGCGGCTTGGATAGGAAATCCTTGAGCTGAGCGAGAGCTTGATCTGCCTCTGGAGTCCACACGAACTTCGCTTGATGCTTAAGTAGTTTGAAGAAGGGTAGCCCCCGTTCTCCAAGCTTCGAGATGAATCTGTTCAAGGCCGCCATGCACCCGGTAAGCTTCTGTACATCTTTGATGCAGGTGGGAGCTCTCATATTGGTGATGGCGGAGATCTTTTCGTGGTTGGCTTTGATGTCGCGGTGGCTGATGATGAAGCCGAGTAGTTTTCCCGACGGTACGCCAAAGACGCACTTGTTCGGGTTGAGCTTCCAGCGGTACTTTCTCAAGGATGGGAAAGTCTCTTCAAGATCGGTGATGAGCGTGTCGGAGTTTCTGGTATTGACGACCACGTCATCCATGTAGGCTTCGATGTTCTTGTTGAGCTGTCTCTTGAAACAGGCCTGGATAGCTCGCTGGTAGGTGGCGCCGGCGTTCTTCAACCCGAACGACATGGTCGTGTAGCAGTAGGCGCCGAACGGGGTGATGAACGCGGTCTTCGCCTGGTCTTCTTCCTTGATAGCAATCTGGTGGTACCCAGAGTAGGAGTCGAGGAAGCAGAGCAGGTCGCAACCCGCCGTGGAGTCGATAATTTGATCTATCCGCGGCAACCCGAAGGGGTCCTTGGGGCAGTGCTTGTTGAGGTCGGTGTAGTCGACGCACATCCTCCACTCGTTAGAGTTCTTCTTGCGGATGAGGACGGGGTTGGCGAGCCACTCACGATGGAAGACTTCTCTGATGAAGCCAGCCGCGAGTAGTTTAGCAAGTTCCTTCTTGATGGCATCCCATCGGTCGTCGGCGAAACGGCGGAGGTGTTGTCGTTTCGGGGTAGATTTAGGGTCGACGTTGAGTGAATGCTCGATCAGATTCCTGGGCACCCCTAGCATGTCCGCTGGTTTCCAAGCGAAGATGTCTCGGTTAGTCCGAAGGAAGCTGACGAGCGTGTCTTCCTATTTTGGGTCAAGACCCGCCCGGGTCATGGTGGTCTTGCTGCTGTCGCCTGTCAAAAGATTGATTGCTTTGACTTGCACTTCCTCAGATGGCTGAGTTCACTTGGGGCAAGCTTCTTTGACGCAGCATAGATCTCCATCATGGCGTTGGGTACTTCGTTGGTGGCTGTGAGTTCCACAGCTTCTGTGTCGCAGTCGAAGGATATCTTCAAGTCCCCTTGTAGCGAGAGTACACCGGCCAGACTTGGCATCTTGAGTACCAAGTATGTGTAGTTGGGTACCACCATGAATTTGGTGATAGCTAGTCTGCCGAGGATGGCATGGTAGGAAGTCTCGAAGTCCGCGACTTCGAACTTGATGTACTCGATGCGGTAGTTTTCTCTGGTTTCCCCGAAGGTAACTGGCAGGACCACTGAGCCCAGTGGAATAGCCGCGTTCCCGGGGACGATGCCGTAGAAAGGCGATGTGCTCTTGGTGAGCATGTGAGTGATGTCGAGCTTCATCTTCTTCAAGGTCTTGGTGAAAAGGACGTTGAGCCCGCTCCCACCATCGATGAGTACCTTGTTGAGTCTGGAGCCCGCGACTACCGGCTTCAGGACGAGAGGAAAACGCCCTGGTTCGGAGAAGCTTGTCCATTGATCCGCGCGGGAGAAGGTGATGGGTACCTCCGACCACCGGAGAGGGGTCGGAACCGCTGGTTCAATGTTTAAGACTTCCAGTCGAGTGGCCTTCTGAGACCGTTTGGTGGGTAGTCCGCCGAAGAGGATGTTCACCGTCTTGTCGGGTTCTTGGAAGTCGATATTGCCTTCGTCGACTTTTTTCTTGCCTTTCTTGTCGTGAGGAGGCTGTGAGTCTTGAGAGTCCTTGAGTGCTCGCCGGAGTTGGTAGCACTGCTCGGTAGTGTGGTTGCCCTCCAGGTGCCACGGGCACTTCTCTTTCAGCAAGTCTTTGAAGCCACCGGAGGTCTTTTTCGAGTTGTCTTTCGCAGGGCCGCGACTGTGTTGTCTGGCTTGTGCTTATGATTAGGACCCGAGTAGTTGTTGTTGCGATCGCCTTGATCCCGGTTGTTGTTGTTGCTGCCGCCTGCATTTTGCTTGCTCTTGCCGTGAATGGCGTCGTACTTAGCGTTCGCCTTGTCTTCTTCATCGGCCCATGAAGTAATCATGTCTTTGAGCTTGGTAATGGAGCTCGGGCGGCGGCGACCGAAGTCTTCGAAGGTGCTATGGTGGTAGAGACCGTCTTGGAAAAGCTCGATGACTTCCTTGTCGGTAACATCGACTACAATGGAACGCTTGTCAAAAAAGCGCCGCATGTACTTGCACAAAGTCTCGCCCTGTTCCTGCTTCACCATGGCCAGGGCCATGCGAGTACCCGAGTGTCCCATGGCGCACGCGAAGTTGCTGGTGAACTGCTCCTTGAGCTGGTCCCACTTGTCGATCGAGTACCTCTCGAGGGACTCGAGCCATGTAAGTGGAGCTTGGTCCAGGCAGAAAGGGAAGTAGAGGCACTTCGTGTCGTTGTTGCCACCAGTGTTCTCGATAGAGAGGGCGTAGCATCTGAGCCACTATACTGGATCTTGCTTCGCATCGTACTTGGTGATCCCAGAGGCTTGAATTTCTCTGAGAGCAACAGATTGCGAAGTCGAGCAAAGAAGGCGGGGAAGCCGTCGTTCTCGCCTGCCGTGGAGGATTTCTTGCGCCGAATTTCTTCGATTCTGCGGCGGGCATCGTAGCCGCCGCATGAGACACCGGTGACGTGGCTGTCTGCGTGGCCTCGGCCTCCGCGGTCGCCTCCGCCACCGGCTCTCCTTTCAGCCCCGTGTGAGGAGCTCCCGCCGCCGCTGCCTCCGCCGCCGGCGTCGCCATGAGCCACCACAAGGTGCACGCGCCGCCGCCGCCACCGGCCGCCGTGGACCGCCCCGAGAAGGTCCTCCGGCGGCAGATGCCCTAGTGCAGTTGGGGTTCTGCGGTAGCTCTCCTAAAGTACGGTTGTGTCCGTTGTCGGCTGGACTGCGCCTTGTGGCTTCATGGTCGGCTTTGCGAGTTCTAAGGGGAGGCACTTGAGTGACTCTATTGTCGACTCTCATGAAGTAGGTGTCCTCTGCAAGCTTGGTGATGACTTCTCCCGCGCGCATCCCCTGAGCCTAACGTGCTATCGTAGTGATAGACATGAGGCACTGTTCAGGGGTAGTATGCACCCGGCTTTCAACTTGGTTAAGCGCCTCTGTGAGGTTCCGTATGGGGAGGCTCTCAAAGAGACATCCACGTCGTTCGTTACGCTTCCTGTTACGCTCATGTCGGGCGTTCTTGTCGTCGCTTGTTTCGTCTACGGGTGCGTTGGCAGACAACTCGTCTGCCGAGATATCTTCAAGGAAACGGTCAGGCTGTGTCCCTGAAGGTCCCGGCGTCTCATTGGTAGTCATGAAGACTTTACGATCGGGAGAGCCGAGACTGGAGTCAGTAGTCGCCACCTCTGTTGGAGTGTGCTCCTCTGCTGGAGATAATGGTGTTCCCTCCTGGAAGGGGAGCGAGTCGAGGTAAGCGATGTAGCGTGAGTCCCCGTATGTAGGTCTGTAGGCTTGCGGTCTGGCCAGTAGACGAATCTCCCAGCGGGTATAGATGTTATAACCAGGCCGGTAGCTGGTCCTGACACTGGTTGCTAGGTCGTGGAGATTTCAGACTTAGGCTCGTCTGGGTCCGATCCGAAGTCGAACTCGTAGGAAGAGTCCGAGTAGTAGCCGGAGACGGGGTTGGAGTCCAAGGTGTAGTCGGAGACGATCTCCTTGCTGGCCCGGCGTGCAGTGGAGGCCGTATGGGAAGTGCTCGTGGAGTGGGGAGTCCGCACATGATGGCTTGATAGCCGGCTTGCATGCGATGGCCCACGGGAACGCCGAGTTCGAGTTGGAGTCGGATCCAAGCTCAAAGTCGGTGTGTTGGTTGTAGAGCGAAATTTCGCCGAATTTTCCGGCGAGTTTGCCCGTGACTACTTCAGGAAGCGTCACGAGCCCAGTGCTCGGGTTGGGGGTCATGGTGAGGCGGCGTTGGAAGGATCCGGCGCCGTCAGCAATGCACACCCAAGACCCGAAGACGAAGGTGTCGCCGCGGTTGAAAGCGGAGATTGGCTTGATGAAGACTGAAGCCGTCGAGTTCGCCATGAGATCTTCAGCGAGATCCCCTACCTGGCGTGCCAGCTGTCGGTGTTTTAGACCGGCAACCTACCAAGGGGAGTACCCGAGGTAGATGAATGTGGCCTCGCCGAGATCGGTAACTCGAAGGAAGAGACACGTGGCACACAATTTAGATAGGTTCGGGCCGCGAGGTGCGTAATACCCTACGTCCTGTATGTTGTGTGGCTCTGGATTGATTGGATGTGTTTACAAGATGATGCGTATGAGAGAGAGAGGGGTCCCTACCTCGCCTTATATAGCCCGAGAGGCAGGGTTACAAGTCAATTTGAGGAGAGAGTACTAGTCGGGTACGGCTAGGAGTTCTCTACATAGTACAGGACATGTATAGCTTCCTATCTGAGTACTTCTTCACTGTAATCCTTACGCCCCACGCCATCAGGTGCTATGAGGCACAAGCCAAGTATTCCCAGGGGCCCACCGAGTAGTCGGTCCTGGTACCTACCGAGGTAATGGGCCCATGGAGGTCCATACGACAGTGGGCTCGACACGCAGCACTCCGAATGGTTTCGGTGATTCTAGTGGCTGCAACCAGCCGCCATCACCACCAGACCCGACATCAGTGGCTACTCAAAACAAGATGCTGCCCCTGATCCTTCTACACATGCAACAGCAGCAGCAGCCCCATGAGAATCGGATTGATGCTCACGGTCAAGTAACCAAGTACAAGCACTTTATGGATATGAATCCCCCGCAGTTCACTATGACGGAAGAACCCCTGGATGCTGATGCCTGGATTCAGGCCATTGAAGCCATGTTCACGGTGTTTACCTTGCCATGTTCAGAAGGACGCAAGGCTAAATTCGCGGCATTGCAGCTTCGTGGTTCTGCTTTAATGTGGTGGGAACACTACAAATCCATGCAACAGCCTGAGTATGAAATCACTTGGGGAGAATTCAAAAAGGCTTTCAGAGACCATCACCTTCCTAAGGCACTTACCGATAGGAAAATGAGAGTTATTGGCTCTCAAGCAAGGGTCAGACACGGTGTACCAATACTCGTAGAAGTTTAATAACCTCTGCCAGTATGGAGGATATCATGTGGATACAGACAAGAAGAAGATGGAGCTTTTTTGCGAAGGTCTGAATAGTAAACTGGCTGAACGGCTGAACCTGGTAAAATTTGACAGCTACCCCATGCTAGTGAATAAAGCTATCTCCCAGGAAGATGCCATGAAGAGGGCCCAAGTCGAGAGGAAAAGAAAGGCTAACTCCATGCCCAATAATGCGCAGAGTTGCAAGACACGCATTATGCGGAAGACTTTCCCAGACTTCCAGCCGGCCTCACAGTCGGGAAGGTTAGTGGTTAAGTTGTCTTAGGATCGGACTCAAGAAAATCTTCACTTTCCCAACACTCAACAACCGACTCCCAAGCCTATTGTACCTAGTCCTAATGGTAGCAGTGAGTGTCGTTGTTTCAAGTGTGGTGAACCAGGACATTTCCCTAAGGCATGCCTGCAACCGTGCCAGACCAACAGGCAGCACCAGCTAACTCAACCTAATCAGAGACAAGTTTCCAAACCCATCAACAAGGGAAAGAAGAAGATTGCTCAAGCCAGGAAGGGCAGACTTGGTTTCACTTCGGTGGGTGATATTCCAGAAGGAGCACCAGTAATGATGGGCACATTCCCTATTCGAGGCAAACCTATCTGTGTGTTGTTTGATTCTGGCGTTACACATAGTTTCATGAATGGAAAGACGCTGAGCAAAGTAGGACTGAACTCCTGTAACACCAATGATGCATTTACGATTAAAATAGCAGGAGGGAACATCTCTTCTGAGTTGGTGACCAGGGGAGTACCCTGGGAATTAGGCAGCAAAACAATTGACACAGACCTTATCATTTTGGGATTAGAAGGCATGGATGTCATTCTAGGAATGGACTGGATGAACCGGTATAAGGTAGTACTGGATATTTCAGAGAGAATGATAGAGATCAACTTACCGATTGTTGGAGCCACGACTCTATACCTACCTTTCAAAGATGGTGTAAACACTTGTTCTTATGTGGCAATCACTTCTCAGCTGGAAGAAATTCCAGTGGTTCAAGAGTTTGTGGATGTTTTTCCCGATGAATTGTCGGGTATGCCACCCGACAAAGATGTCGAGTTTGTCATCGAACTTCAGCCTGGCACAACCCCTATCTTCCAAAGATCTTACTGCATGCCACCCAAGGAATTGGCAGAATTGAAGACCCAACTTCAAGAGTTGCTAGATAAGGGTTATATTCGCCCAAGTTCTTCACCTTGGGGTTGCCCAGCATTATTTGTGAAGAAGAAAGATGGTAGTTTGAGGTTATGTGTGGATTACCGACCTCTCAATGTGGTAACAATAAAGAATAAATATCCATTACCCCGCATCGATGTTCTTTTCGACCAGTTGGCTGGAGAGCAAAGTTTTCTCCAAGATTGATCTTTGGTCAGGGTACCATCAAATAAAGATCAGGCCATGTGATATTCCAAAAACAGCTTTCTCCACCTGATACGGTCTGTATGAGTATCTGGTAATGTCCTTTGGTCTTACCAATGCACCCGCTTATTTCATGTATCTCATGAACTCCGTATTCATGACGGCGCTGGACAAGTTTGTAGTGGTATTCATTGATGACATATTAATCTATTCCAAGAATGAAGAAGAACATGTAGAATTGGTTGGATAGTGTGAAATTTTTGGGGCACACTATTTCCAAGGATGGCATATCTGTGGATCCTAGCAAAGTACAAGAGGTTATGGATTGGAAACCACCCAAGACCGGACATCAAATCCGAAGTTTTCTGGGTTTAGCAGGCTATTATCGTCATTTCATCCGGATTTTTCCAGGATCGCTAAACCTATGACGGAACTATTAAAGAAGGGAGTCAAGTTTGTGTGGAGTGAAGATTGTGAAAAAGCTTTCCACACATTGAGGCAACATCTGACTACAGCTCCAGTGCTAGTGCAGCTGGATAGTTCTAAACTGTTTGAAGTCTTTTGTGATGCTCGGGCACTGGTCTCGGTTGTGTTCTTATGCAAGAAAATTGAGTCATTTCCTATGCCTCACGATCGCTTCGACCCCATGAAGTGAATTACCAGACCCACGATCTTGAGTTAGCAGCGGTTGTTCATGCTCTCAAGATTTGGAGGCATTATCTTATGGGAAGTCGTTGTAATATCTTCACCGACCACAAGAGTCTTAAGTATATCTTCACTCAATCAGAATTGAATATGAGGTAGAGAAGATGGTTGGAATTGATAAAAGACTATGATCTAGAAGTACACTATCATCCCGGAAAAGCCAAAGTTTGTTGCTGATGCACTTAGCTGTAAGGTTCACTGCAGCTGCTTAACCATGGAGTCGTATACTGAGACTTTGTGTGAAGACTTGAGGAAGCTCCGATTGGAAATTGCGGAGCAAGGAAATCTGAATGCTATCTCTGCAGAGTCCAATCTATATGATAGAATTGTGTTGGCTCAACTCAATGATGAAGGCGTCCAGCTAATAAAACAGAATTTAGCGGAAGAAGACCCCAAATATAGCTATTTCCATAAGGATTCAAAGGATGTGGCGTGGTTTGAGCAACGTCTTGTAGTTCCTGTTGATCCGGAACTCCGAAAGGAAATTTTCGATGAAGCTCAGCTTTCCAAATTCTCTATTCATCCTGGGAGCACCAAAATGTATCAAGATTTGAGGAAAAAACTTTTTGTGGTCAAACATGAAGGTAGACATAGCCAAATATGTGGCAGAGTGTGATATTTGTCATCGAGTCAAAGCCAGCCATTTGAAATCAGCCGGTGTACTTCAACTGTTGACTATACCTTTGTGGAAGTGGGATGACATAAGTATGGATTTCATTGTGGGTTTACCCCCGACCGCCAGAAGGAAGGACTCTATCTGGGTTATAGTGGACCGATTGACCAAGACTGCTCATTTCATCGCAGTGCACACCACTTCGTCCAAGATTATGTAGTACTCTATGTCGATCAAATTGTGTGCCTGCACGGGATTCCCAAGACCATTGTTTCTGATCGAGGTACTCAATTTGTATCTCGTTTCTGGGAACAATTGCATGAATCTTTGGGAACCAAATTGATTTGTAGTTCGAGTTATCATCCTCAGACTGATGGTCAGACCGAGCGAGTCAATCAAATTGTGGAAGACATGTTGAGAGCTAGCATCATGCATTTCGACAAGAGTTGGGACAAGTGTCTATCTTTGGCAGAATTCTCTTATAACAATAGTTATCAAGCTAGTTTGAAGATGGCACCATTTGAAGCTCTTTATGGACGAAGATGCCGAACTCCTTTGAATTGGTCAAAAGTCGGGGAGCGAATGCTCTTTGGCCCAGACTTAGTTAAAGACGCAGAAGAGAAGGTGGAAGTGATCAGAGAAAACTTGAAGTTAGCTCAAATGAGACAAAAGAGTTACCATGACAAAGGGACAGCACCCCGACACTATGAAGAGCGTGATTACGTATACCTCAAGGTTTCACCGACCAAAGGCGTACAAAGATTTGGCGTCAAAGGGAAATTAGCCCCACGTTATATTGGCTCATACGAGATCATCGAGGTATGTCGACCAGTCGCTTATCGCATCCGACTTCCGGATCTATTCTCGACTGTGCACAATGTGTTTCATGTGACACAATTGAAGAAAGGTGTGAAGGTACCTGAGACAGAGGTCATCATGGAAGCGAATGCTTGGATCGAGCCAGATTTTTCAGTGGTCGAGCATTCGTTGAGAGTGCTAGATCAAAAACAAAGAAAAACTACTCCCTCCGTCCCAAAATAAATGCAATTTTAGGACCAAGCACGCAAACTAATGTAAGAGTAAAATGACCAAATTACTCCTTGTCTTATATAAGAAATATCTAGACATGTGCTTGTTTTTTGTGTTGGAAGCTTCTAGAGTCTCTTGTCTTGTATAGTTGGTATGTCAAAGTTGCATTCTTTGTGGGACAAAATTTGAATCCTAGAATTGCATCTATTTTGGGACGGAGGGAGTAGGAGACATACCGTGAAGATGTACAAGATACAATGGAGTCACCATACTAAAGAAGAAGCTACTTGGGAGACCGAGCACTTCCTCAACACCAAGTATTCGGGTTTTCTTCAATCACAAAACAGTAAGAACCTTACCCTCTTTAATTTCCGAATCTCGGGACGAGATTCCTTTTAAGTGGGTAGGCTGTAACACCTCAGGTGTTTAATTACCTTGATTAGTGTTAATAACGCTCTTATTTAAGTCGAAACACCTTTGTGGTCAAAGCGTGGTCAAACACTAGCTATAACCCTAGTCAAACCCCTTGTCACTCCTTGTCATTCTAGAACTTTTGCCGCGTTCTCCAAATTTCACCTAAACACTTCACATTCTACCAAAATAAAAGTTGTCCAGTTTTTCGAGGAACACAACTTTCATGTTGGATGGCATTTCAAATTTTGAGTGGAGAAGGGTGAAAAACATGGTCAACTGCAGTTTTCACTATTCATCAGCGCTCTGCAAAACCCGAACTTTGCTTGGCGTTCCTGCTCAAACCGTCGAGAAAAAACATAGGATGGCCTCCTGCTCAAACCCCAACTTCGTATCTACCGTTTTTGTCGCACAGTTCAACTTTTTGGAGAAAATCGTGGTCAACAGAGGGTTGACCACTTGGAACACAGCACGACCGCGCTCTAGAGCGCCACTAGCGTGCCGGCGCTCTGCCTGGCGCCCCTGCGCCGTGCGCAGCGCGTTCCGCCGCCTCGGCGTCCGTGCGAGCCGGGTCCCACCGCCTCGAGGCACGAGCCGCCGGTCCCCTTCGCGCCTGTCACCTAGGAACACAAGCCCGTCGCCCGGGAGCGCGTGTCGCGCCGTACCACCACCGCGCGCCCAGCGGTCCGTCGTGTGTTCCCCTGCCGAGCGCGCCTGCCGAGCCGGCGCCGTACCGCAGCGTAAAGCAGGCGGTCCTTCGTCTAAGGCTTGAGGCCGTGTCGTTCGCCCTGCTATAAAAGCTGCAGCCATCCGTCCTCGCACGCATGCCGTCGACCTTGCCAGTGCGCGCCGCTGTGGAGCAGCCTCTTCCGGCCAACTCCGCCGCAGGCCGACACTCCCTGTAGCCACCCTAGACGCTGCTAGAGCCGCCCTTTGCCTTGCCCCGGCCGGGAGCTCTCCGGAGCAGAAGCTCCAGCGGCAGCCGCCGCCTGCCACCACCGCGCTCCACCTCCGGAGCCGCCCCGACCCCAACTTCGGCCACAAACCAGTCGTAGGTGAGCCCCTGAGCACTCCCCCGCCCTTTCCCGGCCGAGCCGAGCCTTCCCCTCGCCGGAACTGAGCTCCCTCCGCCGACCATGGCGCCAGGGACCCAATTGCAATCTAATTTTTCATCCTGAGGACCTGTCTGCGAAATTCGAGGGCCTGCTCGTAAAACTGTCTCTTCTAGATCTAGGTGAAGGTGCTGAATCTTGTAAAATTCGTAGAAAATCATAGAAAAAATAGAAAAATGCCAACTAAATTTTGTTGGATTTGTTGTGAAAAATCCTACACTTTTACAGAGCACTACCACGCTTTATCCTGATAGTATTTGCATGAAAAATAGAAATGTGAAAAACCTAGATCTGTTGTATCTCTAAATCTACAAGTCCTCTGTAGCTTAATTTTGGATATGTTGTGTGTTTTGCCATGCCTAGCTCCTGTACAAAAAATTGCACAAAGTTATGTTGTAAATGTTTTTATATAAATTGTTTTGTATTTATGCAGATTCTGTCCAGATGATTTTTGTAGCTAAAAATAATTATATTTTTCTGCCCAACTTTTTATTCTGTCTTTTTATGCTAACATGCACCTCTGGTGAATTAATCACAAATTGATATTGTCAGAAATATTTATTCTTAAAATATGCCTAATTTTCTTTGTAAATGCATAACTCAAGATCTATAGTAGTTCTAGGTGTATATGTTGTATTCCTAGCTTAGGTTTGGACCAAAGATCTTGTGTGAGAAAGTTGGAATCATTTTGATATGTATTTAGTTTTGTATGCATTTACCTTGCTTTAAATGGCTAGCTTTTGTTGATTTTGGTATATTTAATTTCGTAGCTTTCCTAAGCATGCATGTGTGTGCAGTGACTTTGTATAGGTTTGTAATGCTTCATAACACATTCCACTGAATCTTATTAATTTATTTTATGAATATAAGCAATAGAGGTCATTAAAGCTTAATCTTAAATAAAATGAGAAAATCATCGACTACACATCTAAAGGCCCTATGTATGTGATGCAAATCATTTTAAAATGAGAAAGATCAACCTCTTGTTGTTTGTAAAAGCTAAATTATTTTATTTACATAAAATATCTATCAAAAAGAATAAATAATAAAGCACCACAGGAAATTAATTTAATAGAAAGGTTATACCAAATGTGTGTTTGTTAAGGTGAATATGGCCAACCATGCTCTTCATGGTTGTCATATGTTGTTTGTAATTAATTAAATTGGAAACCATCAATTAAGTCTTGCATTGCATCCTCATGTAGATCCTTCCGACGGTAGCTGTACGCGTGTGCCTGAAGGAGGAGACGGAGGAGTTGACGGAGACATGCACCACGTCGTTGTAGAGCAAGACATAGACCAAAGTCCAGAAGGGCCCAAGGCCAACCTTGCCACTGAAGGCAAGCCCCGGATCATTAACCCTGTTTTTGAAATTTATGCAATGATCGTTGCTATGATTGTGCATTTACGTTTCAGGAGTTGAATGAAACCCTAGATGCATGATCCCTAGGTACCTATGTTCTTTTACTAGTGTGCTAGGTCGATAGCTGCTATGCTATAGGACCCGGTAGAAGTCGAGTGATGTTCGTCACTCGCGAGAATAGGTTCTTATGTTGGAATCATAAGATCGTGATAAATGGATTGCTCATGTGGTAAGAGCATGGGATTTGGGCTCCGGTCCAGTGGCTTTCGTGGGCTAAGCTTTTGAACGTACTAAACACTTGTCGGGAATGGGACCGGTAAGCCTAGTACCCGATTGACGCGGCAAGGGAACCTTTCCCTACTACCCCTGGGGCACAGAGATGTGTCCCCTTGCTTGCAACAGTGTGGTACCTGCGTGAGTTTGGACGTTCGTGTGTGGGCGAGCCAGTAAGCATTGTACCAAGGAATGTAGGTTCCGATCCCGAGCCGAAGATCGACGGGAACCGCCTGGTTGGTGTATACCCCGTTTCGTTTTTGTTGGACCTTCTTGGGTATTCATTCTTCCGTGTGTTTAGGTCCACCTTGCAAGGTTATAAACCAATCGATTGTCGGCCTCTCACCGTTATCTGAGACTGCTTAATCAACTGGCCATGATATCCCTTAATGATGGAACTTGGGAAGTTTACTGCTTGAATTAATTGTTTGTACAATTCTTGATTGAATTAGTTGGCACACTTAGAAATGTTAATCAACTAGAATTTGTGCTAAAATATTGAAAGTAAGGACGTACTCCTTATTGCTTTTCAGCAAAAGAATTCCACTGGCCAAAAGCCTCTCATGTCTAGAGTTTGGTGATGTAGTTATCACCTGACGGTTAAGTCTTGCTGAGTACTAGTATACTCAGCCTTGCTTTAAAACTGTTGCGCATGTGTTGTTTGACCTGGTGAGATTCCACCCGGCTGGGGGCTGGAATGGGCGGATGATGACAAGTGATGGCATCACAGACGGCCTCCTGTGATGTTTTCCGTCGCGCTAGTTTATTAATTCCGCTATTTCAAACTCTAAATTTTTAGTTATTGTCATGAACAATGATTTGTAATATTTAAACCCCCCTTCAGGGCAGAATTGTGTTAATTGGTGTAGTGTACTCTGGACTCACCTTCGCGTGAGTTTTAATGCATATTGTCGATCCTTTGTTGCTATCCAAGTGATTTATCGGTCGTTAACCCGGCAACTAATGACAAGCTGATACTTTATTATTGCGTAATGACAAAAGTGGATTGGTTTAGGCAATAGTACGGTATTTCCTTGGGTGGGTTGTCACATTTCCCGCATACGCGACGTGTCCTCTTATTGGAATATTAGATAGATTTCATGGTAGAAAATCTGTATTGGAGAACATAGTTTCTTATGATTGAGTCTTCGACATATAGACTCTATGGGTAGAGTCTGGCTTGGGAGTGCCCTAATAACATCTATGCATACAATTTATAAATATTTGTGAGTACCAATTACAAAATTCTCACAATACAATACATGGAGGATCAATAATTTAAAATCAATTCTCCATCAATAAAATGAATATATTTTCATTTATAATGTCGTTTGCAAAAGAATGCAGGCTTGCAATTATGTTAATTTTCTACTTCATGTTCATCTTAAAATTTTGCTTAAAAATAATTCTCGCAGCAAGACACGAGGTATCACTATTAAACAAAAGTTATCCTCGTGTCATAATGTCCGATATGATCAAAAGTTCTCTCAAATTCCGCAACAACACGCGCAGAATCACCTTGTTATTACATGGTTTTACTGCCAAGTCCTGGCGTTCCCATTTACCCCGTGTCTCAGCCAGCGGATGGTTCGTGTAAGCTTCCCAAAAATAACAAAAAAAAATCAGTTTATCTTTACAGAAAAGGCGGTAACAAATAGAGCTCTATATATAGCGAGAGGGCATGGCAAGCAAACGAAGGCCACCTCCCAATTGCCAAATAAAGGCACATTTCTTGCCTCCTCTTTCACTGTCCTAGGAGGAGGAAGGGGAAGAGAAGGAAGCCGCGCCAAATCTATCTGGTTTGATCAATAGCCTCTGGTTAACGATATGCCCATGCTGTTCTGTTTCTTGGATTTGTGATGAAATCTTGGTCTCCTTTTTTTTCTAGTGTTCTTTCTTGTCTTTTGAAAATGATTCCGAGCTGCATGTGCTAGACAATGGCCGATTGACAAATTAAAAATGCTAAGCAAGCCATAGGGAAAGAAGTTCATGTGAATTCTACATGATGCGAATTAAACTTTCTCTGAATTTGAAGGAACTAGGGGGACCTGCCCCTTTATTTGAAGCGGGACGGGGCACCTCTAGCCAGCCTTTACATTGCGGACGGCCAAGATGCCACGCGGCGGCAAGCCCGCGGCTTCGTCGAAGCCGAACCCCTTCGACTCCGACTCCGACTCGGAGTCCCAGCCGGCGAGGAAGCCGTCGGGGGCGTACCAGGCCCCCGCCGACGCCAAGAAGCGTTACAAGGACGGATTCCGCGACGCCGGCGGGCTGGAGAACCAGTCGGTGCAGGAGCTCGAGCACTACGCCGCGTACAAGGCCGAGGAGACCACCGACGCGCTCGCCGGCTGCCTCCGCATCGCCGAGGACATCAAGAAGGACGCCTCCGACACGCTCATCACCCTGCACAAGCAGGGGGAGCAGATCAGCCGCACGCACGAGAAGGCCGTCGAGATCGACCAGGACCTCACCAAGAGCGAGTCCCTTCTCGGGAGCCTTGGAGGGTTCTTCTCCAAGCCATGGAAGCCCAAGAAAACGAGGCAGATAAAGGGACCTGCCATGGTGTCTCGAGGTAACGATCCTGCACTGACAGTGCCCAACAAAATCGTGAATGCGTGTGTGGATTCTCACTGCTCCTGGCAACTTATTGGAAATGGAATGATGGATCAGATGACTCCTTCAAGAAGAAGGCGAGCCGCATGGAGCAGAGGGACAAGCTGGGGCTGAGCCCCCGTGGCAAGGACACCAATCGCCATTACGGCGAGGCCAACAGCGCCATGGACAAAGTTCAGGTTCGTCAGCGCTAGCTCTGCACGCAGATGCGTCGCCAATAGAAAACGAAATCGATTCTGACCGGCAGCCATGTTTAATTTGTGAGTCCGGCAGATCGAGAAGCAGAAGCAGGACGACGCCCTCGATGACCTCAGCGGCGTGCTAGGCCAGCTCAAGGGCATGGCCGTCGACATGGGCTCCGAACTTGACAGGTGAGCTCGTCGCGTGCTTGAGTCGTCGAACGTAAAGTAGATCAGGATTGTGTGATCCATCGAGGATCTTGTGATGACCAACATTTTTTTCAGGCAAAACGAAGCGCTGGATCATCTGCAGGATGACGTGGAGGAGCTCAACTCGAGGGTGAAGGGAGCCAACCAACGTGCGCGCAAGCTGGCCGCCAAGTAGGCCGCATCAAACAGCGTAGCAGGGGAGCCTTTGCATTCTTGGACTAGCTTTGCAGCACGACAACAAAAAAAAACTCACCGGATACAGGTTGTGGCAAATGATTAACCGGGTTTGATCTGCTTGTAATGTGTATTGCTCTCCATTATATAGAGAGCAGACTTTTTGTTGAGAAAAAAATATTTTTCTTGTTGATCAAATTAAAGTTTGTGTTCGTATATACAAACAATATCAAAGAGAAACTGCATGATGTCAGGAACACAATGGGATAATGAACTACAACATCCGGGACATCATAAGTAAATATCGATGAAATTCTAAAATACATTTTAAGCTATTAATTTATTGTATAGTACCATGAAATTAGACACAATGTACTAGTATGTTTTCGAATATTTAAATTCAATGCATCATATGTAATTCATAAAAAAACTTTAAACATAGGTCTTTGTAGACATTTCTAGGTCCTAAGGATGCAAAAATACCACATGCCAAAATGAGAAGATAGTATATGTCAAGGGTGAGACCTGGACAGATCCGCTAGGGGGTTACCCAAGCGGTTGTAGGTTGACTAATGGGAGGATCGGAACCTAAGAGCGTAGGTGGTAGTTCTTGGATCGAACTCGGAACTCGGCGAGAATGGCAAGGACACGGTGGGTTTTAGACTGGTTCAGGCCTCAAGAGAGTAAAACCCTACGTCCAGTGTGGTGGAATTATGCGTGAATGGGGCAGTCCCCTCGAATGGAGCTCTAGGCCGCCTTACATGGCCAACGGGCTAGGGTTGTCATTCGAGGTTGGTGGACCCTCATCGGGGTCGGTTACAGATTAGGAAGGTCTCCTTCTGTGATTACAGAGAGGATCCCACGATCCTCGGACCTACTGGCGGCGCCACCACCGCGATCTAGGGAGGAGCTTGCGCCACAAGCCCGGCAGGTCTTCCGGAGTCTGGATAAGGTCGTCCGAGGTCTTCCAAGGTCACCGGGATCGTGGATAAGGTCTCTGGGCCCACTTGCAGGTCGGCAGGGCTTCTGATAGGTCGGGTCCACTTGACAGGGACCTCTGGGACCCTGGTCGGTGGGGACCCATGGGTACCCATGTCTCTCAAGCCCCAATCGACGTGTAGGCGAAGCGGCGGAGGCGAAGTCACGTCAATACGAAGTGCAGACGTGGATCCGGTGAGGTCGCGTAGGGTGCACGGGGATCAAAAAATAAAATCCTCCTAAGCGCGTACGAAGGCGAACATCAAGCTTCTAGAGAGTAGGTCCAGGGGGCTTGAAGTGAAGACAAGGCGCTGTCGTTGCCTGAATAATTGCCGACCAGATCGGAATCAAGTAAAGCCAACACACATTCAAGGAAGGTCTAAACGCTAACCAAAGGGAGGTCAAGCGGAGATGTGACGGAAGCGTGCTTCCGGTAGGTCGAGGCGACGTTGAGAAAAGAGGGTGCCGCATAGACGCACTCGTGAGTAGCCCCCGAGCAGTAAGGTGACCTAGAAGGTCGGGTTGATGCTCGAAGAATAAGTCCGCGACCGACAGCCTTCTGCTTAGGAAACAGATGCTCTTCTCTTGGAAATAGACAAAGCAACGAGAATCTCCACACAGGAACACTGGGTAACCAAGCTTGTTGTCGCCTAGCGACCCACGGGCGCACTGTGCCGGCACAGAACCTGCCCCGCGTAGAGATGCCACCACCACGGCTAAAGGACAAGGACTGAAAAGGTGTCATCAAGCCTGCTGCAGACGTGCTAGTGCTTCCGATAGCAGACAAAGACCTTGTGCTCCACATGCAAACAGTGTCCTAATAAGGTTACCACGCCATCTGTGAAGTGAATGGTGACCGATGCTGAGCTCCATTACTATAAATAGGCGGCCTGGACCCGTGGCTGGACAAATCCAGTGAGAACACCATGGCAACACCGCTTGATAATATAGTCACACCATGGCTTTGTGTGCGTCCGCCCGAGCATAGAGCTAGGATGTCATCCCTTGGAGCTAGAAGAATGCTTGCGAAGTTAGGAGAACTCCACCAACCTTTGTACTCGCGCCCAACGAAGAATCCAGGTGCAGCATGGGGCAATACATGCCTTGATGGACCTTGTGAGCAGGGGCCTAATATGGTGTTGGAAGGCACTGTGCTGCACTGGGATAGGCCTAAGGCCATGCTATGGACTGCGGCGTCACGGCAGCAGAGTTTCGAGGTGACACTGGCCCGATTTGGGATCTTGTGAGAGCACCCTAGCCAAAGTTGGGACTCCACAGGAAACCTTTTGGGGCTAGAGTACAGGTGGTTGTGTGGCGGCCACGACCTCGTCGACGGTGGAGGGCTCCAAAGAGGCCCTGAAGCTAGAAGAAAGCTTGCGACGCGCTTCATCAATCTAGGTTGCGCCGCTTGCACCATGTTTGTATCTTGTAACATGTTTGTATCTTGTAACTTGGCCTTAGGCCAAGGTCTTTTGTAGCTTTCGAAGCTTTTATGCACAAGTACTGTGTAGCAACTAATGCGTGTCGAATGCTGTGATTGAGCGCCCGAGACAGCAATGGCGTGGCCAAGGTCTCGGTATTGCTGTGGTGGTACTCCGACCTTAGGACGGCCATAACATCTGACGTGGGGGTCCGTGTCGACCTGGATCAACACGGCCTCTACGCAGTGGCGCAGCGCAGGGATGTCAACCCTGGGATGTGTAGGTCGGGATCGACCTGGTAGGCTACGAGGCCTCAGCGAAGCCCTATAAGTAGGACCATGAAGGTCGTCAATAGGCAGTAGAGCCATTAAGCATGGGGCCGTTGATATGGAGGCCGCTGTAGGTCGTAGCGACCTAGTAGGCATGTAGGCAACCGGGCCTAAGGGGTGTAAGACAAACATATTTGAGAGGAGGTCGAGACGACCTTAGGGGCTGCTGGAGCCTGGGCGACCTAGAACAGGTCGTTTATAGGTCGCTGGCGACCTTGAATGCTAAGTCAAGGTTTTTGATGTTGGGGGGCTTAAAGTGAGGCATAGCGAGTCCACGTCAGCCGAAACGTCGCTTGAAGGCCGGTGGACACAGATTCCCACACGGAACTAGCTGTTACTACCAAGTAGCCGTTAGGTCGGAATGAGTCGTTGGGCAATAGATCCGTTGAGGGCGCCAGACCATTGGGTCACCGTGATTCGCACCGGGTAGACCTCAAGGCGTGGCCGCCCGTTGCGACGCTGGGGCCCGATTATATAAGGTCGATTCGCGGCCCAGGGGCCTCCACTTGCTTCCATTTCCACTCAGAGCTAGGGTTCCGCCGCCGTGCAGTGCCCAAAGAAAGCAACAGCGCCACCAAGCTTAGGTCTGTCGCCTCCGAGCTTAGGTCTGTCGCCGCCGTGCCCGCGCATGCGAACCAAGTCGCTCGTGACCTTTAGAACCAAGTGCATCGACTTTGAGGAGGGCAAGATGGAGAAGGCTCGCATCCCGGATCCAAGCACCGCCTGGGAGGCGTCTCACAGTGATGGAGGAGCAGATCCAGTCGCTGGCGGACCGGGGGCTGCTGAGGCCCAATTCGCAGGTCTGTTGGAGGCCGATGGCAAGAGAAGAGTTCCCGACGGAGGGGACCGGCGAGACCGTCGTCTTCCTCGCGCACATCGAGTGCGGGTTTGGCGTCCAGGCGGGCGACTTCCTGCGTGGGCTCCTCCACTTCTACCGCATCGAGCTGGTGCACCTGGCGCCGAACTCGATCACCATCATCTCCACCTTCGTCCACCTCTGCGAGGCCTACCTCGGCATCGTGCCCCATTTCCATCTATGGTGACACTTCTTCGAGCTGAAGAAGACGGGCAAGGGCCTGGTCGTCGGCAGCGTCAGCTTCATGTTACGTCGGAACATGAAGTCGTAGTACATCGACGTGACACTCCCCGACAACACCACTGGTTGGAAGCAGGGGTGGTTCTACCTCGACAACCCTGTGCCGGCGCTCAAGGAGAGGATGGGGCAGACGCTGGTCCCGTACCCAGATGGACCAACCAGCTGGTGTCACGGGACACCGAGGAGCTCAAGCCCTTGCTAGATGACTTGGAGCGTCTCAAGGCTGAGGGGCTGACCGGCACCGTGGTGGCCATCAGCTTCTGCCGCCGCCTCATCCAACCTCTCTAGGACCGGGCCCATCCGGCCTTCGAGTACTGGGGGCAATCCGAACCCACTCTGGTCGCACAACACAAGGTCTCCAAGGTGGAGATGATGGCTCACGCGAAGAACATCGTCGGCGGGCGGATCTGCAACATGGAGTGCCCCAAGGCACTGGGGGTGTACAACCCCTCCGACCCGGTATGTCGTCGACCTTGATGTCTATTCGAGTAAGGTCTGTGCAAGTTTACATCTTTGGTCTTGAATCTGATGAAATTGCTGCATCTTGTGTTTTCAGCACCGCGAGGGCATCTATTGGTGTCCGGCACCACTGCGCGACGAGGACCAGCGCAGTTACAAGGTCCGCGACGCTGCAGACGTGCAAGCAGCGCCGGCACCTCCCATCGATGAGTACGTCTCCGACTCGACGGTGGGGAGAGACAACGAGGCTCCCACCACATCTCGTAGGGCGCCATCCAAGGTCGCTGCGTCATGGTGTATGCGGTAGACGGCGGGGAAGATATCCGCCTCCCAGGCTGCAACCCAGGGCACGGAGGCGAAGAAGAGGAAGAGGAAGCGGACCAGGTCCGCATTGTCGGCGGACACAACCACGATCAGTTTCGACGTCAGGACCATCGACGTTGATGATGGAGAGGGCAATGTCGACTCGCCGAAGGCAACTGCGGCTCTATCTGCGGAGACACCCCGCAGGGCGGCATCACCGGGAAAGCAGGCGGTGGAGACGCCCCGCCAAGGGTCGAAGACGCAAGAGCACCCTACGTCGCCTAAGCCCTGCAAGCCCGGCCTCTGGTCGGGAACCAATGTAAGTCGAGAGACCCGCTTACAGCTTTGCTTCGCGTCCCGGCTCTCATGTTGTTGTTGACCCAGGTCTTTTCATATGAGCAGAGCTCCCCGACGATGTTGGAGTGTGGCAAGAACGCCTTGGAACAGGAGGCGTTTGGGAGCAAGATGCAAGGGACGCCGGTGGTGGAGTCGCCGGCAGCCTCAGCGACTGACATGACGAGCGCGGCCGGCGGGGCTGGGACGACGGCGGCGTCCGAGGCGGACAAGGCCGGAACCAGTGTGCCTCCCGCTTGTGACAACCCGCCCAGGAAAAATATTGTACTACCGCCTAAACCAATCCACTTTGGTCATTAAGCAGTAATAAGGTATCATCATGTCGTTAGTCGCCGGGTTAACGCCCGGTAAATCACTTAGATAGCAACAAGGATCGACATATATGCATTAAAACTCACACGAAGGCGAGTCCAGAGATACAACATAATTAACATCCGAAATTTACCCGGAAGGGTTTAATTATTACAAACTGAAGTTTTTGTCATAGCAACGTAGTTCAGAGTTTTTCGAAACAGCGGAAATTAACTAAGCGGGAAGCGAGAACACCACGCGAGGCCAGCCATGATGCCTTCGGTCGTCCTCTTCCACCCACTCCAGCTCCCAGCCGGGCGGTATCTCTTCGGGCCACACTTCACCGAAACCATTACCTGGACCAACATTTGATAGCAAGGCTGAGTATACTAATACTCAGCAAGACTTACCGTCGGTGATAACTACTTCACCAACTCTAGACATAAAAGGCTTTTGGCCACTGGGTTTCTTTTGCTGAAAAGTAACAAAGAGTATGTCCTTATTTTCAAGATTTTAGCACAAGTTCTAGTGGGATTATTCTTTACTAAATTAGCCATCTAATACAGACAAGGTTGTCCCATACAATTAATCAAGCATAAGAGTTATCAACTTCCATCATTAGGGATGTAACACCCTAAAATTTCATCATTAAAATAATGTAAGCAACAAGGTGTTTTAGATTTTATTTTCTAAGGATTAAATAAATTATCAGATAAATTTGGCCTTTAAAATATTTAAATATCATTTTAATAATTTAGAAGCAATAAGTGCCTGTGCATCATAATTTGAATGCATGAGTTTTGGTTGTGGTGTGGTTTTAAAAGTCTTAAAATAGTTGTGAAAAAGTCTTAAAAATATTGGTGAAAAAGTTGGAAAATTTTGTGAAAAGGATTTGATTTAAAAAAGTTTGAAGAAGATTTGAAAAGGATTTGAAAGAAAAAAGAAGAAAAGAAAAGAAACCAAACCTATCTAACCTTCCCGCGAGCCCAGCCCACTTTTCCTTCCTTCCTTCCCCGGCCCGCTCCCTTCCGGCCCAACAGGCCCACCAAGCACCAGCGCCCGCTCCCCTCCCTCTCCCTCACGTGGTCACCGACAGGTGGGGCCCGCATGTCTGCCCTTTCCCCTACCTCCAGCCCCCCCCCCCCCCCCACATCTCCTCTGTTTCCTATCAGGGTGCCGCCGCCGGCCCTCCCCGCACCTCCCGCCTCTTCCTCCCTTCAATCCTCCCCATCAAGGCTCAGTAAAACTCTCCATTCACTTCCCCTCCATTAATTCCGTCCCTCACTCCTCAATCAAGCCGTTTTCCCCCTCTTGAAGGCAGTAAAGCCGCCGGCCACCGCCATGGCCATCAATGGCCAATTGGCCCGGTCACCGCTCCCTTTCCCTACCTTGGCCTATAAAGCACGAGCACAAGTCCTTGCGCGCCCTTTTCCCCTTACCCGTGCTTCCCTGCGTCTCCCTCCCTCGCACTAGCGCCGCCGCCGAGGTGAAGTGCTCCGCCGCCGTTGTCTTCCTAGCATCGTCGGTCCCGACCTCACTCTCCTTCCTCTCCCTTGCACTCACAGGACCCCTAGGATGCCGTCCCCGCCCTCGAAGGCACGCAGTCGAGGCCGCAACTACCTCCCCGGCGAGCGCCCGTGATCCCATCCGCCCACCTTCATCGCACGTCGTCTACACCGCCCCACCGCCGTCATCGAGCAGCTGGTGAGCTTCGCACTGTCCTTCTCTTGCTCCCGGTCCAATCCGTGTCGCAAACGGTGCCCCGTAGCCTCGAGCCGCCTTCTCCGGTGATGCCCCGGCGAGCTCCGCCGCCAGGCGCCGCCGCCCACCGCCTTGTGTCGTCTCCTCTCCCCATCTATACCCTATATAAGGGCGGTCACAAACCCCTCTTCACCCCGCGCCGCTTCCCCGCTCTTCCCCGCACGCGCGGCCGCCGCCTCCGCCCGAGACCGGAGCTCACCGCCCGCCGCCGGAGCCGCCACCCCGATCTCCTCCTACGGCGCCTATCCCTCCTCTTCCTCTCCATGCATTTGCCTTCGAATTTGGCGCACTATTGGCGGGGAGATCTTTCAAGAGGAGGAGCATGAACATGGAGACGATGAAGATGGTGGTGCAGTGCCCCCGGCTGAACATGTACCCACTACTTCGACTACGATGATGGATGGACCCTCTACTACACCTACGACGACAAATCAAGAACGAGGAGAAGCTGATGTTGAGGGGGAGGTAGCATCGAGGCGAGAACCTCACCGGAGAGTACAGGTGGATCACCCAGCTTCGAGGATCATCGGCGACATGAATGAACGCACTACACGGTCAAGGGTTCGAAACAACTCCCATTTCGCTCATGCTGCATTTGTTGCTACTTTTGAGCCCAAAGACATTGGACACGCACTATCTGATCATAATTGGGTTAATTCGATGCATGAGGAGTTGGAGAACTTTGAGAGGAATCAGGTTTGGGAGTTGGTTGACCCTCCCCCAGGGTGTAAGCCGATTGGTACAAAGTGGGTGTGGAAAAACAAAGAGAGAGAGAAAGGTGAGGTTGTGAGGAACAAGTCGAGGCTTGTTGCTCAAGGGTTCAGTCAGAAGGAGGGGATTGACTACAAGGAGACCTTTGCTCCCGTAGCCCGTTTGGAGGTGATTAGGATCCTTCTAGCCTTTTCCATGGCTAAAGGGTTCAAGTTGCACCAAATGGATGTGAAGAGTGCTTTTCCGAACGGTGTGTTGGAGGAAGAAGTGTATGTGAGGCAACCTCGGGGTTTGAGAGTGAGAAGTACCCCCACCGGGTGTACAAGTTGAGGAAGGCGGCGTATGGGTTGAAACGGGCGCCTAGAGCTTGGTATGGTAGGTTGAGGGGGTTCTTGTTTGAGAGAGGTTTTGAGATGGGGAAGGTCGATCGGACCTTGTTTTTGCCGAGGGCGGGCGAGAGATATCCCGATTGTGCGGGTGTACGTGGATGATATTGTCTTTGATGGCTCGTCTAACTCTCTTGTTGCAAGGTTTGCAGAGGATATGAGCAGGGAATTTGAGATGAGCATGATGGGTGAGTTGCAGTTCTTCCTTGGGCTACAAATCAAACAATCAAAGGAAGGAACATTTGTGCACCAGGCTAAGTACACCAAGGACATTGTGCGGAAGTTCAAGATGGAGGATTCCAAGGCTATGATGACGCCGATGAGTACGACTACGGCTCTTGATGCGGACGAGGAAGGTGAACACGTGGACTAGAAGGAGTACCGGAGCATGATCGGGTCACTCCTTTACTTGACGGCGACGAGGCCGGACATCCAGTTCTCGGTATGTCTGTACGCTCGTTTTCAAGCGTCTCCGAGGACATCGCATCGGCAAGCGGTGAAGCGAATTTTCAGGTACTTGCATCACACTCCCGACTTTGGCCTTTGGTACTCCGCGTCCTCTTCCTTGGCGCTTCATGGTTTTTCAGACGCGGATTTTGCCGGGTGTCGGTTGGATAGGAAGTCCACTTCTGGGACTTGCCAGTTTTTGGGTTCTTCTTTGGTGTCTTGGTCTTCCCGCAAACAGTCGAGTGTTGCTCAATCCACTACCGAGGCCGAGTATGTTGCCGCTGCTAGTTGTTGCTCTCAGCTCCTTTGGATTTCATACACCCTGAGTGACTTTGGTGAGGAGTATACCCATGTTCCACTTCAATGTGATAGCACCAGTGCCATAAGCGTTGTAAAGAACCCAGTGCTCCATTCCAAAACTAAGCACATAGAAGTGAGGTATCATTTTCTGAGAGACAACGTAGAGAAAGGAAAGATAGCTTTGATCCATGTACCCACACATGACCAACTAGCCGATATTTTCACCAAACCCCTAGATCAAGCATCTTTCCCTCGTTTGCGGGGGGGAACTTGGTGTGTGTTTGATTTCTTGAGATTGGGTGTGTGGGAGCTCCTTTGTAGCATATGTATAGTTTCCTTTGTGCATTTTTTTTTGCATTTGGCATGGCATATGTAACATGATGTATAGGCATCCTTGTATCTTAGATTGCACGCATTTTGTATCATATGCATTGGATAGGAAAAGCTTCTCCTATATACATTGTTCACCATGGGATGCTATATATGTTTTTGTGAGCTTGTTTTGTATGCTATGGTTAGTTTGGCTTAGATCTTGATAATCTTGATGAATGATCCATGGTTGATGGCTATATTTTTTGAAAAATGTCACATATATGCTCTCTCATGTGTAAACACCTTTATATGATCTCGACATGTTTTTGTGGTTTTGCTATGCTTAATTTGTGGTTGGATAGCAAGTTTATTGATCATATGGGGCCTAAGGCTCATTTGCCATCATGAATGTTTAGCCTTCTTGTTTCATCTTGTGGAGGGGCATAAGTTCCTTTTTGTCGCAAAGACATTTCATGTACCATTCATACATCTGAAAATTAAATGAAAAATGCTTGGAAAATATGCTCCCATGTCATATGTGCTGAAATTATTTTGCTTTGGGTGCTAAACCGTTGCATGATGCCTACCAATGAGAAGTCTCATACATAGAAGTAGGCACATGGCTCGGTGGCTTTGACATGACATGAGGTGCTTGTGGGTGTTTGTGATGGTCTTATGATTAGAATGGCTGTCCTAGCATGAAGTTTGTGTGGCTTTGCCATTTTGATATGTTTTGCTCATGTTTAGGTTTTTGCTTGTGAGAGAGTAGCTTTTCGCAAAATTACTCAAATCCTTTTTAGCCTTGTCCAATGGTTGTGAATCTTGGTGATCTCGTAGTAATTACGAACCTGTAGAGTATCTAACTTGCTCATTTGGACTTGTGTAGCTCCTTGTGATGAATTTTGTATATTTGAGAAGCTATATGTTGGAAGTTTTCGCATTTTGCCTTGATTCATGCATTGTCAACAAGGGGGAGAAGTTTGTGCATGCTTTGGGCACCTGGGAGTGTTTGGAAGGTGTTCCAATTGGTTCGGGCAAATTTTGAGCATTTTGGTGCAGGGCCAGTCACATGGGGGCGGTCTAACCGCCTCCAGGCGGTCAGATGAGTGGTAGGCGGTCTAACCGCCTGGGGCAAGCGGTCTAACCGCCCTGGGAAGAGTGAGCAAGTTTTTGCTCTTTGTTGCATTCCCGTGTTGCATTGCTGCATTTGTTCAGGGGGGTGTGCTTTGGCTCAGGGGGAGCTTGCATATGTGCAGGAGGAGCTCTTTGTGGTGTTCGAGCTTAGATTTGATGGGTTGTGCTCTTTGCTTGAGCTTTGCTTTGTCTCGTATGTGTCGAGCCGTTGCCCTTGTCTAAGGGGTCCGAGACTTGTCTTCCTCAAGTGATCTTGCTCTTCGCCTTTCTTTGGCTTCCGATCGCTTGTTAAGGTTTCTTCTTATTTGTTTCTTTTCTTTTTCCTTTTCTCTTGTGTTACTTCTTGTGGGTGTTGTCAATGCACTCATCAAGGGGGAGATTGAGGACCATGTGTGGTTCGAGGACCGGTGGATGGTCGCTTCCTTGTGTGATGAGTGATTGACAACGTTGTGTGGACTGATTCTTGGCTAAGTATTGCAGGTGCAGGTTGCGGCTTGACTCGTGTTGGTGCAGGTGAAGAACAAGCACGAAAGGTCATTGTCGGTGAGGCCTCCGGGTGTGGAGAAGACAAGTAGGCTTCGTTTGAGAGACCGGTGGCCGGTGGGGGTCAAGTGCGGGCCGCATGGTGGCATGAACAAGCAAGATGAAGTCGTGGACGGTTTCTTGGTAGAGCCTCAAAACCAAGGTCGAGCCGGGACTACGTGGGAGCCGAGTCATGAGTGGAGATTGGCGGAGGCTACACCGAGTTCGCGGGGTTTGCAGTGGTTCACCAGAAAACCACTGGGTTACTCGGTTGAGCCACAAAACCGAGGCCGAAGACTCGACGAGGGGCTATGGCCACCCAGGCCGGTTTAACCGCCCAGGAGGGGCGGTCAGACCGCCTGGGGCCGGTCAGATTGCCTAGGCCGGTCTAACTGCCTAGGGGGGGTATGACCACCCTGGCCGCCGGCGCCGAGATGCTTCGAAGCGGAGGACATGCGTCGAGATCGCAAGGCTTGCGTCGAGGCTAAGCAGGTTGCTGTCGCCGGGCATCCGTCCGATGAAGAAATTCCGAAGACTTCCAAATCCGCCCTCGAGGGGCTTGTATCCCTAGTTATTAGGTGAGGGTAGTTTAGTCTTTTGGGTGCCTCCATATATACTCTTGAGTGGATGGATGGCAGCCAACTCTTGGAACCCTAGCTCATTTTGTTTTTCCTTCTCCTTTTTCCCTAGTTTTTCATACGACTAGCTTGAGAGCTTCATGTGAGATCTAGAGAGAGGGATGAATGTTTGGGTGGCAAGCTAGACCTTGTATGAACCTTTCATGGTATGTATAGATGGTTCGGCGTTGTTCCTCAAGGTGGTTTTCCCGTCCTTCTTTGTGTTGATTTTCGGAGCTCTTTGTTGGCGGTGTTTTGAGAATGATTTCTTGGGGTTTTGGTGGGTGTCACGTATGAGGTTCTTGTGCCTCTTTGGCTGGTGACTTTGCCCCCAAATCCCTCTTGAATCGGACTCGATTTGGTGATTTTTCGAGTTGGGCGAGTTCTTGACCTAGAGAGGCGATTTCGTCGATTCCTCTTGATTGTGAGCGTTTTGGGTCGATTCCTTTGAGGTAGAGGTTGCCCAGGAGGTAACCTTGACTAATCCCGAAGTTTCGCCGCAATCCGTGGATTGATTCGGGAGATCGGGTGCGGGGAAGTTAGGGTTTGACCCGCGGGCCGTTTTTTCCGGAAGAGGCGGTCTAACCGCCCGGGGGGCGGTCTAACCGCCCCGGGTGTTTCCGGTGTCGAAGTTTTGTTTCGCCAGATTTTCCTCTGTGAGTTTGTTCGCCTTGATCAGAGGAGCGTCTGGGTGAAATTTCGGGTCGTTCTCGTGCCGTTTGCTAGGTGTTCTTGGTTGGAGTTCGCTGCTGAGTACAGGAGGTTAGACCGCCCCTGGTAGCCGGTCTAACCGCCCCTAGGCCCCTGGGTGGAGTTTTGGTTTTTTCCAAGATTTTCTGGTAGCTCGCATGGCCTTGACCAGAGATCTTTGTTGGTGAAACCGTGGTGCATTTTGTTGCTCGGAAGAGGTGTTTCGGAGGATTTCTTGGTTACCAGGTGGTGGCGGTCTAACTACCCCCTATACCCGGTCTAACCGCCCCCTCTGGACAGCCGGCTTTCGAGGTGTTTCCGCTGTCGTGGGTGCGTGTGTGTTGAGGTTTCTGGTAGAGTTTGTACCTAGGACCAGTAGCACTCCAGTGGCTACGTAGTGTTGGCAAACGGAAGGTAGAAGTGTGGAGCGTGTGATTTTGGGGGTCCGATCGAGCGGGTTCATCTTGTCGGAGTTTCAATCTCCTTCGAGAAGAATTTTTATCGGCTCCCATTCACCCCCCCCCCCTCTCTGGTCACCTAATCGGTCCTTCAGCATGGAGTTGGCACACCTCGCGGGTGCATCTCCGACCTGAAGACTCGAGGGTCTGCAGCCAGCAAAACCAGAATAACTGGCCTAGCTCGAGAAGATTGTAGAACCGAAAAGAATCCTTGACAAGAGAACTTACCGAGGTCGCGGGGAGGATGAGCTCATCAAAGGCGCAGCATGCCCAGGTCATCCCACGCTCCAAGGTGTGGCGCGTCACGGCCTCCTCGTCGCCCTCAAAGTCGGCGTCAAGGCCAGAGGCAGCCGCCCACAAAGCGCATGCGAGCTCAAGTGTCTGAGCCTCGCCGCCCACTACAACTTGTGACAGGGACACCCCTGTCTCCTCGGCCTCCTAGATCTCCGAAATGGTGACCCTGGTCATCATCTCGGGGATAGCCGACTCTTGCGCAATAGTGGCTAGCTCGTCAAACATGAGAGTCTCGACGCCCTCGGCTTCAGCGGCAACACGACGGGGCGACGATGTTCCTTCTCCTCTGACAACAACTTTCGTCACGCTGGGCTCCGCGACGGGAATTGAAGCTCCGGTAGTCTCCACCGACAGGGGAGGCGGCGCCTCATGAACATCATTCATCTGCGATGGTACGAACGCATCTTCTGTCGGCTCCACGTGAGCCGCGGGCACTGCGAGGGTCGCATCCTCTGCGTCTGTTGCAGCGGCCGAGGCAAAGCCTCCGGCGCACTTGTACTCCTGCAGCGCCTTTGAGACTGACGCGATTGTCTCCATGATCGTCGGCTCGTTGGACGTCCGCTTCGCCATCGCCTCGTACTCCTTCTCCTGAAGTTGGCATGCTTCGAGGTCAATCACCCTGACACCAGGGAAGTCGATGTACCAGTACGTCTCCAGATCCATCATCTTCTCGACTGTGAGGGAAACTCGGGCCAAAGAGGACTCCGCCACCTCCGCAGTCCGGAGAGGACCTTGAACTCCCACTACCGGAAAGGGCACCAGCACTTCCACAGCAGGGAGAAGACCCGCTGTCACCGGTACCTAGGCCGGCTCGAACGCCGGGGCCATCGCGGCATCGCGACTTACCGACTGTGGGGGAGGCGTTGGGCCTTCGTCCAAGACCGTCACCACGCCCTCGACGCTCAGGCCAGCCGTGGACGGCGCTTCCAGGGCCACCTAAGTGACAGTCGCTTCCGTGACCGCCTCACCCTCCTCGACGACGGTGGCGGGGGCTGGAAGAGTGTTGACGGTGAAAATCCGTCAACCTAGCCATGAGTTTACCTTCGGTGTTGGCATAAGTTTTATACCTTATCCATTGGTACTAACCCCCGTGGTATAACAAGTTCACATGTGCATGTCGGTTTTGGAGTTTAGTGTTTATGCGGGGTTTTAGCGTTGACAAGAAGACTTTCGGGATAAGTTCATCAAGCACCTTATGACAAGACCTTGAAGCCCCGTACAAGTCATGCAATGAAGCAAACTTAACTCCAAGAAGCCAGGGACTTGATCCGAGAAGACGACAAACTCCGAGGACCTGACCAGAAAAGTGTTGAATCTTGCAAGACAAGGAGTTATGCCCAATTCGGAGAGAAACTGATGACATGGACCTACATGCAGAAGGGGGAAACATCCAGGAAGCAAGGGAACCGACGTAGAGCAAAGGAGGCCTCGGGGGCCGGGCCTCGGATGAGCCCGTGCCGGCCGGCCTGTGCCGGTCGGCCCGACCCCATTCCAGGGCCCGTTTGCCCCCTCCTTTGCCCTAGCCGCCAATCGGGCTATTTATAGCCCCTTGACCGAGAGCCACGCAGAATCTAATTCGTCATCGGCTGCCGAGGAGCAGAGAAGAGAGGGACACCATCTCGGAGAGGTGAGGGTCGAGCTAGTTTACTAGGGTTTCCCTAGCCGACGTGGGAACCTTGCATGGAAGACCACGTCGGAGTTCCCGAGCTAGAAGCAAGATCAAGGAAGGATCCCGGTGGTGATCTTGTGTATGTATCATTGTCATAGTTGAATTATCAAGTTGAATATATTCTTAGCGATCAAGTGTTTCCTCGAAGATTTCGTTTTTCGATCGGTTTGCTTATTCTAGATCTATTTGCGCGATAGATCACATAGGGTGTTCTTGTAGCCGCGGTGGCTAGAGGTACACGCCGGATCTTCCGAAAGAATCTCGACTTGTCTTTTGACTCACCCTAAGCTCCCCACATGAGTAGGGACACGTTGTGACAGAACGGGGCTTCCGAAAGGCGGATGTTTTCGGATTTGGACGGGAAACCACGGTTTAAAGAGGCTTCTAATAAGATTCGATTTGCTACTTCTTCTCTTGCTTGGAACTTCAACAAAAGGCTTATCCCAATCTCTCTAGATCGGTTTATCTACCCGATCTTACTTTGTTATCTCCGGTCTTTAGTAGATTAGATTAGTTTCGTGTCTTTTACTTAGATGCATTAGGGTTTCACTTTTACCGAAGATTGGAGTTACTTGGCTTTACTAGATTAACTCTTGCGTCATACATTTGTTCCACGGATTCGATACCTTGGGTTCACCACTCGAGGGAAGAAGGGTCCCTTGACTACGACGGGAGACTTGTCCGCTTGCAAGTCATAAACGAAATTTGATACAACTATTAACCGTCAACATGCCCCTTTTTCTGGCGCCGTTGCCGGGGAACAAGTGATCAAGATTTGATTTTTTATTACCTTTTTGTGATTTTCAGTTTTCTTTTAGTTTTTCTTTTTTGCATCTACTAAACTTTGATCATCCTCAAAATACATCTAATCTAGTTTGTCTAACCCTAGTTTTCATAGATTTATTTTTACTTTCTAGTTTTTGCATACTTTGTTTATTGCTAACCCTAACCGGAGATGGTTGGCTACCTCTCCAAGAAACCCAAACTTTTTTGTGGATGATCCGAGAAAACTTTACGAGTGCAAAGGAGACGTGCAACACAAGCTAAAGGGTTGGAAACCCTTGATTCAAAAGCCGAAGTTGAAGGACCGCCGGAATCTCCAAGGGAATCACCACCTCCAAGTCCAAAGGAAGATCAACCTAAACCAACATCGTTGATCTACCCATCATAAACCTTCAAGACGCCGGAAGGCCGTTCAAGATCAAGGTCTCAACTATCTGCATGATGGTTGCGGGAGCTTTGGAGCGTTTCAATGAATACATACGAGCCGGATTCCTTGAGTGGCAAATCGGTTTACTTAAGAGGAGGATGGAGAAGATGGAGATAGAGAAAGAAGCTCAACACCTAAAGGCTGCCAAGGAAAGATCCACATGCGAGGATTGAAGTGTTCGTCGTGATGAAGATGCTAGAGACGCAATTGGGACAACTTGCCGGGCGCCCGATGGGTAACAAAGAAGAATATCCGAGACAACTCCAAGGTCCCAAGACGGCGAAGGCTACTCAAACTCATTTGGGAGAGAAGGAGGATCACACTAAGGAGACCATGAAGATCACAACTGAAGGACCGGAGTTCGAGATGCAGAGCCACTACATGAAGGAAGTTGTTGCATCCGTCAAGACCAAAAGACAAAGCCAGCCTGTGAAGACCCAAAAAAATTGACTAAGCCGAAGAAGAAGCCTGTGCCCAAGATGGTGCGGAAGTGGGTACCCAAGATTGCAACGCTCGCAAAGAGCGTTGATCCGAAGTAATCAAGTGAAGAAGTCTAGCTATAGACTATTAACGAAGCGCTAGGCGGGAGGCAACCCGTTTCGTCGAGTCAAGAATAAGCTACCGGGAGGACAACCCGATTCCAGGTTTTTCGAGTCTTTTTAATAATTTAGTTTTGAGTTTTATTACGCAAAGACATTAGACTTAGAAGTGGTTGAACAATATTAGAGACATAATTCTTGATTGAATGTTTTGCTTTATCATAAACCCTTTGCTTGAACCCTCCTATGTGCTTGTTTGTTCTTTTCTTTTCGAGAAACCACAACCAAATAATTTCAGAACCAAAATCAACCTTTCACCCTCATTATGGTGCTGAGGTTGACTTATTTTTCATGCTAAAACCACACGAGTAGAGCCACGACTTATATCTAGGTGTTAATAAAAATTCAGCACGTGGTAGAACTCGCGTGAACCTAGAAATCAAAACTTTTGGTTGATTTAAAAATCTATATCCTTTGTTTCTATAGGATTAGAATTTTTCTAAGCCTCATCTAATTTTGTTTTATTCAAAATCTTCCTTATTTGGCCAAAATTAGAACCTAAACCTATGCCCCCATGATCAAGCCGGGAAAAGTTTGCTCTCAACCGATGAAGGCAAACTATACCGGTGAGACCGAAATCAACGTAGTCGGAAAATATTTTCGACTTACATTTGTTTTTAATGGTTTAAAAACTTCTCTAAATTTATGCTTGAGCTCTTGTATGGCTCTAAAAAATATTTTAAATTTCGAATTAGAGGAGTGCTTAACCTTAAACATACCTAAATGGAGGCAATCTAGTTTGAATTAATCATGCATGCACCATAGGATACCCTTTCATCAACTTTCACCAAGTCCACATGCAAAGGACAAGCATGGTTGGCAGCAAGCATGAACTTTGCAGGAATTTCATGGTGGCATGTGAAGCAAGTGGAGCAAGGGAGCATGGACATGACTCAAAGTGTAACATACCGTAAATTTGATTGTTTTCCCATGTGTGAATTTTCGCAAAAATTTAAAACTTCTTGTTTGAACTCGCGTGCTACCAAATTTTATCCCAATTTGCTAGCCTCTCATCTCAAACTCCGTATAAAATTAAAACATATAAAAATTATTTTAATTTTATGGTATAAATGTGAGTTGGAATTTTCTTGGTTTTTATTTCGGAGTTTTCAATTGGTGTGAGGTTTGAATTCGAAAGAGATTCGAATTCAAACTTAGTTTGAAAATACTTTGGATAAAACCAAATCTAAATAAAAGACTAACCTATCTAAACCAACCCCGAGCTAACACTAGCCAAATAGCTTGGCTTGATCTCGCTAATATCTTTCTCAACTCTATCCGCTAATCTCTATACCCGCTACCTTTTTCCGAGCCTCCCGAAGTGCTCGGAATTCACTAAGTGAGTTATACAATATTTTCCGACTTCTCGAAATTAATCCTTTGCAATCGGTTCGATCACGAGAGAATATGCTAATTCATATGGAATAAATATCTCGGGAGCTCCTTTTGAATTATGTCAATATTTTCCGGCCCATCAAATTAATGTCGACTATTTAGTTTGATTCCGGAAAATTAGTCTAATTCTTTTGTTCCACTTTTACGAAATAAATTATTACCAATTTATTTCGCGGGCTTAATTTGTTCGGCCCAAATCACCGGGCTCATCTCAAAGCCCATCTATCTAACCCTAACTCCTTCCCTTAAATATCCATCCCACTCTCTCACCCTCTCTCATCTCTACCCTGCCCTCTCCTACACCGCCGCCACAGCGCATTGCTCTCGGCTTGCTCTGCTACTTTGATCTTCCACCCCAAGATTAAGCCACTGCTCCCTTCTCCGTCAAGGCAACAAGCTGCAAAGCACCTCACGCAAACACCACCTTCCTGTTCTCTTCTCCGTTGACCCCATCTGCTCCAAATTGTCAGAGCCAATCACGATCTCCAAAAAAATTGCTATCAAATGCTTGCAACCCCTTTCCTTCACCACGCACCCAGCAGCCGCCGCTTGCCCCATCTCGATTCCCCAGCACATCCACCCAAGCTGCTAGAGAGGGAACTAGAAAGAGGAGGAGAAGATGAGAGCAGAGGAATCGAGCTCGCCACGCCGAGCGTCCCGTCGCTGCCGCCGTCGTGGACAACGACACCGCTGCGTCGCCGCTCGTCTTGAAGCTGAGGCATGACCGTCGGGCACCACGACGCCGCGCCAAGCGTTACCGGGAACAACGACGCCGAGCTCCGAACACCGCGCCGGGAACGCCTTCGTCACGTTGTCGGCGTTGAAGCACCGTTGGGTGCTGCGCGTCCTCGCTGCCTGGATGCTCCACGACGTCGCCGCTGCATCCTCAGCCCCGGGAACGACGACGCCACGCCCAAGCCGAACCACGACACCGAGCTGGCCTGCTCTGCACCACATCACCACGGCCACGAACCCTTCCTGCCCCACGGTGACCTTCCACGAGCCCGATGGTGAGACGACCGACCTAGCCGCCTCTTTTTCCCCAGCAGCTTGCCTGACGCAGGCCTTCGTGCTGTGCTACTTGTTTCTGATGCCCCTCGAACACCAGTGACCATGGATGGCTTGGCCATGGTAGGAACCAGGCACGCCCTCAACGTGTTCGATGTTTTGTGTGTGAGCCACAACCCCGGGATGGCATGCGGGGGTGCAAGCCGTGGCATGCCCATGACTCGTTCGATGTCTTGTACCTAAGCCTTGAGCATAGCGTATTTGCTTTCCCCGTCCCGGTCGTGCGCCACCGACCATGTCGTTGATATGCGCAACCCGGCCTTCGTGCCGCACCCCCCTTTTTCCGAGAGCTCACCGCCTTGCTGCCGTCTCCCTCGTCGCGCCACCGTTGTCCTGTCATCGTCGTCCAGCGTCACGTCGTGCCTAGTGCGCCGGGCCGCGCTACGCTCCTACGCGCGCGCATGCGTCCACGTCCAGCGCCCCTAGCGCAAGGACAGGCGCTGCGCGAGGCCGAAGCCGCCGGCCGCCGCCGTGTCGCCTCGCGACGTGCCGAGAGTGCCACCACGCCACGTCGCGCCGCGCCGGCCAAAGAGGTCGTCCCCAGGGCCATGGCTGCGCTAGTGAAGTCGTCGGGTCCTAGTAGACACTAGCATCCGCTCGCGCTAGCACCGGAACCGCCTTCGTCGCCGGACGCCGAGCACCGTTGCCGCCGGGTGTGCACCGAGACAGACATGGATAGCAAGGGTATGCCATGCATCCTAGAAAATCCCAAGGACCTCCACCGGACTTCTCCAGTGCGAGTCCGCGGAGGTAGTGGGCCGACCGGCCTGTGTTAACCCATCTCGACCTCTTTTCGTTTTAACCAGTGAACTCTGGATTTTTGTTCAGGGGTAACACATGGACTTGATTTGTTTGGCCCAATGGGCTAAGTTCGGTGGACCCAATTCCGGCCCACCATCCGTGACGATGACGTCACGATGATGTCATGCTGATGTCATTCCTATTTTTTAAATTAAAAATCCGTTTCTCTTTTATAAATAAATCGGGAAATTAATTTATAAAACCTTTTATCTTTGAAAATTCTTATCTAATTATCCGAGACTCCGAAAATTATGAAACCACTTGCGTTGGTTTCATAATTTTGAGACGCTCACTGCTACCCTATCCTTACCCGCTCTTGCCCTTGAACCGAGCCCCTTTTCGCCCCGCGTTCTTGGAGTAGAATTCGTGGCCGCTGCCCGCCACTGTGCTAATGTGGGTTTGGGACGCCGGAGCCCCGCAACTAACCATTGGCGTGCCGCGGACAGGAATCCTACCCCATTATCTCATCGCCTACCTTTTCTACACCTTTGCCTTCCCTCTTTGCTGCTTCATGCATATCCACTCTCGCTCTACTTGGCTTCATGCTGTGAAGCATGTACCATGTCGTATGCTTGAAGCCGGGATGTCGCCCGTGATGGATGGCCGTGACGTGAGCAGAGGCCACTGCTTCACGAACGGCAACCCCGAGTTGCAACCTAGCTTCCTTGCCATGGACGATGCCGCATCATCAGTATAAGCCTCGTAGCGCTCTTAAGCACACCTTACCTCATCGCCACCGATGCTGGTCACAAGTTGACCCTTTCATCCCCTCTGAGCTGTCGCCGCATATGTTGGCATGATAATGCCTTTTCTAGTTATCTTTGCTTCGCTCTGCTTTCATCACCCTTCGCGCTACCGCTTTGATCATCCAAGAGCTCAAACCTAGCAAGTACTTGATCTCGGCCTCTCCGCTTTCCCCTTGCGGTGCTTGATTACCTAAGATCTTAGCCGTAAGACCCAAAAGCTAACTTTGAACTAACTCTTGATCCTACCCCGCTTACTAGTGTATAAAACTAGTTGCTTAAACTACTTTTGTTTTAAAACCAAATGCTTTATATTCATTAATTAAACCAAAGTCTTGCTTGCATTTACTCCGGGAGTTTATTTGGATCTTCTAAATTGGTTCTTATTGATGTTTTTGCATTAGATGAATGCTCGTTATTTATTTCCACATCGCATCTCGTGTAGGCTTGTGTTCTTGTTGAAGACCCGAGCCGCGACGTTCGAGGAGACGCGACTACCCCGACTTTGCTCGAGAGGATGCTCAACCTCTACTACTCTACGACGACTACCGCGCGTTGGTGTCATGTCACTCCCAACCATGTAGAACCCATGCATGCTATTAGTCGCTAGTGCTATATTTATGTTACTTGTTTTGATGGATTGCATAGCCATTTGATTAGCCTTGCCTTGTTATTTGACATATCCCGATTCCTTGACTTACCTACCTCGGGGCTAGCTACGGACCCCTAGCTAGTCCCATGTACTTACTATCCATACTTTTGTTGCTTGATTATGGATGGTTCTGCGGGTTTGGACCGAGATGTGGGAGATCTCGGTGTGTTCTAGCGTGAGTTCGGGTATGTTCTTCCTTGTCGTGTTACCGGCGGGAGCGAGCCATTTGGTTACTTGAGAACGCCTACCTCGGGGAGATGTGATCCGGCCTCTCGCCCGAGCGGCGTGTCGGACGAGATGGAGATGGTGACTGCTCGCTCTCGGCCCTTAAGGACCGATCGTCAGCTGACCTTGCTTCAGTGGGCTTTTACCGTACAAACCGCCCGCCTTGTATTGGGCGGGGGTGCGGGGTGAGACTCGTAGTGGATAGCACCCCTCCTGTAGGCGGATCGGTGTGATCGTGTCGGGAGACCGGCTCTTTCCTCCTTAGAAGACTTCGCCCCGGCGAGGCCGGGGAAGGGTTCCACAGCTTCGAGTGACCCCTCGGCGGCGCATGAGCTCTACGGCGGGGGGGCTGCGCCAGACTCGGAGACGCAGGAGGGTACTATCCACTTACTTGGACTCCAGCCGTATGGTAGGGTTTGGGACGGCGGCCACCGTTTCGGCTCTACTCGGGCGGGTACAGTTGTACAACCTCTGCAGAGTGTTAAACCTATAGCTATAGTCCGTGTCCACTGGTTATGGACAGTCCTCTGATCTCTCACCTGGCTAGACTCTTTTCTTGTGCTTCTTCTCTCCCCCGAGTGAGTGAGCCCGCCTGAGGCCGTTGAGATGTGGGGATAGGAGCAGGTGGGCCCCACATCGCAGATGAGAGTTGGGAGCTGGATCGTGGTTGTGATTCAGTGCTTTGGTGTGGACATCCTTGTTGAGGGGTGCGGACCCCGGAGGTGTGGACCTCAGAGGTGTGGACCTCGAGGGTGTGGACCTCCCGGAGGTGTGGACCACGCTCGCTTATTCTCGCATACCTTGATTGTTGCTACCGCGTTGCCGCATGCATAACTTTATACGGCCCAATATAGGTTTTATCCATGCATACTAGATTCAACCACCGCTTTTGCTCTTTGTTGGGAAGCTGACATGACCTACCCGCTTATCGGGTAGATGCTGGCATTTCAGACTCGGTGACCGTCTACGACTACAACTTCTGTGACGAAGGTGTGAAGACTAGAGCTGGTCCTATGCTCGAGTTTGCCTGTGGAGCTAGAGACGCTTCGCTTATGTAGATCCGCTGCGTAGGTGTTTTACCTTTCTTGATTCGATCCGTTGGACTTGTACCCGCTTGTGCCGAAAAGTTGTACTCTAATGTTGTAATAATAATATTATGTAATTCTTCTTTTATTCCCGTGTTGTATGGATTTGTACCACTTGAGACAGGGATTGCACGTGATAGCCTATTCCGGGACTATCACGGAGGTGCAGAGAGTCGGGTTTCCGTTCGCGGAAATTCGGGTCGTTTCAGGTGGTATCAGAGCCGTACTTGACCGTAGGACGAGCCCTAGCAACGGCCGATAGATTAGGATAGCCCGAATATCCTTGATTGAGTATATACCCCTTGACTTCTATATAAACCCCTTGAAATCTACTATATCTCCTTGAGTTCTCACTAACTGACTCACTAACAACCCCTCTACACGATTGGTGGCCTAAGGGGAACAACCGATGTCACATGCTTGCAACTGCGAGGAAAGACGTCCGATACAAGGGAAAGACAACTACGACAGTGACAACTATGAAGATGGAGTATGGGGACGAGATGAAGCTGAATCTACAGGACTCAATTGGATTATCCCTGCTGACTCATCAGTGTCATGTTACGTCAACCCGGTTGTCTCTACTTTGGAACTAAATACACCGGGGAATGATTAGATTGCCCCGTGATACATGAAGTCTGCATACAGATGAATCTACAACAGACAGGCTGCACCCTTCCACCTTTTGCTCGGAACAGAACTTGGATAACCCAAGATGCCCAACTCCGAGGACAATGAGGAGTTAAGACTTTAAATTTTAGTGTGCCAACATACATAAATTGGATGCACTATATGGAACTAGCACACATAAGCTTGGATGCAGGAGCCGAAGATCCCTGATATGCCTGTAGCTCAGCAGTTGAATGAAGACCCAAAGGCGTGAAGCTATACGGATAGCTGAGTCATGAAGGGTTAAGATATCAAAATGAGTTGTAGCTACGTGAGGCGACCAATGGATTGGATAGACAAGATAGCACCAACTTACAAGCAAGCATCACACATACTCGGAGTAACAGCTGGATAATTGACCCCGTGGACTTTCTCCTCGGTAAGCAGTATGAAACTTGGATGCTCTGCCAAGGTTGACGACTGGAATAAGATGAATGAATGAGGAACAAGGGGCATGGATACAAGAATAAATATAGAGTACCCCTTTCTTCCAAGGACAAAGCCATGAGAGCCAGCATGAGGAAAAGTTCCACCAACTTACTTCGGAAGGATCTGTGCCGAAACACCAAATGGCATGCGTTCTTTGAAGTGTGGTATCACTAACATTAGGAAAGTCCCTCAAGTGCCCACGATACACTAGGATGCTTACGCCGGTGTAACCTCGAAGGTCTTAGGAGTCAGCCTCGAGGTACACATTTGTTTTGGTGCATTGCTTGAGTGATTGGGTCTTTTTGGTCTTATGGTTGTTATGCCTCTTCATGTTTGTGTGAAATTGTAGTGAGTGCTTATGCTTGCTAGATCTTTAGATGACTCTTTTAGAGGCCTTAGCTTCCCATCCTACCCGATTGAGTTATCAGTATGGAGAGTGACGAGCTCAAGCCAACATCACAAGGTCATGCTCCAGAAACAGAAGAAGATTTCTTGCAACCTCAAAGAAACTGCACCAGGACTTTGGATGAGATACCCTATGAACATTGGATTCCTGTTCGTAAATCAGAAAATGAGTACCTCAAGAATTTGCAACCTTTGAAGCTCGGAACTGCAAGTACCGTTACGGGAGGCATACATTGGTTAAGATCAATTGAGTACCCTAGATGTCGGCAACACATTTTGGATGGTTTCGGTCGGAACTCAATTATCGGATAAAGATGTAGTACTCCATATGGAACACCGGGAATCTTATTCGAGTACTTTAGCTTTCGTGAAGTACCTTATGAATGGCCCGCCTTGGAATTTGCTAATGCAATACGTAGTTGCCAATAAGGCTCTTCTCCTAACCGCGAATTGACCCGTATGGAGACTTGAAAGAACATGGTAGCCTCATATCTTGGTAATAAATCCATTGATGAGAGCAACCAACATATCAGAAGACAACCCAAGTTATCGAGGGAGTGGATATAAGCGCATCGAACTCTCCACAGATGGATCATCACACATGTTTTATGGAACCGCACCCCCGACCATGTGTTCGAAAGTAATGAATCCGTGCATAAGGGATCAACCCTAAGTAGGCGTACCTTGCCCCGGAAGGCATTGTTGAGGTTTTGGATTTGATTCGAATGACTAAACTCAAAGGATATAAGATTTGCACTACACGAGCAAGTCATCCTAGAGTCATTCTTACCGGATTAATCCCTCTTACGCCTCTAGGTAGTTGACTTGTAATTACCGAGGAAGCGATAAATGACTACGCACCACAAGATGTGCTTTTGGAATACGATACTTGAAGGGTAACTAAAGGAGTCACGAGGTTGATAATTGGAGTAAGATGTGAAGATCAGTCGATCCAACTTTTAGAATAGACAAGTAACGAAGAAACTCTACGGGACACTACCTTTTGGATCGTTGGAAAGGAGAATTTCTCCAACAACTACTGGACTCAAGTGATCAGTTAGACCTCGCAGTGGAACCTACCACCCTATTGGAAAAGAATTAATAAGAGGTTGAGAGCAAAAGTGAGGAAAATTGCTCACCTAAATGGGTGACATTATTTGGAATTGTTAAATAAGCATGGCAAGCCATGAAGCTATGACTATTTCCAGGATACCTAAACTGAGTATACCATCATGAGGAGTCAAAGGAATGGTAAAGGATCATGGTCTACACTAAAGTTTCCCAAGTGAACCGATCCTTCTTCAAGTTATGACAACTACGAATGTTATGAGGAATTAATTAAGCTTTGATGGTATTCCTAAGGGATGGCATCAACCATGTATCCTGAGTTTGTTAAACATGCATCAGTAAAATAGATGTGACTTCGTCGAGAAGGTCCATCTGAAGAAGTTGGAATCAAAAGGACTAGTGTGAGATTTCGGATGGATAGAGCCACTCACATAGTCGAGGGTGCTGCAGACGACCCCTCTTAACATGGACTATCATGAATGGGAAGTAACCATTCATAGAGTTCATGACCTCGGGCATGTCAAATATCGCTAGCACCCTAACGAGAACAGTAGCGGATGTGCTGAGCCAACAAATGGATTACAACATAAGGGACATACGAAGTTGGTAAGGATTACTGGACCCTCAAAGAGGAAGGAAGTTATGTTCACCCAGGTTCTGCTAGATGCTGAGAGTGCACGCCATAAGAAGTGCAACAAGCATTAATACTTTGGAAAACTAGGATATGTACATATGGATCAAGAGGTAACATTATACATCTTCAACATATCCGGATGGATATGGCTTCAAGAAGATTCATTGGATCAACTAGGAAAACCAAGAGAATGTACGACTCCCTCATATGGAAGGAAGTGGGAGAATCATGCCTATTTGGATTTAAAGTACTTAACGAATGTCATGATAGGATGATCAATCTTGTAGGCAATGATTTTGGAATAAGTTAATTGATACGAAGAATGTGACCTCAAATGCGAGGATTGGAATAATATGAGAATGTCGCAATCTACTAAGCCTAGGTGACACGGCTAGATGAGATGAACTAAGATAAGGGGAATCTAGCCCGTAGTTAGAATTTCTCACGTATTTGAACCGGATAATAATCTTGGCATATATATGGATGATATTCCGAGAGCCTTATGGAAGCTATCGACGAGAGGACATATAATACCACTCGACATTGGAGGCCCCCGTCGGGAAACCAGATAAGTTGAGACTAAGTACTCGTGGAACCTTGGAATAAACACATTGTCAAGTCATCAACATTGGGAAGCTGAACATAAAGAGGAAACAGAAGGCATACCAAAGTGAAGGCCCTCACCACACCGGGTTTGAGCTTAAATCTCGAGGACGAGATTCTCGTGAGGGGGTAGAATGTAACATACCAGAAATTTGATTGTTTTCCCATGTGTGAATTTTCGCAAAAATTTAAAACTTTTTGTTTGAACTCGCGTGCTACCAAATTTTATCCCAATTTGCTAGCCTCTCATCTCAAACTCCGTATAAAATTAAAACATATAAAAATTATTTTAATTTTATGGTATAAATGTGAGTTGGAATTTTCTTGGTTTTTATTTCGGAGTTTTCAATTGGTGTGAGGTTTGAATTCGAAAGAGATTCGAATTCAAACTTAGTTTGAAAATGCTTTGGATAAAACCAAATCTAAATAAAAGACTAACCTATCTAAACCAACCCCGAGCTAACACTAGCCAAATAGCTTGGCTTGATCTGCTAATATCTTTCTCAACTCTATCTGCTAATCTCTATACCCGCTACCTTTTTCCGAGCCTCCCGAAGTGCTCTGGAATTCACTAAGTGAGTTATACAATATTTTCCGACTTCTCAAAATTAATCCTTTGCAATCGGTTCGATCACGAGAGAATATGCTAATTCATATGGAATAAATATCTCGGGAGCTCCTTTTGAATTATGTCAATATTTTCCGGCCCATCAAATTAATGTCGGACTATTTAGTTTGATTCTGGAAAATTAGTCTAATTCTTTTGTTCCACTTCTACGAAATAAATTATTACCAATTTATTTTGCGGGCTTAATTTGTTCGGCCCAAATCACCGGCTCATCTCAAAGCCCATCTATCTAACCCTAACTCCTTCCCTTAAATATCCATCCCACTCTCTCACCCTCTCTCATCTCTACCCCCGCCCTCTCCTACACCGCCGCCGCAAGACTTGGCTCTCGGCTTGCCGTGTCGCTTTGATCTTCCACCCCAAGATTAAGCCACCGCTCCCTTCTCCGTCAAGGCAACAAGCTGCAAAGCCCCTCACGCAAACACCACCTTCCTGTTCTCTTCTCCGTTGACCCCATCTACTCCAAATTGTCAAAGCCAATCACGATCTCCAAAAAAATTGCTATCAAATGCTTGCAACCCCTTTCCTTCACCACGCACCCAGCAGCCGCCGCTTGCCCCATCTCGATTCCCCAGCACATCCACCCAAGCTGCTAGAGAGGGAACTAGAAAGAGGAGGAGAAGATGAGAGCAGAGGAATCGAGCTCGCCACGCCGAGCGTCCCGTCGCTGCCGCCGTCGTGGACAACGACACCGCTGTGTCGCCGCTCGTCTTGAAGCTGAGGCATGACCGTCGGGCACCACGACGCCGCGCCAAGCGTTACCGGGAACAATGACGCCGAGCTCCGAACACCGCGCCGGGAACGCCTTCGCCACGTTGTCGGTGTTGAAGCACCGATGGGTGCTGCGCGTCCTCGCTGCCTGGATGCTCCACGACGTCGCCGCCGCATCCTCGACCGGGAACGACGACGCCGCGCCCAAGCCGAACCACGACACCGAGCCGGCTCGCTCGCACCCTCATCGCCACGGCCACGAACCTTTCCCCGCCCCCACGGTGACCTTCCACGAGCCCGATGGTGAGACGACCGACCTAGTCGCCTCTTTTTCCCCGGCCAGCTTGCCCGTGACGCCGACCTTCGTGCTGTGCTACTTGTTTTCGATGCCCCTCGAACACCAAGTGACCATGGATGGCTTGGCCATGGTAGGAACCGAGCACGCCCTCAGCGTGTTCGATGTTTTGTGTGTGTGCCACAACCCTGGGATGGCATGCCGGGGGTGCAAGCCGTGGCGTGCCCATGACCTGTTCGATGTCTTGTACCTAAGCCTTGAGCATAGCGTATTTGCTTTCCTGTCCCGGTCGTGCGCCACCGACCATGTCGTTGATATGCACAACCTGGCCTTCGTGCCGCACCCCTTTTTTTCCAGGAGCTCACCGCCTTGCTGCCGTCTCCCTCGTCGCGCCACCGTTGTCCTGTCATCGTCGTCCAGTGTCACGTCGTGCCTAAAGCGCTGTCACGCTACGCTCCTACGCGCGCGCATGCGTCCACGTCCAGCGCCCCTAGCGTAAGGACAGGCGCTGCGCGAGGCTGAAGCCGCCGCTGTCACCGTGTCGCCTCTGTGACGTGCCGAGAGCACCGCCATGCCACGTCATGCCGGCCAAAGAGCTCGTCCCCAGGGCCATGGCTGCGCTAGTGAAGTCGTCGGGTCCTAGTAGACACTAGCATCCGCTCGTGCTAGCACCGGAACCGCCTTCGTCGCCGGACGCCGAGCACCGTTGCCGCCGGGTGTGCACCGAGATAGGCATGGATAGCAAGGGTATGCCATGCATCCCAGAAAATCCCAAGGACCTCCACCGGACTTCTCCAGTGCGAGTCCGCGGAGGTAGTGGGCCGACCGGCCTGTGTTGACCCATCTCGGCCTCTTTTCCTTTAACCAGTGAACTCTGGATTTTTGTTCAGGGGGAACACATGGACTTGATTTGTTTGGCCCAATGGGCTAAGTTCGGTGGACCCAATTCCGGCCCACCATCTGTGACGATGACGTCACGATGATGTCATGCTGATGTCATTCCTATTTTTTAAATTAAAAATCCTTCTCTCTTTTATAAATAAATCTGGAAATTAATTTATAAAACCTTTTATCTTTGAAAATTCTTATCTATTTATCCGGAGCTCCGAAAATTATGAAACTACTTGCGTTGGTTTCATAATTTTGAGACGCTCACTGCTACCCTATCCTTACCCGCTCTTGCCCTTGAACCGAGCCCCTTTTCGCCCCGCGTTCTTGGAGTAGAATTCGTGGCCGCAGCCCGCCACTGTGCTAATGTGGGTTTGGGACGTCGGAGCCCCGCAACTAACCATTGGCGTGCCGCGGACAGGAATCCTACCCCATTATCTTATCGCCTACCTTTTCTACACCTTTGCCTTCCCTCTTTGCTGCTTCACGCATATCCACTCTCGCTCTACTTGGCTTCGTGCTGTGAAGCGTGTACCGTGTCGTATGCTTGAAGCCAGGATGTCGCCCGTGATGGATGGCCGTGACGTGAGCAGAGGCCACTGCTTCACGAACGGCAACCCCGAGTTGCAACCTAGCTTCCTTGCCATGGACGATGCCGCATCATCGTATAAGCCTCGTAGCGCTCTTAAGCACACCTTACCTCATCGCCACCGATGCCGGTCACAAGTTGACCCTTTCATCCCCTCCGAGTCGTCGCCGCATATGTTGGCATGATAATGCCTTTTCTAGTTATCTTTGCTTCGCTCTCGCTTTCATCACCCTTCGCGCTACCGCTTTGATCATCCAAGAGCTCAAACCTAGCAAGTACTTGATCTCGGCCTCTCCGCTTTCCCCGCTTGTGCTTGATTACCTAAGATCTTAGCCGTAAGACCCGAAAGCTAACTTTGAACTAACTCTTGATCCTACCCCCGCTTACTAGTGTATAAAACTAGTTGCTTAAACTACTTTTGTTTTAAAACCAAATGCTTTATATTCATTAATTAAACCAAAGGTTGCTTGCATTTACTCCGGAGTTTATTTGGATCTTCTAAATTGGTTCTTATTGATGTTTTTGCATTAGATGAATGCTCGTTATTAATTTCCACGTCGCATCTCGTGTAGGCTTGTGTTCTTGTTGAAGACCCGAGCCGCGACGTCCGAGGAGACGCGACTACCCCGACTTTGCTCGAGAGGATGCTCAACCTCTACTACTCTACGACGACTACCGCGGTGTGTCATGTCACTCCCAACCATGTAGAACCCATGCATGCTATTAGCTCGCTAGTGCTATATTTATGTTACTTGTTTTGATGGATTGCATAGCCATTTGATTAGCCTTGCCTTGTTATTTGACATATCCCGATTCCTTGACTTACCTACCTCGGGGCTAGCTACGGACCCCTAGCTAGTCCCATGTACTTACTATCCATACTTTTGTTGCTTGATTATGGATGGTTCTCTGGGTTTGGACTGAGATGTGGGAGATCTCGGTGTGTTCTAGCGTGAGTTCTGGGTATGTTCTTCCTTGTCGTGTTACTGGCGGGAGCGAGCCGTTTGGTTACTTGTGAACGCCTACCTCGGGGAGATGCGATCTGGCCTCTCGCCCGAGCGGCGTGTCGGACGGGATGGAGATGGTGAGTGCTCGCTCTCGGCCCTTAAGGACCGATCGTCGGCTGACCTTGCTTCGGTGGACTTTTACCGTACAAACCCGCCCGCCTTGTATTGGGCGGGGGTGCGGGGTGAGACTCGTAGTGGATAGCACCCCTCCCGTAGGCGGATCGGTGTGATCGTGTCGGGAGACCCGCTCTTTCCTCCTTAGAAGACTTCGCCCGGCGAGGCCGGGGAAGGGTTCCACGGCTTCGAGTGACCCCTCGGCCGGCGCATGAGCTCTACGGCGGGGGGCCGCGCCGACTCGGAGACGCAGGAGGGTACTATCCACTTACTTGGACTCCGGCCTCGTGGTAGGGTTTGGGACGGCGGCCACCGTTTCCGGCTCTACTCGGGCGGGTACGGTTGTACAACCTCTGCGCAGTGTTAAACCTATAGCTATAGTCCGTGTCCACTGGTTATGGACGGTCCTCCGATCTCTCACCCGGCTAGACTCTTTTCTTGTGCTTCTTCTCTCCCCCCGAGTGAGTGAGCCCCGGCCGAGGCCGTTGAGATGTGGGGATAGGAGCAGGGTGGGCCCCACATCGCGGATGAGAGTTGGGAGCCGGATCGTGGTTGTGATTCGGTGCTTTGGTGTGGACATCCTTGTTGAGGGGTGCGGACCCGGAGGTGTGGACCTCGGAGGTGTGGACCTCGAGGGTGTGGACCTCCCGGAGGTGTGGACCACGCTCGCTTATTCTCGCATACCTTGATTGTTGCTACCGCGTTGCTCGCATGCATAACTTTCTGACGCCCAATATAGGTTTTATCCATGCATACTAGATTCAACCACCGCTTTTGCTCTTTGTTGGGAAGCCGACATGACCTACCCGCTTATCGGGTAGATGCCGGCATTTCGGTACTCGGTGACCGTCTACGACTACAACTTCGTGACGAAGGTGTGAAGACTAGAGCCGGTCCTATGCTCGAGTTTGCCTCGTGGAGCCGGAGACGCTTCGCTTATGTAGATCCACCGCGTAGGTGTTTTACCTTTCTTGATTCGGCCCCGTTGGACTTGTACCCGCTTGTGCCGAAAAGTTGTACTCTAATGTTGTAATAATAATATTATGTAATTCTTCTTTTATTCCCGTGTTGTATGGATTTCTACCACTTGAGACGGGGATTGCACGTGATAGCCTCTTCCCGGGATTATCACGGAGGTGCAGAGAGTCGGGTTTCCGTTCGCGGAAATTCGGGTCGTTTCACAAAGCATGAAGCATCAAGTGGAAGGACCAATAAAAGGAGTGGACGAGAGCGTTTAGGCGGTGCAACTCGTGGAGCACACGAGCAGGAAAGTTGCAGAGGCGAAATGATCGTGCTGGAAGAAAGACGAGGCGGGGAGGAGCACCGAGGCCCCCAGGCCGGTCGGCCCAGGCCGGCCGGCCTACCCTATTTAAGGAGCCCCCCGGCTCCCGTTTTCTGCAGGCAAGCTTCCTTCTCCTTCCTTTGTTTGTGTGTTCAAGTTTGTGTGCCCAAAACCTCCGTAGACATAGCCAACCTTCCCAAGCTTGATAGCTCAAAAAATCCACCACCTTAATCCACTCAAAGTCCACATCCGAAGTAAAGATTTTTAGTGCCTAGTTACCGGTTGCAACCCGGAGTTTTAGTAGAAGAGAAGAGTGCAGCAACCATGTGGAAGAAAACCACAAGTCTCTTCTCCAAGAAGAAGGGTTCGTCGTCATCCAAGCCGTCATCAACGACGTCTTCGAGGAGGCACTCGGTTTCCGAGTCTCCCCGGAGTATGGAGACGGATACGGCACCACCGAGGAGGAACGATGCTCTCCCCCTTGGTGGTATGAGGGCTGCAAGGAGCACGTCCATGAGGTTTACCGAACCTCAAGGGCACACGGAGGAGCAGCCTGCGCCACCACGACGATCGACCCGTTCGACCGCGCCACCTCCTTACACTCTGATATATTCTTCATACGGCTTCATCATCTTGTCATCGGAGGAGGAGGAGAGGCTCTCTCGTCTTGAGAAGAGGCTTGTGCCCAACGTCGAGTTCGACGACCTAGCACTCTACACCTTGGGTTTTTGCACCGACATATACTACATGTTGGGGCACCTTGGATGAGTGCAATTCTCCAACGGAGTATCAGTGGACACCCACAAGGGGTTCACCTTGGAAATCTTGATGACCATTGCACCTATCCTTGATGATGGGGTGCAAAGCTTATCATTCCGTTTGGAGGGAGTCCAACAAGTGGTTCCCTACGAGCATGTTAGGGAGGTACTTGGATTCCATAAGGGAGCTCCGGAGAAAGTTGACGTGCCACCCGGCATGTTAGCGGAATTTTGGAATTTAATCTCCGGAGAAGCCCATCAACAACGCAATTGCATCCGCAACCCCATTATCCGGATATTTCACTCTTGGATGTGCAAGAGGGTATTGGGGAGGATGAAGGAGACGAAGGTGACCGACACGGAGTTGAATTGGGTCTACTCGGCTTTAATTGCCAGGCAGCCAATAGACCCCTCTTACCTTATGATCAACCGTTGGTGTTGTGAAGCAACATCGGGGGCGGGACATATTGGTTCGGGGTGTTACCTCTCCATGTTGGCCTTCTCCTAACGGCCGGGGATCGCAAGAAACCCCGACCATCTTTTGCGTGGTACCTCTCTCGGCATTGAATATTTGCGACAAGGCAAATACATTAGTGAAGATGAGAGAGGAGGTTTTCGTTTGGCCATAGTGAACCTACCCCTTCCGGATGCAAGGCTTAGTCTTTTCATCGAAGGGGGAAGATTGGTTGGAAGAGGGACTCCTTGTCCCTGCAAGGAAAAACAAAAGAGGAAGAATCGTAGAGGAGGGAACATCCTCCGCACAAGCGAGTGGAGCACAACCCAATGTGCCACCATTCGGCAGGATCCCTCCTCCGCCTAGTTATTACGGAGGGCCACAAGAGCAAGCATGGAGGGTGGTGCACCGGTACCCCCACCAAATTATGTGGTGCCCAACGCTAACTTCGCGGAGCCCTACGCACAATATCCCCAACAACAACAAAGCATGGCCATAACTGGAGGGTATGTTGCAAGAAACGCCCAAAATGTCGCAGCCATCTAAGCCAACGCGGCTCAACTTGGTGAGGTTAATGCAAATATTGCCTATGAGCTTGGACGCCTTCACCTAGTGGAGCCAAATCAATTCGTCGGAGGGAATGCCCAACCGTACTATGAGCAAGGGTATTACTATCAAGATCATCAACACCAACCACCAGTGGAGGACTAGAAGATTTAGGAACTTTAGTTTCCTTTTCTTTTCTCTTTCTCTGTAATTTTCAGCTTTTGTTTATGTGTGTTTGTGTAATATTTTCTGTTTTTATTTAAATTTCAGCAAGTGTGTTTGTTTATTTTCAGTTTGTATTTCAACTTGACTTCATCATTAATAAAGACACCACCTTGATTATATCATTGGAAAAGTTACAAAAATTTGTGCCATAATGATATATGATTATAATTGCCGCTTTGCTTATCTTTGTAATTGATTTATGCATGTTAAAGCTAGTGCTCTCTTAAAAATATGAATCTGAATTTATTTAAATGCTAGCTTAATCTTTAGCGGAGGTTATGATTAAAATAAAGACCCATAGTGTTTTATGTGCTCTCAAGTTATGAATAGATTGAAGATGGTTTTTATGCTCAAAAATATTGCTAACCTTGTCATAAATATCACTTGTGTGTTGCTCAACCTATCCAGAGCCTAATATATATTTGAGTGCATAAACCTTAGTGTACAAGATTTATTTTTGAGTTAGTTATTGCAGGCCACGATTTCTCTGGCCCGAGACTAAGAAGTTGGTCATTCCGTTTTTGCATATCTATCTTTTTGCTAGCCTTTTATCCGTGCATTGTGTATTCCCACATTGGAGATCTCACAAACCTCGCCGGATATCCACCCTTAAAACCAAATATCATCCTTTGTAATTACCTCCTTGACCACAACCTATCGTTGAGAATGGTTCATCAATTCAAGGAAGATTGCAAGATGGTGCCAACATTGAAGATTTCAAGTATCTCTCCAAGGAAAAATATTTCCGGAACCTACCTTATTTATCGCCTCTTTGCTCGAGGACGAGCAACGTCTAAGCATGGGGGAGGAGGTAGGTATGGTGCAGTTTTAGAGTTCATAGGGGAGCAATTTAAAAAAAATGTATGAAAGAAAATTCAAAGGCGATGTACGTGACTTCCAAGGTGAAAGTCTCACAAGAAAAAAATGAATGAATGAAAGAAAGAAAGAAAGAAAGAAAGAAAAGAAGGAAAAATATGAGAAAATATATATATATATACATATGAGTAAGCGTAAAGTGAACTCCCCGGGTTCTCTAACAGTGCATTCAAGGCTTCAAGTTTAAATGATCCATTCTCATTTTCCAACCATGTGCAATCCAATAACGAGGACTTCCTTTGTGCCTCGGGATCACTCTTTGCCATTTGCACATGTCCACTCATCTAAAGTGTGTGTATTTTTCTCTTTCCCCTCCTTGATATAACATTATTTTCCAATGACCTTTTTGACGAGTCTCGGTAAGACCATGAGAAGCTTGTCTTGTTTTGACAACACCTCATTTATAAAATCTTGTTAGGACTAAACTTTCCCAAAGCTCCATATAAAGCCTACCACACATATATGTTATGAGAGGGAAAGGAGTAGAAGATATAGGCTTGAGAGAAAAGCGAGTTGAGAGTTCATGAGCAATATACAAGATGATTTAAATTTGTGAACTTGGTTTAGCTTTTCTTTATCTCGTTCTTTATTTCAAAAATTCTGAGATCTATTTAAACTTTGTGAGCATGTTAATACTTGTGGGATAAGCTTAATAAGAATCTACCCTCCGTAGAGATGAAGGCTAGTACATTATGGAACTTTAATGAATTAAAATTTTGAGAGCATTATGTTTTCTCGTGTATGATCAAGTGCAAGGTTTAAACATTGTTTGGCAACGATGATATCCATCAAAGGCTTACTCGAGGACGAGCAAGGTTTAAGCATGGGGGAGATGTTGACGGTGAAAATCCGTCAACCTAGCCATGAGTTTACCTTCGGTGTTGGCATAAGTTTTATACCTTATCCATTGGTACTAACCCCCGTGGTATAACAAGTTCACGTGTGCATGTCGGTTTTGGAGTTTAGTGTTTATGCGGTGGTTTTAGCATTGAAAGCAAGACTTTCGGGATAAGTTCATCAAGCACCTTATGACAAGACCTTGAAGCCCCGTACAAGTCATGCAATGAAGCAAACTTAACTCCAAGAAGCCAGGGACTTGATCCGAGAAGACGACAAACTCCGAGGACCTGACCAGAAAAGTGTTGAATCTTGCAAGACAAGGAGTTATGCCCAATTCGGAGAGAAACTGACGACATGGACCTACATGCAGAAGGGGGAAACATCCAGGAAGCAAGGGAACGGACGTAGAGCAAAGGAAGCCTCGGGGCCGGGCCTAGATGGGCCCGGGCCGCCGGCCGGCCCGGTCGGCCCGGCCCATTCCAGGCCCGTTTGCCCCCTCCTTTGCCCTAGCCGCCAATCGGGCTATTTATAGCCCCCCGACCGAGAGCCACGCGAGAATCTAATTCGTCATCGGCCACCGAGGAGCGAGAGAAGAGAGGGACACCATCTCGGAGAGGAGAGGGTCGAGCTAGTTGACTAGGGTTTCCCTAGCCGACGTGGGAACCTTGCATGGAAGACCACGTCGGAGTTCCGGAGCTAGAAGCAAGATCAAGGAAGGATCCCGTGGTGATCTTGTGTATGTATCATTGTCATAGTTGAATTATCAAGTTGAATCTATTCTTAGCGATCAAGTGTTTCCTCGTAGATTTCGTTTTTCGATCGGTTTGCTTATTCTAGATCTATTCGCGCGATAGATCACATAGGGTGTTCTTGTAGTCGCGGTGGCTAGAGGTACACGCCGGATCTTCCGAAAGAATCTCGACTTGTCTTTTGACTCGCCCTAAGCTCCCCGCATGAGTAGGGATACGTTGTGACGAACGGGGGTTCCGAAAGTCGGATGTTTTCGGATTTGGACGGGAAACCACGGTTTAAAGAGGCTTCTAATAAGATTCGATTTGCTACTTCTTCTCTTGCTTGGAACTTCAACAAAAGGCTTATCCCAATCTCTCTAGATCGGTTTATCTACCCGATCTTACTTTGTTATCTCCGGTCTTTAGTAGATTAGATTAGTTTCGTGTCTTTTACTTAGATGCATTAGGGTTTCACTTTTACCGAAGATTGGAGTTACTTGGCTTTACTAGATTAACTCTTGCGTCATACATTTGTTCCACGGATTCGATACCTTGGGTTCACCACTCGAGGGAAGAAGGGTCCCTTGACTACGACGGGAGACTTGTCCGCTTGCAAGTCATAAACGAAATTTAATACAACTGTTAACCGTCAACAAAGAGGTGGCGTGGTTGGCGCCCTCATCTCGGCGGCCGCCGACGGCTCCTCTTCGGCCTGCGGCGACACCAGCCCGATGCTTGGGGGCTGGGACTACGGCTCAGGAGAGACCACTTGCGCCCTCAGTGCCAGCCGCTTCAGGGGTCCCAGGCTAAGCACCCCGGTGTCGGCATGGCTGCAAGAAGCTCAGAAAAGCGGCATCAGCAAACGAGTCGAAAAAACAGAGTAAAGACAAACTGAAGTCAAGAACTTACATCTTGGAGCGCACCCGGGCCTTCTTCACCAGACAATCTGACAAGCACAACTTGGGGGCTGCGCGCTTCGACTCTGCTAGGGGGCAGCGCGCCGCGGCCCCGCTGACTCGAGCGCTGCTCCACTTTTACCCGCCGCCTCAATGGCGGCGTACTTCTCCCTCGCGCACTCGGGGGCTGAACCTCCGACCTCAACGACGGCCGGAGGTGGACCTTGGCCCCCGCCGGCGACAAGGGACACATGAACTTCTGGTGCTCCGTTGCCTTGGATGAGTAGCGACTGCAAACGCCGTGGGGCAGCACTAGGCTCTGCCACCGGCGGCGCGCTCGGCGTCGACACCGAGTCCGACGACCTCCCCCGCGACCGGTGCCTTTGCAGGGAGTCAGAGTCGGGGCACTCCGATCCGTCGTAAATTTGGTGGGCGGACGGCGGCCTTTCGTCGGACCTTCTCGGAGGGTCGGCTTGACGAGGCGCAGGCCTCCGTGCCTCGGGAGCACCCGTCCCGCCGGTCGTCGCATGAGAACGGGTCATCCGCTGGTCCTCTCGAACGGGGGGAGCCACCGGGCGTGAGCTCGAGCCCACGGTCTTGTCGCGCCTCGCCGCCTGAGGCTGGTGCGACGACGACACTTCAACACCGCGGGGCGGGGATGATGAGGACGACCCAGACATGTTGCTCCAGTAAATCACCGCGCTAGCAATGTCACCGCTCCAAGACGGCCCGGGCGACGGGTCCTCATCAGAGGAGGCACCCGCCTCCCCTGCCTTCCGCCTTTTGGTGCGGTTGTCATTGCGATCACGCTTGGTGATCTGGCACTTCTTGTGTCGCTCCTTGCGCGCGGTCCGCCTCTCCTCCACCGCGGTCTTTTTCTGGTTGAATATCGCCTCCTCCGGGAGAGGCGCCTTGGCCGGGATGAGGTGGGCGCACTTCAACTGCAACGACAAGCACACTCCAAGATTAGCCTCGAGAACATCATTCCACGGTGAAGGTTGAATGTAAACTTCTCGAGGAGATAAGCAACTTACAATCTTGTTTGTCCCCGCGTTGGGGAGCATGGGAAGCATTCGCGATGGCAGCCACGAATAGGTCGACCTCTCGATCACCTGCGACACTCGGCGCTGAACCTCGAGTGGCGACGGGAACTCCGGCGCGGTCACGGTCCCAACCCAGGGGGCTCTCTCGGTGGTCACGTCGCAGAGACGGAGCGGCCGTCTCCAAAGCGGCACGTCTCCTCGAGCATGGTACTGCCCGACCACTTCCGCCAAGGTGATCCCGGCGTCTCGCATGCGTCCCAGCATGGCCCAGTGGGACTTGAGCATCTTCTCTTGCTCTGCCTTGGCGGGGCTGTCCGCCCAGTTCCTTTGCGACTTCGCAATGGAGCAGCCGGTGTACGCCGGAAGCGCGTGCTCGGGGTCGTTCCAAAGGTAGAACCATCCTTTGTGCCAGCCACTGTTCGAGCTGGTCAGCGGCGCTAGGATGTAGTCATCGCTACGGCCTTGCTTCATCCGAAGGTTAGCGCAGCCAATTGTCACCGCACGAGATCCCTCCCTCAGGCAGGTGAACCGGAAGAAGTACCGGAACATATGCCAGTGTGCACCGATGCCGAGGAACCCCTCGCACATTGCCTCGAAGGCAGCCATTTGTTGGATGTTGTTCGGGTTGAGGTGCTGCAGCTGCAGCCCATACGCGAACAACACCCTCAGATGAACCGGCCAGCAGAGACGGAGAAGCCGCGCTCGTGGAAGGCCACGAACGACACCACATACCCATTGGGCGGGCGTGGCATGGACTCGCCGGTGGGGACAATCCACTCAATGGCCTCGGTGAGGGGAGCCAGCTAGCCCGCCTCAGCGAGACGAAGGAGCTGCTCGCGGGAGACGTTGGAGCGCGTCCAGTTCGACATCTCGTCAGCGAAGTCTTGGACGGGCTTCAGGCGCGAGCAGCAACGGTGCTGTGTACGTGAAAGAGCTCGGAGCACGGAGGACGAGAGTGGGAGAAAAAAGAAGCAGAAGGGAAAACGGAGCCCCAAACCCACGCTCAATGCACGGCTTTAAAGGGTACAGGCCTGACCCCTCACCTTCGATGCTAGGCCCACCGTGTCAACAGGACTCCTGCCCACTCGCGCGGGCGCCCTGGTGAAACGACCGCCCACTCGCGTAAAGCCTCGGTCTCCGTGGAGTATGGACACGCAGAGTCCACGCACAGTCATGATTCTTGGGCCCGCCCCTGGTTCCAAGCCCACATGCATAAAAAATAAGGTTTTTAATCATTAGAGATGATTTGGCGGCAAAGGAGGTCGTCAGGCCAATCGTCATGGACCCCTAGAGGCTGATCGGCACGAGCTTTCCTTCATCCCTCCACCTTCCATTTTTTAAAGAACATGATTAAATTTCATTAAAATATAACCTCTGTTACAACTAAGATCTTAGCATAATGTAAATTATATTAAAGTACTAAAAGGACCTTCTGATGTCTAGGGATGAATAGGATCATTTCAAATTTCTGCAACAAAATGCAGCAGTTAAATAAAGGTCAGAACTTCTAGCGCTGTGTCTGAAGTTCCGAGGGCTCAGAACTTCCGACCCGGCAGAGATGATTAAAATGAAATTCTAAAACTGAAGCGGAACTGCCAATTCTATATGAATCAAAAATTGAGTTTAGAGGCTAAGAGCCACCTGCAACCAAAGATATGTATAGGAACATAACCAATATGTAGATCGGGACAAAACAAGCTTCTAGGTTTAGTAAACTAGGAGATAAACTCAAACAAGCAAGAAACAAGAGATTTAATCTGAAGTTCACTTCCACCAAGGAAGCTACGTCTCCGTTGAAGATCCCACAAAGGGCGGGCTATCACCAAGAGCCTCTTGCCTCACCCAATCCCCACAAAGGAAGATTAGTGCTCACTAAGATCACTCCACAAAAAAGAGGATAATACAAATGATCACGAGTGCTCCACATGAAGAGGGCACTAAACGGGCGTCTAGAAGCAAGCTTCAAGAGTAACAAACGCGAATTGATGCCCGGAGATGCTTCAAGTGCTCTTGAGATGGAGGAGACGAACCAGTCACTCAAAGCTTCTCAATCTCACACCTCAAATCTCTTCTCACCCAAGTCCTAGCTCAAATCACTCAAGAATTAGCTCTAGGAAGGAGCGGGAGAGTAGTGAATGCTCTTGGGTGTGTTTGTCTTGTGGTAGGTCAGCAGCAAATGAAGGAGAGGTGAGGGGGTATAAATACCCACCACCAAAAACTAGTCGTTATTGTGCAGGTTAAGTGATTATCAGAACTTCCGGCGTCAGGTCGAAACTTCTGATAACCTCTGGAAAATAAGACAGAGGAGCTTTATCGGTACTTCCGACCCGGGGCCGGAACTTCCGATGGTGACATAAATCAACCCGAGCGACTGTATCGGTACTTCCGACATAGGGTTGGAATTCTCTAATGCCCATTGCGGCACAACGGCGGAGACGACGCTACCCCACGACGGCCGAGGTGGAGTGGGGTGGCGTGGCCTTGTGGTGGAAGGGACCGGTGGCGGTGTGTTGGGGCGTTGTGACGGATAGCGGCGCAGAGTAAGATGGGACCAATGGTCGGGAAAGGGAGGAAAATGACGAGGGCGGACCTCGTCGACGGCGGAGTGAGCCGGCGGCCAGTGTGGCGCAGCGGCAAAAGGAGTCGACAGCCAGCGCGGCGTGGCGGCGGAGGGTGGAGGGCACCAAAGGCAGAGGGGGCAGGGGTCGGTGCGTTGGGGCAGGGGCGGCACGTCAGGCAGTCTCAAGAGGCGGGGAGCGGGGAGTAGAAGTGGAGTTTAGGATTTGAAAGTGGTTTGTATACTTGGATAGTAAGTACATGATTCTTTAACAAGCCAAATTGAACGGACCACCATTGTGCCAGCCCATTAGTCATGTCGTGTCCGTACTGACACTACGGGCTGAATCGGCTGTCAAGGCAATGGCACTACGACGTGTCGTGCTAAGCCCTGACACTATCGTCCCTGTGTCGGGCCGTGTTAGGACTGTGCCTTTTCAAACGCGCACTGTGTAGGGACGTGTTAGGACTGTGCCTTTTCAAACGCACTAGTGCGGACCCATTGAAAAATTCAAGATTCTGATGAAGAGAGGTGGGGTCATGGACAAGTGTCCACACGCTGATAGGTCATGTTTGTTTAAGGTTTTAGTGATCTTTCGGTGAATAGTTTTCTTTACATCCAAAAGTTGAATGCGGCTGAAAAAACTGAAAAGTTCATAAAAAATTGGTTCTGGCTTTCTACTTTCACAACTTTTTCACAACTTTCTATCTTTCGGATATATAGAAAACTATGCACCGAAAGTTCGAAAAAAGCTGAAACAACACCTATATTAACGACCTCGGCCCCTAGCTTCATCATTCCCTCTCGGTGTCTCGCAAAGACGTCAAGCATTACGCCGCCATGCATCCGTGTGCGCTTCTTCTCATCTTGATGTGTGCCGCCACCGGCCTTGCCGGGGCGCATGGCCTCCCCGCCGCCGCGGCACTCCGGCGGCACGGTTCGGGGAGCGAGCCCTCCCCGGCTCACCGATGCGGGGAGGCCATCGCACAACTCGTTCGAAAGGTATTTTAATCGATCGATGGAATTGGGTAATAAAATGGTTTCTCAGTTATAAATATTAGTTCTTATGGAATCAAACGCTCGTGCAGGCATTGATCGCTCGCCGCTGAGGGAGCGCTACGCCGCCGCCTCCTATTTCCTTCCCAGCTCCTGCCTAGGCTACCATTACGGGAACCCATGTCTTTACGCCGAGGCGGCCGAGGCGGCCAAGGCGGCGGAGGCGGTGACGGGGCTCTTCTTCCACGAGTCCCGGGGCGCGCACGGGCGCCGTCATGACGGTTTCCTTCCCCGCCGGGGGCCGCGCGAGCCATCCTCCCCGCGCGACGTCGCGGGAGAAGGTCCCCTTCGCGAGCGTCGCGGACGTGCGGCCACGTTCGCATCCCGCCGCGCTCCGAGGAGGCGGCGCGGGTGCGGAACACCCCGCGCGGGTGCCGCGCGCCGGCCGCCCGCCGGCGAGACCAAGGTCCGCACCACGTCCCTGGAGGCCACCGTGCGCGCCGCCACTCGCATGCTCTGGGCGGCACGGGCACGGCGGCCGCGCGCGATCGCAGGGGTAGTGTGGGCCGCCGCATCGGCGACGCCGGCGGCCGGCCTACCGCGGCGGGCATATGTGGTCACCGCGGTGACCCCGCTCGACGACGGCGACCGCCACGTCGCCCGCCATGACGAGCGGTTCCCATACGCCGTGTTCCGCGTGCCACATGGCGGGGCGCACCAAGGCGTACATGATCACGCTCGGCGGAGGCGGCAAGGAGATCGAGATGGCGACGGCCGTGCCACCGCGACACCTCGAACCGGAATCCGGCGCACCGGCGTTCGACATGCCGCACACCAAGCCGGCGGCGCGGCGGTGTGCCACTTCATGCCGTACGCCAATCTGGTGTTCGGCGTGAAGTAGTTGGACGACTTGTCGGAGATGTCTCCGGCCCTTTGCGGCAATTTGCTTGTTTGTAGTTTATATGCAAATAAAGAGCAGTCTAATTCAAGCAAAGGTGTTGTCTTCTCTTGCTAGTGCAAAACAAACCACGATGCCTTATTGGCGTCCATCACCAACGTGAGATCTTTCTCGTACCGAACAAGCCAAGTAGCAATGACCGTGGCCGATTTTTCTCTGCCGAAAAAATCAAGACTACCGCCATGGTATTCACGTAAGCAAAACGAACACACTGTTTACTTTTGTGATGTTTCGGATATTGATGATTCACCCCGGTCACCCCAGGCCCGGCCGTTCCCAACTTTCCAACGCACCGCCAGCTGCGGGCGCGGGCGCGGGCGCGCGCGCCCTGCGCTACCTTACCCCTCTCCCCCCGCACCGCACGGCTCCTAAACTTGCATGGCATCCGGTCATCGTCCACGCACCAAACCGCTCGCTTATCCGGATATCCAGCCGGCCCCTCACGCGCGCCGTGCGTCCGTCCCCCGGGCTGGCGCGAAGGCCCCCCGCGGCGCAGCCCGCGCGCCCACCGCTTTCCAGCACAAACGCAAACGCCCGCTTCAGTTTCAGATGACGCGCGACGGCAGTTCCTGCTCACTGACCGACGGACGAGACGCTCCAAAGGAAAAAGCAGTGTTGCCAAAAAAAAGAGACGCAAAAGCAGGGCCGGAACAAGAGGCCAAAACCGTTTTTGTTTGGGACGGGATCAAGGGAGAAAGCTAACTCAGGGACGCTGCGTTGGAGCAACTTGAGCGACATGTCCACACATCTAACTTTCTGGGACTCTATCTCACATGTGGGGCCAAATGGTCTGTGGGTCAATTTCGTCTCTTCTTCGGTGACCTTCTTGTCTTCCACCGGTGTCTCCTCTGTCCTCTGTTCGTAATTTCGTATTGCTCCATCCAAAGCTCCACACGCAGGCAGCAGGCGCGACGTGAGGGAGCGCGGCCTCCGGCTAGGCGTGACGGTGACAACGCGGGGAAGCTCGACCACGCGCGGGCGCAACGCGAGGGAGCGTGGGCTCGGAGCTCGACCGTCGGTCGTGGCACGAGCCGTGAGGGAGCTCGAGCTCCGGTTGGCCATGGACGCGACGGTGCGGGGGAGCTCGAGCTCCCGCCGAGGTGCGACACGAGGGAGCTCCGGCCGGGATACGACGCGAGCGAGCTGGATCTCCGGCTGGTGCGTGGAGCGGGTGAGCGCAAGATCCACCCGGGCGCGGGTGAGATCGAGCTTCGGCCGGGGCACGGCATGGAGGGGAGCTCCAAGAGCGGTGCACATGGCTGTAGGGTGGCGGATCTTGCCGGAGTCGGATCGACGGCGGCGGATTTGCTCAGGCTCAGGTCGGCCACGGCAGAGAGGTTTGTCTTCCTCTCATCTCAGGATTATGCGGTGGGGGAAGGAAGCTCCGACGACCGGTAGGGAGCTTTGTGTGGCGGTAGTGGGAGATTCGCTCGCCTCCCTCATCTCCCAAGCTTGCAGCGGCAGTGGCTACGGGTGGATCTGAAGGGGCGACGACAGCGAATCGAGGTTGAGGTCGGCAAATCGAGATCCCACCAGTCAAATCGAGGTCGAGGCTTGCAAATCGAGCTCGCTCAAGCAGTCACGGTGGGGGACGGGAGCTTCGGGCGGCTGCGGAGGAGAGCTCCTTGCGGCGCTCATGGAGGACTGGCGAGGGGGAAGCTGCTCAGCTTGTTGGCGGGTGGGGAGAAACTGGGGTTTCTCTCTCAACCCGTAGGAAAAGGGGGTGGATGGGAGGATTTGGATGCCCACTTAAAGTAGTGGGCGATTAGGAGACAAACTGGAGTGCGTTCTATTGCTCTCGACCTCTACCTTTTGAGTTGGGATTCAAGTAGGGGTGTGTTAGAGTTTCTCCCATAGATGTGCACATGATTATCGATATTTACAACTTACTTTTCCTGAGCTAAAACATGAAACAGAGGGGTAAAAAGGGCCAAACCGTCCGTGGTCGCGACGGGGTCCGTATGTGTAGCAGTGACGTCTTTGGCTTGGGCATAGGATGCAGGAGCGGCATCGCAGGGTGTCGGCGTGGCTCCGGGCGGTAGCAACACCTTGAGTGGATCGAGCATGGCGGTAGCGGAGCTTCCCAACACACTCTCTCGATCAGTTATAATTTGTAGCGTCGAACCTCATGACTAGCGCTCTAGTCACCTCCTATCTTTATAGGGGCAGTTCCCTCTATAACATTGAAATATAACTCACTTCCTTATGTGACCCCGAAAAATTTTCGGTGCCTTACACGACACTGAGTTTAAGTTTCGTTCCTCCTACGACATCATTCGTTACCGTCAGTTAACTCACGTAAACTGTAACCGTGGATTCGCCCTCTCCTTTTTCTTGACCAAAATGATAACCAAATCACCTAGAAAAATTGTGAAAGTTTTTTTATGAGGGTGTAGCCTGGCGAGACATGCCCGTGCTCCTCGCGCGGCGCCCTGTCGCTATTGCCATTGCACAGTAACAGGTCGGGAAAGAAAACTCCCTCGTGCCGCCTCTCGGGGGCGACTCGAGGGCTCCCGCCGCGCGCCGCTAGGCCCCCTCGCCGCGGAGCTCGTCGGGGTGGCGGCGGCGGCCCGGCGGCCGAGCCGCACAACCGGCTCCCTCACGTCTCTCACCCCCTTCTCTTCCCTCCCCTCCCTCCCGATCTCCCCTTCTCCCTCTCCTCTTCTTGGTGGTGGCGCTGCCCGACGGCGGACTTCCTCGACGTGGATCCGCTGGTTCCCGCTGCGGATCCGGTTGTTCCCCGTGCAGATCTGGTGCACGCGGCAGTAGATTCGATGGGGGGAGGGGCAGCTGGTCCACATTGACCTGGCGGCAGCGCCCGGCGAGGCCCTCCCGTTGTGGATCCGGCACACGTGGCTCGGTTCTGGCCTAGGGTCGGCGGCGGTTCGGCCATGTGGCGTGGCGGCGGTGGTTCCTCGGTGGTGGTCCCATCGTTCCGGGGGTTGTTCCGGCTCGCGGCTCGGCCGTCGGCGGTGGCCTACGGTGGCGCTCTGGCCGGTGGTTGCGCACCTCCTCCCTCCCTCCCCCACACCACCACACCGAGGTCATACGTCTCCCTTCTTCACCGCTAGTCGCACTGGCTACGCCCCTTCGGGGGCTTTCTGCTTCGCTTCGCCCTCCCCGCCTCCCTATCGCACTCGTTCCCTTCTTCGTCTACTGCACGACGTCCTCGTCGGTCCCCATCAGCGGTGTCCGGTCCACACGACCTCCCTGGGCTAAGACTGCGGATCCCCCCTCCGGCCACGGCTCCCCCCTCCTGCCGACAGCAGCGACACCTGCGGTCACGGCTCCCGACTTCCTCCGCCTCGCTGGCAGCACCGCGGGCTCCCCGATATTCCGCCCTGTCGTTCAGCCCCACTGAAGCCTTCCTCGCTAGCCTCCTCGACAACATCAACGACGGCTTCCTCAACAACGCCCACGTCGACCTCCTCGATTGTGCCCCTGTGGGCCCGCCCCACCTAAGGCCGGAGCCCTCCTCTGCGTTGTGACCGTGGCACCCTTTCCCCAGCTGGCGTTCACGGGTTCTTGTACACGCCGGTGCTTGTGGCTATCTTCCTTCGGCCAGCGGTTGCGGCCCCTCCTCTGCGCCAGCAGCCACGGCTCCCTACCTCCCTCCAGTCGGTGGTCGTTGTCCCTCCCCCACGTCGGCAGTCATGGCTCCTTCTTCTTGCCGACGTGCACGGTCCCTCGCGTTGGGCCTCCTGCCAGGTCTTGACGTTGGGCGTGGCACTGTTGTTGTTGAGGGCCTTCGCTGGCGCTACTTCGAATCCTGGTGGCCGCTTCTCCTCCCTCCACGCTCTCCACCTCACCCCTCACTGGTATTTGTTCTTGGGCTTGGTCGTTGGTCGGGGGCCGCTCCGAGTTGCGCGGCCCCCTCCCCTCCTCCTTGACAGTGCCTGCATTTGCTCCTCGTTGCCGTCACCTTGGAGTCTCGTTGCGATTCCCATCACTTCAGCTCTCATCTCGACTGTGTGGTTCGGGACTTGGTGGCCATTGGCGAAAGCTTTGCCTAGCGTTTGCTACGACCGATAACGGTTGCACTTCTTTCGTAACTTACCCTGCTGGGGGCGTGTTACAGCCTCCAAGTCTCTTCGGTTTGCCAAGTGAAGACCTAGCCTGCTCGGGGGCTACTGTCGGGGACAGCCATAAGGGTCCCCTAAATAACCAGGGGGAAACCCGCTTAAAACCTGCAAAAAACGCAAAACACAAATCGACTCGCACACCTAAAGCACATACACAGCACAACCACGACCCTGGTGGTCCCCGCAGCCCGCCAGGGCAACACAGCGGATGCCCCTCAGTGAGATCCGCCTCGCTCGAGGGATAGACGCTCCCTCGGGTGAGGTCCGCCTCGCTCGAGGCCTTTACGCCCCCCTCGGGCGGGGTCCGCCTCGCTCGAGGGCTGAGCACCCCCTCGGGCGGGGTCCGCTTCGCTCGAGGGCACCCACGCGCGCATTTCCCACGTTCCCGCGTGCACCTGTTCCCGCACGCGCATACGAGCATTTAATGCTCTGACGCCACAGGGCCGCGTCCCTACTCTGACACGCCTAGGAATCACGCCCCGGCGCTGTTCTGTCAACTCCCTAGGGGAACCCATCCCCACCGCTGTTTAGCACTGTGCGGCAAGGCCGGTGTCAGCTCCGTGACACTGTGCCGCCTACCCCCATACGGCTAACACGACGCGCCCTCGAAGGGGGGCCGGCGGCACCCTCGAATATCTTCTACGTGCTTATACAGGGCCACGTCGTGACGTCAGGCCGGCGGGATCGGTCATCCCCGTCGCTGTCAACCCTGTGCGGCCATCCCCGCCACTGCCGCGCCACGCCGGACACTGTGGCGACATCCCAGCGCTGTTGGGAAGTACGGGGACAAGACATCGCCACAACGGCCACTGTGCCACGTACGGGCCCCCGTAAATGGCACCCTCGAACCGGCCCACCGCAGCGGCCGGTCAACCAACCGCTACACCGCCGCCCTCGAAGCCGCCCCTGTACGAGCACAGGACGCACCACGAGGGCCGTCAGCTGTGCAGCACTGTTCGCCATACCGTTACACGCATAGAAATAGTGCGGCGTGCATGTAAGCTGCTCCCTCCTTGGCCTATAAAAGGAGGGGCAACCCCCCAGCCACGGGGACACGGGACGACGGATAGCAATCACTCACACGCTCTCTGCCTTCTCCACGATATTGGCACTTGCCTTAATCAACACCTCTGAGACTTGGATGCCACGCCTTCTCTCCCGCCTCGCTTGTAGCCACCCCTCTACGAGCACCACAGTGCAAGCAATACAGTGCCCCGAGCACACCATTGCTGGATGTACGGCCCCAGCCGGAATCAGGATAAATCAAGTGTCGTTAGTTACTTAGCACCGGCCATCGAGAGGCAGATCTCAGCGCTCATTACTAGTTAGTGTCGGGATTACTTTCTGCACCGACAGTTGGCGCGCCAGGTAGGGGCCTCGCGCTGAAGATCGACTCGTCACCAGCCCTCTCGATGGTGATTCGCACCGAGTACCGCGGCCAGAGGTATTCCATGGGCAGCTCGGACCCCCTTCCCGCCGGATTCGAAATCCGGTTCGGGAGCCTGAACTTCCAGGTTACGGGGAATGGCTACCTCATGCGCCTCACCAACCGTGAGGAACTCCGTGCGCAGCGCCAAGCCGGGTCAGTCCCGGTCACCGCCGCACGCGTCGCCGCGATGCCAACGCCCGCCAAAGACGCGATGCCGCGGGCCCCTCGCGCCACGGCGCGCCGACGCTCGGCCGGCGCTCACGACGGGCGCGGACGGAGCGTCGACATGCTGCGCGCATCGCCTCGCAACGCGACGTGCCCCCTGGAGAGACGACAGCCGCTCCAGTGGGGGAGCGCTCGGTCTCAGGACCGCGCTTCCCCATCGGTCTGTGTGGTGCTATGACGGTGTACGTCGCCTCCGCCAACGCCAACGCGGCAACACACAGGGTTCACCCTGGCCGCCATGCCCCAGCCACCAGGGATCCCAGCGCCTCCTCCGGTGACGAGTCGTCTCAAGGCTCTGCCAGCGAGCTGCCACCCGCCACTTCGCACGGATACGCGGAGTGGGACTTTTCCGGTGCGCCCGACCCAGTGATGTTCCGGTGGTTCCTTGACGCCACGGACTACTAGTTCGGCTACTCCGATGACTCCAGCGCCGGGAGCTATGACCCCGCGCGGGAGTGCTGCGTCGTGATCACCAACGATCAGGCGAACGCTGCTAATGCGGCAGAAGCTGGCGACGGAGAGGTTCCCCCCGGTCCGGGAACTGGAACGCGCCAGGGTGCAGGGCCAAGCGCCCCTCCCTCCTCACCACCGAGGGGGGCCGACGTCAACGCGCAGTTGGCTCAAGCGCGCGAGCTTGAGGCCAAGCTCGCGGAAGAGTACCGCGCGGTGCGGCTGCTTCGAGCCTCCATCGCCGGGGAAGCCTCCGCGCGCGGCGAACGCGCGCGCGAGTTGGGCCGACAGGCCCGCGATCGCATCAACACCGACTTCAACGTCGACGATCCGAGCACGTCCCCGCAAGCGAGCCAGAAGCTCATTGCCGCCGCGACGCTGTTACGGGCCATGCCCGCCCCCTCGACGCCCGATGCGCGGAACTCCGCACCGCGAGGCGCGGGCGCTTATCGAGCAAGCGGCCGTCCAACAGGGCGAAAGCTCGGCGTCCCGCATCCGCCGGCGGGGGAGCGCGCGGGACGACGGGGGTGCGCAAGGCCCCGAGCCCCTCGGTGCACACGGGCGGCGCAGCGGAGCGTCCCGCCAACTCAGGGCGTACGCTGGCCAAGGAGCGACTCCTCGACACGCGCGGGTAAGCCCAAGATGGCGATGCCCGCAACGTCATCAACGCCCGGCGGACGGGCAACACGGAGACGCGGGCAACAGCAGGCTACCACCCTCGACAGGGTGAGCGCTACGACAGCCGGGAGGACCGCTCACCGACGTCGGAGCCACCGGGAACCCGCGTGTTCAGCCGGGAAATCCGCACGGCGAGCTTCCCCCAGCGCTTTCGCTAGCCCACGTCGATTGACAAATACAACGGGGAGACGGACCCCGCGTATGCCTCAACGACTACAGCCTGGCGTGTTAGCTGGGCGGGGCCACCACCGACGAGGTTATCATCCGTAACCTCCCCCTGCATCTCGCCGACTTGGTGCGGACGTGGCTCGAGCACCTACCGGCCAGCCAGGTCCACAACTGGGATGATCTGGTCCGCACCTTCGTGGGGAACTTCCAGGGCACGTACGTGCGCCCTGAAAACCCCTGGGATCTGCGCGCCTGCACCTAGAAACCCGGCGAGTCACTCCGGGACTTCATACGGCGCTTCTCCAAGCGCTGCACGGAGCTCCCGAGCGTAGCTCAGTCCGAGATCGTGCACGCTTTCCTCGAGGGCACCACGTGTCGGGACCTTGTGCGCGAGCTCGGGCGCAGCCCGCCGGTCGATTCGAATGAGCTGTTCGACATCGCCACCAGCTTTGCCTCAGGCGAAGAGGCAGTGGGGGCGATCTTCGACGGGAAGAAGGGCAAGCGCGTGGACGACGCGCCCGCGGAGGGCGGCAAGTCCAAGGAGCCCCACCAGAAGAACAAGCGGGGCAAGAAGAGAAAGAAGCCGCGCCGCGAGGCGCGCGAGCTGCGGCGTGACGACGACGGCGACGAAGCTCTTCTGCGTTGACCCGGCTCTACGGGGCCCTCGGCCAGGCCCCTCGAGGCCCCGGGGTGTTCGACGACATGCTGAAAAAGCCATGTCCCTACCACAAGACGCCGGTCAACCACACCCTCGAGCAATGCGACATGCTCAAGAGGTTCTACGGCCGCGCCGCCGCGAAGGACGGCGAGGCCGAGAAGGATGGGGGTGACGGCGACGCCGGTGGCTTCCCCGCTGTGGAAAACGTCTTCCTCATCTTCAGGGGGCCAGCCGTCGACATGTCCAGCCGCCAACGCAAGTGGGAGCGGCACGTGGTCCTCGCCGCAGAGAAGGTGCCTCCCTCCTTCCTCGACTGGTCGGAGGACGCCATCACATTCAGCCGCGAGGATCACCCGAACCGCATCCCCAACCCGGGGTCAGTACCCGCTAGTGGTCGACCCGGTCATCGGGAACGCGTGGTTCTCGAAGGTGCTGATGGACGGAGGCAGCAGCCTCAACATCCTCTACACGCACACTCTGCGCCTGTTGGGGATCAGGTTGGACCAGTTGCGGCCCAGCACGACGTCGTTCCATGGTGTCGCGCCGGGCAAGCGCGTCCAGCCCCTCGGTCAGATCGACCTGCCAGTCTGGTTTGGCACACCAGACAATTTCTGCAAGGAAACACTCACCTTCGAGGTGGTGGGATTCCGGGGCGCATACCACGCCATCCTTGGGCGTCCTTGCTACGCCAAGTTCATGGCGGCCCCCAATTACACCTACCTCAAGATGAAGATGCCGGGGCCGAAGGGTGTCATCACCGTCGGCTCATCTATCGAGCACGCATTCGACTACGATGTCGAGTGCGTGGAGCACGCGGAAGCCCTAGCGCTGGATGAAGCGCTCGTGGCGAACTTGGAGAAGTTAGTCAATGAGGACCTCGACTCCGCCGCCAAGCACGTCGGCAGCTTCGAGGCTGCCGAGCAGACCAAAGAGGTGCCCCTCGACCCTGCTGCCCCCGAGGGCAAGGTGTTGAGGGTCAGTTCCACCCTCGACCCGAAATAGGAAGTGGTGCTCGTCGACTTTCTCCGCGCCAATGCCGACATCTTCGCGTGGAGCCCCTCGGATATGCCAGACATTTCGAGGGAGGTCGCCGATCACTCCCTTGACATCCTAACTCACTCCCGCGCCGTACAGCAACGACTGCGCCGCTTCGACGAGGAGCAGCGCCGGGCGATCGGAGTAGAGCTGCGAAAGCTCCTCGAGGCCGGAATCATCAAGGAAGTGTTCCACCCTACGTGGCTAGCTAACCCTGTCTTAGTTAAGAAAAAGAATGGGAAGTGGCGGATGTGTGTAGACTATACCAGTTTGAATAGAGCATGCCCTAAAGTTCCTTTTCCTTTGCCACGATCGATCAAATCGTTGATTCGACCGCCGGGTGTGAACTTTTATGTTTCCTTGACGCCTATTCCGGGTGCCACCAAATAAAAATGAAGGAGTCCGACCAGCTCGCGACTTCATTCATCACGCCGTTCGGGATGTATTGCTACGTAACAATGCCGTTCGGCCTCCGAAATGCAGGCGCTACATACCAACGGTGTATGCAGCACGTTTTCGGAGACCACATCGGCGAACCGTTGAGGCATACGTAGACGATATAGTCGTGATAACCAGGAAGGCAGACGACCTGGTTAGCGACCTTCGCATCGCGTTCGGCTGCCTACGGGCCAACGGGGTAAAATTAAACCCCGAAAAGTGTGTCTTTGGCGTGCCGCGGGGCATGTTGTTAGGATACATTGTCTCCCAACGAGGCATCGAGGCCAACCCTGAAAAGGTTGCATCCCTCGAACGAATGGGTCCGATTCGAGACCTCAAGGGGGTCCAAAAGGTGTTGGGGTGCCTTGCCGCCTTGAGCCGCTTCATTTCGTGGCTCGGCGAGAAGGGCCTGCCCCTCTACCGGCTCCTGAAGAAACACGAGCGGTTCTCCTGGACCGTCGAGGCCCAGGAGGCGCTTGACAAGCTGAAGGCGACCCTCGCCCACGCTCCAATCCTCACACTGCCTCAGGACAGCGAACCTCTGTACCTCTACGTAGCCGTGACCACCCAGGTGGTCAGCGCCGTCATCGTGGTAGAGCGCACGGAGGAGGGGCATGCTCTGCCGGTCCAGCGGTCGGTGTACTACATCAGCGAAGTCCTGTCCGAGACCAAGGCGCACTACCCACAAGTCCAGAAGCTGCTCTACGCAGTGGTCCTCGCGTGGCGCAAACTCCGCCACACTTCGAGGCTCACCCGGTCACGGTGGTTTCCTCCTTCCCGTTAGGAGAAATCATCCGGAACCCGGACGCAGCAGGCAGGATTGCCAAGTGGTCGGTGGAGCTGATGGGCGAAACGCTCGCCTACGCGCCGTGCAAGGCCATTAAGTCCCAAATCTTGGCAGATTTTGTCGCCGAGTGGACGGACATGCAGTTGCCGCCGCCAGAGATCCAGGCTAATGCTGGACTCTGTACTTCAACGGGTCGGTGATGAAGACAGGCGCGGGCGCGGGCTTGCTTTTCGTCTCACCCCTCGGGGAGCACATGAGATACGCCGTGCGTCTCCACTTCCCCGCGTCAAACAACATGGCTGAGTACGAGGCCCTCCTTTGCGGGCTCAAAATCGCCATTGAGACAGGAATCAAGCGCCTCGACGTGAGGGGAGACTCACAACTCGTGACCGACCAGGTCATGAAGAATGCGAGCTGTCACGACGACAAGATGGAGGCGTACTGCAAAGCTGTGCGAGCCCTCGAGGACAAGTTCTATGGCATAGAACTTAACCACGTGCCTCGCCGGTACAACGACGAGGCGGATGAGCTCGCCAAAATCGCATCAGGGCGAATCACTGTCCCCCCAAATGTTTTCGCACGAGACGTCGCCCAGCCATCCGTCAACCTCGAGCCATGCCCCTCGAGCCGCGGAGAACCCTCGGGGGCTCCCTCGAGTCCAACAGGCGCGGAGCCCATGGACGAGGACCCCTCGAACGAGGCGTACGTGCTCTCCCTGCTCGAGGGGTACGGCGCCGACGAGGCCGAGGCCATGAACATAGAGCCGGCCCCCAACGAGGGGGACTGGCGCGACAAGTATATCGCTTGGATGGATCGAGGGAAACTCCCCTCGGACCGATCCGAGGCTAGGCGCATCGCCAGGATGGCCAAGTCATTCAGTCTCGTCGATGGCGAGTTGTACAAGTGTCGGGGACAGCCCTAGGGGTCCCCTTAAACAATGGGGAAAGCCTCACTTAAAACCCGCAACGAAACCCAAATACGTTAAGCCTAACCATGCAGGACACGGCCCACAGGGACTCCGACGGCCCATCGAGGCGGCCCACGAAAGGATCCCCTCGAACAGGCTGCGCCCCGCTCGAGGGGCAGCACTCCCTTCGGGCGGGCACCGTCCCGCTCGTGGGCACGCACTTCCCTCGAGCGGGCTCCGCCTCGCTCGAGGGTACGCCCCGCCCTCGGCGGGGGTCCGCCACGCTCGAGGGTGCCCCTCACGCGTGCGCCGAACCCGTACGCGGGCATTTAACGCCCTGACACAAGGGGGCGGCGCCATCATGCGCCCGGGGCTCGCGCCCCGGTGCCGCCGCACCAACTTCCCAGGGAGGAGCCCATCCCCACCACTGTGGGGAGGGACTGTGCGGTACGGCCGGTGTCAGTCCCGTGACACCGCGCGCCTACTGCAGTACGGCTAACGCGCCCGACCCTCGAAGGGGGGGCCGGGCACACCCTCAATTTCACTTTCCCGTGACCCTACAGGGCTAGGTGGAGGCGCTAGGCCGGTGGATTGCCATCCCGGCCACTGTAACGGCGTGGCCGCCGTACCCGCGCGTGCAGGCGCACGCCGGACCCTGTAGCAACGACTCCAGCCCCGTGAGGCGCGTTGGGAAGGAACGCCGTTCGCCCGCCCACGTACTCCATACAAGCTTGCGTCAGCACCGCCCCCGGGCCTATCAGAGGACATCACTGCCATCCGTTGCTCTCCTACCCTCGAACCGCCACTGTTCGGGTACAAGTCAGGCCATGATGACCGGATCGCAGCGGGGATCGCCCGGATGGCCGCCCACTCTACACCGTAGCACGTCGCACCTCTCCACATAGCTAGGTAGCGCGGCGTGCATGTAACCCGTCGCCCCCTTGATCTATAAAAGGGGGGGCGAACCCCCAGCCGCGGGGGGAGACAGAGGGACAGAGACACAAGAACACTTCAGACACCACGTACTCATTCTCATTCTCCCACAATATTTTCAGCCACTCCTCCAGGGACTTGGAAGCTACACTTCCTCTCCCGCCTTGCTTGTATTTTCCCCACTACAAGCACCCCCGGTGCCAAGTAATATAGTGCCCCGAGCACGCCTCTGCTGGACGTACGGCCCCCTCGGCCGGAACCAGGATAAAACCTCTGTGTCACTTGTTACTTAGCATCGACCATTGAGGGATAGACCTCGGCGCTATCTACTGGTCAGTGTCGGGACCATATTCCGCACCGACAGTTGGCGCCCACCGTGGGGCAAACGAGCGCCTAAGGTCATTTCGCCAACTCCCTCCATGGTGATCCGCACTGAGTACCGCGCTACACGCTACTGCATGGGTAGCTCGGACCCCCTCCCGGCCGGGTTCGAGATCCGCTTCGGGGGACCCGAACTTTCGGGCCACGGGGAATGGCTATCTCATGCGCCTCACTAACGGTGAGGAACCTCGCGCGCGGCGTCGGGCCGGTGCCGCTCGGACCCCCGCCGCACGCACGACTCGCACGCGCGGGCGCCGCAGGCACGGACGCCGCGGGTCCATCGACGCCACGACGCCGTCGTCGCTTTGGGCGGCGCTCGCGCCGGGCGCGGTCCGAGCGGCGGCGGGCCGAGCGCGCCGCCACTCAAAGTGGCACGCCCACCGTCACGACAGCCGCTACCGCCCCGGCGGGACCGCGCGCGGTCTCCGGACCGCGCATCCCCATCGGGCTGCGTGGCGCTACGACGGCCTACAACGCCAACGTCAACACGACGATGCGCAGGGTTCCGCCTGGCCGCCACGTCTTCGTCGCCAGGGACCCCGGCGCCTCAGCAGCAGATGAGTCATCCCTGGGCTCCGCCGACACGCTACCACCCGCCAACCGCCACGGGTAGGCGGAGGGGACTTCTCCGGCGTGCGGACCCGGGCCGCGTTCCGGCGTTTCCTCGACGCCACGGACTGCGGTTCGGCCGCTCCGACGACTCACAGACCGGGAGCTACGACCCCACGCGGGAGTGTTGCGCCGTCATCACCAACGACCGGCTAACGCCGCCGTGCGGCGGGCGCCGGAGACGGGGAAGTCACCGCCGCCCCGGGGATCGCCGCGCGCCCGGCCACGGGGCCAAGCGCTCCCCGCCGGGGCCGACGTCGACCCACGGCCCCGGCCCAAGCCCGCGAGCTCGAGGCCAAGCCGGCGGGAAGAGTACCGGGACGGTGCGGTTGCTCCGCGCCTCAATGGCGGGGGGAGGCCTCGCGCGTGGCGAACGCGCGCGGGGAGCCGGGTCGACGGGGTCCGCGACCGCATCAACACCGCCACCAACATCGAAAACGCGGACGTGCCCCCACGGGCGAGCCGAAGCTCGTCGCCGCCGCGAGCGCCGCCGCGGGCTATGCCGGCACCCTCGACCCCCGAGGGCTCGAGACATGCACCGCGAGGTGCAAACTCTCATCGAGCAAGCGGCCGTCCGGCAGGCCGAGAGCTCGGCCTCACGCATCCGCCAACGGGGGGGATGCGCGGGGTGACGAAGCCGCACGGGGAGGCGAACCCTCGGTGCACGCGGGACGTCCCACCGAGCAAGGACGCACGCCGGCCAAGGAACGACTCCTTGACGCGCGCGGGGGCGCCGGATGGTGACGCCCGCAATGTCATCAACGCCGGCGCACCGGCAAGGCGGACGCCCGAGCAGCAAGGGGTTACCACCCTCGACGGGGTGGACGCTACGACAGCGGCGAGGACCGCTCCCCGACGCCGGAGCCCCCGGGCACCCGTGTGTTCAGCCGGGAGATCCGCGCGGCAGCGTTCCCCCAACGCTTCCGCCAACCCTCGACGATCGTCAAGTACAACGGGGAGACGGACCCCCGTGTCTGGCTCAACGACTACCGCTTGGCTTGCCAGCTGGGCGGGGCCACTAGCGACGAGGTCATCATCCGCAACTTGCCCCTGCACCTTGGCGATGCGGCCCGGACATGGCTCGAGCACCGCCCCGCCCGCATCCATAACCGGGACGACCTAGTCCACACGTTCGTGGGCAACTTCCGGGGCACATACGTGCGCCCGGAAATTCATGGGACCCGCGCTCCGCACGCGAGGGGCCGGCGAGTCGCGCGGGACTTCATACGGCGCTTCTCCAAGCGCCGCACGGAGCTCCCCGGCGTGGCACGCTCCGAGATCGTGCACGCCATCCTCGAGGGCACCACGTGCCGGGACCTCGTGCGGGAGCCGGGACGCACCCCCCGCCCGCGGACTCCAACGAGCCGCTCGACATCGCCACCGGCTCCGCCTCCGGGAGGAGGCCGGTGGGGGCGATCTTCGACGGCAAAAAGGGCAAGCGCTCTGAGGACGCGCCCGCGGAGGGCAGCAAATCCAAGGAGCCGCGCCGCAACGACAAGCGGGGCAACAAGGGGAAAAAAGCCGCGCCGCGAGGCGCGCGAGCAGGGGCGCGACGGCGGCAACACCGAGGCCCTCGCCGTCGACCCGGCTCGACGGGGCCCTCGACCGGCCCCCTCGAGGCCCGGGGGTATTCGACGACATGCCGAAGAAGCCATGTCCCTACCACAAGACTCCCGTGAACCACACTCTTGAGCAAGGCGATATGCTCAAGAAGTTCTATGGCCGCGCCGCCGCGAAGGAGGCGAGAGGCCAAGAAAGACGGAGGCGATGGCGACGCCGGCGGCTTCCCCCGCCGTCGAAAATGTGTTCCTCATCTTTGGGGGACCTACCGTTGACATGTCGACCCGGCGGCGCAAGAAGGAGCGACACGAAGTCCTCGCCGCGGAGAGGGCGCCTCCGCCTTTCTCAATTGGTCGGAGGACGTCATCACCTTTAGCCGGGAAGACCACCCGAATCGCATCCCCAACCCGGCCAAGTACCGCTGGTGGTCGATCCCATCATCGGGAACGCCCGGTTCTCAAAAGTCCTTATGGACGGAGGCAGTAGCCTCAACATCCTCTTCGCGCATACATTGCGCCTGATGGGGATCGGGTTGGACCAGCTGCGGCCCAGCACGAAGCCGTTCCACGGCATCGCGCCCGGCAAGCAGGTTCAGCCCCTCGGGCAGATCGACCTGCCGGTCTGGTTTGGTACCCCCAAGAACTTCCGCAAGGAGACCCTCACCTTCGAGGTGGTGGGGTTCAAAGGGGCCTACCATGCCATCCTTGGGCGACCTTGTTATGCCAAATTCATGGCGGTCCCCAACTACACCTACCTGAAGATGAAGATTGTCGGTGCGGAATATGGTCCCGACACTAACCAGTAGATAGCGCCGTGGTCTATCCCTCAATGGTCGATGCTAAACAACAAATGACACAAGATTTTATCCTGGTTCCGGCCGAGGGGGCCGTACATCCACAGGTGTGCTCGTGGCACTATATTGCTCAGCACCGGGGGTGCTTGTAGTGGGGCAAGTACAAGCAAGGCGGGAGAGGAAATGTGGCTTCCAAGTCCCTGGAAGGGTGGCTGAAGATGTTGCGGGAGAATAAGAGAGTGAGTGCACGGAGCGTCGTGTTGAACTCCGTCCCCCCACGGCTGGGGGATCGCCTCCCCTTTTATAGATCAAGGGGACAGCGGGTTACATGCGCGCCTCGCTACTTAGCTATGTGGAGAAGTGCGTCGTGCTACGGTGTAGAGTGGGCGGCCGTCCGTGCGATCCCCGCCACGATCCGATCATCATGGCTTGACTTGTACCCAAACAAGGGGCTCGAGGGTAGGAGAGCGACGGATGGCGGTGATGTCCTCTCGATAGGCTCGAGGGGGTGCCGACGCCGGCCCGTACGGCGCACGAGAGTTGGCGAACGGCGTTCCTTCCCCAACGCGCCTCACGGGGCCGGAGTCGTCGCTACGGGGTCGGCGTGCGCACGCGCGCGCGGTACGGCGGCCACGCCGCCACAAAGGCGGGGATGGCGGTCCACCGGCCTACCGCCTCCACCTAACCCTGTAGGGTCACAAGAAAGTACATCGAGGGTGCGCCGGCCCCCTTTCGAGGGCTCGGCGCGTGTTGACGGTTAATAATTGTATCAAAGTTCGTTTGTGACTCGCAAGCGTACAAGTCTCCCGTCGTAGTCAAGGGACCCTTCTTCCCTCGAGTGGTGAACCCAAGGTATCGAATCCGTGGAACAAATGTGTGACGCAAGAGTTGATCTAGTAAAGCCAAGTAACTTCAATCTTTAATAAAGAACCTAATGCATCTAAGTAAAAGACACAAAACAGATCTAATCTACTAAAAACCGGAGAAAACAAAGTAAGATTGGGTAGATAAACCGATCTAGAGGGATCGGGGTAAGCCTTTTGTTGAAGTTCCAAGCAAGAGAAGAAGTAGCAAATCGAATCTTAATAGAAGCCTTTTTAAATCGTGGTTTCCCGTCCAAATCCGAAAACATCCGCCTTTCGAGACCCCCGTTCTGTCACAACGTATCCCTATTCATGCGGGGAGCTTAGGGCGAGTCAAAAGACAAGTCGAGATTCTTTCGGAAGATCCGGCGTGTACCTCTAGCCACCGCGGCTACAAGAACACCCTATGTAATCTATCGCGAGAATAGAATTGGAATAAGCAAAGCCGATCGAAAAACGAAATCTTCGAGGAAACACTTGATCGCTAAGAAAAGATTCAACTTGATAATTCAACTATAACAATGATACATACACAAGATCACCACCGGGATCCTTCCTTGATCTTGCTTCTAGCTCCGGGAACTCCGACGTGGTCTTCCATGCAAGGTTCCCACGTCGGCTAGGGAAACCCTAGTCAACTAGCTCGACCCTCTCCTCTCCGAGATGGTGTCCCTCTCTTCTCTGCTCCTCGGCGGCCGATGACGAAATCTTCCCTCCGTGGCTCTCGGTCAGGGGACTATAAATAGCCCGATTGGCGGCTAGGGCAAAGGAGAGCACGTTTGGGCCCAAAATGGGCCTGGGCCGACCGGACTGGGCCGGCCGGCCTGGGCCCATTTAGGCCCAGCCCGTGGGCTCCTTCGCCCCAGGTCGGTTCCCTTGCTTCCTGGATGCTTCCCCCTTCTGCATGTAGGTCCATGTCGTCGGTTTCTCTCCGAATTGGACTCAACTCCTTGTCTTGCAAGATTCCGCACTTTTCTGGTCAGGTCCCTGGAGTCTGTCGTCTTCTCGGATCAAGTCCCCGGCTTCTTGGGGTTAAGTTTGCTTCATTGCATGACTTGTAAGGGGCTTCAAGGTCTTGTCATGAGGTGCTTGATGAACTTATCCTGAAAGTCTTGCATTCAACACTAAAACCCTGCATAAACATTAAACTCCAAAACCGACATGCACACGTGAACTTGTTATACCACGGGGGTTAGTACCAATGGATAAGGTATAAAACTCATGCCAACACCGAAGGTAAACTCATGGCTAGGTTGACGGATTTTCACCGTCAACATCTCCCCCATGCTTAAACCTTGCTCGTCCTCGAGTAAGCCTTAGATGGATATCATCATTGCCAAACAATGTTTAAACTTTGCATTTGATTACACATGAGAAAACATAATGCTCTCAAAATTTTAATTCATTAAAGTTCCATAATGTACTAGCCTTCATCTCTACGGAGGGTAGATTCTTATTAAGCTTATCCCACAAGTATTAACATGCTCACAAAGTTTCAAATAGATCTCGGAATTTTTGAAACGAAGAACGAGATAAAGAAAAGCTAAACCAAGTTCACAAATTTAAATCATCTCGTGTATTGCTCATGAACTCTCATCTCACTTGTCTCTCAAGCCTATATATTCTACTCCTTTCCCTCTCATATATATGTGGTAGGCTTTATATGGAGCTTTGGGAAAGTTTAGTCCTAACAAGATTTTATAAATGAGGTGTTGTCAAAACAAGACAAGCTTCTCATGGTCTTACCGAGACCGTCAAAAAGGTCATTGAAAATAATGTTAAATCAAGGAGGGGAAAGAGAAAAATACACACACTTTTAGATGAGTGGACATGTGCAAATGGCAAAGAGTGATCCCGAGGCACAAAAGAAGTCCTCGTTATCGGATTGCACATGGTTGGAAAATGAGAATGGATCTTTTTAACTTGAAGCCTTGAATGCACTTTTAGAGAACCTGGGGAGTTCACTTTACGCACAAATATATTTTTTTCCTCTTTCTCATCTTTCTCATTCTTTTCTTTCTTTCTTTCTTTCTTTCATATATATATTTTTTCTTTCCCCACCTTGAAAGTCACGCATACCGCCGGATTTTTTTCTTTCATCATTATTTTATATTTTTATATATTTTTTAAAATACTCCCTTTTTGAACTCTAAAACTGCACCGTACCTACCTCCTCCCCCATGCTTAGATGTTGCTCGTACTCGAGCAAAGAGGCGAAAAAAATAAGGTAGGTATCGGGGTATTCTTCCTTGGAGAGATACTTGAAATCTTCTATGTTGGCACCGTCTTGCGATCTTCCTTGAATTGATGATCCATTCTCAACGATAGGTTGTGGACAAGGAGGTAATCACAAAAGATGATATTTGGTTTAAGGGTGGATATCCGGCGAAGTTTGTGAGATCTCCGATGCGGGGATACACAATGCACGGATAAGAGGCTAGAAAAAAGATAGATAAGCAAAAACGGAATGACCAGCTTCTTAGTCTCGGGCCAGAGACATCATGGCCTGCAATAACTCACTCAAAAATAAATCTTGTACACTAAGGTTTATGCACTCAAATATATATAAGGCTTTGGATAGGTTGAGCAACACACAAGTGATATTTGTGACAAGGTTAGCGATATTTTTGAGCATAAAAGACATCTTTAATCTATTCATAACTTGAGAGCACATAAAACACTATGGGCCTTTATTTTAATCATAACCTCCGCTGAAAATTAAGCTAGCATTTAAATAAATTCAGATTTGTATTTTTAAGAGAGCACTAGCTTAAACATGCATAAATCAATTACAAAGATGAACAAAGCTGCAATTATAATCATATATCATCATGGCACGAATTTTGTAACCTTTCCAATGATATAATCAAGGTGGTGTCTTTATTAATGATGACATCAAGTTGAAATACATACTGAAAATAAACAAACATGCTTGCTGAAATTTAAATAAAAAACAGAAAACACTACGCAAACACACATAAGCAAAAGCTGAAAATTACAGAGAAAAAGAAAAGAAAAGAAAACTAAAGTTCCTAAATCTTCTAGTCATCCGCCGGTGGTTGATGTTGATGATCTTGATAATAATACCCTTGCTCATAATATGATTGGACATTCCCTCCGACGAATTGATTTGGCTCCACGAGGTGAAGGCGTCCGAGCTCAAAGGCAATATTTGCGTTTCCTTCACCAAGTTGAGTTGCATTAGCTTGGATGGCTGCGATGTTTTGAGCATTTCTTGCAGCATACCCTCCAATGATGGCCATGCTTTGTTGTGGTTGGGGATGATGAGCGTAGGACTCCGCGAAGTTAGCGTTGGGCACAACATAATTTGGTGGGGGTACCGGTGCACCACCCCCCCATGCTTGCTCTTGTGGTCCTCCGTAGTAACTTGGCGGAGGACGGATCCCGCCGAATGGTTGCACATTGGGTTGTGCTCCACTCGCTTGTGCGGAGGATGTTCCCTCCTCTACGATTCTTCCTCTTTTGTTCTTCCTTGCAGGGACGAGGAGTCCCTTTTCCAACCAATCTTCCCTCCCTTCGGTGAAAAGCCTAATCCTCTCATTCGGAAGGGGTAGGTTCACTATGGCCAACCGATAACCTCCTCTCTCATCTCCACTAATGTATTTGCCTTGCCGCAAATACTCAATGCCGAGAGAGGTACCACGCAAAAGGTGGTCGGGGTTTCTTGCGATCCCCGGCCGCAAGGAAAAGGCCAACATGGAGAGGTAACACCCCGAACCAATATTACCCGCCCCGATGTTGCTTCACAACACCAACGGTTGATCATGAGGTAAGAGGGGTCTATTGGCTGCCTGGCAATTAAAGCCGAGTATAGCCAATTCAACTCCGTGTCGGTCACCTTTGTCTCCTTCATCCTCCCCAATACCCTCTTGCACATCCAAGAGTGAAATATCCGGATAATGGGGTTGCGGATGCAATTGCGTTGTTGATGGGCTTCTCCGGAGATCATGTTCCAAAATCCCGCCAACATGCCGGGTGGCACGTCAACTTTCTCCGGAGCTCCCTTGTGGAATCCAAGCAGCTCCCTAACGTGCTCGTAGGGAACCACTTGTTGGACTCCCTCCAAACGGAATGACAAGCTTTGCACCCCATCATCATCAATGATGGGTGCAATAGTCATCAAAATTTCCAAGGCGAACCCCAAATGGGTGTCCACCGATACTCCGTTGGAGAACTGCACCCATCCAAGGTGCCCCAACATATAGTATATGTCGGTGCCAAAACCCAAGGTGTAGAGTGCTTGGTCGTCGAACTCGACGTTGGGCACAAGCCTCTTCTCAAGATTAGAGAGCCTCTCCTCCTCCTCCGCCGACAAGAGGATGAAGTCGTACGAAGAGTATGTCGGGGTGTAAGGAGGTGGCGTGGTTGAGCGAGTCGATCGTCGTGGTGGCGCGGGTTGCTCCTCCGTGTGCCCACGAGGTTCGGTAAACCTCATGGAAGTGCTTCTTGCAGCCCTCATACCACCAAGGAGGAGAGCATCGTTCCTCCTCGGTGGTGCCGTATCCGTCTCCATGCTCGGGGAGACTCGGAACCGAGTACCTCCTCGAAGACGTGGTTGATGACGGCTTGGACGACGACGAACTCTTCTTCTTGGAGAAGAGACTTGTGGTCTTCTTCCACATGGTTGCTGCACTCTTTTCTTCAACTAAAACTCGGGTTGCACCCGGTAACTAGGCACTTAAACTCTTTGCTTCGGATGTGGACTTTGAGTGGATTAAGGATGTGGATTTTTTTCTTGAGCTATCAAGCTTGGGAAGGTTGGCTATGTCTACGGAGGTTTTGAGCACACAAACTTGAACACACAAACAAAGGAAGGAGAGGGAAGCACTGCGAGTAAAACGGGAGCCGGGGGGCTCCTTAAGTAGGTGAGGCCGGCCGGCCGGCCTGGGGTCCTCCTGGCTCCTCCCCGCCGCGTCTTTCTTCCAGCACGATCATTTCGCCTCTGCAACTTTCCTGCCCGCGTGCTCCACGAGTTGCACCGCCCAAACGCTCTCGTCCACTCCTTTTCTTGCATTATTGGTCCTTCCACTTGATGCTCCATGCTTTGGGTCATGTCCATGCTCCCTAGCTCCACTTGCTTCACATGCCACCATGGAATTCCTGCAAAGTTGATGCTTGCTGCCCACCATGCTTGTCCTTTGCATGTGAAATTGGTGAAAGTTGATAAAAGGGAATCCAATGGTGCATGCATGATTAATTCAAACTAGATTGCCTCCATTAAGGTGTGTTTAAGGTTAAGCACTCCTCTAATTCGAAATTTAAAATATTTTTCAGAGCCATGCAAGAGCTCAAACATAATTTTAGAGAAGTTTTTAAACCATTAAAAACAAATGTAAGTCGAAAATATTTTTCGACTACGTCGATTTCGGTCTCACCGGTATAGTTTGCCTTCATCGCTTGAGAGCGGACATTTTCCCCGCTTGATCATGGGGGCATAGGTTTAGGTTCTAATTTTGGCTAAATAAGAAAGATTTTGAATAAAACAAAATTAGAATAGGCTTAGAAAAATTCTAATCCTAGAGAAACCAAGGATAAAGATTTTTAAAACCAACCAAAAGTTTTGATTTCTAGGTTCACGCGAGTTTTACCACGTGCTGAATTTTACTAACTCTTAAACATAAATCGTGGCTCTACTCGTGTGGTTTTAGCATGAAAAATAAGTCAACCTCAGCACCATAATGAGGGTGAAAGGTTGAGTTAGGTTCTAAAATTATTTGGTTGAGGTTTCTCGAAAAGAAAAGAATCAAACAAGCACATAGGAGGGTTCATGCAAAGGGTTTATGATAAAGCAAACATTCAATCAAGAATTATGTCTCTAATATTGTTCAACCACTTCTAAGTCTAATGTCTTTGCGTAATAAAACTCAAAAACTAAATTATTAAAAATACTCGAAAAACCTGGAATCGGGTTGTCCTCCCGGTAGCTTATTCTTGACTCGACGAAACGGGTTGCCTCCCGCATAGCGCTTCGTTTATAGTCTATAGCTAGACTTCTTCACTTGATTACTCCGGATCAACGCTCTTTGCGGGCGTTGCAATCTTGGGTACCCACTTCCACACCATCTTGGGTGCGGGCTTGTCTTCCGGCTTAGTTGGCTTAGTCATTTTTTTGGTCTTCACAGGCGGCTTCTCTTCCCTTGTCATGACGGATGCAACACCTTCTTTGATTTTCTTTACGTTCATTTTTTCGGCTCCTTCTTCTTTTTCAGTCCCTCCGTTTGTTTTGGTTCTCCCTTCACTCCAATCATGTTGCATGCCTCCATCCTTGGACGGAACTTGAAGGAACTCCTTTCTCCGTTGATATCGAACATGATCTCACCCTTGCCAACATCAATAGTAGCTCCCACGGTCTTGAGGAACGGCCTCCCTAGGATGAGCGGCGGCTTCTCCCTCGCTCCCATCTCGAGCACAACGAAGTCGACGGGGACGAAATGGTGTCCAATCTTCACGGGTACATTTTCAGCAATGCCTAAGGGATAGCGAATGGAGTTGTCTCCCAACTCCAAACATATTCCCGTAGGCTCCATTGGTAGGCATAGCTTCTCGAACACATCCCTCGGCATGACGCTTACACTAACTCCAAGGTCGCATAACGCCTTCTCGAAGTTGAAAGAACCAACTGAACATGGAGTTGTGGGGCACCCGGGGTCTTTTTGCTTTTCTAGCCCATTAGCAATAGTTGCACTACACTCCTCGGACATCTTGACATGATCTACCCCGAGTGTTGCTATCTCATATTTATTTGCAAGTATGTCTTTAAAGTAACGAGAATATGTAGGTACTTGTAGGGCATCTAGTAATGGCATGTTGATGCTAAGTCTACGCACAACTTCCACAAACTTCTCAAAGTGGTTGTCAAGTTTACCTCGGAAGTAGCGTGGCTTGAGTTGCGGTATCCTCGTGCCTTCCTCTGGCATCTCAAATTCGGGTTCCTCGGTGACGATCCCCGTAACCTTCTCTTTAGCAGCTCCTTCCACCTCGGTGGATGGTTTAAGCTTCCTTGCTCCCGCGGAACGTTCCGGATATTCGGTCTCCTTCCCCGAACGTGTTTGAATGGCCTTTGCCGATTCGGGACATTTGGGTTGTCCCGGAAGCTTCCCTTCATCATTAGTGAGGCGCTTCGCAAGTTGTCCAACTTGCGTCTCGAGCATCTTCATCATGTTGAGCACTTGATGATTGGAACTTCCGACCTCCGTCACTTTGCTATCGATGTTCTCCAACACCTTGTCTATGGTCTTGAACTTGGTGACGGTGTCCTTGTTGATCTTAGCTTGCTCATCCATGAACTCCTTCAATTGTATGCGAAGAGGAACCGCGTTAGGAATGGATGAGCTTGCATTAAATTGAGGCCTACCTTGCCCGTAGCGGAAGTTCGGCAATTCTCCCTTCCTCATGTAGTCGAGCACTTTGGCTTCCTCCGGACAATCTTTGCGGACATGGCCATACTCTCCACATTCTTCGCATGTGGACCTTGCTTCGGCGGCCTTCAAGTCTTGAGCCTCTTTCTTTTCCATCTCCATCTTCTCCAACCTCCTCATGAGCGAGTCGATCTTGCCTTCAAGTATGTTCTCCTTCTCCACTTGCAAGACTCCTTTGATGTTTCCCGTGGGTTGAACCGGATGTAGGCGCCCGGACGACGCCCACGTGTCATTATCCGCGACCTTCTTGAATAGCGTGAAAGCTTCCGTCGGTGTAAGCTCGATGATAGATCCTCCCGCCGATGCATCGATGATCGTCCTTGACGCCATGGTGAGTCCTTGATAGAACTTTTGCACGAGGTCTTCTTTCGGGAACTTGTGATGTGGAACCGCCCGAGTGTACTCGTTGAAGCGCTCGAATGCCTCCGAGATAGTTTCTGTAGGATATTGAACAAAGGTGGCAATCTTATTACGCAAACTTTGAGTTTTACCGGTGAGTAGTATTCCTTCATGAAAGCCTTCATCAACGTGTTCCAATTTTGCACCGTCTCCGCCGGTTGAGAGTGGAACCATTGCAAAGCCTTCCCGAGTAGTGAAAACGGAAAAAGCCTTGCCCTCATTTGGTCTTGAGTCACCCCATCCATGTTGAAAGTCGACATAGTTGAATGAATGCTTGGAGGTGAAGGTTCGGATCCTCTTTGCCGGTGAAGGGTGAATGTTGCACCATGCGGATTGTTGAAGTCTTGATCTCGAACGGTTTTCCGATCTCCTCAAGGTTCAAGATTGGTAGGTCGATGATGTCTGGGGTGCATAGCTCCCCAATCTTGCGTTCTTGCGGTGGTTGGTCACCCATCCGTGGAAGTCGATTCTCCAGAGGACTTTGAGGTGGTGAATTCTTCGGAGATTCCTGCGATCCTTTGTCTTCCGACTCCGAGTCTACAAAATTCAGCTTTTTAGCTTGATGTGCTTCGCGTCTCCTTAGCCTGTAAAGTTTTTCTGAATCATCCACAAAATTATTGGGTTTGTTGGAGAGGTAGCCGTCCATCTCCTGTTAGGGTTAGCAATAAACAAAGTATGCAAAAACTAGAAAGTAAAAACAAATCTATAAGAACTAGAGTTAGACAAACTAGATTAGATGTATTTTGAGGATGATCAAAATTTAGTAGATGCAAAAATAAAAACAAAAAGAAAACTGAAAATTACAAAAAGGCAATAAAAAATCAAATCTTGATCACTTGTTCCCGGCAGAACGGCGCCGGGAAAAAGGGGCTTGTTGACGGTTAATAATTGTATCAAAGTTCGTTTGTGACTCGCAAGCGTACAAGTCTCCCGTCGTAGTCAAGGGACCCTTCTTCCCTCGAGTGGTGAACCCAAGGTATCGAATCCGTGGAACAAATGTGTGACGCAAAACTTAATCTAATAAAGCCAAGTAACTTCAATCTTCGATAAAAGAAACCCTAATCCATCTAAGTAAAAGACACAAAACGAATCTAATCTACTAAAGACAGGAGAAAACAAAGTAAGATTGGGTAGATAAACCGATCTAGAGGGATCGGGGTAACCCTTTTGTTGAAGTTCCAAGAAAGAGAAGAAGTAGCAAATCGAATCTTAATAGAAGCCTCTTTAAATCGTGGTTTCCCGTCCAAATCCGAAAACATCCGCCTTTCGAGACCCCCGTTTTGTCACAACGTATCCCTATTCATGCGGGGAGCTTAGGGCGAGTCAAAAGACAAGTCGAGATTCTTTCGGAAGATCCGGCGTGTACCTCTAGCCACCGCGGCTACAAGAACACCCTATGTAATCTATCTCGAGAATAGAATTGAAATAAGCAAAGCCGATCGAAAAAACGAAATCTTCGAGGAAACACTTGATCGCTAGGAAAAGATTCAACTTGATAATTCAACTATAACAATGATACATACACAAGATCACCACCGGGATCCTTCCTTGATCTTGCTTCTAGCTCCGGGAACTCCGACGTGGTCTTCCGTGCAAGGTTCCCACGTCGGCTAGGGGAACCCTAGTCAACTAGCTCGACCCTCTCCTCTCCGAGATGGTGTCCCTCTCTTCTCTGCTCCTCGGCGGCCGATGACGAAATCTTCTTTGCGAGGCTCTCGGTCAGGGGACTATAAATAGCCCGATTGGCGGCTAGGGCAAAGGACGGGGCGTTTGGGCCCTAAATGGGCACGGGCCGACCGGACCGGGGCCGGCCGGCCGGGGCCCATTTAGGCCCGGCCCCGAGGGCTCCTTCGCTCCACGTCGGTTCCCTTGCTTCCGGATGTTTGCATCTTTAAATCGTGGCCTTCCCATCCGACTCCGAAAACATCCGCCTTTCAGACCCCGTTCGTCACAACGATTCCTGGTCTGCGGGGAGCTTAGGCTGCAGCTCCGATAGAACAAGTTGAAATCACTTGCCGGTCCGTATGCACCTCTAGCCACCGCTTAGCTACAAGAGCACCCTATGTAATCTAGCCGCAAACTAGATCGAGAAGAAGCAAAAAACCAAGAAGAAAACAAAATCATCGAGAAGGCACTTAATCGCTAGAAATCGGATTCACTTACAAACTTCACCATGAATGATTACATGAACAAGACTCACCACCGGCCCTCCTCGATCTTGATCCTCGCTTCGAGCTCCGACGTGGTCTTCCATGTGTTGTCCCCACGTCGGCCGTGGAAACTCCTAGACAACTAGCACGACCTCATCTTCAAGTTGGTGTCCCCGCTTCTCTTCTCCCTCGGCGGCGGAATACGAAATCTTCTCTCGCGTGGCTCTCGGTCGTGGGACTATAACAGTCTGGATTGGCGGCTAGGGAAAAGGGCGACGGTTTGGGCCCTAAATGGGCTCGGGGCGACCGATCGGGGCCGGCCGGCCCGGGCCCATTTAGTCCAGCCCGCGGCCTCTTTGCCCGAGGCCGGCTCTCTTGCTTCCCGGATGCTTCCCCTTCTCGCATGTAGGTCCATGTCGTCGGTTTCTCTCCGAATTGGACTCAACTCCTCGTCTTGCAAGATTCAAAGACTTTTCTCTCGGTCGTGTCCCCGGAGTCTCATTGCCTTCGGATCAAGTCCCCGGCTTCTTGGAGTTAAGTTTGCTTCATTGCATGACTTTTTCGTGGCTTCAAGGTCTTTGTCATGAGGTGCTTGATGAACTTATCCCGAAAGTCTTGCATTCAACACTAAATCCCCGCATAAACATTAAACTCCAAAAACGACATGCACACGTGAACTTGTTATACCACGGGGGTTAGTACCAATGGATAAGGTATAAAACTAATGCCAACACCGAAGGTAAACTCATGGCTAGGTTGAAGGATTTTCACCGTCAACACCGCGCCGGCGAGCACCTTCATGCGGGCGATGTGCTACTACTACGGGGTGGAGCTGCACAACTTCGCCCCCAACGCGATCTCGCAGGCGGCCACATTCGTGGGCGTCTGCGAAGGGTACATGGGGGTCCCAGTCAATTGGGAGCTCTGGGTACATCTTTTCCGCGCGGAGCTCGTCACGCAGCCCCCGACGACGGAGCCAGCGGGACCGCCGCGCGATGCGCCGCCACGGATGTCGCTTGGCCCGCGGGGGCACCAAGAACGTCTACATCCCCCGCACCATGACGACGAACAACGCCGCCTCGGGAGCGGGGGTGGTTCTGTTTGCGTAACGGCCGAGCCCGGCCTCCCCCACACCGCCTAGTGTTCAAGGAGAGGCCCGCCCCCCGGGGCCACGGGTGTCCTCGCCCAAAGACGGGCGCGCAGAGCTCCGCCCTAGCCGCGCGCCGCCCGGCGAAGATGGGGCCGAACGCGATGGGCGTCCTTGCTCTCCTTCATCACCGCGGATCGTGCCGTTGATGGAGAGGCCGGCCCGCATCTTCGAGATGACAGCAGGCGGCCAACCCCGTCGACCCTCGGCGAGGTCGCGGATGCTCCCGACGCCTCGAGCGGCCGCACGCGCTCACCCGGGCGCGGAGCGCCGTCGACACCCGGTGCCGTCGCCCGCGGGTCGGACCCCATGGGACATCGAGATGCTCCCCACCGGCCCGTTGGTGAGTGTGGTCCTTGATTTCTCTTTGGTTCTTTGCGTTGCCTTTGCCTCCTGACGTGTCTTCGGTGCTCATGTGTGCAGCTGGTGAAGTTCACCCTCGCCAAGTCCGTTCCACCCACCCCCGACTCCCGTGCGCTCGGCCGGCGCCATAGCCGGGAGCAAAGAGGAGCGGGCGGCGCGCAAGAGGAGCACGCGAGGCGACGCTGCCACGCCGCGACCGGCGGCCGCGGAGGCCCGACGCGCGAGGAGCTGGGGCTCTCCTCCCCGGAGATCGAGGAGCCCTCATCCTCGGAGGAGGACGAGGAGGAAGAGGCTGAGGGGGGAGGGCCCCTCGCACAGCGGCGCCCTCGCACCTCCCTCGCCGAGCCGGCGCCGCCGCGAGGGCGGCATCGCCTCGGGGGCGCGGCGCAACGGCGCCCGCCGCCGGCCATCGACATCGAGGCGGCGCGCGCCGCGGAGACGCCGGCGCGTGCCACGGAGGCGCGCGGCGAGCTTGCCCGTGCGCGCGCTCGCCGTGCCCGCGCGCGGGGCGAGCGTGCCCGCACGCGCGGCACCGTCGTCGGGGGCGCGTCGGGCCGGCGGTCCGCACGCCGGGGCGAGTGTGCCCCCCGCGCGCGTGCCTTCGGAGGAGCGGCGTCCCACACCGCGCGCGGCGTGCTCGCGCGTGCGCCGGCGCTCGTCGTGAGGCGCCGCGTGTGCGTGCGCCCGCGCCGGCCTCATCCGTGAGGCTCGAGGGAAAAGGAACAGCCTTTTCTCTCTTCGAGGTAAGGAGTCCGTCCTTTTTCGCTTGGTTTGATTTGTCGATGATTAGGCGTCCTAACCTTCCGTCCGTGCCTGTGCAGGGTGGTGCCGACCGTGCCTCCTCTCGCACCGCCAAGGTGCCGAGGACGGACGCGTCCATCCCTGGCCCGGCGGCCGCTCGCCGAGGGCGTCGCGCCCGGACAAGCACGGCGAGCGCGAGCTTGCAAGCCCCGCTGGGCTCTCGAGGCCCCGCCGTCGGACGCCCCCGCCGCGGCGCAGCCTCGGGAGGTCGCCGGGGCGGTCCGCACCGGTCGCTCGCGGGAGACACGGGGGCGGCGGCGGCCGTGGGTGGAGCGCGGCTCGCGAGGGGCTCTTGCGGTGGAGGTGGCGGAGCGGGAGCAACCCGCGGCGCCGTGGCCGCGAGGCGCGGCCCGAGAGGTGGTGGGCGCGGCGCCGCGCCGGCGCGCCGCGGCCGCGGAGGTGGCGGTGGAGGTGCCGGCGGAGGCGGCGCAAGCGGCTGCGCCCGCCGGCGATTTGCGGGCGGAGGTGGTGGAGGTCTCGGACGACTCTCCGCCGCCGGGTGGAATCGGTGGGCCGGTGGCCCACGAACTCCCCCGAGCCCCGGGAGGGGGGGCCCTCGTGAGGCGGCACGAGGGTCACATGGTGGTGGGGGGCCGAGGACATGGTGCCGAGGCCTCGTCCTCCCACGCCGGCCGCCACCGCCGGGTGGAGGGGGCCGTCGATGATCCTCCGGCGTTCGGCCGCCGCCGGGGGGGAGCGGGGAGCTGCAGGGCGAGCTCCGCGGCCACGGCGCCACGCTCAACGCGCGGCCGAACGAGGCGGCGCGAGTCCATGGCGGCCCGGCCCGGCTCGTCTTCCGGGTGAGCCATGGTTGCTCGTCCTTTTCCCCCTTCGTTTTCGTACGCCGCATTCAAATCTTGGCGCTTACGGGCTTCGGTTCGTGGTTGCCGGGAGCTCGAGCGTCGTGCCCATGACAAGTACGACGCCTTCGATCGGGTGAACGCCGAGGTTCGCCGGCTCGGGAGCGGTGCGGCGCCTTCGACGCGCTTGCCGAGCGCTCTCGGGACGCGGACGGCGGGGCGGCGTGTCGGGCGATGGCGTGGTGCGATGAGCTCCCGGAGAGCTCGGGACGGGATGCACCGCGGCGCTCGAGCCTCGAGCGGGTCCGCGCGCCCTCGTCGATCGTGACGAGGCGCCGCGGAACGCGCGCGCGGACACGGAGAAGACGCGGACGGCCGGCCGCCAGCGGGAGGCGGGGAGGTGGCCACCGCTCGCGCCGAAACCCGGGAGCTCCGCACGTCGCTCGAGGGGCGCGGGGCGCAACGGCGCCGGGCGAGGAGAGCGGGCGCGCGGGCTGGAGCGGCGGGCCAAGGAGGCCGACGACACGAAGGCCGCCCTCGACGCCAAGGCCGCGGCCCTCGTCCTGCCGAGGAGCGGCTCCCGCAAGAGGGCACCGCCCGCCAAGGGGCGAGGAGCGGCTCCGGCGGGAGCGAGCCGCCCTCACCGATGCCCGTGCGGCGGAGCGAGGAGCGCGCCGCCCACGAGGTGACGCGGAAGTCCTTGGCGGCTCGGGACGCCAAGCTCTCCAAGGGCGAGGGAGAGGTCGTTGTGCTTAGCATCGCGAGCGCAAACCGGGGAGATGGCCCTCCGGGAAGCGGGGTGAGACCGTCGAGCGCCTCGGGGGCGACGGTCGAGGCCGTGCGCCGCGACCTCGAGATGGAGAAGAAGCAAGTCGAAGGTGAGCCACAATCTGACTCTTGTCTTGTTGGATTTTCGATTGGGAACTTCGCATTCCCTTTTTTTTCTGATTTATCCCTTGCCTTGATGTTCCCAGGCTTGCGCCTTTGCTGCGGGGCACGCGGCGGAGCGGGCCGGCGGCGCGGGCCTCCTACAACTCCTCCGGCCGGGGCTGCGGGAGGGCTGCGCGATGCGGCCCTCGAGACTTGCGCACCGTCGAGGAGGGCGAGGCACGGGCCGGCGGTTCGCTGGCCGGCCGTCCGCGCGCCCTTGGTGGCCACGTCACGCGAGCGGATGCGTCGGGCGTTGCGGCGGGGCGTCCGAGAAGGCCCTTGGAGTGGTGCGATCCCACTACGAGGTAAACTTCGAGGGCGGCGGAAGGCTACGTCGTGCCCGAGGGTGTCGAGGACGAGGTGGCCATGGAGCGTATGGATGCGCTCGGCTGCCGATGCCGCCGGGTCGCTCGCCGAGGCCTTCGAGGAGTTCCTCTTCCCGGACGCCGGCGCCGCCGCTGCTTGCTCCTCCCGCACAAAGCGGTTGGGCGCTAGGCCCGTTTTTGTTTATGTGTATCGAATTCGGCCTCGTGGCCTTTTGTAAACAAACAAGTTGTTTCATGAACATAAGTAGTAGATGTAAATGAAATTGTTTGTTTATCACGCTTTTTTGTTTCTCCTTCTTCCTGAGTGGATTCTAGCTAGGGAAGTTCGATTTTCGCAGGGGGCCCGCTGGGTTGGAGGCGAGAGAGAAGGGCCATAGCCACGCGGCGTAGGCTATCTTTGGCTCGCACGCTCCTTCCGCCGTGCCGCCCGCGCCCGTTCGAATCGTGGCTCGATGTTGAAGTAGGAAACAAACTTAGCGCGTGTGGATTGTTGCGTTTTTTGCGAGAAAAAATGGGACCATTTTGTGGGGGGGATGCCCCCCGTAGTAGCCCCCGAGGGTAACTTGGGTTTCGGAGGGAAAGCCGAGTTATCCTTTTCATTAGACTTGACGTATTTACATAGTCGTTGCCAAGCGGGGTGTTGGCGATGTGCTTTACAACAAAAATACTTGGAAAATCCTAGCTAAGGGTAGAAGCGACATAGCTGTTGGATGTTCCAAGCGTTGGTGAGCTCTTCGCCGTTCTCGTTGGCCGGCTTGTATGTGCCGGTTTGAGTACCTTCACCACGACGTAGGGTCCCTCCCATGGGGGTGGTAGCTTGTGGCGTCCTCGGTTATCTTGGCGCAGCCTTAGGACCAGATCCCCCTCGCTGAAGTCCCGTCGACGTATCTTGCGTGCTTGGTAGCGTCGTAGGGACTGTTGGTACCTCGCGGAGTGCATTAAGGCTACGAGGCGTGCCTCGTCCAGCTGGTCCAGCGAGTCCTCGCGGGCTCGCTGGTTAGCGTCCTCGTCGTAGCCTCGAACCTTGGGCGACCCGTATTCTAAATCCGTGGGGAGGACGGCCTCCGCGCCGTGGACTAGGAAAAATGGGGTGAACCCGGTGGCTCTGCTTGGGGTGGTCCTTAGGCTCCACACGACCGCTGGTAGTTCTTGGAGCCATTTTCGCCCGCATTTGTTGAGGCGGTCGAAAGTCTGAGGTTTTAGGCCTTGTAGGATCATGCCGTTGGCACGTTCCACTTGGCCGTTGGTCCGTGGGTGCGCCACGGCGCCCAATCCACGCGGATGTGGAACTTGTCACGAGAACTCCAAGAACTTCCGGCCGTGAGCCCGGGACCCGTTGTCCGTGATGATGGAGTTTGTCACTCCAAAGCGGTAGACGATATCGGTGAAGAATGTCACCGCACCTTGCTCGACCCTTAGGTTCGTGATGGGGCGCACCTCCACCCACTTGGAGAACTTGTCGATTGCGACTAGCAAGTGGGTGAAGCCCCCGGGCGCCTTCCGCAGGGGCCCGACGATGTCCAGCCCCCACACGGCGAACGGCCATGTAACGGGGATGGTCTGTAGGGCGTGAGCGGGCAAGTTGGACTTGCGGGCGTAGAACTGGCACCCTTCGCAGGTGCGTACGATTTCGCTGGCGTCCGCGACCGCGGTAGGCCAGTAAAAGCCTTGGCGGAACGCGTTGCCGACGAGGGCGCGGGGTGCGGCGTGGTGGCCGCAGATCCCCGCATGGATGTCCCGCAGGAGCTCGCGCCCCTCGGGAATTGGCACGCACCGCTGTAGGATGCCGGAGGCGGCGCGCTTGTACAGCTCGCCATCGACGAGGGTGAAGGATTTAGCCATCCTGGCGATGCGCCTGGCTGCGGCCCGGTCCGCGGGGAGTTCCCCTCGAGCGATCCGAGGCAATGTATTTCTCCCGCCGGTCCCACGGACGGGGAGCCGGCTCGACGTCCATCGCATCGGCTTCGTGAGAGCCGTACCCCTCGAGAAGGGAGAGCACGTACGCCTCGTTCGAGGGGTCCTCGTCCATGGGCTCGGCACCCGCTTGGTTCGAGGGAGCCCCCAGGGTCCGTCGTGATTCGAGGGATAGGGCTCGAAGACGACCGAGGGTTGAGCGATGTCGCGCGCGAAAACGTTCGGGGGGAACGGTGACCCGTCCGGACGCGATCTTAGCGAGCTCGTCCGCTTCTTCGTTGTACCTTCGGGGCACATGGTTGAGCTCGATGCCGTAGAACTTTGTCCTCGAGGGCCCGCACGGCCTTGCGGTAGGCCTCCATCTTGTCATCGTGGCGGCTCGCGTTCTTCATGACTTGATCGATCACAAGCTGCGAGTCCCCCCGCACGTCGAGGCGCTTGACGCCCAACTCAATGGCGATTTTGAGGCCGCAGAGAAGGGCCTCGTACTCAGCCATATTGTTGGACGCGGGGAAGTGGAGGCGTACTGCGTAGCGCATGTGCTCCCCGAGGGGTGACACGAAGAGCAGGCCCGCGCCCGCTCCCGTTTTCATCACGGAGCCGTCGAAGAACAGAGTCCAGCACTCTGCCTGGATTTGAGGGGGTGGCAGCTGTGTGTCTGTCCACTCAGCGACGAAATCCGCCAGAATTTGCGATTTGATAGCCTTGCGTGGGGCGTAGGCGAGCGTTTCGCCCATCAGTTCCACGGACCACTTGGCGATCCTTCCCGCGGCGTCGGGGTTGCGGATGATTTCTCCTAGCGGGAAGGAAGAGACCACCGTGACGGGGTGGGCCTCGAAGTAGTGGCGGAGCTTGTGCCGCGCAAGGACTATCGCGTATAGCGGCGGCTTACGGACACGGGGGTAGCGCGTCTTCGTGTCTGAGAGGACCTCGCTGATGTAGTAGACGGGCCGCTGCACAGGCAAGGCGTGCCCTTCCTCCACGCGCTCCACGACGATCACGGTGCTTACCACCTGGGTGGTCACGGCCACGTAGAGCTGCAGGGGCTCGCCATCCTGTGGCGGCGTGAGGATCGGGGCGTGCGTTAGAGACGCCTTCGGCCTTGTCGAGCGCGTCCTTGGCCTCGGTGGTCCGGGAGAAGCGCTCGTGCTTCTTGAGTAGGCGGTAGAGGGCGAGGCCCTTCTCCCGAGCCGCGAAATGAAGCGGCTCAAGGCGGCAAGGCACCCCAACACCTTACGCACCCCTTTGAGGTCCGGATTGGACCCATTCGTTCGAGGGCCGCGACCTTTTCGGGGTTGGCCTCGATTCCCCGTTGGGAGACAATGTACCCCGGGGAGCATGCCTCGCGGCACTCCAAAGACACATTTTTCGGGGTTTAACTTGACCCCATTGGCCGTGGCGGCTAAACGCGACGCCAAGGTCGCCAACCGGGTTGTCCGCCTTCCTGGTCTTCACGACGATGTCGTCCACGTATGCTTCGACCGTCCGCCCGATGTGATCCCCAAAAACGTGTTGCATGCGGCGGTATGTTGCGCCCGCGTTTACGAGGCCAAACGGCATTGTGACGTAGCGAACGTCCCGAACGGTGTGATGAATGAAGTCGCAAGCTGGTCGGACTCCTTCATTTTTATTTGATGATACCCGGAATAGGCATCAAGGAAACAGAGCAATTCGCACCCGGCTGTTGAATCAATGATTTGATCTATGCGTGGCAGAGGAAAAGGAACTTTGGGACATGCTTTATTAAGACTCGTATAGTCTACACACATCCGCAACTTCCCATTTTTCTTCTTTACAAGCACAGGATTGGCTAGCCACGTGGGGTGGAATACTTCCTTGATGAATCCGGCCTCGAGGAGCTTCCGCAGCTCCGCTCCGATCGCCCGTCGCCGCTCCTCGTCGAAGCGGCGCGGCCCGGCTGCCGCACGGCGCGGGCGTTTGGCGGGATATCAAGGGAGTGCTCGGCGACTTCCCTCGGGATGCACGGCATGTCCGAGGGGCTCCACGCGAAGATGTCGGCGTTGGCGCGGAGGAAGTCGACGAGCCTTGCTTCCTATTTGGGGTCGAGGGTGGAGGCGACCCTCAACGCCTTGCCCTCGGGGGCGACGGGTCGAGGGGGACCCCTTTGGTCCGCTCGGCGGCCTCGAAGGTGCCGACGTGCTTGGCGGCGGAGTCGAGGTCCTCGTTGACCATCTTCTCCGGCGTGTTTACCGGCGCTTCATCCCGGCGCTAGTGCCTGCGCATGTTCCACGCACTCGACATTGCGGTCGAATGCGTGCTCGATGGACGACCCGACGGTGATGATGCCGTTTGGACCGGGCATCTTCATCTTCAGGTAGGTGTAGTTGGGGACCGCCATAAATTTGGCATAACAAGGTCGCCCAAGGATGGCATGGTAGGCCCCTTTGAACCCCACCACCTCGAAGGTGAGGGTCTCCTTGCGGAAGTTCTTAGGGGTACCAAACCGGACCGGCGGATCGATGCGCCCGAGGGGCCGAACTTTGCTTGCCGGGCGCGATGCCGTGGAACGGCTTTGTCCGGGCCGTAGGCGGTCCCGGCCGATCCCCATCGGGCGCAATGTATGCGCGAAGAGGATGTTGAGGCTACGCCTCCGTCCATAAGGACCTTTGAAAACCGGGCGTTCCCAATGATGGGATCTACCACCGGCGGGTGCGGCCGGATTGGGGATGCGATTCGGGTGGTCTTCCCGGCTAAAGGTGATGACATCCTCCGAGCCAATTGAGAAAGGCCGGAGGCGCCCTCTCCGCGGCGAGGACTTCGTGTCGCTCCTTCTTGCGGCTATCCGGGTCGACATGTCGACGGTGGGTCCCCCAAAGATGAGGAACACATTTTCGACGGCGGGGGAAGCCCCCGGCGTCGCCATCGCCCCCGTCTTTCTTGGCCTCTGCCTCCTTCGCGGCGGCGCGGCCATAGAACTTCTTGAGCATGTCGCATTGCTCAAGGGGTGTGTTGCACTGGGGTTTTGTGGTAGGGACATGGCTTCTTCAGCATGTCGTCGAACACTCCCGGGCCTCGAGGGGCCGGTCGAGGGCCCCGTCGAGCGGGTCGACGGCGAGGGCCTCGGCGTTGCCGCCGTTGCGCCCCTGCTCGCGCGCCTCGCGGCACGGCTTCTTCCCCTTCTTGCCCCGTTTGTCGTTGCGGTGCGGCTCCTTGGACCCGCTACCCTCCGCGGGCGTGTCCTCGGAGCGCTTGCCCTTTTTGCCATCGAAGATCGCCCCCACGGCCTCTTCCCGGAGGCGGGGCGGTGGCGATGTCGAACGGCTCGTTGGAGTCCGCGGGCGGGCTACGTCCCGGCTCCCGCACGAGGTCCCTACACGTGGTGCCCTCGAGGAAGGCGTGCACGATCTCGGACTCGTGCCACGGCGGGGAGCTCCGTGCGGCGCTTGGAGAAGTGTCGCCCCGTGCGGAATCCCCCCCATGGTCCCGGGCGCACGTATGTGCCCGGAAGTTGCCCACGAACGTGTAGACTAGCACCTAGGTCTATCCCTCAATGGTTGATGCCAAGCAACCCAAAACACCCCGTGCAAATGACACAAGCGGCCCGCCCCCCCGGAATGGGGGAGAAATTACGAAAACACCCCTCCACTAGCCCCCCCCCCCCGGCACCACCCCAGCAGCAGTGTCGTTTATCCGGACACGGGGGTCCGCCCCCCATTGTCTTGCGATCGTCGAGGGTTGGCGGAAGCGTTGGGGGAACTCACGCGAGTGCGGGGGGCTCGGCGTCGGGGGCGGTGCTCGTGGCACTAGTACCCCTTGCTCGCGCGTCCGCCTTGCCGGTGCGTTGCCTCCCCTAGTGGGGCAAGCGTACAAGCGAGTCGGTGCGGGAGAGCCCCCCTCCCTTCTCCCCAAAGCCGTGGCTTAGCAACAAATGACACAAGGTTTTATCCCGCGTCCGGGGGGGCGTACGTCCCGACGGGGCGTGCTCGTGGCACTATATTGCTCGGCACGGGGTGTGTTGTGGGGCAAGAATAAGCAGAGAGAGGAAGCGTGGCTTCCACGGGTGGGTGTTGTGGGATAAGAGAGTGAGTGCACGTGTGTTCGTTCCTCTCAACTTGTTCCCCCCCCCCCCCCCCCGCGGCCGGAGGCTCGCCTCCCCCTTTTATAGGCCAAGGGGGCGACGGGTTACATGCACGCCGCGCTACCTAGCTACGTGAGGGAGCACGTCGCGCTACGGTGTAGAGTGGGCGGCCGTCCGACGATCTTCGCTGCGATCCGGCCATGCTGGCCTACCCCGTACCCGAACAGTGGCGGTTCGAGGGTAGGAAGGCGGCAGATGGCGGTGGCGTCCTCTGATAGGCTTCGAGGGAGGTGCTGATGATGGTTGGTACGGGGAACAGGCGCGGGCAGAACGGCGTTCCTTCCCAATGCGCTCCGCGGCGGCGGGTGGTTGCTTTGCGGTGCTCGGGCGTGCGCTGCGGTGCGGGCGTGCGCCGCACGCGTCGGTACGGCGGCCGCGCCCGTCACGGTGACCGGGATGGCCATCCACCGGCCTAGCGCCCCCCACCTTACCTGTAGGGTCACGGGAAAGTGAAATCGAGGGTGCGCCTGGCCCCCTTTCGAGGGTCGGGCGCGTTAGCCGTACAGTAGTGGGCGCTCGGTGTCACGGGACTGACACCGGCCGTACCGCACAGTCCATCTCCACAGTGGCGGGGATGGGCTCCTCCCTGGGGAGTTGGTGCGGCGGCACCGGGCGTGCGAGCCCGGGCGCATGATGGATCCGTCTGCGGCGTCGGGGCGTTAAATGCCCATGTACGGGGCCGGCGCACGCGTGCGGGCGCGCCGTGAGCGTGGCGGGCCCCGGCGAGGGCGGGCGAACCCTCGAGCGAGTCGAGACCCGCTCGAGGGGAGCGAGCCCTCGAGCGGGGGGGGGGACCGCTCGAGGGAAGGGTTGCCCCTCGAACGGGGCGGAGCCCGCCGAGGAGGAGCGCGCCCTCGAGCGAGGCGGAGCTTGCTCGAGGGGTCTTCTCCGCGGGCCGTCTTGGTGGGCCGCCGGGATCCCGCCGCGCGGGCCATGTCTGCGCGGTTAGTCCCGCATGGTTAGTTACCCGCATGGTTAGGCTTAGCGTGTTTTGATGCCGAGTTTTAAGTGAGGGTTTCCCCATTGTTTGAGGGGACCCCTAGGGCGGTCCCCGACGGTAGCCCCCGAGCATGCGGGTTTGCCGTTGAGGCTCCCGCGGATGCTGGAACCTGCGATAGGACGTTCTTCCCTCCTTGTTTGCGAACGCTTTCCGTGGGGCCGCGTCCGGCGGCCCGCGGGTCTAGCCCCGAAGCCTGCGGGGGTGTTGAGTTCTCTGTAGGGGGTTGACCGCGAGAACTTTGGTCAGAAAGGCGTGGCACATATGCCAACCGGCATCGGTGGTGTTTCAGCCGGCTTCGGGGGTGCACGCTCCCCTGTCACTGTCTCCGGCGGGTGCAATTTCAAGGAGGTGTAGCCGTGCGTCAAGCCCCCGAGCCTTGGCCCGTTCGAGGCGATCGGGTCGAGCCTGACGACTTGTTTTTTAACGCGCCCTCGCCGTCCCTCCGCGGGACGGAGGGTGAGGTCTCCACGACTCCCATCGAGCGGGTCGCGAATCGCGGATTCCTCGTCGAGCTGCTAGCGGGTGGTTCAAGTGGACGCCCATGCCCCGTTCGATAAGGGTAGGCTGCGCGGTCCGGAGACGCGTCCATGGAAGCGCTTGCGTGGGTTTGCTAGGTGGGGCTCGGTCCCGTTCGCTAGGGACCGAGGGCGCGGAAGCTCTCCCTCGGTGGGATCCCCCCGGCTAGGCGCCCTCGGCGGCTCTCGAACACGACATGTGGGGCACCCTCGAGCCAACGGGCTCGAGGAACGGCTCGAATGCGCGTGCCCTCGTCGTCCCTAACTGCGTGATGCGGGGCGCTGTTCGAACCCGTCGAGGGTCGGGCTTCGAACCTCTGATCAGTAGGGCCGTGCGGGGCCGTGTCTTGGCCAGCCCCGTCTTTTCACGTTTGCGGCCGTCGAGGGGTCCGTGCGCGTCGCCCTCGAGGCGCTTGCTGGCCGCACGGCGCGGTAGAGGCTTTCGGTGTCGCTCTATTTCAAGCGTGGCACGGCGGTCCCTTCGCCGCATGCCTTCCTTTAGGAGGGTTGACATTGTCTCGAGCCAAGGGCTCATGCCGCTCGAGGGTTTTGCGTGGCATGGGTGCCCGCGGTTGTCCGCTCTACATCGAGCGAGGTCCGGCGACCTTCTCACGTCGATATCCCATCGAGGGTTGCCGTCATTTTGAGCCAAGGGTCATGCCGCTCGAGGGTCTCACGTGGCATGGGTGCCCGCGGTTGCCTATTCTACATCGAGCGAGGTCCGGGCGGCCTTCTCACGTCGATACCCCATCGAGGGTCTCCTTCGTTTCGAGTCTAGGGTCATGCCGCTCGAGGGTTTTGCGTGGCATGGGTGCCGCGGTTGCCTGCTCGACATCGAGCGAGGGTCCCGGGCGGCCTTCTCACGCCGAAATCCCATCGAGGGTCGCCTTTGTTTCGAGCCGGGGGTCCGCCCCGCTCGAGGGTGCTCCTTGCTTGGCAAGGGACCGGGCATTTAAATGCCTCGCGGTCGTGGCCGCGGTTTTGCGGCGCGGGCGCGCCTTTTTAGGCGGCGCGCGCGCGCGCGCGCGCGCGTAGTGGGCGGCGCGGCGAGGGCGGACGTGACGGTTTTGCCTCGGTTGCCGCCGGTCTTTGCCGTAATGATGACCCGCTGCGGTGTTATAGCCGCCGCGGTCGTGGTGGGGCCCGCCCGTCGACGCGATGGGAAGATTCCCTGCCGGTTAATGCTAGTCGGGGCGTCCGCTCCGGAGAGCCCGCCCGTCGGCCTATAAAGCGCGGGGAGGAAGGGACGGCGGTTTTTTACCTTAGCTTCTCGCCGTTTTCGGTCCCTCGCCCCTTCGCCTTCGTCTTGCTCTTGCCATCGCGCGGGCTCGGCTGTTTAGAGCTTTTTCCTCCGTTTCCTCGCCCTCCGCCTTCGCGCGCCTTCGTTCCTCCTCATGGCGCCGCCTCGGCTCCCCGTTAGGATCCTGGAGCCGTACGCACGGGAGAGGTCGACGGTGACCCGGCCTCGCCCTTGGCGAGCGGTTGTCGCCGGCCGGTGGCGGCCAACGAAGAAGGGCGCCCGGCGGAGTGGATCGTGCCGCCGGCGGCGCACCACGAGCCCAACCCGCGGAGGGCTACGTGGTGAGCTTCGTCCGCTACCACGAGCGTGGCTTCAATGCGCCGGCGAGCACCTTCATGCGGGCGATGTGCTACCACTACGGGGTGGAGCCGCACAACTTTCGCCCCCAACGCGATCTCTCGGGCGGCCACATTCGTGGGCGTACGCGAAGGGTACCGGGGATCCCGGTTGGTGGGAGCTGCGGGTGCACCTTTTCCGCGCGGAGCTCGTCACGCAGCCCACGACGGAGCCAAGGACCCGCCGCGCGATGCGCGCCGGCGGGATGTCGCTCGCCTGCGGGGCGCAATTCAAGGATGTCTACATCCCCGCACCATGACGACAAACAACACCGGCGCCGGGAGCGGGGATGGTTTTATCTCGCGCAATGCCGAGCCCGGCCTTCCCCCCCCCTACACCGGCGGGTGTTCAAGGAGAGGCCCCCTCCTGGGGGCTACGGGGTGTCCCCACCCCGGCATCGGACGCGGCGGGGAATCGGTGCTTGCGCGCCTGCGGCGGGCGAGGAAGCACGGGCTGACCGCGATGGGCGTCCTCGCCTTCCTCCACCATCGGCGGGTTGTGCCTGTCGATGGAGAGGCCGCTCTCGCATCTTCGAGATGACGAGGGCGGCCAACCCCGTCGACCTGGCGAGGTCGCGGATGCTCCCGACGCCCCTCGAGCGGCCGTATGCGCTCACCGGGCGCGGAGTGCCGTCGACACCCGGACGCCGCCGATGCCCGAGGGCGGACCCGTGGGACATCGAGATGCTCCCCATCGGCCCGTTGGTGAGTGTGGTTCTCGATTTCGTTTTGGTTCTTTAGCGTTGCCTTTGCCTCCCGACACGCCTTTGTCGCTCCCGTGCGCGGTGGTGAAGTTCAACACCGCCAAGTCCGTTCCACCCACCCCCCGACTCCCGTGCGCTCGGCCGGGCGGCGCGGCCGGGAGCGGCGGGGGAGCGGGCGGCGCGCAAGAGGGAGCACGCCGGCGGCGCCAAGCGCGCGCGCGACCGACGGGCCGCGGAGTACCGGCGGCGCGAGGAGCCGGGGCTCTCCTCCCCGGACATCGAGGAGCCCTCGTCTTCGGAGGAGGACGAGGAGGAAGAGGGCGAGGGGGAGGGCCCCCTCGGACGGTGGCGGCCCGCGCCCCCGTCGCCGGAACCCGCGCCGGCGTCGGGGGTGGCTTCGTGCGGGGCGGGCGCGCCGGCGCCCGCCGCCGAGCAATCATCATCGGGGGCGGCACGCGCCGCGGAGGTGCCGGCGCGCGCCGCGGAGGCACGCGTGGCGGACGCGCGCGGCGCGCGTCAAGTGTGCCCCGCGCGGGGGGAGCGCGCGCGCGCGCGCGGCGTCGTCGTCACGGGGCGCGGCCGGCGGGCGTGCGCGCGCGCGGGGCGGCGTGCCCCCGCGCGCGGTGGCGCCTTTGGGAGGTGCGGCATCGGGCGCGCCCGCGCATGGGGGCGGGCGTGCTGCGCGCGCGGTGGCGCCGTCGGGAGGCGCTACCGCGCGGCGCGGCGCACCGCACCGGCCTCGTCCGCGGAGGCCTCGAGGAAAAGGAAGAGGGCCTTTTCCTCTCGCGAGGTAAGGAGCCCTGTCCTTCTTCGTTTGGTTTGGTTCGTCGATGACTAAGTGCTCCACCCTCCGTTCGTGCTGCGCGGGCGGTTCCAACCGTTCCTCCTCTTGCACCGGCCAAGGTGCGAGGACGGACGCGTCGATCCCCACCGGCGGCGCTCGTCGAGGGGGTCGCGCCGGGGACAAGCGCGGCGGCGGGCACGAGCTCGCAAGGCCCGGCCGGGGCCTCGAGGCCCCGGCCGGCGGATCCGGCCGTCGCGGCGCGGCCGGCGGGCCGCGGGGGGACGGCCGGCGCCGGTCGCCACGGGGACGCGGGCGGGCGGCGGCGGCGGTGGTGGTGGAGCCCGCGGTGGGCGCCACGCGGAGGAGGTGGAGCGGGCGCAACCTTGCGAGAGCGCCCGTGAATGCGGCGGTACGGCCGGAGGTGGCGGCCATGGCGGCGCGACGGGCACCGCCGGGCCGCGGAGGCGCGGGTGGAGGTGCGGCGGAGGCGGCGCAAGCGGCCGCGTCCGCCGGCGGTTTGCGGGCGGAGGTGGTGGAGCTCTCGGATGACTCCCCGCCGCACAGGTGGAATCGGTGGGCCGGCGGCCCACGAACTCCCCCGAGCCCCGGGGGGGGCCCTCGTGAGGCGGCACGAGGGTCACATGGTGGTGGGGGGCGAGGGCATGGTGCCGAGGCCTCGTTCTCCCACGCGGCCGCCCCGCCCGGGTGGGGGGGGCCGTCGAGGATCCCCCCTGCGTTTGCCGACGCCGGGGGGAGCAGAGGGGAGAGCTGCGGGGCGAGCTCCGGAACCACGGCGCCACGCTCAGCCGCGCGTTGAACGAGGCGCTGCAAGTCCACGGCGGCCCGGCCTGGCTCGTCTTCCGGGTGAGCCACGATTGCTCGTCTCCCTTTTTCCCTTTCGTATGTTGCATTCAAGCCTTGGCGCTTACGGGATTCGACGCGTGGATGCCGGGAGCTCGAGCGCGTGCCCACGACAAATACGACGCGTTCGACGGGTGAACGCCGAAGCCCAGCGGCTCCGGGAGCAATGCAGCGCTTTCGACGCGCTTGCGGATGCTCTCGGGACACCGGACGGGCGGCTAGCGTACGGGCGATGGCGTGGTGCGACGAGCTCCCGGAGAGCTCGGGGCGGGACGCGGCGCGCGCTCGAGCCTCGAGCGGATCCGCGCGGCCCTCGTCGATCGTGACGAGGCGGCGTGTAATGCGCGCGCGGACCTAGAGAAGACGCGGACGGCGGCCGCCAGGCGGGAGGCGGAGGTGGCCACCGCTCGCGCCGAAGCTCGGGAGCTCCGCACGTCGCTCGAGGGGGCGGGCGGCGCACGCGCCGGGCGAGGAGCGGACGCGCGGGTTGGAGCGGCGCGCCAAGGAGGCGGACGACACGAAGGCCGCCCTCGACGCCAAGGCCGCGGCCCTCGTCGTCGGCCGAGGAGCGGCTCTGCGGGAGAGCGCCGCCCGCCAAGGGGCGAGGAGCGGGCCGCGGCGGGGGCGGCCGCCCTCGTCGATGCCGTGCGGCGGCGGAGCGGGGAGCGCGCCGCCCACGAGGGGACGCGGAAGTCGTTGGAGGAGCGGAGCACCGCGCTCTCCAAAGTTGAGGACGAAGCGCTCGTGCTCGGCATCGGCAATGCCAACCGGGAGCTGGCCCTCCGCGAGCGGGCGAAACCGTCCGGCGCCTCGAGTTGGCGCTCGAGGCCGTGCGCGCGCGACCTCGAGATGGAGAGGAAGCAAGTCGAAGGTGAGCCATTGTTTGACTCTTGCTTGTTGGTTTTGTTTGGGAACTCGCGTTCCCTTTTTCCTTTCGATTTCTTCTCGTCTTGTCGATTCCGAGGCTTGCGCACCGCCTTGGGGCACGCGGGCGGGCGGGCCGAGGCGGCTGCGGGCTTCCTACGACTCCTCCGAGCGGGGAGGTGCGGGGATTGCGCGACGCGGCCCTCGAGACCTGCCACGTCGTCGTGGAGGGCGAGGCCCGGGCCGGCGGCTCGGCGGCCGGCCGCTGCGTGCCCTCGGTGGCCATGTCACCGAGCGGATGCGCCGGGCGTTGCAGCTGGGTGTCCAGAAGGCCCTCGGAGTGGTGCGATCCCACTATGAGGTGAACTTCGAGGCGCTGGCGGAAGGCTACGTTGTGCCCGAGGGCGTCGAGGATGAGGTGGCCATGGAGCGCGCGGACGCGCTCGCTGCGACGCCGCGGGTCGCTCGCCGAGGCCTTCGAAGAATTCCTCTTCCGGACGCGCCGATGCTGTCTGGCTCCTCCCGCCTGAAAGCAGTTGGGCGCTAGGCCCATTTTTTGTTTATGTGTATCAGAATTCTGGCCTCGTGGCCTTTTGTAAATAAACAAGTCGTTTCATGAACATGGGCATTTGATGTAAATGAAATCATTTGCTTATCACGCTTTTTGTTTCTCCTTCTTCCTGAGTAGATTCTAGTTAGGGGAGTTCGATTTTCGTAGGGGGCCCGCTGGGTTGGAGGCGAGAGAGAAGGGCCATAGCCGCGCGGCGTAGGCTATCTCTGGCTCGCACGCTCCTTCCACTGTGCCGCCTGCGCCCTGTTCGAATCGTGGCTCGAGGTTGAAGTAAGAAACAAACTTAGCGCGTGTGAGTTGTTTTGTTTTTTGCGCGAAAAAATGGGACCATTTTGGGGGGGGTGCCCCCCCGCAGTAGCCCCCGAGGGTAACTTGGGTTTCAGGGGAAAGCCGAGTTGCCCTTTTATTAGACTTGGAGTATTTACATAGTTGACACCAAGCGGGGCGTTGGCCATGTGATTTTACAACAACAAAAAATACTTGGAAAATCCTAGCTAAGGGTAGAAGCGACGTAGCTGTTGGATGTTCCAAGCGTTGGTGAGTTCTTCGCCGTCCTCGTTGGCCAGCTTGTACGTGCCCGGCTTGAGCACCTTCACCACGACGTAGGGTCCCTCCCATGGGGGCGACAGCTTGTGGCGCCCGCGGTTGTCTTGGCGTAGCCTTAGGACCAGATCCCCTTCGCTGAAATCCCTCCGGCGTATCTTGCGTGCTTGGTAACGTCGTAGGGACTGTTGATACCTTGCGGAGTGCATCAACGCCACGAGGCGTACTTCGTCTAGCTGGTCCCGGCGAGTCCTCGCGGGCTCGGCCGGTTAGCATCTTCGTCGTAGCCTCGAATCCTAGGCGACCCATATTCCGGGTCCGTGGGGAGGACGGCCTCCGCGCCATGGACCAGGAAAAACGGGGTGAACCCGGTGGCTCGCTTGGGGTGGTCCTTAGGCTCCACACGACCGCCGGTAGTTCTTGGAGCCATTTTCGGCCCCGAATTTGTTGAGGCTGGTCGAAAATTCGGGGCTTGAGGCCTTGCGGAATCATGTCGTTGGCACGCTCCACTTGGCCGTTGGTGCGTGGGTGTGCCACGGCCTGCCCAATCCACGCGGATGTGGAACTTGTCGCGAGAACTCCAAAAACTTCCGGCCGTGAGCCGGGACCCATTGTCCGTGATGATGGAGTTTGGCACTCCAAAGCGGTAGACGATGTCGGTGAAGAACGTGACCGCCCTGCTCGGCCCTCAAATTCGTGATGGGGCGCACCTCCACCCATTTGGAGAATTTGTCGATCGCGACAAGCAGGTGGGTGAAGCCCCCGGTGCCTTCCGCAGGGGCTCGATGATGTCCAACCCCCACACGGCGAACGGCCATGTTACGGGGATCGTTTGCGGGGCGTGAGCGGGCAAGTTGGATTTGCGGGCGTAGACCGGCACCCTTCGCGGGTGCGCACGATCTCGCTGGCATCCGCGACCGCGGTAGGCCAGTAGAAGCCCTGGCGGAACGCGTTGCCAACGAGGGTGCGCGGTGCGGCGTGGTGGCCACAGATCCCCGCGTGGATGTCCCGTAGGAGCTCGCGCCCCTCGGGAATGGGTATACACCGGCCGGAGGATGCCGATGCGGCGCGCTTGTACGGCTCGCCGTCGACGAGGGTGAAGGATTTGGCCATCCGGCGATGCGCACTGGCTGCGGCCCGGTCTGCGGGGAGCTCCCCTCGAGCGATCCAGGCGGTGTACTTCTCCCGCCAGTCCGCCTGGGCGGGAGCCGGCTCGATGTCCATCGCGACAGCCTCGTGGGAGCCGTACCCCTCGAGAAGGGAGAGCACGTACGCCTCGTTCGAGGGGTCCTCTTCCATGGGTTCCGCACCCGCTGGATTCGAGGGAGCCCCCGAGGGTCCGCCGTCGCTCGAGGGGTAGGGCTCGAAGGTGACCGAGGGCTGCGCGATGTCGCGCGCGAAAACGTTCGGGGGGACGGTGATCCGCCCGGACGCGATCTTGGCAAGTTCGTCTGCTTCCTCGTTGTACCGGCGGGGTACATGATTAAGCTCGATGCCGTAGAACTTGTCTTCGAGGGCCCGCACGGCCTTGCAGTAGGCTTCCATCTTGTCATCATGGCAGCTCGCGTTCTTCATGACTTGATCGATCACGAGCTGCGAGTCCCCTCGCACGTCGAGGCGCTTGACACCCAGCTCGATGGCGATTTTGAGGCCGCGAGAGGAGGGCCTCGTACTCGGCCATATTGTTGGACGCGGGGAAGTGGAGGCGCCTTTGCGTAGCGCATGTGCTCTCCAAGGAGTGACACGAAGAGCGGGCCCGCGCCCGCTCTGTTTTCATCACCGAGCCGTCGAAGAACGAGAGTCCGGCACTCGCGCGAATTTGAGGGGCGGCGGTGCGTGTCCGTCCACTCGGCGACGAAATCGGCTAGGATTTGTGATTTGATGGCCTTGTGCGGGGCGTAGGCGAGCGTCTCGCCCATCAACTCCACGGACCACTTGGCAATCCCCTGCTCGCCGCGTCGGGGTTGCGTATGATCTCTCCTAGCGGGAAGGAAGAGACCACCGTGACCGGGTGGACCTCGAAGTAGTGGCGGAGCTTGCGCCGCGCGAGGACTACCGCGTACAACAGCTTCTGGACCTAGGGGTAGCGCGTCTTCGTGTCCGACAGGACTTCGCTGATGTAGTAGACTGGCCTCTGCACGGGCAAGGCGTGTCCTTCCTCCGTGCGCTCCACGACGATCACGGCGCTGACCACCTGGGTGGTTGCGGCCACGTAGAGGCTGCGAGGGGCTCGCCGTCTCGCGGCGGCGTGAGGATTGGGGCGTGCGTCAGGGACGCCTTCCGGCTTGTCGAGCGCTTCCGGGCCTCGGTAGTCCAAGAGAAGCGCTCGTGCTTCTTGAGCGGCCCGGTAGAGGGGCGAGGCCCTTCTCACCGAGCCTCGAAATAAAGCGGCTCAAGGCGGCGAGGCACCCCAACACCTTCGCACCCCTTTGAGGTCTCGAATTGGACCCATTCGCTTGAGGGCCGCGACCTTTTCGGGGGTTGGCTTCAATTCCCCGGCCGGGAGACGATGTATCCTAGGAGCATGCCCCGCGGCACTCCAAAGACACATTTTTCGGGGTTTAGCTTGACCCCGTTGGCCCGTAGGCAGTTGAACGCGACGCCAAGGTCGCTAACCAGGTCGTCCGCCTTCCTGGTCTTGACGACGATGTCGTCCACGTAGGCTTCGACCGTCCGCCCGATGTGATCCCCAAAAACGTGCTGCATGCAGCGCTGATATGTCGCGCCCGCGTTCCTGAGGCCAAAAGGCATCGTGACGTAACAGAACGTCCCGAACGGTGTGATGAACGAAGTCGCGAGCTGGTCGGACTCCTTCATTTTTATTTGGTGATACCCCGAGTAGGCATCAAGGAAACGAGTAGTTCACACCCGAGTGTCGAATCAACGATTTGATCTATGCGTGGTAAAGGAAAAGGGACTTTTGGACATGCTTTATTGAGACTAGTGTAGTCTATACACATCCTCCACTTCCCATTTTTCTTTTTTACAAGCACGGGATTAGCTAGCCACGTAGGGTGGAACACTTCCTTGATGAACCCGGCCTCGAGGAGCTTCCGCGGCTCCGCTCCGATCGCCCGTCGACGCTCCTCGTCGAAGCGGCGCGGCCGGCTGCGCACGGCGTGGGCGTTTGGCGGGATATCAAGGGAGTGCTCGGCGACCTCCCTCGGGATGCACGGCATGTCCGAGGGGCTCCACGCGAAGACGTCGGCGTTGGCGCGGAGGAAGTCGACGAGCACCGCTTCCTATTTAGGGTCGAGGGTCGAGCTGACCCTCAACGCCTTGCCCTCGGGGGCCGACGGGTCGAGGGGGACCCCTTTGGTTTGCTCGGCGGCCTCGAAGGTGCCGACGTGCTTGGCGGCGGAGGCCGAGGTCGTCGTTGACCATCTTCTCCGAGCGTGTTCACCAGCGCTTCATCTAGCGCTAGTGCCTCCGCATGTTCCACGCACTCGACGTCACAGTCGAATGCGTGCTCGATCGACGACCCGACGGTGATGACGCCATTTGGACCGGCATCTTCATCTTCAGGTACGTGTAGTTGGGGACCGCCATGAATTTGGCATAGCATGGTCGCCCAAGGATGGCATGGTAGGCCCCTTTGAATCCCACCACCTCGAAGGTGAGGGTTTCCTTGCGGAAATTCTTGGGGGTCCCAAACCGGACGGGCGGATCGATGCCCGAGGGGTTGAACCCGCTTGCGGGCGCGATGCCGTGAAACGGCTTCGTGCTTTGGGCCGCGGCCGGTCCCGGCCCAATCCCCATCGGGCGCAACGTATGCGCGAAGAGGATATTGAGGCTACTGCCTCCGTCCATAAGGACCTTCGAAAACCGGGCGTTCCCAATGATGGGATCGACCACCGGTCGTCTTGGCCGGGTTCGGGATGCGGTTTGGGTGATCATCCCGGCTAAAGGTGATGGCGTCCTTCGACCAGTTGAGGAAGGCCGGAGGCGCCCTCTCTGCGGCGAGGACTTCATGCCGCTCCTTCTTGCGCTGCCGGGTCGACATGTCGACAGTAGGTCCCCCAAAGATGAGGAACACATTTTCGACAGCAGGGAAACCACCCGCGTCGCCATCGCCCCCATCTTTCTTGGCCTCTGCCTCCTTCGCGGCGGCACGGCCATAGAACTTCTTGAGCATGTCGCACTGCTCAAGAGTGTGTTGCACTGGGGTCTTGTGGTAGGGGCATGGCTTCTTCATCATGTCGTCAAACACCCCCGGGCCTCGAGGAGCCGGTCGAGGGCCCCGTCGGGCCGGGTCAACAGCGAGGGCCTCGGCGTTGCCGCCGTTGCGCCCCGCTCGCGCGCCTCGCGGCGCGGCTTCTTCCCCTTCTTGCCCGCGCTTGTCGTTGCGGCGCGGTTCCTTGGACCCGCTGCCCTCCGCGGGCGCGTCCTCGGAGCGCTTGCCCTTCTTGCCGTCGAAGATTGCCCCCACGGCCTCCTCTCCCGGAGGCGAGGGCGGTGGCGATGTCGAACAGCTCGTTTGAGTCCGTGGGCGGACTGCGTCCCAGCTCGCGCACAAGGTCCCGGCACGTGGTGCCCTCGAGGAACGCGTGCACGATCTCGGACTGTGCCACGGCGCGGGAGCTCCGTACAGCGCTTGGAGAAGCGCCGTATGAAGTCCCGCAACGACTCGCCGGGCTTCGCGTGCGGGGAGCGCGAGGTCCCGTGAGTTCCCGGGGCGCACGTACGTGCCCTGGAAGTTGCCCACGAACGTGTGGACTAAATCGTCCCAGTTATGGATGCGGGCCGGCGGGCAAATGCTCGAGCCATGTCGGGCCGCGTCGCCCAGGTGCGGGGGCAAGTTGCGGATGATCACTTCGTCGTTGGTGGCCCCGCCCGGTGGCCGAGGCTAGGCGGTAGTCGTTGAGCCGGACGTGGGGGTCCGTCTCCCCGTTGTATTTGACGATTGTCGAGGGCCGACGGAAGCGGCGGGGGGAACGCCGCCGTGCGGATCTCCCGGGCGAACACACGGGTACCGGGGGCTCCGGTGTCGGGGAGCGATCCTCGCCGCTGTCGTAGCGTCCACCCCTTCGAGGGTGGTAGCCCCTAGCCGCTCGCGCGTCCGCCTGGCCGGTGCGCCTGGCATTGATGATGTTGCGGGCATCGCCATTGTTGACGGTGTATTTTGGTGCACCTAGCATGTTCATTACACTTTGGTTTGGATTTGATTATTGAACTAACCCGCCACTAGACACACTAATCATATAACAAGTTCATCTTTGTGCATGCATTTGGAAGTGTTGTGTTTATGTAGGAAAACATGGACATAAAGGACGGATTCACAATAAGTTCAAAGGAGCATTCATGGAGTCTTGTTCGTGTTCATGAGCTCGCTGAAATTACTTCCAATGGTGGTGAGGACCGAAGTGTTACGAGGAACACCCCGGGGATTGAAGCGTAAAAGATCAAACTACATGCAAAGAGAGCCTCCATCTTGATCGCGAGGATAACGGCGTCAAAATCATCCAAGTGGAGGGGGCGAAGTAGATAAGTGCACGAGGACCCACGGAGCAAAAAGGGCGACCGAACCGGGCCGAGCCGGGCACAGGCCGTCCGGCCCCGGTCGGATCGGCCCAGCCCACTTCGGGCACCGGTTCGGTCCCGTCTTCCTTGCCCTCGAAGGATCTTCGACCCTAAAACCCCCGACGCGCCGCCAACGGACGAGAGAGGAGTTTATTCGCACCGAGAAGGCCATCTACAAGCTAGAGAGAGAGGAGGAGGATCTCCGGCCGGGAGATCAACCACCTCGAAGGAAGCACCCTCTCGTGGAGAAGGAGGAAGACACCGGCGGAAGGGAAACCATGATCAACGGTGCCATGATCGGCACCTTGATGGGGTAATCTTCTCATTCGTCCATGGGTTGTAATCGATATTGAGATGTAATCGCACTTTGTCGAATTATCTATCTATCATCTTGTGTTGAACGTACTTTAATGCTTAAGGTTAGCTACCGTGCCGTAAAGGGAGTATAGGCCTCAATGCTTCCTTGGATCCATTCAATACGCCGTGGCCATCAAAGGTCTAGTCATGAATACCTTCGCGTAGTGACAGTACGAGAGGAGGGAAAGGGCGAAACCGTGGTCACAACCCCGATAGATTAGATTGGTTTTTCATGTCTTTAAGCGATTGCATGCTCTAGTATCGTAGACCCGTGGGCGAGTGTCTTCTCTCTTGATCGTTTATCATTCTCTCTAGTGAAGTTTAGTGTTTTTTCTAGTATAATAGTAGTTAGGGTTTTAGTAGCTAGTGTGTCGTTGTTGATCGAACGCTTGTAATCCCCTTGCTCCGCGGATTGACAAGAACCTTGGGAATCCCGTGGTGAAGAAGGTGTGGGGTCCGTACGCTTGCGGATCGTAGAGGGATACGTCTTTTATCCGTCAACAAGCCCCTTTTTCTGGCGCCGTTGCCGGGGAGCAAGTTAGTTTACATCGTTTGATTTGCATCTAACTTAGTTTTATATTTTAGTTTATCTTTTATTTGCTTTATCTAACATATATTATCAGAAAAACACTTGTTTCTTTTTTTGTTTTTGTTTTTATCTTATTGTCTAGATGGAGTTCGTTAATCAACCCGTGGAAGAACCGGAGAAATCATTAAGGGATTACGCTAGCCCTCGATGTGAAGACATAAAGGTACAAGAGTCGGATTCGAAGCTCGAAGCGACCAAGTATGAAATTAAATCCAAGATCATGAAGATGGTGGCGGAAAACCCATTTGAAGGGATGGTTGAGGAGAACCCATATAGACACATAAGGGATTTCACGACAATATGCAACACGGTGCGTCAAGAAGGAGTTCCCGATGAATGGTTCAAATGGAATCTCTTTCCCTACTCACTTGCCGGCAAAGCAAAGACATGGTATTCGGTTGCGTCCTTTGAAGTTGAAGGCAATTGGAACAAGTTGACAAAGAAGTTTTGCGAGAAGTTCTTTCCAATGAGCAAGGTTCAACATCTAAGGAGGCAAGTGATCAATTTCATGCAAGGAGAAGAGGAAGGGATAGACCAAGCCTGGGAAAGGTTTAATGAATTAATCGAACAAGGACCAAAACTCGGCTTCACCGGTGACGTACTCTTGCATACATTTTTCTTTTCCCTAACCCCTAGTTGCATGCGACACGTCGAAATGTGTGCAGGTGGGGATCTCATGGAGAAAACACTCACGGAAGCCGCCCAACTTCTACAAAAAGTTAGTAAAGCGGCTGCCATGCGAAGAGATTGGGAAACAAGACTTGCGGAAGAGCCGGAATTCAATTCAAGGAAGAAGAAGCTTGCTGATTTTTCTAAAGAGGCAACCCCGGAAGTCACAAAAGAGGAGCCGATCATGGAAAAGCTTGAACAAGAACACATCAAGTCAAGAACTACACCAAACGTCGACTTCATCGCACCAAATGAGACGAACAAGAGAAGCATGTCAAGCGCGAAGCCACTAAGGGAGTTCGAACCAATGGATTGGATTCCTATTGATTACGGAGAAGTATTCGACAAGAGAAGACCGTTCCCTAATCAAAAGGGAATGGCAAGAGCATTGGAAGTCGATTTCCCACCGGAGAGGAAAGCTGAAAATTCATACGACCTCGAAACCACCGGTGAGATTTTTGAAAAGCTCTTTGGAGATGATGTGGTGGATCCGGGACATATTGCCGAGGTAAAGAGGATCATGGGGATCAAGCCTAAAGCATCGCCATACGCTCGCCTTGCTGAAATTTATTCGATCGGATCCGAAGAAGAAGAGAAGATGACGCCGCACTTGAGTTGCGAGATCAACGGAGTTCAATGCAAAGCTTTATGCGACATCGGAGCCCAAGTAAGTGTTCTATCTTCTAAAATTTACGATAAAGTTCAATACCACAACCTAGACTTAGCTCCAACATCAACGAAATTAATTATGGGAGATGGTAGAACTATCAAACCTCTAGGTATTGCTTGCAACATGAAAGTAAAAATCTCTAGAAATTATATACCAACCGATTTCTTTGTTATTGATGCTTACCGTGGTAATTCTGATCATATAATCTTAGGTAGGCCTTTTCTTAAGTTGGTTGATGCCGTGTTAGATGCCGGAGAAGGCAAAGTAACAATGAACCTTAATGGAACAAAGTACACATATAACATTCTTCGTGCTTCTAAACACCTTACTCCTTTTCCTCCCGAAGATGAAGAAATAGAAGAGATAGATAGTCTTTGTTTTGTTGAAACCCTTAGAGACCCGCTGCAAAGAGCGATGGAAAATCAAATTAGTAATCAACAAGATGAAGAACTAGAGGAAGCAACAAAAGGCTTAGAGCCGCATGATGGAAGCGTGGAGGAAGAGAAGTTCGAAGACATAGGAGAAATCAAACCCGAAGAGCCACAAGTGCCCGAAGTAGACCTTAAACCTTTGCCCAAGGGATTAAAATATGAATTTTTGGGGCCAGACAAAACTTATCCAATCATTGTGAGCGACGAGTTGAGTCCCGAAGAAAATGAAGCGTTGCTGATTTTATTAAAAAAACATAGGAAGGTGATTGGATATTCAATTAACGATCTCAAAGGTATTAGCCCGGCCTTTTGCACTCATCGTATACCAATGGAAGACCAATGTAAGCCTGTAGTGGACCACCAAAGGAGGCTAACCCATGCCATGCGAGAGGTAGTAAAGAAGGAGGTTATCAAGTTACTTGATGCCGGAATCATCTACCCGGTTCCGCATAGCGAATGGGTGAGCCCTTGTGTGCCGAAGAAAGGAGGTTTAACCGTGGTGAAGAATGAGAAGAACGAGTTGATACCGCAAAGAACCGTGACCGGGTGGCGGATGTGTATTGATTACCGTAAGCTTAACAAAGCGACGAAGAAAGATCACTTCCCCCTACCGTTCATAGACGAGATGCTCGAGAGGTTAGCAAACCACGCTTATTTTTGCTTTCTCGATGGATACTCGGGGTTCATGCAAATTCCCATTCACCCGGAAGATCAACATAAGACAACATTTACGTGTCCTTACGGAACGTTTGCATATAGGAGGATGCCCTTCGGCCTATGCAACGCTCCGGCCTCTTTTCAACGTTGCATGATGGCCGTGTTTTCGGAATTCATCGAAGAAATTGTTGAAGTATTTATGGATGATTTTTCCGTTTACGGGAAGACGTTCATGGATTGCTTAGCAAACTTAGAAAAGGTCCTTACAAGGTGTGCGGAGGTAGATTTGGTTTTAAATTGGGAAAAGTGCCACTTCATGGTTAAGCAAGGCATAGTGCTCGGACATGTTATATCCGAGAGAGGAATTGAAGTGGACAAGGCTAAGGTAGAGACGGTTGAGCAACTCCCACCTCCTACGGATGTTAAGTCCTTAAGGAGCTTTCTAGGCCATGCCGGATTCTATAGAAGATTTATAAAGGACTTCTCGAAGATCACTAAGCCTTTAACGCACCTTCTTCAAAAAGATGTGGCTTTCGACTTTGATGAGAAGTGTCTAGCGGCATTCCGGACCTTGAAAAATGCGTTGGTGAGTGCTCCCATCATCCGACCTCCGGATTGGAGCCAACCTTTCGAGATCATGTGTGACGCAAGTGACTACGCCGTAGGCGCGGTCTTGGGACAAAGAAAGGAAGGCCGAGTTCACGCCGTTTACTACGCTAGCAAAACTCTTAGTGGGGCACAATTAAATTACGCCACTACGGAAAAAGAGTTGCTAGCGGTGGTATTCGCTTTCGAAAAATTCAGATCCTACATCGTGAACTCGAAAGTCATTGTTTACACCGATCACGCAGCTATAAAGTATCTCTTGGCTAAGAAGGAAGCTAAACCACGTTTGATTCGTTGGATCCTTCTTCTCCAAGAGTTTGATGTTGAAATTCGTGATAAAAGGGGGGTGGAGAATGTTGTGGCCGATCATTTGTCTAGGATGAATCGTGGGCAAGATGATAAAGAGCCCATAGAAGATAAGATGAGAGATGACCACCTCTATAGAGTGCTTGATAAAGATACTTGGATGATCGACATCATTCGAGCAATTCGAAAGATGCCCCTCGATCATCTAGACAAAAACACTCAAAGGAAGATAATTTACGAAAGTAAGAAATATTTTTGGGATGCACCATACCTCTTCAAGCTTGGCAATGATGGAGTGATGAGAAGATGTGTGCCAAGAGAAGAGAGGCTTGAGATTCTAAGGAAGTGCCACTCGGCGGAGTACGGTGGGCACTATAGCCATTTTCGAACCGAAGCCAAAGTATGGTCAAGCGGATTCTATTGGCCGGAGATGCATGAAGATACTAAAAGATATGCTTGCGTCATGCCCCGAATGCCAAAGAACCGGAAACATCTCTCAAAGAAATTCTATGCCTTTGAAATACAACTTGCAAATCGACATATTCGATGTATGGGGCATAGACTTCATGGGGCCTTTTAAGAACTCATTTGGATTCGAGTATATACTTGTTATGGTTGATTATGTATCCAAGTGGGTAGAGGCTATACCATGTCGTAAAGCTTCCACGGAGGAGTCCATCACTATGATCAAGAACGTGATTTTTCCCCGTTTCGGTACACCGAGAATCTTGATAAGTGATGGAGGAACTCATTTCACCGGGAAGAACTTCAAAAAGTGCTTGTCCAAGTTGGGGATTGAGCATAGGGTCTCCACGGCCTATCACCCACAAACCAACGGACAAGCGGAGACGTCAAATAGGCAATTAAAAAGCATACTTAACAAAACCATAGAGAAGGGAGGCAAGGATTGGTCAAAGAAATTAGACGGAGCTTTATGGGCTTATCGAACGGCATTTAAAACACCGATAGGTATGACCCCTTATCAATTCGTCTATGGAAAAGCTTGCCACCTTCCGGTTGAGTTAGAACATAAAGCCTATTGGGCGATTAAAGAGATGAACCTTGATCTCGATGCCGCGGTGGTGAAACGGAGAATTCAAATAAGCGAGCTAGAGGAATTGAGGTTGAAAGCTTATGAAAACGCAAGCATATACAAGGAGAGAATCAAAAGGTGGTATGATAAAAGATTGAAGAAAAAAGAATTTAAAGAAGGAGATAAGGTCCTCCTCTACAATTTGAGGTTTAAAACCTTCGGAAAGGGGAAATTGCAAAGCAAGTGGGACGGACCTTATGTTGTGCATTCGGTGTTCTCCAACGGAGCGGTAACCATTATGGATATAAACGGCGATCAATTTGTGGTGAATGGACGGCGGCTTAAGGTTTACTACGAACCCGATGTCGTGCCCGTTCATCATGTTGACGTCTTTACCATGGAGGAAGAGCCCGAACGTCCCGCCTAGGACGAAAAACAAGGCACCAACTTCGTAAATAATTTTTCTTTTAGCTTTCCGGAGTTTTTCGCAAAGATTAACCGGGCCAACTTTTTCCCACGGGCCGAGGACGAAAAAAAAATAGGGCGGTGTGCAAAAAACCGGACCGGCCCGGCCCCCGAGGCGGGGTGGGCCGGCCGGCCCGGTCGGATCGGCCCAAGGGGGGCCCGACGCCCGACGTCCCCCGAATTTCGCCCGAATTGCTCCTTTTTGACTTCCTTGTTTGGTCGGAAAATTTTAAGGGAAGTGTAAAAAAGGAAAATAAGGTTCCCGGGGCTTTTCTCTCGGGATTATATATTTGGCCGAATTGGGAGCTCGAGAATCAATCCTTTCAAGCAATGTGTTGCACCCTTGTAGCGCCATTGAGCCTCCAAAAAGCTTAGAGTTGAAGGTAGAAGCCAAGAAGCCATCGATGGAGGAGGCGATGCGATGCGAGGTCAAGCTACCCGTCAAGAGGACCGCACGTATCCGTTGCGGAGGACGTGTCCCGACCGGAGCTCTTGCATCTCGCCACCCCGTCAAAGGAGAGAAGGTCCCTACACCCGTTCGAAGGTCGACACGTCTCCAAGGCATCAAGTGTAAGGATTACAAGGAGGTGTCGCCGGAGCCTAAGGAATATGGGGATAGCGACTACTCCGACGATCGTAGCCCGAGCTCGTGGGCGGCGCCGGTAGAGATGATGATTGGGGTGAGCAACCCTATGAAAGGACTCCCGAAGGCCCTAACGGCGACGGCAAAGGCGGTGGCGAAGGCGACAACAATGGAGGTGGCGACGACGGTGGTGACAACGGTGGAGATTATGGCAACGACGACCCCTTCGGATTGCATCCGGTGTCTTGTCGAGTTTGCCGTCAATCCATCGCAGCTCTCTACGCGTCGGCCAACGAATGTCTTCAAACCATGGAAGCGATGAAGCGCGTATGGAGGACTTGGAGCGCGTAGTTGAAGATGACTACAAGTTCCTTAACCGTAACGTGCGCAAACTTTTCGGCATGGTTGGAAACATGAGAGGCAAGTGGTGCAAAGCTTGCTCGAAGTACCATTAGATCTAGTTTTCCCCTTTGGTTTTTGTAAGATACGACGAGGACGTCGTATGTTTTAAGTGTGGGGGAGAGCTAGATCGCTAGCCTTAGCTTTTGAACTTCAAGTTTAGGTTCGGTTTAATCTTCGTGTGAGAGTCTTAGTGTTTTAATGAGTCTTTAGCTTTTGAGTCTGTTTTAAAAATTTTTGCAAGTGTCTTAAATTAGTGTTGAGTCAAGAAAACCAAATAAAACGAGTCTTATATATATCTTTGTGTTTTATGTATTGTTTATCTTTATTTACTTGTTTGTCTAATCTTCGATTCTTGATATATGAACACAAGTATGTGGTTTGAAAATCGTTTACCGTGGTGCTTAGTGGAATCGCTACTACTTAAAGTACCCATACCGCACTTCGATCTTGAGCTTCACATGCTAGTTGTGCTATGTTCGATGCTAAAAATTGGAGGATTTCAGTTCTGAAAATTATATTAAAACCCTTGTAATAAAGGTTAGCAAAACCTCTTTTTCCAAGTTGAGAGTATGAAAAAAAATTCCTATCCAAAGCCAAGTTTGTTTTTTTCGCTCCACCATAAGCTTGTGATTAGCACGATGAGTTAGGCTAGGACCCTTCTCTCTTGGTGAGTTTTAATTTCGAGCAATGATCATGTCCTTGTGCTTATCTTTTGTTGCTAGCCTCGTCATATATTCAGTTCATGACTTTCGCAACGAAAGTCATGCATATCACTGAATTCCATACCCAACCTTATACATCTCTTTTGAACATCGTATTCCTTGAACACAACCTATTTTCAAAGTTTCGTCTCGTCTCTAGCATGATTTATTTAAAAATTTCAGATTGTGTGCATGCGAGAAAAGGGAGAATTGAAAGCTTTGAAAAGATGTCAAGAGAGAGAAAAATAAAGAGAAAAAGTATGTGTATGGAAAAGAAAGAAAAAAAAATATCATATGTGAATGAAAGAAAAGAGAAAGATGAGTTAGCAATGAAGATATGAGAGGGATGGATCAAGTGAAAGAAAAGAAAAAAATAATAAAGTGTAAGGAAGGATGTCGCGTTGATTGTGAGACGAAACTTTTACTCTATTTCCAACCATGTGCAATCCGACAACGAGGACATCATTGGTGCCTTGAAGTCACAATTTTCTTTTGCCCTTGCACATGTCCACCATTCTAAATCTTCTCATCCTTGATATCCCTACATATGGTTAATTCTCATGATCATTGGCTTTGAAAGGTAGACAACCATTAGAGGAAGTTCTTAGTTTGACAATACTTGTGTTGATTGCGCTAGCCCTACCTATAGCTCCACTTTTACATGATATATGAGAGATTAATGGGAGGTGAGAGTTTTATAAAATTTGGTTAGGATAGACACTTCATATGAGTGACTTGAGAGAGCTTGGAGAAAGGTTTTTGTCTAATACTTGTTGCGGGAATTTTGTTTTGAAAATCATAAAAACCCTCCGATGGAAGCAAAGAAGTAAGTATGGCTGAAATTGAAAGCTTCGAGTGAAGAGTTTGAGTTGTGGGGTAAATCTTGACGTGGTAAAAATTCTAAACGCCCATGTTTATGTTTGATTATCATTACTTTGTGTTTATGTATTAAAGATGAAGGGATTGACTAACTTGTAAAGAAGGATAAGTGATACACGATTACACACCTTGGACGAAGTTCTTTTACGAGTACTTGCTCGAGGACGAGCAAGAGCTAAGTGTGGGGGAGATGTTGACGGTGTATTTTGGTGCACCTAGCATGTTCATTACACTTTGGTTTGGATTTGATTATTGAACTAACCCGCCACTAGGCACACTAATCATATAACAAGTTCATCTTTGTGCATGCATTTGGAAGTGTTGTGTTTATGTAGGAAAACATGGACATAAAGGACGGATTCACAATAAGTTCAAAGGAGCATTCATGGAGTCTTGTTCGTGTTCATGAGCTCGCTGAAATTACTTCCAATGGTGGTGAGGACCGAAGTGCTACGAGGAACACCCCCGGGATTGAAGCGTAAAAGATCAAACTACATGCAAAGAGAGCCTCCATCTTGATCGCGAGGATAACGGCGTCAAAATCATCCAAGTGGAGGGGGCGAAGTAGATAAGTGCACGAGGACCCACGGAGCAAAAAGGGCGACCGAACCGGCCGAAGCCGGGCACCGGGCCGGCCGGCCCGGTCGGATCGGCCCGGCCCACTTCGGGCACCGGTTCGGTCCCGTCTTCCTTGCCCTCGAAGGATCTTCGACCCTAAAACCCCCGACGCGCCGCCAACAGACAGAGAGGAGTTTATTCGCACCCGAGAAGGCCATCTACAAGCTAGAGAGAGAGGAGGAGGATCTCCGTGGAGATCAACCACCTCGAAGGAAGCACCCTCTCGTGGAGAAGGAGGAAGACACGGCGGAAGGGAAACCATGATCAACGGTGCCATGATCGACACCTTGATGGGGTAATCTTCTCATTCGTCCATGGGTTGTAATCGATATTGAGATGTAATCGCACTTTGTCGGATTATCTATCTATCATCTTGTGTTGAACGTACTTTAATGCTTAAGGTTAGCTACCGTGCCATAAAGGGAGTATAGGCCTCAATGCTTCCTTGGATCCATTCAATACGCCGTGGCCATCAAAGGTCTAGTCATGAATACCTTCGCGTAGTGACAGTACGAGAGGAGGGAAAGGGCGAAACCGTGGTCACAACCCCGATAGATTAGATTGGTTTTTCATGTCTTTAAGCGATTGCATGCTCTAGTATCGTAGACCCGTGGGCGAGTGTCTTCTCTCTTGATCGTTTATCATTCTCTCTAGTGAAGTTTAGTGTTTTTTCTAGTATAATAGTAGTTAGGGTTTTAGTAGCTAGTGTGTCGTTGTTGATCGAACGCTTGTAATCCCCTTGCTCCGCGGATTGACAAGAACCTTGGGAATCCCGTGGTGAAGAAGGTGTGGGGTCCGTACGCTTGCGGATCGTAGAGGGATACGTCTTTTATCCGTCAACGCCCATCCGGCGCCTGCGCGTGTCGAGGAGCCGTTCCTTGGCCGGCGTGCGTCCCTGGTCAGCGGGTTGACCCACGTGCACCGAGGGTTCGCCTCCCTGGTGCAGGATCATCACCCCGTGCGTCCCCCTGTTGGCGGATGCGTGAGGCTGAGCTCTCGGCCTGCTGGACGGCCGCTTGCTCAAGGAGGGTCTGCACCTCGCGGTGCATGTCTCGAGCCTCGGGGGTCGAGGGTGCCGGCATGGCTCGTAGCAACGTCGCGGCGGCGATGAGCTTTTGGCTCGCCCGTGGCGGAGTATCCGCGTTGTCGACGTTGGGGACGGGGTTGAGGCGGTCACGGACCCGTCGGCCCGGCTCCGCGCGCGTTCGCCGCGCGCGGAGGCCTCCCCCCGCCATCGAGGCGCGGAGCGGCCGCACCGTCCGGTACTCCTCCGCCGCCTTGGCCTCGAGCTCGCGGGCTTGGGCCACTGCCCGCGTCGACGTCGGCCCCGGCGGGGAGCGCTTGGCCCCGCGGCCGGCGCGTGGCGATCCCCGGCGGGCGTGACTTCCCCGTCTCCGGCACCCGCCGCACCGGCGGCGTTGGCCGGGTCGTTGGTGATGACGGCGCAACACTCCCGCGCGGGGTCGTAGCTCCCAGTGCTGGAGTCGTCGGAGCAACCAAACCAGTAGTCCGTGGCGTCGAGGAAGCGCCTGAACGCGACTGGGTCCGGCACGCCGGAGAAGTCCCACTCCGCGTATCCATGGCGGTTGGCGGGTGGCATCGTGTCGACGGAGCCCAGGGACGACTCGTCTGCTGCTGAGGTGCCGGGGTCCCTGGCGACGAAGACGTGGCGGCCAGGTGGAACCCGGCGCATCGTCGTGTTCACGTTGGCGTTATGGGCCGTCGTGGCGCCACGCGCGCCCGATGGGGATGCGTGGTCGGAGACCGCACGAGGTTCCGCCGGGGCGGTGGCGGTCGTCGTGACGGTGGGCGCACGGCGTTGGGCGGCGGTGCGCTCGGCCGCCGCCGCTCGGACCGCGCCCGACGCGAGCGTAGCCCGGAGCGACGACGGCGTCGCGGCGTTGATGGGCCCGCGGCATCCGTGCCTGCGGGCGCATGCGCCGGTGTGGTGCGTGCGGCGGAGACCGCAGCGGACCCCCGGCCTCGCGGCGCGCGCGCGAAGCTCCTCACGATTGGTGAGGCGCATGAGATAGCCGTTCCCCGTGGCACGGAAGTTCAAGTCTCCGAAGCGGATCTCGAACCCGGCGGGAGAGGGTCCGAGCTACCCATGTTGTAGCGGGTACCACGGTACTCAGTGCGAATCACCATGGAGGGAGTTGGCGAAATGACCTTACGCGCTCGTGTGCCCCACGGTGGGCGCCAGCGCCTCGGTGCGGAATATGGTCCCGACACTAACCGGTAGATAGCGCCTAGGTCTATCCCTCAATGGTCGATGCCAAGCAACAAATGACACAAGGTTTTATCCTGGTTCCGGCCGAGGGGGCCGTACTTCCGACAGGGGCGTGCTCGTGGCACTATATTGCTCGGCACCGGGGGTGCTTGTCGTGGGGCAAGTACAAGCGAGGCGGGAGAGAAAGCGTGGCTTCCAAGTCCCCGGGCGAGTGGTCGAAGATGTTGTGGGAGAATAAGAGAGTGAGTGCACGGTGTGTTGTGTAGAACCGAACTCGTTCCTCTCAACCTGTCCCCCCCCCCCCCCCCCCCCGCGGCTGGGGGCTCGCCTCCCCCTTTTATAGGCCAAGGGGGCGACGGGTTACATGCACGCCGCGCTACCTAGCTACGTGAGGGAGCACGTCGCGCTACGGTGTAGAGTGGGCGGCCGTCTGAACGATCTTCGCTGCGATCCGGCCATGATGGCCTACCCCGTACCCGAACGGTGGCGGTTCGAGGGTAGGAAGGCGGCGATGGCGGTGGTGTCCTCGATAGGCTTCGAGGGAGGTGCCGATGATGGCTGGTACGGGGGAACGGGCGCGGGCGAACGGCGTTCCTTCCCAATGCGCTCCGCGGCGGCGCGAGTGGTTCTTGCGGTGCTCGGGCGTGCGCTGCGGTGCCGGGCGTGCGCCTGCACGCGTCGGTACGGCGGCCGCACCGTCACAGTGACCGGGATGGCCATCCACCGGCCTAGCGCCCCCCACCTAACCTGTAGGGTCACGGGAAAGTGAAATCGAGGGTGCGCCTGGCCCCCTTTCGAGGGTCGGGCGCGTTAGCCGTACAGTAGTGGGCGCTCGGTGTCACGGGACTGACACCGGCCGTACCGCACAGTCCATCTCCACAGTGGCGGGGATGGGCTCCTCCCTGGGGAGTTGGTGCGGCGGCACCGGGGTGCGAGCCCCGGCGCATGATGGATCCGTCTGCGGCGTCAGGGCGTTAAATGCCCGTGTACGGGACCGGCGCACGCGTGCGGGGCGCCCGTGAGCGTGGCGGGCCCCGGCCGAGGGCGGGGCGGACCCTCGAGCGAGACGAGACCCGCTCGAGGGGGAGCGAGCCCTCGAGCGGGGGCGGAGCCCGCTCGAGGAGGAGTTGCCCCTCGAACGGGGCGGAGCCCGCTCGAGGAGGAGCGCGCCCTCGAGCGAGGCGGAGCTTGCTCGAGGGGTCTTCTAAGCGGGCCGTCTTGGTGGGCCGCCGGAGTCCTGCCGCGCGGGCCATGTCCTGCGCGGTTAGTTACCTGCATGGTTAGTTACCTGCATGGTTAGGCTTAGCGTGTTTCGATGCCGAGGTTTAAGTGAGGGTTTCCCCATTGTTTAAGGGGACCCCTAGGGCGGTCCCCGACAAGAAGCGCCGTATGAAGTCCCGCGGCGACTCGCCGGGCTTCGCGTGCGAGAGCGCGAGTCCCAAGAGTTCCCGGGGCGCACGTATGTGCCCCCGGAAGTTGCCCACGAACGTGTGGACTAGGTCGTCCCGGTTATGGATCTGGCTGGCGGGCAAATGCTCGAGCCATGTCCGGGCCGCGTCGCCCAGATGCAGGGGCAAGTTGCGGATGATAACCTCGTCGTTAGTGGCCCCGCCCGGCGGCAAGCCAAGCGGTAGTCGTTGGAGCCGGACACGGGGGTCCGTCTCCCCGTTGTATTTGACGATCGTCGAGGGTTGGCGGAAGCGTTGGGGGAACGCTGCCGCTCGGATCTCCCGGCCGAACACGCGAGTGCGGGGGCTCCGGCGTCGGGGAGCGGTCCTCGCCGCCGTCGTAGCGCCCACCCCGTCGAGGGTGGTAACCCCTTGCCGCTCGCGCGTCCGCCTTGCCGGTGCGCCGGCGTTGATGACATTGCGAGCGTCGCCACCTAGTGCCCCCGCACGCGTCGAGGAGTCGCTCCTTGGCCGGCGTGCGCCCCTCGCTCGGTGGGATGCCCCGCCGGCCCCCCGCGTGCACCGAGGGTTCGCCCCCGGTGCGACTTCATCGCCCCGCGCATCCCCCTGTTGACGGATGCGTGAGGCCGAGCTTTCGGCCTGCTGGACGGCCGCTTGCTCGATGAGAGTTTGCACCTCGCGGTGCATATCTCGAGCCTCGGGGGTCGAGGGTGCTGGCATAGCCCGTAGCAGCGTCGCGGCGGCGACGAGCTTCTGGCTCGCCCGTGGGGGCACGTCCGCGTTTCCGACGTTGGTGGCGGTGTTGAGGCGATCGCGGACCTGTCGGCCCAGCTCCCGCGCGCGTTCGCCACGCGCAGAGGCCTCCCCTGCCATTGAGGCGCGGAGCAACCGCACCGTTCGGTACTCTTCCGCCAGCTTGGCCTCGAGCTCGCGGGCTTGGGCCCCGTGTGCGTCGACGTCGGCCCCGGCGGGGAGCGCTTGGCCCCCGCGGCCGGGCGCGCGGCGATCCCGGGGCGGCGTGACTTCCCCGTCTCCGGCGCTGCCGCGCCGGCGGCGTTAGCCGGGTCGTTGGTGATGACGGCGCAACACTCCCGCGTGGGGTCGTAGCTCCCGGTCGGAGTCGTCGGAGCGGCCGAACCGGTAGTCCGCGGCGTCAAGGAAACGCCGGAACGCGACTCGGTCGGCACGCCGAGAAGTCCCACTCCGCGTATCCGTGGCGGTTGGCGGGTGGCATCGTGTCGACGGAGCCCCGGGGATGACTCATCTCGCGCCGAGGTGCCGGGGTCCCCGGCGACGAAGACATGGCGGCCGGGCGGAACCCCCGCGCATCGTCGTGTTGACGTTGGCGTTGTAGGCCGTCGTAGCGCCACGCGGCCCGATGGGGATGCGCGGTCCGGAGACTCGCGCGGCCCCGCCGGGCGGTGGCGGCCGTTGTGGTTGGCACACCGCGGCCGGGCGGCGGCGCGCTCCGCTGCCGCCGCTCGGACCGCGCCCCGACGCGAGCGTTGCCCGGAGCGATGGTGGCGTCGTGGCGCCGACGGACCCGCGGCCTCCGTGCTCGGCGGCGCGCGCGCCGAGTCGTGCGTGCGGCGGGGGGTCCGACCGGACGGGCCCGACGCCGCGCGCGCGGGTTCCTCACGGTTAGTGAGGCGCATGAGATAGCCATTCCCCGTGGCTTGAAAGTTCAGATCCCCGAAGCGGATCTCGAACCCGGCCGGGAGGGGGTCCGAGCTACCCATGCAGTAGCGTGTAGCACGGTATTCAGTGCGGATTACCATGGAGGGAGTTGGCGAAATGACCTTAGGCGCTCGTTTGCCCCACGGTGGGCGCCAACTGTCGGTGCGGAATATGGTCCCGACACTAACCAGTAGATAGCGCCGTGGTCTATCCCTCAATGGTCGATGCTAAACAACAAATGACACAAGATTTTATCCTGGTTCCGGCCGAGGGGGCCGTACATCCAGCAGGGGTGTGCTCGTGGCACTATATTGCTCAGCACCGGGGGTGCTTGTAGTGGGGCAAGTACAAGCAAGGCGGGAGAGGAAATGTGGCTTCCAAGTCCCTGGAAGGGTGGCTGAAGATGTTGCGGGAGAATAAGAGAGTGAGTGCACGGAGCGTCGTGTTGAACTCCGTCCCCCCACGGCTGGGGGATCGCCTCCCCTTTTATAGATCAAGGGGACGGCGGGTTACATGCGCGCCGCGCTACTTAGCTATGTGGAGAAGTGCGTCGTGCTACGGTGTAGAGTGGGCGGCCGTCCGTGCGATCCCCGCCACGATCCGATCATCATGGCCTGACTTGTACCCGAACAGTGGCAGTTCGAGGGTAGGAGAGCAGCGGATGGCGGTGATGTCCTCTGATAGGCTCGAGGGGGGTGCTGACGCCGGCCCGTACGGCGCACGAGGGTTGGCGAACCGGCGTTCCTTCCCAACGCGCCTCACGGGGCCGGGAGTCGTCGCTACGGGGTCCGCGCGTGCGCCTCGCGCGCGCGGGTACGGCGGCCACGCCGCTACGGTGGCGGGGATGGCAGTCCACCGGCCTACCGCCTCCACCTAACCCTGTAGGGTCACAAGAAAGTACATCGAGGGTGCGCCGGCCCCTTTCGAAGGTTCGGCGCGTTAGCCGTGCGGGGCGTGCGCGCGGTGTCACGGGACTGACACCGGCCGCACTGCACCGTACCCTCCCACAGTGGCGGGGATGGGCTCCTCCCTGGGGAGTTGGTGCGGCGGCACCGGGGTGCGAGCCCCGGGCGCATGATGGCGCCGTCCCGCGGCGTCGGGGCATTAAATGCCCGCGTACGGGGCCGGCGCACGCGTGCGGGACGCCCGCGAGCGTGGCGGGCCCCGGCCCGAGGGCGGGGCGTACCCTCGAGCGAGGCGAAACCCGCTCGAGGGAAGTGCTGCCCCTCGAGCGGGGCGGTGCCCGCCCGAAGGGAGCGTGCAGCCTCGAACGAGGCGGAGTCCGTTTCGAGGGGATCCTTACGTGGTCTGCCTTGATGGGCCGTCGGAGTCCCCGTGGGCCGTGTCCTGCATGGTTAGGCACCTGCATGATTAGGCTTAATATTGTCGGGTTTTGTTCTGGGTTTTAAGTGGGTTTTCCCCCATTGTTTAAGGGGACCCCTAGGGCTGTCCCCGACAAAGATGCCCGGCCCAAACGGCATCATCATCGTCGGGTCGTCCATCGAGCACGCATTCGACTGCGATGTCGAGTGCGTGGAACATGCAGAGGCACTGGCGCTGGATGAAGCGCTGGTAAACACGCTGGAGAAGATGGTCAACGAGGACCTCAACTCCGCCGCCAAGCACGTCGGCGCCTTCGAGGCAAAGGGAGCGGACCAAAGGGGTCCCCCTTGACCCTTCGGCCCCCGAGGGCAAGGCGTTGAGGGTCAGCTCCACCCTCGACCCCAAATAGGAAGCAGTGCTCGTCGACTTCCTCCGCGCCAACGCCGACATCTTCGCGTGGAGCCCCTCGGACATGCCAGGCATCCCGAGGGAAGTCGCCGAGCACTCCCTTGACATCTCGCCAAAGGCCCGCGCCGTGCGGCGGCGGGCCGCGCCGCCTCGACGAGGAGCGGCGACGGGCGATCGGAGCGGAGCTGCGGAAGCTCCTCGAGGCCGGATTCATCAAGGAAGTATTCCACCCTACGTGGCTAGCTAATCCCGTGCTTGTAAAGAAGAAAAATGGGAAGTGGCGGATGTGTGTAGACTATACTAGTCTTAATAAAGCATGTCCCAAAGTTCCTTTTCCTCTGCCACGCATAGATCAAATCGTTGATTCAACAGCTGGGTGCGAATTGCTCTGTTTCCTTGATGCCTATTCCGGGTACCACCAAATAAAAATGAAAGAGTCCGACCAGCTCGCGACTTCATTCATTACACCGTTCGGGACGTTCTGCTACGTCACGATGCCGTTTGGCCTCAGAAACGCGGGTGCAACATACCGGCCGCATGCGGCACGTTTTTGGGGATCACATCGGACGGACGGTCGAAGCATACGTGGACGACATCGTCGTGAAGACCGAGAAGGCGGATGACCCGGTTGGCGACCTCGGCATCGCGTTCGGCTACCTACGGGCCAATGGGGTCAAGTTAAACCCCGAAAAATGTGTCTTTGGAGTGCCGCGAGGCATGCTCCTAGGGTACATTGTCTCCCGGCGGGGAATCGAGGCCAACCACGACAAGGTCGCGGCCCTCGAACGAATGGGTCCGATCCAGGGACCTTAAAGGGGTGCGAAGGTGTTGGGGTGCCTTGCCGCCTTGAGCCGCTTCATTTCACGGCTCGGTGAGAAGGGCCTGCCCCTCTACCGCCTACTCAAGAAGCACGAGCGCTTCTCCTGGACCACCGAGGCCCAGGATGCGCTCGACAAGCTAAAGGCATCTCTGACACACGCCCCGATCCTCACGCCGCCCCAGGACGGCGAGCCCCTACAGCTCTACGTGGCCGCGACCACCCAGGTGGTAAGCGCCGTGATCGTTGTGGAGCGCACGGAGGAGGGGCATGCCTTGCCTGTGCAGCGGCCAGTCTACTACATCAGCGAGGTCCTCTCGGACACGAAGACGCGCTACCCACGGAGTCCGAAGTTGCTATACGCGGTAGTCCTTGCGCGGCGCAAGCTCCGCCACTACTTCGAGGCCCACCCCGTCACGGTGGTTTCTTCCTTTCCGCTAGGAGAAATCATCCGCAACCCCGACGCCGCGGGAAGGATCGCCAAGTGGTCCGTGGAGCTGATGGGCGAAACGCTCGCCTACGCCCCACGCAAGGCTATCAAGTCGCAAATTCTGGCGGATTTCGTCGCTGAGTGGACAGACACGCAGCTGCCACCCCCACAAATCCGGGCGAGTGCCGGACTGCGTTCTTCGACGGCTCGGTGATGAAAACGGGAGCGGGCGCGGGCTGCTCTTCGTGTCACCCCTCGGGGAACACATGCGCTATGCAGTACGCCTCCACTTCCCCGCGTCCAACAATATGGCTGAATACGAGGCCCTCCTCTGCGGCCTCAAAATCGCCATTGAGTTGGGCGTCAAGCGCCTCGACGTACGGGGGGACTCGCAGCTCGTGATCGATCAAGTCATGAAGAACGCGAGCTGCCATGATGACAAGATGGAGGCCTACTGCAAGGCCGTGCGGGCCCTCGAGGACAAGTTCTACGGCATCGAGCTCAACCATGTGCCCCGAAGGTACAACGAAGAGGCGGACGAGCTCGCCAAGATCGCGTCCGGGCGGATCACCGTTCCCCCGAACGTTTTCGCACGCGACATCGCTCAACCCTCGGTTGTCTTCGAGCCCTACCCCTCGAACCACAACGAACCCTCGGGGGCTCCCTCGAACCCAGCGTGTGCGGAGCCCATGGACGAGGACCCCTCGAACGAGGCGTACGTGCTCTCCCTTCTCGAGGGGTACGGCTCTCCACGAAGCCGATGCGATGGACATCGAGCCGGTTCTCGTCCAAGCGGATTGGCGGGAAAAATACATCGCTTGGATCGCTCGAGGGGAACTCCCCGCGGACCGGGCCGCGGCCAGGCGCATCGCCAGGATGGCCAAATCTTTTGCCCTCGTCGACGGCGAGCTGTACAAGCGCGCCGCCTCCGGCATCCTACAGCGGTGCGTGCCCATTCCCGAGGGGCGCGAGCTCCTACGGGACATCCATGCGGGGATCTGTGGCCACCACGCCGCACCCCGCACCCTCGTCGGCAACGCGTTCCGCCAAGGCTTTTACTGGCCTACCGCGGTCGCGACGCCAGCGAAATCGTACGCACCTGCGAAGGGTGCCAGTTCTACGCCCGCAAGTCCAACTTGCCCGCCCACGCCCTACAGACCATCCCCGTTACATGGCCGTTCGCCGTGTGGGGGCTGGACATCGTCGGGCCCTGCGGAAGGCGCCCGGGGGCTTCACCCACTTGCTAGTCGCGATCGACAAGTTCTCCAAGTGGGTGGAGGTGTGCCCCATCACGAACCTAAGGGCTGAGCAGGCGGTGACATTCTTCACCGATATCGTCCACCGCTTTGGAGTACCAAATTCCATCATCACAGACAACGGGTCCCAGTTCACGGGCCTGAAGTTCTTGGAGTTCTGTGACAAGTTCCACATCCGCGTGGATTGGGCAGCTGTGGCACACCCACAGACCAACGGCCAAGTGGAGCGTGCCAACGGCATGATCCTACAGGGCCTCAAGCCCAGAATTTTCGACCAGCTCAACAAATCTGGGCGAAAATGGCTCCAAGAACTACCAGCGGTCGTGTGGAGCCTAAGGACCACCCCAGCGAGCCACCGGGTTCACCCCCATTTTTTCTAGTCCACGGCGCGGAGGCCGTCCTCCCCACGGATTTAGAATACGGGTCGCCCAAGGTTCGAGGCTACGACGAGGGTGCTAACCAGCGAGCCCGCGAGGACTCGCTGGACCAGCTGGACGAGGCACGCCTCGTAGCCTTAATGCACTCCGCGAGGTATCAACAGTCCCTAAGACGCTACCAAGCATGCAAAATACGTCGACGGGATTTCAGTGAGGGGGATCTGGTCCTAAGGCTGCGCCAAGATAACCGAGGGCGCCACAAGCTATCGCCCCCATGGGAAGGACCCTACGTTGTGGTGAAAGTACTCAAACCGGCACATACAAGGTGGCCAACGAGGACGGTGAAGAGCTCACCAACGCTTGGAACATGCAACGGCTACGTCGCTTCTACCCTTAGCTAGGATTTTCCAAATATCTTTGTTGTAAAAATCACATCGCCAACGCCCCGCTTGGCAACGACTATGTAAATACTCCAAGTCTAATGAAAAGGATAACTCGGCTTTCCCCCCGAAAACCCAAGTTACCCTCAGGGGCTGCGCGGGGGGGCACCCCCCCCCCCCAAAATGGTCCCACTTTTTCGCGCAAAAAATCAAAACAACACACGCTAAGTTTGTTTCCTACTTCAACCTCGAGCCACGATTCGAACGGGCGCGAGCGGCACGGCGGAAGGAGCGCGCGAGCCGAAGATAGCCTACGCCGCGTGGACATGGCCCTTCTCTCTCGCCTCCAACTCGGCGGGCCCCCCGCGAAAATCGAACTCCCCTAACTAGAATCTACTCGGAAGAAGGAGAAACAAAAAGCGTGATAAACAAAGAACTTCATTTACGGCAAATGTTTATGTTCATGAAACGAGCTTGTTTATTTACAAAGGCCACGAGGCCGGGATACGATACACATCAAAAACGGGCCTAGCGCCCAACCGCTGTCGGCGGGAGGAGCGGCGGCACACGGCCGGCGTCCCGGAAGAGGAACTCCTCGAAGGCCTCGGCGAGCAACCCGGCGGCGTTAGCCGGCGAGCGCATCCACACGCTCCATGGCCACCTCGTCCTCGACGCCCTCGGGAATGATGTACCCCTCCGCCAGCGCCTCGAAGTTAACCTCGTAGTGGGATCGCACCACTCCGAGGGCCTTCTGGACGCCCAGGCTGCGCAGCCGCCCGGCGCATGCGCTCGGTGACATGGCCACCAAGAGCACGCAGACGGCTGGCCAGGGAGCTGCCGGCTTGGGCCTCGCCCTCCTCGACGGAGCGGCAGGTCTCGAGGGCCGCGTCGCGCGGCTCCCGCAACTCCCCGTTCGGAGGAATTGTAGGAAGCCCGGCGCCTCGGCCCGCTCGGCCGACGACGAGGGCCGCGGTCTTGGCGTCGAGGGCGGCCTTCGGTCGTCGGCCTCCTTGGCCCGCTGCTCCGCCCGCACGCCCGCTCCTCGCCCGGCGCCGTTGCGCTGCGCCCCCCTCAAGCGACGCGCGGAGCTCCCGGGTTTCGGCGCGAGCGGTGGCCACCTCCGCCTCCCGGTTGGCGGCCGCCGTCCGCGTCTTCTCCAAGTCCAAGCGCGCATTCCACGCCGCCTCATCACGATCGATGAGGGCCGCGCGGACCCGCTCGAGGCTCGAGCGACGTGCCGAGTCCGCCTCGAGCTCTCGGGGAGCTCGTCGTGGGCCGAGCCAAGGCCGTGCGCCGCCCAACCGTCCGCGTCCCAAAGGCGTCGCCAAGCGCGTCGAAAGCGCTGCACCGCTCCCGGAGCTGGTGGACCTCGGCGTTCACCCGGTCGAACGCATCGTACTTGTCATGGGCGCGGTGCTCGAGCTCCTGGCATCCACACACCGAGATCCGTAAGCACTATGACACGAAAGCAGCACACAAAGACGAGAAGAAGAGAGAGGCAAGCGACGACACCATACCTGAAAGACGCGCCACGCGGGGGCCGCCGTGGACTGCGCGCCTCGTTCGGCGCGCGGTTGAGCGTAGCGCCGTGGCTCCGGAGCTCGCCCCAGAGCTCCTGCTCCCCCCCGGGCATCGGCAAACGCCGGGGATCATCGATGGCCCCCTCCACACCGGCGGGGGTGGCCGGCGTGGGAGGATGAGGCCTCGGCGCCGTGTCCTCGACCCCCCACCACCAGGTGACCCTCGTGCCGCCTCACGAGGGCCCCCCTCCCCGGGGCTCGGGGGAGTTCGTGGGCCAGCTGGCCCACTGATTCCACCCAGGCGGCGGAGAGTCGTCCGAGACTTCCACCACCTCCGCCTGCAAATCGCCGGCGGCGCAGCTGCTTGCGCCGCCTCCGCCGGCACCTCCACCGCGCCTCCGCGGCGCGGGCGCCCGGCACGGCGTCGCGGCCACCACCTCTCCGGCCGCGCCTGCGCGCCACGGGCGCCGCGGGTTGCTCCCGCTCCGCCTCCTCCACGAGCGGCCCCCGCGGGCCGCGCCTCCATCACCGCCGTTGCCGCGGCCCGCACCCCTCCGCGACGGCCGGCGCCGACCGCTCCTCGGCCGACCGCCGGCCGCGCGCCGCGGCGGCCGGATCCGTTGGCCAAGACCTCGGGGTCCCGGCCGCACCTCGCGAGCTCTCGCCCGCCGCCGCCATGCTTGTCCCCGCCCGCGGCGCCCTCGACGAGCGACGCCGGGGTGGGGATGGATGCGTCCGTCCTCGGCACCTTGGCGGTGTGCGAGAGGAGGCACGGTTGGCACCACCGCACGAGCACGGACGAAGGTTAGGGCACCCGATCATCGACAAATCAAACCAAACGAAAAAAAGACAAGGCTCCTTACCTTGAAGAGGAAAAGGCCCGTTTCTTCTTCCTCGAAGCCTCGCCAAATGAGGCCGGCGCGGCCGGCGCGCCGCCGCCGCCGCGTCTCCCGACGGCGCCGCCACGCGCGCGGGCGCGCCCGCCCCGCGTGCGGTCGCGCCCCCGATGACACGCCTCCCGACGACGCCGCGCACGCGCGGGTGCGCTCGCCCCGCGTGCGTGTGTGCCCGCCGCCGCACTCCTCGACGACGTCGCCGCGCGCGTGGACGCGCGCGCCTCCCCCGCGCGGGCACGCTCGATGCGCGCGCCGGTGCGCTCGCCGTGCGCGCCCCCGACGAGCGCGCCGCGCGCCCGCCGCGGCGCGCGCGCCCTTGATGTCGATGGCCGGCGGCGGGCGCCGGTGCGCCCGCCCAGGCGACGCCGCCCTCGCCGCCGGTGCCGGCTCCGGCGAGGGAGGCGCGGCGCCACCGTCCGAGGGGCCCTCCCCCTCGGCCTCTTCCTCTTCGTCCTCCTCCGAGGACGAGAACTCCCTCGGTCCCCGGGAGGAGAGCCCCGCCTCCTCGCGCCGCCGTGCTCCGCCGGCCCGCCGCCGAGGCGCGCTTGACGTCGCCTCGCGTGCTCCCTCTTGTGCGCCGCCCGCTCCCCGCTGCTCCCGCTGCGCCGCCCGCCACGCGCGCGGGAGTCGGGGTGGGGCGGAACGAGCTTGGCGATGGTAAAAGTCACCGACCGTACACGGAAGCAACAAGAGCGCGTCAGAGGCAAAGGCAACACTAAGAACTAAAACGAAATCAAGGACCACACTCACCAATGGGCCGGTGGGGAGCATCTCGAGGTCCCACGGGGTCCGACCCGCGGGCGGCGGCACCGGGTGTCGACGGCGCTCCGCGCCGGGTGAGCGCGTACGGCCGCTCGAGGGGCGTCGGGAGCATCCGCGACCTCGCCAGGTCGACGGGTTGGCCGCCTCTCGTCATCTCGAAGATGCGAGAGCGGCCTCTCCATCAAGGGCACGATCCGCCGGTGATGGAGGAAGGCGAGGACTCCCATCGCGTTCGGCCCGTCCGCCGCCGGTCGGCCGCAGCCGCGGCGGGACCAGACTCCCCGCCGACTCCGATGCCTGGGCCGTGGACACCCCGTAGCCCCGGGGAGTCGGCCTCTCCTTGAACACCCGGCCGGTGTAGGGGGGAGGCCGGGCTCGGCGTTACGCAAGTAGAACCATCCCCGCTCCCAGCCGGCGTTGTTCGTCGTCATGGTGCAGGGGATGTAGACGTCCTTGAATTGCCCCCGCAGGGCAAGCGACATCCCGCCGGCGCGCATCGCGCGGCGGGTCCTCGGCTCCGTCGTGGGCTGCGTGATGAGCTCCGCGCGGAAAAGATGTACCCAGAGCTCCCAATTGACCGGGATCCCCAGGTACCCTTCGCACGCCCACGAATGTGGCCGCTCGCGAGATCGCGTTGGGGGCGAAGTTGTGCAGCTCCACTCCGTAGTGGTGGCACATCGCCCGCATGAAGGTGCTCGCCGGCGCGGTGAAGCCCCCGCTCGTGGTAACGGATGAAGCTCACCACGTAGCCCTCCGGCGGGTTGGGCTCGCGGTCCGTAGCCGGCGGCACAATCCACTCCGCCGGACGTCCGTCTTCGTTGGCCGCCAGCTGGCCGGCGGCGACCAACTCGCCAAGGGCCAGCCGCGTCACCATCGACCTCTCCCAGGCATATGGCTCCAGGATCCTAAGGGGAAGCTGAGGCGGCGCCATGAGGAAGGACGAAGGAATGCGAGGACGGAGAACGAGGAACGGGAGAAAGGCTCTAATGGCGACACCGCGCAGTGGAAAGAGCTAGGCGAAGACGAAGGGGCGAGGGACTGAAGATGGTGAGGCGTCAAGGTAAAAAACCGCCGTCTCTTCCACCCCTCAGATTTGTAAGCCGACGGGGCGAGCTCTCCGGAGCAGACGCCCCGCTAGCATTAACTGCAGGGAATCTTTCCTTCGCGTCGACGGGCGGGCCCCACCACGACCGGCAGGCGGCCACGTCATTGCAGGCGGGCCATCATTACGGCAAAGACCCGCAGCGACCGAGGCGAAGCGATCACATCCACCTGCCATGCCGCCCACTACGCGCGCGCGTGCGGCCCCGCGCGCCTAAAGGCGCGCGCCCGCGCTGCAAAACCGCGGCCACGATCGCAAGGCATTTAAAATAACTGGGTCCCTTGCCAAGCAAGGAGGACCCTCGAGCGGGGCGAACTCCTCGGCTCAAGACCAGGGCAACCCTCGACGGGATATCGACGTGAGAAGGTCGCCCGGGACCTGCTCGATGTAGAGCGGGCACCGCGGGTACCCATGCCACGTAAGACCCTCGAGCGGCGCGAGCCCCCGGCTCAAAACGATGTCGGCCCTCAAGGGACACCGACGTGAGAAGGTCGCCCGGACTCGCTCGATGTAGAGCGAGCACCGCGGTACCCATGCCACGTAAAACCCTCGAGCGGCGCGAGCCCCCGGCTCGAGACAATATCGATTCTTCAAGGAAGGGCACATACGCCGTGCTACCAACCAGCACCTCGAGGGCCGGCTCGCCCCGGACCCCTCGATGGCCGCAAGCGTGAAAAGACGGGGCCGCCCGGGCGCCCACCCCCGCACGGCCCCTGCCGATCGAGGTTCGAAGCCCGACCCTCGACGGGTTCGAACAGGCGCCCACGGATCGCGAGTTAGGGACGACGAGGGCACGCGCATTCGAGCCGTTCCTCGAGCCCGTCCGGCTCGAGGGTGCCCCACATGTCGTGTTCGAGAGCCGGCGAGGGCGGCTGGCCGGGGGGATCCCACCGAGGGAGAGCTTCGCGCCCCTCGGTCCCTATCGAACGGACCGAGCCCCACCTAGCAAACCCACGCAAGTGCTTCCATGGACGTGTCTCCGACCGCGCGGCCCTACCCTTATCGAACGGGGCATGGACGTCCACTTGAACCACCCGCTAACGCTCGACGAGGAATCCGCAATCCCGCGACCTCGCTCGATGGGGGTTGCAGAAACCTCACCCTCCGTCTCGCGGAGGGACGGCGAGGGCGCGTTAAAAAACAAGTCGCCAGGCTCTACCCGATCGCCTCGAACGGGCCAAGGCTCGGGGGTTTGGCGCACGGCTACACCTCCCTGAGATTGCACCCACCGGAGACAGTGCCAGCGGTGCGTGCACCCCCGAAGCCGGCTGAAATACCGCCGATGCCGGTTGGCATATGTGCCACGCCTCTCTGACCAAAATTCTCGCGGTTAACCCCCTGCAGAGAACCCACACTCCTGCAGGGCTTCGGGGGCTAGACCCGAGGGTCCGCTGACACGGCCCCACGGAAAGCGTTCGCAAACAAGGAGGGAAGAACGTCCTATCGGTAGGTTCCGGCATGCGGGAGCCTCAATGGCAAACCCACGGATGCTCGGGGGCTCTGCCATCGGGGGACGGCCCCTAGGGGTCCCCTTAAACAATGGGGAAAGCCTCACTTAAAACCCGCAACGAAACCCAAATACGTTAAGCCTAACCATGCAGGACACGGCCCACAGGGACTCCGACGGCCCATCGAGGCGGCCCACGAAAGGATCCCCCTCGAACGCCGCGCCCCGCTCGAGGGCGCACTCCCCTTCGGGTGGGCACCGTCCGCTCGTGGGCACGCACTTCCCTCGAGCGGGCTCCGCCTCGCTCGAGGGTACGCCGGCCCTCGGCGGGGGTCCGCCACGCTCGAGGGTGCCCCTCACGCGTGCGCCGAACCCGTACGCGGGCATTTAACGCCCCGACACAAGGGGGCGGCGCCATCATGCGCCGGGGGCTCGCGCCCGGTGCCGCCGCACCAACTCCCCGGGAGGGAGCCCATCCCCACCACCGTGGGGAGGGACCGTGCGGTACGGCCGGTGTCGGTCCGTGACACCGCGCACCTCTTGCGATGCGGATAACGCGCCCGACCCTCGAAGGGGGGCCGGGCGCACCCTCGATTTCACTTTCCCGTGACCCTACGGGGCTAGGTGGAGGCGCTAGGCGGGTGGATTGCCATCCCGGCCACCGCAACGGCGTGGCCGCCGTGCCCGCGCGTGCGGGCGCACGCCGGACCCCGCAGCAACGACTCCGGCCCCGTGAGGCGCGTTGGGGAAGGAACGCCGTTCGCACGCCCCCGTGCCTCGCACAAGCTTGCGTCGCACCGCCCCCGGGCCTATCGAGGAGGACATCATTGCCATCCGTTGCTCTCCTACCCTCGAACCGCCACGCGTTCGGGTACAAGTCGAGCCATGATGACCGGATCGCGGCGGGGATCGCCCGGATGGCCGCCCACTCTACACCGTAGCACGTCGCACCTCTCCACATAGCTAGGTAGCGTGGCGTGCATGTAACCCGCCGCCCCCTTGATCTATAAAAGGGGGGGCGAACCCCCAGCCGCGGGGGGAGACAGAGGGACAGAGACACAAGAACACTTCAGACACCACGTACTCATTCTCATTCTCCCACAATATTTTCAGCCAGTCCTCCAGGGACTTGGAAGCTACACTTCCTCTCCCGCCTTGCTTGTATTTGCCCCACTACAAGCACCCCCGGTGCCAGGTAATATAGTGCCCCGAGCACACCTCTGCTGGACGTACGGCCCCCTCGGCCGGAACCAGGATAAAACCTCTTTGTCACTTGTTACTTAGCATCGACCATTGAGGGATAGACCTCGGCGCTATCTACTGGTCAGTGTCGGGACCATATTCCGCACCGACAACAAGCGCGCCGCGTCCGGCATCCTGCAGCGATGCGTGCCCATCCCTCAGGGGTGCGAGCTCCTCCGGGATATACATGCGGGCGTGTGCGGCCATCACGCAGCACCACGCACCCTCGTGGGCAATGCGTTCCGCCAGGGCTTCTACTGGCCCACCGCGGTCGCCGACGCCAGCGAGATCGTGCGCACCTGCGAGGGGTGCCAGTTCTACGCCCGCAAGTCCAATCGCCCTGCGCACGTCCTGCAAACCATCCCCGTCACGTGGCCTTTTGCCATGTGGGGATTGGACATCGTCGGGCCCTTGCGGAAGGCGCCCGAGGGCTACATCCATCTTTTGGTCGCTATCGACAAGTTCTCCAAGTGGGTGGAGGTGCGCCCCATCACAAATCTCAGGGCAGAGCAGGCGGTGACGTTCTTCACCGACATCGTCCACCGCTTCGGAGTGCCCAACTCCATCATCACCGACAACGGGTCCCAATTCACGGGCAGGAAATTCCTAGAGTTCTGCAACAAGTTCCACATACGCGTGGACTGGGCAGCCGTGGCGCATCCGTAGACCAATGGCCAAGTGGAACGTGCCAACAGCATGATCCTACAAGGCCTCAAGCCCAGAATTTTCGACCGACTGAACAAGTCTGGTCGAAAATGGCTCCAAGAGCTGCCAGCGGTTGTGTGGAGCCTCAGGACCACCCCAAGCAGGGCCACCGGGTTCACCCCGTTCTTCCTGGTCTACGGCGCGGAGACTATCCTCCCTACAGATTTGGAATACGGGTCGCCCAGAGTTCGAGGCTACGATGAGGGCGCCAACCAGCGAGCCCATGAGGACTCGCTGGACCAACTGGACGAGGCCCGAATCGTGGCCCTGATGCACTCTGCAAGATATCAACAGGCTCTGAGGCGCTACCAAGCCCGGAAGGTGCGGCGACGAGACTTCAGCGAGGGGGACCTGGTCCTAAGACTACACCAAGACAATCGAGGCCGCCACAAGCTGTCGCCCCCGTGGGAGGGACCCTACATCGTGGTGAAGGTGCTCAAGCCCGGCACGTACAAGCTGGCCAACGAGGACTGCGAGAAACTCACCAACGCTTGGATCCAGCAGCTACGTCGCTTCTACCCTTAGCGAGGATTTCCAAGTTTTTTGATTGTAAATTACATGCCCAACACCCCAGTTGGCAGCCTAGATGTAAAAACCAACAAGTCAATAAAGTTAAAGGGCAACTCCGCTTTCCCCAGAAAACCAAGTCACCCTCAGGGGCTACTGTGGGGGGCATCCCCCCAAAAAAATGGCCCCATTTTTTCGCAAAAAGTTCGCAAACACGCTAAGTACGATTCGACCTTAGCCTCGAGCGAGTTCAGGCAGGGCGCGGGTGGCCAAGCGGGAAGGACGCGCGAGCCAGAGATAGCCTACGCCTCCGCGAGGATACGACCCTTCTCTCTCGTGTCTAGACCAGCGGGCTACCCGTGAAAACGAACTTCCCCCGACCCGAATTCACCTAGGCAAAGGAAAAAACAGAACAACGTGACAAGCGAAATAAGAAACATCACTTACATTTACAAGTGTTTAAACATCTCAAAAGGATACTTGTTTATTTACATGGCCACACGGCCCGGATTCTAACACTCAAACAAAAAAGGGCGCGGTGCCCAGTGGTCTTTAGGCTTGGGGCTCACCGGCGTCATGAGCGTCGGGGAACAAGAAGTCCACGAAGTCTTCAGCGAGCGTCTCGGCAGCATCGGCTGCAAGCACGTCCGCGCGCTCCATCGCCACTTCGTCTTCAATGCCGACTGGGACGACGTAGCCCGACGCCACGGCCTCGAAGTTCACCGGTAGTGGGACCCCACCGCGCCGAGGGCCTTCTGGACGCCCAGGTGAAGGGCGCGGCGCATGCGCCTCGAGACATGCCCACCGAGGGCACGCAGGTGACTTGCCAGCGAGCTCCCAGCTTGCGCTTCGCCTTCCTTGACCGTCTGGCAGGTCTCGAGAGCGGCGACCCACAGCTCCCCCAACTCCTGTTCCGCAGACTTGTAGGCCGCGCTCGCGGTCTCGGCCTGGGTGGTCGCGTGCCCCAGGGCGGTCCGCAGGCCTGGAAACCACGAACAAGGAAGATCAAGATGGGAGCGAATCCCCGAAGGGAAGATCAACAAAACAAAGAACGAATCAACAAATGAAATCCGGACGAAAGCAAACTTACCTTCAACCTGTTTCTTCTCCACCTCGAGGGACCGTCACGTCTCCTCAGCCTCGCGTTGCAGCTTGAGGTACGAGGCCTCCTGCTCCTCAAGGGACTGGCGCTGGTCCTCGTGCGAGATGCTGATCTGCACCAGCTCCCCGTTGAGCCGCGACACCTCCTCCTCCTGCTTATTGAGCGTGGCTCGCGCCTCCTCGAGCGCGGCACGCTCCCGCCGGAGTTGGCCCAGCGCTTCCTCACGCACCATGCGCTCCTGCTCGAGCGCAGCCCGGGCCTCGACGAGTGTGGCCTGCTCCCGCTGAAGTTGGCCTTCCGCTTTCTTGCGGGCGGCTCGCTCCTGCCGAAGCTGTCCCTCCGCCGCGGTGAGCGCAGCACCCTTGTCCGCCAGGGCTGTCTTCAGCCCCTCAACCTCCTTGAGTGCCGCGCGGCCCTACTGCAGCTGAGCGCGAGTGGTGACGACCTCCGCCTCCCATGTCGACGCGAGGGAGCACGCCCCCTCCAGGTCCTCGCGAGCCCGGCGCAGCGCGTCGTCCCCGCTCCGAGCAACGTCGTCCGCACCCTCTCGACCGCGAGGCGCCTTCGCGGCACCGGGCGCCCGCTCCGGGGGCAAGTCCGGCGGGGGCCTCGGCTACGTACGCCGGCCCACCGGTCGAGGGTGACCTCAGGGCCTCGACGAGGGCGTCCAGGGCCTCGTACTGCCCCGGTACCATTGAAGGTCGGCGTCGAGGCGGTCGAGGGCATCGTATCGCTCGCGAGCCCGGTGCTCCAGCTCCTGCCACCAGCAAGCAAGGCGAGAATAGTGGGCGTCAAAAAAAACACGAACGCAGAAAAAGCAAGAGAAGGAATCTCGAAACCCCGCGGAACCAGCTAACCTGGAAGACGCGCCACGGCGGACCACTTTGGATCCGCAACGCCTCGTTCAGCGCCCGGTTGAGCGAGGCGCCGTGGTCGCGAAGCTCCTGCCAGAGCCCTTGCTCCGCCTGAGCCTCGATGAAGTGGGTCGGCGGGGCGTCGGCGTGCTCCCGCTCTGCTCGCCCGAGCACGCCGCGGGTCCGGGCGCGCGAAGACGAGGCCCCGCGCCGTCCGCCGGGCGCCCCGGCGCCGCGCCAACGTCACCCGGGCCACGAGCGCCGCTGCGAGGCCTCGGGGGTTGATGCAAGCGCGCTCGCCCACCGATCCCGGCCGGCGGCGGGTCGTCGTCGTCGTTGGGGATCTCCACCACCACCGCTCCTCGGGCGCCGGCCGCGGCGGGCACCGGCGAAGTTGGCGGCGCGGCGACCGCCACGGCCGTGGTCGCCACCGTCATTGACGCCGCCGGCCGCGGCTCCACCCCCCGCCGGCCGCCGCGGCTCGCAACCGCCGCCGCTCGCCGCGCCTCCGCGGCCACCGCAAAGGCGCTCGTTGTCGTCGCCACCGGCCGCGGCTCCGAAAGCTCGGGCCGCGTCGCGCAAGCCACCGCTCGCCGCCATCGCCGTGCTCGCGGCCGCCCGCTGTGCCCTCGACGAGCGCCGCCTGGTGGGGACGGCCGTGTCCATCCTCAGCACCTTGGCAGGTGCGAGGGGGCACGGTGGGCGCCACCCTGCGAACACGAAGACAAGAAACTTAGGCTCTGGCCGATCTAAAAACGCGGTTGAGGGGAAGCAATCGCCTACCTCAGGGTGGAAAACCCCCTTTTCCTTTTCCTCGGGGGCTCGGCGGACGTGGTTGCCGCCACCGGCGTGACCGCCGCCACACCCCCGGCCATCTCCGCGGCGCGCGTCGCCTCTCTCGTAGGTTGCCTAGCGGCGGGCGGCTCCCGCGCCCGCCTCGGCGCCGTCTCTTCCGCTGCCTCCGCGGCTCTGGGCGAGGGTGGTGAAGGCTCCCACCTCTCGGGGGGAGCCCGGCCCCCATCGCTTTCCTCCTCCTGGCCCGACGACGAGTACTCCTCGGTCCCGGGTGAGGAGAGCCCCTGCTGCTCGCGCAGCCGGAACTCCTCACTCCTCCGTTCCCGGCGCTCCCGTTGCCGGATGCTCCGCTCCCTCTTGCGTGCTGCCCGCTCCTGTTGTTGCCGCTGCGCCACGCGCGCGCGTGCTCGGGCTCGGGGCGTGGGCAGGTCGGACCGTGTGGCGTTCACGGCCCTTATCTGCAAGGAACAAGCAAAGCTTCAAGACACGCTGACATCCTGCGAACCGGCAGAACAAGGGGGGCGGAAGTCGACTCACCAACGGGCCGACCGGGAGCATGGTGAACGCCTAGAGGGCCGCGTCGTCATTCCGACTGGCCCTAAGGTCGATGGCGCGCCGCGCCCGTGTGGCCGCATACTCCCACGGGAAGAGGTCCGGCATCAACCGTGACTGCGCCAGCGCGACGGGGTCCGCGTCCTCATGCATCTCGAAGGTGCGGAGCGGCCACTCCATTAGGGGAACGATCCGCCGGTGATGAAGATTCGCGAGGACGCACCCCGCGGTCAGCCCGTCGTCCGCCATGGCCTTCAACGCGGCCAGGAGCGAATCCAACCGCGCCTGGTGCGAAGACGGGGAAACCCCGTGGTGCCAGGAGTCGGCCCTCTCCATCAGCACCTTGCCGGAGTAGGGGGGAGGCCGGCGCCGTCGTTGCGAAGGTAGAACCACCCCCGCTCCCACTCCACGTTGTTGGAAGTCATCGTGCAGGGGATGTAAAGCTCCCTGCGCGTGTTCCGTAACGCGATCGTCATGCCGCCGGTGCGTACCGCGCGGCGCATCTTCGACTCCGGCGTAGCGAGCGTGTGCAGCTCGGCGCGGAAGAGATGAACCCAGAGATCCCAGTTCACTGGGATCCCCAGGAAGCCCTCGCACACGCCGACGAACGTCGCCGCCTGGGAAATCGCGTTCGGCGTGAAGTTGTGCAACTCCACACCGTAGTGGTAGCACAGCGCGCGCATGAAGCGACTCGCCGGCGCTGCGAAGCCGCGCTCGTGGAAACGGATGAAACTGACGACGTAACCGTACGGCGGGTTGGGCTCCCGGTCACTCGCCTGCAACACGATCCACGCCGCGAGCTGGCCGGCGGTCACCAGCTCGCCCAGGGAAAGCCTCGTCGTCGTCGAGCGCAGCCATGGCAACGGGTCGATGATGGTGATGGGCTGAGGAGGAGCCATGCGGATTGGTGAAGGAGCGAGGAGCGTGGAGCGAGAGCTGTGCAACGGCGAGAGAGCAAGTGCAGCTCTCGGGCAGAAGCGCAAGGGGCGAGGACGACAAACGCTAAGTGTGGAAGTAAAGATTCGCCTCGCCTCCCTCCTTTGGATTTATAGATCCACGGAGCTGTGCTCCCCGGAACGCACGCCCTACGTGCATTAACTGCAGGTGAAAACCTCGGTCACTGACGGGCGGGACCCACCATGATCGAGGCGGCCGTGCGCACGCACATGCGCTATCATCACGGCGCGACAACCGAAGGGCCGCGACGGGCCGTTACGTCCGCCTGCCCACGTACGGTGGCCCCGGCGCTCGAAAAGGCGCGCCGCGCGCGGAGCCGTGGCCGCGGGCCCGCGACTGCGCGCATTAAATGGCCCGGTCCCTTACCAAGTAAGGATGACCCTCGAGCGGCCCGAGCCCCAGGCTCGAAAAATCTGACTCTCGAAGAGTGCGATTACCGACCAGTGGCCTCGAAGCCCGCTCAGCGTGAACGAGCGCCACATGTACCCTCGATCTACAAAAAACTACTGATCAGCGATTCGAGGGCCGGCCCGGCTGAGAACCCTCGAAACCTGCAGATGCGAGAAGACGGGGGCACTCAGCTGCCACTCCGCAACGGCCCTACTGATCAGGGGTTCGAAACCTGACCCTTGAAGGGTTCGAACAGGTGCCCCAGATCACCAGAGTCAGGGACGACGAGGGCGCGCGCGTTCGAGCCTTTCCTCGAGCCCACTAGCTCGAGGGCGCCCCACATGTCGTGTTCGAGAGCCAGCGAGGGCAGCTAGTCGGGGGGATCCCATCGAGGGAGAGCTTCCGCGCCCTCGGTCCCTAGCGAACGGGACCGAGCCCCACCTAGCAAACTCACGCAAGCGCTTTTATGGACGAGTCTCCGGACCACGAGCCTACCCTTATCGAACGGGGCATGGGCGTCCACTTGAACCACCCGCTAGCAGCTCGACGAGGAATCCGCAATCCGCGACCCGATCGATGGGGGTTGTGGAAACCTCACCTCCGTCCTGCGGAGGGACGGCGAGGGCGCGTTAGAACAAGACGGAGAGTTCGCCCCGATTGCCTCGAACGGGCCCAGGCTCGGGGGCTAGACGCATGGCTACACCTCCTGGGGTGCACCGAACGCGAAAGGTACCAGTCGCGCGCGCGTGACCGAAGTCGGCTGAAACATCGCCGATGCCGGTTGACACAGATACCACGCCCACTGGTAAAAATTCGCGAAAAACCCCCTGTAGGAGCACTCACGCTCCTGCAGGGCTTCGGGGGCTAGACTCGCGGGTCCGCTGACGCGGCCCCACGGAAAGGCATTAGCAACCGGGAGGGAAGAACGTCCTATCAGCAGGCTCCAGCATCTGCGGGAACCTGACAGGTACACCCACAGATGCTCGGGGGCTACTGTCGGGGACAACCATAAGGGTCCCCTAAATAACCAAGGGAAACCCGCTTAAAACCTGCAAAAAACGCAAAACACAAATCGATCGCACACCTAAAGCACATGCACAGCACAACCACGACCCTGGTGGCCCCCGCAGCCCGCCAGGGCAACACAGCGGACGCCCCTCAAGTGAGGTCCGCCTCGCTCGAGGGATAGACGCTCCCTCGGGCGATGTCCGCCTCGCTCGAGGCCTTTACGCCCCCTCGGGCGGGGTCCGCCTCGCTCGAGGGCTCAACCCCGCTCCTCGAGCGAGGTCCGCCTCGCTCGAGGGCTGAGCACCCCCTCAGGCGGGGTCCGCTTCGCTCGAGGGCACCCACGCGTGCATTTCCCACGTTCCCGCGCGCACCTGTTCCCGCACGCGCGTACGAGCGTTTAATGCTCTGACGCCACAGGGCCGCGTCCCTACTCTGACACGCCTGGGAATCACGCCCCGGCGCTGTTCCGCCAACTCCCTAGGGGGAACCCATCCCCGCCGCTGTTCAGCACTGTGCGGCAAGGCCGGTGTCAGCTCCGTGACACTGTGCCGCCTACCCCCGTACGGCTAACACGCCGCGCCCTCGAAGGGGGGCCGGCGGCACCCTCGAATATCTTCTACGTGCTTATACAGGGCCACGCCGTGACGTCAGGCCGGCGGGATCGGTCATCCCCGTCGCTGTCAACCCTGTGCGGCCACCCCCGCCACTGCTGCGCCACGCCGGACACTGTGGCGACATCCCAGCGTTGTTGGGACGTACGGGGACAAGACATCGACACAATGGCCACTGTGCCACGTACGGGCCCCCGTAAACGGCACCCTCGAACCGGCCCACCGCGGCGGCCGGTCAACCAACCGCTACACCGCCGCCCTGGAAGCCGCCCCTGTACGAGCACAGGACGCACCACGACGCCTCAACAGGAGCGGGATTCGCCAGGACGGCCGTCAGCTCCGCAGCACTGTTCGCCATACCGTTACACGCATAGAAATAGTGCGGCGTGCATGTAAGCTGCTCCCTCCTTGGCCTATAAAAGGAGGGGCAGCCCCCCAGCCGCGGGGACACGGGACGACGGATAGCGATCACTCACATGCTCTCTGCCTTCTCCACGATATTGACACTTGTCTCAATCAACACCTCTGGGACTTGGAGGCCACGCCTTCTCTCTCGCCTCGCTTGTAGCCACCCCTCTACGAGCACCACGGTGCAAGCAATACAGTGCCCCGAGCACACCACTGCTGGACGTACGGCCCCGGCCGGAACCAGGATAAATCAAGTGTCCTTAGTTGCTTAGCACCGGCCATGGAGAGGCAGATCTCATTGCTCATCACTAGTTAGTGTCGGGACTACTTTCCGCACCGACAAAAAGAACACTTTTGATTCAAAACTTCAAATTTATCTTTGTCAGCGCGGTCGTACTCCGTCCTGCAGGCAAGGGAAATGCAGAGGCGTCAACGTCCGCCGCGTCGCCGAAGGATCCAATCGAGAGTTTAAAGGGGGTACAAAATCTGAAACTTCACGAAGGGGAAGGGAAAGCATATGCTACCTCGTGAGAAATATCAAGCGGCGTCGACTGCTGCGGCGGCGGGTGCTGTATCAAGCAGAAACTTCGCGTCGGCGCATCCCTCTACTCCCCTCGCACTCGCTTTACAAGGTTCCTGAGGAGGCGGAGCTTCTTGTTAACGAAGTTGAATGGTGTCGCAGTCGCAGATCCGCCGGCCACGCCAATCCACCAGCTACACTCTGCGGCCGCCCGACTCCCCTATGCAGCTGCGTCATCACATCGGAGAAGAGACGTCGCGTGCCGGCATGGAAGTAGAGGCGTGGAGCCGCCACCACGGATTTCGAGAGACGAGGGAACGGAGAAAATTGCAAATTTGGGACTCCAAACGTCGCTTCACAGTTCTGCCATTCCTAATATCGTGTTTGTGAAAATTAGTCTTGAAACGTTGACATCTTGTAAACCATGTCATTAAATGTATTTCCCCTATTTTCTAATATTTTCCTTTGTATTTAGAAATCATTGTGCCTTTCCTTTGCTTTTTTTTCTTGTCCACGTACGCCGGTCGCACCAGCAGGCTGGCCGCCGCCCCCGCCCTTGCATGGCTGGCCGCCGAACCTAGCAGGACCTGGCCGTTTGGGATGGGCGGCCGACGCGACGAAACAACCCTGACCTACCTGCGCGGCCTCGCCCTGGGCGGCTGACATGACGACGGCCGGTGTTGCCACGCTCTAGGCGGCCGGTGCGGCCTAGGCGCCGACGAGCGGAGTTGCGCCGGGACGAGATGCGCGGCCTGGGCAGCGACGAGCGGACTGGCTCCGAGCGGCATGCCGTCGTCCATTGTCGTCTAAGGTTCGGCGTCTAAAGAAACAACGCGGACAGTTTGAGAACCGACGCCAGGTATGTGTTAAGTGGGTTTCCAATCGTCGTCGGATGCTAGAGCCAATCTACACAAAATGAAGGCGCAGAGGAGGGTTTACTGTTGGCGAATCAACCGAGTACACTCCCTCCTCAGCGTATTGGCCAACTCCGACATCCACGACGCAATATTCGTTTCCACCGCCGGCAAATAGAGCAAAGCTCCGATTTCCAAAGATCATCTTCGTCGAGATTAACATGGTCAACAATATCATCACCTGAAGAAGACGACGATGCGCCAGCCCCGGACTCCTAGACAGGTCTCTCCAACCTCCCCGTTGGATCGGAGGTGATCTCCATCGGAGAACGGAAAAAGCTAAGAGAAATTATTCCTCTGCAACGCCGTTGCTTTCGCATCGTCTATGAGGCCAGGAAAACCAAGCCGCAGAGGAGCCACGCTCCTCCATCAAAACCTAACTCCACCATCGAGCATCGGCGACAAGTAAATCCAAAATCTAAATGGACTCAATTAAGGATTTGATGTAGATGGATCCCGCTCCCCTTGCCAATGGTTAGGTGCCCGGAGACGAGAGAGAACGGTGCCGGAGGCAGCAACGGAGAGCCTACTATAATTTGGCACGCCCACATGTGTTGTATGGCCGTGTGCTTTATCAGAAATTCCATTCGAAACCTGTCCGTAATTTAATTATTTCTAACAGTCCACACTCTATCGAAGAAAATATAGTAAAAAGGAAAATTTATCAAATTCATCAAAAAAAAATATTTTTGACCTTTGAAAAAGAAACTTTGTGCATCTATGGTTCGTGTGGACTTTGTTGTAAAAGTCAAGATTCAAACTCTTTCTAGTTTAATCCATACGAGAACGACAATTTTGCAACTAAAATTTTTTTAGACTTATTTAGAAGTGCTTATTAAGGGCGGTCTAGTGCAAGTGGTAGTGCTTGCCGCCTGTGAACCGAGAGGTCTCAGGTTCGAGCGGTGGCTAATAACCTCCCCCAAACCTCACATAGTGCGGGAGCCTACGGCACTCGTACGTTTTTTTTATTTAGAGGTGTTATTATAAGCACCACGAAACCAAACGGGCTTTAACCAAGTTGCCATGTTGCCAAAAACAACAACTAACAATAAGTTTCTATTTTACCTTTTCCATGTACTGCGTATGACACAGTTTCAAACTCATAGACTGCTTTTTTTTATGACACGGTGATTTTCCTTTGGATCGACACAAAAAAAATCCACAGTTTCTAAAACAACATACTATTTGCAATCAGAGAAAGTAGAGTCCTTGCATTTTTTTTTAATTCAGGTACGAACATCATCTGTAGTACTCAGCTGTGGATGCTCCATTGTACAAGTGAAATGCCTTTGTAATCTGTGATGATGCAAGTTTATCAGTCCCATAGAGCCGCACATGGTCTGGTCGTCTTCTCAGATCGTACACCGGTTTGATAGGACAACATTACAGTAGTATCGAGCCGCACATGGTCAGGTCTTCACAATACACAGATCGAATAATCAATGCTCCTTGAGATCCATGTCCCAAATCTCCATGACAAAGAGGATATACCTTCAGGCGGACAAACCTCAAGTGAAAAGAAAACATTTACTCCTATACAGCAGTAGTTGCAGAGCATGACCAGATCATGACCTGGTTCTTTTGATTGTTTTCCCATCGTCATCGTTCATTCCACGTTGTGTTCATCATCGTATCAGCATAAATTTTGTCAATCCAAACTTCCAAAGGAAACAGCCAAACAGGTCGCCTGCACGATTCAAGCCTAATCCAATCGTCACTTCATGAATCATCAGGACTCAGGAGCAGCAACAACTGAGGTGCTGCCTTGGCTTTCAAAACCCAGGGCAATTCATCTAAATGCTTGAGAAACATGAATTTGGACATCTGATCAGCCATGAGCACCTTTGGCGCTTCTTCCCATGCTCCTACAATTCCTAACAGGCTAAGTTATGCATCAGACTTTAAGACCATGACCAGGTACCTAGCAGGCTAGCACACTGTCAGGCACCAACTCTGCCTCCGTGAAATTGCCAGTGCTATTGTTCTTGCCAATAAAGTTGAAGCACAGCGAGTAAAAAATCAAAATTTAAATTGAATTTTGCAAACCCCATATCAAGCAAACCCCACCAGAAGTAGCCCTCTTATGCGATGATTTGAAAGGGCATACTTCAGACCCTTACAGGTTCCAAACTACTCAATGAAAAATGGTACAAAATCCTTCCTGGTTTTAAGATTTTAATATCATGTTCCAGTTAAGGAATTACAACTAAAAACCACAACATAAGTCCACGAAACATCACCATACATGGTAGTAAGTAATATGACTGTGACTAAAGTGGTAAACACAAAGAGATGCAAATTATTGTCACTTCAAAATCTGCAGACATTGCCTCCTATGAAATAAGGATGTCTAACAAATGCTCTCGATCAGGCATTGTGTTGAAAAATTCGCAGAGTGTTTCTCCAAATCTTAACAGACAGAAATAAGTAGCAACTTACAGCTATATGTATAATGTATCTCCAAATCTCTAGTTTAGAAAGGCAAAAACTGCATGTAGATGTATGTATACACTTGTACATATATGTGTGTACTGAAACACCTGAATTTACTAATGAAGCAGCCAAATGTTCTGATTTTCATCACCTTTCCAACCTAAATCAGTGCAAAGTAAATGTTTAGCACTACAAATAGCAGAATCAAACAACATATGGAAATGCTTTCAACAGTAGAAGCATTCCTATTATCCTACAGTTAGCAACCTGTGTAACATCTTAAGGGATGAAATACTCATTTCGTTCACAACCCACACATGATGAAGCATCATATAAAATTAATTGTTATAAATAACCCCACATATTGGAGCCTCGAAAAAAAACATGGTGTGCTTGTTAGGCTGAATATCTGAATGGAAGAAGTAACTATTTCCCAAAATGTAGCAGTGAGTCAATCAATATATCAACAGTAAAAGTCACATCAAGAAATTATATAACATGCACAGATGCACTTAAGATGCTATGGTCACTTCCACCTCCACGTTGCAGTTTAGGTTTTAGGAAATAACACAAGAAACCATCGAAGTTGAACTGCTGAAGACAAACAATACGAGCCGTTGACTTAACAAAATCACTGTCTAAGTCTCTATCCTTCCTTTCATGGTAACTTGCTACTTCAGAATAACTAACAGAATGCTAATTCTAGTTCAAATGGGAAATGAGAAAAAGTTACCAAACCATGAGTCATTTTTTACTAAGGCAACAGAGATGACTTTGCTAAATATACCACCAAACGAAGATGCAATGCTAAATCAGGATACATCGTACTTGACATACTGCAATAATCAATGAAGTTTGAAGCACATTGTGTTATACTGGCAGAAAGTAGACGCAGGAAAACGCAATGTATGCTTAAATACATGTAATTAGTTGTTAGCTTCATAAATTCAATTTAGGAAGACAAGAAAGGTGAAGACAAATGAGAAGTATAACTACTACAATGCACAAACTCCACATATTAGATGTTTGTTCAGCTAGAACCTAGCACCAAAAATGAAATGCAATAAAGTACAAAAGTGAGGCTATTTTCTTCAGATTTGATCTCCTATCATGTTCAACTCCATAACAAACAAAGGTTGCAATCTCTAGCTGTTACATAACAATAACGATTGCTGAACAAAACAAAAAAAGAGAAAGGGAGTGGAAACTAGAACAATATCCCCATATCACAAAATGCTCTGACTTTGTTGACAGCCAAAGCAAGTATGCAAATACCATACCACCAACTCATCTGAACCTTCAAGAAGCCATTGATATTTTGGCCTTCATATCTAAGTTCTCCACATCATTGATTGGCTTGGTTGTCTGATCCCTGATCCTCTTAATCTTGGGGCTTTCCAGCCCCTTGTGTGAGAAACCATACAGCCGAAGCACCTGGTTATCGGCAAAATTAAATGCTCGCTCCATGCTCTTGAGGCAGCGCTCCACCGGGTAATCCCCATAGCTACCGCACGGCTTGCACCCGACAAAATGCGTCACAAAAGGCCACCGCTCATCACCAAGCCCCGGGTGGTGATTCTCCATCATCTCCTCATACTTGTCCACGAGCCCAGCCCAGAAGCCATGCAAGTAGTAGGAATTCTCTATGAACACATTGTCCATCCACTTTTCCTTTTGCGAGAGCAAGAGGTAAATCAATGCGGACTGGTCATCAGCCTCAAATGCTGGCCGGCCCTTGAGGTTCGCCGTGAGTACCTTGCCTGCCTGGTCACGGATGAACCCCTTGGGCCCCATTGGCGCCCAGGCGTCCAGAAGGTCAAGCGACCACTGGCAATTCCGGAAGAGGAAGCTGCCGGTGTTGAGCGCGATCCAGGAGTGCTTCTCGAAGAGCAAGTCCTGGTACCCATGGATGATGAGGTTGTGACCATCGTAGCGCGATAGGGGCAGCTCGAACGCCATGTCGGTGAACAAGGCATCGCTGTCCATCCACCAGATCCACTCGACCTCCGGGTGGGAGAGCATGAGGCGGCGGAGCAGCGGCAGCTTGGCCCAGTACCCCGCGAGCTCGGTGTCAAGGTGCGCGAGGTTGTGGACGAACTCGATGCCGTGGAGGCGGCAGTAATCCATCTTGTTCTTGGTGGACTTGAGCAGGTAGTGGTCGCCAAGCGGGTTGTCGCAGGGGCCCGGCTGCGAGCCAGTGACGAGCATGATCCTGGGCTTCCCCCCGGCAACAGTGGCAGGGAACCCCGGATTCTCGGCGAGCCAACGCCGTCGCTGCGCGTCCCAGTCGGAGATCTTGGGCCCGAGCGCGTACTTGCCCGCGGCTGCCTGGTACGCGGCGGCGGCCTCGGCGGCGCTGAGCGCGGAGGCGTTGAAGCCGGCGTTGGCGCTGAACTCGCCGCCTTCGTCGTCCGGGTCCGGGCCGGAGTCGGAGCGGATCTCGCTGAGGATGCGGTCGATGTCCTCGACGGCCTTGGCGCCCGCGAGCGCCTCGGCGTCGTTGGGCTGCGAGGGGAGGGAGAGGTTGAGGCCGATGGTGCCCCGGAGGACGAGGATGGTGACGAGGCCGCAGAGCACGGTGATCTTGAGGTTGTTGAAGGTGCGGTGGATCTTGCGGGAGCGGCTGTGGTGGTGGAGCGGCGACGCGCCCCGCGGCCGCGGCGCCGTCATCGGGAGCCCTCCTCCTCCCCCGCCGCCGCCCTTGCTGCTGTTGTACCCCATCCCCTCCTGCCCCATCCCCGCCACGGAGGACGGAGGAATCTCCCCCTCCGGATTTTTATTGCCCGCCCCGGGCTCCACGCCCGGCCGCCGCGGATTGCGGTCTGGGACGCTGGGAGAGAGAGAGAGACTGGGGACGCGACTCGCGCAGGTCACATGGGCGGGCGGGGTGGGAGCGGCACCGCGCGGCGCGATGGGAGTGCGGCCTGCGGCGACGGCGAGTGCGGAAATGGGAATTGGAGATGGGATCGGAGCGGAGGATGCGAATGCGAAGGCGAGGGTTGGGTGGGGTCGGGGATGGGGGAGAAGGGAGGAGGCGGTGTGTGCCTCTTCTTTTTTTTATGGGCTTCGTCTTCTGGGGCAGTGGGCTGTCGGCCGTTGACCCGGGTTTGGTTTCGCGGCTACGGCCGGCCGGCCGGCCGGACGACGGAGTGGTGCGTGCGGTAGTGCGTGCCGTTTGGCGTGCGGGCGTCGCGTCCGCCACTCTGCTGTTGCCTGGACCTGGAGTCCTGGACCGTGTGCGTGCCCGCACGTCATCCCGGGCCGGCCGGCCAGGCCCAGCGTCATAATTTTGTGCTGTTTTCTAATCTCCCACTGCTCATCTTTGTTTTCTGAGTGGATTCTTCTACCTTTTTACCGCACTGTTGACTGTTGATGAGTTTTTGGGGTTTGGTATGGATATAATTGCAGCACGGCGAGACTTCCGAGGCCCAGCGAGCTCTTCCTCTTCGTCGTCGCCGGTCACCGGATACTCGCCGTAGTCGTGGTAACTGTCCACCTGATTTTTCAAAAATAAAAAAAAACTGTCCACCTGGTCGAGCCTAAAAGCCACGGCAACAGATCTCGTACGCATCAAAGGTACTCCTAAGCAGGATTAGTAGTTTAGTAGCTAGTACCTGATTTACTACTAGCTTCACATGGGTAAAATGTTTCATTCCGTAGTACATGCCCGTCTAACGTGGTCAACGTCAATCACGCACGTCGAGGGTCCGTTTTAGATTGTATAACAAGTGGACTGATACAAGAATTTTACTTACTCCAGTAAATCATGTACGAAGTAGTTTTTCTAAAAAAACGAAGCTGTATTCTAGTTTTACAAATGTACTAGACCTGTTACAGTATGTACGCTTCGTGTGTCAGTGCTAGCAATGTTAGGCCCCGTTTGGTTCCCATAAATCACCCGACTTATAAGTCATATCACTTTAAGTCAGTCCTGTTTGGTTGCAGTGACTTGTAAGTCAGTGGGCTCCACATAGGGTGGTAGAGGAAAAAGTGGAATCACTTTAAGTAGGGGTGGATCTACTTATGCAACTTATAAGTTGGAGGTCAGGACTGTTTGGTTTCACAGGTGACTTATTTTACACTTTTTGCACTTTAAGTCACCCTACTTATGGGAACCAAACGGGACCTTAGTAGTGCCACAGTGATTCGTAGACGACGAACAGGACGACAGCTTCGTTTTAATTTCCAAGTGAGCATTTGCTCAATGGCTGAAAAACGCACCTGGAACCAGCCTTGCTATTTGCTAGCTCGTCTGCTGAAAGCTTCACGGTCCTATCATCTCCATTCTGCCTGGCAGCACAAAGCAAGCTCCTGGCCGAGGCACAGGATTCGGGAGGGACAACGCTGTCAATGAAGTGCTCTGCCTCCTTGAACATCCCAGCACGGCCCAGCACCTGGATCATGTGGGAGTAATGCCCCTCTGAAGGCTGTATTTTGTAGACCTCAGTCATGGACACGAAGAACCTGAATGCTTCACCTACAAGACCGATCTCTGCGCAGGCCTTCAGCGCAAACAAGAATGCCTGCGAGGTTGGACGGCACTTCTCCTTGCTCAGCATCTGCGAAAACAGGCGGATGGCAGTCTCCGGGCAGCCATTCTCGACGTTCGCCGCGATTATTGAGGTCCAGGAGGATGCATCCTTGTCAGGCATATAGTTGAAGGCATCCAACGCATGTCTCAGGCTACCACAATTGGAGTACATGTCGATGAGATGGCTGCCCATACAGGCTGTGGAAGCAAGGCCAAGTTTGGTCATGTAGGAATGTGCTTGCAACCCTTCCTCAAGAAGTGCCAATTTTCCACAGGAACTAAAGATGAGACGTGCTGTATGGTGGTCAACTTCCACCCCGCAACGCTGGATAACATGAAAGAGATTAACTATTCCGACGTGATCGTCAGCTTGAGAAAATGCTTCAACCAATGTGCCCCATGAAACGTCATGGTTAGGGAGCGATAAGCACAGTTTCAAAGCCTGGTGATACCGACCTTGTCTGAAGTAAAAGTTGACCAAACTTTTCAGAACAGAGGTGTTGGTTCCATAACCATTTCGGAGCGAATTGCTGTGGATTTCCATACCACTTACAGCATCGCCAAGAGCCATGCATGCTGTAAGCACGGCGGTGTATGTGAATTCGTTAGGCTGCACATGCTCCTCCTGCATCCTCCTAAACAAATGAATTGCTCTTCCGTACTGACCATTCAGACAGTTTCCTGAGATAACAGCAGACCACGCAGCTGTACCTGGATTCTTGGTTCTTGAAAACAGAAGATTAGATTCCTCCAGAGCACCGCATTTAGCATACATATCGACCAACGAACTAGTAACAAAAGAATCTGGATTCATACTGGACTTTAAAATGTAGGCATGCAACATCCTCCCTGCTGCCAGATCTAGATCAGAGGCACATGACTTCAGACTGCTTGCCACGATGAACTGATCAAGCTCTCCCTGGACTGACAAATAATACTTTAACATCCTCAGAGGAACCATTTGGTGCCGCTTATGAAGAGTGCCGCGATTGACATACATATCCATGAGAGCACTCATGACGTGCTTTTCTGAGTCCAAACCTGCTCTGATGAGGTAGCCATGTATTTCCATACCATGATCAAAAGCACCTCTTCTGGTAACAACATGCAGAATACTGCCCAGTGTAAACTCATCGCATTCTGCGCATTCAAACATCATAGCACGAAAATGAGCTAAGGCCTCTTTATCACACAAGTTTTCTGCGTAGCACTGGATTATGGTGTTCCAAGAAACCAAATCTTTGCAATCCATCTCAACAAACACCTTCCGCATCAGCAGCAGTTCACCAGACCTCCCATAGAACCCGATCAGACAATTATCCAAGAACTCATTGCCGACCAACCCCATTTTGGTCATGCAGCAGTGCAGCTGATGTCCCAATCCAACATGGCCCAAACTCGAAGCTGCCCTGAGTGCTACCGACAGAGTGAAAGCATCGCACGCTACGCCATCATAGACCATTTCCATGAACAGCATCAATGCTTCAGCGTCACATCCGTTCTCGGTGTATGCGCTGAGCATGGAAGTCAAGGAGACCAGGTCCGGCGCGGCGATGCCACAGAACACCTTCTCGGCGCAACGGAGGGACTGGCAGCTCGAGTACATGGTGACGAGGCCGTTGGCCACGAAGAGGTCGGCGCCCACGTAGCCCAGCTTGGCGACGGCGCCGTGCAGCTGCATGCCGAGGCGGAGGCTCCCGACGGCAGCGCATGCGCGCAGCGCGACGGAGTAGACGAAGGCGTCGGGTTTGACGAACAGGTCGAGCATGCAGAGCAGCAGCTCGAGCGCCTCGGTGGCCGGGCCGTGAGTGGCGTACCCGGACATGAGCGCGGTCCAGGCGACCAGCGACCTCCCCGGCACGGGCATTGCGTCGAACATCTCCTGCGCGGGCCGCATCCGGCCGGCGCGCGCGTGGGCGCGGAGCAGCGAGAGCTGCACCGCGGAGGCCGCACTGGTGGAGGCGTTTGGGATGGACGAGCTGGACCGGTGGCTACCATTGTGTGGGGACGTGGGGTTGACGGCGTTGCTGCAGATGGTAGAAGAGCGCGGAAGCAGTTGAGGAGGAAGAGGGGGAGGCGCCATTGGAGGCTGCGATCGGGATTCAGGTGGACGAGGATTCGAATGGAGGAGTGGCCAGGAGGACGAGAAGGAGATAAGGTGCATTTGGGCTCTCCGCCCATATGCTTCTGGGTGGGCTCTGGGCTGCCAACCGGATTAAAACCAAGGCCCAGGGCACGGCGATAGCTTATCTTGTTTTTTCTCATCTCCGTTGCACGAATTTTTTTATATTTTTTCTTTGATTTCGAAACATAAATGGACGAACCAAAAATTTCTAGAAATATCCATCTGCCCCCAAACCCCACGTGTCGCACGGCGGCAGCCATAACACCCCAGGTGTTTAGTAAAGATAAATACCTTAATTAGGGTGGTTAATCATGTTTAATTGGCTCATAAACATGTTTGACATGATCTTGCACATATTTGCACAAAAGACCTTGGCCAAAGATCAAATTCTTGGTCAAACCCCTAGATCTCTAAAAGGTTGAAATGGTTTTCTTGCACGTTCTCCAAATTTCACTACAGAACTTTCAAATTCTGCTAATGTAAAAAGTTGTGTAGTTTTTCCGGGAACACATTTCATATGTAGAGTGGCATTTCAGATTCTAAGTGGAAAATGCCCAAAAACTTGATCAACGCTGTTTTGAATAGTAAACCCGAGTCGAGAATTCTGCCAACTTCGACCGACGTTCCCAGACAAACCATTGCTCAAACATCATGTCGCCCTTTGTAAAAGTTGAAGCCCTAGAGTTCCTCTACAACTTTCGTATTTGGAGATTTTCAACTTTGATTTGGAAATTTCGAGTTTTGCATTTTTGAAAAGTGCTACAGGAAATAAAATGGGTGCCGGGCGCCGGCGTCGCCGCGCTCTCGCGTCATGCGTGCGCACCTGGACCGCCTGCCACTCGTCGCTCGCGCCTCGCACCGGCGTACGGATGCCTTGGCATCTCCGTGGTGGACTGCGCGCGTCTTGGGGACTCCGAAGGCTGTAGGCTAGTGCGCCGAGCCCAGGGGGCAGAACCGACCGGTCCAGTGCCTTGCGCCATGCGCCGCGCGGCGTCGTCAACACCGTGCCCTGTCTCCACGCCCTCACATCGCTGTTGCCGGGCAGCTGTCCGCGCCAGCTGGTTCAATCTACGAGTTGGACTCCTCCTGGTCGCCATCCCCTAATTTTCCCCTCCTCATTCGCAGAGAAACGAGTAGAGCCGGCATTGCCCCTCCGCTCTGCCGTCTGCCATAGCCACACCGTCGCCAAGCTCTCTCTTCCACACCTCACCACCAAGCACCAACCCCTTCAGGACCTTTCCACTGAGCCCCTAAGGCGCCCCGAGGACATGCGTTGCCTGGCCGCGCCGTGGAAGCCTCGACATTGGGGACGTGGTGACTGTTCCGCCACCCCATCGTCGCCGGCCGCCGGAGCTCACTCTGACTCGTCTGAGCCCCAGAATGAAACCCTAGGTGAGTGAGGACCACTTTCCCGCCCTTTCCCGGCCAATCCCGACCTTCTCCTCGCCGAAATCCGGCCATCTCCATCTCTGTCGCAACCAGGGACTACATTGAAAGGTCTGAGATCTTTCTAGGGGCTAGAACGCAAAACCCAGGGACCTGTTTGTAAGAAACCGATTTTCAAATCTAGGGTGTCCAAGTTGAATCTTGTAAAATCCCTAGAAAATCGTAGACAAATTAGAAAATACAAACCCAATTTTGTTGGTTTCATGGTGAAGAAACCTAGCTTTTCTAGAAAGCATATATAGGATTTGTCTGTGTAGTTTTTAAATGTAAATTCAAACACAGTTTGAGGTGTTTTTAGTGTAGTTTAAAGTATACACATTCTATGGAGTTGAAATTTGGATATGTTGCTCATTATGTCATGTCTAGATCCGTGACCAAAGTTGGCATGAGTTTGTTGTGTAGATCTTTAATTATGATTTATGTAAGCTTTATGCTAGTTTAAGCTTGATGCTTTTTATAGCCCCTTTAGTGAACTTTTCTTTGGGCACAAGTACACCATAGGGATTTTCTTTGATGAGTAGGACCTCTAGTAGAGTGGATATGATTTTAGGAAATTGTTTAATAGGTGATTTGGATTTAATCTTGTGTAGGAGTTTAAATTCAAATTTTGAAAGATAATTTTAATCTGCACTTATGCTTTGGTCAGAAGTTTATATTTGGCATACGTGAGTTGTAGGAGAAAGTTGAGATAAAAAAGTTTATTAAATCTTTTTATATGAATTAATGGTGATTTACTAGGCTAAGATTTGTCTTTTTCGTATAAATTAATTTATAAAGGATTTTAGCTAAATTTTGGTTTGTGAGCTTAAAATAGGCATATGTTGTTGTGTGCAAAAGCTTAGGCTCAGTGGAAGTGTTTTTGATTTTATATAAATTTATGGTTGTAAGGCTTGTTTTAATTAAGTAAAGAAAGGCCAAGTAAGGTGTGAATTTGTGAAATCATGTCATGTTTCTATTTTTGAATTTTCAAAACACCTCCTTGCTGTTTGGTGAAGTTAAATAATTTAATTTGCTCAAGTATGTACACAGTAACCATCATAGTTAACCTTTAATTAACCACCCTCACCTTAATCTAATGCATATGCATATCGTGTGGACTTGTCGGTCGGTGCGTGCACGCTCACCCAGGAGGGAGATGGGACGGTAGATGGTGAAGTGAATGAGTTGGTGTTCATCAAGACCTGGACCAAGTTCAGAAGAGCCCAAGGCTATTTCTAACTTAGAAGAAGGCAAGCACGAGTTCATCTAACCTTTTTGGTTTAAAGGATCATACCTTTTACATTTCAGTATTTATTGTTTACTTGTGCATTTAAGTTTCAGGAGTTTCTTTGAAACCTAGATGCATAATCCTTGGGACTCCTATGCTCTTTTACTAGGATGTTAGGACGCTAGTGCCATGCTTTAAGGACACGGTACAAGTCGAGTAATGACTCATTGCTCGCGAGATATAGGATATTCTTGTTGGAATCATAAGTTGGTTAAAATGACTCACTCATGTGGCAAGAGTAATGGGTTCGGTCTCGACCGAGTAGCATTGTGCTGGTTTAAGCTATTGAACTTACCAAGTGCTTGTCGGGAATGGGACCGGTAAGCCTAGTACCTTCTGAACCGGGGCGGGATCTTTCTAGCTACCCGCTTGGGTTGCGTCTCTGGGCTAGCTACCTGTGGTATAGTGGGTGAGTTCCGGACTGGTCGAGTTAGACCCTCCAGATAACCGTGTACCAGAGTTTGTAGTGTCTGATCCCTAATTGTGGGACGTTGGGAACCGCCTGGTTGGGGTAGACACTGCACTTGGTCTACCTTGTTTCGTGTATCTTGGGTTTACCTTGCAAGGATATAAATTGATCAATCGTCGGTCACTCGCCGTTATCTGAGTCGGCTTGACCACTTGCTACCCCATATATTTATGGAACAGTTGGATTAATATTATTGCATGTTTAATATTGTTTGCATAACATGCTTGTTTAGTACAGGTGCTCACTTAGCATGGTTAACATACTAGAACTTGAGCTAAAACTTGAAAGTAAGGATCAACTCTTAGATGCTTTTGGCAAAACAAACCCACCAGCTAAAAAGCCTTGCATGTCTAGTTGTGTCTTTATTTTGACGTGTCAGTCTTGCTGAGTATTAGTATACTCAGCCTTGCTTAATTTGTTGTTTTCAGGTAACCCCATCTGGCCTGGTGTTATTCCAGATGGATGGGAGGTTGAGTGGGAGAACGATGTCGAGGAGTGATATGCATGGATGGCCTTCTGTGTGTATCATGCGTTTAGTTTACTTTCCGCTATCTAAAACTCTGAACCATGTTTACTTTTATGTACTCAAAACCTGGTTTGTAAAATTTAAGTACTTTTGGACTTTTATGTAATGAAATGATGTACTCTGGTCCCGCCTTCGTGTGGGCTTAGCACATATCTCGATCCTGTTGTAAGTGATTTAGCAGGCATGCCCCGGCAGAGGCGACAGAATAGTTCTTTATTATTGCTTAATGGCCACGTGGACCGTCTTAGGTGATAATACAGAATTATTTTGGGTGGTTCTGTCGCAGTATCATCCCCGCTGCTATGCCCCACGGCATTAAGTCCCTGTTGTAGTGGGTACGGTGGCAGGAGAGCACCTCTGGCGGCAGGGCCGCACGACACGGTGCCAAGACCCTGCCGCCCAGCGCCCTGGCGGCAGGCCCCTACCACCGTGCCACGTGGCGGTAAGGCCATTTTTATTTTTATTTTTAAAACACTTTTAACATTTTTAGAAAACAACAAACTGATAAGAGTTAGCATAGTCACATGATCATATCATAATCAACGAGTAGATGCAAATAGTTTATACAAAATCATGGTAAAAGTACTACTACATCTAAATGCGTCGGTGCCTCTTTGGCCTAACAGCTCTAGCGCCAACCCAGGTGTGGTCCCGGTCGTACGTCTAGGGTTCAGGTGCCCTAACCACCTGCGGTCCGAGCTGGTCGGGAGACGGTGTCGCCATGGCCGCCTGCGACGAGCCTGCAGCATCCGGTGTCGCTCCACCCGCCTGTGTTGCTCCGCTGGCCGCTGGGGTCGCTCCGCCCAGTGGTTGTGTCTGCTAAGTCCCAACCAGTGCCTGTGTCAACTTTGATGGGCCAACCTCCTCGGCCTGTTGCGGGGCATCCAAGGTCACGAGAATGTCATCGTACCTATGTCAACGGCAAGTGACAAGATTTTGGAAACAAAATTGGGTAGGTCGAGGCGACGTGAAGAAAGAGGGCGTCGCACAAACACACTCGTATAGTAGCCCCCGAGCAGTAAGGCGACCTAGAAGGTCGGGTTGATGCTCAAACAAATAATCTATGACCTACGGTCTTTTGTTGTGGAAATAGATCCTCTTCCCTTGAGAAACAAACGAAACGACGGGGATCTCCACGTAAGAACACGTGTTAACTAGGGTTGTCGCCTTGCGACCCACGGGCGCACTGTATCGGCGCAGAGCATGTCCCCTGTATGGAGATGCCGCCACCGCTGCTTGTCGGTGCGGAAAGTAGTCCCGACAGATGGCCAGTGCTAAGCAACTAGTGACACTGGATTTTATCCTGGTTCCGGCCAAGGGCTGTACGTCTAGCAGGGGTGTGCTCGAGGCACTATATTGCGTCGCACTGTGGTGCTCGTAGAGGGGGGCTACAAGCGAGGCGGGAGTGGAGGCCGGTCCTCCAGGTCCCAAAGGTACTGATTGAGGCAAGTGCCAATATCGTGGTCAAGGCGGAAAGCGTGCAAGTGAGCATTGTCCGTCCTCCCTCGCGGCTAGGGGACTGCCCCTCCTTTTATAGGCCAAAGAGGCGGCAGTTTACAAGCGTGCCGCACTATTTCGTCTACGTGTAGAGGCGTGGCACACAGTGCCATGGAGTAGACGGCCGTCCCGGTGAATCTTGCTTCTGGCAGGGCGTCATGGCGTGTTCTGTGCACGTCCAGGAGTTGTTTCGAGGGTGGCGGCGTAGGGGTCTCCTGTTCAGTGGCCACCCGTGTGAGGACTCGAGGTTGCCGTTGACGTGAGGTCGTACGAGGCACAATAGCCGTCGTGGCGGCATCCTGTCACCACACGCTCCCACAGTGTCGAGGATGGTGATGCAGTGGCCGAGATGGTGTTGGGGACAGTGGGGATGGTCGCACAGGGTCGATGGCGACGGAGGTGACCGCCCCCACTGGCCTGATGTCACGGCGTAGTCCTGTGCGGGTGTGGAGTAGTCGTTCGTCTTCCCTTCGAGGGCTCCGCTGTCCTTTTTCAAGGGTGCGGCGCGTTCGCCGTACGAGAGTAGGCGGTACAGTGTCACATGGTTGTTGCCGGCCATGCCGCACAGCGTCGCACAGTGGCGGGAATGGCCTCGTCGGGGAAGTTAGCGGAGCAGTGCCGAGGCGTGATTCCCAGGCGCGTCGTGGCATGGATTCATCTTTGACCTGGGCGCCTGCGAATGTCAGTGCATTAAATTCCCCTGTCAGGGGAGCAGATATGGAGGCGGCGGGCCTGTGATTGTGACAACCCGCCCAGGAAAGTACCGTACTATCACCTAAAACCAATCCACTTTGGTCATTACGCAATAGTAAAGTATCATCGTGTCGTTAGTTGCTGGGTTAACGCTCGGTAAATCACTTGGAATCCATACAGAGGATCAACATATGCATTAAGACTCACACGAAGGCGAGTCCAGAGTACAACATGAGTTAAAAACAATTTATTGCAGACCATTGTTCATGACATGAAGTAAATGTTCAGAGTTCGAAACAACGGAAATAAATTAAACTAGCGCAACGGTCAGCATCACAGGAGGCCATCCGTGATGCCATCAGTTGTTGTCATCCACCCGGTCAACAACACCTGCACAACAGTTTTAAAGCAAGGCTGAGTATACTAATACTCAGCAAGACTTAACCATCGAGTGATGACTACATCACCAAACTCTAGACATGAAAGGCTTTATGGCTGGTGGAGTTCCTTTTGCTGAACAGCAATGAGAGTAAGTCCTTACTTTCAATATTTTAACACAAGTTCTAGTTGATTACCCTTTCTAAGTGTGCCAACTGATTCAATCAAGAATTGGACAAGCAATTAATTCATATAACAATGTTTACCAAGTTCCATCATTACGGGATATCATGGCTAGTTGATTAAGCAGTCTCGGATAACGGTGAGAGGCCGACAATCGATTGATTTAAACCTTGCAAGGTAAACTTAAGCACACGGTAGGGTGCCCCCGCGAGGACAACCATCTAGGCAGCTCCCAAAAATCCTCGGGTTGGGACCAATGCTTACAGTCCTGGGTACAAGGCTAACTAGCATACCCCGCGAGGCACCCAGTCTCACACATGCACCCCCCTTACCGGTAGCTAGCCGGGTAGGTGACTACTCAGGAGTAGTAAGGGAGAGTTCCCACACCGTCTCATTAAGGTACTAGGCTTACCGGTCCCATTCCCGACAAGTGCTTAGTACGTTCAAAAGGTTAGCCCACGAAAGCCACTGGACCGGAGCCCAAATCCCATGCTCTTACCACATGAGCAATCCATTTATAAAGATCTTATGATTCCACCATAAGAACCTATTCTCGCGAGTGACGAAGATCACTAGACTTCTACCGGGTCCTATAGCATAGCAGCTATCGACCTACCATACTAGTGATAGAGCATAGGTACCTAGGGATCATGCAACTAGGGTTTCAATTCAACTCCAGAAACGTAAATGCAAACTCATAGAAAAACATATTTGCATAATTTTAAAGACGACGTTAATGATCCGGGGCTTGCCTTCGCTGGCAAGGTTGGCCTTGGGCCCTTCTGGACTTTGTTCCAAGTCTTGAGCTACGTACACGTGCTGCAGCTCTTGTCAGCACCTTCGTCTCCTCCTTCCGGCACAAGCGTACATATACCATCGGTAAGATCTACACGAAGATGCAATTGCAAGATTTATTTGATAATAATAATTTTTTTTAATTTAACTAATTACAATCAACAATTGACAACATGGGGTGCATGGTTGACCACATTCACCTAGATAAGAATACATTCAGCATACTCTTCCAAAAAGGAACAATATACAGTTCTTATCAATTATTCTTTTTGATAGTGAATGTGTACATATATATGGAAATAATTTAATTTAACTTCACAAACAGCAAGGGGATTGGTATTTATCCTTTTAAAATGACTTACATCCACACATGGGGTTAATAAAGGTCGGTTGGTGATTTTTCCCATTTAAATGACCATGATGCCTTAAATTGCTTCTAAAGCTTTTATTCAATAAATCAATAAATAAAATTTCAGTGGAAGGGTGCATTAAGCACTAATCACCTATAACAAGCCACTGAACACACATGCATGCTTAGGAAGGCTCCGAAATTAATTATTTCGAAGATGACAAAAGCTAGCTAGTAAAACAAGGTAAATGCACACAAAAATAAAAACTCATCAAAATTATCCTAATCTTCTCACACATGATATGTGGTCCAAAACTAACCTAGGAATGCAGCACATACACCTAGAACTATTGTGAATCTTGAGTTATGCTTTTTCAAAGAAAATCAAGCATATTTCAAGATTAAATATTTCTGGCAATCATAAACTTGTGATTAATTCACCATAGGTGTATTTTGGCATAGAAAGACAACATGCAGAAGTTGGGCACACAAATCTAATTATTTTTAGCTATAAAAATCATTTGGACATATTCTGCATAAATAGAAAACAATTTATATAAAAAGATTTACAATACAACTTTGTGCAAGTTTTGGTACACGAGCTAGACATAACATAACACACAACATATCCAAAAATTAGCTACAGAGGACTTATATATTTGGAGATATCTTAGATCTAGGTTTTTCACATTTCTATTTTTCATGCAAAATTTATTAGGAACTAGCTTAGAAAAGAATAACAAAAGTTGTAGTTTTTTTCATAATGAATCCAACAAAATCGGGTTTGCATTTTTATGAGTTTTCTACGATTTTCCACAAAATTTACAAGATTCAGCAAATCACATGTACTAGTTGAGATTCAGTTTTGCGATAGGGCCCCTAGAAGTTTAAGATTCTTACAGAAGTACCCTCGGTGTGCGCTTAGGTCCTCAGAAAGACTCGGGGCTTTGCAATGTAGTCCCCGAGCACCGGCCGATGGCGGCCCGGCCAAATTCCGGCGAACCGGCGACCGGGACCGGCCGGGCACGGGCGGAGGGCGACTAGAGGGGTCCCTTGGCTCGATTTCGGCCGGAGTTTTTAGCGGTGGGGGCGCGGAGGGGTCACACGGCGGCGGCGACCGGTGTTAGCTGCGGTACCCCCTACGCCGGCGAGGTCGCGGCCGGGGCAAAGGAATGGGCGGCTCGGGAAGCTCTCTCGCGGTCTGGGGAGCAAGTTTGGTAGCGGTCCCGCGACGGGGAAAGGGCGCAGGGGGGAGTTCGACGCAGCCGGCCAAGGCCGACGGCGGAGTGGCTCAGCGCGGCCGAGGAGTGTCCTGCGCGTGAGGGGGGTGACCGGCCTTTTATAAGTGGCGCGCGAGCTCGACCGAAGGACGGCGACTCGGCGGCGCCGTGGTACGGCGCGCGGGGAGGGACACCGTGGGGACCGGCGGTCCGATGCGGTGCGTCCGGTCGGCCGGCGTGTGCGGGGAACCGACGCAAGGCGCAACACGCAACCCCAGGGTCTCGGGGCGCGAGATGTTGGGAAGGCGCGAGGCGGCCTTGGGAAGGCACGCATGGGGCGTGGACGCCGATGCGGCGACGCGGGCGCGGCGCGCGCGCGCAGCGCGCGCGCGGCGGCGCGGCACACCCTAGCTCCACCGTTTCGATGTGACTCGGTTTGACCGTGTTTTTCTCAAAAATTTTCAACTAAAGTGCACTAAGTGATGAATAGCAAGGATGTAGATCCCACTACACTCTACAACTTTTACAAAGGCTCTATAGTGTTTTTCTCAATGGATTTTGCATAAAATGCAGCCAAACTTTGAATGTCGCCATGTCTCGGTGAACAGGAGATGCTGATAGTTGACCACGTTTTTCATCAACTTCCTCCCAAAATTTGAAATGCCAATCTACATGAAAGTTGTGTCCCTCAACAAATTAGACAACTTTCATATTGGTAAATTTTTAAGTGTTTAGGTGAAATTTGGAGAACGCGGCAAAAGTTCTAGAAGACACTCGTCGACATCAGTGTTTGAGCGGGGTTTGACCGTGTCTTTGTGTCGGTGCGGAATATGGTCCCGACACTAACCGATAGATAACGCCTAGGTCTATCCCTCAATGGTCGATGCCAAGCAACAAATGACACAAGGTTTTATCCTGGTTCCGGCCGAGGGGGCCGTACGTCCGACGGGGCGTGCTCGTGGCACTATATTGCTCGGCACGGGGTGCTTGTAGTGGGGCAAATACAAGCGAGGCGGGAGAAGAAGCGTGGCTTCCAAGTCCCTGGGAGTGTGGTTGAAGATGTCGTGGGAGAATAAGAGAGTGAGTGCACGGTGTGTTGTGTTCTTCCGAACTCCTCTCTCCGCGCGGGCCGGGGGCTCGCCTCCCCTTTTATAGGCTAAGGGGGCGGCGAGTTACATGCACGCCGCGGCCGCCTAGCTACGTGAGGGAGCACGTCGCGCTACGATGTAGAGTGGGCGGCCGTCGGACGACCTTCGCCGCGATCCGGCCATGATGGCCTACCCCGTGCCCGAACGGTGGCGGTTCGAGGGTAGGAGGCGGCGGATGGCGATGGCGTCCTCGATAGGCTTCGAGGGAGGTGCGATGATGGCGGGTACGGGGTACGGGGAGCGGGGCGAACGGCGTTCCTTCCCCATGAGTTCCGCGGTGGTGGAGTGGTTGCTTTGCGGTGCCGGGCGTGCGCCTGCGGAGTCGGGCGTGCGCACACACGCGTGGGTACGGCGGCCGCGTCGTTACGATGGCGGGATGGCCATCCACCGGCCTAGCGCCCCTCACCTAACTGCGGGGTCACGTGAAAGTGAATCGAGGGTGCGCCGGCCTTCTTCCGAGGGTCGGGCGCGTTAGTCGTACGGTAGTGGGCGCGCGGTGTCACGGGACCGACACCGGCCGTGCCGCACGGTCCATTCCACGGTGGCGGGGATGGGCTCCTCCCTGGGGAGTTGGTGCGGCGGCGGGCGTGAGCCCGGGGCGCATGATGGCGCCGCCTGCGGCGTCGGGGCGTTAAATGCCCAAGTACGGGGCCGGCGCACGCGTGCGGGGCGCCCGTGAGCGTGGCGGGCCCCGGCCGAGAGCGGGGCGGACCCTCGAGCGAGACGGGACTCGCTCGAGGGGGTGCGAGCCCTCGAGCGGGCGGGACCGCTCGAGGGAAGGGTCGCCCCTCGAACGGGGCGGAGTCCGTTCGAGGAGGGGGGTTGCCCCTCGAACGGGGCGGAGCCGCTCGAGGAGGAGCGTGCCCTCGGGCGAGGGCGGAGCACGCTCGAGGGGTTTTCCGGGCGGGCCGTCTTGGTGGGCCTCGGAGTCTGCCGCATGGGCCATGTCCTGCATGGTTAGTTTCTGCATTGTTAGGCCTAGCTTATTTCGATGCGGGGATTTAAGTGAGGGTTCCCCCATTGTTTAAGGGGACCCCTAGGGCGGTCCCCGACGGTAGCCCCCGAGCATGCGGGTTTGCCATTGAGGCTCCCGCGGATGCGGAACCTGCGATAGGACGTTCTTCCCTCCTTGTTTGCGAACGCTTTCCGGTGGGGCCGCGTCGGCGGACCCGCGGGTCCTAGCCCCGAAGCCTGCGGGGGTGTGGGCTCTCTGCGGGGGTTAACCGCGAGCAATTCGGTCGAAAGGCGTGGCACATATGCCAACCGACATCGGCGGTATTTCGGCCGGCATCGGGGGTGCACGCTCCCCTGTCCCCTTGTCTCCGGCGGGTGCAATTTCAAGGAGGTGTAGCCGCGCGTCAAGCCCCCGAGCCTTGGCCCGTTCGAGGCGATCGGGTCGAGCCGACGACTTGTTTTTTTAACGCGCCCTCGCCGTCCCTCCGCGGGACGGAGGGTGAGGTCTCCACGACTCCCATCGAGCGGGTCGCGAATCGCGGATTCCTCGTCGGGCGCTGGCGGGTGGTTCAAGTGGACGTCCATGCCCCGTTCGATAAGGGTAGGGCTGCGCGGTCGGAGACACGTCCATGGAAGCGCTTGCGTGGGTTTGCTAGGTGGGGCTCGGTCCCGTTCGCTAGGGACCGAGGGCGCGGAAGCTCTCCCTCGGTGGGATCCCCCGCCTAGGCCGCCCTCGGCGGCTCTCGAACACGACATGTGGGGCACCCTCGAGCCGACGGGCTCGAGGAACGGCTCGAATGCGCGTGCTCTCGTCGTCCCTAACTGCGTGATGCGGGGCGCTCGTTCGGGCCCGTCGAGGGTCGGGCTTCGAACCTCGATCGGTAAGGCCGTGCGGGGCCGTGCGTGGACCGGCCCCGTCTTTTCGCGTTTGCGGCCGTCGAGGGGTCCGGACGTGCCGACCCTCGAGGTGTTGGTTGGTGGCATGGCGCGGCATGAGTGCTTTCGGTGCCGCTCTATTTCAAGCGTGACACTGGGCGATCCTCTTACGCGCGTGCCTTCTTTTAGAGGGTTGACATTGTCTCGGGCGGAGGGTCATGCCGCTCGAGGGTTTCACGTGGCATGGGTGCCCGCGGTTGCTGCTCTACACCGAGCGGGTCCGGGCGACCTTCTCACGGCGATGTCCCGTCGAGGGTCTTCTCTGTTTCGAGCCGAGGGTCACGCCACTCGCGGGCTTCACGTGGCATGGGTGCCGCGGTTGCACGTTCTACACCGAACGGGTCCGGGCGACCTTCTCACGTCGTCATCCCATCGAGCGTCGCCTTTGTCTCGGCCGAGGATTCGCCTCGCTCGAGGGCTCTCCTTGCTTGGCAAGGGGCCGGGCATTTAATCGTTTTGCGGTCGTGGCCGCGGTTTGCGACGCGGGCGCGCCTTTTTAGGCGGGGCCGCGCGCGCGCGCGTAGTGGGCGGCGCGGCAGGCGGATGTGACGGTTTTGCCTCGGTCGCAGCCGTTCCTCGCCGTAATGATGACCCGCCTGCAGTGTTAGAGCTGCTGCGGTCGTGGTGGGGCCCGCCCGTCGACGCGATGGAAAGATTCCTGCAGTTAATGCTGGCGGGGCGTCCGCTCCGGAGAACTCGCCCGTCGCCTATAAAACTGCGGGGAGGAGTGGACTGCGGTTTTTTACCTTGGTTTCTCACCGTTTTCAGTCCCCGCCCCTTCGCCTTCGTCTCGCTTTCGCTGTCGTGTTGGCTCGCTGCTAGCGCCCTTTCCCTCGCTCCTTGTCCTCCGCCTTCGCACTCGTTCGTCCCCCCTTATGGCGCCGCCTCAGCTCCCGATCAGGATCCTGGAGCCGTACGCCTGGGAGAGGTCGACCGTGACCCGGCTCGCCCTGGGCGAGCTAGTCGTCGCCGGCCAGCTGTCGGCCAACGAAGAAGGGGCGCCGGCGGGGTGGATCGTGCCCGCCGGCGCCGCACCTCGAGACCAACCCGCCGGAGGGCTACGTGGTGAGCTTCCTCCGTTACCACGAGCGCGGCTTCAACGCGCGGCGAGCACCTTTATGCGGGCGTTGTGCTTCTACTACGGGGTGGAGCTGCACAACTTCGCCCCCAACGCTATCTCGCAGGCGGCCACGTTCGTGGGCGTCTGCGAAGGGTACCGGGGATCCCGGGTCAATTGGGAGCTACGGGTACACCTCTTCCGCGGGGAGCTCATCACGCGGCCCACGTCGGAGCGGGGACCCGCCGCGCGGTGCGCGCGGCGGGATGTCGCTTGCCTGCGGGGGCGGCTCAAGGATTTCTACATCCCACCGCACCATGACGACGAACAACGCCGGCTGGGAGCGGGGATGGTTTTACCTGCGCAACGCCGAGCCCGGCCTCCCTCCCTACACCGGCGGGTGTTCAAGAAGAGGCGGGACTCCCGGGGCTACGGGTTGCCTACGGCCAATCATCGGGCGCGGCAAGAGTCGGGTCCTCGCCGCCTGCCGGCGGGCGGCGAAGCACGGGCTCAACGCGATGAGCGTCCTCGCCTTCCTCCACCATCGGCGGGTCGTGCCGTTGATGGAGAGGCCGCTCCGCATCTTCGAGATGACGAGGGCGGCCAACCCCGTCGACTGGCGAGGTCGCGGATGCTCCCGACGCCGGCCCCGGAGCGGCCGTACGCGCTCACCGGGCGCGGAGCGCCGTCGACACCGGACGCCGCCACCGCGGGTCGGACCCCCGTGGGACATCGAGATGCTCCCTACGGGCCGCGGGTGAGTTGGGTTCCCGATTTCGTATTAGTTCTCGGTCTTGTTTTCGTCTCTCGATCCGCCATTGTCTCTTTTGTGTGCGGTGGGTGGAGTTCAACATCGCCAAGTCCGTTCCACCCACCCCCGACTCCCGCGCGCTCGGCGGGCGGCGCGGCGGGCGGAGCGACGGAGCGAGCGGCGCGCAAGAGGGAGCACGCGAGGCGGCGCCAAGCGCGCCGCGACGCACGGTCCGCGGGAGTACGGCGGCGCGAGGAGGCGGGGCTCTCCTCCCGGATATCGAGGAGCCCTCGTCCTCGGAGCGGGACGAGGAGGAAGAGTCCGAGGGGGAGGGCCCCTCGGACGGGTGGCGGCCCGCGCCCCGTCGCGGGAACCCGCGCGGCGTCGGGGGGTGGTTTCGTGCGGGGCGGGCGCACGGCGCCCGCCGCCGGAGGCATTCGTCGTCGGGGCGCGCGCGCGCGCGTGGAGGTGCCGGCGCGTGCCGCGGAGGTACGCGCGGCGGACGCGCTCGTGCGCGCGTCGGCGTGCCCGCGCGCGGAGGGAGCGCGTCCGCGCGCGCGGCGTCGTCGTCAAGGGGCGCGTCGGCGGGCGTGCCGTGCGCGGGGCAAGCGTGCCCCGCGCGCGGTGGCTTCTTCGGGGGGTGCGGCATCGGGCGGGCCCGCGCGCGGGGGCGGGCGTGCCCGTGCGTGCGGCGGCGCCGTCGGGGAGGCGGCTGCGGCGGGCACGGCCGGCTGCGCGCGGCCTCGTCCGCGGAGGCCTCGAGGAAAAGGAAGCGGGCCTTTTCCTCTGCGAGGTAAGGGGCTTTGTCTTCCTTTGTTCGGTTTTAGTTTGCTTGGTGATTAGATGCTCTAACCCCCCGTTCGGGTGCCGCGCGGGCGGTGCCCACCGTTCCTCCTCTTGCACACCTCGCCAAGGTGCGAGGGACGGACGCGTCGATCCCCACCCGGCGGCGTTCGTCGAGGGGGTCGCGCCGGGGACAAGCGCGGCGGCGGGCACGAGCTCGCAAGACCCGGGCGGGGCCCTCGAGGCCCCGGCCGGCGAACCGGCCGCCGCGGCGCGGCCCGCGAGGTCGCCGGGGGCGGCCGGCGCCGGTCGCCATGGAGGCGTAGGCCGCGGCGGTGGCTACGGTGGAGGTGCCGCCCACGGTGGCGGCCCCTTGCGGAGGAGGCGGAGCGGGCGCAACTCTGCGGGGGTGCCGCCGGATGCGGCGGCACGGCGGAGGTGGCGGCGACGGCGCCACTACGGGTGCCCGTGGCCGCGGAGGCGCGGGTGGGGGCGCCGGCGGGGCGGAGCGGGCGGGTCCTCCCCGCCGGCGGTCTCCGGGCGGAGGTGGTGGAGCTCTCGGATGACTCCCCGCCCGCACGGGTGGAACCCGGTGGGCTAGGCGGCCCACGAACTCCCCCGACCCCCGGGGAGGGGGCCCTCGTGAGGCGGCGCGAGGGTCGCATGGTAGTGGGGGGCCGAGGGCACGATGCCGAGGCCTCGTCCTCCCACGCCGGTCGCTCCGCCCAGGTGGGGGGGGGCCGTGGAGGATCCCCCTGCGTTCGCCGACGCCAGGGGGGAGCAGGAGCTCTGGGGCGAGCTCCGGAACCACGGCGCCACGCTCAATCGTGCGTTGAACGAGGCGCCGCAGGTCCACGGCGGCCGGCCGGCTCGTCTTCCGGGTGAGCCGCGGTTGCTCGTCTCTCTTCCTTTTTCGTTTTTGTGTGCCGCATTCAAGCCTTGGTACTTACGAGATTCGATGTGTGTACGCCAGGAGCTCGAGCGCCGCGCCCATGAGAAGTACGACGCGTTCGACCAGGTGAACGCCGAGGCCCTCCGGCTCGGGGAGCGATGCGGCGCTTTCGACGCGCTTGCGGATGCTCTCGGGACGCCGCGAACGGGCCACTGGGCCGGGTGTGCGGGCGATGGCGTGGTGCGACGTGCTTCCCGAGAGCTCGAGGCGGACACGGCGCGTCACTCGAGTCTCGAGCGGATCCGCGCGCGCCCTCGTCGATCGCGACGAGGCGCCGTGGAACGCGCGCGAGGACACGGACAAGACGCGGACGGCGGCCGCCAACCGGGAGGCGGAGGTGGCCACCGCTCGCGCCGAGACCGGGAGCTCCGCACGTCGCTCGAGGGGCGCGGCGCGGCGGTGCGCCCGGGCGAGGAGCGGGCGCGCGGGCGGGAGCGGCGCGCCAAGGAGGCCGATGACCCGAAGGCCGCCCTCGACGCCAAGGCCGCGGCCCTCGTCGTCGGCCGAGGAGCGGCTTCGGCGAGGAGCGCGTCGCCCGCCGGGGGGGCGAGGGGCGGCTCCGAGCAAGAGCAAGGCGCCCTCGGTGACGCCCGAACGGCGGCGGGAGCGGGGAGCGCGTTGCTCGTGAAGCGGCGGAGAAGTCGCCCGGAGGAGCGAACGCCGCATTCTCCAAGGTTGAGGATGAAGCGCTCTCGCTCGGCATCGGCAATGCCGGCCCGGGAGCCGGCCCTCCGTGAGCAAGGCGAGGGCCGTCCGGCGTCTCGAGTCGGAGCTCGAGTCCGCACGCCGCGACCTCGGTCCGGAGAGGAAGCAAGTCGAGGGTGAGACTTTTCGACTCTTGTTTGTTGGTTTTTTGCTTTAGAGGGTTCGCTTCTCCCTTTCGATTTCTTGTCGTCTTGATGATTCCGGGCTTGCGCACCGCCTTGGGGCTCGGCTGGCCGGGGCGGGCCGAGGCCTGCAGGGCTTCCTACAACTCCTCCGAGCGGGAGGCTGCGGGAGAGCTGCGTGACGCGGCCCTCGAGACTTGCCGTGTCATCGAGGAAGGCGAGGCCCGGGCGGCGGCTCGTTGGCCGGCCGCTGCGCGCCCTAGGCGGCCACGTCACGGAGCGGATGCGCCGGGCGCCGCACCTAGGCGTCGGAAGGCCCTCGGAGTGGTGCGATCCCACTACGAGGTTAACCTTGAGGCGGCGGCGGAGGGCTATATCGTGCCCGAGGGCGTCGAGGACGAGGTGGCCATGGAGCGCGCGGACGCGCTCTGCTGCCGACGCCGCCGGGTCGCTCGCCGAGACCTTCGAAGAATTCCTCTTCCGGACGCCGCCGATGCTGTCGCTCCACCCGCCCGAAAGCATCCGGGCGCTAGGCCCGTTTTTTGTTCATGTGTATCGAATTCCGGCCTCGTGGCCTTTTTGTAAATAAACAAGTCGTCTTGTGAACATAGCGATTCTTTCCGTAAATGAAGTTGTTTTCTTATTACGCCTTTTGTTTCTCCTTCTTCCCCGAGTAGATTCTAGCTAGGGGAGTTCGTTTTTCGCGGGGGGCCCGCCGGGTTGGAGGCGAGAGAGACGGGCCATAGCCACGCGGCGTAGGGCCGTCTCGGCTCGCACGCTCCTTCCGCCGTGCCACCGCGCCTGTTCGAATCATGGCTCGAGGTTGAAGTAGGAAACAAACTTAGCGCGTGTCGTTACGTCTTTTGCGCGAAAAAATGGGACCATTTGGGGGGGGTGCCCCCCCGCCGTAGCCCCCGAGGGTAACTTGGGTTTCAGGGGAAAGCCGAGTTGCCCTTTTATTAGACTTGGAGTACTTACATAGGTGACGCCAACTGGGGTGTTGGCCATGCGTTTTTACAACGAAAAATACTTGGAAATCCTAGCTAAGGGTAGAAGCGACGTAGGCGGTTGGATGTTCCAAGCGTTGGTAAGTTCTTCGCCGTCCTCGTTGGCCGGCTTGTACGTGCCGGCTTGAGCACCTTCACCACGACGTAGGGTCCCTCCCATGGGGGCGATAGCTTGTGGCGCCCTCGGTTGTCTTGGCGTAGCCTTAGGACTAGATCCCCTTCGCCGAAATCCCCGCGACGTATCTTGCGTGCTTGGTAGCGTCGTAGGGACCGTTGATACCTTGCGGAGTGCATCAACGCCACGAGGCGTACTTCGTCTAGGCGGGTCCGGTGAGTCCTCGCGGGCTCGGCGGTTAGCCCTCTTCGTCGTAGCCTCGGATCCTGGGCGACCCATATTCCAGGTCCGTGGGGAGGACGGCCTCCGCGCCATGGACCAGGAAAAACGGGGTGAACCCGGTGGCTCTGCTTGGGGTTGTCCTTAGGCTCCACACGACTGCTGGTAGTTCTTGGAGCCATTTCCGGCCAGATTTGTTGAGTTGGTCGAAAATTCGGGGCTTGAGGCCTTGCAGAATCATGCCGTTGGCACGCTCCACTTGGCCGTTGGTCTGTGGGTGTGCCACAGCTGCCCAATCCACGCGGATGTGGAACTTGTCGCGAGAACTCCAAGAACTTCCGGCCGTGAACCGGGACCCGTTGTCCGTGATGATGGAGTTCGGCACTCCAAAGCGGTAGACGATGTCGGTGAAGAACGTGACCGCCTGCTCGGCCTTCAAATTCGTGATGGGGCGCACCTCCACCCACTTGGAGAACTTGTCGATCGCGACAAGCGGTGGGTGAAGCCCCCCCGGCGCCTTTCGTAGGGGCCCGACGATGTCCAACCCCCCACACGGCGAACGGCCATGTGACGGGGATTGTTTGCGGGGCGTGAGCGAGGGCAAGTTGGATTTGCGGGCGTAGAAGCGGCAACCTTCGCGGGTGCGCACAATTTCACCGGCATCCGTGACCGCGGTAGGCCGGTAGAAGCCACCGGCGGAACGCGTTGCCAACGAGGGTGCGTGGCGCGGCGTGGTGGCCACGGATTCCCGCGTGGATGTCCCGTAGGAGCTCGCGCCCCTCGGGAATGGGTATACACCGCGAGCGGGATGCCGATGCGGCGCGCTTGTACGGCTCGCCGTCGACGAGGGTGAATGACTTGGCCATCCCGGCGATGCGCCCGGGCGTGGCCCGGTCGCGGGGAGTTCCCCTCGAGCAATCCGGGCGATGTACTTCTCCCGCCGGTCCGCCCGGACGGGGAGCCGGTTCGATGTCCATTGCGACGGCCTCGTGGGTGCCGTACCCCTCGAGAAGGGAGAGCACGTACGCCTCGTTCGAGGGGTCCTCTTCCATGGGTTCCGCACCCGGCGGGTTCGAGGGAGCCCCCGAGGGTCCGCCGTCGCTCGAGGGGTAGGGCTCGAAGGTGACCGAGGGGGCGCGCGATGTCGCGTGCGAAAACGTTCGGGGGGAACGGTGATCCGCCGGACGCGATCTTTGCCGGCTCGTCGCCTCCTCGTTGTACCGGCGGGGTACGTGATTAAGCTTGATGCCGTAGAATTTGTCTTCGAGGGCTCGCACGGCTTTACAGTAAGCCTCCATCTTGTCATCGTGGCAGCTCGCGTTCTTCATGACTTGATCGATCACGAGCTGCGAATCCCCTCGTACGTCGAGACGCTTGACGCCCAACTCAATGGCGATTTTGAGGCCGCAGAGAAGGGCCTCGTATTCCGCCATATTGTTGGACGCGGGGAAGTGGAGGCGCACTGCGTAGCGCATGTGTTCCCCGAGGGGTGACACGAAGAAGCGCGGGCCGCGCCCGCTCCCGTCTTCATCACCGAGCCGTCGAAGAACGAGGTCCGGCACTCTCGCTTGAATCCGAGGGGCGGCGGCTCGCGTGTCCGTCCACTCGGCGACGAAATCGGCTAAAATTTGCGATTTGATGGTTTTGCGCGGAGCGTAGGCTAGCGTCTCGCCCATCAACTCCACGGACCACTTGGCAGTGCTGCCCGCCGCGTCGGGGTTGCGAATGATCTCTCCTAGCGGGAAGGAGGGAGACCACCGTAACGGGGTGGGCCTCGAAGTAGTGGCGGAGCTTGCGCCGCGCGAGGACTACCGCGTACAACGCCTTCGGACACGGGGGTAGCGCGTCTTCGTGTCCGACGGGACTTCAGCGATGTAGTAGACCGGCCTCTCGCACCGGGCAAGGCACGCCCTTCCTCCGTGCGCTCCACGACGATCACGGCGGCCGACCACCCGGGTGGTTGCGGCCACGTAGAGCCGGAGGGGGTTCGCCGTCTCGCGGCGGTGTAAGGATTGGGGCGTGCGTCAGAGACGCCTTCAGCTTGTCGAGCGCTTCCTGGGCCTCGGCGGTCCAAGAGAAGCGCTCGTGCTTCTTGAGCAGCCGGTAGAGGGGCAGGCCCTTCTCCACCGAGCCTCGAGATGAAGCGGCTTAAGGCGGCGAGGCATCCCAACACCTTCTGCACTCCCTTGAGGTCCCGAATTGGACCCATTCGCTCGAGGGCCGCGACCTTTTCGGGGGTTGGCCTCGATCCCCCGTTGGGAGACGATGTACCCTAGGAGCATGCCCCGCGGCACTCCAAAGACACATTTTTCGGGGTTGAGCTTGACCCCGTTTGCCCGTAGGCGGTCGAACGTGATGCCAAGATCGCTAACCGGGTCGTCGCCTTCTCGGTCTTGACGACGATGTCGTCCACGTAAGCCTCGACCGTCCGCCCGATATGGTCCCCAAAAACGTGCTTGCATGCGGCGCCGATATGTTGCGCCCGCGTTTCGAGGCCAAAAGGCATCGTGACGTAACGAACGTCCCGAACGGTGTGATGAACGAAGTCGCGAGCTGGTCGGACTCCTTCATTTTTATTTGGTGATATCCCGAGTAGGCATCGAGGAAACGAGTAGTTCACACCGTTTTGTAGAATCAATGATTTGATCTATACGTGGCAAAGGAAAGGGAACTTTTGGACACGCTTTATTGAGACTAGTGTAGTCTATGCACATCCTCCACTTCCCATTTTTCTTTTTTACAAGCACGGGATTAGCTAGCCACGTAGGGTGGAACACTTCCTTGATGAACCCGGCCTCGAGGAGCTTCGCCGGCTCCGCTCCGATCGCCCGTCGCCGCTCCTCGTCGAAGCGGCGCGGCCCGCTGCGCACGGCGCGAGCGTTAGGCGAGATATCAAGGGAGTGCTCGGCGACCTCCCTCGGGATTCCCGGCATGTCCGAGGGGCTCCACGCGAAGACGTCGGTGTTGGCGCGGAGGAAGTCGACGAGCACTTGCTTCCTATTTAGGATCGAGGGTCGAGCGACCCTCAACGCCTTGCCCTCGGGGGCCGACGGGTCGAGGGGGACCCCTTTGGTTTGCTCGGCGGCCTCGAAGGTGCCGATGTGTTTGGCGGCGGAGGGCGAGGTCGTCGTTGACCATCTTCTCCGGTGTGTTCACCGGCGCTTCATCCGGCGCTAGTGCCTCCGCATGTTCCACGCACTCGACATCGCGATCCGAATGCATGCTCGATCGATGACCCGACGGTGATGACGCCGTTTGGACCTCGGCATCTTCATCTTCGAGTACGTGTAGTTGGGGACCGCCATGAACTTGGCATAGCATGGTCGCCCAAGGATGGCATGGTAGGCCCCTTTGAATCCCACCACCTCGAAGGTGAGGGTTTCCTTGCGGAAATTCTTGGGGGTCCCAAACCGGACGGACGGATCGATGCGCTCGAGGGGTTGAACCCCTTGCCGGGCGCGATGCCGTGAAACGGCTTCGTGCCGGGCCGTAGCCGGGGTCCGGCCCAATCCCCATCGGGCGCAATGTATGCGCGAAGAGGATATTGAGGCTACGCCTCCGTCCATAAGGACCTTCGAAAACCGGGGCGTTCCCAATGATGGGATCGACCACCGGTGGGTCTTGGCCGGGTTCGGGATGCGGTTTGGGTGATCATCCCGGCTAAAAGTGATGGCATCCTTTGACCAGTTGAGAAAGGCCGGGGGCGCCCTCTGCGCGCGAGGACTTCGTGCCGCTCCTTCTTGCGTTGCGGGTCGACATGTCGACAGTGGGTCCCCCAAAGATGAGGAACACATTTTCGACGGCGGGGAAACCACCCGCGTCGCCATCGCTCCCATCTTTCTTGGCCTCTGCCTCCTTCGCGGCGGCACGGCCATAGAACTTCTTGAGCATGTCGCACTGCTCAAGAGTGTGGTTCACGGGGGTCTTGTGGTAGGGGCATGGCTTCTTCATCATGTCGTCGAACACCCCCGGCCTCGAGGAGCCGGTCGAGGGCCCCGTCGGGGCCGGGTTGACGGCGAGGGCCTCGGCGCCGCCGCCGTTGCGCCCCTGCTCGCGCGCCTCGCGACGCGGCTTCTTCCCCTTCTTGCCCCGCTTGTCGTTGCGGCGCGGCTCCCTCGGGACCCGCCGCCCTCCGCGGGCGTGTCCTCGGAGCGCTTGCCCTTCTTGCCGTCGAAGATTGCCCCCACGGCCTCCTCTCCGAGGCGAAGGGCGGGTGGCGATGTCGAACGGCTCGTTCGAGTCCGTGGGCGGGGCTGCGTCCTAGCTCGCGCACAAGGTCCCGGCACGTGGTGCCCTCGAGGAACGCGTGCACGATCTCGGATTGTGCCACGGCGGGGAGCTACGTGCGGCGCTTGGAGAAGCGCCGTATGAAGTCCCGTAGCGATTCGCCGGTTTCGCGTGCGGGAGCGCGGATCCCCGGGAGTTCCCGTGGCGCACGTACGTGCCCCGGAAGTTGCCCACGAAGGTGTGGACTAGATCGTCCCGGCTATGGATCCGGGCTGGCGGGCGGGTGCTCGAGCCATGTCCGGCGGCGTCGCCCAAATGCGGGGGCAAGTTGCGGATAATAACTTCGTCGTTGGTGGCCCCGCCCGGGCCGACGGGCCGGGCGGTAGTCGTTGAGCCAGACACGAGGGTCCGTCTCCCCGTTGTATTTGACGATCGTCGAGGGCGACGGAAGCGCTGGGGGAACGCCGCTGTGCGGATCTCCCGGCTGAACACACGGGTGCCCGGGGGCTCCGGTGTCGGGGAGCGATCCTCGCCGCTGTCGTAGCGTCCACCCCCTTCGAGGGGTGGTAACCCCTAGCCGCTCGCGCGTCCGCCTTGCTCCCGGTGCGCCTCCGGCGTTGATGACGTTGCGGGCATCGCCATCCGGCACCTGCGCGTGTCGAGGAGCCGTTCCTTGGCCGGCGTGCGTCCCTGGTCAGCAGGTTGACCTACGTGCACCGAGGGTTCGCCTCCTGGTGCAGGATCATCACCCCGTGCGTCCCCCCTTTGTTGGCGGATGCGTGAGGGCGAGCTCTCGGCCTGCCGGACGGCCGCTTGCTCAAGGAGAGTCCGCACCTCGCGGTGCATGTCTCGAGCCTCGGGGGGTCGATGGTGCCGGCATGGCGCGTAGCAACGTCGCGGCGGCGATGAGCTTTTGGCTCGCCCGTGGCGGAGTATCCGCATTGTCGACGTTGGGGACGGGGTTGAGGCGGTCACGGACTGTCGGCCCGGCTCCCGCGCGCGTTCGCCGCGCGCGGGGAGGCCTCCCCCTGCCATCGAGGCGCGGAGCGGCCGTGCGTCCGTATTCCTCGCCGGCTTGGCCTCAAGCTCGCGGGCTTGGGCCGGGCGTGCGTCGACGTCGGCCCCGGCGGGAGCGCTCGGCCCCGCGGCGAGGCGCGTGGCGATCCCCGGGGCGGGCGTGACTTCCCCGTCTCCGGCGCCCGCCGCACCGGCGGCGTTGGCCGGGTCGTTGGTGATGACGGCGCAACACTCCCGCGTGGGGTCGTAGCTCCCGTGCTCGAGTCGTCGGAGCAACCAAACCAGTAGTCCGTGGCGTCGAGGAAGCGCCGAACGCGGCCCCGGGTCGGCACGCGGAGAAGTCCCCACTCCGCGTACCCGTGTCGGTTGGCGGGTGGCATCGTGTCGACGGAGCCCGGGGACGACTCGTCCGCTGGCCGAGGTGCCGGGATCCCCGGCGACGAAGACGTGGCGGCCGGGCGGAACCGGCGCATCGTCGTGTTCACGTTGGCGTTATGGGCCGTCGCGGCGCCACGCGGCCGATGGGGACGCGCGGTCCCGAGGCCGCACGCGGTCCCGCGGGGGCGGTGGCGGCCGCTTGTATTTGTGGGCGCACCGCGTTGGGCGGCGGCGCGCTCGGCCGCCGCCGCTCGGACCGCGCCCGGCGTGAGCGCGGCCCCGGAGCGACGACGGCGTCGCGGCGTCGACGGACCCGCGGCGTACGTGCTTGCGGGCGCTGCGCGCCGGTGTCGTGCGTGCGGCGGAGACCGAGAGCGGACCCCGGCCTCGCGGCGCGCGCGAAGCTCCTCACGATTAGTGAGGCGCATGAGATAGCCGTTTCCCGTGGCTCGGAAGTTCAAGTCTCCGAAGCGGATCTCGAACCCTGGCGGGGAGAGGGTCCGAGCTACCCATGTTGTAGCGTGTAGCACGGTACTCGGTGCGAATCACCATGGAGGGAGTTGACGAAATGACCTTAGGCTCTCGTTTGCCCCACGGTGGGCGCCAACTGTCGGTGCGGAATATGGTCCCGACACTAACCGATAGATAACGCCTAGGTCTATCCCTCAATGGTCGATGCCAAGCAACAAATGACACAAGGTTTTATCCTGGTTCGGCCGAGGGGGCCGTACGTCCCGGCGGGGCGTGCTCGTGGCACTATATTGCTCGGCACCGGGGTGCTTGTAGTGGGGCAAATACAAGCGAGGCGGGAGAAGAAGCGTGGCTTCCAAGTCCCCGGGAGTGTGGTTGAAGATGTCGTGGGAGAATAAGAGAGTGAGTGCACGGTGTGTTGTGTTCTTACGAACTCCTCTCTCCGCGGGCCGGGGGCTCGCCTCCCCTTTTATAGGCTAAGGGGGCGGCGAGTTACATGCACGCCGCGCTGCCTAGCTACGTGAGGGAGCACGTCGCGCTACGATGTAGAGTGGGTGGCCGTCCGGACGACCTTCGCCGCGATCCGGCCATGATGGCCTACCCCGTACCCGAACAGTGGCGGTTCGAGGGTAGGAGGCGGCGATGGCGATGGCGTCCTCGATAGGCTTCGAGGGGAGGTGCGATGATGGCCGGGTACGGGGTACAGGAGCGGGCGGAACGACGTTCCTTCCCAATGAGTTCGCGGTGGTGGAGTGGTTGCTGCAGTGCCTGGGCGTGCGCCTGCGGAGTCGGGCATGCGCCTGCACGCGTGGGTACGGCGGCCGCGTCGTTACAGTGGCCGGGATGGCCATCCACCGGCCTAGCGCCCCTCACCTAACCTGCAGGGTCACGTGAAAGTGAATCGAGGGTGCGCCCGGCCTTCTTCCGAGGGTCGGGCGCGTTAGTCGTACAGTAGTGGGCGCGCGGTGTCACGGGACTGACACCGGCCGTACCGCACAGTCCATTCCACAGTGGCGGGGATGGGCTCCTCCCTGGGGAGTTGGTGCGGCGGCACGGGGCATGAGCCCGGGGCGCATGATGGCGCCGCCCGCGGCGTCGGGGCGTTAAATGCCCAAGTACGGGGCCGGCGCACGCGTGCGGGGCGCCCGTGAGCGTGGCGGGCCCCGGCCCGAGGGCGGGGCGGACCCTCGAGCGAGACGGGACTCGCTCGAGGGGGTGCGAGCCCTCGAGCGGGGCGGGACCGCTCGAGGGAAGGGTCGCCCCTCGAACGGGGCGGAGTCCGTTCGAGGGAGGGGGTTGCCCCTCGAACGGGGCGGAGCCCGCTCGAGGAGGAGCGTGCCCTCGGGCGAGGCGGAGCACAGCTCGAGGGGTTTTCCGGGCGGGCCGTCTTGGTGGGCCTCCGAGTCCTCGCCGCATGGGCCATGTCTCGCATGGTTAGTTTCTGCATTGTTAGGCCTAGCTTATTTCGATGCGGGGATTTAAGTGAGGGTTCCCCCATTGTTTAAGGGGACCCCTAGGGCGGTCCCCGACACTTTGACCAAGGGTTGACCACAAGGGTGTGTTGACTTGGTCAAGGGTTCAATAGGGTTTGTCGGTGAGGTTTTCGAGGTGATGACCCAGGTTGACCTAGGTTTGACCAATGTCAGCGGGTTTGACTTGACTGATTCGACCATTAGCGTTAATGACGGTAATCAAAAACCTGGGGCGTCACAGTGATACCCTCGAGCGATACGGAAATTCGCTCGAGGGGGTGCTCAGCTCTCGATCGAGACAGGACCTCACTCGAGGGGGCGTCCAGCTCTCGAGCGAGGCGGAATCCCGCTCGAAGGGGTGCCCAGCCCTCGAGTGAGGCGGATCCTCACCCGAGGGGGCGACCGGCCCTCGAGCAAGGTGAAGTTTTACCAGTGTGGCACCGCGCCCCTCGAGCGAAGAGGAGTTCCGCCCGAGGGTGGCTATGCCGACTGTTTGGTGGGCCGTGGGCCCATGGGTTTATTTTTACGCATATTCTTAGGTTCGTTTGCGTTCGTTTTTTTGCGAAAGTAAGCGGGTTTTTCCTAGTTGTTTAGGGGACCCTTATGGCCGTCCCCCACAGTAGCCCCTGAGCATCTGTGGGTGTGTCTGTTAGGAACCCGCAGATGCCGACGCTTGTTGATGGGACGTTCTTCCCCCTGGTTGCTGGTGCTATTCCGTGGGGCCGCTCTAGCGAACCCGCGGGTCTAGCCTCCGAAGCCTTCCAGGAGCGTGGTGCTCCTGTAAGGTTTTTTCATAGGATCTGCCGGTGCGCGGGGTATTAGTTTCAACTGGCATCGACGATATTTCAGCCGGCCTCGGTGGTGCCACGCGCGCATATTTGGCATCGTTTGCGTTCGGTGCACCCCAGGAGGTGTAGCTGTGCGTCGAGCCGCTGAGCCTGGGCCCGTTTGAGGCAATCGGGGCGGGCTCTTCGACTAGTTGTACGTTCGCTCGCCGTCCCTCCGCGAGACGGAGAGTGAGGTTTCCGCAACCCCATCGAGCGGGTCATGAATTACGGATTCCTCGTTGAGCTGTTATCGGGCTGTTCAAGTGGATGCCCATGTCCCATTCGATAAGGGTAGGCTCGTGGTCCGGAGACTCGTCCATGAAAGTGCTTGCTTGGGTTTGCTAGGCAGGGCTCGGCCCCGTTCGCTGGGGGCTGAGGGCGCGGAAGCTCTCCCGCGATGGGATCCCTCGACTAGCTGCCCTCGCTGGCTCTTGAACACGACTTGTGGGGCGCCCTCAAGCTGGTGAGCTCGAGGATAGGCTCGGATGCGCGTGCCCTCATCGTCCCTGACTCCGTTGATCTGGGGCGCCTGTTCGAACCCTTCGAGGGTCAGGCTTCGAACCCCTGATCAGTAGGGCCGCTGCGGGGTGGCAGCTGTGTGCCCCTGTCTTTTTTACATCTGTAGGACTCGTGGGCTTGCAGTCGAACTGACCCCCCGAGTTGCTGATCAGTAATGCTTTAGAGTCGAGGGCACCTGTGGCGCCCGCCTTCGTCGAGCGGGTCTTGAGACCACTAGTCGGTAATTGCACCCTTCGAGGGTCTGAATTTTAGAGCCCTGGACTCGGGACGTTCGAGGGCTTCACTTACACGGTAAGGAGCCAAGCCATTTTAATGCCCACAATCGTGGCCGTGGTCGTGCGCTGCAGGCGCGCCTTTTCAGGCGACGCAGCCGCGCGTGTAGTGGGCGATGTGGGCAAGCAGACATGATGGCCCGCTGCGGCTCTTCGGTTGCCGCGCCATAATGATCGCGCGCGTGCGTGTGCCTGGCCATTTCGGTCGTGGTGGGGCCCACTCGTCAGTGACGGGTGCTGGCACCTGCAGTTAATGCGCGCGGTGCGCGTGGTTCGGGGAGCGTGGCTCCCTTAGATCTATAAATCCAAGAGGAAGGGAAGGGGGAGTCCCTTACCTCAACACTCAGCACCCGTCGCCCCTTGCTCCTTGCTTCTGCTCCAGAGCGTCGCGCACCCCTTTGTCTTCGCCTAGTGCTCGTCTCGTCTCCGCACTCCTTCGCCAACCGAAATGCCCCCCCGCAGTCAATCACCGTGCTGGACCCACTGCCGTGGAGCCGCTCGACGATGACGAGGTTCACCTTGAGCGAGCTTGTGAACGGCGGCCAGCTTGCGCCGAATGTGGACGGGCAGCCCGCGACGTGGATAGTCCCACCGGCGACGGACCGGGAGCCCAACCCGCCGTACGGTTACGCCGTCAGCTTCATTCGCCACCACGAGCGTGGCTTCGCGGCGCCGGCGAGTCGCTTCATGCGCGGATTGTGTCACCACTATGGGGTGGAGCTGCACAACTTCACGCCTAATGCGATCTCGCAGGCGGCCACCTTCATCGGTGTCTGCGAGGGATTCCTGGGGATCCCAGTGAACTGGGATCTCTGGGTTCACCTCTTCCGCGCGGAGCTGCACACGCTTGCTACACCCGAACCGCGGGTGCGGCACGCGGTGCGCGCCGGCGGCCTGACTATCTCTCTACGGGACCCGCGCAGGGAGTTCTACATCCCCTGCACGATGACTTCCAACAACACGGAGTGGGAGCGGGGGTGGTTCTACCTCCGCAACGACGGTGCCGGCCTCCCCCTACACCAGTAAGGTGTTGAAGGAGAAGGCCGACTCCTGGTTCCACGGCGTGCCCCCCACTCGCACCAGGCGCGGCTGGACTCGCTCCTGACCGCGTTGAAGAGCCTCGCGGATGCTGGGTTGGGCACGACTTCGGTCCTCGCGAACCTCCACCATAAGCGGTGTCGGGGACAGCCCTAGGGGTCCCCTTAAACAATGGGGAAACCCTCACTTAAATCCCAGTACCGAAACACGTTAAGCCTAACCATGCAGGTGACTAACCATGCAGGGCACGGCCCACGCCGGGACCCCGACGGCCCACCAAGACGGCCCTCTTAGAAGACCCCTCGAGCAGGCTCCGCCTCGCTCGAGGGCGCGCCCCTCCTCGAGCGGGCTCCGCCCCGCTCGAGGGGCAACTCTTCCCTCGAGCGGTCCCGCCCCGCTCGAGGGCTCGCTCCCCCTCGAGTGGGTCTCGTCTCGCTCGATGGTGCCGCTCCGCCCTCGGCGGGGGCCCGCCACGCTCACGGCGCCCCCGCACGCGTGCGCCGGTCCCGTACACGGGCATTTAACGCCCCGACGCCGCGGGACGGAGCCATCATGCGCCGGGGGCTCGCACCCCGTGCCGCCGCACCAACTCCCCGGGGGAGGAGCCCATCCCCGCCACCTGTGGAGATGGACTGTGCGGTACGGCCGGTGTCAGTCCCGTGACACCGAGCGCCCACTACAGATGCGGCTAACGCGCCCCGACCCTCGAAAGGGGGCCGGCGCACCCTCGATTTCACTTTCCCGTGACCCTACGGGTTAGGTGGGGGGTGCTAGGCCGGTGGATGGCCATCCCGGCCACCGTAACGGTGCGGCCGCCGTACCCACGCATGCGGGCGCACGCCCCGGCACCACGGCGCACGCCCCGGCGGCGCAGCAACCACTCCGCTACCGCGGAGCGCGTTGGGAAGGAACGCCGTTTTGCTCGCTCCGTGCCCCGTACCGGCCATCATCGGCACCTCCCCTCGAAGCCTATCGAGGATGCCACCGCCATCCGCCGCCCTCCTACCCTCGAACCGCCACTGTTCGGGTACGGGGTAGGCCATCATGGCCGGACCGCAGCGAAGATCGTCCGGACGGCCGCCCACTCTACGGCGTAGCACGACGTGCACCCCCACGTAGCTAGATAGCGCGGCGTGCATGTAACTCGCCGCCCCCTTGGCCTATAAAAGGGGAGGCGAGCCCCCAGCCGCGGGGGGGACGAACGAATTCAGTTCAACACAACACACCGTGCACTCACTCTCTTATTCTCCCACAACTCCTTCAGCCACTCCACCAGGGACTTGGAAGCCACGCTTCCTCTCCCGCCTTGCTTGTACTTGCCCCACTACAAGCACCCCCGGTGCTGAGCAATATAGTGCCACGAGCACTCCCCCGTCGGACGTACGGCCCTCTCGGCCGGAACCAGGATAAAACCTTGTGTCATTTGTTGCTTGGCATCGACCATTGAGGGATAGACCTAGGCGCTATCTACTGGTTAGTGTCGGGACCATATTCCGCACCGACAGTTGGCGCCCACCGTGGGGCACACGAGCGCCTGAGGTCATTTCGCCAACTCCCTCCATGGTGATCCGCACTGAGTACCGCGCTACGTGCTACAACATGGGTAGCTCGGACCCCTTCCCAGCCGGGTTCGAGATCCGCTTCGGGGACCTGAACTTCCGTGCCACGGGGAACGGCTATCTCATGCGCCTCACCAATCGTGAGGAGCTTCGCGCGCGCCGCGAGGCCGGTCCACTCTGGTCTCCGCCGCGCGCACGACACCGCGCGGACGCCCGCGAGCACGGATGCCGCGGGCCCGTCGACGCCGCGACGCCGCCATCGCTTCGGGCTACGCTCGCGTCGGGCGCGATCCGAGCGGCGGCGGGCCGAGCGCGCCGCCGCCCAACGCGGTGCGCCCACCATCACGACGGCCGCCACCGCCCCGGGCGGGACCGCGCGCGGTCTCCGACCGCGCATTCCCATCGGGTTGCGTGGCGCCACGACGGCCCATAACGCCAACGTGAACACGACGATGCGCTGGGTTCCGCCTGGCTGTCACGTCTTCGTCGCTTGGGACCCCGGCACCTCGGCGAGCGGACGATTCGTCACCGGGGCTCCGTCGACACGATGCCACCCGCCAACCGCCACGGGTACGCGGAGTGGGACTTCTCCGGCGTGCCGGACCCAGGGCCGCGTTCGGGCGCTTCCTCGACGCCACGGACTACTGGTTTGGTCGCTCCGACGACTCCCGCGCACGGGGAGCTACGACCCCACGCGGGAGTGTTGCGCCGTCATCACCAATGACCCGGCTAACGCCGCCGGCGCGGCAGGTGCCGGAGACGGGGAAGTCACGCCTGCCCCGCGGCGATCGGCCGCGCGCCCGGCCGCGGGGCCGAGCGCTCTCCGCCGGGGCCGACGTCGACGCACGGTCGGCCCAAGCCCGCGAGCTCGAGGCCAAGGCGGCGAGGAATGCCGACAAGACGGCTACTCCGTTCCTCGATGGCCGGGGAGGCCTCCGCGCGTGGCGAACGCGCGCGGGAGCCGGGGGCCGACAAGTCCGCGACCGCCTCAACACCGCCCCCAACGCGGACAACGCGGACGTCCCGCCGCGAGCAAGCCGAGAGCTCGTCGCCGCCGCGACACCGCGCGCGCTATGCCGGCACCGTCGACCCCCGAGGCTCGAGACATGCACCGCGAGGTGCGGACTCTCATCGAGCAAGCGGCCGTCCGGCGGGCCGAAAGCTCGGCCTCACGCATCCGCCAACGCGGGGGGGATGCGCGGGGTGACGAAGCCGCACCAGGAGGCGAACCCTCGGTCCACGTGGGGGGGACCGGCGGGGCATCCCACCGGCAAGGACGCACGCCGGCCCAAGGAACGACTCCTCGACGCGCGCATGGCACCCGGATGGCGACGCTCGCAACTTCATCAACGTCCGGCGTACCGAAGGGCGGACGCGCGCAAGCGCAAGGGGTTACCACCCTCGACGGGGTGGGCGCTACGGCGGCGGTGAGGATCGCTCCCCAACGCCGGAGCCCCCGGCACCCGTGTGTTCGGCCGGGAGATCCGCACGGCGGCGTTCCCCCGGCGCTTCCGTCGGCCTTCGACAATCGTCAAATACAACGGGGAGACGGACCCTCGCGGCTCCCCGCCGTGGCACGGTCCGAGATCGTGCACGCGTTCCTCGAGGGCACCACGTGCCGGGACCTCGTGCGCGAGCTGGGACGCAGCCCCGCTACGGACTCAAACGAGCCGTTCGACATCGCCACCGCCCCGCCTCCGGAGAGGAGGCCGTGGGGGCAATCTTCGACGGCAAGAAGGGCAAGCGCTCCGAAGACACGCCCGCGGAGGGCAGCGGGTCCAAAGAGCCGCGCCGCAACGACAAACGGGACAAGAAGGGGAAGAAGCCGCGCCGCGAGGCGCGCGAGCAGGGACGCAACGGCGGCAACGCCGAGGCCCTCACCGTCGACCCGCTCGACGGGGCCCTCGACCGGCCCCTCGAGGCCCGGGGTGTTTGACGACATGATGAAAAAGCCATGCCCCTACCACAAGACTCCCGTGAACCACACTCTTGAGCAATGCGACATGCTCAAGAAGTTCTACGGCCGTGCCGCCGCGAAGGAGGCGAGAGGCCAAGAAAGATGGAGGCGATGGCGACGCGGGTGGCTTCCCCGCCGTCGAAAATGTGTTCCTCATCTTTGGGGGACCTACCGTCGACATGTCGACCGGCAGCGCAAGAAGGAGCGGCACGAAGTCCTCGCCGCAGAGAGGGCGCCTCCGGCCTTCCTCAACTGGTCGAAGGATGCCATCACCTTTAGCCGGGACGACCACCCAAACCGCATCCCGAACCCGGGCCAGTACCCCCTGGTGGTCGATCCCATCTTTGGGAACGCCCGGTTTTCGAAGGTCCTGATGGACGGAGGCAGTAGCCTCAATATCCTCTTCGCGCACACATTGCGCCTGATGGGGATTGGGTCGGACCCGGCTACGGCCCGGCACGAAGCCGTTTCACGGCATCGCGCCCGCAAACGGAAGTTCAACCCCTCGGGCGGATCGATCTGCCCTTCTGGTTTGGTATCCCCAAGAACTTCCGTAAGGAAACCCTCACCTTCGAGGTGGTGGGATTCAAAGGGGCCTACCATGCCATACTTGGGCGACCATGCTATGCCAAATTCATGGCGGTCCCCAACTACACGTACCTGAAGATGAAGATGCCGGGTCCTAACGGCGTCATCACCGTCGGGTCGTCGATCGAGCACGCATTCGACTGCGATGTCGAGTGCGTGGAACATGCAGGGCACTAGCGCCGGGATGAAGCGCTGGTGAACACGCTGGAGAAGATGGTCAACGACGACCTCGCCCTCCGCCGCCAAGCACGTCGGCACCTTCGAGGCCGCCGAGCAGACCAAAGGGGTCCCCCTCGACCCGTCGGCCCCCGAGGGCAAGGCGTTGAGGGTCAGCTCGACCCTCGACCCTAAATAGGAAGCGAGTGCTCATCGACGTCCTCCGCGCCAACGCCGACGTCTTCGCGTGGAGCCCCTCGGATATGCCAGGCATCCCGAGGGAGGTCGCCGAGCACTCCCTTGATATCCCCGCCAAACGCTCGCGCCGTGCGGCAGCCGGCCGCGCCGCTTCGACGAGGAGCGGCGATGGGCGATCGGAGCGGAGCTGCGGAAGCTCCTCGAGGCCGGGTTCATCAAGGAAGTGTTCCACCCTACGTGGCTAGCTAATCCTGTGCTTGTAAAAAAGAAAAATGGGAAGTGGAGGATGTGTATAGACTACACTAGTCTCAATAAAGCATGTCCCAAAGTTCCTTTTCCTCTGCCACGTATAGATCAAATCGTTGATTCAACAGCCGGGTGTGAACTACTCTGTTTCCTCGATGCCTCCTCGGGATATCACCAAATAAAAATGAAGGAGTCCGACCAGCTCGCGACTTCGTTCATCACACCGTTCGGGACGTTCTGCTACGTCACGATGCCTTTGGCCTCGAAACGCGGTGCAACATATCGGCGCCGCATGCAAGACGTTTTTGGGGATCACATCGGGCGGACGGTCGAAGCCTACGTGGACGACATCGTCGTCAAGACCAGGAAGGCGGACGACCTGGTTAACGACCTTGGCGTCGCGTTCAGCTGCCTACGGGCCAACGGGGTCAAGCTAAACCCCGAAAAATGTGTCTTTGGAGTGCCGCGGGGCATGCTCCTAGGATACATCGTTTCCCAGCGGGGAATCGAGGCCAACCCGGAAAAGGTCGCGGCCCTCGAGCGAATGGGTCCAATTCGGGACCTCAAAGGGGTGCAGAAGGTGTTGGGGTGCCTCGCCGCCTTAAGCCGCTTCATCTCGAGGCTCGGTGAGAAGGGCCTGCCCCTCTACCGGCTGCTCAAGAAGCACGAGCACTTCTCCTGGACCACCGAGGCCCAGGACGCGCTTGACAAGCTGAAGGCGTCTCTGACGCACGCTCCAATCCTCACGCCGCCGCGAGACGGCGAACCCCTGCAGCTCTACGTGGCCGCAACCACCCAGGTGGTCAGCGCCGTGATCGTCGTAGAGCGCACAGAAGAGGGGCACGCCTTGCCCGTGCGAGGCCGGTCTACTACATCGACGAAGTCTCGTCGGACACGAAGACGCGCTACCCCCGTGTCCGAGAAGGCTGTTGTACGCGGTAGTCCTCGCGCGGCGCAAGCTCCGCCACTACTTCGAGGCCCACCCGGTCACGGTGGTCTCTTCCTTCCCGCTAGGAGAGATCATTCGCAACCCCGACGCGGCGGTGGGATTGCCAAGTGGTCCGTGGAGCTGATGGGCGAGACGCTCGCCTACGCCCCGCGCAAGGCCATCAAATCGCAAATCTTAGCCGATTTCGTCGCCGAGTGGACGGACACGCAGCTGCCGCCCCCTCAGATTCAGCGCAGTCCGGACTCGTTCTTCGACGGCTCGGTGATGAAGACAGGAGCGGGCGCGGGCCTGCTCTTCGTGTCACCCCTCGGAGAGCACATGCGCTACGCAGTGCGCCTCCACTTCCCCGCATCCAACAATATGGCGGAATACGAGGCCCTCCTCTGCGGCCTCAAAATCGCCATTGAGTTGGGCGTCAAGCGCCTCGACGTGCGAGGGGACTCGCAGCTCGTGATCGATCAAGTCATGAAGAATGCGAGCTGCCACGACGACAAGATGGAGGCCTACTGTAAAGCCGTGAGGGCCCTCGAAGACAAGTTCTACGGCATCGAGCTTAATCACGTACCTCGCCGGTACAACGAGGAAGCAGACGAGCTGGCGAAGATCGCGTCTGGGCGGATCACCGTTCCCCCGAACGTTTTCGCGCGCGACATCGCGCAGCCCTCGGTCGCCCTCGAGCCCTACCCCTCGAGCGACGGTGGACCCTCGGGGGCTCCCTCGAATCCAGCGGGTGCGGAACCCATGGATGAGGACCCCTCGAACGAGGCGTACGTGCTCTCCCTTCTCGAGGGGTACGGCTCCGTCGAGGTCAATGCGATGGACATAGAACCGGCTCCTGTCCAAGCGGATTGGCGGGAAAAATACATCGCCCGGATCGATCGAGGGAACTCCCCGTGGACCGGCCGCAGCCGAGCGCATCGCCGGGATGCCAAATCTTTCACCCTCGTCGACGGCGAGCCGTACAAGCGCGCCGCGTCGGGCATCCTCCGGCGGTGTATACCCATTCCCGAGGGGCGCGAGCTCTCGCGGGACATCCACGCGGGATCCGTGGCCACCACGCCGCGCCGCGCGCCCTTGTCGGCAACGCGTTCCGCCGGGGCTTCTATTGGCCTACCGCGGTCGCGGACGCCAACGAAATCGTACGCACCCCGCGAAGGGTGCCGGTTCTACGCCCGCAAGTCCAACTTGCCCGCTCATGCCCCCCCGCAAACGATCCCCGTGACATGGCCGTTCACCGTGTGGGGGTTGGACATCGTCGGGCCCCCTCGCGAAGGCGCCGGGGGCTTCACCCATCCGCTTGTCGCGATCGACAAATTCTCCAAGTGGGTGGAGGTGCGTCCCATCACGAATTTAAGGGCGGAGCAGGCGGTCACGTTCTTCACCGACATCGTATACCACTTTGGAGTGCCAAACTCCATCATCACGGACAATGGGTCCCGCTCACGGGCCGGAAGTTCTTGGAGTTCTCGCGACAAGTTCCACATCCGCGTGGATTGGGCAGCCGTGGCACACCGACGTGACCAACCGCCAAGTGGAGCGTGCCAACGGCATGATTCTACGAGGGCCTCAAGCCCGAACCTTCGACCGCCCAACAAATACGGCCGAAAATGGCTCCAAGAACTACCGGCTAGCCGTGTGGAGCCTAAGGACCACCCCAAGCCCGAGCCACCGGTTCACCCCGTTTTTCCTAGTCCATGGCGCGGAGGCCGTCCTCCCCACGGACTCCGGAATATGGGTCGCCCGGGGTTCGAGGCTACGACGAGGATGCTAACCCGCCGAGCCCGCGAGGACTCGCCGGGACCGCCTAGACGGAGTACGCCTCGTGGCGTTGATGCACTCCGCAAGGTATCAACAGTCCCTACGACGTTACCAAGCACGCAAGATACGTCGGAGGGATTTCGCCGAAGGGGATCCGGTCCTAAGGCTACGCCAAGACAACAGAGGGCGCCACAAGCTATCGCCCCCATGGGAGGGACCCTACGTCGTGGTGAAGGTGCTCTAGCCGGGCACGTACAAAACCGGCCAACGAGGACGGCGAAGAACTCACCAACGCTTGGAACATCCAACAGCCTACGTCGCTTCTACCCTTAGCTAGGATTTCCAAATACTTTCGTTGTAAAATCACATGGCCAACGCCCCGCTTGGTGTCAACTATGTAAATACTCCAAGTCTAATGAAAGGGAAACTCGGCTTTCCCCCGAAAACCCAAGTTACCCTCGGGGGCTACTGCGGGGGGCACCCCCCCCCCCAAAATGGTCCCATTTTCGCGCAAAAGTAAAAAACAACTCACACGCGCTAAGTTTGTTTCTTACTTCAACCTCGAGCCACGATTCGAACAGGGCGCAGGCGGCACAGCGGAAGGAGCGTACGAGCCAGAGATAGCCTACGCCGCGTGGCTATGGCCCTTCTCTCGCGCCTCCAACCCAGCGGGCCCCCTGCGAAAATTGAACTCCCCTAACTAGAATCTACTCAGGAAGAAGGAGAAACAAAAAAGCGTGATAAACAAACGATTTCATTTACATCAGATGCCCATGTTCATCAAACGACTTGTTTATTTACAAAAGGCCACGAGGCCAGAGTACTGATACACATAAAAAAACGGGCCTAGCGCCCAGACTGCTTTCAGGCGGGAGGAGCAGCAGCGTCCGCGACGTCGGGGAAGAGGAACTCCTCGAAGGCCTCGGCGAGCAACCCGGCGGCATCAGCAGCGAGCGCATCCATACGCTCCATGGCCACCTCGTCCTCGACGCCCTCGGGTACGATGTAGCCTTCCGCCGCCGCCTCGAAGTTTATCTCGTAGTGGGACCGCACCACTCCGAGGGCCTTCTGGACGCCTAGGTGCAACGCCCGGCGCATCCGCTCCGTGACGTGGCCGCCGAGGGCGCGCGACGGCCGGCCGGCCGAGTCGTCGGCTTGGGCCTCGCCCTCCTCAACGACACGGCGGGTCTCGAGGGCCGCATCGCGCGGCCCCCCGCAGCCTCTGCCGGCCGAGGAATTGTAGGAGGCCCGCGCAGCCTCGCCCGCCCGGCGCCGTGCCCCGTGGCGGTGCGCAAGCCCGGAATCGACGAGACGAAAAGAAATCGAAAGGGGGAAGCGGACCCTCTAAAGCAAAAACCAACAAGCGAGAGTCAAACAAGGGCTCACCCTCGACTTGCTTCCTATCCAAATCGAAGTCGTGGCGCGCGGACTCGATCGCCAACTCGAGGCGCCGGACGGCTTCGCCTTGCTCGCGAGGGCCGCCCTCCCCGGTTGGCGTGGGCCGATGCCGAGCGCGAGCGCCGTCCTCAACCTCGGAGAATGCGGCGTTCCGCTCCTCCGGCCGATTTCTCCGCCGCCCCGCGCGCGACGCGCTCCCGCTCCCGGCGCCGTTCGGGCGTCGCCGAGGGCGGCGCCCGCTCTCCGCCGGAGCCGCCCCTCGCCCCCCCGGCCGGCGATGCGCTCCTCGCCGCAGCCGCTCCTCGCCGGCGACGAGGGCCGCGGCCTTGGCGTCGAGGGCGGCCCTCGCATCGTCGGCCTCCTTGGCGCGCCGCTCCAACCCGCGCGCCCGCTTCTCGCCCGGCGCCGTTGCGCCCGCGCCCCCTCGAGCGACGTGCGGAGCTCCCGGCTTCGGCGCGAGCGGTGGCCACCTCCGCCTCCCGCCTGGCGGCCAACGTTCGCGTCTTCTCCGTGTCCGCGCGCGCATTCCACAGCGCCTCGTCGCGATCGAAGAGGGCTGCGCGGACCCGCTCGAGGCTCGAGCGACGCGCCGCGTCCTGCCTCGAGCTCTCGGGGAGCTCATCAGGCCAGGCCAGGGCCCGGTACGCCAACCAGCTGTCTGGCGTCCTAAGAGCGTCTGCAAGCGCGTCGAAAGCGCTGCATTGCTCCCGGAGCCGCTGGGCTTCGGCGTTCACCCGGTCGAACGCGCCGTATTTGTCGTGGGCGCGGCGCTCGAGCTCCTGGCATCCACACGTCAAATCCCGTAAGCGCCAAGACTTGAATGCAGCATACGAAAACAAAAAGGGAAGAGGGGCGAGCAACCATGGCTCACCCCGGAAGACGAGCCGGGCCGGGCCGCCATGGACCCGCGCCGCCCTCGTTCGGCGCGCGGTTGAGCGTGGCGCCGTGGCTCCCGAGCTCGCCCCGCAGCTCTCGCTCCCCCCCGGCGTCGGCGAACGCAGGGGGATCCCTCGACGGCCCCCTCCACCCGGGCGGGGGCGGCCGGCGTGGGAGGACGAGGCCTCGGCACCATGTCCTCGGCCCTCCACCACCATGTGACCCTCGTGCCGCCTCACGAGGGCCCCCTCCCCGGGGCTCGGGGGGAGTTCGCGGGCCGCCGGCCCACCGATTCCACCCGGGCGGGCGGGGAGTCATCCGAGAGCTCTACCACCTCCGCCCGAGTATCGCCGGCGGGGGCGCAGCCCACTTGCGCCGCCCTCCGCCGCACCTCCACCGCGCCTCGCGGCCACGGGCGCCCGACGTGGCGCCGTGGCCGCCACCTCCGCCGCACCGCCGCATCCACGGGCGCACCCGCGAAGTTGCGCCCGCTCCACCTCCTCCGCGCCAGCGCCGGCCACCGCGGGCGCACCTCCACCGTGGCCGCCGCCGCGCGCCCGTGTCACCGCGGCGACCGCGCCGACCGCCCCCCCGCAACCTCTCGGCCGCGCCGCGGCGGGCCGGGTCCGCCGCCGGGGCCTCGAGGCCCCGCCCGGCCTTGCGAGCTCGTGCCCGCCGCCGTGCTTGTCCCCGGCGCGACCCCCTCGACGAGCGCCGCCGGTGGGGATCGATGCGTCCGTCCTCGCACCTTGGCCGGTGCAAGAGGAGGAACGGTTGGCACCGCCCGCACAGCACGAACGGAGGGTCGAGCACTTAGTCATCGACGAGCCAAACCAAACGAAGAAGGACGGGCTCCTTACCTCGCGAGGAAAAGGCCCGCTTCCTTTTCCTCGAAGCCTCTCGCGGACGAAGCCGCGCGGTGGCCGCGCCCGCCGAAGCGCCTCCCGATGGCGCCGCCACGCGCACGGGCACGCCCGCCCCATGCGGGGGCGCGCCCGACGCCGCACCTCCCGAAGGCGCCACCGCGCGCGGGGCACGCTCGCCCCGCGCGCGCGCACGCCCGCCGCCGCGCCCCCTGACGATGACGCCGCGCGCGCGGCACGCTCCCCCCCGCGAGCGGGCATGCTTGACGCGCGCACGGCGCATCCGCCGCGCGCACCTCCGTGGGCGCGCGCCGGCACCTCCGCGCGCGTGCCGCCCTCGATGACGATTGCCCCGGCCGCGGGCACCGGTGCGCCCGCCCCGCACGGCCGCCCCCCGCGCCGCGCGGGTTCCGGTGACGGGGCGCAGGCGCCACCCGTCGGAGGGGGCCCTCCCCCTCGCCCTCTTCCTCCTTGTCCTCGTCCGAAGACGAGGGCTCCTCGATATCCGGGAGGAGAGCCCCGCCCCTCGCGCCGCCGTACTCCGCGGCCCGCCGGCCGCGGCGCGCTTGACGACGCCCCCGGCGTGCTCCCTCTTGCGCACCGCCCGCTCCCCGCTGCTCCCCACCGCACCGCCCGCCGAGCGCACGGGAGTCGGGGGTGGGCGGAACGGACTTGGCGATGTTGAACTTCACCACTGTACACAGGAGCAACAAAGGCGTGTCGGAGGCAAAGGCAACGCTAAAAAATCAAAACGAAATCAAGAACCACACTCACCAACGGCCGGTGGGGAGCATCTCGATGTCCCACGGGGGTCCGCCCCGCGCGGCGGCGGCACCCGGTGTCGACGGCGCTCCGCGCCCGGTGAGCGCGTACGGCCGCTCGAGGGGCGTCGGGAGCATCCGCGACCTCGCCAGGTCGACGGGGTTGGCTGCCTCTGTCATCTCGAAGATGCAGAGCGGCCTCTCCATCAACGGCACGATCCGCCGGTGGTGGAGGAAGGCAAGGACGCCCATCGCGTTCAGCCCGTGCTTCGCCAGCCGCCGCAGGCGGCGAGGACCCGAATCCCCGCCGCGCCCGATGCTGGGGCGAGGACACCCCATAGCCCCAGGAGGCGTGCCTCTCCTTGAACACCCCGGCCGGTGTAGGGGGAGGCCGGCTCGGCGTTGCCCGTAGAACCATCCCCGCTCCCGGCCGGCGTTGTTCGTCGTCATGGTGCAGGGGATGTAGAAATCCTTGAGCCGCCCCCGCGCAGGCGAGCGACATCCCGCCGCGCGCACCGCGCGGCGAGTCCTCGGCTCCGACGTAGGGCCGCGTGATGAGCTCCCCGCGGAAAGGTGAACCCGGAGATCCCGCCTGACCGGGATCCCCGGGTACCCTTCGCGAGACGCCCACGAACGTGGCCGCTCGCGAGATCGCGTTGGGGGCGAAGTTGTGCAACTCCACCCCGTAGTAGTAGCACATCGCCCGCATGAAGGTGCTCGCCGGCGCGTTGAAGCCACACTCGTGGTAGCGAGGAAGCTCACCACGTAGCCCCTCCCACGGGTTGGGCTCGTGGTGCGCCGCCGGCAAAGACGATCCACTCCGCCGGCGCCCGTCTTCGTTGGCCGCCACCGGCCGCGGCGACCAACTCGCCAAGAGCCGGGCCCGCGTCACCGTCGACCTCTCCCGTGCATACGGCTCCCGGATCCCGACGAGGAGCCGAGGCGCCGCCATAAAGGGGAACGAAGGAATGCGAGGACGGAGGACAAGGAGCAGAGGAAAAAAGCTTTAACAACCAACCCGCGCGGCCGCAAGAGCAAGACGAAGGCGAAGGGGCGGGGACCGAAAACGGTGAGAAGCTAAGGTAAAAAACCGCCGTCCCTTCCTCCCCGCGAGCTTTATAGGCCGACGGGCGAGCTCTCCGGAGCGGACGCCCCGACTAGCATTAACCGGCAGGGAATCTTCCCCATCGCATCGACGGATGGGCCCCACCACGACCGCAGCGGCTATAACACCGGCAGCGGGTCATCATTACGGCAAAGACCCGCAGCAACCGAGGCAAAACCGTCACGTCCGCCCCGCCGCGCCGCCCACTACGCGCGCGCGCGCGCCGCGCCGCCTAAAAGGCGCGCCCGCGCCGCAAAACCGCGGCCACGACCGCGAAGGCATTTAAATGCCCGGTCCCTTGCCAAGCAAGGAGCACCCTCGAGCGGGGCGGACCCCCGGCCGAAGCAAAGGCGACCCTCGATGGGATATCGCCGTGAGAAGGCCGTCCGGGACCTACTCGATGTAGAGCGTGCAACCGCGGCACCCATGCCACGCAAAACCCTCGAGCGGCATGACCCTCGGCTCGAAGAAAAGGCGACCCTCGATGGGATATCGCCGTGAGAAGGCCGTCCGGACCTCGCTCGGTGTAGAGCAGTGCAACCGCGGGCACCCATGCCAAGTAAAACCCTCGAGCGGCACGACCCTTGGCTCAAAATGACGTCAACCCTCGATGGGATATCGACGTGAGAAGGTCGCCCGGACCTCGCTCGATGTAGAGCAGCAACCGCGGGAACCCATGCCACGGCAGCACCCTCGAGCGGCATGAGCCCTTGGCTCGAGACAATGTCAACCCCCTAAAAGAAAGCACATATGCCGTGCCACCAACCAAGCACCTCGAGGGCTCGGCACGCCCGCACCCCTCGACGGCCGCAAACGTGAAAAGACGGGGTCGTCCCGTACACGGCCCCGCACGGCCTTACCGATCGAGGTTCGAAGCCCGACCCCTCGACGGGTCCGAACAGCGCCTCGCATCACGCAGTTAGGGACGACGAGGGCACGCGCATTCGAGCCGTTCCTCGAGCCCGTTGGCTCGAGGGTGCCCCACATGTCGTGTTCGAGAGCTAGCGAGGGCGCCTAGCCGGGGGATCCCACCGAGGGAGAGCTTCCGCGCCCCCGGCCCCTAGCGAACGGGACCGAGCCCCACCTAGCAAACCCACGCAAGCGCTTCCATGGACGTGTCTCCGACCGCGCAACCTACCCTTATCGAACGGGGCATGGGCGTCCACTTGAACCACCCGCTAGCAGCTCGACGAGGAATCCGCGATTCGCGACCCGCTCGATGGGAGTCGCGGAAACCTCACCCCTCCGTCCCGCGAGGGACGGCGAGGGCGCGTTAAAAAACAAGTCGTCGGGCTCGACCCGATCGCCTCGAACGGCCAAGGCTCGGGGCTTGACGCACGGCTACACCTCCTTGAAATTGCACCCGCCGGAGACAAGGACAGGGGAGCGTGCACCCCCGAAGCCGCCGAAACACCGCCGATGCCGGTTGGCATATGTGCCACGCCTTCTCGACCAAAGTTCTCGCGGCTAACCCCCCGCAGAGAACCCACACCCCCGCAGGGCTTCGGGGTTAGACCCGCGGGTCCGCCGACGCGGCCCCACCCGGAAAGCGTTCGCAAACAAGGAGGGAAGAACGTCCTATCATTAGGTTCCGCATCCGCGGGAGCCTCAATGGCAAGCCCGCATGCTCGGGGGCTACCGTCGGGGACGCCCCTAGGGGTCCCCTTAAACAATGGGGAAACCCTCACTTAAATCCCAGTACCGAAACACGTTAAGCCTAACCATGCAGGTGACTAACCATGCAGGGCACGGCCCACGCCGGACCCCGACGGCCCACCAAGACGGCCCTCTTAGAGGACCCCTCGAGCAGTGCTCCGCCCTCGCCGAGGGCGCGCCCTCCTCGAGCGGGCCCCGCCCCCGCTCGAGGGGCAACTCTTCCCCTCGAGCGGTCCCGCCCCGCTCGAGGGCTCGCTCCCCCTCGAGTGGGTCTCGTCTCTCTCGAGGGTCCGCTCCGCCCTCGGCCGGGGCCCGCCACGCTCACGGCGCCCCCGCACGCGTGCGCCGGTCCCGTACACGGGCATTTAACGCCCCGACGCCGCAGACGGAGCCATCATGCGCCCGGGCTCGCACCCCGGTGCGCCCGCACCAACTCCCCGCTGAGGAGCCCATCCCCACCACCGTGGAGATGGACCGTGCGGTACGGCCGGTGTCGTCCCGTCACACCGAGCGCCCACTACAAGAGATGCGGCTAACGCGCCCGACCCTCGAAAGGGGGCCGGCGCACCCTCGATTTCACTTTCCCCGTGACCCTACAGTTAGGTGGGGGGCGCTAGGCCGGTGGATGGCCATCCCGGCCACCGTAACGGTGCGGCCGCCGTACCCACGCATGCGTGCGCACGCCCGCACCGCGGCGCACGCCCGGCGCCGTAGCAACCACTCGCTACCGCGGAGCGCGTTGGGAAGGAACGCCGTTTTGCCTCGCTCCCCCGTGCCCCGTACCGCCCATCATCGCACCTCCCTCGAAGCCTATCGTAGGACGCCACCGCCATCTCGCCGCCCTCCTACCCTCGAACCGCCACCGTTCGGGCACGGGGTAGGCCATCATGGCCGGACCGCAGCCGAAGATCGTCCGACGGCCGCCCACTCTACGGCGTAGCACGACGTGCACCCCCACGTAGCTAGATAGCGCGGCGTGCATGTAACTCGCCGCCCCCTTGGCCTATAAAAGGGGAGGCGAGCCCCCGCCCGCGGGGGGGGGACGAACGAATTCCCGCTCAACACAACACACCGTGCACTCACTCTATTATTCTCCCACAACTCCTTCAGCCCACTCCACCGTGGGACTTGGAAGCCACGCTTCCTCTCCCGCCTTGCTTGTACTTGCCCCACTACAAGCACCCCCGTGCCGAGCAATATAGTGCCACGAGCACACCCCCCGTCTGGACGTACGGCCCTCTCGGCCGGAACCAGGATAAAACCTTGTGTCATTTGTTGCTTGGCATCGACCATTGAGGGATAGACCTAGGCGTTATCTACTGGTTAGTGTCGGGACCATATTCCGCACTGACAAGCGGATCATCCCCCTCATGGAGGGGGAGCTCCGTATCTACGAGATGGGCGAGACGGCCAACCCCGTGTCGTTGGCGCACTCGTGGTTGGTACACGACCGCTTCCCCTAGGACTATGCAGCCACGAGGGCGAGGCGTGTCATCAGCCTCAAGGCCGTCAGGCATAGCAACGACGACCTCTGGTCGTTTGTTATACTTCCTGATGCCCCGGCGGTGAGTAGGCTCCCTCCTTTTCTTCATTCCCTCGCGACGTGCCAACGCAATGCTAATGTTTCGCTCTTTTTAGCAGAGGGTGGCCGTGGATGCCGCGCGGTCCGGCCTGCCCACGCCCCGAGACCGAGCGTGCGCGCGCGCGCCGGCGAAGCAAGAGCGGGCGGCGCACAAGAAGGAGCGGAGGATCCGGCGGCGGGAGCGCCGGGAATAGCGGAATGAGGAGTACCAGCTGTGCGAGCAGCAGGGACTTTCTCCCCCGGCGACCTCGGAGTACTCGTCATCGGGAGAGGGAGAAGCGGAAGAGAGCGATGGGGGGCAGGCCCCCGAGAGGTGGGAGCCTGCGCCTCCCTCACCGAGAGCCACGGAGGCAACAGAGGTACAAGTGCCTGGGGCGGGCGTGGAAGTGCCCGCAGCCAGGCGCTCTACAGAAGAGGCGGCGCACGCCGCGGAGGCACCCCGCGCGCGCCGCGGAGGGCGTCCCGGGAGTGCCGCAACGGCGCGCCGCCGCCCGCCGCCACGCCGCCCGCCGAGCCCTCGAGGAAGAGAAAGCGGGGCTTCTCCACCTTGAGGTAAGCAGTCGCTTCTCCAGACACTCGGGTTTCGAAGGGTTGGAGCTCAAACTTCTGTCTCCGTGTTGACAGGGCGGCGCCGATCGTCCCCGACCTCGCACCTGCCAAGGTGCTAAGGTCAGGCACGTCCGTGCCCACAAGGAGGCGCTCGTCGAGGGCGTCGAGGGCAGCGGAGAGCGCGGTGGCTCGCGAGTGAGCCACTGTGCGGTGCGGCTGAGGCCACGGGGTCGCGGTAGGAGGTGGTGGCTGTAGTGGAGGCCATAGTGGCGGCGATCACCGCGCCGGCGGTTCCTCCGGAGCCCATCCCCACTGCGATCGACCAGGTGGCCGTGGTGGAGATCCCTAACAACGCCGCCCCGCCACCCGGATGAGGTCAGTGGGAGAACTGGCCCGCGCCAGCCCCCGAACCCGCGGTGGGGGTACTGGTGGTGCGGGAAGACAGCTGTGTGGTGCCGTGGTGGCCGTTGCACAGTGCCGAGACTTCTTCGTCACCCGCCAGTCTCCCCGCCCCAAATACCGGTGTGGTGGGCCTGGAGCAGGAGCGGGAGCCCGCCGGTGCGCCGCCAGCCTGTTTCAACGAGGCCCAGGCCGAGCAGGCCCTGTGGCAGGAGTTTCGAGACCACGGGGCCTTGCTCAACAGCACGTTGAGCGAGGCCCTACGGATTCATGATGGCCCTACATGGCAGATCTTCAAGGTACGTGCTCTCGTCGTCGAATTCGAGATTTTCCCTTGCTGCTTTCGCTCTTTTGCGTTCTCTGGTCCTGCCTTCTCCCGCATCTCGTTCATTGCTGACAAGAGCTTGAGGGTCGTGCTCGAGAGAGGTACAACCGCCTCGATCAACTGAGCTCCGAGCGCGACTGGTATCGGGACCGGTATGACGCTCTGGACGCTCTCGTCGAAGCCCTGCGAACCGACAGCGGGTGGCTGGAGTACCGGCTGCACGCTGTGTGGGATGAGCTCCTGGAGGAGGACGCCCAGGCTGCGGAAGACGTATCCGTAGTCTCGAAGGTGCGGGCGTCGTTCCTGGAGCGGACAAGGCACTGCGGAAGGCGCGTGCAGATGCGGCCGCAGTGCAGGTTGCGGCGGCGGAATTTGAGAGGGAGTTGGCTTCTGCCGGAGCTCAGCTTCAGCAAGACCGTGCCACCCTCAAGGGGGCGCGGTCCTGTCAGAGCCAGACGGAGGAGAAGGCTAAGGAGGCCGAGCTGCTGAGGACCAGCCTGGCTGACAGGGCTGCCTCCCTCGCCTCGACGGAGGAGCGGCTCCAGCGGGAGCGAGATGCGCGCCAACCGGCGAGCGCCTAGCTTCAGCAGGAGCGAGCCGCCCTCGCTGAGGCTCGGGCCGCCCTCGAGCGTGAGTGCCTAGCATAGGAAGAGGCCAGGGCCGACTCCAGCAAGAGAGCGCCACACTCAAGGGGGTGCAGGCGGCCCTCAAGCAGCGGGACGAAGAAGTCTCGCGGCTCAATGGGGAGCTGACCCAACTCAGCGTCTCGCACGAGGACCTGCGCCAAGAAGTCGAGGAAGGCGAGGCGCAGGCCGGGAGCTCGATGGCGAGCCGCCTCCACACCCTTGGCGGGCACGTCACCCGACGCATGCGTTGCGCCCTTCACTTGGGTGTCCAGTAGGCGCTTGGTGTGGTGGCCTCCCACTATCAGGTCGACCTCGAAGCCGTCTCTACGGGCTACGTTGTCCCTGTCGGTGTCGACGACGAGGTGGTGATGAACCGTGCGGACGTGCTCGCCGCTCCTACTGCCAACAGCCTCGCCGAGGACTTCACGGACTTCCTGTTCTCGGATGCTCCAGCGGCAGGCGACCCTCAAGCCTAAAGATCACTGGGCGTTCGTGCCCTTGTTGTTTTAAGTATTAGCATTCGAGCCATGTGGCTATGTAATAAACGATTACTTATTTGAAACATTTGGATATTTGTAAATTGAAGCAATGTTTTTTACTCCGACAACTGTATTGTTCTGCCTCCCAATTTTCTTAGGTGAACCCTGGCTGGGAAAGGTTCGTTCGCACGAGTAGCTTGCAGGCGAAGCGGCGAGGGGGAAGGGCCGTATCCTGCCAGAGACGTAGGCTATCCCCGACTCACGCTTCTTCACCCTTTAGCCGTTCGCGTCCCGAGTAAGTTCACCCAGAACTTGGGTCGAGGCGTACTTGGTACATTTGCAACAGTTGTTTTTGCAAAAAAATGGGACCTTTTTTTTGGGGGGGGGATGCCCCCCGCAGTAGCCCCCGAGGGTGGCTTGGTTTTCTGGGAAAGCCAAGTCGCCCTTTGACTTTATTCATCTTGGTGAAAGTTTACATTCGTACAACCAACTGGGGTGTTGGGTGTGTAAATAACAAAAAGAACTTGGAAATCCTTCCTAAGGGTAGAAGCGACGTAGCTGTTGGATGTTCCAAGCGTTGGTAAGTTCTTCACCATCCTCGTTGGACAGCTTGTAGGTGCCGGGCTTGAGCACTTTGACCACGACGTAGGGTCCCTCCCACGGGGGTGACAGCTTGTGGCGGCCTCGATTGTCTTGGCGCAACCTTAGGACTAGGTCCCCTTTGTTGAAGTCTCGGTGCCGTATCTTCCGGCCTTGGTAATGCCTAAGAGCCTGTTGGTACCTTGCTGAATGCATCAGGGCCACGGTGCGGGCCTCGTCCAGTTGGTCCAGCGAATCCTCGCGGGCTCGCTGGTTGGTGCCCTCGTCATAGCTCCGAACTCTGGGCGACCCGCATTCCAAGTCCGTGGGGAGGATAGCCACCGCACCATAGACTAGGAAGAACTGGGTGAATCCCGTGGCCCTGCTCGGGGTGGTCTTGAGGCTCCATACGACCGCTGGTAGCTCCTAGAGCCATTTTCAGCCGGACTTGTTCAGTTTGTCGAAAATCCTGGGTTTGAGACCTTGTAAGATCATGATGTTGGTGCGCTCCACTTGACCGTTGATCTGTGGATGCGCCACTGCCGTCCAATCCACGTGGATGTGGAACTTGTCGCAGAACTCCAGGTACTTCCTGCTAGTGAATTGGGACCCGTTGTCGGTGATGATGGAGTTAGGCACCCCGAACCGGTAGATGATGTCGGTGAGGAATGTCACGGCCTGCTCTGCCCTGAGATTCGTGATCAGGCGCACCTCGACCCACTTGGAGAATTTGTCGATGGCAACCAACAGGTGGGTGTAGCCCCCGGGCACTTTCCGCAAGGGCTCGACGATGTCCAGCCCCCACACGGTGAAGGGCCATGTGACGAGGATCGTCAGGAGGGCGTGCGCAGGGAGGTTGGTCTTGCGGGCGTAAAACTGGCACCCTTCGCAGGTGCACACGATCTCACTGGCATTAGTAACCGCAGTGGGCCAATAGAAGCCCTGTCGGAATGCATTGCCCACGAGGGTCCGCGGCGCCGCATGGTGGCCGCACACGCCCGCATGAATGTCTCGAAGGAGCTCGCGCCCCTGAGGGATGGGCACACATCGCTGCAAGACGCCCGACGCGGTGCACTTGTACAGTTCGCCATCGACGAGGGTGAACGACTTGGCCATCCTGACGATGCGTCTGGCCTCGGACCGGTCCGGGGGAAGTTCCCCTCGATCCATCCAGGCAATGTATTTGTCTCGCCAGTCCTCCGCGTGGGGGACTGGCTCTGCGTCCATGGCCTCGGCCTCGTCCGCGCCATACCCCTCAAGCAGGGAGAGTACGAACACCTCGTTCGAGGGGTCCTCGTCCATAGGCTCCGCGCCTGTTGGGTCCGAGGGAGCCCCCGAGGGTTGCTCCTGATTCGAGGGTGTTGGCTCGAGGCTGATGGACAGTCTGGCGACATCCCACGCAAAAACATTCGGGGGAACGGTGATTCGCCCCGACACAATTTTGGCGAGCTCGTCCGCCTCCTCGTTGTACCGGCGAGACACGTGATTAAGCTCTATGCCGCAGAACTTGTCTTCGAGGGCCCGTACGGCATTGCAGTATGCCTCCATCTTGTCGTCGTGACATCTCGCGTTCTTCATGACCTGGTCGATCACGGGCTGCGAGTCCCCCCCTAACGTCGAGGCGCTTGATGCCCGTCTCGATGGCGATTTTGAGGCCGCAGAGAAGGGCCTCGTACTCCTCCATGTTGTTCGACGTGGGGAAATGTAGGTGCACCGCGCACCTCATGTGCTCCCCGAGGGGTGAGATGAAGAGCAGGCCCGCGCCTGCCCCCATTTTCATCACCGACCCATTTAAGTAGAGGGTCCAGCACTGAGCCTAGACTTGCGGCGGCGGCTGTGTGTTCGTCCACTCGGCGACAAAATCCGCCAGGATCTGGGATTTAATTGCCTTGCGTGGTGCATAGGCGAGTGTTTCGCCCGTCAACTCCACCGACCACTTGGCGATCCTGCCCGCTGCGTCCGGGTTTCGGATAATCTCCCCCAACGGGAATGAGGAGACTACCGTGACCAGGTGGGCCTCGAAGTAGTGGCGGATCTTGCGCCGTGTGAGCATCACCGCGTAGAGCAGCTTCTGGATCTGCGAGTACCGCGCCTTGGTTTCGGACAGCACCTCGCTGATGTAGTAAACGGGCCACTGGACTGGCAGGGTGTGGCCCTCCTTCGTACGCTTGTTGACGGATAAAAGACGTATCCCTCTACGATCAGCAAGCGTACAGACCTACACCTTTTTCACCACGGGATTCCCAAGGTTCTTGTCAATTCGCGGAGCAAGGGGATTACAAGCGTTTGATCTACCTTTACACACTAGCTACTCAAACCCTAACTATAAATAAACTAGAAAACAACTAAACTACACTATAGAGAATGATTAAGCAATCAAGATAGGAGACACTCGCTCATGGGTCTACGATACTAGAGCATGCAATCGCTTTAAACAAGAAAACCAATCTAATATATCAGGGGTTGTGACCACGGTTTCGCCCTTTCCCTCCTCTCGTTCGTGACTAGACCTATGATGGACACGGCGTATTGAATGGATCCAAGGAAGCATTGGAGCTCTACTCCCTTTACGGCACGGTAGCTAACCTTAAGCATTAAAGTATATTCAACACAAGATGATAGATAATCCAACAAAGTACGATTACATCTCAAGATCGATTACAACCCATGGACGAATAAGGAGATTACCCCATCAAGGTGCTAGACATAGCACCGTTGATCATGCTCACCCTTCCGATGGTGTCTTCCTTCTTCTCCACTTGTGGGTGCTTCCTTCGAGGTGGACGATCCCCCTCAGGAGATCTCCCTCCTCTCTCTAGCTTGTGGATGGCCTCCTGGTGCGAATGGCTCTCTCCCCTCTATATGGCGGCGCCTCCAGGGTTTTAGGGTTGAAGATCCTTCGGGTGCAAGGAAAGGGGGGCCGAACCGACGCCAGAAGTAGGTTGGGCCGGCCGGCCTAGGCCGACCGGCCCAAGCCCATTTCGGCCCGGTTCGGTCGCCCCTTCGCTCCCGTGGGTCCTCAGGTGATTATGCACTTTGCCCCTTCCACTTGCATAATTTTGACAATGTCATCCTCGCGTCCAAGATGGAGGTTCTCCGTGCATGAAGTTCGGTCTTTTACACTTCAATCCCCGGGGGTGTTCCTACGTAGCACTTCGGTCCTTGCCACCATTAGAAGTGATTTCATCAAGCTCATGAACACGAACAAGACTCCGTAAATGCTCCTTTGAACTTGTTGCGAATCCGTCCTTTATGTTCATGTTTTCCTACATAAACACAACACTTCCAAATGCATGCACATAGATGAACTTGTTATATGATTAGTGTGCCTAGTGGAGGGTTAGTTCCATAAACAAATCCAAACCAAAGTGTAATGAACATGTTTGGTGTACCAAAATACACCGTCAACATCTCCCCCACGCTTAGCTCTTGCTCGTCCTCGAGCAAGTACTCGTAAAAGAACTTCGTCCAAGGCGTTGTAATCATGTTCCGCTAAATCTTTCTTCACAAGTTAGTCAATCCTTTATCTTTAATACATAAACATGGGCATTTAGAATATTTACCACATCAAGATTTACCCCACAACTCAAACTCTTTACTCGAAGTCTTCAATTTCAGCCATGCTTACTTCTTTGCTTCCATCGGAGGGTTTTTATGATTTTCAAAAACAAAATCCCTGCAACAATTATTAGACAAAAACCTTTCGCCAAGCTCTCTCAAGTCGCTCATATATGAGTGGCTATCCTAAACAAATTTTATAAAACCCTCACCTCCCATAAATCTCTCATATGACGTATAAAGTGGAGCTATAGGTAGGGCTAGTGCAATCAACACAAATATTATCAAACTAAGAACTTCCTCTAATGGTTGCTTACCTTTCAAAGCCAATGATCGTCGTATCTTACAAAAATCCTAAGGGGGAAAACTAAACCTAGTGGTACTTTTCGCAACTATTGCACCACTTGCCTCTCATGTTCCCGACCATGCCAAAAAGTTTGCGCACATTGCGGTTCAGGAACTTGTAGTCGTCTTCAACCACGCGCTCCAAATCCTCCATACGCTGCCTCATCGCCTCCATGGCCTAAAAACATTCGTCGACTATTGCGTAGAGCTCCGAGATGGAGTGACGCCAGCCCCACAACACATCGGATGCATCCCAAAAGGGTCATCATCGCCAGGGTCTCCATCGTCGTCGTCGCCGTCGTCGCCATCACCATTGTCGTCGCTGCCATCGTCGCCATCACCATTGTCGTCGCCGCCGTCGTCGTTGCTGCCACCGTTGGGGCCTTCGGGAGTCTTCTCCTTGGGCACCTCTTCCCAAATGTAAAGATTGTTATCATCTCTTCCGGCGGCCGCCCACGAGCTCGGGCTACGATCGTCGGAGTAGTCGCTATCCCCATAGTCCTTAGGCTCGGGCGACACCTCCTTGTAGTCCTTCCGCTTCATGCCTCGGATGCGCGCCGACCTTCGAACGGGAGTAGGGACCTTCTCCTCTTCGACGAAGTTGCAAGATGCGATAGCTCCGGTCGGAACACGCCCTCCGCAACGGATGCGGGCGGTCCTCTTGATCTCGACGGGTAGCTTGAGCTCGCATCACTTCAGCTCCTCCATCGATGGCTCCTTGACGCCTTGCTTCAACTCTAAGCTCCTCGGGGATGCCATGGCTGCTGCGTGGGTGCAAAATATTACTTGATGGGATGGATTCCCGAGCTCCCAATTCGGCCAAATAAATAGTCCGAAGAGGAAAACCCTAGGAACCTCAATTTCCTTATTCAAACTTCCCTTAAAATTTTCTGACCAAAGAAGGAAGTCGAAAAGGAGCAATTCGGGCTAAAACCAGGGCGAAACGCCGCCGGGGCCCACTTGGGCCGATCCAACTGGGCCGGCCGGCCCACCCTATTCCGGGGGCCGGTCCAGTCCGGCTTCCCGTGTACCGCCCTTTTTTCGCTTTCTCAGCCCATGGGAAAAAGTTGGCCCAGTAAATCTTCGCGAGAAACTCTAGAAACTTAAAAGAAAAACTATTTACAAAAATCCATGCCTTGTTTTTCTTCCATGGTGAAGACATCAACATGGTGAAGGGCACAACGTCGGGTTCGTAGTAAACCTTAAGCCGTTGACCATTCACCATAAATTGATCACCTTTCACATCCATAATGGTTACCGCTCCGTTGGAGAGCACCGAATGCACAACATAAGGTCCATCCCACTTGCTCTACAATTTCCCCTTTCAAAAGGTTTTAAACCTCGAATTGTAGAGGAGGACCTTATCTCCTTCTTTAAACTCTTTTTTCTTTATCCTTTTATCATACCATCTTTTGATTCTCTCTTTGTATATGCTTGCATTTTCATAAGCTTTCAACCTCATCTCCTCTAGCTCGCTTATTTGAATTCTTCGTTTCACCACCGTGGCATCGAGATCAAGGTTCATCTCTTTAATCGTCCAATAGGCTTTATGTTCCAACTCAACTGGAAGGTGGCAAGATTTTCCATAGACGAATTGATAAGGGGTCATACCTATCGGTGTCTTGAACGCCGTTTGATAAGCCCACAATGCTCCTTCTAATTTCTTTGACCAATCCTTGCCTCCCTTCTCTATGGTTTTGTTGAGAATACTTTTCAATTGCCTATTCGATGTTTCCACTTGTCCGTTGGTTTGTGGATGATAGGCTGTAGAGACCCTATGTTCAATTCCCAACTTAGACAAGCACTTTTTGAAATTCTTTCCGGTGAAGTGAGTTCCTCCATCACTTATCAAGATTCTCGGTGTACCGAAACGAGGCAAAATCACGTTCTTGATCATAGTAATGGACTCCTCTGTGGAAGCTTTACGACATGGCATGGCCTCTACCCACTTGGATACATAATCAACCATAACTAGAATGTATTCATATCCGTATGAGTTTTTGAAAGGCCCCATGAAGTCTATACCGCACACATCGAATAAATTGATTTGTAGATTGTATTTCAAAGGCATAGAATTTCTTTGAGAGATGTTTCCGGTTCTTTGGCATTCGGGGCATGATGCAACATATCTTTTAGTATCTTCATGCATCTTTGGCCAATAGAATCCACTCGACCACACTTTTGCTTGGGTCCGAAAATGGCTATAGTGTCCACCGTACTCCGCTGAGTCATAGGGATGGCAACGGGGAATTCCCCGTCGGGGATCAGCCGCCCATCCCCGTCCCCGCGGGGATAAAATTTCCCCGTCCCCGCCCCCGTCAACACTCGCGGGGGACAATTTTCTCCCATCCCCGTTCCCCGTCGGGGATTTCATCCCCGTCGGGGTCCCCCCGCCAACAAAACATGCTCAAAATTGCACACATGACACATCACAAAATGCACAACGCCACAGCCACAGAATCCATGGCACCCAGCCGGATCTCAGGGAGCGGCCGAGCAGAACGGACCAGCGGCGACCGGCGGAGGGACTGGAAGCGGCGACCGGCGGAGGGATTGGGAGCGGCGGTCGGCGGAGGGACCGGGAGCGGCGGTTGGCGGAGGAACCGAGCGGCGGGCCGCGACCGCGAGTCTCGTCTCGCTCGGCGTCGCGGCCTCCCTCGGCGGCTCGGCCCTCGCGGTCGCGGTCTCGGCTCTCGGCGCTCGCGGATCGGATGACGCGGTTCTCGCGGATGACCGAGAGCGGCGGCGGCGGCGACCGGCGGTGGGTGGATAGGGTTAGGGACTTAGGGTTGAGATTGAGAAGGAAATCGAATATATACTTGTATTATTGGGCCTAGATTTTGTGGGCCGTTGGGCCAAAATTCGCCGTTGAAGCGGGGATGCGTGGAATCGGGGACGGGGGCGTGTACCATCCCCGCCCCCGTGATCCCCGACGGGGAGAAGTTTTCCCCCATTTACATCCCCATGGGGATGATTTTTGTACCATCCCCGTCCCCTAATAGAGGAATTCCCCGCGGGTAATCGGGGATCGGGTCCCCGTTGCCATCCCTAGCTGAGTGGCACTTTTTCAAGATTTCTAGCCTCTCTTCTCTTGGCACACATCTTCTCATGACTCTATCATTGCCAAGTTTGAAGAGGTATGGTGCATCCCAAAAGTACTTCTTACTTTTGGAGATTATCTTCTTTTGAGAGTTTTTATCTAGATGATCAAGAGGCATCTTCTGAATCGCTCGAATGATATTAATCATCCAAGTGTCTTTATCGAGCACTCGATAGAGGTGGTCATCTCTCATCTTATCTTCTATGGGCTCTTTATCATCTTGTCCACGATTCATCCTAGACAAATTATCGGCCACAACATTCTCCACCCCCTTCTTATAACGAATTTCAACATCAAATTCTTGAAGAAGAAGGATCCAACGAATCAAACGTGTTTTAGCTTCCTTCTTAGCCAAGAGATACTTGATGGCTGCGTGATCGGTGTACACAATGACCTTCGAGTTCACGATGTAAGATCTGAATTTTTTGAAGGCGAATACCACCACTAGCAACTCCTTTTCCGTAGTGGCATAGTTTAATTATGCCCCATTAAGAGTTTTGCTAGCGTAGTAAACGGCGTGAACTCGGCCTTCCTTTCTTTGACCCAAAACCGCGCATACGGCGTAGTCACTTGCGTCACACATGATCTCGAAAGGTTGGCTCCAATCCAGAGGTTGAATAATGGGAGCACTCACCAACACACTTTTCAAGGTCCGGAATCCCGCTAGGCACTTCTCATCAAAGTTGAAAGCCACATCCTTTTGAAGGAGATGCGTTAAAGGCTTAGTGATCTTTGAGAAGTCCTTAATAAATCTTCTATAAAATCCAGCATGACCTAGAAAGCTCCTCAAGGACTTAACATCCGTCGGAGGTGGGAGTTACTCAACTGTCTCTACCTTAGCCTTGTCCACTTCAATGCCTCTCTCGGATATAACATGTCCGAGCACTATGCCTTGCTTAATAATGAAGTGGCACTTTTCCCAATTTAACACCAAGTCTACCTCCGCGCACCTCGTGAGGACCTTATCCAAGTTTGCCAAGCAATCCATGAACGTCTTCCCATAAATGGAAAAATCATCCATGAACACCTCGACAATTTCTTCGATGAATTCCGAGAATACAGCCATCATGCAACGTTGAAAAGAGGCCGGAGCATTGCATAGACTGAAGGGCATCCTTCTATATGCAAACATGCCATAAGGGCATGTAAACGTTGTTTTGTGTTGATCGTCCGGGTGAATGGGAATTTGCATGAACCCCGAGTACCCATCGAGAAAGCAAAAATAAGTGTGGTTTGCTAATCTCTCGAGCATCACGTCGATGAACGGTAGGGGGAAGTGATCTTTCTTTGTTGCCTTGTTAAGCTTACGATAATCGATACACATCCACCACCCGGTCACGGTTCTTTGCAGTATCAATTCATTCTTCTCATTCTTCACCACGGTTAAACCTCCTTTCTTCGGTACACAATGTACCGGGCTCACCCATTCGCTATGCAGAACCGGGTAGATGATTCCGGCATCAAGTAACTTGATGACCTCTTTCTTTACTACCTCTCGCATGGAATGAGTTAGCCTCCTTTGGTGGTCCACTACGGGCTTACATTGGTCTTCCATTGGTATACGATGAGTGCAAAAGGCTGGGCTAATACCTTTGAGATCATTAATCGAATATCCAATCACCTTCCTATGTTTTTTCAATAAAATCAGCAACTTCTCATTTTCTTCGGGACTCAACTCGTCACTCACAATGACTGGATAAGTCTTGTCTGGGCCCAAAAATTCATACTTTAATCCTTTGGGCAAAGGTTTAAGGTCTACCTCGGGCACTTGTGGCTCCTCGGGTTTAACCCTTCCTATGTCCTCGAATTTTTCTTCCTCCACGCTTCCATCTTGTGGTTCTAAGCCTTTTGTTGCTTCTTCTAGATCTTCATCTTGTTGATCATTAATTTGATTTTCTACCACTCTTTGCAGCAGGTCTCTAAGGGTTTCAACAAAACAAAGACTATCTACCTCCTCTACTTCGTCTTCGGGAGGAAAGGGTGTAGGGTGTTTAGAAACACGAAGAAAGTTATATGTGTACTTTTCTCCATTAAGGTTCATAGTTACTTTGCCTTTTCCGGCATCCAACACAGCATCAACCAACTTAAGAAAGGGCCTACCTAGAATTATATGATCATGATTACTATGGTAAGCATCAATAATAAAGAAATCAGTTGGTATACATTTTCCAGAGATTTTTACATTCATGTTGCAAGCAATACCTAGAGGTCTAATAGTTCTACCATCTCCCATAATTAATTCCGTTGATGTTGGAGCTAATTCTAGGTTGTGGTCTTGAACTTTATTGTAAATTTTAGAAGATAGGACACTTACTTGGGCTCCGATGTCGCATAAAGCTTTGCATTGAACTCCGTTGATCTCGCAACTCAAGTGTGGTGCCATCTTCTCTTCTTCTTCGGATCCTATCGCGTAAACTTCAGCGAGGCGAGCATATGGCGATGCTTCGGGCTTGATCCCCATGATCCTTTTCACCTCAGCTATGTGTTCCGAATCCACTTCATCATCTCCAAAGAGCTTCTGAAAGATCTCACCGGTGGTTTCAAGGTCGTATGAATCTTCCGCCTTCCTTTCCGGTGGGAAATCCACTTTAAATGCTCTTGCCATCACCTTTTGATTAGGGAACGATCTTCTCTTGTCGAATACTTCTCCGTAATCGTTAGGAACCCAATCCATTGGTTCGAACTCCCTTAGTGGCTTCGCGCTTGACATGCTTCTCTTGTTTGTTTCATTCGATGCGGCGAAGTCAACGCTCGGGGTAGCTCTCGACTTGATGTGTTCTTCTTCAAGCTTTTTCGGGATTGGCTCCTCTTTTGTGACTTCCGGGGTTGCCTCTTTAGAAAATTCAGCACACTTCTTCATCCTTGAATTATATTCTGGCTCTTCCGCAAGTCTTGTTTCCCAATCTCTTCGCATGACAGCCGCTTTACTAATTTTTTGTAGAAGTTGGGCGGCTTCCGTGAGTGTTTTCTCCATGAGATCCCCACCTGCACACATTTAGACGTGTTGCATGCAACTAGGGGTTAGGGAAAATAAAAATGTATGCAAGAGTACATCATCGGAGAAGCCGAGTCTTGGTCCTTGTTTGATCAACTCATTAAACCTATTCCAAGCTTGGTCTATCCCTTCCTCTTCTCTTTGCATGAAAGTGATTACTTGCCTCCTTAGATGTTGAACCTTGCTAATTGGAAAGAACTTCTCGCAAAACTTTTTTGTCAACTTGTTCCAGTTGCCTTCAACTTCAAAGGAAGCAAACGAGTACCATGTCTTTGCTTCACCGGCAAGTGAGTAGGGAAAGAGATTCCATTTGAACCATTTATAGGGAACTCCTTCTTGACGCACCATGATGCATAGCGTCGTGAAATGCCTTATGTGTCTATATGGGTTTTCCGTAACCATCCCTTCAAACGGGTTTGCCGCCACCATCTCGATGATCTTGGATTTAATCTCATACTTGGTCGCTTCGAGCTTCGAATCCGACTCTTGTACTCTTATGTCTTCACATCGAGGGCTGGCGTAATCCCTTAGTGATTTCTCCGGTTCTTCCACGGGTTGATTGATGAACGCCATCTAGACAACAAGATAAAAACAAAAAACAAAAAAAAACAAGTGGTTTTCTAGATAATATGTGTTAGATATAGAAAATAAAAGATAAGCTAAATATAAAACTAAGTTAAATGCAAACCAAACGATGTAAACTAGCTTGCTCCCCGGCAACAACGCCAGAAAAAGGGGCTTGTTGATGGATAAAAGACGTATCCCTCTACGATCCGCAAGCGTACGGACCTACACCTTTTTCACCACGGGATTCCAAAGGTTCTTGTCAATCCGCGGAGCAAGGGGATTACAAGCGTTTGATCTACCTTTACACACTAGCTACTCAAACCCTAACTATGATTAAACTAGAAAACAACTAAACTACACTAGAGAGAATGATTAAGCAATCAAGATAGGAGACACTCGCCCATGGGTCTACGATACTAGAGCATGCAATCGCTTTAAACAAGAACACCAATCTAATCTATCCGGGGTTGTGACCACGGTTTCACCCTTTCCCTCCTCTCGTACTGTCACTATGCGAAGGTATTCGTGACTAGACCTATGATGGACACGGCATATTGAATGGATCCAAGGAAGCATTGGAGCTCTACTCCCTTTACGGCATGGTAGCTAACCGTAAGCATTAAAGTATATTCAACACAAGATGATAGATAATCCAACAAAGTATGATTACATCTCAAGATCGATTACAACCCATGGACGAATAAGGAGATTACCCCATCAAGGTGCTAGACATAGCACCGTTGATCATGGTCACCCTTCCGACGGTGTCTTCCTACTTCTCCACTTGTGGGTGCTTCCTTCGAGGTGGACGATCCCCCTCCGGAGATCTCCCTCCTCTCTCTAGCTTGTGGATGGCCTCCTGGTGCGAATGGCTCTCTCCCCTCCGTATGGCGGCGCCTCCAGGGTTTTAGGGTTGAAGATCCTTCGGGTGCAAGGAAAGGGGGGCCGGACCGACGCCAGAAGTGGGCTGGGCCGGCCGGCTTGGGCCGACCGGCCAAGGCCCATTTCGGCCCGGTTCGGTCGCACCTTCACTCCCGTGGGTCCTCAGGTGATTATGCACTTTGCTCCTTCCACTTGCATGATTTTGACAATGCCATCCTCGCGTCCAAGATGGAGGTTCTCCGTGCATGAAGTTCGGTCTTTTACGCTTCAATCCCCGGGGGTGTTCCTACGTAGCACTTCGGTCCTTGCCACCATTGGAAGTGATTTCATCAAGTTCATGAACACGAACAAGACTCCGTAAATGCTCCTTTGAACTTGTTGCGAATCCATCCTTTATGTTCTTGTTTTCCTACATAAACACAACACTTCCAAATGCATGCACATAGATGAACTTGTTATATGATTAGTGTGCCTAGTGGCGGGTTAGTTCATAAACAAATCCAAACCAAAGTGTAATGAACATGTTTGGTGTACCAAAATACACCGTCAACAGCTCCCCCACGCTTAGCTCTTGCTCGTCCTCGAGCAAGTACTCGTAAAAGAACTTCGTCCAAGGCGTTGTAATCATGTTCCGCTAAATCTTTCTTCACAAGTTAGTCAATCCTTTATCTTTAATACATAAACATAAAGTAATGATCATCAAACATAAACATGGGCGTTTAGAATATTTACCACATCAAGATTTACCCCACAACTCAAACTCTTTACTCGAAGTCTTAAGGTCTCGAATCGGGCCCATCCACTCGAGGGATGTGACCTTCTCGGGTTTGGGCTCGATGCCCCGCTGGGAAACTATGTATCCCAGCTGCATGCCTCACGGCATTCCAAAACACACTTCTCGGGGTTCAGCTTCACCTCGTTGGCTCGCAGGCAGTCGAATGCCACACGCAGGTTGTTAACCAGGTCGTCCGCCTTCCTGGTTTTTATGACTATATCATCTACGTAAGCCTCAACGGTTCGCCTGATGTGGTCTCCGAAAACATGCTGCATACATCGCTGGTATGTGGCGCCCGCGTTTCGGAGACCGAACAACATCGTTACATAGCAGTACATCCTAAATGGCGTGACGAACGAAATCGCGAGCTGGTCGGACTCCTTCATTTTTATTTGGTGGTACTCAGAATAGGCATCAAGAAAGCATAAGAGTTCGCACCCTGCAGTCGAGTCAACGATTTGATCGATTCGTGGCAAAGGAAAAGGAACTTTAGGACATGCCTTATTCAAACTAGTGTAATCTACACACATCTGCCACTTCCCATTCTTTTTCTTAACTAGTACAGGATTAGCTAGCCACGAAGGGTGGAACACTTCCTTGATGAACCCGGCCTCGAGGAGCTTCCGTAGCTCCACTCCGATTGCCCGACGCCGCTCTTCGTCAAAGCGGCGCAACCGTTGCTGCACGGCGCGGGAGTGAGGTAGGATGTCATGGGAGTGCTCGGCGACCTCCCTCGGGATGCCTGGCATATCTGAGGGGCTCCACGTAAAGATGTCGGTGTTGGCGTAGAGAAAGTCGACGAGCACCACTTCCTATTTCGGGTCGAGGGTGGAACTGACCCTCAACGCCTTGCCCTCGGGGGCAGCAGGGTCGAGGGGCACCTCCTTGGTTTGCTCAGCAGCCTCGAAGCTATCGGCGTGCTTGGCAGTGGAGTCGAGGTCTTCGTTGACCAGCTTCTCCAAGTTCGCTACGAGCGCTTCATCCAGCGCTAGCTCCTCAGCGTGGTCCACGCACTTTACGTCGCAGTTGAATGCGTGCTCGATCGATGAGCCCACGATGATGACGCCCTTGGGCCCCGACATCTTCATCTTGAGGTAGGTGTAGTTCGGGACCACCATGAACTTGGCGTAGCACGACAGCCCGAGAATGGCGTGGTACGCGCCCCTGAATCCCACCACCTCGAAGGTGAGTGTCTCCTTGCGGAATTTGTCTGGTGTGTCGAACCAGACTCACAAATCGATCTGCCCGAGGGGCTGGACGCGCTTGCCCGACGCGACGCCGTGGAACGGCGTTGTGCTGGGCCGCAGCTGGTCCAACCCGATCCCTAACAGGTACAGGGTGTGCACGTAGAGGATGTTGAGGCTGCTGCCTCCGTCCATCAGCACCTTAGAGAACCGTGCGTTCCCGATAACTGGGTCGAAAACCAGCGGGTACTGGCCCGGATTGGGGATGCGTTTCGGGTGATCCTCGCTGCTGAAGGTGATGGCGTCCTCTGACCAGTTGAGGAAAGAGGGAGGTGCCTTCTCCGCGGCGAGGACCTTGTGCCGCTCCCGTTTGCGCTGGCTGTTGGACATGTCCACGGTCGGTCCCCCGAAGATGAGGTAGACGTTTTCCACCGCGGGGAAGCCGCCGGCGTCGCCGTCATCCCCATCCTTCTTGGCCTCGCCATCCTTCGTTGCGGTGCGGCTGTAGTATTTCTTGAGCATGTCACACTGCTCGAGGGTGTGGTTGACTGGAGTCTTGTACGGGTAGGGTCCCTTCAACATGTTGTCGAATATGCTGGGGCCTCGAGGGGCCGCTCGAGGACCCCTTCGAGCTGGGTCAACAGCGAGGGCCTCGTCCCCATCGTCATCGCGCCCCTGCGCACGTGCCTCGTGGTGCGGCTTCTTGCCTTTCTTGCCCCGCTTGTGCTTCTACTGGGGCTCCTTGGACTTGCTGCCCTCCGCGGGCGCGTCGTCCATGCGCTTGCCCTTCTTCCCGTCGAAGATGGCCCCCACCGCCTCCTCGCCGGAGGCAAAGCTGGTGGCGATGTCGAACAGCTCGTTGGAGTCGACCGGCAGGCTGCGCCCAAGCTCGCGCACGAGGTCCCGGTAGGTCGTACCCTCGAGGAAGGCGTGCACAGTCTCTGTCTGGGCGACGCTCGGGAGCTCCGTACAACGCTTGGAGAAACGCCGTATGAAGTCCCGGAGCGACTCGCCGGGCTTCTAGGTGCATGCGCGCAGATCCCAGGAGTTCCCCGGGCACACGTACATGCCCTGGAAGTTCCCCACGAAGGTGCAGACCAGGTCATTCCAGTTGTGGATCTGACTGGGCGGCAGGTGCTCGAGCCATGTCCGCACCGAGTCGGTGAGGTGGAGTGGCTGGTTGCGGATGATGACCTCGTCGGTGGTAGCTCCGCCCAGCTGGCACGCCAGGCGATAGTCATTGAGCCATACACGGGGGTCCGTCTCCCTCGTGTACTTGTCAATGGACGTGGGCTGGCGAAAGCGCTGTGGGAAGCTCGTCGTGCGGATCTCCCGGCTGAACACATGGGTCCCCGGGGGCTCCGGCGTTGGCGAGTAGTCCTCACAGCTGTCGTAGCGCCCACCCCACCGTGGGTGGTAGCCTGTCGCCGCCCGTGTCTCTGTGCTGCCCGTTCGCCAGGCGTTGATGATGTTGCAGGCGTCGCCGTCCTGGGCCTGCCCGCGTGTGTCAAGGATCCGCTCCCTGATCGGCATCCGGCCATGGTTGGCAGGCTGCCCCGTCATGCCGCCCACGTGAACTGACGCCTCATGGCCTTGCGCGCCTCTGCCATCCCGCGCGCTCCCCTACTGGCAAATGCGGGACACCGAGCTCTCGACCTGTTGCACGGCCTCCTGCTCTATGAGCGCCTACGCCTCGCGGTGCAGGTTTTGCGCTTCGGGCGTCGAGGGAGCGGACATGGCTCGCAGCAGTGTCACAGCCACGATGAGCTTCTGGCTGGCTCGCGGGGGCGTGTTCGGGTTGTTGACATCGAAGTCGGCGTTAATGCTGTCGCGCGCCTGCCTGCCTAGCTCGCGTGCGCGTTCGCCACTCGTGGAAGCCCCTCCAGCGATGGATGCGTGAGGCAATCGCACCACGCGGTACTCCTCCGCAATCTTGGTCTCGAGCTCGCGCACTTGGGCTAGCTACGCATTGATGTCGGCACCCCTCGGCGGTGAGGTGGGGGCGCACTTGGCCCCGAGCCCTGGAGTGGTCCAGATCCCGGGTTGAGGGGGACCTCCCCGTCGCCAGCTCCTGCCGCGTTCGTGGAATTTGCCTGGTCGTTGGTGGCCACGACGAAGCACTCCCGCGCGGGGTCGTAGATCCCAGCGCTGGAGTCATCGGAGTAGCCGAACCAGTACTCCGCAGCGTCAAGGAATCGCTGGAACATCACTGGGTCCGGTACGTCGGAGAAGTCCCACTTCGCGTATCCGTGCGAAGTTACGGGCGACAGCTCGCTGGTGGGGCCGTGGTAGGACTCGTCGTCAGTTGTGGCGGTGAGGTTCCTAGCCGCCAGAAGGTGGCGGCCGGGATGACCCTCGCGTGCCGCCACATCAATGCCGGCGGATGAGGCGTACGCCATCGTGGCATTGCGCATGCCAAGGGGGAACTGTGGCTCGGGAACCGCGCGCTCCCCCGCGGGAGCGGTCGTCATCTCGCTAGTGGTCGCATCGCGTAGCGAGGCGACACACGCAGCCCGACGTCATTCCGTCTGCGCCTATCGAGAGCGCTGGCCGGAGTGTCGTTGGCGTCGTGGTGCAGAGGCGCCCGCAGCATCCGCTTGGACGGGCGCCGGGGCATTAGCACCGGGCGTGGAGGGGACCGGTCCCGGTCCGGTCGACCGCCATGGGTGAAGCTCGTCGCGGTTGGTGATGCGCATGAGGTAGCCGTTCCCCGTGGCTTGAAAGTTCAGGCTCCCGAACCGAATTTCGAATCCGGCTGGGAGGGGGTCCGAGCTGCCCATGGAGTATCTCTGGCCCCGGTACTCGGTGCGAATCACCATCGAGATGGCTGGTGAGAGCTTATCTTTGGCGCGCGTTCCCCTACCTGGCGCGCCAACTGTCGGTGCGGAAAGTAGTCCCAACACTAACTAGTAAGAAGCGCTGAGATCTGTCTCTTGATGGCCGGTGCTAAGCAACTAGTGACACTAGATTTTATCCTGGTTCCGGCCGGGGGCCGTACATCCAGCAGGGGTGTGCTCGAGGCACTATATTGCGTCGCACCGTGGTGCTCGTAGAGGGGGGCTACAAGCGAGGCGGGAGAGGAGGCCGGTCCTTCAGGTCCCAGAGGTACTGATTGAGGCAAGTGCCAATATCGTGGTCAAGGCGGAAAGCGTGCAAGTGAGCGCTGTCTGTCCTCCCTCGCGGCTAGGGGACTGCCCCTCCTTTTATAGGCCAAGGAGGCGGCGGTTTACAAGCGTGCCGCACTATTTTGTCTACGTGTAGAGGCGTGGCGCACAGTGCCATGGAGTAGACGGCCGTCTGGGCGAATCTTGCTTCTGGCAGGGCGTCATGGCGCGTCCTGTGCGTGTCCAGGAGCGGCTTTGAGGGTGGCAGCGTAGGGGTCACCTGTTCAGTGGCCGCTCGTGTGAGGACTCGAGGGTGCCGTTGACGTGAGGCCGTACGAGGCACAGTAGCCGTCGTGGCGGCATCCTGTCACCGCACGCTCCCACAGTGTCGAGGATGGTGATGCAGTGGCCGGGATGGTGTTGGGGACGGCGGGGATGGTCGCACAGGGTCGATGGCGACGGAGGTGACCGCCCCCACTGGCCTGACGTCACGGCATAGTCCTGTGCGGGTGTGGAGTAGTCGTTCGTCTTCCCTTCGTGGGCTCTGCCGTCCTTTTTCGAGGGTGTGGCGCGTTTGCCATACGAGAGTAGGCGGTACAGTGTCACGGGGTTGTTGCTGGCCATGCCGCACAGCATCGCACAGTGGCGGGGATGGCCTCGCCGGGGGAGTTGGCAGAGCAGTGCAGGGGCGTGATTGCTAGGCGCGTCGTGGCATGGATTCGTCTTTGACCTGGGCGCCTGCGAATGTCAGTGCATTAAAGTCCCATGTCGGGGGAGCAGGTATGGAGGTGGCAGGCCCGTGATGCCCTCTTGAAGGACCGATTAGGCGACCAGAGAGGGGGGGGAGTGAATGGGAGCCGATAAACATTCTTCTCTAAGGAGATTGAAACTCCAACAACATGAACTCGCTCGGTCGGACCCCCAAAATCACACGCTCCGCACTTCTACCTTCCGTTTGCCAAAACCACGTAGCCACTGGAGTGCTACTAGTCCTAGGAACAAACACTACCAGCAAGCTCAACACCCACGCACCCATGACAGCAGAAACAACTCGAAAGCCGGCTGTACAGAGGGGGCGATTAGACCGGGTATGGGGGGCGGTTAGACCGCCTCCACCAGGCAACCAAGAAATCCTCCGAAACACCTCTTCCGAGCACCAAAACGCACCACGGTTTCACCAACAGAGATCTCTGATCAGGGCCATGCTAGCTACCAGAAAATCTTGGTGAAAACCAAAACTTCACCCAGGGGCCTAAGGGTGGTTAGACCGGCTACCAGGGGCGGTCTACCCTCCTGTACCCAGCAAAGAACTCCAAGCAAGAACTCCTAGCAAACGACACGAGAACGACCCGAAATTTCACCCGAACAGTCCTTTGATCAAGGCGAACAAACTCACAGAGGAAAATCCAGCGAAATCGAAACTTTGACCTGGAAGGCCCAGGGCGGTTAGACCGCCCCCTCCAGGCGGTTAGACCGCCCCTTCCAGAAAACCTACCCGCGGGTCAAACCTCAACTTCCCATCGCCCGATCTCCCGAATCATTCCATAGATTGCAGCGGAACTTCAAGAATAGCTGGGTTACCTCCTGGGCAACCTCTACCTCAAAGGAATCGACCCGAATCACTCACAATCAAGAGGAATCGAAGAAATCGCCTCTCTAGGTCAAGAACTCGCCCAACTCGAAAACCACCAAATCGAGTCCGATTCAAGAGAGATTTGGGGGCAAAGTCACCAGCCAAAGAGGCACAATATCCTCATACATGACACCCACAAAAAACCCCAAGAAGTCGTCCTCAAAACTCCTCCAACAAAGAGCTCTGAAAATCCCCACCAAGAAGGACGGGAAAAACACTTCACCACCTTGAGGAACAACGCCGAACCATCTATACATACCATGAAGGTTTGTACAAGGTCTAGCTTGCCACCCATACATCCATCCCTCTCTCTTGATCTCACATGAAGCTCACAAGCTAGTCCAAGGAAAAAATAGAGGAAAATGGAAAAACAAATGAGCTAGGGTTCCAAGAGTTGGCTGCCATCCATCCCCTCAAAGAGTATATATGGAGGCACTCAAAAGACTAAACTACCCATACTTAATAACTAGGGATACAAGCCCCTAAAGGGCGAATTTGGAAGTCTTCGAATTTTCTTCATCGGACGGATGCCCGGCAACCGCAACCTGCTTAACCTCGATGCAAGCCTTGCGATCCCGAAGCGTGCCCTCCGCTTCGAAGCATCTCGGCACCGGGGCCGCGACCGTGGCGGCCGGACCGCCCTCCCCGGGCGGTTAGGACCGGCCCGGCACCGACCGGCCCAGGCGGTTTGACCGCCCCTCCTGGGCGGTTGAACCGACCTGGGTGGCCGCACCTCCTCGTCGAGTCTTCGGCCTCGGTTTTGTGGCTCAACCAAGTAACCAGTGGTTTTCTGGTGAACCACTGCAAACCCCGCGAACTCGGTGTAGCCTCTGCCAATCTCCACTCATGACTTCGCTCCCACATAGTCCCGGCTCGACCTTGGTTTTGAGGCTCTACCAAGAAACCGTCCACGACTTCATCTTGCTGTTCATGCCACCATGCGGCCCGCACTTGACCCCGCCGGCCACCGGGTCCCTCGAACGAAGCCTACTTGTCTTCTCCACACCTGGAGGCCTCACCAGCGATGACCTTTCGCGCTTGTTCTTCACCTGCACCAACACGAGTCAAGCCGCAACCTGCACCTGCAATACTTAGCGAAGAATCAGTCCACACAACGTTGTCAATCACTCATCACACAAGGAAGTGACCATCCACCGGTCCTCGAACCACACATGGTCCTCACCCTCGAGCGAGATGGAAATTCACTCGAGGGGGCGCTCAGCTCTCGATCGAGACGGGACCTCGCTCGAGGGGGCATCCAGCCCTCGAGCGCAGCAGAATCCTGCTCGAAGGGGCGCATAGCCCTCGAGCGAGGCGGAACCTCACCAAAGATGGCAACCGGCCCTCGAGCGAGGCGAAGTTTTACGAGTGCGGCACCGCGCCCCTCGAGCGAAGCGGAGTTCCGCCCGAGGGTGGCTATGCCGATTGTTTGGTGGGCCGTGGGCCCATTAGTTTATTTTTATGCATATTCTTAGGTTTGTTTGTGTTTGTTTTTTATGAAAGTAAGCGGGTTTTCCCTGGTTGTTTAGGGGACGCTTATGGCCGTCCCCGACACCGCTAACAGACAAGGTCTGAAAAGGTGTCATCAATCCTGTGGCAGACGTGCCAGAGCTTCCGATAGCAGACAAAGACCTCGTGATCCACATGCCAATAGTGTCCTGATAAGGCCGCCACACCATCAGTGAGTTGGATGACCACCGATGCTAAGCTCCTTTGCTATAAATAGGCAACCAGGACCCTTCAGCTAGCCAGATCCAAAGAGAACACCATGGCAACTCCCGTTGATAATATAGTCACACCTTGGCTTTGTGTGCGTCCACCCGAGTATAGAGCTGAGGTATCATCTCTTGAAGTTAGGAGAATGCTTGAGAAGCTAGAAGAACTCCACTAACCTGTGCTGCCTCACCCAGCGAAGAATCTAGGTGCAGCATGGGGTAGTACATGCCTTGATGGGCCTTGCGGGGAGAGGCCTAATATGGTGTTGGAGGTCAATGTGCTGCACCTGGAGAGGTCGAAGGCGGAGCTGGCTCCATTTGGGATCTTGTGAGAGCACCCTAGCAAAAGATGGGACTCCACAGGAAACCTTCTGGAGCTAGGATAGAGGCGGCTATGTGGTAGCCTCGATTCCATCGATGGTGGAGGTCTTCAAGTAGGTCCTGAAGCTAGAAGAAAGATTGCGACGCACTTCATCAGTGTAGGTTGCACCGCTTGCACCACGTAAGGTAGACCAGGACCTTTAACATGTTTGTATCTTGTAACTTGGCCTTGGGCCAAGGTCTTTTGTAGCTTTCAAAGCTTTGATGCATAAATGCTGAGTAGTAGCTGATCTCTGTTGATTACTGTGATTGGGGCACCCGAGACATCAATGGCATGGCCAAGGTCTCGGCGCTGCTATGGCGTTGCGCCGACCTTAGGAAGGTCATAACATCCGACGTGAGTGCCCGTGATGACCTGGAACGTCACAGCCGCTTGCACAGTGGCGCAGCGCAGGGGCGTCAACCCTGAAGTGTAGAGGTCGTGATCGACATGACAGGCGTCGGGGCCGCATCGAAGTGCTGTAGTTAGGACCACAGAGGTCGTCAACGGGCAGTAGAGCCATTAAGCATGGAGCCGTTGATACGGGGGCTGCTGTAGGTCGTAGAGACCTAGAAGGCTTGTAGGCAACCGGGCCTAAGGGATGTGAAGTAAACCCTGTTGTAAAGAGGTTGAGACGACCTTAGGACTGCTGGAGTCTGAACGGCCTGGAGTAGGTCGTCTGTAGGTCGCTGACGACCTTGAATGCAAAGTTGAATTTCGGATGGTTTGGGGCTTAAATCGGGGCATAGCGAGTCCACGTCAGCCGAGATGTCGTGTGAAGGCCGGCGGACGCAGATTCCCGCATGGAACTAGCCGTTACTGCCAAGTAGCCATTAGGCTGAAAAGGGCCGTTGGCGATAGATCCGTTGAGGGCGCCGGACCGTTGGGTCGCCGTAAACTACGCCGGATAGACCTCGAGGCCTGGCCATCTGTTGCAGCGCTGGGTCGCAATTATATAAGGCCGACCCACGGCCCAGGTGCCTCCACTTGCTTCCATTTCCACTCAGAGCTAGGGTTGCCGCCATCGCGCCGAGCACAGAAAAGTGAGAGCACCGCCAAGCTTAGATCCGCCATCGTTGCACCCGCGCATGTGAACTAAGTCGCTGGTGACCTTTAGATCCAAGTGCACCAGATTCGAGGAGGGCAAGATGGAGAAGACGGCAATCGCAGATCCAAGCACCGTCTAGGAGACGTCCACAGTGATTGAGGAGCAAATTCAGTCGCTGGTGGACCGCGGGCTGCTGCGGCCCAAGGAGCACGTCGGGTGGAGGCCGGCGGCAGGAGAGGCTTTCCCGACGGAGGGGACCGGCGAGACTTTCGTCTTCCTCACGCACATCGAGCATGGATTCGGTTCCCCGCGGGCGACTTCCTGCACGGGCTGCTGCATTTCTACCACATCGAGTTGGTGCACCTGGCGCCCAACTCGATCACCATCATTGCCACCTTCATCCACCTCTGCGAGGCCTACCTCGGCATCGTGCCCCACATCCACCTCTGGCGCCACTTCTTCGAGCTGAAGAAGACGGGCAAGGGTGTGGTCGTCGGTAGCGTCAGCTTCATGTTACGTCGGGACATGAAGTCGGAGTACATCGACCTGGCGCTCCCGACAACACCTTTGTCTGGAAGCAGAGGTGGTGTCGTATGGACCTCCCTGGGCCCACTACCTGGGTGGGTACCAGGACCGACTACTCGGTGGGCCCCTGGGACTACCACCCCTTGCGCCGCACGCGCACCGAAGGCGTGGAGCACAAGGACTACACAGAGTAGTACTCGGTTAGGGAGTCAGACATGTTCCGCACCGTATAGAGGACTCCCAGACGTACTCGACTAGTACTCTCTCCCTACTCCGACTTGTAACCCTCGCCTCCCGACTATATAAGGCGAGGCAGGGGACCGAACACCTCATCCAATCTCCTCTCATACAACTCACGGCGCACCATTGCACCATCTTGTAATCGTGCCCTATCAATCCGTAGCTACGCAAAGACATGACGTAGGGTATTACGCACCTCGCGGCCCGAACCTCGTCTAAATTGTGTGCCACGTATCTCTTCCTTCGAGTTACCGATCTCGGCGAGTCACAATCATCTACTTCGGGTACTCCCCGTAGTAGGTTGCCGGTCTAAAACACCGACACCGGCGCGCCGTGTAGGGGCTCTCGCTCAAGATCACATGGCGAACTCCGACGGCTTCCGTCCACTTCAAGCCAACTGTCGCCTTCAACCGCGGCGACACCTTCGTCTTCGGCGCCTGGGTCTGCACTGCTGATGGCGCGGGCTCCTTCCAGCGCCGCCTAACCATGCAGCCCGACTCGAAGACAGGCCTTGTGACGCTTCCCGAAGTTGTCACAGGCGAACTCGCCGGCAAGTTCGGCGAAATTTCGCTCTTCAACCACCACGCTGACTTCGAGCTCGAGTCCGTCTCCAACTCGAACCCGACGTCGCCATGGGCCATCACATGCGAGCCGGAGCTGCTCGAACTCTGCAGCTCGGGTACGCCAACTCCTCGTACTCCACCTCCTCGTAGAAGGGGAGGGGTGGTGTAGCCGACAAGACACAAGGCTCTCACGCAATGCATGTTAAGCCCTCCCACTGCAAGCCAGTGGTGGCAAACGTGCCATCAGCGCCCACCGCAACAAACCCAGGGGGCAGCCATCTGTAAAAATAATTACAAAACACATGTTAGAACCCAAAAATATGAGTTTAACATGTAATATGGCAAAAGTGGCAGTTCTGAACAAAAATTCATAACTAAAAATAGTAACTTCAAAAAAATTCCAAATTTTTGTGAGCAACTCGACAATGTTATAACTCACATTTTTGACATTCAAAGGTCGAACCAATTCAGATTGGAAAGAGGGTGCAAAAGGTCCATTTTCAGAGTGCTATTGCCCAGAAATTTCAGCAAGACAGGGAAGCGCTTCTCACTAAAAGGATCATATCTCTAAGAATAAGAACCCGATGACCATAAAATTTTGACAGTACAAAGTAGGCTATATAAGAAACATTTCTGATATAGATTGTCTAGGAAGATTCTGATTGGAACTATATTTAAAAATTCGAGTTTTCATCCTAACTCAGATTTTGACAGAATTTTCAGCATGACCTAGGCTTATGATTTGAGCATAGCTTCAGCTTTATTCATCCTAAAATCATGAGAAATTCAGGGAGCAAACTTTAACTAGGTGATGAACAATTTACCTAAAGAGCACCTAGCCAGAAATTTTTTAGATAATCCTTAGGAAGATTTGGACAACAGCTAGTTAAATTTCCGCTTAATCACCACATCAAAGCATTAAACTAGCATGATTGGTCCTTAAGAAACAAAATTTAACTAAAGACCAAATGACACATGATTTAAGTTCATTTTCGGTTCAATAGCTTTTACATGATGCAAAAATCGGTCCTAAACTTCCTCACAAAGCTTTTAAGCTAAAACGAGTTAGTGCCGTGGTGGCAGGGCATATATAAACATCTCTCCCTATAATAACTAGTCGGAAGCTATTCGCTCTTAATTACCGTGCCTAACAACCGTGGTTAGTGTACCCGCAGAAAATCACAGATATTCCGTACCTTTTGTGCTGTTGACTCACAAAAGCGTCCACATTCATTAGTGTTCGCTTATAGAAACGGTATCCATGCGTAAAGCCGCTGCATGGACAGTGTCCTATTTAAGACTCTAACGCGACGTGAGTGCCCATTGGAATAGGACTCACTCATCCCTCATGGACTTTCCTGTGGTACCATCATGTATGGCAAAACGTGACGAGACTCAGACGCGACGTGACACCCATTGGAATAGGTCTCACTGGTCCCTCACAGGACTTCCCTGTGGTACCACCACGTATGGCAAAATGCGATGAGATGCAGACGCGACGTGGCACCCATTGGAATAGGTCCCACTAGTCCCTCACAGACATCCCCGTGGTACCACCACGTATGGCAAAACGTGATGAACTAGTATGGTTGTGCATGAAAGTAAGTTTTGACAGGAATAAATGTGCTGGAAGTCAGACTAAATACACCTTAGAATACTAGCCACCTGAAAGAACCAAAAAAATTCCCTCTAGGGCCTCTCGGACTAGATTAGACCTTAATGTCCTGATTTTAGCAAGATTATTAATCTTGAAAATTTTATTCCAAAAACAAGTTTGTTAAGGTATTTTAATTACTTCCGTGCATATCATTGCTCGGGGTACTTACCAGACAGACTGCTCAAAATAATTCCGTATTATCGCCTAAACGTGCCGGTCCACATGGCCATTAAGCAATAATAAAGAATTATTAAGTCACTTCCGTTGCAAAGCCCGGTAAATCACATACAACAGATCGTCGATATGCGCTAAGCCCACACGAAGGCGACTGTGAGTACAACATTACATTACATAAAAGGTTCACAAGTTCAACATTATTACAAACCAGGTTTTTCATACATAAAAGTAAACATGATCAGAGTTTAAACAGCGGAAATAAAACTAGCGCATGATACACACGGGAGGCCATCCATGCATATCACTCCTCATCGTTCTCCCATCTGCCTTCCCAACCATCCGGGATAGAACCAGGTGCCGTATGGGATTACCTGAAAACCACAAATTAAGCAAGGCTAAGTACTAATACTCAGCAAGACTTACCTGACAAAAAAAAAGTAATAGCTAGATACAAGGCTTTTTGGCTGCTGGGTTTGTTTTGCCAAAAGCGACTAAGAGCGGATCCTTATTTTCAAGTTTTAGCTCATTTTCTAGTATGTTAATCGGGCCTAGGTGAGCACCTGTACTAAAATGCCCAAGCATGTTGTGCAAACAATATTAAACAGTAAATAATATTAATCCAAAATGTTCCATAAATAAACATGGGGTAGCCAGTGGTCAAGCCGACTCAGATAACGGCGAGTGACCGATCATCGATCGATTTATATCCTTGCAAGGTAAAACTCAAGATACAAGGAAGAAGTAGACCCCAAGAATTCAAATAAAAGCAAATGCAAAGTCTACCCCGACCAAAGTGTTCCCAACATACCAGAGTTTGGGATTAGACGCTACAAACTCTGGTACACGGTTATCCGAGTGGCTCCAACCTGACCAGCCCGGACTCACACACTATACCACGGGTACTCGTCCATCCATTTGCTTCCCCCGATCGAGCCACGTCACCGTCCAATCCCGCAAAATCAGCTCTCATCGCTCCTTTGCCGAACCGGAGCGTATAGCCGACCGCGGATCCTTCGCCGAAAATCTCTCGAAGATACCTTTCCTTCCACCCGACGGACTCCTTTTCCGAATCGGACCCACATGTCATACTCCTTACCAAATTTTGGTGTTAACACGTGCGCTCCGAGAACTCGCCCGTCGCCCATAAACCTGCGGGGAGGAGTAGGCGGCGGTTTTTTACCTTGGCTCCTCACCGTTTTAGCCCTCCGCCTCTTCGCCCTCGTCTCATCCTTGCCGGTCGCGCCGGCTCGCTTGCTTAGAGCTTTCTCCTCGTTTCCTCGTCCTCCACCTTCGCACTCGTTCGTCCTCCCTCATGGCGCCGCCTCGCCCTCCGATCGTGGGTCTCCGGAGCCGTACGCCCGGGAGAAGTCGACCGTGACCCGCCCGCCCGGGCGAACCGGCTCGCCGCCGCCGCGCCGGCCAACGAAGAAGGGCGCCCGGCGGAGTGGATCGTGCCGCCATCGTCGCACCTTGAGCCCAATCCGCCGAGGGTTACGTGGTGAGCTTTCTCCGCTACCACGAGCGCGGCTTCAATGCGCCGGCGAGCACGTTCATGCGGGCGTTGTGCTACCACTACGGGGTGGAGCCGCACAACTTCGCCCCCAACGCTATCTCGCGCGGGCGGCCACATTCGTGGGCGGCTCGCGAAGGGTACCCGGGGGATCCCGCGCCAATCGGGAGCTCGGGGTACACCTCTTCCGCGGGGAGCCGATCACGCGCCCCACGTCGGAGTCGAGGACCCGCGCGCGGTGCGCGCCGGCGGGATGTCGCCACCCTCGCGAGGGCAGCTCAAGGACTTTTACATCCCCCGCACCATGACGACGAACAACGCCGTTGGGAGCGGGGATGGTTTTATCCGCGCAACGCCGAGCCCGGCCTCCCTCCCCACACCGGCGGTGTTCAAGGAGAGGCCGGGACGTCTTGGGGCTACGGGTTGTCCACGGCCAACCATCGGGCGCGCCCGGGGGTTCGTCCTCGCCGCCTTGCGCCGGCCGGCGAGGGAGGGGCTCAACGCGATGGGCGTCCCTCGCCTTCCTTCATCACCGCGAATCGTGCCGTTGATGGAGAGGCCGCTCGCATCTTCGAGATGGACCCGAGGCGGCCAACCCCGTCGACCTAGCGAGGTCGCGGATGCTCCCGACGCCGCCGGACCGCCGTACGCGTCACCCGGCGCGGAGCGCCGTCGACACCAGACGCCGCTACTCGGCGGGCCGGACCCCCGTGGGACATCGAGATGCTTCCCATCCGCCCGTTGGTGAGTGTGGCTTTCTACTCGTTTTGGTCCTCGTTCTCGCTTATGTTTCTTGACGCGCCATTGTCACCCTTGCGCGCGCTGGTGCGCCTCAATATCGCCAAGTCCGTTCCACCCACCCCCCGACTCCCGTGCGCCGGCCGGCCCGGCGCGGCGAAAGAGCGAGGGAGCGGGCGGCGCGCCGAGGGAGCACGCAAGGCGGCGCCAAGCGCGGCCGCGACGCACCGGTCCGCCGAGTACGGCGGCGGGGAGGAGCCGGGGCTCTCCTCCCCCGACATCGAGGAGCCCTCGTCCCCGGATCGGGGACGAGGAGGAAGAGTCCGAGGGGGAGGGCCCCTCGCACGGGGTGGCGCCCCCGCGCCCCGTCGCCGGATCTCGCGCCGCGCGTCGGGGGCGGCTTCGTCAGGGCGCGGCGCGCCGGCGTCCGCCGCCGGGGGGGCCGTCGGGGCGGCACGCGCGCGCGCGAGGTGCCGGCGCGCGCGCGGAGGGCGCGCGCGCGGACGGGCGTGCCGCGCGCGCGCGTCGAGCGTGCCCGCACGCGCGGGGAGTGCGTCCGCGCGAGCGGCGTCGTCGTCGAGGGGCGCGTCGGGAGGGCGTGCCCGCGCGCGGACAAGCGTGCCCCCGCGCCTTGTGGCGCCGGCGGGGGTGCGGGCGGCGGCGCGCGCCCGCGCACGGCGGGGCGGCGTGCCCGCGCGTGCGGCGGCGCCATCGGGGAGGCGCCGCGTCGGGGGCGTGACCGCTACACCGGCCCCCGTCCGAGGCCTCGAGGAAAAGGAAGCGCCTTTTCCTCCGCGAGGTACGTAGCCTTGCCTTCCTTTGTGTGGCTTTGGTGTGCCGGTGGTTAGATGTTCTAACTCTCCGTTCGTGATTGCGCGGGCGGTGCCGACCGTTCCTCCTCTTGCACCCGCCAAGGTGCCGAGGGGACGGACGCGCCGATCCCCACCGCGGCGCTCGTCGAGGGGGGTCGCGCCCGGGGAACGAGCGCGGCGGCGGCATGAGCTCGCAAGGCCCTGGCCGAGGCCTCGGGGCCCGGCGGGCGGATCAACCCGCCGCGGCGCGTGCCCGAGGGGTGCGGGCCGGGGGCGACCGGCACGGCCGCCACGGAGGCGCAGCCGCGGTGGTGGCTACGTGGGGAGGTGCCGCCCGCGGTGGCGGCCGCCACGGAGGAGGCGGAGCGGGCGCGCCCCGGCGGGAGCGCCCGCGGAGGTGGCGGCGCGGACGGTGGTGGCGGCCACCGCGCCACCACGGCGCCCGTGGTCGCGGGAGGCGCGGCGGGGAGGCGCCGGCGGAGGGCGCGCGGGCGGCTCCGCCCGCCGGCGGTCCCCGTGCGGAGGTGGTGGAGCTCTCGGATGACTCCCCGCCGCCTCGGGTGGAACCGGGGGGGGCCGGCCCGGCCCGCGAACTTCCCCGAGCCCCGGGAGGGGGCCCTCGTGAGGCGGCACGAGGGTCGCATGACCCGCCGGGGGCCGAGGGCACGATGCCGAGACCCTCGTCCTCCCGCGCCCGCCGCCCCGCCCGTGGGGGGGGGGGCCGTGGAGGATCCCCCCCCGGCGTTTGCCGACGCCCGGGGAGCAGGAGCTCGGGGCGAGCTCCTCGGGCCATGGCGCCACGCTCAACCGTGCGTTGAACGAAGCGCCGCGGTCCACGGCCGGCCCGCCCGGACCGTCTTCCGGTGAGCCACCGTTGCTCGTTTCCCTTCCTTTTTTCGTTTTCGCGTGCCGCACCCAAATTTTGGCACTTACGGGATTCGATGTGTGTTATGCCGGAGCTCGAGCGCCGCGCTCGCGAAAGTACGCCGCGTTCGACCGGTGAACGCCGAGGCCCGCCACCGGGAGCGATGCAGCCGCTTACGACGCGCTTGCGCATGCCCCTCGGACGCCGGGACACCGGGCGGGTGTACGGCGATGGCGTGGTGCGACGTGCTTCCCCGAGAGTTCGTGCGGACGTGGCGCGTGACCCGAGCCCTCGGCGGATCCGCGCGCCCTCGTCGATCGTGGACGAGGCGCCGTGGAACGCGCGCGAGGACCCGGGAGAAGACGCGGACGTTGGCCGCCACCTCGGGAGGCGGGAGGTGGCCACCGCTCGCGCCGAGGCCCGGAGCTCCGCACGGCGCTCGAGGGAGCGCAGCGCGGCGGCGGCCGGGCGAGGAGCCGGCGCGCGGCCGGGAGCCGCCGCGCCAAGGAGGCCGATGACCGAAGGCCGCCTTCGACGTGAAGGCCGCGCTCTCGTCGCCGCCGAGGGGGCGCTCCGCGAGGAGCGCATCGCCCGTCGGGGGCGAGGGGCGGCTCCGCAGAGCGGCCGCCCTTCGCGACGCCCGACGGCGCCGGGAGCCGGAGCGCGCCGCGCGAGACGGCGAGAGGTCGCCGGGAGGAGCGAACGCCGCATTCTCCGAGGTCGAGGATGAGGCGCCGGCGCCGCACGCAATGCCGCCCAAGAGATGGCCCTCGTCGAGCAAGGCGAGACCGTCCAAAGATCTCGAGCCGGCGCCGAGTCCGCGCGCCGCGACCTCGATCCGGGAGAAGAGGCAAGTCGAGGGTAAGTTACCGTCCGACCCTCGCTTGCTAGTTTTTGCTTTAGAGGGTTCGTTTCCCCCTTTCGATTTCTTGTCGTCTTGTCGCTTCCCGTGCCTCGCGCACGCCTTTGGGGCACGCTCGTTGGGCGGGGCCGAGGCCCGCAGCCTCCTACAACTCCTCCGAGCCGGAGCCGCAGAGCCGGCGGACGCGGCCCTCGAGACCCCGTCACGCCGTCGAGGAAGGCGATGTCCGTGCCGGCCGCTCGCCGCCGCCCGCGCGCCCCCGCGCCCACGTCACGGGGCGGGTGCGGCCGGCGTTGCACCGGGCGTGCGTGAAGGCCCTCGGAGTGGTGCGATCCCACCACGAGGTCAACCTCGAGGCGTAGCGGAAGGCTACATCGTGCCCGAGGGCGTTGAGGACGAGGTGGCCATGGAGCGTGCGGACGCGCTTGCCGCCGACGCCGCCGAGGGTCGCTCGCCGAGGCCTTCGAAGAATTCCTCTTCCCGACGCCGCCGATGCCGCCGCTCCACCCGCTCGAAAGCACCCGGGCACTAGGCCCGTTTTTTGTTTGTGTGTATCGAACCTCGGCCTCGTGGCCTCTTGTAAATAAACAAGTAGTTTCGTGAACATGGTCGCCTTGTAAATGAAATCGCTTGCTTATTGCGCTTTTTGCTTCTTCTTCTTCCCCGAGTAGATTCTAGTTAGGGAAGTCCGCCCTTCGCGGGGCCCGCCGGGTTGGAGGCGAGAGAGACGGGCCATAGCCACGCGGCGTAGGCTCGTCTCCTCGGCTCGCGCGCTCCTTCCGCCGTGCCGCCTACGCCCCGTTCGAATCGTGGCTCGTGGTTGAAGTAGGAGACAAACTTAGCGCGTGTTATTACGTTTTTGCGCGAAAAAATGGGACCATTTGGGGGGGGGGGTGCCCCCGCAGAGGCCCCCGAGGGTAACTTGGGTTTTCAGGGGAAAGCCGAGTTGCCCTTTTATTGGATTCGGAGTATTTACATAGGTGACACCAATCGGGGCGTTGGCCGTGCGTTTTTACAACGGAAAATACTTGGAAATCCTAGCTAAGGGTAGAAGCGACGTAGCCGTTGGATGTTCCAAGCGTTGGTGAGTTCTTCGCCGTCCTCGTTGGCAAGCTTGTACGTGCCCGGTTGAGCACCTTCACCACGACGTAGGGTCCCTCCCATGGGGGCGATAGCTTGTGGCGCCCCTCGCTTGTCTTGGCGTAGCCTTAGGACCAGGTCCCCCCTCGGCCGAAATCCCTTCGACGTATCTTGCGTGCTTGGTAGCGCCGTAGGGACCGTTGGATACCTTGCGGAGTGCATCAACGCCACGAGGCGTACTTCGTCTAGCCGATCCAGCTGAGTCCTCGCGGCTCGGCGGTTAGCGTCCTCGTTGTAGCCTCGAACTTTGGGCGAACCGTATTCCGCATCCGTGGGGGAGGATGGCCTCCGCGCCATGGACTAGGAAAAACGGGGTGAACCCGTGGCTCGCTTGGGGTAGTCCTTAGGCTCCATATGACCCTCCGGTAGTTCTTGGAGCCATTTTCGGCCGCATTTGTTGAGTCGGTCGAAAATTTCGGGTTTGAGGCCCCGTAGGATCATGCCGTTGGCACGTTCCACTTGGCCGTTAGTCCGTGGGTGCGCCACACCGCCCAATCCACTCGGATGTGGAACTTGTCGCGTAACTCCAAGAACTTCCGACTCGTGAACCGGGGACCCGTTGTTCGTGATGATGGAGTTTGGCACTCCAAAGCGGTAGACGATGTCGGTGAAGAACGTGATCCGCTCGCTCGGCCCTCAAATTCGTAATGGGGGCGTACCTCCACCCACTTGGAGAACTTGTCGATCGCGACGAGCGGTGGGTGAAGCCCCCCGGCGCCTTCCGCAGGGCCCGACGATGTCTAATCCCCACACAAGCGAACGGCCATGTTACGGGATCGTTTGCGAGCTTGAGCCGGCAAGTTGGTCTTGCGGGCGTAGAACCGGCACCCTTCGCAAGTGCGCACGATTTCGTTGGCATCCGCGACCGCAGAGGGCCAATAGAAGCCTTGGCGGAACGCGTTACCGACGAGGGTGCGCGCGCGGCGTGATGGCCGCGCATTCCCGCGTGGATGTCTCGTAGGAGCTCGCGCCCCCTCGGGAATGGGTATACACCGCCGAGGATGCCCGACGCGGCGCGCTTGTATAGCTCGCCGTCGACGAGGGTGAATGACTTGGCCATCCCGGCGATGCGCCCGGGCCGTGGCCCTGCCCCGCGGGGAGCTCCCCTCGAGCGATCCGTGCGATGTATTTCTCCCGCCCCGTCCGCCCGGACGGGAACCGCTCGATGTCCATTGCAATGGCCCCTCGTGGGAGCCGTACCCCTCGAGAAGGGAGAGAGTACGTACGCCCTCGTTCGAGGGGTCCTCTTCCATGGGGTCCGCACCCGCCGGATTCGAGGGAGCCCCCGAGGGTCCGCCGTCGCTCGAGGGGTAAGGCTCGAAGGTTACCGAGGGCCGCGCGACGTCGCGCACGAAAAAAAAAAAAACGTTCGGGGGAACGGTGGATCCGCCCGTGATGCTATCTTTGCCGCCTCATCCGCTTCCTCGTTGTACCGGCGGGGTACATGATTAAGCTCGACGCCGTAAAATTTGTCCTCGAGAGCTCGCACGGCTTTACAAGAGGCCTCCATCTTGTCGTCGTGGCAGCCTCGCGTTCTTCATGACTTGGTCGATCACGAGCGCGCGAATCCCCCTCGCACGTCGAGGCGCTTGACGCCCAACTCGATGGCGATCTTGAGGCCGCAGAGGGAGGGCCTCGTATTCCGCCATATTGTTGGACGCGGGGAAATGGAGACGCACTTTGCGTAGCGCATGTGCTCCCCGAGGGGTGACACGAAGAGCAGGCCCGCGCCCGCTCCCCGTCTTCATCACCGAGCCGTCGAAGAACGCAGTCCAAGACTCGCTTGGATCCGAGGGGGGCGGTAGTCTCGCGTGTCCGTCCACTCCGCGACGAAATCGGCAAGGATTTGTGATTTGATGGCCTTGCGCGGGCGTAGGCGAGCGTTTTCGCCCATCAACTCCGCGGACCACTTGGCACCCCCGCCCGCCGCGTCGGGGTTGCGAATGATTTCTCCTAACGGAAGGAAGAGACCACCGTGATCGGGTGGGCCTCGGTAGTGGCGGAGCTTGCGCCGCGCGAGGACTACCGCATACAACAGCTTCTGGACCTGGGGGTAGCGCGTCTTCGTGTCCGATAGGACCTCGCTGATGTAGTAGACCGGCCTCCCGCACGGGCAAGGCATGCCCTTCTTCCGTGCGCTCCACGACGATCACGGCGCTGACCACCTGGGTGGTCGCGGCCACGTAGAGTTGGAGGGGTTCGCCGTCTTGCGGCGGCGTAAGGATTGGGGCGTGCGTCGCCGATGCCTTCGGCTTGTCGAGCGCTTCCGGGCCTCGGCGGTCCAAGAGAAGCGCTCGTGCTTCTTGAGCAGGCCCGCAGAGGGGCAGCCCTTCTCACCGAGCCTCGAGACGAAGCGGCTTAAGGCGGCGAGGCACCCCAACACTTTCTCGCACTCCTTTGAGGTCCCGAATTGGACCCATTCGCTCGAGGGCCGCGACCTTTTCGGATTGGCCTCGATTCCCCGGCCGGGAGACGATGTATCCTAGGAGCATGCCCCGCGGCACTCCAAAGACACATTTTTCGGGGGGTTGAGCTTGACCCCGTTGGCCCGCGAGCGCTCGAATGCGATGCCAAGATTGCCGACCGTGTCGTCCGCCTTCCGGGTTTTGACGACGATGTCGTCTACGTAAGCCTCGACCGTCCGCCCGATATGGTCCCCAAAAACGTGCCGCATGCGGCGCCGATATGTTGCGCCCGCGTTTCGAGGCCAAAAGGCATCGTGACGTAACGAACGTCCCGAACGGTGTGATGAACGAAGTCGCGAGCTGGTCGGACTCCTTCATTTTTATTTGGTGATAGCCCGAATAGGCATCAAGGAAACGAGTAGTTCACACCCGAAGCATAGGAATCAATGATCCGATCTATGCGCGGCAAAGGAAAAGGAACTTTTGGACATGCTTTATTGAGACCGGTGTAGTCAATACACATCCTCCACTTCCCATTTTTCTTTTTTTACAAGCACGGATTAGCCAACCATGTCGGGTGGAACACTTCCTTGATGAATCCGGCCCTCGAGGAGCTTCCGCGCCTCCACTCCGATCGCCCGTCGCCGTTCCTCGTCGAAGCGGCGCGCCCGCCGCCGAACGGCGCGAGCATTAGGCAGATATCAAGGGAGTGCTCGGCGACCTCCCTCGAATGCCCGGCATGTCCGAGGGGCTCCACGCGAAAACGTCGGCGTTGGCGCGGAGGAAGTCGACGAGCACCGCTTCCTATTTAGGATCGAGGGTCGTGCCGACCCTCAACGCTTTGCCCTCGGGGGCCGATGGGTCGAGAGGGACCCCTTTAGTTTGCTCGGCGGCTTCGAACGCGCCGACGTGCTTGGTGGCGGAGCCGAGGTCGTCGTTGACCATCTTCTCCGGCGTGTTTGCCGCGCTTCATCCCGAGCGCTAGCGCCTCCGCATGTTCCACGCACTCGACATCGCGATCCGAATGCATGCTCGATCGACGACCCGACGGTGATGACGCCGTTTGGACCCTAAGCATCTTCATCTTCGGTACGTGTAGTTGGGGACCGCCATGAACTTGGCATAGCATGGTCGCCCAAGGATGGCATGGTAGGCCCCTTTGAATCCCACCACCTCGAAGGTGAGGGTTTCCTTGCGGAAATTCTTGGGGGTCCCGAACCGGACGGGCGCATCGATCCGCCCGAGGGGTTGAACTCGCTTTCCGGCGCGATGCCGTGAAACGGCTTCGTGCCGGGCCGCACCGGGTCCACCCAATCCCCATTAGGCGCAATGTATGCGCGAAGAGGATATTGAGGCTACCGCCTCCGTCCATAAGGACCTTCGAAAACCGGGCGTTCCCAATGATGGGATCGACCACCGTGGGGTACCGGCCCGGTTCGGATGCGGTTTGGGTGATCATCCCGGCTAAAGGTGATGGCATCCTTCGACCGCTTGAGAAAGGCCGGAGGTGCCCTCTCTCGCGGCGAGGACTTCGTGCCGCTCCTTCTTGCGCCGCCGGGTTGACATGTCGACGTGGGTCCCCCAAAAATGAGGAACACATTCTCGACGACAGGGAAGCCACCCGCGTCGCCGTCGCCCCCATCCTTCTTGGCCTCTCGCTCCTTCGCGGCGGCACGGCCATAGAACTTCTTGAGCATGTCGCACCGCTCAAGAGTGTGATTCACGGGGGTTTTGTGGTAGGGGCATGGCTTCTTCATCATGTCGTCGAACACCCCCGGCCTCGAGGAGCCTGGCCGAGGGCCCCGTCGGGCCGGGTCAGCCGAGGGCCTCGGCGTTGCCGCCGTTGCGCCCCTGCTCGCGCGCGCTCGCGGCGCGGCTTCTTCCCCTTCTTGCCCCGCTTGTCGTTGCGGCGCGGCTCCTTGGACCCGCCGCCCTCCGCGGGCGTGTCCTCGGAGCGCTTGCCCTTCTTGCCATCGAAGATTGCCCCCACGGCCTCCTCTCCGAGGCGAAGGCCGGTGGCAATGTCGAACGCCTCGTTCGAGTCCGTGGGCGGGCCGCGCTCCCGGCCCTCGCGCACTAGGTCCCGCACGTGGTGCCCTCGAGGAACGCGTGCACGATCTCGGATTGTGCCACGCCGGGGAGCTCCGTGCGGCGCTTGGAGAAGCGTCGTATGAAGTCCCGCAACCGATTCGCCCGGCTTCGCGTGCGGGAGCGCGCGATCCCGTGAGTTCCCGGGCGCACGTACGTGCCCCGGAAGTTGCCCACGAAGGTGTGGACTAGATCGTCCCAGTTGTGGATCTGGCTGGCGGGCAAGTGCTCGAGCCATGTCCGGGCCGCGTCGCCCAGATGCAGGGGCAAGTTGCGGATGATCACTTCGTCGTTGGTGGCCCCGCCCGGCACCGACAAAGCCGCGCGGTAATCGTTGAGCCAAACACGAGGGTCCGTCTCCCCGTTGTATTTGATGATCGTCGAGGGCTGACGGAAGCGCTGGGGGAACGCCGCCGTGCGGATCTCCCGCCGAACACGCGGGTGCCCGGGGGCCCGGCGTTGGGGAGCGATCCTCACCGCCGTCGTAGCGTCCACCCCTTCGAGGGTGGTAGCCCCCGGCCGCTCACGCATCCGCCTTGCCGGTGCGCCCGGCGTTGATGACGTTGCGGGCGTCACCATCCGCCGCCCCCGCGTGTGTCGAGGAGGCGTTCCTTGGCCGGCGTGCGTCCCCGGGTCGGCCAGGGTCGACCCGCATGCACCGAGGGGTTCGCCCCCGGTGCCGGATCATCACCCCGCGCGTCCCCCCCGTTGGCGGATGCGTGAGGCCGAGCTTTCGGCTTGCCGGACGGCCGCTTGCTCAAGGAGGCTCGCACCTCGCGGTGCATGTCTCGAGCCTCGGGGGTCGAGGGTGCCGGCATGGCGCGCGCGCGCTGTTGCGGCGGCGATGAGCTTTTGGCTCGCCCGCGGCGGAGTATCCGCGTTGTCGACGTTGGGGATGGGGGTTGAGGCGGTCTCGGACCCGTCGGCCCCGGCCTCCCGCGCGCGTTCGCCGCGCGCGGAGGCCTCTCCCCGCCATCGAGGCGCGGAGCGGCCGCACGTCCGTACTCCTCCGCCGCCTTGGCCTCGAGCTCGCGAGCTTGGGCCGGTGCGCGTCGACATCGGCCCCGGCGGGAGCGCTTGGTCCCGCGGCCGGGCGCGTGGCGGCCCCCCGGGGCCGGCGTGACTTCCCCATCTCCGGCGCCCGCCGCACCGCGGCGTTGGCCGGGTCGTTGGTGATGACGGCGCGGCATTCCCGCGTGGGGTCGTAGCTCCCGCGCCGGAGTCGTCGGGCGCACCGAACCGCAGTCCGTGGCGTCGAGGAAGCGCTCGAACGCGACCGGGGTCCCGCACACCGAGAAGTCCCACTCCGCGTACCCGTGGCGGCTGGCGGGTGGCATCGTGTCGACGGAGCCCAGGGACGACTCGTCCGCTGCTGAAGTGCCGGGATCCCTGGCGACGAAGACGTGCCGACCAGGCGGAACCCTGCACATTGTAGTGTTGACGTTGGTGTTGTAGGCCGTAGTAGCGCCACGCAGCCCGATGGGGATGCGCGGTCCTGAGATCACGCGCGGTCCCGCTAGGGCGGTGGCGGTCGTCGCGACGGTGGGCGCACTGCGTTGGGCGGCGGCGCGCTCGCCCCCGCCGCCGCTCGGACCGTGCCCGACGCGAGCGTAGCCCGGAGCGGCGACGGCGTCGCGGCGTCGACGGACCCGCGGCATCCGTGCTGCCGCAGGTGCCCGCGCCGGCGTCGTGCGTGCGGCGGTGACCGCAGCGGACACGGCCTCCCCGCCCGCGCGCGTAGCTCCTCACGGTTGGTGAGGCGCATGAGATAGCCATTCCCCGTGGCCCGGAAGTTCAAGTCCCCGAAGCGGATCTCGAACCCGGCGGAAGGGGGTCCGAGCTACCCATGTTGTAGCGGGTGCTACGGTACTCAGTGCGAATCACCATGGAGGGAGTTAGCGAAATGACCTTAGGCGCTCGTTAGCCCCACGGTGGGCGCCAACCGTCGGTGCGGAAAGTGGTCCCGACACTAACCGCAGATAACGCCTAGGTCTATCCCTTGATGGTCGATGCTAAGCAACAAATGACACAAGGATTTATCCTGGTTCCGGCCGAGGGGGCCGTACGTCCAGCAGTGGTGTGCTCGTGGCACTATATTGCTCGGCTGACCGGGGGTGCTTGTAGTGGGGCGAATACAAGCGAGGCGGGAGAGGAAGCGTGGCTCCCAAGTCCCTGGTGAGTAGCTGAAGATGTTGTGGGAGAATCGGAGAGTGAGTGCACGGTGCGCCGTGTTCCTCCGCGGCCGGGGGCTCGCCTTCCCTTTTATAGGCCAAGGGAGCGGCGGGTTACATGCACGCCGCGCTACCTAGCCGCGTGTGGGAGCACGTCGTGCTACGGTGTAGAGCGGGCGGCCGTCCGGTCGATCTTCGCTACGATCCGGCCATGATGGCCTACCTTGTACCCGAACGGTGGCGGTTCGAGGGTAGGAGGCGGCGGATGGCGATGGCGTCCCCGATAGGCTTCGAGGGAGGTGTTGATGATGGGCGGTACGGGGCACGGGAGCGGGCGAACGGCGCTCCTTCCCAATGAGCTCGCGGTGGTGGAGTGGTTCCTTGCGGTGTTCGGGCGTGCGCCCGTGAAGTCGGGCGTGAGCCCGCGCGCGTGGGTACGGCGGCCGCGCGCGCGTTACGCGTGGCCGGGATGGCCACCCACCGGCCTAGCGTCCCTCACCCAACCCGCGGGGTCACGGGAAAGTGGGATCGAGGGTGCGCCCGCCCCCTTTCGAGGGTGGGGCGCGTTAGTCGTACGCTGGCGTGCGCACGGTGTTATGGGACCGACACCGGCCGTACCGCACGCTCCTCCCCACGCGTGGCGGGGATGGGCTCCTCCCTCGGGGAGTTGGTGCGGCGGGGCACCGGGCGTGAGCCTCGGGCGCATGATGGCGCCGTCTCGCGGCGTCGGGGCGTTAAATGCCCAAGTACGGGGCCGGCGCACGCGTGCGGGCGCCCGTGAGCGTGGCGGGCCCCGGCCGAGGGTGGAGCGAACCCTCGAGCGAGGCGAGGCCCGCTCGAGGGGAGCGGGCCCTCGAGCGGGGCGGGACCGCTCGAGGGAAGGGTCGCCCCTCGAACGGGGCGGAACCCGTTCGAGGAGGGGGGTTGCCCCTCGAGCGGGGGCGGAGCCCGTTCGAGGAGGAGGTGTACCCTCGGGCGAGGCGGAGCCTCGCTCGAGGGGTCTCGTGGTCGGGCTATCTTGGCGGGGCCTCCGAAGTCTCGCCGTATGGGCCACGTCTCGCATGGTTAGTTCCCCGCATGGTTAGGCCTAGTTCATTTGATGCGAGAATTTAAGTGAGGGTTCCCCCATCGTTTGAGGGGACCCCTAGGGCGGTCCCCGACAAGCACATCAGCGGTGACGTTGTTGTTCTGTGGGACGTGCTGGAACTCGATCCCCTCGAAGTGACCTTCAAGTTTACGAATCTCAGCGCAGTAAGCATCCATCATGTCCTTGACACAGTCCCACTCCTTGTTGACTTGCTCAATGACGACCTTGGAATCGCCAAAAGCCAGTAGTCGCTTGAGGCCAAGGAACATTGCTATTAGGAGCCCGTGGATGAGGGCTTCGTACTCTGCACCATTGTTGGAGGCCTTGAAGTGGATCTGCAGGACGTATTTGAGCTGTTCTCCCTGAGAAGAGATAAGCAACACTCCTGCGCCCGCTCCTTCAAGGTTGAAGGCGCCGTCGAAGTACATTATCCAGTGTTTAGGCCGCTCCTTGGGAGGGGCATCTGGATTTCTGTCCACTCAGACACAAAGTCTGCAAGGATCTGCGACTTGATCGCTTTCTTGGGGCAAAACTTGATTTTGAACTCTCCAAGCTCGACGGACCACTTGATAATGCAGTCGTTGCGGATGATCTCTCCTAAGGGGAACGAAGACGGGACCACGATCTTGTGAGCTTGAAAATAATGTCGAAGCTTTCTCGACGTGATCAGGAGTGCGTATAGCAGCTTTTGAGGTTGTGTGTAACATGTCTTAGCGTCGGCCAGGACCTCGCTCACGTAGTATACAGGTTGCTGAACAGGGTAGGCCTGCCCTTCTTCTCTCTCGGCGACAAGAACTGTGCTGACCACATTGGTGGTGGTAGAGATGTAGAGTAGTAGTGTTTCCTTCAAAATTGGAGGTGCCATAACTGGTGGCATTGTCAAGGACTCTTTGAGAGCCTCGAAAGCTTTCTGGGCTTCGTTGTCCCACACGAACATGTCGGCCTTCTTCAATAGCTTGAAGAAGGGTAATCCTTTTTCACCGAGCTTGCTGATGAAATGACCTAGAGCCGCCATCATGTAGGTGAGCTTCATGACGTCTTTCTTGTTGGATGGCTTGGCCATCTTGCGTATAGCGTCGACCTTTGCTAGGTTGGCTTCAATGCCTCGGTGCCCGACCATGAAGCCCAGAAGCAGTCCGAAGGGGACACCGAAGACACACTTTCATTTCTTCGACAGATCTGTTTCGATCTGTTGGTTGGTGGTGACCGCATTGCCTTCGATGACGAGGCAGGCGGCTGGAGTGGTGGATGTCGCCGGCATCGAGCCAAAGCAGATATCGACGAGGTTGGCGAGGAAGTCCGTCATGCTCTCCGGGAAGATGACGCCGTTGGTCGAAGCCAACGAGTTCCACGAAGAACCTTGACTCTGCCCCTACCTGGCGCGCCAACTGTCAGATGGTGAGATCTGGACAGCCCACGGGGGTGTTAATCCCTGTGGTTTATTTGTTCGGCGAGGAGGAGTCTAAGGCTAAGAACTCGAAGGTCGCACACGAGTACGGGGAACATAGAGAACACAGCGAGTTTATACTGGTTCGGGCCTCCGGAGAGTAATACGCTACGTCCAGTTGTCGGTGTAGATTACTTGAGGATTGGTCGGATTGGTTAGCTTACACAAGGGATCGCCTCGTCCGCCTTATATTGGCCAGCGGACGAGGTCGGTTCCCAGACTCCTGGTCGATTACGATCGGGAGACCTAAGTCTACGTTATACATCTTGCCATATCCCATCGATCTATTTTGGGCGAAGTCCACCAAGGTCTTGTCTTGTCTTGTACGCCAAGTCTTGAGGTTGTGATGAACTAGGTCGTTTGGGGAATCTTCCGAAAGGTCTTCAGGAGGTCGTGTGGGCTGTCAACTAGGTCAGTTGGGCCCACTGAAAGGTCGGCAGGTCTTCTAGTAGGCTGGACCCACTTGTCGGGGACGGCCGTGAGCCTGGTCGGTGGGGACCCAGGGGTACCCATGTCTCACAGTCGCCATCCCCTAATTTTCCCCTCCTCATTCGCAGAGATACGAGTAGAGCCGGCACTACCCCTCCGCTTCGCCATCTGCCATAGCCACACCGCCGCCGAGCTGTCTCTTCCACGCCTCACCACCAAGCACCAACCCCTTCAGGACCTTTCCACCAAGCCCCTAAGGCGTCCCGAGGACCTGCGTTGTTTAATAGGTGATTTGGATTTAATCTTGTGTAGGAGTTTAAATTCATGTTTTGAAAGATAATTTGAATTTGCACTTATGCTTTGGTCAGAAGTTTATATTTGGCATACATGACTTGTAGGAGAAAGTTGAGATAAACAAGTTTATTAAATCTTTTTATATGAATTAATGGTGATTTACTAGGCTAAGATTTGTCTTTTTCGTATAAATTAATTTATAAAGGATTTTAAGCTATATTTTGGTTTGTGAGCTTAACAAAGGCATATGTTGATGTGTGCAAAAGCTTAGGCTCAGTGGAAGTGTTTTTGATTTTATATGAATTTATTTATGGTTGTAAGGCTTGTTTTAATTAATTAAGTAAAGAAAGGTCAATTAAGGTGTGAATTTGTGAAATCATGTCATGTTTCTGTTTTTGAATTTTCAAAACACCTCCTTGCTGTTTTGTGAAGTTAAATAATTTAATTTTCTCAAGTATGTACACAGTCAGCATCATAGTTAACCTTTAATTAACCACCCTCACCTTAATCTAATGCATATGCATATCATGTAGACTTGTCGGTCGGTGCGTGCACGCTCACCCAGGAGGGAGATGGGACGGTAGATGGTGAAGTGAACGAGTTGGTGTTCATCAAGACCTGGACCAAGTTCAGAAGAGCCCAAGGTTGTTCCTAACTTAGAAGAAGGCAAGCACCGGTTCATCTAACCTTTTAAATTAAAAAGTTCATACCTTTTACATTTTAGTATTTATTGTTTACTTGCGCATTTAAGTTTCAGGAGTTTCTTTGAAACCTAGATGCATAATCCTTAGGACTCCTATGCTCTTTTACTAGTATGTTAGGACGCTAGTGCCATGCTGTAAGGACATGGTACAAGTCGAGTAATGACTCATTTCTCGCGAGATATAGGATATTCTTGTTGGAATTATAAGTTGGTTAAAATGACTCGCTCATGTGGTAAGAGCAATGGGTTCGGTCTCGACCGAGTAGCATTGTGCTGGTTTAAGCTATTGAACGTACCAAGTGCTTGTCGGGAATGGGACCGGTAAGCCTTGTACCTTCTGAACCAGGGCGTGGTCTTTCTAAACCCGCTTGGGTTGCATCTCTGGGCTAGCTACCCGTGGTATAGTGGGTGAGTTCCGGACTGGTCAGGTTAGGACCCTCCGGATAACCGTGTACCAGAGTTTGTAGCGTCTGATCCCAAACTGTGGAACGTTGGGAACCGCCTGGTTGGGGTAGACACTGCACTTGGTCTACCTTCTTCCGTGTATCTTGGGTTTACCTTGCAAGGATATAAATCGATCGATCGTTGGTCACTCGCCGTTATCTGAGTCGGCTTGACCACTGCTACCCCATGTATTTATGGAACAGTTGAATTAATATTATTGCTTGTTTAATATTGTTTGCAGAACATGCTTGTTTAGTACAAGTGCTCACTTAGCATGGTTAACATACTAGAACTTGAGCTAAAACTTGAAAGTAAGGATCAACTCTTAGATGCTTTTGGCAAAACAAACCCACCAGCCAAAAAGTCTTGCATGTCTAGTTGTGTCTTTATTTTGACGTGTCAGTCTTGCTGAGTATTAGTATACTCAGCCTTACTTAATTTGTTGTTTTCAGGTAACCCCATCTGGCCTGGTGTTATTCCAGATGGATGGGAGGTTGAGTGGGAGAATGGTGTCGAGGAGTGATATGCATGGATGGCCTCCTGTGTGTATCATGCGTTTAGTTTACTTTCCGCTGTCTAAAACCTTGAACCATGTTTACTTTTATGTACTCAAAACCTGGTTTGTAAAATTTAAGTACTTGTGGACTTTTATGTAATGAAATGAACCTGATTTGTAAAATTTAGGTACTTTTGGACTTTTATGTAATGAAATGATGTACTCTGGTCCCGCCTTCGTGTGGGCTTAGCGCATATCTCGATCCTGTTGTAAGTGATTTACCGGGCATGCCCCGACAGAGGCGACAAAATAGTTCTTTATTATTTCTTAATGGCCATGTGGACCGGCTTAGGCGATGATGCGGAATTATTTTGGGCAGTTCTGTCACAGCAGTATCCGTGCTACCATGCCCCACGACATTAAGTCCCTGCCATGGGTACGGCGGCAGGAGAGCACCTCTGGCGGCAGGGCCGCACGACACAACACTAGGACCCTGCTGCCCAGCGCCACGGCGGCAAGCCCCTACCGCTGTGCCACGTGGCGGTAAGGCCATTTTTATTTTTATGTTAATTTTTTATTGTTAAAACACTTTTAACCTTTTTTAGAAAACAACAAACTGATAAGTGTAAGCATAATCATATGATCATATCATAATCAACGAGTAGATGCAAATAGTTTATACAAAATCATGGTAAAAGTACTACTACATCTAAATGCGTCGGTGCCTCTTCGGCCTAACAGCTCTAGCGCCAGCCCAGGTTTGGTCCCGGTCATACGTCCAGGGGTCAGGTGCCCTGATGAGGACCATGTGTGGTTCGAGGACCGGTGGATGGTCGCTTCCTGGTGTGATGAGTGATCGACAACGTTGTGTGGACTGATTCTTGGCTAAGTATTGCAGGTGCAGGTTGCGGCTTGACTCGTGTTGGTGCAGGTGAAGATCAAGCGCGAAAGGTCGTCACCGGTGAGGCCTCCAGGTGTAGAGAAGACAAGTAGGCTTCGTTCGAGGGACCCGGTGGCCAGCGGGGTCGAGTGCAGGCCTCATGGTGGCAAGAACAGCAAGTTGAAGTCGGTGGACGGTTTCTTGGCTGAGCCACAAAACCAAGGTTGAGCTGGAACTTTGTGGGAGTCAAGTCATGAGTGATGATTGGTGGAGGCTACATCAAGTTCGCGGGGTTTGCGGTGGTTCACCAGAAAATCACCGGGTTACTCGGCTGAGTCACAAAGCCGAGGCCAAAGACCGGGCGTAGCTGTCTGGCCGAAACCGGCCTGACCGGTTTGGATAACCGGTCTGACCGGTTTGGGGTCGCTGGGCGCCGGAAGCTTCGAGGCGGAGGACACGCGTCGGGATCGCAAGGCTTGCGTCGAGGCTAAGCAGAGTGCGGTCACCGGGCATCTGTTCGGTGGAGAAAATCTGAAGACTTCCAAAACCGCCCTTGAGGGGCTTGTATCCCTAGTTATTATGTAAGGGTATTTTAGACTTTCGGTTGCCTCCTATATAACCCAAGAGGTGAGAGCATGGCAGCCATCTCTTGGAACCATAGTTCATTTGCTTTCCTATTTTACCTTCCTATTTTCTTAGGATTTCCATAGAACTAGCTTGAGAGCTTCATGGTGAGATTTTGTGAGAGGGTTGGATGATCGGGCGGCAAGCTAGACCTTGTATGAACCTCCTTGGTATGTATAGATGATTCGGCGTGGTTCCTCAAGGCTTTGTTGTGTTGTTCCCGGTTGTTCTTGGTGGTGATTTTCGGAGCCCTCTCTTGGTGGTTTTCTCGGTGTGTTTTCGGGGCCTTGTTCTTGAGGATTTGATGGGGGCAAATTCGTGTGAACCCTTCGTGGTTCTTTTGCCTTTGATTCCCCTCCCAAATCCGCAAGTTAAGGGGCTCGATTTTGGTGCTTTTGGGGTTCTAGGGTTAGAGGTGTTCTTGAGGGTTGACTTTCGATTCCTCTTGATTGAATGGGTTTTGGGGACCGAGCTTCTAGCTAAGGGTAGCCCACGAGGTACCCCAACTATCCCCAAAGTCTCACTTTAATCCGTGGAACTAATCAGGAGATCGATTGGTGGAAGGGTTGAGTTTTTCCCGTGGGCTGTGTTCTTCCTGACTGTCCAGGCAAAAACCGGCCTGACCGGTTTCTCAAACCGGTCTGACCGGTTTCTCCCTGTGGGCTATCGAGAAAGGTTTTTGAGCAAGGAAGTCTCTGTTGCACTATGACTTCTTTTGTTCAGATGTGGAAAGGCTCTTGAGGTGTTTTGGGTCTTTGGAGAGTTTCTGGACAAAGTCAGTCTGACTGGTTTGCCAAACCGGTCTAACCGGTTTCCCTTGCCTATGTGAGGCTAAGTCCAACAGAAGCGGTCTGACCGGTTTCAGAAACAGGCCTGACCGTTTGGGCTGACAGCAGCCGTATTGTGTGTGTTTCCGCTGCGTGTGTGCTATGGCTGTTGGTTGGGTCTTGCTCCTAGGTTCAGTAGCACTTCAATGGCTGCGTGAACTTGGCAAGAGAAGCTTGCAGAGGTGCACGAGTGAAATCGGGTTCATAGGCCGAATTCTTGAATAGAATTTTATTGGCTCCCATTCACTCCCCCCCCCCTCTCTGGTTCGTCGTTTCGGTCCTTCAAGTGGTATCAGAGTCGGTTCGGGTCTTTATTGACTCTAACTAGTCTAAGATCCAAGGATGGCGTACCAGGAACGGGGTTCGGGTCCTCCACACTTCGATGGAAAGAACTACCAGATGTGGAGTAAGCGGATGGCGGCATTCCTTCGCGGAAAGGGTCAGATCCTTTGGGATGTCACGGTGGACAACAGCTATGTCCAGCCGATGAACTTCCTCGCTCCAGGATCGAGAGACATGTTCGACGCCAACAATAAGGCGGTCGGCTACTTGTTTCGTGCTTTGTGTCAGCCTGAGTTCGATCGGGTGCACACCGAGCACTTGGCTTGTAGAATCTGATCGGTGTTGAAGGAAGCTCATGTTGGGAATGCCCAGGTTCAGGCTCAGATGTATGCGACCTACCGGAGAGAGTACGAGAACTTCACTCATCTCCCCGGTGAGTCCATCGATGCCTTTTTTCAGAGGTTCACGGTGGTTGTGAACAACATGAGGGCCAATGTGGATGTGCTCCCGTACGATGATCATGATAGAGCTGTCAAGCACTTACACTCTTTGGATCATACGATTTGGGGTGGAAAGTTCGAGGCCATTGTGGAGTCAGAGAAATATGACACTCTGACGGTGAACGAGCTGTTCTCGAAGCTTAAGTCGGCTGAGGTGGATAGGGGCATGACAACCAAGCTCGAGGGTCTAACTGACTCTCATAGTCTTGCCCTCGTCGGTGGTTCGAAAGGAAAGGTTAACACTAACCCATCCACCAAGATGTTCTCTTTGTCCTCTTTGATGTCTATGCCAGATGAGGAGTTCGACGTGCTTGGAGAGGACAAGCTGGCGTTGCTGACGAGGAGATTCGAGAGGTTGCACGAGAACCGGGTGAACATGAGGAGGAACACGAGGACATGCTTCCAGTGCGGCAAGTCGGGACACTTTGTCTCCGACTGCCCAGAGAAGGTCGAGAACAAGGATGGCTACAAGCACAAGTCAAGAACGGATGGCAAGTACCGGTCGAGGCGCGACCACAAGAGCAAGCACAAGAAAAAGCACAAGGACGAGCGAAGACCGAGGAAAAAGGAGAGCCGAGGCAAGTCCCGAGCGATGGTTGGAGCGAGCGACGTCGATTCCAGTTCCGCGTACTCCACTTCGAGCTCAAGGAGCAGTGAAGATGAAGGTGATTGTCGCAAGAGCAGGAAGTCATCCAAGAACCTGAGCGGGCTGAGTTGCTACGCTGGAGATGGCTTCTGCACCATGGCGCTGAGCTCCGGCAGCAAGAAGAGCACACAGAGCGACTCGGACTCTGATTCCGACGACGAGGTGCGTGATGAACTCCCCTTCTTGCGTCAGGAGAATGAACGGCTTGGCTTGTTGCTTGATAATCGTGATGACATGCTTAGAGAGGCTAATAAAATGAGGAACGAGCTTAGAGCTTCACTCAAGGATGCTAGGATTAGAGTGCCTGAGCTAGAAACACAAAATTTGGATGCTAAGATGGAAATTGATTCTCTGAAAGCTTCACCTGTTGTTTCTGATGATGTTGAATGTGATAATTGCTATATTTTCCTTGCTGATCTTGCTTTGTTTAAGGAAAAGCATGCATCCAAGTGTGAGGAACTAGATGTGCTTAGGGTTGAAGTGGCTGAGCTTAAGTCTAGATCTTCTTTGCTAGGTGCTTGTACTTCTTGCCCTGTCTTGCATGCTAAAATTGATGAGATGCATGGTTACACCGTTTCTCTTGAGGCAAAGTTGAAAGAACCAATTCCTACATCTTGCTCTACCTATCAATTGCATGCTTTGAAGAATTTGGAACTTGCACATTATGTTGATCGTTTGTAGGATGAGAATGATGAGTTGAGAAAGTTGATGGGTTGGTTGTCTGGTCATGAGCCTCAGCTGAGGATAATGATTGAGACATTCAAGAGGCAGGATGGTGAGGGACTTGGGGCAAACAAGGTTGGTGAGGGAAGTGGAGAGAATATCCCAGAGCCACCAAAAACCCACCACAAAAATGATTTCCCTCCTAAACCTAACCATCTTAGGAACCGACTAGACACAACCCCAGCTCCACTCGTGTTTCCTCCACAAACAAATGATTTCCAAAAGCCTATCAAGTTTGTGAGTACTTTCGAGAAAGTGCTCTTTCAGAAAGAAAGTGAGAAGGCTAGCGAGGAGGAACCGATTGAGAAGTCGAGTGGAGAGAAACCAAGTGAACAGCCCCAACCTAAGCCTAAACCCAAGCATGTGAGGTTTCATTTGTGGCTATTGTGGGAGAAATGGCCATAAGGATGAGTTTTGCTTCAAGAGGAAGCGAGAGGAGAGAATGGTGAAGGAGTGGGCTAACAAGGACAAGTACCACCCCTCCAGTGGTGTACTTGAGCCTCGTGTGCAAATGCTCAGAGCTAACGCGAGTGTGAGAACAGTTCCGGCTTGGGGAGAGCGAAAGGCCGCAGGAAGTGCTGCTGGAAGTGTGAAACCGGTCAGACCGGTTTTGAAACAGGTCAGGCCGTCTTGGGGTCTGTAGGGTGGCAAGTTTGGTTTTCGTGCTCGTGAGGAGTCTTGGCTTGTCTCAGGTGGTCATGGTTCAGGTGTTTGGTCTGGAGAGTCAGCAGGTGGTCAGTTTTCTAGGCATTCTCCCTCTCGTGTTCAATTTGGGAATGGGAGGACTCGTAGCTTTGAGATGGAGAGAAGAGACGATCCATGGTTCTCCTTTCGTGGTTTTGGTCCTCCTCCAGGAAGAGAGGGTTGGTTTCCTCGAAGTGGTTACCGGGGTTGTGTTCGTGGAGGTATCTTTGGTAGGAAAGATGGTTTGGTTTGTGCTAACCCCACTTTCGAGCAAATGGCTCGGAACTAGTTTTACTCTTTTGGTACTAACCCCAGTGCTGAGTCGTTTGTTTGCTCACGTGCTCGTTTTTTAATTTCAGGTGGGAGACTTGAAGAATATTTGGTTGATTGACTTCGGTTGCTCAAGGCATATGACCGGAGACAAGGGGTGGTTCTCAAATCTCGTCCCGGTGGTGGCGAAGAGGTACATCACTTTTGGAGACAATGGGCATGGGCGTGTGCTTTCAGAAGGTGAGATTAAGGTGTGTGACAAGATCACTCTCAAGCGTGTTGCTCTCGTTCAATCGCTTGGATACAATTTGCTTTCTGTGTCCCATCTGTTGGATGAGGGTTTTGAGGTGTTGTTTCGGCCTGGTGGTTCTCAGATTTTGGATTCTCGAGGGGACCTTGTCTGTATGGTCGTTCCCGAGGGTCAGGTGTTTCGAGCTGATTTTTCTCAGTCTTCTGGTGTTGAGTGTTGTTTCTTGGCTGGTTCTTCGAGTGAGTTGTGGAAGTGGCATAGGAAGTTGGGTCACTTGAGCTTTGACCTTTTGTCTCGCTTGAGTAAACTCAATTTGGTCCGAGGATTGCCACGGTTGAGGCTTGAGAAAGAGTTGGTTTGTGCGTCGTGTAGGCATGCCAAGATGGTAGCCTCTTCTCACCTGCCTCTCACCGATGTGATGACTGAGCGTCCATGCGAGCTGCTCCATATGGACCTTGTTGGCCCAGCTCGTGTGCAATCTGCGGGTGGGAAGTGGTATGTGTCGGTGTTTTAGACCGGCAACCTACTAAGGGGAGTACCCGAAGTAGATGAATGTGGCCTCGTCGAGATCGGTAACTCGAAGGAAGAGACACGTGGCACACAATTTAGACAGGTTCGGGCCGCGAGATGCGTAATACCCTACGTCCTGTATGCTGCGTAGCTCTGGATTGATTGGGCACGATTACAAGATGATGTAATAGTGCGCCGTGAGTTGTATGAGATGCTAGAGAACGGCCCCTGCCTCGCCTTATATAGTCCGGGAGGCAGGGTTACAAGTCGGAGTAGGGAAAGAGTACTAGTCAGGTACATCTAGGAATCTTCCATACAGCGCAGGACATGTACAACTTCCTAACCGAGTACTTCTCCTCCGTAGTCCTTGTGCTCCACGTCATCAGGCACCGTGTAGCGCAAGCCGGGTAGTCCCAGGGGCCCACTGAGTAGTCGGTACTGGTACCCACCGAGGTAGTGGGCCCAGGGAGGTCCATACGACAAGCCCCCGAGTACTTTGTAGTCGAGAAGGATAGCTTCAAGTAATCTTGACGGCCTTAACGAGTAGTCCCCAAGCGTCCCCGAGTACTACAAGTCAAAAGTCCTCAAGAGTAGTCGAAGCATTCCGAGGCTGGAATGTACTCCAGCTGATGTTTGAGCAATCTTGAAGTCTTCTCGAGTAGTCCCGAGCGTCCTCGAGTGCTGCCTTCGAAAGTCTTCAAAAAATGCCCGTCTTGTCTTGAAGCCGAAGCTGATATGGAAGTGCGATCGCAAAATCGCACTCCATATGGAGTAGCCCCCGAGCCTTAGGTTGAGCCGCGGCGCTCCGGGCTGAGGGTCCATCTGAAGTCTTGGCAAGAAAATCCCGAAAAATCCGGAGAGGAAAAACCGAAGGACACGTGGCACGGAGCCCCCGAGCCTTGAGTCGAGCACTTCCTCTTGAATTGAAGGGTCATCTTGAAGAATGTGTCCTGAGATGCTCCTGAGTCTTGTCGCTTCCCAGGTAATCGAGTAGAAGTAGCCGAGCCCCCGAGGTGAGGCGCGTCGACTAGTAGAATGCGAAGGGTCACGCGCGGCCGCTGAGTCAGCCGAGCGCGGACTTATCGATCTGGCCGTTGGAGGGCCGGTTTTGACTTATAAATAGAAGCCAAGACCCTTAGGGTTTTTCACCCATCTGTGTTGTAGTCATTTTCGAATCGATCTGAGGTAGATCCACTTCCAGCGCACACCGCAGCCACTGTAGATCCAAGTGCACCGCCACCCAAAGCTTCCAGAGTAGCCCCCGAGCAGATGCGCGTGAAGACGCCCTGTACTTGGAGAATGAAGCCTTCACCGTCCAAGTCTGCGAAGGTCGCCGGGAAGAAGAGGGGCCGCGAAGAGGCCGCCGCGGCTGCCACTGGAGCAGCGCCGCCGATGTCTCCACCGCGAGCAGATCCAAGCCGCGAGTGGAAAAAATCAAAGGTGAAGACCGAAGATCTGTTGGCCCTTCTGAACAGCGGATTTATCCGGGAAAAGAAGGTGGATATGTGGAGGGCAGCCGCCGGAGATCCGTATCCAATGGAGAAAGCCGAAGATGAGATCCCGATGTTTGCTCGTTTCGTGGAGCGCGGACTCACGCTTCCAGCTAGTGATTTCTTCAAGGGCCTCCTCGGGTACTACGGAGTTGAGTACCTCAATCTGAACCCTAACGGCATTTTCCATACCGCGGTCTTCGTCCATTTTTGTGAAGCATTCCTTGGGATCAAGCCGCACTGGATCCTCTTCCGGAAATTTTTCCGGGTGAAGCTGCAATCGAGCGCCAGCAATCCACGAGTAGGCGGAGGGGCCAGCATCCAGATGAGAGAAGACGCCGCTGAGCAGTACCTGGCGTACAAGCTCATTGACTCCAACGCCGATTGGAAGGCGAGGTGGTTCTACATCACGAACCACCACCCCGGCCCGCCGAAGCCGAGTGGGAGGCGGCCCGAGCACCGCGGCCCGGTGGAACACGGAGCCCACAATGCAGGAGGGAATCCAGCTCCCCGAGCTACTGGCACGCATCAAGGTGCTCAGAGAAGCTGGACTGAGGGCCGAGCACGTGGCCTTCAGTTTCATGAAGCGGAGGGTGCAGCCACTGATGGCCCCCGACACCTTGGGCTTCGAGTACACCGGCGACGACGACACGTCGCGGATGCCCGGAGGCGAGATAGACGATGACGACATCATCGAGAGGCTGACGCGGATCTTCAAGGACATGCCGCCGTACACGGCGTGCCCCGTCTAGGTGTACTCCGCCGCGCGCCCGCCAAAAGAGGTAAGTAGTCGTACCCCTTAGTCGAGTAGTCCTTGCTTGTTAGTAGTCGCGCTGATGTCTTGTGCCTTGCAGGATGACTTGAAAATGTTCGTCTCTGAGCCGCAGCCACCCCCTTAGGGGGTCGAGATCCCAAAGGAAGGGAAAGCCAAAGCCAAGGAGCGGCGAGAAGTCGGCGAAGGCAATGACACCGTCATCGTGGAGGACAACTCCGACGATGACGACGATGATGACGACGAGGAGACGTTGCAGGACCGCTTTCAGCTGCGGTCGAGGTTTAGCCGTCCAGGCTTGCCTCATGTACCTCTTGTGCAAGACCCGCCAGCTAGCCTAGAGGCTAGTCTGGCTGCGCCGCCACGGAAGCCGCGCAACCCCGCCCGTAAGCGGGTGGCGAAGAAGCTGAGGGTCTCAGAGACCACACCTCAAGAGGTAAGATGTCTTGACTAGTGTAGTCGAGTACTCGTCGTACGAGTACGCTTGCTGATGATTGATCTCCCTTGAATGCAGGAGGTGCCGCCGACGGAGCCCGTCGAGGAGGGCGACGACGTCGAGTGGGACACAGTGGGGGAGCCGGCTGGGAGTCGTAGCCCAGCCCCCACTGTTGAAGAACTCCTAGCGCAGTTGGAGCGCCAACCCCCTGCTCCTCAGGGGAGCACAGAGCCTGCGGTTGTTGCCGCTGAAGAAGTGATAGCCGCGGGAGCGCAAGAGAGCGCCGCACCGGCTACTGCTGCTGGAGGAGAAGCAACAGCCACAGAGGCACAAGAGGAGGCGCCCACCGAAGCTGGACTGGTGGATATTGCCAGCATCCTTGGAGCCCCGACCGTGACGATAGTCCGGTCGAGCCTGTAAGTACTTAGCCTTCCCGAGTAGTACTTGGTGTAGTAGTCGAACTTGAATGACAACCAGCTTTGTGTACTTCTGCAGAAAATCAACAGACTTGTCCTGAGAGGGAGAGGAGCCCTCCACGACGGTGGCGGAGGAAGAAGTCGCGCCGCCCGCCGAGGAGTCTACCCCAGCCCCTCAGGCGGAGTCAGGAGTGCCAGCCGCTGGAGCCGCGTTGCCCGAGGCCAGCGTGGTCGAGGGAGAGTACTCTATTGAGGCTGTAATCTCCCCATAGAGTAGTCGTAGTTGCTGATGGAGTTGATGTCCTCTTGCCAGGCGTCGAGGCCGAAGGGAGCGATATCCCTGCAGCGGTGCCTATGCAGAAGTCGACACCACAGGCACCGGAAGCTGCTGAAGGAGCCCCCGAGCCGATGGAGGAGGTCGTCGAGGAAGCCGCCGCAGCGACCGGAGGAGAGGAGGCCACAGTGCCACCAGAAGTTGCTCTGGAGGTGGCTGTCCGCTCCCCGGAGATCTAGGATGCAGAGCCCATCCGCTCTGCGCCGATGACGGAAGCCCCCTCGAGTAGTCGTGGCGGGGTGGAGCTGCTTGCGGACGATCTAGTGGACCTGGCAACGGTAGCCAGGCAACTGGAAGCAGTCCGCCAGGCTGAGCAGTGGATGAAGGTAAGTAGCCTTAGCTTCTGAGTAGTCAATTCTCTGTTGTAGAGTACTTGTTGACGTTTGTTGTCTGTGCAGGACGTCGTGGAGAGGTCCCGCGAGAAGTCCAACATGTTGCAGGGCTTTGGTGACACAGTGCTCCGGGCTGAAGCATTGGAGGATCAACTTTTGAAGTCGCGGAAGCACGAGTCTGCCATGCAGGCCAACCTCGACGCCGCTTTTGCCAAGTATCACAATGACATCCAAGAGCTGTAGGCAAAGGGCGACGACTTGGTGCGGAAGAACAAGAGCCTCCGCAACAAGAACAAAGGTACGCTGCATGACTTGTTGGGTAGTTGTTGGAGGTCGAGAGGTAGTCTGACCCACTGCGCGTTGTTGTATCTCAGAACTTGAGGGCCAAGTGGAGCAGTTGAAGTCCTCGAAGACGAGTATGAAGAACCTCTTCTACCGGGAGCAGGAAGCCCGCCAGGTACTCGAGCTCGACTACAAAGAACTTGCCTTCGAGTGCGAGAAGCACATGGAGCTTCGGATTGCCTCTGACCGCGATCTCGTCAACTGCTACAAATCATTACAGAAGTTGAATGAAGATTGCGAGGTGTTGCGGGCCCAACTGAAGGAACTTGAAGAAGCCGCGCTGCCGATCGCAAGGCTCTTGGTGCCACACCCGGGCGGCCCCAAGATCGCTCCACTGGTGGATCGCCTCAGGGAAGCCCCAAGCCGGCTGGCGGCTTATGTGAAGCACATGGCGAGGTCGATCCCGAAGCAGGTCTTGGCCTTCATGAAGTCCTACTTCCCGAAGGCCCCAGTGGAAGTAGTCGGCGGCGGGGTGGCCGCCAACGCACCGATGAGCGACTCGGAGGCTGGCCGGAGCAGATGGCTCCCATCGCGGAGCAAGTAGCTGATAAGCTCAATCTCCAGTAGCCCTGTAATAGTTAGCTAGTAGCCAAAGTTGTACAAAAACAATTGTAATGAATTGCTTAAGTATTAATGAAAGAAAAATTCCAGCAATGAGTACTCGTAGTCTCGATCTCAGAGTGCAGAGCCCATCGTGGAGTGGATGCGAGTAGTTGTACACAGCGGTAGTGGTCCCGTTGAAGGGAGTAGACAGTAAAGAAGTTGATGAACGATCAAACTTTATTACTGAAGGAGTACACCTGGATGGCCAGGGCCGTAGTTACAGAGTAGTCGCCTGGACCCGGAGGCCGCTTACAACTGAGTAGTGCTAGGGCGGGTAGCCGCTTACAGCAGTAGATCCATAAGTAGCCGTGTAGGCTGGATCTTGGAGTACATGGTCTCTTAATAGACCGCTGCTAGAGTCCTTGACGCTCGTCGTAGCCCAGGATCCGTAGGTAGCCGCGCGGGCTGGATCCTGGAGAGGAGTAGTCCGGAGACTGGAGCCAGGACCCGGAGGCCGCTTACGGCAGAGGGGTGTTGATGTAGTCGTGTAGACTTGAACCCCGGAGTAGTCGTGTAGACTAGGCGTAGAATCGATAGAGTTGGTCGACGTTCCACGAGTTGTTTATGTCTTCACCTTCAAGTGTCTGGAGGCGGTAGGACCCCGGCCCAGTCACCTTTGCCACGGTGAAGGGACCTTCCCAGGGGGAGCTGAGCTTGTGTAGTCCCTTCCGTGTTCTGGATGCGACGGAGGACGAGATCACCAACGTTGAAAGAGCGTTCCTTGACATTGCGATCGTGGTAGCGTCGGATACCCTCTAGGTATCTTGCTGATTGGACGAGGGCAGCGCAACGAGCTTCTTCGAGGCTGTCGATGTCAACTCGTCTGCTGTCTTCAGAGACACCTTCGTCGTAGTGCTCCACTGCTGGCGAGTTACATATGACGTCGGCAGGGAGGATTGCTTCGGAGCTGTAGACCAGGAAGTAAGGGGATTGCCCCGTTGGCTTGGATGGCTGAGTCCGTAGCCCCCGCAGTGCGTTGGGTAGTTCCTTGATCCACTTGCCCCCTTTGGAGTTAGCAGCGTCGTGTAGCCGCTTCTTGAGAGCATCGAGCACCATCCCATTGGTGCGCTCGACTTGTCCGTTGGCCCGAGGATGGGCAACTGAGACGTATCAGACGTCGATCCCGCTGTTCTCGCAGTACTCCCAGAACTGGTGGTTGTTGAAGTTGGAGCCCAAATCTGTGATGATGCGGTGGGGTAGTCCGTAGCGATGTACGAGTTCATCTAGGAAGTCGAGTACTCTGTCAGCCTTGGGGCATGTGACCGGCTTGACCTCGATCCACTTAGTGAACTTGTCGATGGCCACCAATACTCTGTTGAAACCACCTGGCGCAGTTGGCAGTGGCCCAATCATGTCGAGCCCCCAGCAGGCAAAGGGCCAGGTTGGCGGTATGGTGACTAGCTTGTAGGCTGTGACATGTTGCTGCTTGGCGAAGTACTGGCATCTCTGGCACCTTCTGACGAGTTCTTCGGCATCGCCCAGAGCTGTGGGCCAGTAGAAAGCTCGCCGGAAGGCCTTGCTGACCAGCGTGCGTGAGGACGCGTGGTTGCCGCAAACGCCCTTGTGGATCTCCTCCAAGATGTCCTTGCCTTCTTCCCGAGGGACACACTTCATGAGGACTCCAGAAGATGTGCCCCGCTTGTAAAGCTTGTCTCCGACATGGACGTAGGACTTGGCACGGCGAATGAGCTGCTCGGCCGAGTTCTTGTCGGAGGGAACCTTCTGCTCGCTGAGGTAGTCGATGAAGGGTTGCCTCCAGTCCACGTCGATCATCATGACCTCCTGTCCAGCTAGTGAGTGAGCTGGGACAGTGGTCGGTGGCGCTGGCTCCGGAATGGATGGTGCGTGAAGCTCGTGAAAGAAGACACCCGCTGGTACTTGAGCGCGGGTAGATCTGAGCTTCGAGAGAACGTCCGCTGCGACGTTGTTGTCGCGGACGATGTGATGGAACTCGAGACCGTAGAACTTGTTCTCGAGCTTGTGGACTTCTAGTCAGTAGGCGTCCATGTTCTCCTTGTTGCGGTCCCAGGACTTGTTGACTTGGTTGATGACCACTGCGGAGTAGCCGTAGACTAGTAGCCGCTTGATGCCCAGTGAAGCCGCGAGGCGGAGCCCGTGTAAGAGAGTTTCGTACTCGGCTTCGTTGTTTGAGACCTTCCAGAAGATCTGTAGGACGTACTTGAGTTGTTGGCCCGTTGGAGAGATCAGGAGTACCCCTGCACCTGCGCCCTCGAGGTTGAGTGAGCCGTCGAAGTACATCACCCAATGCTCTGGTCGCATGGTGGGAGTAGGCAGCTGGTTCTCCCGCCACTCCGCCATGAAGTCGACTAGTGCCTGCGACTTGATGGCTGTGCGTGGCTTGAAGTTGATGGTGAGGGCGCCGAGCTCGGCCCGCGGTTGGAGATTCTTCCGGTAGCGTCTTGGTTCCGCGAGATGTCGCCGAGCGGGTAGTCGGTAATGACGGAGATCGAGTACCGCCGGAAGTAGTGTCGTAGCTTCCGCGAGGTGATGAGTACGGCGTACAGGAGCTTCCGCACGGGCGATAGCGTGCCTTGGACTCGATAGGACCTCGGCCCGACGAAGTAGACCGGGCGCCGGCCCGGGTAGGCGTGGCCGTCCTCCCCGCCGCTCGACGACGATGGCGATCGACCACGTGAGTAGTCGCGGCGAGGTAGAGCGATGGGCGCTCGCCCTTCCGAGGAGCCGTGAGGATCGGCGGCTTCGATAGGAAATCCTTGAGCTGGGCAAGGGCTTGATCCGCCTCTGGAGTCCACACGAACTTCTCTTGATGCTTGAGTAGTTTGAAGAAGGGGAGCCCCCGTTCTCCGAGCCTCGAGATAAATCTGTTCAGTGCCGCCATGCACCCGGTCAGCTTCTGGACATCTTTGATGCTCGTGGGTGCTTTCATGCTGGTGATGGCGGAGATCTTCTCGGGGTTGGCTTCGATGCCGCGTTGGTTGATGATGAAGCCGAGTAGTTTGCCCGAAGGTACGCCGAAAACGCACTTGCTCGGGTTGAGCTTCCAGCGGTACTCACGTAGTGATGCGAAAGTCTCTTCAAGGTCGTTGATGAGGGTACTGGAGTTTCTGGTCTTGATGACCACATCATCCACGTAGGCTTCGACGTTCTTGTTGAGTTGCCTCTTGAAGCAAGCCTGGATAGCTCGTTGGTAGGTGGCGCCGGCGTTCTTCAACCCGAAGGACATGGTCGTGTAGCAGTACGCGCCAAACGGGGTGATGAACGCGGTCTTCTCCTGGTCTTCTTCCTTGATCGCGATCTGGTGGTACCCGGAGTAGCAGTCGAGGAAGCAGAGCAGGTCGCAGCCCGCCGTGGAGTCGATGACTTGATCAATCCACGGCAACCCGAAGGGGTCCTTGGGGCAGTGTTTGTTGAGGTCGGTGTAGTCGACGCACATCCTCCACTTGTTCGAGTTCTTCTTGCGGACGAGGACGGGGTTGGCGAGCCACTCAGGATGGAAGACTTCTCTGATGAAGCCGGCCGCGAGTAGTTTGACGAGTTCCTTCTTGATGGCATCCCGTCTGTCGTCGGCAAAGCGTCGGAGGTGTTGTCGCTTGGCGGTGGCCTTAGGATCAACGTTGAGGCAGTGCTCAATCAGCTCCACGGGCACTCCCGGCATGTCCATCGGTTTCCACGCGAAGATGTCGCGGTTAGCCCGAAGGAAGGCCGATGAGCGCGTCTTCCTATTTGGGGTCGAGGCCGGCCCCGATGGTGGTGGTCTTCTTCGGGGTCGCTCGTTCCGAGGTCGATCGTCTTGACGAGTACCTCCTCGGGTGGGCGAAGCTTGTTGGCGGCCGTCGGACTTCTGCGGGATGTCGAGTTCACTTGTAGCAAGCTTCTTCGACGCAGCGTAGACCTCCATCATCGCGTTGGGTACTTGATTTGTAGAAGCGATCTCCACGGCTTCTGTGTCACAGTCGTGAGAGATCTTCAAGTCCCCTTGAAGAGAGAGTACACCGGCTGGGCTTGGCATCTTGAGTACCAAGTAGGTGTAGTGGGGCACCGCCATGAACTTGGCGATGGCCGGTCTGCCGAGGATGGCGTGGTAGGAAGTCTCGAAGTCCGCGACCTCGAGCTTGATGTACTCGGTACGGTAGTTGTCCCGAGATTCCCCGAAGGTAACTGGCAGGACCACTGAGCCCAGTGGAATAGCCGCGTTGCCGGGGACGATGCCGTAGAAGGGCGTATTGCTCTTGGTGAGCATGTGGGTGATGTCGAGCTTCATCTTCTTCAAGATCTTGGTGAAAAGGACATTTAGCCCGCTTCCACCATCGATAAGCACCTTGTTGAGTTTGGAGCCCGCGACCACCGGCTTCAGGACGAGGGGGAACCATCCTAGTTCAGAGAAGCTGGTCCATTGATCCGCGCGGGAGAAGGTGATGGGTACCTCCGACCACCTGAGAGGGGTCGGGACCGCTGGCTCAATGGACATGACTTCACGACGGGTAGCCTTCTGCTCCCGCCTGCTGGGCAGTCCGCCGAAGAGGACGTTGACGGTCTTGTCAGGCTCCTGGAAGTCGTTGTTGTCACCGTCCTTCTTCTTGCCCTTTTTGTCGTGAGGGTGCGGTGGCTCCGGCGTATCCTTGAGTGCGTGCCTGAGTTGGTAGCACTGCTCGGTGGTGTGGTTGCCGTTTGGATGCCACGGGCACCTCTCCTTCAGGAGGTCCTTGAAGCCGCCGGAGTTCTTCTTCGAGTTCTCCTTCGCAGGGCGCTGGATAGCCGCGACAGTGTTGTCTGGCTTGCGCTTGCGGTTGGGACCCGAGTAGTAGTTGTTGTTGTTGTTGCGACCACCTTGGTTCACGTTGTTGCAGCTGCCGCCGCCCTGGTTCTGCTTGCTCTTGCCACGAATGGCGTTGTACTTGGCGTTGGCCTTGTCTTCTTCATCCGCCCAGGACATGATCATGTCCTTGAGGTGGGGGATGGACCTGGGGCGGCGACGACCGAAGTCTTCGAAGGTGTGACTGTGGTAGAGACCGTCTTGGAAGAGGTCGATGACCTCCTTGTCGGTGACGTCGACGACGGTAGCGCGCTTGTCGAAGAAACAGTGCATGTACTTGCGGAGGGTCTCGCCTTGTTCCTACTTGACCATGGCCAGGTCCATGCGAGTACCCGATCGGCCCATGGCGCCCGCGAAGTTCTTCCGGTGAACCGCTCCTTCGGTGGTCCCACTTGTCGATCGAGTGCTTGTCCAGCGACTCGAGCCATGTGAGTGGAGCGTGGTCCAGGCAGAAGGGGAAGTAGAGGCACTTGGTGTCGTTGTTGCCGCCAGCGTTCTCGATGGAGAGGGCGTAGCACCTGAGCCACTGGATGGGGTCCTGCTTCGCATCTTACTTGGTGATCCCCAAAGGCTTGAACTTGTCGGGGAGGAGCAAGTTGCGAAGTCGAGGTGAGAAGGCGGGGAAGCCGTCGCCGTCGCCTGCGGTGGTCGACTTCTTCCGCCGCAGCTCCTCAATCTTCCGGCGGGCGTCGTAGCCGCCTTGTGAGGCGCCAGAGGCGTGGCTATTCGCGTGGCTGTTGGGGAATTCAGGAAAACTCGTCACCCTCGAAACGTTGAGTTTAACAAAGTTCTCGAAGCATGTTTTTCAGGAGCAGGGAATTCACGATTCTCGGAAGCCTGGAACCTGTGAAGCCTCGAATTCGCGAATGTGCAAAGTTCGGGAATCTTGATTCGGTGAAGAAGTGGAGTCACGAACATGCGGAAGCCCGGAATCTCGAACTGTCGATGGCCTGAACTTTGGAGAACGGCCAATTCGGGAATCTGTCGAGGGCTGAGTTCGGGAGTCAGGCGCGTGGGCATGCGCGAACCAGCGGAGAAGCGAAGGCCAATTCGGGAAACTGCTGAAGACCCTGTTCGGGAGTTTCCCGCGAAGACATTCACGAACCAGGAGAGAAGCAAAGTCAAAGTTGTTGTCCCAAAAAGTTCGGGTTTAAAGTGTGAACTAGTGGCAGATTTGTAAATATGTTAGATGAAAAAGACAATCCTGTATGCGTTCACACTAGGAATATTCTCTGAGGCTAAGGGTGTTATCGGTATGTAAAAGTCCCTTCGTCTCCCTATAAAAGGGGGCGCAAGGGCACGTGTAAACGGATTCAGACTTTTTGGAACTTGTGCTACTTGCAGAGGGAATCGCAGTCTCTTTGCACTCTCACTTTGTACTTGAACGTGTTAAGAACTCTCTCTCGTGTCTGGGTAGTCATCCGAATTTTTCGGGTAACCCCCCAATAGTGGCCTCGGCCGCCGCGACTGCCGCCGCCGCCGCCTCTCCTGTTGGCTCCATGGTTGGAGCTTTCGCTGTCGCTGCCGCCGCCGTCGGGGTCGTGGCCACCGCCGCTGGCCGGAGCGTGGTGGGGGACGACCTCGCGGTTGCTGTTGTCACGCTGTGGAGGTCCGCCGGCGTTGGAGCGATGACGGTTCGGCTCGGCTGGGAGGTCAGCTCGAGTACGGTTGGGACCGTTGTAGGCGCTGCAACTTGTGGCTTCGTTGTCGCGGTGCCTAGCTAGAGGAGGTTGGTTGACTCTGTTGTCGACCCACATGAAGTAGGCGTCTTCAGCGAGCTTGGCGATGACCTCTCCAGCGCGTATGCCCTGAGCCTGGTGTGCGATCGCTGTGATCGACATGAGGCATTGCTCAGGGGTAGTGTGTACTCTGCTCTCGACCGCCTCGAGAGCTTCCGCAAGATTGCGGACGGGGAAGTTGTCGCGGAGGCGTCGGCGACGTTCGCTGCGCTTCCGGTTACGCTCACGTCGAGCGTCTCTGTCTGCAGGGTTCTCGTTTGGTGGAGCATCAGCAGAGAGCTCGTCGGAGGAGATGTCTTCCAGGTATCTGTCTTGGGCCGTCCCTGAAGGCCCTGGGGCGTCGCCAGCGGCCATGAAGACTTGGCGATCGGGGGTGCCAAGGCTGGACTCAGAAGGTGCAACCTCCGTTGGTGTGCTCGAGTCAGCCCGGGCTAGCGGTGTTCCCTCCTGGAATGGTAGCGAGTCGATGTAGGCGACGTAGCGTGAGTCTCCGCTTATCAAGTCAGCAGGCTTGCGGTCTGGCCAGTAGACAAATCTCCCGGCCAGTGTGGATGTTATAACCAGCCCAGAGGCCGGCCCTAACAAGGGAAGCTCAGTGCAGTTGCCCTCGGACTCGGGCTCCTCAGGGTCCGACCCGAAGTCGAACTCGTAATCGGGGTTCGAGTAGAACTCGAATAGAGGGTTGGAGTCCGAAGCGTGGCCGGGGGCGGTGTTGGAGTCCGAGTTGTACTCGGGTACGGGCTCCTTGCCGGCCCGGCGCGAAGAGGGAACCCCCGTGCGGGCCCGGCTGAGGATGCGGGGGCCACGTGCGGAGTGCTCACGAGGTGAGGGGACCGCCTGCGATGGCTGAGCAGCCGGCTCGCATGCGATGGCCCATGGAGATGCCGAGTTCGAGTTGGAAGCGGGGTCGAGCTCGAAGTCAGCGTGGCGGTTGAAGAGCGACATTTCGCCGAACTTGCCGGCGAGTTCGCCTGTGACAACTTCAGGAAGCGTCATGAAGCCGGTCTTCGGGTTGGGCGGCATTGTTAGGCGGCGCTGGAAGGAGCCCGCGCCGTCAGCAGTGCAGACCCAGGCGCCGAACACGAAGGTGTCGCCGCGGTTGAAGGTGACGGTTGGCTTGAAGTAGACGGGAGCCGTCGAGTTCGCCATGTGATCTCGGGCGAGAGCCCCTACTTGGCGCACCAGCTGTCGGTGTTTTAGACCGGCAACCTACTAAGGGGAGTACACGAAGTAGATGAATGTGGCCTAGCCGAGATCGGTAACTCGAAGGAAGAGACACGTGGCACACAATTTAGACAGGTTCGGGCCGCGAGATGCGTAATACCCTACGTCCTGTATGCTGCGTAGCTCTGGATTGATTGGGCACGATTACAAGATGATGTAATATTGCTCCGTGAGTTGTATGAGATGCTAGAGAACGGCCCCTGCCTCGCCTTATATAGTTCGGGAGGCAGGGTTACAAGTCGGAGTAGGGAAAGAGTACTAGTCGGGTACATCTAGGAATCTTCCATACAGCGCAGGACATGTACAGCTTCCTAACCGAGTACTTCTCCTCCGTAGTCCTTGTGCTCCACGCCATCAGGCACCGTGTAGCGCAAGCCGGGTAGTCCCAGGGGCCCACCGAGTAGTCGGTCCTGGTACCCACCAAGGTAGTGGGCCTAGGGAGGTCCATACGACAGTATGTCCTTGTTGTGGTGGACGACTACTCTCGGTATGCGTGGGTGTTCTTTCTCGAGGATAAGGGGGAGATGTTTGGTTTTGTTCGAGATCTTGTCTTGAGGTTGAGGAATGAGAGGCACGGAGATGCCATACGAGCAATTCGCAGTGACAATGGCTCAGAATTCAGAAACTCTCGTTTTGAAACCTTTTGCCATGACTTGGGTCTTGAACACCAGTTTTCAAGTCCGTATACGCCTCCCCAGAATGGTGTTGTGTAAAGGAAGAACAGAACCTTGTGTCAGATGTCTCGTGCGATGCTTGATGAGCATAGGACTCCGAGAAGGTTCTGGGCTGAGGCGGTGAATACCGTGTGCTGTGTCAAACAGGATCTACCTCAGAGCGCATAAGAAGAAAACATGCTACAAGTTGATGCACGATCGCACACCCAAGGTGAGTCACTTCCATGTCTTTGGATGCAAGTGCTTTATTCTGAAAAAAGGGAAGAAGTTGGATAAGTTGAGGCTAGGTCGGTCGATGGTATTTTCTTTGGTTATGCATCTCATTCTAGAGCATATCGTGTGCTCAATCTTGAAACTAACCAAATCATGGAGACTTGCGAGGTAACCTTCGACGAGACACAGCCACGTAGTTAGCTTGTCTTTGAGTGTGCAGGTGATGATGAGCTTGGTGAGGAGATCTTTTAGGACGAGGAGCATGAACTTGGAGATGATGAAGAAGGTGGTGTAGTGCCCACGGCTGAACATGTACCTACTACTTCGACTACAGTGCTGGACGGCCCCTCTCCTACACCTACGACGACAAATCAAGATCGAGGAGAAGCTACAGTTGAGGGGGGGTAGCATCAAGGCGAGAACCTCCTCGGCGAGTACAAGTGGATCACCCAGCTTCAAGGATCATCGGCGATATGAATGAATGTACTACGCGGTCGAGGGTTCGAAACAATTCTCATTTCGCTCATGCTGCATTTGTTGCTACTTTCGAGCCCAAAGACATTGGACACGCACTATCTGATCATAATTGGGTTAATTCAATGCATGAGGAGTTAGAGAACTTTGAGAGGAATCAGGTTTGGGAATTGGTTGACCCTCCCCCAGGGTGTAAGCCGACTGGTACAAAGTGGGTGTGGAAGAACAAAGAGGGTGAGATAGGTGAAGTGGTGAGGAACAAGTCAAGGCTTGTTGCTCAGGGGTTCAATCAGAAGGAGGGGATCGACTACGAGGAGACCTTTGCTCCTGTAGCCCGTTTGGAGGCGATAAGGATCCTTCTAGCCTTTTCCGTGGATAAAGGTTTCAAGTTGCACCAAATGGATGTGAAGAGTGCTTTCCTAAATGGTGTGCTGGAGGAAGAAGTGTATGTGAGGCAACCACCAGGGTTTGAGAGTGAGAAGTACCCCCACCGGGTGCACAAGTTGAGGAAGGCGCTGTATGGGTTGAAGCAGGCGCCTAGAGCTTGGTATGGTAGGTTGAGGGGGGTTCTTGTTTGAGAGAGGTTTTGAGATGGGGAAGGTCGATCAGACCTTGTTTCTACCGAGGGCGGGGGCGGAGATATCCTGATTGTGCAGCTGTACGTGGATGATATTGTCTTTGGTGGCTCGTCTAACTCTCTTGTTGCAATGTTTGCAGAGGATATGAGCAGGGAATTAGAGATGAGCATGATGGGCGAGTTGCAGTTCTTCCTCAGGCTACAAATCAAGCAATCAAAGGAAGGAACATTTGTGCACCAAGCTAAGTACACCAAGGACATTGTGCGGAAGTTCAAGATGGAGGACTCCAAGCCTATGACGACGCCGATGAGTACGACTACAGCTCTTGATGCGGATGAGGAAGGTGAACACGTGGACCAGAAGGAGTACCGAAGCATGATCGGGTCACTCCTCTACTTGACGGCGACGAGGTCTGACATCCAATTCTCGGTATGTCTGTGCACTCGTTTTCAAGCGTCTCCGGGGACTTCACATCGGCAAGCGGTGAAGCGAATTTTCAGGTACTTGCATCACACTCTCGACTTCGGCCTTTGGTACTCCGCGTCCTCTTCTTTGGCTCTTCATGGTTTTTCAAATGCGGATTATGCCGGGTGTCGGTTGGATAGGAAGTCCACTTCTGGGACTTGCCAGTTTTTGGGATCTTCTTTGGTGTCTTGGTCTTCCCGCAAACAGTCGAGTGTTGCTCAATCCACTACCGAGGCAGAGTACGTTGCCGCTGCTAGTTGTTGCTCTCAGCTCCTTTGGATCACATACACCATGAGTGACTTTGGTGAGGAGTATACCCTTTTCCCACTTCAATGTGATAGCACCAGTGCCATAAGCGTTGCAAAGAACCCAGTGCTCCACTCCAAAACCAAGCACATAGAAGTGAGGTATCATTTTCTGAGAGACAATGTTGAGAAAGGAAAGATAGCTTTGATCCATGTACCCACACATGACCAACTAGCCGATATTTTCACCAAGCCCCTAAATCAAGCAACTTTCACTCGTTTGCGGGGGCGAGCTTGGTGTGTGTTTGATTTCTTGAGTTGGTGTGTGGGAGCTCCTTTATAGCATATGTATAGCTTTCCTTTGTGCATTTCTTGCATTTGGCATGGCATATGTAACATGATGTATAGGCATCCTTGTATCTTAGATTGCATGCATTTTGTATCATATGAATTTTGTATTAAAAGCTTCTCTCATATACATTGTTCACCATGATGTGCTAAATATGATCTTGTGAGCTAGTTTGGTATGCTATGGTTTGTTTGGCTTAGCTCTTGATGATCTTGACTTATACCCATGGTTGATGGCTATGCTTTTGAAAAATGTCACATATATGTTCTCTCATGTGTAAATACCTTTATATGATCTTGACATGTTTTAGTGGCTTGGTTATGCTTAATTTGTGGTTGGATATCTAGTTTATTGATCATATGGGGCTAAAGGCCCATTTGCCATCATGAATGTTTAGCCCTCTTGCTTTATCTTGTGGAGGGGCATAAGTTCCTTTTTGTCGCAAAGACATTTCATGTACCAAATATGAAACTGAAAATTAAATGTAAAATGATTGGAAAATGTGCTCTCATGTCATATGTGCTAAATTTAATTTGCTTTGGGTGCTAAACCGTTGCATGATGCCTACCAATGAGAAGTCTCATCCATAGAAGTAGGCACATGGCTCGGTGGCTTTGACATGACATGAGGTGCTTGTGGGTGTTTGTGATGGTCTTATGATTAGAATGGCTGTCCTAGCATGAAGTTTGTGTGGTTTTGCCATTTTGATATGTCTTGATCATGTTTAGGACTTTGCTCATGAGAGGCAAGTTTTTCGCAAAATTGCCCAAATCCATCTTAGCTTTGTCCAATGGTTGTGAAACTTGGTGATCATGTAGTTGAGATCTTATGATTAGAATGGTTGTCCTAGCATGAAGTTTGTGTGGCTTTGCAATTTTGCCATGTTTTTGCTCATGTCTAGGTCTTTGCCCATGAGAGGGTAACTTTTCGCAAAATTGCTCAACTCTATCTTAGCTTCGTCCAATGGTTCTGAAACTTGGTAGTCATGAAGTTGATGTCATTACGAAGCTGTAGAGTATCTAACTTGCTCATTTGGACATGTGTATCATCTTGTGATGAATTTTGTATACTTGAGAAGCTCTAGGTTGCATATTTTCAATTTTGATCCTTGATTCATGCATTGGCAACAAGGGGAGAAAGAAAGGTGGAGAAAAGTTGCATTGCATCCCTGGAACCTATCCCAAGAGTCAAGGGGGAGCTTGTGCATTTCTTTTGCATTTTTGGCTTTTGGGGGTGTGGTCTGCTATGTGAAATCGGCCTGACCGGTTTTGGGAACCGGTCTGACCGGTTTTGGCAACCGGCCTGACCGGTTTGTGCCCACAATTGGCACTTGTTCAGGGGGAGTTTGCATATGTGCAGGGGGAGCTCTTGTGTGCTTTGGTGGTTTGTGCATGGTTTTGTCTCGGATGTGTCGAGTCGTTGCCCTTGCCTAAGGGGTCCGAGACTTGTCTTCTTCAAGTGATCTTGCTCTTTGCCTTTTCTCGGCTTTCGATTGCTTGTTGGAGTTTCTTTTTGTTTGTTTCTTTTCTCTGTTACCAAATGTGTGTGTTGTCAATGCACTCATCAAGGGGGAGATTGAGGACCATGTGTGGTTCCAAGACCGGTGGATGGTCGCTTCCTGGTGTGATGAGTGATTGACAACGTTGTGTGGACTGATTCTTGGCTAAATATTGCAGGTGCAGGTTGCGGCTTGACTCGTGTTGGTGCAGGTGAAGAACAAGCGCGAAAGGTGTCGTATGGACCTCCCTGGGCCCACTACCTCGGTGGGTGCCAGGACCGACTACTCGGTGGGCCCCTGGGACTACCCGACTTGCGCTGCACGGCACCTGCTGGCGTGAAGCACAAGGACTACAGAGGAGAAGTACTCGGTTAGGAAGCTGTACATGTCCCACACTGTATAGAGGACTCCTAGACGTACTCGACTAGTACTCTCTCCCTGAACCGACTTGTAACCCTGCCTCCCGGACTATATAAGGCGAGGCAGGGACCCCTCTCTCCATCATTTCATCTCACGGCGTAAGATTGCATCATCTTGTAATCATACCCAATCAATGCAGAGCTACGCAGCATACAGGACGTAGGTTATTACGCACCTCGCGGCCCAAACCTGTCTAAATTGTGTGCCACGTGTCTCTTCCTTCGAGTTACCGATCTCGGCGAGGCCACATTCATCTACTTCGGGTACATTCATCCCTCCGCCATAAGCGACCTCCGGGTCCAGGCACCAGTCTCCGGACTACCCCTCTCCAGAATCCAGCCCATGCGGCTACCTACAGATCCTGGACTGCGACGAGCAACAAAGGACTCTAGCAGCGGTCTACTGAGAGACCATGTACTTCTAGATCCAGCCTATATGGCTACTTATGGATCTACTGCTGTAAGCGGCTTCACGCCCTAGCACTACTTAGCCGTAGGCGGCCTCTAGGTCCTGGCGACTACTCTGTAACTACGGCCCTGGCCATCCAGGTGTACTTCTTCAGTAATAAAGTTCGATTATTCATCAACTACTTTACTGTCTTCCTCCCTCAACGGGACTGCTGCTGAGTACGACTACTCGCGACAACTCCATGATGGGACTCCGCACTCAAAGATCGCGATAACGAGTGCTTGTCCATGGAAGTTTTGCTTCATTCATACTTAAACAATTTCATTACAATTGTTTTTGTACAACTACTGCTACAACCTAACTATTACAGGGCTACTGGAGATTAAGTTTCTCGGCGACTTGTTCTGCAATAGGCTCCATCTGCTCCAGCAGCTCCGCGTACTGCTCGTCGGTGCACTTGGCGGCTAGCCCGCCGGCGACTACATCTACGGGAGCCTTTGGGAAGTACGACTTCATGAAGGCCAGCACTTGGTTCGGGATCGACTTCACTAAATGCTTCACGTAGGTCGCCAGCCGGCTGGGGCTTCCTTCAACCGGTCCACCAGCGGCGCTATCTTGGGACCACCAGGATGAGGCACCAGCAGCCTCGCGATGGGGAGCGCGGCTTCTTCAAGTTCCTTGAGCTGGGCCTGCAGCTTCTCGCAATCCTCGATCAGCTTCTGCAAGGATTTGTAGCAGTTGACGAGGTCACGGTCTGATGCAATACGGAGCTCCATGTGCTTGTCGCACTCGTAAGCAAGCTCCTTATAATCGTACTCCGATGCACAGCGGGCCTCCCCGCTCCCGGTAGAAGAGGTTCTTCGGATCGGTTTTCGAAGCCTTCGGTCGATCTACGAGTCTCAAGCTCGCAATCAACAAGGCACGGCGGGTCAGACTACCTCTCGACCTCCAATAAGTACTCAACAAGACAATGGTGTACCTTTGTTCTTGTTGCGGAGAGACTTGTTCTTCCGCACCAGGTCGTCGCTCTTCGCCTGCATCTCTTGGACGTCATTGTGGTACTTGGCGAAGGCGGTGTCCAGCTTTGACTGCATGGCAGCAGCGTGCTTCCGGGACTTCACGAGTTGCTCCTCCAATGTCTCGGCCCGAAGCGCCGCATCGCCATACCCTTGAAGCATCTCTGACTTCTGGCGGGACCTCTCAGCGACGTCCTGCACAGACAACACACATCAAATGGGTACTCAACGCTAAAGGATTGACTACTCAAGGGTTATGACTACTCACCTTCATCCATCGCTCGGCTTGGCGCACCGCTTCCAGGTGCCGAGCCACCGTTGCCGAGTCGACCAGATCGTCCGCCAACAACTCGATCCCGCCACGACTACTCATAGCGGCTTCGGTCATCGGCGCTGAGCGGATTGGCTCCGCGTCCTGGATCTCCGGCGAGCGGACGACCACCTCCAGAGCAGGTTCCGGCAGCGCGTCGTCCCCTTCCACTCTAGTCATCGCGGCGGCTTCTCCGGCGGCCACCTTCATCGGCTTGGGGGCTTCTACGGCAGCCTCCTGAGTTCCCGGTGCCACGTTTTCAATAGGCACCACCGACAGGATCTCGCTTCCCTCGGCCTCAGCACCTGTTGACAAGAAGACAAGTGTATCAGTCAAACCTGGCGACTACGACTACTCTTCAGGGATAAATGCACCTGAGAGAGTACTCACCTTCAACGAAGCTGGCTTCGGGCAACGTAGCCTCGGCGGTCGGCGCCTCGGGCTCCGCCTGAGGGGCGGGAGCGGACTCCTCAGCGGGTGGCGCGACTTCTTCTTCCACCACCACCACAGCGGGTTCATCCCCCTCCCAGGACAAGTCCGTCGATTTCCTGCAGAGTACACAAGCCGGTTGTCAATCAAGTACGACTACCACATCAAGTACTACTCGGGAAGAATCAACACTTACAAGCTCGACCGGACTACCGTCACGGTTGGGGCGTCGAGGATACTGGCGACGTCGACCAGTCCCGCCTCGGCAGGCGCCTCCTTCTGCGCCTCTGCGGCCACTGCCTCTTAAGTAGCAGCAGCGGCGGGTTCTATGCTCCCCTGAGCAGCAAGGGGCTGGCGCTCCATCTGCGCCAAGAGCTCTTCTACAGTTGGGGCTGGGCTGCGACTACCCTCAGCGGCCTCCCCCACCGTGTCCCAGACACCTTCGTCGCCCTGCTCAACGGGCTCGAAATGCGGCATCTCCTGCAAGCAAGGACACTTCATCATCAACACACGAACTCAAGACATCAGTACTCGACTACCTTCCTCAAGATGGCTTACCTCTCGGGATGTGGTCTCGGTGACCTTCAACTTTTTGGCCACGCGCTTGCGAGCCACATTGCGCGGCTTCCTCGGTGGCGCGGGTAGACTAGCCTCTAGGCTAGCCGGCGGATCCTGAACTAGAGGGATGTGAGGTAAGCCAGGACGGCTGAACCTCGACCGCAGCTGGAAGCGGTCCTGCAACATCTCCTCGTCGTCGTCCTCATCGAACGTGTCTTCCACGACAACTGTGTCATCTCCTTCGCCAACTTCACGCCGCTCCTTGGTCTTGGTCTTCCCTTCCTCTGGGACCTCGACCAGCTGAGGAGGCGACGGCGGCTCAGAGATGAACTTCTTCAAGTCATCCTGCAAGAAGCACAACTCATCAATGCGACTACTCTTGCGTAAAGAGTACTCGACTATGGATGCGGCTACTAACCTCTTTTGGTGTGCGCGCAGCGGAGAACTCTGGTACGGGGCACGGCGTGTACGCAGGCATATCTTTGAAGATCCGGGCCAGCCTATCAACAATGTCGTCATCGTCGACTTCATCTCCAGGCATCTGTGATGTGTCGTCGTCGCCAGTGTACTCGTACCCCTTGGTGTCGCGAGCCATCAGCGGCTGCACCCTTCGCTTCATGAAGCTGAAGGCCACATGCTCGACCCTCAGCCCGGCATCCCTCAGCGCCTTGATCCTCGCCAACAACTCAGGCAACTGGAGTCCTTCTTGCATCATCGCCTTCGAGTTCCACCATGGACGGTGCTTGGGATGCTTCCCGCTGGGCTTCGGCAGCTCCAGGTGGTGGTTCGTCATGTAGAACCACATGGCCTTCCAATCTTGATTGGAATCTATCAACTAATAGGAGAGGTACTGCTCGGCGGCATCCTCTCTCATCTGAATCCCTGCTCCTCTGACTACTCGGGGATTGCTGGCACTGGGTTGCGGCTTCACCCGGAAGAACTTCCGGAACAAGATCCAATGGGGCTTGATCCCCAGGAAGGCTTCGCAAAAATGTACGAAGACAGCGGTGTGGAAGATACCGTTGGGGTTGGGGTTGAGGTTGAGGTACTCGATGCCGTAGTACCCCAGCAGCCCCTTGAAGAAGTCGCTCGCTGGGAGAGATAGTCCGCGCTTCGCGAACCGGGCGAACATCGGGATCTCGTCTGGGTTCTTCTCCATGGGGTACGGATCCCCGACGGCGGCTCTCCACATATCCACCTCCTTCTCCCGCAGGAACCCACTGTTGAGAAGGGCCAGCAGGTCTTCGGTCTTCGCTTAGGAATTCTTCCACTCGCGGTTCGGATCTGGCCGAGGTGGAGACACCGGCGGCGTCCCCGCAGCAGATCCGACGGCCTCTTCGTGGGCCCTCTTCTTCCCGCCAGCGGCCTTCATGGTCTTCGACGGAGACGGCTTCATCCTCCAGGTGCATGGTGTCTTCACGCGCATTCGCTCGGGGGCTACAGTGGTGGCTTCCTACGGCGGCGCACTCGGATCTACGCTCTACTTAATGGCGGCGGTGCGCACCAGTGGTGATTCCTGGCTAGATTTGCTGGGAATGTCTGCAGCTGCGTAGGGTGAAAAACCCTAAGGTCTTTGGCTTCTATTTATAAGTCAACGCGGCTCCTCAACGGCCGGATGGATAAGTCTGCACTCGGCTGACTCAGCAGCCGCGCGTGACCTTTCAACTTCTACTAGTCGACGCACCTCACCTCGGGGGCTCGGTTACTCCAACTTGACTTCCTGGGAAGCGGCAAGACTCAAGAGCATCTCAGGACACATTCTACAAGATGACCCTTCAATTCGAGAGGAAGTACTCGACTCAAGGCTCGGGGGCTCCGTGCCACGTGTCCTTTGGTTTTTTCTTCCGATTTTTCGGGATATTCTTGCCAAAACTTCAGATGGACCCTCAACCAGAGTCTACCACTCAACCTAAGGCTCGGGGACTACTCTATATGGAGTGCGATTTTGCAAATCGCACTTCCATATCAGTTTCGGCTTCAAGACAACACGGGCATTATTGAAGACCTTCAAGGGCAGCACTCGAGGACGCTTGGGACTACTCGAGAAGACTTCAGGATTGTTCAAGCATCAGCTGGAGTACATTCCAGCCTCGGGATGCTTCGACTACTCTTGAGGACTTTTGACTTGTAGTACTCGGGGACGCTTGAGGACCACTCGTTAAGGCCGTCAAGACTACTTGAAGCTATCCTTCTCGACTACAAAGTACTCGGGGCTTGTCATATGGACCTCCCTGGGCCCACTACCTCGGTGGGTGCCAGGGCCGACTACTCGGTGGACCCCTGGGACTACCCGACTTGCGCTGCACGGCACCTGCTGGCGTGAAGCACAAGGACTACAGAGGAGAAGTACTCAGTTAGGAAGTTGTACATGTCCCGCACTGTATAGAGGACTCCTAGACGTACTCGACTAGTACTCTCTCCCTGAACCGACTTGTAACCCTGCCTCTCGGACTATATAAGGCGTGGCAGGGACCCCTCTCTCCATCATCTCATCTCACGGCGTAAGATTGCATCATCTTGTAATCGTACCCAATCAATCCAGAGCTACGCAGCATACAGGACGTAGGGTATTACGCACCTCGCGGCCCGAACCTGTCTAAATTGTGTGCCACGTGTCTCTTACTTCGAGTTACCGATCTCGGCGAGGCCACATTCATCTACTTCGGGTACTCCCCTTAGTAGGTTGCCGGTCTAAAACACCGACAAAAGGTCATCGCCGGTGAGGCCTCCAGGTGTGGAGAAGACAAGTAGGCTTCGTTCGAGGGACCTGGTGGCCAGCGGGGTTGAGTGCGGGCCGCATGGTGGCAAGAATAGCAAGTTGAAGTCGGTGGAAGGTTTCTTGGTTTAGCCACAAAACCAAGGTCGAGCCGGGACTTTGTGGGAGCCAAGTCATGAGTGATGATTGGCGGAGGCTACATCAAGTTCGCGGGGTTTGCGGTGGTTCACCAGAAAATCACCGGGTTACTCGGCTGAGTTACAAAGCCGAGGTCGAAGACCAGGCGTGGCTATCTGGACGAAACCGGCCTGACCGGTTTGGAGAACCGGTCTGACCGGTTTGGGGTCGCTGGGCGCCGGAAGCTTCGAGGCGGAGGACACGCGTCGGGATCGCAAGGCTTGCGTCAAGGCTAAGCAGAGTGCGGTCGCCGGGCATCCGTCCGATGGAGAAAATCTGAAGACTTCCAAAACCACCCTTGAGGGGCTTGTATCCCTAGTTATTATATAAGGGTATTTTAGACTTTCGGTTGCCTCCTGTATAACCCAAGAAGTGAGAGGATGGCAGCCATCTCTTGGAACCCTAGTTCATTTGCTTTCCTATTTTCCCTTCCTATTTTCTTAGGATTTCCATAGGACTAGCTTGAGAGCTTCATGGTGAGATATTGTGAGAGGGTTGGATGATCGTGCGGCAAGCTAGACCTTGTATGAACCTCCTTGGTATGTATAGATGATTCGGCGTGGTTCCTCAAGGCTTTGTTGTGTTGTTCCCGGTTGTTCTTGGTGGTGATTTTCGGAGCCCTCTCTTGGTGGTTTTCTTGGTGTGTTTTCGGGACCTTGTTCTTGAGGATTTTGTGGGGGAAATTCGTGTGAACCCTTCGTGGTTCTTTTGCCTTTGATTCCCCTCCCAAATCCGCAAGTTAAGGGGCTCGATTTTGGTGTTTTCAAAGTTCTATGGTTAGAGGTGTTCTTGAGGGTTGACTTTCGATTCCTCTTGATTGAGTGCGTTTTGGGGACCGAGCTTCTAGCCAAGGGTAGCCACGAGGTACCCCAACTATCCCCAAAGTCTCACTTTGATCCGTGGAACGAATCAGGAGATCGGTTGGTGGAAGGGTTGAGTTTTTCCCGCGGGCTGTGTTCTTCCCGACTGTCCAGGCAAAAACCAGTCTGACCGGTTTCTCCCTCTGGGCTGTCGAGAAGGGTTTTTGAGCAAGGAAGTCTTTGTTGCACTATGACTTCTTTTGTTCTGATGTGGAAAGGCTCTTGAGGTGTTTTGGGTCGTTGGGGAGTTTCTGCACAAAGTCGATCTGACCGGTTTGCCAAACCGGTCTGACCGGTTTCCCCTGCCTGCGTGAGGCTAAGTCCAACAGAAGCGGTCTGACCGGTTTCGAAACGAGCTCCGACCGGTTTTGGCGCCGCGCGATCGTGTTGTGTGTGTTTCCGCTGCGTGTGTGCTGTGGCTGTTGGTTGGGTCTTGCTCCTACGTTCAGTAACACTTCAGTGGCTGCGTGAACTTGGCAAGAGAAGCTTGCGGAGGTGCACGAGTGAAATCGGGTTCATAGGCCGAATTCTTGAATAGAATTTTATCAGCTCCCATTCACTCCCCCCCTCTCTGGTTCGTCGTTTCAGTCCTTCACCTGACCACCTACGGTCCGAGCTGGTCAGGAGACGGTGTCGCCATGGCCGCCTGCGATGAGCCTGCAGCATCCGGTGTCGCTCCGCCGGCTGGTGTCGCTCCGCCCGCCTGTGTCGCTCTACCAGCCGCTGCGGTCTCTCCGCCTAGTGGTTGTGTCGACTGAGTCCCAACCGGTGCCTGTGTCAACTGTGACAGGCCAACCTCCTCGGCCTGTTGCGGGGCATCCAGGGTCGCGAGAATGTCGTCATACCCCATCTGATTCCAGCCCAGCTGGTCCTTAGTGGTCGCGTCAAAAGCAGGCTAGAACATAGGCAGAGTGGACGAGGAAGGAATATCTGCCGCCGCAAACTGAAAGGTCGGTGGTCTGAAACCTCCTAGCGGAAAGACTGGTGCTATAGGTGCTGTCGTCTCCGGCTGTCGAGGCCCAACTGTCAGAAAGACGGTGGTCACCCTGTACAATTATAATATAGTATAACCACAACACACGCAATAATTGTGTGCATTAGTTGAAAATAAGGTCCACTGAAAGTACCTACGCCGGGAGGAACAAACGGCCACTGCACGTAGGTGTGCGGGCCCTGCGCCTGTGGCTGCTGCTGTGCCATCGGAGTTGAGAAGCCGCCGGCAAGGGTGGAAGGTGTCAGCTGCGAAGCCTTTGTCGAGGCGGAGCTCGAGGACGATGCTGGGTAGCACGGAATGAGAGGAATCTCTATGGCCCCGGTGTAGTACTCGACGGTGGAGTACCTCATGGCACAATCGATGATCCTGCCGTACGTGCTCTGGTGCTGTAGAGGCCCCCAGGTAAAGCACTTCTCCCTCGCGGACGATGCGAGCCTGTTGACGGTGTATATTCGTATTAAACTTCAAGTGGACTTGCAAGCGGACAAGTCCTCCGTCGTAGTCAAGGGACCCTTCTTCCTTCAAGTGTGAACCCAAGGTATCGAATCTGTGGAACAATGTGTGACGCAAGAATCAATCTAATAAAGCCGAGAACTTTGATCTTCAAAAGGAGAATCCTATGCATCTAATCTAAAGAACATCATGAAAACGAATCTAATCTATGAAAACCGGAGGTAGCAAGAGATAGAGGGGGATAGATAAACCAATCTAGAGAGATTGGGTCAAGCCTTCGTTGAAGTTCCGAGCAAAGAAGAAGTAAGCAAGTTCAATCTCATCAAAAGTTCTTTAAATCACAGTTTCCCGTCCGACTCTGAAAACGCCTGCCTTTTGAAGCCACTGTTCTGTCACAACGCACCCCTATTCGTGTGGGTTAGTCTAGGGCGAGTCCAAAGACAAGTTGAAATCTCTCGAAAGGTCAGGCATGCACCTCTAGCCACCACGGCTACAAAAACATCCTTGGTGATCTATCTCAAGAATAGATCTTAAGATACAAAAAGCTGATTGAAATCAAAGACGTAGGAGAAACACTCGATCGCTAGAAATCAGATTGTAACTTGATAATTCAACATTACATGATACATGAATCAAGATCACCACTGGGATCCTACCTCGATCTTGCTTCTAGCTCCGGGAACACTGACGTGGTCTTCCTTGCAAGATTTCCACGCTAGCTAGGGAGATCCTAGTCAACTAGCTCGACCCTCTCTCCGAGATGGTGTCCCTCTCTTCTCTGCTCCTCGGCGGCGGATGACGAATGAGTTGATGCGTGGCTCCTGCCTCAGGGCTATAAATAGCTCGAATGGCGGCTAGGTCAAAGGGGGCTGACTGGGCCCCGAAATGGGCTAGGTCGGCCGGCCTGGGCCCACTTCGGCCCAGCCAGCAGCCTCCTTCGCCCGGTGTTGGTTCCTGAGTCTTCTAGAGTCTTCCCTGATCTGCATGTGGGCTCTTGTCGTCAGTTTCTCTTCGGATTGAATGAAGCTCCTTGTTCCGCAAGATTCAAGAGTTTTCTGACTGGGTCCTCAGAATTTTTCATGTTCTCGGGTTTGGTCCCTGGGCTTCTTTGAGTCATGTTTACTTCATTGATTGACTTGTACCGGGCTTCAAGGTCTTGTCATGAGGTGCTTAATGAACTTATCCCGAAAGTCTTGCTTTCAACACTAAAATCCTGCATAAACACTAAACTCCAAAACCGACATGCATGAACAAACTTGTTATACCGAGGGGGTTAGTACCAATGGATAAGATATAAAACTCATGCCAACACCAAAGGTAAACTCATGGTTAGGTTGACGGAATTTCACCATCAACATCTCCCCCATGCTTAAACCTTGCTCCTCCTCTAGTAAGCCTTCGATGGATATCATCGTTGCTCTTCATTGTTTAAACCTTGTACTTGATCATACACAAGAAAACATAATGCTCTCAAAAATTTAATTCATTAAAGTTTCATAATGTACTAGCCTTCATCCCTAGGGGGGGTAGATTATTGATTAACCATATCCCACAAGTATTAAGATGCTCCCAAAATTCAAATAGATCTCAGAATTTTTGAAATAAAGAACGAGGTGAAAAAGGGCTAAACCAAGTTCACAAATTTAAATCATCTTGCAACTTGCTCATGAACTCTCATCTCATCTTGTCTCTCAAGCCTATTTATTCTACTCCTTCCCCTCTCATAACATATATATGTGGCAGGCTTTATATGGAGCTTTTTGGGAAAGTTTTATTCCTACCAAGATTTATAAATGAGATGTTGTCAAAACAAGACAAGATTCTCATGGTCTTACCGAGACTCGTCAAAAAGGTCATTGGAAAATAATGTTAAATCAAGGAGGGGGAGAGAAAAATACACACACTTGAGATAGGTGGACATATGCAAATGACAAAGAGTGATCCCGAGGTACAAAGGAAGTCCTTGTTATCGGATTGCACATGGTTGAAAAAATGAGTTTGGATCTTTTAATCTTGAAATCTTGAAATTCCTAATGCACTTTAGAGAACCAGGGAGTTCACTTTATTTTATTTTTACACATACTCATTTTTTTCTCATATATATATATATATATTTCTTTTTTCTTTATACTCATCATTTTTTCTTTTTCTTTCCTTTTTTATTTGCTCCCCTTTGAACTCTAAAATTGCATTATACCTACCTCCTCCCCCATGCTTAGACGTTTGCTCATCCTCGGGCAAAGAGGTGATAGAGATAAGGTAGGTACTAGAAATATTTTTCCTTTGGAGAGATACTTGAAATCTTCAATCTTGGCACCATCTTGCGATCTTCATTGAATTGATGATCCATACTCAACGATAGGTTGTGGTCAAGGAGGTAATCACAAAAGATGATATTTGGTTTTAAGGGTGGATATCCAGCGAGGTTTGTGAGATCTCCGATGTTGGGATACACAATGCACGGATAAAAAGGCTAGCAATAAGATAGATACGCAAAAACGGAATGACCAGCTTCTTAGTCTCGGGCCAGAGAAATCATGGCTTGAAATAACTCACCCAAAAATAAATCTTGTATACTAAGGGTCATGCACTCAATATATATAAGGCTCTGGATAGGAAGAGCAACACGCAAGTGATATTTATGACAAGGTTAGCATTACTTTCTAGGAATAAAAACCATCTTTAATCCATCTAAAACTTGAGAGCACATAAAACACTATGGGTCCTTATTTTTATCATAACCTCCGCTAAAGATTAAGCTAACATTTAGATAATTTCGGATTTGTATTTTAAAAGAGCATTAGCTGAATCATGCATAAAACAAATACAAAGATAAACAAAGCGGAAATTATAATCATATATCATCATGGCATAGATTTTGTAACTTTTCCAAAGGTAAAAACAAGGTGCTGACTTTATTCATGATGAAAACAAACTGACACACATGCTGGAAATTTAAATAAAAACTGAAAACACTACGCATACATAAGCAAACACAAGCTGAAAATTAAAGAAAAAGGGAAAAGAAAAGAAAACTAAAACTCCTCCTAATCTTCCACCGGTGGTTGGTATTGATAATCTTGGTGGTTGTACCCTTGCTCATAATAGGATTGGACATCCCCTCCTACGAATTGATCCGGCGGTACTAGGTGAAGGCGCCCAAGCTCATAGGCAATGTTTGCATTGCCTTCACCTAATTGAACCGTGTTGGATTGGATGGCTGCAATGTTTTGCATGTTCCTCGCAGCATATACTCCAATTATGACCACACTTTGTTGTGGTTGAGGAAATTGTGCATAGGGCTCCGCAAAGGTTATGTTGGGCACCACATAATTTTGTGGGGGCATGGCTGCACCACTCCCCCATGCTTGCATTGGTGGCCCACGGTAATAACTTGGCGGCGTAGGAATTCCTCCATACGTTGGCACATAGTTTTGTTGTGCACCCCCCTCTTGTGCCGAGGAGGATCCTTCTTCTACAATTCTTCCTCTTTTATTTTTCCTTGCCGACACAAGGAGTCTTTCCTCCAACTAATCTTCCTTTCCTTGAATAAAGAGTCTTAGTCTTGCATACGGAAGGGGTAAGTTCACCTTGGCCACTTTAAAACCTCCTATCCCATCTCCACTTATATATTTTCGTTGCTTCATGTATTCAAATCCGAGAGAGGTCCCGAGTAAAAGATGCTCGGGGTTTCTTGGAATACCCGGTCTTAAGGAGATGGCCAACATGGAGAGCTAACACCCCGAACCAATATCTCCCGATCCCGATGTTGCTTCACAACACCATCGGTTGATCATGAGGTAGGAGGGGTCTATTGGTTGTCTGGCAATTAAATCCGAGTAAAGCCAATTCAACTCCATGTTGGTCACCTTCGTTTCCCTCATTCTTCCCAAAATCCTTTTACACATCCATGAGTGAAACACTTGGATGATGGGGTTCCTGTGACAACCCGCCCAAGAAAATACCATACTATCACCTAAAACCAATCCACTTTGGTGATTAAGCAATAGTAAAGTATCATCCTGTCGTTAGTTGCCGGGTTAACGCCTGGTAAATCACTTGGAGATCATACAGAGGATCGAACATATGCATTACAACTCACGTGAAGGCGAGTCCAGAGTACAACATCAAATTAAGTCTAAATTACCCCTGAGGGTTGAGTTATTACAAACCATTGTTCAAGACAATAAGTATAGGTTCAGAGTTCGAAAACCAGCGGAATAAAATAAACTAGCGCAAGGGTAAACATCACAGGAGGCCATCTGTGATGTCATCACTTGTCGTCATCCACCCGGTCAACACACCTGCACAACAGTTTTAAAGCAAGGCTGAGTATACTAATACTCAGCAAGACTTAACTATGGGGTGATAACTACATCACCAAACTCTAGACATGAGAGGCTTTTGGCCAGTGGAGTTTCTTTTGCTAAAATGCGACAAAGAGTATGTCCTCACTTTCAATATTTTAGCACAAGTTCTAGTTGATTACCATTTCTAAGTGTGACAAATAATTCAATCAAAAATTGTACAACAATTAATTCATACAACAATATTCACCCAGTTCCATCATTATGGGATATCATGGCCAGCTGATTAAGCAGACTCGGATAACGGTGACAGGCCAACAATCGATTGATTTAAACCTTTCAAGGTAAACCTAAGCACACGGTAGGGTGCCCCCGCGAGGACAACCATCCAGGCGGTTCCCAAAAATCCTCGGGTTGGGATCAAATCTTATAGTCCTGGGTACAAGGCTAAGTGGCACACCCCGTGAGGCACCCAATCTCACACATGCACCCCCCTTCCCGGTAGCTAGACGGGTAGGTGATTCCTCAAGAGTAGTAATAGTAAGTTCCTGCACCGTCTCATTAAGGTACTAGGCTTACCGGCCCCATTGCCGACAAGTGCTTAGTACGTTCAAAAGCTTAGCCCACGAAAGCCACTGGACCGGAGCCCAAATCCCATGCTCTTACCACATGAGCAATCCATTAAAATGTTCAAAAGCTTAGCCCATGAAAGCCACTGGACCGGAGCCCAAATCCCATGCTCTTACCACATGAGCAATCCATTAAAAAGATCTTATGATTCCAACATAAGAACTTATTCTCGCGAGTGACGAAGATCACTCGACTTCTACCGGTCCTATAGCATAGCAGCTATCGACCTAGCATACTAGTGATAGAGCATAGGTACCTAGGGATCATGCATCTAGGTTTCAAATCAACTCCTGAAACATAAATGCACAATCATAGCAAGGTAATGGCATAATTTTAGAAGACGGAGTTAATGATCCGGGGCTTGCCTTTGCTGGCAAGGTTGGCCTTAGGCCCTACTAGACTTTGGTCCAGGCCTTGAGCTACGAGCACGCTCTGCAACTCTTTGTCAGCACCTTCGTCTCCTCCTTTTGGCACGAGCGTATATCTACCGTCAGGAAGATCTACACGAAGATGCAAATGCAAGATTCAATTATCGATTTTTAATCTAATTAATTACAAGCAATAAAATGACAACCATGGGGTGCATGGCTGACCACATTCACCTAGATAAGAATACATTCAGCATACTCTTCCAAAAAGGAACAATATTCAGCTCTTTATTATTTATTCTTTTTTGATAGTGACTGTGTACATATATATATGTAAATAATTTAATTTAAATTCCACAAAAAGAAATGTGTTGGTATTTATCTTTTTAAAATGATTTTTATCACACACATAAAGTTATTAGGGATGTGGTTGGTGATTTTTCCCATTTAATTGACTATTAAACCTTCAATTGCTTACAAAGCTCTTATTCAAAAAACAAATTATTAAAATTCAGTGAGGGGTGTTATTAAGCACTATGAAACAAAACAAGGCCACTGCACACACATGCACACTTAGGAGAGCTACGAATTTAATTATATCGAAAATAACAAAAGCTAGCTAGTAAAGCAAGATAAATGCACACAAAAATAAATAAGCATCCAAATGATTCAAACTTTCTCACACATGATATATGGTCCAAAACTAACCTAAGAATGCAGCATAACCACCTAGAACTATTATGAATCTTGATTTATGCAATTACAAAGAAAAACAAGTATATTTCAAGAATAAATATTTTTGACAATTATAAAATTGTGATTAATTCACTAGAGGTGCACTTTGGCATAATAAGACAACATGCAAAAATCGGTCACAAAGATCTAATTATTTTTAGCTACAAAAATCATTTGGACAGATTCTGCATAAATAGAAAACAATTCATATAAAAAGATTCACAACATAACTTTGTGCAATTTTTGATACAGGATCTATCCATCACATAACACACAACATACCTAAAAATTAGCTACAGGGGACTTATAGATTTTGAGATACAACAGATCTGGGGTTTTCACATTTCTATGTTTCATGCTAAAATTATCAGGAAAAAGCATAGACAAGTTTTACAAAAGTTATAGTGTTTTTTCACGATGAGTCCAACAAAATTAGGTTTGCATGTTTCTGATCTTTCTACGATTTTCTATGGATTTTACAAGAATCTGCAAAACTGCTTTACTATTGGAGATCCTGTTTTTCAAAGAGGTCCCTGGAAGTTCTGATTTCCTTACGGATAAACCCTTGGTTTACGAAAAACTCCCTGGAAAGATCAGGGCATTTGCAATGTCACCCCTAGGGGCGGGCGGCGGTGGTTCTTGCCGGATTTCGGCGAGGCCGGCGGCAGGAGTGGAGGGAAAATGGGCAGGGAAACTACTGGAGGCTCACCTCAGGGCGATTTGGGTGCTCGGATGGGGCAGGGAGGCGCTCAGCGGCAGTGGTCACGGTGCCGGTGGGTAGCGACCGCGGACCCTGCTGCTCCGGCGCGGTGGCGGCTCTGTTGGAAAAGTGAGTGAGTAGGCGAGCTATAGTAGGTGCAATAGAAGGTGGAGGGTGTCTCGGTTGGGTATGCGGCCGGTCAGAACATGGGGTTCGCCGCGACAGCCTCTAATGGCACCGGCGGAGCGGCTCGGGCAGTGGAACGGCAGGCGCGCGAGGATGCCCTGCGGTGCCCATTTTATAGAGGTTGCACGCCCTCTCTGTGACGCAAGGGCAGAGCGAGGGGAGGGGGACGGGACGTGCGCAGGCATGCAGGACGGCGACCGGCGGTCGGCACGGGGAGGGGATCGGCGCGCCGGCGTGCGCGAGGAGCGACACACGGCGGGCGCGACTTCCAAGGTGCTCGGGCCGTGTGCGGCCTCGGGGCGCGGGACCTTGGGGCGCGCGGCGGCCTCGGGAAGGCGTGCGTGGGCCCTGACGCCAAGGACGGCGCTGCGCGGGCGCGACGTCGCATCCCGACATCGGTTCAATTCAGCGTACCCTGGTTTGACTGGGTTTATCTCAAGATTTTGCAACTATAGTGCACTAAGTGGTGAATAGGAAAGTTGTAGGTCTCACTACCCTCTACAACTTTTACAAAGGCTCTATAGTGTTTTTCTCCACGGTTTTTGCACAAATTGCTACCAAACTTTGAATGCCACTCTGTTTCGGTGAACAGGAGCTGCTGGTAGTTGACCAAGTGTTTCATCCCTTTCCACTCAAAATTTGAAATGTCATTCAACATGAAAGTTGTGTCCCTCGAAAAACTAGACAACTTTCATATTGGGAGATTTTGAAGTGTTTAGGTGAAATTTGGAGAACGCGGCAAAAGTTCCGGAGGACACTCAACGACATTAGGGTTTCGGTGGGGTTTGATTGTGCTTTTGACCAAGGGTTGACCAAAAGTGTGTGTTGACTTGGTCAAGGGGTCAATAGGGGTTGTCTGCTCGGTTTTCGAGGTGATGACCTAGGTTGCCTAGTGTTTGACCAATGTCAGTCGGTTTGACTTGGCTGATTCGGCCATTAGCGTTAATTCTCTAATTAAAAAACTGGGGCATCACAGTTCCAGATAGAATTCCTTTGTTGGTGGGCTTCCTCTGAGATCAAATTCCAAAATCCATCCAACATGCCTTCAGGCACGTCTACTTTCTTCGGAGCTCCCTTTTGAAAACCCAGTAGCTCCCTAATATGTTCAAAGGGAACCACTTGCTGAGTTCCCTCCAACCGGAATGAAAAACTTGGCACCCCCTCATCAAGGATGGGCGCTATGGTCATTAAAATTTCCAAGGAAAATTCCTTGTGGGTATTTGCCGACACCCCGTTGGAGAGTTGCAGCCATCCAAGGTGCCCCAACATATAATAAATATCCGTGCCAAAATCCAATGAGTTGAGAGCTTGATCGTCGAAGTCGACATTCGCCACAAGCCTCTTCTCAAGGTGAGCTAGTTTCTTCTCCTCCTCTTCCGACATGATGATGAAGCCATATGCGGAGTATCGCAGAGTGTATGGGGGTGGAGCGGATGATCAAGTCGGTTGACAAGGTGGGATGGGCGGCTCCTCCGCACGCCCTTGAGGTTCGATAAACCTCATGGACGAGCTCCTTGTGGCCCTCATTCCATCGAGAAGGAGAGTGTCATTCCTTCTCGGCGGTGTCGTGTCCTCCTCCATGCTCCGAGGAGACTCGGAAACTGAGTGCCTCCTCGAAGATGTCGTTGAAGATGGCTTGGACGACGATGACCCCTTCTTCTTGGTGAAGATACTTGTGGTTTTCTTCCACATGATTGCATCTCTCTCCTCTCTAATATAATCCCGGGGTTTTAACCGGTCACAAAACACATAAAAAATTATTTTGGAGTATGGACTTTGAGTGGATTAAGGGTGTGATTTGTTGGGCACAACAAACTTGGGAAGGATGACTAAGTCTAAGGCGATCTGGACTAAAAATTTGAGCACACAAATAGAGAGTTGGGAGAGTTACTTGCCTGCCAAAGAAGAGCACCGGGGGGTGCTTATATAGGGGAGGCCAGCCGGCCTGGGCCGACCGACCTGGGTGGCCTCTAGCTCCTCCCTGGCTCGGTTTTCTCCATCATGATCATCTTCACTTTGTGACTTTTGTGCCCGTGTGCTCCACAAGTTGCACCACCCAAACTCTCTCATTCACTCCTTTGCTTGCATTATTGGTCCTTCCACTTGATGCCTTTGCTTTGAGTCATGTCTATGCTTCTTTGATTCACATGCCTCCATGATTTTCCTGCAAAACAAGGCTTGCTGCCACCCATGCTTGTCCTTTGCATGTGGACTTGATGAAAGTTGTTGGAAGAGCATCCCGTGATGCATCATGGTGCAAGCATGATTTGTTTAACTAGATTGCCTCCCTCTAAGCATGTCTTAAGGCTAAGCACTCCTCTAATTTCGAAAATTAAAAATAAATTCAGAGCTATAGAAGAGCTCAAGCATAATTTTAGAGAAGTTTTTAAAACACTAAAAACAAATGTAAGTCGAAAATATTTTTTGACTACTTTTATATCGGTCTCACCGGTATTGTTTGCCTTCATTGGTTGAGAGCAAGCTTTTCCCGGCTTGATCATGGGGGCATAGGTTTAGGTTCTAATTTTGGCTAAATGAGAGAGGTTTTGAATGAAATAAAATTAAATGAGGCTTAGAAAAATTCTAATCTTAGAGAAACCAAGGATATAGATTTTTAAACCAACCAAAAGTTAAGTTTCTAGGTTTACGCGAGTCCTACCACGTGCTGAAATTTAAATAACATCTAGGTACAAGTCATGGCTCTACTTGTGTGTTTTTAGCATGTAAAAACAAGTCAACCATAACATCATAAAGGGGATGAAAGGTTGAGATAAGTTCTGAATTTATTTGGTTTTGGTTTCTCGAAAAGAAGCAAATAACACATATGATGGTTCATGTAAAGGGTTTAAGATCCAAACAAAATATTCAACCAAGAATTATGTCTCTAATATTGTTCAACCACTCTAAGTCTAATGTCTTGCGTAGTAAATTTCGAAACTAACTTACTTGAAAAGACTCGAAAAATCTTGAATCGGGTTGTCCTCTCGGTCGCTTATTCTTGACTCGACGAAACTGGTTGCCTCCTGCCTAGCACTTCATTTATAGTCCATGGCTAGACTTCTTCACTTGATAACTTCGGATCAAGATGGGCGTTGCAATCTTGGGTACCCACTTCATCACCATCTTGGGCACGGTCTTATTCTCCGGCTTAGTCATCTTTTTGGTCTTCACACTTTGACTTTCTTCACTTCCTTCTTCTTTGGCTCTTCCTTCTTCCTTGGTTCTTCCTTAACAACATGACGATGAGGTGGAACATATTTAAATATTGCATACCTCGAGGCGTGGTCAAAACTTGAAGGAACTCCTCTCGCCATTAATGTTGAAGTTGATCTCCCCTTTGCCAACATCAATAGTAGCTCCCACGGTCTTGAGGAAAGGCCTCCTAAGGATGAGTGGTGGCTTCTCCCTCTCTCCCATCTTGTGTACCACGAAGTCGACGGGGATGAAGTGGTGTCCGACCTTCATGGGCACATCTTCAGCGGTGCCCAAGGGATAGCGAATGGAGTTATCACCCAACTCCAAGCACATACCCGTAGGCTCCAATGGTAGGCATAGATTCTCGAACACATCTCTTGGCATGACGCTCACACTTGCTCCAAGGTCGCATAATGCCTTCTCAAACTTGAATGAACCAACGGAACATGGAATTGTCCGGCATCCGGGGTCTTTTTGCTTCTCCACTCCATTTGCAATAGCGACACTACATTGCTCGAACATCTTGACATGATGTGTTGCTATCTCATATTTATTTGCAAGGATATCTTTGAAGTAATGAGAATATGTAGGAACTTGAAGGGCATCCAATAACAACATGTTGATGCTTAATCTACGCACAACCTCCACAAACTCCTCAAAGTGATTATCAAGTTTACCTTGGAAGTAGTGTGGCTTTAGTTGCAGTATCTTCGTGTCTTCTCCTGGCATCTCAAACTCGGGCTCTTTGGTGACGATCTCCGTAACTTCCTCCTTAGCAAATTCTCTATCTCGGCGGATGGTTTAGGCTTTCTTACTCCCGCGGAACGTTCCGGATATTCGGTCTCCTTTCCCAAATGAGTTTGAATAGCCATCGCAGTTTCAGGACCTTTAGGTTGTCCCGGAAGCTTCCCTTCATTAGCGGATAGATGCCCGGCAAGTTGTTCCACTTGTGTCTCGAGCATCTTCATCATGTTGAGCACTTGATGTTTGGAGCTTCCGACCTCTGTCACCTTGCTATCGATGTTCTCCAACACCATGTCTATGGCTTTGAACTTGGTGATGGTGTCCTTGTTGATCTTAGCTTGCTCGTCCGTGAAGTCCTTCAATTGTATACGAAGCGGAACCGAATTCGGAATGGATGAGCTTGCATTAAATTGAGGTCTACCTTGCCCGTAGCGGAAGTTTGGCAAATCTCCCTTCCTCATATAGTCGAGCACCTTGGCTTCCTCTGGACAATCCTTGTGGACATGGCCATAATCTCTGCACTCTTCACATGTAGATCTTGCTTCAGCAGCCTTTAAGTCTTGAGCCTCTTTCTTTTCTATCTCCATCTTCTCCAACCTCCGCATAAGCGAATCGATCTTGCCTTCGAGTATGTCTTACTTCTCCACTTGCAAGACTCCTTTGACGTTCCCCGTAGGTTGAACTGGAAGTAAGCGTCCGGATGATGCCCACATGTCATTGTCCGCGACCTTCTTAATAGAGGGAAAGCTTGAGTCGGTATAAGCTCGATGATAGATCCTCCCGCCGATGCATCGATGACCGTCCTTGATGCCATGGTGAGTCCTTGGTAGAACTTTTGCATGATGTTGAGTCGGACATCATTGATCCATGACTCATTGACTCGCAAGAATGCATCACAATTTGATCTTATTTCTTATGTTGGGATGTTGTAATTTCTTATTTGACTTATTTATGTATCAATAAGTGTGTGATTGTGAAGTTTGAGACTTATTTAGCAATCAAATGATTATTGTACTCTTAAATATGAACTTAACGACATGTTTATGTTAATACCCATCGGGTACCCTTTTAACCTGCGGGTAAGGGTAAGGGTAAGGATTTTTACCCGTTACGTTTGGCGGATAAGGGTACAAAAGATATCGACGGGTATGCCAACGGGTGGGTGAAGGCATCGAGGCCCCTAATTTGTGTTTTGGTAGTTAATTATAATCATTATGGACTAACATTTTTATCTGAGCTATAAGAATAGGTTAGTCCGGTGAAATGATGAGATCATGCGGTATAAATGATAATATCTTGTATGACGTGTGTTGGAAAGAGCTCAAGGCAAAGGTAAAAGATAGGGTCTTATTTTTGCCGGTCATAAGGTGATTAGAGGATGTTAAATGACCGGGTTGATAGGATAGATAGTCGTACTATTACGAGGGATCAATTTAATTGGCTTGACTTTCCATAGTGCCACTTGGATCAAAGATTTGCATGCATTGAATTTAGATTAGTGGCGATTTCTCTTGGTAAAAAGAGTTTCATTGAAAAACATAAGAAAAATAAGTTTTCAGGTATCTGGCGGACAGTCCGGGCTCTCGGGGCGGACGGTCCGCGGGTTGTTGGTTTTTATTTTATTACCTGAGTTTTGGGCAAAAGTTTTAGAGAAAATACGCTTCTGGGCGGACTGTCCTCGGACCCCTAGCGGACGGTCTGTTATTCTTTACAGAACAGGGTGCTGCTCGGGGGACCGGGCGGACGGTCCGCGGCCTGCCCGCGGACAGTCCGCGTGGCCCTGGCGGACGGTCCGCCCGGCCCAACGGTCAGCCCCTCCAGCCGTTGACTCCGCGTTTTTACCGTTAGAATTCAAACGCGGACAGTCCGCGAGGGCATCGCGGACAGTCCGCGAGGTACGCGTTTTGTCCCTAACGGCTAGTAACGGGAAGGGGGAGTATTTATACTCCAAGCCCGGGGTTGGAGAGGCTCTCTTGGCACTTTGAAAGGTCTATACTCCCTTGTAGAGCTCTCCCTCTCCTCTCTCTCACTCACTTGGCTTAGTGATTGTATTCTTTGTGAGATTGAGAGCTTCTAGTGCATTGCATCAAGGTTTTGATCTTTGTGGCACTAGGGAATCATCAAGCAAGTGGTTGATTTGTTACTCTTGGAAGTATCCGTTGAATCTCGCAAGAAGATTGTGCATGGCTCCGGATTTCGTGTTGTGAGAGGTATTGTGCTCACCTCACCGGAGCGGTAAAGAGCAACTCTAGTGGAATCGAGGTGTGGAGTGGTTCTTTGGTTCTAACCGGCTCAAGATCAAGTGGTGTCTTGATAGAGGAGCGGTTGAACATTGAATCCACCTCAACGTGGATTAGGGGTGACCGGCAAGTCATCGATACCACGGGATAAAATTCGTCTCTTGTGCTCGGTTATTTCTTTCCTTATTTTACTTTCAAGTACTTTACTTTGAGCATTCTATTTCTAGAGATTGTTGTTTATCTTGTCACTCTATGCTGCAAATCCACTAACATAGGAATAGAGTACGTAGAGATTTAATTTTCCTTGTGGTTCTAATTAAATTTCTCTAGTGTTATGGTTTTAGTTTTTAAACCGACTATTCACCCCCCCCCCCCTCTAGTCGATATCCTAGATCCTACAAGTGGTATCAGAGCTAAGGACTCCTTATTTGAGAGATTTAAACATCTCGGAGTAGGATAAATGGCTGAGGATGATAAATTTCATGTTGGGAAGCCACCGGTCTTTGATGGGAACAATTATGACTATTGGAAGAAAAGAATGGAGGTTCACTTCAAGGCCTTGGGAAGAGAATTATGGAGAATTGTAATGGAAGGATATGTTATTTTGGATCCTAAAAATAAGTCGGATCAAGATGATAAAAATGAAAAACTCAATGATAGAGCCTTGAGTGTGCTTTACAATGCTCTTGCTCTTAGTGAATTCAATAGAGTGAAGGGACTTGAGAAGGCAAATGAGATATGGGAGAAGCTTATGGAAATTTATGAAGGAACATCTACCGTTAAAGAAGCAAAGCTTTATGTGTATAAGGGAAAGTTCAATGAATTCACCATGAAGAAGGATGAAGATGTTTCAACCATGTTCAACTGGTTGAATGATATAGGGAATGAACTCAAGTGTCTTGATTTTGATGTATCGAACAAAGACTTCTCTCACAAGTTCCTTAGGTGCCTTCCGGAAAAATATGAGACAATTGTGACCTTGCTTGTGAGGAGTGATTTGAGTAAGATGACTCCTACGGAGGTGCTTGGTGAAGTGCAAACTCATGACCTATTCAAGCAATCACAAAAGGAAGTCCAAGGCCAATCAATAAATGAAGAGAAGAAGAATATTGCTCTGAAGGCCAAGGCTACTCAAGAGGAAAATGATGATGAGAACCAAGATATTGACTCCGATGAGGAAATGGCTCTCAATGTAAAGGGACTTAGAAGAATCTTGAAGAAGAAGTTGGGCAATGTGGGGCAATCTTCAAAAAAGAATCCTTTTGAGGGCAAAGATTGCTTCAATTGTGGTGAAATTGGACATATCTCAATTAATTGTCCAAACAAGAAAGAAGAAAAATATGGCAAGAAGAAAGACAAGAAGAGTGTACCTAAGAGGAAGAAATATTACAAGAAGGAGAAAAATGGTCAAGCATATTTTGTTTAGTGGGATTCCGATGCAAGCTCTGATGAAGAAGATGATGACAAGCCTTCAAGAGGTCTTGCCGGGGTTGCTATCAAGGAAGCGCCTTCACTCTTCTCCAAGCCATATTGTCTCATGGCAAAAGGTGAATCAAAGGTAATAATCGACGATGATGGTGATGATTGTGATAGTGATAATGATGATAATGCTTTATCTTATGATGATCTTGTTGCCATGATTATTAAGTCCGATGACAAATTGCGCTTGGAGAGATCAAAGTTGAAGGATTTGGAGTTGAAAAATATTTCACTTCAAAATTCTTTTGAGGAGCTAAAGACTACTCATGAAAATCTAAAGACTTCCCATGAAACACTTAACATTTCTTGGGAAACTCTTAAAGATGAGCATGAGAAGCTTAAGGAAGCTCACAACTCTCTCCTTGCACAAGAAGTCAAAGGACAAATGAGTATGGGTGTTGAATGTAATATATTGAATACTCCTCTTTGTTCATCTAACCCATCTTGTAGCACAAGCACTAGGTCTTGCATTAGTGAGGATATGTCTTATGACTCTCTATTATTGGAAAATGAATCTTTGAAGAAGGAGATTGAGTGTTTATCTAATGATCTTGCACGGTATTTTGGAAGTCATGTTCAGTTTAATCATATTTGGACAAATCAAAAATTCACCTTAAATAAAGATGCACTTGGTTACTTGCCCAAGAAAGGAAAAGAGGCTTTCATTCCTAAGGAAAGTATCTTTGTAAATTCAAATGTTTCCTTTGAGGAAGAAGAAAAGATTAAGATGTGCCATAAGTGCAAGACAAGGGTTGATGTGGATCACCAATGCAAGAGCAAGAAGACCATATCCTTGGATCCTTCATATATTCTTATGAAAGATTCTAAAGGGAGTTGTTTGTGCTAAATATGTTGGTCGTTCTCTCGGTAGTAGTAAAAAGAAATCTATTTGGGTGCCTAAAATTTTGGTCACTAACATTGAAGGACCCAAGAAAATTTGGGTACCTAAAACAAAGTAATTTCTTTTGTAGGTGAACTATAAAGCCGGAGGAAGACATTGGGTAATTGATAGTGGTTGTACAAACCACATGACCGGCGAAAGAAAAATATTCTCTCATCTTGATGAAGACATTTCCGATTTTGATAACATCACTTTTGGAGATGATAGCAAGGGAGGTGTAAAAGGCATTGGTGAAATACCTATCTCTAAAGACTATAATCTCTCTAATGTCTTGCTAGTTGATTCTCTCAATTTCAATTTGCTATCTATTACTCAACTTTGTGATAATGGTTATAAATGTACATTCACTAGCAATGATTTTGAGGTTACCTCACTTGATGGGAAAGATTCTATTTTTAAGGGCTTTCGTCATGAGAGCTTATATCTAGTGGATTTCTCGTCTAAGAAGGCTAATTTGACTACTTGTTTATTCTCAAAAGCCTCTATGGGTTGGTTATGGCATAGAAGACTTGGTCATGTTGGTATGAAACAACTTAATCGGTTGGTGAAACATGACTTAGTTCTCGGCTTGAAAGATGTAAAGTTTGAGAAAGATAAATTGTGTAGTGCTTGTCAAACCGGAAAACAAGTTGCTAATCCACATCCTAACATGAGCACTATGTCAACCTCAAGACATTGGAATTGCTACATATGGATTTATTTGGTCCTACTACCTATAGAAGCATTGGTGGAAATACCTATTGTCTTGTAATTGTGGATGATTATTCAAGGTTCACATGGGTATTCTTTCTTCATGACAAGGCTATTACGTGTGATATTTTCAAGTCATTTGTGAGAAGAGCTGAAAATGAATTTGATCTAAAATTGAAGAAAGTTAGAAGTGACAATGGTAGTGAGTTCAAGAACACAAATGTTGAAGAGTTTTCTGATGAGAAAGGAATCAAGCATGAGTTTTCAACTACATATACACCGGAACAAAATGGTGTTGTTGAGAGGACGAATAGAACCTTGATTGAGATGGCAAGATCAATGCTAGATGAGTGCACAGTTTCGGATTCATTTTGGGCCAAAGCTATCAACACCGCTTGCCATGCCTCTAATAGGCTATATTGTCATAGATTCTTCAACAAAACACCATATGAACTTCTAAATGGAAGGAAGCCAAATATTTCATATTTCCGAGTTTTTGGTTGCAAGTGCTATATCTTGACGAAAGGATCTCGGTTGTCTAAATTTCAAAGCAAGTGTGATGAGGGATTTATTCTTGGATATTCTTCAAATTCCAAAGCCTATAGAGTATACAACAAGTCCAAAGGATTTGTTTAGGAGGCATATGATGTGCAATTTGATGAAACTTTGGGCTCTCAAGATGAAAAGGAGAATTTAGATGATGTGAGAGGTGAAGAATTAAGCAAAGCAATGAAGACTATGGCCATTGGGGATATCATGCCTAGAGAAGAAGACGATGATGAAGATCCATCGATATCTATTGAAGTTAACCCATCTACTTCCACAACAAATGATCATGATCAACAAAATGGTAACTCAAGTAACAATGACTCACCCCAAGAAGATGATCAAATGGCCCATATGACTACACCTTCTCCATCAACTCAAGAACCAATTGATCAACCAAGAATTCATCATCAAGTCGCCAAAGATCACCCTATTGATCAAATCATGGGTGACATTAGTAAGGGTGTTCAAACTCGATCTCGTGTTGCTTCTTTTTGTCAACATTATTCTTTTGTTTCTTTCCATGAGCCTAAGCGTGTAGATGAAGCACTTAATGATCCGGATTGAGTTATTTCCATGCAAGAAGAATTAAATAATTTCACTAGAAATGAAGTTTGGGAGTTGGTTGAAAGACCCAAGAATTATAATGTTATTGGTACTAAATGGGTCTTTCGAAACAAAGAAAATGAAGATGGTATTGTTGTGAAGAACAAGTCGAGATTAGTTGCTCAAGGTTATACTCAATTAGAGGGATTGGATTTTGATGAAACCTTTGCTCCCGTAGCTAGACTTAAGGCCATAAGAATCTTGCTTGCTTATGCTTGTTCACGCAATATCAAGTTATATCAAATGGATGTCAAAAGTGCTTTCTTAAATGGGAAAATTAGTGAACTAGTATATGTTGAGCAACCTCCCGGTTTTGAAGATCCCACAAAACCTAATCATGTGTACAAGCTCTCTAAGGCATTATATGGGTTGAAACAAGCCCCTCGTGCTTGGTATGAAAGGCTTCGGGACTTTCTTCTTTCAAAGGGCTTCAAAATTGGAAAGGTTGGTACTACATTGTTCACCAAGAAAATTGGAAATGACATCTTTATTTGTCAAATTTATGTTGATGATATCATCTTTGGGTCAACAAATGAAGACTTTTGTAAAGAATTTGGAGAAATGATGTCTAGGGAATTTGAAATGTCTATGATTGGTGAATTGAGTTTCTTCCTTGGTCTTCAAATCAAACAATTGAAGGAAGGCACTTTTGTTTGCCAATCTAAATATGTGAGGGACATCTTAAAGAAATTTGGCATGGAAGATGCAAAACCCATCAAAACTCCTATGGCTACTAATGGACATCTTGATCTTGATGAGGGAGGTAAACTGGTTGATCTTAAGCTTTATAGGTCCATGATTGGTAGTTTGCTTTATCTTACCGCATCTAGGCCCGATATCATGTTTAGTGTGTGCATGTGTGCTAGATTTCAAGCCGCACCTAAAGAATGTCATTTGACCGCCGTAAAGCGGATTATGAGATATTTGAAGTATTCTTCTAACATTGGTCTTTGGTATCCAAAGGGTGCTCAATTTGAATTAGTAGGCTTTTCGGACTCGGATTACACCGGTTGCAAGGTTGATAGGAAGAGCACTTCCGGAGGTTGTCAATTGCTTGGACGGTCACTTGTTTCTTGGTCATCTAAGAAGCAAAATTCAGTGGCTCTCTCTACTGCCGAAGCGGAATATATCTCGGTGGGAAGTTGTTGTGCTCAATTGCTATGGATGAAGCAAACACTTCTTGATTATGGTGTGAAATTCCAGGAAATTCCTCTCTTATGTGACAACGAAAGTGCTATCAAGATTGCAAACAATCCGGTTCAACAATCTAGAACCAAACATATTGATATTCGGCACCATTTTCTTAGAGATCATGTGAGCAAGGAGATATCAAGATTGATGGAGTAAGCACGGATGATCAATTGGCGGATATATTCACCAAGCCTTTGGATGAGTCTCGGTTTTGCAAATTGAGAAATGAGCTAAATGTTATTGACATCTCAAATGTGGCTTGAGAACTAGCACATGTGTTTATCCATATGCTTTTGTCAATCTCTCTTATTCATTTTCTAGCTGATCTCTTGTCTTTTATTCTCTATTTTCTTATGAAGCTTGCCTTTTGCATATTTTTTTCTAGCATTACTCGGTACATTGCATCATTCAATAATTTTCTTTCATTATTCTTGAGCAATGATCCCGAAAGATATCCTTGAAAATCTCTTTCTCGAGTTATTTCACGCTGAATTTAAAAGAGGAGGTCGTACCGTCCGCAGCAACAGGGCGGACCGTCCGGCTGCTCCTGGCGGACTGTCCGCCAGGGCAGCGCAGACCGTCCGTGTGGCTCGTGGGAAGGAGGTGCATCTCTGGTTGTTCCGGGAAGCATTAACGGACCGTCCGCGCCCGGGGTCCGGACCGTCCGTGCGCCCTCGCGGACCGTCCGCGGGGGTGTCGCGGACCGTCCGCCCGTGCCGCGCGCGGGTGGGACCCAGGCCGCGGGATGAAAACGTTTCAGCCCTCCTTTCTCTTCCTCCACCGAAGCCGGTTCATCCTCTTCTCTCTTTTCTTGCTCCCTCTCATAGAAAAGGACTCCCTCTTAGGGATTTCGATTGGGGCACTCCCCGGACCGTCCGAGCACATCCCCGGACTCTCTGCGGGGTTCTCCACCATGTGATCCGGGTATTTTTCCGAATCCCTCATTCTATTTCTCGGATTTTGAGCAAGAATGTGATTAGGGTTTGGAGGTGTGATCTAAAATCATCCATGATTTCAAGATTTTGGTTTGGTGAATGTGTGTGGGATATCAATGTGATGTTGTGGCATAATTTTGGTAAAGAAATATTGGATTTTGATCAAGTTATGAGGTTGGAAAGATTTGGACCCACTGTTCATGGGCGCCCGCCGTCCCGGACCAGGCGGACTGTCCGCCGCCACTGCGCGGACGGTCCGCGCGACCCCGGCAGCGGCTCCCATGTCCAGTGGCTTCTTGAATGGGGTTTCATGCTCACTTCTAATTGCTTCCTACTGTTAATACTCATTGAAATATATGGCTTTTGACAGTGCTCGCAAGGCTATAGCTTCACTCACTAGAAAGGTGACCAAAAAGGGCACATCAAAGAAGAAGGGCAAGGATGTTGGGACATCGAAGAGGTGGAGAAAAGATGATACCTCTGAGGAAGAAGAGGAACCCTACAATCCAAATGACAGCGACTTTGATCCGGCCGATGAAGCGGCAAGTGCCTCATTCATGGTGGATGAAGATGAGATAAATCAAGGGGGAGGTAATAATGTTGAAATCATTGATGTGGTTAATTACACAGCTCCTAGAAGGCAGTGGACACAAAGAGAGTTTGCTATTGCTCGAAATGAAAATGCTTATAATCAACCCCGCGACACCCACAATTTTTTCTTCCACACTCTTGTGCAAGAGCAAGCATTTTTCAGTAGTTTGATGGAGTGCACAGTTTTCTCTCATCAAAGAGTTGATTTTGATTATCTTGAGTCTAAACCTGTCCTAGCTGGGGTGGCAACGAAACTTGAAAATTTGGGGTTGAAACCATTTCTTCAGCATAGATGTGATTGGAATGATACAATAGTTAGACAATTCTATGCAACTTATGAAATGGATTTCATAGGGAAGAAAATGAGGTGGATGACTGGTAAGAGTGAGTATGAGGCCACATTTGCAGAATTTGAGGCTGCCAATCATCTTAACTGAGTATTTTAGCGAGGGTGTTGATGTTTATAACGAGGATATTCTTGAAGGTACAGCTGTATTCTATGAGCCTGGCACCCCTAATGCAACTATAATGAACTGGCTAGCAGCAGGACTTAGACACTATTCGGCTGCCATCAACAACATCATTAGACACACTTTTATGCCTACAAGTGGTAATAAGGATAAAGTCCGGGAACATTATTGGAATGTGATTGATTATGTTATGAATGGAACTAAATTTAATGTTGTGAAGCTTATTCTTGATCAAATGATTTGCAAGAAGCGTCTTGTCCGAGATAGTATTTATTTTGCTCCCTATATTATGTCATTGATCAAGATCAAGACGGGGTTCAATGGTTTATGTGATGTGAAGCATGAACTTTATCGTCCGTTTTACAATGCTAAAGCCTTTTTGAACAAGCCATTGACACCCTATGAACAGGATGCAGAGGCTCACAATGTTGCAGAAAATATTGAGGCTCATGGTGGTGATGATGAAAATGCAAATGTTGGCAACATGGGCTATGTTAATGTTGATGAGGGTGTTTATGCTATGCCTCCTCCTCCTCCTCCAGTTCATCCCATGTAGCCACAGTGGGAGCCTCCTGCTGGATATTTTGATTCCTATTTTGCTAATATTCAACAGTCAATGAACTCTCAGTTTCAGCAAATGCAATCGGGGTTTCAATCTCACTTTGAGGCATATGTACAGCAGATGACTGATACTTTTCAGACTATGCAGCAGAATTTTCAGCAGCAATTGATACTAGTCTGGATACTTTTGGACATCATGTCTATAATACTATGCATGACCCCATGATGCAGCGGTTGGGTGATATGCAGACGGATCTTCAGAATGACCTCAGTGCCCTAAATGACATATTTTTTCAGATGTCCACCTCAAAGCAGTATCAGCAGTTACATGATCAGCAGACTCAGCTTCAGCACGATGTCCATGCCCTAAACACTGCTTTTGGAGACTTTAGAGATCATTTTTATCATTACTATCCAGCTCCAGCTCCTCCACCATAGTTCTGTCCCCCTCCGCCGTTCTATCCTCCTCTGCCGCCGCCTCAGGATGACTAGACCCTTTTAGTATTTAATGCCAAAGGGGGAGAGAGATTTGGAGGAGTGTGTGATCTTTAGGGGGAGCTCACTTTGCTTGCATGAATTTGGAACTCTCTTGCATTGCATCTACATGTTTAATTTCGGTTTTGCATGAACTTCGATTGGCTTGTAATAATTTTGTGAGACTTACGTTTTGGTGTGTGATGTGGTTGAGAACTAAAACTTGTGGTTATCTTGTGATGTTCTCTAATTGTGATCTTATTTTGTTTATCTTATGGCTTGTTCTAGTTCTCGTAGTAGTTTTTGAAGCTAACCCCTCTTTAATCATTTTGGATATACATATATATATGTGGTTGTTGCCTTGATCTCTATTTTGTAGAGAAACTCCGTCAAAATTTATTATGTTTATGCATATGTGTAAAAATCATATGAAAATTATATGCACATATGTAGGGGGAGTTCTCTCTATATTCTTGTTTTGGAGACATTCACTCAATCTATTTATTGAATTTATTTGAGAAGAGTAAGTGATTCCAAAACACAAAACCTTTCTTATATCACTCCTTTAAATGGTTGTCATCAATTACCAAAAAGGGGGAGATTGAAGGCATCTAGGCCCCTAATTTGTGTTTTGGTAATTAATGACAATCATTATGGACTAACATGTTTATCTGAGCTATAAGAATAGGTTAGTCCGGTGAAATGATGAGATCATGCGGTATAAATGAGAAGATCTTGTATGACGTGTGTTGGAAAGAGCTCAAGGCAAAGGTAAAAGATAGGGTCTTATTTTTGCTGGTCATAAGGTGATTAGAGGATGTTAAATGACTGGGTTGATAGGATAGATAGCCGTACTATTAAGAGGGATCAATTTCATTGGCTTGACATTCCATAGTGCCACTTGGATCAAAGATTTGCATGCATTGCATTTAGATGAGTGGCGATTTCTCTTGGTAAAAAGGGTTTCATTGAAAATCATAAGAAAAATAAGTTTTCAGGTATCTGGCGGACAGTCCGGGCCCTCGGGGCGGACGGTCCGCGGGTTGATGGTTTTTATTTTATTACATGAGTTTTGGGCAAAAGTTTTAGAGAAAATAGGCTTCCGGGCGGACTGTCCGCGGACCCCTGGCGGACGGTCCGTTATTGTTTACAGAACAGGGTGCTGCTCGGGGGACCAGGCGGACGGTCCGCGGCTGCCGGCGGACGATCCGCGGCCCGCCCGCGGACGATTCACTTGGCCCAGGCGGACGGTCCGCGTGGCCCTGGCGGACGGTCCGCCCGGCCCAACGGTCAACCCCTCCAACCGTTGACTCCGCGTTTTTACCATTAGAATTCAAACGCGGACAGTCCGCGAGGGCATCGCGGACAGTCCGCGAGGTACGCGTTTTGTCCCTAACGGCTAGTAACGGGAAGGGGGAGTATTTATACTCAAAGCCCGGGGTTGGAGAGGCTCTCTTGGCACTTTGAAAGGTTTATACTCCCTTGTAGAGCTCTCGCTCTCCTCTTTCTCTCACTCACTTGGCTTAGTGATTGTATTCTTTGTGAGATTGAGAGCTTCTAGTGCATTGCATCAAGGTTTTGATCTTTGTGGCACTAGGGAATCATCAAGCAAGTGGTTGATTTGTTACTCTTGGAAGTTGCTGCTTCCTAGACGGCTTGGTGGTGAAAGAATCGTTGAAGCTCGCAAGAAGATTGTGCGTGGCTCCGGATTTCGTGTTGTGAGAGGTATTGTGCTCACCTCACCGGAGCGGTAAGGAGCAACTCTAGTGGAATCGAGGTGTGGAGTGGTTCTTTGGTTCTAACCGGCTCAAGATCAAGTGGTGTCTTGATAGAGGAGCGGTTGAACATTGAATCCACCTCAACATGGATTAGGGGTGACCGGCAAGTCATCGATGGCACGGGATAAAATTTGTCTCTTGTGCTCGGTTATTTCTTTCCTCATTTTACTTTCAAGTACTTTACTTTGAGCATTCTATTTCTAGAGATTGTTGTTTATCTTGTCACCCTAGGCTGCAAAACCACTAACATAGGAATAGAGTAGGTAGAGATTTAATTCTCCTTGTGGTTCTAATTAAATTTCTCTAGTGTTGTGGTTTTAGTTTTGAAACCGACTATTCACCCCCCCTCTAGTCGATATCCTAGGTCCTACAGTGGGTAAATGCTTTACCCTTACCCTACCCTGCCCATTGCCATCCCTACTTGACACCGAGTCTCCTGCTGACTTGCAGAACAACACCCACCCGAACAACTAGAGCTTACCTCTGAAAACCTGTTTGACGTCGGGTCGTCGGCCTCGTCCGCCATGTAGTCAGCCTACACACACAAAGGTCCATCGTCACATTCGTTTAAAATGCATACAAACGTTGAAAATAAGAGTTAGAATCATGTACGCTGAACTGCTGGATCCAAGTCCAGGTGGGCCCGTGGGTGTCAGCGAAGGGCACGTACGGTGCTGGCGCGCGATCATTCCGAGGAACGTTCGCGAACCGAGCAAGGAAGTCAGCATGCCACGTCGCGGGGATGTCGATCGGCCCCATCACCTCGCCAACACATGGCAGTCCTCCCAACATCGCGGCGTCCTCCAGACTGAGCGTCATCTTGCCGACAGGGAAGTGGAATGTGTGTGTCTCTGGTCGCCACCGGTCCATGAACACGGCGATTAGCGAGGTGTCGTAGCTGAACCGCGTCAATCGCTTCGCCCAGGGCACCTCAGCTCGTACCCTGTCCCCCTCGACCAATCGCGCAACAAGGAGAAGTCTTGTAGCACGTAGCTTGAAAAAAAATTAATTTACTTAACGCAATTACTATTTTAAAGAAACAGAAATAAATAATAAATATGAATTACGTACTTCGGAATCCACCATTCGTGTATCGGCATCAACGTGCGGGTCGTCCGGCAACCTATGTTGCCAGGCGAACGTCCAAGAACAGCCGACACGTACGAGCGGTGGAACAACTTCGTCCGTACGTACTCCAATGGTGCAACCATAACTGCAAAAAAATAACATAATTTAAACAATTATTCGAACTATACTAATTAAAACGAATTATGTGAATTTAAACTATTTTTATGAATTTTATATCTATTTAATCTAATTATGTGAATAGCCACTTTCTAGGAATTTTAAATGAATTCAAACGAATTATGTGAATTTAAACTATTTTTCTACGAATTTATATCAATTTAATCTAATTATGTGAATTATAACCATCTTCTAGGAATTTTAAATGAATTAAAACGAATTATGTGAATTTAAACTATTTTCTACGAATTTTATATCAATTTAATTTAATTATGTGAATTATAAAAATTTTCTAGGATTTTAAATAAATTAAAACGAATTATGTGAATTTAAACCATTTTCTACGAGTTTTATATCAATTTAATCTAATTATATGAATTATAACCTTTTTTAGGAATTTTGAATGAATTAAAATGAATTATGTGAATTTAAACCATTTTCTACGAATTTTATATCAATTTAATCTAATTATGTGAATTATAACCGTTTTCTAGAAATTTTAAATGAATTAAAACGAATTATGTTAATTTAAACTATTTTCTATGAATTCTATATCAATTTAATCTAATTATGTGAATTATAACCATTTTCTAGAAATTTAAAAACAATTTAAACGAATTATGTAAATTAAAATAAACTAAGTTAACTAAACTAAACTAAGTTAACTAAACTAACTAAACTAAGATAACTAAACTAATTAACTAAACTAACTACACTAACTAAACTCAACTAAATTTAGATACATACCTCAGTCAAATGTGCTTCGAAGGGTTGAAAGCCGAAGATTTAGAGGAGAGAGGGAGAGAGGGGTCGGTGGCGGCATCTGTCGCCCCCTTATATGACCCTGCTGTCGTGGGGCATGGCGCCAGGACCCTGCCGCCGTGGGGTACCACGCTAGGGTTCCTGCCGTCGAGCCCCACGGCGGCAGGAATCTGGCCCCACCTGGCAGGTCAGCCGATCGTTGGCGGCACCCCTACTGCTGTGCCCCACGGTGGCGGCAGATGTATTTTTCTAGAAATTTTTGGTTCGTCTATTTATTTTTTCGAAAATGAAAAGACAAAATATTAAAAAAAATCGCCATTGCAGTTTGCACGCCGCCGGTTCATGCAGCAGCGCAGCCCGTCAGAAGCAGCCTCAGGAAATCAGCAAGTTCATGTTCTTCTGCCTGACGAGTGACGACAACGATGAACCGCGCCCGCAGAGGGAGGGACAGGAGAAGATGGATCCTGATTGTTACATATACTACTTCACCGTCCTCGTTTCAATTTTCTCTTATTTAATTATTTCCTTTTTCATTTGCAGTTCATTGATTTAGTTACTTGAAGTTTGATGCCTAAAATGGATTCCCTTGTTCAAAGCCTACCCATCATCCCTTTTCAGGTGTATTGGTATTATCTGGCTTCGATTGTTGGGTTAGGTCTTGTTGATCATACGTGGATTATTAAGGTGCAACTATTTAAGCAGGCTAAGGAAATTGTATAAATGATACTGATATGAGTGTCAACTAAAATTTTTTTTGAGAAACCCGCCCTAATTGTGTTGGTGGCTCAAAATTAGGTTCATTTTGTGCTTCATTAATAATGTATTGTATTCTAGTAATTACTGAATTTATTGTAAAATTTTGGTTGTTTGCCGTTGCAGGGAGCGGAACTAATTCCATTTTCTAAAAGGTTGACTTTCTTTAAATCACCAAACTGCTGCCCACAACGGTAAGGAAGTTCTTATTACAACGTGTTTTCAACATGTTCTTGAAGCTCGTGATGCTTAGAGCATCTCCAGCAGGAGTATGTAAATTCAGGCCTTCAAAACTTATTTGGAGGTCCAACTCCAAAAAATAGAGGCTCAAATTAAGTATTCAACTCTAGTAGAGACCTGCAAATGGCTGCTACACTGCTCCCTCACTCGCCCACGCACACAGAGGGAGACCAGGCAGGCAGGCACCTCGCTCGGATCGCCGCCGCCACCGCCGCCGCCGCCGCAACCCCCCTCTCTCCCTAAACCCTAGCCCCCTCGCCGCCATGGAACCGCCCGCCGCCGCCTCCTCCTCGCCCGATCCGACGCCCCGGGACCAAGCCCCCTCCCCGGCCAAGCGCTCCGCCCGGAAGCAACCGGCCCCAAACGGCGTCGTCGACACGCCCGCGCCGGCCCCGCCGCCATGGACGCCAAGCACTGGCCCGCGCTCTCCGAGGCCGCCAAGAACACCAAGCTCGCGCCCGCCCCCGACTCCTCCTCCAGGCCTCCCGAATCTTTGTCCCCGTCGCCCGCGGCCTCATCGGTGAGTCAGATCTCTTCTATCCGATTTCCATCCGTCCATCTACTCCGTCCCGCGATTCACCGTTTTTTCTACTTTCTACTAGGCCGTGGACAAGCACAAGCACGGCTCGGGGACGCACCATGGTCGCCACAAGCCGGCCAGGTGCGCCGCCGGCGGGGACCACTCCCCGCAAGACGGTGTGGGGGAACAGAGGAGAGTAGGTGTTGGGAAGAAGGGAGGACAGAGAAATAAAATAAATATGGTGGGACCCACGTTTGGAGGGGAAATGGAGGGCCTAAAAAATGGAGGCTGACAGGAGGGATTCGAAGGGGTATGCAAAATGGAGGCTTGTTTAGAGGCTCTGCTGGAGATGAATTTTTGCACCAAACCTCCAAATTTTGGAGTAGAGGCCCATATGGAGGCCCCCCGCTGGAGATGCTCTTATAGACTTATATATGGTGACAGAATTCATCGAGAGTATCACTATTGCTTATCTGCTTTTAGTCCGTTATATATCCCGTTGTATCTGGTGATGATGAGTTTATAGAATTTTATGCAGGGAACAGGCGATGATGAGTTTATAGAATTCTATGCAGTGGACATAGCACATACATTTTCAGGCTTGCAAATAATTAGATAATCAAAGTTTTTCCAGGCCTGGTATTAAACCATTTCACTAATAAGTAGAATTTTCTTTGTGTGTTTCACACTTTCACCCAAGTGCAAAATAGCGGATGTAGGCATTTTTCAGTCTTGTGAAAAACAAAGGTAAGAGCCATTGGAATGTGGAATGGGTGCTGTTTATGCAATCAAGTAATTAGTGCATCATTAGAAATCTGAAATCAAGTAAATGAACCCAATAGTTTTTCTGAGCAAGTAATTTTGAATTCAAGAGGTTTCAGCCTAGTTATTCGTCGGTCAACTGGAAGATATAACAAGGACTGTGCTCATGTTCTTTTATGGAGTACAAGAGAAGTACATGTTGGACAAGTGTGTTTAGGGGGGACTCCAAAACAATGGCAAAAGTAAAATGTAGTGAACAATCCTGCAAGGGATGTGGTCACCTTGAATTCATACAGACTGGGTCTTACCATTTATTCTATAATTCATAATCACTTGCCAGAGTGGCAACAACATGACGCAAACCCCAAAAGACTCAGTTTCAATTCCCAGCTAGTTCTAGAGTAAGGTTTAGGGGCTACAGCATCACATGTGACGATCAAGCGTCAGCTTTGGCTGGGGTTATCTCTGGTGCAGCCTCCGCCGCAGGCGCTTCGGCCGCGGTGTTGGGAGCTGCTTCTGCTGCTGGAGTCGCTTCTGCGGGTGCCGAAACAGCTGGGGCTGTGGCTTCACCCTCCCAGTAAGAGGTCTTCTTCCCCGACTTAGAAACAGTCTGGAAGACATCCTCAGGCTTGACATTGCCTTTGACTGTCACCTTCTGCTCTTTGAGGTCTATGTCAAAGGTCTCAACTCCTGATTCAAAGAAGAACAAGCAATGAGATTGTAGATCACACTCATATCCAAGGGTGGTAAACTTATGGTACATAAACACTGATCATCGAACATGTTGACAGATTAGGGTTCCCCCTCAGATCAAGTGATTAATTTACTGGTAAGTTTTTCATAAGCTGGCAACAAGCTAGGCTTTGTTAGTAAGATATGCTATAAAGCAAAATTAACCTTCCATCTTGGTGAGCACTCTCCTGACTGCCCCAGCGCAGCCCTCGCATGACATTGCAACCTTGAGGACAACAGTCTGCATGGCCAAGCGAAGATAATCAGACCAACTAGAAAACATCATATATATCAAGCTCTCACATATATAGTACCCTTAGTAAAAAAGAGTTCAGAACTGTAATGCCCTTCTACACTTTGTAGCTCAGAGAAAATTAAGATCCTTAATCGGACATTCAGACCAGTAAAACCATTAAACTCTCAGGTACAGTTGCAGAAATAGAAAAAATGAGGGACTTAATGTCCTTCTACATCTGGGGCTCAGAGAAAACGAAGCTAATAACCAGACCAGCCAAACATCATTTTAACGAAGCTAACTAGCTGTCATTACCAACAATCAAGTACTAGAAAAAAACTAATAACATGAGGCAATCCTTAATTTGACCACTAATAATTCTGTGAATCTGAAACCCATCTGATGTTGGAAACCTAACAACAGATCACTATGTCTATGTGAGAGATCGGGGACAGGGGGTGAAGGAGATTGGTTACCTCAGCGGCCATGGCTCACGGATCTCCCCGCGGAGAAGAATTAACCCAAGCGGAAGCGGCGGGCGGGGAGGACGAGGAAGACTGGAAGATCGAAGTCGGTCGGTCGTCGTCGGCGTGTGCCCTGGGTTCATGGACCGGGGTCTCCATAAATAGCCGCGGCGGTGGCGTAGCAAGAAAGCAGAAAGCCGGCGACCGGTGGGTGGTGGACGCGCACCAAACAGCACGCACAAAGCGAGGTCGCGAGGATGAGAGCCAGAAAAAAAAGGCTCAAAAGGCACAGTGGTTGTTGCTGTTGCCCAAGATGCCCGCCCCGCCCCGCCCCTGCCCCTGCACCGGCCTCGCGGTGTAGTACGCTAGTACCGGAATCGGGAAGTACACCGCCCTTCCGGCGGTGCAGTACAACCGGCGGGACTTGTGGGGTATCTGCGTGCTGGTGGCAGTTGTGTTGTAGTGGTGGTACTCCATATCTTCCGGCCTGCCTTAGCTAAGCATCCTGATTACTAGTTGCGTCTCTGATCAGGTATCGCATTGTTCTCTTCTGCGTCGACGCGGCGGCATCTTTGTCCACTATCGTAACGCGTCGCCCGGGCGCTTGGCTGGCTTGACCATCCGTCTCCGATCCGGATCCTCTCTCTCTCTGCAGGTGCACTGTCGTCTCGTCAGAATCTTACGATTTGTCCTGGGGGTGTTCTTATCTTCACGGCTGTTTGCGCTTGTCGTTCGCTGTTGATTTGGTAAACGCTTTTTGTTCCTGCAGATTGAGTTCGGTGATTACAAGGGATAGAGGTTCTGGATAAATAAATAAACAACCCGGGTCCAGTAGTGTAAAAATGCTGGGAGAATACTGTACAAGCTTTGCTAGGTGAAGAAGCAGCCCCTGCCTATGTGAGCTACCATTATGCTTTTGTACAGCATAGTGCCCACTGGGATTTTCTTCTTCGAATTGATGGGTTTTTAGGAAATCGAGATTTCATGCATTCATAAAGGTCTAGTTTACCAGCTCAGTATTTTGAAGATGATCATAGAGGTAGAGTTGCATGTGTTCGTAGGAATAAGTGTGCGTATGTATACGTGAACATCTGTGTATGTACCGTGTGATTAAAATAGTAAAGTTTACATTCAAAATCACCAAAAAAATGTTCATTTTACTCCTCTCAAGTATTTACTTTGTCCACTTAACCTTCTAAGCTAAATTTAGACTCACATTACTTCCCAAACTATTTCATTTGGTTCAATCTAACCCTTAATTAGAATTATTTTTCAATTTGGGTTTTAATTTTTATTAGTGACTTATAACATCATGCTCCAAATTATAAAAATGTATTAATATTTTTATGATTACTTCTCATACAATTTAAGATGAATTTCATATTAAATATTATTAACCTAACAAAAAACCAAGAAAAACCTCAGTATAATTTTTTAACATAAGACATCATGTTTTGAATATGCTCACAAAATTTGAACTCAAAATTCAACTCATACATGAAAAACAAAATTTTATTCAGGAGGTTAAGCTGACATAATCGATATGTGTAACATAAGAGATCACGTTTTGAATATGCTCACAAAATTTGAACTCAAAATTCAACTCATACCATGAAAAACAAAATTTTATTCAGGAGGTTAAGCTGACATAATCGATATGTGAGGGGAGTAAAATGGACTTCTCAAAAAAAATTACTTGTGGATCAACTAACCAAGTAGAAAGTCGTGATTTAGAAACGCAAATACACTTAAGACAATCTATGAGGTTCATCTTTCGATTCCCAGCTTTTTTTAAAGATCCCATGTTTTTTTGTGGAATTTTATTTTTTATTCACTTTGCAAAAGCATAGGATCATTTCAAAATTTAGCAAAACTAACCTACCACCGCCGTGGCTCATGGCGGTAGGGGCAAACCTCCATGGGCCACGGCGGTTGCTGGTGCTACAGTGACCTACCGTCGTGGCCCATGGCGGTTACTGTCAGTCTATTTTCAAAAAATCGTAACTTTTTTATGAACTCAGATGAAGATAAATTTTGTATGGAACTTGTAGTTTTCGACGAGGTCTACAACTTTGTAGTTCAAACTTTTTTCATTTGAAGTCATCTTGGGGCTAAAAAATGATATACTGTCGAGATCTCAGTTTTTCAGTATCTAGATCCGGACAATATATCAATTTTTTTGAGTCTCAAGATGACTTCAAATGAAAAAAGTTTTAACCACAAAGTTGTAGATCTTGTCGAAAGCTATAAGTTTCGTATAAAGTTTATCTCCATCCGAGCTCATACAAAAAAGTTACAATTTTTGAAGACAGACTGACCCTAACCGCCATGGGCCACGATAGTTGCAGGTGCTACAGTGACAAGGTTAGTTTTGTTAACTTTTGAAATGATAGTATTTTTTTTAAAATGAATAAAAAATAAAATAAAATAAATCCTTTTTGTGACATGTTTTCTTGTCAACATTTCCATCAGCATTGCCTCTTGCTCGGCCCAAGTCTGAGCCTTCTTCGCTAGCTAACGTTTGGTCCATCTTGCATAATCCGCCGAACTTTTGGGCCGGTAGTGGTGTAATTCGTTCATCTTTAGGCCCAAAAGATATGGGATTGCCCGGCTTAGTGATGATATATAGGTCCAGATTTTGCATAGATTTTACCCGGCTTTAGGAAGATTTTTTATATATTTTTTATATATTTTTTAATTGTTTTGCAAAATTATACAACGTTTTGAAAATTTATCAAAAATAAACATCAACCGCAGTAAGCCACGGCGGAAAAGGCCTACCGTCGTAGCCCACGACGGTAGCACCTCTAATCGCCGTGACCCACGGTGGTAAGGTGATCGTCGACGGTCCGCTACAGGGTGTAGGCCCCGTGGCACCCTACCGTCGTGACCCACGGCGGTAAGCACTTTCCGCCGTGGCAGAAGGAGACAGTCGCGCCTATATAAAGGGCGAAGGTTGCCGCTGTCCCCCACGCCTGTCGCCGCCCCCTCTCCCTCACCCGCCGCCCCTCTCTCCCTCCTCCTCCCAGGTATGTATGTTTAATTATTAATTTAATTAGTGTAATTAGTGTAGAAAGTAGATTTAGAAAATTAGTTTTTAGACTAGAAAATTTAGAAATTAGTTAATTCAATTAATTTAGATTAGAAAATTAGTTTTTTAGTTTAAAAAATATAGAAAATTATTTTATAGGAAATTGTAGAAATTATTTTAACATGTGTAGAAATTGTCAAAATTATTTGACTGTGTTTAGAAAATATAAAATATTGGTTTATCTGTTATAGAAATTGTAAAAATTACTTTAGCATGTGTAGAAATTTTAGAAAATAGTTTATCTACTGTTGAATTTACTTTAATTTGTTTAGAAATTCTGGAAAATTAATTTGTCTCATTTATAAAATATAGAAAATTAGTTTATTTGTTTTCAAAATTGTAGAAAATACTTTAATTCGTTTTGAAATTTTAGAAAAATAATTTATATGTTGTAGATATTGTAGAAATTACTTTAGCATGCGTAGGAATGGTAGAAATTACTTTAGCATGTTTATAAATTCCAGAAAATTAATTCATCTCATTTCAAAATTGTAGAAAATTAGTTTATCTGTTTTAGAAATTGTAAAAATTGTAGAAAATTACTTATCTGGTTTTTTTTAATTGTATATTTAATTTTTGGCTGCAACTATGGACCAGGCTCAGGCTGAGGCCGAGGCTCAGGCTGCTTGTGCTGAGATTGAGGCGTGCGTGACGCCTGAGTTGTTGGATAGGGAGATCGACCGCTGGCACCGCTCGTTCCTGTTCGTCGTCCTCGGAGAGGATGTTGGACACGTGCATTCCCGTACTACGTGCACATTGCTGTCAATCCACGACCTTTGGGTTCCCAAGTACGTGAACTGATGCCATGTTACTGTTCATCCTACGCGACGCGATTCCTCGGAAGGATCGCATGGCACGCTTGCAGTTCGACTTCTCCCTCCTCAGCCCGCTTCTGGACCACTGTAGGTCAAAGACCCACACGTTCCACGTCACCATCAGCGAGATGACGGTAACTCTTTCAGACACGTCACTGTTGATGGGCCTTCCATGTGAGGGTGAGCCACTGGGGGCTGCGGACATCTCTGCTGAGTGGCGTACAGAGTTCCTCACTCAGTTCGTGAACGTTCCTCGGAACAATCGCGCCGCGTTCCGTACCAGGAGTTCGCGAACGCTCACGGACCCACCTTGACTTGGTTGCAACAGTTTAGCATACGTACTATTACCTCACATTTCTCTTTGTTTTTGAAGATGTAGAGACAATATAACTAACGTTTGATTTTGTTCTTGGGTTGAGAGGGTGCAGCCGTACATGGACGGTTGGGCTACCGCGATGCAGAATGTCGTCACAGAGGACCGGCCCTATACATGGGCATGGTTCGGTTCAGCCCAATGGTTCGTCGAACCGGCCCACGAAAGCTACCCTACTGGGCTCCAGTAAAAATCCACCATGTCCCCTCGGTTCGAGGGACTTGAACCCTAGGGTCGAGGGGTTCGACCCTGCGCCGCCGACGCCTCTTCCATCCTCGCCGGCTCGCCGCCGCCCACGCCGCCTCCTCCTCGAACCCCACCGTCCACCACCGCCTCGTCGCAGGGCCTCGAAGTTCGGCCCCGGCACCGTGACGCCTCCGCCCCCACGGCGCCTCACCTCCTCACCGTCGCGGCCCGGCGAACCCTCGTCACCCACCAAGACCGGTCTTGAAAGCCGCCGAATCGAACCGAGTAAAGAGGGGGAGAAGAAGTGGAGATCCGGCAAGTGTCGACGAGGCCGGGTGTCTACCCGCGGCCGTGCTTGGCGAGGTTAGAGGCGACCCCCCCGGAGATGGCGTCGCCGACGGCGGTGAGCGCACACCGCTCGCGCGGTGTCCCCCTTCGATTCCCCACCGGCCGTGCCTCTTGTAGCGCCACCCCATGGAAGCCGGCGTTCCCCCTTGCCATGGCTACCCCCGAGTTTCAATCCTCGCCATTTCCACCATTGGTACTAAAAAGATTTTGTTTTGCAATCTCCGACCAATTTCGCTTCGTTTATGGAGGTCCAATGCTCTGTTTCTTGTTGTGATGTCCCCGACTCCTCGTTGATTGAGACATAGATGTGCCAGGTCATCCTCTCATCCAGCATTGCCATGATTCCCTAGTGACATATTTCTCCATACTTGGTTGATCAAGATGGGCCCCTGACAGTGTTCACAAAGTCCTCTTCTTTAGTAATCTCTGGTGTCTACGTGATGTAGACATGTAGTGGACAGTTATAAATTCAGATCGAGAAGAACTGTAATTGGCATTAGAGTTCAGGAACATAGCGTATTGCGTGGTTGCAACAGTCTAATTTGTAAAACATGATGGACTTCGGTGAGCGAAACGGGTTTAGTAAATCCTTGTACAATATCCCATTGATAGATGATAGGTGTTACTAGGCTGTTTTAGTTTCGGTTTCGTCGGTATGTTGCATGGAGGTCATACAGGTTGTAGTAAGCTCTTGAGCCTGGTCAGTATGTTGCTGCTGGTAAAATTGTGCTTTCTTATTTCTTTTGGCTTTTGGGTGATACTAGGTTGATACAATTATTGTTAATTTCTTTTGACTGTGTGATTGAATTAACCATGTGATGAGCAACACCTACATCAGTCATTCTGTGTTTCTAAGTTTTTGGGTGATTAATGTGTACCATGAGTCCAGGAGTACTTCATCATTAGTTCGATTTCTCATAAAAAATACATGTCCGTTCCATTCATACATGATGGAGGTGCTTGTATAGTGTATAGTGTATAGTGTATAGTGTATAATTAAATCTGCAACATGGCTATAAAACTGTATAGTGTGTTAGGACCATGCTTCTTCAACTGGATGCTCGTGTGCCGCTCTTCAAGAGCTGGCTGCCGCTCCAGAGGCTTGAGGCTGGACAAGTGCGTGCAGTTTATTTAACACTGATTCTTTCAATGGGAGCTTCATAGAAAATTGATCGCAGTGTGAAATTTAATTGATGGATAGGATCACATATCAGAATTTAGTTCTGCTTGCATGACTACCCAGGTGCATTTCTCATCTCTCGTATAAAGTAACCAAGCCTTATGGTTCATAGTGTAGCCGGATGTTTTTAATATATTGATGAAACTTCAAGTTTACCTCTTCAGTCTCAGCATTTCATTTCCCCCTGTTTTACCTTACAAAACCTTGTAAGGTTATACCATGTCCTTGTAATGATTCACCTTGTTTAGTTTCCCCAAATTTGAACAATCAGGGCCTATATCCAGATGAGAACCCCTTGTACTCCAGTTATCAGCTTTCTCCTCATATTCTGAATTACCGAATTGTTTTCTTAACATAATTATGAAATGTTTTGTTTTCGAATCTAGTGATCGAAAGTGGAAGAGGCATCATTCCACCAACACTCCAGTACCTGATCAATCACTGCAACCCAATAGTGGAGCAAAAGCAGATGTGACTATGCAGAGCAACCAACAGACTTCGGTACCTGAGCATCCAGATGAGGATGGTTATGCTAGGAATCTTGATGGGTGGGAAGGAGATGATTATGGTCATGGTTGGGAGGATGAGGGCAACACTGATTATTGGCACAGAGAAGAAGAGGACATAGATGAAGGTGCTACAGTTGGCTGTGTTGAGGACTTAGTTGAAACTAAAATGGTGGATGGCTACATACATGGTGAGGAGAATAGGAAGTTCAGATCCCAAGTTTGGAATGAATTCTCGAAAGTTCGTGTGGGAGGCATCGTTACTAAAGGACAGTGCATTCATTGCAATACCGAGATTAGTGCCAAGAGAGGAGCAGGAACTAGCGCTATGTCAACACATTTGAAGAGATGTCGAATTAGAAGACAAGTGAAAAATATGTCCCATCAGCTCAGATGTGTTATGATGTCTCCAGAAGGAGTTGCTTTGGACAAGTGGAGGTCCAGTCAAGACACCTCAAGGAGGGAGCAAGCTCGGATGATTGCACTTCATGGACTGCCACTTTCGATCGTTGATTATGATGCTTTAGAAGGTTCGTTTCTAGCTTGAACCCCATCTTCAAAATGATTTCAAGGAGAACAATCTCCAATGATTGCTTAAAGTTATTTCAATAACAAAAACAAGCACTTGTTGATGTTTTCAAAAGTACTGCAGTAGAGTCTCATTGACAATGGATATGTGGACATCTTGTCAAACTCTTGGATATATGTGTATCACGTGCCACTTCCTAGATGAAGATTGGAAGCTGCAAAAGAGGATTATCAAGTTTACTTTCTTGAAAACGCCGCACACTGGTGTTGCAATGTTCAATGCCCTTCTCAAATCCATCCAGGATTGGAAGATAGAGGATAAGTTATTCGCAATAACACTGGACAATGCAAGCAACAACAATGCCATGGTGAAGCTATTGAGACATAATCTGCTAGAGAAACGCATGTTGTATGGTAAAGGAAAGCTACTCCATCACAGATGCGCAGCCCATGTCCTCAACTTGACATGTAAAGCTGGATTTCAGGTTATCAATCCAGTTGTGCACAAGGTTAGGGAAAGTGTGAAAAAATTCATTGAACGGTCTACATCACGGAAAAAAAAGTTTGAGGAAATCATTCAACAACTTGGTATCCAAGAGAAAAAGCGTCTGAACATTGATACATCCACCCACTGGAACTCGACCTACATCATTCTAGAAAGGTGTTTGGTGTTAAAGAGAGATTTTGAGTCCCTCACCCAGCAGCAGCCAGAGTACGAATATGCACCCTCACATGAAGAGTGGGAAATGGCTAGGGAGGTATGTGCACTGCTGAAACCCTTTTACGATGCAATAAAGGTCATTTCGGGATCGCTTTACCCTACATCCAATTTATATTTTCATGAGATATGGGAGGTCAAGCTTGCTTTAGAAAGATGTATTGTTGAGCCGAATGGTACACTATTTGATACAGTGGAATATATGAGGAAGAAGTTTAATAGATATTGGAAGTTAACGTGGCTGCAGATCTCATTCCCTGCGATTCTCGATCCACAGTTCAAATTTGCATTCATTGAATTTCGTTTGAATAAAGCATTTGGGAGTGAAGCTGATTCCAAAATTGCTACACTAAGGAGAGTTTTGCTGTCTTTGTATAAGGATTATTCACAAGTGAATCATGGTGGAGAAAATATGCCATTTGCTGAACTTGGAAGTGATAGATATTCAGATTGGGACGAATACTTGAGCAATAGTACATCCTCAACAAGCATGGCCTCTGAGCTTGAGCTTGAAATGTATTTAGCAAAGCCTACAGTCCCTCGAACTAATTCCTTTGATATACTTGCTTGGTGGAAGAGCAACTCAACAGAGTATCCAACCCTTTCTCGCATGGCTCAAGATGTTTTGGCAATTCAAGCTTCAACAGTAGCCTCAGAGTCAGCCTTCAGCACCGGAAAGAAAAATAATATCAGAGTTTCGTAGTCGGTTTTCTTCAAAAACCATGGAAGCATTAATATGTGTGCAAGACTGGATCCGTGCTTCTAATTCATCCCAATTCTACGTGAAGTCGATTGATGACTACATGGAGCTAATTGATGAAGAAGAATGATATCTTAGAAGGTAACCTTAGAAGGTAACCCTGCAGTATCCATTTTGTTGTCTACTTCCTGTTACTTCACTGCTGAGTATGTTAATTATTCCTGTTGGTGATATGTAGACTGTTGGTATTTTGGGCTTTTATTAGTACTTTCTGCAAAATTTCCTTTTGCTGCATTTCGTATGCACCTAGCTAGCTGCTGCTGAACCACAAATTAAACTAGCAAAACCACCAACTAACAGCTGGTTTTGGTTTCATTGTAAAAAATAAAACCCAAGAAGGCATAGATTTTCAGATCTATATATGTATTCAACTACAGATTTTCAGTTAACTAGTTAACTGTTGATTGAATTTTGTTGGCATGGGCTAGTGAAAGTACTTCCTTTACCCTCTGACTATTATTTGGATAGAATCATGTTAGCTTGTCATTACTGTGATACTGCCCTCTATAGCTTTTTTTTCTTCGTGATGGCACATTCAGCACGTTCAATCTACTTCTATGCACTAGCTACTAAAACCCTAACTACTATTATACTAGAAAACAACTAAACTACACTAGAGAGAACGATAAGCAATCAAGATAGGAGACACTCGCCCATGGGTCTACGATCATGCAATCAATTAAAAACATTAAACCAATCTAATCTATCGGGGGTTGTGACCACGGTTTCGCCCTTTCCTCCTCTCGTACTGTCACTACGCGAAGGTATTCATGACTAGACCTATGATGGACACGGCGTATTGAATGGATCCAAGGAAGCATTGAGGCCTTACTCCCTTTACGGCATGCTAGCTAACCTTAAGCATTAAAGTATATTCAACACAAGATGATAGATAGATAATCCGACAAAGTATGATTACATCTCAAGATCGATTACAACCCATGGACGAATAAGGAGATTACCCCATCAAGGTGCTGGACATAGCACTGTTGATCATGGTCTGTCCGACGGTGTCTTCCTTCTTCTCCACGTGAGGGTGCTTCCTTCGAGGTGGACGATCTCGCTCCGGAGATCTCCCTCCTCTCTCTAGCTTGTGGATGGCCTCCTGGTGCGAATGGCTCTCTCCCTGTCGAATAGCGGCGCCTCCAGGGTTTTAGGGTTGAAGATCCTTCGGGTGCAAGGAAAGGGGGGCCAAACTGGCCACCGGGGTGGGCTGGGCCGGCCGGCCTGGGCCGACAGGCCCAGGCCCATCTCGGCCCGGTTCGGTCGCCCCTTCACTCCCGTGGGTCCTCAGGTGCCCCTCCACTTGCATGATTTTGACGATGTCATCCTCGCGTCCAAGATGGAGGTTCTCCGCACATGAAGTTCGGTCTTTTACGCTTCAATTCCCGTGGGTGTTCCTCGTAGCACTTCGGTCCTTGCCACCATTGGAAGTGATTTCATCAAGCTCATGAGCACGAACAAGACTCCGTAAATGCTCCTTTGAACTTGTTGCGAATCCGTCCTTTATGTCCATGTTTTCCTACATAAACACAATACTTCCAATTGCATGCACATAGATGAACTTGTTATATGATTAGCGTGCCTAGTGGCGGGTTAGTTTCATAAACAAATCCAAACCAAAGTGTAATGAACATGCTTGGTGTACCAAAATACACCGTCAACATCTCCCCCACGCTGAGCTCTTGCTCGTCCTCGAGCAAGTACTCGTAAAAGAACTTCATCCAAAGTGTTGTAATCGTGTACCGCTAATCCTTCTTCACAAGTTAGTCGATCCTTTCATCTTTAATACATAAACATAAGGTAATGATCATCAAACATATAGATGGGTGTTTAGAATCTTTACCACGTCAAGATTTACCCCACAACTCAAACTCTTCACTCGAAGTCTTCAATTTTAGCCATGCTTACTTCTTTACTTCCATCGGAGGGTTTTTACGATTTTTCAAACAAAATTCCTGCAACAAGCATTAGAAAAAACCTTTCTCCAAGCTCTCTCAAGTCACTCATATGAGGTGGCTATCCTAAACCAATTTTATAAAACTCTCACCTCCCATAAGTCTCTCATACATGTAAAGTAGAGCTATAGGTAGGGCTAGCGCGATCAACACAAGTATTGTCAAACTAAGAACTTCCACTAATGGTTGTTTACCTTTCAAAGCCAATGATCATGAGAATTAACCATATGTAGGGATATCAAGGATGAGAAGATTTAGAATGGTGGACATGTGCAAGGGCAAAAGAAAATTATGACTACGAGGCACCGATGACGTCCTCGTTGTCGGATTGCACATGGTTGGAAAAAGAATGGAAGTTTCGTCTCTCAACAACGTGACATCCTTCCTTACACTTTATTTTTTCTTTTCTTTCACTTGATTCATCCCTCTCTGTTGACGGTGAAAATCTGTCAACCTAGCCATGAGTTTACCTTCGGTGTTGGCATGACTTTTGTATCTTATCCATTGGTACTAACCCCCGTGGTATAACAAGTTCACTTGTGCATGTCGGTTTTGGAGTTAAGTGTTTACGCAGGGTTTTAACGTTGAAAGCAAGACTTCCGGGATAAGTTCATTAAGCACCTCATGACAAGACCTTGAGGCCCGATACAAGTCAAGCAATGAAGTGAACATGACTCCAAGAGCCCAAGGACCAAGCCCGAGAAGATGATAAACTCCGAGGACCGAACCAGAAAAGTGCTGAATCTTGCAAGACAAGGAGTTGAGTCCAATTCGGAGAGAAACCGACGACAAGGGCCCACATGCAAAAGGGGAGACGATCTAGAAGACGCAGGAAGCAACACCGGGTGAAGGAGGCGACAAACTGGGCCGGGATGGGCCCAGGCCGGTCAGCCCAGGCCGGTTGGCCCAGCCTGTTCCAGGGCCCAGTCGGCCCCCCTTTGCCCTAGTTGCATCTCAGGTTATTTATAGCCCCCTGACCGAGAGCCACGCATAATCCAATTCGTCATCCGCCGCCGAGGAGCAGAGAAGCTTGAGGGACACCATCTCGGAGATGAGGGTCATGCTAGTTGTCTAGGGTCTCCCTAGCCGACATGGGAACCTTGCATGAAAGACCACGTCGGAGCTCCGGAGCGAGGATCAAGATCGAGGTAGGGCCCCGGTGGTGATCTTGTTCATCTAATCATTCATGGTGAAGTCTTTAAGTGAATCCGATTTCTAGCGATCAAGTGTCTTCTCGATGATTTTGTTTTCTTCTTGGTTTTGCTTCTTCTACGATCTATACTTAAGATAGATTACATAGGGTGCTCTTGTAGCCGCGGTGGCTAGAGGTGCATACCGGACCGGCCAAGTGTTTTCAACTTGTTCTTATCGAACTCTCCCTAGACTACCCGCTGACAGAACGGGGGTTCCGAAAGGCGGGCGTTTTCAGAGTCGGATGGAAGGCCACGATTTAAAGATGCTTTTAATGAGATTCGCTTTTATATCTTCATCTATCTTGTTTGGAGCTACAACATAAGCTTGATCTAGACTCTCTAGATCGGTTATCTCTTGCTTTCTCTTGTTACCTCTTTAGTAGATTAGATTAGATTCGTTTTCTTTATGAGTTACTAGATTAGATGCAAATTGTCTTCATAAGATAGCTTACCTTGCTTTACTAGATTGAATCCTTGCGTTGCACATTGTTCCACGGATTCGATACCTTGGGTTCACCACTCGAGGGAAAAAGGGTCCCTTGACTACGACGGGAGACTTGTCCGCTTGTAAGTCTAAACGAACTTTGATAAAACTATTAACCGTCAACAAGCCCCTTTTTCTGGCGCTGTTGCCGGGGAACAAGCAATCAAGATCCGATCTAGTATCGCTTATTTTTCAGTTTTTCTTTCGATTTTCTTTTGCATCTCTTAAGTTTGATCATCCTCAAAAAGAAAAAAATTAATCTAATCTAGTTTTGATTAACCCTAATTTTTCTTTTTAGATTTTTGTTTTATTTCTAACCCTAACCGGAGATGGTTGGCTACCTCTCCAAGAAACCCAAACTTTTTTTGTGGATGATCCAGGAAAACTTTACAGGCAAAGGGGACGTGCAACACAAGCTAAAGGGTTGGAAACCCTAGATCCAAAAGCCAAAGTCGAAGGACCGTCGGAATCTCCAAGGGAATCACCACCTCCAAGTCCAAAGTCAAGAGGAGGATGGAGAAGATGGAGATAGAGAAAGAAGCTCAACACCTAAAGGCTGCCAAGGAAAGATCCACATGCGAGGTGTTCATCGTGATGAAGATGCTAGAGACGCAAGTGGGACAACTTGCCGGACAACCGATGGGTGACAAAGAAGAATTTCCGAGACAACTCCAAGGTCCCAAGACGGCGAAGGCTACTCAAACTCATTTGGGAGAGATGAAGGATCACACTAAGAAGATCACGACCGAAGGACCGGAGTTTGAGATGCCGAACCACAACATGAAGGAAGTTGTTGCATCCGTCAAGACCAAAGGACAAAGCCAGCCTGTGAAGACCAAAAATACGACTAAGCCGAAGAATAAGCCAGTGCCCAAGAAGGTGCGGAAGTGGGTACCCAAGATTGCAACACCCTCAAAGGGTGTTGATCCGAAGTAATCAAGTGAAGAAGTCTAGCCATGGACTATAAACGAAGCGCTAGGCGGGAGGCAACCCGTTTCGTCGAGTCAAGAATAAGCTACCGGGAGGACAACCCGATTCCAGGTTTTTCGAGTATTTTTAATAATTCGGTTTTGAATTTTACTACGCAAAACATTAGACTTAGAATGGTTGAACAATGTTAGAGACATAATTCTTGGTTGAATATTTTTCTTTGCATAAACCCTTTGCATGAACCCTCCTATATGTTTGTTCGTTCTTTTTCGAGAAACCACAACCAAATAATTTCAGAACCTAACTCAACCCTTCACCCTCATTATGGTGCTGTGGTTGACTTACTTTTTCATGCTAAAAACACACGAGTAGAGCCACGACTTATACCTAGGTGTTAATTAAATTTCAGCACGTGGTAGGACTCGCGTGAACCTAGAAACTAAACTTTTGGTTGGTTTAAAAATCCTTATCCTTAGTTTCTCTAAGATTAGAATTTTTATAAGCCTCATTTAATTTTGTTTTATTCAAAATCTTTTCTCATTTAGCCAAAATTAGAACCTAAACCTATGCCCCCATGATCAAGCCGGGAAAAGTTTGCTCTCAACCAATGAAGGTAAACTATACCAGTGAGACCGATATCAACGTAGTCGGAAAATATTTTCGACTTACATTTGTTTTTAATGGTTTAAAAACTTCTCTAAATTTATGCTTGAGTTCTTGCATGGCTCTGAAAAATATTTTTAAATTTCGAAATTAGAGGAGTGCTTAACCTTAAACACACTTAAAGGGGGGCAATCTAGTTTGAATTAATCATGCATGCACCATTGGATACTCTTTCATCAACTTTCACCAAGTCCACATGCAAAGGACAAGCATGGTGGGCAGCAAGCATAAACTTTGCAGGAATTTCATGGTGGCATGTGAAGCAAGTGGAGCAAGGGAGCATGAACATGACTCAAGGCATGAAGCAGCAAGTGGAAGGACCAATGATGCAAGAAAAGGAGTGGACGAGAGCGTTTGGGCGGTGCAACTCGTGGAGCACGTGGGCAGGAAAGTTGTAGAGGCGAAATGATCGTGCTGGAAGAAAGCCGAGGCGGGGAGGAGCACCAGGCCACCCAGGCCGGTCGGCCTAGGCCGACCGGCCTCCCCTACTAAGGAGCCCCCCGGCTCCCGTTTTCTGCAGGTAAGCTTCCCTCTCCTTCCTCAGTTTGTGTGTTCAAGTTTGTGTGCCCAGAGCCTCCGTAGACATAGCCAACCTTCCCAAGCTTGATAGCTCAAAAAATCCACACCCTTAATCCACTGAAAGTCCACATCCCGAAGTAAGATTTTATGTGCCTAGTTACCGGTTGCAACCTAGAGTTTTAGTGGAGAGAAGAGTGCAGCAATCATAGAAGAAAACTACAAGCCTTTTCACAAAAAAGAAGGGATCATCGTCGTCTAAGCCATCATCGACAACCTCTTCGAGGAGGCACTCGGTTTCCGAGTCTCCTCAGAGTATGGAGGAGGACACGGCACCGCCGAGGAGGAACCACACTCTTTTCCTCGGTGGCATGAGGGCTACACGAAACTCGTTTATGAGGTTCACCAAACTTCAAGGACATATGGAGGAGCCGCCCGTCCAACCTCGCCACTCGACACGATCATCCGCTCCACCTCCACACGCTCTGCGGTATTCCGAGGGGTATGTCATCATGACGGAGGAGGAGGAGCAGAAGCTCGCTTGCCTTGAGTAGAGGCTTGTAGCAAACGTCGACTTCGACGACCAAGCTCTCCACATATTGGGTTTTCATACGGGACACCGGTGCAATTCTCTAACGGAGTGTCGGCAAACACCCACAAGGAATTCGCCTAGGAAATTTTCATGACCATGGCGCATATCCTTGATGAAGGAGTGCTGAGTCTCTCATTCCGTTTGGAGGGAGCCCACAAGTAGAGAAGAAGGAAGACACCGTTGGAAGGGTAACCTTGATCAACGATGCTATTTCTAGCACCTTGATGGGGTAATCTCCTTTCATCCATGGGTTGCAATAGATCTTGAGATGTGATCATACTTTGTTGGATTATCTATCTATCATCTTGTGTTGAATATACTTTAATGCTTAAGGCTAGCAACCATGTCGTAAAGGGAGTAAGGCCCCAATGCTTCCTTGGATCCATTCAACACAACCCCCGATAGACTAGATTGGTTTTCATGTTCAAAACGATTGCGTGTTCTAGTATTGTAGACCCATGGGCGAGTGTCTCCTATTTTCAAAAGGGAGCTCCGGAACAAGTGGATGTGTATGAAGGCACATGGGAAGGTTTTTGGAGTATGATCGCGGGAGGAGACCATCAACGAAGAAATACTATCCGGAACCCCATCATCCAAGTGTGTCACTTTTGTGCAATTGGATTTTTGGGAGAATAAGAGAGACAAAGATAACCAACATAGAGTTGAATTGGCTTTACTCGGCTTTGATTGCCAAGTGGCCAATAGACCCCACTCACCTATGATCAACCGGTGGTGTTGTTAAGCAACATCGAGTTCGGGAGATATTGGTTCGGGGTGTTGCCTCTCCATATTGGCTATCTCTTTGAAACCGGGTATTACGAGGAACCCGAATCATCTCCTACCCGGGACTTCCCTAGGAATATATGAAGAAAGGAAAATATATAAGTGAAGATGAGAGAGGAGGCTTCAAAGTGGCCTAGGTGAATTTGCCCCTTTCGGAAGGAAGATTAAGACTTTTTCTTGAGGGAAAGAAGATTGGTTAGAGGAAGGACTTCTTGTGCCAAGAGAAGGATTAAAGGAGAAGGATCTTCTATGGCCCAAGAAGGAGGTGCACAACAAAATTATGTGCCACTATTTGGAGGAATTCCGGCGCCGCCAAGTTACTACGGTGGTGTACCAATGCAAGCATGGGGGAGTGGTGCAGCCATGACCCCACCAAATTTTGCGGTGCGCAATGTAGCCTTTGCGGAGCCATATGCACACCTTCCTCAACCACAACAAAATGTGCCCATCATTGGAGGATACGCTGCAAGAAACATGCAAATTATTGCAGCCATCCAAACCAATGCAAACCAAATGGGTGAAGAAAATGCAAACATTGCTTATGTGCTTGGACACCTTCACCTAGCACCGTCGGACAATTCATATGAGGAGAGGCGCAATCTTATAATGAGTATGGGTACAACAACCAAGACTATCAATATCAACCACCGGCGGAAGATTAGAGAGAGGAGGAGCTTTAGCTATCTTTCCTTTACCCCTTTTTCTTTAATTTTCAGCTTGTTTGCGCCTATGTATGCGTAATGTTTTCAGTTCTTATTTAAATTTCAGCATGTGTGTTAGTTTATTTTCAGCATGTGTGTTAGTTTTATTTTCATCATGAATAAAGTCACCACCAAGTTTTTACCTTTGCTAAAGTTACAAGGTTTATGCCATGATGATATATGATTATAATTGCCACTTTGTTTATCATTGTAATTGTTTTATGCATGTTTAAGCTAGCGCTCTCTTAAAAATACAAATCTGAAATTATCTAAATGCTAGCTTAATCTTTAGCGGAGGTTATGATAAAAATAAAGACCCATAGTGTTTTATGTGCTGTCAAGTTTTAGATGGATTAAAGATGATTTATTTTTGTTCTTAAAAGTAATGCTAACCTTGTCATAAATACCACTTGCGTGTTGCTCTACCTATCCAGAGCCAAATAAATATTTGAGTGCAAAAACTTAGTATACAAGATTTATTTTTGGGTGAGTTATTTCAGGCCTTGATTTCTCTGGCCCGAGACTAAGAAGCTGGTCATATCTATCTTTTTGCTAGCCTTTTTATCCGTGCATTGTGTATCCCCACATCGGAGATCTCTCAAACCTCGCCGGATATCCACCCTTAAAACCAAATATCATCTTTTGTGTTTACCTCCTTGACCACAACCTATCGTTGAGTATGGATCATCAATTCAAGGAAGATCGATGGTGCCAAGATTGAAGATTTCAAGTATCTCTCCAAAGGAAAAGTATTTCTGGTACCTACCTTATTTATCGCCTCTTTGCTCGAGGACGAGCAACGTCTAAGCATGGGGGAGGAGGTAGGTACGATGCAATTTTTATAGCTCAAAGGGGAGTAATTAAAAAAAAGAAAATTCAAAGGGCTGCAAATGAAAAAAAATCAAAACTCCAATGTGAAAGTCTTGTGACCGAATGTATGACAAGAAAAATGAATGAATGAGAAAAGAAAGAAAGAAAGAAAGAAAGAAAAGAAGGCGATATATGAGAAGAAGAAAGAAAAAATATGAGTATGCGTAAAGTGAACTCGCCGGTTCTCTAAAGTGCATTAGGAAATTCAAGACTTCATGATTAAAAGATCGATTCTCATTTTCCAACCATGTGCAATCCGATAACGAGGAATTCCTTTGTGCCTCGGGATCACCCTTTGCCCTTTTGCACATGTCCACTCATCTAAAGTGTGAGTATTTTTCTTTTTCCCCTCCTTGATTTAACATTATTTTCCAATGACCTTTTTGACGAGTCTCGGTAAGACCATGAGAAGCTTGTCTTGTTTTGACAACATCTCATTTATAATATCTTGGTAGGACTAAACTTTCCCAAAAAGCTCCATATAAAGCCTACCACATATATGTGTGTTATGAGAGGGAAAGGAGTAGAATAAATAGGCTTGAGAGACAAAGATGAGATGAGAGTTCATGAGCAAGATGCAAGGTGGTTTAAATTTATGAACTTGGTTTAGCTCTTTTTCATCTTGTTCTTTATTTCAAAATTTCTGAGATCCATTTGAATTTTGGGAGCATGTTAATACTTGTGGGATAAGCTTAATTAAATATCTACCCTCCGTAGGGATGAAGACTAGTACATTATGGAACTTCAATGAATTAAACTTTTGAGAGCATTATGTTTTTTTCATGTATGATCAAGTGCATGGTTTAAGCAATGAAGGGCAATGATGATATATATCGAAGGCTTACTCGAGGACGAGCAAGGTTTAAACATGGGGGAGCTGTTGACGGTGAAAATCCGTCAACCTAGCCATGAGTTTACCTTCGGTGTTGGCATGACTTTTGTATCTTATCCATTGGTACTAACCCCCGTGGTATAACAAGTTCACTTGTGCATGTCGGTTTTGGAGTTAAGTGTTTACGCAGGGTTTTAACGTTGAAAGCAAGACTACCGGGATAAGTTCATTAAGCACCTCATGACAAGACCTTGAAGCCCGATACAAGTCAAGCAATGAAGTGAACATGACTCCAAGAGCCCAAGGACCAAGCCCGAGAAGATGATAAACTCCGAGGACCGAACCAGAAAAGTGCTGAATCTTGCAAGACAAGGAGTTGAGTCCAATTCGGAGAGAAACCGACGACAAGGGCCCACATGCAAAAGGGGAGAGGATCTAAAAGACGAGGGAAGCAACACCGGGCGAAGGAGGCGACAAACTGGGTCGGGATGGGCCCAGGCCGGTCGGCCCAGGCCGGTCGGCCCAGCCTGTTCCAGGGCCCAGTCGCCCCCTTTGCCCTAGTTGCATCTCAGGTTATTTATAGCCCCCTGACCGAGAGCCACGCATAATCCAATTCGTCATCCGCCGCCGAGGAGCAGAGAAGCTTGAGGGACACCATCTCGGAGATGAGGGTCATGCTAGTTGTCTAGGGTCTCCCTAGCCGACGTGGGAACCTTGCATGAAATACCACGTCGGAGCTCTAGAGCGAGGATCAAGATCGAGGTAGGGCCCCGGTGGTGATCTTGTTCATCTAATCATTCATGGTGAAGTCTTTAAGTGAATCCGATTTCTAGCGATCAAGTGTCTTCTCGATGATTTTGTTTTCTTCTTGGTTTTGCTTCTTCTACGATCTATACTTAAGATAGATTACATAGGGTGCTCTTGTAGCCGCGGTGGCTAGAGGTGCATACCAGATTGGCCAAGTGTTTTCAACTTGTTTTTATCGAGACAAAACTTTGAGAATAGGTTGTGTTCAAGGAATGCGATGTACAAAAGATATGTATAGGGTTGGGTATGGAATTCGGCGATGTACGGGACTTCCAATGTGAAAGTCACGTTACCTAATGTATGACGAGGCTAGCAACAAAAGATAAGCACAAGAACATGATCATTGCTCGAAATTAAAACTCACAAGAGAGAAGGATCCTAGCCTAACTCATCGTGCTAATCACACTTATGGTGGAGCAAAAAATAAATTGGTTTTGTATAGGATTTTTTTCTTACTCTCAACTTGGAAAAAGAGGTTTTGCTAACCTTTATTACAAGGGTTTTTAGATAATTTTCAGAACTGAAATCCTCCAACTTTTAGCATTGAACATAGCACAACTAACATGTGAAACTCGAGATCGAAGTGTGGTATGGGTACTTTAAGTAGTAGCAATTCCACTAAGCACCACGGTAAACGTTTTTCGAACCACACACTTATGTTCATATATCAAGAATCAAAGATAAACAAACAAGTGAATAAAGATAAGCATCACACAAGACACAAAATATATAAAGACTCTTTTTATTTGATTTTCTTTGACTCAACAATAATTTAAGACACTTCAAACTTGCAAAAATTTAAAACACACTCGAAAACTAAGACTCATTAAACTCTAAGACTCTCCTCTCTCGAAGACTAAACCGAACGTAAACTTGAAGCTCAAAAGCTAAGGCTAGCTAGCTAGCTCCCCCCCACGCTAAAAACATACGATGTCGTCATCGTATCTTACAAAATTCCTAAGGGGAAGACTAGACCTAGTGGTACTTTCCGCAAGTATTGCACCACTTGCCTCTCATGTTCCCGACCATGCCAAAGAGTTTGCGCACGTTGCGGTTGAGGAACTTGTAGTCGTCTTCAACTACGCGCTCCAAATCCTCCAAATGCTGCTTCATCGCCTCCATGGCTTGGAGACATTCATCGACCGACGTGTAGAGATCCCCAATGGAGTGACGGCAAGCCGAACAAGACATCGGGTGCAATCCGAATGGGTCGTCATTACCATCGTCTCCACCGTCGTCGCCACCGTCGTCGCCGCCGTCGTCGCCACCACCATTGTCGTCACCGCCGTCGTTGCCGCCGCCGTTAGGGCCTTCGAGAGTCTTCTCCTTGGACACCTCATCCCAAATGTAGAGGTCGTTATCATCTCTTCTGGCGGCCGCCCACGAGCTCGGGCTACGATCGTCGGAGTAGTCGCTACCCCCATAATCCTTAGGCTCGGGCGACACCTCCTTGTAGTCTTTGCGCTTCATGCCTTGGATGCGTGCCGACCTTCGAACGGGCGTAGGGACCTTCTCTCCTTCGACGGGGTTGCGAGATGCAATAGCTCCGGTCGGGACACGCCCTCTGCAACGGATGCGGGAAGTCCTCTTGATTTCGACAGGTAGCTTGAGCTCGCATCGCTTCGCCTCCTCCATTGGCTCCTTGGCTTCTAGCTTCAACTGGAAGCTCCTTGGGGACACAATGGCTGCTGCGTGGGTGCAAAATATTGCTTGAAGGGATTGATTCCCAAGCTCCCAATTCGGCCAAATAAATAGTCCGAAGAGAAAAACCCTAGGAACCTCATTTTCCTTTTTTAAACTTCCCTTAAAATTTTCTGACCGAAGAAGGAAGTCGAAAAGGAGCAATTCGGGCAAAAATCAGGGACGTCTGCCGCCGGACCCGGGCCGGGCCGGTCGGGGCCGGGCCGGCCGGCCCACCCCGTCTCGGGGGCCGCGCCGGTCCGGTTTTCGTGCACCGCCCTTTTTTCACCTCCTTAGCCCATGGGAAAAAGTTGGCCCAGTAAATCTTCGCGAGAAACTCCAGAAAATTAAAAGAAAAACTATTTACAGAAATTCATGCCTTGTTTTTCGTCCTAGGCGGGGCGTTCGGGCTCTTCTTCCATGGTGAAGACATCAACATGGTGAAGGGGCACAACGTCGGGTTCGTAGTAAACCTTAAGCTGTTGACCATTCACCATAAATTGATCGCCTTTTATATCCATAATGGTTACCGCTCCGTTGGAGAGCACCGAATGCACAACATAAGGTCCATCCTACTTGCTTTGCAATTTCCCTTTTCCGAAGGTTTTAAACCTCGAATTGTAGAGGAGGACCTTATCTCCTTCTTTAAACTCTTTCTTTTTCAATCTTTTATCATACCACCTTTTGATTCTCTCTTTGTATATGCTTGCATTTTCATATGCTTTCAACCTCATCTCCTCTAGCTCGCTTATTTGGATCCTTCGTTTCACCACCGCGGCATCGAGATCGAGGTTCATCTCTTTAATCGCCCAATAGGCTTTGTGTTTCTGGTGGCAAGCTTTTCCATAGACGAATTGATAAGGGGTCATACCTATCAGTGTCTTGAACGCCGTTCGATAAGCCCATAAAGCTCCGTCTAATTTCTTTGACCAATCCCTGCCTCCCTTCTCTATGGTTTTGTTGAGGATGCTTTTTAATTGCCTATTTGACGTTTTTGCTGGTCCATTGGTTTGTGGGTGATAGGCCATAGAGACCCTATGCTCATTTCCCAACTTAGACAAGCACTTTTTGAAATTCTTCCCGGTGAAGTGAGTTCCTCCATCACTTATCAAGATTCTCGGTGTACTGAAACGAGGAAAAATCACATTCTTGATCATAGTAATGGACTCCTCCGTGGAAGTTTTACGACACGGCATAGCCTCTACCCATTTGGATACATAATCAACCATGACTAGAATATGTTCACATCCGCATGAGTTTTTGAAAGGCCCCATGAAGTCTATACCCCATACATCGAATATATCGATCTGTAGGTTGTATTTCAAAGGCATAGAATTTTTTTGAGAGATGTTTCCGGTTCTTTGGCATTCGGGGCATGATGCAACGTATCTGTTAGTATCTTCATGCATCTCCGGCCAAAAGAATCCGCTTGACCATACTTTTGCTTGGGTTCGAAAATGGCTATAGTGTCCACCGTACTCCACCGAGTGACACTTCCTTAGAATTTCAACCCTCTCTTCTCTTGGCACACATCTTCTCATCACTCCATCATTACCAAGTTTGAAGAGGTATGGTGCATCCCAAAAGTATTTTCTACTTTCAGAGATTATCTTCTTTTGAGAGTTATTTTCTAGATGATCGAGAGGCATCTTTCGAATTGCTCGAATGATATCGATCATCCAAGTATCTTTATCAAGCATTCGATAGAGGTGGTCATCTCTCATCTTATCTTCTATGGGCTCTTTATCATCTTGTCCACGGTTCATCCTAGACAAATGATCGGCCACAACATTTTCCACCCCCTTTTTATCACAAATTTCAACATCAAATTCTTGGAGAAGAAGGATCCAACGAATCAAACGTGGTTTAGCTTCCTTCTTAGCCAAGAGATACTTGATGGCTGTGTGATCGGTGTAAACAATGACCTTCGAGTTCACGATGTAAGATCTGGATTTTTCGAAAGCGAATACCATCGCTAGCAACTCTTTTTCCGTAGTGGCATAATTTAATTGCGCCCCACTAAGAGTTTTGCTAGCATAGTAAACGGCATGAACTCGGCCTTCCTTTCTTTGACCCAAAACCGCGCCTACGGCATAGTCACTTGCGTCACACATGATCTCGAAAGGTTGGCTCCAATCCGGGGGTTGGATGATGGGAGCACTCACCAATACACTTTTCAAGGTCCGGAATGCCGCTAGGCACTTCTCATCAAAGTCAAAAGCCACATCCTTTTGAAGGAGATGCGTTAAAGGCTTAGTGATCTTTGAGAAGTCCTTCATAAATCTTCTATAAAATCCGGCATGGCCTAGAAAGCTCCTTAAGGACTTAACATCCGTCGGAGGTGGGAGTTGCTCAACCGTCTCTACCTTAGCCTTGTCCACTTCAATCCCTCTGTCGGATATAACATGTCCGAGCACTATGCCTTGCCTAACCATGAAGTGGCACTTTTTCCAATTTAATACCAAGTCTACCTCCGCACACCTCGTGAGGACCTTTTCCAAGTTTTCCAAACAATCCATGAACGTCTTCCCATAAACGGAAAAAACATCCATGAACACCTCGACAATTTCTTCGATGAATTCCGAAAATACGGCCATCATGCAATGTTGAAAAGAGGCCGGAGCGTTGCATAGACCGAAGGGCATTCTTCTATATGCAAATGTTCTATAAGGGCATGTAAACGTTGTTTTGTGTTGATCGTCCGGGTGAATGGGAATTTGCATGAACCCCGAGTACCCATCGAGAAAGCAAAAATAAGCGTGGTTTGCTAATCTCTCGAGCATCTCGTCGATGAACGGTAGGGGGAAGTGATCTTTCGTCGTCGCTTTGTTAAGCTTACGATAATCGATACACATCCGCCACCCGGTCACGGTTCTTTGTGATATCAATTCGTTCTTCTCATTCTTCACCACGGTCAAACCTCCTTTCTTTGGCACACAATGTACAGGACTCACCCATTCGCTATGCAGAACCGGGTAGATGATTTCGGCATCAACTAACTTGATGACCTCTTTCTTTACTACCTCTCGCATGGCATGGGTTAGCCTTCTTTGATGGTCCACTACGGGCTTACATTGGTCTTCCATTGGTATACGATGAGTGCAAAAGGCTGGGTTAATACCTTTGAGATCATTAATCGAATATCCAATCACCTTCCTATGTTTTTTCAATAAAATCAGCAACTTTTCATTTTCTTCGAGACTCAACTCGTCGCTCACGATGACTGGATAGATCTTGTCTAGGCCCAAAAATTCATACTTTAATCCTTTGGGCAAAGGTTTAAGGTCTACCTTGGGCACTTGTGGCTCATCGGGTTTAATCTCTCCTATATCTTCGAATTTTCCTTCCTCCTCGCTTCCATGTTGTGGTTCCAAGCCTTTTGTTGCTTCTTCTAGTTCTTCATCTTGTTGATTACTAATTTGATTTTCCATCGCTCTTTGCAGCGGGTCTCTAAGGGTTTCAACAAAACAAAGGCTATCTATCTCCTCTACTTCTTCGTCTTCGGGAGGAAAGGGTGTAAGGTGTTTAGAAACACGAAGAAAGTTATATGTGTACTTTGTTCCATTAAGGTTCATTGTTACTTTGCCTTCTCCGACATCTAACACGACATCAACCAACTTAAGAAAAGGCCTACCTAAGATTATGTGATCATGATTACTATAGTAAGCATCAATACCAAAGAAATCGGTTGGTATACATTTTCTAGAGATTTTTACTTTCATGTTGCAAGAAATACCTAGAGGTTTAATAGTTCTACCATCTCCCATAATTAATTTCGTTGATGTTGGAGCTAAGTCTAGGTTGTGGTCTGGAACTTTATCGTAAATTTTAGAAGATAGGACACTTACTTGGGCTCCGATGTCACATAAAGCTTTACATTGAACTCCGTTGATCTCGCAACTCAAGCGTGGTGCCATCTTCTCTTCCTCTTCGGATCCTATTGCATAAATTTCGGCGAGGTGAGCGTATGGTGATGCTTCGGGCTTGATCCCCATGATTCTTTTCACCTCGGCTATGTGCTCCGAATCCACTTCATCATCTCCAAAGAGCTTTTGAAAGATCTCACTGGTGGTTTCAAGGTCGTATGATTCTTCCGCTTTCCTTTCCGGTGGAAAATCCACTTCCAATGCTCTTGCCATTCCCTTTTGATTAGGGAACGGTCTTCTCTTGTCGAATACTTCTCTGTAATTGATAGGAACCCAATCCATTGGTTCGAACTCCCTTAGTGGCTTCGTGCTTGACATGCTTCTCTTGATTGTCTCAATTGGTACGACGAAGTCAACGCTCGGGGTAGTGCTCGACTTGATGTGTTCTTCTTCAAGCTTTTCCGGGATTGGCTCCTCTTTTGTGACTTCCGGGGTTGCCTCTTTAGAAAATTCAGCACACTTCTTCTTCCTTGAATTGTATTCCGGTTCTTCCGTAAGTCTTGTTTCCCAATCTCTCCGCATGGCAGCCACTTTACTAATTTTTTGTAGAAGTTGGGCGGCTTCCGTGAGTGTTTTCTCCATGAGATCCCCACCTGCACACATTTGGACGTGTTGCATGAAACTAGGGGTTAGGGAAAAGAAAAATGTATGCAAGAGTACATCACCGGAGAAGCCGAGTCTTGGTCCTTGTTCGATTAACTCATTAAACCTATCCCAGGCTTGGTCTATCCCTTCCTCTTCTCCTTGCATGAAAGTGATCACTTGCCTCCTTAGATGTTGAACCTTGCTAATTGGAAAGAACTTCTCACAAAACTTCTTTGTCAACTTGTTCCAATTGCCTTCAGCTTCAAAGGACACAAACGAGTACCATGTCTTTGCATTGTCGGCAAGTGAGTAGGGAAAGAGATTCCATTTGAACCATTCACCAGGTACTCCTTCTTGATGCACCATGTTGCATAGCGTCGTGAAATCCCTTATGTGTCTATATGGGTTCTCCGTAACCATCCCTTCAAACGGGTTTGCCGCCACTATCTCGATGATCTTGGATTTAATCTCATACTTGGTCGCTTCAAGCTTCAAATCCGACTCTTGTACTTTTATGTCTTCACATCAATGGCTAGCGCAATCCCTTAATGATTTCTCCGGTTCTTCCACGGGTTGATTGTCGAACGCCATCTAGACAATAAGATAAAAACAAAAACAAAAACGAAACAAGTGGTTTTCTCGATAATATATGTTAGATATAGCAAACAAAAGATAAACTAAATTATAAAACTAAGTTAGATGCAAACCAAACGATGTAAACTAGCTTGTTCCCCGGCAACGGCGCCAGAAAAAGGGGCATGTTGACGCATAAAAGACATATCCCTCTACGATCCGCAAGCGTACGGACCCCACACATTTTTCACCACGGGATTCCCAAGGTTCTTGTCAATTCGCGGAGCAAGGGGATTACAAGCGTTCAATCTACGTCTATGCACTAGCTACTAAAACCCTAACTACTATTATACTAGAAAACAACTAAACTACACTAGAGAGAACGATAAGCAATCAAGATAGGAGACACTCGCCCATGGGTCTATGATCATGCAATCAATTAGAAACATTAAACCAATCTAATCTATCGGGGGTTGTGACCACGGTTTCGCCCTTTCCCTCCTCTCGTAGTGTCACTACGCGAAGGTATTCATGACTAGACCTATGATGGACACGGCGTATTGAATGGATCCAAGGAAGCATTGAGGCCTTACTCCCTTTACGGCATGGTAGCTAACCTTAAGCATTAAAGAATATTCAACACAAGATGATAGATAGATAATCCGACAAAGTATGATTACATCTCAAGATCGATTACAACCCATGGACGAATAAGGAGATTACCCCATCAAGGTGCTGGACATAGCACCGTTGATCATGGTTTCCCTTCCGACGATGTCCTCCTTCTTCTCCACGTGAGGGTGCTTCCTTCGAGGTGGACGATCTCCCTCCGGAGATCTCCCTCCTCTCTCTCTAGCTTGTGGATGGCCTCCTGGTGCGAATGGCTCTCTCCCTGTCGAATGGCGGTGCCTCCAAGGTTTTAGGGTTGAAGATCCTTCGGGTGCAAGGAAAGGGGGGCCAAACTGGCCACCGGGGTGGGCTGGGCCGGCCGGCCTGGGCCGACCGGCCCAGGCCCATCTCGGCCCGGTTCGATCGCCCCTTCGTTCCCGTGGGTCCTCAGGTGATTATGCACTTTGCCCCCTCCACTTGCATGATTTTGACGATGTCATCCTCGCGTCCAAGATGGAGGTTCTCCGCACATGAAGTTCGGTCTTTTACGCTTCAATTCCCGGGGGTGTTCCTCGTAGCACTTCGGTCCTTGCCACCATCGGAAGTGATTTCGTCAAGCTCATGAACACGAACAAGACTCCGTAAATGCTCCTTTGAACTTGTTGCGAATCCGTCCTTTATGTCCATGTTTTCCTACATAAACACAACACTTCCAAATGCATGCACATAGATGAACTTGTTATATGATTAGCGTGCCTAGTGGCGGGTTAGTTTCATAATCAAATCCAAACCAAAGTGTAATGAACATGCTAGGTGTACCAAAATACACCGTCAACAGCTGTTCAGAGGAGAACATCAGTGAGGAGGAGTATTGGAGCGACTTCGAGGACTTCTAAGGCATGCGGATCCCCCAGTCATTATGCCTGTGGAAGCAGAAGAAGAAGCTACTCGTTTTTAGTTATTGTTTTGTGTTTGGACCTTCGAGTCCACCTGTCTGAGTGTAATAAAGAATATTGTATCAGTTAAACTCTTGTACGTTTTTATTACTGCAATGGTATTACACTCTATTGTCTATCATGTGTGTGTAATTTTGATCCTGGCGCACATATGAGATGCATTCGGTTTTCCTTGTAAAATCGGGTGTGACAAAGTGGTATCAGAGCCGTAATGACTGTAGGTTGCAGCTTTAGTTAGAAATGGTCAAAATTAAGGATTCATGTTCTAGAAAGCCATGTCATGCTTCAAATCATCTTATTTACGCTTAAAAATCTAATTTATTCTTGTTTATTATTTAAACTCTATCGTTTTGATTTATTCTGTACTGAGTTCAGCTTTGTTTTGTCAGATGGCCAGGACTTATCTGACACCCCGCAAGAGCATTGGTGGACGTTTCCGTCGTGGACAGTTGGCTCCTCGTCATCGGCTTGAGGATGTTGTTGAGGAGGAACCCGAGGAGATTCAGCCGGAGGCTGAAATCGAGGAGAATCCGGAGGAAGTGCAGCCGGAACCTGAGGAAGAAGAAGATCTAGAAGAAGTGGAGGTGGAAGAGGAACCAGTGGAGCCGGCACAGCTGTATGATGGCACTGTTCTAGAAGCTGATGCTGATGGTGACATAGTGATCCCACCTGCACTTGTGGCAGCAGATGATGCACACCCTGCGCCTGTTGCTCCTGCACCCAATGTTGTGGGTGGTGATCCAGATGATTCAGGAGATGACAACGGAGATGAGGATGAAGATGACAACAACACTGATGAAGACCCTGAGGAGGAAGTGGATGATAATCCTCGCTATCGTGGAGCTGAGTACCACCACTACACTGAGGATGAGAACGGTCAGTTCTGTATTCTTCTTCGTGAGGTACTGCAACACTTGGGGTACACCATGAAGCCGCTTTATGTTACAAAGCACTTCAGTGAGCCGGCCATGAGGGACTACTACACCAGCCGAGTCTACATCCGGGTGCCTTTGAATGACGCCGATGGGTGGAGGAATCGCTCGTCACACGATAGTACAACTCACTTCTCTTCTGATGATGTTGTGGTCAATGGTGCAGCAAGAAGGGCTCTTTGGTCACTCTTCAATGCACAACGTGAGCATCTACATGGGTCTGAGTTCCGCCATGTTCCCTGTCGTTTGAGTGGCTCAGAGGAGACTGTGGTTCCAGCTGGAGGTGATGATCGCATTGATGTCTTGGCTCGAGTGACTGCTGCTTTGAACACTGACCTTGAAGGTGCAACAACTGAGATGGATAGGTACCATGAGGAGTTGCAGACTGCTCAAGCAAGAATTGCATTTCTGGAAGCACAGCTTGCTGGTCAGCGACCCTCTCAGGAAGCAATGTCGTACCAGACTACAGCCTCTCCTCTGCGCAAGAGACTCCGCTACGACACCGCTGAAGCAACGACTCGTCTTGGCTAGGATCTTAGGATGCCTGCCTTTACCTTTTAAAGTTTCGATAGATCGTTGCTGCTAGGACGTATGCTTGTAATAATGAATGTTGCTTGAAAACATGTTTGAGTTGGACTTTGTTTGTGTGTGAGTTATATGGTGGAGTGATTGCGACGATACAACAAGAAATTGTTGAGTTAAATAAAGTTAGTTTGGGTTCAAATCTGGTTATCTTTTATTTTATTTCTCATGCAAGTTTGGAATGAATCGAGAAATCTGGTGATTCTAGTTGGAATAGTTTCATAATTTTGTCCTTCACAACCTGATAAAAATTCATGATTTTTGGATAATTATACAAAGAGTTACACCTGATTCATTGAGGTCCACAGAATCTGTCCTAGTTTGCAATCATGTTGATTATTCATTTTGAGTTATCTTCTTATGCATTGATTCAAGTACACCTCTCTAAAACATTTTTTTTCTAACGGTCAGATGGTAAACAACAGGCCAAGAGGAGGTCAAGACGTACCGCCTGTGATCCGTGCTCACATTGCTAATCAGCAGAATCATGCACCACCCCCACTGGTCAATCAAGAAATGGATCTGGCTATGCAACAATTTCTTGCAGCGCAGATGCAGTTGATCGAGAATCTCACTAACACTGTGCAGCAGATGCAAGCTCAGCAAAACTAGCCACCACAGCCAGCTCCATAGCCGCCTAGGGACAGGCACAAGGAGTTCATGAGCCACAACCCTCCTACCTTCTCTCACTCATCTGATTTGCTGGATGCAGATGATTGGTTGAAGACAATTACCAAGAAGTTGGAGATTGTTCAGTGTACTGATAGGGAGATGGTCTTGTACGCTGCTGGCAGACTTGTTGGTTCAGCTGGAGATTGGTGGGATGCATATGCAACTGCACATCCCAATAGGCAAAATATCACTTGGCAGGAGTTCCGTGACAACTTCCGTACCTATCACATCCCTTCAGGGGTGATCAAGCTTAAGCAGAGGGAGTTCTTGTCACTGAGGCAGGGAAGCATGTCTGTGACCGAGTACTTCGATAAGTTCACTAATCTGTTTCGTTATGCACCGGGTGAGGTGAATACTGATCCTATGAGACAGGAAAGGTTTCTGGATGGTTTGATTGGTCCTCTTAACTATCAGCTGCAGAGCCACACCTTTCCAGATTTCCAGACATTGGTGAACAAGGCTATTGGACTGGAGAGTAAGAGGAGGGAATTGGGTGAGCAGAAGCGCAAGTTCCAGTCACATGGACAGTCAAGCAGCAACACCCGTCCTTGCTTCAGTTCTCAGCAGAGTCTATCTCAGTACCGTCCTGGTGGTCAAGGTGGGAGGTACCCACAGAACATGCAGCTGCAGCGCTCGTTTCAGCCACAACGCTTCTGAAGGACCGATACGGCTAACCAGAGAGGGGGGGGGGGAGTGAATGGGAGCCGATAAAAATTCTTCTCGAAGGAGATGAAAACTCCAACAAGATGAACACGACTTCCAACACTGAGGACCAGGAGCATCCCAGTGGTCGATGGATGACCGCTCCTCAGTGATGAGTGATTGACAACGGGTGTTGGACTGACTCTTGGCTTCGTGCGCAGGTGTAGGTTGCGGCCTAGTTCGTGTTGTTGCAGGTGAAGAACGGGCGTGAAAGGTCTTCAGCCTTGAAGGGCCTCCGGGAGATGGAGAGACAAGTAGGCTCGATTCGAGGGACCCGGTGGACAGCGGGACTGGGTGCGGGTCACATGGTGGCGACACAAGCAAGACGAAGTCATGGACAAGCGAGCCGGTGCACGGTGGCGGTCAAGTCAAGTGGTTTGGCGGGAGGCCGGACCGAGCACTCGGGGTTTGGTGGTTTGCCCACAAAACCATCGGCGGACGGTTTCTTGGTTTGGGCCTCAAAACCAAGTCCGAGGGCCCAACACGACGGAGACGGTATCCGGGCGTGTCGGGAAGCTTCGAGGCGGAGGACACGCGGCGGGATCGCATGGCTTGCGTCGGGAGGACGCGGGGTGCGGCAAAGGCGTGGCCGTCCGATGGCAAGACCCACAAACATTACCTAAATGCCCCTACGTGGGTTGTATCGCCAGTAGTTAAGTTAGGGGTAGTCGAGTCATTTACCACTCCGGCGGGACCTGATATATAAGCCATGAGTGTGTGTGGATGGCTCTCTCCCTCTGCGACTTAGGGTTTCATTTCCTCCCTCCCATTTCTCATTTTTCGTAGCTATTTTCTTCTCCATTTTCTCTAGGCTAGCATGAGAGCTTCATGTGAGATTTGTTGAGAGGGATGGATGCTAGGGCGGCATGCTAGACCTTGTGATTCTTTCCTGGTTTGTATAGAAGATTCGGAGTTGTGTTTTTCGTGGTCTCTTTGTGCTTGTTTTCGTTCTTGGTGTGATTTCGCGAATTTGAGTTGGTTTCTCCCCGGATTTCTTTGAGGGAAACATGGATGGATGCCTTGCGCACCTTTGGTGATGATCTTGACCCCTCAAACGCCGGATTTGGCCTTCGATTCGTTGACTTTTGGATGAACCCTAGGTCTTTGTGTTCTTGGCAAGGATTTGCGATTCCGGGAGTTGTAGGGAGTTTGAGACCATAATTTTTGGGGCATAACCTCTCCTTGGGGTGTTCATCATCTCCCCAAAATTTCGTCTCAAGACTCCAAGTGGTTTGGGAGATCCGTCGATCGAAAGTTTGGGGCCGTTTCGCGGGCCGATTTTTTAGGGGGGGCGGTACTACCGACACCGTGCGAGTAGTACCGATGACCTGATTTTCGAGTTGCCGGAGAGTCCTTATCGGTAGTACCGACACAAGGTCGGTAGTACCGATAGTCGGAAGTTCCGACCCGGTGCCGTAGTACCGATAACCTGGTTTTTAGGTGCCGAAGTAAGCCCATATCGGTAGTACCGACCGGGGGCCGTGTAGTACCGACAATTTCTACTTGCGCTTGCCTCGCGCTAGCTTTTTCTCTCGGTTCGTTTGGCGCTTGCTTCCGCTTTGTTCTTAGGCTTGATCTAACTTGGTCCTAGGGTCAGTAGGTCCGTTGTGACTACGTGATCTTGGCAAGTGCGTGCGAGATTCTTCGGAAGTGATTTGGGGGCATAGGCCAAGTTCTTGAGAAGAATTTTTATCGGCTCCCATTCACTCCCCCCCCCCCCTCTCGGTCGCCTAATCGGTCCTTCAATTGGTATCAGAGCTTGGTGCCGAGTTCTTTGCGACTTTGTCAAGTCTCGAATCCTAAGATGGCGTACGTTGAGCGGGGCGGTCCGCCGCACTTCGATGGCAAGGGTTACCGCAAGTGGGCGGCTATTATGATGATCTTTCTTCGTGGAAAGCTGTTGGATTTCATTGTGCTTGACAAGACCTATGCTATTCCGGTCAACATCCATACTCTTATGGTGACCGATGCCGGTGCTAAGGCCAAGTATGAGGCTAATGCAAAAGCCGTTGATCACTTGGTCCGGAGCTTGTGTGATCCTGAGTTTGAGCGTGTTCGCCATTTGAATCTTGCTTGGCAAATTTGGGAGAAGTTGTTGGTTGCTCACGGTGATGATAACCATGTGAAGGCTCGCCTCTTTGTCTCTTACCGGATGCAATATGAGAATTTCACTCCACTTCCCGGTGAGGACATTGATGCGATGTTTCAGAGGTTCACCGCCATCGTGAACAACATGAAAGCTAATGTTGAGGATTTTCCTTACACCGAGCATGATCAGGCTTTGAAGCTCTTGCATGTCTTGGACCCAAATGTTTGGGGTGCTAAGGTTGAGGCCATCAAGGAGTCCGGACATTATTTGACTATTGAGTTGGATGACCTCTTTTCTAAGCTCAAGTTGGCCGAGGTTGACGGAAGTTGCAATCCAAGCATGAGGGCTCGACCGACCATAGTCTTGCTCTTGTGGGCGGATCAAAGGGCAAATCTAACCCTTCCCGTCGACGCTTTTCCTTGTCTTCTCTTATGTCCATTCCGGATGAGGAGTTTGATGTGCCGGGCGAGGAGGAGGCGGCCTTGCTCTCAAGGAGGTTTGATCGACTACACGAGAGTCGGAGGAATGCAAGGCGGAGCTCGGGGACGTGCTACAAGTGTGGCAAGCGAGGCCACTTCATCGCCGAGTGCCCGAAGCGGAGGAGAACAAGTACAAGGTGAACGAGTACAAGGCGCACCCGAGGCGTGAAGACAAGTACTCCTCCAAGGGCAAGCACTTCAGCAAGTCCAAGAGCAAGGACAAGGACAAGTGGCGACCGAGCAAGAGCGGCTACAAGAAGAACAAGGCAAGAGCGATGGTGGCCGGTGTGAGCGACGTCGACTCAAGCTCAAGCGAGGAGCAGTCAAGCTCAAGCAGCGAAGATGAAGACGCCGGGAGGCGCAAGGGCAAGAAGAGTGCAAGCCGGAACCTCAGCGGGTTGAGGCCGTGTAGCGCTTGAGGGCTTTTGTGGCATGGCCCATAGCTCAAGCAGCAAGAAGAGCGAGAAGGAAGACAGCGACTCCGACTCGGAGGATGAGGTAAATCGTGATCCCGACTCTTTGCTTGCTGAGATTGCTAGGTTGAATGGCTTGATTGATAACCGTGATAGTGTGCTTGAGAGATGCCAAAAAGATGAGGAAAGATCTTAGGGCTCGGCTTGAGAATGCTAGCGAGAAAGTAGGAGAGTTAGAGTCAAAATTGCTTGAATTGAAACTTGAGAATGACTCTTTGAAACTTGCTCCTACTACTCCCGATGATGTTGAATGTGTTGAGTGTGATGCTTGGTTGAATGAGATCAAACTCGCTTAATGAGAAGAATGCTTCTACTTTGGCTAAACTAGATGCTCTTAGGATCGAATATGATGAGCTTAAGGCTAGACCCACTTTGCTTGGTGCTTGTAAATCATGTCCTACTATGCATGCTAAGCTTGTTGATGCTCGTTCTACCATTAGTTCTTTGGAAGCATCTTTGAAATCTCCCGTTGCAAATGCATGTTCTAGCCGTGATGAAGTTACTTTGCGCAATCTTGAACTTACTTCCCGTTTGGATGTCATCTATGAGGAGAATGACTATTTGAGGAAGGTGTTGGGTTGGTTGTACGGGCGGGGAACCTCAATTGAAAATCATGATTGAGGAGTTCAAGAGAGCTGATGGTCGTGGTTTGGGGTTTGAGAAGTTGGGTGAGAAAGTGGGAGAGAACAGTGGGGAGAGTGTGTATGAGAAGTGTGTTGAGTCTAACCCCGAGTTTGAGGTGATCGGAGAGATCCAAGTCCCACTTCCAAAAGCACCCAAGAACTCTTTCACACCAAAGCCAAACCACCTTTGCAACAAGCTTGACACAACCCAAGATCCACCCAAATTCCCACCTAAGACAAATGACTTCCAGAAACCGGTGAAGTTTGTGGGTGAGAAGGGTGAGAAGCCTAGAGAGAAGCCAGAGCCAAAACCAAAACCCATCCCCTTCAGGTTGAGTATTGTGGCAAGGAGAGGCATCTTGCAGAGTTTTGCTACAAGAGGAAGAGGGATGAGAGGCTTGCTAGGGAGCAAGCAAACCAGGACAGGTATCGCCAGTCTCATGGTATTCCTGAGCCTAGAGTGCCACTTCCACGAGGTGTGGGAAGTGTGAGGAGTGTTGGCAGGTTCCCACAGAGAGGTGGTGGTGAGAGGTTTGCTAGGAGAGATGATGGTGTGCGTGCTGGTGAGAGGTTTGGTCGGGCTCGTGGTGGTTTTGCTGGACTTCCCCCTACTCGTCCTCAATACGGGTTTAGGGGAGATGATCGCAGCTTTGGGTTCCAGAGGAACTACGGACCACGTTTTCCCCCTCGTGGTGCTCGTACTCCTCCCATGGGACATGGGAAGTTTGGTGGCAAGGGAGTGATGTTTGCTAACCCCTCTTTTGAGCAGATGGCTCGACACTGGTTTAACTTTCTTTGTGCTAACCCCAGTGTCGAGTCGCTAGCTCATTCTCGTTCTTGTTTCCGATCGCGGGCGGGGGGCTTGGAGAACATTTGGTTGATCGACTCCGGGTGTTCTCGACACATGACCGGAGATAAGAAGTGGTTCTCCACCTCACCCCGGTGAAGGAAAAGATGTACAACACATTTGGGGACAATGGACGAGGAAGGGTCTTTGTCGAGGGTGTTGTGCATGTGAGTGACAAGGTAACGTTGAAGAGAGTGGCTCTTGTGAAGTCTTTGGGTTTCAATTTGCTTTCGGTTTCTCAGTTGCTTGATGAGGGTTTTAAGGTGCGTTTCAAGTCTGGCGAGTCTCGTTTGCTTGATTTTCGAGGTGATCTTGTTTGTATGATCATCCCCGAGGGTCAGATTTTCAGGGCTGATTTCTCTCGTTCTTTGGGTCCTGCTCGCCGTTTGATGGCCGGTCCTTCTTCTCGATTTGTGGAAATGGCATAGGCGGTTGGGACATTTGAGCTTTGATTTGGTTTCCCGCTTGAGTGGTCTTGACCTTGTCCGAGGATTGCCGAAGTTGAAGCTTGAGAAGGATTTGGTTTGTGCTCCTTGTAGGCATGGCAAGATGGTAGCCACTCCCCATCCACCCCCGACCGATGTCATGACCGAGCGTCCGACGTAGCCGTTGCATATGGATCTTGTTGGGCCGGCTCGAGTTCGCTCGGTGGGTGGGAGGTGGTATGTCCTTGTTGTGGTGGACGATTACTCTCGCTATGCTTGGGTGTTTTTCTTGGACGATAAAAGTGAGACATTTGGTTTTGTTCAAGATCCGATCGTGAGGTTGAAAAACGAGAGGCATGGGAATGCTATTCGAGCTATCCGCAAGGATAATGGCTCGAGTTCAAGAACTCTCGTTTTGATGCCTTTTGTCGTGATCTAGGTCTTGAACATCAGTATTCGACCCCTTATGTGCCCCCTCAAAATGGAGTCGTGGAAAGGAAAAATCGGACTCTTTGTGAGATGGCTAGGACGATGCTCGATGAGCACAGGACTCCTAGGAGGTATTGGGCTGAGGCGGTCAATACGGCTTGTCATGTTTCCAACAGGATTTTATTGCGAGCTTTGAAGAAGAAGACTCGTTATGAGCTTATGCATGGTCGGGCACCCAAGGTGAGTCACTTCCGAGTTTTTGGCCGCAAGTGCTTTATTCGCAAGAAGGGAAAACTCGACAAGTTTGAGGCTAGGTCTAGTGATGGTATTTTCTTTGGATATGCTAACCACTCTAGAGCCTATAGGGTGCTTAACCTTGAGACTAACAAAATCATGGAGACTTGCGAGGTGACCTTCGACGAGACAATGCCATGTACCTCTCTTGGCTTTGAATGTGCGGGTGACGAAGAGATGGCCGAGGACCTCTTTGAAGAGGAGAAGGATGAAGTCGGAGATGATGATGGAGAGAACCATGCGCCCGAAGCCGAGTGTGTACCCACTACTTCCCCTACGACCACTACCGAGCGTGGACCGTCTACTTCATGGACAACGACGGTGCAACAAGAGGACCGGGCGAGAGAAGCCGAAGTTGAGGGGGAGGTAGTCTCGAGGCGTGAGGCTCCCCGGCGATTCAAGAAGTGCATCCCCCGTCGAAGATCATTGGGAACATCGACGAACGCACTACATGATCAAGGTCCGGGAATTTCTCTCATTTTGCTCATGCTTGCTTTTGTTGCCACTTTTGAGCCCAAGGACATTGGACATGCTTTATCCGATGCAAACCGGGTCAATTCTATGCATGAGGAGTTGGAAAACTTTGAGAGGAATCGGTGTGGGAGTTAGTTGAACCACCTCCAAATTGCCATCCCATAGGAACCAAGTGGGTTTGGAAGAACAAAGAGGGAGAGAATGGGATGGTTGTGAGGAACAAGTCCATACTTGTTGCTCAGGGGTTTAGTCAGAAGGAGGGGATCGACTATGAGGAGACCTTTGCTCCTGTGGCCCGTCTTGAAGCAATTCGAATCCTTCTAGCCTTTGCTGTGGCTAAAGGGTTCAAGTTGTTTCAGATGGACGTGAAGAGTGCTTTTCTGAATGGGGTCATAGAGGAGGAGGTGTATGTGAAGCGACCACACCGGGTTTGAGAGCGAGTTGTACCCACACGGGGTGTACGGGTTGAAAAGGGCTCGTATGGGTTGAAACGGCGCCCCGTGCTTGGTATGGGAGATTGAGAGGTTTTCTCGTTGAGCGAGAGGGTTTGTGATGGGTACCGTGGATAGAACCTTGTTTCTCCTCAAGCATGGAAATGACTTGTTGATTGTTCGGATATACGTGGATGATATTATCTTTGGTGGCTCGTCACATAACCTTGTTGCCAAGTTTGCGGATGAGATGAGCAGGGGAGTTCGAGATGAGCATGATGGGCGAGTTGCGGTATTTTCTCGGGGCGCATCAAGCAAGTGAAGGATGGAACATTCGTGCACCGGACCAAGTACACAAAAGACATGCCGAGGAAGTTCCGGATGCAAGATGTGAAGCCGATGTCGACTCCCATGGGGAGTACGGCCACTTTGGATGCGGATGAGGACGGAGAACCGGTGGACCGGCGGGGGTACATGAGCATGATCGGCTCCCTCCTCTACTTGACGGCGATGAGGCCGGACATACGGTTCGGCCGTGTGTCCGTGCGCTCGTTTTCGTGCTTCGCCGAGGACATCACATCGTCGGGCCGTCAAGCGGATTTTCGTGTACCTACGATCCGCCCCTCGGTCTTGGCCTTTGGTATTCGTCCTCCTCGACTCTTTCTCTTCATGGTTTTTCCGATGTGGATTTTGTCGGATGTCGAGTCGAGAGGAAGTCTACTTCGGTACTTGCCGGTTTCTTGGGTCTTCGTTGGTCTCATGGTCTTCCCGCAAGCGCTCTAGTGTAGCTCGGTCTACCACCGAGGCGGAGTATGTTGCTCGCCGCGAGTTGTTGTTCCCGACCGTTGTGGATTTCATACACTTTGAGAGACTTTGGTGAGGAGTGCACCCGCATCCCACTTCTTTGTGATAGCACCGGTGCCATAAGCGTAGCCAAAAACCCGAGTGCTTCACTCAAGAACCAAACACATAGAAGTGATGTATCATTTCTTGAGGGACGATGTGGAGAAAGGAACCATTGTGTTGAGCCATGTCTCTACCCAAGATCGGCTAGCCGATATCTTTACAAAGCCTCTCGACCAAGCTACATTTGTGCGCTTGCGGGGGAACTTGGGATTTGTTGCCCTTTCTAGTTGATTCATGGGGGATTTCCTTCATGTACCATATGTATCATACCATGTTTACTTTGATGTATATACATGCTTTGCTTGATGTATAAACCATGGTAGGATAGCCATCTTGTCATATATCATGTTGCATTTGTATCATATTGCATTTTAGGATGATGAGCTTCTTTCATATGCCATATTTGAGTCTCTTTGGCTATTTGTGAGATATTGGTCATATGTGTGGAGAAATGGTGATGTGAGGCTATGCTCTTGAAATATTTGAGATATATGTGTGGTGAGATAGCCCTTTTTGAAATAAATGCTAATCTTGACTAATTCTTGATGAAACATGCTCCACTCGTGTGTAGTTGTGTATCCATGTCACGGTTTGGTCTAAATGTGCTTTTCATGCTTAGATTGTGCTTGGATGCCTTGTTCTTGCATTTGGGCCAAAGGCCGAATATCATTGTGAATGTTTAGCCTATGTTGCATTCATGGGGGAGCATAAGCTTCTTTTTGCCGCAAAGGCACTTCATGTACCATGAAATGATTTAATCTTGAAAAGAAGTGTATAATGCTTGAAAAATGCTCCATCCATCATGTCTATGCTTAAAATGACTTATCTTTCACATATGGGTGCAAAACATGTTGCATGATGTTCACCAGTGGAGAAGTCTCCCCGAAGTGGACACATGGCTCATGAGCTTTGACATGACATGCTTTGCTTTATGGGTGTTTGCCATGATCTTTTGCTAAAAATTTGATATCCTTGTATGATCTTTGAGTGGTATGCATGTTTGTGGCTGAAGTGTGACATGGATAGGCTTTTACATGTGAAGCGAGTCTTCTTTTGGTACAATTGCTTAAATCTGAAAATTCTGCTTTGTCACATGCTTGTATTTTCATATATTACTTGTGGCAATGCTTTGACTATGCTATGATTCATTTGTGTGATCTTTGTCTCATTTTTAGCCTTTGACACTAGATTTGGCCTATTTGAGAAGCTCATGTAGATGTTTATATGCTTCGTTTTGCATTTCTGCATTTTCACCTTGATTCATACATTGTCAACAAGGGGGAGAAGAGGTGAGCTTAATGAAAATTCGAAGAGGTGAGCTGAAATTTGGAAGTTTGCATTTGCTCGGGGGAGCTTTCTTGCTGTTTTCAGTGTGGAGTTTGTGCTTTGCTTGGCTTGTGACCTTTCTTTGCCTTTCCTTGGTTTTGGTCATGAGTTGAGCTTCTTTGTTTTCCTTTCTTCTTTCCTTCTTTCTTTCTCTGAATTTCATTTCACGTTGTGTGTTGTCAATGCACTCATCAAGGGGGAGATTGAGGACCAGGAGCGTCCCGGTGGTCGATGGATGACCGCTCCTCAGTGATGAGTGATTGACAACGGGTGTTGGACTGACTCTTGGCTCAGTGCGCAGGTGTAGGTTGCGGCCTAGTTCGTGTTGTTGCAGGTGAAGAACGGGCGCGAAAGGTCTTCAGCCTTGAGGGGCCTCCGGGAGATGGAGAGACAAGTAGGCTCGGTTCGAGGGACCCGGTGGACAGCGGGACTGGGTGCGGGTCACATGGTGGCGACACAAGCAAGACGAAGTCATGGACAAGCGAGCCGGTGCACGGTGGCGGTCAAGTCAAGTGGTTTGGCGGGAGGCCGGACCGAGCACTCGGGGTTTGGTGGTTTTCCCACAAAAACATCGGCGGACGGTTTCTTGGTTTGGGCCTCAAAACCAAGTCCGAGGGCCCAACACGACGGAGACGCGTATCCCGGCGTGTCGGGAAGCTTCGAGGCGGAGGACACGCGGCGGGATCGCATGGCTTGCGTCGGGAGGACGCGGGGTGTGGCAAAGGCGTGGCCGTCCGATGGCAAGACCCACAAACATTACCTAAATGCCCCTACGTGGGTTGTATCGCCGCAGTTAAGTTAGGGGTAGTCGAGTCATTTACCACTCCCGGCGGGACTCGATATATAAGCCATGAGTGTGTGTGGATGGCTCTCTCCCTCTGCGACTTAGGGTTTCATTTCCTCCCTCCCATTTCTCATTTTTCGTAGCTATTTTCTTCTCCATTTTCTCTAGGCTAGCATGAGAGCTTCATGTGAGATTTGTTGAGAGGGATGGATGCTAGGGCGGCATGCTAGACCTTGTGATTCTTTCCTGGTTTCTATAGAAGATTTGGAGTTGTGTTTTTCGTGGTCTCTTTGTGCTTGTTTTCGTTCTTGGTGTGATTTCGCGAATTTGAGTTGGTTTCTCCCCGGATTTCTTTGAGGGAAACATGGATGGATGCCTTGCACACCTTTGGTGATGATCTTGACCCCTCAAACGCCGGATTTGGACTTCGATTCGTTGACTTTTGGATGAACCCTAGGTCTTTGTGTTCTTGGCAAGGATTTGCGATTCTGGGAGTTGTAGGGAGTTTGAGACCATAATTTTTGGGGCATAATCTCTCCTTGGGGTGTTTATCATCTCCCCAAAATTTCGTCTCAAGACTCCAAGTGGTTTGGGAGATCCGTCGATCGAAAGTTTGGGGCTGTTTCGCGGGCTGATTTTTAGGGGGGGCGGTACTACCGACACTGTGCAGGTAGTACCGATGACCTGATTTTCAGCTGCCAGAGAGTCCTTATCGGTAGTACCGACACAAGGTCGGTAGTACCGATAGTCGGAAGTTCCGACCCAGTGCCGGTAGTACCGATAACCTGGTTTTTAGGTGCTAGTAAGCCCATATCGGTAGTACCGACCTGGGGCCGGTAGTACCGACAATTTCTGCTGCAGTTTGCCTCGCGCTAGCTTTTTCTCTCGGTTCGTTTGGCGCTTGCTTCCGCTTTATTCTTAGGCTTGATCTAACTTGTTCCTAGGGTCAGTAGGTCCGTTGTGACTACGTGATCTTGGCAAGTGCGTGCGAGATTATTCGGAAGTGATTTGGGGGCATAGGTCAAGTTCTTGAGAAGAATTTTTATCGGCTCCCATTCACTCCCCCCTATCTGGTCGCCTAATCGGTCCTTCAAACACACGTCTCCTACTCACTACCCAAATTGGCCAAGCCCACGCAGCCACTGGAGTGCCACTGGATCTAGGAACCAACACACAACCTTCCGACCCGAGAACGCAGCGGAACACCAAACCTCGAGTCTACAGACCCACACCGGTCAGGCCGGTGAGCACCACTGGTAAGACCGGTCCCTGCTGGTGAAACTGAGCAACTTTCACTAAGTGGCTCCACACCGGTCAGACTGGTGAGGCACACCGGTCAGACCGGTCACAGCGTGAAAGCCCCCAAAGCACCAAACAGGCCAACCGACCACCAAACTGACCCAAACTCGAAACAGCAGCAACACAGGACAACAGCGAACACACCCAGACGTTCAGCCGAGCAAAAACCCACCGAGGGTTGCACCGGTCAGATCGGTCATGAGCACCGGTCAGACCGATGTAGCCTGGGCAGCTCGGGATGAACAGCACCCGCAGGTCAACTCCCCCAAATCAAAACCTCGATCTCCCGAATCGCTCCATGGACTTGAACAAGACTTTGGGGATATTAGGAACACCTCATGAGGAGTCCATAGCCAAGTTTAATCCCACCAAAACTCGTCCAAAAAGGAGGAATCGAAGAAATCCCGCCAAGAACACCACAAACCCTAGAACTCGGAAAACCCCAAAATCGAGCCCCTTTACTCACGGATTTGGGAGGGGAATCACAGCCCAAAGAACTACAAAGGGTTCCCACAAATTTCCCCCATCAAATCCCTAAGAGAAAGGCCCCGAAAACAACCCAAAGAAATCACCAAGAGAGGGCTCCGAAAATCACCACCAAGAACAACCGGGAACAACACATCCAAACCTTGAGGAACCACGCCGAATCATCTATACATGCAACAAAGGTTCATACAAGGTCTAGCTTGCCGCCCAATCATCCAACCCTCTCACAATATCTCACCATGAAGCTCTCAAGATAGTCCTATAGAAATCCTAAGGAAAAATAGGAAGGAAAATTGGAAAACAAAATGAGCTAGGGTTCCAAGAGTTGGCTGCCATCCTCTCACCTCTTGGGTTAAATGGAGGCAACCGAAAGTCTAAAATGCCCTTTCCTAATAACTAGGGATACAAGCCCCTCAAGGGTGGATTTGGAAGTCTTCATGTCTTTTCCATCGGACGGATGCCCGGTGACCGCACCCTGCGTAGCCTCGACGCAAGCCATGCGATCCTGACGCGTGTCCTCCGCTTCGAAGTCTCCGGACTGCGTCGTCGCACACCAGTCAGACCGGTGCTCCCCACCGGTTAGACCGGTACCCCACCCGGTCGACCGGTCTGGCACTACAGCAGCACCGTCTTCTGTTCTTCGGTCTTGGCTTTGTGGATCAACCAAGGAACCCAGTGGTTTTCTGGTGAACCACCGGAAACCCCGCGAACTCGGCGTAGCCTCCGCCAATCTCCACTCATGACTCGGTTCCCACGTGGTCCCGGCTCGACCTTGGTTTTGAGGCTCAACCAAGAAACCGTCCATGACTTCATCTTGCTGTTCATGCCACCATGCGGCCCGCACTTGACCCCGCTGGCCACCGGGTCCCTCGAACGAAGCCTACTTGTCTTCTCCACACCCGGAGGCCTCACCGCGATGACCTTTTGCGCTTGTTCTTCACCCGCACCAACACCGGTCAAGCCACGGCCACCGCACCTCGCAATACTTAGCCAAGAATCAGTCCACACAACGTTATCAATCACTCATCACACAAGGAAGCGACCATCCACCGGTCCTCGAACCACACATGGTCCTCAGCTTCAACCCTCAGACACCCAGAGCTCCTAGTCCTCAGCAGAGTCGTTCCAACAATGGCTCTGGGGCACCTATCAGAAATACTACTCCTGTTCAGCCCAGTGGGTGCTTCAAGTGTAGAGAACTAGGACACTATGCCAACAACTGTCCTAAGAGAGTGGTGCAGACTCCTCAGAGGGACAATGATCACAGATCTGGGCAGCCATCTTCACAGGCTCATACTCTACAGACTCCTAGCAAGAGAGGCCAACAGAACTATGTGCGTGGCCGGGTTAATCATGTATCAGTGGAGCAAGCTCAGAATGACTCCGCCGTGGTATTAGGTACATTTCCTGTCAACTCTATACCCGCTATAGTATTATTTGATTCGGGAGCATCACATTCTTTCATAACTGATCAATTTGTGACAAAACTTAACTTATATATGAGCTCAATGAAGAATCCACTGATACTTAGCTCCCCGGGAGGAGAAATGAAAACTAGTTATATATGCCCACAAGTAAAGATTAATATCATGGGGGTAGACTTTCTTGCTAATCTGGTAGTCTTAAAATCATGGGGGATAGATGTCATTCTTGGGATGGATTGGTTAAGAAGTTGTGATGGAGTTATTCAGTGTCTAAAGAAGTCAGTATTGTTGACCAGTCCACAAGGAGAGAGAATAGAGTATGTGGGTACACCCTCATCCAACAGTGGGACTGTGAACTCAGTAGAAGGCAAGGCCTTGGAGGATATAAGGGTAGTGAGTGAATTTCCTCATGTGTTTCCAGAGGATCTACCAGGTATGCCACCTGACTGTGACATTGAATTTAGTATTGAACTTATACCTGGTACTGCTCCTATATCAAAAAGACCTTATAGAATGGATGTTAAAGATTTAGCTGAATTAAAGAAACAAATTGAGGAACTACTTAGTAAAGGGTTTATCCGTCCTAGTTCATCACCATGGGGAGCCCCACACTCTTCATTGATAAGAAGGATGGATCTAGGAGGTTGTGTATAGACTATCGATCTCTTAATGATGTTACTATCAAGAACAAATACCCTTTACCTCGGATTGAGGATTTGTTTGATCAAATGAGAGGAGCTAAAGTATTCTCCAAGATAGATCTTAGATCATGTTACCATCAGTTGAAAATCTGAATGGAGGATAAACCTAAGACAACATTCACATCTAGATATGGTTTATATGAGTTCATTGTGATGTCTTTTAGCTTGACCAACGCTCCAGCGTACTTCATGTACTTGATGAACAAGGTATTCATGGAGTATCTCGATAAGTTTGTTGTGGTATTCATTGATGATATTCTGGTATTCTCACAGAGTGAGGAAGAACATGAGCAACACTTGAGGCTTGTGTTGCAGAAGCTACGTGAGCATCAGCTGTATGCCAAGTTCAGTAAGTGTGATTTCTAGTTGAAGGAGGCCTCTTTTCTCGGACACATTATCACTGATGGAGGGATTGCAGTTGATCCAAGCAAGGTTCGGGATGTATTGAACTGGAGTCCACCTAAGAATGTACCGGAAATCAGAAGCTTCCTTGGACTTGCAGGATATTATCGTAGGTTTATTGAGGGATTTTCTAAGATTGTGAAGCCCCTTACCACTCCACTTGAAAAAGGTAAAGTGTTTAAGTGGGATGACAAGTGTCAGGCTAGTTTTGAAGAGTGGAAGAGAAGATTGACTACAACTCTTGTGTTGATCATGCCAGATATACACAAAGGGTTTGATGTGTACTGTGATGCTTCACGACAAGGATTGGGATGTGTATTGATGCAGGAAAGTAAGGTAGTAGCTTATGCTTCAAGACAGTTGAGAAAACATGAGCAGAACTATTCTACTCATGATCTTGAGTTAGCAGTGGTTATTCATGCTTTGAAGATTTGGAGGCACTATATGATTAGGAATAAGTGTCAGATTTTCACCGACCACAAGGGTCTGAAGTACATCTTTACTCAGAAGGATCTAAATCTAAGGCAAAAAAGATGGTTGGAGTTAATCAAGGATTACAATCTGGATATTCAGTATCATCCTGGTAAAGCAAATGTGGTAGCAGACTCTTTGAGTCGGAAGAGTCAGACCAAAATGCTGATAGGGCACTTGTTACCTCAGGAGTTATGTTGGGAGATGGCACAACTAAACTTGGGAATAGTTGCTTCAAGTGAAACTTTGACATTGGAGATTGAGTTGACACTTGAGCAGGATATTAGGAAAGGATAGTTGATTAATGAGAAGATTACAGAGTATAAGAAGCTGATAAAGTTGGGTAAAGTTCCTGAATTCAGGGAAGATGAGCAAGGAACTGTGTGGTTTAAGAACAGAATCTGTGTACCTGAGATCAAAGAGTTGCGAGAAACTATCTTGAAGGAAGCACACGATTCAGCTTACTCTATCCATCGTGGAAGTACTAAGATGTATCAGGATTTGAAACAGAGGTATTGGTGGTACGGAATGAAAAAGGATGTAGCAGCCCATGTAGCTTTGTGTGATATATGTCAAAGAGTGAAAGCTGAGTATCAAAGACCAGCAGGATTGCTTCAACCTCTAAAGGTACTTGAGTGGAAGTGGGAAGAGATTGGTATGGATTTCATAGTGGGATTACCTCATACTCGTGATGGGTATGATTCTATATGGGTTATCGTGGATAGGTTAACCAAGGTAGCACACTTTATTCCAGTGAAGACGACTTATACAGGAGTCAAGCTAGCAGAGTTATATAATTCAAGAGTAGTGTGTTTGGATGGGGTACCAAAGAAGATAGTGTTGGATCGAGGCACTTAGTTTACTTCACAGTTTTGGCAGAAGTTGCATGAGTCGATGGATACAAAGCTAAATTTCAGTTCAGCATACCATCCTCAGACAGATGGGCAGACAGAGAACAAATTAGATTCTTGAGGACATGTTGAGAGCTTGCGCGTTGAAGAATAGTGGCAGCTGGGATAAGAGTTTGCCATATGCAGAATTTGCTTATAACAACAGTTATCAGTCCAGCATCATGATGACACCTTTTAGGCTTTGTATGGTCTTGGAGGTGAAAATCCGAGAACCTAGCCATGAGTTTACCTTCGGTGTTGACATGAGTTTTATACTTTATCCATTGGTACTAACCCCCTTGGTATAACAAGTTCATTCGTGCATGTCGGTTTTGGAGTTTAGTGTTTATGCAGGGTTTTGACGTTGAAAGCAAGACTTCCGAGATAAGTTCATCAAGCACCCTGTGACAAGACCTTGAAGCCCCGTACAAGTCATGCAATGAAGCAAACTTGACTCCAAGAAGCCCAGGGACCAAACCCGAGAAGATGACAAACTCCGAGGACCTATCCAGAAAAGTGTCGAATCTTGCGGGACAAGGAGCTACGTCCAACTCAAAGATAAACTGACGACAAGGGCCCACATGCAGAAGGGGAAGGATCTAGAAGACTCGGGAACCGACACCATGCGAAGGAGGTAGGGAACTGGGCCTGGATGGGCCCAGGCCGGTCGACCCAGGCCGGCCGACCCAGTCCAGTCCAGTGCAGGGCCCATTTGCCTCCCCCTTTGACCTAGCCGCCAATCGGGCTATATATAGCCCCGAGGTCGAGAGCCACGCATCGATCAATTCGTCATCGGCCGCCGAGGAGCAGAGAAGAGAGGGACACCATCCCGGAGAGGAGAGGGTCGAGCTAGTTGACTAGGGTTTCCCTAGCCGACGTGGGAACCTTGCAAGGAAGACCACGTCGGAGTTCCCGGAGCTAGAAGCAAGATCAAGGTAGGATCCCGGTGGTGATCTTGTTCATATATCATTCTACTAGTTGATGTATCAAGTTGAATCTGATTCTTAGCTACTAAGTGTTTCTCCGAAGTCTTCGTTTTCAATCGGCTTTGCTTATTTTAGATCTATTCTCAAGATAGATCACATAGGGTGTTCTTGTAGCCGCGGTGGCTAGAGGTGCACGCCTGATCTTCCGAAAGAACTCGACTTGTCCTTGAACTCGCCCTAGACTACCCGCATGAATAGGAGTACGTTGTGACAGAACGGGGGCTCTGAAAGGCGGGCGTTTTCGGAGTCGGACGGGAAACCACGGTTTAAAGAGACTTCTAATGAGATTCGATTTGCTACTTCTTCTTTCGCTTGGAACTTCAACAAAAGGCTCAACCCGATCTCTCTAGATCGGTTTATCTACCCCCTCTATCTTTGTTACCTCCGGTCTTTAGTAGATTAGATTTGTTCTTGTGTTGATTCTTATGATTACATGCATTAGGGTTTTATCTATCGAAGATTGAAGTTACTTGGCATTACTAGATCATCTTTTGCGTCAAACATTTGTTCCATGGATTCGATAACTTGGGTTCACCACTCAAGGGAAGAAGGGTCCCTTGACTACGACGGGAGACTTGTCCGCTTGCAAGTCTAAACGAACTTTGATACAACTTTTTACCGTCAACAAGCCCCTTTTTCTGGCGCCGTTGCCGGGAAACAAGTGATCAAGATTTGATCTTTTATTGTTTTTTGTGATTTTCAGTTTTCTTTTAGTTTTTATTTTTGCATCTACTAACTTTTGATCATCCTCAAAATCAATCTAATCTAGTTTGTCTAACCCTAGTTTTCTTAGATTTGTTTTTACGTTTTGTTTTCGTATATTTTTTTTATCGCTAACCCTAACAGGAGATGGACAACTACCTCTCCAACAAACCCGATAATTTTGTGGATGATCCAGAAAAACTTTATAGGCTAAGGAGACGCGAAGCACATCAAGCTAAAAAGCTAGATTTTGTAGTTCGAAGTCGGAAGACAAAGGATCGAAGGAATCTCTGAAGAATCCACCACCTCAAAGTCCTCGGGAGAATCGACTTCCACCAATGGGAGATCAACCGCAAGAACGCAAGATCGGGGAGCTATGCACCCCGGACATCATCAACCTACCAATCTTGAACCTTGAAGAGATCGGAAGGCCGTTCGAGATTAAGACCTCAACAATCCGCATGGTGCAATATTCACCCTTCACCGGTAAAGAGAATCCGAACCTTCACCTCCAAGCATTCATTCAACTATGTCAGACTTTCAACATGGATGGGGTGACTCAAGACCAAATGAGGGCAAGGCTTTTTCTGTTCTCACTACTCGGGAAGGCTTTGCAATGGTTCCACTCTCAGCCGGCGGAGATGGTGCAAAATTGGAATGCGTTGATGAAGGCTTTCATGAAGGAATACTACTCACCGGGAAAAACTCAAAGCTTGCGTAATAAGATTGCCACTTTTGCTCAATACCCTACGGAGACTATCTCGGAGGCATTCGAGCGCTTCAATGAGTACACTCGGGTGGTTCCACATCACAAGTTCCCGAAGGAAGACCTCGTGCAAAAGTTCTATCAAGGACTCACCATGGCGTCAAGGATGATCATCGATGCATCAGTGGGAGGGTCTATCATCGAGCTTACGCCGACCGAAGCTTTCACTCTATTCAAGAAGGTCGCGGATAATGACACATGGGAGTCATCCGGACGCCTACTTCCAGTTCAACCCACGGGGAACGTCAAAGGAATCTTGCAAGTGGAGAAGTAGAACATACTTGAAGGCAAGATCGATTCACTCATGAGGAGGTTGGAGAAGATGGATATAGAAAAGAGAGAGGCTCAAGATTTGAAAGCTGCCGAAGCAAGATCCACATGCGAAGAATGCGGAGAGTATGGCCATGTCCACAAAGATTGTCCAGAGGAAGCCAAGGTGCTCGACTACATGAGGAAGAGAGAACTGCCGAACTTCCACTATGGGCAAGGTAGACCTCAATTTAATGCAAGCTCGTCCATTTCGAATTCGGTTCCGCTTCGTATACAATTGAAGGACTTCATGGATGAGCAAGCTAAGATCAACAAGGACACCGTCACCAAGTTCAAGGCCATAGACAAGGTGTTGGAGAACATCGATAGCAAAGTGACGGAGGTCGGAAGCTCCAACCATCAACTGCTCAACATGATGAAGATGCTCAAGATGCAAGTGGGACAACTCGCGGGGCGCCTCACTAATGATGAAGGGAAGCTTCCGGGACAACCTAAAAGTCCCAAATCGGCAAAGGCTATTCAAACACGTTCGGGAAAGGAGACCAAAGATCCGGAATGTTCCGCGGGAGCAAGGAAGCTTAAACCATCCGTTAGGACGGAGGAATTTGCTAAGGAGTAAGTTACAGGGATCGTCACCGAAGAGCCCAAGTTTGAGATGCCGGGAGAAGACATGAAGATACCACAACTCAAGCCACGCTACTTTCGGGGTAAACTTGATAATCACTTTGAGAAGTTTGTGGAGGTTGTGCGTAAACTTAGCATCAACATGCCATTATTGGATGTCCTTCAAGTACCTACATATTCTCGTTACTTTAAAGACATACTTGCAAATAAATATGAGATAGCAACACTCGGGGTAGATCATGTCAAGATGTCCGAGGAATGTAGTGCCGCTATTGCTAATGGGCTAGAGAAGCAAAAGGACCCCGGATGCCCGACAACTCCATGTTCCGTTGGTTCATTCAAGTTCGAGAAAGCGTTATGCGACCTTGGAGCAAGTGTGAGCGTCATGCCAAGAGATGTGTTCGAAAAGCTACGCCTACAGATGGAGCCTACGGGTATGTGTTTGGAGTTGGGTGATAACTCCATTCACTATCCCTTGGGCATCGCCGAAGATGTGCCCGTGAAGGTCGGACACCATTTCATCCCCGTCGACTTCGTGGTGCTCGACATGGGAGAGAGGGAGAAGCCGCCGCTCATCCTTGGGAGGCCTTTCCTCAAGACTGTGGGAGCTACTATTGATGTTGGCAAGGGAGAGATCATGTTCGACATTAACGGAGAAAGGAGTTCCTTCAAGTTTCGACCACGCCTCGAGGTATGCAATATGATTGAAGTTAAAAATGTTCCACCTCATTGTCGCGTTGTTAAGGAAGAACCAAGGAAGAAGGAATGGCTGAAGAAGAAGAAAGAGCCGAAGAAGAGAGACGTGAAGAAAGTCAAGGAAGATGTTGCATCCGTGAAGACAAAGGAAGAAAAGCCGCCTGTGAAGACCAAAAAAATGACTAAGCCGAAAGACAAGCCCGTGCCCAAGATGGTGTGGAAGTGGGTACCCACGATTGCAACACCCGCAAAGAGCATTTATTCGAAGTAATCAAGTGAAGAAGTCTAGCCATGGACTATAAACGAAGCGCTAGGCGGGAGGCAACCCGTTTCGTTGAGTCAAGAATAAGCTACCGGGAGGACAACCCGATTCCAAGTTTTTCGAGTTTTTAATTCAGTTTTAAATTTTACTACGCCAAGACATTAGACTTAGAAGTGGTTGAACAATATTAGAGACATAATTCTTGGTTGAATATTTTGTATGATCATAAACCATTTTACATGAACCCTCCTATGTGTTTGTTTGCTTCTTTTCGAGAAACCACAACCAAATAAATTCAGAACCTAACTCAACCATTCATCCTTATTATGATGTTGTGGTTGACTTGATTTCATGCTAAAAACACACGAGTAGAGCCACGACTTGTACTTAGGTGTTAATTAAATTTCAGCACGTGGTAGGACTTGCGTTAACCTAGAAACTAAACTTTTGGTTGGTTTAAAAAATTTATATCCTTGGTTTCTCTAGGATTAGAATTTTTCTAAGCCTCATTTAATTTATTACATTCAAAATCTCTCTTATTTAGCCAAAATTAGAACCTAAATCTATGCCCCCATGATCAAGCCGGGAAAAGTTTGCTCTCAACCAATGAAGGCAAACTATACCGGTGAGACCAATATCAACATAGTCGAAAAATATTTTCGACTTACATTTGTTTTTAATGGTTTAAAAACTTCTCTAAATTTATGCTTGAGCTTTACCATAGCTCTGGAAATATTTTTAATTTTCGAAATTAGAGGAGTGCTTAGCCTTAAACATACTTAAAGGGAGGCAATCTAGTTAAAGTTAATCATGCATGCACCATTGGATTCCCTTTCAACAACTTTCATCAACCACATGCAAAGGACAAGCATGGGTGGGCAGCAAGCATTTCTTTGCAGGAAATTGATGGTGACATGTGAAGCAAGTGGAGCAAGGGAGCATGGTGTTGACGTAAAATCAGCACCGCACACCAAGCACACAGCAAGCCGAAAAAAGCTGGCTTAACACACGTGGCCGAATCCGAAGCGTGCCAGTTAATTTTCTCTAAAACTGACAAAAGATGAAAACAGTTAGATAAAACCTAGAACTTGCCGGGTGGTACTAGACAGTTCCGTCTTTACGGCCTAAAAGCCAATCAAAAATGACATATAGCCACAACAAGCTATCTGTCGGCAATCTGAGCATCATTCGGGAACTTTAAAACATGTAAACAGGGTATAGCCGAATGCATGACATAAGCATGATGAAAGATCAATCTTTATCTAAACAACATTGCAATGCATAACCATGACCGATTATCAAGGATGAATCACAATAAAATAAACAAAGGTGGAGCATGATTAGAAAATTTGCAGTAAACATGCATGCATAGGCCAAAAGCACTAGTCTACCGCATGTCTAGGTACTTTCAAACCCGTCGAGCATGACACCAAACAAGTTAATCCACCGCATGATACAACTTGTTTGAAATCACACCACCAACCAAGAGTAGATCAATCCACCGCATGATACAATCTAAACATGGAAGACTAAAAGCATGCATTATTTAAAACAAGCTTATGAACATGTTTCACTCGTGGCAGAATTACCGAATACAGCTGTATAGCCGATTCGGGTTCCATGGAGAAGGAACAAACTATGCTAAATTAACACGCTTGAACCCGCAACACGTGGCAATCTAGATTGATTCGAATTCAGCTATTAAAGAGCACGTGACCCATGCATACATCGAGTTAAGGATTTGAACATGCATCATATGGATCGCAAACAAGATAGAGCCGAATCTAGTCAATCTAAATTGGGCAATGAGAGTCTTACATGAATTAAACATAAGAGCAAAATTCAAAGCAACACATGGTAACTTAATGAATCTATTAGATCTTGCCAAATCTAATAGAGCCGATAACTAGCTCCAAGCTAGATCTTAGCCTACCGCATGGCTCATGATCTAACAAGAAAGCCTTCTTGAACCAAGCTTAAATCCACCGCATGATACTAAGCATGGTATCAAGACTACTTGCATCACAGTCTAAATCCACCGCATGATACTAGACATGATACAAGGTTGCCGGTACTTACAGAGGTCGACGGATCGGTGGCTCCTCTCGAAGAACTCGACTACTCGACTAAAAGGACTCGAAAGTTGGCACGGGGCCGGTTTGTTGTGTAATTGTTCGATCCCTATTACAAACACTAAGGGTTCATATTTATACCCTTATCCTAACACGACTCCTAGTCGACCACAATTACAACATTATTGCTTAAATTAATGCCCCGGCGCCAATGTCCATCCTGCACCCGTCATCAATTTGTCCCTTCTTTACATTCAGGCCACGTCATCACGTATTCCCGAATGCTTTCTCTTCCAAGCGCGAAACAGCCCTTCTGCCGAATGATGGCATGCACGCGACCACAGGCATCTTTACCGAATGCTTTGAGGAAAACCTCTTGCCGAATGGTGCTCACTTACCAAACTCGGCCCACAGGTCAGTCTCTTTCGTGTACCAATTTGCCCCTTCAGTTACGGGATAAAAGGTGATTTTATTCCGGAATTGACCATCAATGCTCAACGTCCTCAGGCCAAATCTATTCAACACCCGTTCTTTCCTCCTTCGAACCGTTGGGGTTTTCGCTCAGATCCAAACCCTAGTTTATCAACCTTTCAAGCCCCAATCTTCAAATGGCGAACCAAGTCCAAGCTCTTCAGGTAAATCTTATCCTCCCCAGGCTCATTCGGTATTTCTTTTCTTGAATCTCATCTTACATTTTCTTTTGCCCTTTCTTGTTCTTGATAGGCTCTAGCCTCCGAAATCTTGATTCCTGTCGAGGATCAATCACGGTCTTATTTCCTCGGGCCCGTAAGAATCTCCGATCCTTCTGGTTCATCGTAGCCGAATCCCAAAGGATCCCATTCAAGGCAGCACTGTCGAAACCCCATGAATGGCAGGATGCTTTCAAGAACTGGCCCCTGCCCCCAATAGCAGGCTGGAGAAATTGGTACAAGAGAATGCTTGATGATGACAGCACCAAGACAAGCAATTGGGACAGCCTTCGCATTGCTCATTGTTTAGAATTGTCTTTGGCTGAAACACCTAAAAACGAGAATCTTCTGATTGCAGCCTGCCATTTTTGGTCAAATGGCGCTAATGTCTTTTTTTGGCCACGGGCCAATGTCCCCCACTCTAGCCGATGTATACATGATAACTGGACTTGAAGTCACAGGAACTGTATACCCACACAAGTACACGGGCTCCTCTAGACAAACAGGAGTGAGAACAGGGGTTGGATATAAGAAATATATCCAAAACTACATGTCTGATGGCCCTTTGTTTGATGTTGAATACAGAGCCTTTCTTTTTTGGCAAAGACAATGAGCCAACTCTGAACCACATTGTAATGGCTGAGGACCTGGCTGCTGGTACCTCTATTCCCCTCGGGAAGTACCTCCTAGGAAGTGTCTACCACATGCTCCATCAGACCACCTAACTTATGCACACTAGCCAAAAAATCTCCTGTGTTAATGGCCCCTGGTGGTTTGTTCAGATGTGGCTCCAATTATATATGCACCAGATTGTTGCTTTTGACCTCAACAGTCGGCACTTCCCTTCAACCAACTACAAGGAAGGGGAAAACCAGAGCACCAAAGGTTGCCAAACTTATGGAGAAGCTGCCTCCACTGTGTCCATCAATCAAAGCATTGGCCAACTCTTTGAGCTCTTCTTCAGAGGTTTTGCCAACCCTCTTTGGCTTCCATATCTGGACAATGACAATTTGACTCTTCCTTGTGAGTTTAGTTTTGAAGCTGGATGCAATGATGTGCACTCCATAGCAATTTTCAATGCCTTTATCCACCCATGTATCCTGCCAGTAGAATTTTGTGGAGGAAGGCAAATTCTGTGTACCTTTGAGTATTACCAGCCAAACATGATGGCCAGACAACTAGGATGTGGCCAAGTGCTCCCAAGGCTATTCCTTCATGAATTCCTCAAGCCCAGAGACGATATCAAGGAATCCATACAAGCAAAGAGGGTCTTCGAGTACAAGTGCAGCACAACTGTCTATGCACCCAGGCCTTTTGTGCCAATAACAGTCACTCATTCTTCTTTCACTCCTTGGTGGCAAGAACTTAATGATCATATCTTTAATGTGCCAGTACATCCTCTCTGTCTGGAACTAATGCCTGACTTTCATCTAACTTCAGAGGTAATATACTTATTTCCCTCCTTTTTCAATCATGCCCCTTTTTACTGACTAGGATTTTGTCTTTTTCATGCAGGATATAACACCTGCCCCTTTTGCCAAGTCAATCTCCTAGAATATCGAAGGACCAATCTCTGCCTTGGGATATCAATCTCCCACTCTGGCCCAACTGATGTCTAGATATGCCACATTAGATCCAACTCTCACTAGTTCAGCCTCTGACAAAAGGAAAGCTCCATCTCTGGTTGCTCCCTCAGCTGCCAAGAAGAAAAGAACAACCAAAAAACTTCTCATTCAGGTTAGAATCCTTTCCTTCCTGAACATAAAGCCACTCTTCATCCTGATCATCTTTATCTTGTGTAATTTCAGACTAGAAGTCAGCAACCACTGGTCATCACAAATTCTGCCAATGCTTCATCCACTGGTAAAATTTTTACCATCTTATTTTTTCTAATCATTTTCTCTTTATTGGCACTTATCCTCTACTTATTAGTTGCAGAGGAAACTTTTGTGAGACAAATTGTGGGGAGTTCTTCTCCTCAGCATGTTTCAAATCCATCCTCACCAAGGATCCAACCATCCTCTCTTCAACCAAAAGCTTCAGCCTCACCAAGGATGCATCCAACATCTCCTCATCCAGAAGCTTCAGTCTTACCAAGGATTAATCCAGCTTCTCCTCAGCCAGAAGCTTCAGCTTTACCAAGAATGCATCTAGCCTATCCTCAGTCAGAAGCTTCAGCTTTACCACGGACTCCTCAAGCTTCTCCTCAACTGGACATCCAAGAGCCCCTCCTTGAGCCTGAAAAACTTCCTTCCCCAACTTGGGAAGCCACAAATGATGTAAGCATGAACACCCACCTTTCTATTTTTTCATTCAATAAATCACCACTAATTCAGCAAGAAAACCTTTTTCAGGAGGAAACTGTATCATCACCAATTTACTCCTTTGCTGTGGATGACTTGACTGCCGAAAAAGGGGATGAAGCATCTTCCAGTCAGGCTTTATCAGAGGAAAACCAGGCAAAGTTGAAGAAAATCTTTTCTCTACTGCAAAGGGATATCCAAGACCAAGTCAACGATGCTGATCTTCTAAGAGAAGCACTTGAACTCATCGACCAAGATCTCCCGGCTAACATTAAGGCTTCCCTAGAACCTGTCTCCAAGCTGGATGATCACTTTGTAGCAGTAAAGCAGGCTTTGAAGAATCTATCCTCCCAACCAGCTCTGGAACAAAAGCAAGCTGCAAACAAGCAATCCATGAAAGATTTGCATATCCAAATGCAGAATCACAAGGAACTGCTAACCAAATTGCAGCCTGAACTTGAGCTGAAGAAAGCCAGAAAAGCTGAATTGGAGGCTGAACCGAGAACCCCGACGTACCGAAATCGAGGTCGATGAAAAGAAGATGGTCGAACTTCCCGAATCAATGGAGAAAATATGAAAAGAAGCCACAACAGCCATGACCGCAGGAAAGCAGCTCAAGACAAAGCTCTCGACTTTGTCTAAAACCCAAGAAGCCGACCAAAGATTGTTGGAGAACATCAATAAGATGATATCAGATGCCTCCAATGTAATCTCAAAATACTTGGGTGTATGATTGTAACAAATAGTTTGTAGCCGAATGCCTTATCATCCCTGTAATTTTGCTCCTCGTCAGTCTTTATTTTCCATATTTGTCTTGCCTTATTTTGATGAGCAATTTCCCAACGATCCATTCGGCAGCTCTGACCAAACAGTGTCAGACCCAAAAAACAACCTGACCGCAACACAACCGGACTTCAACCAGTCAAACCGAACATGACTCAGCTTGAATCCCAAATGACCCGACGACGGTTCGGCTGAGAGAGTCTCTTGATCGGTTGTAATTGTTTGGGGAATCCCAAATCTGTGAATAATATGCTCTTTGACAAACTCAACCATATTTTTCGATGTCACTTTCTTTAATGGAATTGCCTCAACCCATTTAGTGAAATAATCTGTTGCCAAAAGCACAAACTTATGCCCCTTGCTAGATGGAGGATTTATTTGGCCAATCAAATCTATGCCCCATCCTCTGAATGGCCATGGCTTGATAATAGGATTCAAAGCTGATGCTGGAACTCTCTGAATATTTCCAAACTTTTGACAATCTTGACACCCTTTGTAATACTCAAAGCAATCTTCCAGCATCGTCAGCCAATAACATTCTGTTTGCCTGATAACCCACTTCATTCGGTAAGCCGACTGATGCGCTCCACACAGCCCATCATGCACTTCACTCATCATCTTCTTGGCCTCTTCTTGACCTAGGCATTGTAGCAACACTCCATCTAATGATTTGTAATACAAACGTCCATCAAGAAGAATAAACTTTATAGCTTTATACCTGAGCTTCCTAGAAACCTTTCGGGATGGATTCTCCAAATAATCAGCAATTTCTTTTCACCAATCATCTTCTGCTAGATCACTCCCAAAAGAATATACAGCATTGACAAACACCTCTTGATTTTGTCTACAACCCTAAGCACTTTGAGCTAACCTGTTTGCCTCTTCATTGATTTCTCTAGGAATATGCTGTAGAATCACTAACTGAAAACTTTTCAGGATTTCCTTGCACTCCTCGTAGTAATTCCTCAGGATATCATTTCTGCATTCATATTGGCCATTCAGTTGTTTTATAACTAGCTCTGAATCTCCAAAAATCTCAACTGAAATAGCCTTTGGCTCTTTCAGGTACTGAAGCCCTCTGAGTAATGCTTCATACTCAGCCTGATTATTTGTGATAGTGGGTTGAATAGGAATAGCAAATTCAAACATCTCTCCCTGGGTGAAATTAATAAAATTCCTACTCCACCACCTTTGCCACATGAAGATCCATCAAAGAACAAAGCCCAAGCAGTAATCTCAACTAAATTAATTGACGGATCATGATGTTCAGTAATGAAATCAGCAATAATCTGTCCTTTAACAGCTTTTGCCGATTCAAACCTTAGTTCAAACTCAGTCAAAGCTAAAATCCATTTGCCAATCCTTCCATTCAAAATTGGCATAGACAGCATGTGTTTAATTACAAATTTTGAATATACAATGCATTCGACATTCAACACATAGTGCCGAAACTTTGTACATGAGTAATAAACACACAAGCAAAGCATCTCCGCAGCCGAATATCTTGTTTCGGGATCAAGCAATTTTCGGCTAAGGTACGCAACTACTCTTTTTTTCCTTCAAATTCTTGTACGAGGGCCGATCCAATGGTTTGGGTATCGGCCGCCACGTACAACTTAAAAGGCTTGTTCAATTGCGGAGGTACCAACACTAGTGGTTCCTTCATGTATTCCTTGATCTCATTGAAAGCCTTCTGTTGTTCGTAACCCTATACAAACTTCTGATCCTTTTTGATCCTCAACAATGGAGAGAAAGGCAACACCTTTTGTGACAAGTTTGAAATAAATCTTCTCACAAAATTGATTTTGCCAAGCAATGACTGCAATTCCTTAAGATTGGTTGGAGGAACAACTTCATCAATAGCTTTCATACTCTTTCTGCCAACTTCTATTCCTCCCTCATGTACTAAAAATCCCAGGAACTCTCCAGCTGAAACTCCAAAGGCACACTTGTTCGGGTTCATCTTAAGCCCATGTTTTCTAGTACACTCTAGAGTTTTCCTCACATCATCCAAATGTAATTCATGATCCAAAGACTTGATCACGACATCATCAATGTATATCTCCACAATTTTGCCGATCAACTCATGAAAAATATAATTCATGGCTCTTTGATAAGTTGCACCAGCATTCTTCAACCCAAATGTCATGACAGTCCACTCAAACAAGCCTATATGTCCAGGACATCTAAAGGCTGTTTTTGATACATCTTCTATTGCCATAAAAATTTGATTGTACCCTGCATTGCCATCCATGAAGCTAATAACTTTATTTCTAGCAGCGGCATCAACCAACAAGTCAGCAATAGGCATTAGATATCCATCCATGGGTGTAGCTCTGTTTAGATCTCTAAAGTCTATGCAAACCCTCATTTTTTCGTTTTTCTTGTAAATGGGAACAATATTAGAGATCCACTCTGCATATCTACATGGCCGAATGAAATTTGCTTCTATCAATCTCTCAACCTCTTTTTTCATGTCGGCCAATACTTCATCCTTGTAGATTTTTCGGGGAGGTTGCTTGTAAGGTCTAAAACCAGGCTTGATTGGCAACCGATGCTCAACAATGGAACGATCCAAACCAGGTATCTCCAAATAATCCCAAGAGAAGCAATCTTTGTATTCTTTCAGTAGCTTGGTCAACTCTTCTCTGAAACTTGAGTCCAAGTTAGCACTGATAAAGGTCGGCCTTGGCTTGTCACCATCTCCAATATATATTTCTTCTAGTTTGCCAGCCGACATAAATCCACGTCCTAACTTCCCATCAGTTCCATCAATCGGATTCTCCATTAAAAATTGCTATAAGAGCCGACTGCTTGAATCAGATGTTGATCACTGCTGACAGGTTCAACATGACCTTCACCCTAGTACTTGCCTGAGAAGCAATCTATACCTTGATACTCCTAGAAGGATGGCTCCACGTTAGCCACGCTTACTGAATCATCTGCGTGGACAACTTCTACATCATCATCCACCCATTGAACAAGCTGTTGATGCATGGTAGATGGAATACAGCAATTTGCATGGATCCAATCTCTTCCAAGCAGGAAGCTATATGCCCCTTTGCCTTCAATGACAAAGAAGGTCGCAGAGTTTTAGATCCAATCATCAAATCCACATGTACGCAGCCCATGGTGTCTGAAGGATTTCCAGCAAAATCATTCAGAACTATGCTTGTTGACGTCAAATCTCCAGGGCCCATGCCAAGCTTTTTGAATGTAGTGTACGACATCACATTGACAACAACTCCACCATCAACAAACATCTTGGTCAATGGCTTCCCATTGACGTATCCTCTTATGTACAGTGGTCTCATGTGCCGATTCTTGGCTGGCTTGTCAAAAGTAGCTTGCTTGGCCAACACTAATTGTGCCATCATCCCAAATTGCTCAGCCTCATCAATGTCTGGCGATACCTCCTCCTGCACAATTGTTGACGGATAAAACTAGTATCCACCTACGATCCACAAGCGTACGGACCTACACCTTTTTCACCACGGGATTCCCAAGGTTCTTGTCAATCCGCGGAGCAAGGGGATTACTAGCGCTTAACCAAGTACTAATCTAGTCGAATGGAAAACCTTTGAAAGAGAGTATTAATCTAAAAGTAAAGACAATCTAACCTAAGTTAATCTAAGTTAAGTTGATCAAACAAATCTAGGTTTAAACTAGATGGTAAAGGGGTGAACACAAGAGAGTGAGTAAGAAAGATAAGCGTTCCCTCCCTAGGATCTAGGATAACATGGTATGCATCTACTACACGAAAGCGGTAAACCAATCTACCGGGCCGTGACCACGGTTTCGCCCTTTCCCTCCTCTCGCTCCGTCACCACGCGAAGGTATTCGTGACTAGACCTATGATGGACACGGTATGTTGATGGAATCTATGGGAGTAGCGGATATCATACGCCCGAAAAACACGGTGGCCTATCTTAATCATCAAAGCATCATCAACATGAAAACAATAGATTGAAACCACGAATCAAGTAGCGATCACATAGCATGTATCCATCTAATCCTAGGGATGAACGGAGACATTACCCCATCATCTTACACGGATTGAAGCACATAGGGGTGATGGAGACTCCGGAGAACGTCGTCGATGAAGATGGCGGCGATGGAGCTTGGGAACACCCCTAGGCCAGCGGCTTGGAGTCCTCCTCTTGCTTCCTTCTCTCCGCCGGCGTTGATCCTTGCGACGAGCTCATCTAACTCTCTCCCTCATCTTGCGGCGGCGGTTTTCTGGTGATTGGCGTCGGTAGGATGATTTGTTCGATGTGTAACCATCTTGGGGCGCCTAGGGGGTTGTATTTATGTCCTTGGGGTGCCTTTGGGCGTGCTCCACCTTTCCTTGCACGAGATCCTCCTTGGGAGAGAAGCAAACTTGGTTTCCATAAAATCATCCAGATTTTCCTGATTCGCAGTCCTTCCTTGCCAGCGCCATATCTCCCACGTCTGGACTCCAAATAATGCAAATTAGGTGTTCAGGTTATGTGCCACGAAATTATATTCAACTTTGGTATTCATTTATTTCCTTAAAAACAAAGGTAAGATCTCCAAATCGGCCTTGGAAGATAATATGTTCTGATTTCGGACTGACTGCGCAGCAGGGATTTCGGGGGCTATATCTCCTGGCTCCCTTATCCGAATTGGGCCTTCCACATGTCCAAATCGAAGGTATCGTCGAGGCCCACAACTTTGGTAGTCAAATGTTTGCCATTAAAGACCCTTTAAGTCTCCGAATCTGTACCGAAAGATTATGCTGTCCTGATCTGCGAGAATATCTCTCGGGCTGAGTTGATCTCCTTGGTAAACATCCAAGTCCCCGGAGTTTTGCGTGTTGATGCTTCGCTTTTTGGGTTGTTTGGAGTCTTGTTCACTTCGTGTCTTGACTTGTGACGGGCTTCATGATCTTCTCTTGAAGTGCTTGATGAACTTATCCGGAAAGTCTCCTCTTTAACGTTAATTTGCTGCGTAAACAACAAACTCCAAAATCGAATGCAAGTGTGAACTTGTTACATCATTAGTACGCCTAGTGGCGGGTTAGTTGCAAATCATAATCGAAACCAATGTATAACAAGTACTCTAGGTTGATGGAAATTCACCGTCAACAACAATCTGATTAGCTGGAGCCATGAACTCATTCGGCAAGAAGCATACCATGCATGTAGGAGCCGAACGACCAGATTCATCAGGCTTGTCTTTTGGGCGCCACACCTGTTTCCTCTTGATTCCTGCCTCCTTCAGCTCCTGATTCCTCAAGCGCTGAACCCTTCTCTTTTGGCTCCTTCTCAAACCAGGTGGACACCACTGTCCTTTTTGCCAGACATACTCCTGATCTTCCTCTTCTTCATGATCAACCCACCTGTGATCAACATGCCTTTTCTTCAATTGATCATCAATTCTATTTATTTTTAAGCGCCGACCATCACTAGGATGCATCCTTCCAATTCTCTCATGGATGGATCGACGATTGGCAATGTCTTGCCTATATGCAGTATATTTGTCACTGCATTCAGGGCAATTATTTTGCGTGGGAAGTTTCAAACCCTCATTCCAGCAGTGTCTGAAGAAGGCACATCCCCAAATGTGCATGCTCTTGCTCTCGCATATATTCTTCTTGTTCCTTCCTACGCATTTCTTCTTCATATCTTCGCTTCTCCTCTTCATATTTATGCTTCTGGTAGCGCTCCTTTTCTTGTTGATACTGCCACTCGTTGAGGAGAATATGCGAAGTTACCCTGGGTTTAGAGGATTCACCCACTTCAATTTGACGTTTCAAAAGGCATGGCTCTCCCTTGCGAACCTGTTCAAATGTTACTTGTCGAGCAGAGTCAACTGAACCATCCTGATTCGCCTTTGCTGAAGTCAAAACCTTCACTTTTCCTTTCTCTTCAGCAGTCACCATATTGACTGAGAACCCAATCATGTTCTGAGAAAAAGGATTGCCATCCAATTTCATCTTATTATCAAATTTTAAATGACCTTCTTGGATAGCCTTTTGAATTCTCGTCCTAAAGATCCTGCACTCATTGATGGAGTGAGAATTCCTGTCATGAAACCCACAGTATCTTTTTTCTTTCACTCCATCAGGCCGAAGCATAGAATGCCCATCTGGCAACTTGATTCGGCCTTCTTTCACAAGGAACTCAAAGAGCTTATCTGCCTTGGTCACATCAAAATTATAGGTGCCTTTAGCTTGTTTGATCCACCTTTGATTTACTGTCAATGGCTCTTTGCCCCATACTATTTTAGCTGCAGCTATTTCCTCTTCATCAACATATTCCTCTCCCTGATCTGCCCTTTTGAGGAATTGATTATAGATGTCAGTTATGTCACTTTGTTTGACAAATCTGGAGTCTTTCTTGAAGCCATAAGCTTGGTTGCTCATCAATGACAGTCTGTGCGACAATTGTCCAAGATTATCGAACTCCATGCCGAATAGCTTTTCCCGAATAGCTGGCAACATTCCTGCTACAGCCATACCAGCCAATTGATCATCTGGTAGGTTCAAAGAGAAGCACATGCTTTTCGTCTCTCTGAACCTCCTGAGGAACTCCATTGGTGTTTCATTGTTCCTCTACCTCAGGGTAGTTAGATCAATTAGCTTTTTCTCATTACTGCCAATGAAATAATGAGCGTGAAACTTCTTCTCCAAATCCTTCCAGGAGTTGATTGAGTGGGCAGGCAGAGAGGTGAACCATGTCAAAGCTGGGCCTGTCAATGATAAAGGGAAATATCTGATCCTGAATGCTTCATCAGCAGAAGCTTCCCCAAGCTGCATCAAGTATCAGGCTATTTGTTCCATAGTACTGGTATCATCTTGCTCTGAAAACTTCGTGAGATATGCAGGAACTTTCACCCTGTTCGGTAAGGCCACCCTATGATACCATTCTGGGAAAGGAGGTGTATACACGTGCCCTTGGTTTTTAGGCTTTAGACCGAATTGATTTTGAAGCACATCGGTCATTCTCTGCATCAGGAGATCAATATTGACGTCTTGATTCCCTAGTCCTCCAACAGGCATCCCTGTTGCACCACCATATCCAGGATTTGGGAGAGCATCAACATCACTGTAATCCATGAACTCCGAATACCCGGTGCCGTACATGTTCTTTTGCAACCTGTTATTTGCTGGGGCTATCCTATAAGTGGAGTCAGGTTGAACTCCAGGAGTGCCAAACGCCATCTCTCCATATGTACGTGGATTAGGTATTGCTTGACGAGGATTCTACCGAACTGGTTGGCTATCCACGTGTTGAGTTGGTTGAATGCTCATACTCTGTGGAGGCGGTTGAACACTTGCATCTTGACGAATTGGTTGACCAGCGGTAGCAGCACTTGATTCTCCTTCAAAATGTTTGTCCGCACTCGGGCCAAAGATACCAACCATCATCTGTCGGAAGCTATTTAAAAATGCAGTTTTGTGTCTAGACATTATGTCTTCCAATGTTTTCTGTACCATGGCAAAAACTTCTTGTTTCTGTGCAGCAGCTGTGGTATCAGGTTCTCCTGGCATTAGAACTCTTGGCATGTCTGACTTGAGGAATGGTACACCACTCCTATTTTTGGAAAACGACATTAGACAATTCTGCTGAAATTGCTCAATAGCTTCTTTCAGTTGTAATTGCTGTTCTATTGACAGTTCCTCGAAGGTGACATCCATGACATCTTGGATATCAGGCATCTTGATCAACTAGAAGGTCCCACCGGGCGTGCCAAAAAGTATGTTGACGTAAAATCAGCACCTCACGCCAAGCACACAACAAGCCGAAAAAAGCTGGCTTAACACACGTGGCCGAATCCGAAGCATGCCAGTCAATTTTCCCTGAAACTGACAAAGGATGAGAACAGTTAGATAAAACCTGGAACTTGCCGGGTGGTACCAGGCAGTTCCGTATTTACGGCCTCAAAGCCAATCAAAAAAGACATATAGCTACAACAAGCTATCTGTCGACAATCTGAGCATCATTCGGGAACTTTAAAACATGTAAACAGGGTATAGCCGAATGCATGACTTAAGCATGATGAAAGATCAGTCTTTATCTAAACAACATAGCAATACATAACCATGACCGATTATCAAGGATAAATCACAATAAAATAAACAAAGGCGAAGCATGATTATAAATTTGCAGTAAACATGCATGCATAGGCCAAAAGCACTAGTCTACCGCATGTCTAGGTACTTTCAAACCCGTCGAGCGTGACACCAAACCAGTTAATCCACCGCATGATACAACTTGTTTGAAATCACACCACCAACCAAGAGTAGATCAATCCACCGCATGATACAATCTAAACATGGAAGGCAAAAAGCATACATTATTTAAAACAAGCTTATGAACATGTTTCACTCGTGGCAGAATTGCCGAATACAGTTGTACAGCCGATTCGGGTTCCGTGGAGAAGGAACAAACTATGCTAAATTAACACGCTTGAACCCGCAACACTTGGCAATCTAGATTGATTCGAATTCGGCTATTAAAGAGCACGTGACCCATGCATCACATCGAGTTAAGGATTTGAAGATGCATCATATGGATCGCAAACAAGATAGAGCCGAATCTAGTCAATCTAAATTGGGCAATAAGAGTGTTACATTAATTAAACATAAGAGAAAAATTCAAAGCAACACATGGTAACTTAATGAATCTATTAGATCTTGCCAAATCTAATAGAGTCGATAACTAGCTCCAAGCTAGATCTTAGCCTACCGCATGGCTCATGATCTAACAAAAAAGCCTTCTTGAACCAAGCTTAAATCCACCGCATGATACTAAGCATAGTATCAAGACTACTTGCATCACAGTCTAAATCCACCGCATGATACTAGACATGATACAAGGTTGCCGGTACTTACGGAGGTCGACGGATCGATGGCTCCTCTCGAAGAACTCGACGACTCGACTAAAAGGACTCGAAAGTTGGCATGAGGCCGGTTTGTTGTGTAATTGTTCGATCCATATTACAAACACTAAGGGTGAAAACCTCTTGCCGAATGATGGCGTGCTCCCGACCGCAGGCATCTTTACCGAATGTTTGAGGAAAACCTCTTGCCGAATGGTGCTCTCTTACCAAACTCGGCCCACAGGTCAGTCTCTTTCCTGTACCAATTTTTGGTATTAACACATGGACATGACTCAAAGCATGAAGCATCAAGTGGAAGGACCAATAATGCAAGAAAAGGAGTGGACGAGAGCGTTTGGGCGGTGCAACTCGTGGAGCACGCGGGCAACGAAGTCATGGAGGAGAAATGATCGTGCTGGATGAAAGACGAGGTAGGGATGAGCACGCGGCACCCCAGGCCGGTCGGCCTAGGCCGGCCGGCCTCCCCAATAAAAGGAGCCCCCGGCTCCCGTTCTCTGTAGGCAAGCATCCCTCTCATTCCTCTATTTGTGTGCTCAAGTTTTTGTGCCTAGAACCACCGTAGACATAGCCAACCTTCCCAAGATTGATAGCTCAAACAATTCACACCCTTGATCCACTCAAAGTCCACATTCTGAAGTAAGTTTTTAAGTGCCTAGTTACCGGTTGCAACCTAGAATTTTAGTGGAGAGAAGAGTGCTGCAATCATATGGAAGAAAACCACAAGTCTCTTCTCCAAGAAGAAGGGGTCATCGTCGTCCAAGCCATCTTCGACAACATCTTCGAGGAGGCACTCAGTTTCCGAGTCTCATCAGAGATGGAGTAGGACACGGCACCGCCGAGGAGGAACGATGCTCTCCTCCTCGGTGGCATGAGAGCAACAAGGAGCACGTCCATGAGGTTTACCGAATCTCAAGGGCGTACGGAGGAGCCGTCCGTCCCACCACGACGATCGACCCGTTCATCCGCACCACCTCGATACACTCCACGATACTCCACATATGGCTTCATCATATTGTCGGAGGAGGAGGAGAAGAAACTCTCTCGCCTTGAGAAGAGGCTTGTGGCAAAAGTTGATTTCGACGATCAAGCTCTCAATGCATTGGGTTTCGGCACAGACATATATATTATATGTTGGGGCACCTTGGATGGGTGCAATTCTCCAACGGGGTGTCGGCAAACACCCACAAGAAGTTTGCCTTGGAAATCTTGATGACTATGATGCCTATCCTTGATGAGGGGGTGCAAAGTTTATCATTCCGTTTGGGGGAATCCAACAAGTGGTTCCCTACGAGTATATTAGGGAGCTACTTGGGTTCCAAAAGGGAGCTCCGGAGAAAGTTGACGTGCCGGATGGTATGTTGGCCGGGTTTTGGAATTTAATCTCCGGGGAAGCCCACCAGCAACGCAATTCCATCTGCAACCCCATTATCCAAGTATTCCACTCTTGGATGTGCAAGAGGATTATGGGGAGGATGAGGGAGATGAAGGTGACCGACACGAAGTTGAATTGGCTCTACTCGTCTTTAATTGCCAAGCAGCCAATAGACCCCTCATACCATATGATCAACCGATGGTGTTGCGAGGCAACATCAGGATCGGGAGATATTGGTTCGAGGTGCTACCTCTCCATGTTGGCCATCTCCTTAAGGTCGGGGATTACAAGGAATCTCGAACATCTTTTACGTGGAACCCCTCTCGGATTTGAATATTTAAAGCAAGGAAAATATATTAGTGGAGATGAGAGAGGAGGCTTTCATGTGGCCAAGGTGAACCTACCCCTTCCGGATCCAAGACTTAGGCTTTTCATTCAAGGGAAGGAAGATTGGTTGGAGGAGGGACTCCTCGTCCCGGCAAAGAAAAATAAAAGAGGAAGAATTGTAGAGGAGGGATCTTCCTCCATGCAAGCGGGTGGTGCGCAACCAAACTATGTGCCACCATTCGGAGGAATCCCTACTCCGCCAAATTATTACGGAGGGCCAACAATGCAAGCATGGGGGAGTGGTCCAGCCATGCCCCCACAAAATTATGTGGTGCTCAACGTAACCTTTGCGGAGCCCTACGCACAATACCCCCAACCACAACAAAGCATGGCCATAATTGGAGGGTATGCTGTGAGAAACATGCAAAACGTCGCAGCCATCCAAACCAACGCGGCTCAACTTGGTGAAGGCAATGCAAATATTGCCTATGAGTTTGGGCGTCTTCACCTAGTACCGCCAGAACAATTCGTTGGAGGGGATGTCCAAACCTACTATGAGCAAGGGTACAACTACCAAGGTCATCAATACCAACCACCAGCGGAGGATTAAGAAGAAGGATGAACTTTAGTTTTCTTTCCTTTTACCTTTTTCTGTAATTTTCAGCTTATGTTTGCTTGTGTTTGAGTAGTATTTTTCAGTTTTTATTTAAATTTCAGCAAGTGTGTTAGTTTATTTTCAGCATGTACTTCAACTAGTTTTCATCATTAATAAAAACACCACCTTGTTTATACCTTTGGAAAAGTTATGAAATTTGTGTCATGGTGATATATGATTATAATTGCCACTTTGTTTATCTTTGTAATTGATTTATGCATGTTAAAGCTAGTGCTCACTTAAAATACAAATCTGAATTTATCTAAATGCTATCTTAATCTTTAGCGGAGGTTATGATTAAAATAAAGACTCATAGTGTTTTATGTGCTCTCAAGTTTTAGATGGATTAAAGATGGTTTTTATTCTTAAAAATAATGCTAACCTTGTCATAAATATCACTTGTGTGTTGCTCTACCTATCCAAAGCCTTATATATATTTGAGTGCATAAACCTTAGTGTACAAGATTTATTTTTGAGTGAGTTATTGCAGGCCATGATTTCTCTGGCCCGAGACTAAGAAGCTGGTCATTCCGTTTTTGTGTAAAAATATGAGTTGTGTAAAAATATGAGTTGTGTAAAAATAAAATAAAGTGAACTCCTCGGTTCTCTAAAGTGCATTAGGAATTTCAAGGCTTCAAGATTAAAAGATCCATACTCATTTTCCAACCATGTGCAATCCGATAACGAGGACTTCCTTTGTGCCTCGAGATCACTCTTTGCCATTTGCACATGTCCACCTATCTCAAGTGTGGTATTTTTCTCTTTCCCCTCCTTGATATAACATTTTTTTCCAATGACCTTTTGACGAGTCTCGGTAAGACCATGAGAAGTTTGTCTTCTTTTGACAACACCTCATTTATAAAATCTTGGTAGGACTAAACTTTCCCAAAAAGCTCCATATAAAGCCTGCCACACACACACATATATATATATATATATATATTATGAGAGGGAAAGGAGTAGAATAAATAGGCCAGAGAGACAAAGTGAGATGAGAATTCATGAGAAATATGCAAGATGATTTAAATTTGTGAACTCGGTTTAGCTCTTTTTCATCTTGTCCTTTATTTCAAAATTTCTGAGATCTATTTAAACTCTGGATCATGTTAATACTCGTGGGATAAGCTTAATAAGAATCTACCCTCCGTAGAGATGAAGGCTAGTACATTATGGAACTTTAATGAATTAAAATTTTGAGAGCATTATGTTTTCTCATGTATGATCAAGTGCAAGGTTTAAACAATGAAGGGCAATGATGATATCCATCGAAGGCTTACTCGAGGACGAGCAAGGTTAAGCATGGGGGAGCTGTTGACGGTGAAAATCCGTCAACCTAGCCATGAGTTTACCTTCGGTGTTGACATGAGTTTTATACTTTATCCATTGGTACTAACCCCCTTGGTATAACAAGTTCATTCGTGCATGTCGGTTTTGGAGTTTAGTGTTTATGCAGGGTTTTGACGTTGAAAGCAAGACTTCCGGGATAAGTTCATCAAGTACCTTGTGACAAGACCTTAAAGCCCCGTACAAGTCATGCAATGAAGCAAACTTTACTCCAAGAAGCCCAGAGACCAAACCCGAGAAGATGACAAAATCCGAGGACCTATCCAGAAAAATGCCAAATCTTGCGGGACAAGGAGCTACGTCCAACTCGGAGAGAAACTGACGACAAGGGCCCACATGCAGAAAGGGAAGGATCTAGAAGACTCGGGAACCGACGCAATGCGAAGGAGGCAGGGAACTGGGCCTGGATGGACCCAGGCCAATCGGCCCAGGCCAGTCGGCCCAAGCCGGTCGGCCCAGCCCAGTCCAGTCCAGGGCCCATTTGCCTCCCCCTTTGACCTAGCCGCCAATCGGGCTATTTATAGCCCCAGGGTCGAGAGCCACGCATCGATCAATTCGTCATCGGCCGCCGAGGAGCAGAGAAGAGAGGGACACCATCCCGGAGAGGAGAGGGTCAAGCTAGTTGACTAGGGTTTCCCTAGCCGATATGGGAACCTTGCAAGGAAGACCATGTCGGAGTTCCCGGAGCTAGAAGCAAGATCAAGGTAGGATCCCGGTGGTGATCTTGTTCATATATCATTGTACTAGTTGATATATCATGTTGAATTCGATTCTTAGCGACTAAGTGTTTCTCCAAAGTCTTCGTTTTCAATCGGCTTTGCTTATTTTAGATGTATTCTCGAGATAGATCACATAGGGTGTTCTTGTAGCCGCGGTGGCTAGAGGTGCATGCCTGATCTTCCGAAAGAACTCGACTTGTCCTTGGACTCGCCCTAGACTACCCGCATGAATAGGAGTACGTTGTGACAGAACGGGGGCTCTGAAAGGCTGGCGTTTTCGGAGTAGGACGGGAAACCACGGTTTAAAGAGGCTTCTAATGAGATTCGATTTGCTACTTCTTCTTTCGCTTGGAACTTCAACAAAAGGCTCAACCCGATCTCTCTAGATCGGTTTATCTACCCCCTCTATCTTTGTTACCTCCGGTCTTAGTAGATTAGATTCGTTCTTGTGTTAATTCTTATGATTAGAAGCATTAGGGTTTTATCTATTGAAGATTGAAGTTACTTGGCATTACTAGATCATCTTTTGCGTCACACATTTGTTCCACGGATTCGATACCTTGGGTTCACCACTCGAGGGAAAAAGGGTCCCTTGACTACGACAGGAGACTTGTCCGCTTGCAAGTCTAAATGAACTTTGATACAACTTTTAACCGTCAACATATGGAAGAAAGTGCAGAACACCGTTGTTTCGGAACCAGAATGGAGAAAGTCATCTCTTTGGACCGGACAACATAAGAGAAGCAGAGAGGCAACTTGAGATCATTAGAGAGAATCTCAAAGCGGCACAATCACGTCAGAAGAGTTATGCTGATCCTCGAAGAAGAGAAGTGGTTTTAGAAGTCGGTGACTATGCATACCTCAGAGTGTCACCTATTTGTGGTCTGCGAAGGTTCAATGTCAGAGGGAAGCTATCACCTCGGTTCATAGGTCCTTTCAAGATAGTAGAAAGGAGAGGAGAAGTAGCTTACCAGTTGGAATTGCCAGCACAGTTGTCAAGTGTTCATGATGTGTTTCATGTATCACAGTTGAAGAAGTGTACGAGTGAGGTCAAGATAGAACCGGTATAGTTGGAGGACATTGAGATGGGGAATGATTTGACTTATAAGAATTATCCTATCAAGATCTTGGATACATCAGAAAGGGTCACTAGGAGCAAGATCATCTGGATGGGTAAGGTACAGTGGAGTCATCATACTGAGAAAGAAGCTGTTAATACCAAAAATTGGTGCAGGAAAGGGACTGACTTGTGGGTCGAGTTTGGTAACGAAATGCCATTCGGCAGGAAAAATCTCCTTAGAGGATTCAGTAAAGATGCTTGCGGTCGGCAATACGCCATCGTTCGGCAGAAGGACTGTTTGCGCTTTTAAAAAAAAGTTTTCGGGAATGCGTGATGACGTAGCCCGGATAAAAGGAAAGGACGAGTTGATGGCGAGTACAAGATGGACATTGGCACCGGAGCATTGATTTATGTATTAAATGTTGTGCTCGTAGTCGACCAGGAGCCGTGTTAGGACAAGGGTATAAATATAAACCCTTGATGTCTGTAATAGGGATCGAACATCTACACAACAAAACTGGCCCCGTGCTAACATTCGAGTCCTTTAGTCGAGTTGTCGAGTTCTTCGAGAGGAGCCATCGATCCGTCGACCTCCGTAAGTACCAGCAACCTTGTATCATGTCTAGTATCATGCGGTGGATTTAGACCGTGATGCAAGTAGTCTTGTTACCTTGCTTAGTATCATGCGGTGGATTTAAGCTTGGTTCAAGAAGGTTTCCTGTTGGATCATGAGCCATGCGGTAGGCTAAGATCTAGCTCGAAGCTAGTTATCAGCTCTATTAGATTTGGCAAGATCTAATAGATTCATTAAGTTACCACGTGTTACTTTGAGTTTTGCTTTATGTTTAAATTCATGTAACACTCTTTTTCCCAATCTAGATCGATTAGTTTCGGCTTTACCCCTTTGAGATCCATGTGATGTGATTTCAAGTCTTTGTTTATTATAAAGGATCAAGTGCTCTCAATAGCCGAATCTAGATCAATCTAGATTGTCACGTGTTGCGGGTTCAAGTCTTTGACTTTTCAAATGTTTGTTCCTTCTGCACGGAATCCGGATCGGCTGTACAGCTGTATTCGGCAATGCCACCATGAGCGAAACGTGTTCATAAGTTTGTTTTAAATATTGTATGCTTTTAGCCTTCCATATTTAGATTGTATCATGCGGTGGATTAATTTATTTGTGGTTGGCGGCGTGGTTTCAAAAAAGTTGTAACATGCGGTGGATTAACTTGTTTGATGTCTTGCTCGACGGGTTTGAAAGTACCTAGACATGCGGTAGACTAGTGCTTTTGGCCTATGCATGCTTGTTTACTTCATATTTATAATCATGCTTTCATCTTATTTATTTCAATTGTTATTTATCCTCAAAAGTCGGTCATGTCCACGAACGAGCAACGCTATGTAAACAAAGACCGATCTTTTGTCATGCTTACATCATGCATTCGGCTATATCCTGGTTTCATGTTTTAAAGCTCCCGAATGATGTTTAAACTGTTGACAGATAGCTTGTTGTAGCTATATGTCATTTTAATTGGCTTACTAGCCGTAAATGCGGAATTGTCTGGTACCACCCGGCAAGTTCCAGGTTTTATCTAACTATTTTTCATCCTTTGTCAGTTTTAGGAAAATTGACTGGCACGCTTTGGATCCGGCACGTGTGTTAAGCCAGCTTCATTCGGCTTGCTGTGTGCTTGGCACGAATTGTTGATTTTGCGTCAACACACTTTTTGGCACGCCCTGTGGGACAAATCTAGCTGATTCAAGATGCCTGATATTCATGACGTCATGGATGTCACCATGGATGACCTGTCTCCAGAACAGCGGCTACGGTTGAAGGATGCCATTGACCAGTTTCAACAAAACTGTTTAATGTCATTTGGCAAGAATAGAAGTGGTGTGCCGTATCTCAAATCCGACATGCCAAGGGTTCTACTACCAGGGGAACCTGACACCACGTTTGCTAAGGAGAAACAGGAGACTATGAATGCTTTTCAGCAAATTATGGAAAGCATAATGGTCAAACATCATACTGCTTTCTTGACTATGTTCAAGCAAATGATGGTTGGAGTCTTTGGCCCAGGTATGGAGAGGACACTCAGTCGAGTATCGCCTCAAACATCTACTGTAGAGGTTGGAGAAACTAGTGTTGCCGTCAATAGCCAACCAGCTCGAGATGCGAGTGCTCAACCGCCTTTGCAAAGTATGGGAGGCCAACCAATCCAACCACCTCCGCAAAGCACAGGAACTCAACCGATCCAGCCGCCTCTACAAAGTACTGGAGGTCGCCCAGTCCAACAGCTGAACCCTTATCAGGCAATGCCCAACAGGCCTACTTATGGAGATTTGGCATTTGGTTCTTCTGGAGTTCCACCTAACTCCACTTATAGGATAGCCCCAACAAGCAACAGTCTACAGAAGAACATGTATGGTGAGGGGTATTCAGAAATCATGGACTACGGCGCCATTGATGCTTTCCCAAACCCTGGATATGGTGCAACTGCAGGAATGCCTAATGGACCTATTGGAAGGCCAGGGGATCAAGATGCTAATGTTGATCTTATGGTTCAGAAAATGGCTGATGTTTTGCAAAATCAATTCGGCCTGAAACCTAAGATGCAGTGGCAAGTTTATACACCTCCTTTCCCAGAGTGGTACCACAGGGTGGCTTTGCCACCAAGGGTGAAACCTCCTGCTGATTTCACAATGTTTTCTGGGCAAGATGATACAAGTACTGTGGAACACATAGCCCGATACTTGATCCAGCTTGGGGAAGCTTCAGCTGATGAAGCGTTCAGGATCAGATAGTTTCCCTTGTCACTGACAGGCCCGACCTTTACATGGTTTGCTTATTTGCCTGCTCAATCAATCTGTTCCTGGAAGGATTTAGAACAGAAGTTCCATGCTCATTACTTCATTGGCAGTAATGACAAAAAGCTAATTGATCTGACCACTTTGAGACAGAGGCACAATGAAACACCCATGGAGTTTCTCAGAAGGTTCAGAGAAACTAAAGGCATGTGCTATTCTTTGAATCTGCCAGATGATCAATTGGCTGACATGGCTGTTGCGGGTATGTTGCCAGCTATTCGGAAAAGCTATTTGGCATGGAGTTTGACAATCTTGGCCAATTGTCACAGAGGTTGTCATTAATGAGCAATCAAGCTTACGGATTCAAGAAAGACTCCAGGTTTGCCAAACACAATGATATAGCTGACATCTACAACCAATTCCTCGAAAGAGCTGATCAAGGGGAAGAAGTTGATGATGAGGAGGAGATAACCGCAGCTGAGATGGTGTGGGGCAAGGAGCCGCTAACTGTGAACCAGAGATGGATAATGCAAGCCAAGGGTACATATGACTTTGATGTGACCAAGGCTGACAAGCTCTTTGAGTTCCTTGTAAAGGAAGGCCGAATCAAGTTGCCAGAAGGGCATTCTATGCTTCGGCCTGATGGAGTTAAAGAGAAAAGATACTGTGGATTTCATGACAGGAACTCTCACTCCATCAATGATTGCAAGGTTTTCAGTATGAGGATCCAGAAAGCTATCCAGGAAGGTCAATTGAAATTTGACAATAAAATGAAGTTGGATGGCAACCCTTTTCCTAAGAACATGGTTGGGTTTTTTGTTAACATGGTAACCGCTGAGGAAAAAGGGAAAGTAAAGGTCTTAACTTCAGCAAGAGCAAAGCAGGATGGATCGGTTGATCCTGCTCGACAAGTGATAGTGGAACAAGTCCACAAAAAAGCGCCTCGCATCCTGAGAAGCCAAATTGAAGTGGGGGAATCTTCCAGATCCAAACCCAGGGTGACTACACGTATCCTCAACAAATGGCAGCGTCAACAAGAGAAGGAACGCTACCAAAAACAGAAATACGAGGAGGAGGCACGAAGGTTTGAAGAAGAAGCGCACAGGAGAAAGCTAGAAGAACATGCACGAGAGCAGGAGCGTGCACATTGGGGATGTGCGTTCTTCAGGCATTGCTGGAATGAGGGTTTGAAGCTCCCCACATTGCACAATTGTCCTAAATACAGTGACAAGTACACTGAGTATAGGCAGGATACTGTCAATCGCCGATCCGTCCATGAGAGAATTGGAAGGATACACCCTAGTGACGGTCAGCGTGTAAAAATAAATGAATTTGATGATCACCCAAGGAAAAGATATGCTGATGAAAAGTGGGTCGATCAAGAAGAACAGGGGCGTGAATACATCTGGCAGGATGGACAGTGGTGCCCACCTGGCTTGAGGAGAAGCCAAAAGAGAAGAGTTCAATGCTTGAGGAATCAGGAATTGAAACAAGCAGGAATCAAGAGAAAGCAGGTGTGGCGTCCAAAAGGATAGGCCTGATGGACCTGGTCGTTCGACTCCAACATGCATGGTATGCTTCTTGCCGAATGAGTTCATGGCTCCAGCTAATCAAGTTGTGCAGGAAGAGGCGTCCCCAGATATTAATGAGGATGAGCAACTTGGGCTGATGGCACAACTGGTGTTGGCCAAGCAGGCAACCTTCGACAAACCGGCCAAGAATCGACATATGAGGCCGCTGTGCTTGAGAGGATACGTATGGCAAGACATTGACCAAGATGTTTGTTGATGGTGGAGCTGCAGTCAATGTGATGCCATACATCACGTTCAGGAAGCTTGGTATGGGCCCTGGAGATTTGACGCCAACAACTATAATTCTGAATGATTTTGCTGGGAATCCTTCAGACACCAAGCGCTGCGTACATGTGGACCTGATGATCGGGTCCAAAACTTTGCTCACGACCTTCTTTGTCATTGAGGGTAAAGGGGCATACAACTTGCTGCTTGGACGGGACTGGATCCATGCAAACTGCTGCATCCCATCTACCATGCACCAACAGCTTGTCCAATGGGTAGATGATGATATAGAAGTGGTCCAAGCAGATAATTCAGTGAGCGTGGCTAACCTCGAACCAGCCTTCTGGGAGTATCAAGGCATAGATTGCTTCTCAGAAAAGGACTGGGGTGAAGGTCGTGTTGAACCAGTCAGCAGTGATCAACAGCCGATTCAAGCAATCGGCTCTTATAGCAATTTTTAATGGATAATCCAATTGATGGAACTGATGGAAAGTTAGGACGTGGATTCATGTCGGCTGATAAATTGGAAGAAATTGACATTGGAGATGGTGACAAGCCAAGGCCGACATTTATCAGTGCTAACTTGGATTCAAATTTCAGAAAAGAGTTGATCAAGCTACTGAAAGAATACAAAGACTGCTTTGCTTGGGATTATTCGGAGATGCCTGGTTTGGATCATTCCATTATTGAGCATCGGTTGCCAATTAAACCTGGTTTTAAACCTTACAAGCAACCTCCCCGAAAAATCTACAAGGATGAAGTATTGGCCGACGTGAAAAAAGAGGTTGAGAGATTGATCGATGCAAATTTCATTCGGCCATGCAGATATGCGGAGTGGATCTCTAACATCGTTCCTGTTTACAAGAAAAATGTGAAGAGGAGAGTTTGCATAGACTTTAGAGATTTAAACAAGGCTACTCCCATGGATGGATATCCAATGCCTGTTGCTAATTTGTTGGTTGATGCCGCTGTTGGACATAAAGTTATTAGTTTCATGGATGGCAATGCAGGGTACAATCAAATTTTTATGGCAATAGAAGACATATCGAAGACAGCCTTCAGATGCCCTGGACATATAGGCCTTTTTGAGTGGATTGTTATGACATTTGGGTTATAAAATGCCGGTGCAACTTATGAAAGAGCCATGAATTATATTTTTCATGAGTTGACCGGCAAAATTGCTGAGATATACATTGATGATGTCGTGATCAAATCTTTGAATCATGAATCACACTTAGATGATGGGAGGAAAACTCTAGAGTGCTCACGAGAGCATGGGTTGAAGATGAATCCGAACAAGTGTGCCTTTGGGGTTTCAGCTTAATAATTCTTGGGATTTTTGGTGCATGAAGGAGGAATAGAAGTTGGCAAGAAAAGCATGAAAGCTATTGATGAAGTTGTTCCTTCAGCCAATCTCAAGGAGTTGCAATCACTGCTTGGAAAGATCAATTTTTTGAGAAGATTCATTTCAAATTTGTCACAAAAGGTGTTGCCTTTCTCTCCGCTGTTGAGGATCAAGAAAGATCAGAAGTTTGTATGGGGTGACGAACAACAAAAGGCTTTCGATGAAATTAAGCAGTACATGAAGGAACCACCACTGTTGGTGACTCCACAATTGAACAAGCCTTCGAAGTTGTACGTGGCCGCCGATACCCAAACTGTTGGATCGTCCCTTATACAAGAATTTGAGGGAAAGGAACATATAGTAGCGTACCTTAGCCGAAAACTGCTTGATCCTGAGACAAGGTATTCGGCTGCGGAGAAGCTGTGCCTGTGTGTTTATTACTCATGTACAAAGTTTTGGCACTATTTATTGAATGTCGAATGCGTTGCATATTCAAAGTTTGATGTAATTAAACACATGTTATCTATGCCAATTTTGAATGGGAGGATTGGCAAGTGGATTTTGGCTTTATCTGAGTTTGAATTGAAGTTTGAATCGGCAAAAGCTATTAAAGGTCAGATTATTGCTGATTTCATTACTGAACATCGTGATCCATCAATTGATTTGCTTGAAATTACTCCTTGGGCTTTATTCTTTGATGGATCCTCATGTGGCAAAGGTGGTGGAGTAGGAATTTTATTAATTTCACCCAGAGGTAAGATGTTTGAGTTTGCTATCCCTATTCAGCCTACTGTCACCAATAATCAAGCTGAATATGAGGCACTGCTTAGAGGGCTTCAATATTTGAAAGAAGCAAAGGCTATTTCAGTTGAAATTTATGGATATTCAGAGCTAGTTATAAAACAATTGAATGGCCAATATGAATGTAGAAATGATATACTGAGGAATTACTACGAGGAGTGCAAGGAAATCTTGAAAAGTTTTCAGTTAGTAATTCTACAACATATTCCTAGGCAACACAATGAAGAGGCAAATAGGTTGGCTCAAAGTGCTTCTGGTTATAGAGAAAGCCAAGAGGTGTTTGCCACGGAGGTGTGTGCTTTCGGGAGTAATCTAGTAGAAGATGATTGGAGAAAAGAGATTGTTGATTATCTGGAAAATCCATCCCGAAAGGTTTCTAGGAAGCTCAGGTATAAAGCTATAAAATTTGTTCTTCTTGATGGGCGTTTATTTTACAAATCATTAGATGGGGTGCTGTTGCAATGCCTGGGCTGTGTGGAGCACATCAACCGGCTTATCGTATGAAATGGGTTATCAGGCACACTGGATGTTATTGGCCGACGATGCTGGAGGATTGCTTTGAGTATTACAAAGGTTGTCAAGATTGTCAGAAGTTTGGGAATATCCAGAGAGTTCCAGCATCAGCTCTGAATCCTATTATCAAGCCATGGCCATTCAAAGGATGGGGTATAGATTTGATTGTCCAAATAAATCCACCATCTAGCAAGGGGCATAAGTTTGTGCTTTTGGAGACAGATTATTTCACCAAATGGGTTGAGGCAATTCCATTGAAGAAAGTAACATCAGAAAACATGGTTGAGTTTGTTAAAGAACACATCATTTACAGATTTGGAATTCCTCAAACAATTACAACTGATCAGGGAGCTCAATTTGTATCTTCAGAGTTCATAGAATTTGCTGAAAGCATGGGAATCAAATTGTTGAATTCTTCTCCTTATTATGCTCAAGCTAATGGTCAAGCAGAGGCTTCCAACAAGATCATGATCAACATTATACAAAAGAAAATTGATCAGAAGCCAAAGAGGTGGCATTCGGTACTCAATGAGGCTTTGTGGGCTTACCGAATGGCTCCTCATGGAGCTACAAAAACATCTCCTTATGAGTTGGTTTATGGGCATCATGCTGTTTTGCCCTGGGAAATACAATTAGATTCAAGAAGAGTGGTTTTGCAAAAGGATTTAAGTTCCAAAGATTACAGTGGCTTAATGATGGACGAGTTAGAGGATTTGCATATGATTCGTCTTAAAGCCCTGGAAAATATTGAAAAGAACAAGATGCGAGTTGCTAAATATTACAACAAAAAAGTAAAAATCAAGCAATTTGCAGAAGGAGATTTGGTTTGGAAAGCGTTACTGCCGATTGGGACTAAGTATAGTGCGTTCGGCAAATGGTCCCCGAATTGGGAAGGTCCTTTTCGGGTAGTTAGATGTACACCTGGGAATGCTTATATCTTGAAAACTTTTCTAGGAGAGGAATTTACTGCTGCTATAAATGGAAGATATTTGAAGAAATATTATCCAAGTATTGAGGTTGATCATTGATTACAAGCACCAGGATTACAAGCATCAGGAACACAGAGACAGCCGGCGTTCGGGAAAGAAGCCGCCTTTAGAACAAAAAATCATAACAGAGGAGATGGCCAATACTGGACTGTATTGCCCTTAGCACAAAAATATTTTACATTACAAATGTTTCTTAGAGGCTTTTATTTGACAACCCAACTACCTAAGATTACAAGAGGGTGGGAAGCAGAAGGCCTAGAGGAAGAAGTGAAAGTATGCTTCATTCCTTTTATTCCGTGTTTTTCCTCTTCAACTCTTCCCTCTTCAACTGTTCCAGGACCACTGTAATAGCAACCTGGAAGCTTCGGGGGTTGTCGTGACTTGCAACATCCATCAGGCTGTCCTAGGAGGCCTTCAAGTTGTTGTATCTGTCAGAAACATCTGAAGAAAGGAACAGTTTTTGAGTGTGAGATCTGAGCTTAAACGTGGGAATCAGATGAAGATGAAGATCTTACCCCCTTCCAACGCTTCCAAGCTCATGCGGTGTTCGCGTTCGGCACTGTAGCGGGCGGTGATGTCTCGCAGGTTGTGTTCTAGATGCCGAACGCGACGGTGCAGTTGGTGGTTTGTCCTTTGTTCCGGTGTGGCGTCTTCTCCTTCAGTGGAGGAATCAGAGAGGATATACTTAGGAATCTCTTCAGTTCCAAAGATTTCCTCAGGGAGCAAGTCAAGGCTGAAAACGAAGTGGGGTGGATCAAAAGATTGCAATCGAGAGCAAAGAAAGGATTGACAGAAAACTTACTCTCGAATGTTGCGCTTCTTTGGTGGAGCACTGCCTTCCTTGATGGGTTGCTTTCCCTTGTCCGCCATGGCCTTGGGGTTTTTTCCTCTGGAGCAGGGAGAGAAGATGTGAGGTGATGGAAGTGTATGCGAATGGATTTGCAGGGCACCAGGGGGGCTATTTTATTAGCTGTGAGAGCACAATGGGAGTGATGACTGGTTGGCGTACATTATTGGAATACCAAGCGGTAGGGTTTTTTCTCCAAATGCGAAGGGTTTTCATTGAATAGTGTTTATGGTGCCCGAATTGAGGATTTTCTGCAGATTCTGTGCCAAGGGGCAGGAGTTTTTGCGTGTTCGTCTAAGATAAAGTTCCCGAATTCATTCAAAAACAGTAAGGACTCGCATTTACAAGCAAAAGGGGATCATCACAATACAACACACAGAAGTTAAAATTTCATTATTTATTGCCGAAATTCCAAACATCCCTAGTACAAACTAGTCAAAAAGCCTGTTCAACATAGACTGAGGATGGATGGAGTCGGCAATGGCGTCGCCATGGCTGTCGAGGCGCTCCAGGATGACCTCGATTTCGTCGACGTCTTCCGGTGCGCCGCCCTGGAAGCCGCGCGGCTGCGTGGAGTAGTCGACGCCGGTGTGCGTCGCCATGGCGGCCAAGCCTAGGGTGGTGCCCAGACGAACGCCATGAAGGGCCACCTCATCGACGCGATCTTCCACCGCGACAATGCGGGCTGCCGGCGTGTCCCCGGGGGCGTTCACCTTGTCCGCCAATTGCTTCACCAGCGTTTTCAGCCAGTTAAGCTCAGCGTCGCGGTCTGCAGCATTGCGGAGCAATGACAGTTAGTGCAAAGTTGAGTCAGATTAAAGTCAATCAGGAGATTTTCCATCAATGGTCTCCAGCAGCTGCTTGCGCTGATGCTCCCATTCGAGCTCAGCGATGCCGGCCTTCTTGGAAACATCTTCCAGCTCGCGCCGGGTTTCATCACGCTCTGCCTTGAACCGAAGGGTGTCACGCTCGTCGTAGCGCGAGGGAAAATAGTTTTATGACTCCGAGGAGTCGTCTGGCAGGGTTGGATTCGCGGCCGGCGCAGGAGCCGGATTCCACTGGATAAGCCTGAAAATACAAAGGGGGTCATCAGAAACAGAAATAAATCTAGAGAGAAACGTAAAAGAGTTGATGATCACCGCCTCCGACGAGTGCCAACGCGGCTTCCTTCAGCCTCGTCGCTGGCTCGGCGCCTGTTGCTACTGCCCGCCATCAAGTTTTTGGGAGTACTAGTGCTGGAGAAGGAAAGTTTAGATTGGCAAAGGCTTGACGGAAGGCTTGGTAAAAAGCTAGGGGCACCCACGGTTCTTATTTATGGGGTTGGCAAAGAGATTGTGGCCGCAGATCGTGGTGCATATCCCGAGAAATTTGGAAGGTGGAGAGATTTCTTTAACCGAATCATCGTCGGGTCATTTGGAATTCAAGCTGGGTCATATTCGGTTGACTGGCTCGGCTGAGTTGCGGTCGGATCACTGTTCGGGTCTAGTACTGTTTGGCCAGAGTTGCCGAATGGATCGTCTAAAGTTACAAACAAGGCAAGACAGAAAATGGAAAGTGAAATTTATGATAAACAAAATTACAAGGACGATCAATCATTGAAGGACCGATTAGGCGACCAGAGAGAGGGGAGTGAATGGGAGCCGATAAAAATTCTTCTCAAGAACTTGGCCTATGCCACCAAATCACTTCCGAAGAATCTCGCACGCACTTGCCAAGATCACGTAGTCACAATGGACCTACTGACCCTAGGAACAAGTTAGATCAAGCCTAAGAACAAAGCGGAAGCAAGCGCCAAACGAACTGAGAGAAAAAGCTAGCGCGAGGCAAGCTGCGGCGAGAAATTGTCGGTACTACCGGCCCCGGTCGGTACTACCGATATGGGCTTACCGGCACCTAAAAACCGGGTTATCGGTACTACGGCACCGGGTCGGTATTTCCGACTATCGGTACCACCGACCTTGTGTCGGTACTACCGATAAGGACTCTCTGGCAGGTGAAAATCGGGTCATCGGTACTACGGCACGGTGTCGGTAGTACCGCCCCCTAAAAATCAGCCCCGCACAAGGTCTAGCATGCCGCCCTAGCATCCATCCCTCTCAACAAATCTCACATGAAGCTCTCATGCTAGCCTAGAGAAAATGGAGAAGAAAATAGCTATGAAAATGAGAAATGGGAGGGAGGAAATGAAACCCTAAGTCCCAGAGGGAGAGAGCCATCCACACGCACTCATGGCTTATATATCAGGTCTCGCCGGAGTGGTAAATGACTCGACTACCCCTAACTTAACTACTGGCGATACAACCCACGTAGGGGCATTTAGGTAATGTTTGTGGGTCTTGCCATCGGACGGCCACGCCTTTGCCGCACCCCCGCGTCCTCCCGACGCAAGCCATGCGATCCCGCCGCATGTCCTCCGCCTCGAAGCTTCCCGACACGCCGGATACCGTCTCCGTCGTGTTGGGCCCTCGAACTTGGTTTTGAGGCCCAAACCAAGAAACCGTCCGCCGATGGTTTTGTGGGCAAACCACCAAACCCCGCGTGCTCGGTCCGGCCTCCCGCCAAACCACTTGACTTGACCGCCACCGTGCACCGGCTCGCTTGTCCATGACTTCATCTTGCTTGTGTCGCCACCATGTGACCCGCACCCAGTCCCGCTGTCCACCGGGTCCCTCGAACCGAGCCTACTTGTCTCTCCATCTCCCGGAGGCCCCTCAAGGCTGAAGACCTTTCGCGCCCGTTCTTCACCTGCAACAACACGAACTAGGCCGCAGCCTACACCTGCGCACTAAGCCAAGAGTCAGTCCAACACCCGTTGTCAATCACTCATCATTGAGGAGCGATCATCCATCGACCACTGGGACGCTCCTGGTCCTCAATCTCCCCCTTGATGAGTGCATTGAAAACACACAACGCGAAATGAAATTCAGAGAAAGAAAGAAGGAAAGAAGAAAGGAAAACAAAGAAGCTCAACTCATGACCAAAACCAAGGAAAGGCAAAGAAAGGTCACAAGCCAAGCAAAGCACAAACTCCACACTGAAAACAGCAAAAAAGCTCCCCCTGAGCAAATGCAAACTTCCAAATTTCAGCTCACCTCTTCTGAATTTTCATTAAGCTCACCTCTTCTCCCCCTTGTTGACAATGTATGAATCAAGGTGAAAATGCAGAAATGCAAAACGAAGCATATAAACATCTACATGAGCTTCTCAAATAGGCCAAATCTAGTGTCAAAGGCTATGACAAAGATCACACAAATGAATCATAGCATAGTCAAAGCATTGCCACAAGTAGTATATGAAAATACAAGCATGTGACAAAGCAGAATTTTCAGATTTAAGCAATTTTACCAAAAGAAGACTCGCTTCACATGTAAAAGCCTATCCATGTCACACTTGAGCCACAAACATGCATACCACTCAAAGATCATACAAGGATATCAAATTCTCAGCAAAATATCATGGCAAACACCCATAAAGCAAAGCATGTCATGTCAAAGCTCATGAGCCATGTGTCCACTTCGGGGAGACTTCTCCACTGGTGAACATCATGCAACATGTTTTGCACCCATATGTGAAAGATAAGTCATTTTAAGCATAGACATGATGGATGGAGCATTTTTCAAGCATTATACACTTCTTTTCAAGATTAAATCATTTCATGGTACATGAAGTGCCTTTGCGGCAAAAAGAAGCTTATGCTCCCCCATGAATGCAACATAGGCTAAACATTCACAATGATATTCGGCCTTTGGCCCAAATGCAAGAACAAGGCATCCAAGCACAATCTAAGCATGAAAAGCACATTTAGACCAAACTGTGACATGGATACACAACTACACACGAGTGGAGCATGTTTCATCAAGAATTAGTCAAGATTAGCATTTATTTCAAAAAGGGCTATCTCACCACACATATATCTCAAATATTTCAAGAGCATAGCCTCACATCACCATTTCTCCACACATATGACCAATATCTCACAAATAGCCAAAGAGACTCAAATATGGCATATGAAAGAAGCTCATCATCCTAAAATGCAATATGATACAAATGCAACATGATATATGACAAGATGGCTATCCTACCATGGTTTATACATCAAGCAAAGCATGTATATACATCAAAGTAAACATGGTATGATACATATGGTACATGAAGGAAATCCCCCATGAATCAACTAGAAAGGGCAACAAATCCCAAGTTCCCCCCGCAAGCGCACAAATGTAGCTTGGTCGAGAGGCTTTGTAAAGATATCGGCTAGCTGATCTTGGGTAGAGACATGGCTCAACACAATGGTTCCTTTCTCCACATCGTCCCTCAAGAAATGATACCTCACTTCTATGTGTTTGGTTCTTGAGTGAAGCACTGGGTTTTTGGCTACGCTTATGGCACTGGTGCTATCACAAAGAAGTGGGATCTGGGTGCACTCCTCACCAAAGTCTCTCAAAGTGTATGAAATCCACAACAGCTGGGAACAACAACTCGCGGCAGCAACATACTCCGCCTCGGTGGTAGACTGAGCTACACTAGACTGCTTGCGGGAAGACCATGAGACCAACGAAGACCCAAGAAACGGCAAGTACCGAAAGTAGACTTCCTCTCAACTCGACATCCGGCCAAATCCGCATCGGAAAAACCATGAAGAGAAAGAGTCGAGGAGGACGAATACCAAAGGCCAAGACCGAGGGGCGGACGTAGGTACCCGAAAATACTCTTGACGGCCCGACGATGTGATGTCCTCGGCGAAGCCCGAAAATGAGCGCACGGACACACGGCCGAACGCGTATGTCCGGCCTCGTCGCCGTCAAGTAGCGGAGGGAGCCGATCATGCTCTTGTACTCCCGCCGGTCCACTTGGTTCTCCGTCCTCATCCGCATCCAAAGTGGCCGTACTCCCCATGGGAGTCGACATCGACTTCACATCTTGCATCTGGAACTTCCTCAGCATGTCTTTTGTGTACTTGGTCTGGTGCACGAATGTTCCATCCTTCACTTGCTTGATGCGCGCCCCCGAGAAAATACTGCAACTCGCCCATCATGCTCATCTCGAACTCCCTGCTCATCTCATCTGCAAACTTGGCAACAAGGTTATGTGACGAGCCACCAAAGACAATATCATCCACGTATATCTGAACAATCAACAAGTCATTTCCATGCTTGAGGAGAAACAAGGTTCTATCCACGGTACCCATCACAAACCCTCTGCGCTCAACGAAAAACCTCTCAATCTCCCATACCAAGCACGGGGCGCTGTTTCAACCCATACGAGCCCTTTTCAACCTCGTACACCCCGTGTGGGTACAACTCGCTCTCAAAACCGGGTGGTCGCTTCACATACACCTCCTCCTCTATGACCCCATTCGAAAAAGCACTCTTCACGTCCATCCGAAACAACTTGAACCCTTTAGCCACGGCAAAGGCTAGAAGGATTCGAATTGCTTCAAGACGGGCCACGAGAGCAAAGGTCTCCTCATAGTCGATCCCCTCCTTCGACTAAACCCCCGAGCAACAAGTCCGGACTTGTTCCTCACAACCATCCCATTCTCTCCCTCTTTGTTCTTCCAAACCCACTTGGTTCCTATGGGATGGCAATTTGGAGGTGGTTCAACTAACTCCCACACCCAGGTTCCTCTCAAAGTTTTCCAACTCCTCATGCATAGAATTGACCCGGTTTGCATCGGATAAAGCATGTCCAATGTCCTTGGGCTCAAAAGTGGCAACAAAAGCGGCATGAGCAAAATGAGAGGAATTCCTGGACCTTGACCGTGTAGTGCGTTCGTCGATGTTCCCAATGATCTTCGACAGGGGATGCACTTCTTGAATCCGCCGGGAGCCTCACGCCTCGAGACTACCTCCCCCTCAACTTCAGCTTCTCTCGCCTGGTCCTCTTGTTGCACCGTCGTTGTCCATGAAGTAGACGGTCCACGCTCCGTAGTGGTCGTAGGGGAAGTAGTGGGTACACACTCAGCTTCAGGCGCATGGTTCTCTCCATCATCATCTCCAGCTTCATCCTTCTCCTCTTCAAAGAGGTCCTCGGCCATCTCTTCGTCACCTGCACATTCAAAGCCAAGAGAGGTACATGGCATTATCTCGTCGAAGGTCACCTCGCAAGTCTCCATGATTTTGTTGGTCTCAAGGTTAAGCACCCTATAGGCTCTAGAGTGGTTAGCATATCCAAAGAAAATACCATCACTAGACCTAGCCTCAAACTTGTCGAGTTTTCCCTTCTTCAGAATAAAGCACTTGCAGCCAAAAACTCGGAAGTGACTCACCTTGGGTGCCCGACCATGCATAAGCTCATAACGGTCTTCTTCTTGAAAGCTCGCAATAAAATCATGTTGGAAACATGACAAGCCGTATTGACCGCCTCGGCCCAATACCTCCTAGGAGTCCCGTGCTCATCGAGCATCGTCCTAGCCATCTCACAAAGAGTCCGATTTTTCCTTTCCACGACTCCATTTTGAGGGGGCACATAAGGGGTCGAATACCGATGTTCAAGACCTAGATCACGACAAAAGGCATCAAAACGAGAGTTCTTGAACTCGCAGCCATTATCACTTGCGGATAGCTCGAATAGCATTCCCATGCCTCTCGTTTTTCAACCTCATGATCGGATCTCGAACAAAACCAAATGTCTCACTCTTATCTTCCAAGAAAAACACCCAAGCATAGCGAGAGTAATCGTCCACCACAACAAGGACATACCACTTCCCACCCACCGAGCGAACTCGAGCTGGCCCAACAAGATCCATATGCAACAGCTCTGTCGGACGCTCAGTCATGACATCGGTCAGGGGTGGATGGGGAGTGGCTACCATCTTGCCATGCCTACAAGGAGCACAAACCAAATCCTTCTCAAGCTTCAACTTCGGCAATCCTCGGACAAGGTCAAGACCACTCAAGCGGGAAACCAAATCAAAGCTCAAGTGTCCCAACCGCCTATGCCATTTCCACAAATCAGAAGAAGGACCAGCCATCAAACAGCGAGCAGGACCCAAAGAACAAGAGAAAACAACCTTGAAAATCTGACCCTCGGGGATGATCATACAGACAAGATCACCTCGAAAATCAAGCAAACGAGACTCGCCAGACTTGAAACGCACCTCAAAACCCTCATCAAGCAACTGAGAAACCGAAAGCAAATTGAAACCCAAAGACTTCACAAGAGCCACTCTCTTCAACGTTACCTTGTCACTCACATGCACAACACCCTCGAGACAAAGACCCTTCCTCGTCCATTGTCCCCAAATGTGATGTACATCTTTTCCTTCACTGGGGTGAGGCTGGAGAACCACTTCTTATCTTCGGTCATGTGTCGAGAACACCCGGAGTCGATCAACCAAATGTTCTCCAAGCCCCCCGCTCCGCATCGAAACAAGAACGAGAATGAGCTAGCGACTCGACACTGGGGTTAGCACAAAGAAAGTTAAACCAGTGTCGAGCCATCTGCTCAAAAGCGGGGTTAGCAAACATCACTCCCTTGCCAGCAAACTTCCCATGTCGCATGGGAGGAGTACGAGCACCACGAGGGTGAAAACGTGGTCCGTAGTTCCTCTGGAACCCAAAGCTGCGATCATCTCCCCTAAACCCGTATTGAGGACGAGTAGGGGGACGTCCAGCAAAACCACCACGAGCCCGACCAAACCTCTCACCAGCACGCACACCATCATCTCTCCTAGCAAACCTCTCACCACCACCTCTCTGTGGGAACCTGCCAACACTCCTCACACTTCCCACACCCCGTGGAAGTGGCACTCTAGGCTCAGGAATACCATGAGACTGGCGATACCTGTCCTGGTTTGCTTGCTCCCTAGCAAGCCTCTCATCCCTCTTCCTCTTGTAGCAAAACTCTGCAAGATGCCTCTCCTTGCCACAATACTCACACCTGAAGGGGATGGGTTTTGGTTTTGGCTCTGGCTTCTCTCTAGGCTTCTCACCCTTCTCACCCACCAACTTCACCGGTTTCTGGAAGTCATTTGTCTTAGGTGGGAATTTGGGTGGATCTTGGGTTGTGTCAAGCTTGTTGCAAAGGTGGTTTGGCTTTGGTGTGAAAGAGTTCTTGGGTGCTTTTGGAAGTGGGACTTGGATCTCTCCGATCACCTCAAACTCGGGGTTAGACTCAACACACTTCTCATACACACTCTCCCCACTGTTCTCTCCCACTTTCTCACCCAACTTCTCAAACCCCAAACCACGACCATCAGCTCTCTTGAACTCCTCAATCATGATTTTCAATTGAGGTTCCTGCCCAGACAACCAACCCAACACCTTCCTCAAATAGTCATCCTCCTCATAGATGACATCCAAACGGGAAGTAAGTTCAAGATTGCGCAAAGTAAATTCATCACAGCTAGAACATGCATTTGCAACAGGAGATTTCAAAGATGTTTCCAAAGAACTAATGGTAGAACGAGCATCAACAAGCTTAGCATGCATAGTAGGACATGATTTACAAGCACCAAGAAAAGTGGGTCTAGCCTTAAGCTCATCATATTCAGTCCTAAGAGCATCTAGTTTAGCCAAAGTAGAAGCATTCTTCTCATTAAGCAGTTTGATCTCATTCAACCAAGCATCACACTCAACACATTCAACATCATCAGGAGTAGTAGGAGCAAGTTTCAAAGAGTCATTCTCAAGTTTCATTTCAAGCAATTTTGACTCTAACTCTCCTACTTTCTTGCTAGCATTCTCAAGCTGAGCCCTAAGATCTTTCCTCATCTTTGTGGCATCTCTCAGCACACTATCACGGTTATCAATCAAGCCATTCAACCTAGCAATCTCAGCAAGCAAAGAGTCGGGATCACGATTTACCTCATCCTCCGAGTCGGAGTCGCTCGTCTTCCTTCTCGCTCTTCTTGTCTTGCTTGAGCTATGGGCCTTGTTCTTCTTGTAGCCGCTCTTGCTCGGTCGCCGCTTGTCCTTGTCCTTGCTCTTGGACTTGCTGAAGTGCTTGCCCTTGGAGGAGTACTTGTCTTCACGCCTCGGGTGCGCCTTGTACTCGTTCACCTTGTACTTGTTCTCCTCCGCTTCCGGGCACTCGGCGATGAAGTGGCCTCGCTTGCCACACATGTAGCACGTCCCTGAGCTCCGCCTTGCATTCCTCTGACTCTCGTGTAGTCGATCAAACCTCCTTGAGAGCAAGGCCAGCTCCTCCTCGCCCAGCACATCAAACTCCTCATCTGGAATGGACATAAGAGAAGACAAGGAAAACTGTCGACTGGAAGGGTTAGATTTGCCCTTTGATCCGCCCACAAGAGCAAGACTATGGTCAGTCGAGCCCTCATGCTTGGATTGCAACTTCCTGTCAACCTCAGCCGACTTGAGCTTAGAAAAGAGATCATCCAACTCAATGGTCAAGTATTGCCCGGACTCCTTGATGGCCTCAACCTTAGCACCCCAAACATTTGGGTCCAAGACATGCAAGAGCTTCAAAGCCTGATCATGCTCGGTGTAAGGAAAATCCTCAACATTAGCTTTCATGTTGTTCACGATGGCGGTGAACCTCTGAAACATCGCATCAATGTCCTCACCGGGAAGTGGAGTGAAATTCTCATATTGCATCCGGTAAGAGACAAAGAGGCGAGCCTTCACATGGTTATCACCACCGTGAGCAACCAACAACTTCTCCCAAATTTGCCAAGCAAGATTCAAATGGCGAACACGCTCAAACTCAGGATCACACAAGCTCCGGACCAAGTGATCAACGGCTTTTGCATTAGCCTCATACTTGGCCTTAGCACCGGCATCGGTCACCATAAGAGTATGGATGTTGACCGGAATAGCATAGGTCTTGTCAAGCACAATGAAATCCAACAGCTTCCCACGAAGAAAGATCATCATACAAGCCGCCCACTTGTGGTAACCCTTGCCATCGAAGTGCGGCGGACCGCTTCGCTCAACGTACGCCATCTTAGGATTCGAGACTTGTCAAAGTCGCAAAGAATCCGGCACCAAGCTCTGATACCAATTGAAGGACCGATTAGGCGACCAGAGAGGGGGGGAGTGAATGGGAGCCGATAAAAATTCTTCTCAAGAACTTGGCCTATGCCCCCAAATCACTTCCGAAGAATCTCGCACGCACTTGCCAAGATCACGTAGTCACAATGGACCTACTGACCCTAGGAACAAGTTAGATCAAGCCTAAGAACAAAGTGGAAGCAAGCGCCAAACAAACCGAGAGAAAAAGCTAGCGCGAGGCAAACTGCAGCAGAAATTGTCGGTACTACCGGCCCCAGGTCGGTACTACCAATATGGGCTTACTGGCACCTAAAAACCAGGTTATCGGTACTACCGGCACTGGGTCGGTACTTCCGACTATCGGTACTACCGACATTGTGTCGGTACTACCGATAAGGACTCTCTGGCAGCTGAAAATCAGGTCATCGGTACTACCTGCACAGTGTCGGTAGTACCGCCCCCCCTAAAACTCAGCCCGCGAAACAGCCCCAAACTTTCGATCAACGGATCTCCCAAACCACTTGGAGTCTTGAGACGAAATTTTGGGGAGATGATGAACACCCCAAGGAGAGGTTATGCCCCAAAAATTATGGTCTCAAACTCCCTACAACTCCCGGAATCGCAAATCCTTGCCAAGAACACAAAGACCTAGGGTTCATCCAAAAGTCAACGAATCGAAGGCCAAATCCGGCGTTTGAGGGGTCAAGATCATCACCAAAGGTGCGCAAGGTATCCATCCATGTTTCCCTCAAAGAAATCCGGGGAGAAACCAACTCAAATTCGCGGAATCACACCAAGAACAAAAACAAGCACAAAGAGACCACGAAAAACACAACTCCGAATCTTCTATACAAACCAGGAAAGATTCACAAGGTCTAGCATGCCGCCCTAGCATCCATCCCTCTCAACAAATCTCACATGAAGCTCTCATGCTAGCCTAGAGAAAATGGAGAAGAAAATAGCTACGAAAATGAGAAATGGGAGGGAGGAAATGAAACCCTAAGTCCCAGAGGGAGAGAGCCATCCACACGCACTCATGGCTTATATATCAGGTCTCGCCGGAGTGGTAAATGACTCGACTACCCCTAACTTAACTACTGGCGATACAACCCACGTAGGGGCATTTAGGTAATGTTTGTGGGTCTTGCCATCGGACGGCCACGCCTTTGCCGCACCCCGCGTCCTCCCGACGCAAGCCATGCGATCCCGCCGCGTGTCCTCCGCCTCGAAGCTTCCCGACACGCCCGGATACCGTCTCCGTCGTGTTGGGCCCTCGGACTTGGTTTTGAGGCCCAAACCAAGAAACCGTCCGCCGATGGTTTTGTGGGCAAACCACCAAACCCCGTGTGCTCGGTCCGGCCTCCCGCCAAACCACTTGACTTGACCGCCACCGTGCACCGGCTCGCTTGTCCATGACTTCGTCTTGCTTGTGTCGCCACCATGTGACCCGCACCCAGTCCCGCTGTCCACCGGGTCCCTCGAACCGAGCCTACTTGTCTCTCCATCTCCCGGAGGCCCCTCAAGGCTGAAGACCTTTTGCGCCCGTTCTTCACCTGCAACAACACGAACTAGGCCGCAGCCTACACCTGCGCACTAAGCCAAGAGTCAGTCCAACACCCGTTGTCAATCACTCATCACTGAGGAGCGGTCATCCATCGACCACTGGGACGCTCCTGGTCCTCAATCATTCGGCTACAAGTTGTTTGACACAATCAAATGTTCAAATACTTTGAGATTACACTAGAAGCATCTGATATCATTTTGCTGATGCTCTCCAGCAGTTTCTGATCAGCTTCTTGAGTGTTGGACAGAGCGGAAAGCTTTGTCTTGAGCTGGTTTGATTCAATCAGGGCTGCTGAAGCTTCCTTTTGGATTTTCTTTGTTAATCCGGGGAGTTCGGCTATCTTTTTATTATCAGCCTCGATTTCAGCTATCAGATTCTTCAATTCAGCTTCTAGTGCGGCTTTCCTGGCAATCTTCAACTCAAGTGCAGGCTGCAGTTCAGCTAGCAATTCCTTGTTGCTCTGGATTTGAGCCTTAGATTCTTTCACGAATTGCTTGGCTTTAGCTCCCTTTTGTTCCAGGGCTGGTCGAGAGGATTGATTCTTCAAGGCTCTCCTTACTGTTGCAAAGTGGTTATCCAGTTGAGAGATAGGCTCCAGGGAGGCTTTGATATCAACGAGAAGTTCTTGAGTGATGGATTCAAGCACGTCTTTTAGAAGATCTACATCCCTGACTTGGTCCTGGACATCTCTTTGCAGCAGGGAGAGGATTTCTCTCAGTTTTGCCTAGTTTTCCTCTGATAGAGCTTGGCTTTAAGATGCCTCATCACCATTTTCGGTAGTTAAATCATCCACAGTGAATGAAAAGTTTGGTGGTGATGCAACCTGATCCTGAAAAGGGAGGTTTGCCGAATTAAGGATGATTTGTTGAAAGAGAATAACAGAATTGAATGCTCATACTTACTTCATTCCTGGCCTCCTGAATTGGAGAAGGAATTTGTTCAGGCTCAAGAGGGAGTTCCTGGATGATCAGCTGAGGAGGATCTTGAGGAGTTCCTGGTAGAGCTGAAGCTTCTAACTGAGGGGGAGATGGTGAAGTCCCTGGTAGATTTGAAGCTTCTGGCTGAGGTGAAGATGGATCCATCCCTGGTGAAACTGGAGTTTCTACTTGAGAAGGGGATGATTGAATCCTTGGTGGAGTTGAAGTTTCTGCTTGTGGGGAAGATGTTTGGACCCTTGGTGAATTTGGATTTGAAGCATGTTGAGGAGAAGAACTCACCACAGGTTGAATCACCAATGTTTCTTCTGCAAATGACAAGTAGAGAGTAAGTGCCAATGAAAAGAATGGTCTTTGAAAGAAAGTAAAATAGTAAGGATCATACCAGCAGATGGGGCATTGGCAGATTCTGTAGTGGCTGATGGTTGCTGAACTCTGGTCTGAAATTACACAAGATAAATTTATCAAAATGAAGAATGGTTTTGTGTTCAAGAAGGAAGAGATGTTAACCTCAATAAGAACTCTTTTGGAAGTTCTTTTCTTCTTAGCAGCTGGAGGAGCAACCAGGGATGGAGCTTTCCTCTTATCAGAAGTTGAACTGATGAGAGTTGGGTCTGATGTAGCATATCTGGACATCAGCTGGGCCAAAGGTGTGGATTTAAATCCCAAGGCAGAAATTAGGCCTGCAGCATTATAAGAGATTGTCCTAGCTAGAGAGGCAGGAACTGTATTCTGCAAAAGGTGGCAAAAATCATGATTAGTAAGGAAGGATGCTTGAGAAAAGAAATAAGATAAGTGCATTACCTCTGAAGTTGGCTGAAAGTCAGGCATTAGCTCAAGGCAAAAAGAATGTACTAGCTCACTGAAGATGTGATCATGAAATTCTTGCCACCAGGAAATAAAAGAGGAATGAGCTATTAATGTTGGTACAAAGGGCCAAGTATAAATAGTTGGGCTGCATTGATATTCAAAGACCCTTCTGGCTTGTAGGTTTTCTTTGATTTCCTCTCTAGGCTTGAGGAATTCGTGAAGGAATAGCCTTGGGGGCACTTGGCCACATCCCAGTTGTCTGGCCATCATGTTTGGCTGATAATATTCAAAGATACTATGATTTTGCCTTCCTCCACAGAATTCTGCTGGCAGGATGCATGGATGGATGAAGATATTGAAGATTTCTATGGATCTTACATCATTGCATCCATTCTCAAAAGTGAATTCACAAGGAAGGGTCAAGTTATCATTGTTCAAATAAGGAAGTCAAAGGGGATTGGTGAAACCTTTGAAGAAAATCTCAAAGAGTTGACTGATGTTCTGATCAATGGATATGGTTGAGGCAGCTTCTCTATAAGTTTGGCATCCTTTGGTAATCTGAGCTTTTCCTTCTTTATAATTGGATGAAGGAAAACACCGATTGTTGAGATCAATACAGACAATCTGGTGCATGTATAGCTGCAGCCACATTTGTACAAACCACCAGGGGCCATTGACACAAGCAATCTTTTGGCTGGTGTGCATCAAAAGGGTGGTCTGATGAAGCATATGGTATACACTCCCTAGGAGATACTTTCCAAGGGGAATGAGATGCCCAGCAGCCAAATCTTCAGCCATTGCAATGTGGTTCAGGGTTGGCTCATTGGCTTTGCCACAAAAGATAAATCTGCATAGCCACATGTTCAGGAAGGCCCTGTACTCAACTTCAGTTAGAGGGCCATCAGACATATGATTCTGGATATATGACTTATATCCAACTCTTGTTTTCACTTGTCTTTGCCTGGTGGAGCCTTTGTATTTGTAAGGATACACGGATCCTGTGATATCAAGGCCAGTCATCATATATACATCGGCCAAAGTAGGAGACATTGGTCCATGACTTAAAAGGAAAGCATTGACACCATTTGACCAGAAGTGACAGGCTGCAATCAAAAGGCTTTCATTCTTAGGAGTTTCGGCCAAAGATAACTCCAAACATTGGGCAATTCGAAGGCTGTCCCAATTACCGGTTTTTGCACTGTCATCTTCGAGTATCCTCTTATACCAGTTTCTGCAACCTGCAATTGGGGGCAGGGGCCAGTTTTTGAAGGCGTCTTGCCATTCATGGGGTCTTGACAAAGCTTCTTTAAAGGGGATTCTCTTAGATTCGGTTTCAATGAACTCGAGGGGGTCAGAGGTTCTCACAGGTCCGAGGAAATAGGATGATGATTGTCCTCAATGGGAATCAAAATCTCGATGGATAGAGCCTATCAAGAAAAGATAGAAGAAGAAATCTAAGATGGGGATCTAAAAGGTAATACCGAATGGACCTTAAGGGGGCGAGATTTACCTGGAGAGCTTGATCTTGGTCCGCCATTTGAAGATTTCAGCTTGGGAGATTGACGACCTAGGGTTTGGATTTGAGCGGAGATTCCAACGGATTGCAAGAGGAGAGAATTGGTGTTGAACAGATTTAGCTCGGAGACGTTGAGCATTTATGGTCAATTTCGGAATAAAATCACTTTTATCCCGTAATTGAAGGGGCATATGTTAATACCAAAAATTGGTGTAGGAAAGGGACTGACTTGTGGGCCAAGTTTGGTAATGAAATGCCATTCGGCAGGAAAAATCTCCTCAGAGGATTCGGTAATGATGCTTGCGGCCGGCAATACGCCATCGTTCAGCAGAAGGACTATTTGCGCTTTTAAAAGAAAGTTTTCGGGAATGTGTGATGACATGGCCCGGATATAAGGAAAGGACGAGTTGATGGCGAGTACAAGATGGACATTGGCGCCGGAGCATTGATTTAGGTATTAAATGTTGTGCTCGTAGTCGACCACGAGTCGTGTTAGGACAAGGGTATAAATATAAACCCTTGATGTCTGTAATAGGGATCGAACATCTACACAACAAAACCGGCCCCGTGCCAACTTTCGAGTCCTTTAGTCGAGTCATCGAGTTCTTCGAGAGGAGCCATCGATCCGTCGACCTCCGTAAGTACCGGCAACCTTGTATCATGTCTAGTATCATGCGGTGGATTTAGACCGTGATGCAAGTAGTCTTGTTACCTTGCTTAGTATCATGCGGTGGATTTAAGCTTGGTTCAAGAAGGTTTCCTGTTGGATCATGAGCCATGCGGTAGGATAAGATCTAGCTCGAAGCTAGTTATCGACTCTATTAGATTTGGCAAGGTCTAATAGATTCATTAAGTTACCACGTGTTACTTTGAGTTTTGCTTTATATTTAAATTCATGTAACACTCTTTTGCCAAATCTAGATCGATTAGTTTCGGCTTTACCCCTTTGAGATCCATGTGATGTGATTTCAAGTCTTTGTTTATTATAAAGGATCAAGTGCTCTCAATAGCCGAATCTAGATCAATCTAGATTGTCACGTGTTGCGGGTTCAAGTCTTTGACGTTTCAAATGTTTGTTCCTTCTGCACGGAATCCGGATCGGCTGTATAGCTGTATTCGGCAATGCTACCATGAGTGAAACATGTTCATAAGTTTTTTCTAAATAATGTATGCTTTTAGCCTTCCATATTTAGATTGTATCATGCGGTGGATTAATTTATTTGTGGTTGGTGGCGTGGTTTCAAACAAGTTGTATCATGCGGTGGATTAACTTGTTTGATGTCTTGCTCGATGGGTTTGAAAGTACCTAGACATGCGGTAGACTAGTGCTTTTGGCCTATGCATGCTTGTTTACTTCATATTTATAATCATGCTTTCATCTTATTTATTTTAATTGTTATTTATCCTCAAAAATCGGTCATGTCCACGAACGAGCAACGCTATCTAAACAAAGATCGATCTTTTGTCATGCTTACGTCATGCATTCGGCTATATACTGGTTTCATGTTTTAAAGCTCCTGAATGATGTTTAAACTGTTGATAGATAGCTTGTTGTAGCTATATGTCATTTAATTGGCTTTCTAGCCGTAAATACGGAATTGTCTGGTACCACCCGGCAAGTTCCAGATTTTATCTAACTATTTTTCATCCTTTGTCAGTTTCAGGAAAATTGACTGGCACACTTCGGATCCGGCACGTGTGTTAAGCCAGCTTCGTTCGTCTTGCTGTGTGCTTGGCGCGAGGTGCTGATTTTGCGTCAGCAGAAGCAACTTGGGAAAGAGAGGATGAACTCAAGGAAGACATTCCTCAGTTGTTCTCTAAATCTTCTGAATGTCAGTTAGGATTTGTGACACCCTAAAATTCCATCACTAAAAATCACCTAGCAACATGTTAACATAGTCTTAAGGTTTTAAATTGAAATGCCATTTAAATTTGAGCTCTAAATTATTAAATTAAATTTAATTAATCTAGAGACAACAAGTGATTGTGCATCATTATTTGGCTATGCATGGTTTCTGGTTGCTTGTGTGAGGTCTAAAAATTTTATAAAATTCTGTGAAAAAGTTTGAAAAGTTTTGTTTGAATTTGAATTGAAAAAGATTTGATTTGAAAAGAGTTTGAAAAAGAAAAAAAGAAAAGGAATTTTACCTCCCTTTCGGCCCAGCGGCCCACCGACCCACCTAAGTCTCTCCCGTAGCGGCCCGCATCCCCGCCTCTTTTTCTTTTTTCCCCGCGGTCGCTGACCTCCTGGCCCCTATCAGCCCCCCTTCTCCTTTCTTCCTCCCTTCCTTTTCCTCTGCTTCGCCCGGTTGCGCACCGCCGCAGCTCCGGCCGTGCCCACTCCGCTCCTCTCTCCCTCCCATTCCATCTTTAACTCGCAGTAATTTGGCAATTAATCTCTGCGCCTTCCCTCCTCTCTCATTTCCCCTATCGTTTCCCAGCCCCACCTTTCGTGATGGCCGCCGGCCATCTATGGCGGGCCGCCAGCCGATTGCCCCCTTCCGCTTCCCCTTCTCCCTCTCTCTGCCCTGTAAAACCCAGGCATCTCCCTCGCTTCCTCCCTTTCGCTCCCACACGCTCCCTTTCCTGTGCCAGAGCACCAAGTTCACTGGCGCCGCCGCCTTTGCATCTCATCACTGCCGGAGCTCTCCATCGCCGGTGAAGGAACTCTCCCTCCCTCTATTCTCTCTCTGGTGACACACTTGTTGATCAACGAGTATTCTTTGCCCCAGGTCGTCTTCTCCGTCGCCTGCACCGGCCACACAAGGGGGCCCGCGCCCCTATCCGCCGCCGTAGCACTGCCGAGCCGCCATCGCCGATCCTCGTCACCGCAGCTTCTTTCTCGCCGGCAAGCTCGTCATCTTCGTCCTTGAGTGGTGAGCAACGCTTCGCCACCCTTCTTTGTCCTGCACGCGCACCGCAGCACCGGCACCCGCACGGCGGCAAGCCCCGCGCCGCCCCTTTTCGGTGCCGGCCGTGGTGGGCGCACGAGCCACTCCTTTGAACCCTTGAGTGCGTGCGCTTGCTTCCCAGCTACGTGTAGAGCTCACTTGCGCACGAATTGATGCCCTGTGGGCCAATCTAGGGTGCGCCGGCGATCTTCCGGCTAAGCACCGCTGCGCCACCCCTGTCTCCGGCATGTGCGCTGCCGTCCCTCGCGTGCACACGACCTCGGCCACCGGATCTTGCACGGACGACTCTGATCAAAGCGGGGCGTACCCCTTCGGTGCGGTCCAACATGGACCCGTGCACCGGGTTCACGGCACGGTCCACCGCAGCTGCGGTCGTTGGATCAAAGATCCACGACTCAGTCGAGCCGTTTTGTTTAAGAGGCCCTTGATTTCAATGTATTTACATGCCGGTCCTTCCACCTGTTAAGATCCTTGCATACAAGTCCTGAATTTTATGATCTAGCCCCTGTCTTCTCTGTATAATAGCACCAGAGGTCCTTTTCACTTGTTTTAAGGTTTAATTAGATCTATACCATTATAAATATCACATTTTTGAAGAATGCCATTACTATAGAACTAACTACGCTAGTGCCATTACAATTTCCCACTTGTTTGAACCATGCCATTACGTCCGAGGCCCACCTGCAGGCGTACTAGAGGCTACGTATTCTCGTATAGACAAGATTGCCCCTGTTAGTCTCCCTCCACCCTAGTCTATGACACATCAGGCCCACTTGTCATCTCTCCCATCCACTTTCTTCCTCCTTCCTCCTGGGCACCTCCACCCATCCGCTCCCTCCCGGGCTCCCCAAGCTGCACCCCACCTACTCCCTACCCCCACCCACATCACCATCTACTGCCACACCTCGTCCCCCGCCACCGGAGTTGACGCGCAGCTCTCCGCGGCCGACCACTCCAGGCACCGATGGCACCGACGGCCATCCGCCGCCACCTGCACCGGCGGCGGCTTCGCGTGGCTCTTTGCGGCCTCGACACCTACCACACTAGGCACCAAGGGCACCAATGGCCGCCCGCCGCACCTGCCCCTTCTCTGACTCTGAGCAGCCGCCCGGCCGACCAAGCCTCGATGGCCGAACCTCTGACTTCTTTGAGCAGATCTCCGACTACTAAGCCGCGTCTCAGCATCTCATGGTGGCGGCGCGTCCAAAGGAGGGCCGGAGGGAGGAAGAGAAGATGCCCCCAAAAGAGATCCACCATCGCCACCAGATTAAGGCCTCCGTTGGCGTGCCTAAGGCAGAGGTGGAGCCAGGCCAGAGGAGGCGCTGGCAGCGGCACAGCTTCTCACACCAGTGGCCTTGCGGCGGAACTCCTCGCATCGGTGGCCTGCTACGCTTCGTCGAGCTCCACCGATAAAAAATCGAGCCAACTCCTCGTGCTGGAGGTGTATCTCAAGGCAGTGCAGCCACGACGCTAGTCGCCGGCGGCGGGAGTAGCAAGGCGTCGGGCACCTAGGAGGCGGTGGCGAGCCCTCAGCAAGCGCCGGCTAAGGGGCAGCAGCAGCGAGAGGATGAAGAAGATACTGATGTGTGGGGTCCCACACGTCAGTGGAGAGAGAGGGAAAGAGAAAGTTAAGAAGGGGCAAAAGGGTCCATACAAGAATATACGACCTCCAGTATGTCTGCAGGTGGGCCTCGGACGGCCCCAGACGTACATAATGGCATGGTTCAAACAAGGGGAAATTGTAATGCCACTGGCGTAGTTAGTTGAATAGTAATAGCGTTCTTCAAAAATGTGATATTTATAATGGCACGGATCTAATTAACCCTTGTTTTAACATGTTAGCCCTCCTGTTTTCTTATGAAATTATGTTTTAGCCCCTGGTTTTGTTTATAGAAGTCCTGTAGATTTAGTTTTCTTACAGAAAGGTCCATGTAACTTGTTTTAAGCATAACTTTCTTGTTTTAACTCCGTTTTTAGCGTTCTATATACTGAAATGATCGTCTTAGCGAGTAGAATCATTTAGACAGCGAGTTTTCAATTTTTGTTACTGTTTGGTGTACTGTTTATTTATTGTTTGTTGTATATGCTTGTGCGTAGATATCGTGCCTGTTTCGTCTGAGCTTCCCATTGGAGGTGATCAGGAAGAGCCTATCTTTGAAGAAGAGGATACCCAGCTTGTAGAGGAAGGCAAGTGGCTTTCCCCCTCTGCATTTTCTCTTTTGAACCTATATCATTGCATGCTTAAACAATGTTTACTTTATCTGTTGCAATGCATTAAATTGATGGGCAAACACATTTTAAGGACTTGACTAGATGTTTTACCCTGTTACCTTGATCAACCTTGTTTATCAAATGCTTTGGGTAGATAATTGCTTAGCTTGCTTAACTTGGGCAAGTTATGTTGGTTATGCAATGCAACTCAGTTTTGTGTATGAAATGTGTTAATGTTTAAGACAAGATCTATAATTTAAATGGAACATGGAGAACCACCCAAGACAATAGTACAACCACAGTCCACATGGCTCTGGCTTAGCCAATTAATTAGGAGAGTAGATGTATCTGATAGACCTTTTTCGTGAGGGACACAGGAGGCCAGAGTTGAAGGGGTATAGCCCGGTTCTTTTGGGGTAGCAGCCTTGGCTAAGGTGCTGACCATTATGAAGGGTTATGGTCCGCTCCGCTGCTATAACTGTCGTGGGCTGTTGGTTTCTCTGCTTTCCTTTGTAAAGGCTTCATAGTGGACCCTTAGCCACTCACCTTAGAAGTGTTTAAGGGTCTAGCTAACCCGGGCAACATGGGGAACACGAACTGTGGGTAAAGTGTACAACCTCTGTAGAGTGTAAAACTGATCGATCAGCCGTGCTCACGGTCAAGAGCGGCTTGGACCCTCACATGATAATCAAACTGAAAGATGGATGTAAATCGTGGGTCTTTTAAAGTTTAAGTGGGTTGGTATAAACTTACACTTAGTAACTAGGTGTTGTTATTAAAACTTGACCAACTTATAAAATGCTAACCGCTGCAAACCATAGCCTATCCTTGGTAGCCATGCATGTTTCCCCCACTTGCTGAGCTCCAACCATAAGTGTGATCACCTTTGCTTACCCCTGTTCAGAGGAGAACATCGGTGAGGAGGAGTATTGGAGCAACTTCGAGGAATTCTAAGGCATGCGGATCCCCAGTCATTATGCCTGTGGAAGCTGAAGAAGGAGTTACTCGTTTTTAGTTATCGTTTTGTGTTTGGACCTTCGAGTCCACCCATCTAAGTGTAATAAAGAATATTGTATCAGTTAAACTCTTGTACGTTTTTATTACTGCAATGGTATTACACTCTATTGTCTATCATGCGTGTGTAATTTTGATCCTGGCGCACATATGAGATGAATTCGGTTTTCCTTGTAAAATCGGGTGTGACACAAAATTTATGCCATGATGATATATGATTATAATTGCTGCTTTGTCTATTTATGTATTTGTTTTATGCATGATTAAGCTAATGCTCTCTTAAAATACAAATATGAATTTATCTAAATGCTAACTTAATATTTAGCGGAGGTTATGATAAAAATAAAGACCCATAGTGTTTTATGTGCTCTCAAGTTTTAGATGGATTAAAGATGATTTTTATTCCTAAAAGTAATGCTAACCTTGTCATGAATATCACTTGCGTGTTGCTCTACCTATCTAGGGCCTTATATATATTTGAGTGCATAAACCTTAGTGTAACAAGATTTATTTTTTGGGTGAGTTATTGCAAGCCATGATTCCTCTGTCCCGAGACTAAGAAGTTGGTATTCCGTTTTTGCGTATCTATCTTATTGCTAGCCTTTTATCCGTGCATTGTGTATCCCCACACCGGAGATCTCACAAACCTCGCCAGATATCCACCCTTAAAACCAAATATAATCTTTTGTGATTACCTTCTTGACCACAACCTATCGTTGAGAATGGATCATCAATTCAAGGAAGGTTGCAAGATGGTGCCAAGATTGAAGATTTCAAGTATCTCTCCAAAGGAAAAGTATTTCCGGTACCTACCTTACCTCTATCACCTCATTGCTCGAGGACGAGCAAACGTCTAAGCATGGGGAGTAGGTAGGTATAATGCAATTTTAGAGTTCAAAGGGAAGCAAATAAAAAATTTTGATGAGAAAGAAAAAGAGAAAAAAATGAGTATAAAGAAAAAGAAAAAAAGAGAAAAAATATATGTATGAGAAAAAGCGAACTCCCGGGTTCTTTAAAGTGCATTAGGAATTTCAAGTTTCAAGATTAAAAGATCCATACTCATTTTTCCAACAATGTGCAATCCGATAACGAGGACTTCCTTTGTGCCTTGGGATCACTCTTTGCCATTTGCACATGTCCACCTATCTCAAGTGTGAGTATTTTTCTCTCTCCCTCCTTGATATAACATTATTTTCCAATGACCTTTTTGACGAGTCTCGGTAACACCATGAGAAGCTTGCCTTGTTTTGACAACATCTCATTTATAATATCTTGGTAGGACTAAACTTTCCCAAAAAGCTCCATATAAAGCCTACCACTTATATATATGTTATGAGAGGGAAAGGAGTAGAATAAATAGGCTTGAGAGACAAGATGAGATGAGAGTTCATGAGCAATATGCAAGATGATTTAAATTTGTGAACTTGGTTTAGCTCATTTTCATCTCATTCTTTATTTCAAGATTTCTGAGATCTATTTAAATTTTGGGAGCATGTTAATACTTGTGGGATAAGCTTAATTAAGAATCTACCCTCAGTAAGGATGAAGGCTAGTACATTGTGAAACGTTAACAAATTAAATTTTTGAGAGCATTATGTTTACTCGTGTATGATCAAGTGCAAGGTTTAGACAATGAAGGGCAATGATAATATCCATCGAAGGCTTACTCGAGGACGAGCAAGGTTTAAGCATGGGGAGATGTTGACTGTGAAATTCCGTCAACCTAGCCATGAGTTTACCTTTGGTGTTGGTATAACTTTTATATCTTATCCATTAGTACTAACCCCCTTGGTATAACAAATTCGTTCGTGCATGTCGGTTTTGGAGTTTAGTGTTTATGCAGGGTTTTAGTGTTGAAAGAAAGACTTCTGGGATAAGTTCATCAAGCACCTTGTGACAAGACCTTGAAGCCCGATACAAGTCATGCAATGAAGAAAACATGACTCCAAGAAGCCCACAGACCAAACCCGAGAAGATGACAAACTCCGTGGATCCAGTCAGAAAAGTGCCGAATCTTGCGGGACAAGGAGCTTCATCCAATTCGGAGAGAAACTGACGACAAGGGTCCACATGCAGAGGGAAGGATCTAGAAGACTCGTGAACCAACACCGTGCAAAGGAGGCAACTGGCTGGGCCGAAGTGGGCCCAGGCCGGCCGGCCCACCCCATTTTGGGGCCCAGTCGGCCCCCCTTTGACCTAGCTGCCATTTAGACTATTTATAGCCCTGAGTTCAAGAGCCACACATCAATCAATTCGTCATCGGCCGCCGAGGAGCAAAGAAGAGAGGGACGCAATCTCGGAGAGGAGAGGGTCGAGCTAGTTGACTAGGATCTTCCTAGCCGGCGTGGGAACCTTGCAAGGAAGACCACGTCGGAGTTCCCGGAGCTAGAAGCAAGATCAAGGTAGGATCCCGGTGGTGATCTTGATTCATGTATCATGTAATGTTGAATTATCAAGTTGCAATCCAATTTCTAGCGATCAAGTGTTTCTTCTACGTCTTTGATTTCGATCAACTTTTCGTATCTTAAGATCTATTCTCGAGATAGATCACCGAGGATGTTCTTGTAGCCATGGTGGATAAAGGTGCATGCCTAACCTTCCGAAAGATTTCAACTTGTCCTTGGACTCACCCTAGACTAACCCGCACGAATAGGGGTGCGTTGTGACAGAACAGTGGCTCCAAAAGGTGGCTGTTTTCGGAGTCGGACAGGAAACCGTGGTTTAAAGAGGCTTTTTATGAGATTGAACTTGTTACTTCTTCCTTTGCTCGAAACTTCAACGAAGGCTTGATCCAATCTCTGTAGATTGGTTTATCTATCCCCCTCTATCTCTTGCTACCTTCGGTCTTTAATAGATTAGATTCATTCTTGTGATGTTCTTTGAGATTAGATGCATAGGTTTCACCTCTTGAAGATTGTAGTTTCTCGGCTTTACTAGATCAACTCTTGCATCACACATTTGTTCCACGGATTCGATACCTTGGGTTCACCACTCGAGGGAAGAAGGGTCCCTTGACTACGACGGGACACTTGTCCGTTTGCAAGTCTACTTGAACTTTAACATGAATATATACCGTCAACAACATCCCAAAAGGAGATCCACCCTTCATTCTCATCGGAAGACCCATTGAAGGGGTACTAAGTAGTGTGCTCGACCATGAAAAGTAGCCATATCATCTTGAGGTTCGAGATACACATCTCCAATGTCATAGACCTGAGGTTAAGAAAGAACATGTTTGGTCTGTGGATATTCTTCAGGCATCGACACTGGATTCTCAAAACAGACTCGAGCATGAAGGTTTTACACTAGAGGGATCACAAATCCCATGCTCACATCAAAAGTTTCTAGAGTCATCAAGCCCCATTACCAACGACCTTTACAAAACCTACAACCTCCTTATTTTCCTTGCGTATGCTAACTTTGAAAGGAAGGTTGTAATGCTTTTGTTTACCATAAACATTGCAAATTTCATGGTTATTTTTGGTTCTATACTTGCAGCTAGAGCTATGATGGTTTCATTATCTCGATTGGCTGCAAGATGAAGGTCTCAAGTGGTCGAGCTTATGACCCAAAACAAAGCACTATCGGGAGATAGCCCGAATAACCATTTAGAATTCCTTTTCAAAGAAAAGCAAGAGCATGTCTTTTTAGGATTAGTTGTCCTTCGGGTATTTTTGGTCGCTAACATTTCATGTGGAGATTGAAAGGCCCGATGGATAAGCAATGCCTAAAAACATGAGGTCTACACCAACTACAGCAATGTAATTCAGGGAGAGAAAGTATAACAAGGAAGCTTGAACTCCACACACTTGAGTTATATTGCCTAGCAATGCAAACTCCAAGTGTGGGGGAGATATGAGAGTATCATTGAGTACGTTTCTCTCACACTAAATCTTATCTTGGTTTGAAGATGGTGTTGGTTCTTGCATCTTGCTCTCTTAAAAACAAAAACCAAAAATATTTGAATTTGAATAAAGGCTTCCTAGCTCTTCAGCTAGTAGAGCCTCCCTTTTTGTTTCCATCCTTTTCTTTGAATAATAACACCACGTACAAGAATAAGTGTGGGGAGATCTTCCAAGCTCGTTGAAACACACAATTGAGATCTCCCTCTATGGTGCCGCACAACACCGACTACACTAACGACGAGGGATGAGGTAAGTGCACTAGAACAAGTCGGTCGCCCCTGTGGTTTGGCCGAATCAACACTTGTCTACCTCATTCTGCACTTTCTCCAAGAGCGATGGTATGTGCACCCCTACCTCTCTACCTTTGGAAATGATGAATGGTTGCTATGTTAAAACTTTGCAAGAACCTAGTTCATATCTTTGTGCTCTATGCCTTTTTGAATTTGTTGGTATACATTGAGACAAGAGCCTGAAATACAACTTTGTGGGAAGCAAATGCTTATGACCAAATCTAGGTTGATGACTAGTATGATATGGTGCGACAATGTTGATCTGCTCTATCTCAAAGTATGGTGAAATCTCGGATGATTTCTTTTTGAAAATAAAACAAGGCAAGTTCCTCGATGGTCATATTACCTACCAAAGCCATATGTCGATATCAATGCATAAACCTTCTACATATGCTTGCTTGTGACCCATTGAGTTTTGCCAAATTGTTGTGACCCTTGGTAGAATCTTTTCATGCTTCCATGATCGAGATCACATACACCCACATATACATGCTAACTCCTACACCAGGAGATAAGCAAAACATGCCATCCAGCCACCAAAAATAAATACTCCAAAGTTCAAAGAGATTTCTCTTCTTGTATTCTTACAAAATGAGAGAGGGGCCATTGAAAAACAGAGAGTATATGCTCAAGAAGCACAGAAAAAATGTGCTCCAATCAAAGAGCATAGAAAAAAGAGTAAAGCATGACCCCCCTCCAAAATAAAGGCAAGAGGAGAATCTCAAAGCAAGGAGTGTTTAGAAAAAACACAAAAATATTCCACGCACTTGCACATCTCGATCAAGTTGCATGACTAGTTTCTTCTTGGACCCGGTCTTTGGCTCAACAACATCATGTGGCACAAGTAAGTCTCTCTTATCCTACCCAAAGCTCCACATACAAGCCATAGAAGTAGGAAGTTGAGGCTCACTTAAAGCCTTTGGTGAGGTAACAAATACCACTTGAGCGACGAGGGACCATCCAAGGAACCTTGTCTTTCTTTGCAAAATTTTCAAAAAAAAACTCCAAGATAGGATCCAGAAAAGAAGAAGAGGGAGAGAGGCAAAGTCAAAACCCATTCTACTTTTCAACCTCCGAAGGCAAGGTGGAAAGCTACAAGCCCCATGGGTAAAGTAAGGCTAAGCTTCTCTCGTACCAACATTTTCAAATAGCAAGAAGAGCATGGAGTTTGTGCGCAGGTACTTGCCGAGTGATAACATCATGCAACTCCTGATCCGCCGAGGCCGAGTTTAGACTTTGCTTGAGGACGAGCAAAGAACCAAGTGTGGGGGAGTTTGTTGATGGTCCTTACAACAAATATTTGACCGTCACTATCTCAAGAATGAGTTCTATCACTAAATTAATATAGGCAACAGGTGTCTAGAATCTAGATTTAATTTTTCTTAAGGACATAATTAAATTATCAAATAAATTGATTTTTAAAATATTTAAATATCACTTTAATAAAGTTAGAAATAATAAGTGCTTGTGCATCATGATTCGAATGCATGGTTTCTTGTTTGAGTGAAGTTTGAAAGTTTGAAAAATGAATTTGAAAAGAATTTTAAAAAAGAAAATCCCTAAACCCCAAACCCCCTCCCTTTTCCCTTCTGGCCCAGCCGACCCATCTCTCTTCCTCTCTCTTTTCTCTCAGCCCGCAAGCCAACCCGGGCCGTCGGCCTTCTTTTCCTCGCGGCCCAGCAACGCCTTCCCCCGCCGGCCCAACCGCGCCTCCCCTCCTATTCTTTTTGAGCCAGTCACCGACAGGTGGGGCCCGGCCGTCAGGCCCTCCCCCTACCTCCAGCCCGCGGGGCGGCCGCGCCCCATTCATGGCCGTCGGCCGTTACCGACCGGGTCCGCCGCTTCCCCACCTTCAAAACCCCTCAATCAAGTGCAGTGAAGCTCCCCCTTCACTCCCCCTCTTCAAACCGGCCTTTTCCCCTCCTTAAACCTCGCCCTCTTGAATTCCATCAAGGCCGCATGGCCATTGATGGCCATGCCCGCCGGGAGCCGCCTTCCCTCCCCTCTCCGGCCTATATAAGCACCCCTAGATCCTCTGGTGACAACCCCACCCGAGATAATTGCGTACTATCGCCTAAACCGCTCCATTGGGTCATTAAGTGATAATAAAGAAGCATCCCGTTGAGTGTTGCCAGGTTTACACCCGGTAAATCACTTGGAAACACAGAGAGGATCGAACGAATGCATTGAAACTCCCACGAAGGAGAGTCCAGAGTGCCTTACACATTAATACTAATCTCCCCGTAGGGTCCAATTATTACAAACCATTATTTTTTCCATAAAAGGAAGTCATTCAGAGCTTTATTAAAATAGCGGAAGTACTAATAACGATGTGTCATGACATCACCAGAGGCCATTTGTGATGCCATTACTCAGCGTCCTCATCCACCCATTCTAGCTCCCAGCCGGGTGGAATCTCACCAGGCCAAACATCATCTCCCGAAAACAACAATTTAAGCAACGCTGAGTATACTAATACTCAGTAAGACTTATCCGACAAAAGTTACCTCTAGACATGTAGGGCTTTTGGCTGGTGGGTTTGTTTTGCCAAAAAGCAGCTAGGATCATGGATCCTTACTTTCAATATTTTAGCTCAATTTCTAGAAAAACTATCATTACTGTGATGAGCAGATAATGTAATCAAGAATTGTACAATACAATTAATTCACGCAGGAGGTTTCACGTAGTTCCATCATTAAGGGATATCATGGCCAGCTGATTAAGCAGTCTCGGATAACGGTGAGAGGCCGACAATCGATTGATTCATAACCCTTGCAAGGTAAACCTAAACACACAAAGCGGTGGCCCACAGAGCTGACACCGACCAAACGGTTCCCAAAAATCCTCAGGTTGGGATGATAGCCTACGGTCCTGGGTACAAGGCTATCTGGAATGCCCCACACAGTACATCCAGCCTCACGCATGCACCCTCCTCCCGGTTGCAAGCCGGGTAGGAGACGAATCGAGATTAGTAGTATTAAGATCCCGTACCATCTCATTATGGTACTAGGCTTACTGGTCCCATTCCCGACAAGTGCTTAGTAGATTCAAAAGCTTATCCCACGAAGCCACTGGACCGGAGCCCAAATCCCATGCTCTTACCACATGAGCAATTCATTTATTCATATGGGGGTTCCACAAAAGAAAACCTATTCTCGCGAGTGACGAACATCACTCGACTTTACCGGGTCCTTAGAGCATAGCATCTAGCGACCTAACATGCTAGTAACAGAACATAGGCACCTAGGGATCATGCAACTAGGGTTTCATCCAATTCCTGAACGTAAATGCACATAGAATAACATAGATAGTTGCATAAATTTAAATAAAACATGGGTTAATGATAAAACCAGGGCTTGCCTTCGCTAGCACCAGCAGTTAGACAATCTTCCGGACTTTGGCCCGGGTCTTGCTCTATGGCGACGTAGTGCACGCCTCCTCTTACTCCCTCGTTCACGTCCTCTGACATGAGCATGTAACTACCGTCGGGAACTTCTACACGGAGGATGCAATGCAAACTTGAGTGACAAATCGGAGTTTAAATAATTTCAAACAAATTATGACAACATGGGGTGCACGTTTGAACACATTCACTTAGATAATAAATACATTCAGCATACTCTTCCTATGAAGAGACAAAATGCAATGCTTTCTTATCTAGTCTTTTCAATGGTGGCTGTGTACATATATATATAAATAAATAAATGTAATCCACATACAAACAGCAGGAACAGCTACAAGTGGCATAGGGTTGGTCATATTCACCTTAAGAAAAGCATTTAAACATTTACTTATGTAAAGCAACACAAAAGACTATGAGACTTGCATGATGGTGAACATAGGCACACCTATAAAGGAATATTATTTTTAATTACCAAATGCAATGATATTTACTTTGGATACCACCATTTTACTTCCTTAGCTCATTCCCACAACTTATGCATAAGGATGCATTTTTCTTATTTTCCCTTTACTAGATTAAACGGATTTGCACTCTTTTAATTAATTAAAACCACATCAACTATTCTAGCAGTATCTACTGGTTCTAATGACTAGGAATGCTCTGTTGGACAGCAAGAAACTATCCTTTGCACTACGGAAATTAATTACACAATTAAAGGCATTACTAGTTAGCATATAAGGGAATATTACATAAGAACATAAATATAATAGGAATGCATGCAACCTTTCTTTCACACATGCTTTGGTCCAAAACAAGCTTAAAGAACTAACAAACACACATATATCCTTTATGAAACATGCTACACACATGTATGATTAAAAACAAGCATAATTGAGGCAATAATATTTCTAACAGGGATAAAATCATGGTAAATTCATCAATGATGCTTTTTAGCATATCATGACTATAGCCAGAAGTTGGGATCAAAAATAGTTATATTTGGAGCTACAAAAATCATCTAGGCAGATTTATCAATTTCACAAAATGATTTTTATAAAAAGATTTCTTCAGTAACTTTGTGCAAGTTTTGGCACAGAACCTAGACATACTAGTACTCACAACATATCCCAAACTCAGCTCCAGATCAGTTGTAGATTTTACAGAATCACGGATATAGGTCTTTTACATTTCTATTTTTCAAGCAAAAACTATAGCTCAAAAATGTATACACCTTTGGAGAAATTTGTAGGTCTTGTTACACTTAGCACGGCAAAATTGAGTTTGCAATTGTTAGATTTTTATATGATTTTAAATTGATTTTACAAATTTCTGCTAAAACACATCAAAGAGTATAGAATCTTTTTGCATTTAGATCCCTGGAAAGTTTAAACCCTTCACAACCATACCCTCGATTCCTCACCCTTGCACACGGCGGCGAAGGTGAGCTCGCCGGCGGTGAGGTGAGGCACAGGGTGGTAAACAAGCGAAGGGGATTAGCAATTAGGCTCACCCTCTTCCGATTGGCGATGGTGGTTTGACCGGAGGTGTCGCCGGTGAGCGGCGGTGGCGGACCGGCGGTGGCGCGGCCGCGGGCACTCAAACTCCGGCGAGGATAGGGGCGGCGCGGGTCAATGTGTGGCACGGGCAGCTTCACTCGGACCTCGGGGATGTGCTGAGACGGTTGGTTGGTTCGGGGATCGCGCGGGGAGCAGAGCTCGTCGATGGCTGCCCGGCGGCGGCTGTAGGGACACTAGCTCTGGTGAGTCGGCGGCTCGGGCAGGCCAACAAGCGAGCGCAGGAGCTACTGGGGGTCCTAGTGAAGTAAGGAGCAGCGAGTGTTTGCGAAGAAAAGTAGGCGGGGGTGGAGTTCACCGTGTGGAACCCATGGCGGACGGCGGCGGCTCGGGCTCGCGCGAGGAGGAGGCAGGCCGGCTTTATAGCTCAGCTCAAGGCGGTTGAGGCGATGGCTTGGGCACCAAGTTGAGGCTAATCCAGGTATGGGCCGCGGCATGGCCGGAGTACGGCGGACGGGCGGCGACGCGCGTGCGGCCGTTGGCCAATGACGGCGCGTGGGCGGCGTGGCGTGGCCGGTGTGCGGGCGGCACGTGGCATCGTCCGGGGGACCCACACGCGTCGTGTAACGGGACTAGGGCGCGGTGTTCGACCCAACGGGCGCGGGCCCCGCCTCGGTGTTCGTGTACGGCGGCCTGGCGGCATGCCGATGCGGACGGGCGTGGCCATACCCGCGACGTCGTGCGCGCGGGCGCTCGGCTCAAAACGGCTCCAAGTACCACGCTTTGAATTGAATTTTCTCAATTTTTCCAAACAGAACTGCACCAAAGTTTGACTACCAAACTTGCTCACCACACTACCCTCTACAAGTTTTACAAAGGCTCTCGGGGTTTAGATCCAAGGATTTGGCATAAACTGCAGGGAAAAGTGACAGAAATCTCAGCCCCGGTGAACAGTGAAAGCAGATGTTGACTTGCATTTTTCACTCATTTGCACTTCTAACCAGCAATGCCACTCAACATGAAAGTTGTGTCCCTCGACAAAATACACAACTTTTGTATTGGGAGAATTTGAAGTGTTTAGGGAAAATTTGGAGAACGCGGCAAAAGTTCCGGCTGACATTGATGGGTCAACAAGGAGTCAAGGGTTTTGAGTGGGGTTTTGACCAAGGTGGGCTATGGTTGACCAAAAGGTGTCACTAGGGATTGTCGGCGATGTTTTCGAGGTGATGGCCCAGGTTGACCGTTGTTTGACCAAAGTCAACACTGTTGACTGGGTCATTAGGTTACTTAACCCGGCCGAAAACCTGGGGCGTCACAGCCTACCCCCCTTAAACAGAATCTCGTCCCGAGATTCGACAGTAAGAGTGGAGCAACACTTTCTAATAAGATAAGGGTTACAAGATGGAAATATGTACTCGCTTACATTTCTAGGTAGCAAGAATTCATATGGGGCAAAAGATACACTGCTTCATCGCAGTTCATGAGGAAGAGGACGATGGATATGTACATGGAAAACTAAAAGAAGACAAACTCCACCGACTAAGCAGAGGTACATTGCTACAAGCGTCCAGCGAAGGGACTCAAACATCTCCATGATCTGGGGCATGGTCGACGATGGAGTCGGGACTCTTCCTTCGGTCTAATTCGAGCTTCTTCTGGAGATCGGGAGGAAAGCGGCTAACAGCTTGCTCGGCGAGTGGGCGGAGCAAGGCAGAGATGGACTAGTAGCGGGTTGGCCAAAACTAGCCGGAGGGAAAATAAGAGTGGTGACACTGGCGAACTCGAAAGCAGGCGAGACTTGGCAATGGCAACACCGCGGAAAGGTTTCTCCTTTTTATAGCCCAACGGAACGCAACGGTCATCCCAACCGACTAAGGTAGGGACTAGCGGAGCGATCCGGCGGTTGCCACACGGGGCTCGATAATGGTCGGCCTGTGAGGTCTCGACGACGTGATCGTGGTCGCGGGAAAAGAGATGGCAGAGCGATGCTACGGCGTCGTACCATCGTGGCACTGAAACGAATGGGGTCCAACGGTCCGAAGATCTGACCATGATTTTTCAAGAAATCTTTGATCCTACTCCTTCAACTTATCCGGTTGACTGATGTGAATCTTGGGAATTTCGGTGGAAAGACTAAGTTGAGAAAGAGATGATTACCTTCAAGATTTCTATGAAGAAAGGGAAGGCTAGTAAACAAATGTGTCATTACATTTGTTCACCAAGATTTCTGGGTTTAGCTCTTAAAACAACTAGAATGTGGGAATGGGGTAAGTCCCATCCTTAAAGTAAACGGTATGGAGGCATGCTCTCGGATAGAGGGGTTACCCGTGAAGTTAAGCTGACCTTGCTTCACTTGAATCATGGGTTTCTTGTCACGATTGCCCTTAGCTACTCCAGGGTTCGGAGTCTGTTTCTCGGTCTTGATCCTCTTAGGGTTTGGGCACTCATTGGCATAATGCCTGGGTTACCTACAATTGTAGCAAACACGGGGTTGAAATTCCTTTGGCTTGAAGACTTGTGGCTGAGCCTGGCGGTACTAAATAATTCCCGAAGGCTTATGCTGGGACAGAGTCATTCTCCAATGGCCTGATGCGGATAATTGGGAAGAACCATGCGCATTCTTCTTGATGAAACGAAACTTCTTGCCCGATCCAATTCCTGGAGCAAACTCATTATGCCTCTTCTTCTCCTTCTGTACCTTCATCATGGCATCCTTTTGCTAGATAGCTTTATTCACTAATTCGTGATAACTGTTTGGCTCTAGTAGGTTTAGTCTTTCATACAATTCACTCCTGAGACCATCACGAAAACGTTCCATCTTTTTGGCATCGGTGTCCACGTGATGTTCTCCGTACTGGCAAAGGCTGTTAAACTTCTGTGCGTACTGATACACAGTGTCATCACCTTGCTTAAGAGCAAGCAACTCTTTCATTTTTCTAACCATGAGTCCTTTTGGAATGTGGTGGTCCGTGAAAGCTCTTTTGAATTCCATCCAAGTAACTTCATGTCCAGCAGGTTGCATGATCTGAAAGTGCTCCCACCACATTAAGGCTTCTCCACGAAGCTGCAAGGCTGCAAATCTAGCCTTGTGCTCCTCGGAACAAGGAAGGACAAATGCAGAGAATTTGGCCTCAATGGCCCTAACCCATGCTTCTGCATCAAGGGGTTCTTCTGCTTTGGCGAAAGTTGGGGGCTTCATCCCGATAAACTGGGAATAGGTGGTAACCATCTGCGGTCCATCTTGATTAGCTCCCATTGGTTGTCTCTGGTGCATCTGTTGCACGATATGCTGTTGTGTCTGCAAAATCTGGCGCAACACTTCAGTCTGAGCGGCCATGAAAGTCTCCACCGGCGTCATGGGTGGCGGCGGTGGTAGATCACCATCACCCGACGCGTCAAAACCGTTGGGGGTGTTACGTGTCGATCCGACCATCCGAAAAGTTGAGTTCTCATTAAACACATATTCGTAAGCTTGCTCACATAAATTAACAAGTAAAATATGTACGATGAAAACTCATTCAAGGTGAACTTTCAGAGTCGGCCAGCACGACGGTCATAAGCATAAAGTTCATAAATCCTTGCTTATACACCGAAAAATTCTCATTTTTGGTCAGTGGATGTATGATTTCATGCGCTCCAATGTTGGTGTTCAACTTCAAGTCAATTTCCAACATTATTATGCCCGAAAAATTTCGTGACCGAGATTCGGCCTAGATGTTTTCACAGGAGGTCGCTGTGTACGCAAATTGCCATAACTCTCGGTACGCACATGCAAACATGATAAAAGTCAGTGAGCAAGATTCCCACCTTATTTGACATAAGTTACTACCCAACACATGGTCCAAGTTGATCATAACCAACATCATTACAAGATCCATTCTTACAACACATCACTTTATTGAAAGCGTAGCCAACATCAACTAGATATCACTCTAGCCTAAGTTCACTTAAGGTGAAGCGGGTCCAGTCTCCACTCCAGATTCTCCTTGGATCTCCTCGGGGTCTTCTTCCTCTTCTGTATTAGGTGGTGGTGCTGCTACAGCTTCTAGCTGATTCTCTAGGTCAAGCATATATTGATCATTATGCTGCAACAAGAAATTCTGTTCATGAATGACTTCACTCAATTCTTGTATTGTGGTTCTATCCTTTCTTCTTTTCATCATAAGACTGGCTATCGTTGCTCGAGCTTCATTCAACTCTTGGGCGATAGCTCCTGCTCCATTAACTTGTTGTATATAAATTTGGTGCCTATAGAACATACTTTCTCCAACCATTGTTTGATATAGGTCCAACATAGCTTTGGAGAAACGGACTGAGGTGTCAAGTTCAAGACTATATGGAGGATTGCCCTGAGCGGAGAGAAAAGCTTCGCGTTCGATTCCATGCCTGGAATGTTGCTTAGGCAATGGAATCACCTTAGCTGTAGTACTAGCTACCCAATCGGCATGCTTCTCACAACAAGTTGTGAGTGCTTCCAACGCAGCCTTCTGCACGGTGCCAGCCAATTTCCACCCTTGTGCCTTCACCTCCCACTCTTCCCAAGTAGGATGTGTCGGGCACACGGGGATCTTTACATTCACTTCCCAACGAAGCAGTTGGCCTGATGTCATGAGCTCACGTGCTGAGTACTCGGGATACACTGTGTAACCAAAGTCCCTTAGGGTGTCCCACAAAAGTGCAGGAAAACCACCCTCCTCGAGGCAGTTCAAGTGAGTCCACGCCTGCGCATCAACGTTCATGGATCCGGAGGCAGACATCTGGAATAAGTGACAAATGTCAGAACCAGAGGCGAACACGTGCACAAATTAAGTTCTCAGGGCTATAAAGGAATGTTGCCTACACAGACCACTACTAAAGGTTTCCAACTTCCATAAGATTTCAAAGAGTAAAAGGGGTGGTTGGATTATCAATTTGGTGAAATTTAGGGCAGCCATTAGCACAAGGTGCAAGTTATGCCAGAACTCGAGATGAGTACGCATAAAATGATGGCGTAAAGTTCGGGGGTTGTGAATCAAAAACTCGTAACTCAGAACCTATGACCCCAAAAATTACCAATTCTCGGTAGCAACTCAATGGCTCAATTATGCACAGTTTTGGTATTCAAAGATAGGGCTAGATTGGATTGGAACGTGATCGAAAATTTTCATTTGCAAAGGAATGCTGCTCTGAAAAACAGCAGAATAGAGACTCACTAAACTGAGCCTAACTCTCTACAGAAAATCCCTAAAATCCTGGAAAATTCACGGTGGATGCTCAACTTGATCAGAAACAACTTTCCTAAAGGATGTCTAGTCAGATTCTCTGCAGATTTGGCTATAAAAATTGAGGAATGTTAGAGACAGAATCTGCCAGAATTTTCCTAAATTCAAAAGAGAGAAAAACCGTACCTAAGATCAAGCAATCTCCCTAGAAAAATTACTCCAAGCAATTAAGGGTAAATTTTAGGTTCATCAAGATTTCAACCATGCATGCACACGCCTTAAACGACCTTACACAACTAGATCCAAAAGACGTAGTTAGTGCCGGTGGCAAGCTTATAGTCGGCTCTCCTTATAATATCTAGTCGAAACTACTCGATTCGCACTTTAACGACTTACGAACATTGTTAGTGTACCTGTAGAAAACGAACCTTTCGTGCCAGCACGTCACGAAAGTGTCCACATACAGTACCGTTCACTTATAAAAATGGTATCCATGCGTCAAGCCGCTGCATGGACAGCGTCCAACATCGGAAACCCTCCGTTTGAATGGAGTGTGTCCTTGCCTCGCATGATCGACATGAGGAATGCACACGTATGATACACGTGGCGACACCACAACTCATATCTAGACGCGAAGATGGGATCCATGGAAGGGATCACTCCATCAACCCTCGCAATTCCCGTGATGCGGAATAGCACACGTATTAAACACGTGGCTCATCTAGTTTGGTTGTGCAATAAAGTAAGTCTGACATAAAGTAAAGTGTTGGACGTTAGCAAAATAAACCATAGATTCTTATGCCACCTTAAAGAACCCAAAAATTCCCTCTAGGGCCTCTCGATCTAGATCATTCCTTAACGATTCAACGAATTTTCAAAATCCAATCAATATTGACAAATTTTATTGTAAATCATGTGATTAATATTAAGTTAATCACTCTGGTGCATTCGGTCACTCTGATACCAGCTGTGACAACCCCACCCGAGATAATTGCGTACTATCGCCTAAACCACTCCATTGGGTCATTAAGCGATAATAAAGAAGCATCCCGTTGAGTGTTGCCGGGTTTACACCCGGTAAATCACTTGGAAACACAGAGAGGATCGAATGAATGCATTGAAACTCCCACGAAGGAGAGTCCAGAGTGCCTTACACATTAATACTAATCTCCCCGTAGGGTCCAATTATTACAAACCATTATTTTTGCCATAAAAGTAAGTCATTCAGAGCTTTATTAAAATAGCGGAAGTACTAATAACGATGCATCACGACATCACCAGAGGCCATTTGTGATGCCATTACTCAGCGTCCTCATCCACCCATTCCAGCTCCCAGCCGGGTGGAATCTCACCAGGCCAAACATCATCTCCCGAAAACAACAATTTAAGCAAGGCTGAGTATACTAATACTAAGTAAGACTTATCCGACAAAAGTTACCTCTAGACATGTAGGGCTTTTGGCTGGTGGGTTTGTTTCGCCAAAAAGCAGTTAGGATCATGGATCCTTACTTTCAATATTTTAGCTCAATCTCTAGAAAAACTATCATTACTATGATGAGCAGCTAATGTAATCAAGAATTGTACAATACAATTAATTCACGCAGGAGGTTTCACGTAGTTCCATCATTAAGGGATATCATGGCCAGCTGATTAAGCAGTCTCGGATAACGGTGACAGGCCGACAATCGATTGATTCATAACCCTTGCAAGGTAAACCTAAACACAGAGCGGTGGCCCACAGAGCTGACACCGACCAAACGGTTCCCAAAAATCCTCGGGTTGGGATGATAGCCTACAGTCCTGGGTACAAGGCTATCTGGAATGCCCCACACAGTACATCCAGCCTCACGCATGCACCCTCCTCCCGGTTGCAAGCCGGGTAGGAGATGAATCGAGATTAGTAGTATTAAGATCCCGTACCATCTCATTATGGTACTAGGCTTACTGGTCCCATTCCCGACAAGTGCTTAGTAGATTCAAAAGCTTAGCCCACGAAGCCACTGGACCGGAGCCCAAATCCCATGCTCTTACCACATGAGCAATTCATTTATTCATATGGGGGTTCCACAAAAGAAAACCTATTCTCGCGAGTGACGAACATCACTCGACTTTACCGGGTCCTTAGAGCATAGCATCTAGCGACCTAACATGCTAGTAACAAAACATAGGCACCTAGGGATCATGCAACTAGGGTTTCATCCAATTCCTGAACGTAAATGCACATAGAATAACATAGATAGTTGCATAAATTTAAATAAAACATGGGTTAATTATAAAACTAGGGCTTGCCTTCGCTAGCACCAGCAGTTAGACAATCTTCCGGACTTTGGCCCGGGTCTTGCTCTATGGCGACGTAGTGCACGCCTCCTTTTGCTCCCTCGTTCAAGTCCTCTGCATGAGCGTGTAACTACCGTCAGGAACTTCTACACGGAGGATGCAATGCAAACTTGAGTGACAAATCAGAGTTTAAATAATTTCAAACAAATTATAACAACATGGGGTGCACGTTTGAACACATTCACTTAGATAATAAATACATTCAGCATACTCTTCCTATGAAGAGACAAAATGCAATGCTTTCTTATCTAGTCTTTTCAATGGTGGCTGTGTACATATATATATAAATAAATTAATGTAATCCACATACAAACAGTAGCAACAGCTACAAGTGGCATAGGGTTGGTCATATTCACCTTAAGAAAGCATTTAAACATTTACTTATGTAAAGCAACACAAAAGACTATGACACTTGCATGATGGTGAATTAGGCACACCTCTAAAAGAATATTATTTTTAATTACCAACAGCAATGAAATTTACTTTGGATACCACCATTTTACTTCCTTAGCTCATTCCCACAACTTATGCATAAGGATGCATTTTTCTTATTTTCCCTTTACTAGATTAAACGGATTTGCACTCTTTTAATTAATTAAAACCACATCAACTATTCTAGCAGTACCTACTGGTTCTAATGACCAAGAATGCTCTGTTGGACAGCAAGAAACTATCCTTTGCACTACTGAAATTAATTACACAAGTAAAGGCATTACTAGTTAGCATATAAGGGAATACATAAGAAAATAAATATAACAGGAATGCATGCAAACTTTCTTCCACACATGCTTTGGTCCTTAACAAGCTTAAAGAACTAACAAACACACATATATCCTTTATGAAACATGCTACACACATGTATGATTAAAAACAAGCATAATTGAGGCAATAATATTTCTAACGGGGATAAAATCATTGTAAATTCATTAACGATGCTTTTTAGCGTAACATGACTATAGCCAGAAGTTGGTCTCAAAAATAGTTATATTTGGAGCTACAAAAATCATCTAGGAAGATTTATCAATTTAACAAAATGATTTTTATAAAAAGATTTCTTTAGTAACTTTGTGCAAGTTTTGGCACAGAACCTAGACATACTAGTACCCACAACATATCCCAAACTCAGCTCAAGATCAGTTGTAGATTTTACAGAATCACAGATCTAGGTCTTTTACATTTCTATTTTTCAAGAAACAACTATAGCTCAAAAATGTATACACCTTTGGGAAAAGTTGTAGGTCTTGTTACACTGAGCACAGCAAAATTGAGTTTGCTATTTTTGGATTTTTCTACAATTTTAAATTGATTTTACAAATTTCTGCTAAAACACATCAAAGAGTATAGAATCTTTTTGCATTTAGATCCCTGGAAAGTTTAAACCCTTCACAACCATACCCTCGATTCCTCACCCTTGCACCCGGCGGCGAAGGTGAGCTCGCCGACAGCGAGGTGAGGCACGGGGTGGTAAACAAGCGAAGGGGATTAGCAATTAGGCTCACCCTCTTCCGATTGGCGGTGGTGGTTTGACCGGAGGTGTCGCCGGTTAGCGGCGGCGGCGGACCAGCGGTGGCGCGGCCGTGGGCACTCAAACTCCGGCGAGGACAGGGGCGGAGCAGGTCAATGTGTGGCACGGGCAGCTTCACTGGGACCTCGGGAATGTGCTGAGATGGTTGGTTGGTTCGGGGATCGCGCGGGGAGCAGAGCTCGTCGATGGCTGCCCGGCGGCGGCCGCAGGGACACTAGCTCCGGTGAGCCGGCGGCTCGGGCATGCCAACAAGCGAGCGCAGGAGATACTGGGGGTCCTAGTGAAGTGAGGAGCAGTGCGTGTTTGCGAAGAAAAGCAGGCGGGGGCGGAGTTCACCGTGTGGCACCCATGGCGGACGGCGGCGGTCGGGCTCGCGCGAGGAGGAGACCGGCCGACTTTATAGCTCAGCTCGAGGCGGTTGAGGCAATGGCTTGGGCCATGGCATGGCCGGAGTACGGCGGACGGGCGGCGACGCGCGTGCGGCCGTCGGCCAATGACGGCACGTGGGCGGCGCGGTGTGGCGGTGTGCGGGCGGCACGTGGCATCGTTCGGGGGACCCACACGCGTCGTGTACCGGGACTAGGGCGCGGTGTTCGACCCAACGGGCGCAGGCCTGCCTCGGCGTTCGTGTACGGTGGCCTGGCAGCATGCCAACGCGGCCGGGCGTGGCCATACCCGCGACGTCGTGCGCGGGGGCGCTCTGGCTCAAAACAGCTCCAAGTACCCTACTTTGAATTGAATTTTCTCAATTTTTCCAAACAGAATTGCGCCAAAGTTTGACTACCAAACTTGCTCACCACACTACCCTCTACAAGTTTTACAAAGGCTCTCGGGGTTTAGATCAAAGGATTTGGCATAAACTGCAGGGAAAACTGATAGAAATCTCGGCCCCGGTGAACAGTGAAAGCAGACGTTGACTTGCATTTTTCACTCATTTGCACTTCAAACCAGCAATGCCACTCAACACGAAAGTTGTGTCCCTCGACAAAATACACAACTTTTGTATTGGGAGAATTTGAAGTGTTTAGGGAAAATTTGGAGAAAGCGACAAAAGTTCCGGCTGACATTGATGGGTCAACAAGGAGTCAAGGGTTATGAGTGGGATTTTGACCAAGGTGGGCTATGGTTGACCAAAAGGTGTCATTAGAGATTGTCGGCCATGTTTTCGAGGTGATGGCCCAGGTTGACCGTCGTTTGACCAAAGTCAACACTGTTGACTGGGTCATTAGGGTTACTTAACCTGGCCAAAAACCTGGGGCGTCACACCTCTCCACGCCACCCTTCACTCACATCGAGCTCCCCAACCTCCCTCGCCGGTTCCGTTGCGCCCAATCGAGCTCGCCATCGCCACCCTTTGAATTTTGACCGCCGGCGCCGATCTTCGCCGCCGCCGTCTTCCCTGTCGCCCTCTCTCCCGCCTAAGCTCCTTCGGGTGGTAAGGAAGCTTCTCCCCGCCTCCCTTTTATTTTTCCCAAGCCGCACACCGCGCCGCCACTCGCCGGCCGCCGGCCGACCGCCCCCTTTGGCGTTGCGCCTTGGCCTCGCCCGAATCACCCGTGCAAGCTCATCCACTAGTTCGCCACCTCCCCAGCTACGATTAGGTGCAATCCGCGCACGTTTTAGTGGCCGGGAGCACTGTTTAGGCCGTCGCAGGCGACCCCGCCGTCGCGTGCTGCCGCGCCCCGCCTCCCAGCCGCACACGGGTGTGGCTGGCCGCTGGATCGGCCATCAACGGCTCGGATCAGCCCGACCCGCGGGTCAATCCCACGCATAACAGTCAACCCGGGGTGCTCCTGTTAAAGAGACCCCTGGTTTCTTAAATATTGCATGTCGGTCCTTCCACCTTGAAAGATTCCTACAAATCAGTCCTGAATTTTATGTTTAAGCCCCTGTCCTTATTAGGTTTTCATTCCCGAGGTCCAGAACACCCTTTTTATGATTTAAACCTTCTGTTTTTAAGCATAATTAGTTTTTAGCCCTTGTTTTCTTGCTTTTAGGCCCCTGGAAAGTTTAGTTCTTTGCAGATTATTCCTTGTACCTTGTTTTTAGCGTATCTTTACCGTTATAGCTCCGTTTTTAGTGTTCTAGCTGTCTACACGATCGTCTCAGCGAGCCCGTCGTTTTGGAAGCATGTTTTTAGTCTTTAGACTTGATTGGTGATCTGTTTTATTTATTGTATGCTTTATGTGTGAAATCGTAGATATCGTGCCTATTTCAACTGAGCCACCTCTCGGAGTCGATCAGGAGCAGTTGTTCGAGGAAGAAGAAGGCTTCGCTGTAGTTGACTAAGGCAAGTGATCTTCTCCCCCTACATGTTCTATTTTTGTCCTATATAACTACATTACAATTAAGTTTACTTTTATGATGATATTGCATTAACTTGACGGGAATACCTTTTTAAGGACATACCTAGACTTTTTACCCTGATCCTTGGCATAGCCCGTTTAAATAAATGTTTTTGGGTAGATTATGCTAGTTGCTCAACTTGGGATGGATAAAATGGTCTTTTGAAAGGAAATGCTTTATGATTAAGATTAAATGCTTTGGGTAATGCAAGAACACTTGATTTAATCGGAACATGGAGAACCACCCAAGAAAACATGTGCAACCACAGTGTTACATGGCTTTGACCTTAGACGAATAATTAGGTGTGTGATCGTACTAGTGGCCCTTTTCCGAAAGGAGCAAAGGGGGATCCGGGTTGCAGGGGTATAGCCCGGTCCTTCTGGGGTAGTAGTCTTTGCTAAGGTGCTGACCATTAGGGAGGGTTATGGTCCGCCCTGATCTGTAACTATGCAGGTCGTTAGTCTTTTGCATGCCTTTGTAAAGGCTTCATCAAGTCCCTATGAAATCACACCTCGGAAGTGTGGTATGGTGCTTGGCCAGCATCACATGGTTGGGTTTAAAGTTCTTCGGAGCTTTTACGCGAATTGGGGGTACAGTGTGCAAACCTCTGCAGAGTGTAAAACTGATCGATCAGCCGTGCTCACGGTCATGAGCGACTTGGATCCTCACATGGTTAATAAACTTAAAGATGAGATTAAATCGTGGTTCGATGAAATTTGCAAAGTTTTGTTGTAAAGTTTTTCTTAAGTGGGTTGATATGAGCTTACACCTAGTAAATAGGCGTTCTTTAATTAAAACATGACCAACATTAAAATGCTAACCGCTGCAAAACCATAGTCTACCTTGATAGCCTTGCATCTTCCCCACTTGCTGAGCTCCAACCATAAGTGTGCTCAGCCTTGCTTATCGCTGTTCAGAGGAGAACTATGGAGGTGAATTCTACAACGACTATGATGAGTTATGAGGCTTACGGACCCCTAGTCATGTGCCTGTGGGAGCGGAAGACGAGGACTTGACGCGTAGTTATCATTTTCCGTTGTTAGAGACCTTCGAGTCTCCCGCATGAGTGTAATAAGTGGTTAAACTCTGAGATACGTTTAAATACTGTTAATGATATTTCACTCATTTTGTCCATCGTATGTGTGTCAACTGATCCTGGCACACATATGAGATGCACTTGGTTTCTCTCCGGAAAATAGGTGCGACAGAGTGGTATCAGAGCAGTGTTGACTGTAGGAACGCAGCTTTAGTTAGAAATGGACGAAAATTAAGGATTCATGTTCTAGATCATCACATTATCCTTCAAAATAGCTTTATTTTCGCATAAAAATCTAATTTGTTCTTTGTTTTCTTTGTTGAAAACTGCATCATTTTGATTTCTTCTATACTGAGTTCATTTTCCCTTAACAGATGGCCAGGACTCGTCAGACTGCCCAAAAGAGCACTAGAGGACGTTTCCCTATGGGAAAGTTGGCTCCTCGTTACCCAGCTGAGGTAGAGGCACAGCTTGAGGAGGTACAGCAGGAAGTTGGAGATTATCCGGTACAGTTGCAGCCAGAGATGGTGGAGCAAGAGCACCAAGAGGTACAGCCTCAGGAGGATATAGAAGAAGATCTAGAGGAGGTTGTCTTTGAGGATGATGAGGCGAAGAACAGCCTGTATGACGAGGTTCTTCTGGAGGTTGACGCAGACGGGGATGTTGTGATTCCACCAGTGGTTGAAGCGGCGTCACAACCAGATGTTATTGAAGAGGAAGAGCCTGTATAGGATGCTGCAGGCAATGATCTAGATGACTCAGGAGAGGACTCTAGTAGCAGTGAAGACAGCTCCAGTGAGGAAGAGGACGAGAATGAGGATGAAGATGAAGAGGATGAAGATGTTGATATAGAGGGACTGGAGGATGATAACAGCGTGGTAGCAAACAATGGGAACAATAATGATAATCAGGACGGTGGCAACGACAATAATAATGAGAATGTAGATGAACAGGGCAAAGAACATAGGTACCATAGGGCAGAGTACCATGAGCACACCTATGTTGGTCCAGATGGTTAGTTTTGAGAGTTGTTGGAGGAACCGCTGCAAGACACAGAGCACTCAGTGAGGCCTTTGTACATCACCAGGTATTATGTGGAGCCTGGAATTAGGGATTATTACACTACAGAGGTTCACGTCAGAGTTACCACAGGACAAGCAGGCAAATGGAGGACTCGTACGATTCATCCCAGTACAGCACACTTCGCTTCAGAGGCTGCTGCCATCAATGACGCTGCTAGAAGGGCACTGTGGTCTGTCAGCAACACTTTTTGTGATCGTATTGAAGGCACAGACTTCCGGTTTGTTCCGAGCAGAGTTAGTGGCACTGAAAACACTGTGGTACCCATGGGTGAATTCTGAGACAGCCGTGTGGACATACTTGCTGGGGTGACTACAACCCTTAACATAGATCTTGAGGGTGCAACAGCGGAGTTAGACATGACTCATCGGGAACTTCAAAATGCACAAGCAAGGTTAGCTTAGCTAGAAGCCCAGCTTGCAGAACAACAGCCACTCGAGGAAGCAGAAGCATCTTGTCCTTCTCGATCACCTCCACGCAAGAGACTTCGTTATGGCACTCCAGCAGTGACCACTCGTCTCCAATAGGATAGGAATTTAGGATATCCACCCTTTACATGTTTTTCGGTAGACGTTCCTGCGAGGACGAACGAATGTAATAAGTTGTTGCTTAAACCTTGTTTGATTTGGATCTTTGTGTGAGTGAGTTGTATTGTGGAGTGATGGCCACAAATGCAACAAGAAAAATTTTGTTAAAGTTAATGGTTAGTTGGGGTTTAATTCCAAGTTGTCTTTCACCTTATCTATCGTACCAAATCAATTGCACAAAATCTGTTCGCGCAGCTCTTTGATAGCGCAGTAATGTTTTAATCATAACTCAAGCTACAGAACTCCGATTGACCTAAAACCAGTTGGGTTAGTTCACAAATTTTGTGGATCAATTACTAATAAAAATTCAGCACCATAGGGGTAATATACAGAGAGGTATGAACAGAACAATGAGGCTAACAAAATCTGTAAAATCCTGCCAACACAGCAACAGTGTTCAAATTTTATCTCAAGCTATAGACCTCCAAATGAGATGAATCCAGTGGGGTTGGTTTCATAATTATGTCTTTCACATCCTGGTTAAATTTCATAATTTTTGGGAAAGGTCATTATGAGTTACGACTATTTTACCGAGATCTACCGAATCTGCCACAGAAATAGAATCATGCCGATCTCTTTATTCAAACTTACTTCTATATACATCGGTTCAATATTCTTATCTGAAATGCCTTTCTCTAACAATCAGATGGTAAACACCAGGTCAGGAGGAGGACAGGACGTTCCACCTGTTGTTCGGGTACATATTGCTAATCAACAGAACCCGGTGCCACCTCCCCCACCCAATCCCGCAATGGATCCTGCTACTCAGCAATTCTTCGTTGCCCAGATGCAGCTGATTCAAAACCTCACCGCCACAGTGCAAAACATACAAGCCCAGCAAAATCATCCACAACCACCACCACCACCATTACTTTCCCCGAGGGACAAGAACAAGGAGTTCATGAGCCACCGCCCACCTACCTACTCTCACTCAACCGATCCTCTGGACGCTGATGATTGGTTGAAAACTGTTACCAAAAAGCTGGAGAGAGCCCAGTGTAATGATCGTGAAATGGTCCTATACGCTTTTGGACGCTTGGAAGGGCTTGCATTTGATTGGTGGGATGCCTATACTGCTGATCATCCTACACCCAACACAATTACCTGGCAACAGTTCAGGGATGCTTTCCGTGCACATCACATTCCTGATGGGGTACTGACGTTGAAGCAGAGGGAGTTCCTTGCTTTGAAACAGGGTAATATGTCTATGAATGAATATCTAGACAAATTTACTCAGTTGTCTCGCTACGCCCTAGATGAGGTCAACACTGACCCGAAGAGACAGGAACGCTTTCTGGATGGACTGATTGGGCCACTGAATTACCAGCTTCAGAGCCATACCTTTCCATACTTCGCTACCTTGCTAAACAAGGAAATTGGCTTGGAGAACAAGCGCAAAGAGCTCGGTGAGCAAAAGCGTAAGTTCCAATCCCAAGGACAGTCTAGCAGCAACACCCGTCCACGATACAGCTTCCCACAGAACCCACAGTTCCGCTCTGGAGGACAGAGTGGAAAGTATCCTCAAAACGTGCAGCTACAGCGCTCATTCCAGCAAACCCAACGCTTCAACCCACAAACTCCCCACACTCCAAACTTCCATCAAAACCGCCTAGCTCATACTCCAGGTGCACTAGTGAGGAACACCACTCCTGTGTAGCCTAATGGGTGTTTCAAGTGTGGAGAGTTAGGACATTATGCCAATAACTGTCCTAAACGTGGGATGCAGACTCCCTAGAGGAGCAATGTTCAAAAAGTTGGATAGCCATCGACTCCAGCACGCCCTGGAAATTCAAGCACTCCAGGCAATAAAGCACAGCAGAACTATGTGCGCAACAAGGTGAACAACATGACTGTGGAGCAGGCCCAGGATGCTTCTGGGGTTGTGCTTGGTACATTTCCTATCAACTCTGTACCTACCACAGTACTGTTTGATTCAAGAGCTACGCATTCATTTATAACTGATCAGTTCGTAGTGAAGCATAATATGCATGTGAGTCCAATGAAGAAACCATTGCTTGTTAGTTCCCCGGGCGACGATACAAAAGCCAGACATCTGTGCCCACAAGTAAATCTTAAAATCATGGGGATAGACTTTCCATCCAATCTAGTGGTCTCAAAATCATAGGGCATAGATGTGATCCTAGGGATGGACTGGTTAAGAAAGTACGATGGGGTTATACAATGTCGAGAGAAGTCAGTTCACTTGACTAGCCCACAAGGGGACAGAATAGAGTTTATTGTCGCACCGTCACCTACTGGAAAAGAGATAGTGAATTCAATGAAAGGAAAGGTTTTGGAGGACATCAAGGTGGTGAATGAATACACGGATGTGTTTCCTGATGATTTACCAGGTATGCCACCTGACCGAGACATTGAATTCAGTATTGAACTCTTACCTGGCACCGCTCCTATATCTAAGAGACCGTATAGAATGGATGTTAAGGATCTCGCTGAACTAAAGAAACAAATAGAAGAATTGTTAAGTAAAGGGTTTATCCGTCCTAGTTCATCACCATGGGGAGCCCCCACACTCTTCGTAGATAAAAAGGATGGATCTAGGAGGATGTGTGTAGATTATCGATCTCTCAATGAGTTCACTATCAAAAACAAATATCCTTTACCCCGGATCGAGGATCTATTCGATCAAATGAGAGGAGCGAAAGTTTTCTCTAAGATAGATCTACGATCCGGTTACCATCAGTTGAAGATTCGTATGGAGGATATTACTAAGACAGCTTTCACATCTAGATATGGTCTGTATGAGTTTACAGTGATGTCCTTTGGATTGACCAACGCTCCAGCCTATTTCATGTACCTGATGAACAAGGTTTTCATGCAGTATCTAGATAAGTTTGTGGTAGTGTTCATCGATGACATCCTAGTATTTTCCCAGAATGAAGAAGAGCATGAGGAACACCTGAGGATGGTATTGCAGAAACTTCGAGAACATCAGTTATATGCCAAGTTCAGTAAGTGTGATTTTTGGTTGAAAGAGGTGTTGACGCAAAAAGTGTACTCAACGCCAATCACACAGCAAGCCGAACAAAGCTGGCTTCACACGTGCAGAGAGCAAATGACGTGCCAGTCAATTTTTCCTGAAAATTAACAAAAGATAAGGCAGTTAGATATCAAAGCTTGGAACTTGCCGGGTGGTACCAGACAGTTCCATATTTACGGCTAAAGAGCCAGATGGGATAACACATAGCTATGGGAAGCTATCAGTCAAAGAGCCACGACTATTCGGGAAACCGCAAAGGGAAAAAAGAACACTGCCGAATGGATGACGTAAGCGTGACAGCGATCGGTCTTTGTATAAACAAGGGTGCACGCGCAAAGATATGACCGATCCCCATGGAGATTAACATTAAATAAAGTAAAGCACGAACATGATCATGTATTAAACAAGCATGCATAGATCCAAAGCACTAGTCTACCGCATGTCTAGTTACTTTAAGATCCGTCGGGTACGGTATCAAACAAATCTATCCACCGCATGATACAACTTGCATGAAAAAACCGTACCGCTTTCCACAAATAGATCTATCCACCGCATGATACAATCTAAATATGGAAAGCTAAAAGCACACATCATTTAAAACATAAATAACGTACGGGATCTACTCGTGAAGAAACATAACCGAATACGGCTAAACGTACCGATTCGGGGTCCATGAAGAAGGAGCAAACATTACCACGTGAATAAACCTATCAGACTGATTTGGGAATCTAATCCACCGGATGACTAGCTCCAAAGCAACCCAAAAACCTGCATCTACCGCATGATACCCGGTTCTTTCAAGATTTATACGAACATAGTAAGCTTGAACCCGCAACACGTAACAACCTAGATCGATTCGGTTTCGGCCGTTGGAGAGCTCAAGATCCACGTATTGAGATATGAAATCTACTCGAATAAGGATCATAAAAGATAAAGCCGATCCAAACCCATCTAGACTGGGCAAAGGTGTGTTACATGAATTAAAACATAAAGTAAAACTCAAAATAACACGGGGTAACTTAATGAATCTATTGGATCTTGCCAAAATCCAATAGAGCCGATAACTAGCTTCAAGCTAGACCTTAGCCTACCGCATGGCTCATGATCTAACAAGAAACCTTCTTGAACCAAGCTTGAATCTACCGCATGACACGAAGCATGGTAACAAGACTACTTGCATCGATCTAAATCCACCGCATGATACTAGACATGATACAAGGTTGCCGATACTCACGGAGGTCGACGGATCGATTGGCCCTCTCGAAGAACTCGACGACACGACAAGGACTCTAGGGTTTGGCGTAAGGCCGGTGTGTATTGAGGAATGATTGTTCTTGTTACATACATCCAGGGGTCGTATTTATACCCTATTGAGTACAACTGCGAATGGATTCATTGCCTAACTTATCTCTAAGTTTGATCACCTATCCATCCATTCGTCCCCCCCCCCCCCCGATCGAGCCACGTCACCGTCCAATCCCGCGAAATCAGCTCTACTGTTCCTTTGCCGAACCGGAGCAGATAGCCGACCGCGGATCCTTTTGCCGAATATCTCTGAAAATATCCTTCCTTCCACCAGACGGACTCTTTATCGAACCGGACCCACAAGTCAGACTCCTTGCCAAATTTCGGTGTTAACACATGCCCCTTCAATTGTGGGATAAAAGTAATTTTGTTCCACAATTGACTCCAGCCACGAATCGAATCTGTCAACACCTGTTCTTCGCAATCCGCCGGAATCCTCGTCCAGATCCAACCCTAGATCTCCTTGTTCCGAGCTCGGACCTCCAATGGCGACTCGGCACCAAGATACTCAGGTAAACTTCACCCCCGCAAACCTCGTTCGGCATTTAGGTTTTCAATTTCACCTGAGATTTCCTTTTCCGCTTTTCTTTCAGGAGCCTTCTACTGCTCTTTTGATTCCCACCGAGGCCAATTCGAGGTCTTATTATCTTGGTCCCATGGGGAACCCTGATCCCCGAGATTTCATAGCGAAATTTGAATCTCGCAGAATCCCTTTTAAAGCGGCTCGTCTCCACCGGCTCAATGGCAAGACGCTTTCAAGAACGGCCTTTACCTCCAATTGCGGGTTGGAGAACTTGGTATCATAGGATTCTTGCAGATAAGAGTGGATTGACCAACCTAGACACCCTCCGCATCGCCCAATGTTTGGAGTTATCAGTGGCTGAGACCCCTAAGAACGAAGACCTCCTGATAGCCGCCTGCCACTTCTGGTCAAATGGCGTCAACGCCTTCCTTTTTGGGCATGGCCCAATGTCTCCAACCTTGGCCGATGTATATATGATCACCGGCCTTGACATCACCGGGTCTGTCCAGCCCTGGAACTTCAAAAACTCTTCACGCCAGACAGGGGTAAAGCCAGGGAACGGCTACAAAAATTATATCTTGAAGCACATGAAAGATAATCCCCTTGGTGATGTTGAATACGAGCCTTTCGAATATGTGGCCGTGCGATTTGTTTTCCGTGGCAAAGCCAACGAGCCCACTTTGAACCATATCGCAATGGCGACTCATCCGGCGGTGGCAATCGCCTCCCTCCGGGGAAAATTCTTCTTGGGCGGCGTATATCATATGCTTCATCGGTCGTTACCCAAATGTATACCGACCAAAGGATAACATGCGTCAATGGCCCTTGGTGGTTTGTTCGGATGTGGCCGCAGCTCCACATGCATCGGATTGTCGGCGTCGATTTGAACTCCGGGTTCTTTCCTTTGTCCAATCACCCCGAAGGAGAGCCTCAAGCTACCGAGAGGATGCCGAACTACGGAGAAGCGGCTTCAATCGTTTCCATCCAAGCAAGACATCGGCCGGTTCTTCGAGTTGTTCTTCAAAGGTTTCCCTAATCCCCTCTCGGCTTCCTTATCCGGACAACGACACCTTGACCTTTCCCGTTGAATTTTCCTTTGAACCCGGCCATCAAGATAGGAGATTCTTAGAGATCTTCAACATTATCATCCGCCCATGCATACCGCCGGTGAGTTCAATGGAGGGCGGCGGAATGTTAGCACCTATGAGTATTACCGGCCCAATATAATGGCCCGGCAACCGGATGTGGACGGATGCCCCCAAGATTGTTCCCGCACGAATTCCTCAAACCCGGAGAGGAAATCAAAGAACCGATGCGAGGCGGCGGGGGTTTTTAATTATGTGTGCGGTCAACTGTCTACACATGTCCTTTTGTGCCCACGACTATAGCTCACCCCACCTTCAACTCCTGGTGGGAAGAATTTCATGACCATATCTTCAGTGAGCCTGTCCATGTGTTCTGTGCAGAGTTAACGCCTGATTTCCTTCCAACTTCAGAGGTAATACAATGAACCCTTGGATCGGACATGCCCTCTTTATTCATGATTCTGACTTTCACCCTCTTGTCCACAGAACACGGTGCCTGCTCCTCGAGCTAGGGATATTACTTATAATGCCAAAGGCCCACTTTCGGCACTGGGATTTAAATCCACAACTCTAGCTCAGCTAATGGCCAGGTATGCCTCATCAGATCCCAGCCTCTCTAGCCTTGCCACTGACAAGAGGCAAGGTCTATCTCTGGTTGCCCCTCCAGCTGCCAAGAGGAGGAGAACAATCAAGAAAGTGCTCACTGAGGTAGAATCCCTTACCCTCTTGACCACAAGATCACTCTGTTCTTGATGAATCATATCATTGTGCATTTTCAGACCAGAGCCCAGCAGCTTTCGGAGCCAGTACCTGCCAATGCCCCATCTACTGGTATGACCCTTTCTGTCTTTTCTTAAAGATGAGCACTGGCATTTACCCTTCCAATTTGACATTGCAGAAGAAACAATGGAAGAGCAGCTTGTAAATGTTCCAGTGGTCCAGCAAGCAAGTCAAAAAGTGTGTTGACGCAAAAAGTGTACTCAACGCCAATCACACAGCAAGCCGAACAAAGTTGGCTTCACACGTGCAGAGAGCAAATGACGTGCCAGTCAATTTTTCCTGAAAATTAACAAAAGATAAGGCAGTTAGATATCAAAGCTTGGAACTTGCCGGGTGGTACCAGACAGTTCCATATTTACGGCTAAAGAGCCAGATGGGATAACACATAGCTATGGGAAGCTATCTGTCAAAGAGCCACGACCATTCGGGAAACCGCAAAGGGAAAAAAGAACACTGCCGAATGGATGACGTAAGCGTGACAGCGATCGGTCTTTGTATAAACAAGGGTGCACGCGCAAAGATATGACCGATCCCCATGGAGATTAACATTAAATAAAGTAAAGCACGAACATGATCATGTATTAAACAAGCATGCATAGATCCAAAGCACTAGTCTACCGCATGTCTAGTTACTTTAAGATCCGTCGGGTACGGTATCAAACAAATCTATCCACCGCATGATACAACTTGCATGAAAAAACCGTACCACTTTCCACAAATAGATCTATCCACCGCATGATACAATCTAAATATGGAAAGCTAAAAGCACACATCATTTAAAACATAAATAACGTACGGGATCTACTCGTGAAGAAACATAACCGAATACGGCTAAACAGCCGATTCGGGGTCCATGAAGAAGGAGCAAACATTACCACGTGAATAAACCTATCGACTGATTTGGGAATCTAATCCACCGGATGACTAGCTCCAAACCAACCCAAAAACCTGCATCTACCGCATGATACCCGGTTCTTTCAAGATTTATGCGAACATAGTAAGCTTGAACCCGCAACACGTAACAACCTAGATCGATTCGGTTTCGGCCGTTGGAGAGCACAAGATCCACGTATTGAGATATGAAATCTACTCGAATAAGGATCATAAAAGATAAAGCCGATCCAAACCCATCTAGATTGGGCAAAGGTGTGTTACATGAATTAAAACATAAAGTAAAACTCAAAATAACACGGGGTAACTTAATGAATCTATTGGATCTTGCCAAAATCCAATAGAGCCGATAACTAGCTTCAAGCTAGACCTTAGCCTACCGCATGGCTCATGATCTAACAAGAAACCTTCTTGAACCAAGCTTGAATCTACCGCATGACACGAAGCATGGTAACAAGACTACTTGCATCGATCTAAATCCACCACATGATACTAGACATGATACAAGGTTGCCGATACTCACGGAGGTCGACGGATCGATTGGCCCTCTCGAAGAACTCGACGACACGACAAGGACTCTAGGGTTTGGCGTAAGGCCGGTGTGTATTGAGGAATGATTGTTCTTGTTACATACATCCAGGGGTCGTATTTATACCCTATTGAGTACAACTGCGAATGGATTCATTGCCTAACTTATCTCTAAGTTTGATCACCTATCCATCCATTCGTCCCCCCTGATCGAGCCACGTCACCGTCCAATCCCGCGAAATCAGCTCTACTGTTCCTTTGCCGAACCGGAGCAGATAGCCGACCGCGGATCCTTTTGCCGAATATCTCTGAAAATATCCTTCCTTCCACCAGACGGACTCTTTATCGAACCGGACCCACAAGTCAGACTCCTTGCCAAATTTCGGTGTTAACACATGCCCCTTCAATTGTGGGATAAAAGTAATTTTGTTCCACAATTGACTCCAGCCACGAATCGAATCTGTCAACACCTGTTCTTCGCAATCCGCCGGAATCCTCGTCCAGATCCAACCCTAGATCTCCTTGTTCCGAGCTCGGACCTCCAATGGCAGCTCAGCACCAAGATACTCAGGTAAACTTCACCCCCGCAAACCTCGTTCGGCATTTAGGTTTTCAATTTCACCTGAGATTTCCTTTTCCGCTTTTCTTTCAGGAGCCTTCTACTGCTCTTTTGATTCCCACCGAGGCCAATTCGAGGTCTTATTATCTTGGTCCCATGGGGAACCCTGATCCCCGAGATTTCATAGCAGCTGAATCTCAGAGAATCCCTTTTAAAGCGGCTCTGTCTCCACCGGCTCAATGGCAAGACGCTTTCAAGAACTGGCCTTTACCTCCAATTGCAGGTTGGAGAACTTGGTATCGGAGGATTCTTGCAGATAAGAGTGGATTGACCAACCTAGACACCCTCTGCATCGCCCAATGTTTGGAGTTATCAGTGGCTGAGACCCCTAAGAACGAAGACCTCCTGATAGCCGCCTGCCACTTCTGGTCAAATGGCGTCAACGCCTTCCTTTTTGGGCATGGCCCAATGTCTCCAACCTTGGCCGATGTATATATGATCACCGGCCTTGACATCACCGGGTCCGTCCCGGCCACGGAACTTCAAAAACTCTTCACGCCGGACGGGGGTAAAGCCGGGGAACGGCTACAAAAATTATATCTTGAAGCACATGAAAGATAATCCCCTTGGTGATGTTGAATACGAGCCTTTACGAATATGTGGTCGTGCAGATTTGTTTTTACGTGGCAAAGCCAACGAGCCCACTTTGAACCATATCGCAATGGCGACTCATCCGGCCGGTGGCAATCGCCTCCCTCACGGGAAAATTCTTCTTGGGCAGCGTATATCATATGCTTCATCGATCGTTACCCAAATGTATACCACCCAAAGGATAACATGCGTCAATGGCCCTTGGTGGTTTGTTCGGATGTGGCTGCGGCTCCACATGCATCGGATTGTCGGCGTCGATTTGAACTCCGGGTTCTTTCCTTTGTCCAATCACCCCGAAGGAGAGCCTCAAGCTACCGGAGGATGCCGAACTACGGAGAAGCGGCTTCAACTTGTTTCCATCCGGCAAGACATCGGCCGGTTCTTCGAGTTTTTCTTCAAAGGTTTCCCCAATCCCCTCGGCTTCCTTATCCGGACAACGACACCTTGACCTTTCTCGTTGAATTTTCCTTTGAACCCGGCCATCAAGATAGGAGATTCTTAGAGATCTTCAACATTATCATCCGCCCATGCATACCGCCGCCGAGTTCAATGGAGGGCGGCGGAATGTTAGCACCTATGAGTATTACCGCCCCAATATAATGGCCCGGCAAAACCGGATGTGGACGGATGCCCCCAAGATTGTTCTCGCACGAATTCCTCAAACCCGCAGAGGAAATCAAAGAACCGATGCGAGCGGCAGGGTTTTTAATTATGTGTGCAGTCCAACTGTCTACACATGTCCTTTTGTGCCCACGACTATAGCTCACCCCACCTTCAACTCCCCGGTGGCAAGAATTTCATGACCATATCTTCAGTGAGCCTGTCCATGTGTTCTGTGCGAGTTAACGCCTGATTTCCTTCCAACTTCAGAGGTAATACAATGAACCCTTGGATCGGACATGCCCTCTTTATTCATGATTCTGACTTTCACCCTCTTGTCCACAGAACACGGTGCCTGCTCCTCGAGCTAGGGATATTACTTATAATGCCAAAGGCCCACTTTCGGCACTGGGATTTAAATCCACAACTCTAGCTCAGCTAATGGCCAGGTATGCCTCATCAGATCCCAGCCTCTCTAGCCTTGCCGCTGACAAGAGGCAAGGTCTATCTCTGGTTGCCCCTCCAGCTGCCAAGAGGAGGAGAACAATCAAGAAAGTGCTCACTGAGGTAGAATCCCTTACCCTCTTGACCACAAGATCACTCTGTTCTTGATGAATCATATCATTGTGCATTTTCAGACCAGAGCCCAGCAGCTTTCGGAGCCAGTACCTGCCAATGCCCCATCTACTGGTATGACCCTTTCTGTCTTTTCTTAAAGATGAGCACTGGCATTTACCCTTCCAATTTGACATTGCAGAAGAAACAATGGAAGAGCAGCTTGTAAATGTCCCAGTGGTCCAGCAAGCGAGTCCACCCGGGGCTGAATTACCTATCCCAGTGGAGATCTCATCTTCATCACCTTCTGCAGAAGCAGCAAATTCTCCAGAGATGAATCTCCCAATTCAACCGGAGCCACCAAGTTCTCCAAGGGTGCCATCACCTGTTGGTCAAGCAGAGATAACCAACCTAACAGAGGTGGACCCGACTCCTCATCAGCCAGAAACTCACGAGCTGCTAGTGACCGCATCGGCACCTTCCAGCTTGGAAGTTTCGGCTCTGCCTGGAGCATCTCCCTCACCTGTGATTGCCCTCGGCAATGTTATTTCTCAGGATCAGGCCCCATCATCATCAAGCCTGCCATCAGAGAGCAATCCAGCTGCCGAGGTGATGAAAGGAGTATACCAGCCGCTGCCAGACGAAGTGTTGTCCAAGCTCAAAGAAATTGCCGCCTGGCTAGAAAGAGATGCTCAGGATCAGTTCAATGATCTCCATCACTTCGAAGAGATGTTTGAATCTATCAGTCAAGAACTTCCTGAAGACATCAGAGCTTCTCTATCATCCGTCTATGGCTTGGAAGCCCTTTATGCACCCGTAAGGCGCGCTTGGAGGAAATTGCGCTCCCGCCCGGCCATTGAAAAGAGGAAAACTGATGCTGAACATGCCATGAACGGGGCACAATCCCAAGCAGAGAGCCACAAGGATGCATTGGTTAACCTGCAGACTTCTTATGATCTAAAAATTGCCAGGAAAGCTGCTCTAGAAGCAGAACTGAGAAGCCTGTCAGCGGAGATAGAGGTTGATAAAGCGAAAATAGCCGAACTTCCTGGATTGATAACAAAGACCCAAGCGGAAGCAAAATCGGCTATCACCAAGATAGAGCAATGCAATGCAGAACTCACTGATTTATCCGGTACCCAAAAGGATTGCCAGGAGCTGCTGGACAATTCCCATCTGATAACATCCAGTGCTCGTAGTGTGATTGCAAAACTTCTGAATGCTTGAATGTCCTTATTGATGTATAACTGAATTGGTCGTTCTTGTAATATCTTCTTGCGATCTGTTTCCTTTCTTCTGCGCACTTTCAAATATGATGCTGAACAACCCATTCGGTAGTGAAACGCCAACTCCCGAACGACACTTTGATTTTCTATAGCCGAACCAATCAACTGCACGCGGCTCGGCCTAGAACTCCAAGCGACCCGTCGGCGGGCTGGCCAAGGAAACCTTTCCACCTTCCGATTTTCTTGGGATATGTGCCACGATCCACGCCCACGACTCGAAGCCACGATTCATCTGCCGCCGTGCCTATAAATGTTACCATAGGTGCCCCTAGCTCTCCATCAGGCCCTCTAGCTCTCGAATCTTTGCCAATCTTAGTCCTCTTGCAAACAGTACACATCCCAAACCACAATGGTGCGCCGCCTCAACCGCCGCCGCGCCTCCGACGAGGCCGAGGGGAGCAGCGCCAACGCGCGCCGGAGGCAACGATCGTCAATCCCTTTTCTTTGATTCGACTTCTGATTTTCTTCTTGCCTTGACGATCATCCCTTTTTCCTCAGATTGATCCAGTGGAATCCGTCTCCGGCGCCGGCCAATCAACCCCTTCCTGACGACTCCTCGGAGTCCGATGGACACTCCCCCGTGCCGTACGGGGAAGTTGATGCCCTCCGCTTCAAGGAGGAACTGGAGGCGTCCCGGCGTGAGCTGGAGGAGGTCTCCAAGAAGGCGGGCGTGGCCGAGCTAGAATGGGAGGACCAGCGCAAACAGCTGCTGGAGGCCATCGACGGTATGGCTCTGAGAATGATTCTTGATCCAGCCCGGCCTTTGATGCTAATCCTTTCTGTTTGCTCTTTGCAGCCCGCGATGCTGAGCTCAACCAGCTAAAGGCGCTGGTAGAGCAGTTGGCCGAGAAGGTGAATGCCCGCGGCGACACGCCGGCGGAGCGCCTTGCCGCGGTGGAGCGCCGCGTCGACGAGGTGGCCGTCCATGGCGTTCGTTTGGGCACCACCTTGGGCCTGGCTGCGATGGCGACGCATACGGACGTCGACTATTCCACCGGCCGCGTGGCTTCGGGCGGCGCGCGGAGGACATCGACGAGATCGAGCTCATCTGGAGCGCCTTGATGGCCACGGCGACGCCATTGCCGAAATTACCCATCCCCAATCCGTGTTGAATAGGCTTTTCGACTAGATTGTACTAGGGATATGTAAATATCGGCAATAGATGGAGAACTTTCGCATTCTGTGCTTGTCCTGCGATGACTTTCTCTGCATTTGCATTTGCGAATTCCTTTTTCTTTGAGCGCATTCGAGACTACCTTGAGCCGAACGTGCGAGAACAACTGCCCCTTGGGACAAAATCCACAACGGATCCCGATTCGGCAATCCATCGATACTGTTCAAGAGAAAAACCCTTCGTACTTGGGAGAAAAATCCTGCCGTTTGGTATTCCAGCGGTGTGCACTGACCGGTCATCACTCCCAACGCACCCCTTGGTCAATAAAATAGCCTGCCAGGGTGCCCTGCAAATCCACTCGCGCACTCATCCATCATTTCTCATCTCCTCCCTTGTCCTTAGAGAAGAAAACCCCGAAGTCATGGACAAGGGCAAGCAACCCCAGGAGAGCAGCTCATCAAAGAAGCGTACGATTCGGAAGTGAGTTCCTTCTTGATCTGCTCCTCGTTCTCCCACATGATCTTGCTCTTCATGTTTTCCTCTCGTCTTCTGCAGCCTTGATTTGCTTCCCGAAGAAGTCATCGGGACTGAAGATGTGCCTGAGTACATCTCCTCCGATTCCTCCATCGAAGCAGGGGATGCCACGCCTGAACAGAGGACCAACCATCAGCTGCGCCACCGCGTCCGGCACCCGGAGCACGGCCTCAGGGACATCACCGCCCGTTGCCAAGCCGAGCGCGAGCGTCGCATGGCTCTGGAAGCACTAGTAGGGGGTAAACGCTCTTGACTCCTTTATGCTTGCATCTGGATTTCTTGCCTCTAACCTTGATTCCCCTGCTCCAGATGTCTCTGACAGGTACAACAACCTGAAGACGGCCTGGGATAGCTTGGTAGAGGCCGCCAACCATGGTCATCCTCGTGCGTTCCAAGTTGCCGTCACGGTGGTCCTAGAACAACTGAAGAGGGAGCAGCAGCCGAAGAAGTAAAGAAAAGATTGAATCATACTTTCGCTTCTTTCTCCACGCCTTCTGCTTCCCACCTCCTTGGGGACCTGACCATCAGGGTTGTTAGATGTAAACCTGCGAGCAGCAGTTGTAATTGAAGTTTCGTGCTAAGGGCAATGCATCTGGACATTGGCCATCTCGCCTGTTCATGGATTTTTTGTTCTGAAGGCGGCCTCATTCTTGAGTGCCGGCTATCTCTGTGTCAGATGTGTGTAATCACCGATCGATCTCAATGCTAGGATAATATTTCTTCAGATATCTTCCATTTATTGCGGCGGAAAATTCTTCTCCTAGCAAAGTTTTCAATATATATGCATTACCAGGGACGCATCTGACCACACGAAAAGGTCCTTCCCGCTTAGGGGACCATTTGCCGAAATCGCCGTATTTAGTTCCAATCGGCAATAACGCTTTCCACACTAGATCGCCTTCTGCAAATTGCCTTACTTTTACCTTCTTATTATAGTACTTGGCAACCAGCAGTTTGTTTTTCTCGATGTTTTCCAGGGCCCTGAGACGGATCATATGCAAATCTTCCAGCTCGTCCATCATTAGGCCGCTGTAATCTTTGGAGCTTAAATCCTTCTGCAGCACTACTCTCCTTGAATCTGATTGCATCTCCCAAGGCAAAATTGTGTGATGCCCGTAAACCAACTCGTAAGGAGAAGTCTTTGTGGCTCCATGAGGGGCCATTCGGTAAGCCCACAGCGCCTCACTGAGTACCGAATGCCACTTTCTTGGCTTCTGATCGATCTTCTTCTGTATCAGCTTGATCATGATCTTATTAGAAGCCTCTGCTTGACCATTAGCTTGGGCATAATATGGAGAAGAATTAAATAATTTGATTCCCATGCTTTCGGCAAAAACTCTGAACTCCAATGACACGAATTGTGCCCCCTGATCAGTAGTAATCGTCTGAGGGATCCCAAATCGATAGATGATGTGTTCCTTGATGAATTCGATCATGTTTTCTGACGTCACCTTCTTTAGCGGGATCGCCTCAACCCACTTGGTGAAGTAATCTGTAGACAAAAGCACGAACTTATGCCCGTTGCTAGACGGCGGATTAATTTGGCCAATCAAGTCTATACCCCAGCCCCTGAATGGCCATGGCTTGATGATGGGATTCAATGCTGATGCAGGGACCCTTTGAATATTCCCAAACCTTTGGCAATCTTGACATCCCTTGTAATACTCAAAGCAGTCCTCCAATATCGTCGGCCAAAAGCATCCGGCTTGTCTAATAACCCATTTCATGCGGTAGGCCGATTGGTGCGCTCCACATATCCCGTCGTGCACCTTGCTCATCATGTTCTTGGCTTCTTCTGGACCCAAGCATCGTAGTAATACCCCGTCTAATGATTTATAGAACAGATTATCATCCAGAAGAACGAACTTAATTGCCTTGTACCTGAGTTTCCTAGAGACTTTTCGGGATGGATCTTTCAAGTAGTCAACGATTTCTTTCCTCCAATCATCTTCTGCAAGATCCGCCCCTAGTGCACACACTTCTGCAACAAACGCTTCTTGACTCTCCTTGTATCCGCAGGCGCTCCGAGCTAGCCTGTTTGCTTCCTCGTTATGCTCTCTAGGAATGTGCTGTAGGGTTACCAATGGGAAGCTTTTTAAGATTCCCCTGCACTCTTCGTAGTAACTCCTCAGCGCTTCGCTCGCACTCGTATTGGCCGTTCAGTTGCTTGATTACCAATTCTGAATCTCCATAGATCTCGACTGAAACGGCCCCAGCTTCTCTCAAATATTGAAGCCCTCGAAGTAGTGCCTCGTACTCAGCCTAGTTATTTGTGACAGTGGGTTGTATAGGAATGGCGAATTCAAACATCTCACCTCTGGGCGAAATTAGCAGGATTCCTACTCCCCCACCTTTGCCACACGATGACCCATCAAAAAATAAAGCCCAAGGGGTAATTTCAAGCAGATCAATTGACGGGTCACGATGCTCAGTTATAAAATCGGCAATGACCTGACCTTTGATGGCTTTTGCCGATTCGAACTTCAACTCGAACTCTGATAAAGCTAAAATCCACTTGCCAATCCGACCATTCAAAATTGGCATAGATAACATGTGTTTTATCACATCAAACTTGGAGTATACAGTGCATTCGACATTCAACAAGTAGTGCCGAAACTTTGTACACGAGTAGTACACACAAAGACACGGTTCTCTACGTAGAATACCCGGTTTCGGGATCAAGTAGTTTTCGGCTAAGATAGGCTACCACCCGCTCCTTTCCTTCGAATTCTTGAATAAGGGCCGATCCAATGGTTTGGGTATCGGCCGCCACGTACAACTTGAAAGGCTTGTCTAGCTGAGGAGGAACCAGCACCGGCGGCTCCTTCATGTACTGCTTGATCTCATCAAAAGCCTTTTGTTGTTCGTCACCCCATGTGAATTTTTGACCTTTCTTTAGCTTCAGCAATGGAGAGAATGGCAACACCTTCTGTGATAAATTTGAGATGAACCTTCTCACGAAGTTTATCTTGCCGAGCAGTGATTGCAATTCTTTGAGGTTGGTTGGAGGAACGACTTCATCAATGGCTTTCATGCTCTTCTTGCCAACTTCAATTCCCCCTTCGTGGACCGAAACCCCAAGAATTCTCCACTGATACCCCAAAAGCGCACTTGTTTGGATTCATCTTCAAACCGTGTTTCCGGTGCACTCCAAGGTCTTCTTCACGTCTTCCGGATGGGTGTCATGACTTAAGGACTTGATCACCACGTCATCAATGTAGATTTCCACGGTTTTGCCGATCAACCCATGAAAAATGTAATTCATGGCCCGTTGATAGGTTGCACCGGCATTTTTCAACCCAAACGTCATGACTATCCACTCGAATAGGCCTATATGACCAGGGGCATCTAAAGGCCGTCTTTGATATGTCTTCTATTGCCATGAAGATCCGATTGTATCTCGTGTTGCCATCCATGAAACTAATCACCTTGTGTCCAGCGGCGGCGTCAATCAACAAATCGGCAATAGGCATCGGGTATCCGTCCATGGGAGTAGCTCGTTCGGGTCCCCGAAGTCTATACAAACCCTCATTTTTCCATTCTTCTTATACGCGAGGGACGATGTTAGAAATCCACTCCGCATATCCGCATGGCCGAACGAAGTTTGCGTCAAGTAATCTTTCAATTTCCTTCTTCACATCGGCCAATACTTCATCCTTGTAGATTTTCCGGGGCGGTTGCTTATATGGTTTGAAACCAGGCTTGATTGGCAACCGATGCTCGACGATGGAACGATCCAATCCAGGCATTTCCGAGTAATCCCAGGCGAAGCAATCCTTATATTCTTTGAGAAGCTCAATTAAATTCCCCCTGAAGTTTGGCTGTAAATTTGCACTGATGAACGTCGGCCTCGGCTTATCACCGCTTCCAATGTCAACCTCTTCTAGTTTATCAGCCGACATGAATCCTCGCCCTAATTTGCCATCAGTGCCATCCACGGGGTTCTCCATTAAAAATTACTATAAGAGCCGATCGCTTGAATCGGCCGTTGGTCGCCGCCGACGGGTTCAACGGGACCTTCCCCCCGCTCTTTGCTCGAGAAGCAATCAATCCCCCGGTATTCCCGAAAGCTGGTTCCATGTTGGCCACGCTCACGGAATCATCTGCTTGGACGACCTCGATCTCGTCGTCCACCCACTGGATGAGCCGTTGATGCATGGTGGATGGGACGCAAGCGGTTAGCATGAATCCGGTCCCGCCCAAGCAAAGGGCCGTAGGCTCCTTTGCCCTCAATGACAAAGAAGGTGGTGAGCAGCGTCTTGGACCCGATCATCAAGTCCACGTGAGCACATCCTTTGGTGTCTGAAGGGTTCCCGGCGAAGTCATTCAAGATGATGCTTGTGGGCGTCAAATCGCTCGGGCCCATTCCAAGCTTCCTGAAGGTGGTGTACGGCATTACATTGACTGCCGCTCCGCCGTCGACGAACATCTTGGTCAATGGCTTGCCATTGATGTACCCTCTCAAGTACAGCGGCCTCATGTGACGGTTCTTGGCCGGCTTGTCGAAGATGGCCTGCTTGGCCGCACCCGGTTGTGCCATCATCTCCTCGGTCGCTCGTCATCAAAGGAAGCTTCCTCCCCGCATAACCTGGTTAGCGGGAGCCATGAACTCGTTCGGCAGGAAGTATACCATGCATGTAGGAGCCGAACGCTTCGATCCCTCAGGTTGGTCTTTGGGGCGCCACATCTGCCTCGTTTGGATCCCGGCCTGCTTCATCTCGCGGTTCCTCAAGCGCTGGACCCGCCTCTTCTGGCTTTTGCGTAGGCCGGGTGGGCACCACTGCCCCTTCTGCCAGACGTAGTCATCCTCGTCTTCTTCTTGATCAGCCCACCTGAGATCAGCCTCGGCGCTTCCCCGGGATGATCGATGACTTCAATTTTTTTGACGCCGATCCCCATTAGGGTGAATCCTTCCAAGTCTCTCATGGACGGATCGGCGATTGGCGCCTTCCTCGCTCGTATTCAACATACCCTCGTCGCCGCATTCGGGACGGCTTCTTCAATGTGGGCAGCTTTAGACCCTCATTCTAGCGAAGGCTCGAAGAAGGCGCATCCCCGGTGTGCACGCTCCTGCTCGCGCGTGTACTTCGTTCCCGGTCCCTTCGCGCGCCTCTTCCTCGCCTCCGCGCCGCTCCTCCTCGTGACGACGCTTCCGGTAGCTCTCTTTCTCTATTTGGCGCCGCCATTTGTTGAGGAGAATGCGCGTTGTCACCTTGGGCTTAGGCCTGGATGATTCCCCAACCTTGATGTGGCTCTTGAGAATGCGGGGGCGTCACCTTGTACTTGCTCCAGAGTCACCTGGCGTTCTGGGTCCACTGCTCCGCCTTGCTTGGACCTGGTTGAGGTCAGGACCTTGACCTTACCCTTCTCCTCGGCTGTTATTGCGTTGAGAGAAAAGTCGAGCATGTTCTGAGGAAAGGGGTGGCCATCCAGCTTCATCTTGTTATCGAACTTGAGGTGTCCCTCCTGGATGGCCTTCTGGATCCTCATCCTGAAGACCCTGCAATCGTTGATGGAGTGTGAATCTCTGTCATGGAAGCCACAGTAAAGTTTCGCTTTAACTCCATCGGGCCGAAGCATAGAATGCCCCTCAGGCAGCTTGATTCGGCCTTCTTTCACTAAGAGCTCAAACAACTTACCGGCCTTCGTGATGTCAAAGTCATAAGTCCCCTTGGTCCGCTTGACCCGGCCCGATTCATTGTCAGGGGCTCCTTACCCCACATGATCTCTGCTGCGGCTACCTCCAATTCATCCTCAGAATCCTCGAACAGATCAGCTTTGTCCAGGAACTGGTTGTAGATGTCAGCGACGTCGTGCTGCTTGCCAAATTTAGGGTCCTTCTTGAGACCATATGCCTGATTGCTCATTAGAGATAACTTCTGTGATAGCTGGCCCAGGTTCTCAAACTCTATCCCAAATAACTTCTCGCGCACGGCCGGCAACATCCCGGCGACGGCCATATCAGCCAGCTGATCGTCTGGCAGGTTCAGCGAGAAGCACATGCCTTTGACTTCCCTGAATCTTCTAAGAAACTCCAGCGGCGTTTCGCTGTGCCTTTGCTTCAGGGTGGCGAGATCAATTAGCTTCTTCTCAGAGCTGCCGCTGAAATAATGAGCGTGGAATTTACGCTCCAAATCCTTCCATCTGGCCACTGATTCAGGAGGCAGGGACGAGAACCACTGAAAAGCTGGACCTGTCAGTGAGGCGGGGAAGTAGCGAACCCTGAACGTCTCCTCGGCCGAGCATTCCCCAAGCTGCATGAGGTAACGGGCGATGTGCTCGACCGTGCTTGTCTCGTCCTGCCCCGAGAACTTTGTGAATTCCGTTGGCGGTTTCACCCTTGGCGGCAAGAGCACGTTATAGTACCACTCTGGGAACGGCGGCCTATAGGCGGGACCCTGCATCTTTGGCTTGAGGCCGAACTGATTCTGCATCAATTCGGCCATCTTGCGCGCTAGGGCGTCATCTTCTTGCGCGCCCGCAGCCGGCACGTACCCCGGGTGCGGGAAGGCGTCGAACGCTCCGTAGTTTCCCACTTCATGATAACCACCGCCGTACAAGTTCTTCTCGGGAGCCGGTTGGTCGACGCGAGCAATTCTCGGCCGGGATCAAGTGGGGCCCCGCACGAGCCGAACGCTAGGTCTCCGTACGTAGGATGGTACGGATTCGGCCGCGTTGCACGGCCGACTCGTCTTGCTCCGTGGTGGTGGCGGAATTGGGCGACCTCCCCGAAGCTTGCAACGGGGGCTGAACCGGCGCCCCCCGGCGCCTTGCGGAGGAGGTTGGAATGCTTGGCTTCCGGAGCTCTGAGGAGGAGGGCTGCCGTGGGCCGGCTCCGTAGCGGCGGCTGCGAGCTTGATTCACCCAGCTCCACGGTTTTCCCCTGGCCGGGTGCCTTGCCGAACGCTTGCTCCATGCCCGGGCCAAAGATGGCCACCATCATCTGTTGAAGCGACCCGAGGAAAGCCTTGTTGTGCTTGGTGAGCATGTAATCTGGCCGACTCTTGGAATACCCGCGCGCATTCCTCCTTTTCTCGCCGGGACGTAGCATCGATTTCCCCCCGGCGAAGTACTGCGGGCATCTCGTTCTTCGGATACGGGACGGCGCTTCTATTCTTTTTGAAAGACACGCAGACATTTCTGCTTGAACCCTGTCTACGACGTCTTGGAGTTGTTGCCGCCGTTCGGAGAAAGGTCTTCAATATTGACATCCATGAGATCCGAGATTTCGGGCATCTTGAATCTATTCGGCCGTGTCCCACCGGCGTGCCCAAAAAGTGTGTTGACGCAAAAAGTGTACTCAACGCCAATCACACAGCAAGCCGAACAAAGTTGGCTTCACACGTGCAGAGAGCAAATGACGTGCCAGTCAATTTTTCCTGAAAATTAACAAAAGATAAGGCGATTAGATATCAAAGCTTGGAACTTGCCGGGTGGTACCGAAGGTTCCATATTTACGGCTAAAGAGCCAGATGGGATAACACATAGCTATGGGAAGCTATCTGTCAAAGAGCCACGACCATTCGGGAAACCGCAAAGGGAAAAAAGAACAACTGCCGAATGGATGACGTAAGCGTGACAGCGATCGGTCTTTGTATAAACAAGGGTGCACGCGCAAAGATATGACCGATCCCCATGGAGATTAACATTAAATAAAGTAAAGCACGAACATGATCATGTATTAAACAAGCATGCATAGATCCAAAGCACTAGTCTACCGCATGTCTAGTTACTTTAAGATCCGTCGGGTACGGTATCAAACAAATCTATCCACCGCATGATACAACTTGCATGAAAAAACCGTACCACTTTCCACAAATAGATCTATCCACCGCATGATACAATCTAAATATGGAAAGCTAAAAGCACACATCATTTAAAACATAAATAACGTACGGGATCTACTCGTGAAGAAACATAACCGAATACGGCTAAACAGCCGATTCGGGGTCCATGAAGAAGGAGCAAACATTACCACGTGAATAAACCTATCAGACTGATTTGGGAATCTAATCCACCGGATGACTAGCTCCAAAGCAACCCAAAAACCTGCATCTACCGCATGATACCCGGTTCTTTCAAGATTTATACGAACATAGTAAGCTTGAACCCGCAACACGTAACAACCTAGATCGATTCGGTTTCGGCCATTGGAGAGCACAAGATCCACGTATTGAGATATGAAATCTACTCGAATAAGGATCATAAAAGATAAAGCCGATCCAAACCCATCTAGATTGGGCAAAGGTGTGTTACATGAATTAAAACATAAAGTAAAACTCAAAATAACACGGGGTAACTTAATGAATCTATTGGATCTTGCCAAAATCCAATAGAGCCGATAACTAGCTTCAAGCTAGACCTTAGCCTACCGCATGGCTCATGATCTAACAAGAAACCTTCTTGAACCAAGCTTGAATCTACCGCATGACACAAAGCATGGTAACAAGACTACTTGCATCAGATCTAAATCCACCGCATGATACTAGACATGATACAAGGTTGCCGATACTCACGGAGGTCGACGGATCGATTGGCCCTCTCGAAGAACTCGACGACACGACAAGGACTCTAGGGTTTGGCGTAAGGTCGGTGTGTATTGAGGAATGATTGTTCTTGTTACATACATCCAGGGGTCGTATTTATACCCTATTGAGTACAACTGCGAATGGATTCATTGCCTAACTTATCTCTAAGTTTGATCACCTATCCATCCATTCGTCCCCCCTGATCGAGCCACGTCACCGTCCAATCCCGCGAAATCAGCTCTACTGTTCCTTTGCCGAACCGGAGCAGATAGCCGACCGCGGATCCTTTTGCCGAATATCTCTGAAAATATCCTTCCTTCCACCAGACGGACTCTTTATCGAACCGGACCCACAAGTCAGACTCCTTGCCAAATTTCGGTGTTAACAAGAGGTCTCTTTTCTTGGGCACATCATCACTGACGGAGGGATTGTTGTGGATCCAAGTAAGGTTTAGGATGTGTCAAATTGGAATACACTTAAGAATGTACCGGAGATCAGAAGTTTTCTTGGTTTGGCAAGTTATTACAGTCGGTTCATTGAGGGGTTCTCGAAGATTGTGAAACCTCTCACGTCTTTGTTGGAAAAAGAAACAGAGTTCAAGTGGGATGACAAGTGCCAAGCTTCTTTTGAGGAGTTGAAGAAGAAGCTGACTACCACCCCAGTACTGATAATGCCAGATATACACAAAGGGTTAAAGACTCTTAAACTCTAAAACTCTCTCAAAAACTAAACTCTCTCGAAGACTAAACCGAACCAATCTAAACTTCAAGCTCAAAAACTAAAGGCTAGCTAGCTAGCTCTCCCCCACGCTAAAATCATGCGACATCCTCGTCGTATCTTACAAAAATCCAAAGGGGGAAAACTAAACCTAGTGGTACTTCCTGCAACTATTGCACCACTTGCCCTTCATGTTCCCAACCATGCCAAAAAGTTTGCGCACGTTGCGATTTAGGAACTTGTAGTCGTCTTCGACCACGCGCTCCAAATCCTCCATGCGTTGCCTCATCGCGTGGCCTGGAAACATTCGTCGACCGATGCGTAGAGCTCCGAGATGGAGTGATGGCAAGCTGCACAACACATCAGATGCATCCCGAAAGGGTTGTCATCGCAAGGGTCTCCACCGTCGTCGCCGCCGTTGTCGCCATCATTGTTGTTGCCGCCGCCGTCATCGTTGCCGCCACCGTTGGGGCCTTCGGGAGTCTTCTCCTTGGGCACCTCTTCCCAAATGTACAAATCGTTATCCTCTTCCGGCGGCCCCCCACAAGCTCGGGCTATGATCGTCGGAGTAGTCGCTATCCCCATAGTCTTTAGGATCAGGCGACACCTCCTTGTAGTCCTTCCGCTTCATGCCACAAATGCACGCCGACCTTCGAACGGGAGTAGGGACCTTCTCCTCTTTGACAGGGTTGCGAGATGCGATAGCTCCGGTCGGGACACGCCCTCCGCAACGGATGTGGGCGGTCCTCTTTATCTCGATGGTTAGCTTGAGCCCGCATCGCTTCGCCTCCTTCATCGATGGCTCCTTGGTGCCTTGCTTCAACTCTATGCTCCTTGGGGACACCATGGCTGCTACATGGGTGCAAAAGAATGCTAGATGGGTGAGGATCAGGAGCGTCCCAGTGGTCGATGGATGACCGCTCCTCAGTGATGAGTGATTGACAACGGGTGTTGGACTGACTCTTGGCTCAGTGCGTAGGTGTAGGCTGCGGCCTAGTTCGTGTTGTTGCAGGTGAAGAACGGGCGCGAAAGGTCTTCAGCCTTGAGGGGCCTCCGGGAGATGGAGAGACAAGTAGGCTCGGTTCAAGGGACCCCGTGGACAGTGGGACTAGGTGCGGGCCACATGGTGGCGAGACGAGCAAGACGAATTCGTGGACGATCGAGCCGGTGCGCGGTGGCGGTCGAGTCAAGAAGCTTGGCGGGAGGCCGGGCCGAGCACGCGGGGTTTGGTGGTTTGCCCACAAAACCATCAAAGGACGGTTTCTTGGTTTGGGCCACAAAACCAGGCCCGAAGGCCCAACACGACGGAGACGGAGCCGGGCGTGTCGGGAAGCTTCGAAGTGGAGGACACGCGGCGGGATCGCATGGCTTGCGTCGGGAGGACGCGGGGTGCGGCAAAGGCGTGGCCGTCCGATGGCAAGACCCACAAACATTACATAAATGCCCTTGCATGGGTTGTATCGCCAGTTGTTGAGTTAGGGGTAGTCGAGTCATTTACCACACCGGCGGGACCCGATATATAAGTCATAAGTGTGGGTGGATGGCTCTCTCTCTCCACGACTTAGGGTTTCATTTCCCCCCTCCCTTTTCTCATTTTCCTTAGACATTTTCTTCTCCATTTTCGTCTAGGCTAGCATGAGAGCTTCATGAGAGATTTGTTGAGAAGGATGGATGTTAGGGCGGCATGCTAGACCTTGTGAATCTTTCTTGGTTTGTATAGAAGATTCGGCGTTGTGGTTCCGGTGATGATTTTCGGAGTCATTTTTGTGCATTTTCGTGCTCGTCTTGATTCTCGTTTTCTAGACGGTTTTGGCTTGGATTTGTTTGGGGGATTCATCCTTGAGTGCCTTGTGCCTCTTTTCCCAGTGATTTCTTACCCCCAAACTCCTCAAATCATCCTAGATTCGTGATTCTTTGGATGAACTCGTGAGTAGGACTTGAGCTCGTGTGAACCGCGATTCCCGGTGATTTGGTAGGTTTGGAGACAAGATTTTTGGGGTATAATCTCACCTAGGGGTGCTTAACATGTGCCCCAAATCTTGTCTCAAGAACTTGAACCGTTTGGGATTTCCGGTGATGAGTTGGTGGAGTTGACTTCGCGAGCTCGGGTTTTTCTGTTCTGTTTGAACTGGCAGACAGTCCGCCCCCTCTCCGCGGACCGTCCGTGAGGTGCCTGTTCAGCCCAGTTCTTCTCGTGTTCCTCGTGTTCAAGCTCGCCTTCATTTTTGATCCGGTTTGGCTTTAGGTTTTTGTTGCAGTCGGTTTGCGGACGGTCCAAGCTTCTGTAGCGGACGGTCCGGATCCGGTGCGGACAGTCCGCCTGGTCCTTGCGGACAGTCCGTTTTTCCCAGTTCGTCTCTGGTGGTTCTGGTGGCATTTACGGACTGTCCGCAACACTGGCCGGGTCCGTCCGCGTGGCCCTTGCGGGAGCGTCCGTGGCACCTCGGACGGACGTCCGCGTGGTCAGTGTGGACAGTCTGCCCCTCTTGGCCGGACAGTCCGCCAGTGCCTGGCAGCTTTGCTCCTTGGTTCGATTCCTCCCTCCTTTCTTTCGTGCTTCCGCGTGTGCTTCAAGGAATCGTTCCTAAGACTTGAGGTTGATCCATAACCTCGTTGTCTTGGCGATTGGTGTGTGATTCGATTCATCACTCGTGTGTGACTGGGATTTGTCTAGGGTATAGGCCGGGTTCTTTGAGAAGAATTTTTACCGGCTCCTATTCACTCCCCTCCCCCCTCTAGTCGCCATCCGATCCTTCAATTGGTATCAGAGCTTGGTGCCGTATTCATAGTGACTTTGACAAGTCTTGAATCCTAATATGGCGTACGTTGAGCGGGGCGGTCCGCCGCACTTCGATGGGAAGGGTTACCACAAGTGGGCGGCCCGAATGATGATCTTTCTTCATGGCAAGTTGTTGGATTTCATTGTGCTTGACAAGACCTATGCTATTCCGGCGGATATCCACACTCTTATGGTGACCGATGCCGGTTCTAAGGCCAAGTATGAGGCAAATGCAAAAGCCGTTGATCAATTGGTTCGAAGCTTGTGTGATCCTGAGTTTGAGCGTGTTCGCCATTTGAATCTTGCCTAGCGAATTTGGGAGAAGTTGTTGGTTGCTCACGTGGTGATAACCATGTGAAGGCACGCCTCTTTGTCTCTTACCGGATGCAATATGAGAACTTTACTCAGCTTCCCAGTGAGGACATTGATGCGATGTTTCAGAGGTTCACCGCCATCGTGAACAACATGAAGGACAATGTTGAGGATTTCCCTTACACCGAGCATGATCAAGCTTTGAAGCTTTTACATATTTTGGACCAAAATGTTTGGGGTGCTAAGGTTGAGGCCATCAAGGAGTCCGGGCAATACTTGACCATTGAGTTGGATGATCTCTTTTCTAAGCTCAAGTCGTCTGAGGTTGACAGGAAGTTGCAATCCAGGCATGAGGGCTCGACTGATCATAGTCTTGCTCTTGTGGGTGGATCAAAGGGCAAAGCCAACACTAACCCTTCCTGTCGACAGTTTTCCTTGTCTTCTCTCATGTCTATTCCAGATGATGAGTTCGATGTGCTGAGCGAGGAGGAACTGGCCTTGCTCTCAAGGAGGTTTGATCGACTACATGACAACTGGAGGAATGCAAGGCGGAGCTCGGGGACATGCTACAAGTGTGGCAAGCGTGGACACTTCATCGCCGAGTGCCCGGAAGCGAAGGAGAACAAGTACAAGATGAGCGAGTACAAGGCGCACCCGAGGCGTGAAGACAAGTACTCCTCCAAGGGCAGGCACTACAGCAAGTCCAAGAGCAAGGACAAGGACAAGGACAAGCGGCGATCGAGCAAGGGCGGCCACAAGAAGGACAAGGCAAGAGCCATGGTGGCCGGTGTAAGCGACGTCGACACAAGCTCAAGCGATGCGCATTCAAGCTCAAGCAGTGAGGATGAAGATGCCGAGAGGCGCAAGGGCAAGAAGAATGCAGGCCGGAACCTCAGTGGTTTGAGCTGTGTGGCACTTGGAGGCTTTTGTGGCATGGCCCGTAGCTCAAGCAGCAAGAAGGGCGAGAAGGAAGACACCGACTCCGACTCAGAGGATTAGGTAAACCGTGACCCCGACGCTTTGCTTGCTGAGATCACTAGGTTGAATGGCTTGATTGACAACTGTGATAGTGTGTTGAGGGATGCCAAGAAGATGAGAAAAGATCTTAGGGCTCAACTTGAGAATGCTAGTGAGAAAGTAGGAGAGTTAGAGTCTAAATTTCTTGAATTGAAACTTGAGAATGACTCTTTGAAACTTACTCCTACCATTTCTGATGATGTTGAATGTCCTGAATGTGATGCATGGTTGAATGAGATCAAATTACTTAATGAGAAGAATGCTTCCACTTTGGCTAAACTAGATGCTCTTAGGACTGAGTATGATGAGCTTAAGGCTAGACCCACTTTGCTTGGTGCTTGTAAATCATGTCCTACTATGCATGCTAAGCTTGTTGATGCTCGTTCTACCATTAGCACTTTGAAAGCTTCTTTGAAATATCCTGTTGTCAATGCATGCACTAGTTGTGATGAAGTTACTTTGCGCAATATTGAACTTACTTCCCATTTGGATGTCATCTATGAGGAAAATGATTATTTGAGGAAGGTGTTGGGTTGGTTGTCTGGACAGGAACCTCAATTGAAAATCATGATTGAGGAGTTCAAGAGAGCAGATGGTCGTGGTTTGGGTTTTGAGAAGTTGGGTGAGAAAGTGGGAGAAAACAGTGGGGAGAGTATGTATGGGAAGTGTGTTGAGTCCAACCCCGAGTTTGAGGTGATCGGAGATATCCAAGTCCCACTTCCAAAAGCACCCAAGAACTCTTTCACACCAAAGCCCAACCACCTTTGCAACAAGATTGACACAACCCAAGATCCACCCAAGTTCCCACCTAAAGCAAATGACTTCCAGAAACCGGTGAAGTTTGTGAGTGAGAAGGGTGTGAAGCCTAGAGAGAAGCCAGAGTCAAAACCAAAACCCATCTCCTTCAGGTGTGAGTATTGTGGCAAGGAGATGCATCTAGCAGAGTTTTGCTACAAGAGGAAGAGGGATGAGAGGCTTGCTAGGGAGCAAGCAAACCAGGACAGGTATCGCCAGTCTCATGGTATTCCTGAGTCTAGAGTGCCACTTCCACGGGGTGTGGGAAGTGTGAGGAATGTTGGTAGAGTTGGAGCTCAGGGTGGTAGGTTCCCACAGAGAGGTGGTGGTGAGAGGTTTGATAGGAGAGATGATGGTGTGTGTGCTGGTGAGAGGTTTGGTCGGGCTCGTGGTGGTTTTGCTGGACGTCCCCCTACTCATCCTCAATACGGGTCCAGGGGAGATGATCACAGCTTTGGGTTCCAGAGGAACTACGGACCACGTTTTTCCCCTCGTGGTGCTCGTACTCCTTCCATGGGACATGGGAAATTTTGTGGAAAGGGAATGATATTTGCTAACCCCTCTTTTGAGCAGATGGCTCGACACTGCTTCAACTTTCTGTGTGCTAACCCCAGTGTCGAGTCGTTGGCTCATTCTCGTTCTTGTTTCTGACTGCAGGTAGGAGGCTTGGAGAACATTTGGTTGATCGACTCCGAATGTTCCCGACACATGACCGGAGACAAAAAGTGGTTCTCCAGCCTCACCCTAGTGAAGGAAAAGATGTACATCACATTTGGGGACAACGGACGAGGAAGGGTGATTTCTGAGGGTGTAGTGCATGTGAGTGACAAGGTAACGTTGAAGAGGGTTGCTCTTGTGAAGTCTTTGGGCTTCAATTTGCTTTCGGTTTCTCAGTTGCTTGATGAGGGCTTTGAGGTGCGTTTCAAGTCTGGTGAGTCTCGTTTGCTGGATTCTCGAGGTGATGTTGTATGTATGATCATCCCCGAGGGTCAGATTTTCAGGGCTGATTTCTCTCGTTCTTTGGGTCCTTCTCGTTGTTTGACGGCCGGTCCTTCTTGTGATTTGTGGAAATGGCATAGGCAGTTAGGTCACTTGAGCTTTGATTTGGTTTCCCGCTAGAGTGGTCTTGACCTTGTCCGAGGATTGACTAAGTTGAAGTTTGAGAAGGATTTGGTCTGTGCTCCGTGTAGGCATGGCAAGATGGTAGCCACTCCCCATCCACCCCTGACCGATGTCATGACCGAGCGTCCGACAGAGCTGTTGCATATGGACCTTGTTGGGCCAGCTCAAGTTCGCTCGGTGGGTGGAAAGTGGTATGTCCTTGTTGTGGTGGACGATTACTCTCTCTATGCCTGGGTGTTTTTCTTGGAGGACAAAAGTGAGACATTTGGTTTTGTTCGAGATCTGATCGTGAGGTTGAGGAACAAGAGGCATGGGAATGCCATTCGAGCTATCCGCAGTGATAATGGCTTAGAGTTCAAGAACTCTCGTTTTGATGCCTTCTGTCGTGATCTAGGTCTTGAACATCAGTATTCGACCCCTTTTGTGCCCCCTCAAAATGGAGTCATGGAAAGAAAAAATCGGACTCTTTCTGAGATGGCTAGGACGATGCTCGATGAGCACAGGACTCCTAGGAGGTATTGGGCTGAGGCGGTCAATATGGCCTGTCATGTCTCCAACAGGATTTTATTGCGAGCTTTCAAGAGGAAGACCTGTTATGAGCTTATGCATGGTCGGGCACCCAAGGTGAGTCATTTCCGAGTCTTTGGCTGCAAGTGCTTTATTCATAAGAAGGGAAAACTCAACAAGTTTGAGGCTAGGTCTAGTGATGGGATTTTCTTTAGATATGCTAACCATTCTAGAGCCTATAGAGTGCTTAATCTTGAGACTAAAAAATCATGGAGACTTGTGAGGACCATGTGTGGTTCGAGGACCGGTGGATGGTCGCTTCCTTGTGTGATGAGTGATTGACAACGTTGTGTGGACTGATTCTTGGCTAAGTATTGCAGGTGCAGGTTGCGGCTTGACTGGTGTTGGTGCAGGTGAAGAACAAGCGTGAAAGGTCGTCGCCGGTGAGGCCTTCAGGTGTGGAGAAGACAAGTAGGCTTCATCTGAGGGACCCAGTGGCCAGCGGGATCAAGTGCGGGCCGCATGGTGGCATGAACAGCAAGATGAAGTCATGGACGGTTTCTTGGTTGAGCCTGAAAACCAAGGTCGAGCCAGGACATCGTGGGAGCTGAGTCATGAGTGGAGATTGGCAGAGGCTACACCGAGTTCGCGGGGTTTCATGTGGTTCACCAGAAAACCACTGGGTTCCTTGGTTGATCCACAAAGCCAAACCGAAGAACCGAAGACGGTCTTTGCGGCGGTGCCGCGGTCTAACCGGTGGATACGGTCGGCCGGGAGGAGCACCGTCGACCGGTGTTCGACGACGCGATCCGAATCAATCTTCGAAGCGGAGGACACGCGTCGGGATCGCAAGGCTTGCGTCGAGGCTACGCAGGGTGCGGTCGTCGGGCATCCGTCCGATGATGAAGACATGAAAACTTCCAAAACCGCCCTTGATGGGCTTGTATCCTTAGTTATTAGGAAAGGGTATATTAGACTTTCGGTTGCCTCCATATAACCCAAGAGGTGAGAGGATGGCAGCCAAGCCTTATTGAGAGCTTGAGAGCTTCATGGTGAGATCTTGTTGAGAGGGTCGGATGATCGGGCGGCAAGCTAGACCTTGTAAGAACCCTTGTTGCATGTATAGATGATTCAGCGTGGTTCCTCAAGGTTTGGATGTGTTGTTCCCGGTTGTTCTTGGTGGTGATTTTCGGAGTCCTCTTTCGGTGATTTCTTTGGGTTGTTTTCGAGACCTTTCTCTTGGGGATTTGATGGGGAAATTTGTGGGAACCCTTCGTGGTTCTTTGGGCTGTGATTCCCCTCCCAAATCTGTGAGTAAAGGGGCTCGATTTTGGGGTTTTTCGAGTTCTAGGGTTAGAGGTGCTTTTGGCTGGATTTCTTCGATTCCTCCTTTTTGGACGAGTTTTGGTGGGATTAAACATGGCTATGGACTCCTCATGAGGTGTTCCTAATATCCCCAAAGTCTTGTTCAAGTCCGTGGAGCGATTCGGGAGATCGAGGTTTGGATTTGGGGGAGTTGACCCACAGGTGCTGTTCATCTCGAGCTGCCCAGGCTACACCGGTCTGACTGGTGCTCTTGACCGGTCTGACCGGTGCAACCCTCGGTGGGTTTTTGCTCGGGTGAACATCTGGGTGTGTTTTCTGTTGTCCTGTGTTGCGTTTGTTTCGAGTTTGGGTCAGTTTGGAGGTCGGTTGGCCTGTTTGGTGCTTTGGGGGCTTTCAGGCATAGACCGGTCTGACCGGTGTGTCGCACCGGCCTGACCGGTGTGAAGCCACTTAGTGGAAGTCGCCAAGTTTCACCACAGGGACCGGTCTGACCGGTGGTGCTCACCGATCTAACCGGTGTTGGTCAGTGGACTCGAGGTTTGGTGTTCCGCTGCGTTCTCGGTTCGGAAGGTTGTGTGTTGGTTCCTAGGTCCAGTGGCACTCCAGTGGCTACGTGGGCTTGGCCAACTTGCGTAGTGAGTCGGAGACGTGTGTTGGAAGCCGTCTTCATCTTGTTGGAGTTTCCATCTCCTTCGAGAAGAATTTTTATCGGCTCCCATTAACTCCCCCCTCTCCGGTTCGCCGTATCGGTCCTTCAAGTGGTATAAGAGCCGATTCGGGTCTTTATTGACTCTAACCATTCTAAGATCCAAGGATGGTGTACCAGGAACGGGGTTCGGGTCCTCCACACTTCGATGGAAAGAACTACCAGATGTGGAGTAAGCGGATGGGTGCGTTCCTCCGCGGAAAGGGTCAGATCCTTTGGCATGTCACGGTGGACACAGGCTATGTCCAGCCGATGGACTTCCTCACTCCAGGGTCGAGGGACAGCTTCGACGCCAACAATAAGGCGGTCGACTACTTGTTTCGTGCTTTGTGTCAGCCTGAGTTCGATCGGGTGCACACAGAGCACTTGGCTTGTAGAATTTGGACGGTGCTGAAGGAGGCTCATGTTGGGAATGCCCAGGTTCAGGCACGGATGTATGCGACCTATCGGAGAGAGTACGAGAACTTCACTCGTCTCCTCGGTGAGTCCATCGATGCCTTGTTTCAGAGGTTCACGGTGGTTGTGAACAACATGAGGGCCAATGTGGACGTGCTCCCGTACGATGATCATGATCAAGCGGTCAAGCTCTTACACTCTTTGGATCGTACGATTTGGGGCGGAAAGTTCGAGGCCATTGTGGAGTCAGAGAAGTATGACACTCTGACGGTGAACGAGCTGTTCTCGAAGCTCAAGTCGGCTGAGGTGGATAGGGGCATGACTGCCAAGCTCGAGGGTCCGACTGACTCCCATAGTCTTGCCCTCGTTGGTGGTTCGAAAGGAAAGGCTAACACTAACCCATCCACTAGGATGTTCTCTTTGTCCTCTTTGATGTCTATGCCAGATGAGGACTTCGATGTGCTTAGAGAGGACGAGCTGGCGCTGCAGACGAGGAGGTTCGAGAGGCTGCACGAGAACTGGGTGAACATGAGGAGGACCACGAGGACATGCTTCCAGTGCGGAAAGCCGGGACACTTCATCGTCGACTGCCCGGAGAAGGTCGAGAACAAGGACGGCTACAAGCACAAGTCGAGGACGGATGGCAAGTACCGGTCGAGGCGCGACCACAAAAGCAAGCACAAGAACAAGTACAAGGACGAGCGACGATCGAGGAAGAAGGAGAGCCGAGGCAAGGACCGAGCGATGGTGGGAGCGAGCGACGTCGACTCCCGTTTTGCGTACTCCACCTCGAGCTCAGCAGTGAAGACGAAGGCGATCGTCGCAAGAGCAGGAAGTCGTCCAAGAACTTGAGCGGGCTGAGCTGCTTCGCGAGAGACGGCTTCTACACCATGGCGTTGAGCTCCGGCAGCAATAAGAGCACACAGAGCGACTCGGACTCTGGTTCCGACGACGAGGTGCGTGATGAACTTCCCTTCTTGCGCCAGGAGAATGAGAGGCTTGGCTCGTTGCTTGATAACCGTGATGACATGCTTAGAGAGGCCAAGAAAATGAGGAAAGAGCTTAGGGCTTCACTCGAGGATGCTAGGACTAGAGTGGCTGCGCTAGAGACACAGGTGCTTGATAGCAAGCTTGAGATTGATTCCCTTAAGGCTAGCCCTGTTGTTTCGGATGAGGTTGATTGTGCTGATTGCTCCATCTTTCTTGCTGATCTTGCTCTGTTTAAGGAGAAGCATGCCTCCAAGTGTGAGGAACTAGATGTGCTTAGGGTTGAAGTGGCTGAGCTTAAGTCTAGACCTGCTTTGCTAGGTGCTTGCCCTTCTTGCCCTATTTTGCATGCTAAGATTGATGAGATGCATGCTTACATTAGTTCACTTGAGGCTAAGCTGAAAGAACCCATGCCTACATCATGCTCTATCTGTGAAATGCATGCTTTGAAAAATTTGGAACTTGCACATTATGTTGATCGTTTACAGGATGAGAATTGAGCTGAGAAAGTTGATGAGTTGGTTGTCTGGTCATGAGCCTCAGTTGAGGATGATGATCGAGGCATTTAAGAGGCAGGATGGTGAGGGACTTGTCGGTGCGGAATATGGTCCCGACACTAACCAGTAGATAGCGCCTAGGTCTATCCCTCAATGGTCGATGCCAAGCAACAAATGACACAAGATTTTATCCTGGTTCCGGCCGAGGGGGCCGTACGTCCAGCAGGGGCGTGCTCGTGGCACTATATTGCTCGGCACCGGGGGTGCTTGTAGTGGGGCAAGTACAAGCAAGGCGGGAGAGGAAGTGTGGCTTCCAAGTCCCTGGTGGAGTGGCTGAAGATGTTGTGGGAGAATAAGAGAGTGAGTACACGGTGTGTTGTGTTGAACTGAATTCGTTCCTCTCCCCCGCGGCTGGGGGCTCGCCTCCCCTTTTATAGGCCAAGGGGGCGGCGGGTTACATGCACGCCGCGCTATCCAGCTACGTGGGGGTGCACGTCGTGCTACGCTGTAGAGTGGGCGGCCGTCCGGACGATCTTCGCTGCGATCCGGCCATGATGGCCTACCCCGTACCCGAACAGTGGCGGTTCGAGGGTAGGAGGGCGGCAGATGGCGGTGGCGTCCTCTGATAGGCTTCGAGGGAGGTGCGATGATGGGCGGTACGGGGCACGGGGAGCGGGCGAACGGCGTTCCTTCCCCAACGCGCTCCGCGGTGGCGGAGTGGTTGCTACGAGCGCCCGGGCATGCGCCCCGGTGCCGGCGTGCGCCCGCACGCGTGGGTACGACGGCCGCGCCGTTACGGTGGCCGGGATGGCCATCCACCGGCCTAGCGCCCCCCCCACCCCCCTAACTCGTCAGGGTCACGGGGAAAGTGAAATCGAGGGTGCGCCGGCCCCCTTCGAGGGTCGGGCGCGTTAGCCGTCTTGTAGTGGGCGCGCGGTGTCACGGGACCGACACCGGCCGTACCGCACGGTCCATCTCCACGGTGGCGGGGATGGGCTCCTCCTGGGGAGTTGGTGCGGCGGCACGGGGGTGCGAGCCCGGCGCATGATGGCGCCGTCTGTGGCGTCGGGGCGTTAAATGCCCGTGTACGGGACCGGCGCACGCGTGCGGGGCGCCCGTGAGCGTGGCGGGCCCCGGCCGAGGGCGGAGCAAACCCTCGAGCGAGACGAGACCCGCTCGAGGGGGAGCGAGCCCTCGAGCGGGGCGGGGCCGCTCGAGGGAAGAGTTGCCCCTCGAACGGGCGGAGCCGCTCGAGGAGGAGCGCGCCCTCGAGCGAGGCGGAGCTTGCTCGAGGGGTCCTCTAAGCGGGGGCTGTCTTGGTGGGCCGCGGAAGTCTCGCCGCGTAGGCCATGTCTGCACGGTTAGTTACACGCATGGTTAGGCTTAGCGTGTTTCGATGCGGGATTTAAGTGAGGATTTCCCCCGTTGCTTAAGGGGACCCCTAGGGCTGTCCCCGACGGTAGCCCCCGAGCATGCGGGTTTGCCATTGAGGCTCCCGCGGATGCCGGAACCTTCGATAGGACGTTCTTCCCTCCTTGTTTGCGAACGCTTTCCGTGGGGCCGCGTCGGCGGGCCCGCGGAGTCTAGCCCCGAAGCCCTGCGGGGGTGTGGGTTCTCTGCAGGGGGTTAACCGCGAGAACTTTGGTCAGAAAGGCGTGTCACATATGCCAACCGGCATCGGCGGTATTTCGGCCGGCTTCGGGGGTGCACGCTCCCCCCGTCCTTTGTCTCCCGGCGGGTGCAATTTCAAGGAGGTGTAGCCGTGCGTCAAGCCCCCGAGCCTTGGCCCGTTCGAGGCGATCGGGTCGAGCCTGACGACTTGTTTTTTAACGCGCCCTCGCCGTCCCTCCGCGGGACGGAGGGTGAGGTTTCCGCGACTCCCATCGAGCGGGTCGCGAATCGCGGATTCCTCGTCGAGCTGCTAGCGGGTGGTTCAAGTGGACGCCCATGCCCCGTTCGATAAGGGTAGGCTGCGCGGTCCGGAGACACGTCCATGGAAGCGCTTGCGTGGGTTTGCTAGGTGGGGCTCGGTCCCGTTCGCTAGGGACCGAGGGCGCGGAAGCTCTCCCTCGGTGGGATCCCCCTGCTAGCTGCCCTCGCTGGCTCTCGAACACGACATGTGGGGCACCCTCGAGCCGACGGGCTCGAGGAACGGCTCGAATGCGCGCGCCCTCGTCGTCCCTAACTGCGCGATCCGAGGCGCTGTTCGAACCCGTCGAGGGTCGGGCTTCGAACCTGCGATCGGTAAGGCCGTGCGGGGCCGTGCACAGGACAGCCCCGTCTTTTCACGTTTGCGGTCGTCGAGGGGTACGGGCGAGCCGATCCTCGAGGTGCTGGTTGGTAGCACGGCGTATGTGCTTTGTTTTAGAGGGTTGACATTGTCTCGAGCTGAGGGTCATGCCGCTCGAGGGTTTTACGTGGCATGGGTGACCGCGGTTGCACCGCTCTACATCGAGCGGGTCCCGGGCAACCTTCTCACGCTGGTATCCCATCGAGGGTCGCCTTTGTTTCGAGTCGAGGGTCATGCCGCTTGAGGGTTTTACGTGGCATGGGTGCCCGCGGTTGCCTGCTCTACATCGATCAGGTCCCGGGCGACCTTCTCACGCTGGTATCCCATCGAGGGTCGCCTTTGTTTCGAGTCGGGGGTTCGCCCCGCTCGAGGGTTCCCCTTGCTTAGCAAGGGACCCGGGCATTTAAGTGCCTTGCGGGCGCGTCTTTTTAGGCGCTGCGGCCACGCGCGCGCGCGTAGTGGGCGGCGCGGCAGGCGGACGTGACGGTTTTGCCTCGGTTGCTGCCGGTCTTTGCCGTAATGATGACCCGCCTGCAGTGTTATAGCCGCTGCGGTCGTGGTGGGGCCCATTCGTCGACGCGATGGAAAGATTCCTGCAGTTAATGCTGGCGGGGCGTCCGCTCCGGAGAGCTCGCCCGTCGGCCTATAAAACTGCGGGGAGGAGGGGACGGCGGTTTTTTACCTTGGCATCTCACCACTTTCAGTCCCGGTCCCTTCGCCTTCGTCTCGCTCTTGCCACCGCGCGGCTTCACCGTTAGAGCTCTTTCTTCCGTTTCCTTGTCCTCCGCCTTCGCACTCCTTCGTCCCCCCTCATGGCGCCGCCTCAGCTTCCCGTTAGGATCCTGGAGCCGTACGCCTGGGAGAGGTCGACGGTGACCCGTCTTGCCCTTGGCGAGCTGGTCGCCGCCGGTCAGCTGGCGGCTAACGAAGAAGGGCGCCCGGCGGAGTGGATCGTGCCGCCGGCGGCGCACCACGAGCCCAACCCGCCGGAGGGGCTACGTGGTGAGCTTCCTCCGCTACCGGGAGCGTGGCTTCAACGCGCCGGCGAGCACCTTCATGCGGGCGATGTGCTACTACTACGGGGTGGAGTTGCACAACTTCGCCTCCAACGCGATCTCGCGAGCGGCCACGTTCGTGGGCGTCCGCGAAGGGTACCCGGGGATCCCGGTCAGGCGGGATCTGCGGGTTCACCTTTTCGCGGGGAGCTCATCACGCAGCCCACGTCGGAGCGGGGACTCGCCGCTCGGTGCGCGCGGCGGGATGTCGCTTGCCTGCGGGGGCGGCTCAAGGATTTCTACATCCCCCGCACCATGACGACGAACAACGCCGGCTGGGAGCGGGGATGGTTCTACCTGCGCAACGCCGAGCCCGGCCTTCCTCCCTACACCGGCCGGGTGTTCAAGAAGAGGCCGGACTCCTGGGGCTACGGGGTGTCTACGGCCCAGCATCGGGCGCGGCAAGAGTCCGTCCTCGCCGCCCTGCAGCGGCTGGCGAAGCACGGGCTCAACGCGATGGGCGTCCTCGCCTTCCTCCACCACCGGCGGGTCGTGCCTCTGATGGAGAGGCCGCTCTGCATCTTCGAGATGACGAGGGGCGGCCAACCCCGTCGACCCGGCGAGGTCGCGGATGCTCCCGACGCTCCTTGAGCGGCCGTATGCGCTCACCGGGCGCGGAACGCGATCGACACCGGACGCCGCCACCGCGGGTCGGACCCCATGGGACCTTGAGATGCTCCCCACGGGCCCGCGGGTGAGTTGGGTTCTGATTTTGTTTTACTTCTTGGTCTTGCTTTTGTCTCCGATGCGCCATTGTCGCTCCCGTGCGCGGCGGTGGAGTTCAACATCGCCAAGTCCGTTCCACCCACCCCCCGACTCCCGTGCGCTCGGCGGGCGGCGCGGCGGGAGCGACGGGGAGCGGGCGGCGCGCAAGAGGGAGCACGCGGGCGACGTCAAGCTCGCCGCGGCCGGCGGGCCGCGGAGTGCGGCGGCGCGAGGAGGCGGGGGCTCTCCTCCCCGGATATCGAGGAGCCCTCGTCTTCGGACGAGGACGAGGAGGAAGAGGGGCGAGGGGGGAGGGCCCCTCGGACGGTGGCGGCCGCGCCCCGTCGCGGAACCCGCGCCGGCGTCGGGGGCGGCTTCGTCCGGGGCGGGCGCACGGCGCCCGCCGCGGCTGCATCGTCATCGGGGGCGGCACGCGCGCGCGGGGGTGCCGGCACGCGCGCGCGGGAGGTGCCGGCACGCGCGCGCGCGGCACGCGCGGCGGGCGCGCGCGGGCGTGCGTCGCGCGTGCACGCGCGCGGGGGGGAGGCGTGCCCGCGCGCGCGGCGTCATCGTCAGGGGCGCGACGGCGGGCGCGCGCGCGCGGGGCGAGCGTGCCCGCGCGCGGTGGCGCCGTCGGGAGGCGCTACGGCGGGCGCGGCAGGCCTGCACCGGCCTCGTCGCGAGAGGCCTCGAGGAAAAGGAAGCGGGCCTTTTCCTCTGCGAGGTGAGGGCTTTGTCCTTCTTCGTTTGGTTTGGCTCGTCGATGACTAAGTGCTCTAACCCTCGTTCATGCTCGCGCGGGCGGTGCCAGCCGTTCCTCCTCTTGCACCGGCCAAGGTGTTGAGGACGGACGCATCGATCCCCACCGGCGGCGCTCGTCGAGGGGGTCGCGCCGGGGACAAGCACGGCGGCGGGCACGAGCTCGCAAGACCGGGGCGGGGCCTCGAGGTCCCGGCCGGCGGATCCGCCCGCCGCGGCGCGGCCGGGGGCCGCCGGGGGGGACGGCCGGCGCCGGTCGTCACGGAGACGTGGGCCGCGGCGGCGGCGGCGACGGTGGAGGTGCGGCCCGCGGTGGGCGCCCTCGCGGAGGAGGTGGAGCGGGCGCAACTGCGGGAGCGCCGCGGATGTGGCGGTACGGCCGGAGGTGGCGGCCACGGCGGCACGACGGGCGCCGTGGCTGCGGAGGCGCGAGGTGGAGGTGCCGGCGGAGGCGGCGCGGCGGCGGCGTCCGCCGTCCGCCCCCGAGGGCGGAGGTGGTGGAGGTCTCGGACGACTCCCCACCGCACAGGGTGGAATCGGTGGGCCGGTGGCCCTCGAACTCCCCCCCGAGCCCCGGGGAGGGGGCCCTCGTGAGGCGGCACGAGGGTCACATGGTGGTGGGGGGCCGAGGACATGGTGCCGAGGCCTCGTCCTTCCACGCCGGCCGCCCCCCGGGTGGAGGGGGCCGTCGATGATCCCCGGCGTTTGCGCGCCGGGGGGGAGCGAGAGCTGCGGGGGCGAGCTCGGAACCACGGCGCCACGCTCAGCCGTGCGTTGAACGAGGCGCCGCAAGTCCACGGCGGCCGGCCCGGCTCGTCTTCCAGGTGAGCCATGGTTGCTCGTCCCTCTTCCCTTTTCGTTTTCGTATGTTGCATTCAAGCCTTGGCGCTTACGGGATTTGACGTGTGGATGCCAGGAGCTCGAGCGCCGCGCCCACGACAAATACGACGCGTTCGACCGGGTGAACGCCGAAGCCCAGCGGCTCCGGGGCAATGCAGCGCTTTCGACGCGCTTGCGGACGCTCTTAGGACGCCGGACGGTTGGCTGGCGTACCGGGCCCTGGCCTGGCCCGACGAGCTCCCCGAGAGCTCGAGGCGGGGACGCGGCGCGTCGCTCGAGCCTCGAGCGGGTCCGGCAGCCCTCTTCGATCGCGACGAGGCGGCGCGTGGAACGCGCGCGCGGATGCGGAGAAGACGCGGACGGCGCCGGCCGCCAGGCGGGAGGGCGGGGGTGGCCACCGCTCGCGCCGCAGCCGGGGAGCTCCGCACGTCGCTCGAGGGGGCGCGGGCGCAACGGCGCCGGGCGAGGAGCGGGCGCGCGGGTTGGGAGCGCCGCGCCAAGGAGGCCGACGACCCGAGGGCCGCCCTCGACGCCAAGGCCGCGGCCCTCATCGCCGGCGAGGAGCGGCTCCGGCAAGAGAGCATCGCCGCCCGGGGGCGAGGGGCGGCTCCGGCGGGGAGCGAGGCCGCCCTTGGCGACGCCGGACGGCGCCGGAGCGGGAGCGCGTCGCTCGCGAGGCGGCGGAGAAGTCGGCCCGGAGGAGCGGAACGCCGCATTCTCCGAGGTTGAGGACGAGGCGCTCGCGCTCGGCCTCGACCACGCCAACCGGGAGGCGGCTCTCCGCGAGCAAGGCGAAACCGTCCGGCGCCTCGAGTTGGCGATCGAGTCCACGCGCCGCGACTCGATTTGGAGAGGAAGCAAGTCGAGGGTGAGCCACTGTTTGACTCTGCTTGTTGGTTTTGCTTTAGAGGGTTCGCTTCCCCCTTTCGATTTCTTCTCGTTTTGTCGATTCCCGGGCTTGCGCACCGCCACGGGGCACGGCGGCGAAGGGCGGGCCGAGGCTGTGCAGGCCTCCTACAACTCCCTCCGAGCAGGAGCTGCGGGGGCTGCGCGATGCGGCCCTCGAGACCTGCCGTGTCGTTGAGGAGGGCGAGGCCCAAGCCGGCAGCTCGCTGGCCAGCCGTCTGCGCGCCCTCGGCGGCCACGTCACGGAGCGGATGCGCCGGGCGTTGCACCTAGGCGTCCAGAAGGCCCTCGGAGTGGTGCGATCCCACTACGAGGTCAACTTCGAGGCGCTGGCGGAGGGCTACGTCGTACCCGAGGGTGTTGAGGACGAGGTGGCCATGGAGCGTGCGGACGCGCTTGCCGCCGACGCCGCCGGGTTGCTCGCCGAGGCCTTCGAGGAGTTCCTCTTCCCCGACGTCGCGGACGCCGCTCTGCTCCTCCCGCACGAAAAGCGATGCGGCGCTAGGCCCGTTTTTTATGTGTATCGGTACTGCGGCCTCGTGGCCTTTTGTAAATAAACAAGTCGTTTCATGAACATGGGCATCGATGTAAATGAAATCGTTTGTTTATCACGCTTTTTGTTTCTCCTTCTTCTCGAGTAGATTCTAGTTAGGGGAGTTCGATTTTCGCGGGGGCCGGCCGGGTTGGAGGCGAGAGAGAAGGGCCATAGCCACGCGGCGTAGGCTATCTCTGGCTCGCACGCTCCTTCCGCTGTGCCACCTGCGCCCTGTTCGAATCGTGGCTCGAGGTTGAAGTAGGAAACAAACTTAGCGCGTGTGAGTTGTTTTTTACTTTTGCGCGAAAAATGGGGCCATTTTGGGGGGGGGATGCCCCCCCGCAGTAGCCCCCGAGGGTAACTTGGGTTTCAGGGGAAAGCCGAGTTGCCCTTTTATTAGACCTGGAGTATTTACATAGTTGACACCAACTGGGGCGTTGGCCATGTGATTTTACAACAGAAAGGTACTTGGAAAGCCTAGCTAAGGGTAGAAGCGACGTAGCTGTTGGATGTTCCAAGCGTTGGTGAGTTCTTCGCCGTCCTCGTTGGCCAGCTTGTACGTGCCCGGCTTGAGCACCTTCACCACGACGTAGGGTCCCTCCCATGGGGGCGATAGCTTGTGGAGCCCTCGGTTGTCTTGGCGTAGCCTTAGGACCGCATCCCCTTCGCCGAAATCCCTCCGACGTATCTTGCGTGCTTGGTAACGTCGTAGGGACTGTTGATACCTTGCGGAGTGCATCAACGCCACGAGGCGTACTTCGTCTAGGCGGTCCGGCGGCGAGTCCTCGCGGGCTCGCGCCCGGGTTAGCATCTTCGTCGTAGCCTCGAATCCCGGGCGACCCATATTCCGAGTCCGTGGGGAGGACGGCCTCCGCGCCATGGACTAGGAAAAAAGGGGTGAACCCGTGGCTGCTTGGGGTGGTCCTTAGGCTCCACACGACTGCTGGTAGTTCTTGGAGCCATTTTCGCCCAGATTTGTTGAGCTGGTCGAAAATTCTGGGCTTGAGGCCCTGTAGAATCATGCCGTTGGCACGCTCCACTTGGCCGTTGGTCTGTGGGTGTGCCACAGCTGCCCAATCCACGCGGATGTGGAACTTGTCGCAGAACTCCAAGAACTTCCGGCCCGTGAACTGGGACCCATTGTCCGTGATGATGGAGTTTGGCACTCCAAAGCGGTATACGATGTCGGTGAAGAACGTGACCGCCTGCTCCGCCCTTAAATTCGTGATGGGACGCACCTCCACCCACTTGGAGAATTTGTCGATCGCGACAAGCAGATGGGTGAAGCCCCCGGCGCCTTCCGCAGGGGCCCGACGATGTCCAACCCCCACACGGCGAACGGCCATGTCACGGGGATCGTTTGCAGGGCATGAGCGGGCAAGTTGGACTTGCGGGCGTAGAACGGCACCCTTCGCGGTGCGTACGATTTCGTTGGCGTCCGCGACCGCGGTAGGCCAATAGAAGCCCTGGCGGAACGCGTTGCCGACAAGGGCGCGCGGCGCAGCGTGGTGGCCACAGATCCCTGCGTGGATGTCCCGCGGGAGCTCGCTCCCCCTCGGGAATGGGTATACACCGCCGGAGGATGCCGACGCGGCGCGCTTGTACGGCTCGCCGTCGACGAGGGTGAAAGATTTGGCCATCCCGGCGATGCGCCCGGGCCGCGGCCCGGTCCACGGGGAGTTCCCCTCGATCGATCCGGGCGATGTATTTTTCCCCGCCAATCCGCTTGGACGGTGGCCGGCTCTATGTCCATCGCATCGACCTCGATGGAGCCGTACCCCTCGAGAAGGGAGAGCACGTACGCCTCGTTCGAGGGGTCCTCATCCATGGGTTCCGCACCCGCTGGATTCGAGGGAGCCCCCGAGGGTCCACCGTCGCTCGAGGGGTAGGGCTCGAGGGCGACCGAGGGCTGCGCGATGTCGCGCGCGAAAACGTTCGGGGGAACGGTGATCCGCCCGGACGCGATCTTCGCCAGCTCGTCTGCTTCCTCGTTGTACCGGCGGGGTACGTGATTAAGCTCGATGCCGTAGAACTTGTCTTCGAGGGCCCGCACGGCTTTACAGTAGGCCTCCATCTTGTCGTCGTGGCAGCTCGCGTTCTTCATGACTTGATCGATCACGAGCTGCGAGTCCCCTCGCACGTCGAGGCGCTTGACGCCCAACTCAATGGCGATTTTGAGGCCGCAGAGGAGGGCCTCGTATTCTGCCATATTGTTGGATGCGGGGAAGTGGAGGCGCACTGCGTAGCGCATGTGCTCTCCGAGGGGTGACACGAAGAGCAGGCCCGCGCCCGCTCCTGTTTTCATCACCGAGCCGTCGAAGAACAGAGTCCAGCACTCTGCTTGGATTTGTGGGGGCGGCAGCTGCGTGTCCGTCCACTCAGCGACGAAATCGGCTAAGATTTGCGATTTGATGGCCTTACGCGGGGCGTAGGCGAGCGTCTCGCCCATCAACTCCACGGACCACTTGGCAATTCTTCCTGCCGCGTCGGGGTTGCGAATGATCTCTCCTAGCGGGAAGGAGGAGACCACTGTGACCGGGTGGGCCTCGAAGTAGTGGCGGAGCTTGCGCCGCGCGAGGACTACCGCGTACAACAGCTTCTGGACTTGGGGGTAGCGCGTCTTCGTGTCCGACAGGACTTCGCTGATGTAGTAGACCGGCCTCTCGCACGGGCAAGGCGTGCCCCTCTTCCGTGCGCTCTACGACGATCATGGCGCCGACCACACGGGTGGTTGCGGCTACGTAGAGCGCGGGGGTTCGCCGTCTCGCGGCGGCGTGAGGATTGGGGCGTGCGTCGGGGAGACGCCTTCGGCTTGTCGAGCGCTTCCCCGGGCCTCGGCGGTCCAAGAGAAGCGCTCGTGCTTCTTGAGCGGCGGTAGAGGGCCAGGCCCTTCTCACCGAGCCTCGAGATGAAGCGGCTTAAGGCGGCAAGGCACCCCAACACCTTCTGCACCCCTTTGAGGTCCCGGATCGGACCCATCCGTTCGAGGGCCGCAACCTTTTCAGGATTGGCCTCGATTCCCCGCTGGGAGACGATGTATCCTAGGAGCATGCCCCGCGGCACTCCAAAGATACATTTTTCGGGGTTTAGCTTGACCCCGTTGGCCCGTAGGCAGTTGAACGCGACGCCAAGGTCGCTAACCAGGTCGTCCGCCTTCCTGGTTTTGACGACGATGTCGTCCACGTAGGCTTCGACCGTCCGCCCGATGTGATCCCCAAAAACGTGCTGCATGCAGCGCTGATACGTTGCGCCGCGTTCCTGAGGCCAAAAGGCATCGTGGCGTAACGAACGTCCCGAACGGTGTGATGAACGAAGTCGCGAGCCGGTCGGACTCCTTCATTTTTATTTGGTGATATCCCGAATAGGCATCAAGGAAACGAGTAGTTCACACCCGCCGTTGAATCAACGATTTGATCTATACGTGGCAAAGGAAAAGGAACTTTTGGACATGTTTTATTGAGACTAGTGTAGTCTATACACATCCTCCACTTCCCATTTTTCTTTTTTACAAGCACGGGATTAGCTAGCCACGTAGGGTGGAACACTTCCTTGATGAATCCGGCCTCGAGGAGCTTCCGCGGCTCCGCTCCGATCGCCCGTCGCCGCTCCTCGTCGAAGCGGCGCGGCCCGCCTGCCGCACGGCGCGGGCGTTTGGCGAGATATCAAGGGAGTGCTCGGCGACCTCCCTCGGGATGCCCGGCATGTCCGAGGGGCTCCACGCGAAGACGTCGGCGTTGGCGCGGAGGAAGTCGACGAGCACTTGCTTCCTATTTAGGGTCGAGGGTCGAGCCGACCCTCAACGCCTTGCCCTCGGGGGCCGACGGGTCGAGGGGGACCCCTTTGGTTTGCTCGGCGGCCTCGAAGGTGCCGACGTGCTTGGCGGCGGAGGGCCGAGGTCGTCGTTGACCATCTTCTCCGGCGTGTTCACCGGCGCTTCATCCCGCCGCTAGTGCCTCCGCATGTTCCACGCACTCGACGTCGCGGTCGAATGCGTGCTCGATCAACGACCCGACGGTGATGACGCCGTTTGGACCGGCATCTTCATCTTCGGTACGTGTAGTTGGGGACCGCCATGAATTTGGCATAGCAAGGTCGCCCAAGTATGGCATGGTAGGCCCCTTTGAACCCCACCACCTCGAAGGTGAGGGTTTCCTTGCGGAAATTCTTGGGGGTCCCAAACCGGACCGGCGGATCGATGCGCCCGAGTGGTTGAACCCCGTTGCCGGCGCGATGCCGTGAAATGGCTTCGTGCCGGGCCGCGGCTGGTCCAGCCCGATCCCCATCAGGCGCAAAGTATGCGCGAAGAGGATATTGAGGCTACTGCCTCCGTCCATAAGGACCTTCGAAAACCGGGCGTTCCCAATGATGGGATCGACCACCAGCGGGTACTGGCCCGGGTTCGGGATGCGGTTTGGGTGGTCGTCCCGGCTAAAGGTGATGGCATCCTTCGACCAGTTGAGGAAGGCCGGAGGCGCCCTCTCTGCGGCGAGGACTTCATGCCGCTCCTTCTTGCGCTGCCGGGTCGACATGTCGACGGTAGGTCCCCCAAAGATGAGGAACACATTTTCGACAGCGGGGAAGCCACCCGCGTCGCCATCGCCCCCATCTTTCTTGGCCTCTGCTTCCTTCGCGGCGGCACGGCCATAGAACTTCTTGAGCATGTCGCACTGCTCGAGAGTGTGGTTCACGGGAGTCTTGTGGTAGGGGCATGGCTTTTTCATCATGTCATCAAACACCCCCGGGCCTCGAGGGGCCGGTCGAGGGCCCCGTCGAGCGGGTCGACGACGAGGGCCTCGGCGTTGCCGCCGTTGCGCCCCTGCTCGCGCGCCTCGCGGCGCGGCTTCTTCCCCTTCTTGCCCCGCTTGTCGTTGCGGCGCGGCTCTTTGGACCCGCTGCCCTCCGCGGGCGTGTCCTCGGAGCGCTTGCCCTTCTTGCCGTCGAAGATTGCCCCCACGGCCTCCTCTCCCGAGAGGCGGGCGGTGGCGATGTCGAACGGCTCGTTTGAGTCCGTAGGCGGGCTGCGTCCCAGCTCGCGCACAAGGTCCCGGCACGTGGTGCCCTCGAGGAACGCGTGCACGATCTCGGACCGTGCCACGGCGGGGAGCTCCGTGCGGCGCTTGGAGAAGCGCCGTATGAAGTCCCGCAGCGACTCGCCGGGCTTCGCGTGCGGGGAGCGCGAGTCCCGAGAGTTCCCGGGCGCACGTACGTGCCACGGAAGTTGCCCACGAACGTGTGGACTAGATCGTCCCGGTTATGGATCTGGCTAGCGGGCAAGTGCTCGAGCCATGTCGGGCCGCGTCGCCCGGATGCGAGGGGCAAGTTGCGGATGATCACTTCGTCGTTGGTGGCCCCGCCCGGTGACGAGGCTAGGCGGTAGTCGTTGAGCCGGACGCGAGGGTCCGTCTCCCCGTTGTATTTGACGATTGTCGAAGGGCGACGGAAGCGTTGGGGGGAACGCCGCCGTGCGGATCTCCCGGCCGAACACGCGGGTGCCGGGGGGCTCCGGCGTTGGGGAGTGATCCTCACCGCCGTCGTAGCGCCCACCCCCGTCGAGGGTGGTAACCCCTTGCACGCTTGCGCGTCCGCCTTCGGTACGCCGGGCGTTGATGACGTTGCGAGCGTCGCCATCCGGTGCCTGCGCGCGTCGAGGAGTCGTTCCTTGGCCGGCGTGCGTCCTTGCCGGTGGGATGCCCCGCCGGTCCCCCCGCGTGCACCGAGGGTTCGCCTCTGGTGCGGCTTCGTCACCCCGCGCATCCCCCCCCGTTGGCGGATGCGTGAGGCCGAGCTTTCGGTCGCCGGACGGCCGCTTGCTCGATGAGAGTTCGCACCTCGCGGTGCATGTCTCGAGCCTCGGGGGTCAACGGTGCGCATAGCCCGTAGCGGCGTCGCGGCGGCGACAAGCTTCGGCTTGCTCGCGGCGGGACGTCCGCGTTGTCCGCGTTGGGGGGCGGTGTTGAGGCGGTCGCGGACTTGTCGGCCCGGCTCCCGCGTGCGTTCGCCGCGCGCGGAGGCCTCCCCCGCCATCGAGGCACGGAGTAGCCGTGCGTCCGTGTTCCTCCGCCGGGCTTGGCCTCGAGCTCGCGGGCTTGGGCCGGTGTGCGTCGACGTCGGCCCCGGCGGGGAGCGCTCGGCCCCGCGGCCGGGCGCGCGGCGATCGGCCCGGGGCGGGCGTGACTTCCCCGTCTCCCGGCCTCGCCGCGCCGGCGGCGTTGGCCGGTCGTTGGTGATGACGGCGCAACACTCCCACGTGGGGTCGTAGCTCCCGGTCTTTGGAGTCGTCGGAGCGACCAAACCGGTAGTCCGTGGCGTCGAGGAAGCGCCCGAACGCGGCGGGTCCGGCACGCCGGAGAAGTCCCACTCCGCGTACCCATGGCGGTTAGCGGGTGGCATCGTGTCGACGGAGCCCGGGGGATGACTCATCTCGCCGGCCGGGGTGCGGGGTCCCCGGCGACGAAGACGTGGCGGCCGGGCGGAACCCTCGCGCATCGTCGTGTTGACGTTGGCGTTGTAGGCCGTCGTGGCGCCACGCGGCCCGATGGGGACGCGTGGTCGCGAGACCGCACGCGGTCCCGCCGGGCGGTGGCGGCCGTCGTGACGGAGGGCGCACCGCGTTGGGCGGCGGCGCGCTCGGTCCGCCGCCGCTCGGATCGCGCCCGACGCGAGCGTAGCCCGGAGCGACGGTGGCGTCGCGGCGTCGACGGGCCCGCGGCATCCGTGCTGCGGGCGTGCCGCGCCGGTGTCGTGCGTGCGGCGGAGACCGGGGCGGACTCGGCCCGGCGGCCGCGCGCGGCTCCCTCGCGGTTGGTGAGGCGCACGAGATAGCCGTTCCCCGTAGCACGGAAGTTCGAGGTCCCCGAAGCGGATCTCGAACCCGGCCGGGAGAGGGTCCGAGCTACCCATGTTGTAGCGCGTAGCACGGTACTCAGTGCGGATCACCATGGAGGGAGTTGGCGAAATGACCTCAGGCGCTCGTGTGCCCCACGGTGGGCGCCAACTGTCGGTGCGGAATATGGTCCCGACACTAACCAGTAGATAGCGCCTAGGTCTATCCCTCAATGGTCGATGCCAAGCAACAAATGACACAAGATTTTATCCTGGTTCCGGCCGAGGGGGCCGTACGTCCAGCAGGGGCGTGCTCGTGGCACTATATTGCTCAGCACCGGGGGTGCTTGTAGTGGGGCAAGTACAAGCAAGGCGGGAGAGGAAGTGTGGCTTCCAAGTCCCTGGTGGAGTGGCTGAAGATGTTGTGGGAGAATAAGAGAGTGAGTGCACGGTGTGTTGTGTTGAACTGAATTCGTTCCTCCCCCCCGCGGCTGGGGGCTCGCCTCCCCTTTTATAGGCCAAGGGGGCGGCGGGTTACATGCACGCCGCGCTATCCAGCTACGTGGGGGTGCACGTCGTGCTACGGCTGTAGAGTGGGCGGCCGTCCGGACGATCTTCGTTGCGATCCGGCCATGATGGCCTACCCCGTACCCGAACAGTGGCGGTTCGAGGGTAGGAGGGCGGCAGATGGCGGTGGCGTCCTCCGATAGGCTTCGAGGGAGGTGCTGATGATGGCTGGTACGGGGCACGGGGAGCGGGCGAACGGCGTTCCTTCCCAACGCGCTCCGCGGTAGCGGAGTGGTTGCTACAGCGCCCGGGCGTGCGCCTGCGGTGCCGGGCGTGCGCCTGCACGCGTGGGTACGACGGCCGCGCCGTTACAGTGGCCGGGATGGCCATCCACCGGCCTAGCGCCCCCCACCTAACCCGTAGGGTCACGGGAAAGTGAAATCGAGGGTGCGCCGGCCCCCCTTCGAGGGTCGGGCGCGTTAGCCGCGCTGTAGTGGGCGCGCGGTGTCACGAGACCGACACGGCCGTACCGCACGGTCCATCTCCACGGTGGCGGGGATGGGCTCCTCCCCGGGGAGGTTGTGCGGCGGCACCGGGGTGCGAGCCCCCGGCGCATGATGGCGCCGTCCCGCGGCGTCGGGGCGTTAAATGCCCGTGTACGGGACCGGCACACGCGTGCGGGGCGCCCGTGAGCGTGGCGGGCCGGCCGAGGGCGGAGCAAACCCTCGAGCGAGACGAGACCCGCTCGAGGGGGAGCGAGCCCTCGAGCGGGGCGGGACCGCTCGAGGGAAGAGTTGCCCCTCGAACGGGGCGGAGCTGCTCGAGGAGGAGCGCGCCCTCGAGCGAGGCGGAGCCTGCTCGAGGGGTCCTCTAAGCAGGCTGTCTTGGTGGGCCGCCGGAGTCCTGCCGCGTAGGCCATGTCCTGCACGGTTAGTTACCTGCATGGTTATGCTTAGCGTGTTTCGATGCCGGGATTTAAGTGAGGATTTCCCCGTTGCTTAAGGGGACCCCTAGGGCTGTCCCCGACAGGACTTGGGGCAAACAAGGTTGGTGAGGGAAGTGGAGAGAATATCCCAGAGCCACCAAAAACCCACCACAAAAATGATTTCCCTCCAAAACCTAATCATCTTAGGAACCGACTAGACACAACCCCAGCTCCACCTGTGTTTCCTACACCAACAAATGATCTCCAAAAGCCTATCAAGTTTGTGAGCACTTCCGGGAAAGTGTTCTTTGGGAAAGAGAGTGAGAAGGCTAGTGGGGAGAAACCGGTTGAGAAGTTGAGTGGAGAGAAACCAAGTGAGCAGCCACAACCCAAGTCTAAGCCTAAGCTTGTGAGGTTCCATTGTGGCTATTGTGGGAGAGATGGCCATAAGGATGAGTTTTGCTTCAAGAGGAAGAGAGAGGAGAGAATGGCGAAGGAGTGGGCGAACAAGGACAAGTACCACCCTTTCGATGGTGTACTTGAGCCTCGTGTGCAGATGTCCAGGGCTAAGGCGAGTGTGAGGACAGTTCAGACTTGGGGAGAGCGGAAGGCTGTTGGAGGTGTTGTTGCCCAGGCTACACCGGTCAGTCCGGTGTGGGGCACCGGTCAGACCGTTGCAGGCCTGGACAGGCAGCATTTCGGGTTTCGTGCTCGTACAGGTGCGAGGGTTGTTTCTGGAGGTCGTGGTTCTGGTGGTTGGGCTGGAGAGTTTGCAGGTGGTCAGGTTGCTAGGCATTCTCCCCCTCGAGGTCACTACGGGGATGGGAGGAGTCGTAGCTTTGAGAAGGAGAGGAGGGACGTTCCACGGGCCTTCTTTCGTGGTTTTGGTCCTCCTCCAGGCAGAGAGGGGTGGTTCCCTCAGGGTGGTTACCGTGGTGGTGTTCGTGGAGTTCGCTCACGTGCTCGTTTTTGAATTTCAGGTGGGAGACTTGAAGAACATTTGGTTGATTGATTCCGGTTGCTCGAGGCATATGACCGGAGACAGGGGTGGTTCTCAAGTCTCGTCCCGGTGGTGACAAAGAGGTACATCACTTTTGGGGACAATGGGCGTGGGCGTGTGCTTTCAGAAGGTGAGATCAGAGTGAGTGACAAGATCACTCTAAGGCGTGTTGCTCTTGTTCAATCGCTGGGGTACAATGCGCTTTACGTGTCCCAGTTCGTTGGATGAGGGCTTTGAGGTGTTGTTTCGGCCGGTGGTTCTCGGATTTTGGACTCTCGAGGTGACCTTGTCTGTATGGTCGTTCCCGAGGGTCAGGTGTTTCGTGCTGATTTTTCTCAGTCTTCGGGTGTGGAGCGTTGTTTCTTGGCTGGTTCTTCGAGTGAGTTGTGGAAGTGGCATAGGAAGTTGGGTCACTTGAGCTTTGACCTTTTGTCTCGCTTGAGTAAGCTCAATTTGGTCCGAGGATTGCCACGGTTGAGGCTTGAGAAAGAATTGGTTTGTGCGCCGTGTAGGCATGCCAAGATGGTAGCCTCTTTTCACCCGCCTCTCACCGATGTGATGACTGAGCGTCCATGCGAGCTGCTCCATATGGACCTTGTTGGCCCAGCCGTGTGCGATCTGTGGGTGGGAAGTGGTATGTCCTTGTTGTGGTGGACGACTATTCTCGGTATGCATGGGTGTTCTTTCTCGAGGATAAGGGGGAGACGTTTGGTTTTCGTTCGAGATCTAGTCTTAAGGATGAGGAACGAGAGGCACAGAGATGCCATACGAGCAATCTGTAGTGATAATGGCTCGGAATTCAGAAACTCTCGTTTTGAGACCTTTTGTCATGACTTGGGTCTTGAGCACCAGTTTTCGAGTCCATATACGCCTCCCCAGAATGGTGTTGTGGAAAGGAAAAACAGGACCTTGTGCGAGATGGCTCGGACGATGCTTGATGAGCATAGGACTCCGAGGAGGTATTGGGCTAAGGCGGTGAATACCGCGTGCTATGTGTCAAACACGATCTACCTCAGAGTGCACAAGAAGAAAACATGCTATGAGTTGATGCATGGTCGCAGACCCAAGGTGAGTCACTTCCATGTCTTTGGTTGCAAGTGTTTCATTTTGAATAAATGCAGGAAGTTGGATAAGATTGAGGCTAGGTCTGTCGATGGTATTTTCTTTGGTTATGCATCTCATTCTAGAGCATATCGTGTGCTCAATCTTGAAACTAACCAAATTGTGGAGACTTGCGAGCTAACCTTCGACGAGACAGAGCCACGTAGTCAGCTTGTCTTTGAGTGTGCAGGTGATGATTAGCTTGGCGAGGAGATTTTTCAGGAGGAGGAGCATGAACATGGAGACGATGAAGATGGCGGTGTGGTGCCCCCGGCTGAACATGTACCCACTACTTTGACTACGGTGGTGGATGGACCCTCTCCTACACCTACGACGACAAATCAAGGACGAGGAGAAGCTGATGTTGAGGGGGAGGTAGCATCGAGGCGAGAACCTCCCCGGCGAGTTCAAGTGGATCACCCAGCTTCGAGGATCATCGGCAACATGAATGAACGCACTACACGGTCGAGGGTTCGAAACAATTCTCATTTCGCTCATGCTGCGTTTGTTGCTACTTTTGAGCCCAAAGACATTGGACATGCACTATCTGATCACAATTGAGTTAATTCGCTGCATGAGGAGTTGGAGAACTTTAAGAGGAATCAGGTTTGGGAGTTGGTTGACCCTCCCCCGGGGTGTAAGTCGATTGGTACAAAGTGGGTGTGGAAGAATAAAGAGGGAGAGAAAGGTGAGGTTGTGAGAAACAATTCGAGGCTTGTTGTTCAGGGGTTCAGACAGAAGGAGGGGATCGACTACGAGGAGACCTTTGCTCCCGTAGCCCGTTTGGAGGCAATAAGGATCCTTCCAGCCTTTTCCGTGGCTAAAGGATTCAAGTTGCACCAAATGGATGTGAAGAGTGCTTTTCTGAATGGTGTGTTGGAGAAAGAAGTGTTTGTGAGGCAGCCTCCGGGGTTTGAGAGTGAGAAGTACCCCCACCGGGTGTACAAATTGAGGAAGGCGCTGTATGGGTTGAAGCAGGAGCCTAGAGCTTGGTATGGCAGGTTGAGGGGGTTCTTGTTTGAGAGAGGTTTTGAGATGGGGAAGGTCGATCAGACCTTGTTTCTACGAGGCGGGCGCCGGAGATATCCTGATTGTGCAGGTGTACGTGGATGATATTGTCTTTGGTGGCTCGTCTAACTCTCTTGTTGCAAGGTTTGCAAAGGATATGAGCAGGGAATTTGAGATAAGCATGATGGGCGAGTTGCAGTTCCTCCTTGGGCTACAAATCAAGCAATCAAAGGAAGGAATATTTGTGCACCAAGCTAAGTACACCAAGGACATTGTGCGGAAGTTCAAGATGGAGGATTCCAAGGCTATGACGACGCCGATGAGTACGACTACGGCTCTTGATGCGGACGAAGAAGGTGAACACGTGGACCAGAAGGAGTACCGGAGCATGATCGGGTCACTCCTCTACTTGACGGCGACGAGGCCGGACATCCAGTTCTCGGTGTGTCTGTGCGCTCGTTTTCAAGCGTCTCCGAGGACTTCGCATCGGCAAGCGGTGAAGCGAATTTTTAGGTACTTGCGTCACACCCCCTACTTCGGTCTTTGGTACTCCGCGTCCTCTTCTTTGGCGCTTCATGGTTTTTCAGACGCGGATTTTGTCGGATGTCGGTTGGATAGGAAGTCCACTTCTGGGACTTGCCAGTTTTTGGGTTCCTCTTTGGTCTCTTGGTCTTCCCACAAACAGTCGACTGTTGCACAATCTACTACCAAGGCCGAGTATGTTGCCGCTGCTAATTGTTGCTCTCAGCTCCTTTGGATTTCATACACCATGAGTGACTCTGGTGAGGAGTATACCCATGTCCCACTTCAATGTGATAGCACTAGTGCCATAAGCGTTGCAAAGAACCCAATGCTCCATTCCAAAACCAAGCACATAGAAGTGAGGTATCATTTTCTGAGAGATAACGTAGAGAAAAGAAAGATAGCGTTGATCCACGTACCCACACATGACCAACTAGCCGATATTCTTACCAAACCCCAAGATCAAGCAACTTTCACTCGTTTGCGGGGGGAGCTTGATGTGTGCTTGATTTCTTGAGTTGGGTGTGTGGGAGCTCCTTTGTAGCATATGTATAGCTTTCCTTTGTGCATTTCTTGCATTTGGCATGGCATATGTAACATGATGTATAGGCATCCTTGTATCTTAGATTGCATGCATTTTGTATCATATGCATTGGATAGGAAAAGTTTCTCCTATATACATTGTTCACCATGGAATGCTATTTATGTCTTTGTGAGCTTGTTTGGTATGCTATGGTTAGTTTGGCTTAGCTCTTGATGATTTTGATGAACAATCCATGGTTGATGGCTATGTTTTTGAAAAATGTCACATATATGCTCTCTCATGTGTAAATGCCTTTATATGATCTTGACATGTTTTAGTGGCTTGGTTGTGCTTAATTTGTGGTTGGATAGCTAGTTTATTGATCATATGGGGCCAAAGGCTCATTTTCCATCATGAATGTTTAGCCCTCTTGCTTTATCTTGTGGAGGGGCATAAGTTCCTTTTTGTTGCAAAGGCATTTCATGTACCAAATATGAATCTGAAAATGAAATGTAAAATGCTTGGAAAATGTGCTCCCATGTCATATGTGCTGAATTTAATTTGCTTTGGGTGCTAAACCGTTGCATGATACCTACCAATGAGAAGTCTCATACATAGAAGTAGGCACATGGCTCGGTGGCTTTGACATGACATGAGGTGCTTGTGGGTGTTAGTGATGGTCTTACGATTAGAATGGCTGTCCTAGCATGAAGTTTGTGTGGCTTTGCCATTTTGATATGCTTTGATCATGTTTAGGACTTTGCTCATGAGAGGCAAGTTTTTCACAAAATTGCCCAAATCCATCTTAGCTTCGTCCAATGGTTGTGAAACTTGGTGATCATGTAGTTGAGATCGATACGAAGCTATAGAGTATCTAACTTGCTAATTTGGACATGTGTAGCATCCTTTGTTGAATTTTGTTTATTTGAGAAGCTCTAGGTTGAAAGTTTTGCATTTTTGGCTTGATTCATGCATTGCCAACAAGGGGGAGAAGTTTGAGCTTGAAATGGCTTGTTGGATGCATTTAGAAGGTTTTCAGGTGGTTTTGAGCCATTCATGGGCTCTGGTGTGCACCGGTCTGACTGGTCGAGGTCACCGGTCTGACCGGTGTGAGTGTTGTTCCTGTGCACATCTTAGGCACCGGTCTGATCGGTGGTGATGACCGGTCTGACCGGTGTGAGCTGAAGTTGTTGCGGTCCGCCCGTTTTCGGTGGTTTGCATGCATTCGTCCAGGGGGAGGTGCATTGGTTCAGGGGGAGCTTGCACGTGTGCAGGGGGAGCTCTTTCTGGTGTTTGAGCTTTGGTTCGGTGATTCGCGCTCTTTGCTTGAGCTTTGTTTTTGTCTCGGATGTGTCGAGCCGTTGCCCTTGCCTAAGGGGTCCGAGACTTGTCTTCTTCAAGTGATCTTGCTCTTTGCTTTTGTTTGGCTTTCGATCGCTTGTTGGAGTTTCTTTTTGTTCGTTTCTTTTCCTTTTCTTTTCTCTCTTGTTACTTTCGTGTGGGTGTTGTCAATGCACTCATCAAGGGGGAGATTGAGGACCAAGTGTGGTTCGAGGACCGGTGGATGGTCGCTTCCTTGTGTGATGAGTGATTGACAACGTTGTGTGGACTGATTCTTGGCTAAGTATTGCAGGTGCAGGTTGCGGCTTGACTGGTGTTGGTGCAGGTGAAGAACAAGCGCGAAAGGTCGTCGACGGTGAGGCCTCCAGGTGTGGAGAAGACAAGTAGGCTTCGTTCGAGGAACCCGGTGGCCAACGGGGTCAAGTGCGGGCCGCATGGTGGCATGAACAGCAAGATGAAGTCAAGGACGGTTTCTTGGTTGAGCCTGAAAACCAAGGTCGAGCCGGGACTTCGTGGGAGCCGAGTCATGAGTGGAGATTGGCGGAGGCTACACCGAGTTCGCGGGGTTTCCTGTGGTTCACCAGAAAACCACCGGGTTCCTTGGTTGATCCACAAAGCCAAGACCGAAGAACCGAAGACGGTGCTGTAGCAGTGCCAGACCGGTCTGACCGGTGGGTACCGGTCTGACCGGTGAGGAGCACCGGTCTGACCGGTGTGCGATGACGTAGTCCGGAATCTTCGAAGCGGAGGACACGCGTCGGGATCGCAAGGCTTGCGTCGAGGCTACGCAGGGTGCGGTCGCAGGGCATCCGTCCGATGATGAAGACATGAAAACTTCCAAAACCGCCCTTGAGGGGCTTGTATCCTTAGTTATTAGGAAAGGGTATTTTAGACTTTCGGTTGCCTCCATATAACCCAAGAGGTGAGAGGATGGTAGCCAAGCCTTGGAACCCTAGTTCATTTGCTTCCCTATGTTCCCTTCCTATTTTCTTAGGATTTCCATACGACTAGCTTGAGAGCTTCATGGTGAGATCTTGTTGAGAGGGTTGGATGATCGGGCGGCAAGCTAGACCTTGTAAGAACCCTTGTTGCATGTATAGATGATTCAGCGTGGTTCCTCAAGGTTTGTATGTGTTGTTCCCGGTTGTTCTTGGTGGTGATTTTCGGAGCCCTCTCTCGGTGATTTCTATGGGTTGTTTTCAGGACCTTTCTCTTGGGGATTTGATGGGGGAAATTTGTGGGAACCCTTCGTGGTTCTTTGGGCTGTGATTCCCCTCCCAAATCCATGAGTAAAGGGGCTCGATTTTGGGGTTTTCCGAGTTCTAGGGTTAGAGGTGCTTTTGGCGGGATTTCTTCGATTCCTCCTTTTTGGACGAGTTTTGGTGGGATTAAACTTGGCTATGGACTCCTCATGAGGTGTTCCTAATATCCCCAAAGTCTTGTTCAAGTCCGTGGAGCGATTCGGGAGATCAAGGTTAGGATTTGGGGGAGTTGACCCGTGGGTGCTGTTCATCCCGAGCTGCCCAGGCTACACCGGTCTGACTGGTGCTCTTGACCGGTCTGACCGGTGCAACCCTCGTTGGGTTTTTTGCTCGGGTGAATGTCTGGGTGTGTTTGCTGTTGTCCTGTGTTGCGACTGTTTCGAGTTTGGGTCAGTTTGGAGGTCGGTTGGCCTGTTTGGTGCTTTGGGGGCTTTCAGGCTTAGACCGGTCTGACCGGTGTGTCGCACCGGCCTGACCAGTGTGCCACTTAGTGGAAGTCGCCAAGTTTCACCAGCAGGGACCGGTCTGACCGATGGTGCTCACCGGTTTGACCGGTGTTGGTCAGTGGACTCGAGGTTTGGTGTTCCGCTGCGTTTTCGGTTCGGAAGGTTGTGTGTTGGTTCCTAGGTCCAGTGGCACTCCAGTGGCTACGTGGGCTTGGCCAACTTGGGTAGTGAGTCGGAGACGTGTGTTGGAAGCCGTTTTCATCTTGTTGGAGTTTCCACCTGCTTCGAGAAGAATTTTTATCGGCTCTCATTCACTCCCCCCCTCTCTGGTTCGCCGTATCGGTCCTTCAATTTGCGAGGTAACCTTCGACAAGACAATGCCATGTACCTCTCTTGGCTTTGAATGTGCAGGTGATGAGGAGATGGCTGAGGATCTCTTTGAAGAGGAGAAGGATGAAGCTGGAGATGATGATGGAGGGAACCATGCGCCTGAAGCTGAGTGTGTACCCACTACTTCCCCTACGACCACTATGGAGGGTGGACCGTCTACCTCATGGACAACGACGGTGAGACAAGAGGATCAGGCGAGAGAAGCTGAAGTTGACGGGGAGGTAGTCTCGAGGCGTGAGGCTCCCCGGCGGATTCAAGAAGTGCATCCCTATCGAAGATCATTGGGGACATCGACGAACGTACCACGCGGTCAAGGTCCAGAAATTCCTCTCATTTCGCTCATGCTGCATTTGTTGCCTCCTTTGAGCCCAAGGCCATTGGACACGCTTTATCTGATGCAAACTGGGTCAATTCTATGCATGAGGAGTTGGAAAATTTTGAGAGGAACCAGGTGTGGGAGTTAGTTGAACCACCTCCAAATTGTCATCCTATAGGAACCAAATGGGTTTGGAAGAACAAAGAGGGTGAGAATAGGATGGTTGTGAGGAACAAGTCCAAACTTGTTGCTCAGGGATATAGTCAGAAGGAGGGAATCGACTATGAGGAGACCTTTGCTCCTGTGGCCCGTCTTGAGGCAATTCGGATCCTTCTAGCCTTTGCCGTGGCTAAAGGGTTCAAGTTGTATCAGATGGATGTGAAGAGTGCTTTCCTGAATGGGGTCATAGAGGAGGAGGTGTATGTGAAGCAACCACCGGGGTTCGAGAGTGAGAAGTACCCACACGGGGTGTACAGGTGGAAAAGGGCTCTGTATGGGTTGAAACAGGAGCCCCGGGCTTGGTATGGGAGATTGAGAGGTTTTCTGTTGAGCAGAGGGTTCTGATGGGTATCGTGGATAAAACCTTGTTTCTCCTCAAGCATGGGAATGACTTGTTGGTTGTGCAGATATACGTGGATGATATTGTCTTTGGTGGCTCGTCACATAACCTTGTTGCCAAGTTTGCAGATGAGATGAGCAGGGAATTCGAGATGAGCATGATGGGCGAGCTGCAGTACTTTCTCGGGTTGCAGATCAAGCAAGTGAAGGACGGAACATTCGTGCATCAGACCAAGTACACGAAAGACATGCTGAGGAAGTTCCAGATGCAAGATGTGAAGCCTATGTCGACACCCATGGGGAGTACGGCTACTTTGGATGCGGACGAGGACGGAGAACCAGTAGACCAGCGAGAATACCGGAGCATGATCGGCTCCCTCCTCTACCTGACGGCGACGAGGCCAGACATACAGTTCAGTGTGTGTCTGTGCGCTCGTTTTCAGGCCTCGCCGAGGACATCACATCAACAGGCCGTCAAGAGGATCTTCAGGTACCTACAGTCTGCCCCTGGTCATGGCCTTTGGCATTCATCCTCCTCGACTCTTTCACTTCATGGTTTTTCTGATGCGGATTTTGCTGGTTGCCGAGTTGAGAGGAAGTCTACTTGTGGTACTTGCCAGTTTCTTGGGTCCTCGTTGGTTTCGTGGTCTTCCCGCAAGCAGTCTAGTGTAGCTCAGTCTACCACCGAGGCGGAGTATGTTGCAGCCGCGAGTTGTTGCTCCCAGCTGTCGTGGATCTCATACACTTTGAGAGACTTTGGTGAGGAGGGCACCCAGATCCCACTTCTTTGTGATAGCACCAGTGCCATAAGCGTAGTGAAAAACCTAGTACTTCATTCCAGAACCAAACACATAGAAGTGAGGTATCATTTCTTGAGAGACAATGTGGAGAAAGGGACCATTGTGTTGAGTCATGTCCCTACCCAAGATCAGCTTAAAGACATCTTTACAAAGCCTCTCGACCAAGCTACATTTGTGCGCTTGCGGGGGGAACTTGGGTTTGTTGCCCTTTCTAGTTGATTCTTGGGGGATTTATTTTTGTACCATATGTATCATACCATGTTTCCTTTGATGTATATACATGTTTTGCTTGATGTATAAACCATGGTAGGATAGCCATCTTGTTATATATCATGTTGCATTTGTATCATATTGCATTTTAGGATGATGAGCTCCTTCCATATGCCTTATCTGAGTTTCTTTGGCTACTTGTGAGATATTGGTCATGTGTGTGGAGAAATGGCTATGTGAGGCTATGCTCTTGGAATATTTGAGATATATGTGTTGTGAGATAGCCTTTTTGAATCAAATGCTAATCTTGACTAAATTTGATGAAATGTGCTCCAAGTAGTGTATCCATGTCACTTTTTGGTCTAAATGTGCTTTTCATGCTTAGATTGTGCTTGGATGTCTCTTTCTTGCATTTGGGCCAAAGGCCGATATCATTGTGAATGTTTAGCCTATGTTGCATTCATGGAGGAACATAAGCTTCTTTTTGCCGCAAAGGCACTTCATGTACCATGAAATGAATTAATCTTGAAAAGAAGTGTGTATGCTTGAAAAATACTCCATCCATCATGTTTATGCTTAAAATGTCTTATCTTTCACACATGGGTGCAAAACATGTTGCATGATGTTCACCAGTGGAGAAGTCTCCCCGAAGTGGACACATGGCTCTTGAGCTTTAACATGACATGCTTTGCTTTATGGGTGTTTGCAATGATCTTTTGTTAAGAATTTGATATCCTTGTACGATCTTTGGATGATATGCATGTTTTTGGCTAGAATATGACATGGATAGGCCTTTACATTTGAAGTGAGCCATCTTTTGATAAAACTTCTCAAATCTGAAAATTTGCTTTGTCACATGTCTATATTTCCATATATTACTTGTGGCAATGCTTTGACTATGCTATGATCCATATGTGTGCTCTTTGTCTCATTTCTAGCCTTTGACACTAGATTTGGCCTATTTGAGAAGCTTATGTAGATGTTTATATGCTTTGTCTTACATTCTTGCATTTTCACCTTGATTCATACATTGTCAACAAGGGGGAGAAGAGGTGAGCTTAATGTAATGAAAAAATCAGAAAAATGCATCTAAAATTTTGAACTATGCATCCACATGTTCAGGGGGAGCTTTCTTGCTGTTTTCTGTGTGGAGTTTGTGCCTTGCTCGGCTTGTGACCTTTCTTTGCCTTTCTTTGGTTTTGGTCATGAGTTGAGCTTCTTTGTTTTTCTTTCTTCTTACTTTCTTTCTCTGAATTTCATTTCGCGTTGTGTGTTGTCAATGCACTCATCAAGGGGGAGATTGAGGACCAGGAGCGTCCCGGTGGTCGATGGATGACCGCTCCTCAGTGATGAGTGATTGACAACGGGTGTTGGACTGACTCTTGGCTTAGTGCGCAGGTGTAGGTTGCGGCCTAGTTCGTGTTGTTCCAGGTGAAGAACGGGCGCGAAAGGTCTTCAGCCTTGAGGGGCCTCCGAGAGATGGAGAGACAAGTAGGCTCGGTTCGAGGGACCCGATGGACAGCAGGACTAGGTGAGGGCCACATGGTGGCAAGACGAGCAAGACGAAGTCGTGGACGATCGAGCCGGTGCGCGGTGGCGGTCGAGTCAAGAAGCTTGGCGTGAGGCCGGGCCAAGCACGCGGGGTTAGGTGGTTTGCCCACAAAACCATCGAAGGACGGTTTCTTGGTTTGGGCCTCAAAACCAAGCCTGAAGGCCCAACACAACGGAGACGGGATCCGGGCGTGTCGGGAAGCTTCGAAGCAGAGGACACGCAGTGGGATCGCATGGCTTGCGTCGGGAGGACGCGGGGTGCGGCAAAGGTGTGGCCGTCCGATGGCAACACCCACAAACATTACATAAATGCCCCTGCATGGGTTGTATCGCCAGTAGTTGAGTTAGGGGAAGTCGAGTCATTTACCACATCGGCGGGACCCGATATATAAGTCATAAGTGTGGGTGGATGGCTCTCTCTCTCTCCGCGACTTAAGGTTTCATTTCCCCCCTCCCTTTTCTCATTTCCCTTAGACATTTTCTTCTCCATTTTCGTCTAGGCTAGCATGAGAGCTTCATGAGAGATTTGTTGAGACCTTGTGAATTTTTCTTGGTTTGTATAGAAGATTCGGCGTTGTGGTTCCGGTGATGATTTTCGGAGTCATTTTTGTGCTATTTTCGTGCTCATTTTGATTCTCATTTTCTAGACGGTTTTGGCTCGGATTTGTTTGGGGGATTCATCCTTGAGTGCCTTGTGCCTCTTTTCCCAGTGATTTCTTGCCCCCACACTCCTCAAATCGTCCTAGATTCGTGATTCTTTGGATGAACTCGTGAGTAGGACTTGAACTCGTGTGATCCGCAATTCCCGATGATTTGGTGGGTTTGGAGACGAGATGTTTGGGGTATAATCTCACCTAGGGGTGCTTAACATCTCCCCCAAATCTTGTCTCAAGAACTTGAACCATTTGGGATTTCCGGTGATGAGTTGGTGGAGTTGACTTCGCGAGCTCGGGTTTTTTCTGTTCTGTTTGAACTAGCGGACAGTCCGCCCCCTCTCCGCGGACCGTCCGCGAGGTGCCTGTTCAGCCCAGTTCTTCGCGTGTTCGTCGTGTTCATGCTCGCCTTCATTTTCGATCTGGTTTGGCTTTAGGTTTTTGTTACAGTCGGTTTGCGGACGGTCCGAGCTTCTATAGCGGACGGTCCAGATCCGGTGCGGACGGACCGCCTGGTCCTTGCGGACAGTCCATTTTTCCTGGTTCGTCTCTGGTGGTTCTGGTGGCATTTACGGACTGTTCGCAGCACCTGGCCGGACTGTCCGCGTGGCCCTTGCGGACTGTCTGTGGCACCTGGCCGCACTGTCTACGTGGTCAGTGCGAACGATCCCCCCCCCTCTGGCCGGACGATCCCGCCGGTGCACAGCGCTTTGTTCCTTGGTTCGATTCCTCCCTCCTTTCTTTCGTGCTTCCGCGTGTGCTTCAAGGAATCGTTCTTAAGACTTGAGGTTGATCCATAACCTCGTTGTCTTGGCGGTTGGTGTGTGATTCGATTCATCGCTCGTGTGTGACCAGGATTTGTCTAGGGTATAGGCCGGGTTCTTTGAGAAGAATTTTTACCGGCTCCTATTCACTCCCCCCTCTCTAGTCGCCATCCGATCCTTCAATGGGATGGATTCCTGAGCTCCCAATTCGGCCAAATAAATAGTCTGAAAAGGAAAAACCCAAGAAACCTCATTTTCCTTATTCAAACTTCCCTTAAAATTTTCTGACCGAAGAAGGAAGTCGAAAAGGAGCAAATCAGGGAAAAACCGGGGCGAACCGCCGTCGGGGCCCCACTGGGCCGGTCGGACCGGCCGGCCGCCCCACCCTGTTCCGGGGGCCGGGCCGGGCCGGTTTCCCGTTACCGCCCTTTATTCTCTTTCTTAGCCCATGGGAAAAAGTTTGCCCAGTAAATCCTCATGAGAAACTCCAGAAAAATAAAAGAAAACTATTTACAAAAATCCATGCCTTGTTTTTCATCCTCGGCCGGACGTTCGGGCTCTTCTTCCATGGTGAAGACAGGTGAGGGGGCACAACGTCGGTTCGTAGTAAACCTTAAGCCGTTGACCATTCACCACGAATTGATCACCTTTCACATCCATAATGGTTACCGCTCCATTGGAGAGCACCGAGTGAACAACATAAGGTCTGTCTCACTTGCTTTGCAATTTCCCCTTTCCGATGGTTTTAAACCTCGAATTGTAGAGGAGGACCTTATCTCCTTCTTTAAACTCTTTCTTCTTTAACCTTTTGTCATACCACCTTTTGATTCTCTCTTTGTATATGCTTGCATTCTCATATGCTTTCAACCTCATCTCCTCTAGCTCTCTTATTTGAATCCTTCGTTTTACCACCGCGGCATCGAGATCAAGGTTCATCTCTTTGATCCCCTAATAGGCTTTATGTTCCAACTCAACTGAAAGGTGGCAAGCTTTTCCATAGATGAATTGATAAGGGGTCATACCTATCGGTGTCTTGAACGTCGTTCGATATGCTCACAAAGCTCTGTCTAATTTCATTGACCAATCTTTGCTTCCCTTCTCTATGGTTTTGTTGAGGATGCTTTTTAATTGCCTATTCGACGTTTCCGCTTGTCCGTTGGTTTGTGGGTGGTAGGCCGTAGAGACCCTATGTTCGATTCCCAACTTGGACAAGCACTTTTTGAAATTCATCCCGGTGAAGTGAGTTCCTCCATCGCTTATCAAGATTCTCGGTGTACCGAAACGAGGAAAAATCATGCTCTTGATCATGGTAATGGACTCCTCCGTGGAAGCTTTACGACATGGCATAGCCTCCACCCACTTGGATACATAATCAACCATGACTAGGATATGCTCATATCCATGTGAATTTTTGAAAGGCCCCATGAAGTCTATTCCCTACACATCGAATAAATTGATTTGTAGATTATATCTCAAGGGCATAGAATTTCTTTGAGAGATGTTTCCGGTTCTTTGGCATTCGGGGCACAATGCAACATATCTTTTAGTATCCTCATGCATCTCCGGCCAATAGAATCCGCTAGACCACAGTTTTGCTTGGGCCCTAAAATGGCTATAGTGCCCACCATACTCCGCTGAGTGGCACTTTCTCAAAATTTCTTGCCTCTCTTCTCTTGGCACACATCTTCTCATGACCCCATCATTGCCAAGTTTGAAGAGGTATGGGGCATCCCAAAAGTATTTCTTACTTTCGGAGATTATCCTCCTTTGAGAGTTTCTATCTAGATGGTCAAGAGGCATCTTCCGAATCGCTCGAATGATATCAATCATCCAAGTGTCTTTATCGTGCATCGATAGAGGTGGTCATCTCTCATCCTGTCTTCTATGGGTTCTTTATCATCTTGTCCACGATTCATCCTAGACAAGTGATCGGCCACCACATTCTCCACCCCCTTCTTATCACGAATTTCAACATCGAACTCTTGAAGAAGAAGGATCCAACGGATCAATCGTGGTTTAGCATCCTTCTTAGCCAAGAGATACTTGATGGCCGCGTGATTGGTGTAAACAATGACCTTCGAGTTCACAATGTAAGATCTGAATTTTTCGAAGGGGAATACCACCACTAGCAACTCCTTTTTTGTAGTGGCATAGTTTAACTGTGCCTCATTAAGAGTTTTGCTAGCGTAGTAAACGGCGTGAACTCGTCCTTCCTTTCTTTGACCCAAAACCGCACCTACGGTGTAGTCACTTGCATCACACATGATCTCGAAAGGTTGGCTCCAATCCGGAGGTTGAATAATGGGAGCACTCACCAACGCACTTTTCAAGGTCCGGAACGCCGCTAGGCACTTCTCATCAAAGTCAAAAGCCACATCCTTTTGAAGGAGATGCGTTAAAGGCTTAGTGAATTTGCGAAGTCCTTAATGAATCTTCTATAAAATCCAGCATGACCTAGAAAGCTCCTCAAGGATTTAACATCCGTCGGAGGTGGGAGTTGCTCAACTGTCTCTACCTTAGCCTTGTCCACTTCAGTGCCTCTCTAGGATATAACATGTCCGAGCACTATGCCTTGCTTAACCATGAAGTGGCACTTTTCCCAATTTAACACCAAGTCTACCTCCGCACACCCCGTGAGGACCTTATCCAAGTTTGCCAAGCAATCCATGAACGTCTTCCCATAAATAGAAAAATCATCCATGAATACCTCGACAATTTCTTCGATGAATTCCAAGAATACGGCCATCATGCAACGTTGAAAAGAGGCCGGCGCGTTGCATAGACCGAAGGGCATCCTTCTATATGCAAACGTTCCATAAGGGCATGTGAACGTTGTTTAGTGTTGATTGTCCGGGTGAATGGGAATTTGTATGAACCCCGAGTACCCATCGAGAAAGCAAAAATAAGTGTGGTTCGCTAATCTCTCGAGCATCTCGTCAATGAATGGTAGGGGGAAGTGATCTTTCTTCGTCGCTTTGTTTAGCTTTCGATAATCGATACACATCCGCCACTCGGTCACGGTTCTTTGCGGTATCACTCATTCGTCTCATACTTCACCACAGTTAAATCTCCTTTCTTTGGTACACAATGTACCGGGCTCACCGATTTGCTATGCGGAACCGGGTAAATCATTCCGGCACCAAGTAACTTGATGACCTCTTTCTTTACTACCTCACGCATGGCATGAGTTAGCCTCCTTTGGTGGTACACTACGGGCTTACATTGGTCTTCCATTGGTATACGGTGAGTGCAAAAGACTGGGCTAAGACCTTTGAGATCATTAATCGAATATTCAATCACCTTCCTATGTTTTTCAATACAATTAGCAACTTCTCATTTTCTTCGGGACTCAACTCGTCACTCATGATGACTGGATAAGTCTTGTCTGGGCCCAAAAATTCATACTTTAATCCTTTGGGCAAAGGTTTAAGGTCTACCTCAGGCACTTATGGCTCCTCGGGTTTAATTTCTCCTATGTCTTCGAATTTTTCTTCTTCCACGCTTCCATCTTGTGGTTCTAAGCCTTCCGTTGCTTCTTCTAGCTCTTCATCTTGTTGATCATTGATTTGATTTTCCATAGCTCTTTGCAGCGTGTCTTTAAGGGTTTCAACAAAACAAAGACTATCTACCTCCTCCACTTCGTCTTTGGGAGGAAACGGTGTAGGGTGTTTAGAAACGCGAAGAAAGTTATATGTGTACTTCTTTCCATTAAGGTTCATTGTTACTTTGCCTTTTCCAGCATTCAACACGGCATCAACCAACTTAAGAAAGGGCCTACCTAGGATTATGTGATCATGATTACTATGGTAAGCATCAATAACAAAGAAATCGGTTGGTATACATTTTCCTGAGATTTTTACATTCATGTTGCAAGCAATACCTAGAGGTTTAACAGTTCTACCATCTCCCATAATTAATTCTATTGATATTGGAGCTAAGTCTAGGTTGTGGTCTTGAACTTTATCATAAATTTTAGAAGATAGGACACTTACTTGGGCTCCGATGTCACATAAAGCTTTGCATTGAACTCCGTTGATCTCGCAACTCAACTGTGGTGCCATCTTCTCTTCTTCTTCGGATCCTATCACGTAAACTTCGGCGAGGCGAGCGTATGGCGATGCTTTGGGCTTCATCCCCATAATTCTCTTCACCTCGGCTATGTGTTCCGGATCCACTTCATCATCTCCAAAGAGCTTTTGAAAGATCTCACCAGTGGTTTCAAGGTCGTATGAATCTTCCGCTTTCTTTTCCGGCGGGAAATCCACTTCCAATGCTCTTGTCATCCCCTTTTGGTTAGGCAACGGTCTTCTCTTAACGAATACTTCTCCGTAATCGATTAGACCCATTCCATTGGTTCGAACTCCCTTAATGGCTTTGCGCTTGACATGCTTCTCTTGTTTGTTTCATTTGATACAGCGAAATCAACGCTCGGGGTAGTTCTTGACTTGATGTGCTCTTCTTCAAGATTTTCCGGGATTGGCTCCACTTTTGTGACTTCCGGGGTTGCCTATTTAGGAAATTCAGCACACTTCTTCATCCTCAAGTTATGTTTCGTCTCTTCTGCAAGTCCTGTTTCCCAATCTCTTCACATGGCAGCCGCTTTACTAATTTTTTGTAGAAGTTGAGCGGCTTCCGTGAGTGTTTTTTCCATGAGATCCCCACTTGCACACATTTGGGCGTGTTGCATGCAACTAGGGGTTAGGGAAAACAAAAATGTATGCAAGACCACGTCACCAGAGAAGCCGAGTCTTGGTCCTTGTTCGATCAAATCATTAAACCTATTCCAAGCTTGGTCTATCCCTTCCTCTCCTCCTTGCGTGAAAGTGATCACTTGCCTCCTTAGATGTTGAACCTTGCTAATTGGAAAGAACTTCTCGCAAAACTTCTTTGCCAACTTGTTCCAATTGCCTTCAACTTCAAAGGACGCAAACGAGTACCATGTCTTTGCTTCACCGGCAAGTGAGTAGGGAAAGCGATTCCATTTGAACCATTCATCGGGAACTCCTTCTTGACGCACCGTGTTGCATAGCGTCGTGAAATGCCTTATGTGTCTATATGGGTTCTCTGAAACCATCCCTTCAAAAGGGTTTGCTGCCACCATCTCGATGATCTTAGATTTATCTCATACTTGGTCGCTTCGAGCTTCGAATCCGACTCTTGTACTTTTATGTCTTCGCATCGAGGGCTAGCGTAATCCCTTAGTGATTTCTCCGGTTCTTCCACGGGTTGATTGATGAACGCCATCTAGACAACAATATAAAAACAAAAACAAACAAAGTGGTTTTCTAGGTAATATGTGTTAGATATTAGCAAACAAAAGATAAACTAAATATAAAACTAAGTTAGATGCAAACCAAATGATGTAAACTAGCTTGCTCCCCGGCAACGGCGCCAGAAAAAGGGGCTTGTTGACGGATAAAAGACGTATCCACCTATGATCCGCAAGTGTACGGACCTACACCTTTTTCACCACAGGATTCCCAAGGTTCTTTTCAATCCGCAAAGCAACGAGATTACAAGCGTTTGATTTACCTCTACCAACTAGCTACTCATTCCCTAACTATGATTAAACTAGAAAACGACTAAACTACACTAGAGAGAATGATTAAGCTATCAAGATTGGAGACACTCGCCCATGGGTCTACGATCCTAGAACATGCAATCGCTTTAAACATGCAAACCAATCTAATCTATCGGGGGTTGTGACCACGGTTTCGTCCTTTCCCTCCCCCCGTACTATCACTACGCGGAGGTATTCGTGACTAGACCTATGATGGACACGGCGTATTGATTGGATCCAAGAGAGCATTGGAGCTCTACCCCCTTTACGGCATGGTAGCTAACCTTAAGCATTAAAGTATATTCAACACATAATGATAGATAGATGTTCCAACAAAGTACGATTACATCTCAAGATCGATTACAACCCATGGACGAATAAGGAGATTACCCCATCAAAGTGCTAGACATAGCACCGTTATAGATGCGGGTGGAGCGGTTCGAACCAGCGGTTCATCGAACCGACCCCAAGAAACGACCCTAATGGGCCCCTTCCTCGACACAGTTCATAAACCAGAGAACCAATGGATCGACCGGTTCGACCCATCCATCCGTCGACTTGACCGCATTGCCGCACATGAGCAGATCGAGACGATCCCCGGTAGTAGTTTCCCTCCTGCGCTCAACGGTGGCATCTCCCGTCCTCACACCTCAGTGGCATCAGCTTCCTCTTCCTTGGCACTCAGCGACTCCCTTCTTCCGTTCTCGGCACCCAGCGTCCAAGCTCCAGGCGCGGACGGCAAAGCATGCAGCTGCAGCGGCTCCAGGAATGGGTGGAGGAGCACTGCATTCGGCCGCCAGCACACCACGGGGAGCAAGATCGACCTGGCGGCCCCGGACGATCAAGGAGGCGCTAGAGGAGTCGCAGACCATGGGGCCCTCGTCGACCGCATCGCCTTCCTGGAAGACCGTGTGCTCAAGGTGGAGGAGGACATGGACATCAACATCACGCCGAAGAAGATGAATGCCAGCAACAGCAGCAGCAAGAGAAACAAGGGCCTTAACATCACTAGCTGCTAGCTTCTTTAATGGCAGCCGGTAAGAACAACAACCCGTACAGGAAGAACAGAGCAGCATGGAGCACCTCGCTGGCCGACAGTTTGTGCGGTCGTCACTGGGAGCTGAAGGTCAGGGAAGCTGGCGGCATGTCTCTTCCACCCCGAGCTGGACGCTCCACATGCTGCCTCCGGCTGGGAAGGCCTTCGTGTGTCGCTGGGATTCTTCACGCCCCGGCTGGCCGCCGCTGCATCTATTTTGTTTGGATGGGGCGACGGGCTTGGAGGGATGTTGAGCTCTGCGCGCGCGTCCTGCCGCCGGCCGCTGGCACGGTCTCACACTCGCCTCGTGATCGCGATGGGATGGGGAGGAGCAAGGGGAAGAAGAACAGTCGTTTTGCATTAATTATTTAGCAAATGGTTCGATCCACCAGAACCATTGGTTATCCGCTGGATCGAGTGGTGCTCCGTCTGTGCTTGTATGGATCGGCGGATAGTTTCAGGTTCGCTCCATGGAGCACCAACGCCCATCTTTAAGCACCGTTGATCATGGCCAACCTTCCGACGGTGTCTTCCTTCTTCTCCACTTGTGGGTGCTTCCTTCGAGGTGGTCGATCCCCCTCCGAAGATCTCCCTCCTCTCTCTAGCTTATGGATGGCCTCTCATAGTTGCATTCTTTCGTGGAGGGATGGAGGGAGTAGGCTTTCGCATAGGTGTGCGCATCGCGGGGGCAGGTCGGCACGGCACACGTCTGGATCCAGATCAATCGCGCGCGCACGGCGCACGTAACTGACACCACCGTCCCGTTCCTTTCCGCGTCGCCCTCCTCTTTCCATCATTCGACCGCCCACCCCGCCGTAGCAGCCCAACCATCGCCGGCGTCGCCGTCGCCGTCACGCCACGGCCGACTTGTCGTACCCTTGTCGCTATCCCTTCCCGTCCCTTGAAACCAAAGCCAAATCGATCGATCGATCGATCCCCTCCCTCTTCCACACACACCTTTCGGTCGCTTTACGCAACGCCTTTTTAATCCCTTCCGCCCTCCGCTTCCCGTTCCCCTGCCTCCCTACCCAAAGCCTAGCCTGCACCTGCTCCTGCCCCAGCTGCCGTGCGCCGCGCCGCGCTGTCTCTGACCCCGGCGGCCATGGCGGAGGAGCAGCAGCAAAGGTGGCAGGAAGGCCACCGCCTGTGCGCCAACAACTGCGGCTTCTTCGGCAGCCCCGCCACGATGGACCTCTGCTCCAAGTGCTACCGCGACCTCAACCACCACCAGCAGCAGCCGGCTGCTCCCGTGCCGCCGTCCTCCTCCGCTTCCGCGGCTTCCGAGGCGCGCCTCGCGGCCGTGGCCGTGGCCGAGCCGGAGGAGGCTCCAGCGGCGGCGGCCCCAGCGGGCGCGACGAGGCAGGCGGGCAGGTGCGCGAGCTGCCGGAAGCGCGTGGGCCTGACGGGGTTCGCGTGCCGCTGCGGCGCCACCTTCTGCGGCGTGCACCGGTACCCGGAGCGCCACGCGTGCGCCTTCGACTTCCGCGCTGCCGGCCGCGACGCCATCGCGCGCGCCAACCCCGTCGTCAAGGGCGAGAAGCTCAAGGACAAGGTCTGAGAGCCAGAGGAGCCAAAGCAATTGCCAATTATCCTTCCCTTCGATCCCCTCCCGCTCTTCTCCTCCACGCGACGCCGGAAGGAGGAGGATGCGGAGGACGACGACGACTGCCTACCGGAACGGATCGTCGGGACTGTACCAACTACTACTCCGTGTACTCTGCAACTGGTGTACTGCAGCCTCAGTTGCATCTGCATATGTAAAGCCGACGACCCGTCGGCCACCGCAAGATTGAAATCGAAAACTAAAAATTGGTTTCGAATAACACCATCTTTCGGCTGCGCACTCGCGATTATTCATGGGGTTCCCGTAGCATCATCTTCGTTTCACCGTCGAATATCATCACCAGATGGTGGTAGCTGACTGAATTCCGAAGTAGATTTCAGCTTTCAGGTTTCAGGAAAGGTAGCTGATGCGCTGGCGTCTGCTCTGTTTCTGCTTTCCAGAGGGGAGCCCAGCGCGAGGTCTCGCTTTCATTGGTGACACCACCAGAGAAGAAGCTCCAATCCGCCGGCGACAAAGGAGAGAGTGGATGCCTGATGCCTTCGACCTCGACCCGCTTCTCCCCCTCGCCTTTTCTCGTCATCCTCCCATCCCAAGAAAACAAATGAAAGAGCCTCGTCCTGGGTGGGTCAACAAAATGATCGCTGCAGAGCTTTCGGATAAGCACGACCGGGGCGGGGTGGTGTGCGCGTCGCCGGGTCCCCGTACGCACGCACGCAGCGCTTGACGCCAACGTCTGAGCTGCTGGCCTGCTGCCCTCGAGGCGAGCTCGCGCTGTCGCTGCCCCGCGCCCGCCCCGCCGCCCATGCTGACAGAGCCACCACGACCTAAACGAAAACTTGGGGCGTTCCGATGGGCGATAGGGACCTGATTTAAAACTTTGGTAAAACTCTTAGGTTGGGGCCCTGGGACCGTTCCATCGAGCCGCAGTTGGCTAGTCATTTCGATGGAAACAATTCGGAGAAGATACATACTATACCCTACATAAAAACATCGTGACGGACTCGCTGTTCGTTTGGTACGTGGCATAATCGTTGTCTTGGTTTGTTCCGAGAGAAAATACGGTGGTGGTTTGTTAAAAGAAAATCTTTTTTTGTTGGGTACGCGATAAGCCAAGCGAATATGGCGTGGGTGCGCAGAAGTGTACGCGTGTTCTTCGCGGATGACTGAAGTTGCATCACTAGGCGAGAAACGATTTGTCCTGACGGCTAAAACCGGTTTTTGCTGGCGGGCGAGGCACCCGCCAACAACTTTGAGCCAGTAGAAATGGCACTTTGTGCTGGCGGGTGGCCGGCCCGCCAGCACAGAGCCATTTGTGCTAGCGGGTCACTTAAACGACCGGCAGCACAAATGTCATCAGCGCTGGCGGTTACTTAAGCAGCCCGCCAGCACAAATGTCATCACTGCTGGCGATTTCTTAGGACGCACACCGACACAAAATTCATTTTTGCTGGCGGTTGCTTAGACCGCCCGCCACAGAAAGCATTTTTCCCATTTTCTATATAATTCCCCATAATTGTTTATTATTTGTATATAAATTGTCATTTTCGTCTATTATTTTTTTCACATTGTCATTTGTATGCTAAATTCACTTTAATTTACAGTTTAACAGCCAAATCCAAATATATGTCTCACAAACACACAATCCAAACTAAAATAAAAAATGTATACATAAGTCACATTACAAAACATTGTGCATAATAGATAACCCTAAGACACCCATCTACGTAACCTTTCTGCATCATTTAATGTCAAAACTCCTTCTTTATCGAAGAATTCTCCATCCTCATGGCAAATCTCACGTAGGATGAATCTCGCCAAGTCCGCACAAATGTTGGTGATTTGATTGTCACCAAGTTGCCCCCATGATCCCTCAATGGTAGGCATCTGCACGTAAACACAATAAATGAAGATTGGTATGCATTACCATCAGGACCATAATTAGAACATATATAGTTGTGTACAAACAAGAGGCTTACGTCTTCAGGATTCGTCCGGTACCTCCCATTATTTCTCAAAACCTCACACACCTAATATCCACATAGCACACTGCTAGGTTATTGTTTGTAGCACTGCAAACAAATAAAAAATGATCGGTACTAATTAACAAAAGTGTACAACTCCGATAAAAATGATTGGTACTTATTAACAGAAGTGTTCTTACCCATTTGGCATGTCATATCACCAATTTTTTCTTCTTGTGCTCCCCGTTATTGAGTATGTATAGCCTATACGCACTTTAAGGATACAAAGACATAAGTTAGTAATACAATTTGAAATATAGCCGATACACGCAGTAGTGATTATATATTGCACTTAGTTGTCTTACTTTCTTATAATCTCAATGATTTTCTTGTAAGAAGCCTCTGAATAGTGTAATGAGTCGAAGACCCCCACAGTTCCCAACTTCGGACACATGTGGAAGCAAATGAAATGATCGCTGCATAAAATTAAAATAATTAATATAAATAGACAAAAAATGAAGGCAAATGATGAAATAGTTATTTAAGGATCTTACTCAAAATGGTAAGCAAACATGATAGAATCTTTATGTTGGGTTTTCCTCATGACCCTTGCAATGTATACAGACACCTCGTGAAGTTTAGCTTTCTCGTAACCCTTTATTAAGTCTTCCTTCTCTTTTGGTGTCTTTGCTTGTTCCTCTATTTGCTTTCTTAGTTGATCCCTCATTATGAACGTGTGTTGTGACTGGCTTACTTGTTGCGGGTCAACATATGCTACCTTCCACCTCCCATTTGTCTTCTTTTCATCAGACGCTTGCATCCTGCAAAAAAGTTTACTAGGATGGTAATAACAATACATATGGAATTCAATAGATTTGGATGTCGTATAGGGATGTTGACTTACATGGACCAAATGGTGACGAGGTTGATGTCGAGTTTTTCGCGACGGAACATCGCATGCAAATCGGGGAAATCGATTGCAACCTTCTGTTCAAAAGAGCTACTGAACACCCATTTCGAGAGATTGGCGGTGATAGTGTGAATGCCTTGCTGCATGGCGTGCATGATCCAATTATGCAGCCTCATCAATTCTGACGGCCCTTCGTTCAGTAGCCACCTAAACAAGAATGGTTTTCCATGCTCATATTTGTCGGGCACCTCATCTGACGAAAACATACTTATGTACTCCTCCTTTTGTTTTTAAAAAGAGGTGCAGGATAAAGACTTTTCATCTGGTGCCTTCTTGAGTACTTGAACATTAGGTGATTCTTTACCGGATGTTGGAGCCCCTTTAGGTTTATTCTTTAGTACTTTCAAGAACAAGTCAACATCAGATGATTTCGTCTTTGGTTCATATGAGTTTATCATTCGGTGTATTGTTGTTGGCGTCTTGGTTGCTGGAGGAGGAGATGGTGGCCTTGGACATGGCGGAGGAGATGGTGGTCTTTGAACAGATTTTGGAGATGATGATGCCCCTGCCCCTGCCCCTGATGTCGGAGGAGTTTGTGGCATGTTGTTGTCATTATTGTTAACTTTCTGCTCCACAATCATCATGTTGTTGTTATTGTTACCGCCTCCATGTTCCCCACCCATTGTGTACTCGACCATTGCAACATCTGGATCCTGGGGGGTACTCGTTCTTGGCTAGGTTGCATGCAGGGACTTGGTGATGCATTAAGTATGATATCTCGACGATGCCACAATATGTATTGGTTCCTCGCATCACTGAGAAGCTCGATCCCATCCTCAGTAGGGATATCAATCTCGCACGACTCATCAGAAACTGAAACAACTTGAACCCATGCGTACTCTGGCGGTGGTGGATTCGGAAACACACGACCCGTTAGTGCCATGGCTGTCCCAACTTCTTGAAACTTATCTAGTTTTCTTCCATATGGAATAACCAACTTGCATGGTGTATCCTCTACAATGTCATCCACATGATGCTTGGCGTTAGAAATAGAACCAACACTACTTGGAGTCGGGATGACTCCGATCTGGGCAAGCATCAAGTTTGGAGGAACCTGTCCAGAGCCACCAGATATTAGATTCTCTGCACTTGGCCCAACAGAAGCTTGTTGTTGTTGTTGTATGAAGAAGCCTATCAATTCTTGCTTGGCAATTTCTCTCATCTTGTCTTCAAGCTTCTTCTTATAACGGTCTCGCTTTTTATAACTTGATCGGTGTTCACGAAATGCTTTACCCCGGGGCAAGGTAGAAGAAATCCCTCGAACACGGCCATGGTGCTCAGGCGTTCCGATTGCGGCGGTTAGCATATCTTTCTCCCTGTCGGGCACGAAAAGACCTTTCTTTTGCATTTCCGCAAGTTCTTCCAGCTTCTGATAAATTTGTTCTGTTGAGGGCTTCTAGAATGAAACATTATCGTCAGGTGCTATAGCCGGAACTCGAGCAAAGATCCAATTCCTGCTACACTCATCCATGCCTTCAAAAATAGTTGGTAAACCAGCTACCCTCTTTCTTCTTCCTCCTTCCTCCATTTTGCCATTTTGGCAGCATATCCTTCCGAACCCAAGCGATGGGGGTTCTCAGCAGCTTTCATAGCCTTCTCCTTTTGTTGGACGCTCAGAGCTACTGCTTCTGCCGTCTTCTTCTGATCTACGAATTCTTCCTAGACTGCTAGCGGAATGTTACCATACACATCCCTAGCATCCTTTCCGTTCTGGACAAATTCAGTATTAAGTGTAGACCTCCAATTCCTAAGAGCTCTTCCATAAAGGACCTCAGCAAAAGTTCTACCTACATTTTCTGTACCTTCCGGATAAACAAACTTTTCTTTCACTTTGGCCCATAATACATCCTTCGTAGCTTTAGGGACTGTCTTCCAATTAATAGTTGTGATCCAAGACGCCAATTGGTCTCTGACAATTGCACCGACGATGTTCCGAAACCTAGCAGCTATCCCCTTAGGTTCGACGGGCTCACCTTTGTCACCCAACCGTTCTATCACAAGTTGTCCTCTTTCAGGGATCTGGTTTCTTCTTCTATGACCACGTTTCCTTTTCAGGTTACTAGAACTAGTAGTACCCGAAGGTTGTGGTTCTGAAATGACTTCTGCCTCTTGGGCACGAATGTTAGATGCTCTACGACGTCGTCGCGGGGATCGGTCATTGTTCTACACATAAAACACTATTTAAAGTATATCTTAATTGAATAAACAAACATTAATTTGAGTAAATGTGCATGCAGACCTCATTATCGCTTGGTTCGTAATCAACATCATCGTCTTCGGGACGCCTACGAGGTCGTGGTTCGCTTGGTTCGTACTAAGAGGGAGTTTCATAGTCTCCAATTATACCACTATCACTAGATTCCTCCTCACCGGATTGTTCACTGTTAACATTTGATCATAGATAATCCATAATCCATAGTCCATTTTTATATAATAAATCTATTTAAAAACTATTAAAATTAAATCCATAGTCCATTTTTATACAACAAAACTAATAAAATTAAATCCATAGTCCATTTTATATAATAAATCTATTTAAAATTTAGACACAATCCATAGTCCATATTTAATTATTTATACAACAAAACTAATAAAATTAAATTCATAGTCCATTTGTAACTTTTTTAAATCTATTTATCCACAGTCCATGTAATTGCATTTATACACAATCTATTTATCCACATTTTTAACACATGTAATTGCATTTTGAAAAAAAAGAAAAAAAACCAACCAAGCCGGGGCTGTCGTTGCTGCGCCACTGGCCCCATCCCCGGCCTCCATGCGTGCCGAGCGGTGAGGAGATGATGTGTCGGTGGCGAGCGGGGGCGGCGGAGCTATCGGCGGAGGCAGCGGCGGTGCTGTCGGCGGTGGCGGAGGAGTCGACGTCGGTTCCTAGCCGGCGGTTGGGGAAGCGGCCGACAAGGAGGAGGACGTCATCCTGGTAGGGAAGAGGGGCCGTGGCGCTCGGGGAAGAGGGGGCGGTGGTGCTCGGGGACGGCGCGGCGGCGGTCCACGGGGAGAAGGGGCAACGCCCTAGCGGAAGCCGGCGGCGGTCCACGGGGAGAAGGGGCGGGACCCTCGCGGACGACGGTGGGGCGCTCGTGGAGGTCGGCCGAGCACTCCTGGAGGACGGCGGGCTGGTCGGAGGGGCGGCGGTGGTCGGGGACAACGATGGCGCTCGGTGGGAAAATTTGGCAGCCTGACGGTGTCGTTTCGTTTTCACGCCAGACTTAGAAAATTTTCGAGACCGCGTCTCTTGTATATATAGATAGAATCACCACTGGCGGGCTACATAAGGCATCCGCCAGCGGTAGGTCACCACTGGCGGGTCGCATTAGGCAACCTCCAGCGGTGACTCTTACCACAGGCGGTTCACTTAAGCGACCGCTAGTGGTGAGAATTCTCGCTGGCGGTTATCATAAACGCCCGCCAGCGCTGAAATTTGAAAGAATTTGATCTTAACTTTTCAAATACAAACCTTTTCAAATTAAAATGACAAAACACCTCCTATAAATAAGTTAAAAATATTTTATGATAATTTTTGGAAGTTTCAAAGTAGTTTGAAGAATTTCAGCATAGTGTTTTCCATAATTTGCAAAATTTGAAACAGGGGCTTAAATTATTCAAATTTCATTGAAACTTCCCTAGGTATCATAAAATATTTCAATTTAAGTATAGGGAGTGTGCTTTTTGTAAAATAAGTCCTAATTAGAAAAGGTTAGTTCAAATAGGACTCTAGGTTCATACACCTAATGATTTGTTGTTTGACACTAGAGTCTCATTTGAACTAACCTTTTCAAATTCAAACCTTTTCTTATAAAAAAACACCTGATATACATATTTCAAATATTTTATGATAATTTTTGGAAGTTTCAAAGAATTTTGAACATTTTCAGGCCAGGATTTTAAATTTTCAAATTTTGGCAAACCACTATGCTGGAGGTTGAGTTATGATAACGGCCAGTGGTGTGTCTCACTGCTGGCGGTTTCTTAAGATGCCTGCCAGCATAGTGTTTTCCATAATTTGCAAAATTTGAAATAGGGGCTTAAATTGTTCAAATTTCATTGAAACTTCCCAAGGTATTATATACATAAATTCAAATATTCAAAACTCTCCTAAATTCATGTGGTATTTCCATAATTTCCATAATTCATGTGGTATTTCCATTTCATCAAAACTTCCAAAACTCTCCTAAATTGATTGAAAGTCTTACAACAACACTAATTATATAAAGTCGTACAAGTGATACATCAAGCCCGACTAATAAGAAGTGCAAGTTTATCCTTTAACAATTCTCCCTTCACAGTCTGTACGTAACCATGGCTTCTCTGATTTAGGAATGCTGGCTTCAATTTTTTTTATTATCTTCTCATGATCTTTGAACAAGATTAGTTTCTCGAACTGATTGTAATCCTCAACATCAATTACACCTTCTACTCCTAGAATTCTTTGTTTTCCAGAGACGACAATGTGCTTCTTCACATTCATAGGATCAGCTATGTAGAAAACTTGTGCAACACGCTCGGCGAGTACCCATGGATCATCTTTGTAACCTACATTGGCAAGGTCTACAAGTGTCAACCCATAATTGTCATCTGTGACGCCATTCGGGTGTTTGACCCATTGGCACCGAAACACGGGGAACCTGATATTCTCTCCATAGTCAAGTTCCCATATTTCCTCTATGAACCCGTAGTAAGTGATGTTGTTTCCGGATTTATCAATCGCATCTATGCGAACACCACTATTTTGATACGCGACACTCTTGTTATCTTTCGCCTTCGTATAGTAGGTGTACCCATTAATTTCGTATGCTTGCCATGAGGTAACATTGCTTGATGGACTAGCCGTCAACCTGGTCAACGTTGTGTCATCTATGGAATTTCCTTGAAATATATGCCCATGTTCCTTTAACCATGATGGGAAACGACGTTTTTGCTCTTTGATGACCAAATCCTTGGTCTGACTATCATTTTCCTCATGAATCTCATTTTTGTGTTGCACGATAAATGGCCCCACTATTGCAAGTTGTTGCAGAACACTAGCACGTGCTTTCTCCAGTTGTTGGTTGTCCTCGTCAATGAATCTTTTCCTTCCAATGGTCCCTTTCCCTGACAATCTGCCTTCGTGTCGAGATTCCGGTAAACCGATCGCTCTCTTATCTTTTATGTAGTCTATGCAACAATCAACACTCTCTTCGTATGGTAGCTCTCGATCATGCTTCCCTCTCGGAAATGCCTTGTTTCTCATGTATCCATTGAGAATCGACATGAACCGTTCGTACGTCCACATCGATGAAAGTACATAGGTCCTAGTTCGATAATTTGCTCGACCATGTGGATCATTAGATGTTGCATGATATCAAAAAATGACGGAGGGAAGCACATCTCGAGCCGGGCTTGAGTTTCGACATAAACGGAAGCCTTGCCAACTCTACACAATCTACCACTTTCTGCGAAATGACGTTGAAAAAGTAGCACATCCTTGTGATGGCCATCTTAAGGAATACTGGTTTGACAGCTCAGATCGCAATCGCGAGAAAAACAATAATCATCACATGACAGTCATGACAGTTACAACCAGTAAGCGTCATGTCCTTCAACGAGACCAATGATCGGATGTTGGATGAGAATCCGGTTGGCACTTTCAGCCCGCGCAAGCATTTGTAGATAGACAACCTCTCATGTTGTGTTAAGTTGAAGCTAGCAAGTGGAAGGTACTGCTTACCATTAGGACGTGGTTGTGGGTGGAGTTCTTGCCTAATTTTTAGGTCAACAAGATCCTTACGCGACTTCAGTCTGTCCTTTACCTTTCCTGTTAAGCCTAAGAATCCCATTGTGCTTTCAAACACATTTTTCTGAAGATGCATCCCATCGATGGCATGGCGCACTGTCAAATCTTCCCAGTATGGCAAGTACTTCAAAAATATAGACATCTTCTTGAAAGGCAAGTCAATGTTTTCTGTAGTTTCAGCCTCCTTCCTTCCACCTTTTGAATTATCAGCAACATCACCTTTTGATTTCTTACCAAGTTTAAACTTGACCTTCTGACACATTTCAAATACGGTTCTACCGGTGGCCGGTTGTGGGGAAAAAGAGTCTTTCTCAATCTTTCCATCGAAATAGTCTGCCATCTTACGGTACTTGTGAGTCCTTAGTAGCTAGCGTCTGTGCCCCATATACACTATCTTCTGAGATCCTTTCAGGTACACAGATATTGTACCATTCAAACAAACTACACAACCTGATTTTCCTTTTTTCTGACCAGACAAAGAAAATATGGCAGGGTAATCATTAATTGTGACAAAGATAATTGCCTTAATTGTGAATGTCTCCCTTCTGTACTCATCCCACATCTCAACCCCATGTTTCCAAAACTTCTCCATTTCTTCCATCAATGGCTCCAGGAAGACATCTATATCAATACCAGGTTGCTTCGGTCCTTGGATGAAAATGGTAAGCAAAAGGAACTTTCTCTTGTGACATAGCTAGGGGGAGGTTGTATATGGTCATCAACACTGGCCATGTGCTGTGCGTGCTGCTTCTTTCACCAAATGGATTCATACCATCTGTACTTAACACGAACCTTATATTTCTTTTTTCTTCTCTAAACTCTTTGTGCTTGGAATCAAAGGTCCTCCACTGCCGAGCATCAGAAGGATGTCGAAGCTTCCCATCAGACTTCTCTGGGCGATCTGCGTGCCAAGTCATTAGTTCAGCGGTCTTTGGGTTCGAGAACAATCGCTTTAGACGATCCTCCACCGGCAAGTACCACATCACCAATGCAGGGACTTTACGTTGAGTAGCAGTGTCAGTACCAATACTATACTCCTCCTCAACTTGAGAAAATACACTTTTCTTTCCACCCATCTTCCTCTTTGTGCCTTTAGATGCAATGACCCATTCCACAGCAAAATCGGCATTACTTTTGTAACGATTAGCATCGCAATTTGGACACTTCTCCAGTTCTGCATAGTCACCGTGGTACAATATGCAACGGTTCCTACATGCGTGTATTCTTTGCACTCGCATCTTCAATGGGTTGATAATCTTCTTTGCTTCATATTTGTTTCTTGGGACCAAGTTAGGCTTCGGGAGTAGATTGGCCAACAAAGTAAGGAGTTCGTTAAAACTATTGTCTGACCATCCAAATTTTGCCTTCACAATCAGAAGATGGAGCATGAAATGCAACACGGTCCACTCCTTCCCACAACCCTCATACATACGGTCCTTTGCTGCCTTCTTTAGTGTCTGAAAATTTTCTAACCCTTCAGCACTACCTAGCAACACCTCCGGTTCAATGAGGCGCAACATTTCTCCAAATTCTATAATTTTAATTATTGAAGCTAGTAATTTTAATGACAAACTAATAATTTAATATGTAAACTTGCTATTAATGACAAACTAATAACTTATATAATTTAATATAACTTGCTTCTATATTATGAACATTTAAATATTTTGCATTGACAAACTAATAATTTAAATCTAAATCTATTTAAAAAATAAATCTCTGAATCAATATCTCTCTTCACTCCCCTCTCTCTCCTAGATAACCCTAGGTCTAGATCTAGATCTCTATCTACATAGAGATCATTAATAAAAAGAGAAAACTAAGGTTAAAATAGCACAAACTCACCTTATATAGCCACCTCCTCCAAGAAAATCGAGAGCAAAACCTTCCCCCCTAGATTTGGTGTTTTTGGAGCTTTTCCCGAGCTCCTCTCGGGCACAGCGCCATTGGAAGATTGCTGAGAAGAAGGGGCTGACATATATTTATAGAAGACACAGTGCTGGCCGTTGGCATAAGGAAACCGTCAGCAGTAATTTCTACGCTGGCGGTGCCTTATGTTGACCGCTAGTACTGTGTCCATTTATGGAAGCGGTCAGATTAAGCCACTCGCCAGCACTATTACCTCTCCTGGCGGGCTATTAAGCCAACAGCCAGCACTAATTCCTTTCATGGCGGTTTATTAAGCCAACCGCCAGCACACTTGTTTGAATATCTTCGGTCGAAACATGGTTTGACTCAACTACTCACTCACTCATGAAGGACCGAAACGGCGAACCAGAGAGGGGGGGAGTGAATGGGAGCCGATAAAATTTTTTCTCGAAGGAGATGGAAACTCCAACAAGATGAACACGGCTTCCAACACACGTCTGCGACTCACTACTCAAGTTGGCCAAGCCCACGTAGCCACTGGAGTGCCACTGGACCTAGGAACCAACACAGAACCTTCCGACCCGAGAATGCAGCGGAACACCAAACCTCGTGTCCACTGACCAACACCGGTCAGACCGGTCCCTGCTGGTGAAACTTGGCGACTTCCACTAAGTGGCTCCACGCCGGTCAGGCCGGTGCGACACACCGGTCAGACCGGTCTAAGCCTGAAAGCCCCCAAATCGCCAAACAGGCCAACCGACCTCCAAACTGACCCAAACTCGAAACAGCCCTAACACAGGACAACAGCGAACACACCCAGACGTTCACCCGAGCAAAAACCCACCAAGGGTTGCACCAGTCAGACCGGTCAAGAGCACCGGTCAGACCGGTGTAGCCTGGGCAGCTCGGGATGAACAGCACCCGCGGGTCAACTCCCCCAAATCCAAACTTCGATCTCCTGAATCGCTCCATGGACTTGAACAAGACTTTGGGGATGATAGGAACACCTCATGAGGAGTCCATAGCCAAGTTCAATCCCACCAAAACTTGTCCAAAAAGGAGGAATCGAAGAAATCCCGCCATGAACACCTCTAACCCTAGAACTCGGAAAACCCCAAAATCAAGCCCCTTTACTCACGGATTTGGGAGGGGAATCACAGCCCAAAGAACCACAAAGGGTTCCCACAAATTTCCCCCATAAAATCCCCAAGAGAAAAGTCCCGAAAATAACCCAAGAAAAACACCAAGAAAGGGCACCAAAAATCACAACTAAGAACAATCGGGACCAACACAACAAGGCCTTGAGGAACCACGCCGAATCATCTATACATGCCACAAAGGTTCATACAAGGTCTAGGTTGCCGCCCGATCATCCAACCCTCTCACAAGATCTCACCATGAAGCTCTCAAGCTAGTCCTATGGAAATCCTAAGAAAATAGGAAGGGAAAATAGGAAAGCAAATGAACTAGGGTTCCAAGAGGTTGGCTGCCATCCTCTCCCCTCATGGGTTATATGGAGGCAACCGAAAGTGTAAAATACCCTTTCCTAATAACTAGGGATACAAGCCCCTCAATGGCGGTTTTGGAAGTCTTCAAGCTTTCTCCATCGGATGGATGCCCGGCGACCGTAACCTGCTTAGCCTCGACGCAAGCCTTGAGATCCCGACGCGTGTCCTCCGCTTCAAAGATTCCGGACTGCGTCGTCGCACACCGGTCAGACCGGTGCTCCTCACCGGTCAGACCGGTACCCACCGGTCTGGCACTGCTACAGCACCGTCTTTGGTTCTTCAGTCTTGGCTTTGTGGTTCAACCAAGGAACACAGTGGTTTTCTGGTGAACCACCGGAAACCCCGCGAACTCGGTGTAGCCTCCGCCAATCTCCACTCATGACTCGGCTCCAACGAAGTACCGGCTCGACCTTGGTTTTGAGGCTCAACCAAGAAACCGTCCACGACTTCATCTTGCTGTTCATGCCACCATGTGGCCCGCACTTGACCCCGCTGGCCACAGGGTCCCTCGAACGAAGCCTACTTGTCTTCTCCACACCTGGAGGCCTCACCGGCGACGACCTTTCGCGCTTGTTCTTCACCTGCACCAACACCAGTCAAGCCGCAACCTGCACCTGCAATACTTAGCCAAGAATCAGTCCGCACAACATTGTCAATCACTCATCACACAAGGAAATGACCATCCACCGGTCCTCGAACCACATGGTCCTCAACTCACTCACTCACTCACTCACTCACTCACACACTCGCTCCCAACCCTAGCCGCCGCCGCAAGCAGCCGCAACCGACCCTGTACCCCGCCACCGCCGCTCGTGAGCTTCGCACGCACGCCGCCGCTCAGCCTCCATCGGCAAACTGTCGACCCACTCTTCAACCTCCAGTTCCTCGACTGACGTCGAGCAGCAGGTTCACCGCCGTCGCATGGCGAGAAGCTCCGTCATGCCCAACCATAGCCAATTCGTGCCTCTCCCCCTGCTGATCTGCCCGTCGTGTCGCTGTTGACGCAAAATCTGCACTTCACGCCAAGCACACAGCAAGCCGAACAAGCTAGCTTCACACGCGAAGAGATTCCAAGACGTGCCAGTCAATTTTTCCTGAAAATTAACAAAAGATAAAGTAGTTAAATTCCAAAGCTTGGAACTTGCCGGGTGGTACCAGACAGTTCCATATTTACGGCCATAAAGCCAAGTGAGATGACATATAGCTATAAAGAGCTATCTGCCAGCAAACTAGAAACCATTTGGGAGCTTTAAAGTGCAAAACACAACATAGCCGAACAGATGATGTAAGTATGACGAAGGATCGGTCTTTATTCGGATAAAATTGCACGTGCACGAAGCCATGACCGATTCTCCATGATAAATAACAATAACCAATAAATGAAGTAAAGCATGATAATAAACATGTAATAAATAAGCATGCATAGGCCGAAAGCACTAGTCTACCGCATGTCTAGGTACTTTAAAACCCGTCAAGCATGATGTCAAACAAATCTATCCACCGCATGATACAACTTGTTTGAAAATCACACTACTAACCGCAAATAGATCTATCCACCGCATGATACGATCTATATATGGAAAGCTAAAAGCATGCAATATTTAAAGCATAAATTATAAACACGTTTCACTCGTGAAAGCATAACCGAATACGGCTGAACAGCCGAATCGGGGTCCATGAAGAAGGAACAAACATTACCAAAGGAGATAAATCTATCAGATTGAATCAAAATCTAATCCACCGGATGATTAGCTCCAAAACAACCCAAAAACTTGCATCTACCGCATGATACCCAGTTCTTTCAAGATTTATACAAAATTTGACAAGCTTGAACCCGCAACACGTAACAACCTAGATCGATTCGGTTTCGGCTATTAGGGAACATGTGATCCACGTGCTATTTAAGCCAAGGATACGAACTCGAATCACATAAGGATCATCAAAAGAGACAAAGCCGACTCAAACCAATCGAGATTGGGCAAAGATGTGTTACATGAATTTAAACATAAAGTAAAACTCAAAGCAACATGGGATAATTTAATGAATCTATTGGATCTTGCCAAAATCCAATAGAGCCAATAACCAGCTCCAAGCCAGATCTTAGCCCACCGCATGGCTCGTGATCTAACAAGAAACCTTCTTGAACCAAGCTTGAATCTACCGCATGATACAAAGCCTGGTAACAAGACTACTTGCATCACGATCTAAATCCACCGCATGATACTAGACATGATACAAGGTTGCCGATACTTACGGAGGTCGACGGATCGATGAACCCTCTCGCAAAACTCGACGACACGACAAGGACTCAAAGGTTTGGCGTAAAGCCGCTTGTTATGAGAATGTTTCGAATTACAATTACATACATCCAGGGTCTGTATTTATACCCTGTCATGGCATGACTCCGAATGGACTACGAGCACAATATTTGATACCTAATTTATCTCTAAGTGTGATCGCTTATCCATCCATTCGTTCCTTCCGCTCGGGCCACGTCACCACGCAATCCCGCAAAATCAGCGCAAACAGTTTCCTTGTCGAACAGAAGCCAACTGCCGACCGCGGACTCCTTTGCCGAATCTTTCTGGAGAAACCTTCCTTCTTCCAGACGGATTTTTTCACCAAGCTGGGCCCACAATTCAGACTCCTTCCTGTGCTAAATTTTGGTGTTAACATATGCCCCTTCAATTACGGGATAAAAGTGATTTTATTCCGAAATTGACTCCAGTCGCCAACGTCTTCAAATTGAATCTGTTCAACACCTATTCTCTCTCCCCGCAATCCATCGGAGCATCCGTCCAGATCCAAACCCTAGGTCATCTTTTCCCCAAGCTCAAATCTTCAATGGCAAGTCAAAATCAAGCCGCTCAGGTAAATTCCATCCCCGTAAGCTTCATTTGGCACTAACTTTTCGATTGTTACCTGAGATTTCTTTTTCGCCTTCTTTCAACAGGAGCTTTCCACCGAGCTTCTAATCCGCACTGAGGCCAATTCGACGTCTTACTTCCTTGGTCCTGTGGGAAATTCCGATCCCCGCGAGTTTATCGCAACCGAATCCCAAAGAATCTCCTTCAAAGCAGCTTTATCTAAGCCTTCCCTGTGGCAGGACGCCTTCAAGAACTGGCCTTTGCCCCCAATTGCGGGCTGGAGAAACTGGTACAAAAGGGTGCTTGCGGATAACAGCGTCAAGACCCAAACTTGGGACAGCTTCCGCATTGCTCAATGTTTGGAGCTTTCTTTGGCCGAGACCCCGAAGAACGAAGACATTTTGATAGCGGCTTGTCACTTTTGGTCAAATGGTGTCAATGCCTTTCTCTTTGGTCACGGCCCAATGTCCCAAACTCTGGCCGATGTCTACATGATTACCGGCCTTGATGTTTCAGGATCTGTGTACCCCTGGGACTATAAAGGCTCCACAAGAAAATTAGGGGTGAAACCAGGAAGTGGATATAAATTATATATCCGAAATCACATGAAGGACGGTCCCCTGGGTGACGTTGAGTACAGAGCATTCCTGAATATGTGGTTGTGCAGATTTATTTTCTGTGGTAAAGCCAATGAGCCCACTCTGAATCACATTGTAATGGCTACTCAGTTGGCTGGTGGTAAACGCATTCCTCTTGGAAAATACCTCCTGGGTAGTGTATACCACATGCTTCATCAGACTGTCACCCAAATGCATACCGGCCAGAAGATACTATGTGTCAACGGCCCTTGGTGGTTTATACAGATGTGGCTGCAACTGCACATGCAGCAAATTGTCGGCATTGACCTCAACAACCGGTTTTCCCTTCATCCAGCTATCATGAAGGGCAACCTCAGATCACCAGAGGATGCCAAACCTATGGAGAGGTTGCTTCAACTGTTTCCATCAATCAGAATGTCAGCCAGCTTTTCGAGCTCTTTTTCAAAGGGTTCCCTAACCCTCTTTGGCTTCCTTATCTTGATAATGACAATTTAACCCTCCCCTGTGAATTCTCCTTCGAGACCGGACGCCAAGATGGAAGGTCTATAGAGATCTTTAACATATTGATCCATCCATGTTCTTTACCAGCTGAATTTTGTGGAGGGAGGTTAAATCACAGCACTTATGAATACTATCAGCCAAATATGGTGGCTCGACAACTTGGATGTGGCCAGATGCCTCCAAGACTATTTCTTCATGAATTCCTCAAACCTAGAGAGGAAATCAAAGAGATTGCTCAATCCAGAAGGGTTTTTCAGTATGAATGCAGCCCAACTATTTACACCTGACCTTTCACACCCACAACAATAGCTCATCCTACCTTCAACTCTTGGTGGCAAGAATTTCATGACCATATTTTCAGTGAGCCAGTGCACTCATTTTGTTTAGAGTTGATGCCTGATTTTCAGCCAACTTCAGAGGTATCATCATGATCTTTCTCTTCAGATCAAATATTTCCTTTACTAACCAAGACCTTATCCTTTCCCTTTTCCTCGGCAGTCACCATGTTGACAGAAAATCTTATCATGTTCTGGGGAAAAGGGTGGCCGTCCAGTTTCATCTTGTTGTCAAACTTGAGATGACCCTCCTGGATAGCCTTCTGGATCCTCATCCTAAAGACCCTGCAGTCATTGATGGAGTGAGAATTCCTGTCATGAAAGCCGCAGTAACGTTTCTCTTTTACTCCATCAGGCCGAAGCATGGAATGCCCCTCAGGCAACTTGATTCGGCCTTCCTTCACGAGGAAATCAAACAGCTTATCAGCTTTGGTGACGTCAAAGTCGTATGTGCCCTTGGTCTGCTTGATCCAGCGCTGATTCATGGTCAACGGCTCCTTGCCCCACATGATCTCAGCAGTAGCCACTTCCTGATCATCGTCAGAATCTTCCATTTGATCGGCCTTCTCCAGGAACTGATTGTAAATATCAGCTATGTCCTGCTGCTTGTTGAACCTGGTGTCTTTCTTAAACCCATAGGCCTGGTTGCTCATCAATGACATCTTTTGAGACAATTGGCCCAGATTATCAAACTCCATACCAAACAACTTTTCTCATACGGCCGGCAGCATCCCTGCAACGGCCATGTCGGCCAACTGATCATCTGGCAGATTTAACGAGAAACACATGCCTTTGACTTCCCTGAACCTCCTGAGGAATTCCAAGGGCGTCTCATTGTGCCTCTACTTCAGAGTGGTGAGATCGATGAGCTTCTTTTCCTTGCTACCACTGAAGTAATGAGTGTGGAATTTTCGCTCCAGCTCCCTCCATGTGCCAACTGATTGGGGAGGCAGAGATGTGAACCACTGGAATGCTGGGCCCGTCAGTGACATGGGAAAATACCTGACCCTGAACGCCTCTTCAGATGAGGCCTCTCCAAGCTGCATCAGATAGCGAGCAATGTGCTCAACCGTGCTCGTATCATCCTGCCCGGAAAACTTTGTAAATTCCGTCGGAGGTTTTACCCTTGGCGGCAGGATCACTTTGTAGTACCACTCCGGGAAAGGAGGTGTGTAGGCAGGTCCTTGCATTTTAGGTTTGAGGCCGAATTGATTCTGCATCATATCGGCCATTTTCTGAACCAAGATATCGTCCTCTTGCACGCCTGCAGCTGCACCGTAGCCCGGATTCGGGAAAGCATCAATGGCCCCATAGTCCATCACTTCGTGGTAGCCTTCACCGTACAAGTTCTTCTGTAATCTGTTGCTAGCTGGGGCAATTTTGTAGGTGGAAGTAAGTGGAACCCCAGACGAGCCAAACGCCAGCTCACCATACGTAGGCTGATATGGGTTCGGCTGTTGAATCGGTTGACCTGTATTGCCTTGTGGAGGCGGTTGGACTGGCTGCCCTCCTGCGGCCCGCAGAGGAGGTTGAACTGTTTGACCTCCGGCGCCTTGTGGAGGAGGCTGGACGGCCTGGCTCCCAACACTCTGAGGAGGAGGCTGGACTGGCTGGCTTCTCAATGGTGGCTGAGAACTGGACTCTCCAATCTCCATGCTGTATCCCTGAGGGGGTGCTCGATTGAATACTTGTTCTATGCCCGGGCCAAAGACACCCACCATCATCTGCTTGAACACACCCAGGAAACCCTATGATGTTTGCCCATCACGTCTTCCGCAGTATCCCGAAACGCTTGCATGCATTCTTCTTTCTCTTGCAGAGTTGTGGCGTCAGTTTCTCCTGAGAGTAGAACCCTGGGCATCTCATTTTTGAGATACGGAACGCCGCTTCTGTTCTTTTTGAATGACATCAAGCATTTTTGTTGAAACTGATCCGTGGTGTCTTTCAGCTGCTGTAGCTGCTCTGGAGAGAGATCCTCGATGGCGACATCCAGAATGTCACTGATGTCAGGCATCTTGATTTTCGGCTGTTGGTCCCACTGGGCGTGCCAAAAAGTGTGTTGACGCAAAATCTGCACTTCACGCCAAGCACACAGCAAGCCGAACAAGCTAGCTTCACACGCGAAGAGATTACAAGACGTGCCAGTCAATTTTTCCTGAAAATTAACAACAGATAAAGTAGTTAAATTCCAAAGCTTGGAACTTGCCAAGTGGTACCAGACAGTTCCATATTTACGGCCATAAATCCAAGTGAGATGACATATAGCTATAAAGAGCTATCTGCCAGCAAACTAGAAACCATTCGAGAGCTTTAAAGTGCAAAACACAACATAGCCGAACGGATGATGTAAGTATGACGAAGGATCGGTCTTTATTCGGATAAAATTGCACGTGCACGAAGCCATGACCGATTCTCCATGATAAATAACAATAACCAATAAATGAAGTAAAGCATGATCATAAACATGTAATAAACAAGCATGCATAGGCCCAAAGCACTAGTCTACCGCATGTCTAGGTACTTTAAAACCCGTCAAGCATGATGTCAAAAAAATCTATCCACCGCATGATACAACTTATTTGAAAATCACACTACTAACCGCAAATAGATCTATCCACTGCATGATACGATCTATATATGGAAAGCTAAAAGCATGCAATATTTAAAGCATAACTTATAAACACGTTTCACTCGTGAAAGCATAACCCAATATGGCTGAACAGCCGAATCGGGGTCCATGAAGAAGGAACAAACATTACCAAAGGAGATAAATCTATCAGATTGAATCAAAATCTAATCCACCGGATGATTAGCTCCAAAACAACCCAAAAACCTGCATCTACCGCATGATACCCAGTTCTTTCAAGATTTATACAAAATTTGACAAGCTTGAACCCGCAACACGTAACAACCTAGATCGATTCAATTTCGGCTATTAGGGAACATGTGATCCACGTGCTATTTAAGCCAAGGATACGAACTCGAATCACATAAGGATCATCAAAAGAGACAAAGCCGACTCAAACCAATCTAGATTGGGCAAAGATGTGTTACATGAATTTAAACATAAAGTAAAACTCAAAGCAACACGGGATAACTTAATGAATCTATTGGATCTTGCCGATACTTACGGAGGTCGACGAATCGATGAACCCTCTCGCAAAACTCGACGACACGACAAGGACTCAAAGGTTTGGCGTAAAGTCGGTTTGTTATGAGAATGTTTCGAATTACAATTACATACATCCAGGGTCTGTATTTATACCCTGTCATGGCATGACTCCGAATGGACTATGAGCACAATATTTGATACCTAATTTATCTCTAAGTGCGATCGCTTATCCATCCATTCGTTCCTTCCGCTCGGGCCACGTCACCACGCAATTCCGCAAAATCAGCGCAAACAGTTTCCTTGCCGAACAGAAGCCAACTGCCGACCGTGGACTCCTTTGCCGAATCTTTCTGGAGAAACCTTCCTCTTCCGGACGGATTTTTTCACCAAGCTGGGCCCACAATTCAGACTCCTTCCTGTGCTAAATTTTGGTGTTAACATATGCCCATTCAATTATTGGATAAAAGTGATTTTATTCCTAAATTGACCCCTATCGCCAACGTCTTCAAATTGAATCTGTTCAACACCTATTCTCTCTCCCTGCAATCCATCGGAGCATCCGTCCAGATCCAAACCCTAGGTCATCTTTTCCCCAAGCTCAAATCTCCAATGGCAAGTCAAAATCAAGCCGCTCAGGTAAATTCCATCCCCGTAAGCTTCATCCGGCACTAACTTTTCGATTGTTACCTGAGATTTCTTTTCCGCCTTCTCTCAACAGGAGCTTTCGACCGAGCTTCTAATCCGCACTGAGGCCAATTCGACGTCTTACTTCCTTGATCCTGTGGGAAATTCTGATCCCCGCGAGTTTATCGCAGCCGAATGCCAAAGAATCCCCTTCAAAGCAGCTTTATCTAAGCCTTCCCTGTGGCAGGACGCCTTCAAGAACTGGCCTTTGCCCCCAATTGCGGGCTGGAGAAACTGGTACAAAAGGGTGCTTGCGGATAACAACGTCAAGACCGAAACTTGGGACAGCCTCCGCATTGCTCAATGTTTGGAGCTTTCTTTGGCCGAGACCCCGAAGAACGAAGACCTTTTGATAGCGGCTTGTCACTTTTGGTCAAATGGTGTCAATGCCTTTCTCTTTGGTCACGGCCCAATGTCCCCAACTCTGGCCGATGTCTACATGATTACCGGCCTTGATGTTTCAGGATCCGTGTACCCCTGGGACTATAAAGGCTCCACAAGACAAACAGGGGTGAAACCAGGAAGTGGATATAAATTATATATCTGAAATCACATGAAGGACGGTCCCCTGGGTGACGTTGAGTACAGAGCATTCCTGAACATGTGGTTGTGCAGATTTATTTTCTGTGGTAAAGCCAATGAGCCCACTCTCAATCACATTGTAATGGCTACTCAGTTGGCTGGTGGTAAATGCATTCCTCTTGGAAAATACCTCCTGGGTAGTGTATACCACATGCTTCATCAGACTGTCACCCAAATTCATACCGGCCAGAAGATATTATGTGTCAACGACCCTTGGTGGTTTATACAGATGTGGCTGCAACTGCACATGCACCAAATTGTTGGCATTGACCTCAACAACCGGGTTTTCCCTTCATACTGCTATCATGAAGGGGAACCTCTGATCACCAGAGGATGCCAAACCTATGGAGAGGCTGCTTCAACTGTTTCCATCAATCAGAATGTCAGCTAGCTTTTCGAGCTCTTTTTCAAAGGGTTCCCTAACCCTCTTTGGCTTCCTTATCTTGATAATGACAATTTAACCCTCCCCTGCGAATTCTCCTTCGAGACCGGACGCCAAGATGGAAGGTCTATAGAGATCTTTAACATCTTGATCCATCCATGTTCTTTACCATCTGAATTTTGTGGAGGGAGGTTAAATCACAGCACTTATGAATACTATCAGCCAAATATGGTGGCTCGACAACTTGGATGTGGCCAGATGCTTCCAAGACTATTTCTTCATGTCACACCCGATTTTACAAGGAAAACCGAATGCGTCTCATATGTGCGCCAGGATCATTTACACACACATGATTAGACAAAACGAGAGTAATACCATTGCTGTAATAAAACGTACAAGAGTTTAAACCAGTATGACATCCTTTATTACATCCATAAGGGTGGACTCGAAGGTCCGAACAAGACGATAACTAAACGAAGACGAGCAACTCCATCGCCGACATCCACAGGCATGATGACCGGGGGATCCGCATGCCTAGAACTCCTCGAAGTCGCTCCAATATGAAGGATCAGATGGCGACTAGAGAGGGGGGGGAGTGAATAGGAGCCGGTAAAAATTCTTCCCAAAGAACCCGGCCTATGCCCTACTCAAATCCCGATCACACACTAGCGATGGATCGAATCACACACCAATTGCCAAGACCACGAGGTTATGGATCAACCTCTAGCCTTAGGAACGATTCCTCAAAGCACACGCGGAAGCACTAGAAAGGGAGGAAGGAATCGAACCAAGAAGCAAAGCACACGAGCTCGGCGGACCGTCCGCGCGGTGGGGCGGACCGTCCGCAAGAGCCGCGCGGACCGTCCGGCCGGGTATCGCGGACCGTCCGCACCCGAGCCGCGGACCGTCCGGCCTTAGCCGCGGACCGTCCGTTAATTTACACGGAACGACCCAAAGACACCCCCGTGCCACGGACCGTCCGCGGGGAGCACGCGGACCGTCCGCCAAGCACCCGCGGACCGTCCGCCCGGCACTGCGGACTGTCCGAAACTTCGTCCAACCAAAAACCAAAATCACAACGGATCGAAACAAAGGACGAGCAAGAACACGAAGAACTCGGGACGAACTTGAGCCGCGCGGACCGTCCGCCTGGTCCTCGCGGACCGTCCGCCAGGTGCGGACAGAACAGAAAATAGCCCGACCCCGAAAGTCAACTCCCCCAAATCATCATCGGATTTCCCAAACGGTTGAAGCTGTAGAGACAAGGGTTTGGGGACTTGAAAAGCGTCACACAAGGATGCTATAGCCCAAAAATCTTGCCTCCTAACTCCCTAAATCACCGGGAATCGCGAATCCTTTGAGCACCACCAAAAACTAGAGCACCGAACGAAAACTCACGAATCGAAGTGATTTCCCGCAGTTTGAGGGCACAAAATCAAGCACAAAGATGCACAAGGCATCTATCCATGTTTCCCTCAAAGAAATCCGGGAAGAAACTCACTCAAATCCGCGGAATCACACCGAGAACAAAGGCACGAAAATAAGCACAAAAAGGCACGAAAAACAACCCCGAATCTTCTATACAAACCAGGAAAGATTCACAAGGTCTAGCATGCCGCCCTAGCATCCATCCCTCTCAACAAATCTCTCATGAAGCTCTCATGCTAGCCTAGAGAAAATAGGAAGGAAAATAGCTACGAAAATGAGAAAGAGGAGGGAGCAAATGAAACCCTAAGTCGCGGAGAGAGAGAGCCATCAACACACACTCCGGCTTATATATCGGTCCCGCCGGAGTGGTAAATGACTCGACTACCCCTAACTACACTACCGGCGATACAACCCACGTAGGGGCATTTTGGTAATGAATGTGGGTCTTGCCATCGGACGGCCACGCCTTTGCCGCACCCCCGCGTCCTCCCGACGCAAGCCATGCGATCCCGCCGCGTGTCCTCCGCCTCGAAGCTTCCCGACACGCCCGGATCCCGTCTCCGTCGTGTTGGGCCCTCGGACTTGGTTTTGAGGCCCAAACCAAGAAACCGTCCTCCGATGGTTTTGTGGCCAAACCACCAAACCCCGCGTACACGGCCCGGCCTCACCACGCCAAGCGTCGAGCTCGCCAAGCCTTTCACCTCCCGGCGCCGGACGGTCTACTCAGTCTTGCCTCGTTCCTTGACTTGGCCACCACCGATGCACCGGCTCCATGTCCACGACTTCGTCTTGCTCTTCTTGCACCATGCGGCTCGCACTTGATCCCGTCGGCCACCGGTCCCTCGAACCAAGCCTACTTGTCTCTCCACTCCTCGGAGGCCCCGCAAGGCTAAGACCTTTCGCGCCCGTTCTTCACCCGCACCAACGCAAACCAAGCCGCAACCAACACCCGCAATACTAGGCCAAGAGTCAGTCCACACAATGTTGTCAACCACTCCTCACGAGTGCATTGACAACACACCACATAAACAATAAGGTAAATACACAAAATAAAACACACACAACACAACTCAACACTACACACACAAAGCTTCAAACCATCCGGTCAATCACTCATCACACACGAACCAAGGTACTTCTCAACTTGGTTCCTCAATCTCCCCCTTGATGAGTGCATTGACAAAAGAAGGTCAAAAAGCAAATAAGAACTCATTCAAGCGCCACAAAGCCTATAAAAAGCAACAAAAGGCCACTTGAAGTGAGAAGGGATAAAAGCATGCTCCAACAAATTCCTCTCGAAATCAAAGCAAGCACAAGGCTAAGCGCAATCGAAGAGACACACTACCAACATGCAATCCCTAAAAGCCACCAAACCAAAATGCTCAACCCAAAGTGCCATAAAACTCTTACCAAAACACTTGTCAACCGCTCATCACCATCAAATCAAGGTTCATATCAACTTGATTTTCCAAATTTCTCCCCCTTGAGGAGCGGATTGACAACAAGTGAGCACAAAGAAATGGTTTGAGACCGAACACCTCATCCAAGTGAAAGAAAACCACACAAGAGCAAAGAACAAGGTCACTTGGCATGAGAGAAACCACAAAGGCCAACTCAATGTCTCGGTCCCCAAAGACATGGGCAACGGCTCGACACAACCGAGACAAGAATGCATGATCCCTCAAGAAGAGGCACAAAGGGCTCAACACCGATCATGGACAAGCGAAATCACACGATCCCTCAAGAAGAGGCACAAAGGGCTCAACACCAATCATGTGATAATCGAAAACATACGTCAACCGCCGGCTCCTCAAGAAGAAGCAAAGGGGCTCAACACCAATCATGTGATAATCGAAAACATAAGTCAACCGCCGGCTCCTCAAGAAGAGGCAAAGGGGCTCAACACCACCGACACAAGAGCACAAAAATCACAAGCTCCCCCTAAACACATGAACTAGGACCAAAGAGCATACAAAGCTCACCCTAAACACACGTGATAGAGCAAAAAGCAACCACCAAAGCACAACTCAGGCAAACAAAGGAGACTCACCAAAGCTCCCCCTACACAAATGCAAGCTCCCCCTGAACAAGTGGAGCAAACTCCCAAATTTTAAATGCAGTTTTCTGAAATTTTCATTAAGCTCACCTCTTCTCCCCCTTGTTGACAATGTATGAAGCAAGGTGAAAATGCAGAAATGCAAAACAAAGCATATAAACATCTACATGAGCTTCTCAAATAGGCCAAATTTAGTGACAAAGGCTAGAAATGAGACAAAAAGCACATATACGGATCATAACAAAGTCAAAGCATTGCCACAAGTAATATATGGAAATATAGGCATGTGACAAAGCAAATTTTCAGATTTGAGTAATTATATCAAAAGATGGCTCACTTCAAATGTAAAGGCCTATCCATGTCACACTTGAGCCACAAACATGCATACCATTCAAAGATCATACAAGGATATCCAATTCTCAGGCATAAGATCATGGCAAACACCCATAAAGCAAAGCATGTCATGTCAAAGCTCATGAGCCATGTGTCCACTTCGGGGAGACTTCTCCACTGGTGAACATCATGCAACATGTTTAGCACCCATATGTGAAAGATAAAACATTTTAAGCATAGACATGATGGATGGAGCATTTTTCAAGCATTCACACTTCTTTTCAAGATTAATTCATTTCATGGTACATGAAGTGCCTTTGCGGCAAAAAGAAGCTTATGCTCCTCCATGAATGCAACATAGGCTAAACATTCACAATGATATTGACCTTTGGCCCAAATGCAAGAAAGAGACATCCAAGCACCATCTAAGCATGAAAGGCACATTTAGACCAAAAAGTGACATGGATATACTACTACACATGAGTGGAGCACATTTCATCAAATTTAGTCAAGTTTAGCATTTGATTCAAAAAGGCTATCTCACAACACATATATCTCAAATATTCCAAGAGCATAGCCTCACATAGCTATTTCTCCACACACATGACCAATATCTCACAAGTAGCCAAAGAAACTCAAATGAGGCATATGGAAGAAGCTCATCATCCTAAAATGCAATATGATACACATGCAACATAGGTAGATATGTACACCAAAAGGAACATGATATATGACAAAATGCGAGACACAAATGTCAAACCTACCAAAGTCTATACATCATGATATATGATACATATGCAATGCAGAATGCATAGGGAGACAAGGAACTTGACTTAACACCAATAAAGCTCACAAGGGAACACATCAACCAAGAATTGCTCCAAGCGAGAGAAGAGCCACCAAAGGTCCCAATTGAGTACCATAGAAAAAGTACCAATTGCAAAACCGCAAAGATCCCAATTGAATACCATAGAAGGAATACCAATTTAAGGATCACAAAGAGCGCCCGTAAAGCCACAACCCTTCTTGGAATCAAATTCCCTATCAAAAGAAGCCAAGCTCCCCCTCAACCAAGGGCAGCTAACAAAGCAAAAACTAGGAAAAGGAAGAGCAAGGAAAAACTCTAAAACCAACCGAAAAGAGGAGCAACAACACAACTCGAAGACAAGACAAGCCCAAAACTCCAAGGAAAGCCGAGGACCATGTGTGGTTCGAGGACCGGTGGATGGTCGCTTCCTTGTGTGATGAGTGATTGACAACGTTGTGTGGACCGATTCTTGGCTAAGTATTGCGGGTGCGGGTTGCGGCTTGACTCGTGTTGGTGCAGGTGAAGAACAAGCGCGAAAGGTCGTCGCCGGTGAGGCCTCTAGGTGTGGAGAAGACACTACGTGGGAGCCGAGTCATGAGAGTACGAGGGGGAAAAGAAAACTCACTATACATGTGTACAAAGGCTTTCAAGAGCCATTCTCTTCAACATTACCTTATCACTCACATGCACAACACCCTCGTACAAAGACTCTACCTCGTCCATTGTCCCCAAATGTGATGTACAACTTTTCCTTCACTCGGGGTGAGGCCGGAGAACCACTTCTTATCTCCGGTCATGTGTCGAGAACACCCTGAGTCGATCAACCAAATGTCTCTCCAAGCCTCCCCGCCCGCAATGTAAAAACAAGAACGAGAACGAGCTAGCGACTCGACACCGGGGTTAGCACAGAGAAAGTTAAACCGTTGTCGAGCCATCTCGCTCAAAAGAGGGGTTAGCAAACATCACTCCCTTGCCACCAAACTTCCCATGTCCCATGGGAGGAGTACGAGCACCACGAGGTGGAAAACGTGGTCCGTAGTTCCTCCGGAACCCAAAACTCGCGATCATCTCCCCTAAACCCGTACCGAGGACGAGTAGGAGGACGTCCAAAGAAAACCACCACGAGCCCGACCAAACCTCTCACCAAGCACGCACACCATCATCTCTCCCGACAAACCTCTCACCATCACCACCTCTCCGTGGGAACCTCGCTAACACTCCTCACACTTCCCACACCCCGTGGAAGTGGCACTCTAGGCTCGTGAATACCGCGAGGCCGGCGATACTGCCCCGGTTTGCTTGCTCCCTAGCAAGCCTCTCATCCCTCTTCCTCTTGTAGCAAAACTCGCAAGATGCCTCTCCTTGCCACAATACTCACACCCGAAGGGGATGGGTTTTGGTTTTGGCTCGGCTTTTCTCAGGCTTCTCACCCTTCTCACCCACAAACTTCACCGGTTTCTGGAAATCATTTGTCTTAGGTGGGAATTTGGGTGGATCTTGGGTTGCGGTCAAGCTTGTTGCAAAGGTGGTTGGGCTTTGGTGTGAAAGAGTTCTTGGGTGCTTTTGGGAGTGGGACTTGGATCTCTCCGATCACCTCAAACTCGGGTTGGACTCAACACACTTCTCGTACACACTCTCCGCACTCGTTCTCTCCCACTTTCTCACCCAACTTCTCAAACCCCAAACCACGACCATCGTCTCTCTGAACTCCTCAATCATGATTTTCAATTGAGGTTCCCGCCTGTACAACCAACCCAACACCTTCCTCAAATAGTCATTCTCCTCATAGATGACATCCAAACGGGAAGTAAGTTCAAGATTACGCAAAGTGACTTCATCACAGCACCTAGAACATGCATTTGCAACGTAGAGATTTCAAAGATGCTTCCAAAGAACTAATGGTAGAACGAGCATCGATAAGCTTAGCATGCATAGTAGGACATGATTTGCAAGCACCAAGCAAAGTAGGTCTAGCCTTAAGTTCATCATGTTCGACCCTAAGAGCATCTAGTTGAGCCAAAATAGAAGCATTCTTCTCATTAAGCGCTTTGATCTCATTCAACCAAGCATCACATTCAACACATTCAACATCATCAGAGAAGTAGGAGCAAGTTTCAAAGAGTCATTCTCAAGTTTTAATTCAAGCAATTTTGACTCTAAATCTCCTACTTTCTCACTAGCATTCTCTGCCGAGCCCTAAGATCTTTCCTCATCTTTTTGGCATCTCTCAAGACACTATCACTGCTATCAAGCAAACCATTCAACCTAGCAATCTCAGCAAGCAAAGAGTCGGGATCACTTCGCTTACCTCATCCTCCGAGTCCGAGTCGCCGTCCTCCTTCACACTCTTCTTGCCGCTCGAGCTATGGGCCATGCCACAAAAGCCCTCGAGCGCCACACACCAGCCTCCCCGCCAAGGTTCCGCTTGCACTCTTCTTGCCACCGCGCCTCCCGGCGTCTTCATCTTCGCCGCTGCTGGAGCTTGATCGCTCCTCGCTTGAGCTTGAGTCGACGTCGCTCGCACCGCCACCATCGCTCTTGCCTTGTTCTTCTTGTAGGTGCTCTTGCTCTGGCCGCCGCTTGTCCTTGTCCTTGCTCTTGGACTTGTTGAAGTGCTTGCCCTTGGAGGAGTACTTGTCTTCACGCCGGTGCGCCTTGTACTCGTTCACCTTGTACTTGTTCTCCTCCGCTTCCGGCACTCCGGCGATGAAGTGGCCACGCTTGCCACACTTGTAGCACGTCCCCGAGCTCCGCCTTGCGTTCCTCCGACTCTCGTGTAGTCGTTCAAACCTTCTTGAGAGCAAGGCCGCCTCCTCCTCGCCCAAAGACATCAAACTCCTCATCCGGAATGGACATAAGAGAGGACAAAGAAAATTGTCGACAGGAAGGGTTAGATTTGCCCTTTGATCCTCCCACAAGAGCAAGACTATGGTCGCCGAGCCCTCATGCTTGGATAGCAACTTCCCGTCAACCTCAACTCGACTTGAGCTTAGAAAAGAGGTCATCCAACTCAATAGTCAAATAATTCCCGTACTCCTTGATGGCCTCAACCTTAGCACCCCACACATTTGGATCCAAGACATGCAAGAGCTTCAAAGCTCCGATCATGCTCGAATACTGAAAATCCTCAACATTTGCCTTCATGTTGTTCACGATGGCGGTGAACCTTCCGAAACATCGCATCAATGTCCTCACCGTGAAGTGGAGTGAAATTCTCATATTGCATCCCAGAAGAGACAAAGAGGCGAGCCTTCACATGGTTATCACCACCGTGAGCAACCAACAACTTATCCCAAATTTGCCAAGCAAGACTCAAATGGCGAACACGCTCAAACTCCGGATCACACAAGCTCCAAGCACAAGTGATCAACGGCTTTTGCATTAGCCTCATACTTGGCCTTGGCATTGGCATCGGCCACCATAAGAGTATGGATGTTGACCTGAATAAGCATAGGTCTTGTCAAGCACAATAAAATCCAACAAGACTTTCCTCGAAGAAAAATCATCATACGAGCCGCTCCACTTGTGGTAACCCTTGCCATCGAAGTGCGGCGGACCGCCCCGCTCAACGTACGCCATCTTAGGATTCGAGACTTGTCAAAGTCGCAAAGAATCCAGCACCAAGCTCTGATACCAATTGAAGGATCGATGGCGACTAGAGAGGGGGGGAGTGAATAGAAGCCGTAGAAAATTCTTCCCAAAGAACCCCGCCTATGTCCTACTCAAATCCCGATCACACACAAGCGATGGATCGAATCACACACCAATCGCCAAGACCACGAGGTTATGGATCAACCTCTAGCCTTAGGAACGATTCCTCAAAACACACGCGGAAGCACTAGAAAGGGGAGGAAGGAATCGAACCAAGAAGCAAGCACACAGGCTCCGCGACCGTCCGCGCAGAGGGGCGGGACCGTCCGCAAGAGCCGCGCGACCGTCCGGCCGGTATCGCGGACCGTCCGCACCGCCGGCCGCGGACCGTCCGGCCTTAGCCGCGGACCGTCCGTACACTTACACAGAACGACCCAAAGACACCCCCGTGCCACGGACCGTCCGCGGGGAGCACGCGGACCGTCCGCCCAACGACCCGCGACCGTCCGCCCGACACCGCGGACCGTCCGAAACTTCGTCCAACCAAAAACCAAAATCACAACGGATCGAAACAAAGGACGAGCAAGAACACGAAGAACACGGACGAATCGGAGCCGCGCGGACCGTCCGCCCGGTCCCGCGGACCGCCCGCCGTGTGCGACTGCAACGTAAAATAGCCCGACCCCGAAAGTCAACTCCCCCAAATCATCATCGCATTTCCCAAACGGTTGAAGCCAGTAGAGACAAGGGTTTGGGGACTTGAAAGCGTCGCACAAGGATGCTATAGCCCAAAAATCTTGCCTCCTAACTCCCTAAATCACCGGAATCGCGAACTTTGAGCACCTCCAAACACTAGAGCACCGAACGAAAACTCACGAATCGAAGTGATTTCCCGCGTTTGAGGGCACAAGATCAAGCACAAAGATGCACAAGGCATCTATCCATGTTTCCCTCAAAGAAATCCGGAAAGAAACTCACTCAAATCCGCGGAATCACACCGAGAACAAAGGCACGAAAATAAGCACAAAAAGGCACGAAAAACAACCCCGAATCTTCTATACAAACCAGGAAAGATTCACAAGGTCTAGCATGCCGCCCTAGCATCCATCCCTCTCAACAAATCTCTCATGAAGCTCTCTATGCTAGCCTAGAGAAAATAGGAAGGAAAATAGCTACGAAAAATGAGAAAGAGAAGGAGGGAATGAAACCCCAAGTCGCGGAGAGAGAGAGCCATCAACACACACTCCGTGCTTATATATCAAAGTCCCGCCGGGAGTGGTAAATGACTCGACTACCCCTAACTACACCACCGGCGATACAACCCACGTAGGGGCATTTTGGTAATGCTCTGTGGGTCTTGGCCACTCCGACGGCCACGCCTTTGCCGCACCCCGCGTCCTCCCGACGCAAGCCATGTGATCCCGCCCGCGTGTCCTCCGCCTCGAAGCTTCCCGACACGCCCGATCCCGCCTCCGTCGTGTTGTCGGACTTGGTTTTGAGGCCCAAACCAAGAAACCGTCCTCCGATGGTTTTGTGGCCGTACCACCAAACCCCGCGTACACCGCCCGCCTCACCACGCGTCGAGCCCGCCAAGCCTTTCACCTCCGGCGCCCGACGGCCTACTCGCCTTGCCTGTCCCTTGACTTGGCCACCACCGATGCACCGGCTCCATGTCCACGACTTCGTCTTGCTCTTCTTGCACCATGCGGCTCGCACTTGATCCCGTCGGCCACCGGTCCCTCGAACCAAGCCTACTTGTCTCTCCACTTCCTGGAGGCCCCGCAAGGCTAAGACCTTTCGCGCCCCCGTTCTTCACCCGTACCCAACGCAAACCAAGCCGCAACCAACACCTGCAATACTAGGCCAAGAGTCGTGCCCAATACAACGTTTGCCAACCACTCCTCACGAGTGCATTGACAACACACCACATAAAAAGAATATAAGGTAAGTACACAAAATAAAACACACACAACACAACTCAACACTACACACACAAAGCTCTCAAACCATCCGGTCAATCACTCATCACACACGAACCAAGGTACTTCTCAACTTGGTTCCTCTCAAGGTTGTGGTGAGCAGCGGCAAGTTTGTGAGGGCTATGATCTTCGCTCTCCGAAAAAAAAAAAAAAACATCGCTCAGCTGAAAAGGAGTGAAATGGCTGAAGAGACTCGACTCGTTGTGTGAGACTTCCCTTACAAGCTCCTCAATGAAGACATAGCCATTCCTTAGTGGGTGGTGAACTTTCGGGAAACAAATCCTCGTCTCTCCTTTGTGGTTTGCCTCACTCGTTGATTTCTAGCATATTTACTTTTCTTCTCGCTCAATCTACTGTGTGTTTGTTCTTGAGTGCAGATCATTATCGTGCTAGTGATCATCTATAGGAGCCACTCAAGAACTTAGGTTCTTGCTAGAAGTCAAGAGAAGACTTGAGTTGTCTTTTGCAAAAGTTCACTAAGTGGAGGCGTCTGAACCGCCCTGTGACCCGCCTAACCGCCCCACCAGTGCTCGCTGCACCAGGGGCGTCGAACCGTCGGGCAAAGGCCTAACCGCCTATGTCAAGAAGCTCAAGTTTAGGGGGTTTATTTGGTCCTCTCGCCTATTCACCCCTAGCGCGGCATCAAGGTCCTTTCACAATCCAATGTTCCACGTAGATGGAGACCATCCCTAATAAATGAATACGACATATCAAGAACGGCATGCATACGACAAGATAGTTAATGATGAAAGAGAAGAAAAACATAAGACCTGATTTCTTCCTCTAAAGTCGACCTCCTCACGTTTAATCAAAACCGCAAGACCTAGCAAAATCGTCATTGGGAAGATCTGGTTGGAGTCTTGCGCCGCCGCGGCCCCGCCTGCCATCGTAGGAGATGACTTAACTACATTTATTGTCTTGGACTTCGTACCATTATGTATGATTTCTACTGTTCATTTTTGTTCACGTTGTTGTCTTAGAATTTGCACTTAGATCTATTGTTGGGATCGCTCTTATCATTATTTTTCGGGAAAAAGCTAATTGATATTTTTTATGAGTTTGGTTACTCTTTGCATCTACTTCAATTCGGGCGCGCGTACGCGATAATTATCGCCATACTGATTCTCAAGAATCACTTCTAAAGCAAAAAAATGAGAATAAGCCTTACAAAAGTGAACTTTTCAAATTTTATAATAAGTCTTGGGTAGATGAATGGAGGGAGTAGGTAAGTGTAGCTGATGTTGTCATCATATTGGTCGTATTATTGATAACCACCACAACAACGATGGCATCATATAAGTTGTAAAAAAAAACCCGATGACATCATATATGCTTTAGAATTTATTAATTCCAATTTCAATTATTCATTTCATCTCTTTTCATCTATCTAAACGGGTCCTTAAGTGCCATTGTTCCACTAATGGCACGAGGCCTCTTTTTAATGAACATACAATAATTTAAACCTGTGCCGCAGAAAATCGTAATCCACAAAATCGTTGTGGAGATCTTCCTACGTTTTGTACCAACACCGAGCACACAAATTGATGTTTTAGCACTTAGCTTCCACTGCACGTATTTGAACAAGTCATCCCATCTTCTCAGAAGTTTCGTCGTCCTCTGCATTGAAAAAGACAACCGTCGTCTTTCGAACGTACACCATGTTGCCGGCCAAATTCATGCATAGATCCACAAGCCATCACACCGCAATACAAGACAAGCAGGAAAGTTCGTTTGGCTGGTGCTGCATTCTGCTCGGAGAAAAAAGATCGGGCCACGGCTTCGCCTCGGTTTAAAAGACGCACAATGCATACCGAGGCAAGCCCAAACGAATGCGCGACGACAAGCGCTTAAATATTTATCAACAGAAGGCACATGACTTAATAAATTGAAAAATAAAAGAAAGTAATAAATATACACTGTACATACATCCAGAATACTTCCACAAAATGTTTTTCCTATGAAAAAGTCGTATTTGGGCGTTGACTTTTTCAGACGGACATTTGGCCACAGTAGCAGGGTGGGCCCACCCTTGGCAATCTCCTCCACCCCCACCCACCAGCTTTATATATGGCGGCGGGCCGCAACCCATATTCTCAAGTTCCGCAGCCCACATCACAGACCGACTCGAATCCGAACCGGGAGCCCAACTTCCCCAGAGCTGGCGGCGGCGCCGCCCCCCTCCGTCCCCGCCTGCGGCGACCTCCCCGCCGCCGTCCTCTGCCTTTCGCCGACGCCTTCGTGGACTTCGCCGTCTCCGGCATCTTCTTCCCCCACCTCCACCTCCACCTCCACCGCCTCCTCGTCCCCCGCCACCGCAGCCCATTCCTCACCTCCTGCCCCGACGACGACCCCAACCACCTTCCTCCCATCCCCGTCCCGCCTCGTCGCCATAGGGGACCTCCACGGCGACCTCCCCAAGTCCCTCTCCGCGCTCCGCCTCGCCGGCCTCGTACCCCCGGCCTCCAGCGGCCCGGACTCCTCCCCTTCCGCCGCCGCCACCTCCTGGGCCGCGGGGCCCACCCTCGCCGTCCAGCTCGGCGACATCCTCGACCGCGGCGGCGACGAGCTCCGCCTCCTCTACCTCCTCCGCCGCCTCGCCCCTCCGCCGAGGCCCGCGGCGGCGCGCTCGTCCCCATCCTCGGGAACCACGAGGTCATGAACGTCTCCGGTGACTTCCGCTTCGCCACGCCGCAGGGCTTCCAGGAGTTCTCCGCCTGGGCCGGATGGTACCGCGCCGGGCTCGCCATCAAGCGCCGCTGCGGGGAGCACCTCGACCCGCAGCCGAGGAACCCCTTCCTCGGCGTGCCGAAGACCTTCCCCGGCGTCAAGCCGGAGTTCTGGGACGGGATGCGCTCCCGCCTCGCCGCGCTCCGCCCCGACGGGCCCATTGCTCGCCGGTTCCTCGCCGACCTCCCCACCGTGCTTGTAGGCGACTCGGTGTTCGTCCACGGGTGGACTCCTCGAGGCCAATGTCGAGTACGGCCTCGAGCGCATGAATGCGGAGGTCAGCGAGTGGATCCGCGGCGAGGGTGGCGACAATGCCAGGGCACCTGAGTATGTGCGCGGCCGGGATGCTATCGTCTGGCTTAGGAGATTCTCCGATGGCTTTGACTGCGATTGCCAGAGGCTTGAAGGGGTGCTTGGGATGATCCCGGGTGCGAAGAGGATGGTAATGTATACAATTCAGACAGTGGGAATTAATGCTGTTTGTGGCGCACAGGCGGTGAGGGTTGATGTTGGACTGTCCAGGGGGTGCGGCAATCGCCGCCACGCACGCGGCGCGCCCGCCCCGCGCGCGGTCGCGCCCGATGACACGCCCGCCGACGACGGGCCGCGCGCGCGGGTACGCTTGCCCCACGTGCGGGTGTGCCCGCCGCCGCACTCCCCCGACGACGTCGCCGCGCGCGTGGACGCGCTCCCCGCGCGCGAGCACGCTCGACGAGCGCGCCGACGCGCTCGCCGTGCGCGCCCCCGACGAGCGCGCTAGCGCCCGCGCGCGCGCCGCCCCGATGACGATGGCCCGGCCGGCGGCGGCCGTTGCGCCCGCCGCGGCGATGCGCCCTCGCCGCCGGCGCCGGGCTCCGGCGAGGGAGGCGCAGGCGCCACCCTGTTCGAGGGGGCCCTCCCCCTCGGCCTCTTCTCCTCTTCGTCCTCCTCCGAGGACGAGAACTCCTCGGTCTCCGGGAGGAGAGCCCCGGCTCCTCGCGCGCCGTGCTCCGCGGCCCGCCGGGCGCGACGCGCTTGACGTCGCCTCGCGTGCTCCTCTTGCGCGCCCGCCCTGCTGGCCGCTCGCTGCCGCGCCCGCCCGGCGCGCGGGGAGGTCGGGGGTGGCGGGACGGACTTGGCGATGGTGAAGGTCACCACCGTACACGGAAGCAACAAGGGCGCGTCAGAGGCAAAGGCAACGCTAAGAACCAAAACGAAATCGGGAACCACACTCACCAACGGGCCGGTGGGGAGCATCTCGATGTCCCACTGGGTTCGACCCGCGGCGGCGGCACCCGGGTGTCAACGGCACTCCGCGCCCGGTGAGCGCGTACGGCCCGCTCGAGGGGCGTCGGGAGCATCCGCGACCTCGCCGAGTCGACGGGGTTGGCCGCCCGCGTCATCTCGAAGATGCGAGCGGCCTCTCCATCAACGGCACGATCCGTCGGTGATGAAGGAAGGCGAGGACGCCCATCGCGTTCGGCCCCATCTTCACCAGGCGGCTTGCGGCGGAGCCGCGGACCGACTCTCGCCGCGCCCGATGCTGTGGCCGTAGACACCCGTAACCCCGTGGAGCGTGGCCTCTCCTTGAACACCCGCCGGTGTAGGGGGGGGAGGTCGGGCTCGCACACGCAAGTAGAACCATCCCCGCTCCCCGGCGGCGTTGTTCGTCGTCATGGTGCGGGATGTAGACGTCCTTGAATTGCCCCCGCAGGGCAAGCGACATCCCGCCGCGCGCATCACGCGGCGGGTCCCTCGCTTCCGTCGTGGGGCGCGTGATGAGCTCCGCGCGGAAAGGTGTACCCGAGCTCCCAATTGACCGGGATCCCCGGTGTACCCTTCGCACGCCCACGAATGTGGCCGCCCGCGAGATCGCGTTGGGGGCGAAGTTGTGCGGCTCCACCCCCGTAGTGGTGGCACATTGCCCGCATGAAGGTGCTCGCGCGGCGCGGTGAAGCCCCACTCGTGGTAGTGGATGAAGCTCACCACGTAGCCCTCCGAGGCGGGTTGGGCTCGTGGTCCGCGGCCCCGGCGGCACGATCCACTCCGCCGGGCGTCGGGTCTTCGTTGGCCGCTAGGCGGCGGCGGTGACCCCGCTCGCCACGGGCCGCCCTGCGTCACCGTCGACCTCTCCCGGCATATGGCTCCGGGATCTGAGGGGGAGGCCGAGGCGGCGCCATGAGGAAGGACGAAGGAATGCGAGGACGGAGAACGAGGAACGGAAGAAAGGCTCTAATGGGAGGCACCGCGCGGTGGCAAGAGCTAGGCGAAGACGAAGGGGCGGGGGACCCGAAAACGGTGAGGCGTCGAGGTAAAACCGCCGTCTCTTCCACCCCCTCGCATTTATAAGCCGACGGGCGAGCTCTCCGGGCAGGGGCGCCCCGCTAGCATTAACCTCGGGGGAATCTTTCCTTCGTGTCGACGGCGGGCCCCACCACGACCGGCGCCGGCCACGTCATTGCGGGCGGGCCATCATTACGCGCGAAGACCCGCAGCGACCGAGGCGAAGCGGTCACATCCGCCCGCCACGCCGCCCACTACGCGCGCGCGCGCGCGCGCCGCGGGCCGCCGAAGGCGCGCTCGCGCCGCAAACCGCGGCCACGATCGCAAGGCATTTAAAATGACCGGGTCCCTTGCCAAGCAAGGGAGAACCCTCGAACGGGCGAACTCCCCGGCTCAAGACCGAGGCAACCCTCGATGGGATATCGACGTGAGAAGGTCGCTCGGACCTGCTCGGGATGTAGAGCAGCACCGCGGTACCCATGCCACGTAAGACCCTCGAGCGGAGCAAGCCCTCGGCTCAAAGCGAAGACAACCCTCGACGGGATATCGACGTGAGAAGGTCACCCGGGACCTGCTCGATGTAGAGCAGGCACCGCGGGTACCCATGCCACGTAAGACCCTCGAGCGGGACGAGCCCTCGGCTCAAAACGATGTCAGCCCTCGAAGGGATACTGACGTGAGAAGGCCGCCCGGGACCTGCTCGATGTAGAGCAGGCACCACGGGTACCCATGCCACGTAAGACCCTCGAGCGGCGTGAGCCCTTGGCTCGAGACAATATCGACCCCCCAAGGAAGGGCACATACGCTGTGCTACCAACCAGCACCTCGAGGGCTGGCTCGCCCAGACCCCTCGATGGCCGCAAACGTGAAAAGACGGGGCCGCCCAGGCGCCACCCCGCACGGCCCTACTGATCAGAGGTTCGAAGCCTGACCCTCGACGGGTTCGAACCGGGCGCCCACGAGATCGTAGAGTTAGGGACGACGAGGGCACGCGCATTCGAGCCGTTCCTCGAGCCCGTCGGCTCGGGGGGTGCCCCACATGTCGTGTTCGAGAGCCAGCGAGGGCAGCTAGCCGGGGGATCCCACCGAGGGAGAGCTTCCGCGCCCTCGGTCCCTATCGAACGGGACCGAGCCCCACCTAGCAAACCCACGCAAGTGCTTCCATGGACGTGTCTCGGACCGCGCAGCCTACCCTTATCGAACGGGGCATGGACGTCCACTTGAACCACCCGCTAGCAGCTCGACGAGGAATTTGCAATCCGCGACCCGCTCGATGGGGGTTGCGGAAACCTCACCCCTCCGTCCCGCGGAGGGACGGCGAGGGCGCGTTAAAAAAACAAGTCGCCAAGCTCTACCCGATCGCCTCGAACGGGCCAAGGCTCGGGGCTTGGCGCGCGGCTACACCTCCTTGAAATTGCACCCACCGGAGACGATGCCGGCGGTGCGTGCACCCCCGAAGCCGGCGGAAATACCGCCGATGCCGGTTGGCATATGTGCCACGCCTCTCGACCGGAATTCTCGCGGTTAACCCCCAAAGGAGAACCCACACTCTGCCCGCAGGGCTTCGGGGGGGCTAGACCCGCGGGTCCGGCGACGCGGCCCCACGGAAAGCGTTCGCAAACAAGGAGGGAAGAACGTCCTATCGGTGGTTCCGGCATGCGCGGGAGCCTCAACGGCAAACCCACGGATGCTCGGGGGCTGCGCGTCGGGGACAGCCCCTAGGGGTCCCCTTAAACAATGGGGAAGACCTCATTTAAAACCCGAAACGAAACCTAAATACGTTAAGCCTAACCATGCGGACACCTAACCATGCGGGACGCGGCCCCCACGGGGACTCCGACGGCCCATCGAGGCGGCCCACGAAAGGATCCCCTCGAACAAGCTTCGCCCCGCTCGAGGGGCGCACTCCCCTTCGGGCGGGCACCCCCCCGCTCGAGGGGCGACATTTCCCTCGAGCGGGCTCCGCCTCGCTCGAGGGTACGCCCCGCCCTCGGCCGGGGCCCGCCACGCTCGAGGGTGCCCCTCACGCATGCGCCGCCCCGTACACGGGCATTTAACGCCCGACGCCGCGGGGACGGCACCATCATGCGCCGGGGCTCGCGCCCGTGCGCCGCACCAACTCCCCGGGGAGGGAGCCCATCCCCACCACCGTGGGGGGGGAGCGCGGTACGGCCGGTGTCGGTCCCGTGACACCGCGCGCCCCCTCTTGCGATACGGCTAACGCGCCCGACCCTCGAAGGGGGGCGGGCGCACCCTCGATTTCACTTTCCCGTGACCCTACGGGATTAGGTGGAGGCGCTAGGCCGGTGGATCGCCATCCCGGCCAGCGCAACGGCGTGGCCGCCGTACCCACGCGTGCGGCGCACGCCGGACCCCTGTAGCAACGACTCCCGCCCGTGAGGCGCGTTGGGAAGGAACGCCGTTCTGCTCGCCCACGTACTCCGTACAAGATTGCGTCGGCACCGCCCCGAGCCTATCGGGGAGGACATCACCGCCATCCGTTGCTCTCCTACCCTCGAACCGCCACGCGTTCGGGTACAAGTCGAGCAATGATGACCGGATCGCAGCGGGGATCGCCGGACGGCCGCCCACTCTACACCGTAGCACGTCGCACCTCTCCACATAGCTAGGTAGCGCGGCGTGCATGTAACCCGCTGCCCCCTTGATCTATAAAAGGGGGGGCGAACCCCCAGCCGCGGGGGAGACAGACGAACAGAGACACAAGAACACCCCACACAGCACGTACTCATTCTCATTCTCCCACAATATCTTCAGCCACTCCTCCAGGGACTTGGAAGCCACGCTTCCTCTCCCACCTTGCTTGTATTTGCCCCACTACAAGCACCCCCGGTGCTAAGTAATATAGTGCCCCGAGCACGCCCCTGCTGGACGTACGGCCCCCTCGGCCGGAACCAGGATAAAACCTCTGTGTCACTTGTTACTTAGCATCGACCATTGAGGGATAGACCTCGGCGCTATCTACTGGTTAGTGTCGGGACCATATTCCGCACCTACAACATTGTCACAATTCAAAATGAGCTTCAAGGAATTTGATTCAAATGAATTAACCTATTTTCCGAGATCAAACCAATTATTATAGATTAATTCGAAAGGTTGGAAAATATTGTAATTCACTTAGTAAATTCCAGAGCACTTCGGAGGAATCGTAAAAAAAGGTAGCGGGCGTAGAGATTAGCAGATCGAGCTGAGAAAGATGTTAGCAGATCAAGCCGAGCTATTTGGCTAGTGTTAGCTCGGGTGCAAAGTTAGAGTTAGTAAAACAAGGTTTAGCTTTTGAACAAAATAATTTATATTTAGTTTGAGTTTGAATATAGTTCAAATTCAAACTCCACACAACTTCAAAATCTAAATAAGATCCATTTGTAAAATCCAACTCACAATTTTAAACCATAATTTGAAAATATCTTTTATACAGTTTTACTTTATAAGGAATTTGAGATGAGAGGCTAGCAAATTGGGATCAAATATGGTAGCTCACATGTTCACACAAAAAGTTTTAAATTTTTGTGAAAATTCACACATGGGAAGCATTCGAAATTCTAGTATGTTACATTCTACCCCCCTCACGAGAATCTCGTCCTCGAGATTAAGCTCATACCAGGTGTGGTGAGGGTCTTCCCTTCAGTATGGTTTCTGTTTCTTCCTTAAGTTCATCGTCCAATTGTTGATGACGGCGACGATGTGGGTCTCCATTGACAGTGTCTTTATTCCAAGGTTTTGGTTGTGCTTAGTCCCAACATGTCTTGTTTCCAGGCGAGGGCCTCCGAAGCTAAGTGATTTTATGTCCTATGTCGGTAGCATCCATAAGCACTCTCCTAAATAATCCATATATCTCACGACTATACTTCGGTTCGAGCATGTGAGGAATTCCAACTACGGCTAGATTCCCCTTATCTCAATCCATCTCATCTAGTCGTGTTGCGTAAGCTTGATAAGCTTAAGAGTAAAATCTCCTGTGACAGAATAAGACACTTCTATATTATTCCAATCCTCTCGTTCAAGGTCATAGACTTCTTATTAATTACTTATTCCAAAATTGTGATCGACTGAACTTATCCAGCATGCATTGCTAACCCCTTAATGGTATTCAACTGCTCTTAACCAATATATGCTTCCATAGAGGTACATGCACTTCTGAGCTTCAAAAGTTACGAATTCTTGAGGTACTCATTTTCTGATTTACGAACTCGAGTCCAATGTTCATAGGGTATCTCATCCAAAGTCCTGGTCTAATTTGATGAGGTTGCAAGAAATCCTTCACGTCTTCTGTAGTTGGAGCTTGTTATGCTAGCTTGAGCTCGTCGATCTTCATTTTGCTAGCTTGATCTTGTAGGATGGGTAGCTACGGCCTCTAAAGGAGTCATCTAAAGATCTAGCAAGCATAAGCACTCAATACAATTTCACACAACCATGAAGAGGCATAACAACCATAAAACCATGAAAGATCCAATCACTCAAGCAATGCACCAGACATAAGCATACCTCGAGGCTGACTCCTAAGACCTTCGAGGTTACACCGGCGTAAGCATACTAGTGTATCGTGGGCACTTAAGGGATTTTCCTAATGTTAGTGATACCACACTTCAAAGAACGCATGCCATTTGGTGTTTCGGCACAGATCCTCCCGAAGTAAGTTGGTGGAACTTTTCCTCATGCTGGCTCTCATGGTTTTGTCCTTGGAAGAAAGGGGTACTCTATATTTATTCTTGTATCCATGCCCCTTGTTCCTCATTCATTCATCTTATTCCGGTCGTCAACCCTGGCAGAGCATCCAAGTTTCATATTGCTTACCGAGGAGAAAGTCCACGGGTCAATTATCCAGCTGTTACTCCGAGTATGTGTGATGCTTGCTTGTAAGGTGGTGCTATCTTGACTGTTCAATCCATTGGTCGCCTCACGTAGCTACAACTCATTTTGATATCTTAATCCTTCGTGACTCGGCTATTCGTATAGCTTCGAGCCTTTGGGTCTTCATCCAACTGCTGAGCTACAGGCATATCAGGAATCTTCGACTCCTGCATCCAAGCTTATGTGTGCTAGTTCCATATAGTGCATCCAATTTATGTATGTTGGCACACTAAAACTTAAAGTCTTAACTCCTCATTGTCCTCGGAGTTGGGCATCTTGGGTTATCCAAGCTCTGTTCCGAGCAAAAGGTGGAAGGGTGCAGCCTGTCTGTTCTAGATTCATCTGTATGCAGACTTCATGTATCACGGGGCAATCTAATCATTCCCCGGTGGATTTAGTTCCAAAGTAGAGACAACCGTGTTGACATAACATGACACTGATGTGTCAGCAGGGATAATAGTCCTGTAGATTCAGCTTCATCTCGTCCCCGTACTCCATCTTCATAGTTATCTCTGTCATAGTTGTCTTTCCCTTGTATCAGACGTCGTTCCTCAGAGTTGCGAGCATGTGACATCAGTTGTTCTCCTTAGGCCACCAATCGTGTAGAGGGGTTGTTAGTGAGTCAGTTAGTGAGAATTCAAGGAGGTAATAGCAGATTTCAAGGGGTTTATATAAGAGTTAAGGAGTATATACTCAATCAAGGATATTTAGGTTGTCCTAAACTATCGACCATTGCTAGGGCTCGTCCTACGGTCAAGTACGGCTCTGATACCACCTGAAACAACCCGAATTTCCGCGAACGGAAACCCGACTCTCTGCACCTCTGTGATAGTCCCAGGAAGAAGCTATCACGTGCAATCCCTGTCTCAAGTGGTACAAATCCATACAACACGGGAATAAAAGAAGAATTACATTACATAATATTAGTATTACAACATCAGAGTACAACTCTTCGGCACAAGCCGGGTACAAGTCCAACAGGACTGAATCAAGAAAGGTAAAACACCTACGCAGCGGATCTACATAAGCGAAGCGTCTCCAGCTCCACAGGCAAACTCGAGCATAGGACCAGCTCTAGTCTTCACACCTTCGTCACAGAAGTTGTAGTCGTAGACGGTCACCGAGTCTGAAATGCTAGCATCTACCCGATAAGTGGGTAGGTCATGTCAGCTTCCCAACAAAGAGCAAAACCGGTGGTTGAATCTAGTATGCATGGATAAAACCTATATTGGGCTGTAGAAAGTTATGCATGCAGCAACGCGGTAGCAACAATCAAGGTATGCAGAATAAGCAGCGAGGTCCACACCTCCGAGGTCCACACCTCCGAGGTCCAAACCTCTGAGGTCCACATTTCCGGGGTCCGCACCCCTCAACAAGGATGTCCACACCAAAGCACTGAATCACAACCACGATCCAGCTCCCAACTCTCATCTGCGATGTGGGGCCCACCCGGCTCCTATCCCCACATCTCAACGGCCTCGGGCGGGCTCACTCACTCGGGGGAGAGAAGAAGCACAAGAAAAGAGTCTAGCCAGGTGAGAGATCGAGGACTTGTCCATAACCGGTGGACACGGACTATAGCTATAGGTTTAACACTCGCGAGAGGTTGTACAACCGTACCCGCCCGAATAGAGCCGAAACGATGGCCGCCGCCCCGAACCCTACCATACGGCTGGAGTCCAAGTAAGTGGATAGTACCCTCTTGCGTCTCCGAGTCTGGCGCAGCCTCCGCTGTAGAGCTCATACGCCGGCGAGAGGTCCCTCGAAGGCTGTGGGAACCCTTCCCCCGGCCTCGCCGGGCGAAGTCTTCTAAGGAGGAAAGAGCCGTCTCCCGACACGATCACACCGATCCGCCTACAGGAGGGGTGCTATCCACTACGAGTCTCACCCCGCACCCCCGTCCAATACAAGGCGGGCGGTTTGTACGGTAAAAGTCCACTGAAGCAAGGTCAACTGACGATCGATCCTTAAGGGTCGAGAGCGAGCACTCACCATCTTCATCCCGTCCGACACGCCGCTCGGGCGAGAGGCCAGATCGCATCTCCCCGAGGTAGGCGTTCACAAGTAACCAAACGGCTCGCTCCCGCCAGAAACACGTCAAGGAAGAACACACCCAGAACTCACGCTAGAACACACCGAGATCTCCCACATCTCGGTCCAAACCCAGAGAACCATCCATAATCAAGCAATAAAAGTATGGATAGTGGTATATGGGACTAGCTAGGGGTCTGTAGCTAGCCCCGAGGTAGGTAAAGCAAGGAAGCAGGATATATCAAATATCAAGGCGGGGCTAAACAAATGGCTATGCAATCCATCAAATCAAGTAACATAAATATAGCACTAGCAACTAATAGCATGCATGGGTTCTACATGGTTGGGAGTGACATGACACCTGCGCGGTAGTCGTCGTAGAGTAGTAGAGGTTGAGCGTCCTCTAGGGCAAAGTCGGGTAGTCGCGTCTCCTCAGACGTCGCAGCTCGGGTCTTCAACAATAACACAAGCCTACACGAGATGCGACGTGGAAATAAATAACGAGCATTCATCTAATGCAAAAACATCAATAAGAACCAATTTAGAAGATCCAGATAAACTCCAGAGTAAATGCAAGCAGCACTGGTTTACTTAATGAATATAAAGCAATTGGTTTTAAAACAAAAGTAGTTTAAGCAACTAGTTTTATATACTAGTAAACATGGTAGGGTCAAGAGTTAGTTCAAAGATAGTTTACGGATCTCACGACTAAGATCTTGGGTGAAACAAGCTCGCAAGCGGAAAGCGGAGAGGATGAGATCAAGCACTTGCTAGGTTTTAGCTCACAAAGGATTGAAGCGTTAGCGCAACAGATGATGTTAGCAAGGAAAGATTGGAGATAAACTAGGAGAGGCATTATCATGCCAAGATATGCGGCAACAACTCTGAGGATGTGAAAGGATCACTTGTGACCGATATCGGGTGGCGAAGAGGTAAGGTGTGCTTAAGAGCGCTACAAGGCAAGTACTGGTGATGCAGCAACGTCCATGGCAAGGCAGCTAGGTTGCGGCTCGGGGTTGCCGAGCGTGAGCGAGAGACCTGCTCGCTCGCACGACACACGCCGTCCATCACGTGCGGCTTCCTGGTTTCAAGCACATGGCACGGTACACGCTTCACTACACGAAGCCAAGTGGAGCGAGAGCGGATATGCGCGAAGCAGCAAAGAGGGAAGGCAAAGGTGTAGAAAGGTAGGCGATGAGATAATGGGGTAGGATTCCTGTCCGCGACACACCAATGGTTAGTTGCGGGTGCTCGGTGTTTTGGACCGGCAACCTACTACGGGGAGTACCCGAAGTAGATGAATGTGACTCGCCGAGATCGGTAACTCGAAGGAAGAGGCACGCGACACACAATTTAGACGAGGTTCGGGCCGCGAGGTGCGTAATACCCTACGTCTCGTATGCTTTGCGTAGCTCCGGATTGATAGGGCACGATTACAGGATGGTGCAACAGTGCGCCGTGAGTTGGGATCGGATGATGCGAGGTTAGGTGATCCCGGGATCGGTCCCCGCCCTCGCCTTATATAGTCGGGGGCGAGGGTTACAAGTCGGAGTAGGGAAGGAGTACTAGTCGAGTACGTCTAGGAGACCTCTATACGGAGCGGAACGTGTACGAGCCCTATCCGAGTACTACTCCCCTGTCTTTGTCCTTGTGCTCCACGCCTTCGGGTGCCGTGTAGCGCAAGTCGGGTAGTCCCGAGGGGCCCACCGAGTAGTCGGTCCCGGTACCCACCGAGGTAGTGGGCCCGGGGAGGTCCATACGACAAGCCCCCGAGTACTTTGTAGTCGAGAAGGATAGCTTCCGGTAGTCTTGACGGCCTTAACGAGTAGTCCTCAAGCGTCCCTGAGTGCTACAAGTCAAAAGTCCTCAAGAGTAGTCGAAGCATCCCGAGGCTGGAATGTACTCCAGCCGATGTTTGAGCGATCTTGAAGTCTTCTCGAGTAGTCCCAAGCGTCCTTGAAATCTGCCTTCGAAGGTCTTCAAAAATGCCTGCCTTGTCTTGAAGCCGGAGCCGTCAAGAAAGATGCGATTTGCTGAACCGCAATCCACGTGGAGTAGCCCCCGAGCCTCGAGCCGCGGGCTCTGGCTGAGGATCTATCCGAAGCCTTCGCGAGAAAATCCCGAAAAATCCGGAGAGAAAAACCGAAGGACACGTGGCACGGAGCCCCCGAGCCTTGAGTCGAGTACTTCCTCTCGAATTGAAGGGTCTTCTTGAAGAATGTGTCTCGAGATGCTCCTGAGACTAGCCGCGTCCCAGGTAGTCGAGTAGAAGTAGCCGAGCCCCCGAGGTGAGGCACGTCGACTAGTAGAATACGAAGAGTCACGCGCAGCCGCTGAGTCAGCCACGCGCGGACTTATCCGGCCGCCCGTTACGGAGGCGATTTGGCTTATAAATTCGAGCCGAAACCCTTAGGGTTTTTCACCCAAGTGAGCCGCAGTCATTCGCCACTTGAATCTTGAAGTAGATCCACTCCAACGAGCACTGCCGCCGCGAGAGATCCAAGCGCATCGCCACCCGAAAGCCGTAGGGTAGCCCCCGAGCGGATGCGAGTGAAGACCTCCCCGTTCTTGGAGGATGAAGCCGTCCCCGTCGAAGACGTTGAAGGCCGGCGGGAAGAAGAGGAGCCATGCGAGAAGCCGCCGCGGCCGGTGCGGAGCGGCGCCGCCCACGTCTCCACCGCGCGGCGGCCCAAGCCGCGAGTGGAAAAGGTCGAAGGTGAAGACCGAGGGACCCTGCCGACCTCGTTGAACTCGGGTTCATCGGGGGAGAAGGAGATCGATATGTGGAGATGCGCCGCGGGAGATCCCTATCCAATGGAGAAGGCGCAAGACGAGATCCCGATGTTCTCGCGCTTCGTGGAGCGCGGGCTTGCGCTCCCGGCGAGCGATTTCTTCAAAGGACTTCTCGGGTACTACGGCATCGAGTACCTCAACTTGAACCCCAACGGAATCTTCCACGCTTGTCTTCGTCCATTTCTCGCGAAGCATTCTTGGGGATCAAGCCGCATTGGATCCTATTCGGGAAATTCTTCCGCGTGAAGCCGCAGCCCAGCGCCTCCAACCCTAGAGTAGTCGGCGGGGGCCGGGGATCCGGTTGAGGGAAGATGCCGCCGAGCGCACCACGGCGTACAAGCTCGTGGACTCCAACACGGATTGGAAGACGAGGTGGTTCTATACCACGAACCACCATCCGGAGCTGCCGAAGCCGAGCGGACGGCAGCCCCCAAGCACCGGGGAGTGGTGGAACACGGAACCCACCATGCAAGAGGGGATCCGGCTCCCGGAGTTGCCGGGACGAATCAAGGCCTGCGTGATGCGGGGCGAGGGCCGAGCATGTGGCCTTCAGTTTCATGAAGCGTCGGATCCAGCCGCTGTCAGCGCGGGATACGATGGGCTTCGAGTACACCGGCGACGACGACACGTCGCGGATGCCGGGGGGCGAAATGAAGACAACGACATCGTCGAGAGGTTGTCGAAGATCTTCAAGGACATGCGGAGTACACGGCGTGCCCCGTCGAGGAGTTCTCCGCCGCGCGCCCGCCCAACGAGGTAAGTAGCCGTACCCGCCTCGTCGAGTAGTAGGCGTTTGTAGCGAGAGTTGCGACGCCTTTTTGTGTCTTTTTTGACGCGGGACGATGTGAAGCGGTTTGTCTCCGAGCCGCGGCCACCACCGAGCGGAATTGAGATCCCGGCGGTGGAGAAGGTGAAGGAGCGCCGAGTAGTCGAAGACGACGATCCCGTCATCGTGGAGGATACCTCCGATGACGGAGAGGACGAGGAGACGCTCGGAGATCGCTTCCGAGTTGCGATCGAGGTTTAGCCGTCCGGGCTTGCCTCATGTGCCTCTCGTCCAAAACCCTCCGGCTAGGCACCGGAGGCTAGCCTTGCCGCGCCGCCGAAGAAGCCGCGCAACCCCGCCAAGAAGCGGGTAGCCAAGAAGATGAAGGTCTCAGAGACCACGCCTCTTGAGGTAAGTCATCTTGAGCAAGAAGATGTCGAGTACCCAATGATCGAGTACGGTGCTGACGAGTAGTTATCCCCATGTGCAGGAGAGGCCGCCAGCGGAGCCCGTGGAGGAGGGCGATGAGGGCACGTGGCCCACAGTGGGGGAACCGGCTGGAAGCCGAGTCCGGCCTCCCACGCGTCGAAGAGCTCGGCGCAGTGGAGCGCCGGCCCCCCCGCCCCGCGAAGGGGAGCGAGAGTACCCGCGGCCGCCGCCGTTGGAGAGATGGAAGCCGCGAGGGACGCGAGAAGACGTCCGCGCCGGCCGCCGCCACCGTGGAGGAGGCGAGCCGAAGAGGCGGAAGAAGAGACGCCCGCCGAGGGTGGACGGTCGATATCGCCAGCATCCTCGGTGCTCCGGCCGTGACTATCGTCCGGTCGAACTTGTAAGTACCACACTTCGTGAGTAGTACTCATTGTAGTAGCCGATGTTGTCTGATGAACCTTTGTGGATACTTGTGCAGAAAATCCACCGACTTGAGCTGGGACGGAGAGGAGCCCGCGGCGGCGAGGGCGAAGAGGCCGTGCCACCCGTCGAGGAACCCGCTCCGGAGGCCCAAGCCGCGACCGAGCCCCCCGGTGCGCCGAGCGCGCGGCGCAGAGGCGGTCATAGTCGAAGGTGAGTACTCTTCCTGAAGCTGTAGAGCCCAAGAAGAGTAGTCGAGAATGCGCGATGCGCGTGTTCCCTGGTGACGGGCGGCGAAGGTGGTGACATCCCCGCAGGGGTGCCCGTGCGGGGAGTTGACACCGAGAGGCCCCCGGAGGCCGCGGGAGGAGCCGTCGAGCTCGAGGGGGAAGCCGTCGAGAAGTCCGCCGAGGGGGAGGCGGCTACCACGTCGCCAGGGGTTGCCCTGGAGGTGGCAATCCGATCCCCCGAGATCCAAGACGCGGAGCCTATCCGCTCGGCGCCGATGACGGAGGCTACGTCGAGTAGCCGCGGCGGGATCGAGCTGCTGGCCGACGATCTCGTCGAGCGGCAACGGTAGCCCGACACACGGAGGCGATCCGGCGGGCCGAGCAATGGATGAAGGTGCGTAGTCGTAGCCTTCCGAGTAGTCTATCCTTTGCGTAGAGTACTGCGCTGACTTGAGCTTGTCTTGTGCGGGACGTCGCGGAGCGATCCCGCGAGAAGTCCAACATCTTTGCGCAGGCTACGGCGACACCGTGCTTTGCGAGCCGAAGCCTTGGAGGAGCGGCTCGTGAAGTCGAGGAAGCACGCGGCCGCCATGCAGTCGAGGCTTGACGCCGCCTTCGCCAAGTACCACAACGACGTGATGGACTTGCAGGCGAAGAGCGATGATCTGGTGCGGAAGAATAAAGGCCTCCGCAACAAGAATAAAGGTATGTCTCTTGACTTGTCGGGTACTTGTTAGGAGTCATCAAGCTCTGACCCGTTGTTGTGTTCTCGTGTTGCGGAACTCGAAGACCGGTGGAGCGTCCGAAGGGCTCGGAGATCGGCATGAAGAATCTCTTCTACGGGAGCAAGAGGCCCGCCGGGTACTTGAACTCGACTACAAGGAACGGCCTTCGAGTGCGAGAAGCACATGGAGTTGAGAATTGCATCCGACGGGATCTCGTCAATCGCTACAAATCCTTGCGAAGTTGAACGAAGATCGCGAGGCGCTCCGAGCCCAACTGAAGGACCTGGAGGAGGCCGCCCTCCCGATCGCGAGGCTCCTGGTGCCGCACCCGGGCGGCCCCAAGATTGCTCCGTTGGCGGATCGACTTCGTGAGGCGCCGAGCCGGCTGGCCGCTTACGTGAAGCACATGGCCAAGTCAATCCCGGCGGTGCCGGCCTTCATGAAGTCGTACTTCCCGAAGGCCCCGGTGGAGGGTAGTCGCCGGCGGAGTAGCCGCCAACGCTCGGACGAGCGCACGCGAGTTGCCGGAGCGATGGCTCCCATCGCGGAGCGGTAGCCGATAAGCCGAATCTCCAGTAGCTCTGCATAGATAGCTAGTAGCCATAGTTGTATAGGAAACAGTTGTAATGAACTATCTCTTATGTCAATGAAATGTGAAGTTCCATCAATGAGTACTCGTAGCCGCGATCTCAGAGTGCGGAGCGCCCATCGTGGAGTAGGTGCGAGTAGTAGTACTCGGCTTAGTAGTCCCGTCGCGAGGAGTAGACGAGAAAGAAGTTGATGAACAATCAAACTTTATTACGAAGAAGTACACACCGGGTGGCCGGGGCCGTAGTTACTAGTAGTCGCTCGGACCGGAGGCCGCTTACGGTGAGTAGTACCGGAGCGGGTAGCCGCTTACGGTGAGTGATCCGTAGGTAGCCGTGTAGGCCGGATCGCGGATCCGTAAGTAGCCGTGCGGGGCCGGATCTTAGAGTGTGGTCTTCTTGGTAGACCGCTGCTAGAGTCCTTGACGCTCATTGCGGCCCGGGGTCCGTAGGTAGCCGCACGGGGCCGGACACGGAGTAGAATAGTCCGGAGACTTGAAGCCGGGACCGGAGGGTCGCTTGCGGCAAGGGGGTGTTGATGTAGTCGCGTGGACTTGAACCCCGAGTAGTCGAACGGACTAGGCGTAGAATCGACGAGCCGGTCGACGTTCCACGAGTTGTTGACTTCTTCGCCTTCGAGTGTTTGGAGGCGGTAGGAGCCCCGGCCCTGGTCACCTTAGCCACGGTGAAGGGGCCTTCCCGTGGGGGAGCCGAGCTTGTGAAGTCCTTCCGTGTTCCGGATACGGCGGAGGACAAGATCTCCAACGTTGAAGGAGCGTTCCTTGACGTTGCGATCGTGATAGCGTCGGATACCCTCCGGGTATCTTGCCGATTGGACGAGGGCGGCACGGCGAGCTTCTTCGAGGCCGTCGATATCAACTCGTCTGTTGGTCTTCGAGACGCCTTCGTCGTAGTGCTCCACCGCCGGCGAGTTCCATATGACATCGGCGGGGAGGATGGCTTCGGAGCCGTAGACCGGGAAGTAGGGGGGATTGCCCCGTTGGCTTGGATGGTTGAGTCCGCAGCCCCCCGCAGTGCGTTGGGTAGTTCCTTGATCCACTTGCCCCCTTTTGAGTTAGCGCGCGTCGTGTAGCCGCTTCTTGAGGGCGTCGAGCACCATCCCGTTGGCGCGCTCGACTTGTCCGTTGGCCCGTGGATGGGCGACGGAGACGTATCCGACGTCGATTCCGCTCGTTCTCGCGGTACTCCCCGAGCCGGTGGTTGTTGAAGTTGGACCCCGTGTCCGTGATGATGCGGTGGGGTAGCCCGTAGCGGTGTACGAGTTCATCCGGAAGTCGAGTACTCGTCGGCCTTGGGGCATGTGACCGGCTTGACCTCGATCCACTTGGTGAACTTGTCGATAGCCACCGGTACCCGGTTGAATCCTCCCCGGCGCGGTTGGCGGTGGCCCAATCATGTCGAGCCCCCGGCGGGCAAAGGGCCGGGTTGGTGGTATGGTGACTAGCTTGTAGGCGGGGACATGTTGCGCTTGGCGAAGAACCGACATCCTTGGCACCGTCCGACGAGTTCTTCGGCATCGCCCGGGGCCGTGGGCCGGTAGAAGGCTCGCCGGAAGGCCTTGGCCGACCGGCGTGCGGGAGGACGCGTGGTTGCCGCGGACACCCTTGTGGATCTCCTCCAAGATGTCCTTGCCTTCTTCGCGAGGGACGCATTTCATGAGTACTCCCGAGAAGATGCGCCTCGCTTGTAAAGCTTGTCGCCGACGAGGACGTAAGACTTGGCGCGGCGGACGAGTTGTTCGGCTGCGTTCTTGTCGGAGGGGACCTTCTCGCTCGCCGAGGTAGTCGATGAAGGGTTGCCTCCAGTCCACGTCGATCATCATGACCTCCTCGCCCGGTGGTTGGTTAGCCGGGACGGTGGTCGGTGGCGCCGCTCCGGGATGGATGGCGCGTGAAGCTCATGGACGAAGACGCCCGCGGGTACTTGGGCGCGGGTGGATCCGAGCTTCGAGAGGACGTCCGCCGCAACGTTGTTGTCGCGAACGATGTGGTGGAACTCGAGACCATAGAATTTGTTCTCGAGCTTGCGGACTTCTAGGCGCAGGCGTCCATGTTCTCCTTGTTGCGGTCCCGGGACTTGTTGACTTGGTTGATGACCACTTTGCGGAGTCGCCGTAGACTAGTAGCCGCTTGATGCCGAGTGAAGCCGCGAGGCGGAGCCCGTGTAGGAGGGCTTCGTACTCGGCTTCGTTGTTCGAGACCTTCCGGAAGATCCGCAGGACGTACTTGAGTTGTTCGCCCGTTGGGGAGATCGGGGAGTACCCCTGCGCTGCGCCCTCGAGGTTGAGTGAGCCGTCGAAGTACATCACCCAATGCTCGGTCGCACGGTGGGAGTAGGTAGGCCGGTTCTCCCGCCACTCGCCATGAAGTCGACTAGAGCCTCGCGACTTGATGGCCGTGCGTGGCTTGAAGTCGATGGTGAGGGCGCCGAGCTCGACGACCCATTTGGAGACCCTTCCGAGTGGCGTCCGGGTTCCTCGGGATGTCGCCGAGCGGGTAGTCGGTGACGACGGAGACCGAGTACTCCCGGAAGTAGTGTCGTAGCTTCCGCGAGGTGATGAGTAGAGCGTACGGAGCTTCGCACGGGCCGGTAGCGAGCCTTGGACTCGATAGAACCTCGCCGACGAAGTAGACCGGGCGCCCCGGGACCGGGTAGGCGTGGCCGTCTTCCCGCCGCTCGACGACGATGGCAAGATCGACCACGTGAGTAGTCGCGGCGAGGTAGAGCGATGGCGCTCACCCTTGTAGGGAGCCGTGAGGACCGGGGGCTTCGACAGAAGTCCTTGAGCCGGGCAAGGGCTTGGTCCGCCTCTCGCAGTCCACACGAACTTCTCGTGGTGCTTGAGTAGTTTGAAGAAGGGGAGACCCCGTTCTCCTAGCTTCGAGATGAATCGGTTCAATGCCGCCATGCACCCCGTCAGCTTCTGGACGTCCTTGATGCTCGTGGGAGCTTTCATGCTGGTGATGGCGGAGATCTTCTCGGGGTTGGCTTCGATGCCGCGTTGGCTGATGATGAAGCCGAGTAGTTTGCCCGAAGGTACGCCGAAGACGCACTTGTTCGGGTTGAGCTTCCGGCGGTACTCGCGTAGCGATGCGAAGGTCTCTTCAAGGTCGTCGATGAGGGTACCGGAGTCCCCGGTTTTGACAACCACGTCATCCACGTAGGCCTCGACGTTCTTGTTGAGTTGCCGCTTGAAGCGGTGCCCGGATGGCCCGTTGGTAAGTAGCGCCGGCGTTCTTCAACCCGAAAGACATGGTCGTGTAGCAGACGCGCCAAACGGGGTGATGAACGCGGTCTTCTCCCCGGTCTTCCTCCTTGATTGCGATCCGGTGGTACCGGAGTAGCGGTCGAGGAAGCGGAGCGGTGTCGCGGCCCCGCCGTGGAGTCGATGACTTGATCAATCCGTGGCAACCCGAAGGGGTCCTTGGGGGCGGTGCTTGTTGAGGTCGGTGTAGTCGACGCACATCCTCCACTCGTTCGAGTTCTTCTTGCGGACGAGGACGGGGTTGGCGAGCCACTCGGGATGGAAGACTTCTCTCGATGAAGCCGCAGCGAGTAGCTTGGCGAGTTCCTTCTTGATGGCATCCCGTCCGTCGTCGCGCGAAGCGTCGGAGGTGTTGTCGCTTGGGGGTGGCCTTTGGGTCGACGTTGAGGCGGTGCTCGATCGGCTCCCCGGGCACTCCCGGCATGTCCGTCGGCTTCCACGCGAAGATGTCGCGGTTAGCCCGAAGGAAGCTGATGAGCGCGTCTTCCTATTTGGGGTCGAGGCCGGCCCCGATGGTGGTAGTCTTGGTGGGGTCGCCCGTTCCGAGGTCGACCGTCTTGGTGAGCACCTCCTCGGGTGGCCGAGGCTTGTTGGCGCTGTCAGACTTCTCTGGGATGTCGAGTTCGCTTGTGGCAAGCTTCTTCGACGCGGCGTAGACCTCCATCATTGGGGTGGGTACTTGATTTGTCGAAGCAATCACCACGGCCTCTGTATCGCAGTCGTGAGAGATCTTCAAGTCCCCTTGGAGGGAGAGTACGCCGACCTCGGGCTTGGCATTTTGAGTACCAAGTATGTGTAGTGGGGCACCGCCATGAACTTGGCGATGGCCGGTCCGCCGAGGATGGCATGGTAGGAAGTCTCAATATCCGCGACCTCGACCTTGATGTACTCGGTGCGGTAGTTGTCGCGAGACGCCCCGAAGGTAATCGCGCACCACCGAGCCCGGTGGGATAGCCGCGTTGCCCGGGACAATGCCGTAGAAAGGCATGTCGCTCTTGTTGAGCATGGGGGTGACGTCAAGGTTCATCTTCCCCGAGAGTCTTGGTGAAGAGGACGTTGAGCCCGCTTCCGCCGTCGATGAGCACCTTGTTGAGCTTAGAGCCCGCCACCGTTGGTTGCGGGACGAGAGGGAAGCGTCCTGGTTCGGAGAAGCCGGTCCATTGGTCCGCGCGGGAGAAGGTGATGGGCGTCTCCGACCACCCGAGAGGGGTCATAACCGCCGGTTCGATGGACATTACTTCACGGCGAGTAGCCTTCGCTCCCGCCCGGGGTAGTCCGCCGAAGAGGACGTTGACGGTCTTCTCGGGTTCTTGGAAGTCGTCGCCGTCCTTCTTCTTGTTCTTCCGATCGTGAGGGTGCGGTGGCTCCGGCGTATCCTTGAGCGCGTGCCCGAGCCGGTAGCACCGCTCGGTGGTGTGGTTGCCGTTTGGATGCCACGGGCACTTCTCCTTCGACGGGTCTTTGAACCCGCCGGAGTTCTTCTTCGAGTTCCCTTTTGGAGGGCGCCGGATAGCCGCGACGGTGTTGTCTGGCTTGCGCTTGCGGTTGGAACCCGAGAAGTTGTTGTTGTTGTTGTTGTTGTTGTTGCGGCCGCCTTGGTTTGGGTTGCCGCCGCTGCCGCCGCCTTGGTTCTGCTTGGACTTGGCGCGGATGGCGTCGTACTTGGCGTTGGCCTTGTCCTCTTCATCCGCCCGGACGTGATCATGTCCTTGAGGTGGGGAATGGACTCGGGACGGCGCCGGCCGAAGTCCTCGAAGGTGCGGCGATGGTAGAGCCCGTCTCGGAAGAGGTCGATGACCTCCTTGTCGGTGACGTCCACGACGGTAGCGCGCTTGTCGAAGAAACGGCGCATGTACTTGCGGAGGGTCTCGCCTTGTTCCTCGCTTGATCATGGCAAGGTCCATGCGAGTACCCGAACGGCCCATGGCGCCCGCGAAGTTGCTTGTGAATTGCTCCTTCGGTCCGGTCCCACTTGTCGATTGAGTGCTTGTCCGGCGACTCGAGCCACGTGAGTGGGGCTTGGTCCGAGCGAAGGGGAAGTAGAGGCACTTGGTGTCGCCGTTGCCGCCGCCGTTCTCGATGGAGAGAGCGTAGCATCGGAGCCACCGGATGGGATCCTGCTTCGCGTCGTATTTGGTGATCCCCAAAGGCTTGAACTTGTCGGGGAGGAGCGAGGTTGCGGCCGGGGTGAGAAGGCAGGGAAGCCGTCGCCTTCGGCGGCGGTCGTTGACTTCTTCTCGCCGCAACTCTTCGATTCTCGCGGGCATCGTACCCGCCGTGTGAGGCGCCGAGGCGTGGCTATGCGCGTGGCCGCGGCCGCCGCGGCCGCCGCCGCCTCCCGGCTTTCTTGTTGGCTCCGTGGTTGGAGCCGCCGCCGCGGCCGCCGCCGCCGTCGGGGTCGTTGCCGCCACCACCGGCCGAGGCACGGTGGGGGACGAGTTCTCGGTTGACGTTGTCTTGTCGTGAGGGTCCGCCGGCGGTGGAGCGTCGACGGTTTGGTTCGGCCGGGATGTCGCCCCGAGTACGGTTAGGACCGGGGTCGGCATCGCGACTAGTAGCCTCGTTGTCGCGAGGCTTGGCCGGGGGAGGTTGGGCGACTCTCTTGTCGACCCGCATGAAGTAAGCTTCCTCGCCGAGCTTGGTGATGACCTCTCCAGCCCGTATGCCCCGAGCTCCGCCGTGCGATCGCCGTGATCGACATGAGGCACTCGCTCGGAGTGGTGTGAACTCGCTCTCGACGCCGAGAGCTTCCGCAAGGTTGCGGATGGGGAGATTGTCTCCGAGCCGCCGGCGTCGTTCGTTGCGCTTCTCCGTTACGTTCGCGCCGGCGTCCCTCGCTCGGCGTCGGTCTCGTCCGGGGGGCCTCGGCGGACGGCTCGTCCGCGGAGATGTCCTCCAAATACTTGTCCGCGGCCGTGCACCGAGGTTCCCGGGTGTCGCCGGCGGCCATGAAGACTTGACGGTCGGGGGTACCCAAGCTTGGCTCGAAGGCGCCACCTCGCTTGGTGCGCTAGAGTCGGCTTGGGCTAGTGGTGTTCCCTCCTCGGAACGGTAGCGAGTCGATGTAGGCGACGTAGCGTGAGTCCCCCCGTTGTCGGCTCCGCAGGTTTGCGGTCCGGCCGCAGACGTATCTTCCGGCCGGTGTCGATCTTATAACCGGCCGAGGCCGGCCCCGACAAGGGAAGCTCGGAGGAGTTGTCTTCGGACTCGGGCTCCTCGTGTCCGACCCGAAGTCGAACTCGTAGTCCGGTTCGAGTAGAACTCGGAGAGAGGGTCGGAGTCCGAGACGCGGTTGGGGACGGCGTCGGAGTCCGAGTTGTACTCGGTTACGGGCTCCTTGCCGGCCCGTCGTGGCGTAGAAGCCTCCGTGCGGGCCCGGCCGGGAACGCGAGGGCCACGCACGCAGCGCCGACGTGGAGAGGGGACCGCCCTCGCGATGGCCGAGGAGCCGGCTCGCATGCGATGGCCCATGGCGACGTCGGGTTCGAGTTGGAGACGGACTCGAGCTCGAAGTCGGCCGTGGAGGTTGGAGAGCGAAATTTCGCCCGAACTTGCCGGCGAGCTTGCCCGTGACAACTTCGGGAAGCGTCACAAGGCCTGCCCTCGAGTCGGGTTGCATGATCAGGCGGCGCTGGAAAGAGCCCGCGCCATCAGCAGTGCAGACCCAAGCCCCGAAGACGAAGGTGTCGCCACGGTTGAAGGCGACGGTTGGCTTGATGTGAACAGAAGCCGTCGAGTTCGCCATGTGATCTCGAGCGAGAGCCCCTACCTGGCGCGCCAGCTGTCGGTGTTTTGGACCGGCAACCTACTACGGGGAGTACCCGAAGTAGATGAATGTGACTCGCCGAGATCGGTAACTCGAAGGAAGAGGCACGCGACACACAATTTAGACGAGGTTCGGGCCGCGAGGTGCGTAATACCCTACGTCCCGTATGCCGCGTAGCTCGGATTGATAGGGCACGATTACGGGATGGTGCAACGGTGCGCCGTGAGTTGGGATCGGATGATCCGAGGTTAGGTGATCCCGGGATCGGTCCCGCCCTCGCCTTATATAGTCGGGGAGGCGGGGTTACAAGTCGGAGTAGGGAAGGAGTACTAGTCGAGTACGTCTAGGAGACCTCTATACGGAGCGGAACGTGTACGAGCCCTATCCGAGTACTACTCCCCGTGCTTGTCCTTGTGCTCCACGCCTTCGGGTGCCGTGTAGCGCAAGTCGGGTAGTCCCGTGGGCCCACCGAGTAGTCGGTCCCGGTACCCACCGAGGTAGTGGGCCCGGGGAGGTCCATACGACGGCGGGGCTCCGGCATCCCAGACCCACATTGGCACAGTGGCATGCAGCAGCCACGAATTCTACACCATGAACGCGGGGTATAAAGGTCTCGGTTTAAGGGCAAGAGCAGAGAAAGACAAGATAGTGGCGAGAGCCTCGAAATTATGAAACCAATGCAAGTGGTTTCATAATTTTCGGAGCTCCAGATAAATAGTTATGAATTTTTGATGGGGAAAAAGATTTATAAAACATTTATAAAACCTTTATTAGAACAGAAAAGGATTTTTAATTTGAAGAAGGGATGACGTCAGCATGACGTCACCGTGACGTCATCGTCACGGATGGTGGACCGTTAGTGGGCGAAAAGAGGTAGTGGGCCGAAATCGGCCCACTCGGACTTAAGTCTCTTGGGCCAGAACGATGAAATCCAATCGATCACCCTGAAGATAAATAAAGAGTTCATAGGATAAAGTGAAAAGGGCTGATATGGACCGCGTCGGCTAGGCCGGCCCATGTTCTCCAAAGGCACACACCGGAGAAGTCTGGTGCAGACCCTTGAGGAAAACTGGGGCGCAGGGCATCCCCGTCCATGCCAGACGCGGTGCGCGCCGGCACAAAGATGTGGTGGCGACGGCGAGCAGCGTCCGGCGGCCGGAATGACTTCGATGTGCATGAGAGCAGAAGATAGGGACCGCTAGGTTCCGGTGTGGTTCCCGGCGCAGACAAGCCCCTGGGGTCGAGCGTCTGGGCTCGGCGAGGCGGAACGCGGCGGCGCTCCCGCTCGAGGCAGAGGTGACGGCGGCATCAAAGCAAAACCACGGCGACGAGAGTCAAAATGGAAGGGAACCTATGTTTGAGCAACGCACACGCGCGACACAACCAGCACCTGGGTGTGCTAGATCAAGCTCGCGCGCGAGCACAGGCAAAGCCCGGCTGTGACTCGCTTGGCCGACACGCGCAGGTCCCCAGCAAGCCGAGTTATCGGTGCTGCGCCGCAGCGACGATGGCGACAAACTCTCGCGGCGCGGTGGTGAGGCTCATTGGTGGTGAGCGTTTTGGCACTTGTGCACACCTACACGCGAGTGTGGTAACGGAGTTAGTGCATGCGCACACGTTCGTTTACGCGCACGGCGCGGAGGCGTTCGGTGGAAACACAGCGCGGCGCAGTGCGGCGGAACTGGTTAGCGGCCGAGGGCCTGCATGCACGTGCTGGGGTGCACGGCAGCGACACGGTAGGCGGATTCCTGCAGAAGACAGCAGCACGAAGGCCTGACACAGACAGGATGTTCACGGGTTGGCTCGATGGTCAACACAAGCAAGCAGGGTGGTAGCTTGGACAGGCAATGGAGGCAAAAAGGAAAGCAAGCACGTGAAGTTCTTGGATTTTACACAAAACGTCGAGCAGGTTCTGGGCATGCCAAGGCTGCACCTCGGACATGCCGTCCAAGGTTCCAGTGGCCAGGGGAAAGCAAAGATGAGCACGGCTCGACGGCCGGTGTCACAGGCAGGCAAAAGAGGGGCAAAACGGAGATGATTTGGGGACGTGCTGCTCACTGGCGGGCTCGAGGGGTTTCAAGGCGACACAGGGAGTCGTCCTGGCCGTGACGGCTTGGCGCAGTGCAGCGCGGTGCAGGCCGGCGTTTAAGGTTCGTCTAGCGGCCGGACTACGTCGTACACAGAATCGTCGACTTTAGCTTCTTTGGGCGGCTGGTGGTCATCGGGCGATGGGAGGAACATCAGTTCCACCGGCTTGGCCTCCATTCACGTGTGGTCGCCGTGGGTAGCATCACACAAACAAGCAACGCGTCAACTCTGGATGAAAAGAATCTGGCAGCAAGGTACAAGGCCATCGGTGGACAACAAGCAAGAGAAAGGGCTACAGGTTCATGCATCTCACCTCATAGGCATAACATCGAGCATGTCGTGGGAAAGGTGGAAGCCAAGAGCGTGGTGAGGTGCACGGCGGCGTCTTGCTCAGGTCTGCTCTGGACATCCACAGAGGTGTTGTTCCCGGCGGTGGCCACCTCGGGCGCGCGATCTTCGAGGGCGCCGGCGTGCCCGACGACTAGGCGTCGGCTCGACGCGCTCTTGAGCTCCCGGCGCGGCGCGAAGCTCCTGCTCCAGGGCGACGGCGCGGGTGGTGAAGATGTGGCCGGCTCGATGTCGCGACGCCCGATGGTCATGCCTCGGCTTCAAGACGAGCGGCGGCACAGCGGTGTCGTTGTCCACGACGGCGGCAGCGACGGGACGCTCGGCGTGGTGAGCTCAATTCCTCTGTTCTCATCTTCTCCTCCTCTTTCTAGTTCCCTCTCTAGCAGCTTGGGTTGATGTGCTGGGGAATCGAGATGGGGCAAGCGGCGGCTGCTGGGTGCGTGGTGAAGGAAAGGGGTTGCAAGCATTTGATAGTGATTATATTGGAGATCGTGATTGGCTCTAACAAATTGGGGCAGATGGGGTCAACGGAGAAGAGAACAGGAAGGTGGTGTTTGCGTGAGGGGCTTTGCAGCTTGTTGCCTTGACGGAGAAGGGAGCAGTGGCTTAATCTTGGGGTGGAAGATCAAAGCAGCAGAGCAAGCCGAGAGCAATGTGCTGCGGCGGCAGTGTAGGAGAGGGCAGGGTAGAGATGAGAGAGGGTGAGAGAGTGGGATGGATATTTAAGGGAAGGAGTTAGGGTTAGATAGATGGCTTTATATGGGCCGGATATTTGGGCCTTGACAAAATAATTCCGCAAAATAAATTGGTACAGTTTATTTTGTAGAAACAGAACAAATGAATTTTGACTAATTTTTTCGGGAACGAATTAAGTAGCGAACTATTATTTCGAGAAGCCGGAAAACATTGTCACAATTCAAAATGAGCTTCAAGGAATTTGATTCAAATGAATTAACCTATTTTCCGAGATCGAACCAATTATTATAGATTAATTCGAAAGGTCGGAAAATATTGTAATTCACTTAGTAAATTCCAGAGCACTTCGGAGGAATCGTAAAAAAAGGTAGCGGGCGTAGAGATTAACAGATCGAGCTGAGAAAGATGTTAGCAGATCAAGCCGAGCTATTTGGCTAGTGTTAGCTCGGGTGCAAAGTTAGAGTTAGTAAAACAAGGTTTAGCTTTTGAACAAAATAATTTATATTTAGTTTGAGTTTGAATATTGTTCAAATTCGTCGTATGGACCTCCCTGGGCCCACTACCTCGGTGGGTACCAGGACCGACTACTCGGTGGGCCCCTGGGACTACCCAGTTTGCGCTACACGGCATCTGAAGGTGTGGAGCACAAGGACTACACAGGAGTAGTACTCGGTTAGGGAGCTGTACATGTTCCGCACTGTATAGAGGACTCCTAGACGTACTCGACTAGTACTCTCTCCCTACTCCGACTTGTAACCCTGCCTCCCGGACTATATAAGGTGAGGCAGGGACCGATCTCAGGATCATCTCATCCAATCCCCTACAACTCACGGTGCACTATTGCACCATCTTGTAATTGTGCCCTATCAATCCAGAGCTACGCAGCATACAGGACGTAGGGTATTACGCACCTCGCGGCCCGAACCTGTCTAAATTGTGTGCCACGTGTCTCTTCCTTCGAGTTACCGATCTCGGCGAGTCACATTCATCTACTTCGGGTACTCCCAGTAATAGGTTGCCGGTCTAAAACACCAACACCACACAACTTCAAAATCCAAATAAGATCCATTTGTAAAATCCAACTTACAATTTTAAACCATAATTTGAAAATATCTTTATACAGTTTTACTTTATAAGGAATTTGAGATGAGAGGCTAGCAAATTGGGATCAAATTTGGTAGCTCACATGTTCACACAAAAAGTTTTAAATTTTTGTGAAAATTCACACATGGGAAGCATTCAAAATTCTGGTATGTCACATCAAGACTTCATTGGATCCCATCTCTAGTCTGGATATTCACTGTGTGGCCATAAGGCGAGCTCTGAGGAATGTGTCTACCCGACTAGGTGTTGAGCAAAAGAAAGCTAAAGCTGAATAAGCTGCGAAGGGAGCACAATCTCAGGCTGAAAATCACAAAAGAACGCTGGCCAATCTGCAAGCCGCTCGTGAATCGAAAATCGCCAGAAAGTCTGCATTGGAGGCAGAGCTGAGAAACTTATCAGCTGAAATAGAAGCTGATGACAGGAGAATAGCCGAACTCCCTGGACTGATAGAGAAAACCCAAGAGGAAGCATCATCGGCCATGGCTGAAGTAAATCAGTGCGATGCAGAACTCACCATCCTGTCCAGTGCCCAAAAAGATTACCAAGAACAGATAGAGAACATCCACCAAACAACAGCAAATGCCTCCACTGTAATGGCAAAGTATTTAAACATTTAGCTGTACTGAGCGATGTGTAACCAAACTGATCGTTCTCGCAACATTTGCCTTTTATAAGTTCGCTTTCCTTTTCCTTGCGTGACTTTGACTGCAACTCTGAACGATCCATTCAGTAATTAGTAGCCAAATAGTGCCATACCCAAACGACACTTCAACTGCAACTTAGCCAAGCCAATCAACCGAATACGATTCAGCCTTGAATTGCAAACGACCCGACGGCGGATTGGTCAAGGAAACCTCTCCACCTTCCAAGTTTCTTGGGATACGCGCCACGATCTAAGGCCACGATCTGAGGCCACGATCTTTTTACCAGGCCTATAAATAAAACTGTGGGTGCCCCCAGCTCTTTACCAAGCCTTTAGCCTTCAACTCTTCACCAACCTCAAGCTTTTCTTCCCAAATCACCAGTGCAGCCCCAAGAACCAATGGCGGGGAGCAACAATAGGCGCCGCGCCGCCGACGAGGCGGAAGGGAGCCACGCCAGTTCGCGTCGGAGGCAATGATCGCCATCTTCTCTTCATTACTTGCCTAAGATTTCCCTTTGTTTCTGACGATCCTATTTGTTTCAGGCTTGTTCAATGGAACCCGTCTCCTGCGCCGGCCAATCAACCTCTGCCTGACGACTCCTCGGAGTCGGACCACTACTCCCCCGTGCCCTACGGGGAACTTGACGCTCTCCGCTTCAAGGCGGAACTTGAGGTGGCCCAGCGCGAGCTGGAAGACGTCTCCAAGAAGGCTGGTATAGCCGAACTGGAATGGGAGGACCAGCGCAAGCAGCTGCTGGCAACCATCGACGGTACGGCTCTGGAACCGCTCCCGAATCCAATGCGGCTTTTGATACTAATCACCATCACCTTGTACTTTGCGGCCGCGGCACCGAGCTCAACCGGTGAAAATGCCGGTGGAGCAACCGGCCGACAAGGTGAACGCCCGCGGAGACACGCCGGCGGAGCGCCTTGCCGCGGTGGAAAACCGCGTGGACGAGGTGGCCACCCACGGCATCCGCCTGGGCACCACTTTGGGCTTGGCCGCCATGGCGACGCACACCGGCGTCGACTACTCCACCCGGCCGCGCGGCTTCCAGGGCGGCGCGCCGGAAGACATCGACGAGATCGAGGTCATCTTGGAGCGCCTCGACGGCCACGGCGACGCCATTGCCGAACTCACTCATCCCCAGTCTGTGCTAAACAGGCTCTTTGATTAGATTGTACTAGGGATGTTTGATTATCGGCAATCAATAAAGAACTTTCAATTCCCGTGCTTGTATCGTGATGATTCCTCTGTTTTGCAACTGCGAGCCTTATTTTCCTTGAACGTATTCGGGAACTTGCTTGAGCCGAACACGCGAAAACAGATGCCCCCTGGCGCAAAACCGCAGAAAATCCTCGATTCGGTAATCCACAAGCACTGTTCAATGAAAACCCTTCGCATTCGAGAGAAAAACCCTGCCGCTTGGTATTCCAATAGCGCACGCCAGCCAGTCATCACTCCCGATGCACTCTCTCAGTCAATAAAATAGCCTGCTGAGATGCCCTGCAAATCCACTTGCACACTCATCCATCACTTCTCATCTTCCCCCCTACTCTAGAAGAGAAAACCCCAAGGCCGTGGACAAAGGCAAGCAACCCAGGGAGGATAACGCCCCAAAGAAACGCACCATTCGAGAGTGAGTTTTCCTTTAACTTTCTCCTCACTTCCTTGTGTGATCTCGTGCTTTACCTCCTCTTGTTTTCTTTTAGCCTCGATCTGCTTCCTGAAGAAATCCTTGGGACCGAAGCAGCGCCTGAATACATCTCCTCTGACTCCTCCCTCGAAGCAGAGGACGCCACGCCCAAGCAGAGGATCAACCGTCAACTACGTCGCCACGTTCGGCATCTGGAGCACGACCTCCGGGACATCACCGCTCGTTGACAGGCCGAACGCGAGCGTCACATGGCCTTGGAGGCACTGGTAGGAGGTAAACATCTCCGCTTTCATCTTGGTTCCACGCTTGCACCGGATCTCCATCTCTAACAACTGTTTCTCTGTCCCAGATGTCTCTGACAGGTACAATAACCTGAAAGCGGCTTGGGACAGCTTGGTGGAGGCAGCAAGCCATGGTCATCCCCACAGCTTCCAAGTTGCCGTCACAGTGGTCCTGGAACAATTGAAGAGGGAGCAGCTGAAGAAGCAAAGAAAACAGGATTGAAGCATACTTTCGCTTCTTACGCCAGGCCTTCTGCTTTCCACCTCCTCGTAGTCCTGATCAACTAGGTTGTTAGATGTAAACCTGCAAGAAGTATTTTCAATGTAATTTTGTGCTAAGGGCAATACATCTAAGTATTGGCCATTCCCTCTGATTAGGAATTTTTGTTCTAAAGGCGGCTTCGTTTTTGAACGCCGGCTATTTCTGTATCAGATGCATGTAATCCCAATGCTTGTGATCAATGATCGATTTCAATACTAGGATAATATTTCTTCAAATATCTTCCATTTATTGCAGCAGAAAATTCCTCTCCTAGTAAAGTTTTCAGCATGTAGGCATTACCGGGCACGACCATTTGCCGAATTCACTGTATTTGGTTCCAATCGGTAGTAGAGCTTTCCAAACCAAATCCCCTTCTGCAAATTGCCTGACTTTTACTTTCTTGTTGTAATATTTGGCAACTCGCAGCTTGTTCTTTTCAATATTTTCCAGTGCCCTAAGACGGATCATGTGCAAGTCCTCGAACTCATCCATCATTAATCCACTGTAATCTTTGGAGCTTAAATCCTTTTGCAAAACCACTCTCCTAGAATCTGATTGTATTTCCCAAGGTAAAACTGCATGGTGCCATAAACCAATTCATAAGGAGATGTCTTTGTGGCTCCATGAGGGGCCATTCGGTAAGCCCATAAAGCTTCATTGAGTACGAATGCCACCTTCTTGGCTTCTGGTCGATCTTCTTTTGTATAAGCTTGATCATGATCTTATTAGAAGCCTCTGCCTGACCATTAGCTTGGGCATAATATGGAGAAGAATTGAACAACTTGATCCCAAGCTTTCAGCAAACTCCCTAAACTCCAAGGACACAAACTGAGCTCCCTGATCAGTTGTGATTGTTTGAGGTATTCCAAACCGATAGATGATGTGTTCCTTGACAAATTCAACCATGTTCTCTGATGTTACCTTCTTTAGTGGAATTGCCTCAACCCACTTGGTGAAGTAATCCGCCGCCAAAAGCACAAACTTATGCCCCTTGCTAGATGGTGGATTAATCTGGCCAATCAAGTCTATACCCCAGCCCCTGAATGGCCACGGCTTGATAATGGGATTTAGTGCTGACGCAGGAACCCTTTGAATATTTCCAAACCTCTGGCAGTCTTGACATCCCTTGTAATACTCAAAGCAATCCTCCAACATCATCGGCCAAAAGCACCCAGCTTGCCTGATGACCCATTTCATACGGTAAGCCGATTGATGTGATCCACATATCCCATCATGCACCTCACTCATCATCTTTTTTGCTTCTTCTGGACCCAGGCAGCGCAGCAATACCCCATCCAAAGATTTGTAGAATAAACTTCCATCTAAAAGAACAAATTTTATGGCCTTGTACCTGAGTTTCCTAGAGACCTTTCGGGATGGATCTTCCAAATAATCAACGATCTCCTTTCTCCAATCATCCTCTGCAAGATCCATTCCTAGCGCATAGACCTCCATGGCAATCGCTTCTTGATTTTCTCTATAGCCTGAAGCGCTTTGAGCTAGCCTGTTTGCCTCTTCATTGTGTTCTCTAGGAATATGCTGCAGAATTACTAGCTGAAAGCTCTTCAAAATCTCTCTGCATTCCTCGTAGTAACTCCTCAGGGCATCACTTTTGCACTCATATTGGCCGTTCAATTGCTTGATAACCAACTCTGAATCTCCATAAACCTCAACTGAAACAGCCCCGGCCTCTCTTAAATATTGAAGCCCCCGAAGCAATGCCTCGTACTCAGCCTGATTGTTTGTAACAGTGGGCTGGATAGGGATAGCAAATTCGAACATCTCACCCCTGGGTGATATTAATAGAATCCCTACCCCTCCACCTTTACCACATGATGATCCATCAAAGAACAAAGCCCAAGGAGTAGTTTCAAGCAAATCAATCGATGGATCACGATGTTCAGTTATAAAATCGGCAATGATCTGACCTATTATAGCTTTTGCCGATTCGAACTTCAACTCAAACTCAGGTAAAGCCAAAATCCACTTGCCAATCCTACCATTCAAAATTGGCATAGATAACATATGTTTTATTACATTAAACTTGGAGTATACAACGCATTCGGCATTCAACAAGTAGTGCCAAAATTTTGTACACGAGTAGTACACACATAGGCACAACTTCTCTGCAGCCGAATACCTGGTCTCAGGATCAAGTAATTTTCGGCTAAGGTACGCTACTACCCGCTCCTTTCCTTCAAACTCTTGAATAAGGGCCGATACAATGGTTTGGGTATCGGCCGCCACGTACAACTTGAAAGGCTTATTCAACTGTGGAGGGACCAGTACCGGTGGTTCCTTCATATATTGCTTGATCTCATCAAAAGCCTTTTGTTTTTTGTCACCCCATATGAACTTCTGATCCTTCTTAAGCTTTAACAATGGAGAAAAGGGCAAAACCTTTTGCGACAGATTTGAAATGAATCTTCTCACAAAATTGATCTTGCCGAGCAGTGATTGCAACTCCTTGATATTAGTTGGAGGGACAACTTCATCAATAGCTTTCATGGAGAAAAGGGCAAAACCTTTTGCGACAGATTTGAAATGAATCTTCTCACAAAATTGATCTTGCCGAGCAGTGATTGCAACTCCTTGATATTAGTTGGAGGGACAACTTCATCAATAGCTTTCATGCTTTTCTTGCCAACTTCGATCCCCCCTTCGTGTACCAGGAATCCCAAGAATTCTCCAGCTGATACCCCAAAAGCACATTTGTTTGGATTCATCTTCAAGCCATGCTTCCGGGTGCATTCCAAAGTTCTCTTCATGTCCTCCAAGTGTGTGTCATGATTCAAAGACTTGATCACAACATCATCAATGTAAATCTCGACAATTTTGCCGATCAGCTCGTGAAAGATATAGTTCATGGCCCGCTGATAAGTTGCACCGGCATTTTTCAACCCAAATGTCATGACTATCCATTCAAACAGGCCTATATGACCAGGACATCTGAAGGCTGTCTTTGATATATCCTCTATTGCCATGAAAATTTGGTTGTACCCTGCATTACCATCCATGAAACTGATAACTTTATGACCAAGAGCGAGATCAACCAATAAATCGGCAACAGGCATTGGGTACCCATCCATAGGAGTAGCTCTGTTCAAATCCCTGAAATCTATGCAAACCCTCATCTTTCCATTCTTCTTGTACACAGGGACGATGTTAGAAATCCACTCCGCGTATCTGCATGGCCGAATGAAGTTTGCATCGAGTAGTCTTTCAACTTCTTTCTTCACATCGGCCAATACTTCGTCTTTGTAGATTTTCTGGGGAGGTTGCTTGTATGGTTTAAAACCAGATTTGATTGGCAACCGATGCTCAACAATGGAACAGTCCAAACCAGGCATCTCCGAATAATCCCAAGCGAAGCAATCTTTATATTCCTTGAGCAGCTTGATCAATTCCTCCCTGAAGTCTGATTCCAAGTTTGCGCTGATAAATGTCGGCCTCGGCTTGTCACCGCTTCCAATGTCAACTTCCTCCAATTTGTCAGCCGACATGAATCCTCGCCCCAACTTGCCATCAGTACCATCGACGGGTTAAAAATTGCTATAAGAGCCGACTGCTTGAATCGACTGTTGATCACTGCTGACAGGCTCAACAGGACCTTCTCCCCAGTCTTTTCCTGAGAAACAATCAATACCCTGATACTCCCAGAAAGCTGGTTCCACATTTGCGACACTCACTGAGTCATCTGCTTGGATCACCTCAATATCGTCATCCACCCACTGAATGAGCTGCTGATGCATGGTAGATGGGATGCAGCAATTGGCGTGAATCCAGTCCCGCCCAAGCAGTAGGCTGTAGGCTCCTTTGCCCTCGATGACAAAGAAGGTCGTGAGCAATGTCTTGGACCCAATCATCAGATCCACGTGGACGCACCCCGTGGTATCTGAAGGATTCCCAGTGAAATCGCTCAGAATTATGCTCATAGGCGTCAAGTCTCCAGGGCCCATGCCAAGCTTCCTAAAGGTAGTGTATGGCATCACGTTAACTGCAGCCCCACCATTGACAAACATCTTGGTCAATGGCTTGCCATTGACGTATCCCTTCAAGTACAGCGGCCTCATGTGTTGATTCTTGGCCGGTTTGTCGAAGGTGGCTTGCTTGGCTAACACCAGTTGCGCCATCAGTCCCCCAAGCTGTTCATCATCATTGACGTCAAGGGACGTCTCTTCCTGCACAACTTGATTAGCGGGAGCCATAAACTCATTCGGCAGAAAGTATACCATACATGCCGGAGCCGAACGATTTGATCCCTCAGGTTTGTCCTTTGGCCGCCACACCTGTTTCTTCTGGACTCCCGCCTGCCTTAATTCACGGTTCCTCAAGCGTTGAACCCTTCTTTTCTGGCTCTTCCTCAATCCAGGCGGGCACCACTATCCTTCTTGCCAGATATATTCGTTTCTTCTTGATCAGCCCATCTTTGATCTGCCTGTCTCTTTCTGAGGTGATCAATGACCTCAACTATTTTTTAACGCCGATCGTCACTAGGATGTATCCTTCAAATTCTTTCATGGACGGATCGGCGATTGGCAGTTTCCTGCCTATACTCAAAGTATCTGTCGTTACATTCAGGGCAGTTCCTCAACGTAGGAAGCTTCAAGCCTTCATTCCAGCAGTGCCTGAAGAATGCGCACCCCCAATGTGCGCGCTCCTGCTCGCGCGTGTACTGCTCCAAATCTCTCCTGCGTGCTTCTTCGTCGGCCCTGCGTCTCTCCTCCTCGTGCCTCCGCTTCTGGTAAAACTCTTTCTCTAACTGACGCTGCCACTTGTTGAGGAGGGTGCGCGTAGTGACCCTGGGTTTGGCCCTGGACGACTCCCCAACCTCGATATGGCTCTTGAGAACGCGAGGAGCTTCTCCATGAACCTGCTCCAACGTCACTTGACGCTCTGGGTCTACTGCTCCATCTTGCCTTGCCCTAGCTGAAGTCAAGACCTTAACCTTTCCCTTTTCCTCGACAGTCACCATGTTGACAGAAAAGCTTATCATGTTCTGGGGAAAAGGGTGGCCGTCCAGTTTCATCTTGTTGTAAAACTTGAGATGACCCTCCTGAATAGCCTTCTGGATCCTCATCCTTAAGACCCTGCAGTCGTTGATGGAGTGAGAATTCCTGTCATGAAAGCCGCAGTAACATTTCTCTTTTACCCCATCAGGCCGAAGCATGGAATGCCCCTCAGGCAACTTGATTCGACCTTCCTACACCAGGAAGTCAAACAGCTTATCAGCTTTGGTGATGTCAAAGTTGTATGTGCCCTTGGTCTGCTTGATCCAGTGCTGATTCATGGTCAACGGCTCCTTGGCCCACATGATCTCAGCAGCAGCCACTTCCTGATCATCGTCAGAATCTTCCATTTGATCGGCCTTCTCCAGGAACTGATTGTAGATATCAGCTATGTCGTGCTTCTTGTTGAACCTAGTGTCTTTCTTAAACCCATAGGCCTGGTTGCTCATCAATGACAGCTTTTGAGACAATTGGACCAGATTATCAAACTCCATACCAAACAACTTTTCTCGTACGGCCGGCAGCATCCCTGCAACGGCCATGTTGGCCAACTGATCATCTGGCAGATTTAATGAGAAACACATGCCTTTGACTTCCCTGAACCTCCTGAGGAATTCCAAGGGCGTCTCATTGTGCCTCTGCTTCAGAGTGGTGAGATCGATGAGCTTCTTTTCCGTGCTACCACTGAAGTAATGAGCGTGGAATTTTCGCTCCAGCTCCCTCCATGTGCCAACTGATTGGGGAGGCAGAGATGTGAACCACTAGAATGCTGGGCCCGTCAGTGACATGGGAAAATACCTGACCCTGAATGCCTCTTCAGATGAGGCCTCTCCAAGCTGCATCAGATAGCGAGCAATGTGCTTAACCGTGCTTGTGTCATCCTGCAGGGAAAACTTTGTAAATTCCGTCGGAGGTTTTACCCTTGGCGGCAGGATCACTTTGTAGTACCACTCCGAGAAAGGAGGTGTGTAGGCTGGTCCCTGCATTTTAGGTTTGAGGCCGAATTGATTCTGCATCATATCGGCCATTTTCTGAACCAGGATATCGTCCTCTTACACGCCTGCAGCTGCACCGTAGCCCGGATTCCGGAGAGCATCAATGGCCCCATAGTCCATCACTTCATGGTAGCCTCCACCGTACAAGTTTTTTTGTAATCTGTTGCTAGCTGGGGCAATTTTGTAGGTGGAAGTATATGGAACCCCAGACGAGCCAAACGCCAGCTCCCCATACGTAGGCTGATATGGGTTCGGTTGTTGAATCGGTTGACCTGTACTGCCTTGCGGAGGCGGCTGGACTGGATGCCCTCCTGCGGCCCGCAGAGGAGGTTGAACTGTTTGACCTCCGGCGCCTTGTGGAGGAGGCTGGACGGCCTGGCTCCCAACACTTTGCGGAGGAGGCTGGACTGGCTGGCTTCGCAATGGTGGTTGAGAACTTGACACTCCAATCTCCATGCTGTATCCCTGAGGGGGTGCTCGATTGAATACTTGCTCTATGCCCGGGCCAAAGACACCCACCATCATCTGCTTGAACACACCCAGGAAAGCCCTATGATGTTTGCCGATCACGTCTTCCGCAGTATCCCGAAATGCTTGCAGGCATTCTTCTTTCTCTTGCAGAGTTGTGGCGTCAGTTTCTCCTGAGAGTAGAACCCTGGGCATCTCATTTTTGAGATACGGAACGCCGCTTCTGTTCTTTTTGAATGACATCAAGCATTTTTGTTGAAACTGATCCGTGGCGTCTTTCAGCTGCTGTAGCTGCTCTGGAGAGAGATCCTCGATGGCGACATCCAGAATGTCACTGATGTCAGGCATCTTGATTTTCGGCTGTTGGTCCCACTGGGCGTGCCAAAAAGTGTGTTGACGCAAAATCTGCACTTCACGCCAAGCACACAGCAAGCCGAACAAGCTAGCTTCACAAGCGAATAGATTCCAAGATGTGCCAGTCAATTTTTCCTGAAAATTAACAAAAGCAAAAGTAGTTAAATTCCAAAGCTTGGAACTTGTCGAGTGGTACCAGACAGTTCCATATTTACGGCCATAAAGCCAAGTGAGATGACATATAGCTACAAAGAGCTATCTGCCAGCAAACTAGAAACCATTCGGGAGCTTTAAAGTGCAAAACACAACATAGCCGAACGGATGATGTAAGTATGACGAAGGATCGGTCTTTATTCGGATAAAATTGCACGTGCACGAAGCCATTACCGATTCTCCATGATAAATAAAAATAACCAATAAATAAAGTAAAGCATGATCATAAACATGTAAAAAACAAGCATGCATAGGCCCAAAGCACTAGTCTACCGCATGTCTAGGTACTTTAAAACCCGTCAAGCATGATGTCAAACAAATCTATCCACCGCATGATACAACTTGTTTGAAAATCACACTACTAACCGCAAATAGATCTATCCACCACATGATACGATCTATATATGGAAAGCTAAAAGCATGCAATATTTAAAGCATAACTTATAAACATGTTTCACTCGTGAAAGCATAACCGAATACGGCTGAACAGCCGAATCGGGGTCCATGAAGAAGGAACAAACATTACCAAAGGAGATAAATCTATCAGATTGAATCGAAATCTAATCCACCGGATGATTAGCTCCAAAACAACCCAAAAACCTGCATCTACCGCATGATACCCAGTTCTTTCAAGATTTATACAAAATTTGACAAGCTTGAACCCGCAACACGTAACAACCTAGATCGATTTGGTTTCGGCTATTAGGGAACATGTGATCCACGTGCTATTTAAGCCAAGGATACGAACTCGAATCACATAAGGATCATCAAAAGAGACAAAGCCGACTCAAACCAATCTAGATTGGGCAAAGATGTGTTATATGAATTTAAACATAAAGTAAAACTCAAAGCAACACGGGATAACTTAATGAATCTATTGGATCTTGCCAAAATCCAATAGAGCCGATAACTAGCTCCAAGCCAGATCTTAGCCCACCGCATGGCTCGTGATCTAACAAGAAACCTTCTTGCACCAAGCTTGAATCTACCGCATGATACAAAGCCTGGTAACAAGACTACTTGCATCACGATCTAAATCCACCGCATGATACTTGACATGATACAAGGTTGCCGATACTTACGGAGGTCGACGGATCGATGAACCCTCTCGCAAAACTCGACGACACGACAAGGACTCAAAGGTTTGGCATAAAGCCGGTTTGTTATGAGAATGTTTCGAATTACAATTACATACATTCAGGGTCTGTATTTATACCCTGTCATGGCATGACTCCGAATGGACTACGAGCACAATATTTGATACCTAATTTATCTCCAAGTGCGATCTCTTATCCATCCATTCGTTCCTTCCGCTTGGGCCACGTCACCACGCAATCCCGCAAAATCAGCGCAAACAGTTTCCTTGCCGAACAGAAGCCAACTGCCGACCGCGGACTCCTTTGCCGAATCTTTCTAGAGAAACCTTCCTTCTTCCGGACGGATTTTTTCACCAAGCTGGGCCCACAATTCAGACTCCTTCCTGTGCTAAATTTTGGTGTTAACAGTCGCCTCCGGTTAATTTGGTACAAGACCAAGTCAAATAGCATCATCTACAAGTGCCCGAACAACCACTTGGTTTGTTTTTCATCTCATGCCTAATTCATTTGATTAGTACTGATTCGGTTGATATAATATTAGTGATTATTAGTTGATTATTAGTTGATATAATATTTGTAGGATTTGTTGATTATTATTGATTCGGTTCATATAATATTAGTAAGATTTGTTGATTATAGAATTATCCAATTTATTGATGAAAGCCACATTTGTTGTTTATTCTTTTAGGGGGACCCTAACTCATGTCGGGAAGTTTATTATGAAAATAAATACATCATCCATTTGAAAAATTTTCACCCTCATTTGCTGCCGCCAAACTATCAGTCGTTCAACAGTTTAGTTGGTGTAACGCCAGCACCAGGAGCGGCACAACCGTCTAATGTTGTGTATCCGCCGGGGCAGGTGCAGGAGCCACCACATTCAAATTCGGAATTTTTGGAATAATAGAATCAGATGAAGTGTGTCATTTTTGATCTGAAGGTGGGGATGAGTGATTTGAAGATAGCGAGTAATGAAACGAGGCTTGAACTTGCAGACCATAGAGGGCAACTTATTGACATTATGGCGGAAATTAGCTATCGGAAGAAGCGCAACAAAAATCAAGGATTCTGAATGCAGGGCACCATCATCGTTGTTGTGGTCTTGATAATAGGTTTAGTGCTTGGTAGCTATATCACAGCCGGACTGTCTAAGAAATTTGAGTGAGGCAAAGTTGTGTTGATTTGTGAGTGAGGCCCCTAATGTAGTGTATTTTAATTTGTGTTGGTTATAAGTGTGCTTTGAAACATTTGTCATCATGCATGTTGTTTGTGTGAAATAAACCTTTCTAAGGTGTTGTTTGTGTTGATATTTCAGTTTGAATTTTACTTGTTGTTGCTGTCCATGCATGTTGAAATATTGGTAACTTGTATCAATTTCAAGCTATTTTCAGCTTCACTGTGTTGGCGGGTGCATATGAAAGCCGTCAGTAGTAAAGATCCCTACTGGCGGTCGATATAAGCCACCCGACAGCAGAAATGAGAACATTTGTGCTGGCAGTTGGCTTATGTAGGCCGCCCCCACTAAACCTTCTATGCTGGCGGTCGACATAACTCGTCCGCCAGCATAAATGGTAACATTTTTGCTGGCGGGTAGCTTATGTCGCCCGCCAGTAGTGATGCTTCAATACCGGCAATTCTTTGTCCGGCGCCCCTGCGCCCCATTTTGCTAGCGGTTGATAGTTGCACCCGCCAGCACGCTATTTTGCTAGTGCCAGGACAAATCGTTTCTGGCCTAGCGCCTTGTTCACCTGGATTGCCAGAATTGATTTGCTTATAAGAAAAAATACATCTGATTGCTAGATGTCAAGTGGTTCGTGACTAATGCTGATTTAGTGTAAAAGAAAAGTGAGCTGAAAAACTAGACGGACAATATCACCTGGTCGATATTAATGGTGGGGTGCGGCTATGCATCACTGTGGCAAAAAAGAAAAGAAAACAGTCACCACATGTGCACGGTGGTCTGCATGCGTGCAAGCGGGAGAAGAAACAATGCTTGGCTTATCAGTCACCCGCCAATAGTACTATCTCAGAACAAATCAGCCACCAGCAACCAGCCAGCAGTACTTTTCTTTCAGAACAAACCAGCACCAGCCATCAGCCACTAGCCAAACGAACAGGTTGAATAGCAGAATTCAAAGCTTACTGACGTACATTTATTACCTCCCTTTGTGCTACATTTAAATATAAAACAAAACAAATACAAAGCAAGTTACAATTTCTAAAAAAGTTATACATCATAAACGGAGTACCAAAATTAAATTTTGATTGCATAATTGGATTTCTCAAAATAAAAAACTTCAAAACAAGATCTTACTTGACTATATTTTGACAAAAAATATTTATTTTAGTTAAGATTTATATTTTATAAGTTACAATAAATATGGAACAAATTCTACAAAGATGTCAAAATAAATTATACTTACGAAAAAATTATATGAAGTAACGAACAAATTATATGTTTGTTTGTACGTATAATGTTTTCGTTAGTTCCTATAATCTGTTCATACGTATAATTTTCTTCTGGAGTTTTGTAGAATTTGTTCCATAGGTATATATGTTGCATAAAAATTGCTGAAGTCGCCACATGCAAAATGGATTTGAAATTTGAAAAGCTACAAATCATAAACTCTAGTAGCAAAATTAAATTTTGATTGCACTATTAGATTTCTAGCAATTAAAATTTCAAAAGAATATTTTACTTAACTATATTTTGATGAACTTTTCTATTCATATTTTTAATTAAGCTTATATTTTCTTTGTGACATATATACGTGGAACAAAAATTCACTAAGGGGAACCAATATTCACTTAATGGGAACAAATATTCACTAAAGAGGAACACATATTTACTGAGGTGGACCAATTATTCACTAAGCCAGAATAAATTTTTCACTAAGAGCAACAAATATTTACTGAACAGGGTCAATAACTGAGGTGGGACAAATATTCACTATGCGCGAACAAATTTGTACTAGTAAAAAGTATTTACTAAGAGGGAAAAAATATTCTAGGTGAAATTTTTCACTGAGATGAAACAAATATTCATTAAGAAGAACAAATATTTTATTGAAAAAAAATAAATATTCACTGGAGTGAAACAAACATTCATAAAAAGCAAACAAATATTTAAAAAAATAACTTACTTTCTTATCTAAGGTATAACAATAAAAAACTAATAGACACCAAAAAAAAGTATAAATTGGAAAATAAAGAAACTAGTGTATAGAAAAATAAAATAGAAAATAATAACGAGGGAGTGATGAAAGAAGAGAAAAAAAGAATAAATTATTTTATCATAGAACATGAACATCAAGAAAAATATAAGTTGAAAAAGAATAAAAATAATGTGTGTAAGCACAAAATAGTAAACAAAAGAAGGGAAGAAAAATGGAAGAAAGGAGAACATGAAATAAAAGTTGGCTAGATGAAACTAAGTAAACAAATAAATAAATAAAATGCAAGAAAAGAAAAGAAAATATTAAGAGTTTTTTGTCAAAACATAAAAGAAAAAATATTTATAGAGAGAAAAAATAAACAAGAAAAGAAAAATTGAAACAAAAGGAAATAAAGAAAAACAATAGGAGAAAATGAAAAATAAAGAAAATTCAATGTTAACGGGAGAGGAAAAGAAAACGAATATATGAAACATAAAAAAAAGAGGACTACAAAATAACCGAAAGGCAAATGAAAAAAAAGGAAAGGGAAGAATATGCTTTTGTTTAGAATTACACAGTGTAACGCAGACACTCACAACACGCATGCACACTCACCCCTATAAACATACATATGCAAACCCTACCCTATGAGCACCTCCGAAGGACTGACCACCCGATAGATCTGGAGATTCCCAAAGTCACCATTAGTGCCGTGTTGTCGACGAGAACGTCGCTTACCACTTACGCATAACATTGGTAAAACCTGGGGAAATCCCAAGAAAAGGTGCGAGCACCAGAATTTCAACCTTGATGGGTAGTGTCACAGTTGACTGTCCTACTATTGGACTACAAGACAATCAGAGTGTCGGAGATAGCCATAAGGGTCCCCTAAACGACTAGGGAAGACCCGCTTACCTTCGTAAAAAACAAACACGAACGAACCTAACAACACGCGTAAGATAAACCCACGGGCCCACGGCCCACCAGACAGGCGGCCGGGCACCCTCGGGCGGAACTCCGCTTCGCTCAAGGGTGGCGATGCCGCACTGGTGAAACTTCGCCTCGCTCGAGGGCCGGTCGCCCCCTCGGGTGAGGTTCCGCCTCGCTTGAGGACTAGGCGCCCCCTCGAGCGGGATTCCGCCTCGCTCGGGGGCTGGACGCCCCCTCGAGCGAGGTCCCGTCTTGATCGAGAGCTGAACGCCCCCTCGAGCGAGTTTCGGTCTCACTCCAGGACATCACAGGCCCGCCGCCTCCATACCTGCTCCCCCGACAGGGGGATTTGATGCACTGACATTCGCAGGCTCCCAGGTCAAAGACGAATCCATGCCGCGACACGCCTGGGAATCACGCCCCGGCACTGCTCCGCCAACTCCCCCAGTGAGGCCATCCAGGCCACTGTGCGACGCTGTGTGGCATGGCTAGCAACAACCTCGTGGCACTATGCCACCCGCTCCCGTACGTCTGATGTGCCGCACCCTCGAAAAAGGACAGCGGGGCCCTCAAAGGGAAGACGAACGACTACGCCGCGCCCGCACAAGGACAACGCCGTGACGTCGGGCTGGCGGGACCGGTCACCTCCGTCACCATCGGTCCTGTGCGACCATCCTCACCGTCCCCAACACCATCCTGGGCATTGCATCACCATCCCCGACACTTAGGGGGGACGGGGCGACAAGACGCCGCCACGCCGGCTACTGTGCGCCCCATGGCCTCCCATCAACCTCACCCTCGAGTCCATGTACGGGGGACGACCAAACAGGCGTCCCCACAACGCCACCCTCGAAGCCGCTCCTGGACGGATACAAGGCACGCCATGACGCCCAACTAGATGCAAGATTCGCCAGGATAGTCATCTACTCCACAACGTTGTACACCATGCCTATACATGTAGATAAACAGTGCGGCACGCTTGTAAACTGCCGCCTCCTTGGTCTATAAAAGGAGAGGCAGTCCCCCAGCCGCAGGGGACGACGGACAGCGCTCACATGCACGCGTTCCGCCTTCACCATGATATTGGCACTTGCCTCAATAAGTACCTCTAGGACCTGGAGGATTGGCCTCCTCTCCCGCCTCGCTTGTAGCCCCCTATGCAAGCACCATGGTGCAACGCAATATAGTGCCTCGAGCACACCTTTGTTGGACGTATGCCCCCCCGGCCGGAACCAGGATAAACCCCAGTGTCACTAGTTGCTTAGCACCGACCATCGAGAGATAGATCTCACCGCTTCTCACTAGTTAGTGTCGGGACTACTTTCCGCACCGACAGTTGGCGCGCCAGGTAGGGGGATCGCGTGTTGAAGATCAGCTCCCACCAGCCATCTCGATGGTGATTCGCACCGAGTACCGGGGCCAGAGGTACTCCATGGGCAGCTCGGACCCCCTCCCAGCTGGATTCGAAATTCGGTTTGGGAGCCTAAACTTTCAGGCCATGGGGAATGGCTACCTCATGCGCATCACCAACTGCGACGAGCTTCACCCATGGCGGTCGACCGGACCGGGACCGGTCCCCGTCACGCCCGGTGCTGACGCCCCGGCGCCCGTCCAAGCGGACGCTGCGTGCCTCTCAACACCACGACGCCGACGATGCTCGGGCCAGTGCTCTCGACAGGCGCGGATGGAACGATGTCAGGCTGCGCGCGTCGCCTCACAACGCAACGCAACCACTGGCGAGATGGTGACCGCTCCCGCGGGGGAGCGTGTGGTTCCCAAGCCGAAGTTTCCCCACGGCATGCGTAACGCTGCGATGGCGTACGTCTCATCCGCCTGCACCGATGTGGCGGCGCGCGAGGGCCATCTCGGCCGCCACCTCCTTGCGGCTGGGAACCTTACCGCCACCACCAACGACGAGTCCTACCACGGCTCTGTCAGCAAGCTGCCACCTGCCACTTCGCACGGGTACGCGGAGTGGGACTTCTCCAGCGTGCCAGACCCGGTGATGTTCCAGCGGTTCCTTGACGCTGTGGACTACTAGTTCGACTACTCCGATGACTCCAGCACCGGGAGCTACGACCTCACGCGGGAGTGCTTCGTCGTGGTCATCAACAACCAGGCGAATGTCGCGAACGCGGTGGGAGCTGGCGACGGGGAGGACCCCCTCAACCCTGGAACTGGACCATTCCAGGGCCTGGGGCCAAGTCCGCCCCCACCTCACCGCCGAGGGGTGCCGACATCAACGCGCAGCTAGCCCAAGCACGTGAGCTCGAGGCCAAGCTTGCGGAGGAGTACCACGCGGTGCAACTGCTTCGTGCCTCCATCGCTGGAGAAGCTTCCGCGTGTGGCGAACGCGCGCGTGAGCTGGGCAGGCAGGCGCGCGACCGCATCAATGCTGACTTCGACGTTGTTAACACCAAAATTTGGTAAGGAGTCTGACTTGTGGGTCCAGCTCGATGAGGAGTCCGTCTAGCGGAAGGAAGGTTTTTCTTAGATATATTCGGCAAAGAGATCTGCGGTCGGCTATCTGCTTCCGTTCGGCAAAGGAACAAGAGAGCCGATTTTGTGGGATTGGACGGTGACGTGGCTCAAGCAGGAAGAACGAATGGATGGATAGGCGATCAAGCTTAGAGATAAGTTAGGCAATGAATCCATTCGAGGTTGTACTTGGCAGGGTATAAATATGAGCCCTGAATGTATGTAACGAACACAATCATTCTTCAATACAAACCGGCCTTACGCCAAACCCTAGAGTCCATTTGTCGTGTCGTCGAGTTCTTCGAGAGGGTTCATCGATCCGTCGACCTCCGTGAGTACCGGCAACCTTATATCATATCTAGTATCATGCGGTGGATTTAGATCTGATGCAAGTAGTCTTGTTACCATGCTTCGTGTCATGCGGTAGATTCAAGCTTGGTTCAAGAGGGTTTCTTGTTAGGTCATGAGCCATGCGGTAGGCTAAGATCTAGCTTGAAGCTAGTTATCGGCTCTATTGGGTTCTGGCAAGATCCGATAGATTCATTAAGTTATCCCATGTTGCTTTGAATTTTACTTTATGTTTAAATTCATGTAACATCTTCTGCCCAATCTAGATGGGTTTGGATCGGCTTTATCTTTCTTTTGATCCTTATGCGAGCAGAATTCGTGCTTTAACACGAGGATCTTGTGCTTTCTGATAGCCGAAACCGAATCGATCTAGGTTGTTACGTGTTGCGGGTTCAAGCTTGCCAATGTTGGTATAAATCTTGAAAGAACTGAGTATCACGCGGTAGATGCAGGTTTTTGGGTTGCTTTGGAGCTAGTCATCCGGTGGATTAGATTTCGAACCAATCTGATAGATTTATTTCACTTGGTAATGTTTGTTCCTTCTTCATGGACACTGAATCGGCTGTTCAGCCGTATTCAGTTATGTTTCTCATGAGTAGAACACGTGCGTAATTCATACTTTAAATAGTGTATGCTTTTAGCTTTCCATATTTAGATTGTATCATGCGGTGGATAGATCTGTTTGTGGAAAGTGGTACAATTTTTCATGCAAGTTGTATCATGCGGTGGATAGATTTGTTTTGGCATCGTACCCGACGGGTTTTAAAGTATCTAGACATGCGGTAGACTAGTGCTTTGGATCTACGCATGCTTGTTTATTACATGTTTATGCTCGTATTTTACTTTCTTTACTTATTTAATGTTAATCACCATGGGGATCGGTCGTGATTTTGTGCGCATGCATCTTTACTCTAAACAAAGACCGATAGCCGTCATGCTTGCGTCATCCATTCGGCTATGTTACTTTTCCCGTTGAAAGCTCCCGAATGGTTTCAGTTTATTGGCAGATAGCTTTCTATAGCTATGTGTCATCCCATTTGGCTTCTTAGCCGTAAATATGGAACTGTCTGGTACCACTCGGCACGTTCCAAGCTTTGGTATCTAACTATTTTGTCTTTTGTTAATTTTCAGGGAAAATTGACTGGCACGTCTTGTGATTCTTTGCGCGTGTGAAGCCAGCTTTGTTCGACTTGCTGTGTGTTTGGCGCCGGGTGAACATTTTGCGTCAACACACTTTTTGGCACGCCCAGTGGGACACAGCCGAAAAGATCAAGATGTCAACATTGAGGACCTCTCTCCCGAACAGCGGCGGCGCCTCCAGGACGTCGTGAACCAATTCCGGCGAAGTGTCTGCTGTCCTTCAAGAAGAACAGCAGTGGCGTCCCCTACCTGAAGAATGACATGCCCAGGATATTGTTGCCAGGGGAGAGCGACGCCACGACCCAGCAGGAGAGAGAGGAATGCCTGCAAGCGTTCCGGGATGCTGAAAAATCACGTTTTGAGCAAACACCACAAAGCTTTTCTTGGTGCGTTCCAGCAAATAATGGTGGCTGTCTTTGGCCCGGGCATGGAGCAGGCATTCAGTAAGGCACCCATCCAAGGGGGCACAATGGAATTGGGCGAGTCAAGCTCTCAACCACCATTACGGAGCCAGCCGGTCCAGCCTCCTCCTCAGAGCACTGGGAGTCAAGCTTTCCATCCTCCTCCACAGGGTGTGGGAGGACAGCCATCTCAACCCCCGCTGCAGGCAGCATGAGGACAACCAGTTGAGCCACCACCACAAGGCAGCACGGGTCAACCTGTGCAACAGCCGAACCCGTACCAACCCACGTACGGGGACTTGGCATTCGGCTCGCCTGGGGCCCCGCTCGCTTCCGGCCACAGGATTGCTCCGGCAACCAGCGCTACGAGAGAAATCTCTACGGCGGAGGCTACCACGAAGTGGGGAACTACGGTGCCATAGACGCCTTCCCCGCATCCGGGTTACGCACCGACCGCGGGCACACGGAGGACGACGCCCGGCGCGAAAGATGGCCGAATTTATGCGAATCAGTTCGGCCTCAAGCCAAAGATGCAGGGACCCGCCTACAAGCCGCCGTTCCCAGAGTGGTACTTCAACGTGCTCCTCCCACCAAGGGTGAAACCTCCAATGGAGTTCACGAAATTCTCCGGGCAAGACGACACAAGCACGGTGGAGCACATTGCTCGTTACCTGATGCAGCTCGGAGAATGCTCAGTTGAGGAGGCGTTCAGGGTCAGATACTTCCCCGCGTCGCTGACAGGCCCGGCGTTCCAGTGGTTCTCGTCCTTACCCCCTGAGTCAGTTAGCAGATGGAAGGACCCGGAACGGAAATTTCACGCCCACTATTTCGGCGGCGGCTCGGAGAAGAAGCTGATCGACCTTGCCACCCTGAAGCAGAGGCACAGCAAGACGCCGTTGGAATTTCTCAGAAGGTTTAGGGAGGTGAAAGGCATGTGCTTCTCGCTCAACCTTGCCGGACGACCGGCCCCTAGGCCGACATGGCCGCCGCCGGATGCCGCCGCCATACGTGAGAAACCTGTTCGGGATGGAGTTTGAAAACCCGGGCCGCCCTTTGTCTCAAAAGCTATCGTTGATGAGCAACCGGGCGTATGGCTTCAAGAAGGATGCCGGGTTTGGCAAGCGGCATGATGTGGCGGACATCTACAACCAGCTCTTAGACAAGGCCGATCCGATCGAGGATTCGATGATGAACTGGATGTGGCCGCAGCCGAAATCATGTGGGGGAAAGAGCCTTTAACGATGAATAAGCGCTGGGTCAAACAGACCAAGGGCACCTACGATTTCGATATCACGAAGGCTGACAAGCTGTTTGAGCTCCTAATGAAGGAAGGCCGAATCAGACTGCCTGAAGGGCATTCCATGCTTAGGCCCGATGGAGTCAAGGGGAAACGTTACTGTGGCTTCCACGACAGGGATTCGCACTCCATCAACAATTGCAGGGTCTTCAGGATGAGGATCCAGAAAGCCATCCAGGAGGAGCTCCTCAAATTTGACAACAAGATGAAGCTGGATGGTCACCCCTTCCCTCAGAACATGGTGGGCTTCCTTGTTAACATGGTGACGGCTGAGGAGAAGGGAAAGGTCAAAGTCTTGACCTCAGCCAGGGCTAGACAGGATGGAACAGTGGACCCGGAACGCCAAGTAACTCTGGAACAGGTGCATGGTGAAGCCCCCCCGCATTCTCAAGAGCCACGTCGAAATCGGGGAGTCATCCCGCAGCCAAGCCCGTGGTGACCACGCGCATCCTCCTCAACAAGTGGCAGCGCCAGTTGGAAAAAGAGCGCTACCAGAAGTGAAGATACGAGGAGGAGAAGCGTAGAGCCGAAGAGGAGGCACACAGAAGGGACCTGGAGCAACACACGCGCGAGCAGGAGCGCGCGCACTGGGGATGTGCATTCTTCAGGCATTGTTGGAACGAGGGTTTGAAGCTACCCGCGCTGAGGAATTGCCCTGAGTGCAGTGACAGATATGTTGAGTACAGGCAGGAAACTGCTAATCACCGATCCATCCACGAGAGAATTGGAAGGATCCATCCTAACGGGGATCGGCGCCAAAAAATTGAAATCATCGATCATCCCAGGAAAAGGCAAGCTGATTCAAGGTGGGCTGATCAAGAGGAGGACGAGGACGAGTACATCTGGCAAAAGGGGAAATGGTGCCCTCCCGGCCTAAGGAGAAGTCAGAAGAGACGGGTTCAGCGCTTGAGGAACCGCGAGCTGAGGCAGGCCGGGATCCAGACAAGGCAGGTGTGGCGTCCAAAGGATCAGCCCGAAGGGTCAAAGCATTCAGCTCCAACATGCATGGTATATTTTCTGCCGAACGAGTTCATGGCTCCTGCTAATCAGGTTGTGCAGGAGGAAGCGTCCCTAGATGATGAGCAGATCGAGGGGATGATGGCGCAGCTGGTGCTAGCCAAGCAGGCCATCTTCGACAAACCGGCCAAAAATCGACACATGAGGCCGCTGTACTTAAGGGGATACGTCAATGGCAAGACATTGACTAAGATGTTCGTCGACGGTGGAGCAACGATCAACGTGATGCCGTACACCACCTTCAGGAAACTTGGCATGGGCCCGAGCGATCTGACGCCTACAAGCATAATACTGAATGATTTCGCTGGGAATCCTTCAGATACCAAGGGATGCGCTCACGTGGATCTGATGATCGGGTCCAAGACGCTGCTCACGACCTTCTTTGTGATCGAAGGTAAAGGAGCCTACGGCCCTCGCTCGGACGGACCGGATTCATGCCAATTGCTTTGCGTCCCATCCACCATGCATCGACGGCTTATCCAAAGGGTGGATGATGATATTGAGGTCGTCCAAGCGGATGACTCCGTGAGCGTTGCGAACATGGAACCAGCTTTCTGGGAATACCAAGGCATTGATTGTTTCTCAGGGAAAGACTGGGGAGAAGGTCCTGTTGAACCTGTCAGCAGTGATCAACAGCCGATTCAAGCAGTCGGCTCTTATAGTAATTTTTAATGGAGAACCCCGTAGATGGCACTGATGGCAAGTTGGGGCGAGGATTTATGTCGGCTGACAAATTAGAAGAAGTTGACATCGGAAGCGGTGATAAGCCAAGGCCGACGTTCATCAGCGCAAACTTGCAGCCAGACTTCAGGGAGGAATTAATCAAGCTGCTCAAGGAATACAAAGATTGCTTTGCCTGGGATTATTCGGAGATGCCTGGATTGGATCGTTCTACCGTAGAGCATCGGTTTCCAATCAAATCTGGTTTCAAACCATACAAGCAACCACCCCGAAAAATCTACAAGGATGAAGTATTGGCCGATGTGAAGAAGGAAGTTGAAAGATTACTTGATGCAAACTTCGTTCGGCCATGCAGATATGCGGAGTGGATTTCTAACATTGTCCCTGTTTACAAGAAGAATGGAAAAATGAGGGTCTGCATAGATTTCAGGGATCTGAACAGAGCTACTCCGATGGATGGTTACCCCATGCCTATTGCCGATTTGTTGATTGACGCCGTAGCTGGACACAAAGTGATCAGTTTCATGGATGGCAATGCGGGATACAACCAAATCTTCATGGCAATAGAAGACATATCAAAGACGGCCTTCAAATGCCCTGGTCATATAGGCCTGTTTGAATGGATAGTCATGACATTTGGGTTAAAAAATGCCGATGCAACTTATCAACGAGCCATGACTTACATTTTTCACGAGTTGATCGGCAAAGTTGTGGAAATCTACATTGATGATGTGGTAATCAAGTCCCTAAGTCATGACACACATTTGGAAGATGTGAAGAGGACCTTGGAGTGCACCCGGAAGCATGGTTTAAAGATGAATCCAAACAAGTGCGCTTTTGGGGTATCAGCTGGAGAATTCTTGGGGTTTTTAGTCCATGAGGGAGGAATTGAAGTTGGCAAGAAGAGCATGAAGGCCATCGATGAAGTTGTTCCTCCAACTAATCTCAAGGAGTTGCAATCACTGCTCAGCAAAATTAATTTCGTGAGAAGATTCATTTCAAATTTGTCACAGAAGGTTTTGCCATTCTCTCCATTGCTGAAGCTAAAGAAGGATCAGAAGTTCACATGGGGCGACGAACAACAAGAGGCTTTCGATGAGATCAAGCAGTACATGAAGGAGCCACCAGTGTTGGTCCCTCCTCAGCTGGATAAGCCTTTCAAGTTGTACGTGGCGGCCGATAACCAAACCATTGGATCGGCCCTTATTCAGGAATTCGAAGGAAAGGAGTGGGTAGTAGCATATCTTAGCCGAAAACTACTTGATCCCAAGACCAGGTATTCGGCTGCGGAAAAGCTGTGCTTGTGCGTATACTACTCGTGTACAAAGTTTCAGCACTACTTGTTGAATGCCGAATGCACTGTGTATTCAAAGTTCGATGTAATAAAACACATGTTATCTATGCCAATTTTGAATGGCAGGATTGGCAAATGGATCTTGGCCTTATCAGAGTTCGAGTTATAGTTCGAATCGGCAAAGGCTATCAAGGGACAGATTATTGCCGATTTTATAACTTAGCATCACGATCTGTCAATTGATTTGCTTGAAATTACCCCTTGGGCTTTATTTTTTGATGGATCATCATGTGGTAAAGGTGGGGGAGTAGGGATTCTACTAATTTCGCCTATGGGTGAGATGTTTGAATTTGCCATCCCTATACAGCCCACTGTTACAAACAATCAGGACGAGTACGAGGCACTGCTTCGAGGGCTTCAATATTTGAGAGAAGTCGGGGCCGTTTCAGTTGAAGTTTATGGAGATTCAGAGCTGGTGATCAAGCAATTGAACGGCCAATACGAGTGCAAAAGTGAAGCCCTGAGGAGTTACTACGAAGAATGCGGGGAAATCTTGAAGAGGTTCCCGTTGGTAACTCTACAGCATATTCCTAGGGAACATAATGAAGAAGCAAACAGGCTGGCTCAAAGCGCCTCTGGTTACAAAGAGAGTCAAGAAGCGTTTGCTGCAGAGATATGTGCACTAGGGACGGATCTCGCAGAAGGTGATTGGAGGAAAGAGATCGTTGATTTCTTGAGGGATCCATCCCGAAAGGTCTCTAGGAAGCTCAGGTACAAGGCCATAAAATTCGTTCTTCTGGATGACAACTTGTTCTATAAATCATTAGATGGGGTATTGTTATGATGCCTGGGTCCAGAAGAAGCCAAGAACATGATGAGTGAAGTGCACGATGGGATATGTGGAGCACACCAATCGGCCTACCGTATGAAATGGGTTATTAGACAGGCTAGGTGCTTTTGGCCGACGATATTAGAGGATTGCTTTGAGTATTACAAGGGATGTTAGGATTGCCAGAGGTTTGGAAATATTCAAAGGGTCCCCGCGTCAGCATTGAATCCCATCATCAAGCCATGGCCATTCAGGGGCTGGGGTATAGACTTGATTGGCCAAATTAATCCACCATCTAGTAAGGGGCATAAGTTCGTGCTTTTGGCTACGGATTATTTTACTAAATGGGTTGAGGCGATCCCACTGAAGAAGGTGACATCGTAAAACATGGTTGAATTTGTCAAGGAGCACATCATCTATCGGTTTGGAATCCCTCAGACAATCACCACTGATCAAGGGGCACAATTCGTGTCACTGGAGTTCAGAGAGTTTGCCGAAAGCATGGGAATCAAATTGTTTAACTCTTCTCCCTATTATGCCCAAGCTAATGGTCAAGCAGCGGCTTCTAACAAGATCATGATCAAGCTGATACAAAAGAAGATCGACCAGAAGCCAAGAAGGTGCCATTCGGTACTCAGTGAGGCACTATGGGCTTACCGAATGGCCCCCCATGGAGCTACAAAAACCTCTCCTTATGAATTGGTTTATGGGCACCACGCGGTTCTACCTTGGGAGATGCAATCAGATTCAAGGAGAGTGGTGTTACAGAAAGATTTGAGCTCCAAAGATTACAGTGGCCTAATGATGGATGAGCTAGAGGATTTACATACGATCCGTCTTAGAGCCTTGGAAAACATCGAGAAAAACAAGTTGCGGGTTGCCAAGTTCTATAACAAGAAAGTAAAAGTCAGGCAATTCGCAGAAGGAGATTTGGTTTGGAAAGCGTTATTGCCGATTGGAACTAAATACAGTGAATTCGGCAAATGGTCCCCTAACTGGGAGGGGCCTTTTCGGGTGGTCAGACGCGTCCCTGGTAATGCATACATATTCAAAACTTTGCTAGGAGAAGAATTTTCCGCCACGATAAATGGAAGGTATCTGAAGAAATATTATCCTAGCATTGAAATTGATCGATGATCACCAGCAACGGGATTACGCACATCTGACACAGAAACAACCGGCGCTCAAGAACGAGGCCGCCTTCGTAACAAAATTCACAAACAAAAGAAATGGCCGGTGCCTAGATGCATTGCCCTTAGCACAAAAACTACATTACAAGCGCTTCTTGCGGGTTTACATCCAACAACCCCCGGTGATCGGGACCTCAAGGAGGTGGGAAGCGAGAAGGTGTGAAAGAAGAAGCGAAAGTATGATTCAATCTTTTCTTTGCTTCTTCTTCGATCGCTCCCTCTTCGGTTGTTCCGGGACCACCGTGACGGCAACTTGGAATGCACGGGGTGACCATGGTTTGCGGCTTTCACCAAGCCGTCCCGAGGCCGTTTTCGAAGTTGTTGTACTGTCGAGAGACATCTAAAACAGAGGAATGGGTGTTAGGGGCAAGAAATCCAAATGCGGGCACAAAGTCAAGAAGAAGTCAGAAGCATTTACCCCCCACTAGTGCCTCCAGGGCCATGCGATGCTCGCGCTCGGCTTGGCAACGTGCGGTGATGTCCCTGAGGCCGTGCTCCAGGTGCCGAACGCGGCGGCGCGGATGGCTCGTCCTCTGATCAGGCGTGGCGTCCTCTGCTTCGATAGAGGAATCGGAGGAGATGTACTCAGGCACATCTTCGGTCCCGATGATTTCTTCGGGAAGCAAGTCAAGGCTGAAAAGGAAAAAAGAAGAGGAGGTAAAGCACAAGATCATGTGGGAAACAGGAAGTAAATCAAGAGAAAACTCACCTTCAAATCGTGCGTTTCTTTGGAGGGCTGCTCTCCTGGGGTTGCTTGCCCTTATCCATGGTCTTGGGGTTTTTTCCTCTGGAGACGGGAGAAGAGATGAGAAATGATGGATGAGTGTGCGAGTGGATTTGCAGGGCATCTCAGCAGGCTATTTTATTGACCGAAGGGGTGCATTGGGAGTGATGACTGGCCAGTACACACTGTTGGAATACCAAACGGCAGGGTTTTCTCCCGGATGCGAAGGGTTTTTGCTTGAACAGTGCTTACGGATTGCCGATTCAGGGATCTTCTGTGGATTTTGCGCCAAGGGGCATCTGTTCTTGCGTATTTGGCTCAAGATAGTTCCCGGATACGTTTAAGGAAAAACAAGATTCACGGGTGCAAATGTAAAGAAAATCATCACAGAGCGAGCACAAAATTCAAAAGTTCTTCATTTATTGCCGATATTCAAACATCCCTAATACAATCTAGTCAAAAAGCCTGTTCAACACAGATTGGGGATGAGTGATTTCGGCAATGGCGTCGCCGTGGCCATCAAGGCGCTCCAAGATGAGCTCGATCTCCTCAATGTCCTCTGGCGCGCCGCCCCGGAAGCCGCGCGGCCTGGTGGAGTAGTCGACGTCCGTGTGCGTCGCCATGGCGGCCGGGGCCCGGGGTAGTGCCCAAGCGAACGCCATGGGTGGCCACCTCATCAACACGGTGCTCCACCGCGACGAAGGCGCTCCGCCGGCGTGTCACCGCGGGCGTTCACCTTGTCGGCCGGTTTGCTCCACCGGCGCCTTCACCGGTTGAGCTCGGCATCACGGGCCGCAAGGAGCAAGAAGAAAGGAGATTAGCATCAAAAGCCGGGTTGGATCAAAGATTTGATTTCGTAGCCGTACCGTCGATGGTTTCCGGCAGCCGTTTGCGCCGGTCCTCCCACCCGGCCTCGGCTATGCCCGCCTTTTTGGAGACGTCCTCCAACTCGCGCTGGGCCGTCTCCAGCTCCGCCTTGAAGCGGAGGGCGTCGAGTTCCCCGTAGGGCACGGGGGAGTGGCCGTCGGACTCCGAGGAGTCATCCGGAAGGGGCTGATTGGCCGGCGCAGGAGACGGATTCCACTGAATTAACTTGAAAGGGAGATGATCGTCAAAACAAGAAAGGACCAAAGGGGAATCAAAGAAGAGGAATCGACGATCATTGCCTCCGGCGCGCATTGGCGCTGCTCCCCTCTGCCTCATCAGAGGCACGGCGGCGGTTGAGGCGGCGCACCATGTTGCTTTGGGATGTGCACTGTTTGTAAAGAAGAAGAACTGAGATTGGCAAAGATTCGAGAGCTAAAAGGCTTGGTGGAGAGCTAGGGGCACCTACGGTTTCATTTATAGGCCTGGCAAGACAGATCGTGGCCTCAAGTCGTGGCTCTGGATCATGGCGCATACCCCAAGAAAATCGGAAGGTGGAAAGGTTTCCTTGACCAGACCGCCAATGGGTCGCTTGGAGTTCTAGGCTGAGTCGTGTTCGGTTGACTGGCTCGGCTGAGAGGAGTCAAAGTACCATTCGGGTGTTGGCGTTTCTTTGCTGAATGGGTCGTTCAGCATTACGTTTGAAGGAGCGCAGAAGGAAAAGGAAATAAAATTGCAAGAACAGATATTACAAGAGCGACCAATTCGGTTATACATCAATTGAAGCGTTTAAATGTTCAAGTATTTTGCAATTACACTACGGACATTGGATATTGTCTGGCGAAAATTATCCCACCGCTCCTGATAATCTTTCTGGGCACTAGACAAGGTGGTAAGCTCTGCATCACATTGTTTCATCTTGGCCATAGCCGATTTTGCCTCCTTTTGGGTCTTCTCTATCAATTCAGGGAGCTCGGCTATTTTCCTGTTATCGGCCTCTATCTCAGCTGACAGGCTTCTCAATTCTCCGCCTCCGGAGCGACTTTCCGGCAATTTTTAAATCACGAGAGGCTTGCAGATTGGCCAATGTATCTTTGTGGCTCTCGGTTTGAGATTGTGCCCCGTTCATGGCTTGTTCAGCACTGGCTCTCTTCTTTTCAATAGCCGGGCGGGAGCGCACCTTCCTCAAAGCCTGCCTTATGGGCGCATAATGGATCTCCAGGCCACAGATAGATGCAAGAGAAGCATTGATGTCTTCAAGAAGCTCTTGGCTAATAGACTCGAGCATTTCTTCAAAGCGATCGAGATCTTTGAACTGATCTCGTGCATCCTTTTCCAGCCAGGCAAAGATCTCCCTGAGCTTTTCTAGCACTTCCTCTGACAGGGTTTGATGCATTTCTTCCATCGCCTCGGCAACTGGATTGTTCCCCATTGACAGACTTGATGATGAGGGGGCCTGATCCTAAGAAGGCAGTATTGCCGAGTTAGGAGTGCTGGAAGTAAAGGTAGCAGAGTTAAGTGCAAATGGGTACCTCATGTCTGACTTCTTGAGCTGAGACAGGACTTTGTTCAGAAGCAACCACTGGTGAAGGAGGTGCTCCAGGTAGAGTTGAGGCTTCTAAGTGAGAAGGTACTGGCAACTCAGGGGCTTCTGGCTGAAGAGGAGATGGGTTCGCCTCTGTTGGGGTTGGTGTCTCTGCATGACCAGCAGGTGATTGCGCCCATGGGGAACTTGATGATTCTGGCTGGGTTGGGAGATTCATCCCTGGAGAATTTGCTGCTCCTACAGAGGGTGATTGAGTCCCTGATGAAGATGAAATTTCCACTGGGACAGATAACTCAGCCCTGGGTGAACTTGCTTGTTGTGACACTGGGACGTCCACAAGTTGTTCTTCCATTGTTTCTTCTGCAAGTGCCAATTAAAAGGTAAATGCCAGTGTTCATCCTCAAGGAAGAGGACGGTAAAAGTCATACCAGTGGATGGGGCATTGGCAGGTTCTGGAACTGAAGGTTGTTGGGCTCTGGTCTGAAAATACACAAGATATGATTTATCAGAAACAGAGTAATTTTGTGATCAAAAAAGGAAAAGGTTTTTACCTCAACAAGGATTTTCTTGAGAGTTCTTCTCCTATTGGCATTTGGGGGAGCTATTAGAGACAAACCTTGCCTCCTATCAGCAGCAAGGCTGGAAAGGCTTGGGTCTGTTGTGGCAAACCTGGCCATTAGCTGAGCTAGAGTTGGGGGCCTGAATCCCAGTGCCGAGATCGGACCTACGGCGTTGTAGGTAATATTCCTGGCTCGAGGGGCAGGCACTGTGTTCTGTGGGTAAGAGAAATAAGATCAGAATCATGATTAGAGGAAGAAATGCCTGATCCGAGGGATAATTGTATTACCTCTGAGGATGGCTGGAAATCAGGCATCAATTCTGCACAGAACGAGTGTACAGGCTCACTGAAGATATGATCATGGAATTCTTGCCACCATGAGTTGAAGGTGGGGTGAGCTATTGTTGTAGGTACAAAAGGCCAGGTGTAGACAGTGGGACTGCACACATAATGAAAGACTCTACTACTGTGCATGAGCTCTTTGATTTCCTCTCTAGGCTTGAGGAATTCATGCAGGAACAGTCTTGGGGGCATCTGGCCACATCCAAGTTGCTGAGCCATTACATTGGGCTGGTAATATTCATAGGTGCTATGATTCAGCCTTCCTCCATTGAATTCAGCCGGCAGGATGCATGGACGAATTATGATGTTAAGGATTTCTAGGAATCTCCCATCTTGGCGTCCGGTTTCAAAAGAGAATTCACAAGGGAAAGTCAAATTGTCATTGTCCAGATAAGGGAGCCAGAGGGGATTTTGGAAACCTTTGAAGAATAGCTCGAAAAGCTGGCCGATGTTTTGTTGAACAAGAACAGTTGAAGCAGCTTCTCCGTAAGTCTGGCATCCTCTGGTGGTTTGGGGTTCCCCTTCAGGGTGATTGGATGAAGGGAAGAGCCGGGTGTTCAGATCAACGCCAACTATCTGATGCATGTGTAACTGCAGCCACATTTGCACAAACCACCAAGGACCGTTGACACATGCTATTCTCTGGCTGGTGTACATCTGGGTGACAGTTTGATGAAGCATATGGTACACACTGCCTAGGAGAAATTTCCCAAGGGGGAGACGGTGGCCACTGACCAGTTGAGAGGCCATTGCAATGTGATTCAAGGTAGGCTCATTAGCTTTACCACAGAAGATAAACCTGCATAGCCACATGTTCGAAATGCCCCGTATTCAATTTCGCCAAGGGTGCCGTCTTTCATGTGGCTCAAGATATAATTGTTGTATCCGCTCCCTGGTTTCACCCCTGTTTGGCATGAAGAACTTCTGAAATCCCAGGGTTGAACGGATCCTGTAATGTCAAGGCCGGTGATCATATACACATCGGCCAGAGTTGGAGACATCAGGCCGTGGCCAAAGAGGAAAGCGTTGACGCCATTTGACCAAAAATGACAGGCTGCTATCAGGAGGTCTTCATTCTTGGGGGTTTCGGCCAAAGATAACTCCAGGCATTGAGCAATATGAAGGGTATCCTAGTTTTGGGTCCTAACACTCTTGTCTGCAAGAATCCTCCGGTACCAATTTTTCCAGCCCGCGATTGGAGGCAAAGGCCAGTTCTTGAAAGCATCTTGCCACCGAGAAGGTGGGGACAGAGCCGCCTTGAAGGGAATCCTTTGAGATTCAACCGTGATGAAATCTCGAGGATCAGAGTTTCCCACGGGACCAAGGTAATAAGATCTTGAATTGGCCTCGGTGCGAATCAAAAGCTAAGTGGAAAGCTCCTGAAGGAAAGCAGAAAAGAAATCTCAGGTAAAATTGGAAACCTAAATGCCGAATGAAGCTTACGGGAAGGGAACTTACCTGAGCAGCTTGGTTTTGAGCCGCCATTGGGGATCTGAGTTTAGAACAAGGGGATCTAGGGTTTGGATCTAGATGAGGATTCCGGCGGAGAGAGAAGAACAGGTGTTGACAGATTCGATTTGAAAATGTTTGTGGCTGCAGTCAATTCCAGAACAAAATTACTTTTATCCCGCAATTGAAGGGGCATGTGTTAACACCAAAATTTTGTAGGGAGTCTGACTTGTGGGTCCAGCTCGATGAGGAGTCCGTCTAGCGGAAGGAAGGTTTTTCTTAGATATATCTGGCAAAGAGATCTGCGGTCGGCTATCTGCTTCCGTTCGGCAAAGGAACAGTAGAGCTGATTTTGCGGGATTGGACGGTGACGTGGCTCAAGCAGGAAGAACGAATGGATGGATAGGCGATCAAGCTTAGAGATAAGTTAGGCAATGAATCCATTCGAGGTTGTACTTGGCAGGGTATAAATATGAGCCCTGAATGTATGTAAACAACACAATCATTCTTCAATACAAACCGGCCTTACGCCAAACCCTAGAGTCCATTTGTCGTTTCGTCGAGTTCTTCGAGAGGGTTCATCGATCCGTCGACCTCCGTGAGTACGGCAACCTTGTATCATATCTAGTATCATGCGGTGGATTTAGATCTGATGCAAGTAGTCTTGTTACCATGCTTCGTGTCATGCGGTAGATTCAAGCTTGGTTCAAGAGGGTTTCTTGTTAGGTCATGAGCCATGCGGTAGGCTAAGATCTAGCTTGAAGCTAGTTATCGGCTCTATTGGGTTCTGGCAAGATCCGATAGATTCATTAAGTTATCCCATGTTGCTTTGAATTTTACTTTATGTTTAAATTCATGTAACATCTTCTGCCCAATCTAGATGGGTTTGGATCGGCTTTATCTTTCTTTTGATCCTTATGCGAGTAGAATTCGTGCTTTAACACGAGGATCTTGTGCTTTCTGATAGCCGAAACCGAATCGATCTAGGTTGTCACGTGTTGCGGGTTCAAGCTTGCCATTGTTCGTTTAAATCTTGAAAGAACTGAGTATCACGCGGTAGATGCAGGTTTTTGGGTTGCTTTGGAGCTAGTCATCCGGTGGATTAGATTTCGAACCAATCTGATAGATTTATTTCACTTGGTAATGTTTGTTCCTTCTTCATGAACCCTGAATCGGCTGTTCAGCCGTATTCGGTTATGTTTCTCATGAGTAGAACACGTGCGTAATTCATGCTTTAAATAGTGTATGTTTTTAGCTTTCCATATTTAGATTGTATCATGCGGTGGATAGATCTGTTTGTGGAAAGTGGTACAATTTTTCATGCAAGTTGTATCATGCGGTGGATAGATTTGTTTTGGCATCGTACCCGACGGGTTTTAAAGTATCTAGACATGCGGTAGACTAGTGCTTTGGATCTACCCATGCTTGTTTATTACATGTTTATGCTCGTATTTTACTTTATTTACTTATTTAATGTTAATCACCATGGGGATCGGTCATGATTTTGTGCGCATGCATCTTTACTCTAAACAAAGACCGATAGCCGTCGTGCTTGCGTCATCCATTCGGCTATGTTACTTTTCCCGTTGAAAGCTCTCGAATGGTTTCAGTTTATTGCGTATAGCTTTCTACGCTATGTGTCATCCCATTTGGCTTCTTAGCCGTAAATATGGAACCGTCTCGGTACCACCCTAAGCACGTTCCAAGCTTTGGTATCTAACTACTTTGTCTTTTGTTAATTTTCAGGGAAAATTGACTGGCACGTCTTGTGATTCTTTGCGCGTGTGAAGCCAGCTTTGTTCGGCTTGCTGTGTGTTTGGCGCCAGGTGCACATTTTGCGTCAACAGACGTCAACAACCCAAACACGCCCCCGCGAGCGAGCCAGAAGATCATCGCAGCTGTGACACTGCTGTGAGCCATGCCCGCTCCCTCGACGCCCGAAGCGCTAAACCTGTACCGCGAGGCGCAGACGCTCATTGAGCAGGCGGCCGTGCAACGGCCCGAGAGCTCGGCATCTCGCATCCGCCAGCAGGGAAGCGCGCAGGACGACGGGGGCGCGCACAGCCCCGATGCGTCGGTTCACATGGGCGGCGCAACGAGACAACCTGCCAACCTAGGCCAAACGCCAGCCAAGGAGCGGATCCTTGACACGCACGGGCAGGCCCAGGACGGCGACGCTCGCAACGTCATCAACGCCCGGCGGATGGGCAATGCAGAGACACGGGCGGCGGTAGGCTACCACCCACGGTGGGGTGGGTGCTACGACAGCCGTGAGGACCGCTCACCGATGCCAGAGCCCCCGGGGACCCACGTGTTCAGCTGGGAGATCCGCACGGCGAGCTTCCCGCAGCGCTTCCGCCAGCCCACATCCATCTACAAGTACACGGAAGAGACAGACCCCCGTGTATGTCTCAACGACTATCGCCTGGCATGCCAGCTAGGCGGAGCCAGCACCGACGAGGTCATCATCCGCAACCTACCGCTACACCTCACCGACTCGGCGCGGACGTGGCTCAAGCACCTGCCGCCCAGTCAGATCCACAACTGGGATGACCTGGTCCGCACCTTCGTGGGGAACTTCCAGGGCACGTACGTACACCCTGGGAACTCCTGGGATCTACACGCGTGCACCCAGAAGCCCGGCGAGTCGCTCCGGGACTTCATACGGCGCTTCTCCAAGCGTTGTACGGAGCTCCTGAGCGTGGCCTAGTCCGAGATCGTACACGCCTTCCTCGAGGGCACGACCTGCCGGGACCTCGTGCGCGAGCTCGGGGTCAGCCCGCCCGTTGACGCCAACGAGATGTTCGACATCGCCACCAGCTTTGCCTCCGGCGAGGAGGCGGTGGGGGCCATCTTCGGCGGGAAGAAGGGAAAGCGTGTGGATGACGCGCCCGCGGAGGGCAGCAAGTCCAAGGAGCCCCAGCAGAAGCACAAGCGGGGCAAAAAAGGCAAGTAGCTGCGCCGCGAGGCGCGCGCGTAGGGGCGCGACGACGACGGTGACGAGGCCCTCGCTGTTGACCCAGCCCGAAGGGGTCCTCGAGCGGCCCCTCGAGGCCCCGGCGTATTCGACGACATGTTGAAGAAACCCTACCCGTACCACAAGACGTCGGTCAACCACACCCTCGAGCAGTGTGACATGCTCAAAAAATACTACAGCCGCGCCGCCGCGAAGGATGGCGAGGCCAAGAAGGATGGGGGTGACGGCGACGCTGGCGGCTTCCCCGCTGTGGAAAATGTCTTCCTCATCTTTGGGGGCGACCGTGGACATGTCCAACAGCCAGCACAAGCGGGAGTGGCACGAAGTCCTCGCCGCAGAGAAGGCTCCTCCCTCCTTCCTCGACTGGTCGGAGGACACCATCACCTTCAGCCACGAGGATGACCCGAATCACATCCCTAACCCGAGCCAGTACCCGTTGGTCATCGACCCAGTCATCGGTAATGCGTGCTTCTCCAAGGTGCTGATGGACGGAGGTAGCAGCCTCAATATCCTTTATGCGCACACTTTGCGCCTGCTGGGGATCGGGTTGGACCAGCTGCGGCCCAGCACGACACCGTTTCATGGCGTCGCGCCGGGCAAGCGCGTCCAGCCCCTCGGGCAGATCGACCTTCCTGTCTGGTTCGGCACGCCGGACAACTTCCGCAAGGAGACGCTCACCTTTGAGGTGGTGGGGTTCAGGGGCACTTACCACGCCATTCTCGGGCGGCCGTGCTACGCCAAGTTCATGGCAATCCCGAACTACACCTACCTCAAGATGAAGATGCCGGGGCCCAAAGGCGTCATCACCGTGGGCTCATCGATCGAGCACGCGTTCGACTCCGACGTCGAGTGCGTGGAGAACGCTGAGGCGCTGGCGCTCGATGAAGCGCTCGTAGTGAACCTGGAGAAGCTGGTCAACGAAGACCACAACTCCACCGCCAAGCACACCGGCAGCTTCGAGGCTATTGAGCAAATCAAGGAGGTGCCCCTCGACCCTGCTGCCCCCGAGGGCAAGGCGTTGAGGGTCAGTGCCACCCTCGACCCAAAATAGGAAGTGGTGCTCGTCGACTTTCTCCGCGCCAACGCCGACATCTTCGCGTGGAGCCCCTCGGATATGCCAGGCATCCCGAGGGAGGCCGCAGAGCACTCCCTTGATATCCTGCCTCACTCCCGCGCCGTACAACAGCGGCTGCACCGCTTTGATGAAGAGCGGCGCCGGGCGATCGGAGTAGAGCTGCGGAAGCTCCTCGAGGCCGGGTTCATCAAGGAAGTGTTCCACCCTACGTGGCTAGCTAATCCTGTACTGATTAAGAAAAAGAATGGGAAGTGGCAGATGTGTGTAGATTAGACTAGTTTGAATAAAACATGTCCTAAAGTTCCTTTTCCTTTGCCACGAATCGATCAAATCGTTGACTCGACTGCAGGGTGCGAACTCTTATGCTTTCTTGATGCCTATTCCGGGTACCACCAAATAAAATGAAGGAGTCCGACCAGCTCATGACTTCATTCATCACGCCATTCGGGATATACAGCTACGTGATGATGCCATTTGGTCTCCGAAACGCGGGCGCCACATACCAGCGATGTATGCAGCTCGTTTTCAGAGATCACATCGGGCGAACTGTTGAGGCTTACGTAGACGATATAGTCATAAAAACTAGGAAGGCAGACGACCTGGTTAACGACTTGCCTGTGGCATTTGACAGCCTGCGAGCCAACGGGGTGAAGCTGAACCCCGAGAAGTGCGTTTTCGGAGTGCCGCGAGGCATGCTGCTGGGATACATAGTTTCCCAGCGGGGCATCGAGCCCGACCCCGAGAAGGTCACAGCCCTCGAGCGGATGGGCCCGATTCGAGACCTTAAGGGGGTCCAGAATGTACTGGGGTGCCTTGCCGCCTTGAGCCGCTTCATCTCACGGCTCGGCGAAAAGGGGTTGCCCCTCTACCGATATTTGAAAAAGCACGAGCGTTTCTCCTGGACCATCGAGGCCCAAAAGGTGCTTGACAAGCTCAAGGCGACGCTCACCCACGCACTCATCTTGACGCCGCCCAGGACGGCAAACCTCTGTACCTCTACGTCGCCGCAACCACTCGGGTGGTCAGCGCCGTCATCGTGGTGGAGCGTACAGAGGAGGGACACACCCTACCAGTCCAGCGGCCCATTTACTACATCAGCGAGGTGCTGTCTTAGACTAAGACGCGGTACCCGCAGATCCAGAAGCTGCTCTACGCGGTGGTGCTCGCACGGCGCAAGCTTCACCACTACTTCGAGGCCCATCCGGTTACGGTGGTCTCCTCCTTTTTGTTGGGGGAGATTATCCGAAACCCGGACGCGGTGGGCAGGATCGCCAAGTGGTCGGTGGAGTTAATCAGCAAAACGCTCACCTATGCGCCGCGCAAGGAGATTAAGTCCCAGATCCTGGCGGATTTCGTCGCCGAATGGACGGACACACAGCTGCTGCCGCTGCAAGTCCAGGCTGAGTGCTGGACCCTCTACTTCGATGGGTCGGTGATGAAAACCGGGGCAGGCGCGGGCCTGCTCTTCATCTCACCCCTCGGGGAGAGCATGAGGTACGCGGTGCACCTACATTTCCCCGCGTCAAACAACATGGCGGAGTACGAGGCCCTTCTCTGCGGCCTCAGAATCGCCATCGAGACGGGCATCAAGCCCCTCGACGTTAGGGGGGACTCGCAGCTCGTGATTGACTAGGTCATGAAAAACGCGAGCTGTCACGACGACAAATTGGAAGCATACTGCAATGTCATACGAGCCCTCGAAGACAAGTTCTACGTCAAAGAGCTTAATCACGTGCCTCGCTGATACAATGAGGAGGCGGACGAGCTCGCCAAAATTGCGTCGGGGTGAATCACCGTTCCCCGAACGTTTTTGCACGGGATGTCGCCAGACCATCCGTTAACCTCGAGCTGAGGCCCTCAAATCAGGAGGAACCCTCGGGGGCTCCCTCGGACCCAACAGGCGCAGAGCCTATGGACGGGGACCCCTCGAACGAGGCGTTCGTACTCTCCCTGCTCGAGGGGTATGGCGCAGACGAGGCCGAGGCCATGGACACAAAGTCAGTCACCCACGCGGAGGACTGGCGATACAAATACATTACCTAGATGGATCGAGGGGAGCTTCCCCCAGACCGATCTAAGGCCAGATGCATTGCCAGGATAGCCAAGTCATTCGCCCTCGTCGATGGTGAGCTGTACAAGCGTGTCGCGTCGGGCGTCTTACAGCGATGCGTACCCATCCCTCAGGGGCGCGAGCTCCTTCAAGACATTCACACGGGTGTATGCGGCACCACGCGGCGCCACGCACCCTCGTGGGCAACGCATTCCGACAGGGCTTCTATTGGCCCACCGCAGTTGCTGATGCCAGTGAGATCGTGCACACCTGCGAAGGGTACCAGTTTCACGCTCGCAAGACCAACCTCCCTGCGCACGCCCTTCAGACAATCCCCGTCACATGGCCCTTCGCCGTGTGGGGGCTGGATATCGTCGGGCCCTTGCGGAAAGCGCCCGGGGGCTACACCCACCTACTGGTTGCCATCGACAAATTCTCCAAGTGGGTTGAGGTGCGCCCGATCACGAATCTCAGGGCAGAGCAGGCCGTGATGTTCTTCACCGACATCATCTACCGGTTCGGGGTGCCTAATTCCATCATCACCGACAGCGGGTCCCAATTCACCAGCAGGAAGTTCCTGGAGTTCTGCGACAAGTTCCACATCCGCGTTGATTGGGCTGCCGTGGCGCATCCACAAACCAACGGTCAAGTGGAGCGCACCAACGGCATGATCTTACAAGGTCTCAAGCTCAGGATTTTTGACAGACTAAATAAGTCCGGCCGAAAATGGCTTCAGGAGCTACCAGCGGTCGTATGTAGCCTCAAAACCACCCCGAGCAAAGCCACGGGATTCACCCCATTTTTCCTTGTCTATGGCGTGGAGGCCGTTCTCCCCACGGACTTGGAATATGGGTCACCCAGAGTTCAGGGCTACGACGAGGGCGCCAACCAGCGAGCCCACGTGGACTCACTGGACCAACTGGATGAGGCCCGCATCGTGGACCTGATGCATTCAGCAAGGTACCAATAGGCTCTGAGGCGTTACCAAGCCCGGAAGATACGGCGCCGAGACTTCAGCGAAGGGGACCTAGTCCTAAGGCTGCGCCAAGACAATCGAGGCCGCCATAAGCTATCGCCCCCGTGGGAGGGACCCTATGTCGTGGTCAAGGTGCTCAAGCCCGGCACTTACAAGCTGGCCAACAAGGATGGCGAAGAACTCACCAACGCTTGGAGCATCCAACAGCTACATTGCTTCTACCCTTAGAAAGGATTTTTGAGCTCCTTTTTTGTTATTTACACACTCAACACCCCAGTTGGTTGTACGAACGTAAATCCTATCGAGACGAATAAATATAAAGGGCAACTCAGCTTTCCCTTGAAAACCAAGTCACCCTCGGGGGCTACTACGGGGGGCATGCCCCCAAAAAATGGTCCCATTTTTTCATAAAAATCCATCGCAAATGTACTAAGTACGCCTCGACCCAAGTTCTGGGTGAACTCACGCGAGACGCAAGCGGCCAAAGGGTGAAGAAGCGTGAGCCGGGGATAGCCTACGCCTCTAGCAGGATACGGCCCTTCCCCCTCGCCACTTCGCCTATAAGCTACTCGTGCGAACGAAATTCTCCCAGCCAAAGTTCACCTAAGAAAATCGGGTAGCAGAATAGAACAATTGCCGGAGTAAACAAACTACTTCTTTGACTCGCAAAAATTCAAATGTTTTAAAACATAATTATTTGTTACAATAGCCACATGGCTCGAATGCTAACACTTAAAAAACAATGGCACAAACGCCCAGTGATCTTCATGCTTGATGGCCGCCTGCCGCGGGAGCATCGGGGAGGAGGAAGTCCGTGAAGTCCTCGGCAAGCACGTCGACGGCAGGGGCGGCGAGCGCGTCCACATGATTCATCGCCATCTCGTTGTCGACGCCTTCGGGGACGACGTAGCCCGTGGAGACAGCCTCGAAGTCGACTTGGTAGTGAGACGCCACCACGCCGAGAGCCTTCTGGATGCCCAGGTGAAGGGCGCGACGCATGCGCTGGGCGACATGTCCACTGAGGGCACGGAGGCGACTCACCATCGAGCTCCCAGCTTGCGCCTCGCCTTCCTCGACCCCCTGGCAGGCCTCGAGGGCGGCGGCCTGCAGCTCCTCCAACTCCTATTGCGAGGAGTTGTAGGGTCGTCTGCACGGCCGAGCCCGGGTTGCAACGCAAAATTTCTTTCTGAGGGCCTTCCTGCAATTTGGTAACTCAAATAGTAAAACCATCTTGCTAATTCTTGTAAATTGCGTAAAAATCATAGAAAATCATAAAAATGTAAAACAAATTTTGTTGGATTCAAGGTGAAATATCCCACAGCTTTTGTTATTCTTGCCTGAGCCAATTCCTGATATTTTTTGCATGAAAAATACAAACGTGAGAACCTAGATCTGCAATATCTCAAAATCTATAAATCCTCTGTAGCTAATTTTTGGATACGTTGTCTGTTACGTCATGGCTAGCTTCTATGCAAACATTGCATAAAGTTATGTTGTAATTCTTTTTATAAAAATGTTTTTCCATTTCTGCAAAAACTGCATAAATGATTTTTGCAGCCAAAAATAAATAGGTTTTTGTAACCAACGTTTGCACACTGTCTTGTTATCTTAAAACACACCTCTGGTGAATTAATCACAATTTTATAGTTAACAAAAATATTTATTCTTGAATTATGCTTGTTTTTCTTTAAAATTGCACAACTCAAGTTTCATAATAGTTCTAGGTGTATAAGATGCACCCCTAGGCTAGTTTTGAACCATCTAACATGTGTGAGAAAGTTTGGATCATTTTGTTGAGTATTTATTTTTGTATGCATTTACCTTGTCATTCTAGCTAGCTTTTGTCATTTTTAAAAATAATTAATTTCTAGCTATCCAAAGCTTGCATGTATGTCTAGTGGCTTGTTATAGGTGTTTAGTGTGTAACACACCCTTCCACTGAATTTTATTAATTAATTTCATTAATAAAAGCTATGCGGGTCATTAAAGGCCTAATAGTCATTAAATGGGAAAAAATCACCAAACCATCCTCACTAATCTTGTGTGTGGTTGCAAATCATGTTAAAAGGCTAAATATACCCACCACTACTGTTTGTGAAGTTGAATTAAATTATTTGCATATATATGTACACAATCACTATCAAAAAGAGTATCTAATAAAGAAGTGCAAATTGTTCCTCTTTGGAAGAGTATGCTAAATGTATTCTTATCTAGGTGAATGTGTCCAACTAATACACCCCTTGGTTGTCATTTATGGTTGTGGCTATTTAAATTAAAAACCATTGAATAAATCATGCATTTGCATCTTCGTGTAGATCTTTCCGCCGGTAAACGTACGCTCGTGCCGGAAGGAGGAGACGAAGGTGCCGACGAAGAGCTGCAGTACGTGGACGTAGCTCAAGGCCTGGACCCAAGTCCAGAAGGGCCCAAGGCCAACCTTGCCAGCGAAGGCAAGCCCCGGACCATTAACCCCGTCTTTTAAAATTATGCAATTATGTTTGCTATGATTGCGCATTTACGTTTCAGGAGTTGAATTCAAACCCTAGATGCATGATCCCTAGGTACTTATGCTCTATCACTAGTATGCTAGGTCGATAGCTGCTATGCTATAGGACCCGACAGAAGTCGAGTGATGTTCGTCACTCGCGAGAATAGGTTCTTATGTTGGAATCATAAGATCTTTATAAATGGATTGCTCATTGGGTAAGAGCATGGGATTGGGCTCCGGTCCAGTGGCTTTCGTGGGCTAAGCTTTTGAACGTACCAAACATTTGCCGGGAATGGGACCGGTAAGCCTAGTACCTTAATGAGACGGCGCGGGAACTCTTCCCTACTACTCTTGAGTAATCACCTTACCAGCTAGCTACCGGGAAGGGGGTGCATGTGTAAGACTGGGTACTTTGCGGGGTATACCAGCTAACCTTGTACCCAGGACTGTAAGCTTTGCTCCCAACCCGAGGACTTTTGGGAACTGCTTGGGAAAGTTGTCCTTGAGGGGGCAGCCTACCGTGTGTTTGGGTTTACCTTGCAAGGTTTAAATCAATCGATTGTCGGCCTCTCACCGTTATCCGAGACTGCTTAATCAACTGGCCATGATATCCCATAATGATGGAACCTGAGGAATATTGTTGTATGAATTAATTGCTTGTCCAATTCTTGATTGAGCTAGATGGCACATTTAGAAATGGTAATCAACTAGAACTTGTGCTAAAAGATTGAAAGTAAGGATCTACTCTTAGTAGTTGTTCAGCAAAAGAAACTCCACCGGCCAAAAGCCTTTCATGTCTAGAGCTTGGTGATGTAGATTTCACCCGACGGTTAAGTCTTGTTGAGTATTAGTATACTCAGCCTTGCTTTAAAACTGTTGTTGTAGGTGTTGCTGACTGGAAGGGTGACGACAAGTGATGACATCACGGATGGCCTCCTGTGATGTCCACCGTTGCGCTAGTTTATTTTATTTCCGCCGTTTTCGAACTCTGAACCTTTACTCCCTGTCCGGAACAATGGTTTGTAATAAAATGTGTAATTCATGTTGTACTCTGGACTCCCCTTCACGTGAGTTTTAATGCATGTGTCCATCCTCTGTTCGATGTCCAAGTGATTTACCGGGCGTTAACTCGGCAACCAACGACAGGATGATACTTTACTATTGCTTAGTGACCAAAGTGGATTGGTCTTAGGCGATAGTACGGTATTTTCCTGGGCGGGTTGTCACAGTAAGCGCTTTCATGGACGAGTCTCCGGACCACGAGCCAACCCTTATCGAATGGGGCATGGGCGTCCACTTGAACCACCCGATAGCAGCTCAAAGAGGAACCCGCAATTCGCGACCCGCTCGATGGGAGTTGCGGACACCTCGCCCTCCGTCCCGTGGAGAGCGAGGAGGGAGCGAATAAATAAGTCGGAGAGCTCGCCCCGATTGCCACGAACGGGCTCAGGCTCGGGGGCTCAACGCACGGTTACACCTCCTGGGAGGCACCGAACATAGGCGATGCAAAACACGTGCGCGTGGCACCGCCGAGGCCGGCTGAAATATCTCTAATGCTGGCTGAAGCTAGCACCCCGCACACCGGCAGAACCTGCGGAAAAAACCTTGTAGGAGCACCCATGCTCCTGCAAGGCTTCGGGGGAAGAACGTCCCATCAGCAAGCGTCAGCATCTGCGGGAGCCTAATGAATACACCCATAGATGCTCGGGGGCTACTGTCGTGGACAGCCATAAGGGTCCCCTAAACAACCAGGGAAGACCCGCTTACCTTTGTAAAAAACAAACACGAACGAACCTAACAACACGCGTAAGATAAAACCATGGGCCCACGACCCACCAGACAGGCGGCCTGGACACCCTCGGGCGGAACTCCGCTTCGCTCAAGGGTGGCAATGCCGCACTGGTGAAACTTCACCTCGCTCGAGGGCCGGTCGCCCCCTCGGCCGAGGTCCCGCCTTGCTCGAGGGCTGGGCGCCCCCTCGAGCGGGATTCCGCCTCGCTCGAGGGCTGGACGCCCCCTCGAGCGAGGTCCCGTCTCGATCGAGAGCTGAACGCCCCCTTGAGCGAGTTTCCGTCTCGCTCGAGGACATCACGGGCCCACCGCCTCCATACCTGCTCCCCCGACAGGGGGATTTAATGCACTGACATTCGCAGGCGCCCAGGTCAAAGACGGATCAACGCCACGACGCGCCTGGGAATCACGCCTCGGCACTGCTCCGCCAACTCCCCCGATGAGGCCATCCCCGCCACTGTGCGACGCTGTGCGGCATGGCCAGCAACAACCCCGTGGCACTGTGCCACCCACTCCCGTACGACCGACGTGCCGCACCCTCGAAAAAGGACAGCGGAGCCCTCGAAGGGAAGACGAACGACTACGCCACGCCCGCACAAGGACAACACCGTGACGTCGGGCCGGCGGGACCGGTCACCTCCATCGCCATCGGTCCTGTGCGACCATCCCCGCCGTCCCCAACACCATCCCGGGCACTGCATCACCATCCCCAACACTGTGGGGGGACGGGGCGACAAGACGTCGCCACGCCGGCTGCTGTGCGCCCCGTGGCCTCCCATGAACCGCACCCTCGAGTCCATGTACGGGCGACGACCAAACAGGCGATCCCTACAACGCCACCCTCGAAGCCGCTCCTGGACGGATTCAGGGCACGCCATGACGCCCAGCCAGATGCAATATTCGCCAGGACGGCCGTCTACTCCACGACGCTGTACACCATGCCTATGCACGTAGACAAACAGTGTGGCACGCTTGTAAACTGCCGCCTCATTGGTCTATAAAAGGAGAGGCAGTCCCCCAGCCGCAGGGGACGACGGACAGCGCTCACTTGCACGCTTTCTGCCTTCACCACGATATTGGCACTTGCCTCAATCAGTACCTCTGGGACCTGGAGGACCGGCCTCCTCTCCCGCCTCGCTTGTAGCCCCCCTCTGCAAGCACCACGGTGCAACACAATATAGTGCCTCTAGAACACCCCTGCTAGACATACGCCCCCCCCCCGCCGGAACCAGGACAAAACCCAGTGTCACTAGTTGCTTAGCACCGGCCATCGAGAGATAGATCTTAGTGCTTCTCACTAGTTAGTGTCGGGACTACTTTCCGCACTAACAAGAGGGAAGAATATACGTGCAAGGAGGGGGCTCCTGTATGGCTAGCGAGAGGTGGATAAGTATTGAAACTCCAACCCACCAAAATCTCATCTAATATTGCTAGTTAATAGTTTCTGGCCATCCCACATCATGATTAATAAATATAAAATGTTGAACCAACAATTTCATAAAAAGTTAAATCAACATGTTTGGAATAAAGTTGCACCAACTTTTGTTTAGGGAAAGCGTTAGATCCAGCATTTTTTCAAAAACGTTTCAACAACATTTTTGCAAATGTTAATCATCATTTTTTGAAAATGTTGAAAAAATTTCAACATCTTCTTCCTGGGGCCAGCGGCGCACTAGCGCGCGACGGCCGGTGAGCTTGCATAGGGATGCGGCTGCAGCCAGCTCGCACAGCGACGATGCGTGATGGCAACTGCGGAGCTCGACGTGCCGACAGAGGTGTGGCGCGCGCGAGTGGTCGCGGTGGGTGGGAGGCGGTAACAGAGTGAGGAAGGAGAAGAGAGACGGAGATTAGGGTTTAGTCCTTCCATTCAACTATCTAAGGCCTATTTTAAAATCTGAAAAATCCATTTATGCAAGGCTTATTTGCGTTTTTGCATTGGGAAACACTAAATCAATGCTTTGGCATCTGCGCGAGGCATAAATCTCTCTCACATGATTTTTGGGAGATTAATAACAGAAGAGGCTTAATTTTTTTCTTTGATCTTTGAGTCAATTAAAATTAGACCTTGGATAAATGAACGAAGTTACGTCCGATGATTGTGATTGGTGGCAGGAATCTGAAACATTAAAAGTTAAGTTGAAAAAAATCTATCCGAACTATATAGGATTCCTGCACGCAAGGTACGGAAGGACGCGTGCATCCTGAGCTCTTGGCCCACGCACAAGGCAAGCAAATTGCAGACCTGGCCCACACATGTCCGTCTCATCGCGGCCCACTCAACGCATCGTAGCCCATTCGTCCCTCCACAACCCCCACTCAGCACATCGCATCTACCCCTAAAAAAACTCAGCACATCGCATCCCACTCCTCCCTCCATCGCCCTGACGCGACAAAATATGTATTTGTCGCTTCGACGACATATAGTCTATATAATCGCCATGGCAACAGTGTGGTGACATGATCCACAAGCTATGGAATGAGGCTAGATCGGGCTCCTTCTCTTTCTGGGTGGATCAAGCTCAGAACTCTTCTAGGCTGCCGGATGATTGCTAGTTTGCTACAGCAAGACAACAGCATCCCGAATCTTGACTCGGGTTCCTTGCTGTTATTTTTTATTCTGAAATGATCACTATTACAGGACGATCTTTTCAAAATGAACCCAGTATTGTAACATGCGGTTTCTCAAGTAGATCGTGCATGCCTTAGATCACAGGCGGTGGTTAAACGCATGGGGGAGATTAGTTACCATCTGCCAAGAACAATAGTATTAGTTTCAAATTATAAATAATTTTAGCAAATCGATTCATAGTTATTAATACGTATGTGAACATAAATATATATCCAGATGCATAACAAAAATGTGAGTTTTGAAAAATGTCAAAACGATTTATAATTTAGAACAGAGGTTGTATTTACTAAAACAAAGGTTAAAATGGGTGCGAAGACTAATTTTGTCACACACATACATGCAACTAAAATTTAAATCTTGGACTATAACTACCGTTGTAGCTATTTGAAAGGAAAACGTATATTCGATACCGATGAACTATCAAAACCGTCTCTCAGCGGTTTTGAGGTGGTTTACACATTCATAGTACCACGTCATTAATAGTAGGGACCATATCTAGCTCGACAGAAACGCCTTCCTACCCGTGCTAGGCACCAACTGCTGGCCCCTTTGTTTATCCTCGCTGTCACCACCAGCTTTATCTGCTTTGTGGCGCCGTCCTTGGCTCCCACCTCGCCATGCCGGAACGTGCTAAGACGCTGCCGATGCTCTGCGACTACCGTCCTCGGTGAGGAAGCGTGTTGCCACCGTCCTCGGTGAGGAAGCGCTCATACCATGCCAGCCCTGACGAGGCAGACCTCTAGAAGGCCTATGTCGACTTCAACCCGACCATCTTTCTTTTTCCTTCCTCCCAAACCAAATCGATGACTTGTTGTTGAATCACAGTACGTGCACTATAACGCGAAAAAGGGGTAGGAGATTTTGGGAAAAGCTGCCGGCTAGGGAGACTGATGTCGAACACCACAGGGGATGCTCCCGCTACGCCCATAGTGGCAGCAGGAGCTCACTGACCGCTGCCTGTTTGCTTCCTCGTATGCCCTGATGAGCACGATGATGACCTCGCGCGCCCGTTCCCAGGGCCTCCACCATCCATGGGCTTGTTGTCGCTTTCCCTCTTGTTTGGTTCCATCCTACCCCTTCCCGCCACCACCCCTGAAGCTCCGTTGCGCCGCCTCCTCCTCACACGACCCCGTGGCGCCATGGTGTCGCCCGACCCACACTGCTCTACCTGCCACACCTCATCATCCACCCCCACCGAATGGCCAAGGCCACGACTGTCCGTTGAAAGATTGAGGAGTGAGGGGACGAGGTCGCGACCACCGGCATTGAGAGGAGGGAGGGGGAGGGGCGAGATCCGGTGTGGGGGAGGAGGGCGGGAGATCCGGCGTGGGAAAGGAGGACGGTCGCGCCGCGACCGCTGGCGTGGGTGCGCCATCGTCGAGCTCATCGTCCTTATTACCACCGCTCGCGGTTCCGCCTTCCACCAAGTGTTGCTAACTTGGACCCGACTCCACGTCAGTTAGATGATGTGGCACCACGTATGCGTAAATCACCTTAAAACCCATCGTGGGGTGTAAATTAGACAGTTTTGATAGTTCGTGGGTGTCGAATATCTAGTTTTTGGAATAAGGGTTAAAACTCAAACAACGACAATAGTTGAAATAGGTAAAGAAGTTTACCAGGGTGGAGCTGGACCAGCCCAACACCTAGGGTCACTTCTTCATGGGCCAAGTGCATGTTGGCACTTGCTGGGCTAGATCTTCGTGGTTGGGTACACTGCATAATGGGAAAGCTGGGCTGAAGGCCGTGTATAATTTTAACCGCTATAATTTATTATTATTAGCTGGTTTAAAAGTATTATCAAAAGAACTGTTCTTAGAGTAACTATGGAGTGGCTGAAGGAGCAAGGCAGCTCGTCGCCTCCTCCAACTCCGGCAGCGGCAAGCAATTTAGCAAAGGAAGCAACCCATAAAAGTTTAGGAAGACAGAGGAACAACGCCGAAAGAACAATCCATCCATTCTCATCCGGAGAATTTTTTAATATGTATTTTTTAATCATTTTGCAAAATTACACGACCGTTTCAAAATTTTTCAGTTTTGACAACCAATCGTCGTGGCCCACGGCGGTTTGGCAAACGTCGTGGCCCACGGCGGTTGCAGGAAACCCACAGCGGCAGGCAGCCACCTTGCAACCGCCGTGCGCCATGGCGGTTGCATGTGGCCAACCGTCGTGGGCCATGGCGGTTGTTTTTTTAAAAAATAGCAGAGAAGACACACATCTGCAATGGCATGTACGGTGCTAATACTACCCTAACGAAGCGCCTTAGGTACTGATAACATGCCTTAGAAAATTTAGAAATTTCATTACAACATTCCTAATGAATCTAGTTGTACGAGAACTGCTCGGAGAGCATAGAGCCGCCAGAGTGTTGCGACGACATGTAGTACCCAGGTGGGGGTGGAGGTGGTGAAGGTAGAGGAGACCAATATTTCTTGTGGCATTCACAAGTGCAAGTCGAACATTTGCAGCACCGGTCTTCTCCTGCGCTAGACGATGGATCTGGAGAAGCCAATGCCTCTGACAGCTCCCGCTTCAGGTTGTAGATGACGACGTCCTCGAGGTAGTCGATGCACTATTGACAGGGATCAATAGCTGGTGGACCCACCCATTGCGAGAAACCGCAGTTCTCTGCTTGGGTGGAGTACTGCAAAAGGCAAGAAAACTTTACCAAACCAAAGAACGATGATGAGGAAATTTGTGGACATTGCTTACCCATGCATATGGACAGTTCCATAAGTCACGATCAGAGTTGTTCCATCCCTGGTGCATGACACAAAACTCACCATGTGCACCTAGGCCACAACACTGTTTGCTTCGGTGCGTAGCTTCTAACATCACGCATTGATCTGAAGTCACTCTTGCCTCTCAGTAAAAAATTGGCTTTGAAATCTTCTTATTACTGATGCCACAACTCAGGACATAATCTGTGACAGAACCACTCAAAATAATTCTGTATTATCGCCTAAGCATGTCCATGTGGCCATTAAGCAATAATAAAGAACTATTCTGTCGATTCCGCCGGGTAAAGCCCGGTGTATCACTTACAACAGGATCGAGATATGCGCTAAGCCGACACGAAGGCACGACCAGAGTACATCATTACATTACATAAAAGTCCACAAGTTTAAATTATTACAAACCAAGTTTTTCATACATAACAGTAAAGTGATTCAGAGTTTAAACAACGAAAAAATAAAACTAGCGGAAGACACATATGGGAGGCCATCCATTGAGTATCACAAATCGTCCCCCTGCTCCCACTCAAGCTCCCAACCATCTGGAATAAAACTAGGCCAGATGGGATTACCTGAAAACCACAAATTAAGCAAGGCTGATTACTAATACTCAGCAAGACTTACCCGACAATAAGAAAAAAAACAACTAGACATGCAAGACTTTTTGGCTGGTGGGTTTGTTTTGCCAAAAGAATCTAAGAGTTGATCCTTACTTTCATGTTTTAGCTCAAGTTCTAGTATGTTAACCATTCTAGGTGAGCACCTACACTAAACAAGCATGTTGTGCAAACAATATTAAACGGGTAACAATATTAATCCAAAATGTTCCATAAATAAACATGGGGTAGCCAGTGGTCAAGACGACACTGATAACGGCGAGTGGCCGACGATCGATCGATTTATATCCTTGCAAGGTAAACCCAAGATACACGGAAGAAGGTAGACCAAGTGCAGTGTCTACCCCAACCAGGCGGTTCCCAACATCCCACAGTTTGGGATCAGACGCTACAAACTCTGGTACACGGTTATCCGGAGGGTCTAACCCGACCAGTCCGGACTCACACAATATACCACAGGTAGCTAGCCCGGAGACGCATCCCAAGAGGGTAGCTAGAAAGATCCCACCCCGCTTCAGAAGGTACTAGGCTTACCGGTCCCATTCCCGATAAGCACTTGGTACGTTTGATAGCTTAAACCAGCACAATGCTACTCGGTCGAGATCGAACCCATTGCTCTTACCACATGAGCGAGTCATTTTAACCAACTTATGATTCCAACAAGAATACCTTATATCTCGCGAGCAATGAGTCATTACTCGACTTGTACCGTGTCCTTAAAGCATGGCACTAGCGTCCTAAGATACTAGTAAAAGAGCATAGGAGTCCTAAGGATCATGCATATAGGTTTCAAAGCAACTCCTGAAACTTAAATGCACAAGTAAAAAAAATAAAACAGAAATGAAAAAGGTATGGATTTTTAAACAAGAAGGTTAGATGAACCGGTGCTTGCCTTCCTCTGACTCAACACTAACACTAGCCTTGGGCTCTTCTGGACTTTGGTCCAGGTCTTGCTGCACACTCAACTGGTTCACCTCCCCGCTAGCTGCTCCCTCCTCCTCCAGGGTGAGCGTATATGTCCCGTCTGGTAAATCTACACGTATACATGCATATGCATTAGATTATGGTGAAGGTGGGAGAATTACCACAAAACAAACTCTTGTTGGCCATATTCATCCAAACATTATTGTTTTCCCACAAGATTATTAGGTTGGTGTGATGATGAACAAAACACTACTTTGTTGGTGATGGTGTGCACATCTAAGAAAATCAAGTTACTTAACTTCACCAAATAGTAAGGGGTGTATTTAAATTATTAAAAACAGGAACAAAACATAAACTCCTTGATTGTCTTAAAAAGTGAGCAAACACCTTTAATTGATTTTTAGCTAGTCTTTCATCAAAAATTCATAAAAACATAAACATAACTCCAACTGTCCTAAACGTTTGTACACAGCAACATATGCCTATTTAAAGATCACAAACCAAAATTTAGCTTAAGATCATTTATAAATTAATATGTATGAAAAAGACAAATTTCAGCCTAGTAAATCACCATTAATTCATATAAAAAGATCTACTAAACTTTTTGATTTCAACTTTCTCCTACAAGTCATGTATGCCAAATATAAGCTTTTGACCAAACCATAAGTGCAGATTCAAAGTATTCTTCAACTTTTGAATTTAAATTCCTACACGAGATTAAATTCAAAACATAAATCAAAGCACATCCTAAAATCACATCCATCCTACCAGAGGTACTACTCAACAAGGCAAATCCCTAGGGTGCACTTGTTTTCAAAGAGAAATTCATTAAAGTGGCTATAAAAAGCATCAAGCTTAATCTAGCATAAAGCTTACATAATTTATAACTACAAATCTACACATCAAAATCATGCCAAATTTGGTCACAGATCTATACATGCCATAAAGAGTAACATATCCAAAATTCAACTCCATATCATGAAAATATTTTAAAATACACTAAAAACACTTCAAACTGAGTTTGAATTTTTAATTCAAAAACTACCCAGAAAAACCCTACACATGCTTTCTAGAAAAGGTAGGTTTTTTCACTAGGAACCCAACAAAATTCAATTTGCATTTTTCTGATTTTTCTTCGTTTTTTAATGATTTTTCAAAGGTTCAGCTGAAACCTAAAAACACAATTACAAGCCGGACCATGGGAAAAACTTTTCATAATTTACACAACAGCCCTTGGTTTACGGAAAACACCTTAGGAAGATTGAAGAAGACACAATTGGGTCCCCGGCGGCGGTGAGCCTTGTCGGCGGTGATTGGCCGGCCGTCCGGGGATGGGGAGTGGCCTAGGGTGCCTTGCGTGCTCACCCACGTCGATTGGAGGGGCAAAGCAGGCCGGTGGCGGCGCGTGTGCGCCGCGCGGCGGGCTGGCCGCCGGAGCTCCAATCCCTGCTCGGCGCGCCAAAATTCGGGGGCAAAGGATTGTGGTGGCGGCTTGTGTGTGTCCTAATGAAGGTGTACAAGCTTGAAGGGGCATCGTTTCAGCTTGGAAGAGGAAAATGCGGCGGCGGCCATGGAACTAGGACGGAGCGGACAGAGGCTCCTCCGTTTTGCTCAGCTCGTTTTTGCAAAAAGGGAGAGAACGAGGGGCATGGACCTATTGGCGCCCGCACGGGCGGCCAAGTGGCCCTAGCCGCATGCGCACAGGGCACGTGGCGAGGGCGCACGACAGCACGTGGCCAAAGGCCCGCGGCCGGTCGGCGGCCTCGCTTATGGGCGCGGCGCACAACCCCATGGGTCATGCGGAGGCTTCACGGTGCGTGCGGGTCCATCACGGGTAGGACGAGACGTCCGTACACCGGAGGCAGCGGATGGAGACACGTGGCGACGCAGCTTGGGGCGGTGCCGCGCTCCGGAGCGCGGGGGCACGAGTGCTGGCGCAAGGCGCCAGTTTTTATTTCATTTGGCCCTTTTCAGATTCTCTAAACTCCAAATTTTTTAATACAACTCGAAAATCCCCAAACGCAAAAGTTGTAGAGAAACTATAGGACTACAACTTTCACAAAGGGTGACATATGTTTTGATCAACAGATTTGTGGGAAAAATGTGTTGAAGTTGCAGTTTTTCCACGGTTCGGGTTACTGTTCATAAGTGCTTCAAATCTGTTTTTGGCTAATTTGCACTCAAAATTTGAATGTCCTCCAATTACCAAAAATGTGTTCCCAGAAGTAACGAAGAACTTTTGTATTGTCCGATTTTTAACTTCTATAGTGAAATTTGGAGAACGCGCAAGAAAATTAAATCAGCCTTTATGGAGATCTAGGGTTTGACCGTGACTTGGGGTTTTGACCAAGGTCTTTTGTGCAAAATTGTGCAAGATCATGTCAAGCATGTTTATGAGCCTATTAAGTATGATTAACCACCATAATTGAGGTATTTATCTTTAATAACACCTGAGGTGTTACCGTCTACCCCCTTAAAATCTTGTCCTGAGATTTAAGAAATAAAAATGAGATGAAAACCTTTGGGTAAAGGTTTACATGAGGAAACCATAGCAATGCTAAACTCTTCAAGATCTAGAGTTCTGAGATGATAAAAGATACGTGGGTATCTTCATACAACATTCAACGTCGCTCATGAGGAAGCGGGCGTTGAATGTACACATGAAAAGCTAAGACCAGGAATAGCAGAGGCACAAAACAGATGTACACTATCGCTATGCCCCAACATTCTGAATCACATATCTCGAGAAAACGATCCATAATTGGTGATGTGGGATTGGCTCCCTCTTGTAGCTCTCTTCTAGAGCTTCAGGAAAGGCTCGGACTTAACACCGATAGCTGGAGGAGCTTGACCCTTCTCCACATTGCTGGGAAAGATAGAGGAAAGAGCTTAACCGACGAGGAATGTTGTAAGTGGCGAAAGTGGTCGGTGTGCTTGCTCAAAGGAGCAGATGAAGGAAAAGTGGCGTACAACTCAATTAGAGGCAAGGTTTGGAGGTGGTAAGGGATCGATGAGATGTGCTCTCCTTTTATCGATGGCTAGAGAACTGCAACAACGATTGGTATGCGTGCCAAGTTGTAGTAGGAGTCGGTGAAATGATGTTGTGATGGATGCGCCTGGCGCGCTAGTGGCCGGCATTGTGATGCCTTGACGACATGACGGCCACTATCAACAGCGGTGGCTGTGACAAAGCGACACAGAACAAGTGAAGCACGGATATGGAGGGGTCAAATTGGCCCTCGAGAGGAATGACCCTGACTTTGGAAGAAAGATAAGAGTTGGGGTATCTACCATCCTAAATTGGGATTGTACGAAGGAAAATATATTAAAGAATTTTGTCCATCCTTTATTTACTGGTATTCTGGATCCTTTGATTAGGATGAAACGTGTTAAAGGATCAAAGATCACTGACTCAGTAGAAGGTTCCTCTTATCTTAACTTTTGGAGAACTTGCTCATACTCCTTCAACTAGCTTAGTTGAGTTACTACTAAGTGAATTTTGAAATTTAGAAGGAAGAAGACCAAGTTGAAAGGTTCCAAAAATACTCCCATAAAGAAGGGAAGCCTCAAATATTTGGGTAAATTTGTTTACGGAGGTTCATGAATTTGTTTTTAGGAGATCAATAAAAAGGTCAACTCCTAGAGTATCCTGGAAAGTACAATTGTCAATAGCAATTGACAATATTTTGGAAACAAAATTGGGACGGGAGTGAGGAAAATACCCTTGCTCAAGGTTTATCTTAATGAAGTATTTTAATTACTTTATGCACCACACCAGGGTGCAATGAATTTGAGCTGAAACTCATGCACTTGATGAGTCATGGGATGACAATGCTTATGCATATGGGAAATGACTCGTGCAATAATGGGATGGTGCACATGTGGATGCTCATGATGAAGTGCATATAGTATGATGTACATGTATATGAGCATATGATGTTTATGCATATGAACTTATGGTGCATATGCATAGTGAGAGATGAACATGATGTGTGCTTGATGTAGTGCACGCACGATGATGCATATGCTGATGAACGAGTGATGCATATGCTTATGAGATATGGTGCTCATGATGCAATGTCAGCATGACTTGCTTCACCCATGAGGTTAGTCAAGGCAGAGAGGATAAACATAGAGTTGAGAAGTAATAGGTGCGGTGAGTCGCATTCTCAAAAACCAAGATACCTAGCACGCTCCTAGTGGTAATCACATGGCTGCAGCACACATGATACCCTAGGTTCCGTCGCGGCACCTTCGTTTATGGAACAACAACATCACCAGCAAAAAGGGTGATAGAGTAGAAAGATGGGAAACCGTTAGGACATATGCATGTTAGTTCTTCCAATGTCCCAAATGCACATGTTATGCAATGCATTTCCTTGCTCATGAATTATGTTCTTAGAGATGCAGTATATGCATGGTGGAATGACGCTCATTATGCATACCAACATATTTTTTTTATGCCTTGTAACCATGTTCTCATTTATTTGTTTGTGAGCAAGCATAAAGATTTTTAGGTCATGGGCTGAGAATTTGTAGAGATCAATGTAGGGAAATCGATGCAAAGAAAGTGGAGTGATTACCTTTACATAGCCATAAGAAGTTGTTGGATCACCTCTAAATTGGAGAAAAGGTGTATAAGCAATCATGAGAGTACAACGGGGTTCCACTTGACTCGGCAAGGATATGAGTATGCTTCAATTAGAAACCATCCTAAGAGAAGATGAAGATAGATGGATCTTGCACTGATTGCGTTCATTTGTGGATAGAAACTTCAAAAACATATGTGGAGCATTCTTCCACCACCTAAATATTATCATCTTTAGGCAGGGGATGTAAAATTTTGTGCCTTCCCATATTGGTATTCAACTTAGAGATAATGCTGAGGCTATCATGCCCGAAAATTCAGATATCGCTTTGCTGTTAGGGCTGTTGGACAGTAGACCGAGGGTCACTAAAAATTCTATATCTCTCAGCTCAAGCGTCGACAAATTCTGAATTTTGGTCAGCATGTGTATAATTTTATAATCTTCAACTTTGGTATTCAACCCCAGGACAGATTCAACTTTTACAGAGGTCGAAAAATTCATTTACCAAAGCTCTGTTTAGCAGTTTTGACAGCAAACAGGAGCTTACTAAAAATTCGATATTTCTCAATATACACATGAATACTTGCTGAACTTTTGTGAGCATTGACATCACAAAATTATGAACTAATATGGTATTCAAGGTTTGCTCTATATCCCAAAGGAAGATGACCTAAAAATTTGAATGTCAGAGATTACTAGTGCTGAAATTCAGCAGGACAGAGACCTAAAGTTTTGGGTACAACTCTCAAACTGAAAATCTAGTGACCTTGAAATTTCTACAGGAGGTATATAGATACCTAATGAGCATTTTTGGTATTCAAAGGTCCAATCAAAACTGGTTGGAAAAGGGCGTAAAAGGTCCATTTTCAGAGTGCTGTTGCCCAGAAATTTCAGCAAGACAGCGCTTCACTAAAAAGATCATATCTCAAAGATTTAAGAACCCGATGACCATGAGATTTTGACAGCACAAAGTATTCTATATAAGAAACATTTTTGGTATAGATTCTCTGGTCAAATTCTTTTTGGAATTTTTTTTTCGAGTTTTCTGTCTAACTCAGGATTTTGACAGCATTTTGATCCTATCTCCAGTTTTAAACATCCTAAAATCATGAAAAATTCATGGAAGAATCTTAACTAGCTGATGAAAAATTTTCCTAAAGATAACCTAGCCAAAAACTTTGTAGATCATCCTTACAAAAATTAAGACAGCCACTAGACATACATTTGATCACATCACATAATTTACCAAACTAGCATGAATGGTCCTTAAGAATTATAAATTGAACTTATATATCACATACAAGGTGTATTAAGATCATTTTCAGTTTTGGTAGCTTTTAACATGATGCAAGAGCGTCCTATACGTCCTTACCAAGCATTTAAGCATAAAATCGAAGTTAGTGCCGGTGGCAAGACATATGTACGTCTCTCCCTATAATAACTAGTCGGAAGCTATTTGTTTCTTAAATTACCGTTCCTAACAACCGTGGTTAGTGTACTTGCAGAAAATCATAGATATTCAAAACTTTTTGTGCCAGCACTCACAAAAGCATCCACATTCATTACCGTTCACTTATATAAATGGTATCCATGCGTAAAGACGCTGCATGGACATCGTCCTATTTAAGACTTTGACGCGACGTGAGTGCCCATTGGAATCGGCCTCACTCGTCCCACATGGACTTTCCCGTGGTACCATCACGTATGACAACACGTGACAAGACTCAGACGCGACGTGGCACCCATTGGAATAAGTCCCACTAGTTCCTCACAAGACATTCTTGTGGTACCACCACGTATGAAAACGTGATGAACTAGTATGGTTGTGCAAGAAAGTAAGTTTTGACAGGAATAAATGTGCTGGAAGTCAGACTAGATACACCATAGAATACTAGCCACCTGAAAGAACCAAAAAATTCCCTCTAGGGCCTCTCGGACTAGATTAGACCTTAACGTCCTACTCTTTTAGCAAGATTATTAATCTTGGCAAATTTTATTCCAAAAACAAGTTTGTTAAGGTATTTTAATTACTCTGGTGCATATCATCGCTCTAGTACCAGCTGTGACAGAACCGCTCAAAATAATTCCGTATTATCGCCTAAGCCTGTCCACGTGGCCATTAAGCAATAATAAAGAACTATTCTGTCGATTCCGTCGGTAAAGCCCGGTGAATTACTTACAACAGGATCGAGATATGCGCTAAGACCACACGAAGACAGGACCAGAGTACATCATTACATTACATAAAAGTCCACAAGTTTAAATTATTACAAACCAGGTTTTTCGTACATAACAGTAAAGTGATTCAGAGTTTAAACAGCGGAAAAATAAAACTAGCGGAAGATACATATGGGAGGCCATCCATAGAGTATCACAAATCGCCCCCCTGCTCCCACTCAAGCTCCCAACCATCTGGAATAGAACCAGGCCAGATGGGATTACCTGAAAACCACAAATTAAGCAAGGCTGAGTACTAATACTTAGCACTACTTACCCGACAACAAGAAAAAAACTAGACATGCAAGGCTTTATGGCTGGTGGGTTTGTTTTGCCAAAAGCATCTAAGAGTTGATCCTTACATTCATGTTTTAGCTCAAGTTCTAGTATGTTAACCATTCTAGGTGAGCACCTACTCTAAATAAGCATGTTGTGCAAACAATATTAAACAGGTAACAATATTAATCCAAATTGTTCCATAAATAAACATGGGGTAGCCAGTGGTTAGGTCGACTCAGATAACGGCGAGTGACCGACGATAGATTGATTTATATCCTTGCAAGGTAAACCCAAGATACACGGAAGAAGGTAGACCAAGTGCAGTGTCTACCCCAACCAGGCGGTTCCCAACATCCCACAGTTTGGGATCAGACGCTACAAACTCTGGTACACGGTTATCTGGAGGGTCTAACCCGACCAGTCCGGACTCACACACTATACCACAGGTAGCTAGCCCGGAGACGCATCCCAAGAGGGTAGCTAGAAAGATCCCACCCCGGTTCAGAAGGTACTAGGCTTACCGGTCCCATTCCCGATAAGCACTTGGTACGTTCAATATCTTAAACCAGCACAATGCTACTGGGTCGAGACCGAACCCATTGCTCTTACCACATGAGAGAGTCATTTTAACCAACTTATGATTCCAACAAGAATACCTTATATCTCGCGAGCAATGAGTCATTACTCGACTTGTACCGTGTCCTTAAAGCATGGCACTAGCGTCCTAAGATACTAGTAAAAGAGCATAGGAGTCCTAAGGATCATGCATCTAGGTTTCAAAGCAACTCCTGAAACTTAAATGCACAAGTAAAACAATAAAACTGAAATGGAAAAGGTATGAATTTTTAAACAAAAAGGTTAGATGAACCGGTGCTTGCCTTGCGCTCTTCTGGACTTTGATCCAGGTCTTGCTGCACACTCAACTGGTTTACCTCCCCGCTAGCTGCTCCCTCCTCCTCCTGGGTGCGCGTATATGTCCCGTCTGGTAAATCTACACGTATACATGCATATGCATTAGATTATGGTGAAGGTGGGAGAATTACCACAAAACAAACTCTTGTTGGTCATATTCATCCAAACATTATTATTTTCCCACAAGATTATTAGGTTGGTGTGATGATGAACAAAACACTACTTTGATGATGATTGTGTGCACATCTAAGCAAATCAAGTTACTTAACTTCACCAAACAATAAGGGGGTGTATTTAAATTATTAAAAACAGGAACAAAACATAAACTCCTTGATTATCTTAAAAAGTGAGCAAACACCTTTAATTGATTTTTAGCTATGCCTATTTTGTACACAGTAACATATGCCCATTTTAAGCTCACAAACCAAAAATTAGCTGAAGGTCATTTATAAATTAATTTGTATGAAAAAGACAAATTTCAGCCTAGTAAATCACCATTAATTCATATAAAAAGATCTACTAAACTTTTTGATCTCAACTTTCTCCTACAAGTCATGTATGCCAAATATAAGCTTTTGACCAAACCATAAGTGCAGATTCAAATTATTCTTCAACTTTTGAATTTAAATTCCTACACAAGATTAAATTCAAAACATAAATCAAAGCACAACCTAAAATCACATCCATCCTACCAGAGGTACTACTTAACAAGGCAAAGCCCTAGGGTGCACTTGTTCTCAAAGAAAAGTTCATTAAAGTGGCTATAAAAAGCATCAAGCTTAATCTAGCATAAAGCTTACATAATTTATAACTGCAAATCTACACATCAAAATCATGCCAAATTTGGTCACAGATCTATACATGCCATAAAGAGTAACATATCCAAAATTCAACTCCATATCATGAAATTATTTTAAATTACACTAAAAACACTTCAAACTGAGTTTGAATTTTTAATTCAAAAACTACATAGAAAAACCCTACACATGCTTTCTAGAAAAGGTAGTTTGAATTTGCATTTTTATGATTTTTCTTCGATGTTTAATGATTTTTCAAAGGTTCAGCTGAAACCTAAAAACACAATTACAAGCCGGACCATGGGAAAAACTTTTCATAATTTACACAACAACCCTTGGTTTACGGAAAGCACCTTAGGAAGATTGAAGAAGATGCAATCGGGTCCCCGGCGGCGGTGAGTCTCGCCGGTGGCGATTGGCCGGCCGTCCGGGGATGGGGAGTGGCCTAGGGTGCCTTGCATACTCACCCATGTCAATTGGAGGGGCAAAGCAAGCCGGTGGCGGCGCAGGCGTGCGCCCGCAGCGGGCTGGCCGCCGGAGGTCGAATCCCTGCTCGGCGTGCCAAAATTCGGGGCAAAGGATTGTGGTGGCGGCTTGTGTGTGTCCTAAGGAAGGTGTACAAGCTTGAATGGGCATCGTTTCGGCTTGGAAGAGGAAAATGCGGCGGCGGCGGCCATGGAACTAAGACGGAGCGGACAGAGGCTCCTCCGTCTTGCTCAGCTCGTTTTTGCAAAAAGGGAGAGAACGAGGGGCATGGACCTACTGGCGCCCACACGGGCGGCCAAGTGGCCCTAGCCGCATGCGCACAGGGCACGTGGCGCGGGCGCACGACAGCACGTGGCCAAAGGCCCGCGGCGGTCGGCGGCCTCGCTTATGGGCGCGGCGCACAACCCCATGGGTCATGCGGAGGCTTCACGGTGCGTGCGGGTCCATCACGGGTAGGACGAGACGTCCGTACACCGAGCCGGCGGATGGCGACGCGTGGCGACGCGGCCTGGGGTGGTGCCGCGCTCCGGAGCGCGAGGGCACGAGTGCTGGCGCAAGGCGCCAGTTTTTATTTCATTTGGCCCTTTTCAGAATCTCTAAACTCAAAATTTTTTAATACAACTCGAAAATTCCCAAACACAAAAGTTGTAGAGAAACTATTGGACTACAACTTTCACAAAGGGTGACATATGTTTTGATCAACGGATTTGTGGGAAAAACGTGTTGAAGTTGCAGTTTTTCCACGGCTCGGGTTACTGTTCATAAGGGCTTCAAATCTATTTTTGGCTAATTTGCACTCAAAATTTGAATGTCCGCCAATTACAAAAATGTGTTCCCGGAAATAACGAAGAACTTTTGTATTGGCCGATTTTTAACTTCTATAGTGAAATTTGGAGAACGCGCAAGAAATCTAAATCAGCCTTTATGGAGATCTAGGGTTTGACCGTGATTTGGGGTTTTGACCAAGGCGTTTTGTGCAAAATTGTGCAAGATCATGTCAAACATGTTTATGAGCCAATTAAACATGATTAACCACCATAATTGAGGTATTTATCTTTAATAAACACCTGGGGTGTTATAGAAACCGTGTCCATCCCCACTCCAAGAAGCCATTTTTGAATGCTGGTAGAAGAAGACAATGGAGTAAATGGTGGTATATACAGAAGGTGGCTGGCTGGGTGGTGGGCCCTTCGATCCGTGGGAAGGGAAACGAAGCAGTGACTCGGAGAAAACATACCCTAGTACTAGGGCACTGTCGCTTTGTGGGCTAGTCGATCTATGGGAGGGGAACGTGTTTGTGACTCGGAGGAAACACAACGACTCTGCATATTACAGTCACTGTAACAAAACACATGTAACAAATAAAACACGCTCTAATTCAGTTCGATTAAAATTCTTAAGGATACAAACTGAGGACCCTAGTTGACGATGTCATGAAATCCGACATTATTTAATACAGTCCGGATAAAACTCTAAGTCTACTAAGTACAACGGGGGTATTTCCCCTTCCTGATGGCATTCGATCCAGCTGTCTTGGCCCAGCGAGCCCTCTCCCTCTTCCTCTCTCTATCGGCTTCACGGACCTGGGCCACTTCACCTTCTCTAATCTCTTGACGATGGCGCATTTCCTTCTGCTCCTCCTTTTTCTCTTCTTTCTTTTCCCACTCAACCATGCGGAACCATATCTCCCTTGCATCATGGGCTTCTCCCTCGACGTAGTTCTTGTCGAAGTCGGACTGCTCGGTATCTAGCCGCTGCATGAAATCACAAAGAGGAGGTGGAGTCTTTTTCCAAAGACATGGCAGAAAATATTAAATCAAAAATGAAAAATGAATAATTGAGAAATGTAGTAAGTCTTTACTTTGGCTATAAGGTTGTGGTCGAATGGCTGGATCGGGTCGCGTGCGTAGTTAGTGCACATGAAGAACCTCATCCCATAGGCGTACCCCAGATGCTTGCACCTAACAAGCTTGCAATTGTCACCGCAGAAGCACATAGCAGTGTCGATCCCCTGTGGCACCTCGACATTGTCCTTCCTCTTCGTGAGGAACTCCAAGTCCAACTCAGGACTTGAGAAGGCCATTGCAAACCTGCAAAACAAGATTAGAACAATCAGAGGCAAAAATAATACGATTGAATTGGCATAATTTATTAAAAAAGAATAGAACAATCACCAGCAAAATAATACAAATAGAAATTCAATAATTACAATACAGTACCATGCATAAGTTCATACAAGAAATATAGTTTAAATATTACAAATTCCGAAATTAAATTCCCTAACATTAAAAGCAACTATGATCATCTGAATCTTGCGTTGGTCCTACACCCACGTTCACGTCCGCGTCTACGTCCGAATGGGGGTTGGGATGGTCCTGAAGTTGCTGATGAGCCCACACTGGTCGTAGGTGGTTCGTTACAAGCATAACTTGTGGTTGTGCACCTCTTGTACTTGTGACCCGTGTTGTGGCACTTGTAGCACATCACTACCGCAAGTCCAGCTTCTGCTTCGTCCATGTTGTTCCTAATCCTCTTCTTCCGTCTTCCAACACCTTGGCAGAACTGAGGATCTGGATTTGGTATGTGTACACCATTTTCTTTTGGGTTCTCAGTAAAAGTACCCTGCATGAGGTAGCTCTGAATTGTTCGGTCCAAATGTTCTGAACAATTTCCTTGGCGTAGTACCATGGCATGTACCTATGGTAGCTGAATTGTTGCAATTCATAGCATACAACGATCACATGTGAGCAGGGGATGTGTAGTAGCTGCGGCTTCCGGCTTGTACATCTGCATATTTGGTTGCCAAGTTCAGCAACTTGATTCGTCTTTTCACGGGAAGGGCCTAGGCGCATTTTCCCTTCGTACTCAACCTCATAGCTCCACATAATTTCATTGTCATCAGATTGGTGCCAAGGCTACGATGTGACCTTGTGTTTAAGTGCTTTATCATGAGCCTTGGTCAGATACTCAGTCATTCTTGTGCAGTATCTCATTTGAGTGTTCCTTAGAACCTCATCCGCTATCTTGCTCCTTGTGTGAAAATACAACATTGTACGATACATAAAGAACTCAATGATGACAACTAAAGGAAGAGGTCTTGCATTGCGGAGCACACAGTTGTATACCTCAGCAAAATTAGTGGTCTTTATCCCATGTCTTGCTCCGCCCTCGTCAAACATGAGACACCACTTTTCCTTAGGGTCATTATTAATCCACTGGCTAAAGGTCTTTATAGCACACTCTCTTCCGCGCTTGACTTGAGGGCCATCTAATTCCACATCCTCGAGAGAAATTGGCTCATCTCCAGGTTCGGGATTCACTGGCCTCATTGCTATCTCCTCTGATGCCTTCTTTATCAGATCATCTAATTTCTTCCAGATGGCATCAAACTTCTTCTGTTGAGTCTGCTCCCAAACCGTTCAAACAATTTAGACAGGGTGTTGTTCTTGAACTTGCTGTGGAAGTTTGCTTTCATGTGCCTAACACACCACCTGCTCTTAACATCTGGCCACAATGGAGCTCTGTATCGCTCTGTGCTGTCCTCTTTCATCTCATTGATTGCTTGCAAAATACCTTTGCGCCTATCGTGTATCACACACATCCTGCACATCCTGGACCACCATGTTCTTCAACCTCTCAAGGAACCAGTACCAACTGTCACCGTTCTCCCCCTCCGCAAATACAGGCCAAAGGAAGCAACTGATTGTTACTATCAGCTGTCACAACTGTCAGGATTGTTCCTTTGTATTTGCCTCTGAGAAAAGTGCCATCTATGCAAATGACCGATTGACACACTTTGAAAGCCTCAATGCTGGCACCCAATGCCAAGAATGACCACTGAAGCACAAGCTTGCCTGGTTTCTCCACACAAGGATAGTCCTTGATATAATAGTAGCTTCCAGGATTCATCTAAACTATTGTGTGTAGAAAGCTAGGAAAATTGTGGTAGGATGCTTCATAAGTACCCCACCTATGCTCCAATACCTTCTTTTCTTGGTATGCCTTGCCGTAACCGATGGTGTACCCAAATTTTTCCTCAATTGCACCGATAATTGCCTTCGGTGCATAATCAGGGCATTTCACTATGTGAGGGTACATGTGGCTTGCAACAAAATCGGCTGAAATGTTTCGGTGCCTTGCATAAATACGATCAAGGGTACAAGTGTGACCCTTCACTTCTTTCACCTATAAGTAATTATACCACTTCCCCATATATGCATACACTCGAAAATAACAATCATCCTTCTTGCAATGCACATCATATATCCTCGGAGAGCTCTTGACTACCCTGAACTCCCTATGTAGAGTCAGGTGGACCACTACTTCACTACATCCTTCAGATGTGCAGTACTGGGGTACATAGCACTTTCACAAACCTCATTCTCCATGTACTCCCATGGCACATTCTCACCACTATTAACAGTAATCTGGGAGAAATCGTAGTTCTGCCAATGTAAGGGCACATCATTGAAGCGTCCCCTCATCCGAGATGACTAAATGTGACACAAATACCAGTCCCAGGAGGCTGGTAACACATTTATTACAACAGGTGGTTCATTCCCTTACATCACGGCGGTGTAGTGGGCACGGGAGCGCCACTGCCACAAGGAACAACACAAGAGCTAGTGACCAAACTATGATAGCGAAGGCTTCTAAAGCCTCATCAGAGTACCACGTCATGGAAGCTTCCTGTGGAGACCCTGAATCCACAGGCACGAGTTGGGTGTAGGACAGCGACCTACTCGACGTCTTCGGGAACGAAGTCGGGATCCTCCTCCGAAAAACAGTTAATTAAGCAAGGGTGAGTACACATGTACCCAACAAGTTCAACCCCACCCACGGAAAGGCTTAAAAGCAGATCATGCACAAGATATAAGGATGAGGTTAAGGTTTATTTGCAAACACATTTACTCATGCAGGGGTTCATTTTCGATAAGGTTTTCGCAAACAATTTTTATAACCCAAGTAACTCAGTTCTTTGGAGAAAACCAATTAGGAACTACCGGACTCCCCGTCCATAGTAGCCTAGGCACACAACCTCACTCTTTCCCAAAAAAACAACTCACGCCATGAAAACATCCCAACCCAAACACTAGTTTTGTGACCACACCATGACTCGTCCAATAACGTGGACACGGCTATTCGAATAGGTTTTACACTCTGCAGAGGTTGTACATCTTTACCCACAAGTAGGGTATCACCACACGAACACCTTAGTGTCGGCGCGGATCCTATCAAAGCCATTACCCACCTTAGCTAACCCTATGAGCCACCGCGGAAGCAACCAAGGGGTTATCTCACATAACCAGGGCGTACCTCACACAGATCGTACCCCTACTCCTTGTTCTTCCGCTGCTCACCCGCACACTAGATGGCAAGTAGATTAATTAGTGGGATTTATGCTAAGCCGTTGCCACATACAACGGTCAAGTGGTTGTACGATAATTGGGCCAGGTGAGATGTCACGCAACCCGGTCCTTAACGACAAGATGGACATCTCCAAACATGCTCAACCACAAAGGTACGAGCTCACCCATACTCTTGACACACACGTCCATCCCGTCTACCCAGTTCTTTACTCATTTTCCATAATATCCCATTCCCATTTTTAAAGCACTCACACATTTTTAAAGCAATAATTTAGGCCAAACAAAGGTCAACCATAGCAATCAATGGTGGCTATCCTACCAGTTTTTTGCAGTAAAACAATATGCAATTTATAAAACGGGTATAGGGTTGCATTCATAAAACCAGGACCAAAGCATGCATCAAAGGATGAGATTGAACTTGCAGTCTTCGAAGTCCTAGGGGAGTTCCGGCTTGGGGTTCGGGATCTCGGGCTCGTGGTCACAGTACTCGGCTCCAAGCTCCAGCTCGTGGTACCCTCTTTCTGAGGACCAGGAGCGTCCCAGTGGTCGATGGATGACCGCTCCTCAGTGATGAGTGATTGACAACGGGTGTTGGACTGACTCCTGGCTTAGTGCGCAGGTGTAGGCTGCGGCCTAGTTCGGGTTGTTGCAGGTGAAGAACGGGCGCAAAAGGTCTTCAACCTTGAGGGGCCTCCGGGAGATGGAGAGACAAGTAGGCTCGGTTCGAGGGACCCGGTGGACAGCGGGACTGGGTGCGGGCCACATGGTGGCGACACAAGCAAGACGAAGTCATGGACGGACGAGCGGTGCACGGTGGCGGTCGAGTCAAGTGGTTTGGCGGGAGGCCGGATCGAGCACGCGGGGTTTGGTGGTGTTGACGGATAAAAGACGTATCCCTCTACGATCCGCAAGCGTACGAACCCCACACCTTTCTCACCACGGGATTCCCAAGGTTCTTGTCAATCCGCGGAGCAAGGGGATTACTAGCGCTTAACCAAGTACTAATCTAGTTGAATGGAAAACCTTTGAAAGAGAGTATTAATCTAAAATTAAAGACAATCTAACCTAAGTTAATCTAAGTTAAGTTGATCAAACAAATCTAGGTTTAAACTAGATGATGAAGGGGTGAACACAAGAGAGTGAGCAAGAAAGATAAGCGTTCCCTCCCTAGGATCTAGGATAACATGGTATGCATCTACTACACGAAAGCGGTAAACCAATCTACCGGGGGTTGTGACCACGGTTTCGCCCTTTCCCTCCTCTCGTACATCGTCACTACGCGAAGGTATTCGTGACTAGACCTATGATGGACACGGTATGTTGATGGAATCTATGGGAGTAGCGGATATCATACGCCCGAAAAACACGGTAGCTAACCTTAATCATCAAAGCATCATCAACATAAAAACAATAGATTGAAACCACAAACCGAGTAGCGATCACATAGCATACATCCATCTAATCCTAGGGATGAACGGAGACATTACCCCATCATCTTACACGGATTGAAGCACATAGGGGTGATGGAGACTCCGGAGAATGTCGTCGATGAAGATGGCAGCGATGGAGCTTGGGAACACCCCTAAGCCAACGGCTTGGAGTCCTCCTCTTGCTTCCTTCTCTCCGCCGGTGTTGATCCTTGCGACGAGCTCATCTAACTCTCTCCCTCATCTTGCGGCGGCGGTTTTCTCCGGTGATTGGCGTCGGTAGGATGATTTGTTCGATGGGGTCACCATCTTGGTGTGCCTAGGGGGTTGTATTTATGTCCTTGGGATGCCTTTGGGCGTGCTCCACATTGCTTTGCACGAGATCCTCCTTGGGAGAGAAGCAAACTTGGTTTCCATAAAATCAGCCAGATTTCCTGATTCGCAGTCCTTCCTTGCCAGCGCCATATCTCCCACGTCCGGACTCCAAATAATGCAAATTCGGTGTCCAGGTTGTGTGGCACGAAATTATCTTCAACTTTGGTATTCATTTCTTTCCATAAACACGAAGATAAGATCTCCAAATCGGCCTTGGAAGATAATCTGTTCTGATTTCGGACTGACTGCGCAGCAGGGATTTCGGGGGCCATATCTCCTAGCTCCCTTATCCAAATTGGGCCTTCCACATGTCCAAATCGAAGGTATCGTCAAGGCCCACAACTTTGGTAGTCAAACTTTTGTCATTAAAGACCGTTTAAGTCTCCGAATCCGTACCGAAAGATCATGTTGTCCTGAGTCTGCGAGAATATCTCTCGGGCTGAGTTGATCTCGTTGGTAAACATCCAAGTCCCCGGAGTTTTGCGTGTTGATGCTTTGGTCCTTGGGTTGTTTGGAGTCTTGTTCACTTCGTGTCTTGACTTGTGACGGGCTTCATGATCTTCTCTTGAAGTGCTTGATGAACTTATCCCGAAAGTCTCCTCTTTAACGTTAATTTCCTGCGTAAACAACAAACTCCAAAATCGACATGCAAGTGTGAACATGTTATATCATTAGTATGCCTAGTGGCGGGTTAGTTGCAAATCATAATCGAAACCAATGTATAACAAGTACTCTAGGTTGACGGAAATTCACCGTCAACATCTCCCCCATGCTTAAACCTTGCTCGTCCTCGAGTAAGTGGTCCTCGCTTAAAAGGGAAATCATCGTTGCCTTCCAATGTTATCCCCGCACTTAGTCATTCATGACGAGACAAATTGCTCTCTCTTAAGAATTTATTTTTAAAGTTCAAGTTGTGTCCGGCTTCTTTTTCATTATGGAAGATAGACTAACAATAAAGAACAAGCCACATTTAACATAATGCTCTCAAACTTAAGTGAACTTCAAACCATTACCTTGTCACATGGAAGATTTTCAAAAAGATGCATATCCAACATAAGTGAAAATCTCTTGCAAGAGCTCATGGAACACTCATCTCATCAAGTCACTCAAGCATATACTAGATTATTTTCAACCTACTCTACTCATATGTGATAGTGGAAGGCTTATGTGGATCTTGGAAGGTTAAAAACAATCCTAGCAAAACACACATCCGAAATATTGTCAAATTAAGAGAGAGATCTATTGGAATTATCGAGACTCGTCAAAAAGGCCATGGAAAATAAATGTTGGAAAAGAGAGAAGGATGAAACACACACATTTAGATAAGTGGACATGTGCAAGTGGCAAATGGATGATCCCGAGGCACGAGTGAAGTCCTCGTTATCGGATTGCAAATGGTTGGAAGATTTGAGTATGGATGTGTCATCAAGGCACTTAAGAACTTATGAAGCAAAAAGAACCGAGGAGCATTTTTATTTTTTTCTTTATTTTCTTTCCTTCTCATTTTTCTCTCTTTCTTTTTTTCACTTTATTCTTCCTATTTTTCTTACTTTTCTTTTCTTCTTATCATATTTTTTTTCATTTTTAATTTTTTTCTTCTTTTTTTTCTTTTCTTTCTTTTTTTGCTCCTCAAAACTTTTTGCAACATAATACTTACATAGCATTTGTGTCAGAGAATGACTCCTCCCCCATGCTTGAACGATGCTCGTCCTCGAGAATAAAAGAGAGGGGAAATGACTGCTAAAGTAAGTATAAATTCCATAATCTTGCGGAATATTTGAATCTCTAGCGAGAATTTTACTCCATACTCAAATTGGGTTGTGGACAAGGAGGTGATCACAAAAAGATGTTTTTGGTTTAGGGTGGATGCCCAGCGAAGTTTGTGAAATTTTCGATGTGAAAACCCACAATGCATGGACAAAAAGGCTAGCATAAAAAAGTTACACAAAGGAATGACCAGCTTCTTAGTCTCGAACCATAGAAATCAATCCTAATCCAACTCATCAAAACATATGTTTGCAATCTACGGGTTTTGTTATCATAAAACATATATGTATATGGCTTTGGTAGGTAGAACTTTGCAAGAGCATCACAAATATGTAGATAGCATAAAAGTTAAGTTTTCATAAAAACAACAAGTTATCCGGCTATCCATAAACTTAAATCAAAGAGCAAAGATATGTATGTGGGTCTAGAGCATAGTCATTTCACCTCCACAAATAAAAGAGCCGGTATTTAAATTAATTTCAGATCATATTATATAGAGCAATTATCCAAGACATGTATAACTTCATGTAGGTAAAACAAAGCGGCAACTTTCATCATCTTTCCGTAAGCATAGGCAATGTAGAACATCGAGGTGAACACATGGTCATGCTTATCTATTGAAAGTAACAAGAAACATAGGTTGTCCTCCTAGTAGCCATGTTATTGTTTGAAGAGAAAAACAAAAGGTTGCACCTAGTTGATGTTGAAGGCATACTTACAAGCATTTGTGTTTGGAAAAGAGAAGGTCCATGGAGATGTTACCATCCTTTGTAATTCTTCGTTGCCTTCTTCCGACATCTCCATGTATCGATGTGGCTTTTGCTTTTGTCTTGATTTATTAATGCTCCTAAACTTCTGAATTTGATCTTGTATGCTTAATGGAGTCATTGGTCACCCTTCTCTTCAATGTTGTCATCACCATCTCCTCTTTCTTGTTCTCATCATCTCCTTGCTGTCTCTTTTTCATGGATTTCCCCCTCTGTACAGAACAGAAAATATATCGAAATATAGCTCTATTGAAAAGTTTATGAAATTACCTTTCCAACATGTGGTCATTCATCGAAAACGGAGTTCAAACAAGGGAGCTATGTCCGTTTTACTTCAGCGCTGCGTGCTGTCCAAAACTGATTTCAGGACGTGTTGCACTCGGTGATTCGGGCATAACCGCTTGTAGGAACCTCCGATTGTCTTGATTCTTGATTTGTTGGAATCGTAACTTCATGAGGCTTCTAAATATCCAAAAATTCAGTGTTTTCCCTTCGAGACCATGCAGAATTTTGATGAGATCGATAGCTTTACGCGCATTGATCCGGTGATGTTAACTTCCGTGTTGAAGATTCGGGTCTCCCCCATGCTTAGCATTTTGCTAGTCATGGAAGAAGAAGACAAAGCAATTCTTAGCCATCCTTCAATTTCCTTGTAGTGAGAGTCTTTATCTTGCACCGTAAGACGTTTTAAACGCACATTCTACCCCCAAGGTGACGGTTGGGAGTAGATAGAATTGCCAACAATCCAACAATGTCTCCTAAGATTCTTAACTTGTGGCATAATTAGTTTAATGAGGAATAAAAACCTAATGAGTGTACGTGGTGCAAGGTGTGCATGCACATGATAGGAAAGCATATAAACAAAGACAATGTTTTCACCTAGTTCTAAACACCATGTTTACAACTAGGTTGCCGAATTTCTCCATAGCCATAAAGGTTTATTTATCAAGGGTTAAAACACCATGTATATCCCTAAATCAATAACTCTTATAGCACAAGAAAAATTAAGCGCATTGCAAAGCTTATAAACTAACCAAAGCAACATGAAAACATATGAAAAGCCAGCTAGGTTTATCGAACTTAACAATGATGGTCCGCAATCATGTTTAAACACCACGTTTACACAAGATCACAAAAGGAAAATACTCATAATGCCTTATGAAGTATTAACATGGAAAATGAAGCATACATCATTAAGTATACAAAACAACCAAGCCAACTATGTGCAAAACATGTATACGCAAAGAAACATCATGTTGATAACAAAATGCAATGCATGCAAAAAAAATATGATCATGAACATGATGGTGGTTCTAAAAAGGAAAACTGAACTTAGGTTAATAACCACAAGTTGATCATCATAAGATGGTGTCATTCTTTATTTTCTCTAAGAAAGTAGTAAAAATATAAAGAAACGGGTTGCCTCCCGAAAAGCGCTTCATTTAAAGTCATAGAGCTCGACTTTCTCACACACCTTCTTTTCGTTGCATAGCCATGGCTCTTCATGCAAGAAAAAAGGTACCAATGCACCTTTAATTTACTTCCCATGTTGTGCTTGATCACTTATAGAAGACTTGCCCAAAGCATCCTTTTGTTTCATCGTTATCTCCTTCTTTATCATCCTTCGGTGCTGCCTTCACTCCATGAAATTTTTTTCTAATGTCCAGAACAGAGAGTATACTCAAGCTCTACTCCATTGCACAGTGCACAAAATTTTCTTTTCCAGCGAGTCTTTATATGCTCAAATCGGACTCCGGACAAGAGAGTTACGTCCGTTTTACTTCGGCGATGAAATCTGTCCTGAAATTTCAGAACGCGCAACGCTCAATGTTTCCTCCATAACTCCTTGCACGGGTCTTCAAACTTGTTGGTTCTTGATGCGTTGGAATGGTAATTTGATGGAGCTTCTGAATATCTCATTTTCTTCATTTGTACACCTCTGAACAAGCTCTCAAATTGATGAATACAGCAGCATCCATCGCGGGATTCGGAGAGGTTGATGATTTATCTTGCAACTCTTTTAGGCATGACTTCCTTTTTTTCATTATTCAAGCCTTGTCTACATGGTTAGTGAAAATTGGGCCTTTCCCGACATATGATTCTTTAAGGTCATTAGCTTGACCAAGCGCAAAGCATGATCGAGATTTACAAAACTTATTGTAAACATACGCGTCCATAATTAACACCACATATGAATTGTAGCAACAAGTCAAGGTGTAAATAAAAGAAGCATATGTTTCATGCATAGCGCTTAGCTTATCATTAGGCAAAGGTTGTTTAGGTGTGAGATTAATTGGATCAAAAATAAATGTTTCCTCTTTTTCATTCTCAAGAAAATCTAGCCTATCAACATGATCACTATTGGAACAAGGCATAGACATTAAATTATCATTCATACTATTGGTCGAGCATGAGTATTTGAATTTATCGACATCAATACCAATAATATCTTGAGATTTCAGCACGTACCTTGGCCTTAGAGATTTTTCAACAAGAGCGATATTTGGTTCATCAAGCGGTGTTGAAGGCGAATCGATCTCAACAAGTGCGGTTGCCTCTTCATCACCATCTTGCAATTTCTTCAACTCATCATGTGGAACATGTAATCCTTCAACTATGTACGCATTCATCTCTTCTTTGAAGTCTTCTTTATCAACCGGATCTTCATCTTCAAAGACTTGTATGTTGCTTTCTTTATCTTCCATGTACCACATGTCGTCAAGATCGCTCATTATTGATTCACTCTTTCCTTCATCCTTGAGTACTTCCATGTCTTGATTTGCTAGTGTGTAGGCTTCAATAGCACACAAGCTATCATCTAGCTTGAGTCCTATCTCCTCCCATTTATCCTTTGAGTCACTAGGCTCATCACGGTTGTACTCTTCTCTTCCTTCATCATAAATCTTTGAGTTGTCAAACCGGTCGATCCATCCTTCATCTCCTTCTTCTCTTTCTTCTTCAAACATCTTTTGGATCGACTCTTCACTCATCTCTTGATCAAATATATCTTCAACTAGTTTGGCAATGTGTCGACGTTTCTCCTTCCTTCGGTAGTTAATTAGTGGGGCAAAATCAACTTGAACCCAATCGGATTGAATGAACTCCGCCAATGGTCTAGCATTCCACATACTTCGGCCTACATTCATGTTAGTTTCAACATTTTTAACATCCGAAATGACTTCTCTTACCTTGGGAAGTGGATCTTCACTTTCTTGTATGGTCGGTTCATCTTCCTTGACCTCCGGTTCATCTTTTTCAGAAATTTCAGCAAGCACCTTGGGCTTGCTTTTGTCATTTTGCTCCTCTCGACAACATCTTTGCCAATCTCGTAGTGTTCTTTGTCCATTGCTTATCCTTTGTAAGATTTGTGCGGCTTCACTAATTGTTTTATCCATTATATCACCACCTGCACACATGCTTACAAAACGAGACGAGTTAGGGGTTAGTGAAAAATAAAAGGTATGCAACATCAAGTCACCGGAAAATCCCAAGTTCGGGCCTCGCTCAAGTAGTTCATTAAAACGGTCCCATGCTTCATCAATTCCTTCATCCTCTCCTTGCTTGAAATTGAGCACTTGCCTCCTTAAGTCTTGGACCTTGCTTATGGGAAAGAACTTCAAAAGAAACTTCTTCACTAGCTCATCCCAATTTCCTTTTGCTTCAACGAACGCAAGTGTGTACCATCTTCGCGCTTCATCTTCGAGAGAGAATGGAAAAAGATTCCACTTGAACCAAGCAGCCGGAACTCCTTTTTGTTGCACCGTGTTGCATAACATCGTGAATTCCTTAATGTGTCTATATGGGTTGTCATCCTCCAATCCTCTAAATGGTTTTGTCGCCACTAACTTGATGATTCCAAGCTTCACTTCATAGTGGGTTGTAGCAAACGTCAAATCTGATTTTTGCATCTCAATGTCTTCCATTGACGGTATTGCTAGCTCCCTTAGCGACATCTCTTCGTCTTCCAATGGTGAGGTGAACAAATCCATCTAGGCACAAGAAAAGTAGAAAGAAAAACAAAAAAGATTTTTTTTTCTTTTTTAGAAAATAAGTGTTAGGTGTTAGTAATCAACAAAATTAATACTAGATTAAACGTAGCAAACGGCTTGCTCCCCGGCAACGGCGCCAGAAAAAGGGGCTTGTTGACGGATAAAAGACGTATCCCTCTACGATCCGCAAGCGTACGGACCCCACACCTTTCTCACCACGGGATTCCCAAGGTTCTTGTCAATCCGCGGAGCAAGGGGATTACTAGCGCTTAACCAAGTACTAATCTAGTTGAATGGAAAACCTTTGAAAGAGAGTATTAATCTAAAATTAAAGACAATCTAACCTAAGTTAATCTAAGTTAAGTTGATCAAACAAATCGAGGGTTAAACTAGATGATAAAGGGGTGAACGTAAGAGAGTGAGCAAGAAAGATAAGCGTTCCCTCCCTAGGATCTAGGATAACATGGTATGCATCTACTACACGAAAGCGGTAAACCAATCTACCGGGGGTTGTGACCACGGTTTCGCCCTTTCACTCCTCTCGTACTGTCACTACGCGAAGGTATTCGTGACTAGACCTATGATGGACACGGTATGTTGATGGAATCTATGGGAGTAGCGGATATCATACGCCCGAAAAACACGGTAGCTAACCTTAATCATCAAAGCATCATCAACATGAAAACAATAGATTGAAACCACAAACCGAGTAGCGATCACATAGCATACATCCATCTAATCCTAGGGATGAACGGAGACATTACCCCATCATCTTACACGGATTGAAGCACATAGGGGTGATGGAGACTCCGGAGAACGTCGTCGATGAAGATGGCAGCGATGGAGCTTGGGAACACCCCTAAGCCAACGGCTTGGAGTCCTCCTCTTGCTTCCTTCTCTCCGCCGGCGTTGATCCTTGCGACGAGCTCATCTAACTCTCTCCCTCATCTTGCGGCGGCGGTTTTCTGGTGATTGGTGTCGGTAGGATGATTTGTTCGATGGGGTTACCATCTTGGGGTGCCTAGGGGGTTGTATTTATGTCCTTGGGATGCCTTTGGGCGTGCTCCACATTGCTTTGCACGAGATCCTTCTTGGGAGAGAAGCAAACTTGGTTTCCATAAAATCAGCCAGATTTCCTAATTCGTAGTCCTTCCTTGCCAGCGCCATATCTCCCACGTCCGGACTCCAAATAATGCAAATTCGGTGTCCAGGTTGTGTGGCACGAAATTATCTTCAACTTTGGTATTCATTTCTTTCCATAAAAACGAAGATAAGATCTCCAAATCGGCCTTGGAAGATAATCTGTTCTGATTTCGGACTGACTGCGCAGCAGGGATTTCGGGGGCCATATCTCCTAGCTCCCTTATCCAAATTGGGCCTTCCACATGTCCAAATCGAAGGTATCGTCAAGGCCCACAACTTTGGTAGTCAAACTTTTGTCATTAAAGACCGTTTAAGTCTCCAAATCTGTACCGAAAGATCGTGTTGTCTGAGTGCGAGAATATCTCTCGGGCTGAGTTGATCTCGTTGGTAAACATCCAAATCCCCGGAGTTTTGCGTGTTGATGCTTCAGTCCTTGGGTTGTTTGGAGTCTTGTTCACTTCGTGTCTTGACTTGTGACGGGCTTCATGATCTTCTCTTGAAGTGCTTGATGAACTTATCCCGAAAGTCTCCTCTTTAACGTTAATTTCTCGCGTAAACAACAAACTCCAAAATCGACATGCAAGTGTGAACATGTTATATCATTAGTATGCCTAGTGGCGGGTTAGTTGCAAACCATAATCGAAACCAATGTATAACAAGTACTCTAGGTTGACGGAAATTCACCGTCAACAGGTGGTTTGCCCACAAAACCATCGGCGGAAGGTTTCTTGGTTTGGGCCTCAAAACCAAGTCCGAGGGCCCAACACGATGGAGACGGGATCTGGGCGTGTCGGGAAGCTTCGAGGCGGAGGTCACGCGGCGGGATCGCATGGATTGCGTCGGGAGGACGCGGGGTGCGGCAAAGGCGTGGCCGTCTGATGGCAAGACCCACAAACATTACCTAAATGCCCCTGCGTGGGTTGTATCGCCAGTAGTTAAGTTAGGGGTAGTCGAGTCATTTACCACTCCGGCGGGACCCGATATATAAGCCATAAGGGTGTGTGAGTGGCTCTCCCTCTCCGTGACTTAGGGTTTCATTTCCTCCCTCCCATTTCTCATTTTTGTAGCTATTTTTCTTCCATTTTCTCTAGGCTAGCATGAGAGCTTCATGAGAGATTTGTTGAGAGGGATGGATGCTAGGGCGGCATGCTAGACCTTGTGAATCTTTCCTGGTTTTGTATAGAAGATTCGGAGTTGTGTTTTTCGTGGTCTTTTGTGCTTGTTTTCGTGCCTTTGTTCTCGGTGTGATTCCGCGGATTTGAGTGGGTTTCTCCCCGGATTTCTTTGAGGGATACATGGATAGATGTCTCGTACATCTTTGTGATTGGTCTTGTGCCCTCAAACGCCGGGAAACTACTTGGATTCGAAGTTTTTCGTTTGGTGCTCAAGTTTTTGGTGGTGCTCAAAGGATTCGAGATCCCCAGTGATTTAGGGAGTTAGGAGGCAAGATTTTTGGGCTATAGCATCCTTGTGTGACGCTTTTCAAGTCCCCAAACCCTTGTCTCCATAGCTTGAACCGTTTGGGAAATCCGATGATGATTTGGGGGAGTTGACTTTCGGGGTCGGGCGTTTTACGCTCCGTCCGCACTCGGCGGACGATCCGCGGGTGCTGGCGGACGGTCCGTGTGGCTAGGGTTCGTCGCGTGTTCGTCGTGTTCTTGCGCGTCCTTGCTTTTGATCCGGTTTGGCTTTTGGTTTTTGTTGCAGGTGGTTTGCGGACGGTCCGAGCTTGAGTAGCGGACGGTCCGTGACCCGCGCGGACGGTCCGCCCGGCCTCGGCGGACGGTCCATTTTTCTCGGGACGCTTCTGGTGGTTCTGTGTGCTTTAACGGACAGTCCGTGGCGCAGAGCCGGACGGTCCGCGGTGTTGGCACGGACGGTCCGCGAGAGCGAGCCGGGACGGTCCGCGAGGCTGCGCGGACGGTCCGCCCCTCCTGGCCGGACGGTCCGCCAGAGCCTGTGTGCTTTGCTTCTTGGTTCGATTCCTCCCTCCCTTTCTAGTGCTTCCGCGTGTGCTTCTAGGAATCGTTCCTAAGGCTAGAGGTTGACCCATAACCTCGTGGTCTTGGTGATTGGTGTGTGACTCGATCCATCGCTTGTGTGTGACCGGGGTTTGACTAGGGTATAGGCCGGGTTCTTTGGAAAGAATTTTTACCGGCTCCTATTCACTCCCCCCCTCTCTAGTCGCCATCTGATCCTTCAATTGGTATCAAAGCTTGGTGCCGGATTCTTTGCGACTTTGACAAGTCCCAAATCCTAAGATGGCGTACGTTGAGCGGGGCGGTCCGCCGCACTTCGATGGTAAGGGTTACCACAAGTGGGCGGCTCGTATGATGATCTTTCTTCGTGGGAAGCTGTTGGATTTCATTGTGCTTGACAAGACCTATGCTATTCCGGTCAACATCCATACTCTTATGGTGACCGATGCCGGTTCTAAGGCCAAGTATGAGGCTAATGCAAAAGCCGTTGATCACTTGGTCGGAGCTTGTGTGATCCGAGTTTGAGCGTGTTCGCCATTTGAATCTTGCTTGGCAAATTTGGGAGAAGTTGTTGGTTGCTCACGGTGGTGATAACCATGTGAAGGCTCGCCTCTTTGTCTCTTACCGGATGCAATATGAGAATTTCACTCCACTTCCCGGTGAGGACATTGATGCGATGTTTCAGAGGTTCACCGCCATCGTGAACAACATGAAAGCTAATGTTGAGGATTTTCCTTACACCAAGCATGATCAGGCTTTGACGCTCTTGCATGTCTTGGACCCAAATGTTTGGGGTGCTAAGGTTGAGGCCATCAAGGAGTCTGGACATTATTTGACTATTGAGTTGGATGACCTCTTTTCTAAGCTCAAGTCGGTGAGGTTGACGGGAAGTTGCAATCCAAGCATGAGGGCTCGGCCGAGCATAGTCTTACTCTTGTGGGCGGATCAAAGGGCAAATCTAATCCTTCCTGTCGACGCTTTTCCTTGTCTTCTCTTATGTCCATTCCGGATGAGGAGTTTGATGTCGTTGGGCGAGGAGGAGGCGGCCTTGCTCTCAAGGAGGTTTGATCGACTACACGAGAGTCGGAGGAATGCAAGGCGGAGCTCAGGGACGTGCTACAAGTGTGGCAAGCGAGGCCACTTCATCGCCGAGTGCCGGAAGTGGAGGAGAACAAGTACAAGGTGAACGAGTACAAGGCGCACCCGAGGCGTGAAGACAAGTACTCCTCCAAGGGCAAGCACATCAACAAGTCCAAGAGCAAGGACAAGGACAAGCGGCGACCGAGCAATAGCGGCTACAAGAAGAACAAGGCAAGAGCGATGGTGGCCGGTGCGAGCGACGTCGACTCAAGCTCAAGCGAGGAGCGATCAAGCTCAAGCGGCGAAGATGAAGACGCCGGGAGGCGCAATGGCAAGAAGAGTGCAAGCGGAACCTCGGCGGGGGCCGAGCCGTGTGGCGCTTGAGGGTTTTTGTGGCATGGCCCACAGCTCAAGCAGCAAGAAGAGCGAGAAGGAAGACAGCGACTCCGACTCAGAGGATGAGGTAAACCGTGACCCCAACTCTTTGCTTGCTGAGATCGCTAGGTTGAATGGCTTGATTGACAACCGTGATAGTGTGCTTAGAGATGCCAAAAAGATGAGGAAAGATCTTAGGGCTCGACTTGAGAATGCTAGTGAGAAAGTAGGAGAGTTAGAGTCCAAATTGCTTGAATTGAAACTTGAGAATGACTCTTTGAAACTTGCTCCTACCACTCCTGATGATGTTGAATGCCTTGAGTGTGATGCATGGTTGAATGAGATCAAGCTGCTTAATGAGAAGAATGCTTCTACTTTGGCTCAACTAGATGCGCTTAGGACTGAATATGATGAGCTTAAGGCTAGACCTACTTTGCTTGGTGCTTGCAAATCATGTCCTACTATGCATGCTAAGCTTGTTGATGCTCGTTCTACTATTAGTTCTTTGGAAGCATATTTGAAATCTCCTGTTGCAAATGCATGCACTAGCTGTGATGAAGTTACTCTGCGGAATCTTGAACTTGCTTCCCGTTTGGATGTCATTTATGAGGAGAATGACTATTTGAGGAAGGTGTTGGGTTGGTTGTCTGGGCAGGAACCTCAATTGAAAATCATGATTGAGGAGTTCAAGAGAGCTGATGGTCGTGGTCTGGGTTTTGAGAAGTTGGGTGAGAAAGTGGGAGAGAACAGTGGGGAGAGTGTGTATGAGAAGTGTGTTGAGTCTAACCCCAAGTTTGAGGTGATCGGAGACATCCAAGTCCCACTTCCAAAAGCACCCAAGAACTCTTTCACACCAAAGCCCAACCACCTTTGCAACAAGCTTGACACAACCCAAGATCCACCCAAATTCCCACCTAAGACAAATGATCTCAAGAAACACCGTGAAGTTTGTGGGTGAGAAGGGTGTGAAGCCGAGTGAGAAGCCGAGCCAAAACCAAAACCCATCCCCTTCGGTGTGAGTATTGTGGCAAGGAGAGGCACATTGCAGAGTTTTGCTACAAGAGGAAGAGGGATGAGAGGCTTGCTAGGGAGCAAGCAAACCGGGACGGTATCGCCGGTCTCATGGTATTCCCGAGCCTAGAGTGCCACTTCTACGGGGTGTGGGAAGTGTGAGGAGTGTTGGCGGGGTTCCCACGGAGAGGTGGTGGTGAGAGGTTTGCTAGGAGAGATGATGGTGTGCGTCTTTGGTGAGAGGTTTGGTCGGGCTCGTGGTGGTTTTGTTTGGACGTCCTCCTACTCGTCCTCGGTACGGGTTCGGGGGAGATGATCGCGGCTTTGGGTTCCGGAGGAACTATGGACCACGTTTTCCCCCTCGTGGTGCTCGTACTCCTCCCATGGGACATGGGAAGTTTGGTGGCAAGGGAATGATGTTTGCTAACCCCTCTTTTGAGCGAGATGGCTCGACACCTTTGGTTTAACTTTCTTTGTGCTAACCCCAGTGTCGAGTCGTTAGCTCATTCTCGTTCTTGTTTCGACGACGGGCGGGAGGCTTGGAGAACATTTGGTTGATCGACTCCGGATGTTCTCGACACATGACCGGAGATAAGAAGTGGTTCTCCAGCCTCACCCCAGTGAAGGAAAAGATGCACATCACATTTGGGGACAATGGACGAGGAAGGGTGCTTTCGGAGGGTGTTGTGCATGTGAGTGACAAGGTAACGTTGAAGAGAGTGGCTCTTGTGAAGTCTTTGGGTTTCAATTTGCTTTCGGTTTCTCAGTTGCTTGATGAGGGTTTTGAGTTGTGTTTCAAGTCTGACGAGTCTCGTTTGCTGGATTCTCGAGGTGATCTTGTCTGTATGACCATCCCCGAGGGTCAGATTTTCGGGGCGATTTCTCTCGTTCTTTGGGTCTCGCTCGCCTTGTTTGATGGCCGGTCCTTCTTCGATTTGTGGAAACGGCATAGGCGGTTGGGACACTTGAGCTTTGATTTGGTTTCCCGCTTGAGTGGTCTTGACCTTGTCCGAGGATTGCCGAGGTTGAAGCTTGAGAAGGATTTGGTTTGTGCTCCGTGTAGGCATGGCAAGATGGTAGCCACTCCCCATCCACCCCCGACCGATGTCATGACCGAGCGTCCGACGGAGCCGTTGCACATGGACCTTGTTGGGCCGGCTCGAGTTCGCTCGGTGGGTGGGAAGTGGTATGTCCTTGTTGTGGTGGACGATTACTCTCGCTATGCCTGGGTGTTTTTCTTGGAGGACAAGAGTGAGACATTTGGCTTTGTTCGAGATCTGATCGTGAGGTTGAAAAACGAGAGGCATGGGAATGCTATTCGAGCTATCCGCAGTGATAATGGCTCTGAGTTCAAGAACTCTCGTTTTGATGCCTTTTGTCGTGATCTAGGTCTTGAACATCAGTATTCGACCCCTTATGTACCCCCTCAAAATGGAGTCGTGGAAAGGAAAAATCGGACTCTGTGTGAGATGGCTAGGACGATGCTCGATGAGCACAGGACTCCTAGGAGGTATTGGGCTGAGGCGGTCAATACGGCTTGTCATGTTTCCAACAGGATTTTATTGCGAGCTTTCAAGAAGAAGACCTGTTATGAGCTTATGCATGGTCGGGCACCCAAGGTGAGTCATTTCCGAGTCTTTGGCTGCAAGTGCTTCATTCTGAAGAAGGGAAAACTCGACAAGTTTGAGGCTAGGTCTAGTGATGGTATTTTCTTTGGATATGCTAACCACTCTAGAGCCTATAGGGTGCTTAACCTTGAGACTAACAAAATCATGGAGACTTGCGAGGTAACCTTCGACGAGACAATGCCATGTACCTCTCTTGGCTTTGAATGTGCAGGTGAAGAGGAGATGGCCGAGGACCTCTTTGAAGAGGAGAAGGATGAAGCTGGAAATGATGATGGAGAGAACCATGCGCCTGAAGCTGAGTGTGTACCCACTACTTCCCCTACGACCACTACGGAGCGTCGACCGTCTACTTCATGGACAACGATGGTGCAACAAGAAGATCAGGCGAGAGAAGCTGAAGTTGAGCGGGAGGTAGTCTCGAGGCGTGAGGCTCCCCGGCGGATTCAGGAAGTGCATCCCCTGTCGTAGATCATTGGGAACATCGATGAACGAACTACACTGTCAAGGTCTAGGAATTCCTCTCATTTTGCTCATGCTGCTTCTGTTGCCACCTTTGAGCCCAAGGACATTGGACATGCTTTATCTGATGCTAATTGGGTCAATTCTATGCATGAGAAGTTGGAAAACTTTGAGAGGAACCAGGTGTGGGAGTTAGTTGAACCAGCTCCAAATTGCCATCCATAGGAACCAAGTGGGTTTGGAAGAACAAAGAGGGAGAGAATGGGATGGTTGTGAGGAACAAGTCTAGACTTGTTGCTCAGGGCTTTAGTCAGAAGGAGGGGATCGACTATGAGGAGACCTTTGCTCCTGTGGCCCGTCTTGAGGAAGTCGGATCCTTCTAGCTTTTGCCGTGGCTAAAGGGTTCAAGTTGTTTCAGATGGACGTGAAGAGTGCTTTTCTGAATGGGGTCATAGAGGAGGAGGTGTATGTGAAGCAGCCACCTGGGTTTGAGAGCGAGTTGTACCCACACAGGGTGTACAGGTTGAAAAGGGCTCTCGTATGGGTTGAAACGGGCGCCCGTGCTTGGTATGGGAGATTGAGAGGTTTTATGTTGAGCGAGAGGGTTTGTGATGGGTACCGTGGATAGGACCTTGTTTCTCCTCATGCATGGAAATGACTTGTTGATTGTTCGGATATACGTGGATGATATTGTCTTTGGTGGCTCGTCACATAACCTTGTTGCCAAGTTTGCGGATGAGATGAGCGGGGAGTTCGAGATGAGCATGATGGGCGAGTTGCGGTATTTTACGGGGGCGAGATCAAGCAAGTGAAGGACGGTACATTCATGCACTAGACCAAGTACACGGAAGACATGCTGAGGATGTTGCAGATGCAAGATGTGAAGCCGATGTCGACTCCCATGGGGAGTACGGCCACTTTGGATGCGGACGAGGACGGAGAACCAGTGGACCAGCGGGAGTACAGGAGCATGATCGGCTCCCTCCTCTACTTGACGGCGACAAGGCCAGACATACAGTTCAGCGTGTGTCTGTGCGCTCGTTTTCAGGCTTCGCCGAGGACATCACATCGATAGGCCGTCAAGAGGATTTTCAGGTACCTACAGTCTGCCCTTGGTCTTGGCCTTTGGTATTCGTCTTCCTCGACTCTTTCTCTTCATGGTTTTTCCGATGCGGATTTTGCTGGTTGTCGAGTCGAGAGGAAGTCTACTTCTGGTACTTGCCAGTTTCTTTGTTCTTCGTTGGTTTCATGGTCTTCCCGCAAGCAGTCTAGTGTAGCTCGGTCTACCACGGAGGCGGAGTATGTTGCTTGCCGCGAGTTGTTGTTCCCGACTTGTTGTGGATTTCATACACTTTGAGAAACATTGGTGAGGAGTGCACCCAGATCCCACTTCTTTGTGATAGCACCAGTGCCATAAGCGTAGCCAAAAACCCAGTGCTTCACTCTAGAACCAAACACATAGAAGTGAGGTATCATTTCTTGAGGGACAATGTGGAAAAAGGAACCATTGTGTTGAGCCATGTCCCTACCCAAGATCAGCTTGCAGACATTTTCACAAAGCCTCTCGACCAAGCTACATTTGTGCGCTTGCGGGGGGAACTTGGGGTTTGTTGCCCTTTCTAGTTGGTTCTTGGGGGATTTCCTTTTTGTATCATATGTATCATACCATGTTTTTTTTGATGTATATACATGCTTTGCTTGATGTATAAACCATGGTAGGATAGCCATCTTGTCATATATCATGTTGCATTTGTCTCATATTGCATTTTAGGATGATGAGCTTCTTTCATATGCCATATTTGAGTTTCTTTGGCTATTTGTGAGATGTTGACCATATGTGTGGAGAAATGGTGATGTGAGGCTATGCTCTTGGAATATTTGAGATATATGTGTGGTGAGATAGCCCTTTTTGAAATAAATGCTAATCTTGACTAATTTTTGATGAAATATGCTCCACTCGTGTGTAGTTGTGTATCCATGTCACAGTTTGGTCTAAATGTGCTTTTCATGCTTAGATTGTGCTTGGATGCCTTGTTCTTGCATTTGGGCCAAAGGCCGGATATCATTGTGAATGTTTAGCCTATGTTGCATTCATGGGGGAGCTTAAGCTTCTTTTTGCCGCAAAGGCACTTCATGTACCATGAAATGATTTAATCTTGAAAAGAAGTGTATATTGCTTGAAAAATGCTCCATCCATCATGTCTATGCTTAAAATGTCTTATCTTTCACATATGGGTGCAAAACATGTTGCATGATGTTCACCAGTGGAGAAGTCTCCTCGAAGTGGACACATGGCTCATGAGCTTTGACATGACATGCTTTGCTTTATGGGTGTTTGCCATGATATTTTGCTAAGAATTTGATGTCCTTGTATGATCTTTGAATGGTATGCATGTTTCTGGCTCAAGTGTGACATGGATAGGCTTTTACATGTGAAGCGAGCCTTCTTTTGGTAAAACTGCTTAATTCTGAAAATTCTGCTTTGTCACATGCTTGTATTTTCATATATTACTTGTGGCAATGCTTTGACTATGCTATGATTCATATGTGTGATCTTTGTCTCATTTTTAGCCTTTGACACTAGATTTGGCCTATTTGAGAAGCTCCTGTAGATGTTTCTATGCTTTGTTTTGCATTTCTACATTTTCACCTTGATTCATACATTGTCAACAAGGGGGAGAAGAGGTGAGCTTAATGAAAATTCAGAAGAGGTGAGCTAAATCTTGGAAGTTTGCATCCACATGTTCAGGGGGAGCTTGCATTTGCTCAGGGGGAGCTTTCTTGCTGATTTCAGTGTGGAGTTTGTGCTTTGCTTGGCTTGTGACATTTCTTTGCCTTTCTTTGGTTTTGGTCATGAGTTGAGTTTCTTTGTTTTTCTTTCTTCTTCCTTTCTTTCTTTCTCTGAATTTCATTTCGCGTTGTGTGTTGTCAATGCACTCATCAAGGGGGAGATTGAGGACCAGGAGCGTCCCAGTGGTCGATGGATGACCGCTCCTCAGTGATGAGTGATTGACAACGGGTGTTGGACCGATTCTCGGCTTAGTGCGCATGTGTAGGCCGCGGCCTAGTTCGTGTTGTTGCGAGGTGAAGAACGGGCGCGAAAGGTCTTCGGCCTTGAGGGGCCTCGGGAGATGGAGAGACAAGTAGGCTCGGTTCGAGGGACCCGGTGGACGACGGGGCCGTGTGCGGGCCACATGGTGGCGACACAAGCAAGACGAAGTCATGGACAGACGAGCCGGTGCACGGTGGCGGTCGAGTCAAGTGGTTTGGCGGGAGGCCGGACCAAGCACGCGGGATTTGGTGGTTTGCCCACAAAACCATCGGCGGACGGTCTCTTGGTTTGGGCCTCAAAACCAAGTCTGAGGGCCCAACACGACGGAGACGGGATCCGGGCGTGTCGGGAAGCTTCGAGGCGGAGGACACGCGGCGGGATCGCATGGCTTGCGTCGGGAGGACGCGGGGTGCGGCAAAGGCGTGGCCGTCCGATGGCAAGACCCACAAACATTACCTAAATGCCCCCGTGTGGGTTGTATCGCCGGTAGTTAAGTTAGGGGTAGTCGAGTCATTTACCACTCACGGACGGGACCCGATATATAAGCCATAAGGGTGTGTGAGTGGCTCTCCCTCTCCGTGATTTAGGGTTTCATTTCCTCCCTCCCATTTCTCATTTTCGTAGCTATTTTTCTTCCATTTTCTCTAGGCTAGCATGAGAGCTTCATGAGAGATTTGTTGAGAGGGATGGATGCTAGGGCGGCATGCTAGACCTTCTGAATCTTTCCTGGTTTGTATAGAAGATTCGGAGTTGTGTTTTTCGTGGTCTTTTGTGCTTGTTTTCGTGCCTTTGTTCTCGATGTGATTCCGCGGATTGGAGTGGGTTTCTCCCGGGATTTCTTTGAGGGATACATGGATAGATGTCTCGTACATCTTTGTGATTGATCTTGTGCCCTCAAATGCCGGGAAACCACTTGGATTCGAAGTTTTTCGTTCGGTGCTCTAGTTTTTTGTGGTGCTCAAAGGATTCGCGATCCCCAGTGATTTAGGGAGTTAGTAGGCAAGATTTTTGGACTATAGCATCCTTGTGTGACGCTTTTCAAGTCCCCAAACCCTTGTCTCCATAGCTTCAACTGTTTGGGAAATCCGATGATGATTTGGGGGAGTTGACTTTCGGGGTCGGGCGTTTTACTGTCTGTCCGCACCGCGGACGGTTCGCGGGGTGCGGCGGACGGTCCGCGCGGCTAGGGTTCGTCGCGTGTTCGTCGTGTTCTTGCGCGTCCTTGCTTTCGATCCGGTTTGGCTTTTGGTTTTTGTTGCGGTGGTTTGCGGACGGTCCGAGCTTGAGTAGCGGACGGTCCGTGACCCGCGCGGACGATCCGCCGGCCTCGGCGGACGGTCCGTTTTTCTCGGGCCGCTTCGGTGGTTCCGTGTGCTTTAACGGACGGTCCACGGCGCGAGCCGGACGGTCCGCGGTGTTGGCACGGACGGTCCGCGAGGGCGGCCGGACGGTCCGCGAGGCTGCGCGGACGGTCCGCCCCTCCCGGCCGGACGGTCCGCCGCAGCTCGTGTGCTTTGCTTCTTGGTTCGATTCCTCCCTCCCTTTCTAGTGCTTCCGCGTGTGCTTCTAGGAATCGTTCCTAAGGCTAGAGGTTGACCCATAACCTCGTGGTCTTGGCGATTGGTGTGTGACTCGATCCATCGCTTGTGTGTGACCGGGGTTTGACTAGGGTATAGGCCGGGTTCTTTGGAAAGAATTTTTACCGGCTCCTATTCACTCCCCTCCTCTCTAGTCGCCATCTGATCCTTCACTTTCGTTCACCCCGTCAGCTACAGCGCACAAGCATGCATGCAATCAAAACAAGCACACACAATTTTACGAGCTGAGCTCGAGGGGAAATAAATAGAGAGTGAAGGAGTAAATATTATTTAAGGGTATATAGCTGAAGGGGAAGATAAGTGAAGGGCCGGGGCAAGAGCTGGGATCGGTCGGGCGAAAATACGAACATGAAGTGACATGTTAAAGGCGTCATTAGGATTAGATAGGGGCTTAAGGACCTAACTGTAAATAAGTTTAATATGGAAAGGGTTTGGTTAAATAGTAAAAGGTTTTGATAAAAGGATATAGGGACCTAGTTGTAAATTATATTATAGAGGTAGGGGTTTAAATATGGATTATATTATGGGGTAGGGGTTTCTTTGAAAGAAGAGAGACAGAATAGAGAGGGGGGCTCGGTGAGAGGGAAAAGGAGAAAGGTCAGGGGTTTTTGGCAAAACCGCCTTCTCCTTCCCCTTCCTCGGTCCAGAACAGAGAAGGGAGGGGAGGCAGTTCTGGGGCGGCCGGCCGGCGGTGATTGCCGGCGAGCCGGGCCACGACGGCGGCCGGGAGGTGTGGGAAAATGGAGAGGGCGACGAGGGGGGTTGATTCCCACCCTCACCTTGGGTCGGGGCGGCGCGAGGAGGCGGCTTCTCAGGCGGCGGCGGACTGGTGGTGGTGGTGCTAGGGGGCGGTGGCGCTCCGGTGCTCAGAAAAGGGAGGGAGGTGGCTGTGGTGGTGCGAGACGAGGCGGGGAGCTGCGCGGGGCTACTTATAGCTGGAGTAAGGCGGTTCGGTGGGGAGATTTTTGTGCTCGCCGTCGCTCTGGCGGGGCCGTGGTGGCCGGCCAGAATCTCGGTTGCTGGGCGACGGGACGGCTCGGGCAGAGGCCAAATAGGGCGGCCGCAGACGTCGAGTGGCAGCCGTTGGGTCTTATCGTGCCCAGTCGTGTCGTGCTTCTAGGTGGAGGGGCGGCACCAGGGAGGGTGGTAGGCCGGTTGGGCCGGGTCGGGGCGCGATGGTCGGCGGCGACGACACCGTGGTGTGACACCTCGGGCAAGCGGAGTAATGGCGACGTGCCAGGGTGTGGTCTCGTCGTGGGGTCAGGGCGGCGTGTAGAGGAGGTGAAGGCCGAGCGCGGTCGGGCGTACGGGGAACCCAGGCGAGCGGGCCAGAGGAGCAAGAAAGGAGAAGGAAGGAAGAGAGAAGGAAAGAAAGGAAATAAGGAAAGAGGAGGAAAGGAAAAAAGAAAGGAAGAAAAGGGAAAAGGAAAAAAGAAAATAGGAAAAAGAAAGGAAAGGAAAAAGGAAATAGGGAAAAGGGAAAGAAGGAAAAGGAAAAGGAAAAGGGTTTAGAAAATTAGGAGAAATCCTAGGAAAATTCGGAGGGAGGGGAAAAAGGATTTTTGTGGGTTTTCCGGGTTTGTCGGATACCAGTGTAAATTCCGGGATGGCGGTGATGGCGAGGCGGACCGGCCGGCGGGACCACGGCATGCCCGGGATTCCCGGCGAGGTGGCCGACGGCGGCGGCGCTGGGGCGGCACGCGGTGAGTGGCGGTGGCCCGAGCGGGATTCGCGACACACGCACCGAGGGAAGGAGAGAGGGAAAAGATAACCGGGGTTTCAAGGATATAACTGAGCTCAGCGGGAAGGTTTTGAAAACACGCGTAATTTTGTAGGTGATTTATTAGGAGCTAAAAATGCGGGCGTTACAAACCTACCCCACTTAAAATGAATCTCGTCCTCGAGATTCGGCTAGTTCCCGAACAGGTGGGGAAACTCTTTTCTCAAAGCGTCATCTCGTTCCCATGTGGCTTCTTCTACTCCGTGTCTGCTCCATTGGACTCTGTACACTCGCACTTCTGATGTCCTTGTCCTTTTGACCACCGTGTCCAAAATCTTGACGGGCACTTCCTGGTACCTACGATCTAGCTGCAAATCGATTTCCTCCTGTTGACGGTGAATTTCCGTCAACCTAGAGTACTTGTTATACATTGGTTTCGATTATGATTTGCAACTATCCCGCCACTAGGCATACTAATGATGTAACAAGTTCACAGTTGCATGTCGATTTTGGATTTTGTTGTTTACGTAGGAAATTAACGTTAAAGAGGAGACTTTCGGGATAAGTTCATCAAACACTTCAAGAGAAGATCATGAAGCCCGTCACAAGTCAAGACACGCGATGACCCGAGGACCGAAGCGTCAACGTGCAAATCTTCAAGGACTCAACCAGAAAACAGCGAAGCTTGCATAGCAAAGATTCAAGCCTTAACCATGAAGGAAACGACGTCAAAGGCCCACATGCAAGTGCACAAAAATAAGGAATCGTGGAAGAAGCAACCGGGGAGGAACACGGGCCTGAACCGACCCAGAAAGGGCCAGGGTCGGTCGGCCCAGTCGGATCGGCCCAGGGGCCTGTTGGCCCGGTTCGCGACGCCCTTTTCCCTAGGTGTTTGTCTATTTGTTTCCTCCACCGTCGTCGGCCGCCACATCGAACAAATCATTCCACCGACGCCATTCACCAGAAAACCACCGTCGCAAGATGAGGAAGAGAGTTAGATGAGCTCGTCGCAAGGATCAACGCCGGTGGAGAGAAGGAAGCAAGAGGAGGACTCCAAGCCACTAGCCTAGGGGTGTTCCCAAGCTTCATCGCCGCCATCTTCATCGACGACGTTCTCCGGAGTCTCCATCACCCCTATGTGCTTCAATCCATGTATGTAACACCCCGCCCACCAAAGCCGCACTGCCCAGCCCTTCCGTAGGGGCGAGCACACGTACACATATCACCCTGCTTACACTTTCGTCCTCGCTTCGTGTAAAAGGGTTAACCCGAGGGTGGTATGGCTGGTGCACAAAGGCTTATAAGTTGGCTCCACCCTTGCTCAACTAGCAATGTGGCACTAAACACTCGCACCTACGCTCATGGGCCACTCATGGGCCATCCAAATTGGGTCGGGTGTGACATTCACCCCCCCCTCAAAGAACCCGACGTCCTCGTCGGTCCAACTCACCCGTCCAGTGCCGACCCATACGCCATGTCATGTGCCCCATCCCAGGCCCACATGCACATGCATATGTCCGCACACTGACCCGAGCAAATGTCCAGGAACCTTCCCTCTTAGCGCACGACCGTACGTCCAGTGCCGACCCATATGCCATGCCGTGTGTCTCATCTCAGGCCCACACGCGCCATGCGCCCTATGTCCGCACACTGACCCGTACGTGCAACCGCGAGGGTCGGCTCTGATACCATTTGTAACACCCTGCCCACCAAAGCCGCACCGCCCAACCTTTCCGTAGGGGCGAGCACGCGTACACATAGCACCCTGCTTACACTTTCGTCCTCGCTTCGTGTAAAAGGATTAACCCGAGGGTGGTATGGCTGGTGGACAAAGGCTTATAAGTTGGCTCCACCATTGCTCTACTAGCAATGTGGCACTAAACACGCGCACCTGCGCTCATGGGCCACTCATGGGCCATCCAAATTGGGCCGGGTGTGACATTCACCCCCCTCTGTCACACCCGGTTTTAAAGGCAAAACCGAATGCATTGATCACGTGTGCGCCAGGATCAAGTTACACACACGCTTAGACATTATGAATACCAAAAACAGTGCCACACGAATAAAGAGTTATTACAAACCATAGTCTTAAACGAAACTTAAATAAACGAGTTCTCGCGACGGACAAAATGCCTCCACGAGCGGTGACGAAGACTACGCACACCTAGAACTCCTGGAAATCTTACGGATTATCTTCAAAGTTCTCCCGGTCCGAGCACAAATCCGGGTATTGTAGATGCAAGAGAATAAACAAGCGTGAGCACATATCGTACTCAGCAAGGGAAAAACAACATAACATGCAAGGCCATATGGTGGATGGCTAAGGTTCAAGCACTTTAGCATTTTAGTTGGTCAAGTTTTATTAGCAACCTGATTACTAAAGTGTAAATTCATACCAACCCAATTAATAAGATATAAGCATCATAAATAAAGATAAAACAACAATTTAAACATTAAAGTTCCATAATTTAATCATGTGAGTGTCCAGGCCGCTCTTGACCGTGAGCACGGCTAATCGATTAGTTTAACACTCTGCAGAGGTTGTACATCTTTACCCACAAGCAGCGTAAAAGCTCCGAAGAACTTTGGACCCAACCATGCGGTGTTTGCAAGACACCATATCACACTTCCGAGGTGTGATTGCATAGGGACGCTACATGACCTTTACAAAGGTTCCCTAGCAAGTTATGACCCACAAGGTCGGATCGATTAGCAAGGTACAAAGTCCCCTAGCGAGTCAATACCCCACCATAAAGAATAACTCACCCAACCCCCTGCTAGAGCAAGTCCATACCCCACAAGTACCGCCGATCCCTTGTCCTTATCGGGTAAGACCATCCCAAGCTAAAGTTCCTAATTAATCAGCCAAGACCATTGCCCATTAGTTCTTGTGGTTGTACTGTTTTCCTGGGTGGTTCTCCATGTTCCGATTACATATTAAAGTGGTCTTGTCAAGTAAAAGATCATAAACGGAACATGAAATGACAAAAGGCAACCAAGTTAATTAATACCAGAACCCTGTTGAGCATGCTAAGCAATCACTACCACAAGATTAAATTAATTCCCGGTATCAAGGTAAAGGTAGTAAAAAGCTAGGCATGATCCTTAATAGGTTCCCATCAAATTAATGCAAGCGAAAAGTAAAAACAGTGAATTTAAATGCATGTTATGTAGGACAAGCGGGCATGCATCAAGGAATACTTGCCTTCAACAAAGCCTTGCTGCTCAAACTCTTGCACGACCGGATCTTCAAATCCCTCGAACGAATCGCTCTCTACGATCCACAATCATCACATACAAGCATACAATAGAAATAAATAAGAAACAGTCACCAAACAGATCAAACAGATCTAAGCAGTAGCATAAAACTAATCTACGCTTCGAGACGAACGCGTGGACATAAAGAACGCTAAAATCGGAGCTAAAACGACCAAGTTATGGGTTCGGGAAGGTTTAGGGACTAATCTGCGAAGATTTGAAAAGGTTTTGGGCTAAAATAAACAAAAAGGACTAAACTGTAAGAAATCTTATACGGTGGAAGGGTATTTTTGTAAATAAAGAAAATCCAGGGGCTTTTCTGCAAAATTGCCAGGGCTGGCGGCGGTTTGACCTAGTTGACCGGGCTGACCACGGCGGCTTGCGGGCGGCGGCCTAGATCTAGTGCGTTAGATCTAGATCTAACGGCCACGGTGAAGCGCGAGCGGCGGGGCGGCGGCGCGCGAGGACCGGCGACGGCGGCGGCGGCGGGCGGCGACGGCGGGCGACGGCGGGCTCGCCGGCGGGGACCGGTTTTGGGGTTCCCGGCCACCATTCACGGCGCGGGATGCATCTATGCGACACGAGCGAGACCGCGGAGCGATCTAGGGCGGCGGCTCGGGCGACGGCGCGGCGGAGCGGCGGGTCGACGCGGCGGCGCGGGGTGCGGGCTCCGGCGGCGGCGCTAAGGCGAAGAGGGGCTCGGGGTCGACGGCGTGCGGCACGGGGGTGCTCCTCACCTCCTTGCGCAACTCTGGGCGACTCCTTGGCGGCGGAGCGGCGACGGCGGCGGGATTCGCGGCGGCGGCGGCGAGCTCACACGGCGGCGCGGCTAGGGTTCCGGCGGGGCGCGTGCGAGGGCTAGGGTGGCTCGGGTTGGGGTCCGGGGAGGCGGCGGCGGCCTTAAATAGCCGGGCGCGAGGCACCTTGGCGTGCGGGCCACGCGGAGGCGGCGCGGGCGCGGATCGGACTCGGTGGCGCGCGGCGGCGGAGTCGGGGCGAGCCACGGAAGGGATGACGGCGGGGCCCGCGACATCGGCGGCGCGGTGGAGGGCGGGGTTGACGAAGGGGCCCCGGCGGTCGGCGGCCCGAGCGGGCGCGGGGGCGCGGGCGCGGCTGGCCGGCGGCGGCGGCCGGGGCGGCGCGGTTGGCGGGCGGGCGTGCGCGGCGGCGGGCGGGCGGGCGGTGACGGGTTGGGCCTCGCGGCCGGCCCTTCTTTGCGGCGGCCAGGCCGGGCTGGCTAAGATGAGGTTAAGGGTTTAAGGAAAAGGGAAAGGTTTTGGGATTTAGGAAGAGGCTCCAAGCAATAGAATTCAAATTTTGAATTTGAATTCCAGGCAACCAAAATAATGCTCCAGCATGAATGCAACACATAAATCCTATAGTTCATTAAATTTATTTTAGAAAAGTTTTAAATGCCTAAAATTAAATAAAACAACCTTATACTCCTTAAGCAATTAAATGGTTGCTAGCAAATATTAATAAAGCCAAGTTTTTAATAAAATTAGGGTGTTACAATGTAAGATGATGGGGTAATGTCTCCGTTCATCCCTAGGGTTAGATGGATGCATGCTATGTGATCGCTACTTGCTTCGTGGTTTCAATCTATTACTTTCATGTTGATGATGCTTTGATGATTAAGGTTAGCTACCGTGTTTTTCGGGCGTATGATATCCGCTACTCCCATAGATTCCATCAACATACCGTGTCCATCATAGGTCTAGTCACGATTACCTCCGAGTAGTGACATTAGAGGGGAGGGAAAGGGCGAAACCGTGGTCACAACCCCCGGTAGATTGGCTTACCACTCTCATGTAGTAGATGCATATCCATGTTATCCTAGATCCTAGGGAGGGAACGCTTATCTTTCTTAATCACTCTCTTGTGTCCACCCTTTACCATCTAGTTTAACCCTAGATTTGTTTGATCAACTTAGATTAACTTAGGTTAGATTGTCTTTACCTTTAGATTAATACTCTTTCAAAGGTTTCCCATCAACTAGATTAGTAATTGGTTAAGCGCTAGCAATCCCCTTGCTCCGCAGATTGACAAGAACCTAGGAAATCCCCGTGGTGAAAAAGGTGTAGGTCCGTACGCTTGCGGATCGTAGGTGGATACGAGTTTTATCCATCAACAAGCCCCTTTTTCTGGCGCCGTTGCCGGGGAGCAAGCCAGTTTGCTACGTTTAATCTAGTATTGATTTTGTTGATTACTAACATCTAACCCTTATTTTCTAGAAAAAAAATCTTTTTTGTTTTTCTTTCTACTTTTCTCATGCCTAGATGGATTTTTTCACCTCACCATTGGAAGATGAAGAGATGTCGCTAAGGGAGCTAGCAATGCCGTCAATGGAAGACATTGAGATGCAAAAATCAGATTTGACACTTGCTACAACCCACTATGAGTGAAGCCTAGTATCATCAAGTTAGTGGCGACAAAACCATTTAGAGGATTGGAGGATGACAACCCATATAGACACATTAAGGAATTCACGATGATATGCAACACGGTGCAACAAGAAGGAGTTCCGTCCGCTTGGTTCAAGTGGAATCTTTTTCCATTCTCTCTCGAAGATGAAGCGCGAAGATGGTACACACTTGCGTCCGTTGAAGCAAAAGGAAATTGGGATGAGCTAGTGAAGAAGTTTCTTTTGAAGTTCTTTCCCATAAGCAAGGTCCAAAACTTAAGGAGGCAAGTGCTCACTTTCAAGCAAGGAGAGGATGAAGGAATTGATGAAGCATGGGACTGTTTTAATGAACTACTTGAGCGAGGCCCGAACTTGGGATTTTCCGTTGACTTGATGTTGCATACCTTTTATTTTTCACTAACCCCTAACTCGTCTCGTTTTGTAAGCATGTGTGCAGGCGGTGATATAATGGATAAAACAATTAGTGAAGCCGCACAAATCTTACAAAGGATAAGCAATGGACAAAGAACGCAACGAGATTGGCAAAGACGTTGTCGAGAGGAGCAAAATGACAAAAGCAAGCCCAAGGTGCTTGCTGAAATTTCTGAAAAAGATGAACCGGAGGTCAAGGAAGATGAACCGACCGTACAAGAAATTGAAGATCCACTTCCCAAGGTAGGAGAAGTCATTTCGGATGTTAAAAATGTTGAAACTAACATGAATGTAGGCCGAAGTATGTGGAATGCTAGACCATTGGCAGAGTTCAATCAATCTGGTTGGATTCAAGTTGATTTTGCCCCACTAATCAACTACCGAAGGAAGGAGGAACGCCGACACGCTGCCAAACTAGTTGAAGATATTTTTGATCAAGAGATGAGTGGAGAGTCGATCCAAAAGATATTTGAAGAAGAAAGAGAAGAAGGATGGATCGACCGGTTTGACAACTCAAGGATCTATGATGAAGAAAGAGAAGAGTACAACCGTGACGAGCCTAGTGACTCAGGATAAATGGAAGGAGAAAGGACTCAAGTTAGAAGGTTATAGCTTATGTTCTATTGAAGCCCACACAATAGCAAGGTAATACATGGAAGTACTCAAGGATGAAGAAAAGAGTGAATCAACGACGAGGGATCTTGACGACATGTGGTACACGGGAGATAAAGAAAGTAACATACAAGACTTTGAAGATGAAGATTGGGATGAAAATGAAGACTTCAAAGAAGAGACAAATGCAAATGAAGTTGATACACGTTCCACTTGATGAGATGGAGGGGGTGCAAAAAGGTAACAAAGAGACACCTTCACTCGTTGAGATTGATTCACCTTCAACACCGCTAGATGAACCAAATATCACTCTTGTTGAAAAAGCTCTAAGGACAAGGTACGTGCTGAAATCTCAAGATATTATTGGTATTGATGTCGATAAATACTCATGCTCAACCAATAGTATGAATGATAGTTTAAATTCTATGCCTCGTTCCAATAATGATCATGTTGATAGGCTAGATTTTCTTGAGAATGAAAAATAGGAAACATTTATGTTTGATCCAATTAATCTCACACCTAAAGAACCTTTGCCTAATTATGAGCTAAGTGCTATGCATGAAACATATGCTTCTTTTATTTACACCTTGACTTATTGCTACAATTCACATGTGGTGTTAATTATGGACGCGTATGTTTACAATAAGTTTTGTAAATCTCGATCATGCTTTGCGCTTGGTCAAGCTAATGACCTTAAAGAAGCACATGTCGGGAGAAGGCCCGATTTTCACTAACCATGTAGACAAGGCTCAAATAATTAAAAAAAAGAAGTCATGCTTAAAGAGTTGCAAGATAAATCATCAACCTCTCCAAATCCCGCAATGGATGCTGCTGTCTTCATCAATTTGAGAGCTTGTTCAGAGGTGTACAAGTGAAGAAAATGAGATATTAAGAAGCTCCATCAAGTTGTCGTTCCAACGCATCAAGAACCAATGAATTTGAAGACCCGTGCAAGGAGTTATGGAGAAAACATTGAGCGTTGCGCATTCTGAAATTTCAGGACAGATTTCATCGCCGAAGTAAAACGGACGTAACTCACTTGTCCGGAGTCCGATTTGGGCAAATAAAGACTCATTGGAAAGGAAATTTTGTGCACTGTGCAATGGAGTAGAGCATGGGTATACTTTCTGTTCTAGGCATTAAAAAAATTCCATGGAGTGAAGGTAGCACCGAAGGATGATAAAGAAGGAGATAGCGATGAAACAAAATCATGCTTTGGGCAAGTCTTCTATAAGTGATCAAGCACAACATGGGAAGTAAATTAAAGCTGCATTGGTACCTTTTCTTCTTGCATGAAGGGCCATGGCTATGCGACGAAATGAAGGTATGTGAGAAAGTCGAGCTCTATGACTTTAAATGAAGCGCTTTTCGGGAGGCAACCCAATTCTTTATATTTTTACTACTTTCTTAGAGAAAATAAAGAATGACACTATCTTATTGAAGGACCGATACGGCGAACCAGAGAGGGGGGAGTGAATGAGAGCCGATAAAAATTCTTCTCGAAGGAGATGGAAACTCCAACAAGATGAACACGGCTTCCAACACACGTCTCCGACTCACTACCCAAGTTGGCCAAGCCCACGTAGCCACTGGAGTGCCACTGGACCTAGGAACCAACACACACACCCTTCCGACCCGAGAAACGCAGCGGAACACCAAACCTCGAGTCCACTGACCAACACCGGTCAGACCGGTCAGACCGGTGAGCACTACCGGTCAAACCGGTCCCTACTAGTGAAACTGGGCAACTTTCACTAAGTGGCTCTACACCGGTCAGATTGGTTAGACGCACCGGTCAGACCGGTCACAGCCTGAAAGCCCCCAAAGCACCAAACAGGCCAACCGACCTCCAAACTGACCCAAACTCGAAACAGCTGCAACACAGGACAACATTGAACACACCCAAACGTTCACCCGAGCAAAAACCCACAGAGGGTTGCACCAGTCAGACCGGTCAAGAGCACCGGTCAGATCGGTGTAGCCTGGGCAGCTCGGGATGAACAACACCCGCGGGTCAACTCCTCCAAATCCAAAACTCGATCTCCCGAATCGCTCCACGGACTTGAAAAAGACTTTGGGGATATTAGGAACACCTCATGAGGAGTCCATAGCCAAGTTTAATCCCACCAAAACTCGTCCAAAAAGGAGGAATCGAAGAAATCCCGCCAAGAACACCTCAAAACCCTAGAACCCGGAAAAACCCCAAAATCGAGCCCCTTTACTCACGGATTTGGGAGGGGAATCACAGCCCAAAGAACCACGAAGGGTTCCCACAAATTTCCCCCATCAAATCTCTAGGAGCAAGGTCCTGAAAACAACCAAAAGAAATCACCAAAAGAGGGCTCCGAAAATCACCACCAAGAACAACCGGGAACAACACATCCAAACCTTGACAAACCACGCCGAGTCATCTATACATGAAACAAAGGTTCTTACAAGGTCTAGCTTGCCGCCCGATCATCCAACCCTCTCACAAGATCTCACCATGAAGCTCTCAAGCTAGTCCTATGGGAATCCTAAAAAATAGGAAGGGAAAATAGGAAAGCAAATGAACTAGGGTTCCAAGGCTTGGCTGCCATCCTCTCACCTCTTGGGTTATATGGAGGCAACCGAAAATCTAAAATACCCTTCTCTAATAACTAAGGATACAAGCCCCTCAGGGGCGGTTTTGGAAGACTTGAAGCTTTCTCCATCGGACGGATTCCTGGCGACCGCAACCTGCTTAGCCTCGACGCAAGCCTTGCGATCCCGACACGTGTCCTCCGCTTCGAAGATTCCGGACTGCGTCGTCGCACACCGGTCAGACCCACTGGTCAGACCGGTCTGGCACTACTGCAGCACCGTCTTCGGTTCTCCGGTCTTGGCATTGTGGATCAACCAAGGAACCCAGTGGTTTTCTGGTGAACCACCGGAAACCCCGCGAACTCGGTGTAGCCTCCGCCAATCTCCACTCATGACTCGGCTCCCACGTAGTCCCGGCTTGATCTTGGTTTTGAGGCTCAACCAAGATACCGTCCACGACTTCATCTTGCTGTTCATGCCACCATGCGGCCCGCACCGGACCCCCGCTGGCCGCCGGGTCCCTCGAACGAAGCCTACTTGTCTTCTCCACACCTGGAGGCCTCACCGGCGACGACCTTTCACGCTTGTTCTTCACCTGCACCAACACCAGTCAAGCCGCAACCTGCACCTGCAATACTTAGCCAAGAGTCAGTCCACACAACATTGTCAATCACTCATCACACAAGGAAGCGACCATCCACCGGTCCTCGAACCACACATGGTCCTCAATCACCCCTTGATGAGTGCATTGACAACACCCACACGAAAGTGACAAGAGAGAAAAGAAAAAGAAAAGAAACGAACAAAAAAAACTCCAACAAGCGATCGAAAGCCAAACAAAGGCAAAGAGCAAGATCACTTGAAGAAGACAAGTCTCGGACCCCTTAGGCAAGGGCAACGGCTTGACACATCCGAGACAAAACAAAGCTCAAGCAAAGAGCGCAAACCACCAAAGCAAAGCTCGAAAAACCACAAAGAGCTCCCCCTGCACACATGCAAGCTCCACCTAAACCAATGCACCTCCCCCTGGACGAATGCATGCAAACCACTTGAAAAACAGGGCAGCTGCAACAACTTGAACTGACACCGGTCAGACCGGTCACCACCACCGGTCAAACCGGTGCCCAACATGTGCACAGGACCAGCACTCTGATCGGTCAGACCGGTGACCTTAACCGGTTAGACCGGTGCACAACAGAGCCCAGAAATGGCTCGAAACCACCTAAAAACCTTCTAAATGCGTCCAGCAAGGCATTTCAAGCTCAAACTTCTCCCCCTTGTTGGCAATGCATGAATCAAGCCAAAAATGCAAAAAATTCAACCTAGAGCTTCTCAAATAGACAAAATTCAACAAAGAATGCTACACATGTCCAAATGAGCAAGTTATATACTCTATAGCTTCGTATCGACATCAACTACAAGATGACCAAGTTTCACAACCATTGGACGAAGCTAAGATGGATTTGGGCAATTTTGCGAAAAACTTGCCTCTCATGAGCAAAGTCCTAAACATGATCAAAGCATATCAAAATGGCAAAGCCACACAAACTTCATGCTAGGACGGCCATTCTAATCATAAGACCATCACAAACACCCACAAGCACCTCATGTCATGTCAAAGCCACCGAGCCATGTGCCTACTTCTATGTATGAGACTTCTCATTGGTAGGCATCATGCAATGGTTTAGCACCCAAAGCAAATGAAATTCAGCGCATATGACATGGGAGCACATTTTCTAAGCATTTTTCATTTCATTTTCAGATTTATAAATGGTACATGAAATGTCTTTGCGACAAAAAGGAACTTATGCCCCTCCACAAGATGAAGCAAGAGGGCTAATGATGGCAAATGAGCCTTTGGCCCCATATGATCAATAAACTAGCTATCCAACCACAAATTAAGCATAACCAAGTCACTAAAACATGTCAAGATCATATAAAGGCATTTACACATGAGAGAGCATACATGTGACATTTTCAAAAACATAGCCATCAACCATGGAATTTTCATCAAGATCATCAAGAGCTAAGCCAAACTAACCATAGCATACCAAACAAGCTCACAAAGACATAAATAGCATTCCATGGTGAACAATGTATATATGAGAAGCTTTTCCTATCCAATGCATATGATACAAAATGCATGCAATCTAAGATACAAGGATGCCTATACATCATGTTACATATGCCATGCCAAATGCAAGAAATGCACAAAGGAAACTATACATATGCTACAAAGGAGCTCCCACACACCCAACTCAAGAAATCAAACACACACCAAGTTCCCCCCCGCAAACGAGTGAAAATTGCTTGATCTAGGGGTTTGGTGAACATATCGGCTAGTTGGTCATGTGTGGGTACATGTATCAAAGCTATCTTTCCTTTCTCTACGTTGTCTCTCGTAAAATGATACCTCACTTCTATGTGCTTGGTTTTGGAATGGAGCACTGGGTTCTTTGCAACGCTTATGGCACTGGTGCTATCACATTGAAGTGGGACATGGGTATACTCCTCACCAAAGTCACTCATGGTGTACGAAATCCAAAGGAGCTGAGAGCAACAACTAGCAGTGGCAACGTACTCGGCCTCGGTAGTGGATTGAGCAACACTCGACTGTTTGCGGGAAGACCAAGACACCAAAGAAGAACCCAAAAACTGACAAGTCCCAGAAGTGGACTTCCTATCCAACCGACACCCGACAAAATCCGCGACTGAAAAACCATGAAGCGCCAAAGAAGAGGACGCAGAGTACGAAAGGCCGAAGTAGGGAGTGTGACGCAAGTACCTAAAAATTCGCTTCACCGCTTGCCGATGCGAAGTCCTCGGAGATGCTTGGAAACGAGCGCACAGACATACCGAGAACTGGATGTCCAGCCTCGTCGCCGTCAAGTAGAGGAGTGACCCGATCATGCTTCGGTACTCCTTCTGGTCCACGTGTTCACCTTCCTCGTCCGCATTAAGAGCTGTAGTTGTACTCATCGACGTCGTCATAGCCTTGGAATCCTCCATCTTGAACTTCCGCACAATGTCCTTGGTGTACTTAGCTTGGTGCACAAATGTTCCTTCCTTTGATTGCTTGATTTGTAGCCCGAGGAAGAACTGCAACTCGCACATCATGCTCACCTCAAATTCCCTGCTCATATCCTCTGCAAACCTTGCAACAAGAGAGTTAGACGAGCCACTAAAGACAATATCATCCACGTACACCTGCACAATCAGGATATCTCCGCCTCGCCTCGGTAAAAACAAGGTCTGATCGACCTTCCCCATCTCAAAACCTCTCTCAAACAAGAACCCCCTCAACCTGCCATACCAAGCTCTAGGTGCCTGCTTCAACCCATACAACGCCTTCCTCAACTTGTACACCTGGTGGGGGTACTTCTCACTCTCAAACCCCGGAGGTTGCCTCACATACACTTCTTCCTCCAACACACCATTCAGAAAAGCACTCTTCAAATCCATTTGGTGCAACTTGAACCCTTTAGCCATGGTAAAGGCTAGAAGGATCCTTATCGCCTCCAAACGGGCTACGGGAGCAAAGGTCTCCTCGTAGTCGATCCCCTCCTTTTGACTGAACCCCTGAGCAACAAGCCTCGACTTGTTACTCACAACCTCACCTTTCTCTCCCTCTTTGTTCTTCCACACACACTTTGTACCAATCGGCTTACACCCTGGGGGAGGGTCAACCAACTCCCAAACCCGATTCCTCTCAAAGTTCTCCAACTCCTCATGCATCGAATTAACCCAATTGTGATCAGATAGCGCGTGTCCAATGTCTTTGGTCTCAAAAGTAGAAACAAACACAGCATGAGCGAAATGAGAATTGTTTCGAACCCTCGACCGTGTAGTTGAAAGGACCTTGATGCCGCCTAGAGGGGGGGTGAATAGGCGGGACGACCAAATAAAACCCTTTTCCCCCGAAAAACTTGAGCTTCACTGGCAAAGGCGGTTAGACCGCCAGTACCAGGCGGTTAGACCGCCCCTGATGTGCAGAACCACAGTGGGCGGTTAGACCGGGTCCGAGGGCGGTTAGACCACCTTGCCCAGTAAACCTGCAAAACAACTCAAGTCTTCTCTTGACTTCTAGCACGAACCGAAATTTTTCAGTAGCTCCTGTAGATGATCACGAGCAGGGTAATGATCCCTGCACTCAAAGACAAGCACACCCAAGTAGATCGAGCGGAAGCAAAGTAAATGTGCTAGAGATCAAAACAAGTGAGGCAAACCACAAAGGAGAGACGAGGATTTGTTTCCCGAAGTTCACCGCCCACAAAGGAATGGCTACGTCTTCGTTGAGGAGCTTGTAAGGGAATTCTCCCACACAAGCCGGGTCTCTTTCAACCGCTTTCCTCACTTCCACTAAGGCGATCTTTTCCACCAAGAGGCAAGATCACAGCCCTTACAAACTTGCCGCTACTCACCACAACCTTGGGAGCTATCCGGCGACGCCTAGCCGTCTAGGAGGCAAAACTCCAAGAGTAACAAATGCTTCAAAGGCTTTCCAACGTGAATCACAAGTGCTCAAGCTATGGGATGCTCTTGCTCAGCTCACACAAGCTCACAAAGGCTTAAACTCTCAACCCAACACAAGGATATGGCTTGAATAGCTAAACTCACAAAGAGAGAGTTGGGGAGGGTTTCTTTGGCTTTGGCTTATGAAAAACAGCAGGGGAAGCACCTCAGCAACCCTAGAATCAGCAGCCCCAGCAAGTGGAGCTCGAGGGATACTTATACCCCTCACAAGGAAAACTAGCCGTTAGTTCTCTGACAAAGGCGGTTAGACCGCCCCCCAACGGTCAGTTTGAAAACTAGCCGTTGGGCTGCTAGGGGCGGTTAGACCGCCCCCATGGGCGGTTAGACCGCCCTGCCAGAGAGAGCCCCAAAACCCTTCTCTCTTCTCACAAGCACTTCAACACGAGTTGAAATGGCAAAGGCTGGGTTAGAGGTTTGTTAGACTACTCGAGACCTGTCTCAAGGCTGGTTCTCGCTTAGGTCAACTAATGAGCACTATTGATCTTTTGTCTTAGAGCTAATGTTGCATCCCTCTTGATAGTACGGCATAACTAAACTCAAGAGTAAATATAAAACCGGTTGATCACTTGAGTTTGTAGATCTTCAATCTTGTCGTACTTCTGTAAATCCAATGAGAGGGCTTTTTAACATAGCCGATGTCTTGAGCAACTCCATACTTGAGTTAGTGACTTAGGATTTTCCCTCTTTGCATGAGAGTGAACACTTTAATCCTTAAGTCACTTCATATTGCCAATTATAACATTTTTGGTATGTTGCAACGCTTCCCTCGGTTAAGGCTTGGATATGATACTTGAAGACCCCACGGATGCTAGAACTTCACCCTAGCAAAACACTAATGGCGGCCGGGCCAAGACCCCAAAGATTGCTTAGTCCCTCACCCTATACATCTCGGTTGGTCTCTTCATCACTTATCCAATCCACTTTGAGTTCCACTTTGCTTCATACACAATTAACCTTCATTTGAAAAAAAAACCGCTTCAAATGCTTGATCTTGATTGACAACGGATATGCAAGCTTCCATTTTTAGAACCATGGTGTGTACACTCATCATCTTGTTCTCTTTCAATAAACTCATGAAGTTTTGCACCATATACATGTCTTTAAAGATGTGAGCCAAAATATTCATCCACAATTAAGTACATCAAAGATTGCTTGTGAATATATAGAGAAAACCTACTCACAATCTTAGACAAACTCATTAATCCTTTAATCGCCTTGTCATTCAATTCACCAAAATCCACTTAGGGGCCTAGATGCACTTTCAATCTCCCCCTTTTTGGTGATTGATGACAACTCGATTAAAGCTTACAAATAAAACAGTAAAGCGCGTTTAGATTCTTAGATATAGCTAGAGCTCCCCCTTAATTTGTGCTTTGAGTTGGATTTCAAAAGGTTGGCCTTAAATGCCAATAGCACAAATTTGAAAGTAAGCGTGTGAGCTCCCCCTATATCTTAGAATCAATGGAGTGCAACATGTGTGAGCGACAAAAATAAAAACCGTGATGCATATGGCATGGCAAGCACTCAACAAAGTGAAGTGTAGGCTGTTTGGGCAGGGGCGGTCAGACCGGGGTTGCAGGCCGGTTAGGCCGCCTCCCCCATTCAGCTTACAAAAACATTCATCAACCAAGCTATGCATCACAAACTATCACAAATGTCACTTAAGATACATAAAGAAGTTCTTCACACTCAGTAGCACTCACACAAATACTCAAGTCCACAAGATAAGGTAGAGATCCAATTATTACAAGCCAGTCTCACTCTCAATTCATAGGGGCAGGGCGGTTAGACCGCCTTCCTGGGGCGGTTAGACCGTCCCCTACAGAATAGCTGCAAACACAAAGCTTTAATCCATCTCTTCTCCCCCTTTGTCATCAAACATCCATAAAGGGCCTGGAGAAGGAGTCTCTGCTACCAAATTACTGCCGCTGCCACTGATCCCAATTGTCGCCTTCGGTGCTCGGATTTGCAACTAGGCACCCACAAAAGAGAAGCTAGGATAAGAAAGAGCTAAATATGGATGGATTTCAGAAATAGAGACAAGAGTGAATTATGCATACCATAGGAAGTGGCAGGCTGATCAAAGAATTCATGTGAGACACGTGCCGCGCACTCATCGGTCCGATGGAGGAGGAAACCATGGAGGTGGGGCAGTAGTGTCACCTTCAAACATCGAATCAAAACCAGTAGGGGTGGAGGAGGAGGAGCCGAGGAGGAAGATGCACCAATGTCTGATCCAAAGTTGCTCCCATACTGATTGTAAAGATCGGAGTTGAGAAAAGCATTCACCCAATCATCCACGGAGGGTATCTCAACTTCTGGAGGAGATGGTGAGATGGGAGACCTAGGTGGCTGACAACTGGCCTGATTATGAAGAGCCTTCATTGTATCCCGCATCTTTTTGTTCTTCTTCCTTTCATCTTGCTGAGCAACTTCAATGTCTCTCTGTGTTTTGCACATACCAAGGAAGATACTGGTCAATTTGCGAAGAGGCGATGTGTGCCTCTTCTCTTCCTGCCAGGGGCGGTTAGACCGCCCCTGGGGGGCGGTTGAACCGCCCCCAGGCTGGTAAGCCTCCCAGCTGCGTGGCGCCTCCCTTTCTTCAAAAATTTCTTGCTCCTCTTGCATATAATCCTGTAGAGAGGGCACCCTCACTGTCCTACTGGGTTTGGGTTGCAACGGGCGATGCTTCGTGTCATTTGGATAAGCCCTTTGTGTTACTTTCTTGATGATGTAGCTAATGTAGGGGCCATAGCTACATAACCTTTGTGGATTTTCAGAGGAGTTCTTTATTTCTTGCCACAAAAAGTCACCAACATGGAATGCCGGCTCACCGGGCTTCATAGCCACCATCAAGTTTCTCCGAAAAGTGGTGATGTCTGAGGTATTGCCATCCCTAGGAGTGAGTGTTTTTCTAAACAGACGGTTGAGGATGGAGTAGTATGTGTATAGGCCCTTCACATGTCCCCAACTGTCCCTTGCATTTCTGGGATACATAAATTCCATCCTTTTTGCCTCAAGCGGACCCTCATCATGGAGAAATCTCGCAAACCCATCATCAGGTAACCTGAATAGAGTGAGAAAGTTTGAGAATGAGAGGTGGTGTCTCTCACCCTCAGTCATCCAAAACATGGCTCTGTCACTTCGCCCACCCTCTTTTGGCACATAGCCAAAATACACTGTCACATAAAACTGGGCAATGAGTTCTTTGTTCCAATGCTGCTTGAACCCCATGAGGGCCTTAATCCCTTTAGCCTCACAAGCCTGAATCACCTCTTCAAAGATTGGATTATTCTTCCTCTCCATAAACTCCCAATCCACATACTGAGCATCATTAGTGATTTTTGATTTTCTGCCAGTGATGATAGCTGTGGTGTAGTAGTCCTGCTGAAAGATGGTACGAAACCTGTAATCTGTAGCAGTCCTCTCCTCATTAGCTGGGTTAGTCCTTCTCAAGTTCACTACAGTGTCTGCCATTCCTGCCTGATAATAATCAACGGGCCCTCTGTAGGAAGGATAATTAGGCTCCCAGATGTATGGCCTACCAAGCTGCTGGTGCTGACCACCTTGCTGCTCTTCTTCCTCATCCTCTTCCTCAGCATTGTCATCATTGCTATCATTGCCTCCACCTGCAACTCCCCGGTTTCTCCAGCTGAGCTCAAAGCTGAGACAGGGATCCTCAACATCATCATCACTACTCTCCACCCTGTCACTCATCTCAGTATCATCCCCATAGTAAACAGGAGGTGGTGGAGGTCCTCTTGGCCTCAAAGTAACGCTAGGACCAGAGGATGGTCCGGCATCACTACTGCCACTTTTCTTTCTTTTCTGAACACCTGCACCCCTTGGCATTGCTGCTGTTCATGGATCACAAGATATGGAAAAATAGTGTATGAGACATCAGGAACAAGATTGGCTAGAATGAGCATCAAGTCTCGGCATTCTAGAGCAATTGGCACAAAACCGGTCGGGCGGTTAAACCGCCCCGTGGGCCGGTTAGACGCCCTCGCTAGTTTTGAGCCAATGGCTTCTTTCGCCAAACACAAGCAACACGCATTTTGAATAACCGATTCATCGTTCATGAGACGACCCTAAAGCGATTGAGGATTCAAGTACATGCAGAGATCAACAAATGGCTCACTAATGCGCAGGGCGGTTAGACCTCCCTGCAGGGGCGGTTAGACCGCCCCCCGCAGTAAGCCCAAAAATTGAGTTCATGACAACGTACTAAAGGAAATGGAACTAAACTTTAGGAATGTCTTCTAGGGGTTGCTAGGATATGCTCTACCAAAGGATATTCAAAACTACTCATGGAGTTGATAGATCGGGTAAAAATAAGGTTTGAATACCTTTGGAGAGATGAAACCGAGATGAAATCCAAAGAACCGGGTGGGGAGCCAGTTCAGCCGCCTTAGTGGAGTGCTTTCCACGGATTGGATTTGATTTTTAGGGGTGGAAACATGAAATCTCCATGGGAGGGTGTGAGAGCTTGAGGAGGAAGAAGGGGTTGAAGTTCAGGTCGAAAATGACCTGTTCCTGGTCGTGGGAGAGAGATAGGAGTGAGAGGATAGGGTTGAGGGGGTGTGGAGTCACAGGTTGGGTAAAAACAGGAAAACCCGTGGCACCCGGTCTAACCGGGTATGGGACCCGGTTAGACCGCCCCCCGCCGCTGATTCAGCAGGATGCGATGCAAGCTTAGGGTTCGACTCCTTTTTCCATATAGGTCCCTGGGATACCTGAGATTTCGCTTAGAAAAGAGGAGGACAGGATAGAAAACCTGGGGGGCGGTTAGACCGCCCCCACCCCCGGTTAAACCGCCTTCCAGAAAAATTCCTCCAGAGACGCCATATCGGTAATACCGACGTGGTGTCGGAAGTACCGAGAAATTCCAGCATTTTGGACAGAGAGCTCTTATCGGTAGTTCCGCCCATGTGTCGGTAGTTCCGGAAAACACTTTTTCAGCAATGGAGGATGTGATCCTTTATTTCCATGGAATGTTTGAATAAAAGATAGAGAGTAGAGTTTGATCCAACATTCACTAATCTTAGAAGAAATTGAGATAATCCAAATGAGTCATATTCTTGATTCTTCCAAAAGATTTTGAGAGAGAGAGAGATAAAGATATGGATTTAGGGATAATATGGACTTGAGTAAAATATCACCACTTGTGACTAGCCATCAAACAAACACGGAGAACTATAGTCACAAATGGATCAATAGGGTCACAAAGACCAAGAACCAAGTATTTTTATTAAAAATAAGCACACTTCCTACACATGCTAGTTAGATTTTTGAGAAATCTATCCTATTTCACAAAGTGCATGCATCCACTTCAAATGAATGGCTTTTCAAGAATATTTGACTCATACCTCCATCCTCGAGACACAAAGACGAGTGATAGAAAGATATCAACCAAATATCTAGAGTAGCCCACAAAGATTCATTTGAGGCAATTACAAGCTAAAGGAGGCACACTAGCATGGTATTATGGCCTAGATGCATTTCGGTAAACAAATGAGTTCATGATGACACACCTTTGCATTTAGACCACTTGAATTTGTGCATAAGTAATGTTTGCAAACAAATAGCTCTTACTTGATTATTTGAGACTTATCGATGGAGTCAAGCGCTCGCTTAAGATGCACAAACATATGAGACTACAAGTTCACTAGAAGAAATTGTTAGTCCCACAAGAGACACAACCTTTGAAGTAAACTCCCTTGATTAGTGCTTAGAGCTTGAATTTCTCAAACTTAGCACATATTTCAATAAAGAATAAGGGAGATTGCTACAAAGGCATGTCTTTGGCATAAAATGGTTTATAATAATCGAATATGCCGATGGTCTCATTACCACTGCCTTGTAATCACCAAAATGTCGATAATCTGCTTCAAGTCGGGTTACCCGGGCATAGGTGCCGGGTCACCCGCCACTATCTAGAGGCGCACCGGGTCACCCTGCCACTGGTGCCGGGTCACCCGCGAAACACACTTCTGGGGGCCAGGCGGTTAGACCGCCCCCATGGGGCGGTTAGACCACCCTGCTCTTTCTTGGTCATTTTGGTGATCTTTTGGCTCTAGATTCTTGATAAGCCACTATTTCACCTGTATTACACCCTGCAAGGCTTATAAAAACAAATGCTCTTCAAGAGAGCCATTAGGAGCATCAAATGTTACGAGACAATGAGAATTATTGAGAGTGTCAAGGTCACTTCCTCATGCTTCACAAACCTAGGTCTAGTGATTCATGAGTGTTCACAAAGAACTAAGAATGACCAAGGCACAACTCAAGTACTAGTTACCGAGATTGCATTGGTTGAGTGATGCTCTCTTGCTAGTCCGTCTCATGGCAAGTTATCAAGTAACTAATCGTTTCTCTATTGCCATGACTTCAATGCAGCTCGATTAACCTACAAGCTCAGCAAGCGCCTTTTGGTACCCAACGCTTGTTGGGTCCTACAAGATTAGGCACAATGTGCTTTGGAACCCATATGGCCCTTGTACTAACTTGAGGTGAACAAATCAACCTCATAGTACAAATGTCCACCTTGTCATTCCTAAGCTTATGAAAATCATAATGGACAAGGTTGGATTGAGGAGTGTTACCATTCGGGCAATTATTGCCCAAGTGACCCTTCTTACGACATGCGTAGCAAATGCGTCTTTTGGCACTTCTGGGCTTGGGATCCATTTGCCTGTCTTGTCTTGTCTCGCATAGAGGCTTCTTGCTTGAAGGGTGAACTTTCTTCTCGTCGCTGCGTTGATGCACCAGACCCGGTTTAACCGCCCCTGGGGGGCGGTTAGACCGCCCCTGGTCTGTGCAGCTATCTTCTTTGCAATCCGCAGCCAAATGACCCTTCTCTTTACATATATAGCACAATCTCCCTCTGGTTGATCTTATTTTCTTCTTGGAGATTGTTTCTTGAGCATTGAGCTTGGTAGGGCGATGTGGAGTGTCATGCCCCGTTTTCTTTGCTTGAATGTTGCCCTTGATGATATTGACATGTTGTTGAGGAGTTGAGCTTGTGACGGTGGAACCCTTCTCAAGCTTCTTCACCATGTTGTCACGATTATCTTGAGAAGGTTGCACTTGGCTCTCTTCCTTCAACACATGCAAGTTTCTTTTAAGCTTTTCAACTTCTTGCTTGAGTTCATCATTTTCTTGGCCAATGAGGTCATCACAGGTTTCTACAAATACATGCTCAATACTAGATTGGCTTGCTTGGATACAACAAGGTTTAGTACAAGCAAATTCATTATTGACAGGTGAGCATGTGCAAATGGGTGTGAGAGGTTGTAGGTATTTTACCGATGATAGGACAACCTCATGAGCAATTTCTAGTGAGGCATATGAATCCACAAGCTTCTCATGTGAACACTTAAGTTCTTTGTGAGTTGCTTGCAAAGTGATATGCTCACTAGTGAGCTTTGCTAGTTGAGCTTCTAGCACATCATTGGCTTCTTCTTCTATCTTCGTTCTAGACGAGAAAGATTTGATATCATGATCATATTTGTTAGCCAACGATTCATACTTACAAACCAAGGAAGCGAGTTCGGATTTGAGAAGATCAAGTTCTCTTGACGGAGATCTTGAATCTTCGATCTTTTGACTCTTTGCACCCTTGGCCTGCCTCTTCTTCTTGTTTTTCTTCTTGGCCACAAGACAAGCGCCTTCATCGTAGAAAGTTGAGGCTTCTCTGTTGGGGGCGGTTAGACCGCCCCTAGGGGGCGGTTGAACCGCCTCCTCCAGAGAGACTCTTCTTTCGCTTCTCTTGTCTCCTTCTTGCTTGAAAGTTGATGTTTGATGTTCAGTGGTTGTTGTAGAGGTTGTAGGGCACATCTCCACTGGTTCATCATCATCCTCACTCTCAACCTCATCCCATTTGATGTGTGCTATCCCAAATAGCAATTTCCAAATGAGATGAGCATCCTTGCTAATTCCTTTACTTGTTAGAATGAGATGCTTTAGTTCACTACATACACAACTACACAAAAGGTTAGTAACAACGGCATTGAGTCGCTTCTTCTCCAATTCCGTTGGTAAGACACAAGTCTCATCATCCGGAAGGATACTCGCAACCATTATGCCCTCAGCGGTGGGACCCAAAACCTTAAGTGCAATGAGAACATTGGAATGCCAAGAAGAGTAGTTTGAGCCATCAAAAGCTAGAGGCTCAAACGGTACCTCACAAGTCGTCGACATAGAAAAACTCCGAGTGGTTAAGCTCGAATCGGAGCACCAAGCTTTGATACCAATTGAAAGGACCTTGATGCCGCCTAGAGGGGGGGTGAATAGGCAGGACGACCAAATAAAACCCTTTTCCCCCGAAAAACTTGAGCTTCACTGGCAAAGGCGGTTAGACCGCCAGTGCCAGGCGGTTAGACCGCCCCTGATGTGCAGAACCACAGTGGGCGGTTAGACCGGGTCCGGGGGCGGTTAGACCGCCTTGCCCAGTAAACCTGCAAAACAACTCAAGTCTTCTCTTGACTTCTAGCACGAACCGAAATTTTTCAGTAGCTCCTGTAGATGATCACGAGCAGGGTAATGATCCCTGCACTCAAAGACAAGCACACCCAAGTAGATCGAGCGGAAGCAAAGTAAATGTGCTAGAGATCAAAACAAGTGAGGCAAACCACAAAGGAGAGACGAGGATTTGTTTCCCGAAGTTCACCGCCGACAAAGGAACGGCTACGTCTTTGTTGAGGAGCTTGTAAGGGAATTCTCCCACACAAGCCGGGTCTCTTTCAACCGCTTTCCTCACTTCCACTAAGGTGATCTTTTCCACCAAGAGGCAAGATCACAGCCCTTACAAACTTGCCGCTGCTCACCACAACCTTGGGAGCTATCCGGCGAAGCCTAGCCGTCTAGGAGGCAAACCTCCAAGAGTAACAAATGCTTCAAAGGCTTTCCGACGTGAATCACAAGTGCTCAAGCTATGGGATGCTCTTGCTCAGCTCACACAAGCTCACAAAGGCTTAAACTCTCAACCCTACACAAGGATATGGCTTGAATAGCTAATCTCACAAAGAGAGAGTTGGGGAGGGTTTCTTTGGCTTTGGCTTATGAAAAACAAAGACAGGGGAAGCACCTCAAAGAACCCTAGAATCAGCAGCCCCCAAAGAAGTGGAGCCGGAGGGATACTTATACCCCTCACAAGGAAAACTAGCCGTTAGTTCTCCGACAAAGGCGGTTAGACCGCCTCGGTCGGGCGGTTAGACCGCCCCCAACGGTCGGCTTGAAAACTAGCCGTTGGTCGCTAGGGGCGGTTAGACCGCCCCCCATGGGCGGTTAGACCGCCCGGCAGAGAGCCCCAAAACCCTTCTCTCTTCTCACAAGCACTTCAACACGAGTTGAAATGGCAAAGGCTGGGCTAGAGGTTTGTTAGACTACTCAGAGACTCTCTCAAGGCTGGTTCTCGCTTAGGTCAACTAATGAGCACTATTGATCTTTTGTCTTAGAGCTAATGTTGCATCCCTCCTGATAGTACGGCATACCTAAACTCAAGAAAAAATATAAAACCGGTTGATCACTTGGGTTTGTAGATCTTCAATCTTGTCGTACTTTTGTAAATCCAATGAGAGGGCTTTTTAACATAGCCGATGTCTTGAGCAACTCCATACTTGAGCTAGTGACTTAGGATTTTCCCTCTTTGCATGAGAGTGAACACTTTAATCCATAAGTCACTCCATATTGCCAATCATAACATTTTTGGTATGTTGCAACGCTTCCCTCGGTTAAGGCTTGGATATGATACTTGAAGACCCCACGGATGCTAGAACTTCACCCTAGCAAAACACTAATGGCGGCCGGGCCAAGACCCCAAAGATTGCTTAGTCCCTCACCCTAGACATCTCGGTTGGTCTCTTCATCACTTATCCAATCCACTTTGAGTTCCACTTTGCTTCATACACAATTAACCTTCATTTGAAAAAAAACCGCTTCAAATGCTTGATCTTGATTGACAACAGATATGCAAGCTTCCATTTTTAGAACCATGGTGTGTACACTCATCATCTTGTTCTCTTTCAATAAACTCATGAAGTTTTGCACCATATACGTGTTTTTAAAGATGTGAGCCGAAATATTCATCCACAATTAAGTACATCAAAGATTGCTTGTGAATATATAGAGAAAACCTGCTCACAATCTTAGACAAACTCATTAGTCCTTTAATCGCCTTGTCATTCAATTCACCAAAATCCACTTAGGGGCCTAGATGCACTTTCATTAGTGCGTTCATTCATGTCGCCGATGATCCTCGAAGCTGGGCGATCCACTTGTACTCGCCGGGGAGGTTCTCGCCTCGATGCTACCTCCCCCTCAACTGTAGCTTCTCCTCGTTCTTCATTCGTCGTCGTAGGTGTAGGAGAGGGTCCGTCCACCACCGTAGTCGAAGTAGTGGGTACATGTTCAGCCGGGGGCACCACACCGCCATCTTCATCGTCTCCATGTTCATGCTCCTCCTCCTAAAAAATCTCCTCGCCAAGCTCATCATCACCGTCACACTCAAAGACAAACTGACTACGTGGCTCTGTCTCGTCGAAGGTTACCTCGCAAGTCTCCACGATTTGGTTAGTTTCAAGATTGAGCACACGATGTGCTCTAGAATGAGATGCATAACCAAATAAAATACCATCGACAGACCTAGCCTCAAACTTATCCAACTTCTTGCCTTTCTTCAGAATAAAGCATTTGCAACCAAAGACATGGAAGTGACTCACCTTGGGTGTGCGACCATGCATGAACTCATAGCATGTTTTCTTCTTGTGCACTCTGAGGTAGATCCTGTTTGACACATAGCACGCGGTATTCACCGCTTCAGCCCAATACCTCCTCGGAGTACTATGCTCATCAAGCATCGTCCGAGCCATCTCGCACAAGGTCCTGTTCTTCATTTCCACAACACCATTCTGGGGAGGAGTATACGGACTCGAAAACTGGTGCTCAAGACCCAAGTCATGGCAAAAGGTTTCAAAATGAGAGTTTCTGAATTCTGAGCCATTATCACTGCGGATTGCTCGTATGGCATCTCTGTGCCTCTCGTTCCTCAACCTCAAGACTAGATCTCGAACAAAACCAAACGTCTCCCCCATATCCTCGAGAAAGAATACCCACGCATACCTTGAATAGTCGTCCACCACAACCAGGACATACCACTTCCCACCCGCAGATCGCACACGAGCTGGGCCAACAAGGTCCATAAGGAGCAGCTCGCATGGACGCTCAGTCATCACATCGGTGAGAGGCAGGTGAGAAGAGGCTACCATCTTGGCATGCCTACACGGCACACAAACCAACTCTTTCTCAAGCCTCAACCGTGGCAATCCTCGGACCAAATTGAGTTTACCCAAGCGAGACAAAAGGTCAAAGCTCAAGTGACCCAACTTCCTATGCCACTTCCACAACTCACTCGAAGAACCAGCCAAGAAACAACGCTCCACACCCGAAGACTGAGAAAAATCAGCACAAAACACATGACCCTCGGGAACGACCATACAGACAAGGTCCCCTCGAGAGTCCAAAATCCGAGAACCACCTGGCCGAAACAACACCTCAAAACCCTAATCCAACAGCTGGGACACAGAAAGAAAATTGTACCCCAACGATTGAACAAGAGCAACATGCCTGAGAGTGATCTTGTCACTCACCTTAATCTCACCTTCTGAAAGCACACGCCCACGCCCATTGTCCCCAAAGGTGATGTACCTCTTTGTCACCACCGGGACGAGACTTGAGAACCACCCCCTATCTCCGGTCATATGCCTCGAGCAACCGGAGTAAATCAACCAAATGTTCTTCAAGTCTCCCACCTGAGATTCAAAAATGAGCACATGAGCGAACAAACGACTCAGCACTGGGGTTAGTACCAAAAGAGTAAAACCAGTGCCGAGACATTTGCTCGAAAGTCTCCTACTAAAGCTACCTCCACGAACACCACCACGGTAACCACCCTGAGGGAACCACCCCTCTCTGCCTGGAGGAGGACCAAAACCATGAAAGAAGGTCCGTGGAACGTCCCTCCTCTCCTTCTCAAAGCTACGACTCCTCCCATCCCCGTAGTGACCTCGAGGGGGAGAATGCCTAGCAACCTGACCACCTGCAAACTCTCCAGCCCAACCACCAGAACCACGACCTCCAGAAACAACCCTCACACTTGTACGAGCACGAAACCCGAAATGCTGCCTGTCCAGGCCTGCACCGGTCTGACCGGTGCCCCACACCGGTCTGACCGGTGTAGCCTTGGCAGCAACACCTCCAACAACCTTCCGCTCTCCCCAAGCCCGAACTGTCCTCACACTTGCCTTAGCCCTGGGCATCTGCACACGAGGCTCAAGTACACCATCGAAAGGGTGGTACTTGTCCTTGTTAGCCCACTCCTTCGCCATTCTCTCCTCTCATTTCCTCTTGAAGGATCAGATGGTGACTAGAGAGGGGGGAGTGAATAGGAGCCGGTAAAAATTCTTCCCAAAGAACCCGGCCTATACCCTAGTCAAACCCCGGTCTCACACGAGCGATGGATCGAATCACACACCAATCGCCAAGACCACGAGGTTATGGATCAACCTCTAGCTTAGGAACGATTCCTTGAAGCACACGCGGAAGCACGAAAGAAGGAGGGGAGGAATCGAACCAAGAGGCAAAGCGCACAGGCTCTGGCGGACCGTCCGGCCAGGAGGGGCGGACCGTCCGCACTGGCCTCGCGACCGTCCGGCTCGATGCCGCGGACCGTCCGCGCCAACCTCGCGGACTGTCCGGCCCTACGCCGCGGACCGTCCGTTAAAGCACACAGAACCACCAGAAGCGACCCGAGAAAAACGGATCGTCCGCCAAGGCCGGGCGGACCGTCCGCGTGGGTCGCGGACCGTCCGCTACTCAAGCCCGGACTGTCCGCAAACCAGTTGCAACAAAAACCAAAAACCAAAACGGATCGAAAACAAAGACGCGCAAGAACACGACGAACACGCGACGAACCCTAGCCGCGCGGACCGTCCGCCAGCACCCCGCGGACTGTCCGCCGCCGTGCGGACAGAAGCGCAAAACGCCCGACCCCGAAAGTCAACTCCCCCAAATCATCATCGGATTTCCCAAACTGTTGAAGCTATGGAGACAAGGGTTTGGGGACTTGAAAAGCGTCACACAAGGATGCTATAGCCAAAAAATCTTGCCTACTAACTCCCTAAGTCACCGGGAATCGCGAATCCTTTGAGCACCACCAAAAGCTAAAGCACCAAACGAAAAACTGCGAATCCAAGTGGTTTTCCAGTGTTTAAGGGCACAAGATCAATCACAAAGATGCACGAGACATCTATCCATGTATCCCTCAAAGAAATCCGGGGAGAAACCCACTCAAATCCGCGGAATCACACCGAGAACAAAGGCATGAAAACAAGCACAAAAAGGCCACGAAAACACAACCCCGAATCTTCTATACAAACCAGGAAAGATTCACAAGGTCTAGCATGCCGCCCTAGCATCCATCCCTCTCAACAAATCTCTCATGAAGCTCTCATGCTAGCCTAGAGAAAATGGAAGAAAAAATAGCTACGAAAATGAGAAAGAGGAGGGAGGAAATGAAACCCTAAGTCGCGGAGAGGGAGAGACACTCACACACCCTTATGGCTTATATATCGGGTCCCGCCGGAGTGGTAAATGAATCGACTACCCCTAACTTAACTACTGGCGATACAACCCACGCAGGGGCATTTAGGTAATGTTTGTGGGTCTTGCCATCGGACGGCCACGCCTTTGCCGCACCCCGCGTCCTCCCGACGCAAGCCATGCGATCCCGCCGCGTGTCCTCCGCCTCGAAGCTTCCCGACACGCCCGATCCCGTCTCCGTCGTGTTGGGCCCTCGGACTTGGTTTTGAGGCCCAAACCAAGAAACCGTCCGCCGATGGTTTTGTGGGCAAACCACCAAACCCCGCGTGCTCGATCCGGCCTCCCGCCAAACCACTTGACTTGACCGCCACCGTGCACCGGCTCACTTGTCCATGACTTCGTCTTGCTTGTGTCGCCACCATGTGACCCGCACCCGGGGCCCCGTTGTCCACCGGTCCCTCGAACCGAGCCTACTTGTCTCTCCATCTCCCGGAGGCCCCTCAAGGCTGAAGACCTTTCGCGCCCGTTCTTCACCTGCAACAACACGAACTAGGCCGCAGCCTACACCTGCGCACTAAGCCAAGACTCAGTCCAACACCCGTTGTCAATCACTCATCACTGAGGAGCGGTCATCCATCGACCACTGGGACGCTCCTGGTCCTCACCTCTTGAAGCAAAACTCATCCTTATTGCCATTTCTCCCACAATAGCCACAATGGAACCTCACAAGCTTAGGCTTAGGCTTGGGCTGTGGCTGCTCACTTGGTTTCTCTCCACTCAACTTCTCCACCGGTTTCCCTTCGCTAGCCATCTCACTTTCTTTCCCAAAGAACACTTTCCCCGAAGTGCTCACAAACTTGATAGGCTTTTGTAGATCATTTGTGGGTGTAGAAAACACGGGTGGAGCCGGGGTTGTGTCTAGCTCGGTTCCTAAGATGGTTAGGTTTTGAGGGGAAATCATTTTTGTGGTGGGTTTTTGGTGGCTCTGGGATATTCTCTCCACTTCCCTCACCAACCTTGTTTGCCCCAAGTCCCTCACCATCCTGCCTCTTAAATGCCTCGATCATCATCCTCAACTGAGGCTCATGACCAGACAACCAACCCATCAACTTTCTCAGCTCATCATTCTCATCCTGCAAGCGATCAACATAATGTGCAAGTTCCAAATTCTTCGAAGCATGCATTTCACAGGTAGAGCATGATGTAGGAATGGGTTCTTTCAGCTTAGCCTCAAAGGAACTAGTGTAAGCATGCATCTCATCAATTTTAGCATGCAAAACAGGGCAAGAAGTGCAGGCACCTAGCAAAGCAGGTCTAGACTTAAGCTCAGCCACTTCAACCCTAAGCACATCTAGTTCCTCACACTTGGAGGCATGCTTCTCCTTAAACAAAGAAAGATCAACAAGAAAGATGGAGCAATCAGCACAATCAACCTCATCCGAAACAACAGGGCTAGCCTTAAGGGAATCAATCTCAAGCTTGCTATCAAGCACCTGTGTCTCTAGCTCAGCCACTCTAGTCCTAGCATCCTTGAGTGAGACCCTAAGCTCTTTTCTCATTTTCTTGGCCTCTCTATGCATGTCATCACGATTATCAAGCAAAGAGCCAAGCCTCTCATTCTCCTGGCGCAAGAAGGGAAGTTCATCATGCACCTCGTCGTCGGAATCAGAGTCCGAGTCGCTCTGTGTGCTCCTCTTGCTGCCGGAGCTCAGCGCCATGGTGCAGAAGCCGTCTCTCGCGAAGCAGCTCACCCCGCTCAGGTTCTTGGACGACTTCCTGCTCTTGCGACGATCACCTTCGTCTTCACTGCTGCTCGAGCTCGAGGTGGAGTACGCAGAACTGGAGTTGACGTCGCTTGCTCCCACCATCACTCGGGCCTTGCCTCGGCTTTCCTTCTTCCTCGATCGCTGCTCGTCCTTGTACTTGTTTTTGTGCTTACTCTTGTGGTCACGCCTCGACCGGTACTTTCCATCCGTCCTCGACTTGTGCTTGTCGCTGTCCTTGTTCTCGACCTTCTCCTGGCAGTCGGCGACGAAGTGTCCCGGCTTGCCGCACTGGAAGCATGTCCTCGTGTTCCTCCTCATGTTCACCCGGTTCTCGTGCAGCCTCTCGAACCTCCTCGTCAGCAACGCCAGCTCGTCCTCTCCAAGCACATCGAACTCCTCATCTGACATAGACATCAAAGAGGACAAAGAGAACATCCTGGTGGATGGGTTAGTGTTAGCCTTTCCTTTCGAACCACCAAGGAGGGCAAGACTATGGGAGTCAGTCGGACCCTCGAGCTTGGCAATCATGCCCCTATCCACCTCAGCTGACTTGAGCTTCGAGAACAGCTCGTTCACCGTCAGAGTGTCATACTTCTCTGACTCCACAATGGTCTCGAACTTTCCGCCCCAAATCGTACGATCCAAAGAGTGTAAGAGCTTGACCGCTCTATCATGATCATCGTACGGGAGCATATCCACATTGGCCCTCATGTTGTTCACAACCATCGTGAACCTCTGAAACAAGGCATCGATGGACTCACCGGGGAGATAAGTGAAGTTATCGTACTCTCTCCGGTAGGTCGCATACATCCGTGCCTGCACCTAGGCATTCCCAACATGAGCCTCCTTTAGCACCATCCAAATTCTACAAGCCAAGTGCTCGGTGTGCACCCGATCGAACTCAGGCTGACACAAAGCATGAAACAAGTAGTCGACTGCCTTATTGTTGGCATCAAATCTGTTCCTCAATCCTGGAGCGAGGAAGTCCATCGGCTGGACATAGCCTGTGTCCACCGTGACATCCCAAAGGATCTGACCCTTTCCGCGGAGAAACACACCCATCCGCTTACTCCACATCTGGTAGTCCTTTCCATCAAAGTGTGGAGGACCCGAACCCCGTGCCTGGTATGCCATCCTTGGATCTTAGACTGGTTAGAGTCAACAAAGACCCGAACCCGCTCTAATACCACTTGAAGGACCGATACGGCGAACCAGAGAGGGGGAGTGAATGGGAGCCGATAAAAATTCTTCTCGAAGGAGATGGAAACTCCAACAAGATGAACACGGCTTCCAACACACGTCTCCGACTCACTACCCAAGTTGGCCAAGCCCACGTAGCCACTGGAGTGCCACTGGACCTAGGAACCAACACACACACCCTTCCGACCCGAGAAACGCAGCGGAACACCAAACCTCGAGTCCACTGGTCAACACCGGTCAGACCGGTCCCTGCTGGTGAAACTGGGCAACTTTCACTAATCGGCTCTACATCGGTCAGACCGGTGAGACGCACCGGTCAAACCGGTCACAGCCTGAAAGCCCCCAAAGCACCAAACAGGCCAACCGACCTCCAAACTGACCCAAACTCGAAACAGCTGCAACACAGGACAACAGCAAACACACCCAGACATTCACCCGAGCGAAAACCCACTGAGGGTTGCATCGGTCAGACCGGTCAAGAGCACCGGTCAGACCGGTGTAGCCTGGGCAGCTCGGGATGAACAGCACCCGCGGGTCAACTCCCCCAAATCCAAAACTCGATCTCTCGAATCGCTCCACGGACTTGAACAAGACTTTGGGGATATTAGGAACACCTCATGAGGAGTCCATAACCAAGTTTAATCCCAGCAAAACTCGTCCAAAAAGGAGGAATCAAAGAAATCCCGCCAAGAACACCTCAAACCCTAGAACCCGGAAAAACCCCAAAATCGAGCCCCTTTACTCACGGATTTGGGAGGGGAATCACACCCCAAAGAACCACGAAGGGTTCCCACAAATTTCCCCCATCAAATCCCCAAGAGCAAGGTCCCGAAAACAACCCAAAGAAATCACCAAAAGAGGGCTCCGAAAATCACCACCAATAACAACCGGGAACAACACATCCAAACCTTGACGAACCACGTCGAATCATCTATACATGCAACAAAGGTTCTTACAAGGTCTAGCTTGCGCCCCGATCATCCAACCCTCTCACAATATCTCACCATGAAGCTCTCAAGCTAGTCCTATGGAAATCCTAAGAAAACAGGAAGGGAAAATAGGAAAGCAAATGAACTAGGGTTCCAAGGGTTGGCTGCCATCCTCTCACCTCTTGGGTTATATGGAGGCAACTGAAAGTCTAAAATACCCTTCTCCAATAACTAAGGATACAAGCCCCTCAAGGGCAGTTTTGGAAGACTTGAAGCTTTCTCCATCTGACGGATGCCCATCGACCGCAACCTGCTTAGCCTCGACGCAAGCCTTGCGATCCCGACGCTTGTCCTCCGCTTCGAAGATTCTGGACTGCGTCGTCGCACACCGGTCAGACTGGTGCTCCGCACCGGTCAGAACGGTACCCACCGGTCAGACCGGTCTGGCACTGTTGGAGCACTGTCTTCGGTTCTCCGGTCTTGGCTTTGTGGGTCAACCAAGGAACCCAGTGGTTTTCTGGTGAACCACCGGAAACCCCGCGAACTCGGTGTAGCCTCCGCCAATCTCCACTCATGAATCGGCTCCCACGTAGTCCCGGCTCGATCTTGGTTTTGACGCTCAACCAAGAAACCGTCCACGACTTCATCTTGCTGTTCATGCCACCATGCGGCCCGCACTTGACCCCGCTGGCCACCGGGTCCCTCGAACGAAGTCTACTTGTCTTCTCCACACCTGGAGGCCTCACCAGCGACGACCTTTCGCGCTTGTTCTTCACCTGCACCAACACCAGTCAAGCCGCAACCTGCACCTGCAATACTTAGCCAAAAGTCAGTCCACACAACGTTGTCAATCACTCATCACACAAGGAAGCGACCATCCATCGGTTCTTGAACCACACATGGTCCTCACTTATGATGATCAACTTGTGGTTATTAATCTAAGTTTAGTTTTCCTTTTTAGAACCACCATCATGTTCATGATCATATTTATTTATTTGCATGCATTGCATTTTGTTATCAATGTGATGTTTCTTTGCGTATACATGTTTTGTACATAGTTGGCTTGGTTGTTTTATATACTTAATGATGTATGCTTCATTTTCCATGTTAATACTTCATAAGGCCTTATGAGTATTTTCCTTTTGCAATCTTGTGTAAACGTGGTGTTTAAACATGATTGCGGACTGTCATCGTTAAGTTCGATAAACCTAGCTAGCTTTTCATATGTTTTCATGTTGCTTTGGTTAGTTTATAAGCTCTGCGATGCGCTTAATTTTTCTTGTTCTATAAGAGTTATTGATTTAGGGATAGACATGGTGTTTTAACCCTTGATAAATAAACCTTTATGGCTATGGAGAAATTCGGCAACCTAGTTGTAAACATGGTGTTTAGAACTAGGTGAAAACATTGTCTTTGTTTATATGCTCTCCTCTCATGTGCATACACACCGTGCACCACGTACACTCATTAGGTTTTTATTCCTCATTAGACTAATTGTGCCAAAATTTAAGAATCTTAGGAGGTATTGTTGGCAATTCTATCTACTCCCGACCGTCACCTTGGGGGTAGAATGTGCGTTTAAAACGTCTTACAGGAAAGATAAAGACTCTCACTACCAGGAAATTGAGGGATAGCTAAGAAATGCTTTGTCTTCTTCTTAGCAAAATGCTAAGCATGGGTGAGACCCTGAATCTTCAACACGGAAGTGCAACACGACGCTCTAGAAGATAAAAAGATCAAGATCATTAACGTCTCCGGATCAATGCGCAAGAAGCCACCGATCTCATCAAAATTCTGCGTGGTCTCGAAGGGAAAACACTGGGTATTTTTGGATATTTAGAAGCCCCATGAAGTTACGATTCCAACAAATCAAGAATCAAGACAATCGGAGGTTCCTACAAGCGGTTATGCCCGAATCACCGAGTGCAACACGTCCTGAAATCAGTTTTGGACAGCACACAGCGCTGAAGTAAAACGGACATAGCTCCCTTGTTTGAACTCCGTTTTCGATGAATGATCACACGTTGGAAAGGTAATTTCATAAACTTTTCAATAGAGATATATTTTGATATATTTTCTGTTCTGGACAGGGGGGAATCCATAAAAAAGAGACTGCAAGGAGATGATGAGAACAAGAAAGAGGAGATGGTGATGACAACATTGAAGAGAAGGGCGACCAATGACTCCATTAAGCATACAAGATCAAATTCAGAAGTTTAGGAGTGTTGATAAATCAAGACAAAAGCAAAAGCCACATAGATATATGGAGATGTCGGATGAAGGCAACGAAGAACTACAAAGGATGGTAACACCTCCATAAACCTTCTCTTTTCCAAACACAAATGCTAGTAAGTTTGCCTTCAACCTCAACTAGGTGCAACCTTTTGTTTTTCTCTTCCAACAATAACATGTCTACTAGGAGGACAACCTAGGTTTCTTTTTACTTTCAATAGATAGGCATGACTATGTGTTCACCTTGATGTTCTATATTGCCTATGCTTACGGAAAGATGATGAAAGTTGCCGCTTTGTTTTACCAACATGAAGTTATAATATGATCTGAAATTAATTTAAATACCAACTCTTTTATTTGTGGAGGTGAAATGACTATGCTCTAGACCCACATACATATCTTTGCTCTTTGATTTAAGTTTATGGATAGCCGGATAACTTGTTGTTTTTATGAAAACTTAACTTTTATGCTATTTACATATATGTGATGCTCTTGCAAAGTTCTACCTACCAAAGCCATATACATATATGTTTTATGATAACAAAACCTGTAGATTGCAAACATATCTTTTGATGAGTTGGATTAGGATTGATTTCTATGGTTCGAGACTAAGAAGCTAGTCATTCCTTTGTGTAACTTTTTCATGCTAGCCTTTTTGTCCATGCATTGTGGGTTTTCACATTGAAAATTTTACAAACTTCGTTGGGCCTCCACCCTAAACCAAAAACATCTTTTTGTGATCACCTCCTTGTCCACAACCCAATTTGAGTATGGAGTAAAATTCTCGATGGAGATTCAAATATTTCGCAAGATTATGGAATTTATACTTACTTAGCAGTCATTTCCCCTCTCTTTTATGCTCGAGGACGAGCATCGTTAAAGCATGGGGAGGAGTCATTACATCATCTCTGACAAATCTATGTAAGTATTATGTTGCAAAAGTTCTGAGGAGCAAAAAAATGAAAAAAGAAAAAAATTATGATGAGAAGAAAAGAAAAGTAAGAAAAATAGGAAGAATAAAAGAGAAAAAAAGAAAGAGAGAAAAATGAGAAGGAAATAAAATAAAAGTAAAAAATATATAATAAAGATGCTCCTCAGATCTTTTTGCTTCATAAGTTCTCAAGTGCCTTGATGACAAATTCATACTCAAATCTTCCAACCATGTGCAATCCGATAACGAGGACTTCACTCGTGTCTCGGGATCATACATTGGCCACTTGCAGATGTCCACCTATCTAAATGTGTGTGTATCATCCCTCTCTGTTTCCAACATTTATTTTCCAAGGCCTTTATGACGAGTCTCGGTAATTCCAACAGACCTCTCTCTTAATTTGACAATATTTCAGATGTTTGTTTTGCTAGGATTGTTTTTAACCTTCCAAGCTCCACATAAGCCTTCCACTATCACATATGAGTAGAGTAAGTTGAAAATAATCTTGTATAGGCTTGAGTGACTTGATGAGATGAGTGTTTCCATGAGCTTTTGCAAGAGATTTTCACTTATGTTGGATATGTATCTTTTTGAAAATTTTTCCATGTGACAAGGTAATGGTTTGAAGTTCACTTAAGTTTGAGAGCATCGTGTTTATTAAATGTGGCTTGTTCTTTATTGTTAGTATATCATCCATAATGAAAAAGAAGACGGTCACAACTTGAACTTTAAAAATAAATTCTTAAGACAGAGCAATTTGTCTCGTCATGAATGGCTAAGTGCAGGGATAACATTGGAAGGCAACACTGATTTCCCTTTTAAGCAAGGATTACTTACTCGAGGACGAGCAAGGTTTAAGCATGGGGGAGATGTTGATGGTGAATTTCCATCAACCTAGAGTACTTGTTATACATTGGTTTCGATTATGATTTGCAACTAACCCGCCACTAGGCATACTAATGGTGTAACAAGTTCACACTTGCATGTCGATTTTGGAGTTTGTTGTTTACACAGGAAATAACATTAAAGAGGAGACTTTCGGGATAAGTTCATCAAGCACTTCAAGAGAAGATCGTGAAGTCCGTCACAAGTCAAGACACGCGATGAACATGACTCCAAATGACCTGAGGACCGAAGCGTCAACGTGCAAATCGTCAGGGACTCAACCAGAAAACAGCGAAGCTTGCATAGCAAAGATTCAAGCCTTAACCGTGAAGAAACAACGTCAAAGGCCCACAAGCAAGTGCACACAAATAAGGAATCATGCAAGAAGCAACCGGGGAGGAACACGGGTCGGAACCGACCCAGAAAGGGCCTAGGCCGGTAGGCCCAGTCGGATCGGCCCAGGGGCCTGTTGGCCCGGTTCGCAACGCCCTTTTCCCTAGGTGTTTGTCTATTTATTGCCTCCGCCGCCATCGGCCGCCACATCGAACAAATCATTCCACCGACACCATTCACCAGAAAACCGCCGCCGCAAGATGAGGGAGAGAGTTAGATGAGCTCGTCACAAGGATCAACGCCGTGGAGAGAAGGAAGCAAGAGGAGGACTCCAAGCCGCTAGCCTAGGGGTGTTCCGAAGCTTCATCGCCGCCATCTTCATCGACGACGTTCGCTGGAGTCTCCATCACCCCTATGTGCTTCAATCCGTGTAAGATGATGGGGTAATGTCTTAGTTCATCCCTAGGGTTTGATGGATGCATGCTATGTGATCACTACTTGATTCGTGGTTTCAATCTATTGCTTTCATGTTGATGATGCTTTGATGATTAACGTTAGATACCATGTTTTTCGGGCGTATGATATCCGCTACTCCCATAGATTCCATCAACATACTGTGTCCATCATAGTTCTAGTCATGATTACCTCCGTGTAGTGACAGTACAAGGGGAGGGAAAGGGCAAAACCGTGGTCACAACCCCCGGTAGATTGGTTTACCACTCTCATGTAGTAGATGCATATCCATGTTATCCTAGATCCTAGGGAGGGAACGCTTATCTTTCTTAATCACTCTCTTGTGTCCACCCTTTACCATCTAGTTTCACCCTAGATTTATTTGATCAACTAAGATTAACTTAGGTTAGATTGTCTTTACCTTTAGATTAATACTCTTTCAAAGGTTTCCCATCAACCAGATTAGTACTTGGTTAAGCGCTAGCAATCCCCTTGCTCCGCGGATTGACAAGAACCTAGGGAATCCCCGTGGTGAAAAAGGTGTAGGTCCGTACACTTGCGGATCGTAGGTGGATACGAGTTTTATCTGTCAACACCTCCATCGGCACTCGTTTTTCTTCGAGTACTTTCAAACACCTTCGCAACTGGGAGGCATGAAACACTGGATGTATATTTGACATTTCTTCTGGTAGCTCCAACCGGTATGCTACTGCTCCAACTCTCTTCAGCACTTTGTACGGTCCAATGTATCGAGGGGCCAACTTCCCGTGCACTTGAAATCTTCGAGTTCCTCAGATAGGTGAAACCTTGAGGTAAGCAAAGTCTCCCGGACTGAAGCTTATTTCTCGCCTCTTCTTGTCTGCATAGCTCTTCTGTCGGGATTGGGCAGCCTTCAACTTTTCTCGGATCTCAGCTACTCACTCCTCGACTTCCTTTATAAGTGCGGGCCCAACAAGGGCACGTTCTCCTACTTCTGACCACATCAAGGGTGTCCTACATTTCTTCCCATATAAGGCTTCAAATGGCGACATACCTAGGCTTGTCTGATAGCCGTTGTTGTAGGAGAACTCTGCATACGACAGACTTTGTTCTCAGTCTTTTCCATAGGTGAGGACACATGCTCTCAACATGTCTTCCATAATTTGGTTCACCCTCTCAGTCTGTCCATCTGTCTGCGGGTGGCAAGCAGAACTGAAATCCAGCTTGGTACCCATGGCTTTATGCAACCTTTTCCAAAACCTAGAGGTGAACTGGGTCCCTCTGTCCACTATGCCACAACACCGAATTTCCATCACAAGATCTGACGCTAAAATTTTTCTTTATCAATGGATAATCTGACGCTAAATATTACTCAGAGATGATCTGATGCTAAATCCATGTTTAGCGATGTGCTGGCTGACGCTAAAAAAGTTCCAGATTTAGCGCCTCTCTGTCTGACGCTAAAACAAACTATAGCATCGTGTAGTCTGACGCTAAACATATATGGGCCCCTCTCGTCTCCCAGCACACACCTACGCCTAAATATGACTTTTTAAATTATTTTATATTATTAGATGCACATGTAGTTTAATTTTGAATTATTTCAAGAAACCACGCAAAAAATTCCTTTAATTTACATAAAATAGTAAATCAGCTCAAAAATATTTGAAACTTCTACCATACGAATAATATGTAGTATATTACATATAAAAAATATATTAGTGTATATAGGATAGTTTTTCTTGAGTATATTAGTGTATATAGGATAGTTTTTTTTGAGATTGTGTATATAGGATAGTTATTCTTATATGTTACTTCCCAACAGAGCAATAAATGAAAAAGAAAAAAAATACCCTTCTCTGGTGGAGTGGCTTCTCTAGTGGAGTTGGAGCCGTTTTGAAAAACGTCTGGCAAAACGGCTTCACGAGTTGGATTGAGATGGTAAAAAGTCAAAATCACCCTTGCATGCATTTCTCCCTTTTCTCCCATCATATTATTTTTTCTCTTCTCCCTTTTCTCTTCCCCTTTTCTTTTTTCCTCCTCTCTTTTCCTCCCCTCCTTTCTTTTTTTCCCTTTCCTCTTTTCCTTTTTCTCCTCCCCTTTTCCTTTTTCCTCCTCTCCTCTTATCCCTTCACCCCGTGCACCTCCTCGCGATCCACCGCAGTGCCCCCCACCTCCAACAGCCCCTGTTCCTCCTCACATGGCGCCGCCGCCCCCTCCTCCCACGGTGCCGTCGCCCCCTCCTCCTCCCATGGTGTCGGCGGACAGCGGCGCTCGTCCTCCCCCCTCCCTCCCTCACCGACGCGGCCATCCTCCCTCCCTCCCTCACCGGCGCGGTGGCCACCTAACCCAAGATCCCACGGGTGGCCTCGAGGAGCGGTGCCGCCGCCCCCACGGGCGGCGTGGCCGGCCTCAAGGGGCGGCGTGCCCGGCCTCCACGGGCGGCGCGGCCCCGGCCTCAAGGGGCGGTGCGGCCGGCCCCCACGCGTGGCTCAACCGCCCCCCAAGGGCGGCGCGGCCCGCCTCAAGGGGTGGTGCGGGCCGGCCCCCACACGCGACGCGGCCGGCCCCCAAGGTCGGCGCGGCCACCCCCAAGGTCGACACGGACGGCTTCAAGATGCGCGTGGCCGGCCCCCACGGGCGATAGGGATGTGTGTTACTTTTGCTTCAAGCAGTTGCAATCTATGATGTTGAGATACTATGATGTTTTTTCAATGCTTATGTTGGCCTTTTTTCAATGCTTATGTTGGCAGATCAGTATAGTCTTGAATCTTATTAATGAGCTTGGCAAAATTTTACATTTCTATATCTGTTAGCATGCTTTCATGACTGCCTTTATGGCTCAACACACATGTTTTATCTATGTTTGTAATGCAGTATGACCAATATCTAATTTTGTCTTTACCATGAACTGCTGTAACATAGCTAGTCCTGCACATATCAAATATATGCGCATATTTTTGTTTTCATGCTCCATTTATTCCTGTGATATTTGCTTATTGCTTCTGCTTTATAGACATCAACATAAACACTATTCTTTCCTTTCTTTTATTTTGTTCAACTGTGCTTGAACATGTTTAGATGCAAACCTATTAACTGAGAATGTAATTAGTTCCTGGGAGCAGAGGCCATTACCAAGGCCAGAGGTAATTGTCACTCTGAAAGTTAGCAATTTACATACAACCAGTACTAAGAAACCTTAAGAATTGGACACCATTGCAGACATAGGCCTTGCTTTCACAGTTTGTAGTTGGAACATTGAAATGTTAATAGATAGCATTTATAATTACCTTGTTTTGCTGTCTACCCAGTGCTACATTAAAGGTGGCATTTCTTCTCTCATGCTTTATACATGAGTTATGGTCTATCTTATTTCCATGCAGGAAGAAGATGATGACATTTCAAATTGGGAGAAAAAGGTCTTAATTTCTTTTACTTCCATTTAGTTTTCCGTACTATATCTTGACCTATGTTGGTATTTCTTGTGCTTCTGCATCATTCTCACTTCATCCTTTTGTCATTTTGCTCATTTTGATCTAGTTCTTAACCTACAGTTGATTACTGTAGTAGTTTGAGCCTAACATCTTTTTTTGGTGTTTGTTTCCCTTTAGCATTTGGAAGCCGGGTTGTCTGTGAGGAACAATGAAGGATTTGTCGAAAATAGGTATATGCTTTATTTTATATGATTGTCGTTTTGAAATGGAAGCAAGGGATTTGCTCTCTCTGTCCCAAATTACTATTCGTTTTTACTATCTAGGTACATAGCTTGTCTAGATACATGGCAAATGCTAGTAATTTGGGACGGAGAGGGAGTACTTTATCTTTATTATTGCAAATCTGCAATAGCCATTGATGAGTAAATCTTCTTGGGCATGTTTAGTTAATGAATAGAAAATGTGATCTTGATTTTTGAATGGATTGGCTTTTTTTTGGTTTAATGTTGGATGACATGTGTTGCTTTTGGCTTTGTTGTGCCACTTCAAAACCCTAGCCCCAACCAGGTCGCCATGGAGGAGCTCGCGAGGAAATTCAGCACCTCAGCTGAACACATCGGCAAGGTTGTTATCCATCCAAAGCAGGTACGTGCAACGTGCTGGAGATTGTGATCGAATTCCTAATCTCGATTTCAATCAGATTTCATCAGGACTTACTCAGATCTGGGTATACTCACGCACATGTTAAAAATTGGTTCTGCAATCGTCGCTACTATTCGCGGGAGGGCAAGGCCGCTAGGGCAGCACAAGCACAGGAGAAATCATCTGCCCGTGGGGTTGGGGCCTCTTATCACCTTGCTGGTGGGGGTTCCTGCCAATGCCAGTGCTAGTGTTTGTGCATCGCAGGTAGACAAGGATCAGATTCACAAGGGCTTCAACCATACCTTGCTTTGTATCTTCATGTACACTTTTTTTTAAAATCTTCAATTCACTAGGGCCTTTAACCGCAGTTCTGATTCCTTCTTCTTCATCTCTTTATTTTCCTTCAAAAGGGTTCCGGATGCGTGCTTTTATTTATTAGTAGCCTTTCTTTTTTTATGAGTGGACACCACGGGCAAGCCATTGCTTTTGGTTTTTGAGTTCCTAGAAATGATTGTGTACACAATTCTTAGTATGTTAAACCCCAAATACTAGTATTGTTTGCTGGGATGTGCATTTGATGCAATCTTTTGCTACTTGACTTGCATTGTTGGATGATTCAAACAGTGTGCATGGACAAGATTGTATGATATATATTTAGGGCGTGTTTGGGAGAGCTCCACGCAGCTCCAGATCCAAAAAATCAACTCCACTCCAAATTTTCTCCGCCAAACACACCCAACTCCAGCAGCTCCACCGTGGATCTGCTCCATAAAAAAGGTGGAGTAGACCCCCAACTCCATGGTTTTCATGGAGTGCCTCAAGAGATACTCCACCAAATCCAAGTTTCCTGGAGTTGGGTGAAATTACCCACTAATGCCACTGATTAGTGGAAAATGACCGGTTCATTCTATTTTTCTCTCCCTCGTGCGCCTCCCTGCCTCCGGCTCTGGCCGCGCCCGCCCTGCCTACAGCAAGCTCCCCCACGTGCCGCCCTTTCTTCCGGCGACCCCGCGCACACCCGGCTGTTGGTGTCCCCTCGCGCCGCCGTGCCTCCGGTGACCCCGCGCCCGCCTTGCCTCCGCTCGTGCCGCCCCCGCTCCGGCGTCCCCACGCCCACCTTGCCTGTGACGACCCCGCACCCTTGCCGTGTGCATGCTGGCCGCTCCTCCGTGCCTGTCCGCCGCTGCCAGGCAAGCCGCAAGACCCGTCACCAGGCCCGCTGCAAGCCAGGCAAGCTGCAAGACCCTCCAGGCAAGCTGCAAGACCCGCCGCCGCCAGGCAAGCTGCAAGATCTGAGCTTTGTCGGATCTGCTCTGCTCTACGTCGGAGGCAGCGGAGCTGCTTTGCTCCACCGCGACCAGATGAGGCAGGCCGTCGGCGCGCACGAGCTGCTCCGCTCCCCCACGTCGTGTCACAGGCCCCACTGCTCGCCGGCCTGCTCATCGCTCCCCTCCTCCGCAGGCTTCACTGCCCCTCCTCCGCGGGCGCTGACCGCCGAGAGCTGCGTTGCAGGCTGCTCCGCCCGACCCGACCACCGCGAACTGCACCGCGACATCCACTCCTGCCGCCTCGAGCTGCCGCAAGGCCGCAGACATACGGCGTGCCATAGCCACTGGAACGGGAGGAAGAAACAGAGTTTTTTTCTTTTCTACTCTTCTGAAGCGTGGGACCTAGATGTCATAGGGGTGGTGAAAAATCAGAAGCTGTACCAAACGTTTTGCGAGATCTCAGATCCATGGTGGAGGTGCTCCACAGTGGAACTCCGTGGATCTGCAACTCTGGAGCTATTTTTTCAGAGTCGGAGCTCTCCCAAACACGCCCTTATATGTATTGACCTTCATGTGATGTATGTGTGTATCTTTATGTGATGGAGCATCAACTTGAATTTGTATGAAATTTTCTAATTGTATTATTTTTTTCTGCATATTTTATAGTCCTATCAAACAATCTGACGCTATAAATTCATGGACAATTGGATTGTCTGACACTATATGAATGGTACTGAGGATCTGACGCTGAAAATTAGCAACGGATGATCTGACGTTAATCATTTTCAGGACATCGGACTGTCTGACGCTATAAGTCTGGTCTGACACTAAAAAGTTTTAGCGTCAGGACTTACAGCGTCAGCTGAAGTCTGACGCTATATGTTCTTAGGGTCAGACTGTCTAACGCTATATGTGGCTTTCAGTGTCAGACCATCCCACGGTAATTGTGGTGGTGTGGCATAGTGGTCTGAGACTATCTTGCTCGGTACTCCATGTAATTTCACTATGTTCTCTATGTAGAGCTTTGCCAACTTTTCTCCACCATAAGTGGATCATACGGGTAAAAAGTGAGCGACCTTAGTGAGTCGGTCCACTATTACTCATATGGAATCATATCCCTTCTAAGTCTTGGGCAAACCCACTATAAAGTCCATGCCTATCTCATCCCATTTCCACACCGGAATGGGTAAAGGCTGCAACAGTCCTGCAGGTTTCTGGTGTTCAGCTTTAATCCTTTGACAAGTATCACAGTGGGTGACGAACCGGGCAATGTCCGTTTTCATTCAATTCCACCAATACTTTTGCTTTAAATCCATATACATCTTAGTGGATCCCGTGTGGATGGAATATGCCGAGTTGTGTGCCTCATTCATGATGGTTTGTCGAAAATCTCCGTCTTCAGGCACGCATATCCTATTCTTATACCACAGTGTGCCTTGATCATCCACTCTAAAGTCTGGGGCCTTATTCTCTCTTGTGTGCTTGCGAATTTTCATCAGATTCTCATCGGTGTCTTGGGCCTTCCTGATCTTTTCTTCCAAAGTGGGTTGAACACTTAGCTGGCGAACGTAGCCTTGGGAAACAATGTGCACGTTGAGTCGTGCCATTTCCTATTGCAACTGGGCACTCTTGGGCACTGCCTTCTCATAGGATTTTCTGCTTAAGGTGTCTGCCACTACATTGGCTTTTCCTGGGTGGTAATGGATTTCTAGGTTATAATCTTTGACTAATTCTAGCCACCTTCTTTGCCTTAGGTTCAGGTCAGGCTGGGTGAAAATGTATTTTAAGCTCTTGTGGTCTGTATAGATTTCACACTTATTCCCAATCAGGTAATGTCTCCAAATCTTAAGGGCATGCACTACGGCTGCAAACTCCAAATCATGGGCGGGATAATTCTACTCGTGGGGTTTGAGTTGGCGGAAGCATACGCCACTACTTTCCCATCTTGCATAAGGACACATCCTAACCCTTGTCGGGATGCATCGCAATAGACGACAAAATCCTGTTGAATGTCTGGCAAGGTTAGCACTGGGGCTCTTGTCAATCTTCTTTTCAACTCTTGAAAGCTTTTCTCACAAGACTCAGTCCAGTTGAATTTCTTCTCCTTTTTGAGTAACTCCGTCATGGGTCGGGCAATCTTAGAAAATCCTTCAATAAATCTCCGGTAGTATCCGGCTAAACCAAGAAAGCTTCTAATCTTTCTCACATTGGTCGGTTGGCTCCAGTTGGAGACAGTTTCGACTTTCTTGGGGTCTACTGCTACTCCTTTTGTCGTCAGAATATGCCCAAGGAAAGATATTTTCTACAGCCAGAATTCACACTTGCTGAACTTAGCGTACAACTTGTGTGCCCTTAGTTTCCCCAGTTGAAGGACCGATACGGCGAACCAGAGAGGGGGTGGGGGGAGTGAATGGGAGCCGATAAAATTCTTCTCGAAGGAGATGAAAACTCCAACAAGATAAACACGGCTTCCAACACACGTCTCCGACTCACTACCCAAATTGGCCAAGCCCACGCAGCCACTGGAGTGCCACTGGACCTAGGAACCGACACACAACCTTCCGACCCGAGAACGTAGCGGAACACCAAACCTCGAGTCTACAGACCAACACCGGTCAGACCGGTGAGCACCACCGGTCAGACCAGTCCCTGCTGGTGAGAGTTGGCAACTTCCACTAAGTGGCTTCACACCGGTCAGGCCAGTGTAACACACCGGTCAGACCGGTCCAAGCCTAAAAGCCCTCAAATCACCAAACAGGCCAACCGACCACCAAACTGACCCAAACTCGAAACAGCAGCAACAAAGGACAACAGCGAACACACCCTGACATTCACCCGAGCAAAAACCCACCGAGGGTTGCACCGGTCAGACCGGTCAAGAGCACCAGTCAGGCCGGTGTAGCTTGGGCAGCTCGGGATGAACAGCACCCGCGGGTCAACTCCCCCAAATCCAAACCTCGATCTCCCGAATCGCTCCACGGACTAGAACAAGACTTTGGGGATATTAGGAACACCTCATGAGGAGTCCATAGCCAAGTTTAACCCCACCAAAACTTGTCCAAAAAGGAGGAATCGAAAAAATCCCGCCAAGAACACCACAAACCGCCAAAACCTCAAAATCGAGCCCCTTTACTCACGGATTTGGGAGGGGAATCACAGCCCAAAGAACCACGAAGGGTTCCCACAAATTTCCCCCATCAAATCCCCAAGAGAAAGGTCTTGAAAACAACCCAAAGAAATCACCAAGAGAGGGCTCTGAAAATCACCACCAAGAACAACCGGGAACAACAAATCCAAACCTTGAGGAACCACGCCGAATCATCTATACATGCAACAAAGTTTCATACAAGGTCTAGCTTGCCGCACAATCATCCAACCCTCTCACAAGATCTCACCATGAAGCTCTCAAGCTAGTCCTAAGGAAATCCCAAGAAAATAGGAAGGGAAAATAGGAAAGCAAATGAACTAGGGTTCCAAGAGTTGGCTGCCATCCTCTCACCTCTTGGGTTATATGGGGGCAACCGAATGTCTAAAATGCCCTTTCATAATAACTAGAGATACAAGCCCCTCAAGGGCGGATTTGGAAGTCTTCATGTCTTCACCATCGGACGGATGCCCGGCGACCGCACCCTGCGTAGCCTCGACGCAAGCCATGCGTTCCCGACGCATGTCCTCCGCTTCGACATCTCCGGACTGCGTCGTCGCACACCGGTCAGACCGATGCTCCTCACCGGTCAGACCGGTACCCACCGGCCGACCGGTCCGCACCGCTCGCAAAGACCGTCTTCGGTTCTTCGGTCTTGGCTTTGTGGATCAACCAAGGAACCCAGTGGTTTTCTGGTGAACCACCGGAAACCCCGCGAACTCGGTGTAGCCTCCGCCAATCTCCACTCTTGACTCGGCTCCCACGTAGTCCTGGCTCGACCTTGGTTTTGAGGCTCAACCAAGAAACCTTCCACGACTTCATCTTGCTGTTCATGCCACTATGCGGCCCGCACTTGACCCCGCTGGCCACCGGGTCCCTCGAACGAAGCCTATTTGTCTTCTCCACACCTGGAGACCTCACCGGCGACGACCTTTCGCGCTTGTTCTTCACCTGCACCAACACCAGTCAAGCCGCAACCTGCACCTGCAATACTTAGCCATGAATCAGTCCACACAACGTTGTCAATCACTCATCACACAAGGAAGCGACCATCCACCGGTCCTCGAACCACACATGGTCCTCACCAGTACCACTCGAAGATGCTGCTCATGTTCCTCCACACTATTGGAGTAAACAAGTATGTCGTTGATGTATACTACGACAAACTTGTCTAGCTCTTCCATAAACACCTTATTCATGAGGTTCATAAAATATGCTGGTGCGTTGGTGAGTCCAAAGGACATCACTGTGAACTCATACTGCCTGTAACGGGTGACAAAGGCGGTCTTTGGGATGTCGCTCTCCCTAATCTTGAGTTTATGGTATCCTGACCTTAAATCCATCTTCGAAGAATACTTGGCTCCTTTCAGTTGGTCAAATAAATCTTCTATTCTGGGGAGAGGATACTTGTTCTTGATAGTAACTTCGTTCAGTGAACGATAGTCCACACACATCCTCAGGCTTTTGTCCTTCTTTTCTACGAAGAGCACTGGGGCTCCCCATGGTGATGAGCTTGGTCTGATAAATCCACTTCGCTGAAGTTCTCTTAGCCGCTTCTTTAGCTCTGCCAACTCCAGGGCTGCCATCCTATAGGGTCTCTTAGCTATGGGAGAGGTTCGGGGGATAAGGTCAATGATGAACTCTATATCCCTATCTGGTGGCATTCTGGGGAGTTCTTTGGGGAACACATCTGGATACTCACGTACTACCGGGACATCCTCTATGGATTTGGCTTCCATGCTAAAAACCATTATGTCTGGTCTGTGCCCTCAGGTGTGGCAGGTCACTTGTATTCCATCTGGGTTGGTTAGGTGCACTACCTTATCGGCACAACTTATAAGACCATGGTGTTGGCTTAACCAATCCATCCCATGGATCACATCTATTCCCTTAGACTTCAGTACTACTAGGTCTGCTAGGAACTCTACCCCACGTAAAATGATCCTTACCTGAGAGCAACCCAGTTGACACTTGATGTCACCTCCGGGCGTTCGGGTTAACAGAGGTGCTTTTAGTAGTACTGTAGGTATGTTATGTTTTTCCACAAAACTTGAGGATATGAACGAATGTGATGCTCCTAAATCAAATAATATGGTTGCCAAGACTGAGCTGACCAGGAACTCACCGAGCACTACGCCTTGTTCTTCTTGAGCTTCTTGTGCGTTGATGTGGTTGACGCGGGCTTGTCCATAAGACTGCTGGGGCTGCCTCATCTGCTGGTTGTTGTTGTTGCCAAAGTTGTTGTTGCTGCGAACTGGCATGCGGTTGGCTCTAGATACGAGCGGCCTTGGCCCATTCACGGAGTTGGAGAAGGCTGAAGCTGTTGGCATTTTGGCATATGGGCAGTTGGCAATGAAGTGTCCGGTCTCACGGCAGTTGAAACACACCCTGGAGTTGTTGTTGTTGTTGTTGTTGGCAGTGACCTGGCTAGTGTTGCTCTGTGGGGGCTTCATGGCATTCTGGTTGTTGTATGGTTTGAACTGGGTTCTGGGGCCTTGCGAGCCCGTGGCTTGGGACTGGGTTCTGTACTGCATGGGGGCTTGGAACCATGACATGGGGTGGCTGAAGCTTCTTTGCCTCTGGGAACATTCTTGTTGTTGAGCCTTGTGCTCCATGAACTTGAGCTTGTTCTTTTTCTTCTCTTTTGCCTTGGATCTCTCTGTGAGGATGGACATGTTCATAAGGGTGTTGAAATCCGGGTAGATCTGAGGGGTAAGCAGGGTCCTCAGTTCCGGAGTCAAGCCCTTCTTGAACATCTCCTGCTTCTTGGAGTCCTTATCCACTTCCTCAGGAGCGTAACGAGCCAACTCTATGAACTGATAAGTGTATTCCTCCATGGACTTGTTTCCCTGGCGGAGTTCACGGAACTCATCCGCCTTGCGCTTCAGTGTGGCTTCTGGGATGTGGTAGCGACGAAACTCTTCCACGAACTCATCCCAAGTGATGGCGGAGGGGTCCTTGGCTGTTGCACAGTAGTTTTCCCACCAGGCTAAGGCTGTTCCGGTGAGCTGGTGAGTAGCCAGGAGAACCTTGTCTCGGTTTTCATAGTTGAAGGGCTCCAGTTCCCTTAGGATGGCTCTCAGCCAGTCATCAGCATCCAAAGGATTCACGGACCCGTCAAAAGTGGGTGGCTTTGTCCCGAGGAATTCTATCAGCTTATCATTCATGCCCAGAACTCGGGGCCTTGGGCGGTTGACAGCATTGAATATGGCCTCCATCAGTAGAGTCTGGTTGGCCAAAACTTGCGCCAGGTCTACGGGAGGGGGTGGCGGTGGCAGGACCTGGTTTTCTCCTCCATGCTCACCCTGATTCACTTCTTGGTCGTTAACGCGCTCCCTTCGATCGTCTTGAGATCCTTCTGCGTCCATACGACCAGAGCCTTGGAGGGTCCTAGGAGGGTGCCTTGAAACCATCTGTAGAGGAGAGGGTTTTCTAAGAGATCTTGGTTTTATGTTGATTAAGACGGATTTCTTTTTGAAAAGGCAGGGTCTACTCCTGTGTCACACCCAATTTTAAAGGCAAAACCGAATACATTGATCATGTGTGCGCCAGGATCAAGTTACACACACGCTTAGACATAATGAATACCAAAAACAGTGCCACATGATTAAAGAGTTATTACAAACCATAGTCTTAAACGAATCTTAAAGAACGAGTTCTTGCAGCGGACAAAATGCCTCCACAGGTAGCTGACTGAAGACTACGCACACCTAGAACTCCTGTAAATTTCCTGGAATATCTTCAAAGCTCTCCCAGTCTGAGCAGCAAATCCGGGTATTGTAGATGCAAGAGAATAAACAAGCGTGAGCACATGACGTACTCAGCAAGAGAGAACAACATAACATGCTGTCCATATGGTGGATGGCTAAGGTTCAAGCAATTAAGCATTTTAGTGGATCAAGTTTTATTAGCAACCTGATTACTAAAGAGTGTAAGTTCATACCAACCCAATTAATAAGATATAAGCATCATAAAATAAAGAATAAAACAGCAATTAAACATTAAAGTTCCATAATTTAATCATGTGAGTGTCCAGGCCGCTCTTGACCGTGAGCACGGCTAATCGATTAGTTTAACACTCTGCAGAGGTTGTACATCTTTACCCACAAGTAGCGTAAAAGCTCCAAAGAACTTTAGACCCAACCATGCACCATATCACACTACCGAGGTGTGATTGCATAGGGACGCTACATGGCCTTTACAAAGGTTTCCTAGCAAGTTATGACCCACAAGGTCCGGATCAGTTAGCAAGGTATAAAGTCCCCTAGCAGGTCGATACCCCACCATAAAAAGAATAACTCACCCAACCCCCTGCTAGAGCGAGTCTATACCCCACAGTACCGCCGATCCCTTGTCCTTATCAGATAAGACCATCCCAAGCTAAAGTTCCTAATTATTCAGCCAAGACCATTGCCCATTAGTTCTTGTGGTTGTACTGTTTTCCTGGGTGGTTCTCCATGTTCCGATTAACATATTAAAGTAGTCTTGTAAAGTAAAGATCATAAACGGAACATAGAATATAAAGGTAACCAAGTTTGATTAATACCAATCCCAGTTGAGCATGCTAAGCAATAGCTACCACAAGATTAATTTGATAAACCCGGTATCAAGGTAAAGGTAGTAAAAGACTAGGCATGATCCTTAATAGGTTCCCATCAAATTAATTCAAGCGGAAAAGTAAAGACGATGAATTTTAAATGCATGTTATGTAGGACAAGTTGGTATGCATCAAGGAATACTTGCTGCTCAAACTCTTGCACGACTTTATCTTCAAATCCCTCGAACGAATCGCTCTCTACGGTCCACAATCATCACATACAAGCATACAACAAGAATAAATAAGAAACAATCGCCAAACAGATCAAACAGATCTAAACAGTAGAATAAAACTAATCTACGCTTCGAGGCGAACGCGTGGACATAAAGAACGCTAAAATCGGAGCTAAAACGACTAAGATATGGCTTAGGGAAGGTGTAGGGACTAATCTGTAAAGATTTGAAAAGGTTCTGGGCTAAAATAAAGAAAAAGGATTGAACTGCAAGGAAACTTCTAAGGTGGAAGGGTATATCTGTGAATTCTGGAAAACATGGGGGGTTTTCCGTAAAACTGCTAGGCCGGCGGGGGTTTTTGACCTAGTTGACCGGGTCGGGTTGTTTTAGATCCATCGGATCTGGATCCGACGGCTGTGGCAGCCGTGGGTAAAGTAATGGCGGCGGGGTTAGATCTAAGACGCTGGATCTTAATCCAACGGCGCAGAACGTGCGCGAGCGGCGGGACGGCGGCGAGCGATGGCCGACGGCGGCGGCCGGCGGTGAGCGGCGGCGGGACTCACCGATGACCCCAATCCAGGGGCTCCGGTGCACGATTCGAAGCGCGGGTGGCATCTACGCGACGCGCGCCGGCAAGCGAAGCCAACGGGGGTGGCCGCCGCGGCAGAGAGGCGGCGGAGCGGGCGCTCGATGCGGCGGAGCGGCGGCACAAGTCCGGCGACGGCTCCAAGGCGTTGCAGAGCACGAGTTCGACGTCAAGCGGCACCGGGGAGCTTCTCACCTCCTTGCGTAGCTCCGGGACGGCTTCTCGACGGTGGAGCGACACCGGCGGCGGAGAACATCGGCGGCGGCACTCTAGGGTTCCGGCGGGCTTGGGCGGGGGTGCTCAGGGGCGGCTAGGGTTTGGGCTAGCCCGGCCAGGAGGTGGCGGCGGCCTTAAATAGGCCAGGGGTGCGGCCTTGGCGTGCGGGCCAAGCCTGCGGGGGCAACGCGGGGCGCGGTCGGACTCGTGCTCGAGTCCGGCTCGCCAACGACCCGAGGTGGGGGATGACGGTGGCCCCCACCGTCGGCGTCTGCAGGAGCGGGGAGGCGGCGCGCGGGCGCGGACGGCGCCGGGCGGCGGCGGCTTGGGCGGAAGGCCGGCCGGGCCGTGTGCGGCGCCCGGGCTTTTGCGCGGGAGGCCTAAGCGGCGGGCGGGCCGGCGGAGCCGGGCCGGATGGGTCGCTAAGCGGCGAGCGCGAGCCGGGCCGCGCGGCGGGCCGAAGCGATTGCGGTGGCCCGGCCGCTTCCGGGTCGGCCGCGCGGGCTGGAGCGGGTGTTGGGCTGAAAAGGGTAGGGGTAAGGGTTTAAGGTTTTGGGAATTAAGGTTTAGGCAAAGGCTTCAAACAAATAGAATTCAAATTTGAATTTGAATTCCAGCAACCAAAAAAATGCACCAGCATGAATGCCACAATTAATTCCTATATTTCATTAACTTTATTTTAGAAAATAGTTTTAAATGCCTAAAAATAAATAAAACAACCTTATATTCCTTAAGCAATTAAAGATTTCTAGCAAATTTTAATAAACAAAATTTTTAGTAAAATTAGTGTGTTACATCCTGCCGGCAAGCACACATCAAGCACATAGCAAACAAACAAGGACAGACAAATTTTTGTTGCAAACAAGTGAGGAGGATACATCCCGGACTACGCGACTGGTACAACGTGGACAGGCTACACAACCTAGTACTACGACAAAAGCTAAGGGTGTGACTCTAAGCTCGGACCAGCACGGCTTCATTCCCTGGATCAAGGCAACTGAGGCATGCTACTCGCGAGGAGAGCCATCTTCTAGGGCTGAGTGCACTTCCAGCGGGATGAGCAGCTCATCATCATCCTCGCCCTCGGGGTTTCCATTCTCTTGGGGCTGTGCTGCAGCTTCTGTGGTCGCCGTTGGTTGTTCGGTGACTACCGGTGGCACTGGCGGGGTTTCAATAGTTCCTCCCCATCCTACAAGGGGTGTCCCAAGCAGGACTTGTGCTTCTTCGATGGCCGGAATGGGTGTTTTACTGTTAGTCCATTCCTGCGTGCGCTGATCTTGGATTCGCCTTAGGCTCTCATGAGCAACAGCTTCACTACTTATGGCGGCTTCAGTCCTTGCTTCAGCTTGAGCCACTCGGACTTGGTGCATCCTTACTATGACTTTTGCCTGCTCAACCCGACTGATTTGCTCCCTCAAGAGCTTGGCCTGGTCATCAAAGAGTTTGTCCAGGGAGACGAGGTAGGCAACAATATGGTACAAAAGACCTTCTTGGTGGTGGCGTCGTTCCAGGTTTCTCATGCGGGCCTGCCATACTGGGGTTCTAATGGTAGGGGGAAAATACCTCATCGGTGTGGGGATGAGGTGTTGCTCATAGATCCGACACAGGTAGCGGAGGGCTTTTCTGAGGGCCAAGGGGTAGGTGTCTCGGTGTCGAAACCCTGTGGCGGTCACGTGCCACGGCTCGATGTTGGTGTGGCGGCTACTTCTGGCGATGGAGAGGACCACCCTATAGCGAAGAGTGCCGAGTTTCTCATACTCTCTGCTATAGTACCTTGGGCACTCAGTGATACCGAGGCGCTCCAGGGAGTTGATAAGGAGGCGAGCAAAACCAGGCTCCTCCTGGCACACGCCCTGGGTCCATCCATCTTCCGCCATCTGAAAACAAGGGTAGAGTTGAACAAGTTGTGGAAAGGGGTAGGGTACAAAAGATAGATAGTTTTATTTAGCAACAAGGTTGGGGTACACTCCTCAGGGTACACTTATTATTACTAGGACAACAGCTCTAGCCTAGGCACTCCAGTCTATCCTCATGGGGACTCTTCCTCCGTCTAAATGTGACGCTTCTTTGGTGGGAGGTCTTGCTCTAGTATCACGTCCTCGGTCTGGGTTCCTTTGTCCCAATGAGTTTCTTCGGGTTCATCTCCCATCAAACCAGCTTCTTCTCTCCTTCAGTGTTCCTTGTGGAGCTCATCCCATGGGTTCTTGCGGAATATTTCAGAGCGTTCCCGCTCCCGGTCGTACTCTCGCTGCAGGTTACTTAGGTCAACTTCCGCCATTCTCGTTTTTATCCTTTCCAATTCTATCCTTTGTTCTGCTCTTTCTGCCCTGTCGATTTGGTGCTTTAGCTACTCGGTTTGTTCATGGTAGAGGTGGTCTAGGCCATTGAGGTAGATGGACAGGTGGGAAACTGCATCTTCTAGGTCTTCTTCTTCTCTCTCCAGTCCCCTCATGCGGTCAATCCATGAGCGTCCTCTACCTCTTGAGGGCGGGAAAAATCCCATTGGAGTCTGTCTGAGATGTTGCCTATAAACCACTTGTAGACGTCGCAGGGCCTTCCGGGCAGCCTTTGGGTAGGTGTCAGTGAAGCGAAACCCAATGGTGGAGAAGAACCAGGGTTCTATGTCGGGGTAGAGTGTGCTTCTACCCACGAAGATCAGCACTTTACACCAAAGGGTGCCATAGCGCTCGTATTCCCGATAGATGAACTCTGGTGGGTCCCTCACTCTGACGTGCTCCAAGCTGAGAAGAAGCAAGTTTGGGAGACTAGGTTGTGCGGGGAAGACTCCTCCGTTCCATTCCGGGTTAGCCATCTGGAACCAGGCAAGGGTCAAGATAAGGATTTTGTGGAGCAGAGAAAAGGTTGGAGAGGGGCCAGAAAAAGGTGTCGGGTCCTAGGGGTAGCGTCCTACGGCCAACCTACGGCTCTGATACCACCTGAAGCGTCCCCTCATCCGAGGTGACTAAATGTGACACAAATACCAGTCCCAGGAGGCTGGTAACACATTTATTACAACAGGTGGTTCATTCCCTTACATCACAACGGCGTAGTGGGCACGGCAGCACCACTGCCACGAGGAACAACACAAGAGCTAGTGACCAAACTACGATAGAGAAGGCTTCTAAAGCCTCATCAGAGTACCACGTCATGGAAGCTTCCTGTGGAGACCCTGAATTCACAGGCACGGGTTGGGTGTAGGATAGCGACCTACTCGACGTCTTCGGGAACGAAGTCAGGATCCTCCTCTGAAAAACAATTAATTAAGCAAGGGTGAGTAAACACGTACCCAACAAGTTCAACCCCACCCACGGAGGGGCTTAAAAGCAGATCATGCACAGGATATATCAAGGATCAGGTTAAGGTTTATTTGCAAATACATTTACTCATGCAGGGGTTCATTTTCGATAAGGTTTTCGCAAACAATTTCTATAACTCAAGTAACTCAGTTCTTTTGAGAAAACCAATTAGGAACTACCGGACTCCCTGTTCGCAGTAGCCTAGGCACACAGCCTCACTCTTTCCCAGAAAACAACTCACGCCATGAAAATGTGACAACCCGCCTAGGAAAATACCGTACTACCGCCTAAACCAATCTACTTTGGTCATTAAGAAGTAATAAAGTATCATCCTATCGTTAGTTGCCGGGTTAACACCCGGTAAATCACTTATGTAGCTGCAAGGATCGACATATATGCATTAAAACTCACACGAAGGCGAGTCCAGAGATACAACATAATTAACATCCGAATTTTACCCCGAAGGGTTTAATTATTACAAACCGAAGTTTTTGTCATCACACGTAGTTCAGAGTTTTCGAAACAACGGAATTAACTAAGCGGAAAGTGAGAACACCACGGGAGGCCATCCATGATGCCTTCAGTCGTCATCCTCCACCCACTCCAGCTCCCAGCCAGGCGGGATCTCTCCGGTCCACACACCACCAAAGGCATTACCTGGAGCAACAGATTATAGCAAGGCTGAGTATACTAATACTCAGCAAGACTTACCCGTCGGGATAACTACTTTCCCAACTCTAGACATGAAAGGCTTTTGGCTACTGGTTTCTTTTGCTGAAAAGTAACAAAGAGTATGTCCTTACTTTCAAGATTTTAGCACAAGTTCTAGTGGGTTTAATCTTTACTAAATTAGCCATCTAGTACACGCAAGGTTGTACCATACAATTAATCAATCATAAACTTCTTCAACTTCCATCATTAGGGATTTCATGGCTAGTGGAGTAAGTACTCGAAGATAAAGGTGAGAGGCCGACAATCGATTGATTCAAACCCTTGCAAGGTAGACCTAAACACACGGTGGGATGCCCCCGCGAGGACAACCACCAAGCAGTTCCCAAAACATTTTGGGTCGGGATCGAATCTTACAGTCTTTGGTGTAGGCTATCTGTCGTACCCCGCGAGGCACCCGGACTCACCATACACCACTGGTAGCTAGCCGTGAGATGCATCCCAAGATGAGTAATAGTAAGATCCCTTGCCGCCTCATTAAGGTACTAGGCTTACCGGTCCCATTCCCGACAAGTGCATAGTACGTTTAAACACTTAACCCACGATAGCCATTGGACTGGAGCCCGCATCCCATGCTCTTACCACATGAGCGATGCATTTAAGGAGATCTTATGATTCCTATCTAAGAACCTATTCTCGCGAGTGACATCATCACCCGACTTGTAACGGTCCTATAGCTTAGCAGCTAACGATCAATCATTCTAGTAAGGACATAGGTACCTAGGAATCATGCATCTAAGGTTCCATACAACTCCTGAACTTAAATGCACAAGCATCCATAGATAATTGTATATTAAACTTTGAAACACTGGGTTAAATGCACTGGGGCTTGCCTTCGTTAGCATGGTTAGCCTGAGCACCCTCGGTGTCGTCGAGTACTTCCACGTACTGCAGTGCAGCTTCCGCGTCTCCTTCCTCGGCTTCCGGGACGAGCGAGTAGTCACCGTCAGGAAGATCTACACGGAATGTAATGCAGGGTTCAGGTGATGTGATAGATTATTTATCTTGTCCAACTCTTGTTCGTCATATTCGCCTTAACAAAGAATTAATTATTAGTTTCTTCTCATGAAGGGTATTATTGAGATGTGTTTTATTCTTTCAATTAAACACTTTAATTAATGCTTCCTTTTATAATTTGTCATTTCATTTGAAGATTTAATACTATACCTCTCACTAGTAAAGGTGTGTACAAAGATAATTATTTACAATTTAATTGTTCAACAACAAGGGTGTATTCTTAGCTCTGAATTAAGTTTGATAACACTTCACAAAAAGGAAAAAGAAATTAAAAAGGCATTTTCCTAATTTAATCCAACATTAACCTATAAAGGCCTATAAAGCTTTTATTTAACAACAAAACATTAAAAATTCAGTGGAGGGTTTACAAGCATCATAACATCTATACTAAGCCACTGAACACACTTGCAATGCTAGGAAAGCTAGAAAATTAATTACTTTGAAAATAGCAAAAGCTAGCTAGCAAGTCAAGTTAAATGCATACAAAAATAAATAAGAATCCAAATGCTCCAAACTTCCTCACACATGTTCTCTGGTCCTAAACCATCCTAGGAAAGGAGCAAGTACACCTAGAACTACTACTGATCTTGCATTATTAAATTACAAAGGAAAACATGCATATATTAAGAATAAATACTTCTGATTAATCAAACATTATGATTAATTCACCAGAGGTGTAACTTGGCATAGCAAGATAGCATGCATAATTTGGGCACAAAAACATAATTATTTTTAGCTACAAAAATCATCTAGACAGATTCTGCATAAATGGAAAATAATTCATATAAAAAGATTTACATCATAACTTTGTGCAATTTTTGGCACAGGAGCTAGTCATAACATCGCACACAACATATCCAAAAATTGGATACAGAGGACCTATGGATTTTAAGATATTCCAGATCTAGATTTTTCACATTTCTATTTTCCATGCTAAACATTTCAAGAAACAGACTAGGTAAGTATAACAAAAGTTGTAGTACTCTTCACGAGGAACCTAGTAAAATTAGGTTTGCATTTTTCTGATTTTCCTACGATTTTCTAGAGTTTTTACAAGTTTCAGCAAAACCTGAGTACTATTGAAGTTACACTTTGCACTAAGGACCCCGCAAAGATTTGAAACATCACAACTATACCCCTAGTTTACAGGAAACACCCTAGAAAGACCAGAGGGTTTGCATTCAGGGCCTCGGCATGGGGAGGCGGCGGCGCCGCCGACCCCGGCGGCGGCCGCCGCGCTCCCGCCGGGGAAACGGTGGGGAACGACCACGTGCTCACCTAGGGCCCGGAGATGGGCGGAGTTGGGGCGGAGGAGCCGCCGAAGCGGCACACGGCAATGGCCGGCGGCGGCGCGCCGCGGCGGCTCGGGGTTCCGACGAGGGGGGGGGGGGGCGCACGGATGGCAATGTGTGAATTGGGGAGGTACTACGGGTCCTAGGGAAGCTATTCACGCGTGCGGTGGCCCAGAGGTGATGCAAGGCAACGGCTTGCAAGGCGGTGGCCACAGCGGCACGGTGGAACAGCGGGAGCGAGGTCAGGTGGCGCGAGGAGGAGGGGCAAGCACTTAAATAGGGGGCGGCCCGACCAACGGTGACGACGGCATGACACCCCGGCCATAGTACGGCTCACGAGGGAGGGGGGTCACGGACGGACCGCCAGACCGAAGGAGGGTGCGTCTGGCCGGCACGTCGCGCGTGGTGTGCCGGCGCGTGGCGCGGGCGCGGACTCCTCGCGCGTCACGGGGCGCCGGGCGGCCTTGGGAGCCGCACGGCCCGGGGGCCGCGGCCGGCCTCGGGTGAAGGATGCCTCGGGTGGCGCACGGGCGCGAACGCCGAGGGCGCCGCGTGCGGGTGCGGCGTGGGCACGGCGTCGCGGCGCAGAGCGCGGCCAACACCAATTCGTGTTGCTGATCCCTTGTTTGAGCACACATAACTCCAAATTTTTTAATAGAGCTGTACCAACTGATGAATACGAAAGTTGTAGATCTAGCTATCCTCTACCATTTTCAAAAAGGCTATATAGTGTTTTTCTCAATAGATTTTGCAAGAAGGGCTTGCCAACTTTGAATGCCACTCAATTGCCATGAACATAAGGTACTGACCTTTGAGCAAGTTTTTCACCTTTTTCCACTCAAAATTTGAAATGCCAATCTACATGGAAGTTGTGTCCCTCAACAAGCTGGACAACTTTCATAAAGGTAGATTTTTAAGTGTTTGGTGAATTTTAGAGAACGCGGCAAAAGTTCCGGAAGACATCTAGGGTTACTATGGTTTGGGTGGGGTTTGACCAAGTGATCATCAGTGACGATCTGCCCGTGACGCTGCTTACTTTGGTCACAGAATGGTATGAAATCCATGACAAAATGTCCATTTTCGTCATAAGTTGCGAGTGACGAAGATTTTGGTTAAAGAATTATGACGAAAATGAAAAAAACGTCACGGAACAGTAAAAGGAGATCGTCATAGATTAAATTTTGGCACGCAGTATAGTACTGACGAAACCTAGTGGTCACAAATTAGATTTGGTATCGTCATAATTTAAGTAGTATCGTTTGGCACAACTAATGATGAATCAAATTCGTCACATATTTGGTTTTTGCACTTGACAGCGTGAGGACGTGGGGTCCACAGTTGTTTCGGCCCACTCTATGCACATGAGTATTTTTAATTGTAATTGGCAAAAAAAGTGCTCCCGCGGAGCTTCGAACCAGGGACTAGCCAGTTTAGAAGTAGGAACCATACCACTGCACTACATGTTGTTTCATGTTGTGAGTTTGCATTTAGTCTATTTGTTAGTCAATTATTCAATCTTGGGCCTGTCATGAAATCGGTCATAATGGGCCGACGATACATGTGACCTAAGTATCTTTGTTTCCGTCGTGAGCGCAGATACGTGAAGTTCGTCGCGACTACTCAGGGACGAGCGGCGGCGTTTATCGCGGTTTAGGCATCACGCGCGTGAACGAGGTGCCTAGTACACCCATCGACGCGATGTCGGCGTAGTAGAACAGCTCAAGCGCTCAAGACAAGGACGGAGGAGGTGTCTGGCGCGACGAGAGGTGTCTACATCGTGGACAGAACGGCAGCGGCGATTGCAAGGTTTGAGGATTTTTTTTATTTGAAATTTTTGTTGAATATGCATATATATGTGCTTGAAAGTTTAGGTCATATGTACAGCTGTAAATTGAATTTGTTTGATCCCGAAACTAAGATGCAAAGTTTTGTTTATCAATTATTTGTTTTAATTTGCACATTTTTTGTATCTATTCAATTTAATCTTTGTTTGGTATTCTTTAAATAATTTGTTGTTTTTGTCAAAACAGATGGATAGAAGCTGGATATTTGGGAAACAATTCACACCCGCATATTTGAAAGGAGTTGAAGAGTTTATGGAATTTGTTAGAGCAAGATACGCACAAGACATCGAGATACGTTGTCCTTGCCGCAATTGTCTGAATCAAAGGGTGCGACCCCAACATGATGTTGAAAAACACATACACTTTTTGGAATGTCAGCTACATATACCAGGTGGATTCATCATGGGGAGCCTGCAGATAGTGCTGAAGTTCAGAATACAGAGCAGAAGTATGTGGAAGGTGATCATGACTATGGGATACATGTGGATGTGGACGATGATGGTCATCTTGATGAGGATCTTGGAGTACCAGAGATGATTGGAGATCTGTATGCTCAAGCGGCCGATGGAGAGCGACCAAGGTTTGCAAGAGTGCTTGAGGATGCGAAGAAGGCACTTAGCCCGGATCTAGGCATTCCAAATTCTCTTTTATGGTGAGGATGTTGTATATCAAGTCTCGTTATCGAATCGGCAATGCGGGATTTTCAACGATGATGAACTTGATCTCATCGGATACCCTAAGAGTGAGTTGCCAAATTCTTATGACGAGGCGAAGAAATACCTTCGAGAGTTGGGCCTTGAATACGAAAACATACATGTGTGCAAGAATAATTGTGTGTTGTTTTGGGATTCAAAAACAACCAAGTATGCGAAGTTGAATGTGTGCCCAGTATACAAGGAGTCTAGATGGAAAGATGAAACTGGGACGAAACAGGTTCCACATAAGGTACTGAGGCATTTTCCACTGTTTCCAAGGTTGAAGAGAATATATGCTTCAAAGCGTGCTTCTGAGGAAACTCGATGGCACATGAAAGTTAGGACACTAGTGGAGAATGTAATGAGCCATCTATTGACGGTTAATAATTGTATCAAAGTTCGTTTGTGACTTGCAAGCGTACAAGTCTCCCGTCGTAGTCAAGGGACCCTTCTTCCCTCGAGTGGTGAACTCAAGGTATCGAATCCGTGGAACAAATGTGTGACGCAAAACTTAATCTAATAAAGCCAAGTAACTTCAATCTTCGATAAAAGAAACCCTAATGCATCTAAGTAAAAGACACGAAACGAATCTAATCTACTAAAGACCGGAGAAAACAAAGTAAGATTGGGTAGATAAACCGATCTAGAGGGATCGGGGTAAGCCTTTTGTTGAAGTTCCAAGCAAGAGAAGAAGTAGCAAATCGAATATTAATGGAAGCCTCTTTAAATCGTGGTTTCCCATCCAAATCCGAAAACATCCGCCTTTCGAAACCCCCCGTTCGTCACAACGTATCCCTATTCATGCGGGGAGCTTAGGGTGAGTCAAAAGACAAGTCGAGATTCTTTCGGAAGATTCGGCGTATACCTCTAGCCACCGCGGCTACAAGAACACCCTATGTAATCTATCTCGAGAATAGAATTGGAATAAGCAAAGCCGATCGAAAAACGAAATCTTCGAGGAAACACTTGATCTCTAGGAAAAGATTCAACTTGATAATTCAACTATAACAATGATACATACACAAGATCACCACCGGGATCCTTCCTTGATCTTGCTTCTAGCTCCGGAACTACGATGTGGTCTTCCGTGCAAGGTTCCCACGTCGGCTAGGGAAACCCTAGTCAACTAGCTCGGCCCTCTCCTCTCCGAGATGGTGTCCCTCTCTTCTCTCGCTCCTCGGCGGCCGATGACGAATTCTTCTCTCGCGTGGCTCTCGGTCGAGGGGGCTATAAATAGCCCGATTGGCGGCTAGGGCAAAGGAGGGGGCAAATGGGCCCTAGATGGGCCTGGGCCGACCGGACTGGGCCGGCCGGCCTGGGCCCATCTAGGCCCAGCTCGAGGGCTCCTTTGCTCTATGTTGGTTCCATTGCTTCCTAGATGTTTCCCCCTTCTGCATGTAGGTCCATGTCGTTAGTTTCTCTCCGAATTGGACTCAACTCCTTGTCTTGCAAGATTCAGCACTTTTCTGGTCAGGTCCTCGGAGTCTGTCGTCTTCTCGGATCAAGTCCCTGGCTTCTTGGAGTTAAGTTTGCTTTGTTGTATGACTTGTACGGGGCTTCAAGGTCTTGTCATGAGGTGCTTGATGAACTTATCCCGAAAGTCTTGCATTCAACACTAAAACCCTGCATAAACATTAAACTCCAAAACCGACATGCACACGTGAACTTGTTATACCACGGGGGTTAGGACCAATGGATAAGGTATAAAACTCATGCCAACACCGAAGGTAAACTCATGGCTAGGTTGACGGATTTTCACCGTCAACACCATCCAGCTGATGGGGAAGCATGGAAGTACTTTGAAAGTAAGGAAAAATCATTTGCATCTGATCCAAGGAACTTGAGGCTTGCTTTAGCTACAGATGGGTTCAATCCATTTGGCAACATGAGTACCCAGTACAGTATGTGGCCAGTGCTTCTGACTCCACTGAATCTCCCACCCTGGGAATGTGTTAATCCTGCAAATTGCTTTATGTCTTTACTCATCTCAGGGCCAAAATCTCCAGGAACGGATTTTGATGTGTTCCCGGAGCCCTTAATTGAAGAACTTCTAGAGCTATGGAAGGGTGTAAGTACCTATGATGCATGTACTGGTAGGAAGTTTGACCTTAGTGCTGCTGTGCTATGGTGTATACATGATTACCCTGTGTTGATTACCCTGTCTGGCCGAACAACAAAAGGGTATTATGCATGTATTTACTGCGACAAGGATCCTCTGTCTCGGTCAATAAGGAATAAGATATGTTACATTGGACATCGTCGATACCTTCCAAAGTCACATGCATGGCGGAGAAGCTTGGCTTTCGATGGTAAGCGTGAAAACCGAGATGCACCAGAAAAGTTCACTTTGGGTGAGGTCCTAGACGAGCTAGATAAGGTGAGAGATGTCAGGCCAGGGAAGGCAGTGAATGAAACTCAAAACACTGGAAGAAAAAGGAAGCGTGATGTGGGTCCAAAGATTTATAGCCGAAAATCTGTGTTGTGGAGGTTGCCTTATTGGATACATTTGAAGCTTCCACATAATCTTGATGTCATGCACATAGAGAAAAACGTGTGTGAACACATTCTATGCACATTACTCAATGTGCCTGGCAAGACCAAGGACACACATAATGCTAGGCTAGATTTGTATGATATGGGCATCAGACACCATTTGCACTTACAGGAGAAAGGGAACAACTCAGTAAGTGCTCCACCCGCTCCTTATGTGTTGGGGAAGCAGAAAAGGGTCGAGTTTTGCAAGTTTCTCAGAGGTATCAAGTTTCCTGATGGATATGCTGCTAACCTAGCAAGGTACATAAGTGAAGATGGTGCGAGGGTGGTTGGAAAGCTCAAGACACATTCTTGCCACATACTCCTTCAAAGAATCATTCCTGCGGGACTAAGAGGATTGGTGCCGAAGGATGTGTATGAAGCAATAGCTGAGCTCGGGACATTTTTTAGGGAGCTATGCAGTAGAAATATAAGGATTGATGTTGTCAAACGACTGAAAGAACGATTCCATTGATCTTATGCAAGCTTGAGAAAATCTTTACCCCTCGCCTTCTTTGATGTCATGGTTCACTTGTGTGTCCATCTACCCGACGAGGCACTCGCTAAGAGGTCCCGTTCAATACGGTTGGATGTACCCAATAGAAAGACGCCCGGGCACTTTGAAGAATTTTGTAAGGAACGGGCGAAGCCGAAGGATCAATTGTTGAGGCATATGTGGCAAGTGACACCTTGACATTTTGTTCTAGGTACATGGAGGATATGGACACTAGATTCAACTCGGGGGATGATAGTGGTGGAGAGGTACCATTGCCTGATCACATCTCTGTTTTTCAGCATGGTGTTACTCTTGTTGGAGGCAATAGGGTCCAAGATATTGAAGATGATTTAATGGGCAAGTTAGTTTGGTATGTGCTACATAATTGTGAAGAAGCCGATGAATATAAGGAGTAAGTATGATTTTTAAGACTTGCGATTTGTTAATTTATTTTTAAAATTTGATTTAAATAATCTTGTCTTTGCGGGTTGTACGAGAGATGAGTCACAGCAAGAGGTGCACAACAAAATAATGTTGACAAAATGGTTGAACAAGGATTTGCCAAGTGGTTCAGGCACCACGTTAGTAACTACAACTATTTAGATATTAAGTGGAAACGTATTTTTGCTAATTATTATTTTTGTTGCAATAGATTGAGGACCAACGCAAGGTGAATCCAGGGTCGGTTAGCGAAGGATTGTGGGCACTGTCTTGTGGACCATGTCTACGAGTTAAGTTTTACGTGCGACTTGCAAGATCAATGGTGTTCGGTATAGCACAGCGGAACGCGAAAAATTCCTGTAGACACAAAATAGTGGTGTCATGACTCCAGGTGAACATAATAACAACATTATAGATTTTTATGGAGAACTTCAAAACGTGATTGAGTTGTTGTATGACTTGAATCTTCAAGTTTGTCGAACTGTGGTTATATTTCGATGCAATTGGTACAACCAAGAAGGCAGGGGGAAAGGCCTTCAAGATGACGGACATTTCAAATCCATCAATGTGCAGTCATTATGGTACAAGACAAATCCTTTCATCCTATCTTCTCAAGCGAAAAAAAATTTTTACATTAAAGACACATCTTTAGGTAAAGATTGGCGAGTTGTGCAGAAGTTTGAACATAGAAACATTTATGATGTGGCAGAACAAGATGAGGGCAGCCATGATGTGCATCAGGACGATTACCATTCTGATACTGAGCATGTGGTGCAAGAAGGTGGCATCGATGTGCCATTACCAAATATTCAAGGTGGGGAAGGCACTATAATTGAAGGCAATTTGCAAGAATTAATAAGAAACAAGAAGGAAGCTGCAATTATTGATGTCGACGGCGAGGGGGGGGGAGGAGGATGAGACAGTCTTTGCAATATCGTAGTGACGATGCCAACGATAACAACGATGACATGTCTCCAGATGACGAAGATGAAGATTACTAGTTTGATATATATGTTTTTCCATACCATATGTGTCTCCACATGAACATGACATGTTACAATAATATAGATTGGTGATTACTGTTATATCAATAAAAAGTAGACCAGATTGAGTACCACAAATGATACTTTAATGTGTGCCATTACCAAATATTTATAGGGCATGTACATGCCAGCAGATGAAAGTTACTTGTCTTGTTGCCACATAAGGCACTACTAACCAGGCACATTGCACTGACCATAACTATTTACAAGCTAAAGCAAGCAAGGCACAAAATCTTCTTGCCTTCCAGCGTGCTACGACACTACTAAGTTAATGTCTTTCATCACTGACAAAAGTAAAAGAATGCAACCATATAGGTTCATTCTTGAGAGTCATGCAGATTAGCCAAACTTGCAAAAGACGACAGCAGCCTTGACATTTAACCATCACTTTCTGGAATGCACTTCATCTTCTTCTTCGCCTTGTCAGCAGCAGCTTTGAGAGCAGCCTTGAGTCTGGTGTACCTGTTCTTCTCCCTGTTTAGCTGAACCTCCAGCAGCATCACGTTCTCTCGTGAAGTCCCCAGCTCCTTCACGTAACTCCCGGAAGTCCACATTTCGTTATGAAAATGAGCACTCGTTAAGTCCTAAATGATCTCAAATCGGATTATCCGAAAACCGTCAACAGACGGAAACTCACCTTCTTCTCCTTCCCTTTCAGCTGCTTCACTGGGTTCACATAAGTTTCCCTGCGTGATTCTTCAGTTGTAGACGCAGCAGTGCCAGCGCTACTAGAAGAAGTCACTAGATACCGGGTTTTCATGCAGACCTTTTTCTTGTGGCGCTCGCTGACTCTCAGAGCGCGCTCTGCGGCCTTAGTGGAGAGCCCCCCGCGTGCGGTTGCCTGAAAATTAAGTGAATCACAATTCATTTGCATCTAGTGCTGACGAAAATTAAGTGTGAAGATTTAACAACACATATGTAGAAAGTGAGTAACTAAAAAAGATTTAAAGAATCCAGTCAAAATTAAAATATATGCCATATATAGTAACTGAGTAGTTCATCTACAAGAATTTAAAGATATGCCATTTGTAGTAACTGAGTAAATTAGAGCATATGGATATCTGTAAATAGCACAATTTCTGACCATACTGCATTGTAAACCATAATGCTCAAATTACAAACCAAAGGCATTGTAAACCATCTTGCTCAAATTACAAACCACAATTTTCCAAAGGGCACATAAGTTAGTACTACATTCTAGAAAAATATGATTGAACCGAAAACCCCACCACGAGGCATTATCGAAAATCCCCCACAAGATTGGAAATGCATATATCTAGTGGCGCAGCTTAGTACAGAAATCAAGAAAATTAGGGAAATGCAAAATTAGTGAGTAATTGAACTTAAAAATCATGAACATCTAGTGATTGAATTAAAAAAACCCATAAACAGTGACAGGGTGAGAAAATCAACCTTAGGTTTTGCAGATGGGAATGCTGACCCCCCGGCGCGCTTCAGATTGGGAGCGATCCTTTCGAAGCCTGGTGGGACGTCAGGAACGACGTCGCCAGAGGCGGCGGAGGCTCGGCACACCACCACGCCATGGGAAGCGCGGGTGAACCTCCCGGTCCTTGGGTCCCGCTTCCGGTTACTCGCACACTTCGATCGCTCCGGGTTCTTCACCGCCTTCGTCATCTTCCACACGCCGACGACCGCGGCGGCGCAAGGGGCGCAGGTGGTGGCGGCGCGAGGGCGCAGAGATGGAGGTGGCGGAAGGCGAAGCGGAGAAGACGAGGAGGCGTGACGATTTGGGGGACGATTTGGGGGAAGCCGTCGTGGCGGCTCGCTATATAGATCCGCACAAAGAAGGCGCCTCTTTATGTTGTTAAATAAAATGGATCTTCACATCCAACGAATACACCTTCGTAGCCCACTGGTAACGCGCTCTGATTGTTAGTCCACAGCTCCCGGGTTCGAACCCTATGGGAGCATTTTTTTAAACTTGTTTTGTTATTAACATTTTATTTCATTTAAACATTTTTTAACTTTTCATTTAAATATTTTTTAACTTGTTTTGATTTTAACATTTCATTTCATTTGTTTTCTACATATCATACTAATTAGAATAAAGTCTCGCTTGCACACATTGAGTATACGATGGAACACATACCCCACTACGACCAATGTGCCTATGCAAGGGACGTCTACACATGTGAGATATGCGCATCACAAGTTTCTCGAAATCATGTGAAACTATCAGAGCGTGCTATTGGAGGTAATCAAGGAGGTTTCGTGCAATTTTGCAATTTTCGTTGCATTTTTACCTATTATCTTAATTTTTTGATGATTTAATAAAGAATAAATACGAAAATTAGCAAACCATGCTAGAAAAATGTAAAAACTTGCAAGGACACACCAATTTGGTGTGTATTTATGACAAAATTATATTCAATTCATTATACCAAAGTGGCGGTGCACGGTGCTACGATGGAACAAATGCCCCACTACGACCAATGTGCCTATGCAAGGGACGTCTACACATGTGAGATATGCTCATCACAAGTTTCTCAAAATCATGTGAAACTATCAGAGCGTGCTATTGGAGGTAATCAAAGAGGTTTCGTGCAATTTTGAAATTTTCGTTGCATTTTTACCTATTATCTTAATTTTTTGATGATTTAATAAAGAATAAATGTGAAAATTAGCAAACCATGCTAGAAAAATGTAAAAACTTGCAAGGACACACCAATTTGGTGTGTATTCATGACAAAATTATATTCAATTCATTATACCAAAGTGGCGGTGCACGGTGCTACGATGGAACACATGCCCCACTACGACCAATGTGCCTATGCAAGGGACGTCTACACATGTGAGATATGCGCATCACAAGTTTCTCGAAATCATGTGAAACTATCAGAGCGTGCTATTGGAGGTAAACAAGGAGGTTTCGTGCAATTTTGCAATTTTCGTTGCATTTTTACCTATTATCTTAATTTTTTGATGATTTAATAAAGAATAAATGTGAAGGTTAGCAAACCATGCTAGAAAAATGTAAAAACTTGCAAGGACACACCAATTTGGTGTTTATTCATGACAAAATTATATTCTATTCATTATACCAAAGTGGCGGTGCACGGTGCTACGATGGAACACATGCCCCACTACGACCAATGTGCCTATGCAAGGGACGTCTACACATGTGAGATATGCGCATCACAAGTTTCTTGAAATCATGTGAAACTATCAGAGCGTGCTATTGGAGGTAATCAAGGAGGTTTCGTGCAATTTTGCAATTTTTGTTGCATTTTTACCTATTATATTAATTTTTTGATGATTTAATAAAGAATAAATGTGAAAATTAGCAAACCATGCTAGAAAAATGTAAAAACTTGCAAGGACACACCAATTTGGTGTTTATTCATGACAAAATTATATTCAATTCATTATACCAAAGTGGCGGTGCACGGTGCTATGATGGAACACATGCCCCACTACAACCAATGTGCCTATGCAAGGGACGTCTACACATGTGAGATATGCGCATCACAAGTTTCTCGAAATCATGTGAAACTATCAGAGCGTGCTATTGGAGGTAATCAAGGAGGAATTGACGAAAAAAATAAAGAAATAGAAGCAACTGATGTTTTAAAAAAAGGAACAAAGTCAAAAAAATCTGTGCCCCATAGGAATCGAACCAGCGACCCAAGGGTTCCAGTAAATGGGCCTTACCACTGCACTACTCGAGGATGTTCGTTCAGTAATCGAAATAGTTATAAATGAATCGAGTAACTGACGCTGCGGCGGGAACGCAGGAGAAATTGCGCCAAAACTTTTCAGCACCATTTTTAACGAAAAAAGGCGGACTTATTTACATGCCTCCCCACAACTCGTCAAACCTCCCCATTTCCTATTCCCATCTATTCGACACCTCCCCTGGAACCACAGAAGCCGCCGCCGCCACACCACCCATCGCCGGTGACAAGGTGCTCCTCACCCCAGGTTCGTAGTTTCCAGGACGCGACGCCTCAACCTAACCCTCTCCCTCAATGCCCCACCTACCTAAATCTTCCCATCAACCACTCAGTCACATCAACGAAACCCTAACCACAGCCGCCGGCGACGAGTAGCTCCGACAATAACCCGATTTGAATTCACGCCGCCCCCCAATCCCTCTCTCTCACGTACATTTCTCTGCCCATGCACCTCCTTTTGTTCCCCGATCTAACCCAAATCTCATCTGCAGGTTCCAATGGTGGCAACAAGGGGGCAAAAGAGGAACGGGCCTGCAGGTCTGTCAAAAAATTCAACTATATTTCTTAGAGTAGATCTACAATTTTGATGTTGTCATATATGTATGTCAATTTGAAATGTATTTTTTTGATTAATGAGACCATTATCATGTCACGGTTTTCTACTGTAATATTCCCTTGTCGGTGCAGAATATGGTCCCGACACTAACCAGTAGATAGCGCCGAGGTCTATGCCTCAATGGTCGATGCTAAGTAACAAGTGACACAGAGGTTTATCCTGGTTCCGGCCAAGGGGGCCGTACGTCCAGCAGGGGCGTGCTCGGGGCACTATATTACTTAGCACCGGGGGTGCTTGTAGTAGGGCAAGTACAAGCAAGGCGGGAGAGGAAGTGTAACTTCCAAGTCCCCGGAGGAGTGGTCGAAGATATTGCGGGAGAGTGAGAATGAGTACGTGCTTTGTGTGGAGTGTTCTTGTGTCTCGCTTCGTCTCGTCCCCCCCCCCCCCCCTCCGCGGGCGGGGGTTCGCCCCCCCTTTTATAGATCAAGGGGGTAGCGGGTTACATGCACGCCGCGCTACCTAGCTATGTGGAGAGGTGCGACGTCTTTGCGGTGTAGAGTGGGCGGCCGTCCGGCGATCCCCGCCACGATCCGGTCATCATGGCACGACTTGTACCCGAACAAGTGGTGGTTCGAGGGTAGGAGAGCAACGGATGGCGGTGATGTCCTCTCGATAGGCTTGGGGGTGGTGCGACGCAAGCTTGTACGGAGTACGGGGGCGAGGCGAACGGCGTTCCTTCCCAACGCGCCTCACGGGGCCGGGAGTCGTTGCTACGGGGTCCGGCGTGCGCTCGCACGCGCGGGTACGGCGGCCACGCCGTTACGGTGGCCGGGATAGCGATCCACCGGCCTAGCGCCTCCACCTAATCTCGTAGGGTCACGGGAAAGTGAAATCGAGGGTGCGCCCGCCCCCCTTCGAGGGTCGGGCGCGTTAGCCGTCTTGCGGTGGGCGCGCGGTGTCACGGGACCGACACCGGCCGTACCGCACGGTCCCCCCACGGTGGTGGGGATGGGCTCCTCCCCGGGGAGTTGGTGTGGCGGCACCGTGGTGCGAGCCCCGGCGCATGATGGCGTCGTCTGCGGCGTCGGGGCGTTAAATGCCCGTGTACGGGGGCCGGCGCACGCGTGCGGGGCACCGGGAGCGTGGGCGGCCCCGGCCGAGGGCGGGACGAACCCTCGAGCGAGACGAGACCCGCTCGAGGGGGAGTGAGCCCTCGAGCGGGGCGGGACCGCTCGAGGGAAGCGTTGCTCCTCGAACGGGCGGAGCCTCGCCCGAGGGGGCGCGCGCTCTCAAGCGAAGAGGGCCGTCTTGGTGGGCCGTCGGGGTCCCGCGGTGTGGGCCGTGTCTGCATGCATGGTTAGTCACCCGCATGGTTAGGCTTAACGCGTTTCGGTACGAGGATTTAAGTGAGGATTTCTCCGTTGTTTAAGGGTACCCCTAGGGCTGTCCCCGACGGTAGCCCCCGAGCATCCGCGGGTTTGCCATTGAGGCTCCCGCGGATGCCGGAACCTACCGATAGGACGTTCTTCCCTCCTTGTTTGCGAACGCTTTCCGTGGGGCCGCGTCGGCGGACCCGCGGGTCTAGCCCCCGAAGCCCTGCAGGAGTGTGAGTTCTCCTGGGGGGTTAACCGCGAGAATTTTGGTCAGAGAGGCGTGGCACATATGCCAACCGGCATCGGCGGTGTTTCGGCCCGGCTTCGGGGGTGCACGCACCGCTGTCACTGTCTCGGGCGGGTGCAGTTTCAAGGAGGTGTAGCCGTGCGTCAAGCCCCCGAGCCTTGGCCCGTTCGAGGCGATCGGGTAGAGCCTGACGACTTGTTTTTTTTTTAACGCGCCCTCGCCGTCCCTCCGCGGGACGGAGGGTGAGGTTTCCGCAACTCCCATCGAGCGGGTCGCGAATTGCGGATTCCTCTTCGAGCTGGTAGCGGGTGGTTCAAGTGGACGCCCATGCCCCGTTCGATAAGGGTAGGCCGCGCGGTCGGAGACACGTCCATGGAAGCGCTTGCATGGGTTTGCTAGGTGGGGCTCGGTCCCGTTCGCTAGGGACCGAGGGCGCGTGCTCTCCCTCGGTGGGATCCCCCGCTAGCCGCCCTCGCCGGCTCTCGAACACGACATGTGGGGCACCCTCGAGCCGACGGGCTCGAGGAACGGCTCGAACGCGCGTGCCCTCGTCGTCCCTAACTCGCGATCCGAGGCGCCCTGTTCGAACCCGTCGAGGGTCAGGCTTCGAACCTCTGATCAGTAGGGCCGTGCGGGGCCGTGCCTGGACAGCCCCGTCTTTTCACGTTTGCGGCCGTCGAGGGGTCTGGGCGAGCTAGCCCTCGAGGCGCTGGTTGGCAGCACAGCGCGGTATGGGTGCTTGCGGTGCCCGCTTTACTTCAAGCAGGCCCTGGGCGACCCTTCTCACGTGTGTGCCTTCTTTTAGAGGGTTGACATTGTCTCGACCGGGGGCTCGCTCCGCTCGAGGTTTTTGCGTGGCATGGGTGCCCGCGTGTCCGCTCTACATCGAGCGAGGTCCCGAGCGACCTTCTCACGTCGATATCCCATCGAGGGTTGACGTCATCTTGAGCCAAGGGCTCGTGCCGCTCGAGGGTTTTACGTGGCATGGGTGCCGCGGTTGCCTCGCTCTACATCGAGCAGGTCCCGGGCGACCTTCTCACGCTGATATCCCGTCGAGGGTCGCTTTTGTTTCGAGCGGGGGGTTCGCCCCGCTCGAGGGTTCTCCTTGCTTGGCAAGGGATCCGGGCATTTAAGTGCCTCGCGGTCGTGGCCGCGGTTTTGCGACGCGGGCGCGCCTTTTTGGCGCCGCGCCGCGCGCGCGCGTTGTGGGCGGCGTGGCGGGCGGACGTGACCGCTTCGCCTCGGTTGTCGCCGGTCTTTGCCGTAATGATGGTCCGCCCGCAATGACGTGGCCGCCGCGGTCGTGGTGGGGCCCGCTCGTCGACGTGATGGAAAGATTCCCCGTAGTTAATGCTAGCGGGGCGTCCGCTCCGAGAGCTCGCCCGTCGGCCTATAAAGGCGCGGGGAGGAGGAGACGGCGGTTTTTTACCTTGGCATCTCACCATTTTCGGTCCCCGCCCCTTCGTCTTCGCCTAGCTCCCGCCACCGTGCGGTGTCGCCACTAGAGCTTTCCTTCCGTTTCTTGTCCTCCGCTCTCGCTTTCCCTTGCCTTATCCATGGCGCCGCCTCGGCCTCCCCTTAGGATCCCGGAGCCGTATGCCCGGGAGAGGTCGACGGTGACGCGGCTTGGCCCTTGGCGAGCCGGTCGCCGCCGGCCGGCGGCGGCCAACGAAGACGGACGCCGGCGGAGTGGATCGTGCCGCCGGCCGCGGACCACGAGCCCAACCCGCCGGGAGGGCTACGTGGTGAGCTTCATCCGCTACCACGAGCGGGGCTTCACCGCGCCGGCGAGCACCTTCATGCGGGCAATGTGCCACCACTACGGGGTGGAGCTGCACAACTTCGCCCCCAACGCGATCTCGCGCGCGGCCACATTCGTGGGCGTCTGCGAAGGGTACCTGGGGATCCCGGTCAATTGGGAGCTCTGGGTACACCTTTTCCGCGCGGAGCTCATCACGCGGCCCCACGACGGAGACAAGGACCCGCCGCGCGATGCGCGCCCGGCGGGATGTCGCTTGCCCGCGGGGGCAATTCAAGGACGTCTACATCCCCTGCACCATGACGACGAACAACGCCGGCTGGGAGCGGGGGTGGTTCTACTTGCGCAACGCCGAGCCCGGCCTCCCCCTACACCGGCCGGGTGTTCAAGGAGAGGCCTGCCTCCTGGGGCTACGGGGTGTCCACGCCCCAACATCGGGCGCGGCAGGAGTCGGTCCTGGCCGCGCTGCAGCGCCTGGCGAAGATGGGGCTGAACGCGATGGGCGTCCTCGCCTTCCTTCATCACCGGCGGATCGTGCCGTTGATGGAGAGGCCGCTCTGCATCTTCGAGATGACAGAGGCGGCCAACCCCGTCGACCTGGCGAGGTCGCGGATGCTCCCGACGCCCCTCGAGCGGCCGTACGTGCTCACCCCGGGCGCGGAGCGCCGTTGACACCCGGTGCCGCCGCCGCGGGTCGGACCCCGTGGGACATCGAGATGCTCCCCACCGGCCCGTTGGTGAGTGTGGTTCTTGATTTTTGGTTCTTAGCGTTGCCTTTGCCTCCTGACGCGCCCTTGTTGCTTTCGTGTACAGCTGGTGACCTTCTCCGTCGCCAAGTCCGTCCCTCCTACCCCCGACTCCCGCGCGCCGGGGCGGGCGCGCGGCCAGCCAGCGAGCGAGGAGCGGGCGGCGCGCAAGAGGGAGCACACGAGGCGACGTCAAGCACGCCGCGACCGGCGGGCCGCGGAGTACCGGCGGCGCGAGGAGCCGGGGCTCTCCTCCCCGGAGATCGAGGAGCCCTCATCCTCGAAGGAGGACGAGGAGGAAGAGGCCGAGGAGGAGGGCCCCTCCGACGGTGGCGCCCTCGCGCCCCCGTCGCGGCAACCGGCGCCGACGACAAGGGCGGCTTCGCCCGGGGCGGGCGCACGGCGTCCGCCGCCGGGCAATCGACATCGGGGGCGGTGCGCGCCGCGGAGGTGCGGCGCTCGCCGCGGAGGCACGCGAGGCGAGCGCGCCCGTGCGCGCGTCAAGCGTGCCCGCGCGCGGGCGAGTGTGCCCGCACGCGCGGCACCATCGTCGGGAGGCGCGTCGGCCGGCGTGTCCGCACGCGGGGCGAGCGTGCCCCCGCGCGCGGCGGCTCCTTCGGGAGGTGCGGCGTCGGTCGCGCCCGTGCACGGGCGGGCGTGCTCGCGCGTACGGCGGCGCCGTCGGGAGGCACTACGGCGGGCGTGGCCCGCGCCGGCCTCATCCGCCGAGGCCTCGAGGAAAAGGAAACGGGCCTTTTCCTCTTCGAGGTAAGGAGCCCGTCCTTTTTCGTTTGGTTTGATTTGTCGATGATTAGGTGCCCCCGACCTTCCGTCCATGCCCGTGCGGGGTGGTGCCAACCGTGCCTCCTCTCGCACCCCCCAAGGTGCCGAGGACGGACGCGTCCATCCCCTGGGCCCGGCGGCGCTCGTCGAGGGCGCCGCGGGCGGGGACAAACACGGTGGCGGGCGCGAGCTCGCAAGCCCCGGCCGAGGCCTCGAGGCCCCGCCATCGGATCGGCCCGCCGCGGCGCGGCCCGAGGTCGCCGGGGGGCGGCCGCACCGGTCGTCATGGAGACACGGGCGCGGCGGCGGCCGTGGGTGGAGGTGCGGCCGCGGAGGGCGCCGCCGTGGAGGAGGTGGAGCGGGCGCAGCCTGCGGGGGCGCCCGTGGATGCGGTGGTACGGCCGCAGGTGGCGGCCACGACACCACGACGGGCGCCGTGGCCACGGAGGCGCGGTGGAGGTGCGGCGGAGGCGGCGCAAGCGACTGCGCCCGCCGGCGATCTTCGGGCGGAGGTGGTGGAGGTCTCGGACGACTCTCCGCGGCCGGGTGGAATCGGTGGGCCGGGCGGCCCACGAACTCCTCCGAGGCCCGGGAGGGGGCCCTCGTGAGGCGGCACGAGGGTCACATGGTGGTGGGGGGCCGAGGACATGGTCCCGAGGCCTCGTCCTCCCACGCCCGCCGCCCCCGCCCCGGTGGGAGGGGGTCGTCGAGGATCCCCCCGCGTTCGCCGACACCGGGGGGGAGCAAGAGCTACGGGGCGAGCTCGGGAGCCACGGCGCCACGCTCAACCGCGCGCCGAATGAGGCGCCGGCGGTCCATGGCGGCCCGGCCTGGCTCGTCTTCCGGGTGAGCCATGGTTGCTCGTCCTTTTTTCCTTTTCGTTTTCGTACGCTGCATTCAAGTCTTGGCGCTTACGGGCTTCGATTCTGTGATTGCCAGGAGCTCGAGCGTCGTGCCCATGACAAGTACGACGCCTTCGACCGGTGAACGCCGAGGTCCACCAGCCTTCGGGAGCGGTGCAGCGCCTTCGACGCGCTTGCCGACGCTCTCAGGACGCCGGACGACTGGCTGGCGTATCGGGCGATGGCGTGGTGCGACGAGCTCCCGGGAGAGCTCGGGACAGACGCACCGCGCGCTCGAGCCTCGAGCGGGTCCGCGCGGCCCCTCGTCGATCGCGACGAGGTGCCGTGGAATGCGCGCGCGGACTCCGGAGAAGACGCGGACGCCGGCCCCAACCGGGAGGCGGAGGTGGCCACCGCTCGCACCGAAACCCGGGAGCTCCGCACGTCGCTCGAGGGAGCGCAGGCGCAACCGCCGGGGCCGAGGAGCGGGCGCGCGGGGTTGGAGCGGCGCGCCAAGGAGGCCGACAACCCGAGGGCCGCCCTCGACGCCAAGGCCGCGGCCCTCGTCGCCGCCGAGGAGCGGCTCCGGCAAGAGCGCATCGCTCGCCGGGGGCCGAGGGGCGACTCCGGCGGGGAGCGGGGGCGCCCTCGGCGACGCCCCGGGATGGCGCCGGGAGCGGGAGCGCGTCGCTCGCGAGGCGGCGGAGAAGTCACTGGAGGAGCGGAACGCCGCGTTCTCCAAGGTCGAGGACGAGGCGCTCGTGCTCAGCATCAGCAACGCCAACCAGGAGCTGGCCCTCCGCGAGCAAGGCGAAACCGTCCAGCGCCTCGAGTTGGCGATCGAGTCCGCGCGCCGCGACTTCGAGTCGGAGAGGAAGCAAGTCGAGGGTGAGCCACTGTTTGACTCTTGCTTGTTGGTTTTTCGCTTTAGAGGGTTCGCTTCTCCCTTTCTGATTTCTTTTGGTCTTGTCGATTCCAGGCTTGCGCACCGCCCTGGGGCACGCGGCTGAGCGGGCCGAGGCGCCGCAGCTTCCTACGCCTCCTCCGAGCAGAGGGCGCGGAGCCGCGCGATGCGGCCCTCGAGACCCGCCGCGTTGTCGAGGAGGGCGAGGCCCGGCCGGCGGCTCGGCCGGCCGGCCGCTGCGCGCCCTTGGCGGCCACGTCACGGAGCGGATGCGCCGGCGCCGGCACCGGGGCGTCCGAAGGCCCTCGGAGTGGTGCGATCCCACTACGAGGTTAACTTCGAGGCGCCGCGGAAGGGTACATCGTTCCCGAGGGCGTCGAGGACGAGGTGGCCATGAAGCGTATGGATGCGCTCGCCGCCGATGCCGCCGGGTCGCTCGCCGAGGCCTTCGAGGAGTTCCTCTTCCGGACGTCGGCCGACGCTCGCCGCTCCTCCCGCTTGAAAGCAGCTGGGCGCTAGGCCCGTTTTTTGTTTATGTGTATCAGTATCCTGGCCTCGTGGCCTTTGTAAATGAACAAGCTGTTTCATGAACATGAGTACTTGCTGTAAATGAAGTCATTTGTTTATCGCGCTTTTTGTTTCTCCTTCTTCCTGAGTAGATTCTAGTTAGGGGAGTTCAATTTTCGCGGGGGCCCGCCGGGTTGGAGGCGAGAGAGAAGGGCCATATCCACGCGGCGTAGGCTATCTCTCGGCTCGCACGCTCCTTCCGCCGTGCCGCCCGCGCCCGTTCGAATCGTGGCTCGAGGTTGAAGTAGGAAACAAACTTAGCGCATGTTGTTTTATTTTTTGCGCGAAAAAATGGGACCATTTGGGGGGGATGCCCCCCGCAAGTAGCCCCCGAGGGTAACTTGGGTTTCGGGGGAAAGCCGAGTTATCCTTTTCATTAGACTTGACGTATTTACATAGTCGTTGCCAATCCGGGGCGTTGGCGATGTGATTTTTACAACAAAAATACTTGGAAAATCCTAGCTAAGGGTAGAAGCGACGTAGCCGTTGGATGTTCCAAGCGTTGGTGAGCTCTTCGCCGTCCTCGTTGGCCGCCTTGTATGTGCCGGCTTGAGTACCTTCACTACGACGTAGGGTCCCTCCCCATGGGGGCGATAGCTTGTGGCGCCCTCGGTTATCTTGGCGCGGCCTTAGGACCGCATCCCCCTCGGCCGAAGTCCCGTCGACGTATCTTGCGTGCTTGGTAGCGTCTTAGGGACCGTTGATACCTCGCGAGTGCATTAAGGCTACGAGGCGTGCCTCGTCCGGGCGGTCCGGCGAGTCCTCGCGGGCTCGGCTCGGGTTAGCATCCTCGTCGTAGCCTCGAACCTTGGGCGACCCGTATTCTAAATCCGTGGGGAGGACGGCCTCCGCGCCGTGGACTAGAAAAAATGGGGTGAACCCGGCTCGCTTGGGGTGGTCCTTAGGCTCCACACGACCGCCGGTAGTTCTTGGAGCCATTTTCGCCCGCATTTGTTGAGCCGGTCGAAAATTCTCCGGGTTTTAGGCCTTGTAGGATCATGCCATTGACACGTTCCACTTGGCCGGTTGGTCCGTGGGTGCGCCACGGCTACCCGATCCACACGGATGTGGAACTTGTCGCGAGAACTCCAAGAACTTCCGGCCGTGAACCGGGACCCGTTGTCCGTGATGATGGAGTTTGGCACTCCAAAGCGGTAGACGATATCGGTGAAGAATGTCACCGCCCTCTTCACCCCCTTAGGTTCGTGATGGGGCGCACCTCCACCCACTTGGAGAACTTGTCAATCGCGACTAGCAAGTGGGTGAAGCCCCCGGGCGCCTTCCGCGGGGCCCGACGATGTCCAGCCCCCACACGGCGAACGACCATGTGACGGGGATGGTCTGTAGGGCGTGGGCGGGCAAGTTGGACTTGCGGGCGTAGAACCGGCACCCTTCGCGGTGCGTACGATTTCGGCCGGCGTGCCGCGACCGCGGTTGGCCGCTAAAAGCCTTGGCGGAACGCGTTGCCGACGAGGGTGCGGGGTGCGGCATGGTGGCCACGGATCCCCGCATGGATGTCCCGCGGAGCTCGCGCCCCTCGGGGATTGGCACGCACCACCGTAGGATGCGGAGGCGGCGCGCTTGTACAGCTCGCCGTCGATGAGGGCAAAAGACTTGGCCATCCTAGCGATGCGCCTAGCCGCGGCCCGGTCTGCGGGGAGTTCCCCTCGAGCGATCCGGGCGATGTATTTCTCCCGCCCGGTCCGCCCGGACGGGGCGCGGCTCGATGTCCATCACGTCGGCTTCGTGAGAGCCGTACCCCTCGAGAAGGGAGAGCACGTACGCCTCGTTCGAGGGGTCCTCGTCCATGGGCTCCGCACCCGCTGGGTTCGAGGGAGCCCCCGAGGGTCCGTCGTGATTCGAGGGGTAGGGCTCGAAGACGACCGAGGGTTGAGCGACGTCGCGCGCGAAAACGTTCGGGGGGACGGTGATCCGCCCGGACGCGATCTTGGCGAGCTCGTCCGCCTCTTCGTGTCACCCCTCGGGGAGCACATGCGCTACGCAGTGCGCCTCCACTTCCCCGCGTCCAACAATATGGCTGAGTACGAGGCGTTCGGGAAGAGGAACTCCTCGAAGGTGCCGACGTGCTTGGCGGCGGAGTTGAGGTCCTCGTTGACCATCTTCTCCAGCGTGTTTACCAGCGCTTCATCCAGCGCCAGTGCCTCTGCATGTTCCACGCACTCGACGTCGCAGTCGAATGCGTGCTCGATGGACGACCCGACGGTGATGATGCCGTTTGGGTCGGGCATCTTCATCTTCAGGTAGGTGTAGTTGGGGACCGCCATAAATTTGGCATAACAAGGTCGCCCAAGGATGGCGTGGTAGGCCCCTTTGAACCCCACCACCTCGAAGGTGAGGGTCTCCTTGCGGAAGTTCTTAGGGGTACCAAACCAGACCGGCAGGTCGATCTGCCCGAGGGGCCGAACTCCGCTTGCGGGCGCGATGCGGTGGAATGGCTTCGTCCGGGCCGCGGCGGTCCAACCCGATCACCATCGGGCGCAATGTATGCGCGAAGAGGATGTTGAGGCTACGCCTCCGTCCATAAGGACTTTTGAGAACCGGGCGTTCCCAATGATGGGATCGACCACCGGCGGCATCTTGGCCGGATTGGGGATGCGATTCGGGTGGTCTTCCCGGCTAAAGGTGATGACGTCCTCCGACCAATTGAGAAAGGCCGGAGGCGCCCTCTCTCGCGGCGAGGACTTCGTGTCGCTCCTTCTTGCGCTTAGGGTCGACATGTCGACGGTAGGTCCCCCAAAGATGAGGAACACATTTTCGACGGCGGGGAAGCCGCGCGTCGCCATCGCCCCCGTCTTTCTTGGCCTCTGCCTCCTTCGCGGCGGCGCGGCCATAGAACTTCTTGAGCATGTCGCACTGCTCAAGGGTGTGTTGCACTGGGGTTTTGTGGTAGGGACATGGCTTCTTCAGCATGTCGTCGAACACTCCCGGGCCTCGAGGGGCCGGTCGAGGGCCCCGTCGAGCCGGGTCGACAGCGAGGGCTTCGGCGTTGCCGCCGTTGCGCCCCTGCTCGCGCGCCTCGCGGCGCGGCTTCTTCCCCTTCTTGCCCCGCTTGTCGTTGCGGTGCGGCTCCTTGGACCCGCTGCCCTCCGCGGGCGTGTCCTCGGAGCGCTTGCCCTTTTTGCCGTCGAAGATCGCCCCCACGGCCTCCTCCCCGGAGGCGAAGCTGGTGGCGATGTCGAACAACTCGTTGGAGTCCGCAGGCGGGCTGCGTCCCAGCTCCCGCACGAGGTCCCGGCACGTGGTGCCCTCGAGGAAGGCGTGCACGATCTCGGACTGCGCCACGCTGGGGAGCTCCGTGCAGCGCTTGGAGAAGCGCCGTATGAAGTCCGCGCGCCGACTCGCCGGCTTCACGCGTGCGGGAGCACGAGTCCCAAGAGTTCCCGGGGTGCACGTATGTGCCCCCGGAAGTTGCCCACGAACGTGTGGACCGGGTCGTCCCGATTATGGATGCGGGCCGGCGGGCGGTGCTCGAGCCATGTCCGGGCCGCATCGCCAAGGTGCGGGGGGCAGGTTGCGGATGATGACCTCGTCGCTGGTGGCCCCGCCTAGCTGGCAAGCCAAGCGGTAGTCGTTGAGCCACACGAGGGGGTCCGTCTCCCCGTTGTACTTGACGATGGTCGAGGGTTGGCGGAAGCGTTGGGGGAACGCTGCCGTGCGGATCTCCCGGCTGAACACACGGGTGCCTGGGGGCTCCGGTGTCGGGGAGCGGTCTTCGCCGCTGTCGTAGCGTCCACCCCGTCGAGGGTGGTAACCCCTTGCCGCTCGCGCGTCCGCCTTGCTGGTGCGCCGAGCGTTGATGACATTGCGAGCGTCGCCATCTAGTGCCCTGCACGCGTCGAGGAGTCATTCCTTGGCCGGCGTGCGCCCTTGCTCGGTGGGATGCCCCGCTGGTCCCCCCGCGTGCACCGAGGGTTCGCCTCCTGGTGCAGCTTCATCGCCCCGCGCATCCCCCTGTTGGCAGATGCGTGAGGCCGAGCTCTCGGCCTGCTGGACGGCCGCTTGCTCGATGAGGGTTTGCACCTCGCGGTGCATGTCTCGAGCCTCGGGGGTCGAGGGTGCTGGCATGGCCCGCAGCAGCGTCGCGGCGGCGACGAGCTTCCGCGCTCGCCCGTGGGGGCACGTTCGCGTTTCCGACGTTGGTGGCGGTGTTGAGGCGATCGCGGACTCGTCGGCCCGGCTCCCGCGCGCGTTCGCCGCGCGCGAGCCTCCCCGCCATTGAGGCGCGGAGCAACCGCACCGTTCGGTATTCTTCCGCCGGCTTGGCCTCGAGCTCGCGGGCTTGGGCCGGTTGTGCGTCGACGTCGGCCCCGGCGGGGGTGCTTGGCCCCGCGGCCGGGCGCGCGGCGATCCCCACGGGCGGGCGTGACTTCCCCCGTCTCGGCGCCGCCGCGCCGGCGGTGTTAGCCGGGTCGTTGGTGATGACGGCGCAACACTCCCGCGTGGGGTCGTAGCTCCCGTGTCGGGAGGTCGTCGGAGCGGCCGAACCGGTAGTCCGCGGCGTCGAGGAAACGCCGGAACGCGGCCGGGTCCGGCACGCCGGAGAAGTCCCACTCCGCGTATCCGTGGCGGTTGGCGGGTGGCATCGTGTCGACGGAGCCCGGGGATGACTCATCCTGGCCGAGGTGCGGGGTCCCCGGCGACGAAGACGTGGCGGCCGGGCGGAACCCCCGCGCATCGTCGTGTTGACGTTGGCGTTGTAGGCCGTCGTAGCGCCACGCGGCCGATGGGGATGCGCGGTCCGCAGACCGCGCGCCGCCCGCCGGGCGGTGGCGGGCGCGGTGACGGTGGGCGCGCCACTTTGAGTGGCGGCGCGCTCGGCCGCCGCCGCTCGGACCGCGCCCGGCGTGAGCGCGCGCCGCAGCGACGACGGCGTCGTGGCGTCGACGGACCCGCGACGTCCGTGCCTGCGGGCGCTCGCGCGGAGTCGCGCGTGCGGCGGGGGGTCCGAGCGGACCGACCCGACGCCGCGCGCGGAGTTCCTCACGGTTAGTGAGGCGCATGAGATAGCCATTCCCCGTGGCCTGAAAGTTCAGATCCCCGAAGCGGATCTCGAACCCGGCCGGGGAGGGGGTCCGAGCTACCTATGCGGTAGCGTGTAGCACGGTACTCAGTGCGGATCACCATGGAGGGAGTTGGCGAAATGACCTTAGGCGCTCGTTTGCCCCACGGTGGGCGCCAACTGTCGGTGCGGAATATGGTCCCGACACTAACCAGTAGATAGCGCCGAGGTCTATCCCTCAATGGTCGATGCTAAGTAACAAGTGACACGAGAGGTTTATCCCGGTTCCCGCCAAGGGGGCCGTACGTCCCGACGGGGGCGTGCTCGGGGCACTATATTACTTAGCACCGGGGGTGCTTGTAGTGGGGCAAGTACAAACAAGGTGGGAGAGGAAGTGTAACTTCCAAGTCCCTGGAGGAGTGGCTGAAGATATTGCGGGAGAGTGAGAATGAGTACGTGCTGTGTGGAGTGTTCTTGTGTCTCAGTTCGTCTGCCCCCCGGCTGGGGGTTCGCCCCCCCTTTTATAGATCAAGGGGGCAGCGGGTTACATGCACGCCGCGCTACCTAGCTATGTGGAGAGGTGCGACGTGCTGCGGTGTAGAGTGGGCGGCCGTCCGGGCGATCCCCGCCACGATCTGGTCATCATGGCCTGACTTGTACCCGAACAGTGGCGGTTCGAGGGTAGGAGAGCAACAGATGGCGGTGATGTCCTCTGATAGGCTTGGGGGTGGTGCTGACGCAAGCTTGTACGGAGTACAGGGGCAGGCAGAACGGCATTCCTTCCCAACGCGCCTCACGGGGCTGGAGTCGTTGCTACAGGGTCCGGCGTGCGCCTGCACGCGCGGGTACGGCGGCCACGCCGTTACAGTGGCCGGGATGGCGATCCACCGGCCTAGCGCCTCCACCTAATCCTGCAGGGTCATGGGAAAGTGAAATCGAGGGTGCGCCCGCCCCCCTTCGAGGGTCGGGCGCGTTAGCCATCTTTGCGGTGGGCGCGCGGTGTAACGGGACCGACACCGGCCGTACCGCACAATCCCCCCCCCCCCCCCCCGGTGGTGGGGATGGGCTCCTCCCCGGGGAGTTGGTGCGGCGGCACCGGGGTGCGATCCCCCGGCGCATGATGGCGTCGTCTGCGGCGTCGGGGCGTTAAATGCCCGTGTACGGGGGGCGGCGCACGCGTGCGGGGGCGCCGGGAGCGTGGTGGGCCCCGGCCCGAGGGCGGGACGAACCCTCGAGCGAGACGAGACCCGCTCGAGGGGGAGTGAGCCCTCGAGCGGGGGCGGGACCGCTCGAGGGAAGCGTTGCTCCTCGAACGGGCGGAGCCTCGCCCGAGGGGGCGCGCGCTCTCGAGCGAAGAGGGCCGTCTTGGTGGGCCGTCGGGGTCCCGCGGTGTGGGCCGTGTCCTGCATGGTTAGTCACCTGCATGGTTAGGCTTAACGCGTTTCGGTACCGGGATTTAAGTGAGGATTTCCCCGTTGTTTAAGGGGACCCCTAGGGCTGTCCCCGACATCCCTGATTTTTGGTTGATAGGAAGATTGTAGTTCACTCCATTCTATATTCATACTTACTAATGTAGTTATAACAGTTTCTGATTCACTATAATACCCTGGGGTTTTCTGATCTAGGAGTGCACACATAGTTGTAGGTCTTATCTCATATCTTAGACCTCTTATCTATCTTTCATGTAGTTTTGTTAACTCTAACCTATTAGTTCAAGACTTTTAAAAATTCTAATACACCCAATTTCTTGTCCTTGAAAGAACCTACGATAATCGATTATGAGCGATGCCGAGATAGACGCGTGGCGGAAAATCAAAAGATGCTTGAAGAGCTTGGATTGAATACCTTAGCTTCGAAATTATTACATCCTTGCCTCAACCTGCACAAAAGAAGGGGAAAAATCAGCAAACAAGGGAACTGATAACGAAGATTCATCATCATCGGAGTATCTCCTTGATGAAGATGATCAAGGAGATAATACTGATGATGAAGACCTTGAATCTAACGAGCAGCCACAACTTAAGGTGCTTCTTCTATTTTCACAGTAGTGAATGGGGCATACTTGGAACATACAACTTGTTTACTACATTGTATTCATTATTAATATATAATATAGGATTAAATGTTTCTACTCTGAAGTATGCTTTAGGACTTAAATTTCATTGCAATTAAATGTTTACTATATGGTACTTATTATTAATAAAGTTGATTGCAATTTCTTCGTTTCCGATCTGCATTTTGATCTCAGATTTATTTGCAAATTCTATCAAACTATAATGATGTTGAATATATGGTTTTCATTATTAATGCACATGACTTACATGACCTTTCTTTCCCCACAGCTTATCCAACCGCATAGTCGCAAAATCATCTCTCCAAAGATCAAGAAAACTGTTGGCAGAATGGCTCCTGGAGTTAGGAACAGTAAGAGAGTGAGGGCATCAACTCAGTCAGAAAACCGACCTGCGAATGCGAAACAAGAGCATCAAAAATGCTTCTTGTACAGGATCCTACAGCCCCTTGTGAAGACAATCTAGCTGCAGAGGAATCCAATGGACCGAACTGGCGATGAGAACAAACCATCGAGAGGATGGCGGTGTATCGGTGGTGATGACAATGCGAGGTTTTGAGGCACACATTGCGGTACTGCTAACGATGACAACACACTAGTCGAAGGCAAGCTCTTTTATCATGCAGTTTTGACATCTATTTAGTTGATTTTGCATCAATAAAATAAAAAAACTGAATCTAAATTCAATGATGTAGGTCCTCCATAGCGAGCTCCTAGGAGGCCCAGACCACCTACAGTTGGAAAGCAGCTAGATAGGATGACCAAAGCTATGGGAAGGAGATTGCCCATAGTTGTTCAGGATGGAAAAAAAGACCTCAAGATCCTGTTCAAGCTGCCAAATTAGCTTCGGAGGGCTGGCGTCATCATTCGGGAAAGTATTCCTGTCCTCCCACATTGGAAAGATTACAAGAAAGACGACGTACACTACAAAGCCTTTGAGGGACAGCTAGCTGTAAGTGCATTACTGTAGCCATATGAAACTATTGTTCATTAAGATTATTTGACTAACTAAATAACCAACTATCATATGCCTAGGGTCGCTTGGCCATTAACACAAAACATGCCCCAACAAGGGGAGCTGATCTGATGCGTGTTGCGATAAAGAACCAACGCTATCGACTGAAGAAGAAATACTTCAATGGTGTTCCTGCAAATCAGATCCGTACAACTTCTCCAGTTCGCTACATGACTGATCTCGAATGGAGGGCACTTGTTGCAAGGTGGTCAGATCCAAAGAACATGGTATGGGCATCAATTCTTACATTCACTATCAGTTTACAAAGTCCTTTATTTTAAACCTGTGATATCAACTAACATGTTCATCGTCTTTTAGCAAACATGTGAGAAGAACAAGGAAAACCGCGGTAAAGTCAAGTATCATCGGGCTACGGGTTCTCGCTGCTACGTGGCACACTTACATGCATACGTAAGTAAAACATTACCTTGTTCACTTACCCGCACATTTGGACTCAAACTAATTATTTTCCCTTTCATCCGTGCCTACTTTCTTTGTCATTTTTCAATTACACGAAACAAACAAGAATCCTTGATGAACCAAACCTAGATCGATCGAGTAAGTAGACGCGGTGGAAGCCTTCCGGACGTGCCACACTAGCTCCAAACGTGGCTTAAGTGACCACCGCAAGAGAGGCACTTGTAAGTGCACGATTATATGCCTACTAGTTGCCATTTCACATAAATCATGTGTGGACTTTATGCATACATAGTAGTAGGTTTTCAATAATCCGGTTCTTTTGCATGCATCTACTTTATTGCATTTATTAAACATTGACATGTTACTCTTCATCAAATACTTGTAACTCTTTTACCTTGTTACTATTTCGGTCCCAAATGAAGCTTTGAGGACGAACCTCGTTTCGAAGGTGAGATGCCGCATCCGGTGTGCAAGTCGTGTCGAAGGTGCTCTCTCGGGAACAGCTCCAACTTATTCCCGAAAAATGTTGGCTTCCAAACACCGCCATCCTCCAAGTCGGTATCATCAAATGAAAGTCGGCTTAGGGAGCAACTTGCGGCTAAAGCGACGGCGGTACTGTTCAAGGTGAACCGGATGACCTCGAGCGAGAAAATTCGGGACGCGAGAGGAAATGGGCAAGGACACGAAGGAGCCGGAGGAGTACAAGAAGCTTACGAGAGAAGAACATCAAGGAGATGGCGGAGACCAATTTGCTCCTCAAGAAGCTTTTCTCCCTCCACGGAAATGCTTCGTCATCGACTTCAACATAGGCTGGCTGCTCGGCTTTCCTTTCTATTTTTTGTCGGTTGCCTATCTAGTAACTTGGTCGTGTGTGCAAACTTTTTATGGTACTTGGTACTGTTTCAACAACATATTTACTGAATTTGCAATGTCTAGTGGTGTGCATCAGTTGTATATGCACACTGGAATACTTGATGCAAACCTAATGCAATTGTGTGCCCATTCTAGTATCAATTGCAAATTCCTATTATATTATTATTTCCAAACCAGTGAGCAAATGCATGGTGTATCTGTGACCAATCTACTCTCAAATCTGTGACCAAAAGATGTTATATTTGTGACCAAAGTGCTGGCAAATCTGTGACCATATTGTATCAAAGCGTGACAATGCCAAATACCAATCCGTGACGATTTAATCATTACATCTATGACGGTTGCAAGATGATGATCTCGGCAGCCACGTCATTGATGATGTCACATCCTCGTCATCTGCCAGCGTGGCATACGTCATCCTATGACCAACACAAGACTTCATTTGTGATGAAACCGGATCGTCACACCATTGCAATGACGCCATCCGTTATCTAGGCGAACGGAAGATTGTGACGAAAAAATATCGTCACAAAATGCATTAACGGCGTTAACGGCGGCGTCAGTTAGCCCGGCAGACGTGAAATTATGACGAAAACATGGTATAATCTATGACCAAAACAAATCGTCATAGAATGAATTCAAATCCATGACGACACAAAATTCGTCACAGATTAGTGACACATCTATGACGAAAAAACCAATTTCGTCACCGATGAACAAATGTGACGCCACCTTAGTGACCAAACCAAAATCGTCACAAAAACGTCACAAAAGACTAATTGTGACCATTCTGGCGTCTTCAAGGATGATAATGCAACGTCATTGATGACAACATCCCTACTAAAGGATCAGATGGCGACTAGAGAGGGGGGGAGTGAATAGGAGCCGGTAAAAATTCTTCTCAAACAACCCGGCCTATGCCCTAGTCAAATCCCGGTATCACACAAGCGATGGATCGAATCACACACAAATCGCCAAGACAACGAGGTTATGGATCAACCTCTAGCCTTAGGAACGATTCCTTGAAGCACACGCGGAAGCACGAGAAAGGAAGGGAAGAAACGAAACAAGAAGCACAGCTCACAGCTTCTGGCGGACTGTCCGGCCAGGCAGTGCGGACCGTCCGCGATGGGCCGCGCGGACTGTCCGGCCTGCTACCGCGGACCGTCCGCGCCAACACCGCGGACCGTCCCCGGCCTACTCCGCGGACCGTCCGTTAAATCACACGGAACCAACGGGGACGCACCCGAGCCACGGACCGTCCGCGGGAGCATGCGGACCGTCCGCCACGCACCCGCGGACCGTCCGCCCTCTGCTGCGGACCGTCCGAAACTCCGCCCAACCAAAACTCAAAAACGCGACGGATCAAAACGAAAGGCGAGCAAGAACACGGGACGAACCCTAGCGGCGCGGACGGTCCCGCCCGTGGTCCTCGCGGACCGTCCGCCGGTGCGGACGGAAGCGAAAAACGCCCCCGACCCCGAAAGTCAACTCCACCAAATCATCATCGGAATTCCCAAACGGTTGAAGCTGTGGAGACAAGGGTTTGGGGACTTGAAAAGCGTCACACAAGGATGCTATAGCCCAAAAATCTTGCCTCCTAACTCCCTAAATCACCGGGAATCGCGAATCCTTTGAGCACCACCAAAAACTTGAGCACCGAACGAAAATCTTCGAATCGAAGTGGTTTCCCGGTGTTTGAGGGCAAAAGATCAATCACAAAGATGCACGAGACATCTATCCATGTTTTCCTCAAAAAAATCCGGGGAGAAACCCACTCAAATCCGCGGAATCGCACCGAGAACAAAGGCACGAAAACAAGCACAAAAAGACCACGAGAAACACAACTCCGAATCTTCTATACAAACCAGGAAAGATTCACAAGGTCTAGCATGCCGCCCTAGCATCCATCCCTCTCAACAAATCTCTCATGAAGCTCTCATGCTAGCCTACAGAAAATGGAAGAAAAATAGCTACAAAAATGAGAAAAGGGAGGGAGGAAATGAAACCCAAAGTCGCGGAGCCAGAGATCCATCCACACACACTCATGGCTTATATATCAGGTCCCGCCGGAGTGGTAAATGACTCGACTACCCCGTTGACGTAAAATGTGCACTTAACGCCAATCACACAGCAAGCCGAAAAAAGCTAGCTTCGCACGCGCAGAGAGTGAGTGACGTGCCAGTCAATTTTTCCTGAAAATTAACAAAAGATAAAGCGGTTAGATACCAAAGCTTGGAACGTGTCGGGTGGTACTAGACAGTTCCATATTTACGGCTAAGAAGCCAAGCAAGATGACATGTAGCTATGTAGAGCTATCTGTCAAAGAATCACAACCATCCGGACCATTACAGAGGAAAAAGGAATACTGCCGAATGGATGACGTGAGCATGACAACGATCGGTCTTTGTATAAATAAAGATACAAGCATGAAGTTATGACCGATCCCCATGAGGTTTATCATTAAATAAAATGAGGTAAAGCACGGACATGATCATGTATTAAATAAGCATGCATAGATCCAAAGCACTAGTCTACCGCATGTCTAGGTACTTTAAAACCCATCAGGTACGATAACAAACAAATCTATCCACCGCATGATACGACTTGCATGAAAAACGCACCACTTTCCACAAATAGATCTATCCACCGCATGATACAATCTAAATATGGAAAGCTAAAAGCATACATCATTTAAGACATAAACAATGCACGTGATCTACTCGTGAAAACATAACCGAATACGGCTGAACAGCCGATCCAGGATCCATGAAGAAGGAACAAACATTACCACGTGAATAAATCTATCAGGCTGAATTGGAAATCTAATCCACCGGATGACTAGCTCCAAAGCAACCCAAAAACCTGCATCTACCGCATGATACCCGGTTCTTTCAAGATTTATACGAACAAAGCAAGCTTGAACCCGCAACACGTAACAACCTAGATCGATTCGGTTTCGGCTATTGGAGAGCACAAGATCCACGTGTCAAAACACGAAACCTGCTCGTACAAGGATCTTAAAAGAAATACAGCCGATCCAAACCCATCTAGATTGGGCAAGGGTGTGTTACATGAATTAAAACATAAAGTAAAACTCATGATAACACGGGATAACTTAATGAATCTATTGGATCTTGCCAAAATCCAATAGAGCCGATAACTAGCTTCGAGCCAGATCTTAGCCCACCGCATGGCTCATGATCTAACAAGAAACCCTCTTGAACCAAACTTGAATCTACCGCATGACACGAAGCATGGTAACAAGACTACTTGCATCGGATCTAAATCCACCGCATGATACTAGATATGATACAAGGTTGCCGTACTCACGGAGGTCGACGGATCGATTGGCCCTCTCGAAGAACTCGACGACACGACAAGGACTCTAGGGTTTGGCGTAAGGCCGGTGTGTATTGAGGAATGATCGTGTTTGTTACATACATCCAGGGATCGTATTTATACCCTGTTGATTACAACTGCGCGAATGGATTCATTGCCTAACTAAACCTCGATCGCCTATCCATCCATTCGCTTCCCCCCCGATTGGGCCACGTCACCGTCCAATCCCGCAAAATCGCTCTCTCTTGTTCCTTTGCCGAACCGGAGCGGATAGCCGACCGCATCCTTCGCCGAAAATCTCTCGAAAACATCCTTCCTTCCACCGGACGGACTCTTTTCGAACCGGACCCACATGTCGGACTCCTTACCAAATTTTGGTGTTAACATACCCCTAACTTAACTACGGCGATACAACCCACGTAGGGGCATTTAGGTAATGTTTGTGGGTCTTGCCATCGGACGGCCACGCCTTTGCCGCACCCCGCGTCCTCCCGACGCAAGCCATGCAATCCTGCCGCGTGTCCTCCGCCTCGAAGCTTCCCGACACGCCCGGATCCCGTCTCCGTCGTGTTGGGCCCTCGGACTTGGTTTTGAGGCCCAAACCAAGAAACCGTCCGCCAATGGTTTTGTGGGCAAACCACCAAACCTCGTGTGCTCGGTCCGGCCTCCCGCCAAACCACTTGACTCGACCGCCACCGTGCACCGGCTCGCTTGTCCATGACTTTGTCTTGCTTGTGTCGCCACCATGTGGCCTGCACCCAGTCCCGCTGTCCACCGGGTCCCTCGAACCGAGCCTACTTGTCTCTCCATCTCCCGGAGGCCCCTCAAGGCTGAAGACCTTTCGCGCCCGTTCTTCACCTGCAACAACACGAACTAGGCCGCAGCCTACACCTGCGCACTAAGCCAAGAGTCAGTCCAACACCCGTTGTCAATCACTCATCACTGAGGAGCGGTCATCCATCGACCACCGGGACGCTCCTGGTCCTCAATCTCCCCCGTGATGAGTGCATTGACAACACACAACGCGAAATGAAATTCAGAGAAAAAGGAGAAAGGAAAAAGAAAGAAAAACAAAGAAGCTCAACTCATGACCAAAACCGAAGAAAGGCAAAGAAAGGTCACAAGCCAAGCAAAGCACAAACTCCACACCGAAAACAGCAAGAAAACTCCCCCTGAACAAATGCAAGCTCCCCCTGAACATGGGGATGCAAACTCCCAAATTTCAGCTCACCTCTTCTGAATTTTCATTAAGCTCACCTCTTCTCCCCTTTGTTGACAATGTATGAATCAAGGTGAAAATGCAGAAATGCAAAACAAAGCATATAAACATCTACATGAGCTTCTTAAATAGGCCAAATCTAGTGTCAAAGGCTAAAAATGAGACAAAGATCACACATATGAATCATAGCATAGTAAAAGCATCGCCACAAGTAATATATGAAAATACAAGCATGTGACAAAGCAAAATTTTCAGATTTAAGCAATTTTAACAAAAGAAGGCTCGCTTCACATGTAAAAGCCTATCCATGTCACACTTGAGCCACAAACATGCATGCCATTCAAAGATCATACAAGGATATCAAATTCTCAGCAAAAGATCATGGCAAACACCCATAAAGCAAAGCATGTCATGTCAAAGCTCATGAGCCATGTGTCCACTTCGGGGAGACTTCTCCACTGGTGAACATCATGCAACATGTTTTGCACCCATATGTGAAAGATAAGACATTTTAAGCACAGACATGATGGATGGAGCATTTTTCAAGCATTATACACTTCTTTTCAAGATTAATTCATTTCATGGTACATGAAGTGCCTTTGCGGCAAAAAGAAGCTTATGCTCCCCAATGAATGCAACATAGGCTAAACATTCACAATGATATTCGGGCTTTGGCCCAAATGCTAGAACAAGGCATCCAAGCACAATCTAAGCATGAAAAGCACATTCAGACCAAACTGTGACATGGATACACCACTACACACGAGTAGAGCACATTTCATCAAAAATTAGTCAAGATTAGCATTTATTTCAAAAAGGGCTATCTCACCACACATATATCTCACATATTTCAAGAGCATAGCCTCACATCACATTTTTCCACACATATGACCAATATCTCACAAATAGCCAAAGAAACTCAAATATGGCATATGAAAGAAGCTCATCATCCTAAAATGCAATATGATACAAATGCAATATGATATATGATAAGATGGCTATCCTACCATGGTTTATACATCAAGCAAAGCATGTATATACATCAAAGTAAACATGATATGATACATATGATACAAAGAGGAAATCCCCAAGAAACAACTAGAAAGGGCAACAAACCCTAAGTTCCCCCCGCAAGCGCACAAATGTAGCTTGGTCGAGAGGCTTTGTAAAGATGTCGGCTAGCTGATCTTGGGTAGGGACATGGCTCAACACAATGGTTTCTTTTTCCACATTGTCCCTCAAGAAATGATACCTCACTTCTATGTGTTTGGTTCTGGAGTGAAGCACTGGGTTTTTGGCTATGCTTATGGCACTGGGGCTATCACAAAGAAGTGGGATCTGGGTGCACTCCTCACCAAAGTCTCTCAAAGTGTATGAAATCCACAACAGTTGGGAACAACAACTCGCGGCAGCAACATACTCCGCCTCGGTGGTAGACTGAGCTACACTAGACTGCTTGCGGGAAGACCATGAAACCAACAAAGAACCAAGAAACTGGCAAGTACCAGAAGTAGACTTCCTCTCGACTCGACAACCAGCAAAAACCGCATCGGAAAAACCATGAAGAGAAAGAGTCGAGGAGGACGAATACCAAAGGCCAAGACCGAGGGGCGGACCGTAGGTACCGAAAATCCTCTTGACGGCCTCGTCGATGTGATGTCCTCGGCGAAGCTCGAAAACGAGCGCACGGACACACGGCCCGAACTATATGTCTGGCCTCGTCGCCGTCAAGTAGAGGAGGGAGCCGATCATGCTCCTGTACTCCCGCTGGTCCACTGGTTCTCCGTCCTCGTCCGCATCCAAAGTGGTCGTACTCCCCATGGGAGTCGACATCGGCTTCACATCTTGCATCTGGAACTTCTTCAGCATGTCTTTCGTGTACTTGGTCTGGTGCACAAATGTACCGTCCTTCACTTGCTTGATCTGCAGCCCGAGAAGGTACTGCAACTCGCCCATCATGCTCATCTCGAACTTTGTGCTCATCTCATCTGTAAACTTGGCAACAAGGTTATGTGACGAGCCACCAAAGACAATATCATCCACGTATATCTGTACAATCAACAACTCATTTCCATGCTTGAGGAGAAACAAGGTCCTATCCACGGTACCCATCACAAACCCTCTGCTCAACAGAAAACCTCTCAATCTCCCATACCAAGAACGGGGCGCCTGTTTCAACCCATACAGAGCCCTTTTCAACCTGTATACCCTGTGTGGGTACAACTCGCTCTCAAACCCAGGTGGTCTGCTTCACATACACCTCCTCCTCTATGACCCTATTCGGAAAAACACTCTTCACGTCCATCCGAAACAACTTGAACCCTTTAGCCACGGCAAAGGCTAGAAGGATCCGAATTGCCTCAAGACGGGCCACGGGAGCAAAGGTCTACTCATAGTCGATCCCCTCCTTCGACTAAACCCCCGAGCAACAAGTCCGGACTTGTTCCTCACAACCATCCCATTCTCTCCCTCTTTGTTCTTCCAAACCCACTTGGTTCCTATGGGATGACAATTTGGAGGTGGTTCAACTAACTCCCACACCCGGTTCCTCTCAAAGTTTTCCAACTCCTCATGCATAGAATTGACCCAGTTTGCATCAGATAAAGCATGTCCAATGTCCTTGGGCTCAAAAGTGGCAACAAAAGCAGCATGAGCAAAATGAGAGGAATTCCTGGACCTTGACCGTGTAGTGCGTTCGTCGATGTTCCCAATGATCTTCGACAGGGGATTGTTGACGGATAAAAGACGTATCCCTCTACGATCCGCAAGCGTACGGACCTACACCTTTTTCACCACGGGATTCCCAAGGTTCTTGTCAATCCGCGGAGCAAGGGGATTACTAGCGCTTAACCAAGTACTAATCTAGTTGAATGGAAAACCTTTGAAAGAGAGTATTAATCTAAAAGTAAAGACAATCTAACCTAAGTTAATCTAAGTTAAGTTGATCAAACAAATCTAGGGTTAAACTAGATGGTAAAGGGGTGAACACAAGAGAGTGAGGTTAAGATAGATAAGCGTAACCTCCCTAGGATCTAGGATAACATGGTATGCATCTACTACACGAAAGCGGTAACCCAATCTACCGGGGGTTGTGACCACGGTTTCGCCCTTTCCCTCCTCTCATACTGTCACTACGCGAAGGTATTCGTGACTAGACCTATGATGGACACGGTATGTTGATGGAATCTATGGGAGTAGCGGATATCATACGCCCGAAAAACATGGTAGCTAACCTTAATCATCAAAGCATCATCAACATGAAAACAATAGATTGAAACCACAAATCGAGTAGCGATCACATAGCATGTATCCATCTAATCCTAGGGATGAACGGAGACATTACCCCATCATCTTACACGGATTGAAGCACATAGGGGTGATGGAGACTCCGGAGAACGTCGTCGATGAAGATGGCGGCGATGGAGCTTGGGAACACCCCTAGGCCAACGGCTTGGAGTCCTCCTCTTGCTTCCTTCTCTCCGCCGGCGTTGATCCTTGCGACGAGCTCATCTAACTATCTCCCTCATCTTGCGGCGGCGGTTTTCTCGGTGATTGGCGTCGGTAGGATGATTTGTTCGATGGGTCGGTCGACGGCGGCGGAGGGAATAAATAGATGAACACCTAGGGCAAAGGGGGGACCGAACCGACCCCGGAGTGGGCTGGGCCGGTCGGCCCGGGCCGGCCGGCCCGAGCCCACTTCGGCTCGGTTCGGCCCCGGTTTCCTCCCCGGTTGCTTCTCGCGTGATCCCTTATTCGTGTGCACTTGCATGTGGGCCTTTGACGTCATTTCCTTCACGGTTAAGGCTTGAATCCTTGCTATGCAAGCTTCGCTATTTTCTGGTTGAGTCCCTGAAGACTTGCACGTTGACGCTTCGGTCCTCGGGTCATTTGGAGTCATGTTCATCGCGTGTCTTGACTCTTGTCGGGCTTCATGATCTTGTTCCAAAGTGCTTGGTGAACTTATCCCGAAAGTCTCCTCTTTAGCGTAGATTTCCTGCGTAAACAACAAACTCCAAAATCGGCATGCAAGTGTGAACTTGTTATATCATTAGTATGCCTAGTGGCCGGTTAGTTGCAAATCATAATAGAAACCAATGTATAACAAGCACTCTAGGTTGACGGAAATTCACCGTCAACATCTCCCCCATGCTTAAACCTTGCTCGTCCTTGAGTAAGTAATCCTTGCTTAAAAGGGAAATCAGTGTTGCCTTCCAATGTTGTCCCTGCACTTAGTCATTCATGACGAGGCAAATTGCTCTCTCTTAAGAATTTATTTTTAAAGTTCAAGTTGTGACCGGCTTCTTTTTCATTATGGAAGATAGACTAACAATAAAGAACAAGCCACATTTAACACGATGCTCTCAAACTTAAGTGAACTTCAAACCATTACCTTGTCACATGGAAGATTTTCAAAAAGATGCATATCCAACATAAGTGAAAATCTCTTGCAAAAGCTCATGGAACACTCATCTCATCAAGTCACTCAAGCCTATACTAGATTATTTTCAACCTACTCTACTCATATGTGATAGTGGAAGGCTTATGTGGAGCTTGGAAGGTTAAAAACAATCCTAGCAAAACATACATCCAAAATATTGTCAAATTAAGAGACAGATCTATTGGAATTACTGAGACTCGTCAAAAAGGCCATGGAAAATAAATGTTGGAAAGAGAGAGGGATGAAACACACACATTTAGATAAGTGGACATGTGCAAGTGGCAAATGGATGATCCCGAGGCACAAGTGAAGTCCTCATTATCGGATTGCACATGGTTGGAAGATTTGAGTATGGATTTATCATGAAGGCACTTGAGAACTTATGAAGCAAAAAGAACCGAGGAGCATCTTTATTTTTTTCCTTATTTTATTTCCTTCTCATTTTTCTCTCTTTCTTTTTTCACTTTATTCTTCCTATTTTTCTTACTTTTCTTTTCTTCTTATCAATTTTTTTTTTCATTTTTCATTTTTTTTCTTTTTTTCATTTGCTCCTCAAAACTTTTTGCAACATAATACTTACATAGCATTTGTGTCAGAGAATGACTCCTCCCCCATGCTTGAACGATGCTCGTCCTCGAGCATAAAAGAGAGGGGAAATGACTGCTAAAGTAAGTATAAATTCCATAATCTTGCGGAATATTTGAATCTCCATCGAGAATTTTACTCCATACTCAAATTGGGTTGTGGACAAGGAGGTGATCACAAAAAGATGTTTTTGGTTTAGGGTGGATGCCCAGCGAAGTTTGTGGAATTTTCGATGTGAAAACCCACAATGCATGGACAAAAAGGCTAGCATGAAAAAGTTACACAAAGGAATGACCAGCTTCTTAGTCTCGAACCATAGAAATCAATCCTAATCCAACTCATCAAAACATATGTTTGCAATCTACGGGTTTTGTTATCATAAAACATATATGTATATGGCTTTGGTAGGTAGAACTTTGCAAGAGCATCACAAATATGTAGGTAGCATAAAAGTTAAGTTTTCATAAAAACAACAAGTTATCCAGCTATCCATAAACTTAAATCAAAGAGCAAAGATATGTATGTGGGTCTAGAGCATAGTCATTTCACCTCCACAAATAAAAGAGCCAGTATTTAAATTAATTTCAGATCATATTATAGAGAGCAATTAGCCAAGACATGTATAACTTCATGTAGGTAAAACAAAGCGGCAACTTTCATCATCTTTCCGTAAGCATAGGCAATATAGAACATCGAGGTGAACACATGGTCATGCTTATCTATTGAAAGTAAAAAGAAACCTAGGTTGTCCTCCTAGTAGCCATGTTATTGTTTGAAGAGAAAAACAAAAGGTTGCACCTAGTTGAGGTTGAAGGCATACTTACAAGCATTTGTGTTTGGAAAAGAGAAGGTCCATGGAGATGTTACCATCCTTTGTAATTCTTCGTTGCCTTCTTCCGACATCTCCATGTATCGATGTGGCTTTTGCTTTTGTCTTGATTTATTAATGCTCCTAAACTTCTGAATTTGATCTTGTATGCTTAATGGAGTCATTGGTCACCCTTCTCTTCAATGTTGTCATCACCATCTCCTCTTTCTTGTTCTCATCATCTCCTTGCTGTATCTTTTTCATGGATTTCCCCTTCTGTCCAGAACAGAACATATATCTAAATGTAGCTCTATTGAAAAGTTTATGAAATTACCTTTCCAACGTGTGGTCATTCATCAAAAACGGAGTTCAAACAAGGGAGCTATGTCCATTTTACTTCAGCGCTGCGTGCTGTCCAAAACTGATTTCAGGACGTGTTGCACTCGGTGATTCGGACATAACCGCTTGTAGGAACCTCCGATTGTCTTGATTCTTGATTTGTTGGAATCGTAACTTCATGGGGCTTCTAAATATCCAAAAATACCCAGTGTTTTCCCTTCGAGACCATGCAGAATTTTGATGAGATCGATAGCTTTTCGCGCATTGATCCGGTGATGTTAACTTCCGTGTTGAAGATTCAGGGTCTCCCCCATGCTTAGCATTTTGCTAGTCATGGAAGAAGAAGACAAAGCACTTCTTAGCCATCCTTCAATTTTCTTGTAGTGAGAGTCTTTATCTTGCCCCGTAAGACGTTTTAAACGCACATTCTACCCCCAAGGTGACGGTTCGGAGTAGATAGAATTGCCAACAATCCAACAATGTCTCCTAAGATTCTTAACTTGTGGCATAATTAGTCTAATGAGGAATAAAAACCTAATGAGTGTACGTGGTGCAAGGTGTGTATGCACATGATAGGAAAGCATATAAATAAGACAATGTTTTCACCTAGTTCTAAACACCATGTTTACAACTAGGTTGCTGAATTTCTCCATAGCCATAAAGGTTTATATATCTAGGGTTAAAACACCATGTCTATCCCTAAATCAATAACTCTTATAGCACAAGAAAAATTAAGCGCATTGCAAAGCTTATAAACTAACCAAAGCAACATGAAAACATATGAAAAGCTAGCTAGGTTTATCGAACTTAACGATGATGGTCCGCAATCATGTTTAAACACCACGTTTACACAAGATCACAAAAGGAAAATACTCATAATGCCTTATGAAGTATTAACATGGAAAATGAAGCATACATCATTAAGTATATAAAACAACCAAGCCAACTATGTGCAAAACATGTATACACAAAGAAACATCACGAGGACAACAAAATGCAATGCATGCAAATAAATAAATATGATCATGAACATGATGGTGGTTCTAAAAAGGAAAACTGAACTTAGATTAATAACCACAAGTTGATCATCATAAGATAGTGCCATTCTTTATTTTCTCTAAGAAAGTAGTAAAAATAAAAAGAAACGGGTTGCCTCCCGAAAAGCGCTTCATTTAAAGTCATATAGCTCGACTTTCTCACATACCTTCTTTTCGTTGCATAGCCATGGCCCTTCATGCAAGAATAAAAGGTACCAATTCAGCTTTAATTTACTTCCCATGTTGTGCTTGATCACTTATAGAAGACTTGCCCAAAGCATCCTTTTGTTTCATCGTTATCTCCTTCTTTATCATCCTTCAGTGCTGCCTTCACTCCATGAATTTTTTCTAATGTCCAGAATAGAAAGTATACTCAAGATCTACTCCATTGCACAGTGCACAAAATTTCCTTTCCAACGAGTCTTCATTTGCTCAAATCGGACTCCGGACAAGAGAGTTACGTCCGTTTTACTTCGGCGATGAAATCTGTCCTGAAATTTCAGAACGCGCAACGCTCAATGTTTCCTCCATAACTCCTTGCACGGGTCTTCAAACTTGTTGGTTCTTGATGCGTTGGAATGGTAATTTGATGGATCTTCTGAATATATCATTTTCTTCATTTGTACACCTCTGAACAAGCTCTCAAATTGATGAAGACAGCAGCATCCATCGCGGGATTCGGAGAGGTTGATGATTTATCTTGCAACTCTTTTAGGCATGACTTCTTTTTTTTCATTATTCAAGCCTTGTCTACATGGTTAGTGAAAATTGGGCATTTCCCCCGACATGTTCTTCTTTAAGGTCATTAGCTTGACCAAGCGCAAAGCATGATCGAGATTTACAAAACTTATTGTAAACATACGCGTCCATAATTAACACCACATGTGAATTGTAGCAACAAGTCAAGGTGTAAATAAAAGAAGCATATGTTTCATGCATAGCGCTTAGCTTATCATTAGGCAAAGGTTGTTTAGGTGTGAGATTAATTGGATCAAAAATAAATGTTTCCTCTTTTTCATTCTCAAGAAAATCTAGCCTATCAACATGATCACTATTGGAACAAGGCATAGACATTAAACTATCATTCATACTATTGGTCGAGCATGAGTATTTGAATTTATCAACATCAATACCAATAATATCTTGAGATTTCAGCGCGTACCTTGGCCTTAGAGATTTTTCAACAAGAGTGATATTTGGTTCATCTAGCGGTGTTGAGGGCGAATCGATCTCAACAAGTGTAGTTGCCTCTTCATCACCATCTTGCAATTTATTCAACTTATCATGTGGAACATGTAATCCTTCAACTATGTACGCATTCATCTCTTCTTTGAAGTCTTCTTTATTAACCAGATCTTCATCTTCAAAGACTTGTGTGTTGCTTTCTTTATCTTCCATGTACCACATGTCGTCAAGATCGCTCATTGTTGATTCACTCTTTTCTTCATCCTTGAGTACTTCCATGTCTTGATTTGCTAGTGTGTAGGCTTCAATAGCACACAAGCTATCATCTAGCTTGAGTCCTATCTCCTCCCATTTATCCTTTGAGTCACTAGGCTCATCACGGTTGTACTCTTCTCTTCCTTTATCATAAATCTTTGAGTTGTCAAACCGGTCGATCCATCCTTCATCTCCTTCTTCTCTTTCTTTTTCAAACATCTTTTGGATCGACTCTCCACTCATCTCTTGATCAAATATATCTTCAACTAGTTTGGCAATGTGTCGGCGTTCCTCCTTCCTTCGGTAGTTAATTAGTGGGGCGAAATCAACTTGAACCCAACCGGATTGCTTGAACTCCGCCAATGGTCTAGCATTCCACATACTTCGGCCTACATTCATGTTAGTTTCAACATTTTTAACATCCGAAATGACTTCTCTTACCTTGGGAAGTGGATCTTCACTTTCATGTATGCTCGGTTCATCTTCCTTGACCTTCGGTTCATCTTTTTCAGAAATTTCAGCAAGCACCTTGGGCTTGCTTTTGTCATTTTGCTCCTCTCGACAACATCTTTGCCAATCTCGTATTGTCCTTTGTCCATTGCTTATCCTTTGTAAGATTTGTGCGGCTTCACTAATTGTTTTATCCATTATATCACCGCCCGCACACATGCTTACAAAACGAGACAAGTTAGGGGTTAGTGAAAAATAAAAGGTATGCAACATCAAGTCACCGGAAAATCCCAAGTTCGGGCCTCGCTCAAGTAGTTCATTAAAACGGTCCCATGCTTCATCAATTCCTTCATCCTCTCCTTGCTTGAAAGTGAGCACTTGCCTCCTTAAGTCTTGGACCTTGCTTATGGGAAAGAACTTCAAAAAACACTTCTTCACTAGCTCATCCCAATTTCCTTTTGCTTCAACGGATGCAAGTGTGTACCATCTTCGCGCTCATCTTAGAGAGAGAATGGAAAAAGATTCCACTTGAACCAAGCGGCCGGAACTCCTTTTTGTTGCACCGTGTTGCATAACATCGTGAATTCCTTAATGTGTCTATATGGGTTGTCATCCTCCAATCCTCTAAATGGTTTTGTCGCCACTAACTTGATGATTCCAGGCTTCACTTCATAGTGGGTTGTAGCAAACGTCAAATCTGATTTTTGCATCTCAATGTCTTCCATTGACGGCATTGCTAGCTCCCTTAGCGACATCTCTTCGTCTTCCAATGGTGAGGTGAACAAATCCATCTAGGCACAAGAAAAATAGAAAGAAAAACAAAAAAGATTTTTTTTTCTTTTTTAGAAAATAAGGGTTAGGTGTTAGTAATCAACAAAATTAAAACTAGATTAAACGTAGCAAACTGGCTTGCTCCCCGGCAACGGCGCCAGAAAAAGGGGCTTGTTGACGGATAAAAGATGTATCCCTCTATGATCCGCAAGCGTACGGACCTACACCTTTTTCACCACGGGATTCCCAAGGTTCTTGTCAATCCGCGGAGCAAGGGGATTACTAGCGCTTAACCAAGTACTAATCTAGTTGAATGGAAAACCTTTGAAAGAGAGTATTAATCTAAAAGTAAAGACAATCCAACCTAAGTTAATCTAAGTTAAGTTGATCAAACAAATCTAGGGATAAACTAGATGGTAAACGGGTGAACACAAGAGAGCGAGGTTAAGATAGATAAGCGTTCCCTCCCTAGGATCTAGGATAACATGGTATGCATCTACTACACGAAAGCGGTAAACCAATCTACGGGGGTTGTGACCACGGTTTCGCCCTTTCCCTCCTCTCGTACCGTCACTACGCGAAGGTATTCATGACTAGACCTATGATGGACACGGTATGTTGATGGAATCTATGGGAGTAGCGGATATCATACGCCCGAAAAACATGGTAGCTAACCTTAATCATCAAAGCATCATCAACATGAAAACAATAGATTGAAACCACAAATCGAGTAGCGATCACATAGCATGTATCCATCTAATCCTAGGGATGAACGGAGACATTACCCCATCATCTTACACGGATTGAAGCACATAGGGGTGATGGAGACTCCGGAGAACGTCGTCGATGAAGATGGCGGCGATGGAGCTTGGGAACACCCCTAGGCCAACGGCTTGGAGTCCTCCTCTTGCTTCCTTCTCTCCGCCGGCGTTGATCCTTGCGACGAGCTCATCTAACTCTCTCCCTCATCTTGAGGCGGCGGTTTTCAGGTGATTGGCGTCGGTAGGATGATTTGTTCGATGGGTCGGTCGACGGCGGCGGAGGCAATAAATAGATGAACACCTAGGGCAAAGGGGGCACCGAACCGACCCCGGAGTGGGCTAGGCCGGTCGGCCCAGGCCGGCCGGCCCAGGCCCACTTCGGCTCGGTTCGGCCCCGGTTTCCTCCCCGGTTGCTTCTCGCGTGATCCCTTATTCGTGTGCACTTGCATGTGGGCCTTTGACGTCGTTTCCTTCACGGTTAAGGCTTGAATCCTTGCTATGCAAGCTTCGCTATTTTCTGGTTGAGTCCCTGAAGACTTGCACGTTGACGCTTCGGTCCTCGGGTCATTTGGAGTCATGTTCATCGCGTGTCTTGACTCTTGTCGGGCTTCATGATCTTGTTCCAAAGTGCTTGGTGAACTTATCCCGAAAGTCTCCTCTTTAGCGTAGATTTCCTGCGTAAACAACAAACTCCAAAATCGGCATGCAAGTGTGAACTTGTTATATCATTAGTATGCCTAGTGGCCGGTTAGTTGCAAATCATAATAGAAACCAATGTATAACAAGCACTCTAGGTTGACGGAAATTCACCGTCAACGGGGATGCACTTCTTGAATCCGCCGGGAGCCTCACGCCTCGAGACTACCTCCCCCTCAACTTCGCCTTCTCTCGCTCGGTCCTCTCGTTGCACCGTCGTTGTCCATGAAGTAGACGGTCCACGCTCCGTAGTGGTCGTAGGGGAAGTAGTGGGTACACACTCGGCTTCGGGCGCATGGTTCTCTCCATCATCATCTCCGGCTTCATCCTTCTCCTCCTCAAAGAGGTCCTCGGCCATCTCTTCGTCACCCGCACATTCAAAGCCAAGAGAGGTACATGGCATTGTCTCGTCGAAGGTTACCTCACAAGTCTCCATGATTTTGTTAGTCTCAAGGTTAAGCACCCTATAGGCTCTAGAGTGGTTAGCATATCCAAAGAAAATACCATCACTAGACCTAGCCTCAAACTTGTCGAATTTTTCCTTCTTAAGAATAAAGCACTTGCGGCCAAAGACTCGGAAATGACTCACCTTGGGTGCCCGACCATGCATAAGCTCATAACAGGTCTTCTTCTTGAAAGCTCGCAATAAAATCCTGTTGGAAACATGACAAGCTGTATTGACCGCCTCAGCCCAATACCTCCTAGGAGTCTTGTGCTCATCGAGCATCGTCCTAGCCATCTCACAAAGAGTCCGATTTTTCCTTCCCACGACTCCATTTTGAGGGGGCACATAAGGGGTCGAATACTGATGTTCAAGACCTAGATCACGACAAAAGGCATCAAAACGAGAGTTCTTGAACTCGAGCCATTATCCTTGCGGATAGCTCGAATAGCATTCCCATGCCTCTCGTTTTTCAACCTCACGATCGGATCTCGAACAAAACCAAATGTCTCACTCTTATCTTCCAAGAAAAACACCAAGGCATAGCGAGAGTAATCGTCCACCACAACAAGGACATACCACTTCCTACCCACCGAGCGAACTCGAGCCGGCCCAACAAGGTCCATGTGCAACGGCTACGTCGGACGCTCGGTCATGACATCGGTCGGGGGTGGATGGGGAGTGGCTACCATCTTGCCATGCCTACACGGAGCACAAACCAAATCCTTCTCAAGCTTCAACCTCGGCAATCCTCGGACAAGGTCAAGACCACTCAAGCGTGAAACCAAATCAAAGCTCAAGTGTCCCAACCGCCTATGCCATTTCCACAAATCGAAGAAGGATCGGCCATCAAACAGCGAGTAGGACCCAAAGAACGAGAGAAATCAGCCCTGAAAATCTGACCCTCGGGGATGATCATACAGACAAGATCACCTCGATAATCAAGCAAACGAGACTCGCCGGACTTGAAACGCACCTCAAAACCCTAATCAAGCAACTGAGCAACCAAAAGCAAATTAAAACCCAAAGACTTCACAAGAGCCACTCTCTTCAACGTTACCTTGTCACTCACATGCACAACACCCTCAGACATCACCCTTCCTCGTCCATTGTCCCCAAATGTGATGTACATCTTTTCCTTCACTGGGGTGAGGCCGGAGAACCACTTCTTATCTCCCGGTCATGTGTCGAGAACACCCGAGTCGATCAACCAAATGTCCTCCAAGCCTCTTGCCCGTAGTCGAAACAAGAACGAGAATGAGCTAACGACTCGACACCGGGGTTAGCACAAAGAAAGTTAAACCGTTGTCGAGCCATCTCGCTCAAAAGAGGGGTTAGCAAACATCATTCCCTTGCCACCAACCTTCCCATGTCCCATGGGAGGAGTACGAGCACCACGAGGGGGAAAACGTGGTCCGTAGTTCCTCCGGAACCCAAAGCCGCGATCATCTCCCCGAACCCGTATTGAGGACGAGTAGGGGGACGTCCAACAAAACCAACACGAGCCCGACCAAACCTCTCACCAAAGCATGCACACCATCATATCTCCTCGCAAACCTCGCATCACCACCTCTCCGTGGGAACCCGCCAACACTCCTCACACTTCCCACACCCGGTGGAAGTGGCACTCTAGGCTCGGAATACCATGAGACCGGAGATACCCGTCTCGGTTCGCTTGCTCCCTAGCAAGCCTCTCATCCCTCTTCCTCTTGTAGCAAAACTCGCAAGATGCCTCTCCTTGCCACAATACTCACACCCGAAGGGGATGGGTTTTGGTTTTGGCTCGGCTTCTCTCTAGGCTTCTCACCCTTCTCACTCACAAACCTCACCGGTTTCGGAAGTCGTTTGTTTTAGGTGGAAATTTGGGTGGATCTTGGGTTGTGTTAAGCTTGTTGCAAAGGTGGTTGGGCTTTGGTGTGAAAGAGTTCTTGGGTGCTTTTGGAAGTGGGACTTGGATCTCTCTCGATCACCTCAAACTCGGGGTTAGACTCAACACACTTCTCATACACACTCTCCCCACTTTGTTCTCTCCCACTTTCTCACCCAACTTCTCAAAACCCAAACCACGACCATCGGCTCTCTTGAACTCCTCAATCATGATTTTCGGTTGAGGTTCCTGCCCGTACAACCAACCCAACATCTTCCTCAAATAGTCATTCTCCTCATAGATGACATCCAAACGGGAAGTAAGTTCAAGATTGCGCAAAGTAACTTCATCACGGCTAGAACATGCATTTGCAACGGAGATTTCAAAGATGCTTCCAAAGAACTAATGGTAGAACCAACATCAACAAGCTTAGCATGCATAGTAGGACATGATTTACAAGCACCAAGCAAAGTAGGTCTAGCCTTAAGCTCATCATACTCGATCCTAAGAGCATCTAGTTTAGCCAAAGTGGAAGCATTTTTCTCATTGAGCAACTTGATGTCATTCAACCATGCATCACACTCAAGACATTCAACATCATCGGGAGTAGTAGGAGCAAGTTTCAAAGAGTCATTCTCAAGTTTCAATTCAAGCAATTTGGACTCTAACTCTCCTACTTTCTCACTAGCATTCTTAAGTTGAGCCCTAAAATCTTTCCTCATCTTTTTGGCATCTCTTAGCACACTATCATGGTTGTCAATCAAGCCATTCAACCTAGCAATCTCGGCAAGCAAAGAGTCGGGGTCACGGTTTAACTCATCCTCCGAGTCGGAGTCGCCGTCTTCCTTCTCGCTCTTCTTGCTTGCTTGAGCTATGGGCCATGCCACAAAAGCCCTCAAGCGCCGCACGGCTCAACCCGCCGAGGTTCGGCTTGCACTCTTCTTGCCCTTGCGCCTCTCGGCGTCTTCATCTTCGCCGCTTGAGCTTGATCGCTCGTCGCTTGAGCTTGAGTCGACGTCGCTCGCACCGGCCACCATCGCTCTTGCCTTGTTCTTCTTGTAGCCGCTCTTGCTCGGTCTCCTCTTGTCCTTGTCCTTGCTCTTGGACTTGTTGAAGTGCTTGCCCTAGGAGGAGTACTTGTCTTCACGCCTCGGGTGCGCCTTGTACTCGTTCACCTTGTACTTGTTCTCCTCCGCTTCCGGGCACTCGGCGATGAAGTAGCCACGCTTGCCACACTTGTAGCACGTCCCTGAGCTCTGCCTTGCGTTCCTCCGACTCTCGTGTAGTCGATCAAACCTCCTTGAGAGCAAGGCCAGCTCCTCCTCGCCCAAGACATCAAACTCCTCATCTGGAATGGACATAAGAGAAGACAAGGAAAAATGTCGACAAGAAGGGTTAGATTTGCCCTTTGATCCGCCCACAAGAGCAAGACTATGGTCAGTCGAGCCCTCATGCTTAGATTGCAACTTCCTGTCAACCTCAGCCGACTTGAGCTTAGAAAAGAGGTCATCCAACTCAATGGTCAAATAATGCCTAGACTCCTTGATGGCCTCAACCTTAGCACCCCAAACATTTGGGTCCAAGACATGCAAGAGCTTCAAAGCCTGATCATGCTCGGTGTAAGGAAAATCCTCAACATTAGCCTTCATGTTGTTCACGATGGCGGTGAACCTCTGAAACATCGCATCAATGTCCTCACTGGGAAGAGGAGTGAAGTTCTCATATTGCATCCGGTAAGAGACAAAGAGGCGAGCCTTCACATGGTTATCACCACCGTGAGCAACCAACAACTTCTCCCAAATTTGCCAAGCAAGATTCAAATGGCGAACACGCTCAAACTCTGGATCACACAAGCTTCGGACCAAGTGATCAACGGCTTTTGCATTAGCCTCATACTTGGCCTTAGCACCGGCATCGGTCACCATAAGAGTATGGATGTTGACCGGAATAGCGTAGGTCTTGTCAAGCACAATGAAATCCAACAGCTTCCCACGAAGAAAGATCATCATACGAGTCGCCCACTTGTGGTAACCCTTGCCATCGAAGTGCGGCGGACCACCCCGCTCAACGTACGCCATCTTAGGATTCGAGACTTGTCAAAGTCGCAAAGAACCCGGCACCGAGCTCTGATACCAATTGAAGGATCAGATGGCGACTAGAGAGGGGGGGAGTGAATAGGAGCCGGTAAAAATTCTTCTCAAAGAACCCAGCCTATGCCCTAGTCAAATCCCGGTATCACACAAGCGATGGATCGAATCACACACAAATCGCCAAGACAACGAGGTTATGGATCAACCTCTAGACTTAGGAACGATTCCTTGAAGCACACGCGGAAGCACGAGAAAGGAAGGGAAGAAACGAAACAAGACGCACAGCTCACGACCTTCGGTGGACCCGTCCGGCCAGCAAGGCGGCGGACCGTCCGCGATGGGCCGCGCGGACCGTCCGGCTCGCTACCGCGGACCGTCCGCGCCAACACCGCGGACCGTCCGTTAAATCACACAAACCAACAGGGACGCACCCGAGCCACGGACCGTCCGCGGGGAGCACGCGGACCGTCCGCCGGCACCCGCGGACCGTCCGCCCTGTGCTGCGGACCGTCCGAAACTCCGCCCAACCAAAACTCAAAAACACGACGGATCGAAACGAAAGGCGAGCAAGAACACGAAGAACACGGGACGAACCCTAGCGGCGCGGACAGTCCGCCAGGTCCTCGCGGACCGTCCGCCAGGTGCGGACAGAGCAAAAAACGCCCGACCACGAAAGTCAACACCACCAAATCATCATCGGATTTCCCAAACGGTTGAAGATGTGGAGACAAGGGTTTGGGGACTTGAAAAGCGTCACACAAGGATGCTATAGCCCAAAAATCTTGCCTCCTAACTCCCTAAATCACCGGGAATCGCGAATCCTTTGAGCACCACCAAAAACTTGAGCACCGAACGAAAATCTTCGAATCGAAGTGGTTTCCCGGCGTTTGCGGGCACAAGATCAATCACAAAGATGCACGAGACATCTACCCATGTTTTCCTCAAAGAAATCCGGGGAGAAAACCACTCAAATCTGTGGAATCGCACCGAGAACAAAGGCACGGAAACAAGCACAAAAAGACCACGAGAAACACAACTCCGAATCTTCTATACAGACCAGGAAAGATTCACAAGGTCTATCATGCCGCCCTAGCATCCATCCCTCTCAACAAATCTCTCATGAAGCTCTCATGCTAGCCTAGAGAAAATGGAAGAAAAATAGCTACAAAAATGAGAAATGGGAGGGAGGAAATGAAACCCTAAGTCGCGGAGAGAGAGAGCCATCCACACACACTCATGGCTTATATATCAGGTCCCGCCGGAGTGGTAAATGACTCGACTACCCCTAACTTAACTATTGGCAATACAACCCACATAGGGGCATTTAGGTAATGTTTGTGGGTCTTGCCATCGGATGGCCACGCCTTTGCCGCACCCCGCGTCCTCCCGACGCAAGCCATGCGATCCTGCCGCGTGTCCTCCGCCTCGAAGCTTCCCGACACGCCCGGATCCCGTCTCCGTCGTGTTGGGCCCTCGGACTTGGTTTTGAGGCCAAACCAAGAAACCGTCCGCCGATGGTTTTGTGGGCAAACCACCAAACCCCGCGTGCTCGGTCCGGCCTCCCGCCAAACCACTTGACTCGACCGCCACCGTGCACCGGCTCGCTTGTCCATGACTTCGTCTTGCTTGTGTCGCCACCACGTGGCCCGCACCCAGTCCCGCTGTCCACCGGGTCCCTCGAACTGAGCCTACTTATCTCTCCATCTCCCGGAGGCCCCTCAAGGCTGAAGACCTTTCGCGCCCGTTCTTCACCTGCAACAACACGAACTAGGCCGCATCCTACACCTGCGCACTAAGCCAAGAGTCAGTCCAACACCCGTTGTCAATTACTCATCACTGAGGAGCGGTCATCCATCGACCACCGGGACGCTCCTGGTCCTCACCTACTAAGGCTTTGACCATGTGTTGACCCCACATGTGTGTCCACTAGATCAAAGGTTTAACTAGAGTTGGTTAGTGAGTTTTTCAAGGTGAGGACCCAGGTTGACCGTGACTTGACCAGTGCCAGCAGGGTTGACCGACGATTCGGGTTAAATAAAAACCTGGGGCGTCACAGAAAACATCCCAACCCAAACACTAGTTTTGTGACCACACCATGACTCATCCAATACCGTGGACACGACTATTCGAATAGGTTTTACACTCTGCAGAGGTTGTACATCTTTACCCACAAGTAGGGTACCACCACACGAACACCTTAGTGCCGGCGCGGATCCTATCAAAGTCATTACCCACCTTAGCTAACCCTACGAGCCACCACGGAAGCAACCAAGGGGTTATCTCACATAACCAGGGCGTACCTCACACAGATCGTACCCCTACTCCTTGTTCTTCCGCTGCTCACCCGCACACCAGATGGCAAGTAGATTAACTAGTGGGATTTATGCTAAGCCGTTGCCACATACAATGGTGGAGTGGTTGTACGATAATTGGGCCAGGTGAGATGTCACGCAACCCGGTCCTTAATGACAAGATGGACATCTCCAAACATGCTCAACCACAAAGGTACGAGTTCACCCATACTCCTGACACACACGTCCATCCCGTCGACCCAGTTCTTTACTCATTTTCCATAATATCCCATTCCCATTTTTAAAGCACTCACACATTTTTAAAGCAATCATTTAGGCCAAACAAAGGTCAACCATAGCAATCAATGGTGGCTATCCTACCAGGTTTTTGCAGTAAAACATTATGCAATTTATAAAACGGGTATAGGGTTGCATTCATAAAACCAGGACCAAAGCATGCATCAAAGCATGAGATTGAACTTGCAGTCTTCGAAGTCCTCGGGGAATTCTGGCTCGGGGTTCGGGATCTCGGGCTCCTGCTCGCAGTACTCGGCTCCAAGCTCCGGCTCGTGGTACCCTCTTTCGTTCACCCCGTCGGCTATAGCGCACAAGCAAGCATGCAATCAAAACAAGCACACACAATTTTACCATCTGAACTCGAGGGGAAATAAATAGATAGTGAAGGAGTAAATATTATTTAAGGGTATATAGCTGAACGGGAAGATAAGTGAAGGGCCGGGGCAAGAGCTGGGATCGGTCGGGCGAAAATACGAACATGAAATGACGTGTTAAAGGTGTCATTAGGATTAGATAGGGGCTTAAGGACCTAACTGTAAATAAGTTTAATATGGAAATGGTTGGTTAAATAGTAAAAGGTTTTGATTAAAGGATATAGGGACCTAGTTGTCAATTATATTATAGAGGCAGGGGTTTAAATATGGATTATATTATGGGGTAGGGGTTTCTTTGAAAGAAGAGAGAGAGAATAGAGAGGGGGGCTCGGTGGGAGGAAAAAGGAGAAAGGTCAGGGGGTTTATAGCAAAACCGCCTTCTCCTTCCCCTTCCTCGGTCCAAAACAGATAAGGGAGGGGAGGCAGTTCTGGGGCGGCCGGCCAGCGGCGATTGACGGCGAGCCGGACCACGACAGCGGCCGGGAGGTGGGGGAAAATGGAGAGGGCGACGAGGAGGATCGATTCCCACCCTCACCTTGGGTCGGAGCGGCGCGAGGAGGCGGCTTCTCAGGCGGCGGCAGACTGGTGGTGGCGGTGCTAGGGGGCGGCGGCGCTCCGGTGCTCAGGAAAGGGAGAGAGGTGGTTGTGGTGGTGCGAGATGAGGCAGGGAGCAGCGCGGGGCTACTTATAGCCGGAGTAAGGCGGTTCGGCGGGGAGATTTTTGTGCTCGCCGGCGCTCTGGCGGGGCCATGGTGGCCGGCCGGAATCCCGGTCATCGGGCGACGGGACTGCTCGGGCAGAGGCCAAATAGGGAGGCCGCGGTCGTCGGGTGGCAGCCGTTGGGTCTTATCGTGCCCAGGCGCACCGTGCTTCGAGGTGGAGGGGCGGCGCTAGGGAGGGTGGTAGGCCGGCGGGGCCGGGTCGGCGCGGGATGGCCGGCGGCGACAACACCGTGGTGTGACAGCTTGGGCAGGCGAAGTTATGGCGACGCGCCAGGGTGTGGTCTTGTCGTGGGGTCGGGGTGGCGTGTAGAGGAGGTGAAGGCCGGGCGCGGTCAGGCGTACGGGGAACCCAGGCACGCGGGCCAGAGGAGGAAGAAAGGAGGAGGGAAGAGAGAAGGAAAGAAAGGAAAGAAGGAAAGAGGAGGAAAGGAAAGAAAGAAAGGAAGAAAAGGGAAAAAGGAAAAAAGAAAATAGGAAAAAGAAAGGGAAGGAAAAAAGGGAAATAGGGAAAAGGGAAAGAAGGGAAAGAAAAAGGAAAGGGTTTAGAAAATTAGGAGAAATCCTAGGAAAATTAGGAGGGAGGGGAAAAAGGATTTTTTTGTTTTTTTGGGTTTCTCGGATACCGGCGTAAATTTCGGGATGGCGGTGATAGCGAGGCGGACCGGCGGGCGGGACCGCGGCATGCCCGGGATTCCCGGTGAGGTGGCCGACAGCGGCGGCCGGGGCGGCACACGGTGAGCAGCGGTGGCCCGAGCGGGATTCGCAGCACGCGCGCCGAGGGAAGGAGAGAGGGAAAAGATAACTGGGGTTTCAAGGAGATAACTGAGCTCAGTGGGAAGGTTTTGAAAACACACGTGATTTAGCAGGTGATTTATTAGGTGCTAAAAACGCGGACGTTACAATCATCCTCAGACTCATCATCATCATCATCATCATCATCTGAAGAGTCCTCTTCCAATGCACATTCATCAGCTTTCAACTCTCTCTGATATTGTCTCATCACCTCTGGGTTTACTTCTCCCTCATCAATAAGACCAGTGACAACATAACCTCTAAATGACTGCTCACCCTCATAATCACCTTCTTCCTTCTCTGTTGTTCACCTTCTTTAGCACCTTCCCCTTATTCAGCACCTTCCCTTTCTTCACCACCTCCCCTTTCATCCACATCCTCAGCTTTCTCATGCACTTGACTGCTAGAACCCACCCTTCTGGTAAACTTGGACAAACAAAGTCACAAGCAAACCAACTCTGTATGCATTTCTGATAAAACTCCTCCATTGTGGAGTCCCTTCAAGTAGCACGAGCTACCAATACACTTGTACACTTCTGCTGATTAGTGTCATCACCGACAGACATTGGTGCTCTAAATCTACTGAAAATGCCTTAACCAACCAGTTGGTTATAGCCTCCCAAGTTATTTCTTCTGCTCTTTTAACATTTTTTCTCAATTGAACTATAATTTGACAAGTCAACTCCTCGTGGATCATATATAATTTCTCCAATTCCTTAATATGATTTGATTGTGACTGTCTCTGACATATCTGATTCATAATAAAAAGAAATACTGCTATCAAATACTACATCTAGGGACTAAGAAACAAATAGACTTATATCTAAACTAAATTAACAAACTAATCAGTCGCAATCTACACTTAACAGTAATATGTTACGTAATATAAACTACAACTACAGATAATACTCCACAAATCTATACCATACATAAATCTGCAGAAATCTACAGTACACCGAAAAAGTAATTAGTAAAATTAGTGAAATACCTGTAATGAAGCGAAGAAGTAACAAATCTTCACTGCTCCGCACCCTCCACCTCTCCTCTTCTCCTTCTCAACCCTAACACTACAAACATGACTTTTTAATACTACAGATCTAAATAAACACATTGAATTACTAATTACGCTTTCTAAGTATATGTGCTAAAAGAGTTGAAATCGACGAAATACTTACCAATGAAGCGAAGAACCGGTAGAGCTTCGCTGTTCCGCCCCTCACTCTCTTCTCCTTCCCAACCCTCTCTTTCTTTTTTCCGAATTTTTATGACATTTCCGGGCTAATTTTCGGTTTTCATAGAGGTCGGGAGACCTACCGCCGTAAGCCACGACGGCTATGCGGCCCCAACTGTCGTGGGCTATGGCGGATGGTCATGCCGCCGCGGCGCACAGAGAATAGGCCTCAACCGCCGTGGGCCACGGCGGTTGGACCTCAAACCACCGTGAGCCACAGCGATTGGTTGTCAAAACTAAAAAATTTTTTGAATCAACAGTATAATTTTGCAAAATGATAAAAAAATATAAAAAAATTCTCCTCCGGAGGACCGGACGGAGCAGAAGGAACAAATGCTCACCGTGCTGCAGGCTGTGAAGCCCAATGATGGCAACGCATTGCACAACTGCACACAGATGTATACAGTATGTACAACGCGAAGTGAAGGCGATTTTTTTTACTGTGGCTGACCACACGTGATATCTTTACCGTCGCCATGCTACGCCTTCAATTTGTACTTTTGTAGCGTGCAGCAGCTGCCTGCTCCTGCGTTGCACGAGACAAATTAAAGCACATGCTTCCGCCATCACTGACGATCGAGTGACGATCGTACCGGAGCTACTGTGAATCCCCTTCTTCCTAGGTTCTCGTCCGAGCCGGTCGAAACAGTTCGCACGCGTGACGCGTTCGAGACGGCGTCGCTCGTTTCTTGTCCGCGCTCTGTCCGTCTCACTGTTTCCTTAGCCTTAGGGCATGATGACGAGAAGTACGATGCCATGGATGGATCGATCGATCGGTCGCCGGTTCCGGCTGCCATGATGGGGAGGGGCTTGATTCGCTCGCAGCATCCGCGTCGATCCCCTTTGAATGCAGTGAGCGATAGCTCATCATGGTTTGCTAGTCCTAGGCTTATGGCGGGGAATCCGGGGTTTTTTAGGGATCTTTTTTGAGTGCCGAAGTCTTGACTGCATTTTCTCTACATCCCTGGTGATCAATATGTCGAACTTAAATTGACGATCAAACAGTCTGTTTCTTTAGCTGGTGGCTGATGGCTAGTGCTGATTTATTCTGAGAGAAAAGTACTGTTGGCTGGTTGTTGGTGGCTGATTCGTTCTGAGAGAAAAGTACTGCTGGCTGGTGGCTGATAAGCCAAGCGAACAAGCTGTACTATACCGTCAAAATGTTACTTGAGTTAAAGATTAATTGAAAATAATACTTTTTCTTTACATTTATTTTATCTTAGATTATATTGTCGGTCGAAGTAAAAGTGAATTGTTCGTCTATGCAAATCAACAGATGTCCGCTACTCGTAAAGATTAATAAATTTCACACATAAATCTTATTCGTCATCAAAAAATCGGTGGAAGATATAAATAGATGGTCTTAGTGGATAGTGATGTGGCATCTGATGTCGTGGGTTCTTATATGATGTGGATGGCTTTCATATCTATCTATCACTGGTAGAGAAAGAGACTTTCGTACACCCCTTTAGTCCCGGTTCAACTTTAGAGCCAGGACTAAAGGGGTTTCATCGACGTGGGCCATGAGTGCTCACCCTTTAGTCTGGGTTGATAGCACCAACCGTGACAAAAAGTCCCACTTTAGTGTAGGTTCGTGTTACGAACCGTGACAAAAGGGTCACCCCTTTAGTCTAGGTTCGTGTAACACCAACCCAAACTAGGGGGCTTTTGTCACGGGTGGTGTTACCAATCGAGACTAAACGATCCCACGAGTTACTATAAGAGGATAGCATCCTCTACTTAATTAGATGTGCTGTGTAGGTGAGATGGTGAGGAAGCTACGCGTGAGGCTGGAGGTCACGAGTTCGAATCCCTGCGCACACGCATATTTCGCGTGAAAAATCCCGCACCCGAAAATTTTCAATTTTTTTGGTTGGTATTACTAACTGTGACTAAAGGCTCCCCTTTAGTCCCGGTTCGTTCACCCAGGACTAAAGGACCCCCATTTGTCTCTCATATTTAGTCCTGGTTGGACATAAGAGACCATACCCCTTACCCACCGGGATTGAAGGTCCTCTCTCTACCAGTGTATCTATTATCTTATCTTAATACTATAAGTGTTAAACAAAAGCCAACACGTTCGTTGGGAGGGTCGAGAAATTTCCATGTTAATCTAAAAAAGAGAAAAGTTTAAAGTGTTGGAATTTATGAAGATCTAAAGATATAGATTAATCCCAAAAAATAAAAAAAAGAAAATACACACACTTGGATGTTATGGTGGTGATTGTTAAGACTAATTAGAGTTAATTAATTAGTGATTAATAGATAAATATAGTTAATTAGTATTAGTATTAGCATTATCCATTAGGCAGCGTAGGAGGCAAGGAAATGCCCTTCCCAAAGAGACATCGTCGGGGCCAAGGCACCGGTTCACCAATTAATTAGTTACCATTACTGTAACATAAATACCCGAACTACTGTAGATCGAACGATTATAATCATCATTTTCACTTTCATCTGTAACATGTTATCATGCACGTTGTTCTGCAACAACCGAGAGAATAGGCAGGAAAAGGGACATCGTCGGAGCAACTCACCAGCGTAAGTTTCGCCATGGCTTCGGTTCCCTTTTCACCGTCGATGAATGCGATGGTAGACACCGTCACGAACTCGGTGGAGTCCATGTTCACCGACCGTAGCATCGCCAGCCCTCACACTTCATCATCTAGAGTGTCGTCCGTCGTGCTATCCGCAACATCGATGCTGGTCGCGCTCTGCTGTGCCGCTTCAACGACGTCCGTACGGTTGCCGGAGCCCGACGCTCGTCGTCACGCCTCGTCTAGTTTGCTCCCGGAGTCTACCTAGGCACGGTGCCACCACCTTCGCGAAGAGCCTTGATGGAGCAACCCAGACTCCGATGTCGAAGCCCCTGATGTCGTCGCCAAACCCCTTCGCGTTGCCAAAGTTGCCCATGTCATTGATGTCGTCCTCATCCGTTCCGCCAGCAGTCGCTGCTGACTGGAATGGAAGAGCTGTCGGAGCAAGAGGATGGCCACCGGGCTTCGCCTACGACCTCGACACCGCCCTTCATCGCGCTTCATCTGCGACACCTTCAATGCGCTCCTACTCTGATGTCACCGCCGCCGCACCACACCCCATCGACATCGGGCGCCCTTCCTCCTCGGTTGAGGGGAAGGACACTCCACTTCACTGAAGCGATGGCGCATGACCGGTGGGGCGTGCCCAGCATTCCTCTTCAAGTGACGGCTGGGATGCGCCCTTGCCGGCCAACCTCCATGGCCGACTCCCTAGGGCCATGGACGACCTGATGTGGGGAAGCAATGAGCATGGGTGGCGCGGGAGCAAGGGCGTGACGACGGCGACCTGGAGGTTGGGGGCGGTTAGGGTGAAACCCTAACTGCTGCCTTTTATACTTGGCCGACTCCTCTCTATTTGCCTTTCCCTTTTCTGTTCCTATTTTATATTTTGGTTTCTATTTTCTACATAGTTTGAATAATTTGTACAATTTAAATTTCTGCTAACTGTGACTTTGTAAAATTATATATTTGTACCTGTATACTATGTTGTAACCGTGTGACGAGGGACCAGATTAGGGCCCCTTTGACGGCGAGATAATCACTCTTGAGGTGGAGTTATCTAACACCATTGACAATGTGAAGGTCTAGATTCAAGATAAGGAGGACTGAAGACCCCTGTCAAGACCATCACTGGCAAGACGTCTTGCTTCCGACCAGTTGGGAGCTTCCTCGACAAGTTTCCCACTAGGAGAAAGCTTCTCCAACAAGTCTCCACCTCGCATGACAAGTCTTCGCCTCACACGAGGAGTCTCCTGAACGGATATGGGGTGGCTACGCTAGCGCAAAACAAAATTTTCTACCCCATAAATTTTCTACTACTGTTATAGATCATGAGATTTCCACTAGATGCGCAGATGCAGCAGAACCGTCTTGATGTAGATGAACGCGTTGAGGGTAGCAGGTAGTGTAGTTGCTCACGCCCATCTTGACCTACACGTGTGGCTCGTCCGATCCAAGTGCTCCAGATGCAACACCTCCAAGGTATCCACACGTACGGAGAATGAATCATCACACACAAGACTGCTAGGTCCGCGAGTGCGACGAGGAGAGAGCATTTGTGGTCCATATTTATTGGGAGTAAATCCCCCACACTATAATCCATTAGCAATACGGGACTAATGGATGGTGTACCCCTTCAACTCTAATGGGCTTTACAACATTTGTGGCCCATTAGAACTTTTACACCATAATGGATCAAATCCATCTAAGCACACTAGTGGATCAAATCCAGTTGGCTCTAGGGCATATTTCCAACAGTCTCCGCCTCGCACAAGGAGTCCTCGCCCCCGACAACCAGCTCGTTCGCATGAGCAGTTTCCGTCTCCGACCAAGACACGGTCCACGCAATGTGGCGCCACCCCGACATGCGGACTCCCCCTCTATGACGCGTGGGGCGCCCGTTCCCCATGCCATGCAAGCACACTAGCTCGCGGCACGCGCGGCAACCGGCTCTTACGGGAGCCTTAATGCTGCATTGTTCGGCCGCACAGCCATCAACGCGTCGTCTGTCAGATGGTGAGATCTAGACAGCCCACAAGGGTGCTAATCCCAGTGGTTTAGTTGTTCGGCGGGATGGAATCTAAGCCTAACAACTCGAAGGTCGCACACAAGTACGCGGAACACAGAGAACACGGTGAGTTTATACTAGTTCGGTCTTCTGGAGAGTAAAACCCTATGTCCAGTTGTTGGTGTATATTGCTTGAGCATTGCGTATTGATACAAGGGGTCGCCTCGTCCGCCTTATATTGGCCAGCGAATGAGGTCGGTTCCCAAACTCCTGGTTGGTTATGACTAGGAGACCTAAGTCTAAATTACATCACTTGGCATATCCTGTCGATCTGCTTTAGTCGGAATCCACCGAGGTCTTGTCTTGTACGCCAAGTCTTGAGGTCGTGCTGGATTAGGTTGTTTGGGGAATCTTGTGGAAGATCTTTAGGAGGTCGTGTGGGCTGCCAACTAGGTCGCTTGGGCCCACTTAACTGAGGACCATGTGTGGTTCGAGGACCGGTGGATGGTCGCTTCCTTGTGTGATGAGTGATTGACAACGTTGTGTGGACTGATTCTTGGCTAAGTATTGCAGGTGCAGGTTGCGGCTTGACTCGTGTTGGTGCAGGTGAAGAACAAGCGCGAAAGGTCATTGCCGGTGAGGCCTCCAGGTGTGGAGAAGACAAGTAGGCTTCGTTCGAGGGACTCGGTGACCAGCGGGGTCGAGTACGGGCCGCATGGTGGCAAGAACAGCAAGATGAAGTCGGTGGATGGTTTCTTGGTTGAGCCACAAAACCAAGGTCGAGCTGGGACTTCATGGGAGCCAAGTCATGAGTGGTGATTGGCGGAGGCTACATCAAGTTCGCGGGGTTTGCGGTGGTTCACCAGAAAATCACCGGGTTACTCGGGCCGAGCCGCAAAGCGAGAGGCCGAAGACCGGGCGTGGTCGTCCGGCCAAAACCGGCATGACCGGTTTGGAGAATCGGTCTGACCGGTTTGGGGTCGCAGGGCGCGGAAGCCTCGAGGCGGAGGACACGTGTCGGGATCGCAAGGCTTGCGTTGAGGCTACGCGAGGTGCGGTCGGCGGGCATCCGTCCGATGGTGAAGACATGAAGACTTCCAAATCCGCCCTTGAGGGGCTTGTATCCCTAGTTATTAGGAAAGGGCATTTTAGACATTCGGTTGCCTCCATATAACCCAAGAGGTGAGAGGATGGCAGCCAACTCTTGGAACCCTAGCTCATTTGTTTTCCCATTTTCCTTCCTATTTTCCTTAGGTTTTCCATAGGACTAGCAAGAGAGCTTCATGGTGAGATCTTGTTGAGAGGGATGGATGATCGGGCGGCTTGCTAGACCTTGTATGAACCTTTGTTTCATGTATAAATGATTCGGCGTGGTTCCTCAAGGTTTGGATGTGTTTTTCCCGGTTGTTCTTGGTGGTGATTTTCGGAGCCCTCTCTTGGTGATTTCTTTGGGTTGTTTTTGGGAACTTTCTCTTGGGGTTTTGATGGGGGAAATTTGTGGGAACCCTTCGTGGTTCTTTGGGTTGTGATTCCCCTTCCAAATTCGTGAGTAAAGGTGCTCGATTTTGGGGTTTCTTGAGTTCTTGGGTTGGAAGTGCTCTTGGCGGGATTTCTTTGATTCCTCCTTTTTGGACGAGTTTTGGTGGGATTAAACTTGGCTATGGACTCCTCATGAGGTGTTCCTAATATCCCCAAAGTCTTGTTCAAGTCCGTGGAGCGATTCGGGAGATCGAGGTTTGGTTTTGGGGGAGTTGACCCGCGGGCTGTGTTCTTCCCGACTGTCCAGGCTAAAACCGGCCTGACCGGTTTCCCTAACCGGTCTGACCGGTTTCACCCTATGGGCTGTCGAGGAAGGTCTTTGAGCAAGGAAGTCTTTGCTGCTCCATGGCTTCGTTTGTTCAGATGTGGAAAGGCTTTTGAGGTGTTTGGGGTCTTTGGGGAGTTTCTTGACAGAATCGGTCTGACCGGTTTGCCTAACCGGTCTGACCGGTTTTCCCCTGCCTGCATGAGGCTAAGTCCAACAGAAGCGGTCTGACCGGTTTCAGAAACCGGCCTGACCGGTTTGGGTTGCCAGTAGCTGTGTCGTGTGTGGTTCCGCTGCGTGTGTGTTGAGGCTGTTGGTTGGGTCTTGCTCCTAGGTTCAGTAGCACTCCAGTGGCTACGTGAACTTGGCAAGAGAAGCTTGCGGAGGTGCACGAGTGAATTTGGGTTCATAGGCCGAATTCTTGAATAGAATTTTTATCGGCTCCCATTCACTCCCCCCCTCTCTGGTTCGCCGTTTCGGTCCTTCAAGTGGTATCAGAGCAGGTTCGGGTCTTTATTGACTCTAACCAGTCTAAGATCCAAGGATGGCGTACCAGGAACGGGGTTCGGGTCCTCCACACTTCGATGGAAAGAACTACCAGATGTGGAGTAAGCGGATGGGTGCGTTCCTCCGCGGAAAGGGTCAGATCCTTTGGGATGTCACGGTAGACACAGGCTATGTCCAGCAGATGAACTTCCTCGCTCCAGGATCGAGGGACAGATTGAACGCCAACAATAAGGCAGTCGACTACTTGTTTCGTGCTTTGTGTCAGCCTGAGTTCGATCGGGTGCACACCGAGCACTTGGCTTGTAGGATTTGGGCGGTGTTAAAGGAGGTTCATGTTGGGAACGCCCAGGTTCAGGCACGGATGTATGCGACCTACCGGAGAGAGTACGAGAACTTCACTCATCTCCCCGGTGAGTCCATCGATGCCTTGTTTCAGAGGTTCACGGTGGTTGTGAACAACATGAGGGCCAATGTGGACGTGCTCCCGTACGATGATCATGATAGAGAGGTTAAGCTCTTACACTCTTTGGATCGTACGATTTGGGGCGGAAAGTTCGAGGCCATTGTGGAGTCGGAGAAGTATGACACTCGACGGTGAACGAGCCGTTCTCGAAGCTCAAGTCGGGCCGAGGTGGATAGGGGCATGACTACCAAGCTCGAGGGACCGACTGATTCCCATAGTCTTGCCCTCGTTGGTGGTTCCAAAGGAAAGGCTAACTCTAACCCATCAACCAGGATGTTCTGTTTCTCCTCCTTGATGTCTATGGCAGATGAAGAGTTCGACGAGCTTGGAGAGGACGAGCTGGCGCTCCTGACGAGGCGGTTCGAGAGGCTGCACGAGAACCGTGTGAACATGAGGAGGAACACGAGACTTGCTTCTAGTGCGGCAAGCCGGGACACTTCATCGCCGACTGCCCGGAGAAGGCCGAGAACAAGGACAGCTACAAGCACAAATTGAGGACGGATGGCAAGTACCGGTCGAGGCGCAACCACAAGAGCAGGCACAAGAACAAGTACAAGGACGAGCGACGATCGAGGAAGAAGGAGAGCCGAGGCAAGGCCCGAGCGATGGTTGGAGCGAGCGACGTCGACTCCAGTTCCGCTTACTCCACCTCGAGCTCGAGCAGCAGTGAAGATGAAGGTGATCGTCACAAGAACAAGAAATCGTCCAAGAACCTGAGCAGCCGAGGCCGCTTCGCGAGAGACGGCTTCGCACCATGGCGGCGAGCTCCGGGAGCAAGAAGAGCACACAGAGCGACTCGGACTGTGAGTCCGACGACGAGGTGCGTGATGAACTTCCCTTCTTGCGCCAGGAGAATGAGAGACTTGGCACTTTGCTTGATAACCGTGATGACATGCTTAGAGAGGCCAAAGAAATGAGGAAAGAGCTTAGGGCTTCACTCGAGGATGCTAGGACTAGAGTGGCTGAGCTAGAGACACAGGTGCTTGATAGCAAGCTTGAGATTGATTCCCTTAAGGCTAGCCCTGTTGTTTCGGATGAGAATGATTGTGCCGATTGCTCCATATTCCTTGCTGATCTTGCTTTGTTTAAGGAGAAGCATGCCTCCAAGTGTGAGGAACTAGATGTGCTTAGGGTTGAAGTGGCTGAGCTTAAGTCTAGACCAGCTTTGCTAGGTGCTTGTACTTCTTGCCCTGTTTTGCATGCTAAGATTGATGAGATGCATGCTTACACTAGTTCTCTCGAGGCTAAATTGAAGGAACCCATGCCTACATCATGCTCTACCTGTGAAATGCATGCTTTGAAAAATTTGGAACTTGCACATTATGTTGATCGTTTGCAAGATGAGAATGATGACTTGAGGAAGTTGATGGGTTGGTTGTCTGGTCATGAGCCTTAGTTGAGAATGATGATCGAGGCATTTAAGAGGCAGGATGGTGAGGGACTCGGGGCAAACAAGGTTGGTGAGGGAAGTGGAGAGAATATTCCAGAGCCACCAAAAACCCACCACAAAAATGATTTCCCTCCAAAATCCAACCATCTTAGGAACCGACTAGACACAACCCCAGCTCCACCCATATTTCCTACACCCACAAATGATCTCCAAAAGCCTATCAAGTTTGTGCGCACTACCGGGAAAGTGTTCTTTGGGAAAGTGAGTTAGAAGGCTAGTGGGGTGAAATCGGTGGAGGAGTTGAGTGGAGAGAAACCATGTGAGCAGCCCCAATCCAAGCCCAAAACTAAGCTTGTGAGGTTCCATTGTGGCTATTGTGGAAGAGATGGTCATAAAGATGAGTTTTGCTTCAAGAGGAAGCGAGAGGAGCAAATGGCAAAGGAGTGGGCTAACGGGGACAAGTATCACCCCTCCAGTGGTGTACTTAAGTCTCGTGTCCAGATGCCCAGGGCCAAGGCGAGTGTGAGGATAGTTCCGGCTTGGGGTGAGCGAAAGAGTGCAGGAGGTGTTGCTGGAGGAGTGAAACCGGTCAGACCGGTTTTGGGACCGGTCAGATCTGCAGAATGACAAGTTTGGTTTTCGTGCTCGTACAGGTGCGAGGGTCGTTTCTAGAGGTCGTGGTTCTGGTGGTTGGGCTGGAGAGTTTGCAGGTGGTCAGGTTGCAAGGCGTTCTCCCCCTCGAATTCATTACGGGGATGGGAGGAGTCGTACCTTTGAGAAGGAGAGGAGGGACGGTCCACGGGTTCTCTTTCATGGTTTTGGTCCTCCTCCAGGCAGAGAGGGGTGGTTCCCTCAGGGTGGTTACCGTGGTGGTGTTCGTGGAGGTAGCTTTGGTAGGAGAGATGCTTTGGTTGGTGCTAACCCCACTTTCGAGCAAATGGCTCGGCACTGGTTTTACTCTTTTGGTACTAACCCCAGTGCTGAGTCGTTTGTTCGCTCACGTGCTCGTTTTTGAATTACAGGTGGGAGACTTGAAGAACATTTGGTTGATTGACTCCGGTTGCTCGAGGCATATGACCGGAGACAGGGGGTGGTTCTCAAGTCTCGTCCCGGTGGTGACAAAGAGGTACATCACCTTTGGGGACAATAGGCGTGGGCGTGTTCTTTCAGAAGGTGAGATCAAAGTGAGTGACAAGATCACTCTGAGGCGTGTTGCTCTTGTTCAATCGCTGGGGCACAATTTGCTTTCTGTGTCCCAGATGTTGGATGAGGGCTTTGAGGTGTTGTTTCGGCCAGGTGGTTCTCGGATTTTGGACTCTCAAGGGGACCTTGTCTGTATGTTCGTTCCCGATGGTCAGGTGTTTCGTGCTGATTTTTCTCAGTCTTCGGGTGTGGAGTGTTGTTTCTTGGCTGGTTCTTCGAGTGAGTTGTGGAAGTGGCATAGGAAGTTGGGTCACTTGAGCTTTGACCTTTTGTCGCGCTTGAGTAAACTCAATTTGGTCCGAGGATTGCCACGGTTGAGGTTTGAGAAAGAGTTAGTTTGTGCGCCATGTAGGCATGCCAAGATGGTAGCCTCTTCTCACCCGCCTCTCACCGATGTGATGACTGAGCGTCCATGCGAGCTGCTCCATATGGACCTTGTTGGCCCAGCTCGTGTGCGATCTGCGGGTGGGAAGTGGTATGTCCTTGTTGTGGTGGACGACTATTCTCAGTATGCGTGGGTGTTCTTTCTGGAGGATAAGGGGGAGACGTTTGCTTTTGTTCGAGATCTAGTCTTGAGGTTGAGGAACGAGAGGCACGAGAGATGCCATACGAGCTATCCGCAGTGATAATGGCTCGGAATTCAGAAACTCTCGTTTTGAAACCTTTTGCCATGACTTGGGTCTTGAGCACCAGTTTTCGAGTCCGTATACGCCTCCCCTGAATGGTGTTGTGGAAAGGAAGAACAGGACCTTGTGCGAGATGGCTCGGACGATGCTTGATTATCATAGGACTCTGAGAAGGTATTGGGCTGAGGCGGTGAATACCGCGTGCTATGTGTCGAACAGGATATACCTCAGAGTGCACAAGAAGAAGACATGCTATGAGTTGATGCATGGTCGCACACCCAAGGTGAGTCACTTCCATGTCTTTGGTTGCAAGTGTTTCATTCTGAAGAAAGGTAGGAAGTTGGACAAGTTTGAGGCTAGGTCTGTCGATGGCATTTTCTTTGGTTATGCATCTCATTCTAGAGCATATCGTGTGCTCAATCTTGAAACTAACCAAATTGTGGAGACTTGCGAGGTAACCTTCGACGAGACGAGCCACGTAGTCGGCTTGTCTTTGAGTGTGCGGTGATGATGAGCTTGGCGAGGAGATCTTTCAGGAGGAGGAGCATGAACATGGTGATGATGAAGATGGCGGTGTGGTGCCCCCGGCTGAACATGTACCCACTACTTCGACTACGGTGATGGACGGACCCTCTACTACACCTACGACGACAAATCAAGAACGAGGAGAAACTGATGTTGAGGGGGAGGTAGCATCGAGGCGAGAACCTCCCCGGCGAGTTCAAGTGGATCACCCAGCTTCGAGGATCATCGGCGACATGAATGAACGCACTACACGATCGAGGGTTCGGAACAATTCCCATTTCGCTCATGCTGCTTTTGTTGCTACTTTTGAGCCCAAAGACATTGGACACGCAATATCTGATCACAATTGGGTTAATTCGATGCATGAGGAGTTGGAGAACTTTGAGAGGAATCAGGTGTGGGAGTTGGTTGACCCTCCCCAGGGTGTAAGCCGATTGGTACAAAATGGGTGTGGAAAAACAAAGAGGGAGAGAAAGGTGAAGTGGTGAGGAACAAGTCGAGACTTGTCGCTCTGGGGTTCAGTCAGAAGGAGGGGATCGACTACGAGGAGACTTTTGCTCCCGTAGCCCGTTTGGAGGCGATTAGGATCCTTCTAGCCTTTTCCGTGGCTAAAGGGTTCAAGTTGCACCAAATGGATGTGAAGAGTGCTTTTTTGAATGGTGTGTTGGAGGAAGAAGTGTATGTGAGGCAGCCTCCAGGGTTTGAGAGTGAGAGGTATCCCCACCAGGTGTACAAGTTGAGGAAGGCGTTGTATGGGCTGAAGCAGGCGCCTAGATCTTGGTATGGTAGGTTGAGGGGGTTCCTGTTTGAGAGAGGTTTTGAGATGGGGAAGGTCGATCAGACCTTGTTTTTGCTGAGGCAGGGCAGAGATATCCAGATTGTGCAGGTGTACGTGGATGATATTGTCTTTGGTGGCTCGTCTAACTCTCTTGTTGCAAGGTTTGCAGATGATATGAGCAGGGAATTTGAGATGAGCATGATGGGCGAGTTGCAGTTCTTCCTTGGGCTACAAATCAAACAATCAAAGGAAGGAACATTTGTGCACCAGGCAAAGTATACCAAGGACATTGTGCGGAAGTTCAAGATGGAGGACTCCAAGGCTATGACGACGCAGATGAGTACGACTACAGCTCTTGATGCAGACGAGGAAGGTGAACATGTGGACCAAAAGGAGTACCGGAGCATGATCGGGTCACTCCTCTACTTGACGGCGATGAGGCCGGACATACAGTTCTCGGTGTGTCTGTGCGCTCGTTTTCAAGCGTCTCCGAGGACTTCGCATCGGCAAGCGGTGAAGCGAATTTTCAGGTACTTGCGTCACACTCCCGACTTCGGCCTTGGTACTCCACGTCCTCTTCTTTGGCGCTTCATGGTTTTTCAGACGCGGATTTTGCCGGGTGTCGGTTGGATAGGAAGTCCACTTCTGGGACTTGCCAGTTTTTGGGTTCTTCTTTGGTGACTTGGTCTTCCCGCAAACAATCGAGTTGCTCAATCCACTACCGAAGCCGAGTATGTTGTCGCTGTTAGTTGTTGCTCTCAGCTTTTTTGGATTTCATACACCATGAGTGACTTTGGTGAGGAGTATACCCATGTCCCACTTCAATGTGATAGCACCAGTGCCATAAGTGTTGCAAAGAACCCAGTGCTCCATTCCAAAACCAAGCACATAGAAGTGAGGTATCATTTCTGAGAGACAACGTAGAGAAATGAAAGATAGCTTTGATTCATGTACCCACACATGACCAACTAGCCGATATTTTCACCAAACCCCTAGATCAAGCAACTTTCACTCGTTTGCGGGGGGAACTTGGTGTGTGTTTGATTTCTTGAGTTGGGTGTGTGGGAGCTCCTTTGTAGCATATGTGTAGCTTTCCGTTGTGCATTTCTTGCATTTGGCATGGCATATGTAACATGATGTATAGGCATCCTTGTATCATAGATTGCATGCATTTTGTATCATATGCATTGGTTAGGAAAAGCTTCTCCTATATACATTGTTCATCATGGAATGAGATATATGTCTTTATGAGCTTGTTTGGTATACTATGGTTAGTTTGGCTTAGCTCTTGATGATCTTGGTGAATAATCCATGGTTGATGGCTATGTTTTTGAAAAATGTCACATGTATGCTCTCTCATGTGTAAATGCCTTTATATGGTCTTGACATATTTTAGTGGCTTGGTTATGCTTAATTTGTGGTTGGATAGCTAGTTTATTGATCATATGGGGCCAAAGGCTCATTTGCCATCATGAATGTTTAGCCCTCTTGCCTTATCTTGTGGAGGGGCATAAGTTCCTTTTTGTCGCAAAGACATTTCATGTACCATTTACAAATCTGAAAATGAAATGAAAAATGCTTGGAAATGTGCTCCCATGTCATATGTGCTGAATTTAATTTGCTTTGGGTGCTAAACCGTTGCATGATGCCTATCAATGAGAAGTCTCATACATAGAAGTAGGCACATGGCTCGGTGGCTTTGACATGACATGAGGTGCTTGTGGGTGTTTATGATGGTCTTATGATTAGAATGGTTGTCCTAGCATGAAGTTTGTGTGGCCTTGCCATTTTGACATGTTTTGCTCATGTTTAGGTTTTTGCTCGTGAGAGAGTAACTTTTCGCAAAATTACTCAAATCCTTTTTAGCCTTGTACAATGGTTGTACAACTTGGTGATCATGCAGTTGAGGTCATTATGAACCTGTCAAGTATCTAACTTTCTCATTTGGACATGTGTAGCATCTTGTGATGAATTTTGTATACTTGAGAAGCTCTAGGTTGCATTTATGCCTTGATTCATGCATTGGCAACAAGGGGGAGAAAGGAAGGTGGAGAAAAGTTGCTTTGTACCCCTGGAACCTATCCCAAGTGTCAAGGGGGAGCTTGTGCAATTCTTTTGCATTTTTGGCTTTTGGGGTGTGGTCTGCTGTGTGAAATCGGCCTGACCGGTTTTGGAAACCGGTCTGACCGGTTATGGGAACCGGTCTGACCGGTTTGTGCCCAGAGTTGGCACTTGATCAGGGGGAGCTTGCATATGTGCAGGGGGAGCTCTTGTGTGCTTTGGTGGTTTGTGCTCTTTGCTTGAGCATGGTTTTTGTCTCGGATGTGTCGAGCCGTTGCCCTTGCCTAAGGGGTCCGAGACTTGTCTTCTTCAAGTGATCTCGTTCTTTGCCTTTCTCGGCTTTCGATCGCTTGTTAGAGTTTTTCTTGTTGTTTCTTTTCTATTTTTCTTTTCTCTTCAATTACCAAATGTGTGTGTTGTCAATGCACTCATCAAGGGGGAGATTGAGGACCATGTGTGGTTCGAGGACCGGTGGATGGTCGCTTCCTTGTGTGATGAGTGATTGACAACGTTGTGTGGACTGATTCTTGGCTAAGTATTGCCGGTGCAGGTTGCGGCTTGACTCGTGTTGGTGCAGGTGAAGAACAAGCGCGAAAGGTCGTTGCCAGTGAGGCCTCCAGGTGTGGAGAAGACAAGTAGGCTTCGTTCGAGGGACCCGGTGACCAGCGGGGTCGAGTACGGGCCACATGGTGGCAAGAACAGCAAGATGAAGTCGGTGGACGGTTTCTTGGTTGAGCCACAAAACCAAGGTTGAGCCGGGACTTCATGGGAGCCAAGTCATGAGTGGTGATTGGCGGAGGCTACATCAAGTTCGCGGGTTTGCGGTGGTTCACCAGAAAATCACCGGGTTACTCGGCTGAGCCACAAAGCCGAGGCCGAAGACCGGGCGTGGTTGTCTGGCCAAAACCGGCCTGACCGGTTTGGAGAATCGGTCTGACCGGTTTGGGGTCGCAGGGCGCCGGAAGCTTCGAGGCGGAGGACACGCGTCGGGATCGCAAGGCTTGCGTTGAGGCTACGCAGGGTGCGGTCGCTGGGCATCTGTCCGATGGTGAAGACATGAAGACTTCCAAATCCGCCCTTGAGGTGCTTGTATCCCTAGTTATTAGGAAAGGGCATTTTAGACCTTCGCGAAGAGCCTTGATGGAGCAACCCCGACTCCGATGCCGAAGCCCCTGATGTCGTCGCCAAACCCCTTCGCGTTGCCAAAGTTGCCCATGTCATTGATGTCGTCCTCGTCCGTTCCACCAGTAGTCGCTGCTGACTGGAATGGAAGAGCTGTCGGAGCAAGAGGATGGCCAACGGGCTTCGCCTACGACCTCGACACCGCCCTTCATCGCGCTTCATCTGCGACACCTTCAATGCGCTCCTACACCGATGTCACCGCCGCCACACCACACCCCATCGACATCGGGCGCCCTTCCTCCTTGGTTGAGGGGAAGGACACTCCACTTCACTGAAGCGATGGCGCGTGACCGGTGGGGCGTGCCCAGCATTCCTCTTCTAGGGACGGCTGGGACGCGCCCTTGCCGGCCAACCTCCATGGCCGACTCCCTAGGGCCATGGACGACCTGATGTGGGGAAGCAATGAGCATGGGTGGCGCGGGAGCAAGGGCGTGACGACGGCGACCTGGAGGCTGGGGGCGGTTAGGGTGAAACCCTAACTGCTGCCTTTTATACTTGGCCGAATCCTCTCTATTTGCCTTTCCCTTTTCTGTTCCTATTTTATATTTAGGATTCTATTTTCTGCATAGTTTGAATAATTGGTACAATTTAAATTTCTGCTAACTGTGACTTTGTAAAATTATATATTTGTACCTGTATACTATGTTGTAACCATGTGACGAGGGACCAGATTAGGGCCCCCTTTGACGGCGAGATAATCACTCTTGAGGTGGAGTTATCTAACACCATTGACAATGTGAAGGCCAAGATTCAAGATAAGGAGGACTGAAGACCCCTGTCAAGACCATCACTGGCAAGATGTGTTGCTTCCGACCAGTAGGGCGCTTCCTCGACAAGTTTCCCACTAGGAGAAAGCTTCTCCAACAAGTCTCCACCTCGCATGACAAGTCTTCGCCTCACACGAGTAGTCTCCTGAACGGATATGGGATGGCTACGCTAGCGCAAAACAAAATTTTCTACCCCATAAACAAAATTGGCTACGCTAGCGCAAAACATAATTTTCTACCCCATAAATTTTCTACTACTGTTATAGATCATGAGATTACCACTAGATGCGCAGATGCAGCAGAACCGTCTTGATGTAGATGAACGCGTTGAGGGTAGCAGGTAGTGTAGTTGCTCACGCCCATCTTGACCTACACGTGTGGCTCGTCCGATCCAAGTGCTCCAGATGCAACACCTCCAAGGTATCCACACGTACAGAGAAGGAAGCATCGTGCACAAGACTGCTAGGTCCGCGAGTGCGACGAGGAGAGAGCATTTGTGGTCCATATTTATTGGGAGTAAATCCCCCACACTATAATCCATTAGCAATACTGGACTAATGGATGGTGTACCCCTTCAACGCTAATCGGCTTTACAACATTTGTGGCCCATTAGAACTTTTACACCATAATGGATCAAATCCATCTAAGCACACTAGTGGATCAAATCCAGTTGGCTCTAGGGCATATTTCCAACAGTCTCCGCCTCGCACAAGGAGTCCTCGCCCCGACAACCAGCTCGTTCGCATGAGCAGTTTCCGTCTCCGACCAAGACGCGGTCCACGAAATGTGGCGCCACCCCGACATGCGGACTCCCCCTCTATGACGCGTGGGGCACCAGTTCCCCATGCCATGCAAGCACACCAGCTGGCAGCACGCGCGCGCAACCGGCTCTTACGGGAGCCTTAATGCTGCATTGTTCGGCCGCACAGCCATCAACGCGTCGTCTGTCAGATGGTGAGATCTAGACAGCCCACAAGGGTGCTAATCCCAGTGGTTTAGTTGTTCGGCGGGATGGAATCTAAGCCTAACAACTCGAAGGTCGCACACAAGTACGCGGAACACAGAGAACACGGTGAGTTTATACTAGTTCGGTCTTCTAGAGAGTAAAACCCTACGTCCAGTTGTTGGTGTAGATTGCTTGAGCATTATGTATTGATACAAGGGGTCGCCTCGTCCGCCTTATATTGGCCAGCGAATGAGGTCGGTTCCCAAACTCCTGGTTGGTTACGACTAGGAGACCTAAGTCTAAATTACATCACTTGCCATATCCTGTCGATCTGCTTTAGTCGGAATCTACCGAGGTATTGTCGTGTACGCCAAGTCTTGAGGTCGTGCTGGATTAGGTTGTTTGGGGAATCTTGTGGAAGATCTTTAGGAGGTCGTGTGGGCTGCCAACTAGGTCGCTTGGGCCCACTTAACTGAGGACCATGTGTGGTTCGAGGACCAGTGGATGGTCGCTTCATTGTGTGATGAGTGATTGACAACGTTGTGTGGACTGATTCTTGGCTAAGTATTGCAGGTGCAGGTTGCGGCTTGACTCGTGTTGGTGCAGGTGAAGAACAAGCGCGAAAGGTCGTTGCCGGTGAGGCCTCCAGGTGTGGAGAAGACAAGTAGGCTTCGTTCGAGGGACCCGGTGACCAGCGGGGTCGAGTGCGGGCCGCATGGTGGCAAGAACAGCAAGATGAAGTCGGTGGACGGTTTCTTGGTTGAGCCACAAAACCAAGCTCGAGTCTGGACTTCATGGGAGCCAAGTCATGAGTGGTGATTGGCGGAGGCTACATCAAGTTCGTGGGGTTTGCGGTGGTTCACCAGAAAATCATCGGGTTACTCGGCTGAGCCACAAAGCCGAGGCTGAAGACCAGGCGTGGCTGTCTGGCCAAAACCAGCCTGACCGGTTTGGAGAATCGGTCTGACCGGTTTGGGGTCGCAGGGCGCCGGAAGCTTCGAGGCGGAGGACACGCGTCGGGATCGCAAGGCTTGCGTTGAGGCTACGCAGGGTGCGGTCGCTGGGCATCCGTCCGATGGTGAAGACATGAAGACTTCCAAATCCACCCTTGAGGGGCTTGTATCCCTAGTTATTAGGAAAGGGCATTTTAGACATTCGGTTGCCTCCATATAACCCAAGAGGTGAGAGAATGGCAGCCAACTCTTGGAACCCTAGCTCATTTGTTTTCCCATTTTCCTTCCTATTTTCCTTAGGTTTTCCATAGGACTAGCAAGAGAGCTTCATGGTGAGATCTTGTTGAGAGGGATGGATGATCGGGCGGCTTGCTAGACCTTGTATGAACCTTTGTTTCATGTATAGATGATTCGGCGTGGTTCCTCAAGGTTTGGATGTGTTTTTCCCGGTTGTTCTTGGTGGTGATTTTCGGAGCCCTCTCTTGGTGATTTCTTTGGCTTGTTTTCGGGACCTTTCTCTTGGGGTTTTGATGGGGCAAATTTGTGGGAACCCTTCGTGGTTCTTTGGGTTGTGATTCCCCTTCCAAATTCGTGAGTAAAGGTGCTCGATTTTGGGGTTTCTTGAGTTCTTGGGTTGGAAGTGCTCTTGGCGTGATTTCTTTGATTCCTCCTTTTTGGACGAGTTTTGGTGGGATTAAACTTGGCTATGGACTCCTCATGAGGTGTTCCTAATATCCCCAAAGTCTTGTTCATGTCCGTGGAGTGATTCGGGAGATCAAGGTTTGGTTTTGGGGGAGTTGACCCGCGGGCTGTGTTCTTCCCGACTGTCCAGGCTAAAACCGGCCTGACCGGTTTCCCTAACCGGTCTAACCGGTTTCGCCCTGTCGGCTGTCGAGGAAGGTCTTTGAGCAAGGAAGTCTTTGCTGCTCCATGGCTTCGTTTGTTCAGATGTGGAAAGGCTTTTGAGGTGTTTGGGGTCTTTGGGGAGTTTCTAGACAGAACCGGTCTAACCGGTTTGCCTAACCGGTCTGACCGGTTTGCCTAACCGGTTTTCCCCTGCCTGCGTGAGGCTAAGTCCAACAGAAGCGGTCTGACCGGTTTCAGAAACCGGCCTGACCGGTTTGGGTTGCCAGCAGCCGTGTCGTGTGTGGTTCCGCTGCGTGTGTGTTGAGGCTGTTGGTTGGGTCTTGCTCCTAGGTTCAATAGCACTCCAGTGGCTACGTGAACTTGGCAAGAGAAGCTTGCGGAGGTGTACGAGTGAATTTGGGTTCATAGGCCGAATTCTTGAATAGAATTTTTATCGGCTCCCATTCACTCCCCCCCTCTCTAGTTCGCCGTTTCGGTCCTTCATTAACAGGTCGGCGGGTCTTCTAGTAAGCCGGACCCACTTGTCGGGGACGACCGTGAGCTTAGTCGGTGGGGACCCTGGGGTACCCATGTCTCACAAGCCCCCGATCGAGGTGTAGGCACAGCGACCATAGAAAGGTCATGACAAAATGGTAGAGCTGTCGACAGGTCGAATAGCATGCACGTTGGTCCAAAAGGAAAAATAATAGATCGACTTATCAGCCGACCTGTTTGTAGTCTTGCTGATTGAAGAGAGGTCGAGTGACGACCTATAGGAAGCGGGCTTCCAATAGATCGAAAGGACGATGAAAAAATTCAAAGGGCATCAAAGATGCACTCATATCCGAGCATCGTGGCGGGCAGGATGGCCGGTATGATGATCCAAAAAAGAAGAAGAGAACAAAGTAGGTGTAGATCGAGTAACGACATGATGAGAAACAGGTTTCCCAACAGGTTGATACAACGAGGAAAACAAGAGGGCGTCGAAGACACATTCGTAGAGTAGTCCCCAAGCATTGAAGCAGGCAGCATGGCTGGTTTGATGCTCAAAAAAGAGAAGAAAACTGAGTCATGGTCTTGATCGAACGAAGTGTAGAGACACCCAGATCTCTTAGCATAGCTGTAAGGAGTCTGGCTGGGCCGACCTCGAAGAGGCCTTGTAGGCATGCCGACCTTGAAGAGACCTCAATTCAACTATGTCCAGTATCCGAGGATACCTAGTAGGATCTTGAAAGGTCTGTCGAATGAAGAAGTCGTTGATGATGTCGTAGCTGAAGTGCGATGTCCGGGGTTGGTCGACTATGAAGCCAGAAATCTATTGATCTTGAACGTATGGAGTGTAGAAACATCCAGATATCCTGCTTGGCTGCAAGGAGTCTGGCAGAGCTATCCGAGGATGTCGACCTCAGGAAGGTCTCAAGACAAAAGCGCCCAAGCACCCGGAAGTACTTGGCAGGGCCATTAGGCGTGCAACCCACAGGGAGGCCTTCATTCCTGACATAAAATCCTGGGTGTCCAGAACAGGCTGGCAGGGCTACAAGAGCACACTGACCTCGGAAGGTCACGCATCCAGGGCGCCCAACTAGGTTGGCAGGGCTATAGTCATACCTAGGTGTTGCAAGAACTAGGTATTTGCGACACGCCGACCTCAAGGAGATCATTTTGGTGTCCAGATGACCAACATAGCTGCCAGCCATCTAGCGGGGCCATTGTACTGAGATATTGGGGACCTCAGCAATAGGCACAACGACCACGAGGGCCCAACGAAATCATAAATCTCTGTGATGTTCCTGATCTCCATGGTGCTAACGATCTCCAGGCGCCCAGACGGATCTGGCAGAGCAGCAAGGCATGCCTACCCCGGAAGGTCTTCAATCGAACCTACGACCATTCTGCTTAGGAAACAGAAATATAGGCTGATTGGAATAGGTCTGTTTACGTGCAGAGCCATAGTGGGTGTACCAGGACACGGAGCCTAGCGGGTGCAAATAAAGGTCATCAGGTCATAGAGGAAGGTCATGGAGTCATCGTCGTATGGTGCTTTGTTAGGCGCTGAGCCCTCTGACACATGGTCAGGTTTTGTCGTGTAGCGTAGACTGCAGGGTCACAGGTCAACAGTGGTCGGAGATTCTCTTGCCACCCAGAAACCAATAAACTGCGCACGAATCGAGGGGGTATTGTAGCCATGTGACTCTGCGGCGGGCTCAGGCATCATTGATGTACTAGCGACAAGGAAGTCGCGAGACAGGGTAATAAAGTCATCGCCTTTAATCGAGCACATGTCTGTAGGTCCCAGGACCATGTGGTGACATTATCATTACTTCGCCATCTACCCACGACCCGACTTTGGCTATAAATAGCACCGTGAGACTGAAGGAGGCAAGCACCGAGCATTATTGAGCTATGAAGCTGTAGAGTAGTAATCCCACCATGCCATGGGCATGTGTTCGTCCACCTGATTATAGAGTGTTGCACTTGTAGAACCTTGGAGCTAGGAGAACTCTCGTGAAATGTAGGCAACACCCCCACTCTTTGTACCTTGTCTCTGCGTGGTACCAGGTAGAGTTTGGAGGTGATGCTGTACCATCTCGAGGTGCAGCTGGACGTCATTGGTGAGCATCGGGTGCTCACCGGGGGTCAGAATCCCACACCAAAGAGCAAGCTCGTACCTGCATTCCAATAGTCTGGCCCGAGCATGCCTTAGGTCGCGCGCTGTCTGACAGCTGGCTCCCGCAAGGCCGCCATCAAGGTCCTGGGGCTAGGAGAAATCTCACGACGTTCTTTGCTTCAGCAAAGTAGGTTGCAAGGATCGCTCTGGGTAGAACAGGTCTTGCAGTATATTTATCTTCTGTGTCAAGTTCTAGATCCAATAAGGTCGCAGGCGACTTGTGTACCTTCGGACGGCCCATGATGTTGCTCTCTTCTGTCATGTACTTGGTCATTTTGACAAAATGATCTATCAAAGACCTAAATTAATGTGACATGGGGGCTTATTGATCTTATTGTCATCAGGGTGACCTGGTGATGTTTTGTTTGTGGCTGAAGACCTAAACTCAGAGCTTAGGTTGTGTCTTAGTCTGTTGACGAAGAATCCGGCGTGATCTTCTCGCAAAATTAACGGGATAAAGTCGTTGTATTGCGCATCGTACGGTGGAAGGAGCCGCAACGGGCAGATCCAGTGGACCCCCCTATAAATACAGTGGCTCGGGTCAGGATTGACCCCATTCGCCCTCTTCTTCCTCCCGTCGCTGCCGCCATCGCCGTTGTAGCTCCCCTAGTCTTGCGACCACTTCCCTCGTGCGTGCTTCCATCCTGTCACTGGCTCCGGCCATCCGCGCGCTAGCGCCACCATCCTGCACCGTGCGCCACCACGCATGCGCATCAAAACCTTGTGCTCCATTAGATCCAGATCCAACCCTAGTGGCGAAATGGCGGCGGAGGCTGCTCCCATCCCGAACCCGCGCACTATGTAAGTCCGGTCGACAATGACGGAGGTCAAGATCCTATCCTTGGTGGACCGCGGGCTGCTGCGGCCAAATGCGGAGGTGGAGTGGAAGGCGATGTTCGGGGAGGAGTTCCCGACCGAGGACGTCAAGGAGCAGGTCGTCTTCGCGTCATACTTCGAGCGCGACTTCAACCTCCCTGTGGGTGATTTCTTCTGTGGCCTGCTTTACTACTAGAAGCTAGAGCTGGTACACCTCGTCCCTAACTCCATCACTATAGTCTCGATGTTCATCCATTTTTGTGAGGCGTATCTGGGGATATCGCCCCACTTCTTGTTGTGGAGGCATTTTTCTGTGTGAAGAGCACTAGCAAAAGGTCGGGGCCAGTGGGGGCTGTGATGTTCTGCTTGAGGTCGAGCCTCAAGTTAGAGTGGATAGATAGAGACCTCCCTGACAACAACTCTGGGAGGAGGTCGGAGTGGTTTTACATTGTGGATCAGCTGCCGGGGCTTCCACGTTGTTCTGGTTATAAGCCCGTGAAGATCTCTGAATGGGACGTGGGGCTGTCGTCGCGTGAAGCTGATGACCTCAAGGAGATCTTGGAGCTGGTCAAGGACCTGTAGAACCGGGGGGTGACAGGGGCTTCAGTCGCCAGGTCTTTTTGCCGGCGGCTGATTCAGCCGATCAAGGACCGGGTTCACCCCGCGTATGAGTACTGGGAGCAATCTGACCCCACGCGTGAAGTCAACCACAAGGTCTCCAAGGAGGAGTTCGAAGCTAGGGTGTCTCAGATTTATTTTGGAAAAGTGAAGATTAAGAAGTGCCCCAAGGCACACTCGTTGAAGAGGCCGGCTGATCTGGTAAGATCCTGGGACCTACTTTAGGTTGTTTACTCTGTTTTGCTGTTGTTACGTCATGTAACTCTCTTGGTTATTGGTTGCTTGCAGGAACGTGAGCGTCAGTTCTGGTGCCCAGCACCTCTTCATGAAGGCGAGCAGCACCGGCGGAAGCTGAGGTCGGATAAATATCAACTTCCAACAGCTCGACTGCTGGAGTTTTAGGAATCTGACTCGTCGGTGGAGGCCGATGAAGATACAGACGTTGAGGTCGGTGGCGACGCCGGGACGGGCCCGGATGCTGGTGGTGCCGCGAAGTCCCGGCGCAAGACCAGGTCGGCTATGGCAAAACAGTCGGTCACGACTGCTGCTGCTGCTGCTGTCTCCGCAGTGAAGGCTGCAAAGAAGAAAAAGAAGAGGAAGAGGAAGCCGAGTCCTCCACCAGCAGTTGAGATCCTGGCGATTCCGACACCGAAGACTATGGAGGTCGAGTCAGAAGAAGAAGAAGAAGAAGATGATGATGATGAGGCCACTGATGAGCCGCTAGTCGTGCAGGATCGGCCGGTGAGGAGGTCATTGAGTCCCGCTGCCAAGAGCCAGTGGGAGTTAACACAGAAGACGACGGAGGATGCCCTTCGTCAAAGTTTGGAGGCGCAGCGAATTGCTGCCGCAGCACAGGCAAAGATGCTTGCATTGATTAGGCCTTAGTTCTTCAGGTCGAAGCCTCGCATCCCGACCGTCACGAGGTGAAATTTTGAGCACTCGATGTCTTTAACTCGTTGATGTCCTGTTGTAAATTCTTTCCTTGATCGTGGTGTTCTTGTGCAGGTCGGTTGCAGAACCTCAGCGCAGCCTAGGCGCTCAGGCCTCTCCCTCTTGTACGAGGTCACCCGACCCTAAGGTTGTGGTGGATTTATTGGCTGACTACGCAAGAATGACCACCCTGCCACCGACTGCGGGTGAAAGAAGGATGACCCCGCTGCCGCCGGCAGATTCAAGGACGGCGAGTCCCCCGTGTGCTGATGACACGGGAGCGGGAGCTGCTGTAGGGGACGTCGAAACGTCGGCTTCCCCGAGGATTATTGACGTGGACCCCATCAGTGCAAGGCCTGGTGGGGTGGACGACGACCTGCTCAAAGACTAGGCTCAGATTGACCAGGCGCTGGGAGGTCTGGGGACATCTGGCGCACATGTATCTGACTCTTCTCCGACGAGCCTGAGGTTGCCGCGATGAGAAATTGACTGGAATAACACTTCTTGACAGCAGGATATCTTCGATGACAATGAGGATATGCAGGCCCTACAGACCAGCATCATAACCATCAACGTTGCGCTGACGGTAAGTTCCTTACGATGTACTTTCTGACGACGTATTTGTTGAAGTGTTGCTGACGAGCTTGTTGTGTTGTGACAGTCTTTGGCAGATCAGGCAAAAAACCGGTTCGACCTGCTGAAGAATGCAGCGAAGAAGGAGCGGTGGGTTACTGAACTTGAGCAGGAGCTCAAACAGGTTCGGGAGATGGCGACCGCTGAGAAAAAGAAGCTCGAGGACGAGCTTGCCGAGGAAAAGCGCAAGGCCAAGGAGGCCACTGCGAAGTCCAATGCTTTAACCATTGGTAAGCTCGAAGTTTTGTGTTGATCATCTTGTTCCAGAAGCGTCAAGGTCTTCATGTGGAAAGCTAATTTTGATGTCTCGTGGGTTTCCGCAATCATGAAGAGGAGCTCACAGCGACTTGAGGAACACCAAGGAGAAGGTCCGGTCCTTGGAGGTGACACTTCGGGAGGCTGAGGCTAGGGGCCACGAGCACAAGCTGGCGATGAAAGAAGCCACTGACAGTGAGTATGTTGTATCTCAGAAGCTGGCTTATGAGAAAGGATCTCGTTGGGACCTTGAGGTCGAATTCGAGGTTGCTTTGAAGTCATTGCTGAATGACCAAGTGACCATTACAGGGTATGAGGTGGAGCTGAACAACCTGAAGGGCGCCACCAACTATGCAATGGATTGCATAGCAGTATCGACTCAAGGGGAGGAGCCAAAGTCTGTTGTAGATCGTCTCATAGAGACCCCTGACAGACTGCTCACGTTGCTGAAGGCCACGAGCTTGGCGACCGCTACTGATGCGCTGGTGTGGGTGAAGTCACATTACCCTGACGTCGACATTGCCAAGGTCAAAGCTGGTGCTGATACAACGAAAGACCTCAAAGACCTGGAGCTTGAAGTTCGAGATGCTGCCATGGAGGTGATGGACACTCCAGATTATGAAGGCGATGACGTCGAAGAGTAGTCTTGAACTAGGAGTTGTACCTTCACCCCTTCTCAGTCTTGTAAACAGGGCTTCATGATGAATATTTTGTTGAACCTAAATGAAGTACTTGCCTTGTGCCTGCGCGAGCTTGGTAGTCTTGTAGATGTCGACGTGTTATTTCTTGCCTCGCTAACCACTACTCACGGAGAGGCTGGCTTACCGACCTCCACAGCTCAGAGTGGAGGCTTACGTGAGGTCGACGTGCGAGGGGGGCGCCTAGAGCTCGGGTCTGGCGACCCTTTCCAACCAAGCATGCTCGCAGCGACAGGAGGCTTTGTACTCACTAGGGATGATGTCCTCAGGTCGAACAACCCTTCAGTTGGCTTTGAGCCAAGCCTTCAAGCATGTCGAGGGGGACGAGTAGGAGAAGATTGTAACCCTCAGGTTTTGCAACCCATGTGTTTGCTTTAGCCAAGCCCCCGAGCATGTCGAGGGGGAGGGTTTGTGATATGAGAGAGGAGAAGGTAGGGATCGACACACAGCAGATGACTACTTGAACTAGTATTTATTTAATATGAAAAAGGTACAAGGAAACGAAATACATAGATGAAATTAAAAATATTCTATGGGTAGAATCGTCGTAGGTGCTCCACATTCCAAGGGTTTGGCATGCCTTGTCCGTCACCCCATTGGAGGCGATATGTGGATGGGCTAATGACTTCGGTGATGATGAAGGGTCCTCCTAGGGGGCAGAGAGCTTGTGCATGCCGTCGGTCTTCTGGATGCGCCTGAGGACAAGGTCGCCAACATTGAAGCTCGTCTCCTTAACATTGCGATCGTGATATCGTCGAAGTTGCTGATCGTGATGAGCTTGTCTCATGATGGCAGCAAGCCTCTGCTCTTCAAGGCTATCGAGGTCGATGCGACGTGTTTGCTCAGTTTCTCCTTCCTCATAGAACTGGATGTGTGGAACTCCAAAGGTGACATCGGTGGGTAATATGGCTTCCGACCCGTAGACCAGAAAGAAGGGCGAAAAGCCTGTGGCAGAGCTGACTTGGGTCCTTAGACCCCAAATCACGTGTGGTAGCTCGGCTAACCACCAGGTAGCGTAGTTTGAGGCGTCGTCGTATATGCCATCTTTAAGGGCCTGAAGGACCATGCCATTGGCACGCTCGACCTGGCCATTGCACCGAAGGTGGGCGATTGATGAGTGGTAAACATCGATGGTGTTGCCTTGACAAAATCCCAGAAGGCAGAGCCAGTAAAGGTTGTACCCAGGTTCGTGATGATCCTGTTGGGCCCACCGAAGCGATGTGTAATGTCTCCTATGAATTTTGCTGCCTCTTCCGATGTTACTTTCCCAATAAGTCGGACTTCAAACCACTTGGTGAATTTGTCGACGGCTACTAACATGTGCCTGTAGCCACATGGGGTGGTGCGAAACGGTCCCACAAAGTCAAGACCCCACATGGCGAAGGGCCATGATGGAGGAATTGTACACAGGGCCTAAACTAGCAGGTGCTACTGTTTGGCAAAGAATTGGCATCCTTTGCACCTCTTTATGAGGTCTTTAGCATCAGTCATGGTCGTGGGCCAGTAGAATCTAGATCGGTACGCCTTATCGACCATGTTGGCGGATGCTGCGTGGCAGCCACACTCTCCACTACGAATCTCGGCCAGGAGCTGTAGACCTTCTGATCGTAGGATGCACTTCATCAAGACGCCAGTGGAGGTGGCTTTTCTTTATAGGTCGATACCAATCACGACGTAGTTGGCACTTCGTCGTGTGATACGCTCGCGCTCTACTTTGTCATCTGGGACGAGTTGGTCAAGTATGAAGTCTATGAAGAACTTGCGCCAATCATCTTCTTTTTCTGATGTTGGGGGGATTCGTAATCAAGCCTTTCGTATGCTAAAATGTAAGATCGTTTCAGTTGGTCAAGTTTGATGCGAAAGGCTCATCTGTGAAACCCCAGGAGCCCTTAAATCCTTTTTCATTTTTCAATTTCCATCTTTGGACTAGTGCCTTTCGTCACCAGTAGAGCAACCAGATAAATCCAGGGGTTCAAAGTGTTAGAGTCACGGTCTACCGGATTGGTTTTCCTTGCGACGAAACCCCGGTGGCGAATCTTACCCGCCCAGCCAGTGTTAGCCTGGGTTTCGCCTGGGGGGTTTCGTCGCCCTTAACATCTGATGCACTCAAGTTTGGCTGCGACATGTGTTTCAGGTAACAAAATGCACCAGGCGAAATGGGGTGTCCAAATGAACAATGGTCTTCTCCCGACAAGCGCACGTGCAGATAGCAAGAAAGGCACCGCAATCTGCGGTGTGACGCCACGGAGCGCCGATTACGAGAAGACCTAATTGGAGACTTCCCAAAAATAGCCTAGTACATTCTATTTTGATCCATTTCACACAAGGGCAATCTCGGTATGTAAAAAGTCCGCTCGCCTCCCTATAAAAGGAGACAGACCGACACTTGTAAAGGGGATCGGCTTTTGAGAAATTCATTGTTGAGGAGTTTGATTTATTTTCTGCTTGTGTTTGAATTTTGGTTTTTGGTTTTGAGCCTTGAGTTTTAGTTTCCTTTCATTGTTTGTGCATGGTAGCTTCGCTACACCACAACATCTGATGAAGGATCAGATGGCGACTAAAGAGGGGGGGAGTGAATAGGAGCCGGTAAAAATTCTTCCCAAAGAACCCGGCCTATGTCCTACTCAAATCCCGGTCACACACAAGCGATGGATCGAATCACACACCAATCGCCAAGACCACAAGGTTATGGATCAACCTCTAGTCCTAGGAACGATTCCTTGAAGCACACGCGGAAGCACGAAAGAAGGGGGGAAGGAATCGAACCAAGAAGCAAAGCACACAGGCTCTGGCGGACCGTCCGCGCAGGAGGGGCGGACCGTCCGCAAAGAGCCGCGCGGACCGTCCGGCCGGGTACCGCGGACTGTCCGCACCCGAGCCGCGGACCGTCCGGCCTTAGCCGCGGACCGTCCGTTAATTCACACGAACGGACCAAAGCCACCTACAAGCCACGGACCGTCCGCGGGGAGCACGCGGACCGTCCGCCAAGCACCCGCGACCGTCCGCCCGACACCGCGGACCGTCCGAAACTCCGCCCAACCAAAAACCAAAATCGCGACGGATCGAAACGAAGGACGAGCAAGAACACGAAGAACACGGGACGAACCCTAGCCGCGCGGACCGTCCGCCCGGTCCTCGCGGACCGTCCGCCAGTGCGGACGGGCCGAAAACAGCCCGACCCCGAAAGTCAACTCCCCCAAATTATCATCGGATTTCCCAAACGGTTGAAGCTTGTGGAGACAAGGGTTTGGGTACTTGAAAAGTGTCACACAAGGATGCTATAGCCCAAAAATCTTGCCTCCTAACTCCCTAAATCACCGGGAATCGCGAATCCTTTGAGCACCACCAAAAGCTAGAGCACCGAACGAAAACTCACGAATCGAAGTGGTTTCCGGCGTTTGAGGGCACAAGATCAAGCACAAAGATGCACAAGACATCTATCCATGTTTCCCTCAAAGAAATCCGGGGAGAAACCCACTCAAATCCGCAGAATCACACCGGAACAAAGGCACGAAAACAAGCACAAAAAGGCACGAAAAACAACCCCGAATCTTCTATACAAACCAGGAAAGATTCACAAGGTCTAGCATGCCGCCCTAGCATCCATCCCTCTCAACAAATCTCTCATGAAGCTCTCATGCTAGCCTAGAGAAAAATGGAAGAAAAATGGCTACGAAAATGAGAAAGAGGAGGGAGCAAAATGAAACCCTAAGTCGCCGAGAGAGCGAGCCATCAACACACACTCATGGCTTATATATCGAGTCCCGCCGGAGTGGTAAATGACTCGACTACCCCTAACTACACTACGGCGATACAACCCACGTAGGGGCATTTTGGTAATGTTTGTGGGTCTTCCCATCGGACGGCCACGCCTTTGCCGCACCCCGCGTCCTCCCGACGCAAGCCATGCGATCCCGCCGCGTGTCCTCCGCCTCGAAGCTTCCCGACACGCCCGGATCCCGTCTCCGTCGTGTTGGGCCCTCGGACTTGGTTTTGAGGCCCAAACCAAGAAACCGTCCGCCGATGGTTTTGTGGGCAAACCACCAAACCCCGCGTGCCCGGTCCGGCCTCCCGCCAAACCACTTGACTTGACCGCCACCGTGCACCGGCTCGTTTGTCCATGACTTCGTCTTGCTTGTGTCGCCACCATGTGGCCCGCACCTGTCCCGTCGTCCACCGGGTCCCTCGAACCGAGCCTACTTGTCTCTCCATCTCCCGGAGGCCCCTCGAGGCTGAAGACCTTTCGCGCCCTGTTCTTCACCTGCAACAACACGAACTAGGCCGTAGCCTACACCCCGCACTAAGCCAAGAGTCAGTCCAACACCCGTTGTCAATCACTCATCACTGAGGAGCGGTCATCCATCGACCACTGGGACGCTCCTGGTCCTCAATCTCCCCCTTGATGAGTGCATTGACAACACACAACGCGAAATGAAATTCAGAGTAAAAGAGAAAAGAAGAAGAAAGAAAAACAAAGAAGCTCAACTCATGACCAAAACCGAAGAAAGGCAAAGAAAGGTCACAAGCCAAGCAAAGCACAAAATCCACACCGAAAACAGCAAGAAAGCTCCCCCTGAACAAATGCCTCCCCCTGAACATGTGGATGCACACTTCCAAATTTCAGCTCACCTTTTTCTGAATTTTCATTAAGCTCACCTTTTCTCCCCCTTGTTGACAATGTATGAATCAAGGTGAAAATGCGAAATGCAAAGCAAAGCATATAAACATCTACATGAGCTTCTCAAATAGGCCAAATCTAGTGTCAAAGGCTAAAAATGAGACAAAGATCACACCCATGAATCATAGCATAGTCAAAGCATTGCCACAAGTAATATATGAAAATACAAGCATGTGACAAAGCAAAATTTTCAGATTTAAGCAGTTTTACCAAAAGAAGGCTCGCTTCACATGTAAAAGCCTATCCATGTCACACTTGAGCCACAAAACATGCATATTACTCAAAGATCATACAAGGATATCCAATTCTCAGCAAAAGATCATGGCAAACACCCATAAAGCAAAGCATGTCATGTCAAAGCTCATGAGCCATGCGTCCACTTCGGGGAGACTTCTCCACTGGTGAACAACATGCAACATGTTTTGCACCCATATGAAAGATAAAACATTTTAAGCATAGACATGATGGATGGAGCATTTTTCAGGCATTTTACACTTCCTTTCAAGATTAAGTCATTTCATGGTACATGAAGTGCCTTTGCAGCAAAAAGAAGCTTATGCTCCCCCATGAATGCAACATAGGCTAAACATTCACAATGATATTCGGCCTTTGGCCCAAATGCAAGAACAAGGCATCCAAGCACAATCTAAGCATGAAAAGCACATTTAGACCAAACTGTGACATGGATACACAACTACACATGAGTGGAGCGTATTTCATCAAAAATTAGTCAAGATTAGCATGTATTTCAAAAGGGCTATCTCATCACACATATATCTCAAATATTCCAAGAGCATAGCCTCACATCACCATTTCTCCACACATATAACCAATATCTCACAAATAGCCAAAGAGACTCAAATATGGCATATGAAAGAAGCTCATCATCCTAAAATGCAATATGACACAAATGCAACATGATATATGACAAGATGGCTATCCTACCATGGTTTATACATCAAGCAAAGCATGTATATACAACAAAGTAAAACATGGTATGATACATATGGTACAAAAAGTAAATCCCCCAAGAATCAACTAGAAAGGGCAACAAACCCCAAGTTCCCCCCGCAAGCGCACAAATGTAGCTTGGTCGAGAGGCTTTGTAAAGATGTCGGCTAGGCGATCTTGGGTAGGGACATGGCTCAAAACAATGGTTCCTTTCTCCACATTGTCCCTCAAGAAATGATACCTCACCTCTATGTGTTTGGTTCCGGAGTGAAGCACCGGGTTTTTGGCTACGCTTATGGCACGGTGCTATCACAAAGAAGTGGGATCCGGGTGCACTCCTCACCAAAGTCTCTCAAAGTGTATGAAATCCACGGCGGTGGGAACAACAACTCGCGGCAGCAACATACTCCGCCTCGTGGTAGACCGAGCTACACTAGGCCGCTTGCGGGAAGACCATGAGACCAACGAAGAACCAAGAAACCGACAAGTGCCGAAGTAGACTTCCTCTCGACTCGACAACCAGCAAAATCCGCATCGGAAAAACCATGAAGAGACGAGTCGAGGAGGAAGAATACCAAAGGCCAAGACCGAGGCGGACGTAGGTACCGAAAATCCTCTTGACGGCTTGTCGATGTGATGTCCTCGGCGAAGCACGAAAACGAGCGCACGGACACACGGCGAACCGTATGTCCGGCCTCGTCGCCGTCAAGTAGAGGAGGGAGCCGATCATGCTCCTGTACTCCCGCTGGTCCACTGGTTCTCCGTCCTCATCCGCATCCAAAGTGGCCGTACTCCCCATGGGAGTCGACATCGGCTTCACATCTTGCATACGGAACTTCCTCGGCATGTCTTTCGTGTACTTAGTTTGGTGCACAAATGTACCGTCCTTCACTTGCTTGATCGCAGCCCGAGAAAATACCGCAACTCGCCCATCATGCTCATCTCGAACTCCCTGCTCATCTCATCCGCAAACTTGGCAACAAGGTTATGTGACGAGCCACCAAAGGCAATATCATCCACGTAAATACGAACAATCGGCAAGTCATTTCCATGCTTGAGGAGAAACGGGGTTCTATCCACGGTACCCATCACAAACCCTCTCGCTCAAAAGAAAACCTCTCAATCTCCCATACCAAGCACGGGGCGCCTGTTTCAACCCATACGAGCCCTTTTCAACCCGTATACCCCGTGTGGGTACAACTCGCTCTCAAACCCGGGTGGTCGCTTCACATACACCTCCTCCTCTATGACCCCATTCGAGAAAAGCACTCTTCACGTCCATCTGAAACAACTTGAACCCTTTAGCCACGGCAAATGCTAGAAGGATCCGAATTGCCTCAAGACGGGCCACAGGAGCAAAGGTCTCCTCATAGTCGATCCCCTCCTTCTGACTAAACCCCTGAGCAACAAGTCTGGACTTGTTCCTCACAACCATCCCATTCTCTCCCTCTTTGTTCTTCCAAACCCACTTGGTTCCTATGGGATGGCAATTTGGAGGTGGTTCAACTAACTCCCACACCTGGTTCCTCTCAAAGTTTTCCAACTCCTCATGCATAGAATTGACCCAGTTTGCATCAGATAAAGCATGTCCAATGTCCTTGGGCTCAAAAGTAGCAACAAAAGTAGCATGAGCAAAATGAGAGGAATTCCTGGACCTCGACCGTGTAGTGCGTTCATTGATGTCTCCAATGATCTTCGACGGGGGGATGCACTTCTTGAATCCGCCGGGGAGCCTCACGCCTCGAGACTACCTCCCCCTCAACTTCAGCTTCTCTCGCCTGGTCCTCTTGTTGCACCGTCGTTGTCCATGAAGTAGACGGTCAATGCTCCAAAGTAGTCGTAGGGGAAGTAGTGGGTACATGCTCAGCTTCAGGCGCATGGTTCTCCCCATCATCATCTCCAGCTTCATCTTTCTCCTCTTCAAAGAGGTCCTCGGCCATCTCTTCATCACCTGCACATTCAAAGCCAAGAGAGGTACATGGCATTGTCTCGTCGAAGGTCACCTCGCAAGTCTCCATGATTTTGTTAGTCTCAAGGTTAAGCACCCTATAGGCTCTAGAATGGTTAGCATAACCAAAGAAAATACCATCACTAGACCTAGCCTCAAACTTGTCGAGTTTTCCCTTTTTCAGAATAAAGCATTTGCAGCCAAAAACTCGGAAATGACTCACTTTGGGTGCCCAACCATGCATACGCTCATAACAGGTCTTCTTCTTGAAAGCTCGCAATAAAATCCTGTTGGAAACATGACAAGCTGTATTGACCGCCTCAGCCCAATATCTTCTAGGAGTCCTGTGCTCATCGAGCATCGTCCTAGCCATCTCACAAAGAGTCCGATTTTTCCTTTCCACGACTCCATTTTGAGGGGGCACATAAGGGGTCGAATACTGATGTTCAAGACCTAGATCACGACAAAAGGCATCAAAACGAGAGTTCTTGAACTCAGAGCCATTATCACTGCGGATAGCTCGAATAGCATTCCCATGCCTCTCGTTTTTCAACCTCACGATCAGATCTCGAACAAAGCCAAAAGTCTCACTCTTATCCTCCAAAAAGAACACCCAGGCATAGCGAGAGTAATCGTCCACCACAACAAGGACATACCACTTCCCACCCACCGAGCGAACTCGAGCTGGCCCAACAAGGTCCATATGCAACGGCTACGTCGGATGCTCGGTCATGACATCGGTCGGGGGTGGATGGGGAGTGGCTACCATCTTACCATGCCTACAAGGAGCACAAACCAAATCCTTCTCAAGCTTCAACTTCGGCAATCCTCGGACAAGGTCAAGACCACTCAAACGGGAAACCAAATCAAAGCTCAAGTGTCCCAACCGCCTATGCCATTTCCACAAATCGAAGACGGACCGGCCATCAAACGGCGAGCGGGACCCAAAGAACGAGAGAAATCAGCCACGAAAATCGACCCTCGGGGATGATCATACGGACAAGATCACCTCGAGAATCAAGCAAACGAGACTCACCAGACTTGAAACGCACCTCAAAACCTTCATCAAGCAACTGAGGAACCGAAAGCAAATTGAAACCCAAAGACTTCACAAGAGCCACTCTCTTCAACATTACCTTGTCACTCACATGCACAACACCCTCAGACAGCACCCTACCTCGTCCATTGTCCCCAAATGTGATGTACATCTTTTCCTTCACTGGGGTGAGGCTGGAGAACCACTTCTTATCTCCGGTCATGTGTCGAGAACACCGGAGTCGATCAACCAAATGTTCTCCAAGCCTCCTGCCTGCAGTCAGAAACAAGAACGAGAGTGAGCTAGCGACTCGACACCGGGGGTTAGCACGAGAGAAAGTTAAACCGGTGTCGAGCCATCTGCTCAAAAGAGGGGTTAGCAAACATCACTCCCTTGCCACCAAACTTCCCATGTCCCATGGGAGGAGTACGAGCACCACGAGGGGGAAAACGTGGTCCGTAGTTCCTCCGGAACCCAAAGCTGCGATCATCTCCCCTAAACCGATGCGAGGACGAGTAGGAGGACGTCCGGCAAAACCACCACGAGCCCGACCAAACCTCTCACCGGCACGCACACCATCATCTCTCCCGACAAACCTCTCACCACCACCTCTGCCGTGGGAACCCGCCAACACTCCTCACACTTCCCACACCCCGTGGAAGTGGCACTCTAGGCTCGGGAATACCGCGAGGCCGGCGATACCTTGTCCCGGTTTGCTTGCTCCCTAGCAAGCCTCTCATCCCTCTTCCTCTTGTAGCAAAACTCCGCAAGATGCCTCTCCTTGCCACAATACTCACACCCGAAGGGGATGGGTTTTGGTTTTGGCTCCGGCTTCTCTCTAGGCTTCTCACCCTTCTCACCCACAAACTTCACCGGTTTACGGAAATCATTTGTCTTAGGTGGGAATTTGGGTGGATCTTGGGTTGTGTCAAGCTTGTTGCAAAGGTGGTTGGGCTTTGGTGTGAAAGAGTTCTTGGGTGCTTTTGGGAGTGGGACTTGGATCTCTCCGATCACCTCAAACTCGGGGTTAGACTCAACAAACTTCTCGTACACACTCTCCCCCCTCGTTCTCTCCCACTTTCTCACCCAACTTCTCAAACCCCAAACCACGACCATCGGCTCTCTTGAACTCCTCAATCATGATTTTCAATTGAGGTTCCTGCCCGGACAACCAACCCAACACCTTCCTCAAATAGTCATTCTCCTCATAGATGACATCCAAACGGGAAGTAAGTTCAAGATTACGCAAAGTGACTTCATCACGGCTAGAACATGCATTTGCAACGGGAGATTTCAAAGATGCTTCCAAAGAACTAATGGTAGAACGGGCATCGACAAGCTTAGCATGCATAGTAGGACATGATTTGCAAGCACCAAGCAAAGTAGGTCTAGCCTTAAGCTCATCATGTTCGGTCCTAAGAGCATCTAGTTGAGCCAAAATAGAAGCATTCTTCTCATTAAGCATTTTGATCTCATTCAACCAAGCATCACATTCAACACATTCAACATCATCGGGAGTAGTAGGAGCAAGTTTCAAAGAGTCATTCTCAAGTTTCAATTCAAGCAATTTTGACTCTAACTCTCCTACTTTCTCGCTAGCATTCTCAAGCCGAGCCCTAAGATCTTTCCTCATCTTTTTGGCATCTCTCAGCACACTATCACGGTTATCAAGCAAACCATTCAACCTAGCAATCTCAGCAAGCAAAGAGTCGGGGTCACGGTTTACCTCATCCTCAGAGTCGGAGTCGCTGTCCTCCTTCTCGCTCTTCTTGCTGCTTGAGCTATGGGCCATGCCACAAAAACCCTCAAGCGCCACACGGCTCGGCCGGCGAGGTTCCGGCTTGCACTCTTCTTGCCATTGCGCCTCCCGGCGTCTTCTTCTTCGGCGCTTGAGCTTGACTACTCCTCGCTTGAGCTTGAGTCAACGTCGCTCGCACCGGCCACCATCGCTCTTGCCTTGTTCTTCTTGTAGTTTGCTCTTGCTCGGTCGCCGCTTGTCCTTGTCCTTGCTCTTGGACTTGTTGAAGTGCTTGCCCTTGGAGGAGTACTTGTCTTCACGCCTCGGGTGCGCCTTGTACTCGTTCACCTTGTACTTGTTCTCCTCCGCTTCCGGGCACTCGGCGATGAAGTGGCCACGCTTGCCACACTTGTAGCACGTCCACCGAGCTCCGCCTTGCATTCCTCCGACTCTCGTGTAGTCGTTCAAACCTTCTTGAGAGCAAGGCCGGCTCCTCCTCGCCCGGCACATCAAACTCATCATCCGGAATGGACATAAGAGAGGACAAAGAAAACCGTCGACGGGAAAGGTTAGATTTGCCCTTTGATCCTCCCACAAGAGCAAGACTATGGTCAGTCGAGCCCTCATGCTTGGATAGCAACTTCCTGTCAACCTCAGCCGACTTGAGCTTAGAAAAGAGGTCATCCAACTCAATAGTCAAGTAATGCCCAGACTCCTTGATGGCCTCAACCTTAGCACCCCAAACATTTGGGTCCAAGACATGCAAGAGCTTCAAAGCCTGATCATGCTCGGAGTACGGAAAATCCTCAACATTAGCCTTCATGTTGTTCACGATGGCGGTGAACCTCTGAAACATCGCATCAATGTCCTCACCGGGAAGTGGAGTGAAATTCTCATATTGCATCCGGTAAGAGACAAAGAGGTGAGCCTTCACATGGTTATCACCACCGTGAGCAACCAACAACTTTTCCCAAATTTGCCAAGCAAGATTCAAATGGCGAACACGCTCAAACTCTGGATCACACAAGCTCCGCACAAGTGATCAACGGCTTTTGCATTAGCCTCATACTTGGCCTTGGCATCGGCATCGGTCACCATAAGAGTATGGATGTTGACCGGAATAGCATAGGTCTTGTCAAGCACAATAAAATCCAACGACTTTCCTCGAAGAAAAATCATCATACGAGCCGCCCACTTGTGGTAACCCTTGCCATCGAAGTGCGGCGGACCGCCCCGCTCAACGTACGCCATCTTAGGATTCGAGACTTGTCAAAGTCGCAAAGAATCCGGCACCAAGCTCTGATACCAATTGAAGGATCAGATGGCGACTAGAGAGGGGGGGAGTGAATAGGAGCCGGTAAAAATTCTTCTCAAAGAACCCGGCCTATGTCCTACTCAAATCCCGGTCACACACAAGCGATTGATCGAATCACACACCAATCGCCAAGACCACGAGGTTATGGATCAACCTCTAGTCCTAGGAACGATTCCTTGAAGAACACGCGGAAGCACGAAAGAAGGGGGGAAGGAATCGAACCAAGAAGCAAAGCACACAGGCTCTGGCGGACCGTCCGCGCAGGAGGGGCGGACCGTCCGCAAAGAGCCGCGCGGACCGTCCGGCCGGGTACCGCGGGCCCGTCCGCACCCGAGCCGCGGACCGTCCGGCCTTAGCCGCGGACCGTCCGTTAATTCACACGAACGGACCAAAGCCACCTACAAGCCACGGACCGTTCGCGGGGAGCACGCGGACCGTCCGCCAAGCACCCGCGGACCGTCCGCCCGACACCGCGGACCGTCCGAAACTCCGTCCAACCAAAAACCAAAATCGCGACAGATCGAAACGAAGGACGAGCAAGAACACGAAGAACACGGGACGAACCCTAGCCACGCGGACCGTCCGCCTGGTCCTCGCGGACCGTCTGCCAGGTGCGGACAGAGCTGAAAACAGCCCGACCCCGAAAGTCAACTCCCCCAAATCATCATCGGATTTCCCAAACGGTTGAAGGCTTGTGGAAACAAGGGTTTGGGTACTTGAAAAGCGTCACACAAGGATGCTATAGCCCAAAAATCTTGCCTCCTAACTCCCTAAATCACCGGGAATCGCGAATCCTTTGAGCACCACCAAAAGCTAGAGCACCGAACGAAAACTCACGAATCGAAGTGGTTTCCCGGCGTTTGAGGGCACAAGATCAAGCACAAAGATGCACAAGACATCTATCCATGTTTCCCTCAAAGAAATCCGGGGAGAAACCCACTCAAATCCGCAGAATCACACCGGGAACAAAGGCACGAAAACAAGCACAAAAAGGCACGAAAAACAACCCCGAATCTTCTATACAAACCAGGAAAGATTCACAAGGTCTAGCATGCCGCCCTAGCATCCATCCCTCTCAACAAATCTCTCATGAAGCTCTCATGCTAGCCTAGAGAAAAATGGAAGAAAAATGGCTACGAAAATGAGAAAGAGGAGGGAGCAAAATGAAACCCTAAGTCGCCGAGAGAGCGAGCCATCAACACACACTCATGGCTTATATATCAGGTCCCGCCGGAGTGGTAAATGACTCGACTACCCCTAACTACACTACTGGCGATACAACCCACGTAGGGGCATTTTGGTAATGTTTGTGGGTCTTCCCATCGGACGGCCACGCCTTTGCCGCACCCCGCGTCCTCCCGACGCAAGCCATGCGATCCCGCCGCGTGTCCTCCGCCTCGAAGCTTCCCGACACGCCCGGATCCCGTCTCCGTCGTGTTGGGCCCTCGGACTTGGTTTTGAGGCCCAAACCAAGAAACCGTCCGCCGATGGTTTTGTGGGCAAACCACCAAACCCCGCGTGCCGGTCCGGCCTCCCGCCAAACCACTTGACTTGACCGCCACCGTGCACCGGCTCGTTTGTCCATGACTTCGTCTTGCTTGTGTCGCCACCATGTGGCCCGCACCCGATCCCGCCGTCCACCTGGGTCCCTCGAACCGAGCCTACTTGTCTCTCCATCTCCCGGAGGCCCCTCAAGGCCGAAGACCTTTCGCGCCCGTTCTTCACCTGCAACAACACGAACTAGGCCACAGCCTACACCTGCGCACTAAGCCAAGAGTCAGTCCAACACCCGTTGTCAATCACTCATCACTGAGGAGCGGTCATCCATCGACCACTGGGACGCTCCTGGTCCTCATCTGACATCAACACGTCGCGGGGAGGTGCTGAGCTTTGGTCGTGTTGAGGAGGTTCTGGATTGTCTGGGTCCAGAAGCTTGATTGAAGGCTTGCGTTGGTCTTGGACGAACACGCCTGCTGGGACTAGAGCTCGTCAAGATCCTAGTTTGGAAAGTACGTCAGCGGCCACGTTGTTGTTTTGTGTTACGTGCTAAAATTCATTTCGCTCGAAGTGGCTTTCGAGCTTGCAGATCTGAGCACAGTAGGAATCCATCATGTCCTACAGTCCCACCCTTGTTGACTTGTTCGATGACGACCTTTGAGTCCTCGAAAGCTAGTAGTCGCTTCATGCCAAGGGATACTGCTATGCGGAGTCCGTGAATCAGAGCTTTGTACTCTGCTCCGTTGTTGGAGGCCTTCTAGTCTATCTGCAGGACATACTTGAGTTGTCCCCCCTGGGGGGAGATGAGTAATACGCCTGCACCTGCACCTTCAAGGTTGAGGGCGCCATCGAAGTACATTATCCTGTGTTTAGGACGCTCCTTGGGAGGGGGCATCTGGATTTCAGTCCACTCAGACACGAAGTCTGCGAGGATCTGTGACTTGATTGCTTGCCGAGGGCAAAACTCGATTTCGAACTCTCCAAGCTCGACCGACCACTTGACGATGCGGCTGCTGGCGTCGCAGTTGCGGATAATTTCTCCTAGCGGGAATGATGACGGTACCATGATCTTGTGAGCTTGGAAGTAGTGACGAAGTTTTCTCGACGTAATCAGGAGTGCGTAGAGCAACTTCTGAGGTTGTGTATATCGTGTCTTAGCGTCGGCCAGGATCTTGCTTACGTAATACATAGGTCGTTGAACAGGATAGGCCTGCCCTTCTGCTTCTTGTTCAGCAACGAGGCCAGTGCTGACCACATTAGTGGTGGTAGAGATGTAGAGGAGTGTTTCTTTCGGAACTGGTGGAGTCATGATTGATGGCGTCGTCAAGGATTCTTTGAGAGCTTCAAATGCTTTTTGCGCCTCGTCGTCCCACACGAACTTGTCTGCCTTATTCAATACCTTGAAGAAGGGTAGGCCTTTCTCGCCGAGCTTGCTGATGAAATGACCTAGAGTCGCCATCATTCCTGTGAGCTTCATGATGTCTTTCTTATTGGACGGCTTGGCTATGTTGCGTATAGCATCGACCTTTGCAGGATTGGCTTCAATGCCTCGGTGCCCAACCATGAAGCCCAGGAGCAATCTGGAAGGTACACCGAAGACACACTTTGTTGGGTTGAGCTTCCATTGGAACTCTCGTAGGTTGGCAAAGGTTTCAGTGAGGCCGGTGATGAGCTGATCTTCCTCGGTAGTCTTGACGACCACATTATCTACGTAGGGTTCGACATTCTTCCCAATCTGCGACTTCAGGCACTTCTGAATTGCCTTCTGATATGTTGCTCTAGCGTTTTTCAGACCAAAGGTCATGACTTTGTAGCAGTAGATGTCGTGGGGTGTTATGAATGCCGTTTTGTCTTCGTCGTCGGGGTGCAGGGCTATCTGGTGATACCCTGAATAGCAGTCGAGGAAGCAGAGTAGAACGCTACCGGCTGTGGAGTCCACGACCCGGTCGATGCAGGGAAGAGGGAAGGGATCCTTTGGGCAGTGCTTGTTGAGATCGGTGTAATCGATACACATCCTTAATCCACAAGTTTTCTTTGGTACAAGGACTCGGTTTGCGAGCCAAACCGGGTGTTTACATTCTCTGGTAAATCCTGCAGCTAAGAGCTTACAGACTTCTTCTATGACTTGCTTTCTATCTTTTGCAAATCACCGGAGCTTTTGCTTGATAGGTCGTGCAGTCTTGTTGACTTCAAGTGCGTGCACAGCCAACTCCCTCGGGACATCTGGCATATCAGACAGGCTCCATGCGAAGATGTCAGCGTTGTCCCTGAGGAAACTGGTGAGCGTGAGTTCCTATTTGGGGTTGAGGTTGGCCCTGATGACGACTTCCTTGGATGCGTCGGGCAGGCCGAGGCAAACCTTCTTTACAGCTGGACTTGGGTCCAAAGTTGTGCTTGTTCGCTTCTTCTCTGGCACCTCCAGAGTGGTTTGGTCGATCTTGGGTGCCTGGGCGACCATTACCATTGCTGCTGCTTTCACCGCGGAGTCCTCGGAGAGCTCGACGGTGGCGCTTTCGCAGTTGTAGGAGACCATGATGTCCTCAAGGACGGAAAGGATTTCGTTTGGCATCGGCATCTTCATGATGAGATAGGTGTGATGAGGTATGGCCATGAATTTGGCGAGCATAGGTTGGCCGAGGATGGCGTGGTAAGAGGAGCGGAAGTTCGCGACCTCAAACGTCAAGTACTCCGTGCGGAAATTCTCCTTTGTGCCGAAGGTGACCTGTAGGCATACACGGCCTATGGGGTACGCAGCCTTGCCGGGCACGACCCTGTAGAAGGGTTCGTCACAGGCAGTCATCGTGTTGAAATCGAAGTCCATTTTTCGTAGCGTCTCTGTGAAGATGATGTTCAAGCTGCTGCCCCATCAATGAGGGTCATTGGCAGGAAGGCCCCATCGACTATGGGGTTAACGGCCAGCGGGTAGGTCCCGGGGTTAGGAATATGGACCCAATGAACTTTTCTAGAGAAAGTGATTGGGAACTCTGACCAACGCAGAGGTTGTGGAGTTTCAGTGTTGACGTGTTCAATATCTCTTGTGTTTGATCGAAGTTGTCGATTGCTTTTGGTCGCTTCGCGACCGCCAACGATGAAGTTGATCTCTCGGTTGGCCAACTAGAACACACCATTGGGGTTGCCCCCTTTAGGTGGTGGCGGTGGAGATCGCTCCTTGCGGTTGTTGTCGTGGCAGTTGTGGTCGTCCTGGCGACGTCGATCATCACGCCGATCATCTCAGCAGTCACCACGCTGGTCGTCACGGTGATCACCCTACCCTTGCGGTCATCATGCCGGTCGTTGCTGTCGTTGCGACAATAGTCATCGCATCTATCATCGCGGTGGTAGTCACGTCGATCTCTGTTGTCGTTGCGATGATAGGGTCTACGGTTGCGGTAATCACGTCGATCAGGTCGACTGTTACGGTTGTCGAAATGTTGGTCACCATTCTGGTTGTCGTTGTTGCCGCTCTTGGTCTTCTTGGAGTCGGAAGGTACTCCAAGAGCATGCTTTAGCTGCTCGCACTCCCTCATGGTATGCTTGGCATCGCGGTGGAACTGGCATTGGTCGTCCATGACCATGTTGAAGTCACCTTCGAGGAAGGTGGAAGGTCTTGGTGGATCTGCCATGTAAGCTTCGCCCGATCGCTTTCGCGACCTATTTCCTCTGTCATTGTGATCTTCTCCATTGAAGTTGTGCATCAGCACGTCTTGAGTGTCAACAAACTTGTCGACGTAGGCCATGAGGTCGCCAATGGTATGAGCGTCAGCTTCGTGGATCTTCTCGAAGAGCTTGATGTTGGTGATCCCCTTTTTGTAGTAGGCAATGACATCCTAATCTTTGACACTCGCGAGGGTGTTGCGGTTCTCGAAGTAGCGGTTGGTGTACTCTCAGAGAGTTTCATCGCGTCTCATCCGCACTCTAGCGAGGTGGTGAGTGTTGCCAGGGCGATTATAGGTCACCTGGTAATTGGTCGTGAAGACGCAAGACAATGTTGCCCAGGAGGTGATGCACTCTGCTGGGAGATTGTCGAGCCACAGGAGTGGTGCCTTGCCCATCACAAGGGGGAAGTATCCTGCCATGTGGTCTTCGTTGCCTCCAGAGGCGCATGTTGTGATGTTGTACATCTTGAGCCATATACTCGGGTCGGAGCGACCGTCGAACTTCTCAATGGCTGGCTTGAAGTCTTTGGGGTATCTGATCACCCAAAGACATCGTGAGAACGCAGGGAAGTTGTTGACTGCACCCGGGCTTGTCGATTGGGCATAGGCCATCGGGATGACATAAAGGTCATCGGGAGGGCCGTTATCTTGGTCGTACTGGGCACACGGTAGGAGTTCTTGGTCATGCATGTTCACAGCTTCGTTGCTTGGACGGGATTACTGGCGTTTAGAGCATCAGGGACCGCAGCTCCGTTGCTTGGATGGGATTGCTGGCATTTAGAGCATCAGGGACCCCATGCTCACGGTCGTATTTAGCACTTCGTGCTATCTCCACTTCATCCCTTACCCGCTGTCGCTGACTACTTTCAGCATGATTGGCTTGTACTGGTGGAGGTTGAGCTCCTACATTTTGCCTTGTGTTTGCAGCAGTGTTTCCCTGGGCGTTGGCAGCGTTAGCTGCATTGTTGGTGGCATTACCGGCAACATTGTCGGCTGCATTGGCTGGTGCATTAGCTGGAGCATTAGCTGCAGTGTTGGCAATGGGATTGTCGGATGCATCACTTCATTTTCACCTCGTCCCTCTTCAGCTACCGGTTCAAGGGGACCATTGCTGCGGTGTCGTTGGCGAGGATGTTCCGATCTGCTCCTAGAGTAGGAGCTTGCTGCCGATCTGCTGTATCTAGGACCTCTTTCTTCGATCTGAGTAGCGGCGACATGGACATTAGCTTGGAGACGTCGCACCGCAGGAGAATCCTCGAGGTGGTTTAATGTAGCAAGAGCGGCTCCTAAGTTGGTTTGTGGAGAGTTGTAGACTTCAAGGCCATCTCGTTCAAAGTCCCTTAGGAGATCTCTGGCACGTAGATGGTTTGCACGTTGTTCATTGCCTTGCTGGCGTGGCTGAGGGGCAGCTGGTGGTACTTGCGCCCTGACGTTGTCGTTGACCTACCCAGCGTTGACTAGTTGTTGACCTGCAGCTGGGACAGCTACAGCCAACTCTTGTTGTCGACGTACCACTCTGTCAGTGTTAGCATTCTCGTGCTCCTGGCGTTGTTCATATGTTTCTCCATCTTGAGGTGGTACATCTGCAGAGACAACCAAGACCTCGCGATCTAGGGTCTCGAGCTCTTCTCCAGGATAGTTCGGAGAGATGGTTGTGCGGGCAATCTGAAACGCGAGGTGGTCCGGAGACGGCTCCTGGTTCATCTGGCGGTGATAGGCCGTAGTAAGAGGTTGTCGAAGCTTCTTGAGGACACGGCATTGGCAAGCCGTGTGCTTGGAATTCTTGTGGATAGGGCAGGGTTCGTCGAGGTGACTCCTGCGGCTTCTACGATCTGGTGTCTTGGGTCCAGCTTCGATTTGTATCTTGCGCTTCATGTAGCGGGACGCTACGTGAGCTGCGTTGCGCAAGACAAGAGGCATGCTGGATGAGGATGAGGTCTTGCGAGGGCGTTTGATGTGTTCACAGACTTTGATCGTGTTAGAGAGCATGTCCTCAAATGATCAATCCCAGCGATCAGGTCGCTAGGAGTGGGTGGGTGGGTTTCTGTCAACAGATTTGTCCTGATCTGTTGGTCGGAGGTGACCGTGCCCTCGATGATGAGGCAGGCGGCTGGAGCGGTGGATTTCGCCAGCATCGAGCTCAAGCAGATGTCAACGGGATTGTCAAGGATGTCCTCCATGCTCTCCGGGAAGATGACGCCATTGGTCGAAGCCATCGAGTTGCATGAAGAACCTTGATTCCCCCTACCTGGCATGCTAACTGTCAGATGGTGAGATCTAGACAGCCCACGGGGGTGCCAATCCCAGTGGTTTAGTTGTTCGGCGGGGTGGAATCTAAGGCTAAGAACTCGAAGGTCGCACACAAGTACGAGGAACACAGAGAACACGGCAAGTTTATACTGGTTCGGGCCTCCGGAGAGAAAAACCCTACGTCTAGTTGTTGGTGTAGATTGCTTGAGGATTGCGTATTGATACAAGGGGTCGCCTCGTCCGCCTTATATTGGCCAGTGGATGAGGTCGGTTCCCAGACTCCTGGTTGGTGATGACCAGGAGACCTAAGTCTAAATTACATCGCTTGCCATATCCTGTCATTCTGCTTTAGTCGGAATCCACCGATGTCTTGTCTTGTACGCCAAGTCTTGAAGTCGTGCTGGATTAGGTCGTCTGGGGAATCTTTTGGAAGCTCTTCAGGAGGTCATGTGGGCTGCCAACTAGGTCGGTTGGGCCCACTTAACAGGTCGGCGGGTCTTCTAGTAGGCCGGACCCACTTTTCGGGGACGGCCGTGAGCCTGGTCGGTGGGGACCCAGGGGTACCCATGTCTCACACCGTCCCATCCGACCCTGCAACAAGCCAACTCAGACCGAGGCACTTGAGTGCCCCGTACGATTAGCGCTAGCCTACGGTTAAACCTTAACGTGGCACACTCATCCCGTACTCAGGCGGGTGGAATCAATGCTAAAGTGCTTGGAGAAAGCGCCAGGTGTCCCAAGTAAACAGCCCCGCCCGGCCACACGGCAGACTCGATGACAACGTAATGCAGCTCCTCTTCAATGCAACCTAATGGACAGCGACGTACGAGAGGACATCCCAGCGACCTGCAATGTAACTTTTACTTTATTTCCTTTTTGCCCCTCCCCCTTGCGCCTATAAAGGGAGAGGAGGGCAACCGTCACAGAGGCTGACGAACTGAGAACTCACATCCCAGGGACTTGGGCCCGACACCCTCTCTCGACGAGTTTGTAACCCCTACTACAAACATCCCTAGCACAAGAACACAGCCGCTCGACACTAGACATAGGGTATTACTCCTTGGAGGCCCGAACGAGTATAAATCCCAGTGTCTCTCGTGCTAACCATCCAAGTCCGACACACGATCAATACAAATTTACTGTCTGGCGGTAGAGAACCCTGACACCATGAATAATATACTTGTGGTTTGTAATTCTTGATCAAGCTTTACTTTATTCGTTCTACTATTGTTTTAATCTATTATTTATTTGTGTTACAACTTTAATCTTTACGCAACATAAAATATTATATTTGTGACTTATATTTTCTGTTTAAAATATATTGTTGTACCCAACCCCCTTCCAGCGATTTGCTTGTTGCAAATATAATTTAATAATAGTATATGACATTGTTTATACCTTGCAAACCACAAATTTAATCACACGGACAACATATGAATTGTTCTTACTTAAAATTAATTTCTGTTATAATTCTGTACTTTATTATTACAACAGACCTAAGTTGTATTAAGAACATATACATATAATTGATTAAATCATAATCACACGTATAGGAATATGTCTACCACTAAAGAATTTGAGGAACTCAATCTAGATGGAAGTAATTACCCAACTTGAGTCTCTGATATAAAGATCGCAATTGCGGCTAGGAAACTTTCGTCAACTATACAAGAACCTCAACAAGGGGTCGTTGTAACTGATCAACAAAATTTATCTGCTTTGGCATTATTATGCTTTTATATTCATAAGGATTTAAAATCCGAATACGTTATGCTGGAGAATACCTGGGAATTATGGGTTGCTCTCAAAGAACGTTATGATCAGCAAAAGGAACTTATTTGGCCTGAGGCCAACCACAAATGGAATCATCTACATTTACAAGATTTCAAAACCGTGGATGATTATAATCATGTTGTTCATATAATTTGCTCTCGTTTAAAATTTTGTGAGAAAGAGCCTACTGATGCTGATAAGATAGAGAAGATCCTCTCTACTATGCACCCTTTTGATCGAGTTACTCAGCAACAATATAGGGCTCATGGATATATAGTTTATTCGAAGCTTATCCATACATTATCTCAAGCCGAAAAACATGATGAACTACTTATGAAGAACCAACATAAACATCCTGTTGGAGCGGCACCTCTACCCGAGGTTCATAATGTATAGAAGGACAATAGGAATAAATAGAAGTTCCAACGACGTGATCCAAGTAACAAGTTTAATAAGTGCAAGTTCAAGAAAGGCAACAAGCCTCACTTCGACAATATGAAGAAAGACAATGCGAAACCCAAGAATGATAAGAGGTGTCATCATTGCGGGGATTATTCACATTTTGCTAAGACTTGCAAAACTCCTAAGCACTTGGTTGCATTATATCAGAAGTCATTGAAAGAGACCAAACCAGCAGAAGAGAAAAATATGAAACTCATTTCAATCTTGTCTCTGAGGATAAAGAAGTGGGTTGTTCTCGGAAAGCTCTGATTAAGAGAGACAACAACACCACTAAGGATCTCCCATCTATGAATAATATGCTCACAGATTTTGGATCTAGAGACATAATTGGAGATCTAGAGTAGTCTGGTCCAGATTTGACAATTTGTGTTGTAATAATAATAGTAGCTATCTTATAACAATCTTGTACCCTTTTGTTTGTATATAAATAAATAATATATACTTTGTACAATATATATATAATCTATATACACTTGTTCTTTTGATACGTTATCATTGCATATTCATTTTCTTATATTATCTGACATATAGATGTCGATAACAAGCAATCCATCGGAGGATGAATTATGCCTTGTGGACTCTTGCACCACAGACTCTATACTAAGAGAAATTAAATAGTTCCAAACTCTTAAGAAAAAAGAAAGGAAATATTATGACCATTGATGGTAAAGACAATGTGATAGTTGGTTCTGGACGAGCTACTATTAAATTGCCTATGGGTACACAAATAATGATAGAGGATGCATTATTGTATCCTAATTCTACTCGTACCCTTCTAAGTTTTAGAGACATCCTTAAGAACGGCCTACATGCAGAAACACATGTAGATAGTAATAAGGAATATCTCCTATTGACTAAACTTAGGGGCTATGACAAACAAATCTGCGAAAAATTCTCTTCACTCTAAATTGGATTGTATTATACATACATAAAAACTGTTCCACATATTACTTATAAAATAATTTTCCAAGATGTTGACACATTCTGAAATTGGCATGATCGACTTGGGTATCCGAAAATAGGGATGATGAGCAAACTTATTAGCAATTCAATAGGTCATGACATGGCAAAAGCTAAATTTCCCCAGAATAAAGAATTTTGTTGCACTGCTTGTGCTGGGAAATTGATTTCAAGACCATTCTATCTTAAAATCCAAGTAGAACCACTTAAATTCCTTGAACGAATTCAAGGAGACATGTGTGGTCCAATTCAGCCTTCGTCGGGGCCATTTCGATATTTTCTGGTTTTGATAGACGCATCTACTAGATGGTCTCATGTGTCTTTGATATCGTCACATAACCACGCCTTCGCTAAAATTATTCTCGGGTCATAAAATTAAAGGCACAATATCCTAAACATCGGATACAATCTATCAGTATGGATAATGCTGCTGAATTTTCATCCCGTGCATTTAATGATTATTGTATGGCATTGGGAATTCAGGTTACGCATTCTATTCCTTATGTCCATACTCAAAATGGATTGGCTGAATCATTGATTAAACAAATCAAACTTATAGCAAGAACTTTACTCATGAATTTTCAATTGCCTACATCGTGTTGGGGTCATGCAGTTTTGCACGTTGCAGTCTTAATCCAACTACGACCAACTGCATATCATGATACTTCCCCTATGCATCTAGTACATCCTCCTAGTATTTCCCATTTGCGTAAATTTCGGTGCGCTATATACGTACCCATCTCACCACCTAAGCAAACATCAATGGGTCCGCACAGGAAATTGAGGATCTATATTGGATATTCCTCTCTGTTAATCATAAAGTACTTAGAACCCTTGACAGGGGATCTTTTTAATGCCAGGTTCGTTGATTGCATATTTAATGAGGATCATTTCCCGACATTAGGGGGCGAATCGTACCGAAATAAATTCCAGGAAATAGAATGGAATGTTGAAGGCTTTTCATTTCAAGATCCATGTACTATTGAAACTGAACAATAAGTTCAGAGAATCATTGATTCGCAAAATATTGCAAATAATCTAACAGACGCTTTTACAGATTATAAATGTGTCACGAAGTCTTATCATCCTACAAGGAATGTGCCTAAAAGAGTGGAGGTGCCAAAGAAAACCACTCAACCCCCGATTAATAACAACAGGGGGAGAAGCACTTCCAAGAAGCAAGATGAGTCTGCTGATAAGCAGAAGAAGACAACAAAATCAAATACAAATTTGGTTACTAGACACCTGGAGGACATTGTACGTCTTATGGATAGTTATAATCCACATTCTAGTTCAGTTATGCGCATAAACAGCGGAGCTAGTACATCAGAACCCCTTGGATCCACCATTGAAGGAAATACTGATGAATCTTTAAGGATTGAAGAAATCACTATCAATTTTGTTGAGACTGGAGAATCTAAAGATCGTAAGTCCATAATAGTCGGCTTTTATTTCTCTCGCAAATGTCTTTCACACTGATTTAGATCCCAAGTCTATGGCTGAGTGCAAGAAGCGCTCGAATTAGGATAAGTGGAAAGAAGCAATTGAACCAGAGATTGCCTCGCTAAATAAAAGAAAGGTATTTTCAGTTATTAGTCCAACGCCTCCTGGTATCCTACCTGTGGGATATAAATGGGTTTTCGTTCAAAAGAGGAACGAAAACAACGAAGTGGTGAGGTATAAAGAAAGGCTAGTGGCACAAGGTTTTACGCAGAACCTGGTGTTGATTTCAACGAAACATACTCTCTGGTTATGAGCGGAATAACATAATGATATTTAATCTCCTTGGCAATACAAAATCGTATATCTATGTAGTTGATGGACGTAGTGACAACATATTTGTATGGGTCATTAGATTCTGATATATACATGAAGGTTCCTGATGGAATCCATGTACCAGATAATAAGGCAAATTGTAACACGTATTGCATCAAGTTGCAAAAGTCATTATATGGCTTAAAATAGTCAAGACGAATGTGGTACAATCAGTTAAGTGAATTCCTTAAGTCGAAAGGATACACAAATAATGATGATTGTCCTTGTGTCTTCATTAAAAGGTCCTCGACAGGATTTTGTAAGATATCGGTATATGTCGATGATCTTAATATCATTGGCAGCGAGACCGATATTAATGAAGCTCGTCATCATTTAAATACGGAGTTTGAAATGAAAGAATTAGGTAAAATGAAGTACTACTTAGTTTTACAACTTGAGAATTTACCCAATGGTATATTTGTATACCAATCTGCCTATATTGAGAAAACATTGAAGAAATTCAATATGGACAAGGCATATCCTATAAAGACTCTCATGGTACTAAGATCCTTAGAAATTGAGAAGGATCCTTTTAGACCACGGGGAGAAGAAGAAGAGGTATTAGGACCACAAGTCCCATACCTGAATGCCATTGGAGGACTTATGTACCTTGCCAACAATAGCCGGACGGATATTGAATTTGCAGTAAATTTATTAGCAAGACATAGTGCTGCACCTACCAAACTACCAAACGTCATTGGGTAGGAGTTAAATCAATTTCGAGATACCTCAATGGCGCTAGAGATCTTGGATTATTCTATAGTAGAAGTCAAGATCCTAATCTAATAGGATATACAGATCCTGGTTATTTATCAGATCACCACAGTGGCAGATCACAAGCAGGTTTTGTATTCTTGCAAGGTAGCACAACAATATCTTGGAAGTCTTCAAATCAGACCTTAGTATCTACATCAACCAATCATTCTGAAATAATAGCATTATATGAGGCATCACGCAAATGCGTATGGCTCCACAGAATGATAAACCACATAATACAATCTTGTGGCATTGGGATGGTTGATACACTGACAATTATCTTTGAGGATAATTCGGCATGTGTTGCCCAGAAGGAGTCAGGTTATATTAAGAGTAATATGACTAAGCATAGTTAAAGGACCGATTAGGCTACCACAGAGGGGGGAGTGAATGGGAGCCAATAAAAATTCTTCTCAAAAGAGAGAACTCGGCCTATGTCCCAAATTCACAACCAAGGATTCCCACACGAGTTTGCCAAGGTCGTGTAGTCACAACGGACCTACCAACCCCCCAGGAGCGAACCCCAAACAACCCCGAAGCAAAAGCGAAACTCAAGAAGCAAAGAACTTAGCAGCTTTGGGAGATACCAGGCGGACAGTCCGCGGTGGCCGGGCGGACGGTCCGCGTGGTACAGGCGAACGGTCCGTGGGTCACGGACGGACGGTCTGAAAATGAAAGCTGAACCTCCAGTAGCGCACCTCGAATAACGGACGGTCCACGCCTTGTCCTCGGATGGTTCGCGAGCAACCGGTGCCGCGCGGACGGTCCGCGACGTCCATGCGGATAGTCCGCCAAGCTTCTCCCAGCCTAAAACAGCTGGCAAAACGGATCGAAACAAAAGCACTCAAGAACTTGCGAAGAACAAGAAGAACAACTAGACGAACTACACCTCGCGGACAGTCCGCCTGCTATCCGCGGACGGCCCTCCAGGCATGGGAACAACAGCCCGAGCCTGAAACCGCGAGAATCAAACCACCTATCCACCCATGGATCTCCCAAACGGCTTGAGCTCTTGAGGAAAGATTTAGGGGAGATGTGAAGCGTCCCTAGGGGATGCTATGCCCCAAAACTTGGGTCCTCAAACGAACTAAATCACCGAGAATCGAATCGCCACATAACATAACCAAAAACCTAGAGTCCAACAAAAATCCTTCAATCGGAGGTCGAATTCTGAGTTTGGGGGGTCAAGATCAAGCACAAAGATGCACGAGGCAACTATCCGTGATCCCCACCAACAAATCTGAACCCAAACACCTCAGAATTGAAGGAACAAGCTGCACATGAAAAACCAACAAAAATAGCTCGAAAAAGACACGAAAATCCAACAAGCTACAAGCGGGGAATCGACACAACCATGAAAGCTTCCATTCACTCGGAGGTCAGATTCTTTACAAACGGAGGAAAAATCTAATCCTATGGAGCAAGGAAATGAGCAGCAGTCCGGATGGATAGTTTGCCTCGAAACCCTAGAGCTAATATATATGAGTCCCCTCGATCCAGGCTAAAGACCACACTACCCCTAGCACTTAAGTTGTGATACAAACCCCTCAGGGGCAAATAGGTCATGTATCACTCCTCTTCATCGAACGGCCACGCCGTCGCCGCAGACCGCGTCCTCCCGACGCAAGCCCTGCGATCCCGCCATGCGTCTGCCGACATCGAAGCTTCTTGGTGCGCCCGGATCCCGTCTCCGCCCGCCGAGCCTCTGGTCTTGGTTTTGTGGCTCAACCAAGTAACCCGACGGTTTTCTGGTGAACCGCCGCAAACCCCACGTGCAGCTGCGGTCATGAGCCGCTACCCTGCACCGGCTCCGATCGACGACTTCGTCTTGCTTTTCTTTCCACCATGCGGCCCGCACTTGACCCCGCTGGCCACCGGGTCCTTCGAGTCAGGCCTACTTGTCTCTCCACTCCTCGGAGGCCCCGCAAGGCATAGACCTTTCGCGCCCACTCTTCACCTGCACCAACGCAAATCAAGCCGCAACCTGCACCTGCAATACTAGACCAACCGAAGCTGAAAAAGGAAAAACAACTCCATTCTCTCCTCGCAAACGAGCAAATGTAGCTTGGTCCAAAGGCTTGGTTAAGATATCGGGAAGCTGCTTTTCTGTAAGTACATGGATGAGGTCTATGTTCCCTTTCTCAACATTGTCTCTCAGGAAGTACTACCTCACTTTTATGTGTTTGGTTCTGGAGTGAAGCATGGGGTTTTTGGCAACACTGATGGCAATTGTGCTATCACACATAAGAGGTACATGTGAACACTCCTCACCAAAGTCACTCAGTGTGTATGTGATCCAAAGCAGCTGTGAGTAACAACTAGTAGCAGCAACATATTCGGCTTCTGTGGTAGACTGAGCTACACTAGACTATTTGCGAGAAAACCAAGAAACAAGCGAGGATCCCAAAAACTAGCAAGTACCCAAAGTCGATTTCTGATCGACTCAACACCCCGCAAAGTCGGCATTCGAAAAACAAAAAAAGTGAAAGGGAAGAGGACGCCGAGTACCAAAGACCGAGCTCAGGAGTGTATCGAAGATACCTGAAGATCCGCTTGATGGCCTGCTGATGTGAAGTCCTCGGTGACGCCTGAACACGAGCGCACAGACACACAGAAAATTGGATGTCTGGCCTTGTCGCCGTCAAGTACAAGAGGGAGTCGATCATTCTCCGGTACTCCTTCTGGTCCACGGGCTCTCCATCCTCATCCGCGTCGAGCGTTGTAGTCGTACTCATCGGTGTCAACAGGGGCTTCAAATCGTCCATCTTGAACTTCTTGAGGATGTCCTTCATGTACTTGGATTAATGCACAAAGGTTCCCTCCTTCGCCTGCTTGATCTGAAGCCCGAGAAAGAACTGCAATTGTCCCATCATAGACATCTCGAATTCTTTGCTCATATCCTCTGCAAACCTCGCAACCAAAGAGTGCGACGAGCCGCCAAAGACAATATCATCCACGTATACCTGAACAATTAGGATATCATCAGCCTGCCTGAGGAGAAAAGGAGTCTTATCAACCTTGCCCATCTTAAACCTCTTGTTGAACACGAACCCCCTCAAACGGCCATACTAAACACGAGGAGCTTGTTTCAGCCCATAAAACGCCTTTCTAAGCCTATACACCCTGTGGGGAAACTAAGCACTCTCAAAGCCCGGTGGTTGCTTCACATAAACTTCCTCCTCTAAAAACCCATTCAAGAAGGCACTCTTCACATCCATTTGGTACAATTTGAACCCTTTAGCCACAGAAAAGGCTAGAAGGATCCTAATTGCCTCCAAACGGGCTACAGGAGCAAATGTCTCCTCATAGTCTATTTCCTGCTTCTGACTATAGCCCTGAGCAACCAACCTCGACTTGTTCCTCACCACCTCACCATTTTCTCCCTCTTTGTTTTTCCACACCCATTTTGTCCCAATAGGTTTGCAGTTTGGTAGTGGCTCCACTAACTCTCACACTTGGTTTCTCTCAAAATTCTCTAACTCCTCATGCATGGCATTCACCAAATTAGGATCAGATAGAGCGCGTCCAATACCTTTTGGCTCAAAAGTAGCAACAAAAGCTAAATGAGCAAAGTGAGAAGCATTTCTGGACCTCGACCGTGTCGTATGCTCATTGATGTCGCTGATGATTCTAGAGGGTGGATGATCAACTTGAACGCGCCTCGGTGCCTCTCGCCTAGAGACAACCTCCCCCTCAGCAGCTGCTTCCACTTGATCTTGCTGGATCGTAGGCGGTGTAGGGGATGGACCATCCTGCACCATAGTCGTCGTAGTGGAATTAGGGGGTACATGCGTGGCTGGAGCTTCACCATCATCACCATCATCCTCTCCAGCATCATCCTCCTCGTCCTCAAAGATCTTCTTGCCAACTTCATCATCACCTGCACACTCAAAGATAGACAAATTGCATGGTTGTGTCTTGTCGAAAGTCACCTCGCAAGTCTCCATGACTAGGTTAGTATCAAGGTTGAGCACACGAAATGCCCGAGAATGACTAGCATAACCCAAGAAAATCCCATCGGAAGACCTCGACTCAAACTTATCAAGCCTACCCTTCTTGAGAATGAAAGACCGACAACCAAAAGCCCTAAAATGGCTCACTCTAGGTGCTCACCCGTGCATAAGCTCATAGCACGTCTTGTTCAAGAAGGCCCTCAGAAAAATCTGGTTCCCAACATGGCAAGAGGTATTCACCACCTCAACCCAATATCTCCTCAGAGTCCTATGCTCATCAAGCATCATCCGAGCCATCTCACAAATGGAACGATTTTTCCTCTCAACCACACCATTCTGACAAGCCACACAGGGAGAAGAAAACTGATGTTCGAGACCCAAATCACGACAAAAGGTTTCGAAACAGGAGTTTTTAAATTCACTGCCATTGTCACTACGAATAGCTCGAACATCATCTCCATTCCTCTCATTCTTCAACCTAAAGATTAAATCCCGAACAAAATGTAACACGCTAATTTTACTAAAAATTTGGCTTTATTAAAATTTGCTAGAAACCCTTAATTGCTTAAGAAATATAAGGTTGCTTTATTTATTTTTAGGCATTTAAAACTTTTCTAAAATAAAATAAATGAACTATAGGAATTTATTGTTGCATTCATGCTGGTGCATTGTCTTTGATTGTTTGAATTCAAATTCGAGTTTGAATTCATTTGTTTGTGTCTTTTCTGAAAATGCAAAACCCTTTCTCTTTCTTCCTTAACCCTCCCCTCTTCCGGCCCGGCTTCGCGTGCAGCCCATCAAGGCAGAAGTTCGCCACTGCCCCTCCTTCTTCCCGGCCTAGTTTCCCCGCGCCGCGCACTTCGGCCCACCTCAGCCCAGCACCGCCGGCGGGCGCCATCCGCGGCCCGCGCGCGCTCCCCGCTCCCGCAGACGCCGCGCGTGGGGGCCACCTGTCATCCCCCACCTTGGGTCGTTGCCGAGCCGGACTCGAGCACGAGTCCGACCGCGCCCCGTGTCGCCCCTGCAGCTTGGCCCGCACGCCAAGGCCGCACCTCTGGCCTATTTAAGGCCGCCGCCACCTCCTGGCCGGGCTAGCCAAAACCCTAGCCGCCGCCCTCGCTTCCTCTGCAAGCCGCCAGAACCCTAGCCCACCGCCGCCGAGGAAGCGCCGCTGTCGCCGCTCTTTCGTCGCCGTGAAGCCACCCAGGAGCCGCGCAAGGAGGTAAGATGCAGCCCCGCGCCGCTTGACGTCGAACCCGTGCTCCGCAACGCCTTGGAGCCGTCGCCGGACTTGCGCCCCCGCTCCGCCTCGCCGTGCCGCGCGCCGTCCCCGCCGCGACCTAGCCGTCCGCGCCGCCCTAGGTTGCTTCGCCGTCGCACGCGCTTCGCCCCCGGTATCGTCCGCGCGTCCAATCTAGTACCCCGGCTCGATCCCGAGCCGCGCCGGCGAGTCCGCCGCCGGCCGTGCGCTTGCGTGCGTCCGCAACCGTCGGATCGAGATCCGACGATCTCTGCTCGATATGACCCGAGTCAACCGCCACCGCCCGTGTCAGCCGTTAGATCCAAATCCAATGGATCTAAATCAACCTGACCCGGTCAATCAGGTCAAACCCCGTCGGCCTCGGCAGTTTTACAGAAGACCCCCCAAGTTTTTCGGAATTCACAGATATACCCTTCCACCTTAGAAGTTTTCTTACAGTTCAGTCCTTTTTCTTTATTTTAGCCCATAATCTTTTCAAATCTTTACAGTTTAGTCCCTACACCTTCCCTAAGCCATAACTTAGTCGTTTTAGCTCCGATTTTAGTGTTCTTTATGTCCATGTGTTCGTCTCGAAGCGTAGATTAGTTTCATGCTACTGTTTAGATCTGTTTGATCTGTTTGGTGACTGTTTCTTATTTATTCTTATTGTATGCTTGTATGTGATGATTGTGGACCGTAGAGAGAGATTCGTTCGAGGGATTTGAAGATCAAGTCATGCAAGAGTTTGAGCAGCAAGGCTTTGTTGAAGGCAAGTATTCCTTGATGCATACCCGCTTGTCCTACATAACATGCATTTAAAATTTACCGTCTTTACTTTCCCGCTTGCATTAATTTGATGGGAACCTATTAAGGATCATGCCTAGTCTTTTACTACATTTACCTTGATACCGGGTTTATCAAATTAATCTTGTGGTAGCTATTGCTTAGCATGCTCAACTGGGATTGGTATTAATCAAACTTGGTTACTTCTATTATTCTATGTTCCGTTTATGATCTTTACTTTACAAGACCACTTTAATATGTTAATCGGAACATGGAGAACCATCTAGGAAAACAGTACAACCACAAGAACTAATGGGCAATGGTCTTGGCTGAATAATTAGGAACTTTAGCTTGGGATGGTCTTACCTGATAAGGACAAGGGATCGGCGGTACTGTGGGGTATGGACTCGCTCTAGCAGGGGGTTTGGTGAGTTATTCTTTTTATGGTGGGGTATCGACCTGCTAGGGGACTTTATACCTCGCTAACTGATCCGGACCTTGTGGGTCATAACTTGCTAGGGAACCTTTGTAAAGGCCATGTAGCGTCTTTATGCAATCACACCTCGGTAGTGTGGTATGGTGCCTTGCAAACACCGCATGGTTGGGTCCAAAGTTCTTCGGAGCTTTTACGCTGCTTGTGGGTAAAGATGTACAACTTCTGCAAAGTGTTAAACTAATCGATTAGCCGTGCTCACGGTCAAGAGCGGCCTGGACACTCACATGATTAAATTATGGAACTTTAATGTTTAATTGCTGTTTTATTCTTTATTTTATGATGCTTATATCTTAACTTACACTCTTTAGTAATCAGGTTGCTAATAAAATTTGATCCACTAAAATGCTTAACTGCTTGAACCTTAGCCATCCATCATATGGCGTACATGTTATGTTGTTCTCTCTGGCTGAGTACGTCATGTGCTCACACTTGTTTATTCTCTTGCATCTACAATACCCGGATTTGCTGCTCAGACTGGGAGAACTCTGAAGATATTCCAGGAGATTTCCAGGAGTTCTAGGTGTGCGTAGTCTTCAGTCAGCTGCCTGTGGAGGCATTTTGTCCGCTGCGAGAACTCGTTATTTAAGATTCGTTTAAGACTATGGTTTGTAATAACTCTTTATTCGTGTGGCACTGTTTTTGGTATTTATAATGTCTAAGCGTGTGTGTAACTTGATCCTGGCGCACACGTGATCAATGCATTCGGTTTTGCCTTGAAAACTGGGTGTGACACAAAACCAAACGTCTCTCCCTCGTCAGCCAAGAAGACGACCCAAGCATAGCAAGAATAGTCGTCCACGATCATAAGGACATACCATTTCCCACCTGCCGAGCACACATGAGTTGGACCAACCAAGTACATATGGAATAGCTCGCATGGCCTCTCTGTCATAACGGATGTCAGAGGCGGATGAGAGGCGGCGACCATCTTGCCATGCCTACACGGAACACATACCAAATCCTTTTGGTATTTCAACTTTGGCAATCCTCGGACCAATCCTAGCCCACTCAAGCATGACAACAAGTCAAAACTCAAGTGACCTAGTCTCCTATGCCATTTCCAAAGCTCTGTCGAAACACCAGCAACCAAACAACGAGAAGAGCCAACACACTGAGAAATATCGGCTCTGAAAATCTGACCCTCGAGGACGGTCATGCACACGAGATCACCTCGAGAATCCAAGACACGAGAACAGCCCGTTTTGAAATGGACCTCAAAACCCTCATCAAGAAGTTAGGAAACAGAGAGAAGATTGTACCCCAAAGACTTGACAAGAGAAACACGCCTAAGAGTCACAGACTCACTCACCTTCACCGTGCCCACTGAAAGCAATCTACCTTTCCCATTATCCCAAAAGTGATGTATTCTTTGGTCATCACCGGGGTGAGGCTGGAGAACCACCGTCGATCTCCGGGCATGTGCCGAGAGCAACCGAAGTCGATCAACCAAAAGCCCTCCATGCCTCCCACCTACAAGATCAAAAACGACAGCGAGAGTGAGCAAACGACTCAGCACTGGGGCTAGTACAAAACGAATCAAACCAGTGCCTCGCCATTTGCTCAAACATGGGGTTAGCAAAATTTATCCTATATCTCCTACGTGGAACACCCACACACCCCCTTGGAGGACTACGCGTACCACGAAGGGGAGACTATGGCCCGTAGCTCCTATGGGACCTAAAACTGCGATCGTTCCCCCCATACTCGTATTGGCCACGAGCAAAGGAATGTCCAGCAAACTCACCACACCCAAACCCAGCACGCGTACCACCTTCTTTATGTGGTGGCTCGCCTCGAGGCACAAACTCACGCCTCTCGCGAGGGTAGATGGTACGCACCATACCCTCACCTCTTGGCACCAACCTAGGCTCAGGCACACCACGAGAAGGGCGGTACCTGTCCTTGTTGGCCAACTCTCTAGCCAACCTCTCCTCACGCTTCCTCCTGAAGCAAAACTCAGCAAGGTGCTCATCCCTCCCACAATGCTCACAATGGAAGGGTTTCGGTTTTGGCTTTGGTTTTGGGTTGTCTTTGGGCTCTGGTTTCTCCTCACTCGGTTTCTCCTCACTCGGTTTCTCTCCCTTCTTTACAAAGAACTCATTCCCCAAGACACTCTTAAACTTGATGGGTTTCTGGAAGTTGTCGGTTTGTGGATGAAACACGGGTGGAGCTGGGGTTGTGTCTAGTCGGTTCTTAAGATGATTCGGCTTAGGAACGAAGGCATTTTTGTGGTGGTTTTTTGGTGGCTCTGGGATATCTCCGGTCTTCCTCTCATTCTCACCACTTCCCTCACAAACCTTGTTTGCCCCAAGCGCTTCCAGATCCTCGCGCTTGTATGTCTCGATCATTATCCTCAACTGAGGCTCATGACCAGACAACCAACCCATCAACTTTCTCAATTCATCATTCTCATCCTGCAAACGATCAACATAGTGTGCAAGGTCTGTATTCTTCACTGCATTTATTTTACAAGTAGAACAAATTGTGGGAACATGAGCTTTCAGTTGAGCCTCCAGAGATCTAGCATAAACAAGTGAAACATCTAGCTTCTCATGCAAAACAAGACAAGAAATGCAAGAACCAAACAAGGAGGGCCTAGATTTCATCTCATCTAGCTCAACCCTAAGCACATCTAGTTCCTCAACCTTGGAGGCATACTTCTCCTTAAGCACAGTCAATTCACCAAGAAAGGTGGAACAATCAGTGCATTCACGTTCATTGGTCACAACAGGAGCAGACTTAAGGGAATCTATTTGAGCTCTAGCATCAACAAGCAAAGACTCTAACTCAACCACCTTCTCCTTAGCCTCTCCAAGCAAAGACCTATACTCCCTCTTCACCTTATTGGTCTTTCTAAGCACATCATCACAATTGTCAAACAAGTCATTCAACCTAGCATTCCCACTATCAAGAAGGATGGATCATTTTTTACCTCTTCCTCGGAGTCGGAGCCCGAGTCATCCTTATTGCTCTTCTTACTTGCGGAGCTATGTGTCATGCCGCAAAAGCCTTGGGCGGCGAAGCACAATCCATTGATGTTCTTGCCCGACCGCTTGCCCTTGTGCCGGTTCTCTTCTTCATCACTTGTGCTCGATGAAGAGTAGCAGGAGCTTGAGTCGATGTCACTCGCACTGGCCACCATCACCCGCTCCTTCTTCTTGTGACCACCACTCCTTCTTGGCCTCCGTTCGGACTTGTTCTTGCCCTTGTGGTCGTCCCTCGAGCGGTGATTGTGGTCGGTCCTCAGACGGTGCTTGTGCTCGGGCTTGACATCAATGGCTTCCGGGCACTCGGCGATGAAGTGCTCGTGCTTCCCGCACCAGTAGCACATGCCCGAGCTCCTCCGAGCATTCTTCCGGTTCGTGTACATGTGCTCGAACCACCTGCGCAACAACGTGAGGTCCTCCTCGCCCAGCACGTCGAACTCCTCATCTGGCATGGACACAAGGCAAGACAAAGAAAAATGTCTCGAAGACATGTTAGCATTAGTCCTTGAACCAGATACGAGAGTGAAGGATCGATTTGGCGACCAGAGAGGGGGGAGTGAATGGGAGACGATTAAAATTCTTCTCGAAGGAGATTGAAACTCCAACAAGATGAACTAGCTCGGTCGGACATCCGAAATCAGACGCTCCGCACTTCTACCTTCCATTTGCCAAAACCACGTAGCCACTGGAGTGCTACTAGTCCTAGGAATAAACACTACCAACAGCCTCGACTCTCACACGAACACGGCAGCGGAAACAACTCGGGAGCTGGCTGTCTGGAGGGGGGCGGTTAGACCGGGTATGGGGGGCGGTTAGACCGCCTCCACGAGGCAACCAAGAAATCCTCCGAAACACCTTCTCCGAGCACCAAAATGTACCACGGTTTCACCAACAGAAATCTTTGGTCAAGGCCAAGCTAGCTACCAGAAAATCTTGGCGAAAATCAAAACTTCACCTAGGGGCCTAGGGGCGGTTAGACCGGCTACTAGGGGTGGTTTAACCTTTTGTACCCAGCAAAGAACTCCAAGCAAGAAGTCCTAGCAAACAACATGAAAACGACCCAAGATTTCACCAAAACACTCCTCTGATCAAGGCGAACAAACTCACAGAGGAAAATCCGGAAAAATCAAAACATTCACCCGGCAGGCCCAGGGCGGTTAGACCGCCCCCCCCCCCCCCCGAGGCGGTTAGATCACCCCTTCCAGAAAACCTACCCGCGGGTCAAACCTCAACTTCCCATCGCACGATCCCCCGAATCGCTCCGCGGATTGCAGCGAAACTTCGGGAATAGTTCTGTTACCTCCTAGGCAACCTCTACCTCAAAGGAATCGACCCGAATCGCTCACAATCAAGATGAATTGAAGAAATCGTCTTTCCAGACCAAGAACTTGAGCAACTCGAAAAACCACCAAATCGAGTTCCATTCAAGTGAGATTTTGGGGGCAAAGTCACCAGCCAAAGAGGAACAAAGTCCTCATACGTGACACCCAACAAAATCCCCAAGAAATCATTCTCAAAACTCCTCCAAGACAATCACAACAAAGAGCTCCGAAAATCACCACAAAGGAGGACGGGAAAAAGCAACACACTACCTTGAGAAACCATGTCGAATCATCTATACATACCATGAAGGTTCATACAAGGTCCAGCTTGCCACCCATACATCCATCCCTCTCTCAAGATCTCACATGAAGCTCTCAAGCTAATCCTAGGAAAACTAGAGAAAATAAGAACGAAAATGGGAAAACAAATGAGCTAGGGTTCCAAGAGTTGGCTGCCATCCATCCCCTCAAGAGTATATATGCAGGCACCCAAAAGACTAAACTACCCTTACTTAATAACTAGGGATACAAGCCCCTCAAGGGAGAATTTGAAAGTCTTGAGATTTTCTTCATCAGACGGATGCCCAACGACCGCAACCTGCTTATCCTCGACGCAAGCCTTGCGATCCCGACGCGTGTCCTCCGCTTCGAAGCTTCTCGGCGCCAGCAACCGGGGCGGTCAGACCGCCCCCCTGGGCGGTAGATCGGCCAGGCGGTCAGACCGCCCCTCCTGGGCGGTTAGACCGGCCTGGGTGGCCGCACCTCCTCGTCGAGTCTTCGGCCTCGGTTTTGTGGCTCAACCGAGTGACCCAGTGGTTTTCTGGTGAACCACTACAAACCCCGCGAACACGGTGTAGCCTCCGCCAATCGCCACTCATGACTCGGCAACCACGTAGTTCCGGCTCGACCTTGGTTTTGAGGCTCGACCAAGAAACCGTTCACGACTTCGTTCCGCTGTTCTTGCCACCATGCGGCCCGCACTTGACTCCGCTGGCCACCGGGTCCCTCGAACTAAGCCTACTTGTCTTATCCACACCTGGAGGCCTCACTGGCGACGACCTTTTGCGCTTGTTCTTCACCTGCACCAACACCAATCAAGTCGCAACCTGCACCTGCAATACTTAGCCAAGAATCAGTCCACACAACATTATCAATCACTCATCACACCAGGAAGCGACCATCCACCGGTCCCGAACCACACATGGTCCTCAATCTCCCCCTTGATGAGTGCATTGATAGCACACATAGTCACCAATTCATAAAACAAAGAAAAATAAAAGGAACTACTAAAAGAAACTCCAACAAGCGATAGAAAGCAAAAGAAAAGGCAAAGAGCAAGATCACTTGAAGAAGACAAGTCTCGGGCCCTTTAGGCAAGGGCAACGGCTTGACACATCCGAGATAAAACCATGCTCAAGCAAAGAGCGCAAACCACCAATTCAAAGCTCGAACAACACAAAGAGCTCCCCCTGCACATATGCAAGCTCCCCCTGAGCCAAAGCACACTCCCCCAGAACCAATGCAGCAATGCAACACGGGAATGCAACAAAGAGCAAAAACCTGCTCACACTGCCCGGGGCGGTTAGACCGCCTGTCCTAGGCGGTTAGACCGCCCCTCTGTGATCTGACCGCCTGGGGGTAGTTAAACCACCCCAAGAGACCGCCCCTGCACCAAACTTTTCAAAAACTGCCCGAACCAATTGGAACACCTTCCAAATGCTCCCAGGTGCCCAAATCAAGCAGAAACTTGTCCCCCTTGTGGATAATGCATGAATCAAGGCAAAATGCGAAAAGTTAGATACTCTACATATAGCTTCTCAAATATAAAAAATTCATCACAAGGTGCTACACATATCCAAATGAGCAAGTTAGATACTCTACAGATTCGTAAGGACCTCAACTACATAATCACCAAGTTTCACAACCATTGGACAAGGCTAAAAAGGATTTGAGCAAATTTGTGAAAATTTACCCTCTCATGAGCAAAGTCCTAGATATGAGCAAAACATGTCAAAATAGCAAAGCTACACAAACTTCGTGCTAGGACAACCATTCTAATCATAAGACCATCACAAACACCCGCAAGCACCTCATGTCATGTCAAAGCCACCGAGCCATGTGCCTACTTCTATATATGAGACTTCTCATTAGTAGGCATCTTGCAACGGTTTAGCACCCAAAACAAATTTAAATTAAGCACATATGACATGGGAGCACATTTTCCAAGCATTTTACATTTCATTTTTCAGATTCTTAAGAAATGTCTTTGCGACAAAAAGGAACTTATGCCCCTCCACAAGATAAAGCAAGAGGGCTAAACATTCCTGATGGCAAATGAGCCTTTGGCCCCATATGATCAAAAATAGCTATCCAACCACAAATTAAGAATAACCAAGCCACTAAAACATGTCAAGATCATATGAAGGCATTTACACATAAGAGAGCATATATGTGACATTTTCAAAAACATGACCATTAGCCATGGATTATAAACCAAGATCATCAAGAGCTAAGCCAAACTAACCATATCATACCAAACTAGCTCACACGATCATATATACCACATCATGGTGAACAATGTATATAGGAGAAGCTTTTCCTAACAAATGCATATGATACAAAATGCATGCAACCTAAGATACAAAGATGCCTATACATCATATTACATATGCCATGCCAAATGCAAGAAGTACATAAAAGAAAGCTATACATATGCTACAAAAGAGCTCCCACACAAAAAGCTCACAAACGACTGGCTCCTCGAGGGGAGGCAAAAGGGGCTCGACACCACCGGCAAAAGAGCAAAGAAGCACAAAAACCACAAGCTCCCTCTAAACACATGCACTAGGGCCAAAGAGCTTACAAAGCTCACCCTTAGTACACAAGATATAGAAAAGAGCATGCTAAGCACACAAGCTCCCCCTAAACTCATGCACTAAGGTTAAAGAGCATACAAAGCTCACCTTACACACATGAGATAGGGCAAGGAGCGAAACAAACCAAGAGGCTTGACCAAGGCCACACACTTGAAGGTCATGAATTCATTTACCTTTATCATTTCTTCAGAAGTCACTCGTCCTTGTCCACCGCCCCCGAAAGTGATGTACCTCCATGTCACCACCGGGGTATGAAGCCGGAGAACCACCCCGATATCAACCAAATGTTCTTCGGGCCTCCCATCTGCAACTCAAAACCAAGAGCGAGAGCGAGCAAACGACTCAACACTAGGGTTAGTACCAACGGTGTCAAACCAGTGCCGGGCCATTTCCTCAAAAGTAGGGTTAGCAACATCCATCCTATCGCGCATATCAACACTGCGATCCATCCTGTCAAACCTATCAAACCTGGGACCACCATGGGAAAAACACTCCCGTCTCACTGGAGGAGTATGAGTACCACGAGAAGGAAAGCGTGGTCTGTAGCCCCTCTGAGACTCAAAGCTGCGACCTCTCCCAAACTCGTATTGATCACGAGGTGGAAAACGTCTAGCAAACCCAACACTACCAGACTCAGAGCGCCTATCACCTGTATCATGACCAAAGGAACTAAAACCACCAACACCACGACCTTGAAAACCGAACCACCCAGAAATCTGGGGAGGGCCGGTCTCACCGCCTAGCCAGGCCGGTCTGACCGCCTAGCCAGGCCGGTCTGACCACATTTCCCTGGGCAGGGCCGGTTTGACCGCCATGCCTGGCCGGTCTGACCGCCCTCTCCGGTCTGACCGCCCTTCCCTGGGCAGGGCCGGTTTGACTGCTATGCCTGGCCGATCTGACCGCCCTCTCCAGACCACCACCTCGGCTACGGGATCTCTCATCTCCCCATGCCGGAACCTTACGCACAAAGCCCTTTCCCTTAGGCAGTGGCATACGGGGCTCAGGCACACCATGAGAAGGGAGGTACCTGTCCTTGTTCGCCCACTCCTTTACCATTCTCGCCTCTCTCTTTCTCTTATAGCAAAACTCTCTCTTGTGACATCCTTTCCACAAAACTCACAATGGAAATGGATTGGTCTTGGCTTAGGCTTGGGGTGAGGCTCTTCACACGGCTTCTCCCTAGGCTTCCCACTTTGTTTCTCACTAGGCTTTTCACTTGCTTTCTCACTCGGTTTTCCTCTAGGTTGGTTTGTCTTGGATGCAAACTTGTCATTGGGTGTGGGTTGTGGTGGAACTGGAACATTCCCAAATTTCCTTTCTCTCTCACCACTGCTCTCACCAAACCTATCAGATCCCAAAGCCCAACCATCAAAGTGCTTATAACTAGCAATCAACACACCTAGCTAAGGTTCCTGACTAGACAACCAACTCAGCACTTCACGCAACTTACAGTTCTCATCCTGCAAATGATCAACACATTGTGCAAGTTCCACATTCTTCATAGAATGCAATTCACAAGTAGAACAAGAAGTAGGAATAGTCACTTTCAAATCAGCCTCAAGCGAAACAATGCGAGATCGAAGCTCAACAATTTTTTCATGCAAACCAGGGTAAGAAGTACATGCACCAAGCAAAGTGGGTCTAGATTGCAGCTCAGTCAACTCAACCCTAAGCACATCTAGTTCCTCACACTTGGAGGCATGATTTTCCCTAAGAGCAGTCAAATCAGCTAAGAAAACAGAGCAATCAACACAACCAACCTCATCAGAAACCACATGGCTAGTCTTAAGAGAATCAATTTCAAGCTTGCCATCAAGAACCTGTGTTTCTAGCTCAGCCACTCTAGTCCTAGCATCTTCAAGCAAAGCTCTAAGCTCCTTCCTAAGCTTTTTAGCCTCTCTAAGCATGTGATCGCGATTATCAAGCAAGTCAACCAACTCCTCATTCTCCTTGCACAAAGAAGAGAGCTCATCACATACCTCGTCCTCGGAAACTAAGTCTGAGGCGCCCTTCTTACTTCTCTTGCTACTGGAGCTGCGAGCCATGCCGCAGAAGTCGTCCTTGAGGCTTAGGTCTGTCACACAAAGGCCGTTGGGATACTTGCTGAGGTTCTTCTTCTTCTTCTTCTTCTTCTTCTTCTTCTTCTTCTTCTTCTTCTTCTTCTTCTTCTTCTTCTTCTTCTTCTTCTTCTTCTCTTCTTCTTCTTCTTCTTCTTCTTCTTCTTGTTGTCACCCTCTTCGTCTTCATCACTCGAGCTTGAAGATGTGTCCTCGGAGTCGGACTCGATGTCGCTCGATCTCTTCACCTTCTCTCGAGACCGTGTCTTCTTCCCATGTCCATGATCCTTCTTCTTGGACTTCTTCCTCTTGTCCTTGAACTTGTGCTTGTCGTGGTTGTTCACCTTCGGACACTCGGCGAAAAAGTGTCTGGTCTTGCCGCACTTGAAACACGCCCTCGAGTTCCTCCTTGAGTTCACCCGTTCTCGTGCATCCTCTCGAACCGCCTAGTCAGCAGCGCCAGCTCATCCTCTCCAAGCACGTCAAACTCCTCATCTGGTAAAGACATTAAAGAAGACAAAGAGAACATCCTGGTGGATGGGTTAGCGTTAGAGTTTCCTCTCGAGCCACCAATGAGGGCGAGAATATGGGAATCAGTCAGGCCCTCAATCTTGGCTGTCATGCCCCTATCTACCTCAGCTGACTTGAGCTTCGAGAACAGCTCGTTCACGGTCAGGGTATCATACTTCTCTAACTCAACTATGGCCTCGAACTTTCCGCCCCAAACCATACTATCCAAAGAGTGTAAGAGCTTGACAGCCCTCTCATGATCATCGTACGGGAGCACGTCCACATTGGCCCTCATGTTGTTCACCACAACCGTGAACCTCTGAAACAAGATATCGATGGACTCACCGGGGAGATGAGTGAAGTTCTCGTACTCTCTCCGGTAGGTCGCATACATTCGAGATTGAACCTGGGCATTCCCAACATGAGCTTCCTTCAATACCGACCAGATTCTACAAGCCAAGTGCTCGGTGTGCACCCAATCGAATTCAGGCAAATACAAAGCACGAAACAGGTAGTCGACCGCCTGTTGTTGGCGTCGAACATGTCCCTCGATCCTAGAGCGAGGAAGTTCATCAGCTGGACATAACTTGTGTCCACCGCGACATCCCAAAGGATCTGACCCTTTCCGCGGAGGAACGCCGCCATCCGCTTACTCCACATCTGGTAGTTCTTCCCATCGAAGTGTGGAGGACCCGAACCTCGTTCTTGGTACGCCATCTTTGGATCTTAGACTGGCTAGAGTTAATAAAGACTCGAACTGGCTCTGATACCACTTGAAGGACCGATTAGGTGACTAGAGAGGGGGGGAGTGAATGGGAGCCGATTAAAATTCTTCTCGAAGGAGATTGAAACTCCAACAAGATGAACTAGCTCGATCGGACAACCGAAATCACACGCTCCGCACTTCTATCTTTCATTTGCCAAAACCACGTAGCCACTGTAGTGCTGCTTGTCCTAGGAAAAACACTACCAACAGCATTGACTCTCACATGAACACGGCAGCGGAAACAACACGGGAGCTGGCTGTCTGGAGGGGGGCGGTTAGACCGGGTATGGTGGGTGGTTAGACCGCCTCCACCAGGCAACCAAGAAATCCTCCGAAACACCTCCTCTGAGCACCAAAACGCACCATGGTTTCACCAACAGAAATCTCTGGTCAAGGCCAAGCTAGCTACCAGGAAATCTTGGCAAAAACCAAAACTTTACCCAGGGGCCTAGGGGCGGTTAGACCGGCTACCAGGGGCGGTTTAACCTCCTGTACCCAGTAAAGAACTCCTAGCAAACAGTACGAAAATGACCCAAGATTTCACCAGAACGCTCCTCTGATCAAGGCGAACAAACTCACAGAGGATAATCCGGCAAAATCAAAACCTTCACCAGGAAGACCCAAGGCGGTTAGACCCCCCAGGCGGTTAGACCGCCCCTTGCAGAAAACCTACCCGCGGGTCAAACCTCAACTTCCCATCGCCCTATCTCTCGAATCACTCCACGGATTGCAGCGAAACTTCGGGAATAGCTGGGTTACCTCCTGGGCAACCTCTACCTCAAAGGAATCGACCCGAATTGCTCACAATCAAGAGGAATCGAAGAAACCATCTGTGTCTAAACTCGTTCGAATTCGGATTGACACAGAGAACAGTACAGGTAGTCGACCACCTTGTTGGTGGCGTCGAACATGTCCCTCGATCCTGGAGCGAGGAAGTTCAGCGGATGAACATAAGTTGTGTTCACCGTGACATCCCACAGGATCTGACCCTTGCCGCGGAGGAAAGCAGTCATCCGCCTTTGCCACATCTAGTAATTCTTATCATCAAAGTGTGGAGGACCCGAACCCCGTTCCTGGTACGTCATCTTTGGATCTTAGACTGGTTAGAATCATGACGATCTGTAACCAGCTCTGATACCAATTGAGTGACCGATTAGGCGACCAGAGAGGCGGGGTGAATGGGAGCCGATAAAAATTCTTCTCAAAAGAGAGAACTCAGCCTATGTCGCAAATTCACAACCAAGGATTCCCACGCGAGTTTGCCAAGGTCGCGTAGTCACAACGGACCTACCAACCCTAGGAGCGAACCCAAACAATCCTGAAGTGAAAGCGAAGCTCAAGAAGCAAAGAACTTAGCAGCTCTGCGAGACACCAGGTGGACAGTCCACGGTGACCGGGCGGACGGTCCGCGTGGTACAAGCGGACGGTCCGCGGGTCACGGACGGACGGTCCAAAAATGAAAGCCGAACCTCCAGTAGAGCACCTCAAATAAGGGACGGTTCGCGCCCTGTCCAAGGACGGTCTGCGAGCAAACGGTGCCGCGCGGACAGTCCGCGACGTCCAGGCGGACAGTCTGCCAAACTTCTCCCAGCCAAAAACAGCTGGCAAAACGGATCGAAACAAAAATGCTCAAGAACTCGCGAAGAACACGAAGAACACCTGGACGAACTGCACCTCGCGGACAGTTCGCCTGCTACCCGCGGACGGTCCGCCAGGCACGGGAACAGCAGCCCGAGCCTGAAACCGCAAGAACCAAACCACCTATCCGTCCATGGATCTCCCAAACGGCTTGAGCTCTTGAGGAAAGATTTGGGGGAGATGTGAAGCGTCCCTAGGGGATGCTATGCCCCAAAACTTGGGTCCTCAAACGAACTAAATCGTCAGAATCGAATCGCCACCGAACACAACCAAAACCCTAGATTCCAACGAAAATCCTTCAATCGGAGACCGAATTCTGAATTTGGGGGGTCAAGATCAAGCACAAAGATGCACGAGGAAACTATCCATGATCCCCACCAACAAATCCCAACCCAAACACCTCAGAATCAAAGGAACAAGCTGCGCACGAAAAATCGACGAAAATAGCTCGAAAAAGACACGAAAATCCAACGAGCTACAAGCGGGGAATCAACGCAACCATGAAAGCTTCCATTCACTCGGAGGTCAGATACTTTACAAACGGAGGAAAAATCTAACCCTATGGAGCAAGGAAATGAGAAGCAGTCCGGATGGATAGTTTGCCTGGAAACCCTAGAGCTAATATATATGAGTCCCCTCCGGGCCAGGCAAAAGACCACACTACCCCTAGCACTTAAGTTGTGATACAAACTCATCTTCATCGCACGGCCACGCCGTCGCCGCATACCGCGTCCTCCAAACGCAAGCCCTGTGATCCCACCACGTGTCCGCCGGCATCGTCTCGGCGCGCCCGGATCTCGTCTCCGCCCGCCGAGCCTCCAGTCTTGGTTTTGTGGCTCAACCAAGTAACCTGATGGTTTTCTAGTGAACCGCCGCAAACCCCGCGTGCAGACTTCGGTCATGAGCCGCTACCCTGCACCGGCTCTGATCGACGACTTCTTCTTGCTTTTCTTGCCACCATGCGGCCCGCACTTGACCCCGCTGGCCATTGGGTCCCTCGAGTCAGGCCTACTTGTCTCTCCACTCCTCGGAGGCCCTGCAAGGCATAGACCTTTCGCGCCCACTCTTCACCTGCACCAACACAAATCAAGCTGCAACCTGCACCTGCAATACTCCGCCAAGAGTCAGTCCACACCACGTTGTCAATCACTCATCACGGCCAGGAGCGACCATCCACCGGTCCTCGAACGCTCCGGTCCTCAATAATATCCCTAAGCTATTCTACCCCCATGGACTCCAAAAGAATGGAGAAATAGAAATCTTGCAAACTAAGTCTTGTGATAATCTAGCGGATTTATTTACAAAGTCTCTGCCATACTCGTCATTTTCTACATGTGTTAAAGGAATTGGTATGAGGAGACTTAGAGATTTGCAGAAATCAGGGGGAATCACATTAAGATATAACCTACATAAACATCACATTACACTCTTTTCTTTCTATGAGTTTTACTTTTAAGGAGCTTTCTCTCATAAAGTTTTTAATGAGGTAATGTTAACACATGGTAATTGTCATATTATCTAATTTTCCTCACGGAGGTTTTTCAAGTATAATATATGACATATTGATATTTGATCAAAGTGTCTTTGGATCGGACTAAGTCTTTAGGATTACTTAAAGGGTCTATATACATTGAGAATTATATATATCATGGAGTTTTTCCTTATTTTTCCCACTGGGTTTTAAGGAGTTTTACCAAATATATTGATATACTTTAGTTTTTCCCACAGGGTTTTCCAAAGCTTTGAAGAATACGATTGACGATCTAATATCAAAGATTCCAAAAGATTAAACGGTGCCTACACAAGATCCATTGATCAAGGGGGAGTGTTAAGATTAATTACTGTTAATTAATTAGTGATCAATAGATAAATATAGTTAATTAGTATTAGGATTAGCATTATCCATTAGTCAGCGTAGGAGGCAAGGAAATGCCCTTCCCGAAGAGACATTGTCAGGGCCAAGGCACCAATTCACCAATTAGGTAGTTACCATTACTATAACATAAATACCCAAATTACTGTAGATCGAACAATTACAATCATCATTTTCACTTTCATGCGTAACAGTGATAAAGTCTAGATTTATGAAGATATGACGTTGGCTAAAAAGTTAATGTCCAATATAACTAGCAAATAAAGTCCTCCTTAAAAGATCTGTTTACATGTCTTAGGAAAGGAAACCAAAGGAAATCACTTACCCCTTGATGCATACAGGAGCTGCCCATCATCTTCCAAATCAAGTATACACTCGCACGGTTAGTTGTTTCACATGGAACCTTGGAAGCAAACATGCAAGCAGCTTTCGCTATGTAAAATTAAAAGGATAGCTTTGTGCTGTTATGCAGCATGTCCACCAAATCACAAATATTGATGCTTCATGTTTGCATGCACAAAAGCGATTGCAACGACGATCGAGCTTATAAGCTAACTTAGCCAATAATGTTTATTTCTGTTCTAATGAGCACGAGGAAAGGCATGCCATTTTTACGCTAGGCCGCACAGTATGTGCCGACAGCGGGCAGACCTACCTACTACGCGATCGAGGATTACGACGTCGGCCGATGTTCTCGCCCTCAGAGGAGCATTCGCAACCTCACACTGTATGTCATATGCGGCTAGATTACAAATTTCCAATATATGATTATGTTTTTAAAAAATAAGGTTATATTCCATTGTAAATATTGTGGACGCCTTCATTGACTGCATGCATGATGGCGTGTTGTTACTCCTCAGGCAACTTTATTTAATGAAGATTATCACTTATAATTAAAAAAATTGCACGCACACTTCAAAAATTGACTGCATACAACTGGATGGAATAGAGCACCTGAACTCAAACAAATTTCATATGAACTTCTCCACTTATGGAATGGAAGTTACTATAACTTCAAGTAATTAACCGACCACATATGATAAGAACATTAGGAATAAATTTGTTGGATTTTTTTCGAGATAGAGATAGAAAGATAAAACATGGCCAAAAGTCTAGGGAGAGGAAAAAGGAACATCCCTGCATTTTAGCACTTGAGGAAGAAGATAGAGATATATATGTTAATATACAACAATAGCGTTAAAAGAAACCAGCACGTTCGTCACAAGAGGCTAAAAATTACCACGTTTATCAAAATTAGAAGAATAGCCACCCTTAAATATAATGAAGATTCGACTGTCTAGATTAATAGAAAATATACTCATAATTAAAAGAAAAATTGCAATCCGGAAGAAGCGTCCTACGTAAAAAAAATTCTCGATCTTACTCTTCCTAGTATTGGAGGAAAAAATAGGAAAGAATAAAAAAGTCCATCACCCTTCCTACGTTAGAATACAAAATTGGAATTAAAAATGGATCGAGGGTAACCTTTAAGGTCGCTTACGCAGTAAATGACACCGCCACCAGGTATGACGAACTCACTAGAAGGAGTTGGATCCACAAGTTGGAAAGTGGAGCTCCAAGACTGTACTACGCAAGGTACATGTGCCGCTACTGCACGAGTGAGTTCCTAGACTGGGAGGAATCTTCAAAGTCACTGTGAGACATGGGTACCCCTGGGTCCCCACCGACCAGGCTCACGGGCGTCCCCGACAAGTGGGTCCGTCCTACCAGGAGACCCGCCAACCTGTCAGTGGATCCAACCGACCTAGTTGGCAGCCCACACGACCTCCTGAAGACCTTCCAGAAGATCCCCCAGACGACCTAGTTCATCACGACCTCAAGACTTGGCGTACAAAGACAAGACAAGACATCGGTGGACTTCGCCCAAAGCAGATCGACGGGATATGGCAAGATGTGTAACGTAGACTTAGGTCTCCTGGTCGTAACCGACCAGGAGTCTGGGAACCAACCTCGTCCGCTGGCCAATATAAGGAGGACAAGGCGATCTCTTGTGTAACTTAACCCCAACCAATCCTCAAGCAATCTACACCAACAACTGGACGTAGGGTATTACTCTCCGGAGGCCCGAACCAGTATAAACTCGCCGTGTCCTCTGTGTTCCGCGTACTCGTGTGCGACCTTCGAATTCTTAGCCTTAGACTCCTCTTCGCCGAACAAATAAACCACAGGGATTAACACCCCCGTGGGCTGTCCAGATCTCACCATCTGACAGATGGCGCGCCAGGTAGGGGCTGAGTCAAGGTTCTCCGTGCAACTCGATGGCTTCGACCAATGGCATTGTCTTCCCGGAGAGCATGTCGGACTTCCTCGCCAACGCCGTCGACATCTGCTTTGGCTTGATGCCGGCGACATCCACCGCTCCAGCCGCCTGCCTCGTCATCAAAGGCAACGCGGTCACCACCAACCAACAGATTGAAACAGATCTGTCGATGAAGACCCACCGACCCACTCCTTGCAACGACCTAATCGACGAGATTACCGTGAATGTAGACCCTATCCTCGCAACGACGATAGGGATCGACGTGATTATCACCGCGACTATCGCCGCAACGACTACTGTCGCGACGACCGCACCAACAGGCGCGAAAGAAGTGATCGTCGTGACGATCGCCACGATGATCGTCACAACGACCGACGCGATGATCGACGTCGCCAGGACGACCACAATCGCCAGGACCACAACCGGAAAGAGCAGAACCCTCCACCGTCGCCCAAAGGGGGCAACCCCAATCGTGTATTCCAGAAAGCTAACCGCGAGATCAACTTCATCGTCAGAGGTCTCCAAGCGATCAAAAGCAACCAACAAACTCGATCGAATGCCAGGGAGATCGGGCACGTCAACACTGAAAACCCGCGACCTCTGCGGTGGTCTGAATTCCTAATCACTTTCTCCAGGAAAGATCATTGGGTTCACATCCCTGACCCCGGAACCTATCCGCTGGTCGTTAACCCCATAGTCAGTGGGGTCTGGCTGCCTAAGACCCGCATTGACGGAGGCAGCAGCCTAAACATCATCTTCACAGAGATCTTGCGCAAAATGGAGTTCGACTTCACCAAGATGACCAATTGTGATGAACCCTTCTATGGGGTTGTGCCCAACAAGGCTACGTACCCCATAGGTCGTGTATTCCTGCCGGTCACCTTTGGCACGGAGGAGAACTTCCGTATAGAGTACTTGATGTTCGAGGTCGCGGACTTCCACTCATCATACCACGCCATCTTCGGATGACCTATGCTCGCCAAGTTCATGGCTATACCACATCACACCTACCTCATTATGAAGATGTCGGTGCCAAAAGGAATTCTTTCCGTCCTCGGGGACATCATGGTCTCCTACAATTGCGAAAGCGCTACTGTCAAGCTCTCTAAAGACTCAGCAATCAAAGCTGCAGCAACGGTCATGGTTGCTCAGGCAGCCAAGATCGATCAAACTACTCTTTAGGTACCAGAACAGAAGCGTACAAGCACGGCTTTGGACCCAAGTCCAGCCATCAAGAAGGTTTGCCTCAGCCTGCCCGACGCATCCAAGGAAGCCGTCATCGGGGCTGACCTCGACCCCAAATAGGAACTCGCGCTCACCAGCTTCCTCAGGGACAATGCTGACATCTTCGCATGGAGCCCATCCGACATGCCTAGTGTCCCCCAGGAGCTGGCTGAGCACAGACTTGAAGCTAACAAGACCGCTCGACCTATCAAGCAAAAGCTTCGACGATTTGCGAAAGATAGAAAACAAGCTATAGAAGTAGAAGTCTGTAAGCTCTTAGCTGCAGGTTTTATTAAAGAATGTCAACACCCGATTTAGCTCGCAAACCCGGTTCTTGTACCAAAGAAAACTGGTGGATTAAGGATGTGTATCGATTACACCGACCTTAACAAGCACTGCCTGAAGGATCCGTTCCCTCTTCCTCGTATCGATCAGGTCGTGGACTCCACGGTCGGTAGCGTCCTACTCTGCTTTCTCGACTGCTACTTAGGGTATCATCAGATAGCCCTGCATCCTGACGACGAAAACAAAACAGCGTTCATAATGCCCCACGGAACCTATTGCTACAAGGTCATGACCTTTTGCCTGAAAAACGCTAGAGCAACATACCAGAAGGCAATCCAGAAGTGCTTGAAGAACCAATTTGGGAAAAATGTCGAGGCTTATGTAGACGATGTGGTCGTCAAGACTACAGAGGAAGACAAGCTCATCGCCGACCTCACCGAAGCCTTCGCCAATCTATGAGAGTTCCAGTGGAAGCTCAACCCAACGAAGTGCGTCTTCGGTGTCCCCTCCGGATTGATCCTAGGTTTTATGGTCGGACACCGAGGCATTGAAGCCAACCCAGCGAAGATCGATGCTATACGCAAGATGGCCAAGCCATCCAACAAGAAAGACATCATGAAGCTCTCCGGCATGATGGCGGCTCTAGGTCGTTTCATCAGCAAGCTCAGTGAAAAAGGATTGCCCTTCTTCAAATTATTGAAGAAGGCCGACAAGTTCGTATGGGACGACGAAGCCCAGAAAGCTTTCGAGTCTCTCATAGAGTCCTTGACGACACCACCAGTAATGACACCTCCGATCCCAAAGGAAACACTCCTACTCTACATCTCTACCACCACTAATGTGGTCAGCACAGTTTTCGTCGCTGAGCGAGAAGAAGAAGGGTAGGCCTACCCTGTTCAACGACTTGTGTACTACGTGAGCGAGGTCCTGGCCGACGCTAAAACACGTTACACACAACCTCAGAAGCCGCTCTATGCACTCCTGACTACGTCGAGAAAGCTTCGACACTACTTCCAAGCTCACAAGATCGTGGTTCCGTCTTCATTCCCCTTAGGAGAGATCATCCGCAACCACGACGCCAACGGCCGCATCGTCAAGTGGTCAGTCGAGCTTGGAGAGTTCGAAATTGAGTTTTGCCCTAGGCAAGCGATCAAGTCGCAGATCCTCACAGACTTTCTGTCTGAGTGGACAGAGATCCAGATGCCCCCTCCCAAGGAGGGGCCCGAACACTAGATAATGTACTTCGACGGTTCCCTCAACCTCGAAGGAGCAGGCGCAGGAGTGTTACTTATCTCTCCTCAGGGAGAGCAGCTCAAGTACGTCCTGCAGATTCATTACAAGGCCTCTAACAACAGAGCAGAATACGAAGCCCTGATCCACGGGCTCCGAATAGCAGTGTCCCTTGGCATCAAGCGACTACTGGCTTTTGGCGATTCCAAGGTCATCATCGAGCAAGTCAACAAGGAGTGGGACTGTGTCAAGGACACGATGGATGCTTACTACGTTGAGATTCGTAAACTCGAATGCCACTTCAAGGGGATCAAGTTCCAGCACGTCCCACGCAACAACAATGTCGCCGCTGATGTGCTTTCCTAACTAGGCTCTCGTCGAGCTCTAGTCCCAGCAGGCGTGTTCGCCCAAGACCTACGCAAGCCTTCAATCAAGCTCTTGGATCCTGATAATCCAGAGCCGCCTTAAAACAACCAAAATTCAGCACCTCCCCGCGACGTGCTCATGGCTGGAAAAGAGCATGATTGGCGCAAGCCCTTCATAGACTTCATACTCGACCAGCTTGTCCCCGACGACAAAGTAGAGTGAGAATGCATCACGCGGCGAAGTGCCAACTACGTCGTGATTGGTTCCGACCTATACAGGAAAGCTGCCTCTACTGGCATCTTGATGAAGTGTATCCTACGATCAGAAGGTCTACAGCTCTTAGCTGAGATTCATAGCGGTGAGTGTGGCTGCCACGCGGCATCCACCAACTTGGTCGGTAAAGCGCATCGATTTGGATTCTATTGGCCCACAGCTGTAACTGACGCTAAAGACCTCGTCAAGAGGTGCAAAGGATGCCAATTCTTTGCCAAACAGCAGCACCTGCCAGCTCAGGCCCTGTGCACTATCCCTCCATCATGGCCCTTCGCTATGTGGGGTCTCGACACTGTGGACCGTTTCATACCGCTCCAGGTGGCTACAAACATATCCTGGTCGCCGTAGAAAAATTCACCAAGTGGATTGAAGTCCAACCTGAAGAAGCAGTCAAATTCATCGGAGATATCAAACATCGCTTCGGTGTGCCTAATAGGATCATCACCGACCTAGGTAAAGCTTTCACTGGCTCAGTCTTCTTGGAATTCTGCCAGGATAACCTTATCGATGTCTACTACTCCTCGGTCGCCCATCCACAGTGCAACGGCCAGGTTGAAAGAGCCAACAGCATGGTGCTCCAAGCCCTCAAGGACCGTATCTACGACGACGCCTCTAACTACGCCACCAGATGGTTAGCCGAGCTGCCTCACGTAATCTGGGGTCTCAGGACTCAAGTCAGCTCTGCCACAGGCTTTTTGCCCTTCTTTCTAGTCTACGGATCAGAAGTTGTACTTCCTACCGATGTCGCTTTCGGAGCTCCACGGATTCAGTTCTACGAGGAAGGAGAAGCCGAGCAAACACGTCGCATCGACCTCGACAGCCTCGAAGAACAAAGACTCGCCATGGTCATGAGACAAGCTCGTCATGACTAACAGCTACGTCGCTATCATGATCGCAACGTTAGGGAAACTTCCTTCAACGTTGGCAACCTCGTCCTTAGACGCATCCAGAAGACCGACGGCATGCACAAGCTCTCTGCCCCTTGGGAGGGACCCCTCATCGTCATCGAAGTAATCAGCCCGTCAACATATCGACTCCAGTGGGGCGACGGGCAAGGAGTACCCAACCCCTGGAACGTGGAGCATCTACGACGATTCTATCCGTAGAATAGTTTTAAATTTAAGCCATGTATTTTCCTCTTTTGTACCCCTTTTTCAAATTAAATAAATAAATATTTCAAGCAGTCATCTGCTATGAGTCGAGCACTAACTCCTCCTTCCTCATACTGTAACCCCCCCCCCTCGACATGCTCGGGGGCTTGGCTAAAGCCAACATATGGGTCGCAAGACCTGGGGGTTCCAAGTCTTCCTTATTCCTTCCCCTCGCTATGCTCGGGGGCTTGGCTCAAGGCCAACCTAAGGGTCGTTCGACCTAAGGACACCATCGCAAACGAGTATGAAGCCTCCTGCCGCCACGAGCATGCTTGGTCAGGAAGGTCGTCAGACTTGAGCCCTGGGCTCCTCCCTCGTGCGCCGACCTCTCGTAAGCCTCCACACTGAGCCGTAGAGGTCGGTAAGCCAGCCTCTCCATGAGTAGTGGTTAGCGAGTCAAAAACATAATATGTCGTCATCTACAAGACCAACCAAACTCGTGCAGGCAAAAGGCAAGTACTTCGTTAAAGTTTTCTTCAACATATCCTTAAAAGTTTTACAAGTCATGAGAGGAGGGGGGAGGTCCAGCCCTAGCTACTTCTGGTTGCTGCCGTCGCCACCATTGCCACCGTCGCCACCTTCGCCGCTGGCTCCACCATCACCCTCAAAGTCGATGTTCTCCACCACCTCGGTGGCGGCTTCATCAACTTCAAGATCCAGGCCTTGGAGGTCCTTCGTGGTGTCCGCACCACCCTTGATCTTGGCCATGTCGACCTCAGGATGGTGAGACTTAACTCTCACCAGCGCATCGGTTGCAGCCGCCAAGCCAGTCACCCTCAGCAAAAGTAACAGCCTGTTAGGAGTGTCTACCAGGCGATCAACGATGGACTGCTGCTGCTCCCCTTCTTCTGGAACAGGTATGCAAGACATTGCATAACTGGCAGCACCCTTGAGGTCATTCAGCTCCACCTCATACCCTGCAATGGTGATTTGGTTACTCTGCAATGACTTCAAAACGACCTCGAACTCGGCTTCAAGGCCCCGATGAGCTGCGGTCTCATAAGCCAGCTTTTGTGATATGGTGTACTCACTGTCGATGGCTTCATTCATCGCCCGTTTGAGTTCCAGGCCCCCAGACTTGATCTCTCGGACCATCAGCTCCAGGTCCCGAACCTTGCTCCTGGAGGTCGCCAGAGCGTTCTTCAGCTCCTCTTCGCGGTTACAAAAATCTGCAGAATAAAACAAGTTAGCACACAGCTAACGACTTCTCCCTCAAAAGTGGTAAGGATCCAACCTACCAGTAGCCGCAGTGTTAAACTGCGCAGTGGCCTCCACATCCTCGCGCCTCCACTCGGCGAGCTCATCCTCAAGTCTCTTCTTGTCAGCGGCCGCCGCCTCGCGAACCTCCTTGAGCTCTTGCTCAAGATCGACAATCCATTGTTCCATCTCTGCTGCATGCCTCAACAGGTCGGCCCGGCCCTTGGCCCTCTGTGACGCCCCAGGTTTTTAATTAACCCTAATCGTCGGTCAACTCATCTGACAGTGGTCAAATCACGGTCAACCTGGGTCCTCACCTCGAAAAACTCACCAACGAACTCTATTGAACCCTTTGGTCTAATGGACACACATGTGGGACCAACCCATGGTCAAAGACTTGGTCAAACCCCACTTAAACCCTAGTGCCCATGCATGACTTTCGGAACTTTTGCCGCGTTCTCCAAAATTCACCTAAACACTTCAAAATCTACCTTTATGAAAGTTGTCCAGCTTGTTGAGGGACACAACTTTCATGTGGATTGGCATTTCAAATTTTGAGTGGAAAAGCATGAAGAACTTGCTCAAAGGTCAGGATCTCCTGTTCATGAACAAAAGCTGGAATTCCATGTTGGCAAGCCTCCATTGCGAATTCTGTTGAGAAAAACCCTATATAGCCTTTTTGAAAGTGATAGAGGGTTGCTAGATCTACAATTTTTGTATTCAAAGTTTGGTCAACTTCTATTCAAAAATTAGGAGAAAATTGGGCTCAAACAGGGAACCAGCAACACGGTCGGGCAAGGGTGCCACCGCGCCACGACGTCATGCACGTAGCGTGCCGTGCACCCCGCCCAACGCCGGCTTTCCTCGGCGTCAGCGCCGCTCGCCGCCCGACGTGCCCCTCCGCCCGAGGCCGGCCGCATCCCCGGGCTACGCGCCTGCGCCGAGGCCGCCCACGCCCGACGACGTGCCGGGGTCGGCACCGCGCCACGCGCGGCGCACCACGCGCGCGCGTGCGGCCGGACGCGCCCCCCTTCGGACCGGCGGTCCATCCACTTCGTCCCGCCCGCGTGCGCCGTACTACGGCCGGGCATCACACCACTGTCACCCCCGGCCGGCCAGCCCCCTATTTAAACACCGCCATTCCACCCTCTGCTCGCCAACCAAGCCGCCGCCCTCCATTGCCGCCGCCGCCGGTGAGTTCGCAGCTCCGCTCGCTCCCGCCGTCGGCCGGCCGTCCCACTCTCTCCCAAGGACCCGTAGAACCTCCCAAAGCCGCATATTGTCGTCCGAGCGCTTCTCCTCACCGGAACCCCTGAGGACCATGTGTGGTTCGACGACCGGTGGATGGTCGCTTCCTTGTGTGATGAGTACATAATTCGGAAGAATAGGTGAGTGATTCATACAGAGCATCCCTTTCTTTTATCGAGGGTTCTAGCAATTGATATCCTTTCGCAAATAATTGAAATGCAATTTTGTGATCTGGATCTTTAATTGTTGGAAACTTCTCAAGTTCTTCTGCCAAGCCCTGATTAATGAATCTACGAAATCCCTCGAATTGGATCTGACTAAATCCAGGTATTGTTGACATTCCCTCATTTCCATTACGGAGCATTTTAATCTTAAGTTTCCTATTCTATTTATCGAAGAAAAATTCCTTTATCGGCTCACTCTTCATCAATCCCTACGGATCAATCTAGCAATCATGGAAACTATATTCTGTTTGCTGAATCACATGAAATTCTAGGGAACTTCACATATGTATTTCATATATGTATTTCATACATATGAATAGAGACGATTTTGACAATGTTGTGTGGACTGATTCTTGGCTAAGTAATGCAGGTGCAGGTTGCGGCTTGACTCGTGTTGGTGCAGGTGAAGAACAAGCGCGAAAGGTCGTTGTCGGTGAGGCCTCCAGGTGTGGAGAAGACAAGTAGGCTTCGTTCGAGGGACCTAGTGGCCAGCGGGGTCAGCTGCGAGCCGCATGGTGGCAAGAACAGCAAGATGAAGTCGGTGGACGGTTTCTTGGTTGAGCCACAAAACCAAGGTCGAGCCGGGACTTCGTGGGAGCCAAGTCATGACTGGTGATTGGCGGAGGCTACATCAAGTTCGCTGGGTTTGCGGTGGTTCACCAGAAAATCACCGGGTTACACAGCTGAGCCACAAAGCCGAGGCCGAAGACCGGCGTGGCTGTCTGGCCAAAACCGGCCTGACCGGTTTGGAGAACCGGTCTGACCAGTTTGGGGTCTCAGGGCGCCGGAAGCTTCGAGGCGGAGGACATGCGTCGGGATCGCAAGGCTTGCGTTGAGGCTACGCAAAGTGCGGTCGCCGGGCATCCGTCCGATGGTGCTACGAAGACAAATTACCAAAGTGCCCTTGGTGGGCATGTATCTTAGTTTAGGCTTTAGGGGCATTTTAGTCTTTCCGCTTGCCTCCATATAACCCAAGGGGTGAGAGGATGGCAGCCATCTCTTGAAACCTTAGTTCATTTGCTTTCCTATTTTCCCTTCCTATTTTCTTAGGATTTCCATAGGACTAGCTTGAGAGCTTCATGGTGAGATCTTGTTGAGAGGGTTGGATGATCGGGCGGCAAGCTAGACCTTGTATGAACCTTTGTGGCATGTATAGATGATTCGGCGTGGTTCCTCAAGGTTTGGATGTGTTGTTCCCGGTTGTTCTTGGTGGTTATTTTCGGAGCCCTCTCTTGGTGTTTTTCTCGGGGTGTTTTTAGGACCTTGCTCTTGGGGTTTTGATGGGGAAATTTCTGGGAACCCTTCGTGGTTCTTTGGGCTGTGATTCCCCTCCCAAATCCGTGAGTTAAGGGGCTCGATTTTGGTGGTTTCGGAGTTCTAGGGTTGGAGGTGCTCTTGAGGGTTGACTTTCGATTCCTTTTGATTGAGTGGGTTTTGGGGACCGAGCTTCTAGCCAAGGGTAGCCCACGAGGTACCCCATCTATCCCAAAGTCTCACTTTGAGTTTTTCCCGCGGGTTGTGTTCTTCCCGACTGTCCAGGCAAAAACCGGCCTGACTGGTTTCCCAAACCAGTCTGACCGGTTTGGCCCTGTGGGCTGTCGAGAAGCGTTTTTGAGCAAGGAAGTCCCTGTTGTGCCATGGCTTCATTTGTTCAGATGTGGAAGGCTCTTGAGGCGTTTTGGGTCTTTGGGGAGTTTCTGGACAAAATCGTTCTGACCGGTTTGCCAAACCGGTCTAATCGGTTTCCCCTGCTTGCGTGAGGCTAAGTCCAACCGAAGCGGTCTGACCGGTTTCAGAAACAGGCCTGACCGGTTTGGGCTACCAGCAGCCGTGTCGTGTGTGTTTCCGCTGCGTGTGTGCTGTGGCTGTTGGTTGGGTCTTGCTCCTAGGTTCAGTAGCACTTCAGTGGCTACGTTAACTTGGCAAGAGAAGCTTGCGGAGGTGCACGAGTGAAATTGAGTTCATAGGCCGAATTCTTGAATAGAATTTTTATCGGCTCCCATTCACTCCCCCCCCCCTCTCTGGTTCGCTGTTTCGGTCCTTCAAGTGGTATCAGAGCCGGTTTGGGTCTTTGTTGACTCTAACCAGTCTAAGATCCAAGGATGGCGTACCAGGAATGGGGTTCGGGTCCTCCACACTTCGATGGAAAGAACTACCAGATGTGGAGTAAGCGGATGGCGGCGTTCCTCCGCGGAAAGGGTTAGATCCTTTGGGATGTAACGGTGGACACAGGCTATGTCCAGCCGATGAACTTCCTCGCTCCAGGATCGAGGGACATGTTCGACGCCAACAATAAGGCGGTCGACTACTTGTTTCGTGCTTTGTGTCAGCCTGAGTTCGATCGGGTGCACACCGAGCACTTGGCTTGTAGAATCTGGTTGGTGTTGAAGGAGGCTCATGTTGGGAACGCCCAGGTTCAGGCACGGATGTATGCGACCTACCGGAGAGAGTACGAGAACTTCACTCATCTCCTCGATGAGTCCATCGATGCCTTGTTTCGGAGGTTCACGGTGGTTGTGAATGACATGAGGGCCAATGTGGACGTGCTCCCGTACGATGATCATGATAGAGCTGTCAGGCTCTTACACTCTTTGGGTCGTACGATTTGGGGCGGAAAGTTCGATGCCATTGTGGAGTCGGAGAAGTATGACACTCTGACTGTGAACGAGCTGTTCTCGAAGCTCAAGTCGGCTGAGGTGGATAGGGGCATGACAGCCAAGCTCGAGGGTCCGACTGATTCCCATAGTCTTACCCTCATTGGTGGGTCGAAAGGAAAGGATAACTCTAACCCATCCACCAGGATGTTCTCTTTGTCTTCTTTGATGTCTATGCCAGATGAGGAGTTTGATGTGCTTGGAGAGGACGAGCTGGCGTTGCTGACAAGGAGGTTCGAGAGGCTGCACGAGAATTGGGTGAACATGAGGAGGAACGCGAGGACATGCTTCCAGTGTGGCAAGCCGGTACACTTCGTCGCCGACTGCCCGGAGAAGGTCGAGAACAAGGATGGCTACAAGCACAAGTCGAGGATGGATGGCAAGTACCAGTCGAGGCGTGACCACAAGAGCGACCACAAGAACAAGTACAAGGACGAGCGACGATCGAGGAAGAAAGAGAGCCGAGGCAAGGCCCGAGCGATGGTGGGAGCAAGCGACGTCGACTCTAGCTCCGCGTTCTCCACCTCAAGCTCGAGTAGCAGTGAAGACGAAGGTGATCGTCGCAAGATCAGGAAGTCATCCAAGAACCTGAGCGGGCTGAGCTGCTTCGGTAGAGATGGCTTCTGCACCATGGCGCTGAGCTCCGGCAGCAAGAAGAGCACACAGAGCCACTATGACTCTGATTCCGACGACGAGGTGCGTGATGAACTTCCGTTCTTGCGCTAGGAGAATGAGAGGCTTGGCTCTTTGCTTGATAACCATGATGACATGCTTAGAGAGGCCAAGAAAATGAGAAAAGAGCTTAGGGCTTCACTCGAGGATGCTAGGACTAGAGTGGCTGAGCTAGAAACACAGGTTCTTGATAGCAAGCTTGAGATTGATTCCCTTAAGGCTAGCCCTGTTGTTTCGGATGAGGTTGATTGTGCTGACTGCTCCATTTTCCTTGCTGATCTTGCTTTGTTCAAGGAAAAGCATGCCTCCAAGTGTGAGGAACTAGATGTGCTTAGGGTTGAAGTGGTTGAGCTTAAATTTAGATCTGCTTTGCTAGGTGCTTGCGCTTCTTGCCCGGTTTTACATGCTAAAATTGATGAGATGCATGCTTACACTAGTTCTCTTGAGGCTAAGCTGAGAGAACCCATTCCTACATCATGCTCTACCTGTGAAATGCATGCTTTGAAGAATTTGGAAATTGCGCATTATGTTGATCGTTTGCAGGATAAGAATGATGAGCTGAGAAAGTTGATAGGTTGGTTGCCTGGTCATGAGCCTCAGTTGAGGATGATGATCGAGGCATTTAAGAGGCGGGATGGTGAGGGTCTTGGGGCAAACAAGGTTGGTGAGGGAAGTGGAGAGAATATCCCAGAGCCACCAAAAACCCGCCACAAAAATGATTTCCCTCTTAAACCTAACCATCTTAGGAACCGACTAGACACAACCCCAGCTCCACCCATGTTTCCTATACTAACAAATGATCTCCAAAAGCCTATCAAGTTTGTGAGCACTTCTGGGAAAGTGTTCTTTGGGAAAGAGAGTAAGAAGGCTAGTGAGGAGAAACCGGTGGAGAAGTCGAGTGGAGAGAAACCAAGTGAGCAGCCCCAATCCAAGCCCAACCTAAACTCGTGAGGTTTCATTGTGGCTATTGTGGGAGAGATGGCCATAAGGATGAGTTTTGCTTCAAGAGGAAGCGAGAGGAGAGAATGGCGAAGGAGTGGGCTAACAAGGACAAGTATCACCCCTCCAGTGGTGTACTTGAGCCTCATGTGCAGATGCCCAGGGCCACGGCAAGTGTGAGGATAGTTCCGGCTTGGGGAGAGCGAAAGACTGCAGGAGGTGTTGCTGGAGGAGTGAAACTGGTTGTCGGTGCGGAATGTTGTCCCGACACTAACCAGTAGTAATCGCCAAGGTCTATCCCTCAATGGTCGATGCTAAGCAACTAAAGACACAAGATTTATCCTGGTTCCGGCTGGGGGCCGTACGTCCAGCAGTGGCGTGCTCGTTGCACTATATTTCTCAGCACCGGGGTGCCTGTAGTGGGGCGGCTACAAGCAGGACGGGAGAGGAGGCGTGGCCTCCAAGTCCCTTCTGGGATGATCGGAATGAGTTCAGATGTTGTGGGAGAATTGGAGAATGTGTGTGTGTTGTGTTGTGTCTTTTTTTTTGTCTCCTCTGCGGCGGGGGAGTTCACCTTCCTTTTATAGGCCAAGGAGAGGGCGAATTACAAACATGCCGCACTGTTCAGCTACATGGGGAAGCATGGTGTGCAACGCCGCAGAGCAGGGGGCCGCCTTGACGGTCCTTGCCACGATCTGGTCATCATGGCGTATCTTGTACCCGAACAGTGGCGGCTTCGAGGGTAGGGGCGCGGTGGTTGAACGTGGCGCCCCCAGACGGGCTTGAGGGGGTTGTTGATGTCGATTCGTACGAGGTACAGTGGCAGGCGTGGCGGTGTCCCGTTCTCGCATGCCTCACGGCACAGGAGTGGTTGTAACAGTACCCGGCGTGGTGCTGCGAGCACGGGGGCGGTCGCACAGGACCAACAGTGGCGGGGATGGCGTCCCGCCGGCCTAGCGTTACGACCTGGCCCTGCAAGGTCACGAGAAAGCGGTTCGAGGGTGTGGCCGGCCCCCCATTTGAGGGCTCAGCACGTTAGCCGTACAGGAGTAGGCGGTGCAGTGTCACAGGGCTGATACCGGCCACGTCGCACAGTCCCCCACAGTGGAGGGGATGGGTTTCCCCTAGGGAGTTGGTGCGATAGGGCCGGGGCGTGATTCCCAGGCGCATGATGGCGCCGCCCCGCCGTGCCAGAGCATTAAATGCCCGTACCCGCGTGCGGGAACGGGCGTGCGTGTGAGGGAGTCTCGAGCGAGGCGGAGCCCGCTCGAGGGGGATGTGAACCCTCGAGCGAGGCGGAACCTGCTCGAGGGAGGCATGTACCCTCGAGCGAGGCGGAGCTTGCTCGAGGGGACTTTTGAGTGGGCCGCTTTGGTGGGCCGCGGGGACCACCGCGGTGCGGGCCGTGCCCCGTTGGTGTGCTTAAGTGAGATGTGTTTAACTTTGGTTTTTTGCAGGTTTTAAGCGGGGTTTCCCCGGTTGTTTTAGGGGACCCTCAGGGCTGTCCCCGACAGTAGCCCCCGAGCATCTGCGGGTTTGCCGGCCAGGCTCCCGCAGATGCTGAAGCCTATTGATAGGACATTCTTCCCTCCTGGTTGCTAATGCTTTCCGTGGGGCCGCGTCAGCGGACCCACGGGTCTAGCCTCCGAAGCCCTGCAGGAGCGTGAGTGCTCCTGTAGGGGGTTTACCGTGGGGTTTGGTCAGAGGGCGTGGTACATATTCGAACCGGTGTCGGCGATGTTTCAGCCGGCTTCGGTGACGCACGCGCAACTGGCACTATCCGCGGCCGGTGCAACCCAGGAAGATTAGCCGTGCGTCGAGCCCCCGAGCCTGGGCCCGTTCAAGGCGATCGGGGCGAGCTCTACGACTTGTTTTTAACGCACCCTCGCCGTCCCTCCGCGTGGCGGAGGGTGAGGTTTCCGCAACCCCCATCGATCAGGTCGCGGATTGTGGATTCCTCATTGAGCTGTTAGTGGGTGATTCGAGTGGACGCCCATGCCCCGTTTGATAAGGGTAGGCTGCGCGGTCCGGAGACGCGTCCATTAAAGTGCTTGCGTGGGTTTGCAAGGTGGGGCTCGGTCCCATTCGCTAGGGACCGAGGGCGCGGAAGCTCTCCCTCGGTGGGATCCCCCCGGCTAGCAGCCCTCGCTGGCTCTCGAACACGACATGTGAGGCACCCTCGAGCCGGTGGGCTCGAGGAAAGGCTCGAGCGCGCGTGCCCTCGTTGTCCCTGACTCTGGTGATCTGGGGCGCCTGTTTGAACCTGTTGAAGGTCAGGCTCCAAACCCCTGATCAGTAGGGACGTGCGGGGTGGCGGCTTGCCGCCCCCGTCTTTCGCATCTGCAGGTTTCGAGGGCCCCTGGTTGCGTTAGCCCTCGAACCGCTGATCAGTAGGGTCGTGCGGGGTGGCGGCTGGCCGCCCCCGTCTTTCGCATCTGCAGGCTTCGAGGGTCCATGGCCGTGCCAGCCCCCGAGCCGCTAATCAGTAGCTTTTGTGAATCAAGGGTACCTGTAGCGCTCGTTTACTTTGAACGGGCTTCGAGGCCACTGGTCGATGTTTGCACCCGTCGAGGGTCGTGTTAATTTGAGCCAGGGGCTCGGGCCGCTTCGAGGCTCTAGCTTACTCAGTAAGGGACAGGGCCATTAAATGCTCGCAATTGCGACTGAAATCTCGCGTTGCGGGCGCGCCTTTTCAGGCACCCCGGCCGCGCACGTAGTGGGCGGAGTGGGCAGGCGGATGTGACCGCTCGCCACGGCCCTCCGGTTACTACGCCGTGATGATGGCGTTCGTGCGGTTACGTAGCCGCGTGGTCGTGGTGGGGCCCGTTTGTCAGCGAGAGAAGATTCCACCTGCAGTTAATGCGCCGCGGGCGCACGCTCCGGAGAATACACCTGCAGTCTATAAATCTGGTGGAAGGGGAAAGGGCGGTCTTCACCTTAGCATTCACCGTTCTTGCTCCTTGCGCCCCAGCCCACGATTCGTCCTCGCCACTGCGCCCTTGTTCTCAGAACTCTTCTTGCTCCCCATTCTTCGCTTCTTCGTCTGCTCGCATGGCTCCCCAGCAACCTCTCACCATCGTCGACCCATTGGCATGGGAGCGCTCGACGGTGACTTGGCCCTGAACCAGCTGGTAACCGCTGGCCAGCTGGCAGCGAACGAGGCTGGACGGCCAACCGAGTGGATCGTGCCGTCGGGAAGGGACCAAGCACCCAACCCTCCGAGCGGCTACGTGGTCAGCTTCGTCCGCTTCCACGAGCGAGGCTTCATGGCGCCGGCGAGCCGTTTTATGCAGGCTCTCTGCCACCACTACGGCGTGGAGCTCCACAACTTTGCGCCGAACGCAATCTCGCAGGCGGCCACGTTCGTTGGCGTCTGCGAGGGCTTCCTAGGGATCCCGGTGAACTGGGATCTCTGGATTCACCTCTTCCGCGCAGAGCTGTTCACGCTGCAGACGACGGAGCAGAGGACCCGCCGCGCGGTGCGCGCCGGCGGCATGTTGCTCGCCTTGCGGGGTCAGCGCAAGGACGACTACATCCCCTGCACGATGACGACCAACAACGCAGGCTGGGAGCCGGGCTGGTTCTACCTTCGCAACGACAAGCCCGGTCTCCCCCCTACACCGGTCTGGTGCTCCGTGAGAGGCCCGCCTTCTGGCACCACAGGGTGTCCCCGCCCCAGCACCAGGCGCGGTTGGAGTCACTTCTGGCTGCACTAAGGAATCTGGCGGGCCGCGGGCTGACTGCGGAAGTCATCCTCGCCCACCTCCACCACCGGCGGATCGTCCCTTTGATGGAGAGGCCGCTCCGCATTTTCGAGATGACCGAGGCGGCGGACCCCGTCGCGTTGGCGAGGTCGCGGACGCTGCAGAGCCCCCTCCTGCGGGATTACGCAGCTACCCGGGCGCGGAGCGCCATCGACCCCAAGTCCGCGCGCAACGACGGGTCCCTGTGGGATCTTGAGATGCTGCCCACCGGCCGGCTGGTGAGCGGAGTTCTTGATTTCGTTTTCGATTTTGCCAGTTCCCCGAGTTGTTGACGCATTTTAACGTTTCGCCCGCAGTTGGTGAGCGTAAACGCCGCGAAGTCCGAGCCGCCCAACCCCCGCTCTCGCGCGCTCGGGCGCGCAGCGTAGCAGAGAGAGCGGGAGCGGGCGGCGCGCAAGAAGGAGCGCGCGATGCGACATCGGAAGCGTCGCGAGCGGAGCGGAGGGAGTACCCGCCGCACGAGCGGCGGGGGGCTCTCCTCACCGGGGACCGAGGAGTACTCGTCATCGGACGAGGATGAGGAAGAGGAGGAAGAGGTTGGGGGGCAGGCCCTCCCCGATAGGTGGGAGCCTGCACCCCCATCACCGGAGCCGGCTCCGGTGGTGGGAGCAGCATCGCCTGGGGCGGGCGCGGGGGCGCCCGTCCCCATGCAATCATCGACGGAGGCGGCGCGGGCCGCGGAGGCACCGGCGCACGCCTCGGAGGCGTCCGCGCGTGCGGCGGAGGCTCCCGCGCGCGCGGTGGAGGCGGCCGAGAGGTGCGGCGGCGGTCGCTCCGGCCGCACCCGCAACGTCGGCGGGGACGTCGAGGAAGAGGAAGCGCGCCTTCTCTTCCTCGAGGTAAGGGATTGCCTTTCGAGGGGTCGCGTGCCCATCAGGCGGGAATCTGTCCGTTTGTTTGCGTCTCCGCAGGGTGCTGCCAACCGTGCCTCCCCTCGCGTCGGCCAAGGTGCTGAGGGCGGATGCGTCCGTCCCTACCCAACGGCGTTCGTCAAGGGCGCCGCGGGTGGGGGCGAGCGAGGCGGCGACGGCGAGCGCGAGTTCGCGAGGGCGCGGCCCGAAGCCTCGAGGCCACGGTGGCGGCCTCGCCCGCCGAGCCGCGGCCGGCGCTTCGAGGAGCGGCGGGCACCGGTCGCGAGAGGAGGCGCGGCGGACGGCGGCCGAGGCGGAGGCAAGGACGGAGGCGACGGCGCGGCCGGTGGCGCCGGTTGCGGCGGCATTGCCGGCGGCGTACGCCATGGAGGGCCACCCGGCGCCCACGGTCGTAGGGGCGCGGCCGGAGGCAACGACCGTGGCGGCTCGCGGCGGGAGATCGGCCGCCGTGGAGGCGCGGTCGGAGGCGGCGGTGGAGACGCGGCGGAGGCCCGCACTCGCCGGCAGCTCCCGGGCGGCGGTGGTGGAGATCCCGGACGACGACTCCCCGCCGCCCGGGTGGGACCAGTGGGTGAATTTCCCCATGTCGTCCCCCGGGTCCCAGGAGGGGGCACTTGTGAGGCGGTGGGACGGCCACATGGTGGCGGGAGGCCAAGGGCACGGTGCCGAGGCTTCTTCTTCCCGCGCCGGCCGCTCTGCTCCGGGAGAGGGGCGCGTCGACGAGCCGCCCGCCTTCGCCGACGCTCAAGAGGAGCAGCAGCTGTGGGCGGAGCTCCGTGACCACGGCGCCGCGCTCAACCGGGCATTGAACGAGGCACTGCGGATCCACGGCGGCCCGGCGTGGCGCATCTTCCAGGTGAGGCACCGTTGCCCCTTTTCTTCGACTCCTCCGTCTTCGTGTTTGTTTCTCGCAGCATGACGTTTACTGGTTCTGACCTGTTAGCGGCAGGAGCTCGAGCATCGCGCCCGTGATAAGTATGGCGCGTTCGACCAGATGAGTGCTGATCTTCGCCATCTCCGGGAGCGGTGTGATACCTTTGACGCGCTCGCCGGCGCCTTGGGGACCCCGGACAGCTGGCTGTCGTACCGGGCTGAGGCCCTAAGCGACCAGCTCCAGGAGTGCGAAAGGCAGGACGCGGCGCGCCGCTCCACCCTCGAGCGGATTTGCATAACCTTCATCGATCGGGATGAGGCGCTACAGCAGGCGCGGTCGGATCTGGAGAGGATGCGCACGTTGGCATCCAATTGGGGGGCGGAGGTGAGCACCGTCCGGGCCGACAATCAGGAGGTCCGCGCGTGGCTCCGGGAGGCGCAGGCCGAGGAGAGGGCGCGCGCGGCTGAGCAGAAGGCCAAGGAGGCCGACGAGCTGAAGGCCACCCTTGACGCCAAGGTCGCTGCGCTCGCCACCGCGGAGGACCAGCTCCTGCAAGAGCGTACCGCCCGCCAGGGGGCTGAGGGGCAGCTCCAGCAGGAGCGGGCCGCTCTTGCCGATGCCCGGTCGGTGCTCGAGCGGGAGCGTACCGCTCGCGAGGCGGCGCAGAAGTCGCTGGAGGAGCGGAACGCTGAGTTCTCGAAGCTCGAGGGCGAACTGGTGGCTCTCAGCATCATGAGTGCGGACCAGGAGCAGTCCCTCAAGGAGCAGAGCGCCACCGTCGTCAGCCTGCAGCAGGCGGTCGAGGCCGAGCGCCGTGCCCTCGAGGTGGAGAGGAAGCTGGTTGAAGGTAGGTTGTTGTTCCGTCTCTTGTTTCACTGATCTTCCCTTTGAGGGTTCGTTCCCCCTTCTGATTTCTTTCTTGCTGGTAACGCTCAGGCCTGCGCACCGCGCTGGGGCACGCGACCAACCGGGCCGAGGCGCTGCAGGCCTCCTATAACTCCTCCGAGCGGGAGCTGCTGGAGCTGCGTTCCGCGGCCCTCGAGACCGCCGGGCCGTGGAGGAGGGCGAGGCGCAGGCTGGAAGCTCGCTGCCTAGCCGCCTGTGCGCCCTTGGCGGGCACGTCTCCGGGCGCATGCGCCGGGCTCTGCACCTTGGCGTCCAAGAGGCTCTCGGAGTGGTGCGGTCTCACTACGAGATCAACTTTGAAGCCGTGGCAGAGGGCTACATCGTCCCAGAGGGCGTCAAGGACAAGGTGGCGATGGAACGCGTGGACGCGTTGGCTGCTGACGCCGCTGAGGCGCTCGCCGAAGCCTTTGAGGAGTTCCTATTCCCGGACGCCGCCGATGCCGATGCTCCTCAGGCCTGAAGATTGCTGGGCGCCAGGCCCTTTTTTGTATGTGTGTTAGTATGTGGGCCGCGTGGCCATGTAAATGAACAATCGTTTTGTTTCAAACATTTGATGGAGCAAATGATGTTTGTTATTTTTTATGGCGTTGTTTTGTTTCTTCCCTTGCCTGAGTAAATTTGAGTTAGGGGAGTTCGATTTTCGCAAACAGCCTGCTGGGCCAGGGGCAAGAGAGAGGGGCCGTATCCTCGTGGAGGCGTAGGCTATCTCTGGCTTGCGCGCCCTTTCCGCTAGGTCGTCCTCGCCCTGTTTGAATTTTGCTCGAGGCTCAGGTCGAATCATACTTAGCGCACGTGGGTTTTTTGCGAAAAAATGGGACCATTTTTTTGGGGGGGGATGCCCCCCGTAGTAGCCCTCGAGGGTGACTTGGTTTTCTGGGGAAAGCCGAGTTGCCCTTTTTATTGAATTGCTATTATTTACACGATCGCTACCAACTGGAGTGTTGGGCAGGTATTTTACAACAAAAGACTTGGAAGTCCTAGCTAGGGGTAGAAGCAACATAGTTGTTGGATGTTCCAAGCGTTGGTGAGTTCTTCGCCGTCCTCATTGGCTAGCTTGTATGTGCCGGGCTTGAGCACCTTCACCACGACGTAGGGTCCCTCCCACGGAGGTGATAGCTTGTGGAATCGTCGGTTGTCTTGGCGTAGCCTTAGGACCAAATCCCCCTCGCTGAAGTCCCGCCGGCGTATCTTTCGAGCCTGGTAGCGCCTTAGGGACTGCTGGTATCTTGCGGAATGCATTAGGGCCACGAGGCGCGCTTCATCCAGCTGGTCCAGTGAGTCCTCGCGGGCCCGCTGGTTGGCATCCTCGTCATAGCCTCGCACCCTGGGTGACCCATATTCTAAGTCCGTGGGGAGGACGGCCTCCGCGCCATGGACTAGAAAGAACAGGGTGAACCCAGTGGCTCTGCTTGGGGTGGTCCTTAGGCTCCACACGACCGCAGGTAGTTTCTGGAGCCATTTCCGACCAGACTTATTCAGCTGGTCGAAAATTTTGGGCTTGAGGCCTTGTAGGATCATGCCATTGGCACGTTTTACTTGGCCGTTGGTCTGTGGGTGTGCCACAGCTGCCCAATCCACACAGATGTGGAATTTCCTGCCCGTGAACTGGGACCCGTTGTCGGTGATGATGGAGTTCGGCACTCCAAAACGATGGACGATGTCGGTGAAGAATGTCACCGCTTGCTCCGCCCTGAGGTTCGTGATGGGGCGTACCTCCACCCATTTGGAGAATTTTCGATGGCAACCAACAGGTGGGTGAAGCCCCCGGGCGCCTTTCGTAAGGGCCCGACGATGTCCAGCCCCCATACGGCGAAAGTCCATGTAACGGGGATGGTTTGCAGGGCGTGCGCAGGGAGGTTGGATTTTCGGGTGTAGAATTGGCACCCTTCGCAGGTGCACACGATCTCGCTGGCATCTGCGACCGCGGTGGGCCAGTAAAAGCCTTGGCGGAACGCGTTGCCTACGAGGGTGTGAGGTGCGGCGTGGTGGCCGCAAATCCCCGCGTGTATGTCCTGGATGAGCTCGCGCCCCTCGGGGATGGGCACGCATCGCTGCAGGATGCCGGAAGCGGCGCGCTTGTACAGTTCACCGTCGACGAGGGCGAAGGACTTGGCCATCCTGGCGATGCGCCTGGCCTCGGACCGGTCCGAGGGGAGTTCCCCTCGGTCCATCCAGGCGATGTATTTGTCGCGCCAGTCCGCCCTGATGGGGGCTGGCTCGATGTCCATTACTTCGGCCTCGCTGGCGCCGTACCCCTCGAGGAGGGAGAGCACGTACGCCTCGTTCGAGGGGTCCTCGTCCATGGGCTCCGCGCCTGTTGGACTCGAGGGAGCCCCCGAGGGTTCCGTGTGATTCGAGGTGTGTGGCTCGAGGATAACGGATGGTTGGGCGACATCTCGGGCGAAGACGTTCGGGGGGATAGTGATCCGCCCTGACACGATCTTCACGAGCTCTTCCGCCTCCTCGTTGTACCGGCGGGGCACGTGGTTCAGCTCGATGTCGTAGAACTTGTCTTCAAGGGCTCGCACGGGTTTGCAGTATGCTTCCATCTTGTCATCGTGGCAGCTCGCGTTTTTCATGACTTGGTCAATCACGAGCTACGAATCCCCCCGGACGTCGAGGCGCTTGACGCCTATCTCAATGGTGATTTTTGAGGCCGCAGAGCAGGGCCTCGTATTCAGCCATGTTATTTGACGCGGGGAAATGGAGGCGCACCGCGTACCGCATGTGTTCCCCGAGGGGTGAGACGAAGAGCAGACCCGCGCCCGCCCCTGTCTTCATCACTGAGCCGTCGAAATACAGAGTCCAGCACTCTACCTGGATCTGCGGCGGCAGCAGCTGCGTGTCCGTCCACTCGGCGACGAAATCTGCCAAGATCTGGGACTTGATGGCCTTGCGCGGGGCGTAGGCGAGCGTTTCGCCCATTAGCTCCACCGACCACTTGGCGATCTTGCCCGCTGCGTCCGGATTGCGGATGATTTCTCCTAATGGAAAGGAGGAAACCACTGTGACAGGGTGGGCCTCGAAGTAGTGGCTAAGCTTGCGCCGTGCGAGGACCACCGCGTAGAGCAGCTTCTGGACTTGAGGGTAGCGCGCCTTGGTGTCGGACAAGACCTCGCTGATGTAGTACACCGGCCGCTGAACCGGCAAGGTGTGCCCCTCTTCCGTGCGCTCTACCACGATCACGGCGCTGACCACCTGGGTGGTCACGGCCACGTAGAGTTGCAGAGGTTCGCCGTCTTGCGGTGGTGTGAGGATCGGGGCGTGAGTCAAGGACGCCTTCAGCTTGTCAAGCGCCTCTTGGGCCTCGGCGGTCCAGGAGAAGCGCTCATGCTTCTTGAGGAGGCGGTAGAGGGTTAAACCTTTCTCGCTGAGCCGCGAGATGAAGCGGCTCAAGGCGGCAAGGCACCCCAGCACCTTTTGTACCCCTTTGAGGTCTTGAATCGGACCCATACGCTCGAGGGCTGTCACCTTCTCGGGGTTGGCCTCGATGCCTCGCTGGGAGACTATGTATCCCAGAAGCATGCCCCGCGGCACGCCAAAGACGCATTTTTCGGGGTTCAGTTTTACCCCGTTAGCCCGTAGGCAGCCGAACGCGATGCTGAGGTCGCCAACCAGGTCGTCCGCCTTCCTGGTTTTCACGACTATGTCGTCTAAGTACGCCTTGACAGTCCGGCCGATATGGTCCCCGAAAACGTGCTGCATGCACCGTTGGTACGTTGCACCCCGTTCCGGAGGCCGAACGGCACCGTGACGTAGCAAAACATCCCGAACGGCGTGATGAATGAAGTCGCGAGCTGGTCAGACTCCTTCATTTTGATTTGATGGTACCCAGAATAGGCATCAAGGAAACAAAGTAGTTCACACCCGGCGGTCGAATCAACAATTTGATCAATACGTGGCAAAGGAAAAGGAACTTTAGGACATGCTTTATTAATACTGGTGTAGTCTATACACATCTGCCACTTCCCGTTCTTTTTCTTCACTAGTACAGGATTGGCTAGCCACGTAGGGTGGAAAACTTCCTTGATGAACCCAGCCTCGAGGAGCTTCCGCAGCTCCGCTCCGATCGCCCGCCGCAGCTCCTCGTCGAAGCGGCGGAGCCGTTGCTGCACGGCGCGGGAGTGAGGCAGGATATCAAGGGAGTGCTCGGCGACCTCCCTCGGGATGCCTGGCATGTCCGAGGGACTCCACGCGAAGATGTCAGCGTTGGCGCGGAGGAAGTCGACGAGCACCACTTCCTATTTTGGGTCGAGGGTAGAACTGACCCTCAACGACTTGCCCTCGGGGGCAGCAGGGTCGAGGGGCACTTCCTTGGTCTGCTCCGCGGCCTCGAAGTTGCCGGCGTGGTTGGTGGTGAAGTCGAGGTCCTCGTTGACCATTTTCTCCAAGTTGGTCACCAGCGCTTCATCCAGCGCCAGTGCTTCCGCGTGCTCCACGCATTCAACGTCGCAGTCGAAAGCGTGCTCGGTGGACGAGCCCACGGTGATGACGCTGTTCGGTCCCGGCATCTTCATCTTGAGGTAGGTGTAGTTAGGGACAGCCATAAACTTGGCGTAGCAGGGCCGCCCAAGTAAGGCGTGATATGCGCCCCGGAACCCTACCACCTCGAAGGTGAGCATCTCCTTGCGGGAATTGCTCGGAGTGCCAAACCAAACGGGCAGATCGATCTGTCCAAGGGGCTGGACGCGCTTGCTTGGCGTGACGCCATGGAACGGCGTCGTGCTGGGCCGCAGCTGGTCCAACCCGATCCCCAGCAGGCGCAGCGTGTGCGTGTAGAGGATATTGAGGCTACTGCCTCCGTCCATCAGGACCTTTGAGAACCGCGCGTTCCCAATGACCGGGTCGACCACCAGAGGGTACTGGCCCGGGTTAGGGATGCGGTTCGGATGATCCTCGCGGCTGAAGGTGATGGCATCCTCCGACCAGTCAAGGAAGGAGGGAGGCGCCTTCTCCGCGGCGAGAACCTCGTGCCGCTCCCGCTTGCGTTGGCGGCTCGACATGTCGACGGTTGGCCCCCTGAAGATGAGGAACACATTCTCCACGGCGGGGAAGCCGCCGGCGTCGCCATCACCCCCGTCCTTCTTGGCTTCAGCGTCCTTCGCGGCGGCGCGGCCGTAGAACCGCTTGAGCAAGTCGCATTGCTCGAGGGTGTGGTTCACCGGTGTCTTGTGGTAGGGACATGGCTTCTTCAGCATGTCGTCGAACACCCCCGGACCTCGAGGGGCCGGTCAAGGGCCCCGTCGAGCCGGGTCAACAGCAAGGGCCTCGGCGTCGTTGCCGTCACGTCCCTACTCGCGCGCCTCTCGGTGCGGCTTCTTCCCTTTCTGGCCCCGCTTGTCCTTCTGGTGGAGCTCCTTCGATTTGCTGCCCTCCGCGGGCACGTCGTCCGTGCGCTTGCCCTTTTTGCCGTCGATGATCGCCCCCACGGCCTCTTCGCCTGAGGCAAAACTGGTGGCGATATTGAACAGCTCGTTCGAGTTGACCGGCGGGCTGCGCCCCAGCTCGCGCACGAGGTCCCGGCACGTGGTGCCCTCGAGGAAGGCGTGCACAATCTCGGATTGCGCCACGCTTGGGAGCTCCGTGCAGCGCTTGGAGAAGCGTCGTATGAAGTCCCGGAGCGACTCGTCAGGCTTCTGGGTGCAGGAGCGCAAGTCCCAGGAATTCCCAGGGCGCACGTACGTGCCCTGGAAGTTGCCGACGAACGTGCGGACCAAGTCATCCCAGTTGTGGATCCGGCCGGCGGCGGTGCTCGAGCCATGTCCGGGCTGAGTCGGCGAGGTGCAGGGGGAGGTTGCGGATGATGACCTCATCACTGGTGGCCCCGCCCAGCTGGCATGCTAGGCGGTAGTCGTTGAGCCACACGCGGGGATCCGTCTCCCCGTTGTACTTGACGATGGTCGTAGGCTGGTGGAAGCGCTGGGGGAAGGCTGCTGCGCGGATCTCCCGGCTGAACACGCGGGTCCCCGGGGGTTCCGGCGTTGGCGAGCGGTCTTCATCGCTGTCGTAGCGTCCACCCCGTCGGGGGTGGTAGCCCGCGGCCACTCGCGCCTCTGCTTTGCTCGTCCCCGAGCGTTGATGACATTGCGGGCGTCGCCATCTCGTGCTTGCCCGCGTGTGTCGAGGAGCCGCTCCTTGGGCCGGCGTGCGCCCCGGGTTGGCGGGGCGCTCCGTCGCTCCACCCGCGTGCACCGAGGGGTTCGGCCCCCTGCGCGCCCCCATCGCCCCGCGCGTCCCCCTGCTGGTGGATGCGGGACGCCGAGCTCTCGGCCTGCTGGACGGCCGCTTACTCAATGAGCGCCTGCGCCTCGCGGTGCAGGTTACGCGCCTCAGGAGTTGAAGGGGCGGGCATGGCCCGCAACAGCGTCGCAGCGGCGATGAGCTTTTGGCTCGCTCGCGGAGGTGTATCCGGGTTGTCGACGTTGAAATCGGCATTGATGCGATCGCGGGCCTATATGCCCAGCTCACGCGCGCGCTCGCCGCGCGCGGAGGCTTCCCCTGCCATAGAGGCGCGGAGCAACCGCACCGTCCGATACTCTTCTGCCAGCTTGGCCTCGAGCTCGCGGGCTTGGGCCAGATGCGCGTTGATGTCGGCCCCAGTTGGGGGTGAAGGAGCAGGGGCGCTTGGTCCCGCTGCCAGGCGCGAAGCGGTCCCTAGAGCGGGCGGAACTTCTCCATCGCCGGCGCCCGTTGCGCCGGTGGCATTCGCTGGGTTGTTGGCGATGACGACGCAGCATTCCCGCGCGGGGTCGTAGCTTCCGGTCTTTGAGTCGTCGGAGCAGGGCCGAACCGATGGTACGTGGCGTCGAGAAATCGCCCGAACATTGCGGGTCCGGCACGCGGAGGAAGTCCCCACTCCGCGTGCCGTGCGGGTTGGCGGGTGGCAACGCGTCGAGAGAGCCTAGGGACGACTCGTCGCCGGCGGAGGCGCTAGGGTCCCCGGCGACGTAAACGTGGCGGGCGAGGGGGAACCCGGCGCATCGCGGCGGCGGCGTTGGCGTTGGCGGTGTGGCCGCCGGTGGCGCGCGCGGACCGATGGGGAAGCGCGGCACGGAGACCGCGCGCTCCCCCACCGGGGCGGCCGTCGTCGTGGCGACGGGCGTGCCGTGTTGCGAGGCGACGCGCTCGGCGTGCCGCCGCTCGGCCGTGCACGGCGCGGCGTTGGCGGAGCGGCGGCGGCGCCGTGACGTTGACGGGCCCGCGGCGTCCGCGTTGGCGGGCGTTGGCGTCGTGGCGACCCGTGCAGCGGTGGCCGGGATGGACCCAGCTTGGCGCCGCGCACGAAGTTCCTCACGGTTGGTGAGGCGCATTAGGTAGCCGTTCCCCGTAGCCTGGAAATTCAGGCCCCCGAACCGGATTTCGAACCCGGCGGGGAGGGGGTCCGAGCTGCCCATAGAGTAACGCGTGCCGCGGTACTCGGTGCGAATCACCATGGAGGGAGTTGACAGTGGATTGACCTTCGGCGCTCGTGTGCCCCACGGTGGGCGCCAACTGTCGGTGCGGAATGTGGTCCCGACACTAACCAGTAGTAAGCGCCAAGGTCTATCCCTCAATGGTCGATGCTAAGCAACTAAAGACACAAGATTTATCCTGGTTCCGGCCGGTGGCCGTACGTCCAGCAGTGGCGTGCTCGTGGCACTATATTGCTCAGCACCGGGGTGCCTGTAGTGGGGCGGCTACAAGCAGGACGGGAGAGGAGGCGTGGCCTCCAAGTCCCTGGTGGGATGATCGGAATGAGTTCAAATGTTGTGGGAGAATTGGAGAATGTGTGTGTGTTGTGTTGTGTCTTTTTTTGTCTCCCCTGCGGCGGGGGAGTTCACCTTCCTTTTATAGGCCAAGGAGAGGGCGAATTACAAACATGCCGCACTGTTCAGCTACATGGGGAAGCATGGTGTGCAACGCTGCAGAGTAGGCGGCCGCCTTGACGGTCCTTGCCACGATCTGGTCATCATGGTGTATCTTGTACCCGAACAATGGCGGCTTTGAGGGTAGGGGCGCGATGGTTGACCGTGGCGCCCCCAGACAGGCTTGAGGGGGTTGTTGACGTCGATTCATACGAGGTACAGTGGCAGGCGTGGCGGTGTCCCGTTCTCGCATGCCTCACGGCGCAGGAGTGGTTGTAACAGTGCCAGGCGTGGTGCTGCGAGCACGGGGGCGGTCGCACAGGACCAACAGTGGCGGGGATGGCGTCCCGCCGGCCTAGCGTCACGACCTGGCCCTGCAAGGTCAAGAGAAAGCGGTTCGAGGGTGTGGCCGGCCCCCCATTCGAGGGCTCAGCACGTTAGCCGTACAGGAGTAGGCGGCGCAGTGTCACGGGGCTGACACCGGCCACGTCACACAGTCCCCCACAGTGGCAGGGATGGGTTTCCCCTAGGGAGTTGGTGCGACAGGGCTGGGGCGTGATTCCCAGGCGCATGATGGCGCCGCCCCGCTGTGCCAGAGCATTAAATGCCCGTACCCGCGTGCGGGAACGGGCGTGCGCGTGAGGGAGCCTCGAGCGAGGCGGAGCCCGCTCGAGGGGGCTGTGAACCCTCGAGCGAGGCGGAACCCGCTCGAGGGAGGCGTGTACCCTCGAGCGAGGCGGAGCTTGCTCGAGGGGACTTTTGAGTGGGCCGCTTTGGTGGGCCACGGGGACCACCGCGGTGCGGGCCGTGCCCCGTTGGTGTGCTTAAGTGAGATGTGTTTAACTTTGGTTTTTTGCAGGTTTTAAGCAGGGTTTCCCCGGTTGTTTTAGGGGACCCTCAGGGCTGTCCCCGGCACCGGTCAGACCGGTTTTGGAACCGGTCAGACCGGTTTGGGGTCTGCAGAGTGGCAAGTTTGGTTTTCATGCTCGTGAGGAGTCTCGGTTTGTCTCAGGTGGTCGTGGTTCTGGTGGTTGGTCTGGAGAGTCAGCAGGTGGTCAGTTTTCTAGGCGTTCTCCCTCTCGTGTTCAATACGGGAATGGGAGGAGTCGTAGCTTTGAGATGGAGAGGAGGGACGATCCACGGTTCTCCTTTTGTGGTTTTGGTCCTCCTCCAGGAAGAGAAGGGTGGTTTCCTCGGAGTGGTTACCAAGGTGGTGTTCGTGGTGGTAGTTTTGGTAGGAAAAATGGTTTGGTGTGTGCTAATCCCACTTTCAAGCAAATGGCTCGGCACTGGTTTTACTCTTTTGGTACTAACCCCAGTGCTGAGTCGTTTGTTCGCTCACGTGCTCGTTTTTGAATTTTAGGTGGGAGACTTGAAGAACATTTGGTTGATTGACTCTGGTTGCTCGAGGCATATGACCAGAGACAAGGGGTGGTTCTCAAGTCTCGTCCCGGTGGTGACAAAGAGGTACATCACTTTTGGGGACAATGGGCGTGGGTGTGTGCTTTCAGAAGGTGAGATTAAGGTGAGTGACAAGATCACTCTGAGGCGTGTTGCTCTTGTTCAATTGCTGGGGTACAATCTGCTTTCTGTGTTCCAGTTGTTGGATGAAGGTTTTGAGGTGTTGTTTCAGCCTGGTGGTTCTCAGATTTTGGACTCTCGAGGGGACCTTGTCTGTATGGTCGTTCTCGAGGGTCAAGTGTTTCGTGCTGATTTTTCTCAGTCTTCGGGTGTGGAGCGTTGTTTCTTGGCTGGTTCTTTGAGTGAGTTGTGGAAGTGGCATAGGAAGTTGGGTCACTTGAGCTTTGACCTTTTGTCTCACTTGAATAAACTCAATTTGGTCCGAGGATTGCCATGGTTGAGGCTTGAGAAAGAGTTGGTTTGTGCGCCGTGTAGGCATGCCAAGATGGTAGCCTCTTCTCACCCGCATCTCACCGATGTGACGACTGAGCGTCCATGCGAGCTGCTCTATATGGACCTTGTTGGCCCAACTCGTGTGCGATCTACGGGTGGGAAGTGGTATGTCCTTGTTGTGGTGGATGACTACTCTCGGTATGCGTGGGTGTTCTTTCTCGAGGATAAGGGGGAGACATTTGGTTTTCTTCGAGATCTAGTCTTGAGGTTGAGGAACGAGAGGCACGGAGATGCCATACGAGCAATCCGCAGTGAAAATGGCTCGGAATTCAGAAACTCTTGTTTTGAAACCTTTTGCCATGACTTGGGTCTTGAGAACCAGTTTTCGAGTCCGTATAAGCCTCCCCAGAATGGTGTTGTGGAAAGGAAGAACAGGACCTTGTGCGAGATGGCTCGAACGATGCATGATGAGCATAGGACTCCGAGAAGGTATTGGGCTGAGGCGGTGAATACCGCATGCTATGTGTCAAACAGGATCTACCTCAGAGTGCACAAGAAGAAAACATGCTACGAGTTGATGCACGGCCGCACACCCAAGGTGAGTCACTTCCATGTCTTTGGTTGCAAATGCTTTATTCTGAAGAAAGGGAAGAAGTTGGACAAGTTTGAGTCTAGGTCTGTCGATGGTATTTTCTTTGGTTATGCATCTCATTCTAGAGCATATCGTGTGCTCAATCTTGAAACTAACCAAATCGTGGAGACTTGCGAGGTAACCTTCGACGAGACACGGCCACGTAGTCAGCTTGTCTTTGAGTGTGCAGGTGATGACGAGCTTGGCGAGGAGATCTTTTTGGAGGAGGAGCATGAACATGGAGACGATGAAGATGGCGGTGTGGTGCCCCCGGCTGAACATGTACCCACTACTTCGACTACGGTGGTGGACGGACCCTCTCCTACATCTACGACGACAAATCAAGAACGGGGAGAAGCTGTTGTTGAGGGGGAGGTAGCATCGAGGCGAGAACCTCCCCGGCGAGTACAAGTGGATCACCCAGCTTCGAGGATCATCGGCGACATGAATGAATGCACTACACGGTCGAGGGTTCGGAACAATTCTCATTTCGCTCATGCTGCATTTGTTGCTACTTTTGAGCCCAAAGACATTGGACACGCACTATCTAATCACAATTGGGTTAATTCGATGCATGAGGAGTTGGAGAACTTTGAGAGGAATCAGGTTTGGGAGTTAGTTGACCCTCCCCCAGGGTGTAAGCCGATTGGTACAAAGTTGGTGTGGAAGAACAAAGAGGGAGAGAAAGGTGAAGTGGTGAGAAACAAGTCAAGGCTTGTTGCTCAGGGGTTCAGTCAGAAGGAGGGGATCGACTACGAGGAGACCTTTGCTCCCGTAGCCCGTTTGGAGGCAATAAGGATCCTTCTAGCCTTTTCCATGGCTAAAGGTTTCAAACTGCATCAAATGGATGTGAAGAGTGCTTTCCTGAATGGTTTGTTGGAGGAGCAAGTGTATGTGAGGCAACCTCCGGGGTTTGAGAGTGAGAAGTACCCCCGCCGGGTGTACAAGTTGAGGAAGGCGCTGTATGGGCTGAAGCAGGCGCCTAGAGCTTGGTATGGCAGGTTGAGGGGGTTCTTGTTTGAGAGAGGTTTTGAGATGGGGAAGGTCGATCAGACCTTGTTTCTGCGACCGGGCGGGCGGAGATATCCTGATTGTGCAGGTGTACGTGGATGATATTGTCTTTGGTGGTTCGTCTAACTCTCGTGTTGCAAGGTTTGCAGAAGATATGAGCAGGGAATTTGAGATGAGCATGATGGGCGAGTTGCAGTTCTTCCTCGGGCTACAAATCAAACAATGAAAGGAAGGAACATTTGTGCACCAAGCGAAGTACACCAAGGACATTGTGCGAAAGTTCAAGATGGAGGATTCCAAGGCTATGACGACGCCGATGAGTACGACTACAGCTCTTGATGCGGACGAGGAAGGTGAACACGTGGACCAGAAGGAGTACCGAAGCATGTGAGGACCAGGAGCATACCGGTGGTCGATGGATGATCGCTCCTTAGTGATGAGTGATTGACAACGGGTGTTGGACTGACTCTTGGCTCAGTGCGCAGGTGTAGGCTGCGGCCTAGTTCGTGTTGTTGCAGGTGAAGAACGGGCGCGAAAGGTCTTCAGCCTTGAGGGGCCTCCGGGAGATGGAGAGACAAGTAGGCTCAGTTCGAGGGACTCGGTGGACGGCGGGAGTAGGTGCGGGCCACATGGTGGCGAGATGAGCAAGACGAAGTCATGGACGATCGAGCCGGTGCACGGTGGCGGTCGAGTCAAGAGGCTTGGCGGGAGGCCGGGCCGAGCACGCGGGGTTTGGTGGTTTGCCCACAAAACCATCGAAGGACGGTTTCTTGGTTTGGGCCTCAAAACCAAGTCCGAAGGCCCAACACGACAGAGACGGGATCCAGGTGTGTCGGGAAGCTTCGAAGCGAAGGACACGCGGGGGGATCGCATGGCTTGCGGGGGAACTTGGGGTTTGTTGCCCTTTCTAGTTGATTCTTGGGGGATTTTCTTTTATACCATATGTATCATACCATGTTTACTTTGATGTATATACATGCTTTGTTTGATGTATAAACCATGGTAGGATAGTCATCTTGTTATATATCATGTTGCATTTGTCTCATATTGCATTTTAGGATGATGAGCTTCTTTCATATGCCTTATTTGAGTTTCTTTGGCTACTTGTGAGATATTGGTCATGTCTGTGGAGAAATGGCTATGTGAGGCTATGCTCTTGGAATATTTGAGATATATGTGTTGTGAGATAGCCTTTTTGAATCAAATGCTAATCTTGACTAAATTTGATGAAATGTGCTTCACTCATGTGTAGTAGTGTATCCATGTCACGTTTTTGTCTAAATGTGCCTTTCATGCTTAGATTGTGCTTGGATGTTTCTTTCTTGCATTTGGGCCAAAGGCCGATATCATTGTGAATATTTAGCCTATATTGCATTCATGGAGGAGATTAAGGTTCTTTTTGCCGCAAAGGCACTTCATGTACCACGAAATGAATTAATCTTGAAAAGAAGTGTGTATGCTTGAGAAATGCTCCATCCATCATGTTTATGCTTAAAATGTCTTATCTTTCACACATGGGTGCAAAACATGTTGCATGATGTTCACCAGTGGAGAAGTCTCCCCGAAGTGGACACATGGCTCATGAGCTTTAACATGACATGCTTCGCTTTATGGGTGTTTGCAATGATCTTTTGTTGAGAATTTGATATCCTTGTATGATCTCTAAATGATATGCATGTTTCTGGCTAGAATATGACATGGATAGGCCTTTATATTTGCAGTGAGCCATCTTTTGATAAAACTGCTCAAATCTGAAAATTTGCTTTGTCACATGCCTATATTTCCATATATTACTTGTGGCAATGCTTTGACTATGTTATGATCCATATGTGTGCTCTTTGTCTCATTTCTAGCCTTTGACACTAGATTTGGCCTATTTGAGAAGCTCATGTAGATGTTTTTATGCTTTGTCTTACATTCCTGCATTTTCACCTTGATTCATACATTGTCAACAAGGGGGAGAAGAGGTGAAAGAGGTGAGCTTAATGCAAATTCAGAAAAATGCATCTAAAATTTGGAAGTTTGCATCCACATGTTCAGGGGGAGCTTGCATTTGTTCAGGGGGGAGCTTTCTTGCTGTTTTCAGTGTGGAGTTTGTGCTTTGCTCGGCTTGTGACCTTTCTTTGCCTTTCCTTGGTTTTGGTCATGAGTTGAGCTTCTTTGTTTTTCTTTCTTCTTACTTTCTTTCTCTGAATTTTGTTTCGCGTTGTGTGTTGTCAATGCACTCATCAAGGGGGAGATTGAGGACCAGGAGCATCCCGGTGGTCGATGGATGACTGCTCCTCAGTGATGAGTGATTGACAACAGGTGTTGGACTGACTCTTGGCTCAGTGCGCAGGTGTATGCTGAGGCCTAGTTCGTGTTGTTGCAGGTGAAGAACGGGCGCGAAAGGTCTTCAGCCTTCAGGGGCCTCCGGGAGATGGAGAGAAAAGTAGGCTCGGTTCGAGGGACCCGGTGGACGGCGGGACTAGGTGCGGGCCACATGGTGGCGAGATGAGCAAGACGAAGTCATGGACGATCAAGCCGGCGCGCGGTGACGGTCGAGTCAAGAGGCTTGGCGGGAGGCCGGGCCGAGCACGCGGGGTTTGGTGGTTTGCGCACAAAACCATCGGAGGACAGTTTCTTGGTTTGGGCCTCAAAACCAAGCCCGAAGGCCCAACATGATGGAGACGGGATCCGGGCGTGTCGGGAAGCTTCGAAGCAGAGGACACGAGGCAGGATGGCATGGCTTGCGTCCGGAGGACGCGGGGTGCGGTGAAGGCGTGGCCGTCCGATGGCAAGACCCACAAACATTACATAAATGCCCCTGCGTGGGTTGTATCGCCAGTAGTTGAGTTAGGGGTAGTCGAGTCATTTCCCACACCGGCGGGACCCGATATATAAGCCATGAGTGTGTGTGGATGGGGTGCTCTCCTCGGGACTTAGGGTTTCATTTCCCCCTTCCATTTCTCTTTTGCCTTTAGACATTTTCTCCTCCATTTCATGTCTAGGCTAGCATGAGAGCTCCATGAGAGATTTGTTGAGAGGGATGGATGTTAGGGCGGCATGCTAGACCTTGTGAATCTTTCCTGGTTTGTATAGAAGATTCGGCGTTGTGAATTTCGTGGTCTTTTTCGTGCTTGTTTTTGGTGCCCTTGTTCTTGGTGTGGTTCCGCGGATTTGAGTGGGTTTCTCCCCAGATTTCTTTGAGGGAAACATGGATGGATGTCTTGTGCATCTTTGGGATTGATCTTGTGCCCTCAAACGCTGGGAAACCACTTCGATTCAAGGATTATTGGTCGGAGCTCTAGTTTTTGGTGGTGTTCAAAGGATCCGCGATTCCCGGTGATTTGAGGAGTTAGGAGGCAAAATTTTTGGGGTATAGCATCCTTGTTTGACTCTTATCATGTCCCCAAACCCTTGTCTCAACAGCTTCTACAGTTTGGGAGATCCGGTGATGGATTGGAGGTGTTGACTTTCGGGGTCGAGCTATTTTTGGTTCTGTCCGCAAGGCGCGGACGGTCCGCGAGGGGCTGGCGGATGGTCCGCGAGGGGCTGGCGGACGGTCCGCGAGCGCACTGTTCGTCGCGTGTTCTTCATGTTCTCGCTCACCTTTGTTTTCGATCCGTTGTGTTTTCGAGTTTTGGTTGGGCGAGGTTTCGGACGGTCCGCGTGTGCGGGCGGACGGTCCGGGCGCACAGCGGACGGTCCGCGTGCTCCCCGCGGACAGTCCGTTTTTCGGGGTTTGCTACTGGAGGTTCTGTTGGCTTTAACGGACAGTCCGCGGCCTAGGCCGGACGTTCCGCCGTACCTATGCGGACAGTCCGCGGTACATTGGCGGACAGTCCACGTGGCTCGTGCGGACAATCCGCCCCTCCTGGCCGGACGGTCCGCCAGAGTCTGGCTGCTTTGCTCTTTGGTTCGATTCCTCCCTCCTTTCTTTCGTGCTTCAGCATGTGCTTCAAGCAATCGTTCCTAAGACTTGAGGTTGATCCATAACCTTGTTGTCTTGGCAGCTGGTGTGTGATTCGATCCATCGCTGTGACCGGGATTTGTCTAGGGTGTAGGCCGGGTTCTTTGAGAAGAATTTTTACCGGCTCCTATTCACTCCCCCCTCTCTAGTCGCCATCCGATCCTTCAGCATGATCAGGTCACTCCTCTACTTGACGGTGACGAGGCCGGACATCCAGTTCTCGGTATGTCTGTGTGCTCGTTTTCAAGCGTCTCCGAGGACTTTGCATCGGCAAGCGGTGAAGAGAATTTTCAGGTACTTGCGTCACACTCCCGGCTTCGGCTTTGGTACTCCGCGTCCTCTTCTTTGGCGCTTCATGGTTTTTCGGATGCGGATTTTGCTGGGTGTCGGTTGGATAGGAAGTCCACTTCTGGGACTTGCCAGTTTTTGGGATCTTCTTTAGTGTCTTGGTCTTCCCGCAAACAATCAAGTGTTGCTCAATCCACTACCGAGGCCGAGTACGTTGCTGCTGCTAGTTGTTGCTCTCAGCTCCTTTGGATCTCATATACCATGAGTGACTTTGGTGAGGAGTATACCCATGTCCCACTTCAATGTGATAGCACCAATGCCATAAGCGTTGCAAAGAACCCAGTGCTCCATTCCAAAACCAAGCACATAGAAGTGAGGTATCATTTTCTGAGAGACAACATAGAGAAAGGAAACATAGCTTTGATCCATGTACCCACACATGACCAACTAGCCGATATTTTCACCAAACCCCTAGATCAAGCAACTTTCACTCGTTTGCGGGAGGAACTTGGTGTGTGTTTGATTTCTAGAGTTGGGTGTGTGTGAGCTCCTTTGTAGCATATGTATAGTTTTCCTTTGTGCATTTCTTGCATTTGGCATGGCATATGTAACTTGATGTATAGGCATCCTTGTATCTTAGAATCCATGCATTTTGTATCATATGCATTTTGTAGGAAAAGCTTCTCTCATATACACTGATCACCATGATGTGCTATATATGATCTTGTGAGCTAGTTTGGTATGCTATGGCTAGTTTGGCTTAGCTCTTGATAATCTTGATTTATATCCATGGTTGATGGCTATGCTTTTGAAAAATGTCACATATATGCTCTCTCATGTGTAAATGCCTCTATATGATCTTGACATGTTTTAGTGGCTTGGTTATGCTTAATTTGTGGTTGGATAGCTAGTTTATTGGTCATATGGGGCCAAAGGCTGATTTGCCATCATGAATGTTTAGCCCTTTTGCTTTATCTTATGGAGGGGCATAAGTTCCTTTTTGTCGCAAAGACATTTCATGTACCAATTATGAATCTGAAAATAAAATGTAAAATGCTTGGAAACTGTGCTCCCATGTCATATGTCTTTGAATTTAATTTTTTTTTGGGTGCTAAACCGTTGCATGATGCCTACCAATGAGAAGTCTCATACATAGAAGTAGGCACATGGCTCGGTGGCTTTGACATGACATGAGGTACTTGTGGGTGTTTGTGATGGTCTTATGATTAGAATGGCTGTCCTAGCATGAAGTTTGTGTGGCTTTGCCATTTCGACATGTTTTGCTCATGTTTAGGTTTTTCCTCATGAGAGGGAAAATTTTCGCAAAATTGGTCAAATCCTTGTTAGCCTTGTCCAATGGTTGTGAAACTTGGTGATCATGTAGTTGAGATCATTACGAACCTATAGAGTATCTAACTTACTCTTTTGGACATGTGTAGCATCTTGTGATGAATTTTGTATACTTGAGAAGCTCTAGGTTGCATTTTTTTCAATTTTGAGCCTTGATTCATGCATTGGCAACAAGGGGGAGAAAGGAATGTGGAGAAAAGTTGCATTGCATCCCTGGAACCTATCCCAAGAGCCAAGGGGGAGCTTGTGCATTTCTTTTACATTTTTGGCTTTTGGGGGTGTGGTCTGCTGTGTGAAATCGGCCTGACCGGTCTTGGAAACCGGCCTGGCCGGTTTTGGTGGAACCGGCCTGACCGGTTATGGGAACCGGTCTGACCGGTTTGTGCCCAGGGTTGGCACTTGTCCAGGGGGAGCTTGCATATGTGCAAGGGGAGCTCTTGTTTGCTTTGGTGGTTTGTGCTCTTTGCTTGAGCATGGTTTTGTCTCGGATGTGTCGAGCCGTTGCCCTTGCCTAAGGGGTCTGAGACTTGTCTTCTTCAAGTGATCTTGTTCTTTGCCTTTCTCGGCTTTCGATCGCTTGTTGAAGTTTCCTTTTATTTGTTTCTTTTCTGTTTCATTTTCTCTTTGTCTACCAAATGTGTGTGTTGTGAATGCACTCATCAAGGGGGAGATTGAGGACCATGTGTGTTCGAGGACAGTTGGATGGTCGCTTCCTTGTGTGATGAGTGATTGACAATGTTGTGTGGACTGATTCTTGGCTAAGTAATGCAGGTGCAGGTTGCGGCTTGACTCGTGTTGGTGCAGGTGAAGAACAAGCGCGAAAGGTCATTGCCGGTGAGGCCTCCAGGTGTGGAGAAGACAAGTAGGCTTCGTTTGAGGGACCCGGTGGCCAGCGGGGTCAGGTGCGAGCCGCATGGTGGCAAGAACAGCAAGATGAAGTCGGTGGACGGTTTCTTGGTTGAGCCATAAAACCAAGGTCGAGCCAGGACTTCGTGGGAGCCAAGTCATGAGTGGTGATTGGCGGAGGCTACATCAAGTTCGCGGGGTTTGCGGTGGTTCACCAGAAAATCACCGGGTTACTCGGGCCGAGCCACAAAGCCGAGGCCGAAGGCCGGCGTGGCTGCCCGGCCAAGACCGGCCCCGACCGGTTTGGAGAACCGGTCGACCGATTCGGGTCGCAGGGCGCCGGAAGCTTCGAGGCGGAGGACACGCGTCGGGATCGCAAGGCTTGCGTCGAGGCTACGCGAAGTGCGGTCGCCGGGCATCCGTCTGATGGTGCTACGAAGACAAATTCCCAAAGTGCCCTTGGTGGGCGTGTATCTTAGTTTAGGCTTTAGGGGCATTTTAGTCTTTCGGCTTGCCTCCGCATAACCCAAGGGGTGAGAGGATGGCAGCCATCTCTTGGAACCCTAGTTCATTTGCTTTCCTATTTTCCCTTCCTATTTTCTTAGGATTTCCATAGGACAAGCTTGAGAGCTTCATGGTGAGATCTTGTTGAGAGGGTTGGATGATCGGGCGGCAAGCTATACCTTGTATGAACCTTTGTGGGATGTATAGATGATTCGGCATGGTTCCTCAAGGTTTGGATGTGTTGTTCCCGGTTGTTCTTGGTGGTTATTTTCGGAGCCCTCTCTTGGTGTTTTTCTCGGGGTGTTTTCAGGACCTTGCTCTTTGGGTTTTGATGGGGAAATTTGTGGGAACCCTTCGTGGTTCTTTGGGCTGTGATTCCCCTCCCAAATCTGTGAGTTAAGGGGCTCGATTTTGGTGGTTTCGGGGTTCTATGGTTGGAGGTGCTCTTGAGGGTTGACTTTCGATTCCTCTTGATTGAGTGGGTTTTGGGGACCGAGCTTCTAGCCAAGGGTAGCCCACGAGGTACCTCATCTATCCCCAAAGTCTCACTTTGATCCGTGGAACGAATCGGGGGTTTGATTGGAGGAAGTGTTGAGTTTTTACCGCGGGCTATGTTCTTCCCGACTGTCCAGGCAAAAACCGGCCTGACCGGTTTCCCAAACCGGTCTGATCGGTTTCGCCCTGTGGGCTGTCGAGAAGCGTTTTTGAGCAAGGAAGTCCCTGTTGTGCCATTGCTTCATTTGTTCAGATGTGGAAAGGCTCTTGAGGCGTTTTGGGTCTTTGGGGAGTTTCTGGACAAAATCGGTCTGACCGGTTTGCCAAACCCGTCTGACCGGTTTCCCCTGCCTGCGTGAGGCTAAGTCCAACAAAAGCGGTCTGACCAGTTTCAGAAACCGGCCTAACCGGTTTGGGATGCCAGCAGTCGTGTCGTGTGTGTTTCCGCTGCGTGTGTGTTGTGGCTGTTGGTTGGGTCTTGCTCCTAGGTTTAGTAGCACTTCAGTGGCTACGTGAACTTGGCAAGAGACGCTTGCGGAGGTGCACGAGTGAAATCGAGTTCATAGGCCGAATTCTTGAATAGAATTTTTATCGGCTCCCATTCACTCGCCCCCCTCTCTAGTTCACCGTTTCGGTCCTTCAACCCCGAGCCGCCGCGGCCGCTGTCGCCGGCCACCACCGAACCCCCACGCCGACGACTCCTCCGCCCGAACCCAGACCTTCAACCCACCCTAGGTGAGCTTGCACTTGACCCTGAGCTGTTCCCCGGCCGGGAGCGCTGCCGGATCCGCTGGATTTCCGGCGAGCCCGCCCTCCCGTGGGTCGAGGGACCCAATTGCACGAACTTGAATCTTTCCAGGGGCCTAGTCGCAAAGTTATATCTTCAATAGTGTATCCCTTTTGCTGGAATTTGTAAAATGCATAGAAAATCGTAGAATTTTCAGAAAAGTGCCAAACCAATTTTGTTGGATTTGCTGTGGAAAATACTACAACTTTTGTTATAGTCACATGGTCTAATTCTTGATGTTTTTAGCATGAAAAATAAAAATGTGTAAAACCTAGATCTGCAATATCTCAAAATCTATAAATCCTGTGTGTCCAAATTTTGGATATGTTGTGTACTAGATCATGACTAGCTCCTGTGCCAAACATTTCACAAAGTTATGTTGTAGATCTTTCTATATTAATTGTTTTCCTTTTCTGAACAATCTGCATAAATGATTTTTGTAGCTAAAAATAATTAGATTTTTGCAACCAACTTGTGCATGCTTTCTTGTGATGCCAAGACACACCTCTAGTTAATTAATCATAGTTTTTGGATGATTAGAAATATTTATTCTTAAATTGTGCATGTTTTCCTTTGTAAATTAATGAAGCAAGATCAATAGAGGTTCTAGGTGTGCTTGCTGGTTCTTTAGGATGGTTTAGGACCAGAGAGTATGTATCGGGGAGATTGGAGCATTTTGATGCTTAATTATTTTTGTATGCATTTAATTTGTTTGCTAACTAGTCTTTGTTATTTATCCAAAGTATTTTATTTTCTAGCTTCCAAGATTTGCATGTGAGTCCAGTGCTTGATATGTAGGTGGTGATCTTTGGAGAAACCTTCCTTTAGATTTTAGTAATTTATTATTTGGTAAAAGATTTAAAGGTCCTTATGGAGTAATGCTTTGATTAAATTAGGAAAATACCTTTTAATTTGTTTCCCTTTTTGTGAAGTGTTATCCAACTTAAACTAAGAAGTTAAGAATACACCCTTGCTGTTGAAGGGTTAAATTGTGAATAATTATCCTTGTACACACCCTTACTAGTGATAGATAAAAGTGTTAAACATTCACAAGAAATAACAGGTATAAAGGAAAACATTAATTCAAATGTGTTAGAAAAGAATGAAACACATATCAGTAATAGCCTTCATAAAAAGAAATTAATAGTTAACTATTTGTTAAGGTGAATATGACCTGCCAGAGCTGGACAAGAAATAAGCTGTCACATCACCTGAACCCTGCATTGCATTCCGTGTAGATCTTCCTGACGGTGACTACTCGCTCGTCCTAGAAGCCGAGGAAGGAGAAGCGGAAGCTGCTCTGCAGTACGTGGAAGTACTCGACGACACCGAGGGTGCTCAAGCTAGCCTTGCTGACGAAGGCAAGCCCCGGTGCATAAGACCCAGTTTTTCAAATTATTATACACTTATCTATGGATGTTTGTGCATTAAGTTCGGGGAATTGTATGGAACCCGATGCATGATCCCTAGGTACCTGTATCCTTACTAGTATGATAGGTCGATAGCTGCTAAGCAATAGGAACGTTACAAGTCGGGTGTTGACGTCACTCGCGAGAATAGGTTCCTAGTTAGGAATCACAAGATATCCTTAAATGGATCTCTCATGTGGTAAGAGCATGGGATGTGGGCTCCGGTCCAATGGCTATTGTGGGTTAAGTGTTTGAAAGTACTAAGCACTTGTCGGGAATGAGACCGGTAAGCCTAGTACCTCAATGAGACGGCTAGGGATTTAACTGTCACTACTCTTGGGATGCGTCTCACGGCTAGCTACCGGTGGTGTATGGTGAGTCCGGGTGCCTCGCGGGGTATACCAGATAGCCTGCACCAAAGACTGTGGCCTTTTATCCCGACCCGAGGATTTTTGGGAACCGTGTGGTGGTTGTCCTCGCGGGGGCATCCCACCGTGTGTTTAGGTCTACCTTGCAAGGTTTTGAATCAATCGATTGTCGGCCTCTCACCGTTATCTGAGACTACTTACTCCACTAGCCATGAGATCCCTAATGATGGAAGTTGATGAATTTTTATGCTCGAATAATTGTATGGTAGAACCTTGTCTGTATTAGATGGCTAATTTAGTAAAGAGTAAACCCACTAGAACTTGTGCTAAAATCTTGAAAGTAAGGACATACTCTTTGTTACTTTCAGCAGAAGAACCCAGTGGCCAAAAGCCTTACATGTCTAGAGTTGGTGAAGTAGTTATCACCGACGGGTAAGTCTTGCTGAGTATTAGTAAACTTAGCCTTGCTATACTATGTTGATCAAGGTAATGCTTTCGGTGATGTGTGTCCCGGAGAGATCCCGCCCGCTGGGAGCTGGAGTGGGTGGAGGATGACGATTGAAGGCATCATGGCTGGCCTCCCGTGGTGTCCTCGCTTTCCGCTTAGTTGATTTCCGCTGTTTCGAAAACTCTGAACTAAGTCGTTAAGACAAAAACTTCGGTTTGTAATAATTAAACCCTTCGGGGTGAATGCCTGTTGTTAATTTATGTTGTATCTCTGGACTTGCCTTCGTGTGAGTTTTAATGCATATATATCGATCCTTGTTGCTATATAAGTGATTTACCGGGCGTTAACCCGGCGACTAACGACAGGATGATACTGTATTACTGCTTAATGACCAAAGTGGATTGGTTTAGGCGGTAGTACGGTATTTTCCTGGGCGGGTTGTCACAGTTGGCATCAGAGCAATTATATGCACCAGGGATTAATTAATAACCTTAATCACTGGTTTTTGAATAAAATTGGCCAAGATTGTTTGATTTTCCAAAATACGTTGGTCCGTTAAGGATGAACTAGACCGAGAGGCCCTAGAGGGAATTTTGGGTTCTTTCAGGTGGCTTCCTAACCTATGGTTTATTTTGCTAACTCCCAGCACATTACTTTATGTCAGACTTACTTTCTTGCACAACCAAACTAGATGAGCCACGTGTTTTATACGTGTGTTGTGCCGCATCACGGGAATTGCGAGGGTTGATGGAGTGATCCATTCCACGAATACCATCTTCGCGTCTGATGGTAAGTTGTGTGTCGCCACGTGTTTCATACGTGAGCATTCCGCATGTCGAATATGCAAGGCAAGGATACACTCCATTCAAACGGAGGGTGTCCGAGGTTGGACGCTGTCCATGCAGCGGCTTAACGCATGGATACCGTTTCTATAGTGAACGGTAATGTAATGGGGACGCTTTCGTGATGTGCTGGCATGAAAGGTTCGTTTTCTGCAGGTACATAACAGCGCTTCGTTAATCGCTAGGTGAGTACCGTATAGCTCTCGACTAGATATTATAGGGAGAGGCGAGTAAAAGCCTTGCCACCGGCACTGACTTTGATTTTTGGATCATTTGCCATGTGAGGTCGATTAGGATGTCTTGCATGCATACTAAAAATCGAAATAACTAAAATGGACCCAAAACAAAATTTCCGTATGCTCTCTAAGGAGGATTATACTAGTGTGTGCTTTTTGTAAAACTGGAGTGCCTCTTATGCTTTGGTGTCGTGCTGCCAAAATTTGGGGAAAAATTTATAGGGTTCTGGATTTTTGGTTATGAATTTTATTCACAGCTGCTAGAACTTCACCATTTGACATGTCGTTCACCTTGAGACCTGACATGTGTTACATTTTTGTACAGATGGTTTTCCCAGTGTTTCACGAGTTCGACGCTGACGGTACGATCCGTACCAACGGGTTGCACTGGGAGGGTTTTCCACGCCTTGCGTGGGAAGCACTCAGCGGTGCTGGCTACACCACTCCACCGACTTATGAGGTGTCCGAGTTCGAGCGATTGGGTGTTCCCCGTTGCAGGGTGATTGTCACTGTACTAGCACACCCAGACCACGCCGATTGGTTCGAATTGAGTTTTGTCTACTGGGGTTTTATTACCCATGAGACCGTCGAGTCAGCCGCTCTCCGAGTGCTGACGGACTTCTGTGACCACAACCCCACGGTGGTAGCTCTCTCTCCGTTCGGGCTGTTTCCTGCTGTGAGTCCTCATGACCCGGCATGGTTGGACCGTATGGATCACCTACGGGGGCTGTTGTTGCTAGCGGAGACGCTGGATGTCACTCAGACTTTGGCTCGTTGTCTTAATGTTGTCTTCACACTTCAGGGGCTGCGTTATAATACCGCAGCGATTATCGGGCAGCGTCTGGAGGCAGCTAGGCGGGATTGGCAGCAGCTATCAGCAGCCCACCAGCAGCTGAATTTTACACTTACTCAAATGCAGCAGGAGAATGACAGGCTGCGTACCAGGAGATTCCAGTTAGAGTTAGAGAGAGGCGACCGCCTGCAGAGGATTGTAGATCTGGAGGCGGAGGTTCACACTCTGGAGGAGAATGCCGATGCATATGAGATTGAGAGGTTGACGCTACTTCAGAACATTGCGGATATGCAGCACCAGGTGGAGGAGGCCGAGGTGCAGGTTGCAGCCCTACAGGCTATAGTGGCCTTACAGCCGCTACCTCCAGTACATGCACACCCGGAGGAGCAGTAGGGTCTGTCTGGTCTGGATCAGACGAGCCAGGCTGCATCACCGTTACCGACTCCACCAGACTCACCTGCGGGCAGTGGTGCTTCAGTGGGTAACTAGGATGCCAGTGAACGACATCAAGATGAAATGTGCTCCTAGGTGTCATCTTCGGGATAATTGTGGTAGTCAGCTTAGGAGTATGTCGTCGTGCAATGTGATTGCATTGTAACTCAGTTGTATCATGATGTTTTCCGATTTGAGTATTGTAGTGTCCTTGGACCCTATCCATCGGGTTGTAATAAAAAATGTTCAAGCACATTGTGTCGACTCGAGTTTGATGTGATTCCACCGAGCTATTGAGATCTTGTGCGAGTGGTTTAACCAAGTGTGTCGAGGGTTACCATAACCGCGCTCGCCAACACTAAGCATTTTGCATGATAATGAGAGAACTACTAAATTTTTTGTGAGTGCCGGTTAGTGGCCAAAGCGGCTTGGCGATTATTCGCACATTACCTTCTTCGTATGCGCGAAATGGGAAAATTCGCCACGAGTTGAAGGCTAGCTCGAGGGACTCGAGTTATCATGTCTTTTAACTTTGATTGAAGAATGATTTTATGAATCTTAATTTGGTTGCACGGTATCTTTCGACTGTTGTTGTCATCATCATATAAGTGCGAATGAGCTATGGTTATGCATGATTGCACTTGTCACCATTTCTGAGTAAGATTTTGGCTATGTGTCTAATAAAGGCTTGCATTTCACGTGGTGGGAACCACACGCAGCTCTCCCAACGGGTTCGGAGCGAACGGTAGCGGTGACTTGCCGCCACCACTACCCATGACGCCATCGGAGGCCTTCATGGCCACGCAAACCGAGGTGTTGCGCCAGATCTTACAGACGCAGCAACAGATCGCTCAGCAGATGAACCGAGGACCACCACACGGGGCCAATCACGAGGGGCCTAATCAGGTCACCACGTACGCCCAGTTCATCGGGATGAAGCCACCAACTTTCTCCAAGGCGGAAGACCCCCTGGAAGCTGAGGCTTGGATCAAGGCCATCAAGGCAAAGTTCTCTGCCTTTGTGCTGCCTTGCTCCGAGGAGAACAAAGCCAACTTCGCAGCTCCACAACTGCGAGGAGAAGCTTTAATGTGGTGGGATCACTTCAAGTCAATGTAGCGAGGGCGTGCCATAACTTGGGAAGATTTCAAGCAAGCTTTCAAGAGTCATCACATCCCCAAGGGATTAATAGATAGAAAGATGAGGGAGTTGTTGGCCCTAAGGCAGGGGTCTGGTACGGTGTACCGCTACGCCCAGAAGTTTAACAGGTTGTGCCAATATGGTGGGCATCACGTAGACTCTGATGCGAAGAAGCTGGAAAGATTCCGCGATGGGCTAGATGGCAAGTTGTACGAGCGACTGAACCTACTTGAGCCAGAAAATTTCCATGAGCTTGAGAACAAGGCTATCTCTCAGAAGGATGCCATGAAAAAGGCCCACATGGACAAGAAGAGGCCATCTAGTTTTGCTCCGGGCAGCGGAACAAATAAGAAGTTTTGCTTTGTGAAAAAGAATGTTCCAAACCCAACCCAGCAATCTTCAACTGAATGCTGGACGATGAAGCCATCCCAGGGCAAACCCTCAGGGAACTTCCAGTTCCGAAATGCTCAACAGCAGGCTCTAAAGCCTAAGGCACCTCCTCGCAACGTCGGTGATCGTCGTTGCTTCAACTGTGGTCAACCCGGGCACTACATCAGTGAGTGCCCCAAACCCAAGCAGATCAAGCCCAACCCCCAGAATCAAGGTGCAGGGAACAAGCTTGCACTCCGGCTAAGAACCCTATGGTGCAGGTACGCCAAGGCAAGCTGAACTTTACCACCATGAGTGATATTCCAGAGGGAGCTTTAGTGCTCACAGGTACATACTCTATCAATGATACTCCTGTTAATATTTTATTTGATTCGAGAGCTACCCACAGTTTCATAAGTGAAAAACTGATAAGCAAAATGGGTTTAAAGGGTTCTCGTACCAATTCCGCTTACAAGATAATTACCCCGGGAGGGCAAATCACCTCTGAGATCTTAATCTGTGGAGTATGTTTGGGATTAGGTAGTAAAATCTTTCCAACAAACCTTATCGTCGTAAGCTTGGAAGGTTTGGATGTTATCTTGGGTATGGATTGGATGACCATGCATAAGGTGGTTCTAGATATAGATAGAGTTGTAGAGATAAATTCACCTACGGTCGGGCACACTACCTTGTACCTACCTTTCAAGGACGGTACAGACTCTTGTGCCTATGTGACCATTATCTCCCCTCTTGAGGAAATTCCAGTAGTGTGTGAGTATCCGGATGCCTTTCCCGATGAGTTGCCCGGTATGCCGCCGGACAGAGATGTTGAGTTTGTAATTGAACTCCAACCGGGTACTGCACCCATTTCCAAACGACCTTATCGCATGCCACCCAAAGAATTAGCCGAACTGAAAAATCAACTCCAGGTGCTGTTAGATAAGGGTTATATTCACCCGAGCTCTTCTCCTTGGGGTTGTCCCGCTCTCTTTGTCAAGAAGAAAGATGGTAGCTTGAGGCTGTGTGTGGATTACCGACCGCTCAATGCAGTAACCATCAAGAACAAATATCCTCTTCCCCGAATCGATGTTCTTTTTGATCAACTGGCTGGAGCCAGAGTTTTCTCCAAGATCGACCTTCGTTCTGGTTATGATCAAATCAAAATTCGACCTTGTGACATTCCTAAAACCACTTTCTCCACTCGTTATGGTCTTTACAAGTTCTTGGTAATGTCCTTTTGCCTCACGAATGCCCCAGCCTACTTCATGTACCTCATGAACTCCGTGTTTATGATGGAGCTCGACAAATTCGTAGTGGTCTTTATCGATGATATCCTTATCTATTCAAAAAATGAGAAAGAACATGCCAAACATCTCCAAATTGTCATACAGTGGTTGCGAGATCATAAGCTTTATGCTAAGTTCTCCAAATGCGAATTCTGGTTGAAGAGTGTGAAATTCTTTGGGCACACCATTTCCCAAGAAGGTATCTCCATAGATCCTAGCAAAGTTCAAGAGGTGATGGATTGGAAACCACCCAAGTCCGTACACCAGATCCGCCAGCTTTCTTAGGATTGGCGGGATACTACCGTCGATTCATTCCCGACTTCTCTAGAATCGCAAAACCTATGACCGAACTGCTCAAGAAAGGAGTAAAGTTCATGTGGAGTGAAGCATGTGAGAAAGCCTTCCACACCTTGAGGCAACATTTAACCTCAACCCTAGTGCTAGTGCAACCAGATAATTCCAGTCCTTTTGAAATCTTCTGCGACGCATCAGACACGTGTCTCGGCTGTGTCCTTATGCAAGAAGGTCGAGTCATTGCCTATGCTTCACAGGCACTTCGACCTCATGAGATCAATTATCCTACCCATGATCTTGAGTTAGCCGCTTTCGTCCACGCTCTCAAGATATGGAAACATTATCTGATGGGTAATCGTTGTAACATCTTCACTGATCATGTGACAACCGCCCAGGAAAATACCGTACTATCGCCTAAACCAATCCACTTTGGTCATTAAGCAATAATAAAGTATCATCCTGTCGTTAGTCACCGGGTTAACGCTCGGTAAATCACTTGAATAGCAACAAGGATCGACATATATGCATTAAACTCACTCGAAGGCGAGTCCAGAGATACAACATCATTAACATCCAAATTTGTACCTCGAAGGTTTAATTATTACAAACCGAAGTTTTTGCCATAAAGAAGTAGTTCGAAGTGTTGAAATAGCGGAATTAAACTAGCGGAAACCGAGAACACCACGGGAGGCCATCCATGATGCCTTCAGTCGTCATCCTCCACCCACTCCAACTCCCAGCCAGGCGGGATCTCTCCGGGCCACACATCACCGAAAGCATTACCTAGATCAACATATTATAGCAAGGCTGAGTATACTAATACTTAGCAAGACTTACCCGTTGGTGATAACTACTTCACTAACTCTAGACATGAAAGACTTTTGGCCACTGAGTTTCCTTATGCTAAAAATTAACAAAGAGTATGTCCTTACTTTCAAGATTTTAGCACAAGTTCTAGTGGGTTTAAATTTACTACATTAGCCATATAGTACAAACAAAGTTGTCCAATGCAATTAATCAAGCATAGTATTCATCAACTTCCATCATTAGGGATCTCATGGCTAGTGGAGTAAGTAGTCTCAGATAACGGTGAGAGGCCGACAATCGATTGATTCAAACCTTGCAAGGTAGACCTAAACACACGGTGGGATGCCCCCGCGAGGACAACCACCAAACGGTTCCCAAAAATCCTCAGGTCACATAAAAGGCCACAGTCATTGGTGCAGACTATCTGGAATACCCCGCGAAGTACCCGGACTCACCATACACCACCGGTAGCTAGCCGTGAGACAAACCCCAAGAGTAGTGACAGTTAAATCCCTAGCCTTCTCATTAAGGTACTAGGCTTACCGGTCCCATTCCCAACAAGTGCTTAGTACGTTCAAACACTTAACCCACAATAGCCATTAAACCGGAGCCCAAATCCCATGCTCTTACCACATGAGCAATCCAATTAAGGATATCTTGTGATTCCTATCTAGGAACATATTCTCGCGTGTGAGGTCATCACCCGACTTGTAACGGTCCTATAGCTTAGCAGCTATCGACCTATCATACTAGCAAGGACAAAGGTACCTAGGGATCATGCATCTAAGGTTCCATGCAATTCCTGAACTTAAATGCACAAGCATCCATAGATAATTGAATAACAAAAATTTGAAAACTAGGTTATATGCACCGGGGCTTGCCTTCGTCAGCTAGGTTAGCCTGAGCACCCTCGGTGTCGTCGAGCACTTCCACGTACTTCAGCGAAGCTTCTGCTCCTCCTCCCTCGGATTCCGGGACGAGTGAGTAGTCACCGTCAGGAAGATCTACACGGAATGCAATGCAAGATTCAGGTGGTGTGACAGTTTGTTACCTTACCCAACTCTTGTTGGTCATATTCACCTTAACAATATTTAAGTATTAAATTCCTTTTAGGAAGGTTATCAATTACATGTGGTTTATTCTTTTATTGCACATTTGAATTAATGTTTCTTTTGTACTTGTTATTTCATGCGAAGGTTTACTCCTTTTTCCTCTCACTAGCAAGGTGTGTACAAGGATATTTATTTAACTTAGTTCCTTTATCATCAAGGGTGTTTCCTTAGCCTTTAACTAAGTTAGGTTATACTTTCCAAAAAGTGAAAAGAATTAAAAATGAATTTTCCTTATTTATTTAATCTTTAATCTTCAAAGGCCCTTAAACCTTTTTATTAAGCAATAAATCACTAAAATTTTAAAGAAGTGTTTCTTAAGCATAACAACACCCATTCTAAACCACTGGACTCACATGCAAGGCTTGGAAGCTAGAAAATAAAATATTTTGGAAAAATAACAAAGACTAGCTAGTGATTCAAATTAAATGCATACAAAAATAAATAAGCATCAAAATGATCCAATCTTTCTCATGCATGCTCTCTGGTCCTAAACAAACTTAAAGAACCAGCAAGCATACTTATAATCTCTACTGAACTTGCTTCACTAATTTACAAAGGAAAACATGCACAAATTAAGAATAATTATTTCTGATAAACCAAAACTCTTGATTAATTCACCAAAGGTGTGTTTTGACATAACAAGACAGCATGCACAAGTTGGGCACAAAAACATAAATATTTTTAGCTACAAAAATCATCTAGGCAGATTCTGCATAGAAGGAAAACAATTCATATAAAAAGATTTACTTCATAACTTTGTGCAATTTTTGGCACAGGATCTATTCATGACATGAAACACAACATATCCAAAATTTGGATGCAGAGGATTTATAGTTTTTGAGTTATGGCAGATCTAGGTTTTTCACATTCCTATTTTTCATGTTAAAAATATCCAGAATCCGACCAAGTGAGAATAACAAAAGTTGTAGTATTCTTCACCACAAATCCAACAAAATTGGTTTTGCAATTTTCTGAATTTTCTACAATTTTCTAATGCGCTGGACAAACTGGTAAAGAAACCTAGATAACTTTCGTTGCAATCGAGTCCCTAGTTTACACATATGCCCCTGGATTTCACAACCATGCCCTCGCGGCGGCGGGGGAGTTCGCCAGCGGTGAGGTGGGGTCGGGCCAGGGCAACAAGCGGCACGAGTAGGCAATTGGGATCAACTCTAGCAGATTGGTGGTGGTGGCACGGTCGGGGTGAGCTTCGGCGAGCGGCGGTGCGCCCGCGGTCACGCGGACTCCGGCGAGGCTCGAGGCAAAATGCGCGGCCCGGGAAGCTTGTGGGAGGTCTAGGGAAGGTCTAGGAAGGCTTGGACGGCGGCGAGCGCGAGCGAGCGGGGAGCACACCGGCGGCGGCGGCAATGGCGCGACGCGGCGGGGGCGGCGGCTCGAAATGGCGTGGGGGAGGAGAGAACATGGCGGCCTTTTTATACGCGCGGGCTCGGGTGACGGCGAGTGACGACGGGGAGAGCATCGACGTGCTCTTGCGCCTCGGCGGCGCACGTACGGCCGGCGCCGCGGACGGACCGGGGGTCCGCGCGCGCGCACGCGCGGGTACGGCGGCGCGGCGACGCGGCTCGAGGCGTCTTGGGCGGAGGGCGAGCGTCGGGAGGCATGTGCCTCGGGCGGCGCACGGCCTCGGGCGAGAGGAGTCATCGAGAAGGCGTGCGGGGCACGGCCGTCGAGGGTCGGTCGGCGCCGGCCGGCGCGCGCGGCGCGCGGGCGCGCGGCGTCGCGCGCACCGCCTGCCCCGGCCCGAAACCGTGTTCTTGAGCTCGTTTTTGAAATTGAATTACTCCCAAAATTTGAATACAACTCGAACAAACTTTGAATATGAAAGTTACAGATCTATCTACCCTCTATCATTTTCAAAAATTCTATATGGGGTTTTGCTCCACAGATTTTGCAATAAACAGTTGCCAACTTTGAATGCCAGCCTGTTTTCTTGAACAGTAGATGCTGCCTTTGGAACAAGTTTTTCAAGCTTTTCCACTCAAAATTTGAAATGCCAATCTACATGAAAGTTGTGTCCCTCAACAAGATGGACAACTTTCATAAAGGTAGATTTTTAAGTGTTTAGGTGAATTTTGGAGAACGCGGCAAAAGTTCTGACACACAGTTATGGACACTAGGGGTGAAAGGGGGTTTGGCCGAGTCTTTGACCATGGGTTGGCCCCACAAGTGTGTCTACTAGCCAAAAGGGTTCCATAGAGTAGGTTAGTGAGTTTTTCGAGGTGAGGGCCCAGGTTGACCGTGATTTGACCACTATTAGCTGGGTTGACCGGCTGTTAGGGTTAATTAAAAACCTGGGGCGTCACAGATCACAAGAGTCTCAAATACATCTTTACTCAGTCAGAGTTGAATATGAGGCAACGAAGATGTCTTGAGTTGATTAAGGACTATGACCTAGAAGTGTATTATCATCCTGGAAAAGCAAATGTTGTTGCGGATGCTCTTAGCCGCAAAGTTCACTACAATCATCTAGAGTTGGAACCAATTAGTGACCCATTATGTTAAGAAATGAGAAGACTCAATTTAGAAGTGGTACAGCAAGGAAATCTTTATGCCTTGGCTGCGGAATCCAATCTTTACGATCGGATTGTCACTGCTCAACGCAATGATGAAAACTTGCAAATCATCTAACAGAAACTAGCCGAGGGAGATCCTAAGTATACTTGTTTCCGGAAGGATCACCAGGATGTGATCTGGTTCGGCAAATGCCTTGTGGTTCCTGTCGATCCGGAAATTATGAAGATCATCCTTGATGAAGCTCATATGTCCAAATTTTCTATTCATCCCGGCGGTACCAAAATGTACCAAGACTTGAAGCGAGTTTCTAGTGGTCCAACATGAAAGTGGATATAGCCAAGTATGTAGCCGAGTGCGATACTTGCCACGGATGAAAGCAAGCCATTTGAAATCGGCGGGCGTACTCCAACCCCGTCAATACCCATGTGGAAGTGGGATGACATTAGTATGGATTTCATTGTGGGTTTACCCCTAACAACTAGAAAGAAATATTTTGTTTGGGTGATCGTGGATAGACTCACCAAGACCGCTCATTTCATTACCGTACATACCACTTATTCGGTACGGCAATATGCGAGTTGTACATGGACCAAATAGTTCATTTGCATGGAATTCCGAAGAATATAATCTCGACGGAGGAACTCGGTTTGTAGCTCGCTTCGGGAGCGATTACACGAGTGCTTAGGAACCAAGCTAATGCGCGGTTCTAGTTATCATCCGCGGACGAGGGTTAGACGGAAATGATAAATCAGATTTTGGAAGACATGCTATGAGCAAGCATCTTACACTTTGATAAGAGTTGGGACAAGTGTTTGTCTTTGGCGAATTCTCCTACAACAATAGTTATCAAGCTAGTTTGAAGATGGCACCGTTCGATGCTCTTTACGGAGACGAAGATGCCGCACTTCCGTTGAACTGGTCGGGAAGCTAGAGAGAGGACACTCTTTGGTCCGAATCTAGTTAAGGATCTTGAAGAAAAGGTGCAAGTAATATGGGAGAATTTGAAGATAGCTCGGATGAGGCAAAAGAGTTAACATGACAAGGGAACCGCACCCCGACACTTTGAAGTGGGAGATTACGTGTATCCGAAGGTGTCCCCCACCAAAGGTGTGCAAAGGTTCGGTGTCAAAGGAAAGTTAGCTCCACGCTACATCGGACCCTATGAAGTCATAGAAGTATATGGGCCAGTGGCTTATCGTATCCAGTTACCGGAACGGTTTTCCGCAGTCCACAATGTGTTTCATGTGACTCATTTGAAGAAGGGAAGGCTGTGCCGAAAACGAGGTAATCACGAAGCTAATGCTTAGATTGAGTCGGATTTCTCGCTCATCGAGCACCCATTAAGAGTATTGGACCAAAAAGAGCGAAAGACCCGAAGACAAACGAGTACGAATGTACAAGATACAATGGAGTCACCGCACGAAAGAAGAGGCAACTTGGGAGACGAAGGAATACCTCAACGTCAAGTATCCGGATTCCCGCAATCTGGAAACTGTGAGTTCTCCTTCCTATCTAATTGTCTTAAGTCAAATCTTGGGACGAGATTCTTTAAGGGGGGTAGGTCGTGACGCCCCGGGTTTTTAATTAACCCTAATCGTCGGTCAACTCGGCTGACAGTGGTCAAATCACGGTCAACCTGGGTTCTCACCTCGAAAAACTCACCAACAAACTCTATTGAACCCTTTGGTCTAATGGACACACATGTGGGGCCAACCCATGGTCAAAGACTTGGTCAAACCCCACTTAAACCCTAGTGCTCATGGATGTCTTTCGGAACTTTTGCCGCGTTCTCCAAAATTCACCTAAACACTTCAAAATCTACCTTCAAGAAAGTTGTCCAGCTTGTTGAGGGACACAACTTTCATGTAGATTGGCATTTCAAATTTTGAGTGGAAGAGTATGAAAAACTTGCTTAAAGGTCAAGATCTCCTGTTCATGAACACGGTGGCATTCCAAGTTGGCAAGCCTCCATTGCAAATTCTCGTTGAGAAAAACCCTATATAGCCTTTTTGAAAGTGATAGAGGGTTGCTACATTTACAATTTTTGTATTCAAAGTTTGGTCAACTTCTATTCAAAAATTTGGAGAAAATTGGGCTCAAACAGGGAGCCGGCAACACGTTTGGGCAAGGGTGTCGCCGCGCCACGACGTCGTGCGCGTAGCGCGCCGTGCACCCCGCCCAACGCCGGCTGTCCTCGGCGTCGGCGCCCGCTCACCGCCCGACGTGCCCCTCCGCCCGAGGCCGGCCGCATCCCCGGGCTACGCGCCTGCCGAGGCCGCCCGCGCCCCCACGACGCGCGCCGGGGTCGGCGCGCGCCACGCGCATGCGCACCGCGCGCGCGCGCGCGGCCGGACGCGCCCCCCCTTCGGACCGGCGGTCCCTCCGCTTCCTCCCCCCCGCGTGCGCCGTACCGGCCGGGCATCACGCCACTTGTCACCCCCGGTCGGCAAGCCCCCTATTTAAACGCCGCCATTCCACCCTCTCGCGCGCCAACCGAGCCGCCGCCCTCCATTGCCGCCGCCGCCGGTGAATTCGCGGCTCCTCTCGCTCCCGCCGCCGGATCTTTGTTGGATTCATTGTCAAAAAATACTACAACTTTTGTTATACTCACATGGTCTAATTCTTCGGGTTTTTAGCATGAAAAATAGGAATGTTAAAACCTAGATCTGCAATATCTCAAAATCTAGATCATGACTAGCTCTCGTGCCGAAAATTGCACAAAGTTATGTTGTATATCTTGTTATATAAATTTCTTACCATTTTACGGGAATCGCATAAATGATTTTTGTAGCCAAAAATAATTAGAGTTTTGCAAGCAACTTGTGCATGCTTTGTCTTGTGATGCCAAGACAAACCTCGAGTGAATTAATCATAGTTTTTGGATGAACGAAATATTTATTCTTAAATTGTGCAAGTTTTCCTTTGTAAATTAATGAAGCAAGATCAATAGAGGTTCTAGGTGTGCTTGCTGGTTCTTTAGGATGGTTTAGGACCAGAGAGTATGTATCGGGGAGATTGGAGCATTTTGATGCTTAATTATTTTTGTATGCATTTAATTTGTTTGCTAACTAGTCTTTGTTATTTATCCAAAGTATTTTATTTTCTAGCTTCCAAGATTTGCATGTGAGTCCAGTGCTTCAGTATGTAGGTGGTGATGCTGGAGAAACCTTCCTTTAGATTTTAGTAATTTATTATTTGGTAAAAGATTTAAAGGTCCTTATGGAGTAATGCTTTGATTAAATTAGGAAAATACCTTTTAATTTGTTTCCCTTTTTGTGAAGTGTTATCCAACTTAAACTAAGAAGTTAAGAATACACCCTTGCTGTTGAAGGGTTAAATTGTGAATAATTATCCTTGTACACACCTTTACTAGTGAGAGATAAAGGTGTTAAACCTTCACATGAAATAACGGGTATAAAGGAAAACATTAATTCAAGTGTGTGAGAAAAGAATGAAACACATATCAATAATAACCTTCATAAAAAGAAATTAATAGTTAAGTATTTGTTAAGGTGAATATGACCTACCGAGTTGGATAAGAAATAAGCCTGTCACATCACACCGAACCCCGCATTGCATTCCGTGTAGATCTTCCTGACGGTGACTACTCGCTCGTCCTAGAAGCCGAGGAAGGAGAAGCGGAAGCTGCTCTGCAGTACGTGGAAGTACTCGACGACACCGAGGGTGCTCAAGCTAGCCTTGCTGACGAAGGCAAGCCCCGGTGCATAAGACCCAGTTTTTCAAATTATTATACACTTATCTATGGATGTTTGTGCATTAAGTTCAGGAGTTGTATGGAACCTTAGATGCATGATCCCTAGGTACCTGTATCCTTACTAGTATGATAGGTCGATAGCTGCTAAGCAATAGGAACGTTACAAGTCGGGTGTTGACGTCACTCGCGAGAATAGGTTCCTAGTTAGGAATCACAAGATATCCTTAAATGGATCGCTCATGTGGTAAGAGCATGGGATGTGGGCTCCGGTCCAATGGCTATTACGGGTTAAGTGTTTGAACGTACTAAGCACTTGTCGGGGATGGGACCGGTAAGCCTAGTACCTCAATGAGACGGCTAGGGATTTAACTCGTCACTACTCTTGGGATGCGTCTCACGGCTAGCTACCGGTGGTGTATGGTGAGTCCGGGTGCCTCACGGGCTATACCGGATAGCTCGCACCAAAGACTGTGGCCGTTTATCCCGACCCGAGCATTTTTGGGAACCGTGTGGTGGTTGTCCTCGCGGGGGCATCCCACCGTGTGTTTAGGTCTACCTTGCAAGGTTTTGAATCAATCGATTGTCGGCCTCTCACCGTTATCGAGACTACTTACTCCACTAGCCATGAGATCCCTAATGATGGAAGTTGATGAATTTTTATGCTTGAATAATTGTATGGTACAACCTTGTCTGTATTAGATGGCTAATTTAGTAAAGAATAAACCCACTAGTACTTGTGCTAAAATCTTGAAAGTAAGGACATACTCTTTGTTACTTTTCAGCAAAAAGAACCCAATGGCCGAAGCCTTACATGTCTAGAGTTGGTGAAGTGGTTATCACCGATGGGTAAGTCTTGTCGAGTATTAGTATACTCGGCCTTGCTATACTATGTTGATCCGGGTAATGCTTTCGGTTGATGTGTGGCCGGAGAGATCACGCCGGCCGGGAGGCTGGAGTGGGCGGAGGATGATGACCGAAGGCATCATGGCTGGCCTCCCGTGGTGTCCTCGCTTTCCGCTTAGTTGATTTACGCTATTTCGAAAACTACGAACTAAGTCGTTAAGACAAAAACTTCGGTTTGTAATAACTAAACCCTTCGGGGTGAATGCATGTTGTTAATTTATGTTGTATCTCCGGACTCGCCTTCGTGTGGTTTTAATGCATATATATATATATATATATATATATATATACGATCCTTGTTGCTATATAAGTGATTTACGGGCGTTAACCCGGCGACTAACGACGGGATGATACTTTATTACTGCTTAATGACCAAAGTGGATTGGTTTTGGGAGGTAGTACGGTATTTTCCTGGGCGGGTTGTCACAGTTGGCATCAGAGCAATTATATGCACCAGAGATTTATTAATAACCTTAATCACTGGTTTTTTTTGAATAAAATTGGCCAAGATTGTTTGATTTTCCAAAATACGTTGGTCCTTTAAGGATGAACTAGACCGAGAGGCCCTAGAGGGAATTTTGGGTTCTTTCGGTGGCTTCCTAACCTATGATTTATTTTGCTAACTCCCAAGACATTACTTTATGTCGGACTTACTTTCTTGCACAACCAAACTAGATGAGCCACGTGTTTTATACGTGTGTTGTGCCGCATCACGGGAATTGCGAGGGTTGATGGAGTGATCCATTCCACGAATACCATCTTCGCGTCTGATGGTAAGTTGTGTGTCGCCACGTGTTTCATACGTGAGCATTCCGCATGTCGAATATGCAAGGCAAGGATACACTCCATTCAAACGGAGGGTGTCCGAGGTTGGACGCTGTCCATGCAGCGGCTTAACGCATGGATACCGTTTCTATAGTGAACGGTAATGTAATGGGGACGCTTTCGTGATGTGCTTTGGCACGAAAGGTTCGTTTTACGCACGTACATAACGAGCGCTTCGTTAATCACTAGGTGAGTACTGTATAGCTCTCGACTAGATATTATAGAGAGAGGCGAGTAAAAGCCTTGCCACCCAAGACGACTTCGATTTTTGGCTCATTTGCTCGTGAGGTCGATTAGGACGTCTTGCATGCATACTAAAAATCGAAATAACTAAAATGGACCCAAAACAAAATTTCCGTATGCTCTCTAAGGAGGATTATACTAGTGTGTGCTTTTTGTAAAAATGGAGTGCCACTTATGCTTTGGTGTCGTGCTGCCAAAATTTTGGTAAAAGCTTGTTCATCTTGTTTTGTACCACGTACTAGGAATTATGTAATCAATATGCTACAACAAGTTGTTCCTTTCTAGTCTAGCTTTCGTTCGTAAATTTCGATCACAGCTTCTTTCGGCTTGGCTTACACATTTCTAAGCGAATCTAGACATTGCATTCTTCCACCTTGTTTCCTTGACCTAGCTCAAGTTTGATTACCAAAAGTGTGGAAAAGAACCTTTGTAGTTGCCGGAAAACTTGGGGAAAAATTTATAGGGTTCTGGATTTTTGGTTATGAATTTTATTCACAGCTGCCAGAACTTCACCATTTGACATGTCGTTCACCTTGAGACCTGACATGTGTTACATTTTTGTACAGATGGTTTTCCCAGTGTTTCACGAGTTCGACGCTGACGGTACGATCCGTACCAACGGGTTGCACTGGGAGGGTTTTGCACGCCTTGCGTAAGAAGCACTCAGCGGTGCTGGCTACACCACTCCACCGACTTATGAGGTGTCCGAGTTCGAGCGATTGGGTGTTCCCCGTTGCAGGGTGATTGTCACTGTACTAGCACACCCAGACCACGCCGATTGGTTCGAATTGAGTTTTGTCTACTGGGGTTTTATTACCCATGAGACCGTCGAGTCAGCCGCTCTCCGAGTGCTGATGGACTTCTGTGACCACAACCCCACGGTGGTAGTTCTCTCTCCGTTTGGCTGTTTCATGCTATGAGTCCTCACGACCCAGCATGGTTGGACCATATGGATCACCTACGGGAGCTGTTGTTGCTAGCGGAGCCGTTGGATGTCACTCAGACATTGGCTCATTGTCTTAATGTTGTCTTCACACTTCAAGGGCTATGTTATAATACCGCAGCGATTATCGGGCAGCGACTGGAGGCAGCTAGGCGGGATTGGCAGCAGCTATCAGCAGCCCACCAGCAGCTGAATTTTACACTTACTCAGATGCAGCAGGAGAATGACAGGTTGCGTGCCAGGAGATTCCAGTTAGAGTTAGAGAGAGGCGACCGCCTGCAGAGGATTGTAGATCCGGAGGTGAGGTTCACACTCTGGAGGAGAATGCCGATGCATATGAGATTGAGAGGTTGACGCTACTTCAGAACATTGCGGATATGCAGCACCAGGTGGAGGAGGCCGAGGTGCAGGTTGCAGCCCTACAGGCTATAGTGGCCTTACAGCCGCTACCTCCAGTACAAGCACACCCGGAGGAGCAGCAGGGTCTGTCTGGTCTGGATCAGACGAGCCAGGCTGGACCACCGTTACCGACTCTACCAGACTCACCTGCGGGCAGTGGTGCTTTAGTGGGTAACTAGGATGCCAGTGAACGACATCTAGAAGAAATGTGCTCCTAGGTGTCATCTTCGGGATGATTGTGGTAGTCAGCTTAGGAGTATGTCGTCGTGCAATGCGATTGCATTGTAACTCAGTTGTATCATGATGTTTTCCGATTTGAGTATTGTAGTGTCCTTTGACCCTATCCATCGTGTTGTAATAAAGAATGTTCAAGCACATTGTGTCGACTCGAGTTTGATGCGATTCCACCGAGCTATTGAGATCTTGTGCGAGTGGTTTAAATAAGTGTGTCGAGTGTTACCATAACCGCGCTTGACAACACTAAGCATTTTGCATGATAATGAGAGAACTACGAAATTTTTGGTGAATGCCAGTTAGTGACCAAAGTGGCTTGGCGATTAATCACACGTTACCTTCTCCGTACGTGTGAAATGGGAAAATTCGCCACGAGTTGAATGCTAGCTCGAGGGACTCGAGTTATCATGTCCTTTAACTTTGATTGAAGAATGATTTTATGAATCTTAATTTGGTTGCACGGTATCTTTCGACTGTTGCTGTCATCATCATATGAGTGTGAATGAGCTATGATTATGCATGATTGCACTTGTCATCATTTCTGAGTAAGATTTTGGCTATGTGTCTAATAAAGGCTCGCATTTCAGATGGTGGGAACCACGCACAGCTCTCCCAACGGGTTCGGGGTGAACGGTAGCGGTGACTTGCCACCGCCACCGCCCATTACGCCGTCGGAGGCCTTCATGGCCACGCAAACTGAGGTGCTGCACCAGATCTTACAAATGCAGCAACAGATCGCTCAGCAGATGAACCGAGGACCGCCACACGGGGCCAATCACGAGGGGCCTAATCAGGTCACCACGTACACCCAGTTCATCGGGATGTAGCCACCAACTTTCTCCAAGACGGAAGACCCCCTGGAAGCTAAGGCTTGGATCAAGGCCATCGAGGCAAAGTTCTCTGCCTTTGTGCTGCCTTGCTACGAGGAGAACAAAGCCAACTTCGCAGCTCTACAACTGCGACGAGAAGCTTTAATGTGGTGGGATCACTTCAAGTCAATGCAGCGAGGGTGTGCCATAACTTGGGAAGATTTCAAGCAAGCTTTCAAGAGTCATCACATCCCCAAGAGATTAATGGATAGAAAGATGAGGGAGTTGTTGGCCCTTAGGCAGGGGTCTGATACGGTGTACCATTACGCCCAGAAGTTTAACAGCTTGTGCCAATATGGTGGGCATCACGTAGACTCTGATGTGAAGATGATGGAAAGATTCCGTGATGGGCTAGATGGCAAGTTGTACGAGCGACTGAACCTGCTTGAGCAAGAAAATTTCCATGAGCTTGTGAACAAGGCTATCTCTCAGGAGGATGCCATGAAAAAGGCCCACATGGACAAGAAGAGGCCGTCTGGTTTTGCTCCGGGCAGCAGAACAAATAAGAAGTTTCGCTTTGTGAAAAAGAATGTTCCAAACCCATCCGAGCAATCTTCAACTGGACGCTGGACGATGAAGCCATCCCAGGGCCAACCCTCAGGGAACTTCCAGTTCTGAAATGCTCAACAACAGGCTCCAAAGCCTAATGCACCTCCTCGCAACGTCGGTGATCGCTGTTGCTTTAACTGTGGTTAACTCGAGCATTACATCAGTGAGTGCCCCAAACCCAAGCAGATCAAGCCCAACCCCCAGGATCAAGGTGTAGGGAACAAGCCTGCCACTCCGGCTAAGAAGCCTATGGTGTAGGTACGCCAAGGCAAGCTGAACTTCACCACCATGAGTGATATTCCAGAGGGAGCTTCAGTGCTCACGGGTACATTCTCTATCAATGATACTCCTGTTAAGATTTATTTTATTCGGGAGCTACCCACAGTTTCATAACTGAAAAACTGATAAGCAAAATGGGTTTAAAGGGTTCTCATACCAATTCCGCTTACAAGATAATTACCCCGGGAGGGCAAATCACCTCTGAGATCTTAATCCGTGGAGTATGTTTGGGATTAGGTAATAAAATCTTTCCAAATAACCTTATCGCCATAAGCTTGGCAGGTATGGATGTTATCTTGGGTATGGATTATATGACCATGCATAAGGTGGTTCTAGATATATCAGATAGAGTTGTAGAGATAAATTCACCTACGGTCGGGCACACTACCTTGTACCTACCTTTCAAGGACAGTACAGACTCTTGTGCCTATGTGACCATTATCTCCCCTCTTGAGGAAATTCCAGTAGTGTGTGAGTATCCGGATGCCTTTCCCGATGAGTTGCCCGGTATGCCGCCGGACAGAGATGTTGAGTTTGTAATTGAACTCCAACCGGGTACTGCACCCATTTCCAAATGACCTTATCGCATTCCACCCAAAGAATTAGCCGAACTGAAAAATCAACTCCAGGTGCTGTTAGATAAGGGTTATATTCGCCCGAGCTCTTGTCCTTGGGGTTGTCCCGCTCTCTTTGTCAAGAAGAAAGATGGTAGCTTGAGGTTGTGTGTGGATTACCGACCGCTCAATGCAGTAACCATCAAGAACAAATATCCTCTTCCCCGAATCGATGTTTTTTTTTATCAACTGGCTGGAGCCAGAGTTTTCTCCAAGATCGACCTTCGTTCTGGTTATCATCAAATCAAAATTCGACCTTGTGACATTCCTAAAACCGCTTTCTCCACTCGTTATGATCTTTACGAGTTCTTGGTAATGTCCTTTGGCCTCACGAATGCCCCAGCCTACTTCATGTACCTCATGAACTCCGTGTTTATGATGGAGCTCGACAAATTCGTAGTGGTCTTTATCGATGATATCCTTATCTATTCAAAAAATGAGAAAGAACATGCCAAACATCTCCAAATTGTCATACAGTGGTTGCGAGATCATAAGCTTTATGCTAAGTTCTCCAAATGCAAATTCTGGTTGAAGAGTGTGAAATTCTTTGGGCACACCATTTCCCAAGAAGGTATCTCCATAGATCCTAGCAAAGTTCAAGAGGTGATGGATTGGAAACCACCCAAGTCCGTACACCAGATCCGCAGTTTCTTAGGATTGGCGGGATACTACCGTCGATTCATTCCCGACTTCTCTAGAATCGCAAAACCTATGACCGAACTGCTCAAGAAAGGAGTAAAGTTCATGTGGAGTGAAGCATGTGAGAAAGCCTTCCACACCTTGAGGCAACATTTAACCTCAACCCCAGTGCTAGTGCAACCAGATAATTCCAGACCTTTTGAAGTCTTCTGCGACGCACCAAGCACGGGTCTCGGTTGTGTCCTTATGCAAGAAGGTCGAGTCATTGCCTATGCTTCACGGGCACTTCGACCTCATGAGATCAATTATCCCACCCATGATCTTGAGTTATCCGCTGTCATCCACGCTCTCAAGATATGGAGACATTATCTGATGGGTAATCATTGTAACATCTTCACTGATCACAAGAGTCTCAAATACATCTTTACTCAGTCAGAGTTGAATATGAGGCAACGAAGATGGCTTGAGTTGATTAAGGACTATGACCTAGAAGTGCATTATCATCCTGAAAAAGCAAATGTTGTTGCGGATGCTCTTAGCTGCAAAGTTCACTACAATCATCTAGAGTTGGAGCCAATTAGTGACCCATTATGTGAAGAAATGAGAAGACTCAATTTAGAAGTGGTACGGCAAGGAAATCTTTATGCCTTGGCTGCGGAATCCAATCTTTACGATCGGATTGTCACTGCTCAATGCAATGATGAAAACTTGCAAATCATCAAACAGAAACTAGCCGAGGAAGATCCTAAGTATACTTGTTTCCGGAAGGATCACCCGGATGTGATCTGGTTCGGCAAATGCCTTATGGTTCTTGTCGATCCGGAAATTACAAAGATCATCCTTGATGAAGCTCATACGTCCAAATTTTCTATTCATCCCGGTAGTACCAAAATGTACCAAGACTTGAAGCAGAATTTCTGGTGGTCCAACATGAAAGTGGATATAGCCAAGTATGTAGCCGAGTGCGATACTTGCCACCGGAAGAAAGAAAGCCATTTGAAATCGGCAGGTGTACTCTAACCCCTGTCGATACCCATGTGGAAGTGGGATGACATCATTATGGATTTCATTGTGGGTTTACCCCTTACAGCTAGAAAGAAAGATTCTATTTGGGGGATCGTGGACAGACTCACCAAGACCGCTCATTTCATTACCGTACATACCACTTATTCAGTACAGCAATATGCAGAGTTGTACATGGACCAAATAGTTCGTTTGCATGGAATTCCGAAGACTATAATCTCTAACAGAGGAACTCAGTTTGTAGCTCGCTTCTGGGAGCAGTTACACGAGTGCTTAGGAACCAAGCTAATTCGCAGTTCCAGTTATCATCCGCAGACCGATGGTCAGACGGAAAGGATAAATCGGATTTTGGAAGACATGCTATAAGCAAACATCTTACACTTTGATAAGAGTTGGGACAAGTGTTTGTCCTTGGCAGAATTCTCCTACAACAATAGTTATCAAGCTAGTTTGAAGATGGCACCGTTCGATGCTCTTTATGGACGAAGATGCCGCACTCCGTTGAACTGGTCAGAAGCTGGAGAGAGGACACTCTTTGGTCCGGATCTAGTTAAGGATGCTGAAGAAACGGTGTAACTAATACGGGAGAATTTGAAGATAGCTCAGATGAGGCAAAAGAGTTACCATGACAAGGGAACCGCACCCCGACACTTTGAAGTGGGAGATTACGTGTATCTGAAGGTGTCCCCCACCAAAGGTGTGCAAAGGTTCGGTGTCATTGGAAAGTTAGCTCCGCGCTACATCGGACCCTATGAAGTCATAGAAGTATTTGGGCCAGTGGCTTATCGTATCCAATTACCGGAACGGTTTTCCGCAGTCCACAATGTGTTTCATGTGACTCGATTGAAGAAGGGAAGGCCTATGCCAGAAAACGAGGTAATCAAAGAAGCTAATGCTTGGATTGAGCCGGATTTCTCGATCATCGAGCACCCATTAAGAGTATTGGACCAAAAAGAGCGAAAGAACCGAAGACAAACAGTACGAACGTACAAGATACAATGGAGTCACCGCACGGAAGAAGAGGCAACTTGGGAGAAGGAGGAATACCTCAACGCCAAGTATCTGGGATTCCTGCCATCTAAAAACTGTGAGTTCTCCTTCCTATCTAATTGTCTTAAGTCGAATCTTGGGACGAGATTCCGTTTAAGGGGGGTAGGCTATGATGCCCCAGGTTTTTAATTAACCCTAATCGTCGGTCAACTCGGCTGACAGTGGTCAAATCACGGTCAACCTGGGTTCTCACCTCGAAAAACTCACCAACAAACTCTATTGAACCCTTTGGTCTAATGGACACACATGTGGGGCCAACCCATGGTCAAAGACTTGGTCAAACCCCACTTAAACCCTAGTGCTCATGGATGTCTTTCGGAACTTTTGCCGCGTTCTCCAAAATTCACCTAAACACTTCAAAATCTACCTTTATGAAAGTTGTCCAGCTTGTTGAGGGACACAACTTTCATGTAGATTGGCATTTCAAATTTTGAGTGGAAAAGCATGAAAAACTTGCTCAAAGGTCAGGATCTCCTGTTCATGAACACTGGCTGGCAATCCAAGTTGGCAAGCCTCCATTGCAAATTCTGTTGAGAAAAACCCTATATAGCCTTTTTGAAAGTGATAGAGGGTTGCTAGATCTACAATTTTTGTATTCAAAGTTTGGTCAACTTCTATTCAAAAATTTGTAGAAAATTGGGCTCAAATAGGGAGCCAGCAACACGGTAGGGCAAGGGTGTCACCGCGCCACGACGTCGTGCGCGTAGCTCGCCGTGCACCCCGCCCAACGCTGGCTGTCCTCGGCATCACCGCCCGCTCACCGCCCGACGTGCCCCTCCGCCCGAGGCCGACCGCATCCCCAAGCAACACGCCTACCGAGGCCGCCCGCGCCCCACGACGCGCCGGCCCACCGCGCGCGCGCGTGCCGGCCGGACGCGCCCCCCCCCCTTCGGACCGGCGGTCCATCCGCTTTCTCCCGCCCGTGTGCGCCGTACTACGGCCGGGCATCACACCACTGTCACCCCCGGCCGGCCAGCCCCCAATTTAAACGCCGCCATTCCACCCTCTGCGCGCCAACCGAGCCGCCGCCCTCCATTGCCGCCGCCGGTGAGTTCGCAGCTCCGCTCGCTCCCGCCACCGGCCGGCCGTCCCACTCTCTCCCCTAGGACCCGTAGAACCTCCCAAAGCTGCATATTTTCGTCTGAGCGCTTCTCCTCTCCGGAACCCTGAGCCGTCGCGGCCACCGTCGCCGGCCACCACCGAACCCCCACGCCGACGACTCCTCCGCCCGAACCCAGACCGTCAACCCACCCTAGGTGAGCTTGCACTTGACCCCGAGCTGTTCCCTGGCCGGGAGCGCCGCCGGAGCAGCCGGATTTCCGGAGAGCCCACCGTCCCGTGGGTCGAGGGACCCAATTGCACGATCCTGAATCTTTCAGGGGCCTAGTCGCAAAGTTATATCTTCAATAGTGTATCCCTTTTGCTGGAATTTGTAAAATGCGTAGAAAATCGTAGAAATTTTAGAAAAATGCAAAACCAATTTTGTCGGATTCGTCATGGAAAATACTACACCTTTTGTAAAATGCGTGGAAAATCGTAGAAATCCTTGATGTTTTTAGCTTTAAAATAGGAATGTGAAAAACCTAGATCTTCGATATCTAAAAATCTATAAATCCTCTGTATCCAAATTTTGGATATGTTGTGTATTAGATCATGACTAGCTCCTGTGCCAAAAATTGCACAAAGTTATGTTGTAGATCTTTTTATATAAATTGCTTACCATTTCTGCAGAATCTGCATAAATGATTTTTCTAGCTAAAAATAATTAGATTTTTGCAAGCAACTTGTGCATGCTGTCTTGTGATGCCAAGACACACCTCTGGTGAATTAATCATAGTTTTTGGATGAACAGAAATATTTATTCTTAAATTGTGCAAGTTTTCCTTTGTAAATTAATGAAGCAAGATCAATAGAGGTTCTAGGTGTGCTTGCTGGTTCTTTAGGATGGTTTAGGACCAGAGAGTATGTATCAGGGAGATTGGAGCATTTTGATGCTTAATTATTTTTGTATGCATTTAATTTGTTTGCTAACTAGTCTTTGTTATTTATCCGAAGTATTTTATTTTCTAGCTTCCAAGATTTGCATGTGAGTCAAGTGCTTCAGTATTTTGGTGGTGATGCTGGAGAAACCTTCCTTTAGATTTTAGTAATTTGTTATTTGGTAAAAGATTTAAAGGTCCTTATGGAGTAATGCTTTGATTAAATTAGGAAAATACCTTTTAATTCATTTCCCTTTTTGTGAAGTGTTATCCAACTTAAACTAAGAAGTTAAGAATACACCCTTGCTGTTGAAGGGTTAAATTGTGAATAATTATCCTTGTACACACCTTTACTAGTGAGAGATAAAAGTGTTAAACCTTCACAAGAAATAACAGGTATAAAGGAAAACATTAATTAAAGTGTGTGAGAAAAGAATGAAACACATATCAGTAATAACCTTCATAAAAAGAAATTAATAGTTAACTATTTGTTAAGGTGAATATGACCTGCCAGAGTTGGAAGCTGTCACATCACCTGAACCCTGCATTGCATTCCGTGTAGATCTTCCTGACGGTGACTACTCGCTCGTCCTAGAAACCGAGGAAGGAGAAGCGGAAGCTGCTCTGCAGTACGTGGAAGTACTCGACGACACCGAGGGTGCTCAAGCTAGCCTTGCTGACGAAGGCAAGCCCCAGTGCATATGACCCAGTTTTTCAAATTATTATACACTTATCTATGGATGTTTGTGCATTAAGTTCAGGAGTTGTATGGAACCTTAGATGCATGATCCCTAGGTACCTGTATCCTTACTAGTATGATAGGTCGATAGCTGCTAAGCAATAGGAACATTACAAGTCGGGTGATGACGTCACTCGCGAGAATAGGTTCCTAGTTAGGAATCACAAGATATCCTTAAATGGATCGCTCATGTGGTAAGAGCATGGGATGTGGGCTCCGGTCCAATGGCTATTGTGTGTTAAGTGTTTGAATGTACTAAGCACTTGTCTGGAATGAGACCGGTAAGCCTAGTACCTCAATGAGACGGCTAGGGATTTAACTGTCACTACTCTTGGGATGCGTCTCACGGCTAGCTACCGGTGGTGTATGGTGAGTCCGGGTGCCTCGCGAGGTATACCGGATAGCCTGCACCAAAGACTGTGGCCTTTTATCCCGATCCGAGGATTTTTGGGAACCGTGTGGTGGTTGTCCTCGCGGGGGCATCCCACCGTGTGTTTAGGTCTACCTTGCAAGGTTTTGAATCAATCGATCGTCGGCCTCTCACCGTTATCTGAGACTACTTACTCCACTAGCCATGAGATCCCTAATGATGGAAGTTGATGAATTTTTATGCTCGAATAATTGTATGGTACAACCTTTTCTGTATTAGATGCCTAATTTAGTAAAGAGTAAACCCACTAGAACTTGTGCTATAATCTTGAAAGTAAGGACATACTCTTTGTTACTTTTCAGCAAAAGAACCCAGTGGCCAAAAGCCTTACATGTCTAGAGTTGGTGAAGTAGTTATCACCGACGGGTAAGTCTTGCTGAGTATTAGTATACTCAGCCTTGCTATACTATGTTGATACAGGTAATGCTTTTGGTGTTGTGTGGCCCGGAGAGATCCCGCCCGGCTGGGAGCTGGAGTGGGTGGAGGATGACGACTGAAGGCATCATGGCTGGCCTCCCGTGGTGTCCCCGCTTTCTGCTTAGTTGATTTCCGCTGTTTCGAAAACTCTGAACTAAGTCATTAAGACAAAAACTTCGGTTTGTAATAATTATACCCTTCGGGGTGAATACCTGTTGTTAATTTACGTTGTATCTCTGTACTCGCCTTCGTGTGAGTTTTAATGCATATATATCGATCCTTGTTGCTATATAAGTGATTTACCGGGCGTTAACCCAGCGACTAACGACATGATGATACTTTATTACTACTTAATGGCCAAAGTGGATTGGTTTAGGTGGTAGTTCGGTATTTTCCTGGGCGGGTTGTCACAGCCTCTCTGCTAGCGACTGTTACAGAGTAACCAGATCGTCAGCAACATTTCAACAGCAAACAATCAAGTGATGGTAACTCATCGTGGGCAACTCACCGTGAGTGCATTATTGGTGGTGACGATGTTGGTTCGCAAGGCCTGCATGTCCTCGTTATCTTCGAACCAATCCAATTAATTGATCACCGCGGCAACCTTGGGCTTGAGGATGAAGATGGAGGTACCTGTGTGCCAGATGTTCTTGACCTCCTGGCGCCAAGTCGATCTAAGGCTGGTCCCCGACCAAGTCCTCAGCCCCACCAAGAACTATCCTGATGGGGTCGACGTCTATGATTGCTGGGGAGGTCGTCACCCCCGACGTCCCCAGCTGAAGTCCCGACACCCTCAGCAGTGCGCGGGGGAGAACCCACCCTTGTGCCAGCCACGGGTGGTGAAGTCACCACGCCCTCTACTATTCCTCGTGGCGGGGTAGCGGTGCGCGCATCATCTGCAAGCACCTCCCCCGCGACCTGTGGCTCAGGCGACCTCGTGCGGGAGAGAGACGATGGGGCAACCGGCACCCCTTGTGGCCTTTCCACCAGCCTGCAGGACAAAATACCTTGTCAAGACAAAAATCAGATAAAAAGTACAAAGACAGAACCAACCCTCAAGTTTGTACCTCGTCACGGCCGGGAGTCGGTCTTCGGCCAAAACACCCGAGGCTTAATAGCTGCAGGTATCTCCGCCTGCACCGCCGCAACACTGCGCTGCGCCACCATTCCACGTCGGAGAGCATCCTCTAACGTCTTCTGCACCAGCTCCCACTGCCTCTCGGCAGCAAGACTCTCCGGCCTCCTTGCCACCTGGTCCTCAGGGACCGGCAACTCTTCGATGGCCTCATCCTTCTCCTTCTCCTTCTCCTTCTCCTTCTCCTTCTCCTCCTCCTCCTCCTCTTCCGACTCGACCTCCCGTGAGCGGGGTGTCGGAATCGATGGAGTAACGACCGCCGGAGGGGATGCGGCCCTCCTCTTCCTCTTCCTCTTCCTCTTCCTCTTCCTCTTCATCTTCCTCTTCTTCTGCTCTGCGGCCTTCACCGCAAAGATAGCAGCGGCAACGGCCGAAGCAGACTTCTTCGCAACCGTCAACCTGGTCCTGCACCGGGACTTCTCGACGCCAGCAGCTGGGTCTACCCCAGCCTCTGCATCAGTGTCCTCGTCGGCCTCCACCGACAAGTCAGACTCGTAAAGCTCCAGCAGACGACCTGCTGGAGGTTTGTACTTGTCCGACCTCAGCTTCCTCCGATGTAGCTCCCCCTCTGGGAGAGGTGTTGGGCACCACATTTGAAGCTCGCGCATCTGCACGGCAACGATATAGACGTTATACTACCTAAAGACAGATCTCATGATCTTACCGGATCAGCCAGCCTCTTCAACGACTGTGCCTTCGGGCACTTCTTCCCCCTTACCTTCCCAGAATACATCTGGGAAACTCGAGCTGCCATCTCCTCCTTGGAGACCTTGTGGTTCACTTCGCGTGTGGGGTCTGACTGCCCACAGTACTCATACGCCGGCAGAACGACCTCGCCACCGCCGCTCCTGTCACTCCTCGCTTCTTCAGGTCACTGACAAGCTCCAGGACCCCCTCGAGGTCCTCGAGGTCGCGAGTTGGGAGTCCTAGATCCCACTCGCTAATCTTCACTAGCCTATGTCCAGTCCGCAGTGGAAGACCAGGAATTTGATCTGCAATATAAAACCACTCCGACCTCCAAGCAGTGGTGTTGTCGGAGAGGTCGGTGTCTATCCACTCCGCCTTGAGGTCTGGCCTCAAATTGAACAATACAACCCCCACTGGCCCCGACCTCTTGCCAGTGCTCTTAACACAGAAAAAGTACCTCCACAACAGAAAGTGAGGTGGTATCCCCAGATACGCCTCACAAAAATGGATGAAAGTCGACACTACAGTGATGGAGTTTGGAACAAGGTGTACCAGCTCCAGCCTGTAGTAGTACAGCAGGCCGCGGAAGAAGTCTCCCGCCAGGAGGTTGAAGCCACGCTCGAAGAAGGAGGTGAAGACGACCTGCTCCTTGACGTCCTCGCTCGAGAACTCTTCCCCAGCGGCAGCCCCCCACTCCACCTCCGTCTTCGACCGGAGCAGCCCCCGGTCCACCAGCGCTTGGATCTTGGCCCCGGTCATCATCGACCGGATCCACACTGCCTGCGGGTCCGGGATGCAAGCCGCCTCCGCTGTCATCTCACCGCTAGGGTTTGAGCTGGATCTAATGTGGCACAAGGATTTGACGCGCATACGCCACAAGAACACGGCACGGAGCGGCGGCGCTAGCACGAGTCTAGCCGGAGGTGGAAGTTGGGCGAGAGGGCGCGGCAGCACGGTGGTCGCAAGATCTTTGTAGCACGAGCGAGAGAGAAAGTGACGGGAGCGAGAGGAGGAAGACGAAGGGAATGGGGTCAACCCCGCCCTGGCTCACTCTATTTATAGAGGGGTCCACCGAAACTATCCGTTGCGGCTCCTTACTTTGTACAACATGCCCCAACGGCTTTATCCCGAGAAGTTCGCGAGAAGATTAAGGCGGATTTTTCGCTAACAGACCAAGTGCTACAACCTAAATCTGAGTTTAGGTCGTCAGCCAAACGAAAAGGTAACATCAGGTCGTCCTGATGGCAAGCACAATTTATAAGCCCCACATCATATAAAATTAGGTCTTTAGCGAATCATTGTGCCAAATCGACCAATTACATGACAAAAGAGAGCGAACATTACATGGACCACCCAAGACTACGCAAACTACCTATGACCTCACTGGATCTAGAATCCAAGGGTACATAGCAGCCTACAACCTTATCAGATCCAGAATCCGAAGGTACACAAGTTGCTTGCGACCTCATTGGATCCAGAATCCGGCACACAAGATAAACATACTACAAGGCCTGAGCTACTCAGAGCGGTCATCATGACCTACTCCGCTGAAGCAGAGCACGTCGCGAGATTTCTCCTAGCACTAGGACCTTGATGGCGGCCTTGCGGGAGACAACTGCAGGACGGCACACAATCTAAGGCACGCCCGGCTCCAACTATTGGTATGGAGACACGAGCTTGCTCTTCGGTGTTGAAATCCAAGCCCTAGTGAGCTCTCGGTGCTCACTAGAGATGTCCTGCCATACCTCCAGCTCGAACAGCAACACCTCCAAACTCTGCCTTGTACCACGTAGAGGCTGGGCTCAAAGGATGGAGATGTTGCCTACACTTCGCGAGAATTCTCCTAGCTCCAAGCACCAACAAGAACAAAGCCCTACAATCTGGTGGACGAACACACACTAGCGGCATGATGGAAATATTATACTGCGGCTTCATAGCTCCATGGTGCTCAGAGCTTGCCCCCTTCAGCCTCAAAGGTGCTATTTATAGCCAACGCCGTGCCCGGGCAGCTGGCGAGGTAACGACTCTGATACCATGTGATAATGGGACCTGTGGCCTGTGCATAATTAAAGGTGATGATATTTTTCTTCCTTACTCATGACGTCTTTGTCGTTTGCGCATCAATAATGCCTGAGCCCCGCCGCAGAGGTCACATGGCTACAGTAACCCCCTCGATCAGTGGGCAGCTCATCGTTTTCTGGGTGGCGAGAGCATCTCCGACCACTGTTGACCCGTGACCCCGCAGTCTAAGCTACGAGACAAAACCTGACCCCGTATCAGAGGGCTTCGCGCCTAATTTAGCCCCTCTTCGACAACGACTCCACGACCTTTTTCTACGACCTGTTGACCTTTATTTGCACCCGCTAGGCTCTGCGTCCTCGTGCACCCGTTATGGCTCTGCACGTAAACGGACCTATTCCAATCAGCCTATATTTCTGTTTCCTAAGCAGAATGGTCGTAGGTTCGATTGAAGACCTTCTGAGTTAGGCGTGCCTCGCTGCTCTGCCAGATCTTTCTAGGCGCCTGGAGATCAACAACACCATGGAGATCAGAAGCATTAAGGAGATCTAGAATTTTCGTTGAGCCTCCATGGTCGGTGTGCCTGTTGTTGCTAAGGTCGCTGTTGGGGGGTTACCCGAAAAATTCGGATGAATCCCCGAACACGCGAGAGAGAGAGAGAGAAAGTTCTTAGCACGTTCAAACACACAGTTATAGTACAGAGAGACTGTAATTCCCTCTGCCAATTGCACAAGTTCCAAAAAATCTGAATCCGTTTACACGTGCCCTCGCGCCCCCCTTTTATAGGGAGATGAAGGGACTTTTACATACTGAAAACACCCTCAAGCTCAGAGAATATTCCTAGTGTGAACGCACACAAGAATGTCTTTTTCGTCTAACATATTTACAAATCTGCCACTAGTTCACACTCTAAACCCGGACTTTTTGGGACAACAACTTTGACTTTTCTTCTCCCCCGGTTCGTGAATGTCTTCATGTGAAACTCCCGAACTGGGTCTTCAACAGATTCCCGAATTGGCCTTCCTCCGAAGTTCGGGCCATCGACAGCTCGAGACTCCGGGCTTCCGCACGTTCGTGACCCCATTTCTTCACTGAATCAAGATTCCCGAACTTCGCACATTCGCGAATTCGAGGCTTCTCAGGTTCCAGGCTTCCGAAAGTCGTGAATTCCCTGCCCCTGAAAAACATGTTTCGAAAACTTTGTCAAACTTAACGTTTCGAGGGTGACGGGTTTTCCTGAATTCCCCAACACTAGCCCCTCGGGGAAGCAGGTTGACTCCGACGATCCGATTCCACGAACCCTTCGAAAATTTAGTAAAAACGTCACCCTCGGAACGTCGGAGGGGACACGCGTCGCCCGGGAACCCTAGGACGGTTAGATCGAGGCAGGTTTCGTGGAACTACCCCTCCCCACCCCTATAAATAGCGGGCTGCCGCTGTTAAAAAATTTTACGGCCTTTCTGCTCTCTTGCGGTTCGTGAATCTTTTGTGTTCGCGGAACCTGGTCTTTTGTTGAAAAGCTCGCATACTTCTGGTGCTCTTCGCATCTTTCTAAGGTATTATTTTATTCCTCCCTTCTTAATTCTTACTTGTCATACTTTGGTGCAGTAGTATCTCAGTTTTATGAGCTTCATTCTCGAATGTTGTTCTTAATGGTTCGTACTTCATTCTCGAATGTTGTTCTTAACAGTTCGTATGTTCGTCTCTGTTGGTTAGGTGGCTCGAGTTAAAAGCACAGCTAGACCCATGACTACCGAAGAGCTCATTGCAGCTGGTCTTCCGCTCGACCCTGTCGCTGAAGGTGCTGAGCATGCTGCACCAACCGAAGATTCTGGTTCTCCCAGCGGCTCCAGGAGTCGCGAAGACGGGGAGGTCTAATCTGACGACGGCGAAGACATCGGAGATGTGGATGCCGGCGTTAGTGACCTGGTTAAAGCGAGGACTTCCGGCCCGTTGCCACCCTCACTTGTCTCTGGAGAGTCCAAGGTCACGACCAACATGATTCGGGAATACGAGAAGGTCGGGTTCTTCTCTCCGGGCGCTAGGCGAGCCCCGCTTGATGAGCAGATCCCTATCCCTAGGGACGGAGAAGTTGTTGTCTTTCGGGATTTCTTCATTTGCGGGCTGAGGTTCCCCTGCGACCCGGTCCTACCAGCTATTCTTGATGCCTTTTCGGTGAAGATCCACTAGCTTTCGCCGACATCTTTCCTTGAAGTGTCGAAGTTCATTTGGATTTTGAAGACCTTTGGCTGAAGTCCCAGTGTCGATGCTTTCGCCAGATTCTACGAATTGGTGATTATCCCCGAGGTCGTTAAGGGTAGTGACGGGGAGTTCTATCATAGTCAAAACGCGTGTTGCACTTTCAACACGCGACGTCAGAACACCCGAAAGGGAATCACCCGAATTTAGATTGCTCCCTGTTGCAAGACTAACCTCACCGACGATTGGAGCTCTCATTGGTTTTATTTAAAGGTCAACATGCCGAAATTGTCCTGCCCGATTGCGCCCCTGGCCGTGGTGAATGTTGCCGAACTCAACCAACGGGCCTTGGGAATTAGAAGCTGTGAGAATGCATTTCATCTGGCCAGCACTATACTTGGTGGCCGTGACATTATTGAAGAATTCGTCGCTGCCCGAGTCTGGCCTATTTCGAGTGGTTGGTCCCCTACTGAGCTTGTGTACTTCAATGTCAACTGGGGAACTCAAAAGGTGCCTTTCCCGAAGTTCGGGATTAAACTTCGTGAAGACCAGAGTGCTGAGGCCTTCATGAAAGAAGTGGAAAAGAGGGTGAACGTCATGGTGGGCGAATATACCATGAATGAGTATAAAGCGTACAACGCTCTGGTCAAGCACAAGAGAATCAACTGTGTTTTTTCCGAAGTTTGTGGGGACAAATTTTTCAGTTCTCGAGGCCCAGGTCCCAAGTTGAAGGTTCCTGCAGTTGCCGTGGCCAGTTGCTCAGCTGCCCCGATCAATGCTCCCCGAATAAGGTCGTCGAAGCGAGGCTCAGCACCTATCAGCGAAGCCACTTCCTCTGGGGTCAAGCCGTCAAGGACGAGATCTCTAGAATCGTCGAAGCGCAAACGCAAGACTTCCGAGCGAACTTCGGATGCAGAGCTTCAAGCGGCTTCGGGCCTTGCCAAGTTGAGTCGGAAGAAACTGAAGAAAGCGGTGAAGAAGTTTTCTACCGTCGGGGTTCGGCGAGTCCCCTCCGCCTTTGACGACGACACCTTCGAGGAAGCAGACAGCCGGAAAGGTGTTTGCTTTTGGCCTCTGTTTAACTTTCGAAAGAACTGTCCGTCGGATTCTGAGAATGAATTCGTGGATGTTGATTCCTTTTCAGATGCTGCTCCCGAAGCTCGCAAGGAGGTTGCACCTGATGCTGCTGATGAGCCCGCTGTTGAAGCTGAAGTTGTTGTCCCCACTGAGGCCCCCGTTGCTGCTGAAGTCTCTGCTGCCGATGTCTCTCAACCCGCTCTCTCTCGGGATGAAGCCTCCCCCGAATTCGCCAAAGAGCTTGAGCTTACCGTACAAAGGGGGGAGCATCCTACCGAACATGCTCCCTTGGTTGAAGTTCGGGAGGTTGTCCCCGAAGATCAAACTCCCTCTCCTTCTTTGGCCGCTTTCAACAAGAGCTTCGGTACGTCTCATCGCGGCAAATTATTAAGTGTTGGCTTCGAGACAACTGGCGCTGGGAGCAAGACTTCTAAGATTTTAACACTGTGGAAATCATCTATGACTGTTGATGAATCAGGAGGGGAGAGTTCAGGGCAACCTGAAGGAGCTGCTCCGGGTTCTGAGAAAGGGCCTCATCCTTCTCCCGAAGCCACCCCCTCGCCTCAGGGTAGAGCTTCTTCTGGTTCGGCTAAACAGGTCACCATGCAGCATTTCATTAAACAAGGTTCGTCCCTTCTCAGTACCTTTTCGTGCTTTTCTCCGATTCTTGAATTTTGATCTGAGGCTACCCTGAATTTTTCAGAATTCAAGGATCTTTTGCACTCTTACCCTCCCTCGAAGCTAGCGCGCTTTCAGGAGGATTATGCGCTCAAACACTCTATGCTCGGGAAAGTTGCCGTAGAGCGGCTTATTGAACAAGAGAAGGCGAACAAGCAGCTCTCCCAGAAATCTAAGGAACTCAAACGGAGCTTCGCCCTCGCACAATCCGCGAACATTGAACTTAAGAAGAAGGTGGCTGAGTTGGCGGAGGCTCTGAAGACAAGTCAGGATGAAAAAAGGCTCGTGGAATCGGCTCTTGAGCAGTCCAAGAAGGAATTTGAAAAGGTTCAAAAGTCCCACGAAGATGACCTTAGTGTGATCGAGAATCTTCGGGAGAAGCATGAGAGGGCTATGAAAATTGCCGAAGATCTCCGTATTAACAACGCCAGCCTCACGAAGTCTCTGAGCACGAAAGATCGCAAAATCCTGGATCTTGAGAAAGCGCTTGTGGATCAGAGTGAAGCCTCGAAGAGGAGTACTTCTGAGATTCTAGAAAAATTGAAACTACTTTATGAGGAATACAAGAAGTCACTGAACGAATTCGGTGTTCGTCCAGCTCCTCTTCCAGATAACATTGAGATTCCCGAATTTATGGATTAGATGGAAGCTGAGTTCCAGGCTCTCTCTGAGGTGATCTCCGGCGCTAGCGACTTCGCGGCTGCTTTTTCTGTGGAGAGTATATTGAAAATTCTTCATGACTATGACTGCGCTGACTTGGAGAAGTTCCGTGGGAAGATCTCCCAATTCCCCAGCGCTACAAGCACTGCGATACTTCGAGTCAATGTCGATGTTCAGGCCATTAAGAATAAGTTCGCAAGGGAATTTTGGTTGAACAGTGGTAAAGAGACCGTCAAAGCCATTGCGCGCGCCAAACTTGCTGAGGTAGTTTTTTGTTCGATTTTGTAACTTGTGCCTGCCACCGATGTTTCAGTTTCTCGAATTCCCTTCACGTTTGCCTTTATTTCTTTTTCAGCTGAACGAGGAGGAGAATCGCGAGGACATCACTGCGTCCCCCGAAGGGTCAACTTCCGGTGAAGATTCGAGCAACTCAGGCGAAGGCGGTTCAGGCGGCGGCGCGACGCCGGCGGCCGATGAGGGCAGCGACGGCGGGCAAGCCTCCGAGCACGAGGATAATTCTCCGAAGGTGGATATCACGAATTAGATGTTGTGACTGAACCTTGGACGTATTCAAGGCTGCCTGTAAATTTGTGTAGATTCACTTAGTTTTCCTTAACAAATGTTTTGTATACTTTAACCTACACAGGTCCTGCAAGCTGGGCCTGCGCAGGACGTGTTGCCGCTACGAATTCATCGGGATAGGATGTTCGTTAGTGGTGAAGCGTGGCGTCTGTTCAAGCGGGCACATCCCGAACAAGACTTCTCCGATTTTTGGCTTGAGGCCTCGCTTAAATTTTATATGGGCTGTTTTGATCTCTCTTCATTTTTCTTGTTTCGTAAGAAGAGACGTTCTGCATCCTCTACTTCGCGCTCCACAAAAATTCCGAAGACGGAGCCCCTTAGCCCCTTAGCAGGCGCGTCTGACTTCGCCTATGCTAGCGATATGGCTGAAAACAATGTTTGTAAACCAGGACATGTTGTAGAGCTTTCATTTTAAATTTTGCACTGATTGCTGTAATTGTTGAGGAACTATTCGGAAGTTTTTATGCGAAAAAGGCAATGAATATGTTTTTTCTTGAAAAAACGTCACCCTCCCCCACCTTGCCGTTTTGCATGAAAACTTGAAGGCATGTTGAGGTAGCTTGCAGTTCGCGCATTTCGATCGAGTATGCCTTTAGGAGAAATATTCGTTAACTTTTTGAAAACTTGAACCGTCGTCGCGCAAGTCGACAAAATTTGTTTTCGAATTTTGTGGACTTGGCCCAACTGGCAGACTTGCCCCGGTTGATACTGCAACCTTTAGTTGCTTCAACTGAGACTTTCTACGATTTTTCGAACGAGCCCCTTGCCCCTTTCTCACAACGATGTTATCACGAAAAACTTTTCGGCAATTTACGGTAAAGAAAAATCTGGAGGCAACTTCCTACGCATTCACTCTCTCGAAATCATCCTGCAGATTTTCTAGGCCACAGCTCACTGCTGTCCCGGGCTTTTTTGGGTGGGAATCCCTTAATGGATGGGATTTAACTAGGTCACAACTTGTTGTTGCTTCAGGCCTCTTTCGGTGGGAATCCCTTGATGGATGGGATTTTCTAGGCCACAACTTGTTGTTTCAGGCCTCTTTCGGTGGGAATCCCTTAATGGATGGGATTTTCTAGGCCACAACTTGTTGTTGTTTCAGGCCTCTTTTTCACGATGGAATTCTGGCTATCACGAAGCCTTTGTCACGAACTTTTTCTTTTTTCACGATGGAACTTTGGCTATCACGAAGCCTTTCTCACGAACTTTTTCTTTTTTCACGATGGAACTTTGGCTATCACGAAGCCTTTCTCATGAACTTTTTCTTTTTTCACGATGGAACTTTGGCTATCACGAAGCCTTTCTCACGAACTTTTTCTTTTTTCACGATGGAACTTTCAAGTTACGCGATTTGGGGGAAGACTCTTTTCATATATATATATATATATATATATATATATATATATATATATATATCACAAAGAGTATTTACATAGGATCCGCCTCGTTAAAAACCTTGCCTCTTGATTTAGAGCCCCCTTTGCAAGGAAAAGAGTACGGTCCTTCTTATTCTAATGCGACTAGAAAAAGTAAAACTAATTTTTTGTCTCGAAATCACTTATAGACACGTGATTCGGATTTTTTAGTTCTCTAAAGTACAAACTTACGAAAATCGAAAAACTACTAAATGTTACATCTATCTACAACTGGGGTTTTCATGGATAATACCTTTTTAGACTGTCAGCATTCCACGAATACGGCAACTCTTCGCCGCCTGCTCCATCGAGCGAAAAGCCCCCGGCATATCTGTTTCCCCGGCGATGTAAGGCCCTTCCCATGACTCATGAAGTTTTCCCCGGGTCCTCCCAATTTTTCTTTCTTTTCAAGACAAGATCACCGGTTTTATGTCCTTTCGGACCACCTTTTTGTCTCTCCATGCCCTTGTCTCTCTCTGGTATTTCTCAATGTTTTCCGCGGCTTCAAGGATTGTCAGCTCGATCATGTCCTTTTCCACCTTCTTATCAATTTCCTCTATCTCTTTTCCTTTCAGGACCCTCATGCTTTCATTCTTGATTTCCTCCGGTGTCATAGCCTCAGTCCCGAAAAGTAGGCGAAAAGGCGTGAAACCTGTTGCCCTTGATACTGTGGTGTTGTGAGACCAGATCACCTTCGGAAGTTCATCCACCCACTTTCCCTTTTTCTGATCGAACAAACATCTCTTGATTCCCGAGAAAATCAGGCCATTGGCTCTTTCAACTGCACCATTGGACTGTGGGTGATATACTGACGAAAATTTTGCATGTGTGCCTAAGGTTCTACAGTATTCTTTGAAGGTGTAGCAGTCAAACTGTTTGCCATTGTCAACCGTTAATTCTCTAGGAACCCCGAACCTGCAGACTATGTTCTGCCAAAAGAATTTCTAAACTGTTGCTGTTGTGATATTCGCGAGCGGTTTTGCCTCCACCCACTTTGTGAAATAATCGACTGCAACAGCTGCGAATCGGCAGTTGCCTTAAGCTGTTGGCAACGGGCCCACTAGATCCATTCCCCACCTTTGCAGAGGTCAAGTCAGTGGAATTAGGTGAACTGGCATTGAAGGCAGATTCTGTTGATTTCCCGTTTTCTGGCATGCTTCACATTGCCGAACTAACATCTTGGCATCAATGTTTATGGTGGGCCAATAGAATCCCTGATTTATTGCCTTTCCAGCCAAAGCCCTGGTGCCTATGTGCGCCCCACAGAATCCGCTGTGAATTTCCTTTAGAAGTTCCCGACCTTTTTCGGAGGTGATGCAGTGCAGCCAAGGCTCAGTGACTCCTGATTTGTATAATTCTCCATTCACTACTGTATAGCCCCGAGCTCTTTGCTTCAATCTTTTTTCCTCCAACTCATCTTGTGGTTCATAATGTCCTCTCAGATAGGCCATGATTTCTGCTCTCCAGTCGGGAGTTTCCACTGCATTCACGATTTTGGCTCTCGAATCCTTGATGGACGGTTCTCTAATGATTTCGAAGAACACATCTGGGGGTAGCTCTTGATTTCTAGCTGCCGCTTTCGCCAGTTTGTCTGCATCATTGTTGTCATCCCTTGGGATATGCTGGACTGAGTATCCTTTGAAGTGTTTTTCCATTTCTCTGACTTTTTCGAGATATTTCATGAGAACAGGATTCCTTGCCTCACTTTCTTTCTCGATATGCTCTTGGATCACTTTCGAGTCCGTTCTGATTATGAAGGTCTGCTGCCCCAAGGCTCTCATTTTCCTTAGTGCCAACAGAAGAGCTTCGTATTCCGTTGTGTTGTTCGTGGAATGCTCATTGTTCGCGAATACGAGCCGAGCTGCGTATCTTATGACCACTCCCATCGGGGATGTTACAACAGCTGAAATTCCAACCCCCTTGTGACACCAAGCCCCGTCACACTGTACTATCCAAGGTTCGGGTGCATCTTCCTCGAGGTTCTGAGTAGGTGAAATCCAGTCCACGACAAAATGCGTAACTTGCGATTTTATTGCACTTCTTCTCTCGAAGTCTACTACATACTCGAAAAGCTCGCTGCCCCACTTGATGATTCGGGTGGATGCCTCTCTATTTGCGAACAAATCACTCAGTGGCTGGTTGGTGATGACTCTTATTCTGTGGCCCTCGAAGTAATGCCTTAGTTTCCTTGCTGCCATGATGACCGCATATGCGATTTTTTCCAGCTCAGAATAAAAGATCTTGGAACCAGACAGTGCTGCAGAGGTGAAGTATACGGGAATTTGTCTGAGCTTTCCTTCTTCCTCTTTTTCTTGCACTAGCACCGCACTTACTGCCGAATTTGATGCAGACACATATAGCAGAAGTGGCAATTTGGGTCAGGAGGACAAAGTTTGGTCATGGTGGACAAGTAATCTTTCAGTTCGCGAAAGGCCCGCTTCTGAGGTTCAGAGCACTGGAAATTCTTAGCACTTCTAAGGACTTGGAAGAACAATAAGCTTTTTTCTGCGGCTCTGGGAATGAATCTGTTGAGGGCAACTACTCTCCCTGTCAGCCTCTGGACATCTTTCACTGAAACTGGATCTTGCATTTCCACTAGAGCCTTAATTTTGTCAGGATTTGCCTCTATGCCTTTCGTTGAAACTAGGCATCCAAGAACTTTCCCCTTGTGAATGCCGAATACACATTTCTCCGGATTCAGCTTCAGATTCGCTGCCCTCATGTTCGCAAATGTTTCTGCTAGGTCACTGATGTGGTCTTTTCTCTGAACGCTTTTGACAACTATGTCGTCCACATATGCCAAGATGTTTCTCCAAATCTGCTGGTGTAGTACTATTGCTATCATTCTCGAAAATGTACATCCCGCGTTCTTTAGCCCCTCTAGCATTCTTACGAAGCAAAATGTTCCGAAGGGAGTGATGAAACTTGTTTTCTCTTCGTCCTCCTTACGAACCCTGATCTGATGGTACCCAGAGAACATGTCCAGGAGCGAGAGCATCTCACTATTGGCTGCATCATCCACGATTTTGTCTACCCTCTCCAATGGGAAATCGTCTTTCTTGCATGCCTTGTTCAAATCGGTGAAGTCCACGCACATTCTCCACTTCCCATTTTTTTCTTGACTGGCATAGTGTTGGCTAGCCAGACTGGGTACTTGACTTCTCTGATTACTTGGGCATCCTTTAACCTCTGAACTTCTGCTTCGACTGCTTTGACCTTTTCCTCAGACATTTTCCGAAGTTTTTGCTTCTTGGGTGGTATTTTTTCATCTGTTTCCAGGGCATGTTCGATGATATCCCTGTCAACACCTTGCAGGTCCTTAGCTGACCATGCGAAAACATCCTTGTTTCTGTTCAGAAATCGTATAAGGTCCTTGTCCTCTTCGGCGCTGAGGTTGGCCCCTATTATGACTGCTCTATCGGGCATGTCATCCAGATACACTTTCTTTGTTTTATCTTCTGCGGTTATCTCATTTTTTCCTTGTCCCGCTTAGGTTCTTCGTAGGTTTCCTTCTTCTGGGTCACCGCTTTCGGTACGCGGTACACGTTCGTTTGGCCGGGCGTGTGGCCTTTTTCTAAGTTTCGGCTTCTTGCCGATTGCCGAACACCGTGATGACCCCTTTGGGCGCAGCATCTTCATGCATAGAAACTCGTTGTCTTATGACAAAGATTAAACTTGTTCATGAAACCTCCCCCGAAAATCGCGAGGTATGGGTGGTAAATGTCAACTGCATCGAAAGTGAGGCTCTCCGTTCTGGCATTCTCAAGATCTCCGAAAGAAACCGGGAGTGATATTTTTCCAACCGGCTTGATGGGCTTTCCTCCGAACCCCTGCAGCGGGTACTCTGGTGGGTCCAACATGTGCTGGCTCAGGTTCATCTTTTCAAACGTTTTCAAGAACAGGATATCCGCCGAGCTCCCGTTGTCAACTAGGACTTTTCCTATAACCCATCCAGCTATGTTCACTTCAATGACCATGGCGTCATTGTGAATCGCGGATTTCAGCCTGAAATCTTCTTCTGTGAAGGTGATTGGCACCTTTGCCCACTCCGGCCGTGCAGCTGGGCCGTCATTGATGATAGTATTCACAGACCTGAAGTAATTGCTTCTTTGCTTCTTGGTCTCGAATTCCATGGCTGACCCGCCCGTGATTGGCATGATAGTTCCGAACGATGGCAAGGCTTTGGAGTTTTGGGGTCCCGAACTTGACTGAGGCCTTGACGAACTTTCTGGCGGTGGCGGCAGGATTTCCCGAATGGGTTGCGGTTGCTGGATTGCCTGGATCGCTTGTGACTGAGGAAAAAACTGTTGCGACGGCTGCCACGTTGACTGTGGTTGTTGGAATTGCTGAACTGGGACAGATCTTGACTGCGGGTTCGCGAATTGAGGTTGCCGGAAATTCGGGCGAAACTAGCTTGGCATTGAGGATGCGATACTCATTAGTGCTTTCTCTTGCTGAATTCTTGCCATGTTCTTCTTTGTTTCTGGGCACCCTTCGGTGCTGTGGCCCCTTCCATGATACTGGCAATAGAAATGAGGATCTTTCGAGTTGTGGTTCGTGAGTGCTGGGGGTCCTCTCGCCTCTCCCCCCCCCCTTCCTCCGGGATTAAACCCTCCCCCGGTGCTTGGCCTGCTGCCCTGTTCGGGTTGCGACTTTCGACGTTGTTGACATTTCGCGGATCGGGGTGGTGCCTTCCACGTCATCTCCCTGTTGCCTTGTCTTGCCTCGTTCCGTTCGGCCACTCTTCTGTGATGGTCATCATCTGACAAAATGTACTCCTCCAATTCGTGAAAGAGTTCCTCAACTGTCTTGGGTTTCTTTCTTGTGAGATGTGAAGATGTAGGCCCTAGGGTGAGACCCTTGATCAGTGTGTTGATCGTTGTTTTGTCATCAGCTTCGGGGATTTGAGACCTTTGTTGCATGAACCTTCTCACGAAGTTCCGCAGTGGTTCTCTGTCCTTCTGCTTACAGTTATACAAATCTGATGCTTCGGCTGTTGTGTCGTGGAACATCTGAAATGCTTGCATGAACTTTGTCTTGAGATCTACCCGTACCGTAGACCGAATGTGGAGGCGCGGTGAGTACCAATTCGCATCGGTCCTTCGCAAGCTATGATGAAGGATTTGTCCAAAGGTAACATCATCCCCTCCCCGCCAAATTCACAATGATTCGTATCTCATGAGAAACTATCTGGAGTTTCCGAAGCCGTTATATTTGGGGAGAGAGACAGGCTTAAACTTCGGCGGCCAAGGTGCTGTTTGCAGCCCAATTGACAGCGGCGATTCGGAATCCACGAAGTGTGAGACTCCATTTCCCAAGAAGAAATTTTCTTTCGGGGGTTCTCTTGCCGGTCCAGCGTTCTGTTGCGGTGATTCCTGTCATAGGGAGCTGTTTTCTTGCTCTTTCATTTCATCAATTTCTCTCTGTATTGCCTCAATTTGCTCTTTTGCTTTGTTGAGCTGCTCTAGCTTTTCTGAGATTTTTCTCTTTGCTTGCAACTGAGCTGCGAATTTTTCTTTGTCTTTCTCCATTTCTTCGTATCTTTTGTTGAACCATTTGTAGCTCCCTGTCTATGGTGTCATCATCATCCACATTCTCGAACTCTTGTGGTTCAGCAGGTTGTTCTTGGGTGTGAGCTGTCTTTTCTGCTCTTGCCTTCATGAGAGCTTCGAGCTTTTCTCTCCATTCTTGGTCTGTTGTGTTAGAAGATTCGGGAACGAAAGAGGTTTCATTCCCTTGGGTAGGATGGTGATCGTCTCGGTTTGCCTGTGCCGGAACGTTCTTCTTGGATTTCTTCTGAGGTGGCATCGTGAGTTTCTTGTCGGCTGGGACACGGTGGGCGCCAATGTTGGGGGGTTACCCGAAAAATTCGGATGAATCCCCGAACACGCGAGAGAGAGAGAAAGTTCTTAGCATGTTCAAACACACAGTTATAGTACAGAGAGACTGTAATTCCCTCTGCCAATTGCACAAGTTCCAAAAAATCTGAATCCGTTTACACGTGCCCTCGCGCCCCCCTTTTATAGGGAGATGAAGGGACTTTTACATACCGAAAACACCCTCAGGCTCAGAGAATATTCCTAGTGTGAACGCACACAAGAATGTCTTTTTCGTCTAACATATTTACAAATCTGCCACTAGTTCACACTCTAAACCCAGACTTTTTGGGACAACAACTTTGACTTTGCTTCTCCCCCGGTTCGTGAATGTCTTCATGTGAAACTCCCGAACTGGGTCTTCAACAGATTCCCGAATTGGCCTTCCTCCGAAGTTCGGGCCCTCGACAGCTCGAGACTCCGGGCTTCCGCACGTTCGTGACCCCATTTCTTCATCGAATCAAGATTCCTGAACTTCGCACATTCGCGAATTCGAGGCTTCTCAGGTTCCAGGCTTCCGAAAGTCGTGAATTCCCTGCCCCTGAAAAACATGTTTCGAAAACTTTGTCAAACTTAACGTTTCGAGGGTGACGGGTTTTCCTGAATTCCCCAACAGTCGCCAGTACCTTAGTATCATGGCTCTGCTAGATGGCTGACAGCTATGTTGGTCGTCTGGACACCAAAATGACCTCCTTGAGGTCGGCGTGCCTTCATACCTAGGTCTTGCAATACCACGGTATGTTTACGGCTCTGCCAACCTAGTTGGGCGCCCTGGATGCGTGACCTTCCGAGGTTGGTGTGCTTTTGTAAGCTCTGCTAGCCTGCTTTGGACACTAAGGATTTTACGTCAGGAATGAATGCCTCCCCGTGGGATGCGCGCCTGATGGCCCTGCCAAGTGCTTCTGGGTGCTTGGGCGCTATACACTTGAGACCTTCCTTAGGTCGGCAGCCTCGGGTGGCCCTGCCAGACTATTTGCAACTATGTAAGATATCTGAATGTCTCTACACTCCATACGATCAAAGATTGACGTTATTTCGCCAGCTTCATCGTCGACCGGCTACGGACATCGCAACTACAGCTACGACATCATCGTTGACAACCTCTTCATACGTCGCGCCTTTCAAGACCTTGCTGATATCCTCAGATACTGGGCATTGTGTTTAAGGCCTATTCGAGGTCGGCACGCCTACAAAAGCCTCCCTAAAGGTCGGCCCCGCCAGATTCCTTGAAGCCATGCTGGGAGATCTGGATGCCTCTACACTTCGTTCGACCAAGACCATGACTCAGTTTTCTTCTCTTTTTGGAGCATCAAACCAGCCATGTTGTCTGCTTCAATGCTCGGGGACTACTCCACGAGTGCATCTTCAACGCCTTCTTGTTTTCTTTGTCGTACTGACCTGTTGGAAACCTCGTTTCTCATCACGCCGCTACTCGACCTACTTTTTCTTCTCTTCTTCTTTTTTGGATCATCATACTGGCCATCCTGCCCGCCACGATGCTCGGATACTACTCATGAGTGCATCTTTGATGCCCTCTAAATTTTTTCATCGTCGTTTCGATCTATTGGAAGTGTCACACCTATTTTTCCAAAGAAAACCAGGTGCAAACCTATATGCATTCCAGGATCAATTTTCATGCATATAGTTGACATAAGTGAATAATAGAAACAATATCACGTAAGAAAAAGGGAGATTATTAGAGTTTACGCTGAATCCTGGAAATGAAGGCACCAAACTCCACAAGCAGTCGACTGGGGGTTACGTACGCCTAGCACCAGCAACATCTTCACAACGACTTCATAGCAGCTTCCTCTTTCTGAGCAACATTGTTTATAGCAAGGGTGAGCACTTGTCGTACTCAGCAAGTGTGGGGAAAGGATGAATGCAAAGGCTTTATAGTGGACTGAGCTCTAAGCATTTAGCATTTTAGTTGGTCAAATTTTATTAGCACCTGATTACTAATAAAAGTATAAGTTTATACCAACCCACAATTAAGCATAAAGATGAGAGATACGCCATAAGAATATGGCAAGCATAACCATAACACGTATCACAATTTAAGTCCATCTTCAAGTTCAATTAATCATGTGAGGGTCCAGGCCTCTCTTGACCGTGAGCACGGTTAATCGATTAGTTTTACACTCTGCAGAGGTTGTACACTTTCACCACAAGCAGCGTAAAAGATCCGAAGATCTTTGAACCCAACCATGCGATGCCGCGCAGGCACCATACCACACTACCGAGGTGTGGTTGCATAGGGACGCTACATGGCCTTTACAAAGGTTCTCCAACAAGTTGTGACCCACAAGGTCCGGATCAGTTAGCAAGGTATAAAGTCCCCTAGCAGGTCGATACCCCACCATAAAAAGAATAACTCACCCAACCCCCTGCTAGAGCGAGTCCATACCCCGCAGTACCGCCGATCCCTTGTCCTTATCAGATAAGATCACCCCAAGCTAAAGTTCCTAATTATTCAGCCAAGACCATTGCCCATTAGTTCTTGTGGTTGTACTGTTTTCCTAGGTGGTTCTCCATGTTCCGATTAAACATATGGTCTTGTATATTAAACATCACATATCACATTGAAACATAGAGCATAAAATGATAACCATGTTGATTATTACCAGCCCAGTTGAGCACACTAAGCAATATCTACCATCAATATTAATTAAAAACCAGGTTCAAGATAATGATCAAATGAGGCTAGTCATCCTTAATAGGAACCCATCAAAGTTAATGCAAAGCAATGCAAAGTGATTTATAAAGTTATTGGGACAAAAGATCAAGGACACACTTGCCTTTAACCAAAGAGTAGTTGCTCAGAATACTTCATCTTCATACTCTTCCAAAGCTCTTGATTCTCGAACAACATTCACTCTAATCGCATCAATCATCGGGCACAAACATACACAAAGCAAACAAACAAGCATATACTAAGAACAAAGCACCAATCAAAAAGGAAACTTTAAAAGAACGCACTAAAGGACAGGCTCAATCAGATGGATCACTAAAGAACACAGAGTGTGCTTGGAAGGGAATGGCTTGGTTAACTTTGAAGAGATGATTGCGGAAGATTGAGCAAGGACCGGAAAGATCACACGGAGATAGAGCTCGATTCTATTGGTTACGCAAGCGCAAGAAACGCTGAAACAGAACTAAGCTCGAATCTATCGTGAGATCATTATCAAACAACAAGAAACTACGCTTGACATATTTTAATTAAGAAATCATGTGAAAGAATATTTCAGAGAAATACTCTATGTTACCATTAAACAAGTTACATTTAATTAAAGAAATCACGGTAAACCTAATCATATTTTATTTATAACATTCGAGTAGAAGTTATGTCAGATTAACAATTACTTTAGAAAGATAAAGCAAGTATGAGATATCTAAACGAGTAACTTTATGTCACGTGTTCAACTAAACATATTTAATATTGAAAAGGCATTTATGATGTCATTAGGTATATTAACTTTATTATGAAAACCGATGTTTAACTCTAACATCTTTTATTTAGAAAAACTAGTTATGAATAGGGATTAACCAATTACATCATGATTAAAGAAAACCGCATTAGAACCTAATCACTTTTTATTTGTAAAAACAATGAAATAAGAATTAGTCAAGATTAACATGCTGTTTTAGTGTTAAAACAAGTAACAGGTGATACACATGCTAACGTACAGGTTATGGTGAAACGAACTAGAACGGTAGAAGCGAACTATAACGCACACGCAAACCTTAGGCTAGGGTTTAAGAGAACTAGTCTACAAAGAGAACTTGGATGAACAACTGACACACTAACCAAGGGTGATTTGATCTGACAGGAGGAACAGATAACATGGTAAACTCTAAAGAAAGGTAGCTACGATAGATTACGTACCAGAACACAGCTGATTCACAAACTAGCTAGATGTTAAAGATTGGATCACATAGAACTGAAAGAGTGTAGTTGTCTTGCATAAAAGACAATTACGACAGGATGGCATGTACTAGGATTGGAAAGATCTTGAGCTTAAAAGAGGGGTAGCTCTACAACAGAGACACACTGAGACAGAGCTTGATGAAGAACGTCTATCGAACGACTTGCATATATGATAGAACAAGATTATGAGCTGGGTTCATTTTAATTAACAAAACCAATATAAAGGATATTTCAGAAAGAAAATACCATATATTGACATTAATGTAATATTAAACTCTATTTACGAAATAGGTGTAAAGAACTAGTCAAGTTTTATATATAAAGATTCATATATGAATTAAACCGATTAACCATTTAATTTAGAAAAACTAAACTATATGAACAATCTAAACGAAACTTTGTAATTCGAGTAGGTCATATTATTATTAAAAATATTATGGTATTGGCATTAATCAAATTAATATTTATTATAAAAGCTAGTGTAAAAGCCTAATCAAATTTTAATTAGAAAAGATTAATTAACTATTAAACAAATTAACATTTGGTTTACGAAAACCGAGATAAAGCTAATTAACTTTTATGTAAAAAACATGTGATAGAAACATTAATCAAAATAAATTTACTTATGAAAAACGATGTATAGATCTATTTTGCTTTTATTTATAAAAGGCATGTATAACTAGGCATTAATCAAAATTAATATTAATTTTATTTTCAGAAAACAAAACATGGTGAAAACACTCCACTAACGCGTGCTTTACATTATTATGAACCTAACGCAACTTAAACGGATTAAAACGGGGTTAAAACAAAGATTTTATAGAGGAAACAAGATTGAAAGGACCTGAACGAGATTAACCATAGTCTTCAGGGGCTAGCTGAGAAGATATGCAAGGCACACTGAATAGTGCTTGCAAAAAGGTTAAAGATCGGGGTTAAATCTGATAAAAGGCTTGGATTGGATCTTCTTGTATGGATCTTGGACTTCCAGGGGTTATCATGTGAAAAGAGCAAAACACATAAAATCAAAACCGGATAACAGGATCTACTAGGGGGCTATTCGCTAAACAGCCAACTCTTCCCCTTCCTCTGGCTCACGGCGGACGGCGGCCTGGCCGGCCAAATTGCCGGCGCCCTGGCCATCTACGGGTTCGGTTGAGGTGAGGAAACGGGAGAGGAGAGGGAGGAGGACTTGTGCATCTGCTTACCCTCGACGGAAGACGACGGCAGCGGCCGGAATTCAAGGAAGGACACACCGGCGGTTGGCCATGGTGGCCGGCTCGGACTTCAAGGAGATGCGGGGTTCCGGTGAGCCTCCGGCAACGAGGATGGCCGGCAGGCGTGCAGCTCGTCGAGGACGTCCTCCCAGCGGCCTCGGGTGGCTCCGCGCCCGGTCTCACGGCGGCGGGCCGCAGGGGGCGACGGCGGCGGCGTCGCGTGCGGGCGGCGGCGGCGGCGTCTGCGTGCGAGCGGCGGCGGCTCAAGGAGCAGGGGCGCGCGAGGGGGCTCAGGACGGCGCAGTTAAATAGGCACGCAGATTTGTCATGCTCGGCACGGACGCCTAGGCGTGGGGACGTCGGACTCCGGCGGAGTCCAGGCGGCGGCCGGCGCCGGATGGGCCTCGATGGGCTCCGCGCGGGCTGGCACAGGGTCACGGCGGCTGGTGGACCGGGTCGGGCGGGTCTGCGGTTTGGGCCTAGATGGGCTGCGGGTCCGCGGTGCAACAGCGACTGTGCAAAAGAGCAGGGACCACTAGCGGACTTCAGCCAACGGGCCTAGTTGGGCCATAATGGATCCGTTGGACCGCTGACTGCTGTTGCTTGGCCGATAAAGAGGAGAGATGAAGGGGCTGAAACAGACTTCAGGAAGGTGGGCTGAAAGAGAGGTCGGGCTGAAATGGAGAAGAAACTAATCTCTTTTTTTCATTTTAAGAATTATATTTTCCGTGAAAAGAATAATCTAGAAATAGCTAGATAATTCATTAAAGCCACGAAAAATACTCCGAAAATCACAAAAATTCCAGGAAACTCCCAGAGACAGATTGAAACATGAACAATCCAAATAATGTATTTGGTGCTCATGAAAAAGATTTTAGAGCCTTCTAATAAATAGAAATAGCTCAAGGAAAATGAGAATAAATCCCAGAAAAATCCGGAAAATTCTTAGAAGGATTTGGACAGCTCCTAAACGCATTTTTGAAACCTTTTGCACTCAAGAACCACCAAGATGCATCGGCATGAATGCAACACTCACAACTTTGTTTTAATTCGGAAAATCAAACAAAGGATTTTTTCCTATACTATATTTCTTGTAAAGAAAAATAAATGCTGGAAAAATTTTAAAATTATGAGAAAATTGTTATTTAATTATTCTCTCTATTCACATCCTGAAATTGGAAATTTCAGGGTGTGACAGGAAGCATGCTTCCTATAAGTCGTCACTCGACCTCTCTACATTCGGCAAGACTGCAAACAGGTCGGCTGCTACGCTGATTTGTTTATCTTTCTTTTTTGGACCGACGTGCAGGCTATTCGACCTGTCGATAGCTCTACGACTTTGTCATGACCTCTCTAAGGTCGCCGCGCCTACACCTCGCTCGGGGGCTTGTGAGACATGGGTACCCCTGGGTCCCCACCGACCAGGCTCACGGCCATCCCCGACAAGTAGGTCCGGCCTACCAGGAGACCCGCCGACCTGTCAGTAGACCCAACCGACCTAGTTGGCAGCCCACACGACCTCCTGAAGACCTTCCAGAAGATCCCCCGGACGACCTAGTTCATCACGACCCCAAGACTTGGCGTACAAAGACAAGACAAGACATCGGTGGACTTCGCCTAAAGCAGATTGACGGGATATGGCAAGATGTGTAACGTAGACTTAGGTCTCCTGGTCGTAACCGACCAGGAGTCTGGGAACCGACCTCGTCCGCTGGCCAATATAAGGCGGACGAGGCGATCCCTTGTGTAACTTAACCCGGACCAATCCTCAAGCAATCTACACCAACAACTGGACGTAGGGTATTACTCTCCAGAGGCCCGAGCCAGTATAAACTCGTCGTGTCGACCTTCGAGTTCTTAGCCTTAGACTCCTCCCCGCCGAACAAATAAACCACAGGGATTAACACCCCCGTGGGTTGTCCAGATCTCACCATCTGACAGTCACTTATGCCATCAACTATGGCAGAGAGAGAGAGAGAGCATGTGCCACTGCTACACGAGCCAGTCCCTACATCGAGAGGAATCTCTTCAATGTCGCCTACGCCATCAACAACTAGCACTGCCGCCAAGTACGATAAGCTTGCCGATAGGAGTTGGATATACGCTGGGAGTTGGAGCATCGGGACTCTACACAAGATCAACGCCTGAGTCAGACTTAGAAGTAGAGGAACCAGAGAGACAGAGTTTGTCAGACAAAAGAAATGGAGAAAGAGACATTGTCGGGAGAGAGAGAGAGAGAGAGAGAGAGCATGTGCCACTGCTACACGAGCCAGTCCCCGCATCGAGAGGAATGTCTTCAATGTCGCCTACACCACCAGCAACTAGCACTGCCGTCAGGTACGACGAGCTTGCCGAGAGGAGTTGGATATACGATGGGAGTTGGAGCACCGAGACTCTACACAAGATCAACACCTAAGTCAGACTTAGAAGTAGCGGAATCAGAGAGGAGGAGTTCGTCGGACAAAAGTAATTAAGAAAGAGACATTGTCGGGAGGGGGGTCACAAAGAGACCGAAAGATGCGAGAGAAAGTGCTCTATGATTTAAATCCAATATAGAGTTGCAGATCATGCAATGTATGTGAGGGTGAACGAAGCATTGTGAGGGTGCGACGAAGCATCAAATGTCATTCACTATTGAGTTTCCATCAACCAATTCAAGACGACTAAAACCACAAAATTCGAGTGTATCAATACCAATTTCGAATTTTGGGGCACTAATATCTGCATCTAAACGAAGTGTTAATAATTTTAAAAGGAAGAATAACGAATCATGAGGGATATAAAAATATGTTGTGCTAACATAACATTTTACAAGTTACAATTTGTCACATCTAGTCGAGCTATTAGCGCGAGTCAACTTGCTAGTTGTGAGAAATAAAGAGTTAGTGATCTTTAGTGGAGTATTATAGATTATGTCTGAATGGAGGATAGTAAAGTCTATCAATTTAGAAAGATCAAAACGACTTAAATTTTAATTTAGGACAGAGAATTAACTTGATAGACTTACCATTCAAAATAGTGACCAATCCTTATTACGTGCAATGCCAATTACGTTTTTCAAGCCATACGCTAAAAATGATCATGTCAAAGGTGTTAATGAATCAGACGGAACCTTGAATACCCAAACTGACGAACTGCTAGCTGCATCAAGTGTTACCATCGAGTGCAGTAGCAGAAATATAATGTGCAGCGCAGCTCTTAGCAGATACTACCAGCTAGTAGCAGCCTACACTAGGGGCATCAAGCACACATACTTGATCAGCTCAAGCTACTACTCCGTACTTGACCATATTGGAGCTGCCCGGCCTGCATTTTTCACAGCATGGAGTTACTCAAGCACGCACAGATTTGACCGCCCGGCTGCTGGTACCTTAACCTTATCATTGGAGCTCTGAGGTTTCTCTCTGCTCCACATGATAATTCCTGCCCCCTGTCGTCTGACACGGGCATCATGCATTGTTTCTTTTTTTTAACTTCCTCGCTCCATCGAGCTGGTATCTAATGGTGCATGCAGTGCAACAAGACGAGATCGATGGCGAAAAAGTTTTCCACGGGACAAATCGATGCGTCGCGTTGACCGCCCTGCTCTGCCTGCATGCGCCATCGTGATGAACACGGACGGACGTTACTGGGGCTACACTGCCAGGCTCTGCTGCATGGTGCATCTTCTTCTTCTGAATTCTGCTCATCTTCTCCTTCCTTTTGCAGCTGGACCCATTCATCAGTAGCTCTTCTGGCCATGCACTTCATTGCACCTGCGCGCGTCCCATCATGCGCTTCGAGAAACCATGCGTACGTGCGAGCTCATTAGTGTTTTTGCCTAATATTTGCAGAAGCTAGCTCCCTTTTTTTTCATTTCGACATCTAAACTGCTGCATCAGGACCTACTAGATCTCTAATTTCATTGCTGGAACATTAGCACACATACAGTGCAAATGTTAGTGGAAGCCAAAAACTTGAGAAACGGAGGCCAACTAAATAAACCCAACAGAATAGCCTGCAGCGACGACATTGTGATGTGCACAGATAGCTTTGCTGACGGAGCTACAAGCTGATGTCTGCTAATGGCTAGCTACCGCCGTGAATCCATGATACACTGCTACAATGGCTGGCTGGCTCCTGCGCTCCTCTGCCCTGCTGCATTGCATCATGGCATCGCCCATCCCTCCCTATACAGATATCCCCGGCCCTTCCGCTTTTATTTCCAACTCTGCCGCTCATCCTGTCATCCTCATATCCATCCCAAAAGCGAAAAAGAGGGGGCGGACACGAAGAAGAATCCAACCCCCGCCGAATCGAGCAAGAGGAGCTTTCGATTTCCGCTGCCCGCGATCGAGTGCCTGCCCTGCGCCCCCGTGGAGTACCCGGCTAGCGCTCTAGCTTAGCAGTATATTCTCCTCGCCAGTGGGCGGCGGCACCGCCACCGAGAAAGCTCCGAGACCCCGTAGTGGCATGGCAGTGGCAGCAATGGCCTCACAGCAGCTCGATCGATCGATGGCGGATCGGGGGAAACAATCACTACTACTAGTAACAGCGTACAATGATGGCTTCGCTTTTATTTCGTAATCATGCTTGCGCTCCCTTTGGGATTGGATCTTGTTTGTAGCTCTCGTCTGCTGCATCATGTCCATGGATGCATGCTGCTGGCCTGCAAAGCTGCAGCAATAGTGTTCTTGGTCAAGATTGCAGTGTTCTGCCAGGGCCTTATTTGTAGAGGGGGGGGGGGGGGGGGGGTAGGGGGGCAATTAAACAGTGAAGAGGGGCAGGGACCCAAAAAAACACATACGGTGTGTTTTAGCAGTGGCGAAATGAAGGCAGCTGAGGAATTCAGGGCCAAGACTTGGTTTGAACGGTAGTTCAGGTCAAGGCTTCATTCATCATCCACGGTCGAATCTTCGGGGGGTCAAGATCGCAATCCGGATCGTATCTGGGCCTGTGACAAAGCAGTCAAAGAGGGCTGATGCTTCGTTACTACTGGAAGCAGCGAAAATTGCAGTGTTAGAGAGACATTATCCGAAGTGCAGAACTGCCACTAATAGTGTAATTGCTGATCCAAAACTGTTCAAAAGAAAACCAGCTAGTGCAAACTATATCAGCTGAGGTGAGGTCAGGTGAGGTGGGACGAAGAATTAAAATTGCGAGGAGTTCAATTGCTGATCCAAAACTGTTCAAAAGAAAACCAGCTAGTGCAAACTATATCAGGTGAGGTCAGGTCAGGTGAGGTGTTGATCATAAATTCATCATGATGCATGAAGGAAGGGAGGGTAAAGCAGACAGGTCTGGTCGAAAAAGATGAGAAGGGATTCATCCATCATCAGGGGAGAAAAGGAAAGAAGGGGGAGCACAAGAGAACACAGAGACGCGATGATGACGGTGACCCAGGGAGATGAGCTATCATTACGAATCTTGGGCCGGCCAAGGCCCATAATCATAATCATCATTGGAAGCCCTCTCTGGCCCCTACCTTCTTTTTGTTTCATTCCCATTTTGCCCTCGCACCTCATTTCTCGAGAGTAGGCAATTTGGCACCAAATCATCAAAAGAAAACACATTTAGGCTTCAGTTTTCCCCTCTAGTACAATGTTCCAAAGCCATTTTCGTTTGGCCAGTGGCTGATTTGTTCTGAGAGAAAAGTACTGCTGGCCAGTGCCTGATAACCCAAACAAACATGCTGCAAATCTTTTCTACTCCCTCCGTTCTAAATTGTTGTTCGTTTTAACTTTTTAGATACATCATTTGTATCTAGAAAGCCAGCCAAACCGAATAGTATATAGGACAGGGAATATTTTACTAATGTTAGCCATGGTCACGTAGTAAACATTGCTGGAGCCCTATATCACTCTTTGATCATCACGAGCATTTTACCGCTATAGTGGTTGATGACTAGGCTTTGGTTGTTTCGGCAGAAGAAAGATGGCTACGGCTACTGGTTTGTTCGAGAGAAAAATATCGTTGACCCATGGCCGTGATAAGCCAAACGAACAGGGTGCAAGGCCCCACATGGCAGCCCCACGGACCATTGTGTACAACAATGTTCAGTACACGTCAGGACTCAGGAACGGCGCCGTCTATTGGGGTAGGAGTAAGTGTAGTGTAGGAGAGATGGATGCGCCTATAAATAAGCCCCACCACACCGAGCACACAAAACCATCCCCAAACTCCTCCCTTTTGCCGTCTCCCTGCCCCCACAAACATCCGACAGTCTCATCAGCCTCCGCCTTTGCATCCCTTCGTAGCCGCGCTACAACCAGAGCTCCCCAAGCTTGCAACTCCACGGCAGCAGTCACCAGCTCCACCACAGCACAAGGTCGACGATGCCCCCCCCCCCCCCCCCCCCAACACTCTCGCTTTTACTTGTGTTCTCTGCTCTGCTCCATTTCACGCATCAGCAACTGCACTTGGCAACGGAGACACACACAGCTACCTCCTCTGTTTCTTTGGCTTTCATGGCGGCATTAGATTGGCGCATCACATGCATGTCCATACGTTAATTTCCATGCCAGCGTCGCTCGCTGATGTCTCTCTCTCTTCTTTCCAGGTTTCTTGTGTAGTTGTGTGCAGCAGCCGTGCGTGTTGCCAGGAGATCATGGAGAGGCTGAACACGAAGCTGTACCTGCAGAACTGCTACATCATGAAGGAGAACGAGCGGCTGCGCAAGGCGGCCCTGCTGCTCAACCAGGAGAACCAGGCCCTGCTCTCGGAGCTCAAGCACCGCCTCGCCAAGTCCACCGCCGCCGCCGGCGCCAACAACAACGCGGCGGCGGCGGCTAACCGCGCTTCGCCCAAGCCCGGCTCCGACGCCTCCCAGGCCGGCGGCAAGGGCAAGCCGGACGCCAAGTCCAAGTAGGCAGCTCGTCGTGTCTGGTGCAAGGACTGGACGGTGTCTGCACGAGCTGCTTCATGGCGTTGGTTTTAGTCAGTTAGCTACTTAGCTCTGCCCACTGCATGTTAATTGTCAGGAAGGTTTGTTGATTTTGACAAGTAGTTGATGGAAACCTCACGAGTCCTGCCCGACGGGCAACTGATGTGTAGTAGCAATGCCCTTGTAATGAAATGAAATGAAATGGATGACGACTGGATCGGCTGGGGGTACAGAGTGACCATGTGTGTCTCTTGAGTGCTACTTCGGAGTGATTTGATGAGTGGCTCGAAAAATTCATTTCTCACAGCGTGGTTCCTGCATGAGGTTACACTTGCCTTTTTTGGGATGGTCGTCGTGCCACCTCAAACAGTGCCTCGAGATCTTCGGATGGTGGTCGTCGGTACACATCAATATTCGGGACGGCGAAATTGATACAGTGCAGTAGTTCTTCGTACCAACTACAGAAAGGATGCATCGGCCATGCAGGTCTCCCTCTTTGGCTAAATGATTTTCACCAAAATATCTGTTTCTTCATTATATATCTGTTTCTTCCCAATATACTCCCTCTTATTTAAACCAAAACATATGACATTTAACATCTAACTTGCAATGTAAATATTTCAAATAAAGATACTTTAACGTCTAAATTATCTATGGAAGTGTGATAACCCAACTTGCAATTCCTATGGAAGTGTGATATTTCAAATAAAGATACTTTAACATCTAAATTATCTTAAAAAAAAGATTTGGTATACTTCTTCATATATTGATGGTACTAATAACGGAGATTCTTAACATGACATGCATTTTTGAATGTTTTTTAATAACAGGGTATATATTTTCGACTCGGTTTCACTTTGTCTCAGCACCTGCTCACTACGGGAGAATGGAAATTCCCCGAGTGCCTCGGACTTCCCCGAGTGCCAAATATCGGGTTTCTTCCCCGAGTGTTGCACTCAGGGAAGAACTACAAATAGATAGTCCAAGAAGTACCCTCCACAGGATTCGTGCGATGCACATGCCACTGTCATCCTCATTCGACACGGTCTATTATACTGTACCTTTCGTTTGTCCTACCTACTTAATATTTACTCCCTCTATTTTTCAATAAGTGTCGTTTGCGTTGTCTAAGGAACAACATCGACTATTAAAAAAAGTTGACTAACTTTATATTAACAAATATTAATACACATGATACATAATTAGTATCATTGAAAAGATATTTGAATCTAGTTTTTAATAAAATTATTTAAAAACACAAATATTGCACATATTTTCTACAAACTAAGTCAAAACTTATGACACACCCAGCAGCACAGGCTGCTTCGGGACTACGAGCGCCTGCACCGTGGCCTCATGCATGGCAAATGCACCGTACCATAACGAGAAAACATGACCTCGAACCGCTGCAAAATTTCACAAACAGCACCATGGCGATTGGGCTTATAGTCCAATGATAGGACGGTCCAGTGGGACGATACCCACCAGGGTTCAAATCCTGGTGCTCGCACCTTTTCCTGGATTTTCCAGGATTTACCGGTGTTATGCGTTAAGTGGCAAGCGACGTTTCCGTCGACGACGAGGCGCCGTTGGTGACTTCGAGAAACTCCAAATCTGCTGGTACTCGGTCCTTCGGAGGTGCTCATAGGGGTAGGTTGCGTACGTGTATTCATAGAGAGTGAGTATACGTGCGTATTGTGAGCCTCAGCGTTGTAGTGTAACTTAAAAAAAAGAACACGATGATGGCTCGGATCACATCAGATGGACGTAGTATGTACTACATAACAACCGGTCGCAGACACACTTATGCCCTTGATCCAGCCGTCCTGAACTAGATCTCACTGCAACCACATAATCATTGCGCAAGAAAATGCTTTGATCTCATAAGATAAGGAGGCATTCATGATCTCAACAGCTCCGGTATCTTGCGGTTTGTTGCATTGGCAAGTAAGATTCGTATAAGAACACGGTGACTCGAGTTCATTTGCAACAAGAACCAAGAAACAGAAGAGCGGGCAATGGACAATACACATTGTGACTGTTGCGCTTACGGAGTTCAGAGCACTGAGGCCCCAGATCACCCATACGCCTTTCAGTACCTGCTTCTTGTCCTCTCCAATTTGCAGGGTAAGCTGCTGCAATGAACATGGTCCAAGGGACCAGTACGAGACCATGAGTACGTCTACACATAACCAGCCAGGTACAAATTTGTACGCTTGCATCCGTGAGGCCACCTGATCATGAATCATAATTCGAAATGACAAAACGATATGGAGTGCTACTCCGGGGCACAATGATCGTGGGTGGATACGAACAGATGCGCGAGCTCAGACCGAGCAAGCCAGAGAAGCAGCCGAAATGAGTACTCCCTACCGGAACAAAACAAACACAAACAGTACTAGAAGAAATATTTCAGAAAAGAGTGCTAAACCAAAGCGTGCTGACATGACATCCAACACAAATATTTACATGCTGCTGCAGCCACAGAGCAAGCACGCCCTTAACAGAGGCCTGTAGCACCCTGCTAGGCTACACTACTACTACACTAGTACAAGCCCCAACACAAACAGCGATGACCCATGATAAAACAACCAGAACGAGGCAGCCCGAAAATGGAACACGGGCTCCTCATCGTCACTACCCTACCAGTTCAAACTACCAGTGACCCTACCAGTTCAAACTACCACTAATCCCACTACGCACAACCACCAAAAGCTGCGGGCGACCAGTTCCGGCACCTGGGCTTCACTCGTCGTCCGGCACCACCTCCATGTTCTGCTCCTCGTACTTCACCCCAACCAGGAAGCAGATACTCACCTGCAGAACCAAATACCTCTGTTTGCATCGATGGCAATTGGGGAGAGGCCAACAGGGGCATGACCACAATGTTGCATTGATCAATCAACCTGAGCAAAAGCAACGTACCTGCTTTGGGTCGTAGACAGCGTACTCGTTGTACTCGAGTGGGCCGTTCTTGTTCCTCGACGGCACCAGCTTGCCGCAGGGGACCTTGACGCCATCCCTCCAGGTGAGGTGTTCCGGCTCTTTAGTCATCTTCCTCCCGACACCTTTCACACCTATCTTCTTCCCTTCAAAGCCCTGTGCGTCCTGTTGCCGAAACAAAACAAGAGCGTCAGCGTTCGCTCATTCAGAAGACTCAGGCTCAGCCAACTGGCAGTGTAGGTCGAGTACCTCTGCCCCTGGGGTGCCAGTTACTTCAGTGATCTCGTTCCCCAGAGAGGCCACAGCCAGGACCAAGTACCCTTCTGGATGATCCACTGCAGTGAAGCCGTACCGCGCGGCTTCAGCCGCTGCATCAGAACAGACTATGGCTTTGCCAAACTGCAAATATCAACATCAAGTCATTCAGCACAGCACTCAATCTTTTGATCAGGAGTGGATTGCATCAGTAGTGAGCTGCTTACCATGTACCCTGGCACAGGAAGGTGACAAACAGCAGGCAGGAATCCTTTATGCAGATGCCTAAGCAAGTTGGAGCTTCTAGTTCCTGTGCAAAAACAAAATGCCAATGTTAGTTTGCACCATTGGATCACGACTAGCATTCATGATTCATCATACGGAGAATTGAGAAAGGGAACATACCACACCAGAGAAGAATTTTGTTTGGTAGATTCTTTATTTTCTCATAAGAAGGAAATGCACTAGACTCTACAGCGTATATCCTCTCAACAGACACACCATAAACCTGCACATAAGTTTATCATTGGAAGTATTTGGAGGAAGGGATCTTCAGGTATAGGAGTATGATATCTTACCACATCATCCACCTTCACAGGCTCATATGTTGTTTCCAGATACCTCAAAATCATCTTGTAATCCTCTGAATCCTCAGCTACAGGATTGATAGAACAACCCAGCTTCTTGTAGCATTCAGAAAGTGGATCATCCAGAGTGGAACCAAACACATCCCCAATGAGATGAGAAGCATCGTTAATATCACGTACTGTCTCCAAACCAGATGCTACCTGCATGTCAAATGAGTTGTAAAAATTTCAACTAAGAAGATCACGCCACAGGAAAATGACACTTGCAACAGGTGGATTTACGTTGTCTGCGATCTGCTCAAATCCCCTCAACACATATGGTCGAGTTGTAGGGAAAAGAGTGAACCACTTGCTGCTGATCTCTGTCCAGAATGCATCAGCTTCTGGGCCAGACTCTGGAACCGACTCTGCATCTTGCCTCATCTTTAGAAGCATTTCTTCCCCTGCCAGTTGGAATAATTGATGACAAACTGCTAAATAGTGAAAACAAAAGCACTGAAGTTCTAACCTCTCTTCAGATGGAGATCGGAAAGCATCCCTATGGGAAGATCAGGCAGGTCTTGGGCCATCTCCATCAAAGCATACCTATAACAGAAGATATGAAAAACCAGTTTTAGATGTTGCAAGAGATAGAAAGAAGAAAATTTGACTCAAGTATTGTATTTGTCTACATGATTTCTCTAACAAACAAAGGACATATAATTTTCAAAATACTTATCTAGCACTTGAGGAAGTAATTCTCTTGGATACCTGTAAATCTCTTGTCCACATAATTGTTTCATAAGAAATGAAACAGCTGGATCAAGCTTGCAATGCGCTGCTGCAGATCCCAACTGACGAAGTGCTGCACCTCCATGACGCACATCAACCCCAACATCCTGCCACAAGATTATTGATACAACAAATCACTTCTATGAAATTATGAGGAGACACTAAAAAGGCAAAGCTCATCATGAAAGCATGAAATCTAGCGCAAAGAAACAAGATAGCTAAGTACCATGTCCAAGGGATACATTTTCATACTCTTCTTCTCAAACTTCTTCTCTCTTTCCCAAGGCTCAAACTCATTTCCAGTAACCTCCTCAAATAACCTAACGAATTCTTTAATAGCATCATTGACACGGCTACCAAAATCCTCAACTCTTTCCTCTGCCATCTGATCATGACCGATTGGACCTTTCTTGTAGAATAGGTGCAAACGGTTTTCAGGGACCATAACTAGCTGCATAATGCATAACCTGCATTGAAAAAAATAAATAAAGTTCTTGTTACAAAGTACACTCCATGGAAAGCCACATCCACAGTATATATGAGAATACAAATACATACTGATTCATATCACATCCTAGGTCGCACAAAGCAAAAGCACAATTGTAGATTATGCCATCCTTCTCAAAGATGCACCCCCCATCTTTCTCAAGTTTAGAGTCCTTGTGCACTGCTCTCTTACCAGCAAGTTTAACCTGCCCAGTTCAATCATTTCTATTGAGCAATTAAATAAGTTGGAAACTATATATGGAAAATGCACTAGATTAAGGCAAGTAACCTCTGCAGCTAAGGTCTCTATGGCCTCCTCACTTGGATCAAGCTGGCCCAGAGGGAGTCCTCGACCTTCCGGAACAATATCAGAAGCAATATCATAAGCAGCTAAAGGTTGCACTTCCTTCTTTTCGATACTATCCATTATCCAGTTCTCACTAACAACAGGAGTTCCACGCTCCCTGTGCATCAAGTATCAGTTGTAAATCTAACCAAACTTTGCATGTCTACTTCTATCTCAGCTCTGAGTAAGGAACATGTAAAATACACAAGTGTACTAGGCAGGGGATTACAGTGCTTCAGCAAATCCTCCAGAGCCACCTTTATCTCTCTCAGCAGGAGAAGCAACCACACAGGTAACACCTGATAACAGAAATGTACCAGCCTCATTAAGAATATGTTGCCATAGCATTTATCAAACATAAAACAGATTGTACATAACACAACTGAAAGAGGAATATATGATACACACCAAGCACGGAATTGTTGACCTTCCCTCCATGCTTCATTATCTGCTCCCTGAAGTAACCCTAACCATATTCAGGCATCAACGAAGTAAGACTCATGAAGCTCAAAGGGCAGGTGGGATCAGTGAGGACATTCAAAGGCATTACATGTGAGCGTGACATCCGTCCAGACAAGGCAATCATCATGCCAGAGAAGATGTGGGCTTCTTCATCAACATCACGTTTAGGAAACTCCTTTCCCTCTTGTTGCTTCAGCCACTGCAAAACAATAAACAAAATGCAGATTGCATATGCCAATTCATTTAACTAACCTATTCATGCAGAACCAGGTAAATATGCAAACTGCATCTCCCTACCTTGTGGACGAAATCATCTTTTATGTCCTCAGGAACTTCTATAGGACCACTCTTCCTTGAAGGATCGTTGGTACTGTGAGTGCAGTGGGCCCACTCGCTGTAATTCCCAGTGCACTTGTACTTCCACCCCTTAAACTCAAGCTGACCACCACATATTGGGCACTTCTCGAGGGGTCCATAGAACATCATATCCTCACTGCAGCCATCAAGAAAATGGTTAAGCACTTTGCGTGAGAAAAAGGTTACAATCTCAACTGACGAACTTCAAAACTTTGAGAAGGTTCAGTACCATCGTGGAACAACTGCATCCTCTGATCCAGTAGCATCTTGTTCATTGGCTTGAAGGATCTTGCGCATGTCCTCAACAGAGAGGTGTTCTTCTATGGCCTTGCAGAACTCTGCAAACTCTCTTTCAGCAGCTCCCTTCCCATTAGGCTCAGATTCTTCAGCTTTGAGTTTTTTGCTCTTCGTTGGCCCCTCTGATTCTCCATCTTGCCCTTTATTCTCAGCAGATTTCTTGTTCTTGGAGGTTACATGTGGGCCCCTCTCCTGGTCTTTGCTCTCTGTTTTCTGCTTTTTTGAGGTGGTCTTCCCTTCCTCCTGGGCAGCTGCGTGCACCCGTGATCTGGTTTCGTGCACCTTTAAGAACAAAGTTCAAAAAATCTTCAGGCACAGAAATAATCAGAACTACATGACAAGTTGGTAGGAAGAAAATACCATAGCTAAATGATAACAGAACTGATCCATTATATTTCAGGTATGCATATGAAGGATCTTATATGCAGCAGCACGTGAAACCGTAATTGGTCGATCTAGATAGATGTCTTTAGAAGGAAGTAACAGATATTCCCACTTTGGGACAGCTTACACGACATTCAGTTCTAACATAATAGTTCATGTTTCACAGCAAGTAGCAATATCTACACAAATGGACAGTGAGCAATTACTTTTCCACTAGTTAATTCCAAATTTTGACACAAAATCTAATGACACTGACTAAATCATGATTGGTGGGACAATCATAGGTACAGGTGCAACTGAGAGAATTCCAGGATTGCAGAAGCAGAGCAAACAAAATAGTGACATAGAAAAACACTAAAATTGCAACAAATATGAAAGATCTATACACTTGTCACCAACTGGCGAACCATAGTGAGCTCTATAAAATAAAGCATCCTCGTTCTATCCGATCTAACATCTTGTAAATTATTTTTTTGCAACATACCAAGAACCACGTCTCCACAGATTTCCAACCGAGAAAAACAAAATTGACAGTAATAGAAGCAAACATCTAACTGCATACTAGTCCACTACACAAAACATATCTTAGACTAGAGTGTTATGTGTGGCAAGGAACAAAACGAGAACCAGAGAGCAGACCATGGCGACCGGACGACAAGAAGACGGCAGCAAGAAGCATCAGACCCTCGACCGTTCTCCTCCATGGTATAAATAGGCGCGGACTGGCAGAGGCAGTGCAGGTGGCGAAGGTGGAGCGGAGGTAGGCATGAGGAGCTTGGGTGTCGCCGCGGCGTAGCTCCAAGTGTGCCCATGCCCGCCTGCCTCCGCGACACGTTGCCTGCCGGCGGTTCCCATGCAGAGCATTTCGGGCTCCGTGATTCGGGAAGGACACGAAGCCGGGGCATGTGGCCGCGTGGGAGCGCGCCTGGGGGCTCGGATGCAGATGGAGGGGAAGCGGTGGAGCGGTCCAAAGGGGAGCGGCGGCGGAAGGGATGTCTACAGACTACAGCAGAACGAAGCCGAAGTTAAAAACACTAGTAATTTAACTAGCCTTTAGATCATTTGCCAATGAAGCCAACATGTAATATATAATCATATAATCTATGTACATTTTATTTGGAATTTATGTGTAAAAGTAACATCTTTAAATAGAGTTATCGGTAAAAGTGAATGGAGTTTGCGAGCAAGGTAGAATTTACGTGTAAAAGTGGAATCTTTCCCGAGGATTTTATTAATAAATGTTTAAGAGAAAAAATAGAGTTTGTGGTTTTGAGATTCTTCGGGAGCCTAAACACAAAATTGACTTTATCTAAATTGTGAATCTGTGACGAAGACGTGCGGACAAACAAACGACTCAGCTTTACTTGCTTCCTGGAGTCAAGTCAATGTCTTCGTCTAGCAGTGGTCAAGCACGACAAAACAACGATGATCAGCGATACTCTGATCAACCGACGGGCAACACAGGTGTTACATACATGTGACTTTGCACATGCACTTTCCCCAATATATCTAAACAAACTTCTAATTTCATTAATATATAATATATTAATTGTCATTAATACGATTTACCACCACTGTACAATCGTCAACGTATGCTTCTATGATGTGTCCTATCACTCCCCGAAGACACGTCGCATGCATCGCTAGAAAGTGGCGCCCGCGTTCTTGAGCCCGAAGGGCATCATGTGGTAGCAGTACGCACCGAACGGAGTGATGAATGAGGTTGCGAGTTGATCTGCTATGCACATCTCTATCTGGTGGTACCCGGAGTACGCATCGAGAAAATAGAGAGTTTCGCACCCAGCTGTCGAATCGACTACCTGATCTATGCAAGGCAAAGAAAACTGATCCTTGGGACCACTACGTGAAAAACTGCCTTTGGTAACGGGCGTAGATCGCCTTTGGTAACGGGCAATGCGCCCGTTACCGATCAAGTGCTACAAATAAGTCAAGAAAGGTAACGGGTAGATGCCCGTTACTGATAAGGCATATTCGTAACGGGCATTAAACAACGATTGTTACCAAATCTAGCCACCGGTCACGTGAAATGGCTGTTTTTCTGTGCCCACAGGGAACTTTCGTAACGGACACCAAAGCAAAGCCCGTTACAGAAGCTCAATATCAGAGACGTCTGATGTGCACCTGCGTCTCCACTATCTTGACGAAATGAGACGTGTCTATTTCACGTGCGTCTCAGCACAACTAGTATTCGTAACGGGCATCAAACAACGACCGTTACCACAACTAGTCACCGGTCACGTGAAATGGTTGTTTCTCTGGGCCCACATGGAACTTTGGTAAGGGGCATGAAACAAAGCCCGTTACTGTTAAATTAACATCAGAGACGCATTCTGTGAACCGGCGTCTCCACTGTCTCGACGAAATGAGACGCTTCTTTTTCTACGTGCATCTACTTTCTCTCTATTAAAGGAGACGCTTGCTTTCAACCTGCGTCTCCTATATCTCGATGAACAGCTAGGTCCTGAGGCCCACCGGTCAGGATTGGTAACGGGCTTTTACACTGCCCGTTACATTGTGGGCATTTTTGGAACGGGTTTCCCGAATGAAGCCCGTTACTTACTGATCAGTGTTTGTAACGAGCTTTAATTAACGCCCGTTACAAATACGGCGACCATCCCTACATTAACCTGCCCGGTTGCCGGCGGCATTCTGGAACCAGCCAGGATTTGGCAGCCACCAGGGGCTGCATTGAGGACCATGTGTGGTTCGAGGACCGGTGGATGGTCGCTTCCTTGTGTGATGAGTGACTGACAACGTTGTGTGGACTGATTCTTGGCTAAGTATTGCAGGTGCAGGTTGCGGCTTGACTCGTGTTGGTGCAGGTGAAGAACAAGCGCGAAAGGTCGTTGCCGGTGAGGCCTCCAGGTGTGGAGAAGACAAGTAGGCTTCGTTCGAGGGACCCGGTGACCGGCGGGGGTCGAGTGCGGGCCGCATGGTGGCAAGAACGAGAAGATGAAGTCGGTGGATGGTTTCTTGGTTGAGCCACAAAACCAAGGTCGAGCCGGGACTTCATGGGAGCCAAGTCATGAGTGGTGATTGGCAGAGGCTACATCAAGTTCGTGGGGTTTGCGGTGGTTCACCAGAAAATCACTGGGTTACTCGGCTGAGCCACAAAGCCGAGGCCGAAGATCGGGCGTGGCTGTCTGGCCAAAACCGGCCTGACCGGTTTGGGGTCGCAGGGCGCCGAAAGCTTCGAGGCTGAGGACACGCGTCGGGATCGCAAGGCTTGCGTTGGGGCTACGCAGGGTGCGGTCGCCGGGCATCCGTATGATGGTGAAGACATGAAGACTTCCAAATACGCCCTTGAGGGGCTTGTATCCCTAGTTATTAGGAAAGGGCATTTTAGACATTTGGTTGCCTCCATATAACCCAAGAGGTGAGAGGATGGCAGCCAACTCTTGGAACCCTAGCTCATTTGTTTTCCCATTTTCCTTCCTATTTTCTTTAGGTTTTCCATAGGACTAGCAAGAGAGCTTCATGGTGAGATCTTGTTGAGAGGGGTGGATGATCGGGCGGCTTGCTAGACCTTGTATGAACCTTTGTTTCATGTATAGATGATTCGGCGTGGTTCCTCAAGGTTTGGATGTGTTTTTCCTCGTTGTTCTTGGTGGTGATTTTCGGAGCCCTCTCTTGGTGATTTCTTTGGGTTGTTTTCGGGACCTTTCTCTTGGGGATTTGATGGGGGAAATTTGTGGGAACCCTTCGTGGTTCTTTGGGCTTTGATTCCCCTCCCAAATTCGTGAGTAAAGGTGCTCGATTTTGGGGTTTCTCGAGTTCTTGGGTTGGAAGTGCTCTTGGCGGGATTTCCTTGATTCCTCCTTTTTGGACGAGTTTTGGTGGGATTAAACTTGGCTATGGACTCCTCATGAGGTGTTCCTAATATCCCCAAAATCTTGTTCAAGTCCGTGGAGCGATTTGGGAGATCGAGGTTTGGTTTTGGGGGAGTTGACTCGCGGGGTGTGTTCTTCCCGACTGTCCAGGCTAAAACTGGCCTGACCGGTTTCCCAAACCGGTCTGACCGGTTTCGCCCTGTGGGCTGTCGAGAAAGGTCTTTGAGCAAGGAAGTCTTTGCTGCTCCATTGCTTCGTTTGTTCAGATGAGGAAAGGCGTTTGAGGTGTTTGGGGTCTTTGGGGAGTTTCTAGACAAAATCGGTCTGACCGGTTTGCCTAACCGGTCTGACCGGTTTCCCCTGCCTGCGTGAGGCTAAGTCCAACAGAAGCGGTTTGACCGGTTTCGCAAACCGCCCGACCGGTTTGGCAGCCGCCCGTGTCGTGTGTGGTTCCGCCGCGTGTGTGTTGAGGTCGTTGGTTGGGTCTTGCTCCTAGGTTCAGTAGCACTCCAGTGGCTACGTGAACTTGGCAAGAGAAGCTTGCGGAGGTGCTCGAGTGAAATTGGGTTCATAGGCCGAATTCTTGAATATAATTTTTATCGGCTCCCATTCACTCCCCCCCTCTCTGGTTCGCCGTTTCGGTCCTTCAAGTGGTATCAGAGCCGGTTCGGGTCTTTATTGACTCTAACCAGTCTAAGATCCAAGGATGGCGTACCAGGAACGGGGTTCGGGTCCTCCACACTTCGATGGAAAGAACTACCAGATGTGGAGTAAGCGGATGGGTGCGTTCCTCCGCGGAAAGGGTCAGATCCTTTGGGATGTCACGGTGGACACATGCTATGTCCAGCCGATGGACTTCCTCGCTTCAGGATCGAGGGACAGATTCGACGCCAACAATAAGGCGGTCGACTACTTGTTTTGTGCTTTGTGTCAGCCTCAGTTCGATCGGGTGCACACCGAGCACTTGGCTTGTAGGATTTGGGCGGTGCTGAAGGAGGCTCATGTTGGGAACGCCCAGGTTCAGGCACGGATGTATGCGACCTACCGGAGAGAGTACGAGAACTTCACTCATCTCCCCGGTGAGTCCATCGATGCCTTGTTTCAGAGGTTCACGGTGGTTGTGAACAACATGAGGGCCAATGTGGACGTGCTCCCGTATGATGATCATGATAGAGCGGTCAAGCTCTTACACTCTTTGGATCGTACGATTTGGGGCGGAAAGTTCGAGGCCATTGTGGAGTCAGAGAAGTATGACACTCTGACGGTGAACGAGCTGTTCTCGAAGCTCAAGTCGGCTGAGGTGGATAGGGGCATGACTGCCAAGCTCGAGCGACCGACTGATTCCCATAGTCTTGCCCTCGTTGGTGGTTCCAAAGGAAATGCTAACTCTAACCCATCCACCAGGATGTTCTCTTTCTCCTCCTTGATGTCTATGGCAGATGAAAAGTTCGACAAGCTTGGAGAGGACGAGATGGCGTTCCTGACGAGGCGGTTAGAGAGGCTGCACGAGAACCGCGTGAACATGAGGAGGAACACGAGGACTTGCTTCCAGTGCGGCAAGCCGGGACACTTCGTCGCCGACTGCCCGGAGAAGGCCGAGAACAAGGACAGCTACAAGCACAAGTCGAGGACGGATGGCAAGTACCGGTCGAGGCGCGACCACAAGAGCAAGCACAAGAACAAGTACAAGGACGAGCGACGATCGAGGAAGAAGGAGAGCCGAGGCAAGGCCCGAGCGATGGTTGGAGCGAGCGACGTCGACTCCAGTTCCGCGTACTCCACCTTGAGCTCGAGCAGCAGTAAAGACGAAGGTGATCGTCGCAAGAACAAGAAGTCGTCCAAGAACCTGAGCGAGCTGAGCTGCTTCGCGAGAGATGGCTTCTGCACCATGGCGCTGAGCTCCGATAGCAAGAAGAGCACACAGAGCGACTCGGACTCTGAGTCCGACGACGAGGTGCGTGATGAACTTCCCTTCTTGCGCCAGGAGAATGAGAGGCTTGGTTCTTTGCTTGATAACCGTGATGACATGCTTAGAGAGGCCAAGAAAATGAGAAAAGAGATTAGGGCTTCACTCGAGGATGCTAGGACTAGAGTGGCCGAGCTAGAGACACGGGTGCTTGATAGCAAGCTTGAGATTGATTCTCTTAAGGCTAGCCCCGTTGTTTCGGATGAGAATGATTGTCTTGATTTCTCCATATTTCTTGCCGATCTTGCTTTGTTTAAGGAGAAGCATGCCTCCAAGTGTGAGGAACTAGATGTGCTTAGGGTCGAAGTGGTCGAGCTTAAGTCTAGACCTGCTTTGCTAGGTGCTTGCACTTCTTGCTCGTTTTGCATGATAAGATTGATGAGATGCATGCTTACACTAGTTCTCTTGAGGCTAAATTGAAGGAACCCATGCCTACATCTTGCTCTACCTGTGAAATGCATGCATTGAAAAATTTGGAACTTGCACATTATGTTGATCGTTTGCAGGATGAGAATGATGACTTGAGGAAGTTGATGGGTTGGTTGTCCGGTCATGAGCCTCATTTGAGGATGATGATCGAGGCCTTTAAGAGGCAAGATGGAGAGGGACTTGGGGCAAACAAGGTTGGTGAGGGAAGTGGAGAGAATATCCCAGAGCCACCAAAAACCCACCACAAAAATGATTTCCCTCCAAAACCCAACCATCTTAGGAACCGACTAGACACAACCCCAGCTCCACCCATATTTCCTACACCCACAAATGATCTCCAAAAGCCTATCAAGTTTGTGAGCACTACGGGGAAAGTGTTCTTTGGGAAAGTGAGTGAGAAGGCTAGTGGGGAGAAATCGGTGGAGGAGTTGAGTGGAGAGAAACCATGTGAGCAGTCCCAATCCAAGCCCAAAACTAAGCTTGTGAGGTTCCATTGTGGCTAATGTGGAAGAGATGGCCATAAAGATGAGTTTTGCTTCAAGAGGAAGCGAGAGGAGCGAATGGCGAAGGAGTGGGCTAACGGGGACAAGTATCACCCCTCCAGTGGTGTACTTAAGTCTCGTGTGCAGATGCCCAGGGCCAAGGCGAGTGTGAGGATAGTTCCGGCTTGGGTGAGCGAAAGAGTGTAGGAGGTGCTGCTGGAGGAGTGAAACCGGTCAGACCGGTTCTGGAACCGGTCAGACCGGTTTGGGGTCTGCAGAATGACAAGTTTGGTTTTCGTGCTCGTACAGGTGCGAGGGTTGTTTCTGGAGGTCGTGGTTCTGGTGGTTGGGCTGGAGAGTTTGCAGGTGGTCAGGTTGCTAGGCGTTCTCCCCCTCGAGTTCACTACGGGGATGGGAGGAGTCGTAGCTTTGAGAAGGAGAGGAGGGACGGTCCACGGGTTCTCTTTCGTGGTTTTGGTCCTCCTCCAGGCAGAGAGGAGTGGTTCCCTCAGGGTGGTTACCGTGGTGGTGTTCGTGGAGGTAGCTTTGGTAGGAGAGATGCTTTGGTCGGTGCTAACCCCACTTTCGAGCAAATGGCTCGGCACTGGTTTTACTCTTTTGGTACTAACCCCAGTGCTGAGTTGTTTGTTCGCCCACGTGCTCGTTTTTGAATTTCAGGTGGGAGACTTGAAGAACATTTGGTTGATTGACTCCGGTTGCTCGAGGCATATGACCAGAGACAGGGGGTGGTTCTCAAGTCTTGTCCCGGTGGTGACAAGGAGGTACATCACTTTTGGGGACAATGGACATGGGCGTGTGCTTTCAGAAGGTGAGATCAAAGTGAGTGACAAGATCACTCTGAGGCGTGTTGCTCTTGTTCAATCGCTGGGGTACAATTTGCTTTCTGTGTCCCAGTTGTTGGATGAGGGCTTTGAGGTGTTGTTTCGACCAGGTGGTTCTCGGATTTTGGACTCTCGAGGGGACCTTGTCTGTATGGTCGTTCCCGAGGGCAGGTGTTTCGTGCTGATTTTTCTCAGTCTTCGGTTGTGGAGCGTTGTTTCTTGGCTGGTTCTTCGAGTGAGTTGTGGAAGTGGCATAGGAAGTTGGGTCACCTGAGCTTTGACCTTTTTTCACGCTTGAGTAAACTCAATTTGGTCCGAGGATTGCCACGGTTGAGGCTTGAGAAAGAGTTGGTTTGTGCACCGTGTAGGCATGCCAAGGTGGTAGCCTCTTCTCACCCGCCTCTCACCAATGTGATGACTGAGCGTCCATGCGAGCTGCTCCATATGGACCTTGTTGGCCCAGCTCGTGTGCGATCTGCGGGTGGGAAGTGGTATGTCCTTGTTGTGGTGGACGACTATTCTCGGTATGCGTGGGTGTTCTTTCTCGAGGATAAGGGGGAGACGTTTGGTTTTGTTCGAGATCTAGTCTTGAGGTTGAGGAACGAGAGGCACGGAGATGCCATACGAGCTATCCGCAGTGATAATGGCTCGAAATTCAGAAACTCTTGTTTTAAAACCTTTTTCCATGACTTGGGTCTTGAGCACCAGTTTTCGAGTTCGTATACGCCTCCCCAGAATGGTGTTGTGGAAAGGAAGAACAGAACCTTGTGAGAGATGGCTCGGACGATGCTTGATGAGCATAGGACTCCGAGGAGGTATTGGGCTGGGGCGGTGAATATCGCGTGCTATGTGTCGAACAGGATATACCTCAGAGTGCACAAGAAGAAGACATGCTATGAGTTGATGCATGGTCGCACACCCAAGGTGAGTCACTTCCATGTGTTTGGTTGCAAGTGTTTCATTCTGAAGAAAGGCAGGAAGTTGGATAAGTTTGAGGCTAGGTCTGTCGATGGCATTTTCTTTGGTTATGCATCTCATTCTTGAGCATATCGTGTGCTCAATCTTGAAACTAACCAAATCGTGGAGACTTGCGAGGTAACCTTCGACGAGACAGAGCCACGTAGTCAGCTTGTCTTTGAGTGTGCAGGTGATGATGAGCTTGTCGAGGAGATCTTTCAGGAGGAGGAGCATGAACATGGTGATGATGAAGATGGCGGTGTGGTGCCCCCGGCTGAACATGTACCCACTACTTCGACTACGATGATGGATGGACCCTCTTCTACACCTACAACGACAAATCAAGAACGAGGAGAAGCTGATGTTGAGGGGGAGGTAGCATCGAGGCGAGAACCTCCCCGACGAGTACAAGTGGATCACCCAGCTTCGAGGATCATCGGCGACATGGATGAACGCACTACACGGTCGAGGGTTCGGAACAACTCTCATTTCGCTCATGCTGCATTTGTTGCCTCTTTCGAGCCCAAAGACATTGGACACGCACTATCTGATCACAATTGGGTTAATTCGATGCATGAGGAGTTGGAGAACTTTGAGAGGAATCAGGTGTGGGAGTTGGTTGACCCTCCCCCAGGGTGTAAGCCGATTGGTACAAAATGGGTGTGGAAAAACAAAGAGGGAGAGAAGGGTGAGGTTGTGAGGAACAAGTCGAGGCTTGTTGCTCAAGGGTTCAGTCAGAAGGAGGGGATCGACTACGAGGATACCTTTGCTCCCGTAGCCCGTTTGGAGGCGATTAGGATCCTTCTAGCCTTTTCTGTGGCTAAAGGGTTCAAGTTGCACCAAATGGATGTGAAGAGTGCTTTCTGAATGGTGTGTTTGAGGAAGAAGTGTATGTGAGGCAACCTCCGGGGTTTGAGAGTGAGAAGTACCCCCACCGGGTGTACAAGTTGAGAAAGGCGCCGTATGGGTTGAAGCGGCGCCTAGAGCTTGGTATGGCGAGGTTGAGGGGGTTCTTGTTTGAGAGAGGTTTTGAGATGGGGAAGGTTGATCGGACCTTGTTTTTGCCGAGGCGGGCGAGGAGATATCCCGATTGTGCGGGTGTACGTGGATGATATTGTCTTTGGTGGCTCGTCTAACTCTCTTGTTGGAAGGTTTGCGAGATGATATGAGCGGGGAATTTGAGATGAGCATGATGGGCGAGTTGCAGTTCTTCCTTGGGCTACAAATCAAACAATCAAAGGAAGGAACATTTGTGCACCAGGCTAAGTATACCAAGGACATTGTGCGGAAGTTCAAGATGGAGGACTCCAAGGCTATGACGACGCCGATGAGTACGACTACAGCTCTTGATGCGGACGAGGAAGGTGAACATGTGGACCAGAAGGAGTACCGGAGCATGATCGGATCACTCCTCTACTTGACGGCGACGAGGCCGGACATACAGTTCTCGGTGTGTCTGTGCGCTCATTTTCAAGCGTCTCCGAGGACTTCGCATCGACAAGCGGTGAAGCGAATTTTCAGGTATTTGCGTCACACTCCCGACTTCGGCCTTTGGTACTCCGCGTCCTCTTCTTTGGCGCTTCATGGTTTTTCAGACGCGGATTTTGCCGGGTGTCGGTTGGATAGGAAGTCCACTTCTGGGACTTGCCAGTTTTTGGGTTCTTCTTTGGTGTCTTGGTCTTCCCGCAAACAATCGAGTGTTGCTCAATCCACTACCAAGGCCGAGTATGTTGCCGCTGCTAGTTGTTGCTCTCAGCTCCTTTAGATCACCTACACCATGAGTGACTTTGGTGAGGAGTATATCCATGTCCCACTTCAATGTGATAGCACCAGTGCCATAAGCATTGCAAAGAACCCAGTGCTCCACTCCAAAACCAAGCACATAGAAGTGAGGTATCATTTCCTGAGAGACAACGTAGAGAAAGGAAAGATAGCTTTGATCCATGTACCCACACATGACCAACTAGACGATATTTTCACCAAACCCCTAGATCAAGCAACTTTCACTCGTTTGCAGGGGGAACTCGGTGTGTGTTTGACTTCTTGAGTTGGGTGTGTGGGAGCTCCTTTGTAGCATATGTATAGTTTCCTTTGTGCATTTCTTGCATTTGGCATGGCATATGTAACATGATGTATATGCATCCTTGTATCTTAGATTGCATGCATTTTGTATCATATGCATTGGATAGGAAAAGCTTCTCCTATACACATTGTTCACCATGGAATGAAATATATGTCTTTGTGAGCTTGTTTGGTATGCTATGGTTAGTTTGGCTTAGCTCTTGATGATCTTGATGAATAATCCATGGTTAATGGCTATGTTTTGAAAAATTGTCACATGTATGCTCTCTCATGTGTAAATGCCTTTATATGATCTTGACATGTTTTAGTGGCTTGGTTATGCTTAATTTGTGGTTGGATAGCTAGTTTATTGATCATATGGGGCCAAAGGCTCATTTGCCATCATGAATGTTTAGCCCTCTTGTCTTATCTTGTGGAGGGGCATAAGTTCCTTTTTGTCGCAAAGACATTTCATGTACCATTTACAAATCTGAAAATGAAATGAAAAATGCTCGGAAATGTGCTCCCATGTCATATGTGCTGAATTTAATTTGCTTTGGGTGCCAACCCGTTGCATGATGCCTACCAATGAGAAGTCTCATACATAGAAGTAGGCACATGGCTCGGTGGCTTTGACATGACATGAGGTGCTTGTGGGTGTTTATGATGGTCTTATGATTAGAATGGTTGTCCTAGCATGAAGTTTGTGTGGCTTTGCCATTTTGACATGTTTTGCTCATGTTTAGGTTTTTGCTTGTGAGAGAGTAACTTTTCGCAAAATTACTCAAATCCTTTTTAGCCTTGTCCAATGGTTGTACAACATGGTGATCATGTAGTTGAGGTCATTACGAACCTGTAGAGTATCTAACTTGCTCATTTGGACATGTGTAGCATCTTGTGATGGATTTTGTATACTTGAGAAGCTCTAGGTTGCATTTGTGCCTTGATTCATGCATTGGCAACAAGGGGAGAAAGGAAGGTGGAGAAAAGTTGCTTTGTACCCCTGGAACCTATCCCAAGTGTCAAGGGGGAGCTTGTGCAATTCTTTTGCATTTTTGGCTTTTGGGGGTGTGGTCTGCTGTATGAAATTGGCATGACCAGTTTTGGAAACCGGTCTGACCGGTTTTGGTGGAACCGGCCTGACCGGTTATGGGAACCGGTCTGACCGGTTTGTGCCCAGAGTTGGCACTTGATCAGGGGGGTCTTGCATATGTGTAGGGGGGGCTCTTGTGTGCTTTGGTGGTTTGTGCTCTTTGCTTGAGCATGGTTTTTGTCTCGGATGTGTCGAGCCGTTGCCCTTGCCTAAGGGGTCCGAGACTTGTCTTCTTCAAGTGATCTCATTCGTTGCCTTTCTCGACTTTCGATTGCTTGTTGGAGTTTTTCTTGTTGTTTCTTTTCTGTTTTCCTTTTCTCTTCATTTACCAAATATGTGTGTTGTCAATGCACTCATCAAGGGGGAGATTGAGGACCATGTGTGGTTCGAGGACCGGTGGATGGTCGCTTCCTTGTGTGATGAGTGATTGCCAACGTTGTGCGGACTGATTCTTGGCTAAGTATTGCAGGTGCAGGTTGCGGCTTGACTCGTGTTGGTGCAGGTGAAGAACAAGCGCGAAAGGTCGTTGCCGGTGAGGCCTCCAGGTGTGGAGAAGACAAGTAGGCTTCATTCGAGGGACCCGGTGACCAGCGGGGTCGAGTGCGGGCCGCATGGTGGCAAGAACAGCAAGATGAAGTCGGTGGACGGTTTCTTGGTTGAGCCACAAAACCAAGGTCGAGCCGGGACTTCATGGGAGCCAAGTCATGAGTGGTGATTGGCGGAGGCTACATCAAGTTCGCGGGGTTTGCGGTGGTTCACTAGAAAATCACTGGGTTACTCGGCTGAGCCACAAAGCCGAGGCCGAAGACCGGCGTGGTCGTCGGCCAAAACCGGCCTGACCGGTTTCGAGAACCGGTCTGACCGGTTTGGGGTCGCAGGGCGCCGGAAGCTTTGAGGCGGAGGACACGCATCGGGGTCGCAAGGCTTGCGTTGAGGCTACGCAGGGTGCGGTCACCGGGCATCCGTCTGATGGTGAAGACATGAAGACTTCCAAATACGCCCTTGAGGGGCTTGTATCCCTAGTTATTAGGAAAGGGCATTTTAGACATTCGGTTGCCTCCATATAACCCAAGAGGTGAGAGGATGGCAGCCAACTCTTGGAACCCTAGCTCATTTGTTTTCCCATTTTCCTTCCTATTTTCTTTAGGTTTTCCATAGGACTAGCAAGAGAGCTTCATGGTGAGATCTTGTTGAGAGGGATGGATGATCGGGCGGCTTGCTAGACCTTGTATGAACCTTTGTTTCATGTATAGATGATTCGGCGTGGTTCCTCAAGGTTTGGATGTGTTTTTCCCGGTTGTTCTTGGTGGTGATTTTCGGAGCCCTCTCTTGGTGATTTCTTTGGGTTGTTTTCGGGACCTTTCTCTTATGGATTTGATGGGGGAAATTTGTGGGAACCCTTCATGGTTATTTGGGCTGTGATTCCCTTCCCAAATTCGTGAGTAAAGGTGCTCGATTTTGGGGTTTCTCGAGTTCTTGGGTTGGAAGTGCTCTTGGCGGGATTTCCTTGATTCCTCCTTTTTGGACGAGTTTTGGTGGGATTAAACTTGGCTATGGACTCCTCATGAGGTGTTCCTAATATCCCCAAAGTCTTGTTCAAGTCCGTGGAGCGATTCGGGAGATCGAGGTTTGGTTTTGGGGGAGTTGACCCGCGGGGTGTGTTCTTCCCCGATTGTCCGGGCTAAAACCGGCTTGACCGGTTTTCCCAAACCGGTCCGACCGGTTTCGCCCGTGGGCCGTCGAGAAAGGTCTTTGAGCAAGGAAGTCTTTGCTTGCTCCATGGCTTCGTTTGTTCGGATGAGGAAAGGCGTTTGAGGTGTTTGGGGTCTTTGGGGAGTTTACGGGACGGAATCGGTCGACCGGTTTGCCTAACCGGCCCGACCGGTTTCCCCCCCCTCGCGTGAGGCTAAGTCCAACAGAAGCGGTCTGACCGGTTTCAGAAACCGGCCCGATCGGGTTTGGGCTGCCAGCAGCCGTGTCGTGTGTGGTGCCGCTGCGTGTGTGTTGAGGCTGTTGGTTGGGTCTTGCTCCTAGGTTCAGTAGCACTCCAGTGGCTACGTGAACTTGGCAAGAGAAGCTTGCGGAGGTGCTCGAGTGAAATTGGGTTCATAGGCCGAATTCTTGAATAGAATTTTTATCGGCTCCCATTCACTCCCCCCCTCTCTGGTTCGCCGTTTCGGTCCTTCATGCATCCTGGAACCAGCCAGGATATGGCAGCCACCACAACAAGGAGACATCACAAACACATTCTCACATCACAGATATTGGCAAAGCAAGATCACATTTATAGACAAGCTAGCTAGGATCACATCAAGTTTCAAGTTACTCTCATCAGGGCTTGTTTGGATGGAGTCATGAGAAAACGGACTGAACCAGGCAGTATCTGACCCCAACCATGCAAGCCAAGCAGGTTTCTCAGGCAACACCTGACTAAAGAAGACTGAATGAGTTTCAAGTTTCTGGTCACCATAAACTCATGGTGCACCACTGTAGAACTTGCCCTTTCGGTCAATGGTCTCCTTAAGAATGTACTCGCACAACATCTCCCGGACACGCTTTACATCTTCTGTGGAAACATCTACAGGAGGTTTGAAATCCTGCAAAACACAATCATTTATGAGAATACAAGTAGAAATAATTTTCTAAAATCAGATGGATAATATGAGCAGAGACAAGGTTGAGCATTATTATCTACTTACAACAGCCTTCTTGATGTCAGGTATGTCATCGAGTACTCTTAACATATGGAATGGCACATGGAATCCACACAAAGAGGACCTCCGTGGCTGTTGAGCACACTACATCGAGGTAACAAAATGACAAGTTAATGCAGAACCAAATAGGTAAGAAGGGACCATAAAAAAACCGCGGTCTTACAGCGAGATTTGTTTTGTGCTTGAGTGTGGCTTTTGGCTTTTTTTCTTTCCTTTCGTCACTCTGTCCTGTGCATCACCAAAGGCCCTGCATGATCAGCAATGCCAATTAGAAACACTAAGAGATTGATTTTTTTAACAAAAAAAATTGTACCAAAGGCCCTGCATGGTCAGCAATACCAATTAGAAACACTAAGAGATTGAAGTTTTGTGAACAAAACCTACAAGAAACTGACCAGTTCAAAACATATTAGAGGTCTGAGAACTTTAGCGGAGGATGTTGTTTAGCAGAATCTAGATACCAAACCTCTTTGAACTTCATACAGATGATCACTCTTACCTAGTGGCTAGTGCAGTAGGCACCCACCACGTAGTAGTTGTTCATCATTGCATTTGAGATTGCTTACCAACTTGCTGAGAACGTTGAGAAATATTTGTTGAAGTAAATAAATCTGGATCTAAAAACCCAACACTGATCTGCTTCTCCGCTGCCTTGTCCATCATTTTCCTACAAAAAATCAAATTGTTAGCATGCATGAACTTTTCGGTCAAAATTTAAGAAATATCTTTTTAGGTTTTAAAGGACTTACAATGTCCACAACCTCATGAAGGTAACATCCAGAGAAGTCAGGATTATAAGGTTAAACACGCTACTGAATCAATTGTTTAACATTAAAGCACCACAACCACCTTTAAAGTAGTCTTGATCCACCTTTGCTGGAAAGGCAAGTTTATCCTTACTGTGTTCCATGACATAAGTATGCAACTTGGCACAATTTGGTTCAGCAGCCTTTACATTTGCTTCTGACAACATAGGTGCACCAGGCTTGTATTTTGGTCGGTCCTGTTCTATCCCATTAACACAGTTAAGAATCTCATCTTTAGATAGAGGTTTCCTGGCACAGGTTCCCCTTCTCGCAACGTGGAGATTGCACGGGCTCCTCCTGTTGCGGGAGGCCGTTGTACTTGTTGCATCTGTCGCTTAGGGGGAGATTGCTGCGCTCCTCCTCTGTTGGGAGAGGTTTGTTGTTTCGTCTGTTGCTTATCCTCATGTTGCAGCTGCTGCTTAGGCGTAGTTTGCCTGGGCTTCTCCTGCTGTTGTCGACGCTCCTGCTGCTGGAGAGGCTATTGTTTCGTCTGTTGATTATCCTCAAGTTGCAGCTGCTGCTTAGGCGGAGTTTGTCTGGGCTCCTCCTCCGGTTGTTGTCGACACTCCTGCTGCGTAGTTTTGCTGCTGCTGCTGTTGAGCCTTCTCTTGCTGACACTGAGCTGCAACACCTCCATTTGATGTTGTACCCCTGCTACCTGTTGCGGCTTCAGGGTTGGGATGTCTCGTCATGGGTGGTATAATGATCATGTCCTTTGGCCATTGGATCCTTTGAACGAGAGCCGCAGCTAGGGTTGCTACGTCACCCCCATCAATTGGTACAGGCAGGGGGTATTGACTCGTATTGGCCCACACATAAGTAGGTTGCACCATAACATATCCATCCTGCACCGGTACTGAATGGCAAGCCTTTTGAGATGGAAAGACTTTCGCTATCGCGAGCTCCACGGTGCCATCCAAAAGGCGCACGGGGTTGGCTCTGTCGGCCTATCTATTGTGTCCAGCATAGGTGATCGACTATCATTGTGCACTTCATTCGCTTCGTCACCGTTGGCATTCCAATGATCTTGCTCTCTGCCATCTTCCTCCCTGACATCATAATGAACTTCCTCACTGTCATGCCCATCTTCTTCCTCAATGCCATCCATATCTTCTTCCTCGCTGCTACTGACAGGCGCTGGTAATTGGGAAGGAAGAAGTGCATTTTTGGGTATGTTGATGCCTGATAGTCTTAGAGCATGGACAATTGATTTAAATGTTTTGTCCGCCATCACATCATGAGCATCAGACCTTTTATTCCTCTTCTTCCTGTACATTCCAGTGAACTCTTCACCAAACCCTTTACCCCAGCCAAGTGAACTAGACACGCCTCGGACTCGACCTCGATGCTCTGGAGTCTCAAGTGCTGCGGTGAGGATATCATCCTCCCTAACCCCAGAGAAAGAACCATCGCTACCCTGAGCTGCAAGTGTTTTCACCCTTTCTGCTACCCCCACCACCGCAGGGTTACTGAATGTTATGCCCCCGCTTCCTTCACTATTCTTCTTCTTCTTCTTCTTCCCTACCCTTGCCTGCAGATAAGGTCTCGAACGTCCAGGAAATTGGTCCCAAGGGTTCTGTTTTCCTTCGGCAGTGAGCTTTGCATCCTCCTCCTCCTACTCTTTCCTTTTACCACGATAACCTTTTCTGCTCGTCTTGTGTGTCTTATTATGCAATGCTCTCTTTTGTTTCATTTCCTGGCTCAATTGCTGAAATGAAGGAGAATTGGTTTCCTGCACAAACATGTCCCAGTCTTGTTGCTGCAAAAAGGCATGCTTCACAAAGGGAGTCTCCTCTTCACTCACATTTTTTCTTAAATGGGCCTTGAACCGTTGTTGCAAGGTTCCAATACGTGATATAGCCGCCTTAAACGCCTTCTTGCGAACAGATTTAGCTTTTCCTCTAAAACTTTAAACAGATGGTCCTTTTCAATTGGTGAGAGATCATCAACCGCCTTGTTGATTGACACCCTCTCCCGAGCAATGAGACCACAGACCAATACAAATCTATCCCTCGCAGCATCTGGGATAGGCCAAAAATTGGCATCAAGTCCAGTTGCAGTCAACTTGTCTTCTGGCCATTTGGTTTGTGTCCTTGACCCGTGGGATCGAGTACTACTCGCCGCAGTCTGTGCTGAGTGACCCTGTGAAGAAGGTTCACCGACGATGGGCTGTGATGGTGCACTGGAGGTAGAGGAGTTTGTTGTTGTGGGAGACTGCATAGATGATATGTCAGGTTTGTCAGTAGAGCAATATAAGCAAGACTGAAAATCTAAACTTAATTCCTATTAGATAAATTTGTTTTCTCTGACAGGCAAAATAGCTGATACAGTCGTAAATAAAATCAGCATAGACATACACAATTCATATTTTACTTAATTAGAATACAGGGATAGGTGCTAACCATTTTGACAGAGACACAACAATATGCTTATATATCAAAGCAGAAAATAATTCCTTCAACCGGTTCCTTGTCCAACTTGAACAGCGATAGATTGTGTGTTCCATATGTACATGCAACAGGAGGATAAAGCAATGGTCATGACATTATATATGACAGTAGTGAAACAACACTCACAACACATCATGACACCAACAATAACAATATATTTGACATTATAAACCACTGCAATGCAATTCTCAATGACATTATGTGGCCATCAGAATTAAAGTATGCTAACAGGTCCAAAGCATAAGTGTCGATCTGGTACGCTCAGAGCATACAGAATTAAAGTATGCTAACATCTTTTATGCTTTTCATGAATTTATAGTGCAAAAATTATAGCACCAGGAACATGAAAATTAATTTCAACATTTCATATAACTTCATCTAGTAGCAATAATTTATTCAAAACAAACTTGGAGCAACAAAATCCATCCATCAAATCCACATTCAATCAATTAAAGATGAACTATTAAGGCATGTCTCCCTAATCCACCTTGACATGAATATATAGCAGATTGGGTGGACTACATTATAAACCACTGCAATGCAATTCCTAATGACATTATGTGTCCATCAGAATTAAAATATGCTAACAGGTCCAAAGCATAACTGTCGATCTGAGCATAACAGAATTAAAGTATATGCTAACAGGTCCAAAGCATAACTGTCGATCTGGTACATTCAGAGTATAGCAGAATTAAAGTATGCTAACAGGTCCAAAGCATAAGTGTTGATCTGGTACATTCAAAGCATAGCGGAATTAAAGTATGCTAACATCCTCGATGCTTTTCATGAATTTACAATGCAAAAATTATAGCACTAGGAACATGAAAATGAATTTCAACAGTTCATATAACTTCATTTGTTAGCAACAATTTATTCAAAATAGACTTGGGGCAACAAAATCCATCAATCAAAACCACAGTCAATCAATTAAAGATGAACCATCTAGGCATGTCTCCCTAATTAATCCACATTGACATGAATATATAGCAGATCGATTTTGGTGGCCGTGAGAGAGAGGGCGTTGGGGGTTCAAGTAGGACTAACCTCTGTCGCGAATGAAGTAGTTGTTCTCGTGATGGTCGGAGGGGCCGGATCCACGACGGCTCGTGGCCTGAGGCAGCCGGCCGGCTCGTCGTCGTGGCCGGGGACGACGTCGACGCATCCGCGTCAACCGTCTTTAGGTTGGCCGGACGTACATCCGCACGCTAGTAACCACGTCCTCGTCACCGTCGTCACGCAGGGAGCGGTGGGGCTGGAGAAGAGCAGGGCAGCGGCAGGGAGAGAGCGGCGAAGGCGAGCGGGGCGACTGGCGGTGGTGGTTGGGAGAATGCGGGCGTTGTGGATCTGTCTAGCGAGGAGCCGAATATGAACGGCGCGCGTAACTGTGTTTAATGAAACTACTGCTGTGCCTTTGACGGCTCTGTCACTACCGGATTCGCGCGCTTTGCTGTGCGTCAGAGGCGCACGGCAAAGGCTAGAATACGCACGGCACAGCCTTTGCCGTGCGCATTTTGCCCAAGCGCACGGCAAAGGGCGCACGGTGCATTTTTACCCGGCAAAGACCTTTGCCGTGCGCCTTGGGGAAAGGCAACACACGGCATAGTTCTTTGCCGTGCGTAATATGTGACGCACGGCAAAGAAAAGCTAACAAACGGCAGCCCAACTTAGACGGTGTGCAACATCGTTTGCCGTGCGCCGGAGTTGAGACGCACGCCAAACAAAACAAAAAAAAGAAAAAAAACAACAAAGGGCGGGGCCCGTCGCCGGGGCCCCGGCCACCACCGCGTCGGAGCCGCCCACCACACCGGCCACCACCGCGCCAGAGACACACTGCCGAGGCCGCGGGCCCTAGTCCGGATCTGCGCCGCGCACGGATGGTCGCCTCCCCTGCTCGAAATCCCCGCCGGTGAGGGAGAGGAAAGGTCGCCGTCGTTGTCCGCCAGGGGGATCTTGGCCGTGACGGGATCTTGGGGCCGCTGCCTACCAAGGCTGGGGGCTCAGGACACCGCCTCCCACGGCCGAGAGCTCGAGCCGCCGCCTCCCGCGGCCAGGAGCTTCGCATCCCGCGACCGGGAGCTCGGGCCGCCGCCTCCCACGGCCGGGAGCTCGGGCCGCCGCCTCCCGCGGCCGGGGGCTCCGCCTCCCGCGCCGGGGAGCTCGGGCCGCCACCTCCCGCGGCCGGGAGCTCCGCCTCCCGCGCTTGGGAGCTCGGGCCGCCACCTCCGCGGTGAGGAAGAGGCGGCGAGAGGAGGTGGGGGCGCGGGGGTCGAGCCAAGGATCCGGCCGCCACACGCCGGATCCGACCGCCACGCGTGTGCTCGCGCGCCGCCGGCGTGTGCCCGCGCGTGCGCCGTCGTGCGCCCCCGCGCGCGCGCGTCGTCGTCTGTGGTCGTCGTGAAGGAGGAGGTGGGAGGGGGGCTGCGGCACCATGGAAGGAGATGGGAGGGGGCGACGGTGGGCGATGGGAGGGGGGCGGGGACGGGGCGGGGGGTGGGGCTAGGGTTTGTGGGTGTAAATAGGCGGCGGGGGAGGGGAAATGGGCCGGCGGGGGGGAAGGGGGGAAATGGGCCTCCGGGTCTTTGCCGTGCGTTTGGTAAGAGGCGCACGACAAAGATTTCTTTGTCGTGCGCCACTTGTAAAACGCACAGCAAAGCCATTTCTTTGCCGTGCGCCTCATAAGAAGCGCACGGTAATTTTTCTTTGCCGTGCGCCGGCGCACGGCAAAGAATTTTTCTACGATTTTATAAAATTCATAAAATTTATCAAATAATTTTTAAAAATTTTATAAAATGAAGAAAAGCCAAGTTATGTTGTATATTGCTTATAGAAACAAGATTTGAAGTCAAAACTTAATTTGAATGTAGCGTCACATACAAATCTAACCATATCTTTTGTAACACTATGAAACACTCTGAAACTTCTAGTAAGATACTTCGGTTTCTAAACACCATCCACGACGATTTGCTCAAAACACTCTATATGATTTATCACAAGCTTCACACAGGATATCATGAGCCCTAGACGAATCTCATGATTTTCAAAATTTATTTGCATTTTGTACAATTAAAGAACATGACAACCGCATGTGGATTTTCATGATTCGCGAACAAAATGTTCAAAACTCCGCCCAGTTTCATGGATAAGGTCATAAAAATAACTAAATTACATGAATATCATTTTTGCACAAATTTTACTTCGTTACTTTATGCACTTGCAGTTCAAATTTGACGTATGCGGCAAAAATTCTTTAAGTGACACATAATTGTTAAAAATAGTAAATTTATCAAGACATGCATAAGATTGAAATATAGAGAACAAAATAATGTTTTTGAGGTGGAGAAACAAAAAGAAGTACAAAAAATAGATTTTTTAATGACTGTTTATTGAAAAAGTGGAGGAAGGAAAAAATCTTTGCCGTGCGCAAGAAATTAAACCGCACGGCAAACACTAACGGCCGTTTATTGCAAAAGTGGAGGAAGGAAAAAAAATCTTTGCCGTGCGTCAGAAATTAAAACGCACGGCAAAAATTCTTTGCCGTGTGTCAGAAATTAAAACGCACGGCAAAGATTCTTTGTCGTGCGTTTTGTTCAGCGCACGGCAGAGAGCTTCTTTGCCGTGCGCCCGATAAAAGACGCACGGCAAAGATTTAAACGCACGGCAAAGGCCGCGTTTCCGGTAGTGTGTGCAGCAATTGGAATTTTATGGGCACTACAGTAAATATAGGTGGGAAATTTTGAGCAGCCCGTGCACGGTTCGCCTGCTAACGCTGACGAGTGGGCCAGTGTCATGGGCGACAATGGTTAGTGAACCCGGATCGCCTTTGTTGGGAGTTGGGTCAGCGGTTATCTTTTTTATATTGGCTGCTGACGTTGACGCGTGGGTCTGTCACAATTTTTTTTGAATGAAACTTGCTTCCCTGATTTACTAGAGCCCATAAAACAGCACCTAAAAAATCATAAAAATATGAACAATTCGTATTTGGACATTTAGTATTTGAATAAAATATCAACAGTCACACTTGTGTGCCCAAGATTCTTAGAATCCGTTTTTACATCCCATGTTAATGATGTAATAATTCTACTAACATCTAGTGTGCTCTAAAAAATCTACAAATTGACATGCCAACATAATTTGGGTACCTAGACTTGTCTTCAAAATTTCAAATGGTTTTGATGAAGGAATTATATACTTGTGTACAAATGTTTGCATCTCTCACATAGTTTCCTAGAATGTTTGCTTGAACATTGAAGTTTTCCACACTTTGCAACATGTTCGAACTCATATGCATTTGAAAACGTAACAAAACCTTGTGTTCACCTTAAGCTTACGAAATGTAAAGTCTCATCACTAATGGTTGTGTAAAACAAATATTATTTGTATGTCGTACTTACAAAGAACAAAATAAGGCATATAAACATCACTCAACAAACGAAATGTACACTAAACAATGAAATTAATGAATAGATGGTGATTTAAGAAAAAATAGAAAAAAAGTATCAAATTTGGACTAAAAATGACAAAGAAATACTTGTTACAACATTTGGTTGCAGATTAAAAGGAGAAATGGGAACTGTTCTTCATTTGAATAGAACTGCCCCCCACAGTCATTTGAATAGAACAAAGAAGGAAGCAGAGGGCACCGCCGCCCGCTGCCGCCGGCATCCCGACATTCCGATAAAATCAAATCCGCATTTAGTAATATCTAATAATTTACATTCAAGATAGATAATGTTCATATTGATGCTTGCGCCTACATCTCGATGTTCATCCTGCTGACGGCGTACTCCACGGCGGGGCGGAATTTACGCGTCCAGAGGTCGAACTCATGACGGATGCGACACTCGGCACTGCAGTAGTGGATGATCTCTGGTATCCGGCCCGTAGCGCCTACATCCCGCTTCCCAAATGCAGATGTAGGGATTCTGGACGGGAAACAACGGAATGTCGTCGTCGCCGTCATCAAGCCAGTACAACCACGCAATGTTGTCGAGATCCTGCTTGACGAGGTAGCACAGCCGCCGCAGGTTGTGGTTCTTCCACCGGCCTTCAGGGGGCGACGGGCCGCTGTTGATTTCCTGGAGTAGTGCCATGACTTCGGGGTCCGCCGGGTTGCAACGGTACTTTAGCATCGCTAAAAAGTACTTGGCACTGGAGTCTTCAGCAGCGGCGGCATCTCCGATGAGCTTCAAACCCTTATCGATGAAGTTGGCGGCTACGAGGGATGAAGTTGGCAAGGAGAATTGAAGTTGAAGTGGGATGAAGTGTTGGCGACTAGGATTGAAGTTGAAGGAGGCGACGAGCTCGAGGGTTGAAGGTTGAAGATGGCGCCTCGGCCATGTCGTAATAAAACAATAAATGAAAATTGAAAAGGCGTCGCAGTTTGGTTGCTGCCGTTGACAAGTGGGCTCGACATCATTGCCCTGCCCCTTCCCCTTCCCGCGTAAGTGAAAGGCGACGTGTGGCTTCGCACCTGTGATGCCCCAGGTTTTTAATTAACCCTAATCGTCGGTCAACCCGGCTGTCAATGGTCAAACCACGGTCAATCTGGGTCCTCAGCTCGAAAAACTCACCAACCACTCTAATGACCCCTTGGATCTAGTAGACACTCATGTGGGGCCAACCCTTAGTCAAAGTCTTGGTCAAACCCCACTTAAACCTTAGTGCCCATAGAAGTCTTTCGGAACTTTTGCCGCGTTCTCCAAAATTCACCTAAACACTTAAAAATCTACCTTTATGGAAGTTGTCCAGCTTGTTGAGGGACACAACATTCATGTAGATTTGCATTTCAAATTTTGAGTGGAAAAGCATGAAAAACTTGCTCAAAGGTCAGTATCTCCTGTTCATGAACACAGGCTGACATTCAATGTTGGCAAGCCTCCCTTGCAAATTCTAATGAGAAAAACCCTATATAGCCTTTTTGAAAGTAATAGAGGGTTGCTAGATCTACAATTTTCGTATTCAAAGTTTGGTCAACTTCTATTCAAACTTTTGGAGATATTTGAGTTCAAACAGGGAGCCAACAACATTGTTGGGCAAGGGTGCCGCCGCGCCACGATGTCGTGTGCGCAGTGCGCCGCGCTCCGCGCCCGCGCGTCGGCCCTCCTTGGCATCCGCGCCGCGCGCGCGCCCGACGTCCCTCCGCCCGAGGCCGACCGCAACCCTATGAAGGACCGAAACGGCGAACCGGAGAGGGGGAGTGAATGGGAGCCGATAAAAATTCTATTCAAGAATTCGGCCTATGAACCCAAATTTACTCGTACACCTCCGCAAGCTTCTCTTGCCAAGTTCACGTAGCCACCGGAGTGCTACCGAACCTAGGAGCAAGACCCAACCAACGAGCCTCAACACACATGCGGCGGAACCACACACGACACGGTGCCGTCGGCAGCCCAAACGGGGCCGGTTTCGAAACCAGATCAAACCACTTCGTTGGACTTAGCCTCACGCAGGCAGGGGAAAACCGGTCAGACCGGTTAGGCAAACCGGTCAGACCGATTCTTTCCAGAAACTCCCTAAAGACTCCAAACACCTCAAAAGCCTTTCCACATCTGAACAAACGAAGCCATGGAGCAGCAAAGACTTCCTTGCTCAAAAACCTTCCTCGACAGCCCACAGGGCGAAACCAGTCAGACCGGTTAGGGAAATCGGTCAGGCCGGTTTTAGCCTGGACAGTCGGGAAGAACACAGCCCGCGAGTCAACTCCCCCAAAACCAAACCTCGATCTCCTGAATCGCTTCACGGAATTGAACAAGACTTTGGGGATATTAGGAACACCTCATGAGGAGTCCATAGCCAAGTTTAATACCACCAAAACTCGTCCAAAAAGGAGGAATCAAAGAAATCCCGCCAAGAGCACTTCTAACCCAAGAACTCAAGAAACCCCAAAATCGAACACCTTTACTCACGAATTTGGAAGGGGAATCACAACCCAAAGAACCACGAAGGGTTCCCACAAATTTCCCCCATCAAAACCCCAAGAGAAAGGTCCCGAAAACAACCCAAAGAAATCACCAAGAGAGGGCTCCAAAAATCACCACCAAGAACAACCGGGAAAAAACATCCAAACCTTGAGGAACCACGCCGAATCATCTATACATGAAACAAAGGTTCAGACAAGGTCTAGCAAGCCGCCCGATCATCCATCCCTCTCAACAAGATCTCACCATGAAGCTCTCTTGCTAGTCCTATGGAAAACCTAAGGAAAATAGGAAGGAAAATGGGAAAACAAATGAGCTAGGGTTCCAAGAGTTGGCTGCCATCCTCTCACCTCTTGGGTTATATGGAGGCAACCGAATGTCTAAAATGCCCTTTCCTAATAACTAGGAATACAAGCCCCTCAAGGGCGGATTTGGAAGTCTTCATGTCTTCACCATCGGACGGATGCCCAGCGACCGCACCCTGCGTAGCCTCAACGCAAGCCTTGCGATCCCGACGCGTGTCCTCCGCCTCGAAGCTTCCGGCGCCCTGCGACCCCAAACCGGTCAGACCGATTCTCCAAACCGGTCAGCTCGGTTTTGACCAGACAGCCACGCCCGGTCTTCGGCCTCGGCTTTGTGGCTCAGCCGAGTAACCTGGTGATTTTCTGGTGAACCACCGCAAACCCCGCGAACTTGATGTAGCCTCCGCCAATCACCACTCATGACTTGGCTCCCATGAAGTCCCAGCTCGACCTTGGTTTTGTGGCTCAACCAAGAAACCATCCACCGACTTCATCTTGTTGTTCTTGCCACCATGCGGCCCGCACTCGACCCCGCTGGTCACCGGGTCCCTCGAACGAAGCCTACTTGTCTTCTCCACACCTGGAGGCCTCACCGGCAACGACCTTTCGCGCTTGTTCTTCACCTGCACCAACACGAGTCAAGCCGCAACCTGCACCTGCAACACTTAGCCAAGAATAATTCCACACAACGTTGTCAATCACTCATCAGACAAGGAAGCGACCATCCACCGGTCCTCGAACCACACAAGGTCCTCAATCTCCCCGTGATGAGTGCATTGACAACACACACATTTGGTAAATAAAGAGAAAAGGAAAACAGAAAAGAAACAACAAGAAAAAACTCCAACAAGCGATCGAAAGCCGAGAAAGGCAAAGAACGAGATCACTTGAAGAAGACAAGTCTCGGACCCCTTAGGCAAGGGCAACGACTCGACACATCCGAGAAAAAAACCATGCTCAAGCAAAGAGCACAAACCACTAAAGCACACAAGAGCTCCCCCTACACATATGCAAGCTCCCCCTGATCAAGTGCCAACTCTGGGCACAAACCGGTCAGACCGGTTCCAATAACCGGTCAGGCCGGTTCCACCAAAACCGGTCAGGCCGGTTTCCAAAGCCGGTCAGACCGATTTCACACAGCAGACCACACCCCCAAAAGCCAAAAAAGCAAAAAAAAATGCACAAGCTCCCCCTTGACACTTGGGATACTTGGGATAGGTTCCAGGGGTACAAAGCAACTTTTCTCCACCTTCCTTTCTCCCCCTTGTTGCCAATGCATGAATCAAGGCACAAATGCAACCTAGAGCTTCTCAAGTATACAAAATTCATCACAAGATGCTACACATGTCCAAATGAGCTAGTTAGATACTCTACAGGTTCGTAATGACCTCAACTACATGATCACCAAGTTGTACAACCATTAGACAAGGCTAAAAAGTATTTGAGTAATTTTGCAAAAAGTTACTCTCTCACAAGCAAAAACCTAAACATGAGCAAAACATGTCAAAATGGCAAGGCCACACAAACTTCATGCTAGGACAACCATTCTAATCATAAGACCATCATAAACACCCACAAGCACCTCATGTCATGTCAAAGCCACCTAGCCATGTGCCTACTTCTATGTATGAGACTTCTCATTGGTAAGCATCATGCAACGGTTTAGCACCCAAAGCAAATTAAATTCAGCACATATGACATGGGAGCACATTTCCAAGCATTTTTCATTTCATTTTCAGATTTGTAAATGGTACATGAAATGTCTTTGCGACAAAAAGGAACTTATGCCCCTCCACAAGATAAAGCAAGAGGGCTAAACATTCATGATGGCAAATGAGCCTTTGGCCCCATATGATCAATAAACTAGCTATCCAACCACAAATTAAGCATAACTAAACCACTAAAACATGTCATGATCATATAAAGGCATTTACACATGAGAGAGCATACATGTGACAATTTTTCAAAACATAGCCATCAACCATGGATTATTCATCAAGATCATCAAAAGCTAAGTCAAACTAACCATAGCATACCAAACAAGCTCACAAAGACATATATCTCATTCCATGGTGAACAATGTATATAGGAGAAGCTTTACCTTACAAATGCATATGATACAAAATGCATGCAATCTAAGATACAAGGATGCCTATAGATCATGTTACATATGCCATGCCAAATGCAAGAAATGCACAACGAAAAGCTATACATATGCTACAAAGGAGCTCCCACACACCCAACTCAAGAAATCAAACACACACCAAGTTCCCCCCACAAACGAGTGAAAGTTGCTTGATCTAGGGGTTGGTGAAAATATCGGCTAGTTGGTCATGTGTGGGTACATGAATCAAAGCTATCTTTTCTTTCTCTACGTTGTCTCTCAGAAAATGATACCTCACTTCTATGTGCTTGGTTTTGGAATGGAGCACTGGGTTCTTTGCAACGCTTATGACACTGGTGCTATCACATTGAAGTGGGACATGGATATACTCCTCACCAAAGTCACTCATGGTGTAGGTGATCCAAAGGAGCTGAGAGCAACAACTAGCAGCGGCAACATACTCGGCCTTGGTAGTGGATTGAGCAACACTCGATTGTTTGCGGGAAGACCAAGACACCAAAGAAGAACCCAAAAACGGCAAGTCCCGAAGTGAACTTTCTATCCAACCGACACCGGCAAAATCCGCGTCCGAAAAACCATGAAGCGCCAAAGAAGAGGACGCGGAGTACCAAAGGCCGAAGTCGGGAGTGTGACGCAAGTACACGAAAATTCGCTTCACCGCTTGTCGATGCGAAGTCCTCGGAGACGCTTGAAAATGAGCGCACGGACACACCGAGAATCGTATGTCCGGCCTCGTCGCCGTCAAGTAGAGGAGTGATCGATCATGCTCCGTACTCCTTCTGGTCCACATGTTCACCTTCCTCGTCCGCATCAAGAGCTGTAGTCGTACTCATCGGCGTCGTCATAGCCTTGGAGTCCTCCATCTTGAACTTCCGCACAATGTCCTTGGTGTACTTAGCCTGGTGCACAAATGTTCCTTCCTTTGATTGTTTGATTTGTAGCCCAAGGAAGAACTGCAACTCGCCCATCATGCTCATCTCAAATTCCCTGCTCATATCATCTGCAAACCTTGCAACAAGAGAGTTAGACGAGCCACCAAAGACAATATCATCCACGTACACCTGCACAATCAGGATATCTCTGCCCTGCCTCAGCAAAAACAAGGTCTGATCGACCTTCCCCATCTCAAAACCTCTCTCAATCAAGAACCTCATCAACCTACCATACCAAGCTCTAGGCGCCTGCTTCAGCCCATACAACGCCTTCCTCAACTTGTACACCCGGTGGGGATACCTCTCACTCTCAAACCCTGGAGGCTGCCTCACATACACTTCTTCCTCCAACACACCATTCAGAAAAGCACTCTTCACATCCATTTGGTGCAACTTGAACCCTTTAGCCACGGAAAAGGCTAGAAGGATCCTAATCGCCTCCAAACGGGCTACGGGAGCAAAAGTCTCCTCGTAGTCGATCCCCTCCTTCTGACTGAACCCCTGAGCGACAAGTCTCGAGTTGTTCCTCACCACTTCACCTTTCTCTCCCTCTTTGTTTTTCCACACCCATTTTGTACCAATCGGCTTACACCCTGGGGGAGGGTCAACCAACTCCCACACCTGATTCCTCTCAAAGTTCTCCAACTCCTCATGCATCGAATTAACCCAATTGTGATCAGATAGTGCGTGTCCAATGTCTTTGGGCTCAAAAGTAGCAACAATAGCAGCATGAGCGAAATGGGAATTGTTCCGAACCCTCGATCGTGTAGTGCGTTCATTCATGTCGCTGATGATCCTCGAAGCTGGGTGATCCACTTGAACTCGCTGGGGAGGTTCTCGCCTCGATGCTACCTCCCCCTCAACATCAGCTTCTCCTCGTTCTTGATTTGTCGTCGTAGGTGTAGTAGAGGGTCCGTTCATCACCGTAGTCGAAGTAGTGGGTACATGTTCAGCGGGGGCACCACACCGCCATCTTCATCATCACCATGTTCATGCTCCTCCTCCCGAAAGATCTCCTCGCCAAGCTCATCATCACTTGCACACTCAAAGACAAGGCGACTACGTGGCTCTGTCTCGTCGAAGGTTACCTCGCAAGTCTCCACGATTTGGTTAGTTTCAAGATTGAGCACACGATATGCTCTAGAATGAGATGCATAACCAAAGAAAATGCCATCGACAGACCTAGCCTCAAACTTGTCCAACTTCCTACCTTTCTTCAGAATGAAACACTTGCAACCAAAGATATGGAAGTGACTCACCTTGGGTGTGCGACCATGCATCAACTCATAGCATGTCTTCTTCTTGTGCACTCTGAGGTATATCCTGTTCGACACATAGCACGCGGTATTCACCGCCTCAGCCCAATACCTCCTCGGAGTCCTATGCTCATCAAGCATCGTCCGAGCCATCTCGCACAAGGTCCCGTTCTTCCTTTCCACAACACCATTCGGGGAGGCGTATACGGACTCGAAAACTGGTGCTCAAGACCCAAGTCATGGCAAAAGGTTTCAAAACGAGAGTTTCTGAATTCCGAGCCATTATCACTGCGGATAGCTCGTATGGCATCTCTGTGCCTCTCGTTCCTCAACCTCAAGACTAGATCTCGAACAAAAGCAAACGTCTCCCCCTTATCCTCCAGAAAGAACACCCACGCATACCGAGAATAGTCGTCCACCACAAGGACATACCACTTCCCACCCACAGATCGCACACGAGCTGGGCCAACAAGGTCCATATGGAGCAGCTCGCATGGACGCTCAGTCATCACATCGGTGAGAGGCGGGTGAGAAGAGGCTACCATCTTGGCATGCCTACACAGCGCACAGACCAACTCTTTCTCAAACCTCAACCGTGGCAATCCTCGGACCAAATTGAGTTTACTCAAGCGCGACAAAAGGTCAAAGCTCAAGTGACACAACTTCCTATGCCACTTCCACAACTCACTCGAAGAACCAGCCAAGAAACAACGCTCCACACCCGAAGACTGAGAAAAATCAGCACGAAACACCTGACCCTCGGGAACGACCATACAGACAAGGTCCCCTCGAGAGTCCAAAATCCGAGAACCACATGGCCGAAACAACACCTCAAAGCCCTCATCCAACATCTGGGACACAGAAAGCAAATTGTACCCCAGCGATTGAACAAGAGCAACACGTCTCAGAGTGAGCTTGTCACTCACTTTGATCTCACCTTCTGAAAGAACACGCCCACGCCCATTGTCCCCAAAGGTGATGTACCTCTTTTCCACCACCGGGACGAGACTTGAGAACCACCCCCTGTCTCCAGTCATATGCCTTGAGCAACCGGAGTCAATCAACCAAATGTTCTTCAAGTCTCCCACCTGTAATTCAAAAATGAGCACGTGAGCGTACAAACGACTCAGCACTGGGGTTAGTACCAAAAGAGTAAAACCAGTGCCGAGCCATTTGCTCGAAAGTGGGGTTAGCACCAACCAAAGCATCTCTCCTACCAAAGCTACCTCCACGAACACCACCACGGTAACCACCCTGAGGGAACCACCCCTCTTTGCCTGGAGGAGGACCAAAACCACGAAAGAGAACCCGTGGACTGTCCCTCCTCTCCTTCTCAAAGCTATAACTCCTCCCATCCCCGTAGTGAACTCGAGGGGGAGAACACCTAGCAACCTGACCACCTGCAAACTCTCCAGCCCAACCACCAGAACCACGACCTCCAGAAACAAACCTCGCACCTGTACGAGCACGAAAACCAAACTTGTCATTCTGCAGACCCCAAACCGGTCTGACCGGTCCCAAAACCGGTCTGACCGGTTTCACTCCTCTAGCAGCACCTCCTGCACTCTTTCGCTCACCCCAAGCCGGAACTATCCTCACACTCGCCTTGGCCCTAGGCATCTGCACACGAGACTTAAGTACACCACTGGAGGGGTGATACTTGTCCCCGTTAGCCCACTCCTTCGCCATTCGCTCCTCTCGCTTCCTCTTGAAGCAAAACTCATCTTTATGACCATCTCTTCCACAATAGCCACAATGGAACCTCACAAGCTTAGTTTTGGGCTTGGATTGGGGCTGCTCACATGGTTTCTCTCCACTCAACTCCTCCACCGATTTCTCCCCACTAGCCTTCTCACTCACTTTCCCAAAGAACACTTTCCCGGTAGTGCTCACAAACTTGATAGGCTTTTGGAGATCATTTGTGGGTGTAGGAAATATGGGTGGAGCTGGGGTTGTGTCTAGTCGGTTCCTAAGATGGTTGGGTTTTGGAGGGAAATCATTTTTGTGGTGGGTTTTTGGTGGCTCTGGAATATTCTCTCCACTTCCCTCACCAACCTTGTTTGCCCCAAGTCCCTTACCATCCTACCTCTTAAATGCCTCGATCATCATCCTCAACTGAGGCTCATGACCAGACAACCAACCCATCAACTTCCTCAAGTCATCATTCTCATCCTGCAAATGATCAACATAATGTGCAAGTTCCAAATTTTTCAAAGCATGCATTTCATAGGTAGAGCATGATGTAGGCATGGGTTCCTTCAATTTAGCCTTGAGAGAACTAGTGTAAGATCGGCAAGGAATATGGAGCAATCGACACAATCATTCTCATCCGAAACAACAGGGCTAGCCTTAAGGGAATCAATCTCAAGCTTGCTATCAAGCACCTGTGTCTCTAGCTCAGCCACTCTAGTCCTAGCATCCTCGAGTGAAGCCCTAAGCTCTTTCCTCATTTTCTTGGCCTCTCCGAGCATGTCATCACGGTTATCAAGCAAAGTGCCAAGTCTCTCATTCTCCTGGCGCAAGAAGGGAAGTTCATGACGCACCTCGTCGTCGGACTCAGAGTCCGAGTCGCTCTGTGTGCTCTTCTTGCTGCCGGAGCTCAGCGCCATGGTGCAGAAGCCGTCTCTCGCGAAGCGGCTCGGCCCCGCTCGGAGTTCTTGGACGACTTCTTGTTCTTGCGACGATCACCTTCATCTTCACTGCTGCTCGAGCTCGAGGTGGAGTACACGGAACTGGAGTCGACGTCGCTCACTCCAACCATCGCTCGAGCCTTGCCTCGGCTCTCCTTCTTCCTCGATCGTTGCTCGTCCTTATACTTGTTCTTGTGCTTGCTCTTGTGGTTGCGCCTCGACCGGTACTTGCCATCCGTCCTCGACTTGTGCTTGTAGCTGTCCTTGTTCTCGGCCTTCTCTGGGCAGTCGGCGACGAAGTGTCCCGGCTTGCCGCACTGGAAGAAAGTCCTCGTGTTCCTCCTCATGTTCACATGGTTCTCGTGCAGCCTCTCGAACCGCCTCGTCAGGAGCGCCAGCTCGTCCTCTCCAAGCTCGTCGAACTCTTCATCTGCCATAAACATCAAGGAGGAGAAAGAGAACATCCTGGTGGATGGGTTAGAGTTAGCCTTTCCTTTGGAACCACCAACGAGGGCAAGACTATGCGAATCAGTCGGTCCCTCGAGCTTGGCAGTCATGCCCCTATCCACCTCAGCCGACTTGAGCTTCGAGAACAGCTCGTTCACCGTCAGAGTGTCATACTTCTCCGACTCCACAATGGCCTCGAAATTTCCGCCCCAAATCGTACGATCCAAAGAGTGTAAGAGCTTAACCGCTCTATCATGGTCATCGTACGGGAGCACGTCCACATTGGCCCTCATGTTGTTCACAACCACCGTGAACCTCTGAAACAAGGCATCGATGGACTCACCGGGGAGATGAGTGAAGTTCTCATACTCTCTCCGGTAGGTCGCATACATCCGTGCCTGAACCTGGGCGTTCCCAACATGAGCCTCCTTCAACACCGCCCAAATCCTACAAGCCAAGTGCTCGGTGTGCACCCGATCGAACTCAGGCTGACACAAAGCACGAAACAAGTAGTTGACCGCCTTATTGTTGGCGTCGAATCTGTCCCTCGATCCTGGAGCGAGGAAGTCCATCGGCTGGACATAGCCTGTGTCCACCGTGACATCCCAAAGGATCTGACCCTTTCCGCGGAGGAACGCACCCATCCGCTTACTCTGGTTGTTCTGTCCATCGAAGTGTGGAGGACCCGAACCCCGTTCCTGGTACGCCATCCTTGGATCTTAGACTGGTTAGAGTCAATAAAGACCTGAATCGGCCCTCCTCGGCATCCGCGCCCGCGCGCCGCCCGACGTCCCTCCGCCCGAGGCCGACCGCAACCCTATGAAGGACCGAAACGGTGAACCAGAGAGGGGGAGTGAATGGGAGCCGATAAAAATTCTATTCAAGAATTCGGCCTATGAACCCAAATTCACTCGTACACCTCCGCAAGCTTCTCTTGCCAAGTTCACGTAGCCACTGGAGTGCTACTGAACCTAGGAGCAAGACCCAACCAACAGCCTCAACACACACGCAGCGGAACCACACACGACACGGCTGCTGGTAGCCCAAACCGGTCAGGCCAGTTTCTGAAACCAGTCAGACCGCTTCTGTTGGACTTAGCCTCACGCAGGCAGGGGAAAACCGGTCAGAGCGGTTAGGCAAACCGGTCAGACCGATTCTGTCCAGAAACTCCCCAAAGACCCCTAACACCTCAAAAGCCTTTCCACATCTGAACAAACGAAGCCATGGAGCAGCAAAGACTTCCTTGCTCAAAGACCTTCCTCGACAGCCCACAGGGCGAAATCGGTCAGACCGGTTAGGGAAACCGGTCAGGCCGGTTTTAGCCTGGACAGTCGGGAAGAACACAGCCCGCGGGTCAACTCCCCCAAAACCAAACCTTGATCTCCTGAATCGCTCCACGGACTTGAACAAGACTTTGGGGATATTAGGAACACCTCATGAGGAGTCCATAGCCAAGTTTAATCCCACCAAAACTCGTCCAAAAATGGAGGAATCAAAGAAATCCCGCCAAGAGCACTTCTAACCCAAGAACTCAAGAAACCCCAAAATCGAGCACCTTTACTCACGAATTTGGAAGGGGAATCACAACCCAAAGAACCACAAAGGGTTCCCACAAATTTCCCCCATCAAAACCCCAAGAGAAAGGTCCCGAAAACAACCCAAAGAAATCACCAAGAGAGGGCTCCGAAAATCACCACCAAGAACAACCGGGAAAAACACATCCAAACCTTGAGGAACCACGCCGAATCATCTATACATGAAACAAAGGTTCATACAAGGTCTAGCAAGCCGCCCGATCATCCATCCCTCTCAACAAGATCTCACCATGAAGCTCTCTTGCTAGTCCTATGGAAAACCTAAGGAAAATAGGAAGGAAAATGGGAAAACAAATGAGCTAGGGTTCCAAGAGTTGGCTGCCATCCTCTCACCTCTTGGGTTATATGGAGGCAACCGAATGTCTAAAATGCCCTTTCCTAATAACTAGGGATACAAGCCCCTCAAGGGCGGATTTGGAAGTCTTCATGTCTTCACCATCGGACGGATGCCCGGCGGCGCACCTGCGTAGCCTCAACGCAAGCCTTGCGATCCCGACACGTGTCCTCTGCCTCGAAGCTTCCGGCGCCCTGCGACCCCAAACCGGTCGACCGATTCTCCAAACCGGTCGGGCCGGTTTTGGCCGACAGACCACGCCGGTCTTCGGCCTCGGCTTTGTGGCTCGGCGAGTAACCGGTGATTTTACGGTGAACCACCGCAAACCCCGCGAACTTGATGTAGCCTCCGCCAATCACCACTCATGACTTGGCTCCCATGAAGTCCCAGCTCGACCTTGGTTTTGTGGCTCAACCAAGAAACCGTCCACCGACTTCATCTTGCTGTTCTTGCAACCATGCGGCTCGCACTCGACCCCGCTGGTCACCGGGTCCCTCGAACGAAGCCTACTTGTCTTCTCCACACCTGGAGGCCTCACCGGCAACGACCTTTCGTGCTTGTTCTTCACCTGCACCAACACGAGTCAAGCCGCAACCTGCACCTGCAATACTTAGCCAAGAATCAGTCCATACAACGTTGTCAATCACTCATCACACAAGGAAGCGACCATCCACCGGTCCTCGAACCACACATGGTCCTCACCCTAGGCCACGCGCCTTCCGCGGCCGCCCACGCCCCACGACGCGCGCGGGGTCCGCGCGGCACACCGCGCGCGCGTGCGGTCGGACGCGCCCCCCTTTGGACCGGCGGTCCGACCGCGTCCTCCGCCCGCGTGTGTCGTACTTAGTCGGGAATCATGCCGTCATCACCTCTGGCCGAGCCAGCCCCTATTTAAGCACTGCCACTTCCCCCTCTGCGCGCCACCCGAGCCGCAGCCCGCCATTGCCGCCGCCGCCGGTAAGCTCGTCGCTCCGCTCGCTCCCGCAGCCGACCAACCCTCCCACTCTCTTCCCTAGGACCCATTGCACCTCCCAGTGTCGCGCATTACCCAGCCAAGCGCCCTCCTCTCCGGAACACCGAGCCGCCACGGCCGCCGCCGGCCACCGCCGAGCACCCACGCCGGTGACTCCTCCGCCTGAACCAAGACCGCCAACCCACCCTAGGTGAGCATGCACTCGACCCCGAACCTTTACCCGGCCGGGAGCACCGCCGCAGTCGCCGGATTTCCGGCGAGCCCGCCGTCCCGTGGGTCGAGGGACCCAATTGCGTGGTCCTAAATCTTTTCGAGGGCCTCGGCGCGAAGTTACATCTTCAATAGTATGCTCCATTTGCAGAAACTTGTAAAATGCGTAGAAAATCGTAGAAAATTCAGAAAAATGCCAAATCAATTTTGTTGGATTCGTTGTGGAAAATACTACAACTTTTGTTATACTCACATAGACTGATTCTTGATATTTTTAGCATGAAAAATAGGAATGCGAAAACCTAGTTCTGCAATATCTCAAAATCTATAAAGCCTCTGTATCCAATTTTTGGATATGTTGTGTAGTATGTTATGAATAGCTCCTGTGCCAAAAATTGCACAAAGTTATGTTGTAAATCTTTCTACATAAATTGTTTTTCCTTTATGCAGATTCTACCTAGATGATTTGTATAGCAAAAAATATTTATGTTTTTGTGCCTAACTTGTGCATGCTGTCTTGTTATGCCGAGACACACGTCTGGTGATTTAATCATAATTTTTGGATGATAAGAAATATTTATTCTTAAATTGTGCATGTTTTCCTTTGTAAATTAATAAAGCAAGATCAATAGAGGTTCTAGATGTGCTTGTTGGTTTTTTAGGCTGGTTTAGGATCTAAGAGTCTGTATGAGAGAGATTGGAGCATTTTGATGCTTATTTATTTTTGTATGCATTTAATTTGTTTTGCTAGCTAGTCCTTGTTATTTTTCCAAAGTATTTTATTTTCTAGCTTCCAAGCTTTGCATATGAGTCCAGTGCTTCAGTATGGATGTGGTGATACTTGAGAAACCTTCCTTTAAATTTTTAGTGATTTATTGTTTGCTAAAAGCTTTAAAGTCCCTTATGGAGTAATGCTTTAATTAAATTAAGAAAATTCCTTTTACTTTCTTTTACCCCTTTTTGTGAAATATTGTCCAATTTGTTTAAGGGCTAAAAACACACCCTTGCTGTTGAAGAATTAATTTATAAATGTTATCTTTGTATACACCTTCACTAGTGAGAGGTAAAAGTGTTAAACCTTCACATGAAATAGCAAGTATAAAAGAAACATTAATTCAAGTGTGTGATAAAGGAATGAAACACATATCAATATTAACCCTCATAAAAAGAAAGTAATAATCAATTATTTGTTAAGGTGAATATGACCAACAAGAGTTGGATAAGATAAACAAACCGTCACATCACCCGAACCACGCATTGCATTCCGTGTAGATCTTCCCGACGGTGACTACAAGCTCGTCCCGAAGCCGAGGGAGGAGAAGCGGAAGCTACTGCGCGTACGTGGAAGTACTCGACGACACCTAGGGTGCTCAGGCTAACCTTGCTGACGAAGGCAAGCCCCAGTGCATATGACCCAGCTTTTCAATTTATTATACACTTATCTATGGATGTTTGTGCATTTAAGTTCAGGAGTTGTATGGAACCTTAGATGCATGATTCCTAGGCACTTGTGTCCTTACTAGTATGATAGGTCGATAGCTGCTAAGCTATAGGACCATTACAAGTCAGGTGATAATGTCACTCGCGAGAATAGGTTCCTAGTTAGGAAACATAAGATATCCTTAAATGGATCGCTCATGTGGTAAGAGCATGGGACGTGGACTCCGGTCCAATGGCTATTGTGGGTTAAGTGTTTGAACGTACTAAGCACTTGTCGGGAATGGGGCCGGTAAGTCTAGTACCTTAATGAGACGGTTAGGGATTTAACTCGTCACTACTCTTGGGATGAGTCTCACGGCTAGCTACCGGTGGTGTATGGTGAGTCCGGGTGCCTCGCGGGGTATACGGATAGCTTTGCACCAAAGGCGTGGCCTTTTATCTCGACCCGAGGATTTTTGGGAACCGTGTGGTGGTTGTCCTCGCGGGGGCATCCCACCGTGTGTTTAGGTCTACCGTGCAAGGTTTTTAAATCAGTCGATTGTCGACCTCTCACCGTTATCTGAGGCTACTTACTCCACTAGCCATGAGATCCCTAATGATGGAAGTTGATGAATATTGTGCTTGATTAATTGTGTCGTGCAACCTTGTATGTATTAGATGGCTAATTTAGTAAGAACAAACCCACTAGAACTTGTGCTAAAATCTTGAAAGTAAGGACATACTCTTTGTTACTTTTCAGCAAAAGAAACCCAGTGGCCAAAAGCCTTTCATGTCTAGAGTTGGTGAAGTAGTTATCACCGACGGGTAAGTCTTGCTGAGTATTAGTATACTCAGCCTTGCTATAATATGTTGATCCAGGTAATGCTTTCGGTGATGTGTGGCCCGGAGAGATGCCGCCCGGCTGGGAGCTGGAGTGGGTGGAAGATGACGATTGAAGGCATCATGGCTGGCCTCCCGTGATGTTCTCGCTTTCTGCTTAGTTGATTTCCGCTGTTTCGAAAACTCTGAACTACGTCGTTATGACAAAAACTTCGGTTTGTAATAATTGAACCCTTCGGGGTAAATTCGGATGTTAATTTATGTTGTATCTCTGGGTTCACCTTGGTGTGAGTTTTAATGCATATATATCGATCCTTGTTGCTATATAAGTGATTTACTGGGTGTTAACCCGGCGACTAACGATAGGATGATACTTTATTACTGCTTAATGACCAAAGTGGGTTGGTTTAGGCGGTAGTACGGTATTTTCCTAGGCGGGTTGTTATAGTTGGCATCAGAGCAATTATATGCACCATAGATTAGATAATAACCTTAATCACTGGTTTTTGAATAAAAATTGCCAAGATTGTTTGATTTTCCAAAATACGTTGGTTCGTTAAGGATAAACTGGACCGAGAGGCCCTAGAGGGAATTTTTGGGTTCTTTCAGGTGGCTTATTAAACTATGGTCTATTTGCTAACTTCCAGCACATTTACTTTATGTCAGACTTACTTTCTTGCACAACCAAACTAGATGAGCCATGTGTTTTATACGTGTGCTGTGCCGCATCACGGGAATTGCGAGGGTTGATGAGTGATCCATTCCACGGATCCCATCTTCGCGTCTGTTTGTGAGTTGTGTTGTTGCCACGTGTTCATACGTGTGCATTCCGCATGTCGATCATGCGAGGCAAGAATACACTCCATTCAAACGGAGGGTGTCCGAGGTTGGACGTTGTCCATGCAGCGGCTTAACGCATGGATACCGTTTCTATAGTGAACGGTAATGTATGGGGATGCTTTCGTGATGTGCTGGCACGAAAGGTTCGTTTTCTGCAGGTACATAACAGTGCTTCGTTAATCGCTAGGTGAGTACCGTATAGCTCTCGACTAGATATTATAGGGAGAGACGAGTAAAAGCCTTGCCACCGGAACTAACTTCGATTTTTGGCTCAATTGCCATGTGAGGTCGATTAGGACATCTTGCATGCATATTAAAAATCGAAACAAGTAAACTGGACCCAAAACAGAATTTTCGTATGCTCTCTAAGGAAGATTTTGCTAGTGTGAGCTATTTGTAAAGGGGTTAAGTACCTGTTGTGCATAGGGGTCATGCTGCCAAAATTTTGTAGAAGCTTGTTCATCTTGTTTTGTGATGCGTGCTAGGAATTAGTTAACTGATATGCTAAAACAAGTTGCTCCTTGCTAGTCTAGCTTTCGTTCGTAAATTTCGATCACAGCTTCTTTCGGCTTGGCTTACACCTTTCTAAGCGAATCTAGACATTGCATCCATCCACCTTGTTTCCTTGACCTAGCTCAACCTTGATTACCAAAAGTGTGTAAAAGAACCATTGTAGTAGCCGGAAAACTTGGGGGGAAATTTTTAGGGTCTGGATTTCTGGTTATGAACTTTTATTCACAGCTGCCAGAACTTCACCATTTGACATGTCGTTCTCTTTGAGACCTGACATGTGTTACATTTTTGTACAGATGGCTTTCCCCGTGTTTCACGAGTTCGACACTGACGGTACGATCCGTACCAACGGGTTGCACTGGGAGGGTTTTCCACGCCTTGCGTGGGAAGCACTCAGTGCTGCTGGCTACACCACTCCACCGACTTACGAGGTGTCCGAGTTCGAGCGATTGGGTGTTCCCCGTTGCAGGGTGATTGTCACTGTACTACCACACTCGGACCACGCCGACTGGTTCGACTTGAGTTTTGTCTACTGGGGTTTTATTACCCACGAGACCGTCGAGTCAGCCGCTCTCCGAGTGCTGACGGACTTCTGTGACCACAACCCCACTGTGGTAGCTCTCTCTCCGTTCGGGTTGTTTCCCGCTGTGAGTCCTCACGACCCGGCATGGCTGGACCGTATGGATCACCTACGGGAGCTGCTGTTGCTAGCTGAGCCACTGGATGTCACTCAGACGTTGGCTCGTTGTCTTAACATCGTCTTCACACTTCAGGGGCTGCGTTACAACACCGCAGCGATTATCGGGCAGCATCTGGAGGCAGCCAGGCGGGATTGGCAGCAGCCATCAGCAGTCCACCAGTAGCTGAACTTTACACTTACTCAGATGCAGCAGGAGAATGACAGGCTGCGTGCCAGGAGATTCCAGTTAGAGTTAGAGAGAGGCGACCGCCTGCAGAGGATTGTAGATCTGGAAGCGGAGGTTCACACCCTGGAGGAAAGTGTCGATGCGTATGAGATTGAGAGGTTGACGCTACTACAGAACATTGCGGATATGCAGCACCAGGTGGAGGAGGCCGAGGTGCAGGTTGCAGCCCTACAGGCTATAGTGGCCTTACAGCCGCTACCTCCCGTGCGAGCACACCGGAGGAGCGGTGGTCCGTCGGTCCGGATCAGACGAGCCAGGCTGGACCACCGTTACCGACTCCACCAGACTCACCTGCGGGCAGTGGTGCTTCAGTAGGTAACTACGATGCCAGTGAACGACATCAAGAAGAAATGTGCTCCTAGGTGTCATCTACGGGATGATTGTGGTAGTCAGCTTGGGAGTATGTCGTCGTGCAATGCGATTGCATTATAACTCAGTTGTATCATGATGTTTTCAGATTTGGGTATTGTAGTGTCCTTGAACCCTATCCATCGTGTTGTAATAAAGAATGTTTAAGCACTTTGTGTTTCGACTTGAGTTTGATGTGATTCAACCGAGCTATTGAGATCGTGTGCGAGTTGTTTAACCAAGTGTGTCGAGTGTTACCATAATTGTGCTCGCCAACACTAAGCATTTTGCATGATAATGAGAGAACTACAAATTTTTTTGGTGAGTGCCGGTCAGTGGCCAAAGCGACTTGGTGATTGTTTGCACATTACCTTCTCCGTACGCGCGAAATGAGAGAATTCGCCACAAATTGAAGGCTAGCTCGAGGGACTCGAGTCATCGTATCTTCTAACTATGACTGAAGAATGATTTTATGAATCGTAATTCGGTTGCATGATATCTTTCGACTGTTGTTGTCATCATCTTATGAATACGAATGAGCCGTGGTTATGTATGATTGCACTTGTCATCATTTTCGAGTAAGCTTTTGGTTATGTGTCTAACAAGGCTCGCATTTCAGATGGTGGGAACCACGCGCAGCTCTCCAATGGGTTCGAAGCGAACGGTAGCGGTGACTTGCCGCCACCACCGCCCATGACGCCGTCGGAGGCCTTCATGGCCACGCAAACTGAGGTGCTGCGCCAGATCTTGCAGACGCAGCAACAGATCACTCAGCAGATGAACCGAGGGCCACCACACGGGGCCAATCACGAGGGGCCCAATCAGATCAAAACGTATGCCCAGTTCATCGGGATGAAGCCACCGACCTTCTCCAAGGCGGAAGACCCCCTGGAAGCTGAGGCTTGGATCAAGGCCATCGAGGCAAAGTTCTCTGCCTTTGTGCTGCCTTGCTCCGAGGAGAACAAAGCCAACTTCGCAGCTCTGCAACTGCGAGGAGATGCTTTAATGTGGTGGGATCACTTCAAGTCAATGCAGTGAGGGCGTGTTGTAACTTGGGAGGATTTCAAGCAAGCCTTCAAGAGTCATCACATCCCCAAGGGATTAATGGATAGAAAGATGAGGGAGTTGTTGGCCCTCAGGCAGGGGTCTGATACGGTGTACCATTACGCCCAGAAGTTTAATAGCTTGTGCCAATATGGCGGCATCACATAGACTCTGATGCGAAGAAGGTGGAAAGATTCCGCGATGGGCTAGATGGCAAGTTGTACGAGCGACTGAACCTGCTCGAGCCAGAAAATTTCCATAAGCTTGTGAACAAGGCTATCTCCCAGGAGGATGCCATGAAAAAGGCCCACAGGTGAAGGATCGGATGGCGACTAGAGAGGGGGGAGTGAATAGGAGCCGGTAAAAATTCTTCCAAAAGAATCCGGCCTGTGCCCTAGTCAAATCCCGGTCACACACGAGCGATGGATCGAATCACACACCAATCGCCAAGACAACGAGGTTATGGAACAACCTCTAGCCTTAGGAACGATTCCTTGAAGCACACGCGGAAGCACTAGAAAGGAAGGGAGGAATCGAAACAAGAAGCACAGCTCACAGCTTCTGGCGGACTGTCCGGCCAGGCAGTGCGGACCGTCCGCGATGAGCCGCGCGGATCGTCCGACTCGCTCGCGCGACCGTCCGCGCCGACACCGCGGACCGTCCGGCCTTCACCGCGGACCGTCCGTTAAACACACACAGAATCAAAAGGGACGCACCCGCACCACAGACCGTCCGCGGGGAGCATGCGGACTGTCCGCCAGGCACCCGCGGACCGTCCGCCCTCTGCTGCGGACCGTCCGAAACTCCGTCCAACCGAAAACCAAAATCGCGACGGATCGAAACAAAAGGCGAGCAAGAAAACGAAGAACATGGGATGAACCCTAACCGCGCGGACCGTCTGCCAGGGCCTCGCGGACCGTCCGCCAGGTGCGGACAGAGCAGAAAACGCCCGACTCCAAAAGTCAACTCCCCCAAATCATCATCGGAATTCCCAAATGGTTGAAGCTGTGGAGAAAAGGGTTTGGGGACTTGAAAAGCGTCACACAAGGATGCTATAGCCCAAAAATCTTGCCTTCTAACTCCCTAAATCACTGGGAATCGCGAATCCTTTGAGCACCACCAAAAGCTAGAGCACCGAACGAAAATCTTCGAATCGAAGTGGTTTCCCGGCGTTTGAGGGAACAAGATCAATCACAAAGATGCACGAGACATCTATCCATGTTTCCCTCAAAGAAATCCGGGGAGAAACCCACTCAAATCCGCGGAATCACACCGAGAACAAAGGCACAAAAACAAGCACAAAAGACCACGAAAAACACAACTCCGAATCTTCTATACAAACCAGGAAAGATTCACAAGGTCTAGCATGCCGCCCTAGCATCCATCCCTCTCAACAAATCTCTCATGAAGCTCTCATGCTAGCCTAGAGAAAATGGAAGGAAAATAGCTACGAAAATGAGAAATGGGAGGGAGGAAATGAAACCCTAAGTCGCTGAGCGAGAGAGCCATCCACACACACTCATGGCTTATATATCAGGTCCCGCCGGAGTGGTAAATGACTCGACTACCCCTAACTTAACTACTGGCGATACAACCCACGTAGGGGCATTTAGGTAATGTTTGTGGGTCTTGCCATCGAACGGCCACGCCTTTGCCGCACCCCGCGTCCTCCCGACGCAAGCCATGCGATCCCGCCGCGTGTCCTCCGCCTCGAAGCTTCCCGATACGCCCGATCCCGTCTCCGTCGTGTTGGGCCCTCGGACTTGGTTTTGAGGCCCAAACCAAGAAACCATCCGCCGATGGTTTTGTGGGCAAACCACCAAACCCCGCGTGCTCGGTCCGGCCTCCCGCCAAACCACTTGACTCGACCGCCACCGTGCACCGGCTCGATTGTCCATGACTTCGTCTTGCTCGTGTCGCCACCATGTGGCCCGCACCCGATCCCCGTCGTCCACCGGGTCCCTCGAACCGAGCCTACTTGTCTCTCCATCTCCTAGAGGCCCCTCAAGGCTGAAGACCTTTCGCGCCCGTTCTTCACCTGCAACAACACGAACTCGGCGCGGCCTACACCTCGCGCACTAAGCCAAGAGTCAGTCCAACACCCGTTGTCAATCACTCATCACTGAGGAGCGGTCATCCATCGACCACTGGGACGCTCCTGGTCCTCAATCTCCCCCTTGATGAGTGCATTGACAACACACAACGCGAAATGAAATTCAGAGAAAGAAAGAAAGGAAGAAGAAGAAGGAAAAACAAAGAAGCTCAACTCATGACCAAAACCGAAGAAAGGCGAAGAAAGGTCACAAGCCAAGCAAAGCACAAACTCCACACCGAAAACAACAAGAAAGCTCCCCCTGAACAAATGCAAGCTCCCCCTGAACATGTGGATGCAAACTCATGCAAACTCCCAAATTTCAGCTCACCTCTTCTGAATTTTCATTAAGCTCACCTCTTCCCCCCCTTGTTGACAATGTATGAATCAAGGTGAAAATGCAGAAATGCAAAACAAAGCATATAAACATCTACTTGAGCTTCTCAAATAGGCCAAATCTAGTGTCAAAGGCTAAAAATGAGACAAAGATCACACATATGAATCATAGCATAGTCAAAGCATTGCCACAAGTAATATATGAAAATACAAGCATGTGACAAAGCAAAATTTTCAGATTTAAGCAGTTTGACCAAAAGAAGGCTCGCTTCACATGTAAAAGCCTATCCATGTCACACTTGAGACACAAACATGCATACCATTCAAAGATCATACAAGGATATCAAATTCTCAGCAAAAGATCATGGCAAACACCCATAAAGCAAAGCATGTCATGTCAAAGCTCATGAGCCATGTGTCCACTTCGGGGAGACTTCTCCACTGGTGAACATCATGCAACATGTTTTGCACCCATATGTGAAAGATGAGACATTTTCAGCATAGACATGATGGATGGAGCATTTTTCAAGCATACACACTTCTTTTCAAGATTAATTCATTTTATGGTACATGAAGTGCCTTTGCGGCAAAAAGAAGCTTATGCTCCCCCATGAATGCAACATAGGCTAAACATTCACAATGATATTCGGCCTTTGGCCCAAATGCAAGAACAAGGCATCCAAGCACAATCTAAGCATGAAAAGCACATTTAGACCAAACTGTGACATGGATACACAACTACACATGAGTGGAGCATATTTCATCAAAAATTAGTCAAGATTAGCATTTATTTCAAAAAGGGCTATCTCACCACACATATATCTCAAATATTCCAAGAGCATAGCCTCACATCACCATTTATCCACACATATGACCAATATCTCACAAATAGCCAAAGAGACTCAAATAAGGCATATGAAAGAAGCTCATCATCCTAAAATGCAATATGATACAAATGCAACATGATATATGACAAGATGGCTATCCTACCATGGTTTATACATCAAGCAAAGCATGTATATACATCAAAGTAAAACATGGTATTATACATATGATACAAAAAGGAAATCCCCCAAGAATCAACTAGAAAGGGCAACAAACCCCAAGTTCCCCCCGCAAGCGCACAAATGTAGCTTGGTCGAGAGGCTTTGTGAAAATGTACGCAAGCCGATCTTGGGTAGGGACATGGCTCAACACAATGGTTCCTTTCTCCACATTGTCCCTCAAGAAATGATACCTCACTTCTATGTGTTTGGTTCCGGAGTGAAGCATTGGGTTTTTGGCTACGCTTATGGCACGGTGCTATCACAAAGAAGTGGGATCCGGGTGCACTCCTCACCAAAGTCTCTCAAAGTGTATGAGATCCACAACGGTGGGAACAACAACTCGCGGCCGCAACATACTCGCCTCGGTGGTAGACCGAGCTACACTAGGCGCTTGCGGGAAGACCATGAGACCAACGAAGACCCAAGAAACTAGCAAGTACCAGAAGTAGACTTCCTCTCGACTCGACAACCAGCAAAATCCGCATCGGAAAAACCATGAAGAGAAAGAGTCGAGGAGGAAGAATACCAAAGGCCAAGACCAGGGGTAGACTGTAGATACCTGAAAATCCTCTTGATGGCCTGTCGATGTGATGTCCTCGGCGAAGCCTGAAAACGAGCGCACAGACACACGCTGAACTGTATGTCTGGCCTCGTCGTCGTCAAGTAGAGGAGGGAGCCGATCATGCTCTTGTACTCCCGCTGGTCCACTGGTTCTCCGTCCTCGTCCGCATCCAAAGTGGCTGTACTCCCCATGGGAGTCGACATCGGCTTCACATCTTGCATCTAGAACTTCCTTAGCATGTCTTTCGTGTACTTGGTCTGGTGCACAAATGTACCGTCCTTCACTTGCTTGATCTGCAGCCCGAGAAAATACTGCAACTCGCCCATCATGCTCATCTTGAACTCCCTGCTCATCTCATCTGCAAACTTGGCAACAAGGTTATATGACGAGCCACCAAAGACAATATCATCCACGTATATCTGAACAATCAACAAGTCATTTCCATGCTTGAGGAGAAACAAAGTCCTATCCACGGTACCCATCACAAACCCTCTACTCAACAGAAAACCTCTCAATCTCCCATACCAAGCACGGGGCGCCTGTTTCAACAAATACAGAGCCCTTTTCAACCTGTATACCCTGTGTGGGTACAGCTCGCTCTCAAACCCGGGTGTGGTCGCTTCACATACACCTCCTCCTCTATGACCCCATTCGAAAAAGCACTCTTCACGTCCATACGAAACAACTTGAACCCTTTAGCCACGGCAAAGGCTAGAAGGATCCGAATTGCCTCAAGACGGGCCACGGAGCAAAGGTCTCCTCATAGTCGATCCCCTCCTTCGACTAAACCCCCGAGCAACAAGTCCGGACTTGTTCCTCACAACCATCCCATTCTCTCCCTCTTTGTTCTTCCAAACCCACTTGGTTCCTATGGGATGGCAATTTGGAGGTGGTTCAACTAACTCCCACACCCCGGTTCCTCTCAAAGTTTTCCAACTCCTCATGCATAGAATTGACCCGGTTTGCATCGGATAAAGCATGTCCAATGTCCTTGGGCTCAAAAGTGGCAACAAAAGCGAGCATGAGCAAAATGAGAGGAATTCACGGACCTCGACCGTGTAGTGCGTTCGTCGATGTTCCCAATGATCTTCGACAGGGATGCACTTCTTGAATCCGCCGGGGAGCCTCACGCCTCGAGACTACCTCCCCCTCAACTTCGGCTTCTCTCGCTCGATCCTCTTGTTGTACCGTCGTTGTCCATGAAGTAGACGGTCCACGCTCCATAGTGGTCGTAGGGGGAGGTAGTGGGTACACACTCGGCTTCGGGCGCATGGTTCTCCCCATCATCATCTCCGGCTTCATCCTTCTCCTCTTCAAAGAGGTCCTCGGCCATCTCTTCATCACCTCGCACATTCAAAGCCAAGAGAGGTACATGGCATTGTCTCGTCGAAGGTTACCTCGCAAGTCTCCATGATTTTGTTAGTCTCAAGGTTAAGCACCCTATAGGCTCTAGAATGGTTAGCATATCCAAAGAAAATACCATCACTAGACCTAGCCTCAAACTTGTCGAGTTTTCCCTTCTTAAGAATAAAGCACTTGCAGCCAAAGACTCGGAAATGACTCACCTTGGGTGCCCGACCATGCATAAGCTCATAACAGGTCTTCTTCTTGAAAGCTTGCAATAAAATCCTATTGGAAACATGACAGGCTGTATTGACCACCTCAGCCCAATACCTCCTAGGAGTCTTGTGCTCATCGAGCATCGTCCTAGCCATCTCACAAAGAGTCCAATTTTTCCTTTCCACGACTCCATTTTGAGGGGGCACATAAGGGGTCGAATACTGATGTTCAAGACCTAGATCACGACAAAAGGCATCAAAACAAGAGTTCTTGAACTCAGAGCCATTATCACTGCGGATAGCTCGAATAGCATTCCCATGCCTCTCGTTTTTCAACCTCACGATCAGATCTCGAACAAAATCAAATGTCTCACTCTTGTCTTCCAAGAAAAACACCCAGGCATAGCGAGAGTAATCGTCCACCACAACAAGGACATACCACTTCCCACCCACCGAGCGAACTCGAGCTGGCCCAACAAGGTCCATGTGCAACAGCTCTGTCGGACGCTCGGTCATGACATCGGTCAGGGGTGGATGGGGAGTGGCTACCATCTTGCCATGCCTACACGGAGCACAAACCAAATCCTTCTCAAGCTTCAACCTCGGCAATCCTCCGACAAGGTCAAGACCACTCAAGCGGGAAACCAAATCAAAGCTCAAGTGACCCAACCACCTATGCCATTTCCACACATCAGAAGAAGGACCAGCCAACAAACAGCGAGCAGGACCCAAAGAACGAGAGAAATCAGCCCTGAAAATCTGACCCTCGGGGATGATCATACAGACAAGATCACCTCGAGAATCAAGCAAACGAGACTCATCAGACTTGAAACGCACCTCAAAACCCTCATCAAGCAACTGAGAAACTGAAAGCAAGTTAAAACCCAAAGACTTCACAAGAGCCACTCTCTTCAACGTTACCTTGTCACTCACATGCACAACACCCTTCGAAAGCACCCTTCCTCGTCCATTGTCCCCAAATGTGATGTACATCTTTTCCTTCACTGGGGTGAGGCTGGAGAACCACTTCTTATCTCCGGTCATGTGTCGAGAACACCCGGAGTCGATCAACCAAATGTCCTCCAAGCCTCCTGCCTGCAGTCAGAAACAAGAACGAGAATGAGCGAGCGACTCGACACTGGGGTTAGCACACAGAAAGTTAAACCAGTGTTGAGCCATCTGCTCAAAAGAGGGGTTAGCAAACATCATTCCCTTGCCACCAAACTTCCCATGTCCCATGGAGGAGTACGAGCATCACGAGGGGGAAAACGTGGTCCGTAGTTCCTTTGGAACCCAAAGCTGCGATCATCTCCCCTGAACCCGTATTGAGGACGAGTAGGGGGACGTCCAGCAAAACCACCACGAGCCCGACCAAACCTCTCACCAGCACGCACACCATCATCTCTCCTAGCAAACCTCTCACCACCACCTCTCTGTGGGAACCTGCCAACACTCCTCACACTTCCCACACCCCGTGGAAGTGGCACTCTAGGCTCAGGAATACCATGAGACTAGCGATACATGTCCTGGTTTGCTTGCTCCCTAGCAAGCCTCTCATCTCTCTTCCTCTTGTAGCAAAACTCTGCAAGATGCCTCTCCTTGCCACAGTACTCACACCTGAAGGGGATGGATTTTGATTTTGGCTCTGGCTTCTCTCTAGGCTTCTCACCCTTCTCACCCACAAACTTCACCGGTTTTTGGAAGTCATTTGTCTTAGGTGGGAATTTGAGTGGATCTTGGGTTGTGTCAAGCTTGTTGCAAAGGTGGTTGGGCTTTGGTGTGAAAGAGTTCTTGGGTGCTTTTGGAAGTGGGACTTGGATATCTCCAATCACCTCAAACTCGGGGTTAGACTCAACACACTTCTCATACACACTCTCCCCACTGTTCTCTCCCACTTTCTCACCCAACTTCTCAAAACCCAAACCACGACCATCCGCTCTCTTGAACTCCTCAATCATGATTTTCAATTGAGGTTCCTGCCTAGACAACCAACCCAACACCTTCCTCAAATAGTCATTCTCCTCATAGATGACATCCAAACGGGAAGTAAGTTCAAGATTGCGCAAAGTAACTTCATCACAGCTAGTGCATGCATTGACAACAGGAGATTTCAAAGATGCTTCCAAAGAACTAATAGTAGAACGAGCATCAACAAGCTTAGCATGCATAGTAGGACATGATTTACAAGCACCAAGCAAAGTAGGTCTAGCCTTAAGCTCATCATACTCAGTCCTAAGAGCATCTAGTTTAGCCAAAGTAGAAGCATTCTTCTCATTAAGCAGTTTGATCTCATTCAACCATGCATCACACTCAACACATTCAACATCATCAGGAGTAGTAGGAGCAAGTTTCAAAGAGTCATTCTCAAGTTTCAATTCAAGCAATTTTGACTCTAACTCTCCTACTTTCTCGCTAGCATTCTCAAGTTGAGCCCTAAGATCTTTCCTCATCTTTTTGGCATCTCTTAGCACACTATCACGATTGTCAATCAAGCCATTCAACCTAGCGATCTCAGCAAGCAAAGAGTCGGGGTCACGATTTACCTCATCCTCCGAGTCGGAGTCGCCGTCTTCCTTCTCGCTCTTCTTGTCGCTTGAGCTATGGGCCATGCCACAAAAGCCCTCAAGCGCCACACGGCTCAACCCGCCGAGGTTCCGGCTTGCACTCTTCTTGCCCTTGCGCCTCCCGCATCTTCATCTTCGCTGCTTGAGCTTGACGCTCCCTCGCTTGAGCTTGAGTCAACGTCGCTCGCACCGGCCACCATCGCTCTTGCCTTGTTCTTCTTGTAGCCGCTCTTGCTCGGTCGCCGCTTGTCCTTGTCCTTGCTCTTGGACTTGTTGAAGTGCTTGCCCTTGGAGGAGTACTGTCTTCACGCCTCGGGTGCTCCTTGTACTCGTTCACCTTGTACTTGTTCTCCTCTCGCTTCCGGGCACTCGGCGATGAAGTGGCCACGCTTGCCACACTTGTAGCACGTCCCCGAGCTCCGCCTTGCATTCCTCCGACTCTCGTGTAGTCGATCAAACCTCCTTGAGAGCAAGGCCGGCTCCTCCTCGCCCGGCACATCAAACTCCTCATCCGGAATGGACATAAGAGAAGACAAGGAAAACGTCGACGGGGAAGGGTTAGATTTTCCCTTTGATCCGCCCACAAGAGCAAGACTATGGTCAGTCGAGCCCTCATGCTTGGATTGCAACTTCTGTCAACCTCGGCCGACTTGAGCTTAGAAAAGAGGTCATCCAACTCAATAGTCAAATACGCCCGACTCCTTGATGGCCTCAACCTTAGCACCCCAAACATTTGGATCCAAGACATGCAAGAGCTTCAAAGCCTGATCATGCTCGGTGTAAGGAAAATCCTCAACATTAGCTTTCATGTTGTTCACGATGGCGGTGAACCTCTGAAACATCGCATCAATGTCCTCACCGGGAAGTGGAGTGAAATTCTCATATTGCATCCGGTAAGAGACAAAGAGGCGAGCCTTCACATGGTTATCACCACCGTGAGCAACCAACAACTTCTCCCAAATTTGCCAAGCAAGATTCAAGTGGCGAACACGCTCAAACTCCGGATCACACAAGCTTCGGACCAAGTGATCAACGGCTTTTGCATTAGCCTCATACTTGGCCTTAGCACCGGCATCGGTCACCATAAGAGTATGGATGTTGACCGGAATAGCATAGGTCTTGTCAAGCACAATGAAATCCAACAGCTTCCCACGAAGAAAGATCATCATACGAGCCGCCCACTTGTGGTAACCCTTGCCATCGAAGTGCGGCGGACCGCCCCGCTCAACGTACGCCATCTTAGGATTCGAGACTTGTCAAAGTCGCAAAGAATCCGGCACCAAGCTCTGATACCAATTGAAGGATCGGATGGCGACTAGAGAGGGGGGGAGTGAATAGGAGCCGGTAAAAATTCTTCCAAAAGAATCCGGCCTATGCCCTAGTCAAATCCCAGTCACACACGAGCGATGGATCGAATCACACACCAATCGCCAAGACAACGAGGTTATGGAACAACTTCTAGCCTTAGGAACAATTCCTTGAAGCACACGTGGAAGCACTAGAAAGGAAGGGAGGAATCGAAACAAGAAGCACAGCTCACAGCTTCTGGCGGACTGTCCGGCCACGCAGTGCGGACCGTCCGCGATGAGCCCCGCGGACTGTCCGACCTGCTACCGCGGACCGTCCGCGCCGACACCGCGGACCGTCCGGCCTTCACCGCGGACCGCCCGTTAAACACACAGAGAACCAACGGGGACGCACCCGCACCACGGACCGTCCGCGGGGAGCACGCGGACCGTCCGCCGCACCCGCGGACCGTCCGCCCTCTGCTGCGGACCGTCCAAAACTCCGTCCAACCGAAAACCAAAATCGCGACGGATCGAAACATAAGGCGAGCAAGAACACGAAGAACATGGGACGAACCCTAACCGCTCGGACCGTCTGCCAGGGCCTCGCGGACCGTCCGCCAGGTGCGGACAGAGCAGAAAACGCCTGACTCCGAAAGTCAACTCCCCCAAATCATCATCGGAATTCCCAAATGGTTGAAGCTGTGGAGACAAGGGTTTGGGGACTTGAAAAGCGTCACACAAGGATGCTATAGCCCAAAAATCTTGCCTTCTAACTCCCTAAATCACCGGGAATCGCGAATCCTTTGAGCACCACCAAAAGCTAGAGCACCGAACGAAAATCTTCGAATCGAAGTGGTTTCCCGGCGTTTGAGGGCACAAGATCAATCACAAAGATGCACGAGACATCTATCCATGTTTCCCTCAAGGAAATCCGTGGAGAAACCCACTCAAATCCGCGGAATCACACCGAGAACAAAGGCACGAAAAACAAGCACAAAAGACCACAAAAAACACAACTCCGAATCTTCTATACAAACCAGGAAAGATTCACAAGGTCTAGCATGCCGCCCTAGCATCCATCCCTCTCAACAAATCTCTCATGAAGCTCTCATGCTAGCCTAGAGAAAATGGAAGGAAAATAGCTACGAAAATGAGAAATGGGAGGGAGGAAATGAAACCCTAAGTCGCCGAGCGAGAGAGCCATCCACACACACTCATGGCTTATATATCAGGTCCCGCCGGAGTGGTAATTGACTCGACTACCCCTAACTTAACTACTGGCGATACAACCCACGTAGGGGCATTTAGGTAATGTTTGTGGGTCTTGCCATCAGATGGCCACGCCTTTGCCGCACCCCGCGTCCTCCTGACGCAAGCCATGCGATCCCGCCACGTGTCCTCCGCCTCGAAGCTTCCCGATACGCCCGGATCCCGTCTCCGTCGTGTTGGGCCCTCGGACTTGGTTTTGAGGCCCAAACCAAGAAACCATCCGCCGATGGTTTTGTGGGCAAACCACCAAACCCCGCGTGCTCGGTCCGGCCTCCCGCCAAACCACTTGACTCGACCGCCACCGTGCACCGGCTCGATTGTCCATGACTTCGTCTTGCTCGTGTCGCCACCATGTGGCCCGCACCCAGTCCCGCTGTCCACCGGGTCCCTCGAACCGAGCCTACTTGTCTCTCCATCTCCCGGAGGCCCCTCAAGGCTGAAGACCTTTCGCACCCGTTCTTCACCTGCAACAACACGAACTAGGCCGCAGCCTACACCTGCGCACTAAGCCAAGAGTCAGTCCAACACCCGTTGTCAATCACTCATCACTGAGGAGCGGTCATCCATCGACCACTTGGACGCTCCTGGTCCTCAACAGGGACAAGAAGAGGCCGTCTGGTTTTGCTCCGGGCAGCGGAACAAGTAAGAAGTTTCGTTTTGTGAAAAAGAATGTTCCAAACTCATCCCAGTAATCTTCAACTGGACGCTGGACGATGAAGCCATCCCAGAGCAAACCCTCAGGGAACTTCCAGTTCTGAAGTGCTCAGCAGCAGGCTCCAAAGCCTAATGCACCTCCTCGCAACGCCGGTGATCGTCGTTGCTTCAACTGTGGTCAACCCAGGCATTACATCAGCGATTGCCCCAAACCCAAGCAGATCAAGCCCAACCCCCAGAATCAAGGTGCAGGGAACAAGCCTGCCACTCCGGCTAAGAAGCCTATGGTGCAAGTACGCCAAGGAAAGCTGAACTTCACCACCATGAGTGACATTCCAGAGGGAGCTTCAGTGCTTACATTCTCTATCAACGATACTCCTGTTAAGATTTTGTTTGATTCGAGAGCTAGCCACAGTTTCATAAGTGAAAAACTATTAAGCAAAATGGGTTCAAAGGGTTCTCATACCAATTCCGCTTACAAGATAATTACCCCGGGAGGGCAAATCACCTCTGATATCTTAATCCGTGGAGTATGTTTGGGATTAGGTAGTAAAATCTTTCCAACAAACCTTATCGCCATAAGCTTGGCAGGTACGGATGTTATCTTGAGTATGGATTGGATGACCCAGCATAAGGTGGTTCTAGATATATCAGATAGGGTTGTAGAGATAAATTCACCTACGGTCGGGCACACTACCTTGTACCTACCTTTCAAGGACGGTACAGACTCTTGTGCCTATGTGACCATTATCTCCCCTCTTGAGGAAATTCCAGTAGTGTGTGAGTATTCGGATGTCTTTCCTGATGAGTTGCCTAGTATGCCGCCAAACAGAGATGTTGAGTTTGTAATTGAACTCCAACCGGGTACTGCACCCATTTCCAAACAACCTTATCGTATGCCACCCAAAGAATTAGCCGAACTGAAAAATCAACTCCAGGAGCTGTTAGATAAGGGTTATATTCGCCCTAGCTCGTCTTGTCACACCCGGTTTTAAAGGCAAAACCGAATGCATTGATCACGTGTGCGCCAGGATCAAGTTACACACACGCTTAGACATTATGAATACCAAAAATAGTGCCACACGAATAAAGAGTTATTATAAACCATAGTCTTAAACGAATCTTAAACAAACGAGTTCTCGCAGCGGACAAAATGCCTCCACAGGCAGCTGACTGAAGACTACGCACACCTAGAACTCCTGGAAATCTCCTGGAATATCTTCAAAGTTCTCCCAGTCTGAGCAGCAAATCCGGGTATTGTAGATGCAAGAGAATAAACAAGCGTGAGCACATTTCGTACTCAGCAAGGGAAAACAACGTAACATGCAAGGCCATATGGTGGATGGCTAAGGTTCAAGCACTTTAGCATTTTAGTTGGTCAAGTTTTATTAGCAACCTGATTACTAAAGGTGTAAGTTCATACCAACCCAATTAATAAGATTTAAGCATCATAAATAAAGAATAAAACAACAATTTAAACATTAAAGTTCCATAATTTAATCATGTGAGTGTCCAGGCCGCTCTTGACCTTGACCACGGCTAATCGATTAGTTTAACACTCTGCAGAGGTTGTACATCTTTACCCACAAGCAGCGTAAAAGCTCCGAAGAACTTTGGACCCAACCATGCGGTGTTTGCAAGACACCATATCACACTTCCGAGGTGTGATTGCATAGGGATGCTACATGGCCTTTACAAAGGTTCCCTAGCAAGTTATGACCCACAAGGTCGGATCGATTAGCAAGGTATAAAGTCCCCTAGCGAGTCGATACCACACCATAAAAGAATAACTCACCCAACCCCCTGCTAGAGCGAGTCCATACCCCACAGTACCGCCGATCCCTTGTCCTTATCAGGTAAGACCATCCCAAGCTAAAGTTCCTAATTATTCAGCCAAGACCATTGCCCATTAGTTCTTGTGGTTGTACTGTTTTCCTGGGTGGTTCTCCATGTTCCGATTATCATATTAAAGTGGTCTTGCAAAATAAAAGATCATAAACGGAACATAGAATAACAAAAGGTAACCAAGTAGATTAATACCAATTCCCAGTTGAGCATGCTAAGCAATAACTACCTCAAGATTAATTTAATTCCCGGTATCAAGGTAAAGGTAGTAAAAAGCTAGGCATGATCCTTAATAGGCTCCCATCAAATTAATGCAAACGAAAAGTAAAAACAGTGAATTTAAATGCATGTTATGTAGGACAAGCGGGCATGCATCAAGGAATACTTGCCTTCAACAAAGCCTTGCTGCTCAAACTCTTGCTCGACTTGATCTTCAAATCCCTCGAACGAATCGCTCTCTACGGTCCACAATCATCACATACAAGCATACAATAGGAATAAATAAGAAACAGTCACCAAACAGATCAAACAGATCTAAACAGTAGCATAAAACTAATCTACGCTTCGAGACGAACGCGTGGACATAAAGAACGCTAAAATCGGAGCTAAAACGACTAAGTTATGGCTTAGGGAAGGTATAGGGACTAATGCGAAGATTTAAAAAGGTTTTGGGCTAAAATAAAGAAAAAGGACTAAACGTAAGAAAACTTCTAAGGTGGAAGGGTATTTTTGTAAATATAAGAAACTCGGGGGCTTTTACGCAAAACGCCGGGGGCGGCGGCGGGTTTGACCTAGTTGACCGGGTCGGGTGGATCTAGATCCGTTGGATGCGGATCTAACGGCTCCGGCGGTTTGCGGCGGCGCGGCTTAGATGCGGGGCGTCGGATTTCAATCCGGCGGCCAAGGACATACGCAAGCGGCGGGGCGGCGGCGGACACAAGCCGGCGGCGGCGAGCGGCGGTGGGCGGCGGCGGACTCGCCGGCGGGGAACCCCGATCTAGGGTTTCGGCCACGGTTTGGGACGCGGAGGGCGTCTAGGCGCGGCGCGCGAGCATGCGGAGCTAACGGGGCCAACGGCGCGGCGGAGGCGCGGCGGAGCGGCGGGTCGACGCGGCGGCGCGGCTCGGGTAGCGGCGGAGCTCCGACGACGGTTCCAAGGCGACGGGTTGCTCGGGGATGACAACAAGCGGCACCGGGGAGCTCCTCGCCTCCTTGCGCGGCTCTCCCGCAGGCGATCCCACGGCGACGAAGCGGCGGTGGAACCGAGGAATCGACGGCGGCGGCGGCGAGCTCGGGCTAGGGTTCGGCGAGGCGCGGCTAGGGCAAGAGGCGGCGCGGGTTGGGGCGTCCGGGGGCGGCGGCGGCCTTAAATAGCCGGGCGGGGCTCCTTGGCGTGCGCGCTACGCGCGGGAAGGCGTCGTGGCCGGCCGGGACTCGGGCGGCGCGGCGGCGGCGGAGTCCGGGCGGGGACGAGCTAGGGGCCGGGGATGACGGGCGGGCCCCCTTGGTCGGCGGCACGGGCGCGGGCGGGCCGCGGCGGGGCGCGTCGGATCCGGATCCGACGGCCGGATCGAGAGCGGCGGCGGGGCGGCGCGGCCGCCGGGCCGGGGGCGAAAGGCCGCGCGCGCGCGAGGTTAAGGCGGCTGCGGCCTGCTAGCGGCGCGGGTCGGGCCTGCTGGCTAGCTGGGCTGGCTGCGGTGGGCTGGGTTAGAAAGGGAAAGGGTTAAGGGGAAAAGGAGATAAGGTTTGGGATTTTAGGAAAAGGCTTCAACAAATGGAATTCAAATTTGAATTTGAACTCCAGCAACCAAAAATAATGCACCAGCATGAATGCCACAAATGATTCCTATATTTCATTAAATTTATTTTAGAAAAGTTTTAAATGCCTAAAATTAAATGAACAACCTTATATGCCTTAGGCAAATAAATGGTTGCTAGCAAATTTCTATAAAGCCAAAATTTTAATAAAGTTAGGGTGTTACACGTCTCCTTGGGGTTGTCCCGCTCTTTTCGTCAAAAGGAAAGATGGTAGCTTGAGACTGTGTGTAGATTACCGACCGCTCAATGCAGTAACCATCAAGAACAAATATCCTCTTTCCCGAATCGATGTTCTTTTTGATCAACTGGCTGGAGCCAAAGTTTTCTCCAAGATCGACCTTCGTTTTGGTTATCATCAAATCAAAATTCGACATTGTGACATTCCTAAAACTGCTTTCTCCACTCGATATGGTCTCTACGAATTCTTGGTAATGTCCTTTGGTCTCACGAATGCCCCAGCCTACTTCATGTATCTCACGAACTCCGTGTTTATGACGGAGCTCGACAAGTTCGTAGTGGTCTTCATCGATGATATCCTCATCTATTCCAAAAATGAGAAAGAACATGCCAAACATCTCCGAATTGTCCTTCAGCGTTTGCGAGATCATAAGCTTTATGCTAATTCTCCAAATGCGAATTCTGGTTGAAGAGTGTGAAATTCTTGGGGCACACCATTTCTCAAGATGGTATCTCCGTAGATCCTAGCAAAGTTCAAGAGGTGATGGTTGGAAACCACCCAAGTTCGTAGACCAGATCCGCAGTTTCTTAGGGTTGGCAGGATACTACCGTCGATTCATTCCCGACTTCTCTATAATCACGAAACCTATGACCGAACTACTCAAGAAAGGAGTGAAGTTCGTGTGTAGCGAAGCATGTGAGAAAGCCTTCCACACCTTGAGACAACATTTAACCTCAGCCCCAGTGCTAGTGCAACCAGATAATTCCAAACCTTTTGAAGTTTTCTGTGACGCGTCAAGCACGGGTCTCGGCTGTGTCCTTATGCAAGAAGGCAGAGTCATTGCCTATGCTTCACGGGCACTTCGACCTCATGAAATCAATTATCTTACCCACGATCTTGAGCTAGCTGCTGTTGTCCACGCTCTCAAGATATGGAGACATTATCTGATGGGTAATCATTGTAACATCATCACTAATCATAAGAGTCTCAAATACATCTTTACTCAGTCAGAATTGAATATGATGCAAAGAAGATGGCTTGAGTTGATTAAGGATTATGACCTAGAAGTGCACTATCACCCCAGAAAAGAGAATGTTGTCGCGGACGCTCTTAGCCGCAAAGTTCACTGCAATTATCTAGAGTTGGAGCCAGTTATTGACCCATTATGTGAAGAAATGAGAAGGCTCAACTTAGAAGTGGTACAGCAAGGAAATCTTTGTGCCTTGGCTGCGGAATCCAATCTTTACGATAGGATTGTCACTACTCAACGCAATGATGAAGACTTGCAAATCATCAAACAGAAATTAGCAGAGGGAGATCCCAAGTATACTTGTTTCCGGAAGGATCACCAGGATGTGATCTGGTTCGGCAAACGCCTTGTGGTTCCTGTCGATCCGGAAATTAAGAAGATCATCCTTGATGAAGTTCATATGTCCAAATTCTCTATTCATCCCAGCAGTACCAAGATGTACCAAGATCTGAAACAGAATTTCTGGTGGTCCAACATGAAAGTCGATATAGCCAAGTATGTAGCTGAGCGTGATACCTGCCACCGAATGAAAGCAAGCCATTTGAAGTCGGCAGGCGTACTCCAACCCTGTCAATACCCATGTGGAAGTGGGATGACATTAGTATGGACTTCATTGTGGGTTTACCCCTGACATCTAGAAAGAAGGATTCTATTTGGGTAATCGTGGACAGACTCACCAAGACCACTCATTTCATTGCCGTACATACCACTTATTCAGTGCAGCAATATGCAGAGATATACATGGACCAAATAGTTTGTTTGCATGGGATTCCGAAGACTATAATCTCTGACAGAGGAACTCAGTTTGTAGTTCGCTTCTGGGAGCAGTTACATGAGTGCTTAGGAACCAAATTAATTCGCAGTTCCAGTTATCATCCGCAGACCGATGGTCAGACAGAAAGGATAAATCAGGTTTTGGAAGACATGCTACGAGCAAGCATCTTACACTTTGATAAGAGTTTGGACAAGTGTTTGTCCTTGGCCGAATTCTCCTACAACGATAGTTATCAAGCTAGTTTGAAAATGGCACCGTTCGATTCTCTCTGTGAACGAAGATGTCGCACTCCATTGAACTGATCGGAAACTGGAGAAAGGACGCTCTTTGGTCCGGACTTAGTTAGGGATGCCGAAGAAAAGGTGCAAGTAATAAGAGAGAATTTGAAGATGGCTCAGATGAGGCAAAAGAGTTACCATGACAAGGGAACCGCACCCTGACACTTTGAAGTGGGAGATTATGTGTATCTGAAGGTGTCCCCCACCAAAGGTGTGCAAAGGTTCGGTGTCAAAGGAAAGTTAGCTCTGCGCTACATTGGACCCTATGAAGTCATAGAAGTATGTGGGCTAGTGGCTTATCGTATCCAACTACCAGAACGGTTTTTCGCAGTCCACAATGTGTTTCACGTGACTCAATTGAAGAAGGGAATGCCTGTGCCAGAAAATGAGGTAATCACAGAAGCTAATGCTTGGCGCGAAGTTACATCTTCAATAGTATACTCCATTTGTAGAAACTTGTAAAATGCGTAGAAAATCGTAGAAAATTCAGAAAAATGCCAAATTAATTTTTTTGGATTCGTTGTGGAAAATACTACAACTCTCGTTACACTCACATAGCCTAATTCTTGATATTTTTAACATGAAAAATAGCAATATCTCAAAATCTATAAACCTTTTGTATCCATTTTTTGGATATGTTGTGTAGTATGTTATGACTAGCTCCTGTGCCAAAAATTGCACAAAGTTATGTTGTAAATATTTTTATATAAATTGTTTTTCCTTTATGCAGATTCTACCTAGATGATTTTTGTAGCTAATAATATTTATATTTTTGTGCCCAACTTGTGCATGCTGTCTTGTTATGCCAAGACACACCTTTGGTGATTTAATCATAATTTTTGGATGATGATAAATATTATTCTTAAATTGTGCATGTTTTCCTTTGTAAATTAATAAAGCAAGATCAATAGAGGTTCTAGGTGTGCTTGTTGGTTCTTTAGGCTGATTTAGGACCAGAGAGTCTGTATGAGAGTGATTGGAGCATTTTGATGCTTATTTATTTTTGTATGCATTTAATTTGTTTTGCTAGCAAGTTCTTGTTATTTTTCCAAAGTATTTTATTTTCTAGCGTCCAAGCTTTGCATATGAGTCCAGTGCTTCAGTATGGATGTGGTGATGCTTGAGAAACCTTCATTTAAATTTTTAGTGATTTATTGTTTGCTAAAAGCTTTAAAGGCCCTTATGGAGTAATGCTTTAATTAAATTAGGAAAATGCCTTTTACTTTCTTTTACCCCTTTTTGTGAAATGTTGTCCAATTTGTTTAAGGGCTAAAAACACACCCTTGCTGTTGAAGAATTAATTTATAAATGTTATCTTTGTATACACCTTCACTAGTGAGAGGTAAAAGTGTTAAACCTTCACATGAAATAGCAAGTATAAAAGAAACATTAATTCAAGTGTGTGATAAAGGAATGAAACACATATCAATATTAACCCTCATAAAAAGAAAGTAATAATCAATTATTTGTTAAGGTGAATATGACCAACAAGAGTTGGATAAGATAAACAAACCGTCACATCACCTGAACCCTGCATTGCATTCTGTGTAGATCTTCCTGACGGTGACTACAAGCTCGTCCCAGAAGCCGAGGGAGGAGAAGCGGAAGCTACTCTGCAGTACATGGAAGTACTCGACGACACTGAGGGTGCTCAGGCTAACCTTGCTGACGAAGGCAACCCTCGGTGCATATGACCCAGTTTTTCAAATTATTATACACTTATCTATGGATGTTGGTGCATTTAAGTTCAGGAGTTGTATGGAACCTTAGATGCATGATCCCTAGGTACCTGTGTCCTTACTAGTATGATAGGTCGATAGCTGCTAAGCAATAGGACCGTTACAAGTCGGGTGATGATGTCACTCGCGAGAATAGGTTCCTAGATAGGAATCACAAGATATCCTTAAATGGATCGCTCAGGTGGTAAGAGCATGGGATGTGGACTCCGGTCCAATGGCTATTGTGGGTTAAGTGTTTGAACGTACTAAGCACTTGTCGGGAATGGGACCGGTAAGCCTAGTACCTTAATGAGACGGTTAGGGATTTAACTGTCACTACTCTTGGGATGCGTCTCACGGCTAGCTACCGGTGGTGTATGGTGAGTCCGGGTGCCTCGCGGGGTATACCGGATAGCCTGCACCAAAGACTGTGGCCTTTTATCCCGACCCGAGGATTTTTGGGAACCGTGTGGTGGTTGTCCTCGCGGGGGCATCCCACCATGTGTTTAGGTCTACCTTGCAAGTTTTTAAATCAGTCGATTGTCGACCTCTCACCGTTATCTGAGGCTACTTACTCCACTAGCCATGAGATCCCTAATGATGGAAGTTGATGAATATTGTGCTTGATTAATTGTGTCGTGCAACCTTGTATGTATTAGATGGCTAATTTAGTAAAGAACAAACCCACTGGAACTTGTGCTAAAATCTTGAAAGTAAGGGCATACTCTTTGTTACTTTTCAGCAAATGAAACCCAGTGGCCAAAAGCCTTTCATTTCTAGCGTTGGTGAAGTAGTTATCACCGACGGGTAAGTCTTGCTGAGTATTAGTATACTCAGCCTTGCTATAATATGTTGATCCAGGTAATGCTTTCGGTAATGTGTGGCCCGGAGAGATGCCGCCAGGCTGGGAGCTGGAGTGGGTGGAAGATGACGACTGAAGGCATCATGGCTGGCCTCCCGTGATGTTCTCGCTTTCCGCTTAGTTGATTTCCGTTGTTTCGAAAACTCTGAACTACGTCGTTATGACAAAAACTTCGGTTTGAAGTAATTGAACCCTTCGGGGTAAATTCAGATGTTAATTTATGTTGTATCTCTGGACTCGCCTTCGTGTGAGTTTTAATGCATATATATATCGATCTTTTTTGCTATATAAGTGATTTACCGGGCGTTAACCGGCGACTAACGACAGGATGATACTTTATTACTGCTTAATGACCAAGTGGGTTGGTTTAGGCAGTAGTACGGTATTTTCCTGGGCGGGTTGTCACAGCGCCCGAGACGGAGCCCGATGCGCAATTGAGTGGTATGTACTGGTAGTAATGGAGTAGTGGGTGGGGGCAGAGGCGCCTGACGGTTCCGCGTCTTGTCAATATAGTAACTCCCTCGCCGAGTCGCCCTCCCCTGCTTCTTCCATAAGCTTATCATCTTTTTCTTCACTTCTTCTTCCTCCTCGCGATTCACCACTACAAATCTTCGGTCATCGAGAGAAGGAGGAGATGGCGTCGAGGAGCCCACCACCGTCGAAGCGGGGTCAAAGGGAGGACGACGACGACGAAAGCCGCCGTCGGAAGAAGTTGGAGAAGGGGAAGGAGCCGGCGGCCAATGACGCCGACGAGGAACCGCTCTTTGACGACAATAAGTTCACCGCCGAGCTGCTTAGGAGCGCCTTCAGAAAGATTTAAGGTGTTGGCGAGGCCTTCGACATCAAGGTGCATCATGATGTGTACAAGGACCCGACCTTGAAGGGTCTCGCCTTCAGGATCCACGGGTTGGCTGAGAAGCTCGAGAACCTCCTCGTGGTCAAGCGGGCTGCCCACCGCCACTTCTTCTTCGACGACGGCGGCTCCGACGGTGACGACGGCAGCCACGACAACGACGGCGGCGACGACGGCAGCCACGGCGGCGACGACGGCACTCCGACTAATTGATAGACTCCTCTACCAATTAGTAACAATAATGTCTGTGTGCTTTTGTGTCTTCGTCCGGTTCATGGACATGAACTGCTTAGTTAATTAGCTTGGTTGTTAGATTTTGTAAGTCATGAACTCAATCTAATATACGCGAGTAGAGATCCAACCGCGTTGTGATGAACCGTGTTCTGTTGTGATTAACTGGAGATTTGTTGTGATGATTATATCTTATTAGAGTAGTCATTGCCGCCGCAGGTTAGCCTGCTGACGCTGACGCTGACGCGTGGGCCAGTGTCATTGGCGACGATGGTTAGTGAACCCGGATCGCATTTGTTGGCAGTTGGGTCCGGGCGGGCAGGCAACGATTATCTCTTTTATATTGGCTGGTGACGCTGACGCATGGGCCTGTCACAATTTTTTTGAATGAAACTTGCTTCCCTGAATTATTAGTGCCCATAAAACAACATCTAAAAAATCATAAAATACGAACAAATCGTATTTGGACATTCAGTATTTGAATAAAATATCAACAGTCAAACTTGTGTGCCCAAAATTAATATATTTCGGTTTTACACCCCATAGTAATTATATAATAATTCTAATAACATCAAATTTTCTCTACAAAATCTACAAATTGACTTGGCAACATAATTTGGGTACCTAAACTTGTCTTCGAAATTTCAAGTGGTATCGATGAAGGAATAATATACTTGTGTACAAATGTCTTCATCTCTCACATAGTTTCCTAGAATGTTTGCTTGAACATTGAAGTTTTCCACACTTTGCAACATGTTCGAACTCATATGCATTTGAAAACTTAACAAAACCTTGTGTTCACCTTAAGCTTACGAAATGTAAAGTTCCATCACTAATGGTTGTGTAAAACAAATTATTTGTATGTTGTACTTACAAAGAAAAAATAAGGCATATAAACATCACTCAACAAACGGAATATACACTAAACAATGAAATTAATGAATAGAAGGTGATTTTAGAAAAATTTAGAAAAAAGTATCAAATATGGACTAATAACGACGAAGAAATACTTGATACAACATTTGATTACAGATTAAAAGGAGAAATGAGAATTGTTCTTCATTTGAATAGAACTGGGCCTCACAGTCATTAGCGACGCGGGGCTGATAACCCGCGTCGGATTTGCTGCTCTCCCAAAATTGTACACAGATAATTCGAGCATCATACAAAAGCTAATCTACTACTGATTTTCTATTCTCTGTGCGAATTTCACCATTTTCGCAGCGCAACCTACAGTCTTCACTGCAAAACATAGAAGTTCGAAGCCATCCTTTTTCCACGACGCAGCCGCCGCCGGTGGCTGCGCACGGCTGATCGCCGCGCACCTGTGCCGGAGGCGGGAGCGGTTCACCCCAAATGTGCCAAGTCGAGTAGTGGAGCGCACGCGCGGCCTTCTCGCGCAAAGGCAGACACCCCTCGTTGCTCAGCCATCTCGACGACGTCGTACTGCCGCCGCCCGTGACCCGCCTCATGTACCCCTTCGCGGTGTCATCGGCGGCGGCACCCCCATTGTCTCTATAGAGCAAGATGGCGTATAGATAGGCCGCCGCATCGTGCCCACCCTCGGCGGCGCGCCGGAGATCATTGTATCCCCTGTGTTCGATGTAGAAGGTTTTGATTCCGGAGAGGAAACAAGCCTCCGGATTCCCGAGACCGCTCAACATAGCAAGGAATGTTTTGTAAGCGGTGAGGTTCCACACCCAAGAAATCTCATCTCGTATCCCCTCTATCGACAAACGCCGGCTGACGTCGCCGTGGCCGCACACGCGCCGCATGGTCAAGCAAGTACCGCGTAGGCTGCGGAGGTCAGCCAAGGGCCGCTCTGAGGTCGCACCGACGCGTGCCGCAATCTCAATGTGGAGGTCTTGAGCGAGGCCCAACAACAGCGATGATGGCTGGTGCCGCGTGCTTCTTCCCGGCATGCTATCCATCTCCGGTTGGGAATGGTGACGACGAGGAGTAGGTAGTTGCTGTTTTTCGCGTGTAGAGATGAAGGGGCAGGGGATCTAATTGTTTTGGAAGGAGAAGATACAGGAGATTTGTTTCCAAACACGGTTTAAGTATGCAATGGAGATGACGTTTGGCTAATCCGCGTTATCATTTAATTCTCCATTAGAAACGACGTTTGGCTAATCCGCGTAGAGATGATGTTTCGTTACCCCGCGTATCATTTAATTCTACATTGGAATCACTACCTCTGCAGCTCTGCTCTCAGCCATTGACTGGCAACAGTTTCGCCATTGACCGTCTTGGGAACCTCTTCCCGTTTCCTGTGCTCTGGATCGCTTATCCCTTCCTCTCTTTTTGTTGAGATAATGACTACATTGAATGTTTGGATGGAGGTGTTAATGTTAGTTTGTTGCAAACTAATACCAAAACTAACACTTTGGAGCCAAACACATGTGTTAATTTGGAGGTGTTAAAAACTACCACTAATAGTAACACTAACATCTACCATCGAAACACGGTCATTGGAGACGATGTTTGCTTACTCCGCGTATCATTTAATTCTACATTGGAACACTACCTCTGCAGCTCTGCTCTCAGCCATTGACTAGCAACAGTTTCCCGACCGTCTTGACCGTCTTGGGAACCATCCCGACCGTTCCTGTGCTCTTGATCTTATCCCTTCCTTGTTTTTTCTATAAAAAGGCACCGACGCCTTTCGGTCCTCCTCACTTCAAGTTGCTTCCTTCTTCTCTAGATCTAGATCTAGCTATATGGTTCCTTCTTCTGATACAATAAAGCGAGTCACTTGCTTCCTTCTTCTCTAGATCTAGATCTAGCTATGGCGCAAAGAATAGATCTTGTAGGGCGCAAGATTTTGCTTTTCTCTCTTCCTCCTCCACCTCGATCTCACAGTTGCTAGAAGAATTCTTGTGATAGGGGTGATTGGGTTGCTCATCCCTCTAACACAGCCGCGAGAAGAATTCTTGTGACATACTCTTTCCTCGTAGCCGTGTCCGCGGTAGGTAGCCCAAAACCTCCTGGCATCAGGATGAACAATTTCATCCTGTGTCCAATGATCATTGTTTTCAAGATGAACAATCCTTCATCCTTTTTCCAATGGTCATTATTTTTCCTATGCTTTCTCCCTCCACTCGCGGAAGGCTCTTGCAGACAAAAGTGCAGGTTCAGAAAGCTTCGTGGTCTCATTGCAAGCCAGGAATCAATTCTCTAAGCCATCAACAAAGATAGAGCTTATTCAATGACCATGTGCAGCAAGATCGATGACCTGCGAGCAAGATCGACGACTTGCGAGCAAGATCGATGTGTGTGTGTGATTTTGCATATCTCGTCATGAAGATATGACTGCATTGTAACCTTGTTCTGATGTATCAATGATGACTGTAATCTGTGTGTGTGATTTTGCATATCTCGTCATGAAGATATGACCGCATTGTAACCTTGTTCTGATGTATCAATGATGACTGTAATCTGTGTGTGTGATTTTGCATCTTAAGAGACATGCTTTTGTGATTATCTCTGTGCAGTACAATTTTTTTTATAATTTACCTACCACTTACAAAGCTTGTGATTATCACAACAGTTTGGCAAATTAACTTGTTTCTCTCAGGATTCCTGAGGTAAGTTAATTAGATTTGGATTTGGCAAGTGAAATTATGCCAAATTGTTGGAGATGAACTCGTTTTTACTTGGCATATCTTTTTAGAAGTTTGCAAAGCACAAGATTTGCCAAGTAAAATTTGGCAAACTCTTGGAGGTGCTCTAATCTGTGTCTCTTTTGATGTAATCTGTTCGTGATTTTGCATATCTTCTTGCCCATAACAAAAGCGACGCTGGTTCGTTAGTTTTCGTCTCTTGCCCGTAACAAAGGCGACGCTGGTTCGTTAGTCCTCGTCTCTTGCCCGTAGCAATGGTAACGCGGGTTCATTAATCCTCGTCTCTTGCCCGTTACTGAACTGAAACAGAATATATACAGAGTATATATAGTATCTTTGGCAGAATATATTACAAGCAGGATTCATATTCCACCACATCCCATATATTTCAAAAAGGATTGAAATTGCACCAATACATCACATCATTTATATTACAAAACAGATTTCATTTCCATCAATAGACACATCCTCTGGCATTACAAAAGGATTCAGCAGAAATCAGACTTCCGTTTTCTTTCTTGATTTTTCTATATGGATTTTTTCACTATGGTCGCTTCGCAAGTACGGTGTTTTGTTAGTTCCGAAGAGTTGGGGCTTGTACGAAGTGTCAAAGGATGGAATTTCGTCAAACTGGTTGTATTCCTCCTTCTCAACAACATTTTCAATTCCCACAATCCTTTTTTTTGGCATAACCACAACCAGTTCTTCTTTACAAGGTCAGGTACATAGAACACTTGATCAACATGCGTCTCCGGTACGAAATTATCGGTAACGGACTTTATAGCCCGTTACCAATACGGCAGCGATCAGTAATGGACTTAAGCAGCCCGTTACTGATAGGGCATTGATCGGTAACAGACTTTACAAGCCTGTTACCGATAGGTTTAACATTTGTAACGGGCTCTTTTAACATCCGTTACAAAGAATTTATGTAACGGACGTTTAATAAGACCGTTACCAGAAGTCCACATTGGTAACGGGCGTTGTGGAGGCCAACCCCGGGGTCGTCCTGGCGCGCTTATAGGTAATGGGCGCCAAACAACAACCGTTATAGATGTGGGTGGATGTAACGGGCGTTCAGAGCCCGTTACAAATGCTGCGTGACCTATTTGAGATTTTCACGTAGTGGACATACCTTGTTAAGGCTCCTATAGTCAACACACATCCTCCATATATTATTCTTCTTCTTTACAGGTACATGGTTAGCAAGCCACTCGGGGTGAAATACTTCTCGGATGAACCCTGCACTAAGGAGCTTCACGATCTCCTCGCCAATCGCTTTGCACTTCTCGTCGTTGAAGCGGCGAAGACGCTGTTTCACTGGTTTTGATCTCGGCTTGATGTTCAGCTTGTGTTCGGCAACCTCCCTCGAGACGCAATAGTGGTATGTATAAATTTAATTGAATACGACTTGCAAATTTGATTTGCAAATTTATAGAGAGGACACACGAATAATAGGGTAATGTTATTTGTGTTAAAAATGATGTGCTGTTGTGTTTAAATTCATGTTCAACTTACAAATAGATGGATTCTGTTGACTCGATAGAGTTAATGGAGGATTTTGATAGAGATTTTAGTCTTGAAAGAAACTAGCCATTTTGCGGGCAGGGATCAGGCGTTGTTTTAAGTGCATGCACGTTGGGTATATTTTCAAATGACACCCCGCGTAGTGTGAATTCAATTGGTAAAGATACTTTGGACATCGATAAATAAGTAGGATGGAATCACTTAACCTTTGCAAGAAACAAGAAGCTGCTAATAATGAGTAAACAATTAAGCTGTTTAGTACCCGGCATCATATCGTTTTCTTGGGGAGGAGAGATTTTTTTTTTCAAACACGTAGATTCCAAATTCCTGGGCTTTGAATTCAGCCACGCTGTCTACTCCTTGGATCAAGCCGTTGGTCGGTCCGAGGCTCGGAGCCCCTTCAATCCCGATCCCCACTCGGTGGCCACGCGCGCTGGCTTTCTCCCTTCGCCTCCGCCTTCGCCTCCGCGATGATAACCCACCACCCCTCCCTGCTCCGGTCACCCATCCTCACCCCCCGCGTCGGGATCCTCGGTAGGCGCCTTGCACCCAACGCCTTCCTGTCCGCCACCGTCGCCTCGGCTCGGCCTTCAACTCCGCCCCTCCGCCTGCGGCCTGTGCGCGCCGCCGCCGGTGGAGCCTCGCAGGTAACACCCAAACCGAAACCCCCGCGCCTCGGGTTCTCTGCTCCTCCTTCTCGGGGGCATGCTTCGATTGGGTTGTAAATGCCTACTTTCTCCGCAGGTTGGTTGCGACGGAGGCAAAGGCGCGGTGCCGCCTCCCGCACTGGGGGCCGCGCTGCTCGGCTTCGTGCGTAGCAACTTCCTCCCCCTTGGTGAGTTCTCTCTTCTTCGCGATGGGAAGTTTTGGACTGCACTTTGCGTATTTGTATACAATGAGATGGTCATCTTAGGAGTTCAGTTGCGAGACTCCAGTACTTCACGGCTCAATTTAGTATAATTGATAATAAGTCAATACAATTAGCTAACTCCAACTCGCAATTCACAAATAGATTTGCTAGCATATCATCCTGAAAATTTACTACAAAAATTAAAAACATAGAGAGGGTGTGATAGACAGGTTTGTTAATCGATTGCAGAAAGTTTTGGAGTAAATCGAGTACATTCTGCTGTTTGAACATAATAAAGTGGCTGCATATGTTCTCTCTTCTTCGCCATCCCAGCTGTTGCTTAACAATGGGAAGTTTTGGACTGCACTTTGCGTATTTGTATACAATGAGATGGTCATCTTAGGAGTTCAGTGTCACACCTGTGGCTACACCGGCGAGATCGACCGGGAGCGTGAGCAGGATTGCAGGAACAGTCGCAATCGGAGGGTAGGATCTCTGGATCAGCGGGAGGAGGAAGGCGACTCCCTGTTTCCTACGGTCTCTGTGTTTCTCTGTGCTTGTATAGATCTGACTGCATCCTGGGCTTGCTCTTGGGCCTGACTCAGGCTGCTGGGCTTGATAACCGGTGGGCCCATTTTATGTCTCTCTTGGGTCATGACATTACCGCTCCCTCGAAACACAGCTTGTCCCCAAGCAGTGGCCGTAATGATTCCCGGATCCCATGGCATGATGAAGAGTTGAATGATTCCTGGATCCCATTGTGCCGCTGATGACCTGTATAGAGTGCAGTTACGCATTTTCAAGCAGATAGCACCAAACACTTTGCCTTCAGAAAGAGCTTGCAGTTTTAACTCTATAATAATGTTTCTCTTTGAAGGAAGAACCTCCCATTGCTCACTAGGCCTAATATACATCACTGACCATCCAGATTTGTCACTGTTTGTTGTATACCAGTTGCTACTTGAAAATAGCTTCAGTGCTCCATCAAACGAGTCTATCTGGCAAACAGGGTGAGAAGAATACCTTGTGCTTTCCAATGAAGACATCCAAACAGTCACTTCCTCAACATAGAGAGTATCATCATGATGACTGTATATCAACACGTTCCTCTCTACCTGTCGACCTATTACAACATCTATCCCTGTCAATGGCAGTATCTGATATGGTGAACTGACAAGCCTTTTGCTTGTGTAATAAATCCACCAAAGTTTGTCTGCACCACTAGATGTGCTGATGACGAGCCCCACAACTTTGGCAAGAAAAGGAAGGTAACTGTTGCATTACTCTCAGGCTGCTCCAGATTGTCATAACCATATACATAGAACCGGGGATTAGTGCTGAATGGCTTTCCTTCAGGCACACACTGATCTGAACATGAATCAACAGGATCCTGGGAAGATAGTGATGCTTGTTGTCGTATGAAAAACAACTCTTTCAGCTTTTTTAGGACAGTATGTCTTTCAGGCTGTAGCTCAACACCCATTTGGGTTATTGTGAACCTCATTCTCTATCTTGTCAATAGTGCCAGACTGACTATTTGGTTGATGTGTCTGCATTTCAAGATTGTGGGTATCTTGTTCAAGCACCTCCTCATCCCATATCACCTCAGGTGCAGGCCTACCATCTGTTGGGGGGTTACCCGAAAAATTCGGATGACTACCCTAACACAAGTAAGAGTTCTTAACACGTTCAAGTTCAAGGTTAGAGCGCAAAGAGACTGTGATTCCCTCTGCAAGTAGCACAAGTTCCAAAAAAGTCTGAATCCGTTTACACGTGCCCTTGCGCCCCCTTTTATAGGGAGACGAAGGGACTTTTACATACCGATAACACCCTTAACCTTAGACAATATTCCTAGTGTGAACGCATACAGGATTGTCCTTTTCATCTAATATATTTACAAATCTGCCACTAGTTCACACTCTAAACCCGGACTTTTTGGGACTACAACTTTGACTTTGCTTCTCCCCTGGTTCGTGAATGTCTTCGCGTGAAACTCCCGAACAGGGTCTTCAACGGTTCCCCGAACCGGCCTTCGCTTCTCGACTGGTTCGTGAATGTCTTCGCGCGAAATTCCCGAACAGGGTCTTCAACAGTTTCCCGAACTAGCCGTTCTCCGAAGTTCGGGCCATCGACGGTTCGAGATTCCGGGCTTCCGCATGTTTGTGACTCCACTTCTTCACCGAATCAAGATTCCCGAACTTTGCACATTCGTGAATTCAAGGCTTCGCAGGTTCCGGGCTTCCGAGAATCGTGAATTCCCTGCTCCTGAAAAACATGCTTCGAGAACTTTGTTAAACTCAACGTTTCGAGGGTGACGGGTTTTCCTGAATTCCCCAACACCATCAAATAACTCCTGTACTGCAATATCCCACACCACTGAAGCTTGCATAGGCACCTGCTTTTGATCTGCATCCACCCGATCTTCACCAACAACAATTTTTATATCTAGAGGTTCCATGCCAGCTTCACCAAGTTTTACATTTTCATCACCATAATCAGCATTAGCGCTTAGCAGTCCTCCAGCAGCAGGGGCCTCTTCGATCTCCACATCTTCATCATTTCCTACAGGTTCAGTGCTGGGAGCCTCTTCATCCCAGACCACCCCACTAAGCACTTCATCAAACACATTGCGAGAACCATCACACTTGAACAACACTGGCACATCAACGTCACTCTGCTCGCACTGCATCTCATCACCCACCCAAGGAGCTAGCAGCTGCAAAAGTCCCTGCAAGTCAAAGTCAAGTGGCAATTCTGCATCCCAAACCACCTTCTCAACAGTCATTTCGTCATCCCATGTTGCATCTTCATCCCAATGAGGCAAATCCTCGAACACCTTGGGAGCAACCACCTCCGCAGCCATTGAAGTCATGGAGTTGAGGACACGACGAACCTTATCTGCCGCTGAAGGAGTTCCACGCCCGTGCTGCTGCGGGAGGTCGAGGTCGCCGTGGGAGCAGCTCAGGGCCGATGCCGTTGCGGAGAAGCTCGAGGCCGACGCCGCATAAGGAGCTCGGGTCCACACCGCAGATGCCGCTCGATCCGCGTGTGAGGGAGAGAGAGAGAGAGGAGGGAGTCCGCCGCCGCCTGGTGAGCCTGCACCGCCGGGGCTAGGGTTGTTCTCGAGTTGAACACGGTAGCTGCACCCACTGCCGAGGATAGATAGGGCTCTGATACCACTGTCACACCCGTGGCTACACTGGCGAGATCGACCGGGAGCGTGAGCAGGAACAGCTGCAATTGGAGGGTAGGATCTCTGGATCAGCGGGAGGAGGAAGACGACTCCCTGTTTCCTACTGTCTCTGTGTTTCTCAATTTCTGATTCGATGTCCTGGTCTCCCCACACGTCTGTGCTTGTATACAGCTGACTGCATCCTGGGCTTGCTCTTGGGCCTGACTCAGGCTGCTGGGCTTGATAACTGGTGGGTCCATTTTATGTCTCTCTTGGGTCATGACATTCAGTTGCGAGACTCCAGTACTTCACGGCTCAATTTAGTATAATTGATAATAAGTCAATACAATTAGCTAACTCCAACTCACAATTCACAAATAGATTTGCTAGCATATCATCCTGAAAATTTACTACAAAAATTGGAAACATAGAGAAGGTGTGATAGTCAGGTTTGTTAATCGATTGCAGAAAGTTTTGGAGTAAATCGAGTACATTCTGCTGTTTGAACATAATAAAGTGGCTGCATATGTTTTCCTCTCTCTATAATTCAGTTGCACGATGTTTCTATATAGTTGACAAAAGCATCCTAACGTCTCTGCTCTTGAGCTTACGTGGTCTGATTTGTGTCTTTCTCATTGCTAAGCTCTCGTTGGTGGGGTCATATTGGGTCTCCTAGATCCTACTCTTGGATGTCTTGCTCACAAATGCTCCCTGGCAAAGTACAGTACTTTTGGGATATTCCTGATCTCAGGTTCCATTCTTAACCTATTTGTGTGAATCCCTGTGCTAAACTGCTAATGGTTCTGTATGTTAATAGCTTCCTCTTGGTTATGTAGGACTGACCCTGCGAACTCAGGAGCTTGGTGCAGCATTAGAAGCTTGGCCTGCTGGACTATATGGAATAGTATGATCTCATTATTCTGTGGTTGTTGGAGTACCGTGTCTGAGTTGTGGTTGTCGGAGTTGATTTCTTGCTTATATGTATTCTACCTGCATATATACCAAGTAAATGACTAGATACCCATATAACCCCCCTCCCCCTCCCCACACCCATCCACATACCAAGAATTTACTAAATTATATTCACACCCATGATTATATACCAAAGAAACGTCGTCAACTGAGAGATCTAACCTCCCATTGGCACTAGAACAGTCAGGAAGGGAATACCCTGGGCCCCTGCCATACACCACCGCTGCAGTTCCTCAGTAACCAACAGAAAGGCTCCAACAACACTTGGAGTAGCACCGTCAAATGGGTTCTAATATTTTTATGTTGCAACAAAACTGCAAATATGTTTAGCAAAGTGTTCTTACTCCCCAACATTTAGGAACCAAGATATAGTTCCATATGAATTTCATTTCATTGGTTGTTCGAGATGCCAGATCCCATACTTCTATTGGGCATTCAAGCACCCTCAATTAGTTTGCTAATTTCTTCTGTTATTGTATATAATTGCAGGGTTCTATTTTGCTGATTACACCATTTCTTGCTCTGTTTATTATGCAAGTTCAGCTCTTACCTCGTGAATTTATCACTGGTAAATAGCTTAAGTACATGTCTAATTTTTTTAATGGATTTTCAGTTCTCATGTACTTACCATCGTTTGTGCTCCTTACAGCCTGTATGTTTGAAATTAACATTTTTTGCTAGGTATTGTTTATATTAACTAATTAACAATAACAATGCATCTTGCAGGGTTAGCCATGTTTTGCTGCATGCCGACAACATTATCAAGTGGAGTCACACTAACACAGGTACTACTTGTTTACATTTATCTACTAACATCTAACACTGCATAGACTAGCATTACAAGCTAATAAATTTTTTAGTACTGTGCAGATTGTTGGTGGTAACTCTGCACTTGCTCTTGCAATGACAGTTGTATCCAATTTACTTGGCATTATCACTGTAAGAAAAGTTTTCCTATAATTTTTTCTTCATGGTCAAATGGAATTAGTAATCGGACTAACCAACCTTGTACGAAATACAAGCTTAGCTTGGTTTCTTCCAAAGTCACTGAATGTAAAATCTGATGGATGCATATCAAAATATTACTTTTCTTAGTGGAATGTGATAGAAATCCTGTGGTTGTTTACTTCTTTTATATGCATGTAAAGTGAATATAAATGGACATGGTACTATGATAGTTAATTGAATATAATTCACCAGTCTTAAAAAATTTGAACAGACTGGGAAACTAAATTCACATTAGAAAATGCAATGAACCTCTTCATTTAATCTTGGGATCGATTGTTCCTGGTGCTTAGTTGTATTCATCGTTTCATCCGAGTTTATACTTTAGACTGGTTATCCTTCCTCACTTCCGTGGTAGTCAAATAATGGTAATAAGTCGACCCTGAACCCATGACCAAATTAAATGCCTAAGATAATGAGGCACCTATATTCCTATGCAATATGCACAGTAAGTTTTTGAAGGTGAAAAACTGTTCCTATTATGTGTAGTGGCCGGCAGGAATCCAGCCAGGGGCAGCTGAGGGAGAAGGTCGTTGCCTTCTCTGCTCTGCGCTTAGTTGGACAGGGGAGGGTTGGGAAGATTGATTTCTTGATTGCCTTTGATTTGAGTACAATGCCTTTATATTTATAGGCCCAACGTTTCCCCTTTTCTCAAGTCTCTAACTAACGAATCTCTTATCTAAACCAATCTCTCAACTGAACTAAACTAAATCTCCAACAAATTATCTCTAAGTAATATAGAATCCTAACTAACTACTACTTTCAGGCGCCTGCTGGCCTGACTTGAGCCTTTTGCGCCTGCCATATTTCTGGCCCCACATAACATCACTCCCCCCCTTGAGCAACAGCTCGTCCTCGAGCTGAAACTGTGGATAGCGTATCTGGAATTTTGTCCAAGTCCTCCCATGAGAGGTAGCTGACGGAGGAAGGCCTTCCCACTGAACTAGTGCTTGGCGAGTTCCACCTTCAAACCGCAGCCTGAGGACACAGGATGGCTGAGGCACAATGGCACCATGATGAACTGGAGGAAGCTGAGGTGGTGCGGCTGGAGGAGTGCCCACAAATTTCTTGAGAAGGCCGACATGGAATACATTGTGAAGGCGAGCCCCTTGTGGCAGATCCAAGCGGAAAGCAACTGGGTTGATTTCTTCCACAATTTTATAGGGCCCAAAATACCGCTGACGAAGCTTCCCAGATGAAGATGGTGCCAAGGAGCCATGAGGGCGATGGTGCAGTCGAAGCCATACCCAGTCACCAACAGAAAAAGTGACGGCGCGATATCATACTGCAGCTTAGAGACTTGTTGTGCCTGTTCAAGTCGGAGGCGCACATCCTGCAAGAATTCATCACGCTCAGCCAGGGTTTGTGCCACAGCCACGACCCGAACTTCGCTGGCATCATACGAGCGTAGAGATGGTGGGTCACGGCCATAAACCACACGGAAAGGAGTCTCTTTCAGCGATGTGTGGAATGCCGTATTGTAAGTATACTCGGCCCAGGGTAACCATTTCAGCCATTGACGAGGCCTGTCACCAGTGAAACACCGCAAGTACATACCAATGGCTTTGTTCACTGCCTCCGTCTGACCGTCAGTCCCGGGTGGAATGCTGAACTCATCAGTAAGGTGGATCCAGAGGCCTTGAATAATGCACGCCAGAAGGAGGAAGTGAACACCGGGTCGCGGTCTGAAACAATCGACACTGGGATGCCTTGCAGGCGGACAATTTCATCAAAGAATGCTCGGGCGACTGACTCAGCTGTGTATGGGTACCCAAGCGGGATGAAGTGAGCGTATTTTGAGAAACGATCAACCACTGTAAGTATGACTGATTTACCGGCAACATTGGGCAGCCCCTCCACAAAATCCAAGCTGATATCTTGCCAAACTGCTGAAGGCACTGGTAGTGGCTGGAGGAGGCCACCAGGTTGCATAAGCTCTGTCTTGTTCTTCTGGCAGATTACACAAGCACGCACAAAGTCTTGAACAAGCTTTCTAGCAGCAGGCACGTGAAAATCCCGGTTTAGGCTATGGAGGGTCCGCCGGATGCCTTCATGGTTGTCATCATGGGCAGCCGATAGGATCGCTGGCAGGAAGGGAAACTGGGCAGGGACAAATATGCGGTTCTGATACAAAACCAGACCATTCACCACAGACCATGGGGCTCCGAGTGTACCTGCCTCAATCTTGGCGCGCAGACGGGACAGCTCCTCATTGTTGTCCGCAGCCAGCTTGATGTCATCTAGCAGATCAAATGATGGCGAGGAGATGGCGTGCAGCATTGCGTCCGGGGCATCGCAGCGAGACAGAGCATCGGCGACAATATTCATGCGCCCAGGTTTGTATTCAATGGTAAAATCAAATCCCAGGAGTTTGCTTACCCAATGGTGTTGTGGAATTGTGGCGAGGCGCTGGTCCAGGATATACTTGAGGGGTTGATGATCCGTTCGGACGATAAATGCCCGACCCCAGAGATATGGGTGCCAATGGCGCACTGCCTGTGATAGCCCGATGAGTTCCCGCTCATAAGCTGCAAGACCTTGGTGCCTGGGAGGCAGCGCGCGGCTGAAGAAAGAAATGACACCATCTGCTTGGTGGAGAACTGCCCCGATGCCAGAGCCGGACGCGTCGCACTCAACGATGAATGGCTTGGTGAAATCTGGAAGGGCCAACACTGGAGCAGTCGTCAGAGCCTGCTTGAGTGTGAGGAATGCCGTTTCTGCCTCTGCCGACCACTGGAACGCATCACGCTTGAGGAGGCTTGTCAGGGGGGCCGCAATTGTCCCAAATTCTTTGATGAAACACCGGTAGTACCCGGCTAAGCCCAGGAATCCACGGAGAGCACGAACAGATCGTGGGCGCGGCCAATCTGCAATGGCCTGCACCTTGCTGACATCCATGGCGACACCTTCCCCCGAAACCACATGGCCCAAGTAAGCGATGGAGGACTTGCCAAACGAGCACTTGGAGAGCTTTAAGAACAGCTGATTGTCACGCATGACCAGGAGTACTTCACTGAGGTGGCGCAGGTGCTCAGACCATGAAGAACTGAAGATCAGGATGTCATCGAAGAAAACAAAGACAAACTGACGAAGGAAGGGCCGCAGTACGTCGTTCATTAATGCCTGGAATGTTGCCGGGGCGTTTGTGAGACCGAACGACATCACCAGGAACTCGTAGAGGTCATCGTGTGTGCGGAACGCCGTCTTCTCAATGTCTGCCGGGTGCATGCGGACCTGGTGATAACCGGAAGGCAAATCCAGCTTAGTGAAGAATTTGGCCCCTCGCAGCTCATCCAGTAGCTCCTCGACGACGGGGATGGGGAACTTATTCTTCACTGTGCGGTCGTTGAGTGCCCTATAATCGACGCACAAGCGCCATGTCCCGTCACCCTTCTTCACCAAGAGGACCGGCGCAGAAAACGCTGATGTGCTGCGGCGTATGAGGCCTTGCTGCTCCAATGTGCGGCATTGCCGTTCCAGCTCATCCTTTTGCAGTTGGGGGTATCTGTACGGGCGCACAGCCACCGGCGCCGTGTCGGGTAAGAGGTGGATGTGGTGATCCCTAGAGCGAGGCGGCGGCAGCCCGGTTGGCGCGGTGAAGAAATCTTCAAACTCGGCCAGCAAGAGGTCGAGTAGTTCCCGGGCGGCGTCAATGGTGCAGACGCATAGTTGAGGTGCTCCTGGTCCAGGCACGCCGCGCCAACGTACACGATGATTGTGGCGCCAGAACGACATGGTGTGGCGGCCGAAATCCCAGAGGATCGGTCCCAACGTCGCCAACCAGTCGGTGCCCAGCACCATGTCGTAGCCTCCAAGCGGGAGGACGAAGAAATCTGCGCGGAAGGCTTCGGCGTCGATGTAGAATGCCGCGTCGCGGAACACGCCTGTCGCCGGGACCTTGTCGCCGTTCGCCACTGTGACGCTGATGTTGTCGCGCGGAATGAAGCAGAGGCCGCAGCGAGCCGCCGCCGGCGCCGACACAAAATTGTGTGTGGAGCCAGAATCGAGAAGCGCGGTCACGGTGACGGCGCCGAAACGAACGACCACTTGCATCGTATCACGGGTGCGGACGCCCGCCATGGCGAGCAGGGAGATGCGCGGCTGCTCGTCGGGATCTTCAGGGAGGTCGTCTTCGTCGGCTTCATGGATTTCCAAGTGGAACAGCCTGGCGCAGACGCAATTGTGGCCGCAGACATACTTCTCGTCGCAATTGAAGCACTGCCCGTTTCGCCGGCGCTCATCAATCTCCTCCGGTGACAGGCGGCGGACGGTGCGGCCGGCCACCGTGACCGTTCGGGCGTCGCGGCGCGCCGGGGGGCGCCCGGCGGCTCGTCGAGGTCGAGCCCGCGCACGGGGCGGGCGGCGCAAGCACCGAGCCGGCACCCCCAAGAGGCCCCGTGCCGGCGGCGGGCGGCGCGCGCGCCGTGCGCCCGGTTCGCCGGCGGTGGGGCTGCGACTTGCTCGCGGCGTTCAAAGGAGCGCGCGAGGCTCATGGCGACTTCCAAGGATTGCGGCCCGTGGTGTAGAGAAACACCGCACACCCTAATCAGGGGGGGGGTGACCTTCATTATATAGCCTAGAAGGCTAGGGTTACAATATACAAGGCCAATGGGCCGCAGGCCCAATATGGGCTGTACAGGCTGTACGCAATACATTCTAACACCCTCCCTCAGCCTAAGCGGGAGTGTCACGAACACAAAGACTGGACCTAAAGTCGGTAAACAACCGTACGGTAACCCTTTGGTCATAATGTCCGCGAACCGATGAGACGAGGGAACATGGAGCACCCGAACCCTGTCCCAAAGCAACCTTCTCGCGGACAAAGTGGATGTCGATCTCAATATGCTTCGTGCGACGATGATGGACCGGTTAGCGGTCATGTAGACGACGACATTGTCACGGTAAACAATTGTCGCCGAAGAGATGGGTGCATGAAGCTCTCCGAAGCAACCGACGCGCGGCCAACGGGTCTCGGCCACGGCGTGTGCAAGCGCACGATACTCGGCCTCCGCGCTCGAACGAGAGACCGTAGTCCGTCGTTTGGAGGACCAAGAGACCAAGTTGTCGCCAAGGAAGACGCAAGATGGGAAGTAGAGCGCCGAGAATCGGACGGCCCGCCCAATCGGCATCGGAGTAGGCCGTCGGGGACCGGTGATGGCGCCGGTGCCGATGTGAAGCCGGTGGAGGGTGCCTTTGACGTACCGCAGACGCGCTTGAGCGAGTGCTAGATGAGGCTCTCGCGGGTCGTGCATGAAAAGACACCCGCCGGGACCGCATAGGCGAGGTCCCACGGGTCGGCCGTGAGATACCGTAGAGCTCCGGCGAGGCCGCGATGCGAGTGGGATGCGCCACCGGAGTGCCATCCACGGCCGACGCCTTGGCATGAGTGTCCACGGGAGTCGCCGTAGAGTGACACTCGGCCATGCGGCGCGGCGAAGGCGGTGTCGGCGGACATCGTCGGCCGGGAGAGGAAGAGTCCGTCGGAGGAACGCGTGTCGAAATCCCGAGGAAATGATGAAGATCCCCGAGATCCGCCATGGCGAACTCGGAGTGAAGGGACTCGGTGATGCGTCGAAGAAGCCGGTCGACGAGGGCGTCGAATGATGTCGTCGACGTAGAGCAGCAGGTAGGCGATGTCGGCGCCCTCTTTGTAAACAAAGAGGGATGTGTCGGAGATCGAAGCAGTGAAGCCAGTCTGCTGCACGAAGCCAGAGAAGCGCTGGTGCCACGCCCGGGGCGCCTGCTTGAGCCCATACAAGGACTTTTGCAGGAGACAGACGTGATCGGGGGCAGCCGGGTCGACAAATCCAGGCGGGCCGCCGACGCAGACCGTCTCGTGGAGATGGCCGTGGAGGAAAGCGTTCTTCACGTCCGGTCGATGGATCGGCCGAGAACGGGAGACGGCGACGCCGAGAACGGCCGGATGGTGGGCGGTTTGACGACCGGACCGAACGTCTCATCGTAGTCGATGCCGTATCGCCGCGAAAACCCTCGAACGACCCACCCGGCCTTATGGCGTGCCAGGGAGCCGTCAGCATGGAACTTGTGCTTGAAGACCCACTTGCCGGTGATGATGTTGGCGCGAGGCGGCGAGGAACGAGACGCCAGGTGCCATTGTCGACGAGTGCCTTGTACTCATCAGCCATCGCGGCACGCCAATTCGCATCCGCGAGCGCGCGCGAGTGTTGACGGCCCGGTGGAGACGCCGAGGTGACCGCGGTGAAGCCGTAGCGCCGCATGGGCGGTGGCGGGGAGCCCGTTCCGTGAACGGGTCGCCCGTGCACGGGGCGCGAGGGGAGCCGGAGAAGTGGACGACTCGATCGGCGGCTCGGAAACGGGTGGTGCGGGCCGGGCGACGGCCGGGGAACCGCGCGGCGGGGCGGACGCCCGCCGTAGTGAAGGCCGAGCGCGGCCGGGTCCGCGCCCGGATGCCGCGCCGGGGGCCGGCGGTGCGGCAGCCGAGGGCGCGGGCGCCGTTGGAGGCGTCGCCCGTGGCGGTCGGTAAGCGGCACCGTGCCACAGGATGGCCGGTCCGGCCCGACGAGGTCGCTCGCGTCGTCCGAGACCGGTGGAACGGAAGCCCGCGTGTGCCGAGCGTCTAGAGTAGACGGGGGCAGGCGCGGGGAGTATGTCCTGTAACAGAAAATCAAACGAGTCCGGTCGAGGCTTCGAAGCCGCAAACGGAAAGTGAGTCTCATCAAAAACAACGTGGCGCGAGATGATGATCTTGCGAGTGGAAAGGTCAAGACATCGGTAACCCTTCTGAGAAGGAGGATAACCAAGGAAGACACACGCTGCTGAGCGAGGAGACAGTTTGTGGGGAGTCGTGGCACTAAGATTCGGTAGCACAGCAACCAAAAACTCGGAGAAGGGAGTAGTCTGGCATCTTGTGATAAAGACGGTGATAGGGAATACCGTTGGCGATGGACGATGAGGGCCGCCGGTTGATAAGAAACACGACGGTGGAAAGTGCCTCAACCCGTAGGAGGGAGGCATGGCGGCATGTATCAGGAGTGTCCGAACAGTGTTGTTCAGTGTGCGTAGCATGCGCTCAGCCTTGCCGTTCTGGGCGGACGTGTAAGGACACGAAGTACGGAGAAGAATGCCGCGGCCAGCCAGGAAGGTAGCGGTGGCATTGTTGAGGAACTCCGTGCCGTTGTCGGCCTGAAAACAGCGTACAGGAGAACTGAACTGTGTGTGAGCATAAGCTATGAACTGAACAAGGTGTTCGTGAACATCTGATTTGTGGCGCAGGGGAAAAAACCAACAGTAATGAGTAAAATCGTCAACTATCACAAGATAAAATTTGTAACCAGAAATACTCAAAACTGGAGAAGTCCAAATATCACAATGGAGGAGTTCAAATGGTGCTAAGGTACTAGAGACCGAACTAGCAAATGGCAGTCTGGCGTGTTTGCCTAGCTGACAGGCATGACAAATGCGGCGAGCTGCTTTATTACACTGGATAGCTGAAAGTTTATGTAGAGTCTGAACGGCTGCTGGTGCTGGATGCCCAAGACGAGAATGCCAAAGCTCCGGAGAGACGACAACGACATGACAACGAGGAGGCATGTGGTGGGGAACGGTGTAGAGGTCCCCATCGCTATTGCACCGAAGGAGGACCATCACCGCCGCCACCGCTACGCCCTCCCTTGCCCTTACCGCCCTTGCCCTTGCCACTGCCCCCACGGTTGCTGGAGGAGGTGGGTGGGCACGAGGACGACGGACAGGCCAACGGGGCAGTGGAAGCAGCGAGAGCTGAGGCCGAGGCCTCCTTGCCTGCAGCGTCGAGGCGGAGTTCCTTGACGCGAAGCATGTTGGTGGCAGACTTGAAGTCAGGACGTGGCGACGTGTTGGCGATGATGTCGGCGGTGTTGGCGAAGCGAGGGTTGAGGCCGCGCAGAAGATTCAGCACAAGCTGCGCTGGAGAGACGGTGTGACCAACCTCCCGCAGGGCGTCGGCGGTGCGCTTCATCTGCTGAGCGTAGGCGTCGACGGAGAGGTCGCCCTGGGACAGGCTGTGGAATTCCTGTTCAAGGACGACCGCGCGAGACTCCTTGTTGGCTTGGAACGCAGCCTCGATGGAGACGTACGGGGCACGGGCATCCCGATTGGGCTCCATGGCGAGGTCGAGGACGGCGTCGTCGATGAGCCGTACATCCATCCGCGGATGCAGGCATCAGGCTGAGACCACAGGGGGTCAGTCGGGCGTGCATCCTCCGTGCCATCGACGTGGCCGAGCAGCCCGTACTTGGCGCAGAGGGCGGTGAAGAATGTCTTCCACTTGGAGTAGTTGCGGCGCTCGAGGCTGAGGGAGATCGGCACGTGCTGCTTGACGTTGACTGATGCGTAGGCAGCGAAGAAGGAGGCAGTAGCGAGGGAGGTCCCAGAGGATTGGGACCCCAGGACACCGGAGGTGGCGGAGTCGTTGGCGGAGGTCGTCATGGCGGGTAGGGCCGGCAGACGCGGCGCGGTCCGAGCGGGGACGGTGCGGCTCCCCGGGCGACTCCCGGGGGGCGCGGCTCCCGAGCGGCGGCGACGCCGGCGGGAGGCGGCGCGACCGGCGGCGGCGGCGTGCGGACGGGCGACGCCGGCAGAGGCGCGCGCGCCGGCGGCGGCGCGCGCGTGGACGGATGGCCGGCGACGCGCGCGGACGGGCGGACGGCGACGCCCGCAGGGAGGCGCGCGTTCGGCGGCGCGAGCGGCGGCCGGCGCGCGCCGCGAGGAGGCGGCGCCGGCGGCGGCCGGCGCGCGCGCGGGGAGGCGGCGACGGCGGCGCGGACGGGCGGCCGCGCGGTACGGCGGCGGCGGCGGCTCGAAGGAGGCGCGGCGGCGGCGGCCTGGGGCGGTGGGGCAGCAGAAGGAGAGAGGAGGAAACCCAAGATTGATTCCCTAGACTCGTGATACCATGTAGAGAAACACTGCACACCCTAATCAGGGGGGTGACCTTCATTATATAGCCTAGAAGGCTAGGGTTACAATATACAAGGCCAATGGGCCGCAGGCCCAATATGGGGTGTACAGGCTGTACGCAATACATTCTAACACGTGGAGCTGGACATCGATGGCGAGGGGTTCCTGGAGTCCGGCGGTGAAGAGCTGGATTTGCTGGGCTTCCGTGAGGGGCCCCGCGTGTGTAAGGAGTGCCAGGAAGCGCTCCTGGTAATCAGCGACCGTCCCGGTGCGGCGGCAGGCGGCCAACTCGCCCAAGGGGTTGGATCTGAGCGGCGGCCCGAATCGCATCTCCAGCAGCTCGGAGAAGCGGCGCCAGCCCGGTGTTCCTTCGTCGCGCTCCAGCCGCATATACCACTGCTGCGCCGCGCCCTGCAGATGGAAGGCGGCGAGCCAAACCTTCTCCTCCTCCAGGGTGCGCTGCCCCCTCAAGTAGTGCTCGCAGCGATTTAAGAAAGGCAGCGGGTCGCCACCGCCGTCAAACATCGGGAAATCCAACTTGTGGAAGCGCGTAGTGCCCATCGGTCCATCCTTGCGGAGGTTGAGCACTTCCGGCGTGCGGGCATGGAGAATCTCCCGCTGACCAGCCTCCAGCTTCGTGAGCCGCTCGCCGACGGCTTCCAGTACTTCCATCTTCTTCAGGAGGGCGACCATCATCTGGCGGCACTCCTCTTCGGTAGCTGTGGCGCCGCTGGATTCCGCGCTCTTCTTCTTGTCTGCGTCGTCACCCATGGTGGCCAAGGATCTATAGGTCTCTGGATACCAATGTAGTGGCCGGCAGGAATCCGGCCAGGGGCAGCTGAGGGAGAAGGTCGTTGCCTGCTCTGCGCTTAGTTGGACAGGGGAGGGTTGGGAAGATTGATTTCTTGATTGCCTTTGATTTGAGTACAATGCCTTTATATTTATAGGCCCAACGTTTCCCCTTTTCTCAAGTCTCTAACTAACCAATCTCTTATCTAAACCAATCTCTCAACTGAACTAAACTAAATCTCCAACAAATTATCTCTAAGTAATATAGAATCCTAACTAACTACTACTTTCAGGCGCCTGCTGGCCTGACTTGAGCCTTTTGCGCCTGCCATATTTCTTGCCCCACATAACATTATGTGCAATCTGGTCATTCTTCTTCATGATCATGGAATTAGGTACCTCTTTCTCTAGCAAAGTTCATTGGTGCTGGAGCTGGGGTGTCTTTGCCTACTAAGCAATTATTCAAAAGTCTGGTCACCCGCCTTCTAATCCCTCTGATTATAGGCAAGGTATGTGATTATTTTTATCTTTGTACTCCACACATACCTCACTGACTCATATCAATATGGTAGGGTTGCACCTATTAATATTTAGATCTTTCAGTTTGATATTTTGAAGTGAAAAACAACAGGGCTCATTCTGAGTCTCATGTAACTTCCTTTCATGATGAATTATCTGATAAACAAGATTTGTTTGGTATAAGCTTAGGAGCACATTTTTCATGAGGTCTGCAACTTCTTTTAGTTCAATGTGTATCAATCATGAGTCATCTGACTTGGAATATGCAAAGCATAACCATCTTTTCAGATTCAAACTGGCTTTTTAGATTTGAACTCTGTACTTTAGGTTCTTTATCGTGGTTTTCTTTTTTACTTTCCTCCCTGTTTCACAAACTGGAAATGATTAAATTTACCATGTTTCCCTACGTTTTTTGTTAAAACTATAGTGCAAGCCTAAAATAACTGGAGCTTCCTGGAGACACTTATGATGGTTTGTTCTTTCTCAGGTTGCTCGAGAAACCTCAAAAGGTGTGCAGACTTAAATATCTTCCTCTATTTGACAGTCACTCCAGGTTATGAATTTTAATTCACAATTTTAAGTTCTGCATCCCTTTATGTAGGTATTGCTGATTTTGTTGATAGAAATAAACAAGGCTTTTCTGTTGCAAGTGCTATTCTTCTCAGCCTAGTATGTATCTAATTCTTAAATATTTGGCAAGTACATTTGATTGTCTTATTGAGCTGCTCTGTCCTGCACAAGTGGGTAAAACACTGCTCATAGTGATAGTAACTTTGAACTTACAGAAAAAATGTTGATATATGCATTGCTTAATTCAGGTGCTGCACCCATTATGCTGCTTCAGTAGAAAATGTTGGTTGTAGTCATGGTGTCATGCTAATTCATAATTGTTGGAGTATAAGTGAATTGCCCACCTTTCCCTATCAGCTTAAGCTTTTGGGTTGAACTGGGCGGTGCATGCAACTCAATATGGTACCAGAGCCAGAGGTTTCGAGTTCAAATCATGACGGGCGCGTTAATTAAAATAATTACATCCCACTCCAATATTTCACGTATGCGGCCTGGGGGAGCCTGCATGTGAGGGGGAGTGTTGGAGTATAAGTGAATTGCCCACCTTTCCCTATCAACTTAAGTTTTTGGGTTGAACTGGTTGGTGCATGCAACTCAATAATAATGAGTGAAGAAAACTATTTCCTTTTTGATTTATCAGTAATATCTGGATCCCTTGATTAGTCCTTCAGCATGTCATGCCGTTGGGTTCATATGTAGTGGTCCCAAGCTAGCCAATCCTTTTGGGCAAAGCGGGGACAGGAGGCAACTGAGTTGCTATGCATGCCTAGACCTATCCTGCATGAAGTTGAGCACAGCGAGTATTTGTGTGAATGAGTCTATTTCACCCCCTAGTCAAGTATCAGGTTTGTGTACCAACCTCCCTAATATATGAAACCAGGTATTGCACCTCTAAAAATATTTAAAACAGTCTAAATAGCCCCATGAGATGGTTTGCAATCAGTTTTTGTTTACATGGCAAGTCACATGGATGCTGAGTTGCTGACATGGTGGTGACTCAACATGTCAGGTTGATCCCTCTCATTCCATCTCTATTGCACTCTGGGCCTACATGTCATGTCTCACTCTCCTTCATTTTTTCCCCTCCCTTGTCTAGCATTATCTCTGTCCCTCCCAAGCAACAGTAACAAAACGTGAGTGCTTGCGTGCTCTCTGCCGTGCACCCCATCTCGGTGCCATGCTCACTGTTAGGCCATAGAATATGCCATATGTGGATATCCTAGCTGCTATAGATAGCTGATGTAAATCAGGGATTAGTTTCTATATATAGCAGATGTAAATCAGGGATTAGTTACCATAGGTAGTAGATGTAAATCAAGAGAATTATCCTTGCCTTGTACAGCAAGGCCAGCCGGCCCTATATAATAGAAGGCGCCCCCTCCCATTGAGGTGTGGCCAATTGCCCCCCAATCTAATTCTCTACATGGTATCAGACGTCCGGGTCCTGATCCCCATCTAATCTCGCCATCCTCTCCTCCAGCGCCCCTTCCTCCTTCCCTCCCCATGGGAACCGAATCGACCCTCCTCTCTGCCACTAGCGGCACTCTTGGGACCGCTTCCGCCCCCGTGATTTCCCCCCTTCGCCACCATCAACATCAAGCTCCACGTCCCCATGACCCTCGACTTGAAGCCTTCCAACTTCACCAAGTGGTCAACGGCGTTCCGTGCCATGTGTGGGAAGTTCGGCCGCCGCATCATCTCGCCACCGCCTCCACCCCCGCGTCCCACCGACGAGGTCCGGACACGGGCGGACTTCTGCGTCCGCAGCTGGATGTACAGCACCGTCTCTGACGCCGTCCTCAACCTCGCCATGACCGACAACACGCAGACGGCGAGCGCTCTTTGGACAGCCATCGGCGGGGTGTTCCAGGCCAACAAGGCTCCTCGCGCCATCTTCCTGAATCACGAGTTTCACTCGCCGACTCAGGGGGACCTGTCCATCGACGCCTATTGCGTTCGCATGAAGGAGAAGGCCGACGAACTGCGTGACGTCGGGCAGCCCGTATATGAGTCCAACCTCGTCCTCAACCTCCTGCGCGGACTCATCGAGGCCTACTCCGCGTCACCGATAACATCGCCGGACAGCAGCCCCTCACCCTCGCCACCGCGCGCCATCAGCAGCTCCGATGAAAAGACGCATGCTGCCACCGCCCTCCTGGCTGCTGCCTCCTCGCAGCAGCAGCAGCAGCAGGGTGGCCGGCACCCTAACACCAAAAAGGGCGCCCAGCAGCCCTTCTTCAACAGCCCCACACCAACATACCCGTTCCCTGGGGCTTCAATCCCTGGACCGGCGAACGTGTGGCCCCTGGAGAGCGCGTCACCCCCTCCCCCCGGACAGCGCGCCGCGGGGAGGTTCTGGCGCCCCTGAAGGTCCTGGTGCCCCGGCTGGGCGCAACCAGGGCATCCTCGGGCCTTCCCCGCTGGCCCACACCGCCTTCGCTCCACTACAGGTGTCCTCCAGTGGCTCCACCACCTCCACCAACACCTGGGATGCAGCCGGCCTCATTGCTGCCTTGCAGCACATGCAACTGCAGGGCAACTCGCCCTGGGTAGTTGACTCCGGCGCCTCTACGCACATGACGTCCTCGGATGGTATGTTTACCCAACGCCTCCCCCTCCATCTCCTCGATAACAGTAGGTAATGGCACTAGTATTCCTGTTACGTCTAGAGGTCATTCCATCCTTCCCACACCTACAACAAATTTCGCTCTTAACAATATTCTGGTCGCTCCTTCCATACTCCGCAACCTGTTATCCGTTCGCTAATTCACTCGCGACAATAGTTGTTCTTTTGAATTTGACGCCCATGGTTTTTCTATTAAGGATCTCAGGACGGGACGTGTGATTCTCTATTGTAACTGCGACGGGGACCTATACACCATGCCTACCTCCACACCTGGCGCCCCGCCTCATGCTCTCCTGGCTGCTTCGTCGACTCTGTGGCATCAACGTCTCGGTCATCCAGCCCCCGCCGCATTAGAGCGTCTTAATAAACTTCATGCTGTTTTCTGTAATAAAGTAGACAACTCGCTATGTCACTCATGTCAGATAGGCAAGCATACACGTCTACCCTTCAGTTCCTCGCATTCCATCACTCATGCACCTTTTGAACTTGTTCACTGTGATGTATGGACTTCCCCCATCAATAGTCTGTCTGGTTTTTCATATTACTTGGTCTGTTTGGATGATTTCACTCACTACTGTGGTTTTTCCGCCCCGGAAAAAAATCTGATGTCCACCAACACTTAGTTGAGCTTGCTGCCTTTGCCCAAACATAGTTCAGCCTCCCCGTCAAATGTTTTCATGCTAATAACGGCACTGAATTCGTAAACACCGCCACCATCAAATTCCTCGCTGCTCAAGGTACTCACCTTCGCTTCTCCTGCCCCTACACATCACCCCAAAATGGCAAAGTTGAACGCATCATCCGCACACTCAACAATTCCATTCGTACCATGCTCCTCACCGCCCACATATTGGGCTGAGGGGCTCATGACAACCTGCTACCTCCATAATAGGCGCCCATCCTCCTCCATTCAGCATGAAATTCCCTACACTCATCTACATAACTAGCCGCCAACCTATAGCCATCTGCGTGTTTTTGGGTGCCTTTGTTACCCCAACATGCAAGCAACCTCCAAACATAAGTCGCCCCTCGCTCCACGGCATGCGTCTTCTAGGATACCCCCCTCGCACAAAGGCTACCGCTGCCTTGACCTATCGACCCGTCGCATCATCATCTCTCACCATGTTACATTCGACGAAACCTCCTTTCCCTTTGCAGCCACCTCAGCTGCCTCACCCTCCTCCGCTTCCCTAGACTTCCTCCTCGACGACGATATGGTTTCGGTGCCTTGTCCTACTGTTATTGCAGGTGGGATTTCATCCTCGACGCCCGTAGTCGTTGAGCAGCCCCCCTCAGATGCTGCGACCTCACACGGATCGCCTTCTTCGACACCGGGTGGGCGTGGTCGCGTGCTCCCACCTGGACCCAACGTGGTTCCCTTCCCACGCGTCTACGACCGCCGGTCCCGTCCGGCGTCTACGTGTGAGCCGGGCAGCGCCCCCCGGCGGCCCCTACGTCCGAGCGGCGGGCCGCCCCCAGGCCCCCCGTGGCTCCCCGCCGCCCCGACGCCACCTACAACGCCCACACCGACACCGGCGACACCTTCCGTTCCATCACCGCCACCGCCGCCACCGCGGCGTGCCACTCTCACCATGACGGGTGCCATTCCTCGCGCCAGCTATGAAGGGCTGGCGGCCACGACATCATCCTCATCGTCGCCGGTTCCGACGAACTACCGCAGTGCGCTGGCCGATGCCAACTGGCGTGCTGCGATGATGGATGAGTACCAGGCCCTCGTCGACAACAACACCTGGCAGCTCGTTCCGCGCCCCCTGGAGCCAACGTCGTGACGGGGAAGTGGATCTTCTGGCACAAGTTTCATGCCGATGGGTCCCTCGCCCGCCACAAGGCTCGCTGGGTTGTTTGTGGCTTCTCCCAACGCGAAGGCGTTGACTACGACGAGACCTTCAGCCCGGTTATCAAACCGGCCACCATTCGATTTGTACTCAGCATTGCCGCGTCCTGCGCCTGGCCCATTCACCAACTGGACGTGAAGAACGCCTTTCTTCACGGCCACCTCGAGGAGACCGTCTCATCGCCGGCCAGCCGCCAGGATTCGTCGACCCTGGCGCCCCAGATCATGTCTGTCGTTTGCAGAAATCCTTGTATGGATTGAAGCAGGCTCCGCGAGCCTAGTACCAGCGCTTCGCCACCTTCCTCCGGAAGCTCGGCTTCGTCGCCTCCACCTCCGACACGTCCCTTTTCATTTTCCGAGATGGGACGAGTCTCGCCTACCTCCTGCTGTACGTCAACGACATCGTTCTCACCGCCTCGTCCTCGGCCCTCTTGCAGCGCATCATGACACGGCTGAGCTCTGAGTTCGCGATGACGGATCTTGGCGCTCTTCACCACTTCCTGGGCATTGCTGTCATGTGTTCCTCCGATGGCCTCTTCCTCTCCCAGCGACAGTACGCCATCGAGCTTCTTCAGCGCGCGGGCATGGCTGAGTGTCATCCGACATCGACACCTGTTGACACTCACGCCAAGCTATCCGCGACCGACGGGGATCTACTGTCAGAGAGGGCGCATCTGAGTACAGGAGCTTGGCGGGAGCTCTTCAGTACCTGACGCTGACTCATCTTGATCTGGCGTATGTTGTTCAGCAGGTGTGCCTCTTCATGCACGCCCCACACGAGCCTCACCGTGCGCTCATCAAGCGCATCCTCCACTTCGTCCAGGGGACTCTTTCCTCGGGTCTTCACATTGGCATCGGGTCTGTCGATAAATTGACTGCCTACTCTGACGCTGATTGGGCCGGCTGCCCAGACTCTCGACGATCCACCTCCGGCTTCTGCGTCTATCTCAGTGACACTCTGGTTTCCTGGTCCTCCAAGCGCCAGACCACGGTGTCCCGATCCAGCGCTGAGGCAGAGTATCGGGCTGTGGCTCACATTGTGGTCGAGTGCTGCTGGCTTCGACAGTTACTCCAGGAACTCCACATCCAGCTGCCCTCCGCCACTGTTGTCTTCTGCGACAATGTCAGCGCCGTCTACATGACGGCCAACCCCGTCCACCACAAGCGAACGAAGCACATCGAGATCAACATTCACTTCGTCCGCGAAAAGGTGGCCCTTGGTGAGATTGGAGTTCTCCATGTGCCATCCTCTCACCAGTTCGCCGACATCATGACTAAAGGGCTCTCGACAGCACTCTTTCGAGAATTTCGATCCAGCCTCTGCGTCCGGGAGCCTCCCGCAGCGACTGCGGGTGGGTGTTAGGCCATAGAATATGCCATTTGTGGTTATCCTAGCTGCTAGCAGATGTAAATCAGGGATCAGTTACCATAGGTAGTAGATGTAAATCAAGGGAATTATCCTTGCCTTGTACAGCAAGGCCAGCCGGTCCTATATAATAGAAGGTGCGCCCTCCCATTGAGGTGCGTCCAATTGCCCCCCAATCTAATTCTCTACACTCACAGCTCCGCAGCTCCGGCTAATGTCCTGTAACCCCTCCTCTCTCTCCCAAAAAAAGAACAGCCAAACCACCACCGCCGAAATCATACATCTTTAAATCCTTGATTAAGAGTATCATTGGATTATCCATCAAGAAAATGGATACCATTAGGCCATTCTGTAGTCTCACAATACATGCTGCAGAAAAATACTGCTGCCAAGCAAAAGGCAGGGAAGAGAGAAGGATTGTTTGGATAATGCTCAGCGGTCAACCAAAAACAGTTTTCTCTTCTGATTCCCATCATGTTCCCCAGGACATGAGCAATCTCAGTTTATCACTTTGTCTATGATCTCCTGAACGCAGCCAAGAAAAGTGCAGTGATGACAAGCAGGCATATCAGCACCCATACCTCTTTATGCACTAGATCTGTTCCTGCTGCTGCCTGATCTATGCGTCCTCATCTGCCACTTGCGTAAGCTGCATCAACAGTGCATGGGCGCATGGCCTGCCGTGGCCGCTATGCTCAGCTTGCTGCCGGAAAGAGGAACTGCTTGGTTCACACGCACCTGAGAACCGGCAGCCTGTGTGGTGTTGCCTGATCCATGTATGGATGATGGCGTCACTGGCAACATGGTGTCAGCAGCAGCACTTGATTGTGAATTGTAGAATGAAGAAAGATATGACATGTGGTGCCAAAGTGTCAGGGAGAAAAAAGAAGAGAGGTGTCTTTGACATGCTGAATTGTAGCCACATCACTGAATGCAACTGGCCATGCGAAACCATCCACAAAACCAGTCTACAGGGTTATTTAAACGATATTGAAAATTTTAGGTGCTGATCCCTAAGCAGGTGAACTTTGATAGTTGAACGGGTTATTCAAACTTATTTCTACTAATCCATCAACCCGTGCTCCCACATGGGCTAACATCTTTAAAATTTATTTCCTTCTAAAATAATTTGGAAATTAAATTCAGAGCTAATAATCAAAATTGTTTACCTATGACTTTCTCATTTCTTCCGGTATGTCAACATAATACTCATAAATGTCCACTTATTTTTATTCAATTGTGATTGATTTTTAATTCGTAATTACTCTATACACTTTTCGTCCACATTCACACTTTTTTCATTTTGTATCGTACCTCCATACATTGTGTTTAGCATACAAATCAATATTTTCATCACTTCCCCACATACACGTATAAATGGTCTAGATGGTGACACTTATCATGCATATATACCTTGACTTAGTATTTCTATAGTAAAAATGACATAAGTAGGTAATGTAGGATCATATATTAGTTTACTTTTGGACACTTTTGTATGCACATGAAGATAATTAGATTAAGATTTAGGTGTTTACTTTAGGTTATTTTTAATATCGACATACGTGGGTAACTTAGATACAACTTTATAATGATGTTTTAAGTTATGCTCTATAATGACATGCATGAGTAAATTGGGTGATAATTATAAAGTTACTTTAGATTTTTTTATAATGGCAACGATCGGTATTTTAGATAGAAATTTAGGGTTTATTTTTAGAATATTTTCATAATGATAGTGTCATGTACAGCCGCACCTTTGGGTGGCGCGGCAAGGACCAAGGAGGCCCAGGCGGCCAGAATTAGATAAGAGTTTGGTTAGTTTAAGATAGAGATAGAATTTGTTAGAGATTGAAACTTGTTTAGGAAGTTAGCCTCAGGCGTCTTATAAGCCGAGGAGTGGAGGAGGCAAGGGTAGGCTTAGATTAATCTGTAACTTGGCCTCCTACGACCTGCCTCCCCTGTCCGCCGTGAGCAGCCATAGCTCCGCCGGGCCGCCGAGGTCCAGGGCCGCGTCCGGCCACCTCATTCGATTACAATCTTCGCCATATTCCCTCAACGAATCTTCCCCCTTCTACTTCCCGTGACAGATAGTGGTGGGTAGCTTTTAGAAAATATAATAGATTAATGACTATGATTATTAGAGTTTGCACGATTGATGTTTGATGTTTTTAATTTTTGCGAGAATTTCTAGGATTTACCGTTTTTTCCTAGTGTGTCTTGTGTGAACTAATGAGAAGTTTCCAATGGAAAAAGATAAGCACAAATTGCTACAAAACTATTATCTTGACCTACCTCTCATTTGTTGAATATTTGAACACAATATTCACATAGATATAACTTATAATCTACATCCGTTGCGACAAAATTTAGTTAGTAATTACTCTAATATTTTCATCCACATTTATAATATTTAACTTTTCACTTTGCATTCGCAGGTATGTGCTTGAATTTTTTAAAGACTGAGCTATAATTTTAATATAGAAATTTATATTCTCGTCACTTCCTTTATATCTTTATAAATGGTGATACACATCATGTGTATATACCTTAATTATTATATCATATAGAAATAGTATTAGACTTAGACAATTTGGAATCACATATTGATGTATATTGTCAGTTTAGCGATTTGGATTAAAACTTAAGGTTACCTCATGTTATTTTTAATAATGGCATATGTGGGTAATATATATACAAATGTAAGGGGTTATTTTAAATCGTTTTTATAATGGTATAAGTGGGTAATTGTGATGAAGATTAGGGTGTTTATTGTATATAATGGAGAGGCAGGTAATTTAGGTATAGATTTACAGGGTTATTTGAGGCTAAGTTCATAATGGCATAGGTGGGTAAGTTTTAGAAAATATAATAGATCCAATGGCTATGATGATATTAGTCTACCTATTGATTGCCGAATGTTTAGCTTTTTGTGTGTGAATTTCTAAGATTTCTCTCTTTTTTCTAGTGGCCACTTAGGATCCTAGTTGGCTTCACCTGGAGGCTACAAAAGGAGCCTCCAATTAGTAGTAGTAAGATTTGGGCTCCCTGTTGATCTCATCAAATAACAATAAAATAATAACAACCTTTTAATTTCAAGTAGAGAAACCAAGAATGTTAGTGTTACACATAACAGATTTCCAGAGTTCCCCTTCAGTTTATGTTGCTCTTGTAGTTTGTGTTCAGTATTTTACAGGTCTGCACATCTATGATCTTTGGAGTTGAGTTCTAAAAATATTTTATTTGACAATTGACAGGTCCCATGGATTCAAGTAAGTAGATCAAGATCACTAATCTTATCTATTCAAGTAAAAGCTTTAGCTGCCGCTGTTACTATTGGAGTGTACGTTTACCATCTGATCTCATCATAATGGAAATGTTTGTAAATCTATGTGGGTATGGGATTAAATGCTTGAGAGAGGATGGAGCTTGAATCCTTATTTTTCTTGTCGATCAATAGTTATGCTTTTGCTATGGTTCACCTTGAAGTTTTACAACACAATTGTGCTTGAACAAATGAACTGCTATGCTTTATAATTATGTATCAAATTATTATTGTTTTTAAGGGGCCAGGGGGAGTGGGTTTTATTCAAACAAAGCCTAAGTAACTAAAAATCAAGTTGAGTCAATAATCTCAGTCTACACGCCGAAAAAAGAAATGAATTCATGGAGATTACCCTTCTTCAGTGGCTTTTAACTGAGGTTTTTTTATTTACCTTTTCTTGCTTCTCAATGGTACTGCATAGCCTTCTTTTTCTTACCTCCAATATAAACTGCTGCTTATTTTTGCTATCACTTCAGCTATACATCAACATCTAACAGGAGCACATTTTTTGTCACAGGCTTCTACATCTTGCTCTGTTGGCTTTCAATGCCATGATGCTGCCGATCTTGTCACGTCTTGAACAGAAAGGGGAGCCAGTCTTTGCTAAAAAAGAGTACACACGAGCTGTCATTTTGGTGGCCAGTCAGGTCAGTCTTTATCATTACTAAAAGAAACAAAAAGCCTGCAAATAAAAGTAATCAAACTCCTGTTGGTGACCATACGGTTGCCTGTCTGGGATGGTCTCTGTTCGCATGGGAAATGTCCCTACTCCAGATTGCAGTGTTGTGATGTAAAGTGGGTGGTCTAAAGGGGCCTTCTAAGTTCTAACAAATTGAACTTGACACAGAATCCAAATAATTTAAACTACCATTTACATCTCAACTTATCCAAACTCTAAAATTCCTAACTTAATGGTCAAGATATAGCATGATCAAGCAGCAAGCCCTTGGCAAGTGTGGGTGGGTAGGCTTTTGCCAGCTGGGTGTCTATGTTGCTTTTTGAAGGGAAAACAGTAGGGGTGATGTATTAATGATTAATAACTGATTAATGTCACACTTTTATTGCAAATAAACACACTGATTCATATTTTCTTACAATGAACACACAATTGCATGCTATTTGAAACAAATCGGAAATATGCCTATACGAAAAAAGAACAGGAAAATTACTTGCTACTTGGACGAGCAAGTGTTAACAGAAACTGGTCTAGTTGGGTGGTTGGCATGTTTCCTGTAAATTTTGTGTCCATTACTGGGCCAGTTACGGCAAGAACGTCTACTGGCATATAGCTGTAACTGTAACTGGATTAGAAGCATATTGGAAAGCCTGCTTGGAGTGTACACGTTTGAATTGAAGTTGTTCCAAAACACCAGATGAGATTAATATTATGTTCTTGTGACATCAATATATTTTAATCGGCTTTTCTCCTGTAGAAAACACTCCCAGTGTTGATTGCTGTGGTTGATCAGCTTGGAGGAGCCCTTGGGGAATCCGCTTTCCTGGTCATCCCTTGTATAGCTGCACACATTAACCAGGTTCTCATTGCAAACACAGCTTTTTTCCCACTTGCATTCTCTTAGGAGTCATTTCTGATGTCTGAAACACTCCGCAGATCATAATTGATTCTATCATAGTAAATTGGTGGCGCGAGAGGGATCAACAGTTTGCTAAAGCAAAGTAACTTCAGAATTCAATTTTGGCATGTAAAGCAGAGAATTAACCAGAAATTCGATGTTTATCAAGTGACACCAATGCAAAATGAGGTTACATATTCAGTCATTCGGATTGGAAGCAGTCATTTTGAGATTATTTTACATAGAAAGGCTTTCTTGCCTGAAGGAATGATGTTGTGTCTTGCCTCCATGATCTTCAGATTTCTTGCTCTTACGTTCTACATATAAAAACGTTGATTGTACTTGTCCTCCAGGAAGAATTGCTAACTTCAAAGTTGATTTTATGGAGGCATACATTTCAATTTTGTCGTGTTCTTATGAAAATCAATCTTACTGACTTCTATTTTTGTCATCACTGTCCGAGTGGCCTTTGATTCTCAGTCCACCATGCTAACGTTTTCTTTTTGTAGATGTCAATAACCTTCCAGACTGTTATTGCTGGCATTGCATAGACAATGTTCATTAGTGCACATTTTTATTGGAATCTGGGAGCCATGACAACTACAGCCGGCCTGCAGAACGGTAATGCTGTTGTGCTTGGCGAGCAGATTACAAAGGGCTGGTACTCTCTCTTGTAACCGCACGCTTACGTTGCAACCTAACAACCTGCTGTTCACTGTCAATATCTTGTTCAGTTCATCAAAACAGCATTTCATTTCAGAGTGGAGCCCTGTATGCGTGCGGTGACCATATCAGGACGCTGATTCTACTGGCCACTGTGCCAGCTCGTGACCAATTGAAATTGAAGCCGGCAATCTGATGGACAGTTTCCATCTTCCTGTTTTTCTGGTACTGCACACCATCAAGCTACATGGGTTGGTTCCAGTGCGGCATTGCGCTCCCCTATCTTTCTCCGGGCAAAAGCTCAGGCCGCTGCTACTTTTGACAACAAGCTGTGCAGTGTCCTGATTGTTCACCTGGCGTACGTACCATGAGGGACACGGGTCGTGGACGGGACGAATGTGCGATGCGCTGGTGCGGTGGACACGGACGGATCCGTGGGGCACGGCGCCGGGGAGCCGACACATCTTTGCCGCTGCTCCAGGGCCCTGTTGGACGAGAAAGAAAGGGCTCCGGTGCTGGTACTTCTGCCGCAGGGCAACTTGGTACAATTGACACATGGGCTTGTACACACACATGATAATCTCCAAGCTCTCGTACTGCTGCGCCCTGTGCCGACAGCTGTTCCCCACCTACCCTCCACCTGTGCAGACAAAAGTGTCAAATGGAGCAGCGTGATATATTCCAGGATGATGGATGCATGGCTAATTGCTTGGCTACCATGTCAGCATCTGACGGTCGGCACTGTCGACTTGCGGCAACACATCTGGAATGCATCAAGCTGATTCAGCTCGGAGCTCAATAGACAACAGACCGCAGAGCTCCTTTGCAGTGCCTGCCCTGAAGCTTATCCACTGGAGTGGCTGGGACCTGGGAGATACTAGCTTTGAGCTCCCGTTCATGCATCGGAGACGGACGCACGCATGCAGTTCGACGCGTCTGTCTTTGCAGGATGTCTGCAGCTGCAATTGACAACGGGTTCTTGACCTACCTAACTTTAAGAAAACAGAAAACATAAAGGGGAGCAGGTGGATCGCATCCACCTCGTACAGACGGCGTACACACTGATCCGTGTAGATAATTCATGGATTTGCATGTGGCGTGCCCCCAATGCCCTCCTCGATCGGCCCTGCCGAGGGCCGGCCGATGAGATGATGGGGGGAGGCCGCCGAGACGCTCCCCGTCGTCGACACGTCGGCAGGCTGCCAGGTTTCGCGTGGAGCGAGGCTCCCTGTGGCAAGGACCAACTTACGCTATCAAATCCGTCCCTTTGTCCCGCCAGGTTTGTTTGGCGGCCAACTTGGCTCCCCCACCGTCGCTCGCTCTGTGCACGCTTCCTCGCCTGCAATGCTCTGTACTTGGTCCGGTACACACGCCCGCCCCTCCTGGAGGATGGTGAGTGCTGTGACATGCCCCCCTGCTTCAGCTCCAGCATTTTCCCCCATATTTATCTCAACTTTTTGGTGGCTCATTTACTGCTTACTCTGCGTTTAACTATTGCATTATTACCATTTCGAGGCCTTACGTGCTTTTACTTCACTTGCACTCTGTGGTATCCTGGCACTAGATCGGCTTATCAGTGACCAGATTTGACTGAATTTTCTAGACACTGATTATGGGCAATGAAAGAGACCAGGCTCAGGTACGGTATTGCTGCAACACGCATTGTAGTTGGGATTTGACGCATGGCTTAGTGTACTTTACTGATATCCAATTTTGAGTGTGATATAGTACTGTAGTACCCTCCTTGCAAAAAAAAAGTACTACCTATTTTGATTTATTGATGCATCAGATCTTGCATGCGTGCAACAGTTTTTTTTAATATCTTTTGGAGAAGAACAATAGACTAGTGGTGGGGAGGGTGTGTAGGCTTCCTGTACACCTGATTACCTGAGTCGTATTGGCACGCCTTTGTATTACTGGCCCCGGTTGCTACCATCAATTGATAACTAAGTACTTCTAAATTTTGAAAGAAGAGTGCAGTAGCTGCCTGAGCTTGCAATACAATTCATACTGGAGTGTATAAATTGCTTTCATATGTGAAAAAATGTCATCTAATTAATACGATTATTTCCTTGCTTTTGTTTAAAAGAAACAACTGAAAAGAGTTATTGATGTGACCCATATGGAGTCTAACTTATGGCAAAAGCCAAACTGCCAGCTTTTGAGCTAATATTTTTGAAACGAATATTTGTTCATAGACATATTCAGAAAAAAAAATGCGATTGTGATCCTAATGGCCGGACGGCATTATAGGTATATATGCTACTAATGTAGCACTGCAAGATCGTGTATATAAAACGACTGAAATGATGTACAAAAGTGGTCTAGAATAGATGCTGCCTTCCTGTTTTCAGCTCCAAATATTGCACCCCAAGCTGTGGATAGGATTAGCAATATGGCCGGTGAGGGCAACAGCAAGGTGTATTTATAAACAGATAGATGTACATATATGCATGTCTTGTCACTGAAAAGTGGGGATAAAAAGCATAGGAAAAAGTAAAACACGATGGCATAACAAAAACAAACAAGCAAGCTGGTGAAAGGATCAAACATAGTACATTGCAAGCACCACTGAGGAGCCATATGACAGAATAGTAGGCCAAGGGAATACAAGAGCCATGGCCGTTGCTTTCGTTCCCTCGCCCCTCTACCACTCGACACGTAATTCTCCAATGGCCATCGCTTGAGCTCTCACACTGTTCCCATCAACACTGCAACCCTCCCAATCATATTGTCACCTTCACAAATCAACTAGAATGTGCAGCAAGTACTGGTAGTAGGTTGTAGCTGCTAGCTCATGCTGTCACAAGCAAGCGGCTAATTTAGCTACCCTTTCTTATTTGAACAAACATGCATTAAGAGAAAAATAAATAAAAATGTCCTGGACAGCTAATTTCATCGATTAATCATCGTAGCTTCCTCTGTCCATGCAAGGTCAGGTAGGTAGGGTCGTTGGTTGGTCTGTCTTCGTACATTCAGCTGTAGTTGGTCAGCGGCTAGCGCCGGCGGGCGGCGGTCTCGCGCTGCGCGTTGAAGTAGACGGCGGCGACGGGGAGGCCGAGGTCGTTCTCCTCGGCGAATCGGCGGGTGCTGAAGCGATCCCTCGACGACGGCGTGCTCACCGCCTGCCGGCGGCTCTGCCGGAACAGGACGAATATGAACCTGTGGATGCCAATGTTTGGCCTTGGGTTCTCGTAGCTCACTAGCTCCTTCCCTGCATGTATGCATGGCAAGCTTCAGAAGAACAAATAGAGAGAGGAGTAAGGAGAAGACAAGCAACTGCTGAGTGATCAATCTGTACACATCGATCCTTTTTAGCCATTTATTTAGCCCTGCATCTCTGTACTCTGTACCCACTTCCTTCAAAACTAGCAAGAACAAAAGCAACATGTACAAGGAAAAGACTTACCAAAAGAAGCATCAGTTGTCCCAGGAATATCAGTAACAATCCTGCCAAGGTGTGGTCCAATAAAGCAAACACCTGATTAGTTACATATATATTATTCTATATGTAAATAATGGCCTAGAAATTGAGATCACGCATGCTACTCCTAACTTGCCTGTGTAAAATATGTGCATATGCCCGAATCTTGTTAATCACTAATCATGGCCTAATCAAGGTACACACTACCAAGCTGCACGGATGTCTTCTTAGTTTTACTAGCTAGGCGATACCATTATTTAATCTAATACTATAATTACTCTATTTTGCCTGGCTAGCTTGTATATATCGGTTACATTACCAGTGAAGGTGCTCCCTCAGGTATGGATCACTAGGTCCTGGCACATCTGGGTCAGTCATAACCTGAAGAAGCACATCAGTTAGCACACACGGACATGTTTTTACCTTCTATTTAAGAGTAGAGAATCATGCATGTATCTTAGGGACTCAGTCTGCGCACCAATGTGAAGAAGGACCTGAGGTCGCCTCCTTGGACCTCAACACGCGGCTTGTTGGCGACCACCGAGGGGAAGAACTCGTGTCCATTGAAGACCTGCTTGTTGGAGTTGTAGGTGACCATCATCTTGACGGCAGGGTTGAAGTGATCCAGCACCTCACCAATCACCTTCCCCACAATCAGAGGCTCCAACACCCTTGACATGTCTAGGACTCTAGACCTTCAATCTGAGCTGAAATTTAGGTGTTGTTTTGCACTTCCTAGATGGCGATGTGCAGATTCTTGTGTGTGCTTGTGTGTTGCTGAGAGAGCGCAGGCCTTGTGTATCTATTTATAGATGTGAAGAGACGAGCCTTATCTATCTGGCTGGCCAGCCATATACGAGCTGAGTCTGACGGATCATATATTACACATTTCAAACATAAGTTCTGAAAAAAGTTCAGGTTGGAGCATCTCTATCATCGTCACGTATGATGGCTATCAGATTAACATGTTAGATTGCTAGCCCCATGGCGGTCATTTTCCTTCAGGTGTAGATTATAGAATAGGGGCACTTGCGGCACAAAAAGTTCCATAATTATTCCATATATTACACATGTATCTTAGAGATATTTATTCTCTGCAGAAGATTTATGGGAATTCAAGCCGAATAATTAACTATATGCCTAGAATCCACATTTGGCAGAAAAAGAAAAGGCTCATTGGGTCCATATTATAGTTTCCCAAGTTGACTCACACGTCGACTGCACAAGTCCCTGAAATATCAAATGAGCACCTTTGAAATATATATAGTTCGCATAATTTCATATGCATTGCCTACTTTGCAAAACTTTAAGTTGATCGATATATATACTAAGGATCTATTTCATCACAGCTTTGTATTTTTGACACAACATCAGAACTATGCGCTTATATGTGTTTGAGTGAATTCGCAGGGTTGATTAAGCACATGCTTAGTAGAGGGCCAAAGAATCTTCACTAAAACATGGGCTAGCTTTTTTTTTCCTTCAGAAAACCTTGAGAAATAATGTGTGGTGGTGAATGTACCAACCATGTCAAAGATGGCAGCTTAATTATGCTAATTCTTTTGGTTGTGTCTTTTACCCCTTCCTTTTCTAAAGAAGCACACAGCATTAATGTGAATTCTCCCCATCGATTATCCCTTTGTTTACATGTATTTTATTTTGCGTTGAAACGCTGTATTTAATTTTACTTTTTGCAGCTGGAGTGAGCTTAGGTATTCTCAAAGCTGCCGGCACCACCTGCAGGTGCATCTTTTTTTCTTGAGGTAAAAAGCGAGGCATGCTGATGAGTACCACCCTGCTGAGCTATGGGCAGCAAAAGAACATGCCCGAAACAGCATTGCACTCGCGCGAGTTTGCCACTCCTGGTGATTATTCCTGCCAGGCAGCACGTACAGGTGCATAAACTAAGCTCGAGTGGGCGAGGCCTCGCTCCACTACACAAAGTGGCCCTGTGGCATAGTGCTCTGATCGCAACACTTCTTTTGATGGAAAAGGAGATCCTCAAATTATGAACTCTTCATTAGGCAAAGGTTAGTGCTCATGTTTCCATAAATAGACGAACCATTTACAAGTTCACGCATGTTTCTTTTTTTTGTTTGCGTATTATAATCTCCATCTCTGCCATTCACATGCATGCTTACTTGCTAGTAGTAATGCAAGATGGTGTTGATGGCGGTGGTTCATTTCACTTGTCTTTTCTCCTTTAGGAAATTAAGTGGTAACATATGGGCCAAACCATCGCTAAACAAACTGAAATGAATGTTTATTCTATAACAAACTTCCAGCAAAATCTGCCCTTAACAAATTGGCATATCTCAAACCATCTTTCTAGAAAAGCGAACACTTAGCAACAGAACACCACCCACAATAATCTAGTATCCTTTTCATGAATCGAACGCCTTTCTATTGCACGCGATTTTCACCACCAAATGAAGTTGTAGATTCTGCAGATGTCATGCCCATACTTTTGGTTGCCACTAAGTGAGTTTCCCTCTCACTGCCTTGAATCCTTGATGGTGCCAACTGCCAAGTTTCACGGTGAGTGGCACACCGGGCACCCAAAGGAAGTCGAAAAGGCTGGTGGTGCAGAGGCAGCAGGCAGGTCATGGCAGTGGACTGCAACTCGTGCTGTAAATGAATTCGTTGAGCCAATGCAAGTAATGGGGCGGAGACCGCACAGTATAGACCAAGCAAAGCACAGATGTAAGGAATATAATCACCGGGACTAATGTCTTTTCTGGTACATATCTTGTAGGTTTTCTAGGTCCTTTTTCGATAAGGAAGCTTTATTAAATTTCAAGGTCATTACATCGATGATACAACGTCTTGAAAATACTCCCGGCCTCTGCTACATGATGCACACAACCAATAAAAGAAAATAAGATGAACCAAATGCACTAATAACCATCAATCCGTAGACTAGACCGCCACACATGCGCCTGGGTAAAAAAGTCCTTGACCACTTGCGTCAATCGTTGAGATGCCGCAGTAACCAAATCCTGTGAAGATGCCTTTTATAGAATGGCCCATGTACGGAGCCAATGTATAATTGAGAAGATAACCTGCAAAGGAGAAGAGTTATGTTCATTGTCAAAAATTATACAATTTCTGCATAACTATAGCGACCAGCAAGTAGCTGTCGCTCCTAGCAGAAATAACGAATTCAGATCCTTTCTAAATCCCGGTAGCCAAGTACCAAACATATGAGACATACTACGAGGTTGAGATAGGCCTGAGGCCGCATGTATGATGGACCACACTACCTGTGTGAAACAACAATAAAAAAACAGATGCTTAATTGTCTCATCTCTGTGACAAAAACAACATTGTTTACTGCCTTGCCAATTTCGTTTTGCTAAGTTATCTTTAGTCAGAATTACTCCCTGTCGTAAGTACCACATAAATATTTTAATCTTCAATGGGGCCTTTAATTTCCACAAATCCTTGTTTAACTTAGGGACATCGGCGTGTATCATTGCCAAATAATGAGATTTCACTGAGAATTTTCCATTTGGATGTAAGTTCCACTTAAACTCATCTCGTTCATGGCACAGAACAATGTTAGCAATGCGTGGAATCAATTCGTTCCATGCTGCTAAGTTTTGTCCTATGAGATCCCTACTCCATGAGAAATTTGGAGGTGATGTGCTAAGAACTTCCGCAACAGTATCTTGTTTGTGTATGACTATATTATACAAACAAGGATATTGCTCTCGCAAGGTTGCATTTCCCAACCATTTATCTTCCCAAAACCTGATTTGTGACCCATCCCTTATTATGAAGGTTCCAAAGCGTAGAAATTCTCGCTTTTCCTTCATGAGACTAGCCCAAAAATGTGATTCTCCATTTCTCGACTAAACCTGTGATAGTGGTTTAGAATGAATATATTTGTTGCGAAGAATCTGCTGCCAAGTTCCATCTGTTGTTAGTAGTTTATAAAGTCATTCACTGAGTAGTGCTGTATTTTTAACGTCAAGGTCATGAATTCCTAAGCCCCCTTGATCCTTGGGTTGACAAAGAATACTCCATTTGGCAAGTCTATACTTTCGTTTCTGGTCATCACTCTGCCAGAAAAATCTTGAGAGGAAGTAATCTAATTTCTGAAGTACCCCCTTTGGGATGGAAAACAAAGACATCATGTACATGGGTAGACTACTTAGCACTGAATTAATCAATGTTAATCACCCACCTGTGGATAGGTGTTTACCTTTCCAACTACTGAGCCTTTTCTCATACCGCTCATCTACTCATTTCCAATCTGCATTCGAAAGTTTCCTATAATGAACAGGAATACCTAAATACTTTAGAGGAAAGTCTCCTGAATTGCAGCCAAACAGTTCTGTGTATTGATCAATTGCATCAAGTGCCTCCCCAAAGCAGAAAATTTCACTCTTATGGAAATTAATTTTAAGCCCTGATAGTCGCTCGAAAGCATAAAGCAATAACTTCATGTTACAAGCTTTCTCCAGATCATGATCCATGAAAAGTATTGTGTCATCAGCATACTGTAGATAGATAAACCATCATCAACTAGATGCGGTATCACTCCACTGATTTGACCATCCTAGTTGGCTCTTTTTTATCAAGATTGCTAGCATGTCGGCCACAATGTTAAATAGTAGAGGTGATAATGGGTCACCTTGTCGAAGACCCTTCTTTGTTATAAAATAGGACCCAACATCATCATTAACATTGATAGCCACACTTCCACCCGAAATGAAGGACTGAACCCAAGTGATCCACTTAGGTGAAAAGCCCTTCATTCGTAGTGCTTGTATTAGAAAAGGCCATCTTACTTTGTCATAAGCTTTCTCAAAGTATGCAAACCAAACTATGACAAGCTCTGAATCATTATGGTATTTAAATGATCCAAATGACGGTATTGTTTTATCCAAATGATGGTATTCAAATGACAACCATTGTATCTGAGATTATTCTATGATATCCAAGCATCCAAGTGACATTGTTTTTGTACTCAAATAGTGGTATTCAACTCAGAAAAATTAGTAACATTGAATGATTCGATGGTTCGTTAGAGCGATGACCATATGAGCAAGCGTCGAAGAAATCGGTACAACTGATCAGAAATCAAATTGAGTTCCAGGAAGCACTAGATGATCTTTTAACATGTTTTTTACAAGCATTGGAGAAATTCGCAGAGCAAAGACCTATAGCACAGATGATTTGGTGCCTTATTGTGACCTTTAGGATGAAGCATATTTACTTTGAGAAGTTCCAAAGAGATTTTGATCAGAAACCCTTAGCACGGGATGTTCAAATGAAGTATCGAACAAAGTCTTGGATGAAATTGGGCAGGGGTCCATTGGCTATGTGCGTCAGTAGGGGGCATCGGATGAACTGATGACTACCAAAGTCACCATCGACACTTTGAGGTTGTTGGGCTATTTACCCCCTTTACTCACCCATTTCAGAGTTGCTGGAGTGTACAAGAGTGCATCCGAGGCCAAGACTCATCAAGAACACATCCATATGCTAACATAAGTGCAAAAGTGATTGATCCCATGCTTAGCACATGGTTAGAGAGTGATTAGTGCTAGGATAGACATGGAGAGAGTGAGTGAAAGGTGATGCTACCTTCTGATCGATTCATGAAGTTAACTAACATTTTAAGCTTGCTGTGTTGTCAAGCCTTCAACCTCCATCTTGGTGTGGAGCAGCGACAATGACCGGTGCGGGGACATGGAGACCCATTCCTTCATGAAGAAGCTATGTAGTGGAGAGGTTACCGGAAAGGAGGAAGTGATGAGCTTCTTACCGTTTTGGAGATTTTGTTATTCGGCTTGGAGAGAGTCTTTGTGGTGAGTTCAAGATCTTGATCGGGAAAGACTTGGTTACCAGGAGCATATCATTGGTGGAGCTTTAACATGGATTAGGGGTGACATTTGCCTACTAATACATACCAGGGGATAAAATTGTTGTGACGAGTTTTTATTTTTCTTAATTACCGTCTCTTTTATCTTTTCGCAATTAGTACTTGAGTACCCTAACTTAGGGTGTGTTTGGCATGGCTCCAGAGCCGAACTCCATGCTAGAGTCGGGTAGAGCTAGCTAAACACCCCGACCCTAGAACTCCATGGAGCAATCTAAACTCTAGAGCTCTAATGCAAATGGAACTGGAGTTCTGGAGCACCTTCTTTGCTACTCCAAAACCATACAATTTGAAACTAGACATGGATTTGCATTGGTAGGAAATTGCCCACCACTGCCACCAATAAGTGAAAAATAACGATTTGTTCTATTCTATCTCCTCTCCTCCCTCGGTCCCTCCCTTCGGCACCCCCTACAGATCTGTGGAGCTCGGGTTGACGATACCCATCCCTGCCTCCCGCCGTCCGCCGCTCACCAAGCCGTCTCCGTCGGCCTTCCTCCCCTCCACCGGTGCCGCCGTTCCTCCTCTCCGCCCACCTCTCCCTCCGCCGTGTAGGAAGCACGAGGACGCCCCCTGCCGATGCCCATCCCCACCTCCCGCCACGTTGCGATCCGCCTACCAGCCCCATCCCTGTCGTCCACCGCCCGCCAAGCCGTCTCCGTCGGCCTTCCTCCCCTCCACCGGCGCCGTCGTTCTTCTTTCTCTGCCCGTCCCCTCCCTTCGCCGTGCACGGAGCGGTGCGACTGTGCGATTCGACCGACGGCCGTCCACAAGCTCGGCGTCGGCCACGTCATGCACCTCACCGTCAAACGCTCCATCTCTGCTAGCTGCCGATGGCTCCTCCTCCACCTATTGTGCTCTGTTGCATGAGAGAGAAAAGGGAGAGATGAAGTCAACATGTGAGGCTGACAAGTGAGACCCATGTCATTGGGTTGTCTTGCATTTTATTTCTGGAGCTGGTAGCCAAACATACGTTTGGATAGCTCCAACTCCACTCAGAGCTGACTGCACATGGAGTTTCGGAGTGGAGCAGCTCCATCCGGAGTTGGAGCCATCCCAAACAGGCCCTTACTAGAGTAGTATTGTGATATGATTAGCTTTAGGTTTCAAAACTCCTTTTTGGTGGGAAGGTTCACTAGATCAACTGTAATTGCACATCTAGATAACACAATCTAGTTTATGTTTTACCCAAAGTAGTGAACTTTATATGTTAAGCTTTTTAAGTTTGCCTAATTTAACCTGCACTCTTAGCGAGAGCACCTGTTGCTGATCGTAAGAGGCAAACAAGTGTAGAGGGTGGCTGGTTCGCACCATGGCACAAGCCAACACTAGTAGGGAGATGGGCTTTAGTCCCAGTTGGTAAGGGTCCAACCGCGACTAATGAGAAGAGGCAAAAGCCCCCCCTTTAGTCCCGGGTGAACGAACCGAGACTAAAGGGGTCTTTAGTCCCGAGTGATATTACCACCTGAGACTAAAAAGGATCCAAAAAAACAAAAAAAAGCCCACGAGTTGGTGTTCCTGCCCTAGCTCCAGCTCCATGACAACTAGCTTCAACTTCGCTACACTCAACCAGCTCCAACTCCACAAAAACAAGTTTAATTTCACCACAAACATCAATTTGCACAAGTCTTTATAAAACCACCAGATACATCAACCAATTTTTTACAAGATGCGAATCACAATACATGTTCGATTCAATTCACATCACACAAAGGATTCCCAACAAAAATCAGTAACAAAAACAATCGCTAACAGTTTGCCTTGCCTTAGTCACCGGCGAGCCCGCTCCTCTGCCCAACGCGCTGCACCTCTGCCTGGCTGCGGCGCCCACGCCAGAGCACCTAGCCATCGCACCCGCGAAGGAGCCGGAGCGCCGCCCGCCCGCACCTATGCCCGGCCGCGCCCGTGCCGGAGTGCCGGGCTGCCTCTCCGCCGAGCCGTGGGCGCCACCGCATTGCTCGCCTTGCCTCGGGGTCGCAAGCGCCGCCCCGCGGGCTCCGCCACACCTCGGGGCTGCGGGCTCCGGCGCTCCGCCGCACCTCGAGGCCGCGAGCGCCGCCCCGCGGGCTCCGCCACGCCTCGGGCTGCAGGCGCCTCTACGTCTCAGGGCCGCATGCCGCCACGACGCATCTGCGACCTGGAATGAGAAGAGAGGAGATAAGGTTAGAGAAGAAAGAATGAGAGGAGAGGAAGAATTGACAGGAGGAACAGAGATGAGGGATGGGGCGCCAGTGGTGGGTGGGTGGGGAAGCCATTTAGTCACGGGTGGTGTTCTCACCCGAGCAAAAGGGTCCCCCTTTAGTCTCGGGTGGGAACACCACCCGGGACTAAAGAAGGACACCAATAATTAAGGCTGGTAGCTGTTGGAAGCGTGGCCTTTAGTCTCGGTTGGTAATATCAACTGGGACTAAAGGGTAGGGTGCGTACAAAGCTATTTCGGGCCACGTTGACGAAAGACCTTTAGTCCCGGCTCCAAAGTTGAACCGGGACTAAAGGGGTGTACGAAAGCCTCCGACTCTACCGGTGCAAGCTCCAAGCCTAATGGTACAAGAACTTACTTGTTTGGTGATCCATTTATGTGGTAAGGGCTTATTCTGGCGTTGATGAGTCAGCTTACATTTTTGGACTGGCAAGCAAGGACAGGATCCATCATCAGATCTAATTGTTTCAAACTAAGCCCGTGAGGGTAAGACCGCTTAATGATTTTCATTAAGAGATGAGAACCTAATCTTGGTTTAGAAAATCTCCGAACCGCTTCACCGGTGAGGAGATTTTTTTTAATCAGTCCTACAAACTCGCTCCGGCTCGGAATTGAACCTGAGTCTCCTGGTTGTGACCATATCTCAGCCCCTCTAATCAACAGCTAGAGTACCTTTGGTAGATCTAAGTGTTTCTTGTTGGAGTTAGTAGATCCAATTGGCAGTGCTTTACAGACACCAATGCAGGATGTTGAAATCCACGCGCCCAGCAGAGCGTCAAACTGGAAGATGCTAAATGCAAGCCGCTTTATCATTTCTGGCACATGCGCTCAGGGGAATGTTCTGTGTTCTCAAATGGAAAAGAGCAAAAGCTAATTTGCAGGGCAAGAAACGAAGTCATTCCTTAAAGCAAAAGGTTAAATTCTTAAACTTGTCGTCACCAAGTTATCTTAATGGTCTAGAAAAATTTATCAATGACGTGTATATCATATGTCTGGTTTGCAGAATGTGCTCTATTCAGAGTTTGGGGGGAAAGAGATAAGATGGTGCAAAGGTCCTTATTTTCATTATTCTTCTAATTACTTTAGGGCGCCATCGGTTGCGGTTTAAAGAGCGGTCCATGACCGTGAGAAGATTCAGGCTCAGGGTGGACAGTATGGAAGTATACGTAGCATGTTTGATTGTTTTGCATATGGCTTGAGTCTAGATGGAGAGGGTTGTTGATTGGTTAGATGTGTGTTGGACTACTTTGTGTGGCTGCAAGTGGAGCTTATGGTCTTACGTGTATCAGTTGAGCCTGACTCGTGAGGGAAGACCAAGTTTGGGTAGTATGTAATTCCGGACGAGGAGGGAATTTGAACAAGACCATACAATAAAAGCATGAGGGTCTAGCAATCTATCAAGACCAACATGCACACATGGAGTAGGATCAGGACCCACTACGTGAAAAACTGGCTTTGGTAACGGATGTAGATCACCTTTGGTAACGAGCAATGGCGCCCGTTACAGATCAAGTGTTACAAATAAGCCAAGAAAGGTATATTCGTAATGAGCATTAAACAACGACCATTACCACAACTAGCCACCGATCACGTGAAATGGCTGTTTCTCTGGGCTCATAGGGAACTCTCGTAACGGGCACCAAAGCAAAGCCCATTACAGAAGCTCAATATCAGAGACACCTGATGTGCACCTGCGTCTCCACTATCTTGACAAACAGAGGCGCGTCTATTTCACGCGCGTCTCAGTACATATAGGATTCGTAACAGGCATCAAACAACGACCGTTACCACAACTAGTCACCGGTCACGTGAAATGGCTGTTTCTCTGGGCCCACATGGAACTTTGGTAACGCGCATGAAACATAGCCCGTTACTGTGAAATTAACATCAGAGACACATTCTGTGAACCGGCGTCTCCACTGTCTTGACGAAATGAGACACATTTGTTTCTACGCGCGTCTGCTTTCTCTCTATTAAAGGAGACGCTTGCCTTCAACCTGCATCTCCTATATCTCGATGAACGGCCAGGTGCTGGGGCCCACCGGTCAGGACTGGTAACAGGATTTTACATTGCCCGTTACATTGTGGGCATTGTTGTAACAAGCTTTCTGAATGAAGCTCGTTACTCACTGATCAATGTATGTAACGAGCTTTAATTAACGTCCGTTACAGATACGGCGACCACCCCTACAGAAACCTGCCCGGTTGCCGGCGACATCCTGGAACCAGCCAGGATTTGGCAGCCACCAGGGGCTGCATCCTGGAACCAGCCAGGATATGGTAGCCACCACAGTAAGGAGACATCACAAACACATTCTTACATCACAGATATAGGCAAAGCAAGATCACATTTATAGACAAGCTAGGATCACATCAAGTTTCAAGTTACTCTCATCAGGGCTTGTTTGGATGGAGTCATAAGAAAACTGCTTGAACCAGGCAGTATCTGACCCCAACCAAGCAAACCAAGCAGGTTTCTCAGGCAACAACACTTGACTAAAGAAGACTGAATGAGTTTCAAGTTTCTGGTCACAATAAACTCACGGTGCACCACTGTAGAACTTGCCCTTTCGGTCGATGGTCTCCTTAAGAATGTACTCGCACAACATCTCCCGGACACGCTTTACATCTTCTGTGGAAACATCTGCAGGAGGTTTGAAATCCTGCAAAATACAATCATTTATGAGAATACAAGTAGAAATCATTTTCTAAAATCAAATGGATAATATGAGAAGAGACAAGGTTGAGCATTATTATCTACTTACAACAGGCTTCTTGATGTCAGGTATGTCATCGAGTAGTCTTAACATATGGAATGCCACATGGAATCCACACAAAGAGGACCCCCGTGGCTACTGAGCACACTACATCGAGGTACCAAAATGACAAGTTAATGCAGTACCAAATAGGTAAGAAGGGACCATAAAAAGATCTCGGTCTTACAGCGAGATTTGTTTTGTGATTGAGTGTGGCTTTTGGCGTTTTTCTTTCCTTTCGTCGCTCTGTCCTGTGCATCAACAAAGACCTTGCATGATCAACAATACCAATTAGAAACACTAAGAGATTGATTTTTTGTGAACAAAAAATACTGTACCAAAGGCCCTACATGGTCAGCAATACCAATTAGAAACACTAAGAGATTGAATTTTTGTGAACAAAACATACAAGAAATTGACTAGTTCAAAACATTTTGGAGGTCTGGGAATTTTAGCGGGGGATGTTGTTTAGAAGAATCTAGATACCAAACCTCTTCGAACTTCATACAGATGATCACTGTTACCCAATGGCTAGTGCAGTAGGCATTCACCATGTAGTAGTTGTTCATCATTGCATTTGAGATTGATTTGCCAGCTTGCTGAGTGTGCTGAGAAATATTTGTTGAAGTAAACAAATCTGGATCTAAAAACCCAACACTGATCTGCTTCTCCGCTGCCTTGTCCATCATTTTCCTAAAAAAATCAAATTGTTAGCATGCATGAACTTTGTGGTCAAAATTAAAGAAATATCTTTTTAGGTTTTAAAGGACTTACAATGTCCACAACCTCATGAAGGTAACATCCAGAGAAGCCAGGGTTATAAGGTTATACACACTACTGAATTCAATGTTTAACATTAAAGCACCACAACCACCTTTAAATAAGCCTTGATCCACCTTTGCTGGAAAGGCAGGTTTATCATTACTGTGTTCCATGACATAAGCATGCAACTTGGCACAATTTGGTCCAGCAGCCTTTACATTTGCTTCTGACAACATAGGTGCACTAGGCTTGTATTTTGGTCGGTCCTATTCTGTCCCATTAACACAATTAAGAATCTCATCTTTAGACAGAGGTTTCCTGGCCTGGTTCCCCTTCTGCAGTGGAGATTGCATGGGCTCCTCCTGTTGAAGAGGCTGCTGTACTTGTTGCATCTGCTGCTTAGGGGGAGATTGCCTGCGCTCCTCCTCCTCCTACTGGAGAGGTTGCTGTTTTGTCTGTTGCTTATCCTCATGTTGCAGCTGTTGCTTAGGCGTAGTTTGCATGGGCTCCTCCTGCTGTTGTCGACGCTCCTGCTGTTGGAGAGGCTGCTGTTTCGTCTATTGATTATCGTCAAGTTGCAGTAGCTGCTTAGGCGGAGTTTGCCTGGGTTCCTCCTCCGTTGTTGTCGATGCTGCTGCTTCTGCTGTTGAGCCTTCTCTTGCTGATACTGAGCTGCAGCACCTTCATTTGATGTTGTACCCATGCTACCTGTTGAGGCTTCAGGGTTGGGATGTCTCGTCATGGGTGGTATAATGATCCTGTCCTTTGGCCATTCTATCCTTTAAACGAGTGCCTCAGCTAGGGTTTCTACATCACCCCCATCAATTGGTACAGGCAGAGGGTATTGACTCGTATTGGCCCACACATAAGTAGGTTGCTGTCACACCCTAAAATTTCCAATTTCAGGATGTGAATAGAAAGAATAATTAAATAACAATTTTCTCACAATTTTAAAAATTTTCCAACATTTATTTTCTTTACAGGGAATATAGTATAGAGAAAACCTTTGTTTGTTTTTCGGAAATTAAATAAATGGTTTTGTGCGTTGCATTCATGCCGATGCATCTTGGTGCTTCTTGAGTGCAAAAGGTTTCAAAAATGCGTTTAGGAGCTGTCCTAACTCTCCTGAGAATTTTCCGGATTTTTCTGGAATTTATTCTCATTTTTCCTTAAGCTATTTCTATTTATTAGAAGGCTCTAAAATATTTTTTCATGAGCTCCAAATACTTTGTTTGGATTGTTCATGCTCCAATCTAGCTCTGGGAATTCTCCTGGAATTTTTGGGATTTCCAGAATATTTTTCGCAGCTTTAATGAATTATCTAGCTATTTCTAGATTATTCTTTACACAAAAATATTTTCTGAAAATAAAAAGAAAACTCTTTTCTTTCTCCCCTCTCCCTTTAGGCCCAGCCAAGCTTTCAGCCCATCTCTTGAAGTCCTCCTTTGCACCTTCAACTCTTCGCGCGTTTGTTCCTTCATCTCCAGCTCTGGCAGACTCAGCCCATCTTCTCTATTCCGCGGCCCAGCTACCAAAGTCTGCTAAACCCCCTGAGCTTTTCCTCAGCCCATCAAAGCTTTCCAGCCGGCCCACATCTTGGCCCGATCCAGCCCGTCCGACCCGCACCCACCGGCCCAGCCGTCGGCCCGTGCGAAGCCCATCTGGACCTAACCGTAGTCTGCGCCGCCGCCGCCCCGACTCCGCCGGAGTCCGCGCCTGCGCGCTTTGGCTTCCGTGCCGAGCACGACAAGCCGCACACCTATATAGCTGCACCGCCTCGAGCCTCCCATGTGCGCCCCAACCCTAGCCTACATGCCACTTTCCTTGGCTGCGCGTCGCACCGCCCATGCGCCGCCGCCGGCCGGTGCACCGCCGACGACGATTCGTCGCGGTCGCCGCCTCCCGGTGCTAGCCGACGCCACCGGCGGCTCCGCGACGTCCCCGCCGCACCTCCTCAGCCTCTTCCCGCGGCCGGGGAAGCACCGGAGCACCACCTTCGCCTTGGGACCGAGCCCGCCGGCCAAGCCCACCGCCGGCAGCCACCTCCCGTCCGCTCTCGTCCACGGTGAGCTCTACCCCGAAATCCCCTCGATCCCCTCTTCCTCCTGCGCAGCTCGCTAGGAACCCTAGGTCGCAGGAGCACCAGCGCCGCCGGCCACCAGGACCGCCGGAAGGGCTCCTGTTCCCTGACCGGTTTGGATAGAGGAAGAAGAAAGGAGTTTTTGCAAAAAGCCCCCTACAAGATCCTGAAATAATTAGATCCAATTATGTGTCTTGCAGATCTTGCAAGTGACCCCCTAGATCTATTAGATCTTCACAACCAGCTCCACCCAAGCACTACAAGGTTTTCCCCCTATTGCAACAAATCCCTTAGGCAACACCACTATTTCGGTTGCAATAGGGGGGTACTATTGCACCGAAACGGAGATTTGGTTGCAATTTGTGTGTCTATTGCAACACAAAATTTGAGTTGCATTATTTATTTGTTCGGTTGCAACATGTTGACGCTAATGCACCCTTTTTAGGATTTCCGTTGCATTTGGTTGGAAATAATGCCACCCCAATTTTGTGTTGCATTAGCATTCCTTGCGTTGCAACAGAAAGTTGCTATAGCCACCATACTAGGGATGGTTGCGTTTGAACAAGTATGTCACAACGTAGAATTTTGGTTGCAAATATATCTTTGCGATGTTGCAACAAGTTGGCGCTAATGCACCCATTATTCAAAATTGTGTTGCATTTGGTAGGAAATATTGTTACCCTATTTCTGCGTTGCACTAGAAATTCGGGTGTTGCAATATAAACTTGCTATGGCTACCATACTAGGGTTGGTTGCGTTTGAACGGCCTTATGCAACGTCTTATTTGGGTTGCAAATATCTCTTTGCGTTGTTGCAATACAAGGAAGGCCACCGCTTCGTTTCTAGCCTCAAGGAGGAATATTGTGTACGTATTGCCACAAAATTTGTTTTGATGAAAAAAATCTGCTATGGGGTTGTAGCAAAATTTAAAATGCGATTTAATAAATAAACTATATTATGAAAAATCTGAATTTTAACAATATGGTATAGACTATATGTACCATGAAAAAAAGAGAGGATTTGTTTAGATGAAAAAATTGTGTGCTATGGGGATGTGGGCTAAGCCAGACCACAATAGGCTCAACCGGCGAGCGTAAAGCCCAGCGAGCAGGAGCCCGAGTGGACCGGCCAGCCCATTAAGCCCCATAGCGCAAGTAGCAAGCATTAGTTGATGATGGTAATACGGAGTTCGAAAACGCAGGCACGCCTCTCCTTTTAAGCCGGGATACCCCCTTCTCGCCTTACGGGGTGGCACTAAAGGTACTGGAGACTAGGATGTGAAAATGTCAAATGGGCCAATGAGAGTAATAAAAACAAGGATATGCCGGCCCAAATCGTCTATAACTTTCAGCTCCCCCACCCCTAATACACTTTTGCTCCCAACCATCCCCCTCGTCGGCTCTGACCGTCGCGTCCACATCGAGATGCCCCGCATCGCGGTTTCCCCCCGCGCAAGCGGCGACGCCGGCCGGAGTGGCCGCATCGAGCCTTCCCGGACCGGTGGCGGGCGCGCGCGACGAAGGGGCCGCGGCGCGGTAACACGGCCCCGAGCGCCCGCCACGGCGGCGGGGCCGCATCGAGGGGATCCCCGGAGAGCGGCGGCGCACGGACGGCGGGGCCGCACCGAGGGTTTTCGGGCGAGCGGCGGCGGCGTACGGAGGTGCCACTACTCCACCACGCGAGCGCGATGCACGCGGGCGGTTCAAGTGTTCCACACCACCTACCTCGTCGTCCTCCGCATGGTCGGCGGCACCCCAACTCGTCGTCCTCGGTACGGACGACACCGCCACCTCCTCGTCGTCGTCGACGGCCGACATCGCCAAGTCGATCCATCGGGTAAGGGTAAGCGAGGCCCTAGTCGGATGCAAGCGTTCCAGAAGACAAGTGAGGTACACTGCCCTACCCTCTTTGATTTTCCAGGAATCGTGTGACTCCTTTTGCAATTAGAAAAATGTTAGTAGTTCATAGTAATCAAAATTTCATACTAGATAATGATAATTGTGTTTTTGTGTGGATCCATCTCACCCCATACTAGATAATGATAATGATAATTGGGTTGATTTCTTGCCATATTTTGCTGTGAATCTGACCTGTGTACATTTGATCACAATCCTGAAAACAAAGCCAGCCAAATGAACGCGGATGATGAGCAGGACAATAGCAAGAAACCGTCTCCATCGAAAGCTTCGGGATCATCGAAAAGAAAGGTGCATTTTTTTTGACTATTTTGCCGCATTGGCCACAACTGTTGTAACACATTTCATGTTAGTAACTTGTGTTTGTTGTCTGCCATAGCAAATGCCCTTGCGCCAAATGGTTCAACAGCTGAAGGAGCGCTATGATGATTTGCGGGAGCAGATTGAGAACCTAAGCGTCGACATTGCTGGAACGCAGGAAGACATGAGATGACCCTGAAGGAATTCATGGAGACTATTGCCGACAAGTTAGAAGTGATGGTGAAGAAGATCCGCAAGCTTCAGGATAAAGTCAATCGCAAGTAGTAGTAATCTAGCTTAGTACGTAACATAACCAGGTCCTAGGTGAATGTTATGCAGATGCTGGTGAATGGTCTAAGAATGGATGTGTATGTGGGAACATCTAAGTAATAACTTTGAACCTTTATATATGCATCTTCGTATGTCTATGTGTTTGGATCTGGATGAGCCCTTGCAAATTTTTTGAACTTATGAGTGACACAAATTGAAATCTGTTGGGTCCTGTCATGCATATTTGGACTAACCATCTGTCTGTTTTCAGAATTGCGACATGCTATTGTTTATGCTATTCATGTGTATATTAACAAAGCATTGTGATCAACAATTTGGAGACTCTTCACTAGAACTCCCGAATTTTGTGTATTATTGTTAGCCTCTATAGAAGCCGATCAGAAAAGAAAAATAATGAATTACGCATATGTTGAAAACCCTGAGAAAGGTCATACTACGTACAACCTCGTAAATATTGAAACCAGGTATTCCTTAGTTGTACTAAAATTTTGTCTATCGTGTATGTATTGCCACGATCAGATAGGGGCTCTTCCGATCTGGACCATTCCAAAATTCCGTCTTCGACAACCTGGTTATTGTTGCGGAGATCTCCACGAGGGCCTCTAGGGGATCGATCTCCACGGCGATCTCCACGTCATTCTTGTTGCGGAGATCTGAGCGGCGCTACGGCCACGGCCGGTACGTACCGATGTCTTGATCTCGTATATATATCCAATCGTTCGCTGCATATATATGCATATTGGTATATATATCGTGATCAAGGTCGATTGAAACATGAACAATGCAGATTAACTAATGGCATCGACGAAGATCGAAGTTGGATGCGCTTGCCTCGACACTCAGCGGATTGGCAGAACAATTTTCGAATTTTTTTTGCAAAAATTTACGGCCTCATCAGCGCGAGGTGGATCTATTGCGTGTCCATGTAATTTGTGTCAATGCATGATCAGACATTCCACCGCGGGTCCCATTCAAATTCATTTACTCAATAGAGGGATTGCTGATTGTTTCATCGATGCTGGTAACATTCAAGACCAAACTAATACTTCTTCTCAGGGTCCTGTGAATCAAGATGTTACTGCTGATCTCAATAATCATGATGCAATACCTACAGCTGATGATACAACACATTTATTTTTAGAAGACGATGAAGAAGATGGTTTGGATGATAACCCTGTTGCCACCAATACTCTGATTAGAAACATTATCAGTGGCACTATACATAATGGACAAACCAGAGATAAGGAAGAGGCGTATAAGCGAGCAGAGATCTTTTTGAAACTATTAGAGCAGGCAAAGAAGGAATTGTATCCAGGATGCAAAAATGCAACGAAGGTCTCTTTTATTGTGGAGCTTTTTCAGATAAAGTGCATGTATGGCTTAAGTAACGCGTCATTGGAGGCCATACTTAAGCTCTTTGGAAAGGTTCTCCCTGACCGGCATTGTATTCCTGACTCCTTGGATAAAGTGCAAAGGGTGATTTGAGACCTGGGCTTGGACTATGTCAAGATACACGCATGCGAAAATGATTGTGTGTTATTTTTTGATAAATACGCAAATCTGGAAACATGTCCCATTTGTAAGGAGTCAAGGTGGAAAGTTGTAGATAAAATCTCGATAATAATTGCGGTGCAGTGGGTGCTACTTCGTTAAGAAGCGGTTACCGCTTAAGATCCTACGCTACTTTCCTCTTATTCCTCGGCTTCAAAGAATGTATATGTCAAAGCAAATGTCAAAGGATATGCGGTGGCACAAGAATGAATTGGTGAATGATGGGAAAATGCGTCACCCTCGCGGACTCAAAGGCATGGAAGCACGTGGATTCGCAGTTTAAATGGTTTTCGAAGGAGGAGGTCGTAACGTTAGGCCGGGTCTTGCTTCGATGGGTTCAATCCCTTTGGCATGTAAAGTCTTACGTATTCCATTTGGCTCCGTCATCCCGGTTCCTTACAATTTGCCTCCATGGATGTGTCGGAAACAATGTAACTGGATTTTGTCAATGTTGATTCCTGGTCCAAAATCTCCTGGAATGGATATTGATGTATATTTGAGGCCCCCGATGCATCGGAGCTCAAGGAGCTTTGGAATAATGGTGTTAAAACAAGAGATGGAGGGACTAAGAAGAATTTTAGATTGTGTGCTATACTTCTTTGGACAATTAATGACTTCCCGGCCTATGCTATGTTGTCTGGTTGGAGCACTAAAGGAAAGTTTGCATGTCCATACTGCCACAAACATACTGAGTATTTGTGGTTGAAACATGGGCGGAAGCACCGCTACATGGCACATCGACGTTTTTTGGCCCCCGACCATCCATGGCGCAACAATGCGGTCAGCTTCAACAACAAGGTCGAAACCGGGAGGCACCGGAACCACTATCCGGTGCATAGGTACTTGAGCGTATTCTACTTTTGAACAAGTAGAATTTGGAAAGACATTGTTATCAAAAAAAGGAAGCGTGACGAAGACAACGGATGGCACAACCGGAGGAAGAAGAGTATTTTTTTTGAGCTCCCTTACCGGTCTTCTTTGCTCATCGGGCATAATTTGGACGTGATGCACATTGAGAAAAATATATGCGAGAGCATACTAGGCACTCGCTTAAGTTGGATGGCAAATGTAAGGACGGGGAGAATGCTCGGCTTGACATGGAGCATCTACGGATACGACCGGATCAAGCACCCCGTGATTAAAGATGATAAGTATACCTTGCCATCGGCCTTGTACGAGTTAGATAAGGATGCCAGGGAAAGTTTGTGTGAATTTCTATATGGAGTGAAGATGCCTGATGGGGTTTCCTCGAATATAAGAAGATGTGTTGATGTAAAGTCACGTAAGGTGTCAGGCTTGAAAACGCATGACTACCATCTAATTCTACAGAAACTTTTACCCTTAGTGGTGCGTAGGATTTTGCCGTGAAAGCGTTGTCATTGGATTGATTCAGCTTAGTAATTTCTTCGATGCACTATGTTCAAAGGAGTTGGTGGAATCGAATTGGACAAAGCTTAGGCCGTTCAATTAGGGAGGTCGTTTGTCTACTTGAGATGATATTCCCACCTGCATTTTTGATATCATGATCCATTTGCCTGTTCATCTAGCTGAAGAAGCTAAACTTGGGGGGCCAGTGTGTTACAGATGGATGTACCTAGTGGAACGGTACCTACGCACTGTGAAAGGATATGTGAGGAACAAGGCTCACCCTGAAGGTTCAATTGCTGAGGGATACATACTCGAGGAGTGCCTTACATTCTGCTCAAGATTCTTGGACGTGGACACCAAAGACAATCGTGTTGATCGACATGAAACGGTTCTCGTTAATGAGCCACCATCCGGTTTGAGCATTTTTTCGAAATGGATTACAAGAGGAGAGGACGGACGGTTGAAGAAATACCACCAAATGAGTTTCGGAAGATGAGGCACTACATAATTTGCAATTGTGATGAAGCTAGACCATATGTCGAGTAAGATGCACTACCGAACATCATTATTGCTTTTAATTTTAAATATCAAACTAACGGTAATATTCTTTTGTGTGCAGCGAGCATTTGGAAGAACCGAGGGCACATGGATCCGTAAATCTTGATAAGCGACATGAGGCTCAACTTGTAAGATGGTTTGAAAGCAAGATCACGGGTTTACATGCTAGAGGGGAAGTAAGTTCGCATTTGTTTGCACTTGCTCAAGGACCGGATCCCCGACCTCGTACATTGAATAGATGTCATATCAACAATTGGTCGTTTCGTACCGTTAACATCGAGAGAACCCTTGTGACACAAAACAGCTGGTGTGCTTGTCAAGGGTGAGGCGAAGGCACAAATTGGTATGGGGTGATTAAAAGAATGATCTCACCGGAATTCCCTTGACAAAAAGAAGTTATTCTATTCCGGTGGATCGGTTTGATGTGCCTCTTGTCACAAGTACCAACGGAGGCAAAGGATACGGTAAGAAAGATAAATATGGAGTCATTGACATCGATACTACTTGACACAAGTTTAGCAATGAACCCTATATTCGGCAACATAGGCGAAATTGGTGTTTTATGTGAATCTGGTGAACAAACCTGGCTGGAGCAATGTTATTTCAATGAAACCAAGGAACTTGTTTGCCATGCCTGAATTAGATCTTGAGGACTCGCTGTGGGTATCGAAGGTATTAATTTGCTCGGTGAACACTAGGTTTTGACAAATTGGTCTAGATCGGACAAGGAAGGCACAACCGGCGATGTCTCAGTTATTAATCAGGTTCGAGCCGAGGCGGTTGACGAACCAAACGATGAAGTATTTGATGTTGATGATGAACATGATGCAGATGACACGTACATTGATGATGGAATTGTTGCACCAATAGTTCAAGATGCCCAAGATGATGAGTTTTTCAATTGATACTTACTCGACCGTAGTCATGACTTCTATGTTGCCATTATTTACTACTTCGGAAGACTTTTGCATAAATCTTAATATTTAAAATATGAATCTAAAAATTGGTATGACAAACAAAAATAGGGGGCCGTAGGGCGGGCCATGTCACCAACGTGCTCTACCGGCGAGCGTGAAGCCCAGCGAGCGGGAGCCCGATGGGCCGGCCAGCCCAACAAGCCCGGAGGTTAGTAGAGAGGAAGCAAGTGTTCACAGGAGTTCGGGATGGCAAGCACGCCTCGCCTTTTAAGTTGTGGTGCGCCCGCTTGAGGTAGCGGTGTGGCACTAAAGATTATGTTGATGTGCTTCCGTGCGGCGCTCGCACACACCGGAAGTAATAAGGACAAATGGGTCGGCCCAATCTCGGACCGCAATCCTTTTCTAACAAAAGGGCACATTGATAATTTGCATATGTGTTGTTGCTTTTAATATGTTGATATAGAAAATAAAAAATTGACTAACAAATGATACAAATTAATCTTTAGTAAATCAACAAATAATTAGAGTAATATGGAAATTATCTGTCAAAATTGCCCAAATAAACAAGGCCTCTTAGTTTCAATCCATCACTGAATTACTACTAATATGTACACATATACATGTTCCGAAAACCAAGAAATTCTACTTGCTACTTTTGGTTAGTACATTATTTACATGATTCTACAAATTAGCATCTGGTAGAAATCGGTAACCATGCTTGATCTCAAGCTGATTAGCATCTCAAAAGACAGAAATGCATCCTTGGCGGCGTATTTCACCTGCCATTCGTGCAACACCCTCAAACCCCAAAGCCTCGTGGTTCACATTTTTGTCCTTGTACGGAGGTAGCTCCGCTACTCGATTTCCAATCTTCTCCGGTGACGACTCCGTAACCATTTCGGTATAGATGGCTATACTTCTCATCAACGTCGAAACAATCGGTTGAAGGTCTTTCCAATTAGAAATCTTGACGCCGCGGTCCTCCCGTAGGCGTTCAACATCGTTGGTGATATGCGCTCCGACAAAGATGTGGCCTTCCTCGCCGAGAAACTTGCTCGGACATCAGGAAGCTTGTAGCCGGCATGGTGCACCTGGTAAATAAGGCAGCGCGAACCAACACACAATTGCAGCAATGCGAGCTTGTACCCGCCACTGCGAAGCTGAATCCACTCGGTGTCCAATCCAACGAGCAAACGTTCTGGAGGTGGGCTACCTTTGATTTCGTTGATGTACTCCGCCACTACTCCGGCGTCGCAAGTGACGGTGGTCTCGATGCTCGAGTACCGCTCCTTGAAGAATTCAACCTCGTGCATCGTAGTTGGGGGCGGTCCCTGCTCCTCCGAAAGTCATGGACGGACGACGGCGGGGTGCCATTCGTCCCACTCCCAGCCGCTCCGATCTCGAACGTCGGCTGGATCAACGGCGGCCTCCCACGGGTTGAAGGCGACACACTTGCCACCCTGCAGTCCCAAACCAAGAAAACAAAGTTCCGAATCTTCAACCTCGTGACAAATCCACGACTAGCTAGAAACTCATTGTGCCTTGCAGGACTAACCTTCGAAGTGACGCTCTCTGCTGACGCGGCTGGGATTGCTCTGCCCGCATCACCTAGATTACTGTAGAGGCCGGCGGAGGCGGCGGTGGCCTCTACGGCATCCCCCTTCATTTGTGGGGCGCCGCCGTCACCCGATGCGTTGCTTCGGGTCATCGCCGCCGTTTGGAGGTCGCTTGCGATGGCGGTTGCAGAGATTGCAAGCTTCGGGGGGGGGGGGGGGGTCACCGGCAATGGCGGCAGGCAAGAAAACCCCTGCTCCTTCGATGCGACAGTGGGAGCGAGGGGGTGGGGCGGGGTAGTGAAGAGGCTAAACTAGTATATTCTATGCTGTCGTTTCGGCTTCATATACAAGTCAAATCGACGTGGTGGTTGCCGAAGCAATGGGCATGGCAAGATTTGAAGACAACCGGCAAGACGAAGGGGCGGCGGTTCCTAATTAACTGCTACACGCACGCGCGCCTGGGGAGTCGTCGTCTGGCCGCAACGCTTCACCTGCACCGGATAGTTGCATGCAAAATCACACTAAGGGTTTGATGTCTGAAAAGGTTTGCGAAAAGCTCTGTATCGCAAAGTAGATCCAAACTATGTATTTAGTTTTAGATTTCATCTACATTTACTACTCGATGAAGGTGCACCATTAATTACAAGTATTAAAGTAAGTTATTTTCAAAACTACTTTCAAAATCTGTAGCTAAATATGGATTAAGTAGGCTCATTAGATTCGTCACACAAAGTTACACTTACACGTGAAAAGGTTTTGCAAATAAATTATATTTAGTGTTCCATTTATGAAAGATTCTTGGGGCTAATTTTATTTAGATGCGAACGGAAGAAGGAACGCAGCGCTGCGCCTCGCGATCTCCCACGCGTTCAGTCCTACGTACACTACTCGAGTACCCTGGACGCCTGTTCAACGAAGCTCCTAGCCTCCTACCGAGCACGCGTCGGTGCCGTGACGGGTGACAAGATGGTACGGGGGACCCGAAGGACCGAATAGGCGACCGCAGAGGGGGGGGAGTGAATGGGAGCCGATAAAAATTCTTCTCGAGGGAGATTGAAACTCCGACAAGACGAACTAGCTCGGTCGAACCCCCGAAATCACACGCTCCGCACTTCTACCTCCCGTTTGCCAAAACCACGTAGCCACCGGAGTGCTACCGGTCCTAGGAACAAACTCTACCAAAGCAACCACAACACACACGCAAGACCGAGACAAGAAACAACTCGAAAGCCGGCTAACCGCAGGGGGGCGGTTAGACCGGCATATAGGGGGCGGTTAGACCGCCTCCACCCGGCAACCAAGAAATCCTCCGAAACGCCTCTTCCGAGCACCAAAACACACCACGGTTTCACCAACAAAGATCTCTGGTCAAGGCCATGCTAGCTACCGTAAAATCTTGGCGAAAACCAAAACTTCACCCAAGGGCCTAGGGGCGGTTAGACCGGCTACCGGGGCGGTCTAACCTCCCCGTACCCGGCAACGAACCCCCGACCAAGAACACCTAGCAAACCGCACGAGAACGACCTCAAATTTCACCCGGACACTCCTCCGATCAAGGCGAACAAACTCACGAGAGGAAAATCCGGCGAAACAAAACTTTGACCCGGAAACACCCGGGCGGTTAGACCGCCCCCCCGTAGGCGGTTAGACCGCCCCTTCCCGTAAAACGAACCCGCGGGTCAAACCTCAACTTCCTCGCGCCCGATCTCCCGAATCACTCCACGGATTGCAACCAAACTTCGGGAATAGCCGGGTTACCTCCCCGGGCAACCTCTACCTCAAAGGAATCGACCCGAAACGCTCACAATCAAGAGGAATCGAAGAAATCGCTTCTCTAGGTCAAGAACTCGCCCAACTCGAGAAACCACCAAATCGAGTCCGATTCAAAGGGGATTTGGGGGCCAAGTCACCACCAAAGAGGCACAAGAACCTCATACGTGACACCCACCAAGAGCCCCAAGAAATCGTCCTCAAAACACCGCCAAAAAGAGCTCCGAAAATCAACACAAAAGAGACGGGAAAACCACCATGAAGAACAACGCCGAACCTTCTATACATGCCATGAATGGTTCGTACAAGGTCTAGTTTGCCACCCAAACATCCATCCCTCTCTCTAGATCTCACATGAAGCTCTCAAACTAGCCTTCTAAAAAACCTAGGAAAATAGAGAACGAAAATGGAAAAACCAAATGAGCTAGGGTTCCAAGAGTTGGCTGCCATCCACCCCTCTAATGAGTATATATGGAGGCACCCAAAAGACTAAAACGCCCTTCACTAATAACTAGGGATACATGCCCCTCAAGGGCGGATTTGGAATTCTTGATGTCTTCACCATCGGACGGATGCCCGGCGACCGCACCTCGCGTAGCCTCGACGCAAGACTTGCGATCCCGACGCGTGTCCTCCGCTTCGAAGCTTCTCGGCGCCGGCGGCCGGGCGCGGTCGACCGCCCCCCGGGGAGGTTAGACCGGCCCGGTGGATCCGACCGGCCCCGGGCGGTCCGACCGCCCCTCCCGGGCGGTTGAACCGGCCCGGGTGGCCGCACCTCCTCGTCGAGTCTTCGGCCTCGGTTTTGTGGCTCAACCGAGTAACCCGGTGGTTTTCTCGGTGAACCACCGCAAACCCCGCGAACTCGGTGTAGCCTCCGCCAATCTCCACTCATGACTCGGCTCCCACGTAGTCCCGGCTCGACCTTGGTTTTGAGGCTCTACCAAGAAACCGTCCACGACTTCATCTTGCTCGTTCATGCCACCATGCGGCCCGCACTTGACCCCGCCGGCCACCGGGTCCCTCGAACGAAGCCTACTTGTCTTCTCCACACCCGGAGGCCTCACCGCAACGACCTTTCGCGCTTGTTCTTCACCCGCACCAACACGAGTCAAGCCGCAACCCGCACCCGCAATAGTTAGCCAAGAATCAGTCCACACAACGTTGTCAATCACTCATCACACAAGGAAGCGACCATCCACCGGTCCTCGAACCACACATGGTCCTCAATCTCCCCCTTGATGAGTGCATTGACAACACACTCACATGAAGTAACATAAGAGAAAAGGAAAAGAAAAGAAACAAAATAAAAAGAAACTCCAACAAGCGATCGAAAGCCAAAGAAAGGCAAAGAACAAGATCACTTGAAGAAGACAAGTCTCGGACCCCTTAGGCAAGGGCAACGGCTCGACACATCCGAGACAAAACATAGCTCAAGCGCAGAGCGCAAACCACCAAAGCAAAACTCGAACACCACAAAGAGCTCCCCCTGCACATATGCAAGCTCCCCCTGAGCCACAGCACACTCCCCCTGAACACATGCATCAATGCAACTCGGGAATGCAACAAAGAGCAAAAACTTGCTCACACTGCCCAGGGCGGTTAGACCGCCTGTACAGGGCGGTTAGACCGCCTCTCGCCCGAACCGACCGCCTCTGGGGGGGCGGTTAGACCGCCCAAAGAGACCGGCCCTGCACCAAACTGCTCAAAAAATGCCCGAAACAAATGGAACACCTTCCAAACACTCCCAGGTGCCCAAAACATGCACAAACTTCTCCCCCTTGTTGACAATGCATGAATCAAGGCAAAATGCGAAAACTTGCAACATATAGCTTCTCGAATATACAAAATTCATCACAAGGAGCTACACAAGTCCAAATGAGCAAGTTAGATACTCGACAGTTCGTAAGGACCTTAACTACGTGATCACCAAGTTGCACAACCATTGGACAAGGCTAAAAAGGATTTTAGTAATTTTGCGAAAAGTTACTCCCTCACAAGCAAATACCTAAACATGAGCAAAACATATCAAAATGGCAAAGCCACTCAAACTTCATGCTAGGACAGCCATTCTAATCATAAGACCATCATAAACACCCAAAAGCACCTCATGTCATGTCAAAGCCACCGAGCCATGTGCCTACTTCTATGTATGAGACTTCTCATTGGTAGGCATCATGCAACGGTTTAGCACCCAAAGCAAATTAATTTCAAGACATATGACATGGGAACATATTTTCCAAGCATTTTTCATTTCATTTTCAGATTTGTAAATGGTACATGAAATGTCTTTGCGACAAAAAGGAACTTATGCCCCTCCACAAGATTAAGCAAGAGGGCTAAACATTCATGATGGCAAGTGAGCCTTTGGCTCCATATGATCAATAAAGTAGCTATCCAACCACAAAGTAAGCATAGCAAAGCCACTAAAACATGTCAAGATCATATATAGGCATTTACACATGAGAGAGCATGTATGTGACATTTTTTTAAAAAAAATAGCCATCAACCATGGATCATTCATCAAGATCATCAAGAGCTAAGCCAAACTAACCGTAGCATATCAAACAAGCTCACAAGAACATATATAGCAACCCATGGTAAACATTGTATATAGGAGAAGCTTTCCCTAATAATGCATATGATACAAAATGCATGCAATCTAAGATACAAGGATGCCTATACATCATGTTACATATGCAATGCCAAATGCAAGAAATGCACCAACGAAAGCTATACATATGCTACAAACCGGCTCCTCGAGGGGAGGCAAAACGGGCTCGATACCACCGGCAAAAGAAAGCCCCCCACACACCCAACTCAAGAAATTAAACACACACCAAGTTCCCCCCGCAAACGAGTGAAAGTTGCTTGATCTAGGGGTTTGGTGAAAATATCGGCTAGTTGGTCATGTGTGGGTACATGGATCAAAGCTATCTTCCCTTTCTCTACGTTGTCTCTCGGAAATGATACCTCACTTCTATGTGTTTGGTTTTGGAATGGAGCACCGGGTTCTTTGCAACGCTTATGGCACCGGTGCTATCACAATGAAGTGGGACATGGGTATACTCCTCACCAAAGTCACTCATGGTGTAGGTGATCCAAAGGAGCCGAGAGCAACAACTAGCGACGGCAACATACTCGGCTTCGGTCGTGGATTGAGCAACACTCGACCGCTTGCGAGAAGACCAAGACACCAACGAAGAACCCAAAAACTCGGCAAGTCCCGGAAGTGGACTTCCTATCCAACCGACACCCGGCAAAATCCGCGTCCGAAAAGCCATGAAGCGCCAAAGAAGAGGATGCGGAGTACCACAAAGGCCGAAGTCGGGAGTGTGACGCAAGTACCCGAAAATTCTCTTCACCGCTTGCCGATGCGAAGTCCTCGGAGACGCTTGAAAACGAGCGCACGTACACACCGAGAACTGTATGTCCGGCCTCGTCGCCGTCAAGTAGAGGAGTGACCCGATCATGCTCCGGTACTCCTTCTGGTCCACATGTTCACCTTCCTCGTCCGCATCAAGAGCCGTAGTCGTACTCATCGGCGTCGTCATAGCTTTGGAGTCCTCCATCTTGAACTTCCTCACAATGTCTTTGGTGTACTTAGCCTGGTGCACAAATGTTCCTTCCTTTGATTGCTTGATTTGTAGCCCGAGGAAGAACTGCAACTCGCCCATCATGCTCATCTCAAACTCCCCGCTCATATCATCCGCAAACCTTGCAACAAGAGAGTTAGACGAGCCACCAAAGACAATATCATCCACGTACACCCGCACAATCGGGATATCTCCGCCCCGCCTCGGCAAAAACAAAGTCCGATCGACCTTCCCCATCTCAAAACCTCTCTCAAACAAGAACCCCCTCAACCTCGCCATACCAAGCTCTAGGCGCCCGCTTCAACCCATACGGTGCCTTCCTCAACTTGTACACCCGGAGGGGGTACTTCTCACTCTCAAACCCCGGAGGCCGCCTCACATACACTTCTTCCTCCAAAGCACACCATTCGTAAAAGCACTCTTCACATCCATTTGGTGCAACTTGAACCCTTTAGCCACGTAAAAGGCTAGAAGGATCCTAATCGCCTCCAAACGGGCTACGGGAGCAAAGGTCTCCTCGTAGTCGATCCCCTCCCTTCGATTGAACCCTTGAGCAACAAGCCTCGACTTGTTCCTCACAACCTCACCCTTCTCTCCCTCTTTGTTTTTCCACACCCACTTTGTACCAATCGGCTTACACCCCGGGGGAGGGTCAACCAACTCCCACACCCGATTCCTCTCAAAGTTCTCCAACTCCTCATGCATCGAGTTAACCCAATTGTGATCGGATAGTGCGTGTCCAATGTCTTTGGGCTCAAAAGAAGCAACAAACGCAAGCATGAGCAAAATGGGAATTGTTTCGAACCCTCGACCGTGTAGTGCGTTCATTTATGTCGCCGATGATCCTTGAAGCCGGGTGATCCACTTGAACTCGCCGGGGAGGTTCTCGCCTCGAAGCTACCTCCCCCTCAACATCGCCTTCTCCTCGTTCTTGGTTTGTCGTCGTAGGTGTAGCGAAGGTCCATCCATCATCGTAGTCGAAGTAGTGGGTACATGTTCAGCCGGGGGCACCGCACCGCCATCTTCATCATCACCATGTTCATGCTCCTCCTCCCCGAAAGATCTCCTCGCCAAGCTCATCATCACCCGCACACTCAAAGACAAGCCGACTACGTGGCTCGTCTCGTCGAAGGTTACCTCGCAAGTCTCCACGATTTGATTAGTTTCAAGATTGAGCACACGATATGCTCTAGAATGAGATGCATAACCAAAGAAAATGCCATCGACGAGACCTAGCCTCAAACTTATCCAACTTCCTCGCCCTTCTTCGAATGAAACACTTGCAACCAAAGACATGGAAGTGACTCACTTTGGGTGTGCGACCATGCATCAACTCATAGCATGTCTTCTTCTTGTGCACTCGAGGTATATTCCCCGTTCGACACATAGCATGCGGTATTCACCGCCTCGGCCCAATACCTCCTCGAGTCCTATGCTCATCAAGCATCGTCCGAGCCATCTCGCACAAGGTCCTGTTCTTCCTTTCCACAACACCATTCTGGGGAGGCGTATACGGACTCGAAAACTGGTGCTCAAGACCCAAGTCATGACAAAAGGTTTCAAAACGAGAGTTCTTGAATTCCGAGCCATTATCACTGCGGATAGCTCGTATGGCATCTCCGTGCCTCTCGTTCCTCAACCTCAAGACTAGATCTCGAACAAAACCAAACGTCTCCCCCCTTATCCTCCGTAAAGAACACCCACGCATACCGAGAATAGTCATCCACCACAACAAGGACATACCACTTCCCACCCGCATCGCACACGAGCCGGGCCAACAAGGTCCATATGGAGCGAGCCTCGCATGGACGCTCGCTCATCACATCGGTGAGAGGTGGGTGAGAGGAGGCCACCATCTGGGCATGCCTACACGGAGCACAAACCAACTCTTTCTCAAGCTTCAACCGTGGCAATCCTCGGACCAAATTGAGTTTACTCAAGCGAGACAAAAGGTCAAAGCTCAAGTGACCCAACTTCCTATGCCACTTCCACAACTCACTCGAAGAACCAGCCAAGAAACAACGCTCAACACCCGAAGACTGAGAAAAATCAGCACGAAACACCTGACCCTCGGAACGACCATACAAACAAGGTCCCCTCGAGAGTCCACAATCCGAGAACCACCAGGCCGAAACAACACCTCAAAACCCTCATCCAACAACCGAGACATAGAAAGCAAATTGTACCCCGCCGATTGAACAAGAGCAACACGCCTCGCAGTGATCTTGTCACTCACTTTTATCTCACCTTCCGAAAGCACACGCCCACGCCCATTGTCCCCAAAGGTGATGTACCTCTTCGTCACCACCGGACGAGACTTGAGAACCACCCCCCGTCTCCGGTCATATGCCTCGAACAACCGGAGTCAATCAACCAAATGTTCTTCAAGTCTCCCACCCGAAATTCAAAAACAAGCACGTGAGCGAACAAACGACTCAAAGATCGGGGTTAGTACCAAAAGAGGAAAACCAAAGCCGAGCCATTTGCTCGAAAGTGGGGTTAGCACCAACCAAAGCATCTCTCCTACCAAAGCTACCTCCACGAACACCACCACGGTAACCACCCCGAGGGAACCACCCCTCACTGCTTGGAGGAGGACCAAAACCACGAAGACAACCCGTGGAACGTCCCTCCTCTCCTTCTCAAAGCTACGACTCCTCCCATCCCCGTAGTGACCTCGAGGGGGAGAATGCCTAGCAACCGACCACCCGTCGTCTCTCCCGCACCAACCACCAAGCAACTCCACCTCCCGTACCCGAAACCTCTCGACTCACCACCTCGAAAACCACTCCGCCCGCAGTCGGGGGGGGGGGCCGGTCGTAAACCGCCTAGCCGGGCCGGTCCTAACCGCCCCCCCTCCGGGCCGGGGCCGGCCCGACCGCCCAGCCGTGCCGGGCCCGACCGCCCCCTCCGGTAACAGCCTCCTCGGCCGCGGAACTCGCATCTCCCCATGCCGAACACTTCTCACCACGCCTTACCCCCCGGGTAGTGGCATACGAGGCTTAGGTACACCATGGGAAGGGTTGTACCTATCCTTGTTCGCCCACTCCTTTGCCATCCTCTCTTCCCGCTTCCTCTTGAAGCAAAACTCATCCTTGTGACCCTCCTTCCCACAATGGCCACAACGGAACCTCACAAGCTTAGGTTTTGGCTTGGATTGGGGCCGCTCGCTTGGTTTCTCTCCACTCAACTCCTCCACCGATTTCTCCTCACTTGCCTTCTCTCTCACTTTCCCAAAGAACACTTTCCCCGAAGTGCTCACAAACTTGATGGGCTTTTGGAGATCATTTGTGGGTGTAGGAAATATAGGTGGAGCCGGGGTTGTGTCTAGTCGGTTCCTAAGATGGTTGGGTTTTGGAGGGAAATCATTTTTGTGGTGGGTTTTTGGTGGCTCCGGATATTCTCTCCACTTCCTTCACCAACCTTGTTTGCCCCAAGCCCCTCACCATCTTGCCTCTTAAAGGCCTCGATCATCATCCTCAACCGAGGCTCATGACCGACAACCAACCCATCAACTTCCTCAAGTCATCATTCTCATCCCGCAAGCGATCAACATAATGTGCAAGCTCCAAATTTTTCAATGCATGCATTTCACAAGTAGAGCAGGATGTAGGCATGGGTTCCTTCAATTTAGCCTCGAGCGAACTAGTGTAAGCATGCAACTCATCAATCTTAGCATGCAAAACATGGCAAGAAGTGCAAGCACCTAGCAAAGCAGTCTAGACTTAAGCTCAGCCACTTCAACCCTAAGCACATCTAGTTCCTCACACTTGGAGGCATGCTTCTCCTTAAACAAAGCAAGATCGCAAGGAATATGGAGCAATCAAGACAATCATTTTCATCGGCAACAACGGGCTAGCCTTAAGCGAATCAATCTCAAGCTTGCTATCAAGCACCCGTGTCTCTAGCTCAGCCCACTCTAGTCCTAGCATCCTCGAGTGAAGCCCTAAGCTCTTTCCTCATTTTCTTGGCCTCTCTAAGCATGTCATCACTGTTATCAAGCAAAGAGCCAAGCCTCTCATTCTCCCCGGCGCAAGAAGGGAAGTTCATCACGCACCTCGTCGTCGGACTCGCAGTCCGAGTCGCTCCGTGTGCTCTTCTTGCCGCCGGAGCTCGCCGCCATGGTACGGCGCCATCTCTCGCGACGCGGCTCGGCCCCCGCTCGTGTTCTTTGACGACTTCTTGTTCTTGCGGCGATCTCCCTCGTCTTCACCGCCGCTCGAGCTCGAGGTGGAGTACGCGGAACCGGAGTCGACGTCGCTCGCTCCAACCATCGCTCGGGCCTTGCCTCGGCCCTCCTTCTTCCTCGATCGTCGCTCGTCCTTGTACCTGTTCTTGTGCTTGCTCTTGTGGTCGCGCCTCGAACGGTACTTGCCATCGTTCATCCCCGGCTTGTGCTTGTAGCCGTCCTTGCTCTCGGCCTTCTCCGGTAGCTCGGCGACGAAGTGTCCCGCTTGCCGCACCGGAAGGTGTCCTCGTGTTCCTCCTCATGTTCACGCGGTTCTCGTGCGGCCTCTCGAACCGCCCTCGTCACCGCCGCCGGCCGTCCTCTCCAAGGTCATCAAACTCCTCATCCGGCATAGACATCAAAGAGGAAAACGAGAACATCCCGGTGGATGGGTTAGAGTTAGTCTTTACTTTGGAACCACCAACGAGGGCAAGACTATGGGAGTCGGGCCGATCCCTCGAGCTTGGCAATCATGCCCCTATCCACCTCGGCCCGACTTGAGCTTCGAGAACGCCTCGTTCACCGTCGCAGTATCGTACCTCTCCGACTCGACTATGGCCTCGAACTTCCCGCCCCATATCGTACGATCCAAAGAGTGTAAGAGCTTGACCGCTCTATCATGATCATCGTACGGGAGCACGTCCACATTGGCCCTCATGTTGTTCACAACCACCGTGAACCTCTCGGAACAAGGCATCGATGGACTCACCGGGGAGATGAGTGAAGTTCTCGTACTCTCTCCGTAGGTCGCATACAACCGTGCCCTCGAACTCCGGGCGTTCCCAACATGAGCCTCCTTCAACACCGCCCAAATCCTACAAGCCAAGTGCTCCGTGTGCACCCGATCGAACTCGGCCGACACAAAGCACGAAACAAGTAGTCGACCGCCTTATTGTTGGCGTCGAATCCGTCCCTCGACCCCGGAGCAAGGAAATCCATCGGCCCGGACATAGCCCCGTGTCCACCGTGACATCCCAAAGCAACCGACCCTTTCCGCGGAGGAACGCACCCATCCGCTTGCTCCACATCCGGTAGTTCTTGCCATCGAAGTGTGGAGGACCCGAACCCCGTTCTTGGTACGCCATCCTTGGATCTTAGACCGGTTAGAGTCAATAAAGACCCAAACCGGCTCGATACCACTTGAAGGACCGAATAGGCGACCGCAGAGGGGGGGAGTGAATGGGAGCCGATAAAAATTCTTCTCGAGGGAGATTGAAACTCCGACAAGACGAACTAGCTCGGCCGAACCCCCCGAAATCACACGCTCCGCACTTCTACCTCCCGTTTGCCAAAACCACGTAGCCACCGGAGTGCTACCGGTCCTAGGAACAAACTCTACCAAAAACCACAACACACACGCAAAGACCGACAAGCGGAAACAACTCGAAAGCCGGCTAACCGCAGGGGGGCGGTTAGACCGGTATAGGGGGCGGTTAGACCGCCTCCACCTCGGCAACCAAGAAATCCTCCGAAACGCCTCTTCCGAGCACCAAAATACACCACGGTTTCACCAACAAAGATCTCTCGGTCAAGGCCATGCTAGCTACCGAAAAATCTTGGCGAAAACCAAAACTTCACCCAAGGGCCTAGGGGCGGTTAGACCGGCTACCGGGGGCGGTCTAACCTCCCGTACCCAAAGAACGAACCCCCGACCAAGAACACCTAGCAACCGCACGAGAACGACCTCAAATTTCACCCGGACACTCCTCCGATCAAGGCGAACAAACTCACAGAGGAAAATCCGGCGAAACAAAACTTTGACCCGGAAACACCCGTGGCGGTTAGACCGCCCCTCGTAGGCGGTTAGACCGCCCCTTCCCGTAAAACGAACCCGCGGGTCAAACCTCAACTTCCTCGCGCCCGATCTCCCGAATCACTCCACGGATTGCAACCAAACTTCGGGAATAGCCGGGTTACCTCCCCGGGCAACCTCTACCTCAAAGGAATCGACCCGAAATGCTCACAATCAAGAGGAATCGAAGAAATCGCTTCTCTAGGTCAAGAACTCGCCCAACTCGAGAAACCACCAAATCGAGTCCGATTCAAAGGGGATTTGGGGGCCAAGTCACCACCAAAGAGGCACAAGAACCTCATACGTGACACCCACCAAGAGCCCCAAGAAATCGTCCTCAAAACACCGCCAAAAAGAGCTCCGAAAATCAACACAAAAGAGACGGGAAAACCACCATGAAGAACAACGCCGAACCTTCTATACATGCCATGAATGGTTCGTACAAGGTCTAGTTTGCCACCCAAACATCCATCCCTCTCTCTAGATCTCACATGAAGCTCTCAAACTAGCCTTCTAAAAAACCTAGGAAAATAGAGAACGAAAATGGAAAAACCAAATGAGCTAGGGTTCCAAGAGTTGGCCGCCATCCACCCCTCTAATGAGTATATATGGAGGCACCCAAAAGACTAAAACGCCCTTCACTAATAACTAGGGATACATGCCCCTCAAGGGCGGATTTGGAATTCTTGATGTCTTCACCATCGGACGGATGCCCGGCGACCGCACCCCCGCGTAGCCTCGACGCAAGACTTGCGATCCCGACGCGTGTCCTCCGCTTCGAAGCTTCTCGCCGCCGGCGGCCGTGGCGGTCGGACCGCCCCCGCCGGGCGGTTAGACCGGCCCGGGGATCGACCGGCCCCGGGCGGTCCGACCGCCCCTCCCGGGCGGTTGAACCGCCCGGGTGGCCGCACCTCCTCGTCGAGTCTTCGGCCTCGCTTTTGTGGCTCAACCGAGTAACCCGCGTGGGGGTTTTCTCGGTGAACCACCGCAAACCCCGCGAACTCCGTGTAGCCTCCGCCAATCTCCACTCATGACTCGGCTCCCACGTAGTCCCGGCCGACCTTGGTTTTGAGGCTCTACCAAGAAACCGTCCACGACTTCATCTTGTCGTTCATGCCACCATGCGGCCCGCACTTGACCCCCGCCGGCCACCGGTCCCTCGAACGAAGCCTACTTGTCTTCTCCACACCCGGAGGCCTCACCGCAACGACCTTTCGCGCTTGTTCTTCACCCGCACCAACACGAGTCAAGCCGCAACCCGCACCTCGCAATAGTTAGCCAAGAATCGGTCCACACAACGTTGTCAATCACTCATCACACAAGGAAGCGACCATCCACCTGGCCCCTCGAACCACACATGGTCCTCAATCTCCCCCTTGATGAGTGCATTGACAACACACTCACATGAAGTAACATAAGAGAAAAGGAAAAGAAAAGAAACAAAATAAAAAGAAACTCCAACAAGCGATCGAAAGCCAAAGAAAGGCAAAGAACAAGATCACTTGAAGGAGACAAGTCTCGGACCCCTTAGGCAAGGGCAACGGCTCGACACATCCGAGACAAAACATAGCTCAAGCGCAGCGCAAACCACCAAAGCAAAACTCGAACACCACAAAGAGCTCCCCCCCGCACATATGCAAGCTCCCCCCGAGCCACAAGACACTCCCCCCGAACACATGCATCAATGCAACTCGGGAATGCAACAAAGAGCAAAAACTTGCTCACATCGCCCGGGCGGTTAGACCGCCCGTACAGGCGGCTAGACCGCCTCTCGCCCGAACCGACCGCCCGGGGGCGGTTAGACCGCCCCAAGAGACCGGCCCCGCACCAAACTCGCTCAAAAAATGCCCGAAACAAATGGAACACCTTCCAAACACTCCCAGTGTGCCCAAAACATGCACAAACTTCTCCCCCTTGTTGATAATGCATGAATCAAGGCAAAATGCGAAAACTTGCAACATATAGCTTCTCGAATATACAAAATTCATCACAAGGAGCTACACAAGTCCAAATGAGCAAGTTAGATACTCGACAGTGTTCGTAAGGACCTTAACTACGTGATCACCAAGTTGCACAACCATTGGACAAGGCTAAAAAGGATTTTAGTAATTTTGCGAAAAGTTACTCCCTCACAAGCAAATACCTAAACATGAGCAAAACATATCAAAATGGCAAAGCCACTCAAACTTCATGCTAGGACAGCCCATTCTAATCATAAGACCATCATAAACACCCAAAAGCACCTCATGTCATGTCAAAGCCACCGAGCCATGTGCCTACTTCTATGTATGAGACTTCTCATTGGTAGGCATCATGCAACGGTTTAGCACCCAAAGCAAATTAATTTCAGCACATATGACATGGGAACATATTTTCCAAGCATTTTTCATTTCATTTTCAGATTTGTAAATGGTACATGAAATGTCTTTGCGACAAAAAGGAACTTATGCCCCTCCACAAGATTAAGCAAGAGGGCTAAACATTCATGATGGCAAGTGAGCCTTTGGCTCCATATGATCAATAAAGTAGCTATCCAACCACAAAGTAAGCATAGCAAAGCCACTAAAACATGTCAAGATCATATATAGGCATTTACACATGAGAGAGCATGTATGTGACATTTTTTTAAAAAAAATAGCCATCAACCATGGATCATTCATCAAGATCATCAAGAGCTAAGCCAAACTAACCGTAGCATATCAAACAAGCTCACAAGAACATATATAGCAACCCATGGTAAACATTGTATATAGGAGAAGCTTTCCCTAACCAATGCATATGATACAAAATGCATGCAATCTAAGATACAAGGATGCCTATACATCATGTTACATATGCAATGCCAAATGCAAGAAATGCACCAACGAAAGCTATACATATGCTACAAACCGCTCCTCGAGGGGAGGCAAAACGGGCTCGATACCACCGCAAAAGAAAGCCCCCCACACACCCAACTCAAGAAATTAAACACACACCAAGTTCCCCCCGCAAACGAGTGAAAGTTGCTTGATCTAGGGGTTTGGTGAAAATATCGGCTAGTTGGTCATGTGTGGGTACATGGATCAAAGCTATCTTCCCTTTCTCTACGTTGTCTCTCGGAAATGATACCTCACTTCTATGTGTTTGGTTTTGGAATGGAGCACCGGGTTCTTTGCAACGCTTATGGCACCGGTGCTATCACAATGAAGTGGGACATGGGTATACTCCTCACCAAAGTCACTCATGGTGTAGGTGATCCAAAGGAGCCGAGAGCAACAACTAGCACGGCAACATACTCGGCTTCGGCCGTGGATTGAGCAACACTCGACCGCTTGCGAGAAGACCAAGACACCAACGAAGAACCCAAAACTCGGCAAGTCCCGTAAGTGGACTTCCTATCCAACCGACACCCGGCAAAATCCGCGTCTGAAAAGCCATGAAGCGCCAAAGAAGAGGACGCGGAGTACCACAGGCCGAAGTCGGGAGTGTGACGCAAGTACCTGAAAATTCTCTTCACTGCTTGCCGATGCGAAGTCCTCGGAGACGCTTGAAAACGAGCGCACAGACACACTGAGAACTGTATGTCCGGCCTCGTCGCCGTCAAGTAGAGGAGTGACCCGATCATGCTCCGTACTCCTTCTCCGGTCCACATGTTCACCTTCCTCGTCCGCATCAAGAGCCGTAGTCGTACTCATCGGCGTCGTCATAGCTTTGGAGTCCTCCATCTTGAACTTCCTCACAATGTCTTTGGTGTACTTAGCCTCGGTGCACAAATGTTCCTTCCTTTGATTGCTTGATTTGTAGCCCGAGGAAGAACCGCAACTCGCCCATCATGCTCATCTCAAACTCCCCGCTCATATCATCTCGCAAACCTTGCAACAAGAGAGTTAGACGAGCCACCAAAGACAATATCATCCACGTACACCCGCACAATCGGATATCTCTCGCCCCGCCTCAAGAAAAACAAGGTCCGATCGACCTTCCCCATCTCAAAACCTCTCTCAAACAAGAACCCCCTCAACCTCGCCATACCAAGCTCTAGGCGCCCGCTTCAACCCATACGGTGCCTTCCTCAACTTGTACACCCGAGGGGGTACTTCTCACTCTCAAACCCCGGAGGTCGCCTCACATACACTTCTTCCTCCAAGACACCATTCGAAAAGCACTCTTCACATCCATTTGGTGCAACTTGAACCCTTTAGCCACGTAAAAGGCTAGAAGGATCCTAATCGCCTCCAAACGGGCTACGGGAGCAAAGGTCTCCTCGTAGTCGATCCCCTCCTTCTGACTGAACCCTTGAGCAACAAGCCTCGACTTGTTCCTCACAACCTCACCCTTCTCTCCCTCTTTGTTTTTCCACACCCACTTTGTACCAATCGGCTTACACCCTGGGGGAGGGTCAACCAACTCCCACACCTGATTCCTCTCAAAGTTCTCCAACTCCTCATGCATCGAGTTAACCCAATTGTGATCGATAGTGCGTGTCCAATGTCTTTGGGCTCAAAAGAAGCAACAAACGCAAGATGAGCAAAATGGGAATTGTTTCGAACCCTCGACCGTGTAGTGCGTTCATTTATGTCGCCGATGATCCTTGAAGCTGGGTGATCCACTTGAACTCGCCGGGGAGGTTCTCGCCTCGAAGCTACCTCCCCCTCAACATCGCCTTCTCCTCGTTCTTGGTTTGTCGTCGTAGGTGTAGCAGAAGGTCCATCCATCATCGTAGTCGAAGTAGTGGGTACATGTTCACCGGGGGCACCGCACCGCCATCTTCATCATCACCATGTTCATGCTCCTCCTCCCCGAAAGATCTCCTCGCCAAGCTCATCATCACCGCACACTCAAAGACAAGCCGACTACGTGGCTCGTCTCGTCGAAGGTTACCTCGCAAGTCTCCACGATTTGATTAGTTTCAAGATTGAGCACACGATATGCTCTAGAATGAGATGCATAACCAAAGAAAATGCCATCGACGGACCTAGCCTCAAACTTATCCAACTTCCTCGCCCTTCTTCGAATGAAACACTTGCAACCAAAGACATGGAAGTGACTCACTTTGGGTGTGCGACCATGCATCAACTCATAGCATGTCTTCTTCTTGTGCACTCGAGGTATATTCTCGTTCGACACATAGCATGCGGTATTCACCGCCTCGCCCCAATACCTCCTCGAGTCCTATGCTCATCAAGCATCGTCCGAGCCATCTCGCACAAGGTCCCGTTCTTCCTTTCCACAACACCATTCCGGGGAGGCGTATACGGACTCGAAAACCGGTGCTCAAGACCCAAGTCATGACAAAAGGTTTCAAAACGAGAGTTCCCGAATTCCGAGCCATTATCACCTGCGGATAGCTCGTATGGCATCTCCGTGCCTCTCGTTCCTCAACCTCAAGACTAGATCTCGAACAAAACCAAACGTCCGCCCCTTATCCTCCGTAAAGAACACCCACGCATACCGAGAATAGTCATCCACCACAACAAGGACATACCACTTCCCACCCGCGCATCGCACACGAGCCGGGCCAACAAGGTCCATATGGAGCAGCCTCGCATGGATGCTCGCTCATCACATCGGTGAGAGGCGGGTGAGAGGAGGCCACCATCCGGGCATGCCTACACGGAGCACAAACCAACTCTTTCTCAAGCTTCAACCGTGGCAATCCTCGGACCAAATTGAGTTTACTCAAGCGAGACAAAAGGTCAAAGCTCAAGTGACCCAACTTCCTATGCCACTTCCACAACTCACTCGAAGAACCAGCCAAGAAACAACGCTCAACACCCGAAGACTGAGAAAAATCAGCACGAAACACCTGACCCTCGGGAACGACCATACAAACAAGGTCCCCTCGAGAGTCCACAATCCGAGAACCACCAGGCCGAAACAACACCTCAAAACCCTCATCCAACAACTGAGACATAGAAAGCAAATTGTACCCCAGCGATTGAACAAGAGCAACACGCCTCAGAGTGATCTTGTCACTCACTTTTATCTCACCTTCTGAAAGCACACGCCCACGCCCATTGTCCCCAAAAGTGATGTACCTCTTCGTCACCACCGGGACGAGACTTGAGAACCACCCCCTCGTCTCCGGTCATATGCCTCGAACAACCGGAGTCAATCAACCAAATGTTCTTCAAGTCTCCCACCCGAAATTCAAAAACAAGCACGTGAGCGAACAAACGACTCAAAGACCGGGGTTAGTACCAAAAGAGGAAAACCGGTGCCGAGCCATTTGCTCGAAAGTGGGGTTAGCACCAACCAAAGCATCTCTCCTACCAAAGCTACCTCCACGAACACCACCACGGTAACCACCCCGAGGGAACCACCCCTCATCGCTTGGAGGAGGACCAAAACCACGGAAGACAACCCGTGGAACGTCCCTCCTCTCCTTCTCAAAGCTACGACTCCTCCCATCCCCGTAGTGACCTCGAGGGGGAGAATGCCTAGCAACCGACCACCCGCCGTCTCTCCGGACCAACCACCAGCAACTCCACCTCCGGACCCGAAACCTCTCGACTCACCACCTCGAAAACCACTCCGCCCGCACTCGGGGGGGGGGGGGGGGGCGGGGCCAAACCGCCTAGCCGTGCCGGTCTAACCGCCCCCCTTCGGGCCGGGCCGGTCCGACCGCCTAGCCGTGGCCGGGCCCGACCGCCCCCTCCGGAACAGCTCCTCGGCCGCGGGAACTCGCATCTCCCCATGCCGAACACTTCTCACCACAGCCCTTACCCCCGGGTAGTGGCATACGAGGCTTAGGTACACCATCGGAAGGGTTGTACCTATCCTTGTTCGCCCACTCCTTTGCCATCCTCTCTTCCCCGCTTCCTCTTGAAGCAAAACTCATCCTTGTGACCCTCCTTCCCACAATGGCCACAACGGAACCTCACAAGCTTAGGTTTTGGCTTGGATTGGGGCCGCTCGCTTGGTTTCTCTCCACTCAACTCCTCCACCGATTTCTCCTCACTTGCCTTCTCTCTCACTTTCCCAAAGAACACTTTCCCCGAAGTGCTCACAAACTTGATGGGCTTTTGGAGATCATTTGTGGGTGTAGGAAATATAGGTGGAGCCGGGGGTTGTGTCTAGTCGGTTCCTAAGATGGTTGGGTTTTGGAGGGAAATCATTTTTGTGGTGGGTTTTTGGTGGCTCCGGGATATTCTCTCCACTTCCTTCACCAACCTTGTTTGCCCCAAGCCCCTCACCATCTTGCCTCTTAAAGGCCTCGATCATCATCCTCAACCGAGGCTCATGACCATGACAACCAACCCATCAACTTCCTCAAGTCATCATTCTCATCCCCGCAAGCGATCAACATAATGTGCAAGCTCCAAATTTTTCAATGCATGCATTTCACAAGTAGAGCAGATGTAGGCATGGGTTCCTTCAATTTAGCCTCGAGCGAACTAGTGTAAGCATGCAACTCATCAATCTTAGCATGCAAAACAGGGGCAAGAAGTGCAAGCACCTAGCAAAGCAGTCTAGACTTAAGCTCACCCACTTCAACCCTAAGCACATCTAGTTCCTCACACTTGGAGGCATGCTTCTCCTTAAACAAAGCAAGATCAGCAAGGAATATGGAGCAATCAAGACAATCATTTTCATCAAGAACAACAGGGCTAGCCTTAAGCGAATCAATCTCAAGCTTGCTATCAAGCACCCGTGTCTCTAGCTCAGCCCACTCTAGTCCTAGCATCCTCGAGTGAAGCCCTAAGCTCTTTCCTCATTTTCTTGGCCTCTCTAAGCATGTCATCACGGTTATCAAGCAAAGAGCCAAGCCTCTCATTCTCCCGGCGCAAGAAGGGAAGTTCATCACGCACCTCGTCGTCGGACTCGCAGTCCGAGTCGCTCCGTGTGCTCTTCTTGCCGCCGGAGCTCGCCGCCATGGTACGAAGCCATCTCTCGCGACGCGGCCTCACCCCGCCGCTCGTGTTCTTTGACGACTTCTTGTTCTTGCGGCGATCTCCCCTCGTCTTCACCGCCGCTCGAGCTCGAGGTGGAGTACGCGGAACCGGAGTCGACGTCGCTCGCTCCAACCATCGCTCGGCCTTGCCTCGGCCCTCCTTCTTCCTCGATCGTCGCTCGTCCTTGTACCTCGTTCTTGTGCTTGCTCTTGTGGTCGCGCCTCGAACGCGTACTTGCCATCGTTCATCCTCGGCTTGTGCTTGTAGTCGTCCTTGCTCTCGGCCTTCTCCGGTAGTCGGCGACGAAGTGTCCCGCTTGCCGCACCGGAAGCGGTGTCCTCGTGTTCCTCCTCATGTTCACGCGGTTCTCGTGCGGCCTCTCGAACCGCCTCGTCAACGCCGCCCGTCCTCTCCAAGGTCATCAAACTCCTCATCCGGCATAGACATCAAAGAGGAAAACGAGAACATCCCGGTGGATGGGTTAGAGTTAGTCTTTACTTTGGAACCACCAACGAGGGCAAGACTATGGGAGTCGGGCCGATCCCTCGAGCTTGCGCCATGCCCCTATCCACCTCGCCCGACTTGAGCTTCGAGAACAGCTCGTTCACCGTCGTAGTATCGTACCTCTCCGACTCGACTATGGCCTCGAACTTCCCGCCCCATATCGTACGATCCAAAGAGTGTAAGAGCTTGACCGCTCTATCATGATCATCGTACGGGAGCACGTCGACATTGGCCCTCATGTTGTTCACAACCACCGTGAACCTCTCGGAACAAGGCATCGATGGACTCACCGGGGAGATGAGTGAAGTTCTCGTACTCTCTCCGTAGGTCGCATACAACCGTGCCCTCGAACCTCGGGCGTTCCCAACATGAGCCTCCTTCAACACCGCCCAAATCCTACAAGCCAAGTGCTCGTGTGCACCCGATCGAACTCGGCCGACACAAAGCATGAAACAAGTAGTCGACCGCCTTATTGTTGGCGTCGAATCCGTCCCCTCGACCCCGGAGCAAGGAAATCCATCGGCCGGACATAGCCCGTGTCCACCGTGACATCCCAAAGCACCGACCCTTTCCGCGGAGGAACGCACCCATCCGCTTGCTCCACATCCGGTAGTTCTTGCCATCGAAGTGTGGAGGACACGAACCCCGTTCTTGGTACGCCATCCTTGGATCTTAGACCGGTTAGAGTCAATAAAGACCCAAACCGGCTCGATACCACTTGAAGGACCGAATAGGCGACCGCAGAGGGGGGGGAGTGAATGGGAGCCGATAAAAATTCTTCTCGAGGGAGATTGAAACTCCGACAAGACGAACTAGCTCTCGGCGAACCCCCGAAATCACACGCTCCGCACTTCTACCTCCCGTTTGCCAAAACCACGTAGCCACCGGAGTGCTACCGGTCCTAGGAACAAACTCTACCAAAGAACCACAACACACACGCAAGACCGACAAGCCGGAAACAACTCGAAAGCCGGCTAACCGCAGGGGGGCGGTTAGACCGGTATAGGGGGCGGTTAGACCGCCTCCACCCGGCAACCAAGAAATCCTCCGAAACGCCTCTTCCGAGCACCAAAACACACCACGGTTTCACCAACAAAGATCTCTCGGTCAAGGCCATGCTAGCTACCGTAAAATCTTGGCGAAAACCAAAACTTCACCCAAGGGCCTAGGGGCGGTTAGACCGGCTACCCGGGGCGGTCTAACCTCCCCGTACCCAAAGCAACGAACCCCGACCAAGAACACCTAGCAAACCGCACGAGAACGACCTCAAATTTCACCCGCACACTCCTCTCGATCAAGGCGAACAAACTCACAGAGGAAAATCCGGCGAAACAAAACTTTGACCCGGAAACACCCGTGGCGGTTAGACCGCCCCTCGTAGGCGGTTAGACCGCCCCTTCCGTAAAAACGAACCCGCGGGTCAAACCTCAACTTCCTCGCGCCCGATCTCCCGAATCACTCCACGGATTGCAACCAAACTTCGGGAATAGTCGGGTTACCTCCCCGGGCAACCTCTACCTCAAAGGAATCGACCCGAAACGCTCACAATCAAGAGGAATCGAAGAAATCGCTTCTCTAGGTCAAGAACTCGCCCAACTCGAGAAACCACCAAATCGAGTCCGATTCAAAGGGGATTTGGGGGCCAAGTCACCACCCAAAGAGGCACAAGAACCTCATACGTGACACCCACCAAGAGCCCCAAGAAATCGTCCTCAAAACACCGCCAAAAAGAGCTCCGAAAATCAACACAAAAGAGACGGAAAAACCACCATGAAGAACAACGCCGAACCTTCTATACATGCCATGAATGGTTCGTACAAGGTCTAGTTTGCCACCCAAACATCCATCCCTCTCTCTAGATCTCACATGAAGCTCTCAAACTAGCCTTCTAAAAAACCTAGGAAAATAGAGAACGAAAATGGAAAAACCAAATGAGCTAGGGTTCCAAGAGTTGGCCGCCATCCACCCCTCTAATGAGTATATATGGAGGCACCCAAAAGACTAAAACGCCCTTCACTAATAACTAGGGATACATGCCCCTCAAGGGAGGATTTGGAATTCTTGATGTCTTCACCATCGGACGGATGCCCGGCGACCGCACCTCGCGTAGCCTCAACGCAAGACTTGCGATCCCGACGCGTGTCCTCCGCTTCGAAGCTTCTCGGCGCGGCGGGCCGTGGCGGTCGACCGACCGCCCCCGGGGCGGTTAGACCGGCCCGCGGATCCGACCGGCCCCCGGCGGTCCGACCGCCCCTCCCGGGCGGTTGAACCGCCCGGGTGGCCGCACCTCCTCGTCGAGTCTTCGGCCTCGGTTTTGTGGCTCAACCGAGTAACCAAGTGGTTTTCTCGGTGAACCACCGCAAACCCCCGCGAACTCGGTGTAGCCTCCGCCAATCTCCACTCATGACTCGGCTACCACGTAGTCCCGGCTCGACCTTGGTTTTGAGGCTCTACCAAGAAACCGTCCACGACTTCATCTTGCCGTTCATGCCACCATGCGGCCCGCACTTGACCCCCGCCGGCCACCGGTCCCTCGAACGAAGCCTACTTGTCTTCTCCACACCCGGAGGCCTCACCGCAACGACCTTTCGCGCTTGTTCTTCACCCCGCACCAACACGAGTCAAGCCGCAACCTCGCACCCGCAATAGTTAGCCAAGAATCGCTCCACACAACGTTGTCAATCACTCATCACACAAGGAAGCGACCATCCACCGGTCCTCGAACCACACATGGTCCTCGGACCGAGTAGTTTGCTTCGTACACCCGACCACGCCCCTCCCGGCGTTGAACAAAAATCGCAATGGCACAAACAAGGAACAATGCGAAGTTCGATTTCCTCGCCCACGAGGGGCCGGTACGGATTAATCTTAGAAAGGTGAGTTACGGTGCCGCCAATGTCGGCGGCGGTGCCGCCGCGAAGCACGCCGTCGATGTCAACCCCCACGGCGGCGGCATCGGCCGCAATGGGGAAGTGCGGCGCGTAGTGCGGTGGCCGATCCGGCGGTAACGGCCACCCGGTTGCAGACCGCCAAGGGAAAGTCGACTTGAATGTCCGCCGTTGCGAGCGCGCGGCGGCTCCCCGGCGCGCACCGGCACGCACCGCCTCCTTGACACGCCTTGGGAGCGCGCGAAGACGGTCGGGCGGCCAGCCGGAGCCCCCGGCCGACCACCGCGACGGCAACCTCCACCGCGCGCGTAAGTTCATCATGGCGATCCTCCGCATCGTTCGGGCGGCGCGCAGCCTCCTCCGCCCTCGCTCGCGGCGGAAAGACGCCTCCGCCTCCTCGGGCCGAGGCAAGAAACAATGGCGACGAGTCAAACAAGAGCCTAGTGGGCGGCGTGCACCGACGGAATACGAGGAACTCACCAAAGCACCGGCCTCCACATCGGCCTTGGCGCGGCCGAACTTCGACCGTCTCCGTCTCCCGCCCGCCCGAAGGGCGGTATGCATCGCATCCCGGTCCCCTCCGGTGTCCCGTACCTTACGCAGCGCGACGTCTAGACGACGCCGCGTCCTCGCCAGTTCCTCTGCCGAGCCCCGGCCTCCTGACGAACGGGGGCGTCGCCCCGAGACGAGGAAGAAGACAAGCTCCAGGATTCCGACGACGAAGATCCACCGGACGGAGGCGCCGCGCCGGCTGAAGGACCCGGGCCATATGTCGCACTAGGAAACAGAAGAAGAATGACAGCATCAGATCCTCGGCGAGCACAGGAAATTATGGAGACAGGAAGACACTCACCCCCGGCGAGAAATCAACCGACGGAGACGCGGCGGGACCGACGGCGACGAACCCCCAGGGGCCTCTTCTGCGGGGCGCTTCTCTCCGGCCATAGCTGCGCGCAGGGAGTCGAGGGGGAGACGAGCGGCTACTCAAGATCGACGAGAGCGGCGCGGTGCAAAGGAGCGGGATTGGAAAACACAGCCGAGGCCCCGCGGTTATATAACTCGCGTCGGGGCAACCGCATTCATACCACCGCCGGTGTGGGGCCGACGGATCAATGACTAAAAGGCGAATATCCCATTGCGAGGACGCGACCCCACTAACTCGGCGGGGTGGGGCGGTTACCAAGGGTCAATGACGGGTCTACCCGGCCACTTGTTGGCCCACAAAGTGTTTAACGGAAATTTGACTCGGGTGACCCCATCCGTGGACGAGTTGCGGGACCCACTGTCGGTAGGATTGTTGCGCCAAAGCGTCGGCCCGAACCGGGGAGAGATTTCCCCATTGGACGAGTTGTGGGCCCCACTGTCGGCACCCGGATTGGGATGTGTTCTTGAGTTGTTCATGTTCATAATGAACTTGATCATTTGTATCGTTTAATCATAACTTCAAAGTTGTTTATATTTGTCAAATGACGTCCAAATCAGGAATTTTTTTCCTACATTCTTATGACAACATAATCTAGATCATGGTGTCCACTCCATATCGTGTCACAGCGTCTGAGCAATAATAATTTAAAAATAGAACATTTCATAACTAGATTCAAGATTTTCAATCAGTAGACGACGTCAATTTGAAATGAGATGAATACCAAAGTTTCATAGCTCGTCGAGATGAACAATCTTTATATTGGTTGGATTCTCATTTGAAGAAGGGGTACGATCACGTAGAACAAAAATGACATGTCTCCGACCAAGTTTCTTAAACAATGAGAGTGAACCTAGGATTAACGAACAATGTGTAGGACCACTTCTTCAAATGAGAATCCAACCAATATAAAGATTGTTCATCTCGACGAGCTATGAAACTTTGGTATTCATCTCATTTCAAATTGACGTCGTCTACTGATTGAAAATCTTGAATCTAGTTATGAAATGTTCTATTTTTAAATTATTATTTCTCGTACGCTCGTGACACGATATGGAGTGGACACCATGATCTAGATTATGTTGTCATAAGAATGTAGGAAAAAGAATTTCCGATTTGGACGTCATTTGACAAATATAAACAACTTTGAAGTTATGATTAAACGATACAAATGATCAAGTTCATTATGAACATGAACAACTCAAGAACACATCCCAATCTGGGTGCCGACAGGTGGGGCCCACAACTCTGTCCAATGGGGAAATCTCTCGCGGGTTCAGGCCGACAGTTTGGCGCAACAATCCTACAGGTGGGTCCCGCAACTCCGTCCACAGATGGGGTCACCCAGAGTCAAATTTCCGTAAAGACTGATTTGTGGGCCAACAAGTGCCTGGGTACACCCGTCATTGACCCTGTGATTCCGTGTCCTCCCTATGAAAGCGCAGTTTCCTTAAAACCCAATGAACCCTGCGACCCCCCAAATTCAATCTACAACATGATCTGGAGGCGGCGGTTCTTTTCCATCTCCCCTCATCCTCGCCGGGGGGATAACGGCGTCGCACATCCAATTACCCACCGCGCGTGACGAACCGCAACCACTCCATGGAAAAGATCTCCGTGGCTCGCTACGAGGCGTCGTCGAGGCTGCTGGAACTGCCGACGGAGCTGACGATTGACATCGTCTCCCGCGTCGCTGCGCAGTCAGAGGATGCCATTGTGGATCTCCGCAACCTGCGCGCAACATGCAAGGCAATGTGCGTGGTGGGTGCCGCCGCCACGGTCGGACGACGCCTAGCCCTGAAACGCGTCTTGCGGCGTCGATTCTACCTCGGCCACGAGTATCGCGCGGCGCTCGTCAACACACTGGCCAACGTCGGCAACCCGGAGGGCTTGTTCCAGAGCGGCTTGCGCCGCGCAGTACTGGGGAACACACGTGGCATCATCACGCCGTGCCTCGACCAGCTACGGCGCACCGCGGAGGCGGGTCACAATGAATCGATGTACGCCCTCTCCCTCTTCCTCTACAGACCCAACAGCGGCGAGGCCGCCGCCGACGAGGCCAGGCGGCTCCTGCGCTTGGTCGAGGCACCCCAAGAGGGGGCGACGGTGCTTCCTTGGATAAATTTGACTTGCACAAAACGCCGCTCTAGGATCATTGCATCGACGTGGGACTACCTGCTTACAGATGCGAATGCGATTGCCGTGTCGCCGGTGCCGGCGCCCGTACCTCGCCACGACGATTTGCAGTGTGTGGGTCGCGGGTGTGGCGACCACGCAGGATGGCATGCTTGGTACTCGTGGCGTAGGTTCTGCAGCGAGGAGTGTAGGATCCGAAACGAGTGTGATTGGTTCTTCTACACACTCAAGGAAGCGTTAATGATCTGAAAGAAGGTATAAAAGTTGTGATTGCCGATATTTCTTGATAAATTTGTTCCACACATGATGCACCCTAAAAGACATTCTGGATTTCAGTGTACATGTTTGCGTTCTTTCTTGTGTTTTACAAGTTCGGTCGATTGCTAAACATTGTTTCAAATGCACAGGATTTCAGTTATCATTTGTTCTGACAGTTCGTTTAATGCTTTCTTCATTTTCAGGAAATTTATCTGCCACTGACGAGGGACCTTGCAGAGAGGCTCTGGCGTCATTTCAGTCACATCTTTGAAGAAATCCAGCTAATAAACACAAAGCATGTCTCTGAAGTTGTGTCTTTCGACTATGTATGTGTCTTTACAATTTGTGTCCTTGTAGAGCATGTTTTTGATGATCCTTAGTTGGTGTGGTGTCAACGTGACTCGGGTAGCTAGCCTGTGTAAACTCAGTTGTCATAAATATTACCGATTGCTACCCAATCTTTATGTTTGTTACACATATTTGTGTGATGCATTTTACTCTGGTACAAATCTGATAAAGGGTGTATGGTAGTCTGCTAAAGTTTATACAAATATGACATTCGTAAATTTACTCTGACCACATCAAAAAATGTGTAACCAATATACAATAACTTTGTGGTAAACAAGAATTAAACTTCGTGGGACCCACCCGTCACCGGCCACACCAAAACGCATCCCTCAAATACGCCAAACGTTCGTAAAAAAATGGGTAGCCGGCGATTTGGAATGTGGCGCCGCTTTTCCCATCCGAATTATTTAACTTCGCCCAAACTACCGCGCAACCATGACTGGGGCCACCATGCCGGGTTACAAGAGTAAAAAGTCGCGCGTCTTTACTTTCCCTCCTGAATCCCCTCGCAAAACAAATCTACAACTCGGTCAGTTAGGGGCCGGGTAGACGATACGACTACCGCTGCCGCCGCCAAGCTGCTTCTCGCCGCGCATACACAAGGATGCCGTCGTCAAGGGAGCCGGCAAGGGTGACCCCTACGTCCTCTGAAGCGCAGCGCACACCGTCGTCGGCCATGCTACCAAGAATGTTCACAACCCCTGGTGCGGCGATTGGTGAACCTACCGCCACCATGGCCCCCAGGCCTAGGGCGACGGGGGCTCTCTTTGGGTCATCATCACCTTCGGGCGACGATGAAGCACGCGTCGACGTGGACATAGGTGCAGACCCGATGTTTTACCTTCATCTCGGGGACGAGACGACCGAGGCCGGGTACGCCGTATCGTGGTTCCATCTTTCCCCTCGTTCGTACCGCATCCAACATCTCATGCATCCGTGCACGCACCGGTACCCTAGATTTCATGCATTTGATCACGCGATTTGCACACCAAATTTCTTCACATGTTATTGATATGACATCGAAATGAATGCGCGGATCATTAGATGATCGAGTCTTGGACCGTATATATGATTGAGAAGGGTATAGATGGGGAGCCGTATGCAACACATACTTGTCACCCTCGTGGTTCACAAATCACCCTACAAACCATAAACAACCTGAAACAAAAACTGGGGTACAGGATGAGGGACATTGTTTACTACAAGACTAGAATTCCTGACTCTACTGCGGAAGCAACACTCACTGAGATCGACTACGACGTCGATGTAGAAAGAATGAAACAGATTCACGAGGAGGAGATGGTGATCAGATTAATTATCTCCAGAGAGCCAATACCTATAAACTATACCATGGCCATAACACCTTTGAAATCCAAAAGTGCCTACATAAATGCTGATGATGAAGAAGAAGTAGAAGAATGTGACTTAGATGAATACAAACTTTGGCTAGCTGATTTGCATCAAGAGAAGAAAGCCTTGGGTAAGATATGCTTCAGCCAAATATTTGTGTACTTATACTCCTGAATTTGCATGTTCAGTCACATGAATGAAATTAATTATGGATTATATTTCAGAATTAAAAGACATTTTCAGGGATGACACAATCGATACATACAGAGAATACCTGAATGTTGCAGGACTACTTGAAGACATCGGTAATATCCCTCTCCTAATTTACAAGCAAATTACCATTTTTTGTCATACTACAAAATATGATCGGTCATCATATGCCACTAAATTCTCTGCAGAACGGTACATGGACCCCACCTTCATTTTGCAACACAGGAATGAAATGAACCCAACACCTGCAGGGCAGCCTCCATCTCATGCTCGGTGTTGGAAACAACAGGAGCAAGGATCTGGTAACATGTGTTCCATAGAAATTACCTGTCTGTGCATACAATTATTTTGTGGGTATTATCACATGCATGTTGTTCGCATGGAATAGGCTCACAAAAAGTTAAGAAAAAGAGGACGCGGTCCCGTAAGAGCATTGACGGTAATCGCCAAGAGAATCAAGGCGGGCAAGCAAGCGAGTTAGACATTCAATTCTCTAAACATGGAGGACCGGTAGGTGATAACTACCGCTCATTCGTTGATGAAGTGGTCATGTATACAAGGAAAAGGGCTCCTATCATTGGAGTGAAATCATGGAAAAATGTTAGGGAAGAAGTCAAAAACGCAATAGCAACTGATGTATTGGTAATAATAGACTTTGCTTTTCAGTACAATTCAAATAAAAACTAACATATGAACTCACACAATATTTGAATGCTATTGTGATTATATAACAGGCAAAGTGGGACATGGAGGATAATGCTGAATCAAGGGAAAAGATATGGGCCATTGCTAGGGAGCGTTACAAAGGATGGCGTTCAACTTTCAGTGCTACAGCCAAGACATACAACAACTACCACCAGAGAATGTTACATAAGCCTACAGAATTAGATATTGTTGAATGGCACTATCTGTTGAAGTATTTCAGTACTGCTAAATTCAAGGTTTGTTCCACATTGTTAATTACGATTTCTGACCACTACATTTTTCATTCAAATGGCGATGTCTGAGTCTTTAAGATTTTTGTTCATAACTTTACATTGTATAGGAAAGGAGCACACAAAATTCTGCGATTCGATGCCAACAAATGACAAGACATTTGTCGGGCGCTAAGCCTTATTCTCGGCGCGGCCTATGAGAAGGTAATAACTGGACAAGCACATCTCCAATCTGTCTTGCAGGATGAAGAACATTAATTTGTTATTTTCTTGGCATAACAGAGAGACCCAGAAACTGGTGAAGAGCCCGATGATATGGAACTTTGGTGGATAACTCACACTAACCAGGGGTCTTGGACAGATGAACAATCTAAAAATGTCTATGTGAGTTCTCAATGAATTAGTTCATACATTACTATACATAGGCTTATGCAACTATAGAATGCAACCAATCTCTTGTTCAACTAACTCCTCCACCTGTGCCTTGCAAATGTTAGGACACCGCAAGCAGCGTTATTGCTGAGGCGGAATCAAATGCAGACAACAACTTTGTTTCCCAAAAGGAAAAAACGAGATGTTCCAAAAAGCCTACAAAGAAGTCACGAAGTGCAAATCAACCAAGTTGCATGGAAACGGGTACCTGGCAAAAAACCCAACTAGAAGGCAGCTGCTCAATGCGGAGCGCGAGGAACAAATTCGTAGGGAAGAGCTACAACATGAGGAACACGTCGAGCTCATGGACGCATTTGGGCAGCTACAAGAAAAAATGTCAGGATGGGAAGAAGAAAGGGAAGCAGAAAGGAGAGAACATGCACGCCAACTTGAAGAAAGTGAAAAGAGAAGGCAGGCAGATCTACAACAGCTTAGGCAAGAGTTCCTATCAATGCTGCAAGCATCAAATGGACAGTCACAAGTTCCACAGGTACTGGTCAAGCTATTTGCATGAATGGGTTTCTTTCCTTGGGTTCTATATATGAATGTTTGTATCCTTTGGTAGGTTGACCAGCCAATATCTGTGCAACCATGCCCAAGCAACAATGTCACTGAATCTGCCGACGTGGCGGCGGTTGCATCAATCACCCGAAAAAACAACCTTGTCGCTGAATCCGCAGACAACGTGGCGGCGGAACCATCAATTCCTACATCTGGGAATGTACAACCAGACTCCAGGAATGTGCTCTCGTGTACTCAGGTTGTTCTCGAATTCACAACTTTTTACTAGTACATATCATCAGTTACTGATGAAATTACGCCTAATCTTGTCCTTCCAAATGATTGGTTCATAGGAGAAGGAATCTGAAGAAGCTCGAAAACAAGTATTTCGCAAAACCAGAAGCACTAAAGGTGGTGTTAACAATCCTGAAACACAATCCACCGTTAGACAAATTTCTTCTCAACAGCTACAGGTACAAGTTGCACAAAGGAGACGACAAAGCACCAAAAAGACATGAGGTGAAGCTTTTTTCAACAACTCTTACTGCTGTGAATGTAATTCATGTGTCACTCGTCAAAGTGTGTTTATGGTTGTGGTAATTATTTGATGTCATTATGCTATTTTTATGAATCACAATCAATCTTTGGTTTGCTATATGTTGTTGTTTCACAAATTCCAATATTAGAGATTAATTGATGCTAGCTTAAAAATTTTGTTGATTCTTTACGGGTGATGCGACCTCCTTGCATTGAATCCCACTTTGCTGATCAAGTGTTGGGATCATCTCCAAGTCACAATTGGCAGACCAAGTTCTTCATGTCCTAGCAAATTTGTCTACTATGTGTTGAAACAATGTCCCGTGCCAAACTTTTCAGTATTTAAGTACTTCATGAGTCATGTAATTAACTCAGTGGATGGTTCAATGTTGGTTAATTAACTATAGATGCATTGTTATATTTATCTGCTGATGTTAATTAATGTTGCAATTACTGCTGCTACATAAATGAGTGTGGCGGAATACACCATACGTTGCAAATGATAAATCATGATATCACAACCAGTGTTTTTCGTTGCCAAAAAGTAGCGTGGCAATAGTAAGGTGCACTTGTAGCACCCCTAATACGAACGTGGTAATAAGAAATTCAACTTGTAGCGACACAAAAGGAACGTGGCAATAGTATGGTGTACTTGTAGCAACCCTTAATAGGAACGTGGTAATAAGAAGTTCAACTTGTAGCAACACAAAATGAGCGTGGCAATAGATAGTGCACTTGTAGCAACCCTAACGTAAACGTTGTAATAAAGACTTTAACTTATGGCAACCAACCAAATTTCGAAGCAATAATAGAGGACCACATATTACAACCAATCAAATTACGTGGCAATAGAGGATACCACCTAAAGCAACGTAACCAATATCGTGGCATCAGACAATGCTACCTATCACATCGAAATCAACTTTTGTGGCAATAGAGGAGACCACCTATAGCAACTAACCAATTTCGTGGCATCACACAATACTACATATTGCAACCAAATTACTTTCATGGTAATAGACGAGGTTCAACCAATAGCAACCAAAGTCAGTGCGTAGCAATACTATAACTTGCAACGAAACAGAAACGTTGCAATTGCACCTTTGGCAACACCGCAGATGTGTCGCAATAGTACACTTTGCAACCAGAACAAGTGTTGTAAAAAACCCTAATTGCAACGTTGCGTTACGTTGCAACAAAAAAACTTTGGCAACCACTAGATGGACAACGACGCAATACCCTAATGCAACGCGACCTTTCGCATCCCATGGCCCACGGAATAGTTTGGTTGCAGTTATGTCTATTGCAACCAAATATGGCATATTGCAACACATTTTGTGCGTTGCATTAGGGGGAAAATCTAGTAGTGAAGGCTCTTTTATAGATCTAACCCTGTCCTTTATCCTTTTCGCGAGCACTATTCAATGTGTCTTGCAATTTTCCTCTGCTACTCCCTGAGATCTATAGTTAATCACAAATAGGTCCTCCAATCTTGTTTTCTCTATATCTTGCACGTTCTAACTCCGTTTTAATCCGTTCAAGTTGCGTTAGGCTCATAATAATGTAAAGCACGCATTGGTGGTGAGTTTTCATCATGTTTTGTTTTCTAAAAATAAAATTAATATTAATTTTGATTAATGACTAGTTATACATGCCTTTTATAAATAAAAGTAATATAGATCTATATATCGTTTTTCATAATCAAATTAAATTTGATTAATGTTTCTATTACATGTTTTTATACATCAAAGTTAATTAGATCTTTATCTCGGTTTTCGTAAACCAAATGTTAATTTGTTTAATAGTTAATTAATCTTTTCTAATTAAAAGTTGATTAGGCTTTTACATCGGCTTTTACAATAAATGTTAATATGATTAATGTCAGTTCCATAATGTTTTTAATAATATGATCTACTCGAATTACAAAGTTTTGTTTAGATTGTTCCTATAGTTTAGTTTTTCTAAATTAAATATTTAATTGATTAATTCATATATGAATCTTTATAAATAAAACTTGACTAGTTCTTTACACCGGTTTTGCAAATAAAGTTTAATTTGCTTTAATTCCAACATGGGGTATTTTTTTATGAAATATCCTTACATATATTTTGTTAATTTAAATAAATCTAGCTCATAGCCTTGTTCTCTTATTTATGCAAATCGTTCGATAGACGTTCTTTACCAAGCTCTGTCTCGGTGTCTCTGTTGTAGAGCTAGCCTTCTTTCAAGCTCCAGATCTTTCCAATCCTAGAACATGCTATCCTATCGTAATTGTCTTTTATATAAGACAACTACACTCTTTCAGTTCTATGTGATCCAATCTTTAACATCTAGCTAGTTCATGAATCAGCTATGTTCTTGTGTTTAGTCTTTCACAACTATCTTCTTTTAGAGCCAATCTTGTTATCTCTATTCTACCAACATCAGTTTAGCTTACTTTTGTTTAGTGTTGTCCTTTCGGTTTAGTTCGCTTCTACCGTTCTCGTTCGTTTCACCTTAACTTGTACATTAGCATGTGTATCACCTGTTATTTATTTTAATACTAAAGATGCATGTTAATCTTGACTAATTCTTATTCCAATGCTTTTATAAGTAAAAAGTGATTAGGTTCTAATCCGGTTTTCTTTAATCATGATGTAATTGGTTAATCCCTATTCATAACTAGTTTTTCTAAATAAAAGATGTTAGAGTAAATATCGGTTTTTATAATAACGTTAATATGCCTAATGCCATCATAAATGCCTTTTCAATATTAAATATGTTTAGTTGAACACGTGACATAAAGTTACTCGTCTAGATATCTTATACTTGCATTATCTTTCTAAAGTAATTGTTAATTTGACATAACTTCCACTCGAATGTTATAAATAAAATATGATTAGGTTTATTGTGATTTCTTTAATGTAACTTGTTTAATGGTAACATAGAGTATTTCTCTGAAATATTCTTTCACATGATTTCTTAATTAAAATATGCCAAGCGTAGTCTCTTGTTTGTTAATGATCTCACGATAGATTCGAGCTTAGTTCCGTTTTCAACGTTTATTGCGCTTGTGTAACCATAGAATCGAGCCTATCTCTTAGTGCGCTCTTTTAAAAGCTTTTCTTTTTGATTGATGTATTGTTCTTAGTTGCTTGTTTGTTTGCTTGTGCCCGATGATTGATGCGAGTAGAACGAACGTGGTTCGAGAGCTTGGAAGAGTGTGAAGGTTAAGATTCTGAGCAACCACGCTGTGGTTAAAGGCAAGTGTGTCCTTGATCTTTTGTCCCAATAATTTTATCAATCACTTTGCATCGCTTTGCATTAATTTTGATGGGTTCCTATTAAGGATGACTAGGCTCACTTGACCATTATCTTGAACCTGGTTTTTAATTAATATTGATGGTAGATGATGCTTAGTGTGCTCAACTGGGTTGGTAATAATCAACATGGTCACTCTTTTATGCTCTATGTTCCTTTATGATAATTTTAATACAAGATCACTGTGCATTAATCGGAACATGGAGAACCACCCAGGAAAACAGTACAACCACAAGAACTAACGGGAAATGGTCTTGGCTGAGTAATTAGGAACTTTGGCTTGGGGTGATCTTACCTGATAAGGACAAGGGATCGGCGGTACTGCGGGGTATGGACTCGCTCTAGCAGGGGGTTGGGTGAGTTATTATTATGGTGGGGTATCGACCTTCTAGGGGACTTTATACCTTGCTAACTGATCCGGACCTTGTGGGTCATAACTTGCTAGGGAACCTTTGTAAAGGCCATGTAGCGTCCCTATGCAACCACACCTCGGTAGTGTGGTATGGTGCTTGGCTGGCATCGCATGGTTGGGTTCAAAGTTTTTCGGAGCTTTTACGCTGCTTGTGGTGAAAGTGTACAACCTCTGCAGAGTGTAAAATTAATCGATTAGCCGTGCTCACGGTCAAGAGCGGCCTGGACCCTCACATGATTAATTGAACTTGAAGATGGACTTAAATCGTGCTTTGGTTATGTTAGCCATATGCTTATGGCATTTCTCTTATCCTTATGCTTAATTGTGGGATGGTATATACTTATACTTGCTAGTAAATAGGTGCTAATAAAATTTGACCAACTAAAATGCTAAATGCTTATAGCCCAGTCCACTATAAAGCCTTTGCATTCATTTTTCCCCCATACTTGCTGAGTATGACAAGTGCTCACTCTTGCTATAAATAATGTTGCTCAGAAAGAGGAAGCTGCTACATGAAGATGACGTGAAGGTGTTGTGGAGTTCTAGGCGTACGCAACCCCCAGTCGACTGCCTGTGATGTTTGGAGTCTTCGTTTCCATGATTAAGTGTAAATCTTTGATAATCTTCCGTTTTCTTACGTGATATTGTTTTTGTTATTCACTTATGTCACTATATGCATGAAACTTGATCCTGGCATGCATATAGGTTTGCACTTGGTTTTCTTTGGAAAAACAGGTGTGACAGTTGCACCACACATACCCATCCTGCACTAGTACTGAATGGAAAGCCTTTTGAGATGGAAAGACTTTCACTAGTGCGAGCTTCACGGTGCCATCCAAAAAGCTACACACGGTTGGCTCTGTCAGCTTATCTATTGTGTCCAGCTTAGGTGATCGACTATCACTGTGCACTTCATTCACTTCGTCATCATTGGCATTCCAATGATCTTGCTCTCTGCCATCTTCCTCCCTGACATGCGCATGTTCTTCCTCGCTGTCATGCCCATCTTCTTCCTCAATGCCATCCATATCCTCTTCCTCGCTGCTACTGACAGGCGCTGGTAATTGGGAAGGAAGAAGTGCATTTTTCGGTATGTTGATGCCTGATAGTCTTAGAGCATGGACAATTGATTTAAATGTTTTGTCCACCATCACATCATGAGCATCAGACCTCTTGTTCCTCTTCTTCCTCTACATTCCAGCGAACTCTTCACCAAACCCTTTACCCCAGCCAAGTGAACTAGACACGCCTCGGACCCGACCTCAATGCTCTGGAGTCTCAAGTGCTGCGGTGAGGATATCATCCTCCCTAACCCTAGAGAAAGAACCATCACTACCCTGAGTTGCAAGTGTTTTCACCCTATCCTCTACCCCCACCACCGCAGGGTTACTAAATGTTATGCCCCCTCTTCCTTCACTAGTATTCTTCTTCTTTTTCCCTACCCTTGCCCGCAGATAAGGTCTCGAACGTATAGGAAATTGGTCCCAAGGGTTCTGTTTTCCTTCGGCAGCAAGCTTTGCATCTCCTCCACCCACTCTTTCCTTTTACCATGATAACCTTTTCTGTGCGTCCTGTGTGGCTTATTATGCAATGCTCTCTTTTGTTTCATCTCCTGGCTCAATTGCTGAAATGAAGGAGAATTGGTTTCCTGCACAAACATGTCCCAGTCTTGTTGCTGCAAAAAGGCATGCTTCACAAAGGGAGTCTCCTCTTCACTCACATATTTTTTTTCTTAAATGGGCCTTAAACCGCCGTTGCAAGGTTCCAATCTGTGATATAGCTGCCTTAACTACCTTCTTGCGAACAGATTCTTCCAGATTGGCTGGGTAATCTAGCTTTTCCTCTAAAACTGTGAACATATGGTTCTTTTCAATTGGTGAGAGATCATCATCCGCCGTGTTGATTGACAACGTCTCCCGAGCAATGAGACCACAAACCAATACAAATCTATCCCTCACAGCATCTGGGGTAGGCCAAAAATTGGCAGCAAGTCCAGTTGCAGTCAACTTGTCTTCTAGCCATTTGGTTTGTGTCCTTGACCCACGAGATCGAGTACTACTCGCAGCAGTCTGTGCTGAAGGACCGAAACGACGAACCAGAGAGGGGGAGTGAATGAGAGCCGATAAAAATTCTTCTCGAAGGAGATAGAGACTCCAACAAGATGAACACGACTTCCAACACATGTCTCCGACTCAACTACCCAAGTTGGTCAAGACCACGTAGCCACTAGAGTGCTACTGATCCTAGGAACCAACAAACAACCTTCCGAGCCAAAACACACCAACACGCACAGCGGAAACTTGCACGTCTTGCTGCCTGTGCTACACCGATTAGACCGATGCCTGCGCCGGTCAGACCGGTGACACCAGTCAGACCGGTGGGTAGTGCCGCTCAGGCCGGTGGCTACAGCAGCCGCACAACAAATGTTCCAAAGAGCTTCATTGACTTCTCTAGGGCCTAGAACAAGAGCACACCCAAAACACAACCTGCACAAAAGGAAAACCCTACACAAAACCTAGCAAAACAACACCAAACTGACCAAGAACTGACCAACAATAACAAAACCCAAAGACACACGGAATAATCAACTCACCCGAGGCAAATCCACAAAGGGCTCACATCGGTCAGACCGGTCAAGAGCACCGGTCATACCGGTCAAGAGCACCGGTCAGACCGGTGTAACCTTGGCAGCTCGGGATGAATAGAACCCATGGGTCAACTCCTCCAAATCCAACTCCCGATCTCCCGATTCGTTCCACGGATCCGAACAAGACTTTGGGGATAGTAGGAACACCTCATGGGCACTCCATAGCCAAGTTATGGTCCACCAAAACTCGTTGAATCAAGAGGAATCAAAGGATTTCCGCCAAGAACACCACAAACCCTAAGCCAACGAAAACCCAAAATCGAGCCCCTTTTCTCACAGATTTGGGAGGAGAATCAAAGGGAAAAGAACCACGAAGGGTTCATGCATACATCCCCCAACAAATCCTCAAGAGAACGGCCTCGAAATCTCTCCAAGAAAATCGCCAAGAAAGGCTCTGAGAATCACCAAAAAGAACGAACGGGAACAACACATCCAAGCCTTGAGGAACCACGCCGAATCATCTATACATCACAAAGAGGTTCATACAAGGTCTAGCTTGCCGCCCGATCATCCAACCCTCTCACAAGATCTCACCATGAAGCTCTCAAGCTAGTCCTATAGAAATCCTAGGGAAAATAGGAAAACCAAATGAGCTAGGGTTCCAAGAGATGGCTGCCATCCTCTCACCACTTGGGTTATATGGAGGCAACCGAAAGTCTAAAATACCCTTACTAGCTAACTAGGGATACATGCCCCTCGAGGGCAAATTCGGAAGTCTTTGTCATCGCTCCATCAGACGGATGCCCAGCGACCGCAAACTTGCTTAGCCTCGACGCAAGCCTTGCGATCCCGACGCGTGTCCTCCGCTTCGAGGCTCCGGACTGCGTCGTCGCACACCGGTCAGACCGGTGCTCCTCACCGGTCAGACCAATCAGACCCACCGGTCGGACCGGTCCGATGCTGCTACACCTCCGTCTTCGGTTCTTCGGTCTTGGCTTTGTGGATCAACCAAGGAACCTAGTGGTTTTCTAGTGAACCACTAGAAACCCCGCGAACTCGATGTAGCCTCCGCCAATCGCCACTCATGACTCGGCTCCCACGTAGTCCTGGCTCGACCTTGGTTTTGAGGCTCAACCAAGAAACCATCCATGACTTCATCTTGCCGTTCTTTCCACCATGCGGCCCGCACTCGACTCCACTGGCCACCGGGTCCCTCGAATGAAGCCTACTTATCTTCTCCACACCTGGAGGCCTCACCGGCAACGACCTTTCGTGCTTGTTCTTCACCTGCACCAACACCAGTCAAGCGGCAACCTGCACCTGCAATACTGAAAGTGCATCTAGGCCCCTAAGTGGATTTTGGTGAATTGAATGATAGGGCGATTAAAGGACTAATGTATTTATCTAAGTTTGTGAGCAGGTTTATCCTGAAATTCATAAGCAATTATTGGAGTATTTATTTGTGAATAAATACTATATGTCTCACATAGGAAAAGACAAATACATGAATGATTCTTTATGCACATTGGTTAATGTCAAGCAATAAATGGACTTATATTTTGGAGATATTTTGTGAAGTTGAAATACATGTCTCCAAAGAGAGTGGTGGCTTGACTAAAATAAAAAAGGGGATCATTCAAAAAGAAGTTGGTAATTCTATCAAGCTAAAGTGCAAGGCTTCATGTGGAAATTGAAAGAGGACATAAGGATTAGTGTACACACTATGGTTCTAAATTGGAAGCTTGCTCATTCGTTGTCAATCAAGATCAAGCATTTGAAGCGGGATTTTCAAATGAAGGTTAATTGCGTATGAAGCAAAGTGGAACTCAAAGTGGATTGGATAAGTGATGAAGAGATCAACCGAGATGTCTAGAGTGAGGGACTAAGCAATTTTTGGGGCCGTAGCTAAGCCGCCATTAGTGTTTTGCTAAGGTGAAGTTCTAGCATACGTGGGGTCTTTAAGTATCATATTCAAACCTTAACTGAGGGAAGCTTTGCGAATCATCATCCTGTTGAGATTGGCAATATGGAGTGACCATGGATCCAAGTGTGCATTCCCATGCTAAATGGAAAGATTCTAAGTCACGAGCTCAAGTATGGACGTGCTCAAGTCAAAGGCTATGTTGAAAGCCCTCAAGTGGATATTGTTCAAGTATGGCAAGAATTGAAGTTGTTCAAGCTCAAGAGATCAACGAAGCTCTTTTATTCTTTTCTTGAGTATAGGTATGCCGTACTATCAAGAGGGATGCAACTTAGTGAGTTGACCGAGTCAAGTGCTCTTTAGTTGACCTAAGTGAGACCTAGCCTTAGAATGTACTAACAAACCCTGCTAACCTAACCTGGGTCATTTCATCTTGGTGGTGAAGTGTTAGTTTCTTAGAAAAAGGTTTTGGGGGTATCTCGGGCCTGACCGGTCTGACCGGTCAGAGGCACCGGTCTGACCGGTGCCTCTAGCCCAACGGCTAGTTTTTCAAACACCGGTCTGACCGGTGTGAGGCACCAGTCTGACTGGTGCCACCCGGGGACCAACGACTAGTTTTCTTGTTTGAGGGGTATAAATACCCCAAGCCTTCTTCTAGTGAGGGTTGCTGTTTCTAGTAAGTTTGCTGAGGTCCCAAGCCATTTCTAACTAGCTCTAAGCCTTAGTGGCTCTCCCCAACCCTCTCTTTGTGAGATTTGTGGATTCAAGCCATATTCTTGTGTTGGGTTGAGAAAGTGAGCTTAAGAGTGACCTAGTGAAGCTAACAAGAGCATCTCCATAGCTTGAGCACTTTGGTTTCGCGTCTACAAGCTTTGAAGCGTTTATTACTCTTGGAGGTTTGCCTCCTAGACGGCTAGGTGTCGCCGGCTAGCTCCCAAGGTTGTGGTGAGCAGCGGGAAGTTTGTAAGGGCTGCGATCCTGCCTCTTTGTGGAAAAGATCCCCTTAGTGGAAAGGAGGAAAGTGGTTGAAAGAGACCCGGCTTGTTGTGGGAATTGTCCCTTACAAGCTCCTCAACGGAGACGTAGCCATTCCTCAGTGGGTGGTGAACTTCGGGAAACAAATTCTTGCTTCTTCGTGTGGTTTGACTCTCTAAGTTGTTTTTCTAGCATAATTACATTTGCTTCTGAAGGACCGATACGGCGAACCAGAGAGGGGGGGAGTGAATGGGAGCCGATAAAAATTCTTCTCGAAGGAGATGAAAACTCCAACAAGACGAACGCGGCTTCCAACACACGTCTCCGACTCACTACCAAGGTTGGTCAAGCCCACGTAGCCACTGGAGTGCCACTGGACCTAGGAACCAACACGCAACCTTCCGACCCGAGCAACGCAGCGGAAAAACCGAACCTCGAGTCTACAGACCCACACCGGTCAGACCGGTGAGCACCACCGGTCAGACCGGTCCCTGCTGGTGAAACTGAGCAACTTTCACTAAGTGGCTCTACACGGTCCGGGACCGGTGAGACACACCGGTCGGTACCGATGGCGGCCGAAAGCCCCCAAGGCACCAAACGAGACAACCGACCACCAAACGGACCCAAACTCGAAACAGCGAAAGCAACACGGGACAACAACAAACACACCAAGACGTTCACCCGAGCAAAAACCCACAAGAGCTCGCACCGGTCGGACCGGCCAAGAGCACCGGGCCGACCGGTGTAGCACCGGCGACTCGGGATGAACACGGCACCCGCGGGTCAACTCCCCCCAAATCCAAATCTCGATCTCTCGAATCGCTCCACGGACTTGAACAAGACTTTGGGGATATCAGGAACACCTCATGAGGAGTCCATAGCCAAGTTTAATCCCACCAAATCTCGTCCAAAAAGGAGGAATCGAAGAAATCCCGCCGAAAGCACTTCCAACCCAAGAACTCAAGAAAACCCCAAAATCGAGCACTTTTACTCACGGATTTGGGAGGGGAATCACAGCCCAAAGAACCACGAAGGGTTCTCACAAATTTCCCCCATCAAATCCCCAAGAGAAAAGCCCCGAAAACACCCCAAAGAAATCACGAAGAGAGGGCTCCGAAAATCACCACCAAGAACAACCGGGGAAAACACATCCAAACCTTGAGGAACCACGCCGAATCATCTATACATGAAACAAAGGTTCGTACAAGGTCTAGCAAGCCGCCCGATCATCCATCCCTCTCTACAAGATCTTTCCGTAAAGCTCTCTTGCTAGTCCTAAGGAAAACCGGAGAAAATAGATGGAAAATAGGAAAACTAATGAGCTAGGGTTCCAAGAGTTGGCTGCCATCCTCTCACCTCTTGGGTTATATGGAGGCAACCGAATGTCTAAAATGCCCTTCTCTACTAACTAGGGATACAAGCCCCTCAAGGGCGGATTTGGAATTCTTGATGTCTTCACCATCGGACGGATGCCCGGCGGCCGCACCCTGCGTAGCCTCGACGCATGCCATGCGATCCCGACGCGTGTCCTCCGCTTCGAAGATTCCGGACTGCGTCGTCGCACACCGGTCAGACCGGTGCTCCTCACCGGTCAGACCGGTCAGACCCACCGGTCAGACCGGTCTGGTGCTGCTGCACCTCCGTCTTCGGTTCTCCGGTCTTGGCTTTGTGGATCAACCAAGGAACCCGGTGGTTTTCCGGTGAACCACCGGAAACCCCGCGAACTCGGTGTAGCCTCCGCCAATCTCCACTCATGACTTGGCTCCCACGTAGTCCCGGCTCGACCTTGGTTTTGAGGCTCAACCAAGAAACCGTCCACGACTTCATCTTGTTGTTCATGCCACCATGCGGCCCGCACTTGACCCCCGCCGGCCACCGGGTCCCTCGAACACGGCCTACTTGTCTTCTCCACACCCGGAGGCCTCACCGCGACGACCTTTCGCGCTTGTTCTTCACCCGCACCAACACGAGTCAAGCCGCAACCTGCACCTGCAATACTTAGCCAAGAATCAGTCCACACAACGTTGTCAATCACTCATCACACAAGGAAGCGACCATCCACCGGTCCTCGAACCACACATGGTCCTCAATCTCCCCCTTGATGAGTGCATTGACAACACCCACACGAAAGTAACAAGAGAGAAAAGAAAAAGAAAAGAAACGAACAAGAAGAAACTCCAACAAGCGATCGAAAGCCAAACAAAGGCAAAGAGCAAGATCACTTGAAGAAGACAAGTCTCGAACCCCTTAGGCAAGGGCAACGGCTCGACACATCCGAGACAAAGCAAAGCTCAAGCAAAGAGCACAAACCACCGAAACGAACTCGAAAACTCTCAAAGAGCTCCCCCCGCACACATGCAAGCTCCCCCCGAACCAATGCAACTCCCCCGGACGAATGCATACAAGAAACCACGGGAAACGAGGGCAGGCCGCAAGAACTTCGGCTCACACCGGTCGGACCGGTCATCACCACCGGTCGGACCGGTGCCCAACATATGTACGGGACCAGCACTCACCGGTCGGACCGGTGCTCCTCACCGGTCGGACCGATGTACAACAGAGCCCGAAATGGCTCGAAACCACTCGAAAACCTTCCAAATGCGTCCAACAAGCCATTTCAAGCTCAAACTTCTCCCCCTTGTTGGCAATGCATGAATCAAGCCAAAAAATGCAAAAGATGCAACCTAGAGCTTCTCAAATAGACAAAATTCAACAAAGAATGCTACACATGTCCAAATGAGCAAGTTAGGTACTCTACGGCTTCGTATCGATCTCAACTACATGATCACCAAGTTTCACAACCATTGGACGAAGCTAAGATGGATTTTGGCAATTTTGCGAAAAACTTGCCTCTCATGAGCAAAGTCCTAAACATGATCAAAGCATATCAAAATGGCAAAGCCACACAAACTTCATGCTAGGACAGCCATTCTAATAATAAGACCATCACAAACACCCACAAGCACCTCATGTCATGTCAAAGCCACCGAGCCATGTGCCTACTTCTATTTATGAGACTTCTCATTGGTAGGCATCATGCAACGGTTTAGCACCCAAAGCAAATTAAATTCAGCATGTATGACATGGGAGCATATTTTCCAAGCATTTCTCATTTCATTTTCAGATTTGTAAATGGTACATGAAATGTCTTTGCGACAAAAAGGAACTTATGCTCCTCCACAAGATAAATCAAGAGGGCTAAACATTCATGATGGCAAAAGAGCCTTTGGCCCCATATGATCAATAAGCTAGCTATCCAACCACAAATTAAGCATAGCAAAGCCACAAAAACATGTCAAGAGCATGTAAAGGCATTTACACATGAGAGAGCATACATGTGACATTTTTCAAAAGCATAGCTATCAACCATGGATTATTCATCAAGATCATCAAGAGCTAAGCCAAACTAACCATATCATACCAAACAAGCTCACAAAGACATATATCTCATTCCATGGTGAACAATGTATATGAGAGAAGCTTTCCTAACCAATGCATATGATACAAAATGCATGCAATCTAAGATACAAGGATGCCTATACATCATGTTACATATGCCATGCCAAATGCAAGAAACGCACAAAGGAAAGCTATACATATGCTACAAACCGGCTCCTCGAGGGGAGGCAAAAACGGGCTCAACACCACCGGCAAAAGAAAGTCCCCACACACCCAACTCAAGAAATCAAACACACACCAAGTTCCCCCCGCAAACGAGTGAAAGTTGCTTGATCTAGGGGTTTGGTGAAAATATCGGCTAGTTGGTCATGTGTGGGTACATGGATCAAAGCTATCTTTCCTTTCTCGACGTTGTCTCTCAGAAAATGATACCTCACTTCTATGTGCTTGGTTTTGGAATGAAGCACTGGGTTCTTTGCAACGCTTATGGCACTAGTGCTATCACATTGAAGTGGGACATGGGTATACTCCTCACCAAAGTCACTCATGGTGTAGGTGATCCAAAGGAGCTGAGAGCAACAACTAGCAGCGGCAACATACTCGGCCTCGGTCGTGGATTGAGCAACACTCGACTGCTTGCGGGAAGACCAAGACACCAACGAAGAACCCAAAAAGCGGCAAGTCCCGAAGTGGACTTCCTATCCAACCGACACCCGGCAAAATCCGCGTCTGAAAAGCCATGAAGCGCCAAAGAAGAGGACGCGGAGTACCAAAGGCCGAAGTCGGGAGTGTGACGCAAGTACATGAAAATTCTCTTCACTGCTTGCCGATGCGAAGTCCTCGGAGACGCTTGAAAACGAGCGCACAGACACACTGAGAACTGTATGTCCGGCCTCGTCGCCGTCAAGTAGAGGAGTGACCCGATCATGCTTCGGTACTCCTTCTGGTCCACGTGTTCACCTTCCTCATCCGCATCAAGAGCCGTAGTCGTACTCATCGGCGTCGTCATAGCCTTGGAGTCCTCCATCTTGAACTTTCTCACAATGTCCTTGGTGTACTTAGCCTGGTGCACAAATGTTCCTTCCTTTGATTGCTTGATTTGTAGCCCAAGGAAGAAGCGCAACTCGCCCATCATGCTCATCTCAAACTCCCCGCTCATATCATCTCGCAAACCTCGCAACAAGAGAGTTAGACGAGCCACCAAAGACAATATCATCCACGTACACCCGCACAATCGGGATATCTCCGCCTCGCCTCGGCAAAAACAAGGTCCGATCGACCTTCCCCATCTCAAAACCTCTCTCAAACAAGAACCCCCTCAACCTCGCCATACCAAGCTCTAGGCGCCCGCTTCAACCCATACGGCGCCTTCCTCAACTTGTACACCCGGTGGGGGTACTTCTCACTCTCAAACCCCGGAGGCCGCCTCACATACACTTCTTCCTCCAGGCACACCATTCGGAAAAGCACTCTTCACATCCATTTGGTGCAACTTGAACCCTTTAGCCACGGGAAAAGGCTAGAAGGATCCTAATCGCCTCCAAACGTGCTACGGGAGCAAAGGTCTCCTCGTAGTCGATCCCCTCCTTCTGACTGAACCCCTGAGCAACAAGTCTCGACTTGTTCCTCACAACCTCACCCTTCTCTCCCTCTTTGTTTTTCCACACCCACTTTGTACCAATCGGCTTACACCATGGGGGAGGGTCAACCAACTCCCACACCTGATTCCTCTCAAAGTTCTCCAACTCCTCATGCATCGAGTTAACCCAATTGTGATCAGATAGTGCGTGTCCAATGTCTTTGGGCTCAAAAGAAGCAACAAACGCAGCATGAGCAAAATGGGAATTGTTCCGAACCCTCGACCGTGTAGTGCGTTCATTCATGTCGTCGATGATCCTCGAAGCTGGGTGATCCACTTGAACTCGCCGGGGAGGTTCTCGCCTCGAAGCTACCTCCCCCTCAACATCGCCTTCTCCTAGTTCTTGATTTGTCGTCGTAGGTGTAGCAGAGGGTCCATCCATCATCGTAGTCGAAGTAGTGGGTACATGTTCGGCGGGGGCACCACACCGCCATCTTCATCATCACCATGTTCATGCTCCTCCTCCTGAAAGATCTCCTCGCCAAGCTCATCATCACCTGCACACTCAAAAACAAGCTGACTACGTGGCTTTGTCTCGTCGAAGGTTACCTCGCAAGTCTCCACGATTTGGTTAGTTTCAAGATTGAGAACACGATATGCTCTAGAATGAGATGCATAACCAAAGAAAATGCCATCGACAGACCTAGCCTCAAACTTATCCAACTTCTCGCCTTTCTTCGAATGAAACACTTGCAACCAAAGACATGGAAGTGACTCACCTTGGGTGTGCGACCATGCATCAACTCATAGCATGTCTTCTTCTTGTGCACTGCGAGGTATATCCTGTTCGACACATAGCATGCGGTATTCACCGCCTCCGGCCCAATACCTCCTCGGAGTCCTATGCTCATCAAGCATCGTCCGAGCCATCTCGCACAAGGTCCTGTTCTTCCTTTCCACAACACCATTCCGGGGAGGCGTATACGGACTCGAAAGCGGGTGCTCAAGACCCAAGTCATGACAAAAGGTTTCAAAACGAGAGTTCCTGAATTCCGAGCCATTATCACTGCGGATAGCTCGTATGGCATCTCCGTGCCTCTCGTTCCTCAACCTCAAGACTTAATCTCGAACAAAACCAAACGTCTCCCCCTTATCCTCCAGAAAGAACACCCACGCATACCGAGAATAGTCATCCACCACTACAAGGACATACCACTTCCCACCCGCAGATCGCACACGAGCTGGCCAACAAGGTCCATATGGAGCAGCTTGCATGGACGCTCAGTCATCACATCAGTGAGAGGCGGGTGAGAAGAGGCCACCATCTTGGCATGCCTACACGGAGCACAAACCAACTCTTTCTCAAGCCTCAACCGTGGCAATCCTCGGACCAAATTGAGTTTACTCAAGCGAGACAAAAGGTCAAAGCTCAAGTGACCCAACTTCCTATGCCACTTCCACAACTCACTCGAAGAACCGGCCAAGAAACAACGCTCAACACCCGAAGACTGAGAAAAATCAGCACGAAACACCTGACCCTCGGGAACGACCATACAAACAAGGTCCCCTCGAGAGTCCACAATCCGAGAACCACCCGGCCGAAACAACACCTCAAAGCCCTCATCCAACAACCGGGACACGGAAAGCAAATTGTACCCCGGTGATTGAACAAGAGCAACACGCCTCGGAGTGATCTTGTCACTCACTTTTATCTCACCTTCGAAAGCACACGCCCACGCCCATTGTCCCCAAAAGTGATGTACCTCTTCGTCACCACGGGACGAGACTTGAGAACCACCCCCTGTCTCGGTCGGATGCCTCGAACAACCGGAGTCAATCAACCAAATGTTCTTCAAGTCTCCCACCGAAAATCAAAAATAGGCACGTGAGCGAACAAACGACTCAAGATCGGGGTTAGTACCAAAGGACGAAACCAAAGGCCGAGCCATTTGCTCGAAAGTGGGGTTAGCACCAACCAAAGCATCTCTCCTACCAAAACTACCTCCACGAACACCACCACGGTAACCACCCTGAGGGAACCACCCTTCTCTGCCTGGAGGAGGACCAAAACCACGCAAGAAAGCCCGTGGAACGTCCTTCCTCTCCAACTCAACGCCACGACTCCTCCAATCCCCGTATTGAGCACGAGGAGGAGAACGCCTAGCGAACTGACCACCCGCACCCTTTCCGGCCGAACCACCGAACCACGACCACCGAAACAACCCTCGCACTCTGTACGAGCTCGAAACCCGAACATCTGTCTGTCCAGGCCTGCACCGGTCTGACCGGTGCTCCACACCGGTCTGACCGGTGTGACACAGGCGCAACACCACCCTCGGGTCCTTCTTCTCTCCCCAAGCCCGAACTGTCCTCACAATCGCCTTGCCCCTGGGCATCTGCATACGAGGCTCAAGTACACCATCGGAAGGGTGGTACTTGTCCTTGTTTGCCCACTCCTTCCTCATTCTCTCCTCTCGCTTCCTCTTGAAGCAAAACTCCTCCTTATGGCCATCTCTCCCACAATAGCCACAATGGAACCTCACAATCTTAGGCTTTGGCTTGGGATGTGGCTGCTCACTCGGTTTCTCTCCACTCAAACCCTCCACCGGTTTCTCACCACTAGCCTTCTCACTCTCCTTCCCAAAGAACACTTTCCCCGAAGTGCTCACAAACTTGATGGGCTTTTGGAGATCATTTGTGGGTGTAGGAAATATAGGTGGAGCCGGGGTTGTGTCTAGTCGGTTCCTAAGATGGTTGGGTTTTGGAGGGAAATCATTTTTGTGGTGGGTTTTTGGTGGCTCCGGGATATTCTCTCCACTTCCTTCACCAACCTTGTTTGCCCCAAGCCCCTCACCATCTTGCCTCTTAAAGGCCTCGATCATCATCCTCAACTGAGGCTCATGACCGGGACAACCAACCCATCAACTTCCTCAAGTCATCATTCTCATCCCGCAAGCGATCAACATAATGTGCAAGCTCCAAATTTTTCAATGCATGCATTTCACAAGTAGAGCGAGGATGTAGGCATGGGTTCCTTCAATTTAGCCTCGAGCGAACTAGTGTAAGCATGCAACTCATCAATCTTAGCATGCAAAACGGGGCAAGAAGTGCAAGCACCTAGCAAAGCGAGGTCTAGACTTAAGCTCGGCCACTTCAACCCTAAGCACATCTAGTTCCTCACACTTGGAGGCATGCTTCTCCTTAAACAAAGCAAGATCGGCAAGGAATATGGAGCAATCAACACAATCATTTTCATCGGCAACAACGGGGCTAGCCTTAAGCGAATCAATCTCAAGCTTGCTATCAAGCACCCGTGTCTCTAGCTCGACCCACTCTAGTCCTAGCATCCTCGAGTGAAGCCCTAAGCTCTTTCCTCATTTTCTTGGCCTCTCTAAGCATGTCATCACGGTTATCAAGCAAAGAGCCAAGCCTCTCATTCTCCTCGGCGCAAGAAGGGAAGCTCATCACGCACCTCGTCGTCGGACTCGCAGTCCGAGTCGCTCCGTGTGCTCTTCTTGCCGCCGGAGCTCAACGCCATGGTGCGAAGCCATCTCTCGCGAAGCAGCTCAGCCCGCTCAGGTTCTTGGACGACTTCTTGTTCTTGCGGCGATCTCCCTCGTCGTCGGCGCCGCTCGAGCTCGAGGTGGAGTACGCGGAACTGGAGTCGACGTCGCTCGCTCCAACCATCGCTCGGGCCTTGCCTCGGCTCTCCTTCTTCCTCGATCTTCGCTCGTCCTTGTACTTGTTCTTGTGCTTGCTCTTGTGGTCGCGCCTCGAACGGTACTTGCCATCGTTCATCCTCGGCTTGTGCTTGTAGTCGTCCTTGTTCTCGGCCTTCTCGGGCGGTCGGCGACGAAGTGTCCCGGCTTGCCGCACTGGAAGCAAGTCCTCGTGTTCCTCCTCATGTTCACGCGGTTCTCGTGCAGCCTCTCGAACCGCCTCGTCAACAGCGCCAGCTCGTCCTCTCCAAGGTCATCAAACTCCTCATCTGGCATAGACATCAAAGAGGAAAACGAGAACATCCTGGTGGATGGGTTAGAGTTAGTATTTCCTTTGGAACCACCAACGAGGGCAAGACTATGGGAATCAGTCGGTCCCTCGAGCTTGGCAGTCATGCCCCTATCCACCTCGGCCGACTTGAGCTTTGAGAACGGCTCGTTCACCGTCGAGTATCATACCTCTCCGACTCGACTATGGCCTCGAACTTTCCACCCCATATCGTACGATCCAAAGAGTGTAAGAGCTTGACGGCTCTATCATGATCATCGTACGGGAGCACGTCCACATTTGCCCTCATGTTGTTCACCACCACCGTGAACCTGCGAAACAAGGCATCGATGGACTCACCGGGAGAGATGAGTGAAGTTCTCGTACTCTCTCCGTAGGTCGCATACAACCGTGCCTAAACACGGGCGTTCCCAACATGAGCCTCCTTCAACACCGCCCAAATCCTACAAGCCAAGTGCTCGGTGTGCACCCGATCGAACTCGGGGCCGACACAAAGCACGAAACAAGTAGTCGACCGCCTTATTGTTGGCGTCGAATCCGTCCCTCGACCCCGGAGCAAGGAAATCCATCGGCTGGACATAGCCTCGTGTCCACCGTGACATCCCAAAACGGTCGACCCTTTCCGCGGAGGAACGCACCCATCCGCTTGCTCCACATCCGGTAGTTCTTGCCATCGAAGTGTGGAGGACCCGAACCCCATTCCCGGTACGCCATCCTTGGATCTTAGGCGGTTAGAGTCAACAAAGACCGAACCGGCTGCGATACCACTTGAAGGACCGATACGGCGAACCGGGAGGGAGGGGGGGGGGAGTGAATGGGAGCCGATAAAAATTCTTCTCGAAGGAGATGAAAACTCCAACAAGACGAACGCGGCTTCCAACACACGTCTCCGACTCACTACCAAGGTTGGTCAAGCCCACGTAGCCACTGGAGTGCCACTGGACCTAGGAACCAACACGCAACCGTCCGACCCGAGCAACGCAGCGGAAAAACCGAACCTCGAGTCTACAGACCCACACCGGTCAGACCGGTGAGCACCACCGGTCAGACCGGTCCCTGCTGGTGAACCGAGCAACTTTCACTAAGTGGCTCTACACCGGTCAGACCGGTGAGACACACCGGTCGGACCGATGGCGACGCGAAAGCCCCCAAGGCACCAAACGGGACAACCGACCACCAAACGGACCCAAACTCGAAACAGGCAGCAACACGGGACAACAACGAACACACCAAGACGTTCACCCGAGCAAAAACCCACAAGAGCTCGCACCGGTCGGACCGGTCAAGAGCACCGGTCGAGCCGGTGTAGCACGGGCGACTCGGGATGAACAACACCCGCGGGTCAACTCCCCCAAATCCAAATCTCGATCTCTCGAATCGCTCCACGGACTTGAACAAGACTTTGGGGATATCAGGAACACCTCATGAGGAGTCCATAGCCAAGTTTAATCCCACCAAATCTCGTCGATTCCCGCCGAAAGCACTTCCAACCCAAGAACTCAAGAAAACCCCAAAATCGAGCACTTTTACTCACGGATTTGGGAGGGGAATCACGGCCCAAAGAACCACGAAGGGTTCCCACAAATTTCCCCCATCAAATCCCCAAGAGAAAGCCCCGAAAAAACCCCAAAGAAATCACGAAGAGAGGGCTCCGAAAATCACCACCAAGAACAACCGGGGAAAACACATCCAAACCTTGAGGAACCACGCCGAATCATCTATACATGAAACAAAGGTTCGTACAAGGTCTAGCAAGCCGCCCGATCATCCATCCCTCTCTACAAGATCTCTCCGTAAAGCTCTCTTGCTAGTCCTAAGGAAAACCTGGAGAAAATAGATGGAAAATAGGAAAACTAATGAGCTAGGGTTCCAAGAGTTGGCTGCCATCCTCTCACCTCTTGGGTTATATGGAGGCAACCGAATGTCTAAAATGCCCTTCTCTACTAACTAGGGATACAAGCCCCTCAAGGGCGGATTTGGAATTCTTGATGTCTTCACCATCGGACGGATGCCCGGCGGCCGCACCCTGCGTAGCCTCGACGCATGCCATGCGATCCCGACGCGTGTCCTCCGCTTCGAAGATTCCGGACTGCGTCGTCGCACACCGGTCAGACCGGTGCTCCTCACCGGTCAGACCGGTCCCCACCGGTCAGACCGGTCAGACCCACCGGTCGGGCCGGTGCGGTGCTGCTGCACCTCCGTCTTCGGTTCTCCGGTCTTGGCTTTGTGGATCAACCAAGGAACCCGGTGGTTTTACGGTGAACCACCGGAAACCCCGTGAACTCGGTGTAGCCTCCGCCAATCTCCACTCATGACTTGGCTCCCACGTAGTCCCGGCTCGACCTTGGTTTTGAGGCTCAACCAAGAAACCGTCCACGACTTCATCTTCTTGTTCATGCCACCATGCGGCCCGCACTTGACCCCCGCCGGCCACCGGTCCCTCGAACACAGCCTACTTGTCTTCTCCACACCTGGAGGCCTCACCGGCGACGACCTTTCGCGCTTGTTCTTCACCTGCACCAACACGAGTCAAGCCGCAACCTGCACCTATAATACTTAGCCAAGAATCAGTCCACACAACGTTGTCAATCACTCATCACACAAGGAAGCGACCATCCACCGGTCCTCGAACCACACATGGTCCTCAGCTTCCACTTCGATCTACTTGGGTGTGTTACTTGTGTGTGTAGGGATCATTACCTTGCTTGTGTTCATCTACAAAGGCCACACACCAAGTTCAGTTCGTGCTAGAAGTCAAGAGGTGCTTGAAGTTGTTTTTGCAGGTGTTCTGTGCTATACCGGTCTGACCGGTGTCACCTGTGGAGTTCAGTGCCTGACCGGTCTGACCGGTCACCACCACCGGTCTGACCGGTGGAGCACTGCCAGCTCAAGTGTTTGGGGAGAAAGAGTTTAAATTGGTCGTCACGCCTATTCACCCCCCTCTAGGCGACATCAAGGTCCTTTCAAATACTTAGCCAAGAATCAGTCCACACAACGTTGTCAATAACTCATCACACCAGGAAGCGACCATCCACCGGTCCTCGAACCACACATGGTCCTCAATCTCCCCCTTGATGAGTGCATTGACAACACCCACATATAGTAACAAGAGAGAAAAGAAAAAGAAAAGAAACGAATAAAAAGAAACTCCAACAAGCGATCGAAAGCCAAAGAAAGGCAAAGAGCAAGATCACTTGAAGAAGACAAGTCTCGGACCCCTTAGGCAAGGGCAACGACTCGACACATCCGAGGCAAAACTATGCTCAAGCAAAGAGCGCAAACCACCAAACCAAAGCTCGAAAAACCACAAAGAGCTCCCCTTGCACACATGCTCCCCCTGAACCAATGCAACTCGCCCTGGACGAATGCATGCAAACCACTTGAAGAAAATAGAGCAGCTACATCAGCTCAGGTCTGACCGGTCAGACCGGTCGAACATGTGCATAGTACCAGCACTTTGACCGGTCAGACGGGTGACCTCAACCGGTCAGACCGGTGCACACCAGAGTCCAGAAAAGGCTCGAAGCCACCTGAAAACCTTCTAAATGCATCTAGTAGCCCAAAAACAAGCTCAAACTTCTCCCCCTTGTTGATAATGCATGAATCAAGCAAAAAAATGCAAAAAATACAACCTAGAGCTTCTCAAATAGACAAAATTCAACATAGGATGCTACACATGTCCAAATGAGCAAGTTAGATACTCTATAGCTTCGTATTGACATCAACTACATGATCACCACGTTTCACAACCATTGGACGAAGCTAAGATAGAATTTAGCAATTTTGCGAAAATTTACCCTCTCATGAGCAAAGTCCTAAACATGAGAAAAACATGTCAAAATGGCAAAGCCACACAAACTTCATACTAGGACATCCATTCTAATCATAAGACCATCACAAACACCCACAAGCACCTAATGTCATGTCAAAGCCACCGAGCCATGTGCCTACTTCTATATATGAGACTTGTCATCGGTAGGCATCATGCAACGGTTTAGCACCCAAAACATATTAAATTTAGTACTTATGACATGGGAGCACATTTTCCAAGCAATTTACATTTCATTTTCAGATTCATATTTGGTACATGAAATGTCTTTGTGATAAAAAGGAACTTATGCCCCTCCACAAGATAAAGCATGAGGGCTAAACATTCATGATGGCAAATGAGCCTTTGGCCCCATATGATCAAAATAAGCTATGCAACCACAAATTAAGCATAGTCAAGCCACTAAAACATGTCAAGATCATATAAAGGCATTTACTCGCAAGAGAGCATACATATGACATTTTTCAAAAACATAGTCATTAACCATGGATATAAACCAAGATTATCAAGAGCTAAGCCAAACTAACCATATTATACCAAACAAGCTCACAAAGACATAAATATCATTCCATGGTGAACAATGTATATAGGAGAAGCTTTCCCTAACCAATGCATATGATACAAAAAGCATACAGTCTAAGATACAAGGATGCTTATACATCATGTTACACATGCAATGCCAAATGCAAGAAATACACAAAGGAAAGCTATACATATGCTACAAGGGAGCTCCCACACACAAAGCTCACAAACCACCAGCTCCTAAGGGGGAGGAAAAAAGGGTTCAACACCACCAGCAAAAGAGCAAAGGAGCGTAAACTCACAAGCTCCCCCTAAACACATGCACTAGGGCCAAAGAGCATACAAAGCTCACCCTTAGTACACATGATAGAACAAAAAGCACAATAAGCACACATGGCCCCCCTAAACTCATGCATTAAGGTCAAAGAGCATACAAAACTTACCTTACACACATGAGATAGGGCAGAGAGCAAAAAGAACCAAGTGGCTTGACCAAGGCCACACACTTGAAGGTCACAAATTCACTTACCTTTATCATTTCTTCAGAAGTCACTCATCCTTGTTGTTGGGGAATTCGGGAGAAAACCTTACACCCACGGAACGTAGGATTTGTTGAAGTTCATGAGATAAGTTTTCGGGTAATGTGAGAAAATAGCAGCCAAATCTGGCTTCTTCGCGTGAATCTACTGTCTATTTCAGGAAGATTGAAACCTGCGAAACTCCGGAATCACGAACCTGCGAAGACCTGGAATCATGAACCTGCGAAGATCTGGAATCATGAACCTGCGAAGATCAGGAATCATGAGCCTGTGAAGATCTGGAATCCTGAACCTGCGAAGATCCGGAATCTCGGACCTACGAAATTGTGGGTGAGAAATACCCGAAATTCGGGAATCACGGAGGGGAAGTTTGGAAATAAGAAAGAAGTCAAGTCAAAGACACTACCTCGAAAAGTCCGGGTTTGACGTGTGAACTAGTGGCAGGCTTGTAAATGTATGAAATCAGCCCCGCAAATCACGGGATGTAAAAGACATTTTTGTATGTGTTCACACTAGGTATATGCCCTAGTTTCGAGGGTATTTTCGGAATGTAAAAAGTCCCTTCGTCTCCCTGTAAAAGGGGGCGCAAGGGCACGTGTAAAGGGATTCACAACTTTTGACACGAATGTATACTTTCGGAGATTCCTTGTCTCCTTTCCGCAGCTTTCATGACTTGTGTGATCAGTGTTCTGAACTTCTGTGTTCGGGGACTCCATCCGATTTTTCGAACCCCCCAACATTGGCGCCCACCGTGTTTCATCCGAAAAACAACTCATGATGCCACCGCAAAAGAGGTCGAAGAAGAACACCCCCGCCGAGATTGATCAAGATGAGCACCACCATGTTGAGGGCAATGGAATCTCTCTCACCCCTAAACCTTCAAACATCACAGACCAAGAACGAAGAGCAAAACTTGAGGCTCTCCAAAGAACAAGAACTGAGAAGACAGCACACATTCAAGAACAGCCTACAGAACAACAAACACATGAAAATGATGATGATGATGATGATGATGATGATGACGAGGCCATAGACAAAGAACTAGAAAGAGTTCAGCAGAAAATACAGCAGCTGCAGAAAGAAAAAGAAAAATTTGCGAACCAACTGCAAGCAAAAAGAAAGGCCTCAGAAAAGCTAGAAAAACTCAATCAAGCAAAAGAACAAACTGAGGCAATACAAAGAGAAATCAAAGAAATGCAAGAACAAGAGAACAGTTCGCTATGGCAAGACTCACCACACCAGGACTCTGGTCCATACAGAGGAACCCCGAAAGAAAATATTTTCGCGGGTAATGGAATCTCACAATTCGTGGATCTAGAGTCGCCACTATCCATAGGCCTGCAAACCGCACCATGGCCTTCAAAGTTCAAACCAGTATCTCTACCAAAATACAATGGTTTTAGAAACTCCAAACAATTCCTCATGAGGTATGAATCAGCGGTGAATTCAGCAGGAGGAGATGATGTTGCACTGCCCAAATCTTTCATCATTGCCTGTGAAGGACCAGTTCTAAACTGGTATTCTCTGCTACAACCGCACTCAGTCTGCAGCTTGGTCAACCTCAAGACGAAATTCATGCAAGCATTTCAGAGTTTCATGACATAACAGCTGAATCATCAGACTTGTACAACTACAAGCAGAAAGATAGAGAACCATTACGGAACTTCGTGAGAAGATTCATGCAGTAGAGATCAGATTCCTGAGGCGGATGACAAAACAACGATCAAAGCACTGATCAAATGTCTAACTCCAGGACCAACAGCTTCACATCTGACGCGAAAGAAACCCAAGACAACTGATGAACTTTTTCATGAACTTGAAGAGTACATCTTGTCCGATGACGATCATCGCAAAAGAGTTGCTGAGCGAAATGAAGCATGACAAGGCAATAGAGAAATGACATGGAGACCTCAACCCCAGAATTTGCGAAATATCAACAATATGGAAAATCCTCAGTCTAACTAGAATAACAGACCAAGCACAAGAGGAGGATTTGCACCAAGGGGAAGAGGAAAGGGGAGACGACCCCCGAGATTCACAAATCACAATCCAAGAGATCCGTACTTCTACTGCCAATATCATGGAAGAGGACATAGCACCGAAGGGTGCCCAGAAACCAAGAAGAATATCGCAAGAATTCAGCAAGAGAAGGCAATGATGAGCATCGCCTCCTCAAGGCCGAACCAACTTCGCCCGAACTTCTGGCAGCCACATTTCATGAAATCTCAACCAAATCCAGTTGCGATGCAGCAATTTCAGCAACCACAACCATCATGGCAACTCTCTCAGCAGTTCTACCCTCAGTCGCAGGCAATTCAGTCAATCCAGCAACCGCAGCCAATTCGAGAAATATTGCCACCACCACCTGACAGTTCGTAAGACTAGAATCAAGTTCAAGACCTCAGAACTCGAAAGCCTTGCCATCTTTCGGAACAATCATGCCAATCATAGGAAAGTCAGCCATGGAATTCGAAACCAAGAAGAAAGAAACAACTACTTCAGGTCTGTGAACACTATCATCAACGACGGTCCAGCTGCGCGACCAAAATGGGCCAAAGTGTCAATCACATTCACCGAAGAGGATTTCAAACTGAAATCCACGAATCATAATGATGCCATGGTTATCGAAGTGAACATAGCTGGATGGGTCATCGGAAAGATCTTGGTAGACAATGGAAGCTCAGCAGACATCCTATTCTTGAAAACTTTTGAGAAAATGAACCTGAGTCAGCACATGTTGCATCCGCTAGAGTACCCATTGCAAGGTTTCAGAGAAAAACCAATCAAGCCAGTTTGAAAAGTATTGCTTCCCGTTTCTTTCGGAGATCTTGACAACACCAGAACAGAAACTCTCACCTTTGATGTGGTTGACATCTATCATCCATATCTCGCGATTTTCGGCAGAGGTTTCACGAACAAATTCGATGTAGTCATAAGACAGCAGTTCTTGTGTATGAAGATACCAGTGCCCAAAGGGGTCATCACAGTGTTTGGCGATCAGCAAGAGGCCAGAAACATAGAAAAGGGTCATACTTCGGGCCAAACCAACGTGTATCATCTGAAAACATCAGAAGAAAGAAAAGAACCTTACGAAGAGGCCAAGCGAGACAAAGAAAAGATCGAGATAGCGGCTGACGGTGAAACCAAGAAAGTGTAATTGGACGACATGCCCGATAGAGAGGTCACAATTGGGGCTCACCTCAACCCCGAAGAGGAGAAAAAGCTTATACAATTCTTGAACAAGAATAAGGATGTCTTCGCCTGGTCAGCCAAAGATTTGCAAGGTGTTGACAGGGACATCATCGAACATGCCCTGGAAACAGATGAAAAAATAATGCCGAAAAAGCATAAACTTCGGAAAATGTCCGAAGAAAAAGTAAAAGCAGTTGAAGCTAAAGTTCAAAGGCTACAAGACGCGAAAGTGATCAGAGAAGTGAAATATCTAGTCTGGCTGGCCAACACTGTACCAATGAAAAAGAAAAATGGAAAATGGAGAATGTGTGTAGACTTCACGGATTTGAACAAGGCATGCAAGAAGGACGATTTTCCCTGGGAAAGGGTAGATAAAATCGTAGATGATGCAGCCAACAATGAAATGCTCTCACTACTGGACATGTTTTCAGGGTATCACCAAATAAGAGTACGTAGAGAAGACGAAGAGAAGACAAGCTTTATCTCCCCCTTTGGAACATTTTGTTTTGTGAGAATGCTAGTGGGGCTGAAGAACGCAAGATGCACATTTTCGAGAATGATAGCAATAGTACATCATCCTCAACTTCGGAGAAACATTCTGGCATATGTGGATGACATAGTTGTCAAAAGTGTCCAAAGAAGAGATCATATCAGTGATTTGGCAGAAACTTTCGCGAACCTGAGAGCAGCGAACGTGAGGTTGAATCCTGAGAAGTGTGTCTTAAGCATTCACAAAGGGAAAGTTCTCGGATGTCTAGTCTCAACAAAGGGCATAGAGGCGAATCCTGACAAAATTAAAGCACTGATAGAAATGCAAGACCCAGTTTCTATGGAGGATGTGCAAAAATTGATAGGGAGAGTAGCTGCGCTCAACAGATTCATCCCAAGGGCCGCGAAAAGAAGCCTGCCGATCTTTCAAGTTCTCAAAATTTCCAAGAACTTTCAGTTGTCCGAAACAGAAAGCAAGCTTTCCAAGAGCTCAAAGACTACTTGTCTAATATGACAAAGTTGTGCCCTCTCGAGCCAAGATCACCACTTCTGTTATATGTGCTTGCATCAAATTCAGCTGTAAGTGCTGTACTAGTCCAAGAGAAAGAAGAAGAAGGAAAATTCAAGCAGTAACCAGTGTGTTTTGCTTCAGAAGCTCTCTCAGGCTTGAAAATCTTCTATTCTGAGCTCGAGAAAATAGCTTATGCAGTCGTCATGGCTGCGAGGAAGCTAAGACACTACTTCGAGGGGCACAGAATAAGAGCCATCACAAATCAACCACTGAACGATCTGTTCGTAAACAAAGAAGCATCCACCCGAATCATCAAATGGGGCACTGAACTCTTAGAATATATCGTAGATTTCGAGAGAAGAAGCACGATAAAATCTGAGGACCATGTGTTGTTCGAGGACCGGTGGATGGTCGCTTCCTTGTGTGATGAGTGATTGACAATGTTGTGTGGACTGATTCTTGGCTAAGTATTGCAGGTGCAGGTTGCGGCTTGACTCGTGTTGGTGCAGGTGAAGGACAAGCGCGAAAGGTCGTTGCCGGTGAGGCCTCCAGGTGTGGACAAGACAAGTAGGCTTCGTTCGAGGGACCCGGTGGTCAGTGGGGTCAAGTGCGGGCCGCATGGTGGCATGAACAGCAAGATGAAGTCGTGGACGGTTTCTTGGTAGAGCCTCAAAACCAAGGTCGAGCCGGGACTACGTGGGAGCCGAGTCATGAGTGGAGATTGGTGGAGGCTACACCGAGTTCGCGGGGTTTGCAGTGGTTCTTGACGTGGAGAGGCGATTTTGTCGATTCCTCTTGATTGTGAGCGTTTCGGGTCGATTCCTTTGAGGTAGAGGTTGCCCAGGAGGTAACCCAGCTAATCCTGAAGTTTCGCTGCAATCTGTGGAGTGATTCGGGAGATCGGGCGCGAGGAAGTTAGGGTTTGACCCGCGGGCTGTTTTTCTGGGTGAGGCGGTCTAACCGCCTGGAGGGGGAGGTCTAACCGCCCTGGGGTTTCCAGGTCAAAGTTTTGTTTTGCCGGATTTTCCTCTGTGAGTTTGTTCGCCTTGATCAAAGGAGCGTCTGGGTGAAATTTCGGGTCGTTCTCGTGCTGTTTGCTAGGTGTTCTTGGTTGGAGTTCGTTGCTGGGTACACAGGTTAGACCGCCCCTGGTAGCCGGTCTAACCGCCCCTAGACCCTTGGGTGAAGTTTTGGTTTTCGCCAAGATTTTCTGGTAGCTAGCATGACCTTGACCAGAGATCTTTGTTGGTGAAACCATGGTGCGTTTTGGTGCTCGGAAGAGGTGTTTCAGAGGATTTCTTGGTTACCAGGTGGAGGCAGTCTAACCGCCCCCTATGCCCGGTCTAACCGCCCCCCTCTGGATAGCCGACTTTCGAGGTGTTTCCGCTGTCGTGGGTGCGTGTGTGTTGAGGTTGCTGGTAGAGTTTGTTCCTAGGACCAGTAGCACTCCAGTGGCTACGTGGTGTTGGCAAACAGAAGGTAGAAGTGCGGAGCGTGTGATTTTGGGGGTCCGACCGAGCGGGTTCATCTTGTCGGAGTTTCAATCTCCTTCGAGAGGAATTTTTTATCGGCTCCCATTCACTCCCCCTCTCGGTCGCCTAATCGGTCCTTCAAGTGGTATCAGAGCCGGTTCGGGTCTTTGTTGACTCTAACCAGTCTAAGATCCAAGGATGGCGTACCAGGAACGGGGTTCGGGTCCTCCACACTTCGATGGCAAGAACTACCAGATGTGGAGTAAGCGGATGGGTGCGTTCCTCCGCGGAAAGGGTCAGATCCTTTGGGATGTCACGGTGGACACAGGATATGTCCAGCCGATGGACTTCCTCGCTCTAGGATCGAGGGATAGGTTCAACGCCAACAACAAGGCAGTCGACTACTTGTTTCGTGCTCTGTGTCAGCCTGAGTTCGATCGGGTGCACACCGAGCACTTGGCTTGTAGAATTTGGACGGTGTTGAAGGAGGCTCATGTTGGGAATGCCCAGGTTCAGGCACGGATGTATGCGACCTACCGGAGAGAGTACGAGAACTTCACTCATCTCCCCGGTGAGTCCATCGATGCCTTGTTTCAGAGGTTCACGGTGGTTGTGAACAACATGAGGGCCAATGTGGACGTGCTCCCGTACGATGATCATGATAGAGCTGTCAAGATCTTACACTCTTTGGATCGTACAATATGGGGCGGAAAGTTCGAGGCCATTGTGGAGTCAGGGAAGTATGACACTCTGACGGTGAACGAGCTATTCTCGAAGCTCAAGTCGGCTGAGGTGGATAGGGGCATGACTGCCAAGCTCGAGGGTCCGACTGATTCCCATAGTCTCGCCCTCGTTGGTGGTTCAAAGGGAAAGGCTAACACTAACCCATCCACCAGGGTGTTCTCTTTGTCCACTTTGATGTCTATGCCAGATGAGGAGTTCGACGTGCTTGGAGAGGACGAGCTGGCGCTCCTGACGAGGCGGTTCGAGAGGCTGCACGAGAACCGAGTGAACATGAGGAGGAACACGAGGACATGCTTCCAGTGCGGCAAGCCAGGACACTTCGTCGCCGACTGCCCGGAGAAGGTCGATAACAAGGACGGCTACAAGCACAAGCCGAGGAACGATGGCAAGTACCGGTCGAGGCACGACCACAAGAGCAAGTACAAGAACAAGCACAAGGACGAGCGACGATCGAGGAAGAAGGAGAGCTGAGGCAAGGCCCGAGCGATGGTTGGTGCGAGCGATGTCGACTCCAGTTTCGTGTACTCCACCTCGAGCTCGAGTAGCAGTGAAGATGAAGGTGATCGTCGCAAGGGCAAGAAGGCATCCAAGAACCTGAGCGGGCTGAGCTGCTTTGCTAGAGACGGCTTCTGCACCATGGCGCTGAGCTCCGGTAGCAAGAAGAGCACACAGAGCGACTCGAACTCTGAGTCCAACGACGGGGTGCGTGATGAGCTTCCCTTCTTGCGCCAGGAGAATGAACGGCTCGGTACTTTGCTTGATAATCGTGATGACATGCTTAGAGAGGCAAAGAAAAGGAGAGAAGAGCTTAGGGCTTCACTCGAGGATGCTAGGACTAGAGTGGCTGAGTTAGAGACACAGGTGCTTGATAGCAAGCTTGTGATTGATTCCCTTAAGGCTAGCCCTGTTGTTTCAGATGATGTTGATTGTGCTGATTGCTCCATCTTTCTTGCTGATCTTGCTTTGTTCAAAGAAAAGCATGCCTCCAAGTGTGAGGAACTAGATGTGCTTAGGGTTGAAGTGGCCGAGCTTAAATCTAGACCTGCTTTGCTAGGTGCTTGCACTTCTTGCCCTGTTTTGCATGCTAAGATTGATGAGATGCATGCTTACACTAGTTCTCTTGAGGCTAAATTGAAGGAACCCATGCCTACATCATGCTCTACCTGTGAAATGCATGCTTTGAAAAATTTGGAACTTGCACATTATGTTGATCGTTTGCAGGATGAGAATGATGAGTTGAGAAAGTTGATGGGTTGGTTGTCGGGTCATGAGCCTCAGTTGAGAATGATGATCGAGGCATTTAAGAGGCAGGATGGTGAGGGACTTGGGGCAAACAAGGTTGGTGAGGGAAGTGGAGAGAATATCCCAGAGCCACCAAAAACCCACCACAAGAATGATTTCCCGCCAAAACCTAACCATCTTAGGAACCGACTAGAAACAACCCCAGCTCCACCCGTGTTTCCTACACCCACAAATGATCTCCAAAAGCCTATCAAGTTTGTGAGCACTTCCGGGAAAGTGTTCTTTGGGAAAGTGAGTGAGAAGGCTAGTGAGGAGAGACCGGTGGAGGAGTTGAGTGGAGAGAAACCAAGTGAGCAGCCCCAATCCAAGCCTAAGCCTAAGCTTGTGAGGTTCCATTGTGGCTATTGTGGGAAAGAGGGTCACAAGGATGAGTTTTGCTTCAAGAGGAAGCGGGAAGAGAGGATGGCAAAGGAGTAGGCGAACAAGGATAGGTACAACCCTTCCCATGGTGTACCTAAGCCTCGTATGCCACTGCCCAGGGGTAAACCTGTGATGAGAAGTGTTCCGGCATGGGGAGATGCGAGTTCCCGCAGCCGAGGAGCAGTTCTGGAGGGGGCGGTTAAACCGGCCTGGCTAGGCAGTTCAACCGCCCCCCAGAATTCTGGGCGGAGTGGTTTTCGAGGTGGTGAGTCGAGAGGTTTCAGGTCTGGAGGTGGAGTTCCTGGTGGTTGGTCTGGAGAGACAGCAGGTGGTCAGTTTGCTAGGCATTCTCCCCCTCGAGTTCACTACGGGGATGGGAGGAGTCGTCGCTTTGAGAAGGAGAGGAGGGACGGTCCACGGGTTGTCTTTCGTGGTTTTGGTCCTCCTCTAGGCAGCGAGGGGTGGTTTCCTCGGAGTGGTTACCGAGGTGGTGTTCGTGGTGGTAGTTATGGTAGGAAAGATGGCTTGATGTGTGCTAACCCAACTCTCGAGCAAATGGCTCGGCACTGGTTTTACTCTTTTGGTACTAACCCCAGTGCTGAGTCATTTGTTCGCTCACGTGCTCATTTTTGAATTTCAGGTGGGAGACTTGAAGAACATTTGGTTGATTGACTCCGGTTGCTCGAGGCATATGACCGGAGACAGGGGGTGGTTCTCAAGTCTCGTCCCGGTGGTTACGAAGAGGTACATCACTTTTGGGGATAATGGGCGTGGGCGTGTGCTTTCAGAAGGTGAGATAAAAGTGAGTGACAAGATCACTCTGATGCATGTTGTTCTTGTTCAATCGCTGGGGTACAATTTGCTTTCTATGTCCCAGTTGTTGGATGAGGGCTTTGAGGTGTTGTTTCGGCCCGGTGGTTCTAGGATTTTAGACTCTCGAGGGGACCTTGTTTGTATGGTCATTCCCGAGGGTCAGGTGTTTCGTGCTGATTTTTCTCAGTCTTCGGGTGTGGAGCGTTGTTTCTTGGCTGGTTCTTCAAGTGAGTTGTGGAAGTGGCATAGGAAGTTGGGTCACTTGAGCTTTGACCTTTTGTCGCGCTTGACTAAACTCAATTTGGTCCGAGGATTGCCACGGTTGAGGCTTGAGAAAGAGTTGGTTTGTGCGCCGTGTAGGCATGCCAAGATGGTAGCCTTTTCTCACCCGCCTCTCACCGATGTGATGACTGAGCGTTGATGCGAGCTGCTCCATATGGACCTTGTTGGCCCAGCTCGTGTGCGATATGCGGGTGGGAAGTGGTATGTCCTTGTTGTAGTGGACGACTATTCTCGGTATGCGTGGGTGTTCTTTCTTGAGGATAAGGGGGAGACGTTTGGTTTTGTTCGAGATCTAGTCTTGAGGTTGAGGAACGAGAGGCATGGAGATGCCATACGAGCAATCCGCAGTGATAATGGCTCGGAATTCAGAAACTCTCGTTTTGAAACCTTTTGCCATGACTTGGGTCTTGAGCACTAGTTTTCGAGTCCGTATACGCCTCCCCAGAATGGTGTTGTGGAAAGGAAGAATAGGACCTTGTGCGAGATGGCTCGGATGATGCTTGATGAGCATAGGACTCCGAGGAGGTATTGGGTTGAGGCGTTGAATACCGCGTGCTATGTGTCAAACATGATCTACCTCAGAGTGCTCAAGAAAACATGCTATGAGTTGATGCATGGTCGCACAGCCAAGGTGAGTCACTTCCATGTCTTTGGTTGCAAGTGCTTTATTCTGAAGAAAGGCAGGAAGTTGGATAAGTTTGAGGCTAGGTCTGTCGATGGTATTTTCTTTGGTTATGCATCTCATTCTAGAGCATATCGTGTGCTCAATCTTGAGACTAACCAAATCGTGGAGACTTGCGAGGTAACCTTCGACGAGACAGAGCCACGTAGTCAGCTTGTCTTTGAGTGTGCAGGTGATGATGAGCTTGGTGAGGAGATCTTTCAGGAGGAGGAGCATGAACATGGAGACGATGAAGATGGCGGTGCGGTGCCCCCGGCTGAACATGTACCACTACTTCGACTACGGTGATGGACGGACCCTCTACTACACCTACGATGACAAATCAAGAACGAGGAGAAGCTGATGTTGAGGGGGAGGTAGCATCGAGGCGAGAACCTCCCCGGCGAGTACAAGTGGATCACCCAGCTTCGAGGATCATCGGCGACATGAATGAACGCACTACACGGTCGAGGGTTCGAAACAATTCTCATTTCGCTCATGCTGCATTTGTTGCTAATTTTGAGCCCAAAGACATTGGACACGCACTATCTGATCACAATTGGGTTAATTCGATGCATGAGGAGTTGGAGAACTTTGAGAGGAATCAGGTTTGGGAGTTGGTTGACCCTCCCCCAGGGTGTAAGCCGATTGGTACAAAGTGGGTGTGGAAGAACAAAGAGGGAGAGAAAGGTGAGGTTGTGAGAAACAAGTCGAGGCTTGTTCGCTCAGGGGTTCAGTCAGAAGGAGGGGATTGACTACGAGGAGACCTTTGCTCCCGTAGCCCGTTTGGAGGCGATTAGGATCCTTCTAGCCTTTTCCGTGGCTAAAGGGTTCAAGTTGCACCAAATGGATGTGAAGAGTGCTTTTCTGAATGGTGTGTTGGAGGAAGAAGTGTATGCGAGGCAACCTCCGGGGTTTGAGAGTGAGAAGTACCCCCACCGGGTGTACAAGTTGAGGAAGGCGTTGTATGGGTTGAAGCAGGTGCCTAGAGCTTGGTATGGTAGGTTGAGGGGGTTCTTGTTTGAGAGAGTTTTTGAGATGGGGAAGGTCGATCAGGCCTTGTTTTTGCAGAGGCAGGGCAGAGATATCCTGATTGTGTAGGTGTACGTGGATGATATTGTCTTTGGTGGCTCGTCTAACTCTCTTGTTGCAAGGTTTGCAGAGGATACGAGCAGAGAATTTGAGATGAGCATGATGGGTGAGTTGCAGTTCTTCCTCGGGCTACAAATCAAACAATCAAAGGAAGGAACATTTGTGCACCAGGCTAAGTACACCAAGGACATTGTGCGGAAGTTCAAGATGGAGGACTCCGAGGCTATGACGACGCCGATGAGTACGACTATGGCTCTTGATGCGGACGAGGAAGGTGAACACGTGGACCAGAAGGAGTACCGGAGCATGATCGGGTCACTCCTCTACTTGACGGCGACGAGGCCAGACATACAGTTTTCGGTGTGTCTGTGCGCTTGTTTTCAAGCGTCTCCGAGGACTTCGCATCGGCAAGCGGTGAAGCGAATTTTCAGGTACTTGCGTCACACTCCCGACTTCGGCCTTTGGTACTCCGCGTCCTCTTCTTTGGCACTTCATGGTTTTTCGGACGCGGATTTTGCCGGGTGTCGGTTGGATAGGAAGTCCACTTCTGGGACTTGCCAGTTTTTGGGTTCTTCTTTGGTGTCTTGGTCTTCCCGCAAACAGTCGAGTGTTGCTCAATCCACTACCACGGCGGAGTATGTTGCCGCTGCTAGTTGTTGCTCTCAGCTCCTTTTGATTTCATACACCATGAGTGACTTTGGTGAGGAGTATACCCATGTCCCACTTCAATGTGATAGCACCAGTGCCATAAGCGTTGCAATGAACCCAGTGCTGCATTACAAAACCAAGCACATAGAAGTGAGGTATCATTTTATGAGAGACAACGTAGAGAAAGGAAAGATAGCTTTGATCCATGTACCCACACATGACCAACTAGCCGATATTTTCACCAAACCCCTAGATCAAGCAACTTTCACTCGTTTGCGGGGGGGACTTGGTGTGTGTTTGATTTCTTGAGTTGGGTGTGTGGGAGCTCCTTTGTAGCATATGTATAGTTTCCTTTGTGCATTTCTTGCATTTGGCATGGCATATGTAACATGATGTATAGGCATCCTTGTATCTTAGATTGCATGCATTTTATGTCATATGCATTAGATAGGAAAAGCTTCTCCTATATACATTGTTCACCATGAGATGCTATGTATGTTTTTGTGAGCTTGTTTGGTATGCTATGGTTAGTTTGGCTTAGCTCTTGATGATCTTGATGAATGATCCATGGTTGATGGCTATATTTTTGAAAAAAATGTCACATCTATGCTCTCTCATGTGTAAATGCCTTTATATGATCTTGACATGTTTTAGTGGCCTTGCTATGCTTAATTTGTGGTTTGATATCTAGTTTATTGATCATATGGGGCCAAAGGCTCATTTGCCATCATGAATGTTTAGCCCTCTTGCTTTATCTTATGGAGGGGCATAAGTTCCTTTTTGTCGCAAAGACATTTCATGTACCATTTATAAATCTGAAAATGAAATGAAAAATGCTTGGAAAATATGCTCCCATGTCATATGTGCTGAAATTAATTTGCTTTGGGTGCTAAACCGTTGCATGATGCCTACCAATGAGAAGTCTCATACATAGAAGTAGGCACATGGCTCGGTGGCTTTGACATGACATGAGGTGCTTGTGGGTGTTTGTGATGGTCTTATGATTAGAATGGTTGTCCTAGCATGAAGTTTGTGTGGCTTTGCCATTTTGACATGTTTTGCTCATGTTTAGGTTTTTGCTTGTGAGAGAGTAACTTTTCGCAAAATTACTCAAATCCTTTTTAGCCTTGTCCAATGGTTGTGAAACTTGGTGATATCGTAGTTAAGGTCATTACGAACCTGTAGAGTATCTAACTTGCTCATTTGGACTTGTGTAGCTCCTTGTGATGAATTTTGTATATTTGAGAAGCTATATGTTGAAAGTTTTCACATTTTGCCTTGATTCATGCATTGTCAATAAGGGGGAGAAGTTTGTGCATGCTTTGGGCACCTGGGAGTGTTTGGAAGGTGTTCCAATTGGTTCGGGCAAATTTTTGAGCAGTTTGGTGCAGGGCCGGTCACATGGGGCGGTCTAACCGCATCCAGGCAGTCAGATGAGTGGTAGGCGGTCTAACCGCCTGGGGAAGGCGGTCTAACCGCCCTGGGCAGAGTGAGCAGGTTTTTGCTCGTTGTTGCATTCCCGTGTTGCATTGCTGCATTTGTTCAGGGGGAGTGTGCTTTGGCTCAGGGGGAGCTTGCATATGTGGAGGGGGAGCTCTTTGTGGTGTTCGAGCTTCGCTTTGGTGGTTTGCGCTCTTTGCTTGAGCTTTGCTTTATCTCGGATGTGTCGAGCCGTTGCCCTTGCCTAAGGGGTCCGAGACTTGTCTTCTTCAAGTGATCTTGCTCTTTGCTTTTGTTTGGCTTTCGATCGCTTGTTGAGGTTTCTTTTTATTTGTTTCTTTTCTTTTTCTTTTCTCTCATGTTACTTCATGTGGGTGTTGTCAATGCACTCATCAAGGGGGAGATTGAGGACCATGTGTGGTTCGAGGACTGGTGGATGGTCGCTTCCTTGTGTGATGAGTGATTGACAACGTTGTGTGGACTGATTCTTGGCTAAGTATTGCAGGTGCATGTTGCGGCTTGACTCGTGTTGGTGCAGGTGAAGGACAAGCGTGAAAGGTCGTTGCCGGTGAGGCCTCCAGGTGTGGACAAGACAAGTAGGCTTCGTTCGAGGGACCTGGTGGCCAGTGGGGTCAAGTGCGGGCCACATGGTGGCATGAACAGCAAGATGAAGTCATGGACGGATTCTTGGTAGAGCCTCAAAACCAGGGTCGAGCCGGGACTACGTGGGAGCCGAGTCATGAGTGGAGATTGGCGGAGGCTACACCAAGTTCGCGGGGTTTGTAGTGGTTCACCAGACAACCACTGGGTTACTCGGTTGAGCCACAAAACCGAGGCCGAAGACTCGACGAGGAGGTGCGGCCACCCAGGCCGGTTCAACCGCCCAGGAGGGGCGGTCAGACCGCCCGGGGCCGGTCCGATTGTCCGGGCCGGTCTAACCGCCCGTGGGGGGGCGGTCGACCGCCACGCGCCGCCGCGCCGAGATGCTTTGAAGCGGAGGACACGCGTCGGGATCGCAAGGCTTGCGTCGAGGCTAAGCAGGTTGCGGTCGCCGGGCATCCGTCCGCTGAAGAAATTCCGAAGACTTCCAAATCCGCCCTCGAGGGGCTTGTATCCCTAGTTATTAGGTGAGGGTAGTTTAGTCTTTTGGGTGCCTCCATATATACTCTTGAGTGGATGGATGGCAGCCAACTCTTGGAACCCTAGCTCATTTTGTTTTTCTATTTTTGTTCTCCATTTTCCCTACTTTTTCCTAGGACTAGCTTGAGAGCTTCATGTGAGATCTAGAGAGAGGGATGAATGTTTGGGTGGCAAGCTAGACCTTGTACGAACCTTCATGGTATGCATAGATGGTTCGTCGTTGTTCCTCAAGGTGGTTTTCCCGTCCTCTTTTGTGTTGATTTTCAGAGCTCTTTGTTGGCGGTGTTTTGAGGACGATTTCTTGGGGTCTTTGGTGGGTGTCACGTATGAGGATCTTGTGCCTCTTTGGCTGGTGACTTTGCCCCCAAATCTCCTTTGAATAGAACTCGATTTGGTGGTTTTTCGAGTTGGGTGAGTTCTTGACCTAGAGAGGCGATTTCGTTGATTCCTCTTGATTGTGAGCGTTTTGGGTCGATTCCTTTGAGGTAGAGGTTGCCCAGGAGGTAACCCAGCAAATCCCAAAGTTTCGCTGCAATCCGTGGAGTGATTCGGGAGATCGGGCGCGAGGAAGTTAGGGTTTCACCCACGGGCTGTTTTCCTGGGAGAGGCGGTCCAACCGCCTGGAGGGGGCGGTCTAACCGCCCTGGGGTTTCCAGGTCAAAGTTTTGTTTCGCCAGATTTTCCTCTGTGAGTTTGTTCGCCTTGACCAGAGGAGCATCTGGGTGAAATTTCGGGTCGTTCTCGTGCCGTTTGCTAGGTGTTCTTGGTTGGGGTTCGTTGCTGGGTACAGGATGTTAGACCGCCCCTGGTAGCCGGTCTAACCACCCCTAGGCCCTTGGGTGAAGTTTTGGTTTTCGCCAAGAATTTCTGGTAGCTAGCATGGCCTTGACCAGAGATCTTTGTTGGTGAAACCGTGGTGCGTTTTGGTGCTCGGAAGAGGTGTTTCGGAGGATTTTTTGGTTACCAGGTGGAGGCGGTCTAACCGCCCCCTATACCCGGTCTAACCGCCCCCTCTGGATAGCCGGCTTTCGAGGTGTTTCCACTGTCGTGGGTGCGTGTGTGTTGAGGTTGCTGGTAGAGTTTGTTCCTAGGACCAGTAGCACTCTAGTGGCTACGTGGTGTTGGCAAACCGAAGGTAGAAGTGCGGAGTGTGTGATTTTGGGGGTCCGACCGAGCGGGTTCATCTTGTCGGAGTTTAATCTCCTTCGAGAAGAATTTTTATCGGCTCCCATTCACTCCCCCTCTCTGGTCGCCTAATCGGTCCTTCAAAATCACAAGTCCTGGCAGATTTTGTCGTAGATTGGACTTCGCCGACACATAACTTTGGTGAAGAAATTCCTACACCTTGGATAGTACAGTGTGACGGAGCTTGGTGTCACAAGGGAGTTGGAACTTCAGTGATCATAACATCTCCAACAGGGGTTGTGATAAGATATGCAGCCCGACTCATTTTCGCGAAAGAGGAACATTCCACGAACAACACAACGGAGTATGAAGCCTTACTCTTGGCATTGAGAAAAATGAAAGCTCCTGGCCAGCAAAACTTTATCATTAGGACAGATTCCAAAGTTATCCAATAACATATTGAGAAAGAGAGCGAAGCAAAAAAACCCTGTTTTGATGAAGTATCTTGAAAAAGTCAGGGAAATGGAGAGGCATTTCAAGGGTTACACGATACAACACATTCCAAGAGATGACAATAATGAAGCGGATAGGCTAGCCAAAGCGAGAGGCAGAAACCAAGAAATGCCTCTAGATGTGTTCTTCGAAATCATCAAAGAACCATCCATCAAGGAAGAAAAGGCAAAAATCGTAAGTGTTGTGGAAACTCCCGATTGGAGAGAAGAAATCATGGCATACTTGAGGGGTCATTATGAACTGCAAAGCGAATTGGAAGAAAAGAGATTGAAGCAAAGGGCCAAGGGCTATGCAGTAGTCAATGGAGAGTTGTACAAATCGGGAGTTACTGAGCGTGGCTAAGGTGCATAACCTCCGAGAAAGGCATCAAACTTCTCAAAGAAATTCACAGTGGATTCTGCGGTGCACACATAGGCACAAGGGCCCTGGCAGGCAGGGCAATAAAGCAAGGGTTCTATTGGCCTACCATAAACATAGATGTGAAAACATTAGTTCGAGAATGTGAAGCATGTCAGAAAATGGCGAATCAACAAAACCTACCTTCCATGCCAGTCCATCTAATTCCACCATCATGGCCCTTGCAAAGGTGGGGAATGGATCTAGTTGGACCACTACCAACAGCTCAAGGAAACTGCAGATTCACAGCTGTCGCTGTGGACTATTTCACGAAATGGGTGGGAGCAAAACCACTCGCGAACATCAAGGCACCAACAATTCAGAAGTTCTTCTGGCAAAACATAATCTGCAGATTTGGAGTTCCGAGAGAACTGACTGTTGACAATGGGAAATAATTCGATTGTTACACTTTCAAAGAATATTGCAAGTCCTTGGGCACTCATGTGAAATTCTCGTCAGTGTATCATCCGCAGTCTAACGGAGCAGTTGAAAGGGCAAATGGGCTAATATTCTCATGAATAAAAAAATGCTTGTTTGATCAAAAGAAGGGCAAATGGGTTGATGAATTGCCGAAAGTAATCTGGTCCCACAACACCACTATATCGAGAGCGACATGTTTCACACCTTTTCGCTTACTCTTTGGCACTGAAGCAATGACACCTGAGGAAATCAAGAATGAAAGAATGAGAGTGCTAAAAGCAAAAGAAATCAAAGAGGTTGACCAGAAAGTAAAAAAGGATATGATTGAATTGACAATTCTCGAAGCTGTTGAAAACATCGAGAAGTACCAAAAGGAAACCAAGGCATGGAAGGACAAGAAAGTAGTTAGAAAAGACATCAAAACTGGCGATTTGGTCTTGAAAAGAAAGAAGAACTGGAATAACCCTGGGAAGCTTCATGAATCTTGGGAGCGGTCATACGTAGCAAAGGAAACAGACATGCCAGGGGCTTTTCATTTGCTAGAACAAACCGGTGAAGAGTTACCATATTCGTGGAATGCTGACAGCCTGAAAAGGTACTACCCTTGAGAATTCCAGAGTTAAATAGATTTACTTTAGATTAATTTCTTTTTTCACAAGTTTACATTCTAGAAAAACAAAATCCGAGTCACGAATCTATAAGTGATTTCGGGAACAAAAACATTTGCTTTCTTTTCCGCATTTCATTACAATAAGAAGGACCGTTCTGTTTTCCTTGCAAAGGGGGCTCTAAATCAAGAGGCAAGGTTTTTAACGAGGCGGACCCCATGTAAATACTCTTTGTGATATATATGAAAAGAGTCTTCCCCCAAATCGTGCATTTTGAGAATTCCATCGTGTGAAAGAGAACTTCGTGAAAAGGCTCCTTGATAGCCAGAATTCCATCGTGTGAAAGAGAAATTCGTGAAAAGGCTCCTTGATAGCCAGAATTCCATCGTGTGAAAGAGAAATTCGTGAAAAGGCTCCTTGATAGCCAGAATTCCATTGTCAAAAAGAAAAGTTCGTGTGAAAGGCTCCTTGATAGCCATAATTCCATCATGAAAAAGAAATGTTCGTGTGAAAGGCTTCGTGATAGCCAAAGTTCCGTCATGAAAGGGAAGAGTTCGTGAAAAGGCTTCGTGATAGCCAAAGGCTCCGTAAAATCCTAAAATCCCACCTCAAAGGGATTCCCACCGAAAGGCGCCTGAGACAACAGCAAATTGTGGCCTAAATCTCACCGTCAAAGGGATTCCCACCGAAAGGCCTGAGACAACAACAAGTTGTGGCCTAAATCTCACTGTCAAAGGGATTCCCACCGAAAGGCCCGAGACAACAATAAGTTGTGGCCTAATTTCCACCATGAAAGGATGTTTCGCTAAAAGTTACGAAAATTAATGATAATTGCGACCAGTCGAATGTATATGTTCTTGTTAAAGAATTTTTTGTAAAGTTCATGAATTACTTTTGCGATGAATATTTTCCATTGAAGAGGCAAGGGGCTCGAGTGAAGATTCGTAAATAATCATGGTTGAAGCAACTGAGGGTTGCAATATCAACTAGGACAAGTGTGCCAAGCGAGTTAAGTCCAAAAAATTCGTGAAACAAATTTTGTTGACTTGCATTACATTACTTGTGATTTCAAAACTCGCGAACAATTAACAAAAGTTCCGACGATCAAAACATTAAGACAAAACTTTAACTTCCCCAGTCCGCCTCGAAATTTTTCATGCAAAACGGCAAGGTGGGGGAGGGTGACGTTTTTTCTCAAGAAAAACGTCTTTATTGCCTTAATTACATTAAAAATTTTGATATAATATTTTTACGATTACATTGGGAATCAACAATCTTTAGAACGAAATTTCAACAATATGTCCTGGATCACGGCTACCATTCATTGCAACATCACTGGCATAAGAGAAGTCGAGTCCAGTGGTGATTGGGCTAAGGGGCTCCGTCTTCAGAATCTTCGAAGAACTTGAATTCGCAGCAGTAGGGCTCTCATCTTCACGAAGAAGGAAGAACGAAGAAAGATCAAAACAATTCATTGAAAATTTAAGCGAGACTTCAAGCCAAAAATCGGAAAAATCTCGCTCCGGTTGAGTTTCCTTAAACAATCGCCATGCTTCTCCACTGACAATCACATTCCCACGATGAATTCGTAACGGCAACACATCCTGCACAGGCCCAACTTGCAGGACCTACGCAGGTTAAAGTTTACAAAGCAAATTGTTCAGATATCACAACCCTATAAATTTACATACTTATACAAATCGCCACAATGGGAAAGTGTTTCGGCAATCTCATCCGGTGATGTCAACCTTTGGGGAATCTTCCTCATGTTCAGAATTTTCTTCAGCGTCACTGCCACTGCCGCTGCTGTCGCCACCATTTTCACCAGAATCCTCCCCGTCTGCGTCAGTGTCCTCATCATCCTCATCTTCGGAAGAAGACTCTGGTGGTGCGATGCTCTTTCCTCGCTTCTCCTCTTTGATTAACTAAAAAGAACAAAAGAAGAAATCTAAGAAAAACCAAAAGACAAAATTTTGTGAATTGGCAAAAATCAACAATGTCTTCTAGAAATCAACCTGTTCAAGCTTAGCACGAGCGATGTTCTTGACAACTTCCTTTCCGCTAGTGACCTAGAATTCTCTCGCAAATTTAGCCTTAATAGCTTGGACATCTTCATTGGGACGAAGTCTTGAAGTGCTCGAAGCGTCGGGAAATTGGGGAAGTTTCTCGCGAAACTTCACAAGATCCGCACAGTTAAAATCATGAAGCAGCTTCAAAATAATTTTGACCGAGAAGACCGCAGCGAAATAACTAGCACCAGAGATGACTTCAGGAAGTGATTTAAACTCAGTGTTGATCCATTCCATGAAATCGGAGATTCCTACGTCATCAGGTAGTGGAGCGGGACGAACACCAAAATTCATCAAAGATTTTTCATACTCCTTGAAGAAAAGCTTTAGCTTGTCGTTGATTTCAGAAATATTTTTCCCCGAAGCTTCTCTCTGGTCAGCTAGTGCCTTCTCAAGGTCCTGGATCTTTTGTTCCTTGCTGCTCAGTGTCTTGGCAAGATCTGCATTGTTAGTTCGAAGATCTTCAACAACCTTTGAGGATCTGTTGTGATCTTTACGAAGATTCTCGATTAATTTCAAATCATCATCATGAGTCTTCTGAAGTTTGTCGAGATCTTTTCTTGAATTTGCAAAAGCCTCTTCTGCGATCTTCTTCTCATCCTAACACTTCTTCAGAGCCTTAGCTCGTTCAGAAACCTTCTTCTCCAGGTTTGAGTTCGCAGCTCGAGACAACTTGAAGTCACGACTTAGTTTCTTAGAGTCATCAAGCAACTTTTTGTTTATCTTCTCTTGATCCACTAAACGTTGGGAGGCAACTTTCCCAAGACGAGAAGCTTTCAGCGAATAATCTCTCTGGTACTTTTCAATCTTATCAGCAGGATATTTTTGAAGGAGTTTCTCGAAATCTGGTAAATTCATCAAAACAAAAGTAAGTAAGAAATTACAAGGCTCGAGATAAAAACACAAATAAAAGAAGTAATCAAATTCATGAACCTTTTCAGGTAAGCATCTCAACAGTAACTCGACTAGGAGGCGCCGGGCCTGAGGAAGTAGCAAGCAAATCTTTAGGAGTTCCGAGGACTGGCAGAGATTTTTGCTTTGAGGGTCCTTCTCCTGTTTCACCCATGATTTTAGGAGTGCCATCTCTTGCATCAGCTTGTTCATAACCAATACTTAGAATTTCACCCCGATAAGACGTACCGAAGCTTTTGTTGAAAGCAATCATGGAAGGCGAAGGGTCCCGATCCTCTGGAAGGTTTTCGCGAGTTTCAACGAAGGGAACTTCAGGAGCAGGATCTTCACCTTTATGCACTATCATGTCAAGCTCCTTCGTGAACTCAGGAGACGCCTCGTCTTGATGATCAACGGGCCGAGAATCGGCGAGTCTCAACAGCGGCAACAGATGTTTCCATTTCTTTGGCAACTTCGGCGACAACATCTGAAAAAGAGTCAATATCCACGAACTCATTTTCAAAACCCGGAGTGCAGTGTGCATGAAAATTGAATCTTAAGAAAGGCCAAGAGGAAACACCTTTTTGGCTAGGTTCCGCGAAGATGTCATCATCGAAAGCAGAAGGAACTCGTCGAACTTCAGCAGCAACAATCTTCTTAACAACTTTCTTAGCCTTCCTTCGGGTCATCTGAGCAAGGCTAGAAGCTGCTTTAAGCTCGACGTCTGAAACTTGTTCGGAAGATTTGCGCTTCCGCTTGGTTGATTCAAGAGATTTAGTCTTCGCAGGTTGCACACTGGAAGATGTTGTCTCATCAGTGTTCACTTTGCTCTTCTTCGAAGATGTCCTCCTTAAGGCTTTCAGAGGCGCGATCAAGCTGCTAGCCACAGCAACACATGGCATCTTCACAGGAGGGCCTGGGCGACAAGAGCGGAAGGATTTTTCTCCGCAAATCTCAGAAAACACTCAGTTTATCCTTTCCTTGTGTTTCACTAGATTCTTATATGCCTTGTATTCATTCATGATATACACGCCAATCATGTCATTCACCATTTTCTCAACTTCAACCATGAAATCTTCGGCGCTCTGGCCGTCTCTCAAATGAAGGCCGAACAAGGGAAAGGGAACCTCCTGTGTTGCCCAGTTGACGTTGAAATTCACGATTTCTCTAGGGGCCCATCCATGAGAAATCGGCCAGATGTTAGCAGCAACAAATTCCTCAACAAGATCAAGTCCACCGACAATGGTACTGGCAAGATGAAACATACTTTCGCAATTCTAGATACCCGCCTCTCGGTGGTTGTACGAGGTGGTGCTAATAGCAGTCAACGCTTCAATAGGTGTGGAAAAAGGATGAGCTGGTCTGTCATAGCCAGGAATCGTAGACATGTCTACCTTCACATAAAACCAGTAAGAGCTCCAATCTTTCGCGAAATTTGTCTTGCAGCAGGGCGCGATCTGAATTCGCGTAAGCCCCTTTCATGTATTCTGCCTGCGAGTATTGAACGTGCAGCATGTGTAGTGAGCCTCGTAATATTGACCGTCGTTGAGCTTGATAATGTCTGGAACGATGACTAACTCAAAAAATCAGGCGAAAACATTGACGCTGAAGTTACACCCGAAAGTCTTCATAATCCAGAGAAATCTGGAAACTTCAAGGAATGAGTTCGGTGAGAGCTGGTGAATCTTCACAGAAAACTTGTCCAAGATTGCAGGCAGAAGGGGATCGCAAGGGAACCTACACCCGCAAGTGAAGAAGTCACGAAATACGACAATTTCGTCGGCTTCGGGAGTAGGAATTTCTTCATCTAGGGGAGCGCGGCCACTGCCAGCAGGAAAGAACCCAGCTGCCTCGTATTCCCTGATCATGTCGGCCGTGACTTTAGATTCCTTGAAAACAAAGGATGCAGGGAGAGCTTTTGATCGCTTTGTTGTAACAAGATCTTTTAGATCAGCATCAACATCTCCGGTATCTTCCCCCTCTGATCTAATCTCCCTGTCTTCAAGATTCCCAGACCCACTTGTAGCAGGGGATGTATTATCTTCTGGAAGTTGAGCAATCTTGGGTTCTTGAATTTCTTGCTCAGCGGGCGGAATGCCAGCAGCAGCTAACTCTTCAGTCGTCATGGGTTTGGCAGTGCTTTTTACAGTGGCCACTGTTAACACCAAAAATTGGTACAGAAAGAGACTGACATGTGGGCCAAATTTGGCAGAAGAGTACCATTCAGCAGGGGGTCTCCTTCAACGCATTCTGTAAGAGGCGTCTGCGGTCGGGAGTGCATCATTATTCGGCAAAGAGCTGTTCCACAGTTGAAGGCGGAAACGTTCGGGAGTGCGTAATGACGTGGACTAAATATAAAGAAAGAGATGAGTTGATGATGGATACGAAACCGACATGACGTCATGTTGTAAGATTTAGGCAGTAAGTATTGTAATCGTAGTCGACTAGGAGTCGTGTTGAAGACAGGGTATAAATATAAGCCCTTAGTGTTTGTAATGGAGAATCGAACAATTTCACAACAAACCGGCCCCGTGCCAACTTTCGAGTCCTTCTAGTCGTGTCGTCGAGTTCTTCGAGAGGAGCCATCGATCCGTCGACCTCCGTAAGTACCAGCAACCTTGTATCATGTCTAGTATCATGCGGTGGATTTAGACCTTGATGCAAGTAGTCTTGTTACCATGCTTAGTATCATGCGGTGGATTTAAGCTTGGTTCAAGAAGGTTTCCTTGTTGGATCATGAGTCATGCGGTAGGCTAAGATCTAGCTTGGAGCTAGTTATCAGCTTTATTAGATTTGGCAAGATCTAATAGATTCATGAAGTTACCTATGTTGCTTCGATTTTTTTATGTTTAATTCATGTAACACTCTTTTGCCCAATCTAGATTGATTAGATTCGGCTTTATCTTTTCGTATTCATGTGTTACACTTTCAAATTTCTGGTTTTATATATGGCAAGCGGATCATATGCTCTCAATAACTGAATTTAGATCAATCTATATTGTCACGTTTTGCGGGTTCAAGCATGTTGACTTTTCAATGTTTGTTCCTTCTCCACGGAACCCGATTCGACTATACAGCTGTATTCGGCAATTCTATAATAGGTGAATCCTGTTCTCGAGTTTGCTTTAAATAAAGTATGCTTTTAACCTTCCATGTATAGATTGTATCATGCGGTGGATTGATCTATTCTTGGTTGGTGGTGTGATTTCAAACAAGTTGTATCATGCGGTGGATTAACTCGTTTGATGTCATGCTTGAGGGGTTTGAGGGTGCCTAGACATGTGGTAGACTAGTGCTTTTGGCCTATGCATGCTTGTTTACTGACAATTCATGATCATGCTTCGCTTCTATTTTATTTATCATGCTTTATCCTCGATAATTGGTCATGTTCATATGTTGTAATGTTATCTAAACAAAGACCGATCTTTCGTCATGCTTATGTCATCCATTCGGCAATGTTCTATTCATATGCTTTATTGTTTCCCGAATGGTATTCAAGTTGCTGGCAGATAGCTTATTCGTAGATATATGTCATTTGGATTGGCTTCATGGCAGTAAATACGGAACTGTCTGGTACCACGCGACAAGTTCCATGTTTTATCTAATCTCTGTCATCCTTTGTCAGTTTCAAGGAAAAATTGACTGGCACGCTTCCGGATTCAAACGCCCGGGTCATGTGTGTGAAGATAGCTAATCCGGCTTGCTGTGTGCTTGGCGTGAGGTGCTGATTTTACGTCAACACACTTTCTGGCACGCCTGGTGGGACAATCAAATTCATCAAGGTGCCTGAGATTCAAAACGTCGTGGATGTCACTTTGGAAGAGCTGTCTACGGACCAGCAGCTGGTACTTAAAGAGGTTGTAGATCAGTTCCAACAGAAGTGTTTGTTGTCTTTCTCCAAGAACAGGAGTGGCGTGCCCTTCCTCAAGTCATACATGCCAAGAGTGTTGATGCTAGGGGAGACTGATGCTACTGCTGCTGCTGAGAAACAGGAGCTTACGAGATGATTCAGAGATCTATGGAAGATATAATGGCCAAACATAATACTGCATTCTTGAATTTGTTCCGGCAGATGATGATTAGTGTCTTTAGCCCAGTCATGGAGAAAGTGCTTAGTCGAACGTCACCTCAAGGGCCTAATGGTGAGACAGGGGAGTCAAGTGCTGCTGTTAATGGACAACCAACTCAAGATGCAAGTGCTCAGCCGCCTCAGCAGAGTATGGGTAGCCAGCCAATCCAGCAGCAGAACCCCTATCAGGCAATGCCTAATCCACCCACGTATGGAGACATGGCATTCGGTACTTCTAGAGTTCCACCTGGCTCTACTTACAGGATAACCCCATCAAATAATAAGCTGCAAAAGAACATGTATGGGACCAGGTATTCAGAATTCATGGACTTCAGTGCTATTTATGCTTTCCCGAATCCTGGATATGGTGGAGCTACAGGGATGCCTACTGGAAGGCCAGGGAATCAAGACGCTAATGTTGATCTTCTGGTGCTGAAAATGACTGATGTTTTACAAAATCAATTCGGTCTGAAACCCAAGAATCAAGGGCATGTGTATACATCTCCTTTCCCAGACGTGTACCACAGGGTTGCACTACCGAATAGGGTGAAAGTCCCCACAGAATTCACCAAATTCTTAGTGCAAGATGACACCAGTACTGTGGAGCATATAGCCCGATATCTGATGCAGCTTGGGGAAGCTTCTGCTGATGAAGCTTTTAGAATCAGTTATTTTCCCTTGTCCTTGACAGGCCCGACATTTACATGGTTCACTTCTTTGCCTGCTCATTCGATTTTCTCTTGGAAGGATTCGGAACAGAAGTTCCATTCCCATTACTACACTGGCAGCAATGAGAAGAAGCTGATTGATCTGACTACACTGAGGCAAAGGAATAGTGAAACACCAATGGAGTTCCTCAGAAGGTTCAGAGAGACAAAGAGCATGTGCTTCTCTTTGAACATTCCAGATGATCAGTTGGCTGGCATGGCTGTAGCAGGGATGTTGCCGGCTGTTCGGGAAAAGCTATTCGGGATGGAGTTCGAAGACCTTGGTCAACTGTCACATCGGTTGTCATTGATAAGTAACCAGGTATATGGCTTCAAGAAAGACTCCAGGTTCGTCAAACACAATGATATAGCTGATATATCCAATCAGTTCCTTGAAAGAGCAGATCAAGGAGATGAATATGACGATGAGGAGGAAATAGCTGCAGCAGAAATTGTGTGGGGCAAGGAGCCAGTGACAGTGAATCAAAGGTGGATCAAACAAGCTAAGGGCACCTATGATTTCGACGTGACCAAGGCAGATAAACTTTTCGAGTTCCTAGTGAAGGAAGGCCGAATTAAGTTGCCAGAGGGGCATTCTATGCTTCGGCCCGATGGAGTGAAGGACAAAAAATACTGTGAGTTTCATGACAGAAATTCTCACTCCATTAATGAATGCAGGATCTTTAGAGCAAGGATCCAGAAGGCCATCCAAGAAGGGCATCTAAAGTTTGATAATAAGATGAAATTGGATGGCAATCCCTTCCCTCAGAGTATGATCGGGTTCTGAGTTAACATGGTGAATGTTGCTGAGCCTAAAGAAAAGGGGAAGATGAAAGTTCTAACTTCAGAAAAGGCGAAGCAAGGTGGCTCAGTCAATCCTGCTAGACAAGTCATGCTTGAGCAAATTCACAAAGAGTCTCGCTTTCCGAAAAGTCAAATTGAAGTGGGCAAATCTTCCAAATCCAGGGTGACTTCGCGAATTCTCCTCAACAAGTGGCAGCATCAGCAAGAAAAAGAACGCTACCAGAAGCACAAGTATGAAGAGGAGAAGCGGAGGTATGAAGAAGAGATGCGCAGGAAGGAAAAAGAAGAATATGCATGAGAGCAAGAACGTGCGCATTGGGGATGTGCCTTCTTCAGACACTGCTGGAATGAAGGCTTAAAGCTTCCTACGCTCAACAACTGTCTTGAATGCATGATAAGTATATAGAGTACAGGCAGGATACTGCCAATCGCCGATCCGTCCATGAAAGAATTGGAAGGATAAATCCTAGTGATGGACGGCGTTTAAAAATAAATGAGATTGATGATCAACCAAGTAAAAGATATGCTGATCACAGGTGGGTTGATCATGAGGAAGAAGAGGACCACGGGTATGTCTGGCAAAAGGGGCAGTGGTGCCCACCTGGTTTGAGGAAAAGCCAGAAGAGAAGGGTGCAACGCTTGAGGAATCAGGAGCTGAAACAAGCAGGAATCAAGCAGAGACAAGTGTAGCGCCCAAAGGACAAACCCGATGAATCTGGTCGTTCGGTTAATACATGCATGGTATGCTTCTTGCCCAATGAATTCATGGCTCCGGCTAATCAAATTGTGCAGGAAGAAATATTGCCGGATATTGATGAAGCTGAGCAGGCCGGATTAATGGCACAATTGGTGTTGACCAAGCAAGCTACTTTTGACAAGCCAGTCAAGAATCGGCACATGGGACCACTATACTTGAGAGGATACATCAATGGGAAGCCGTTGACTAAAATGTTTGTTGATGGTGGAGCTGCTGTCAACGTGATGCCGTACACCACATTTAGAAAGCTTGGCATGGGCCCTAGAGATTTGACGCCAACAAGCATAGTTCTGAATGATTTTGCTGGAAATCCTTCAGACACCAAGGGCTGCGTACATGTGGATCTGATGATCGGGTCCAAGACGTTGCTTACAACATTCTTCGTTATTGAAGGCAAAGGAGCATATAGCTTGCTGCTTGGAAGGGACTGGATTGATGCAAACTGTTGCATTCCATCTACTATGCATCAAAAGCTTGTTCAATGGGTAGATGATGAAGTAGAGATCGTCCAAGCAGATGATTCAGTAATCATAGCTAATGTGGAACCAGCCTTCTGGGAGTATCAAGGTATAGGTTGCTTCTCAGGAAAGGACTGGGGTGAAGATCCTGTTGAACCTGTCAGCAGTGATCAACAACCGATTCAAGCAGTCGGCTCTTATAGCAATTTTTAATGGAAAATCCAATTGATGGAACTGATGGGAAGTTAGGACGTGGATTTATGTCGGCCGATAAATTGGAAGAGATAGATATTGGAGATGGTGACAAGCCAAGGCTGACATTTATCAGTAGTAACTTGGATCCAATTTTCAGAGAGGAATTGATTAAATTGTTAAAAGAATATAAAGATTGCTTCGCTTGGGATTATTCGGAGATGCCTGGTTTGGATCATTCCATTGTTGAGCATCGGTTGCCCAACAAGCCTAGTTTTAGACCTTATAAGCAACCTCCCCGAAAGATTTACAATGATGAAGTATTGGCCGATGTGAAAAAGGAAGTTGAAAGATTAGTAGAAGAAAATTTCATTCGGCCATGCGGATATGCTGATTGGATCTCTAATATTGTTCCTGTCTACAAGAAAAACGGGAAGATGAGGGTTTGCATAGACTTTAGAGATCTAAACAGAGCTACGCCCACGGATGGGTATCCAATGCCTGTTGCTGACTTATTGGTTGATGCTGCTGCTGGACATAAAGTTTTTAGTTTCATGGATGGCAATGCAGGGTACGACCAGATTTTTATGGCAGTGGAAGATATATCGAAGACGACCTTCAGATGTCCTAGACATATAGGATTATTTGAGTGGATTGTTATGACATTTGGGTTGAAGAATGCTGGTGCAACTTATCAGAGAGCCATGAATTATATTTTTCACGAGTTGATCGGCAAAATTGTGGAGATATATATTGATGATGTTGTGATCAAGTCATTGGATCATAAATCACATTTGGCTGATGTGAGGAAAACTCTAGAATGCACTAGGAAACATGGACTTAAGATGAACCCGAATAAATGTGCTTTTGGAGTTTCGGCTGGAGAATTCGTGGGATTTATGGTGCATTAGGGGGGAATAGAAGTTGGTAAGAAAAGAATGAAAGCTATTGATGAAGTTGTTCCTCCAACCAATCTTAATGAATTGCAATCACTGCTGGGCAAGATCAATTTTGTGAGAAGATTCATATCAAATTTGCCACAAAAGGTGTTGCCTTTTTCTCCGCTGCTAAGAGTCAAGAAAGACCAGAAGTTTGTATGGGATGACGAACAACAACAGGATTTCAATGAAATCAAGGAGTACATGAAGGAACCACCAGTATTGGTCCTCAACAGTTGAACAAGCCTTTTAAGTTGTACGTGGCGTCCGATACCCAAACCATTGGATCGGCTGTCATACAAGAATTTGAAGGAAAGGAAAGAGTAGTTGCATATCTTAGCCGAAAATTGCTTGATCCTGAGACAAGATATTCAGCTGTAAGAAGATTTGCTTGTGTGTTTATTACTCGTGTACAAAGTTTCGGCACTATCTCTCGAATGCCGAATGCGTTGTATATTCAAAATTTGATGTAATTAAACACATGTTGTCTATGCCAATTTTGAACGGAAGGATTGACAAATGGATTTTAGCCTTGTCTGAGTTTGAATTGAGGTTTGAATTGGCAAAAGCTATTAAAGGACAGATTATTGCTGACTTCATTACCGAGCATCATGGTTCATCAATTAATTTGTTGAGATTACTCCTTGGGCTTTGTTTTTGATGGGTCCCCATGTGGTAAAGGTGGTGGAGTAGGAATTTTATTGATTTCGCCTAGAGGGGAAATGTTTGAGTTTGCTATTCCTATTCAACCTACTGTCACCAATAATCAAGCTGAGTATGAAGCATTGCTCAGGGGACTTCAATACTTGAACGAGGCAAAGGCTATTTCAGTTGAGATCTTTGGAGATTTAGAGCTGGTCATAAAACAATTGAATGGCCAGTACGAGTGCAGAAATGATATCTTGTGGAATTACTACGAGGAGTGCAAAGAGATTCTAAAAAGCTTTCAATTAGTAATTCTGCATTATATTCCTAGAGAAAATAATGAAGAAGCAAACAGGCTAGCTCAAAGTGCTTCGGGTTATAGAGAGAAACAAGAAGTGTTTGCCGTTGATGTATATGCTTTCGGGAGTAATCTGGCAGAAGGTGACTGGAGAAAAGAAATTGCTGATTATTTGGAGAATCCATCCCGAAAGGTCTCTAGGAAGCTCAGGTACAAAGCTATAAAATTTGTTCTTCTTGATGATCATTTATATTACAAATCCATGGATGGGGTATCGCTACAATGCCTAGGTCAGGAAGAAGCAAAGAGGAAGATGAGTGAGGTGCATGATGGGCTGTGTGAGCACATCAGGCGGCTTACCGAATGAAATGGGTTATTAGGAAAACTGGATGTTATTGGCCGACTATGTTGGAGGATTGCTTTGAATATTACAAGGGGTGTCAAGATTGTCATAAATTTGGAAATATTCTAAGAGTTCCAGCATCAGCTCTGAATCTTATCATCAAGCCATGGCCATTCAGAGGTTGGGGAATAGATTTGATTGGCCAAATAAATCCTACATTTAGCAAGGGGCATAAGTTTGTGCTTTTAGCAACAGATTATTTCACTAAGTGGGTCGAGGAAATTCCATTGATAAAGGTGACATCAGAGAATATGATTGAATTTGTCAAAGAGCATATCATTTACAGATTTGGAATCCCTTAGACAATTACAACAGATCAAGGAACTCAATTTACATCTTCGAAGTTCCGGGTTTTTGCTGAAAGTATGGGGATCAAATTGTTAAATTCTCCACCCTATTATGCCCAAGCTAGTGGTCAGGCAGAGGCTTCTAACAAGATCATGATCAAGATTATACAGAAGAAGATTGACCAGAAGCCAAGAAGGTGGCATTCGATACTCAATGAAGCCTTGTGGGCTTACCGAATGGTTCCTCATGGAGCTACACAGACATCTCCTTATGAGTTGGTTTATGGACATCATGCTGTTTTGCCATGGGAAGTGCAATCAGACTCAAGGAGAGTAAAATTGCAAAAGGATTTAAGTTCCAAGGATTACAATGACTTGATGATGAACGAATTAGAAGATTTGCATATGATTCGTCTTAGGGCCTTGGAGAACATTGAGAAAAATAAAATGCGAGTTGCTAAGTATTATAACAAGAAGGTGAAGGTCAAGCAATTTGCAGAGGGGGATCTGGTTTGGAAAGCGTTGTTGCCGATTGGAACTAAGTACAGTGCATTCGGCAAGTGGTCTCCAAATTGGGAAGGTCCTTTTCGAGTGGTTAGATGCACGCCTGGAAATGCATACATCTTGAAAACTTTACTATGAGAAGAGTTTACTGCTGCTATAAACGGAAGATATTTGAAGAAATATTATCCCAGTATTGAAGTTGATCGTTGATTGCTATTCCGAGCGTCAGAGAAAGCAGAAATAGCCGACATTTGGGAGGAAACCGCCTTCAGAACAAAAAAATTCCAATAAGATGAAAATGGCCAATACTAAAGTGTGTTGCCCTTAGCACAAAATATTTTTTACATTACAAGTGTTCTTGCAAGATTTTCTAATAGCGCAACTGCCTAAGATTACAAAAGAAGGCCTGCAGGAAGCAGAGTGCCTGGAGGAAGAAGCGAAAGTATCTTCATTGCTTTGGCTCAGCGCATTTCCTCTTGAGCTCGTCCCTCTTCAGCCGCTCCAAGACCACCGTGACGGCGGCGTGGAAACCTTGGGGGCTGGCGTGTTCTACAGCTTCCATCAGGCTGTCCCAGGCGGCCTTCAGGTTGTTGTACCTGTCGGACATATCTGAAGAATAGGAACAGATTGTCACCAGATGCGAAGTTTGAACTTGAACATGGGAATCAAATGAGGGTGAAGATATTACCGCCTACCAGCGCCTCCAAGCTCATACGGCGTTCGCGTTTGGCACTGCAACGGGCGGTGATGTCCCGCAGATCATGCTCTAGATGCCGGATGCGACGACGTAACTGATGGTTGGTCTTCTGTTCGTGCATAGCGTTTTCTTCTTCACATAAGGAATCAAAGCGGATGTGCTCAAGGAACTTTTCGGTACCGAAGATTTCCTCTGGCAGCAGGTTGAGGCTGAAATCAAAGACATTTGAATCACGAGATTGCAATCACAATCAAGAAAAAGAGACGAGAGAAGAAGATTACTCTCGGATGGTTCGTCTCTTTGGTGGAGGGCTGTTCTCTTCGCATGGTTTCTTCCCCTTGTCTACCATGGCTTTGGGGTTTTCTTGGAGGCGGAAGACGAGAGGAAGAGAAATGATGGATGTGTGAATGAGTGGATTTGCAGAGCAACGAAGGGTTATTTTTATTAGCAGTGGAGGTGCATTGGGAGTGATGACTGGCCAGTGCGCATTGATGGAAATACCAAACGACGGGGTTTCTTCTTTGGATGGCCAAAGGTCATTTGAACAAAATAGTGTTCATGATTCCCGAATGAAGATTTTCTGCGGATTCTGCGCTAAGGGGGAAGTGTTTGTGCGTATTCGGCTAGATGAAAAGTTTCCCGAATGCGTTCAAAACAATGAAAATTCGTATACACAGATTGAAGAAGTTATCGCAAGACGGATACAAAAGATAGATTATCATTTTTATTGCCGAAATTCCATAGCCCCTAGTAAAAACTAATCAAATAGCCTGTTCAGAACAGACTGGGGGTTAATGGAATCGGCAATGGCGACGCTGTGGCCGTCGAGGCGTTCTATGGTGGCCTCGATGTCGTCGACATCGTCTGGCGTGCTGCCGTAGAAGCCACGCGGCCGTGCAGAGTAGTCGACGCCGGTGTGCGTCGACATGGCGGCCAAGCCCAGGGTGGTGCCCAGGCGGACGCCATGGAGGGCCACCTCATCGACGCGGTTTTCCACCGCGCCAAGGGGAGCTTCCGGTGTGTCTCCGGGAGCGTTCACCTTGTTCGCCAGCTTTTCAACTAGCGCCTTCAGACGATTGAGCTCGGCGTCGCGGTCTGCAGGAATCATGGATCAATGACGGTTAGTCCAAGATTAAGTTGAGATTAAGCGGGTTACAGGATTCACCGTCGATGGCTGTTGATGGTGAAAATCCGTCAACCTAGCCATGAGTTTACCTTTGATGTTGGCATAACTTTTGTATCTTATCCATTGGTACTAACCCCCGTGGTATAACAAGTTCATTTGTGCATGTCGGTTTTGGAGTTAATTGTTTACGCAGGGTTTTAACGTTGAAAGCAAGACTTCCGGGATAAGTTCATTAAGCACCTCATGACAAGACCTTGAAGCCCGGTACAAGTCAAGCAATGAAGTGAACATGACTCCAATAGCCCAAGGACCAAGCCCGAGAAGATGACAAACTCCGAGGACCTAGCCGAGAAAAGTCTTGAATCTTGCAAGACAAGGAGCTTCGTCCAATTCGGAGAGAAACCGACGACAAGGGCCCACATGCAAAAGGGGAGAGGATCTAGAAGACGAGAGAAGCAACACGGGCGAAGCGGAGCCACAGATTGGGCCGGGAAGGGCCCGGGCCGGTCGGCCCCGAGCCGGCCGGCCCGGCTCGTTCCGGAGCCCAATCGGCCTCCCCTTTGACCTAGTTTCATCTCTGGCTATTTATAGCCCCCTAACCGAGAGCCACGCATCAACTAATTTGTCATCCGCCGCCGAGGAGCAGAGAAGCTTGAGGGACACTATCTCGGAGATGAGGGTCGTGCTAGTTGTCTAGGGTCTCCCTAGCCGACGTGGGAACCTTGCATGGAAGACCACGTCGGAACTCTGGAACGAGGATCAAGATCGAGGTAGGGCTCAGGTGGTGATCTTGTTCATGTAATCATTCACGGTGAAGTTTTTATAGTGAATTCGATTTCTAGCGATCAAGTGCCTTCTCGATGATTTTGTTTTCTTCTTCGTTTTGCTTATTCCCCAATCTATCTATAGCTAGATTGCTTAGGGTGCTCTTGTAGCCGCGGTGGCTAGAGGTGCATACCGGACCGGCCAAGTGTTTTCAACTTGTTCTTATCGAACTCGCCCTAGACTACCCGCATGAGTAGGGATACGTTGTGACGAACGGGCGTTTTCGGAGTCGGATGGAAGTCCACGATTTAGAGATGCTTTTAATGAGATTCGCTTTTCTATCTTCATCTATCTTGTTTGGAGCTACAACATAAGCATGATCTAGATTTTCTAGATTGGTTATCTCTTGCTTTCTCTTGTTACCTCTTTAGTAGATTAGATTAGATGTGTTTATTTTATGAGTTAGTAGATTAGATGCAACTTAGTTCTTCATGAGATAGTTTACCTTGCTTTACTAGATTGAATCCTTGCGTTGCACATTGTTCCACGGATTCGATACCTTGGGTTCACCACTCGAGGGAAGAAGGGTCCCTTGACTACGACGGGAGACTGGTCCGCTTGCAAGTCTAAACGAACTTTGATACAACTGTTAACCGTCAACAAGCCCTTTTTTCTGGCGCCGTTGCCGGGGAACAAGCAATCAAGATCGGATCTAGTATCACTTAGTTTTCAGTTTTTCTTTTGATTTTCTTTTGCATCTCTTATGTTTGATCATCCCCAAAAAGAAAAAAATTAATCTATTCTAGTTTTGATTAACCCTAATTTTTCTTTTTAGATTTTTGTTTTATTGCTAACCCTAACTGGAGATGGTTGGCTACCTCTCCAAGAAACCCAAACTTTTTTTGTGGATGATCCAGGAAAACTTTACAGGCAAAGGTGACGTGCAACACAAGATAAAGGGTTGGAAACTCTAGATTCAAAAGTCAAACTAGAAGGAACATCAAAATCTCCAAGGGAATCACCACCTCCAAGTCAAGACGCCGGAAGGTCTTCAAATCAAGAGGAGGATGGAGAAGATGGAGATAGAGAAAGTTGTTGCATCCATCAAGACCAAAGGACAAAGCCAGCCCGTGAAGACCAAAAAAATGACTAAGCCGAAGTGGGTACCCAAGATTGCAACGCCCGCAAAGAGCATTGATCCGAAGTAATCAAGTGAAGAAGTCTAGCCATGGACTATAAACGAAGCGCTAGGCGGGAGGAAACCCGTTTCGTCGAGTCAAGAATAAGCTACCGGTAGGACAACCCGATTCCAGGTTTTTCAAGTCTTTTTAAATATAATTCAGTTTTGAATTCTACTACGCAAAACATTAGACTTAGAATGGTTGAATAATATTAGAGACATAATTCTTGGTTGAATATTTTGCTTGATCATAAACCCTTTACATGAACCATCCTATGTGATTGTTTGCTTCTTTTTCGAGAAACCACAACCAAAAAGATTTCAGAACCTAACTCAACCATTCATCCTCTTTATGATGTTGTGGTTGACTTGCTTTTCATGCTAAAAACACACGAGTAGAGCCACGACTTATACCTAGGTGTTAATTAAATTTCAGCACGTGGTAGGACTCGCGTGAACCTAGAAACTAAACTTTTGGTTGGTTTAAAAATCCTTATCCTTGGTTTCTCTAAGATTAGAATTTTTCTAAGCCTCATTTAATTTTATTTTATTCAAAATCTCTCTTATCTAATCAAAATTAGAACCTAAACCTATGCCCCCATGATCAAGCCGGGAAAAGTTTGCTCTCAACCAATGAAGGTAAACTATACCGGTGAGACCGATATCAACGTAGTCGGAAAATATTTTCGACTTACATTTGTTTTTAATGGTTTAAAAACTTCTCTAAATTTATGCTTGAGTTCTTGCATGGCTCTGAAAAATAATTTTAGATTTCGAAATTAGAGGGGTGCTTAACCATAAACACACTTAAAGGGGGGCAATCTAGTTTGAATTAATCATGCATGCACCAAGTCCACATGCAAAGGACAAGCATGGTGGGCAGCAAGCATAAACTTTGCAGGAATTTCATGGTGGCATGTGAAGCAAGTGGAGCAAGGTAGCATGGACATGACTCAAGGCATGAAGCATCAAGTGGAAGGACCAATGAGTGGACGAGAGCGTTTGGGCAGTGCAACTCGTGGAGCACGCGGGCAGGAAAGTTGTAGAGGCGAAATGATCGTGCCGGAAGAAAGCCGAGGCGGGGAGGAGCACCGAGCCACCCGGGCCGGTCGGCCCCGAGCCGGCCGGCCTCCCCAACATAAGGAGCCCCCCGGCTCCCGTTTTCTGCAGGCAAGCTTCCCTCTCCTTCCTCAGTTTGTGTGTTCAAATTTGTGTGCCCAGAAACTCCGTAGACATAGCCAACCTTCCCAAGCTTGATAGCTCAAAAAATCCACACCCTTAATCCACTCAAAGTCGAGACTCCAAAATAATATTTGTGTACCTTGTTACCGGGTGAAAACCCCGGATATATATGTGTGAGGGAGAGTGCTGCAATCATGGAAGAAAACTACAAGCCTTTTTCACCGAAGAAGAAGGGATCATCATCGTCTAAGACAACCTCTTCGAGGAGGTGCTCGGTTTCCGAGTATCCTCGGAGCATGGAGGAGGACACGACACCGCCGAGGAGGAACAACACTCTTCTCCTCGGTGGCATGAGGGCCACATGAAGCTCGTTTATGAGGTTCGCCAAACCTCAAGGACATATGGAGGAGCCGCCCGTCCAACCTCACTGCTCGACACAATCATCCGCTCCACCTCTACACGCTCCGTGGTATTCCAATGGGTTTATCATCATGACGGAGGAGGAGAAGAATCTCGCTCGCCTTAGGTAGAGGCTTGTAGCGAACGTCGACATCGACGACCAAGCTCTCCACATATTGGGTTTCATACGGGACACTGGTGTAGTTCTCTAACGGAGTGTCGGCAAACACCCACAAGGAATTCGCCTAGGAAATTTTCATGACCATGGCGCATACCCTTGATAAAGGAGTGCTGAGTCTCTCATTCCATTTGGAGGGAGCCCACAAGTGGAGAAGAAGGAAGACACCGTCGGAAGGGTAACCTTGATCAACGCTGCTATTTCTAGCACCTTGATGGGGTAATCTCCTTTCATCCATGGGTTGCAATCGATCTTGAGATGTAATCGAACTTTGTTGGATTATCTATCTATCATCTTACACCATGACCATCATAGGTCTAGTGATGAATACCTTCTCGTAGTGAGAGTACGAGAGGAGGGAAAGGGCGAAACCGTGGTCACAACCCCCGATAGATTAGATTGGTTTTCATGTTCAAAACGATTGCATGTTCTAGTATCGTAGACACATGGGCGAGTGTCTCCTATTTTCAAAAGGGAGCTCCGGAACAAGTGGATGTGCATGAAGGCACATGGGAAGGTTTTTTGGAGTATGATCACGGGAGGAGACCATCAACAAAGAAATACTATCCGGAACCCCATCATCCAAGTGTGTCACTTTTGTGCAAGTGGATTTTTGGGAGGACGAGAGAGACAAAGATAACCAACATGGAGTTGTATTGGCTTTACTCGTCTTTTTGCCAAGAAGCGAATCAAGCCCACTCACCTATGATCAACCGGTGGTGTTGTGAGCAACATCGGATTTGGGAGATCGGGTTGTTACCTCTCCATGTTGACTATCTCTTTAAAACCGGGTATTACAAGGAACCCGAATCATATATGAAGAAAGGAAAATAAGTGAATATGAGAGAGGAGGCTTCAAAGTGGCCTAGGTGAATTTGCCCCTTTCGGAAGTAAGGTTGAGACGTTTTCTTGAGGGGAAGAATATTGGTTAGAGGAAGGACTTCTTGTGCCGGCGAAGAAAAAAATAAAAGAGAAGGATTATAGGAGAAGGATCTTCTATGGCCCAAGAAGAAGGTGCACAACAAAATTATGTGCCACCATTTGGAGAAATTCCAGCGCCGCCAAATTACTACGGTGGTGTACTAATGCAAGCATGGGGGAGTGGTGCAGCCATACCCCCACCATTTTTGCGGTGCCCCACATAGCCTTTGCGGAGCCATATGCACACCTTCCTCAACCACAACAAAATGTGGCCACCATTGGAGGATACGCTGCAAGGAACATGCAAATTATTGCAGCCATCCAAACCAATGCAAACCAAATGGGTGAAGGAAATGCAAACATTGCTTATGTGCTTGGACACCTTCACCTAGCACCGTCAGACAATTCATATGAGGAGAGGCGCGCTCTTATTATGAGTAAGGGTACAATAACCAAGACTATAAATATCAACCACCGGCGGAAGATTAGAGAGAGGAGGAGCTTTAGCTATCTTTCCTTTACCCCCTTTTCTTTAATTTTCAGCTTGTTTGCGCCTATGTGTGCATAGTATTTTCAGCTCTGCTTTAATTTTTAGTTTTTAGTTTAATTTTCAGCATGTGTCTTAGTTTTTATTTTCATCATGAATAATGTCACCACCTAGTTTTTACCATTAGTAAAGTTACAAAGTTACAAAATTGCCGCTTTGTTTATCTTTGTAATTGATTTATGCATCTTTAACCTAGTGCTCTCTTAAAAATACAAATCTGAAATTATCTAAATGCTAGCTTAATCTTTAGCGGAGGTTATGATAAAAATAAAGACCCATAGTGTTTTATGTGTTCTCAAGTTTTAGATGGATTAAAGATGATTTATTTTTGTTCTTAAATGTAAAGCTAACCTTGTCATAAATACCACTTGCGTGTTGCTCTACCTATCCAGAGCCATATAAATATTTGAGTGCAAAAACTTAGTATACAAGATTTATTTTTGGGTGAGTTATTTCAGGCCTTGATTTCTCTGGCCCGAGACTAAGAAGCTGGTCATTCTATTTTTGCGTATCTATCTTTTTGCTAGCCTTTTTATCCGTGCATTGTGTATCCCCACATCGGAGATCTCACAAACCTCGCCGGATATCCACCCTTAAAACCAAATATCATCTTTAGTGTCTACCTCCTTGACCACAACCTATCGTTGCGCATGGATCATCAATTCAAGGAAGAACGATGGTGCCAAGATTGAAGATTTCAAGTATCTCTCCAAAGGAAAAGTATTTCTGGTACCTACCTTATTTATCGCCTCTTTGCTCGAGGACGAGCAAACGTCTAAGCATGGGGGAGGAGGTAGGTACGATACAAGTTTTAGAGTTCAAAGGGGAGTAAATAAAAAAAATTAAAACTCCAATGTGAAAGTCTCGTTACCGAATGTATGAAAAGAAAAAAATGAATGAATGAGAAAAAAGAAAGAAAGAAAGAAAAGAAGGAGAAATATGAGAAAGAGAAAAAAATATGAGTATGCGTAAAGTGAACTCTCCGGTTCTCTAAAATGCATTAGGAAATTCAAGGCTTCAAGTTTAAAAGATCTATTCTCATTTTCCAACCATGTGCAATCCGATAACGAGGACTACCTTTGTGCCTCGGGATCACCCTTTGCCCTTTGCACATGTCCACTCATCTAAAGTGTGTGTATTTTTCTCTTTCCCCTCCTTGATATAACATCATTTTCCAATGACCTTTTTGACGAGTCTCGGTAAGACCATGAGAAGCTTGTCTTGTTTTGACAACATCTCATTTATAATATATTGGTAGGACTAAATTTTCCCAAAAAGCTCCATATAAAAGCCTACCACATATATATGTGTTATGAGAGGGAAAGGAGTAGAATAAATAGGCTTGAGAGACAAGATGAGATGAGAGTTCATGAGCAAGATGCAAAGTGGTTTAAATTTTTGAACTTGGTTTAGCTCTTTTTCATCTTGTTCTTTATTTCAAAATTTCTGAGATCCATTTGAATTTTGGGAGCATGTTAATACTTGTGGGATAAGCTTAATTAAATATCTACCCTCCGTAGGGATGAAGGCTAGTACATTATGGAACTTTAACGAATTAAACATTTGAGAGCATTATGTTTTTTTCATGTATGATCAAGTGCAAGGTTTAAACATTGATGGGCAACAATGATATCCATCAAAGGCTTACTCGAGGACGAGCAAGGTTTAAGCATGGGGGAGCTGTTGACGGTGAAAATCCGTCAACCTAGCCATGAGTTTACCTTCAGTGTTGGCATAAATTTTGTATCTTATCCATTGGTACTAACCCCCGTGGTATAACAAGTTCACTTGTGCATGTCGGTTTTGGAGTTAAGTGTTTACGCAGGGGTTTTAACGTTGAAAGCAAGACTTCCGGGATAAGTTCATTAAGCACCTCATGACAAGACCTTGAAGCCCGGTACAAGTCAAGCAATGAAGTGAACATGACTCCTATAGCCCAAGGACCAAGCCCGAGAAGATGACAAACTCCGAGGACCTAGCGAGAAAAGTGCTGAATCTTGCAAGACAAGGAGCTTCGTCCAATTCGGAGAGAAACCGACGACAAGGGCTCACATGATAAAGGGGAGAGGATCTAGAAGACGAGAGAAGCAACACCAGGCGAAGCAGGCCACAGATTGGGCCGGGAAGGGCCTAGGCCGGTCGGCCCAGGCCGACAGGCCCAGCCTGTTCCGGAGCCCAATCGGCCTCCCCTTTGACCTAGTTGCATGTCTGGTTATTTGTAGCCCCCTGACCGAGGGCCACGCATCAATCAATTCGTCATCCGACGCCGAGGAGCCGAGAAGCTTGAGGGACACCATCTCGGAGATGAGGGTCGTGCTAGTTGTCTAGGGTCTCCCTAGCCGACGTGGGAACCTTGCATGGAAGACCACATCGGAGCTCCAGAGCGAGGATCAAGATCGAGGTAGGGCCCCGGTGGTGATCTTGTTCATGTAATCATTCATGGTGAAGTTTTTATAGTGAATTCGATTTCTAGCGATCAAGTGCCTTCTCGATGATTTTGTTTTCTTCTTGGTTTTGCTTATCACCCAATCTATCTATAGCTAGATTGCTTAGGGTGCTCTTGTAGCCGCGGTGGCTAGAGGTGCATGCCGGACCGGCCAAGTGATTTCAATTTGTTCTTATCGAACTCGCCCTAGACTACCCGCATGAGTAGGGATACGTTGTGATAGAATGGGGGTTTTTGGAGTCGGATGGAAGTCCACGATTTAAAGATGCTTTTAATGAGATTCACTTTTCTATCTTCATCTATCTTGTTTGGAGCTACAACATAAGCATGATCTAGATTCTCTAGATTGGTTATCTCTTGCTTTCTCTTGCTACCTCTTTAGTAGATTAGATTAGATTAGATTAGATTAGATTAGATGTGTTTCTTTTATGAGTTAGTAGATTAGATGCAACTTTGTTTTTCATAAGATAGCTTAGCTTGCTTTACTAGATTGAATCCTCGCGTTGCACATTGTTCCACGGATTCAATACCTTGGGTTCACCACTCGAGGGAAGAAGGGTCCCTTGACTACGACGGGAGACTTGTCTGCTTGCAAGTCTAAACGAACTTTGATACAACTATTAACCGTCAACAATGGCCTCCAGCAGTTGCTTGCATTGATGTTCCCACTTGAGCTCGGCGATCCCGGCTTCTTTGGAGATAGTCTCCAACTCGAGCCGAGTTGCGTCGCGTTGTTCCTTGAATCTGTGGGTGGCGCGATCGTCATAGCGCGAGATGGAGGAGTGGGAACGGCTAGACGATCCCGAGGAATCGCTCGCCATGGCCGGAGTTGTAGTTTGAGCAGGGGCAGGATTCCACTGGATGAGCCTGAAAAAACAAAAAAGATCGTCAGGATGAAAACATATCTAAGAACAGGGAGTTGTGAAGAGGTAGACAATCACTGCCTCCGACGGGCACCAGTGCGGCTTCCTTCGGCCTCGTCGTTGGCCGGACGCCTGTTGCTGCTGTTTGCCATGGAGTTCCTGGGAGTACTAGTTCTGGAAACAAAGAGCTTGGGTTGGCGAAAAGTTGAAGACAGAGAATTTAGTGAAAGGCTAAGGGTACCCAAGGTTCTTATTTATGGGACTGGTGAAGAGATCGTGGCTGGAGATCGTGGCGCATATCCCAAGAAATTTGGGAAGTGGAGAGACTCTCTCAGCCGAACCGTCGCCGAGTCATTTGGGATTCGTATTGAGTCATATTCGGTTTGACTAGTTGAGATTCGGCTGTGTTGCGGTCGGGTTGTTTTTCGGGTCTGACACTTGGTCAGAGTTACCGAATAAATCATCCAGGAACTGCTCATCAAAGTAAAGCAAGACAAATATGGAAAAAATGAAGACTGATGCGGAGCAAAACTACAGAGCTGATGAAGTATTCGGCTACAAATTGTTTGTTACAATTATATACCCAAGTATTTTGAGATTACATTGGTGGTGTCTAATATCATCTTGTTGATATTTTCCAACAATTTCTGATCGGCTTCTTGGGTGTTGGATAGAGCAGAAAGTTTTGCCTTGAGCTGTTTTGATTCAGTCAGAGCTACTGAAGCTTCCTTTCGGATTTTCTCTGTTGACTCAGGAAGTTCGGCTATCTTCTTCTCGTCAGCCTCGATTTCAGCTGTCAAGTTCCTCAATTCAGCCTCTAGTGCAGCTTTTCTGATTTTCTTCAGCTCGAGTGCAGGCTGTAATTCGGCTAGCAATTCCTTGTTGTTCTGAATTTGAGCATACGAGTCTTTCACGAATTGTTTGGCCGTGGCTCTCTTTTGTTCCGGGGCTGGCCGGGAGGATTGCTTCTTCAAAGCCTGCTTCACTGCTGCAAAGTGATCATCCAATTGTGAGAGAGGTTCTAAGGAAGCTTTGATGTCGGCAGGGAGATCTTGATTGATGGATTCGAGCGCTTCTTCAAGAAGATCAGCATCCCTAACTTGATCTTGAATGTCCCTTTGCATCAAGGAGAGGATTTCCTTTAGCTTTGCTTGATTCTCCTCTGATAAAGCTTGACCAGAGGATGCTTCATCTCTTTTTTCGGCAGTCAAGTCATCCGCATCAAAGGAAAAACTGGGTGATGACACAGCTCTCTCCTAGAAAGAAAAGCTTGCCGAATTAGTGGTGATCTATTGGATGAAAAAATAGAAGAGTGGATGTTCATGCTTACATCATTTCTGGCTTCCCGAGTAGGAGAAGGAGACTTCTCAAGCTCAGTAGAGGGCTCTTGTGTGGCTGGTTGAGGGGAAGCTGGATGATTTGGTAAACCTGAAGCTTCTGGTTGAGAGGCCGGTTGAATTCTCGGTGAAGCTGGGACTGGATCCTGAGGTGGAGAAGAGCTTCCCACAGCTTGATCTGTCAAAGTTTCTTCTGCAACTGGCCAGTAAGGGATGAATGCTGATGAAGAAAATGAATAGTTGATGCGGCATCGGCAGGATCAGTGATAGCCACTGGTTGTTGTGCTCTGGTATGAAGTCATGCAAAAATAAGATGGTCAGAGTAATGAATGGTATTATGTTCCGGAGGGCAAGGTATTCTAACCTGAATGAGTAGCTTTTTGCTTGTTCTCTTCTTTTTGATAGCTGGAGGAGCAATCAGGGATGGAGCTTTCCTTTTGTTGGAGGCCGAACTGATGAGAATTGGATCTAGCATGGCATATCTAGACATCAGTTGGGCCAGAGTAGGAGATCGATATCCCAGAGCAGAGATTAGGCCTTCGATATTATAGGAGATTGTCCTGGAAAGTGGGGTGGGTTCTATATCCTGCAGAAAATGACAAAATCATGATCAGTAAAGAGGGGCATGATTGAAAGTAGATGTTAAAAGGGAAATGAACATATTACCTCTGAAGTTGGTTGAAAGTCAAGCATTAGTGCAAGACAGAGGGGATGTAGTGGCACATTAATGATATGATCATGAAGCTCTTGCCACCAAGGAATAAAAGAAGGATGAGTAAGTGTTATTGGTGCAAAAGGATTGGGTGCATAGATGGTTTTGCTGCACTTATACTCAAAAATCCTTTTTGCTTGTATGGATTCCTTGATATCTTCTCTGGGTTTGAGAATTTCATGGAGGAATAATATTGGGGGCACTTGGCCACATCCTAACTGCCTGGCCATTATATTTGGCTGATAGTACTCATAGGTACTCTGAACCTGCCTTCCTCCACAAAATTCTGCTGGCATGATACATGGATGAATGAAGGCATTGAAGATTTCTATGGAGTGTACATCATTGCATCCAGTTTCAAAACTAAACTCACAAGGAAGAGTCAAGTTGTCATTGTCCAAATATGGAAACCAGAGAGGGTCAGCAAAACCTCTGAAGAAGAGCTCAAAAAGTTGGCCAATGTTTTGGTTGATGGATACAGAGGAAGAAACTTCTCCATAAGTGTGGCAGCCTTTGTTACTCTGGGTTTCTCCTTCCTTGTAGTTAGTTGAAGGGAAGTGCTGATTGTTGAGGTCAATGCCAACAATCTGATGCATATATAATTGCAACCACATCTGAATGAACCACCAAGGGCCATTAACACAGGGAATCTGTTGGCTGGTGTGCATCTGATAGGTGGTCTGATGAAGCATACAATAAACACTTCCTAGAAGGTATTTCCTAAGGGGAATAGATGTACCAGCAGCCAGTTCCTCAGCCATCATAATGTGGTTCAGGGTTGGCTCATTGGCTTTGCCATAGAAGATGAATCTGCATAACCACATATTCAGAAAGGCTCTGTATTCAACATCAGACAAAGGGCCATCAGACATATAGTTTTGGATATATCTCTTGTATGCAACTCCTGTTCTCACTCCTATTTGCCTGGAGGAGCCCTTGTATTTGTATGGATACACAGATCCTGTGACTTTCAGGCCGGTTATCATATACACATCGGCCAAAGTAGGGGACATTGGCCCATGGCCAAAAAGGAAAGCATTTGCTCCATTTGACCAAAAATGGCAGGCTGCAATCAGAAGGTTCTCATTTTTAGGTGTTTCAGCCAAAGACAATTCTAAACAATAAGCAATGCGAAGGTTGTCCCAATTGATTGTTTTTGGGTTGTCATCATCAAGCATTCTCTTATACCAGTTTCTCCAGCCTGCAATTGGGGGCAGAGGCCAGTTCTTGAAACTGTCCTGCCACTCATGGGGTCTCGACAATGATATCTTGAAGGGGATCCTTTGGGATTTGGCTGCAATGAGCTCAGAAGGGTCGGGGATTCCTACGGGACCTAGGAAATACGATGCTTCTTGGTCTTCAACAGGAATCAAAATTTCGGCAGCTAGATCTTATTAAGAACGAAAAAGGGCGGAACGGTAAATTCAAGATTGGATTCGAGAAAAGTAATACCGAATGCACTTGAAAGGAATAAGATTTACCTGGAGAGCTTGGTCTTGATTTGACATTTGAGGATTGAGGCTTGGATTGGTTGATGAACTAGGGTTTGGATCTGGGCGAGCGCTCTAACGGTTTGAAGGAGAAAAGAATGGGTGTTGAACCGATTCGGCCTGAGGGTGTCGAGTATTTATGGTCAATTCCGGAATAAAATCACTTTTATCCCGTAATTGAAGGGGCATATGTTAACACCAAAAATTGGTACAAAAAGAGACTGACATGTGGGCTGAATTTGGCAGGAGAGTACCATTCGGCAGGGGGTCTCCTTCAACGCATTCGGTAAGAGGCGTCTTCGGTCGGGAGTGCATCATTATTCGGCAAAGAGCTGTTCCACGGTTGAAGGCGGAAACGTTCGGGAGTGCGTGATGACGTGGACTAAATATAAAGAAAGATATGAGTTGATGATGGATACGAAACCGACATGACGTCATGTTGTAAGTTTTAGGCAGTAAGTATTGTAATCGTAGTCGACTAGGAGTCGTGTTGAAGACAGGGTATAAATATAAGCCCTTAGTGTTTGTAATGGAGAATCGAACAATTTCACAACAAACCGGCCCCGTTCCAACTTTCGAGTCCTTCTAGTCGTGTCGTTGAGTTCTTCGAGAGGAGCCATCGATCCGTCGACCTCCGTAAGTACCGACAACCTTGTATCATGTCTAGTATCATGCAGTGGATTTAGACCTTGATGCAAGTAGTCTTGTTACCATGCTTAGTATCATGCGGTGGATTTAAGCTTGGTTCAAGAAGGTTTCCTTGTTGGATCATGAGTCATGCGGTAGGCTAAGATCTAGCTTGGAGCTAGTTATCGGCTCTATTAGATTTGGCAAGATCTAATAGATTCATTAAGTTACCTTGTGTTGCTTCGAATTTTTTATGTTTAATTCATGTAACACTCTTTTGTCCAATCTAGATCGATTAGATTCAGCTTTATCTTTTCGTGATCCATGTGTTACACTTTCAAATCTCTGATTTTATATATGGCAAGCGGATCATATGCTCTCAATAGCCGAATTTAGATCAATCTATATTGTCACGTGTTGCGGGTTCAAGCTTGTTGACTTTTCAATGTTTGTTCCTTCTCCACGGAACCCGATTCGGCTGTACAACAGTATTCGGCAATTCTATCATAGGTGAATCCTGTTCACGAGTTTGCTTTAAATAATGTATGCTTTTAACCTTCCATGTATAGATTGTATCATACGGTGGATTGATCTATTCTTTGTTGGTGGTGTAATTTCAAACAAGTTGTATCATGCGGTGGATTAACTCGTTTGATGTCATGCTTGACGGGTTTGAGGGTGCCTAGACATGAGGTAGACTAGTGCTTTTGGCCTATGCATGCTTGTTTACTGACAATTCATGATCATGCTTCGCTTCTATTTTATTTACCATGCTTTATCCTCGATAATCGGTCATGGTCATATGCTGTAATGTTATCTAAACAAAGACTGATCTTTTGTCATGCTTATGTCATCCATTCGGCAATGTTCTATTCATATGCTTTATTGTTTCCCGAATGGTATTCAAGTTGCTGGCAGATAGCTTATTCGTAGCTATATGTTATTTGGATTGGCTTCATGGCCGTAAATACGGAACTGTCTGGTACTGTTGACGGATAAAAGACGTATCCCTCTACGATCCGCAAGCGTACGGACCCCATACCTTTTTCACCACGGGATTCCTAAGGTTCTTGTCAATCCGCGGAGCAAGGGGATTACAAGCGTTCGATCTACCTTCCCACACTAGCTGCTAAAACCCTAACTACTATTATACTAGAAATAACTAAACAACACTAGAGAGAACGATTAAGATATCAAAATAAAAGACACTCGCCCATGGGTCTACGATCATGCAATCAATTAAAGACATTAAACCAATCTAATCTATCAGGGGTTGTGACCATGGTTTCGCCCTTTCCCTCCTCTCGTACTGTCACTACGTGAAGGTATTCATGACTAGACCTTTGATGGACACGGCGTATTGAATGGATCCAAGGAAGCATTGGAGCACATACTCCCTTTATGGCATGGTAGCTAACCTTAAGCATTAAAGTATATTCAACACAAGATGATACATAGATAATCTGACAAAGTATGATTACATCTCAAGATCGATTACAACCCATGGACGAATAAGAAGATTACCCCATCAAGGTGCTGGACATAGCACCGTTGATCATGGTTTCCCTTTCGACGGTGTCTTCCTTCTTCTCCAGGAGAGGGTGCTTCCTTCGAGGTGGTTGATCTCCCTCTGGAGATCCTCCTCCTCTCTCTCTATCTTGTGGATGGCCTCCTGGTGCGAATGGCTCTCCCTTCGATTGGCAGCGCCTCCAGGGTTTTAGGGTTGAGAATCCTTCGGGTGCAAGGAAAACGAGGCCGAACCGGCCACCGAAGTGGGCTCGGCCGGCCGGCCTGGGCCCACCTCGGCCCGGTTTGGTCGCTCCTTCTCTCCCGTGGGTCTTCATGTAATTATGCACTTTGCCCCCTCCACTTGCATGATTTTGACGATGTCATCCTTGCGTCCAAGATGGAGGTTCTCCGCGCATGAAGTTCGGTCTTTTACGCTTCAATCCCCGGGGGTGTTCCTCATAGCACTCCGATCCTTGCCACCATTAGAAGTGATTTCATCAAGCTCATGAACACGAACAAGACTCTGTAAATGCTCCTTTGAACTTGTTGCGAATCCGTCCTTTATGTCCATGTTTTCCTACATAAACACAACACTTCCAAATGCATGCACATAGATGAACTTGTTATATGATTAGTGTGCCTAGTGGCGGGTTAGTTCTATAATCAAATCCAAACCAAAGTGTAATGAACATGCTAGGTGTACCAAAATACACCGTCAACATCTCCCCCACACTTAGCTCTTGCTCGTCCTCGAGCAAGTACTCGTAAAAGAACTTCGTCCAAAGTGTTGTAATCGTGTACCACTTATCCTTCTTTACAAGTTAGTCAATCCTTTTATCTTTAATACATAAACACAAAGTAATGATCATCAAACATAAACATGGGTGTTTAGAATTTTTACCACATCAAGATTTACCCCACAACTCAAACTCTTCACTCAAAGTCTTCAAATTCAGCCATACTTACTTCTTTGCTTCCATCAGAGGGTTTTTATGATTTTAAAAACAAAATTCCTGCAACCAGTATTAGACAAAAACCTTTCTCCAAGCTCTCTCAAGTCACTCATATGAGGTGGCTATCCTAAACCAATTTTATAAAACTCTCACCTCCCATATGTCTCTCATATAACATGTAAAGTGGAGCTATAGGTAGGGTTAGTGCAACCAACACAAGTATCGTCAAACTAAGAACTTCCTCTAATGTTTGTTTACCTTTCAAAGCCAATGATCATGAGAATTAACCATATGTAGGGATATCAAGGATGAGAAGATTTAGAATGGTGGACATGTGCAAGGGCAAAAGAAAATTATGAATACAAGGCACCGATGACGTCCTCGTTGTCGGATTGCACATGGTTGGAAAAAGAATGAAAGTTTCGTCTCTCAACAACGTGACATCCTTCCTTACACTTTATTTTTCTTTTCTTTCACTTGATTCATCCCTCTCATATCCTTATTGCTACCTCCTCTTTTCTCTTTTTGTTTTTCTTTTTTTCTTCTTTCATTCTCATATATTTTTTCTTTCACATATTTTTTTCTTTTCTTTCTTTCTATTCCATACTCATACTTTTTATTTTTATTTTTCCCTTTCTTGACAATTTTTCAAAGCTCTCAACTCCTCTCTTTCTCGCATGCATACAATCTGAAATTTTAAATAAATCATGCTAGAGAGGAGACGAAACTTTTGAAAATAGGTTGTGTTCAAGGAATGCGATGTACAAAAGAGATGTGTAAGGTTGGGTATGGAATTCGGCGATGTATGGGACTTCCAATGTGGAAGTCAGGTTACCGAATGTATGACGAGGCTAGCAACAAAAGATAAGTACAAGAACATGATCATTTCTCGAAATTAAAACTCCCAAGAGAGAAAGATCCTAGCCCAACTCATCGTGCTAATCACACTTATGGTGGAGCAAAAAATAAATTGGCTTTGTATAGGATTTTTTTCTTACTCTCAACTTGGAAAAAGCGGTTTTGCTAACCTTTATTACAAGGTTTTTAGATAATTTTCAGAACTGAAATCCTCCAACTTTTAGCATTGAACATAGCACAACTAACATGTGAAGCTCAAGATCGAAGTGCGGTATGGGTACTTTAAGTAGTAGCAATTCCACTAAGCACCACGGTAAACGTTTTCCAAACCACACACTTATGTTCATATATCAAGAATCAAAGATAAACAAACAAGTGAATAAAGATAAGCATCACACAAGACACAAAAATATATAAAGACTCTTTTCATTTGGTTTTCTTTGACTCAACACTAATTTAAGAAACTTTCAAACTTGCAAAAATTTTAAAACACACTCGAAAACTAAGATTCATTAAACTCTAAGACTCTCCTCTCTCGAAGACTAAACCGAACCTAAACTTTGAAACTCAAAAGCTAAGGCTAGCTAGCTAGCTCTCCCCCACGCTAAAAACATACGACGTCCTCATCATATCTTACAAAAATCCTAAGGGGAAAACTAGACCTAGTGGTACTTCAAGCAAGTATTGCACCACTTGCCTCTCATGTTTCCAACCACGCCAAAAAGTTTGCGCACGTTACGGTTAAGGAACTTGTAGTCGTCTTCGACTACGCGCTCCAAGTCCTCTATACACTGCTTCATCGCTTCCATGGCTTGGAGACATTCATCGACCGCGCGTAGAGATCCGCGATGGATTGACGACAAGCATGACAACACATCGAATGCAATCCGAAGGGGTCGTCATCACCATTGTCTCCACCGTCATCACCGCCGTCGTCGCCACCACCATTGTCGTCGCCGCCGTCGTCGCCACTGCCGTTGCCGCCGCCGTTAGGGCCTTCGGGAGTCCTCTCCTTGAGTTGCTCATCCCAAATGTAGAGGTCGTTATCATCTCTTCTGGCAGCCGCCCACGAGCTCGGGCTACGATCGTCGGAGTAGTCGCTACCCCCATAATCCTTAGGCTCGGGCGACACCTCCTTGTAGTCTTTGCGCTTCATGCCTTGGATGCGCGCCGACCTTCGAACGGGCGTAGGGACCTTCTCTCCTTCGACGGGATTGCGAGATGCAATAGCTCCGGTCGGGACCCGCCCTCCGCAACGGATGCGGGCGGTCCTCTTGACGGGTAGCTTGAGCTTGCATCGCATCGCCTCCTCCATCGATGGCTCCTTGGCTTCTAGCTTCAACTCTAAGCTTCTTGGGGACACAATGGCTGCTACAAGGGTGCAAAATATTGTTTGGAGGGGTTGATTCCCGAGCTCCCAATTCGGCCAAATAAATAGTCCAGAGACGGAAGCCCTGGGAACCTCATTTTCCTTTTTTAAACTTCCCTTAAAATTTTCTGACCAAAGAAGGAAGTCGAAAAAGAGCAATTCGGGCAAAAATCGGAGGCGACCGCCGCCGGGACCCGGGCCGGGGCCGGTCGGCTCGGGCCGGCCGGCCCACCCTGTCTCTGGGGCCGGGTCGGTCCAGTTTTTTGTGCACCGCCCTTTTTCGCCTCCTTATCCCATGGGAAAAAGTTGGCCCAGTAAATCTTCGTGAGAAACTCCAGAAAATTAAAAGAAAAACTATTTACAGAAATTCATGCCTTGTTTTTCATCCTAGGCGGGACGTTCGGGCTCTTCTTCCATGGTGAAGACATCAACATGGTGAAGGGGCACAACGTCGGGTTCGTAGTAAACCTTAAGCCGTTGACCATTCACCATAAATCGATCGCCTTTTATATCCATAATGGTTACCGCTCCGTTGGAGAGCACCGAATGCACAACATAAGGTCCGTCCCACTTGCTTTGCAATTTCTCCTTTCCGAAGGTTTTAAACCTCGAATTGTAGAGGAGGACCTTATCTCCTTCTTTAAATTCTTTCTTTTTCAATCTTTTATCATACCACCTTTTGATTCTCTCTTTGTATATGCTTGCATTTTCATATGCTTTCAACCTCATCTCCTCTAGCTCGCTTATTTGGATTCTTCGTTTCACCACCGTGGCATCGAGATCGAGGTTCATCTCTTTAATCGCCCAATAGGCTTTGTGTTCCAACTCAACCGGAAGGTGGCAAGCTTTTCCATAGACGAATTGATAAGGGGTCATACCTATCGGTGTCTTAATCGCCGTTCGATAAGCCCATAAAGCTCCGTCTAATTTCTTTGACCAATCTTTGCCTCCCTTCTCTATGGTTTTGTTGAGGATGCTTTTTAATTGCCTATTTGACGTTTCCGCTTGCCCGTTGGTTTATGGGTGATATGCCGTAGAAACCCTATGTTCAATCCCCAACTTGGACAAGCACGTTTTGAAATTCTTCCCGGTGAAGTGAGTTCCTCCATCACTTATCAAGATTCTCGGTGTACCGAAACGAGGAAAAATCATGTTCTTGATCATAGTAATGGACTCCTCCGTGGAAGCTTTACGACATGGTATAGCCTCTACCCACTTGGATACATAAGCAACCATGCCTAGGATATACTCAAATCCAAATGAGTTTTTAAAAGGCCCCATGAAGTCTATACCCCATACATCGAATATGTCGATTTGTAGGTTGTATTTCAAAGGCATAGAATTTCTCTGAGAGATGTTTCCGGTTCTTTGGCATTCGGGGCATGATGCAACATATCTTTTAGTATCTTGATGCATCTCTGGCCAAAAGAATTCGCTCGACCATACTTTTGCTTGGGTTCAAAAATGGCTATAGTGTCCACTGTACTCCGCCGAGTGGCACTTTCTCAAAATCTCTACCCTTTCTTCTCTTGGCACACATCTTGTCATTACTCCTTGATTGCCAAGTTTGAAGAGGTATGGTGCATCCCAAAAGTATTTCCTACTTTCGGAGATTATCTTCTTTCGAGAGTTTTTATCTAGATGACCGAGAGGCATCTTCCGAATCGCTCGAATGATATCGATCATCCAAGTATCTTTATCAAGCACTCTATAGAGGTGGTCATCTCTCATCTTATCTTCGATGGGCTCTTTATCATCTTGTCCACGATTCATCCTAGACAAATGATCGGCCACAACATTTTCCACCACCTTTTTATCATGAATTTCAACATCAAATTTTGGAGAAGAAGGATCCAACGAATCAAACGTGGTTTAGCTTCCTTCTTATCCAAGAGGTACTTGATGGCTGCGTGATCGGTGTAAACAATGACCTTCGAGTTCACGATGTAATATCTGAATTTTTCGAAAGCGAATACCACCGCTAGCAACTCCTTTTCCGTAGTGGCATAATTTAATTGCGCCCCACTAAGAGTTTAGCTAGCGTAGTAAACGGCGTGAACTCAGCCTTCCTTTTTTTGACCCAAAACCGCGCCTACGGCGTAGTCACATGCATCACACATGATCTCGAAAGGTTAGCTCCAATCCGGAGGTTGAATGATGGGAGCACTCACCAACGCACTTTTCAAGGTCCGGAATGCCGCTAGACACTTCTCATCAAAGTCGAAAGTCACATCCTTTTGAAGAAGATGCGTTCAAGGCTTAGAGATCTTTGAGAAGTCCTTTATAAATCTTCTATAAAATCCGGCATGGCCCAGAAAGCTCCTTAAGGACTTAACATCCGTCGGAGGTGGGAGTTGCTCAACCGTCTCTACCTTAGCCTTGTCCACTTCAATGCCTCTCTCGGATATAACATGTCCGAGCACTATGCCTTGCTTAACCATGAAGTGACACTTTTCCCAATTTAATACGAAGTCTACCTCCACACGCCTCGTGAGGACCTTTTCCAAGTTTGCCAAGAAATCCATGAACGTCTTCCCATAAACAGAAAAATCATCCATGAACACCTCGACAATTTCTTCAATGGATTCCGAAAATACGGCCATCATGCAACGTTGAAAAGAGGCCGGAGCATTGCATAGACCGAAGGGCATCCTTTTATATGCAAACGTTCCGTAAGGGCATGTAAACGCTGTTTTGTGTTGATCGTCCGGGTGAATGGGAATTTGCATGAACCCCGAGTACCCATCGAGAAAGCACAAATAAGTGTGGTTTGCTAATCTCTCGAGCATCTCGTCGATGAACGGTATGGGGAAGTGATATTTCTTTGTCGCTTTGTTAAACTTACGATAATCAATACACATCCGCCACCCGGTCACGGTTCTTTGCGGTATCAATTCGTTCTTCTCATTCTTCACCACGGTCAAACCTCCTTTCTTTGGTACACAATGCACCGGGCTCACCCATTCGCTATGCGGAACCGGGTAGATGATTCTGGCATCAAGTAGCTTGATGACCTCTTTCTTTACTACCTCTCGCATGGCATGAGTTAGCCTCCTTTGGTGGTCCACTACGGGCTTACATTGGTCTTCCATTGGTATACGATGAGTGCAAAAGGCTGGGCTAATACCTTTGAGATCATTAATCGAATATCCAATCACCTTCCTATGTTTTTTTAATAAAATCAGCAACTTCTCATTTTCTTTGGGACTCAACTCGTCGCTCACGATGACTGGATAGGTCTTGTCTGGGCCCAAAAATTCGTACTTTAATCCTTTGGGCAAAGGTTTAAGGTCTACCTCGGGCGCTTGTGGCTCCTCGGGTTTTATTTCTCCTATGTCTTCAAATTTTCCTTCCTCCACGCTTCCATCATGTGGCTCCAAGCCTTTCGTTCCTTCTTCTAGTTCTTCATCTTGTTGATCACTAATTTGATTTTCCATCGCTATTTGCAGCGGGTCTCTAAAGGTTTGAACAAAACAAAGGCTATCTATCTCTTCTACTTCTTCATCTTTGGGAGGAAAGGGTGTAAGGTGTTTAGAAGCACGAAGAAAGTTATATGTGTACTTTGTTCCATTAAGGTTCATTGTTACTTTGCCTTCTCCGGCATCTAACACGGCATCAACCAACTTAAGAAAGGGCCTACCTAAGATTATGTGATCATGATTACTATGGTAAGCATCGATAACAAAGAAATCGGTTGGTATACAATTTCTAGAGATTTTTAGTTTCATGTTGCAAGCAATACCTAGAGGTTTGATAGTTCTACCATCTCCCATAAATAATTTTGTTGATGTTGGAGCTAAGTCTAGGTTGTGGTCTTGAACTTTATCGTAAATTTTAGAAGATAGGACACTTATTTGGGCTCCGATGTCGCATAAAGCCTTGCATTGAACTCCGTTGATCTCGCAACTCAAGTGTGGTGTCATCTTCTCTTCTTGTTCGGATCCTATCACGTAAATTTCGGCAAGGCGAGCGTATGGTTATGGTTCTTGCTTGATCCCCATGATTCTCTTCACCTCGGCTATGTGTTCCGGATCCACTATGTCATCTCCAAAGAGTTTTTGGAAAATCTCACCGGTGGTTTCAAGGTCGTATGAATTTTCCGCTTTCTTCTCCGGTGGGAAATCCACTTCCAATACTCTCGCCATTCCCTTTTGATTAGGGAACGGTCTTCTCTTGTCGAATACTTCTCCGTAATCGATAAGAACCCAATCCATTGGTTCGAACTCCCTTAGTGGCTTCGCGCTTGACATGCTTCTCTTGTTTGTCTCCTTCGGTACGACGAAGTCAACGCACGGGGTAGTTCTTGACTTGATGTGTTCTTCTTGAAGCTTTTCCATGATTGGTTCCTCTTTTGTGACTTCCGAGGTTGCCTCCTTAAAAAATTTAGCACACTTCTTCTTCCTCGAATTATATTCCGGCTCTTCCGCAAGTCTTGTTTCCCAATCTCTTCGCATGACAGTCGCTTTACTAATTTTTTGTAGAAGTTGTGCGGCTTCCGTGAGTGTTTTCTCCATGAGATCCCCGCCTGCACACATTTCGACGTGTTGCATGCAACTAGGGGTTAGGGAAAAGAAAAATGTATGCAAGAGTACATCACTAGAGAAGTGAAGTCTTGGTCCTTATTCGATGAACCCATTAAACCTATCCCAGGCTTGGTCTATCCCTTCCTCTTCTCCTTGCATGAAATTGATTACTTGCTTCCTTAGATGTTGAACCTTGCTAATTGGAAAGAACTTCTCGCAAAACTTCTTTGTCAACTTGTTCCAATTGCCTTCAACTTCAAAGGACGCAAACGAGTACCATGTCTTTGCATTGCCGGCAAGTGAGTAGGGAAAGAGATTCCATTTGAACCATTCATAGGGAAGTCCTTCTTGACGCACCGTGTTGCATATCATCGTGAAATGCCTTATGTGTCTATATGGGTTCTCCGTAACCATCCCTTCAAATAGGTTTGCCGCCGCCATCTCAATGATCTTGGATTTAATCTCATACTTGGTCGCTTCGAGCTTCGAATCCGGCTCTTGTACTTTTATATCTTCACATCGAGGGCTAGCGTAATCCCTTGATGATTTATCCGGTTCTTCCACGGGTTGATTGACGAATGCCATCTAGACAATAAGATAAAAACAAAAGCAAAAGCAAAACAAGGTGGTTTTCTAGATAATATATGTTAGATATAGCAAATAAAAGATAAACTAAAATATAAAACTAAGTTAAATGCAAATCAAACGATGTAAACTAGCTTGCTCCCCAGCAATGGCGCCAGAAAAAGGGGCTTGTTGACGGATAAAAGACGTATCCCTCTACGATCCGCAAGCGTACGGACCCCACACCTTTTTCACCACGGGATTCCCAAGGTTCTTGTCAATCTGCGGAGCAAGGGGATTACAAGCGTTCGATCTACCTTCCCACACTAGCTACTAAAACCCTAACTACTATTATACTAGAAAACAACTAAACTACACTAGAGAGAACGATTAAGATATCAAGATAAAAGACACTCGCCCATGGGTCTACGATCATGCAATCAATTAAAGACATTAAACCAATCTAATCTATCGGGGGTTGTGACCATGGTTTCGCCATTTCCCTCCTCTCGTACTGTCATTACGCGAAGGTATTCATGACTAGACCTTTGATGGACACGGTGTATTGAATGGATCCAAGGAAGCATTGGAGCTCATACTCCCTTTACGGCATGGTAGCTAACCTTAAGCATTAAAGTATATTCAACACAAGATGATAGATAGATAATCCGACAAAGTATGATTACATCTCAAGATCGATTACAACCCATGGACGAATAAGAATATTAACCCATCATGGTGCTGGACATAGCACCGTTGATCATGGTTTCCCTTCCGACGGTGTCTTCGTTCTTCTCCACGAGAGGGTGCTTCCTTCGAGGTGGTTGATCTCCCTCCGGAGATCCTCCTCCTCTCTCTCTAGCTTGTGGATGGCCTGCTGGTGCGAATGGCTCTCCCTTCTATTGGCGGTGCCTCCAGGGTTTTAGGGTTGAGAATCCTTCGGGTGCAAGGAAAACGGGGTCGAACCGGCCACCGAAGTGGGCTGGGCCAGCCGTCCTGGGCCCACCGGCCTGGGCCCACCTCGGCCCGGTTCGGTCGCCCCTTCGCTCCCGTGGGTCCTCATGTAATTATGCACTTTGCCCCCTCTACTTGCATGATTTTGACGATGTCATCATCGCGTCCAAGGTGGAGGTTCTCCGCACATGAAGTTCGGTCTTTTACGCTTCAATCCCCGGGGGTGTTCCTCGTAGCACTTCGGTCCTTGCCACCATTAGAAGTGATTTCATCAAGCTCATGAACACGAACAAGACTCCGTAAATGCTCCTTTGAACTTGTTGCGAATCTGTCCTTTATGTCCATGTTTTCCTACATAAACACAACACTTCCAAATGCATGCACATAGATGAACTTGTTATATGATTAGTGTGCCTAGTGACGGGTTAGTTCCATAATCAAATCCGAACCAAAGTGTAATGAACATGCTAGGTGTACCAAAATACACCGTCAACAGGTACCACCCAGCAAGTTCCATGTTTTATCTAATCTCTTTCATCCTTTGTCAGTTTCAGGGAAAAATTGATTGGCACGATTCCAGATTCAAACGCCCGGGTCACGTGTGTGAAGCTAGATAATCCGGCTTGCTTTGTGCTTGGCGTGATGTGCTGATTTTACATCAACAACCACCTAATTGAAAATAACACAAGGAAAAGTCTAAGATAAGTTTCGCAAGCAAAAATGTAGAAAATTCACGAAACCAAATGATGAAAGGTAAAAGACGATAATAGAAGAACAAAGGAAGCAATACCTTCGAAAATTGAAGAAGTCTTGAAGCCTCAACTCTTTATCGCGAAGAACTTTTTTGCGAAGACGCGAGCAAAAGTTCGGAGAAAGCAAGGGAGCGGTGAATTTTTTTTACGGAGTGAGCTCTCTATTTATAGGGGCGAGGGGGGTAGTTTCAAGAAGTCGCCTCGATTCGACCGTTGCATGTTTTCCGGAGGACGCGTGTCCACTCCGACGTTCCGAGGGTGACGTTTTTCACTAGAATTCAAGAGTTTTCGTGGAAACGGATCGTCGGAGTCAACCCTCTTCCCCGAGGGGCTAGTGTTCGGGAATTCGAGAGAAAACCTTACACCCATGGAGCGTAGGATTTGTTGAAGTTCATGAGATAAGTTTTCGGGTAATGTGCAAAAATAGTAGCCAAATCTGGCTTCTTCGCGTGAATCTACTGTCTATTTCAGGGAGATTGAAACCTGCAAAACTCTAGAATCACGAACCTGCGAAGATCTAGAATCATGAACCTGCGAAGAACTAGAATCATGAACCTACGAAGATCTGCAATCATGAGCCTGTGAAGATCTGGAATCCTGAACCTGCGAAGATCCGGAATCTCGGACCTACGAAATTGTGGGTGCGAATCCCCGAAATTCGGGAATCACGGAGGGGAAGTTCAAAAATCAGAAAAAAGTCAAGTCAAAGACGCTACCTCAAAAAGTCCGGGTTTGACGTGTGAACTAGTGGCAGGCTTGTAAATGTATGAAATCAGCCCCGAAAAACACGGGATGTAAAAGACATTTTTGTACGTGTTCACACTAGGTATATTCCCTAGTTTTGAGGGAATTTTCGGAATGTAAAAAGTCCCTTCGTCTCACTATAAAAGGGGGCCCGAGGGCCGTATAAAGGGTGAGGACCAGGAGCGTCCCGGTGGTCGGTGGATGACCGCTCCTCAGTGATGAGTGATTGACAACGGGTGTTGGAATGACTCTTGGCTCAGTGCGCAGGTGTAGTCTGCGGCCTGGTTCGTGTTGTTGCAGGTGAAGAACGGGCGCGAAAGGTCTTCAGCCTTGAGGGGCCTCCGGGAGATGGAGAGACAAGTAGGCTCGGTTCGAGGGACCCGGTGGACAGCGGGACTGGGTGCGGGTCACATGGTGGCGACACAAGCAAGACGAAGTCATGGACAATCGAGCCGGTGCACGGTGGCGGTCAAGTCAAGTGGTTTGGCGGGAGGCCGGACCGAGCACGCGGGGTATGGTGGTTTGCCCACAAAACCATCGGAGGACGGTTTCTTGGTTTGGGCCTCAAAACCAAGTCCGAGGTCCCAACACGACGGAGACGGGATCCGAGCGTGTCGGGAAGCTTCGAAGCGGAAGACACGCGGCAGGATCGCATAGCTTGCGTCGGGAGGACGCGGGGTGCGGCAAAGGCGTGGCCGTCCGATGGCAAGACCCGCAAACATTACATAAATGCCCCTGCGTGGGTTGTATCGCCAGTAGTTGAGTTAGCGGTAGTCTAGTCATTTACCACTCCGGCGGGACCTGATATATAAGCCATGAGTGTGTGTGGATGGCTCTCTTCCTCCGCGACTTAGGGTTTCATTTCCCCCCTCCCATTTCTCATTTTCGTAGCTATTTTATTCTCCATTTTCTGTAGGCTAGCATGAGAGCTTCATGTGAGATTTGTTGAGAGGGATGGATGCTAGGGCGGCATGCTAGACCTTGTGAATCTTTCCTGGTTTGTATAGAAGATTCGGAGTTGTGTTTTTCTTGGTCTTTTTGTGCTTGTTTTCGTGTCTTTGTTCTTGGTGTGATTCCGCGAATTTGAGTTGGTTTCTCCCCGGATTTCATTGAGGGAAACATGGATGGATGCCTTGCGCACCTTTGGTGATGATCTTGACCCCTCAAACGCCGGATTTGGCCTTCGATTCATTGACTTTTGGATGAACCCTAGGTATTTATGTTCTTGGCAAGGATTTGCGATTCTGGGAGTTGTAGGGAGTTTGAGACCATAATTTTTGGGGCATAACCTCTCCTTGGGGTGTTCATCATCTCCCCAAAATTTCGTCTCAAGACTCCAAGTGGTTTGGGAGATCCTATGATCTAAAGTTTGGGGCAATTTGGCGGGCAGTTTTCTGAGCTGTCCCGGGTGATCCGGTCACCTGTGCCGGGTGACCCGAAGGGGGTAGGTTGATCCGGTCACTTGTGCCCGGGTGACCCGGTGCGGCACTGTAAAGCTCAGGGTGACCCGGTCACTTGTGCCGGTTGACCCGGTGGGTCACAGCCTTCTTCGTTGATTGCTCAAGTTCTTTCGTGTTTGCTTCCGCTTTGCTTCCTAGCCTTTCAAGCTTTGTTCCTAAGGTATCAAGAGAGGTTTGTGTGTGCTTCTGCTTGTTTGTGTGTGACTCGGAGTTGCGATTGGGATATAGGCCGAATTTTTTTGAGAAAGAATTTTTATCGGCTCCCATTCACTCCCCCCCTCCGGTTCGCTGTTTCGATCCTTCAATTGTCATCAGAGCTTGGTGCCGGATTCTTTGTGACTTTAACAAGTCTCGAATCCTAAGATGGCGTACGTTGAGCGGGGCGGTCTGCCGCACTTTGATGGGAAGGGTTACCATAAGTGGGCGGCTCGTATGATGATCTTTCTTCGTGGCAAGTTGTTGGATTTCATTGTGCTTGACAAGACCTATGCTATTCCGATCAACATCCATACTCTTATGGTGACCGATGCTGGTGCTAAGGCCAAGTATGAGGCAAATGCAAAAGTCGTTGATCACTTGGTCCGAGCTTGTGTGATCCCGAGTTTGAGCGTGTTCGCCATTTAAATCTTGCTTGGCAAATTTGGGAGAAGTTGTTGGTTGCTCACGGTGGTGATAACCATGTGAAGGCTCGCCTTTTTGTCTCTTACCGGATGCAATATGAGAACTTCACTCAACTTCCCGGTGAGGACATTGATGCGATGTTTCAGAGGTTCACCGCCATTGTGAACAACATGAAGGCTACTGTTGAGGATTTCCCTTACACTGAGCATGATCAAGCTTTGAAGCTCTTGCATGTCTGGGATCCAAATGTTTGGGGAGCTAAGGTTGAGGCCATCAAGGAGTCTGGACAATATTTGATCATTGAGTTGGATGACCTCTTTTCTAAGCTCAAGTCGGCTGAGGTTGACAGGAAGTTGCAATCCAAGCATGAGGGCTCGACTGATCATAGTCTTGCTCTTGTGGGTGGATTAAAGGGCAAAGCTAACCCTTCCTGTCGACAGTTTTCCTTGTCTTCTCTTATGTCTATTCTAGATGAGGAGTTTGATGTGCTGGGCGAGGAGGAGCTGGCCTTGCTCTCAAGGAGTTTTGATCGACTACATGAGAGCCGGAGGAATGCAAGGCGGAGCTCGGGGACATGCTACAAGTGTGGCAAGTGTGGACACTTCATCGCCGAGTGCCCAGAAGCGGAGGAGAACAATTACAAGATGAGCGAGTACAAGGCGCACCCGAGGCGTGAAGACAAGTACTCCTCCAAGGGCAAGCACTTCAGCAAGTCCAAGAGCAAGGACAAGGACAGGCGGCGACCGAGCAAGGGCGGCTACAAGAAGGACAAGGCAAGAGCCATGGTTGCCGGTGCAAGCGACGTCGACTCAAGCTCAAGCGACGCACAGTCAAGCTCAAGCAGTGAAGATGAAGACGTCGGGAGGCGCAAGGGCAAGAAGAGTGCAAGCCGGAACCTCAGCGGGTTGAGCTGTGTGGCGCTTGAGGGCTTTTGTGGCATGGCCCATAGCTCAAGCAACAAGAAGAGCGAGAAGGAAGACAGCGACTATGACTCGGAGGATGAGGTAAATCGTGACCCCGACTCTTTGCTTGCTGAGATCGCTAGGTTGAATGGCTTGATTGACAACCGTGATAGTGTGCTAAGAGATGCCAAAAAGATGAGGAAAGATCTTAGGGCTCAACTTGAGAATGCTAGTGAGAAAGTAGGAGAGTTAGAGTCCAAATTGCTTGAATTGAAACTTGAGAATGACTCTTTGAAACTTGCTCCTACTACTCCTGATGATGTTGAATGTCTTGAGTGTGATGCATGGTTGAATGAGATCAAGTTGCTTAATGAGAAGAATGCTTCTACTTTGGCTAAACTAGATGCTCTTAGGAATGAGTATGATGAGCTTAAGGCTAGACCTACTTTGCTTGATGCTTGTAAATCATGTCCTACTATGCATGCTAAGCTTGTTGATGCTCGTTCTACCATTAGTTCTTTGGAAGCATCTTTGAAATCTCCTGTTGCAAATGCATGTTCTAGCTGTGATGAAGTTACTTTGCGCAATCTTGAACTTACTTCCCGTTTGGATGTCATCTATGAGGAGAATGACTATTTGAGGAAGGTGTTGGCTTGGTTGTCTGGGCAGGAACCTCAATTGAAAATCATGATTGAGGAGTTCAAGAGAGCTGATGGTTGTGGTTTGGGTTTTGAGAAGTTGGGTGAGAAAGTGGGAGAGAACAGTGGGGAGAGTGTGTATGAGAAGTGTGTTGAGTCTAACCCCGAGTTTGAGGTGATCGGAGACATCCAAGTCCAACTTCCAATAGCACCCAAGAACTATTTCACACCAAAGCCCAACCACCTTTGTAACAAGCTTGACACAACCCAAGATCTACCCAAATTCCCACCTAAGACAAATGACTTCAAGAAACCGGTGAGGTTAGTGAGTGAGAAGGGTGAGAAGCCTAGAGAGAAGCCAGAGCCAAAATCAAAACCCATCCCCTTCAGGTGTGAGTATTGTGGCAAGGAGAGGCATCTTGCAGAGTTTTGCTACAAGAGGAAGAGGGATGAGAGGCTTGCTAGGGAGCAAGCAAACCAGGACAGGTATCGCCAGCCTCATGGTATTGCTGAGCCTAGAGTGCCACTTCCACGGGGTGTGGGAAGTGTGAGGAGTGTTGGCAGGTTCCCACGGAGAGGTGGTGGTGAGAGGTTTGCTAGGAGAGATGATGGTGTGCGTCTTTGGTGAGAGATTTGGTCGGGCTCGTGGCGGTTTTGTCGGACGTCCCCCTACTCGTCCTCAATACGGGTTTAGGGGAGATGATCGCAGCTTTGGGTTCCAGAGGAACTACGGACCACGTTTTCCCCCTCGTGGTGCTCGTACTCCTTCCATGGGACATGGGAAGCTTGGTGGCAAGGGAATGATGTTTGCTAACCCCTCCTTTGAGCAGATGGCTCGACACTGGTTCAACTTTCTTTGTGCTAACCCCAGTGTCGGGTCGTTAGCTCACTCTCGTTCTTGTTTCTGATTACAGGCAGGAGACTTGGAGAACATTTGGTTGATCGACTCCGGATGTTCCCGACACATGACCGGAGATAAGAAGTGGTTCTCCAGCCTCACCCCAGTGAAGGAAAAGATGTACATCACATTTGGGGACAATGGACGAGGAAGGGTGATTTCTGAGGGTGTTGTGCATGTGAGTGACAAGGTAACGTTGAAGAGAGTGGCTCTTGTGAAGTCTTTGGGTTTCAATTTGCTTTCGGTTTCTCAGTTGCTTGATGAGGGTTTTGAGGTGCATTTCAAGTCTGGCGAGTCTCGTTTGCTGGATTCTCGAGGAGATCTTGTCTGTATGATCATCCCCGCGGGTCAGATTTTCAGGGCCGATTTCTCTCGTTCTTTGGTTCCTGCTCACTGTTTGATGGCCGGTCCTTCTTCTGATTTGTGGAAATGGCATAGGCGGTTGGGACACTTGAGCTTTGATTTGGTTTCCCGCTTGAGTGGTCTTGACCTTGTCCGAGGATTGCCGAGGTTAAAGATTGAGAAGGATTTGGTTTGTGCTCCTTGTAGGCATGGCAAGATGGTAGCCACTCCCCATCCACCCCTGACCGATGTCATGACCGAGCATCCGACAGAGCTGTTGCACATGGACCTTGTTGGGCCAGCTCGAGTTCGCTCGGTGGGTGGGAAGTGGTATGTCCTTGTTGTGGTGGACGATTACTCTCGCTATGCACGGGTGTTTTGTTCGAGATCCGATCGTGAGGTTGAAAAACGAGAGGCATGGGAATGCCATCCGAGCTATCCGCAGTGATAATGGCTCAGAGTTCAAGAACTCCCGTTTTGATGCCTTCTGTCGTGATCTAGGTCTTGAACATCAGTATTCGACCCCTTATGTACCCCCTCAAAATGGAGTCGTGGAAAGGAAAAATCGGACTCTTTGTGAGATGGCTAGGACGATATTCGATGAGCACATGACTCCTAGGAGGTATTGGGCTGAGGCGGTCAATACGGCTTGTCATGTCTCTAACAGGATTTTATTGCAAGCTTTCAAAAAGAAGACCTGTTATGAGCTGATGCATGGTCGGGCACCCAAGGTGAGTCATTTCCGAGTCTTTGGCTGCAAGTGCTTTATTCTTAAGAAGGGAAAACTCGACAAGTTTGAGGCTAGGTCTAGTGATGGTATTTTCTTTGGATATGCTAACCACTCTAGAGCCTATAGGGTGCTTAACCTTGAGACTAACAAAATCATGGAGACTTGCGAGGTAACCTTCGACGAGACAATGCCATGTACCTCTCTTGGCTTTGAATGTGCAGGTGATGAGGAGATGGCCGAGGACCTCTTTGAAGAGGAGAAGGATGGAGCTGGAGATGATGATGGGGAGAACCATGCGCCTGAAGATGAGTATGTACCCACTACTTCCCCTACGACCACTACGGAGCGTGGACCGTCTACTTCATGGACAACGACGGTGCGACAAGAGGATCAGGTGAGAGAAGCTGAAGTTGAGGGGGAGGTAGTCTCGAGGCGTGAGGCTCCCCGGCGGATTCAAGAAGTGCACCCCCTGTCGAAGATCATTGGGGACATCGACGAACGCACTACACGGTCAAGGTCAAGGAATTCCTCTCATTTTGCTCATGCTGCTTTTGTTGCCACCTTTGAGCCCAAGGACATTGGACATGCTTTATCTGATGCAAACTGGGTCAATTCTATGCATGAGGAGTTGGAAAACTTTGAGAGGAACCAGGTGTGGGAGTTAGTTGAACCACCTCCAAATTGCCATCCCATAGGAACCAAGTGGGTATGGAAGAACAAAGAGGGAGAGAATGGTATGGTTGTGAGGAACAAGTCCAGACTTGTTGCTCAGGGGTTTAGTCAGAAGGAGGGGATCGACTATGAGGAGACCTTTGCTCCTGTGGCCCGTCTTGAAGAAATTCGGATCCTTCTAGCCTTTGCCGTGGCTAAAGGGTTCAAGTTGTTTCAGATGGATGTGAAGAGTGCCTTTCTGAATGGGGTCATAGAGGAGGAGGTGTATGTGAAGTAGCCACCTGGGTTTGAGAGCGAGTTGTTCCCACACAGGGTATACAAGTTGAAAAGGGCTCTGTATGGGTTGAAACAGGCGCCCCGTGCTTGGTATGGGAGATTGAGAGGTTTTCTGTTGAGCAGAGGGTTTGTGATGGGTACCGTGGATGGGACCTTGTTTCTCCTCAAGCATGGAAATGACTTGTTGATTGTTCAGATATACGTGGATGATATTGTCTTTGGTGGCTCGTCACATAACCTTGTTGCCATGTTTGAGATGAGATGAGCAGGGAGTTCGAGATGAGCATGATGGGTGAGTTGCAGTACTTTCTCAGATTGCAGATCAACCAAGTAAAGGATGGAACATTCGTGCACCAGACCAAGTACACGAAAGACATGCTGAGGAAGTTCCAGATGCAAGATGTGAAGCCGATGTCGACTCCCATGGGGAGTACGGCCACTTTGGATGCGGATGAGGATGGAGAACTAGTGGACCAGCGGGAGTACAGGAGCATGATCGGCTCCCTCCTCTACTTGACGGCGACGAGCCCAGACATACAGTTCAGCGTGTGTCTGTGCGCTCGTTTTCAGGCTTCGCCAAGGACATCACATCGACAGGCCGTCAAGAGGATCTTCAGGTATCTACAGTCTGCCCCTGGTCTTGGCCTTTGGTATTCGTCCTCCTCGACTTTTTCTCTTCATGGTTTTTCCGATGCGGATTTTGCTGGTTGTCGAGTCGAGAGGAAGTCTACTTCTGTTACTTGCCAGTTTCTTGGGTCTTCGTTGGTTTCATGGTCTTCCCGCAAGCAGTCTAGTGTAGCTCAGTCTACCACCGAGGCGGAGTATGTTGCAGCCGCGAGTTGTTGTTTCCAGCTGTTGTGGATTTTATACACTTTGAGAGACTTTGGTGAGGAGTGCACCCAGATCCCACTTCTTTGTGATAGCACCAGTGCCATAAGCGTAGCCAAAAACCCAGTGCTTCACTCCAGAACCAAACACATAGAAGTGAGGTATCATTTCTTAAGGGACAATGTGGAAAAAGGAACCATTGTGTTGAGCCATGTCCCTACCCAAGATCATCTAGCCGACATCTTTACAAAGCCTCTCGACCAAGCTACATTTGTGCGCTTGCGGGGGGAGCTTGGGGTTTGTTGCCCTTTCTAGTTGATTCTTGGGGGATTTTCTCTTGTACCATATGTCATACCATGTTTTACTGTGATGTATATACATGTTTTGCTTGTTGTTCAAACCATGGTAGGATAGCCATCTTGTTATATATCATGTTGTATTTGTATCATATTGCATTTTAGGATGATGAGCTTCTTTCATATGCCTTATTTGAGTCTCTTTGGCTATTTGTGAGATATTGGTCATATGTGTGGAGAAATGGTGATGTGATGCTATGCTCTTGGAATATTTGAAATATATGTGTGGTGAGATAGCCTCTTTTGAAACATGTTGCATGATGTTCACCAGTGGAGAAGTCTCCCCGAAGTGGACACATGGCTCATGAGCTTTGACATGACATGCTTTGCTTTATAGGTGTTTGCCATGATCTTTTGCTGAGAATTTGATATCCTTGTATGATCTTTGAATGGTATGCATGTTTGTGGCTCAAGTGTGACATGGATAGGCTTTTACATGTGAAGCGAGCCTTCTTTTGGTAAAATTGCTTAAATCTAAAAATTTTTGCTTTGTCACATGCTTGTATTTTCATATATTACTTGTGGCAATGCTTTGCCTATGCTATGATTCATGTGTGTGATCTTTGTCTCCTTTTTAGCCTTTGACACTAGATTTGGCCTATTTGAGAAGCTCATGTAGATGTTTATATGCTTTGCTTTGCATTTCTGCATTTTCACCTTGATTTATACATTGTCAACAAGGGGGAGAAGAGGTGAGCTTAATGAAAATTCAGAAGAGGTGAGCTAAATCTTGGAAGTTTGCATCCACATGTTCAGGGGGAGCTTGCATTTGCTCAGGGGGAGTTTTCTTGCTGATTTCAGTGTGGAGTTTGTGCTTTGCTTGGCTTGTGACCTTTCTTTGCCTTTCTTTGGTTTTGGTCATGAGTTGAGCTTCTTTGTTTTTCTTTCTTCTTCCTTCCTTTCTTTCTCTCGAATTTCATTTCGCGTTGTGTGTTGTCAATGCACCCATCAAGGGGGAGATTGAGGACCGGGGAGCGTCCGGTGGTCGGTGGATGACCGCTCCTCGGTGATGAGTGATTGACAACGGGTGTTGGACCGACTCTTGGCTCGGTGCGCGGGTGTAGGCCGCGGCCCGGTTCGTGTTGTTGCGGGTGAAGAACGGGCGCGAAAGGTCTTCGGCCTTGAGGGGCCTCCGGGAGATGGAGAGACAAGTAGGCTCGGTTCGAGGGACCCGATGGACGGCGGGACTAGGTGCGGGTCACATGGTGGCGACACAAGCAAGACAAAGTCATGGACAATCGAGCGGTGCACGGTGGCGGTCAAGTCAAGTGGTTTGGCGGGAGGCCGGACCGAGCACGCGGGGTTTGGTGGTTTGCCCACAAAACCATCGGAGGACGGTTTCTTGGTTTGGGCCTCAAAACCAAGTCCGAGGGCCCAACACGACGGAGACGGGATCCGAGCGTGTCGGGAAGCTTCGAAGCGGAGGACACGCGGCAGGATCGCATGGCTTGCGTCGGGAGGACGCGGGGTGCGGCAAAGGCGTGGCCGTCTGATGGCAAGACCCACAAACATTACCTAAATGCCCCTGCGTGGGTTGTATCGCCAGTAGTTGAGTTAGGGGTAGTCGAGTCATTTACCACTCCGGCGGGACCTGATATATAAGACATGATTGTGTGTGGATGGCTCTCTCCCTCCGCGACTTAGGGTTTCATTTCCCCCTCCCATTTCTCATTTTCGTAGCTATTTTCTTCTCCATTTTCTCTAGGCTAGCATGAGAGCTTCATGTGAGATTTGTTGAGAGGGATGGATGCTAGGGCGGCATGCTAGACCTTGTGAATCTTTCCTGGTTTGTATAGAAGATTCGGAGTTGTGTTTTTCTTGGTCTTTTTGTGCTTGTTTTCGTGTCTTTGTTCTTGGTGTGATTCCGCAAATTTGAGTTGGTTTCTCCCCGGATTTCTTTGAGGGAAACATGGATGGATGCCTTGCGCACCTTTGGTGATGATCTTGACCCCTCAAACGCCGGATTTGGCCTTCGGTTCGTTGACTTTTGGATGAACCCTTGGTATTTATGTTCTTGGCAAGGATTTGCGATTCCGGGAGTTGTAGGGAGTTTGAGACCATAATTTTTGGGGCATAACCTCTCCTTGGGGTGTTCATCATCTCCCCAAAATTTCGTCTCAAGACTCCAAGTGGTTTGGGAGATCCTATGATCTAAAGTTTGGGGCAATTTCGCGGGGCGGTTTTACGGGGCCGTCTCCGGGTGATCCGAGGTCCACCGTGCCGGGTGACCTGAAGGGGGTAGGTTGATCCGGTCACTTGTGCCCGAGTGACCCGGTGCGGCACTGTAAAGCTCAGGGTGACCCGGTCACTTTTGCCGGTTGACCCGGTGGGTCACAGCCTTCTTCGTTGATTGCTCAAGTTCTTTTGTGTTTGCTTCCGCTTTGCTTCCTAGCCTTTCAAGCTTTGTTCCTAAGGTATCAAGAGAGGTTTGTGTGTGCTTCCGCTTGTTTGTGTGTGACTCGGAGTTGCGATTGGGATATAGGCCGAATTCTTTTGAGAAAGAATTTTTATCGGCTCCCATTCATTCCCCCCCTCTGGTTCGCCGTTTCGATCCTTCAAAGGGATTCACAACTTTTGAGGCGAGTGTATACTTTCGGAGATTCCTTGTCTCCTTTCCGCAGCTTTCGTGACTTGTGTGATCAGTGTTCTGAACTTCTGTGTTCGGGGACTCCATCCGATTTTTCGGACCCCCAGTGTCGGACCATTTCCTCGAAAGTAGGGTTAGCAACATTCATCCTACTGTGCCTATCAATACAGCGATCCATCCTGTCAAACCTATCAAAACTGGAACGACCATGGGAAGACCACTCTTGTCTCATTGGAGGAGTACGAGTACCACGAAAGAAAATCCGTGGTCCGTAGCCCCTCTAAGACTCAAAACTGCGACCTCTCCCAAACTCGTATCGATCACAAGGTGGAGAACGTCCAGCAAACTGAACACCCCAGACTCAAGGTGCCTACCATCTGTTCCACGACTGAAAGGACTGAACCCTCTAGCATCACACCACAGAAACCAAACTCTCCAGCACTCTACCTAGCACCGGTCTGACCGGTCACTTTGACCGGTCTGTCCGGTGGTCCCCGGCCAACAGACTTACCTCCACCTAAGGCTCTCCTATCTCTCCATGCTAGAACCGTACGCACAAAACCCTTTCCCTTGGGCAGAGGCATACGAGGCTCAGGCACACCATGAGAAGGGTGGTACCTGTCCTTGTTTGCCCACTCCTTAGCCATTCTCGCCTCTCTCCTTCTCTTATAGCAAAACTCTTTCTTGTGACCATCCTTTCCACAAAACTCACAATGGAAACAGATTAATCTGGGCTTAGGCATGGGGTGAGGCTGTTCACAAGGCTTCTCACTAGGCTTCGCACTTGGTTTCTCACTAGGCTTTTCACTTGCCTTCTCGCTTGGTTTTTCTCTTGGTTTAAGCAATTGGTTTGGCTTGGATGCAAACTTGTCTTTGGGTGTGGGTTGTGGTGGAACTGGAACATTCCTAAAATTCCCTTCCCTCTCACCACTGCTTTCGCCATCCTTATCAAATCCCAAAGCCCAACCATGAAAGTGCTTACAACTAGTAATCATCATACCAAGCTAAGGTTCCTGACTAGACAACCAACTCAGCACTTCATGCAACTTATCATTCTCATCTTGCAAGCGACCAACACATTTTGCAAGATCTAAATTCTTTAAAGCATGTAATTCACAGGTAGAACAGGAAGTAGGAATAGGCACTTTCAAATCAGCCTCAAGAGAAACAATGCAAGATCGAAGCTCAACAATTTTTTTCATGCAAACCAGGGCAAGAAGTACAAGCACCAAGCAAAGTGGGTCTAGATTGCAGCTCAGCCAACTCAACCCTAAGCACATCTAGTTCCTCACACTTGGAGGCATGCTTTTCCCTAAGAGTAGTCAAATCAGCTAGGAAAACAGAGCAATCAGCACAATAAACTTCATCAGAAACCACAAGGCTTGCCTTAAGAGAATCAATTTCAAGCTTGCCATCAAGAACCTGTGTTTCTAGAACAGCCACTCTAGTCCTAGCATCTTCAAGCAAAGCTCTAAGCTCCTTCCTAAGCTTCTTAGCCTTTCTACACATGTGATCGCGATTATCAAGCAAGTCAACCAACTCCTCATTCTCCTTGCGCAAAGAAGAGAGCGCATCACATACCTCATCCTCGGAATCTAAGTCCAAGGTGTCTTTCTGGCTTCTCTTGCTGCTGGAGCTGCGAGCCATGCCGCAGAAGTCGTCCTTGAGGCTTAGGCCCGTCACACAAAGGCCGTTGAGATACTTGTCGAGGTTCTTCTTCTTCGTCTTCTTATCACCCTCTTCATCTTCATCACTCGAGCTTCAAGACGTGTCCTCGGAGTCGGACTCGATGTCACTCGATCTCTTCATCTTCTCTCGAGACCGTGTCTTCTTCCCATGTCCATGATCCTTCTTCTTAGACTTCTTCCTCTTGTCCTTGAACTTGTGCTTGTCGTGGTTGTTCACCTTCGGCCACTTGGAGAAAAAGTGTCCGGCCTTGCCGCACTTGAAACACCCCCCTCGAGTTCCTCCTTGAGTTCACTCGATTCTTGTGCATCCTCTCGAACCGTCTGGTCAGCAATGCCAGCTCGTCCTCTCCAAGCACGTCGAACTCCTCATTTGGCAAAGACATCAAAGAGGATGAGGAGAACATCCTGGTGGATGGGTTAGCGTTTCCTTTCGAGCCACCGATGAGGGCGAGACTATGAGAGTCAGTCGGACCCTCAACCTTGGATGTCATGCCCCGATCCACCTCAGCTGACTTGAGCTTCGAGAACATCTCGTTAACCATCAAAGTGTCATACTTCTCAGACTCTACAATGGCCTCAAACTTTCCGCCCCAAACCGTACAGTCCAATGAGTGTAAGAGCTTGACGGTTATATCATGATCATCGTACGGGAGGACGTCCACATTGGCCCTCATGTTGTTCACCACAACCGTGAACCTCTGAAACAAGGCATCGATGGACTCACCGGGGAGATGAGTGAAATTCTCGTGCTCTCTCCGGTAAATCGCATACATCCGAGGCTGAACCTGGGTGTTTCCAACATGAGCTTCCTTCAACACCAACTAGATTCTACAAGCCAAGCTCTTCGTGTGCACCCGATCGAATTCAGGTTGACATAAAGCACAAAACAAGTAGTCGACTGCCTTGTTGTTGGCGTCGAACATGTCCCTTGATCCTAGAGCGAGGAAGTTCATCGGCTGGACATAGCTTATGTCCACTGTGACATCGCAAAGGATCTGACCCTTTCCGCGGAGGAACGCTGCGATCCGCTTACTCCACATCTGGTAGTATTTGCCATCGAAGTGTGGAGGACCCGAACCCTGTTCCTGGTACACCATCCTTGGATCTTAGACTGGTTAGAGTCAATCAAGACCCGTAACCATCTCAGATACCAATTGAAGGACCGAAATGGCGAACCAGAGGGGGAGTGAATGGGAGCCTATAAAAATTCTTCTCGAAGGAGATAGAGACTCCAACAAAACGAACATGACTTCCAACACACGTCTCCGACTCAACTACCCCAGTTGGTCAAGACTAGGGATGGCAACGGGTACATACCCATCGGGTAAGACTTCCCCATACCCATACCCACAATGGGAAAAATCCCCCACCACCCATACCCATCACCCACCTCGGGTCTCAAAATCCCCCACACCCACCACCCATCGGGTAGCGGGTTTCTAGCGGGTGACCCATATCCACTTCAATATAGCGATAGTTAATGTAATAAAACATATGATTAATTGTGAAAGTAACATTAAATCATCATTTCATCAATATTTTTAGTCATGCAATAACAATACAAGACAATATTACTAATTTTCATTATATCACATGTAAATGAGTCTCTCAAATATTCAACTATATGATATATGTACTAGAAACAATCCAAAATATTATATGTAAATGAATCCCAATGGGTGGTGGGTATGGGGGGAAGCAAGAATGTACCCACACCCACCACACCCGATGGATGAAAGAATCACCCACTAAGATACCCATCGGGGGAGAAAATCCCCCATACCCACATCCTAAAAGGGTTTTTACCCATGGGTAAATGGGTGGCGGGTATCCATTGACATCCCTAGTCAAGACCACGTAGCCACTGGAGTGCTACTGATCCTAGGAACCAACAAACAACATTCCGAGCCAAAACACACCAACACGCACAACGGAAACTTGCGCGGCTTGCTGCCTGTGATACACTGGTCAGACTGATGCCTGCGCCGGTCAGACTGGTGACACCGGTCAGACCGGTGGGCAGTGCCGGTCAGACCGGTGGCTACAACAGCCGCACAACAAATGTTCCAGAGAGCCTCAATGGTTTCTCTAGGACCTGGAATAAGAACACCCCCAAAACACAACCTGTACGGAAGGAAAACCCTACACAAAACCTAGCAAAACAACACCGAACAGACCAAGAACTGACCAACAATAACACAACCTAAAGACACACGGATTAAGCAAATCACCCGAGGCAAATCCCACAAAGGGCTCACACCGGTCACACCAGTCAAGAGCACCTGTCAGACCGGTGTAACCTGGGCAGCTCGGGATGAACAGAACCCGCGGGTCAACTCCTCCAAATCCAACTCCCGATCTCCTGATTCGTTCCACGGATCCAAACAAGACTTTGGAGATAGTAAGAACACCTCATGGGCATTCCATAGCCAAGTTATGGTCCACCAAAACTCGTTGAATCAAGTAGAATCAAAGGATTTTCGCCAAGAACACCACAAACCCTAAGCCAACGAAAACCCCAAAATCGAGCCCCTTTTCTCACGGATTTGGGAGGAGAATCAAAGGGAAAAGAACCATGAAGGGTTCATGCATACATCCCCCAAAATATCCTCAATGGAACGACTTCGAAATCTCACCAAGAAAATTGCCAAGAAAGGCTCCGAAAATCACCAAAAAGAACGAACAGGAACAACACATCCAAGCCTCGAGGAACCACGTCGAATCATCTATACATCACAAAGAGGTTCATACAAGGTCTAGCTTGCCGCCCGATCATCCAACCCTCTCACAAGATCTCACCATGAAGCTCTCAAGCTAGTCCTAAAGAAATCATAGGGGAAATAGGAAGGGAAAATAGGAAAACCAAATGAGCTAGGATTCCAAGAGATGGCTGCCATCCTCTCACCACTTGGGTTATATGGAGACAACCGAAAGTATAAAATACCCTTACTCGCTAACTAGGGATACATGCCCCTCGAGGGCGAATTCGAAAGTCTTTGTCATCGCTCCATCGGATGGATGCCCATCAACAGCAAACTTGCTTAGCCTCGACGCAAGCCTTGCGATCCCGACGCGTGTCCTCCGCTTCGAAGTCTCCGGACTGCGTCGTCGCACACCGGTCAGACCGGTGCTGCTCACTGGTCAGACCGGTACCTACCAGTCAGACCGGTCAGACCCACCGGTCAGACCGGTCCGATGCTGCTGCACCTCCGTCTTCGGTTCTTCGGTCTTGGCTTTTTGGATCAACCAAGGAACCCATTGGTTTTCTGGTGAACCACTGGAAATCCCGCAAACTCGGTGTAGCCTCCGCCAATCGCCACTCATGACTCGGCTCCCATGTAGTCCCGGTTAAACCTTGGTTTTGAGGCTCAACCAAGAAACCGTCCATGACTTCATCTTGCCGTTCTTGCCACCATGTGGCCCGCACTTGACTCCACTGGCCACCGGGTCCCTCGAACGAAGCCTACTTGTCTTCTCCACACCGGGAGGCCTCACCGGCAACGACCTTTTCGCGCTTGTTCTTCACCTACACCAACACATAGGCTTGTCTTCAAAATTTCGAATGGTTTCGATGAAGGAATTACATACTTGTGTACAAATATCTACATCTCTCACATAGTTTCCTAGAATGTTCCTTGAACATATATTGAAGTTTTCCACACTTTGCAACATGTTCGAACATATATTGATTCCCAGGGTTCTTGTCAACCCGCGGAGCAAGGGGATTACAAGCTTTTGATCTACCTCTACCAACTAGCTACTCAAACCCTAACTATGATTAAACTAGAAAACGACTAAACTACACTAGAGAGAACGATTAAGCTATCAAGATAGGAGACACTCGCCTATGGGTCTACGATACTAGAACATGCAATCGCTTTAAACATGAAAACCAATCTAATCTATCGGGGGTTGTGACCATGGTTTCGCCCTTTCCCTCCCCCCGTACTATCACTACGCGGAGGTATTCGTGACTAGACCTATTATGGACACAATGTATTGAATGGATCCAAGGGAGCATTGGAGCTCTACTTCCCTTTACGACATGATAGCTAACCTTAAGCATTAAAGTATATTCAACACATGATGATAGATAGATGTTCCAACAAAGTACGATTACATCTCAAGATCGATTACAACCCATGGACGAATAAGGAGATTACCCCATCAAGGTGCTAGACATAGCACCGTTGATCATGGCCACCCTTCCGACGGTGTCTTCCTTCTATTCCACTTGTGGGTGCTTCCTTTGAGGTGGTCGATCCCCCCTCCGGAGATCTCCCTCCTCTCTCTCTAGCTTGTGGATGGCCTCCTGGTGCGAATGGCTCTCTCCCTTGCGAATGACAGCGCCTCCAGGACTTTAGGGTTGAAGATCCTTCAAGTGCAAGGAAAGGGGGGCCGAACCGACATCCGGAGTAGGCCAGGCCGGTCGGCCCAGGCCGACCGACCCAGGCCCAATTCGGCCTGGTTCGGTCACCCCTTCGCTCCCGTGGGTCCTCAGTTGATTATGCACTTTCCCTTCCACTTGCATGATTTTTACGATGCCATCCTCACGTCCAAGATGGAGGTTCTCTTTGCATGAAGTTCGGTCTTTTACGCTTCAATCCCCGGGGGTGTTCCTACGTAGCACTTCGGTCCTTGCCACCATTGGAAGTGATTTCATCAAGATCATGAACACGAACAAGACTTTGTAAATGCTCCTTTGAACTTGTTGTGAATTCGTCCTTTATGTCCATGTTTTCCTGCATAAACACAACACTTCAAAATGCATGCACATAGATGAACTTGTTATATGATTAGTGTTCCTAGTGGTGGGTTAGTTCCATAATAAAATCCAAACCAAAGTGTAATGAACATGTTTGGTGTACCAAAATACACCGTCCACATCTCCCCCACGCTTAGCTCTTGCTCGTCCTCGAGCAAGTACTCGTAAAAGAACTTCGTCCAAAGCGCTGTAATCGTGTACCTCTAATCCTTCTTCACAAGTTAGTCAATCTTTTATCTTTAATACATAAACATAAAGTAATGATCATCATACATAAACATGGGCATTTAGAATCTTTACCATGTCATGATTTACCCCATAACTCAAACTCTTCACTCGAAGTTTTTAATTTCAGCCATGCTCACTTCTTTGCTTCCATCGGATGGTTTTTATGATTTTCAAAAATAAAATTCTTGCAACAAGTGTTAGACAAAAACCTTTCTCCAAGCTCTCTCAAGTCACTCATATGAGGTGGCTATCCTTAAAAAGTTTTATAAAACTCTCACCTCCCATAAATCTCTCATATAACATGTAAAGTGGAGCTATAGGTATGGCTATTGTCATACAAAGAATTTCCTCTAGTGGTCGTTTACCTTTCAAAGCCAATGCTTGAGAATTAATCCATATGTGGGGATATCAAGGATGAGAAGATTTAGAATGGTGGACATGTGCAAGGGCAAAAGAAAATAGGACTATGAGGCACCGATGACGTCCTCGTTGTCGGATTGCACATGGTTGGAAAAAGAGTGGAAGTTCCGTCTCTCAACATCGTGACATCCTTCCTTGCACTCTATTTTTCTTTTCACTTGATTCATCCCTCTCATATCTTTATTGCTACTTCTCTTTTCTCTTTCTCTTCTTTTTCTCTTTCATTCTCTCATACACATATTTTTCTTTACTTTTATATATTTTTTCTTTCTTTCTTTCTTTTCAATACACATACTTTTCTCTTTATTTTTCCTCTCTTGACATCTTTTTCTCCCTTTTCAAAGCTCTCAACTCCTCTCTTTCTTGCATGCACACAATCTGAAATTTTAAATAAACCATGCCAGAGACGAGATGAAACTTTGAGAATAGGTTGTGTTCAAGGAATGCGATGTACAAAAGAGATGTATAGGGTTGGTTATGGAATTCGGCGATGTACGGGACTTCCAATGTGAAAGTCACGTTACCGAATGCATGACGAGGCTAGCAACAAAAGATAAGCACAAGGACATGATCATTACTTGAAATTAAAACTCCCAAGAGAGAAGGGTCATACCCCAACTCATCTTGCTAATCACACTTATGGTGGAGCAAAAAAATAAATTTGGCTTTGTATAGGATTTTTTTTTGTTACTCTCAACTTGGAAAAAGAGGTTTTGCAAACCTTTATTACAAGGGTTTTTAGATAATTTTTAGAATTAAATTCCTCCAACTTTTAGCATTGAACAAAGCACAACCAACACGTGAAGCTCAAGATCGAAGTGTGGTATGGGTACTTTTAGAAGTAGCAATTCCACTAAGCACCACGGTAAACGTTTTTCAAACCACACACTTATGTTCATATATCAAAAACTAAAGATGAACGAACGAGTAAATCAAGATAAGCATCACACAAGACACAAAATTTAAAGGACTCTTTTTATTTGATTTTCTTTGACGTAAACACTAAATTAAGACACTTGCAAAAATTTAAAAGCACACTCAAAAACTAAAGACTCTTAAACTCTAAAACTCTCTCGAAAACTAAACTCTCTTGAAGACTAAACTCTCTCGTAGACTAAACCGAACCAATCTAAACTTGAAGATCAAAAACCAAAGGCTAGCTAGCTAGCTCTCCCCCACGCTAAAATCATACGACGTCCTCGTTGTATCTTACAAAAAACCTAAGGGGGAAAACTAAACCTAGTGGTACTTCCCGCAACTATTGCACCACTTGCCCTTCATGTTCCCAACCATGCCAAAAAGTTTGCGCACGTTGCGATTTAGGAACTTGTAGTCGTCTTCGACCACGCGCTCCAAATCCTCCACTCGCTGCCTCATCGCCTCCATGGCCTGGAAACATTCGTCGACTGATGCATAGATCTCCGAGATGGAGTGATGCAAGCCGCACAACAGATCAGATGCATCCCGAAAGGGTCGTCATCGCCAGGGTCTCCGCCATAGCCGTCGTCGTTGTCTCCATCATCATTGTCGTAGCCACCATCATCGTTGTCACCACTATTGGGGCCTTCGGGAGTCTTCTCATTGGGCACCTCTTCCCAAATGTACAAATCATTATCATCTCTTCCTGCGGCCGCCCACGAGCTCGGGCTACGATCGTCGGAATAGTCGCTATCCCCATAGTCTTTAGGCTTCGGCGACACCTCATTGTAGTCCTTTCGCTTCATGCCTCGGATGCGCGCCAACCTTCAAACAGGAGTAGGGTGTCGGTGTTTTAGACCGGTAACCTACCAAGGGGAGTACCTCATTGTAGTTGTTGCTGCGACCACCTTGGTTCCCGTTGTTGTTGTTGTTGCCGCCCGTGTTCTGCTTGCTTTTGCCCCGGATGGCGTCGTACTTGGCGTTAGCCTTGTCTTCTTCATCAGCCCAGGAGGTGATCATGTCCTTGAGGTGGGTGATGGAGCTCGGGTGGCGATGACCGAAGTATTTGAAGGTGCGACGGTGGTAGAGACCGTCTTGGAAGAGGTCGATGACCTCCTTGTCGGAGACGTCGACTACGGTGGCGCACTTGTCGAAGAAGCACCGCATGTACTTGCGAAGGGTCTCGCCTTGTTCCTGCTTCACCATTGCCAGGTCCATGCGAGCACTCGAGCGACCCATAGCGCCCGCGAAGTTGCTGGTGAACTGTTCCTTAAGCTGGTCCCACTTGTCGATCGAGTACTTCTCGAGTGACTCGAGCCATGTAAGCGGGGCTTGGTCCAGACAGAAGGGGAAGTAGAGGCACTTCGTGTCGTTGTTGCCCCCAGCATTCTCGACAGAGAGGGCGTAGCATCTAAGCCACTATACAGGATCCTGCTTCGCATCGTACTTGGTGATCCCCAGAGGTTTGAATTTCTCCGGGAGAAGTAGATTGCGAAGCCGTGCAGAGAAGGCGGGGAAGCCATCGTTGTCGCCTGCTGTGGAGGACTTCTTGCACCGAAGTTCTTCAATCTTCTGGCGGGCGTCAAAGCCACCGCGTGAAGCACCGGAGGCGTGGCTGTTTGCGTGGCCTCGACCGCCACGGTCGCCTCCGCCCCCGGCTCTCCTACCAGCCCCATGTTTAGAGCTCCTGCCGCCACTGCCTCCTCCGCCAGGATCACGGTGAGGGATGATCTCACGGTCGCCGCCGGCGCCACCGGTGCTATTGCCACCATGAGAGGGTCCACCAGCCGATGTCCGGGTACGGCTGGGGTTGGCCGGTAGCTCCCCTCGAGTACGATTGCGACCGATGTCCGCACTGCGAATTGTGGCTTCATTGTCTTGCTGGCGGTTCCTAACGGGGGGCACTTTAGTGACCCTGTTGTCAACTCACATAAAGTAGGCGTCCTCCGCGAGCTTGGTGATGACTTCTCCCGCGCGCATCCCCTGAGCTTGACGTGCTATCGTAGTGATAGACATGAGGCATTGCCTTGGGGTAGTGTGCACCCGGCTCTCGACTTGGTCGAGTGCTTCCGCGAGGTTCCGGATGGGAAGGGATTTGCGGAGACGTCGGCGCCGTTCGTTCCGCTTTCTATTGCGTTCACGTCTAGCGTCCCTGTTGGCGTCGGTCTCGTTGGCGGGTGCGTTGGCAGACAACTCGCCCGCTGAGATATCCTCGAGATATCGGTCAGGGGCTGTCCCTGAGGGCCCCGGTGTCTCGTTGGTAGTCATGAAGACTTGCCGATCGGGAGAGCCGAGGCTGGAGTCACTGGTTGCCACCTCTGTCGGAGTGTGCTCCTAAGTTGGAGCTAGCGGTGTTCCCTCTTGGAACGGCAGTGAGTCGAGGTAGGCGACGCAGCGTGAGTTCTCATCTGTCAGGTCTGCGGGCTTGCGGCCTAGCCAGTAGACGAATCTGCCGGCGGTTGTAGATGTTATAACTAGGCCGGATGCAGATCCCGACAGCGGTTGCTCCATCGTGTAGGTCTCGGACTCAGGCTCGTCCGGGTCCGCTCCGAAGTCGAACTCGTAAGAGGAGTCCGAGTAGTAGCCGGAGATGGGGTTGGAGTCCGAGTCGTACTCGGAGGTGATCTCTTTCCCAGCCCGGCGTGCGGAGAGAGCCTTCGCGTGGGCCTTGCTAGCGATGCAGAGGCCGTACCAGAAGTGCTCATGGAGTGGAGAGTCCGCACATGATGGCTCGATAGCCGGCTCGCATGCGATGGCCCATGGTGATGTCGAGTTCGAGTTGGAGTCGGATCCAAGCTCGAAGTCCGCATGCTGGTTGTAGAGCGAAATCTCGCCGAATTTTTCAGTGAGATCGCCCGTGACTACTTCGGGAAGCGTCACGAGGCCAGTCTTCGGGTTGGGCGGCATGGTGAGGCGACGCTGGAAGGATCTGGCACCATCAGCACTGCAGACCCAGGAGCCAAAGACGAAGGTGTCGCCGCGGTTGAAGGCGATAGTTGGCTTGATGAAGACTGTAGCCGTCGAGTTCGCCATATGATCTTCGGCGAGATCCCCTACATGGCATGCCAGATGTCGGTGTTTTAGACCGGCAACCTACTAAGGTGAGTACCCGAGGTAGATGAATGTGGCCTCGCCGAGATCGGTAACTCAAAGGAAGAGACACGTGCCACACAATTTAGACAGGTTCGGGCCGCGAGGTGCGTAATACCCTACGTCCTGTATGCTGCGTAGCTTTGGATTGATTGGGTGTGATTATAAGATGATGCGTAATCTGAGAGAGAAGGGTCCTTGCCTCGCCTTATATAGTCCGGGAGGCAGGGTTATAGGTCAGTTTAGGGAGAGAGTACTAGTCGTGTACATCTAGGAGTCCTCTACACAGTACATGGTATGTATAGCTTCCTATCCGAGTACTTCTCCACCGTAGTCCTTGCGCCTCACGCCATCAGGTACCATGTAGCACAAGTCGGGTAGTCCAAGGGGCCCACCGAGTAGTCAGTCCTAGTACCCACCGAGGTAGTGGGCCCAGGGAGGTCCATACGACATAGGGACCTTCTCCTCCTTGACGGGGTTGCGAGATGTGATAGCTCCAGTCGGGACACGCCCTCTGCAACGAATGCGGGCGGTCCTCTTGATCTCGACGGGTAGCTTGAGCTCGCATCGCTTCGCCACCTCCATCAATGGCTCCTTGGCACCTTACTTTAACTCTACGGTCCTCGGGGACACCATGGCTGCTGCGTGGGTGCAAAAGATTGCTAGATGGGATGGATTCCCGAGCTCCCAATTCGACCAAATAAATAGTCCGAAAAGGAAAATCTTAGAAACCTCATTTTCCTTATTCAAAATTCCCTTCAAATTTTTTGACCGAAGAAGGAAGTCAAAAAGGAGCATTTCGGGGAAAAACCACCGCGAACCACCGCCAGGGCCCCACTAGGCCGGTCGGACCGGGCCGGCCGGCCCACCCTGTTTCGGGGGCCGGTCTGGTCCGGTTTCCCGTGTACCACCCTTTTTTCGCTTTCTCGGCCCATGGGAAAAAGTTGGCCTAGTAAATGTTCGCGAGAAACTCCAGAAAAATAAAAGAAAAACTATTTACAAAAATCCATACCTAGTTTTTCGTCCTAGGCTGGAAGTTCAGGCTCTTCTTCCATGGTGAAGACATCAATATGGTGAAGGGGCACAACGTCGGGTTCGTAGTAAACCTTAAGCCGTTGACCATTCACCATGAATTGATCACCTTTCACATCCATAATGGTTACCTCTCCGTTGGAGAGCACCGAATGAACAACATAAGGTCCATCCCACTTGCTTTGCGATTTCCCCTTTCCGAAGGTTTTAAACCTCGAATTGTAGAGGAGGACCTTATCTCCTTCTTTAAACTCTTTCTTCTTTAACCTTTTGTCATACCACCTTTTAATCCTTACCTTGTATATGCTTGCATTCTCGTATGCTTTCAACCTCATCTTCTCTAACTCGCTTATTTGAATCCTTCGTTTTACCACCGCGGCATCAAGATCAATGTTCATCTCTTTAATCGCCCAATAGGCTTTATGTTCCAACTCAACCGGAAGGTGGCAAGCTTTTCCATAGACGAATTGATAAGGGGTCATACCTATCGGTGTCTTGAACGCCGTTCGATATGCCCACAAAGCTCCGTCTAATTTCTTTGACCAATCTTTTCCTCCCTTCTCTATGGTTTTGTTGAGGATGCTTTTTAATTGCCTATTCTACGTTTCCGCCTGTCCGTTAGTTTGTGGGTGGTTCCCAACTTGTACAAGAACTTTTTGAAATTCTTCGGTGAAGTGAGTTCCTCCATCGCTTATCAAGATTCTCGGTGTACCGAAACGAGGAAAAATCATGCCCTTGATCATGGCGATGGACTCCTCCGTGGAAGCTTTACGGCATGGCATAGCCTCTACCCACTTGGATACATAATCAACCATGACTAGGATATGGTCATATCCATGTGAGTTTTTGAAATGCCCCCATGAAGTCTATTCCCCACACATCAAATAAATCGATTTGTAGATTATATCTTAAGGGCATAGAATTTCTTTGAGAGATGTTTCCGGTTCTTTGGCATTCGGGGCATGATGCAACATATCTTTCAGTATCTTCATGCATATCCGGCCAATAGAATCCGCTAGACCATACTTTTGCTTGGGTCCGAAAATGGCTATAGTGTCAACCGTACTCTGCCGCGTGGCACTTTCTTAAAATTTCTAGCCTCTCTTCTCTTGGCACACATCTTCTTATGACTCCATCATTGCCAAGTTTGAAGAGGTACGGTGCATCCCAAAAGTATTTCTTACTTTCGGAGATTATCCTCCTTTGAGAGTTTCTATCTAGATTGTCAAGAGGCATCTTTCGAATTGCTCGAATGATATCAATCATCCAACTATCTTTATCGAGCACTCGATAGAGGTGGTCATCTCTCATCTTGTCTTCTATGGGCTCTTTATCATCTTGTCCACGATTCATCCTAGATAAATGATCGGCCACAACATTCTCCACCCCCTTCTTATCACGAATTTCAACATCAAACTCTTGAAGAAGAAGGATCCAACGAATCAATCGTGGTTTAGCATCCTTCTTAGATAAGAGATACTTGATGGTCGCGTGATCGGTGTAAACAATGACCTTTGAGTTCATGATGTAAGATCTGAATTTTTCGAAGGCGAATACCACTGCTAGCAACTCTTTCTCTGTAGTGGCATAGTTTAATTGTGCCTCATTAAGAGTTTTACTAGCGTAGTAAACAGCATGAACTCGGCCTTACTTTCTTTGACCCAAACCGCGCCTACGGCGTAGTCACTTGTGTCACACATGATCTCGAAAGGTTGGCTCCAATCCAGAGGTTGAATAATGGGAGCACACACCAACACACTTTTCAAGGTCCGGAATGCCGCTAGGCACTTCTCATCGAAGTTAAAAGCCACATCCTTTTGAAGGAGATTCATTAAAGGCTTAGTGATCTTTGAGAAGTCCTTAATAAATCTTCTATAAAATCCGGCATGGCCTAGAAAGCTTATCAAGGATTTAACATCCGTCGAAGGTGGGAGTTGCTCAACCGTCTCTACCTTAGCCTTGTCCACTTCAATGCCTCTCTCGGATATAACATGTCCGAGCACTATGCCTTGCTTAACCATGCAGTGGCACTTTTCCCAATTTAACACCAAGTCTACCTCCGCACACCTCGTGAGGACCTTATCCAAGTTTGCCAAGCAATCCATGAACGTCTTCCCATAAATGGAAAAATCATCCATGATCACCTTGACAATTTCTTCGATGAATTCCAATAATACGGCCATCATGCAATGTTGAAAAGAGGCCGGAGCGTTGCATAGATCGAAGGGCATCCTTCTATATGCAAACGTTCCATAAGGGCATGTAAATGTTATTTTGTGTTGATCATCCGTGTGAATGGGAATTTGCATGAACCCTGAGTACCCATCGAGAAAGCAAAAATAAGTGTGGTTCGTCAATCTCTCGAGCATCTCGTCAATGAATGGTAGGGGGAAGTGATCTTTCTTCGTTGCTTTGTTTAGCTTTTGATAATCGATACACATCCGCCACCCGGTCACGGTTCTTTACGGTATCAACTCATTCTTCTCATTCTTCACCATAGTTAAACCTCCTTTCTTCGGTACACAATGTACCAGGCTCACCCATTTGCTATGCGGAACCGGGTAGATGATTTCGGCATCAAGTAACTTGATGACCTCTTTCTTTACTACCTCTCGCATGGCATGAGTTAGCCTCCATTGGTATACGATGAGTGCAAAAGGCTGGGCTAATACCTTTGAGATCATTAATCGAATATCCAATCACCTTCCTATGTTTTTTTAAATAAAATCAGCAACTTCTCATTTTCTTCGGGACTCAATTCGTCGCTCACAATGACTGGATAAGTCTTGTCTGCGCCCAAAAATTCATACTTTAATCCTTTGGGCAAGGGTTTAAGGTCTACCTCGGGCACTTGTGGCTCCTCGGGTTTAATCTCTCCTATGTCTTCGAATTTCTCCTCCTCCACGCTTCCATCATGCGGTTCTAAGCCTTCTGTTGCTTGTTCTAGCTCTTCATCTTGTTGATCATTAATTTGATTTTCCATAGCTCTTTGCAGCGGGTCTCTAAGGGTTTCAACAAAACAAAGACTATCTACCTCCTCTACTTCGTCTTCGGGAGGAAAGGGTGTAGGGTGTTGAGAAACGCGAAGAAAGTTGTATGTGTACTTTTTTCCATTAAGGTTCATTGTTACTTTGCCTTTTCCGGCATCCAACACGGCATCAACCAACTTAAGAAAGGGCCTACCTAGGATTATGTGATCATGATTACTATGGTAAGCATCAATAACAAAGAAATCGGTTGGTATACATTTTCCACAGATTTTTACATTCATGTTGCAAGCAATACCTAGAGGTCTAATAGTTCTACCATCTCCCATGATTAATTTTATTGATGTTGGAGCTAAGTCTAGGTTGTGGTCTTGAACTTTATCGTAAATTTTAGAAGATAGGACACTTACTTGGGCTCAAATGTCACATAAAGCTTTGCATTGAACTACGTTGATCTTGCAACTCAAGTGTGGTGCCATCTTCTCTTCTTCTTCAGATCCTATCGCGTAAACTTCGGCGAGGCGAGTGTATGGTGATGCTTCGGGCATGATCCCCATGATTCTCTTCACCTCGGCTATGTATTCCAGATCCACTTCATCATCTCCAAAGAGCTTCTGAAAGATCTCACCGGTGGTTTCAAGGTCGTATGAATCTTCCACTTTCTTTTCCGGTAAGAAATCCACTTGTAGTGCTCTTGCCATCCCCTTTTGGTTAGGGAACAGTTTTCTTTTGTCAAATACTTCTCCGTAACCGATTGGAACCCAATCCATTGGTTCGAACTCCCTTAATGGCTTCGCACTTGACATGCTTCTCTTGTTTGTCTCATTTGGTACGGCGAAGTCAACGCTCAGGGTAGTTCTTGACTTGATGTGTTCTTGTTCAAGCTTTTCCGGGACTGGCTCCTCTTTTGTGACTTCCGGGGTTGCCGCTTTCATCCTTGAGTTGTGTTCCGGCTCTCTCGTAAGTCTTGTTCCCAATCTCTTCGCATGGCAGCCGCTTTACTAATTTTTTGGTAGAAGTTGAGCGGCTTCCGTGAGTGTTTTCTCCATGAGATACCCACCTGCACACATTTCGACGTGTTGCATGCAACTCGGGGTTAGGGAAAATAAAAATGTATGCAAGAGTACCTCACCGAAGAAGCCGAGTCTTGGTCCTTGTTCGATCAACTCATTAAACCTATTCCAAGCTTGGTCTATCCCTTCCTTTTCTCCTTGCGTGAAAGTGATTACTTGCCTCCTTAGGTGTTGAACCTTGCCAATTGGAAAGAACATCTTGCAAAACTTCTTTGTCAACTTGTTCCAATTGCCTTCAACTTCAAAGGACGAAAACGAGTACCACGTCTTTGCTTCACCGGCAAGTGAGTAGGGAAAGAGATTCCATTTGGACCATTCATCGGGAACTCCTTCTTGACGCACCGTGTTGCATAGCGTCGTGAAATGCCTTATGTGTCTATATGGGTTCTCCGAAACCATCCCTTCAAACGGGGTTTCCGCCACCATCTCGATGATCTTGGATTTAATCTCATACTTGGTCGCTTCGAGTGTCGAATCCGACTCTTGTACTTTTATGTATTCACATCGAGGGCTAGCGTACTCCCTTAGTGATTTCTCCGGTTCTTCCACGGGTTGATTGACAAACGCCATCTAGACAACAAGATAAAAACAAAAACAAAACAAAGTGGTTTTCTAGGGAATATGTGTTAGATATTAGCAAACAAAAGATAAACCAAATATAAAACTAAGTTAGATGCAAACCAAGTGATGTAAACTAGCTTGCTCCCCGGCAACGGTGCCAGAAAAAGGGGCTTTTTGATGGATAAAAGACGTATCCACCTACGATCCGCAAGCGTACGGACCTACACCTTTTTCACCACGGGATTCCCAAGGTTCTTTTCAATCCGCAGAGCAACGAGATTACAAGCGTTTGATTTACCTCTACCAACTAGCTACTCATTCCCTAACTATGATTAAACTAGAAAACGACTAAACTACACTAGAGAGAACGATTAAGCTATCAAGATAGGAGACACTCGCCCATGGGTCTACGATACTAGAGCATGCAATCACTTTAAACATGAAAACCAATCTAATCTATCGGGGGTTGTGTCCACGGTTTCGCCCTTTCCCTCCCCCCCGTACTGTCACTACCCGGAGGTATTCGTGACTAGACCTATGATGGACACGGTGTATTGAATGGACCCAATGGAGCATTGGAGCTCTACTTCCCTTTACGGCATGGTATCTAACCTTAAGCAATAAAGTATATTCAGCACATGATGATAGATAGATGTTCCAACAAAGTACGATTACATCTCAAGATCGATTATAACCCATGGACGAATAAGGAGATTACCCCATCAAGGTGCTAGACATAGCACCGTTGATCATGGTCACCCTTCCGATGGTGTCTTCCTTCTTCTCCACTTGTGGATGCTTATTTCGAGGTGGTCGATCCCCCTCCGGAGATCTTCCTCCTCTCTCTCTAGCTTCTTGATGGCCTCCTGGTGCGAATGGCTCTCTCCCTTGCGAATGGCGGCGCCTCCAGGACTTTAGGGTTGAAGATCCTTCGGGTGCAAGGAAAGGGGGGCCGAACCGACGTCCAGAGTGGGCCAGGCCGGCCGGCCTGGACCGACTGGCCGAGGCCCACTTCGGCCCGATTCGGTCGCCCCTTCTCTCCCGTGGGTCCTCACGTGATTATGCACTTTTCCCCTTACACTTGCATGATTTTGACGATGTCATCCTTGCGTCCAAGATGCAGGTTCTCTTTGCATGAAGGCCGGTCTTTTATGCTTCAATCCCCAGGGGTGTTCCTACGTAGCACTTCGGTCCTTGCCACCATTGGAAGTGATTTTATCAAGCTCATGAACACGAACAAGACTTCGTAAATGCTCCTTTGAACTTGTTGTGAATTCGTCCTTTATATCCATGTTTTCCTGCATAAACACAACACTTCAAAATGCATACACATAGATGAACTTGTTATATGATTAGTGTGCCTAGTGGTGGGTTAGTTCCATAATCAAATCCAAAGCAAAGTGTAATGAACTTGTTTGGTGTACCAAAATAGACCGTCAACACACATGCGGCCTTGTCGGGCAAAGGCAGACACCCCTCGTTGCTCAGCCATCTCGACGTCATACTGCCGCCACCCGCGACCCGCCTGATGTACCCCTTCACGGTGTCGTCGGCGGCGGCACTGCCATTTTTTCTGTAGAGAAAGATGGCATATACATAGGCCGCCGCATCGTGCCCACCCTCGGTGGCGCGTCGGAGATCATTGTATCCCCTGTGTTCGATGAAGAAGGCTTTGATTCCAGAGAGGAAACAAGCCTCCGGATTCCCGAGACCACTCAACATAGCAAGGAGTGCTTAGTAAGCGGTGGGGTTCCACACCCAAGAAATCTCATCTCGTATTCCCTGTATTGACAAACGCCGGCCGACGTCGCCGTGACCGCACACACGGCGCATGGTCGGGCAAGTACCGCGTAGGCTGTGAAGGTCAGACAAGGGCCGCTCCGAGGTCGCACCGACGTGTGCTGCAATCTCAATGTGGAGGTCTTGATGGAGGCCCAACACCAGCGATGACGGCTGGTGCCGCGTGCTTCTTCCCGGCATGCTATCCATCTCCGGCCAGGAATGGTGACGATGAGGAGTAGGCAGTTGCTGTTTTTCGCGGGTAGAGATGAACGGGCAGGGGATCTAATTGTTTTGGAAGGAGAAGAAATAGGAGATTTGTTTCCAAACACGGTTTAAGTATGCAATGGAGACGGCGTTTCGTTACTCCGCGTATCATTTAATTCTACATTAGAATCACTACCTCTGCAGCAGTGCTCTAAGCCATTGACCTTCTTGGGAACCTCTTCCCGTTACCAGTACTCTTGATCTTATCCCTTCCTCTCCTTTTTTTGGAGCAAACTAACACCAAAACTAACATTTTGGAGGCAGCACCCCCCAAAAAACTGACACCTCCAAGAGGTGGTAATTGGTGTTAGTTTGGTGGACCCCACCCCTTTTCTCTCTCTCCCTCTCCTTTTTCAAATGTTTGGAAAATTTAATTCAAATGCAAACTAACACCTCCATCCAAACATCCAAGATGTTAGTTTTTTATGTGTTAATTTGGAGGTGTTAAAACTACCACTAACAGTAACACTAACACCTACCATTCAAACACGGCCATTGGAGACGATGTTTGTTTACTCCGCGTATCATTTAATTCTACATTGGAATCACTGCCTCTACAGCTATGCTCTCAGCCATTGACTAGCAACAGTTTCACCATTGATCGTCTTGGGAACCTTCCTGTCCGTTCCTGTGCTCTTGATCTTATCCCTTCTTTTTTTTCTATAAAAAGGCACCGATGCCTATCGATCCTCCTCACTTCAAGTTGCTTCATTCTTCTCTACATCTAGATCTAGCTACATGGTTCCTTCTTCTGATACAATAAAGCGAGTCACTTGCTTCCTTCATCTCTAGATCTAGATCTAGTAGTATATGGTTCCTTCTTCTGATACAGTAAAGCGAGTCACTTGCTTCCTTCTTCTCTAGATCTAGATCTAACTATGGTGCAAAGAATAGATCTTGTAGGGCGCAAGCTTTTGCTTTTCTCTCTTCTTCCTCCTCCTCGATCTCTCAATTGCTAGAAGAATTCTTGTGATAGGGGGTGATTGGGTTGCTCATCCCTCGAACACAGCTGCCAGAAGAATCCTTGTGACATACCCCTTGCTCACAGCCGTGTCCGGGGAAGGTAGCCCAGAACCTCCTGGCATTAGGATGAACAATTTCATCCTATGTCCAATGATCATTTTTTCAAAATGAACAATCCTTCATCCTGTGTCCAATGATTATTATTTTTCCTATGCTTTCTCTTTCCACTCGCGGAATGCTCTCGCAAACCAAAAGTGCAGGTTCAGAAAGCATTGTGGTCTCATTGCAAGCTAGGAATCAATTCTGTAAGCCATCAATAGAGATGGAGCTTATTCAATGAACACGTGCAACAAGATCGACGACCTGCGAGCAAGATTGATGTGTGTGTGATTTTTCTTATCTCGTCATGAAGATTTGGCCGCATTGTAACCTGGTTCTGATGTGTTAATGATGATGGTAATCTGTGTGTGTGATTTTGCATATCACGTCATGAAGATATGGCCACATTGTAACCTTGTTCTGATGTATTAATGATGACTGTAATCTGTGTGTGTGATTTTGCATCTCAAGAGACATGCTTTTGTGATTATCTTTGTGCAATACAATTTTTTGTATGATTTACCAACTCACTTGCAAAGCTTGAAGAACAAGTTGATGGGGGCTGGCTAAGAGCAACTCCAACAGTTTGGCAAATCAACTTATTTCTCTCAGGATTCTTGATGCAAGTTAGATTTGTATTTGGCAAGTGAAATTATGCCAGATTGTTGGAGATGAACTCTTTTTTTACTTGGCATATCTTTTTAGAAGTTGGCAAATCACAAGATTTGCAAAGTAAAATTTGGCAAACTCTTGGATGTAATATGTTCGTGATTTCGCATATCTTGCCCATAACAAAGGCGACGTTGGTTTAGTAGTCCTCATCTCTTGCCCGTAACAATGGTGACGCAGGTTCGTTAATCCTTGTCTCTTGCCCATTACTGAACTGAAGCAAAATATATATAAACAGAATATATATAGTATCTTTGGCATAATATATTATTAGCAGGATTCAAATTCCACCACATCCCAAATATTACAAAAAGGATTGAAATTCCACCAATACATCACATCCTTTATATTAAAAAACAAATCCCATTTCCACCAATAGACACATCCTCCGGCATTACAAAAAGGATTCAACAGAAATCAGGCTTGTGTTTTCTTCCTTGATTTCTGTATTTGGATTTTTCACAATGGTCGCTTCGCAAGTACGGTGTTTTGTTAGTTCCCAAGAGTTGGGGCTTGTATAAAGTGTCAAAGAATGTAATTTCGTCAAACTGGTTGTATTCCTCCTCCTCAATAACATTTTCAATTCCCACAATCCTTTTTTTCCAGGCATAAGCACAGACCAGTTCTTCTTCGCAAGGTCAGGTACATAGAACACTTGCTCAACATGCGTCTCCAGTACGAGATTATCGGTAACGGACTTTATAGCCCGTTACCAATACGGCAACGATCAGTAACAGACTTAAGCAGCCCGTTACTGATAGGACATTAATCGGTAATGGACTTTACAAACCCGTTATCGATAGGTTTGACATTTGTAACGGGCTATCCGTTACAAAGAATTTATGTAACGGGCGTTTAAGAAGCACGTTACCAGAAGTCCACATTGGTAACGGGCGTTGTGGAGGCCAACCCCGGGGTCGTCCTAGCGCGCTTATAGGTAACGAGCGCCAAACAACAACTGTTACAGATGTGGGTGGATGTAATGGGCGTTAAGGGCCCGTTACAAATGCTGCGTGACCTATTTGAGGTTTTCACGTAGTGGCCGTCCCGAGAAAATCAGAGGCCCTGTACAAAATTAAATGGCCCTAAATTAGAGTGATTAAAAAAATAAATTTAATTTATACAGTTTCAATGAACTCTTTAATTGTTCATTGAATCAAAGAGTTTTTTCAAGAACAAGTATCATCACTCTATGTTGCGTTGTGATTTGTGTGTCCATCAACTGGAAGACATATATACTCAAAGAAACACAGGAGGCAAAGACAAATGATTCATTGACCGGAAAAAAAAACTTGGACAAACCATAGTGCATCCTGAGCTTCAAAACAACAACAAAAATATAATCTTGTGACCATGTCCCCCACGTCGCCTACGAGGGGCGACACGGGCGGAACCCGCCGCCGCCACGGGCTGTGTGCGCCGCAACAGCTGCTTGCCTCCGGCACTCGTGCTCCCTTGTCCCAAGCCTCCTAGCAGATGGCAAGGGTAGAGGGGGCCCATCCTTTAGTAAATCGAGTCCTCTTATGTCTAGGGTTTGGTTCATCGTCGATGTTTGGCAGCGGATCTAGGTTTTGCTGGAGGAGTGCGGCTCCTTGGCGGCTTGTTTTTCCTGGTGGCATCGGTGACGCGGAAGTGATAGCTTCTTCCATTCTCTGCTGGTGATCTACTCCGACGTCAACAGAGAGGGGAGACATGTTCAGGAGTCCGGGGCTGGTGCATCTTCATCTTCTTCGTGTGATGTTGCTGCCGGCCCTCTTAATCTCAAGGAAGATGGTTTCTCGTGGAAATCTGAGTTGTGTTCAGGTTGCCAGCAGTGGAATCGAAGGTTGCGTCATGGTTGCCGGAGTTAGCCGATGCGCCTGGGAGGCAGTGTACTCAGCGGATTTGCCTAGTAGTAAGCCCTCCTCCGTGACCTCTATCTTGTGGAGTTTGGATCTGGCGTCCGTCGATGATTGGGAAGTGGCTTCAGCGACGGTGACGAACGAATCCCTGAAGGCTTTGAGGAAGATGAACATGAGTTTTAGAATTCTTTGTAATTTTCCTTTTTTGGGGTTCTATTTGTGAAAGAGTTGGTGTAATGCGCTAAGATCGATACTTTTCCTTTAGAAAACAACAACAAAAATATCTTCCATATGGTTATACCTATGGTGTATAACATAATTTAGAGGCTCTTGAAATTTGGAGGCGTTGTACGATCACACAGCTCGCACGGGCCAAGGGACGACCATGAGTAGGATGGTGCACTGGATCATGATATTCCGGCTACCAATCACCCTCTTGGAGCATCTCCAGATTGTTCATAATCATCCCCAAATAATAAAAAAATTACCTTTTATGACATTTTGGAGATAGAAGAGTGCTCCATTAGACCGACCAACCACATTCCCAATACCAAAAACACTTCCATAATTAATTGCCTAAGAGCAACTCCAACAACTCTTCTATTTTGTTTTTTGTCGCAATAATATAAAGAAAGAGAAAACGACAGTTCCAACAGCCTTGAAAAACTCTAGGCTCGCAATCATTCTCACTATCCCTCCCCTGCGGCTCGCGATTTCTGGCGAGCACGTCTACTTGCGAAAATGCCCGTATCCCCTTGTGACATTGCTCTCTCCCGCCCTCTTCGGGTCAAATCCCCCTCCTCCTCGCGGCATAGGTGAAATCGGCGACAGGGAATCGACATTAGAGGCAGCGCTAGAGGCTGCGACAGGGCGGAATCAATAACAGTGACGCCGTATCGACAATTGAGGCGGCAAATCAACAATCGCGAGGTGTTGAATCGACGACCGAGGTGGAGCTTGGGCGCGTCGGTGGGAGGCGGCGCTCGGCGGTTTCGGGGACCAAGAACTCGGGGAGAGGCTAGGAGAGGATGATCTTGGGCGATGCTTTGGACGACAGGTGGGGGAGGAGAGCGCTGAGCTGCACTGGACCGCTGGGGAGGTGGTGGGTACCGAGCTACGTTGACCCCCCTGGTAGGTCGCCGCCGACGACCACGCCGGTTTGCCGGGGGAAGAAGACGCGCCACGGGGAGGTGGAGGAAGAAGCGCGCGGGTCTGCCGACACCGCTGTTGATGGTGAATTTCCGTCAACCTAGCCATGAGTTTACTTTCGGTGTTCGCATTGATTTAATATCCAAACTAATGATCCTAACCCTCATCATATCTCAAATTCGCACTCACATGTGGTATTTGGAGTTTGTTGTTTATGCAGGGTTTTAACGCTAAAAGGGAGACTTCCCAGGAAAGTTCATCAAGCACTTTGTGAGAAGATCATGAAGCCCGGCACAAGTCAAGACACGAAGTTAACATGACTCCAAGTGGCCCAAGGACCAAAGCGTCAAGTTGTGAAACTCCGAGGATCTGAACAAAAAATGCTGAAGCTTACGCGACAAGGAGCCCTATCCAAACCGCGGAGAAATTGACGCCAAGGGCCGACATGCAGGAAGTGGGAAATTCCAGAAGACACGAGAAGCAACCGGGAGTAAGTGGGGGTCCAACTGGCCCGAAATGAGCCCGGGTCGGTCGGCCCAGCCCATTCCGTGCCCGGTTCGGTGCCCCCTTTGACCTAGACGTCATTCGGACTATTTATAGCCCCCTCACCAAGAGCCAAACATTAATTCATTCGTCATCCGCCGCCGAGGAGTAGAGAAGCTAGAGGGACACCATCTCGAAGAGGAGGGTCGTGCTAGTTGTCTAGGGTTTCCCTAGCCGACGTGGGAACCTTGCATGGAAGACCACGTTAGAGGTCCAGAGCAGGGATCAAGATCGAGGTAGGATCCTGGTGCTGATCTTGTTCATGTAATCATTCATGGTGAAGTTTTATAGTGAATTTAATTTCTAGTGATCAAGTGCCTTCTCGATTATTTTGTTCTCCCTTGGTTTTGCTTCTTCCTCAAACTATACTTACGATAGATTGCATAAGGTGCTCTTGTAGCCGCGGTGGCTAGAGGTGCATACTGGACTGACCAAGTATTTTTAACTTGTTCTTCTTGAACTCGTTGTAGGCTAACCCACACGAATAGGAGTGCGTTCTGATAGAACGGTGGCTCCAAAAGGCGGACGTCTTTGGAATCAGATCGGAGGCCACCATTTAAAGATGCTTTTTATGAGATTTTCTTTCTATCTTCATCTATCTTGTTTGGAACTAGAACATAAGCATGATCTAGACTCTCTAGATCGGTTATCTCATTGCTTTCTCTTGCTACCTCTTGAGTTAGTAGATTAGATTAGATTATATGTGTTTTCTTGATGATCTCTTATATTAGATGAAACTTGGTTCTTCAAAAGGCGTTTCTTTTCCTTACTAGATTGAATCCTTGCGTTGCACATTTTTTCACGGATTCGATACCTTGGGTTCTCACACTTAAGGGAAGAAGGGTCCCTTGACTACGACGAGGGATTTGTCCACTTACAAATCCAAGTGAACTTTGATACGACAATCAACTGTCAACATTGATATGAAAATCAACCGTCAACAGCCTCCGTAGAGGAAACAAGGGTGGCTAGTGGCTGACCGTCAACAGCCACCGTAGAGGCAACATGGGTGGCTAGTGACCGGCCCCTGCACTGGTGTCGTTGTCTCATTGAGGAACACGAGCTGCTCCTGCAGCTGTAGCTCGTCGAGGAGTGAGCTAGCCCCCAGTGGGCGCGCCGAAGAGGATGAGCGACATTGTCCAAGAGGAGGGCGATGACAGCGAGGGTGGTGAGGGCGTGGTGCTGGCGGCGACGGAGGTGGGCGTGGCTAGTCCGAAATGTGGGGAACGCCGAGGTCCTTCCGCTCCTCCTACTCCTCGTCGGTGTCGCCGCCTCCTTGGTCCCGGCCGTGCGAATCCAGGCCATAGGCGCTCCTCCTCAGCTCTGGGTTCGACATGGAGGAAAGCGCTGGGGAAACTAGAGAGGTAGGGGCAAGCGTCGCTGGGTTAGCGGGTGAGCAAGATCAGAGTGGATAGGAGAGGGAGTAAGGAGAAGTGGAGGGGAAGGATAAGGTGTGGGGAGGAAGGGGATGACACATAGGTCCCATGTGTTAGTGTGTGGTTGTTGGCATTTAAAGGGTGAGAAATATAGTCTGTTGACTCACTCAATAAAATTTTGAAGTTTTCTATGTTATAAAGGTTAAATCTTCAAATTTAGCTAGTAAAAATAAAGAGCCGGTTGGAGTTGCTCTAAGTCTCACCTCCTCCCCCCTTGATGTAGGGAAGAAGCACCCTCTCCCCATCGACCATTGCTCTGCTCACACAACGTTGCTGCTCCGTTGACTGGACCCGTTGCTCTGTCGGCAACACGCCACTACTCCACCCTAGCACGGTGGCAGATCGTCCCATCTCCACCCATGACTCCACAGTGGCAGTCACTTTCCATGGCTAGACCCTATGTCACCTACCTCTGCCTCGGCTCCACCTCATGCCGCTTCAACCCCGCACCAATTGCCCTACCTCTGGTTGCATCCCATGCTAGACGGCCACGCTGTGACCCGCCTCGCCTTGCGCGGGCCACCGTCGAGCAATGGTGTGGCTGGTGCACAGGTGGCTGACAAGTGTCACCGTTTGGCTAAACGTGGCTAGCGCTCGAGTAGGTGTTGAGCGCCGCTGTCAGGAGGTAGGGGCGCGGGGATTGAGAGGAGGGATGATGTGTAGTGCTGGAGAGCCCAAAAGGATATGAGAGGGCCCATGTGTTGCAAAGGTATTGGAGACTGTTTTCGATAATATGTTGTAGTGGTGATCCTCCAAAACATAAAAGTAACTATTGGGGAGGGGAATAAAGAATGTATTTTGGTAGTGGGATACTCCCTCCGTTCCGAACTATAGTTTGTTTGACTCTTTTTGACCCAAGTTTGACCGCTCGTCTTATTCAAAATTTTTGAAAATCATAATTTTGTTGTACTTGATTTATCAATAAAATTCCTTAAACAACGACTTAAATTTGACTATATTTTCTCAAATTTTGAAATAAGATGTGCAGTCAAAATTAGAGTTATAGGAGTCAAACAAATTATAATTTGAAACGGAAGGATGGAGTATGAGCAATCTCCTGAGCTTTTACTGATACGAGCTATGTTGTGAGGATTTATTTATTTGTTTATTTTATCTCTTTTAATCTAAAATTTTAATAATAACCCATCCCAAACTAAAATTCCTAGAACTAGCCCTTTTGGTCATGCCAAGATTCATGACGCGATTAATACTTGAGTCACTGTTGGTATTTCTTAATGTCACTACTAACAGCGCCTTGTTAGAGTGAGTGCAAAAATCACTTGGGCACATCTTATGTTCACGAACGAATCCGCAAGCGCACGGATATACCGTTGTAGCACTTCACCTAAGGATATCCAAGGATGGAAGAGACCAAGATCTAGGCCTAGCTGTGGTCTAATGAAGTCCTGGACTGGCGACCAGAGGGGGGAGGGAGAGTGAATGGGAGCCAATAAAAAAATGTTCGATGAGAACTCAGCCTATACCCCAAAATCACATCCAAAGAATCCCGCACAAACTTGCCAAGATCACGTAGTCACAACGGACCTACTAACCTTATGAACAAGTTAGAACAAGCCTAGTAACAGAGCGGAAGCGAGCTCAAAAAGAAACAAGGAAAAGAATGAGGTCAAGATAACCTACAACAGGTTTGTCGGAACTTTCCGGCCCAAGTTCGGAACTTCCGATAAAGGTTCTGTCTGTCAAAAATTCGTTATCGGAACTTCTAGCTCAAGGAAACTCCGATCATCGAAACTTCAACCCTGTAAGGAATCGGATGCTCGTTAGCCTGAGAGGGGGAGGGGGTGAATTAGGCAACTTAAAACCTTAACCTATGTCTTCACTATTTTTACTCAAAGATAAACTAGAACATACGATCTAGATGTGCAACTATGGTTGTTCTAGTGTGAAACTCTCATCCCAAAACAAGGTTTGCAACCTATAGCCAATCCTTGCATGATACTACTCTAGGAAAGTAAAGGCAAGCAAAGATTGCAATGGAGTAAATGCGTAAACGTAAAGGGGATGAGAGGAAACAAACTCTTGGCACGCGATTTATCCCGTGGTATCGATAGGCACTAACCACCCCTAGTCCACGTTGTTGAAGCACTCACACAAGAGTATTGCTTCCCGGTTGCCAAGTCTCTCCCTAGAGCACTACTTGACTCGGCACAAAGGCTAGCCACTTAGGCACTTGCCAATCTCCCTTGGTCACCTTGATGCCGCCTCCACTAAGGAGCTTCTCCACTTAGGAAGGGGGTCTCCACGTCCCCCGCACAAAGTGTCCTCGCCACTCCACACCAAGCCGGAGGGTCGATGACGATTGCCGGTGAGCCACTTAGGCCCCAAGGCTTCCGGCGAACCTTGTACAACTTGATTCACTCAAAAATCACCTCACAAGGTTGGCACAGCCTTGCACTCACTCAGCTCTAAGCTAAGCCTAGCACTAAGCACATACACAAAGCATATGCAAGTCTAAGGATGACCAATTAAGCATTTGGATGGATTGGATATGATCTTCAATGTGTCCTGAACTCCTCTGCACTTCCACTCAATCCAGCAACCTCAAATGTGTGAGTGGAGGGGGTATAAATAGCCCAAGGCATCAAACTAGCCGTTGGCTAACGTCCACTAAAAAAGGTACCGTCGGATGATCCGACGCTAATTTTCCAGGGCGTCGGTTCATCCGGTGCCCCTCCCACGTCACTTAGCCGTTGAGGTTCTCTGACACAACTGCTCCGATGCTATGCACCGACGGTGCATCGGATCATCTAGTGCTGAAGACCCCGCGTCCAAGTTGCCTCTGTTAGCTTCCGATCGACCGTCGGATAGACCGACACTTCACCCTTACCAAGGCATCAGATCATCCGGTGTTGAAGGTTTCGTCTTGGCGCGTCTCTGTCTTGATTCAAACTGAGTGCCGGATAGACCGACGGTGTCCCCACTCAGACCGTCCGATCATCCGGTGCTACTATCTTTGCTGTTGTTCCTCTACAACTCGTCTGACGCTACTACCCTATATACCAACTCATCCGACGATTGCACCAACACTTGTATTTGAGGGACCGTCGGTTCATCCGACGGTGTCATTTCTTTTCATTTTCTTGCTTGGTTTTGACCCTTGATTCTCTCTTTTTGAAATGTGGTTTTCTTGCATCCTTGGGACCTAGAAGTGTCTACACAGACATGCTAAAACAATATGGTTAGTCCCAATGATCATGTTGTCATGAATCACCAAAATCAAACTCAAACTAATGGCATATGAGGCCATGTTTGCTACAATCTCCCCCTTTTTGGTAATTTATGACAACACAACCAAAGCAAGCATAAATTTGCAAAAAATTGACAGAATTAGAACCACTTACACTTGCTTGGATGCTTACCATCATCCAAACTCCCCCTAGATCAAACTTCCCCCTTTTTGATCTTATGTTCACATTCTCCTCCGTTGGTCTTATATCCTTGAAACCACTTGTAAGCTTAAGCCACAAGCTTGCTTTGGTCTCACATTCTCCCCCTTTGGAATAAAATCTCCAAAAAGTCCAAAGCAAAATGGGTCCAAGAAAGCTAGCAAGTCCTAGCAAACATAGCTCAAGGAAAAATGTTAAATATGAGGGAGAAAGTCGCATGAACCATGATCCATATGTGTGATATCAATGAAGATACCACATGTAAGAATGACTAAGGTGGATCACAAGCTCATGAGACTAGCATGATGCAACCTAAGCTTCCCCTAAGTGTGTGCACAAAGGATACCACTTGTAAGACAAGGGTAGTGAGAAATAAGTGCACAACTACAAACTTGAAAGACAAGGAAGCTTAGAGCATATCATGCAAGGAGGTAGCTTAAAGTACAAGAGATAAAACAAATGGGTTCTTGTTATATTACCACTTGTAGATATCACTTGTAATCTTTTGAACATTGCATACCTCTAGGGGGTGATCCTCTCTACCTTGTTGGCACCACATTGAGATGAGCCACATGGAAATGATATCACTAGGTGAGACCACTAGAAAGAGGCTTGCATAGAAGACACTTGGGGTACCACAAGGATTTAGGAATGTATGAGTACATTGCCTTTGAACTTATATAGAGACATAAGCTCGCAAGGACATGACTCAATAGCATTGAGCTCATATTTTCTATATTCACTCTTTTAGAGATGTTAGATCACATTGAGAGTGAAATAGCATTCTCTTAGAATGAAGCACCGCACCGGAACGCGTCGCTAAGGGACTACATAAGATAAGCTTGAAACAAAGTTAGTCCCATAACCAAACCATAGGACTACATAAGATAAGCTTGAAACAAAGTTAGTCCCATAACCAAACCATAGGATGAGCCCCCCCCTAAATGTGTGCATTTAGTGTTTGAATCACCAACCAAATGTATGCACATTGTTTATGACAACCAAAGGGAAGCTAACCCTATAGCTTGCTCATGATGCAAAGAGATATATATGAAAACATGCACCATGAAAGAACAAGTGTAGCTTTCCTACACACTAATCAATCCATGTAGGTTGCTCATGGGTTAGCACATGACACAAGTAATCTACCATATCTAAACATGGCAACAAATGCAATCTAAACACGGCAATGGAGCTACAATGATACAAGAGATGGGTACTAGTTTCCATTACCTCAATCGGGGAACTTGGACAACACATGTCCAATTTGCAAGCTTGACTTATAGGTTTGAATCTTCTCATCTTGATTGTACCAAGACTCCCAAGTCCCCGCGCAAGGCCTTCAAGTGGCTTTCGGAACCCAAACCATTTGAGGCCCCTTCATGTTGATTATGACTTCCTTGGGCACCCAAATGGGTTGGTTCCAACCCCGCTCCTCCTTCATCTTCCCAACCTTGTGTGCAACCACCTTGCCATTTGCCTTCTTCTTGATGACGTAGGTGTTGCTATTGGTCTTGTTCTTGCGATTGGGCTTGGTGTAGATGAGGGAGCTCTTGATGGTGGGCTTCAATTTCTTCTTCCCGCCCGTGTCCATCTTCTTGACAAATTGAGGGCATTTGTAGAACTTGTGCCCCTATCCATGACACTTGTAGCAAGTCACGGTTGCACCCTTCTCAAGCTTCTTCACCATGGGATCACAGTTATCTTGAGAAGGTTGGACTTTGCTCTTCATGTCTTGAAAGATGTCCACTTGTTCCTCATCGTTCTTGCCCTTGCCCATCAAGCTTGCCAACCTCTCTCGGAGCCATTTCACTTCTCGCTTAAGCTCATCATTTTCCTTGCCTATGAGATAATCAGATGTTTCTACAACAACATTCTCATTGCAAGATGGTGAGCAAGATTCATCAATTAGATCAATGCAAGAAGTTGAAGCATCTACCTTGGAGATAGGAATTGCATAAGGGATAGATGATTCATTAAGCTCAAAGGAGTTACTTGTTTTAGTCTCATTGCTCTCAAACTTAGATTTCAGCTCATCACACTCCTTGCTAAGCAATTTGAATTTGCACAACAAATGTTCATAATTTGTAGCAAGGGTTGCACTAAGATCGTTGAGAGCATTGAGTTCTTTAATTTCATTAGCTTGTTTATCAAGCATTCCTTTTTGTTCATGGACTAGCTCAACAAGATCATCGAGAGAGGTGGTGTCGGATTCGTCATCACTTACATTGCTCTACATACCTATGGCCATAAGGCACATGTGTAGTGATGATGGAGGACCTTGCATGGAGCGGGTTGTGAAGTTCTTTCTTGATTCATCACTTGAGGTAGAAGAACTTGATTCTCCACCACTTGTCCACTCATGGACGGCGATAGTTGCTTCTTGCCTTGGTCTCCTCTCCTTGACCACCTTCTTCTTGGGCTTGTGTTCGATCTTGGTGAATTGATGTGTTGATGATGACGCCCTTCTCTCAAGTGGATGTTGTAGCCGTACATGTTGACTTTCTTCACATACTTGAAGATCTTCTTCACATTCTCTGCCACCATAGATTCAACCTCTTCATCACTTGAGGAATCTTAATTGTCACCATCATCACCATCATCCTCGCTTGAGCTTCCATGAGTAGCCATCCTACTCAACATCTTCTCTTGATGGCTTGAGAGAGCATGGCTTCTAGTTGGAGAGGATGGTTCTTGGGGCTTTTCTTGGGGCGCCTTCTTTGACTTGGGCATAAGTTGAAGCTCATGTGCCATGATCTTGCTCAAGATATGAGATGGCTTCAATTCTTCAAGCTTCTTCTAGTAGATGATTGCCTTCACCAAGTCATAATCGGGCTTCCGGAGACTTTGAAGGATTTTGCGGTTGATGTTCAAGTCCGTGATGTCCTTCACACCTAAAGCATTCATCTCATTGACAAGCACATTTAGGCGTGAGTACATAGATTCGGCATTTTCATTAGCAAGTTGCTTAAAGCTATTGAATTCCTCAAGGAGACAACCGTAGCGTTCATTAGCAACTTCTTTTAAACCCTCATTTTGCTCCTTGATGATTTTCCATAGCTCATGAGCATTTTCACAAGTAAAAACTCTATTGAAAACGCCTACATCTAGTGAGGACAAAATGATACTCTTAGCAATTACATCAAATTGCTTTTCCTTCCTAGTACCATTTTTCATGCCATCATCGGTGACTCTCCAAACATCAAGGTCCTTTTCTTGGAGATAGGCCTCCATGAGAACCTTCCACCGAGGATAGCCCATGCCATCGAAATGTGGAGCCAAACCTATGGTATCCACCCCTTTCATTTCGCTAGAGAGCAACTCACTCGGCGGTGAAGCCTAAACCCTCCAATGAGCCGGTTTTCACAATTTACCAATCGAATTGGCGTATCCTTGTGAAGGATGTGAGTCCCGACTCTGATACCACTTGTAAGGAATCGGATGCTCGTTAGCCTAAGAAAGGGAGGGGGTGAATTAGGCAACTTAAAACCTCAACCTATGGCTTCACTATTTTTACTCAAAGATAAACTAGAGCATACGATCTAGATGTGCAACTAGGGTTGTTCTAGTGTGAAACTCCCATCCCAAAACAAGATTTGCAACCTATAGCCAATCCTAGCATGATACTACTCTAGGAAAGTAAAGGCAAGCAAAGATTGCAATGGAGTAAATGCGTAAACGTAAAGGGGATGAGAAGAAACAAACTCTTGACACGCGATTTATCCCGTGGTATCGGTAGACACTAAGCCACCCCTAGTCCACGTCGTTGAAGCACTCACACAAGAGTATTGCTTCCCGGTCACCAAGTCTCTCCCAAGAGACCACTTGACTTGGCACAAAGGCTAGCCACTTAGGCACTTGCCAAGCTCCCTTGGTCACCTTGATCCGCCTCCACTAAGGAGCTTCTCCACTTAGGAAGGGGGTCTCCACGTCCCCCGCACAAAGTGTCCTCGCCGCTCCACACCAAGCCGGAGGGTCGATGACGATTGCCGGTGAGCCACTTAGGCCCCAAGGCTTCCGGTGAACCTTGTACAACTTGATTCACTCAAGAATCACCTCACAAGGTTGGCACAACCTTGCACTCACTCAGCTCTAAGCTAAGCCTAGCACTAAGCACATACACAAAGCATATGCAAGTCTAAGGATGAGCAACTAAGCACTTGGATGGATTGGATATGATCTTCAATGTGTCTTGAACTCCTCTGCACTTCCACTCAATCCAGCAACCTCAAATAGGTGAGTGGAGGGGGTATAAATAGCCCAAGGCATCAAACTAGCCGTTGGCTAACGTCCACTGAAAAAGGTACCGTCGGATGATCTGACGCTAATTTTCCAGGGCGTGGGTTCATCTAGTGCCCCTCCCACGTCACTTAGCCGTTGAGGTCTCTGACACAACTGCTCCGATGCTATGCACCGACGGTGCGTCGGATCATCCAGTGCTGAAGACCCCGCGTCCAAGTCGCCTTTGTTAGCTTCCAATTGACCGTCGGATAGACCGACGCTTCACCATTGCCAAGGCATCGGATCATCCGGTGCTGAAGGCTTCGTCTTGGCGCGTCTCTGTCTTGATTCAAACTGAGCGCCGGATAGACCGACAGTGTCCCCACTCAGACCGTCCGATCATCCGGTGCTACTGTCTTCGCTGCTCTTCCTCTGCAACTCGTCCGATGCTACTAAATAATGGACCGTCGATTCATCCGACGGTACCTAGGATTTCACCCTGTATACCAACTCGTCTGACGATTGCACCGATGCTTGTATTTGAGGGACCGTCGGTTCATCCGACGGTGTCATTTCTTTTCCTTTTCTTGCTCGGTTTTGACCCTTGATTTTCTATTTTTGACACGTGGTTTTCTTGCATCCTTGGGACCCAGAAGTGTCTACACAGACATGCTAAAACAATATGGTTAGTCCCAATGATCATGTTGTCATGAATCACCAAAATCAAACTCGAACTAATGGCATATGAGGCTATGTTCGCTACAAACCCTAAGGACGTAACTTCCTATAAAGGTTCTCTGTTAGCCATTGAACAAGTTATCGGAATTTCCTTTGTCAGGTCAGAACTTCCGACATCACCGAGAAAACAGAGGAAAACATCTCGTGAGAGAAGAAAGAAAAATCCAAAACTCGATCAAATGACTTCCTAAAATCACGAGATTTAAACCAAGGCTTCTCAAGACCACAAAAAAGATTTCCCCAAAGGATCTCCCCAAAAAAATCAAGTCATTACCACCAAAAAAAATGATTTAGGCTGTGAACCATAGAGAGAGACCTTTCTCCTCAAAACCACCAAAATCGGAGGCACACCATGGGATTTGAGGGGCAAGATCACCAAGAAAAAGAGGCACACCAACCTCATTTGTGATTCCGAACAAAAATCCCACAAAGAAACGCATCTAAATCCTTCTCACGAAAATCTCAAGAAAAAGCTCTGAAAATTACCAAAAGGGAAAACGTCGGGAGACAAAAAGAATTCATGATGAACCACGTCGAATCTTCTATACATACCAAGAAAGGTTCATACAGGGTCTATCAAGCCGCCCGAACATCCAACCCTCTCTCACGATGAATCATGAAGCTCTCAATGCTATCCTATGGAAAACCTAAGGGAAAAGGGTAAAACTAGGAAGCAAATGAACTAGGGTTCCAAGAGATGGCTGCCATCCTCTCTCCACTTAGTTTATATGGAGGCAATCGAAATTCGAAGCTATCCCTATTACATAATACTAGGATACACACCCCTGAAGGGCACTTTGGGAATTCTTGTCGTAGAACCATCGGATGGATGCCCGACAACCACACCTTGCTTAGCCTCGACGCAAGCCATGCGATCCCGATGCGTGTCCTCTGCTTCGAAGTCTCCAGAAGCTCATGACGCACACCGGTTAGACCGGTGATCCTCATCGATTAGACTGGTCCCCACCAGCTAGGCTGGTCTGACCGGTGCTTCGGTCTTGGCTTTGTGGCTCAACTAAAGAACCCAATGGTTTTGTGGTGAACCACTACAAACCCCGCAGACTTGCTGCAGCCTCACACCAATCTCCACTCATTACTTGGCCGCCATTGTTGTCCTGGCTTGACCTTGGTTTTGAGGCTCAACCAAGAAACAATACACAACTTCGTCTTGTTGTTCTTACCACCATGCGGTCCGCATTTGATCCCACTGGCCACCGTGTCCCTCGAACCAAGCCTACTTGTCTCTCCACACCTGGAGGCACACGAGCATATACCTTTCACACTTGTTCTTCACCTGCACAAACACCAATAATCAAGCCGCAACCTACACCTGCAATAATACTTGGCCAAGAGTCAGTCCACAGAAAATTTTCAATCACTCATCACACGAAGGAGCGACCATCCAGCGGTCCTCGGACCACTGAGGTCCTCATCTAACGAGACCAATCTATAAGATAAGATTAGGTAGAAAGGATCTGGCAAGTAGAAATAGAGTCTAGAACAACTTATCAGGTATGATCACTCACTTCGGGTATCGACCCTGCCTAGCTCTAACAGTTTGTTCCGATATTTGGCTCTACGTCATATCCGAACATAGAGGAATACTGTTGATGGTGAATTTTGGTACTCCAAACTTATTCGTTGCACTTTGATTTGAGCTCGATTATGGAACTAATCCGCCGCTAGGCACACTAATGATATAACAAGTTCAACTTTGTATGTGCATTTGGAAGTGTTGTCTTTTTGCAGGAAAACATGGACACAAGGGATGGAGTCACAACAAGTTCAAAGGAGCAAATGAGGAGTTCTGTTCGTGTTCAAGTGCAAGGCGAAATCACTTCCAAAGGTGGCAACGACCAAGGTGCGACAATGGATCATTCTCGAGGACTAAGACATAAAGTTCAGACTTCATGCGAGAAGACCCCCTACCTTAAACGCTATTGACGGTCGATTTCCGTCAACCAAGAACACTTGTTACACTTTGGTTTGAGCTTTGAATTATAACTAACCCTCTACTAATCATACTAATGATGTAACAAGTTCACACTTGCATGTGGTTTTTGGAGTTTATTGTTTACGTAGGAAATCAACATTAAAGAGGAGACTTTCGGGATAAGTTCATCAAGCACTTTATAAGAAGATCATGAAGCCCATCACAAGTCAAGACATGAAGTGAAAACAACTTTAAATGACCCAAGGACCTAAGCATCAATACGTAAAAGTCCAGGGACTAGGAGGTTTACCAACGTGATCAACTGAACCTGAGAGATATTCTCGCAGCCCAGAGCAGCATGATCTTTCGGTGCAGATTCGAAGAGTTAAATGACCTCTAATTGCATAAGTTTGACTACCAAAGTTGTGGGCCTCAACAATAGCTTTAATTTGGAGATATGGAAGGTCCAATTCGGGTCAAGGAGCTAAGAGATATTGCCCCCTAAATACCAGCTGCGCAGACAAGTATGAAATCAGACAAAATATTTTCCAAGGCTCTTTTGGGATCTTATCTTCGTTTCCAACAAAGAAATGAATACCAAAGTTGAATATGATTTAGTGGCACACAATCTGGATACTGAATTTGCATTGTTTGGAGTCCGGACATGGGAGATATGGTGCAGGCAAGGAAGAGCTGTGAATCAGGAAAATCTAGACGAGACTGATTTTATGGAAACCAAGTTTGCTTCTCTCTCAACGAAGATCTCGTGCAAGGCAAGGTGGAGTACGCCCCTAGGCTCCCAAGGGTATAAATACAACCCCCTAGGCGCCCCAAGATGGTGACCCATTTAGATCCATTCATCACAAATCGGCAAAACTGAGAACCAAGCACAGGAGGGAGACGACGACCGCCGCGAGTACTCAAAGTTGTCTAGGAGATGGCCTAGGCCTACCCTAGCCACCATGGCTGACCTGCGTGGTTGTGCCATGGTGGAGTTCTGGAGCTAGTTGAAGTCATCAATGGTATGTACTCGGTGGTGACCAAAACACATCTACTATGTGAGTAAACCAATTCATGTCATCCGATATTTTAGTGACTTAATTTCTCCTTTTACGATCTTGTGCTTTCTTGGGTTGCTTTATTTCAATCTATTGCTAGGATAGATTGCTCGGGGTGCTCTTGTAGCCATGGTGGCTAGAGGTGGATACCGGATTACCAAGGAGTGCAACACATTCTTAATGAATGTGCTCCCGAGAGCCAACCGCACGAATAGGGGTGCTCGTGACAGGACGAAGGTTCGAAAAGGCGGAGTCGGGTTAGGGTTTGACCGGAGGATAGTAGTTTAAAGATGGGTTTAGATGAGATACATGTTGATTTTGCTCTTTTGACTAGAACTACAACTAGATGACGATAGGCCTTAGTTACCCTGGCTTGCTCTTTCATGTTGCTATGCTATGGATGTGATCAACCTTGTGCTATCATATACATATCTCTTAGGTTTATCTTTGTATGCAATCAACACTTAATGTTAGCTTAGTTTAGCTAGACAAGGTAGAGAACCTTGGCGGTTTGCTTCCGATCCTTGGATTGACAAACCTTGGGGACCCTCCTTGGTGAAAAAGGCACCAAGTCACCTGTACGCTTGAGGTGAACTTCAACAAGGTTTTGAACTGTCAACAACCATGGGGATGACGATGCCAAAATGACACAATTAAAGGGGTTTAAGTCCAAAATGTCATGATGAGTCGCGGGAAGAAAGATGAGCTTGAACCGGGCCAAAAAAGGCCCGGGCCGGTCGGCCCGGCCTAGGGTGTTTTTGTGGCGGTTCGCCCCCCTTTGACCTAGGGGCTCCTCGGTCTATTAGTAGCTCTTGCCTCCGACAGCCACTGTATCCAATCATTCTACCGACACCCATTCACTATAAAACCGCCGCTGCAAGATGTGGGAGAGAGTTGGATGAGCTCGTCGCAAGGATCAATGCCGGCGGAGAAAAGGAAGCAAGAGGAGGACTCCAAGCCACTGGCCTAGGGGTGTTCCCAAGCTTCATTGTCGCTATCTTCATCGACGACGTTCTCCAGAGTCCCATCACCACTATGTGCTTAAATCCGTATAAGATGATGGGGTAATGCCTCCATTCGTCCCTAGGATTAGATGGATACATGATTTGCAATCTCTACACGAATCTTATGCCTATCAATGCTTTATGGTCTATGTCTTTGCGATTGCTTTATTTACATATGTGTGTAAAACATGTGGTCTTAGTAGGGTTTATGGTAATCGTGGTGATTAGCTTAACCTATGGATGCTTAGGTATAGATGCGTCTATCCGTGAAAGTGGTTGATTGCCTTGCGCAGTGACAATATGATTTAGGGAAAGGGCTTAGCGGCCGCATAACCACTGTGAAGCTAGTGAGGGCAACACCTCTTCCATGTGATAGATGCATGTTCTTGAGATCCTAGACCCTAGGGAGGGAGCACTTATCTACCTTAATCTTTCTCTTGTGCCACCCTAACCATCTAATTTAGTCTTAGATTAACATAGGTTAGATTGTCTTTACTTTAGAGTAACCTCTCTTTCAAGGCTTTCCAATCAGTACTTGGTTAAGCGCTAGCAATCCTCTTGCTCCGCGGATTGAGAAGAACCTTGGGGGTCACCTCGTGGTGAAAAAAGGCTATAGGTGGTCCGTACGCTTGCGGATCAAAACTCAACACGTGTTTCAACCATCAACAAATACAAAGGGTCCAACGGCTGTGACTACCGCGACCTACCTCTATCTAAATGCGAGATACAGGGAAAACGAAGGATAACCCGTAGTCTGGACACCACGTCCACACCGCCGATTACTACTATAGCAAACTACGTATAGTACTCCTATATAGCTCTACTATAGTACTTTGTATAAATACGAAGTAATGAACCCGTGAGGGAGAAGATAGAACTAGCTCAAATAAACTCTACCATATCCAAGGATCATAGATGCAACTTTGATCTCACTATACTCTAATAGACAAGCAACCACATAAATTGATCAAATGCAAACTTATAAACCTGATCTATTGGATCAGAAGGGTTATGTTTGAAGAACACAAGCCTCTAAATGATGAATAGGCTAAGAACATAAGAACACAACCACCTATGCATGAATGTCACTTTAGTTTAATTGGAGAATACATAAATGCTTACTTTACTCTAAATGAAGAACAACAACATCCCCATAGGTTCGTTCTTGAGGAGAGGTGCCAATGATTATGGCATAGCCCCAAGAATCCCCCCTCACTGTCCTCCTAGATCTCTAAAAGCACTAGCAAGCCAGCACTAATCCTATGCAAAGGAGCTCTCCTCTTCTAAAGAAAGAAGCCAAAGGATTAATTAAAAAAAGAGAAGAAGAAGAGCGTGTCTCAAAAGTGAGAAGGTCCTCTTCTATTTATAGGGGGAGTGGCACGAAGGATCAACAGAAGCACCCCGCGAATGCACTAAAGGACCAATTACCGAGCTCCACATGGAAGGCCAGGATGAACAGACACAAAGTCGGTTCGGCCACACCCCTTGTGGGCCCGTTTGTCTCCATCTTTTGCACAGTGACTGGTATGTGGTCCCTTCGGTGTGCGTAGGATTTTGAGCTAGTTTGCTCCACGAGTAAGCCCTTGGATCTTTGTGACAGCCATGTGGCGTGCTTTGATTCACCAGGGCTTGTCTCCCTTGAATCGATGACATGGCATGGCCATGTAGGATCTGGTGTGGCAGCACCTCATCAACTGAGGTGGTGAAATACAAATCAATTGTGTGTGTGTTTCCTCCATTTCCTGTGCTAAATGTCTGCATTCGAATATACATCATCACTTGTGGAATTTGTCGGTATAAGCCCATATTCTAGCGTTGATCTATGCTTCTCAGGTCAATATGGAGTAGTTGACGACCCTAAAAGGAGGTACATAACAACCATCAACAGTCACGCCATATGATGTGGTGCGACTAATGTACATAGTGGCATTAGAAAAGTCACATCTGACATGGCGGACAGAGTCACGCATATGGTGTGACTCCCGCTTTCATTTAGTCGTGTTTCGTTCTTCATTTTAATTAGCAAATGAAATCCTAAATTTGTGAAACTCGAAGGTGTATGATATATATAGTGCATACGTTCAATTTTAACTATTTTCCCTTGAAACAATGGTGTATAAAATGGGAAATATAATTTCGAAATAGCCTAAGTATTATTGAATTTAACACATCAAATTTGCTATGTCTAAAAATAGAGCTAACTAGTCAAATTTGGACATATTTTTTTTGAGAAATTTTACACTGAGATCTTATACATTTTCAATTACAATTGAATTTAGATGTTCATAGAGAATTTTGTATAGGTTGATGATAAAAAAAAATAAAGAATTTATAGTTTAAGAGGCTTAAATTTGAAAAGTTGTGTTGTTTTCCAAGTCTGTGAGCTAAGTAGAAAACATCATAACATTCCAACTTTAAGCCTCATTTAAACAATAACTTCTTTGCTTTTTTATCATCAATGTATAAAAAATTCTCTATGAACATCCAAATTGAATTGTAGACCAAAAATGTCTAAGGTACCAGTGTAAAATTTCTCAAAAAATAGGTCCAAAGTTGACTAGTTGGCTCTATTTTCAAACTTAGGAAATTGGATGTGTTGATTCAATAATACTTAGGCTATTTCGAAATTAGATTTCTAATTTTATGCACCATGATTTGGAGTGTGAATAGTTCAAATAGAACATATGCACTCTATAGATCATACATCTCGAGTTTCACAAGTTCAGGAATTCATTTGTTAATTAAAATGAAGAACGAAACATGACTTACTGAAAGCAGGACTCGCCCCTAAGGTTGTACCGTGATCCAGTCATGCCACGCAACCTGGTGCGTCTGCCACGTCAAATGCAACTTTTCTAATGGCACCATGTGCATTAGTCGCGACACATCATATGGTGTGACAAGTATTAGTTGCACCACGAATCTTGGTGCGACCAAAAGGGCTAGTTCTTACAATTTTAGTTTGGAATAAATTATTATTAAAATTTTAGATTATAAAGGTTAACTTTAAGAAAATTTGTTGTGGGATATTGTGTTGCATCTGCAATATGTATGTGATCATTCTCTCTGCAATTTTGTACGGTTGCATGATTCTCTCTGTTCGGAATTGGAAAAAAAGGAGAAACTAGTGGGAAGGGTTGGTGTTCCTGTTGTAGGCTTTGCGGTTGCGCAAAAAGAATGTCATATATCCATACAAGGAAGGACGGTGCGCTTCGCTGCACATGTAGAGCATGTGTGTCAGTGATATATGTATGACATGTGTATAGTACAATACATAACACGAATATAAGCATAGTAAAAAATAGATTATTAAAATAAAGCATAACATTCCAATGTTATTTGCAGGTGTATGGATGTGGATGAACTTTACAATTTTGAATCAAAAGAAGCAACCTGATGTGGTGCAACCTTAACCTCAATAGTAAACCAAAGTGTACACTACGATAATAATATTAAATTTAACATGTCTACATTTGCCTGAAGTATATGAAATCTTTTTAAGAAATTCACAAAGACATCATAATTTCAAAATAATGTATGCCTCATCATGCCGCATAAGGATGACCCATAGGTCTATTACCTGGACCTTCATTCATCAGTGTGTATGATAAATGTGACATGAAGGTATGTGTCGTGAGCTGCAACAAAAGTCATAAACAACAAATAGCAAAATAGTAGATGGCATGAAGAGTAAATAAAATTGCGAATAGAATGATAGCATGAGTGATGATGCAACACAGAAACGTCAATAGTAGCGGCACAAGTGTGAAAGAGCACTAGGAACAGTCTAGCGTAAACAATAATGCAAATGTATGAACAGTACAACACATGTGAACAGTCACAGTGCATTGCACCTAGCTCAAATGGTAAGATTTCTTGTGGCAGAACCTGCTGATCTTTCGGCACTAGTGCTCACATTTTCTTGAATTTATTCTGGAATTTAACATGTACTTTTTTTAGTGGTAGGTGACATGTCCTCGGACCTCCTTCTTGATTTGGAAAACCTTGTTGTACTTCTTCTTCTCTAATCCATGCATCACTCATGGACATATGCATGGGTGTCATGTCCTTACCATCCTCCCCTTTTTGACGAAAAGCCATCCTCGGCGTCGATTGTGTTCGAAACCGCGCATCACAAGCAAGAATAGGGTTGCAAAAACAAAACAAACCAAAATAATTGTGAGAAGGGATGGAACCTTGTTTCCAACTTGCTGTTGTGTCATCTTACATGAAATTTCAGCAAGTATGTAAACTTCTTGATCAAAAAGCACACAATGTATGTCAACACCAACCTGTAAAAGATTAGTACTAACAAGACACATATGCTTCCTATATTTTGATTCAACTTGTTTATTCAAAACAGAACTAGAGGAACACGGTTTTACATTAGTATATTGTTATCATAGTTCTCTAATTGATGATAATTTTGTACAAGAAAAGAAGAATTTAGATTTATACAAATGTAAACCCGGTGTATCATATATTGTCCTTTGTTGATATATTTGGCAAAAACATGATATGAATGTCTAGACAACCATGGCAATATAGCATATGCAAAAAGTCTATCTTAAAAATAATCTAGGTTACACAAATCATCAAATTCAATGTAACCCAATGTATGTAAAGAAGACAACAAGTGTCGTTCATCATTTTAACTAGCAATATGCATAACATGTTTATTTTCAGCACTAGCATGTAAAACTGAAGCATGGGCGTACAACTCATCTTGGTCACAAGAAACATCAAGCAAATCATCATGCGACAAAGATAAATCAAGAGATGTTCTACTATTAATTTCTCAACTATAGTGTGACTTGTGGAAAATTCAGCACATTAACACAATTCTCACCTTCTGTGAGTGTAGCATCATGGGCATTACTTGCATTCTCAGACGGAGTAGCAAGTGCATTGTCAAATGAGCTCCTCGTTCTCTTCCTTGTTGTCCTCTTGCTTTTGGCCAGCATCCTGCAAAAGGTTAGCAAGAGAGAAAATAATAAACTGATCCTCTAAAGTATTCACCCCATCATATGCATTTGAAGTAGGAGGTGGATTAGTAAAGGTTGCTCACATAAGAATTTTCATATCATTCAAAGTTTGAGGTTTATCAGAATTATTTAAAGACTCCCACCAAGTTAAAGTTGAGTGTCCCAAAACACTAGTTGTATTACCTTCCTCCTTGTACACATGCAGCAAGTTGCAAATATATTATCTGTAGCGAGCTCGCACTCAATGTACTCATCAGCACCTATACCATCATATGTGGGTGGATACGAACATCTTATCATTGTTAGAAGATAGCAAAAGGCAACACAAAAGTATTATCCCTATCAACTAGCAATGCTTGGGTGGTGGTGGAAGTGGAAAGTAATATCTCAAGTGGCTTACCACTGTCTTGCAAGTGTTCTTACCAAAGCTAACGGGTAGTACAATCTTGTTGTCGAGCTTGGGTGTAATAGTTGCAAGGAAGAACATGTGCTGACAAAAGTATATATGTGGAGTTATGGGTAGGCTCAATATGGTAGAAAGGAATATCCGTAATACAAATTCAGACTTGCAAGATTGAAAAGTAGTCCCAAGCTAGTCTATGTCGCCGGCCTAGACTCGTCATGGACCTAGTTCGAGCAAGAAACAATACAACTTTGCACAAGAACTCAATAGATGCATGCATTTCTGATTTTCTTTTATTTTCTATTTTATTTTTTGGTACGACTTTTTCTTCACTTATTGTTTTTAGCACCTCTTTTCCTTTTGCCTTATAGTGTCGCTCTGGTCTTGCAGTGTCATAAATGATGCATCCAACCCAAGCAAGAGGTTGGCTGAGGCCCAAAAAATTAAGGTTGCCCGGCCCCAACAGTTCTTAGGCACACCCACTCGGGGGAAGACCCAGTCTTCCTAAAAGACTAGTATGATAGTGGAAAGGTGGCTATCCCTTTTAAGGTGGCTTCCTCCTCCCAAGCTTAGCAAGGTGGGATTATCAAAGGCTCAAACGGTCGTCGGCCGACTAGAACTGGACCACTTGGCCCTTTTTTGTTGTGTCTTTGCCAACGGGTAATAGTGGAGGACGATGCCCTCATCACCTTGATTCATACCAATTAACAAATTATGACTACTGACAGTCTTTTTTTCTACTGTATGTGACTAACTCTATAGGGATTTTGGTGATTTAGAGTTAAAGGGACTTGATACAAGTCTATGATATTTATCAATGAGGTTGCTCAAATGGTTTTCAATGTAATTCCTACAAGTGCACCATTTATTTGAGCAATTAAACAACAACATTGGTTCAGAGTTTATCGAAACACTCTCTCAAATCTCGTAGTAACACGTGAGGAATCACATAGTTAAATATATTTCTCTGAACATGTAAGCTACCTACATCACCTTCCACCAACTAAGGATAATTAATATATTTCTCTCTTCATGCAATGCGAGCTATCTATGTAATCTCACATGAATACAAATCTGACCACACTTATTACATCTCAATTTATCCACGCTATATATTCATTTTATAATTACTCCATGCGAATAAACGTGAGTTGTAGAAAATTTGTTATCACTTTGTTTCTCTTGATACAGTTTACATTCGAGAAATAATATGTCTGAAATATAACACGTAAACTTTTAATTTTATTGTACTTATATATTGTCTTGGATAGTTGAAGAACCTTTAGTTGATATCAGCATAGATAGTATCTTTCATATCCTGCTTCACTTTCATCAGCTTCATACACATTATACATTACATACCTATCTTAAATTAATAAAAAGAGGAACTCAAAAATCTATTATTTTTATCAAAGAGGTCGCTCACATGGCTTTTCGACATAATCTCTACATAGGGACCATTTATGAGTAATTAAACAATCAATCGTAATGGTTTATAGTTTATCAATAATGTCTCTTGAATTCCACAACAACGGACGGGGAATCATATGAGCGGGGAATTCATCGTATTTCAAGATTTATTACAAATGTATGGACAAGTCATGCTTAGAATGCCTATGTTGAAACAAAATCAATGACACTTACCTTTTTGTTAATAAGACGTCAAATATTGTGACCAAGATCAGCAGCGACAAATATTTTGATAGAGAGTAGTAGATAGCTCTGTGCTATTACTATGTGTGCTTTATTAAAAAATATTTTTGCTTCAACCAAATATTATACCAAATACTACCATTCATTTATGCCTAAGCTTAGAGGGTAGACTAATCGGAGCCAAGAATGTCCGACAGTACCTATTTTCATCTGTTAGCAAATTTCTAGTCACTGAAAGCATATTTTTTTACATTTTTTTAAAAAACATAGCTTTGACAAGCACAAATGCACCTAGATATATATTATGTCTAGGTATATAGTAAGAAGTTAGTAAAAAGGGAGTGTATCAGGTAGAAACCAACCCACCTGTGCAAACTATGCATACTCCGATAGGGACGCACGATCTAGATCGGATGGCCTGCGTAATAGGTGGGAGCAATTTGTAGAAAACCACCAGCCAGCCCTCATAGTCGAGGCACTTTTGCAATAACCATGCCCCCTAATCTCCAGCACGCACGCCCGTCCACGCCACCCGACGTGCGACCGCGACCTGGATCCAGTGGTGTGGAAGGCGTGCTCGCACGGCATGTGCACACGAACCTCGTCGCCACTAGCGAACTTGGAGAGGCAGATGGCACACTCCGGCCGCTCCCCCTCCTTGGTCGCCTCGAACGCGGTCGGCAGCTTCTGCAGCACCTCCTCCTCAATTCCCATGTGCTTCGCCGCCGCGTGCGGCATTGCCGCCCCGCCACCGACCTCGTTGTTAACGAAATAGGCAGACGGGTTGCACACCTGCGAGCACCGTGCGATGAAGGCGAGCCCGACGACGCAGCGCAAGAAGCTGAGCATGACGACGAGGATGAGGAACGTGTCTGTGTGGAAGCCCACCGCCGCCGCCACATGCTCGGTGGGTGGAGTGGTGGTGGGGACTATTTAGGCACGCTTCCCCCAACGGCTTCTACACCAATCGCTGCTGATCGTGTGAAGGACCAATTAGGCGACCAGAGAGGGGGGGGAGTGAATGGGAGCCGATAAAAATTCTTCTCCTAAGCTATACCGCAAATACACAACCAAGGATTCCCACATGAGTTTGCCAAGGTCATGTAGTCACTACGGATGTACCTGTTGGGGGAGTGGCCCAGCCCATGTAAGGGTTAGTGGGCCTTTGTGTGAGCTCGAGGGGTTTCTTGTAAATACTGCGTCCACCAAGGGCTCGGAAGAAAATAACCACTAGGGGCTTGGGGGAAAATCGCCATCTACTCCCATCCCTATATATAGGAGGGTCATTGCAATTGATGGAACAAGCATTGAATGGAGGACAGCTCTGAGGTACTGAGTTACTGTTTCGTTCTTCATTTTCTGCATTCTAGTAGTAGAGGTAGAAGTAAAGATAGTAGTAGTAATGGAAGAAGAAGGTGTAGTCCTCTGAAGGGGCTCTTTGGTTCTTTGCCCCTTCGGAGAAGAGTACTGTTGGGGGAGTGGCCCAGCCCATGTAAGGGTTAGTGGGCCTTTGTGTCAGCTCGATTGGTTTCATGTATATACTGTGTCCACCAGGGGCTCGGAAGAAAATAACCACTAGGGGCTTGGGGGAAATCGCCATCTACTCCCATCCCTATATATAGGAGGGTCATTGTAATTGATGGGACAAGCATTGAATGGAGGAGAACTCCGAGGTACTGAGTTACTGTTTCATTCTTCATTTTCTGCATTGTAGTAGTAGAGGTAGAAGTAAAGATAGTAGTAGTAATGGAAGAAGAAGGTGTAGTCCTCCAAAGGGGCTCTTTGGTTCTTTGCCCCTTCGGAGGAGAAGAGTACTGTTGTGTCAATGACCCCTTCGGTCTCGATTTACACCAACAGTTTGGCGCCCACCGTGGGGCTCGACCCCATGACCACTAGGTTAAGAGCCTTGTGCTCTACCGACTGAGCTAGACAGGCAACCGTGCCACCTCGTGGAAGGATTCATGACCACATGGTGAGGAAGAGCCAACCGTGGACGAAGGGCACCAGTGCACAACCTATGGAATAAGCTAAGTTTTCTCTTACTCATTTATTTTATCTCAAAAGAAAGGTTTAATCTGCAGGAGAAGTCGATACAAACATGGAGGCCGGTTACAATTTTACGAGAGCCGAAAGTAACTTATCCATTAATTACATGACACGCAAGTGTCTGACATTATTATCTTCTTTTCTTGTATATTCCAAGGGATTTCATTAGGAGACCACATATCTGTGTATTTCTCTATCGGGCCGAAGACCCCTTCGGTGAGCTCAACCAGATTTGGTCCTGATTGCACAGGATGACACCCAAGTCCCCCTTCGTCATGGTGGCCGGCATATGGGCTCCTTCATCGACCCTCTCTCCCTCTGCAGTCACAAGCATCATGGGCTGGCGGAACGAAACGCACCAGACGGACTGCCCCTTCGTGACCGAAGGCACCCTCGGGGTAGTACAGAGTGAAGTTGCAGTACCCCCATTCCGTACGCGAGTAAAATGCACATACACTTTTAAAAAGGAACGAACACTTGCTTCGATCGATCTCGTGTGCTAGCATTGTTAAAGTGCAGGGTCATGCTGTTGCAGATCACTTTGGAGGAAAACAGGATTCAGGGGCCGAAGGCCACTCCGAATTTGCTTCGATCGGTCTTCCACTTAAGCCAGAACGCACATGACAACAGGGTGTCAGACGACATCAGGCTAGACTCCTCTAGGAGGAGTAGGAGCTGCAAGCAGAACTCGTACGAAGAGGAAGGGCATCATGGTGACATGCTAGTCCGTTTCGGAGTCTCAGTCCGGCTGGCCACCTGTACCGTCCAAGGCAGCTCGTTGATGAATTTCTCCCTTCGGAATTATCTTTGTTGATTGTTCACCTTCGGAATCATCTCGGTGGGATTTCACGAGATTGATTTTTTCACCTTCGGAATCTTTTCGGTGAATTTTTCACTTTCGGATACATCTCGGTGAGATTTCACGAGATGAAATGTTTGCCCTTCGGAGTCATTTCAAGGGATTAATTTTTTAACCTTCGGAATCATCTCGGTGGGATTTCACGAGATTGATTTTTTCACCTTCGGAATCTTTTCGGTGAATTTATCACCTTCGGAATCATCTTAGTGAGATTTCATGAGATGAAGCTTTTTACCCTTTGGAACAATCACGAATTAATTATTATTATTATTATTTTGGGGGGAATTCAATCACCTTCGGAGCCATCTCAGCAGCTCTCACACCGGATAGACAAGGACCAGGCTGGATTTCCTGAGATCCATTTTCACCTTCGGAGTTCGCATCAGTGCAAGTATTGCTCTTCGGAACGATATTACAAACTCTTCGGAATCATCTTGTGGGCGCGCCCAGATTGAAACTGCACCACAAGCTAACCGCTCATTTGACGGCCTAGTCTGGCCCACGTTCGCGAAGTTCAGATTTTTTTTCGGGCAACGGCCGAACCGACTGGCAGCAGCAAATTAACGACGCTGTCTACTTGCAGCTTCCGGGTAAATTACGAAGCCCTCTTCAGCTGCGAAGCAGTAAACTCCAGTCCGAAGGTGAGTAAACCCGCTAATGACCTAAGCTCCAGGAAGTCACTTGTAACTACACATGCGCCCTTCGTCATTTTACCACTGTCATGGCGATTGCTTGAATATTTAAGACACATGTACATAGCCTAAGTAAAACTTTTACTTCCTCAATAATTCGTGTTATGGGTTGATTTTTCATCCGAAGTACCCTTCGTCTGAATGGTGGCAAGGTGCCTTTAATGCTTAGAGCTTCGGAGACATAACTCCTTTTGGGATGCCCCGTCGATACTGCTTTTAGCTCCCATGCGCCTTTATATGTATTTAAGGCTCTGGTTTATATATCACGACCTCTTCGATGCAATTTAGCTTCGGCCAGATGGCCTTCGGTCATGTGGTCAGCTTTGTTGGTACCTTCTCCTTTTACTAATTTTGTAGGCAAGCCTCTCAGGTAACTGTGCCAGTAGCATGTTTCTTCCTGGTTCTAAGTAAAGTTTTTTAAGTAAAGTTTTTTATTGTTATTCGTTAATCTCTCGTTAAAGCACAGTGTGCTGCATAACATCTGAAGGGGCCGCCTTCAACCTCTTCATGAGCTCTTCGGTAATATATATTATGAGAATTTTTATTTTCTAACATTTTTCAAGTAGAACTTGCAGCAAAGTTTTGTCTCTATGGTATTTTCCAATTAACAGTATTGTCTGCAGACTACTTGCTCACCCTTCATCTAGCAACCGAAGGGGTTTTATGCTGTTATATAGCTTCATCACCGTCGTGAGGCAGTGCTTGGTGTCGTCTATGTTTTAATTTAGGTTTCTGATAAACCTTTTTTTGTGTAGTGACGAAGCACCCTTCGTCGCTGGTTTTAGCAGACCAATCCCTGGCTTTAAGGCAGCGAGTACTTAGCGTTAGTCAAATGTTGATGCTTCTCGCAGGGTGTTTTCCCGAAAGTTAAGTGTATATTTCGTTCACATGTTCCGAAGAAACATCCCCCTATTGACGTAAAATCAGCACCTCACGCCAAACACACAGCAAGCCGAAAGAAGCTGGCTTAACACGCGCGATGAATCCTGAAAGCGTGCTATTTAATTTTTCTGAAACTGACAAAGGAATAAAAAGAATTAGATAAAACATGGAACTTGCCGGGTGGTACCAGACAGTTCCGTATTTACGACTAGAAAGCCAATTAAAATGATATATAGCTACAACAAGCTATCTATCAATATTTCAAGTATCATTCGGGAGTTGTTCAACATGAAAACATGAGATAGCCGAATGGATAACGTAAAGCATGACGATGGATCAGTCTTTGAATAATTTGCGTTGCTTGCACATGATCATGACCGATCCTTGGGGATAAATAACAATTTAAATAGACAAGGTAAAAGCATGATTATAAGTATGGAATAAACAAGCATGCATAGGCCAAAAGCACTAGTCTACCGCATGTCTAGGTACTTTCAAACCCGTCAAGCATGAAACCAAACAAGTTAATCCACCGCATGATACAACTTGTTTGAAATCACACCACCAACCACAAAGAGATTAATCCACCGCATGATACAATCTAAATATGGAAGGCTAAAAGCACACATTATTTAAAACAACACTTATGAGCACGTTTTACTCATGGTAGCACAACCGAATACAACTGTACAGCCGAATCGGGTTCCGTGGAGAAGGAGCAAACATTGCCAAAGACGATAAATCTATCAGATTGGATCGAAATCTAATCCACCGGATGATTAGCTCTAAAACTACCCAAAAACCTGCATCTACCACATGATACTCAGTTCTTTCAAGATTCAAACAAGATTAGCAAGCTTGAACCCGCACCACGTGACAACTTAGATCGATTCGGGTTCGGCTATTAAGGAACACATGATCCACACGTCGTATTGAGCTAAAGATATGAACATGTACCATAAGGATCATCAAACAAGATAAAGCCGATTCAAACCAATCTAAATTGGGCAAAAGAGTGTTATATGAATTTAAACATAAAGTAAAAACTCAAAGCAACACATGATAACTTAATGAATCTATTAGATCTTGCCAAATCTAATAGAGCCGATAACTAGCTCGAAGCTAGATCTTAGCCCACCACATGGCTCATGATCTAACAAGAAGCCCTCTTGAACCAAGCTTAAATCCACCGCATGATACTAAGCAAGGTAACAAGACTTCTTGCATCACGGTCTAAATCCACCGCATGATACTAGACATGATACAAGGTTGTCGGTACTTACGGAGGTCGACGGATCGATGGCTCCTCTCGAAGAACTCGACGACTCATCTAAAGGACTCGATTTTGGCACGGGGCCGGTTTGGTTATGAAGATGTTTGATCCCTATTACAGACATCAAGGGTTTATATTTATACCCTTGTCTTAACACGACTCCTAGTCGACTACGAGTACAACATTTAATGCCTAAATTAAAGCTCCGACGCCAATGCCCATCTCGTATATGCCATCAACTCGTTCCTTCCTTATATCGGGCCACGTCATCACGCATTCCCGAAAACTTCCCTTTAAAAGCGCAAATAGTCTTTTTGTCGAACGACAGCGCATTGCCGACCGCAAGCGTCTTTTACCGAATCCCCTGAGAAGATGCTTCCTAGCCGAATGGTATTACATCACCAAGCTCGGCCCACAAGTTAGCCTCTTTCCTGTACCAATTTTTGGTGTTAACATATGCCCCTTCAATTACGGGATAAAAATGATTTTATTCTGGAATTGACCACAAATGCCCAACGTCTTCGAGCTAAATCCGTTCAACACCCATTCCTGCTCTTGGCAATCTGTTGGAGTCTCCACTCAGATCCAAACCCTAGGTCATCAATCTCCAAGCTCAAATCTTCAATGGCGGACCAAAATCAAGCTATTCAGGTAAATCTCATCCCCTCTAAGTCCTTTCGATATTGTTTTCTTCGATCCCCACCTTAGATTTCTTCCTTTGTCTTCTCCTGATAGGCTCAATCCACTTAGCTCTTGATTTCCATCGAGGATAAATCACCATCTTACTTCCTCGGTCCTGTGGGAATCCCTGACCCCCTTGAGTTTATTGAAGCCGAATCCAACAGAATACCCTTCAAATCGGCTTTGATGAGACCTCATGCGTGGCAAGATGCCTTTAAAAATTGGCCCCTGCCCCCAATCGCAGGCTGGAGGAATTGGTATAAGAGGATACTTGAAAATAAAAGTGTAAAGACTGGCAATTGGGACAACCTCCGTATTGCCCAGTGTTTGGAGTTATCTCTAGCCAAAACCCCCAAGAATGAGAGCCTTCTAATTGCAGCTTGTCACTTCTGGTCAAACGGCATCAACGCTTTCCTCTTTGGTCATGGACCAATGTCTCCCACTCTGGCCGATGTTTACATGATGATCGACCTTGATGTCACAGGATCCATGTACCCTTATAAGTACAAAAGCTCTGTCAGGCAAAGAGGAGTGAAAGCAGGATCTGGATATAAACAATATATCCGAAACCATATGCGCGATGGCCCTGTCTGAGGTTGAATACAGAGCTTTTCTGAACATGTGGCTTTGCAGATTTATCTTTTGCGGCAAAGCCAATGAGCCAACCCTAAACCATATTGCAATGGCTGAAGACTTGGCTACTAAACATCGCATTCCCCTTGGGAAGTACCTCTTGAGAAGTGTTTATCATATGCTCCATCAAACCACCCACCTGATGTACACCAGCCAAAAGATCTCTTGCGTCAATGGCCCCTGGTGGTTTGTACAGATGTGGCTGCAACTGTATATGCATCAAATTGTTAGTGTCAATCTCAACAATCGGCACTTTCCTTCATCTGACTATAAGGAAGGAGAAAACCAAGTCACAAAAGGATGCCAATCCTATGGTGAAGCTGCCTCGACCATAATTATTGACCAAAACATCAGTCAACTCTTCGAGCTCTTCTTTAGAGGCTTCACCAATCCACTCTGGTTCCCTTATTTGCACAATGATAATCTCACCCTTCCTTATGAATTCTCCTTTGAAATGGATGTAATGATGCAAGATCCATAGAAATTTTCAATATCTTCATTCATCCATGCATCCTGCCAGCAGAATTTTGTGGAGGAAGGCAAAATCATAGTACCTATGAGTACTACCAGCCAAACATGATGGCTCGGCAACTACGATGTAGCCAAGTGCCCCCAAGGTTGTTTCTTCATGAATTCCTCAAGCCTAGAGAGGAAATAAAAGAAAGCCTGCAAGCCAGAAGGGTTTTTGAATATCAATGCAGCCCAACTATTTATCCTTGGTCTCCTATACCAACAACAATAGCTCATCCTCTTTTTATCACTTGGTCGCAAGAGCTCCATGACCATTTCTTCAGTGAGCCAGTGCACTCCCTTTGTCTTGAGCTGATGCGTGACTTCGAACCAGCTTCAGAGGTAATACACCTATCCTTTTTCTTTTGCCAAGCATACCACTCTTTACTGATCATGATTTTTGCCACTCCTTGCAGAATACAGTGCCTGCCCCTCAAGCCAGGACAATTGCTTATAATGCAGCAGGCCCAATTTCTGCTCTGGGATTTAAATCCACAACTCTGGCCCAGCTGATGGCCAGATATGCAATAATGGATCCAACCCTTATCAGTTCAACCTCTGACAAGAGAAAAGCTCCATCTTTGGTTGCACCTCCAGCTACTAAGAGGAAAGGAAACCACCAAAAAGGTTCCCATTGAGGTAACATTCCTTTCTTCTCGAACACAAGGCCATTCTTCATCTGACAAATTTCACCTTGTGTCATTTCAGACTAGAACTCAACAACCATCAACAGCTTCAGAACCTGCCAATGCCCCATTTGTTGGTATGGCCCTAATTACCTTACTCTTCATTTATCACCTGCAAAAGAAACATTGGTGAACCAACCTCTAGAGATCTCTTCCCCTGATCATGCTTCAAATCCAAATTCTACAAGGATTCAAACATCTTCTCCTTAGGCAGAAACACCAGCTTCACCAAGGATTCAATCATCCCCCTCTCAAGCAGAAGCTCCAATTCCACCAGGGATGAATCCATCTTCACCCCAGCCATAAGCTTCAAATCTACCAGGGACTGCACCAACTTCTCCTCAGTTGGAAGCTTCAGCTCTACCAGGAACTCCTCAAGCTCCTCCTCAGTCGACTACTCAAGAAATCCCTCTTGAACCTGAACAAGACTCTCCTCCAATTCAGGAATCCAGAAATGAGGTAAGTGTAAACACCTAAACTTTCACTTCTATTCAATAAATCATCCTTTGTTCAGCAAACCTTCATTTTCAGGACTAGGCTACATCACCACCAAGCTCTCTATTTATCGTGAGTGACCCAGCTGCCGAAAAAGATGAAGCATCTTTAAATCAAGCTCTGTCAGAGGAAAATCAGGCAAGGCTTAGAGAAATCTTTTCCTGGTTGCAAAGAGATGCCCAAGATCAAGTCACAGATGTTGATCGCTTAGATGAAATACTTGAATCTATCGATCAAGAACTCCCTGACGACATCAAGGCTTCCTTAGAGCCCATTTCCCATCTGGACAATCATTATGCAACAGTGAGGCGAGCTTTGAGAAATCAATCCTCCAGACCAGTCCTTGAGCAGAAGAGAACCAAAGTTAAACAATTTGTGAAAGAATCACAGGCTCAAATCCAGAGTAACAAGGAACTGTTGACCAAACTACAGCCCGCTCTTGAGTTGAAAATCGCCAGAAAAGCTGCACTGGAAGCCGAATTGAAGACCTTGACAGCTGAAATTGAAGCTGACAAGAAGAAGATAGCCGAGCTTCCTGGATTAACAGAGAAAATCCAAAAGGAAACATCAGCTGCCATGATTGAATCAAACCAGCTCAAGGCAAAACTTTCCACTCTGTCCAATGCTCAAGAAGCTTATCAGAAACTGCTGGAGAATGTCAATCAAATGACATCAGGCGCTTCTAGTGTAATCGCAAAGTATTTGAACATTTGATTTTGCCAAGTAATTTGTAGCCGAACAATTGATCGTCTTTGTAACTTTGCCTTTAATAAACTTTGTTTTCCTTTTTCTGTATCATCTTGTTCATAATTTTAGATGACCGATTTGACAACTTTTTAGTCAAACAGTACCATACCCGAATAGCACTCCGACCGCAACTTAGCCGAGCCAGTCAACCGAATATGACTCAGCTTGAATTCCAAACGACCCGACGGCGACTCGGTTAAGGAAGCCTCTCCACCTTCCAAATTTCTCGGGATATGCACCACGATCCAGGGGCACGATCTTTTTTCCACCCCTATAAATAAAACCGTAGGTGCCCCCAGCCTTTCACCAAGCCTTTTGCCTTCAAACCTTTGCTAATCTAAGCTTTCCTTTTCCACCACTAGCACACCCCAAAAACCTGATGGCGGGTAGCGGTAGCAAGCGCTGTGCCAGCGACGAAGCGGAAGGAAGCCGCACCGGCTCCCGTCGGAGGTGGTGATCGTCAACTCCCTTTGTGGTTTTTTCCAGATTTTCTTTTCGCTTCTGATGATCCTTTATTGTTCCAGGCTCATCCATTGGAATCCGGCCCCCGCGCCGACCACAAATCCAGCCCTGCCGGACGACTCCTCGGAGTCGTACAACTACTCCCTAGTGCCCTACGGTGAGTGCGACGCTCTCCACTTCAAGGCGGAGCGTGACGAATCTCGACGCGAGCTGGGAGAAGTTTCCAAGAAAGCCTGCATCACCGAGCTCGAATGGGAGGATCAGCGCAAACAGTTGCTGGCAACCATCGACGGTATATCCATTTGATTGATCTCCAATCCAATACAACTTTTGATACTAACCGCCACTACCTTGCAATTTGCATCCCACGACGCCGAGCTTGACCAGCTGAAAATGCTGGTGAAGCAATTGGCTGACAAGGTGAACGCCGCCGGGGACACGCCGACAGATCGGCTCGCCGCGGTGGAAAACCGCGTGGATGAAGTGGCCCTCCACGGTGTCCGCCTAGGCACTACCTTGGACCTGGCCGCCATGGCGACGCACACCGGCGTCGACTACTCCGTCTAGCTGCGCGGCTTCCAGGGCGGCACACCAGAGGACGTCGACGAGATCGAGGTCATCTTGGAGCGCCTCAATGGCCATGGCGACACCATTGCCGATACCATCCATCCCCAGTCTGTGCTAAACAGGCTCTTTGATTAGTTTGTACTAGGGATGCTTGGCTCTTCGGCAATAAATAAAGAATTTAAATCTTTGTGCTGAATTGCGATGATTCCCTTCTGCTTGTAGATGCAAACTTCACTGTTTTCAAACGAATTCGGGAACTTTACCTTAGCCGAATACGCAAAACAACTGCCTCTTGGCACAAAATTCGTAGGAAATCCTTAATTCGGGAACCATAAACACTGTTCAATGAAAACCCTTCGCATTTGGGAGAAAACCCTACTGTTTGGTATTCCAATAACGTACGCCAACCAGTCATCACTCCCAATGCGCTCTCTCAGTCAATAAAATAGCCCCCCAGGATGTCCTGCAAATCCACTCCCATACTCCTCCATCACTTCACATCTTCTCCCCTTGCTCTAGAGGAGAAAACCCCGAGGCCATGGCGGACAAGGGAAAGCAACCCATCAAGGAGAGCAGCATTCCACCAAAGAAACATACCATTCGAGAGTGAGTTTCCTGTTAATCTGTTTTTTGCTCCCGTTCGCAATCTCATGGTTTACCCCTCACTATTTTTTCCAGTCTTGATCTGCTTCCTGAAGAAATTTTTTGGAACTGAAGAGGTTCCTGAGTACATCCTCTCTGATTCCTCCACTGAAGAAGAGGAGGCCACGTCGGAACAGAGGATCAACCACCAGTCGCGCCGCCGTATTCGGCATCTAGAGCACAACCTCCGGGACATCACCGCCTGCTGCAACGCCGAACGCGAACTCCGCATGAGTTTGGAGGTGTTGGTAGGGGGTAAGATTTCTATCTTTATTTGACTCCACGCTCAAGCTCAAATCTTCATATTCCAACAACTGTTCCCTTCTCCTAGATGTCTCTGACAGGTACAGTAACCTGAAGGCTTCTTGGGACAGCCTAATGGAAGCTGCAAGTCATGGCAACCCCGGAAGCTTCCAGGTCGCTGTTATAGTAGTGCTGGAACAGTTGAAGAGGGAGGAGCTGAAGAGGAAAAACAAGGAATCAGAGGAATGAAGCATACTTTCGCTTCTTTCTCCAGGCCTTCTGCTTCCCACCCCTTTGTAATCTTAAGTAGCTGGATCGTCAAATAAAAGCTTGCAAGAAACATCTGTAATGTGGAATATTTTTGTGCTAAGGGCAATACACTCCAGTATTGGCCATCTCCTTTTTTAGGATTTTTTGTGCTAAAGACGGCTTCTCTCCTGAACGCCGGCTCTTCCTGTGTACCAGATTTTTGTAATCCTGGTGCTTGCAATCAACGATCAATCTCAATACTAGGATAATATTTCTTCAAATATCTTCCATTTATAGCAGCAGTAAATTCCTCTCCTAGTAAAGTTTTCAATATGTAAGCATTGCCAGGCACACATCTGACTACCCGAAACGGACCTTCCCAATTCGGGGACCATTTGCCGAACGTACTATATTTAGTTCCAATCGGTAGTAACGCTTTCCAAACCAAATCTCCTTCTGCAAATTGCTTGACCTTTACTTTCTTGTTGTAATATTTAGCAACTCGCATCTTGTTCTTTTCAATGTTTTCCAGGGCTTTAAGACGAATCATATGCAAATCCTCTAACTCATCCGTCATTAAGCCACCGTAACCTTTGGAGCTCAAATCCTTTTGCAAAACCACCCTCCTCGAATCTGATTGTATTTCCCAGGGCAAAATAGCATGATGCCCATAAACCAACTCATAAGGAGATGTTTTTGTAGCTCCATGAGGAGCCATTCGGTAAGCCCACAAAGCCTCATTGAGTACCGAATGCCACCTTTTTGTCTTCTGATCAATTTTCTTTTGTATAAGCTTGATCATGATCTTATTAGAAGCCTCTACTTGACCATTAGCTTGGGCATAATAAGGAGATGAATTAAATAATTTGATTCCCATGCTCTCGGCAAACTCTCTAAACTCTGAAGATACAAATTGTGCTCCTGTATCAGTTGTAATTGTTTGAGGAATCCCAAATGATGTGTTCTTTAACAAATTCAACCATGTTTTCTGATGTTACTTTCTTCAGTGGGATTGCCTCAACCCATTGGTAAAGTAATTTGTCGCCAAAAGCACAAACTTATGCCCCTTGCTAGACGGAGGATTTATCTGGCCAATCAAATCTATACCCCATCCTCTGAATGGCCATGGCTTGATAATTGGGTTCAGAGCTGACGCTGGGACCCTTTGAATATTTCCAAACCTTTGACAATCTTGACAACCCTTGTAATACTCAAAGAAATCCTCTAGCATCGTCGACAAAAAACATCTAGTGTGCCTGATAACCCATTTCATTCGACAAGCCCATTGATTGGCTCCACATAGCCCATCGTGTACTTCGCTCATCATTTTCTTTGCTTCTTCTGGACCCAGGCATTGCAGCAAAACCCCATCCAATGATTTGTAAAATAAACGTCCATCCAGAAGAACAAATTTTATGGATTTATACCTGAGCTTCCTAGAAACCTTTCGGGATGGATTCTCCAGATAATCAACAATCTCTTTTCTCCAATCATCCTCTGCCAGATCACCCCTGAAAGCACACACCTCCATGGCAAATGCTTCTTGATTTTCTCTATAACCTGAAGCACTTTGAGCCAACCTATTTGCCTCTTCATTGTGTTCTCTAGGAATATGCTGTAGAATTACTAACTGAAACCTTTTCAAGATTTCCCTGCACTCTTCGTAGTAACTCCTCAGGATATCACTTCTACATTCATATTGGCCATTCAATTGTTTTATAACCAGCTCTGAATCTCCATAAATTTCAACTGAAATAGCCTTTGCTCCTTTTAAATATTGAAGCCCTCTAAGCAACGCCTCATATTCAGCTGGATTATTTGTAACAGTAGGTTGCATAGGAATAGCGAAGTCAAACATCTCACCTCTGGGTAAAATTAATAAAATTCCTACTCCACCACCCTTGCCACATGAAGATCCATCAAAAATAAAGCCCACGGACTAATTTCAAGCAAATCAATTGATGGATCACGATGTTCAGTAATGAAATCGGCAATGATCTGACCTTTAATGGCTTTTGCCGATTCAAACTTCAGCTCAAATTCAGACAAGGCCAAAATTCATTTGCCAATCCTTCCATTCAAAATTGGCATAGATAACATGTGTTTAATTACACCAAACTTTGAATATACAACGCATTCGGCATTCAACAAATAGTGCCAAAACTTTGTACACGAATAGTAAAGACACAAGCACAGCTTCTCTGCAGTCGAATACCTGGTCTCAGGATCAAGTAATTTTCGGCTAAGGTATGCTACTATCCGCTCCTTTCCTTCAAATTTTTGTATAAGGGCCGATCCAATGGCTTTGGTATCGGCCGCCACGTACAACTTGAATGGCTTGTTCAACTGTGGAGGCACCAATACTGGTGGTTCCTTCATGTACTGCTTGATTTCATCGAAAGCCTTTTGTTGTGCGTCACCCCATACAAATTTCTGATCTTTCTTGATCCTCAGCAACAGAGAGAAGGGCAAAACCTTTTGTGACAAGTTTGAAATGAATCTTCTCACAAAATTGATCTTGCCAAGCAATGATTGCAACTCCCTGAGATTGGTTGGAGGAACAACCTCATCGATAGCCTTCATGCTTTTCTTGCCAACCTCGATTCCTCCTTCGTGCACCAAAAATCCCAAGAATTCCCCAGCTGAGACCCCAAAAGCACATTTGTTTGGATTCATCTTTAGCCCATGCTATCGGGTGCACTCTAGAGTCTTCTTCACATCCTTTAAGTGTGAGTCATGATTCAAAGACTTGATTACGACATCATCAATGTAAATCTCCACAATTTTGCTGATCAACTCATGAAAAATATAATTCATGGCTCGTTGATAAGTTGCACCGGCATTTTTCAACCCAAATGTCATGACAATCCATTCAAACAAGCCTATATGCCTAGGACATCTAAAGGCTGTCTTCGATATATCTTCTATTGCCATAAAAATTTGATTGTACCCTGCATTACCATCCATAAAACTGATAACTTTATGTCCAGCAGTAGCATCAACCAATAAATCAGCAACAGGCATTGGATATCCATCCATAGGAGTGGCTCTGTTTAAATCTCTAAAGTCAATGCAAACCCTCATCTTCCCATTTTTCTTGTAAACAGGGACGATGTTGGATATCCACTCCGCATATCTGCATGGCCGAATGAAATTTGCGTCAAGCAATCTTTCGATTTCCTTCTTCACGTCGGCCAATACTTCATCCTTGTAGATTTTTCGGGGCGGTTACTTGTAAGGTTTAAAAGCAGGCTTAATTGGCAACCGATGCTCAACAATGGAACGATCCAAACCAGGCATCTCCGAATAATCCCAAGCGAAGCAATCTTTATATTCCCTTAACAGCTTGATTAATCCTTCCCTGAAACTCGACTTTAAGTTAGCACTGATAAATGTCGGCCTTAGCTTGTCACCATCTCCAACGTCAATTTCTTCCAATTTGTCAGCCGACATGAATCCACGCCCTAACTTTCCATCAGTTCCATCGACTGGATTATCCATTAAAAATTACTATAAGAGCCGACTGCTTGAATCGGTTGTTGATCACTGCTGACTGGTTCAACAGGACCTTCACGCCCAGTCCTTTCCTGAGAAGCAATCGATGCCTTGATACTCCCAGAAAGCTGGTTCGACATTAGCTACACTCACTGAATCATCTGCTTGGACTACTTCAATGTCATCATCCACCCATTGAACGAGTTGTTGGTGCATGGTAGATGGGATGCAGCAGTTTGCATGGATCCAGTCCCGTTCAAGCAGCAAGCTGTAAGCCCCTTTGCCCTCGATGACAAAGAAGGTTGTGAGCAAAGTCTTGGACCCGATCATCAAGTCCACGTGCACGCAGCCCTTGGTATCTGAAGGATTTCCAGCAAAATCATTCAGAATTATGCTTGTTGGCGTTAAGTCTCTGGGGCTCATGCCAAGCTTCCTGAATGTGGTGTATGGCATCACGTTGACTGCAGCTCCGCCATCAACAAACATCTTGGTCAATGGCTTGCCATTGACGTATCCCTTCAAGTACAGCGGCCTCATGTGTCGATTCCTGGCCGGCTTGTCGAAGGTAGCCTGCTTAGCCAACACCAGCTGCGCCATTAACCCCCCAAGCTGCTCATCCTCATTGATATCTGGAGACGTTTCTTCCTGCACAACTTGGTTAGCGGGAGCCATGAACTCATTCGACAAAAAGTACACCATGCATGCTGGAGCCGAACGATCAGATCCATTAGGCCTGCCCTTTGGATGCCACACCTGCTTTCTCTTGATTCCCTCCTGCTTCAATTCTTGGTTCCTCAAGCGTTGAACCCTTCTCTTTTGGCTTCTCCTCAAGCCAGGCGGGCACCACTGTCCTTCTTGCCAGATGTATTCGCGTTCCTGTTCTTCTGGATCAACCCACTTTTGATCAGCTTGTCTTTTCCTTCGGTGATCATTGTCCTCATTTACTTTTAGGCGCCGACCGTCATTGGGATACATCCTTCCAATTCTCTCATGTACGGATCGGCGATTGACAGTTTCCTGCTTATATTCAGTATACTTATCACTGCACTCAGGGCAATTCTTCAATGTGGGGAGCTTCAAACCCTCGTTCCAGCAATGCTTGAAGAATGCACATCCCCAATTGCACGCTCCTGCTCCCGTGCATGCTCTTCCAGCTCTCTTATGTGCGCTTCTTCTTCAAACCTCCGCTTCTCCTTTTCGTATTTCTGCTTCTGGTAACGTTCTTTTTCCTGCTGACGCTGCCACTTGTTAAGGAGAATGTGTGTGGTTACCCTAGGCTTGGTCCTGGAAGATTCCCCAACTTCGATCTGGCTTTTCAGGATGCGAGGAGCTTCTTTGTGGACTTGCTCCATGGTCACTTGTCGTGTAGGAACAACTGATCCATCCTGTTTTGCTCTAGCTGAAGTCAAGACTTTCACTTTCCCTTTTTCTTCAGCAGTGACCATATTAACAGAAAAGCCAACCATGTTTTGAGGGAAAGGGTGGCCATCCAACTTCATTTTGTTGTCAAATTTCAAGTGACCCTCCTGGATAGACTTTTGGATCCTCATCCTAAAAACCCAGCAATCATTAATGGAGTGAGAGTTTCTATCATGAAAACCACAGTAACGTTTCTCTTTAACTCCATCGGGCCGAAGCATAGAATGCCCCTCAGGTAACTTGATTCGGCCTTCCTTTACCAGGAACTAAAAAAGCTTGTCAGCCTTAGTCACGTCAAAGTCATACGTGCCTATGGCTTGTTTTATCCATCGCTGGTTCACAGTTAACGGCTCTTTGCCCCACATGATCTCAGCTACGGCCACTTCCTCGTCATCATCAAATCCTTCCACTTGATCAGCTCTCTCGAGGAACTAGTTGTAGACAGCTATGTCATTGTTCTTGGAAAACCTAGAGTCTTTCTTGAATCCGTAGGCTTGATTGCTCATTAGTGACAACCTCTGGGATAGCTGACCAAGATTGTCAAACTCCATGCCAAACAGCTTCTCACGAATAGCTGGTAACATTCCAGCAACAGCCATGTTAGCCAATTAATCATTTGGCGGGTTCAAAGAGAAGCACATGCCTTTGACCTCTCTAAACCTCCTGAGAAATTCCAATGGTGTTTCATTATGTCTCCGTCTCAAGGTAGCCAGATCAATTAGCTTCTTCTTAGTGCTACCACTGAAGTAATGAGCATGGAACTTTTGTTCCAGGTCTTTCCAGGTGCCAATCGACTGAGGAGGCGAAGAAGAAAACCATGTAAAAGCCAGGCCTGTAAACGACAAAGGGAAGTATCTGACCCTGAATGCCTCATCAGCTGAAGCTTCCCCAAGCTGCATCAAGTACCGGGCAATGTGCTCTACAGTGCTTGTATCATCTTGTCCAGAGAACTTTGTGAACTCTGTAGGAGGTTTCACCCTTGGTGGCAAAATCACCCTGTGGTACCACTCTGGGAAAGGAGGCGTATAGGCTGGTCCCTGCATTTTAGGTTTAAGGCCGAATTGATTTTGCAAGACATCGGCCATTTTCTGCACCAAGATATCATCATTAGCATCTTGCATTCCCGCAGTTGTACCATACCCAGGGTTTGGGAAAGCATTAATAGCACCATAGTCCATGACCTCTGAATATCCCCCACCATACATATTCTTCTGCAGCCTGTTGTTGGCTGGGGCTATCTTGTAAGTAGAATTGGGTGGCATCCCAGATGAACCGAAAGCCAGGTCTCCATATGTAGGCCTATTGGGCATTGCCTGATACGGGTTCGGTTGTTGAACTGGTTGACCTCCATTGCTTTGTAAAGGCGGCTGGATCGGTTGACTCCCCACGCTTTGCGGAGCCAGTTGGATTGGTTGGCCTTGCAATGGCGGCTAAGCACTTGCATCCCGAACTGGTTGAGCAGAACTGGTCTCTCCAACCTCCGTAGAGGATGTGTGAGGGGGTACTCGACGAAGCAGTATGAACATGTTCAAGAAAGCAGTATGATGTTTAGCCATCACGGTTTCTATAGTATCACGAAAAGCATTCAGAGCCTCTTGTTTCTCCTAAGCAGATGTGGAATCAGGTTCCCCAGGCAACAGAACCCTGGGCATGTCAGATTTGAGGTACGGTACACCACTTCTGTTCTTGCCAAATGACATCAAGTATTTCTGCTGGAACTGGTCAATGGCATCCTTCAACTGCCCTTGTTGCTCTGGAGACAGGTCATTAATGGTGACATCCATGACGTCGTGAATGTTAGGCATCTTGAATCAGCTAGATGTGTCCCACCAGGCGTGCCAAAAAGTGTGTTGACATAAAATCAGCACCTCACGCCAAACACACAGCAAGCCGAAAGAAGCTGGCTTAACATGCGTGATGAATCCTGAAAGTGTGCCAGTCAATTTTCCTAAAACTGACAAAGGAATAAAAATAATTAGATAAATAATGGAACTTTCCGGGTGGTACCAGACAGTTTCGTATTTACGGCTAGAAAGCCAATTAAAATGATATATAGCTACACCAAGCTATCTATCATTATTTCATGTATCATTCGGGAGCTGTTAAACATGAAAACATGAGATAGCCGAATGGATGACGTAAGCATGATGATGGATCAGTCTTTGTTTAATTAGCGTTGCTTGCACATGATCATGACCGAACCTCAGGGATAAATAACAATTTAAATAGATAAGGTAAAAGCATGATTATAAATATGGAATAAACAAGCATGCATAGGCCAAAAGCACTAGTCTACCGCATGTCTATGTACTTTCAAGCCCGTCAAGCATGAAGCCAAACAAGTTAATCTACCGCATCATACAACTTGTTTGAAATCACACCACCGAGCACAAAGAGATTAATCGACCGCATGATACAATCTAAATATGGAAAGCTAAACGCACACATTATTTAAAATAACACTTATGAGCACATTTTACTCATGGTAGCACAACCGAATACAGCTGTAGAGCCGAATCGGGTTCTGTGGCGAAGGAGCAAACATTGCCAAAGACGATAAATCTATCAGATTGAATCGAAGTCTAATCCACCGGATGATTAGCTCTAAAACAACCCAAAAACCTGCATCTACTGCATGATACGCAGTTCTTTCAAGATTCAAACAAGATTAGCAAGCTTGAACCCGCAACACGTGACAACTTAGATCGATTCGGGTTCGGCTATTAAGGAACACATGATCCACACGTCGTATTGAGCTAAATATATGAACATGTACCATAAGGATCATCAAACAAGATAAAGCCGATTCAAACCAATCTAAATTGGGCAAAAGAGTGTTATATGAATTTAAACATAAAGTAAAAACTCAAAGCAACACATGATAACTTAATGAATCTATTAGATCTTGCCAAATCTAATAGAGCCGATAACTAGCTCGAAGCTAGATCTTAGCCCACCACATGGCTCATGATCTAACAAGAAGCCCTCTTGAACCAAGCTTAAATCCACCGCATGATACAAAGCAAGGTAACAAGACTTCTTGCATCACGGTCTAAATCCACCGCATGATACTAGACATGATACAAGGTTGTCGGTACTTACGGAGGTCGACGGATCGATGGCTCCTCTCGAAGAACTTGACGACTCAACTAAAGGACTCGATTTTGGCAGGAGGCCGGTTTGGTTGTGAAGATGTTCGATCCCTATTATAGACATCAAAGGTTTATATTTATACCCTTGTCTTAACACGACTCCTAGTCGACTACGAGTACAACATTTAATGCCTAAATTAAAGCTGTGATGCTAATGCCCATCTCGTATATGCCATCGACTCGTTCCTTCCTTATATCGGGCCACGTCATCACGCATTCCCGAAAACTTCCCTTTAAAAGCGCAAACAGTCCTTTTGCCGGACGACAGCGCATTGCTGACCGCAAGCGTCTTTTACCGAATCCCCTAAGAAGATGCTTCCTATTCGAATGGTATTTCATAACCAAGCTCGGCCCACAAGTCAGCCTCTTTCCTGTACCATTTTTTGGTGTTAACACCCCGTCCATGGTTCGGGGGGTGTAGTCTTCAGAGTTTATTTTGATGGGTAAGTAACAATGCCCTTGGGGGGTCATTGGACGCATCCAAGGGCCGCCAGTCACTTACTTTGTATAACGAAATTGTGTCGGTCCCGTTATGATCGAAGCTCGGCTTCAAAAAAAGTGATTGTGTCAAATTGACTGAAATTTGCTTTGCCTTCTTAATCTAACCCTTCATATGAAGCGTTTATACCTCTTGGATGCAGGGTCAACTACCGTATGTAAGTGTCGTGCCCTCCTCTCTCATAACCTACGATCCATTTTTAAACGGGCACTCTAACCCTTCGTTTATCACATGTTGCCGCACCTTCACCTCAAATATGTTAAATGCATGTTCTTAGTTATACTTCGTACCCTGTTCATAATGATTGGTTGTATGCAGCTATTATGTTTTGTGTGGGCACTTCGTCACGTCTATTGCAGGTTATGGCTTTTGAGTCATCGGTTTTCACCCTGAAGATAGTGACTCTATTATTGATTTGGGAATGGCTAGGCCATATCAATTGGTTTCAATGTCTATTGAACTTCATCAGGTGGTTGCTGGGATTTCCATATGGACTTCGGTTTTATCGGATTTCGGTCATCTCGTGGCTTCACCACTAAAGTTGAGAATTTGATCAATAGACGCATTTTGCGTTATTTTGGCTAACATTTTCGTACTAGCCTTCATGCAAAAGCTTACCTTCATGCCCTCCTTCATACATATATACATGCATAACACTGAAGTGTGGAGCCGAGAGCGCTCGCGCCGAAGTCCTAAGTTTGGTCGGAGGTTCCGTTTGCATGAGGCAAACGACCGGTCCCATGATGACCGGAGTAGAACTTGCAAAGGCAAGTCATTGGCTCCGTTATATCCGTAGCTCCGTTTGCATGAGGCAAACGACCGGTCCAGTGATGAACAGAGTAGAACTTGCAAAGGCAAGTCGTTGGCTCCGTTATAGCCGTGGCTTCGTTTGCATGAGGCAAACGACCGGTCCAGTGATGACCGGAGTTGAACTTGCACAGGCAAGTAGCTGGCTCTGTTATAGCCGAAGTATCATTTGCACGAGGCAAACGACCGGTCCCGTGATGACCGAAGTTGAACTTGCAAAGGCAAGTAGTTGGCTCCGTTATAGCCGAAGTTTCGTTTGCGGGAGGCAAACGATCGGTCGCGTAATGACCGAAGTTGAACTTGCAAAGGCAAGTATCTGGCTCCGTTATAGCCAAGGTTCCGTTTGCAGGAAGCAAACGACTGGTCATGTGATGACCGGAGTTGAGCTGAGACTCACCAAAGGCCCGAGAGTGGCTTCGGATCCAAGACACCCTGAAGGTCTGAGAGTGGCTTCGGATTTGTTGGCGCGATGCAAATCGAGATAGATTGTTTTTTGTCTGACAAATTTGTGAGTTTCTTGAATAAAAATGATTCACCTCAAATGGAGTATTGAACAGGAAAGCATGGACTTCGTCTATATTGTCTACTTCGTCACCAAAAGGTTCAACTCGACGTATATCTAGCACGAGGGGCTTCCTCGAGTACTTCATCAACGTTATTCGACTACCTCACCAACTTCACCACCACTTCATCGTCGACATGGTTCAGCACGAGGGGCTTCACCAACTACCTCTTCATCGACATATGTTCGGCTCGAGGGGCTTCATCGTCTACGTCGTCGACGTCAATTTTCAGCTTCGTCTTCGACGTCTTCTTCACCGACGTCGACAGGACTCCGGCTCGAGGGGCTTCGTCGTCTACTTCATCAACATTGACGTTCAGCTTCATCTTCGACGTATACTTCATCAACATCGACAGGACTCTGGCTCGTGGGGCTTTGTCATCTACTTCGTCGACACCGGCTTTTGATTTCGTCTTCGACGTCTACTACACCGACGCCGACTGAGCTGTAGCTCAAGGGGCTTCGTCGTCTACCTCATCGACGTCAACTCCGACTTTGTTTTCATCAACATGTACTTCATCGCATGCGATGCGCGGGACCAGGTCCTTCGTCACAATCACCGGACAAAAGGGGCTAGTGGCCTCGGGATGAGCGGCGTCACCCCGAAGCATGAAGTCTTGCCCGGTGATCATGACCGAAGGGGAAGAGGCGGCTAATCATCGCTCGACAGCATTCTGAAAGAACAAGAGTGAAAAGAGAAATGCATGGAGGCCCCGAAGGCAAGACCGATGCAAATGGAGGAGAAGCATTGAGGGTAAAGGCCATCTTAGTAACAATGATGAAGCCGACATCGTCACCGAAGGCACCCTTCACCGTCGAAACAAAACCAAAGACAAACTTTAGTCAGGCTGGCTGATAACTTCACGCGCATGTAAATCCGCAGGGCGTACGTGCTCTTTTCTCCACTCCTGTTTTTCCCACTGGGATTTTCGGAATGGAGTTTTTAGTGAGGCGTACGGGCGGAGGGTCTTGAAGGCGTTCCTCATGGCCGAAGGTGTAGGAAGGTCTGGGCCAATCCACATGTATTCAGCTACTCCGCTTTGTTGTGCCAGCCAAACCGAAGTAGCTGACAGGCTACTATTGGGGGAGTGGCCCAGCCCATGTAAGGGTTAGTGGGCCTTTGTGTGAGCTCGAGGGGTTTCTTGTAAATACCGCGTCCACCAGGGGCTCAGAAGAAAATAACCACTAGGGGCTTGGGGGGAATCGCCATCTACGCCCATCCCTATATATAGGAGGATCATTGTAATTGATGGGAAGAGCATTGAATGGAGGAGAACTCCGAGGTACTGAGTTATAGTTTCGTTCTTCATTTTCTGCATTGTAGTAGTAGAGGTAGAAGTAAAGTGTCACACCCGACTTTCCGAAGAAAACCAAGTGCAAACCTATATGCATGCCAGGATCAAGTTTCATGCATATAGTGACATATAAGTGTATACAGAAACAGTATCACGTAAAGAAAAAGAGAGATTATCAGAGATTTACGCTTTATTCTGGAAACGAAGGCTCCAAACATCACAGGCAGTCGACTGGGGGTTGCGTACGCCTAGCACCAGCAACAACTTCACAAGACTTCAGAGTAGCATCCTTTTTCTGAGCAACATTGTTTATAGCAAGGGTGAGCACTTGTCGTACTTAGCAAGTGTGGGAAAAAGAATGAACGCAAAGGCTTTATAGTGGACTGGCTATAAGCATTTAAGCAATTTTAATTGGTCAAGTTTTATTAGCACCTGATTACTAATAAAGTATAAGTTTATACCAACCCACAATTAAGCATAAGGGTAAGAGAAACGCCATAAGCATATGGCAAGCATAACCAGAGAGAACGATTTAAGTCCATCTTCAAGTTTAATTATCATGTGAGGGTCCAGGCCGCCCGTGACCGTGGGCACGGCTAATCGATTAGTTTTACACCATGCAGAGGTCGTACATCTTTACCCACAAGTCGCGTAAAAGTCCCGAAGAACTTTAAACCCAACCATGCGATGCTAGCTAGGCATCATACCACACTACCGAGGTGTGATTGCATAGGGACGCTACGAGGCCGTTACAAAGATCCCCAGATGTAGGCTGCCCGCTAGGTTACCTGGTCAGTGCAACGTATAAAGCTCCCGGACGAGTACCGTGTCTTAGCCAAGCCCACACCTACGCCCGAGCAGTCCATACGCCACTACCCGCCGGCCCCCAACCCTTATCAGGTAAAGCATACCTAACACCTAGTTCACTAATTAATAAGCCAAGACAGAGCCATATGTCTTGTGGTAGCACTTGTTTTCCGGGTGGTTCTCCATGTTCCGATTATTGCACAGTGATCTTGTATTAAACAGAGATATATAGCATCAAAGTAAAGCATATTCATCATTGTTGTTCATTAAAACCACCATATCCCAAGGTATAGAAACTAAGCATAACTACCCAACATAAAGATAAACCCGTTTGATCAAGGCACAGGATAAATAACACTAGTCAAACCTTAAACATGGGTCCCATCATATTAATGCAAGCATATGCAATGAGTGATTAAACATAATTCTTAGGACAAAAGATCAAGGACACACTTGCCTTTAACCAAAGAGTAGTTGCTCAGAATCTTCAACTTCAAGCTCTTCCAAACTTCTCGAACGGCGTTCACTCTAAGCGCATCAATCATCGGGCACAAACATACACAAAGCAACCAAACAAGCATATACTAAGAACAAAGCACCAATCAAAAGAAACTTTAAAAGAACGCACTAAAGGATAGGCTCGATTAGGTGGATCACTAAAGCAAACAAACCGTGCTTAGAGGAAGAAAGGCTTGGTTTGCTTTAAAGAGATGGTCGCGGAAGATTGAGCAAGGACCGGAAAGATCACACTTAGATAAAGTTTGATAAAGAACGTCTAACGAACCATTTGCATTTATGAGAGAGCAAGGCTATGAGCTAGGTTCATTTTAATTAACAAAATAAATATAAAGGATATTTCAGAAATAAAATACCCTATGTTGACATTAATGCAATATTAAACTTTATTTATGAAACCGAGTGTAAAGAACTAGTCAAGTTTTATTAATAAAGATTCATATACCGATTAAACCGATTAAACATTTAATTTAGAAAAACTAAACTATATGAACAATCTAAACGAAACTTTGTAATTCGAGTAGATCATATTATTAGTAAAAACATTATGGTATTGGCATTAATCAAATTAAGATTTATTATACAAGCCGATGTAAAAGCCTAATCAAATTTTAATTAGAAAAGATTAATTAACTATTAAACAAATTAACAATTGGTTTACGAAAACCGAGATAAAGATCTAACTAACTTTTATGTACAAAATCATGTGATAGAAACATTAATCAAATTAAATTTGCTTATGAAAAACGATGTATAGATTTATATAGCTTTTATTTGGAAAAGACATGCAAAACTAGTCATTAATCAAAATTAATATTTATTTTCAGAAACAAAACATGGTGAAAACACACCACTAACGCGTGCTTTACATTATTATGGACCTAACGCAACTTGAACGGATTAAATCGGAGCTAAAACAAAGATTTGGGGAGCAAAACAAGATTGCAGGGACCTAGTCATGATTAACTATAGATAACAGGGAGTAGCTGAAAAGAATCGCAAGACACGTTAAATAGTGCTCACAAAAAGAGTAGACTGCAGGGTTAGATCTATAAAAGGGTCGGGTGGGATTTATGTGCGAATAGTGGGATTAATCTAGGGGTTTTTACGCAGATTTACCAAGACACAAGAGTTTATCTAAACATTACGAGATCTCACAGGGACCTAAGCACAAAACAACCTGTCTTCTTCAAGATGCAGATCGAGGACGGCTTATCTTTTTCAACACACAGGTTGGAGACGGAAGAGCTTCGGGTGATTCAAGATTAAGGCACTCTAGTGGCCTAGGGATCTGATTGAGTGATGCAGGAGGTAGATTAGATAGAGGGGAGCCTTTGGGGCTGCTTACCAGCGGCGGAGTCGAGGGAAAGTGGTAGGATTTTTTTTGGTCGGTGGCGGGAAGGTTGATCGTCGACCGGTGGAGCTTCGGGCGGCGTTCGGTGGATGTTCGGCGGCGATGAGCGACGGATGGCGTGCGGCTCGGCCTCGCGGGGCTCTTGGCGGCGACGGCTTGGCCGGCGGGCGACGGGCGGCGAAGCCGCGGCGTGGTGCCCGGCCGGCGGGGCGGGCTCCCGCGCGCGCGCGCGCGCGGCGGCGGCGGGGGCGGCGCGCGCGCGCGCGGGGAGGCGCGCTAGGCGGCGCGCGCGCGGGGCGCGACCCCCGCCTTTTATGGGGGCGAGCGGCCACGCCTTGGGCGGCGGCGGCGCCGGGCCACGGCGGCGGCCTCGGCCTTTGGGCGATGGCCGGTTGGGCCCCACCGGCCGCGGGCGGGCGGGCGGCGCGGGCGGGCCGGGCGAGGTGCGGGTCGAGCCCACGGGCTCGGCCCGGGTAGAAAAGGATAGGTTTTCTTACTTTTTTTTTCGAAATCATTTCCGGTGCAAAAACGATTCGGTAAAGTCTAGTAAATGTTTGCAAAGCACCAAAAATACTCAGAAAATCACAAAAATTCCAGGAAAATTCTTAGAGATAGATTATGACATGAACAATCCAAATAAAGCATTTGGAGCTCATGAAAAAGATTTTAGAGCCTTCTAATAAATAGAAATAGCTCAAGGAAAATTGAGAATAATTCTAGAAAAGTCCGGAAAATTCTCCGAAGGATTTGGATAGCACCTAAACACATTTTTGAAACCTTTTGCACTCAAGAAACACCAAGATGCATCGGCATGAATGCAACACTCACAACTTTTTATTTGATTCAGAAAATCAAACAAGGATTTTCCTATACTATATTTCCTGTAAAGAAAATAAATGTTGAGAAAATTTTAAAATTATGAGAAAATTGTTATTTAATTATTCTTTCTATTCACATCCTAAAATTGGAAATTTCAGGGTGTGACAAATCTACCCCCTTAAACAGAATCTCGTCCCGAGATTCGAAGAAAGAAGAAGCAAGGAGGAGGGAGATAAACAAGAACATTGCGATCGAAGTAGGTAGGCGGTCACCCTCTTTTGTTGATCGGTGTGAAACCTTCAATCTTTTTCTTCGATGATTGTTGGAGTCTTCATCAGAATGAGCTAGGTGGGACAAAAGCAAGCACAAGGTGGGAAGGAAGGTAGAGTGATGTCTTCTTTTCTTCATCTTGCATCTGCCTTTGACTTCCTTCCGGTAACACCTCTAGTGAGTTGAAACAAAGAAAGATGACAAGGATGTGGGAGGTACAAAAGAGAAACCCAACTAGGCAACTGATGTTATTGCAGATGTAAGACCCACAATACACCAACACTCACTTCAAAGAAACAAATCAATCAAGTTCATAAAACCAAGCATCATCATGCAAACACTGAATTCACCAATCAATGCATGTTTAAGGGAACGATACTACACGTTGTTAATATAGTCAGGGGGTATCCTCCTAATAGATCAGATGCATCTCCTAGCAAGGATATCCATAAATAATGGATTTTTCCCAGATCAAGGAGGCCAAAATTATGAGTTCATCCCAACTGGAATCACCTCAATCGGAGGTTTAGAACTCGAGATACGAATTAAGCAAGATGGCTATGTCAGCAGTGTTGGCAGATTCTGAATGCTCCACTAATTCGTATGTATCTCCCTGGATACAAAACGAATACTGCTGAATTTTGGACAGAAATTAATGCATGAAATTCTGGAACTAAGCCAACTGATTTCATGTCAATCGGAGTTATGTAGCTCGAGATAAAATTAGAACAGCGCTGATGTGTCAGAGAGCTGCGCGAATAGATGGAATGTTAAGGGTTACAGTTCTACCAATAAATCAAGGGGGTGTTATTGCTTGAGAGAATGGACAGGCGAGATCCAAGAAATGTTCAAGGAGAGTGAAGATAAATGTACAAGAATTCATGGTATGGAGAAGAGAAGATGGTTAAGATGTGAGATCCTTCATCATAGAGGTCAAGGATAAGGTAAGGAGGGATTGTAGAACAAAAGAGGCATTAAGAAACGACCAGTGCTAACTAGGCTTACGTCCTACAGTCGATACAGCTCAGATACCACTCTGTCACACCCGACTTTCCACCACTCTGTCACACCCGACTTTCCGAAGAAAACCAAGTGCAAACCTATATGCATGCCAGGATCAAGTTTCATGCATATAGTGACATATAAGTGTATACAGAAACAGTATCACGTAAAGAAAAAGGGAGATTATCAGAGATTTACGCTTTATTCTGGAAACGAAGGCTCCAAACATCACAGGCAGTCGACTGGGGGTTGCGTACGCCTAGCACCAGCAACAACTTCACAAGACTTCAGAGTAGCATCCTTTTTTTGAGCAACATTGTTTATAGCAAGGGTGAGCACTTGTCGTACTCAGCAAGTGTGGGAAAAAGAATGAACGCAAAGGCTTTATAGTGGACTGGCTATAAGCATTTAAGCAATTTTAGTTGGTCAAGTTTTATTAGCACCTGATTACTAATAAAGTATAAGTTTATACCAACCCACAATTAAGCATAAGGGTAAGAGAAACGCCATAAGCATATGGCAAGCATAACCAGAGAGAACGATTTAAGTCCATCTTCAAGTTTAATTATCATGTGAGGGTCCAGGCCGCCCGTGACCATGGGCACGGCTAATCGATTAGTTTTACACTCTGCAGAGGTCGTACATCTTTACCCACAAGTCGTGTAAAAGTCTCGAAGAACTTTAAACCCAACCATGCGATGCTAGCTAGGCATCATACCACACTACCGAGGTGTGATTGCATAGGGACGCTACGAGGCCGTTACAAAGATCCCCGGATGTAGGTCGCCCGCTAGGTTACCTCGGTCGGTGCAACGTATAAAGCTCCCGGACGAGTACCGTGTCTTAGCCAAGCCCACACCTACGCCCGAGCAGTCCATACGCCACTACCCGCCGGCCCCCAACCCTTATCGGGTAAAGCATACCTAACACCTAGTTCACTAATTAATAAGCCAAGACAGAGCCATATGTCTTGTGGTAGCACCGTTTTCCGGGTGGTTCTCCATGTTCCGATTAATGCACAGTGATCTTGTATTAAACAGAGATATATAGCATCGAAGTAAAGCATGTTCATCATTGTTGTTCATTAAAACCACCATATCCCAAGGTATAGCAACTAAGCATAACTACCCAACATAAAGATAAACCCGTTTGATCAAGGCACAGGATAAATAACACTAGTCAAACCTTAAACATGGGTCCCATCATATTAATGCAAGCATATGCAATGAGTGATTAAACATAATTCTTAGGACAAAAGATCAAGGACACACTTGCCTTTAACCAAAGAGTAGTTGCTCAGAATCTTCAACTTCAAGCTCTTCCAAACTTCTCGAACGGCGTTCACTCTAAGCGCATCAATCATCGGGCACAAACATACACAAAGCAACCAAACAAGCATATACTAAGAACAAAGCACCAATCAAAAGAAACTTTAAAAGAACGCACTAAAGGATAGGCTCGATTAGGTGGATCACTAAAGCACACAAACCGTGCTTAGAGGAAGAAAGGTTTGGTTTGCTTTAAAGAGATGGTTGTGGAAGATTGAGCAAGGACCGGAAAGATCACACTTAGATAAAGTTTGATAAAGAACGTCTAACGAACCATTTGCATTTATGAGAGAGCAAGGCTATGAGCTAGGTTCATTTTAATTAACAAAATAAATATAAAGGATATTTCAGAAATAAAATACCCTATGTTGACATTAATGCAATATTAAACTTTATTTATGAAACCAGTGTAAAGAACTAGTCAAGTTTTATTAATAAAGATTCATATACTGATTAAACCGATTAAACATTTAATTTAGAAAAACTAAACTATATGAACAATCTAAACGAAACTTTGTAATTCGAGTAGATCATATTATTAGTAAAAACATTATGGTATTGGCATTAATCAAATTAAGATTTATTATACAAGCCGATGTAAAAGCCTAATCAAATTTTAATTAGAAAAGATTAATTAACTATTAAACAAATTAACAATTGGTTTACGAAAACCGAGATAAAGATCTAACTAACTTTTATGTACAAAATCATGTGATAGAAACATTAATCAAATTAAATTTGCTTATGAAAAACGATGTATAGATCTTTATAGCTTTTATTTGGAAAAGACATGCAAAACTAGACATTAATCAAAATTAATATTTATTTTCAGAAACAAAACATGGTGAAAACACACCACTAACGCGTGCTTTACATTATTATGGACCTAACGCAACTTGAACGGATTAAATCGGAGCTAAAACGAAGATTTGGTGAGCAAAACAAGATTGCAGGGACCTAGTCATGATTAACTATAGATAACAGGGAGTAGCTGAAAAGAATCGCAAGACACGTTAAATAGTGCTCACAAAAAGAGTAGACTGCAGGGTTAGATCTATAAAAGGGTCGGGTGGGATTTATGTGCGAATAGTGGGATTAATCTAGGGGGTTTTCTGCAGATTTACCAAGACACAAGAGTTTATCTAAACATTACGAGATCTCACAGGGACCTAAGCACAAAACAACCTATCTTCTTCAAGATGCAGATCGAGGACGGCTTATCTTTTTCAACACACAGGTTGGAGACGGAAGAGCTTCGGGTGATTCAAGATTAAGGCACTATAGTGGCCTAGGGATCTGATTGAGTGATGCAGGAGGTAGATTAGATAAAAGGGAGCATTTGCGGCGCTTACCGGCGGCGGAGTCGAGGGAAAGTGGTAGGATTTTTTGGTCGGTGGCAGAAGGTTGACCGCCGACTAGTGGAGCTTCGGGCGGCGTTCGGTGGATGTTCGGCGGCGACGAGCGGCGGATGGCGTGCGGCTCGGCCTCGCGGGGCTCTTGGCGGCGACGGCTTGGCCGGCGGGCGACGGGGCAGCGAAGCCGCGGCGTGGTGCACCGGCCGGCGGCGGGCTCCGCGCGGCGCACGGGCGGGGTGACGGCGGCGGGCTCCGCGCGGCGCGCGGGGCAAGGAGGCGCGCTAGGCCGGCGCGCGCGCGGGGCGCGACCCCGCCCTTTTATGGGGCGAGCGGCCACGCCTTGGGCGGCGGCGCCGCCCAGGCCACGGCGGCGGCCTCGGCCTTTGGTTGATGGCCGGTTGGGCCCCACCGGGCCAGGCGGCTGGGCCGGCACGGGCGGGCCGGGCAGGTGCGGGTCGAGCCCACGGGCTCGGCCCAGGTAGAAAAGGATAGGTTTTCTTTCTTTTTTTTCTGAAATCATTTCCAGTGCAAAAACAGTTACAGTAAAGTCTAGTAAATGTTTGCAAAGCACCAAAAATACTCAGAAAATCACAAAAATTCCAGGAAAATTCCTAGAGATAGATTATGACACGAACAACCCAAATAAAGCATTTGGTGCTCATGAAAAAGATTTTAGAGCCTTCTATTAAATAGAAATAGCTCAAGGAAAATTGAGAATAAGTCCGGAAAATTCTCCGAAGGATTTGGATAGCACCTAAACACATTTTTGAAACCTTTTGCACTCAAGAAACACCAAGATGCATCGGCATGAATGCAACACTCACAACTTTTTATTTGATTCAGAAAATCAAACAAGGATTTTCCTATACTATATTTCCTGTAAAGAAAATAAATGTTGAGAAAATTTTAAAATTATGAGAAAATTGTTATTTAATTATTCTTTCTATTCACATTCTGAAATTGGAAATTTCAGGGTGTGACATAAAGATAGTAGTAGTAATGGAAGAAGAAGGTGTAGTCCTCCGAAGGGGCTCTTTGGTTCTTTGCCACTTCGGAGGAGAAGAGTACTGTTGTGTCGATCCCCTTCCGTATCGATTTACACCAAAAGTACCAACCTTAGGAACAAACACCAAACGATCCCAAAGCGGAAGCACGAAGCAAGAAGCAAAGAACTTAGCAATCCCACGTAGTGCCGGGCGGACGGTCCACGAGCACAGGGGCGGACGGTCCGCGGACACCAGGCGGACGGTCCGCGGACCCCGGGCGGACGGTCCGTTAATCGCAATGGAACGACCCGACGAGCACTCCAACACTCGGACTGTTCGTACCTCGTTCACGGACGGTCCGCGAGCAACTGGTGCCGCGTGGATGGTCCGCGACGTCCAGGCGAATGGTCCGCCAAACGCCTTCCGGTCAAAAGCAGCTGGCCAACCGGATCGAAACCAAAGCGCTCAAGAACACGCGACGAACACGGAGAACACCTGGACGAACTACTCCACGCGGACAGTCCGCGAGCACCCCGCGAGACGTCCGCGGTGCACGGAACAAGAACTCGAACATGAAACCGAAACCACCAAAGCTCCTACTCGTCCATGGATCTCCCAAACGGCTGAGCTCTTGAGGAAAGATTTGGGGAAGATGTGAAGCGTCCCTAGGGGATGCTATGCCCCAAAACTTGGATCCTCAAACAACCTAAAATGCCGGGAATCGAATCGCCACCGAAACCAACCAAAAACCTAGGACCCAAACGAAATCCTTCAATCGGAGGCCGAACTCGAAGTTTGGGGGATCAAGATCAAGCACAAAGATGCACGAGGCAGCTATCCATGATTCCCACCAACAAATTCGAGCCCAAACACCTCCGAATCAAAGAAGCAAGCCGTGCACGAAAAACCGACGAAAATAGCTCGAAAAAACACGAAAATCCAACGAGCTACAAACCGGAAATCGACGCAACCATGAAAGCTTCCATTCACCCGGAGGTTAGATTCTTTACAAACGGAGGAAAAATCTAACCTTAGAGAGCAAGGAAATGAGAAGCAGTCCGGATGAATGGTTTTCCTGGAAACCCTAGAGCTAATATATATGAGTCCCCTCCGGGCCAGGCAAAAGACCACACTACCCATAGCACTTAAATTGTGATACAACCCCTCAGGGGCAAATAGGACATGTAGCACTCCTCTTCATCACACGGTCACGCCGTTCCTGCAGATCGCGTCCTCCCGACGCAAGCCCTGCGATCCCGCCACGCGTCCGCCGGCATCGAAGCTTCTCAACGTGCCCGAAACCCGTCTCCGCCCGCCGAGCCTCCGCTCTTGGTTTTGTGGCTCAACCAAGTAACCCGACAGTTTTCTGGTGAACCGCCGCAAACCCCGCGTGCAGAGTCCAGTCGTGAGCCGCTACCCTGCACCGGCTTCGGTTGATGACTTCGTCTTGCTTTTCTTGCAACCATGCGACCCGCACTTTACCGCGCTGGCCACCGGGTCCCTCGAGTCAGGCCTACTTGTCTCTCCACTCCTCGGAAGCCTCGCAAGGCATAGACATTTCGCGCCCACTCTTCACCTGCACCAACGCAAATCAAGCCGCAACCTGCACCTGCAATACTCAGCCAAGAGTCAGTCCACACCATGTTGTCAATCACTCATCACAGCCAGGAGCGACAATCCACCGGTCCTCGGATCCGGTCCTCATCGTGCCATTTTTGGCGGCCGAGGAGGGGGAGTGGTCGGAGTGCACCATCTTCCTCGCCGAGTTTGAGGTTGTTGATGAGGTCCGCGTGCTCCCGCTGTGCGGGCACGCCTTCCACAGTGCACCCCGACGGACCGAGGGGGCGGCGACACTGATCCAAGTGGCGGTCGCGCATCGGGGCAGTGTAGGCGGGCGGGCGGGCGTGCCGGGGGGGCCTGGCAGTGGTTGTTTGCTAATTGCTCCCATCTATTATGAAGGTAATTAGAATTAGATCGTGTATCCAATCAAATACGCTCCCTAGTAAAGTTATGTTCGTAGAAAATTTAACACAACACCTGTAGTCGCTTCGACAAATCATGGACAACAACTTCCAACATCTCAACCTCTGGTGCCGACCTCAAGGATGCAACAGAGCACCATGGTTCACCTGTCTTGGAATGCTCAAGGCTCAAGCTTTACAACAGGCCGACAGGGTGCCATTGGCACCATGACGCGCCTTGCCTAGAATTGTCGCGACTCTAGAGGTAGCCTTCGTAGCTCAACAATGGAGCATCTTTCTCATCTTCTAGTTTCTACTAGAGCTCAAGTGTGTTTTATCTCATAAACTAGAAATTCCTCTATAACTAAATCTGCCATTAAAAACCATTTCTATAAACATGATGCTTTTGTTGTTCCTTCCAATGGTAATTCTGGAGGTCTTTGGCTTATGTGGTCTGACGAGGTTGAGCTAACAATCATTGATCATAATCATCATTATATTTTTGCGTTATGCATTAATAAAGTTAGCCAGCACATTTATGGTTTAATTTGCATCTATGGTAACCCTCACCATCGCACCACCAATATCATTTGGCAGCAAGTTCGGAACTTTGTTATGCAAAACCATAATTTGCCTATGTTCTGTATGGGCGACCTTAATGATATTATGCATGCTCACGAGAAGTTAGGCCCTAGTCCTACTAGTATTAATCATATTTCAGATTTCTGTGCTTACATCAAACAATGTGGTTTTATTGATCTTGATTACAATGGTCCTGCATACACTTGGACTAATCAGCATTTTTCCTCAGTTCCTACTTATGAAAGACTTTGTCGTTGTTTAGGTAATGCAGAATGGTGATTATTGTATCCCAATACTACTGTTTACCATCTTCCTATGATGTACAGTAACCATGCTCCTATTATTGCGGTTCTTAATTCTCAACGTTCCCGTACTAACAAACCTTTTTGTTTTGAGAATTATTGGCTAATGGAACATGATTTTCAGGAAATTGTAAAGCAAAGTTGGCAACGTTCATCGGCTCATGTTTTTTTGCAGAAAACCAAGTTCCTTGCTGCAGATCTTAGGAAATGGAGAAGAAAGAAACCAAAAAATCCTGAACTTCTTGCTCAAATTGAGAATAAGATCCTCCAAGAGCAAAACCTTCATCCTACTCTCGAAAACCACACTCTCCAGGAACATCTCCATGACAAACACCAGTCCCTTCTAGCCAAAGAAGAAACCTACCACATCCAACGATTAAAAAAGACTTGGGCTGTTAAAGGTGATAGGAACACAGAGTTTTTCTGCAAAGCCATTGTGAAGAGACATAGGAAAAACAAAATTTCCAGCCTCCAAAATCCTGACGGCTCTTTTTCCACTACACCTGCTCAATTAGCAGACACCCTTACTGGCTATTTCACTCCCATCTTCACATCTAACAACCCAACTACATCGGATTCACCTAACCATTCACTTGATTCCATTTCTCAGGTTCAAACTCCTACTACATCTGTCACTGATCATTTTCCTGGCTCCCAGCAGCATCAATCTCAAAGTCCAACCCAATCTCCAAGATTCAATTTCACAAATTCTATCCCAATGATCACTGAGGTTCATCAAATTGTCAAAAGCATGAGAAGCAACGCTACTCCTGGCCCTGATGGTTTAAATGTAGCTTTCTACAAAAGCTCTTGGACCTTAGTCAAGCATGATGTCTACAAAGTGGTAACTGATTTCTATACTCATGCTACTATTTCCCCAGATATTAACAAGACTTTTATTTCCCTTATCCCTAAGAAAAATCAACCTCTTGTCCCTCATGATTATAGATCTATTGGTATATGCAAAGTGATTTACAAAATTATTTCCAAGTCAACAGATAATAGAGTTAAAGATCATCTTCCTGATTATATTCATCAAGCGCAAACAACTTTTATTGCAAACAGACATATTTTTTCTAACGTTATTATTACTCAAGAAATTATTCATTCTTTCAATCTAAAATCTTGGCAAGATCAGGCTTTTCTTCTTAAACTTAACCTTGCTAAAGCATTTGACAGGATTGAATGGTCTTTCATAGTCACTGCTCTTCATAGAATTGGCTTCAACAACCATTTCATTAATCTCATTCATTCCTGCATCTCTACTTCTTCTCTTGCTATTCTAGTTAATGATGAACCTACTAATTACTTTTATCCTCAGAGAGGCCTAAGACAAGGATGTCCTTTATAACCTTACCTGTTTGTCTTGGCTATTAATGAACTTTCCATAAGATTGCTGGAAGCTCTGAATACAAACAATCTCAGTGGCATTGTGCTCGGCCCAGGAGCCCCTCCCATTCATTCTCTCTTATTTGCAGATGACCTTATTCTATGTGGTAAAGCAACTTTGGAGGAGGCACATACAATTAAAGGCATTCTTGACCATTTCTATCAGCAATCAGATCAGACTCCCAATCTTCACAAATCTTCTATTCTCTTCATCAGGAATGTTCCTCATGTAGTCAAAGCTCAGATAAAAGGTATTTTTCCAGTACCCACTGTTCTCCCAAATACTATACACTTAGGCCATCTTCTTATCTTCTCCCACAAAGACAAGAATAAGGCTTACAAATTTATTCACACCAAATTCATTGCCAAACTTAGTACTTTAAAGGCAAACAAGCTGAATCATGCTGGTAGACTGCAATACATCAAATCTGTCCTCTCTTCCATCCAAATCTATTACATGTCTACTATTCTTTTTTTCTAAAACCTTTATTGAGCAAATTAATACCATCATTCGCAGGTTTTGGTGGCCTGGAATTCAGGAAGAACATCAAACTAACCCTATTCCTTTTCGTTCTTGGAATGACATTTGTCAACCCACAAATGAAGGCGGTTTGGGTATTAGAAACATGGAAATTATTAACCAAAGTCTTATTATTCAATCTGCTTGGAATGTGGCCACCAACAAAAACCCTTTTTTGTCTGCTATCCTCAAATCCAAATACTTCCCTGATTCAACTTTTTGGACAGCCCCTACCACTGGTTTTAGATCTACTTATTGGTCTTCTATTTTACAAGTAAAACACCATCTTCATAACAATACCATTGTTCAGGTTCACAAAGGAAACTCTTCCATTTGGTCTACACCCTGGAATCCATATTGGGAGCACATGCATGATCATCTTCTCTTCCCTATAACTATCAATCCTCTACTTGCAAAAATTTCTGATCTTTGGTTGCAGGACTCCACAACATGGGATCACAAATTACTATCCTCTACTTTTGATCCCCAAGTAGTACAAGCTATCTCATCTTTGTAGGTGATGCAGTCTCAACAGGAGGACATTCTAAGATGGACTCCAGCAACTAATGGGAGATTGACTTCCAAATCAGCTTACAGTTACCTGACAGGTTTTCAAACTCACACTCTGCCCACACAAGGTAAAAGAAGCATCACACCACAAGCAGACTCCATTTTACAGAAGGTATGGAAAGCTAAATCCATTCCTCCTCTCCCGAAAACTTTTGCTTGGCGCCTTATTAGAAGAGCTCTAGCCTTAGCTGAAAAAGCTGGTAGGTATTCCATCAATATAGATCAACACTGCACTGCCTATGGAGCTCTTGAAACTGATAATCATCTCCTTTTTCTTTGTGATCTACCTATGCAAGTCTAGAACTCCTCTAATTTGTATCTTCCTATTAACTTGATTGACTCCCATGAAGATGGAGTACAATCGGTTTTACATGTTCTTTTTAGTTATCTGCCGTCTGAAACTGTCCTACCTCAATTTCTTTTTATTGCTTGGTACATTTGGAAAGCTAGAAATGATTCGTGTTTCCATAAAAGGAATTGGAACTATTTTAAGGTTCTTCGGGCAGCTGAAGCTCACAGGAACACATACCATAGTCCCACACAGCCCATGCACCACATTGCATCTTCTTCTCCTACTTCAATGTCTTACGCGGGAATACATTGCTATGTTGATGCATCCATTCTACCAGATCAGTCTTCCATGGCAAGAAGGGCTGGTTTGGGTATTCATATTATTAACTTGTAGGTTCAACCAGCTAATCACATCTACATCAGAGCATATTTACATGAAACTCACTGTGTCTTATCAGCAGAGGTTGCAGCAATGGCGCTTGCTGCTACTATAGTGAATAGATTGGATGCCTAACAAGTCTTCTTCTATTCTGATTCTGCTCAACTGGTGGATTTCCTAAACTTACAGGATTACACTGATCCTCCTGACTGGAGAATGAAGATTTTCACCCAAGCATTTGATGATTCTACTCAAACTATGACATCTCAAGTTCTCAAGATTAGTAGAGACATCAATGAGATAGCAGATAATCTGGCAAGACTAGCTTTTTATTTTCCTGTTGTTCAATCTGATCAATCTGTACCCTCATGCTCCTATGAGCATTATGCTCTCCAGTGCCCTCTTCTGGCTGCATTGAACACTGTATCCCTTGATCTTTCAAGGATTCTAGCAGCTTCATGCTGCTAATTTAATGTAAGTTGTTGTAACAAAACAGATAGTAATTCAGGATGCATGGAGTATTAATTAAACATATGGGGCACTAAATGATGTTGGTGCATTCTGCAATGTAAACATGTCACCTTATAGAATGAAAGGAACACTGGTATTTTTTAAATAACAAAGTGATAATATGAACAAAGAGGTTTGTTATGGTGCTTGAGAGGAACCAAGGGGAACTCGATAGAACCAGAGGTTCCTCTGTTAATATTTAGTTCCTAACACATAGAGAATTAGTTCTAAGCCCACAAATATTTGGTTTCGGTCCACAATTTGGGTTCCATGTAACAGGTTCCTCCTATTTTTAAACCATCCGATCTAGACCGGTGGACGGCTCCTAAAATCCTCAAGCATTGGAGAAACTGTCTTGAACAAATATTGACTATTGTGGGGGGAAAATGCGCCCCAAAAAGCACGCTAGTGCCAGTATGCAGTTTAAATCCAACAATTGATGTCAATTAGCTGGTTGTCGCCAGCGGTTTTGTGACGCCCCAGGTTTTTATTTAACCCTAATGGTCGGCCAAATCTGCTGATAGTGGTCAAATCACGATCAACCTGGGTCCTCACCTCGAAAACATCACCAACCAACCCTAATGACCCTCTCGATCAAGTCAACACACATGTGTGGTCAAACTTTGGTCAAAGGAACGGTCAAACCCCACTTAAACCCTGATGTCTTTGAATGTCCTCCGGAACTTTTGTCGTGTTCTCCAAATTTCACCTAAACACTTCAAAATCTACCAATATGGAAGTTGTCCAGTTTTTCGAGGGACAAAACTTTCAAGTAGGATGGCATTTCCAATTTTAAGTGGAAGAGGGTGGAAAACTTGGCCAACTGCCAGCAACTCCTGTTCACTAACACAGAGTGGCAATCAAACTTTCGCTGCAATTTATGCGAAAACTATTGAGAAAAATGCGATAGAGCCTTTGTGAAAGTTGTAGAGGATAGTGAGATCTACAACTTTCCTATTCATCACTTCGTACATTTCAGTTCAATTTTTGAGAGAAAAATGAGCTCGAGGTCGCCTAGGTTGAAACGGGTTCGAGCCACACCGCGCTGTGCCGCAATGTCGCGTGCCCGCTCGGCGCCGCGCCCGCACACCGACCGCCTCGGCGTCCGCGCCGCCGCACATCCCGAGGTCTCCGCGCGCCGTCTAAGGCCGCGCCTTCCGCAGCCGACCCTCGCCCCGTGACGTCTTGAAGTCTTCCCCGCACCACGCGTCGCCCGCCGTCCACGCCGTACCACGGCCGGGAGCGCGTCGTGCGGACCGTCGATCCATCCGCGGCCCCCTCCCCCCTGGGCGCGCGCCGACCGAGGCTGCCGTCGTACCACGGCAGCACCTTCGCTGTCACCCCGTTGTCACGAAGCGCGAGAGCCCCTAGTTAAACATCGCCCACCCCTCTCGCGCGAGGCATAGCTCGGCCGCCGCCCGCCATTGACGGCCGCCCGACGAACTTTCCCCTCCGCCCTCACCCAGTTCCATTCGACCATCCTAAGCGCTTCCCTAGGACCCATAGCAGCTTGTGTCATCGCCCGTTGCCCGGGGTTGCGCCTCCCTCACCGGAATCACAGCCCGCCGCGGCCGCCACCGCCGTGCGCCCTCGCCAGAGACGTCGCTGCACCGGGCAACCCCTCCAAGTGCCTCTAGGTGAGCACCTAGGGGGTCCCGCACCATTTGTTGGCCAGGACCGGCCGGCCATCGCCGCCGGTGAGCCCACCCAGCGGCGGGAGGGTAGATGTGCAAGGATTGGAGTCTTTCTAGGGACCTAGGTTCAAGCAAGGGCGTTTTGTGAGGGTTAGAAAAGTTCCAGGGGCTTCGGTGCAAAGCCGATTCTTGAATAGTGTTGGGTCAATTGCTGGAACTTAGAAAATCGTAGAACAATCAGAAAAATGCAAACTCAATTTTTTAGACTCCTGGTGAAGAGCACTGTAACTTTTGTTAAACTTGTCTAGGCTGTTCCCTGATAATCTTTGCATGAAAAATATAAATGTGAAAAACCTATATCTGTTATATCTAAAAATCCATAAGCTTTCTGTAGCTAATGTTTGGATATGTTGTGTGTTATTTTATGACTAGCCCCTGTACCAAAAATTGCACAAAGTTATGTTCTAAATCTTTTTATATGAATTGTTTTCCATTTATGCAGAATCTACCTAGATGATTTTTGTAGCTAAAAATAATTATGTTTTTGTGGCCAACTTCTGCCTGTGGTCTCTTTATGCCAAAATACACCTCTGGTGAATTTATCACAATTTTATATTTAGCAGAAGTATTTATTCTTGAATTATGCTTGATTTTCTTTGTAAATGAATAACCCAAGATCAGTGGTAGTTCTAGATGTATATGCTGCATTCCTAGGATAGTTTTGGACCAGAGAACTTTTCTGAGATAGTTTGGATCATTTGGATTCTTATTTTTTTTGTATGCATTTATCTTGCTTAAGTGACTAGCTTTTGTTATTTTTGGTATAATTAATTTTCTAGCTATCCCAAGCATGTTTGTGTGTTCAGTGGCTTGGTATAGGTAATTTGGTGCTTAAGAAACCATTCCACTGAATTTTATGAATTTATTGTTTGAATAAAAGCATTGGATGCAACTAAAGGTTTAATATTAAGTTAATTAGGAGATTGTGCCCTTTTTCCTTGTGACCCCTTTTTAAATGGTTGCATAGCTTATTTAAGATCTATAAATACACCTCTTGCTATTTTAAGAATTTAAATGGAATTAATTACATTTTTGTGCACACCTTTGCTATTGAAAGGTGGAATAATAAATCCTCACATGAAATAACAATAATAAAAGAAACGATTAATTAAGCGTTTATTAAAAGAATAAACCCATGCCTATAATAACCTTAATGAAAAAGAATTAATAATAATTATTTGTTAAGGTGAATATGGCAACAAGAGTTGGGTAAAATAATTAATCTATCACATTACCCGAACCATGCATTGCATTCCGTGTAGAACTCCCCGACGGTAACTACTCGCTCGTGCCGGAAGCCGAGGAAGGAGGAGCTGAGGCGGAGCTGCAGTACATGGAAGTGATCGAAAACACCGAGGACCCTCAGGCTAACCCTACTGACAAAGGCAAGCCCCGGTGCAATTAACCACGTATTTTAAAATTCTTATACAACTATCGATGGATGATTGTGCATTTACGTTCAGGAGTTGAATTGACACCCTAGATGCATGATCCCTAGGTACCTTTGTCCTTTACTAGTATGATAGGTCGATAGCTACTATGCTATAGGATTGTTACAAGTCGGGTGATGCTTGTCACTCGCGACAATAGGTTCTTATGTCGGAATCATAAGATCCCCTTAAATGGATTGCTTATGTGGTAAGAGCATGGGATGTGGGCTCCAGTCCAATGGCTTTCGTGGGTTAAGAGTTTGAATGTACTAAGCACTTGTCGGGAATGGGACCGGTAAGCCTAGTACCTTAATGAGGCGGTGAGGTATTTCACTGTCCATACTCTTGGGATGCGTCTCACGGCTAGCTACCGGTGGTGCACGTGCGAGTCTGGTTGTCTCGCGGGGTATACCAGATAACCGGTACCAAAAATTGTGGCCATTTATTCCGACCTGCGGATTTTTGGGAACCGCTTGGTGGTTATCCTCGCGGGGGCATCCCACCGTGTGTTTAGGTCTACCTTGCAAGGTTTATAAACCAATGGATTGTCAGCCTCTCACCATTATCCGAGACTACTTACTCCACTGGCCATGAGATCCCTAATGATGAAAGTTGATGAATATTTATGCTTGATTAATTGTATTTCACAACTTTGCTTGCAATAGATGGCTAACATAGAAAAGAATAACCAACTAGAACGTGTGCTAAAATCTTGAAAGTTAACGACATATTCTTTGTTGCTTTTCAGCAAAAGAAACCCCAGTGGACAAAAAGCCTATCATGTCTAAAGTTGGTGAAATAGTTATCACCGACGGGTAAGTCTTGCTGAGTATTAGTATACTCAGCCTTGCTACAATCTGTTGTTCCAGGTAATGCCTTTGGTGATGTGTTTCCTGGAGAGATCCCGCCCGGCTGGGAGCTGGAGTGGGTGGATGACGATGAATGAAGGCAACATGGCTGGCCTCCAGTGGTGTTTCCGCGTTCCGCTTAGTTTATTTTTGCTGTTTTAAAAACTCTGAACTGTGTTGTCATGTCAAAGACTTCAGTTTGTAATAATTAAACCCTTCGCGATAAATTTCGGATGTTAATTATGTTTTATATCTGGACTCGCCTTCGCGTGAGTTTCAATGCATATATGTTGATCCTTGTTGTTGTATAAGTGATTTACCGGGCGTTAACCCGGCGACTAACGACAGGATAATACTTTATTATTGCTTAATGACCAAATTGGATTGGTTTAGGCGATAGTACAATGTTTTCCTGGGCGGGTTGTCACAGTTGGTATCAGAGCAATTATATGCACCAGAGATTAATTAATAACCTTAATCACTGGTTTTTGAATAAAATTTTCCAAGATTGTTTGGATTTGCAAAACACGTTGGTCCGTTAAGGATAAACTAGACCGAGAGGCCCTAGAGCGAATTTCCGACTTCTTTCAGGTGGCTTATTAACCTATGGTGTATTTTGCTAACTTCCAGCACATTTTACTTTATGTCAGACTTACTTTCTTGCACAACCAAACTAGTGAGCCACGTGTTTCATACGTGTACTATGCCGCATCACGGGAATTGAGAGGGTTGATGGAGTGATCTATTCCACGGATCCCATCTTCGCATCTGGTCATGAGTTGTGATGTCACCACATGTTTTATACGAGTGCATTTCGCATGTCGAGTATGTGAGGTAAGGATACACTCCATTCAAATGGAGGGTGTCTGAGGTTGGACGCTATACATGCAGTGGCTTAACGCATGGATGCCATTTCTATAGTGAACGGTAATATATGTGGACGCTTCCGTGACATGCTGGCACGGAAGGTTCTTTTTCTGCAGGTACATAACAGCGCTTCGTTAGTCGGTAAGTGAGTACCGAGTAGCTCTCGACTAGATATCATAGGGAGAGATTTTGGCTTGATTGCCATGGGAGGTCGAATAGGACACCTTGCATCATGTTAAAAATCGACAACAACTTAAAATGGACCAAAATAAAACTTTTGTATGCTCTCTAAGGAAGATTTGCTAGTTTGTGCTTTCTATAAACTAGGATACCTCTCATGCATTGGTGTTGTGCTGTCCAAATTTTGAGAAGTTTGTTCGCCTTGCTTTTGCACCATGTTCTAGGAGTAATTAGAATAGGTGTTCTAAACCAAAGTTGCTCCATATCTAATCTATTTTTTGCTGGCAAAAATTCTTGGTCATAGCTTCTTTAAATCTTGAGTTGCACCCTTTTTAGCGAACCCTAGTCTTGCTGTTTTTCAAAAATCAGCACCCTAAAGTTTGCATCGTTCCACTCTGTTCCTAATTGATCTAGCTCAACCTTTGAATACCAAAAGTGTGTATAAAAAACCTTGCGGAGTAGCCTGTAAAATTTGGGAATTTATGGGGTTTTGGATTTTTAGTGATGAATTTGTATTCACAGCTGCCAGAATTTCACCATTTGACATGTTGTTCGCTTTGAGACCTGACATGTGTCACATCTTTGTACATATGGCTTTTCCTGTGTTCCACGAGTTCAATGCTGACGTTACAATCCGTACCAACGGGTTGCACTGGGAGGGTTTTCCACACCTTGTGTGGGAAGCACTCAGCGCTGCTGGCTACACCACTCCGCCGACCTACGAGGTGTCCGAGTTTGAGCTCTTAGGCGTTCCACATGCAGGGTGATCGTCACTGTGCTACCACACCCAGACCATGCCGACTGGTCTGACTTGAGCTTCGTCTACTAGGGTTTCCGTGGGCACGAGTGTGTCGAGTCAGCCGCCCTTCGGGTATTGACAGACTTTTGCGACCACAACCCTACAGTGGTGGCTCTCTCTCCGTTTGGGTTGTTTCCGGCTGTGAGCCCTCACGATCCAGCGTGGCTGGATCGTATGGACCAGTTTCAGGAGCTGCTTTTGCTAGCCGAGCCGGTGGACGTCACCCGGACGCTGACGCATTGCCTCCATGTCGTGTTCACACTTCAGGGGCTGCGTTACAACACCGCTGCAGTGATCAGTCAGTGTTTGGAGGTGGCTAGGTTGGACTGGCAGCAACTTTCAGTAGCTTACCAGCAGCTGAACTTCACTCTCACTCAGATGCAGTAGGAGAACGACCGGCTACGTGCCAGGAGGTTTCAGTTGGAGTTAGAGAGAGGTGACCATCTTCAGAGGATCGTGGACCTTGACACGGAGGTTACTACCCTCCAGGAGGACGTAGATTCTAACGATATCGAGAGGTTGACACTATTACAGAACATCGCCGAAATGCAGCAGCAGGTTGAGGTGGCCGAGGTGCAGGTAGCAGCTCTACAGGCCATAGTGGCTTTACAGCCGCTACCTCCAGTGCAGGCACCTCCAGAGGAGCAGCAGGGACAGTCTGGTCTGTACCAGACGAGTCAGGCTGGACCACCGTTACCAACCCCACCAACTTCACCTGCTGGTAGTGGTGCTTCAGCTGGCAACTGGTTGCCAGGGTAAGGCAATAAGAAGAATTGTGCTCCTAGGTGTAACCTTCGGGATGGTTTGTGCTAGGTAGCCTAGGATGATGCTTTTGTGTAGTGCGACTGCAATGTAACCCCTGTTGTAATGTGGTGTTTTCAAACTTTGGAATCTTGTAGTGTTCTATGGACACCTATATCCGTCATGTTGTAATAAAGGATGCATAAGCACGTTGTGATCTGAAACAAGTTCGATGTTGTTTAACCAGCTTGTTTAGAATCTTCTTACGCGTTGAATGCCACAATTGTGAGGAATGTTACAATAACCACACTCACCAAAATTCAGCATTTTTGAATAAGAGATGAGAGAACTACGGGGTTTTTGGTGAGTGTCGGTCGGCTGCCAAAATAGCTAGGTAACTTCCCGCAATTTGCCTTCTTCGGGCATGCGAAATGGAAATTCACCACGAGATCGAAAGCCAACTTTGAGGCATATGAGACCTTGTATCTACTAACCGTATTGAAGAATGATTCGATGAATGTGCCTGGATATGAGATATTCTGTGACTATTGCTGCCATTGTCATGTGAATGCACAAAGGAGCTATTGTCATGCATGTTTACACTTGTCATCCTTTTCTAAGTAAGATTTTGGCTATGTGTCTAATAAAGGCTCGCATTTCAGATGGTGGGACCCACACGCAGCTCTCCCAACGGGTTTGGAGCGACCAGTAGCAGCGAAGTGCCGCCACCACCGCCCATGACGTCGTCGGAGGCTTTTATGGCCACTCAAACCCAGGGGCTGCGCCAGATCCTGCAGACACAGCAGCAGATAGCCCAGCCGATGAACCGAGGGCCACCGCATGGGGCCAATCACGAGGGCCCTAATGAGGTCACCACATATACTAAGTTCATTGGGATGAAGCCACCGACCTTTTCCAGGGTGGAAGACCCCCTGGAAGCTGAGGCATGGATCAAGGCAATCGAAGCCAAGTTCTCTGCCTTTGTGATGCCTTGCTCTGAGGAAAACAAGGCCAACTTCATAGCTCTGCAACTGTGAGGAGAAGCCTTCATGTGGTGGGATCATTTCAAGACGATGCAGTAGGGGCATGCTGTCACTTGGGATGAATTCAAGCAATCTTTCAAGAGCCATCACATTCCTAATGGATTAATGGATAGGACGATGAGGGAGTTACTGGCCCTCAGGCAGGGATTTGACACGGTGTATCGTTATGCCCAGAAATTCAATAGCCATTGCCAATACGGTAGACATCACGTGGATACTGATGCAAAGAAGATAGAAAGGTTCCGTGATGGTCTAGATGGCAAGTTGTATGAACGGCTGAACTTCCTCGAGCCAGACAGTTTCCATGAGCTCGTGAACAAGGCTATATCCCAAAAGGATGCTATGAAAAAGGCCCATATGGACAAGAAGAGGCCGTCTGGCTTTGCTTCGGGTAGCGGAACTAACAAGAAGTATCACTTTGTGAAAAAGAATGTTCCTAACCCATCCCAGCAATCTTCAACTGGATGCTGGACAATGAAGCCATCCCAGGGCAAACCTTCAGGGAACTTCCAGGTCCGCAACGCTCTGCAGCAGGCTCCAAAGCCTAGCGTGCCCCCACGTAACATTGGTGATCGCCGCTGTTTCAATTGTGGTCAACCAGGGCACTATATTAGTGATTGGCCCAAACCCAAGCAGAACAAGCCCAACCAGCAGAATCAAGGTGCGGGAGACAAGCCTGCCACTCCGGCTAAGAAGCCAATGGTGCAAGTCCGCCAAGGCAAGCTGAACTTCACCACCATGAGTGACATCCCAGAAGGAGCATCAGTGCTCACGGGTACATTCTCTATCAATGACACTCCTGTTAAAATTTTGTTTGATCCTGGAGCTACCCACAGTTTCATAAGTGAAAAGCTATTAAGCAAATTGGGTTTGATGGTTTCTCATACCAATTCAGCTTATAAAATTATCACTGAAGGACCGATACAGCGAACCAGAGAGGGGGGAGTGAATGGGAGCCGATAAAAATTCTTCTCGAAGGAGATGGAGACTCCAACAAGACGAACACGGCTTCCAACACACGTCTCCGACTCACTACCAAGGATGGTCAAGCCCACGTAGCCACTGGAGTGCCACTGGACCTAGGAACCAACACACCACCTTCCGACCCGAGAAACGCAGCGGAAAAACCAAACCTCGAGCCTACAGACCCACACCGGTCAGACCGGTGAGCACCACCGGTCAGACCGGTCCCTGCTGGTGAAACTGAGCAACTTTCACTAAGTGGCTCTACACCGGTCAGACCGGTGAGACACACCGGTCAGACCGATGGCAGCCTGAAAGCCCCCAAGGCACCAAACGGGCCAACCGACAACCAACCAGACCCAAACTCGAAACAGCAGCAACACGGGACAACAACGAACACACCAAGACGTTCACCCGAGCAAAATCCCACAAGGGCTCGCACCGGTCAGACCGGTCAAGAGCACCGGTCAGACCGGTGTAGCCTGGGCAGCTCGGGATGAACAGCACCCGCGGTCAACTCCCCCAAATCCAAATCTCGATCTCCCGAATCACTCCACGGACTTGAACAAGACTTTGGGGATATCAGGAACACCTCATGAGGAGTCCATAGCCAAGTTTAATCACACCAAATCTCGTCCAAAAAGGAGGAATCGAAGAAATCCCGCCGAAAGCACTTCCAACCCAAGAACTCAAGAAACCCCAAAATCGAGCACTTTTACTCACGGATTTGGGAGGGGAATCACAACCCAAAGAACCACGAAAGGTTCCCACAAATTTCCCCCATCAAATCCCCAAGAGAAAAGCCCCGAAAACAACGCAAAGAAATCACCGAAAGAGGGCTCCGAAAATCACCACCAAGAACAACCGGGGAAAACACATCCAAACCTTGAGGAACCACGCCGAATCATCTATACATGAAACAAAGGTTCGTACAAGGTCTAGCAAGCCGCCCGATCATCCATCCCTCTCAACAAGATCTCTCTGTGAAGTCCTCTTGCTAGTCCTAAAGAAAACCTAAGGAAAAATAGGTGGAAAATAGGAAAACTAATGAGCTAGGGTTCCAAGAGTTGGCTGCCATCCTCTCACCTCTTGGGTTATATGGAGGCAACCGAATGTCTAAAACGCCCTTCTCTACTAACTAGGGATACAAGCCCCTCAAGGGCGGATTTGGAATTCTTGATGTCTTCACCATCGGACGGATGCCCGGCGACCGCACCCTCGCGTAGCCTCGACGCAAGCCATGCGATCCCGACGCGTGTCCTCCGCTTCGAAGATTCCGGACCGCGTCGTCGCACACCGGTCGGACCGGTGCTCCTCACCGCCGTCGACCGGTCCCCACCGGTCGGACCGTCCCGTGCCGCCGCACCTCCGTCTTCGGTTCTCCGGTCTTGGCTTTGTGGATCAACCAAGGAACCCGGTGGTTTTTCGGTGAACCACCCGAAACCCCGCGAACTCGGTGTAGCCTCCGCCAATCTCCACTCATGACTTGGCTCCCACGTAGTCCCGGCTCGACCTTGGTTTTGAGGATCAACCAAGAAACCGTCCACGACTTCATCTTGTCGTTCATGCCACCATGCGGCCCGCACTTGACCCCCGCCGGCCACCGGGTCCCTCGAACGAAGCCTACTTGTCTTCTCCACACCTGGAGGCCTCACCGGTGACGACCTTTCGCGCTTGTTCTTCACCTGCACCAACATGAGTCAAGCCGCAACCTGCACCTGCAATACTTAGCCACGAATCAGTCCACACAACGTTGTCAATTACTCATCACACAAGGAAGCGACCATCCACCGGTCCTCGAACCACACATGGTCCTCAATCTCCCCCTTGATGAGTGCATTGACAACACCCTCTCGAAGGTAACAAGAGAGAAAAGAAAAAGAAAAGAAACGAACAAAAAGAAACTCCAACAAGCGATCGAAAGCCGAACAAAGGCAAAGAGCAAGATCACTTGAAGAAGACAAGTCTCGGACCCCTTAGGCAAGGGCAACGGCTCGACACATCCGAGACAAGGCAAAGCTCAAGCAAAGAGCGCAAACCACCGAAACAAAGCTCGAACAAACACAAAGAGCTCCCCCTGCACACATGCAAGCTCCCCCTGAACCAATGCACCTTCCCCTGGACGAATACATGCAAGACACCACTTGAAACAGGGCAGCTGCAACAAAACAGCCCTGACTGGTCAGACCGGTCCATACCACCGGTCAGACCGGTGTGCAACGTGTGTACAGAACCAGCACTCACACCGGTCAGACCGGTGACCCTGACCGGTCAGACCGGTGTACAACGAGCCCGAATTGGCTCGAAACCACCGAAAACCTTCTAAATGCGCCCGGCAAGCCATTTCAAGCTCAAACTTCTCCCCCTTGTTGGCAATGCATGAATCAAGCCAAAAATGCAAAACTTTCAACCTAGAGCTTCTCAAATAGACAAAATTCAACAAAGAATGCTACACATGTCCAAATGAGCAAGTTAGGTACTCTACGGCTTCGTATCGATCTCAACTACATGATCACCAAGTTCCACAACCATTGGACGAAGCTAAGATAGAATTAAGCAATTTTGCGAAAATTTACCCTCTCATGAGCAAAGTCCTAAACATGAGAAAAACATGTCAAAATGGCAAAGCCACACAAACTTCATACTAGGACAGCCATTCTAACCATAAGACCATCACAAACACCCACAAGCACCTCATGTCATGTCAAAGCCACCGAGCCATGTGCCTACTTCTATGTATGAGACTTCTCATTGGTAGGCATCATGCAACGGTTTAGCACCCAAAGCAAGTTAAATTCAGCACATATGACATGGGAGCATATTTTCCAAGCATTTTTCATTTCATTTTCAGATTTGTAAATGGTACATGAAATGTCTTTGCGACAAAAAGGAACTTATGCCCCTCCACAAGATGAAGCAAGAGGGCTAAACATTCATGATGGCAAATGAGCCTTTGGCCCCATATGATCAATAAACTAGCTATCCAACCACAAATTAAGCATAGCCAAGCCACTAAAACATGTCAAGAGCATATAAAGGCATTTACACATGAGAGCGCATACGTGTGACATTTTTCAAAAACATAGCCATCAACCATGGATTATTCAACAAGATCATCAAGAGCTAAGCCAAACTAATCGTAGCATACCAAACAAGCTCACAAAGACATATATCTCATTCCATGGTGAACAATGTATATGAGAGAAGCTTTTCCTAGCCAATGCATATGGTACAAAATGCATGCAATCTAAGATACAAGGATGCCTATACATCATGTTACATATGCCATGCCAAATTAAAGAAATGCACAAAGGAAAGCTATACATATGCTACAAAGGAGCTCCCACACACAAAGCTCACAAACCACCGGCTCCTCGAGGGGAGGCAAAAAGGGCTCGACACCACCGGCAAAAGAGCAAAGGAGCACAAAACTCACAAGCTCCCCCTAAACTCATGCATTAAGGCAAAAGAGCGTACAAAGCTCACCTTACACACATGAGATAAGGCAAAGAGCAAAATAAACCAAGTGGCTTGACCAAGGCCACACACTCGAAGGTCACAAATACACTTACCTTTATCATTTCTTCACAATTCACTCATCCTTGTCCACCATCCCCGAAAGTGATGCACCTACATGTCACCACCGGGATATGAAGCCGAAGAACCACCCCCAATATCAACCAAATGTTCTCCGGGCCATCCACCTGCAACTCAAAACCAAGAGTGAGAGCGAGCAAACGACTCAACACTGGGGTTAGTTCCAAATGTGTAAAACCAGTGCCTAGCCATTTGCTCGAAAGTGGGGTTAGCACAAACCAAACCATCTTTCCTACCAAAGCTACCTCCACGAACACCACCACGGTGACCACCACGAGGTAACCAAACCTCTCTACTTGGAGGAGAACCAAAACCACGAAAGAAAACCCATGGACTGTCCCTCCTCTCCTTCTCAAAGCTAAGACTCCTCCCATCCCCGTAGTGAGCTCGAGGGGGAGAATGCCTAGCAAACTGATCTCCTGCAAACTATCCAGCCCAACCACCAGAACCACGAACTCCAGAACCAAACCTCACACCTGTACGAGCACGAAACCCAAACGGTTGCCTGTCCAGGCCTGCACCGGTCTGACCGGTGCCCCACACCGTCCGACCGGGTGTGACCTGGGCAGCAGCACCTCCAACAGCCTTCCGCTCTCCCCAAGCTCGAACTGACCTCACACTCGCCTTGGCCCTGGGCAACTGCACACGAGGCTCAAGTACACCATCTGAAGGGTGGTACTTGTCCTTGTTAGCCCACTCCTTCGCCATTCTCTCCTCACGCTTCCTCTTGAAGCAAAACGCTCTCTTGTGACCATCCTTTCCACAAAACTCACAATGGAAACGGATCGATCTAGGCTTAGGCTTGGGATGAGGCTTTTCACAAGGCTTCTCACTTGGTTTCTCACTAGGCATTTCACTTGCCTTCTCACTCGATTTTTCTCTTCGTTGGTTTGGCTTGGATGCAAACTTGTCTTTGGGTGTGGGTTGTGGTGGAACTGAAACATTCCCAAATTTCCTTTCTCTCTCACCACTGCCCTCACCAACTGTATCCAATCCAAAAGCCCAACCGTCAAAGCGCTTACAGCTAGCAATCATCATACCAAGTTGAGGTTCTTGACTCGACAACCAACTCAGCGCTTCACGCAACTTATCATTCTCATCTTGCAAGCGACCAACACATTTTGCAAGATCCAAATTCTTCATAGCATGCAACTCACATGTAGAGCAAGAAGTAGGAATAGGCACTTTCAAATCAGCCTCAAGCGAAAAAATGCGAGAACGGAGCTCAGCAATTTTCTCATGCGAACTAGGGCAAGAAGTGCAAGCACCAAGCAAAGTGGGTCTAGATTGTAGCTCAGCCAACTCGACCCTAAGCACATCTAGTTCCTCACACTTGGACGCATACCTCTCCCTAAGATCAGTCAAGTCAGCTAGGAAAGCAGAGCACTCAGCACAATCATTCTCATCAGAAACAACATGGCTAGCCTTAAGAGAATCAATTTCAAGCTTGCTATCAAGAACCTGTGTTTCTAGCTCAGCCACTCTAGTCCTAGCATCCTCGAGCAAAGATCTGAGCTCCTTCCTAAGCTTCTTAGCCTCTCTAAGCATGTGATCGCGATTATCAAGCAAGTAAACCAACTCCTCATTCTCCTTGCGCAAAGAAGAGAGCTCATCACATACCTCATCCTCGGAATCCAAGTCCGAGGCGTCCTTCTGGCTTCTCTTGCTGCTCGAACTGCGAGCAATGCCACAGAAGTCGTCCTTGAGGCTTAGGCCCGTCACACAAAGGCCGTTGAGATACTTGCCAAGGTTCTTCTTCTTCCTCTTCTTCTCATTCTCTTCGTCTTCATCACTCGAGCTTGAAGACGTGTCCTCGGAATCAGACTCGATGTCGCTTGATCTTTTCATCTTCTCTCGAGATCGTGTCTTCTTCCCATGTCCATGATCCTTCTTCTTGGACTTCTTCCTCTTGTCCTTGAACTTGTGCTTGTCGTGGTTGTTCACCTTCGGACACGGCGAAATAGTGTCCAGTCTTGCCGCACTTGAAGCATGTCCTCGTGTTCCTCCTCATGTCCACCCGGTTCTCGTGCAGCCTCTCGAACCGCCGCGTCAGGAGCGCCAGCTCGTCCTCTCCAAGCACGTCGAACTCCTCATCTGGCATAGACATCAAAGAGGAAAAAGAGAACATCTTGGTGGATGGGTTAGAGTTAGCCTTTCCTTTGGAACCACCAACGAGGGCAAGACTATGGGAATCAGTCGGTCCCTCGAGCTTGGCAGTCATGCCCCTATCCACCTCAGCCGACTTGAGCTTCGAGAACAGCTCGTTCACCGTCAGAGTATCATACCTCTCCGACTCGACTATGGCCTCGAACTTTCCGCCCCATATCGTACGATCTAAAGAGTGTAAGAGCTTGACCGCTCTATCATGATCATCGTACGGGAGCACGTCCACATTGGCCCTCATGTTGTTCACCACCACCGTGAACCTCTGAAACAGGGCATCGATGGACTCACCGGGGAGATGAGTGAAGTTCTCGTACTCTCTCCGGTAGGTCGCATACATCCGTGCTCGAACACGGGCGTTCCCAACATGAGCCTCCTTCAACACCGCCCAAATCCTACTAGCCAAGTGCTCGGTGTGCACCCGATCGAACTCGGCCGACACAAAGCACGTGTGACACCCGATTTTCCGTAGAAACCGAATGCATCTCATATGTGTGCCAAGATCACAAATTCACACATATGATAGACTCATGAGTGTAATATCACAAGACATTGCTCAAAACGTACGGAAAAGGTTTATTAACTTTTATTACACTCACGATGGTAGACACGAAGGTCTTTACACGAACAACGATAACTATGAAGACGCGACTCCATCTTCATCTTCCACGGAGCATCCGACCGGTTGATCGCATCCTCGAACTCCTCATAGTCGGTGAAGTACTCCACTCCGGGATTCTTCTGCGAACAGCGTAAGCAAGGATGAGTACACTTATGGTTGGTACTCGGCAAGGCCACGAAATAACAGGAAAGCGGTATTAATCCATCTTTAAGTTCAATTAATCATGTGAGGGTCCGGGCCGCTCTTGACCGTGAGCACGGCCGATCGATCGGGTTTAACACTGCGAGAGGTTGCACACTTTTCCCACGGTTCGCGTAAAAGTTCCAAAGAACTTTGAACCCAACCACGCATGTGTTGATCGGGCACAATACCACATTTCCGAGGTGTGATTGCATAGGGACGCTACGAAGCCTTTACAAAGGTATACAAAAGACTAACGACCCGCATAGTTACAGATCAGGGCGGACCATAACCCTCCCTAGTGGTTAGCACCTTAGCAAAGGCTGCTACCCCAAAAGGACCGGGCTATACCCCTGCAACCCGGATCCCCCTCTGCTCCTTTCGGAAAAGGGCCATCAGATCAATCGCACACCTAATTAATTGGCTAAGCCAGAGCCATATGGACTGTGGTTGCACTGTTTTCCTGGGTGGTTCTCCATGTTCCGATTAATTTATAGTGTTCTTGATTAAAGCATAGGTAGAAGGGTGGTTAGGGTCACTTGCCTTTCTTGAACGATAAGCTACTCTCCTTATCTGCAAAGCTCTGCACTTGAACTTCCTCGAACGGCGTGTTGGCTACGATCATGCAAGAAAACATACAATAAATAAAACAATACATCAAACATTACCAAAAGGCTAAAACAAGCTTTTAGAAATGACGGGCTCGGAGAGACGATCGCGTGGACACCAAGAACGCGTAAAACGGAGCTAGGATGAAAAAGTTATGATCGAAACAAGATTTAGGGACTAAATTGTAAAAGAACCGGAAGTTTAGGGGGTTTTTCGCAAGATTTCGGGGACCTAAACATAAATATGTGTGAAACTAGAAGGTCTAATATGTAAAAGGTCAAAGGGTAGGCTATTAAACGAGAAAATCTAAGAGATCGGGGGCCTAGATATAAAAATCGGAACCTAGTTGTAAGGCTTTTATATAGGTGGAAGATATATTTGTAATTTTCGAAATAGGGGGGCTTATTTGCAAAGTTGCACGGGCGGCCGGCGGGTGAACCGTGGCGGCGACACGTGGCGGCTTGTGGTTGGACGTGATGACGCAAGCGATGACGTGGCGATGACGTCAGCGGTGCACCGGCGCGGTGCACCCGGTCCACCGGTCCACCGTGGACCGGTCCAAGGGTTACGATTTGCTTTTAATCTGGGCCGTCCGCTCAGATCCTAAGGCCACGGTCGCGTGAGAGCGGGCGGCGCGGCGGCGGACGGCCGGCCGGCGGCGGCGCCCGGCGGCGCGCGCGGGGGGGGCTCACCGGAGAGGAGCCAACATGGCTTCCCGGGCACCATTCGCGGCGGGGAAAAATACCGAACGAAGAGGAGAGCAAGGGGAAGCTTACCCCCGGGGCCGGAGAGAAGGGAACCGTGGCGGAGGAGGAGATCGGCGGCGAGGGGGCGGCGGTGGCGGCGGTGCTCCGTGGCGGCGGCGGTGCGGTGCGGGGAGGAGAGGAAGGGAGGGGCGCGGGATGGAGAGGAGGCTCGAGGGGATCTTATATAGGTGGACGGGGGGAGGGGAGGGGCACGGCAAAGGCGGTGGCGGGATCGGTGGCGCCGGCGCCATTAATGGCGTGCGAGTGCGGTGGCGGTGGTTTCGGGGAGTAGAAGGGCCGGGGCGGTGGAGTGGGGGCGGCGGCGGTGCCTTGATGGCGAGTGGGGAGGCGGACGGGCGCGGGGAGCCGAGGAGGCGGCGCCGGGGTGCGGAGACCGGCGGCGGCGCGGGGGAAGAAGGGAGGGGCGCGGCGGCCAGAGGAAGAAGATGGCCCCGACAGGGGGGCCCCACCTGTCGGTGGCAGAGAGAGAGAGAGAGAGAGAGGAGGGAGGCGGAGCGGGCCGCGTGGGCCTAATGTGGTGCTGGGCCGCGGCGGGAAGGAGAGTTTAGGTTTTGTTTTTTTTCTTTTTCTTTTCCTTTTCTTTTTAAATCCTTTTCAAACCAAATTCAAACCTTTTAAATTCAAACCCTTTTCATGTTTTCAAACTTAAATTTTAACACAAATTTCTCCACTATTTTAAAAGGCTTTTCACTAACCATTTTTACAACTTTTGAAACATTTTTTTTTAATTCAAACTTTCACACCAATTATTTTAAAGACTTTTCACAAATTTTTTTAAGACTTTTAAAATCACACCACAAACAAAACTCATGCATTTCAACATGATACACAAACACTTGATTGTTTCTAATTACTAAATGATGTTTAATTTAATTAAAGGCAAATTTATTTATTCAAATTTATTAAATCCTTAGAAAATAAAACTAAACCATGTTGCTAACAATATTTATTGTGATGCAATTTTCGGGTGTTACAAGCACGAAACAAGTAGTCGACCGCCTTATTGTTGGCGTCGAATGCGTCTCTCGACCCCGGAGCAAGGAAATCCATCGGTGGACATAGCTTGTGTCCACCGTGACATCCCAAAGAAGCCGACCCTTTCCGCGGAGGAACGCACCCATCCGCTTGCTCCACATCCGGTAGTTCTTGCCATCGAAGTGTGGAGGACCCGAACCCCGTTCCCGGTACGCCATCCTTGGATCTTAGGCGGTTAGAGTCAACAAAGACCCGAACCGGCTCGATACCACTTGAAGGACCGATACGGCGAACCAGAGAGGGGGGAGTGAATGGGAGCCGATAAAAATTCTTCTCGAAGGAGATGAAAACTCCAACAAGACGAACACGACTTCCAACACACGTCTCCGACTCACTACCAAGGTTGGTCAAGCCCACGTAGCCACTGGAGTGCCACTGGACCTAGGAACCAACACACCACCTTCCGACCCGAGAAACGCAGCGGAAAAACCAAACCTCGAGCCTACAGACCCACACCGGTCAAACCGGTGAGCACCACCGGTCGAGGCCGGTCCCCGCCGGTGAAACCGAGCAACTTTCACTAAGTGGCTCTACACCGGTCGGACCGGTGAGACACACCGGTCGGACCGATGGCGCACCGAAAGCCCCCAAGGCACCAAACAGGCCAACCGACCACCAAACAGACCCAAACTCGAAACAGCAGCAACACGGGACAACAACAAACACACCAAGACGTTCACCCAAGCAAAATCCTACAAGGGCTCGCACCGGTCAGACCGGTCAAGAGCACCGGTCAGACCGGTGTAGCCTGGGCAGCTCGGGATGAACAGCACCCGCGGGTCAACTCCCCCAAATCCAAATCTCGATCTCCCGAATCACTCCACGGACTTGAACAAGACTTTGGGGATATCAGGAACACCTCATGAGGAGTACATAGCCATGTTTAATCGAACCATATCTCGTCCAAAAAGGAGGAATCGAAGAAATCCCGCCGAAAGCACTTCCAACCCAAGAACTCAAGAAACCCCAAAATCGAGCACTTTTACTCACGGATTTGGGAGGGGAATCACAGTCCAAAGAACCACGAAAGGTTCCCACAAATTTCCCCCATCATATCCCCAAGAGAAAAGCCCCGAAAACAACCCAAAGAAATCACCGAAAGAGGGCTCCGTAAATCACCACCAAGAACAACCGGGGAAAACACATCCAAACCTTGAGGAACCACGCCGAATCATCTATACATGAAACAAAGGTTCGTACAAGGTCTAGCAAGCCGCCCGATCATCCATCCCTCTCAACAAGATCTCTCCGTGAAGCTCTCTTGCTAGTCCTAAAGAAAACCTAAGGAAAATAGGTGGAAAATAGGAAAACTAATGAGCTAGGGTTCCAAGAGTTGGCTACCATCCTCTCACCTCTTGGGTTATATGGAGGCAACCGAATGTCTAAAATGCCCTTCTCTACTAACTAGGGATACAAGCCCCTCAAGGGCGGATTTGGAATTCTTGATGTCTTCACCATCGGACGGATGCCCGGTGACCGCACCCTGCGTAGCCTCGACGCAAGCCATGCGATCCCGACGCGTGTCCTCCGCTTCGAAGATTACGGACTGCGTCGTCGCACACCGGTCGAGCCGGTGCTCCTCACCCGGTCGGACCGGTCCCCACCGGTCGGACCCGGTCCGAGTCTTCGCCGCACCTCCGTCTTCGGTTCTCCGGTCTTGGCTTTGTGGATCAACCAAGGAACCCGGTGGTTTTACGGTGAACAACCAAAAACCCCGCGAACTCGGTGTAGCCTCCGCCAATCTCCACTCATGACTTGGCTCCCATGTAGTCCCGGCTCGACCTTGGTTTTGAGGCTCAACCAAGAAACCGTCCACGACTTCATCTTCTTGTTCATGCCACTATGCGGCCCGCACTTGACCCCGCTGGCCACCGGGTCCCTCGAACGAAGCCTACTTGTCTTCTCCACACCTGGAGGCCTCACCGGCGACGACCTTTCGCGCTTGTTCTTCACCTGCACCAACACGAGTCAAGCCGCAACCTGCACCTGCAATACTTAGCCACGAATCAGTCCACACAACGTTGTCAATCACTCATCACACAAGGAAGCGACCATCCACCGGTCCTCGAACCACACATGGTCCTCAATCACTCCGGGTGGGCAAATCTCCTCTAGTACTTTAATCCGTGGAGTACGTTTGGGATTGGGCAGTAAAATCTTTCCAACAAACCTCATAGCCATAAGTTTGGAAGGCATGGATGTTATCTTGGGCATCGACCGGATGACCCAACATAAGGTGGTTCTCGATATCTTAGATAGAGTTGTAGCGATCAATTCGCCTACGGTCGGGCACACTACCTTGTACCTACCTTTTAAGGACGGTACAAACTCTTGTGCCTATGTGACCATTATCTCCCATCTTGATGAAATTCCAGTAGTTTGCGAGTATCCAGATGTATTTCCTGACGAATTGCCTGGTATGCCACCAGACCGAGATGTCGAGTTTGTAATTGAACTCCAACCAGGTACTGCGCCCATTTATAAACGACCTTATCATATGCCTCCCAAAGAACTAAATGAACTGAAAAAACAACTCCAAGAGCTATTAGATAAGGGCTACATTCTCCCGAGTTCTTCTCCTTGGGGTTGTCCCGCTCTCTTTGTCAAAAAGAAAGATGGTAGCTTGAGGCTGTGTGTTGACTACAGACCGCTCAATGCAATAACCATCAAGGACAAATATCCTCTTTCCCGAATTGATGTTCTTTTTGATCAATTGACTAGAGCTAGAGTTTCCTCCAAGATCGATTTTCGTTCTGGTTATCACCAAATCAAAATTTGACCTTGTGACATCCCTAAAACTGCTTTCTCCACTCATTATGGTCTCTATGAGTTCTTGGTAATGTCCTTTGGTCCCACAAATGCGCCAGCCTACTTCATGTACCTCATGAACTCCGTGTTCATGATGGAGCTTGACAAATTCGTAGTGGTCTTTATCGATGATATCCTCATCTACTCCAAAAATGAGAAGGAGCATTCCAAGCACCTCCGAATTGTCCTACAGTGTTTGCGAGATCATAAGATTTATGCTAAGTTCTCCAAATGTGTATTCTGGTTAGATAGTGTGAAGTTTTTGGGGCACACTATTTCCAAGGACGGCATCTCCGTAGATCCTAGCAAAGTACAAGAGGTGATGGATTGGAAACCACCCAAGTCCATACACCAAATCCGCAGTTTCTTAGGTTTGGCGGGTTATTACCGTCGATTCATTCCGGACTTCTCCAGAATTGCTAAACCTATGAACGAACTGCTCAAGAAAGGAGTAAAGTTTGTGTGGAGTGAAGCATGTGAGAAAGCCTTTCATACCCTGAGGCAACACTTAACTTCAGCCCCAGTGCTAGTGCAACCAGATAATTCCAAACCTTTTGAAGTTTTCTGTGACGCGTCGGGCAAGGGTCTCGGTTGTGTTCTTATGCAAGAAGGCCGAGTCATTGCCTATGCTTCACGGGCACTTCGACCTCATGAGATCAACTATCCCACCCATGATCTAGAGTTAGCAGCGGTTGTCCACGCTCTCAAGATATGGAGACATTATCTGATGGGCAATCATTGCAATATCTTCATTGATCACAAGAGTCTCAAATATATCTTCACTCAGTCAGATCTAAACATGAGGCAAAGGAGATGGCTTGAGTTGATTAAAGATTACGACCTAGAAGTGCACTATCACCCCAGTAAAGCAAATGTTGTTGCGGACACTCTTAGCCGCAAAGTTCACTGCAACAATCTAGAGTTGGAGCCAGTTAGTGACCCGTTATGTGAAGATATGAGGAAGCTTAACTTGGAAGTGGTAGAACAAGGAAATATTTATGCCTTAGCTACCGAATCTAATCTTTATGATAGAATTGTCACTGCTCAACGCAATGACGAAGACATGCAGATTATCAAACAGAAACTAGCAGAGGGAGAGCCTAAGTATACATGTTTCTAGAAGGATCAAAATGATGTGATCTGGTTTGGAAGACGCCTTGTGGTTCCCGTTGACCCAGAAATTAGGAAGACAATATTTGATGAGGCTCATATGTCCAAGTTCTCTATTCACCCTGGCAGTACTAAGATGTACCAAGATTTGAAGCAAAATTTCTGGTGGTCCAATATGAAAGTTGATATAGCCAAGTATGTAGCCGAGTGCGATACTTGCCACCGGATGAAAGCAATCCATTTGAAATTGGCAGGTGCACTCCAACCCTTATCGATACCCATGTGGAAGTGGGTTGACATTAGTATGGACTTCATTGTGGGTTTACGTGGACAGACTCACCAACACCGCCCATTTCATTGCAGTTCATACTACCTATTCAGTGCAGCAATATGCAGAGTTATACATGGATCAAATAGTTCGTTTGCATGGAATTCCGAAGACCATAATCTCTGATAGAGGAACTCAGTATGTAGCTCGTTTCTGGGAGCAGTTACATGTGTGCTTAGGAACCAAGTTGATTCGTAGTTCCTGCTATCATCCGTAGACCGATGGTTAGACTGAAAGGATTAATCAAATTTGGAAGACATGCTGCGAGCAAGCATCTTACACTTTGATAAGAGTTGGGACAAGTGTTTGTCCTTGGCAGAGTTCTCTTATAACAATAGCTATAAAGCTAGTTTCAAGATGAAACCTTTCGATGCTCTTTATGGACGAAGATGTCGCACCCCGTTGAACTGGTCAGAAGCCGGGGAAAGGACACTCTTTGGTCTGGACTTAGTTAAAGATGCCGAAGAAAAGGTGCAAGTGATAAGGGAGAGCTTGAAGTTAGCTTAGATGAGGCAAAAGAGCTATCATGATAGGGGAACGGCACCCCGACACTTTGAGGTGGGAGATTATGTGTACATAAAGGTTTCCCCACTAAAGGTGTGCAAAGGTTCGGTGTTAAAGGGAAATTAGCTCCGTGCTACATTGGACCTTATGAAGTCATAGAAGTATGTGGGCCAGTGACTTAACGTATTCAACTGCCAGAACGGTTCTCCGCAGTTCACAATGTATTTCATGTGACTCAATTAAAGAAAGGTATGCATGTGCCTGAAAATGAGGTGATCACGAAAGCTAATGCTTGGATTGAGCCAGATTTCTCACTCATCGAGCATCCCATGAGGGTGTTGGACCGAAAAGAGAGAAAGACCCGAAGACAGACCATAAGAATGTACAAGATACAGTGGAGTCATCATACGGAAGAAGAAGCGACTTGGGAGACGAAGGAGTACCTCAACACCAAGTACCCGGGCTTTCTGCAATCCCGAAACCGTGACTTTCTGCTACCTACTTTGTTTTTCTTAAATCGAATCTCGGGATGAGATTCCGTTTAAGTGGGGTAGGCTGTGACGCCCTAGATTTTTATTTAACCCTAATGGTCGGTCAAATCTGCTGACAGTGGTCAAATCACGGTCAACTTGGGTCCTGACCTCGAAAACCTCACCAACCAACCCTAATGACCCTCTTGATCAAGTGAACACACATGTGTGGTCAAACTTTGGTAAAATGCACGATCAAACCCCACTTAAACCCTGATGTCTTTGAATGTCCTCCGGAACTTTTGCCACGTTCTCCAAATTTCACCTAAATACTTCAAAATCTACCAATATGAAAGTTGTCCAGTTTTTCGAGGGACACAACATTCATGTAGGATGGCATTTCCAATTTTGAGTGGAAGAGGGTGGAAAACTTGGCCAACTGCCAGCAACTCCTGTTCACTGACACAAAGTGTCATTCAAACTTTGGCTGCAATTTATGCAAAAACTGTTGAGAAAAATACCATAGAGGCTTTGTGAAAGTTGTAGAGGATAGTGAGATCTACAACTTTCCTATTCATCACTTTGTACACTTCAATTCAATTTTTGAGAGAAAAATGAGCTCGAAGTCGCCTAGGTTGAAACAGGTTCAAGCCGCACCACGCAGCGCCGCGACGTCGCGGGCCCACTCGGCGCCACGCCCGTGCACCGCGCTCACGCGCCGTCCAAGGCCGCGCCTTCCCCGAGCCGACCCGCGCCCCGCGACGTCTTGAAGTCTTCCCCGCGCCACACGTCGCACGCCGTCCGCGCCGTACCACGGCCGGGAGAGCCACGTACGGACCGCCGGGCCGTCCGCGGCCCCCCTCCCCTGGGCGCGCGCCGACCGAGGCCACCGTCGTACCACAGCGGCACCTTCGCTGTCACCCCGTCGTCACGAAGCACGAGAGCCCCTATTTAAATGCCGCCCGCCCCTCTCGCGCGAGGCGTAGCTCGGCCGCCACCCGCCATTGATGGCCGCCCGACGAACTTTCCACTCCGCCCTCACCCAGTGCCATTCGACCATCCTAAGCGCTTCCCTAGGACCCATAGCAGCTTGTGCCGTCTCCCGTTACCCGGCGTTGCAACTCCCTTGCCGGAATCACAGCCCGCCGCTCCGACCACCATCGTGCGCCCTCAACGGAGCCATCACCGTGCCGACGAACCCCTCCAAGCGCCTCTAGGTGAGCACCTAGGGGGTCCCGCGCCATTTGTTGGCTAGGACCGACCGGCCATCGCCGCCGGCGAGCCCACCCGGCGGCGGGAGGGTAGATGTGCAAGGATTGGAGTCTTTCTAGGGACCTAGGTGTAAAGCAAGGGCATTTCTGTGAGGATTAGAAAAGTTCCAGGGGCTTCGGTGTAAAGCCGATTCTTGAATAGTGTTGGGTCGATTGCTGGAACTTAGAAAATCTCTAGAAAATTGTAGAAAAATCAGAAAAATGCAAACTCAATTTTGTTAGACTTCTGGTGAAGCGCACTATAACTTTTGTTAAACTTGTCTAGGCTGTTTTCTGATAATCTTTGCATGAAAAATAGAAATGTGAAAAAACTAGATCTGTTATATCTCAAAATCCATAAGTTTTCTGTAGCTAATATTTGGATATGCTGTGTGTTTTTTAGGACTAGCCCCTGTACCAAAAATTGCACAACGTTATGTTGTAAATCATTTTATATGAATTGTTTTCCGTTTATGCAGAATTTGTCTAGATGATTTTTTTAGCTAAAAATAATTATGTTTTTGTGCCCAACTTCTGCATGTGGTCTCTCTATGCCACAGTACACTTCTGGTGAGTTAATCACAATTTTTTATTTATCAGAAGTATTTATTCTTGAGTTATGCTTGATTTTCTTTGTAAATGAATAACCCAAGATCAGTGGTAGTTCTAGATGTATATGCTACATTCCTAGGTTAGTTTTGGACCAGAGAACATTTGTGAGAAATTTTGGATCATTTGAATTCTTATTTATTTTTTGTATGCATTTATCTTGCTTAAGTGACTAGCTTTTGTTATTTTTGGTATAACTAATTTTCTAGCTATCAAATGCATGTTTGTGTGTTCAGTGGCTTGGTATAGGTAATTTGGTGCTTAAAAAACCCTTACACTAAATTTTATTAATTTATTGTTTGAATAAAAGCATTGGAGGCAACTAAAGGTTTAATGTTATGTTAATTAGGAAATTGTGCCCTTTTCCTTGTGACCCCTTTTTAAATGGTTGCATAGCTTATTTAAAATCTATAAATACACCTCTTGTTGTTTTAAGAATTTAAATGGAATTAATTACATTTTTGTGCACACCTTTGCTATTGAAAGGTGAAATAATAAATGCTCACATGAAATAACAATCACAAAAGAAAACATTAATTAAGGGTTTATTAAAAGAATAAACCCATGCCTATAATAACCTTAATGAAAAAGAATTAATAATTAATTGTTTGTTAAGGTGAATATGGCCAAGAAGAGTCGGGTAAAATAATTAATCTATCACATCACTTGAACCCTGCATTGCCTTTCGTGTAGAACTCCCCGACAGTAACTACTCGCTCGTGCCGGAAGCCGAGGAAGGAGGAGCTGAGGCGGAGCTGCAGTACGTGGAAGTGATCGAAGAGACCGAGGACCCTCAGGCTAACCCTGCTGACGAAGGTAAGCTCCGGTGCAATTAACACTTATACAACTATCTATGGATGATTGTGCATTTACGTTCAAGAGTTGAATTGAAACCCTAGATGCATGATCCCTAGGTACCTTTGTCCTTTACTAGTATGATAGGTAGATAGCTGCTATGCTATAGGACCGTTACAAGTCGGTTGATGCTTGTCACTCGCGAGAATAGGTTCTTATGTCGAAATCATAAGATACCCTTAAATGGATTGCTCATATGGTAAGAGCATGGGATGTGGGCTCCGGTCTAATGGCTTTCGTGGGTTAAGTGTTTGAACTTACTAAGCACTTGTTGGGAATGGGACCACTAAGCCTAGTACCATAATGAGGCGGTGAGGGATTTCACTGTCACTACTCTTGGGATGTGTCTCATGGCTAGCTACCAGTGGTGCACGTGTGAGTCTGGTTGCCTCGCGGGGTATTCCAGATAACCGGTACCAAAGACTGTGGCCTTTTATCCCGACCCGCAGATTTTTGGTAACCGCTTGGTGGTTGTCCTCGCGGGGGCATCCCACCGTATGTTTAGGTCTACCTTGCAAGGTTTATAAACCAATCGATTGTCGACCTCTCACCGTTATCTGAGACTACTTACTCCACTGGCCATGAGATCCCTAATGATGAAAGTTGATGAATATTTATGCTTGATTAATTGTATTGCACAACTTTGCTTGCAATTAATGGCTAACATAAAAAAGAATAACCAACTAGAACTTGTGCTAAAATCTTGAAACTTAAGGACATATTCTTTGTTGCTTTTTAGCAAAAGAAACCCCAGTGTGGACAAAAAGTCTATCATGTCTAGAGTTGGTGAAGTAGTTATCACCAACAGGTAAGTCTTGCTATAATCTGTTGTTCCAAGTAATGCCTTGGTGATGTGTGCCCCGGAGAGATCCCGCCCGGCTGGGAGCTGGAGTGGGTGGACGTTGAATGAAGGCATCATGGCTGGCCTCCCGTGGTGTTTCCGCGTTCCGCTTAGTTTATTTCCGCTGTTTTAAAAACTCTTAACTGCGTTGTCATGTCAAAGACTTCGGTTTGTAATAATTAAACCCTTCGGGGTAAATTTCGGATGTTAATTATGTTTTATCTCTGGACTTGCCTTCGCGTGAGTTTTAATGCATATATCTCGATCCTTGTTGCTGTATAAGTTATTTACCGGGTGTTAACCCAGCGACTAACGACAGGATGATACTTTATTGTTGATTAATGACCAAAGTGGATTGGTTTAGGCGATAGTACAGTATTTTCCTGGGCGGGTTGTCACAGGTTTATACTACATGCATATGAATGTGTTTGTGTATAGTATGCAACAATTACAAGATGGACAAATGCTATATCTATTTTTTAAATTACACAGTACAACACAGACGTTCACAACACGTAACACACACTCACCCCTATGAATACACGTACGCAAACCCTACCCCTATGGGCACTTTCGAAGGACTGAGCACCGGCAGATCTGGATATTCTCGAAGTCACCACTGGTGCCTCATCGTCAACGGAAACGTCGCTTACCACTTAACGCATAACCCCGGAAAATCCCAAAATAAATCCAGGAAAAAGTGCGAGCATTAGGATTTGAACTTTGATGGGTAGCGTCCCACTGAACCTTCTTACCATTGGACTACAAACTCATTCGCATATCCATTTTTTTAGCATCCTGCATGTTGGCTGGGCCTCTTCTGGGACAGTTAAGTTGTAAATAAAGCACGAGGCCTGCTGTTAAGTTGGGCAGACGATGCTATATATCCGTCCAATGGTAACTAAAAGACATGACGTCCTTGTAAAAATAAAGAGACTTGTCTGATTCTACCTAGCAAAAACGAATAACATAATGACTCATGATGCTTAAATTTTCCATCGTTTATTGTTTGAGCGAATTGAAATGTTTTTTAAGAATGGGATCAGAGTTCATTAAACCTCAATATAAAGTAAAATTGCATTGAAGTACGCCACTAGGTTTTTACCCTTCGTCTTCCTTGCAACCGGCACCGCCGTACACTGCTTCAGGAAAATCCATCATGGAATAACACTAGATGGGAACCGAACCGAACTGAACCAAACCACAGTCTCAACCAACAGAAGACTCCCGTGGAGGTCGCAAAAGAGGCGTTTCATGCTCAACCACTGCAAGGAGTAAAAGACGTCGAAAGCACATCTACTAAATCTTCTGAAGGTTGAACCGAACATAATATCCGCCGCCGCTGTTAGTAATTACCAACAACAGCTGGAAGGACAGATTCGCCGTTGCCAATAGTAACACCAGCGACCGAAAAGATGATTCCAAACTGATCCAATCCCTCCTGAAAGAGGATTAGGTGAAATGTTAGGGCACTGTTCAAAGCGTGCAATGCCAATAGGCCACACCACATAGACTTGAAATTGGTGGTGTTACAGGACCGAGCTCTGTCAGTGCTGCAATGGAACGATTCACGGTGCCGACGTGCATCCACTTCAAAGTTCACACCGCACATTGTACTTGAAATTGGTGGTATTGGCGTTTTCTAGTAGTGACACGAAGTAAATGTCTCAGTTAGCAAACATTCTTGGGCCTTCTTTGTCCTTAATAATGTTTCCAAACATAGAAATGGTAGATGTTACTGTGTTTCAAAATATTGGACTTTTTAAGTGATGAGGTAGATAGTTGGAAACCATGCTTGTTCTCCTTTAGGATGGTACGTGGCATAGAAATGCAAATCTATATAGGATTGTTGAAGGATTTCTAAAAGTGATCTTGTGTTTCCAACATGAAGTGTATATTTTAACGCACCTAAAAAATACAGATTGCAAAGTTTCAAAAGTTTTGTAGATCCTGTCCGGTGCATCAAGTATTTATTACCTTCATATTTATTGTGTTTTGCTGATGTGACGCTTATGCGGCAGTGTATTTATGGAACAGAGACAGAAAACTAAGACTCAAAGTCTTATTTAGACTTCAGGTCTATGATATCTTCGAGATAATAAATACTTTAAGACTCTGTGTAGAGTATGCACTGTGAGTGCCCTAACAGCACATAGTAACACATTAGTTGAGAAATTTAATACTCCCTTTGTCCCAAATTACTTATCATTTTGGCATTTCTATTTGTATATAGAAAAAGTCAAAACAACAAGGAGTACTCGTATGTGATATTCATATATGGGTTTTTCCTTTGTTAAAAAGGAGATCTGACTTTTCCTATTGTTTTTTCTGTTTATCAGGCTCTGAATCGAAAATCCTATTTTGTTGTTGGAAGTTTGAACCCAATCACAAAGTTCAAAGTAGATGCTAAGAGCTGTGTCTCCGTGATCAGGACTATATTACTCACCCTATGACTTCCAGGAGGCGCAATTGAGACCGGCATCGGTCTGTGCTCCCTGCTCCTCTTCTAGAAGCACGATTCATGTTCAGATGTTTTTTTTAACGGACGGTGAAAGCTTGTGCTTTCCTGAATTTTTATTAGAAGAAGAGAGTTAGACCCAGTTTATAAGAAAACCAGGCCCGAAAACCATACAACTCTGGTCGATCGACCGCACAACTAGGGGAGCAGAGAACCCAAACGACTCCGGTCCGCAGACCATATAACTAGGCACTTCAGACGTCAACACGCACTGCACAACTTAGCAACTCATCGGTCGGATTGGGACATCGACATGATCAACTCAAACAACTTCAAAGGATCGGTCTAGTCGGATTGGGACATCGATCCTGGTCTCTACAACTCAGTTCCGCCAACAATGCGAGCCACCACACACTGTCAAGCACCAAAGCCTCTCTTCTCCCCCGCTCAAAAGAGTCTACTGCCTACTTTATTTTCTTTTTTACACCAAACACCAACCATAAAGGAAAAGGAGAAAGAAAACAAACAAAGAGAAGGTGCTCTCACAAAAGTAGAAAGTTGTGTTCCATGAAAAACTGGACAACTTTTGACCCACCTTTGACTAGGGTTTGACCAACTTTGACCACACGTGTGTGTGTGTGTTGACTTGATTAAGCGGGTCATTAGTGATTGCTGACGAAGTTTTCGAGGTGATGACCCAGGTTGACCATGATTTGACTAAAGTCAACACATTTGACTCGTTCATTAGCACTTATGCTGCTAATTAAAGACCTGGGGCGTCACAGGATTCACGCAAATTTTCTGTGGGAAGTTTCATTTGAGAGGAGATAGTTCAATGCTCTATTGATGCTTCAATTTGTTGTCATTATGCCCTCTACATTTTTCACATGACCAAGCAAGTGACTCAGCTAAACATCTTTCCTGGCAAGAAATACAAGCCATACAACACACCTTTTAAGGCAAAATTGAGCAACTTCTCTACATTGGAAAACATGCCACCGACCGCACTACCTTAGCATCTTTTCCAGGAATTCATCCTTCTTGTGGTCTTGGTGCATCTGGAGCCTCCACGTCTTATGTGCCACCTCTTTCTCAAGGATCCTCTCAAGCTCCACCTCCTCCACGAGGTTTATCTCAAGCTCTATCTAGCTCTCGAGGTCCCTCTCAAGTTCTTGGTATTCCTAAGGGCAAGAAAGGCAAGTTGGACTTCATTGCTTCTGGAATCTTTTCTTGTTTCAATGCTTGTTGTAAAAATGTTAAGGATATTCACGAATCCAATAAAATGGTTGGCTGAAAAAGCAAAATTTGAATGAGAAAAGGTCCTTGACAAGCTTGGTGCTCCTCATTCTCCCGTTCGTGAACCTCAACATATCCCTCCCCCCTACATTCCTAACCTTGGGAGGGTACTATGGAATATTTCTATTTTGGTCGAAGTGAGACAGAGGACGAGCATGATTTTGGTGGTGGTGAGCGTCACGAAAAGAGGGGAAACGATCACAATGATAGTGATGAGGACACCGGTGAGGATGAGGATGAAGAAAGCCATGGAGAGGAAGAGGTAGAGGAAGTGACCATTGATGAAGAAAGCAATGATGAGGAAGAAGAAGAGAAAGGGGCCGAAGATGGTGAAGACGATGGCTAGCTCTCCGTTTTGGTGCTTGTTGCCAAAAGGGGAGTGAGTTTGGAGTTTTGAGGCCCCTACATCCACTTCTATCTATCTTTTATCTAGTTGTGTTGTGATATATGTTGTCATATGTATTACAAATTATTTGTATCACACTTATGAACATGTATGAAAACATTTAGGGAAGGGGGCTCTTTCTAAATATGTGCAAAAGGCATTTGAAGCCTCTTGTTGAAGCCTTTCTAAATATGCTCTTTGTTATAGCCATGGAGGGCCTCAACAGACTCATCAAGACAGCGGATGCTGAAAGTCTCCTTCACCCACTTGGACACCATGGCATAAAAGACAGGGCCTTTTTCTACGCAGACGATGTGGTTCTTTTCCTACGATCGAAGCAACAAGATCTTGTTATGGCGAAGGTGATCCTAGATATTTTTGGCTCTGCTTCAAGACTTTATGTAAATCCTGATAAATGCCTCATGTCCCCATTCAATGTGGCCTAGAGGAAACAGTCAATTTGATGTGTTTCTCCCTGGTCGCCTACAACCTTTCCCCTGCAAATACCTCGGCATGCCGCTTTCGTCCACCAACTTGAAGAAGGCCGATCTGCAGCCTCTCATGGATAAAGTCTCCTCCAATTTGCCAACCTAGAAGCTCGGCCTTATGTCTAGAGTAGGCAGAGCGGTTGTAGTGAAATCCTGGATGTCGGCAGTGCCTGTCCACACAACAATTGCTACTATCATCTCTACCTGGGCCATTCAGAAAATTGATAGTAGACAAAGGGCGTTCTTATGGAGGGGAACAGCTTCTGTTGCAGGGGGCCAATGCCGGCTGGTGTGGAAGCAGGTCTGCAGGCCACCAGAGTTGGGAGACTAGGCTTCCCTGACTTGGAATTAATGGGGTTCGCATTGCGCGCATGCTGGTTATGGCTTAGGAAAATTGATCCTCAGAAGCCTTGGGCATTCCTTCCTGATAGTGTCAAAAAGCTGGTGCGAGACTTATTTATTCCATCATCATCAACATTGGCAATGGAACATCAGCTTTATTCTGGATATATCGCTGGCTATAGGGCAGTTCGATTGCTGAAATCACCCCTACCTTATCAAAACAGTTGGGCCTCGAATTCAAAAGAAGCGGACTGTTCGAGAGGCACTGACCGTTTGAAGGCATCTAGGCCCCTAATTAGTGTTTGGAAATTAATGACAATCATTGTGGACTAACATTTTTATTTGAGTTATAAGAATAGGTTAATCCGGTGAAATAATGAGATCATGCGGTATGAATGAGGAAGTCTTGTATGGCATGTGCTGGAAAGAGCTCAAGGCAAAGGTAAAAGATAGGATTTTATTTTTGCCGGTCATAAGGTGATTAGAGGATGCTAAATGACTGGGTTGATAGGATAGATAGCCGTACTATCAAGAGGGATCAATTTCGTTGGCTTGACTTTCCATAGTGCCACTTGGATCAAAAATTTGCATGCATTGCATTTAGATGAGTGGCGATTTCTCTTGGTAAAAGGGTTTCTTTGAAAATCTTGAGAAAACTCAGTTTTCAGATGTTGGGGCGGACAGTCCTGGCTCTTGGGCTGGACGGTCCGCAGGTTTTTGATATTTATTTAATATTTGAGATTTTTGCAAAAGTTTTCGAGAAAATGCTCTTCCAGGCGGACAGTCCGTGGACCCCAGGCGGACGGTCCGTTATTCTTAACATAATAAGGTGCAGCTCGGTGGACCGAGCGGACGGTCAGCGGTCTACTCACGGACAGTCCGCGGTGCCCATGCAGACAGTCCGCGGGGTCCTGGCGGACAGTCCGCCCGGCCCAACGGCCACTCCTGATAGCCGTTGACTTCGCGTTTTTACCGTTGGAATTCAAACGCGGAGAGTCCGCGAGGGCATCGCGGACAGTCTGCGAGGTACACGTTTTTCCCATAACGGGTAGTAACGGGAAGGGGAAGTATATATAATCAATGCCCGGGGTTGGAGAGCTTCTCTTGGCACTTTGAAAGGTCCATACTCCCCTGTAGAGCTCTCCCTCCCCTTTCACTCTCTCACTTGGCTTAGTGGTTGCATTCTTTGTGAGATTGAGAGCTTCTAGTGCATTGCATCAAGGTTTTGATCTTTGTGGCACTAGGGAATCATCAAGCAAGTGGTTGATTTGTTACTCTTGGAAGTTGCTGCTTCCTAGACGGCTTGATGGTGGAAGAATCCGTTGAAGCTCGCAAGAAGATTGTGCGTGGCTCCGGATTTCGTGTTGTGAGAGGTATTATGCTCACCTCACTGGAGCGGTAAAGAGGAACTCTAGTGGAATCGAGGTGTGGAGTGGTTCTTTGGTTCTAACCGGCTCAAGATCAAGCGGTGCCTTGATAGAGGAGCGGTTGAACATTGAATCCACCTCAACGTGGATTAGGGGTGACCGGCAAGTCATCGATACCACAGGATAAAAATTCGTCTCCCGGGCTCGGTTATCTCTTTGCTCATTTTACCTTCAAGTACCTTACTTTAAGCATTTATTTTTTTAGAGATTGAATTTTATCTTGTCACTCTAGGACACAAACCCCCAACATAGGAATAGAATAGGTAGAGATTTAATCCTTCTTGTGTTTCTAATTAAATTTCTCTAGTGTTGTGTTCTTAGATTTTTAAACCGCCTATTCACCCCCCCTCTAGTCGGTATCCTGGATCCTACAAGTGGTATCAGAGCAAAGGACTCCTTATTTGAGAGATTTAACCATCTCAGAGTAGGATAAATAGCTGAGGAAGATAAGTTTCATGTTGGGAAGCCACCGGTCTTTGATGGGAACAATTATGACTATTGGAAAAAAAAGAATGAAGGTTCACTTCAAGGCCTTGGGAAGAGAATTATGGAGAATTGTAATGGAAGGATATGTTATTTTGGATCTTAATAATAAGTCAGATCAAGATGATAAAAATGAAAAACTCAATGATAGAGCCTTGAGTGTACTTTACAATGCTCTTGCTCTTAGTGAGTTCAATAGAGTGAAGGGACATGAGAAGGCAAATGAGATATGGGAGAAGCTTATGGAAATCTACAAGGGAACATCCACCGTTAAAGAAACAAAGATCTATGTGTACGAGGGAAAGTTCAATGAGTTCACTATGAAGAAGGATGAAGATGTTCCAACCATGTTCAACTGGTTGAATGATATAGTGAAATAGTGAATGAACATAAGTGTCTTGATTTTGATGTCACAAACAAACACTTCTCTCACAAGTTCCTTGGATGCCTTCCGGAAAAATATGAGACAATTGTGACTCTGCTTGTGAGGAGTGATTTGAGTAAGATGACTTATACGGAAGTACTTGGTGAGGTGCAAACTCATGACTTATTCAAGCAATCACAAAAGGAAGTTCAAGGCCAATCAATGAATGAAGAGAAGAAAATATTTCTCTCAAGGCCAAGGCTACTCAAGAAGAAAATGATGATGAGAACCAAGACATTGACTCCGATGAGGAAATGGCTCTTATTGTAAAAGGGCTTAAAAGAATTATGAAGAAGAAAAAGTTTGGCAAGATGGGACAATCATCAAAGAAGAATACTTTTGAGGGCAAAGATTGCTTCAATTGTGGTGAAATTGGACACATCTCAATTAATTGCTTAAACAAGAAAGAAGACAAATATGGCAAGAAGAAAGATAAGAAAAGTGTACCTAAGAGGAAGAAATATTACAAGAAGGAGAAAAATGGTCAAGCCTACTTTGTTGAGTGGGATTCCGATGTAAGCTCCGATGAAGATGATGATGACAAGCCTTCAAGAGGTCTTGCTGGGGTTTCTATCAAGGAAGCTCCTTCACTCTTCTCCAAGCCATATTGTCTTATGGAAAAAGGTGAATCAAAGGTAATAAGCGACGACGATGATGATGATTCTGATAGTGATAATGATGATAATGTCTTATCTTATGATGATCTTTTTGCCATGGTCATTAAGTCTGACGACAAATTGCGCATGGAGAGATCAAAGTTGAGGGACTTGGAGTTTAAAAATGTTTCACTTCAAAATTCCTTTGAGGAGCTAAAGACTACTCATGAAAATCTTAAGACTTCCCATGAAACACTCAACACTTCTTTGGGAACTCTTAAAGAAAAGCATGAGGAGCTTAAGGAGGCTCACAACTCTCTCCTTGCACAAGAAGTCAAAGGAAAAATGAGCATGGATGTTGAATGTAATATATTGAATACTTCTCCATGTTCATCTAACCCATCTTGTAGCACAAGCACTAGCTCTTGCATTAGTGAGGATATGTCTTATGACTCTTTATTATTGGAAAATGAATATTTAAAGAAGAAGATTGAGTGCTTGTCTAAGGATCTTACACGGTGTTTTGGAAGTCATGTTCGGTTTAATCATATTTGGACAAATCAAAAATTCACCTTAGATAAAAATTCTCTTGGTTAATTGCCGAAGAAAGGAAAAGAGGCCTTCATTCCTAAGGAAAGTATCTTTGTAAATTCAAATGTTTCCTTTGAGGAAGAAGAAAAGATTAAGATGTGTCATAAGTGCAAGACAAAGGTTGATGTGAATCACGAATGCAAGAGCAAGAAGACTGTATCCTTGGATCCTTCCTATATTCTTCAGAAAGATTCTAAGGGTGTTGTTTGTGCTCAATATGTTCGTCTCTCTCTTGGTAGTAGTAAAAAAAAATCTGTTTGGGTGCCAAAAATTTTGGTCACTAACAATGAAGGACCCAAGAAAATTTGGGTACCTAAAACAAAGTAATTTCTTTTGTAGGTGAACTACAAAGCCGGAGGAAGACATTGGGTAATTGATAGTGGTTGCACAAACCACATGACCGGTGAAAGAAAAATATTCTCTCATCTTGATGAAGACATCAAGGGAGGTGTAAAAAGCATTGGTGAAGTACCTATCTCTAAATATTATAATCTCTCTAATGTCTTGCTAGTTGATTCTCTCAATTTCAATTTGCTATTGCTCAACTTTGTGACAATGGTTATAAATGTACATTCACTAGCAATGATTTTGAGGTTACCTCACTTGATGGGAAAGATTCTATTTTTAAGGGCTTTCGTCATGAGAGCTTATATCTAGTGGATTTCTTATCTAAAATGGAAAATTTGACTACTTGCTTATTCTCAAAAGCCTCTATGGGTTGGTTATGGCATAGAAGACTTGGTCATGTTGGTATGAAACAACTAAACCAATTAGTGAAGCATGACTTAGTTCTTGGCTTGAAAGATGTAAAATTTGAGAAAGATAAACTGTGTAGTGCTTGTCAAGCCGGAAAGCAAGTTGCCAATCCACATCCTAACAAGAGTACTATGTCTACCACAAGACCATTGGAATTACTACATATGGATTTATTTGGTCCCACTACCTATAGAAGCATTGGTGGTAATACCTATTGTCTTGTAATTGTGGATGATTATTTAAGATACACATGTGTACTCTTTCTTCATGACAAAGCTATTACTTGTGACATTTTCAAGTCATTTGTGAGAAGATCCGAAAATGAATTTGAGCTAAAGTTGAAGAAAGTGAGAAGTGACAATGGTAGTGAATTGAAGAACACAGATGTTGAAGAGTTTTGTGATGAGAAAGGAATCAAGCATGAGTTCTCAACTACATATACACCAGAGCTAAATGGTGTAGTTGAGAGGAAAAATAGGACCTTGATTGAGATGGCAAGATCAATGCTAGATGAGTACAAAGTTTCAGATTCTTTTTGGGCCGAAGCTATCAACACCGCTTGCCATGCCTCTAATAGGCTATATTGTCATAGATTCTTCAACAAAACACCATATAAACTTCTAAATGGAAGGAAGCCAAATATTTCATATTTTCGGGTTTTTGGTTGTAAGTGCTATATTTTGAGGAAAGGCTCTCGGTTATCTAAATTTTAAAGAAAGTGTGATGAGGGATTTCTTCTTGGATATTCTTCAAATTCTAAAGCTTATAGAGTATAGAACAAGTCTAAGGGATTTGTTGAGGAAGCATATGATGTGCAAATTTGATGAAACAATGGGCTCTCAAGATGAGAAAGAAAATCTAGATGATGTGAGAGGTGAAGAATTGAGTAGAGCAATGAAGACCATGGATATCGGGGATATCATGCCTAGAGAAGAAGATGATGATGAAGGTCCATCAATCTCTATTCAAGCAAATCCATCTACTTCCACAACAAATGATCATAATCAACAAGAGGGTAACTCAAGCAGCAATGACTCACCTCAAGAAGATGTTCAAATGGCCTCCATGATTACACCTTCTACATCAACTCAACAACCAATTGATCAACCAAGAATTCATCAAGTCACCAAAGATCACCGCATTGACCAAATCATGGGTGACATTAGTAAGGGTGTTCAAACTCGATCTCGTGTTGCATCATTTTGTCAACAGTATTCTTTTGTATCTTTTCATGAGCCTAAACGTGTAGATGAAGCACTTATTGATCCGGATTGGGTTATTTCCATGCAAGAAGAATTAAATAATTTCACTAGAAATGAAGTTTCGGAGTTGGTTGAAAGACCCAAGAATCATAATGTCATTGGTACTAAATGGGTCTTCCGAAACAAAGAAAATGAAGATGGTATTGTTGTGAAGAACAAGTCTAGATTGGTTGCTCAAGGTTATACTCAAGTGGAGGGATTGGATTTTGATGAAACCTTTGCTCCCGTAGCTAGACTTGAAGCCATAAGGATCTTGCTTGCTTATGCTTGTTCTCTCAACATCAAGTTATATCAAATGGATGTCAAAAGTGCTTTCTTGAATGGGAAAATTAGTGAACTAGTGTATTTCGAGCAACCTCCCGGCTTTGAAGACCCCACAAAGCCTAATCATGTGTACAAGCTCTCTAAGGATTTATATGGGTTGAAACAATCTCCACGTGCTTGGTATGAAAGGCTTAGGGAGTTTCTCCTTTCAAATGGCTTCAAAGTTGGAAAGGTTGATACTACTTTGTTCACCAAAAAAATTGGAAATGACATCTTTATTTATCAAATTTATGTTGATGATATCATCTTCGGCTCAACAAATGAAGACTTTTGTAAAGAATTTGGAGAAATGATGTCTAGGGAATTTGAAGTGTCTATGATTGGTGAATTGAGTTTCTTCCTTGGTCTTCAAATCAAACAATTGAAGGAAGGCACTTTTGTTTGCCAATCTAAATATGTGTGGGACATCTTCAAGAAATTTGGCATGGAAGATGCAAAACCTATCAAAACTCCTATGGCTACTAATGGACATCTTGATCTTGATGAGGGAGGTAAACCGGTTGACCTTAAGCTTTATAGGTCTATGATTGGTAGTTTGCTTTATCTTACCGCATCTAGGCCCGATATCATGTTTAGTGTGTGCATGTGTGCTAGATTTCAAGCCACACCTAAAGAGTGTCATTTGACCATCGTAAAGCGAATTATGAGATATTTGAAGTATTCTCCCGACATTGGTCTTTGGTATCCAAAGGGTGCTCAATTTGAGTTAGTAGGTTTCTCGGACTCGGATTATGCCAGTTGCAAGGTTGATAGGAAGAGCACTTCCGGAGGTTGTCAATTGCTTGGACGTTCACTTGTTTCTTGGTCATCTAAGAAGCAAAATTCATTGGCTCTTTCTACCGCCTGAGCGGAATATATCTCTGCGGGAAGTTGTTGTGCTCAATTGCCATGGATGAAGCAAACTCTTCTTGATTATGTTCCTTTCTTATGTGACAATGAGAGTGCCATCAAGATTTCCAACAATCCGGTTCAACACTTTAGAGCCAAGCATATTGATATTCGGCATCATTTTCTTAGAGATCATGTGAGCAAAGGAGATATCAAGATTGATGGAGTGAGCACGGATGATCAATTGGCGGATATATTCACCAACCCTTTGGATGAATCTCGGTTTTGCAAATTGAGAAATGAGCTAAATGTCATTGGCATCTCAAATGTAGCTTGAGAGATAGCACATGTGTTTATTCATATGCATTTATTTATTTCCCTTACTTATTTCTAGCCTATCTTATATTTTTATTTTTTTGCCCTCTAATTCTCTTGAAGCTTGCCTTTGCATATTTCCTAGCATTATTTGGTACATTGCATCATATGACAAATTTCCTTCATTAATCTTGAGCAATGATCCCAAAAGATACTTTTTCAAGTCTTTATCTCGGAATATATCAAGCTGAAAAAGAAAAGGAAGGTCGGACTGTCCGCGGCGGTGGGCCGGACTGTCCGTCCGCTCGGTGGGGAGAGGGGCAGTACTGGATGTTCTGGAACAAATAACGGACTGTCCGCGCCGGGGCGCCGGACCGTCTGGGCACCACGCGGACCGTCCGTGTGGGCTCCGTGGACTGTCCGCAGGTGCCGCGCGCGGGTAGGTCTCAGGTCACGGGATGCAAATGAAGCAGGCACCCCTTTCTCTTCTCCATCCCGACCAAGGTCCTCTCTTTTCCTCTCTCTCTCTTGCTCTCTCTCAAGAAAAGACACCCCCCTTGGGGATTTTGTTTGGGGCACTCCCCGGACCGTCCGAGCATGTTCACGGACTCTCCGCGAGGTTCTCCACCATGTCATCCGGGTATTTTTTCGAATATCTCATTCTCTCTACCGGATTTTGAGCAAAAAGGTGGTTAGGGTTTGGTAATGTGATCTAAATTTCGTCCATGGATTCAAGTTTTTGGCTTGGTGAATGAGTTTAGGATACTAATGTGGCATTGTGGCAAAAATTTGGTGAAGAAATACTGAATTTTGATCAAGTTATGAGGATGGGAAAATCAGACACTATTGTTCACAGGCGCCTGCCAGCCCGGACCGTGCGGACTGTCCACTGCCTCTGCGTGGACGGTCCGCGCGACCCAGGCAGCGGCACCTGTGCCCAGTAGCCTTCTAGTTTGGGGTTTCATTCTCTTTTATCATTGCTCCCAATTGTTAATACTCTTTCAAATATATGATTTTTGACAGTGCTCGCAACGCTATCGCTTCGCTTACCAAAAAGGTGACCAAAAAGGCCACTTTTAAGAAGAAGAGCAAGGATGTTGGGACATCTAAGAGGCAGAAAGGATGATACCTCTGAGGAAGAAGAGGAGCCCGACAATCGTAATGACAGTGACTTTGATCTGGCTGATGAAACTGCCAGTGCCACATTCATGGGGGATGAAGATGAGTTAAATCAAGGGGGAGGTAACAATGCTGACATCATTGATGTGATTAATTACATAGCTCCTAGAAGGCAATGGAATCAAAGAGAGTTTGCTATTGCTAGGAATGACAATGCTTATAATCAACCCCGTGACACTCACAATTTGTATTTCCACACCACTATGCAAGAGCAAGCCTTCTTTAGTAGTTTAATGGAGTGCACAATATTTGCTCATCAGAGGGTTGATTTTGACTATCTTGAGTCTAAACCTATCTTAGCTAGTGTGGCAACAAAACTTGAAAACTTGGAACCGTTTCTTTAGCATAGATGTGATTGGAATGACACCATAATTAGACAATTCTATGCAACATATAAAATGGATTTTATAGGCAAGAAAATGAGGTGGATGATCGGTAAGAGTGAGTATGAGGCCACTTTTGCAGAATTTGTAGCTGTCAATCATCTTAATTATGAGTATTTTAGTGATGGTGTTGATGTTTATAATGAGGATATTCATGAAAACACTGCTGTCTTTTATGAGCCTGTCACCTCAAATGCAACTATAATGAATTGGCTAGCAGCAGGATTTAGACATCATGTAGCTGCCACTAACAACATCATGAGACATACCTTTATGCCTAAGAGTGGTAATAAGGATAAGGTCCGAGAATATTATTCGAATGTGATTAATCACATAATACATGGAACTAAATTTGATGTTTTAAAGCTCACCCTTTATCAAATGATTTGCAAGAAGCGTCTTCTCAGAGATATCATTTATTTTGCTCCCTATATTATGTCTTTGAACAAGAGCAAGACAGGGTTCAATGGTCTATGTGATATGAAGCATGAAATTTATCGCCCCTTTTACAATGCTAAAGCTTTTCTCAATAGGCCATTGACACCTTATGGGCAGTATGCAGAGGCTCAAAATGTTGCTGAAAATGTTGAGATTCATGTTAGTGATGATGAAAATGCTAATGTTGGTAACATAGGCTTTAGGGTTTTAGGGTTCAGCAAGAGACTGCATGTCAAAAAAAAGGCCATCATACCTCACGACACTCAAATACCTGAAGCAAGAATCTAAGAAGGTCGACAAAGGCCCTTACCGATAGCACGCGCCCGATCGCGTGTGATGCCTCCTTAAACTCGTCCAGGTCGCGGTGGTCAGCAACGAACTCCACTTCCCATGGGGTGCCGACGTAAAGGCACTGATGTTAGTCATCCTCCGACCTTGTACCCTCCTCCATGGCCGACTGTGGGCCAGAGGTGCAGAGATCACTACCCTCACCCCCGGTGGTGGCAGGCGCACTGGACCCGGCCCTGTCCACCTCGGGCACCGCCGTCGTCCCAACTCCGACGGCTGTGCTGGTCATGTCGGCCGCCGAGGCTGCCGGTGATTCCACCACCGGTGTCTCCGGCATCTTTCTCCAAAATGCCTCCTGATCTGAGGTATTCTTCCCGCTCTCCGATGTTGTCGGGGGAGCTCTGCTCATAAAACATAAACTGGGTCAACAACAAATCAAAAGCGGAAAGCAGAGCTAAGCTGTAAGCATGACTGTTGACTTACTTGATTGCCGACCTAAGGCCGGGCTTGCAAGGCTTGGGCGGGGTCTTCTTCATCCTCTTGTTCGACCCAAGGTCGCCCGCCGGGTCGGTGCTCGACATTGATCGCCCCTGCGTCTTCAACATCTGGCGGGGCATCTCGACCGCCTGCATTCCCAGCGACAGAGCTGCTGTTGCCTTTGGTGACTGCGCGTCGCCCTCTTTGTTGTCAACGTTGATGGTCTCGACGTCGAAACTAATTGTGGTGGTGTCCGCCGACACCGCGGACCTAGTCTGCTTCCCCTCCTCTTCTTCACCTCTGTGACCTGGGTCACGGCCTGAGAGGCGGCTATCTTCCCCACGGTCTGTCGTGTGCGTCGCGGCGTGGCCACCTTGGACGGTGTCCTACGCGACGTGGCGGGAGCCTCGTTGTCACTCCCAACCGTCAAGTCAGAGATGTACTCGTCGACAGGGAGAAGTGGCACCGCCTGCACGTCCGCCACATCACGGACCTTGTAGCTGCGCTGATCTTCATCATGCAGCGGTGATGGGAACCAGTAGATGCCCTCGTGGTTCTGAAAAACAAGACGCAGGCATTTCATCAGAACCAAGACGTGTACTCGCAAAGATGTAAATTGGAAAAACATCAAGGTCGACGACTCACCGGGTCAGAGGGACTGTACACCCCCAGTGCCTTGGGGCACTCTCTATTGCGGATCTTCCCGCCGAAGATGTTCTTAGTGTGAGCCATCATCTCCGACTTGGAGACCTTGCGCTGTGCGACCCGAGTAGGGTCGGATTGTCCCCAGTACTCAAAGGCCGGATGGGCCCGGTCCTGAAGAGGTTGGATGAGGTGGCGGCAGAAGTTGATGGCCACCGCGGCGCCGGTCAGCCCCTCCGCCTTGAGCTGCTCCAGGTCATCCAGCAAGGGCTTGAGCTCATCCGTGTCCCGCGTCGCCACCTGGTTGGTCCATTCCGGGCCCGGGACCGGGACCCGCCCCGTCTCTCCCTCAGCGCCGGTGTGGGGTTATCGAGGTAGAACCACCCCTGCTTCCAGCCGGTGGTATTGTCGGGGAGCGTCAGGTCGATGTACTCTGACTTTATGTTCCGACGTAACATGAAGTTGACGCTGCGGACGACCACGCCCTTGCCCATCTTCCTCAGCTCGAAGAAGTAGCGCCAGAGGTGGAAATGAGGTGCGATGCCGAGGTAGGCCTCACAGAGGTGGACGAAGGTGGAGATGATCGTGATCGAGTTGGGCGCCAGGTGCACCAGCTCGGTGCGGTAGAAGTGAAGCAGCCTGTGCCGGAAGTCGCCCGCCGAGACGCCGAACCCACGCTCGATGTGCGCGAGGAAGACGACGGTCTCGCCGGTCCCCTCTATCGAGAACTGCTCTCCCGCCGCCAGCCTCCAACTGACCTGCGCTTTGGGCCTCAGTAGCCCGCGGTCCGCCAGTGACAAAATCTGCTCTTCAGCCACTGTGGACGTCTCGCAAATGGTGCTCGGATCTGAAATCACCGCCTTCTTCATATTGCTCTCCTCGTAGCCGACACACTTGGATATGAAGGTCACGAGCAACTTGGTTCGCATGCGTGGGCACGGAAGCGGCAGACATAAGCTCGGCGGCGCTCTTGTTGTTTCTATAAACTGCGCGGCGGCAGAAACCCTAGCTCTGAGTGGAAATGGAAGAAAGTGGAGGCCCCTGGGCCATGGATCGGCCTTATATAATCGGGACCCAGCGTTGTAACGGGCGGTCGTGCCTCGAGGTCTATCCAGCGCGGTTTATGGCGACCCAACGGTCTGGCACCCTCAACGGATCTATTACCCAATGGCTCTTTTCGGCCTAACGGCTACTTAGCAGTAACTGCTAGTTCCATGCGGAAATCTGCGTTCACCGGCCTTCACGCGATGTTTCGGCCGACGTGCACTCGTTATGCCCTACTTAAAGCCCCCCAACATCAGAAACCACAACTTCGCAATCAAGGTCGCCAGCGACCTACCGACGACCTGTTCTAGGTCGCCCAGGCTCCAGTAGCCTTAAGGTCGTCCCGACCTTCTCTCAATTGGGTTTGTCTCACACCCTTTAGGCCCGGTTGCCTACATGCCTTCTAGGTCTCTACGACCTACAGTGGCCCCCATGTGAACATCTCTGTGCTTGATGGCTCTACTGCTTGTTGATGACCTCCGTGGTCCTATGTACAGCGCTTCGCTGCGGCTTTGACACTTATCAGGTCGATCTCGACCTTTACACCTCAGGGTTGACGCCCCTGCGCTGCGCCACTACGCAAGCAGCCTTGTCGATCCAGGTCGGCACAGACCCCCACATCGAATGTTATGACCTTCCTACGGTCGGCGTATCGCCATAGCAGCGTTGAGACCTTGGCCATGCCATTGCTGTCTTGGGTGCCCCAATCACAGTAATTGACACAGATTAGTCACTACTAAGCACTTGTGCATAAAAACTTTGAAAGCTACAAAAGACCTTGGCCCAAGGCCAAGTTACAAGATACAAACATGTTAAATGTCCTGATCTACATTACATGGTGCAAGCGGCGCAACCTAGACTGATGAAGCGCGTCGCAAGCTTTCTTCTAGATTTAGGACCTACTTGGAGATCTCGACCACCGATGGAACCGAGGCTTCCAAACAGCCACCTCTATCCTAGCCCCAGAAGGTTTCCTGTGGAGTCCCATCTTTTTCTAGGGTGCTCTCACAAGATCCCAAATGGAACTAGCTCCGCCTTTGACCTCTCCCAGTGTAGCACAGCGACCTCCAACACCATATTAGGCCTCTGCTCACAAGGACTGACAAGGCATGTACTGCCCCATGCTGCACCTAGATTCTTTGCTGGGCGCGGGCGCAAAGGTTGGTGGAGATCCCATAACTTCACAAGCATTCTTTAAGAGGAGTTGCTATGGTGCTTTCACTGGATTTTGGCTAGCCGAAGGGTCCAGGATACCTATTTATAGCACCAGAGCTAAGCATCGGTGACCACCCACCTCACTAATGACATGGCGGCCTTATCAGGACACTGTTCGCACGTGGATTGCAAGGTCTTTGTTCGCTACTGGAAGCTCTGGCACATCTGCAGCAGGCTAATGACACCTTTTTAGACCTTTTCCTTTAGTGGTGGCGGAGGCATCTCTGTGCTGGGGACATGCTCTACACCAGCACAGTGCGCCCGTGGGTCACTAGGCGGCAACAAGCTCGGTTACCCAGTGTTCCTGTGTGGAGATTCCCGTTGCTTTGTCTGTTTCCCAAGAGAAGAGCATCTGTTGCCTAAACAGAAGGCCGTAGGTCGCGGATTTTTTCTTCGAGCATCAATCCGACCTTCTACGTCACCTTACTGCTCGGGGGCTACTTTACGAGTGCGTCTGTGCAAGGCTCTTTTTTTCTTCACGTCGCCTCGACCAACTTGAAGCACGCTTCCGTCATGTCTCCGCACGACCTCCCTCTGGTCAGTGTTTCGATCTTCTTTGAAGGTGTGTTGGCTTCACCTGATTCCGGTCAGGTCGGTGGTTCTTCAGGCAACGACTGCGCCTTGTCTTCACTTCAAGCCCCTGGACTTACTCTTCAGAGACTTGATGTTCGCCTTCATATGCGCCGGAAGGATTTTCTTTTTTGGTCCCCGTGCACCCTATGCGGCTCCATCGACGTGACTTCGTCTCCACCACTTCGCCTACACGTCGATCGGGGGCTTGTGAGACATGGGTACCCATGGGACCCCACCGACCAGGGTCCCAGAGGTCCCCGTCAAGTGGACCCGACCTGCCAGAAGCCCTGTCGAACTGCAAGTGGGCCCAGAGATCTTATCCACAATCCCGGCGACCCAGGAAGACCTTGGACGATCTTATCCAGATCGCAGAAGACCTGCCGGGCTTGTGGAGCAAGATTCTCCTTAGATTATGGTGGCGGCGCCGCCAGTAGGTTCGAGGATTGCAGGATCCTCTCTGTAATTACTGAAGGCGACCTTCCTAAATCTGTAACCGACCCCGATGAGGGTCCACCGACCTCGAATGGAAACCCTAGCCCGCCGGCCATATAAGGCGGCCTAGAGCTCCATTCGAGGGGACTGTCCCTTCCACGCATAATTCCACCACACTAGACGTAGGGTATTACTCTCCGGAGGCCTGAACCACTCTAAAAACCACCGTGTCCTTGCCATTCTTGCCGAGTTCCGAGTTCATCCAAGAACTACCAAATACGCTCTTAGGTCTCGATCCCCTCATTAGTCCACCTACAACTGCTTGGGTAGCCCCCTTGCGGATCTGTCCAGGTCTCACCCCCTGACATATACCATTCCATGTGCATTTACTTGTGTCCTGCAACAAAAGATAGAAACACCAACACTTGTGGAAGTTGTTAGTATAAAGACCTATTCTAGTGTTGATGATCACTTTCCATTCATTTTATGCAGAAGTTGACGGTGTAAAAGTGGTACTTAACAGTCGTCAACATATACAGACTGTCTAACACAACCCTTCGGACGGTCCGTCCACGACCCCTCGCGACAGACTGTTTGACAATCCTTCCCCAACAAAAACATTGCACTTCACTTGATAGAACCACGAACTCGCATGAACAAGCGACGAACTGGACGAACATAGGAACCCACGGACCCTCCTTGCCTACACTACGGACCGTCCATAAGGCACGAACAGAACCAAGCAAAAACAAAAACGCAAGGTCAACTCCACCTATACCTACACGATGGATCTTTCAAACGGCTGAATGGATTGAGACAAGGTTTGGGGGAGATGTTAAGCGTCCCTAGGAGATGCTATACCCCAAAACTTGAGACATCAAACTAACTAAATCCCCGGGAATTAATCTCGAACCAAGCTCTACAAAAAAGCTAGGGTTCCACCCCAAATCCTCAAATCTAAGGCCAAATCCAGAGTTTGAGGGGTCAAGATCAAGCACAAAGATGCACAAGGCATCTATCCATGATCCCCACAAGAAAATATGAACCCAAACACCTCAAAATCAGAAGAACTAGCCACACACGAAAATCCAATGAAAATAGCCTGAAAAAGAAGGAAATCAACACAACCATGAAACCTTCCATACACTCAGAGGTCAGATTCTCAACAAAATGGTGAAGAAAATCTACACCTATGGAGTAGGGAAATGAGAAGCGCTACAGATGGATGGTTTGCCGAGAAACCCTAGAGCTATATATCTGGAGTTCCTCTGGGATGGGCAAATGACTAACCAACCCCTGGGACTTGAAAATGAGATACACACCCCTCAGGGCAACATGGTCAAGTAGCACTCCTCTTCATCGCACGGCCACGCCTTGCCGCAGTCTGCGTCCTCCCGACGCAAGCCCTGCGATCCCTCCACGGGTCCGCCGGCATCAAAGCTTCTCGACGCGCACGGATCCCGTCTCTGCCCACTGAGCCTCTGGTCTTGGTTTTTTTGGATCAACCAAGTAACCTGACGGTTTTGTGGTGAACCGCCGCAAACCCCGAGTGTAGACTCTGGTCGTGAGCCGCTATCGTGCACCGGCTCCTGTCCACGACTTCGTCTTGCTTTTCTTGCCACCATGCGGCCTGCATTTGACCTCGCTGGCCACCGGGTTCCTCGAGCCGAGCCTACTTGTCTCTCTAATCCTCAGAGGCCCTGCAAGGCTAAGACCTTTCGCACCCGCTCTGCACCTGCACCAACGCAAATCAAGCCGCAACCTGCACCGGTAATACTCAGCCAAGAGTCAGTCCACACCACGTTGTCAATCACTCATCAACCAGGGAGTGACCATCCACCGGTCCTCGGGCGCTCCTATCCTCAATCTCCCCCTTGATGAGTGCATTGACAACACACAAATAGTAACCAATTCAGAGAAAATAGAAAAGGAAAAGAAATGACCCAAAAACTCAAAACAAGTGATCCAAAGCCAAACCAAAACCAAAACAAGATCACTTCATAGAGAAAGTCTCGGTCCCCTAAGGCAAGGGCATGGGCTCGACACAACTAAGACAAAATGCTTAAGGGTTGCCGACTTCTCAAAGTGAGGCAAAAGGGCTCGACACCATTGGCAAAAGAGCACAACTGAAATCAAGCGACAAAGAGCTCCCAAAGCACATGAATGCAATCTCCCCCTAAACAAATGCATCTCTCCCAATTTTTCTCCCCCTTGATTCAAAACTCCCCCTGGATGCATGAATTGGGTATTTTCCTCCCCCTTGTTGGTAATGCATGAATCAACTCTATAAATACAAGCGTGTGCTTCTCAAATAGACAAATAGCACTACAACATGCTAAAAATGAGACATAGACAAGAAAGATAGCCACAAATTTAGTACAAGCAACGCCAACAAGATAGATAGGAACATATAAGCATGTGACATAGCCATGATCAAAATGAAGCATTTTTTAACAAAATTTCCCTCTCACGAGCATAGGACCCCAACATGACCAAACTGAGCACAAACGACATGTAGCCCACAAACTTCATGCAAGGTCACAAGTTCTCATCACAAGATCATAACAAACACCTACAAGCTATCTCATGTCATGTATTTGGTCTGATATTAGAGAAGATGAAGAGGAAGAATGCCAAGATTTTTGCATGGTCTCAATGATGATATTTCAAGTTTTATGGAGATGTTTCCATATAAAACTTTGCAAGATCATATTGATCAAGCTATGCACACCGAGAGGAAAATTCAACAAGAAGGACGTGGGCGGTCCTATGGGGGTCGATCTGTCTCAACTCCATGGTGCCGGAGCAGCCCGATACCTCTGTTGGTGGTGTTCGATCTCAAGGTGCTGCAGCTGGTCCTCTCCATCCATTGGTGCTGCAAAGACAACATTCTCTAGTGCTTCTCAACTGAAAATCAGTAAGAAAATTGTCGTCCTACTAGAAGTGCAGCAGCTTCTTCAGCTACATCAGCTGTTGCATCATCTTCACATAGCTGAGGCATTGTTTGTCACAAGTGCCAAGGTCGTGAGCACATTGCTGCTGTGTGCCCTAGTAAAAAGACTATCCTTGTGAATGAGCAAGGTGAATGGGAATCTAAAAGTGATGAAGACGGCACTCCAATATATGATGAAGAAATTGGGAATGATGAGACTGAGATTCAACCTGATAAAGGTGATAATAATTGCTTTATTTCCCAACGTATGCTTAGTGTCACTGCTTTGAACGAAGAAAATAATCAGCGACACAATCTTTTTCACACTTGAGACATGATCAAGGACAAGCTGTGCCGAATCATTGTTAATAATGGCAGCTGCATTAATATAGAAAGTCAAGAATTGGTTGAGAGATTGGAGTTAAAACAGCGACGTTATCCTTCTCCATATAAGATTCAATGGTTGAATGAGTGTGGTATGTTGCGTGTGAGTAATATTGTGATTGTTCCTTTTTCTATTGGGCGATATAGTGATCAAGTGGAGTGTGATGTGGTGCCAATGCAAGCATGCGAATTGCTGCAGGGAAAACCATGGTTGTATGACTGTGAAGTTCAGATTTGTCGTCGTACTAACAAGGTTGTTCTCATGTACAAAGGAGAGCGCATCACTTTACTTCCTTTGTCGCCGGAAGAAATTTTGAAGGATGATCTGAAACGAAAACAGCAAGAGAGCGAGAACCACTTACGAGTGAGCCACATACATAGTGAGGGAGTGATTCCACAGCCAACAAAACTCCACATCTACAACGAACCGAGCCACAGGGAAAAGAGGGATTAGTTATGATGGCTAGGAAAGGGGATTTCAAAGAATTGAGTGAACCCAATGCCATGTTCTTTGTACTCATGTGCAAAGACAATTTTCTTTCCACTAACGACTTACCCTCTACTTTTGAAGGACCGATTAAGTGACCAGAGAGGGGGGTGAATGGGAGCAAATAAAAATTCTTTCCTAAGGTCGAACTCGACCTATGCCCCAAATTCACAACCAAGGATTCGCACACGAGTTTGCCAAGGTCACATAGTCACAACGGACCTACCAACCCTAGGAATAAACCCCAAACAATCCCGAAGCGGAAGCACGACTCAAGAAGCAAAGGACTTAGCTGTCCTGCAAATCACCAAGCAGACAGTCCGCAAGGCCGGGTCGGACGGTTCGCAGGCACTAGGCGGACAGTCCGTAAGCCTCGGGCGGACAGTCCGAAAAAGGCAACAGAACCTACAGTACAGCACCCTGAATAACGGACGGTCCGCGCCTTGTCCTCGGATGGTCCGCGAGCAACAGGTGCCGCGCGGACAGTTCGCGGTTTCCTAGCGGACAGTCCGGCATGCACGCGGACGGTCTGATACCCATACACGGACGGTCTGAAAAACCACTTGCAGCAAAACTTCCACACCCCGAAAGATCCACACGTGAACTCACAAGAACTATACGAACATGCGAAGAACACAGACCGCGCAGACAATCTGCGGCTTATAGGCGGACAGTCCGCCAGGCACGAACAGAACAACCCGAGCTTCAAACCGCGAAGTCAACCTCTCTTACCCATCCATGTATCTCTCAAACGGCTTGAGCTCTTGAGGAAAGATTTGGGGAGAAGTGAAGCATTCCTATGGGATGCTATGCCCCAAAACTTGGGTCCACAAACAAACTAAATCGCCGGGAATCGAATTGCCACAAAACTCAACCAAAAACCTAGGGTCCAACCAAAATCCTTCAATCGGAGGCCGAATTCGGAGTTTGGGGGATCAAGATGAAGCACAAAGATGCACAAGGCAACTATCCACGATCCCCACCAACAAATCCAAAACCAAAAACGTCAGAATCGAAGCAACAAGCCGCGCATGAAAAACTGACGAAAATAAAAAGACACGAAAATCCAACAAGCTACAAGCAGGAAATCGACGCAACCATGAAAGCTTCCATTCACTCGGAGGTCAGATTCCTTACAAACGGAGGAAAAATCTAACCCTATAGAGCAAAGAAATGTGAAGCAGTCTGGATGGATGGTTTGCCTCGAAACCCTAGAGCTAATATATATGAGTCCCTCCAAGGCCAGGCAAAAGACCACAATACCCATAGCACTTAAGTTGTGATACAAACCCCTCAGGGGTAAATAGGTAATGTAGCACTCCTATTCATCGCATAGCCATGTCGTCGCCGCAGACCGCGTCCTCCCGACGCAAGCCCCGTGATCCCGTCATGTATCCACTGACATCGAAGCTTCTCGGTGCGCCCGGATCCCGTTTCCGCCCGCCAAGCCTCCGATCTTGGTTTTGTGGCTCAACCAAGTAACCCGGTCGGTTTGTGGCGAACTACTGCAAACCCCGCGTGCAGACTTCGGTTGTGAGCCTCTACCCTGCACCAGCTCTGATCGACGACTTCGTCTTGCTTTTCTTGCCACCATGCAGCCCGCACTTGACCCCGCTGGCCACCGGGTACCTCGAGTCAGGCCTACTTGTGTGTCCACTCCTCGAAGGCCCCAAATGGCATAGACCTTTCGCGGCCACTCTTCACCTGCACCAACGCAAATCAAGCCGCAACCTGCACCTGCAATACCTAGCCAAGTGTCAGTCCACACCACGTTGCCAATCACTCATCACAGCTAGGACAACCATCCACCGGTCCTTGGATGCTCCGGTCCTCAATCTCCCCCTTGATGAGTGCATTGACAACACACACAAGTAACCAATTCAGAGAAAAGAGAAAAAAGAAAAGAAATGAAAGAAGAACTCAAGCAAGTGGTCAAAAGGCAAGAAAAGATCACTTGAGAGAGGAAAATCTCGGTCCCCTAAGGCAAGGGCAACGACTCGACACAATCGAGATAAAAATGCTCCAAAATTTTCTGACTCCTCAAGGTTAGGCAAAAGAGCTCGACACCATCGGAAAAAGAGCACAACTAAAATTCAGGCGAAAAGGAGCTCTCAAATGCATGAATGAAAGCTCCCCCTGAACAAATGCATTTCTCCCGATTTTTCTTCCCTTGATGCAAAACTCCCCCCTGGAAACATGAATTGGGTAGTTTCCGCCCCGTTGTTTGTAATGCATGAATCAAGTCTACAAATGCAAGCATGTGCTTCTCAAATATACAAAGAGCACTACAACATGCTAAAATCGAGACATAGACAAGCAAGATAGCCACAATTTGAGCACAAGCATCGTCAACAAGATAGAAAGGGACATACAAGCAAGTGACATAGACATGATCAAAATGAAGCATTTTTCACAAAATTTCCCTCTCTTTTTTTGAGCAAAAAGATCGTGGGAGAGATCCCCACAACAAATATATTAAAAGATGGAGTAATTACAGGGCGAGGGGGTACAACCTGACAAAGTTATGTTATTGTCTCTAACCAATGGGAAAAACAAAACGTTTATGCTCTGCAACCCTCAAGAGTTGGAGGTGGACCTGTGGTCTAAAGTTCCTACACCACGTAGCAAAAGAGGCTACATCGTTGTCAAATATTATCGAGTTCCTTACTTTCCAAATCTCCCAAGAGGCTAGAACCAAGATTTCCATGAAGAAATCTGCAGAAAAGGATCTTTGGGTTTCCAGAATTCTTTCATGGACATCCAGCACCATGTTCCATTGTACACCTATACTGGTCCAGTAGGTCGAGGCAAAGGGGTAGGAGAAAAAGAGGTGGTTGATGTCTTCTTCCACATTGTCACTACAAAGAAAACAAAAAATATTTGGCTAGACATTATAATTCTTCCGGAGTAGCATACTTCGGGTATTCAGCCGATCACCAGAACAAGCCACATGAAGAATTTGGTGCAAGGGGTGCATTTGGAATTCCAAAGGGCTGTGAAAATTAGTGAGGCAATAAGGTGTTGAAACACCATACGATAATACCGGCTAGAGGACTATTTCTGATCAAATGAAGGTCCAGTTTCTGCTCTCACTCCGGTTGTATTCAATCTCACTCAACTGGGCTTGCAACTGCACCATTTCCTCGAAAGCTTCAAGTGTGAGTGGTAAATGGAAGAGATTGTCCAGGTCCTCTGCCTGTGTGATTTGCGCTACTGAGATGGAATCATTTCTGGCAAAAGAAAAAAGCCTTGGGTATTTTTGAGCAAGGACCTCTCATGCCTAAAGATCCTCCCAAAAGGTCACAGTCGTACCATTTCCAATTGTGCAAGAAGCTATGCCTCTAAAGAGAATATTTTGCCTGAATAAGTCCTTCCACCAAAAGGATCCTGGTTCTGCAGAAGCATGTGGGACTTTGGAGGTATAGTATTTTGTCCAAATATGTTGCACCCAGGTCACATCAACATGGTTGTAGAATTGGCATAGCTGTTTTAGGAGGAGAGCAAATTCCCTCTCATTAGCATAGGACCTAAACATGATCGAACTGAGCACAAACAACATATAACTCACAAACTTCATGCAAGGTCACAAATTCTCATCACAAGGTCATCACAAACACCTACAAGCTATCTCATGTCATGTCAAAGCCACCGAGCCATGTGTCCACTTCTAGATATGAGACTTCTCATTGGTGAACATCATGCAACAGTTTAGCACCCAAGATAAGGAATTTAAAGCATTTATGACATGGAAGTACATTTTTCAAGCATAGTCATCTCACATACTATTTTCATGATTTACATGTTAAGCATGGTACATGAAGAGCCTTTGCGGCAAAAAGAAGCTTAGCTTCTGCACAAGGTAGCATGTAAGCTAAACATTCATGATAAATGGATCTTTGATCCCAAATGAAAAGAACATGGTTCCAAGCACAAATTAAGCAAGATATAGCCATAAGCACCCAAATTGAACATGAGAGGCATTCTACTCACAACAGAGGATCATATAGCATTTTTACAAAAAGAAGCCAACCACAAGCATATATACCCCAAAGCTACCAAGAACATAGCTATACATCACATGAGCATCACATGCAAAGTCATAACCTCATATCTAGCATATCATGGTGATCAAAGCATATGAGAGAAGCACATCTCTATGGCATATGATACAAATGCAGTCTATGATACAAAGATGCAAACATGATATGATACATAAATGAAAATGCAACATGCATATGTACATCAAGCCTCCCAACCGAAGCTCCAAAAGGAAAAACAACTCCAAGCTCTCCTCGCAAACGAGCAGATGTAGCTTGGTCCAAAGGCTTGATTAGGATATCGGCAAGCTGTTTTTCTCTAGGTACATATGGATGAGGTCTATGTTTCCCTTCTCAACATTGTCCCTCAGGAAGTGGTACCTCACTTCTATGTGTTTGGTTCTAGAGTGAAGCACGGGGTTTTTGGCATCACTAATGGCACTCATGCTATCACACATGAGAGGTTGAAAGGATCTTGATGTCGTCTAGAGGGGGTGAATAGATGAATCTGCACTAATTAAAAACTTCAACCCTCTGTTAGTACCAAAACCAGTCAAACCGGTTTCCAAAACTGGTCAGACCGGTTTTGCTAGGCAGCAAACCAACAATATAGGTAAAAGCCCTCTACGAGTTCTAGCTGAAACCAAACTTGGTGTAGGACTTCCACAGGTGTTTCCAAGAGTTGAGACATGGGTACCCCTGGGTCCCCACCGACCAGGGTCTCAGCCGTCCCCGACAGGTGGGCCCAACCTACTAGAAGACCCGCCGACCTGTCTGTGGACCTTACCCGACCTGACATGTGGGCCCAAGGACATGAAGACAGCTTGGAGTACAAGACAAGACAGACCATCTCGGATAAGCTTCCCATGTTGTAACTGACTAGAATAGATGTAAACCGACTTGTAACCCAAGGCACGCCAGCCAATATAAGGCGGTCTGGGGCGCCCCTCAAGGACACGACCGATCACGTCGCCGACTCCCTCCTCGGGGGCGACTTCTTTCCACGCATAATTTCACCACACTAGACATAGGGTTTTACTCTCCGGATGCTTGAACTAGTCTAAAACCACCGTGTCCTTGCCATTCTCGCCGAGTTCCGAGTTCATCCAAGAACTACCACCTACACTCTTAGGTCTCGATCCCCCATTAGTCAACCTACAACCGCTTGGGTAGCCCCTTTGCGGATCTGTTTAGGTCTCACCCCCTGACAGTTAACGTACCAGGTAGGGGAGATCGGGAACTCGCTGTGCAGCATGGTGGCCCGACCCAGCGTCATTTTTTGTGACGGCACGAAAAACTTCCTCGACGGCGACCTCCTCGCCGCCGCCCTCCGATTTAATCGCGAGGTCGACATCTTCGTTTTCGGGATGGCGCGCCAAAGGTTTTCCTGCGTGTACCCACCCACACACATGCACGTGATGAGATTGATGGCTCAGCGTCTGCGTTCTACGCCGAGAGATCATATCGACGGCCGCCCGCCGTGACGTGCTCGTAATGAGCGACGGACACCACGCATGAGGTTCTGGGACAACGTTCCGTGCATGCAACATGCGGCGGAACCCTACATCTCTGTCCCCCGGCGTGGACTTCACGATCATCTAAAAGAAGCTACGTCGGCGGTAGACCCTGAGCTGTATCCGCTCACCTCAACCAGCTCCGTGCCTCCGTGATGACCTGCATGCAGCCCAGGCAAAATCAATCTAGAGTCGTATTCCGTATCAGGGAAGTCATGATGACTTTCTTCTTTCTTTTTTTACTTATTCTATTCTATTCTGATGTGCTATTTCAACGCTAATAGCTAACTAATGTTTCCACTTTCCTATCCGTTTTCAAAAGATGATTAAAGGGCGGCGTGACTTCTCGGTCTGCGCACCATATGTGGCTCAGCTACACGGTGACCGTTGTACTTTTGGGCATGTCGATTTGGCAGCGACGGCTCCGACCGCAACCACGACGCGCGTCGCCAGCACAATACGGGTAATTCGTGCAACGGGCTACGTGCAGATGGCCTCCTCGACGTCCCGACATGAGTCTAGCTCGCGCCACTCACTATTTCAGCTCGACGCGACTCCAACTCGTCCGGGCGACCTACTGCACCAACACGTACACCACCGACCTCTTCAGCATCTCGAGCTCGCCACGTTGACTTTGATCTAAGCTACATGCAAAAGCTAAGTGTTATTTCCAATTAATATTTTTACTGCTTCCGTATATTTTCAGCGATCATCTCGGTCTCCGTGACCTTCGCCGACCTGCTCTACATGTTTTTTCCTGCTCCTTCTCCCCTCCCCCTTGACACGCTCGGGGGCTTGGCATAGCCGACCTCGACACACTCAAGGGCTTGGCTTTGCCAATTTAAGGGTCGTCAAACCTGAGAGACTTAGTTAACTTCTGTGCGTTCTCCTTTTAAATGTCTTTTACTTATTATGCAAATTCTTAAGTCATGTGGTTGCGAGACCTTGGGTCCAAGGCCCTCCTCCGTGTGCCGGCTGCACCTAAGCCTCCACGCTGAGCCGTGCCGTCGGTAAGTCGTTCCTCCACTGAGTTGGGTTAGCGGAGGGGGCACGCTTCGCAGTTTCATAGCATTTGAGTTCGCATAATTTGCGCTTGGCACGATGAGGGAAATGCTTTCTTAAACAAAACAACATGCAGATGTCTAGCTCAGGCTACAATTTCGTTATACTTTGACTGATTGATACACCGTCTTTGCATTTTCTTTGTTTCACAAGGCCAACTCCTTGTCCAGCTTCCGGAGTACTTCTGACATATGGACGTGTCTCCTGTTGCCTAGCGGACCTCTCTGGCTCGCGATGGGAGGTGATTCGGCGCTTCCACGACTCATCCAGCTTCCACACTCGGGGGCTCGTCGCCCGTTGTAGGTCTACGGACCTCCTGGCGTCTCCGTCGTCACCCTTATGTAGGTCTACGGACCTCCCGGTGTCTCCGTCGTCGACCCGCTATAGGTCTATGGACCTCCCAGCGTCTCCGTCGTTGACCCGCTATAGGTCTACGGACCTCTCGGCGGCTCCGTCGTCACCCTTCTGTAGGTCTACGGACCTCTCGGCGGCTCTGTCGTCACCCTGCTGTAGTTCAATGGACCTCCCAGTGGCTCCCTCGTCGCTCGCTGTAGGTCTACGGACCTCCTGGCGGCTCCCTTGTCGCCGTCTGTAGGTCTACGGACCTCCCGACATCTCTGTCGTCGCCCATTGTAGGTCTACAGACCTCCTAGTGGCTCCGTCGTCGCCCACTTCAGGTAGCCAGACCTCCTGGCGTCACCATCGTCGTCCACTTCAGCATAAGGCCGTTGCAGAAGCTCCTTTGTGTTACCTGATCTAGGTCAGGTCGGCGGTTCTTCAAGATCGGCGTCTTGCCTTCACTCGACCTTCTAGACTTGCGTTCCAGTAGCTCAATGTTCGTCTTCGTGCGCGCTGAAGGGGATTTCCTTTTTCTTTGGATCACCATGCACCCTACGCGACCTCAGCGGTGCCATGCCTTCCCTTCGCTTCAACAAGACCTCGCTTCGGCCACTACGCCTACACGTCGATCGGGGCTTGTGAGACATGGGTACCCTTGGGTCCCCACCGACCAGGGTCTCAGCTGTCCTCGACGGGCGGGCCGGACCTACCAGAAGACCCGCCGACCTGTCCGTGGACCTTACCCGATCTGACATGTGGACCTAAGGACATGAAGACAAGTTGGAGTACAAGACAAGACAAAGCATCTCGGTTAAGCTTTCCATGTTGTAACTGATTAGAATAGATGTAACCAACTTGTAACCCATGGCACACCAACCAATATAAGGCGGCCTGGGGCGCCCCTCAAGGACACGAGCGATCACGTTGTCGACTCCCTCCTCAGGGGCGACTTCCCTTCCACGCATAATTCCACCACACTGGACGTAGGGTTTTACTCTCTGGAGGCCTGAACCAGTCTAAAACCACCGTGTCCTTGCCATTCTCGCCGAGTTCCGAGTTCAACCAAGAACTACCACCTACGCTCTTAGGTCCCGATCCCCCATTGGTCAACCTACAACCGCTTGGGTAGCCCCTTTGCGGATCTGTCCAAGTCTCGCCCCCCTGACAGTCAATGAAGTCCGTGCACACAATACAAGCGCACCAAGGTAGATCGAAGCGGAAGCACAATGATTAAGCTAGAAACAACTCAAGGTAATGCAAGTGAATGTAAAGCAAGTAAAAGCACAAAAATACCAGATTTATCCCGTGGTTCAGCTCGCCACTATGGCACCTCAGAATCGAAGGAACAAGCCGCGCACGAAAAACCGACGGAAATAGCTCGAAAAAGACCCGAAAATCCAATGAGCTACAAACAGGAAATCAACACAACCATGAAAGCTTCCATTCACTTGGAGGTCAGATTCTTTAGAAATGGAGGAAAATTCTAACCCTATGGATCAAGGAAATGAGAAGCGATCCGGATGGATGGTTTGCCTGGAAACCCTAGAGCTAATATATATGAGTCCCTCCCGGGCCAGGCAAAAAACCACACTACCCCTTACACTTAAGTTGTGATACAAACCCCTCAGGGGCAAATAGGTCATGTAGCACTCCTCTTCATCGCACACCCATGCTGTCACCGCAGACCGCATCCTCCCGACGCAAGCCCCGCGATCCCGCCACGCGTCCGCCGGCATCAAAGCTTCTCGGTGCGCCCGGATCCCGTCTCCGCCCGCTGAGCCTCCGGTCTTGGTTTTGTGGCTCAACCAAGTAACCCGGCTGGTTTTGTGGTGAACCGCCGCAAAGCCCGCGTGCAGACTTCGGTTGTGAGCTGCTACCCTGCACCGGCCTCGATCGACGACTTCGTCTTGCTTTTGTTGCCACCATGCGGCCCGCACTTGACCCCGCTGTCCACCGGGTCCCTCGAGTCAGGCCTACTTGTCTCTCCACTCCTCGAAGGCCCCACATGGCATAGACCTTTCGCGCCCACTCTTTGCCCTCACCAATGAAATCAAGCCTCAACCTGCACCTGCAATACTCGGCCAAGAGTCAGTCCACACCACATTGTCAATCACTCATCGCAGCCAGGAGCGACCATCCACCGGTCCTCGAACGCTCCAGCCCTCAACTTTGCCTAGTGTTGTTTTTGATGTTCTACAGGAATATGAAGATGTGTTTCCGAAGGAAGTACCACCAGGGCTGCCACCCAAGAGAGGGATTGAACATCAAATCGACCTTGTTCCTGGTACTTCTCTCCCAAACTGTGCATCATATTGTACCAACCCGGAGGAAACCAAAGAAATTCAGTGTCAAGTACAAGAGCTCATCAACAAAGGGTATGTTGAAGAAAGTCTCTCACCTTGTGCAGTTGTCATTCTTTTAGTTCCTAAAAAAGATGGCTCATGGAGAATGTGTGTTGATTGTTGAGCCATAAATAACATTACAATAAGGTATAGACATCCTATACCTAGGCTTGATGACATGCTTGATGAACATAGTGGTGCTATCATTTTTACAAAAATTGATTTGAGAAGTGGCTGTCATCAAATTCGAATGAAAGAAGGAGATGAATGGAAAACAACCTTCAAAACCAAGTTTGGGCTTTATGAATGGTTAGTGATGCCTTTTGAATTGACCAATGCACCTAGTACTTTCATGCGTTTAATGAATCATGTGATTAGGCCGTTCATTAGCAATTTTTTTGTTGTTTATTTTGATGACATATTAATTTACAACAAGTCTCTTGATGAACATGTTGAATATATAAAATGTGTACTTGCTGTTTTGAGGAAGGAATGCTTGTTTGCTAACTTTGCCAAGTGCACCTTTTGCACCGACAAGGTAGTCTTTCTTGACTTTGTTGTTTCAGCTCAAGGCGTGGAGGTCGATGAAGAGAAGATAAAGGCTGTACGTGAATGGTTGCCTCCACAAAATGTGAGCGAAGTGCAAAGCTTTCTTGGACTTGCGGGCTTCTACCGTCGGTTTGTTAAATATTTTGGTACCATTGCTGCCCCAATCAACGAATTAACAAAGAAGGACGTGCCATTCCATTGGGGTGCAACACAAGAGAAGGCATTTAATGAGCTCAAAACGAAATTGACAACAGCCCCACTCCTTGCACTTCCGAACTTCGGTAAGACTTTTGATATTGAATGTGATGCAAGTGGTGTAGGGATTGGAGGCATGCTCATCTAAGAAGGAAGACTCATTGCATATTTTAGTGAAAAGCTAAGTGGTCCAACTCTGAATTATTCTGTTTATGATAAATAACTTTATGCCCTCGTGAGGAGTTTGGAAACTTGGCACCACTACCTTTTGCCTTAAGAGTTCATTATACATTCTGATCATGAATCCTTGAAACATTTAAAAGGACAACTAAAACTGAACAAAAGACATGCAAAATGGAGTGAATTCATTGAGTCTTTGCCTTACATTGTCTAGTACAAGAAAGGAAAGGAAAATGTGGTTGTTGATGCTTTGTCTCGACGCCATGCTTTGCTTTCTCAACTTGATGCTAAAATTTTTTGTTTGAAAAATATTGAAGACTTGTAAGCTACTGATTCATACTTTGCTGAACCATTTTCAAAATGTTGTGCTGGAGAGGGTTGAGAAAATTTTCATTTGCATGAAGGATTTTTATTTCGAGCTAACAAACTTTGCATCCCAGATTGCTCTATTCGTCCTTTGCTTTTGCAGGAAGCTCATGACGGAGGACTAATGGGTCACTTTGGTGCTAAGAAAACAGAGCAGGAGCTGGCTGATCACTTCTTTTGGCCAAAGATTTGAAGAGATGTGGAGAGATACGTACAACGCTGCATAACCTGCCACAAAGCTAAGTCCCGCTTGAACCCTCATGGTTTATATACCCCTTCGCCTATTCCTAGTCTACCATGGGAAGATATTTATATGGACTTTGTTCTTGGTTTACCTCGAACAAAGAGGGGGAGGGATTCATTCTTTGTTGTGGTTGATCACTTTAGCAAAATGGCTCATTTTATTCCTTGTCATAAGTGTTGATGCTTCACACATTACTGAATTATTTTTCAGGGAAGTTGTGCGTTTACATCGAGTTCCACGAACAATTGTGTCTGATCGTGACACAAAATTTTTCAGCTACTTTTGGAAGACCTTGTGGGGAAAGCTTGGAACCAGATTATTGTTCTCCATAACTTGTCACCCACAAATGGATGGACAAACTGAAGTTGTGAACTGCACATTGTCAACATTGTTGCAGGCTGTTCTCAAGAAGAACTTGAGGCTTTGGGAAGAAAGCTTGCCTAATTTGGAATTTGCATACAACAGGGTGGTACATTCAACCACAAAATTTTGTGCATTTGAGATTGTATATGGTTTCAAACCTGCTGCTCCCATCGATCTTTTGCCTTTACCTATGCAGGAACGTGTGAACTTCGACGCAAGCAAGCGTGCTAAATTTGTCTAGAAACTTCATGAATGAGCAAAAGTTAACATTGCGAAGATGACCAAGAGGTGCGAGAAGCAAGCCAACAAGGGTCGCAAGAAGATTGTGTTTGGTCAAGGAGACTTCGTTTGGGTACACCTACGCAAGGATCGTTTCCCCGACCAACGCAAGAGCAAGTTGCAGCCACGCGCCAATGGACCATTCAAAGTGCTTCACAAGATCAATGACAATGCCTATAAAATTGATCTTCCAAGTTCATATGATATTAGTACAAGCTTCAATGTCACCGATCTATCTCCGTTCTTTGGTTTTGAAGAGTCAAGGACGACCCCTTTTCAAGAGGGAGAGGATGATGAGGACATCACAGCCATACGTAACCCGGATGCTTTAGTTACACCAGACGCATCGCTGATTACACCAAATCCACCTCTAGTTACGCATCAAAAATCAAGCACACAATCGGTTACGCAAGATCAAGCATTAGATGCACAAGTACAAGTGAATGAAGGGCCGGCTACGCGCAGCCGTGCAAAGAAACTTCAACATGAGGTGCATGCTTCCTCTCTGAGTTACGTTGTAATATTGATGAGAGTCATATACTACCTAAGTCTTGTACTTTACTCCTACCCAGGTTTACACAAGAGGCCTCTCCGCAGGGTTACGTGAAGGACGCAGAAGGTTACATAGAAAACCCCACGACTGCTGCCCAAGCTGAGAAGGGTTACGCACACAAGGCTCAGGGTTATGCCATAGAAGAATCAACTTCACATCCAAGTCTGTGCCATCTCGGAAAGATACGGGGGTCAAGTCATACAAGTCTGGAAGCATCTTGAAGTCAATATTCCAACCCACACACACCATTTCGACTTCTGAGCTAGGAGTAATGGCCATTTTACTGAAGACTGCGCAGAAGATGAAAGGATCCACGAGAACTGAAGACTTCTTCATGAATGCTTCAACCAGTTGGCCTTCCACCTCCCAATGTGGTTGCAGTTCACACTTATCCCACACCCATGTAGGAGTATTATTTCTACTATAAATACCCCCTATGTACCCCAAAGAACTCAGTTTTGATTATGGAGAAAAGACAACCACATATGGTTTTCTTGCAGCTGAGCTGCTGAGTGCCTTGCACACCCTTGTTCTTCCTTGTTCTTCTTGGACTTGTTAAGAGATCCCTTTGGGTTCCGCTACCACGTGCTCTACGGATTCCAGCTTTGCTGCGCCATATTATGTGGATCCGTTTTAGCTTGTGGTTCTGTGGTCGTTTGGAGACCGAGTCGAAGTCTTCGCGGTTTCGGTGACTTCTCCCTGACGCTTGGTCGCATCCAACCTTTGTCATGTATAAAGCATTTACCCACTGCTTACAACAATTTATCTGTTATGAAACCTACTGCTATGAAGATCGGGCCATCCCTAGGACCTTTCTTGCAACGGTCCCTATCACTCCACTGACTCCCGCACCCTCAAAATTCTCTAACTCCTCATGCACACCCAATTAGGATCATATAGCACGTGTCCAATGTCTTTTAGCTCAAAGGTAGCAACAAAAGCCGAATGAGAAAAGTGATAAGCATTTTTGGACCTCGACCGTGTCGTATACTCATTGATGTCACCTATGATTCTTGTGGACGGATGATCAACTTGAACGTGCCTTGGTGCCTCTAGCCTGGAGATAACCTCCTCCTCGATATGCCACCATGATGCTAAGACAGTTGGTGAATGAAAAGTATACTAGTAATGGAAAAGGTGTGAGAGAGCACATCCTCAAGATGAGCAACCAGGCATCTAAGCTAAAGCCATTGGATGAGGAACTTGAGATTAGGCCTAAGCTCCTTGTTCACTTGGTTATGGCTTCCCTGCCAAAGGAGTTTGACACTTTTGTTACCAACTACAACATACATCCAGAGCAGTGGGATCTGGAAAAGACTATAGCCATGCTTGTTCAGGAAGAGAAAAGGATAAGGTCTCAGAATGGTGGTTCTTTGAATTTCGCAAAGAAAAAGAACTTCCATCTAGGCGCTTCTTCTTCAAATCCACATGATAAAGGTAACATGCCACATCAGCATCAGAAGAGTGTTCTTCCAGTGGACAAAGATCAGTGTCTCTACTGCAAGAAAAAGGGGCATTACAAAAAAAGAATGTCCTCTGAATGGTTGAGTCATGGCTTCTAAAGGTAATAATATAGTTTCTTTTGTAATTGAATCCTTGTATACACAGTTTTCAAAATCTACTTGGTGGATTGACTCAGGTGCAACGGTTCATGTTGCAAATTCTTTACAGGGATTCAGTTCGACCCGGACCATGGAAAAAAGAGAAAGTTCCATTGAAGTTGCAAATGGTGTCCAAGCCGAAGTTGAAGCTGTTGGCGATGTCTTTTTAGAGCTAGTTGATGGTTTTATACTTTTTCTTAGAGATGTTTTTTATGTTCCTTTGTTAAACTAAAACTTGATTAGTATTTCACGTTTGAACAAAGATGGTTTTGAATGTCATTTTGGACATGGCTAGTGTGCCATTTGGTGTAATAATGCTTATGTTCACTACAAGAAACTATTTAATCTGTGACGCATGCTCCGCGACGTTTTCAGAAAACATCACGAATGTGAATTGGAGCCCAGAACACTATGACAATTTGTTAAATTCGTCGCGTTTCTATGACGTATTCCTGTTTTTCGTCACGGATGTGCACTGATGGATATTGAAGCCCAAAACACTGCGACGATTTGTTAAATTCGCCGCGATTCTACGACGTATTCTGGTTTTTTGTCACAGATGTGCACTGATGGATATTGAAGCCCAGAACACTGCGACGATTTGTTAAATTTGTCGCAATCCAGCCCAGGACGCTGTGACATTTTAGCAGATTCGTCGCGATCAACAGATAACAAATAATCATGTTAGGAATGGAAAAAATGATAAATTAAAAAATAAAAAATTAATAAATAATAAATAGTCATGTTATGAATGAAAAAATCTAAAAATGAAAAAAACTAAAAAGATCAGAAAAATAACAAATAGACATGTTATAAATGCAAAAGAATTGAAAAACAAACTAAAAAATAGCAAAATGGTAGCTATTGGCCGCGCCCCCCGGCAGGCTGCATCCTGGCCATGGCCGGCCACAGCATAGCCGCACCCCAGCCCAACCACGGCCGGTCACAGCCCAGCCACACCCCGGCCAGCCTGGTCACGCTAGAAATTCAATTAGGTGCGAAAAAAGGGGCTGCAAGGGGAGGGGGACTCGAACCCATGACCTCATTGTTTGGAGGCGGTTGAGCTACCATTGAGCTACCTTTTGTTTTGTGATTTATGTTTGTGATATATGTTATTTATACTTTTATCATGCCACGTCAAAATAACAAAAAAATGATGGGGCAACAAGGGTTTGAACCCTGGCCGCTGGGGACGTGAAGCATTGTCTTACCACTGCGCTAAGATATCATTGGTGTCTTGCTCTAGCATTTTTTCGTATTTGTATCTGGAGCGGTCGTTTGGACCAATCAGGTTGTGCCACATCACTGATTTAAGATGAAGAACACATAAAAAGTTCCCATTTTTCTTTTTAATCCAAATTTTAAATTTCCAACTAGTATTTCTCCTTCGTAGTAACTCCAAATTTGATGTGGTTTTTTCCTACTTTCTTCTAAAATCACGCTCCTTCATTTATTATTATTATTATTTTATACGTTAATTATTATGATTCGATCTTTTACATACATCTTGTTTTCTTTCACCCAAGTAGCAAATAAAAATAACATATTTTTGAATACAATTTCAAATGTAACTTTATATTTACTCATATTAAGACCAAAATAAGGTTGTGTCCAAAATTTAGCTACATACGAGTTTAATAACTATAGTTATAAGAAACTATGTGAGAGATGTTCCCATTTATGAATATCTATAGTCTCACTTTGTTAAAACTATTTGAATTTTTATGGAAAGATTGTGGGCCAGAAACATGCAGTTATGCCACTTTCTAGAATTTTCTGGTCAAATTTAGATATTATTGTAATTATTATGTTGTACATGTGAGATAAAAGTTTGAATGTTCCTTATAACTCGAATTGAATTTGTCATCAAACTGAAAAACATTGTCTAGAATTTAACATAGAAGCTTAAATATGATTTTTGTGAAAATTTTCCTATTTTATCAGTGGTACACATACGTCAACTAGGAATTACTCTCGGTAAGCACGTAGAAATTCAATTAAATGATAGAAAATAGCAAATCTATTCAAAAAATCTTAAAACACCTAGAAGGAAACTTAAATGTTGTCTCCTACATGTGAAAAATGTATTGGGGGTATATAAGGTAATTAATTTTCAAGTTACTTCATAAAGGTGTCTTAATTAGGTATTTAAAAATAGAAAACCATTTTTTAAGAAAAAATGGTAATGTAACTTAATATTTGCTAATGTTATGGTCAACATAAGATTGCGTCCAAAATTTAGATGCATACGATTCCAAAATAATCGTGAGGTATTCAAATCTCAAAGTTTGACTTTGAGTTTTAGAAAACTATATGAGGGATGTATCCATTTGTAAACAATGTAGGTTCCACCATTATCGAAATCATTTGAAAAATTTATGTAAAGTTTAAACATCCATAAAATGATTCCATGCCAATTTTTAGAATTTTCAGAGAAGTTTTTGATATTATTATCATTATTTTATAACAAGGTGACTAGTACAAGTTTAAATTATCTTTAGTATACACTTGAAATTTTGATCTATTTTCAGGATATGAGCTACACTAGACCAAATGTACTCTAAATATATTTTTTAGGAATTTTATAAGTTTTATTTTATATACATGTAGTTCAAATGTTTATTATTTTAAATAACTCTGCAGAAATTCATTTAAAATGTAGAAAATGGTACATGAGTGAGTAAATTACTTGAACGTCTTAATAACAACTTATGTGTAGTATATTGTATTCAAAAAATATAATAGTACATATACGATTATTATTTGTGTGTGCTACTTCACAATGGTCCATAAAACGAAAAAAGAAAAGGAAAAATGCTGAGTAGAGCATGAATCAAACAAAGCCCGTAGAGGACCAAAAAGACCAATCATTTTGAGTCGTTCATCAGCGAACGGACGGCTGAAATCATGTTTTCTTCCTATAAAAGGAAGCTCAAACCCTAGCACTCCCTCCCCTCAGCCTCCTCCCCGCTCCCTCCCCCTCCTCAGATCCACCGCGCCTCTCTCTCCAACTCCTCCTCAGATCCACCGCGCCTCTCTCTCCTACTCCTCCCCCACCCGTGCAACTCTGCCTCCGCGGTGCCCGCGCCACCTTGTCCCCTCCCCGTGTCGCCCTCGACGTGCGCGCCCTCTTCTCCCTGTCCCGGTCCCTCACGGCCTTGCCCTCATCCTAGCTCCGCCTCGCTGCCCGCCCCCGTGCGCTCACCGCAGCCACCAAGCCGCGGTTCCTGAGCCCCCACTTAGACCCCGCCGTCCAGGGTCGACAGTGGCGGCCGCGGTGCCAGGAATGTCGTTGGTTTTGGGGCCGACAGGAGGAGGAGCGGCAGGGCAGACTGGTGATGGAGGGGAAGAAGGCGTCGTCGTCGCTAATTCCGCCGCCGTCGGAGATCGACCTAGAGGCGGGAGGTGGCGGCGGAGGAGGGAAGGTGTCCTTCAAGACCATCCTCACCTCCGACCCCAAGCTCCCCTTCAAAGTGTGAGTATCGCCCGCTTCTCGTTCCCTCAGATCTGACCCCTCCTCCATCGATCGCCCCCCTGCTGGTGGTCCTGATCTGGGGCGACCCCTACCCCACCCGCCCACTCCGAATCCCTGCAGGTTCAGCGTGGCCGAGGCGGCGCCATTCACCGCTGTGCTCAAGTTTGCCGTCGAGGAGTTCAAGGTCCCGCCCTAGACAAGCGCCATCATCACCACCGGTACGCCACCCCGCTCCCAGCCCCGCCCCCCTCGCACAATTCTCCTTTTCGATTATCGCGATTTCGGCTACATGTAGTGCACGATCTCGATGGATGAGGCACCTTTACCCTAGATGATGCTTAATTGCCTTCGAAGGATCGATCCACCGGATCGTGCTGCTAGGTAGGTAATTCGAGTTGTGAGGCTTGTCGCGCAGTTTGCTGCTTTTTGATCTTGGATGTGGAAATTGCTATGTGCAAGTTTTAGGTTTGTATGTAGTTCATTTCGTGAGGCATGAATTTATTAGTTTAACCTGTGCGCGGATTCAACCGCTGAATTCGGATGTCTGCTACTAGGTTGCATGCAAATAGCCAGGTCCAGACTTTAGGTTGATATCTCACTTGTTTGGGAACTATAAATCTATATATCCATTATTTTGATGCTTTCAGTGGTTGGTATTGAATGACCCATTAGGCGACCAAAGAGGGGGGAGTGAATGGGAGCCGATAAAAAATCTTCTCAAGAACTTGGCCTATGCCCCCAAATCAGTTCCGAAGAATCTCGCACACACTTGCCAAGATCACGTAGTCACAACAGACCTACTGACCCTAGGAACAAGTTAGATCAAGCCTAAGAACAAAGCGGAAGCAAGCGTCAAACGAACCGAGAGAAGAAGCTAGCGCGAGGAAAACTGCAGCAGAAATTGTCGGTACTACCGGCCCCAGGTCGGTACTACCGATATGGGCTTACTGGCACCTAAAAACCAGGTTATCGGTACTACCGGCACTGGGTCGGTACTTCCGACTATCGGTACCACCAACCTTGTGTCTGTACTACCGATAAGGACTCTCTGGCAGCTGAAAATCAGGTCATCGGTACTACCTGCACAGTGTCGGTAGTACCGTCCCCCCCCCCCCTTAAAAATCAGCCAGTGAAACAACCCCAAACTTTCGATCGACGGATCTCCCAAACCACTTGGAGTCTTGAGACGAAATTTGGAGGAGATGTTAAGCACCCCTAGGTGAGATTATACCCCAAAAATTTCGTCTCCAAACCCACCAAAACAACGGGAATCGCGGATCACACGAGCTCAAGTTCTACACACGAGTTCATCCAAAGAATCACGAATCTAGGACGATTTGAGGAATTTGGGGGCAAGAGATCACTAGGAAAAGAGGAACAAGGCACTCATGGATGAATCCCCCAAACAAATCTGAGCCAAAACCATCTAGAAAACGAGAATCAAGATGAGCACAAAAATAGCACAAAAATGACTCCGAAAATCATCACGGGAACCACAACGCCGAATCTTCTATACAAACCAGGAAAGATTCACAAGGTCTAGCATGCTGCCCTAGGATCCATCCCTCTCAACAAATCTCTCATGAAGCTCTCATGCCAGCCTAGAGAAAATGGAGAAGAAAATAGTCCATGAAAAGAGAAAGAGGAAGGGGGAAATGAAACCCTAAGTCGCGGAGGGAGAGAGCCATCCACACACACTCCTGGCTTATATATCGGGTCCTGTCGGTGTGGGAAATGACTCGACTACCCCGAACTCAACTATTGGTGATACAACCCACGCAGGGGCATTTATCTAATGTTTGTGGGTCTTGCCATCGGACGGCCACGCCTCGCCGCACCCCGCGTCCTCCTGACGCAAGCCATGCGATCACGCCGCGTGTCCTCCGCTTCGAAGCTTCCCGACACGCTCGGATCCCGTCTCCGTCGTGTTGGGCCTTCGGACTTGGTTTTGAGGCCCAAACCAAGAAACCGTCCTCCGATGGTTTTGTGGGCAAACCACCAAACCCCGCGTGCTCGGCCCGGCCTCCCGCCAAGCCTCTTGACTCGACCGCCACCGTGCACCGGCTCGATCGTCCATGACTTCGTCTTGCTCGTCTCGCCACCACGTGGCCCGCACCTAGTCCCCCCGTCCACCTGGTCCCTCGAACCGAGCCTACTTGTCTCTCCATCTCCCGGAGGCCCCTCAAGGCTGAAGATCTTTCGCGCCCGTTCTCCACCTGCAACAACACGAACTAGGCCGCAGCCTACACCTGCGCACTGAGCCAAGAGTCAGTCCAACACCCGTTGTCAATCACTCATCACTGAGGATCAGTCATCCATCGACCACCGGGACGCTCCTAGTCCTCAATCTCCCCCTTGATGAGTGCATTGACAACACACAACGCAAAATGAAATTCAGAGAAAGAAAGTAAGAACAAAGCAAAAAAGAGAAGCTCAACTCATGACCAAAACCAAAGAAAGGCAAAGAAAGGTCACAAGCCGAGCAAAGCACAAACTCCACACTGAAAACGGCAAGGAAGCCCCCCCTGAACAAATGCAAGCTCCCCCTGAACATGTGGATGCAAACTTTCAAATTTTAGATGCATTTATCTGGATTTGCATTAAGCTCACCTCTTCTTCCCCTTGTTGACAATGTATGAATCAAGGTGAAAATGCAGAAATGTAAGACAAAGCATATAAACATCTACATGAGCTTTTCAAATAGGCCAAATCTAGTGTCAAAGGCTAGAAATGAGACAAAGACCACACATATGGATCATAACATAGTCAAAGCATTGGCACAAGTAATATATGGAAATATAGGCATGTGACAAAGCAAAGTTTCAAATTTGAGTAGTTTTATCAAAAGATGGCTCACTTCAAATTTAAAGGCCTATCCATGTCATATTCTAGCTAAAAACATGCATATCATCCAGAGATCATACAAGGGTATAAAATTCTCAACAAAAGATCATTGCAAACACCCATAAAGCAAAGCATGTCATGTTAGAGCTCATGAGCCATGTGTCCACTTCGGGGAGACTTCTCCACTGGTGAACATCATGCAACATGTTTTGCACCCATGTGTGAAAAATAAGACATTTTAAGCTTAAACATGATGGTTGGAGCATTTTTCAAGCAGACACACTTCTTTGCAAGATTTATTAATTTCATGGTACATGAAGTGCCTTTGCGGCAAAAAGAAGCTTATGCTCCTCCATGAATGCAACATAGGCTAAACATTCACAATGATATCGGCCTTTGGCCCAAATGCAAGAAATAAACATCCAGGCACAATCTAAGCATGAAAGCACATTTAGACCAAAACGTGACATGGATACACTACTACACATGAGTGGAGCACATTTCATCAAATTTAGTCAAGATTAGCGTTTGATTCGAAAAGGGCTATCTCACAACATATATATCTCAAATATTCCAAGAGCATAGCCTCACATAGCCATTTCTCCACACATATGACCAATATCTCACAAGTAGCCAAAGAGACTCAAATAAGGCATATAAAAGAAGCTCATCATCCTAAAATGCAATATGATACAAATGCAACATGATATATAACAAGATGGCTATCCTACCATGGTTTGTACATCAAGCAAAGCATGTATATACATCAAAGGAAAAACATGGTATGATACATATGGTACAAAAGTAAAACCCCAAGAATCAACTAGAAAGGGCAACAAACCCCAAGTTCCCCCCGCAAGCGCACAAATCTAGCTTGGTCGAGAGGCTTTGTAAAGATGTCTGCAAGCTGATCTTGGGTAGGGACATGACTCAACACAATGGTCCCTTTCTCCACATTGTCTCTCAAGAAATGGTACCTCACTTCTATGTGTTTGGTTCTGGAATGAAGCACTGGGTTTTTCTCTATGCTTATGGCACTGGTGCTATCACAAAGAAGTGGGATCTGGGTGCATTCCTCACCAAAGTCTCTCAAAGTGTATGAGATCCACAACAGCTGGCAACAACAACTCGCGGCTGCAACATACTCCGCCTCGGTGGTAGACTGAGCTACACTAGACTGCTTGTGGGAAGACCACGAAACCAACGAGGACCCAAGAAACTGGCAAGTACCAGAAGTAGACTTCCTCTCGACTCGACAACCAGCAAAATCCGCATCAGAAAAACCATGAAGTGAAAGAGCCGAGGAGGAAGAATACCAAAGGCCAAGACCATGGGTAGACTGTAGGTACCTGAAGATCCTCTTGACGGCCTGTCGATGTGATGTCCTTGGCGAAGCCTAAAAACGAGCGCACAGACACACACTGAACTGTATGTCTGGCCTCGTCGCCGTCAGGTAGAGGAGGGAGCCGATCATGCTCCGGTACTCCCGCTGGTCCACTGGTTCTCCGTCCTCGTCCGCGTCCAAAGTAGCCGTACTCCCCATGGGTGTCGACATAGGCTTTACATCTTGCATCTGGAACTTCCTCAGCATGTCTTTCGTATACTTGGTCTGATGTACAAATGTCCCATCCTTCACTTGCTTGATCTGCAACCCGAGAAAGTACTGGAACTCGCCCATCATTCTCATCTCGAATTCCCTGCTCATCTCATCTGCAAACTTGGCAACAAGGTTATGTGACGAGCCACCAAAGACAATATCATGCACGTATATCTGCACAATCAACAAGTCATCCCCATGCTTGAGGAGAAAAAAGGTCCTATCCAAGGTACCCATCACGAACCCTCTGCTCAACAGAAAACCTCTCAATCTCCCATACCAAGCCCGGGGCGCCTGTTTCAACCCATACAGAGCCCTTTTCAACCTGTACACCCTGTGTGGATATTTCTCACTCTCGAACCCCGGTGGCTGCTTCACATACACCTCCTCCTCTATGACCCCATTCAGAAAAGCACTCTTCACATCCATTTGAAACAACTTGAACCCTTTAGCCACGGCAAAGGCTAGAAGGATTCGAATTGCCTCAAGACGGGCCACAGGAGCAAAGGTCTCCTCATAGTCGATCCCCTCCTTCTGACTATATCCCTGAGCAACAAGTCTGGACTTGTTCCTCACAACCATCCCATTCTCTCCCTCTTTGTTCTTCCAAACCCACTTGGTTCCTATAGGATGGCAATTTGGAGGTGGTTCAACTAACTCCCACCTTGGTTCCTCTCAAAGTTTTCCAACTCCTCATGCATAGAATTGACCCAGTTTGCATCAGATAAAGCGTGTCCAATGTCCTTGGGCTCAAAGGAGGCAACAAATGCAGCATGAGCAAAATGAGAGGAATTTCTGGACCTTGACCGCGAAGTACGTTCGTCGATGTCCCCAATGATCTTCGATAGGGGATGCACTTCTTGAATCCGCCGGGGAGCCTCACGCCTCGAGACTACCTCCCCCTCAACTTCAGCTTCTCTCGCCTGGTCCTCTTGTCGCACCGTCATTGTCCATGAAGTAGACGGTCCACCCTCCGTAGTGGTCGTAGGGGAAGTAGTGGGTACACACTCAGCTTCAGGCGCATGGTTCTCTCCATCATCATCTCCAGCTTCATCCTTCTCCTCTTCAAAGAGGTCCTCGGCCATCTCTTCATCACCTGCACATTCAAAGCCAAGAGAGGTACATGGCATTGTCTCGTCGAAGGTTACCTTGCAAGTCTCTATGATTTTGTTAGTCTCAAAGTTAAGCACCCTATAGGCTCTAGAATGATCAGAATATCCAAAGAAAATCCCATCACTAGACCTAGCCTCAAACTTGTCGAGTTTTCCCTTCTTAAGAATAAAGCACTTGCATCCAAAGACTCGGAAATGACTCACCTTGGGTGCCCGACCATGCATAAGCTCATAACAGGTCTTCCTCTTGAAGGCTCGCAATATAATCCTGTTAGAGACATGACAAGCCGTATTGACCGCATCAGCCCAATACCTCCTAGGAGTCCTGTGCTCATCGAGCATCGTCCTAGCCGTCTCACAAAGAGTCCGATTTTTCCTTTCCACAACTCCATTTTGAGGGGGCACAAAAGGGGTCGAATACTGATGTTCAAGACCTAGATCAAGAGAGAAGGCATCAAAACGAGAGTTCTTGAACTCTGAGCCATTATCACTGCGGATAGCTCGAATAGCATTCCCATGCCTCTCGTTTTCAACCTCACGATCAGATCTCGAACAAAACCAAATGTCTCACTCTTGTCCTCCAAGAAAACACCCAGGCATAGCGAGAGTAATTGTCCACCACCACAAGGACATACCACTTCCCACCCACCGAGCGAACTCGAGCTGGCCCAACAAGGTCCATATGCAACGGCTACGTCGGACGCTCGGTCATGACATCGGTCAGGGGTGGATGGGGAGTGGCTACCATCTTGCCATGCCTACACGGAGCACAAACCAAATCCTTCTCAAACTTCAACCTCGGCAATCCTCGGACAAGGTCAAGACCACTCAAGCGGGAAACCAAATCAAAGCTCAAGTGACCCAACCGCCTATGCCATTTCCACAAATCAGAAGAAGGACCGGCCATCAAACAGCGAGCAGGACCCAAAGAACGAGAGAAATCAGCCCTGAAAATCTGACCCTCGGGGATGATCATACAAACAAGATCACCTCGAGAATCCAGCAAACGAGACTCACCAGACTTGAAACGCACCTCAAAGCCCTCATCAAGCAACTGAGAAACCGAAAGCAAATTGAAACCCAAAGACTTCACAAGAGCAACCCTCTTCAATGTTACCTTGTCACTCACATGCACTACACCCTCAGAAATCACCCTTCCTCGTCCGTTGTCCCCAAAAGTGATGTACATCTTTTCCTTCACTGGGGTGAGGCTGGAGAACCACTTCTTATCTCCGGTCATGTGTCGGGAACATCCGAAGTCGATCAACCAAATGTTCTCGAAGCCTCGTGCCTGTAGTCAGAAACAAGAACGAGAATGAGCCAACAACTCGACACTGGGGTTAGCACAAAGAAAGTTGAACCAGTGTCGAGCCATCTGCTCAAAAGAGGGGTTAGCAAACATCATTCCCTTGCCACCAAACTTCCCATGTCCCATGGAAGGAGTACAAGCACCACGAGGGGGAAAACGTGGTCCGTAGTTCCTCTGGAACCCAAAGCTGCGATCATCTCCCCTAAACTTGTATTGAGGACGAGTAGGGGGACGTCCAACAAAACCACCACGAGCCCAACCAAACCTCTCACCAGCACGCACACCATCACCTCTCCTATCAAACCTCTCACCACCACCTCTCTGTGGGAACCTACCACCCTGAGCTCCAACTCCACCAACACTCCTCACACTTCCCACACCCCGTGGAAGTGGAACTCTAGGTGTAAAACCCCGGATTTTCATAGAAAACCCGAATCCCTGTACCATCGCGATAGTCCCTGGATCAGTGGCTATCGCGTACAGAACGTCTCACAGAATGATACACAAAGTCATACATCGCATCACATAAAGATAAAAGTTCATTAATTTATTACATGTCCATAATGGAGTACATCATTACAAGCCTCTTGGCTGAATCAGAGTGAAAATTCTACGCAGCGGTAGCTATCTTCTCAGAAGGGTCTCCATCTTTATTCTTCCCGCCACAGGCAACTCGAGCGAAGCGACGTATCCCTCAGTCGTACCATCCGTCGGCGTTGCAGTCGAAGTCGGACTCGTACCCCGCACACCCAAAGTCTATCCCCAAGGAGCGGGATAGGTCCACGTCACCAACCGTATGCGGCTTTAAGTGGCCTAATATCTAAAGGAAAAAGAGAGTAGACAAGGAATCGGGCTGTGGTTTCCTAAGCGACGACGACGGAGAGTATAAACAAGGTATCTCCATCAATATCCCAAAACCCAAGTCTCTCAACACATCCCGGATCCAAGCGGTCACCCGGAAGACCCGTCCCAACTCCTACTCTGTCTAGGGGCGATGCGAGAACTTCCTCTCCTCGCACCTCAATGATTACGGCGGATCGACGAGGTAGATGGAGCCTCTCTCCTCTAGCCGGCTATAACCACGGCTCACCACACTCTCATCTATAAGGGGGGGAGGTAGAAATCCCAAAACATGAGGAACGAACATGTCTTCTAGGCGGTGTCCATAACCGAGGACGCGGCTATAGCTATAGATCGAACAACTGCGCGCAGCGTGTACACCTGTACCCATCCCGGAATGGTACCCGGCCGGTGTACGGCCGACCGAGCCCATCCTACCGGCGAACTCTCGGTAGTTACGTTCCCACCCTGCATCCGGCCCTCAAAGCGGTCCTCTCCGCAGTGAAGACAGCACCGGAACTGTGAAATGCTCCCGTGTGGCCACACGGGAGACGCTCTGAGAGGGTGGTCTCACCTCCACCGCTCCCCCACAGATACCCTCTATCCTTCCTAGGCGGTATGGTTCCGCACTTGCCGAGCTCAACACGGCCCTATCCCCACTCTCGGCGGGGTGGTGTGTACGATGTCCTATAAACAAGTTGATCCACTCGATTTCAGACCGGGGCGAGCTCATGTCCTCCAAGCGCACGAAAACCCCAACACCTAGGCTCCGAAAACCATAACGGGGAGGGATGCACCGAGGAGTGCACCCCTATCCCCGATCCCGGATCGGTTGTTTCGAGCTCACCCCCGCCAAAGTACCCGAAACGCCTTCTCCTGCCGGTTTTTACCCCACACACGCCAAGAACCACTACTCCCATCCCAACACATGCATCGCGAAGCTCGGCGCACATACACGCCCACATAAACATATATAGTAGTAGTAGGACAATCAAGGACAGGGTAAATAAAGAGGCAGTGCATGGTTCATCAACATGCATTCATAAAGTAAAGCGCTAGCAATACTACTCAGCAATGCCTAATGGGTAGTCAGAATCGGTCGGGCGTGAACCTGGGGTCGGGTAGTCCTCCGCGGCGAAGTCGTCGGCGTAGTCGTACTCCTGACTCAGCTCTCCGGCTCCTCCTGCTCCTAGTAGCGCGAAAAAGAAAATAAACAGCGGTCCTATTGCAACTTAAATCCAAATAAGAGCAATTAAGATCCAAAACGGGAACAAACACTATCCCAACCCGTAGTTTAAGATTTTAGAAATTTTCCGGAAAAGGTTTCGTAATTTTCGGAGATAAAATGGATTTACCACGATTTTTCCAAGAGAAAATAATGTATTTTCAGTAATTAGAAATACGTTTTTCTTCCTTAAAACACCCCAGCCACAGCGGATCCCACGAAACCGGATCCGGTGCGGCCGGCTCCCCGCGGCCGCATGTGGCGCGCGCTCTCGGTGGGCGCCGCACGCGATCCCGCGAGGGGATCGTGCGGCTCCGCGCGTTGTGGGCCGGTGTGTGGCTGCGCCTGGGTTGGTCCAGCCACAGCGGATCCCGGCGTGAAGGTCGCGGCCACTCCGCCGTGTGGCCCCCGGTGCAACCCACCCCAGGGATCTAAATCCGCCCCCTCCCTAAGTGTTCGACGGAAGGCCTGGGAGAGGGACGCGGCGGCGCGGTACGGCGTTGCGGCGGCGCGCTTCAAGGCGGCTAGGGTGATTGGTCAGCAAGGCGCCTACGGTTCTTCCTCGAGCTGGTGGGCTCGGTGGGCGTCGGTTCGGCCCTAGGGGCGTCGCGCGCGGTCGTCGCCGGCGTGGGGGTGCGGCGGCGGCGCGGTGGCGGCGGCGGGAAAGCCCGGCTCGGGTAGAGCGCGGCGGTGTGAGGGGAACGGCGTGCGCGGGGTGTGCACTCGCGCCGGTTACCTCTGGCCGGGGCGCGGGGGTTGGAACAGCCGACGAGGCGGCGCGATGGCGCACGGCGGAGCCCGGCTCGGTGCCATGGGTGGCGGCGAGGGTGGCGTCCGCGGCCGGCTTACGCGCGTGTGCGAGTGTGTGGTCAAGGATGGTCGGTACGGGCGTTCGCGGTGGCCAAGAATCGGGCGTGCCCCCTTGCCCCCCCCCCCCCCTTCGCGACGGCTCGCGGTGCCCTCGGGCACGACGAGCCCGCGGCGGCGTGGCTCGGTTCAACGCGGCGGCGGCGTCCTACGAGAGATGAAGAAGGGCTCAAGCGGGACCCGAGATCGACGCGTGCGCGTGCTGGGGCGCACGGCGACGCGGTGCATCGGGTCCGCGGCGTCACGCGCGATCTCAAGTACGAACGCGAGCACGAACGCGGTCGCGAACGTGAAGCGCTCGGAGCACGCGGCGACCGACGGCGACACGTGGTGACTAGGCCTAGAACGCGGCGCGCGTCGGTGAAGGCGGCGGCACCGCACGAAAAGTTCCCAGCATGGCTCGAAGGCCAGCCTCACTGGCGACGGCGCGGCGGCGCGGGGCATGACACGTTCCACCCGGCGCGATGGCCGGGGGGCGTCCACGAGCGACGGGGAGGCGGGTACCCTCACCTAAGTGGCCACGGGCCGAAGCGGAGTCGCGTCGGTGAAGGTTGGCGGCGCGGAGACGAGGAAGGAGGCGGCGGTAGAGGTGGCGGTGCGGCGGCGCGGCGTCGAGGAGGAAGAGGGAACGGGGGACGTAGGCGTTCACGGCGGCTCCGGCTCCTCCCTCGGGCGGCCCGGCTTCGCGGCGATACTCCCCCGCGGGCGGCCTCCTCTCCCCCTCCTCCTTCTCCTCCTCCACTTGCTCTCCCGGCGGGGCGGTCGAACGGCAGGGGGGCTCCTCCCCCGGGGCGGTTAGGGTTTGGCCCTCGGCCGGGCGGCGACGGCGCTTAAATAGGATGGCGCGGTGGGGGACGCGTGGACGGCCCGGATGCCCCGAGGGCGCGCGGCACCCCGCGGCGGCGGCGGCGTGGCCGGGGCTGCCCCGCGGCTCCCCTTTGGCCGTCGGCCAAAGCGAAAGGTAGGCGATGACGCCCCGGCGTCATCGCGCCTTTGGCCGACGCGGGCGGCGGTCCCCCCGTCGGCGAGCGGGCGCGGCGGGGGTAGGTGAGCGGCGCGGCGCGGCCGGGCCCGGGCCGCCACCGGCCGAAGGCGAAGCGGGGCGAAAGTGAGGTTGCGGCCCGTGTGCAACAGTGTAGTTTGTAAATTTTCCTTAGACCTCAAATTAGATTCCAATTTGAATTCCAATCCCAATTTGAATTCACCCAAAATAAATTCCAAATACAATCCCAAAGAACTCCAAGTTTCTCACCCTAACATTTTTATATCTCCTAGGAATTTTCATTTAGCTCAAATTAAATCTAGGAATTAAGGGAGAGAAGAAGAAGACAACCTTATTCCATTTATGAGCACTCCAATTCAATCCAAGTTTGTTTTTGAAATCCGACATTTGAATGCAAGTCAAAACTAGGGATGTTACAGAACTCCCCCCCTCACAAGAATCTCGTCCCCGAGATTAGGAAGTTACCTCCGTTTCGAAGAGATGAGGGTATTTCTCCCTCAATGCTGATTCCTTCTCCCACGTGGCTTCGCGCTCGGAGTGGTTACTCCAGAGCACCTTGCAGAAGCGCGTGGTGGTGTTCCTGGTTGACTTCTCCGCCCAGTCCAGGATCCGAACCGGGTACTCCAAGTACTCCAGGGTTTCCTGGACGTCGAGCGCCCGAGCGAGCACTCTCTTCTCGACGACCACACACTTCGGAGTTGGGAAACATGGAACACGGGTGAACTCCCGCAAGCTCGGGGAGGTAGCTCGAGTTTGTAAGCCACCCTCCCGACCTTGCCCACAATAGGGTAGGGCCCAACGTACCTAGGGGACAGCTTCCCCCTGATGTGGAACCTCTTCGTGCCTCGGAGGGGTGACACCTTCAGGTAGACGTGATCCCCTACCTCGAACGAGACGTCCTTCCGTTTTGCGTCGGCATAGCTCTTCCCGCTGCTCCGAGCTATCTTCGGGTTCTCTCGTACCTTGGCGACATTTTCCTCGGCCTCAACAATAGTGGCGGGACCGAAAAAGGTTCGCTCCCCCACCTCGGACCACATCAACGGTGTCCGACACTTTCTCGCCATACGGGGCTTCGAACGGAGCCATCTTCAAGCCGGCACGGTAGCCGTTGTTGTATGAGAACTCGGCATATGACGGGCTCTTTTCCCGTCCGACCCATAGGTCAACACACAAGCTCTCGGCAAGTCTTCTAGTACCCGATTCACCCTCTGCGTCCGACCGTCCGTCCGTGGGTGGAACGCCGTGCCGTAGTTCGGCTGGGTGCCCATAGAAGCGTGTAAGCTCTTCCGGAAGCGAGCGGTGGGCGGGGCCCTCTGTCTGACACAATGCTCCTCGGAGCTCCGTGAAGCTTCAGGACGTTGTCCACATACAGTTCTGCAAGTCGGCTCACGCTGTAGTTTGTCTTCACTGGCAAGAAATGTGCGACCTTGGTTAATCGATCAACTATCACCCAAATGGAGTCGTTTCCTTTTCGTGTGCGTGGCAACCCCACAATGAAGTCCATGCGATATCATCCCACTTCCACGTGGGTATCTCGAGCGGTTGTAGCAGCCGGCGGGGTCTCTCGGTGTTCGGCCTTCACTCGGCCGACACGTGTCACATCGAGCGACGTATTCAGCTATGTCTTCCCTCATCTTTTCCCACCAAAACCGTACCTTCAGGTCTTTGTACATCTTGGTACAACCAGGGTGGATCGAGTACCGAGAATCGTGGGCCTCTTTAAGGATCGAGTCTCTAATCTCCTTGTCCCGAGGCACGCAGATGCGGTCCCTCGGCCACGGTGTACCGCTCGTCGAGGCGATAGTCAGCTGCCTTGCCATTCTCCATTAGGCGCTTCACCTCTTGGATCTCGGGGCACTCCTTCGAGCTTGGCGGATCCGGTCCTCAAGTGTGTATTTTACCCGCAAGCCGGTTCAACCGCCCCTCCTCCACAATCTCTAAGCTCGGCTTTTCCGGCTCTTCATGCAAGGCTGGCTGTTCCTCTCGCACCATCAGGTTGTTGCAGTAGTGCTTGCGGCTCAGAGCGTCGGCCACGACGTTTGCCTTACCAGGGTGGTAGTGAATGCTCAGGTCGTAGTCCTTAATCAGCTCTAGCCATCTCCTTTGCCTCAGATTCAACTCCGACTGGGTGAAGATATACTTCAGACTCTTGTGATCCGTGTAGATGTCGCACTTGTTCCCCATCAGATAGTGCCTCCATATCTTCAACGCATGAATGACAGCGGCTAGCTCGAGGTCATGCGTCGGGTAGTTCTCCTCATGCTTCCTTAAGCGTCGCGAAGCGTATGCCACTACCTTGCCTCCTTGCATCAACACGCAACCAAGTCCTTGCCTTGACGCGTCACAATACACCACGAAATCCTTGCTCGCGTCGGGCAGAGTCGGGACCGGGGGTAGTGGTGAGACGAGTTTTGAGCTCCGGAAACTGGCTTCACACTTGTCCGACCACACATACGGCGTGTTGCTCTTCAACAGCTCTGTCATGGGCTTGGCGATCTTGGAGAAGTTCTCGATAAACCGGCGGTAGTACCCGGCCAAACCGAGAAAAGCGCGGATCTCTCGTCACGGACTTCGGTGATCGCCACTTCGATACGGCCTCAATCTTGCTCGGATCTACGACAACTCCTTTAGGCGACAACACATGACCCGAAACGCGACTTCCTCCATCCAGAACTCACACTTGCTGAACTTGGCGTATAACTGATGCTGCCTGAGCTTTCCTAGCACGATCCTCAAGTGCTCCTCGTGCTCTTCTGCTGTCTGGGAGTAGACCAGTATATCGTCAATGAAGACGACGACACACTTGTCCAACTCATCCATGAAGACCTTGTTCATCATGTTCATGAAGTATGCCGGGGCATTGGTCAGGCCAAATGACACGACTGTGTACTCATACTGCCCATATCTGGTCACGAAAGCCGTCTTGTGGATGTCCTCCAGGCGGATCTTCATCTGGTGATATCCCGACCGGAGATCGATCTTCTTCGAAGTACTTGGCTTGCCTCGGTGGTCCATCAAGTCGTCAATCTGGGCGGTGGGTACTTGTTCTTGATGGTCACCGCGTTCAAGGCGCGGTAGTCGACGCACGGACGTTGCGTCCCATCCTTCTTTGGTACGAATAGTGCCGGTGAACCCGGTGGTGAGGCACTCGGCCGAATGAACCCTTTCTCGAGTAGCGAGTCCCGGCTCCGCCTTCGGCGGTTTCAGCTCAACCTCCGCCATACGGTACGGACTGCGGGCTATCGGCGCCGTTCCCGGCACCAGGTTAATCACGAACTCCACATCACGATCAGGAGGCAACCCGGGCAACTCCTCTGGAAACACATCCTCATACTCACATACTACCGGCACGTCCGATATGGCCTTCGTGCGAAGGCTGTATACGGCCGGTATGTCTCGAGACTTCATTGGCTCGAAGGTCACCCTTGTCCCGTCAGGGTGCAGTAGTGTCACCAGCCTCGGTGAAGTGGAGATGACACCCTTGTGGGCAGTGATCCAATCCATTCCCAGTATCACGTCGATACCATGGGAAGGCAGCACGGTGAGATCCCCATAGAATGTGTGACCTTGGATGACCACTTCCACTCCTTTGCACAGCAGAGTGCATCGGATATCCCCGAGCGGAGAGCTCGTGATGATAGGCATCGTTCGGGCGGTTGTAGGGAGGGAAAGTTTACTCACGAACCGAGAGGTGATATAAGACCCGGTTGCACCGGTGTCAAAGAGAACCAGAGCAGAAGTACCACATACCAAAAACTTACCGATCACGACGTCGGGGGCATCGGCAGCCTCCTCCTCAGTAAGGTGGTTCAGCCTCCCACGGCCGGCGGCCGGGGGCGGTGCAGCCTGAGGAGGTCGGCCTCCTGGAGCAGGTGCCCGTGCGGGAGTAGCAGCAGCCTTCTTGTCGGGGCACTCGAAGGACTTGTGGCCTGGCTTGCCACACGCGAAGCAGGTGACGGTGAAGCCTCCTGTGGCAGGTCGCGCGGTGCTCGGTGGAGCACGGGTGTAGCCTCCAGTCTGCTGGGGGTAGCCGGGGTTCCTCCCTCCGGGGAACGGGCTACGTCCACTACCTCCGAAGCCACGCCCGAGCTGGTTGTGCCCGGGCGGTAGCCCCCCCCTCGGCATGTTGCTCGTCCGCTTCTCGGCTTCGGAAGGATCGGTCGGGCCGATCCCGATCTCCCATCCTCTTCTTGCCCCTCATGCGTTCCTCGTGGCCCCTCCTCTCGTCCTCGACCGCGATGGCGCGGTTGACGAGATGGCGCGGGGACTTGTGCTCACTCGCCTTCGGTGCCGGCGAAGGCCGTGGTGGAGGCCTCGCGCAGAACCGAAGCGCTTCTTCGGTCGGTGTTGGTGTCGTCGGGGGCGTACCGCATCATCTTCATGAAGTGACGCTCGTACTCCTCGACCCTCATCGCACCCCGAGTCATGGTGCGGAACTCCCGCGCCTTCCGGGACCGGCAGCTCGTCGGGAAGGTGCGCTCGCGGAACGCCTCGCGGGAACTCCCGGCCGGGTGATGAACGCCGGGTTCGGGTGGGTGGCGGTGTAGTTGTCCCACCACGCCTTGGCGAGACCCTCCGGGCCGGTGCGCGGCGATAGCGACACACTCCTCGTCGGAGCGGACGGTGAGGTCGAGCTTGGTCTCGATCACCCTCGGCCCGGTCGTCGGCCTCGAGTGGGTCATCCGAGTAGGCGAAGGTGGGGGCCTTCGGGCGGATGAACCTCTCGATCTTCCGCGTGAGGTCCTCGTCTTGCGGAGCGACGCGGTTCCCACCGTTGCCACGGTGCTCCATGGCCTCTCGCCATCCTCTCGCATCGGGCGAGTCCGGAGCGCCATCACTTCCACCAAGTTAGGCGGGGGGTGGTGGTGGGCCGCTCCGGCCGGCTCAGGCTGGCCTTGCGCGGCTGCTCCTTGCTCAACCTCGGCCTCAGGGTTCTCGGGCGGCGGTGGCGGTGCCCCGTCACCTCGGGCCCTAGCCCCCAAGGCTCCTCCACGCAGGGGTGGACGGCCACGGCCACGGCCGCGTCCACGCCCCAGCTGGGCTTCTTCCTCAGCAGCTGCCTCCTCGAGGCGAGCTATCAGCCGGTTGGAGCGGCGGATCGACATCCTTCTGAAAACATAAGGGAAAAGAAAGGTGTTTACGCACGTCACTCACCAACTCACACATGAGTCTTAAGCATTCAAGAAAATAGTTCTAAATATAACCTACACTCAAGCAGAAGAAGCATTAAGACACAAATAACACCATTAAGATCCAAGCACACATCAAACATGATTATTACACTTGCTCCCCCGAGGCCGACTCGGACCTTGGGGTAGCAAACAACAAGTCAACGATCTAATACATCGGTACAATCTCAAAAGGGTAGTGTCTACATGGTGTGGCATGACTCTCTTCATGCACGGAACATGCTCGCGGCCGCATGGAACATCTCATGGAAACTACTAGCATAGAACACTACTCTAGGTCATGCCTCTGCTCGGCTCTCTACTCCGTGCGTGCCCGCCGGTACGTGACGGGGTAGCGGTCCCTCGGTGGGGTAGTCCGGCGGGGAAGATCCGGACACCAAGGCGTGAGCCTCTCGAACCTCCTCGGTCTCGACGGGAGTCGGCGGACGGGCCATCGGGCACGGGTGGAGCTTGAGGCGTGACCGGGTGCGGCTCGAAGGTCTCGGTGCGGATCTCTCGCCGAGACTCGGGGGCGCTCTCCGTTGAGCTCGAAGAGCTCGTCCACGCGAAGTGAGTCGGCGTCCTCCCAAGTCCTCCTCGGCCTCTCGGCCTTGTCCCTCGGTGTAGACGGCCGTGCGCGTGAGCCACGCGATGTTGGCGACGTTGTCCGCTCGGCTCTTCTCCGGCCTTCTCCACCTTGAGCCGCTCACACCCGAGCGGTGAGCGCGCACCGTGAGCGAGGTCGTCCTTGCGCTCGAGCTTGTCCTTCGACTGTTCGACTCGCGGTCGGCCCGCGTAGGTCCTCCCTTGGCGTGCAACATCTCCTCCCCGGTGTCCACCCTCTCCCTCTCGGACGCGCAGCGGGACGGCGGTCGTGCGGTCGAGGCTCAACTCGAGCTGGCGAACACGGTGGCGTAGAGCGGTGTTCTCCCTCTCCAGCTCGGCGCAGCGGGGCTGGTACTGGAGCGCGTCGATGGTAGCGTCCCTGACCTGGCCGTAGAGGGTACGTGACTCGTCCTCCAGTCGGCGCGTGTACTTGTCGAGGTCGACCAAGTAGCTGGCGGTCTCCACCAGAGTCTCGTCGGTCTCGCGGAAGGGAGCAGCGTCGACGTCGTCCTGGATCCCCTCGTACGAAGGAACTCCGTCCACGAGCGGTGCGAGGCGCCGTAGTCCGGGGGTAGCGGCCCGAAGAGTCCCGGTCTCGAAGGAGGCGCGGTGCTGTGCGAGTAGGCAGCCCAGGGCCTGGCGGCAGGCGACGTCGAGCGCGGTCGCGACGGGTGAGTGCAACGCGCAGCGGACCTCTCCCTTAAACCCGGGGAGACTCGGGGTGAGGGAGCACGGCCGACCGTGCAGAGCACCATCCGCCCGATCACGGCGGGGACGTACTCGGCGCGGTACGTGACGTAGGTCGGAGGGACTCCAAGCCCGAGAAGGGCCCTCTCCATCCAGTGGCAGATCGCCCCGCAGGTCTCGGGGGTGATCTCCGCGACCTGGTGCTCCATCTCCTGTGAAACGCAAGAAATTTCTGTCAGCGCAGGTGAGTAAGAAATTTTCAAAGAGGGAACGAGTTTTATAATATAGCTCAAGGGTATAACTATAAAGATAGAGCGTATAGAGTCCTATTTCTATCGACCTTTCCTAGGGATACGCGCTACGGTCAAGCATGGCTCGGTACCACTCGTAAAACCCCGGATTTTCATAGAAAACCCGAATCCCTGTACCATCGCGATAGTCCCTGGATCAGTGGCTATCGCGTACAGAACGTCTCACAGAATGATACACAAAGTCATACATCGCATCACATAAAGATAAAAGTTCATTAATTTATTACATGTCCATAATGGAGTACATCATTACAAGCCCCTTGGCCGAATCGAGTGAAAATTCTACGCAGCGGTAGCTATCTTCTCAGAAGGGTCTCCATCTTTATTCTTCCCGCCACGAGCAACTCGAGCGAAGCGACGTATCCCTCAGTCGTACCATCCGTCGGCGTTGCGATCGAAGTCGGACTCGTACCCTGCACACCCAAAGTCTATCCCCAAGGAGCGGGATAGGTCCACGTCACCAACCGTATGCAGCTTTAAGTGGCCTAATATCTAAAGGAAAAAGAGAGTAGACAAGGAATCGGCCGTGGTTTCCTAGCGACGAGCAGCAGAGTATAAACAAGGTATCTCCATCAATATCCCAAAACCCAAGTCTCTCAACACATCCCGGATCCAACTGGTCACCCAGAAGACCCGTCCCAACTCCTACTCCTGTCTAGGGGCGATGCGAGAACTTCCTCTCCTCGCACCTCAATGATTACAGCCGGATCGACGAGGTAGATGGAGCCTCTCTCCTCTAGCCGGCTATAACCACGGCTCACCACACTCTCATCTATAAGGGGGGAGGTAGAAATCCCAAAACATGAGGAACGAACATGTCTTCTAGGCAGTGTCCATAACCGAGGACGCGGCTATAGCTATAGATCGAACAACTCTGCAGAGCGTGTACACCTGTACCCATCCGGAATGGTACCCGGCCGGTGTACGGCCGACCGAGCCCATCCTACCGGCGAACTCTCGGTAGTTACGTTCCCACCACCGCATCCGGCCCTCAAAGCGGTCCTCTCCGCGGTGAAGACAAGACCGGAAGCGTGAAATGCTCCCGTGTGGCCACACGGGAGACGCTCCGAGAGGGTGGTCTCACCTCCACCGCTCCCCCACGGATACCCTCTATCCTTCCTAGGCGGTATGGTTCCGCACTTGCCGAGCTCAACACGGCCCTATCCCCACTCTCGGCGGGGTGGTGTGTACGATGTCCTATAAACAAGTTGATCCACTCGATTTCGGACCGGGCGAGCTCATGTCCTCCAAGCGCACGAAAACCCCAACACCTAGGCTCCGAAAACCATAACGAGAGGGATGCACCGAGGAGTGCACCCCTATCCCCGATCCCCGGATCGGTTGTTTCGAGCTCACCCCCGCCAAAGTACCCGAAACGCCTTCTCCTGCCGGTTTTTACCCCACACACGCCAAGAACCACTACTCCCATCCCAACACATGCATCGCGAAGCTCGGCGCACATACACGCCCACATAAACATATATAGTAGTAGTAGGACAATCAAGGACAGGGTAAATAAAGAGGCAGTGCATGGTTCATCAACATGCATTCATAAAGTAAAGCGCTAGCAATACTACTCAGCAATGCCTAATGGGTAGTCGAATCGGTCGGGCGTGAACCCGGGGTCGGGTAGTCCTCCGCGGCGGAGTCGTCGGCGTAGTCGTACTCCCGACTCGGCTCTCGGCTCCTCCCCGCTCCTAGTAGCGCGAAAAAGAAAATAAACGGCGGTCCTATTGCAACTTAAATCCAAATAAGAGCAATTAAGATCCAAAACGGGAACAAACACTATCCCAACCCGTAGTTTAAGATTTTAGAAATTTTCCGGAAAAGGTTTCGTAATTTTCGGAGATAAAATGGATTTACCACGATTTTTCCAAGAGAAAAATGTATTTTCAGTAATTAGAAATACGTTTTTCTTCCTTAAAACACCCCAGCCACAGCGGATCCCACGAAACCGGATCCGGTGCGGCCGGCTCCCTGCGGCCAGCATGTGGCTGCGCTCTCAGTGGGCGCCGCACGCGATCCCGCGAGGGGATCGTGCGGCTCCGCGCGTTGTGGGCCGGTGTGTGGCTGCGCCTGGGTTGGTCCAGCCACAGCGGATCCCGGCGTGAAGGCTGCGGCCACTCCGCCGTGTGGCCCCCGGTGCAACCCACCCCAGGGATCTAAATCCGCCCCCTCCCTAAGTGTTCGACGGAAGGCCTGGGAGAGGGACGCGGCGGCGCGGTACGGCGTTGCCGGCGGCGCGCTTCAAGGCGGCTAGGGTGATTGGTCAGCAAGGCGCCTACGGTTCTTCCTCGAGCCGGTGGGCTCGGTGGGCGTCAGTTCAGCCTAGGGGCGTCGCGCGCGGTCGTCGCCGGCGTGGGGTGCGGCGGCGGCGCGGTGGCGGCGGCGTCGAAAGCCGGCTCGGGTAGAGCGCGGCGGTGTGAGGGGAACGGCGTGCGCGGGGGTGTGCACTCGCGCCCGGTTACCTCCGCCGGGGCGCGGGGGTTGGAACGACGACGAGGCGGCGCGATGGCGCACGGCGGAGCCCGGCTCGGTGCCATGGGTGGCGGCGAGGGTGGCGTCCGCGGCCGGCTTACGCGCGTGTGCGAGTGTGTGGTCAAGGATGGTCGGCACGGGCGTTCGCGGTGGCCAAGAATCGGGCGTGCCCCCTTGCCCCCCCCCCTTCGCGACGGCTCGCGGTGCCCTCGGGCACGACGAGCCCGCGGCGGCGTGAACCGGTTCCAGCGCGGCGGCGGCGTCCTACGAGAGATGAAGAAGGGCTCAAGCGGGACCCGAGATCGACGCGTGCGCGTGCCGGGGCGCACGGCGACGCGGTGCATCGGGTCCGCGGCGTCACGCGCGATCGCAAGTACGAACGCGAGCACGAACGCGGTCGCGAACGTGAAGCGCTCGGAGCACGCGGCGACCGACGGCGACACGTGGTGACTAGGCCTAGAACGCGGCGCGCGTCGGTGAAGGCGGCGGCACCGCACGAAAAGTTCCCGGCATGGCTCGAAGGCCGGCCTCACTCGGCGACCGCGCGGCGGCGCGGGGGCATGACACGTTCCACCCGGCGCGATGGCGGGGGGGCGTCCCACGAGCGACGGGAGGCGGGTACCCTCACCTAAGTGGCCACGGGCCGAAGCGGAGTCGCGTCGGTGAAGGTTGGCGGCGCAGAGACGAGGAAGGAGGCGGCGCTGGTAGAGGTGGCGGTGCGGCGGCGCGGCGTCGAGGAGGAAGAGGGAACAGGGGACGTAGGCGTTCACGGCGGCTCCGGCTCCTCCCTCGGGCGGCTCCGGCTTCGCGGCGATACTCCCCCGCGGGCGGCTCCTCTCCCCCTCCTCCTTCTCCTCCTCCACTTGCTCTCCCGGCGGGGCGGTCGTCGAACGGCAGGGGCTCCTCCCCGGGGCGGTTAGGGTTTGGCCCTCGGCCGGGGCGGCGGCGGCGCTTAAATAGGATGGCGCGGTGGGGGACGCGTGGACGGCCGGATGCCCCGAGGCGCGCGGCACCCCGCGGCGGCGGCGGCGTGGCCGGGGCTGCCCCGCGGCTCCCCTTTGGCCGTCGCCCAAAGCGAAAGGTAGGCGATGACGCCCCGGCGTCATCGCGCCTTTGGCCGACGCGGCGCGGGCGGCGGTCCCCTGTCGGCGAGCGGGCGCGGCGGGGGGTAGGTGAGCAGCGCGGGCGCGGCTGGCTGGGCCGCCACCGGGCTGAAAGCGAAACTGGGCCGGAAGTGAGGTTGCGGCCCGTGTGCAACAGTGTAGTTTGTAAATTTTCCTTAGACCTCAAATTAGATTCCAATTTGAATTCCAATCCCAATTTGAATTCACCCAAAATAAAATCCAAATACAATCCCAAAGAACTCCAAGTTTCTCACCCTAACATTTTTATATCTCCTAGGAATTTTCATTTAGCTCAAATTAAATCTAGGAATTAAGGGAGAGAAGAAGAAGACAGCCTTATTCCATTTATGAGCACCCCAATTCAATCCAAGTTTGTTTTTGAAATCCGACATTTGAATGCAAGTCAAAACTAGGGATGTTACACTAGGCTCGGGAATACCATGAGACTGGCGATACCTGTCCTGGTTTGCTTGCTCCCTAGCAAGCCTCTCATCTTTCTTCCTCTTGTAGCAAAACTCTGCTAGATGTCTCTGCTTGCCACAATACTCACACCTGAAGGGGATGGGTTTTGGTTTTGGCTCTGGCTTCTCTCTAGGTTCTCACCCTTCTCACTCACAAACTTCACCGTTTACTGGAAGTCATTTGTTTTAGGTGGGAATTTGGGTGGATCTTGGGTTGTGTCAAGCTTGTTGCAAAGGTGGTTGGGCTTTGGTGTGAAAGAGTTCTTGGGTGCTTTTGGAAGTGGGACTTGGATGTCTCCGATCACCTCAAACTCTGGGTTAGACTCAACGCACTTCTCATACACACTCTCCCCACAGTTTTCTCCCACTTTCTCACCCAACTTCTCAAAACCCAAACACGACCATCCGCTCTCTTGAACTCCTCAATCATGATTTTCAATTGGGGTTCCCGCCCGCACGACCAACCCAACACCTTCCTCAAATAGTCATTCTCCTCATAGATGACATCCAAACGGGAAGTAAGTTCAAGATTGCGCAAAGTAACTTCATCACAGCTAGTGCATGCATTAACAACAGGATATTTCAAAGAAGCTTCCAAAGTGCTAATGGTAGAACGAGCATCAACAAGCTTAGCATGCATAGTAGGACATGATTTACAAGCACCAAGCAAAGTGGGTCTAGCCTTAAGCTCATCATACTCAGTCGTAAGAGCATCTAGTTTAGCCAAAGTGGAAACATTCTTCTCATTGAGCAACTTGATTTCATTCAACCATGCATCACATTCAGGACATTCAACATCATCAGAATGGTAGGAGCAAGTTTCAAAGAATCATTCTCAAGTTTCAATTCAAGCAATTTAGACTTTAACTCTCCTACTTTCTCACTAGCATTCTCAAGTTGAGCCCTAAGTTCTTCCCTCATCTTTTTGGCATCTCTTAGCACACTATCACGGTTGTCAATCAAGCCATTCAACCTAGTGATCTCAGCAAGCAAAGTGTCGGGGTCACGATTTACCTCATCCTCCGAGTCGGAGTCACTGTCTTCCTTCTCACTCTTCTTGCTGCTTGAGCTATGGGCCATGCCACAAAAGCCTTCAAGCGCCACATAGCTCAATCCACTGAGGTTCCGGCTTGCACTCTTCTTGCCCTTGCGCCTCCCGGCGTCTTCATCTTCACTGCTTGAGCTTGACTGCGCGTCGCTTGACCTTGAGTCGACGTCACTTGCACCGGCCACCATGGCTCTTGCCTTGTCCTTCTTGTAGCCATCCTTGCTCGGTCGCCGCTTGTCCTTGTCCTTGCTCTTGGACTTGCTGAAGTGCTTGCCCTTGGAGGAGTACTTGTCTTCACGCCTCAGGTGCGCCTTGTACTCGCTCATCTTGTACTTGTTCTCCTCCGCTTCCGGGCACTCGGCGATGAAGTGTCCACGCTTGCCACACTTTTAGCAAGTTCCCGAGCTCCGCCTTGCATTCCTCCGGCTCTCATGTAGTCGATCAAACCTCCTTGAGAGCAAGGCCAGCTCCTCCTCACCCAGCACATCAAACTCCTCATCTGGAATAGACATAAGAGAAGACAAGGAAAAGCGTCGACGGGAAGGGTCGCTTTGCCCTTTGATCCGCCCACAAGAGCAAGACTATGGTCAGTCGAGCCCTCATGCTCGGATTGCAACTTCCTGTCAACCTCAGCCGACTTGAGCTTAGAAAAGAGGTCATCCAACTCAATAGTCAAATATTGCCCGGACTCCTTGATGGCCTCAACCTTAGCACCCCAAACATTTGGGTCCAAGATATGCAAGAGCTTCAAAGCTTGATCATGCTCTGTGTAAGGAAAATCCTCAACATTGGCCTTCATGTTGTTCACGATGGCGGTGAACCTGCGAAACATCGCATCAATGTCCTCACCGGGAAGTTGAGTGAAGTTCTCATATTGCATCCGGTAAGAGACAAAGAGTCGAGCCTTCACATGGTTATCACCACCGTGAGCAACCAACAACTTCTCCCAAATTTGCCAAGCAAGATTCAAATGGCGAACACGCTGAACTCAGGATCACACAAGCGTCGGACCAAGTGATCAATGGCTTTTGCATTTGCCTCATACTTGGCCTTAGCACCGGCATCAGTCACCATAAGAGTGTGAATCTCAGCCGGAATAGCATAGGTCTTGTCAAGCACAATAAAATCCAACAACTTTCCACGAAGAAAGATCATCATACGAGCCGCCCACTTGTGGTAACCCTTCCCATCGAAGTGCGGCGGACCGCCCCGCTCAACGTACGCCATCTTAGGATTCAAGACTTGTCAAAGTCACCACGAATCCGGCACCAAGCTCTAATACCAATTGAAGGACCGATTAGGCGACCAGAGGGGGGGGGAGTGAATGGGAGCCGATAAAAATCTTCTCAAGAACATGGCCTATGCCCCCAAATCACTTCCGAAGAATCTTGCACAAACTTGCCAAGATCACGTAGTCACAACGGACCTACTGACCCTAGGAACAAGTTAGATCAAGCCTAAGAACAAAGCGGAAGCAAGCGTCAAACGAACCGAGAGAAAAAGCTAGCGCGAGGCAAACTGAAGTAGAAATTGTCGAAACTACCGGCCCCAGGTCGGTACTACTGATATGGGCTTACTGGCACCTAAAAACCAGGTTATCAGTACTACCGGCACTGGGTCGGTACTTCCGACTATCGGTACTACCAACCTTGTGTCGGTACTACCGATAAGGACTCTCTGGCAACTGAAAATTAGGTCATCGGTACTAGCTGCACAGTGTCGGTAGTACCGCCCCCCCCTAAAAATCAGCCCGCGAAACAGCCCGAAACTTTCGATCGACGGATCTCCCAAACCACTTGGAGTCTTGAGACAAAATTTGGAGGAGATGTTAAGCACCCCTAGGTGAGATTATACCCCAAAAATTTCGTCTCCAAACCCACCAAAACACCGGGAATCGTGGATCACACGAGCTCAAGTTCTACACACGAGTTCAACCAAAGAATCACGAATCTAGGACGATTTGAGGAATTTGGGCGCAAGAGATCACTAGGAAAAGAGGAACAAGGCACTCATGGATGAATCCCCCAAACAAATCTGAGCCAAAACCATCTAGAAAACGAGAATCAAGATGAGCACGAAAATAGCACAAAAATGACTCCGAAAATCATCACGGGAACCACAACGCCGAATCTTCTATACAAACCAGGAAAGATTCACAAGGTCTAGCATGCTGCCCTAGGATCCATCCCTCTCAACAAATCTCTCACGAAGCTCTCATGCTAGCCTAGAGAAAATGGAAAAGAAAATAGTCTAGGAAAAGAGAAAGAGGAAGGGGGAAATGAAACCCTAAGTCGCGGAGGGAGAGAGCCATCCACACAAACTCATGGCTTATATATCGGGTCCTGTCGGTGTGTGAGATGACTCGACTACCCCGAACTCAACTATTGGTGATACAACCCACGCAGGGGCATTTATGTAATGTTTGTGGGTCTTGCCATCGAACGGCCACGCCTTCACCGCACCCCGCGTCCTCCTGACGCAAGCCAAGCGATCCCGTCATGTGTCCTCCGCTTCAAAGCTTCCCGACACGCCCGAATCTTGTCTCTGTCGTGTTGGGCCTTCAGACTTGGTTTCGAGGCCCAAACCAAGAAACCGTCCTCCGATGGTTTTCTGGGCAAACCACCAAACCCTGCGTGCTCAGCCCGGCCTCCCGCCAAGCCTCTTGACTCGACCGCCACCGTGCACCGGCTCGATCGTCCATGACTTTGTCTTGCTCGTCTCGCCACCATGTGGCCCGCACCTAGTCCTGCCGTCCACCGGGTCCCTCGAACCGAGCCTACTTTTCTCTCCATCTCCCAGAGGCCCCTCAAGGATGAAGACCTATCGCACCCGTTCTTCACCTGCAACAACACGAACTAGGCCGCAGCCTACACCTGCGCACTGAGCCAAGAGTCAATCCAACACCCGTTGTAAATCACTCATCACTGAGGAGCGGTCATCCATCGACCACCGGGACGCTCCTGGTCCTCAGGTATGCATGGAATATGTCTCGTTTCCATGCAACTAGGTAACCGAGTTCCTGTGTTTGACTTGGTATGACAGTAACCTCTAGCCTAGTTGCTGGTCATGTACAGTAGTTGTCCATATGGCTTTGTTGCAAATACAATATTAGCCTAGTTGTTGATCGTTCCCCTCTCTAATTCATTTCGTGTGCATATCAAATTTGCTCTTCTGATGCGTTTATGCAACTGCATCTCATTCTGTCCAGATTGTTGAAATCGTGTTCGGGAAACAGCTTGACAAGGAGGATTTCATGACAGTCATTGTGCCATTCACTTGCATGAACTCAACTCCATCAACAACTCATCTCCATGCAGGAAATCTGTTCGGCGGAATGTCCTTGAAGGCGAAACAGTTGCTTGCTCCTGCTTTAGAATATTCCAATAGTTGGTAGGATCACTACGTGTTTCTTGAAATGTCTAATTGGAAAAAAGATACTACTTAGTCTTGCATAGTTGTGAAATTATGGATATAAAACTGATCTTGCTTGCTAGTATTGGAAGTACATGCCTTACTTGGAGTGATTGCTATCTGAGCAGTCCTGGTGTTCCTCATTTCAAGTTTGTAATGCACTGATACACATGACTTTTATTATGCCTTACTTGGTGCTGAGTTGCTGGATCTATCCCATTAGTAGTTATGTTTCAGTATCAAACACTAGTGCTAGCATTTGTTGTGAGTACTTGTTTTAAGGTCACTTCTTGATTAGTTAATGCATTTCCACACTCCCATATGCTCACATATGCTCTAACTATTGAAGAATTAAAGGAAATGTGTAACTATGTTTTATCCCTGGGACTGAGCATAAAGAATAAACTTACACAAGATGTGTTAATTATCTATTTAAAAAACAAGGTTCTGTGAAAAGTATGATTATGCCTATTTGTTGTTTCTCTGCCTTGTGTGAGCTTGTGCACTTTGGTGTGCAGTCATGAACCTTCTGGTCGTTGGAATTTTTTATAAGACAACTTAGTAAAAAAGTTATGATTTGAGCCTGTTAGGTAACATGAGTGTTTCATTTGTATAGTATATCAGTGTAATATCTGTGCTAGCTTTTTTTGGTCCAAGAACTGCAGATCGTGTTCATCTTAACCCTGTAGTATTAATCAAATGGGCCAAGGGTTCTTGCTTTTGCTGCTGTTACAAACTACCTTATTCATGAGCTTTTGATCCGAGTTGTATGAGTATGTTCTGGTCAGTTCTGCTTATTGATGCTATATTTCTGAACTATTTGCTTGTAGGTCCTGATATTATCAAGGATGATAAAGATATGGCATCAAAGTACCAAAAGAAGAAGTAGGTAGCTGCTTAGGTGGAGGCCTCGGATAAAGAACAAACAGAGTCGTCATCCTCGGGACATCAGGTCTGACATCCATATCCATTCAGTTAGTATCATCTGATCTGTAGATGATTAACTTAGATGATTAACTAAGATCTGTCAGTAGCTTGTTACATATGTTAGCTTTGTTATTAGTCGGATTGTTTGGGAAGTCAGCCAAGTATACATACTATCTGTCATTATCATCATAGGTAATCAATAAAAGACTAATCTGCTATCTCACCGCTTTCGCTGTACCTCCGGAGACCTCCCACTCATACCCCATCTGGTCTGCCTTTGTTGAAGTGAAAGCTGATGAGCTGAACGGTAGGCACATTTTCTTCTGTATCTTGGTTGATTAGCTTAGGAGGTAATAATTAATGAATTATTACTCTATTGCACACATCCTTTCGCGTACTCTTGTTGTTTTAGTTGTACGGTATTATGGTTATTACTGTATGTAAAATTCCCAGATCCTACCCTAGCTTAAATTTGTACCACTGTGGTAAAAATGATAGTACAAAACATAGTTTCACACACTGCTACATGTGGACTTACTTTAAGTCATTCAGAACAATGCACATGTTAGAAATTAAGCGCACCACTTGGTAGCACACCACAGGAGCATAAAAGCAATTTCATAATGGGTTTTATCCTTATTCCTCGTATCTATGTCCACTTTCATTTTAGAGATAATTCTTTTATAGTGTTACACATTGACATATGCCACAATATTCCTTAGTCAATGTTTGTTTCAACTAGTTTACCTTGTAGAGGGAGCCAGCAATGCAAATTTAAATACAGATCTACACAGATATGATCTGATGCTAGATTAATATAAGAGAAAAGAGTGGATAGGAAATCTGAAATGCTTGTAGCTATTCTTCTGTACCCGTTCAAGTTCTATCACATTCCTCCTAGTGTTTATCAATCACTTTCCTCATGATTATTTCTACTCTTTGGTGTATTCATTCTGGTAACCCGTGATCATGTTTACTTTCAGAGTTTTGTAACTACAAAGTATTGCTGAAAAATAGAGATTGGATCCCCTCAAGCTGGTTTCTAATTGGATTCGGGTTTCCTTTATTTCAGGATTTATACGAACTCGCAAGGAATCAGAGAAAAGAGTGGTAGAATAACAAAGAGGAAGGTGTAGTATTTTAGGGATGGTAGACATCTGAATGCATGTGTTATCTGCCTCAATATCTGATTGTGTTTGCTGGGTTTTTTCCCCAGAGATTGTATCTGATTGTATCTCATTTGTCTGTTCATTGAATTTTGGTAAATGTGTTGGAAAAATGCACCCTCTGAAAAATGGGCTGAAGATGGGCTAATTTTGCTAATTTTATGCTGGAATATAATTCTGAAATGGGCTGTGGTGGGCCAGAATTTGTATCTGCTGGGCTTAAAATTTTTGACACGTCATCGTCCACGTACGGTGCCATGTCATTGTCCACATAGGATGCCACGCCATCATCCACGTAGGATTCCACGTCATCGTCCACGTAGGATGCCACGTCATCGTCCACAGAGGATGCCACGTCATCGTCCACGTAGGATGCCACGTCATTGTCCATGTACGATGCCATGTTATCACCCACATAGGATGCCACATCATCATCCACGTAGCATGCCACAACTGCCATGTGTGTAGCAATCTGTGATGATTTTATTTTGTCACGGATAGTGAGCCATGGGTTGGGCTGCATGGGCCTCGAGCTGCTCCATGACGATTCAGATACATCATGGATCGCGACGTTTATTAAGGGAACGTCAAGAGATTTAATCAATGACGCTCATTCCCCCATGAAAATGTAAATCGTCGCAGATGCTGATTTGCGATGAATTTTATTTAATCCGTGACAGAATGGTTACGTCACAGATTAAATAGTTTCTTGTAGTGGTTGGTACTACTTACCTTCATGATGAGCTTTATTTATTATCCTTACGTGAAAAAGTTAATTCCATGTGTGATGTGAATGTTCATGTTGCAAATGATTCCAAGTCAAAGAATGTACAAAAGAAAATAAAGAGAACTCATGATACGTTGTCGAAATTATGGCACTATCATTTAGGCTATATTTTGAGGGGGAGAAATTATGGCACTATCATTTAGGCTATATTGGAATTCAAATTTGAATTAAATAGGAAATAGGGATAAATGAAATAGGAAAGCCTTTTCCCCTTTGCATGGGCTGGCAACCAAACACCCGGCCCACTCTTTTCTTTTGGCCCGAGCGCGGCCCAGCCAGCCGACCACCTACCGCGCGCCCGCGCCGCCTCTGCTAGCTGGGGCCCACGCTGACGTCAAGGTGACGTCGCAGTCGTCACCCTTCTCCCTTTCTCCTTTTGTGACACCGGTGGACCGGGGCGCCGCCGCGCCGGGGTGGAGTACCGACGAGATGCAGCCGCGTGCCCCCCTTCGCATCCGCGCCGTCCACGCGTCCTTCGCAGACCGCCGCTATAAGTAGGCCACCACCGCGCCTCCTTGAGCTCCCAACCCTAGCCGCATCGGGGTCTCATCCCCATCCGCACCGCCACGCACCGGAGGAGGAGAAGAAGGGGGAGAAGAAGAGAAGGAGGAGTCGACCGATGGAGCGACGTCCACGCTACCGTGGGAGCCACAGGCCGCCCGTGGAGTCTGTAGACATCGTGAAGCCCGCACCTTGACGCCGCACCTCCCCTGCTTCCTCACCGGCGCCACCTATCTCCTCTTCCCGCGTCGAGCCTTTCTCCACCGCCGCCTTCACCTTCTGGTCGCGTAGACCTTAGGTGAGTGCCTCTCCGTCCTACCCTCTTGTGGTGCCCGACCTTCAAGTTGAGGTCGCATGTCGAGCCTTGTGAGCTCGCCACCGTGTCGCGGAATGCCGCCGCGCACGCGCTGTTTGATGCCGGCCATCGAGCTAGGCTAGGATATCGACTCATGCAGGTGTGTTGACGGTAGATTATCGTATCAAAGTTCATATGGATTTGCAAGCGAACAAATCCCCCGTCGTAGTCAAGGGACCCTTCTTCCCTCGAGTAGTGAACCCAAGGTATCGAATCCGTGGAACAATGTGCAACGCAAGGATTCAATCTAGTAAAGCAAGGAAATCTATCTTATGAAGAAGCAAGTTGCATCTAATCTACTAAATCATAAAGAAAACGAATCTAATCTAATCTACTAAAGAGGTAGCAAGAGAAATCAAGAGATAACCGATCTAGAGAGTCTAGATCATGCTTATGTTGTAGCTCCAAACAAGATAGATGAAGATAGAAAAGCGAATCTCATTAAAAGCATCTTTAAACCATGGCCTCCGGTCTGATTCCGAAAACGCCTACCTTTCAGAACCCCTGTTCTGTCACAACATATTCCTATTCATGCGAGTAGTCTAGGGCGAGTTCGATAAGAACAAGTTGAAATCACTTGGTCGGTCCGGTATGCACCTCTAGCCACCGCGGCTACAAGAGCACCCTATGCAATCTAGCTATAGACTAGGTTGGGAAGAAGAAAAACCAAGAAGAAAACAAAATCATCGAGAAGACACTTGATCGCTAGAAATCGGATTCACTTAAAGACTTCACCATGAATGATTACATGAAAAAGATCACCACTGGGATCCTACCTCAATCTTGATCCTTGCACCAGAGCTCCAACGTGGTCTTCCATGCAGGGTTCCCATGTCGGCTAGGGAGACCCTAGACAACTAGCACGACCCTCATCTCCGAGATGGTGTCCCTCAAGCTTCTCTACTCCTCAGCGGCGGATGACGAATTGATTGATCCGTGGCTCTCGGTCAGGGGGCTATAAATAGCCTGAGATGCATCTAGGTCAAAAGGGGGGCCGACTGGGCCTCGAAATGGGCTGGGTCGGCCGGCCTGGGCCGACCGGCCTGGGCCCACTTGGGCCCAGTTCGTGGCCTCCTTCGCCCAGTGTTGCTTCCCGAGTATTCTATATCCTCCCCCTTCTGCATGTGGGACCTTGTCGTCAGTTTCTCTCCGAATTGGACGAAGATCCTTGTCTCGCAAGATTCGACACTTTTCTGGCTAGGTCCTCGGAGTTTGTCATCTTCTCGGGCTTGGTCCTTGGGCTTCTTGGAGTCGTTTTCACTTCATTGCTTGACTTGTACCAGGCTTCATGGTCTTGTCATGAGGTGCTTAATGAACGTATCCCGGAAGTCTTGCTTTTAATGCTAAAACCCTGCATAAACACTAAACTCCAAAACCGACATGCACAAGTGAACTTGTTATACCACGGGGTTAGTACCAGTGCATAAGATATAAAATTTATGCCAACACCGAAGGTAAACTCATGGCCAGGTTGACGGAATTTCACCATCAACAGCTCCCCCATGCTTAAACCTTGCTCGTCCCCGAGTAAGCCTTCGATGGATATCATCGTTGCCCTTCATACATGAGAAAACATAATGCTCTCAAAAGTTTAGTTCGTTAAAGTTCCATAATGTACTAGCCTTCATCCTAACGGAGGGTAGATTATTAGTTAAGCTTATCCCACAAGTATTAACATGCTCCCAAAATTCAAATGGATCTCAGAAATTTTGAAATAAAGGAGATGAAAAAGAGCTAAACCAAGTTCACAAATTTAAACCGCCTTGCATCTTGAAATGGGTGGTCATGTGCAAATGGCAAAGAGTGATCCCGAGGCACAAAGGAAGTCCTCGTTATCGGATTGCACATGGTTGGAAAATGAGTACGGATCTTTTAATCTTGAAGCCTTGAAATTCCTAATGCACTTTAGAGAACCGGGGAGTTCACTTTATTTTTATTTTTACACATACTCATATTTTTTTTCTTTTCTTCTCTTTTTCTCATTTTTTTTCTTTTTCTTTCTCATCAAAATTTTTTATTTGCTCCCCTTGAACTCTAAAATTGCATTGTACCTACCTCCTCCCCCATGCTTAGACGTTTGCTCGTCCTCGGGCAAAGAAGTGATAAAGATAAGGTAGGTACCGGAAATACGTTTCCTTTGGGGAGATACTTGAAATCTTCAATGTTGGCACCATCTTGCGATCTTCCTTGAATTGACGATCCATTCTCAACGATAGGTTGTGGTCAAGAGGGTAATCACAAAATATGATATTTGGTTTTAAGGGTGGATATCCGGCGAGGTTTGTGAGATCTCCGACGTGGGGATACACAATGCACGGATAGAGATGCTAGCAAAAAGATAGATACGCAAAAATGGAATGACCAGCTTCTTAGTCTCGGGCCAGAGAAATCAAGGCCTGAAATAACTCACCCAAAAATAAATCTTGTACACTAAGGTTGAAGCACTCAAATATTTATATGGCTTTAGATAGATAGAGCAACATGCAAGTGGTATTTATGACAAGGTTAGCATTACTTTTAAGAACATAAATAAATCATCTTTAATCCATCTAAAACTTGAGGGCACATAAAACACTATGGGTCTTTATTTTATCATAACCTCCGCAAAAGATTAAGCTAGCATTTAGATAATTTCAGATTTGTATTTTAAGAGAGCACTAGCTTAAACATGCATAAAACAATTACAAAGATAAACAAAGTGGCAATTATAATTATATATCATCATGGAATAAACCTTGTAACTTTACCAAAGGTAAAAACTTGGTTGTGACTTTATTCATGATGAAAATAAACACTAACACACATGCTGAAAATAAACTAACACACATGCTGAAATTTAAATAAGAACTGAAAACACTACGCATACATAGGCGCATACAAGCTGAAAATTAAAGAAAATGGGGTAAAGGAAAGATAACTAAAGCTCCTCCTCTCTCTAATCTTCCGTCGGTGGTTGATATTGATAGTCTTGGTTGTTGTACCCTTACTCATAATAGGATTGCACCGCTTCTCCTATGAATTGTATGACGGTGTTAAGTGAAGGTGTCAAAGCTCATAAGAGATATTTGCATTACCTTCACCCATTTGGTTTGCATTGTTTAGGATGACTGCAATAATTTGCATGTTCCTCACAGCGTATTCTCCAATGATGGCCACATTTTGTTGTGGTTGAGGAAAGTGTGCATATGGCTCTGCGAAGGCTACGTTGGGCGTCGCAAAATTTTATGGGGGGTATGGTTGCATCACTCCCCCATGCTTGCATTGGTACACCACCGTGGAAACTCGGCGGCACCGGAATTCCTCCAAATGGTGGCACATAATTTTGTTGCACACCTCCTTCTTGGGCCGTGGGAGAACCTTCTCCTATAACCCTTCCTCTTTTATTTTTTCCTACGCCAACACAAGAAGTCCTTCCTCTAACCAGTCCTCTTTCCCCTCAAGAAAAAGTCTTAATCCTTCATCCGGAAGGGGTAAGTTTACTTTGGCCACTTTAAAGCCTCTCTCATCTCCACTTATGTTCTTCCTTCCCTTCATATATTCAAATGGGAAGTCTCGGGTAAGAGATGCTCGGGGTTCCTTGTAATACCCAGTCTTAAAGAGATAGCCAACATGGAGAGGTAACACCCTGAACTAATATCTCCTGAATCCGATGTTGCTCACAACACCACCGGTTGATCATAAGGTGAGTGGGGTCTATTGGCTACCTGGCAATCAAAGCCGAGTAAAGCCAATTCAACTCCGTGTTGGCTATCTTTGTCTCTCTTATTCTCCCCAAAATCCTTTTGCATATCCACAAGTGAAACTCTTGGATGATGGGGTTCCGGATAGTATTTCTTCGTTGATGGTCTTCTCCCGCGATCATACTCCAAAAAAAACTTCCAATGTGCCTCATGCACATCCACTTGTTCCAGGGTTCCCTTTTGAAAATCGAGCTATTCCCTAATACATAGGGAACCGCTTGTTCAATCAAGATAGGAGACACTCGCACATGGGTCTACGATACTAGAACATGCAATCATTCTGAACATGAAAACCAATCTAATCTATCGGGGTTGTGACCACGGTTTCGCCCTTTCCCTCCTCTCGTACTCACTACGCGAAGGTAATCATGACTAGACCTATGATGGTCACGACGTATTGAATGGATCCAAGGAAGCATTGGAGCTCTTACTCCTTTTACGGCATCGTAGCTAACCTTAAGCATTAAAGTACGTTCAACACAAGATGATAGATAGATAATCCAACAAAGTATGATTACATCTCAAGATCGATTACAACCCATGGATGAAAGGAGATTAACCCATCAAGGTGCTAGATAGCACCGTTGATCATGGTTACCCTTCCGACGGTGTCTTTCTTCTTCTCCAGTTGTGGGTGCTTCCTGGTGCGAATGGCTCTCTCCAAACAGAATGAGAGACTCAGCACTCCTTCATCAAGGATATGCTCCATGGTCGTGAGAATTTTCTAGGCGAATTCCTTGTGGGTGTTTGCTGACACTCCGTTAGAGAATTGCACCCAACCTCGGCGTCCCGTATGAAAACCCAATATGTGGAGAGCTTGGTCGTCGAAATCGACGTTCGCTACAAGTCTCTACTCAAGGCGAGCGAGCTTCTTCTTCTCCTCCTCCGTCATGATGACAAACCCCTCGGAATACCGCAGAGTGTATGGAGGTGGATCGGATGATCGTGTCGAGTGGTGAGGTCGGACGGGCGGCTCCTCCATATGTCCTTCAGGTCTGGTGAACCTCATAAACGAGTTTCGTGTGGCCCTCATGCCACTAAGGAGAAGAGTGTGGTTCCTCCTCGGCGGTGTCGTGTCCTCCTCAATACTCCGAGGAGACTGGGTGTTGACGGTGAAAATCCGTCAACCTAGCCATGAGTTTACCTTCGGTGTTGGCATGACTTTTGTATCTTATTCATTGGTACTAACCCCCGTGGTATAACAAGTTCACTTGTGCATGTCGGTTTTGGAGTTATGTGTTTACGCAGGGTTTTAACGTTGAAAGCAAGACTTCTGGGATAAGTTCATTAAGCACCTCATGACAAGACCTTGAAGCCCGATACAAGTCAAGCAATGAAGTGAACATGACTCCAAGAGCCCAAGGACCAAGCCCGAGAAGATGATAAACTCCGAGGACCGAACCGGAAAAAAGTCTCGAATCTTGCGGGACAAGGAGTTGAGTCCAATTCGGAGAGAAACCGACGTCAAGGGCCCACATGCAAAAGGGGAGAACATCTAGAAGACGTGGGAAGCAACACGGGCGAAGCGAGGGCCGCGGGATGGGCCGGGTGGGCCCGGGCCGTCCGGCCCGAGCCGGCCGGCCCAGCCCCAATTCGGGGCCCAATCGGCCTCTCCTTTGACCTAATTGCTTCTCGGGCTATAAATAGCCCCCCGACCGAGAGCCACGCGAACCGAAGTCGTAATCCGCCGCCGAGGAGCGAGAGAAGCTTGAGGGACACCAACTTGAAGATGAGGGTCGTGCTAGTTGTCTAGGGTTTCCGTGGCCGACGTGGGAACCTTGCATGGAAGACCACGTCGGAGCTCGGAGCGAGGATCAAGATCGAGGGAGGGCCCCGGTGGTGATCTTGTTCATGTAATCATTCATGGTAAAGTTTGTAAGTGAATTCGATTTCTAGCGATCAAGTGTCTTCTCGATGATTTTGTTTTCTTCTTGGTTTTGCTTCTTCTACGATCTAGTTTGCAGCTAGATTACATAGGGTGCTCTTGTAGCCGCGGTGGCTAGAGGTGCATACGGACCGGCCAAGTGATTTCAACTTGTTCTATCGAACTCGCCCTAAGCTCCCCGCATGAATAGGGATACGTTGTGACAGAACGGGGGTCTCGAAAGGCGGATGTTTTCGGAGTCGGATGGGAAGGCCACGATTTAAAGATGCTTTTAATGAGATTCGCTTTGATATCTTCATCTATCTTGTTTGGAGCTACAACATAAGCATGATCTAGATTCTCTAGATTGGTTATCTCTTGCTTTCTCTTGCTACCTCTTTAGTAGATTAGATTAGATTCGTTTTCTTTATGAGTTAGTAGATTAGATGCAACTTGTCTTCATTAGATAGCTTTACCTTGCTTTACTAGATTGAATCCTTGCGTTGCACATTGTTCCACGGATTCGATACCTTGGGTTCACCACTCGAGGGAAGAAGGGTCCCTTGACTACGACGGGAGACTTGTCCGCTTGCAAGTCACAAACGAACTTTGATACAACTATTAACCGTCAACAAGCCCCTTTTTCCGGCGCTCGTTGCCGGGGAACAAGCAATCAAGATCCGATCTAGTATCGCTTATGTTTCAGTTTTTCTTTTGATTTTCTTTTGCATCTCTTATGTTTGATCATCCTCAAAAAAAAAAAGAGTCAATCTAATCTAGTTTTGATTAACCCTAATTTTTCTTTTGTTAGATTTTTGTTCTATCACTAACCCTAACCGGAGATGGTTGGCTACCTCTCCAAGAAACCCAAAACTTTTTTGTGGATGATCCAGGAAAACTTTATAGGCAAAGGTGACGTGCAACACAAGCTCGAAGGACCGTCAAAATCTCCAAGGGAATCACCACCTCCAAGTCAAGACGCCGGAAGGCCGTTCAAGATCAAGAGGAGGAAGGAGAAGATGGAGATGGAGAAAGAAGCTCAACACCTAAAGGCTGCCAAGGCAAGATCCACATGCGAAGTGTTCATCATGTTAAAGATGCTAGAGACGCAAGTGGGACAACTTGCCGGGCGCCCGATGGGCAACAAAGAAGAATATCCGAGACAACTCCAAGGTCCCAAGACGGCGAAGGCTACTCAAGCTCATTCGGGAGAGATGAAGGATCACACTAGAGACCATGAAGATCACGACCGAAGGACCGGAGTTCGAGATGCCGAGCCACAAGGAAGATGTTGCATCCGTCAAGACCAAAGGACAAAGCCACTCGTGAAGACCAAAAAAATTGACTAAGCCAAAGTGGGTACCCAAGATTGCAACGCCCGTAAAGAGCGTTGATCCGGAGTAATCAAGTGAAGAAGTCTAGCCATGGACTATAAACGAAGCGCTAGGCGGGAGGCAACCCGTTTCGTCGAGTCAAGAATAAGCTACGGGAGGACAACCCGATTCCGGGTTTTTCGAGTCTTTTTACTAATTCAGTTTTGAATTTTACTACGCAAAACCTTAGACTTAGAATGGTTGAATAATATTAGAGACATAATTCTTGGTTGAATATTTTGCTTGATCATAAACCCTTTACATGAACCATCCTATGTGATTGTTTGCTTCTTTTTCGAGAAACCACAACCAAAAAAAAATTTCAGAACCTAACTCAACCCTTCACCCTCATTATGGTGCTGTGGTTGACTTGTTTTTCATGCTAAAAACACTCAAGTAGAGCCACAACTTGTATCTAGATGTTATTTAAATTTCAGCGTGTGGTAGGACTCGCGTGAACCTAGAAACTTGATTTTTGGTTGGTTTAAAAATTCATATCCTTGGTTTCTCTAAGATTAGAATTTTTCTAAGCCTCACTTAATTTTATTTCATTCAAAATCTCTCTCATCTAATCAAAATTAGGACCTAAACCTATGCCCCCATGATCAAGCCGGGAAAAGCTCGCTCTCAACCAATGAAGGCAAACTATACCGGTGAGACCGAAATCGACGTAATAAAAAAATATTTTCGACTTGCATTTGTTTTTAATGGTTTAAAAACTTCTCTAAAATTATGCTTGAGCTCTTGCATGGCTCTGAAAAATATTTTTAAATTTCGAAATTAGAGGAGTGCTTAGCCTTAAACACACTTAAAGGGAGGCAATCTAGTTAACCTAACCATGCATGCACCATGATACATCACGGGATGCCCCTCCAACATATTTAAACCACATGCAAAGTACAAGCATGGGGGGGGCAGCCAAGGCTTTGTTTTGTAGGAATATCATGGATGCATGTGAGGCAAGGGAGTATGGAAGTGAGTCAAAGCGAAAACATCAAGTGGAAGGAGCAATATTGCAAGCGAAGGAGTGGACGGGAACGTTTGGAAGGTGTACGCGATCACGAAGCAACATGAATGCACTAGAGAAGAACCGAGCCGAGAGGAGGAGAGAGGTAAGTCTTTCATCCAACTCTTTGTCTGTGTGCTCTAGTTTGTAGGCCGGAATCACCTTAGACTTAGCCATCCACCGCGTTTGTTTCGTGCAACAAATCACATCCTTAATCCACTCAAAGTCCAGACTCCAAAATAATATTTGTGTACCTTGTTACCGGGTGAAAACCCCGGATATTTATTTGTGAGGGAGAGTGCTGCAATCATGGAAGAAAACTACAAGCCTTTTCACTGAAGAAGAAGGGATCATCGTCGTTTAAGCCATCAACCTCTTCGAGGAGGCACTCGGTTTCCGAGTTTCCTCGGAGTATGGAGGAGGACACGGCACCGCCGAGGAGGAACCACTCTTCTCCTTGGTGGCATGAGGGCCACACAAAACTCGTTTATTAGGTTTACCAAACCTCAATAACATATGGAGGAGCCGCCCGTCCAACCTCACCACTTGACACGATCATCCGCTCCACCTCCGTATGCTCCGCGGTATTCCGAGGGGTATGTCATCATGACGGAGGAGGAGAAGAAGCTCGCTCACCTTAAGTAGAGGCTTGTAGCGAACGTCGACATCGACGACCAAGCTCTCCACATATTGGGTTTCACACGGGACACGGTGCAATTCTCTAACGGAGTGTCGGCAAACACCCACAAGGAATTCTCCTAGGAAATATTTATGACCATGGCGCATACCCTTGATGAAGGAGTGCTGAGTCTCTCATTCCGTTGGAGGGAGCCCACAAGTGGAGAAGAAGGAAGACACCGTCGGAAGGGTAACCTTGATCAACGATGCTATTTCTAGCACCTTGATGGGGTAATCTCCTTTCATCCATGGGTTGCAATCGATCTTGAGATGTGATCATACTTTGTTGGATTATCTATCTATCATCTTGTGTTGAAAATACTTTAATGCTTAAGGCTAGCAACCATGCCGTAAAGGGAGTAAGGGCTCCAATGCTTCCTTGGATCCATTCAACACAATCCCCGATAGATCAGATTGGTTTTCATGTTCGAAACGATTGCATGTCTAGTATCGTAGACCCGTGGGCGAGTGTCTCCTACTTTCAAAAGGTAGCTCCGGAACAAGTATGTGCATGAAGGCATATGGGAAGGCTTTTGGAGTATGATCACGGGAAGAGACCATCAACGAAAAAAAATACTATCCGGAACCCATTATCCAAGTGTGTCACTTTTGTGCAAGTGGATTTTTGAGAGAACAAGATTGACAAAGATAACCAACACGGAGTTGAATTGGCTTTACTCTGCTTTGATTGCCAAGTGGCCAATAGACCCCACTCACCTATGATCAACCGGTGGTGTTGTTGCAACATCGAGTTCGGAAGATATTGGTTCGGGGTGTTACCTCTCCATCTCGACTATCTCTTTAAAACCGGGTATTACAAGGAACCCAAATCATCTCCTACCCGGGACTTCCCTAGGAATATATGAAGAAAGGAAAATATAAAAGTGAATATGAGAGAGGAGGCTTCCAAGTGGCCTAGGTGAATTTGCCCCTTCCGGATTGAAGATTAAGACTTTCCTTGAGGGGAAGAAGATCGGTTAGAGGAAGGACTTCTTGTGCCGGCGAAAAAAAAATAATAATAAAAGAAAAGAATTATAGGAGAAGGATCTTCTATGGCCCAAGAAGGAGGTGCACAACAAAATTATGTTCCACCATTCGGAGAAATTCCGGCATCGCCAAATTACTACGGTGGTGTACCAATGCAAGCATGGGGGAGTGGTGCAGCCATACCCCCACCATTTTTGCGGTGCCCAACGTAGCCTTTGCGGAGCCATTTGCACACCTTCCTCAACCACAACAAAATGGAGCCACCATTGGAGGATACGCTGCAAGGAACATGCAAATTATTGCAGCCATCCAAACCAATGCAAACCAAATGGGTGAAGGAAATGCAAACGTCGCTTATGTGCTTGGACACCTTCACCTAGCACCGTCAGACAATTCATAGGAGTAGTGGTGCATTCCTATTACAAGTAAGGGTACAACAACCAAGACTATCAATATCAACCACCGGCGGAAGATTAGAGAGAGGAGGAGCTTTAGTTATCTTTCCTTTACCCCCTTTTCTTTAATTTTCAGCTTGTTTGCGCCTATGTATGCGTAGTGTTTTCAGTTTTTTATTTAAATTTCAGCAAGTATGTTAGTTTAATTTTTTTCAGCATGTATCTTAGTGTTTATTTTCATCATGAATAATGTCGCCACCAAGTTTTTACCTTTGGTAAAGTTACAAAGTTTGTGCCATGATGATATATGATTATAATTGCCGCTTTGTTTATCTTTGTAATTGATCTATGCATGTTTGAACTAGTGCTCTCTTAAAAATACAAATCTGAAATTATCTAAATGCTAGCTTAATCTTCAGCGGAGGTTATGATTAAAATAAAGACCCATAGTGTTTTATGTGCTCTCAAGTTATGAATAGATTAAAGATGTCTTTTATGCTCAAAAATATTGCTAACCTTGTCATAAATATCACTTGTGTGTTGCTCAACCTATCCAGAGCCTTATATATATTTGAGTGCATAAACTTTAGTGTACAAGATTTATTTTTGAGTGAGTTATTGCAGGCCATGATTTCTCGGGCCCGAGTCTAAGAAGCTGGTCATTCCGTTTTTGCTTATCTATCTTTTTGCTAGCCTTTTATCCGTGCATTGTGTATCCCCGCATTGGAGATATCACAAACCTCGCCGGATATCCACCCTTAAACCGAATATCATCTTTTGTGATTACCTCCTTGACCACAACCTATCGTTGAGAATGGATCATCAATTCAAGGAAGATCGCAAGACGGTGCCAACGTTGAAGATTTCAAGTATCTCTCCAAGGAAAAATACCCCGGTACCTACCTTATCTTTTTCGCCTCTTTGCTCGAGGACGAGCAACGTCTAAGCATGGGGGAGGAGGTAGGTACGGTGCAGTTTTAGAGTTCAAAAAGGGAGTATTTTTAAAAAAAATATATATATAATGAAATAATGATGAAAGAAAAAAATTTCGGCGATATGCATGACTTTCAAGGTATAAAAAATCAAAGCTTCGTTGTGAAAGTCATGGACTGAATATATGACGAGGAAAAAAAATGAATGAATGAAAGAAAGAAAAGAATGAGAAATATGAGAAAGAGAAAAAAATATATATGAGCGTAAAGTGAACTCCCCGGTTCTCTAAGAGTGCATTCAAGGCTTCAAGTTAAAAAGATCCATTCTCATTTTCCAACCATGTGCAATCCGATAACGAGGACTTCCTTTGTGCCTCGGGATCACTCTTTGCCATTTGCACATGTCCACTCATCTAAAAGTGTGTGTATTTTTCTCTTTCCCCTCCTTGATTTAACATTATTTTCCAATGACCTTTTTGACGAGTCTCGGTAAGACCATGAGAAGCTTGTCTTGTTTTGACAACACCTCATTTATAAAATCTTGTTAGGACTAAACTTTCCCAAAGCTCCATATAAAGCCTACCACATATATATGAGAGGGAAAGGAGTAGAATATATAGGCTTGAGAGACAAGTGAGATGAGAGTTCATGAGCAATACACGAGATGATTTAAATTTGTGAATTTGGTTTAGCTTTTCTTTATCTCGTTCTTTATTTCAAAAAAATTCGAGATCTATTTAAAACTTTGTGAGCATGTTAATACTTGTGGGATAAGCTTAATAAGAATCTACCCTCCGTAGAGGTGAAGGCTAGTACATTATGGAACTTTAACGAATTAAACTTTTGAGAGCATTATGTTTTTTTTCATGTATGATCAAGTGCAAGGTTTAAACATTGTTTGGCAATGATGATATCCATCGAAGTCTTACTCGAGGACGAGCAAGGTTTAAGCATGGGGGAGATGTTGACGGTGAAAATCCGTCAACCTAGCCATGAGTTTACCTTCGGTGTTGGCATGACTTTTGTATCTTATTCATTGGTACTAACCCCCGTGGTATAACAAGTTCACTTGTGCATATCGGTTTTGGAGTTATGTGTTTACGCGGGGTTTTAACGTTGAAAGCAAGACTTCGGGATAAGTTCATTAAGCACCTCATGACAAGACCTTGAAGCCCGATACAAGTCAAGCAATGAAGTGAACATGACTCCAAGAGCCCAAGGACCAAGCCCGAGAAGATGATAAACTCCGAGGACCGAACCGGAAAAGTCTTGAATCTTGCAAGACAAGGAGTTGAGTCCAATTCGGAGAGAAACCGACGTCAAGGGCCCACATGCAAAAGGGGAGAACATCTAGAAGACGTGGGAAGCAACACGGGCGAAGCGGCCGCGGGATGGGCCGGGTGGGCCCAGCCGGCCGGCCCGGCCCAATTCGGGGCCCAATCGGCCTCTCCTTTGACCTAATTGCTTCTCGGGCTATAAATAGCCCCCGACCGAGAGCCACGCGAACCGAAGTCGTAATCCGCCGCCGAGGAGCGAGAGAAGCTTGAGGGACACCAACTTGAAGATGAGGGTCGTGCTAGTTGTCTAGGGTTTCCCCGGCCGACGTGGGAACCTTGCATGGAAGACCACGTCGGAGCTCGGAGCGAGGATCAAGATCGAGGGAGGGCCCGGTGGTGATCTTGTTCATGTAATCATTCATGGTGAAGTTTGTAAGTGAATTCGATTTCTAGCGATCAAGTGTCTTCTCGATGATTTTGTTTTCTTCTTGGTTTTGCTTCTTCTACGATCTAGTTTGCGGCTAGATTACATAGGGTGCTCTTGTAGCCGCGGTGGCTAGAGGTGCATACCGGACCGGCCAAGTGATTTCAACTTGTTCTATCGAACTCGCCCTAAGCTCCCCGCATGAATAGGGATACGTTGTGACGAACGGGGGTCTCGAAAGGCGGATGTTTTCGGAGTCGGATGGGAAGGCCACGATTTAAAGATGCTTTTAATGAGATTCGCTTTGCTATCTTCATCTATCTTGTTTGGAGCTACAACATAAGCATGATCTAGATTCTCTAGATTGGTTATCTCTTGCTTTCTCTTGCTACCTCTTTAGTAGATTAGATTAGATTCGTTTTCTTTATGAGTTAGTAGATTAGATGCAACTTGTCTTCATTAGATAGCTTTACCTTGCTTTACTAGATTGAATCCTTGCGTTGCACATTGTTCCACGGATTCGATACCTTGGGTTCACCACTCGAGGGAAGAAGGGTCCCTTGACTACGACGGGAGACTTGTCCGCTTGCAAGTCACAAACGAAATTTGATACAACTATTAACCGTCAACACTCGGAAACCGAGGGCCTCCTCGAAGAGGTTGTCGATGATGGCTTAGATGACGAGGATCCCTTCTACATTGGTGAAAAAGCTTGTAGGTTTCTTCCATGATTGCAGCTCTCTCCCTCACAAATATATATCCAGGGTTTTCAACTAGTAACAAGGTACACAAATATTATTTTGGAGTCTGGACTTTGAGTGGAATTAGGATGTGTTTTGTTGCACGAAACAAACGAGGTGGATGGCTAAGTCTAAGGTGGTTCCGGACTACAAACTAGAGCACACGAACAAAGAGCTGGATGGGAGACTTACCTCTCTCCTCCTCTTGGCTCGGTTCTTCTCTAGCGCACTCATTTTGCTTCGTGACCGCGTGCACCTTCCAAACGTTCTCGTCCACTCCTTCGCTTGCATTATTATTCCTTCCACTTGATGTTTTCGCTTTGAGTCACTTCCATACTCCCTTGCCTCACATGCCTCCATGATATTCCTACAAAACAAAGCGTTGGCTGCCCCCCATGCTTGTACTTTGCATGTGGTTTGATAAAAGATGTGGGAGGGGTATCCCATGACGTATCACGGTGCATGTATGGTTAGGTTAACTAGATTGCCTCCCTCTAAGCATGCTTCAATGCTAAGCACTCCTCTAATTTCGAAAATAAAAATAAAATCAGAGATATTAATGACTTAAAATATAAATTTAGAGGAGTTTTTAAAGCATTAAAAACAAATGTAAGTCGAAAATATTTTTCGACTACTTTTATGTCGGTTTCACCGGTATTGTTTGCCTTCATTAGTTGAGAGCAAACTTTTCCCGGCTTGATCATGGGGGAATAGGTTTATGTTCTAATTTTGATTAGATGAGAGAGATTTTGAATGAAATTAAATTAAACGAGGCTTAGAAAAATTCTAATCTTAGAGAAACCAAGGATAAGGATTTTTAAACCAACCAAAAGTCAAGTTTCTATGTTCACACGAGTCCTACCACGTGCTGAAATTTAAATAACATCTAGGTACAAGACGTGGCTCTACTCGTGTGTTTTTAGCATCAAAAGCAAGTCAACCACAACATCATAAAGAGGATGAAAGGTTGAGATAGGTTCTGAATTTATTTGGTTGTGGTTTCTCGAAAAGAAGCAAACAATCACATAGGATGGTTCATGTAAAGGGTTTATGATCAAAACAAAATATTCAACCAAGAATTATGTCTCTAATATTGTTCAACCATTCTAAGTTTAATGTCTTTGCGTAGTAAAATTCAAAACTAAATTACTTGAAAAGATTTGAAAAACCTGAAATCGAGTTGTCCTCCCGGTGGCTTATTCTTGACTCGACGAAACGGGTTGCCTCCCGCCTAGCGCTTTGTTTATAGTCCATGGCTGGACTTCTTCACTTGATTACTTCGGATCAACGCTCCTTGTGGACGTTGTAATCTTGGGTACCCACTTTTCCACCATATTGGGCACGGGCTTATTCTTTGGCTTAGTCATATTTTTGGTCTTCACAGGCTGGCTTTGTCTTTTGGTCTTGACGGATGGAACAACTTCATTCATGTAGTGGCTCGGCATCTCAAACTCCGGTCCTTTGGTCGTGATCTTCATGGTCTCCTTAGTGTGATCCTCCATCTCTCCTGAATGAGTTTGAGTAGCCTTCGCCATCTTGGGACCTTGGGGTTGTCTCGGAAATTCTTCTTTGTCACACATCGGTTGTCCGGCAAGTTGTCCCACTTGTGTCTCTAGCATCTTCATCATGATGAACACTTCACATATAGAGCTTTCGACCTTCGTCACTTTGCCATCTAAATTCTTCAATATTTTCTCTGTAGCCTCGAACTTAGTGACGGCGTCCTTGTTGATCTCAGCTTGCTCGTCCATCAAGTTCTTGAATTGTGCACAAAGGGAAACCAAATCTTGAATGGACGAACTTGCATTAAATCGAGTTTTACCTTGGACATGGGCGTACTCCTCACACTCCTTGTATGTGGATCTTGCTTCGGCAGCCTTTAGGTGTTGAGCTTCTTTCTCTATCTCTATCTTCTCCATCCTCCTCTTAAGTAAACCGATATGCCACTCATGGAATCCGGCTCGTATGTATTCATTGAAACGTTCCAAAGCTCCGGCAATCGTCATGCAGATAGTTGAGACCTTGATCTTGAACGGCCTTCCGGCGTCTTGAAGGCTTATGATAGGTAGATCAACGATGTCGGTTTAGGTTCATCTTCCTTTGGACTTGGAGGTGGTGATTCCCTTGGAGATTTCGACAATCCTTCAACTTTTTACTTTTCGATCTAGGGTTTCCAACCCTTTAGCTTGTGTTGCACGTCTCGTTTGCTTGTAAAGTTTTCTTGGATCATCCACAAAAGAAAGTTTGGGTTTGTTGGAGAGATAGCCAACCATCTCCGATTAGGGTTAGCAAAAACAAAAATCTAACAAAAGAAAAATTAAGGTTAATCAAAAACTAGATTAGATTGATTTTTTTTCTTTTTGGGGATGATCAAACTTAAGAGATGCAAAAGAAAATCAAAAGAAAAATTGAAAATCAAGAGATAGTAGATTGGATCTTGATTGCTTGTTCCCCGGCAACGGCGCCCGGAAAAGGGGCTTCTTGAAGGTAGATTATCATATCAAAGTTCATATGGATTTGCAAGCGGACAAATCCCCCGTCGTATTCAAGGGACCCTTCTTCCCTCGAGTGGTGAACCCAAGGTATCGAATCCGTGGAACAATGTCCAACGCATGGATTCAATCTAGTAAAGCAAGGAAAGCTATATTATGAAGAAGCAAGTTGCATCTAATCTACTAAGTCATAAAGAAAACGAATCTAATCTAATCTACTAAAGATGTAGCAAGAGAAAGCAAAAGATAACTGATCTAGAGAATCTAGATCATGCTTAGTTGTAGCTCCAAACAAGATAGATGAAGATAGAAAAGCGAATCTCATTAAAAGCATCTTTCAACCGTGGCCTCCGGTCCGATTTCGAAAACGCCCGCCTTTCGGAACCCCCGTTCTGTCACAACGTATTCCTATTCATGCGGGTTGTCTAGGGTGATTTCGATAAGAACAAGTTGAACTCACTTGGTCGGTCCGGTATGCACCTCTAGCCACCGTGGCTACAAGAGCACCCTATGCAATCTAGCTATAGACTAGATTGGGGAAGAAGCAAAACCAAGAAGAAAACAAAATCATCGAGAAGGCACTTGATCGCTAGAAATCGGATTCACTTAAAGACTTCACCATGAATGATTACATGAACAAGATCACCACTGGGATCCTACCTCGATCTTGATCCTTGCTCCGGAGCTCCGACGTGGTCTTCCATGCAAGGTTCCCACGTCGGCTAGGGAGGCCCTAGACAACTAGCATAACCCTCATCTCCGAGATGGTGTCCCTCAAGCTTGTCTACTCCTCGGCGGCGTATGACGAATTGATTGATCCGTGGCTCTCGGTCAGGGGGCTATAAATAGCCCGAGATGCATCTAGGTCAAAAGAGGGGCCGACTGGGCCTCGAAATGGGCTGGGCCGGCCGGCCTGGGCCGACCGGCATGGGCTCACTTCGGCCCAGTTCGTGGCCTCCTTCGCCCGGTGTTGCTTCCCGAGTCTTCTATATCCTCGCCCCTTCTGCATGTGGGCCCTTGTCGTCAGTTTCCCTCCGAATTGGACGAAGCTCCTTGTCTCGCAAGATTCGACACTTTTCTGTCTAGGTCCTCGGAGTTGTTCGTCTTCTCGGGCTTGGTCCTTGGGCTTCTTGGACTCGTGTTCACTTCATTGCTTGACTTGTACCGGGATTCAAGGTCTTGTCATGAGGTGCTTAATGAACATATCCCGGAAGTCTTGCTTTCAACGCTAAAACCCAGCATAAACACTAAACTCCAAAACTGACATGCACAAGTGAACTTGTTATACCACGGGGGTTAGTACCAATGGATAAGATATAAAATTCATGCCAACACCGAAGGTAAACTGATGGCTAGGTTGACGGAATTTCACCATCAACAAGGTGCCGCCGCCGTCTTCTCCGCGTGGAGCCCCGCTAGTCGTTCTTTCTTCCTTGTTCTGCCGCTCATTTTTTCCGGTCATCACGTCGTCGCCGTTGTCCCGGCTATCGCCGTGGTTGTGGCCTTGACGCGCGCGCACACACACCCTCACACTTATCCACGCGCCCATGCACCCGCGCACGCGCACACGTTCGCCTGGGAAGGGAAAAGCCCGACCCTTTGTCTCTATGTTCCTCGACCGAGCCAAGCTCGCTGGCATTCTGCCGCGGCGAGCCAAGGCGCCGCCCTCCGTGGTGCCTTTCCACCTGGGTGGTGCGAGCACCGGGTTGTTCTTGAGCTCGCACACCCGTTCTCGTGCATGCTCGCATGGCCTCTCGCTGATGCCAGCCACCCCAGCCATGCCGCCGAGCCGCTCTGTGTCTGCCCGCCATGGACGCCGCGCACCCACTCGTGCTCGCTACCCGTTCTTGCGCTTGTGCTTTTGAGCACACGCACACACCCGCGTACGCCGTAAGGTTGCGAACCAACCACCAGTGCCAGGTCCTCTTCGGACCAAAGGCCAGAGGCATCACGCTGTTCCTCTGCCGTGCCGGCGATGGCTTCAACCTCGCCGCGCCGGACTTCCCCCCTCCTAGGTCGTTTCCTTCGAGCCCTAGCAACCCAGTGGGACCCCGCGGACCTCGCCGTGGGGTGTGTTGTCCTGGCGCTGTGAGACCTCACCGCCGGTGAGACCATCCCGCACCGTCGCTTCTCTGGGGCTTTTCACCGAGCACTTGGCGGTAGACTCTAAAACCCACAGGGTTTTCACCTTGCACATGCTGGGCCACACGTGGTATTGGCCGTAGCCAATGCCTCGGACTTTGTGCGGCCGACCACTCATGACCGTTGGCACACCGAAGCCCTCGTCGCCTCGTGCCGCAAAAGATCCCGCAGGGATCTCGTGTGGGCGGCCACGCCAGCAGCCAAGTGGGTTGTAGCTGGCTTATAGCCGCCCGCGTGGCTGCCACATCAGCGCTTATAGTCGGCCTGCAGCCAGGTAGTAGCTAGCTTTAAGACCCCTACAGCCAGCCAGTAGTCAACCTGTAGTCTGTGCTATTGTGTATGCGTATTTTATTTCCAGAAAACTATTTTTCCTTTGGAAAATCATAATAAATCCATTTTTGCTATGAAAAATACAAAACCTTTTCCAGAAATTCTCTAAAATCTTAAACTCTGTGCTAGGCTAGTGTTTGCCCCTTTTTGGCTCTTAATTGTCGTTCTTGTGGAGTTAGTTGCATTAGAACCGTTGTTTATTTCCTTTAACGCGTTGATAGGAGCAGCTGGAGCCGGGGAGCTGAATCTGGAGTACGACTACACCGACAACTTCGCTGCAGAGGACTACCAGACCCCAGGTTCATGCCCGACTGACTTTGAAAACCTATAGACATTGCAATTTAGTTTGCTAGTTCTTTACTTTATATGCATGTTGATGAACCTTGCACTGCCTACGTTAAATATCATGTCCTGTATTGTCCGACTACTATATATGTTTATAAACGTGTATATAAGCTGAGCTTCACGATTCATGTGTTGGGATGGGAATAGTGGTTCTTGGCGTGAGTGGGATAAAACCAGCAGGAGAAGGTGTTTTTTTGGGTACTTTGGCGGGGGTGAGCTCGAAACAACAGATATGGGATCGGGGATAGGGGTGCACTCCTCAGTGTATCCTTACTTTGACGGTTTTTGGAGCCTAAGTGTTGGGGTTTCACTTGCGATCGGAGGATATGAGCTCACCTCGGTCTAAAATCGAGTGGGCTAGCTGTTTCACGAGACTTTACGTACACACCACCTTGCCGACCATGGGGTTAGGGCCGAGTTGAGCACGACAAGTGCGGAACCATACCTGCCAGCAGGATAGGGGGTATCAGTGGGGGAGAGGTGGAGAGAGACCACCTTCTCTCAGTGTGTCACCCGTGTGGCCACACGTGGGCATTTCATAGTTCTGGTGCAGTTCCCTTTGCGAGGGGGACCGTTTTGAGGGCCGGATGCAGGATGGGACCGTAACTACCGAGAGTTCGCACGGTAGGATGGGCTCGGCCGGCCGTACACCGGCAGGGTGCCATTCCGGGTTGGGTACAGGTGTACACACTCTGCAGAGTCGTTCGATCTATAGCTATAGTCGCGTCCTCGATCATGGACAAGCCTAGTGGATTGTTGGTTCTCATATTTTGGGATTTCTACCTTACACCTATAGATGAGTGTATGGTGAGTTGTGGTTGCAGTCAGTTAGAGAAGAGAGGCTCCATCTACCTCGTTGATCCGATTGCAATCATTGAGGTGTGAGGAGAGGAAGTTCTCGCATCGACCCTAGACAGGAGTAGGTTATGGAGACAGGGCCCTGGGTGACCAGGGGGTTCCGAGCTGTGTTGAGAGCTTTGGGATTGGGAACTTGTTGGAGATATCTTGATATTACTCTGCTGCTGCTTTTTAGGAAACCCGAGTCGTTTCCTTGTCTCTTTTCCTCCCTTTAGAAGTTAGGCCACTTAATGCTACAGACAGTTGGTGACGTGGACCTATCCCACTCCTTGGGGATAGACTTTGGGTGTGCAGGGTACGAGACCGAGTACGACAACAACACCGATGGATGGTACGACTGAGGGATGCGTCGCTTCGCTCAAAGATGCCTGTGGCGAGAAGAATAAAAGATGGAGACCCTTCTAAGAAGCTAGCTACCGTTGCGTAGAATTTCACTCTGATTTAGCCATGAGGCTTGTATTGATGTACTCCATAATGGACATGTAATAAACTCTGTAGTTTTACTCCTATGTGATGCGATGTTTACTTTGTGATGCTATCTGTGAGACGTTCTGTACGCGATAGCCACTGATCCAGGGACTATCACGATGGTACATGGATTCGGGTTTTCTATGAAACTCCAAGGTTTTACAAAAAGTATGTATGGCTATGACTCGTTCATAACATTCACAGATTATTACTCTCGTTATGGTTGTAGTTATCCAATTAAAGAAAGATCGGAAGCACTAGATAAATTTAAGATATTCAAAGCTGAAGTTGAAAATCAACTTGATAAAAGAATTATAATAGTAAGATCTAACCGTGGGGGGAGTACTATGGTCGTCACACCCCATTTGGCCAAGTTCTTGGACCTTTTGCAAAGTTTCTATAGAAAAATGGCATAGTAGCCCAGTATTCAATGCCGGGCGAGCCTCAGAAAAATGGAGTAGCTGAAAGGCGTAACCGTACACTGATGGATATGGTGCGCAGCATGATGAGTTACTCCACCTTGCCATTGAGTTTGTGGATGGAGGCGTTAAAGACCGCTATTCACATTCTTAATAGAGTACCAAGCAAGTCAGTGCCGAAAACACCGTACGAGTTGTGGACGGGAAGAGTGCCCTCTCTACACCATTTGTGTGTGTGTGGGGGGGGGGAGCCCGGCTGAGGCCAAAGTGTTTAACCCAAACATTGCAAAGTTAGATTCCAAAACAGTTAGTTGTTTCTTCATTGGGTATCCTGAAAAGTCAAAAGGGTTTCGTTTCTACTGTCCAGACAAATATACAAAGTTTGTAGAAACGAGACACATCATCTTCCTAGAAGAAGAAATGATCAGGGGGAGCACGGTAGTTCGAAAAATTGATCTTGAGGAGAAGAGGGTGTGTGCACCCAATCCGATGATTCAGGAGCCATATTTCTCAGTACCTGTTGTACCTGCATCGACAGTCCCTGAGGTTGTGGTGCAAGCACCTGTTGCAACTCCGCCTGTGCCAACAATGGGTGAGGATCCGAAACCTGTCCTTCAGGATCCCATTGAATCCACTGTTGCACATGAGGATGAGATGCAACAGCCACCTGTCGATGATGTGTCAACAGATGTTGAGGCACAGGATGTGCCGACAGAAGAGGCCCCTCGTAAGTCTCAAAGAGTTAAAAGATCAGCTATTCTTGATGATTATAAAGTTTATAATATAGAAATAGCTCATATGGAGGGTGATGCCGCTTCATATGAAGAGGCCATGAGAAGTGCTCACTCATCGAAATGGTTGGAGGCTATGGAGATGAGATGAAATTGATGAGTTCCAACGATGTATGGGACTTGGTAGAAGTTCCTAAAGGAGCCAAAACAGTAGGCTATAAATGGGTATACAAGATTAAATGTGACTCTAGAGGGAATATAGAAAAGTATAAGGCACGACTTGTGGCAAAAGGCTATACACAGATAGAAGGAGTAGATTACAATAAGACATTTTCTCCAGTCTCATGTAAAGATTCCTTCAGAATAATTATGGCTTTAGTGGCACATTTTGATTTAGAGTTACATCAGATGGATGTAAAGACAACATTTCTAAATGGTGATTTGGAAGAAATCGTTTACATGAAACAACCAAGAGGTTTTGTTGTAAACGGAAAGGAACATATGGGATGCCGCCTAAAGAAATTCATTTATGGATTGAAGCAAGCATCTAGATAGTGGAATCTAAAGTTTGATGATACAATTAAAAGATTTGGGTTTGAACCGAATATAGAGGACAGCTGCATTTATGCAAAGTTTAAAAATGGGAACTATGTTTTCCTAATCTTGTATGTGGATGATATTTTGCTTGCTAGCAATGATGTTAGTCTACTACGAGAAACAAAGAAGTTTTTGTCCTCAAATTTCGATATGAAAGATCTTGGTGAAGCCTCTTATGTTTTGGGCATAGAAATTCATCGAGATAGAAAGAATGGGGTTTTAGGATTATCACAAAAGGCATATTTAGAAAAGATTCTAAAGAAGTAAAATATGCACACGAGTAAAGCAACACCTGCTCCTATAGTAAATGGTGATAGTTTTGGAGAATTCCAATGTCCCAAGAATCAATATGAGCTCGATCAAATGAAAGCAGTACCATATGCTTTAGCTGTTGGAAGTTTACAGTATGCACAAGTGTGCACTCGGCCTGACTTAGCGTTTATCACTGGAGTACTCGGTAGATATCAAGATAATCCAGGCATAGAGCATAGGAAGATAGCAAATAAAGCAATGTGTTATGTGCAGGGCACAAAGAATTACATGCTAACATACAGAAGCTCTAACTGCCTAGAGATAAAAGGGTATTCAGATGCAGACTATGCGGGAGATAGAGATGAAAGAAAATCCATGTCTAGTTATATATTCACTCTCGCAGGGGGAGCTATTTCGTGGAGAAGCTCCAAACAAAAGTTAGTTGCATCATCCACGATGTACGCAGAGTTTATTATAGCATGTCATGATACTATTGGACAGGTGATATGGTTAAAGAAATTTGTACCCGACTTGAGAGTGGTAGATTGTATTAATAAACCACTAAAGATGTACAACGACAATCAGCCAGTAGTATATTATGCTCACAACAACAAGTCGAGTAATGCTTCCAAACCTATTGAGGTAAAGTTTTATGTTGTGAAGGATAGAATCCGGGATAAAACCATAAGTCTCGAGCATATAGGGACAAAGTATATGGTTGCGGATCCGCTCACGAAAGGCTTACCACCCAATGTGTTCAAGGAACACTTAGTCAGCACAGGTTTAAGGGAAATCCTATAACTCCTGGATTATGAAGTGGCCCAAAGGAAATAGAATTTATTCCAAAACGGAGAAGTATGTTGTGGTTGTTTGAGTCTATCGGCAATTGAGCCGTGACGATGAAGCATGCTCTATGTACCAATCTGTGATGGAACGAATAAAGTGGAAAAGTTAAAGTTAAAAGTATGTGATGAGATCAAGGGGGAGAATGTTAGTTTGATCACCTCGTCAGTGGGCCCAACGGCCCACTGGGCCCTTAATCTCGCGCCCTGGTTGGGGGCGCCCAAGCCTAAATAGTTGGCGGGCCCCTGTCACACTGCACTATATAAATAGGGTGGGGGCCGCAGGCTCGCGTCGCGAGATTCGCTGCCAGCCACACACCCCACCTACATCTCTAATCCGATCTACAGGGAGTGCATCAGTGACGGGTAGTCCACCGCCGTCGCCACTGCGTCGACCGTCGCTGCCCTAGCGCAGGTCTGCACTCTGCGTCGTTGCCCTAGCGCAGATCTCCTACATGGCTAGCGGATCCGGCAGCGCCCCTGCCGCAGATGGTAACTCACTCACTCTCTCATTTCTCTGTACATACATGCATTACATTTGTACACACACAGTCACAGTTACATACCCGACTAGATCCGCACCTAGATGATCCCTGTATTCTATCAGCTCTACGTTCATTCAACTTTATTTATCCAAAATTATGCTTTTAAGCTCAATTTTCTGCAAAAACACAACATCTTGCAAAACTCGTTGGACATGTAAAAAGGACCTGTTTATTTGGGTGTGATCAAAAGTTTAAGTATTAAATTCATGATATTATTGAAGATAAACAAGGGTAAAATATGGCAATAATGAGCTTCAACATCCACAATGCACAGTTTTAATTGAATTAAAATTTCACTTTTGTATGGAAAAACATAAATTCTATTGTGGGTAAGTTTAACCAAATAGCATAGTTTAGGGGTAAAATTGAGCAAAACATAATTTATGAGGTTAATACCTGGACTTTTGCTATACATAATGGAATTTCTTCTCCTTATAAAATAAGGTCTTTTACTGTACATAATACTAATTTACACTACCATTTGAAAATGACTCGTATGTAATAAAAAAGCCATATTTTGAAGGATCCTAGGTTGAAATTAATTCTATACTACCCATTTTTTACGAGTAGTATGAGTAGTATTCATAGGTACCATGTTAGTATAGGGATACGATTGGAACTATGGAAAATAATATTGTTGTAATATATGAAATCAAACATACGAAAGTTTTTATGTAACCTCATCTCACGTTGATTAATAAATTTGAGCAAATTATCATTTTATATTTCGAGTAAATTACCATTTTACCCATAGCAAAACACTGGTTATAGTACCGTGCTACCGCTGCGTAGTACTCCCTCCGTCCCGTAAACAATGCAATCCTAGGATTTGAGAAAAACTCACAAAAATGCAATCCTAGAAAATAGATCTAATTACCTGCCTAATTAAGTAATGAGATTTGTTCTGTATGTCAAAACTTACTGCATGTGGCTAAAAAATATAGGTACTAGAGTCTTTTCGCGCCACCACTAATCTGTCCTAGAAAAACGAGAATTGCACTTTTTATAGGACAGAGGGAGTAATGGGCACCGTAAAAGGCCTCTATAAAATACCAAGCCATTTCCCGAGTAGGTTCTATAGCCAAAATCTAAGTAGCATCACACACAAGGGACATGCTAATAGTGAAGTTTCTAATTTAAATTCAAGTCCAATAAAAGTCCAATTGAGCACATTTCAGCATGCACGCTCCCTCCCCAAAAATAAAATAAGGCCCACAAAAAGATTGAACACGACATCTTCTGCCTCGCCTGCTGCGCCATGGTGGCCAGTGATTGACCAGCGATAGCTCGCCGATGGCGAGCCTATCAACGAAGGTGACACCACCATGACCTATAGCGAAGTGAGGTACACACCTAAGCATCTACTTGACATACCCCAGCTCCCAACGTAGAACGACTAGTGGTGAGCAGCGGCATGAGCGCGGGCAGACGACACACGATTACGATGACCATGATGGCGGAAAGGAGAAAGCAAGCTCTACAACACTACGGGCTAACGACAAATCTATCTTGATGATTTGTTGGTGATGAGAAGGTGGGGAGGACGGGGTTCATCGGCAGAACTTGAGCTTGGGGTCAGCGGCAATGGCAGCTGCGGGATTTGAAAATACCGAAGCTAGGGACTATTGAGAGTTTTTTTTTTGAAGCGTATTGAGAGTTTATTAGTAGCACTGTTTTGCGGTGGTATAATTTTGGATTTTTTTAGTAGAGCCCCTGGTTTTGAGGTAGGAATTTTAGAGACTTGGAGTTGCCGTTAGCCTCAAAGCATGTCAGGAAATGAGCTCCACTGCTGCGCCTGATTTCGTACACATTGTGTGAAACTAAGTCGGCTTAGGTCTTAACTTCAAAAGCATGCCATGAGAAGTCTACAGTGAATGTTCCTACATATTTGTATTTTATATCTGTCTAATTAAGTTCAATATGTGAAAAACTAGTTTTGTAATGGGCGTAGATCGCCTTTGGTAACAGGCAATGCGCCCGTTACCGATCAAGTGTTACAACAACTGTTACCACAACTAGCCACCGGTCACGTGAAAATGACTGTTTCTCTGGGCCCACAGGGAACTTTGGTAACGGGAAACAAAACAAAGTCATTACTGTGAAATCAATATCAGAGACGCGTGTGGTGAACCTGAGTCTCCGATGTCTCAAAGAACGGGCCACGTATTGGTAACGGGCTTTTACGGTGCCCGTTACTTTGTTGGCAAGTTTGTAACGGGCGTTCCAATTGAAGCCCGTTACTCAGTGGTCAGTGTTTGTAACGAGCTTTAATTAACGCCCGTTACAGATACATAGGCCACCCCTACAAGAACTCCGTCTTCGCTTGCCGCCGCATCCCTGGATCCGGCCCAGATTTGGCAGCCATCAGGGGCTGCATCCTAGAACCAGCCATGTAAAAACCCAGATTTTCATAGAAAACCCGAATTCCTGTACCATTGCGATACTCCATGGATCAGTGGCTATCTCGTACAGATCGTCTCACAGATAAATACACAAAGTCATACATCGCATCACATATGAGTAGAAGTACATGATTTATTACATGTCCATTATGGAGTACAGCAATACAAGCCTCTTGGCTGAATCAGAGTGAAATTCTACGCAACGGTAGCTAGCATCTCAGAAGGGTCTCTATCTTTTATTCTTCTCGCCACAGGCATCCTTGAGCGAAGCGACGCATCCCTCAGTCGTACCATCCGTCGGCATTGTTGTCGTACTCAGTCTCGTACCCTGCACACCCAAAGTCTGTCCCAAAGAGTGGGATAGGTCCACGTCACCAACTGTATGCATCTTTAAGTGGCCTATCATCTAAAGGGAGAAAAAGAGACAAGGAAGATGCTTTGGTTTCCTATGCAGTAGCAGCAGAGTAAAAACAAGATATCTCCATCAATTCCCGATTCCCAAAACTCTCATCACAGTTCGGAACCACCTGGTCACCCAGGGCCCCATCTCCACAACCTACTCTTGTTTAGGGTCGATGCGAGAATTTCCTCTCCTCGCACCTCAATGATTGCAATCGGATCGACGAGGTAGATGGAGCCTCTCTCCTCTAACCGATTGCAACCACGGCTCACCACACACTCACCTATAAGGGGAAGGTAGAAGTCCCAAAACACGAGGAACGAACATGTCTTCTAGGTTTTGTCCATGACCGAGGACGCGGCTATAGCTATAGATCGAACAACTCTGCAGCGTGTGTACACCTGTACCCATCCCAGAATGGCGCTCGACCGGTGTACGGCCGACCGAGCCCATCCTACCGGGCGAACTCTCGGTAGTTACGGTCCCATCCTGCATCCGACCCTCAAAACGGTCCCCCCCTCAGAAGGGATGGCACCGGAGCTGTGAAGTGCTCACGTGTGGCCACACGGGAGTCGCTCTGAGAGGGTGGTCTCACCTCCACCGCTCCCCCACTGATACCCCGCTATCCTCCTGGCAGGTATGGTTCCGCACTTGCCGAGCTCAACTCGGCCCTAAGCCCACGCTCGGCGGGGTGGTGTGTACGAAGGTCCTATCGACATGTTGATCCACTCAGTTTCAGACCGGGGCGAGCTCATGTCCTCCAAGCGCAAGTAAAACCCCAACACCTAGGCTTCGAAAGCTATCAAAGTAGGGATACACTGAGGAGTGCATCCCTATCCCCGATCCCAGATCGGTTGTCTCGAGCTCACCCCCGCCAAAGTACCCAAAACGCATTCTCCTGCCGTTTTTTTACCCCACTCACGCCAAGAACCACTATTCCCATCCCAACACATGCATCGCAATGCTCAGCGTAGATACATGCTTATAAACATATATAGTAGTAGGACAATCAAGGACAAGATATTTAAAGAAGGCAGTGCAAGGTTCATCATCATCACGCATTTAAAGTAAAGCGCTAGCGTTCTATATAGCAATGCCTAATAGGTATTTCAGAATTAGTCGGGCGTGAACCTAGGGTCGGGTAGTCCTCCGCGGTGAAGTTGTCGGCGTAGTCGTACTCCGGGATCAGCTCCCAGGCTTTAGCTGCTCCTATTAACGCGTAAAAGAAAATAAACAGCAGTCTTAAAGCAATTCACTCCAAAAGAACGGCAATTAAGAGCCAAAAGAGAGCAAACACTAGCCTAGCATGGAGTTTAAGATTTTAGAGAATTTCTGGAAAAGGTTTTATATTTCTCAAAGCTAAAATGGATTTACTAGAATTTTTCAAAGAGAAAATAGTTTTCTGAAAATAAAATACGCATACACAATAGCACAGACTATAGGCTGACTACTGGCTGGCTCTCAGGGGCTTAAAGCTGGTGGTTAGGTGTCTGCAAGCCGGCTACTGGAGCCGATGTGGCGTCCACGTGGGCGGCTTTAAGCCAACTGCAGCCCAGGTGGCTGCCTCACGTGGCCGAGCGCACGGGATCTGGGTGGATCCGTTGTGGCTCGGCACGGAGCGGGCAAGCGTGCGCCGAGGGGCCGGATTGGCCGAGCGCATGGGATCCTAGTGATCCCTTGCGGCCACACCGGCGTGTGGGCCAGCGTGTGAAGGAAAACCCCTACAGAGTTCTGGGCAAGGCTTCAGGTGTTCATTGTTTTGCCCCAAAGGCTCGCCGGCCAGAAAAAGGTCTCACCGGCGGCGAGGTGTGGCGACGGCTGGCTTGTACGGGACTTAGCGTCCAAGAGGAGACCTAGGGTAGCGACCCGTTCAAAGAAAGGCAGCGCCTTGGATCCGTAGGGCATCCCTACGGCAAGGCGGCGGCGAGGCTCGGTGTGAGCGGTGCGGACGCCAGCGCTCCGCTCACCAAGCGCGTGCGCGGGAACGTGTGCATGGCTCGGTCTCGCAAAGGTTCAAGCTTGGGGAAAAAGGAAAGCGGCGCGACCGGGGGTAACCGCCGCCGGCGAGGTGGACTTCGAGTGCGCGCACACACACTCCCGATTGGTCAAGAAGAAAGCCTAGCGATGAGCTCCGGTCTTGGGAGACCCAAGGCTAGGCCGCGCGGCGTGTGTGCGTGCGTGCGGTGTAGGGTGTTGACAGTTCAAAACCGTGCTGAAGTTCACCGCAAGCCTACGGGTGACTTGGTGCCTTTTTCACCAAGGAGGGTCCTCCCTAGATTTGTCAATCCAAGGATCGGAAGCAAACTCCTAGGATTCTACATCTAACCTATTGTTCTAGCCTAACATGAAGCATTGATTGCATAAGAAGATAAACCTTAAAGATGTATGAGTTATAGCATAAGGTTGATCGCATCCATGAACGTAGACAAGGTAAAGAGCAAGCAAGGGAAACTAAGGCCTATCATCTTCTAGTCGTAGTTTTAGCCAAAAGAGCAAGTGCGACATGCATCTCATCCAAATCCATCTTTAAACTACTATCCTCCGGTCCGATTCCGAAAACGCCCGCCTTTCGGGCCAATCATTCTGTCACAACGGAGTCCTATTCATGCGGGTAGTCTAGGGCGAGTCCAAAAGAACCAGTTGAAATCACTTGGTTGGTCTGGTATGCACCTCTAGCCACCGCGGCTACATGAGCACCCTATGCAATCTATCTTAAGTATAGATTAAGGAAGAAGCAAAACCAAGTGAGAGCAAAATCATAAATTGAGGAATCGAGTCGCTAAAAGATCAGATGACATGAAGTACTTTGCTCGCATAATAAATGTGTTTAGATCATCTCCACCGAGTACATACCGTTGATGACCTCAAATAGGTTCGGAACTCCGCCATGACTCAATCGTGCAAGGCGGCCGTGGCGGCTAGGGTAGGCCTAGGCCATCTCCTAGACGACTTCGAGGACTCGCGACGGCCGTCGTCGCTCTCTCCTAGGTTTCACCGAGTTCCTTGGATGGATGGATGTGGCGGCCGGCGGAGGCAGAGGCAATAAATAAACAAGCACCTAGGGCAAAAAGGGGGCGCGAACCGGGCCCGGAGTGGCCTGGGCCGGTCAGCCCAGGATGGCCGGCCTAGGCCCATTTCGGCCCGGTTCGGCCCCGGTTTCCTCCCCGGTTGCTTCCCGCGTGATCCCTTATTTTTGTGCACTTGCATGTGGGCCTTTGACGTCATTTCCTTCACGGTTAAGGCTTGAATCCTTGCTATCCAAGCTTCGCTGTTTTCTGGTTGAGTCCCTGAAGACTTGCATGTTGACGCTTCGGTCCTCGGGTCATTTGGAGTCATGTTCATCGCGTGTCTTGACATGTGACGGGCTTTATGATATTCTCTTGAAGTGCTTGATGAACTTATCCCGAAAGTCTCCTCTTTAACGTTAATTTCCTGCGTAAACAACAAACTCCAAAATCGACATGCAAGTGTGAACTTGTTACATCATTAGTATGCCTAGTGGCGGGTTAGTTGCAAATCATAATTGAAACCAATGTATAACAAGTACTCTAGGTTGACGGAAATTCACCGTCAACATCTCCCCCATGCTTATACCTTGCTCGTCCTCGAGTAAGTTCTCAATGGATGTCAGCATTGCCTTTCATTGTTCATACCCTGCACTTGATCACACATGAGAAAGCATAGCTCTCCAAGTTTATATTTGTTAAAATTCCATAATGTAACTAGCTTCTATCTCTATGGAGGGTAGATATAATTTAAGCTCTTTCCACAAGTAATCAATCATGCTCCACAAAATTCAAATAGGTCTTAGAAACTTTTGAAGTGAAGAACGAGGTGAATAAAAGAGCTAAACCAAGTACAAAAATTTAAACCTTCTTCCATCTTGCTCATGAACTCTCTCATCTCACAACACTCTCAAGCCTACTTGATCTATATCCTTTCCCTCTCATGTTTGTAGGTGGAAGGGTTTTATTTGGAGCTCATAGGAAAATTTTTATCCTACCAAGATGCTAAAGTTGAGACTATTATCAAAACAAGGCAAGCTTCTCATGGACTTATCATGACTCATCAAAAAGGTCACTAGAAAAATAATGTTCACAAGAATGGGGAAGAGAAAGAACTCACACTTTTAGATAGGTGGACATGTGCAAATGGCAAAGAATGGTCTTGAGGCCCCAATGAAGTCCTCGTTATCGGATTGCACATGGTTGGAAAAATGAGTATGGGTCTTGATCTTGAAGTCCTTGGAAAATCCTTAAGCATCTAGAGAAACGGGGGAGATTATTATTACTCTATATTTTTTCTTTTTCTTTTTCTTTTTCTTGTTTTCTTCCTTTTTTCTTTTTTTTTCTTTTTGACATGTGAGGTACTTTGGATTTTTTCTTCTCCTCTCATCTTATTCATTTTTTATCTCCCCTAGAACTCTAATTTGCATAGTACCTACCTCCTCCCCCATACTTAGACGTTTGCTCGTCCCCGAGCAAAGAGAAAGTGGTGTTAAGGTAGGTACCGGATGTCTAGATGAGAGGGAATCTTCCCTTTGAAGCACCTTCTTGTGACGTGTCGTCTCCATACTCAAGTGATAGGTAGGTAGGTCAAGGAGGTTAACACAAAAGATGATGTTGGTTTAAAGGGTGGATATCCGGCGAGATTTGCAAAGCTTCCGATATGAGAGCTCACAATGCACGGATAGAATAGGCTAGCAAAAGATAAGTTACGCAAAACACGGAATGACCAGCTTCTTAGTCACGAGCCAAAGAATTGAGCCTTGAATCAATTCACCCAACAATAACTCTTGTAATCTATGGTTGCACTCAATATATAAGGCTTTGGATAGGTAGAGCAAAATGTAAGAGGTATTGATGACAAGGTTAGCATGACTTTTAAAAGCAAAGAGTAATATGTTCTTCGACCCATCCAAAGTTGAGAGCATAAAATAAACCATGGGTCTTTATTTTTATCATGACCTCCACAAAAGATTAATCTAGCATTTGATTAATTTCAGATTTGTATTAGAGAGAGCAATAGCTTAATCATACATAAACAAGCACAAAGTTTAAACAAAGCGGCAACGATCATCATATATCAACGAGCAAGATCAAGCCGAAATTATTTCATCATGGTGAGGACAAGGTGATGACAATAAACAAAAACTAAAACTAGGTTGTACCATGTTATTTAACGAGAGGGACATACAAAAGTTGCATCTAAGGTTGTTGAAGGCATATACATATATACAAGCATTTAGAAAGAAAATGACAAAGAGAGGGTTGAGGAATTGTTACTGTCCTTTGATGCCTGTGATGTAGCGCGCCCTCCCCCATGCTTAAGCATTGTGCCTAGCATGGAAGAAGCAAGATCGGCATCCGTAGCAACCGTGATCCTTGAACTCCATGCAGTCTTCTTTCGTCCACCAAGTCTTCCCCCATGCTTAGCATGTTCCTAGCACTACAAGGATTTCGGTCAAATGCAACACCGTTGAATTGCAACGTAGAAAATTTGGTTGCTATAGATGACTGTATTACAACCATTCTAAAATTTAGTAGAGATACATGGGTTTAATACAATGGTTTTCAAGATGTTACAATGCTCTGTTGCGAAAGGTGGACGATATTGCAACGGTGCAAAAATGTTGCATTACAATGAATTTTGGTTGCAATTGAACGATAGTATTGCAACCAAATTTACGTTTGTTGCATTTTACACTAACTATTGCTACATTTATGTTGTGTTGCATTAAATTTCACGGATGTTGCAATTGTCAGATGTTTGATGCAATGAGAACTCTTTGATGCGAAGAAATAGTGGGGTGCAATTGCAACAGTTGTTGACAGTTGCAGTAGACGTTGCTAATGTTGCAAGTGCTAATCTTTTTTGCAACGAGTTCTCTGGGTTTGAAGTGAAAAATGTGGTCAAGTTGCTAAGCTTATAATTGGTTGCAATATAATGTATGAGTTGCAACAAACTAAAGGGGAGTCTGATTAGAATAGGTGCTCTCACGGGCCCTTTTTTCCCTACGTCGGCGGTACAAGTCGCGTACCGTGCAGGGGTCGGTCCTGGCGGACTCGATCGTGAAGGCGCTGGCGCTGCGCACGAGGGAGATGGCGACCGCCGCTGCTGCTCGGCATCTCAACTCTTCCAACATCCGCTCCACTTCCCGTGAGACCTCCATAACGGTGCATCCTAATGATCACCGAATCCGTTTTCTAGGTATGAGAATCAAAATCTTTCAACCTCAAATGTATAATTTGAAAAACCCTAAGTCGGTAATTGTGCTATAATGTGATTAATTTTGGTAGAGTATAATTGATTTCCGCCCTGATCGACGGCTGCGGCACGCCCTCTATATATCGTCGACATTGATCGATTCATTGGATAAGTTGTGGTCGTTGCGAAAGGTATGAGATCACCATGGGCTGCACATGTAGTTCAAATTTGTACGTAAATACAGTTGCTAAATTATTGGTGATCGTTCATGTTCATGATGCAGATGTCAGGCGAGGATAGGAGTTGGATGCGCTTGCCTCGCTCTTCAACTGAGTGGCAGAACAATTTCAGGCAGTTTTTGGACAGGACACATAGTGGGATTTCAAGGGGTGGAACTGCAGCATGTCCATGCCGTAAATGTCTATGCATGTCACATAGATCACGGGTTGTGCTTCAGATTCATGTCCTTTCAAATGGGTTTGCTGAAAGTTTTATCATGGAAGGGGAAGGTTCATCTGATGTGGCATTTCACAATGAAGATGCATGACCTAGTGATGTACAAGTACACAATGACAACACAACATCAGAAGATGTACAAGTACAGAACCATGATGAAGGTGCAGCACATGATTCTGGAGTAGGCAATGAAGAAGGCGGCACACAGAGTGAAGATGATGAGGCCAGTAATTTGATTAAATCCCTAATAAGAGGTGAAATACAAGGAGAGATCGGTGATGAAGACGAGACGAACGGCCATGCCAATGTCTTCTTCAAGTTGCTACAAGAGGCAAAAAAGGAATTATATCCAGGTTGCGAGGATGGTACGAAGATATCTTTTATTGTGGAACTTTTCCAGGTTAAGTGCATGTATGGGATAAGTAACAAAGCTATGGAGGGGGTACTATTTCCTATCTCAAAGTTTCTCCCTGAAGGTCATTGTGTCCCTAACACAATGGAGAAAGTGCAAAGGGTGGTTCGCGATCTAGGCTTGGACTATATCAAGATAGATGCATGTGAGAATCATTGTGTGTTATTTCAGAAGGAATACGAGAAGCTGAATATATGCCCGAAATGTAAAGCGTCGAGGTGGAAAGTAGATGACCGTGGTGCTAGCAATACAGATGATGGTCAAGATAAAAACTGTCGTCGTGTCCCAATCAAAATTTTTCGGTACTCCCCTCTCACTCGTCGGCTGCACAGGTTGTACATGTCAGAGAGCACATCATCAGTAATGCATTGGCATGAGAAAGGAAGAGTAGATGATGGCAAACTACGTCATCCTGCTGACTCCATGGCATGGAAGCATGTTGACAATACCTTTCGACTCTTTAAAGAAGCTCGTAACGTTAGACTGGGTCTTGCTTCTGATGGCTTCAACCCATTTGGTATGCAAAATGTTAATTATAGTTGTTCGCCCGTTATCCTAATACCTTACAATTTGCCTCCATGGTTGTATGAGAAACAATCTTTTTGGATTATGTCGATGTTGATACCTGGCAAGAAATCTCCTGGAATGAATATTGATGTTTACTTGAGGCCCAAAATATATGAGTTGAAGGAGCTGTGGAATAATGGTGTCGATATTAGGGATGTAAAGGAAAAGGAAAACTTTACACTACGTGCTATGCTGCTTTGGACAATCGATGACTTCCCTGCATATGCGATGCTTTCTGGTTGGAGCACAAAAGGAAAAATTGCATGTCCTTACTGTCACAAGGATACCGATTATTGTGGTTGAAACATGGGAAGAAGTTCTGCTACATGGCACATCGTCGGTTCTTGCCCTTAGACCATCCATGGCGCATGAACAATATGAGCTTCAACAATGAGGAGGAAACCAGGGAGGCTCCAGTTCCACTATCTCGTCAAGATGTATTAGACCAATATGCAACTATTGATCATGAAACTAGATCTAAAAAGGACAAAACAAAAAAAGAGGAAACGTCACGAAGACGGAAGATGGCACAATTGGAGGAAGAAGAGTATTTGTTTGAGCTCCCCTATTGGTCTTCTTTGCTCATAAGGCATAATTTGGACGTGATGCATATTGAGAAGAACATATGCGAGAGCATATTAGGGACTTTGCTAGAAATTCAAGGGAAATGTAAGGACAACGAGAATTCATGCCTTGATATGGAACATCTTGGGATAAGGCACGATCAGCATCTTGTGATAGAAGATGACACGTACACCTTGCTAGAAGTGTTGTACTCTATAGACAAGGATGACAAAAGGATTTATGCCAATTTCTTCAAGGAGTGAAGATGCCTGATGGGTTATGTTCCAATTTGAAGAGATGTGTTGACGATAAAACATGTAAGGTGTCTGGACTCAAAACTCATGACTACCATATTATTCTTCAAAAACTTTTGCCCTTAGTAATTAGAAGAATTGTGCAGAAGATGTTGCCACGCCATTGATTGAGCTCAGTAGGTTCTTTAGTGCACTTTGTTCTAATGAGTTGGTGACAACAGATCTTGACAAACTAGCTAGTTCAATTAAAGAGACTATTTACTAGCTTGAGATGGTTTTCCCGCCAACATTTTTTGACATCATTATTCATTTGCCTGTCCATCTGGCTGAAGAGGCTAAACTAGGAGGGCCTGTTTGTTACAGATGGATGTATCCAGTATAGAGGTATCTACATACTGTTAAAGGATATGTCAGGAACAAGGCACAACTAGAAGGATCAATTGCCGAGGCATACATAGCTGAGGAGTGTCTTACATTTTGCTCTCGATTCCTCGACATTGACACCAAGCTGAATTGAGCAGATCGTCAAGAAAATACAATAGTCAATGAGCCTCCTTGTGGTCTAAGTATTTTTAGTGAAATTGATTAGAAGAGGAGAGGAAATAAGCTTAAGAATTTGGAGATAGTTGAACTTCAACAGATGAGGCACTACATAATTAATAATTGTGATGAAGCCAGGATGTGGGTAGAGGAAGTCACTAAAATGTACACAAAATTTATGCATTGTTTGCTTGTCTTTGTCGTGAAGTACTAATTTGCTGCAATCTGATGTAGGGAGCATAAGGCTCATCTCACAAGGGTTAGTTTAACTAACATTAAGAAAGGACACATGGAGCATTTTGTACGATGGTTTGAAATCGAGGTATGTAGTATTATTTAATTATTTTAATTGCACTTGTAGTTAGACCGGCGGCGTATTAATAATGAACCATAGATGTCTAACTTGGTTTTTAAATTGCAGATAGCAAAACTATATGAGAAAAGGGAAGCAAATAAACTGATGCATGCCCTTTCTCAGGGACCTGACCCTCGAGCTCGTGTGTTGAATAGAGTGCACATTAATAATTGGCTATTTCGGACATCTGCCACAGAGAAAAGCCTCGTGACACAAAATTCTGGTGTCGTTGTGAGGGGTGACAAAAGTTCAGGCAACATGACCTGCTATGGAGTCATTAGAAATATAATCTCACTTGAATTCCCACAACAAAAAGAAGTTATATTGTTTCAATGTGATTGGTATGATGTACCGGCTAACAATACCAGAAGAAGCAGAGGGTACACTAGGGATAAATTTGGTATTATCGACATTGCTACTTCCATGTTCCGATATTCAGATGAACCTTACATTCTTGCTTCAAAAACTAAACTGGTGTTTTATGTCCCTATCGTGGACAAGCCCGGATGCTCTACTGTTGTTTTGGTGAGACCAAGAAATTTGTTTTTCATGCAAGACACAGGAAATGACGCGGATGCACTTGATGTGGGAATCCAAGAAAGGATTGACTCAGTCCAAGGTCAGGAACTCTCAAACTGGTCAAGACCAGATAGGGCAGGCACAAGTGGTGTTGCCGACATTATTAATCAAGTGCGGAGAGAAGCAATTGCAGAACCTGATGATTACAATATTGGTGATGATTCTGACGATAATGACACCTACATTGTTGATGGGGTTATAGCACCAGTCATGGAGGAAAATATAGAAGATGATGATTTTTTGTATTCAGATGAAGCTTTGTATTCATTTATCGCACTTTATTGTATTTTCCGCCTAAACTGTTGCAAGAAGTATTCATTTTTTTGAACCTTATACAGTAGTTGTATCGAACATAAGCTCCTGATATGATTCTAAATATACATGTTTCGAACATAAGAAGACACATGAGCAATATCAGGAAGTAGTACTGAACATACGACCACTTAACATGAGGTAGTTAACATCAAGTTCACACACCAGCTTACTAGTACTTCAAAGGAAGTTCACACACCAACTTCCTACAAAATAACTACAAGTTCACACACGAGCTTGCTACAACTTCACAGCAAGGTCACCCACCAGGTTACTACTAATTAACTAACTTTCACCCTTAGCTTCCATTTCAGTTCCCAGACGTGGACTCTTTGTCAATTTCCTTCCAAACATCTGTACGCAGCTGATTCATCCTCGTGTCAACATAGTTCTTCAACTTGTAGATCAGTCCCTCCATGTAGTATTAGATATCACTTTGTGTGAGATCAATGTGGAGCTCAACAAGTTCAGATAAAGTTTGAGCTCCACCAGACCCGTAGGACGTAGTATCCTCATCACTTGAAGTTTCATACACAGTCTGTTAGCATTGGACACACAAAAATTAGTTACCAAGTGAAAAAATTGCATATATACTTGCTTTCTTGGTTGTGTTCTTGAAAGTAGGTGAAAAGCTAGACACAAGACGTTCGAGGAATTCACATCCACTCCGACAATATGATGACTACATCAAGATTCACTCTTTAGTGGTAGGTGCTAAATTTTGTTAGTGTCCCATCATCCACTATTGAGTGCACACCCTACACGAGTGATGTTAAACAAGGTATGTCAATGTGTCAATTAATGCTTTAAGACTAATGTTTCGTGGAGGTTTGTTTGTCCAAGCAATAGGTGTTGGAAGCAATCACGTTGCGAAAGAAGCACCCGTCACTTTGGCTAAAGCAAGAAGACACACCATTGCCATCATGCTACTCGCTGGTCCACTAATGGTGATGACTTAAAGCCAAATGAGACGCGATGTAATGCCCCGAAGACCACAAGATCAAGGTCGTCAACATCGGATCAATTCACAAGAAGTTTCTATTCCCATCAATTTCTGCACAACCTCAAGGGAGAACAACAGGATATCTTTGGATATTTATGAGCCCCATGAAGTTACGCTTCCAACGAATCAAGAATCAAGTCAATCGGAGGTTCCTACAAGCGAGTATGGCCGAATTGCCGAAGGTTGCACGTTCTGAAATTTTCTGGACAGCATGCAAGAGCGGAAACAAAACGGCCATAACTCCCTCATTTGGGCTCCGATTAAGATGAATGAGTACCCGTTGCAAAGGTAATTGTATAAAGTTTTTAATGGAACAATATTTTTGTATATGTTCTGTTATGTACACAGGGGAAAATCCACGAAAATTAGGCAGCAGCACACGATGAGAACAAGATAGTGGAGATGAGGACGACGACAACGAAAGGAAGCTTGGGCAACGCTTCCATTGGACCACACGAGATGAAATTCAGAAGTTTGGAATAAAACAAAGACCCCAAGAGCATTGGCAAAAAAATACACGAGTTGGCAACATGCGACGCTAGGAGATTTTAGAAGGAAATCACCATGGATTACACACAAATGATGGCATCCAATGGCGCGGATACTCTGGGCTCTCACATGAAGGATCATGGAGTTGCATGAAGATATTTGAGACATGTGTGAAGTCCCACAAATGAATAAGAAGAGTGATTCCACACAAGGAAACCTTGATGATGTGTGGCATGAACGAAGGAATTGCGAAAAGACGATACAAGCCACCGATCGTTGAAGATTGTTTGCTTTCAACTCCGAGAGACCACTCACGATGAAAAGCTCGAAGGCCAAGGTACAAATTAACCTCTCAAGACACTTTTGGAGCTAATAATATTCTTTTGATATATCTATGATTCATATCCAATAGTGAGGTTGATTCAATTCAATGCCTTGTTCTTATGATAATCATGATAGGCTAGAATTTCTTGAGAGTGATGAAGAGGCTTTGTTGTGCTCAAAATTTGTTACATGCCTAATGAACCTTTGCCTAATGAGATCTTAGTGATGAGCAAGAAAACTTATGCTATAATTAATCATAACTTACTTTGTCATAAATTGTGGTTATGGATGCGTTTGTTTGCAATATGATTTGTAAATCTTGGACTTGCTTTGTGCTCGGTCAAGCTAGTGACCTTAAAAGAGCAAATTGTGGGAGAAATCCCGAGTTTCACTAACCATGCAGGGCATTAAACATAAATTAAGAGGAGAGAATCATACCCAAAGGAATTGCAAACCTGTGCATCACCATCACCGAACCTCATAAACCGACATCACTGTTTTCATCAATATATATACCCATAACCTACCCTTAAACCTTGTTAGCTTGGTTGATTGATTCTTTTCGATGGGTGACTTCCTTGTTGACAATGCTTACTTTGTATGAAGTGTGAGATCAAGCTTTGTCCTTTCCTTATTATAGACCACATCGAAAGTGTTTTTCAAACCTTGCTAATGTTTGTCTGTGCTAACTTTCTGCATTTGTATTTTACATCCATCTCTTTGTCATCATCCACTTTATGTTAGCTTGGGATCTTTTTGTGAAACTTTATGATGAATGCTTTCATATCCATGTTAATACTTGTCGACATGCATTACTACTTTTTGCAATCTTGTGTAAACATGGTGTTTAGACATGATTGGAGACCACCATCATTCAGTCTTATATCCTGAGCTATCATGTTGCATTAGTTGGTTTATAAACTTAGCAATGTGTCATACATTTTTCTTGCACTATAAAGAATTATTGATCTTGGGATGAACATGGTGTTTTGACCTTGGTTAACAAATCTCTATGGGAATAGAAAGTTTGGCAACCACTTTGTAAACATGGATCTTAGAATTTGGTGTAAACATTGTTTTGTTTTTATACCATCCTCTCATTTGCATACATTGTACTCACGAATACCCATTAGGATTTTCGCTAGATTAACTATGCCACGAGTGAAGATCGTAGGGATGTCATGGTTTGTTGGCATAGGGTGAGTATTCCCGACCGTCCTCAGGGGTACTTTGTGCATTATAGTTATTTTGCAGGCATGGTGAATTACTCCCATTGAGTTCGTGATAAAAGCTGAAATCGAGATCATCAACACCTCCAAAATCCCGAAAGGAGCACTGCTGTTTTCATCAAGATTAAGCACATGTTCAGAGATGTACAAAGGGGAAAAATTGGATATTCAAGTGCTCTATTAAGTCTACTTTTCAATGCATCAAGAATCAACATTTTAGGAGACCTGTGCAAAAAATTACAACCAAATCTTTGGGCGTCACAAATTCTAAAATCAGCTTGGGACAGCTTGCACCAACAAAGTAAAAAGGGCGTAACTCTCTTGTTCGGAGTCCGATCGGGATGATTGACCACTCGTTGGAAAGATAATATCAAGAACTATGCAATGGAGATATTATTCAGTACAAACTCAGTTGTGGAAGTAGAAGAAAAACTCGTGGAAGATGAACCAGCAATAAAGGACAACATGGAAGGAGGAGAAGATGGGATGAGAAACATTTGGGATCAAGGCTCGTGGCAAAAGGGCGGAAATTGCAGGATGAACGAAGGCAACAATGTGATGATAATATCCTTGCATGATGGTAGGACTTTAAGAATTTTAAGATGGTTCATCATCTTCTGTGCCTATCACTACAAGGATTTTGGTCTAATGCAACACCGAGAAAGTGTTGCAATAGGCCCAAAAATGGTAGCAATAATACTTTTGCTACAATTATTTTTAGGTTAAATATCGTTGCACTTGTAAGTGTAGCAATATCATAATGCAACAGGTTACGTTTTAGTTGCGACACAGAACCCCCCTATTGCAACACTTTTGAAGTTTTTGCAATCACTTCTGGTGTAGTAATAGTCTTAATTGCAACGACCTAGGCATTGCTATTCACACCTATTGCGACATGCCGGTCGTGTAGAAACACATTGCAATCGCAATGCTCCGCAGGTGTTGCAATCGTGGTTATTGCAACACGAAGGACGCATTGCAATAGAGGTGCAATATTGCCACGCCACCAGAATAGTTGCAATTGGGGGATGACGTTATTGCAACAACTTTTTTGTTGGTTGCTACAGAGAGGTCGTTAATTGCAATGTATTTAAATGGTTTCTATAGATGGCATATGCTATTGCCACGATACTTAGGTTGGTTGCTACAGATAGGTCATCTTTTGCCACGGTGGTATCTAGTTGGTTGCTATAGTAGATTCATCAATTGCCACCATCAACGTTTTGTAGTTGCAAGAGATAGTTGTTTGTTGCAACCATTATGTACCCTATTTCCACGACGAATTGTGGTTGTTATATGTGCCATCATATATTGCAACACTAGATTAATATATGAATAATTAATGTTGCGACGCTTTGTTTGCTAGCTTTAATCAAAAATCAATAGACGGCATACAGATAATAAATAAAGCATCGACATCCATTAAATTGAAATCTAATTTGTTCATATAAAATATTTAAATGAACACACTGAGTGTGAAAGTAAATGGGAACAGACATAGATTGCTTAACACAAACTATTGTTTCAACTTATTCGAAATTCGAATGAAAAGACTAATGTGTATAGTAGATCAAAAGTTCCCTTGATTTTCTTTGGTTTTCGAAACCCCGTTCGCTCTTGTGTTGTGCAGGATCGGTTCCAAGTACAATCGACGCCGAGGACGGCTTTTCATCAAGAAGGGGAGAATGATGAGGACATGACACCCATGCATACGACCATGATTGGTGCATGGAATGGAGTAGAAGAAGTCCAACAAGGTTTTCCAAGTCAACAAGGAGGTCCAAGGTTGATCCGGTTCGAGTCCCCGAGGTGGAGGCCAAAAGCAATTCAAGTTCGAGTCCAATTCGGAGTCCAGGAGCAGTGCGCAATAAAACGGACGCCCAGGTCGCATACGGAGTCGGTTTTGGACGTTCTATATGTCGGTGCGGAATATGGTCCCGACACTAACCAGTAGATAGCGCCGAGGTCTATCCCTCAATGGTCGATGCTAAGTAACAAGTGACACAGAGGTTTTATCCTGGTTCCGGCCGAGGGGGCCGTACGTCCAGCAGGGGCGTGCTCGGGGCACTATATTACTTAGCACCGGGGGTGCTTGTAGTGGGGCAAGTACAAGCAAGGCGGGAGAGGAAGTGTAGCTTCCAAGTCCCTGGAGGAGTGGCTGAAGATATTGTGGGAGAATGAGAATGAGTACGTGGTGTGTGAAGTATTCTTGTGTCTCTGTTCGTCCATCTCCCCCTGCGCCTGGGGGTTCGCCCCCCTTTTATAGATCAAGGGGGCGGCGGGTTACATGCACGCCGCGCTACCTAGCTATGTGGAGAGGTGCGACGTGCTACGGTGTAGAGTGGGCGGCCGTCCGGCGATCCCCACCGCGATCCGGTCATCATGGCTCGACTTGTACCCGAACAAGGTGGCGGTTCGAGGGTAGGAGAGCAACGGATGGCGGTGATGTCCTCCGATAGGCTCGGGGGCGGTGCGACGCAAGCTTGTACGGAGTACGGGGGCGAGCGGGAACCCGGCATTCCTTCCCAACGCGCCTCACGGGGCGGAGTCGTTGCTACGGGGGTCCGGCGTGCGCCCGCACGCGCGGGTACGGCGGCCACGCCGTTACGGTGGCCGGGATGGCAATCCACCGGCCTAGCGCCTCCACCTAACCCCCGTAGGGTCACGGGAAAGTGAAATCGAGGGTGCGCCCGGCCCCCCTTCGAGGGTCGGGCGCGTTAGCCGTCTTTGCGGTAGGCGCGCGGTGTCACGGGGACCGACACCGGCCGTACCGCACGGTCCCTCCCCACGGTGGTGGGGATGGGCTCCTCCGGGGAGTTGGTGCGGCGGCACGGGGCGCGAGCCCCGGCGCATGATGTCGCCGCCCCATTGTGTCAGGGCGTTAAATGCCCGCGTACGGGGCCGGCGCACGCGTGAGGGGCACCCTCGAGCGTGGCGGACCCCGGCCGAGGGCGGGGCGTACCCCTCGAGCGAGGCGGAGCCCGCTCGAGGGAAGTGCGTACCCACGAGCGGGGCGGTGCCCGCCCGAAGGGGAGTGCGCCCCTCGAGCGGGGCGCGACTGTTCGAGGGGATCCTTCCGTGGTCCGCCTCGATGGGCCGTCGGAGTCCCCGTGGGCCGTGTCGCATGGTTAGGTGCTCGCATGGTTAGGCTTAACGTATTTGGGTTTCGTTGCGGGTTTTAAGTGAGGTTTTCCCCATTGTTTAAGGGGACCCCTAGGGCTGTCCCCGACGTAGCCCCCGAGCATCCGTGGGTTTGCCATTGAGGCTCCCGCGGATGCCGGAACCTGCGATAGGACGTTCTTCCCTCCTTGTTTGCGAACGATTTCCGTGGGGCCGCGTCGGCGGACCCGCGGGTCTAGCCCCGAAGCCTGCGGGGAGTGTGGGTTCTCCCGCGGGGGTTAACCGCGAGAATTTTGGTCGAGAGGCGTGGCACATATGCCAACCGGCATCGGCGGTATTTCGGCCCGGCTTCGGGGGTGCACGCACCGCCGGCATCGTCTCCGGTGGGTGCAATTTCAAGGAGGTGTAGCCGTGCGCCAAGCCCCCCGAGCCTTGGCCCGTTCGAGGCGATCGGGTAGAGCTTGGCGACTTGTTTTTTAACGCGCCCTCGCCGTCCCTCCGCGGGACGGAGGGTGAGGTTTCCGCAACCCCCATCGAGCGGGTCGCGGATTGCGGATTCCTTGTCGAGCGCTAGAGGGTGGTTCAAGTGGACGTCCATGCCCCGTTCGATAAGGGTAGGCCGCACGGTCGGAGACACGTCCATGGAAGCACTTGCGTGGGTTTGCTAGGTGGGGCTCGGTCCCGTTCGATAGGGACCGAGGGCGCGGAAGCTCTCCCTCGGTGGGATCCCCCCGGCTAGGCCGCCCTCGCCGGCTCTCGAACACGACAAGTGGGGCACCCCCGAGCCGACGGGCTCGAGGAACGGCTCAAATGCGCGTGCCCTCGTCGTCCCTAACTCGCGATCCGCGGCGCTGTTCGAACCCGTCGAGGGTCAGGCTTCGAACCTCTGATCAGTAGGGCCGTGCGGGGTGGTGCCTGGGCGGCCCCGTCTTTTCACGCTTGCGGCCATCGAGGGGTCTGGGCGAGCCAGCCCTCGAGGTGCTGGTTGGTAGCACAGCGTATGTGCCCTTCCTTGAAGAATCGATATTGTCTCGAGCCAAGGGCTCGCGCCGCTCGAGGGTTTTACGTGGCATGGGTACCCGTGGTGCCTGCTCTACATCGAGCAGGTCCCGGGCGACCTTCTCACGTCGGTGTCCCTTCGAGGGCTGACATCGTTTTGAGCCGAGGGCTCGCGCCGCTCGAGGGTCTTACGTGGCATGGGTACCCGCGGTGCCTGCTCTACATCGAGCAGGTCCCGGGCGACCTTCTCACGTCGGTGTCCCTTCGAGGGCTGACATCGTTTTGAGCCGAGGGCTCGCGCCGCTCGAGGGTCTTACGTGGCATGGGTACCCGCGGTGCCTGCTCTACATCGAGCAGGCTCCGAGCGACCTTCTCACGTCGATATCCCGTCGAGGGTTGTCTTCGCTTTGAGCCGAGGGCTTGCTCCGCTCGAGGGTCTTACGTGGCATGGGTACCCGCGGTGCCTGCTCTACATCGAGCAGGTCCCGGGCGACCTTCTCACGTCGATATCCCATCGAGGGTTGCCCTGGTCTTGAGCCAGGAGTTCGCCCCGCTCGAGGGTTCTCCTTGCTTGGCAAGGGACCCAGTTATTTTAAATGCCTTGCGATCGTGGCCGCGGTTTTGCAGCGCGGGCGCGCCTTTTTAGGCGCTGTGGCCGCGCGCGCGCGCGTAGTGGGCGGCATGGCAGGCGGATGTGACCGCTTCGCCTCGGTCGGCTGCGGGTCTTTGCCGTAATGATGGCCCGCACCGCAATGACGTGGCCGCTGCGGTCGTGGTGGGGCCCGCTCGTCGACGCGAAGAGAGATTCCCCTGCGGTTAATGCTAGCGGGGCGTACGCTCGGAGGGGCTCGCCCCGTCGGCTTATAAATCCGAGGGGTGGAACGGACGGCGGTTTTTTACCTTAATGCCTCACCATTTTCGGTCCCCGCCCCTTCGTCTTCACCTAGCTCTTGCCACCGCGCGGTGTCGCCATTAGAGCCTTTCTTCCGTTCCTCGTTCTCCGTCCTCGCATTCCTTCGTCCTTCCTCATGGCGCCGCCTCAGCTTCCCCTTAGGATCCTGGAGCCATATCTGGGAGAGGTCGATGGTGACGCGGCTGGCCCTTGGCGAGCTGGTCGCCGCCGGCCAGCTGGCGGCCAACGAAGACGGACGTCCGTCGGAGTGGATCGTGCCGCCGGCCGCGGACCGCGAGCCCAACCCGCCGGGAGGGCTACGTGGTGAGCTTCATCCGTTATCACGAGCGGGGCTTCACCGCGCCGGCGAGCACCTTCATGCGGGCGATGTGCCACCACTACGGAGTGGAGCCTGCACAACTTCGCCCCCAATGCGATCTCGCGGGCGGCCACATTCGTGGGCGTCCGCGAAGGGCACCGGGGGTCCCGGTCAAGTGGGAGCTGCGGGTACATCTTTTCCGCCCGGAGCTCATCACGCAGCCCACGACGGAGCCGAGGACCCGCCGCGCGATGCGCACTGGCGGGATGTCGCTTGCCTGCGGGGGCAATTCAAGGACGTCTACATCCCCTGCACCATGACGACGAACAACGCCGGCTAGGAGCGGGGATGGTTCTACTTGCATAACGCCGAGCCCGGCCTCCCCCCTACACCGGCCGGGTGTTCAAGGAGAGGCCCGACTCCACGGGGCTACGGGGGTGTCCACGGCCCGGCATCGGAGTCGGCGGGGAGTCGGTCTGGCCGCGGCGCGGCCGGCGGCGGCGCACGGGCCGAACGCGATGGGCGTCCTCGCCTTCCTCCATCACCGGCGGATCGTGCCCTTGATGGAGAGGCCGCTCCGCATCTTCGAGATGACAGAGGGCGGCCAACCCCGTCGACTCCGGCGAGGTCGCGGATGCTCCCGACGCCCCTCGAGCGGCCGTACGCGCTCACCGGGCGCGGAGCGCCGTCGACACCCGGGTGCCGCCGCCGCGGGTCGGACCCCGTGGGACCTCGAGATGCTCCCCACCGGCCCATTGGTGAGTGCGGTTCTTGATTTCGTTTTAGTACTTAGCGTTGCCTTTGCCTCCTGACGCGCTCTTGTTGCTTCCGTGTACAGCTGGTGACTTTCACCATCGCCAAGTCCGTTCCGCCCACCCCCGAGCTCCCCGCGCGCGTGGCCGGGCGGCGCGGCGGGAGCGGGGCGAGGAGCGGGCGGCGCGCAAGAGGGAGCACGCGAGGCGGCGTCAAGCGCGCCGCGACCGGCGGGCCGCGGAGTACCGGCGGCGCGAGGAGCCGGGGCTCTCCTCCCCGGGGACCGAGGGAGTTCTCGTCCTCGGAGGAGGACGAAGAGGAAGAGGCCGAGGGGGAGGGCCCCTCGGACGGGGTGGCGACTGCGCCTCCCTCGCCGGAACCGGCGCCGGCGGCGAGGGCGGCATCTCTGGGGGCGGGCGCAACGGCGCCCGCCGCCGGCCATCGACATCAAGGGCGGCGCGCGCGCGTGGAGGGCGCCGGCGCGCTTGTCGGGGGCGCGCACGGCGAGCGCGCCGGCGCGCGCATCGAGCGTGCTCGCGCGCGGGGGAAGCGCGCGTCCACGCGCGCGCGGCGACGTCGTCGGGGAGTGCGGCGGCGGGCACACCCGCACGCGGGGCGAGCGTACCCCGCGCGCGCGCGGCGGCGTCGTCGGGAGGGCGCGTCATCGGGCGCGACCGCGTGCGGGGCGGGGCGCGCCCGCGTGCGTGGCGGCGCCGTCGGGGAGACGCGGCGGCGGGGCGCGCCGGCCGCGCCGGCCTCATCCGCTGAGGCTTCGAGGAAGAGGAAACGGGCCTTTTCCTCTTCGAGGTAAGGAGCCTGTCTTTTTTCGTTTGGTTTGATTTGTCGATGATCGGGTGCCACGACCTTCGTCCGTGCTCGCGCGGTGGTGCCAACCGTGCCTCCTCTCGCACCTGCCAAGGTGCTGAGGACGGACGCGTCCATCCCCACCCGGCGGCGCTCGTCGAGGGCGCCGCGGGCGGGGACAAGCACGGCGGCGGCGGGCGAGAGCTCGCGGGGTGCGGCCGAGACCCCGAGGTCTCGGCCAACAGGTCCGCCCGCCGCGGCGTGGCCGTCGCGAAGGTGCGGGCGCCGCGGCGGCGGTGATGGAGGCGCGCCCGCGGGGGCTGTTGCTCGTGGAGGAGGCGGAGCGGGAGCAACCCGCGGCGCCCGTGGCTGCGCAGAGGCGCGGCCGGAGGTGGTGGCCATGGTGCTACGACGGGCGCCCGCGGCCACGGAGACGCGGGGTGGAGGTGCGGCGGAGGCGGCGCAAGCGGCTGCGCCCGCCGGCGATTTGCGGGGCGGAGGTGGTGGAAGTCTCGGACGACTCTCCGCCACCCGGGTGGAATCGGTGGGCCGCCGGCCCACGAACTCCCCCGAGCCCCGGGAGGGGGGGGCCCTCGTGAGGCGGCACGAGGGTCACCCGGTGGTGGGGGGGGGTCGAGGACACGGCGCCGAGGCCTCGTCCTCCCACGCCGGCCGCCCGCCCGGGTGGAGGGGGCCATCGATGATCCCCCGGCGTTTGCGACGCCCGGGGGGAGCGAGGAGCTGCGGGGCGAGCTCCGAGCCACCGGCGCTACGCTCAACCGCGCGCTGAACGAGGCGCTGCAGGTTCACGACGGCCCCGCGTGGCGCGTCTTTCAGGTATGGTGTCGTCGCTTGCCTTTCTCTTCTTCTCGTCTTTGTGTGCTGCTTTCGTGTCATAGTGCTTACGGATCTCGGTGTGTGGATGCCAGGAGCTCGAGCGCCGCGCCCATGACAAGTACGATGCGTTCGACCGGGTGAACGCCGAGGTCCGCCAGCTCCGGGAGCGGTGCAGCGCTTTCGACGCGCTTGCTGACGCCCTTGGGACGCCGGACAGTTGGCTGGCGTACCGGGCCTTGGCCTGGCCTGACGAGCTCCCCGAGAGCTCGAGGCAGGACTCGGCACGTCGCTCGAGCCTCGAGCGGGTCCGCGCGGCCCTCATCGATCGTGATGAGGCGCTGTGGAATGCGCGCTCGGACTTGGAGAAGACGCGGACGGCGGCCGCCAAGCCGGGAGGCGGAGGTGGCCACCGCTCGCGCCGAAACCCGGGAGCTCCGCGCGTCGCTTGAGGGGGCGCGGGCGCAACGGCGCCGGGGGCGAGGGAGCGGGCGCGCGGGGCCGGGAGCGGCGGGCCAAGGAGGCCGACGACCCGAAGGCCGCCCTCGACGCTAAGGCCGCGGCCCTCGTCGTCGGCCGAGGAGCGGCTCCCGCAAGAGAGCACCGCTCGCCAAGGGGCGAGGAGCGGCTTCAGCAGGGGCAGGCCGCCCTCGTCGATGCCCGTGCAGCGCTGGAGCAGGAGCGCGCCGCCCACGAGGTGACGCAGAAGTCGCTGGAGGAGCGGAACGCCGCGTTCTCCAAGGTCGAGGACGAGGCGCTCATGCTCAGCATCAGCAACGCCAACCAGGAGCTGGCCCTCCGCGAGCAAGGCGAAACCGTCCGGCGCCTCGAGCTGTCGGTCGAGGCCGTGCGCCGGGACTTCGAGATGGAGAGGAAGCAAGTCGAAGGTGAGCCACTGTTTGACTCTTGCTCGTTGGTCTTTCGTTTGGGAACTCGCATTCCCTTTTTCTGATTTCTTTCTTGCCTTGGCGTTTCCGAGCTTGCGCACCGCTGCGGGGCATGCGGGCCGAGCGGGCCGAGGCGGCGGAGCTTCCTACAATTCCTCCGAACGGGGGAGTTGCGGGGAGCCGCGCGACGCGGCCCTCGAGACCCGCCGCTCCGTCGAGGAGGGCGAGGCCCGGGCCGGCGGCTCCGGCCGGCCGTCCGCGTGCTCTTGGTGGCCATGTCACCGGGCGGATGCGCCGGGGCGCCGGCAGGCCGGGCGTCCGAGAAGGCCCTCGGAGTGGTGCGATCCCACTACGAGGTTAACTTCGAGGCGCCGCGGAGGGGTACATCGTTCCCGAGGGCGTCGAGGACGAGGTGGCCATGGAGCGTGTGGATGCGCTCGCTGCCGACGCCGCCGGGTTGCTCGCCGAGGCCTTCGAGGAGTTCCTCTTCCCGGACGCCGCTGATGCTGCTGCTCCTCCCGCCTGAAAGCAGTTGGGCGCTAGGCCCGTTTTTTGATGTGTATCAGTATCCTGGCCTCGTGGCCTTTGTAAATAAACAAGCTGTTTCATGAACATAAACATTTGCTGTAAATGAAGTTCTTTGTTTATCACGCTTTTTGTTTCTCCTTCTTCCTGAGTAGATTCTAGTTAGGGGAGTTCGATTTTCGCAGGGGGCCTGCTGGGTTGGAGGCGAGAGAGAAGGGCCATGTCCACGCGGCGTAGGCTATCTCTGGCTCGCGCGCTCCTTCGGCCCGTGCCGCCCGCGCCTGTTCGAATCGTGGCTCGAGGTTGAAGTAGGAAACAAACTAAGCGCGTGTTGTTTTGCTTTTTGCGCGAAAAAATGGGACCATTTTGGGGGGGGGGGGATGCCCCCCGCGGTAGCCCCCGAGGGTAACTTGGGTTTCGGGGGGAAAGCCGAGTTATCCTTTTCATTAGACTTGAAGTATTTACATAGTCGTTGCCAACTGGGGCGTTGGCGATGTGAATTTTACAACAAAGATATTTGGAAAATCCTAGCTAAGGGTAGAAGCGACGTAGGCGTTGGATGTTCCAAGCATTGGTGAGCTCTTCACCGTCCTCGTTGGCCGGCCTTGTATGTGCCCGGTTTGAGTACTTTCACCACGACGTAGGGTCCTTCCCATGGGGGCGATAGCTTGTGGCGCCCTCGGTTATCTTGGCGCAGCCTTAGGACCAGATCCCCCTCGCTGAAATCCCGTCGACGTATTTTGCGTGCTTGGTAGCGTCTTAGGGACTGTTGATACCTCGCGGAGTGCATTAAGGCTACGAGGCGTGCCTCGTCCAGCTGGTCCAGCGAGTCCTCGCGGGCTCGCTGGTTAGCACCCTCGTCGTAGCCTCGAACCTTGGGCGACCCGTATTCTAAATCCGTGGGGAGGACAGCCTCCGCGCCGTGGACTAGAAAAAATGGGGTGAACCCGGTGGCTCTGCTTGGGGTGGTCCTTAGGCTCCACACCACCGCTGGTAGTTCTTGGAGCCATTTTCGCCCAGATTTGTTGAGCTGGTCGAAAATTCTGGGTTTTAGGCCTTGTAGGATCATGCCGTTGGCACGTTCCACTTGGCCGTTGGTCTGTGGGTGCGCCACAGCTGCCCAATCCACACGGATGTGGAACTTGTCACAGAACTCCAAGAACTTCCGGCCCGTGAACTGGGACCCGTTGTCTGTGATGATGGAGTTTGGCACTCCAAAGCGGTAGACGATATCGGTGAAGAATGTCACCGCCTGCTCAGCCCTTAGGTTCGTGATGGGGCGCACCTCCACCCACTTGGAGAACTTGTCGATCGCGACTAGCAAGTGGGTGAAGCCCCTGGCGCCTTCCGTAGGGGCCCGACGATGTCCAGCCCCCACACGGCGAACGGCCATGTAACGGGGATGGTCTGTAGGGCGTGGGCGGGCAAGTTGGACTTGCGGGCGTAGAAGTGGCACCCTTCGCGGTGCGTACGATTTCGCTGGCGTTCGCGACCGCGGTAGGCCAGTAAAAGCCCTGGCGGAACGCGTTGCCGACGAGGGTGCGGGGTGCGGCGTGGTGGCCACAGATCCCTGCATGGATGTCCCGTAGGAGCTCGCGCCCCTCGGGAATGGGTACGCACCGCTGTAGGATGCCGGAGGCGGCGCGCTTGTACAGCTCGCCGTCGACGAGGGAAAAAGATTTAGCCATCCTGGCGATGCGCCTAGCCGCGGCCCGGTCGCGGGGAGCTCCCCTCGAGCGATCCAAGCGATGTATTTTTCCCGCCAATCCGCTTGGACAGAACCGGCTCGATGTCCATCGCATCGGCTTCGTGAGAGCCGTACCCCTCGAGAAGGGAGAGCACGTACGCCTCGTTCGAGGGGTCCTCGTCCATGGGCTCCGCACCCGCTGGGTTCGAGGGAGCCCCCGAGGGTTCGTTGTGGTTCGAGGGGTAGGGCTCGAAGATGACCGAGGGTTGAGCGATGTCGCACGCGAAAACGTTCGGGGGAACGGTGATCCGCCCGGACGCGATCTTGGCGAGCTCGTCCGCCTCTTCGTTGTACCTTCGGGGCACATGGTTGAGCTCGATGCCGTAGAACTTGTCCTCGAGGGCCCGCACGGCCTTGCAGTAGGCCTCCATATTGTCATCATGGCAGCTTGCGTTCTTCATGACTTGATCGATCACGAGCTGCGAGTCCCCCCGTACGTCGAGGCGCTTGACGCCCAACTCAATGGCGATTTTGAGGCCGCAGAGGAGGGCCTCGTACTCAGCCATATTGTTGGACGCGGGGAAGTGGAGGCGTCTCGCGTAGTGCATGTGCTCCCCGAGGGGTGACACGAAGAGCAGGCCCGCGCCCGCTCCCGTTTTCATCACTGAGCCGTCGAAGAACAGAGTCCAGCACTCTGCCTGGATTTGTGGGGGTGGCAGCTGCGTGTCTGTCCACTCAGCGACGAAATCCGCCAGAATTTGCGACTTGATAGCCTTGCGTGGGGCGTAGGCGAGCGTTTCGCCCATCAGCTCCACGGACCACTTGGCGATCCTTCCCACGGCGTCGGGGTTGCGGATGATTTCTCCTAGCGGAAAGGAAGAAACCACCGTGACGGGGTGGGCCTCGAAGTAGTGGCGGAGCTTGCGCCGCGCAAGGACTACCGCGTATAGCAACTTCTGGACCTGTGGGTAGCGCGTCTTCGTGTCCGAGAGGACCTCGCTGATGTAGTAGACTGGCCGCTGCACAGGCAAGGCATGCCCCTCCTCCGTGCGCTCCACAACGATCACGGCGCTTACCACCTGGGTGGTCGCGGCCACGTAGAGCTGCAGGGGCTCGCCGTCCTGGGGCGGCGTGAGGATCGGGGCGTGTGTCAGAGATGCCTTTAGCTTGTCGAGCGCATCCACGGGCCTCGGTGGTCCGGGAGAAGCGCTCGTGCTTCTTGAGTAGGCGGTAGAGGGGCGGAGCCCTTCTCACCGAGCCGCGAAATGAAGCGGCTCAAGGCGGCAAGGCACCCCAACACCTTCGCACCCCTTTAAGGTCCCGGATCGGACCCATTCGTTCGAGGGCCGCGACCTTTTCGGGGTTGGCCTCGATTCCCCGCCGGGAGACAATGTACCCCAGGAGCATGCCTCGCGGCACTCCAAAGACACATTTTTCGGGGTTTAACTTGACCCCATTGGCCCGTAGGCGGACCGAACTCGACGCCAAGGTCGCCAACCGGGTCGTCCGCCTTCTTGGTCTTCACGACGATGTCGTCCACGTATGCTTCGACCGTCCGTCCGATGTGATCCCCAAAAACGTGCTGCATGCAGCGCTGGTATGTTGCACCCGCGTTTCTGAGGCCAAACGGCATCGTGACGTAGCAGAACGTCCCGAACGGTGTGATGAATGAAGTCGCGAGCTGGTCGGACTCCTTCATTTTTATTTGGTGGTACCCGGAATAGGCATCAAGGAAACAGAGCAATTCGCACCCAGCCGTTGAGTCAACGATTTGATCTATGCGTGGCAGAGGAAAGGGGACTTTGGGACATGCTTTATTAAAACTAGTGTAGTCTACACACATTTGCCACTTCACATTTTTCTTCTTTACAAGCACGGGATTAGCTAGCCACGTAGGGTGGAATACTTCCTTGATGAATCCGGCCTCGAGGAGCTTCCGCAGCTCCGCTCCGATCGCCCGTCGCCGCTCCTCGTCGAAGCGGCGCGGCCGCTCGCACGGCGCGGGCGTTTGGCGAGATGTCAAGGGAGTGCTCGGCGACTTCCCTCGGGATGCCACGGCATGTCCGAGGGGCTCCACGCGAAGATGTCGGCGTTGGCGCGGAAGAAGTCGACGAGCACCGCTTCCTATTTGGGGTCGAGGGTGGAGCCGACCCTCAACGCCTTGCCCTCGGGGGCGAAGGGTCGAGGGGGACCCCTTTGGTCCGCTCCCTTGCCTCGAAGGCGCCGACGTGCTTGGCGGCGGAGTTGAGGTCCTCGTTGACCATCTTCTCCAGCGTGTTTACTAGCGCTTCATCCAGCGCCAGTGCCTCTGCATGTTCCACGCACTCGACGTCGCAGTTGAATGCGTGCTCGATGGACGACCCGACGGTGATGATGCCGTTTGGGCCGGGCATCTTCATCTTCAGGTAGGTGTAGTTGGGGACCACCATGAATTTGGCATAACAAGGTCGCCCAAGGATGGCATGGTAGGGCCCTTTGAACCCCACCACCTCGAAGGTGAGGGTCTCCATGCGGAAGTTCTTAGGGGTACCAAACCAGACCGGCAGGTCGATCTGCCCGAGGGGCTGAACCTGCTTGCCGGGCGCGATGCCGTGGAACGGCTTCGTGCTGGGCCGCAGCTGGTCCAACCCGATCCCCATCAGGCGCAATGTATGCGCGAAGAGGATGTTGAGGCTACTGCCTCCGTCCATAAGGACTTTTGAGAACCGGGCGTTCCCAATGATGGGATCGACCACCAGTGGGTACTGGCCCGGGTTGGGGATGCGATTCGGGTGGTCTTCCCGGCTAAAGGTGATGACGTCCTCCGACCAATTGAGAAAGGCCGGAGGCGCCCTCTCCGCGGCGAGGACTTCGTGTCGCTCCTTCTTGCGCTGCCGGGTCGACATGTCGACGGTAGGTCCCCCAAAGATGAGGAACACATTTTCGACGGCGGGGAAGCCGCCGGCGTCGCCATCGCCTCCGTCTTTCTTGGCCTCTGCCTCCTTCGCGGCGGCGCGGCCATAGAACTTCTTGAGCATATCGCACTGCTCAAGAGTGTGGTTCACGGGAGTCTTGTGGTAGGGACATGGCTTCTTCAGCATGTCGTCGAATACCCCCGGGCCTCGAGGGGCCGGTCGAGGGCCCCGTCGAGCCGGGTCGACGCCGAGGGCTTCGGCGTTGCCGCCGTCGCGCCCGCTCGCGCGCCTCGCGGCGCGGCTTCTTCCCCCTTGTTGCCCCGCTTGTCGTTGCGGCGCGGCTCCTTGGACTTGCTGCCCTCCGCGGGCGCGTCCTCAGAGCGCTTGCCCTTTTTGCCGTCGAAGATCGCCCCCACGGCCTCCTCCCCGGAGGCGAAGCCGGTGGCGATGTCGAACGGCTCGTTGGAGTCCGCGCAGGGGGGGCTGCGTCCCGGCTCCCGCACGAGGTCCCGCACGTGGTGCCCTCGAGGAAGGCGTGCACGATCTCGGGACCGTGCCACGCCGGGGAGCTCCGTGCGGCGCTTGGAGAAGCGTCGTATGAAGTCCGGCGGCGACTCGCGGGGCTTCACGCGTGCGGAGCGCGAGTCCCATGAGTTTCGGGGCGCACGTATGTGCCCCGGAAGTTGCCCACGAACGTGTGGACTAGGTCGTCCGAGTTATGGATGCGGGCCGGCGGGCGGGTGCTCGAGCCATGTCCGGGCCGCATCGCCAAGGTGCGGGGGCAAGTTGCGGATGATGACCTCGTCGCTAGTGGCCCCGCCCACCGGCAAGCCGTAACACCCAAAATTCCATCACTTAAAAAAAATGCTAGCAACAATTAGAATTTTATTTTCTAAGGATTAATGAATTTGAATAATTAAACTTGCTTTTAAATATATGCAATAATAATTAATTAATCTAGAATTTACCAAGTGATTGTGCATCATGTTGAATGCATGGGCTTTTGATTGATTGTGTGGTTTAAAAGTTGGTTTAAAATTTTGAAAAGATTTTGAGTAAAAGTTTGAAAAAGAAATAAGAGAAAGGAATTAAGAAAAAAAAAAGAGAAAAGAAAAAAAAACCAAACAAACAAGTCGGCCCACCTCCCCAACCCACCTACCTTTTAACCGCGCGGCCCAGCAACCGGCCCACCTTACCCCTCCGGCCCGCTCTCCTCCCACGCGCCCCCGACGGGTGGGGCCCCCGTCGGGGGCCACCTTCTACCTCCCGCCGGCCGCCTCATCCCCCGCCCCGCCGGCCGCCGCCGCTGCCCCGGCGCCCCCTCGCCTCCCCGCGCCGGTTCCCCTCCCTCCTAGTACGCGAGCACCCAACCGACGCCGCTCAAGCCGCCCGCACCCCTTTCTCTCCCCGGAAACGGCCGCCCACCGAGCCGCTCGCCATTAATGGCGGCCGCCGCCATGCCCGCCGTCCACCGCCTCACCCGCGACTCCTCCGCTTCCCCCACCACCTATAAAATGCCGTCCCCGAGCTCCTCTCCACCTCGCCCCGCTCAATCGAGCTCATCTCCCCCCTCTACACCGCCGCCCCCAGGGAACCGAACCGGAGCTCCGCACCTCGCCGCCGATCCGCTCCGCCGCCGCCTCTTCTTCCCCTACAAGCGGCTTGGTGAATTCCCCTCTTCCTCCTCTTCGTTTTGGTGCATTTCCCTTGCTGTTTAGTGCACCGTAGCAGTTTTTTGGCCGCCGCCGGCGAGCCGGCCGGCGCAGCGCCGCCGCCGCCATCGCGCGCGCGCCGCCACCCGGTGACCAAGCGCCGCCGCCCTTAGTCCTTAGCCAGCCGCAGCCTTAGATTTCCAATCCAACGGCTCAGATTCATTTTAGCCACCAGTCAACCAAAGTCATACCGGTCAAACCTAGGGTGCGCCGGCCATTTTTTCAAAAAGCCCCTGTCTTTTATATGTTTTACAACCCGGTCCTTCCACTATATAGAATCCTTACAGTTTAGCCCTGGTTTTTATAGAAAAGCCCCTAGCCCTTTCAAAATTATTGAACCACAGTCCAAAAAGCCCTTTTTGCACCTAGGACCTCTAGATTATATTTATAATTATGTTTTAGCCCCTGAATTTTTATAGAAAACCCCCTAAGGATCTTTTACTTTTACAAAATAGTCACTAGAATTTGTTTTAATCGTAACTTTTCCGTCTTAGCTCCGATTTAGGTGTTTTTGGTGTCCACGCGATCGTCTCAACAAGCACATTAGTTTTAGAAGCTTGTATTAGACTTTTAGCAATGTTTGATGTACTGTTTTATTTATTGTTTGTTTTTCTTGTGTGATCGTAGAGGACGTGCCGTTCGAGTTTGAGCGGGGAGCAATCTTTTGAAGAAATTGAGCCCCGAGTTTTTAGGAGAAGAAGGCAAGTGGATTCCCCCCCCCCCTCGCATACTCTTTTTGGTCCTAATAACTTGCATGTTATCACACTTTAAATTTTAATTGTTATGCATAAATTTTGATGGGAAATGCCTATTAAGGAAATGACTAGATTTTAATCCTTATACCTTGCCTACCTTGTTTTAAATAAATGTTTGGGTAGTTAAATGCTTAGATGCTATACTTTGGGAATGGAAGTTATCTTTTAAAATGTTGAATTTAAATGGAATTTGTGTTTATGGAGTTTCAAGAACATATAACTTAAAACATGGAGAACCACCCAGGAAAACAGTGCAACCACAGTCCACATGGCTCTGGCTTAGCCAAATAATTAGGAGTGTAAAATATCTAATAGCCCTTGTCGGAAGGAACACGGGGGGCTCGGGTTGCGGGGGTATAGCCCGGTCCTTTTGGGGTAGTAGCCTTTGCTAAGGTGCGACCACTAGGGAGGGTTATGGTCCGCCCGAGTCAGACTCGTAGTGGGATATTGGTGTTTTGCACGCCTTTGTAAAGGCTTCGTAGTGGACCCCTTGCCACTCACCTCGGAAGTGTTTAAGGGCTTTGCAAACCGGGCAAGATGGGGAACACGACCGTGGGTAAAGTGTACAACCTCGCGAGTGAAAACTGATCGATCAGCCGTGCTCACGGTCAAGAGCGGCTTGGACCCTCACATGATAGTTTACTAGAAATGGATTTCCAAATTGTGGTTTACTTATGATTTGGAGGAATAGTCTTGAAAAGCTAAGTTTTGGGGTGGTATATACTTACACTTAGTAAATAAGTGCTCGCTAATAAAATTTGACCAACTTAAAATGCTTACCGCTGAAACCCTAGCCTACCCTTGATAGCTTTTGCATTTTCCCCCACGGGCTGAGTACCAACCATAAGTGTACTCACCCTTGCCATATGTGTTCAGAGGAGGATGCCGGAGCAGAGTTCTTCGACGAGTTCGATGGATTACGAGGCTCACGTTGCCCCGGTCGGGGAGCTTGTGAAGTTGGAGACGGTGTTCCATCGTCTAGCTATCGATGTTCGTGTTTAGACCTTCGTGTCTATCGATGAGTGTAATAAATTTAATAAACCTCTCTATGTACGTTTTGAGCATTGTACTATGATATTACACTCATTTGTCTATCATATGTGTGAAATTGTGGTTATGGCACACGTATGAGATGCATTCGGTTTTCTTCGGAAAACGGGTGTGACAGAGTGGTATCGAGCAATGCGATTGTAGGACGCGAGCCTTAGATAGAAATGGTCGAAATAAGGACATTATCTAGAAAGACATTTCAGCTCTCTCATTCAAAAAAAAAAAATCCCCTAAATACACCTAAAAATCTATCTTATTTGCTTTTGTTAAAACCTTGTCCCCTTTATTGTCTTATTCTGCTCTGATTTCAGTTTTCTTTCATAGATGGCCAGGACTCAGCCATTCGGAGCACAGCTGCCCCCTCCTGTCCAGCCTCAGGAGGAACCGGAGGACCCCTACTTCTTCGTAGAAGCTGAGGATGGAGCCATACTAGAGGTGTACTCTGATGGAGAGCTAGGATCTCCGCGACCTCTGCCTTCCCCGCCACCAGCTGCCCCTGCCTCACCAGCAGCTCCTGTCGCCCCTGAAGATCCTGCACCAGTTGCTGCGGAAGGAGATCCACACGACTCTGGTGATGACACCGAGGACAGTGAGGCTACGGAGGACGACAACGAGGAGAGGGACGATGCTTACTACGAGGGACCTCGTGAGGGGGACCCGTACTGCATCATGCACTCGTCGGAGGTGGCACTTGGCTACTTCCCTTGGCTGGCCGAGGAACACTTTCTGGGCCGGGGAACACCGTGTACCCCATGTACGTCACTCACGGCTGGAACGAACCTCCACTCGGGCACCTACTACCCGACCGAGTCCACATCGGGGGTGCGCAACCATGCGCGCAGAGGGTATATCTCGCGCACAACTCATGATTCTACTACACCTCACTCTACCTACCAGGCATCGGTCAGCAACGCCGCCAGGAGGGCCTTGTTCTCTCTTCGTTTCAGGCATGACCAGGAGTTGAGCCTCAGCGACTACCGCCACATCCCTCGTCGTACCAGTGGCACTGAGCAGACGGTGGTACCGCTGACCGGCTCCGAGGACCCACGCCTCCACACTCTTTCCCGAGTCACGGCGGCACTCAACACCGACACGGGAGGGTACTACGGCCGAGCTGGAGCAGACCCACGGTGAGCTGAAGGACGCCTACGCCAGGATTGCACAGCTGGAGGCCGAGCGTGACGGTAGGGAGCCACCCGTCCAGCCTGACGAGACCCCTTTCCCTGCGGAGTCACCACCCCGCAAGAGGCTTCGTTACGGCTCTTCGTCTGCCACCACAGGTCTTCTGGGATAGGATGCCCCGTGAGATGAGATCGTTAGACCCGTCCCTGCGAGGACGTAATCGATGTAATAATGATTGTTGGTTGAAAACATGTTTGAGTTGGGTTTTTGATTGACTGAAATGCCTTGTGGTGTGATGGCCGCATGAGCATTAATAAAATAATTAAGTTTAAATTTAATCTTAGCCCCCTTTCTCTCTTACTCATGTTTATCGATCTTGCTCTTATCCGAAATGACTTTCTCTAACAATCGAGATGGTAAACACCGAGTCCGGAGGTGGACGGGGACATACCGCCGGTGATACGTGCTCACATCGCCAATCGGCGAGAATCCCGCCCCACCTCCACCTCGGGGATTAGCAATGGATCCAACTATGCGACGGTTCTTCACGGCTCAAATGCGGTTGATTCGGAATCTTACCGCAACGGTCCGAACTTGCGGGCACGGCAGAACAACCCACCACCACAAGGACCTCCACCACCTCCACCGGTCAACGGACACGAGAGAGTTTATGAGCCACCATCCACCCACCTACTCCCACTCGGTGGATCCTCTTGATGCGGATGATTGGCTCAAGACTATCAATAAGAAACTAAACATCACTCGGTGCAATGACGAGAGAGAAAGTCCGTATGCCTCGGGACGCTTAGAGGGTCTTGCTGCCGATTGGTGGGATGCCTACACTTGTAGCACATGCCGCCGCGACACTATCACACTGGCGGGAGTTCCGGGATGCTTTTCGTACTCACCACATTCCGTCTGGAATAATAAAGCTGAAGCGAAGGAGTTTCTCGCTGCGAAGCAAGGCGGCATGTCCGTCGGCGAGTATCGGGACAAGTTCACCCAAGCTGTCTCGGTATGCTCCGGATGAAGTGGATACCGACCCGAAGAGGCGAGGAACGATTCCTTGATGGTCTCATAGGGCCACCGAACTATCGGCTCCGAGCCACACTTTCCCCAACTTCCGGACCCTATTAGACAAAGCTATCGGTCTTGAAAGCAAGCGCGAGAGAACTTGGAGACCGAAACGCAAGTTCCGGAACCAAGGGCAATCTAGCGTCAACACACGTCCCCGCTATAGTGCACCACGGAATCCTCGGTTCCGCTCGGGGGAGGATATAGTGGGAATTTTCGGCGAGAACCCGACCATTCCCGGCGTTCGGCTCGGCGGCCCGGCGCTTCCATCGGCGGACTCCACGTACCCCAATTCGGCGGCGAGTCGCCCAAACAATACCCCGGGTGCTCCGGTGAGAAACACCGCACCGGTTCGGCCTAATGGATGCTTCAAGTGCGGAGAGATAGGGCATTATGCCAATAATCGTCCCAAGCGTGGAATGCAAACTCCACGGAAGGGCAATGGTCGAAGCACGGGCGGCCATCCTCTCGGATTCGCCTTCGGGAATTCTACTCCTCGGGGCAACGGGGCTCAACAAAACTTTGTGCGTGGGAAAGTAAACCACGTGACGGTTGAGCGAGCTCGGGGAAGCTCCCGAAGTCGTGCTTGGTACGTTCCTTGTCAATTCCGAACCCGCATCCGTTTTATTCGATTCCGGAGCATCACATTCATTAGTTACCCATCAATTTGTGGAAAAATATAGCTTGCCCATGAGTCTTATGAAGACACCATTACTAGTTAGCTCCCCGGGCGGAGAAATGAAAGCCAGACACATATGTCCACGGGTGAACCTTAAACTTAATGAGATAGAATTTCTAGCCGACCTAGTAGTTTTAAAATCTTGGGGAATAGATGTCATACTTGGAATGGATTGGTTGCGCAAGCATGATGGGGTGATTCAGTGTCGCAAGAGATCAGTGGTTTTGACTAGCCCACAAGGAGACGAAATTGAGTTCGAGTGGATAGCTCATCCGAAGAACAAGGAACGGTGAATTCAAGCAAAGGGCAAATCCTTAGAGGAGATCAAAGTTGTGAACGAGTATCCCGATGTATTTCCGGATGAGTTACCGGGTATGCCGCCGACCGCGACATTGAATTCAGCATTGAACTTTTTTACAATCTTGCTCCTATTTATAAAAGACCATATGGAATGAATGTTAAGGATTTGGTGAATTAAAGAAACAAATAGATGAGTTGCTTAGTAAAGGTTACATCCGACCTAGTTCGTCACCTTGGGGGTCTCCCATTCTCTTTGTTGATAAGAAAGATGGAACTAGAAGAATGTGCATAGATTATCGTCCCCTTAATGATGTTACCATCAAGAATAAGTACCCTTTACCCGGGATTGGAGATTTGTTCGATCGGATGAAAGGTGCTAAAATATTCTCCAAGATCGATCTACGATCCGGGTACCATCAAGCGAAAATCCGACTAGAGGACATTCCCAAAAGCTGCTTTCACATCTAGATATGGCTTATACGAGTTCACGGTTATGCCCTTTGGATTGACAAATGCACCAAGATACTTCATGTATCCGATGAATAAAGTATTCATGGAGTACCTTGACGGGTTTGTGGTAGTTTTCATCGATGACATTACGGTGTTCTCCCCAAATGAAGAAGAGCATGAAGAACACACGAGACTCGTCTTTGCGAAACTACGAGAACATCGGTTATATGCCAAATTTAGCAAATGTGATTTTTGGCTAAAGGAAGTTTCCTTCCTTGGGCATATTATCACGAGAGGGTGGAATAGCGATGAGACCCGAGTAAGGTGAAGGCTGTATTGGATTTCGGAATCCGCCTAAGAATGTGGCTGAGATCAGAAGCTTCCTTGGATTGGCAGGTTATTACCGTCGATTCATCGAAGGATTCTCGAAGATTGTAAAACCTCTCACCTCATTGTTAGAGAAGGGAAAGGAATTTAAGTGGGATGCCAAGTGCGAGGATAGTTTTGAGGAACTAAAGAAGAGATTAACCACGGCTCCGTGTTAATAATGCCAGGATATTCACAAGAGCTTTGATGTGTATTGTGACGCTTCACTTCGGGGACTTGGGCGTGTACTGATGCAAGAGGGAAAAGTGATTGCTTATGCTTCTAGGCAATTGAGAAAACATGAGCAAAATTACCCCACTCATGATTTGGAGTTGGCTGCCATTGTGCACGCTCTAAAAATTTGGAGGCAATATATGATCGGAAATAGGTGTCGCATCTTCACTGACCATAAGAGCTTGAAGTACATCTTCACCCAGAAGGATCTAAATCTTAGACAGCGTAGATGGTTGGAATTAATCAAAGACTATGACCTGGACATTCAGTATCATCCCGGCAAGGCAAATGTAGTAGCGGATGCCTTGAGTCGGAAAAGTCAAGCAAACGCAGCGATAGCTCATGTGATGCCTCAAGAGTTGTGTTGGGAGATGGCACGTCTCAATGCGGGAATTGTCACCCAGAGTGAAGCTATGACGTTGGAAGTAGAATCTACACTTGAACAAGAAATCGGGAAGGGTCAAATGACGGATGAGAAGATTAAGGAGTATGGACGATTGATTGATGCGGCAAGGTTCCGATTTCAAGAGAGATGACCAAGGAACTATTTGGTTCGGGAATAGAATCTGTGTGCCCGAAATTGATCATCTCCGAGAGACTATACTTAAGGAGGCACATGACTCGCCTATTCGATCCATCCGGAAGCACCAAGATGTACCAAGATTTGAAGCGAAATACTTGGTGGTATGGAATGAAAAAGGATGTTCTTCGCTTATGTAGCTCTATGTGACATATGCCGAAGGTAAAAGCGAGAATATCGAGAGGCCGGCGAGGTTTGCTTCAACCACCGAAAGTACCCGAGTGGAAATGGGAGGAAATAGGCATGGATTTTATTGTGGGATTGCCACGTACCGTGATGGATATGACTCCATATGGGTCATTGTGGATAGGTTAACCAAGGTTGCTCACTTTATACTGTCAAAACTACTTACACCGGAGCCAAACTAGCGAGAACTATATATGTCCCGAATTGTATGCTTACATGGAGTTCCAAAGAGGATAGTATCGACCGTGGGACACGGTTACATCACGTTTCGGGGAAAGCTACATGAATCAATGGATACAAAGCTTAACTTCGATTCTGCGTATCATCCACAAACAGAGATGGTCAAACCGAAAGGACAAATCAAATCCTAGAGGATATGCTTAGGGCATGTGCCTTAAAGCATGGAGGTAGCTGGGATAAAAGTTTGCCATATGCGAGTTTGCCTACAATAACGGCTACCAAACCGGCCTTAAGATGGCCCCTTTTGAAGCCTTATACGGGAGAAAGTGCGGAACACCATTGTGCGGGATCAAACGGGGGGAGAGTCAACTTTTTGGACCGGACATTATAAAAGAAGCTGAAAGACAAGTTGAGATAATTAGGGAAAATCTCAAGGCTGCTCGGTCACGACAAAAGAGTTACGGCGATCCCAAAAGGAGAGAAGTTGTGTTTGAAGTAGGAGATTATGTGTATCTCAGAGTATCACCCATTAGAGGTCTACGAAGATTCAAGATTAGAGGGAAGTTGTCACCATGATTCATTGGACCTTTCAAGATCTTAGAAAGAAAGGGAGAAGTTGCCTATCAATTAGAACTCCCAGCTCGATTGTCAGATGTACATGATGTGTTTCATGTATCTCAGCTCAAGAAGTGTTCAAGTGAGACTAAAGTAGACCACCTACCTTTGGAAGATCTTGATGTGAAAGATGATCTAACCTATAAGGAACACCCTATCAAAATTCTAGACACATCACAAAGAATTACCCGAAGCAAGGTCATTAAAATGTGCAAAGTCCAATGGAGTCACCACTCGGAGGAAGAAGCTACCGGGAAAGAGAAGATGAGCTTATGGCGGAATTTCCTCAACTTGTTTCCCAATCTTCCGAATCTCGAGGACGAGATTCTCTTTAAGGGGGTAGGATTTGTAACACCCAAAAATTCCATCACTTAAAAAAAATGCTAGCAACAATTAGAATTTTATTTTCTAAGGATTAATGAATTTGAATAATTAAACTTGCTTTTAAATATATACAATAATAATTAATTAATCTAGAATTTACCAAGTGATTGTGCATCATGTTGAATGCATGGGCTTTTGATTGATTGTGTGGTTTAAAAGTTGGTTTAAAAATTTTGAAAAGATTTTGAGTAAAAGTTTGAAAAAGAAATGAGAGAAAGGAATTAAGAAAAAAAAAAAAAGAGAAAAGAAAAAAAAACCAAACAAACAAGTCGCCCACCTCCCCAACCCACCTACCTTTTAACCGCGCGGCCCGACAGAACCGGCCCACCTTACCCCTCCGCCCGCTCTCCTCCCACGCGCCAGCGACGGGTGGGGCCCCCTGTCGGGGCCACCTTCTACCTCCCGCCGGCCGCCTCATCCCCCCGCCCCGCCGGCCGCCGCCGCCCCCGGCGCCCCCTCGCCTCCCCGCGCCGGTTCCCCTCCCTCCTAGTGCGCGAGCACCCAACCGACGCCGCTCAAGCCGCCCGCACCCCTTCCTCTCCCCGAAACGGCCGCCCACCGAGCCGCTCGCCATTAATGGCGGCCGCCGCCATGCCCGCCGTCCACCGCCTCGACCGCGACTCCTCCGCTTCCCCCACCACCTATAAAATGCCGTCCCCGAGCTCCTCTCCACCTCGCCCCGCTCAATCGAGCTCATCTCCCCCCTCTACACCGCCGCCCCCAGGGAACCGAACCGGAGCTCCGCACCTCGCCGCCGATCCGCTCCGCCGCCGCCTCTTCTTCCCCTACAAGCGGCTTGGTGAATTCCCCTCTTCCTCCTCTTCGTTTTGGTGCATTTCCCTTGCTGTTTAGTGCACCGTAGCAGTTTTTTTGGCCGCCGCCGGCGAGCCGGCCGGCGAGCGCCGCCGCCGCCACGCGCGCCGCCGCCACCAGTGACCAAGCGCCGCCGCCCTTAGTCCTTAGCCAGCCGCAGCCTTAGATTTCCAATCCAACGGCTCAGATTCATTTTAGCCACCGGTCAACCAAAGTCATACCGGTCAAACCTAGGGTGCGCCGGCCATTTTTTTCAAAAAGCCCCTGTCTTTTATATGTTTTACAACCCGGTCCTTCCACTATATAGAATCCTTACAGTTTAGCCCTGGTTTTTATAGAAAAGCCCCTAGCCCTTTCAAAATTATTGAACCACAGTCCAAAAAGCCCTTTTTGCACCTAGGACCTCTAGATTATATTTATAATTATGTTTTAGCCCCTGAATTTTTATAGAAAACCCCCTAAGGATCTTTTACTTTTACAAAATAGTCCCTAAAATTTGTTTTAATCATAACTTTTCCGTCCTAGCTCCGATTTAGGTGTTTTTGGTGTCCACGCGATCGTCTCAACAAGCACATTAGTTTTAGAAGCTTGTATTAGACTTTTAGCAATGTTTGATGTACTGTTTTATTTATTGTTTGTTTTTCTTGTGTGATCGTAGAGGACGTGCCGTTCGAGTTTGAGCGGGAGCAATCTTTTGAAGAAATTGAGCCCCGAGTTTTTAGGAGAAGAAGGCAAGTGGATTCCCCCCCCCCCCCTGCATACTCTTTTTGGTCCTAATAACTTGCATGTTATCACACTTTAAATTTTAATTGTTATGCATAAATTTTGATGGGAAATGCCTATTAAGGAAATGACTAGATTTTAATCCTTATACCTTGCCTACCTTGTTTTAAATAAATGTTTGGGTAGTTAAATGCTTAGATGCTATACTTTGAGAATGGAAGTTATCTTTTAAAATGTTGAATTTAAATGGAATTTGTGTTTATGGAGTTTCAATAACATATAACTTAAAACATGGAGAACCACCCGGGAAAACAGGTGCAACCACGGTCCACATGGCTCGGCTTAGCCAAATAATTAGGAGTGTAAAATATCTAATAGCCCTTGTCGGAAGGAACACGGGGGGGCTCGGGTTGCGGGGGTATAGCTCGGTCCTTTTGGGGTAGTAGCCTTTGCTAAGGTGCCGACCACTAGGGAGGGTTATGGTCCGCCCCGAGTCAGAATCGTAGTGGGATATTGGTGTTTTGCACGCCTTTGTAAAGGCTTCGTAGTGGACCCCGTGCCACTCACCTCGGAAGTGTTTAAGGGCTTTGCAAACCGGGCAAGATGGGGAACACGAAGCGTGGGTAAAGTGTACAACCTCGCGAGTGAAAACTGATCGATCAGCCGTGCTCACGGTCAAGAGCGGCTTGGACCCTCACATGATAGTTTACTAGAAATGGATTCCCAAATTGTGGTTTACTTATGATTTGGAGGAATAGTCTTGAAAAGCTAAGTTTTGGGGTGGTATATACTTACACTTAGTAAATAAGTGCTCGCTAATAAAATTTGACCAACTTAAAATGCTTACCGCCGAAACCCTAGCCTACCCTTGATAGCTTTTGCATTTTCCCCCACGGGCCGAGTACCAACCATAAGTGTACTCACCCTTGCCATATGTGTTCGAGAGGAGGATGCGGAGCGAGTTCTTCGACGAGTTCGATGGATTCCGAGGCTCGCGTTGCCCCCCGGTCGGGGAGCTTGTGAAGTTGGAGACGGTGTTCCATCGTCTAGCTATCGATGTTCGTGTTTAGACCTTCGTGTCTATCGATGAGTGTAATAAATTTAATAAACCTCTCTATGTACGTTTTGAGCATTGTACTATGATATTACACTCATTTGTCTATCATATGTGTGAAATTGTGGTTATGGCACACGTATGAGATGCATTCGGTTTTCTTCGGAAAACGGGTGTGACACAAGCCAAGCGGTAGTCGTTGAGCCGGACACGGGGGTCCGTCTCCCCGTTGTACTTGACGTTCGTCGAGGGTTGGCGGAAGCGTTGGGGGAACGCTGCCGCGCGGATCTCCGGCTGAACACACGGGTGCCGGGGGCTCCGGCGTCGGGGAGCGGTCCTCGCCGCTGTCGTAGCGCCCACCCCGCCGAGGGTGGTAGCCCCTTGCCGCTCGCGCGTCCGCCTTGCCGGTGCGCCGAGCGTTGATGACGTTGCGAGCGTCGCCATCCAGTGCCCTGCGCGCGTCGAGGAGTCGCTCCTTGGCCGGCGTGCGCCCTTGCTCGGTGGGACGCCCCGCTGGTCCCCCCGCGTGCACCGAGGGTTCGCCTCCTGGTGCGGCTTCGTCGCCCCGCGCATCCCCCTGTTGGCGGATGCGTGAGGCCGAGCTCTCGGCCTGCTGGACGGCCGCTTGCTCGATGAGAGTTTGCACCTCGCGGTGCATGTCTCGAGCCTCGGGGGTCGAGGGTGCTGGCATAGCCCGCAGCAGCGTCGCGGCGGCGACGAGCTTCTGGCTCGCCCGTGGGGGCACGTCCGCGTTTTCGACGTTGGTGGCGGTGTTGATGCGGTCGCGGACCTGTCGGCCCAGCTCCCGCGCGCGTTCGCCACGCGCAGAGGCCTCCCCTGCCATTGAGGCGCGGAGCAACCGCACCGTTCGGTACTCTTCCGCCAGCTTGGCCTCGAGCTCGCGGGCTTGGGCCGGTGTGCGTCGACGTCGGCCCCGGCGGGGAGCGCTTGGCCCCGCGGCCGGGCGCGCGGCGATCCCCCGGGGGCGGCGTGACTTCCCCGTCTCCGGCGCGCGCCGCACCGGCGGCGTTGGCCGGTCGTTGGTGATGACGGCGCAACACTCCCGCGTGGGGTCGTAGCTCCCGGTGCTGGAGTCGTCGGAGCAGCCGAACCAGTAGTCCGTGGCGTCGAGGAAACGCCGGAACGCGACTGGGTCCGGCACGCCGGAGAAGTCCCACTCCGCGTATCCGTGGCGGTTGGCGGGTGGCATCGTGTCGACAGAGCCCAGGGATGACTCATCTGCTGCTGAGGCGCCGGGGTCCCTGGCGACGAAGACGTGGCGGCCAGGCGGAACCCTGCGCATCGTCGTGTTGACGTTGGCGTTGTAGGCCGTCGTAGCGCCACGCAGCCCGATGGGGATGCGCGGTCCGGAGACCGCGCGCGGTCCCCGCCGGGGGCGGTGGCGGCGCGTCGTGACGGTGGGCGTGCCACTTTGAGTGGCGGCGCGCTCGTCCCCGCCGCCGCTTAGACCGCGCCCCGGCGCGAGCGCCGCCCGAGCGACGACGGCGTCGTGGCGTCGACGGACCCGCGGCGTCCGTGCTCCGCAGCGCCGCGCCGAGTCATGCGTGCGGCGGGGGTCCGAGCGGACACCGGCTCCGACGCCGCGCGCGGAGTTCCTCACGGTTAGTGATGCGCATGAGATAGCCATTCCCCGTGGCCTGAAAGTTCAGGTCCCCGAAGCGGATCTCGAACCCGGCCGGGAGGGGGTCCGAGCTACCCATGCAGGTAGCGTGTAGCACGGTACTCAGTGCGGATCACCATGGAGGGAGTTGGCGAAATGACCTTAGGCGCTCGTTTGCCCCACGGTGGGCGCCAGCGTCGGTGCGGAATATGGTCCCGACACTAACCGGGAGATAGCGCCGAGGTCTATCCCTCAATGGTCGATGCTAAGTAACAAGTGCACGAGAGGTTTTATCCCGGTTCCCGCCGAGGGGGCCGTACGTCCGACAGGGGCGTGCTCGGGGCACTATATTAATTAGCACCGGGGGTGCTTGTAGTGGGGCAAATACAAGCAAGGCGGGAGAGGAAGTGTAGCTTCCAAGTCCCCGGAGGAGTGGTGAAGATATTGTGGGAGAATGAGAATGAGTACGTGGTGTGTGAAGTATTCTTGTGTCTCGTTCATCCGTCTCCCCCCGCGGCCGGGGGTTCGCCCCCCCTTTTATAGATCAAGGGGTCGGCGGGTTACATGCACGCCGCGCTACCTAGCTATGTGGAGAGGTGCGACGTGCTACGGTGTAGAGTGGGCGGCCGTCGGGCGATCCCCCGCTGCGATCCGGTCATCATGGCTCGACTTGTACCCGACCGGTGGCGGTTCGAGGGTAGGAGAGCAACGGATGGCGGTGATGTCCTCCGATAGGCTCGGGGGCGGTGCGACGCAAGCTTGTACGGAGTACGGGGGCGAGCGAACGACGTTCCTTCCCAACGCGCCTCACGGGGGCCGGAGTCGTTGCTACGGGGTCCGGCGTGCGCCCGCACGCGCGGGTACGGCGGCCACGCCGTTACGGTGGCCGGGATGGCAATCCACCGGCCTAGCGCCTCCACCTAACCCCCGTAGGGTCACGGGAAAGTGAAATCGAGGGTGCGCCCGGCCCCCTTCGAGGGTCGGGCGCGTTAGCCGTCTTTGCAGGAGGGCGCGCGGTGTCACGGGACCGACACCGGTCGTACGCACGGTCCCTCCCCACGGTGGTGGGGATGGGCTCCTCCCCGGGGAGTTGGTGCGGCGGCACCGGGCGCGAGCCCCGGCGCATGATGTCGCCGCCCCCTTGTGTCGGGCGTTAAATGCCCGCGTACGGGGCCGGCGCACGCGTGAGGGGCACCCTCGAGCGTGGCGGACCCCCGGCCGAGGGCGGGGGCGTACCCTCGAGCGAGGCGAGCCCGCTCGAGGGAAGTGTGTACCCACGAGCGGGGCGGTGCCCGCCCGAAGGGGAGTGCGCCCCTCGAGCGGGGGCGCGACTGTTCGAGGGGATCCTTCCGTGGGCCGCCTCGATGGGCCGTCGGAGTCCCTGTGGGCCGTGTCCTGCATGGTTAGGTGCCTGCATGGTTAGGCTTAACGTATTTGGGTTTCGTTGCGGGTTTTAAGTGAGGTTTTCCCCATTGTTTAAGGGGACCCCTAGGGCTGTCCCCGACACTATATATGGTTGAAGCAGAATTTCATAAAGCGTCCAATGGCACCGGTCTTGTGCCAAAATTCATTCCGAATCAACGGGAATCGTTGAAACAAGTTGACGTCCAGAATCCGCCAAAGTCTTTGCCGCGCGGCAAGTTTGGTTGGGCCTTAGGCCCAAGTTGGGGGTGCCCCACCCCTGGTCGCCCCCAACCCTAGGACGCCCCGTCTCTTATATTTTCAGTAGCCGCCGCCTTAGAAACTTAATTTTGATTTATTTGTTAGCCTTAGCTACAACCGAACAGCCACCATCGTGCCGCCGTCGTGTAATTCAGACTCCACCTTCGAGTGATATTAAGATTGCTCGCCTCAAATTCTTGTTTGTTCTTCGATTGCGTACAGGAATTGATCTTCGTGATCAGGCTGATCTTGTGCCGGCAAGGTTGGTAACCATCGGGAGTTGGTTCAGCGATTGCATTGGCGCTTCGAGTCTTGCTCGTCGTAGTCGGATCGTGAGGGTCAACAGCCATCAAATCGAATTTATCTCCACTCACCGAAAGATCAGGCACTCCCCCTATATCAGGATACTCGACTAAACACCTTTTCCATGCCCGGGCCGAATACGCCAATCATCATCTGCTTGAACATGCTCAAGAAAGCCGTATGATGCTTACCCATCACAGCTTCTGTAGTCTCCCGAAAAGCATTCAGAGCCTTTTGTTTCTCTTGAAAAGATGTGGTATCAGGCTCCCCTGGCAACAGAACTCTGGGCATTTCAGATTTAAGGTATGGGACGCCACTTCTGTTCTTGCCGAACGACATCAAGCACTTGATCTGGAATTGGTCAATGGCATCCTTCAGCTGCGCTTGTTGTTCTGGAGATAAGTCATCAATGGTGACGTCCATAACGTCGCCAATTTCAGGCACCTTGACTCAACTAGAGTGTCCCATCGAGCATGCCAAAAAGTGTGTTGACACAAAATTCGCACCCTGCGCCAAGCACACAGCAAGCCGAACAAAGCTAGCTTAACACGCGAACAGATTCCAAAGCGTGCCAGTCAATGTTCCTGAAATTAACAAAGGGGAATGCAGTTAAATACCAAAGCTTGGAACTTGCCGGGTGGTACCAGACAGTTCCATATTTGTGGCTAGAGAGCCATGTAAGATGACATATAGCTATGAGAGGCTATCTGTCAACGGATTGAAAACCATTCATGAGCTTTAAAGCGTAAAACAAAACATAGCCGAATGGATGACATGAGAATGACGATAGATCAGTCTTTGTTTGAATAACATTGCTCGTGCACAAAATCATGACCGATCCTCGAGGATATATAACAGTAAAAGTAAAGCATGATTATAAACATGTAATGAACAAGCATGCATAGGCCCAGAGCACTAGTCCGCCGCATGTCTAGATACTTTGAAACCCGTCAATCATGAGTTCGAACAAGTTAATCCACCGCATGATACAACTTGTTTAAAATCACACCACCAACCACAAAAAGATCTATCCACCGCATGATACAATCTAAATATGAAAGCTAAAAGCATGCATTATTTAAAACATAACTTATAAACACGTTTTACTCATGAAAGCATAACCGAACACGGCGTTACAGCCGAATCGAAATCCGTGGAGAAGGAACAAACATTGCCAAAAATGATAAACCTATCAGATTGAATTGAAATCTAATCCACTGGATGATTAGCTCTAAAACAACCCCAAAAACCTGCATCTACCGCATGATACCTAGTTCTGTCAAGGCTTACACAAGATTAACAAGCTTGAACCCGCAGCACGTGACAACTTAGATTGATTCGGTTTCGGCTACTGGGGAACACGTGATCCACGTGCCTTATTGAGGCAAAGATGGGAGCTTGTTACATAAGAATCACCGAACTAGATAAAGCCGATTCAAACCAATCTAAATTGGGCAAAAGAGTGTTACATGAATTTAAACATGAAGTAAAACTCAAAGCAACACGTGGTAACTTAATGAATCTATTATATCTTGACAAATCTAATAGAGCCGATAACTAGCTCCAAGCTAGATCTTAGCCCACCGCATGGCTCATGATCTAACAAGAAACCCTCTTGAACCAAGCTTAAATCTACCGCATGATACTAAGCAAGGTAACAAGACTACTTGCATCACGATCTAAATCCACCGCATGATACTAGACATGATACAAGGTTGCCGGTGCTTACGGAGGTCGACGGATCGATGAATCCTCTCGAAGAACACGACGACACGACTAAAGGACTCGAAGATTTGGCGTAAAGCTGGTTTGTGGTGAGAATGTTCGATTACAATTACATACATCCAGGGTTCATATTTATACCCTGTCTTAACATGACTCCTGGTGGACTACGAGCACAATATTTGATACCTAATTTAATGCCCAAATGCGAATGCTTATCCATCCATTCGTCCCTTCCGCTCGGGCCACGTCACCACGCGATCCCGCAAAATCAGTGCAAACAGTCCTTTTGCCGAACGAAAACAAACTGCCGACCGCAAGCATCTCTGCCGAATCTTCTAAAGAAATCTTCCCCCGCTGAACGGGGTTTGTCACCAAATTAGGCCCACAAATCAGCCTCTCTCCTGTACCAATTTTTGGTGTTAACAGTACAATCTGCTTTTGGTGTCCCAGCTGTTGGATGAGGGTTTTGAGGTGTTGTTTCGGCCTGGTGGTTCTCGGATTTTGGACTCTCGAGGGGACCTTGTCTGTATGGTCGTTCCCGAGGGTCAGGTGTTTCGTGCTGATTTTTCTCAGTCTTCGGGTGTGGAGTGTTGTTTCTTGGCTGGTTCTTCGAGTGAGTTGTGGAAGTGGCATAGGAAGTTCGGTCACTTGAGCTTTGACCTTTTGTCGCGCTTGATTAAACTCAATTTGGTCTAAGGCTTGCCATGGTTGAGGCTTGAGAAAGAGTTGGTTTGTGCGCCGTGTAGGCATGCCAAGATGGTAGCCTCTTCTCACCCGCCTCTCACCTTTGTGAGGACTAAGCATCCATGCGAGCTGCTCCATATGGACCTTGTTGGCCCGGCTCGTGCGTGATGCGCGGGTGGGCGGTGGTATGTCTTTGTTGTGGTGGACGACTATTCTCGGTATGCGTGGGTGTTCTTTCTCGAGGATAAGGGGGAGATGTTTGGTTTTGTTCAAGATCTAGTCTTGAGGTTGAGGAATGAGAGGCACGGAGATGCCATACGAGCAATCCACAGTGATAATGGCTCGGAATTAAGAAATTCTCGTTTTGAAACCTTTTTGCCATGACTTGGGTCTCGAGCACCAGTTTTCGAGTCCGTATACGCCTCCCCAGAATGGTGTTGTGGAAAGGAAGAACAGGACCTTGTGCGAGATGGCTCAGACGATGCTTGATGAGCATAGGACTCTGAGGAGGTATTGGGCTGAGGCGGTGAATACCGCGTGCTATGTGTCTAACAGGATCTAACTCAGAGTGCACAAGAAGAAAACATGCTATGAGTTGATGCATGGTTGCACACCCAAGTTGAGTCACTTCCATGTCTTTGGTTGCAAGTATTTCATTCTGAAGAAAGGCAGGAAGTTGTATAAGTTTGAGGCTAGGTCTGTCGATGGTATTTCTTTGGTTATGCATCTCATTCTAGAGCATATCGTGTGCTCAATCTTGAAACTAACCAAATCGTGGAGACTTGCGAGGTAACCTTCGATGAGACAGAGCCACGTAGTCAGGTTGTCTTTGAGTGTGCAGGTGATGATGAGCTTGGCGAGGAGATCTTTTAGGAGGAGGAGCATGAACATGGAGACGATGAAGATGACGGTGTGGTGCCCCCGGCTGAACATATACCCACTACTTCGACTACGGTGGTGGACGGACCGTCTCCTACACCTACGACAACAAATCAAGAACGAGGAGAAGCTGATGTTGAGGGGGAGGTAGCATCAAGGCGAGAACCTCCCCGGCGAGTACAAGTGGATCACCCAGCTTCGAGGATCATCAGCGACATGAATGAACGTACTACACGGTCGAGGGTTCGAAACAATTCTCATTTCGCTCATGCTGCATTTGTTGCTACTTTTGAGCCCAGAGACATTGGACACGCACTATCTGATCACAATTGGGTTAATTCGATGCATGAGGAGTTGGAGAACTTTGAGAGGAATCAGGTTTGGGAGTTGGTTGACCCTCCCCCAGGGTGTAAGCCGATTGGTACAAAGTAGGTGTGGAAGAACAAAGAGGGAGAGAAAGGTGAGGTTGTGAGAAACAAGTCGAGGCTTGTTGCTCAGGGGTTCAGTCAGAAGGAGGGGATCGACTACGAGGAGACCTTTGCTCCCGTAGCCCGTTTGGAGGCGATTAGGATCCTTCTAGCCTTTTTCGTGGCTAAAGGGTTCAAGTTGCTTCAAATGGATGTGAAGAGTGCTTTTCTGAATGGTGTGTTGGAGGAAGAAGTGTATGTGAGGCAACCTCCAGGGTTTCAGAGTGAGAAGTACCCCCACCGGGTGTACAAGTTGAGGAAGGCGTTGTATGGGTTGAAGCAGGCGCCTAGAGCTTGGTATGGAATGTTGAGGGGGTTCTTGTTTGAGAGAGGTTTTGAGATCAGGAAGGTCGATCAGACCTTGTTTTTGTTGAGGTAGGGTAGAGATATCTTGATTATGCAGGGGTACGTGGATGATATTGTCTTTGGTAGCTCGTCTAACTCTCTTGTTGCAAGGTTTGCAGAGGATATGAGCAGGGAATTTGAGATGAGCATGATGGGCGAGTTGCAGTTCTTCATTGGGCTACAAATCAAGCAATCAAAGGAAGGAACATTTGTACACAAAGCTAAGTACACCAAGGATATTGTGCGAAAGTTCAAGATGGAGGAGTCCAAGGCTATGACGACACCGATGAGTACGACTACAGCTCTTGATGCGGAGCGAGGACCATGTGTGGTTCGAGGACCGGTGGATGGTCGCTTCCTTGTGTGATGAGTGATTGACAACGTTGTGTGGACCGATTCTTGGCTAAGTATTGCAGGTGCGGGTTGCGGCTTGACTCGTGTTGGTGCGGGTGAAGAACAAGCGCGAAAGGTCGTCGCCGGTGAGGCCTCCGGTGTGGAGAAGACAAGTAGGCTTCGTTCGAGGGACCCGGTGGCCAGCGGGGTCAAGTGCGGGCCGCATGGTGGCATGAACAGCAAGATGAAGTCGTGGACGGTTTCTTGGTTGAGCCTCAAAACCAAGGTCGAGCCGGGACTACGTGGGAGCCAAGTCATGAGTGGAGATTGGCGGAGGCTACACCGAGTTCGCGGGGTTTCCGGTGGTTCACCGAGAAAACCACCGGGTTCCTTGGTTGATCCACAAAGCCAAGACCGGAGAACCGAAGACGCGGGGCAAAAAGCAACACCGGACCGGTCCGACCGGTGGGTCGACCGGTCGGCCGGTGGGGACCGGTCGGCCGGTGAGGAGCACCGGTCCGGCCGTGTGCGACGACGCAGTCCGGAATCTTCGAAGCGGAGGACACGCGTCGGGATCGCATGGCTTGCGTCGAGGCTACGCAGGGTGCGGTTGCCGGGCATCCGTCCGATGGTGAAGACATCAAGAATTCCAAATCCGCCCTTGAGGGGCTTGTATCCCTAGTTAGTAGAGAGGGGCATTTTAGACATTCGGTTGCCGCCTATATAACCCAAGGGGTGAGAGGATGGCAGCCAACTCTTGGAACCCTAGCTCATTAGTTTTCCTATTTTCCACCTATTTTCTCTAGGTTTTCCTTAGGACTAGCAAGAGAGCTTCACGGAGAGATCTTGTAGAGAGGGATGGATGATCGGGCGGCTTGCTAGACCTTGTACGAATCCTTGTTTCATGTATAGATGATTCGGCGTGGTTCCTCAAGGTTTGGATGTGTTTTCCCCGGTTGTTCTTGGTGGTGATTTTCGGAGCCCTCTCTCGGTGATTTCTTTGGGGTGTTTTCGGGGCTTTTCTCTTAGGGATTTGATGGGGGAAATTTGTGGGAACCCTTCGTGGTTCTTTGGGCTGTGATTCCCCTCCCAAATCCGTGAGTAAAAGTGCTCGATTTTGGGGTTTCTTGAGTTCTTGGGTTGGAAGTGCTTTCGGCGGGATTTCTTCGATTCCTCCTTTTTGGACGAGTTTTGGTGGGATTAAACTTGGCTATGGACTCCTCATGAGGTGCTCCTAATATCCCCAAAGTCTTGTTCAAGTCCGTGGAGCGATTCGGGAGATCGAGTTTTGGATTTGGGGGAGTTGACCCGCGGGTGTCGTTCATCCCGAGTCGCCTGTGCCACAATGGTCCGACCGGTGCTCTTGACCGGTCTGACCGGTGCAAGCCCTTGTGGGATTTTGCTCGGGTGAACGTCTTGGTGAGTTCGCTGTTGTCCCGTGTTGCTGCTGTTTCGAGTTTGGGTCCGTTTGGTGGTCGGTTGGCCTATTTGGTGCCTTGGGGGCTTTCGTGTGCCACCGGTCTGACCGGTGTGTCTCACCGGTCTGACCGGTGTAGAGCCACTTAGTGAAAGTTGCTCAGTTTCACCAGCAGGGACCGGTCTGACCGGTGGTGCTCACCGGTCCGACCGGTGTGGGTCTGTAGACTCGAGGCTTGGTTTTTCCGCTGCGTTTCTCGGGTCGGAAGGTGGTGTGTTGGTTCCTAGGTCCAGTGGCACTCCAGTGGCTACGTGGGCTTGACCAACCTTGGTAGTGAGTCGGAGACGTGTGTTGGAAGCCGTGTTCATCTTGTTGGAGTTTCGATCTCCTTCGAGAAGAATTTTTATCGGCTCCCATTCACTCCCCCCCTCTCTGGTTCGCCGTATCGGTCCTTCAAGTGGTATCAGAGCCGGTTCGGGTCTTTGTTGACTCTAACCAGTCTAAGATCCAAGGATGGCGTACCGGGGAACGGGGTTCGGGTCCTCCACACTTCGATGGCAAGAACTACCGGATGTGGAGCAAGCGGATGGGCGCGTTTCTCCGCGGAAAGGGTCGATTGCTTTGGGATGTCACGGTGGACACGGCTATGTCCACCGATGGATTTCCTTGCTCCGGGGTCGAGGGGACGGATTCGACGCCAATAATAAGGCGGTCGACTACTTGTTTCGTGCTTTGTGTCGCCCGAGTTCGATCGGGTGCACACCGAGCACTTGGCTTGTAGGATTTGGGCGGTGTTGAAGGAGGCTCATGTTGGGAACGCCCGGGGTTCGAGGGCACGGTTGTATGCGACCTACCGGAGAGAGTACGAGAACTTCACTCATCTCCCCGGTGAGTCCATCGATGCCTTGTTTCAGAGGTTCACGGTGGTGGTGAACAACATGAGAGCCAATGTGGACGTGCTCCCGTACGATGATCATGATAGAGCGGTCAAGCTCTTACACTCTTTGGATCGTACGATATGGGGCGGAAAGTTCGAGGCCATAGTCGAGTCGGAGCGGTATGATACTCTGACGGTGAACGAGCCGTTCTCGAAGCTCAAGTCGGGCCGAGGTGGATAGGGGCATGAGCGCCAAGCTCGAGGGACCGACTGATTCCCATAGTCTTGCCCTCGTTGGTGGTTCCAAAGGAAAGACTAACTCTAACCCATCCACCAGGATGTTCTCGTTTTCCTCTCTCGATGTCTATGCCGGATGAGGAGTTTGATGACCTTGGAGAGGACGAGCCGGCGCCGTTGACGAGGCGGTTCGAGAGGCCGCACGAGAACCGCGTGAACATGAGGAGGAACACGAGGACATGCTTCCGGTGCGGCAAGCCGGGACACTTCGTCGCCGACCGCCCGGAGAAGGCCGAGAACAAGGACGACTACAAGCACAAGCCGAGAAAGAACGACGACAAGTACCGTTCGAGGCGCGACCACAAGAGCAAGCACAAGAACAAGTACAAGGACGAGCGACGATCGAGGAAGAAGGAGGGCCGAGGCAAGGCCCGAGCGATGGTTGGAGCGAGCGATGTCGACTCCGGTTCCGCGTACTCCACCTCGAGCTCGAGCGGCGGCCGACGACGAGGGAGATCGCCGCAAGAACAAGAGGTCGTCCAAGAACCTGAGCGGGCTGAGCTGCTTCGCGAGAGACGGCTTTTGCACCATGGCGTTGAGCTCCGGCAGCAAGAAGAGCACACAGAGCGACTCGGACTCTGAGTCCGACGACGAGGTGCGTGATGAGCTTCCCTTCTTGCGCCAGGAGAATGAGAGGCTTGGCTCTTTGCTTGATAACCGTGATGACATGCTTAGAGAGGCCAAGAAAATGAGGAAAGAGCTTAGGGCTTCACTCGAGGATGCTAGGACTAGAGTGGCTGAGCTAGAGACACAGGTGCTTGATAGCAAGCTTGAGATTGATTCGCTTAAGGCTAGCCCTGTTGTTTCTGATGAGAATGATTGTGCTGATTGCTCTATTTTCCTTGCTGATCTTGCTTTGTTCAAGGAGAAGCATGCCTCCAAGTGTGAGGAACTAGATGTGCTTAGGGTTGAAGTGGCCGAGCTTAAGTCTAGACCGCTTTGCTAGGTGCTTGCACTTCTTGCCCCGTTTTGCATGCTAAGATTGATGAGATGCATGCTTACACTAGTTCGCTCGAAGCTAAATTGAAGGAACCCATGCCTACATCTTGCTCTACCCGTGAAATGCATGCATTGAAAAATTTGGAGCTTGCACATTATGTTGATCGTTTGCGGGATGAGAATGATGATTTGAGGAAGTTGATGGGTTGGTTGTCCGGTCACGAGCCTCGGTTGAGGATGATGATCGAGGCCTTTAAGAGGCAAGATGGTGAGGGGCTTGGGGCAAACAAGGTTGGTGAGGGAAGTGGAGAGAATATCCGGAGCCACCAAAAACCCACCACAAGAATGATTTCCCACCAAAACCTAACCATCTAAGGAACCGACTAGACACAACCCCGGCTCCACCCGTGTTTCCTACACCCACAAATGACCTACAAAAGCCTATCAAGTTTGTGAGCACTTCGGGGAAAGTGTTCTTTGGGAAGGTGAAGGACCGATACGGCGAACCGGAGGGGGGGGGGGGGGGGTGAATGGGAGCCGATAAAAATTCTTCTCGAAGGAGATGAACACTCCAACAAGACGAACGCGGCTTCCAACACACGTCTCCGACTCACTACCAAGGTTGGTCAAGCCCACGTAGCCACCGGAGTGCCACCGGACCTAGGAACCAACACACCACCTTCCGACCCGAGAAACGCGGCGGAAAAACCAAGTCTCGAGTCTACGAGACCCACACCGGTCGGACCGGTGAGCACCACCGGTCGGACCGGTCCCTCGCCGGTGAACCGAGCAACTTTCACTAAGTGGCTCTACACGGTCGAGCCGGTGAGACGCACCGGTCGGACCGGTGGCGCTCGAAAGCCCCCAAGGCACCAAAACAGCCAACCGACCACCAAACGGACCCAAACTTGAAACGGCGGCACCACGGGACAACTAGGAACACACCAAGACGTTCACTCGAGCAAAATCCCACGAGAGGCTTGCACCGGTCGGACCGGTCAAGAGCACCGTCGAGCCGGGTGTGGCACGGGCGACTCGGGATGAACGACACCCGCGGGTCAACTCCCCCAAATCCAAATCTCGATCTCCCGAATCGCTCCACGGACTTGAACAAGACTTTGGGGATATCATGAACACCTCATGAGGAGTTCATAGCCAAGTTTAATCCCACCAAAACTCGTCCAAAAAGGAGGAATCGAAGAAATCCCGCCGAGAGCACCTCCAACCCAAGAACTCAAGAAACCCCCAAAATCGAGCACCTTTACTCACGGATTTGGGAGGGGAATCACAGCCCAAAGAACCACGAAGGGTTCCCACAAATTTCCCCCATCAAATCCCCAAGAGAAAGGCCCCGAAAACAACCCAAAGAAATCACCGAGAGAGGGCTCCGAAAATCACCACCAAGAACAACGGGGGAAAACACATCCAAACCTTGAGGAACCACGCCGAATCATCTATACAAGAAACAAAGGTTCGTACAAGGTCTAGCAAGCCGCCCGATCATCCATCCCTCTCTACAAGATCTCTCCGTGAAGCTCTCTTGCTAGTCCTAAAGAAAACCTAAGGAAAATAGGTGGAAAATAGGAAAACAAATGAGCTAGGGTTCCAAGAGTTGGCTGCCATCCTCTCACCTCTTGGGTTATATAGGCGGCAACCGAATGTCTAAAATGCCCCTCTCTACTAACTAGGGATACAAGCCCCTCAAGGGCGGATTTGGAATTCTTGATGCCTTCACCATCGGACGGATGCCCGGCGACCGCACCTGCGTAGCCTCGACGCAAGCCATGCGATCCCGACGCGTGTCCTCCGCTTCGAAGATTCGACTGCGTCGTCGCACACCGGGCCGACCGGTGCTCCTCACCGGTCGACCGGGTCCCCCACCGATCGGACCGGTCGGACCCACCGGTCGGACCGGTGCCCGGGTGCCGCCGCACCTCTGTCTTCGGTTCTCCGGTCTTGGCTTTGTGGATCAACCAAGGAACCCGGTGGTTTTACGGTGAACCACCGGAAACCCCCGCGAACTCGGTGTAGCCTCCGCCAATCTCCACTCATGACTTGGCTCCCACGTAGTCCCGGCTCGACCTTGGTTTTGAGGCTCAACCAAGAAACCGTCCACGACTTCATCTTGTTGTTCATGCCACCATGCGGCCCGCACTTGACCCCGCTGGCCACCGGGTCCCTCGAACGAAGCCTACTTGTCTTCTCCACACTTGGAGGCCTCACGGCGACGACCTTTCGCGCTTGTTCTTCACCTGCACCAACACGAGTCAAGCCGCAACCTGCACCTGCAATACTTAGCCAAGAATCAGTCCACACAACGTTGTCAATCACTCATCACACAAGGAAGCGACCATCCACCGGTCCTCGAACCACACATGGTCCTCAATCTCCCCCTTGATGAGTGCATTGACAACACCCACATGAAAGTAACACGAGAGAAAAGAAAAAGAAAAGAAACGAATAAAAAGAAACTCCAACAAGCGATCGAAAGCCAAACAAAGGCAAAGAGCAAGATCACTTGAAGAAGACAAGTCTCGGACCCCTTAGGCAAGGGCAACGGCTCGACACATCCGAGACAAAGCAAAACTCAAGCAAAGAGCACAAACCACCGAAACAAAGCTCGAAAACTCTCAAAGAGCTCCCCCTGCACACATGCAAGCTCCCCCTGAACCAATGCAACTCCCCCTGGACGAATGCATGCAAGACACCACTTGAAAACAGGGCAGCTTCAACAAACCAGCCCTGACCGGTCAGACCGGTCAACACCACCGGTCTGACCGGTGTGCAACATGTGTACGAGAACCAGCACTCACACCGGTCGGACCGGTGACCACGACCGGTCGGACCGGTGCACAACGGAGCCCGAGAAATGGCTCGAAACCACCGAAAACCTTCCAAACACGTCCGACAAGCCATTTCAAGCTCAAACTTCTCCCCCTTGTTGACAATGCATGAATCAAGCCAAAAATGCAAAAAATGCAACCTAGAGCTTCTCAAATAGGCAAAATTCAACAAAGAATGCTACACATGTCCAAATGAGCAAGTTAGGTACTCTACGGCTTCGTATCGATCTCAACTACATGATCACCAAGTTTCATAACCATTGGACGAAGCTAAAAAAGATTTTGACAATTTTGCGAAAAACTTGCCTCTCATGAGCAAAGTCCTAAACATGATCAAAGCATATCACAATGGCAAAGCCACACAAACTTCATGCTAGGACAGCTATTCTAACCATAAGACCATCACAAACACCCACAAGCACCTCATGTCATGTCAAAGCCACCGAGCCATGTGCCTACTTCTATTTATGAGACTTCTCATTGGTAGGCATCATGCAACGGTTTAGCACCCAAAGCAAATTAAATTCAGCACATATGACATGGGAGCATATTTTCCAAGCATTTTTCATTTCATTTTCAGATTTGTAAATGGTACATGAAATGTCTTTGCGACAAAAAGGAACTTATGCTCCTCCACAAGATAAATCAAGAGGGCTAAACATTCATGATGGCAAATGAGCCTTTGGCCCCATATGATCAATAAACTAGCCATCCAACCACAAATTAAGCATAGCAAGGCCACAAAAACATGTCAAGAGCATGTAAAGGCATTTACACATGAGAGAGCATACATGTGACATTTTTCAAAAGCATAGCTATCAACCATGGATTATTCATCAAGATCATCAAGAGTTTAGCCAAACTAACCGTAACATACCAAACAAGCTCACAAAGACATATATTTCATTCCATGGTGAGCAATGTATATGTGAGAAGCTTTTTCTAACCAATGCATATGATACAAAATGCATGCAATCTAAGATACAAGGATGCCTATACATCATGTTACATATGCCATGCCAAATGCAAGAAATGCACAAAGGAAAGCTATACATATGCTACAAACCGGCTCCTCGAGGGGAGGCAAAACGGGCTCGACACCACCGGCAAAAAGAAAGCTCCCACACACCCAACTCGGGAAATCAAACACACACCAAGTTCCCCCGCAAACGAGTGAAAGTTGCTTGATCTAGGGGTTTGGTGAAAATATCGGCTAGTTGGTCATGTGTGGGTACATGGATCAAGGCTATCTTTCCTTTCTCAACATTGTCTCTCAGAAAATGATACCTCACTTCTATGTGCTTGGTTTTGGAATGGAGCACTGGGTTCTTTGCAACACTTATGGCACCGGTGCTATCACATTGAAGTGGGACATGAGTATACTCCTCACCAAAGTCACTCATGGTGTAGGTGATCCAAAGGAGCCGAGAGCAACAACTAGCGGCGGCAACATACTCGGCCTCGGTCGTGGATTGAGCAACACTCGACCGCTTGCGGGAAGACCAAGACACCAAAGAAGAACCCAAAAGCGGCAAGTCCCGGAAGTGGACTTCCTATCCAACCGACACCGGCAAAATCCGCGTACGAAAAACCATGAAGAGCCAAAGAAGAGGACGCGGAGTACCAAAGGCCGAAGTCGGGAGTGTGACGCAAGTACCCGAAAATTCTCTTCACCGCTTGCCGATGCGAAGTCCTCGGAGACGCTTGAAAACGAGCGCACGGACACACCGAGAAGCGTATGTCCGGCCTCGTCGCCGTCAAGTAGAGGAGTGACCCGATCATGCTCCGGTACTCCTTCGGTCCACATGTTCACCTTCCTCGTCCGCATCAAGAGGCGTAGTCGTACTCATCGGCGTCGTCATAGCCTTGGAGTCCTCCATCTTGAACTTCCTCACAATGTCCTTGGTGTACTTAGCTTGGTGCACAAACGTTCCTTCCTTTGATTGCTTGATTTGTGGCCCGAGAAAGAAGCGCAACTCACCCATCATGCTCATCTCGAACTCCCCGCTCATATCATCTCGCAAACCTCGCAACAAGAGAGTTAGACGAGCCACCAAAGACAATGTCATCCACGTATACCTGCACAATCAGGATATCTCTGCCCTGCCTCAGCAAAAACAAGGTCTGATCGACCTTCCCCATCTCAAAACCTCTCTCAAACAAGAACCCCCTCAACCCGCCATACCAAGCTCTAGGCGCTGCTTCAACCCATACGCGCGCCTTCCTCAACTTGTACACCCGGTGGGGGTACTTCTCACTCTCAAACCCCGGAGGTCGTCTCACATACACTTCTTCCTCCAACACTCCATTCGGAAAAGCACTCTTCACATCCATTTGGTGCAACTTGAACCCTTTAGCCACGAGAAAAGGCTAGAAGGATCCTAATCGCCTCCAAACGGGCTACGGGAGCAAAGGTCTCCTCGTAGTCGATCCCCTCCTTCGGCCGATCGAACCCCCCGAGCAACAAGTCTCGACTTGTTCCTCACAACCTCACCCTTCTCTCCCTCTTTATTTTTCCACACCCACTTTGTACCAATCGGCTTACACCACGGGGGGAGGGTCAACCAACTCCCACACCGATTCCTCTCAAAGTTCTCCAACTTCTCATGCATCGAGTTAACCCAATTGTGATCGGATAGTGCGTGTCCAATGTCTTTGGGCTCGAAAGAAGCAACAAATGCAGCATGAGCAAAATGGGAATTGTTTCGAACCCTCGACCAGGTGTAGTGCGTTCATTCATGTCGCCGATGATCCTCGAAGCCGGGTGATCCACTTGAACTCGCCGGGGAGGTTCTCGCCTCGAGGCTACCTCCCCCTCAACATCGCCTTCTCCTCGTTCTTGATTTGTCGTCGTAGGTGTAGCGAGAGGGTCCATCCATCATCGTAGTCGAAGTAGTGGGTACATGTTCGGCCGGGGGCACCGCACCACCATCCTCATCATCACCATGTTCATGCTCCTCCTCCTGAAAGATCTCCTCGCCAAGCTCATCATCACCTGCACACTCAAAGACAAGCTGACTACGTGGCTCTGTCTCGTCGAAGGTTACCTCGCAAGTCTCCACGATTTGGTTAGTTTCAAGATTGAGCACACGATATGCTCTAGAATGAGATGCATAACCAAAGAAAATGCCATCGACAGACCTAGCCTCAAATTTATCCAACTTCCGCCCTTCTTCGAATGAAACACTTGCAACCAAAGACATGGAAGTGACTCACCTTGGGTGTGCGGCCATGCATCAACTCATAGCATGTCTTCTTCTTGTGCACTCCGAGGTATATCCTGTTCGACACATAGCATGCGGTATTCACCGCCTCAGCCCAATACCTCCTCGGAGTCCTATGCTCATCAAGCATCGTCCGAGCCATCTCGCACAAGGTCCTGTTCTTCCTTTCCACAACACCATTCTGGGGAGGCGTATACGGACTCGAAAGTGGTGCTCAAGACCCAAGTCATGGCAAAAGGTTTCAAAACGAGAGTTCCTGAATTCCGAGCCATTATCACTGCGGATAGCTCGTATGGCATCTCCGTGACTCTCGTTCCTCAACCTCAAGACTAGATCTCGAAAAAAACCAAACGTCTCCCCCTTATCCTCCGTAAAGAACACCCACGCATACCGAGAATAGTCGTCCACCACAACAAGGACATACCACTTCCCACCCGCAGATCGCACACGAGCCGGGCCAACAAGGTCCATATGGAGCAGCTCGCATGGACGCTCGGTCATCACATCGGTGAGAGGCGGGTGAGAAGAGGCCACCATCTTGGCATGCCTACACGGAGCACAAACCAACTCTTTCTCAAGCCTCAAACGTGGCAATCCTCGGACCAAATTGAGTTTACTCAAGCGAGACGAAGGTCAAAGCTCAAGTGACCCAACTTCCTATGCCACTTCCACAACTCACTCGAAGCACCGGCCAAGAAACAACGCTCCACACCCGAAGAGCGAGAAAAATCAGCACGAAACACCCGACCCTCGGGAACGACCATACGGACAAGGTCCCCTCGAGAGTCCACAATCCGAGAACCACCAGGCCGAAACAACACCTCAAAACCCTCATCCAACAACTGAGACACAGAAAGCAAATTGTATCCCAGCGATTGAACAAGAGCAACACGCCTCAGAGTGATCTTGTCACTCACTTTTATCTCACCTTCTGAAAGCACACGCCCACGCCCATTGTCCCCAAAGGTGATGTACCTCTTCGTCACCACCGGGACGAGACTTGAGAACCACCCCCTGTCTCCGGTCATATGCCTCGAGCAACCGGAGTCAATCAACCAAATGTTCTTCAAGTCTCCCACCTGCACATCAAAAATAGGCACGTGAGCGAACAAACGACTCGGCCTTTGGGTTAGAACCAAAAGAGGAAAACCAGTGCCGAGCCATTTGCTCGAAAGTGGGGTTAGCACCAACCAAAGCATCTCTCCTACCAAAGCTACCTCCACGAACACCACCACGGTAACCACCCTGAGGGAACCACCCCTCTCTGCCTGGAGGAGGACCAAAACCACGCAAGAAAGCCCGTGGAACGTCCTTCCTCTCCAACTCACCACCACGACTCCTCCAATCCCCGTATTGAGCACGAGGTGGAGAACGCCTAGCAAGCCGACCACCGCACCCTTTCCGGCCCAACCACCGAACCACGACCACCGAAACAACCCTCGCACTCGTACGAGCACGAAACCCGAACATCTGTACGCCCGTGGCACCTGCACCGGTCGACCGGTGCTCCACACCGGTCTGACCGGTGTGGTCTGGGCAGCGACCACTGCGGCCTTCTTCTCTCCCCAAGCCGGACCGTCCTCACAATCGCCTTGCCCCCGGGCATCCGCATACGAGGCTCAAGTACACCATCGGAAGGGTGGTACTTGTCCTTGTTAGCCCACTCCTTCTCCATTCTCTCCTCTCGCTTCCTCTTGAAGCAAAACTCCTCCTTATGGCCATCTCTCCCACAATAGCCACAATGGAACCTCACAAGCTTAGGCTTTGGCTTGGGATGTGGCTGTTCACTCGGTTTCTCTCCACTCAAACCCTCCACCGGTTTCTCACCACTAGCCTTCTCACTTTCCTTCCCAAAGAACACCTTCCCCGAAGTGCTCACAAACTTGATAGGCTTTTGTAGGTCATTTGTGGGTGTAGGAAACACGGGTGGAGGCCGGGGTTGTGTCTAGTCGGTTCCTTAGATGGTTAGGTTTTGGTGGGAAATCATTCTTGTGGTGGGTTTTTGGTGGCTCCGGGATACTCTCTCCACTTCCCTCACCAACCTTGTTTGCTCCAAGCCCCTCACCATCTTGCCTCTTAAAGGCCTCGATCATCATCCTCAAGCGAGGCTCGTGACCGGACAACCAACCCATCAACTTCCTCAAATCATCATTCTCATCCCGCAAACGATCAACATAATGTGCAAGCTCCAAATTTTTCAATGCATGCATTTCACGGGTAGAGCAAGATGTAGGCATGGGTTCCTTCAATTTAGCCTCGAGCGAACTAGTGTAGGCATGCATCTCATCAATCTTAGCATGCAACACGGGGCAAGAAGTGCAAGCACCTAGCAAAGCAGGTCTAGACTTAAGCTCACCCACTTCAACCCTAAGCACATCTAGTTCCTCACACTTGGAGGCATGCTTCTCCTTGAACAAAGCAAGATCGCAAGGAAAATAGAGCAATCGGCACAATCATTCTCATCGAAACAACGAGGCTAGCCTTAAGCGAATCAATCTCAAGCTTGCTATCAAGCACCGTGTCTCTAGCTCGGCCCACTCTAGTCCTAGCATCCTCGAGTGAAGCCCTAAGCTCTTTCCTCATTTTCTTGGCCTCTCTAAGCATGTCATCACGGTTATCAAGCAAAGAGCCAAGCCTCTCATTCTCCCGGCGCAAGAAGGGAAGCTCATCACGCACCTCGTCGTCGGACTCAGAGTCCGAGTCGCTCTGTGTACTCTTCTTGCTGCCGGAGCTCAACGCCATGGTGCAGAAGCCGTCTCTCGCGAAGCAGCTCAGCCCGCTCAGGTTCTTGGACGACCTCTTGTTCTTGCGGCGATCTCCCTCGTCGTCGGCCGGCGCTCGAGCTCGAGGTGGAGTACGCGGAACTGGAGTCGACGTCGCTCGCTCCAACCATCGCTCGGGCCTTGCCTCGGCCCTCCTTCTTCCTCGACCGCCGCTCGTCCTTGTACTTGTTCTTGTGCTTGCTCTTGTGGTCACGCCTCGAACGGTACTTGTCGTCGTTCTTCCTTCATGTGTGTGGAGAAATGGCTATGTGAGGCTATGCTCTTGGAATATTTGAGATATATGTGTTGTGAGATAGCCCTTTTTGAATCAAATGCTAATCTTGACTAAATTTGATGAAATGTGCTCCACTCATGTGTAGTAGTGTATCCATGTCACGTTTTGGTCTAAAATGTGCTTTCTATGCTTAGATTGTGCTTGGATGTCATTTTTGCATTTGGGCCAAAGGCGAATATCATTGTGAATGTTTAGCCTATGTTGCATTCATGAAGGAGCATGTTTCTTTTTTGCCGCAAAGGCATTTCATGTACCATGAAATGAATTAATCTGAAAGAAGTGTGTATGTTTGAAAAATGCTCCATCCATCGTGTTTATGCTTAAAATGTCTTATCTTCATGCAAAGGGTGCCAAACATGTTGCATGATGTTCACCAAGTTGAGAAGTCTCCCGGAAGTGGACACATGGCTCATGAGCTTTAACATGACATGCTTTGCTTTATGGGTGTTTGCAATGATCTCTTGTTGAGAATTTGATATCCTTGTATGATCTCTGGATGATATGCATGTTTTTGGCTCGAATATGACATGGATAGACCCTTACATTTGAAGTGAGCTATCTTTTGATAAAACTGCTCAAATCTGAAAATTTGCTTTGTCTCATGCCTATATTTCCATATATTACTTGTGGCAATGCTTTGACTATGTTATGGTCCACATGTGTGTGCTCTTTGTCCTACTTAGCCTTTTGACACTAAATTTGGCCCATTTGAGAAGCTCATGTAGATGTTTATATGCTTTGTTTTACATTCCTGCATTTTCACCTTGATTCATACATTGTCAACAAGGGGGAGAAGAGGTGAGTGTAATGCAAATTTAGAAGAGGTGAGCTAAAATTCAGAAAAATGTGCATCCACATGTGCATCCACATGTTCAGGGGGAGCTTTCTTGCTGATTTCAGTGTGGAGTTTGTGCTTTGCTTGGCTTGTGACCTTTCTTTGGTTTTGGTCATGAGTTGAGCGTCTTTGTTTGTCTTTCTTCTCATTTTCTTTCTCCCGAATTTCATTTCGCGTTGTGTGTGAGCACCATGTGTGGTTCGAGGACCGGCGGATGGTCGCTTCCTTGTGTGATGAGTGATTGACAACGTTGTGTGGACTCGATTCTGGCTAAGTATTGCAAAGTGTGGTTGCGGCTTGACTCCGTGTTGGTGCAAGGTGTGAAGAACAAGCGCGAAAGGTCGTTGTCGTGAGGCCTCCAGGTGTGGAGAAGACAAGTAGGCTTCTGCTCGAGGGACCCGGTGGCCGGGGCCGAAGTGCGGGCCGCATGGTGGCATGAACAAGAAGATGAAGTCGTGGACGGTTTCTTGGTAGAGCCTCAAAACCAAGGTCGCAGCCGGGACTACGTGGGAGCCGAGTCATGAGTGGAGATTGGCGCAGGCTACACCGAGTTCGGCGGGTTTGGTAAAAGGTTCACCGTAAAAACCGGGTTACTCGGTTGAGCCACAAAACCGAGGCCGAAGACTCGACGAGGAGGTGCGGCCACCCAGCCGGTTCAACCGCCTGTGAGGGGCGGTCAGACTGCCCTGGGCCGGCTGCATCCACCGCCGGTCTAACCGCCTGTGGGGGGCGGTCCGACCGCCCGGGGCCGCCGGCGCGTCGAGAAGCTTCGGAAGTGAGGACACGCGTCGGGATCGCAAGGCGGTGCGTCGAGGCTACGCAGGGTGCGGTCGCCGGGCATCCGTCCGATGGTGAAGACATCGAGAATTCCAAATCCGCCCTTGAGGGGCATGTATCCCTAGTTAGTAGAGAGGGGCATTTTAGACATTCGGTTGCCGCCTATATAACCCAAGAGGTGAGAGGTTGGCAGCCAACTCTTGGAACCCTAGCTCATTTCGTTTTTCCATTTTCGTTCTCTATTTTCCCTAGGTTTTTAGAAGGCTAGTTTGGAGAGCTTCATGTGAGATCAAGAGAGAGGGATGGATGTTTGGGTGCAGGCAAACTAGGGACATTGTACGAACCATTCATGGCATGTATAGAAGGTTCGGCGTGGTTCTTGATGGTGGTTTTCCTGGTTTCTTTGATGTTGATTTTCGGAGCTCTTTTTGGCGGTGTTTTGAGAACGATTTCTGGGGCTTTTGGTGGGTGTCACGTATGAGGCTCTGTGCCTCTTTGGCTGGTGACTTTGCCTCAAAATCTCCTTTGAATCGGACTCGATTTGGTGGTTTTTCGAGTTGGGCGAGTTCTTGACCTAGAGAAGCGATTTCTTCGATTCCTCTTGATTGTGAGCGTTTCGGGTCGATTCCTTTGAGGTAGAGGTTGCCCGGGAGGTAACCCGGCTATCCCCGAAGTTTGGCTGCAATCCGTGGAGTGATTCGGGAGATTGAGCGCAAGGAAGTTGAGGTTTGACCCGCGGGTTCTGTTTTGGAAGGGGCGGTCTAACCGCCTACGGGGGCGGTCTAACCGCCGGGGGTGTTTCCGGGTCAAAGTTTTGTTTCGCCGGATTTTCCTCTGTGAGTTTGTTCGCCTTGATCGGAGGAGTGTCCGGGTGAAATTTGGGGTCGTTCTCGTGTTGTTTGCTAGGTGTTCTTGGTTGGAGTTCGTTCTTTGGGTACGGGAGGTTAGACCGCCCCGGAGTAGCCGGTCTAACCGCCCCTAGGCCCTTGGGTGAAGTTTTGGTTTTCGCCAAGATTTTACGGTAGCTAGCATGGCTTTGACCGGAGATCTCTGTTGGTGAAACCGTGGTGTGTTTTGGTGCTCGGAAGAGGCGTTTCGAGAGGATTTCTTGGTTGCCGGGTGGAGGCGGTCTAACCGCCCCCTATACCCGGTCTAACCGCCCCCCGGTTAGCCGGCTTTCGAGTTGTTTCCGCTGTCGGTCTTGAGTGTGTGTTGTGGTTGCTTTGGTAGAGTTTGTTCCTAGGACCGGTAGCACTCCGGTGGCTACGTGGTTTTGGCAAACGAGAGGTAGAAGTGCGGAGCGTGTGATTTCGGGGGTTCGGCCGAGCTAGTTCGTCTTGTCGGAGTTTTAATCTCCCTCGAGAAGAATTTTTATCGGCTCCCATTCACTCCCCCCCTCTCTCGGTCGCCTTATCGGTCCTTCATCTCGGTGATTTCTTTGGGGTGTTTTCGGGGCTTTTCTCTTGGGGATTTGATGGGGGAAATTTGTGGGAACCCTTCGTGGTTCTTTGGGCCGTGATTCCCCTCCCAAATCCGTGAGTAAAAGTGCTCGATTTTGGGGTTTCTTGAGTTCTTGGGTTGGAAGTGCTTTCGGCGGGATTTCTTCGATTCCTCCTTTTTGGACGAGTTTTGGTGGGATTAAACTTGGCTATGGACTCCTCATGAGGTGCTCCTAATATCCCCAAAGTCTTGTTCAAGTCCGTGGAGCGATTCGGGAGATCGAGTTTTGGATTTGGGGGAGTTGACCCGCGGGTCTTCGTTCATCCCGAGCTGCCCGGAGCCACACCGGTCGACCGGTGCTCTTGACCGGTCCGACCGGTGCAAGCCCTTGTGGGATTTTGCTCGGGTGAACATCTTGGTGAGTTCGTTGTTGTCCCGTGTTCTTTCTTGTTTCGAGTTTGGGTCCGTTTGGTGGTCGGTTGGCTTTGTTTGGTGCCTTGGGGGCTTTCGAGCTGCCACCGGTCGACCGGTGTGTCTCCCGGTCGACCGGTGTAGAGCCACTTAGTGAAAGTTGCTCGGTTCACCGGCGGGGACCGGTCCGGCCGGTGGTGCTCACCGGTCGACCGGTGTGGGTCCGTAGACTCGAGGCTTGGTTTTTCCGCTGCGTTTCTCGGGTCGGAAGGTGGTGTGTTGGTTCCTAGGTCCGGTGGCACTCCGGTGGCTACGTGGGCTTGACCAACCTTGGTAGTGAGTCGGAGACGTGTGTTGGAAGCCGTGTTCATCTTGTTGGAGTTTCGATCTCCTTCGAGAAGAATTTTTATCGGCTCCCATTCACTCCCCCCCCTCTCGGTTCGCCGTATCGGTCCTTCACGGACGAGGAAGGTGAACGCGTGGACCAGAAGGAGTACCGAAGCATGATCGGGTCACTCCTCTACTTGACGGCGACGAGAACGAACATCCAGTTCTCGGTATGTCTGTGCACTCGTTTTCAAGCGTCTCCGAGGACTTCACATCGGCAAGCGGTGAAGCGAATTTTCAGGTACTTGTGTCACACTCCCGACTTCAGCCTTTGGTACTCCGCGTCCTCTTCTTTGGCGCTTCATGGTTTTTCAGACGCGGATTTTGCCGGGTGTCGGTTGGATAGGAAGCCCACTTCTGGGACTTGCCAGTTTTTGGGTTCTTCTTTGGTGTCTTGGTCTTCCCGCAAACAGTCGAGTGTTGCTCAATCCACTACCGAGGCCGAGTACGTTGCCGCTGCTAGTTGTTTCTCTCAGCTTCGTTGGATTTCCTACACCATGAGTGACTTTGGTGAGGAGTATACTCATGTCCCACTTCAATGTGATAGCATCAGTGCCATAAGCGTTGCAAAGAATCCAGTGCTCCATTCCAAAACCAAGCACATAGAAGTGAGGTATCATTTTCTGAGAGACAACGTAGAGAAAGGAAAGATAGCTTTGATCCATGTACCCACACATGACCAACTAGCCGATATTTTCACCAAACCCCTAGATCAAGCAACTTTCTCTCGTTTGCGGGGGGAACTTGGTGTGTGTTTGATTTCTTGAGTTGGGTGTGTGGGAGCTCCTTTGTAGCATATGTATAGTTTTCTTTGTGCATTTCTTGCATTTGGCATGGCATATGTAACATGATGTATAGGCATCCTTGTATCTTAGATTGCATGCATTTTGTATCATATGTATTGGATAGGAAAAGCTTCTCCTATATATGAAACGACCCGGATTTCCGCGAACGGAAGCCCGAATCTTAGCACCTCGGTGGTAGTCCCAGGAGGGCTACCACGTGCAATCCCTGCCTCAGCGATGCCATAAACCATACAGAAAGATAAAAACAGTTAAGTAGAGTACAACATTTATTTTATTACATTAATCAGAGTACATCTCTTCGGCACATGCCGGGTGTTGACGCAAAAAGTGCACCTAGCGCCAAACACACAGCAAGCCGAAAAGCTGGCTTCGCACGCGCAAAGAGTAGAAATGACGTGCCAATCAATTTTTTACGAAAATTAACAAAAGATAAAGAAGTTAAATACCAAAGCTTGGAACTTGCCGGGTGGTACCAGACAGTTCCATATTTACGGCTAAGAAGCCATACAAGATGACACATAACTATATGAAAGCTATTTGCCAAAGAATTAAAACCACTCGGGAACTTATGAGAGGAAAAACAATACTGCCGAATGGATGACGTAAGCATGATGGCAATCGGTCTTTGTTTGGTCAACAATGCATAAACACGATATATGACCGATCCCATAATAACAATGTTAAATGAATAAAGTAAAGCACGAACGTAAGCATGTAATAAACAAGCATGCATAGATCCAAAGCACTAGTCTACCGCATGTCTAGGTACTTAGAGATCCGTCAGGTACGATGCCAAAACAAATCTATCCACCGCATGATACAACTTGCATGGAATCATACCACTTTCCACAAATAGATCTATCCACCGCATGATACAATCTAAACATGGAAAGCTAAAAGCACACATTATTTAAAGCATGAATTGCGCACGTGTTTTACTCGTGGAGAAACATAACCGAATACGGCTGAACAGCCGATTCGGGGTCCATGAACAAGGAACAAACATTACCACGCGGATAAATCTATCAGGTTGATCCGAAATCTAATCCACCGGATGACTAGCTCTAAAGCAACCCAAAAACCTGCATCTACCACATGATACCCGGTTCTTTCAAGATTTATACCAACAATGGCAAGCTTGAACCCACAACACGTAACAACCTAGATCGATTCGGTTTCGGCTATCGGAAGGCACAAGATCCACATGTTCAAACACAAAATCTTACCGTACAGGGATCATAAAAGGAGTGAGTCGATCCAAACCCATCTAGATTGGGCAAAAGTGTTACACGAATCTAAACATAAAGTAAAAACTCGAAATAACACAGGGTAACTTAATGAATCTATTGGATCTTGCCAGAATCCAATAGAGCCGATAACTAGCTTCGAGCTAGATCTTAGCCCACCGCATGGCTCATGACCTAACAAGAAACCCTCTTGAACCAAGCTTGAATCTACCGCATGACACGAAGCATGGTAACAAGACTACTTGCATCAGATCTAAATCCACCGCATGATACTAGACATGATACAAGGTTGCCGGTACTCACGGAGGTCGACGGATCGATTGGCCCTCTCGAAGAACTCGACGACACGACAAAAGGACTCTAGGGTTTGGCGTAAGGCCGGTGTGTATTGAAGAATGATTGTCCTTTGTTACATACATTCAGGGGTCATATTTATACCTGTCAAGTACAACTTCGAATGGATTCGTTACCTAACTTATCTCTAAGCTCGATCGCCTATCCATCCATTCGTTCTCCCTGATTGAGCCACGTCACCATTCAATCCCGCAAAATCAGCTCTCTTGTTCCTCCGCCGAGCCCGGAGCGGATAGCCGACCGCAGATCTCTTTGCCGAATATCTCTGAAAAGATCCTTCCTTCCACCAGACGGACTCTTTATCGAACCGGACCCACAAGTCAGTCTCCTTACCAAATTTTGGTGTTAACACATGCCCCTTCAATTGTGGGATAAAAGTAATTTTGTTCCACAATTGACTCCAGCCACGAATTTTCAAATCAAATCCGTCAACACCTGTTCTTCGCAATCCGCCGGAATCTTCATCCAGATCCAAACCCTAGATCCCCTCGTTCCGAGCTCAAATCTCCAATGGCAGCTCAGAACCAAGACGCTCAGGTAAATTCATCCCCCGTAAGCCTCGTTCGGCATTTAGGTTTTCAATTTCACCTGAGATTTCCTTTTCCGCTCTTCCTCCAGGAGCCTTCTACTGAGCTTTTGATTCGCACCGAAGCCAATTTGAGATCCTATTACCTTGGTCCTGTGGGGAACTCGACCCTCGAGATTTCATCGCGAGTCGAATCTCGGGAGAATCCCCTTTAAAGCGGCTCTGTCTCCACCGCCTCGGTGGCAAGACGCTTTCAAGAAGCGGCCTTTACCTCCAATTGCGGTGGAAGACTTGGTACCGGAGGATTCTCGCGAGACAAGAGCGGATTGACCAACTTGGATACCCTCTGTATCGCCCGGTGCTTGGAGTTGTCCGTGGTTGAGACCCCCAAGAACGAAGACCTCCCGATAGCGGCACCGCCACTTACGGTCAAACGGCGTCAACGCCTTCCTTTTTGGCCATGGCCCAATGTCTCCAACCTTGGCCGATGTATATATGATCACCGGCCTTGACATCACAGGATCTGTGCAGCCCTGGAACTTCAAAGGCTCTTCACGCCAGACAGGGGTAAAGCCAGGGAACGGATATAAGAATTACATCTTGAAGCACATGAAAGACAATCCCCTTTGCGATGTTGAATACATAGCATTCCTGAATATGTGGCTGTGCAGATTTGTCTTCTGTGGCAAAGCCAACGAGCCTACCTTGAACCATATTGTAATGGCGTCTCATTTGGCCAGTGGCAACCACCTCCCCCTTGGGAAATTCTTCCTCGGCAGCGTATACCACATGCTTCACCAAACTGTTACTCAGATGTATACCAGCCAAAGGATAACATGTGTCAACGGCCCTTGGTGGTTCGTTCAGATATGGCTGCAGCTCCACCTGCATCAAATTGTTGGTGTTGATTTGAACACCAGGCTTTTCCCTTCATCCAATCACCCTGAAGGAGAAAACAATGCTACCAGGGGATGTCAGAGTTATGGAGAAGCGGCTTCAACTGTTATCATTCAGCAAGACATCAGCCAGCTCTTCGAACTGTTCTTCAAGGGTTTCCAGAACCCTCTCTGGCTCCCCTATCTGGACAATGACACATTGACTTTCCCTGTTGAATTCTCCTTTGAGCCTGGTCGTCAAGATGGGAGATTCTTGGAAATTTTCAACATCGTAATTCGCCCATGTATACTGCCGGCCGAATTCAACGGAGGAAGGCTGAACTCCAGCACTTATGAATATTATCAGCCCAATGTAATGGCCAGACAGATTGGGTGTGGCCAGATGCCCCCAAGATTGTTCCTGCATGAATTCCTCAAGCCCAGAGAGGAAATCAAAGAGAGTATGCAGTGTAGCAGGATCTTCCATTATGTGTGTAGTCCCACTACCTACACATGTCCTTTTGTGCCCACAATCATAGCTCATCCCACCTTCAATTCCTGGTGGCAAGAATTCCACGATCACATCTTCAGTGAGCCTGTACATGTGTTCTACGCAGAGTTGCTGCCTGATTTCCTGCCAACTTCAGAGGTAACATAATGAACCTTTGGATCAGACATCTCTCCTCTCAATTATGATTCTGACCTCATTTTTTTGATTCCACAGAACACAGTGCCTGCCCCTCGAGCCAGGAACATCACCTACAATCCTGCAGGCCCAATCTCAGCACTGGGATTCAAGTCAACAACTCTGGCTCAGTTAATGGCCAGGTTTGCTACAACAGACCCTAGCCTCTCTAGCCTTGCTGCTGACAGGAGGCAAGGTTTATCTCTGGTTGCTCCTCCAACTGCCAAGAGGAGGAGAACTATCAAGAAAATCCTTGTTGAGGTAAAATCCTTTACCTTCTTGACCCCAAGATTACTCGTTCTCGATAAATTATCTCTTCGTGCATTCTCGGACGAGCTCGGCAACCTTCGGTGTCGAACACCGCCAATGCCCCATCCACGGGTATGACCTTTATTGTCCTCTTTTAAGGATGGACAACGGCATTTACCCTTGTGACTTGACATTTGCGAAGAAAGCGGTGGAAGAACAAGCTGGTTGATGTCCCGGTGGCTCAACAAGCAAGTCCATCCCGGGGTTGAATTACCTATCCCAGTGGAGATCTCATCTTCATCACCCTCTGCAGAAGCAATGAATTCTCCAGAGATGAGTCTCCCAATCCAGCCGGAGCCATCAAGTCCTCCAAGGGCACAATCACTTGTTGGTCACGCAGCGACTCCAATCCCAACAGAGGTGGATCCGACTTCTCATCAGCCAGAAGCCCATGAACTACCAGCAACTGCATCAACACCTTCTAGCTTGGAAGCTTCAGCTCTACCTGGAGCACCTCCTTCACCTGTGATTACCCCTGCTCAAGAAATCGGCCACGAGGTAATCATTTGCACTCAACTCTGCTATTTTTACTTTTAGCACCTCTAACTCGGCAATACGGCTTCTTAGGATCAGGCTCCATCATCATCAAGCCTGCTGTCGGGGACCAATCCAATTGCCGAGGCGACGGAAGGGATGCAACAGTCTCTGTCAGATGAGGTGCTAGCAAAGCTTCGAGAAATTGTTGCCTGGCTGGAAAGAGATGCACAAGATCAGTTCAAGGATCTTGATCACTTCGAGGAGATGCTTGAATCCATCAGCCAAGAACTTCCCGAGGATATCGGCGCTCCTGCGGCATCCATCCGTGGCACGGACGTCCTTTACACGCCCATAAGACATGCTTTGAGGAAAGCTGCGCTCCCGTCCGGCTATCGAAAAGAAGAGATCGATCTTTGAACAAGCCATGAACGGGGCGCAATCCCAGGCAGAGAGCCACAGAGACACATTGTCTAATCTGCAGGCTTCTTGTGATCTGAAAATCGCCAGGAAAGCCGCTCTAGAAGCAGAGCTGAGAAGCCTGTCAGCTGAGATAGAGGCTGATAAAAAGAAAATAGCCGAGCTTCCTGGATTGATAGAAAAGACCCAAGAGGAAGCAAGGTCGGCTATAGCCAGGATGGAACAATGTGATGCAGAACTCACCACCTTGTCCAGCGCCCAAAAAGATTGCCAAGAATTGTTGGACAATTTCCGTCAGGCAACATCCAACGCTCGTGGTGTGATTGCAAAACATCTGAACATTTGAATGCCCCCATGCTGTATAACCGAATTGGCCGTTCTTGTGATATTTTCTTGTAATTTGTTTCTTTTCCTGCGTACCTTCAAATATAAATCTTTGAACGACCCATTCGGCAAAGAAACGCCAACTCCCGAATGGCACTTTGATTTTCCTTAGCCGAACCAATCAGCGAATGCGACTCCGCCTAGAACTCCAAGCGACCCGTCGGCGAGGCGGCCAAGGAAACCTTTCCACCTTCCGATTTTTTTGGGATATGCGCCACGATCCAAAGCCACGACTCGAAGCCACGATTCATCTTACCAGGCCTATAAATGCAACCGTAGGTGCCCCTAGCTCTCCACCAGGCCTTCTAGCTCTCGAATCTTTGCCAATCTCAGCCCTTTCTCTTTCCACACAGTGCACATCCCAAACCACCATGGTGCGCCACCTCAACCGCCGCCGCGCTTCCGACGAGGCGGAGGGGGGCGGTGCCAACACGCGCGGAGGCAATGATCGTCGATTTCCTCTTCTTTGACTCAACCTTTGATCTTCTTCTTGTTTTGACGATCATCCCCTTTTTTTCGGATTGATTCGGTGGAATCGCGTCTCTGCGCCGGCCAATCAACCCCTTCGGACGACTCCTCGGAGTCCGACGGCCACTCCCCCGTGCCGTACGGGGGAAGTCGATGCCCTCCGCTTCAAGGAGGAGCTGGAGGCGTCCCGGCGTGAGCTAGAGGACGTCTCCAAGAAGGCGGGCATAGCCGAGCTGGAATGGGAGGACCAGCACAAACAGCTGCTGGAAGCCATCGATGGTACGGTTCGAAAGCGAGTTCTTGATCTAACCCGGCTTTTGATGCTAATCTTTTCTTCTTGCTCTTTGCGGCCCACGACGGCGAGCTCAACCGGCTAAAGGGCGGTAGAGCGGTGGCCGAGAAGGTGAATGCCCGCGGTGACACGCCGGCGGAGCGCCTTGCCGCGGTGGAGCACCGTGTCGACGAGGTGGCCACCCATGGCGTTCGTCCGGGCACCACCTTGGGCACCGGGGCCGCCATGGCGACGCATACGGACGTCGACTACTCTACCGGGCCGCGCGGCTTCGGGGCGGCGCGCGGGAGGACATCGATGAGATCGAGCTCATCCTGGAGCGCCTCGATGGCCACGGCGACGCCATTGCCGAAATTACTCATCCCCAATCTGTGTTGAACAGACTCTTCGACTAGATTGTATTAGGGATGTGTAAATATCGGCAATAAATGAAGAACTTTTGAATTCTGTGCTTGTTTTGTGATGACCCCCTTTACACTTTGCATCCGTGAATCTTGTTTTCTTTGAATGCATCCGGGAACTATCTTGAGCCGAACGCGCGAGAACAACTGCCCCTTGGCGCAAAATCCACAGAAGATCCCGATTCGGCAATCCATAAACTCTGTTCAAGCAAAAACCCTTCGCACCTGGGAGAAAACCCTGCCGTTTGGTATTCCAACAGTGTGTACTAGCCGGTCATCACTCCCGATGCACCCCCTCGGTCAATAAAATAGCCTGTCGGGATGCCCTGCAAATCCACTCGCGCACTCATCCATCATTTCTCATCTCCTCCCCTGCCCTTAGAGGAGAAAACCCCAAAGCCATGGACAAGGGCAAGCAACCCCAGGAGAGCAGCTCATCAAAGAAGCGCACGATTCGGAAGTGAGTTCTCCCTTGATCTACTCCTCGTTCTTCTGCATGATCTCGTGCTTCATGTTCTCCTCTTTTCCTCTTCCAGTCTTGATTTGCTCCCTGAAGAAATCATCGGGACCGAAGATGTGCCGGAGTACATCTCCTCCGATTCCTCCCTCGAGGCAGAGGAGGCCACGCCTGAACAGAGGGCCAACCATCAGCTGCGCCGCCGCGTTCGGCATCTGGAGCACGGCCTCAGGGACATCACCGCCCGTTGCCAAGCCGAGCACGAGCGTCGCATGGCTCTGGAAGCACTAGTAGGGGTAAACGCTTCTGACTTCTTTTTGACATTATGCTTGCATTTGGATTTCTTGCCCCTAACATCGATTCCTCCGCTTCAGATGTCCTTGACAGGTACAACAACCTGAAGACGGCCTGGGAGAGCTTGGTGGAGGCCGCCAACCATGGTCACCCCCACGCGTTCCAAGTTGCCGTCACGGTGGTCCGGAACAAGCGAAGAGGGAGCGACGAAGAAGCAAAGAGAAGATTGACTCATACTTTCGCTTCTTCCTCCACGCCTTCTGCTTCCCACCTCCTTGAAGATCTGACCATCAGGGTTGTTAGATGTAAACCTGCAAGAAGTAGTTGTAATGTCTGTGCTAAGGGCAATGCATTCGGGCACTGGCCATTTCTTCTGTTTATGGATTTTTTGCTCTGAAGGCGGCCTCATTCTCGAGCGCTGGCTATCTCCATGTCAGATGTGTGTAATCATCGATCGATCTCAATGCTAGGATAATATTTCTTCAGATATCTTCCATTTATTGCAGTGGAAAATTCTTCTCCTAGCAAAGTTTTCAATATGTATGCATTACCAGGGACGCATCTGACCACACGGAAAGGTCCTTCCCAGTTAGGGGACCATTTGCCGAATTCACTGTATTTAGTTCCAATCGGCAATAGCGCTTTCCAAACTAGATCGCCTTCTGCAAATTGCCTTACTTTTACCTTCTTGTTGTAGTACTTGGCAACCCGCAGCTTGTTTCTCTCGATGTTTTCCAGGGCCCTGAGACGGATCATATGTAAATCTTCCAGCTCGTCCATCATTAGGCCACTGTAATCCTTGGAGCTCAAGTCCTTTTGCAGCACCACTCTCCTTGAATCTGATTGCATCTCCCAAGGCAAAACCGCGTGGTGCCCGTAAACCAACTCGTAAGGAGAGGTCTTTGTAGCTCCATGGGGGGCCATTCGGTAAGCCCACAGTGCTTCACTGAGAACCGAATGCCACCTTCTTGGCTTCTGATCGATCTTGTTTTGTATTAGCTTGATCATGATTTTGTTAGAAGCCTCCGCTTGACCATTAGCTTGGGCATAATAAGGAGAAGAGTTAAACAATTTGATCCCCATGCTTTCGGCAAACTCTCTGAACTCCAGTGACACGAATTGTGCCCCTTGATCAGTGGTAATTGTCTGAGGGATCCCAAATCGATAGATGATGTGCTCCTTGACGAATTCAATCATGTTTTTACGACGTCACCTTCTTCGGTGGGATTGCCTCAACCCATTTAGTGAAATAATCTCGTAGCCAAAAGCACGAACTTATGCCCCTTGCTAGATGGTGGATTAATTTGGCCAATCAAGTCGATACCCCAACCCCTGAATGGCCATGGCTTGATGATGGGATTCAATGCTGATGCAGGGACCCTTTGAATATTCCCAAACCTTTGGCAATCCTGACATCCCTTGTAATACTCAAAGCAGTCCTCTAATATCGTCGGCCAAAAGCATCTAGCTTGTCTAATAACACACTTCATACGGTAGGCCGATTGGTGTGCTCCGCATATCCCATCGTGCACTTCGCTCATCATGTTCTTGGCTTCTTCTGGACCCAGGCAGCGTAATAATACCCCATCTAATGATTTATAGAATAAATTATCATCCAGAAGAACGAACTTTATGGCTTTGTACCTGAGCTTCCTAGAGACTTTACGGGATGGATCCTTTAAGTAATCAATGATCTCTTTCCTCCAATCATCCTCTGCAAGAACCGCCCCTAGTGCATACACCTCTGCAGCAAACGCTTCTTGACTCTCTTTGTAACCAGAGGCGCTCTAAGCCAGCCTGTTTGCTTCTTCGTTATGTTCTCTAGGAATGTGCTGTAGAGTCACCAACGGGAAGCTGTTCAAGATTTCCCTACATTCTTCGTAGTAACTCCTCAGCGCTTCACTCTTGCATTCATATTGGCCGTTCAATTGCTTGATTACCAGCTCTGAATCTCCATAAACTTCAATCGAAACGGCCCCTGCTTCTCTCAAGTACTGAAGCCCTCGAAGTAATGCCTCGTACTCAGCCTGATTATTTGTGACAGTGGGCTGAATAGGGATGGCAAATTCAAACATCTCACCTCTAGGAGAAATCAGTAGGATCCCTACTCCCCCACCTTTACCACACGACGATCCATCAAAAAATAACGCCCAAGGGGTGATCTCAAGCAAATCAATTGACGGATCACGATGTTCAGTTATAAAATCGGCAATGATCTGACCTTTGATGGCTTTTGCCGATTCAAACTTCAGCTCGAATTCTGATAAAGCTAAAATCCACTTGCCAATCCTGCCGTTCAAAATTGGCATAGATAAAATATGTTTTATCACATCGAACTTGGAATACACGGTGCATTCGGCATTCAACGGGTAGTGCCGAAACTTTGTACACGAGTAGTACACGCAAAGACTCGGTTCTCTCTACGGCGAATACCCGGTTTCGGGATCAAGTAATTTTCGGCTAAGATATGCTACTACCCACTCCTTCCCTTCGATTTCTCGAATAAGGGCCGATCCAATGGTTTGGGTATCGGCCGCCACGTACAACTTGAAAGGCTTGTCTAGGCGGGGAGGAACCAACACCGGTGGCTCCTTCATGTCTTGCTTGATCTCATCAAAAGCCTTTTGTTGTTCGTCGCCCCACGTGAACTTCTGATCTTTCTTCAGCTTCAGCAATGGAGAGTATGGCAACACCTTCTGTGATAAATTTGAAATGAACCTTCTCACGAAGTTGATTTTGCCGAGCAGTGATTGCAACTCCTTGAGGTTAGTTGGAGGAACTACTTCATCAATGGCCTTCATGCTCTTCTTGCCAACTTCAATTCCTCCTTCGTGGACCAAAAACCCTAAGAATTCTCCAGCTGATACCCCAAAAGCGCACTTGTTTGGATTCATCTTCAAACCGTGTTTCCGGGTGCACTCCAAGGTCTTCTTCACATCTTCCAAATGGGTGTCATGACTTAGAGACTTGATTACCACATCATCAATGTAGATCTCCACAATCTTGCCGATCAACTCATGAAAAATGTAATTCATGGCTCGTTGATAGGTTGCACCGGCATTTTTCAATCCAAATGTCATGACGATCCACTCGAATAGGCCTATATGACCAGGACATCTAAAGGCTGTCTTCGAAATGTCTTCTATTGCCATGAAGATGCGATTGTATCCCGCATTGCCATCCATGAAACCGATCACCTTGTGTCCGGCGGCGGCGTCAATCAACAAATCGGCACTAGGCATCGGGTATCCATCCATCGGAGTAGCTCTATTTAGGTCTGCGAAATCTATGAAAACCCTCATTTTTCCATTCTTCTTGTATACGGGGACGATGTTAGAAATCCACTCCGCATATCTGCATGGCCGAACGAAGTTTGCGTCAAGTAATCTTTCAACTTCCTTCTTCACATCGGCCAATACCTCATCCTTGTAGATTTTCCGGGGCGGTTGCTTATATGGTTTGAAACCGGGCTTGATTGGCAACCGATGCTCGACGATGGAACGATCCAATCCAGGCATCTCCGAATAATCCCAGGTGAAGCAATCCTTGTATTCTGCGAGAAGCTTAATTAACTCCCCCGAAGTCCGGCTGCAAGTTTGCACGCGATGAACGTCGGCCTTGGCTTATCACCGCTTCGAATGTCAACCTCCTCTAATTTATCAGCCGACATGAATCCTCGCCCTAACTTGCCATCAGTGCCATCTACGGGGTTCTCCATTAAAAATTGCTATAAGAGCCGACTGCTTGACTCGGTTTGTTGATCACGCTGACAGGTTCAACAGGACCTTCCCCCCAGTCTTTGCCTGAGAAGCAAACAATACCTTGGTACTCCCAGAAAGCTGGTTCCATGTTCGCCACGCTCACGGAGTCATCTGCCTGGACGATCTCAATCTCATCGTCCACCCCTTTGGATAAGTTGTTGATGCATGGTGGACCGGACGCAACGGTTGGCATGGATCCGGCCCCGCCCAAGCAGCCGGGCTGTAGGCCCCCTTGCCTTCGATGACAAAGAAGGTAGTGAGCAGCGTCTTGGATCTGATCATCAAATCCGCGTGAGCACACCCCTTGGTATCCGAAGGGTTCCCGGCGAAGTCGTTGAGGATTATACTCGTGGGTGTCAAATCGCTCGGGCCCATGCCAAGCTTCACCGAAGGTGGTGTACGGCATTACGTTGGCGCCGCTCCACCATCGACGAACATCTTTGTCAATGGCTTGCCATTGACGTATCCTCTTAAGTACGGCGGCCTCATATGTCGATTCTTGGCCGGCTTGTCGAAGAAGGCCGCTTGGCCGGCACCAATTGTGCCAGCATCCCCTCGGCCTGCTCATCATCTATGGCCGCTTCCTCCTGCACAACCTGGTTAGCAGGAGCCATGAATTCGTTCAGCAGAAAGTATACCATGCATGTTGGAGCCGAACGCTTCGATCCTTCAGATTGATCTTTGGGGCGCCACACTTGACGCGTCTGGATTCCGGCCTGCCTCAACTCACCGTTCCTCAAGCGCTGGACCCGTCTCTTCTGGCTTCTCCTCAGGCCGGGCGGGCACCATTGCCCCTTCTGCCAGACGTAGTCATCCTCATCCTCCTCTTGATCAGCCCACCTGAGGTCAGCATGCCGCTTCCTAGGATGATCGATGACTTCAATTTTTGGGCGCCGATCCCCATTGGGTTGGATCCTTCCAATTCTCTCGTGGACGGATCGGCGATTGACAGTCTCCTGCCTGTACTCAAGATACCTGTCACTGCATTCAGGACAGTTCTTCAACGTGGGTAGCTTCAAACCCTCGTTCCAGCAATGCCTGAAGAAGGCATATCCCCACTGTGCGCGCTCCTGCTCGCGCGTGTACTGCTCTTGGTCTCTTCGGTGTGCTTCTTCTTCGGCTCTGCGCCTCTCCTCCTCGTGGCGCCGCTCCTGGTAGCGCTCTTTCTCCATCTGGCGCTGCCACTTGTTGAGGAGGATGCGCGATGTCACCCTGGGCTTGGCTCTGGATGACTCCCCAATTTCGATGTGACTCTTAAGAATACGGGGGGCTTCACCTTGCACCTGTTCCAGAGTCACTTGGCGCTCTGGGTCCACTGCTCCACCTTGTCTAGACCTGGCTGAGGTCAAGACCTTGACTTTTCCCTTCTCCTCGGCAGTTATCACGTTAACAGAAAAGCCCACCATGTTCTGAGGAAAGGGGTGGCCATCCAGCTTCATTTTGTTGTCGAACTTAAGGTGACCTTCCTGGATGGCCTTCTGGATCCTCATCCGAAGACCACCGCAATCATTGATGGAATGTGAATCCCTGTCGTGGAAGCCACAGTAACGTTTTGCTTTAACTCCATCGGGCCGAAGCATGGAATGCCCCTCGGGCAGCTTGATTCGGCCTTCCTTCACTAAGAGCTCGAACAATTTATCAGCCTTTGTGATATAAAAATCATAAGTACCCTTGGTCTGCTTGACCCAGTGCTGATTCATTGTCAAAGGCTCCTTACCCCACATGATCTCTGTTGCGGCTACATCCAATTCATCATCAGAATCCTCGAACAAATCATCCTTGTCTAAGAACGGGTTGTAGACGTCGGCGACGTCATGCGCTTGCCAAATTTGGCGTCCTTCTTAAAGCCATACGCCGATTGCTCATCGGTGATAGCTTCGCGATAGGCGACCCGGATTCTCAAACTCCATCCCGAACAACTTTTCGCGTACGGCGGTAGCATCCCGGCGACGGCCATGTCAGCCAACTGGTCATCTGGCAAGTTAAGCGAGAAGCACATGCCTTTGACCTCCCTGAACCTCCGGAGAAACTCCAGCGGCGTCTCGCTATGCCTCTGCTTCATGGTCGCAAGGTCAATCAGTTTCTTCTCCGAGCTGCCGCTAAAATAGTGAGCGTGAAATTTCCGCTCTAGGTCCTTCCATCTGGCAACTGATTCAGGGGGCAGGGACGAAAACCACTGGAACGCTGGACCTGTCAGTGATGCGGCGAAGTAGCAGACCCTGAATGTCTCCTCAGCCGAGCACTCCCCGAGCGCTTGAGGTAACGAGCGATGTGCTCGACCGTGCTCGTGTCGTCTTGTCCTGAAAACTTGGTGAACTCCGTTGGCGGCTTCACCCTTGGCGGCAAGAGCACATTGTAGTACCATTGCAGGAACGGCGGCTTATAGGAGGGTCCTTGCATTTTTGGCTTGAGGCCGAACTGATTTTGCATCAATTCGGCCATCTTCCGCGCCGGGCGTCGTCCTCCGCGCGCTGCCGGCTGGCGCGTATCCTGGATGTGGGAAAGCATCAAATGCCCCGTAGTTTCCCACCTCATGATAGCCTCCGCCGTACAAGTTTCTCTGCAGCCAGTTGGTCGCCGGAGCAATCCTCTGACCGGAAGTGAGCGGGGCGCCGGGCGAGCCGAATGCTAAGTCTCCGTACGTGGGCTGGTACGGATTCGGCTGTTGCACAGGTTGACCTGTGCTGCCCTGCGGTGGTGGCTGGATTGGCTGTCCTGAGGCCTGCAGTGGAGGCTGAACCGGCTGTTTCCCAGCGGCCTGTGGCGGAGGCTGGAAAGCTTGACTTCCAGCGCTTTGGGGAGGAGGCTGCACTGGCGGGCTCCGAAGTGGCGGCTGAGAGCTTGATTCGCCCAGTTCCACAGTGCCCCCCTGGACGGGCGCTTTGCTGAACGCTTGTTCCATGTCAGGGCCGAAGAAGACCACCATCATCTGCTGGAGCGCACCGAGGAAAGCCTTGTTGTGCTTGCTTAACATGTAATCTGCGGATTCCTGGAACACGCGCATGCACTCCTCTTTCTCCTGTTGGACCGTGGTGTCGCTCTCCCCTGGCAGCAACACCCTGGGCATCTCGTTCTTCAAGTATGGGACGCCACTCCTATTTTTCTTGAAAGACGAGAGACACTTCGCCGAAACCGGTCCATGGCGTCCCGGAGTTGCGCCGCTGCTCTGGAGATAGGTCTTCCAGGTTGACGTCCATGATGTCCGCGATCTCGGGCATCTTGATCTGTTCGGCTGTTTGTCCCACTGGGCGTGCCAAAAAGTGTGTTGACGCAAAAAGTGCACCTAGCGCCAAACACACAGCAAGCCGAAAAGCTGGCTTCGCACGCGCAAAGAGTAGAAATGACGTGCCGATCATTTTTTTCCGAAAATTAACAAAAGATAAAGAAGTTAAATACCAAAGCTTGGAACTTGCCGGGTGGTACCAGACAGTTCCATATTTACGGCTAAGAAGCCATACGAGATGACACATAGCTATATGAAAGCTATTTGCCAAAGAATTGAAACCACTCGGGAACTTATGAGAGGAAAAACAATACTGCCGAATGGATGACATAAGCATGATGGCAATCGGTCTTTGTTTGGTCAACAATCCATAAACACGATATATGACCGATCCCATAACAACAATGTTAAATGAATAAAGTAAAGCACGAACGTAAGCATGTAATAAACAAGCATGCATAGATCCAAAGCACTAGTCTACCGCATGTCTAGGTACTTAGAGATCCGTCAGGTACGACGCCAAAACAAATCTATCCACCGCATGATACAACTTGCATGGAATCATACCACTTTCCACAAATAGATCTATCCACCGCATGATACAATCTAAACATGGAAAGCTAAAAGCTCACATTATTTAAAGCATTAATTGCGCACGTGTTTTACTCGTGGAGAAACATAACCGAATACGGCTGAACAGCCGATTCGGGGTCCATGAAGAAGGAACAAACATTACCACGCGGATAAATCTATCAGGTTGATCCAAAATCTAATCCACCGGATGACTAGCTCTAAAGCAACCCAAAAACCTGCATCTACCGCATGATACCCGGTTCTTTCAAGATTTATACCAACATTGGCAAGCTTGAACCAACAACACGTAACAACCTAGATCGATTCGGTTTCGGCTATCGGAAGGCACAAGATCCACGTGTTAAAACACAAAATCTTACCATACAGGGATCATAAAAGGAGTGAGCCGATCCAAACCCATCTAGATTGGGCAAAAGTGTTACCCGAATCTAAACATAAAGTAAAAACTCAAAATAACACAGGGTAACTTAATGAATCTATTGGATCTTGCCAGAATCCAATAGAGCCGATAACTAGCTTCGAGCTAGATCTTAGCCCACCGCATGGCTCATGACCTAACAAGAAACCCTCTTGAACCAAGCTTGAATCTACCGCATGACACGAAGCATGGTAACAAGACTACTTGCATCAGATCTAAATCCACCGCATGATACTAGACATGATACAAGGTTGCCGGTACTCACGGAGGTCGACGGATCGATTGGCCCTCTCGAAGAACTCGACGACACGACAAAAGGACTCTAGGGTTTGGCGTAAGGCTGGTGTGTATTGAAGAATGATTGTCCTTTGTTACATACATTCAGGGGTCATATTTATACCCTGTCAAGTACAACTTCGAATGGATTCGTTACCTAACTTATCTCTAAGCTCGATCGCCTATCCATCCATTCGTTCTCCCTGATTGAGCCACGTCACCATTCAATCCCGCAAAATCAGCTCTACTGTTCCTCTGCCGAACTGGAGCAGATAGCCGACCGCAGATCTCTTTGCCGAATATCTCTGAAAAGATCCTTCCTTCCACCAGACAGACTCTTTATCGAACCGGACCCACAAGTCAGACTCCTTACCAAATTTTGGTGTTAACACCGGGTACAAGTCCATCGGGACTGAATCAAACATAAATAAATCGTCTAGCAGCGACTCCATGAAAGCGCGGGAAGCTCCATATCCGCAGGCAGCTCGAGTGTAGGAAGAGCTCTAGTCCACCCATCCGTCGTTATCGAAGTCGTAGTCCGGCTCTGTGTCAGAGGCTCCAGGGTCTACCCGATAAGCGGGTAGGTCACGTCAGCTTCCCAACAAAGAGGCAAAAGCAGTGTATATTCTACTATGCAAGGGTTATCCGTAATCTGGCTGTAGAAGGCTTAAGCAAAGCGGCATTGCAACGTACAAGGTAAGCAGTATTCAGCTGAGAGGTCCACACCTCGGAGAAGCTCACGCTTTCGAGGTCCACACCTCTGGGGTCCACACCCCGCACAAGGTAAACCACACCAAAACTCCGGATCTCAACCCCGATCCAGATCCCAACTCTCATCTGCGATGTGGGGCCCACCTGCTCCTATCCCCACATCTCAACGGCCAAAGCCAGGCTCACACACTCGGGGGAGAGAAGAAGCACAAGAGAAGAATAGCTAGTCAGGTGAGAGATCGAAAGACTGTCCATAACCAGTGGACACGGACTATAGCTATAGGTTTAACACTCTGCAGAGGTTGTACAACTGTACCCGCCCGAATAGGACCGGTACCGGCCGTCACCGGTGCCCGACCCTACCATACGGCTGAAGGCCAAGTAAGTGGATAGTACCCTCCTGCGTCTCCGAGCCCGGCCCGGCCCTCCGCGGCAGAGCTCATACTACCCGCGAGAGGTCCCTCGAAGCTGTGGAACCCTTCCCCGGCCTCGCCCGGGCAAAGTCTACTAAGGAGGGAAAGACCACTCCCGACACGATCACACCGATCCGCCTACAGGAGAGGTGCTATCCACTACAAGTCTCACCCCGCACCCCCGCCCAATACAGGGCGGGCGGTCTGTACGGAAATAGTCATCCGAAACAAGGTCAACTGACGATCGGTCCTTAAGGGGCCGAGAGCGAGCACTCAACATCTCCATCCCACACGACACGACCCTCGGGTAAGAGGCCAGATCGCATCTTCCCTCGGCAGACGTTCTCAAGTAACCCAAGCGGATCGCTCCCGCCAAAACACAGCAAGGGAATACACACCCAGAACGCACGCTAGAAACACACCGAGATATCCACATCTCAGTCCAAGCCCAGAGTACCATCCATAATCAAGCAACAAAAGTATGGATAGTTGAGGTAAGGGACTAGCTACGGGTCTGTAGCTAGTCCCGCAGGAAGTAAAACAAGGAATCAGGGTATAACAAAGCATCAAGGCATGGCTATTAAACTGGTTATGCAATTCATCAGATCAATTGAAGGATCAGATGGCGACTAGAGAGGGGGGGAGTGAATAGGAGCCGGTAAAAATTCTTCCAAAAGAATCCGGCCTATACCCTAGACAAACCCCGGTCACACACAAGCGATGGATCGAATCACGCACCAATCGCCAAGACCACGAGGTTATGGATCAACCTCTAGCCTTAGGAACGATTCCTAGAAGCACACGCGGAAGCACTAGAAAGGGAAGGAAGGAATCGAAACAAACAACGACGCGCACACGGCTCCCGGCGGCCCCGTCCGGCTCGGCGGTGCGGACCGTCCGCGATGAACCGCGCGGACGTCCGACCTGCTACCGCGGACCGTCCGCGCCGATGTTGCGGACCGTCCGGCCCTCTCCGCGGACCGTCCGTTAAACACACACGGAACACCGAAGCGACCCGAGAAAAACGGACCGTCCGCCAAGCCGGGGCGGACCGTCCGCGCCACCCACGGACCGTCCGCTACTCGAGCGCGGACCGTCCGCAACCGGCTACAACCAAAACCAAAAGCCAAACCGGATCGAAAACAAAAGTGCTCAAGAACACGACGAACACGCGATGAACCCTAGCCTCGCGGAGCGTCCGCCGACACCCCGCGGACGGTCCGCCAGTGCGGACGAGCGAGAAACGGCCGACACCGAAAGTCAACTCCCCCAAATCATCATCGGATTTCCCAAACGGTTGAAGCTATGGAGACAAGGGTTTGGAGACTTGAAAAGCGTCACACAAGGATGCTATAACCCAAAAATCTTGCCTCCTAACTTCCTAAATCACCGGGAATCGCGAATCCTTTGAGCACCACCAAAAACTAGAGCACCGAACGAAAACTCACGAATCGAAGTGGTTTCCGGCGTTTGAGGGCACAAGATCAAGCACAAAGATGCACAAGACATCTATCCATGTTTCCCTCAAAGAAATCCGGGAAGAAACCCACTCAAATCCGCGGAATCACACCGGGAACAAAGGCACGAAAACAAGCACGAAAATCCACAAAAAACAACCCCGAATCTTCTATACAAACCAGGAAAGATTCACAAGGTCTAGCATGCCGCCCTAGCATCCATCCCTCTCAACAAATCTCTCATGAAGCTTTCATGCTAGCCTAGAGAAAATGGAAGGAAAAATAGCTACGAAAATGAGAAAGAGGAGGGAGGAAATGAAACCCTAAGTCGCGGAGAGAGAGCCATCCACACACACTCATGGCTTATATATCGGAGTCCCGCCGGGAGTGGTAAATGACTCGACTACCCCTAACTAAACTACTGGCGATACAACCCACGTAGGGGCATTTAGGTAATGTTTGTGGGTCTTGCCATCGGACGGCCACGCCTTTGCCGCATCCCGCGTCCTCCCGACGCAAGCCATGCGATCCCGCCGCGTGTCCTCCGCCTCGAAGCTTCCCGACACGCCCGGATCCCGTCTCCGTCGTGTTGGGCCCTCGGACTTGGTTTTGAGGCCCAAACCAAGAAACCGTACGCGGTGGTTTTGTGGGCAAACCACCAAACCCCGCGTGCCCGGTCCGGCCTCCCGCCAAACCACTTGACTCGACCGCCACCGTGCACCGGCTCGTTCGTCCATGACTTCGTCTTGCTCATGTCGCCACCATGTGGCCCACACCCGATCCCGCCGTCCACCGGTCCCTCGAACCGAGCCTACTTGTCTCTCCATCTCCCGGAGGCCCCTCAAGGCCGAAGACCTTTCGCGCCCGTTCTTCACCCGCAACAACACGAACTAGGCCGCGGCCTACACCCGCGCACTAAGCCAAGAATCGGTCCAACACCCGTTGTCAATCACTCATCACCGAGGAGCGGTCATCCATCGACCACCGGGACGCTCCCGGTCCTCAATCTCCCCCTTGATGAGTGCATTGACAAGACACAACGCGAAATGAAATTCGAGAGAAAAAGAGAAAAGAAAGAAGAAAGAAAAACAAATAAGCTCAACTCATGACCAAAACCGAAGAAAGGCGAAGAAAGGTCACAAGCCAAGCAAAGCACAAAATCCACACCGAAAACAGCAAGAAAGCTCCCCCTGAACAAATGCAAGCTCCCCCTGAACATGTGGATGCACACTTCCAAATTTCAGCTCACCTCTTCTGAATTTTCATTAAGCTCACCTTTTCTCCCCCTTGTTGACAATGTATGAATCAAGGTGAAAATGCAGAAATGCAAAGCAAAGCATATAAACAACTACATGAGCTTCTCAAATAGGCCAAATCTAGTGTCAAAGGCTAAAAATGAGACAAAGATCACACATATGAATCATAGCATAGTCAAAGCATTGCCACAAGTAATAGATGAAAATACAAGCATGTGACAAAGCAAAATTTTCGGATTTAAGCGAGTTTACCAAAAGAAGGCTCGCTTCACATGTAAAAGCCTATCCATGTCACACTTGAGCCACAAACATGCATACCATTCAAAGATCATACAAGGATATCAAATTCTCAGCAAAAGATCATGGCAAACACCCATAAAGCAAAGCATGTCATGTCAAAGCTCATGAGCCATGTGTCCACTTCGGGGAGACTTCTCCACTGGTGAACATCATGCAACATGTTTAGCACCCATATGTGAAAGATAATATATTTTAAGCATAGACATGATGGATGGAGCATTTTTCAAGCATTCACACTTCTTTTCAAGATTAATTCATTTCATGGTACATGAAGTGCCTTTGCGGCAAAAAGAAGCTTATGCTCCCCCATGAATGCAACATAGGCTAAACATTCACAATGATATTCGGCCTTTGGCCCAAATGCAAGAACAAGGCATCCAAGCACAATCTAAGCATGAAAAGCACATTTAGACCAAACTGTGACATGGATACACAACTACACACGAGTGGAGCATATTTCATCAAAAATTAGTCAAGTTAAGCATTTATTTCAAAAGGGGCTATCTCACCACACATATATCTCAAATATTCCAAGAGCATAGCCTCACATCACCATTTCTCCACACATATAACCAATATCTCACAAATAGCCAAAGAGACTCAAATATGGCATATGAAAGAAGCTCATCATCCTAAAATGCAATATGACACAAATGCAACATGATATATGACAAGATGGCTATCCTACCATGGTTTATACATCAAGCAAAGCATGTATATACATCAAAGTAAACATGGTATGATACATATGGTACAAAAAGGAAATCCCCCAAGAATCAACTAGAAAGGGCAACAAACCCCAAGTTCCCCCCGCAAGCGCACAAATGTAGCTTGGTCGAGAGGCTTTGTGAAAATGTCTGCAAGCTGATCTTGGGTAGGGACATGGCTCAACACAATGGTTCCTTTCTCCACATTGTCCCTCAAGAAATGATACCTCACTTCTATATGTTTGGTTCGGAGTGAAGCACTGGGTTTTTGGCTACGCTTATGGCACTAGTGCTATCACAAAGAAGTGGGATCTGGGTGCACTCCTCACCAAAGTCTCTCAAAGTGTACGAAATCCACAACATGGTCGGGGAACGACAACTCGCGGCGACAACATACTCCGTCTCGGTGGTAGACTGAGCTACACTAGACTGCTTGCGGGAAGACCATGAGACCAACGAAGACCCAAGAAACCGACAAGTAACGAAGTAGACTTCCTCTCGACTCGACAACCGAAGCAAAATCCGCATCGAGAAAAACCATGAAGAGAAAGAGTCGAGGAGGAAGAATACCAAAGGCCAAGACCGAGGGCGGATCGTAGATACACGAAAATCCTCTTGACGGCTCGTCGATGTGATGTCCTCGGCGAAGCACGAAAACGAGCGCACGGACACACGGCGAACCGTATGTCCGGCCTCATCGCCGTCAAGTAGAGGAGGGAGCCGATCATGCTCCTATACTCCCCGCCGGTCCCCGGTTCTCCGTCCTCGTCCGCATCCAAAGTGGCCGTAGTCCCCATGGGAGTCGACATCGGCTTCACATCTTGCATCTGGAACTTCCTCAGCATGTCTTTCGTGTACTTGGTTTGGTGCACAAATGTACCATCCTTCACTTGTTTGATTTGCAGCCCGAGAAAATACTGCAACTCGCCCATCATGCTCATCTCGAACTCCCTGCTCATCTCATCTGCAAACTTGGCAACAAGGTTATGTGACGAGCCACCAAAGACAATATCATCCACGTATATCTGAACAATCAACAAGTCATTTCCATGCTTGAGGAGAAACAAGGTCCTATCCACGGTACCCATCACAAACCCTCTGCTCAAAAGAAAACCTCTCAATCTCCCATACCAAGCACGGGGCGCCTGTTTCAACCCATACGAGCCCTTTTCAACCTGTATACCCTGTGTGGGTACAACTCGCTCTCAAACCCAGGTGGCTGCTTCACATACACCTCCTCCTCTATGACCCCATTCAGAAAAGCACTCTTCACGTCCATCTGAAACAACTTGAACCCTTTAGCCACGGCAAAGGCTAGAAGGATCCGAATTGCCTCAAGACGGGCCACAGGAGCAAAGGTCTCCTCATAGTCGATCCCCTCCTTCGACTAAACCCCCGAGCAACAAGTCCGGACTTGTTCCTCACAACCATCCCATTCTCTCCCTCTTTGTTCTTCCAAACCCACTTGGTTCCTATGGGATGGCAATTTGGAGGTGGTTCAACTAACTCCCACACCTGGTTCCTCTCAAAGTTTTCCAACTCCTCATGCATAGAATTGACCCGGTTTGCATCGGATAAAGCATGTCCAATGTCCTTGGGCTCAAAAGTAGCAACAAAAGCAGCATGAGCAAAATGAGAGGAATTCCTGGACCTCGACCGTGTAGTGCGTTCATCAATGTTCCCAATGATCTTCGACAGGCGATGCACTTCTTGAATCCGCCGGGGAGCCTCACGCCTCGAGACTACCTCCCCCTCAACTTCAGCTTCTCTCGCCTGGTCCTCTTGTTGCACCGTCGTTGTCCAAGAAGTAGACGGTCCATGCTCCAAAGTGGTCGTAGGGGAAGTAGTGGGTACATGCTCAGCTTCAGGCGCATGGTTCTCCCCATCATCATCTCCAGCTCCATCTTTCTCCTCTTCAAAGAGGTCCTCGGCCATCTCTTCATCACCTGCACATTCAAAGCCAAGAGAGGTACATGGCATTGTCTCGTCGAAGGTCACCTCGCAAGTCTCCATGATTTTGTTAGTCTCAAGGTTAAGCCTCCTATAGGCTCTAGAGTGGTTAGCATATCCAAAGAAAATACCATCACTAGACCTAGCCTCAAACTTGTCGAGTTTTCCCTTCTTCAAAATAAAGCACTTGCGGCCAAAAACTCGGAAGTGACTCACCTTGGGTACCCGACCATGCATAAGCTCATAATAGGTCTTCTTCTTGAAAGCTCGCAATAAAATCCTGTTGGAAACATGACAAGTTTGTATTGATCGCCTCGGCCCAAAACCTCCTAGGAGTCCTGTGCTCATCGAGCATCGTCCTAGCCATCTCACAAAGAGTCCGATTTTTCCTTTCCACGACTCCATTTTGAGGGGGCACATAAGGGGTCGAATAGCGATGTTCAAGACCTAGATCACGACAAAAGGCATCAAAACGAGAGTTCTTGAACTCGAGCCATTATCCTTGCGGATAGCTCGAATAGCATTCCCATGCCTCTCGTTTTTCAACCTCACGATCAGATCTCGAACAAAACCAAAAGTCTCACTCTTATCCTCCAAGAAGAACACCCAGGCATAGCGAGAGTAATCGTCCACCACAACAAGAAAATACCACTTCCCACCCACCGAGCGAACTCGAGCTGGCCCAACAAGGTCCACATGCAACGGCTACGTCGGACGCTCGGTCATGACATCGGTCAGGGGTGGATGGGGAGTGGCTACCATCTTACCATGCCTACAAGGAGCACAAACCAAATCCTTCTCAAGCTTCAACCTCGGCAATCCTCGGACAAGGTCAAGACCACTCAAGCGGGAAACCAAATCAAAGCTCAAGTGTCCCAACCGCCTATGCCATTTCCACAAATCAGAAGAAGGACCAGCCATCAAACAGCGAGCAGGACCCAAAGAACGAGAGAAATCAGCCCTGAAAATCTGACCCTCGGGGATGATCATACAGACAAGATCACCTCGAGAATCAAGCAAACGAGACTCGCCTGACTTGAAATGTACCTCAAAACCCTCATCAAGCAATTGATAAACCGAAAGCAAATTAAAACCCAAAGACTTCACAAGAGCCACTCTCTTCAACGTTACCTTGTCACTCACATGCACAACACCCTCTGAAAGCACCCTACCTCGTCCATTGTCCCCAAATGTGATGTACTGCTTCTCCTTCACTGCGGTGAGGCTGGAGAACCACTTCTTATCTCCGGTCATGTGTCGAGAACACCCGGAGTCGATCAACCAAATGTTCTCCAAGCCTGTTGCACTGCGGATCGAAACAAGAACGAGAGTGAGCTAGCGACTCGACACCGGGGTTAGCACAAAGAAAGTTAAACCGAGTGTCGAGCCATGCGCTCAAAAGAGGGGTTAGCAAACATCACTCCCTTGCCACCAAACTTCCCATGTCCCATGGGAGGAGTACGAGCACCACGAGGGGGAAAACGTGGTCCGTAGTTCCTCTGGAACCCAAAGCTGCGATCATCTCCCCTAGACCCGTACTGAGGACGAGTAGGAGGACGTCCAGCAAAACCACCACGAGCCCGACCAAACCTCTCACCAGCACGCACACCATCATCTCTCCTGACAAACCTCTCACCGCCACCTCTCCGTGGGAACCTGCCAACACTCCTCACACTTCCCACACCCCGTGGAAGTGGCACTCTAGGCTCAGGAATACCATGAGGCTGGCGATACCTGTTCTGGTTCGCTTGCTCCCTAGCAAGCCTCTCATCCCTCTTCCTCTTGTAGCAAAACTCTGCAAGATGCCTCTCCTTGCCACAATACTCACACCTGAAGGGGATGGGTTTTGGTTTTGGCTCTGGCTTCTCTCTAGGCTTCTCACCCTTCTCACCCACAAACTTCACTGGTTTCTGGAAATCATTTGTCTTAGGTGGGAATTTGAGTGGATCTTGGGTTGTGTCAAGCTTGTTGCAAAGGTGGTTGGGATTTGGTGTGAAAGAGTTCTTGGGTGCTTTTGGGAGTGGGACTTGGATCTCTCCGATCACCTCAAACTCGGGGTTAGACTCAACGCACTTCTCGTACACACTCTCCCCACTGTTCTCTCCCACTTTCTCACCCAACTTCTCAAACCCCAAACCACGACCATCAGCTCTCTTGAACTCCTCAATCATGATTTTCAATTGAGGTTCCCGCCGGACAACCAACCCAACACCTTCCTCAAATAGTCATTCTCCTCATAGATGACATCCAAACGGGAAGTAAGTTCAAGATTGCGCAAAGTAACTTCATCACAGCTAGAACATGCATTTGCAACGGGAGATTTCAAAGATGCTTCCAAAAAACTAATGGTAGAACGAGCATCAACAAGCTTAGCATGCAAAGTAGGACATGATTTGCAAGCACCAAGCAAAGTAGGTCTAGCCTTAAGCTCATCATGTTCAGTCCTAAGAGCATCTAGTTGAGCCAAAATAGAAGCATTCTTCTCATTAAGCAGTTTGATCTCATTCATCCAAGCATCACATTCAACACATTCAACATCATCAGGAGGAGTAGGAGCAAGTTTCAAAGAGTCATTCTCAAGTTTCAATTCAAGCAATTTAGACTCTAACTCTCCTACTTTCTCACTAGCATTCTCAAGTTGTGCCCTAAGATCTTTCCTCATCTTTTTGGCATCTCTAAGCACACTATCACGATTGTCAAGCAAACCATTCAACCTAGCAATCTCGGCAAGCAAAGAGACGGGGTCACGGTTTACCTCATCCTCGAGTCGGAGTCGCTGTCTTCCTTCTCGCTCTTCTTGCTGCTTGAGCTATGGGCCATGCCACAAAAACCCTCAAGCGCCACACAGCTCAGCCCGCTGAGATTCCGGCTTGCACTCTTCTTGTCCTTGCGCCTCCCGGCGTCTTCATCTTCGCTGCTTGAGCTTGACTGCTCCTCGCTTGAGCTTGAGTCAACATCGCTCGCACCGGCCACCATAGCTCTTGCCTTGTTCTTCTTGTAGCCGCTCTTGCTTGGTCGCCGCTTGTCCTTGTCCTTGCTCTTGGACTTGTTGAAGTGCTTGCCCTTGGAGGAGTACTTGTCTTCACGCCTCGGGTGCGCCTTGTACTCGTTCACCTTGTACTTGTTCTCCTTCCTTCGGGCACTCGGCGATGAAGTGGCCACGCTTGCCACACTTGTAGCACGTCCCTGAGCTCCGCCTTGCATTCCTCCGACTCTCGTGTAGTCGTTCAAACCTTCTTGAGAGCAAGGCCGGCTCCTCCTCGCCCAAGCACATCAAACTCCTCATCCGGAATGGACATGAGAGAGGACAAGGAAAACTGTCTACGGGAAGGGTTAGATTTGCCCTTTGATCCTCCCACAAGAGCAAGACTATGGTCGGTCGAGCCCTCATGCTTGGATTGCAACTTCCCGTCAACCTCGGCCGACTTGAGCTTAGAAAAGAGGTCATCCAACTCAATAGTCAAGTAATGCCCGAGACTCCTTGATGGCCTCAACCTTAGCACCCCAAACATTTGGGTCCAAGACATGCAAGAGCTTCAAAGCCTGATCATGCTCGGTGTACGGAAAATCCTCAACATTAGCTTTCATGTTGTTCACGATGGCGGTGAACCTCTGAAACATCGCATCAATGTCCTCACCGGGAAGTGGAGTGAAATTCTCATATTGCATCCGGTAAGAGACAAAGAGGCGAGCCTTCACATGGTTATCACCACCGTGAGCAACCAACAACTTTTCCCAAATTTGCCAAGCAAGATTCAAATGGCGAACACGCTCAAACTCTGGATCACACAAGCTCCGGACCAAGTGATCAACGGCTTTTGCATTAGCCTCATACTTGGCCTTAGCACCGGCATCGGTCACCATAAGAGTATGGATGTTGACCGGAATAGCATAGGTCTTGTCAAGCACAATGAAATCCAACAGCTTCCCACGAAGAAAGATCATCATACGAGCCGCCCACTTGTGGTAACCCTTGCCATCGAAGTGCGGCGGACCGCCCCGCTCAACGTACGCCATCTTAGGATTCGGGACTTGTCAAAGTCGCAAAGAATCCGCACCAAGCTCTGATACCAATTGAAGGATCAGATGGCGACTAGAGAGGGGGGAGTGAATAGGAGCCGGTAAAAATTCTTCCAAAAGAATCCGGCCTATACCCTAGACAAACCCTGGTCACACACAAGCGATGGATCGAATCACGCACCAATCGCCAAGACCACGAGGTTATGGATCAACCTCTAGCCTTAGGAACGATTCCTAGAAGCACACACGGAAGCACTAGAAAGGGAAGGAAGGAATCGAAACAAAAGCACCGCACACACAGCCTGGCGGACCGTCCGCCCGGCGGTGCGGACCGTCGGCCGATGAACCGCGCGGACCGTCCGACCCGCTACCGCGGACCGTCCGCGCCGATGTCGCGGACCGTCCGCCCTCTCCGCGGACCGTCCGTTAAACACACACAGAACACCAGAAGCGACCCGAGAAAAACGGACCGTCCGCCAAGCCCGGACGGACCGTCCGCGCCACCCACGGACCGTCCGCTACTCGAGCGCGGACCGTCCGCAAACTGGCTGCAACCAAAACCAAAAGCCAAACCGGATCGAAAACAAAAGCGCTCAAGAACACGACGAACACGCGATGAACCCTAGCCTCGCGGACTGTCCGCCAGCACCCCGCGGACGGTCCGCGGTGCGGACGGGAAGGAAACGGCCCCGACCCCGAAAGTCAACTCCCCCAAATCATCATCGGATTTCCCAAACGGTTGAAGCTATGGAGACAAGGGTTTGGGGACTTGAAAAGCGTCACACAAGGATGCTATAACCCAAAAATCTTGCCTCCTAACTTCCTAAATCACCGGGAATCGCGAATCCTTTGAGCACCACCAAAAACTAGAGCACCGAACGAAAACTCACGAATCGAAGTGGTTTCCCGGCGTTTGAGGGCACAAGATCAAGCACAAAGATGCACAAGACATCTATCCATGTTTCCCTCAAAGAAATCCGGGAAGAAACCCACTCAAATCCGCGGAATCACACCGGGAACAAAGGCACGAAAACAAGCACGAAAATCCACAAAAAACAACCCCGAATCTTCTATACAAACCAGGAAAGATTCACAATGTCTAGCATGCCGCCCTAGCATCCATCCCTCTCAACAAATCTCTCATGAAGCTCTCATGCTAGCCTAGAGAAAATGGAAGGAAAAATAGCTACGAAAATGAGAAAGAGGAGGGAGGAAATGAAACCCTAAGTCGCGGAGAGAGAGAGCCATCCACACACACTCATGGCTTATATGTCGGTCCCGCTGGAGTGGTAAAGGACTCGACTACCCCTAACTAAACTACGGCGATACAACCCACGTAGGGGCATTTAGGTAATGTTTGTGGGTCTAGCCATCGGACGGCCACGCCTTTGCCGCACCCCCGCGTCCTCCCGACGCAAGCCACGCGATCCCGCCGCGTGTCCTCCGCCTCGAAGCTTCCCGACACGCCGGATCCCGTCTCCGTCGTGTTGGGCCCTCGGACTTGGTTTTGAGGCCCAAACCAAGAAACCGTCCGCCGGTGGTTTTGTGGGCAAACCATCAAACCCCGCGTGCCGGTCCGGCCTCCCGCCAAACCACTTGACTCGACCGCCACCGTGCACCGGCTCGTCCGTCCATGACTTCGTCTTGCTCGTGTCGCCACCATGTGGCCCGCACCCGGTCCCGCTGTCCACGGGTCCCTCGAACCGAGCCTACTTGTCTCTCCATCTCCCGGAGGCCCCTCAAGGCTGAAGACCTTTCACGCCCGTTCTTCACCTGCAACAACACGAACTAGGCCGCAGCCTACACCTGCGCACTAAGCCCAGAGTCAGTCCAACACCCGTTTTCAATCACTCATCACTGAGGAGCGGTCATCCATCGACCACTGGGACGCTCCTGGTCCTCATCAATGCATTAAAGTAAAGCACTAGCAGCTACTTAACAACATGGGATCTACATGGTTGGGAGTGACATGACACCTTCGTTGCCGTTGAAGCAGTCGCTGTCCGGAGCAGTGTACTCGGGGTCCTCCGCGTCCTCCTGGTCGAAGCTCGGGTCTGCGGCACGAGATTCGACGCGAAAGTAAGAATACGGTGCACATCTAAGCAATAACTCCAAAAAAAGAACCAGTTTATAAGATCCAAAAGAACCCAAACTACCTACAAATAGCAAGGTTTCGAAATTACGGTTTTATAGAAATTAGTTTTATATTTTTCGGAGCTTCCTAGAAATAGTTATGAATTTTTAAAGGTTAAAACCATTTATTCGGAATTTCTGGAAATTAACCCAGGAAAAGAAAAGGTTTCCTGAATTTATTAAAGGGCCGCTGACGTCAGCATGACGTCAGCGTTTCTCGTTTCATGGGCCGAAGATGGGCTGAAAGAGTTACTGGGTCGCCAGCGGCCCACTGGACTAGGCCCAACTGGCCCAGGCGAGAGAAGTTCGTAAAACCTCCCTGGACTATTGATTGTGGCCCCATCCAACGCGTTGGGCCCCCATAGCGGCCCGATGGGCCGGGTGACGCTTAAGGCCCAACAGCCTTTTATCCTGTTGTAACTAGGGAAGGGGGCTCGCCCCTCCCTTAGGCGCACGCCGCGCCGGGCGGCGGCGCAGCCTTCCCACCGCATCGGTGGCGGCGGCATCCCGAGCTCGCGGCGGGGTGCGGCGGGCGTCGAGTGCCGCCTCGCGACCGAGGCCCGGTTCACGGCTCACTAACACGGCGCAACGTTCGGTTTCCGGCGCGGCGGCGCGGTGAGCACCGCCTGGCGTTCGCACACGCGCCGGCGCGACGGACTCCCTGCCTCGGACCAGAGCTCTGGGGTGTGCTCCGGCCTGACCGGGCGAGCCGAGCCCACTCTGCTCGGTTCAAACACGGCTCGAAGGCCTGCGCTTGGGAATGCGCGTCAACGCGCGTGACGCGGCGCGGAACGCCCGCGCGGCGGGCTCCGCCGGCGGCGAGGCCGTGGCCATGGCGCGCGTGGGTGCGGCCGGCCAGTTCTCGCACGCGCAAGCACCTGCAGAAAAACGTTCTCGGATCGAAGGCCGGTTCACAGCAGTACGAAACACGCCACTGCGGCGGCTCGCCCAAACGTGACGCGGCGGCGCGGTTAGGTTCCCTGAGCACCGAACAGCACGGCTCTCTCACGAGCACCGGAAAGAGATGGGAGGCGCGGCCCGACCTTGGCACTGGGGTGCGCGGTCTCCGCCAGCGGCGTCCTCCCTACTGCCCAGAACAACTCGGCGCAACGGCCAAAGCACCGGACACCAAGGCGCGTCGCACGCTCGGTGCAGAGCACGACGGCGCGGCGCGGGGAAGCCCTCGATCCCTACAGCAACACAACACGAAAACCAGCCTTAACGTGTGTGCCCGGTCGACGCGGCCTGGGGTAGCCACGGCTTCGAGCGTCGCGGGCGGAGGCGCGACGCGGCGCCGTTCATGGGGAAACAGCGGCGCGACACGCTCGGCAAGTGGCGGCTCGAAGGCGCGCCCACAGACAAGGACAAGGTAAGATGACGGCGCAAGGAGAAGGGATGGCCACGGTGCTCACAGCGGGGCGGCGGTGTAGTCATCGCAGGCTTGACGTGGGCGGCGGCGCGGCGTCGGTGTTCACGGTGGCGCCCCGCTCGGTCCCGGCTCCTCCGCGGTCACGAACGGCGTCTCCCTCGTCTGGCTCCTTACGTTCCCGACGATCCCCAGCAGCGACGCGCCGGTGGCGACGCGACGCACGGACTCCTCCCGCTCCTCCTCCTCTTCTCCCACTCTCCCCTTCCTCTCCCCTATCGGCGGCGCGGACACTGGAAAGGGGCAAAACCCCAATGCGGGTTGGTTGGCGAAGGGAGGATCCGGTCCCGGGGTGATGTAGACGCGCGGTCAAGGCGGTGCGAGGGCAAGGATGCCCCGGCGCTCCGGGATTGGCTGCTCGCGCGGACCCGGCGACGTGGCCGCCCCTCCGTGGCCGCCACCGCGCCCGGTGCGTCACCGGCGGGGGCACGGGGGTCTTTTCCCCCCGAAGATTTCCTCCCCGGGGTGGGTCACGGGTGCGCGCCGGCTCGGCGTGCGTGCCGGCTCGGCGGTCCGGTCGCTCCCTCCTCGCGCGCGCTATTGCGGTGAGACCGGCGGCGCAAAGCCGGCTCGGGTGACCAGGCGGGGTTGGTGAAGAAAGGCGCCCTGACGCGCAGGCCCCAAGCGACAGAGATGGAGTGGGTGAGGTGATGGCGCGGTTTAACTGGGCTGGAAAGGTGCACAGGCTGGGCCGGCTGGATCGAGTAGGAAGGGGAAATCAGCCTGGTCCACCGGCTTGGCAATTTGGAAATAAGATGAGAGCTAAAGGTAGTTTCAGAGTTTGAATTTGATTCCAACTCAAATTCAAACTTCACACATTTAAACTCCAAATAAACCAGAGAAAAACCAACTCACATATTTTACCATAATTCGAATATATGTTTTTATAAATGGGATAAACTGGTGGAGAATGCAGAGGAGGGCTAGCAATTTGATTCGAAAATTGATAGCACTCGTGTTCAGTCAAAAAGTTTTTATTTTTTGCAAAATTTACACACCTAAATTCCTGGGTTGTTACATTCTCCCCCACCACCGAGAATCTCGTCCTCGAGATTTTAGTCCTCGACCTCCTCCGTGAAAAAGTGAGGGTACTCTTTTCTGAGATCAGCTTCCTTCTCCCACGTTGCTTCTCGCTCTGTATGGTTGCTCCACAACACTCTACAGAAAGGAATGGTTGTCCTCCTTGTCTCCTTGACGGCTCGGTCCAAGATCCTCTCAGGGTATTCTGCATACTCAAGGTTGTCTTGCAGATCAAGCAACTCCATGGGCACTTGCTTAGCTTCCACTGCCTTCTCACTCTTTTTCAGCTGTGACACGTGAAACACTGGGTGTACTCATGCCATTGTCTCGGGTAATGCAAGCTGGTAGGCCAAACTTCCAATCCTTCGGGTGATAAGGTACGGCCCTACGTACCTTGGTGCAAGCTTTCCTTTCACCAAGAACCTCTTAGTTCCTCGGAGCGGTGAGACCTTTAAGTACACTCGGTCGCCAACTGCAAAAGTCAACTCCCTTCTCCTTCTGTCGGCATAGCTCTTCTGACGGCTTTGAGCGATCCTCAAGTTCTCACGAACTTTCTCAACTTTCTCCTCTGCTTCCTCAACGATTGCTGGCCCAAACAGTGCTCGTTCTCCCACCTCTGACCAAGCTAGCGGGGTCCTGCACTTCCGCCCGTAAAGGGCCTCAAAGGGAGCCATTCGGAGACTTGCTTGAAAGCTGTTGTTGTACGAGAACTCTGCAAACGGCAAACTGCTCTCCCAATCGGTGCCATAGGTGAGTGCACACGCTCGTAGCATATCCTCCAACACCTGGTTGACCCTTTCTGTCTGACCATCTGTCTGTGGGTGAAAGGCTGTGCTGTAGTTGAGAGTGGTGCCCATAAGTTTGTGAAAACTCTGCCAAAACTTGGAGACAAACTGTGGTCCTCGGTCGGATACAATGCTTCTGGGTGCCCCGTGCAGCCTGAGTATGTGCTCTACGTACAGTTCTGCCAGCTTCTCGGTTGCATACCGGGTCTTCACCGGCACAAAGTGAGCCACCTTGGTCAGGCTGTCCACTATGACCCAAACCGAGTCATTTCCTTTTGGTGTTCGAGGAAGTCCCACCACAAAGTCCATGGAAATGTCCTCCCACTTCCAAACTGGAATAGCCAACAGCTTCAACAATCCAGCAGGTTTCTGATGTTCGATCTTTACTCTGCTACAGGTGTCGCAACAAGCCACGTAGTGTGCTATATCCTTCTTCATGTCCTTCCACCAGTATCTGATCTTTAGATCTCTGTACATCTTGGTGCTGCCTGGGTGGATCGAGTACCTCGAATCGTGAGCTTCCCTCATGATCTGCTCCAGGAGTGCCTTATCTTGAGGTACACAGATCCGTTCTTTCAACCACACGGTGCCTTGTTCATCTACCCGGTAGTCCTCTACTTTACCCTGCTTCATCAGTTCTCGCAAAGCTTTGATTCCCGCACACGACTTCTGGGCTGTTCGGACTCGTTCCTCTAGGTCATAGGTCACTTGCAGCTCGTTGACTTGGCCTTGGTCTACAATTTCAATTCTCAGCTTCTCTAGCTCTTCATGCAGAGCAGGTTGCTCTCCTCTCACCATGAGGTTGTTGCAATAAGTTTTCCGGCTCAGTGCATCTGCCACGATGTTGGCTTTGCCCGGGTGGTAGTTGATCTCGACGTCGTAGTCCTTGATCAGTTCTAACCATCGCCTCTGCCTCATGTTCAACTCTGTCTGGGTAAAGAAGTACTTCAGGCTCTTGTGGTCGGAAAAACGGCTCACACTTGTTTCCTATCGGGTAGTGTCTCCGATTTTGAGTGCATGCACTACATGTACCGCCAACTCCAAGTCGTGTGTCGGGTAGTTTTCCTCGTGTTTCTTCATTTGCTCGGAAGCATAAGCCACAACTTTCCCTTCCTGCATCAGCACACAACCGAGTCCTTGCTTCGAAGTGTCACAGTAGACCACGAAGTCTTTCTTGATATCTGGCAAGGTAAGCACTGGGGCTGTGGTGAGTCTCTTTTCAGCTCCTGAAAACTCTTCTGACATGCTTCTGACCACTCGAACTTTGTGTTGTTCTTAAGCAACTCTGTCATTGGCTTTGCGATCTTGGAGAAGTTCTCAATGAACCTTCGGTAGTAACCTGCCAACCCAAGGAAGCTTCTGACCTCTGTCACGTTCAGCGGCTGCTCCCACTTGGTCACTGACTCTACCTTGGACGGATCCACGGCTATCCCCTCTGCTGACAACACGTGCCCCAAAAACGCAACATTCTCCATCCAGAACTCGCACTTGCTGAACTTGGCGTACAGTTTCTGCTGCCTCAGCCTCTCTAGCACGACCCTCAGGTGCTCCTCAGTGGTCTCAGAGTAGATCAAGATATCGTCGATAAACACCACCACAAATCTGTCCAACTCTTCCATGAAGACCTTGTTCATCAAGTTCATGAAATAAGCAGGGGCGTTGGTCAGCCCGAAAGAAACCACCACGAACTCGTACAAGCCGTAACGTGTGGTGAAGGCTGTCTTGGGAATATCCTGCTCTCGGATCTTCATCTGGTGGTAACCTGACCTCAGATCGATCTTGGAGAAGAACTTTGCCTTTTTGAGCCTATCCAGCAGGTCCTCGATTCTGGGTAGCGGGTACTTGTTCTTGATTGTCATCGAGTTGAGCGTGCGGTAGTCTATGCCATCCTCTTTGTGCCATCTTTCTTCTCCACGAAGAGCACTGGCGAACCCCACGGTGAGGCACTCGGCCGAACAAACCCTTGCTCGAGCAGCTTCTTGAGCTGTTTCTTCAACTCGTCTAGCTCGTCGGACGACATCCGGTACGGACTCTTTGCAACGGGCCCCGCCCCCGGCATCAGCTCAATCACAAACTCCACGTCACGGTCTGGGGGTAACTCCGTAAGCTCTTCTGGAAACACGTCTGGAAACTCACAGACCACTGGGATCTCTTCAATCTCTTTCCCACTCATGTTGCACATCATTGTAGCAGCCTTCGGACTCTGTGGTTCGATCCACACTTTAGTTCCACTAGGTGTTCTAGCTGTATAACTCTGGGGTTGCAAGAGACTATCCCGTTGGGCTTTGCCAACCAATCCATCCCTAGGATCACGTCTATCCCGGTAGATTCCAAGACTGTCAAGTCTGCCGTGAACAGTTGTCCCTCAAACACCATCCTCACTCCCCTGCACTCTAACGTACTCCTCTTCTCTCCTAGCAGAGAGCTAGTCAAGATAGGCCTTGGTTGAGGCTTAGTTGGTAAAGACCTTTCTTCAACAAACTTGGTAGAAATATACGAAAACTGAGCTCCAGTATCGAACAAAACAGTTGCCAAAACTGAGTCAACAAGGAACTCACCAAGTGTGACGTCGGGTGCGGCTGCTGCATCCTCGGCGGTGAGGTGGTTCAGACGACCTCGAGTAGCTGGCGGCTGAGCGGTCCTCTGCTGTGTACGGGGTGGCTGTCCTCCCGGTGGCTGGTGGCTTGGCTGGGGTCTGGAACTGAGAGCTGCGGTTCTGGCTCCCTGGTGGCGCCTGTTGTGGACACTCGAATGACTTGTGCCCAACCCGACGGCGTTGAAGCAAGTCACCTTGGCTCGTCCGCCGACCGAGGTGGTGGTCTCGGCCTCCAGTTGCTCTGCCCTCCACTCCCGCCCTCGGGTTGGCTCGCTCTCGCGGGCCGAGACCGAGTGACGTGGTGCCTCGCTCGTGATCGGTGGCCCCGAGCGTAACCTTGTCCTCTCGCCTCTGAGGTGGACCTGAGCGTCCTGCCTGGTCTGTGCGCTTGGACTTGCTTCCACGAACCTCCATGTACTCGAGCCTCGACCTCTCAACGATCAGTGCCTTGTCGATAATGGAGCGAAGTGTCGGGCAGTCGTGTGCAGACAATTGGTGTGCCATCCCCTTGTGCAGCCCCTTCCTGAACCAGTAGACTTTCTTCTTCTCTGTGTCGGTGTCGTCCGGCACGTACCTCATCGGCTCCTCGGTAGCGGTTGGCGTACTCCGCCGCACCGACGTACTTCCCATCTTGAGGTGCTCGAACTCGTCTCGCCTTCCCCGTCCATCACCGCCTATGGAATGTGGTGGCTCCTGAAGGCCTCCGCGAACTCGTCCCACCCGATGTGCAACGGGTCCGGGTGCGAGTCACAGTAGCTGTCCCACCACGCACTGGCTGTGCCGATCAGCTGGTGCGCTGCCACGGTCAAACACTCCTCCTCAGTGAGCTCTGTCAGCTCCAGCTTCTTCTCAATCTCCCGTAGCCAGTTGTCTGCGTCCATCGGGTCTGCTGAGTGGTCGAAGGTAGGCGGTCACAGCTTGTTGAAGTTCTCAACCTTCTTTTGGAAACCCTCTGGCGCGTTGCGGTGCTGACCCCTGTGGTTGTTGTTGTTGTTCTGAGCTAGCAACTGGGTGATCGTCTGCATCAGCTGGGTCTGTACCGCCATCACGTCGGCCAAGTTCGGGGGAGGTCGCGGTGGTGGCACCTCGTGTCCCTGAGCCTGGCCTGCTCCTCCCTCGGGCTGGGGTACCTACTCGTGCTCGTGCTCTTGCTCCTGAGCTCCCTCGTCGTCGTACATGGGGCCTCGACCGCCGACTCGGCCTCCTCGGCCTCCGCGGCCTGCTCGGCATCCACGGAGCCCTCCTCGCAGCGCGTCACCTCCACGGCGTCCGCGGCCTCTCGCTCCTGCTGGGTTAGGGGCATCCTCCCCCCGTTGTCCCCAGCGACCTCCTCGAAATGGGCCAGGAGTCGCCCGGACCTCCTTGCCCCCGACATCTGTTCCATTTGCAAGAGTCAGTAGTGGTAGGGAGAATATTATTAAAGTTATTAACTAAAAAGGAGTAATCCTGCTAACAGTCAAAGAATTTCATTCAAACATAAAGAAGCATGAAAACCGAGAAAATCCATGAAGATCCATGTCACTCAATCAATGCCACCATACAAAAGGGGTGCACCTCGAGGTTTACTCCAACGACCTTCGGGGGTGCACAGCAACACATCACGCTAACGCATGGTACATCATGGGGTAGCTACTACAAGCATGACAACATAAGCGGCAGCATTACATCTAACTCATTACATCGACTCAGAATCTACTGCTAGATCTCTACTCTCATCACTGGGTACTCAGAGGTGCCTCAGAGCTGGTGTCTGGTGGAACTGAGTAGAACGGTTGTGAGTAAGCCCCTGGGTAACCCGGCATCCTGATCGCCGGTCCTCCGTAGTAGTCTCGGGTGTCCTGAAGAGCACGGTCCATCTCTGCTGTGTCCTGGGAGCCTCTCGGGTACAGGCGTACACGTGGTAGGAGCGTCGGGGGTAGCTCAAAGGTCTCTGTCCTCAGTCGTGGCCACTTCTTGGGTGGTAGCTGCGCGGAGATCTCCTCCAACTCTCTCAGCCTCTGCTGGTCGGAATGCTCCCAGGCCGTGCGGGTCCTGGCAGCTCGGTCCCTCTCCTCGTAGACCAGCCCTCCAAGGTAACACAAGTGGTGGTAGTTGTGTCGACTCGCCTCCTGTAAGTCCCACATCCTCACTTGATAGTCAGTTGCTGCAGCTCCGACCGACTCCAACTGGTCCCTCGCCTCTGCAAGCCTCACCCTGGCCTCACGCGTGGCCTCCACTGTAGCCCGGTGCAACTCCTGCACTGTCCTCAGCCATGCCTCCAGCGTGGCGATCCTCCTGGCGTCCCTCTCGGTGCGGCTCGGCCGCCGCCCCGAGCCGTAGCATGCCGGCTCGCCGTTCCTCTGGTGCGACTCCTCCAGCTTGTCGGTCAAATCCACTCTCTCCATCTCCAGGTCCTGAGCCAACTGCAGACACTCATCCCACTTCCACCTCAGGTAAGCGGTCTCACTGTCTGCCCAGAAGAGCGCCTGGTCCTGGGCCAGGATGCACCGTCTGGCTGCGAGCATCTTCTTGTCCTCCTCCACTGAAGTCACTTCAAGGTACTGCGCTCGGTCGCTCGTGTCCCAGCGACTCGGGTCGTAGACCCCTGTCGGAAGCACGCTGTACGGGGTGTCCTTAAGCTTCTCCCCAAGCTGGACACAAACCTCCTTGAGAGCTCGGCGTGCGCAAGTCTGGTGTGCCTCCATGGTCGAACTCTCAAAACAGTGCACCACAACCTCCTTGAACTCTGGCACCCGTGGGTCCACCGGTACCGTGACGGTCAGGAAAGTGGCAGACTGGTCCATAGGCCCCACGGTCCTCCCCTTGTAGCTGACCCGGTCGGTCCCCACTCCAGCTGCCTCCAGGCTCTCCCTCAGCAAGTGGCAGAAGCCTCCGACCCACCTGCCGTCCAACTCCAGAGGGATCCACGCTTCTTCCGCCATCTGCACAACATTGTTAGAGCGTAGTTAGTAAGGTAGTTAGTGAAAATTAATCAAGATAATGCATATATATAAGTATAGATATATATATATATACACGGAAGCCAAGGGGGATATATAAAGTTTCAAGGTTCAAAAACGGCTTCCTAAGCTAACGACCATTCCTGGGGCTCGTCCTACAGTCAAGCATGGCTCTGGTACCAACTGAAACGACCCGGATTTCCGCGAATGGAAGCCTGAATCTTAGCACCTTGGTGGTAGTCCCAGGAGGGCTACCACGTGCAATCCCTGCCTCAGCGATGCCATAAACCATACAGAAAGATAAAAACAGTAAAGTAGAGTACAACATTTATTTTATTACATTAATCAGAGTACATCTCTTCGGCACATGCCGGGTACAAGTCCATCGGGACTGAATCAAACATAAATAAATCGTCTAGCAACGACACCATGAAAGCGCGGGAAGCTCCATATCCGCAGGCAGCTCGAGTGTAGGAAGAGCTCTAGTCCACCCATCCGTCGTTGTCGAAGTCGTAGTCCGGCTCTGTGTCAGAGGCACCAGGGTCTACCCGATAAGCGGGTAGGTCACGTCAGCTTCCCAACAAAGAGGCAAAAGCAGTGTATATTCTACTATGCAAGGGTTATCCCTAATCTGGCTGTAGAAGGCTTAAGCAAAGCGGCATTGCAACGTACAAGGTAAGCAGTATTCAGCTGAGAGGTCCACACCTCGGAGAAGCTCACGCTTTCGAGGTCCACACCTCTGGGGTCCACACCCCGCACAAGGTAAACCACACCAAAACTCCGGATCTCAACCCCAATCCAGATCCCAACTCTCATCTGCGATGTGGGGCCCACCTGCTCCTATCCCCACATCTCAACGGCCAAAGTCGGGCTCGCACACTCGGGGGAGAGAAGAAGCACAAGAGAAGAATAGCTAGTCAGGTGAGAGATCGAAAGACTGTCCATAACCAGTGGACACGGACTATAGCTATAGGTTTAACACTCTGCAGAGGTTGTACAACTGTACCTGCCCGAATAGGACCGGTACCGGCCGTCACCGGTACCCGACCCTACCATACGGCTGAAGGCCACGTAAGTGGATAGTACCCTCCGCGTCTCCGAGCTCCGGCCCGGCCCTCCGGCGCAGCTCATACTACCCGCGAGAGGTCCCTCGAAGCTGTAGAACCCTTCCCCGGCCTCGCCGGGGCAAAGTCTACTAAGGAGGGAAAGACCACTCCCGACACGATCACACCGATCCGCCTACAGGAGAGGTGCTATCCACTACAAGTCTCACCCCGCACCCACACCCAATAAAGGGCGGGCGGTCTGTACGGAAATAGTCATCCGAAACAAGGTCAACTGACGATCGGTCCTTAAGGGGCCGAGAGCGAGCACTCAACATCTCCATCCCACACGACACGACCCTCGGGTAAGAGGCCAGATAGCATCTTCCCTCGGCAGACGTTCTCAAGTAACCCAAGCGGCTCGCTCCCGCCAAAACACAGCAAGGGAATACGCACCCAGAACGCACGCTAGAAACACACCGAGATATCCACATCTCAGTCCAAGCCCAGAGTACCATCCATAATCAAGCAACAAAAGTATGGATAGTTGAGGTAAGGGACTAGCAGGGGTCTGTAGCTAGTCCCGCAGGAAGTAAAACAAGGAATCAGGGTATAACAAAGCATCAAGGCATGGCTATTAAACTGGTTATGCAATTCATCGATCAATGCATTAAAGTAAAGCACTAGCGACTACTTAACAACATGGGATCTACATGGTTGGGAGTGACATGACACCTTCGTTGCCGTTGAAGCAGCCGTCGTCCGGAGCAAAGTGTACTCGAGGTCCTCCGCGTCCTCCGGTCGAAGCTCGGGTCTGCGGCTCGAGATTCGACGCGAAAGTAAGAATACGGTGCACATCTAAGCAATAACTCCAAAAAAAGAACCAGTTTATAAGATCCAAAAGAACCCAAACTACCTACAAACAGCAAGGTTTCGAAATTACGGTTTTACAGAAATTAGTTTTATATTTTTCGGAGCTTCCTAGAAATAGTTATGAATTTTTAAAGGTTAAAACCATTTATTAGGAATTTCTGGAAATTAACCCAGGAAAAGAAAAGGTTTTCTGAATTTATTAAAGGGCCGCTGACGTCAGCATGACGTCAGCGTTTCTCGTTTCATGGGCCGAAGATGGGCTGAAAGAGTTACTGGGCCGACAGCGCCCCACTGGACTCGGCCCAACTGGCCCAGGCGAGAGAAGTTCGTAAAACCTCCCTGGACTATTGGTTGTGGCCCCATCCAACGCGTTGGGCCCCCATAGCGGCCCGATGGGCCTGGTGACGCTTAAGGCCCAACAGCCTTTTATCCTGTTGTAACTAGGGAAGGGGGCTCGCCCCTCCCTTAGGCGCACGCCGCGCCGGGTGGCGGCGCAGCCTTCCCACCGGCATCGGTGGCGGCGGCATCCGGGCTCGCGCCGGGGGTGCGCGGCGTCGGGTGCCGCCTCGCGACCGAGGCCCGGTTCACGGCTCACTAACACGGCGCGGCGTTCGGTTTCCCGCGCGCGGCGGCGCGGTGAGCACCGCACGGCGTTCGCACACGCGCCGGCGCGACGGACCCCCGCCTCGGACCGGAGGCGCCGGGGTGTGCTCCGCCCGACCGGGCGAGCCCGCTCCTGCTCGGTTAAAACACGGCTCGAAGCGCCCCGCGCCCGGGAATGCCGTCAACGCGCGTGACGCGGCGCGGAACGCCTACGCGCCGGGCTCCGCCGGCGGCGAGGCCGTGGCCATGGCGCGCGTGGGTGCGGCCGGCCAGTTCTCGCGCGCGCAAGCACCTGCAGAAAAATGTTCTCGGATCGAAGGCCGGTTCACAGCAGTACGAAACACTCCACTGCGGCGGCTCGCCCAAACGCGACGCGGCGGCGCGGTTTGGTTCCCTGAGCACCGAACAGCACGGCTCTCTCACGAGCACCGGCAAGAGATGGGAGGCGCGGCCCGACCTTGGCGCTGGGGTGCGCGGTCTCCGCCAGCGGCGTCCTCCCTACCGCCCAGAACAACTCGGCGCAACGGCCAAAGCACCGGACACAAGGCGCGTCGCGCGCTCGGTGCAGAGCACGACGGCACGGCGCGGGGAAGCCCTCGGTCCCTCCAGCAACACAACACGAAAACCAGCCTTAACGTGTGTGCCCGGTCGACGCGGCCTGGGGTAGCCACGGCTTCAGACTGTCGCAGGCAAGGCGCGACGCGGTGCCGTTCATGGGGAAACAGCGGCGTGACGCGCTCGGCAAGTGGCGGCTCGAAGGCGCGCCCACAGACAAGGACAAGGTAAGATGACGGCGCAAGGAGAAGGGATGGCCACGGTGCTCACAGCGGGGCGGCGGTGTAGTCGTCGCAGGCTTGACGTGGGCGGCGGCGCGGCGTCGGTGTTCACGGTGGCGCCCCGCTCGGTCCGGCTCCTCCGCGGTCACGAACGGCGTCTCCCTCGTCCGGCTCCTTGCGTTCCCGACGATCCCCAGCAGCGACGCGCCGGCGGCGACACGACGCACGGACTCCTCCCGCTCCTCCTCCTCTTCTCTCACTCTCCCCTTCCTCTCCTCTATCGGCGGCGCGGACACTCGAAAGGGGCAAAACCCCAATGCAGGTTGGTTGGCGAAGGGAGGATCCAGTCCCGGGGTGATGTAGACGCGCGGTCAAGGCAGTGCGAGGGCAAGGATGCCCCGGCGCTCCGGGATTGGCTGCTGGCGCGGACCCGGCGACGTGGCCGGCCCTCCGTGGCCGCCACCGCGCCCGGTGCGTCACCGGCGGGGGCACAAGGGTCTTTTCCCCCCGAAGATTTCCTCCCCCGGGGTGGGTCACGGGTGCGCGCCGGCTCGGCGTGCGTGCCGGCTGGGCGGTCCGACCGCTCCCTCCTCGCGCGCGCTATTGCGGTGAGACCGGCGGCGCAAAGCCGGCTCGGGTGACCAGGCGGGGTTGGTGAAGAAAGGCACCTTGACGCGCGGGCCCCAAGCGACAGAGATAGAGTGGGTGAGGTGATGGCGTGGTTTAACTGGGCTGGAAAGGTGCACGGGCTGGGCCGGCTGGATCGAGTAGGAAGGGGAAATCAGCCTGGTCCACCGGCTTGGCAATTTGGAAATAAGATGAGAGCTAAAGGTAGTTTCAGAGTTTGAATTTGATTCCAACTCAAATTCAAACTTCACACATTTAAACTCCAAATAAACCAGAGAAAAACCAACTCACATATTTTACCATAATTCGAATATATGTTTTTATAAATGGGATAAACTGGTGGAGAATGCAGAGGAGGGCTAGCAATTTGATTCGAAAATTGATAGCACTCGTGTTCAGTCAAAAAGTTTTTATTTTTTGCAAAATTTACACACCTAAATTCCTGGGTTGTTACATTATACATTGTTCACCATGGGATGCTATGTATGTCTTTGTGAGATTGTTTGGTATGTTATGGTTACTTTGGCTTAGCTCTTGATGATCTTGATGAATAATCCATGGTTGATGGCTATGTTTTTGAAAAATGCCATATATATGCTCTCTCATGTGTAAATGCCTTTATATGATCTTGACATGTTTTAGTGGCTTTGCTATGCTAAATTTGTCGTTGGATATCTAGTTTATTGATCATATGGGGCCAAAGGCTCATTTGCCATCATGAATGTTTAGCCCTCTTGCTTTATCTTATGGAGGGGGCATAAGTTCCTTTTTGTCGCAAAGACATTTCATGTACCATTTTTAAATCTGAAAATGAAATGGAAGATGCTTGGAAAATGTGCTCCCATGTCATATGTGCTAAATTTAATTTGCTCATGAGAGGCAAGTTTTTCGCAAAATTGCCCAAATCCATCTTAGTTTCATCCAATGGTTGTGAAACTTGGTGATCTTGTAGTTGATGTCGATACGAAGCTATAGAGTATCTAACTTGCTTATTTGGATATGTGTAGCATCCTATGTTGAATTTTGTCCATTCGAGAAGCTCTAGGTTGAAGATTTTGCATTTCTGGCTTGATTCATGCATTGCCAACAAGGGGGAGAAGTTTGAGCTTGAAATGGCTTGCTGGATGCATTTAGAAGGTTTTCAGGTGGTTTCGAGCCATTTCTGGGCTCCGGTGTGCACCGGTCTGACCGGTCGAGGCCACCGGTCTGACCGGTGTGAGTGCTGATCCTGTGCACATCTTAGGAACCGGTCTGACCGGTGGTGATGACCAGTCTGACCGGTGTGAGCTGAAGTTGCTGCAGCTGCCCTGTTTTCAGCTGGTTTGCATGCATTCGTCCAGGGGGAGGCACATTGGTTCAGGGGGAGCTGGCATCTGTGCAGAGGGAGCTCTCTGTGGTTGTTCGAGCTTTGTTTCAGTGGCGTGCGCTCTTTGCTTGAGCTTTGTTGTGTCTCGGATGTGTCGAGCCGTTGCCCTTGCCTCCGAGACTTGTCTTCTTCAAGTGATCTTGCTCTTTGCCTTTGTTTGGCTTTTCGATCGCTTGTTGGAGTTTCTTTTTGTTCGTTTCTTTTCTTTTTCTTTTCTCTCTTTTTACTTTCGTGTGGGTGTTATCAATGCACTCATCAAGGGGGAGATTGAGGACCATGTGTGGTTTGAGGACCGGTGGATGGTCGCTTCCTTGTGTGATGAGTGATTGACAACGTTGTATGGACTGATTCTTGCCTAAGTATTGCAGGTGCAGGTTGCGGCTTGACTGGTGTTGGTGCAGGTGAAGAACAAGCGCGAAAGGTCATCGCCGGTGAGGCCTCCAAGTGTGGAGAAGACAAGTAGGCTTCGTTCGAGGGACCCGGTGGCCAGCGGGGTCAAGTGCGGGCCGCATGGTGGCATGAACAGCAAGATGAAGTCGTGGACGGTTTCTTGGTTGAGCCTCAAAACCAAGGTCTAGCCGGGACTACGTGGGAGCCGAGTCATGAGTGAGATTGGCGGAGGCTACACCGAGTTCGCGGGGTTTCCGGTGGTTCACCAGAAAACCACTAGGTTCCTTGGTTGATCCATAAAGCTAAGACCGAAGAACCAAAGACGGTGCTGCAGCAGTGCCAGACCGGTCTGACCGGTGGGTCTGACCGGTGGGTACCGGTCTGACCGGTGAGGAGCACCGGTCTGACCGGTGTGCGATGATGCAGTCCGGAATCTTCGAAGTGGAGGACACGCGTCGGGATCGCAAGGCTTGCGTCGAGGCTAAGCAGGTTGTGGTCGCCGGGCATCCGCCCGATGCAGAAAGCTTTAAGACTTCCAAAACCGCCCTTGAGGGGCTTGTATCTGTAGTTGGTAGGAAAGGGTATTTTAGACTTTTGGTTGCCTCCATATAACCCAAGAGGTGAGAGGATGGCAACCAAGCCTTGGAACCCTAGTTCATTTGCTTTCCTATTTTTCCCTTCCTATTTTTCTTAGGATTTCCATAGGACTAGCTTGAGAGCTTCATGGTGAGATCTTGTGAGAGGGTTGGATGATCGGGCGGCAAGCTAGACCTTGTATGAACCTTTGTGGCTTGTATAGATGATTCGGTGTGGTTCCTCAAGGCCTTGTTGTGTTGTTCTCGGTTGTTCTTGGTGGTGATTGTCGGAGTCCTTTGTTGGTGTTTTTCTTGGGTTGTTTTCGGGACCTTTTTCTTGGGGATTTGATGGGGCAAATTTGTGGGAACCCTTCGTGGTTCTTGGGGTTGTGATTCCCCTCCCAAATCCGTGAGTAAAGGGACTCGATTTTGGGGTTTTCCGAGTTCTAGGGTTAGAGGTGCTTTTGGCGGGATTTCTTCGATTCCTCCTTTTTGGACGAGTTTTGGTGGGATTAAACTTGGCTATGGACTCCTCATGAGGTGTTCATATTATCCCCAGAGTCTTGTTCAAGTCTGTGGAGCGATTCGGGAGATCGAGATTTGGTTTTGGGGGAGTTGACCCGCGGGTGCTGTTCATCCCGAGTTGCCCAGGCTACACCGGTCTGCCCGGTGCTCTTGACCGGTCTGACCGGTGCGAGCCCTGGTGGGTTTTTGCTCGGGTGAATGTCTGGGTGTGTTCTCTATTGTCCTGTGTTGGGGCTGTTTCGAGTTTGGGTCAATTTGGAGGTCGGTTGGCCTGTTTGGTGCTTTGGGGGCTTTCAGGTTGTGACCAGTCTAACCGGTGTGTCTCAGCGGTCGGACCGGTGTGGAGTCACTTAGTGGAAGTTGCTCAGTTTCACCACCAGGGACCGGTCTGACCGGTGGTGCTCACCGGTCTGACCGGTGTTGGTCAGTGGACTCGAGGTTTGGTGTTCCGCTGCGTTCTCGGGTCGGAAGGTTGTGTGTTGGTTCCTAGGTCCAGTGGCACTCCAGTGGCTACGTGGGCTTGACCAACTTGGGTAGTAAGTTGGAGACGTGTGTTGGAAGCCGCATTCATCTTGTTCGAGTTTCCATCTCCTTCGAGAAGAATTTTTATCGGCTCCCATTCACTCCCCCCCCCCTCTCTGGTTTGCCGTATCGGTCCTTCAGCTTCCTCTCATCCCCTTTACGTTTCCGCATTTACTCTTTTGCAATCTTTGCTTGCCTTTACTTTCCTAGAGTAGTATCTTGCTAGGAATGGCTATAGGTTGCAAACGTTGTTTTGGGATGGGAGTTTCACACTAGAACAACCCTAGTTGAACATCTAGATAGTATGTTCTAGTTTATCTTTGTGTAAAATTAGTGAAGCCATAGGTTAATGATTTAAGTTGCGTAATTCACCCCCTGCCCCTATTAGGCTAACGAGCATCCGATTCCTCACAAGTGGTATCAGAGCCGGGACTCACTTCCTTCACAAGGATACGCCAATTCAATTGGTAAATTGTGAAAACCGGCTCAATTGGAACGGTTAGGCTTCACCACCTAGTGAGTTGCTCTGTAGAGGAGTGAAAGGGGTGGATACCTTAGGTTTGGCTCCACATTTCGATGGCACGGGCTATCCTCGGTGGAAGGTTCTCATGGAGGCCTATCTTCAAGCAAAGGACCTTGATGTTTGGAGAGTCACCGATGAGGGCATGAAAAATGGTACTAAGAAGGAAAAGCAATTTGATGTGATTCCTAAGAGTATCATTTTGTCCTCACTAGATGTAGGCATTTTCAATAGAGTTTTTAATTGTGAAAATGCTCATGAGCTATGGAAAACCATCAAGGAGCAAAATGAGGGTTCAAAAGAAGTTGCTAATGAACGCTACGGTTGTCTCCTTGTGGAATTCAATAGCTTCAAGCAACTTGCAAATGAAAATGTTGAATCTATGTACTCACGCCTAAATGTGCTTGTCAATGAGATCAATGCTTTACGTGTGAAGGACATCACGAACTTGAACATCAACCGCAAGATCCTTCAAAGTCTCCGGAAGCCCGATTATGACTTGGTGAAGGCTATCATCTATGAGAAGAAGCTCGAAGATTTGAAGCCATCTCATATCTTGAGCAAGATCATGGCACATGAGCTTCAAATCATGCCCAACTCAAAGAAGGCGCCCCAAGAAAAGCCCCAAGAACCATCCTCTCCAACTACAAGCCATGCCCTCTCAAGCCAACAAGAGAAGATGTTGAGTAGGATGGCTACTCATGGAAGCACAAGCGAGGATGATGGTGATGATGGTGACGATGAAGATTCCTCAAGTGATGAATAGGTTGAATCCATGGTGTCCGAGTACGTGAAGAAGATCTTTAAGTATGTGAAGAAAGTCAACATGTACGGCTACAACGTCCACTTGAGAGAAGGGCGTCATCATCAACACATCATGTTCACCAAGATCGAGCACAAGCCTAAGAAGAAGGTGATCAAGGAGAGGAGACCAAGGCAAGAAGCAACTATCGTCGTCCATGAGTGGACAAGTGGTGGAGAATCAAGTTCTTCTAGCTCAAGTAATGAATCAAGAAAGAACTTCACCACACGCTTCATGCAAGGTCCTTCATCATCACTACACATGTGCCTTATGGCCAAAGGTATGGAAAGCAATGTAAGTGATGATGAATCCGACACCACCTCTCTTGATGATCTTGTTGAGCTAGTCCATGAGCAAAAAGGAATTCTTGAGAAACAAGCTAATGAAATTAAAGAACTCAATGCTCTCAATGATCTTAGTGCAACCCTTGCTACAAATTATGAAAAATCTTTGTGGAAATTCAAATTGCTTAGCAAGGAGTGTGATGAGCTAAAATCTAAGCTTGAGAGCAATGAGACTGAAACAAGTAATTCCTTTGAGCTTGATGAATCATATATCCCTTGTGCAATTCCTATCTCCAAGGTAGATGCTTCAACTTTTTGCATTGATTTAATTGATGAATCTTGCTCACCATCTTGCCATGAGAATGTTGTTGTAGAAAAATGTGATTGTCTCATAGGCAAGAAAAATGATGAGCTCAAGAAAGAAGTGAAATGGCTCCGAGAGAGGTTGGCAAGCTTGATGGGCAAGGGCAAGAATGATGAGGGACACGTGGACATCTCTCAAGACATGAAGAGCAAAGTCTAACCTTCTCAAGATAACCGTGATCCCATGGTGAAGAAGCTTGAGAAGGGTGCAACCGTGACTTGCTACAAGTGTCATGGAGAAGGGCACAAGTTCTACAAATGCCCTCAATTTGTCAAGAAGATGGACGAGGGCGAGAAGAAGAAGAAGTTGAAGCCCACCATCAAGAGCTCCCTCATCTACACCAAGCCCAACCGCAAGAACAAGACCAAGAGCAACACCTACGTCATCAACAAGAAGGCTAATGGCAAGGTGATTGCACACAAGGTTGGGAAGATGAAGGAGGAGTGGGGTTGGAACCAACCCATTTGGATGCCCAAGGAAGTCATCATCAACATGAAGGGGCCTCAAATGGTTTGGGTTCCAAAGGCCACTTAAAGGACTTGAGTGCGAGGACTTGAGAGGCTTGGCACAATCAAGATGTCAAGATAAAGCTTAGAAGCCAAGCTTGCAAGTTGGACATGTATTGCCCAAGTTCCCCGGTTGAGGTAATGGAAACTAGTAGCTATCTCTTGTATCATTGTAGCTCCATTGCCTTATTTAGGTTGCATTTGTTTCAATGTTTACATATGGTAGGTTGTTTGTGTCATGTGCTAACCCATGAGCAACTTACATGGTTTGATTCGTGTGTAGGAAAGCTACACTTGTTCTTTCATGGTGCATGTTTTCATATATATCTCTTTGCATCATGAGCAAGCTATAGGGTTAGATTCCCTTGTGTTGTCATAAACAATGTTCATACATTTGGTTGGTGATTCATGTGACATACCAGAAATTTGATTGTTTTCCCATGTGTGAATTGTCGCAAAAATTTAAAACTTTTTGTGTGAACATGTGAGCTACCAAATTTGATCCCGATTTGCGAGCCTCTCATCTCAAATTCCTTATAAAATAAAACTATATAAAAATTATTTTCAAATTACAGTATAAATGTGAGTTGGATTTCTTGGATTTTATTTGGAGTTTAATTGTGTGAGGTTTGAATTTGAAAGTAATTCAAACTTATATAAACTAAATCTTTTCCAAAACCTATTTTTACTAACCTGGCTTCTAACCCAGCCCACCTTTTATACCTGGACCGACCCACCTATCCTTGCGCGAGCCCAGCGAATCAGCCAGCGGTTTGGCCCACCAAGCGGCCCAGCCTAGCCCGCTGTGCTGCCCCTCTTTTCTCCCTATGACACACAGGGCCCGTGTGTCAGCCAGGGGAAACTATTCCCCTTTCCCCTTTCTCCTGCTGACGTTGCGAGCACAGGCGACAGCGGGCAAGCCGCACCGCGCCCCTGGCCTTGCCCATTGCACCGCCCCTTGCTGTGCTGGCGTCCGCAGATGGGAGCCACGCGCCCCGTGTTGCATCTTAGCCGCCCGCGCTCGCCCAAACCCTAGCCTCCACCTAAAAAATCCATCCGCAGCCATCTGTTCCTGAGTCCGCCGCCGCCTGGGAATTTTTCCCCTTCCTGTGCACCATCGCTCAAGAGGAGTAGAAGAGAGGGGCGCCCGTGGAGAGGAGCTGGAGCCAAGCGCCACCGTGCCGAGCCGCCGGTGTCGTGTCGCGTGGAGCGCCACCGCGCCGGCAGGACGCCGGCGCCGTCGCGCTGAAGTCGACGTCGAGGAGGGTCGCGTCAGGAGGAAGCCGTCGCTGACCAAGGGCGCCACGACGACACCAAGGACCAGGGTGCCATGGGACTCTGGAGCGTGGGCAGGCCTCGCCACCGCCGACCCTGCGTCCTCGACGACGCCGCCACCTGCTGTCGTCCGTGAGGGGCCATGGACACCCACGCCACGCCGACGTCCTGAACCATGATGCGCCGTCACCCTAAAGCCAAAGCCGCACCCGCCGGAGCTGCTTGTGTGAAGGGGAAGGTTGTCCGCGTCGAGGACACCGCCGTAGCCGAGCAAGGACGCGCCACCGCGAGCACCTTCATCTCTTCACCGACGCGTCCTTCACGGCCACACCTTCACCTACGCCTCGCTGTAAGCACCCCGTCGGTCTGATTCCTTCCCTTCTCCCTTGAGTTTCCTGTGATGTGAGGGACGCGCCCCTACGCCGCACACGCCGGCCGTCGTGCCATGCTGTTCCGCGAGCTATCGCCGTGGCACACTCCAGAGCCGCGCCGTACCTCGCCGCTCTCTGTTTTGCTCTACACGTTGTGGCCGGACTTCGTGCCGAGCACTTGCTCCTGGAGCCAAGCGAGGGTGAACGGGACCGTCTGCTCGATGGTCTAGTGGATGCCCGCCATGTGTTCGACGCTTTGCACAGACAGAGCACAGCAGCTCGTCCTTCTTTCTTGAGTCGTTGTGCCTGCCTTTTGTGTTGAGACCCTCTACTCTGTGCATCGGCCTTCGCGCCGAGGAAATCGAGTGCGCCGCGACATGCCGTCCTTCTGATCTTACCAGCCATCGCGCCGCGATTCTGTGCAGGCGTTGCGCTGCGTCGCCATGCCGTCCCGCTCTGTGCCGCACTCCTGCTAAGAACCGCGTCGCACCGCCACTCTACCTCGTGTCGCTGCCGTATTGCCTTGCCTGCCTCGCACAGCCCTTGGTCGGCCAAGCTGCCACCGCATCTGTGCCCGGTGTGCCCGTGCTCTTCGTGCCTGTAATCGCCGCACCCATGTTTACCATGGAGCTTTGGACCGGCCTTCGCGCCGAGGTACTCACTCTCCAGGTGAACGAGTCGCCACCACCGCCGTAGCCAAGCCTCGCCGCCGGCCAACTCTTGTCGCGCGGCGTTTCCTTTCTGGCTTTCCGTCGAACACCTTTCGTACACCTCCTTTTTCTCTGAACCTGTGTGGCACCACACGCTAGGCCACACGCTGACAGCCACATGAAGCCACAACGGATCCCAGATCCAGGGAATCAGATGAACCCCGGAGTAGTTCGGGGTGCATCCCTGGACTTACGTACGAAACCCAGTGTGGGCTTTGGCCCACAGAAGCCTGCTTAGCCCATCAAGTTAACCAGGCCGAACCAAGGAGTTAGAGGACTTCTTCGAGACTTACCGAACCTTGGGCCGACCTGGGACAGCCCTTTGGGCCACAAACACTTTGGACCCAATTTCGGCCCACTACCTCTTTTGGCCCACTAACGGCCCACCATCTGTGACGATGATGTCATGCTGATGTCGTCCCTATTTTCAAATTAAAAATCCTTTTCTGTTTTATAAATGTTTTTGGAAATTAATTTATAAAACCTTTTATCTTTGGAAAATTCTTATCTAATTATCCGGAGCTCCGAAAATTATGAAACTACTTGCGTTGGTTTCATAATTTTGAGACGCTCACTGCTATCCTTTCCTTACCCGCTCTTGCCCTTGTACTGAGCCCTTTTCGCCCCGCGTTCTTGGAGCAGAATTCGTGGCCGCTGCTCGCCACTGTGCCAATGTGGGTCTGGGACGCCGGAGCCCCGCAACTAACCATTGGCGTGCCGCGGACAGGAATCCTACCCCATTAACCCATCACCTACCTTTTCTACACCTTTGCCTCCCCTCTCTACTGCTTCGCGCATATCCGCACTCGCTCCACTTGGCTTCGTGCTGTGAAGCGTGTACCGTGCCATGTGCTTGAAACCAGGATGTCGCACGTGATGGACGGCTGTGTCGTGAGCAGAGGCCTCTGCTTCACGCTCGGCAACCCCGAGCAGCAACCTAGCTGCCTTGCCATGGACGTTGTCGCATCATCACTACATGCCTCGTAGCGCTCTTAAACACACTTTACCTCATCGCCACCCGATGTCAGTCACAAGATGATCCTTTCATCCCGTCTGAGTTGTCGCCGCATATCTTGGCATGATAATACCTTTTCTAGTTATCTTTGCTTCGCTCTGCTTTCATCACCCTTCGCGCTACCGCTTTGATCATCCAAGAGCTAAAACCTAGCAAGTGCTTGATCTCAGCCTCTCCGCTTTCCTACTTGCAAGCTTGATAACCTAAGATCTTAGCCGTAAGACCCGTAATCTATCTTTGAACTAACTCTTGACCCTACCATGTTTACTAGTATATAAAACTAGTTGCTAAAACTGCTTTTGTTTTAAAACCAATTGCTCTACTTTTATTAATTAAACCAGTGCTGCTTGTATTTACTCTGTAGTTTATTTGGATCTTCTAAATTGGTTCTTATTGATGTTTTTGCACTAGATTAATGCTCGTTATTTATTTCCGCGTCGCATCTCGTGTAGGCTTGTGTTCTTGTTGAAGACCCGAGCTGCGACGACTGAGGAGGCTCGACTACCCCGACTTTGCCCGAGAGGATGCTCAACCTCTACTACTCTACGACGACTACCGCGCAGGTGTCATGTCACTCCCAACCATGTAGAACCCATGCATGCTATTAGTTGCTAGTGCTATATTTATGTTACTTGATTTGATGTATTGCATAGCCATTTGATTAGGCTTGCCTTGTTATTTGATATATCCTGATTCCTTGCTTTACCTACCTCGGGGCTAGCTACAGACCCCTAGCTAGTCCCATATACCAACTATCCATACTTTTGTTGCTTGATTATGGATGGTTCTCTGGGTTTGGACTGAGATGTGGGAGATCTCGGTGTGTTCTAGCGTGATTTCTGGGTGTGTTCTTCCTTGACGTGTTACTGGTGGGAGCGAGCCATTTGGTTACTTGTGAACGCCTACCTCGGGGAGATGCGATCTGGCCTCTCGCCCGAGCGGCGTGTCGGACGGGATGAAGATGGTGAGTGCTCGCTCTCGACCCTTAAGGACCGATCGTCAGTTGACCTTGCTTCAGTGGACTTTTACCGTACAAACCGCCCGCCTTGTATTGGGCGGGGGTGCGGGGTGAGACTCGTAGTGGATAGCACCCCTCCTGTAGGCGGATCGGTGTGATCGTGTCGGGAGACGGCTCTTTCCTCCTTAGAAGACTTCGCCCCGGCGAGGCCGGGGAAGGGTTCCACAGCTTCGAGGGACCTCTCGGCGGCGCATGAGCTCTACGGCGGAGGCCGCGCCGGACTCGAGGATGCGGGGAGGGTACTATCCACTTACTTGGACTCCAGCCGTATGGTAGGGTTCGGGGCGGCGGCCACCGTTTCCGGCTCTATTCGGGCGGGTACAGTTGTACAACCTCTGCAGAGTGTTAAACCTATAGCTATAGTCCATGTCCACTGGTTATGGACAGTCCTCTGATCTCTCACCTGACTAGACTCTTTTCTTGTGCTTCTTCTCTCCCCCGAGTGTGTGAGCCCGGCCTGTGGCCGTTGAGATGTGGGGATAGGAGCAGGTGGGCCCCACATCGCAGATGAGAGTTGGGAGCTGGATCGTGGTGGTGATTTAGTGCTTTGGTGTGGACATCCTGGTTGAGGGGTGCGGACCCCGGAGGTGTGGACCTTAGAGGTGTGGACCTCCCGGAGGTGTGGACCTCGCTGCTTATTCTGCATACCTTGATTGTTGCTACCGCGCTGCTGCATGCATAACTTTCTACGGCCCAATATAGGTTTTATCCATGCATACTAGATTCAACCACCGCTTTTGCTCTTTGTTGGGAAGCTGACATGACCTACCCGCTTATCGGGTAGATGCTGGCATTTCAGACTCGGTGACCGTCTACGACTACAACTTCTGTGACGAAGGTGTGAAGATTGGAGCTGGTCCTATGCTCGAGTTTGCCTGTGGAGTTGGAGACGCTTCGCTTATGTAGATCCGCTGCGTATGCGTTTTACCTTTCTTGATTCAGTCCTGTTAGACTTGTACCCGGCTTGTGCCGAAGAGTTGTACTCTGATGTTGTAATAATAATATTATGTAATTCTTCTTTTATTCCCGTGTTGTATGGATTTATACCACTTGAGACAGGGATTGCACGTGATAGCCTCTTCCTGGGACTATCACGGAGGTGCAGAGAGTCGGGTTTCCGTTCGCGGAAATTCGGGTCGTTTCAGGTGGTATCAGAGCCGTACTTGACCGTAGGACGAGCCCTAGCAACGGCCCATAGATTAGGATAGCCCGAATATCCTTGATTGAGTATATACCCCTTGACTTCTATATAAACCCCTTGAAATCTACTATATCTCCTTGAGTTCTCACTAACCGACTTACTAACAACCTCTCCACGCAGTTGGTGACCTAAGGAGAACAATAGATGTCACATGCTTCAAGACCCTACAGCTCTACAGACGAATGTCTGATGCAAGAGAGGGACAACTACTGCAGTGACACCTATGAAGATAGAGTACGAAGATGAGATGAAGTTGAATCTACTGGACTCACTAGGAATATCCCATGTGACTATTTTACGCCAACACGATTGTCCCTACCTTGGATCTCAATCTATCGAAGATTGATCAGACTTCTCCCGTAACACATGAAGTCTGCATACAGGTGAAGCTACAACAACAAGATGCACCCTTCCACCCCTTGCTTGAAATGCAGCTTGGATGACACCAGGTGCCTACTCCGAGGATACTGAGGAGTAAAGACTTTAACTTCAAGCATGCCAATGCAAGAAACTCGTGGTCTACTATATGGAACCGGCACACATAAACTTGGATGTAGGAGTCGAAGACTCCTGAGATGCTGGTAGCTCAGCAGTTGGATGAAGACCCAAAGACTCGAAGCGATATGGATAGCCAAATCGCAGAGGATTAAGATATTAAAACGAGCTATAGCTACAGGAGGAGACCAATTGATTGAACGGTCAAGTTAGTACCAACCTACAAGCGAGCATCACATACCCGGAATAACAGCTGGATAATTGACCTTATGGAATTCCCCCTCGGTAAGAAGTGTGAAACATGGATACTTGCTATGGGAACAAATGAGAAACATGGGGGCATAGATTAAATTAGACAGAAAGCACCCCCTTCTGCAAGGATAATCCCATGAGAGTCAGCACGAAGAAGAGTTTTACCAACTTACTTCGGAAAGATCAGTGTCGAAGCAGCAGATGACATGTGTTCTTTCAAGTGTGGTATCCCTAACATTAGGAAAAATCCCTCGAGTGCCCACGATATACTAGCATGCTTACGCCGGTGTAACCCTGAAGGTCTTAGGAGTCAGCCTCGAGGAACACATTTGTTTTGGTGCATTGCTTGAGTGATTGGATCTTTTTGGTCTTATTGTTGTTATGCATCTTCATGATTGAGTGAAATTGTATTGAGTGCTTATGCTTGCTAGATCTTTAGATGACTCCTTTAGAGGCCTTAGCTACCCATCCTACAAGATCAAGCTAGCAAAATGAAGATCGACGTGCTCAAGCTAGCATAACAAGCTCCAACTACAGAAGACGTGAAGGATTTCTTGCAACCTCATCAAATTAGACCAGGACTTTGGATGAGATACCCTATGAACATTGGACTCGAGTTCGTAAATCAGAAAATGAGTACCTCAAGAATTTGCAACCTTTGAAGCTCGGAACTGCAAGTACCGTTACGGAGGCATACAGTGGTTAAGCTCAATTGAGTACCCTAAGATGTCAGCAACGCATTTTGGATAATTTTAGTCGGGACTCAGTTATCGGATAAAGATGAAGTACTCCATATGGAACAAAAATCAATGTAGGAAGTTTTATTCGAGTACTTTAGCTTCCGTGAAGTATCTTATGAATGACCCGCCTTGGAATTTGCTAATGCAATACAGAGTTGCCAATAAGGTTCTTCTCCTAATCGCGAATTGACCCGTATGGAGACTCGAAAGAACATGGTAACCTTATATATTGGTAATGGATCCATTGATGAGAGCAACTAACATATCAGAAGACAACCCAAGATATCGAGGGAGTGGATATAAGCGCATCGAACTCTCCACAGATGGATCATCGCACATGTTTTATGGAACTGCACCCTCGACCATGTGTTCGAAAGTAATGAATCCATGCATAAGGGATCATCCCTAAGTAGACAGTACCTCGCCCTAGAAGGTATTGTTGAGGTTTTGGATTTGATTCGGATGACTAAACTCAAAGGAGATACGATTTGCACTACACGAGCAGTCATCCTAGAGTCATTCTTACTGGATTAATCCCTCTTACGCCCCTAAGTAGTTGAAATGGAGTTACTGAGGAAGCAGTAAACAGCTACGCCCCACAAGATGTGCTTTTGGAATAGGATACCTAAAGGGTATCTAAGGCAATCATGAGGTCGATAATTGGAGTAAGATGTGAAGATCCGTCGATCCCACTTTCGGAATAAACAGGTAACTAAGAAACTCTACGGGACACTACCTTTGGATCAGTGGGAAAGAGAATAACTCCGACAACTACTGGATGTAAGTTATTCGTTCGACCTTGCAGCTAGAACCTACCACCCTATTGGAAAATAGGTCATAAGAGGTTGTGAGCAAAAGTGAGGAAAATTTCTCACCTAAACGGGTGACATTATTTGGAATTGTTGAATAAGCATGCCAAATCCATAGCCATGAATATTTCCAGGATACCTAAAGGTGAGGATACCATCATGAGGAGTAGGTCAAAGGGATGGTAAAGGATCATGGACTACACTAAGGATACACAAGCGAATCGATCCTTCCTCAAAGATACGATACCTACGGACTCTATGAAGAATTAATTAAGGTTTGCTGGTATTCCTAAAAGTTAACATCAACTGTGTATCCTGAGTTTGTTAAACATGCATCAGTAAAATATATGTGACTTCGGCGAGAAGGTCAATCTGAAGAAGTTGGAATCAAAGGAACTAGTGTCAGATTTCGGATGGATAGAGCCACTCACATAGTCGAGGGTGTTGCAGACGACCCCTCTTAATATGGACAGTCATGAATGGGAAGTAACCATACATAGAGTTCATGACCTCGGACATGTCAAATATCACTGGCACCCTAACGAGAATAGTAGCGGAGGTGCTAAGCCGACAGATGGATCACAACATGAGGGACATACGAAGTTGGCAAGGATTATTGGATTTTCAGAGGAAGGAAGTTGGAAAGAAGTTATGTTCACTCGGGTTCAGCTAGGTGCTGAGAGTGCACGCCATAGGGGTGTGATTGAACTAATTCTTTGGAAAACCAGGATATCCACTTATGGATTAAGAGATGGACTAAGATAAGGGGGAACCTAGCCTGTAGTTAGAATTTCTCACGTATTCGAACCAGAGAATGATCTTGGGATATATACGGATGATATTCCGAGAGTCTTATGGATGCTACCGACAGAGGCCATACAATACCACTCGGCATTTGAGGCCCCCGTCGGGAAACCAGATATGTTGAGACTAAGCACCCAGGGAACCTTGGAATAAACACGTCGTCAAGTCATCAACATTGGGAAGCTCAACTTAAAGAAGAAACAGAAGGCATACTGAAGTGAAGACCCTCACCACACCTGGTATCAGCTTAATCTCGAGGACGAGATTCTCGTGAGGGGGGTAGAATGTAACATACCAGAAATTTGATAGTTTTCCTATGTGTGAATTGTCGCAAAAATTTAAAACTTTTTGTGTGAACATGTGAGCTACCAAATTTGATCCCAATTTGCTAGCCTCTCATCTCAAATTCCTTATAAAATAAAACTATATAAAAATTATTTTCAAATTACAGTATAAATGTGAGTTGGATTTCTTGGATTTTATTTGGAGTTTAATTGTGTGAGGTTTGAATTTGAAAGTAATTCAAACTTATATAAACTAAATCTTTTCCAAAACCTATTTTTACTAACCTGGCTTCTAACCCAGCCCACCTTTTATACCTGGACCGACCCACCTATCCTTGCGCGAGCCCAGCGAATCAGCCAGCGGTTCGGCCCACCAAGCGGCCCAGCCTAGCCCGCTGTGCTGCCCATCTTTTCTCCCTATGACACACCGGGCCCGTTTGTCAGCCAGGGGAAACTATTCCCCTTTCCCCTTCCTCCTACTGACGTCGTGAGCACAGGCGACAGCGGGCAAGTCGCACCGCGCCCCTGGCCTTGCCCATGGCGCCGCCCCTTGCTGCGTTGGCGTCCGCAGATGGGAGCCATGCACCCCGTGTTGCATCTTAGCCGCCCGCGCTCGCCCAAACCCTAGCCTCCACCTATAAAATCCATCCGCAGCCACCTGTTCCTGAGTCCGCCGCCGCCTGGGAATTTTTCCCCTTCCCGTGCACCATCGCTCAAGAGGAGTAGAAGAGAGGGGCGCCCGTGGAGAGGAGGGCCGGAGCCAAGCGCCACCGTGCCGAGCCGCCGGTGTCGTGTCGCGTGGAGCGCCACCGCGCCGGCAGGGGACGCCGGCGCCGTCGCGCTGAAGTCGACGTCGAGGAGGGTCGCGCCAGGAGGAAGCCGTCGCTGACCAAGGGCGCCACGACGACACCAAGGACCAGGGAGCCATGGGACTCTGGAGCGTGGGCAGGCCTCGCCACCGCCGACCCTGCGTCTTCGACGACGCCGCCACCTGCTGTCGTCCGTGAGGGGCCATGGACACCCACGCCACGCCGATGTCCTAAACCATGACGCGCCGTCACCCTGAAGCCGAAGCCGCACCCGCCGGAGCTGCTTGTGTGAAGGGGAAGACTGTCCGCGTCGAGGACACCGCCGTAGCAGAGCAAGGACGCGCCACCGCGAGCACCCTCATCTCTTCACCGACGCGTCCTTCACGGCCACATCTTCACCTACGCCTCGTTGTAAGCACCCCGTCGGTCTGATTCCTTCCCTTCTCCCTTGAGTTTCCTGTGATGTGAGGGAGCGCGCCCCTGCGCCGCGCACGCCGGCCGTCGTGCCGTGCTGTTCTGCGAGCTATCGCTGTGGCACACTCCAGAGCCGCGCCGAACCTCGCCGCTCTCTGTTTTGCTCTACACGTTGTGGCCGGACTTCGTGCCGAGCATTTGCTCCTGGAGCCAAGCGAGGGTGAACGGGACTGTCTGCTCGATGGTCTAGTGGATGCCCGCCATGTGTTCGACGCTTTGCACAGACAGAGCACAGCAGCTCGTCCTTCTTCCTTGAGTCGTTGTGCCTGGCCTTTTGTGTTGAGACCCTCTAGTCTGTGCATCGGCCTTCGCACCGAGGAAATCGAGTGCGCCGCGACACGCCGTCCTTCTGATCTGCCCGGCCATCGCTCCACGATTCTGTGCAGGCGTTGCGCTGCGTCGCCATGCCGTCCCGCTCTGTGCCGCACTCCTGCTAAGAACCGCGTCGCACCGCCACTCTACCTCGTGTCGCTGCCGTATCGCCTTGCCTGCCTCGCACAGCCCTTGGTCGGCCAAGCTGCCACCGCATCTGTGCCTGGTGTGCCCGTGCTCTTCGTGCCTGTAATCGCCGCACCCATGTTTACCATGGAGCTTTGGACTGGCCTTCGCGCCGAGGTACTCACTCTCCAGGTGAACGCGTCGCCACCACCGCCGTAGCCAAGCCTCGCCGCCGGCCAACTCTTGCCGCACCGGCGTTTCCTTTCTGGCTTTCCGTCGAACACCTTTCGTACACCTCCTTTTTCTCTGAACCTGTGTGGCACCACACGCTAGGCCACACGCTGACAGCCACATGAAGCCACAACGGATCCCAGATCCAGGGAATCAGATGAACCCCGGAGTAGTTCGGGGTGCATCCCTGGACTTACGTACGAAACCCAGTGTGGGCTTTGGCCCACAGAAGCCTGCTTAGCCCATCAAGTTAACCAGGCCGAACCAAGGAGTTAGAGGACTTCTTCGAGACTTACTGAACCTTGGGCCGAACTGGGACAGCCCTTTGGGCCACAAACATTTTGGACCCAATTTCGGCCCACTACCTCTTTTGGGCCACTAACGGCCCACCATCTGTGACGATGATGTCATGCTGATGTCATCCCTATTTTCAAATTAAAAATCCTTTTCTGTTTTATAAATGTTTTTGGAAATTAATTTATAAAACCTTTTACCTTTGGAAAATTCTTATCTAATTATCCGGAGCTCCGAAAATTATGAAACCACTTGCGTTGGTTTCATAATTTTGAGACGCTCACTGCTATCCTATCCTTACCCGCTCTTGCCCTTGTACTGAGCCCTTTTCGCCCCGCGTTCTTGGAGCAGAATTCGTGGCCGCTGCTCGCCACTGTGCCAATGTGGGTCTGGGACGCCGGAGCCCCGCAACTAACCATTGGCGTGCCGCGGATAGGAATCCTACCCCATTAACCCATCACCTACCTTTTCTACACCTTTGCCTCCCCTCTCTACTGTTTCGCGCATATCCGCACTCGCTCCACTTGGCTTCGTGCTGTGAAGCGTGTACCGTGCCATGTGCTTGAAACCAGGATGTCGCACGTGATGGACAGCCATGTCGTGAGCAGAGGCCTCTGCTTCACGCTCAGCAACCCCGAGCCGCAACCTAGCTGCCTTGCCATGGACGTTACCGCATCATCAGTACATGCCTCGTAGCTCTCTTATACACACTTTACCTCATCGCCACCCGATGTCAGTCACGAGATGATCCTTTCATCCCGTCTGAGCTGTCGCCGCTTATCTTGGCATGATAATACCTTTTCTAGTTATCTTTGCTTCGCTCTGCTTTCATCACCCTTCACGCTACCGCTTTGATCATCCAAGAGCTAAAACCTAGCAAGTGCTTGATCTCAGCCTCTCCGCTTTCCTACTTGCAGGCTTGATAACCTAAGATCTTAGCCGTAAGACCCGTAATCTATCTTTGAACTAACTCTTGACCCTACCATGTTTACTAGTATATAAAACTAGTTGCTAAAACTGCTTTTGTTTTAAAACCAATTGCTCTACTTTCATTAATTAAACCAGTGCTGCTTGTATTTACTCTGTTGTTTATTTGGATCTTCTAAATTGGTTCTTATTGATGTTTTTGCACTAGATGAATGCTCGTTATTTATTTCCGCGTCGCATCTCGTGTAGGCTTGTGTTCTTGTTGAAGACCCGAGCTGCGACGACTGAGGAGGCTCGACTACCCCGACTTTGCCCGAGAGGATGCTCAACCGCTACTACTCTACGACGACTACCGCGCAGGTGTCATGTCACTCCCAACCATGTAGAACCCATGCATGCTATTAGTTGCTAGTGCTATATTTATGTTACTTGATTTGATGGATTGCATAGCCATTTGATTAGCCTTGCCTTGTTGTTTGATATATCCCGATTCCTTGCTTTACCTACCTCGGGGCTAGCTACGGACCCCTAGCTAGTCCCATATACCAACTATCCATACTTTTGTTGCTTGATTATGGATGGTTCTCTGGGTTTGGACTGAGATGTGGGAGATCTCGGTGTGTTCTAGCGTGAGTTCTGGGTGTGTTCTTCCTTGACGTGTTACTGGTGGGAGCGAGCCATTTGGTTACTTGTGAACGCCTACCTCGGGGAGATGCGATCTGGCCTCTCTCCCGAGCGGCGTGTCGGACGGGGTGAAGATGGTGAGTGCTCGCTCTCGACCCTTAAGGACCGATCGTCAGTTGACCTTACTTCAGTGGACTTTTACCGTACAAACCGCCCGCCTTGTATTGGGCGGGGGTGCGGGGTGAGACTCGTAGTGGATAGCACCCCTCCTGTAGGCGGATCGGTGTGATCGTGTTGGGAGACGGCCCTTTCCTCCTTAGAAGACTTCGCCCCGGCGAGGCCGGGGAAGGGTTCCACAGCTTCGAGGGACCTCTCGCTGGCAGTATGAGCTCTACAGCAGAGGCTGCGCCAGACTCGGGGACGCAGGAGGGTACTATCCACTTACTTGGACTCCAGCCGTATGGTAGGGTTCGGGGCGGCGGCCACCGTTTCCGGCTCTATTCGGGCGGGTACAGTTGTACAACCTCTGCAGAGTGTTAAACCTATAGCTATAGTCCGTGTCCACTGGTTATGGACAGTCCTCTGATCTCTCACCTGACTAGACTCTTTTCTTGTGCTTCTTCTCTCCCCCGAGTGTGTGAGCCCGGCTTGTGGCTGTTGAGATGTGGGGATAGGAGCAGGTGGGCCCCACATCGCAGATGAGAGTTGGGAGCTGGATCGTGGTGGTGATTCAGTGCTTTGGTGTGGACATCCTGGTTGAGGGGTGCGGACCCCGGAGGTGTGGACCTTAGAGGTGTGGACCTCCCGGAGGTGTGGACCTCGCTGCTTATTCTGCATACCTTGATTGTTGCTACCGCGCTGCTGCATGCATAACTTTCTACAGCCCAATATAGGTTTTATCCATGCATACTAGATTCAACCACCGCTTTTGCTCTTTGTTGGGAAGCTGACATGACCTACCCGCTTATCGGGTAGATGCTGGCATTTCAGACTCGGTGACCGTCTACGACTACAACTTCTGTGACGAAGGTGTGAAGACTAGAGCTGGTCCTATGCTCGAGTTTGCCTGTGGAGTTGGAGACGCTTCGCTTATGTAGATCCGCTGCGTAGGTGTTTTACCTTTCTTGATTCAGTCCTGTTGGACTTGTACCCGGCTTGTGCCGAAGAGTTGTACTCTGATGTTGTAATAATAATATTATGTAATTCTTCTTTTATTCCCGTGTTGTATGGATTTGTACCACTTGAGACAGGGATTGCACGTGATAGCCTCTTCCTGGGACTATCACGGAGGTGCAGAGAGTCGGGTTTCCGTTCGCGGAAATTCGGGTCGTTTCAATTCAAACACTAAATGCACACATTTAGGGAGCTTATCCTATGGTTTGGTTATGGGACTAACATTCTTTCAAGGTCATCTTGTGTAGTCCCTTGGCGACGCGTTCCGGTGCGGTACTTCATTCCAAGAGAATGCTATTTCACTCTCAATGTAATCTAACATCTCTAAAAGAGTGAATATAGAAATATGAGCTTCATGTTATTGAGTCATGTCCTTACAAGCTTATGTCTCTATATAAGTTCAAAGACAATGTACTCATACATTCCTAATCCTTGTGGTACCTCAAGTGTCTTCTATGCAAGCTTCTTTCAAGTGGTGTCACCTAGTGATATCATCTCCAAGAGGCTCATATCAATATGGTGCCAACAAGGTAAAGAGGATAATCCCCGGAGGTATGCAATGATGAAAAGACTACAAGTGATATCTACAAGTGGTAATGTAACAAGAACCCATTTGTCTTATCTCTTGTCCTTTAGGCTACCTCCTTGCATGATATGCTCTAAGCTTCCTAGTCTTACAAGTTTGTAGTTGTGCACTTGTTTTTCATAGTATCACTTTGTGCACACACCTAGGGGGAGCTTAGTTTGTGTCATGCTAGTCTCATGAGCTTGTGATCCACCTTAGTTATTCACACATGTGGTATCTTCATTGATATCATACATATGGATCATGCGGCTTTCTCCCTTGCATTTAACATTTCTCTTTGAGCTATGTTTGCTAGGACTTGCTAGTTTCCTTGGAGCCCTTTTGTTTTGGACATTTTGGAGATTTTATTCCAAAGGGGGAGAATGTGAGGCCAAAGCAAGCTAGAAGCTAGTGGTTCCAAGGATATGAGACCAAAGGGGGAGAATGTGAACATAGGAAGAGAAGATCAAAAAGGGGGAAGGTTGATCTAGGGGGAGTTTGGATGATGGTAAGCATCCAAGCAAGTGTAAGTGACTTTGATTTTCTCAATTTTTGCAAACTTATGCTTGCTTTGCTTGTGTTGTCATAAATCACCAAAAAGGGGAGATTGTAGCAAACATGGCGCCATTTGCCATTTGTTCGAGTTAATTTTGGTGATTCATGCTAACACAAGTAATGGGACTAACCACATTGTCTATCTTGTCTTTGTAGGCATTCCTAGGTCCCATGGATGTTACCACATGTTAACATACCATGCACAAGTTAACATACCATGCCCAAGCTAACATGTCATGCCACAAATTAACATACCATGGACATGTTAGGTTACTTACAGCAAATTTGAGGACTTAATATATATTTTGAGGCTATAAGTAATGGTATGTTAAGTATGTTAAGTATGTTAAGTATGTTAAGTTGAAGCAAAGATCCAAGTTGAAGACGCGAAGAAAAAGAAGAAAAAAGACACCGTCGGATGAACCGACGGTACCCAAATAGCAAGCATCGGTGCAATCGTCGGACGAGTTGATACATTGGTTGAAACCCTAGGTACCATCGGATGAACCGACGGTCCAATTTCTAGATGCATCGGACAAGTTGCAGAGGAAGAGCAGCAAAGGAAGTAGCACCGGATGATCCGATGGTCTGAGTGGGGACACCGTCGGTCTATCCGACGCTTTGTTTGAATCAAGACAGAGGCGCGCCAAGACGAAGCCTTCAGCACCTAATGATCAGACGCCATGGTCAAGGGGTAGCGTCGGTCTATCCGACGGTCGCGTAGAAGCTAACAGAGACGACTTGGTTGTGGGTCTTCAACACCGGATGATCCGACGGACCGTCGGTGTTATGCGTCGGAGGAGTTGTGTCAGTGGATCTTCAACGGCTACGTGACGTGGAGGGCACCGGATGAACCGACGCCTAGAAAAAGCATAGCATCGGTTCATCCGACGCTACCTTTTTCAGTGACCGTCAGCCAACGTCTCTTTGAGTGCCTTGGGCTATTTATACCCCCTCCACTCACCCATTTGTGGTTGCTAGATTGTGTGGAAGTGCAAAGGAGTTCAAGACACCTGGAAGATCATATCCAATCCATCCAAGTGCTCAATTGCTCATCCTTAGACTTGCATATGCTTAGTGTATGTGCTTAGTGCTAGGCTTAGCTTAGAGCTGAGTGAGTGCAAGGTTGTGCCAACCTTGTGAGGTGATTCTTAAGTGAATCAAGTTGTACAAGGTTCGCCGGAAGCCTTGGGGCCTAAGTGGCTCACCGGCAATCGTCATCGACCCTCCGGCTTGGTGTGGAGTGGCGAGAACACTTTGTGCGGGGGATGTGGAGACCCCCTTCCTTGTTGGAGAAGCTCCTTAGTGGAGGCGGCATCAAGGTGACCAAGGGAGCTTGGCAACTGCCTAAGTGGCTAGCCTTTGTGGCAAGTCAAGTGGTGCTCTTAGGAGAGACTTGGTGACCGGGAAGCAATACTCTTGTGTGAGTGCTTCAACAACGTGGACTAGGGGTGGCTTAGTGCCTACCGATACCACGGGATAAATCGCATGTCAAGAGTTTGCTTCCTCTCATCCCCTTGACTTTTCCGCATTTACTCTTTTGCAATCTTTGCTTGCCTTTACTTTCCTGGAGTAGTATCTTGCTAGGAATGGCTGTAGGTTGCAATCCTTGTTTTGGGATGGGAGTTTCACACTAGAACAACCCTAGTTGCACATCTAAATAGTATGTTCTAGTTTATCTTTGTGTAAAATTAGTGAAGCTATAGGTTAAGGTTTTAAGTTGCCTAATTCACCCCCTCCCCCTCTTAGGCTAACGAGCATCCGATTCCTCACAAGAGCAATCTGTTTAGCAGCTCGAGCACTACCCCTCATGCTATCTTTCTTTTGCTCCTTTCTCCAAGCGAAGGACACGAGCAGCAACCTGCTGCAGTACACCCTAATCCACCCATCCCTACTGAAGTCCTTTGGTCCCTTCCTTGTCCACCGCTTAAAACACGCTAGCAGCAATCCACCAACACTCGCTGCCACCTCCCTACTTTCTCATCCCACGCAAAGCAGAAAGCTAGTAGCAGCAACAACCTATTCCACACCATGAAGCTACGGTCTGAGCAAAGGCAACCGGAGCTACGAAATGAGCAAAAGCGAGCAAGCTGTTGTATCCTATGTTGATTCCAGCCATTATCCTTTTTGTTTTAAGTCCCAACTCTTCGAATTGACCAATTGCAATTGATTCGATTTCAGGGAGCAAGCTATATTCAATGGTTTAAATCTTCCCCGGACTCATTTGTATTATGTTGATGTTTTCTGGCTTCACGAGTTAATACTTTGCTATTTGACTCGTTTTCGGAAAAATAGTCTAATTATTGTGTTCCAACTTCCCTTAAAATACCCTCTTCTCTTTCTCAGGTCCTCCTGACGCCGCCGCACATCTTCCTCTCTTTTCAAGCGGCTGCTCTCCTTACTCAGTGCTCCTTCGTCTCCACCAAAGCAACAAGCAGAGTGGCAGGGCACCACAGTTACCAACACCCCAAGGCGCTAAGCCTTTTCCTTCTTGTTCTTCCCTCGAGCTGCAACAGAACAAGCCACAACCATGTGCCTTCTCCCCACCGAAGCAACCAAGCAACACAACAGCCAGTCTTTCTCTCCCTTCCTCAAATCCCCCGGCTACGGCCGCATCATGTGCAACCATGAGACACATGCCCTTGTGGCATTTGATCGAGCGCTCAACACAAGAAAACCGAGAAACTTTGTTTATGCCCACAACCTGCTCGATGATATGCTGAAACGCCCAGTCGAGCCAGCCAGGCCATCGTCGTTTCCTCTCTGGAGCCGACCTTCGATATTGCGACCGAGACATGATCCGGAGTTGCACCTTGCTATGCGTGCCACTGTTGCGTGTGCGCCGATGCCCCTCTGAGAAATTGGCCTTTGCGCCAGGTTTTGAACTGCAGGTGTCACAGCCTACAACAACGCGTGCCACCACTTGCTACTGGATCATGAATCACGCTCGCACGTCGCATCATCAGTCTCTATTCTCCATGACAAGGCTGAACCTTGGCCAAAGACATGAAGTCCTTACCCTTGCTTGTGCGCCCGGCCGATCGGGCAATTGATCTGCCCATCGCCTCGTTGTCTTTGCACCCAACCGGTGTGATCACACCCACCACCCATCGCCGCGTACCATCTGGCAAACCTTCGAGGCATATCATATTTGCCTAGCAGCCTTGTTTTCAGCCATGCTGGGCATATGATCTTTCTGTCTCAGACAAGGGAGCTACGCCAAAGCAACAAGCATGTACGACTGATGCCACTCATGGTTGGTTACGTGCCATGGACGTATAGCTCTAGCGATCTTCCTGGAAGTTCAGACCCATCACGAGGGCACGCTGGAGATACAAACCTGTAGTGTTTGTTCTCGGCCACAATCCATACAAGTAATAGTTGCTGCTTGTAAATCTATAAGCCGTGTAAGTGCTAATCTAGCCTTGGCTCCTTATCTTTCTTGCTTGTGCGTTGCTTGCTAGCAGCAACACTTTTCCTGATGTCCACCGAGCCCTATCTTAGTACCGAGTGCTTGTTCTGAATCTTTCAAGCCCCAACCTTAGCTTTCGCCGCGGTCGTGTCACGCCTTCACTATGCACGACGCGTGGGCTAACCAAGCCGTCGACCCTTGTCACACCTCTGCCATGTTCCAGCCTGAGCGGAGTTTCTCAAACACACAACTTCTCTTCTAGTTGATCAATCTTACACAGTCTCTCCATCAGACCCAAGGGGCCTACGCACTTATCGTTGGGTCACACTGGCATGTGAGGCCGCTAACTCTCCAATCTAGTCTCTTCTGGCATACGGGACCCACAAGATGACTTGTGGGGTCCAGGTGACCTTTGACCTTCCTTTTTGACTTGTTCAACAATGATCGTTAACTAGTCAACTGTGCTTGTAGATCAACCCTAAACCTAGCCTGTGGTTCTCTAACTTGCTAACTTGTGTTATCGGTGCTTTATCGCAAATAATTAAATTAATAACATATTTCTTTATTTGAAAATCAATCAAAAATTGATCCTACCTTAAGAAAACATGCAATTAGTTTCTTTGTTCTTCTAAAATCATAAAGCACCCGTTAGACTAGCATTTGAAGTTTATTTGGTTCTTTATTTCTTCTCTTTGGAGTTATTTGCACCTAGACGCTGTTTTTATTTATCTTGCGAATCTAGGAATCCCTGAAGCTGAGGAGTCGAGCCGGAAGATCAAGTACAACTACGGATACTCCAACAACTACTTGCACACACGTGTTCACATCCGACTGATTCTGAAATACCTATTAGGCATTGCTATGTAGAATGCTAGCGCTTTACTTTAAATGCATGATGATGATGAACCTTGCACTGCCTACTTTAAATATCCTGTCCTTGACTGCCCTACTACTATATATGTATATAAGAGTGTATATACGCCGAGCTTCGCGATGCATGTGTTGGGATGGGGATAGTGGTTGTTGGCATGAGTGGGATAAAACCGGCAGGAGAAGGCGTTTTGGGTACTTTGGTGGGGGTGAGCTCGAAACAACCGATCTGGGATCAAGGGTAGGGGTACACTCCTCAGTGTATCCCTACTTTGATAGATTTCAGAGTCTAGGTGTTGGGGTTTTACTTGTGCTTGGAGGATATGTGCTCGCCCCGGTCTGAAACCGAGTGGGCCAACTGCTTCACGGGACTTTACGTACACACCACCTCGCCGAGCATGGGGTTTTGGCCGAGTTGAGCTCGGCAAGTGCAAAACCATACCAGCCAGGAGGATAGCGGGGTATCAGTGGGGGAGAGGTGGAGGTGAGACCACCCTCTCAGAGCGACTCCCGTGTGGCCACACGGGTGCATTTCATAGTTCCAGTGCAGTCTCTTCTGAGGGGGACCATTTTGAGGGCCGGATACAGGATGGGTCCGTAACTACTGAGAGTTCGCATGGTAGGATGGGCTCGGTCGGTCAGCCACTGGCCGGTTGCCATTCCGAGTTGGGTACAGGTGTACACGCTCTACAGAGTTGTTTGATCTATACGTATAGCCGCGTCCTCGGTCATGGACGAGCCCAGTGGATTGTTGGTTCTCATGTTTTGGGATTTCTACCTCCCCGTGTAGTGAGAGTGTGGTGAGCCGTGGTTGCAGTCGGTTAGAGGAGAGTGGCTCCCTCTACCTCGTCGATCCTGTGGACCGGGGAGCGTCCCGGTGGTCGGTGGATGACCGCTCCTTAGTGATGAGTGATTGACAACGGGTGTTGGAGCGACTCTTGGCTTAGTGCGCGAGTGTGTAGGCTGCGACCTAGTTCGTGTTGTTGCGAGGGTGAAGAACGGGCGCGAAAGGTCTTCGGCCTTGAGGGGCCTCCGGGAGATGGAGAGACAAGTAGGCTCGGTTCGAGGGACCGGTGGACGGCGGGCCGGGTGCGGGTCACATGGTGGCGACACAAGCAAGACGAAGTCATGGACAAGTGAGCCGGTGCATGGTGGCGGTCAAGTCAAGTGGTTTGGCGGGAGGGCGGACCAAGCACGCGGGGTTTGGTGGTTTGCCCACAAAACCACCGGTGGACGGTTTCTTGGTTTGGGCCTCAAAACCAAGTCCGAGGGCCCAACACGACGGAGACGGGATCCGGGCGTGTCGGGAAGCTTCGAAGCGGAGGACACGCGGCGGGATCGCATGGCTTGCGTCGGGAGGACGCGGGGTGCGGCGAAGGCGTGGCCGTCCGATGGCAAGACCCACAAACATTACCAAAATGCCCTACGTGGGTTGTATCGCCAGTAGTGTAGTTAGGGGTAGTCGAGTCATTTACCACTCCGGCGGGACTCGATATATAAGCCCGGAGTGTGTGTTGATGGCTCTCTCTCTCGCGACTTAGGGTTTCATTTCCCCCCTTCTCTTTCTCATTTTCGTAGCTATTTTCCTTCCTATTTTCTCTAGGCTAGCATGAGAGCTTCATGAGAGATTTGTTGAGAGGGATGGATGCTAGGGCGGCATGCTAGACCTTGTGAATCTTTCCTGGTTTGTATAGAAGATTCGGGGTTGTTTTTCGTGCCTTTTTGTGCTTATTTTCGTGCCTTTGTTCTCGGTGTGATTCCGCGGATTTGAGTGAGTTTCTTCCGGATTTCTTTGAGGGAAACATGGATAGATGCCTTGTGCATCTTTGTGCTTGATCTTGTGCCCTCAAACGCGGGAAATCACTTCGATTCGTGAGTTTTCGTTCGGTGCTCTAGTTTTTGGAGGTGCTCAAAGGATTCGCGATTCTCGGTGATTTAGGGAGTTAGGAGGCAAGATTTTTGGGCTATAGCATCCTTGTGTGACGCTTTTCAAGTACCCAAACCCTTGTCTCCACGGCTTCAACCGTTTGGGAAATCCGATGATGATTTGGGGGGGTTGACTTTCGAGGTCGGGCATTTTTTCGTTCGTCCGAGCCTCGCGGACGGTCCGCGGCCTCTGGCGGACGGTCCACGCGGGTCCGATTCATCCCGTGTTCTTCGTGTTCTTGCTCGTCTTTTGTTTCGATCCGTTGTGATTTTGGTTTTTGGTTGGACGAAGTTTCGGACGGTCCGCGGTGTCGGGCGGACGGTCCGCGGGTGCTAGGCGGACGGTCCGCGTGCTCCCCGCGGACGGTCCGTGACACGCGGGTGTCTTTGGGTCGTTCGTGTGTAAATTAACGGACGGTCCGCGGCTAAGGCCGGACGGTCCGCGGCCGGGGTGCGGACGGTCCGCGATGCCGGCCGGATGGTCCGCGCGGCTCTTGCGGACGGTCCGCCCCCCTTGCGCGGACGGTCGCGAGCCTGTGTGCTTTGCTTCTTGGTTCGATTCCCTCCTCCCTTTCTAGTGCTTCCGCGTGTGCTTTGAGGAATCGTTCCTAAGGCTAGAGGTTGATCCATAACCTCGTGGTCTTGGCGATTGGTGCGTGATTCGATCCATCGCTCGTGTGTGACCGGGATTTGAGTAGGACATAGGCCGGGTTCTTTGGGAAGAATTTTTACGGCTCCTATTCACTCCCCCCCCCTCTCTAGTCGCCATCGATCCTTCAATTGGTATCGAGCTTGGTGCGGATTCTTTGCGACTTTGACAAGTCTCGAATCCTAAGATGGCGTACGTTGAGCGGGGCGGTCCGCCGCACTTCGATGGCAAGGGTTACCACAAGTGGGCGGCTCGTATGATGATCTTTCTTCGAGGAAAACTGTTGGATTTTATTGTGCTTGACAAGACATATGCTATTCCGGTCAACATCCATACTCTTATGGTGACCGATGCCGATGCCAAGGCCAAGTATGAGGCTAATGCAAAAGCCGTTGATCACTTGTGCCGGAGCTTGTGTGATCCAGAGTTTGAGCGTGTTCGCCATTTGAATCTTGCTTGGCAAATTTGGGATAAGTTGTTGGTTGCTCACGGTGGTGATAACCATGTGAAGGCTCGCCTCTTTGTCTCTTACCGGATGCAATATGAGAATTTCACTCCACTTCCCGGTGAGGACATTGATGCGATGTTTCAGAGGTTCACCGCCATCGTGAACAACATGAAGGAAAATGTTGAGGATTTTCCGTATTCCGAGCATGATCAGGCTTTGAAGCTCTTGCATGTCTTGGATCCAAATGTTTGGGGTGCTAAGGTTGAGGCCATCAAGGAGTCTGGGAACTATTTGACTATTGAGTTGGATGACCTCTTTTCTAAGCTCAAGTCGGCTGAGGTTGACAGGAAGTTGCTATCCAAGCATGAGGGCTCGACTGATCATAGTCTTGCTCTTGTGGGAGGATCAAAGGGCAAATCTAACCCTTCCTGTCGACAGTTTTCTTTGTCCTCTCTTATGTCCATTCCAGATGAGGAGTTTGATGTCTTTGGGCGAGGAGGAGCTGGCCTTGCTCTCAAGAAGATTTGAACGACTACACGAGAGTCGGAGGAACGCAAGGCGGAGCTCAGGGACGTGCTACAAGTGTGGCAAGCGTGGCCACTTCATCGCCGAGTGCCGGAAGCGGAGGAGAACAAGTACAAGGTGAACGAGTACAAGGCGCACCCGAGGCGTGAAGACAAGTACTCCTCCAAGGGCAAGCACTTCAACAAGTCCAAGAGCAAGGACAAGGACAAGCGGCGGCCAGAGCAAGAGCACCTACAAGAAGAACAAGGCAAGAGCGATGGTGGCCGGTGCGAGCGACGTCGACTCAAGCTCAAGCGAGGAGCGATCAAGCTCAAGCGGCCCGAAGATGAAGACGCCGAGAGGCGCGGTGGCAAGAAGAGTGCAAGCGGGAACCTCGGCGGGGTGAGGTGTGTGGCGCTCGAGGGCTTTTGTGGCATGGCCCATAGCTCGAGCGACAAGAAGAGTGTGAAGGAGGACGGCGACTCCGACTCGGAGGATGAGGTAAACCGTGACCCCGACTCTTTGCTTGCGAGATTGCTAGGTTGAATGGTTTGCTTGATAATCGTGATAGTGTCTTTGAGAGATGCCAAAAAGATGAGGAAAGATCTTAGGGCTCGGCTTGAGAATGCTAGTGAGAAAGTAGGAGAGTTAGAGTCAAAATTGCTTGAATTGAAACTTGAGAATGACTCTTTGAAACTTGCTCCTACTTCTCCGATGATGTTGAATGTGTTGAATGTGATGCTTGGTTGAATGAAATCAAAATGCTTAATGAGAAGAATGCTTCTATTTTGGCTCAACTAGATGCTCTTAGGGTGAACATGATGAGCTTAAGGCTAGACCCACTTTGCTTGGTGCTTGCAAATCATGTCCTACTATGCATGCTAAGCTTGTTGATGCTCGCTCTACTATTAGTTCTTTGGAAGCATCTTTGAAATCTCCTGTTGCAAATGCATGCTCTAGCTGTGATGAAGTCACTTTGCGTAATCTTGAGCTTACTTCCCGTTTGGATGTCATTTATGAGGAAAATGATTATTTGAGGAAGGTGTTGGGTTGGTTGTACGGGCGGGAACCTCAATTGAAAATCATGATTGAGGAGTTCAAGAGAGGCGATGGTCGTGGTTTGGGTTTTGAGAAGTTGGGTGAGAAAGTGGGAGAAAACGAGTGGGGAGAGTGTGTACGAGAAGTGTGTTGAGTCTAACCCCGAGTTTGAGGTGATCGGAGAGATCCAAGTCCCAATCCCAAAAGCACCCAAGAACTCTTTCACACCAAAGCCCAACTACCTTTGCAACAAGCTTGACACAACCCAAGATCCACCCAAATTCCCACCTAAGACAAATGATTTCCGAAACCGGTGAAGTTTGTGGGTGAGAAGGGTGAGAAGCCTAGAGAGAAGCGAGCCAAAACCAAAACCCATCCCCTTCGGGTGTGAGTATTGTGGCAAGGAGAGGCATCTTGCGAGTTTTGCTACAAGAGGAAGAGGGATGAGAGGCTTGCTAGGGAGCAAGCAAACCGGGACGGTATCGCCGGCCTCGCGGTATTCCACGAGCCTAGAGTGCCACTTCCACGGGGTGTGGGAAGTGTGAGGAGTGTTGGCGAGGTTCCCACGGAGAGGTGGTGGTGGTGAGAGGGTTGTCGGGAGAGATGATGGTGTGCGTCTTTGGTGAGAGGTTTGGTCGGGCTCGTGGTGGTTTTGCTTTGGACGTCCTCCTACTCGTCCTCGGTACGGGTTTAGGGGAGACGATCGCAGCTTTGGGTTCCGGAGGAACTACGGACCACGTTTTCCCCCTCGTGGTGCTCGTACTCCTCCCATGGGACATGGGAAGTTTGGTGGCAAGGGAGTGATGTTTGCTAACCCCTCTTTTGAGCGAGATGGCTCGACCTTTGGTTTAACTTTCTCTGTGCTAACCCCCGGTGTCGAGTCGCTAGCTCATTCTCGTTCTTGTTTGTTTTTGCGGGCGGGGAGGCTTGGAGAACATTTGGTTGATCGACTCCGGGTGTTCTCGACACATGACCGGAGATAAGAAGTGGTTCTCCAGCCTCACCCCAGTGAAGGAAAAGCAGTACATCACATTTGGGGACAATGGACGAGGTAGGGTGCTTTCAGAGGGTGTTGTGCATGTGAGTGACAAGGTAACGTTGAAGAGAGTGGCTCTTGTGAAGTCTTTGGGTTTTAACTTGCTTTCGGTTTCTCAGTTGCTTGATGAGGGTTTTGAGGTGCGTTTCAAGTCTGGCGAGTCTCGTTTGCTTGATTCTCGAGGTGATCTTGTCTGTATGATCATCCCCGAGGGTCAAATTTTCAGGGCTGATTTCTCTCGCTCTTTGGGTCCTGCTCATTTGTTTGATGGCTGGTCGCGTCTTCGATTTGTGGAAATGGCATAGGCGGTTGGGACACTTGAGCTTTGATTTGGTTTCCCGCTTGAGTGGTCTTGACCTTGTCCGAGGACCGCCGAAGTTGAAGTTTGAGAAGGATTTGGTTTGTGCTCCTTGTAGGCATGGTAAGATGGTAGCCACTCCCCATCCACCCCCGACCGATGTCATGACCGAGCGTCCGACGGAGAGCTGTTGCATATGGACCTTGTTGGGCCGGCTCGAGTTCGCTCGGTGGGTGGGAAGTGGTATGTCCTTGTTGTGGTGGACGATTACTCTCGCTATGCACGGGTGTTCTTCTTGGAGGATAAGAGTGAGACTTTTGGTTTTGTTCGAGATGCGATCGTGAGGTTGAAAAACGAGAGGCATGGGAATGCTATTCGAGCTATCCGCGGTGATAATGGCTGCGAGTTTAAGAACTCTCGTTTTGATGCCTTTTGTCGTGATCTAGGTCTTGAACATCGGTATTCGACCCCTTATGTGCCCCCTCAAAATGGAGTCGTGGAAAGGAAAAATCGGACTCTTTGTGAGATGGCTAGGACGATGCTCGATGAGCACGGGACTCCTAGGAGGTTTTGGGTGAGGCGGTCAATACGGCTTGTCATGTTTCCAATCGGATTTTATTGAGAGCTTTCAAGAAGAAGACTGTTATGAGCTTATGCATGGTCGGGCACCCAAAGTAAGTCATTTCCGAGTTTTTGGTTGCAAGTGCTTTATTTCGAAAAAGGGAAAACTCGACAAGTTTGAGGCTAGGTCTAGTGATGGTATCTTCTTTGGATATGCTAACCACTCTAGAGCCTATAGGGTGCTTAACCTTGAGACTAACAAAATCATGGAGACTTGCGAGGTGACCTTCGACGAGACAATGCCATGTACTTCTCTTGGCTTTGAATGTGCGGGTGATGAAGAGATGGCCGAGGACCTCTTTGAAGAGGAGAAAGATGAAGCTGGAGATGATGATGGGGAGAACCATGCGCCGAAGGCCGAGCATGTACCCACTACTTCCCCTACGACCACTTTGGAGCATGGACCGTCTACTTCATGGACAACGACGGTGCAACAAGAGGACCGGGCGAGAGAAGGCCGACATTGAGGGGGGGAGGTAGTCTCGAGGCGTGAGGCTCCCGGCGGATTCAAGAAGTGCATCCCATGTCGAAGATCATTGGAGACATCAATGAACGCACTACACGGTGGAGGTCCGGGAATTCCTCTCATTTTGCTCATCTTGCTTTTGTTGCTACTTTTGAGCCCAAGGACATTGGACATGCTTTATCCGATGCAAAGCCGGGTCAATTCTATGCATGAGGAGTTGGAAAACTTTGAGAGGAACCGGGTGTGGGAGTTAGTTGAACCACCTCCAAATTGCCATCCCATAGGAACCAAGTGGGTTTGGAAGAACAAAGAGGGAGAAAATGGGATGGTTGTGAGGAACAAGTCCGGACTTGTTGCTCGGGGGTTTAGTCGAAGGAGGGGATCGACTATGAGGAGACCTTTGCTCCCGTGGCCCGTCTTGAGGCAATTCGAATCCTTCTAGCCTTTGCCGTGGCTAAAGGGTTCAAGCTGTTTCGGATGGACGTGAAGAGTGCTTTTCGAATGGGGTCATAGAGGAGGAGGTGTATGTGAAGCGACCACCCGGGTTTGAGAGCGAGTTGTACCCACACGGGGTATACGGGTTGAAAAGGGCTCGTATGGGTTGAAACGGGCGCCCGTGCTTGGTATGGGAGATTGAGAGGTTTTCTTTTGAGCGAGAGGGTTTGTGATGGGTACGGTGGATAGAACCTTGTTTCTCCTCAAGCATGGAAATGACTTGTTGATTGTTCGGATATACGTGGATGATATTGTCTTTGGTGGCTCGTCACATAACCTTGTTGCCAAGTTTGCGAGATGAGATGAGCGGGGAGTTCGAGATGAGCATGATGGGCGAGTTGCGGTATTTTCTCGGGCGCACGGATCAAGCAAGTGAAGGATGGTACATTTGTGCACCGGACCAAGTACACGAAAGACATGCGAGGAAGTTCCGGATGCAAGATGTGAAGCCGATGTCGACTCCCATGGGGAGTACGGCCACTTTGGATGCGGATGAGGACGGAGAACCGGTGGACCGGCGGGAGTACGGGAGCATGATCGGCTCCCTCCTCTACTTGACGGCGACGAGGCCGGACATACGGTTCGGCGTGTGTCCGTGCGCTCGTTTTCGGGCTTCGCCGAGGACGTCACATCGACGAGCCGTCAAGAGGATTTTCGGGTACCTACGATCCGCCCTCGGTCTTGGCCTTTGGTATTCTTCCTCCTCGACTCTGTCTCTTCATGGTTTTTCCGATGCTGATTTTCTTTGGTTGTCGAGTCGAGAGGAAGTCTACTTCGACACTTGTCGGTTTCTTGGTTCTTCGTTGGTCTCATGGTCTTCCCGCAAGCGGTCTAGTGTAGCTCAATCTACCACGGAGGCGGAGTATGTTGTCGCCGCTAGGCTGTTGCTCCCGGTTGTTGTGGATTTCATACACTTTGAGAGACTTTGGTGAGGAGTGCACCCGGATCCCACCTCTTTGTGATAGCACTAGTGCCATAAGCGTAGCCAAAAACCCGGTGCTTAACTCCGGAACCAAACATATAGAAGTGAGGTATCACTTTCGAGGGACAATGTGGAAAAAGGAACCATTGTTTTGAGCCATGTCCCTACCCAAGAGCGACTAGCCGACATCTTTACAAAGCCTCTCGACCAAGCTACATTTGTGCGCTTGTGGGGGGAACTTGGGGTTTGTTGCCCTTTCTAGTTGATTCTTGGGGGATTTCTTTTTGTACCATATGTATCATCCCATGTTTACTTTGATGTATATACATGATTTGCTTGATGTATAAACCATGGTAGGATAGCCATCTTGTCATATATCATGTTGCATTTGTGTCATATTGCATTTTAGGATGATGAGCTTCTTTCATATGCCATATTTGAGTCTCTTTGGCTATTTGTGAGATATTGGTTATATGTGTGGAGAAATGGTGATGTGAGGCTATGCTCTTGGAATATTTGAGATATATGTGTGGTGAGATAGCCCCTTTTTGAGATAAATGCTTAACTTGACTAATTTTTGATGAAATATGCTCCACTCGTGTGTAGTTGTGTATCCATGTCACGAGTTTGGTCTAAATATGCTTTTCATGCTTAGATTGTGCTTGGATGCCTGTTCTTGCATTTGGGCCAAAGGCCGGATATCATTGTGAATGTTTAGCCTATGTTGCATTCATGGGGGAGCATAAGCTTCTTTTTGCCGCAAAGGCACTTCATGTACCATGAAATAATTTAATCTTGAAAAGAAGTGTCAAATGCTTGAAAAATGCTCCATCCATCATGTCTATGTTTGAAAATGTCGTATCTTTCACATATGGGTGCAAAACATGTTGCATGATGTTCACCGGTGGAGAAGTCTCCCCGAAGTGGACACATGGCTCATGAGCTTTGACATGACATGCTTTGCTTTATGGGTGTTTGCCATGATCTTTTGCTTGAGAATTTGATATCCTTGTATGATCTTTGAGTAATATGCATGTTTGTGGCTCAAGTGTGACATGGATAGGCTTTTACATGTGAAGCGAGTCTTCTTTTGGTAAAAGCTGCTTAAATCTGAAAATTTTGCTTTGTCACATGCTTGTATTTTCATATATTACTTGTGGCAATGCTTTGACTATGCTATGATTCATGTGTGTGATCTTTGTCTCATTTTTAGCCCTTGACACTAGATTTGGCCTATTTGAGAAGCTCATGTAGTTGTTTATATGCTTTGCTTTGCATTCTTTGCATTTTCATCTTGATTCATACATTGTCAACAAGGGGGAGAAAAGGTGAGCTTAATGAAAATTCGGAAAGGCGAGCTGAATTTTGGGAGTTTTCATGAGTTTGCATCCACATGTTCAGGGGGAGCTTGCATTTGTTCAGGGGGAGCTTTCTTGCTGTTTTCGGTGTGGATTTTGTGCTTTGCTTAGCTTGTGACCTTTCTTTGTCTTTCTTCGGCTTTGGTCATGAGTTGAGCTTCTTCGTTTTTCTTTCTTCTTTCTTTCTCTTTTACTCTGAATTTCATTTCGCGTTGTGTGTTGTCAATGCACTCATCAAGGGGGAGATTGTGGACCAGGAGCGTCCCAGTGGTCGGTGGATGACCGCTCCTTAGTGATGAGTGATTGACAACGGGTGTTGGACTGACTCTTGGCTTAGTGCGCAGGTGTAGGCTGCGGCCTAGTTCGTGTTGTTGCAGGTGAAGAACGGGCGCGAAAGGTCTTCGACCTTGAGGGGCCTCCGGGAGATGGAGAGACAAGTAGGCTCGGTTCGAGGGACCGGTGGACGGCGGGGCCGGGTGCGGGTCACATGGTGGCGACACAAGCAAGACGAAGTCATGGACAAGTGAGCCGGTGCACGGTGGCGGTCAAGTCAAGTGGTTTGGCGGGAGGCCGGACCGAGCACGCGGGGTTTGGTGGTTTGCCCACAAAACCACCGGTGGACGGTTTCTTGGTTTGGGCCTCAAAACCAAGTCCGAGGGCCCAACACGACGGAGACGGGATCCGGGCGTGTCGGGAAGCTTCGAAGCGGAGGACACGCGGCGGGATCGCATGGCTTGCGTCGGGAGGACGCGGGGGTGCGGCGAAGGCGTGGCCGTCCGATGGCAAGACCCACAAACATTACCCAAATGCCCCTACGTGGGTTGTATCGCCGGTAGTGTAGTTAGGGGTAGTCGAGTCATTTACCACTCCGGCGGGACCTGATATATAAGCCTGGAGTGTGTGTTGATGGCTCTCTCTCTCGCGACTTAGGGTTTCATTTCCCCCCTTCTCTTTCTCATTTTCGTAGCTATTTTCCTTCCTATTTTCTCTAGGCTAGCATGAGAGCTTCATGAGAGATTTGTTGAGAGGGATGGATGCTAGGGCGGCATGCTAGACCTTGTGAATCTTTCCTGGTTTGTATAGAAGATTCGGGGTTGTTTTTCGTGCCTTTTTGTGCTTATTTTCGTGCCTTTGTTCTCGGTGTGATTCCGCGGATTTGAGTGAGTTTCTTCCCGGATTTCTTTGAGGGAAACATGGATAGATGCCTTGTGCATCTTTGTGCTTGATCTTGTGCCCTCAAACGCGGGAAATCACTTCGATTCGTGAGTTTTCGTTCGGTGCTCTAGTTTTTGGAGGTGCTCAAAGGATTCGCGATTCCCGGTGATTTAGGGAGTTAGGAGGCAAGATTTTTGGGCTATAGCATCCTTGTGTGACGCTTTTCAAGTACCCAAACCCTTGTCTCCACAGCTTCAACCGTTTGGGAAATCCGATGATGATTTGGGGGGGTTGACTTTCGAGGTCGGGCATTTTTCGTGCCGTCCGAGCCTCGCGGACGGTCCGCGGCCTCTGGCGGACGGTCCGCGCGGGTCCGATTCATCCCGTGTTCTTCGTGTTCTTGCTCGTCTTTTGTTTCGATCCGTTGTGATTTTGGTTTTTGGTTGGACGAAGTTTCGGACAGTCCGCGGTGTCGGGCGGACGGTCGCGGGTGCTAGGCGGACGGTCCGCGTGCTCCCCGCGGACGGTCCGTGACACGCGGGTGTCTTTGGGTCGTTCTGTGTAAATTAACGGACGGTCCGCGGCTAAGGCCGGACGGTCCGCGGCCGGGTGCGGACAGTCCGCGATACCCGGCCGGACGGTCCGCGCGGCTCTTGCGGACGGTCCGCCCCCCCTTGCGCGGACGGTCCGCCAGAGCCTGTGTGCTTTGCTTCTTGGTTCGATTCCTTCCTCCCTTTCTAGTGCTTCCGCGTGTGCTTTGAGGAATCGTTCCTAAGGCTAGAGGTTGATCCATAACCTCGTGGTCTTGGCGATTGGTGCGTGATTCGATCCATCGCTCGTGTGTGACCGGGATTTGAGTAGGACATAGGCCGGGTTCTTTGGGAAGAATTTTTACCGGCTCCTATTCACTCCCCCCCTCTCTAGTCGCCATCGATCCTTCGGATCCGATTGCAATCATTGAGGTGCGAGGAGAGGAAGTCCTCGCATCGACCCTAGATGGAGATAGGATGTGGTGACGGGGCCCCGGGGTACCAGGTGTTCCCGAGTTGTGATGAGGGTATGGTTTGGGACTTATATCGAGATGTTTTCTATTTATCCTTCGCTGCTGCTGCATAGGAAACCTGAGCTTTTACCTTGACACTTTTCTTACCCTTTAGAGTTAGGCCACTTAAAGCTACATACAGTCGGTGACGTGAACCTATCCCATTCCTTGGGGATAGTTTTGTGAGTGTGCAAGATCGAACTTGGAGTGAGAGTCCGAGTTCGAGGAATCCATGAAGGAAGGGTTGTGTGCTTCGCTCAAGGATGCCTGTGGTGAAGATTGAAGACGAAGACTTGGAGCCCTAGCTACCGCTACGCATGATTTCCACTTGTCGCTTAGCCCAAGGGGCTTGTACCAAAATTCGTATACCGAGTTGTCTCGCATGTAAATATTCTGTATTGTACTCTAATTTCGTTGTATGGAAATGATATTATTCTGTAATGAGTTATGTACATGATAGCCACTGATCCTGGGACAATCACTGTAACACCCTAATTTTTTACTTAAAATTTGGCTTTATTAAAATTTGCTAGAAACCTTTATTTGCTTAAGGAATATAAGGTTGCTTTATTTTCTTTTAAGCATTCAAAACCTTTCTAAAATAAAGTTAATGAAATATAGGAATTAATTGTGGCATTCATGCTGGTGCATTTCTTTTGGTTGTTGGAATTCAAATTCAAGTTTGAATTCTTTTTGATTTGAATCCTTTTCCTAAACCCAAAATCCCTAATGCCTAAACCATCTACCCTATCCTACCCAACCCACCTAAGCAGCCCAGCAGCAGCAGCTTGCCCTGCGGCCCAACGTGCGCTCACTAGCCAGTGGCCCAGCTCGCTCAGCAACAGGCCTTAGCCGCCTTGCAGCCCAGCGCCGCACCCGCCTAGCGCACCAGCCCGCGTAGCAGCTGGCCCAGCTAAATACCTCCGCCAGCCCTCTTGGCCTTTAGGCCCAGGCCAGCCCACGGCCGCCGCCGCTCCGCTCTCCCTGCCGCTGAGGCTGACCTGTGGGGCCCGCTCGACTTCCCCAAGCTCGGGTCGTCCCCAACCCGAACTCGACCACGCCGCCGCCGCCGAGTCCGAGCGGAGCATGCTTCCCCATGCGTGGCCCGCACGCCAAGGTGGTTCGCCCGACCCTTATAAGCCGTCCGCCGCCCCTGGACGTCCCCATCCGAGCCGCTTTGCCCTTGTGCGCCGCCGCCACCGGAACCCTAACCCTAGGTTTCCGCCGCCGCTGACGAATCCTTGCCGCCGCTGACGCATCGTCATACAGGAGCACACCCAGAGACGCGCAAGGAGGTGAGGAACCCACCGGCGTTGCTTGTCGTCGATCCCGTGCTTCACACCGCCCGCAGTTGCTCGCCGGAGCTCCGCCGCTACCCGAGCCGCGCCGCCGCTTCGTGTGCCGTCTCGCCGCGTTCCGGCCGCTAGCGCCGCCCTAGATGAATTCGTTGTTCCGTGCGCCGCATCTAGGAGTTTTCCGCGCACCGAATCGAGCCCGCCGCCGTTCACCAACGGTCGCCGCCGCCGGCCGACGCACCCCGCCGCCCCGCCGCTTGCTCGCGCACCGCGCCGTTGGATCCAGATCCGATGCGTCGGATCGAATCCCGGTGTCTCTTAAACCCGCAAGCCACCGCAGCCATCAGATCTAGATCCAATGGATCTGGATCGAGTCAACTCGAGTCAGCCAGTCAAACCCCCGCCGGCCCTGGCAGTTTTGCGGAAAACCCCCCAAGTTTTCCGATATTCACAGATATATCCTTCCACCTTAGAAGTTTTCTTGCAGTTTAGCCCTTTTTCTTTATTTTAGCCCAGAACCTTTTCAAATCTTCACAGATTAGTCCTTGCACATTCTTTAAGCCATAACTTAGTCGTTTTAGCTCCGATTTTAGCGTTCTTTATGTCCACACGTTCGTCTCGAAGCGTAGATTAGTTTTATGCTAATGTGTAGATCTGTTTGGTCTTTTTGGTGACTATTTCTTATTTATTCTTATTGTATGCTTGTATGTGATGATTGTGGACCGTAGAGAGCGATTTGTTCGAGGGATTTGAAGATCAAGTCGTGCAAGAGTTTGAGCAGCAAGGCTTTGTTGAAGGCAAGTATTCCTTGATGCATACCCGCTTGTCCTACATAACATGCATTTAAATTCACTGCCTTTACTTTTCCGCTTGCATTAATTTGATGGGAACCTACTAAGGATCATGCCTAGTCTTTTACTAACTTTACCTTGATACTGGGATATTTAAATTAATCTTGTGGTAGCTATGGCTTAGCATACTCAACTGGGATTGGTGTTAATCAAACTTGGTTACTTTTATTATTCTATGTTCCGTTTCTGATCTTTTACTTTACAAGACCACTTTAATATGTTAATCGGAACATGGAGAACCACCCAGGAAAACAGTACAACCACAAGAACTAATGGGCAATGGTCTTGGCTGAATAATTAGAAACTTTAGCTTGGGATGGTCTTACCTGATAAGGACAAGGGATCGACGGTACTGTGGGGTATACACTCGCTCTAGCAGGGGGTTGGGTGAGTTATTCTTTTTATGGTGGGGTATCGACCTGCTAGGGGACTTTATACCTTGCTAACTGATCCGAACCTTGTGGGTCATGACTTGCTAGGGAACCTTTGTAAAGGCCATGTAGCGTCCCTATGCAATCACACCTCGGTAGTTTGGTATGGTGCCTTGCAAACACCGCATGGTTGGGTCCAAAGTTCTTCAGAGCTTTTACGCTACTTGTGGGTAAAGATGTACTACCTCTGCAGAGTGTTAAACTAATCGATTAGCCGTGCTCACGGTCAAGAGCGGCCTGGACACTCACATGATTAAATTATGGAACTTTAATGTTTAATTGCTATTCTATTCTTTATTTATGATGCTTATATCTTATTATTTGGGTTGGTATGAACTTACACTTTTTAGTAATCAGGTTGCTAATAAAACTTGATCCACTAAAATGCTTAACTGCTTGAACCTTAGCCATCCACCATATGGCCTTGCATGTTATGTTGTTCTCTCTTGCTGAGTATGTCATGTGCTCACGCTTGTTTATTCTCTTGCATCTACAATACCCGGATTGCTGATCAGACTGGGGGAACTTTGAAGATATTCCAGGAGATTTCCAGGAGTTCTAGGTGTGCGTAGTCTTCAGTCAGCTGCCTGTGGAGGCATTTTGTCCGCTTGAGAACTCGTTATTTAAGATTCGTTTAAGACTATGGTTTGTAATAACTCTTTATTCGTGTGGCACTGTTTTTGGTATTCATAATGTCTAAGCATGTGTGTAACTTGATCCTGGCGCACACGTGATCAATGCATTAGGTTTTGCCTTTAAAACTGGGTGTGACAATCACAAGGGTGCAGGGAGTCGGGTTTTCCTCACCGAAAACCCTGGTCGTTACAACATCCAAACAATATGGGCCTACATTTTTTCAGAAAAAAGGAGTTTTACTGTGTGGATCTTCACTGAAATATCTTTGTAACTCCATGACATGCCTATGTTGGATTTGAAAGTAGTACATATAGTTTCTGATATAATCACATTTGCTCATATTGTTATTTAACATGTATTACTTGCTACCTTGCTCTTTAATTTTGTTAACTGAAGTAGTCTGGTGTCCTATTTTTGTTTTGACAAAATCTATCAAAGTAAATAACCTTCGGGTAGTTGGTTAATTTCATTTTGTTATTAATCTTATCTGCATCTAGATCTAACTTATGAAAGTTTTATACATGCCACTTATCCATATTTCTGATCAGCTTTAGTTAGCACCATGAGTATTCTATTTGAATGCTATTTGTCTTGTCCTTACCCAATATAGAGTGAGAAACCACATGCGACACGTGATTTTTCTTCATGTTCCCTCACGCATGTTTGAACTTGATCTAAACTTGATTAGGAAGAGCCGAGCAGAGCGGAGCTAGGTTTGACTATGGTTCGACCTGCTAAGTGCTGGAAAAATTGACTGAACCAAATTGCTTGACCTCCTTGACTGAAATACAAGTTTGGTGATCATGAGATTAAATTTAATTATCATATCCACGGAGGAAGTTAAAAGAAAATAAAGTTGGGAGGTAACTATCATGTAACCTGGGTATATATTCCATGGTAGACTAAGCTTCCTCAAAACCATAGAAGATTAAGTTTGTGCATGCCAGTTGAGGACCATGTGTGGTTCGAGGACCGGTGGATGGTCGCTTCCTGGTGTGATGAGTGATTGACAATGTTGTGTGGACTGATTCTTGGCTAAGTAATGCAGGTGCAGGTTGAGGCTTAACTAGTGTTGGTGCAGGTGAAGAACAAGCGCGAAAGGTCATCACTGGTGAGGCCTCCAGGTGTGGAGAAGACAAGTAGGCTTTGTTCGAAGGACCCTATGGCCAGCGGGGTCAAGTGCGGGCCGCATAGTGGCATGAACAGCAAGATGAAGTCATGGACGGTTTCTTGGTTGAGACTGGAAACCAAGGTCGAGCCTGGACTACGTGGGAGCCGAGTCATGAGTGGCGATTGGCGGATGCTACACCGAGTTCGCGGGGTTTCCGATGGCTCACCAGAAAACCATTGGGTTCCTTGGTTGATCCACAAAGCCAAGACCGAAGTACCGAAGACGGCGGTGCAGCAGCATCGGACCGGTCTGACCTGTGGGTCTGACCAATCTGACCGGTGGGTACCGGTCTGACCGGTGAGGAGCACCGGTCTGACGGGTGTGCGACGATGCAGTCCGGAGACTTCGAAGCGGAGGACACGTGTCGGGATCGCATGGCTTGCGTCGAGGCTAAGCAGGGTGCGGTCGCCAGGCATCCGTCCGATGGAGAAAATTTGAAGACTTCCAAAACCGCCTTTGAGGGGCTTGTATCCCTAGTTGTTAAGTAAGGATATTTTAGACTTTCGGCTTGCCTCCATATAACCCAAGAGGTGAGAGGATGGCAGCCATCTCTTGGAACCCTAGTTCATTTGCTTTCCAATTTTCCCTTCCTATTTTCTTAGGATTTCCATAGGACTAGCTTGAGAGCTTCGTGGTGAGATCTTGTGAGAGGGTAGGATGATCGGGCGGCAAGCTAGACCTTGTATGAACCTCCTTGGTATGTATAGATGTTTCAACATGGTTCCTCAAGGCTTTGTTGTGTTGTTCCCGGTTGTTCTTGGTGGTGATTTTCGGAGCCCTCTCTTGGAGATTTTCTCGGTGTGTTTTCGAGACCTTGCTTTTAGGGATATGTTAACCCTTCGTGGTTCTTTTGCCTTTGATTCCCCTCCCAAATCCGTGAGTTAAGGGGCTCGATTTTGGGGTTTTCGGTGCTTTAGGGTTAGAGGAGCTCTTGGCGGGATTTCTTCGATTTCTCTTGATTTGGCGTGTTTTGGTGGACAATAACTTGTCTATGGACTCCCCATGAGGTGTTCCTACTATCCCAAAGTCTTGCACAAGTCCGTGGAGCGATTCGAGATATCGAAGTTTGGATTTGGGGGAGTTGGCCCGCGGGTGCTGTTCATCCCGAGCTGCCCAGGCTTGACCGGTCTGACTGGTGTGTGTGACCGGTTTTACCGGTGTAAGCTACTTGTGGGATTTGCCATGGGTGAGTCGCTTGACTCATATGTCTTTGAGTCGTGGTGCTTCTGGTCAGTTCTTGGTCTGTTTGGAGTTGTTTTGCTAGGCTTTGTGTATGGTTTTCCTTCTGTTGACGGTTAATAATTGTATCAAAGTTCGTTTGTGACTTGCAAGCGGACAAGTCTCCCATCGTAGTCAAGGGACCCTTCTTCCCTCGAGTGGTGAACCCAAGGTATCGAATCCGTGGAACAAATGTGTGACGCAAGAGTTGATCTAGTAAAGCCAAATAACTTCAATCTCTGGTAAAAGAGAAACCCTAATGCATCTAGATAAGAACACAAAACAAAGATAAATCTAATCTACTAAAGACTGGAGAAAACAAAGTAAGATTGGGTAGATAAACCGATCTAGAGGGATCGGGGTATGCCTTTTGTTGAAGTTCCAAGAAAGAGAAGAAGTAGCAAATCGAATCTTAATAGAAGCCTCTTTAAATCGTGGTTTCCCGTCCAAATCCGAAAACATCCGCCTTTCGAGACCCCGTTCGTCACAACGTATCCCTATTCATGCGGGGAGCTTAGGACGAGTCAAAAGACAAGTTGAGATTCTTTCGGAAGACCCGGCGTGTACCTCTAGCCACCGCGGCTACAAGAACACCCTATGTAATCTATCGCGCGAATAGAATTGGAATAAGCAAAGCCGATCGAAAAACGAAATCTTCGAGGAAACACTTGATCGCTAAGAAAAGATTCAACTTGATAATTCAACTATGACAATGATACATACACAAGATCACCATTGGGATCCTTCCTTGATCTTGCTTCTAGCTCCGGGAACTCCGACGTGGTCTTCCATGCAAGGTTCCCACGTCGGCTAGGGAAACCCTTGTCAACTAGCACGACCCTCTCCTCTCCGAGATGGTGTCCCTCTCTTCTCTGCTCCTCGGCGGCCGAAGACGAAATCTTCTCCTCGTGGCTCTCGGTCAGGGGGCTATAAATAGCCCGATTGGCGGCTAGGGCAAAGGAGGGGGCGTTTGGGCCCTAAATGGGCCTGGGCCGACCGGACTGGGCCGGCCGGCCTGGGCCCATTTAGGCCCAGCCCGAGGGCTCCTTCGCTCCACGTCGGTTCCCTTGCTTCCGGATGTTTCCCCCTTCTCGCATGTAGGTCCATGTCGTCGGTTTCTCTCCGAAGTGGACTCAACTCCTTGTCTTGCAAGATTCGGCACTTTTCTGGTCAGGTCCCTGGAGTCAGTTGTCTTCTCGGATCAAGTCCCCGGCTTCTTGGAGTTAAGTTTGCTTCATTGCATGACTTGTACGGGGCTTCAAGGTCTTGTCATGAGGTGCTTAATGAACTTATCCCGAAAGTCTTGCATTCAACACTAAAACCCTGCATAAACATTAAACTCCAAAACCGACATGCACACGTGAACTTGTTATACCACGGGGGTTAGTACCAATGGATAAGGTATAAAACTCATGCCAACACCGAAGGTAAACTCATGGCTAGGTTGACGGATTTTCACCGTCAACATCTCCCCCATGCTTAAACCTTGCTCGTCCTCGAGTAAGCCTTCGATGGATATCATCATTGCCAAACAATGTTTAAACTTTGCATTTGATCACACATGAGAAAACATAATGCTCTCAAAATTTTAATTCATTAAAGTTCCATAATGTACTAGCCTGCATCTCTACGGAGGTAGATTCTTATTAAGCTTATCCCACAAGTATTAACATGCTCACAAAGTTTTAAATAGATCTCAGAATTTTTGAAATAAAGAACGAGATAAAGAAAAGCTAAACCGAGTTCACAAATTTAAATCATCTTGCATATTGCTCATGAACACTCATCTCACTTGTCTCTCAAGCCTATATATTCTACTCCTTTCCCTCTCATATATATGTGGTAGGCTTTATATGGAGCTTTCGGAAAGTTTAGTCCTAACAAGATTTTATAAATGAGGTGTTGTCAAAACAAGACAAGCTTCTCATGGTCTTACCGAGACTCGTCAAAAAGGTCATTGGAAAATAATGTCAAATCAAGGAGGGGAAAGAGAAAAATACACACACTTTTAGATGAGTGGACATGTGCAAATGGCAAAGAGTGATCCCGAGGCACAAAGGAAGTCCTCGTTATCGGATTGCACATGGTTGGAAAATGAGAATGGATCTTTTTAACTTGAAGCCTTGAATGCACTTTTAGAGAACCGGGGAGTTTACTTTACGCACATATATTTTTTTCTCTTTCTCATATTTCTCATTCCTTTCTTTCTTTCTTTCTTTCATTCATTATATATATATCTTTTTTTTACCTTGAAAGTCATGAGTATCGCTGGATTTTTTCCTTCATCATCATTTTTTTTAAAATATTCCCCTTTTAACTCTAAAACTGCACCGTACCTACCTCCTCCCCCATGCTTAGACGTTGCTCGTCCTCGAGCAAAGAGGCGAAAAATATGGTAGGTACCGAAAATAATTTTCCTTGGAGAGATACTTGAAATCTTCAATGTCGGCACCGTCTTGCGATCTTCCTTGAATTGATGATCCATTCTCAACGATAGGTTGTGGTCAAGGAGGTAATCACAAAAGATTATATTTGGGTTAAGGATGGATATCCGGCGAAGTTTGTGAGATCTCCGATGCGGGGATACACAATGCACGGATAAAAGGCTAGCAAAAAGATAGATACGCAAAAAATGGAATGACCAGCTTCTTAGTCTCGGGCCAGAGAAATCATGGCCTGCAATAACTCACTCAAAAATAAATCTTGTACACTAAGGTTTACGCACTCAAATATATATAAGGCTTTGGAAAGGATGAGCAACACACAAGTGATATTTGTGACAAGGTTAGCGACATTTTTTAGCATAAAAGACATCTTTAATCTATTCATAACTTGAGAGCACATAAAACACTATGGGTCTTTATTTTAATCATAACCTCCGCTGAAAATTAAGCTAGCATTTAAATAAATTCAGATTTGTATTTTTAAGAGAGCACTAGCTTAAACATGCATAAATCAATTACAAAGATAAACAAAGCTGCAATTATAATCATATATCATCATGGCACGAATTTTGTAACTTTTCCAATGATATAATCAAGGTGGTGTCTTTATTAATGATGACATCGAGTTGAAATACAAACTGAAAATAAACAAACATGCTTGCTGAAATTTAAATAAAAACAGAAAATACTACGCAAACACACATAAGCAAAAGCTGAAAATTACAGAGAAAAAGAAAAGAAAAGAAAACTAAAGTTCCTAAATCTTCTAGTCCTTCGCCGGTGGTTGATGTTGATGATCTTGATAGTAATACCCTTGCTCATAATACGATTGGACATTTCCTCCGACGAATTGATTTGGCTCCACAAGGTGAAGGCGTCCAAGTTCAAAGGCAATATTTGCGTTGCCTTCACCAAGTTGAGCTGCGTTAGCTTGGATGGCTGCGATGTTTTGAGCATTTCTTGCAGCATACCCTCCAATTATGGCCATGCTTTGTTGTGGTTGGGGATGATGAGCGTAGGACTCCGCGAAGTTAGCGTTGGGCACAACATAATTTGGTGGGGGTACCGGTGCACCACCCCCCCATGCTTGCTCTTGTGGCCCTCCGTAATAACTTGGCGGAGGAGGGATCCCGCCGAATGGTTGCACATTGGGTTGTGCTCCACTTGCTTGTGCGGAGGATGTTCCCTCCTCTACGATTCTTCCTCTTTTGTTCTTCCTTGCAGGGACAAGTAGTCCCTCTTCCAACCAATCTTCTCTCCCTTCGTTGAAAAGCCTAAGCCTCTCGTTGGGAAGGGGTAGGTTCACTATGGCCAACCGATAACCTCCTCTCTCATCTCCACTAATGTATTTGCCTTGCCGCAAATACTCAATGCCGAGAGAGGTACCACGCAAAAGGTGGTCGGGGTTTCTTGCGATCCCCGGCCGCAAGGAAAAGGCCAACATGGAGAGGTAACACCCCGAACCAATATTACCCGCCCCCGATGTTGCTTCACAACACCAACGGTTGATCATGAGGTAAGAGGGGTCTATTGGCTGCCTGGCAATTAAAGCCGAGTATAGCCAATTCAACTCCGTTTCGGTCACCTTTGTCTCCTTCATCCTCCCAAATACCCTCTTGCACATCCAAGAGTGAAATATCCGGATAATGGGGTTGCGGATGCAATTGCGTTGTTGATGGGCTTCTCCGGAGATCATATTCCAAAATCCCGCTAACATGCCGGGTGGCACGTCAACTTTCTCCAGAGCTCCCTTGTGGAATCCAAGTAGCTCCCTAACGTGCTCGTAGGGAACCACTTGTTGGACTCCCTCCAAACAGAATGACAAGCTTTGCACCCCATCATCATCAACGATGGGTGCAATAGTCATCAAAATTTCCAAGGCGAACCCCAAGTGGGTGTCCACCGACACTCCGTTGGAGAACTGCACCCATCCAAGGTGCCCCAACATATAGTATATGTCAGTGCCAAAACCCAAGGTGTAGAGTGCTTGGTCGTCGAACTCGACGTTGGGCACAAGCCTCTTCTCAAGATTAGAGAGCCTCTCCTCCTCCTCCGCCGACAAGATGATGAAGCCGTACGAAGAGTATGTCGGGGTGTAAGGAGGTGGCGTGGTTGAGCGGGTCGATCATCGTGGTGGCGCGGGCTGCTCCTCCGTGTGCCCACGAGGTTCGGTAAACCTCATGGAAGTGCTTCTTGCAGCACTCATACCACCAAGGAGGAGAGCATCGTTCCTCCTCGGTGGTGCCGTATCCGTCTCCATGCTCCGGGGAGACTCGGAAACCAAGTGCCTCCTCGAAGACGTGGTTGATGACGGCTTGGACGACGACGAACTCTTCTTCTTGGAGAAGAGACTTGTGGTCTTCTTCCACATGGTTGCTGCACTCTTTTCTTCAACTAAAATTCCGGGTTGCAACCGGTAACTAGGCACTTAAACTCTTTGCTTCGGATGTGGACTTTGAGTGGATTAAGGATGTAGATTTTTTCTTGAGCTATCATGCTTGGGAAGGTTGGCTATGTCTACGGAGGTTTTGAGCACACAAACTTGAACACACAAACAAAGGAAGGAGAGGGAAGCTTGCCTGCAGAAAACGGGAGCCGGGGGGCTCCTTATGTAGGTGAGGCCGGCCTAGGGTCCTCCTGGCTCCTCCCCGCCTCATCTTTCTTCCAGCACGATCATTTCGCCTCTGCAACTTTCCTGCCCGCGTGCTCCACGAGTTGCACCGCCCAAACGCTCTCGTCCACTATTGGTCCTTCCACTTGATGCTTCATGTTTTGGGTCATGTCCATGCCCCCTAGCTCCACTTGCTTCACATGCCACCATGAAATTCCTGCAAAGTTGATGCTTGCTGCCCACCATGCTTGTCCTTTGCATGTGGAATTGGTGAAAGTTGATGAAAGGGAATCCAATGGTGCATGCATGATTACTAGATTGCCTCCATTAAGGTGTGTTTAAGGTTAAGCACTCCTCTAATTCGAAATTTAAAATATTTTTCAGAGCCATGCAAGAGCTCAAACATAATTTTAGAGAAGTTTTTAAACCATTAAAAACAAATGTAAGTCGAAAATATTTTTCGAGTACGTCGATTTCGGTCTCACCGGTATAGTTTGCCTTCATCGGTTGAGAGCAGACTTTTCCCGGCTTGATCATGGGGGCATAGGTTTAGGTTCTAATTTTGGCTAAATAAGAAAGATTTTGAATAAAACAAAATTAGAATAGACTTAGAAAAATTCTAATCCTAGAGAAACCAAGGATATAGATTTTTAATACCAACCAAAAGTTTTGATTTCTAGGTTCACGCGAGTCCTACCACGTGCTGAATTTTTTTATTAACACATAGATATAAGTCGTGGCTCTACTCGTGTGGTTTTAGCATGAAAAATAAGTCAACCTCAGCACCATAATGAGGGTGAAAGGTTGAGTTAGGTTCTGAAATTATTTGGTTGAGGTTTCTCGAAAAGAAAAGAACAAACAAGCACATAGGAGGGTTCATGCAAAGGGTTTATGATAAAGCAAATATTCAATCAAGAACTATGTCTCTAATATTGTTCAACCACTTCTAAGTCTAATGTCCTTGCGTAATAAAACTCAAAAACTAAATTATTAAAAATACTCGAAAAAACTGGAATCGGGTTGTCCTCCCGGTAGCTTATTCTTGACTCGACGAAACGGGTTGCCTCCCGCCTAGCGCTTCGTTTATAGTCTATAGCTAGACTTCTTCTCTTGATTACTTCGGATCAACGCTCTTTGCGGGCGTTGCAATCTTGGGTACCCATTTTGGCTTAGTCATTTTTTTGGTCTTCACAGGCTGGCTTTGTCCTTTGGTCTTGACGGATGCAACAACTTCCTTGTGGCTCGGCATCTCGAACTCTGGTCTTCGGTTGTGATCTTCATGGTCTCTAGTGTGATTCTTCACTCCGGAATGAGCTTGAGTAGCCATCGCCGTCTTGGGACCTTGGAGTTGTCTCCGAAATTCTTCTTTGTTACCCATCGGACGCCCGGCAAGTTGTCCCACTTGCGTCTAGCATCTTCATCACGATGAACACTTCACATGTGGATCTTGCCTTGGCAGCCTTTAGGTGTTGAGCTTCTTTCTCCATCTCCATCTTCTCCATCCTCCTCTTGATCTTGAACGGCCTTCCGGCGTCTTGACTTGGAGGTGGTGATTCCCTTGGAGATTTCGACGGTCCTTCGACTTCACTTTTGAATCTAGGGTTTCCACCCCTTTAGCTTGTGTTGCATGTCACCTTTGCCTGTAAAGTTTTCCTGGATCATCCACAAAAAAGCTTGGGTTTCTTGGAGAGGTAGCCAACCATCTTCGGTTAGGGTTAGCAATAAGCAAAGTATGCAAAAACTAGAAAGGAAAAATAAATCTATGAAAACTAGGGTTAGACAAACTAGATTAGATGTATTTTGAGGATGATCAAAGTTTAGTAGATGCAAAAAGAAAAACAAAAAGAAAACTGAAAATTACAAAAAGGCAATAAAAAACCAAATCTTGATCACTTGTTCCCCGGCAACGGCGCCAGAAAAAGGGGCTTGTTGACGGTTAATAATTGTATCAAAGTTCGTTTGTGACTTGCAAGCGGACAAGTCTCCCATCGTAGTCAAGGGACCCTTCTTCCCTCGAGTGGTGAACCCAAGGTATCGAATCCGTGGAACAAATGTGTGACGCAAGAGTTGATCTAGTAAAGCCAAATAACTTCAATCTCTGGTAAAAGAGAAACCCTAATGCATCTAGATAAGAACACAAAACAAAGATAAATCTAATCTACTAAAGACCGGAGAAAACAAAGTAAGATTGGGTAGATAAACCGATCTAGAGGGATCGGGGTATGCCTTTTGTTGAAGTTCCAAGCAAGAGAAGAAGTAGCAAATCGAATCTTAATAGAAGCCTCTTTAAATCGTGGTTTCCCGTCCAAATCCGAAAACATCCGCCTTTCGAGACCCCCGTTCTGTCACAACGTATCCCTATTCATGCGGGGAGCTTAGGGCGAGTCAAAAGACAAGTCGAGATTCTTTCGGAAGACCCGGCGTGTACCTCTAGCCACCGCGGCTACAAGAACACCCTATGTAATCTATCGCGCGAATAGAATTGGAATAAGCAAAGCCGATCGAAAAACGAAATCTTCGAGGAAACACTTGATCGCTAAGAAAAGATTCAACTTGATAATTCAACTATGACAATGATACATACACAAGATCACCACCGGGATCCTTCCTTGATCTTGCTTCTAGCTCGGGAACTCCGACGTGGTCTTCCATGCAAGGTTCCCACGTCGGCTAGGGAAACCCTAGTCAACTAGCTCGACCCTCTCCTCTCGGAGATGATGTCCCTCTCTTCTCTGCTCCTCGGCGGCCGAAGACGAAATCTTCTCCTCGTGGCTCTCGGTCGGGGGGCTATAAATAGCCCGATTGGCGGCTAGGGCAAAGGAGGGGGCGTTTGGGCCCTAAATGGGCACTGGGCCAACCGGGCCCGGGCCGGCCGGCCCGGGCCCATTTAGGCCCGGCCCCGAGGGCTCCTTCGCTCCACGTCGGTTCCCTTGCTTCCTGGATGTTTCCCCCTTCTGCATGTAGGTCCATGTCGTCGGTTTCTCTCCGAATTGGACTCAACTCCTTGTCTTGCAAGATTCAGCACTTTTCTGGTCAGGTCCCTGGAGTCTGTTGTCTTCTCGGATCAAGTCCCCGGCTTCTTGGAGTTAAGTTTGCTTCATTGCATGACTTGTACGGGGCTTCAAGGTCTTGTCATGAGGTGCTTAATGAACTTATCCCGAAAGTCTTGCATTCAACACTAAAACCCTGCATAAACATTAAACTCCAAAACCGACATGCACACGTGAACTTGTTATACCACGGGGGTTAGTACCAATGGATAAAGTATAAAACTCATGCCAACACTGAAGGTAAACTCATGGCTAGGTTGATGGATTTTCACCGTCAACACCTTCTGTGCAAGTTGTGTTTTGGGAGTGTTTTTGTTCCAGGGCCTAGAGGAGTCACTGAGACTCTTTGGACCACTTGTTGTGCGGCTGCTGTAGCCACTGGCCTGATCGGCACTGTCCACCGGTCTCACCAGCGCAGGCTATCGGTCCGACCTGTGCAGCACCTGCAGCAAGCCGTGCAAGTTTTCGTTGTGTGTGTTGGTGAGTTTTGGCTCAGAAGGTTATTTGTTGGTTCCTAGATCCAGTAGCACTCTAGTGGCTGTGTGGGCTTGACCAACTTGGGTAGTGAGTTGGAGACGTGTGCTGGAAGCCGTGTTCGTTTTGTTGGAGTCTTTCAATCGGCTCCCATTCACTCCCCCCCCCCTCTCTGGTTCACCGTATTGGTCCTTCAATTGATTTCAGAGCCGGTTACGAGTCTTGATTGACTCTAACCAGTCTAAGATCCAAAGATGGCATACCAGGAATGGGGTTCCGGTCCTCCACACTATGGCAAAAACTACCAGATGTGGAGTAAGCGAATGGCGGCGTTCCTCCGCAGAAAGGGTCAGATCCTTTGGGATGTCACGGTGCACAATAGCTATGTCCAGCTCATGAACTTCCTTGCTCTAGGATCGAAGGACATGTTCGATGCCAACAACAAGGCGGTCGACTACTTGTTTCGTGCTCTATGTCAACCTGAATTCGATCGGGTGCACACGGAGAGCTTGGCTTGTAGAATCTGGTAAGTGTTGAGAGAAGCTCATGTTGGGAATGCCCAGGTTCAGGCCCGGATGTATGCGACCTACCGGAGAGAGTACGAGAACTTCACTCATCTCCCCGGTGAGTCCATTGATGCCTTGTTTCAGAGGTTCATGGTTGTGGTGAACAACATGAGGGCCAATGTGGACGTGCTCCCGTACGATGATCACGATAGGGCTGTCAATCTCTTACACTCTTTGGATCGTACGATTTGGGGCAGAAAGTTCGAGGCCATTGTGGAGTCGGAGAAGTATGACACTCTGACTGTGAACGAGCTGTTCTCGAAGCTCAAGTCGGCTGAGGTGGCTAGGGGCATGACATCCAAGATCGAGGGCCCGACTAACTCTCATAGTCTCGCCCTCATCGGTGGTTCGAAAGGAAAGACTAATCCTAACCCATCCACCAAGATGTTCTCTTTGTCCTCTTTGATGTCTATGCCAGATGAGGAGTCCGACATGCTTGGAGAGGATGAGTTGGCTTTGCTGACGAGGAGATTCGAGAGGCTGCACGGGAAGGGTGAACATGAGGAGGAACACGAGGACATGCTTCCAGTGTGGCAAGCTGGGACACTTCGTCACTGACTGCCCGGAGAAGGTCGAGAACAAGGACAACTAGAAGCACAAGTCGAAGATGGATGGCAGGTACCGGTCGAGGCGTGACCACAAGAGCAAGCACAAGGACGAGCGACGCTCGAGGAAGGAGAGCCGAGGCAAGGCCCGAGCGGTGGTGGGAGCGAGCGACGTCGACTCCAGTTCTGTGTACTCCTCCTCGAGATCAAGTAGCAGTGAAAATGAAGGTGATCGTCGCAAGTGCAGGAAGTCGTCCAAGAACCTGAGCGGGCTGAGCTGCTTCGCTAGAGACGGCTTCTGCACCATGGCACTGAGCTCCGGCAGCAAGAAGAGCACAGTAGGGGTGGGCGTTCGGGTTACCTGATTAATTCGGGTAGGGTAATTCGGGTTTTGAGAAATTCGGGTAATGAGAATCATTACCCCATATCAGCTCCAGAAAAACACTACCCGCAAATTCGGGTACCTGCAAAAATCGGGTTCGGGTTCGGGTTATCCAATTTACCCGAAATCTATAATCAAAGTATACAGTCAAACACACATAATTTTGCATAGACTATTAGTTTGTGTTGAGTTTCAATTACAAGTTGATAAGAATAATATATTATAGTTACTCATTCAAATTAAAAGAATTATATTCTAATAAAGTGACAATTTCAAGCATTCAACTAACAACATGTGAATAAATACAAAGACAAAGTCAAATTTCGGGTAGTTCGGGTAGTTTGGGTACCTGAGTGTATTACCCGAATTACCCAAACTAATTTCGGGTAATGACAATCACTATCCGAACTTGGGATCGGGTACCTCGGGTTTGGGTAATTCGGGTTCGGGTTCGGGTAATTCGGGTACGGGTAATGGGTATCGGGTATTTTGCCCAGGCCTAGAGCACACAGAGCAATTATGACTCCGATTCCGACGACGAGGTGCGTGATGAACTCCCCTTCTTGCATCAGGAAAATGAACGACTTGGCTTGTTGCTTGATAATCGTGATGATATGCTTAGAGAAGCTAAGAAAATGAGGAAAGAGCTTAGGGCCTCACTTGCTAGGACTAGAGTGGTTGAGCTAGAAACATAGAATTTGGATGCTAAGCTTGAAATTGATTCTCTGAAAGCTTCATCTGTTGTTTCTGATGAAGTTGAATGTGCTGATTGTCCTATCTTTCTAGCTGATCTTGCCTTGTTTAAGGAAAAGCATGCCTCCAAGTGTGAGAAACTAGATGTGCTTGGGGTTGAAGTGTCTAAGCTTAAGTCTAGATCTGCTTTGCTAGGTGCTTGCACTTCTTGCCATGGTTTGCATGGTAAAATTGATGAGATGCATGCTTACACTACTTCTCTTGAGGCTAAGCTGAAAGAACCAATTCCTACATCTTGCTCTACCTGTGAATTGCATGCTTTGAAGAATCTGGAACTTGCACATTATGTTGATTGTTTGCAGGATGAAAATGATGACTTGAGAAAGTTGATGGGTTGGTTGTCTGGTCATGAGCCTCGGTAGAGGATAATTATCGAGACATACAAGAGGCAGGATGGTGAGGGACTTGGGGCAAACAAGGTTGGTGAGGGAAGTGGAGAGAATATCCCAGAGCCACCAAAACCCACCACAAAATGATTACCCCCTAAACCTAACCATCTTAGGAACCGACTAGACACAACCCCAGCTCCACCCGTGTTTCCTCCACAAACGAATAATTTCCAAAAGCCTATCAAGTTTGTGAGAACTTCGGGAAAAGTGTTATTTGGGAAAGAGAGCGAGGAGGCTAGTGAGGAGAAACCGGTTGACAAGCCGAGTGGAGAGAAACCAAGTGAGCAGCCTCAACCTAAGCCTAAGCCTAAGCTTTTGAGGTTTCATTGTGGCTATTGTGGGAGAGATGGCCATAAGGATGAGTTTTGCTTCAAGAGGAAACGAGAGGAGAGAATGGCAAAGGAGTGGTCTAACAAGGACAAGTACCACCCTTCTAATGGTGTAATTGAGCCTCGTGTGCAGATGCCCAGGGCCAAGGCGAGTGTGAGAACAGTTCTGGCTTGGGGAGAGCGAAAGGCTGTTGGAGGTGCAGCTGGCCGGGCTGCATCGGTCAGACCAGTGAGGGGCACCAGACAGACCAGTGCAGGCCTGGACAGGCAGTAGTTTGGGTTTCGTGCTCGTACAGGTGCGAGGTTTGGTTCTGGAGGTCGTGGTTGTGGTGGTTGGGCTGGAGAGTTTGTAGGAGATTAGTTTGCTAGGCGTTCTCCCCCTCGTGCTCAATATGGGGATGGTAGGAGTTGTAGCTTTGAGTTGGAGAGGAGGGACGATCCACGATACTCTTTTCATGGTTTTTGTCCTCCTCCACGTAGAGAGGGTTGGTTCCCTCATGTTGGTTACCGTGGTGGTGTTCGTGGTGGTAGCTTTGGTAGGAAAGATGGTTTGGATTGTGCTAACCCCACTTTTGAGCAAATGGCTCGGCACTGGTTTTACTCTATTGGTACTAACCCCAGTGCTGAGTCGTTTGTTCGCTCACATGCTCGTTTTTGAATTTCAGATGGGAGACTTGAAGAACATTTGGTTGATTGACTCCAGTTGCTTGAGGCATATGACCGGAGACAAGGGGTGGTTCTCAAGTCTCGTCCCGGTGGTGACAAGGAGGTACAACACCTTTGGGGACAATGGGCGTGGGCGTGTGCTTTCAGAAGGTGAGATTAAGGTGAGTGTCAAAATCACTCTCAGGCGTGTTTCTCTTGTTCAATCACTTGGGTGCAATTTGCTTTCCATGTCCCAGCTGTTGGATGAGGGTTTTGAGGTGTTGTTTCGGCCTGGTGGTTCTCAGATTTTGGACTCTCGAGGGGACCTTATCTGTATGGTCGTTCCCGAGGGTCACGTGTTTCGAGCTAATTTTTCTCAGTCTTCTGGTGTTGAGCGTTGTTTCTTGGCTGGTTCTTCGAGTGGAGTTGTGGAAGTGGCATAGGAAGTTGTGTCACTTGAGCTTTGACCTTTTGTCTTGCTTGAGTAAACTCAATTTGGTCTGAGGATTGCCACGGTTGAGGTTTGAGAAAGAGTGGGTTTGTGCGCCTTGTGGACATGCCAAGATCGTAGCCTCTTCTCACCCGCCTCTCACCGATGTGATGACTGAGCGTCCATGCGAGCTGCTCCATATGGACCTTGTTGGCCCAGCTCGTGTGCGATCTGCGGGTGGGAAGTGGTATGTCCTTGTTGTGGTGGACGACTACTCTCGGTATGCGTGGGTGTTCTTTCTTGAGGAGAAAGGGGAGACGTTTGGTTTTGTTCGAGATCTTGTCTTGAGGTTGAGGAACGAGAGGCACGGAGATGCCATACGAGCAATCCGCAGTGACAATAGCTCAGAATTCAGAAACTCTCGTTTTGAAACCTTTTGCCATGACTTGAGTCTTGAACACCAGTTTTCGAGTCCGTATACGCCTCTTCAGAATAGTGTTGTGGAAAGGAAAAACAGGACCTTGTGTGAGATGGCTTGGACGATGCTTGATGAGCATAGGACTCCGAGAAGGTTCTGGACTGAGGCGGTGAATACTGCATGCTATGTGTCGAACAGGATCTACCTCAGAGTGCATAAGAAGAAAACATGCTACGAGTTGATGCACGGTTGCACACCCAAGGTGAGTCACTTCCATGTCTTTGGTTGCAAGTGTTTCATTCTTAAGAAAGTCAAGAAGTTGGACAAGTTTGAGGCTAGTTCAGTCGATGGTATTTTCTTTGGTTATGCATCTCACTCTAGAGCATATCGTGTGCTCAATCTTGAAATTTACCAAATCGTGGAGACTTGCGAAGTGACCTTCGACGAGACACAACCACGTAGTCAGCTTGTTTTTGAGTGTGCAGGTGATGATGAACTTGGCGAGGAGATCTTTCAGGAGGAAGAGCATGAACTTAGAGATGATGAAGATGGCGGTGTGGTGCTCGCGGCTGAACATGTACACACTACTTCGACTACGGTGATGGACGGCCCCTCTCCTACACCTACGACGACAAATCAAGATCAAGGAGAGGCTGTAGTTGAGGGGGAGGTAGCATCAAGGCGAGAACCTCCCCGGCGAATACAAATGGATCACCCAGCTTCGAGGATTATCGGCGACATGAATCAACGTACTACATGGTCGAGGGTTCGGAACAATTCTCATTTCGCTCATGCTGCATTTGTTGCCACCTTTGAGCCCAAAGACATTAGACACGCACTATCTGATCATAATTGGGTTAATTCGATGCATGAGGAGTTGGAAAACTTCGAGGGGAATCAGGTTTGGGAATTGGTTGACCCTCCCCCAGGGTGTAAGCCGATTGGGACAAAGTGGATGTGGAAGAATAATGAAGGAGAGAAAGGTGAAGTTGTGAGAAAAAAGTCAAGGCTTGTTGCTCAGGGGTTCAGTTAGAAGGAAGGGATCGACTACGAGGAGACCTTTGCCCCCGTAGCTCGTTTAAAGGCGATTAGTATCCTTCTAGACTTCTCCGTGGCTAAAGGGTTCAAGTTGCACCAAATGGATGTGAAGAGTGCTTTTCTGAATGGTGTGTTAGAGGAAGAAGTGTATGTGAGGCAACCATCGGGGTTTGAGAGTGAGAAGTACTCCCACCGGGTGTACAAGTTGAGGAAGGCGTTGTATGGGTCGAAGCAGGGGTTCCTGTTTGAGTGAGGGTTTGAGATGGGAAAGGTCGATCAAACCTTGTTTTTACTCAGGCAGGGCAGAGATACCCTGATTGTGCAGGTGTACGTGGATGATATTGTCTTTAGTGGCTCGTCTAACTCTCTTGTTGCAAGGTTTGCAGAGGATATGAGCATAGAATTTGAGATGAACATGATGGGTGAGTTGCAGTCCTTCCTCGGGCTACAAATCAAGCAATCAAAGGAAGGAACATTTGTGCACCAAGCTAAGTACACCAAGGACATTGTGCGGAAGTTCAAGATGGAGGACTCCAATGCCATGGCGACGCCAATGAGTACGACTACAACTTTTGATGCGGATGAGGAAGGTGAACACGTGGACCAGAAGGAGTACCGAAGCATGATCAGGCCACTCCTCTACTTGACGGCGACGAGGCCGGACATCCAGTTCTTTGTGTGTCTGTGCGCTCGTTTTCAAGCATCTTCGAGGACTTCGCATCGGCAAGCGGTGAAGCGAATTTTTAGGTACTTGCATCACACTCCTGACTTCGGGCTTTGGTACTCTGTGTTTTCTTCTTTGGCGCTTCATGGTTTTTCAAATGCTGAAGGACCGATACGGCGAACCAGAGAGGGGGGGAGTGAATGGGAGCCGATAAAAATTCTTCTCGAAGGAGATGAAAACTCCAACAAGATGAACACGGCTTCCAACACACGTCTCCGACTCACTACCCAAATTGGCCAAGCCCACGCAGCCACTGGAGTGCCACTGAACCTAGGAACCAACAAACAACCTTCCGACCCGAGAACGCAGCGGAACACCAAACCTCGAGTCTACAGACCAACACCGGTCCGACGGGTGAGCACCACCTGTCAGACCGGTCCCTGCTGGTGAGAGTTGGCAACTTCCACTAAGTGGCTTTACAACGGTCAGGCCGGTGTACACACCGATCAGACCGGTCCAAGCCTGAAAGCCCCCAAATCACCAAACAGGCTAGCCGACCACCAAACTGACCCAAACTCGAAACAACAGCAACACAGGACAACAGCAAACACACCCAGACGTTCACCCGAGCAAAAACCCACCGAGGATTACACCGGTCAGACCGGTCAAGAGCACCGGTCAGACCGGTGTAGCCTGGGCAGCTCGGGATGAACAGCACCCGCGGGTCAACTCCCCCAAATCCAAACCTCGATCTCCCGAATCGCTCCACGGACTTGAACAAGACTTTGGGGATATTAGGAACACCTCATGAGGAGTCCATAGCCAAATTTAATCCCACCAAAACTCGTCCAAAATGGAGGAATCAACGAAATTCCGCCAAGAACACCACAAACCCTAGAACTCGGAAAACCCAAAAATCGAGGCCCTTTACTCACGGATTTGGGAGGGGAATCACAGCCCAAAGAACCACGAAGGGTTCCCACAAATTTCCCCCATCAAATCACCAAGAGAAAGGTCCCGAAAACAACCCAAATAAATCACCAAGAGAGGGCTCCGAAAATCACCACCAAGAACAACCGGGAACAACACATCCAAACCTTGAGGAATCACACCGAATCATCTATACATGCAACAAAGGTTCATACAAGGTCTAGCTTGCCGCCCAAACATCCAACCCTCTAACAAGATCTCACCATGAAGCTCTCAAGCTAGTCCTATGGAAATCCTAAGGAAAATAGGAAAGCAAATGAACTAGGGTTCCAAGAGTTGGCTTCCATCCTCTCACCTCTTGGGTTATATGGAGGCAACCGAAAGTCTAAAATACCCTTCTCTAACAACTAGGGATACAAGCCACTCAAGGGCGGTTTTGGAAGATTTGAAGCTTTCTCCATCGGACGGATTCCCGGCGACCGCAACCTGCTTAGCCTCGACGCAAGCCATGCAATCCCGACGCGTGTCCTCCGCTTCGAAGTCTCCGAACTACGTCGTCGCACACCGGTCAGACCGGTACCCACCGGTCAGACCGGTCTGGCGCTGCTGCAGCTCCGTCTTCGGTTCTTCGGTCTTGGCTTTGTGGATCAACCAAGGAACCCAGTGGTTTTCTGGTGAACCACCGGAAACCCCGCGAACTCGGTGTAGCCTCCGCCAATCTCCACTCATGACTCGACTCTCACGTAGTCCCGGCTCGACCTTGGTTTTGAGGCTCAACCAAGAAACCGTCAACGACTCCATCTTGCTGTTCATGCCACCATGCAGCCCGCACTTGACCCCGCTGGCCACCGGGTCCCTCGAACGAAGCCTACTTGTCTTCTCCACACCTGGAGGCCTCACCGGCGACGACCTTTCGCGCTTGTTCTTCACCCGCACCAACACCAATCAAGCCGCAACCCGCACCCGCAATACTTAGCCAAGAATCAGTCCACACAATGTTGTCAATCACTCATCACACAAGGAAGCGACCATCCACCGGTCCTCGAACCACACATGGTCCTCAATCTCCCCCTTGATGAGTGCATCGACAACACCCACACAAAAGTAACCAGAGAGAAAAGAAAAAGAAAAGAAACGAACAAAAAGAAACTCCAACAAGTGATCGAAAGCCAAACAAAGGCAAAGGGCAAGATCACTTCAAGAAGACAAGTCTCGGACCCCTTAGGCAAGGGCAACGACTCGACACATCCGAGACAAAACAAAGCTCAAGCAAAGAGCGCAAACCATCAAATCAAAGCTCGAAAAACCACAAAGAGCTCCCCCTGCACACATGCAAGCTCCCCCTGAACCAATGCACCTCCCCCTGGACGAATGCATGCAAACTAGGCGAAAACGGGGCAGCCGCAAAGCAACTTCGGCTCACACCGGTCAGACCGGTCATCACCACCGGTCAGACCGGTGCCTAAGATGTGCACAGGATCAGCACTCACACCGGTCAGACCGGTGACCACGACCGGTCAGACCGGTGCACAACAGAGCCCAGAAATGGCTCGAAACCACCTGAAAACCTTCTAAATGCGTCCAGCAAGACATTTCAAGCTCAAACTTCTTCACCTTGTTGGCAATGCATGAATCAAGCCAAAAATGCAAAATTTTCAACCTAGAGCTTCTCAAATAGACAAAATTCAACAAAGAATGCTACACATGTTCAAATGAGAAAGTTAGATACTCTACAGCTTCGTATCGTTCTCAACTACATGATCACCAAGTTTCACAACCATTGGACGAAGCTAAGATGGATTTTGGCAATTTTGCGAAAAACTTACCTCTCATGAGCAAAGTCCTAAACATGATCAAAGCATATCAAAATGGCAAAGCCACACAAACTTCATGCTAGGACAGCCATTCTAATCATAAGACCATCACAAACACCCACAAGCACCTCATGTCATGTCAAAGCCACCGAGCCATGTGCCTACTTCTATGTATGAGACTTCTCATTGGTAGGCATCATGCAACGGTTTAGCACCCAAAACAAATTAAATTCAGCACATATGACATGAGAGCATATTTTCCAAGCATTTTTCATTTCATTTTCAGATTTGTAAATGGTACATGAAATGTCTTTGCGACAAAAAGGAACTTATGCCCTCCACAAGATAAAACAAGAGGGCTAAACATTCATGATGGCAAATGAGCCTTTGGCCCCATATGATCAATAAACTAGCTATCCAACCACAAATTATGCATAGCAAAGCCACTAAAACATGTCAAGATCATATAAAGGCATTTACACATGAGAGAGCATACATATGACATTTTCAAAAGCATAGCTATCAACCATGGATTATTCATCAAGTTCATCAAGAGCTAAGCCAAACTAACCATATCATACCAAACAAGCTAACAAAGACATATATCTCATTCCATGGTGAACAATGTATATGAGAGAAGCTTTTCCTAACCAATGCATATGATACAAAATGCATGCAATCCAAGATACAAGGATGCCTATACATCATGTTACATATGCCATGCCAAATGCAAGAAATGCACAAAGGAAAGCTATACATATGCTACAAAGAGAGCTCCCACACACCCAACTCAAGAAATCAAACATACACCAAGTTCCCCCCGCAAACGAGTAAAAGTTGATTGATCTAGGGGTTTGGTGAAAATATCGGCTAGTTGGTCATGTGTGGGTACATGGATCAAAGCTACCTTTCCTTTCTCTACGTTGTCTCTCAGAAAATGGTACCTCACTTCTATGTGCTTGGTTTTGGAATGGAGGACTGGGTTCTTTGCAACGCTTATGACATTGGTGCTATCACATTGAAGTGGGACATGGGTATACTCCTCACCAAAGTCACTCATGGTGTATGAAATCCAAAGGAGCTGAGAGCAACAACTAGCAGCGGCAACATACTCGGCCTCGGTAGTGGATTGAGCAACACTCGTTTGTTTGCGGGAGGACCAAGACACCAAAGAAGAACCCAAAAACTGGCAAGTCCCAGAAGTGGACTTCCTATCCAACCGACACCCGGCAAAATCCGCGTCTGAAAAACCATGAAGCGCCAAAGAAGAGGACGCGGAGTACCAAAGGCCGAAGTCGGGAGTGTGACGCAAGTACCTGAAAATTCGCTTCACCGCTTGCCGATGCGAAGTCCTCGGAGACGCTTGCAAACAAGCGCGCAGACACACCGAGAACTGTATGTCCGGCCTCGTCGCCGTCAAGTAGAGGAGTGACCCGATCATGCTCCGGTACTCCTTCTGGTCCACGTGTTCACCTTCCTCGTCCGCATCAAGAGCTGTAGTCATACTCATCGGCATCGTCATAGCCTTGGAGTCCTCCATCTTGAACTTCCGCACAATGTCGTTGGTGTACTTAGCCTGGTGCACAAATGTTCCTTCCTTTGATTGTTTGATTTGTAGCCCGAGGAAGAACTGCAACTCGCCCATCATGCTCATCTCAAATTCCCTGCTCATATCATCTACAAACCTTGCAACAAGAGAGTTAGACGAGCCACCAAAGACAATATCATCCACATACACCTGCACAATCAGGATATCTCTGCCCTGCCTCAGCAAAAACAAGGTCTGATCGACCTTCCCCATCTAAAAACCTCTCTCAAACAAGAACCCCCTCAACCTACCATACCATGCTCTAGGCGCCTGCTTCAACCCATACAGCGCCTTCCTCGACTTGTACACCCGGTGGGGGTACTTCTCACTCTCAAACCCCGGAGGCTGCCTCACATACACTTCTTCCTCCAACACACCATTCAAAAAGGACTCTTCACATCCATTTGGTGCCACTTGGACCCCTTAGCCACGAGAAAAGGCTAGAAGGATCCTAATCGCCTCCAAACGGGCTACAGGAGCAAAGGTCTCCTCGTAGTCGATCCCCTCCTTCTGACTGAACCCTTGAGCAACAAGCCTCGACTTGTTCCTCACAACCTCACCTTTCTCTCCCTCTTTGTTTTTCCACACCCACATTGTACCAATCGGCTTACACCCTGGGGGAGGGTCAACCAACTCCCACACCTGATTCCTATCAAAATTCTCCAACTCCTCATGCATCGAATTAACCCAATTGTGATCAGATAGTGTGTGTCCAATGTCTTTGGGCTCAAAGGTAGCAACAAATGCAGCATGAGCGAAATGAGAATTGTTTCAACCCTCGACCGTGTAGTGCGTTCATTCATGTCGCCGATGATCCTCGAAGCTGGGTGATCCACTTGTACTCGCCGGGGAGGTTCTCGCCTTGATGCTACCTCCCCTTCAACATCAGCTTCTCCTCGTTCTTGATTTGTCGTCGTGGGTGTAGTAGAGGGTCCATCCATCACCGTAGTCGAAGTAGTGGGTACATGTTCAGCCGGGGGCACCACACCGCCATCCTCATCGTCTTCATGTTCATGCTCCTCCTCCTGAAAGATCTCCTCGCCAAGCTCATCATCACCTGCACACTCAAAAACAAGCTGACTACGTGGCTCTGTCTCGTCGAAGGTTACCCCACAAGTCTCCACGATTTGGTTAGTTTCAAGATTGAGCACACGATATGCTCTAGAATGAGATGCATAACGAAAGAAAATGCCATCGACAGACCTAGCCTCAAACTTATCCAACTTCCTGCCTTTCTTCAGAATGAAACACTTGCAACCAAAGACATGGAAGTGACTCACCTTGGGTGTGCGACCGTGCATCAACTCGTAGCATGTCTTCTTCTTGTGCACTCTGAGGTAGATCCTGTTTGACACATAGCACGCGGTATTCACCGCCTCAGCCCAATACCTCCTCGGAGTCCTATGCTCATCAAGCATCGTCCGAGCCATCTCGCACAAGGTCCTGTTCTTCCTTTCCACAACACCATTCTGGGGAGGCGTATACGGACTCGAAAACTGGTGCTCAAGGCCCAAGTCATGGCAAAAGGTTTCAAAACGAGAGTTTCTGAATTCCGAGCCATTATCACTGCGGATTGCTCGTATGGCATCTCCGTGCCTCTCGTTCCTCAACCTCAAGACTAGATCTCGAACAAAACCAAACGTCTCCCCCTTATCCTCAAGAAAGAACACCCACGCATACCGAGAATAGTCGTCCACCACAACAAGGACATACCACTTCCCACCCGCAGATCGCACACGAGCTGGGCCAACAAGGTCCATATGGAGCAACTCGCATGGACGCTTAGTCATCACATCGGTGAGAGGCGGGTGAGAAGAGGCCACCATCTTGGCATGCCTACACGGAGCACAAACCAACTCTTTCTCAAGCCTCAACCGTGGCAATCCTCGGACCAAATTGAGTTTACTCAAGCGAGACAAAAGGTCAAAGCTCAAGTGACCCAACTTCCTATGCCACTTGCACAACTCACTCGAAGAACCAGCCAAGAAACAACGCTCCACACCCGAAGACTGAGAAAAATCAGCACGAAACACCCGACCCTCGGGAACGACCATACGGACAAGGTCCCCTCGAGAGTCCAAAATCCGAGAACCACCCGGCCGAAACAACACCTCAAAGCCCTCATCCAACAACCGGGACACGTAAAGCAAATTGTACCCCAGCGATTGAACAAGAGCAACACGCCTTAGAGTGATCTTGTCACTCACTTTGATCTCACCTTCTGAAAGCACACGCCCACGCCCATTGTCCCAAAAAGTGATGTACCTTCTTGTCACCACCGGGACGAGACTTGAGAACCACCCCCTGTCTCCGGTCATATGCCTCGAGCAACCGGAGTCAATTAACCAAATGTTCTTCAAGTCTCCCACCTGAAATTCAAAAACGGGCACGTGAGCGAACAAACGACTCAACACTGGGGTTAGTACCAAAATATTAAAACCAGTGCCGAGCCATTTGCTCGAAAGTGGGGTTAGCACCAACCAAAGCATCTCTCCTACCAAAGCTACCTCCACGATCACCACCACGGTAACCACCCTGAGGGAACCACCCCTCTCTGCCTGGAGGAGGACCAAAACCACGAAAGACAACCCGTGGACCGTCCCTCCTCTCCTTCTCAAAGCTACGACTCCTCCCATCCCCGTAGTGAACTCGAGGGGGAGAACGCCTAGCAACCTGACCACCAGCAAACTCTCGAGCCCAACCACCAGAACCACGACCTCCAGAAACAAACCTCGCACCTGTACGAGCACGAAACCCAAACCGCTGCCTGTCCAGGCCTGCACCGGTCTGACTGGTGCTCCACACTGATCTGACCAGTGTGACCTGGACAGCAGCACCTCCAACAGCCTTCCGCTCACCCCAAGCCCGAACTGTCCTCACACTCGCATTGGCCCTGGGCATCTGCACACGAGGCTCAAGTACACCATCAGAAAGGTGGTACTTGTCCTTGTTAGCCCACTCCTTTGCCATTCCCTCCTCTCGCTTCCTCTTGAAGCAAAACTCATCCTTATGGCCATATCTCCCACACTAGCCACAATGGAACCTCACAAGCTTAGGCTTAGGCTTGGGATGTGGCTGCTCACTAGGTTTCTCTCCACTCAACTCCTCCACCGGTTTCCCCTCACTAGCCTTCTCACTTTCGTTCCCAAAGAACACTTTCCCCGAAGTGCTCACAAACTTGATATGCTTTTGTAGATCATTTGTGGGTGTAGGAAACACGGGTGGAGCAGGGGTTGTGTCTAGTCGGTTCCTAAGATGGTAAGGTTTTGGGGGGAAATCATTTTTGTGGTGGGTTTTTGGTGGCTCTGGGATATTCTCTCCACTCCCCTCACCAACCTTGTTTGCCCCAACTCCCTCACCATCCTACCTCTTAAACGCCTCGATCATCATCCTCAACTGAGGCTCATGACCAGACAACCAACCCATCAACTTTCTCAAGTCATCATTCTCATCCTGCAAACGATCAACATAATGTGCAAGTTCCAAATTTTTCAAAGCATGCATTTCACAGGTAGAGCATGATGTAGGCATGGGTTCCTTCAATTTAGCCTCAATAGAACTAGTGTAAGCATGCATCTCATCAATCTTAGCATGCAAGACAGGGCAAGAAGTGCAAGCACCTAGCAAAGCAGGTCTAGACTTAAGCTCAGCCACTTCAACCCTAAGCACATCTAGTTCCTCACACTTGGAGGCATGATTCTCCTTAAACAAAGCAAGATCAGCAAGAAAGATGGAGCAATCAGCACAATCAACCTCATCCGAAACAACGGGGCTAGCCTTAAGGGAATCAATCTCAAGCTTGCTATCAAGCACCTGTGTCTCTAGCTCAGCCACTCTAGTCCTAGCATCCTCGAGTGAGGCCCTAAGCTCTTTTCTCATTTTCTTGGCCTCTCTAAGCATGTCATCACGGTTATCAAGCAAAGTGCCAAGCCTCTCATTCTCTTGGCGCAAGAAGGGAAGTTCATCACGCACCTCGTCGTCAGAATCGGAGTCCGAGTCGCTCTGTGTGCTCTTCTTGCTGCCGGAGCTCAGTGCCATGGTGCAGAAGCCGTCTCTCGTGAAGCAGCTCAACCCACTCAGGTTCTTGGATGACTTCTTGCTCTTGCGACGATCACCTTCATCCTCACTGCTGCTCGAGCTCGAGGTGGAGTACGCGGAACTGGAGTCGACGTCGTTCACTCCAACCATTGCTCGGGCCTTGCCTCGGCTCTCCTTCTTCCTCGATCGTCGCTCGTCCTTGTACTTGTTCTTGTGCTTGCTCTTGTGGTCGCGCCTCGACCGGTACTTGCCATCGTTCCTCGCCTTGTGCTTGTAGCCGTCCTTATTCTCGACCTTCTCCGGGCAATCGGTGACGAAGTGTCCTGGCTTGCCGCACTGGAAGCATGTCCTCGTGTTCCTCCTCATGTTCACTCGGTTCTCGTGCAGCCTCTCGAACCGCCTCGTCAAGAGCGCCAGCTCGTCCTCTCCAAGCTCGTCGAACTCCTCATCCGGCATAGACATCAAAGAGGAAAAAGAGAACATCCTGGTGGATGTGTTAGTGTTAGCCTTTCCTTTCGAGCTTGGCAGTCATGCCCCTATCCACCTCAGCCGACTTGAGCTTCAAGAACAGCTAGTTCACTGTCACAGTGTCATACTTCTCCAACTCCACAATGGTCTCGAACTTTCCGCCCCAAATCGTACGATCCAAAGAGTGTAAGAGCTTGACCGCTCTATCATGATCATTGTATGGGAGCACGTCCACATTGGCCCTCATGTTGTTCACAACCACCGTGAACCTCTGGAACAAAGCATCGATGGACTCACCGGGGAGATGAGTGCAGTTCTCGTACTCTCTCCGGTAGGTCGCATACATCCGTGCCTGAACCTGGGCATTCCCAACATGAGCCTCCTTCAACACCGCCCAAATCCTACAAGCCAAGTGCTCGGTGTGCACCCGATCGAACTCAGGCTGACACGAAGCATGAAACAAGTAGTCGACCGCCTTATTGTTGGCGTCGAATCTGTCCCTCAATCCTGGAGCGAGGAAGTCCATCGGTTGGACATAGCCTGTGTCCACCGTGACATCCCAAAGGATCTGACCCTTTCCGCGGAGGAACGCACCCATCCGCTTACTCCACATCTGGTAGTTCTTGCCATCGAAGTGTGGAGGACCCGAACCCCGTTCTCGGTACGCCATCCTTGGATCTTAGGGCGGTTAGAGTCAACAAAGACCCGAACCGGCTCTGATACCACTTGAAGGACAGATACGGCGAACCAGAGAGGGGGGAGTGAATGGGAGCCGATAAAAATTCTTCTCGAAGGAGATGAAAACTCCAACAAGATGAACACGGCTTCCAACACACGTCTCCGACTCACTACCCAAATTGGCCAAGCCCACGTAGCCACTGGAGTGCCACTGAACCTAGGAACCAACACACAACCTTCCGACACGAGAACGCAGCAGAACACCAAACCTCGAGTCTACGGACCAACACCGGTCAGACCGGTCAGCACCACCGGTCAGACCGGTCCCTGCTGGTGAGAGTTGGCAACTTCCACTAAGTGGCTTCACACCGGTCAGGCCGGTGTAACACACCGGTCAGACCGGTCCAAGCCTGAAAGCCCCCAAATCACCAACAGGCCAACCGACCACCAAACTGACCCAAACTCGAAACAGCAGCAACACAGGACAACAGCAAACACACCCAGACGTTTACCCGAGCAAAAACCCACCGAGGATTACACCGGTCAGACCGATCAAGAGCACCGGTCATACCGGTGTAGCCTGGGCAGCTCGGGATGAACAGCACCTGCGGGTCAACTCCCCCAAATCCAAACCTCGATCTCCCGAATCGCTCCACGGACTTGAACAAGACTTTGGGGATATTAGGAACACCTCATGAGGAGTCTATAGCCAAATTTAATCCCACCAAAACTCGTCCAAAAAGGAGAAATCGACGAAATCCTGCCAAGAACACCACAAACCCTAGAACTCGGAAAACCCCAAAATTGAGCCCCTTTACTCACGGATTTGGAAGGGGAATCACAGCCCAAAGAACCACGAAGGGTTCCCACAAATTTCCCCCATCAAATCACCAAGAGAAAGGTGCTGAAAACAACCTAAAGAAATCACCAAGAGAGGGCTCCGAAAATCACCACCAAGAACAACCGGGAACAACACATCCAAACATTGAGGAACCACGCCGAATTATCTATACATGCAACAAAGGTTCATACAAGGTCTAGCTTGCCGCCCAAACATCCAACCCTCTCACAAGATCTCACCATGAAGCTCTCAAGCTAGTCCTATGGAAATCCTAAGAAAAATAGGAAGGAAAATAGGAAAGCAAATGAACTAGGGTTCCAAGAGTTGGCTGCCATCCTCTCACCTCTTGGGTTATATGGAGGCAACCGAAAGTCTAAAATCCCCTTCTCTAACAACTAGGGATACAAGCCCCTCAAGGGCGGTTTTGGAAGACTTGAAGCTTTCTCCATCGGACGGATGCCCGGCGACCGCAACCTGCTTAGCCTCGACGCAAGCCATGCGATCCCGACGCGTGTCCTCCGCTTCGAAGTCTCCGAACTGCGTCGTCGCACACCGGTCAGACCGGTGCTCCTCACCGGTCAGACCCACCGGTCAGACCGGTATGGCGCTGCTGCAGCTCCGTCTTCGGTTCTTCGGTCTTGGCTTTGTGGATCAACCAAGGAACCCAGTGGTTTTCTGGTGAACCACCAGAAACCCCGCGAACTCGGTGTAGCCTCCGCCAATCTCCACTCATGACTCGGCTCCCACGTAGTCCCGGCTCGACCTTGGTTTCGAGTCTCAACCAAGAAACCGTCCACGACTCCATCTTGCTGTTCATGCCACCATGCGGCCCGCAGTTGACCCCGCTGGCCACCGGGTCCCTCGAACGAAGCCTACTTGTCTTATCCACACCTGGAGGCCTCACCGGCGACGACCTTTCGCGCTTGTTCTTCACCTACACCAACACCAATCAAGCCGCAACCTGCACCTGCAATACTTAGCCAAGAATCAGTCCACACAACGTTGCCAATCACTCATCACAAAAGGAAGCGACCATCCACCGGTCCTCGTACCACACATGGTCCTCAGATGCGGATTTTGCCGGGTGTCGGTTGGATAGGAAGTCCACTTCTGGGACTTGGTAGTTTTTGGGTGATTCTTTGGTGTCTTGGTCTTCCCGCAAACAGTCGAGTGTTGCTCAATCCATTATAGAGGCAGAGTATGTTGCCGCAGCTAGTTGTTGCTCTCAGCTCCTATGGATCACATACACCATGAGTGACTTTGGTGAGGATTATACCCATGTCCCACTTCAATGTGACAACACTAGTGGCATAAGTGTTTCAAGTGCTCCATTCTAAAACCAAGCACATAGAAGTGAGGTATAATTTTCTGAGAGACAACATAGAGAAAGGGAAAATAACCTTGATCCATGTACCCACACATGACCAACTAGCCGATATTTTCACCAAACCCCTAGATCAAGCAACTTTCACTCGTTTGCCGGGGGGGAGCATGGTGTGTGTTTGATTTCTTGAGTTGGTGTGTCGGAGCTCGTTTGTAGCATATGTATAGCTTTCCTTTGTGCATTTCTTGCATTTGGCATGGCATATGTAACATGATGTATAGGCATCCTTGTATCTTAGATTGCATGCATTTTGTATCATATGCATTGGTTAGGAAAGGCTTCTCCTATATACATTGTTCACCATGGGATGATATGTATGTCTTTGTGAGCTTGTTTGGTATGCTATGGTTAGTTTGGCTTAGCTCTTGATGATCTCACGATTTAGCGTACGAAAGGCTTGATTCCCAATAGCCCAACATTGTGGTTGGAAAAAAGAAAAAGAAGGTTTTGTGACCAAGATTTTGGTCCGCCGGTACTCGTCCAACGTTTTTACTAGGACAGCATCGTCAGAATCAGAATAGTCGCTTTCGAGACATTTTAGAATCAGAAGAGTGGCTAGCAGCGGTTCCTTGTGACGGTAAAAAGCTAGTAGTACTCGTCAACATCCAAAAAGGCACCTAAACATCATTTGAAAATTTTTACCCGTAATGACTTTTGTTCCTTCTAGTAACCAGCAGGACATGCAATGTCGTATTTTGCAAAGTTTGAACCTTCACCGGCCACCAAACCCAGCTTTTAGGCCTAGCTTCTGCAAACTATATCATTGAGAGAGAAAAAGCCCAGATTTTTCAGGGAAAAACGGAGACAAAAATGTAATCAATCAATCCCTCATCGTGCTGCGGATGGATTCGGATGTTTGGAAATCCGAATTATCCGCCGCTAAAAACTTTAATATGGATATCTGTATTCGTATCCGTTTTTAATATGGATGTCAGATGGATGTATTCGAATCCGAATTTTCAATATTATCCGAATTCGACATTATCCGAAATGTCCGACAAAAATCCAAAATATCCGACATTATTCGTATCCGCAAAAGTAAAGTACCCATAGAGAACATCTAAAATTTATTTATATTACTAAATACTAATTACAAATGATGTTAATTTTAATGTTCCTAGTAAAATAATTATTTACATTTCATTATTGAAAATTATATATATGACAACTAACTAATTATGCTAACCTAATAGTAGTAAATTATATAATGATATTTTTAATTAATTTTGATGTGTCTAATCATAGTAATTTTAAATACATTATATTATTTATCAAATAAATAAATTATATTTAAATGTATTTATGTACTTATTACTTATAAAAGATGTTTATATAGTTACAAAATTACTTATTTTATATTTATTGTCATATATTTATTAATTAATTAACTAATTAATATGTTTTTGCAATAATATATCTATTATGTATAATGATTATAATTTACTCTCTACTTGTAACATGATTTGATCCATTATAAAACCATCGACAAATGAAATTGATAGTCATTATGACTCTATGCTGTAAATCGAGTAAGTATTCGAATGTGAATCCGAATTCGAAATATTCGTTTTGTATTCGTATTAGATAGTATTCGTATTCGTATCCGAATTCGAAATAAAATGCGGTAAATAGTGACTCCGAATTCGTACATGTGGGTATCTTATCCGAATTCATCCCTACTCGTGCCTCCCCACCGCTCCGCGCCGACGGGAACGACGGTCGCTGCTGCCTTTTGCCCCGTAGCCCGCTTCCCGTGTCGTCCCCGTACCCTCCTCCACGCGCCCACGCCGAGCGCGCCGTGACCGTGACGCGCGCGCCTCGTTTCCACCGTCGTCGGTTGGGTTGGGTTCCCTTCTCCCCGGTAGACGGCCGGCGTGCCTCCAACCCCGGAGCGCACGCGGCTGCTGGCTGCCAATTGCCGAAGCCGCCGGGCGCGTGTGTCTCGGGGTTCACACCCGGACGAGTGAGTGAGCGGCCTTTCCCTGCGCCCTGCACCTGCCCGCCCTCTCTCGCTAGGTTGACAGGGTCGCCAGACGACCGGGTCCGGCTGGTCGCTTGCGGTTGCGGGGGGCCTGCTCCGTTCCGTACCGCGCCGAGCCGCAGCCAGCAGCCGCCTGCTCCCTCCTTCCGCGCGCGACCCACAGGCACAGAGGCTGGGGGGTTTGCGTGCGCGGGTGGTGGCCCGTGGCCGCCCGCTAGTTGGTTTCCGTTCCTTTGGGGGCAGCGTGGTTGCTGTAAGACGCTTAGCCATATATAAACAGCGCGCGCCGAGGCCTCTCGTCCCATCGCCACCACAAACACCACCAAGCAAGTATCCCGGCGCGCAGGGTATTCTCGCGTCGTAGCTGCTATCCTGCCTCCCGTCCCGCCGTGTCCGCGTGCCGGCGGCGCCTGCTCCAGCGCGGCACCGGCTCGCTCGTCCGACGACCATGGCTGCTGATTCTGGCAAGAAGCCGTTGGCCAACATGAAGGCCTCTGACTCCGGTGCGTCTCTCATATATCCTTCGTTCCCTTTGATTGCCGTCTCGAGGATTCGTTGTGAATAAAGGGTATCATATCGTGATGATAGAGACGGGGGTGATCTCGCCTTCTGTGGCTGGCTCGCCAGTCATAACCACACGCGAAGAGAGCTCATCACCGGGGCCGACAGAGTTGGCATCCGATCGATCACGTAGCTATTCACGGGTGTCTCCGGCGACCAGGGCTGTGGCTCTCCACGCACCCCCGGCCCGGCCCCTGGAGCCGACGAGATCCTTGCCTGATGCACACATGGCACTTTTTCTCTCTTTGGATTTCTTCTTGTCTTCTCGGGCGTTAGCCCCGATGTTCGCTGCCGCCTAGCTAGCTTAGCTAGCTGAGCTGGCCATGTGACGGACGGATGCATGCCATGTCCGCACTAAACCAACGCCAAAATTGCCCGTGGACAGACAGCATGCACCGACGCGCCCACACACACCGCCCGTGAACTTGGTCTCGTCTAATGAACAGAAGAGTGTTCTTCCATGGCGATTCGAGCGAGAGGCTTCTTGACAGCGACACCCCGTTCCTTTTTGCAACTGGCAGCAAGCAGCTGCATGCTTCCCGTCCCTCACGGTCTCGGTCCTTTTTCGGGGCGTTGAACATGGCGAAAACGACTGATGGAACGCACGATTGTACACGTCGTCGTGTGTAAGACAACCTGCGCTCCTCGGCACGTTTCTTCTTGATCCGCGAGAAGCAAGCACCCACGCACGCACGCACGCAAATCATCTTCTTCCCAGTTGCGTGCGCGCGCGAGCGAGCGCCATAGGATCTATGTGTCGTCCTGTCAGAATCGTCAACAAGTTGAGGAGTAGCTAGCTAGAGCAATAAGGACCTTTTGATTTCCTTCCCTGTTGCTTCCTTCAGCTATGAATTAATCGATATCTCGACAGCTCATGTGCAAGGTTTATATGTTATTTTATATAAGTGCGCGCGCATTGTAGAGATAGGATGGATGGGCTAAGGTTGACCACCTTTATATCGATTCATGGCTACCAGCCCAAGCCGGCGCTTTAAACCCTCGATCTCTCGGTCACGTCGGCTCAACAGTTTGTTATTGTTAGGGCACGTACCAAGGGTGTCTTTTTGTCGTTTATGTGATGGTATTTTTGCAGAAACACCCCTGTTTAAGCCTACACACGAGCGTGCCGTCGTTTCGCAAAGGGGCGACAAGGGCTCGTGCCCCCAAGTTTTACCGCCTGGTCCAGCACCGTTGCACAACCCCGCTCGTCATCTCGACGACACAGCTCGATCCCCTGCGGAGATGGGGATTTGGCGCGACCGAGCGGCCTTTCCGCACCGAATTTCTCTCCCAACTCCCCAATCTTTCCAGCCATGGACCCCGCGACGATGCAGGAAAATCGGGTACAAGAGGTGGGCGGTGGCAATCCGTGATTTGCTGCAGATGCGCCGCGGGAGTAGAATGCTTCGATGGTGCAAGAGATCTTACCTCCCAAGCAAGCCTGACAAGCCACACTGATCACCGCACTTCGCCCCCGCCGGCCTCATCGCGTGCTATCCACACCTTGCATCCCAGGCCTGCATCAACGGCTGTACATCTCCTTGCTTTGCCGGCGGGGTGCGTGCAGCGCTGCATCTGATGAAATCGTGGAAGACAGGGAGAGAGACACGGTAGAGAGGAGAAATTTTGCGGTCAAAAGAAGCTCACGTGAAACAGAGGAGATGTAGGATAAGGATAAGGGGTACTATGGTCTTTGCATCATTTTTTACTTACCTACTATGATCTATTGATATAAAAAAATATATATTACATTAATGGTTTTAAAAGTATTTTATGTGAATCAATTCACTATCATGCACTATATCTCAATAGAACATTAAAATGACTACAAAGATCAAATGTGCACATCATCACCATGGTATATGTGTCAAAGATTGAATTAATTGTTTTGTAGACAGACAAATAGACGAGTCGTTGTATAACTTATCTCTTTAATTGTCTTTTTGTGTCAAATAGACAAACCGTCTACGCTGTTGTACTTACCCTAATAGCGCTATTCATTTGTCCCCTTTTTCCATACGATGGACTCGTCTGCAATGCGAGGCATCGTCGTTGCGCGTCATGGTGTTGGACTTTGGCGCAGCTGATATATGCGCCTTCGTTCAGCAGGCTTCCTGTAATCCTGATTGGAGCCTTGGACATCTCGAAAAGGACACTTTCAATTCCGTGCCCTCCTCCCTCCCCGTTTTCTCGCAACGCGTCATCATCCCTGTTGCTTTCCTCCGCACTGTACGTTTCGGTCCTTTTCGGGCGGCCATCACGTGAAGATCGCGACGACAATACTAACAATAAAATATAGGAGTGTATTCTTATAAAAAACAATAATATATATGTAATCCGTAGTACTATTATATACTAACAGTAGAGCAACTTTTGTCTGCATGGTTCGTTCATTATTTGAGACGGATATGTTCATTTTCAAGGGCGTGTTATACGTTCTTTTCTCCTGGTTGCATATACGTGCGCTATGTCCAAAATATGCGTCAACTGGTTGAAAACGCAGACGCGCGCGCGTATATACAATCAAATTCCGACGTTCAGCACCTCCTTTGTTTAATATACGGAGTACTGTACCTTTCAACTTTATTTCAAAAAGAAAAACTGTACGTTTCAACCTATTCGAAGCTGGAGGTTACGATTCCTTAAAAAAAATAAAAGAAGAAGAAGAAGCAGCAGCAGCTGGAGGTTACAGAAGAGTTCCACACCAGCTGCGACAGTTTGTTTTTCAGCTGCTGCAACTTGCGACTGGCAGCTGGTGATGGTCACTGCACGTTGCAGCGTCACGAACGACGATGGCAGTTGACCGTCGGTATAAAAGCCCCTTCTTTTTCTTGCACATGGATCGGCCGTGTCCAAAAGCCGCCGCCGGCTTAAATTTTTGGTACCACAGTTTAAGCTATTCAGGCTATAAATAAAGTTTCATTTCGTGCAATCAAGTTCTTCTTGTGTTTGGACAGAAACTGGTTGAAACTAGAATTGGGCGCTATACAGTTTGAAAAACACTTTTGCACACTGTGATCGTGATAGGATTGCGGATCCTACCGGGGATTTCCCTCAGCGAGTAGGGATGAGCGGCTGGCGGAGGGCGGCGGCGAGGACGGCGCAGGGGCGCCGTCGTGCATGCGGCGGCGAGCGCAGAGAGAGAGGGCGGCTAGGGTTTGGGGTCTCCCGGCTCCCTCAGGGAAGCCGGAAACAAATAACTGTTTGGCGTCGAAATCCCATGTGATGGGGCCCAACGTGCGCAGGAAGTCGACGCCGAGGATGAAGTCGAAGCAGCCCAAGTCGATGCCGACGTAGGTGATGTGGTACTGTTCACCCGCGATCATCACCAGGACGTCGCGCGCGACCCCCACGCAGCGTAGGCGATCACCGTTCACCACAGTGATGCGGAGCTGGTCGCCGGCAACCGTCGCGAGGCCCAGCTTCTGCATCGCCGCTCCCTGGATGAAGTTGTGCGTGGTGCCCGTATCCAGGAGGGCCAGGAGGCACTGGCCCTGGATGGCGGTGTCGACGACCATCGTGTTCTCCGTCGGAATACCCGCCACGGCGTGCAGGGAGACCACTAGGGCGTTGGCGAGCGCGTCGACGGGGTCGGCCACCTCCTCCCGGCGGCGGCCCCGACATCAGCCGGACCACCCTTGTCATCAATGTAGTCGCTCGACTCGAGGTAGAAGAGCCGCTTGCACTGGTGACCGTGGACGAAGGGCTCGTCGCAGTTGTAGCATAACCCCTGGCGTCGACGCTCCAACTGTTCTACCGGGGTGAGGCAGCGGAACTGTCGAATGGGTGGAGGAGCGGCGGCGGGGGCCTATGGGGCGCCCCCTGCTGGGACCGCCGCTGGTGGTGGTAGCGCCGGTGTGCGGCCGGCGCTGCGGGAAGCGGCGCCGGGTGCCGGCGTGCCGGCAGGCGGTGTGTCGGGCGGCCGCAGCGTCGCCACGGCCACCGCGCGGAACTCGAATGCGTGGGCCAGGTACATCGCCGTTGGTAGGTCCTGTGGCGCACGCAGCTCGACATCCACCCGAATGTGGTCAGGAAGACCTCCCACAAACAGCTCGGCCTTCTGGACGGGGTCGAGGTTCCGCGCATGGCACAACAGCGCGTTGAAACGGTCGGCGTAGTCATGGACGGTCGAGGTGAACTGGAGCCGTCCGAGCTCCGCCAGACTAGAGCCGTGAACGGCTGGCCCAAACTGGAGATGGCAGAGCTCCTTGAAGTGCGCCCAGGTCGGCATCCCCTCGTCTTGCTCGATGGCGAAGTACCATGTCTGGGCCGCACCGGTCAAGTGGTACGACGCCAGCCATGTCCGGTCGGAGGCGAGGATACGCTGACCGCGGAAGAACTGCTCGCACTGGTTGATCCAGTTCAGGGGGTCGACCGCGCCGTCGTATGTCGGGAACTCCAGCTTGTAGAAGCGCGGGGCGGCCTGGCCTGGGTGAATTCTAGCGCGGCCTCTCTGGCGGACGAGTCCGTGACGTCCCCGACGACGGCGGAGGCCGACGAGACGATGGTCCCATCGACCCCGCCGTAAAGGACGCCCAAGGTGGGCGCGCCCCTGCGGGGATGCCGCGGCGGTAGTCGGTGGCGGTGGGCGCCGCTCGGCCGTGGTGCGTGGCGGCGGCGAGGAGACGACGGCGCCGTCGTTGACCCTAACGCCCACGGAGGGAGCTGCGTGGGCGAGCGCGGGAACGGGAGGCGTTGTATCGGCACCCCGAATGACGGCGGCGTCGGGGTGTGGCCGGCTCCTCCGGCAGGTGGCGGCGTCGTCGGGGACGACAACGCCACCATCGTCGGGGTCGCGATCTGCGGCGGCGGCGGGCAGCCCGTCAACAGGGCACGGAGCTCCCGGAACTCGGTGTGGAGGCCGTCGATCGCGTTACCCTGAGCGGAGAGGTCGAAGGAGAGGTTTAGGAGCGCCGCAATCAGCTGCTCGTTAGTCAGGGTGGGGATCGTCGCCGACACCCCTGACGACCTGGAGTAGGCGGCGGAGGACACCGTCAGTAACGACGCCGTGGAGTCCGACGGTGCCGCGGAGGACGGCGACGTGGTGGACGGTGGCGGCGCGACGGAGGAAGATGGCGGCGCCGGCGGAACGGAGGCGGATGGGAGGGGGCCTGACATCACTGATACCAGGTTGATAGGATTGCGGATCCTACCAGGGATTTCCCTCAGCGAGTAGGGATGAGCGGCTGGTGGAGGGCGGCGACGAGGACGGCGCAGGGGCGCCGTCGTGCAGGCGGCGGCGAGCGCAGAGAGAGAGGGCGGCTAGGGTTTGGGGTCTCCCGGCTCCCTCAGGGAAGCCGGAAACAAATAACTGTTTCTGCTTAATCTCATACAAAGAGTTTACACGAATATTTATGACGCTCACACTTTTCTAACTAAACCCCTAAGACTTCTTTAAAATAAACCCTATGAGCTCTCAGCCCACCTGGCCGGCCGGCCCCCCCTTTAGCCACGAGGCGCGCGCCGGCCCTGCTTGACGCGGGTCATAACAGATCGACAGATCGATCATTTGAGCCATTTCGTTTATTCTACTGAAAACTGATGTTGGCTAAATAAGCTTATTCCGAACTACTAGTAGAAGCATGGGATGGTATAGTAGAAATTTCCAACGAACAGATGCATGTGCGCACAACGAAACAACAGCATATTACTAGTAACAGCGGTCTAGCCGTCTAGGTAAGGCGCACACCAGGATTGACTTTTGCTGAACATTATAAATTGTCCTTTTCCATTCTATTTTGTCTCCCAAAAAAGGCATTTATTCCAACAAGGTGAGAGTGTAAAATGATGACGAAGAAATGCGATTAATTATTTCTGGTGTCACAGGCAGCGGCATCGCCAAGCGGCTCCTGCGCGTCGCGTTGGTGTTCTTGCTGGCGCTGCTGTACCGGCAGCTGCAGGCTCCTCCTCCCAAGATCCCCGGGACGCCGGGCGGCCCTCCGGTGACGTCGCCGAGGATCAAGCTCCAGGACGGCAGGCACCTGGCCTACTACGAGTCCGGCGTGCCCAAGGACCAGGCCAAGCACAAGATCATTTTCGTGCACGGCTTCGATTCCTGCAGATACGACGTGCTCCGGGTCTCGCCGGTACGGCTATCTGATCGAAGTGCTGCCGGTGATGAAGATGAAATACCAGTTGCGTTGGTTGTGTACTGAACTAAAGAGGAAAAAAATGTACTGTATGTAACAGGAGTTGGCGCAGGAGCTGGGGATCTACCTGCTCTCTTTCGATCGCCCTGGATACGGCGAGAGCGACCCGCACCCGGGGAGGACCGTGGAGAGCATCGCCTTGGACATCGTGCAGCTCGCCGACGCCAGGGAGCTCGGTCCCAAGTTCTACCTCACCGGCTTCTCCATGGGCGGCGAGATCATGTGGAGCTGCCTCAAGTACATCCCGCACAGGTACACGATCGATCGGCGCTCTGAATAATATTTGGAATTCAGACTGTAACGTTGCACTGCAAATGTAAAGATCTGCTGAATCATGGGCTGAATCTTGCAACCTGCTGCATTGCGTTTGCAGGCTCGCCGGAGTCGCCATCCTCGCCCCCGTGGCCAACTTCTGGTGGTCCGGGTTCCCCGCGAACGTGACCCTGGAGGCCTGGAACGTGCAGGTGGCGCAGGACAAGTGGGCCGTGGGCGTGGCGCACCACGCGCCCTGGCTCACCTACTGGTGGAACACCCAGAAGCTGTTCCCGGCGTCCAGCGTCATCTCCTTCAACCCCGCCATCTTCTCCCGGGGCGACATGGCCGTCATCCCCAAGCTCGCCCACAGAAGCTACGCCGTAAGCTTGTCGCGCTTCTCGATCGGACATCTGTCTGCTACCAATCCCGGCCTGCAATTCTCAACCCTCGTAACCTTGTTTCTGCAGTACCAGTCGCGGCAGCAGGGGGAGCACGAGAGCCTGCACCGCGACATGATGGTGGGGTTCGGCAAGTGGAGCTGGAGCCCGCTGGAGCTGGAGAACCCGTTCCCGGCCGGCGAGGGCAAGGTGCACCTGTGGCACGGCGCCGAGGATCTTATCGTGCCCGTGGGGATGTCGCGCTACATCAGCCAGAGCCTGCCGTGGGTGCGATACCACGAGCTGCCCGCGTCCGGGCACCTCTTCCCCCTCGCCGACGGGATGCCCGACGTCATCCTCAAGTCGCTGCTGCTCGGGGACGACGAGTGAGATCCGATTTGTGTGATTTGTGATCGCCTGATGATCGCCCGGGCCGGGTTCAGTTTTTTCGGTGCAACTAGTTACTGTAGTGCAGTGCTGTGAGAATGCGTGCTAGCAACATGTCATTGTGATTGTTGCTCCTGTTCCTATATATATAGAGACAGAGAAACAATAATTAAGTTACGTCCATTGTCGTCATCAAGCTAGCTTTGCCGAGACATTTTGATATTTGCATTGACATTAAATTCGTAAGCGACACTCATATCACAGCGATATGTGGAGCTATTCTGAGCCATTAACATGTGGATCACCATGTCAAACCTTGAAAAGCTTGTGAATTTAGGATCCAATTTTGAAAATTCTCAGTTTTGCCCTTGTCCAACTAAAGGTAGACATATATTTGATTTGAAAAAAGGTACTGATATTCATCATTCCGTTTGAAGGCGTCACACCCCACCCAAGGCGACTCGGGTGGTAACCCTAACCTTAGTCGCTGCCACCCACTGCCCCCTCCCTCCCACCCTCGCCGTCGCCGGAGGGGACCGCCCGAAGTCTAGTCGGTCCCTAGGACAGCGTGTGACGCCCCAGGTTTTTAATTAACGTCATTAACGCTAATGACTGAATCAGCCAAGTCAAACCGGTCGACACTGGTCAAACCTAGGTCAACCTGGGTCATCACCTCGAAAACCTCGTCAATGAACCCTATTGAACCCTTGACCAAGTCTACACACACCCGTGGTCAACTCTTGGTCAAAGACACGGTCAAACCCCGCTTAAACACTGATGTCGGCGAATGTCTTCTGGAACTTTTGTCGCGTTCTCCAAATTTCACCTAAACACTTGAAAATCTCCCAATACGAAAGTTGTCCAGATTGTCGAGGGACACAACTTTCATGTAGATTGGCATTTCAAATTTTGAGAGAAAATTGGTGAAAAACTTGCTCAGCCACCAGCAGCTCCTGTTTACCGAAATAGAGCGGCATTCAAAGTTTGGCAGTAATTTGTGCAAAATCCGTTGAGAAAAACACCATACGACCTTTGTGAAAGTTGTAGAGGGCAGTGAGATCTACAACTTTCCTATTCACTACTTTGTGCACTTCTATTCAACTTTTTGGAGTTTTACGTGTTCAAACAGGGACACGGTGGCACAACTTCAGCCAGCCGACGCCGCGCCGCGCCACGCCGCGACGTCGCCCACGCCGGTCGCACCACGCCCGCGCCCGCGCCCGCGCGCGCCGCCTCGGCGTCCGCGCCCCCGCGCGCCTTCCCGAGGTCGCCTCGCGCCTTCCCCAACCTCCCGCGCCCCGAGGACCTTGGGTTTTGCGTCGCGCCGTGCGCCGGTTCCCTGCACACACCGGACCGACCGGACACACCGCGTCGGACTACCGGTCCCCGCGGTGTCCCTCCCTGCACGCCGTACCATGGCCGCTGAGTCGCCGTCCTTCGGCGAGCATGCGCGCCACCTTTAAAGGGGCCGCCACCCTACCTCGCGCACTGGAGCACCGCCAGTCTGCCTCCTCCCTGTCCGCCGTCGTGTGTCAGTGGAGCCGCCGGCATCGAAGACTCGCGCCTCCGCGCCGTCCACAGCCGTGCGACCTGCCCGGCCCTTCCCTAGCCCCGACTGGAGGCGGAAACGTTCGGGAGTGTGTCATCATTCGGCAAAAGAGTTTTTCCATAGCTGGAGGCGGAAACGTTCGGGAGTGCGTGATGACGCAGACCGGATATAAAAAAGGAAGCGGATTGATGATGGACACGAAACCGACATGATGTCATGTTGTTAGTTTTAGGCAATAAGATGTTGTAATCGTGATCGACTAGGAGTCATTCTAGAACAAGGGTATAAATATGGACCCTTAGTGTTTGTAATAGGTATCGTACAATTTCACAACAAACCGGCCCCGTGCCAACTTTCGAGTCCATCTAGTCGAGTCGTCGAGTTCTTCGAGAGGAGCCATCGATCCGTCGACCTCCGTAAGTACCGACAACCTTGTATCATGTCTAGTATCATGCGGTGGATTTACACCGTGATGCAAGTAGTCTTGTTACCATGCTTAGTATCATGCGGTGGATTTAAGCTTCGTTCAAGAAGGTTTCCTTGTTGGATCATGAGTCATGCGGTAGGCTAAGATCTAGCTTGGAGCTAGTTATCGGCTCTATTAGATTTGGCAAGATCTAATAGATTCATTAAGGTACCTTGTATTTCTTTGAATTTTACTTCTTTAAGTTTAATTATTGTAACACTCTTATTGCCCAATCTAGATTGATTTGATTTGGCTTTATCTTCTTCGTGATCCATGTGTTACACTTTCAAATCTTTGGCTCGATATGGCAAGCGGATCACGTGACCTCTGTAGCCGAATTCGGTTCAATCTAGATTGTCACGTGTTGCGGGTTCAAGCTTGTTGACTTTTCAATGTTTGTTCCTTCTCCACAGAACCCGATTCGGCTGAACAGCTGTATTCGGCAATTCCTTTACGGGTGAAATGTGTTCATAAGTTTGTTTTAAATAATGTATGCTTTTAGCCTTCCATGTTTAGATTGTATCATGCGGTGGATTGATCTATCCTTGGTTTGTGGTGTGATTTCAAACAAATTGTATCATGCGGTGGATTAACTTGTTTGATATCATGCTCGACGGGTTTGAAAGTACCTAGACATGCGGTAGACTAGTGCTTTTTGCCTACGCATGCTTATTTATTGCAAATTTATGATTATGTTTTACTTTTCATTTATTTTATCATGCTTTATCCTTGATAATCGGTCATGTGCACGTGCTGTAACAGTTGTTTAAAACAAAGACTGATCTTTTATTATGCTTACGTCATGCATTCGGCTATACCTTGTTTACATGTTTTATCAGTCCCCGAATGATGTTCAGTTTGCTGGCAGATAGCTTGTTGTAGCTATATGTCGTTTTTGATTGGCTTCATAGCCGTAAATACGGAACTGTCTGGTACCACCCGGCAAGTTCCAGGTTTTATCTAACTTTTTTCATCCTTTGTCAGTTTCAGGAAAATTGACTGGCACGCTTCCGGATTCGGCCACATGTTAAGCCAGCTAATTCGGCTTGCTGTGTGTTTGGCGTGAGGTGCTAATTTTACGTCAACACACTTTTTGGCACGCCTGGTGGGACCCCCAATTAGATCAAGATGCCCGACATCCAAGACGCCCTGGATGTTACCTTCAATGAACTGACCACAGAACAACAATTGCAACTGAAGGAAGCTATTGATCCATTCCAGCACAAGTGTCTGCTATTTTTCTCCAAGAATAGGAGTGGTGTCCCATTCCTCAAGTTAGAAATGCCAAGAGTGCTGATGTCGGGGGAGACTGATGCTACTGCTGCTACTGAGAAACAGGAAGCTTACGAGATGATACAGAGATCTATGGAAGAAATAATGGCCAAACACAATATTGCTTTCTTGATATATTCCGACAAATGATGATTAGTGTCTTTGGCCCAGGCATGGAGAAGGTGCTTGATCGAATGTCACCTCAAGGGCCTAATGGTGAGACAGGTGAATCAAGTGTTGCTGTTAATGGCCAACCAACTCAAGATGCAAGTGCTCAGCCGCCTCAGCAAAGTATGGGAGGTCAACCAATCCAGCAGCAGAACCCTTATCAGGCGATGCCTAATCGACCTACTTATGGGGAATTGGCATTCGGCTCTTCTGGAGTTCCACCTGGTGTCGTATGGACCTCCCTGGGCCCACTACCTCGGTGGGTACCAGGACCGACTACTCGGTGGGCCCCTGGGACTACCCGGCTTGCGCTACACGGCACCTGAAGGCGTGGAGCACAAGGACTACACAGGAGTAGTACTCGGTTAGGGAGCTGTACATGTTCCGCACTGTATAGAGGACTCCTAGACGTACTCGACTAGTACTCTCTCCCTACTCCGACTTGTAACCCTGCCTCCCGGACTATATAAGGCGAGGCAGGGACCGATCCCCTCATCCAATCTCCTCTCATACAACTCACGGCGCACCATTGCACCATCTTGTAATTGTGCCCTATCAATCCAGAGCTACGCAGCATACAGGACGTAGGGTATTACGCACCTCGCGGCCCGAACCTGTCTAAATTGTGTGCCACGTGTCTCTTCCTTCGAGTTACCGATCTCGGCGAGTCACAATCATCTACTTCGGGTACTCCCCGTAGTAGGTTGCCGGTCTAAAACACCGACACGCGGCGCGCCGGGTAGGGGGATCTCGCTCGAGATCACATGGCGAACTCGACGGCTTCCGTCCACTTCAAGCCAACTGTCGCCTTCAACCGCGGCGACACCTTCGTCTTCGGCGCACGGGTGCCGCACTGCTGATGGCGCGGGCTCCTTCTAGCGCCGCCTAACCATGCAGCCCGACTCGAAGACAGGCCTTGTGACGCTTCCCGAAGTTGTCACAGGCAAACTCGCCGCAAGTTCGGCGAAATTTCGCTCTTCAACCACCACGCCGACTTCGAGCTCGAGTCGCGTCTCCAACTCGAACCCGACGTCGCCATGGGCCATTGCATGCGAGCCGGCTACTCAGCCATCGCAGACGGCCTCCTCACCACGCGGGCACTCCGCGCGTGGCCCACGCACCCTCGGCCGGGCCCGCACGAGTGCTCCCACCTTCGCGCCGGCCGGCAAGGAGCCCGTACCCGAGTGCGGCTCGGACTCCGACACCTTCCCCGACCGCGTCTCGGACTCCCGCCCTCTCTCCGAGTTCTACTCGAACCCGGACTACGAGTTCGACTTCGGGTCGGACCCACGAGGAGCCCGAGTCCGAAGACGACTCCACCGAGCTTCCCTTGTCGGGGGCCGCCTCGGGGGCGGTTATAAGATCAACGCCGGCCGGCGAGATACGTCTGCGGCCGGACCGCAAGCCCGCCGACCGGTAAAGGGAGACTCACGCTACGTCGCCTACATCGACTCGCTACCATTCCAGGAGGGAACACCACTAACCCGGGCTGACTCAAATACACCAACCGAGGGTGGCACCCTGCGAGTCCGGCCTTGGGTACCCCCGATCGCCAAGTCTTCATGGCTGCCGGCGACACCCCAGGACCTTCAGGCACGGCCGAGGACAGTCACCGGAGGACATCTCCGCAGACGAGCTGTCTGCCAACGCACCTGCAGACGAGACCGTCGCCAACAGGGATGCACGACGTGAACGCAACAGGAAGCGCAGCGAACGGCGCCGGCGGCTCAGAGACAACCTCCCCATCCGCAACCTTGCGGAAGCTCTCGAGGCGGTCGAGAGCAGAGTACACACCACCCCTGAGCAATGCCTCATGTCGATCACAACGATCGCACGCCGAGCTCGGGGGCATACGCGCTGGAGAGGTCATCGCCAAGCTCGGCCCGAAGAAGCCTACTTCATGCGGGTCGACAACGAGTCAACCAACCTCCTCCCGGCTAAACCCCCGCGACAACGAAGCTACTAGTCGCGAGCGCCAACGGCGGCCCCAACCGTACTCGAGGCGACATTCCGGCCGATCCAAACCGCCGCCGCTCCAACGCCGGCGGACCTTCACGGCAAGACCAAGGCAACCGAGAAGTCGTTCCCCACGGGTGCTCCGGCCGGTGGCGGCGGCAACGACCCCGAAGGCGGCGGCGCCGATGGCGGCAGCTCCAACCACGGGGCCAACAAGAGAGCTGGAGGCGGCGGCAGTCGCGGCGGCCGAGGCCACGCGAACAGCCACGCCTCCGGTGCCTCTCACAGCGGGTACGACGCTCGCCAGAAGATTGAGGAGTTGCGGCGGAAGAAGTCGACCACCGCTGCTGAGGGCGACGGCTTCCCCGCCTTCTCACCCCGGCTTCGCAACTTGCTCCTCCCCGACAAGTTCAAGCCTTTGGGGATCACCAAGTACGACGCGAAGCAGGATCCCATCCAGTGGCTCCGATGCTACGCCCTCTCCATCGAGAACGCTGGCGGCAACGGCGACACCAAATGCCTCTACTTCCCCTTCGTCCGGACCAAGCACCACTCACATGGCTCGAGTCGCCGGACAAGCACTCGATCGACAAGTGGGACCGACCGAAGGAGCGGTTCACGAGCAACTTCGCGGGCGCCATGGGCCGTTCGGGTACTCGCATGGACCCGGCCATGATCAAGCGAGAACAGGGCGAGACCCTCCGCAAGTACATGCGCCGCTTTTTCGACAAGCGCGCTACCGTCGTCGACGTCACCGACAAGGAGGTCATCGACCTCTTCCAGGACGGTCTCTACCATCGCCGCACCTTCGAGGACTTCGGTCGTCGCCGCCCCAGGTCCATCCCCCACCTCAAGGACATGATCACGTCCTAAGCGGATGTAGAGGACAAGGCCAACGCCAAATACGACGCCATCCGCGGCAAGTCCAAGCTGAACCAGGGCGGCGGCAGTGGCAGCAATGCAAACCAAGGCGGCCGCAACAACAACAACAACAACAAAAACTCGGGTCCCAACCGCAAGCGCAAGCCAGACAACACCGTTGCGGCTATCCAGCGCCCTGCGAAAGGGAACTCGAAGAAGAACTCTGGCGGGTTCAAAGACCTGCTGAAGGAGAAGTGCCCGTGGCATCCAAACGGCAACCACACTACCGAGCATTGCTACCAGCTCAGGCATGCACTCAAGGATACGCCGGAGCCACCGCACCCTCACGACCAAAAGGGCAAGAAGAAGGATGGCGACAACAACGACTTCCAAGAACCCGAGAAGACCGTCAACGTCCTCTTCGGCGGACTGCCCAGCAGACGGGAGCAGAAGGCTACCCGTCGTGAAGTGATGTCCATTGAGCCGGCGGTCCCGAGCCCCTCTCGGGTGGTCGGAGGTACCCATCACCTTCTCCGCGCGGACTAATGGACCGCCTTCTCCGAACCGGGACGTTTCCCCCTCGTCCCGAAGCCAACGGTGGCGGGCTCCAAGCTCAACAAGGTGCTCATCGACGGTGGAAGCGGGCCGAACGTCCTCTTCACCAAAACCTTGAAGAAGATGAACCTCGACGTCACCCCATGCTCACCAAGAGCAAGCACGCCCTTCTACGGCATCGTCCCGGGCAACGCGGCTATCCCACCGGGCTCGGTGGTGCGCCGATTACCTTCGGGGCGTCCCGGGATAACTACAGCACCGAGTACATCAAGTTCGAGGTCGCGGATTTCGAGACCTCTTACCACGCCATCCTCGGCAGACCGGCCATCGCCAAGTTCATGGCGGTCCCCCACTACACCTACTTGGTACTCAAGATGCCAAGCCCAGCCAGTGTACTCTCCCTCCGGGGGGGACTTGAAGATCTCCCATGACCGCGATACGAAGCCGTGGTGATCGCTTCCACAAACCAAGTACCCAACGCGATGATGGAAGTCTACGCCGCGTCGAAGAAGCTTGCTACAAGCGAACTCGACATCCCAGAAAAGTCTGACAGCGCCAACAAGCCTCGGCCACCTGAGGAGGTACTCGTCAGGACGGTCGACCTCGGAACGGACGACCCCAAGCAAGACCACCACCATCGGGGCCGGCCTCGACCCCAAATAGGAGGACGCGCTCATCAGCTTTCTTCGGGCTAACCGCGACATCTTCGCGTGGAAGCCGACGGACATGCCGGGGAGTGCCCGGGGAGCCGATTGAGCACCGCCTCAACGTCGATCCAAAGGCCACCCCCAAGCGACAACACCTCCGACGTTTTGCCGACGACGAGCGGGACGCCATCAAGAAGGAGCTTGCCAAGCTACTCGCGCCGGCTTCATCGGAGAAGTCTTCCATCCCGAGTGGCTTGCCAACCCCGTCCTCGTACGCAAGAAGAACTCGAACGAGTGGAGGATGTGCGTCGACTACACCGACCTCAACAAGCACTCGCCCCAAGGACCCTTTCGGGTTGCCGCGGATTGATCAAGTCATCGACTCCACGGCGGGCCGCGACGCTTTTGCTTCCTCGACTGCTACTCCGGATACCACCAGATCGCAATCAAGGAGGAAGACCAGGAAAAGACCGCGTTCATCACCCCGTTTGGCGCGTACTGCTATACGACCATGTCATTCGCGTTGAAGAACGCCGGCGCTACCTATCAAAGGGCCATCCAGGCCTGCTTCAAGCGGCAACTCAACAAGAACGTCGAGGCCTACGTGGACGACGTGGTTGTCAAAACCAGGGACTCCAGTACCCTCATCGACGACCTTGAAGAGACCTTCGCATCGCTACGCGAGTACCGCTGGAAGCTCAACCCGAACAAGTGCGTCTTCGGCGTCCCTTCGGGCAAACTACTCGGCTTCATCATCAGCCAGCGCGGCATTGAAGCCAACCCCGAGAAGATCTCCGCCATCACCAGCATGAAAGCTCCCACGAGCATCAAGGACGTCCAGAAGCTGACGGGGTGCATGGCGGCGTTGAACAGATTCATCTCGAGGCTAGGAGAACGGGGGCCTCCCCTTCTTCAAACTACTCAAGCATCACGAGAAGTTCGTGTGGACTCCGAGAGGCGGATCAAGCCCTTGCCCGGCTCAAGGACTTCTGTCAAAGCCACCAATCCTCATGGCTCCTCACAAGGGCGGGCGCCTCTCGCTTTACCTAGCTGCGTCTACTCACGTGGTCGATGCGCCATCGTTGTCGAGCGGCGGGGAAGACGGCCACGCCTACCCGGTCCGGCCGCCCGGTCTACTTCGTCGGCCGAGGTTCTATCGAGTCCAAGGCTCGCTACCGGCCCGTGCGAAGCTCCCGTACGCTCTACTCATCACCTCGCGGAAGCAACGACACTACTTCCGGGAGTACTCGGTCTCCGTCGTCACCGACTACCCGCTCGGCGACATCCGAGGAACCAAGACGCCACCGGAAGAATCTCCAAGTGGGGCGGTCGAGCTCGGCGCCCTCACCATCGACTTCAAGCCACGCACAGCCATCAAGTCGCAAGCACTAGTCGACTTCATGGCAGAGTGGTGGGAAAACCAGCTACCTACTCCCACCGTGCGACCAGAGCATTGGGTGATGTACTTTGATGGCTCACTCAACCTCGAGGGTGCAGGCGCAGGGGTACTCCTGATCTCTCCAACGGGCGAACAACTCAAGTACGTCCAGCAGATCTTTTGGAAGGTCTCAACGAAGCCGAGTACGAAGCTCTCCTGCACGGGCTCCGCCTCGCGGCTTCACTGGGCATCAAGCGGCTACTAGTCTACGGCGACTCCGCAGTTGTCATCAACCAAGTCAATAAGTCCTGGGACCGCAACAAGGAGAACATGGACACCTACTGCCTAGAAGTCCGCAAGCTCGAGAACAAATTCTATGGTCTCAAGTTCCATCACATCGTCCGCGACAACAACGTCGCAGCGGACGTCCTCTCGAAGCTTGGATCCACCCGCGCTCAAGTACCAGCGGGCGTCTTCGTCCATGAGCTTCACGCGCCATCCATCCCGGAGCCGGCGCCATCAACCGCTGTCCCAGCCCATCCACCAGCTGGGCAGGAGGTCATGATGATCGACGTGGACTGGAGGCAACCCTTCATCGACTACCTCAGCGAGCAGAAGGTCCCCTCCGACAAGAACGCAGCCGAACAACTCGTCCGCCGCACCAAGTCTTACGTCCTCGTCGAAGACAAGCTTTACAAGCGGGGCGCATCTTCTGGAGTACTCATGAAGTGCGTCCCTCGTGAAGAAGGCAAGGACATCTTGGAGGAGATCCACAAGGGCGTCTGCGGCAACCACGCGTCTTCACGCACGGCGGTCGCAAGGCCTTCGGCGAGCTTTCTACCGGCCCGAGCCCCGGGCGATGCCGAAGAACTCGTCGAAGGTGCCAAGGATGTCGGTACTTCGCCAAGCAGACAACACGTCCCGGCCTACAAGCTAGTCACCATACCGCCAACCCGGCCCTTTGCTTGCCGGGGGCTCGACATGATTGGGCCACCGCCAACCGCGCCGGGAGGGTTCAACAGGGTACCGGTGGCTATCGACAAGTTCACCAAGTGGATCGAGGTCAAGCCGGTCACATGCCCCAAGGCGGACGAGTACTCGACTTCCGGATGAACTCGTACACCGCTATGGGCTACCCCACCGCATCATCACGGACACGGGGTCCAACTTCAACAACCACCGCTTCCGGGAGTACCGCGAGAACAGCCGGGATTGACGTCCGATACGTCTCGGTCGCCCATCCACGGGCCACCGGACAAGTCGAGCGCGCCAATGGGATGGTGCTCGACGCCCTCAAGAAGCGGCTACACGACGCGGCTAACTCCAAAGGGGGCAAGTGGATCAAGGAACTACCCAACGCACTCTGGGGGCTGCGGACTCAACCATCCAAGCCAACGGGGCAATCCCCCTACTTCCTGGTCTACGGCTCTGAGGCCATCCTCCCTGCCGACGTCATATGGAACTCGCCAGCAGTGGAGCACTACGACGAAGGCGTCTCAGAAGACAGCAGGCAAGTGGATATCGACAGCCTCGAAGAAGCTCGCTGCGCCGCCCTCGTCCAATCAGCAAGGTACCTGGAGGGTATCCGATGCTACCATGATCGCAACGTTAAGGAACGCTCCTTCAACGTTGGAGATCTCGTCCTCCGCCGTACCCAGAACACGGAAGGACTCCACAAGCTCAGCTCCCCCTGGGAAGGCCCTTTCACCGTGGCTAAGGTGACCGGGCCGGGCTCCTACCGCCTCCAAACACTTGAAGGCGAAGACGTCAACAACTCGTGGAACGTCGACCAACTCTGTCGATTCTACGCCTAGTCTACACGACTACTCTGGGGTTCAAGTCTACACGACTACATCGACACCCCTCGCCGCAAGCGACCCCCCGTGTCCTGGCTCCAGTCTCCGGACTACTTCCCTCCAGGGTCCAGCCCGCGCGGCTACCCACGGACCCTGGGCTGCGACGAGCGTCAAGGACTCTAGCAGTGGTCTACCAAGAGACCACACTCCAAGACCCAGCCCGCACGGCTACCTACGGGTCTACGATCCAGCCCACACGGCTACCTACGGATCACTTGCTGCAAGCGGCTACCCGCTCCAGCGCCACTTAGCTGTAAGCGGCCTCCGGGTCCAGGCACCTACTTTATAACCACAGCCCTGGCCACCCAGGTGTACTTCTTCGATAATAAAGTTTGATCGTTCATCAACTTATTTACTGCCTACTCCCTACGACGGGACTACTGAAGTCGAGTACTACTACTCGCACCCACTCCACGATGGGCGCTCCGCACTCTGAGATCGCGACTACGAGTACTCATTGCTGGAAAATTTCATTTCATTGATACTTGAACAATTCATTACAATTGTCTTCCTGTACAACTATGGCTACTAGCTACCTATTACAGGGCTACTGGAGGTTCAGCTTCTCGGCTACCTGCTCCGCGATGGGAGCCATCTGCTCCAGCAGCTCTGCATACTGCTCATCGGAGCAGTTGGCGGCTACCCCGCCGGCGACCACTTCCACTGGAGCCTTCGGGAAGTACGACTTCATGAAGGCCAAGACTTGTCTTGGGATCGACTTGGCCATATGCTTGACGTAGGCGGCCAGCCGGCTTGGTGCTTCACGAAGTCGATCCACCAGGGGAGCGATCTTGGGGCCGCCCGGGTGCGGCACCAGGAGCCCCGCGATCGGGAGAGAGGCTTCTTCCAACTCCCTCAACTGGGCCCGCAACGCCTCGCAGTCTTCGTTCAATTTCTGCAAAGATTCGTAGCAGTTGACAAGATCCCCCGTCGAAGCAATCCGCGGCTCCATATGCTTCTCGCACTCGAAGGCGAGTTCCTTGTAGTCGAGCTCGAGTACCGGCGGGCTTCTTGCTCCGTAGAAGAGGTTCTTCATGCTCACCTCCGAGGCCTTCAGCTGCTCCACCTGGCCTTCGAGCTCTGCAACACAGTAACGCAACAGCAGGTCAGAGGCTTCACGACTTCCAACAAGTACTCGACAAGTCGAAGGATATACCTTTATTCTTGTTGCGGAGGCCCTTGTTCTTCCGCACCAAGTCGTCGCCCTTCGCCTGCAACTCCATGACGTCGTTGTGATACTTGGCGAAGGCGGCGTCGAGCTTTGACTGCATGGCAGCCGCGTGTTTCCGCGACTTCACGAGCTGCTCCTCCAGGGCCTCGGCTCGGAGCACGGTGTCGCCGTAACCCCGCAAAGCCAGTTCGACTTCTCGCGGGATCGCTCCGCGACGTCCTGCACAAGACAACTCAAGTCAAGAAGAGTACTCAACGTCAAAAGGATTGACTACTCCAAGGCTACGGCCACGTACCCTCATCCATTGCTCGGCTTGACGGATCGCCTCCAGGTGCTTGGCTACCGTCGCCGCCTCGACGAGATCGTCCGCCAGAAGTTCTATCCCGCCGCGGCTACTCGAGGTAGCCTCCGTCATCGGCGCGAGCGGATGGGCTCCGCGTCTTGGATCTCGGGGGATCGGATAGCCACGTCCCGCAGCAATCTCCGGCGACGTGGTGACCACCTCCCCCCCGGCGGACTTCTCGACGACCTCCCCCACGGGCTCGAAGGCTCCTTCGCGGCCTGCGGGGCCTCTCGGTGTCAACTCCTCGCATTGGCACCCCCGCGGGGGATGTCACCACCTTCGGCACCTCGACAACAAAACAACACGCGCATCGGTGCCTATGACTACTCATCCCGGAGCTCGCAGCCTTCAAGAAGGGTACCCACCTTCGACTACACTCGCCTCCGGCAAGCCGGCGCTTCGGTAGCGGGGGGCTCGGTCACGGCTTGGGCATCGGGAGCGGCCTCCTCGACGGGCGGCACGACTTCTTCCGCCACCGCTGATGAGGGCTCGTCCCCATCCCAGCTCAGATCTGTGGATTTTCTCGTGAAGTATTCGCGAGAGGGTTGTCGACAAAATCGACTAGCGGGGTACTACTCGTGAGGATATGGTACTTACAAGTTCGACCGGACGATGGTCACGGTCGGAGCACCGAGGATGCTGGCAATATCAACCAGTCCACCCTCGGCGGACGCCTCCTCCCCCGCCCCTGTGGCTACCGCCTCCTCCACGGCGACGGCGGCTGGCGCAGATGTCTCCTGCGCTCCTGAGGTCGCCACCTCTCCAACGACGGCGGCCACGGGTCCTCTGCTCTCTGCTGGAGCAGGGGGCTGGCGCTCCAGCTGCGCCAGGAGTTCTTCAACAGTGGGGGCTGGACTGCGACCTCCAGCCGGTTCCCCCACCGGGTCCCACACGCCCTCGTCGCCCTCTTCGACGGGCTCCGCTGGCGGCACCTCCTGCATACAAAGGAAGACTACTCGTCAGCGATGTACTCGAACAACGGGTACTCGACTACTTTGCTCAAGATGACTTACCTCCTGAGGCGTGGTTTCCGAGACCTTTAGCTTCTTCGTCACCCGCTTCCTGGCGGGGTTGCGCGGCTTCCGTGGCGGCGCAGCGAGGCTAGCCTCCAGGCTAGCCGGAGGGTCTTGTACCAGCGGAACGTGAGGCAAGCCCGGGCGGCTAAACCTCGACCGCAGCTCGAAGCGGTCTTGCAGCGTCTCTTCGTCTTCGTTGTCGTCATCGGAGGAATCCTCCACGATGACGGTATCGTCGCCTTCACCGACTTCGCGGCGCTCCTTCACCTTCCCCTCCGCCGGGATCTCGATCTCGCTTGGTGGCGGCTGCGGCTGGGAGACGAACCGCCTTACATCATCCTGCGCAAGACACAAGACGTCAGTAACTCTACTACAAGTACTCACTACTCGACGAGGGGGGTACGACTACTCACCTCCTTGGGCGGGCGCGAGGCGGAGTACTCCTCGACTGGGCACGCCGTGTACGGCGGCATGTCCTTGAAGATGCGCGACAACCTTTCGACGATGTCGTTGTCGTCCAGCTCGCCCCCCGGCATCCGCGACGCGTCGTCGTCGCCGGTGTACTCGAAGCCCAGGGTCTCCCGAGCCATCAGCGGCTGGATCCTGCGCTTCATGAAACTGAAGGCCACGTGCTCGGCCCTCAGTCCCGCCTCCCTGAGCACTTTGATGCGTGCTAGCAGCTCCGGGAGCTGGATCCCTTCTTGCATGGTGGGCTCCGTATTCCACCACTCACGGTGCCTGGGCTGCCGTCCGCTCAGCTTCGGCAGGCCAGGGTGGTGGTTCGTGATGTAGAACCACCTGGTCTTCCAGTCCGTGTTGGAGTCGACGAGCTTGTACGCCGGCAGTGCGCTCCGCGGCGTCCTCCCTCGCCCGGATGCCGTCCCCTCCGACTACTGCGGGGTTGGAGGCGCCGGGTCGCGGCTTGACGCGGAAGAACTTCCGAAGAGCACCCAGTGCGGCTTGATTCCGAGGAAGGCTTCGCAGAAGTGGACGAAGACCGACGTGTGGAAGATGCCGTTGGGGTTCAAGTTCAGGTACTCGACGCCGTAGTACCCGAGCAGCCCTTTGAAGAAGTCGCTGGCTGGGAGCGCAAGACCTCGCTCCACGAATCGCGAGAACATCGGGATCTCGTCCTCGGCCTTCATCATTGGATATGGGTCTCCCGCGGCGGATCTCCACATGTCAACTTCCTTCTCCCTGATGAACCCGCTGTTCAGCAGGGTCAGCAGGTCCTCCGTCTTCACCTTCGATTTCTTCCACTCGCGGCTAGGATCAGCCCGCGGTGGAGACATGGGCGGCGCTGCTCCGGTGGCAGCCGCGGCGGCCTCTTCACGGCCTCTCTTCTTCCCGGCGGCCTTGGATGCCTTGGACGGCGACGGCTTCATCCTCCAAGTACAAGGTGTCTTCACTCGCATCCGCTCGGGGGCTACCCTAAAGGTTTCGGGTGGCGATGCGCTTGGATCTACTACGGCGGCAGCAGGCGCTGGGAGTGGATTTGCTTCAAGATTCAAAATGGAACGACTGCGGCTCGAATGGGTGAAAAACCCTAAGGGTTTTGGCTTCTATTTATAAGCCAAATCGGCTCCGTAACGGGCGGCTGGATAAGTCCACGCGCGGCTGACTCAGCGGCTGCGCGTGACTCTTCGTATTCTACTAGTCGACGCGCCTCACCTCGGGGGCTCGGCTACTTCTACTCGACTACCTGGGAAGCGCTAGTCTCAAGAGCATCTCAGGACACATTCTCCAAGAAGACCCTTCAATTCGAGAGGAAGTACTCGACTCAAGGCTCGGGGGCTCCGTGCCACGTGTCCTTCAGTTTTTTCTCTCCGGATTTTTCGGGATTTTCTTGTCAAGACTTCAGATGGACCCTCAGCTGGGGCCCGCGGCTCAGGGCTCGGGGGCTATTCCATGCGGAGTGCGGTTTTACAAGTCGCACCTCCATATCAGCTTCGGCTTCAAGGCAAGACGGGCAGTTTTTGAAGACCTTCGAAGGCAGTCTTCGAGGACGCTTGGGACTACTCGAGAAGACTTCAAGATTGCTCAAACATCGACCGGAGTACATTCCGCCCTCGGGATGCTTCGACTACTCTTGAGGACCTTGGCTGCGGCACTCGGGGACGCTTGAGGATCGCTTGTTAGGGTCGTCAAGACTACTTGAAGCTATCCTTCTCGACTACAAAGTACTCGGGGGCTTGTCGTATGGACCTCCCTGGGCCCACTACCTCGGTGGGTACCGGGACCGACTACTCGGTGGGCCCCCGGGACTACCGGCTTGCGCTACACGGCACCTGAAGTCGTGGAGCACAAGGACTACACAGGAGTAGTACTCGGTTAGGGAGCTGTACATGTTCCGCACCGTATAGAGGACTCCCTAGACGTACTCGACTAGTACTCTCTCCCTACTCCGACTTGTAACCCCGCCTCCCGACTATATAAGGCGAGCGCAGGGACCGATCCCCTCATCCAATCTCCTCTCATACAACTCATGGCGCACCATTGCACCACCTTGTAATTGTGCCCTATCAATCCGAGCTACACAAAGATACGGGACGTAGGGTATTACGCACCTCACGGCCCGAACCTGTCTAAATTGTGTGCCACGTGTCTCTTCCTTCGAGTTACCGATCTCGGCGAGTCACAATCATCTACTTCGGGTACTCCCCGTAGTAGGTTGCCGGTCTAAAACACCGACACCTGGCTCTACTCAGAGGATAGCCCCATCAAATAATAGGCTGCAAAAGAACATGTATGGGACTAGATATTCAGAATTCATGGACTACAGTGCCATTGATGCTTTTTCGAATCCTGGATATGGTGCAGCTGCAGGGATGCCTACTGGAAGGCCAGGGAATCAAGACGCTAACGTTGATCTTCTGGTGCAGAAAATGACCGATGTGTTACAAAATCAATTCGGTCTGAAACCCAAGAATCAAGGGCATGTGTATACGCCTCCTTTCCCAGAGTGGTACCACAGGGTTGCATTGCCAAATAGAATGAAAGTTCCCTCAGAGTTCACTAGGTTCTCGGGGCAAGATGATACTAGCACTGTGGAGCACATAGCCCGATATTTGATGCAGCTTGGGGAAGCTTCTGCTGATGAAGCTTTTAGAATCAGATATTTTCCTTTGTCCTTGACAGGCCCAGCGTTTACATGGTTCACTTCTCTGTCTGCTCATTCGATCTGCTCTTGGAAGGATTTGGAACAAAAGTTTCATTCCCATTATTACACTGGCAGCAATGAGAAAAGCTGATTGATCTGGCTACATTGAGGCAAAGGAACAGTGAAACGCCGATGGAATTCCTCAGAAGGTTCAGAGAAATGAAGAGCATGTGCTTCTCTTTGAGCATTCCGGATGATCAGTTGGCTAGCATGGCTGTAGCAGGGATGTTGCCGGCCATTCGGGAAAAGCTATTCGGGATGGAGTTCGAGGACCTTGGCCAGCTGTCACACCGGTTGTCCTTGATGAGCAATTAGGCGTATGGTTTCAAGAAAGACTCCAGGTTCGTCAAACACAATGATATAGCTGAGATATACAATCAGTTCCTCGAAAGAGCAGATCAAGGAGGGGAATATGATGACGAAGAGGAAATAGCTACAACTGAAATTGTGTGGGGCAAGGAGCCAGTGACAGTGAATCAAAGATGGATCAAACAAGCTAAGGGTACCTACGACTTTGATGTGACCAAGGCAGATAAACTCTTTGAATTCTTGGTAAAAGAAGGCCAAATCAAATTGCCAGAGGGGAATTCTATGCTTCGGCCTGATGGAGTGAAAGACAAAAAATACTGTGGGTTTCATGACAGGAATTCTCACTCCATCAATGAATGTAGGGTCTTTAGAGCAAGGATCCAGAAAGCCATCCAAGAAGGTCATCTGAAATTTGATAATAAGATGAAATTGGATGGAAATCCTTTTCCACAAAACATGGTTGGGTTCTCAGTCAACATGGTGAGTGCTGTTGAGGAGAAAGGAAAAGTGAAAGTTTTGACTTCAGCAAAGGCGAAACAGGATGGTTCAGTTGACCTTGCTCGACAAGTGACAGTTGAGCAAATCCACAAGGGAGACCCTCGCTTTCTGAGAAGTCAAATTGAAGTGGGCGAATCTTCTAAGCCCAGGGTGACTTCGCGAATTCTCCTTAACAAGTGGCAGCATCAGCAAGAAAAAGAGCGCTACCAGAAGCATAAGTATGAAGAGGAGAAGCGAAGATATGAAGAAGAGATGCACAGGAAGGAACAAGAAGAATATGCGCGAGAAAAGGAGCGTGCGCATTGGGGATGTGCCTTCTTCAGACACTGCTGGAACAAAGGTCTAAAGCTTCCTACACTGCACAACTGTCCTGAATGCAGTGACAAGTATACTGCGTACAGGCAGGATACTGCCAATCGCCGATCCGTCCATGAGAGAATTGGAAGGATAAATCCTAGTGATGGTGGTGTTAAAAAAAATGAGATTGATGATCAACCAAGGAAAAGATATGCTGATCACAGATGGGTTGATCATGAGGAAGAAGAGGATCGCGAGTATGTCTGACAAATGGGACAGTGGTGCCCACCTAGTTTGAGGAAAAGCCAAAAGAGAAGGGTTCAAGGCTTGAGGAATCAGGAGTTGAAGCAGTCGGGAATCAAGAGGAAATAGGTGTGGCGCCCAAAGGACAAGCCTGATGGATCTGGTCTATCGGCTCCTACGTGTATGGTATGCTTCTTGCTGAATGAATTTATGGCCCCGGCTAATCAGATTGTGCAGGAAGAGGTATTACCGGATATAGATGAAGCTGAGCAAGCTGGATTGATGGCACAATTGGTGCTGACTAACAAGCAACCTTTGACAAGCAAGTCAAGAATCGGCATATGAGACCGTTGTACTTAAGAGGATATGTCAATGGGAAGCCATTGACCAAGATGTTTGTTGATGGTGGAGCTGCTGTCAATGTGATGCCGTACACCACATTCAGGAAGCTTGGCATGGGCCCTGGAGATTTAACGCCAACAAGTATAGTTCTGAATGATTTTGCTGGAAATCCTTCAGACACCAAGGGCTGCGTACATGTGGATCTGATGATCGGGTCCAAGACTTTGCTTACGACCTTCTTTGTCATTGAAGGCAAAGGAGCATATAGCTTGCTGTTTGGGAGGGACTGGATCCATGCAAACTGTTGTGTTCCATCTACTATGCATCAACAACTTATTCAATGGGTAGATGATGAAGTGGAGTTCATCCAAGCAGATGATTCAGTGAGCGTAGATAATGTAGAACTAGCCTTCTGGGAGCATCAAGGTATAGATTGCTTCCCAAGCAAGGACTGGGGTGAAGGTCATGTTGAACCAGTCAACAATGATCAACAGCCGATCCAAGCATTCGGCTCTTATAGTAATTTTTAATGGAAAATCCAATTGATGGAACTGATGGAAAGTTAGGACGTGGATTTATGTCGGCTGACAAATTGGAAGAAACAGACATTAGAGATGGTGATAAGCCAAGGCCGACATTCATCAGTACTAACTTGGATCCAGTTTTAGAGGAGAGTTAATCAAGCTGTTGAAAGAGTATAAAGATTGCTTCGCTTGGGATTACTCGGAGATGCCTGGTTTGGATCATTCCATTGTTGAGCATCGGTTGCCAATCAAGCCTGGTTTTGAACCTTACAAGTAGCCTCCCCGAAAGATCTACAAGGATGAAGTATTGGCCGATGTGAAAAAAGAAGTTGAAAGATTAATAGAAGCAAATTTCATTCGGCCATGCAGATATGCGGATTGGATCTCTAATATTGTCCCTATTTATAAGAAAAACGGAAAGATGAGGGTTTGCATAGACTTTAGAGATCTAAACAGAGCTACACCCATGGATGGATATCCAATGCTTGTGGCTGATTTGTTGGTTGATGCTGCTGCTGGGCACAAAGTTATTAGCTTGATGGACGGCAATGCAGGGTACAACCAAATTTTTATGGTAGTGGAAGATATATCAAAGACAGCCTTCAGATGTCCTGGGCATATTGGATTATTTGAGTGGATTGTCATGACATTTGGGTTGAAAAATGCCGGTGCAACTTATCAGAGAGCCATGAATTACATTTTTCATGAGTTGATCGGCAAAATTGTGGAAATATATATTGATGATGTCATGATCAAGTCATTGGATCATGAATCACACTTGGCTGATGTAAGGAAAACTCTGGAGTGCACTAGGAAACATGGGCTTAAGATGAACCCGAACAAGTGTGCTTTTGTTGTTTCGGTCAGAGAGTTCCTGGGATTTTTGGTGCATGAGGGAGGAATAGAAGTTGGCAAGAAGAGCATGAAGGCTATTGATGAGGTTGTTCCTCCAACCAATCTTAAGGAATTGCAATCACTGCTTGGCAAGATCATTTTTGTGAGAAGATTCATATCAAATTTATCACAAAAGGTGTTGCCTTTTTCTCCACTGTTGAGGATCAAGAAAGATCAGAAGTTTGTGTGGGGTGACGAACAACAGAAGGCTTTCAATGAAATCAAGGAGTACATGAAGGAACCACCAGTATTGGTACCTCCACAGTTGAACAAGCCTTTTAAGTTGTACGTGGCAGCCGATACCCAAACCATTGGATCGGCCCATATACAAGAATTTGAAGGAAAGGAAAGAGTGGTTGCATATCGTAGCCGAAAGTTGCTTGATCCTGAAACAAGATATCGAGGCGCAGAGAAGCTTTGCTTGTGTGTTTACTACTCGTGTACAAAGTTTTGGCACTATTTGTTGAATGCCGAATGCGTTGTATATTCAAAGTTTGATGTAATTAAACACATGTTGTCTATGCCGATTTTGAATGGAAGAATTGGCAAGTGGGTTTTAGCCTTGTCTAAGTTTGAATTGAGGTTTGAATCGGCAAAGGCTGTTAAAGGACATATTATTGCTGACTTCATTACCGAACATCATGGGTCATCAATTAATTTGCTTGAGATTACTCCTTGGGCTTTGTTTTTTGATGGGTCTTCATGTGGTAAAGGTGGTTGAGTAGGAATTTTATTAATTTCGCCTAGGGGGAAATGTTTGAGTTTGCTATTCCTATTCAACCTACTGTCACCAATAATCAAGCTGAGTATGAAGCATTGCTCAGGGGGCTTGAATATTTAAAGAAAGCAAAGGCTATTTCAGTTGAAATTTTTGGATATTCAAAGCTAGTTATAAAACAATTGAATGACCAATATGAATGTAGAAATGATATCCCGAGGAATTACTGCGAGGAGTGCAAGGAAATCCTGAAAAGTTTTCAGTTAGTGATTCTGCAACATATTCCTAGAGAAAATAATGAAGATGCAAACAGGTTAGCTCAAAGTGCTTCGGGTTATAGAGAGAATCAAGAAGTGTTTGCCAACAATGTATATTCTTTCGAAAGTGATTTAGCGGAAGATGATTGGAGAAAAGAAATTGCTGATTATTTGGAGAATCTATCCCGAAAGGTCTCTAGGAAGCTCAGGTATAAAGCTTTAAAGTTTGTTCTTCTTGATGAACGTTTGTATTACAAATCACTGGATGGGGTGTTGCTGCAATGCCTAAGTCAAGAAGAAGCAAAGAAGATGATGAGTGAAGTACATGATGGGTTGTGTGAAGCACATCATTCGGCTTACCGAATGAAATGGGTCATCAGGAAAACTGGATGTTATTGGCCGACAATGCTGGAGGATTGCTTTGAATATTACAAGGGGTGTCAAGATTGTCAAAAATTTGGAAATATTCAAAGGTTCCAGCATCAGCTCTAAATCCTATCATCAAGCCATGGCCATTCAAAGGATGGGGAATAGATTTGATTGGCAAAATAAATCCTCCATCTAGCAAGGGACATAAGTTTGTGCTTTTGGCAACAGATTATTTCACTAAGTGGGTTGAGGCAATTCCATTGAAAAAGGTGACATCAGAAAATATGATTGAATTTGTTAAGGAACATATCATTCACAGCTTTGGAATTCCTGAGACAATTACCACAGATCAAGGAACTCAATTTACTTCTTCAGAGTTCAGAGATTTTGCTAAAAGTATGGGGATCAAATTATTAAATTCTTCTCCTTATTATGCCCAAGCTAATGGTCAGGCAGAGGCTTCTAACAAGATCATGATCAAGATTATACAAAAGAAGATTGATCAGAAGCCAAGAAGGTGGCATTCGGTACTCAATGAAGCTTTGTGGGCTTACCGAATGGCTCCTCATGGAGCTACACAAACATCTCCTTATGAGTTGGTTTATGGACATCATGCTGTTTTGCCATGGGAGATGCAGTCAGAATCAAGAAGAGTAGTTTTGCAAAAGGATTTAAGTTCCAAAGATTACAAAGACTTAATGATGGACGAATTAGAAGATTTGCATATGATTCGTCTTAGAGCCTTGGAGAATATTGAGAAAAACAAAATGCGAGTTGCTAAGTACTATAACAAAAAGGTAAAGGTTAAGCAATTTGCAGAAGGACATTTGGTTTGGAAAACGTTATTGCCGATTGGGACTAAGTACAGTACGTTCGACAAATGGTCCCCGAATTGGGAAGGTCCTTTTCGGGTGGTTAGATGCACGCCTGGAAATGCATATATTTTGAAAACTTTACTAGGAGAAGAGTTCACTGCTACAATAAACGGAAGATATTTGAAGAAATATTATCCTAGTATTGAAGTTGATCATTGATTGCTGTTCCAAGTGTCAAGAAAAATAGAGATAGCCGGCATTCGGGAGGAAGCCGCCTTCAGAGCAACATTCCGATAAAAGGAAAATGGCCAATACTAAAGTGTATTGCCCTTAGCACAAAAATATTTTTCACATTAAAAGTGTTCTTGCAGGATTTTTTGATAGCGCAGCTGCCGAAGATTACAAAAGAGGGCGTGCAGGAAGCAGAATGCCTAGAGGAAGAAGCGAAAGTATCTTTATTGCTTTGATTCAGCGCTTTTCCTCTTGAGCTCATCTCTCTTCAGCCGCTCGAAGACCACCGCGACGGCGGCGTGGAAGCCTTGGGGGCTGGCATGTTTTGCAGCTTCCATCAGGCTATCCCAGGCGGCTTTCAGGTTGTTGTACCTGTCGGACACATCTGAAGAGGAGGAACAGATTGTCACCAGATATGGATTTCAAGCTTGAACATGAGAGTCAAATGAAGGTGAAGATCTTACCGCCTACCAACGCCTCCAAGCTCATGCAGTGTTCGCGTTCGGCACTGCAACGAGCAGAGATGTCCCGTAGATCATGCTCTAGATGCCGGATGTGACGACGCAGCTGGTGGTTGATCCTTTGTTCGTGCGTGGCGTTTTCTTCTTCAGATGAGGAATCGGAGCGGATGTGCTGAGGGAACTCCTCAGTACCAAGGGTTTCCTCTGGCAGCAGGTTGAGACTGAAATCAAAGACAGATGAATCACAAGATTGCAACCAGGATCAAGAGAAAGGGATGGGAGAAGGAGATTACTCTCTGATGGTTCGTCTCTTTGGTGGAGAGCTGCTTTCTTCTCATGGTTTCTTTCCCTTGTCTGCCATGGCTTTGGGGTTTTCTTGGAGGAGAAAGATGAGGGGGAGTGAAATGATGGAAGCGTGAACAAGTGGATTAGCAGAGCACCGAGGGGTTATTTTTATTAGCAGTAGTGGTGCATTGGTAGTGATGATGAGCCAGTGCTCATTGAGGAGAATACCAAACGACAGGGTTTCTTTGTTGGGTGCCTAAAGTCTTTTCAACAAAACAGTGTTCATGATTCCCAAGGAGCAAGAGGTCGTGCGTATTCGGCTAGAGGAAAAGTTCCCGAATGCGTTCAAGATAGTAAAGATTTTTATGCACAAAATTAAAAGAAGTTATCGCGAGACAAATACAGAAGATAAAATTTCAACTTCATTGTCGAAATTCCGTCATCCCTAGTACAAACTAATCGAACAGCCTTTTTAGAATAGACTGGGGGTGAACAGAATCGGCAATGGCGACGCCGTGGCCGTCGAGGCGCTCTAAGGTTTCTTCGATGTCGTCGGCGTCCTCTGGCACGCCGCCGTAGAAGCCACGCGGCCGCGTGGAGTAGTCGACGCCGGTATGCGTCGCCATGGCGTCCAGGCCCAAGGTGGTTCCCAAGCGGACGCCATGAAGGGCCACCTCATCGACGCGGTGTTCCATCGCACCAAGGCAAGCTTCTGGCATGTCTCCGAGGGCATTCACCTTGTCCACCAGTTTCTCAATCATCGCTTTCAGCCGATTGAGCTCGGCGTCTCGATCTGCGGGGGTCACAAAGCAATGGCGGTTAGTTCAAGATTAAATTGAGATTGAGCAGGTTACAGGATTCGCCGTCGATGGCCTCCAGCAGCTGCTTGCGCTGGTGCTCCCACTCGAGCTCGGCAATCCCAGATTCTTTGGAGATGATCTCCAACTCATGCCGGGTTGTGTCGCGTTCCGCTTTGAACCTGCGGGTGTCGCGATCATTGTAGCGCGAGCTAGATGAGTGGGACGACCCCGAAGAATCGCTCGCCATGGCCGGGATTGTGGCTGGAGCATGGGTAGGATTCCACTTGATGAGCCTAGAAACACAAAGAAGATCGTCAAGGATAAAAGAGTATCTAAAAAGGTGATTGTAAAGAAGCCAACGATCATCACCTCCGACGAGCACCGGCACGGCTTCCTTCGGGCTCGTCGTTGGTCGGGCGCCTGTTGCTGCTATTCGCCATGGAGCTCTTGGTAGTACTAGTACTAGAAAGAAAGGCTTGGGTTGGCAAAGGCTTCAAAGATAGATAACTTGGTGAAAGGCTAGGGGCACCCGAGGTTCTTATTTATGGGACTGGCAAAGAGATCGTGGCCGGAGATCGTGGCGCATATCCCAAGAAATTTGGGAAGTGGAGAGATTCTCTAGACCGAACCATCGCCGAGTCGTTTGGGATTCATGTTGAGTCATATTCGGTTTGACTGGTTGAGATTCGGCTGTGTTACGGTCGGATTGTTTTTTGGGTTTGGAACTTGGTTAGAGTTGCCGAATGATTCGTCCAGGGATTGCTCGCCAAAGTAAGGCAGGACAAATATGGAAAAATGAAGAGCAATGGAGAGCAAAAAACACAAAGCTGACAGAGAGCTTTGTCTTGAGCTGTTTTGATTCAATCAGAGCTGTTGTAGCTTCCTTTTGGATTTTCTCTGTTGATTCAGGAAGTTCGGCTATCTTCTTCTTGTCAGCTTTGATTTCAGCTGTGAAGTTCTTCAGTTCGGCCTCTAGTGCGGCTTTTCTGATGATCTTCAGTTCAAGTGCAGGCTGCAGTTCAGCCAGCAATTCCTTATTGTTTTGGATCTGAGCATGCGAGTCTTTCACGAATTGCTTGGCTGTGGCTCTCTTTTCCTCCAAAGCTGGTCCGGAGGATTGATTCTTCAAGGCTCGCCTCACTGCTGCAAAGTGATTGTCCAATTGTGAGATAGGTTGTAAGGAAGCTTTGATATCGTTAGGGAGATCTTGGTTGATGGATTCGATCAATTCTTCTAGAAGATCGACATCCCTGACTTGATCTTGGATATCCCTTTTCAGCAAGGAGAGAATTTCTTTTAGCTTTGCTTGATTCTCCTCTGATAATGCTTGGCCAAAGGATGCTTCGTCTCCTTTTTCGGCAGTTAAGTCATCCACATAAAAAAAAACTGGGTGATGACACAACTTAATCCTGAAAAGAAAAGCTTGCCGAATTGAGGATGATTTATTAGATGGAAATAAAAGAGATATATGCTCATGCTTACATCATTACTGGTTTCCTGAATGAGGGAAGGAGACCTTTCAAGCTCAGTAGAAGGCTCTTGTGTAGCCAATTGAGGGGAAGATGGATAATTTGGTAGAGCTGAAACCTTTGGTTGAGTAGAGGCCGGCTGAACTCTTGGTGAAGCTGGGACTGGACTTTGAGGGGGAGAAGAACTTCCTACAACTTGATCTATCAAAGTTTCTTCTGCAACTGGCCAGTGAGGGGTTAATGCTGATAAAGAAAATGAATAAGAGAGTGAGATGGTAAAAATCTTACCAATTGATGCAGTATCGGCAGGATCTGTGGCAGCCACTGTTTGCTGTACTCCGGTCTGAAGTCATGCAGAGATAAAATGGTCAGAGTAAAGAATGGCGTTATATTCAGGAGGGGAAGGTATTCTAACCTGACTGAGTAGCTTCTTGCTTGTTCTTTTCTTCTTGGCAGCGGAGGAGCAATCAGAGATGGTGTTTTCCTTTTGTCAGAGGCTGGCCTGGTGAGAACTGGATCTAGTGTGGCATATCTAGCCATCAGTTGAGCCAGAGTGAGGGATTGATATCCCAAAGCAGAAATTGGGCCTGCGATAATTTAGGAAATTGTCCTAGCAAGAGGGGCAGGTACTATGTTCTGCAAAAAAAGACAGAACCATAATCGGCAAGGAGGAGTATGATTAAGAACAGATGTAAGAAAGGAGGATGAACATATTACCTTTGAAGTTGGTTGGAAGTCAGGCATTAATTCAAGGCAAAAAGGATGTATTGGCCTGTTGAAGATGTGATCATGAAATTCTTGCCACCAGAGTGAAGGAAGGATGGGGAAATGTTGTTGGCACAAAAGGTCTAGGTGCATAAACAGTTGAGCTGCACTTATACTCAAAAACCCTTTTTCCTTGTATGGATTCCCTGATATCATCTACGGGCTTGAGAAATTCATGAAGAAATAGCCTTGGGGGCACTTGGCCGCATCCTAATTGCCTAGCCATCATGTTTGGCTGATAGTACTCGAAGGTACTCTGAACGTTCCATCCTCCACAAAATTCTGCTGGCAGGATACATGGGTGAATGAAGATATTGAAAATTGCTATAGAGTGTACATCATTACATCCAGTTTCAAAGCTAAACTCACAAGGAAGAGTCAAGTTATCATTGTCCAGATATGGTAGCCAAAGAGGATTGGCGAAACCTCTGATGAAAAGCTCAAAAAGTTGGCCAATGCCTTGGTTGATGGATATAGTGGAGGCAGCTTCTCCATACGTTTGGCAGCCTTTGGTGATCTGGGTTTCTCCTTCTTTGTAGTTGGTTGAAGGAAAGTGCCAATTGTTGAGATCGATAGCAACAATCTGTTGCATATATAATTGCAGCCACATCTGAACAAACCACCAAGGGCCATTAACACAGGAAATCTTTTGGCTGGTGTGCATCAGATAAGTGGTCTGGTGAAGCATGTGGTAGACACTTCCTAGGAGGTATTTCCCGAGGGGGATAGGGGTACCAGCAGCCAGGTCCTCAGCCATTACAATTTGGTTCAGGGTTGGCTCATTGGCTTTGCCACAAAAGATGAATCTGCATAGCGACATATTCAGAAAAGCCCTGTATTCAACATCAGACAAAGGGCCATCAGACATATAATTTTGGATATATCTTTTATATCCAACTCCTGTTCTTACTCCTGTTTGCCTGGAGGAGCCCTTGTACTTGTGTGGATACACAGTTCCTGTAACTTGCAGGTCGGTTGTCATGTACACATCGCCCAAAGTGGGGGACATTGGCCCATGACCAAAAAGAAAGGCATTTGTGCCATTTGACCAAAAATGGCAGGCTGCAATCAGAAGATTTTCATTTTTGGGTGTCTCAGCCATGGATAATTCTAAACAATGAGCAATGCGAAGGTCATCCCAATTGCTTGTCTTGGGGCTGTCATCATCAAGCATCCTCTTATACCAGTTTCTCTAGCCTGCAATTGGGGGCAGAGGCCAGTTCTTGAAAGCATCCTGCCACTCATAGGGTTTCGACAGTGATGCATTCAAATGGGATTCTCTGGGATTCGGCTGCAATGAACTGAGAGGGGTTGGAGATTCCTATGGGCCCAAGGAAATAAGACGCTAATTGATCCTCAATAGGAATCAGGATTTCGGCGGCTGGAGCCTATTCAAGAAGAAGAAAGGGCAAAAGAAAATTTAAGATGAAATTCGAGAAAAGTAATACCGAATGAGACTGAAGAGGATAAGATTTACCTGAAGAGCTTGGTCTTGGTCCGCCATTTGAAGGTTGAAGCTTGAAAAGTTGAAGAACTAGGTTTGGATCTGGGCGAAAGCTCCAACGGTTTGAAGGAGGAAAGAACGGGTGTTGACCAGATTCGGCTTGAAGACATTGAGCATTTATCGTCAATTCCAGAATAAAATCATCTTTTATCACGTAATTGAAGGGGCATTTGTTAACACCAAAAATTGGTACAGGAGGATATTGACATGTGAGCCGAATTTGGCAAAGGAGTACCAATCGGCAGGAGATCTCCTTTAACGCATTCGGTAGAGGCGTCTGCGGTCGGGAGTGTGTCATCGTTCGGCAAAAGAGTTTTTCCACAGTTGGAGGCGGAACGTTCGGGAGTGCGTGATGACGTGGACCGGATATAAAAAAGGAAGCGGATTGATGATGGACACGAAACCGACATGACGTCATGTTGTTAGTTTTAGGCAATAAGATGTTGTAATCGTGATCGACTAGGAGTCGTTCTAGAACAAGGGTATAAATATGGACCCTTAGTGTTTGTAATGGGTATCATACAATTTCACAACAAACCGGCCCCGTGCCAACTTTCGAGTCCATCTAGTCGAGTTGTCGAGTTCTTCGAGAGGAGCCATCGATCCGTCGACCTCCGTAAGTACCGGCAACCTTGTATCATGTCTAGTATCATGCGGTGGATTTAGACCGCGATGCAAGTAGTCTTGTTACCATGCTTAGTATCATGCGGTAGATTTAAGCTTGGTTCAAGAAGGTTTCCTTGTTGGATCATGAGTCATGCGGTAGGCTAAGATCTAGCTTGGAGCTAGTTATCGGCTCTATTAGATTTGGCAAGATCTAATAGATTCATTAAGTTACCTTGTGTTGCTTTGAATTTTACTTCTTTATGTTTAATTCTTGTAACACTCTTATTGCCCAATCTAGATTGATTTGATTCGGATTTATCTTCTTCGTGATCCATGTGCTACACTTTCAAATCTTTGGCTCGATATGGCAAGCGGATCACGTGACCTCTGTAGCCGAATTCGGTTCAATCTAGATTGTCACGTGTTGCGGGTTCAAGCTTGTTGACTTTTCAATGTTTGTTCCTTCTCCACGGAACCCGATTCGGCTAAACAGCTGTATTCGACAATTCCTTTATGGGTGAAATGTGTTCATAAGTTTGTTTTAAATAATGTATGCTTTTAGCCTTCCATGTTTAGATTGTATCATGCGGTGGATTGATCTATCCTTGGTTGGTGGTGTGATTTCAAACAAATTGTATCATGCGGTGGATTAACTTGTTTGATATCATGCTCAACGGGTTTGAAAGTACCTAGACATGCGGTAGACTAGTGCTTTTTGTCTATGCATGCTTATTTATTGCAAATTTATGATTATGTTTTACTTTTCATTTATTTTATCATGCTTTATCCTTGATAATTGGTCATGTGCACATGCTGTAACAGTTATTTAAAACAAAGACCGATCTTTTATCATGCTTACGTCATGCATTCGGCTATACCTTGTTTACATGTTTTATCAGTTCCCTAATGATGTTCAGTTTGCTGGCAGATAGCTTGTTGTAGCTATATGTCGTTTTTGATTGGCTTTATAGCTGTAAACACGGAACTATCTGGTATCACCCGACAAGTTCCAGGTTTTATCTAACTTTTTTCATCCCTTGTCAGCTTCAGGAAAATTGACTGCCACGCTTCCGGATTCGGCCACGTGTTAAGCCAGCTAATTCGGCGTGCTGTGTGTTTGGCGTGAGGTGCTAATTTACGTCAACACCTACCTGACGAGAGCCCAGATTAGGGCCCCCTTTGACAGCAAGATTATCTCCCTTAAGACAGTAAGACCATTACCCTCGTGGTGGAGTCTCCTGTTCGCTAGCAAGAAGTTTGAGGATGGCCGTACCCTTGCCGACTACGACATCCAGAGGGAGTCCACCGTTCACCTAGTGCTCCGCCTGTGTGGTGGTATGCAGATCTTCATCAAGACCCTCACTGGCAAGACGCCCAGTCTTTAGCCGGTTAGCTGCATCTCTGATCAGTTTCCCACTAGAGGAACCCGTCTCCACCTCGCACGATCAGTCTCCGTCTCACACGACAAGTCTCCACCTCGCACGACAAGTCCGCCTCCGATTAGTGCGTGGGCCCAGACGCACGGCGCGGGCATCGCCACCGACGCGTGTGGAGGAACGAATCTCCACGTCACGCGGGAACAACAGCTGGCAGCCATGCAGGCAGCCTGCCCCGGCAAGAGCCTTAATGCAGGTCTGACCGGCTGCACGGCCATCACATCGCCATCATCTCCCACTCTTCCACACGCAAGACTCAACCCGAGGCACTCAAGCACCCTCTACGATGCGCACAAGCCTAGACTTAGGCTCGGGCGTGGCAAGCTAGGCAAGTACTCGGGAAGACTAAGACAAGCCTAAACTACTCGGGGGGAAGGCCAAGCGTCCCGGAGTAAACAGTCCAACCCGATGACGTGGCAGCTTCCCCGACAAGGCATCGCGACTTGGCTTCAATGCACCCCGACGGACAGCGACGTACGACGGGACGTGCCAGCTGCCAAGCACTGTAACTCTTTTTTACCCCCCCTTGTGCCCCTCCCCTTGTGACTATACAAGGGAGAGGGGGCAATGGTTACAAGGGTTAGACCTCTATAGGATCGAACACCATCTCCCGGGACCTGGGAACGAACTCCCTCTCCCGACCAGCTTGTAACCCCAACTACGAGCAAACCTAGCTCAGAAACACGGTAACAGCTCAATAGACGTAGGGTATTACTCCTCGGAGGCCCAAACCAGTATAAATTCCATTGTCTCCTGTGCTAACCATCCGTGCCCGACGCACGATCGATAGAAATTTATTGCCGGCGGTAGAGAACCTTGACAGTTGGCGCGCTAGGTAGGGGCACATCGTGTGTCTCTACAAACTCAGCGGATCTGATGGACGGTCTCGGGGTCACGTTGACTCCTGGGACCACCGTGCGCTTTGGCTCCCTTGGCTTCGTCTACACCGGGCCGGTGGAGCCCGTCGCCGGGCGCACCTTCACCCGGCCGCCTTGCCTCAATGTCCTCACGAGGGCTGCGGGACGCGAGGCCTTCGTTCGAGGCTTTCCGAACGACGTCATCATCGGCATGTTGGGGCCAAACCCAACACAAGAGCGTTTTAGGCTCGCCGCCTACTACCTCACCGACCTCGCCTTCCAAGCCAGCGGAGACGGACCGTTGGGCTGGGGGGAGTTCATGGAGCAGTACACAACAATTTACCCCCGTGGACAGCCCGACCTCCCGGACGACCTGGTGACGACCTACGTCAACACCCTCTGCACGACCGGCGCTGCCCCTTGGTCTGCGATGACTCAGAGGGCATGGACCGCGCGACATCACGACCCCACGCGGGAGTGTAACGTCTGCGTGGCCACCGTGTTGAGCAGCTCCGAATCAGAGCCGGCTCCGCGCCACCGCGGCGCCGACGACCAGCGGTGCGCGCGGCTCGACGAACTCGCAGAGGCAAGGCGCCAGCTTGACGAGGAGCAGGCCCTTCTACACCAAGAGCTCGGCATGAACATTGAGCCACGCAAGTGACAACTTGCACAGAGCGTGCCTGTGCAGGGTGAAGGATCAGATGGCGACTAGAGAGGGGGGGAGTGAATAGGAGCCGGTAAAAAATTCTTCTCAAAGAACCCGGCCTATACCCTAATCAGATCCCGGTCACACACAAGAGATGGATCGAATCACACACCAATCGCCAAGACAACGAGGTTATGGATCAACCTCTAGTCTTAGGAACGATTCCTTGAAGCACACGCGAAAGCACGAAGGAAGGAAGGGAGGAATCGAACCAAGGAACAAAGCACTCAGGCTCTGGCGGACCGTCCGGCCAGGTGGGGCGGACCGTCCGCACGGGCCACGCGGATGGTTCGGCCTGCTACCGCGGACTGTCCGCACACACACGCGGACCATCCGGCCCTGCGCCACGGACCGTCCGAAAAGGCAAACAGAACCTCCAGACACGACCCCGAATAACGGACCGTCCGTGGGGAGCACACGGACTGTCCGCCAGGCACCCGCGGACCGTCCGCCCGGTACACGTGGACCGTCCGAAACTTCGCCCAACGAGAACTCAAAGCCACGACGGATCGAAACAAAAGGCGAGCAAGAACACGAAGAACACCCGATGAACAGGGATGGCGCGGACTGTCCGCCTGGTCCTCGCGGACCGTCCTCGAGGTGCAGAAAGAGCAGAAAACGCACGACCCCGAAAGTCAACTCCCCCAAATCATCATCGGATTTCCCAACCGGTAGAAGCTATAAAGACAAGGGTTTGGGGACTTGAAAAGCGTCACACAAGGTTGCTATAGCCCAAAAATCTTGCCTCCTAACTCCCTAAATCACCGGGAATCGCGAATCCTTTGAGCACCACCAAAAGCTAGAGCATCGAACGAAAATACTTGAATCGAAGTGGTTTCCCGGCGTTTGAGGGCACAAGATCAATCACAAAGATGCACGAGACATCCATCCATGTTTCCCTCAAAGAAATCCGGGGAGAAACCCACTCAAATTCGCGGAATCACACCGAGAACAAAAGCACCAAAAACAAGCACGAAAAAGACCAAGGAAAACACAACGCCGAATCTTCTATACAAACCAGGAAAGATTCACAAGGTCTAGCATGCCGCCCTAGCATCCATCCCTCTCAACAAATCTCTCATGAAGCTCTCATGCTAGCCTAGAGAAAATGGAGAAGAAAATAGCTACGAAAATGAGAAATGGGAGGGAGGAAATGAAACCCTAAGTCGCGGAGCGAGAGAGCCATCCACACACACTCATGGCTTATATATCGGGTCCCGCTGGTGTGAGAAATGACTCGACTACCCCTTACTCAACTACTGGCGATACAACCCACGCAGGGGCATTTATGTAATGTTTGTGGGTCTTGCCATCGGACGGCCACGCCTTCGCCGCACCCCGCGTCCTCCCGACGCAAGCCATGCGATTCTGCCCGTGTCCTCCGCTTCGAAGCTTCCCGACAGACCCGGATCCCGTCTCCGTCGTGTTGGGTCTTCGGACTTGGTTTTGAGGTCCAAACCAAGAAACCGTCCTCCGATGGTTTTGTGGGCAAACCACCAAACCCCGCGTGCTCGGCCCAGCCTCCCGCCAAGCCCCTTGACTCGACCGCCACCGTGCACCGGCTCGATCATCCATGACTTCGTCTTGCTCGTCTCGCCACCATGTGGCCCGCACCTAGTCCCGCCGTCCACCGGGTCCCTCGAACCGAGCCTACTTGTCTCTCCATCTCCGGAGGCCCCTCAAGGTCGAAGACCTTTCGCGCCCGTTCTTCACCTGCAACAACACGAACTAGGCCGCAGCCTACACCTGCGCACTAAGCCAAGAGTCAGTCCAACACCCGTTGTCAATCACTCATCACTGAGAAGCGGTCATCCATCGACCACCGGGACGCTCCTGGTCCTCAATCTCCCCATTGATGAGTGCATTGACAACACACAACGTGAAATGAAATTCAGAGAAAGAAAGTAAGAAGAAAGAAAAACAAAGAAGCTCAACTCATGACCAAAACCAAGGAAAGGCAAAGAAAGGTCACAAGCCGAGCAAAGCACAAACTCCACACTGAAAACAGCAAGAAAGCTCCCCCTGAACAAATGCAAGCTCCCCCTGAACATATGGATGCAAACTTCCAAATTTTAGCCCACCTCTTCTGAATTTTCATTAAGCTCACATCTTCTCCCCCTTGTTGACAATGTATGAATCAAGGTGAAAATGCAGAAATGCAAAACAAAGCATATAAACATTTACATGAGCTTCTCAAATAGGCCAAATTTAGTGTCAAAGGCTAGAAATGGGACAAAGAGCACATATAAGGATCATAACATAGTCAAAGCATTGCCACAAGTAAAATATGGAAATATAGGCATGTGACAAAGCAAATTTTCAGATTTGAATAATTATATCAAAAGATGGCTCACTTCAAATGTAAAAGCCTATCCATGTCATATTCAAGCCAAAAACATGCATATCATCCAGAGATCATACAAGGATATTCCATTCTCGACAAAAGATCATTGCAAACACCCATAAAACAAAGCATGTCATGTTAAAGCTCATGAGCCATGTGTCCACTTCGGGGAGACTTCTCCACTGGTGAACATCATGCAACATGTTTTGCACCCATGTGTGAAAGATAAGACATTTTAAGCATAAACATGGTGGGTAGAGCATTTTTCAAGCATACACACTTCTTTTCAAGATTAATTCATTTTGTGGTACATGAAGTACCTTTGCGGCAAAAAGAAGCTTATGCTCCCCCATGAATGCAACATAGGCTAAACATTCACAATGATATTCGGCCTTTGGCCCAAATGCAAGAAAAAGACATCCAAGCACAATCTAAGCATAGAAAGCACATTTAGACCAAAACGTGACATGGATACACTACTACACATGAGTGGAGCACATTTCATCAAATTTAGTCAAGATTAGCATTTGATTCAAAAAGGGCTATCTCACAATATATATATCTCAAATATTCCAAGAGCATAGCCTCACATAGCCATTTCTCCACACATATGACCAATATCTCACAAATAGCCAAAGAGACTCAAATAAGGCATATAAAAGAAGCTCATCATCCTAAAATGCAATATGATATATGACAAGATGGCTATCCTACCATGGTTTATATATCAAGCAAAGCATGTATATACATCAAAGTAAACATGGTATGATACAAATGGTACAAAAAGGAAATCCACCAAGAATCAACTAGAAAGGGCAACAAACCCCAAGTTCCCCCCGCAAGCGCACAAATGTAGCTTGGTCGAGAGGCTTTGTGAAAATGTCTGCAAGCTGATCTTGGGTAGGGACATGGCTCAACACAATGGTCCCTTTCTCCACATTGTCTATCAAGAAATGGTACCTCACCTCTATATGTTTGGTTCTGGAGTGAAGCACAGGGTTTTTCGCTACGCTTATGGCACTAGTGCTATCACAAAGAAGTAGGATCTGGGTGCACTCCTCACCAAAGTCTCCCAAAGTGTATGAAATCCACAACAGCTGGGAACAACAACTCGCGCCTGCAACATACTCTGCCTTGGTGGTAGACTGAGCTACACTAGACTGCTTGCAGGAAGACCACGAAACCAACGAGGACCCAAGAAACTGACAAGAACCAGAAGTAGACTTCCTCTCGACTCGACAACCAGCAAAATCCACATCAGAAACACCATGAAGAGAAAGAGTCGAGGAGGAAGCATACCAAAGGCCAAGACCGAGGGGCGGTACCGTGCAGTACCGAAAATCCTCTTGACGGCCTGTCGATGTGATGTCCTCGGCGAAGCCTGAAAACGAGCGCACAGACACACACTGAACTGTATGTCTGGACTCGTCACCGTCAGGTAGAGGAGGGAGCCGATCATGCTCCTGTACTCCCGCTGGTCCACTGGTTCTCCGTCCTCGTCCGCATCCAAAGTAGCCGTACTCCCCATGGGTGTCGACATAGGCTTCACATCTTGTATCTGGAACTTCCTCAGCATGTCTTTCGTGTACTTGGTCTGATGAACAAATGTTCCGTTCTTCACTTGCTTGATCTGCAACTCGAGAAAGTACTGCAACTCGCCATCATGCTCATCTCGAATTCCCTGCTCATCTCATCTGCAAACTTGGCAACAAGGTTATGTGACGAGCCACCAAAGACAATATCATCCACGTATATCTGCACAATCAACAAGTCATTTCCATGCTTGAGGAGAAACAAGGTCCTATCTACGGTACCCATCACAAACCCTCTGCTCACCAGAAAACCTCTCAATCTCCCATACCAAGCCCGGGCGCCGTTTCAACCCATACGAGCCCTTTTCAACCTGTACACCCTGTGAGGATACTTCTCACTCTCAAACCCCGGTGGCTGCTTCACATACACCTCCTCCTCTATGACCCCATTCAGAAAAGTACTTTTCACATCCATTTGAAACAACTTGAACCCTTTAGCCACGGCAAAGGCTAGAAGGATTCGAATTGCCTCAAGACGGGCCAAAGGAGCAAAGGTCTCCTCATAGTCGATCCCCTCCTTCTGACTATATCCCTGAGCAACAAGTCTAGACTTGTTCCTTACAACCATCCCATTCTCTCCCTCTTTGTTCTTCCAAACCCACTTGGTTCCTATAGGATGGCAATTTGGAGGTGGTTCAACTAACTCCCACACCTGGTTCCTCTCAAAGTTTTCCAACTCCTCATGCATAGAATTAACCCAGTTTGCATCAGATAAAACATGTCCAATGTCCTTGGGCTCAAAGGTGGCAACAAATGCAGCATGAGCGAAATGAGAGGAATTTCTAGACCTTGACCGCGTAGTACGTTTGTCGATGTCCCCAATGATCCTCGATAGGGGATGCACTTCTTGAATCCGCCGGGGAGTTTCACGCCTCGAGACTACCTCCCCCTCAACTTCAGCTTCTCTCGCCTGGTCCTCTTGTCGCACCGTCGTTGTCCATGAAGTAGATGGTCCACGCTCCGTAGTGGTCGTAGGGGAAGTAGTAGGTACACACTCAGCTTCAGGCGCATGGTTCTCCCCATCATCATCTCCAGCTTCATCCTTCTCCTCTTCAAAGAGGTCCTCGGCCATCTCCTCATCACCTGCACATTCAAAGCCAAGATAGGTACATGGCATTGTCTCGTCGAAGGTTATCTCGCAAGTCTCCATGATTTTGTTAGACTCAAGGTTAAGCACCCTATAGGCTCTAGAATGGTTAGCATATCCAAAGAAAATCCCATCACTAGACCTAGCCTCAAACTTGTCAAGTTTTCCCTTCTTTAGAATAAAGCACTTGCAGCCAAAAACTCGGAAATGACTCACCTTGGGTGCCCGACCATGCATCAGCTCATAACAGGTCTTCTTCTTGAAAGCTCGCAATAAAATCCTGTTAGAGACATGACAAGCCGTATTGACCGCCTCAGCCCAATACCTCCTAGGAGTCCTGTGCTCATCGAGCATCGTCCTAGCCATCTCACAAAGTGTCCGATTTTTCCTTTCCACGACTCCATTTTGAGGGGGCACATAAGGGGTCTAATACTGATGTTCAAGACCTAGATCACGACAAAAGGCATCAAAATGAGAGTTCTTGAACTCTGAGCCATTATCACTGCGGATAGCTCGAATGACATTCCCATGCCTCTCGTTTTTCAACCTCACGATCAGATCCTGAACAAAACCAAATGTCTCACTCTTGTCTTCCAAGAAAAACACCCAGGCATAGCGAGAGTAATCGTCCACCACAACAAGGACATACCACTTCCCACCCACCGAGCGAACTTGAGCTGGCCCAACAAGATCCATATGCAACAGCTCTGTCGGACGCTCGGTCATGACATCGGTCAGGGGTGGATGGGGAGTGGCTACCATCTTGCCATGCCTACACGGAGCACAAACCAAATCCTTCTCAAACTTCAACCTCGGCAATCCTCGGACAAGATCAAGACCACTCAAGCGGGAAACCAAATCAAAGCTCAAGTGTCCCAACCGCCTATGCCATTTCCACAAATCAGAAGAAGGACCAACCATCAAACAGCGAGCAGGACCCAAAGAACGAGAGAAATCGCCCCGAAAATCGACCCTCGGGGATGATCATACGGACAAGATCACCTCGAGAATCCGCAAACGAGACTCACCAGACTTGAAACGCACCTCAAAACCTTCATCAAGCAACTGAGAAACCGAAAGCAAATTGAAACCCAAAGACTTCACAAGAGCAACCCTCTTCAACGTTACCTTGTCACTCACATGCACAACACCCTCAGAAATCACCCTTCCTCGTCCATTGTCCCCAAATGTGATGTACATCTTTTCCTTCACTGGGGTGAGGCTGGAGAACAACTTCTTATCTCCGGTCATGTGTCGGGAACATCTGGAGTCGATCAACCAAATGTTCTCCAAGCCTCCTGCCTGTAGTCAGAAACAAGAACGAGAATGAGCTAGCGACTCTACACTGGGGTTAGCACAAAGAAAGTTAAACCAGTGTCGAGCCATCTGATCAAAGGAGGGGTTAGCAAACACCATTCCCTTGCCACCAAACTTCCCATGTCCCATGGAAGGAGTACGAGCACCACGAGGGGGAAAACGTGGTCCGTAGTTCCTCTGGAACCCAAAGCTGCGATCATCTCCCCTAAACCCGTATTGAGGACGAGTAGGGGGACGTCCAGCAAAACCACCACGAGCCCGACCAAACCTCTCACCAGCACGCACACCATCATCTCTCCTAACAAACCTCTCACCACCACCTCTATGTGGGAACTTACCACCCTAAGCTCCAACTCTACCAACACTCTTCACACTTCCCACACCCCGTGGAAGTGGCACTCTAGGCTCAGGAATACCATGAGACTGGCGATACCTGTCCTGGTTTGCTTGCTCCCTAGCAAGCCTCTCATCCCTCTTCCTCTTGTAGCAAAACTTTGCTAAGTGTCTCTCCTTGCCACAATACTCACACCTGAAGGGGATGGGCTTTGGTTTCGGCTCTGGCTTCTCTCTAGGCTTCTCACCTTTTTCATTCACAAACTTCACCGGTTTATGGAAGTCATTTGTCTTAGGTGGGAATTTAGGTGGATCTTGGGTTGTGTCAAGCTTGTTGCAAAGGTGGTTGGGCTTTGGTGTGAAAGAGTTCTTGGGTGCTTTTGAAAGTGGGACTTGGATGTCTCTGATCACCTCAAACTCGGGGTTAGACACAACACACTTCTCATACACACTCTCCCCACTGTTCTCTTCCACTTTCTCACCCAACTTCTCAAAACCCAAACCACGACTATCAGCTCTCTTGAACTCCTCAATCATGATTTTCAATTGAGGTTCCTGCCCAGACAACCAACCCAATACCTTCCTCAAATAGTCATTCTCCTCATAGATGACATCCAAATGGGAAGTAAGTTCAACATTTTGCAAAGTAACTTCATCACAGCTAGTGCATGCATTGACAACAGGAGATTTCAAAGAAGCTTCCGAAGTGCTAATAGTAGAACGAGCATCAACAAGCTTAGCATGCATAGTAGGACATGACTTACAAGCACCAAGCAAAGTGGGTCTAGCCTTAAGCTCATCATACTCAGTCCTAAGAGCATCTAGTTTAGCCAAAGTGGAAGCATTCTTCTGATTAAGCAACTTAATCTCATTCAACCATGCATCACACTCAAGACACTCAACATCATCAGGAGTAGTAGGAGCAAGTTTCAAAGAGTCATTCTCAAGTTTCAATTCAAGCAATTTGGACTCTAACTCTCCTACTTTCTCACTAGCATTCTCAAGTTGAGCCCTAAGATCTTTCCTCATCTTCTTAGCATCTCTCAACACACTATCACGGTTGTCAATCAAGCCATTCAACCTAGTGATCTCAACAAGCAAAGAGTCGGGGTCACGATTTACCTCATCCTCCGAGTCGGAGTCGCTGTCTTCCTTGTCGCTCTTCTTGCTGCTCGAGCTATGGGCCATGCCACAAAAGCCTTCAAGCGCCACACAGCTCAATCCACTGAGGTTCCGGCTTGCACTCTTCTTGCCCTTGCGCCTCCCGGCGTCTTCATCTTCACTGCTTGAGCTTGACTGCGCATCGCTTGAGCTTGAGTCGACGTCGCTTGCACCGACCACCATGGCTCTTGCCTTGTCCTTCTTGTAACCGCCCTTGCTCGGTCGCCGCTTGTCCTTGTCCATGCTCTTGGACTTGCTGAAGTGCTTGCCCTTGGAGGATTACTTGTCTTCACACCTTGGGTGCGCCTTGTACTCGCTCATCTTGTACTTGTTCTCCTCCGCTTCCGGGCACTCGGCGATGAAGTGTCCACGCTTGCCACACTTTAGCATGTCCCCGAGCTCCGCCTTGCATTCCTCCGGCTCTCATGTAGTTGATCAAACCTCCTTGAGAGCAAGGCCAGCTCCTCCTCGCCCAGCACGTCAAACTCCTCATCTGGAATAGACATAAGAGAAGACAAGGAAAACTGTCGACAGGAAGGGTTAGTATTAGCTTTGCTCTTTGATCCGCCCACAAGAGCAAGACTATGATCAGTCGAGCCCTCATGCTTGGATTGCAACTTCCTGTCAACCTCAGCCGACTTGATCTTAGAAAAGAGGTCATCCAACTCAATGGTCAAATATTGCCCAGACTCCTTGATGGCCTCAACCTTAGCACCCCAAACATTAGGATCCAAGACATGCAAGAGCTTCAAAGCTTGATCATGCTCAGTGTAAGGAAAATCCTCAACATTAGCCTTCATGTTGTTCACGATGGCGGTGAACCTCTGAAACATCGCATCAATGTCCTCACCAGGAAGTTGAGTGAAGTTCTCATATTGCATCCGGTAAGAGACAAAGAGGCGAGCCTTCACATGGTTATCAGCACCGTGAGCAACCAACAACTTCTCCCAAATTTGCCAAGCAAGAATCAAATGGCGAACACGCTCAAACTCAGGAACTCAGGACCAAGTGATCAACGGCTTTTGCATTTGCCTCATACTTGGCCTTAGCACCGGCATCGGTCACCATAAGAGTATGGATGTTGATCGGAATAGCATAGGTCTTGTCAAGCACAATGAAATCCAACAACTTGCCACGAAGAAAGATCATCATACGAGCCGCCCACTTGTGGTAACCCTTCCCATCGAAGTGCGGCGGACCGCCCCGCTCAACGTACGCCATCTTAGGATTCGAGACTTGTCAAAGTCACAAAGAATCCGGCACCAAGCTCTGATACCAATTGAAGGATCAGATGGCGACTAGAGGGGGGGAGGGGGGGGGGAGTGAATAGGAGCCGGTAAAAAATTCTTCTCAAAGAACCCGGCCTATACCCTAGTCAAATCCCGGTCACACACAAGCGATGGATTGAATCACACACCAATCGCCAAGACAACAAGGTTATGGATCAACCTCTAGTCTTAGGAACGATTCCTTGAAGCACACGCGGAAGCACGAAGGAAGGAAGGGAGGAATCGAACAAAGGAACAAAGCACTCAGGCTCTGGCGGACCGTCCGGCCAAGTGGGGCGGACCGTCCGCACGGGCCACGCGGACCGTCCGACCTGCTGCCGCGGACTGTCCGCACACACATCGCGGACCGTCCGAAAATGCAAACAGAACCTCCAGAGACGACCCCGAATAACGGACCGTCCGTGGGGAGCACGCGGACTGTCCGCCAGGCACCTGCGGACCGTCCGCCCGGTACACGCGGACCGTCCGAAACTTCGCCCAACGAAAACTCAAAGCCACGACGGATCGAAACAAAAGGCGAGCAAGAACACAAAGAACACCCGATGAACAGGGACGACGCGGATTGTCCGCCTGTGCAGACAGAGCAGAAAACGCACGACCCCGAAAGTCAACTCCCCCAAATCATCATCGGATTTCCCAAACGGTAGAAGCTATAGAGACAAGGGTTTGGGGACTTGAAAAGCATCACACAAGGATGCTATAGCCCAAAAATCTTGCCTCCTAACTCCCTAAATCACCGGGAATCGCGAATCCTTTGAGCACCACCAAAAGCTAGAGCACCGAACGAAAATCCTTGAATCGAAGTGGTTTCCCGGCGTTTGAGGGCACAAGATCAATCACAAAGATGCACGAGACATCACACCGAGAACAAAAGCACCAAAAACAAGCACGAAAAAGACCACAGAAAACACAACGCCGAATCTTCTATACAAACCAGGAAAGATTCACAAGGTCTAGCATGCCGCCCTAGCATCCATCCCTCTCAACAAATCTCTCATGCTAGCCTAGAGAAAATGGAGAAGAAAATAGCTATGAAAATGAGAAATGGGAGGGAGGAAATGAAACCCTAAGTCGCGGAGCGAGAGAGCCATCCACACACACTCATGGCTTATATATCGGGTCCCGCCGGTGTGGGAAATGACTCGACTACCCCTAACTCAACTACTGGCGATACAACCCACGCAGGGGCATTTATGTAATGTTTGTGGGTCTTGCCATCGGACGGCCACGCCTTCGCCACACCCCGCGTCCTCCCGACGCAAGCCATGCGATCCCGCCGCGTGTCCTCCGCTTCGAAGCTTCCCGACACGCCTGGATCCCGTCTCCGTCGTGTTGGGTCTTCGAACTTGGTTTTGAGGCCCAAACCAAGAAACCGTCCTCCGATGGTTTTGTGGGCAAACCACCAAACCCCGCGTGCTCGGCCTGGCCTCCCGCCAAGCCCCTTGACTCGATCGCCACCGTGCACCGGCTCGATCGTCCATGACTTCGCCTTGCTCGTCTCGCCACCATGTGGCCCGCACCTAGTCCCTCCGTCCACCGGGTCCCTCGAACCGAGCCTACTTGTCTCTCCATCTCCCGGAGGCCCCTCAAGGCTAAAGACCTTTCGCGCCCGTTCTTCACCTGCAACAACACGAACTAGGCCGCAGCCTACACCTGCGCACTGAGCCAAGAGTCAGTCCAACACCCGTTGTCAATCACTCATCACTGAGGAGCGGTCATCCATCGACCACCGGGACGCTCCTGGTCCTCACAGGGCCAAGCCCGCGAGGGGAACGACGATCGACGCCCGGCCAGGACGTTCCTGTGCAGGGCGAGCCCCATGATGGGAATGGCAACCGGCCGCGCGGTTGCGCACCCACGCCGCCTACGCGGGCACCGGAGCCCGACAACAAACGACGCGCCAATGAGGGTGCGAACGCCGATGCCGACGCACCGCAACTTTTCCAGCGGGCGTCCTAGAACCTCGCCGCCGCGACCATGCTGCCGCTCGGCTGCCTGGAGCCTGCAACATCCGAGGAGCGACGAGTGCGCCAGCAGTTGAAGGCACTACTCGAAGTAGCAGCGGCACAGCAAGTGAAGAGCTCCGCCTCGCACCAGCTCTCGTGAGCGTGGGCGGGCTGGAGTGCCATCTACCCACAGCCTGAATCCACCTCCTTCCCAGCGACAGGGACGAGGAGAAGGAGTCGGAGCCGCGGCATTGGCAGTCAAGAGTCGTCTCGGACCCAACCGCGACACCCGGAACACCATAGAAGCCCGTTGGCGAGCTGAGAGCGTCGACAACAACCACGACAACTGCTCGTGCCACAACGATGACCATGGGCGCAGGCAGCACCACGACAGTGATGACGACCGCGAGTGCTGCTGGTCGCCGAACCAGCGGGGTCCACAGGCCTTTGGCCAGAGCATCCGCGAAGCGAAGTTCCCCTCGCGCTTCCGAGCTCCGACCAACGTGCCAAGGTACGATGGGGACACCAACCCCAGTGTATGGCTCGAGGACTACCGGCTCGCGTGCCACGCCGGTGGAGCGACCGACGATCTCTTCGTGATCAAGAACTTGCCGCTCTACCTCGTGACTCAACACGCACGTGGCTCGAGCACTTGCCGCGCGACAAGATCCACAACTGGACTGACCTGCGTCGGGTCTTCGTCGGCAACTTCCAGGGCATGTACATGCGCCCTGGCAAGCAGTGGGAACTGCGTAACTGCAAGCAGCAGCCGGGGGAAAGTCTTCGCGAGTACATACGACGCTTCTCCAAGCGCTGCACCGAGCTCCCTGGCACAACAAACAATGACGCGATCTAGGCGTTTCAGAACGGAACGATGTGCACCTCCCTCATCCACCGACTCGGGTGTTGCATGCCGCATACGACCCGTGAACTCCTCGACACCACGAGCAACCACGCCGACGGCGAGGAGGCGGTGGCCGCGACGTTGAACACCCCCCAGGGAAAGGGGAAACAAGTCGTGGACCATGGTGAGGGAACGTCCTCACGCTTCAAAAAGAAGAAGAAGAACGACAGGCGCCGTCGCGACGACAATTTTGTCGCGGCGGTGGAACGCAAGGCTTCACGCCCCAAGGGCAACCAGGGCAAGCCCACACCGACCAGGGACCACTTCGAGAAGCTCCTGGACGCGCCGTGCCCACTCCACGAGGTCACCGTCAATCACACGCTCAGGGAGTGCCGACTCATAAAGAACTACGTCAAGAGCACCCTCAAGCCAAAGGTGGCGGACCATCCCGACAAGCAAGGCCCCTCCTACGACAACAATGGTGGCGCGGGGGCTATGTTCCCCGGTGAAGACGGCGCGGTGCATACGATCTTAGGGGGATCACTAGCAAGACCCTCGGGGCGGCGTGAGAAGCTCATTCGGCGTGAAGTCATGCACGCTGTCGTTGCAAAGCCGTCCTATCTAAAGTGGTCGGAGGTTCCGATAACCTTCGATCGCAAGGACCATCCCGACAAGGTGCCTCAGCCCGGATCCTACCCACTAGTGGTAGCTCCCCTGTTCAAATCGAGAAGGATCCACAAGGTCCTGATGGATGGGGGAAACGGGATCAACGTGCTCTACTCGTCAACGTTTGACAAGATGGGCATCCCGTGGTCCACACTAAGGTCGTCGACGGAGCCATTCCACGGGGTCGTACCTAGAATCGAGGCGCTCCCCCTCGCGTAGATCGATTTGCCTGTCACGTTCGGGGACGAGCGGAACTTCCGCACAGAAATCCTCACTTTCGAAGTGGTGGGGTTCTCGGGGACGTACAATGCGATCCTCGGGAGGCCGGCATACACTAAGTTTATGGCCGGTCTGAAGGGGATCATCACAGTAGTGCCAACGTACCAGCGAGCATACGAGTGCGACGCTGAGTGCTTTCAGTTCGCTGAAACAATCATCCGGTCTGAGAGGCTCCACACCGAGCCTCGTTCCGAGGACCAGGATGTCCCCGAGTCGTCCAAGCGTGCGGCCTGCTCTTTCGAGCTTGCCAAGGACATCAAGGATGCGGTCGTCTCCGACGACGGCCGTATGCTCTGTATCGGGTGTTGATGCAAAATCAGCACCTCGCGCCAAGCACACAGCAAGACGAACGAAGCTGGCTTAACACACATGCCGGATCCGAAGCATGCCAGTCAATTTTCCTAAAACTGACAAAGGATGAAAAGTAGTTAGAAAAAAATCTGGAACTTGCCGGGTGGTAACAGACAGTTCCGTATTTACGGCTAAAAGCCAATTAAAATGACATATAGCTATGACAAGCTATCTGTCAGCAATTTAATATCATTCGGGAGCTTTTAAAACATGAAAACATGGTATAGCCGAATGCATGACGTAAGCATGACAAAAGATCAGTCTTTGTTTAAACAATATTGCATCGCATATGGACATGACCGATTTTCGAGGATAAATAACAATAAAAATAAATAAGATGAAAGCGTGATTATAAGAATGAAGTAAACAAGCATGCATAGGCCAAAAGCACTAGTCTACCGCATGTCTATGTACTTTCAAACCCGTCGAGCATGACATCAAACAAGTTAATCCACCGCATGATACAACTTGTTCGAAACCAAGCCACCAACGACAAATAGATTAATCCACCGCATGATAAAATCTAAATATGGAAGGCTAAAAGCATACATTATTTAAAACAAGACTTATGAACACGTTTCACTCATGGTAGGATTGCCGAATACGGCTGTACAGCCGAATCGGGTTCCGTGGAGAAGGAAGAAACATTGACAAAGATGATAAATCTATCAGATTGAATCAAAAACTTTTCCACCGGATGACTAGCTCTAAGACAACCCAAAAACCTGCATCTACCGCATGATACTTGGTTCTTTCAAGATTTATGCAAAATTGATGAGCTTGAACCCGCAACACGTGACAATCTAGATTGATTCGGGTTCGGCTATTAAAGAGCACGTGATCCAAGTACCACATTGGATTAGGGATTTGAACATGTAACATAAGGATCGTGAAACAAGATAAAGCCGAATCTAATCAATCTAAATTGGGCAAAGGAGTGTTACATGAATTAAACGTAAAATAAAATCCAAAGCAACACGTGGTAACTTAATGAATCTATTAGATCTTGCCAAATCTAATAGAGCCGATAACTAGCTTCAAGCTAGATCTTAGCCCACCGCATGGCTCATGATCTAACAAGAAACCCTCTTGAACCAAGCTTAAATCCACCGCAGGATACTAATCATGGTAACAAGACTACTTGCATCACGATCTAAATCCACCGCATGAAACTAGACATGATACAAGGTTGCCGGTACTTACGGAGGTCGACGGATCGATGGCTCCTCTCGAAGAACATGATGACTCGACTAAAGGACTCGATGTTTGGCACGAGGCCTGTTTAGTTGTGAAGATGTTCGATCCCTATTACAGACATCAAGGGTTTATATTTATACCCTTGTCCTAACACGATTCCTGGTCGACTATGAGTACAACATTTAATGTCTAAATTAATGCTCTGACACCAATGTCCATCTCGTACACGCCATCAACTCGTTCCTTCCTTATATCGGGTCACGTCATCACGCATCCCAGAAAACTTCCTTTTAAAAGAGCAAACAGTCCTTTTGCCGAATGTTGGTGCATTGCCGAGCGCAAACATTCTTTACCGATTCCTCTGAGAAGATTTTCCCTGTCGAATGGTATTTTGTCACCAAACTCGGCCCACAATTCAGCCCCTTTCCTGTACCATTTTTTGGTGTTAACATATGCCCCTTCAATTACGAGATAAAAGTGATTTTATTCTGGAATTGACCATAAATGCTCAGCGTCTCTGAGCTAAACCCGTTCAACACCCATTCTTTCCTCCTGCAATCTGTTGGAGTCCCCGCTCAGATCCAAACCCTAGGTCATCAATCTCTCAAGCTCAAATCTTCAATGGCGGACCAAAATCAAGCTGTTCAGGTGAATCTCATCCCCTTTAAGGTCCATTCGGTATTACCTTTTCGATCCCCACCTTAGATCTCTTCTTCTGTCTTCTCTTGATAGGCTCTATCCACTGAGCTTTTGATCCCCATCGAGGATAAATCATCATCCTATTTCCTCGGACATGTGTGAATCACAAGTGCAAGGCGATTGGTGAGGAGATCTTGAAGCTCCTTAGTGCAGGGTTCATCCATGAAGTCTTCCACCCTGAGTGGTTGGCAAACCCTGTACTTGTAAAGAAGAAGAATAAGAAATGGAGGATGTGTGTTGACTACACGAGCCTTAACAAGGCATGTCCCAAGGATCCGTTTCCTTTGCCTTGCATAGATCAGGTAGTCGATTCAACGACGGGGTGCGAGACCCTCTGTTTTCTCGATGCGTCCTCTGGGTACCATCAGATTGCGATGTGCATAGTGGACCAACTTGCAACCCCGTTCATTACTCCGTTCGGCACGTATTGCTATCAAATGATGCCCTTTGGGCTCAAAAATGCGGGTGCTACTTTCCAATGATAGAAGCGTACGTTGACGACATCGTAGTCAAGTCGAAGAAAACAGGGGATCTGGTCCCTGACCTCACTGAGGTCTTCGCGAAGCTACGACAGCACGGGGTGAAGCTGAACCCCGAGAAGTGTGTTTTCGGGGTCCCGATGGGTATGCTCCTCGACTTTGTCGTGTCGGAACGCGGCATCGAGGCTAACCCCGAGAAGATCTCAACAATTATGGACATGGGGCCAATCAAAAAACTGAAAGGTGTACAATGTGTCACGGGCTGTCTCGCAGCTCTGAGTCGTTTCATAGCACGACTCGGAGAGCGCAGCCTGTCACTGTACAAGTTGGTGAAGATGTCTGACCACTTAACGTGGACCCCGAGGCACAAGAGGCACTCGACTCGCTCAAGAACATCCTCAAGAGTCCTCTGATATTGACTGCTCCAACCACAGAAGAGCCAATGCTCATGTACATCTCAACGACGACCCAAGTGGTCAGCGCGGCTTTGGTGGTCGAGCGGAAAGAACCCGGGAGGTCCCAAAAGGTACAATGACAAGTGTACTTCGTCAGCAAGGTACTCTCCGACTCCAAGACGCGCTACTCCAAGAGAATACTCGAAGACAAAAGCATAAAAACCAGCAATTGGGACAACCTTCGCATTGCCCAGTGTTTGGAGTTATCTCTGGTCGAAACCCCCAAGAATGAGAGTCTTCTAATTGCAGCCTGTCATTTCTGGTCAAACGGTGTCAATGCTTTCCATTTTGGTCATGGACCAATGTCTCCCACTCTGGCCAATGTATATATGATGACCGGCCTTGATGTCACAGGATCAATGTATCCTTACAAATACAAAAGCTCCATCAGGCAAAGAGGAGTAAAAACAGGATCTGGATATAAACAATTTATCCAGAACCATATGTCTGATGGTCCTCTGACTGATGTTGAATATAGGGCCTTCCTGAACATGTGGCTATGCAGGTTTATCTTTTGTGGCAAAGCCAATGAGCCAACCCTGAACCATATTGCAATGGCTGAAGATTTGTCTACTGGTCATCCCATTCCCCTCGGGAAGTATCTCTTAGGAAGTGTATACCATATGCTTCATCAAACCACTCATCTGATGTACACCAGCCAAAAAATCTCTTGTGTCAATGGCCCTTGGTGGTTTGTACAAATGTGGCTGCAACTATATATGCACCAGATCGTTGGCATTAATCTCAACAATCGGCATTTTCCTTCATGTGGCTATAAAAAGGAGAAATTCAGATTACAAAAGGATGCCAAACCTATGCAGAAGCTGCCTCGACCATATCCATTGACGAAAACATTAATCAACTCTTTGAGATTTTCTTCAGAGGTTTCACCAATCCCCTTTGGCTCCCTTACTTGAACAATGATAACTTGACCCTCCCTTATGAATTCACTTTTGAGAATGGATGCAATGATGCAAGATCCATAGAAATTTTCAATATCTTCATCCATCCATGCATCCTGCCAGCAGAATTTTGTGGAGGAAGGCAAAACCATAGTACCTATGAATATTATCAGCCAAACATGATGGCTCGACAGCTAGGATGTGGCCAAGTGCCTCCAAGGCTATTTCTTCATGAATTCCTCAAGCCCAGAGAGGAAATCAAAGAAAACCTGCAAGCCAAAAGGGTCTTTGAATATCAATGCAGTCCAACCATTTATACTTGGCCCTTTGTACCAAAATCAATAGCTCATCCTTCCTTTATTTCCTGGTGGAAAGAGCTTCATGATCATATCTTCAGTGAACCAGTACATTATTTTTGTCTTGAGCTAATGCCTGACTTCCAGCCAACCTCAGAGGTAATGCACTTATCTTTTCTTTTATCAAGCATGCCCTTCCTTACTGATCATGATTTTGCCACTTCTTGCAGAATACAGTACCTGCCCCTCAAGCTAGGATAATTGCTTACAATGCTGTAGGCCCAATCTCTGCTTTAGGATTTAGATCCACAACTCTGGCTCAGCTGATGTCCAGATATGCTACATTAGACCCAAATCTTATCAGTTCAACTTCTGATAAGAGAAAAGCTCCATCTCTGGTTGCCCCTCCAGCTGCCAAGAAGAAAAGAACTTCCAAAAGAGTTCTTATTGAGGTAACATCTCTTCCTTCTTGAACACAAAACTATTACCCATTCTGATAAATTTATCTTGTGCAATTTCAGACCAGAGTCCAGCAACTATCAACCACAACAGAATCTGCCAATGCCCCATCCACTGGTATGGTCCTCACTATTTTACTTCCTTTCAAAGACCATTTTTTCACATTGGCACTTACCTTCTATTTGTCATTTGCAGAAGAAACATTGGCGAATCAACCTGTGGAGATTTCTTCTCCCCAACACGCTTCAAATCCAAATTCACCAAGGGTCAAAACATCTTCCCCTCAAACAGAAACTTCAGCTTCACCAGGGATTCAATCACCCCCCTCTCAAGTAGAAGCTCCAGTTTCTCCAGGGATGAATCCATCTTCACTTCAGCCAGAAGCTTCAAATCTACCAGGGACTCCACCAGCTTCCCCTCAATTAGAAGCTCCAGCTTTACCAGGAACTCCTCAAGCTCCTCCTCAGCTGATCACCCAAGAGCTTCCTCCTGAGCCTAAAAAAATCCCTTCTCCAATTCAGGAGACCAGAAATGAGGTAAGTGTAAACATCTGCACTTTCATTTCCATTTAATAAATCATCCCTAACTCGACAGTTCTTCCTTTTCAAAACCAGGCTGCATCATCATCAAGCCCTCTATTTATTGTGAATGACCCAACTGCCGAAAAAGGAGATGAGGCATCTTCAAATCAAGCTCTATCAGAGGAAAATCACGCAAAACTAAAAGAAGTCTTATCTTCGTTGCAAAGGGATATCCAGGACCAAGTTAGAGATGTTGATACTTTGGAGGAAGTACTTGAATCCATCGATCAAGAACTCCCTGGTGATATCAAAGCTTCCCTGGAGCCCATCTCTCATCTGCACAATCACTACGCATCAGTGAGGTGAGCTTTAAAGAATCAATCCTCCCGACCAATTCTTGAGCAAAAGAGGGCCAGAGTTAAGCAATTCGTGAAAGAATTGCAGGCTCAGATTCAGAGCAACAAGGAATTGTTAACTGAACTGCAACCTGCACTTGAGCTAAAGATTGCTAGAAAAGCTGCATTAGAAACTGAACTGAAGAATCTGTCAGCTGAAATTGAAAATGATAGGAAAAAGATAGCCGAACTTCCTGGATTAACAGAAAAAATCCAAAAGGAAACTTCAGCAGCCATGATTGAATCAAACCAGCTCAAGACAAAGATTTCCGTTTTGTCTAACACTCAAGAAGCTGATCAGAAACTGCTAGAGAATATCATCAAAATGATATCAGACGCTTCCAGTGTAATTTCAAAGTATTTGAACATTTGATTGTACCAAGCAATTTGTAGCCGAATGATTGATCGTACTTGTAATTTTGTTTACCACAAACTTCACTTTCCACTTTCTGTCTCACTTTGTTCGCAATTTTAGATGATCCATTCGGCAACTCTAGTCAAACAGTACTAGACCCGAACAGCAATCTGACCGCAACTCAACCGAGCCAGTCAACCGAATATGACTCAGCTTGAATTCCAAACGACCCGACGGCGATTCGGTTAAGGAAGTCTCTCCACCTTCCAAATTTCTCGGGATATGCACCACGATCCAGGGCCACGATCTCTTTGCCATCCCCCATAAATAAAACCGTAGGTACCCCCAGCTTTTCACCAAGTCTTTTGCCTTCGAGTCTTTGCCAATCCAAACTTTCTTTCTCCAGCACTAGCACTCCCAAAAAACTTGATGGCGGGCAGCAACAGCAGGCGCCGTGCCAGCGATGAGGCTGAAGGAAGCCGCGCCAGAGCTCGTCGGAGGCAGTGATCATCAACTTCTTTTACGATTTTCTCCAGATTTCTTTCTGTTTCTGACGATCTCCTTTATCTTTTCAGGCTCATCCAGTAGAACCCGGCCCCTGCGCCGGCAGCGAATCCAACTCTACCAGACGACTCCTCGGAGTCGTACAAGTACTCCCCTTCGCGCTACGGCGAGCGCGACGCCCTCCGTTTCAAAGCGGAGCGTGACGAAACCCGGCGCGAGCTGGGAGAAGTTTCCAAGAAAGCTGGCATCGCCGAGCTCGAATGGGAGCATCAGCGCAAGCAATTGCTGGAGACCATTGACGGTAAATTTCTTGATTGACTTTGACCCAACACAACTTTGAACTAACCGCCATTGCCTTGCAACATTGCAGCCCGCGACGCCGAGCTTAACTGGCTGAAGATGCTGGCGAAGCAACTGGCGGACAAGGTGAACGTCCCCGGGGACACGCCGGCGGATCGCATTGCCGCGGTGGAAGACTGTGTCGATGAGGTGTCCCTCCACGGCGTCCGTCTCGGCACCACCCTGGGCCTGGCCGCCATGGCGACGCACACCGGCGTCGATTACTCCATGCAGCCGCGCAGCTTCCCGGGCGGTGCACCAGAGGACGTCGACGAGATTGAGGTCATCCTGGAGCGCCTCGACAGCCACGACGACGCCATTGCCGACACCACTCATCCCCAGTCTGTGCTAAACAGGCTTTTTGATTAGTTTGTACTAGGGATGCTTGGATTTTCAGCAATAAATAATGAAATTTTAACTTCTATGTTTGTATTGTGATGATTCCCTTCTGCCTGTGGACGCGAACTTTACTATTTTTGAATGAATTTAGGAACTTTATTTTAGCCGAACACGCAAAAACTCCTGCCCCTTGGTACAGAATCCACAGAAAACCTTCAATTCGGGAACCATAAACACTGTTCAATGAAAACCCTTTGCATTCGGGAAGAAAACCCTGTCGCTTGGTATTCCAATAACGCACGCCAACCAGTCATCACTCCCAATGCGCTCTCACTGCTAATAAAAATAGCCCCCTGGGTGCCCTGCAAATCCTCTCGCACACACTTCCATCACTTCACATCTTCTCCCCCTGTTCCAGAGGAGAAACCCCCAAAGTCATGGAGGACAAGGGAAAGCAACCCATGAAGGAGGGCAGCACTCCACCAAAGAAGCGTACCATTCGAGAGTGAGTTTTTGTCAATCCGTTTCTTCCTCTCGTTTGCAATCTCATGGTTTACCCCTCTCTGCTTTCCTCCAGTCTTGACCTGCTCCCTGAAGAGATCTTTGGAACTGAAGAGGTTCCCGAGTACATCCTCTCCGATTCTTCCACTGAAGAAGAAAACGCCACGCCGGAACAGAGGATCAACCACGAACTGCGCCGCCGTATTCGACATCTAGAGCACAACTTGCGAAACATTACCGCCCGCTGCAATGCCGAATGCGAACGCCACATGAGCCTAGAGGTGTTGATAGGGGGTAAGATCTCCATCTTTATTTGACTTCCATGCTTAAGCTCAGATCTTCACATTTAACAATTGTTCCCTTCTTCAGATGTCTCTAACAGATACAGCAACTTGAAGGCTTCCTGGGATAGCCTAATGGAACCTGCAAGTCATGGCAACCCCCGAAGCTTCCAGGTTGCTGTCACGGTGGTCCTGGAACAATTGAAGAGGGAGGAGCTGAAGAGGAAAAACAGGGAATCAATGGAATGAAGCATACTTTCGCTTCTTCCTCCAGGCCTTCTACTTCCCACCCTTTTGTAATTCTAGGCAGCTGGGTCGTCAAATAAAAGCCTGCAAGAAACACCTGTAAATGTGGAATATTTTTGTGCTAAGGGCAATACACATCAGTATTGGCCATTTCTTGTTAGGATTTTTTATTCTAAAGGCGGCTTCTCCCCCGAACGCTGACTGTTTCTGCATATCAGATGCCTGTAATCCTGATGCTTGTAATCAACGATCAAATTCAATACTAGGATAATATTTCTTCAAATATCTTCCATTTATAGTAGCAGTAAACTCCTCTCCTAGTAGAGTTTTCAATATGTAGGCATTACCAGGCGTACATGTGACTACCCGAAAAGGACCCTCCCAATTCGGGGACCATTTGCCGAACGCATTGTACTTAGTCCCGATCAGCAGTAACGCTTTCCAAACCAAATATCCTTCTGCAAATTGCTTGACCTTTATTTTCTTGTTGTAATATTTAGCAACCCGCATCTTGTTCTTCTCAATATTTTCTAGGGCCTTAAGATGAATCATATGCAAATCCTCCAACTCGTCCATCATTAAGCCACTGTAATCTTTGGAACTTAAATCCTTTTGTAAAACCATTCTCCTCGAATTTGATTGTATTTCCCAGGGTAAAACAGCATGATGCCCATAAACCAACTCATAAGGAGATGTTTTTGTAGCTCCATGAGGAGGCATTCGGTAAGCCCACAAAGCCTCATTGAGAACTGAATGCCACCTCTCTTAGGCTTCTAATAAATTTTCTTTTGTATAATCTTGATCATAATCTTGTTAGAAGCCTCTACTTGACCATTAGCTTGGGCATAATAAGGAGAAGAATTTAATAGTTTGATTCACATGCTTTCAAAAAACTCTCTGAACTTTGAAGATACAAATTGTGCGCCTTGATCAGTTGTAATTGTTTGCGGAATCCCAAATCTGTAAATGATGTTTTCTTTAACAAACTCAACCATGTTTTCTATTGTTACTTTCTTCAATGGAATTGCCTCAACCCACTTGGTGAAATAATCTATTGCCAAAAACACAAATTTATGTCCCTTGCTAGATGGAGAATTTATTTGTCCAATCAAATCTATACCCCATCCTCTGAATGGCCATGGCTTGATAATAGGATTCAGTGCTGACGCTGGGACTCTTTGAATATTCCCAAACTTCTGACAATCTTGACAACCTTTGTAATACTCAAAACAATCTTCCAACATCGTCGGTCAAAAACATCCAGTGTGTCTAGTAACCCATTTCATTCGATAAGCCAATTGATGCGCTCCACACAGCCCATCGTGCACTTCACTCATCATTTTCTTTGCTTCTTCTTGACCCAGGCATTGCAGCAACACCCCATCTAATGATTTGTAAAAAAATGTCTATCAAGATCAACAAATTTTATAGCTTTATACCTGAGCTTCCTAGAAACCTTTCGGGATGGATTTTACAGATAATCAACGATCTCCTTTCTCCAATCATCCTCTGCTAGATCACTCCTGAAAGCACACACTTCCGTGGCAAACACCTCTTTGTTTTCTCTATACCCCGAAGCACTTTGAGCCAACCTGTTTGCCTCTTCATTGTGTTCTCTAGGAATATGTTGCAGAACTACTAACTGAAAGCTTTTCAAGATTTCCCTGCACTCTTCATAGTAATTCCTTAAGATATCACTTCTACATTCATATTGGCCATTCAATTGTTTTATAACTAGCTCTAAATCCCCATAAATTTCAACTGAAATAGCCTTTGCTTCTTTCAAATATTGAAGCCCTCTAAGCAGTGCCTCATATTCAGCTTGATTATTGGTGACAGTAGGCTGAATAGGAATAGCAAACTCAAACATCTCACCTCTGGGTGAAATTAATAAAATTCCTACTCCACCACCTTTGCCACATGAAGATCCGTCAAAGAATAAAGCCCAAGGAGTAATTTCAAGCAGATCGATTGATGAATCACGATGTTCAGTAATGAAATCAACAATAATCTAACCTTTAATAGCTTTTGCTGATTCAAACTTCAACTCAAACTCAGATAAAGCTAAAATCCACTTGCCAATCCTTCCATTCAAAATTGGCATAGATAACATGTGTTTAATTACATCAAACTTTGAATATACAACGCATTCAGCATTCAACAAATAGTGCCGAAACTTTGTACACGAGTAATGAACACACAGGCAAAGCTTCTCCACAGCCGAATACCTGGTTTTAGGATCAAGCAATTTTCGGCTAAGGTACGCCACTATCCGTTCCTTTCCTTCAAATTCTTGTATAAGGGCCGATCCAATAGTTTGGGTATCGGCCGCCACGTACAACTTGAAAGGCCTGTCTAATTGCGGAGGCACCAACACTGGTGGTTCCTTCATATACTGCTTGATCTCATCAAAAGCCTTTTGTTGTTCATCACCCCATACAAACTTCTGATCTTTCTTGGTCCTCAACAGTGGAGAGAAAGGCAACACCTTTTGTGACAAATTTGAAATAAACCTTCTCACAAAATTGATCTTGCCAAGCAATGATTGCAATGATTGCCAAGCAATGATTTTGCTTTCATGCTTTTCTTGCCAACTTCCATTCCTCCTTCATGCACCAAAAACCCCAAGAATTCTCCAGCTGAAACCCCAAAGGCACACTTGTTCTGGTTCATTTTTAGCCCATTCCTTCTGGTGCATTCTAGAGTTTTCCTCACATCATCCAAGTGTGACTCATGATTCAAAGATTTGATCACAACATCATCAATGTATATCTCAACAATTTTGCCGATCAACTCATGAAAAATATAATTCATGGCTCTATGATAAGTTGCACCGGCATTTTCCAACCCAAACGTCATGACAATCCACTCAAAAAGGCCTATATGCCCAGGACATCTGAAGGCTGTCTTTGCTATGTCTTCTATTGCCATAAAAGTTTGATTGTACCTTGCATTGCCATCCATAAAGCTGATAACTTTATGTCCAGTAGCAGCATCAACCAATAAATCAGCAACAGGCATTGGGTATCCATCCATGGGAGTAGCTCTGTTTAAATCTCTAAAGTCTATGCAAACCCTCATCTTCCTATTTTTCTTGTAAACAGGGACGATGTTAGAGATCCACTCCGCATATCTTCATGGCCGAATGAAATTTGCATCGATCAATCTCTCAACCTCTTTTTTCACGTCGGCCAATACTTCATCCTTGTAGATTTTTCGGGGAGGTTGCTTATAAGGTTTAAAACCAGGCTTAATTGGCAACCGATGTTCAACAATGGAACGATCCAAACCAGGCATCTCCGAATAATCCCAAGTGAAGCAATCTTTATATTCTTTCAGTAACTTGATCAATCCTTCTCTGAAACTTGAATCTAAGTTAGCACTAATAAATGTCGGCCTTGGCTTATCACCATCTCCAATGTCAATTTCTTCCAACTTGTCAGCCGACATGAATCCACATCCTAACTTTCCATTAGTTCCATCAACTGGATCATCCATTAAAAATTGCTATAAGAGCCGACTGCTTGAATCGGCTATTGATCACTGCTGACTGGTTCAACAGGACCTTCACCCTAGTCCTTACCTGAGAAGCAATCTATGACTTGATACTCCCAGAAGGCTGGTTCGACGTTAGCCACGCTCACTGAATCATCTGCATGGACCACCTCTATATCATCATATACCCATTGAACAAGCTGTTGATGCATGGTAGATGGGATGCAACAGTTTGCATGGATCCAGTCCCGTCCAAGCAGCAAGCTATAAGCCCCTTTGCCCTGAATGACAAAGAAGGTCGTGAGCAGAGTTTTAGACCTGATCATCAGATCCACATGCGCGCAGACTTGGTGTCTGAAGGATTTCCAGCAAAATCAATCAGAATTATACTTGTTGGCGTTAAATCTCCAGGGCCCATGCCAAGCTTCCTGAATGTGGTGTATGGCATCACATTGACCGCAGCTCCACCATCAACAAACATTTTGGTTAATGGCTTGTCATTGACGTATCCTCTTAAGTACAACGGCCTCATATGTCGATTCTTGGCCGGTTCGTCGAAGGTTGCTTGCTTAGCCAACACCAGCTGTGCCATCAGCCCAAGTTGTTCATCCTCGTTGATGTCTGGGGATGCCTCTTCCTGCACGACCTGGTTAGCTGGAGCCATGAACTCATTCGGCAAAAAGCATACCATGCATGTTGGAGCCGAACGACCAGATCCATCTGTCTTATCCTTTGGACGCCACACCTGCTTTCTCTTGATTACTTCTTGTTTCAACTCTTGATTCCTCAAGCGCGGAACCCTTCTCTTTTGGCTTCTCCTCAAGCCAGGCGGGCACCACTTTCCTTCTTGTCAGACGTATTCACGCTCCTGTTCCTCTTGATCAACCCACTTTTGATCAGCATATCTTTTCCTTGGGTGATCATTGAATTCATTTATTTTTACGCGCCGACCGTCACTAGGATGTATCCTTCCAAATCTTTCATGGACGGATCGGCGATTGACAGTATCCTGCCTATTCTCAGTGTACTTGTCACTGCATTCAGGGCAATTGTTCAATGTGGGGAGCTTCAAACCCTCGTTCCAGTAGTGCCTGAAGAACGCACATCCCCAATGTGCACGCTCCTGCTCTCGTGCATGCTCCTCCAGTTCTCTTTCGTGCGCTTCTCCTCTTTGTATTTCTGTTTCTGGTAGCGTTCTTTTTCTTGCTGACGCTGCCACTTGTTAAGGAGAATACGTGTAGTCATCCTGGGCTTGGATCTGTAAGATTCCCCCACTTCAATTTGGCTTCTCAAGATGCGAGGTGCTGCTTTGTGGACTTGTTCCACTGTCACTTTTCGAGTAGGATCAACTGATCCATCCTGCTTTGCTCTCGCTGAAGTTAAGACCTTCACTTTCCCCTTTTCCTAAGCGGTCACCATGTTAACAGAAAAACCAACCATGTTCTGAGGGAAAGGGTGGCCATCCAGCTTCATTTTATTATCAAATTTCAAGTGACCCTCCTGGATAGCCTTCTGGACCCTCATCCTGAAAACCCTGCAATCATTAATGGAGTGAGAATTCCTGTCGTGAAATCCATAGTATCTTTTCTCTTTAACTCCATCGGGCTGAAGCATAGAATGCCCCTCTGGCAACTTGATTCGGCCTTCCTTTACTAGGAATTCAAAGAGCTTGTCAGCCTTGGTCACATCATATCTGATTCACAGTTAGCGGCTCTTTGCCCCACACAGTCTCAGCTGCGGCTATCTCCTCCTCATCATCAAATTCTTCCCCTTGATCAGCTCTTTCGAGGAATTGGTTATAGATGTCAGCTATGTCATTGTTTTTGGCAAATCTGGAGTCTTTCTTGAATCTGTAAGCTTGATTGCTCATTAATGACAACTTTTGTGACAGTTGCCCAAGATTGTCAAACTCCATGCCGAACAGCTTCTCCCGAATAGTTGGCAACATTCCCGCAACAGCCATATCAGCCAATTGATCATCTGGCAGATTCAAAGAGAAGCACATGCCTTTGGTCTCTCTAAATCTTCTGAGAAATTCCATGGGTGTTTCATTGTGCCTCTGTCTCAGGGTGGCGAGATCAATTAGCTTTTTCTCAGTACTACCACTGAAGTATTGAGCATGGAACTTCTGTTCCAAATCCTTCCAGGAACAGATCGATTGAGCAGACAAAGAAGCAAACCATGTGAAGGCCAGTCCTGTCAATGACAAGGGGAAGTATCTGATCCTAAACGCTTCATCAGCTGAAGCTTCCCCAAGCTGCATCAAGTATCGGGCTATGTGTTCCATAGTACTTGTATCATCCTGCCTAGAGAACTTTGTGAAATCTGCAGGAGGTTTCACTCTTGGTGGCAAAGCCACCCTGTGGTACCACTCTGGGAAAGGAGGTGTATAAGCTTGCTGTTAGCACCAAAATTTGGTAAGGAGTCTGACTTGTGGGTCCGGTTCGATAAAGAGTCCGTCTGGTGGAAGGAAGGATATTTTCAGAGATATTCGGCAAAGAGATCTGCGGTCGGCTATCTGCTCCGGTTCGGCAAAGGAACAGTAGAGCTGATTTTCCGGGATTGGACGGTGATGTGGCTCAATCAGGGAAGACGAATGGATGGATAGGCGATCAAGCTTAGAGATAAGTTAGGCAACGAATCCATTCGAAGTTGTACTCAACAGGGTATAAATATGACCCCTGAATGTATGTAAAAAAGGACAATCATTCTTCAATACACACCGGCCTTACGCCAAACCCTAGAGTCCTTTTGTCGTGTCGTCGAGTTCTTCGAGAGGGCCAATCGATCCGTCGACCTCCGTGAGTACCGCAACCTTGTATCATGTCTAGTATCATGCGGTGGATTTAGATCTGATGCAAGTAGTCTTGTTACCATGCTTCGTGTCATGCGGTAGATTCAAGCTTGGTTCAAGAGGGTTTCTTGTTAGATCATGAGTCATGCGGTAGGCTAAGATCTAGCTTGAAGCTAGTTATCGGCTCTATTGGAATTTGGCAAGATCCGATAGATTCGTTAAGTTACCCCGTGTTATCTTGAGTTTTACTTTATGTTTTAATTCATGTAGCACACCTTTGCCCAATCTAGATGGGTTTGGATCGGCTCTATCCCTTTTATGATCCTTGTTCGAGTAGATTTCATATTTTAACATGTGGATCTTGTGTTTTCCGATAGCCGAAACCGAATCGATCTAGGTTGTTACGTGTTGCGGGTTCAAGCTTGCTAATGTTCGTATAAATCTTGAAAGAGCCGGGTATCATGCGGTAGATGCAAGTTTTTGGGTTGCTTTGGAGCTAATCATCCGGTGGATTAGATTTCCAAATCAATCTGATAGATTTATTCACTTGGTAATGTTTGTTCCTTCTTCATGGACCCCGAATCGGCTGTTCAGCCGTATTCGGTTATGTTTCTTCACGAGTAGAACACGTGCGTTATTCATGCTTTGAATGATGTATGCTTTTAGCTTTCCATATTTAGATTGTATCATGCGGTGGATAGATCTATTTGTGGAAAGTGGTACGTTTTTTTCATGCAAGTTGTATCATGCGGTGGATAGATTTGCCTGATGTCGTACTCGACGGGTTTTAAAGTAACTAGACATGCGGTAGACTAGTGCTTTGGATCTATGCATACTTGTTTAATACATGATCATGTCCGTGCTTTACTTTATTTATTTATTTAATGCTAATTTTCATGGGGATCGGTCATGGCCTCGCGCGCACGCATTCTTGTTCAAACAAAGACCCGATCGCTGTCATGCTCATGTCATCCATTCGACAGTGTTGCTTTTTCCCTTTGCGGTTTCCCGAATGGTTGTAGTTCGTTGGCAGATAGCTTTCTATAGCTATGTGTCATCTCATTTGGCTTCTTAGCCGTAAATATGGAACTGCCGGTACCACCCGCAAGTTCCAAGCTTTGGTATTTAACTCGCTTTGTCTTTTGTTAATTTTCAAGAAAAATTGATCGGCACGTCTTTCGCTCGCGCGTGTGAAGCCGCCTTTGTTCGGCTTGTTGTGTGTTTGGCGTTGAGTGCACTTTTCGCGTCAACACACTTTTTGGCACGCCCGGTGGGATAACCGAATAGATTCAAGATGCCTCGAAATCGCAGACCTCATGGATGTCAACCTTGAAGATCTTTCTCCGGAAGCGGCGGCGAAGAACTCCAAGACGTCGTGGACCGTTTCGAGCAGAAGTGTCCGTTGTCGTTCAAAAAGAATAGAAGCGGCGTCCCGTATCCGAAGAACGAGATGCCCGGGGGTATTGCTTGCCGGGGGAGAGCGATACCACATCCCAGCAGGAAAAAGAGGAGTGCATGCGGGTGTTCCAAGAATCAGCAGATTACATGCTTAGCAAGCACAACAAGGCTTTCCTCTGTGCGCTCCAGCAGATGATGGTGGCCGTCTTCGGCCCTGGCATGGAACAAGCATTCAGCAAAGCGCCCGTCCAAGGGGGCACTGTGGAACTGGGCGAATCAAGCTCTCAGCCGCCACTTCGGAGCCCGCCAGTGCAGCCTCCTCCCCAAAGCGCTGGAAGTCAAGCTTTCCAGCCTCCGCCACAGGCCGCTGGGAAACAGCCGGTTCGACCCTCCACCGCGGCCCCGGGACGGCCAATCCGCCCACCACCGCAGGCAGCACAGTCAACCCGTGCAACGCGCCCGAATCCGTACCGGCCCACGTACGGAGACTTAGCATTCGGCTCGACCGGCGCCCCGCTCACTTCCGGTCGAGGATTGCTCCGGCGACCAACCGGTCGCAGCAGAGAAACTTGTACGGCGGTGGCTATCATGAGGTGGGGAACTACGGGGCGTTTGATGCTTTCCCACATCCGGGATACGCGCCGCACCGGGCAGCGCGCAGAGGACGACGCCCGGCGCGGAAAATGGCCGAATTGATGCAAAATCGGTTCGGCCTCAAGCCAAAAATGCAAGGACCCGCCTATAAGCCGCCGTTCCCAGAATGGTACTACAACGTGCTCTTGCCGCCAAGGGTGAAGCCGCCAACGGAGTTCACGAAATTTTCGGGGCAAGACGACACGAGCACGGTCGAGCACATCGCTCGTTACCTCATGCAGCTCGGGGAGTGCTCGGCTGAGGAGACATTCAGGGTCCGCTACTTTGCCGCATCGCTGACAGGTCCAGCGTTTCAGTGGTTCTCGTCCCTGCCCCCTGAATCAGTTGCCAGATGGAAGGACTTAGAGCGGAAATTCCACGCTCATTACTTCAGCGGCAGCTCGGAGAAGAAGCTGATTGACCTTGCGACCATGAAGCAGAGGCATAGCGAGACGCCGCTGGAGTTTCTCCGGAGGTTCAGGGAGGTCAAGGGCATGTGCTTCTCGCTTAACTTGCCAGATGACCAGCTGGCTGACATGGCTGTCGCCGGGATGCTACCGGCCGTACGCGAAAAGTTGTTCGGGATGGAGTTTGAGAATCTGGGTCCGCTATCACAGAAGCTATCACCGATGAGCAATCAGGCGTATGGCTTTAAGAAGGACGCCAAATTTGGCAAGCAAAGACGACATCGCCGATGTCTACAACCGTTCTTAGACAAGGGCCGATCTCGCTCGAGGATTTCGATGATGAATTGGATGTAGCCGCGGCAAAGAGAGATCATGTGGGGGAAGGAGCCTTTGACAATGAATCCGCCGGGTCAAGGGGACCAAGGGAACCTATGATTTTGATATCACGAAAGCTGATAAATTGTTTGAGCTCTTAGTGAAAGAAGGCCGAATCAAGCTGCCTGAGGGGCATTCCATGCTTCGGCCCGATGAAGTTAAAGCAAAACGTTACTATGGCTTCCATGACAGAGATTCACACTCCATCAATGATTGCAGGGTCTTCAGGATGAAGATCCAAAAGGCTATCCAGGAGGGTCACCTCAAGTTCGATAACAAAATGAAGCTGGATAGCCACCCCTTTCCTCAGAACATGGTGGGCTTTTCTGTTAATGTGATAACAGTCGAGGAGAAAGGGAAAGTCAAGGTCTTGACTTCAGCCAGGTCTAGACAAGGTGGAGCAGTGGACCCAGAGCGCCAAGTGACTCTGGAACAGATGCAAGGTGATGCCCCCCGCATTCTTAAAAGTCACATCGAAATTGGGGAATCATCCAGAGCTAAGCCCAGGGTGACATCGCGCATCCTCCTCAACAAATGGCAGCGCCAGATAGAAAAAGAGCGCTACCATAAGCGGCGCTACGAGGAGGAGCAACGCAGAGCCGAAGAAGAGGCGCGCAGAAGGAACCAGGAGCAGTACACGCGCGAGCAGGAGCGCGCACACTGGGGATGCGCCTTCTTCAGGCATTGCTGGAATGAGGGTTTAAAGCTGCCCACGTTGAGGGAGTGTCCTGAATGCAGTGACAGGTATGTTGAGTACAGGCAGGAAACCGCCAATCGCCGATCCGTCCACGAGAGAATTGGAAGGATCCACCCTAACGGGGATCGCCGCCAAAAAATTGAAGTCATCGATCATCCCGGGGAAGCGCCAAGCCGACCTCGGATGGGCCGATCAAGAGGAGGATGAAGATGACTACGTCCGGCGTAAGGGGCAATGGTGCCCACCCGCCCGAGGAGAAGCCGAAGAGACGGGTCCGGCGCTTGAGGAACCGCGAGTTGAAGCAAAGCCGAATCCGGACGCGTCAAGTGTGGCGCCCCAAAGACCAACCGGAGGGATCGAAGCGTTCGGCTCCAAGATGCATGGTATACTTTCGCCGAACGAGTTCATGGCTCCCGCTAACCGGGTTATGCGGGGAGGAAGCTTCCTTCGATGATGAGCAGACCGAGGGGATGACGGCACAACCGGTGCTGTCCAAGCGAGCCATCTTCGACAAGCCGGCCAAGAATCGTCATATGAGGCCGCCGTACTTGAGGGGGATACGTCAATGGCAAGCCATTGACCAAGATGTTCGTCGACGGTGGAGCGGCGGTCAACGTAATGCCGTACACCACCTTCGAGAAGCTTGGCATGGGCCCGAGCGATTTGACGCCTACAAGCATCATCTTGAACGATTTCGCGGGAACCCCTCGTACACCAAAGGATGCGCTCACGTGGACTTAATGATCGGGTCCAAGATGTTGCTCACCACCTTCTTTGTCATCGAAGGCAAAGGAGCCTACGTACCGTCGCTTGGGCGGGGACTGGATCCATGCTAACGGTTGCGTCCCATCCACCATGCATCAACGACTTATCCAGTGGGTGGACGATGAGATCGAGGTCGTCCAAGCGGATGACTCCGTGAGCGTGGCCAACATGGAACCAGCCTTCCCGGGGAATACCAAGGCATCGATTGTTTCTCGGGGAAAGACCGGGGAGAAGGTCCCGTTGAAGGCGTCGGCGGTGATCAACGGACCGATTCAAGCGATCGGCTCTTATAGCAATTTTTAATGGAGAACCCCGTAGATGGCACTGATGGCAAATTAGGGCGAGGATTCATGTCGGCCGATAAACCGTAAGAAGTTGACATTGGAAGCGGTGATAAGCCAAGGCCGACGTTCATCAGTGCAAATCTGCAACCAGACTTCAGGGGGAATTTGATTGAGCTTCTCAAAGAATACAAGGATTGCTTCGCCTGGGATTATTCGGAGATGCCTGGATTGGATCGTTCCATCGTCGAGCATCGGTTGCCAATCAAGCCTGGTTTCAAACCATATAAGCAACCACCCCGGAAAATCTACAAGGATGAGGTATTGGCCGATGTGAAGAAGGAAGTTGAAAGATTACTTGATGCAAACTTCGTTCGGCCATGCAGATATGCGGAGTGGATATCTAACATCGTCCCTGTGTACAAGAAGAATGGAAGAATGAGGGTTTGCATAGATTTCAGGGACCTAAACAAAGCTACTCCGATGGATGGATACCCGATGCCTATTGCCGATTTGTTGATTGACGCCGCCGCTGGACACAAGGTTATCAGCTTCATGGATGGCAATGCGGGATACAATCAGATCTTCATGGCAATAGAAGGCATTTCAAAGACGGCCTTTAGATGCCCTGGTCATATAGGCCTATTCGAGTGTATCGTCATGACATTTGGATTGAAAAATGCCGGTGCAACCTATCAGCGAGCCATGAATTACATTTTTCATGAGTTGATCGGCAAGATTGTGGAGATCTACATTGATGATGTGGTAATCAAGTCCCTAAGTCATGACACCCATTTGGAAGATGTGAAAAAGACCTTGGAGTGCACCGGAAACACGGTTTGAAGATGAATCCAAACAAGTGCGCTTTTGGGGTTTCATTTCGGAGAATTCTTGGGGTTTTTGGTCCCCGAAGGAGGAATTGAGGTTGGCAAAAAGAGCATGAAGGCCATTGATGAAGTTGTTCCTCCAACTAACCTCAAGGAGTTGCGATCATCGCTCGGCAAGATCAATTTCGTAAGAAGATTCATATCAAATTTGTCACGAAGGTCTTGCCGTTTTCTCCGCCGTTAAAGTTAAAGAAAGATCGAAGTTTATTTGGGGCGACGAACAACAAAAGGCTTTCGATGAGATCAAGCAGTACATGAAGGAGCCACTAGTACTGGTTCCTCCCCAGCTGAACAAGCCTTTCAAGTTGTACGTGGCGGCCGATACCCAAACCATTGGATCGGCCCTTATTCAAGAATTTGAAGGAAAGGAGCGGGTAGTAGCTTATCTTAGCCGAAAACTACTTGATCCCGAAACCGGGTATTCGAGCGCGGAGAAACCGTGCCTTTGCGTGTACTACTCGTGTACAAAGTTTCGGCACTACCTGTTGAATGCCGAATGCACTGTATATTCCAAGTTTGATGTGATAAAACATATGTTATCTATGCCAATTTTGAACGGCAGGATTGGCAAGTGGATTTTAGCTTTATCAGAGTTTGAGTTGAAGTTCGAATCGGCAAAAGCCATCAAAGGTCAGATAATTGCCGATTTCATAACTGAACATCGCGATCCGTCAATTGATTTGCTTGAGATCACCCCTTGGGCTTTGTTTTTGATGGATCATCATGTGGTAAAGGTGGGGGAGTAGGGATCCTACTGATTTCGCCTAGAGGTGAGATGTTCGAATTCGCCATCCCTATTCAGCCCACTATCACAAATAATCAGGCTGAATACGAGGCATTACTTCGAGGGCTTCAGTACTTGAGAGAAGCAGGGGCCGTTTCGGTTGAAATTTATGGAGATTCAGAGCTGGTAATCAAGCAATTGAACGGCCAATATGAATGCAAAAGTGAAGCGCTGAGGAGTTACTACGAAGAGTGCAGGGAAATCTTGAAGAGCTTCCCATTGGTAACTCTACAGCATATTCCTAGAGAACATAACGAGGAAGCAAACAGCCGGCTCGGAGCGCCTCCGGTTACAAAGAGAGTCAAGAAGCGTTTCTTTGCGAAGTGTGTGCACTAGGGGCGGATCTTGCAGAAGATGATTGGAGGAAAGAGATCGTTGATTACTTGAAGGATCCATCCCGGAAGGTCTCTAGGAAACTCAGGTACAAGGCAATTAAGTTCGTTCTTCTGGATGATAATTTATTCTATAAATCGTTAGATGGGGTGTTACTACGATGCCTGGGTCCAGAAGAAGCCAAGAACATGATGAGCGAAGTGCATGATGGGATATGCGGAGCACACCAATCGGCCTACCGTATGAAGTGGGTTATTAGACAAGCTGGATGCTTTTGGCCGACAATATTAGAGGACCGGTTTGAGTATTACAAGGGATGTCGGGATTGCCAAAGGTTTGGGAATATTCAAAGGGTCCCCGCATCGAATTGAATCCCATCATCAAGCCATGGCCATTCGGGGGTTGGGGTATCGACTTGATTGGCCAAATTAATCCACCATCTAGCAAGGGGCATAAGTTCGTGCTTTTGGCTACGATTATTTCACTAAATGGGTTGAGGCGATTCCACCGAAGAAGGTGACGTCGAAAACATGATTGAATTCGTCAAGGAGCACATCATCTACCGATTTGGAATCCCTCAGACAATTACCACTGATCAAGGGGCACAATTCGTGTCACCGGAGTTCGTAGAATTTGCCGAAAGCATGGGAATCAAATTGTTTAATTCCTCTCCCTATTATGCCCAGGCTAATGGTCAAGCAGAGGCTTCTAATAAGATCATGATCAAGTTGATACAAAAGAAGATCGATCAGAAGCCAAGAAGGTGGCATTCGGTTCTCAGCGAAGCACTGTGGGCTTACCGAATGGCCCCCCATGGAGCCACAAAGACTTCTCCTTACGAGTTGGTTTACGGGCATCACGCAATTCTGCCTTGGGAGATGCAATCAGATTCAAGAAGAGTGGTGCTGCAAAAGGAGTTGAGCTCCAAGGATTACAGTGGCCTAATGATGGACGAGCTGGAGGATTTACATATGATCCGTCTTAGAGCCCTGGAAAACATCGGGAAAAACAAACTGCGGATTGCCAAGTACTACAATAAGAAGGTAAAAGTAAGGCAATTTGCAGAAGGCGATCTAGTGTGGAAAGCGTTATTGCTGATTGGAACTAAATACGGTGAATTCGGCAAATGGTCCCCTAACGCGGGAAGGACCTTTTCGTGTGGTCGATGCGTCCCCGGTAATGCATATATATTGAAAACTTTGCTAGGAGAAGAATTTTCCGCCGCAATAAATGGAAGATATCTCGAAGAAATATTATCCTAGCATTGAGATCGATCGGTGATTACACACATCCGGCACGGAGATAGCCGGCGCTCGGAGAATGAGGCCGCCTTCAGAGCAAAAAATCCATAAACAGGAGAAATGGCCAGTGCCTAGATGCATTGCCCTTAGCACAAAAACTACATTACAACTGCTTCTTGCAGGATTACATCTAACAACCCTGATGGTCAGATCTTCAAGGAGGTGGGAAGCAGAAGGCGTGGAGAAAGAAGCGAAAGTATGACTCAATCTTCTCTTTGCTTCTTCTGCTGCTCCCTCTTCAGTTGTTCCAGGACCACCGTGACGGCAACTTGGAACGCATGGGGGTGACCATGGTTGGCGGCCTCTACCAAGCTATCCCAGGCCGTCTTCAGGTTGTTGTACCGTCGAGACATCCGCGCAGGAATCAAGGTTGGGGGCAAGAAGTCCAAGTGCAAGCACAAGGTCAAGAAGGAGTCAGAAAAGTTTACCCCCTACTAGTGCTTCCAGAGCCATGCGACACTCGCGCTCGGCTTGGCAACGGGCGGTGATGTCCCTGAGGCCGTGCTCCAGATGCCGAACGCGGCGGCGCAGTTGATGGTTGGCCCTCTGTCCAGGCGTGGCCTCCTCTGCCTCGACGGAGGAATCGGAGGAGATGTACTCCGGCACGTCTTCGGTCCCGATGATCTCTTCAGGGAGCAAATCAAGACTGGAAGAAAAGCGGAAAAGGAAATCTCATGTAAAATTGAAAACCTAAATGCCGAACGAAGCTTACGGGGGATGAATTTACCTGAGCATCTTGGTTCTGAGCTGCCATTGGAAGTTTGAGCTCGGAACGAGAGGATTTAGGGTTGGATCTGGATGAAGATTCCGGCGGATTGCGAAGAACAAGTGTTGACGGATTTGATCTGAAGATTCGTGGCTGGAGTCAATTGTGGAACAAAATTACTTTTATCCCACAATTGAAGGGGCATGTGTTAACACCAAAATTTGGTAAGGAGTCTGACTCGTGGGTCCGGTTCGATAAAGAGCTCGTCTTGTGGAAGGAAGGATATTTTCAGAGATATTCGGCAAAGAGATCTGCGGTCGGCTATCTGCTACGATTCGGCAAAGGAATAGTAGAGCTGATTTTGCGGGATTGGACGGTGACGTGGCTCAATCAGGGGAGACGAACGGATGGATAGGCGATCAAGCTTAGAGATAAGTTAGGCAACGAATCCATTCGAAGTTGTACTCAACAGGGTATAAATATGACCCCTGAATGTATGTAAAAAAGGACAATCATTCTTCAATACACACCGGCCTTACGCCAAACCCTAGAGTCCTTTTGTCGTGTCGTCGAGTTCTTCGAGAGGGCCAATCGATCCGTCAACCTCCGTGAGTACCGGCAACCTTGTATCATGTCTAGTATCATGCGGTGGATTTAGATCTGATGCAAGTAGTCTTGTTACCATGCTTCGTGTCATGCGGTAGATTCAAGCTTGGTTCAAGAGGGTTTCTTGTTAGATCATGAGTCATGCGGTAGGCTAAGATCTAGCTTGAAGCTAGTTATCGGCTCTATTGGATTTTGGCAAGATCCGATAGATTCATTAAGTCACCCCGTGTTATCTTGAGTTTTATTTTATGTTTTAATTCATGTAGCACACCTTTGCCCAATCTAGATGGGTTTGGATCGGCTCTATCCCTTTTATGATCCTTGTTCGAGTAGATTTCATATTTTAACATGTGGATCTTGTGTTTTCCGATAGCCGAAACCGAATCGATCTAGGTTGTTACGTGTTGCGGGTTCAAGCTTGCTAATGTTCGTATAAATCTTGAAAGAGCCGGGTATCATGCGGTAGATGCAGGTTTTTGGGTTGCTTTGGAGCTAATCATCCGGTGGATTAGATTTCCAAATCAATCTGATAGATTTATTCACTTGGTAATGTTTGTTCCTTCTTCATGGACCCCGAATCGGCCGTTCAGCCGTATTCGGTTATGTTTCTTCACGAGTAGAACACGTGCGTTATTCATGCTTTGAATGATGTATGCTTTTAGCTTTCCATATTTAGATTGTATCATGCGGTGGATAGATCTATTTGTGGAAAGTGGTATGTTTTTTCATGCAAGTTGTATCATGCGGTGGATAGATTTGCCTGATGTCGTACTCGACGGGTTTTAAAGTAACTAGACATGCGGTAGACTAGTGCTTTGGATCTATGCATACTTGTTTAATACATGATCATGTCCGTGCTTTACTTTATTTATTTATTTAATGCTAATTTTCATGGGGATCGGTCATGGCCTCGCGCGCACGCATTCTTGTTCAAACAAAGACCGATCGCTGTCATGCTCATGTCATCCATTCGGCAGTGTTGCTTTTTCCCTTTGCGGTTTCCCGAATGGTTGTAGTTCGTTGGCAGATAGCTTTCTATAGCTATGTGTCATCTCATTTGGCTTCTTAGCCGTAAATATGGAACTGTCTGGTACCACCCGGCAAGTTCCAAGCTTTGGTATTTAACTGCTTTGTCTTTTGTTAATTTTCAAGAAAAATTGACTGGCACGTCTTTCGCTCTCTACGCGTGTGAAGCCAGCTTTGTTCAGCTTGCTGTGTGTTTGGCGTTGAGTGCACTTTTCGCGTCAACACTAGCCCCTGCATCTTAGGTTTCAGGCCGAATTGATTTTGCAAAACATCGGACATCTTCTGCACCATAAGATCAACATTAGCATCTTGGTCTCCTGGCCTTCCAACAGGTCCATTAAGCATTCCTGCCGCCGCACCATATCCGGGGTTTGGGAAAGCATCAATGGCGCTGTAGTCCATGATTTCTGAATACCCCTCACCATACATGTTCTTCTGAAGCCTGTTGTTTGCTGGGGCTATCCTATAATGGAATTAGCTAGAACTCCAGAAGAACCGAATGCCAAATCTCCATAAGTAGGCCTATTGGGCATTGCCTGATAACGGTTCAGCTGTTGGACTGGGCGACCTCCAGTACTTTGTAGAGGCAGCTGGATCGGTTGACTTCCCACGCTCTGCGGAGGTGGTTGGATTGGTTGGCTTCCCATACTTTGCAGAGGTGGTTGAGCACTTGCATCTCAAGCTGGTTGAGCAGCACTAGTTTCTCCAACCTCCACAGTAGATGATTGAGGTGTTACCCGATTAAGCGTCCTCTCCATACCAGAGCCAAAGACTCCTATCATCATTTGCTTGAACATATTCAGAAAAGTAGTATGATGCTTGACCATTATGCTTTCCATAGTTTGCCGAAAAGCCGCCATAGCTTCCCGTTTCTCCTCAGTAGACGTGGTATCAGGTTCCCCTGGTAAAACAACCTTGGCATGTCAGATTTCAGATACAGGACACCACTCCTGTTCTTGCCGAATGACATCAAGCACTTTTGTTGAAACTGGTCAATGGCATCTTTCAACTGAATCCGCTGTTCCGGAGACAGGTCATCCATGGTGACATCCATGACATCAAGGATATCAGGCATCTTGAATCAGCTAGAGTGTCCCACCAGGCGTGCCAAAAAGTGTGTTGACGCTAAATCAGCACCTCGCGCCAAGCACACAGCAAGCCGAACGAAGCTGGCTTAACACACGTGCCGGATCCGAAGCGTGCCAGTCAATTTTCCTGAAACTGACAAAGGATGAAAAGTAGTTAGATAAAAACCTGGAACTTACCGGGTGGTACCAGACAGTTTTGTATTTATGGCTAAAAGCCAATTAAAATGACATATAGCTACGACAAGCTATCTGTCAGCAATTTAATATCATTCGGGAGCTTTTAAAACATGAAAACACGGTATAGCAGAATGCATGACGTAAGCATGACAAAAGATCAGTCTTTGTTTAAACAAAGGATGTGAGAGAAACATTAATCAAATTAAATTTTTATTATTAAAATGGTGTATAGATCTATATTGCTTTTATTTATAAAAGGCATGCATAACTAGACATTAATCAAAATTATTATTAATTTTATTTTCAGAAAACAAAACATGGTGAAAACACTCCGCTAACGCGTGCTTTACATCATTATGGACCTGACGCAACTTGCACGGATTAAATCGGAGTTAAAACGTAAAAGATATGATTGTTCAAAGGTTCAGGGACCTAGTTGCAGAGATTGGAAACTTCAGGGGTTTTACTGCGAAAAGATAGGGGCATATGCATAATTATGTATAAAAACTCGAGGGCCTTCATGCAAGATTCTCGAGGTGGACTGAAACTGAAAGATCTGAAAGGTTCAGGGGGTTCCTTGAAGTTTGGCCAAGACTCAAAAGCTCATATATAGTTTACATGAAACCGTAGGGATTTAAACGTAAAATAGCCATGTCTTCTTCTTCTACCCCTGGAAGGGGGCGGACGGCGGGTCTGGTGGCTCCAATCGCCAGCGCCTGGGCCAACCAGGAGCTCGACCGTGTTGGGGAATAAAGAGAGGAGGTCATGGGGGGTACAAGGAGATGCTCACCGGCGCGGGAGGCGATGGGAGGCGGCTGGAATTCGAAGAGGAGCGGCCGGCGGCGCGAGTACAGAAGCGGCCAACTCGGGGTGGAGACGGGCGGCGGCGCTGCAGGGGTTGACTCGCGGACGGGGCTGGCGGTGGAGTTGCAGCTTCGCCTTGAGGACCACTCTGCGGCGACGGCCTGGCCCAGACGCGTCCCTAGGCGGCGAACGGAACGCCGGCGGCGCACGGCTCGGTCAGGCGCGGCTCGCACAGTCCGGCGGCGGCACAAGGCGGCTCAGGAGCACGAGCGCGCGTGGGGGCTCGGGGCGGCGGAGATAAATAGGCGCGCGGCCTTGCCGTGCTTGGCACGGACGCCGGGGCGTACAAGCGCCGGACTCCGGCGGAGTCCTGGCGGCGGCCGGCGCCGGATGGGCCTCGATGGGCTCCACACGGGCTGCGGCGGGGCCGGGCTCGCGATGCGGGCTGGAATGGGTTGAAAGGAGCTGGGCCGAGCTGGGCTGTTTGCTAGCTGGGCCATACGAAGCTGGGGTGGCTGAGCGAGAAAGGGTAAAGAACTCAGGGGGCTCCATCAGACTTCCGAGGCTGCTGCGTACAGCGAGCTAGGCCGGTACTGGGCCACTAGCAACAGCTGCGTAGACCAGAGAATAGGAATTGATTTATTTTTTTTTCGAAAATATTTTAGGTGTAAAAACAATTTCAGGAATTTCTAGAAAATGTTTTGCAGCACGAAAAATATTCAGAAAATTCCCAAAATTCTAGGAAAATTCCCAGAGACACATTGGGACATGAACAATCCAAATAAAGTATTTGGTGCTCATGAAAAAGATAATAGAGCCTTCTAATAAATAGAAATAGCTCAAGGAAAATGAGAATAAATCCCAGAAAAATCCGGAAAATTCTCGGAAGAGTTTGGACAACTCCTAAACGCAAATTTTGAAACCTTTTTGCACTCAGGAATCGCTAGATGCATCGGCATGGATGCAACACACATAACTTTTATTTATTTTAGAGAAATCAAACAAGGATTTTTCCTATACTATATTTCCTGTAAAGAAAAATAAATGTTGGAAAAAATTTTAAAATTATGAGAAAATTGTTATTTAATTATTCTCTCTATTCACATCCTGAAATTGGAAATTTCAGGGTGTGACAACTCTACCCCCCTTAAAAGGAATCTCGTCCCGAGATTCGAGAAAGGCTAGCAAGAAACGAAGACTCATGTGGGTATTCTCCAAAGCTTATCAACTTTATTCATATCAACCTTCCTTGTACAAACACACCAAACATGCCCTTCTATTCTTCATAGCTCATTGGACTTGTTTACGAATATATAATCTAGTCTCACTTATAACTTATCCACTCTTCCATCATTGTGATTTCTCCACTTTTCACTTTGCTTCATCATAGTCCTTGGTAGATCAACTTGTGCATCAGGATTCTTCTTGATAGGAGTGACATATATACGTCGAACAATCTTAGGCTGGGGTTTGTCGGAACCAGGTTTAGTACCATTATCTGCCCCTAAATGTGATGACTTCTTCTCTCGTCTTGTTCTACGGTTTTGTTTGTTAGGTCGCTTGCGTCTTCCTTGCAAGTGATAATCCAATCATCAAGGTTTAGGGTTTGAGTATAACCTTCAGCTTGAGAACCTTCTTCTTGAGTTGGGTTTTGGGTGGACAACATCTTCTGCTTATTGATATCTATAGGGTTATATTGGCGAGCTTCTGCTGTCATAAGACTGGCTTCCGTCTGGGGCATGAAAGACCATGGTACACACATCTGGAGCCATTGTTAACCTCATATTGTTAGTTTCAGTGCTTCATGCTTCTTTTTCTTTCTTTGATTATTCCATGCTTCGGCAACTTGCCTCTTTACTGGCCCAATGGAAACTCTATCTTTGGCCATCTCATTAGGTAAGTAGGTTGTGCTAGGCTGCACCCTTCCTTGTAAGACTTGAGTCTACATAGCCGATAGCTTCTCTTTATCAAATGGTGGAGGAGCCACGTTTTGATGGTTATCATTGGTAACGGTATTGTGATCTTTAGGAAGTGAAGCTTGCTCTGTAATGGACTGATGAATCTTAACCATGGTTTGGGCCATTACTTGCAAAACCTGAGTTTGTGCAGCGATATACTCCAATATCTTGCGCTCCAATGATGAGGTTGCAAGAGGAATGTTGATGTTTCCTTCATTAGCTTTATCTTCATGATTTATCTGACTGAGTATTTGTGATAGGATCAGAAGAGATAGGCTGAAGAGTAGAGAGAAGGAATGGGAAGAGCAAGGAGGTGGGAGATACAAAAGAAGAACCCAACTAAACAACTGATGTTATTGCAGATGTAAGATCCACAATACACCAACACTCACTTCAAAGAACCAACACAAGCGATGTCACAAAACCAAGCATCATCACGCAAACACTTAATTCCACCAATCAAGGCATAGCTAAGGGAACGACACTACACGTTGTTAACAAAGCCAGAGGGTATCCTCCTAATAAATCAGATGTAACTCCCAGCAAGGGTATCCATAAACAATGGATTTTTCCCAGATCAAGGAGTACGAAGTTGTGAGTTCATCCCAACTGGAATCACCTCAATCGGAGGTTTGGAACTCGAGATATGAATTAGACAAGATGGCTATGTCAGCAGTGTTGACAGATTCGGGAACCTCCAAAGTTTCGGGCATAAGTCTCTGTATATATACAACCAAAATTGATGAATTTTGGACAGAGTGAAACTTATGAAATTCCTGAACTACTCCAATTGGATTTACCTCAATCGGAGGTCCATAGCCCGAGATACAAAATAATGAAGGTAACTAGGTCAGCCGGGTTTACAGATTCTGATACCTCCAATGTTTCCAGCATAGCTCCTGGAATATAAAGTGGATAGATCTGAATTTTTGATATAAATTCACTTATGGAATTTAGGAACTAACCCAACTGGTTTCATATCAATCGGAGTTCTGTAGCTCGAGAAAGAATTAAAACAGCGCTGATGTGTCAGAGATCTGCGCGAAAAAGATAGAATATCAAGGGTAACAATTCACCTTTTGACTTATTGGTGGTATTGCTTGTTGCTTGAGAGAAGTGGAAAAGAGAGACAAGATCAAGACCAAGGGAAGAGTAAAAAAAATAGGCAAGGGTAGAGGTCATAATCATTTGCGAAACAATGAGGTGCAAATGAAAATGTGACAGTCCAAGATGAGCTTTCAAGGAGGATTGATGAAAGATATGGTTTAATTAGCGAGAATATTCATCACAGAGCTCAAGGCAAAGGTAGTGATGAATTTTAGATCAAAGGAAACCTTAAGAAACGACCATTACTATCTAGGCTCACGTCCTACGGTCGATACAGCTACGATACCACTCGTCACACCCGTTTTTCCAAAGAAAAGCAAGTGCAAACCTATATGCATGCCGAGATCAATTTTCATGCATATAGTTGACATAAGTGAATAACGAAACAATATCACGTAAGAAAAAGGGAGATTATCGAGTATTACGCTATATCCCGGAAACGGAGGCACCAAACTTCACAAGCGATCGGCGGGGGTTGCGTACGCCTAGATCCAAGCAACATCTTCACAAGACTTCGCAGTAGCTTCCTCCTTCGAGCAACATTGTTTATAGCAAGGGTGAGCACTTGTCGTACTCAGCAAGTGTGGGGAAAGTATGAATGCAAAGGCTTTATAGTGGACTGGCTCAAAGCATTTAGCATTTTAGTTGGTCAAGTTTTATTAGCACCTAGTTACTAATAAAGTATAAGTTTATACCAACCCACAATTAAGCATAAGATAAGAGATACGCCATAAGCACATGGCAAACATAACCATAACACATATCACAATTTAAGTCCATCTTCAAGTTCAATTAATCATGTGAGGGTCCAAGCCACTCTTGACCGTGAGCACGACTAATCAATTAGTTTTACACTGCGAGAGGTGTACACTTTCACCACAAGCAAGCGTAAAAGCTCCGAAGAACTTTGAACCCAACCATGCGATGCCGCCAAGCACCATACCACACTACCGAGGTGTGGTTGCATAGGGACGCTACATGGCCTTTACAAAGGTTCTCCAACAAGTAGTGACCCACAAGGTCCGAATCGGTTAGCAAGGTATAAAGTCCCCTAGCGGTCGATACCCCACCATAAAAAGAATAACTCACCCAACCCCCGCTAGAGCGAGTCCATACCCCGCAAGCACCGCCGATCCCTTGTCCTTATCAGGTAAGATCACTCCAAGCTAAAGTTCCTAATTATTCAGCCAAGACCATTGCCCATTAGTTCTTGTGGTTGTACTGTTTTCCTGGGTGGTTCTCCATGTTCCGATTAAACATATAGTCTTGTATATTAAACATCACATAAAGGAACATAGAGCATAAAATGATAACCATGTTGATTATTACCAACCCAGTTGAGCACACTAAGCAATATCTACCATCAAAGTTAATTTAAAACCAGGTTCAAGATAACAGTCAAATGAGGCTAGTCATCCTTAACAGGAACCCATCAGAATTAATGCAAAGCAATGCAATAGTGATTAATAACGTTATTAGGACAAGAACAAGGACACACTTGCCTTTAACCAAAGAGTAGTTGCTCAGAATACTTCATCTTCATACTCTTCCAAAGCTCTCGAACCACGAACAACGTTCACTCTAATCGCATCAATCATCGGGCACAAACATACATAAGGCAGACAGACAAACAAACTAAGAACAATGCACCAATCAAAAAAAAGGAAACTTCAAAAGAACGCACTAAAGGACAGGCTCGATCAGATGGATCACTAAAGAACACAAAGTGTGCTTGGAAGGGAAAGGCTTGGTTAACTTTGAAGAGATGATTGCGGAAGGTTGAGCAAGGACCAGAATGATCACACTGAGATAGAGCTCGATTCTATTGGCTACGCAAGCGCAAGAAACGCTGAAAACAGAACTAAGCTTGAAACTATCATAGGATCATTATCAAACAACAAGAGACTACGCTTGACATATTTTAATTAAGAAATCATGTGAAAGAATATTTCAAAGAAATACTCTGTGTTACCATTAAACAAGTTACATTTTATTAAAGAAATCACGATAAACCTAATCATATTTTATTTATAACATTTGAGTAGAAATTATGTCAAATTAACAATTACTTTAGAAAGATAAAGCAAGTATAAGATATCTAAACGAATAACTTTAGGTCGCGTGTTCAACTAAACATATTTATTATTGAAAAGGCGTTTATGATGTCATTAGGCACATTAACTTTATTATGAAAACCGATGTTTACTCTAACATCTTTTATTTAAAGAAAAACTAGTTATGAATAGGGATTAACCAATTACATCCCGATTACGTAAAAATCGGATTAGAACCTAATCACTTTTTAATTATAAAAGCATTGGAATAAGAATTAGTCAAGATTAACAAGCATCTTTAATGTTAAAACAAGTAACAGGTGATACACAGGCTAACGTACAAGTTACTGTGAAACGAACTAGACGGATAGCAACGAACTATAGCACGCACACAAACCTTAGGCTAGGGTTTGGGAGAACTAGCCTACAAAGAGAACTCGGATGAACAACTGACACACTAACCAAGGGTGACTGATCTGACAGGTGAAGCAGATAACAGGGTAAACTCTAAAGAAAGATAGCTACGATAGATTAGGCACAAGAACACAACTGATTCATAAAGAGACAACCTAACTGAGATAGGATAAGTATGAACTAGATATTGATGAACAAGATTCTAAGAGAAACATGAAATAAGAGTGATAAGGTTACTTGATAGGCAACTGAGCAGTGCAAACTACTCACACAGACAAAGCTACTAAGCTAAACAGAAACTCTAAGGCTTGAGTAGATGCACATGGTTTGGCTTGGGCTAACACTAGAAAGGTTTAGAGCTTCTGATAAACTTGATCAAAAGAGATAAAGCTGATACCGAACGTCTAACGAATTGTTAGCATAAATAAGAGAACAAGGCTATGAGCTGGATTTATTTTAATTGACAAAATATATGTAAGGATATTTCATAAAGAAAATACCCCATGTTGGAATTAAAGTAATCAAGCTTTATTTTCAAAACCGGTGTAAAGATCTAGTCAAGTTTTATTTATAAAGATTCATATATGCATTAATCAATTAAATATTTAATTTAGAAAAACTAGACTATAGGAACAATCTAAACGAAACTTTGTAATTCGAGTAGATCATATCATTATTAAAAACATTATGGTATTGGCCTTAATCGAATTAATATTTATTATAAAAGCCGATGTAAAGCCTAATCCAATTTTAATTAGAAAAGATCTAAACAAATTAACATTTGGTTTACGAAAACCGGGATAAAGATCTACTTAGATTTTATTTGCAAAAGGATGTGAGAGAAACATTAATCAAATTAAATTTTTATTATTAAAACGGTGTATAGATCTATATTGCTTTTATTTATAAAAGGCATGCATAACTAGACATTAATCAAAATTATTATTAATTTTATTTTCAGAAAACAAAACATGGTGAAAACACTCCACTAACGCGTGCTTTACATCATTATGGACCTGACGCAACTTGAACGGATTAAATCGGAGTTAAAACGTAAAAGATATGATTGTTCAAAGGTTCAGGGACCTAGTTGCAGAGATTGGAAACTTCAGGGGTTTTACTGCGAAAAGATAGGGGCATATGCATAATTATGTATAAAAACTCGAGGGCCTTCATGCAAGATTCTCGAGGTGGACCGAAACCGAAAGATCCGAAAGGTTCGGGGGGTTCCTTGAAGTTTGGCCAAGACTCAAAAGCTCATATATAGTTTACATGAAACCGTAGGGATTTAAACGTAAAATAGCCACGTCTTCTTCTTCTACCTCCGGGAAGGGGGCGGACGGCGGGTCCGGTGGCTCCAATCGCCGCCGCCCGGGACAACCAGAGCTCGACCGTGTTGGGGAATAAAGAGAGGAGGTCATGGGGGGTACAAGGAGATGCTCACCGGCGCGGGAGGCGATGGGGAGGCGGCCGGGAATTCGAAGAGGAGCGGCCGGCGGCGCGAGGTACGGAGGCGGCCAACTCGGGGTGGAGACGGGCGGCGGCGGCCGCAGGGGTTGACTCGCGGAGGGGGGGGCGGTGGAGTTGCGGGCTTCGCCTTGAGGACCATTCCCCGCGGCGACGGCCGGCCCGCACGCGTCCCTAGGCGGCGACGGAACGCCGGCGGCGCACGGCTCGGCCGGGGCGCGGCTCGCACGGTCCGGCGGCGGCACAAGGCGGCTCGGGAGCACGAGCGCGCGTGGGGGCTCGGGGCGGCGCGGATAAATAGGCGCGCGGCCCCGGCCGTGCTTGGCACGGACGCCGGGCGTACAAGCGCCGGACCTCGGCGGAGTCCCGGCGGCGCGGCCGGCGCCGGATGGGACTCGATGGGCTCCGCGCGGGCTGCGGCGGGGCCGGGCTCGCGATGCGGGGCCGGAATGGGTTGAAAGGAGCCGGGCCGAGCCGGGTCGTTTGCTAGCCGGCCACGAAGCCGGGGTGGCCGAGCGAGAAAGGGTAAAGAACTCGGGGGGCTCCATCGGACTTCCGAGGCTGCCGCGTACGCCGAGCTAGGCCGGATCGGGCCACTAGCAACAGCCGCGTAGACCGGAGAATAGGAATTGATTTATTTTTTTTTCGAAAATATTTTAGGTGTAAAAACAATTTCGGGAATTTCTAAAAAATGTTTTGGAAGACGAAAAATATTCGTAAAATTCCCAAAATTCTAGGAAAATTCCCGGAGACACATTGGGACATGAACAATCCAAATAAAGTATTTGGTGCTCATGAAAAAGATAATAGAGCCTTCTAATAAATAGAAATAGCTCAAGGAAAATGAGAATAAATCCTAGAAAAATCCGGAAAATTCTCGGAAGAGTTTGGACAACTCCTAAACGCAAATTTTGAAACCTTTTTGCACTCAGGAATCGCTAGATGCATCGGCATGGATGCAACACACATAACTTTTATTTATTTTAGAGAAATCAAACAAGGATTTTTCCTATACTATATTTCCTGTAAAGAAAAATAAATGTTGGAAAATGTTTTTAAAATTATGAGAAAATTGTTATTTAATTATTCTCTCTATTCACATCCTGAAATTGGAAATTTCAGGGTGTGACACCGCGGCTACAAGAATACCCTATGTAATCTATCTCGAGAATAGAATTGGAATAAGCAAAGCCGATCGAAAAATGAAATCTTCGAGGAAACACTTGATCGCTAGGAAAAGATTCAACTTGATAATTCAACTATAACAATGATACATACACAAGATCACCACTGGGATCCTTCCCTGATCTTGCTTCTAGCTTCGGGAACTCCGACGTGGTCTTCCGTGCAAGGTTCCCACGTCGGCTAGGGGAACCCTAGTCAACTAGCTCGACCCTCTCCTCTCTGAGATGGTGTCCCTCTCTTCTCTGCTCCTCGGTGGCCGATGACGAATTGTATGATGCGTGGCTCTCGGTTAGGGGGCTATGAATAGCCTGATTGGCGGCTAGGGCAAAGGGGAGCCTTACTTGGCCCTGGACAGGGCTAGGCCGACCGGCCTGGGCCGGCCGGCCTGGGCCCATCTAGGCCCAGCCCGAGGCCTCCTTTGCTCTACGTCGGTTCCCTTGCTTGCTGGATGTTTCCCCCTTCTGCATGTAGGTCCATGTCGTCAGTTTCTCTCCGAATTGGACACAACTCCTTTTCTTGCAAGATTCAGCACTTTTTTGGTCAGGTCCTCGGAGTTTGTCCTCTTCTCGGATCAAGTCCCTGGCTTCTTGGAGTTAAGTTTGCTTCGTTGCATGACTTGTACGGGGCTTCAAGGTCTTGTCATGAGGTGCTTGATGAACTTATCCCGAAAGTCTTGCATTCAACACTAAAACCCTGCATAAACATTAAACTCCAAAACCGACATGCACACGTGAACTTGTTATACCACGGGGGTTAGTACCAATGGATAAAGTATAAAACTCATGCCAACACCGAAGGTAAACTCATGGCTAGGTTGACGGATTTTCACCGTCAACATCTCCCCCATGCTTAAACCTTGCTCATCCTCGAGTAAGCCTTCGATGGATATCATCATTGCCAAACAATGTTTAAACCTTGCACTTGATCACACATGAGAAAACATAATGCTCTCAAAATTTTAATTCATTAAAGTTCCATAATGTACTAGCCTTCACCTCTACGGAGGGTAGATTCTTATTAAGCTTATCCCACAAGTATTAACATGCTCACAAAGTTTAAATAGATCTCAGAATTTTTGAAATAAAGAACGAGATAAAGAAAAGCTAAACCAAGTTCACAAATTTAAATCATCTTGTATATTGCTCATGAACTCTCATCTCACTAGTCTCTCAAGCCTATATATTCTACTCCTTTCCCTCTCATAACATATATGTGTGGTAGGCTTTATATAGAGCTTTGGGAAACTTTAGTCCTAACAAGATTTTATAAATGAGGTGTTGTCAAAACAAGACAAGCTCCTCATGGTCTTACCGAGACTCGTCAAAAAGGTCATTGGAAAATAATGTTAAATCAAGGAGGGGAAAGAGAAAAATACACACACTTTAGATGAGTGGACATGTGCAAATGGCAAAGAGTGATCCCGAGGCACAAAGGAAGTCCTCGTTATCGGATTGCACATGGTTGGAAAATGAGAATGGATCTTTTAAACTTGAAGCCTTGAATGCACTCTTAGAGAACCGGGGAGTTCACTTTACGCATACTCATATTTTTTTCTCTTTCTCATATTTCTCATTCTTTTCTTTGTTTCTTTGTTTCTTTCATTCATTTCATTTTTTTTTCTTGTGAGACCTTCACCTTGGAAGTCACGTACATCACCTTTAATTTTTTTTTCATTCATCATTTTTTAAAATACTCCCCTTCGAACTCTAAAACTGCACCGTACCTACCTCCTCCCCCATGCTTAGGCGTTGCTCGTCCTCGAGCAAAGAGGCGAAAAATAAGGTAGGTACCGGAAATATTTTTCCTTGGAGAGATTCTTGAAATCTTCAATGTCGGCACCGTCTTGCGATCTTCCTTGAATTGATGATCCATCCTCAACGATAGGTTGTGGTCAAGGAGGTAATCACAAAAGATGATATTTGGTTTAAGGGTGGATATCCAGCGAAGTTTGTGAGATCTCCAATGCGGGGATACACAATGCACGGATAAAAGGCTAGCAAAAAGATAGATACGCAAAAACGGAATGACCAGCTTCTTAGTCTCGGGCCAGAGAAATCATGGCCTGCAATAACTCACTCAAAAATAAATCTTGTACACTATGGTTTATGCACTCGAATATATATTAGGCTTTGGATAGGTTGAGCAACACACAAGTGATATTTATGACAAGGTTAGCGATATTTTTGAGCATAAAAGACATCTTTATTCTATTCATAACTTGAGAGCACATAAAACACTATGGGTCTTTATTTTAATCATAACCTCCGCTGAAGATTAAGCTAGTCATTTAAATAAATTCAGATTTGTATTTTAAGAGAGCACTAGCTTAAACATGCATAAATCAACTACAAAGATAAACAAAGCTGCAATTATAATCATATATCATCATGGCACAAATTTTTGTAACTTTTCCAATGATATAATCAAGGTGGTGTCTTTATTAATGATGATATCAAGTTGAAATACAAACTGAAAATAAACAAACATGCTTGCTGAAATTTAAATAAAAATAGAAAATACTACGCAAACACACATAAGCCAAAGCTGAAAATTACAGAGAAAAAGAAAAGAAAAGAAAACTAAAGTTCCTAAATCTTCTAGTCCTCCGCTGGTGGTTGATGTTGATGATCTTGATAGTAATACCCTTGCTCATAATATGATTGGACATTCCCTCCGACGAATTGATTTGGCTCCACAAGGTGAAGGCGTCCGAGCTCAAAGGAAATATTTGCATTGCCTTCACCAAGTTGAGCTGCGTTAGCTTGGATGGCTGTGATGTTTTGGGCGTTTCTTGCAGCATACCCTCCAATTATGGCCATGCTTTGTTGTGGTTGGGGATGATGTGCGTAGGGCTCCGCGAAGTTAGCGTTGGGCACCACATAATTTGGTGGGGGTACCGGTGCACCACCCCCCATGCTTGCTCTTGTGGCCCTCCGTAATAACTTGGCGGAGGAGGGATCCCGCCGAAAGGTGGCACAACATTGGGTTGTGCACTACCCGCTTGAGCGGAGGTGGATCCCTCCTCTACGATTCTTCCTCATTTATTTTTTCTTGCCGGGACAAGGAGTCCCTCTTCCAACCAATCTTCCCTCCCTTCGGTGAAAAGCCTAAGCCTCTCGTTGGGAAGGGGTAGGTTCACTATGGCCAACCGATAACCTCCTCTCTAATCTCCACTAATGTATTTGCCTTGCTGCATATACTCAATGCCAAGAGAGGTACCACGCAAAAGATGGTCGGGGTTTCTTGCGATCCCCGGCCGTAAGGAGAAGGCCAACATGGAGAGGTAGCACCCCGAACCAATATTTCCCGCCCCCGATGTTGCTTCACAACACCAACAATTGATCATAAGGTAGGAGGGGTCTATTGGCTGCCTGGCAATCAAAGCCGAGTAGAGCCAATTCAACTCCGTGTCGGTCACCTTCGTTTCCTTCATCCTCTCCAATACCCTCTTGCACATCCAAGAGTGAAATATCCGGATAATGGGGTTGCAGATGCAATTGCGTTGTTGATGGGCTTCTCCGGAGATCATATTCCAAAATCCCGCTAACATGCCGGGTGGCACGTCAACTTTCTCCGGAGCTCCCTTGTGGAATCCAAGTAGCTCCCTAACGTGCTTGTAGGGAACCACTTGTTGGACTCCCTCCAAACGGAATGACAAGCTTTGCACCCCATCATCAAGGATAGGTGCAATAGTCATTAAAATTTCCAAGGCGAACCCCAAGTGGGTGTCTGCCGATACTCCATTGGAGAATTGCACCCATCCAAGGTGCCCCAACATGTACTATATGTCGGTGCCAAAACCCAAGGTGTAGAGTGCTTGGTCGTCGAATTCGACGTTGGGCACAAGCCTCTCCTCCTCCTCCGATGACAAGATGATGAAGCCGTACGAAGAGTATATCGGAGTGTAAGGAGGTGGCGCAGTCAAACGGGTCGATCGTCGTGGTGGCGCGGGCTGCTCCTTCGTGTGCCCTCGAGGTTCGGTAAACCTCATGGACGTGCTTCTTGCAGCCCTCATACCACCAAGGAGGAGAGCATCGTTCCTCCTCGGTGGTGCCGTATCCGTCTCCATGCTCCGGGGAGACTCGGAAACCGAGTGCCTCCTCGAAGACGTGGTTGATGACGGCTTGGACGACGACGAACTCTTCTTCTTGGAGAAGAGACTTGTGATTTTCTTCCACATGGTGCACTCTTTTTCTTCAACTAAAACTCCGGGTTGCAACCGGTAACTAGGCACTTAAACTCTTTGCTTCGGATGTGGACTTTGAGTGGATTAAGGATGTGGATTTTTTCTTGAGCTATCAAGCTTGGGAAGGTTGGCTATGTCTACGGAGGTTTTGAGCACACAAACAAAGGAAGGAGAGGGAAGCTTGCCTGCAGAAAAAACGGGAGCCGGGGGGCTCCTTAAGTAGGGGAGGCCGGCCGGCCTGGGCCGACCGGCCTGGGTGGCTCAGTGCTCCTCCCCGCCTCGGCTTTCTTCCAGCACGATCATTTCGCCTCTGCAACTTTCCTGCCCACGTGCTCCACGAGTTGCACCGCCCAAACGCTCTCGTCCACTCCTTTTCTTGCATTATTGGTCCTTCCACTTGATGCTTGATGCTTTGGGTCATGTCCATGCTCCCTAGCTCCACTTGCTTCACATGCCACCATGAAATTCCTGCAAAGTTGATCCTTTCTGCCCACCATGCTTGTCCTTTGCATGTGGAATTGGTGAAAGTTGATAAAAGGGAATCCAATGGTGCATGCATGATTAATTCAAACTAATTTGTCTCCATTAAGGTGCGTTTAAGGTTAAGCACTCCTCTAATTTGAAATTTAAAATATTTTTCAGAGCCATGCAAGAGCTCAAACATAATTTTAGAGAAGTTTTTAAACCATTAAAAACAAATATAAGTCGAAAATATTTTTCGACTACGTTGATTTCGGTCTCACCGGTATAGTTTGCCTTCATCGGTTGAGAGCAAGCTTTTCCCGGCTTGATCATGGGGGCATAGGTTTAGGTTCTAATTTTGGATAAATAAGAGAGATTTTGAATAAAACAAAATTAGATGAGGCTTAGAAAAATTCTAATCCTAGAGAAACCAAGGATATTGATTTTTAAACCAACCAAAAGTTTTGATTTCTAGGTTCACGCGAGTCCTACCACGTGCTGAATTTTTTTTATTAACACATGTGGTTTTAGCATGAAAAATAAGCCAACCTCAGCACCATAATGAGGGTGAAAGGTTGACTTAGGTTCTGAAATTATTTGGTTGAGGTTTCTCGAAAAGAAAAGAACAAACAAGCACATAGGAGGGTTCATGCAAAGGGTTTATGATAAAGCAAAACATTAAATCAAGAATTATGTCTATAATATTGTTCAACCACTTCTAATTCTAATGTCTTTGCGTAATAAAACTCAAAACTAAATTATTAAAAAGACTCGAAAAACCTGGAATCGGGTTGTCCACCCGGTAGCTTATTCTTGACTCGACGAAACGGGTTGCCTCCCGCCTAGCGCTTCGTTTATAGTCTATAGCTAGACTTCTTCACTTGATTACTCCGGATCAACGCTCTTTGCGGGCGTTGCAATCTTGGGTACCCACTTCTGCACCATCTTGGGCGCGGGCTTGTCTTCCGGCTTAGTCATTTTTTTTGGTCTTCACAGGCTGCTTCCCTTCCTTTGTCTTGACGGATGCAACACCTTCTTTGATTTTCTTTACGTTCATTTTTTCGGCTCCTTCTTTTTCATACCCTCCGTTTGTTTTGGTTCTCCCTTCACTCCAATCATGTTGCATGCCTCGATTCTTGGACGGAACTTGAAGGAACTCCTTTCTCTGTTGATATCGAACATGATCTCCCCCTTGCCAACATCAATAGTAGCTCCCACGGTCTTGAGGAAAGGCCTCCCTAGGATGAGCGGCGGCTTCTCCCTCTCTCCCATGTCGAGCACAACGAAGTCGACGGGGATGAAGGGGTGTCCGACCTTCACGAGTACATCTTCAGTGATGCCCAAAGGATAGCGAATGGAGTTGTCTCCCAACTCCAAACATATACCCGTAGGCTCCATTGGTAGGCGTAGATTCTCGAACACATCCCTCGGCATGACGCTCACACTAGCTCCAAGGTCGCATAACGCCTTCTCGAAGTTGAAAGAACCAACCGAACATGGAATTGTGGGGCACCCGGGGTCCTTTTGCTTCTCTAGCCCATTAGCAATAGCGGCACTACACTCCTCGGACATCTTGACATGATCTACCCCGAGTGTTGCTATCTCATATTTATTTGCAAGTATGTCTTTAAAGTAACGAGAATATGTAGGGACTTGTAGGGCATCTAGTAATGGCATGTTGATGCTAAGTCTATGCACAACTTCCACAAACTTTTCAAAGTGGTTGTCAAGTTTACCTTGGAAGTAGCGTGGCTTGAGTTGCGGTATCCTCGTGTCTTCCTCCGGCATCTCATATTCGGGTTCCTTGGTGACGATCCCCGTAACCTTCTCTTTAGCAACTCCTTCCACCTCGGTGGATGGTTTAAGCTTCCTTGCTCCCGCGGAACATTCCGGATCAAGGGACCCTTCTTACCTCGAGTGGTGAACCCAAGGTATCGAATCCGTGGAACAAATGTGTGACGCAAAACTTAATCTAATAAAGCCAAGTAACTCCAATCTTCGATAAAAGAAACCCTAATGCATATATGTAAAAGCCACGAAACGAATCTAATCTACTAAATACCGGAGAAAACAAAGTAAGATTGGGTAGATAAACCGATCTAGAAGGATCGGGGTAAGCCTTTTGTTGAAGTTCCAAGCAAGAGAAGAAGTAGCAAATCGAATCTTAATAGAAGCCTCTTTAAATCGTGGTTTCCCGTCCAAAACCGAAAACATCCGCCTTTCGGGACCCCCGTTCCGTCACAACGTATCCCTACTCATGCGGGGAGCTTAGGGCGAGTCAAAAGACAAGTCGAGATTCTTTCGGAAGATCCGGCGTGTACCTCTAGCCACCGCGGCTACAAGAACACCCTATGTAATCTATCTCGAGAATAGAATTGGAATAAGCAAAGCCGATCGAAAAACGAAATCTTCGAGGAAACACTTGATCGCTAGGAAAAGATTCAACTTGATAATTCAACTATAACAATGATACATACACAAGATCACCACCGGGATCCTTCCTTGATCTTGCTTCTAGCTCCGGGAACTCCGACGTGGTCTTCCGTGCAAGGTTCCCACGTCGGCTAGGGGAACCCTAGTCAACTAGCTCGACCCTCTCCTTTCTGAGATGGTGTCCCTCTCTTCTCTGCTCCTCGGCGGCCGATGACGAATTGTATGATGCGTGGCTCTCGGTCAGGGGGCTATAAATAGCCTGATTGGCGGCTAGGGCAAAGGGGAGCCTTACTGGGCCCTGGACAGGGCTGGGCCGACCGGCCTGGGCCGGCCGGCCTGGGCCCATCCAGGCCTAGCCTGAGGCCTCCTTTGCTCTATGTCGGTTCCCTTGCTTCCTGGATGTTTCCCCCTTCTGCATGTAGATCCATGTCGTCAGTTTCTCTTCGAATTGGACACAACTCCTTGTCTTGCAAGATTCAGCACTTTTCTGGTCAGGTCCTCGGAGTTTGTCCTCTTCTCGGATCAAGTCCCTGGCTTCTTGGAGTTAAGTTTGCTTCATTGCATGACTTGTACGGGGCTTCAAGGTCTTGTCATGAGGTGCTTGATGAACTTATCCCGAAAGTCTTGCATTCAACACTAAAACCCTGCATAAACACTAAACTCCAAAACCGACATGCACACATGAACTTGTTATACCACGGGGGTTAGTACCAATGGATAAGGTATAAAACTCATGCCAACACCGAAGGTAAACCCATGGCTAGGTTGACGGATTTTCACCGTCAACAGTACTGGCACGTCGCCAGCTCCATCACTTCCTCGACGGTGAGGGCGTCCCGAGCTGAGGAAGACTCCGCCACCTCTGTGGTCGTGGAAGGACCAGGGACCTTAGCCGCCGGGGAAGGCTCCGGCACCTCCACAGCTGGAAGAGAATCCGTCGCCACCGCTGCTGGTGTAGGCTCCAGCGCCTGAGTCACCACGACGTCGCGACTTCCTAACGACGGGGGAGGTGTCGAGTCTTCATCCAAGACCATCACCACACCTTCGCCGCTCAGGACAGCCTCGGTCGGCTGCTCCAGGACCGCCCGAGAAGTGGTCTCCTCTTTGGCTACCTCACCCTCCTCAACGGCGGCGGCATGGACTGGTGGCGGTGGCGCGATCGAGCCCCCTCCCCCCCTGCCGCAGCAATAGCCGCCGGCTCCTCCTCAGCCCGCGGCGGCACTGGCTTGATGCTCGGGGGCTGGGGATGGGGCTCAGAAGAAACACCCGCACGCTCAACGCCAGGCGCTTCAGAGGCGCCAGGCTGAGCACACCGGTGTCGAAGTGTCTATGATAAGACAGAAGGCAACGTCAGTGAACAAGTCGGAAGGATCACGCCAAAGAAGATCTGAAGTCGGGGACTTACATCTTGGAGTGCACCCGGGCTTTCTTCACCGTGCGGTTCGACGAGCCTTGCTCGGGGGCTGCACGCTTCGAGCCCGCCCGCTTGGGGGCTGTGCGCTTCGGGCCCGCCGTCTTGGGGGCTACTGTAACACCCCGTGTTTTTGCTCAGTGGTGATGTGTGCTAATGACACTCTGAACTAGTCCTCTAACTACCCTTGAGAACCCTAGGTCAACTCCTGGTCAAAACCCTACCTAAAACCCTAGTGCCCCCTTTGAGCCTCTCGTGTCAGTCTAGAACATTGGCACGTTCTCCAAAATTTCACTAAACACTTCAAAATCACCCAATGGGAAAAGTGTGCAGTTTTGCAAGGCACACAACTTTGCTATTGGGTGGCATTTGAAATTCGAAGTGGAAATTATTGAAAAATGCAATTGAACACAGTCTGCTCCTGTTGACAGGCGTCGAGAAATCTAGTTGGCATGATATTTATGCAAAATCTAGTGATAAAAACCCTAATATCCTTTGCAGAAGTTGTAGAGGAATAGATGATCTTCAACTTTGCTATTTTGTGCAAGGTGCACTTTAGTTTCAAAAAGTGGAGATCAAATTTGAAAACCGACTCAGCAAATTGTTTTTGCTCGCGAACGCCGGAGCTCACTCACTCCAAGCGCGACGTCGTGCGCGGCCACGTCGGAGCGCCGCCGTACGTGCCTTAGCCGTGTCGGGCGCGCACGCCGAGGCGCCGGAGTGACCACCGGTCGTGGCACGACGTCGTCGTGAACTCTCTAGTGACGTTCGTGGCAAGTGGGTCATGCCAGGTGGCGCCAATCCACCAGACCAGCGCACCACCCGCGGCGCGCCATTGGCCGCCGAGGCGACGCACGTCACTGGCCATGCCGTGGCCATTCCACGCGTGCTTGTTTCACCAGCGTGACCTCACCCACTCACAACCGACCTTCCCCGACTATAAGTAGACCTCCCCGGCCACTGCCTCGCACGCACGCCGAACCGCCGCCGAGCTCCGCCGCCCGCCATTGGCGCCCCTCGGTGAGCTCCTTGCTCCGCTCAACTCCAGTGCCGCCTAAGCACGCCTAGACCTTCCTCTTGCACCACTTGAGCTTGCACGCCCGTGTGTAGTCCTGGCCAAGCTACCTGCTCGTCAGAGCCCGAGCTCCCGCAGCTGCCGCCGGTCACCATTGCCGAGCTCGCCCCTCCGCCGGTTCTCCAAGCCCAGGGACCCACCTAGCACCTTCCCTAGGACACATGGAAGCTACCCATGCCGCACATTGCTGAGATCCGCCACTCTTCTCACTGGAGTCTGAGCTTCCGCGGCAACGCTGCCACCGCTCCGCCGCCGCCGCCCACCGGTGAAATCTCCAGCCGAGCCTCCGCCGGCAATCGATCTCTAGTGAGTCCAATCACCCTCCTTGCTCGCTTGTTTGCCTCCCCGCGCCTCACCTCACCGCAGGTGAGCGCGCCACCGCCGTCGGGGTAAGGTGGGGAAGGCCGAGGGCACAAATGTGAACTTTCAAAAGTTGGCAAGGGTCTGCGTGCAAAATGATTCTTCATCGCTTAAGTGTTTTAGCAGTATCTTGTAAATTCGATATAAAATCGTAGAAAAATCCAAAAAATGCAAATCCAATTTTGTGGTGCTCTGTGTAACTATAACTACAACATTACCAACACATGTATATACTTTTGAATTTTAGTTTTTGCTTGAAAAATTGAAATGTGAAATCCCTAGATCTATGTTTCTGCAAAATCCCTTCATGAGCTTGAGCTGGATTTTGGATTTGTTGTGGGAACTAGCATGTTTAGGTTCTGTGCAAAAATTTGCAAAAAGTTACTGAAGGAATCTTTCTATATAAAGTATCTTGTGATATTGATAAATTTGTCTAGATGATTTTTGTAGCTTAAAATATATTTATTCTTGAGCCCAACTTCTGGCTATGGTCTTGTTATGCTAAAATGCACCCTTGGTGAATTTATCATGATTCTATCTCTGTTGTAAATATCCAGCCTGTTCGTTCGGCTTATCAGCCACCAGCCAGTAGTATTTTTCTCTCAAAACAAACCAGCCACCAGCAATCAGCCAGCAGTACATTTCTCTTAGAACAAATCAGCACCAGCCATCAGCCACCAGCCAAACGAACAGGCTGGACATTTCCTAATTTATGCTTTTTTTATTCATAAATGGGCATAGCAAGATCCATAACAGCTATAAGTGTATTTCTTGGTTTCTTAGGCTTGTTTTAGGCCAAAGCATGTGTAGGAGAAAGCTTGGTCTCACTGCTGTTGTATTTATTTTCATATGTATTAATCTTTTAAATGCTAGCTAGAAATACCTTTATTTATGTGCATATAAATTCAGTGGTGCAAAAACTAGTTGCTTGCTGTCCAACGGAGTGTTCCTGGTCATAAGGGCCAGTGGGTACTGTTGGGCAAGTTTGAAGTGTGATTGGTTGATTAAAAGGGTGCAAACTAGATTAATCTAGTGAAGGAAAAATAGGAAAAACAAATCATTTGGTGCATGAGTTATATAAATGAGTTAGGAAAGTAATTGTGGCATAAAAGTAACCTTTCCTTGCTGTTTGTATTTAAAGTAAAGATTCTCTTATAGATGTGCACACAATCACCTTAAAGAGAGGACTAAATAAGCTTTTTGGTTATCTTTTAAAAGGAAAAATGTTTGAATACTTTTCTTAAGGTGAATATGACCCACCTTATGCCCCTAGTGGCTGTTTTCTGCTGTTTGTTAATTAAATTAAATTAACCACCCTCCTAATCACTGCATTGCATTCCCCGTGTAGAAGTCCCCGACGGTAGCTACACGCTCGTGCCGGCTGACGAGGACGAGGGAGCAGCAGGAGACGTGCACTACATGACCGTAGAGCAAGACCCGGACCAAAGTCCGGAAGTTCGTGTGTCTGCTTGTGCTGACGAAGGCAAGCCCCGGTTCAATCATTGACCTATGTGTTTCATTTAAACTTCTGAATTTATCTTTGTTATTTTATGTGCATTTATGTTCAAGAGTTGAATGGAAACCATAGTTATATGATCCCTAAGTACCATGATCTTTTACTAGCATGTTAGGTCGCTAGTTGCTATGCTTTAAGGAACCGGTACAAGTCGAGTGATGTTCGTTACTCGCGAGAATAGGATCTCCTTTATGGAATCACCATATGTATAAATGGATTGCTCATGTGGTAAGAGCATGGGATTTGGGATCCGGTCCAATGGCTTCGTTGGTTAAGTGTTTGAAAGTACTAAACACTTGTCGGAAATGGGCAAGGTAAGCCTAGTACCTAAATGAGGCGGTACGGGGTTTTACTATCACTACTCTTAGGGTTGCAGCCCCGGGCTCGCCACCCGAGTGCATGCGTGAGGCTGGGTGACCTTAGTGGCGTAGGCCAGATAAACCTTGTACTTAAGACTGTGAGCTATTATCCCCAAACCGAAGAATGACGGGAACCGCCTGGTTGGTGAACTCTTAGTGAGGGCACCTCCCGTGTGTTTAGGTTCACCTTGCAAGGTTATGAATCAATCGATTGTCGGCCTCTCACCGTCATCTGAGACTACTTACCCGACTGGCCATGACATCCCTTTATGATGGAACTTTGTGAAGATTATTGTTGTTTAATTGTTTACACAACTTTGATTGCAATAGTTGCTTATCTAATAATGATAACTTCTACTAGAACATGAGCTAAAATGTGAAAGTAAGGATTCATTACTTAGTAGCTTTTTGGCAAACAAACCCACAAGTCAAAAGCCGTGCATGACTAGAGGTAAAGTCTTTCTTTTAGACGGGTAAGTCTTGTTGAGTATTAGTATACTCAGCCTTACTAAATAAATGTTGTTTCCAGGTAATGCATGTGATGTGTGGCCCGGAGAACTTCCACCCGGCTGGAAGCTGGAATCGGTGGATGACGATGAGTGATTGCATCATGGACAGGCCTCCTATGATGTGGTCGTACCGTTTAGTTATGTTCCGCTGTTTTTAATAAACTCTGAACCATTTACTGTCATGTCGAAGAACAATGTTTGTAATAATGGTCACTACAGGGACTTTGATGTTAATTTTAAGGCACTCTGGACTCTCCTTCGTGGGAGTTTTAATGCATACGTTCGATCCTCTCTGTGTTGACAAGTGATTTACCGGGCGTTAACCCAGCAACACTCAACGGGATGATTCTTTATTATCGCTTAATGACCAAATGAAGTGGTTTAGGCGATAGTACGGAATTATCTTGGGTGGGGTTGTCACTGCTGCTCCGCTTCGACTTGCCTCATCAACAGCGGCAACACCCTCTCCCGCGCGCTCGGGGGCCGTCCCCCCGACCTCCTCCACGGTCGGGGTTGGACCGTAACCCCCGCCGGCGACAAGGGACACATGAACGTCTGGGGCTCCGCTGCCCCAGGTTAGCAGCAACTGCAAGCGCCGCGGGGCAGCGCTTGGCTCCGCCACCGACGACGCGCTCGGTATCGACGACGAGTCCGACGACCTCCCCCGTGACCGGCGCCTCTGCAGGGAGTCCGGACGAGTTGGGACGGTCAGAGCCGTCATAAAGCTGGCGGGCGGACGCCGGCCGCTCCTCTGACCTTCTCGGGGGATCGGATTGACGAGGCACAGATCTCTGCAGCTCAGAAGCACCCTTCCTGCTGGGCACCACATGGGAGCAGACCATCCGCTGGTCCTCTAGGGCGAGAGGAACCACCTGACGTGAGCTTGAGCCTACTATCTTGTGGTGCATAGTTGCCTGCGGCCGGCGCGATGACGACGCTTCAGCGCCGCATGGCGGTGACGACGAGGACGACCCCGACATGTCGCTCCAGTCAACCGTCGCACTGGCGACAACGCCGCTCCACGACGGCTCGGGCGACGAGTCCTCATCGGAGGAGACGCCTGGCTTCCCCGCCTTCTGCCTCTTGGTGCAGTTGTCGTGGCGATCGCGCTTGGCAATCTGGTGTTTCTTGTACTGCGCCTTGCGCGTAGCGCTCCTATTCTCCACTGCAACCTATTTTTTGGTTAAAAATTGCCTCCTCCGGGAGAGGTGCCTTAGTCGGGACGAGGTGGGCGCATTTCAACTGTGATGACAAGAAAATGCGAAGGTTAGCTGGGGAGTACCAACTCCGAGAAGATCAACGCCACGACAAAAGGCGAATGAAACATGTCGAGAAGACAGATGACTTACAAATTTTTATGTCCCTACGTTGGGGAGCATCAGAAGCATCCGCGATGGTGGCCACGACTAGGTTTACCTCCCAATCGCCTGCACCACGTGGCGCTGAACCTCGAGTGGCAACGAGGGTGTTGACGCAAAATCCGCACCCCGCGTCAAGCACACAGTCAATTTTCCCTGAAAATTAACAAAAGACAAAGTAGTTAGATGCCAAAGCTTGGAACTTGCCGGGTGGTACCAGACAGTTCCATATTTGCGGCTAGAAAGCCATGTAAGATGACATATAGCTATGAGAAGCTATCTGCCAACAGATTAGAAACCATTCGGGAGCTTTAAAGTGTAAAATAGAGCATAGCCGAACGGATGACGTAAGCATGACGATAGATCAGTCTTTATTTGAATAACATTGCCCGTGCACAAAACCATGACCGATCCTCGAGAATAAATAACAATAAACAATAAATAAAGTAAAGCATGATTACAAATATGTAATGAACAAGCATGCATAGGCCAAAGCACTAGTCTACCGCATGTCTAGGTACTTTAAAACCCGTCGAGCATGAAATCAAACAAGTTAATCCACCGCATGACACAACTTGTTTGAAATCACACCACTAACACAGAAAGATCTATCCACCGCATGATACAATCTAAATATGGAAAGCTAAAAGCATGCATTATTTAAAACATAACTTGTAAACACGTTTTACTCGTGAAAGCATAACCGAATGCGGCTGTAAAGCCGAATCGTGGTCCATGGAGAAGGAACAAACATCGCCAAAGATGATAAACCTATCAGATTGAATCGAAATCTAATCCACCGGATGATTAGCTATAAGACAACCCAAAAACCTGCATCTATCGCATGATACCCAGTTCTGTCAAGGTTTACACAAGATTAACAAGCTTGAACCCGCAACACGTAACAACTTAGATTGATTCGGTTTCGACTGTTTGAGATCAAGTGATCCACATGCCTTATTGAGGCAAGATGCGAGCGTGCGATGTAAAGATCACCAAACAAGATAAAGCCGATTCAAACCAATCTAAATTGGGCAAAAGAGTGTTAACTTAATGAATCTTAATGAAACATAAAGCCGATTTAAACATAAAATAAAACTCAAAGCAACACGTGGTAACTTAATGAATCTATTAGATCTCGCCAAAATCTAATAGAGCCGATAACTAGCTCCAAGCTAGATCTTAGCGCACCGCATGGCTCATGACCTAACAAGAAACCCTCTTGAACCAAGCTTAAATCCACCGCATGATACTAAGCATGGTAACAAGACTACTTGCATCACGATCTAAATCCACCGCATGATACTAGACATGATACAAGGTTGCCGGTACTTACGGAGGTCGACGGATCGATGAATCCTCTCGAAGAACTAACGACATGACTAGAGGACTCGAAGGTTTGGCGTAAAGCCGGTTTGTTATGAGAATGTGCGAATACAATTACATATATCCAGTGTTCATATTTATGCCCTGTCGTGGCATGACTCCTAGTGGACTACAAGCACAATATTTGATACCTAATTTAACGCCCAAATGCGAATGCTTATCCATCCATTCGTCCCTTCCGCTCGGGCCACGTCACCATGCGATCCTGCGAAATCAGCGCAGACAGTCCCTTTGCCGAACGGAAGCAAACTGCCGACCGCAAGCATCTCTGCCGAATCTTTTGAAGGAATCCTCCTCCGATGGACGGGATTTTTTACCAACCTAGGCCCACAAATCAGACTCCCTCCTGTACCAATTGTTGGTGTTAACAGAGGGCAATGGTGCGGTCACGGTCCCCATCCAGGGGGCCCTGTCAGCCGTCATGTCGCAGAGGCGAAGCGGCCGCCTCCGGAGCGGCACGACACCTCGGGCGTGGTACTGCCTGATCACTTCTACTAGGGTGACTTCGGCGTTTTGAAGATGCCTCAGCACGGCCCAATGAAGCTTGAGCATCTTCTCCTGCTCCTTCTTGGTGGGGCCATCTGCTCAGTTCCTCTGCGACTTCGCGATGGAGTTCCCGGTGTACGACGTGAGCGCGAACTCGAGGTCATTCCGCAAGTAGAACCACCCCTTGTGCCAGCCACTGTTCGAGCTGGTCAACATCACCGGGATGTAGTTGTCCCCGCGGCCTTACTTCGTTCGAAGATTGGCGCAGCCGATCGTCGCCACGCGGGAGCCGTCCCTCAAGCAGGTGAACCTGAAGAAGTGCTGGAACATGTTCTACTGAGCGCCAATGCCAAGGTACCCCTCGCACATCGCTTCGAAGGCGGCCATCTGCTGGATGCTGTTCGGGTTTAGGTGCTGGAGCTGCAGCCTGTACGCGAACAGCACCCCGCGGATGAACCGACCGGCAGGGACGGAGAAGTCGCGCTCGTGGAAGGCCACGAACGACACCACATACCCCGTGGGAGGGTGCGGCACAGACTCATCAGCGGGGACGATCCACTCGACGACGTCGGTGAGGGGAGGAAGCTGGTTCGCCTCGACAAGACAGAGGAGCTGCTCGTGGGAGACATTGGAACACATCCAGTTCGACATTACTGCGGCGAGGTCTCGGGCGGGCTGGAAGCACAAGCGGCGACGGTGTTGCGGATGTGGAAGAACTCGGAGCGCAAAGGGCGAGTGAGAGAGAAAGAAGAAGCAGATGCGAAGGCAAAGCCCCGAACCAACGCTCGACATGCAGTTTTAAAGGGGGGGGGGGGGGGGGGGCAGGACTGAGTCCCCACCTTCGGCGCCGGTCCCGTCGTGTCAGCGAGACTTTCTCCCACGCGCGCGCGCCCCAATGAAACAACTGCCCACTCGCGCGATGCCTCGGTTCCCACGGCATGCAGACTTGAAGAGCCTGTGCGCGGTCATGATGGAGCGGTCACGTCTGTCACATCAGTCGAGATGCCCGCACCCATAACTGCGCCCACGTCACCACGACGGCCATAACTGCCCCGACAAAACACCCCAAAGCTACAACTGCTACAATTATAAATAAGAGCTTGTGAGCGAGTCTCCAACTCACTCACGAGCTCAGGGGCTACATCCGGTGGATGCGCTCACGCGCACCCACCGAGAACTTGAAGAACACCTCCAACACCAAGATCCACCAGCGGAGCCTGAGCGCGACTCCTTGGCTCCCACTCAGGCTTGGGGGCTATTGACAAGGGCCCGGATTAGGGACCCCTTTGATGGAAAGATTATCTCCCTTAAGACAACAAGACCATTACCCTCGAGTTGGAGTCTCTTGTTTGCTTGTAATCAGCTTGAGGATGGCCGTACCCTTGCCAACTACAACATCCAGAGGGAGTCCACCGTTCACCTGGTGCTCCGCCTGCGTGGTGGTATGCAGATCTTCGTCAAGACCCTGACTGGCAAGACACCCAGTCTTTAGTCGGTTGGCCACATCTCCGACCAGTTTCCCACTAGAGGAACTCGTCTCCGCCTCGCACGACAAGTCTCCGCCTCGCACGACAAGTCCGGCTCCGACTAGTGCGTGGGGCCAGACGCACGGCGCAGGCATCACCACCGACCCGTGTGGAGGAACAAATCTCCACGTCACGCGGGAACAACAGCTGGTAGCCATGCACGTAGCCTTCCCTGACAAGAGCCTTAACGTCACACACAAGACTCAACCCGAGGCACTCAAGCACCCTATACGATGCGCACAAGCCTAGACTTAGGCTCGGGCGTGGCAAGATAGGCAACTACTCAGGCAGACTAAGACAAGCCCAAACTACTCGGTGGGAAGGCCAAGCGTCCCAGAGTAAACAGTCCAACCCGGCGACGCGGCGGCTTCTCCGACAAGGCATCGCGACATGGCTTTAATGCACCCCGACGGATAGCGACGTACGACGGGACGTGCCAGCTGCCAAGCACTGTAACTCTTTTTTACTCCCCCTTGTGCCCCTCCCCTTGTGACTATAAAAGGGAGAGGAGGGCAACGGTTACAAGGGTTAGACCTCCACAGGATTGAACACCATCTCCTGGGACCTGGGAACGAACTCCCTCTCCTGACTAGCTTGTAACGCCTACTACGAGCACAACTGGCTCAGGAACACGGCAGTAGCTCACTGGACGTAGGGTATTACTCCTCGGAGGCCTGAACCAGTATTAATCCCATTGTCTCCTGTGCTAACCATCCGAGCCCGATGCACGATCGATAGAAATTTACTGCCGGCGGTAGAGAACCCCAATACTACCTTGCCCGGACTAAGTTACGGGGAAGTATTTCATCTCTTGTGGCCGCTCCCGAGGTGTGCTGATTGGCACTACGTGAAAACCTCAAATAGGTCACGCAACATTTGTAACGGGCCCTTAATGCCCGTTACATCCACCCACATCTGTAACGGTTGTTGTTTGGCGCCCATTACCTATAAGCGCACCAAGACGACCCCGGGGTTGGCATCCACAACGGCCGTTACCAATGTGGACTTCTGGTAACGGGCTTCTTAAACGTCCGTTACATAAATTCTTTGTAATAGATGTTAAATATAGGCCGTTACAAATGTTAAACCTATCGGTAAGGAGCTTATAAAGTCCGTTACCGATCAATGCCATACAGTAACGGGCTCACTACATGAAAAACTCAATTTGGTAACGGGCATAGATCACCTTTGATAATGGGCAATGCGCCCGTTACGGATCAAGTGTTACAAATAAGCCAAGAAAGGTAATGGGTAGATGCCCGTTACTGATAAGACATATTCGTAACGAGCATTAAACAACGATTGCTACCACAACTAGCCACCGGTCACGTGAAATGGCTGTTTCTCTGAGCCCATAGGGAACTTTCATAACAGGCATGAAACCAAAGCCCGTTACAGTTGCTCAGTATCGGAGATGCCTACTATGCACCTACGTCTCCACTATCTTGACAAACTGAGACGCGTCTATTTCACGCGCGTCCCAGCACATATAGGATTTGTAACGGGCATCAAACAACGACTATTACCCCAACTAGTCACCGGTCATGTGAAATGGCTGTTTCTCTGGGCCCACAGGGAACTTTGGTAACGGGCATGAAAATAGAGCCTGTTATTGTAAAATTAAATCAGAGACACATTCCGTGAACCTGTGTCTCCTCTACCTCGACGAAATGAGGCGCATCTGTTTCTACGCGCGTTAGCTTTCTCTATTAAAGGAGACGCTTGCTTTCAACCTGCGTCTCCTATATCTCGATAAACGGGCCAGATCCTGGGCCCACCTGATGATGACATCCTCCACTATTACCCATTGGCAAAGACGCAATATGGGCCGTGGCCCAGTTGTAGTCGGGCGGTGACCGTGTGAGCCTATCCCACCTTGCTTAGCTTGGGAGGAGGAAGCCACCTTAAAAGGGACAGCCACCCTTCCCCTATCAGACTAGTCTTTTGGGGTGACTGGGCCTTTCCCCGAGGGGCACCCTTGAGTTGCGGTTCAATGATTGCATTGGCGCTTCGGGCTTGCTCGTCGTAGTCGGATCGTGAGGGTCGGAACCTCGGGTGTGCGAATGCTAAACTGAGTAATCAATGCATCCAGCTTGTCATAATCCAATCCTTGCCTAGTCTAGATTCAACATTTGGTATCAGAGCTGGGCCCTTGTTAAGAAGGGGAGAATGATGAGGACATCCTCCACTATTACCCGTTGGCAAAGACGCAATATGGGCCGTGGCCCAGTTGTAGTCGCGTGGCGACCGTGTGAGCCTCATTATCCCACCTTGCTTAGCTTGGGAGGAGGAAACCACCTTAAAAAGGAGAGCCACCCTTCCCCTATCAGACTAGTCTTTTGGGGTGGTTGGGCCTTTCCCCGAGAGGGCCCACCAGGGTTGTGGTTCAGCGATTGCATTGGCGCTTCGGGTTTGCCCGTCGTACTCGGATCATGAGGGTTGTCTAACCTGGTGTGTGATGCTAAACTACACAATTGGTGCATCGTGCTTTCCATAATCCAATCCTTGCCTGGGCCGGACTCATCACCACCGATCAGGACTGGTAACGGGCTTGTACACTGCCCGTTATAGTATGAGCATGTTTGTAACGGTATTTCCTAATGAAGCCTGTTACTCACTGATCAGTGTTTGTAACGAGCTTTAATTAACGCCCGTTACAGATATGTAGGCCACCCCTACAGTAACATGCCTGCTTGCCGACTGCATCCTGGAACCAGCCAGGATTTGGCAGCAATCAGGGGCTGCATCTTGGAACCAGCCAGGATATGGCAACCAGCACAGTAGGGAGACATCACAAACACATTCTCACATCAGAGATATAGGCAAAGCAAGATCACATTTATAGACAAGCAAGATCACATTTATAGACAAGCTAGGATTACATCAAGTTTCAAGTTGCTCTCATCAGGGCTTGTTTGGATGGAGTCATGAGAAAACTATCTGAACCAGGCAGTATCTGACCCCAACCAAGCAAGCCAAGCAGGTTTCTCAGGCAACAACACCAAACTAAAGAAGACTGAATGAGTTTCAAGTTTCTAGCTACAATAAACTCACGGTGCACCATTGTAGAAGTTGCCCTTTTGGTCGATGGTCTCCTTAAGAATGTACTCGCACAGCATCTCCCGGACACGCTTTAGATGTTCTGTGGATACATCCACATGAGATTTGAAATCTTGCAAAATACAATCATTTATGAGAATACAAGTAGAAATCAGTTTCTAAAATCAGATGGATAATATGAGCAGAGACAATATTGAGCATTATTATCTACTTACAACAGCCTTCTTGATGTCAGGATGTCATTGAGTAGTCTTAACATATGGAATACCACATGGAATCCACACAAAGAGGACCCCCGTGGCTGCTGAGCACACTGCACCGAGGTACCAAAATGACATGTTAATGCAGTACAAAATAGGTAAGAAGGGACCATAGAAAACCTCGGTCTTACAGTGAGTTTTGTTTTGTTCTTTAGTGTGGCTTTTGCGTTTTTTTCTTTCCTTTCGTCACTCCGTCATGTGCATCACCAAAGGCCCTGCATGAACAGCAATGCCAATTAGAAACACTAAGAGATTGAATTTTTGTGAACAAAAAGTACTATACCAAAGTCCCTACATGGTCAGCAATACCAATTAGAAACACTAAGAGATTGAATTTTTGTGAATAAAACCTACAAGAAACTGACCAGTTCAAAATAGGTTGGAGGTCTGGGAACTTTAGTAGGGGATGTTGTTTAGCAGAATCTAGACACCAAACCTCTTTGAACTTCATACAGACGATCATTGTTACCCAGTGGCTAGTGCAGTAGGCACCCACCACATAGTCGTTGTTCATTGCATTTGAGATTGCTTTCCCAACTTGCTCAGAATGCTGAGAAATATTTGTTGAAGTAAACAAATCTAGATCTAAAAAACCAACACTGATCTGCATCTCTGCTACCTTGTCCATCATTTTCCTACAAAAAATCATATTGTTAGCATGCATGAACTTTGTGGTCAAAATTAAGGAAATATCTTTTTAGGTTTTAAAGGACTTACAATGTCCACAACCTCATGAAGGTAACATCTAGAGATACATGCTATTGAATTCAATGTTTAACATTAAAGCACCACAACCACCTTTAAAGTAGTCTTGATCCACATTTGCTGGAAAGGTAAGTTTATCCTTACTGTGTTCCATGACATAAGCATGCAACTTGACACATTGTGGTCCAGCAGCCTTTACATTTGCCTCTGACAACATAGGTGCACCAGGCTTGTATTTGGTTGGTCCTCTTCTATCCCAATAACACAGTGAAGAATCTCATCTTTAGAGCATCTCCAAGAGTTTGCCAAAATTTACTTGGCAAATCTTGTGTTTTGCCAACTTCTAAAAAGCTATGCAAAGTAAAAAAAGAATTCATCTCCAACGAGTTTGGCATAATTCACTTGCCAAATCCGGATCTAACTTACATCGGGAATCCCGAGAGAAACAAAATTATATATGTGCCCTTCCACCTCTTGAAAAACTTACATCGGGAATCCTTCTCTATTCTTTATTTCTTTTTCACCCTCCCACCTAGAGGGAAACAACGATGGCAACCACGATCCGCGCGCGCATATATACGCGTGGGGAGGTGAGTTTTGCCAAGTTTCTATTTTTGCCAAGTTGGTTTGCCAAACCGTTGGAGGCCAATTTTTCTTGTTTTGCCAAAATTATATGGATGCCAAGTTGGTTTGCCAAACCGTTGGAGTTGCTCTTACATAGAGGTTTCCTTGCCTGGTTCCCCTTCTTCAGTGGAGATTGCCTGGACTCCTCCTGTTGCAGAGGCTGCTGTACTTGTTGCATCTGCTGCTTAGGGGGAGATTGCATGTGGTCCTCCTCATGCTGCTGGAGAGGCTGCTGTTTTGTCTGATGCTTATCCTCATGTTGCAACTGCTGCTTAGGCGTAGTTTGCCTGGGCTCTTCCTGCTGCTGGAGAGGCTGCTGTTTCGTCTGTTGATTATCCTCAAGTTGCAGCTGCTTCTTAGGTGGAGTTTTCCTGGGCTCCTTCTCTGGTTGTTGTCGACGCTCCAGCTGCGTAGTTTTGCTAATCTGTTGTTGCTGCTGCTATTGAGCATTCTCTTGCGGACACTGAGCTGCAACAGCTCCATCTGATGTTGTACCCCTGCTACCTGTTGCGGCTTCAGGGTTGGGATGCCTCGCCATGGGTGGTATAATGATCCTATCCTTTGGCCATTGTATCCTTTGAATGAGGGCCTCAGCTAGGGTTGCTACGTCACCCCCATCAATTGGTACAGGCAAAGGGTAGTGACCCGCATTGGCCCACATATAAGTAGGTTGCACCACAACATACCCATCCTGCACCGGTACTGAATGGCAAGCCTTTTGAGATGGAAAGACTTTCGCTAGTGCGAGCTCCACGGTGCCATCCAAAAGGCTACACGCGGTTGGCTCTGCCAGCTTATATATTGTGTCCAGAATAGGTTATCGACTATCACGGTGCACTTAATTCACTTCCTCACCCTTGGCACTCCAATGATCTTGCTCTCTGCCATCTTCCTCGCTGTCATGCACATGTTCTTCCTCGCGGTCATGCCCATCTTCTTCCTCACTGCCATCCATATCTTCTTGCTCGCTGCTACTGACAGGCGCTGGTAATTGGGAAGGAAGAAGTGCATTTTTCGGTATGTTGATGCCTGATAGTCTTAGAGCATGGACAATTGATTTAAATGTTTTGTCCATCACATCATGAGCATCAGACCTCTTGTTCCTCTTCTTCCTCTACATTCCAGGGAACTCTTCACCAAACCCTTTACCCCAGCCAAGTGAACTAGACACACCTCGGATCCAACCTCGATGCTCTGGAGTCTCAAGTGCTGCGGTGAGGATATCATCCTCCCTAACCCTAGAGAAAGAACTATCACTACCCTGAGCTGCAAGTATTTTTACCCTATCTGCTACCCCCACCACCGCAGGGTTACTGAATGTTATGCCCTCTCTTCCTTCACTAGTATTCTTCTTCTTCTTCCCTACCCTTGCCCGCAGATAAGGTCTCGAATGTCTAGAAAATTGGTCTCAAGGGTTCTGTTTTCCTTCTGTAGCTAGCTTTGCATCCTCCTCCTCCCACTCTTTCCTTTTACCACAATAACCTTTTCTGCCCATCTTGTGTGGCTTATTATGCAATGTTCTCTTTTGTTTCATCTCCTGGCTCAATTGCTAAAATTCAGGAGAATTGGTTTCCTGCACAAACATGTCCCAGTCTTGTTGCTGCAAAAAGGCATGCTTCGCAAAGGGAGTCTCCTCTCCACTCACATATTTTTTTTCTTAAATGGGCCTTGAACCGCCGTTGCAAGGTTCCAATATTTGATATAGCTGCCTTAACTGCCTTCTTGTGAATAGAGTCTTCCAGATTGGCTGGGTAATCTTGCTTTTCCTCTAAAACTGTGAACAAATGGTCCTTCTCAATTGGTGAGAGATCATCAACCGCCTTGTTGATTGACACCCTCTCCCAAGCAATGAGACTACAGACCAATACAAATCTATCCCTCACAGCATCTGGGGTAGGCCAAAAATTGGCATCAAATCCAGTTGCAGTCAACTTGTCTTCTGGCCATTTGGTTTGTGTCCTTGACCCGCGGGATCGAGTACTACTCACAGCAGTCTGTGTTGAGTGACCCTGTGAAGAAGGTTCACCGACGATGGGCTGTGATGATGCACTAGAGGTAGAGGAGTTTGTTGTTGTTGGAGACTGCATAGATGATATGTGAGGCTTGTCAGCAGAGCAACATAAGCAAGACTGAAAATCTAACCAAAATTCTTATTAGATAAATTCATTTTCTCTAACAGGCAAAATAGCTGATACAGTCATAAATAAAATCAGCATAGATATACACAGTTCATATTTTACTTAATTAGCATACAGGGATAGGTGCTAACCATTCTGACAGGGACACGACAATATGCTTATATATCAAAGCAGAGAATAAATTCCTTCAACTGCTTCCTTGTCCAACTTGAGTAGCGACGGATTGTGTGTTCCATGTGTACATGCAACAAGAGGATAAAGCAATGGTCATGACATTATATGTGACAGTAGTGAAACAACACTCACAACACATCATGACATCAACAATAACAATATATATGACAGTAATGAAACAATTAACACTAACAACAACACATAAGACAGTGTAGTTATCACTACATTATAAACCACTGCGATGCAATTCCCACTGACATTATGTGGCCATCAGAATTAAAGTATGCTAACAGGTCCAAAGCATAACTGTCGATCTGCTACAGTCAAAGCATAACATAATTAATGTATGCTAACATCCTTTATGTTTTTCATGAATTTACAGTGCAAAAATTATTGCACGAGGAACATGAAAATAAATTTCAACATTTTATATAACTTCATCTGTTAGCAACAAGTTATTCATAACAGACTTGGAGAAATAAAATACATCCATGAAATCCACAATCAATCAATTGAAGATGAACTATTAATGCATGTCACCCTAATCCACCTTGACATGAATATATAGCAGATTGGGTGGACTACATTATAAACCACTACGATGCAATTCCCAATTTCCTTATGTGGCCATTGGAATTAAAAGATGCTAATAGGTCCAAAGCATAATTGTTGATATGGTACATTCAAAGTATAGCAGAATTAAAGTATATGTTAACAGGTTCAAAGCATAACTGTCGATCTGGTAGATTCAAAGCGTAGCAGAATTAAAGTATGCTAACAGGTCCAAAGCATAATTGTCGATCTAGTACATTCAAAGCATAGAAGAATTAAAGTATGCTAACATCCTTAATGCTTTTCATGAATTTACAGTGAAAAAATTGTAGCACTAGGAACATGGAAAAGAATTTCAACAGTTCATGTAACTACATCTGTTAGCAACAATTTACTCAAACAAACTTGGGGCAACAGAATCCATCCATCAAATCCACAGTCAATCAATTAAAGATGAACTATCAAGGCATCTCTCCCTAATTAATCCACATCGACATGAATATATAGAAAATTTTGGTGGCAGATGAGAGAGAGGGCGTTGGGGGGTTCAAGAAGGACTAACCTCTGTCGCGAATAAAGTAGTTGTTCTTGTGATGGTCGGAGGGGCCGGATCCACGTCGGCTTGTGGCCTGAGGTGGCCGGGGATGACGTCGACGGATCCGCGTCAACCGTCTTTAGGTTGGCCAGGAAGACGTACGTCCACAAGCCAGTAACCGCGTCTTCGTCACCGTCGTCATACAGGGAGCGGTGGGGCTGGAAAAGAGCAGGGCTGCGGCGGGGAGAGAGCGGCGAAGGAGAGCGGGGCGAGTGGCGGCGGCAGTGGGAGAATGCACGCGTTGTGGATCTATCTAGCGAGGAGCCGAATATGAATAGTGCACATAATTGTGTTTAATGAAACTACTAGCGTGCCCTTGACGGCTCTGTGTAGCAATTGGAATTTCATGGGCACTATAGTAAATATAGGTGGGAAATTTTGAGCACCTGCGCACGGTTTGCCTACTGAGGCTGACGAGTGGGCCAATGTCATGGGAGATGATGGCTAGTGAACCTGCATCGCCTTTGTTGCGAATTGGGTCCGGTGGGCGGGCAGCGGTTATCTTTTTATTTTGGCTGCTGACGCTGACGCGTGGGCCAACCACTATTTTCTCTCGAATGAAACATGCTTCCCTAAAATATTAGAGCCCATAAAACAGCACCTAAAAAATCATAAAAATACGAAAAATTCGTATTTGGACATTTAGTATTTGAATAAAATATCAACAGTCACACTTGTGTGCCTAGGATTCTTAGAATCTGTTTTTACATCATGTTAATGATGTAATAATTCTACTAACATCTAGTGTGCTCTAAAAATTCTACAAATTGACTTGCCAACATAATTTGGGTAGCTAGACTTATGTTCAAATTTTCAAATAGTTTCGATGAAGGAATAATATATTTGTGTACAAATATGTTGACATAAAATTAGCACCTCACGCCAAACACACAGCAAGCTGAATTAGCAGGCTTAACACGTGGCCGAATCCGGAAGCGTGCCAGTCAATTTTCCTGAAACTGACAAAGGATGAAAAAAGTTAGATAAAACCTGGAACTTGCCGGGTGGTACCAGACAGTTCCGTATTTACGGCTATGAAGCCAATCAAAAACGACATATAGCTACAGCAAGCTATCTGCCAGCAAACTGAACATCATTCGGGAACTGATAAAACATGTAAACGAGGTATAGCCGAATGCATGACGTAAGCATAATGAAAGATCGGTCTTTGTTTAAACAACCGTTACAGCATGTGCACATGACCAATTATCAAGGATATAAGCGTGATAAAATAAATGAAAGTAAAACATAATCATAAATTTGCAATAAGCAAGCATGCAATGCCAAAAGCACTAGTCTAGCGCATGTCTAGGTACTTTAAAACTCGTCGAGCACGACACCAAGCAAGTTAATCCACCGCATGATACAACTTGTTTGAAATCATACCATAAACCAAGTGTCAACACCAAAATTTGGTTAGGAGTCTGACTTGTGGGTCCAGCTCGGTGAGAAATCCGTCCGGTGGAAGGAAGGTTTCTTCAGATGCGTTCGGCAGAAAAATCCGCGGTCGGCTATCTGTTTCCGTTCGGCAAGGGAACAATTGAGCTGATTTTGTGGGATTGTACGGTGACGTGGCTCAAGCAGGAAGGACGAATGGATGGATAAGCGATCAAGCTTAGAGATAAATTAGGTATCAAATCCATTCGAGGTTGTGCTTGGCAGGGTATAAATATGAGCCCTAAATGTATGTAACAGATATACGTAATCATTCTCAATACAAACCGGCTTTACACCAAACACTAGAGTCCATTTGTCGTGTCGTCGAGTTCTTTGAGAGGGTTCATCGATCCGTCGACCTCCGTGAGTACCGGCAACCTTGTATCATATCTAGTATCATGCAGTGGATTTAGATCTGATGCAAGTAGTCTTGTTACCATGCTTAGTGTCATGCGGTAGATTGAAGCTTGGTTCAAGAGGGTTTCTTGTTAGATCATGAGTCATGCGGTAGGCTAAGATCTAGCTCGAAGCTAGTTATCGGCTCTATTGGATTTTGGCAAGATTCAATAGATTCATTAAATTACCCCGTGTTGCTTTGGGTTTTACTTTATGTTTAAATTCATGTAACACCTTTTTGCCCAATCTAGATGGGTTTGGATCGGCTTTATCCCTTTTCTGTGATCCCTATGCGAGTCGAGTTCGTGCCTTTGGCAAACCTAACACGTGGATCACGTGCTCTTTGATAGCCGAAACGAAATCGATCTAGGTTGTTATGTGTTGCGGGTTCAAGCTTGCCAAAGTTTGTATAAATCTTGAAAGAACTGAGTATCACGCGGTAGATGCAGGATTTTGGGTTGTTTTGGAGCTAGTCATCTGGTGGATTAGATTTCAAATCAATCTGATAGATTCATCTCGCTTGGTAATGTTCGTTCCTTCTTCATGGACCCCGAAACGGCTGTTCAGCCGCATTCGGTTATGTTTCTCATGAGTAGAACACGTGCGTAATACATGCTTTAAATAATGTATGCTTTTAGCTTTCCATATTTAGATTGTATCATGCGGTGGATAGATCTATTTGTGGAAAGTGGTACGATCCCCACGCAAGTTGTATCATGCGGTGGATAGATTTGTTTGGCGTCGTACCCGACGGGTTTTAAAGCACCTAGACATGCGATAGACTAGTGCTTTGAATCTATGCATGCTTATTTATTACATGTTTATGCTCGCGCTTCACTTTATTTATTTATTTAATGTTGATCACCACAGGAATCGGTCGTGGTCTTGCGCACGTGCATCTTTGTCCAAACAAAGACCGATCGCCGTCATGCTTACGTCATCCATTCGGCTATGTTACTTTTTCCTTTCTAATGGTCCCGAATGGTTTCAGTTTGCTGGCAGATAGCTTTCTATAGCTATATGTCATCCCATCTGGCTTTATAGCCGTAAATATGGAACTGTCTGGTACCACCCGGCAAGTTCCAAGCTTTGGTATTTAACTACTTTGTATTTTGTTAATTTTCGGGGGAAAATTGATCGGCACGTCTTGTGATTCTCTGCACGTGTGAAGCCAGCTTGTTCGGCTTGCTGTGTGATTGGCGCTAGGTGCACATTTTGCGTCAACACACTTTTTGGCACGCCCGGTGGGACAACAGCCGAAAATCAGGATGCCTGACATCGGGGATATCATGGATGTCAACATTGAAGACCTCTCTCCTGAACAACTGCAACAGCTCCAGGATATTGTGGACCAATTCCAACAAAAGTGCTTGTTATCATTCAAGAAGAACAGGAGCGGCGTCCCGTACTTGAAAAATGAGATGCCCAGGGTGTTGTTGCCAGGGGAAAGTGATGCTACCACCCAGCAGGAGAGGGAGGAATGCATGCAAGCATTCCGAGATGCTGCGAACCACGTCTTGAGCAGGCACCATAGAGCTTTCTTGGGTGCGTTCAAACAAATGATGGTGGCTGTCTTCGGTCCAGGCATGGAGCAGGCGTTCAGCAAGACACCCATTCAAGGAGGCACCGTGGAGTTGGGCGAGTCCAGTTCTCAACCGCCATTGCGAGCCGGCCCGGCCCGGCCTCCTCCTCAGAGCGCTGGGAGTCAAGCTTTCCAGTCTCCTCCACAAGGTGCTAGGGGTCGGCCGGTTCGGCCCGCCACCGCGGGCCGCGGGAGGGCGACCGGTCCGGCCACCACCGCGGGGGCAAAGACGGGTCAACTTGTGCAACAGTCGAACCCGTACCAGCCCACGTAAGGGGAGTTGACATTCGGCTCGCCTGGGGCCCCGCTTGCTTCCGGCTACAGGATTGCTCCAGCAAGCAACAGGATGCAGAGGAATCTATACGGCGGAGGCTACCACGAGGTGGGGAACTACGGAGCCATCGACGCTCTCCCGAATCCGGGATACGGACCAGCTGCAGGCGCACAGGAGGACGACATCCTGGCGCAGAAGATGACCGATTTGATGCAGAATCAATTCGGCCTCAAACCAAAAATGCAAGGACCTACCTACATGCCACCGTTCCCGGAGTGGTACTACAACATGATCCTGCCGCCAAGGGTAAAGCCTCCGACTGAATTCACAAAGTTTTCCGGACAGGATGACACAAGCACGGTGGAGCATATCGCTCGCTACCTGATGCAACTTGGAGAGTGCTCATCTGAGGAAGCGTTCAGAGTCAGATACTTCCCCGCGTCACTGACGGGTGCGACGTTCTAGTGGTTTTCTTCTTTGCCCCCTCAATCAGTCAGCACGTGGAAGGAGCTAGAACGAAAATTCCACGCCCACTATTTCAGCGGCAGCTCAGAAAAGAAGCTGATCGACCTCGCTACCCTGAAACAGAGACACAATGAGACCCCCTTGGAATTCCTCAGGAGGTTCAGGGAAGTGAAGGGCATGTGTTTTTCGCTCAATCTACCAGATGACCAGTTGGCCAACATGGCCGTTGCCGGGATGCTGCTGGCCGTGCGTGAGAAGCTATTTGGCATGGATTTCGATAACTTGGGCCAACTGTCGCAAAAGCTGTCGTTAATGAGCAACCAAGCATACGGTTTCAAGAAGGATGCCAGGTTCGGCAAACAACACGACGTGGCGGATATCTACAACCAATTCCTGGACAAAGCCGACCTGATGGAGGATTCTGATTATGACCAGGACGTGGCTGCGGCCGAAATCATGTGGGGAAAAGAGCCATTGACTATGAATCAGCGCTGGGTCAAACAGACCAAAGGCACCTACAATTTCGACATCACAAAAGCTGACAAGCTGTTTGAGCTCCTGGTGAAGGAAGGCCGAATCAGATTGCCTGAAGGGCATTCCATGCTTTGGCCCGATGGAGTAAAGGAGAAACGTTACTGTGGCTTCCACGACAGGAACTCGCACTCCATCAATGACTACAGTGTCTTCAGAATAAGGATCCAGAAAGCCATCAGGAGGGACACCTCAAATTTGATAACAAGATGAAGCTGGAGGGCCACCCCTTCCCTCAGAACATGGTGGGTTTTTCCGTCAACATGATGACAGCTAAGGAGAAGGGCAAGGCAGGATGGAGCAGTGGACCCGGAGCGTCAAGTAACTTTGGAGCAGGTGCATGGTGAAGCCCCCCGCGTTCTCAAGAGCCACATCGAGATCGGGGAATCATCCAGAGCCAAACCCAGGGTGACCACGCGTATCCTCCTCAATAAGTGGCAGCGCCAGCTGGAAAAAGAGCGCTACCAGAAGCGAAAATACGAGGAGGAGAGGCGCAGGGCCGAAGAGGAAGCACGCGAAGAGATCCGGAGAAATACACGCGCGCGAGCGAGCGCGCGCAGCGGGGATGTGCGTTCTTCGGGCACTATTGGAACGAAGGTTTGAAGGCGCCCACGGCCGAGGAACCGCCGTGAGTGCGGTGATAGGTATTTTGAGTACGGGCGGGGAGAGCGCAATCGCCGATCCATCCATGAAAGAATTGGAAGGATACATCCTAGTGAGGATCGGCGCCAAAAAATTGAAATCATTGATCATCCCATGAAAAGGCAAGCTGATTTAAGGTGGGGGCCGATCAAGAGGAAGATGAGGACGAGTACATCCGGCGGCGAGGGGCAATGGTGCCCGCCCGGCCTAAGAAAGAGTCGAAGCGAAGGGTTCAACGCTTGAGGAACCGTGAAGCGAGGCGGGCCGGGATCCGGACAAGGCGGGTGTGGCGTCCAAAGGATAAACCCGAAGGGTCAAAACGTTCGGCTCCGGCGTGCATGGTATATTTTCTCGCCGAATGAATTTATGGCTCCCGCTAATCGGGTTGTCTTGGAAGAGGCGTCCCTGGATGATGAGCAGGTTGAGGGGCTGATGGCGCAGCTGGTGCTAGCCAAGCAAGCCGTCTTCGACAAACCGGCCAAAAATCGACACATGAGGCCGCTGTACTTGAAGGGATATGTCAATGGCAAGTCATTGACCAAGATGTTTGTCGACGGTGGAGCGCCGGTCAACGTAATGCCGCACACCACCTTCAGAAAACTTGGCATGGGCCCTAGCGATCTGACGCCTACAAGCATAATACTGAACGATTTCGCCGGGAATCCTTCAGACACCAAGGGATGCGCTCACGTGGATCTGATGATCGGGTCCAAGACACTGCTCACAACCTTCTTTGTTATCGAAGGTAAAGGAGCCTACGACCCTCGCTTGGACAGATCGGATTCACGCCAATTGCTGCGTCCCATCTACCATGCATCAACAGCTCATCCAATGGGTGGATGATGACATTGAGATGGTCCAAGCAGATGACTCTGTGAGTGTTGCAAACGTGGAACCAGCTTTCTGGGAGTATCAAGGCATTGGATTGTTTCTCGGGAAAGAGCGGGGAGAAGGTCTGTTGAACTCCGTCGGCAGCCGATCAACGAAGCGATTCAAGCGATCGGCTCTTATAGCAATTTTTAATGGAGAACCCCGTCGATGGTACCGATGGCAAGTTGGGGCGAGGATTCATGTCGGCCGATAAATTAGAAGAAGTTGACATTGGAAGCGGTGACAAGCCAAGGCCGACGTTCATCGCCGCAAACTTGCAATCGGACTTCGGGGAGGAATTAATCAAGCTACCCAAGGAATATAAGGATTGCTTCGCCCGGGATTATTCCGAGATGCCCGGACCGGATCGCTCCATCGTTGAGCATCGGTTGCCAATCAAATCTGGTTTCAAACCATACAAGCAACCACCCCGGAAAATCTACAAGGATGAGGTATTGGCCGATGTGAAGAAAGAAGTTGAAAGATTGCTTGACGCAAACTTCGTTCGGCCATGCAGATATGCGGAGTGGATTTCTAACATTGTCCCTGTTTACAAGAAGAATGGAAAGATGAGGGTCTGCATAGATTTCAGGGATTTGAACAGAGCTACTCCGATGGATGGTTACCCCATGCCTGTTGCCGATTTGTTGGTTGACGCCGCTGCTGGGCACAAAGTTATCAGTTTCATGGATGGCAATGCGCGATACAACCAAATTTTTATGGCAATAGAAGATATATCAAAGACGGCCTTCAGATGTCCTGGTCATATAGGCCTGTTTGAATGGATTGTCATGACATTTGGGTTGAAAAATGCCAATGCAACTTATCAGCGAGCCATGAATTACATCTTTCACAAGTTGATCGGCAAAGTTGTTGAAATTTACATTGATGATGTCGTGATCAAGTCCCTAAGTCATGACACACATTTGGAAGATGTGAAAAGGACCTTGGAGTGCACCCGAAAGCATGGTTTAAAGATGAATCCAAACAAATGCGCTTTTGGGGTATCAGCTGGAGAGTTCTTGGGATTTTTGGTCCACGAAGGGGGGATTGAAGTTGGCAAGAAGAGCATGAAGGACATTGATGAAGTTGTCCCTCCAACTAATCTCAAGGAGTTACAATCACTGCTCGGCAAAATTAATTTTGTAAGGAGATTCATTTCAAATTTGTCACAGAAGGTTTTGCCGTTCTCTCCATTGCTGAAGCTAAAGAAAGATCAGAAGTTCACATGGGGCGACGAACAACAAAAGGCTTTTGATGAGATCAAGCAATACATGAAGGAGCCATCAGTGCTGGTCCCTCCTCAGTTGGATAAGCCTTTCAAGTTGTACGTGGCGGCCGATACCCAAACCATTGGATCGGCCCTTATTCAAGAATTCGAAGGAAAGGAGCGGGTAGTAGCATATCTTAGCCGAAAATTACTTGATTGAGACCAGGTATTCGGCTGCAGAGAAGCTGTGCCTGTGTGTATACTACTCGTGTACAAAGTTTCGGCACTACTTATTGAATGCTGAATGCACTGTATATTCCAAGTTTGATGTAATAAAACATATGTTATCTATGCAAATTTTGAATGGCAGGATTGGCAAATGGATCTTGGCTTTATCAGAGTTTGAGTTAAAGTTCGAATCGGCAAAAGCTATTAAGGGACAGATCATTGCCGATTTTATAACTGAACATCACGATCCGTCAATTGATTTGCTTGAAATTACTCCTTGGGCTTTATTTTTTGATGGATCATCATGTGGTAAAGGTGGGGGAGTAGGGAATCTGCTAGTTTCACCCAGAGGTGAGATGTTTGAATTTGCCATCCCTATACAACCCACTATTACTAATAATCAGGCTGAATACGAGGCATTACTTCAGGGGCTTCAATATTTGAGAGAAGCCGGGGCCGTTTCAGTTGAGGTTTATGGAGATTCAGAGTTGGTAATCAAGAAATTGAACGGCCAATACGAATGCAAAAGTGAAGCGCTGAGGAGTTACTACGAAGAATGCAGGGAAATCTTGAAGAGCTTCCCGTTGGTAACTCTACAACATATTCCTAGGGAACATAACAAAGAAGCAAACAGGTTGGCTCAGAGCGCCTCTGGTTACAAAGAAAGTCAAGAAGCGTTTGCTGCAGATATATGTGCACTGGGAACGGATATTGCGAAGGATGATTGGAGAAAAGAGATCGTTGACTATTTGGAAGACCCATCCCGAAAGGTCTCTAGGAAGCTCAGGTACAAGGCCATAAAATTTGTTCTTCTGGATGAAAATTTGTTTTATAAATCATTAGATGGGGTATTGTTACGATGCCTGGGTCCAGAAGAAGCCAAGAAGATGATGAGTGAAGTGCATGATGGGATATGTGGAGCACACCAATCGGCCTACCGCATGAAATGGGTTATCAGGCAACCTGGGTGCTTTTGGCCGACGATATTAGAGGATTGCTTTGAGTATTACAAGAGGTGTCAAGACTGCCAGAGGTTTGGGAATATTCAAAGGGTCTCCGCGTCAGCATTAAACCCCATTATCAAGCCATGGCCATTCAGGGGCTGGGGTATAGACTTGATTGGCCAGATTAATCCACCATCTAGCAAGGGGCATAAGTTTGTGCTTTTGGCCACAGATTATTTTACTAAATGGGTTGAGGCGATCCCACTGAAGAAGGTGACTTCGGAAAACATGGTTGAATTTGTCAAGGAGCACATCATCTATCGGTTTGGAATCCCTCAGACAATCACAACTGATCAAGGGGCCCAATTTGTGTCCCTGGAGTTCCGAGAATTTGCCGAAAGCATGGGAATCAAATTGTTTAATTCTTCTCACTATTATGCCCAAGGTAATGGTCAGGCAGAGGCTTCTAATAAGATCATGATCAAGCTTATACAAAAGAAGATCGACCAGAAGCCTAGGAGGTGGCATTCGGTACTCAGGGAAGCATTATGGGCTTACCGAATGGCCCCTCATGGAGCTACAAAGACCTCTCCTTATGAATTGGTTTATGGACACCATGCGATTCTACCTTGGGAGATACAGTCAGATTCTAGGAGAGTCGTGTTACAGAAAGATTTAAGCTCCAAGGATTACAGTGGCTTAATGATGGATGAGCTAGAAGATTTGCACATGATCCGTCTTAAGGCTCTGGAAAACATCGAGAAGAACAAGCTGCGGGTTGCCAAGTATTATAACAAGAAGGTAAAAGTCAGGCAATTTGTAGAAGGGGATTTGGCGTGGAAAGCGCTATTGCCGATTGGAACTAAATACCGCGAATTCGGCAAATGGTCCCCTAACTGGGAAGGACCCTTTCGCATGGTCAGATGCGTCCCTGGTAATGCATACATATTGAAAACTTTACTAGGAGAAGAATTTTCCGCTGCAATAAATGGGAGATATTTGAAGAAGTATTATCCTAGTATTGAAATCGATCGGTGATCACCAGCAGTGGGATTACATGCATCTGACACAGGAACAGCCGGCGCTCAAGAACGAGGCCGCATTTAGAACAAAAATCCCAAACAGGGGAAAATGGCCAGTGCCTAGCTGCATTGCCCTTAGCACAAAACTATGCTACAACTGCCTCTTGCAGGTTTACATCCAACAACCCTGGTGATCAAGACTTCGAGGAGGTGGGAAGCAGAAGGCTTGGAGGAAGAAGCGGAAGAATGATTCAATCTTTTCTTTGCTTCTTCGGCTGCTCCCTCTTCAGTTGCTCCAGGACAACCGTGACGGCAACTTGGAATGCACGGGGGTGGCCATGATTTGCTGCCTCCACCAAGCTGTCCCAAGCCGCTTTCAGGTTGTTGTACCTATCAGAGACATCTGAAACAGAGGAACGGTTGTTAGGGGCAAGAAATCCAGATGTGAGCGCGAGGTCAAGAAGGAGTCAGAAACATTTACCTCCCACTAATGCCTCCAAAGCCATGCGACGCTCGCGTTCGGCCTGACAACGAGCGGTGATGCTCCAGGTGCCGAACGCGGCGGCGCAATTGATGGCTGGTCCTCTGTTCAGGCGTGGCATCCTCTGCTTCGAGGGAGGAATCAGAGCAGATGTACTCAGGCATGTCTTCGGTCCCGATGATTTCTTCAGGAAGCAAATCGAGGCTGAAAGAGGAAAGGTAGAGAGGAGGTAAAGCGCAAGATCATAAGGGAAAACAAGGAATGAATCAAGGGAAAACTCACTCTTGAATCGTGCGTTTCTTCGGAGTGCTGCTCTCCTGGGGCTGCTTGTCTTTGTCCATGGCCTTGGGGTTTTTTCCTCTAAGGACGGGAGAGGAAATGAGTGGATTTGCGGGGGCATCTCGACGGACTATTTTATTGACCGAAGGGGTGCATTGGGAGTGATGACTGGCAGCGTGCACTATTGGAATACCAAACGGCAGGGTTTTCTTCCCGAATGCGAAGGGTTTTCGCTTGAACAGTGCTTACAGATTGCCGATTCAGGGATCTTCTACGGATTTTTGCGCCAAGGGGCATCTATTTTCGCGTGTTCGGCTCAAGCAAGTTCCCGAATACGTTTAAGAAAAACAAGATTCACGGATGCAAAATAAAGGAAATCATCGCAGTGCAAGCACAGAGATCAAAAGTTCTTTATTTATTGCCGATATTCAAACATCCCTAATACAATCTAGTCAAAGAGCCTGTTCAACACAGATTGGGGATGAGTGAGTTTGGCAATGGCGTCGCCGTGGCCATCGAGGCGCTCCAAGATGATCTCGATCTCCTCGATGTCTTCTGGCGCGCCGCCCCGGAAGCCGCGCGGCCCGGTGGAGTAGTCGACGTCGGTGTGCATCGCCATGGCGGCCAGGCCCAAAGTGGTGCCCAAGCGGATGCCATGGGTGGCCACTTCATCAACGCGGTGCTCCACCACAGCAAGGCGCTCCGCGGGCGTGTCTCCGCGGGCGTTCACCTTATCGGCCAATTGCTCCACCAGCATCTTTAGCTGGTTGAGCTCGGCATCATGGGCTGCAAGGTGCAAGAAAAGGAGGTGAGTAGCATCAAAGGCCGGATTGGATCAAAGAGCGGTTTCGGAGCCGTACCGTCGATGGTCTCCAGCAGCTGCTTGCGCTGGTCTTCACACTCCAATTCGGCTATGCCAGCCTTCTTGGAGACATCCTCCAGCTCTCGCTGGGCCACCTCCAGCTCCGCCTTGAAGCGGATAGCGTCGAGTTCCCCGTAGGGCACGGGGGAGTGACCGTCGGACTCCGAGGAGTCGTCCGGTAGGGGCTGACCGGCCGGCGCGGGAGATGGATTCCATTGAATCAACCTGAAAAAACGATGATCGTCAAGACAAAATTAGATCAGAGATGAATCAGAGAAGAGGAATTGATGATCATTGCCTCCGGCACGTGCTGGCGCAGCTCCCCTCTGCCTCATCAGAGGCGCAGCGTCGGTTGAGGCTGCGCACCATGCTTCTGGGATTTGCGCTGTTTGGAAAAAGAAGAAGAAGACTTGAGATTGGCAAAGATCTGAGAGCTATAGGCTCGGTGGAGAGCTAGGGGCACCTACGGTTTTCATTTATAGGCCCGGCAAGACAGATCGTGGCCTCAGGTCATGGCTCTGGATCGTGGCGCATATCCCAAGAAAATCGGAAGGTGGAGAGGTTTCCTTGACCAGTCCGCCGACGGGTCGTTTGGAGTTCTAGGCTGAGTCATGTTCGGTTGACTGGCTCGGCTGAAAGGAGTCAAAGCGCCGTTCGGGTATTGGCATTTCTTTACCGAATGGGTCGTTCAACGTTGCATTTAAGGATGAGCAGAAGAAAAGAGAAATAAAATTGCGAGAACAAATGTTACAAGAGCGACCAATTCGGTTACACATCGATCGAAACATCTAGATGTTCAAATATTTCGCAATTACACCACGGACATTCGATGTTGCTTGGCAAAAATTGTCCATCCGCTCTTGATAATCTTTCTGGGCGCTGGACAGGGTGGTAAGCTCTGCATCACACTGGTTTACCTCAGCTGTGGCCGATATTGCTGTCTCTTGGGTCTTTTCTATCAATCCAGGGAGCTCGGCTATCTTCTTGTCATCGGCCTCTATTTCAGCTGACAGACTTCTAAGTTCTGCCTCCAAAACGGCTTTTCTGGCGATCTTCAATTCACGAGAAGCTTGCAGTTTGTCCAGTGTATCTTTGTGGCTCTCGGTCTGAGATTGTGCCCCCTTCACGGCTTGTTCAGCTCTGGCCCTCTTCTTTTCAACAGCTGGGCGGGAGGACATCTTTCTCTGAGCTTGTCTTATGGGCACATAGTGAATTTCCAGACCGGAGATGGATGCAAGTGAGGCATTGATGTCCTCAGGGAGTTCTTGGCTGATGGATTCAAGCATTTCTTCAAAGTGATCAAGATCTTTGAACTGATCTCGCGCATCTTTTTGCAGCCAGGCAAAAATCTCCTTGAGCTTTTCCTGCACTTCCTCTGACAAGGTTTGAGGTACCCTTTCCCTCGTCTCGGCAATTGGATTGTTCATCATTGGTGGATTTGATGGTGACTGAGCCTGATCCTAAGAGAGTAACATTGCCGAGTTAGGGGTGTCGGGAACTAAAAGATAGCAGGGTTAAATGCAAATAAATACCTCATGCCTGATTTCCTGAACTGGAGCAGGATTGTGTTCAGGGGCGGCCACTGGTGAAGGAGGTGTTCCAGGCAAAGCTGAAGCTTCTGTGTGAGAGGGCACTGATGCAGTTTCTGGCAATTCAGGAGCTTCTGGCTGAAGAGGAAATGGGTTCACCTCTGCTGGGGTTGATGTTTCTGCTTGACCAGTGGGTGATTGAGCCCTTGGAGGACTTGATAGCTCCGGTTGGATTGGGAAATTCATCTCTGGCGAGTCTGGTGCTTCTGTTTGAACAGGGGGTGATTGAGTCCCTGATGAAGATGAGATTTCCACTTGAACAGGTGGCTCAACCCTGGATGGACTTGCTTGTTGAGACACTAGGACGTCCACAAGTTGATCCTCCATCGTTTCCTCTGCAAATGCCAGATCAAGAATGAATGCCAGTGTTCATCCTCAAGAAAAAGACAGTAAAGGTCATACCAGTGGATGGAGCATTGGCAGGTTCTGAGGCTGAGGATTGCTGAGTTCTAGTCTGAAAATGCATGAGATATGATTTATCAGAAAAAGAGTAATCCTGTGATCAAGAAAGGAAGAAATTTTACCTCAACAAGGACTTTCTTGATGGTTCTTCTCCTCTTGGCATTTGGAGGAGCAATCAGAGACAAGCCTTGCCTCCTGTCAGTAGTAATGCTGGACAGAGTTGGATCTGTTGTGGCATACCTAGCCATCAACTGAGCCAGGGTTGGTGATCTGAATCCCAATGCTGAGATTGGGCCTACTGCGTTGTAGGCAATCTCCCTGGCCAGAGGGGCAGGCATTGTGTTCTGTGAGCAAAAGAAGTAAGATCAGAATCATGATTGGAAGGGGAAATGTCTGATTTAAAGATTAATCATATTACCTCTGAAGTTGGCTGGAAATCAGGCATCAACTCTGTACAGAACAAGTGTACAGGCTCACTGAAGATATGATCATGGAATTCTTGCCACCAGGAGTTGAAGGTGGGGTGAGCTATTGTTGTGGGTATGAAAGGCAGGTGTAAACAGAAGGACTGCACACATACTGAAAGACTCTGCTAGTTTAAATAAGTTCTTTGATTTCCTCTCTGGGCTTGAGGAATTCATGCAGAAACAGTCTTGGGGGCATCTGGCCACATCCGAGCTGCCGAGCCATCAGGTTGGGCTGATAATATTCATAGTTACTGTGGTTCAGCCTCCCTCCACTGAATTCAGCCGGCAGAATACATGGGCGGATGATGATATTGAGGATCTCCAGGAATCTTCCATCTTGGCGTTCAGTTTCAAAGGAGAACTCACAAGGGAGAGTCAAATTGTCATTATCCAAATAAGGGAGCCAGAGAAGATTTGGGAAACATTTGAAGAAGAGCTCGAAAAGCTGACTCACATTCTGCTTGATGAGAACAGTTGAAGCAGCTTCTCCATAAGTGTGGCATCCTCTGGTGGCTTGGGGTTCTCCTTCATGATGATTGGATGAAGGGAAGAGCCGGGTGTTCAAATCAACACCAACAATCTGATGCATGTGCAGTTGCAGCCACATTTGGACAAACCACCAGGGACCGTTGACACATGCTATCCTCTGGCTGGTGTACATTTGGGTAACAGTATGATGAAGCATGTGGTACACACTGCCCAGGAGGTATTTCCCAAGAGGGAAGTGATTGCCATTGGCTAGGTGTGAAGCCATTGCAATATGATTCAGGGTAGGCTCATTGGCTTTACCACAGAAGATGAACCTGCATAGCCCTGTATTCAACTTCACCAAGGGGGCCGTCCTTCATATGGTTCAGGATATAGTTTTTGTACCCGCTCCCTGGTTTCACCCCTGTTTGTCTTGAGGAACCTTTGAAATCCCAGGGGCGAACAGGTCCTGTAATGTCAAGGCCGGTGATCATATACACATCGGCCAGAGTTGGAGACATCGGGCCGTGACCAAAGAGGAAGGCATTGACGCCATTTGACCAGAAGTGCCAAGCTTCTATCAAGAGGTCTTCGTTCTTGGGGGTCTCGGCCAAAGATAACTCGAAGCATTGAGCAATGCGGAGGGTATCCCAATTCTGGGTCCTGGCACTCTTGTCTGCAAGGATCCTCTGGTACCAATTTTTCCAGCCTGCTATTGGGGGCAAAGGCCAGTTCTTGAAAGCATCCTGCCATTGAGGAGGTGTGGTCAGAGCCGCTTTGAAGGGGATCCTCCGGGATTCAGCTGCAATAAATTCTCGAGGATCGGAAGCTCCCACAGGACCAAGGTAGTAGGATCTTGAATTGTCCTCGGTACAAATCAAAAGCTCGGTGGAAAGCTCCTGAAGGAAAGCGGAAAGGAAATCTTAGGTAAAAATTGAAAACCTAAATGCCGAATGAAGCTATACGTGAGCAGCTTGATTTTGAGCCGCCATTGGGGATTCGAGCTCAGAGCAAGGGGATCTAGGGTTTGGATCTAGACGAAGATTCTGGCGGATTGCGAAGAGAGAGAACAGGTGTTGAACAGATTCGATTTGAAGACGATGGTGGCTGGAGTCAATTCCGGAATAAAATCACTTTTATCCCGTAATTGAAGGGGCATGTGTTAACACCAAAATTTGGTTAGGAGTCTGACTTGTGGGTCCGGCTCGGTGAGAAATCCGTCCGGTGGAAGGAAGGTTTCTTCAGATGCGTTCGGCAGAAAAATCCGCGGTCGGCTATCTGCTTCCGTTCGGCAAGGGAACAGTTGAGCTGATTTTGTGGGATTGTATGGTGACGTGGCTCAAGCAGGAAGGACGAATGGATGGATAAGCGATCAAGCTTAGAGATAAATTAGGTATCAAATCCATTCGAGGTTGTGCTTGCAGGGTATAAATATGAGCCCTCAATGTATGTAACAGATATACGTAATCATTCTCAATACAGACCGGCTTTACGCCAATCCTTAGAGTCCATTTGTCGTGTCGCCGAGTTCTTTGAGAGGGTTCATCGATCCGTCGACCTCCGTGAGTACCGGCAACCTTGTATCATATCTAGTATCATGCGGTGGATTTAGATCTGATGCAAGTAGTCTTGTTACCATGCTTAGTGTCATGCGGTAGATTCAAGCTTGGTTCAAGAGGGTTTCTTGTTAGATCATGAGTCATGTGGTAGGCTAAGATCTAGCTCGAAGCTAGTTATAGGCTCTATTCGATTTTGGCAAGATTCAATAGATTCATTAAATTACCCCTTGTTGCTTTGGGTTTTACTTTATGTTTAAATTCATGTAACACCTTTTTGCCCAATCTAGATGGGTTTGGATCGGCTTTATCCCTTTTTGTGATCCTTATGCGAGTCGAGTTCGTGCCTTCGGCAAATCTAACACGTGGATCACGTGCTCTTTGATAGCCGAAACCGAATCGATCTAGGTTGTTACGTGTTGCGGGTTCAAGCTTGCCAAAGTTTGTATAAATCTTGAAAGAACTGAGTATCACGCGGTAGATGCAGGTTTTTGGGTTGTTTTGGAGCTAGTCATCCAGTGGATTAGATTTCAAATCAATCTGATAGATTTATCTCGCTTGGTAATGTTCGTTCCTTCTTCATGGACCCCGAATCGGCTGTTCAGCCGCATTCGGTTATGTTTCTCATGAGTAGAACACGTGCATAATACATGCTTTAAATAATGTATGCTTTTAGCTTTCCATATTTAGATTGTATCATGCGGTGGATAGATCTATTTGTGGAAAGTGGTACGATCCCCACGCAAGTTGTATCATGCGGTGGATAGATTTGTTTGGCGTCGTACCCGACGGGTTTTAAAGCACCTAGACATGCGGTAGACTAGTGCTTTGAATCTATGCATGCTTATTTATTACATGTTTATGCTCGCGCTTTACTTTATTTATTTATTTAACGTTGATCACCACAGGAATCGGTCGTGGTCTTGCGCACGTGCATCTTTGTCCAAACAAAGACCGATCGCCGTCATGCTTACGTCATCCATTCGGCTTTGTTACTTTTTCCTTTATAATGCTCCCGAATGGTTTCAGTTTGCTGGCAGATAGCTTTGTATAGATATATGTCATCCCATCTGGCTTTATAGCCGTAAATATGGAGCTGTCTGGTACCACCTGGCAAGTTCCAAGCTTTGGTATTTAACTACTTTGCCTTTTGTTAATTTTCAGGAAAAATTGACTAACACGTCTTGTGATTCTCTGCACTTGTGAAGCCAGCTTGTTCGGCTTGCTGTGTGCTTGGCGCTAGGTGCACATTTTGCGTCAACACCAAGATTAGATCAATCCACCACATGATACAATCTAAACATGGAAGGCTAAAAGCATACATTATTTAAAGCAAAACTTATAAACACGTTTCACCCGTGAAGGAATTGCCGAATACAGCTGTTCAGCCGAATCAGGTTCCGTGGAGAAGGAACAAACATTGAAAAGTCAACAAGCTTGAACCCGCAACACGTGACAATCTAGATCGAACCGAAATCAGCTACAGAGGTTACGTGATCCACTTGCCATATCAAGCCAAAGATTTGAAAGTGTAACACATGGATCACGAAGAAGATAGAGCCAAATCAAATCAATCTAGATTGGGCAATAATAATGTTACAAGAATTAAACATAAAAGTAAAATTCTAGGCAACAAACGGTAACTTAATGAATCTATTAGATCTTGCCAAATCTAATAGAGTCGATAACTAGCTCCAAGCTAAATCTTGGCCTACCGCATGACTCATGATCCAACAAGGAAACCTTCTTCAACCAAGCTTAAATCCACCGCATGATACTAAGCATGGTAACAAGACTACTTGCATCACGGTCTAAATCCACCGCATGATACTAGACATGATACAAGGTTGCCGGTACTTACGGAGGTTGACGGATCGATGGCTCCTCTCGAAGAACTCGACGACTCGACTAGATGGACTCGAAAGTTGGCACGGGTCCAGTTTGTTGTGAAATTGTAGGATGCCTATTACAAACACTAAGGGTTCATATTTATACCCTTGTTCTAACACGACTCCTAGTAGACCACGATTACAACATTTATTGCCTAAAACTAACAACATGACGTCATGTTGGTCTCGTGTCCATCATCAATCCGCTTCCTTCTTTATATCTGGTCCACGTCATCACGCACTCCCGAACGTTTCCGCCTCCAGCTGTGGAAAAAGCTCTTTTGCCGAATGATGACACACTCCCGACCGCATACGCCTCTACCGAATGCGTTGACGAAAATTTCCTGCCGAATGGTACTCCTTTGCCAAATTCGGCCCACATGTCAGTCTCTTCCTGGACCAATTTTTGGTGTTAACATATGCCCCTTTCAATTACGGGATAAAAGATGATTTTAATCCGGAATTGACCATAAATGCTCAATGTTCTCAAGCTGAATCTGTTCAACACCCATTCTTTTCTCCTTCAAACCGTTGGAGCTTTCGCCTAGATCCAAACCCTAGTTCATCAATCTTTCAAGCTTCAACCTTCAAATGGTGGACCAAGACCAAGCTCTTCAGGTAAATCTTACCTTCCTCAGGCTCATTCGGTATTACTTTTCTCGAATTTCATCTTAAATTTTTTTGCCCTTTCTTGTTCTTGAATAGGCTCCGGCCGCCGAAATCCTGATTCCTGTCGAGGATCAATCAACGTCTTATTTCCTTGGGCCCGTAGGAATATCCGACCCCTCTGAGTTCATTACAGTCGAATCCCGGAGAATCCCCTTCAAGGCATCACTGTCGAAACCCCATGAGTGGCAGGATGCTTTCAAGAACTAGCCTCTGCCCCCGATTGCCGGCTTGAGAAACTGGTATAAGAGGATGCTTAATGATGACAGCCCCAAGACAAGCAATTGGGATGACCTTCGCATTGCTCATTGTTTAGAATTATCCTTGGCTGAGACACCCAAAAATGAAAATCTTCTGATTGCAGCCTACCATTTTTGGTCAAATGGCACAAATGCTTTTCTTTCTGGTCATGGGCCAATGTCCCCCACTTTGACTGATGTGTATATGATAACCGGCCTGCAAGTTATAGGAACTGTGTATCCACACAAATACAAAGGCTCCTCCAGGCAAACAGGAGTGAGAACAGGAGTCGGATATAAGAGATATATCCAAAATTATATGTCTGATGGCCCTTTGTCTGATGTTGAATATAGGGCTTTTCTAAATATGTGGCTATGCAGATTCATCTTTTGTGGCAAATCCAATGAGCCAACCCTGAACCACATTGTAATGGCTGAGGACCTGGCTGCTGGTACCCCTATTCCCCTCGGGAAATACCTCCTAGGAAGTGTTTACCACATGCTTCACCAGACCACTTATCTGATGCACACCGGCCAAAAGATTTCCTATGTTAATGGCCCTTGGTGGTTTGTTCAGATGTGGCTGCAATTATATATGCACCAGATTGTTGCTATTGATCTCAACAATCGACACTTTCCTTCAACCAACTACAAGGAAGGGGAAACCAGATCACCAAAGCCTGCCAAATGTATGGAGAAGTTGCCTTCACTGTATCCATCAACCAAGGCATTGGCCAACTTTTTGAGCTTTTCTTCAGAGGTTTTGCCAATCCTCTTTGGCTTCCATATCTGTACAATGATAACTTGACTCTTCCTTGTGAATTTAGTTTTGAAACTGGATGCAATGATGTGCACTCCATAGCAATTTTTAATGTCTTCATTCATCTATGTATTCTACCAGTAGAATTTTGTGGAGGAAGGAATGTTCAGAGTACCTTCGAGTACTACCAACCAAACATGATGGCCAGGCAATTAGGATGCGGCCAAGTGCCCCCAAGGCTATTCCTCCATGAATTCCTCAAACCCAGAGAAGATATCAAGTAATCCATACAAGCAAAAAGGGTTTTTGAGTATAAGTGCAGCACAACTATTTATGCACCCAGGCCTTTTGTGCCAACAACATTTGCCCATCCTTCCTTCACTTCCTGGTGGCAAGAATTTCATGGTCACATCTTCAACAGGCCAGTACATTCTCTTTGCCTTGATTTAATGCCTGACTTCCAACCAACTTCAGAGGTAATATGTTCATCTTCCTTTCTTACATCTGTTCTTAATCATACCCTTGTTGATTATGACTCTGTCTTTTTTGCAGGACATAGTACCTGCCCCTCTTGCCAGGACAATTTCCTATAATATCGAAGGCCCAATTTCTGCTTTGGGATATCAATCCCCCACTCTGGCTCGACTGATGGCTAGATATGCCACACTAGATCCAGTTCTTACAGCCTCTGACAAAAGGAAAACTCCATCTCTGATTGCTCCTCCAGCTGCCAAAAAGAAAAGAACAAGCAAGAAGCTACTCATTCAGGTTAGAATACCTTCCCCTCTTGAATATAATGCCACTCTTCACTCTGACCATTTTATCTCTGCATGACTTCAGACTGGAGTACAGCAACCAGTGGCTGCCACAGATCCTGCCGATACTGCATCAACTGGTAAGATTTTTCACCATCTCACTCTTTTATTCATTTTTCTTTATCGGCATTAACCCTTTATGGCCAGTTGCAGAAGAAACTTTGATAGATCAAGCTGTAGGAAGTTCTTCTCCCCCTCAGAATCCAGTCCCAGCTTCACCAAGAGTTCAACCGTCCTCTCCTCAACCAGAGGCTTCAATTCTACCAAATTATCCGTCTTCCCCTCAATTGGCTACACAAGAGCCCTCTACTGAGATTGAAAGGCCTCCTTCCCTCAATCAGGAAACCAAGAATGATGTAAGCATGAGCATTTATCTCTTTTATTTCCATCTAATAAATCATCCTCAATTCGGCAAGCTTTTCTTTTCAGGATCAAGCTGTGTCATCACCTAGTTTTTCTTTTGCTGTGGATGACTTAACTGCCGAAAAAGGAGATGAAGCATCCTCCGGCCAAGCTTTATCATAGGAGAATCAAGCAAAGCTAAAAGAAATTCTCTCCTTGCTATAAAGGGATATCCAAGATCAAGTCAGGGATGTCGATCTTCTAGAAGAAATGCTCGAATCCATCAACCAAGATCTCCCTGACGATATCAAAGCTTCCTTAGAACCTATCTCACAATTGGACAATCACTTTGCAGCAGTGAGGCGAGCTCTGATGAATCAATCCTCCCGACCAGCCCTGGAACAAAAGAGAGCTACAACCAAGAAATTCGTGAAAGACTCGCATGCTCAGATCCAAAACAATAAGGAATTGCTGGTAGAACTGCAGCCTGCACTTGAGCTGAAGATAATCAAAAAAACCGCACTAGAGGCCGAACTGAAGAACTTGACAGCCGAAATTGAGGCTGACAAGAAGAAGATAGCCAAACTTCCTGAATCAACAGAGAAAATCCAAAAGGAAGCTACAGCAGCTCTGATGGAATCAAAACAGCTTAAGACAAAGCTCTCTGCTTTGTCCAACACCCAATAAGCCGAACAAAAATTGTTGGAAAACATTAGCTAGATGTTATCAAATGCTTCCAGTGTAATCTCAAAATACTTGGGTATATAACTGTAACAAACAATTTGTAGCCGAATGCTTCATCAGCTTTGTATTTTTTTGCTCTCCATTGGCCTTCATTTTTCCATATTTGTCTTGCCTTATTTTGATGAGCAATTCTTGGATGAATCATTCGGCAACTCTAACCAAGCGCCAGACCCGAAAAACAATCCGACCGCAACACAGCCGAATCTCAACCAGTCAAACCGAATATGACTCAACATGAATCCCAAACTACTCAGCGACAGTTCATCCTAGAGAATCTCTCCACTTCCTAAATTTCTTGGGATATGCGCCACGTTCTCCGGCCAAGATCTCTTTGCCAGTCCCATAAATAAGAACCTCGGGTGCCCCTTGCCTTTCACCAAGTTCTCTGTCTTTCAAGCCTTTGCCAACCCAAGCTTTTATTTCCAGTATACTCCCAAGAGCTCCATGGCAAACAACAGCAATAGGCGCCCGGCCAACGACGAGCCCTAAGGAAGCCGTGCCGGCACTCGTCGGAGATGATGATCGTCGGCTTCTTCACAATCCCCTTTTTAGATCCTCTTTTATACCTGATGATTTTCCTTGTGTTTTTAGGCTCATCCAGTGGAATCCTGCCCACGCTCCAGCCATAATCCCGGCCATGGCGAGTGATTCTTCTGGGGCCGTCCCACTCCTCCAGCTCGCGCTATAATGACCGCGATGCCAGCAGGTTCAAAGTGGAACACGACGCAACCTGGCACGAGTTGGAGATCATCTCCAAAGTTGCCGGGATTGCCGAGCTCGAGTGGGAGCACCAACGCAAGCAGCTGCTAGAGGCCATCGACCGTGAATCCTGTAACATGCTTAATCTCAATTTAATCTTGAACTAACCGCCATTGCTCTTTGACCACCACAGATCGTGACGCCGAGCTCAATCGGCTGAAAGCGCTGATTGAGAAGCTAGCGGACAAGGTGAACGCCCCCGGAGACACGCCGGAAGCTCGTCTTGGCGCGGTGGAAAACCGCATCGACGAGGTGGCCCTTCATGGCGTCCGCCTGGGCACCACCTCGGGCCTGGCCGCCATGGCGATGCACATCGGCGTCGACTACTCTACGCGGCCGCGCGGCTTCCACGACGGCGTGCCAGAGGACGTCGACGACATCGAGGCCACCTTAGAGCGCCTCGGCGGCCACGGCGTCGCCATTGCCAATTCCATATGCCGGTGCGCAATGTAGTCCCGACACTAACTAGTAATGAGCGCTGAGATCTGCCTCTAGTTGAGTCGGTGCTAGCAACTGATGTCACTAGGTTTATCCTGGTTCCGGCCGGGGCCGTACGTCCAGCAGTGGTGTGCTCGGGGCACTGTATTTCTTCGCACCGTGGTGCTCGTAGAGGGGGGCTACAAGCGTGGTGGGAGAGGAGGCCTGGCCTCCAAGTCCTAGAGGTATTGATTGAGGCAAGTGCCAATATCGTGGAGAAGGCGGAGAGCGCGTGGGTGATCGCTGTCTGTCGTCCTGTGTCCCCGCGGCTGGGGGACTGCCCCTCCTTTTAGAGGCCAAGGAAGGAGCAGTTTACATGCGTGCCGCACTATTCTCTTGCGTGTGGAAGCATGGCGAGCAGTGCCACGGAGCTGATGACCGTCCTAGCGAATCATCCCCCAGCCGTTGGCGTCGTGGTGCGTCCTGTGCTCGTACAGGAGCGGCTTCGAGGGTGGCGGCGTAGTGGTTGGTTGTCTGGCCGCCGTAGTGGGACGATTCGAGGGTGCCGTCGACGGGGGCCCGTACGTGGCACAGTGGCAGTCATGGCGATGTCTTGTCCCCGCGCACTCCAACAGCATCGGGATGTCATCATAGTGCCCGACGTGGTGCGGCAGTGGCGAGGATGGCCGCACAAGGTTGACAGCGACGGGGATGACCGATCCTGCCGGCCTGACGTCACGGTGTGGCCTTGTGTAATCACAGAAAAGACATTCGAGCGTGCTGCCGGCCCCCCTTCGAGGGCTCGGCGCGTTAGCCGTACGAGGGTAGGCGGCACAGCGTCACGGAGCTGACACCGGCCTCATCGCACAGTGCTACACAGCGGCGGGGATGGCCTCACCCAAGGAGTTCGTGAAACAGCGCCGGGATGCGATTCCCGGGCGTGTCAGGGTCGTGGCGCGCGTCGTGCGGCGTCAGAGCATTAAATGCCCGTACACGGGGGCAGAAGTGTGGGCAACGTGCGTGCAGGTGCCCTCGAGCGAGACGGTCCTGTTAACACCAAAATTTGGTAAGGAGTCTGACTTGTGGGTCCAGCTTGATGAGGAGTCCGTCTAGCGGAAGGAAGGTTTTTCTCAGATATATTCGGCAAAGAGATCTGCGGTCGGCTATCTCCTTCCGTTCGACAAAGGAACAGTAGAGCTGATTTTGCGGGATTGGACGGTGACGTGGCTCAAGCAGGAAGGACGAATGGATGGATAGGTGATCAAGCTTAGAGATAAGTTAGGCAATGAATCCATTCGAGGTTGTACTTGGCAGGGTATAAATATGAGCCCTGAATGTATGTAACGAACACAATCATTCTTCAATACAAACCGGCCTTACGCCAAACCCTAGAGTCCATTTGTCGTGTCGTCGAGTTCTTCGAGAGGGTTCATCGATCCGTCGACCTCCGTGAGTACCGGCAACCTTGTATCATATATAGTATCATGCGGTGGATTTAGATCTGATGCAAGTAGTCTTGTTACCATGCTTCGTGTCATGCGATAGATTCAAGCTTGGTTCAAGAGGGTTTCTTGTTAGGTCATGAGCCATGCGGTAGGCTAAGATCTAGCTCGAAGCTAGTTATCGGCTCTATTGTATTTTGGCAAGATCCAATAGATTCATTAAGTTATCCCGTGTTGCTTTGAGTTTTTACTTTATGTTTAAATTCATGTAACATCTTTTGCCCAATCTAGATGGGTTTGGATCGGCTTTATCCCTCTTGTGATCCTTATGTGAGTAGAATTCGTGCTTTAACACGTGGATCTTGTACTTTCCGATAGCCGAAACCGAATCGATCTAGATTGTTACGTGTTGCGGGTTCAAGCTTACTAACGTTGGAATAAATCTTGAAAGAACTAAGTATCACGCGGTAGATGCAGGTTTTTGGGTTGCTTTGGAGCTAGTCATCCGGTGGATTAGATTTCGAATCAATCTGATAGATTTATTTCACTTGGTAATGTTCGTTCCTTCATCATGGATCCTGAATCGGCTGTTCAGCCGTATTCAGTTATGTTTCTCACGAGTAGAACACGTGCGTAATTCATGCTCTAAATAGTGTATGCTTTTAGCTTTCCACATTTAGATTGTATCATGCGGTGGATAGATTTATTTGTGGAAAGTGGTACGATTTTTCATGCAAGTTGTATCATGCGGTGGATAGATTTGTTTTGGCATCGTACCCGACAGGTTTTAAAGTATTGTCGCACCCTGAAATTTCCAATTTCAGGATGTGAATAGAAAGAATAATTAAATAACAATTTTCTCATAATTTTAAAATTTTTTCCAACATTTATTTTTCTTTACAAGAAATATTATATAGGAAAAATCCTTGTTTGATTTTCTTAAGCAAATAAAAAGTTGTGAGTGTTGCATTCATGCCGATGCATCTTGGTGCTTCCTAAGTGCTTAAGGTTATAAAAATGCGTTTAGAAGCTGTCCTGACCCTTCTGAGAATTTTCCGGATTTTTCTGGAATTTATTCTCATTTTCTCTGAGCATTTTCTATTTATTAGAAGGCTCTAAAATCTTTTTCATGAGCTCCAAATATTTTATTTGGATTGTTCATGCTCAAATCTAGCTCTGGGAATTTTCCTGGAATTTTTGTGATTTTCGGAGTATTTTTCGTGCCTTTAAACAATTTCTAGGGTTTTCTGGAATTGTTTTCGCATTGAAAATAATTTTCGAAAAAAAACAAACAAACCCTACCCAACTGGGCCGAGCCCGAAGGCCGACCCAGTTCGCGCGCCCCAACCGTCGGCCCGTGCGGGGCCCATCTGAGGCCCGCACGAGCCCATCGGCTGGCGTGTCCATGGCGGACACGCCGCCGCCGCCGCCGTTCTCCCCCCCCCATGGCGTGGGTGCCCGGGAGTCCTTGGGGTCCGCACTACTATTTAATGTGTGCCCGAGCTCCTGCAGCCGCCCGTGTGCCTTGCGCCCGTGCGCCGCGCCGCCGCCACCGTAGCCCGAACCGCCGCCGCCGGTGTCAAGCACGCCGCCGCGGTTGCCGTCCCCGCCTCGCCGACCCCCGTTGACCATCGCAGCAACGCCACCGAGAGCTCCGGGAGACGAGCCGCACGTGTTGCACCGCTCCTCGTCGTCGGGGGTCCACGGGAGCGCCGCCGCACCTGGAGGCCCGACCCGGCCGTCAACGTCGCCGCCGGCCATCTTCCGGCCGCTCCCGCTTCTCCTCGCCCGCGGTGAGCCCCTCCACGACCTGTCTTTCTTCTCCTCTCCGCGTTTTTCCGCTCAGCCGAGCCCCTGGTGGCGCCAGTCACCGGTGATTTCAATCACCAGACCCGCCGTCCGCCCCTTCAGAGGTTGAAGAAAGCCCCTGCGGTTTTGCAATTAGGACCCTATCCTTGTGTGTAACCCTTTGATTTCTTTTGTGTCTTGTGTCTTTTACAAGTTAAACCCTAGATCTATTAAGATTCTTTGCATCTAGATCCAATCTAAGCCCTTTTACAGATCTAACCCGGAGTTTTATCAATTTTGCTAGCACTTTTGCATGTGTCTTGCAGATCTTCCTAGCTAACCCTTGAAATCTATAGTTAATCGCGTAAAGGTCCTTCCAATCTTGTTTTCTCCATATCTTTTTCGTTTTAGCTCCGATTTAATCCGTTCAAGTTGCGTTAGGTCCATAATAATGTAAAGCACGCGTTAGTGGTGTGTTTTCACCATGTTTTGTTTCTGAAAAAAAATTAATATTAACTTTGATTAATATATATTTACACATGCCTTTTTATAAATAAAAGCAATATAGATCTATACATCGTTTTTCATAAGCAAATTTAATTTGATTAATGTTTCTATCACATGTTTTTGTACATAAAAGTTAATTAGATCTTTATCTCGGTTTTCGTAAATTAAATGTTAATTTGTTTAAATCTTTTCTAATTAAAATTGGATTAGGCTTTACATCGGCTTTTATAATAAATACTAATATGATTAATGCCAATACCATAATGTTTTTAATAATAATATGATCTACTCGAATTACAAAGTTTCGTTTAGATTGTTCCTATAGTCTAGTTTTTCTAAATTAAATATTTAATTGATTAATTCATATATGAATCTTTATAAATAAAACTTGACTAGATCTTTACACCGGTTTTGAAAATAAAGCTTAATTACTTTAATTCCAACATGGGGTATTTTCTTTATGAAATATCCTTACATATATTTTGTCAATTAAAATAAATCCAGCTCATAGCCTTGTTCTCTTATTTATGCAAACAATTCGTTAGACGTTCGGTATCAGCTTTATCTCTTTTGATCAAGTTTATCGGAACCTCTAAATCTTTCTAGTGTTAGCTCAAGATCAAACCATGTCCAGCTGTTCAGATCCTTCCCTTTTTAAGCACGGTTTGTGTGCTTTGGTGATCCAAGTAGATATCTTAGAGTTTCTGTTCTTATTTCTTTATCAAGTAATCCTACCATGATTATTTCATGTTTCTCTTAGAATCTCGTTCATCAATATCTAGTTCATACCTATCCTATCTCAGTTAGGTTGTCTCTTTATGAATCAGCTTGTGTTCTTGTGCTTAATCTATCGTAGCTATCTTTCTTTAGAGTTTACCCCGTTATCCGTTTCACTCGTCGATCCGTTCACCCTGGGTTAGTGTGTCAGTTGTTCATCCGAGTTCTCTTTGTAGGCTAGTTCTCCTAAACCCTAGCCTAAGGTTTGTGTGCGTGCTATAGTTCGTTGTTATCGTTCTAGTTCGTTTCACGTTAACTTGTACGTTAGCATGTGTATCACCTGTTACTTGTTTTAACATCAAAGATGCATGTTAATCTTGACTAATTCTTATTCCAATGCTTTTATAAATAAAAAAGTGATTAGGTTCTAATCCAGTTTTCTTTAATCATGATGTAATTGGTTAATCCCTATTCATAACTAGTTTTTCTAAATAAAAGATGTTAGAGTTAAACATCGGTTTTCATAATAAAGTTAATATGCCTAATGACATCATAAATGCCTTTTCAATAATAAATATGTTTAGTCGAACACGCGACCTAAAGTTACTCGTTTAGATATCTTATACTTGCTTTATCTATCTAAAGTAATTGTTAACTTGACATAACTTCTACTCGAATGTTATAAATAAAATATTATTAGGTTTATCGCGATTTCTTTAGTTAAACATAACTTGCTTAATGGTAACATAGAGTATTTCTCTGAAATATTCTTTTACATGATTTCTTAATTAAAATATGCTAAGCGTAGTCTCTTATTGTTTGATAATGATCTCACGATAGTTTTGAGCTTAGTTTCGTTCTCAGTGGTTCCCTCGTTTCTTGCGTATCCAATAGAATTGAGCTCTATCTCAATGTGATCTTTCCGGTCCTTGCTCAATCTTCCACCATCATCTCTTCAAAGTTAACCAAGCCTTTCCCTTCCAAGCACTTTGTGTTCTTTAGTGATCCATCCAATCAAGCATATCCTTTAGTGCGTTCTTTTAAAGCTTTGATTTGATTGATGTATTGTTCTTAGTTGTACTCGTGCATTTGCTTTGCATGTTTTGTGCTCGATGATTGATGCGGGTAGAATGAACGTGGTTCGAGAACTTGGAAGAGTGTGAAGGTGAAGATATTCTGAGCAACTACTCTTTGGTTAAAGGCAAGTGTGCCTTGATCTTTTGTCCCAATAATATTATTAATCACTATTGCATTGCTTTGCATTAATTTTGATGGGTGCCTATTAAAGATGACTAGCCTCTTTTGACCATTATCTTAAACCCAGTTTTAATTAATTCTGATGGTAGATATTGCTTAGTTTGCTCAACTGGGTTGGTGTTAATCAACATGGTTATCATTTTATGCTCTATGTTCCTTTATGTGATGTTTAATATACAAGACCATATGTTTAATCGGAACATGGAGAACCACCCCAGAAAAAAACAAGACAATCACAAGAACTAATGGGCAATGGTCATGGCCGAATAATTAGGAACTTTAGCTTGGGGTGATCTTACTTGATAAGGACAAGGGATCGGCGGATGCGCGGGGTATGGACTCGCTCTAGCAGGGGGTTGGGTGAGTTATTCTTTTATGGTGGGGTATCGACCTCGCTAGGGGACTTTATACCTTGCTAATCGATCCGACCTTGTGGGTCACAACTTGTTGGAGAACCTTTGTAAAGGCCATGTAGCGTCCCTATGCAATCACACCTCGGAAGTGTGATATGGTGCCCGCGCAGCATCGCATGGTTGGGTCCAAAGTTCTTCGGAGCTTTTACGCTACTTATGGTGAAAGTGTACAACCTCTGCAGAGTGTTAAACTAATCGATTAGCCGTGCTCACGGTCAAGAGCGGCCTGGACCCTCACATGATTAATTGAACTTGAAGATGGACTTAAATTGTGATATGTGTTATGGTTATGTTTGCCATGTGCTCATGGTGTATCTCTTATCTTTATGATTAATTGTGGGATGGTATATACTTATACTTGCTAGTAAATAGTGGCTTAATAAAACTTGACCAACTAAAATGCTAAATGCTTATAGCCCAGTCCACTAAAAAGCCTTTGCATTCATTCTTTTCCCCACACTTGCTGAGTACGACAAGTGCTCACCCTTGCTATAAACAATGTTGCTCAGAAGGAGGAAGCTACTCTGAAGTCTTGTGAAGATGTTGCTGGTTCTAGGCGTACGCAACCCCCAGTCGACTGCTTGTGGTGTTTGGTGTCTTCGTTTCCAAGATATAGCGTAATACTCTGATAATCTTCCTTTTTCTTACGTGATATTGTTTTTGTTATTCACTTATGTCACTATATGCATGAAACTTGATCCTGGCATGCATATAGGTTTGCACTTGGTTTTCTTTGGAAAAACATGTGTGACAAGTATCTAGACATGCGGTAGACTAGTGCTTTGGATCTATGCATGCTTGTTTATTACATGTTTATGCTCGTGCTTTACTTTATTTACTTATTTAATATTAATCATCATGAGGATCGGTCGTGATCTTGTGCGCATACATCTTTGCTCTAAAAAAAGACCGATAGCCGTCATGCTTGCGTCATCCATTCGGCTATGTTACTTTTCTTGTTGAACGCTCCCGAATGGTTTCAGTTTATTGGCAGATAGCTTCCTATAGCTATGTGTCATCCCATTTGGCTTCTTAGCCGTAAATATGGAACTGTCTGGTACCACCCGGCACGTTCCAAGCTTTGGTATCTAACTACTTTGTCTTTTGTTAATTTTCAGGGAAAATTGACTGGCACGTCTTGTGATTCTTCGCACGTGTGAAGCCAGCTTGTTCGGCTTGCTGTGTGCTTGGCGCTAGGTGCACTTTTTGCGTCAACACACTTTTTGGCACGCCCAGTGGGACACAGCCGAAAAGATCAAGATGCCTGAAATCGCGGACATCATGGATGTCAACATTGAAGACCTCTCTCCTGAATAACGGCAGTAGCTCCAGGACATCGTGAACCAATTCCAGCAGAAGTGTCTGCTGTCCTTCAAGAAGAACAGAAGTGGCGTCCCTTACTTGAAGAATGACATGCCCAAGATATTGTTGCCAGGGGAGAGCGACGCCACGACCCAACAGGAGAGAGAGGAATGCTTGCAAGCGTTCCGGGATGCTGCGGATCACGTTTTGAGCAAGCACCACAAAGCTTTTCTTGGTGCGTTCCAGCAAATGATGGTGGCTGTCTTTGGCCCGGGCATGGAGCAGGCATTCAGTAAGGCACCCATCCAAGGGGGCACTGTGGAATTGGGCGAGTCAAGCTCTCAACCACCATTACGGAGCCAGCCGGTCCAGCCTCCTCCTCAGAGCGCTGGGAGTCAAGCTTTCCATCCTCCTTCACAAGGTGCGGGAGGTCAGCCATCTCAACCCCCGCCGCAGGCAGCAGGTGGACGGCCGGTTCAGCCACCTCCACAGGGCAGCAAGGGTCAACCTGTGCAACAGCCGAACCCGTACCAACCCACGTACGGGGACTTGGCATTCGGCTCACCTGGGGCCCCGCTCGCTTCCGGCCACAGGATTGCTCCAGCTAGCAACTTCTTACAAAGGAATCAATACGGCGGGGGCTACCACGAAGTGGGGAACTATGGTGCCATAGACGCCTTCCCGCATCCGGGTTACGCACCAGCTGCAGGCACACAGGAGGACGACGCCCTGGCGGAGAAGATGGCCGAGTTGATGCAGAATCAGTTCGGCCTGAAGCCAAAGATGCAGGGACCCGCCTACAAGCTGCCGTTCCCAGAGTGGTACTTCAAAGTTCTCCTTCCGCCAAGGGTGAAACCTCCGACGGAATTCACGAAATTTTCCGAGCAAGACGACACAAGCACGGTGGAGCACATTGCTCGTTACCTGATGTAGCTCAGAGAATGCTCAGCTGAGGAAGCGTTCAGGGTCAGATACTTTCCCGCGTCACTGACGGGCCCGGCATTCTAGTGGTTCTCATCCTTGCCCCCTGAGTCAGTTAGCAGATGGAAGGACCTGGAACGGAAATTCCATGCCCATTATTTCAGCGGCAGCTCGGAGAAGAAGCTGATCGACCTTGCCACCCTGTAGCAGAGGCACAGCGAGACGCCGTTCGAATTTCTCAGGAGGTTTAGGGAGGTTAAGGGCATGTGCTTCTCGCTCAACCTGCCAGACGACCAGCTGGCTGACATGGCCGTCACTGGGATGCTGCCGGCCGTGTGTGAGAAGCTGTTTGGCATGGAGTTTGAAAACCTGGGCCAGCTGTCTCAAAAGCTATCATTGATGAGCAACCAAGCGTACGGCTTCAAGAAGGATGCCAGGTTTGGCAAGCAGCATGACGTGGCGGACATCTACAACCAGTTCTTGGACAAGGACGACTTGACAGAGGATTCTGATGATGAACTGGATGTGGCCGCAGCCGAAATCATGTGGGGGAAAGAGCCATTAACGATGAATCAACGCTGGGTCAAACAGACCAAAGGCACCTACGATTTCGACATCACGAAAGCTGACAAGCTATTTGAGCTCCTAGTGAAGGAAGGCCGAATCAGATTGCCTGAGGGGCACTCCATGCTTCGGCCCGATGGAGTCAAGGGGAAACGTTACTGTGGCTTCCACGACAGGGACTCGCACTCCATCAACGACTGCAGGGTCTTCAGGATGAGGATCCAGAAAGCCATCCAGGAGGGACACCTCAAATTTGACAACAAGATGAAGCTGGATGGCCACCCCTTCCCTCAGAACATGGTGGGCTTTTCCGTCAACATGGTGACGGCTGAGGAAAAGGGCAAGGTCAAGGTCTTGACCTCAGCCAGGGCTAGGCAGGATGGAACCGTGGACCCGGAGCGTCATGTAACTTTGGAGCAAGTGCATGGTGAAGCCCCCTGCACTCTCAAGAGTCACATCGAAGTCGGGGAATCATCCAGAACCAAGCCCAGGGTGACCACTCGCATCCTCCTCAACAAGTGGTAGCACCAGTTGGAAAAAGAGCGTTACCAGAAACGAAGATACGAGGAGGAGAGGCGCAGAGCTGAAGAAGAGGCACACATAAGGGACCTGGAGCAATACACGTGCGAGCAGGAGCGTGCGCACTGGGGATGTGCGTTCTTCAGGCACTGTTGGAACGAGGGTTTGAAGCTGCCCACGCTGAGGAATTGCCCTGAGTGCAGTGACAGGTATTTTGAGTACAGGCAGGAGACTGCCAATCGCCGATCCGTCCATGAGAGACTTGGAAGGATCCATCCTAGCGAGGATCGGCGCCAAAAAATTGAGATCATTGATCATCCCAGGAAAAGGCAAGCTGATTCAAGGTGGGCTGATCAAGAGGAGGACGAGGACGAATACATCTGGCAAAAGGGGCAATGGTGCCCGCCCGGCCTAAGGAGAAGTCAGAAGAGACGGGTTCAGCGCTTGAGGAACCGTGAACTAAGGCAGGCTGGGATCCAAACGAAGCAAGTGTGGCGTCCAAAGGATCAACCTGAAGGGTCAAAGCGTTCGGCTCCGACATGCATGGTATATTTTCTACCGAACGAGTTCATGGCTCCTACTAACCAGGTTGTGCAGGAGGAGGCGCCCCTGGATGATGAGCGGATCGAGGGGATGATGGCGCAGTTTGTGCCAGCCAAGCAGGCCATCTTCGACAAACCGGCCAAAAATCGACACATGAGGCCGTTGTACTTGAGGGGATATGTCAATGGCAAGCCATTTACCAAGATGTTTGTCGACAGTGGAGCGGCAGTCAACGTAATGACGTACACCACCTTCAGGAAACTTGGCATGGGCCCTAGCGATCTGACGCCTACAAGCATAATACTGAACGATTTCGCTGGGAATCCTTCGGACACCAAGGGATGCGCTCACATGGATCTGATGATCGGGTCAAAGACACTGCTCACGACCTTCTTCGTGATCGAAGGTAAAGGAGCCTACGACCATCGCTTGGACCGGGACCGGATTCATGCCAATTGCCGCGTCCCATCCACCATGCATCGCGGCCCTCATCCGGTGGGTGGATGATGATATTGAGGTTGTCCAAGCGAGATGACTCCGTGAGTGTTGCAAACATGGAACCAGGCTTTCGGGAGTATCAAGGCATTGGCTTGTTTCTCGGGGAAAGATCGGGGAGAAGGTCCCGTTGAACTCCGTCGGCAGCCGATCAACGACCAATTCAAGCAGTCGGCTCTTATAGTAATTTTTAATGGAGAACCCTGTTGATGGCACTGACGGCAAGTTGGGGAGAGGATTTATGTCGGCCGACAAATTAGAAGAAGTTGACATTGGAAGCGGTGACAAGCCAAGGCCGACGTTCATCAGTGCAGATTTGCAGCCAGACTTCAGGGAAGAATTAATCAAGCTGCTCAAGGAATATAAAGATTGCTTCGCCTGGGATTATTCGGAGATGCCTGGACTGGATCGTTCCATCGTTGAGCATAGGTTGCCCATCAAATCTGGTTTCAAACCATACAAGCAACCGCCCCGGAAAATCTACAAGGATGAGGTATTGGCCGATGTGAAGAAAGAAGTTGAAAGATTACTTGATGCAAACTTCGTTCGGCCATGCAGATACGCGGAGTGAATTTCTAACATTGTCCCTGTTTACAAGAAGAATGGAAAAATGAGGGTTTGCATAGATTTCAGGGATTTGAAAAAAGCTACTCCGATGGATGGTTACCCCATGCCTATTGCCGATTTGTTGGTTGACGCCGCTGCCGGGCACAAGGTTATCAGTTTCATGGACGGCAATGCGGGATACAACCAATTTTTCATGGCAGTAGAGGATATATCGATGACGGCCTTCAGATGCCCTGGTCATATAGGCATATTTGAATGGATAGTCATGACTTTTGGATTGAAGAATGCCGGTGCAACTTATCAACGAGCCATGAATTACATTTTTCACGAGTTGATCGGCAAAGTTGTGGAAATCTACATTGATGATGTGGTAATCAAGTCCCTAAGTCATGACACACATTTGGAAGATGTGAAAAAGACCTTGGAGTGCACCCGGAAGCATGGTTTAAAGATGAATCCAAACAAGTGCGCTTTTGGGGTATCAGCTGGAGAGTTCTTGGGATTTTTGGTCCACGAAGGGGGAATTGAAGTTGGCAAGAAGAGCATGAAGGCCATCGATGAAGTTGTTCCTCCAACTAATCTCAAGGAGTTACAATCACTGCTCGGCAAAATTAATTTCGTGAGAAGATTCATTTCAAATTTGTCACAAAAAGTTTTGCCATTCTCTCCACTGCTGAAGCTAAAGAAAGATCAGAAGTTCACATGGGGTGACAAACAACAAAAGGCTTTCGATGAGATCAAGCAATACATGAAGGAGCCACCAGTGCTGGTCCTCCCCAGCTGGATAAGCCTTTCAAGTTGTACGTGGCGGCCGATACCCAAACCATTGGATCGGCCCTTATTCAAGAATTCGAAGGGAAGGAACGGGTAGTAGCATATCTTAGCCGAAAATTACTTGATCCTGAGACCAGGTATTCGGCTGTAGGGAAGCTGTGTCTGTCCGTATACTACTCGTGTACAAAGTTTCGGCACTACTTGTTGAATGCCGAATGCACTGTGTATTCCAAGTTTGATGTAATAAAACATATGTTATCTATGCCAATTTTGAACGGCAGGATTGACAAATGGATTTTGGCTTTATCAGAATTCGAGTTGAAGTCCGAATCGGCAAAAACTATCAAAGGTCAGATCATTGCCGATTTTATAACTGAACATCGCGATCCGTCAATTGATTTACTTGAAATTACCCCTTGGGCTTTAGTTTTTGATGGATCATCATGTGGTAAAGGTGGGGGAGTAGGGATCCTACTAATTTCGCCTAGAGGTGAGATGTTCGAATTTGCCATCCCTATACAGCCCACTGTCACAAATAATCAGGCTGAATACGAAGCATTACTTCGAGGGCTTCAATACTTGAGAGAAGCCGGGGTCGTTTCAGTTGAGGTTTATGGAGATTCAGAACTGGTGATCAAGCAATTGAACGGTCAATACGAATGCAAAAGCGAAGCACTGAGGAGTTACTACGAAGAATGCAGGGAAATGTAGAAGAGCTTTCCGTTGGTAACCCTACAGCATATCCTAGAGAACATAACGAAGAAGCAAACAGGTTGGCTCAGAGCGCCTCGGGTTACAAAGAGAACCAAGAAGCGTTTGCCGCGGATGTGTGTGCACTAGGGACGGATCTTACGGAGGATGATTGGAGAAAAGAGGTCGTCGACTATTTGAAGTATCCATCCCGAAAGGTCTCTAGGAAGCTCAGGTACAAAGCCATAAAATTCGTTCTTCTGGATGACAATTTATTTTACAAATCATTAGATGGGGTGTTGTTACGATGCCTGGGTCCAGAAGAAGCGAAAAAGATGATGAGTGAAGTGCATGATGGGATATGCGGAGCACACCAATCGGCCTACCGCATGAAACGGGTCGTCGAGGGCAAGCCTGGGTGCTTTTGGCCGACGATATTAGAGGATTGCTTTGAGTATTACAAAGGATGTCGGGATTGCCAAAGGTTTGGAAATATTCAAAGGGTCCCCGCATCGCATTGAACCCCATCATCAAGCCATGGCCATTCGGGGGTGGGGTATAGACTTGATTGGCCGGATCAATCCACCATCTAGCAAGGGGCATAAGTTTGTGCTTTTGGCTACGGACTATTTTACTAAATGGGTTGAGGCGATCCCACTGAAAAAGGTGACGTCGGAAAACATGGTTGAATTTGTCAAGGAGCACATCATCTATCGATTTGGAATCCCTCAAACCATCACAACTGATAAGGGGGCTCAATTCGTGTCCCTGGAGTTCAGAGAATTTGCCGAAAGCATGGGAATCAAATTGTTTAACTCTTCTCCCTATTATGCCCAAGCTAATGGTCAAGAAAAGGCTTCTAATAAGATCATGATCAAGCTAATACAGAAGAAGATCGATCGGAAGCCAAGGAGATGGCATTCGTTACTCAGTGAAGCATTATGGGCTTACCGAATGGCCCCTCATGGAGCTACAAAGACCTCTCCTTACGAATTGGTTTACGGGCATCATGCGGTTTTACCTTGGGAAACGCGATCAGATTCAAGGAGGGTTGTGTTATAGAAAGACTTGAGCTCCAAGGATTACAGTGGTCTAATGATGGACGAGCTAGAGGATTTACACATGATCCGTCTTAGGGCCCTGGAAAACATTGAGAAGAACAAACTGCGGGTTGCCAAGTACTACAACAAGAAAGTAAAAGTCAGGCAATTTGCGGAAGGAGATTTGGTTTGGAAAGAGCTATTGCCGATTGGAACTAAATATAGCGAATTCGGCAAATGGTCTCCTAACTGGGAAGGGCCCTTTCGCGTGGTCAGATGCGTCCCTGGTAATGCATACATATTGAAAACTTTACTGGGAGAGGAATTTTCCGCTGCAATAAATGGGAGATATTTGAAGAAATATTATCCTAGTATTGAAATTGACCAATGATCACCAGCAGTGGGATTACAAGCATCTGACACAAGAGATAGCCGGCGCTCAAGAGCGAGGCCGCCTTCAGAACAAATACACGAACAGGAGAAATGGCCAGTGCCTAGATGCATTGCCCTTAGCACCAAACTACTTTACAAGCGCCTCTTGCGGGTTTACATCCAACGACCCCGGTGATCTAGACTACGAGGAGGTGGGGAAGCGAGAGGCGTGGAGAAAGAAGCGAAAGTATGATTCAATCTTTTCTTTGCTTCTTCGACTGCTCCCTCTTCAGTTCCTCCAAGACCACCGTGACGACAACTTGGAATGCACGGGGGTGACCATGATTTGCGGCCTCCACCAAGCTGTCCCAAGCCGCTTTCAAGTTGTTTTACCTGTCAGAGACATTTGAAACAGAGGTATGGGTGTTAGAGGCAAGAAATCCAGATGTGGGCACGAAATCAAGTAGAAGACAAACATTTACCCCCTACTAGTGCCTCCAGAGCCATGCGGCGCTCGCGTTCGGCTTGGCAACGAGCGGTGATGTCCCTGAGGCCATGCTCCAGGTGCAGAACGCGGCGGCGCAGTTGATGGCTGGTCCTCTGTTCAGGCGTGGCATCCTCTGCTTCGAGGGAGGAATCGGAGGAGATGTACTCAGGCACATCTTCGATCCCGATGATTTCTTCAGGGAGCAAATCAAGGCTGAAAGAGGAAAAGAAGAAAAGATGAAGCGCAAGATCATATGGAGAACGAGGAGTAGATCAAGGGAAAACTCACCTTCGAATCGTGCGTATCTTTGGAGGGCTGCCCTCCTGGGGTTGCTTGCCTTTGTCCATGACCTTGGGGTTTTCTCCTCTGGAGACAGAAGAGGAAATGAGAAGTGATGGATGAGTGTGCGAGTGGATTTGCAGGGCATCCCGGCAGGCTATTTAATTGACCGAAGGGGTGCATTGGGAGTGATGACTGGCCAGCGTACACTGTTGGAATAACAAGCGGCAGGGTTTTCTCCCCAAATGCGAAGGGTTTCACTTGAACAGTACTTACGGATTGCCGATTCAGGGATCTTCTGTGGATTTTTGCGCCAAGGGGCATCTGTTCTTACATATTCAGCTCAAGGCAGTTCCCGGGTACGTTTGAGGAAAAACAAGATTCACGGATGCAAACGCAAAGAAGATCATCGCAGTACAAGCACGGAATTCAAAAGCTCTTTATTTATTGCCGATATTCAAACATCCCTAATACAATCTAGTCAAAAAGTCTGTTCAGCACAGATTGGGGATGAGTGATTTCGGCAATGGCGTCGCCATGGCCATCGAGGCGCTACAAGATGAGCTCAATCTCCTCAATGTCTTCTGGCGCGCCGCCTCGGAAGCCGCGCGGCCTGGTGGAGTAGTCGACGTCCGTGTGCATCGCCATGGCAGCCAGGCCCAGGGTGGTGCCCAAGCGGACGCCATGGGTGGCCACCTCATCAACACGGTGCTCCACCGCGGCAAGGCGCTCCGCCGGCGTGTCACCGCGGGCGTTCACCTTGTCGGCCAGTTGCTCCACCAGCATCTTCAGCTGGTTGAGCTCGGCGTCGCGGGCTGCAAGGTGCAAGAAGGAAGGAGATTAGCATCAAAAGCCGGATTGGGTCAAGGATTGATTTCAGAGCTGTACCGTCGATGGCCTCCAGCAGCTGCTTGCGCTGGTCTTCCCACTCCAACTCGGCTATGCCTGCCTTTTTGGAGACGTCCTCCAGCTCGCGCTGGGCCGTCTCCAGTTCCGCCTTGAAGCGGAGAGCGTCGAGTTCCCCGTAGGGCACGGGGGAGTGGCCGTCAGACTCCGAGGAGTCGTCTGGAAGGGGCTGATTGGCCGGCGCAGGAGACGGATTCCACTGAATCAACCTGAAAAGGAGATGATCATCAAAACAAAAGAAAATCAAAGACGAATCAAGGGAGAGGAATTAACGATCATTGCCTCCGGCGTGCATTAGCGCTACTCCCCTCCGCCTCATCAGAGGCGCGGCGTCGGTTGAGGCGGCGCACCATGTTGCTCTGGGATGTGCACTGTTTGGAAAGAAGAAGAGTTGAGATTGGCAAAGATTCGAGAGCTAAAGGCTTGGTGGAGAGCTAGGGGCACCTACGGTTTCATTTATAGGCCTGGCAAGATAGATCGTGGCCTCAAGTCGTGGCTCTGGATCGTGGCGCATATCCCAAGAAAATCGGAAGGTGGAAAGGTTTCCTTGACCAGATCGCCAATGGGTCGCTTAGAGTTCTAGGCTGAGTCGTATTCGGTTGACTGGCTCGGCTGAGAGGAGTCAAAGTGCCATTCGAGTGTTGGCGTTTCTTTGCCGAATGGGTCGTTCATCATTACGTTTGAAGGAGCGCAGAAGGAAAAGGAAATAAAATTGCAAGAACAGATATTACAAGAGCGACCAATTCGGTTATACATCAATTGAAGCGTTTAAATGTTCAAGTATTTCGCAATCACACTACGGACATTTGATGTTGCTTGGCGGAAATTATCCAACCGCTCCTGACAATCTTTCTGGGCACTAGACAAGGTGGTAAGCTCTGCATTGCATTGTTTCATCTTGGCCATAGCCGATTTTGCTTCCTCTTGGGTCTTCTCTATCAATTCAGGGAGCTCGGCTATTTTCCTGTTATCAGCCTCTATCTCGCTCGACGGAGCTTCTCGGTTCTACCTCCGGAGCAAATTTTCCCGACAATTTTTAAATCACAAGAAGCTTGCAGATTGGCCAATGTATCTTTACGGCTCTCGGTCCGAGATTGTGCCCCGTTCATGGCTTGTTCGACTCGGCTCTCTTCTTTTCAATAGCCGGCGGGAGCACACCTTCCTCAAAGCATGCCTTATGGGCACGTAGTGGATCTCCAGGCCACAGATAGATGCAAGAGAAGCACCGATGTCCTCGGGGAAGCTCTTGGCTAATAGACTCGAGCATTTCTTCAAAGTGATCGAGATCTTTGAACTGATCTTGTGCATCCTTTTCCAGCCAGGCAAAGATCTCCCTGAGCTTTTCTAGCACTTCCTCTGACAGGGTTTGATGCATTTCTTCCATCGCCTCGGCAACTGCATTGTTCCCCATTGACAGACTTGATGATGATGGGGCCTGATCCTAAGAAAGCAGTATTGCCGAGTTAGAAGTGCTGAAAGTAAAGGTAGTAGAGTTAAGTGCAAATGAGTACCTCATGTCTGATTTCTTGAGTTGGGACAGGACTTTGTTCAGAAGCAACCATTGGTGAAGGAGGTGTTCCAGGTAGAGCTGAAGCTTCTAAGTGAGAAGGTGCGATGCGATTCTTGGCAACTCGGTGGGCTTCGGCCGAAGAGGAGATGGGTTCACCTCTCGTTGGGGTTGGTGTCTCCGCATGACCGGCGGGTGATTGCACCCTTGGAGAACTTGATGATTACGGCTGGATTGGGAGATTCATCTCTGGAGAATTCATTGCTTCTGCAGAGGGTGATTGAGTCCCTGATGAAGATGAAATTTCCATCGGGACGGAGTAACTCGGCCACACGGGTGAACTTGCTTGTTGTGACACAGGGACGTCCACTCGTTGTTCTTCCATTGTTTCTTCTGCAAGTGCCAAATTAAAAGATAAATGTCAGTGTTCATCCTCAAGGAAGAGGACAGTAAAGGTCATACCAATGGATGGGGCATTGGCAGGTTCTGGAACTGAAGGTTGTTGGGCTCTGGTCTGAAAATGCACAAGATATGATTTATCAGGAACAGAGTAATCTTATGATCAAGAAAAGAAAAGATTTTTACCTCAACAAGGACTTTCTTGACAGTTCTTCTCCTCTTGGCATTTGGGGGAGCTATTAGAGACAAACCTTGCCTCCTATCAGCAGCAAGGCTGGAAAGGCTTGGGTCTGTTGTGGCAAACCTGGCCATTAGCTGAGCCAGGGTTGGGGACCTGAATCCTAGTACTGTGATCGGGCCTACGGCATTGTAGGCAATATTTCTGGCTCGAGGGGCAGGCACTGTGTTTTGTGGGTAAGAAAAGTAAGGTCAGAATCATGATTGAAAAAGGATATGTCTGATTCAATGGTTAATCATATTACCTCTGAAGTTGGCTGAAAATCAGGCATCAACTGCGCACGTAACGAGTGTACGAGCTCACCGAAGATATGATCATGGAATTCTTGCCACCAGGAATTGAAGGTGGAGTGAGCCATTGTTGTGGGTACAAAAGGCAAGGTGTAGACAGTAGGACTACACACATAACGGAAGACTCTGCTACTGTGCATGAGTTCTTTGATTTCCTCTCTGGGCTTGAGGAATTCATGCAGAAACAGTCTTGGGGGCATCTAGCCACATCCAAGTGGCCGAGCCATTACGTTAGGCTGATAATATTCATAAGTGCTATGATTCAGCTTTCTTCCATTGAATTCAGCCGGGAGAATGCATGGGCGGATTATGATATTGAGGATCTCTAGGAATCTCCCATCTTGGCGTCCAGTTTCAAAAGAGAATTCACAAGGGAAAGTCAGATTGTCATTGTCCAAGTAAGGGAGCCAGAGAGGATTTTGGAAACCTTTGAAGAACAGCTCGAAAAGCTGGCTGATGTCCTGTTGAACAAGAACAGTTGAAGCAGCTTCTCCGTAAGTCTGGCACCCTCTCGGTGGTTTGGGGTTCCCCTTCGGGGGTGATTGGATGAAGGGAAGAGCTAGGTGTTCGGATCAACACCAACTATCCGATGCATGTGTAACGCTTGACCACATTTGAACAAACCACCAAGGACCGTTGACACATGCTATTCTCTGGCTGGTGTACATCTGGGTGACAGTTTGATGAAGCATATGGTACACACTGCCTAGGAGAAATTTCCCAAGGGGGAGACAGTGGCCACTGACCAGTTGAGAGGCCATTGCAATGTGATTCAAGGTAGGCTCGTTGGCTTTACCACAGAAGATGAACCTGCATAGCCACATGTTCAGAAATGCCCTGTATTCAATTTCACCAAGGGGGTCGTCTTTCGTGTGGCTCAAGATATAGTTCTTGTATCCGCTCCCCGGTTTCACCCCTGTTTGGCGTGAAGAACTTCTGAAATTCCAGGTTTGAACGGATCTTGTAATGTCAAGGCCGGTGATCATATACACATCGGCCAGAGTTGGAGACATCGGGCCGTGGCCAAAGAGGAAAGGGTTGACGCCGTTTGACCAAAAATGACAGGCTGCTATCAGGAGGTCTTCATTCTTGGGGGTTTCGGCCAAAGATAACTCCAGGCACTGAGCAATACGAAGGGTATCCCAGTTTTGGGTCCTGGCACTCTTGTCCGCAAGAATCCTCCGTACCAATTTTTCGCGGCCCGCGATTGGAGGCAAAGGCCAGTTCTTGAAAGCATCTTGCCACCGAGGAGGTGGGGACAGAGCCGCCTTGAAGGGGATCCTTTGAGATTCAGCCGCGATGAAATCTCGAGGATCAGAGTTTCCCACGGGACCAAGGTAGCAGGATCTTGAATTGGCCTCAGTGCGAATCAAAAGCTCAGTGGAAGGCTCCTGAAGGAAAGCGGAAAAGAAATCTCAGGTAAAATTGAAAACCTAAATGCCGAATGAAGCTTACGGGAAGGGAATTTACCTGAGCAGCTTGGTTTTGAGCCGCCATTGGGGATCTGAGCTTAGAACAAGGGGATCTAGGGTTTGGATCTAGACGAGGATTCCGGCGGATTGCGAAGAGAGAAGAACACATGTTGACAGATTCGATTTGAAAATGTTTGTGGCTGGAGTCAATTCCGGAACAAAATCACTTTTATCCCGCAATTGAAGGGGCATGTGTTAACACCAAAATTTGGTAAGGAGTCTGACTTGTGGGTCCAGCTTGATGAGGAGTCCATCTAGCGGAAGGAAGGTTTTTCTCAGATATATTCGGCAAAGAGATCTGCGGTCGGCTATCTGCTTCCGTTCGTAAAAGGAACAGTAGAGCTGATTTTGCGGGATTGGACGGTGACTTGGCTCAAGCAGGAAGGACGAATGGATGGATAGGCGATCAAGCTTAGAGATAAGTTAGGCAATGAATCCATTCGAGGTTGTACTTGGCAGGGTATAAATATGAGCCCTGAATGTATGTAACGAACACAATCATTCTTCAATACAAACCGGCCTTACGCCAAACCCTAGAGTCTATTTGTCGTGTCGTCGAGTTCTTCGAGAGGGTTCATCGATCCGTCGACCTCCATGAGTACCGGCAACCTTGTATCGTATCTAGTATCATGCGGTGGATTTAGATCTGATGCAAGTAGTCTTGTTACCATGCTTCGTGTCATGCGGTAGATTCAAGCTTGGTTCAAGAGGGTTTCTTGTTAGGTCATGAGCCATGCGGTAGGCTAAGATCTAGCTCGAAGCTAGTTATCGGCTCTATTGGATTTTGGCAAGATCCAATAGATTCATTAAGTTATCCCGTGTTGCTTTGAGTTTTTACTTTATGTTTAAATTCATGTAACATCTTTTGCCCAATCTAGATGGGTTTGGATCGACTTTATCCCTCTTGTGATCCTTATGTGAGTAGAATCCGTGCTTTAACACGTGGATCTTGTACTTTCCAATAGCCAAAACCGAATCGATCTAGATTGTTACGTGTTGCGGGTTCAAGCTTACTAACGTTGGAATAAATCACGCGGTAGATGCAGGTTTTTGGGTTGCTTCGGAGCTAGTCATCCGGTGGATTAGATTTCGAATCAATCTGATAGATTTATTTCACTTGGTAATGTTCGTTCCTTCTTCATGGATCCTGAATCGGCTGTTCAGCCGTATTCGGTTATGTTTCTCACGAGTAGAACACGTGCGTAATTCATGCTCTAAATAGTGTATGCTTTTAGCTTTCCACATTTAGATTGTATCATGCGGTGGATAGATTTATTTGTGGAAAGTGGTACGATTTTTCATGCAAGTTGTATCATGCGGTGGATAGATTTGTTTTGGCATCGTACCCGACAGGTTTTAAAGTATCTAGACATACGGTAGACTAGTGCTTTGGATCTATGCATGCTTGTTTATTACATGTTTATGCTCGTGCTTTACTTTATTTACTTATTTAATATTAATCATCATGAGGATCGGTCGTGATCTTGTGCGCATACATTTTTGCTCTAAAACAAAGACCGATAGCCGTCATGCTTGCGTCATCCATTCGGCTATGTTACTTTTCCTGTTGAACGCTCTCGAATGGTTTCAGTTTATTAGCAGATAGCTTCCTATAGCTATGTGTCATCCCATTTGGCTTCTTAGCCGTAAATATGGAACTGTCTGGTACCACCCGGCACGTTCCAAGCTTTGGTATCTAACTACTTTGTCTTTTGTTAATTTTCAAGGAAAATTGACTGGCACGTCTTGTGATTCTTTGCACGTGTGAAGCCAGCTTGTTCGGCTTGCTGTGTGCTTGGCGCTAGGTGCACTTTTTGCGTCAACAGGTCCTCGCTGAGGGGGCATTGAGCCCTCGAGCGAGGCGGACCTTGCCCGAGGGGGGGTGAGCCCTCGAGCGAGGCAGACCCCGCCCGAGGGGGCATTAAGGCCTCGAGCGAGGTGGAACTCGCCCGAGAGAGCGTCGAGGCCTCGAACGAGGCGGACTACGCTCGAGGAAACATCTAACCCTCGAGCGAGGCAAACCCCGCCCGAGGGGTCATTCGTCGTGCCACCCTGGCGGGCCGCGGGGGCCACCAGGGTCGTGATCGTGTCGCGTGCGTGCTTCAGGTTCGTGGGTTAGTCCGTGATTTGCGTTTTTTGTGGGTTTTAAGCGGGTTTCCCCTGGTTATTTAGGGGACCGTTGTGGTTGTCCCTGACAGTAGCCCACGAGCATCCACGGGTGTATCCGTCAGGATTCCGCGGATGCTGATGCTAGCTGATGGGACGTTCTTCCCTCCCAGTTGCCACTTCCATTTCGTGGGACCGCGTCAGCGGACCCGCGGGTCTAGCCCCCGAAGCCCTGCAGGAGCATGAGTGCTCCTGCAGAGGATTTTTCACGAGCTTTTACCAGTGTGCGGGGCATTTGTTTCAACTGGCATCGGCGATGTTTCAGCCGGCTTCGGTCACGCACGCATGACTGGTACTTGTTGCGTTCGGTGCCCCCTAGGAGGTGTAGCCGTGCGTCGAGCCCCCGATACTAGGCCCGTTCGAGGCGATCGGGGTGAGCTCTCCGTCTTGTTTCGAATGTGCCCTCGCCGTCCCTTCGCGGGGCGGAGGGTGAGGTTTCCACAACCCCCATCGATCGGGTCGCGGATTGCGGATTCCTCGTTGAGCTGCTATCGGGTGGTTCAAGTGGACGACCATGCCCCGTTCGATAAGGGTTGGCTCGTTGTCCGGACACTCGTCCATAAAAGCGCTCGCGCGGGTTTGCTAGGTGGGGCTCGGTCCCGTTCGCTAGGGACCGAGGGCGCGGAAGCTCTCTCTCGATGGGATCCCCCCGACTAGCTGCCCTCGCTGGCTCTCGAACACGACATGTGGAGCGCCCTCGAGCCGGCGGGCTCGAGGATAAGCTCGAATGCACGCGCCCTCGTCGTCCCTGACTCTGGCGATCTGAAGCACCTGTTCGAACCCTTTGAGGGTCAGGTTTCGAACACCTGATCAGTAGGGCCGTTGCGGGACGACAGCCGGTTGCCCCCGACTTTTGACATATGCAGGTTTTGAGAGTTCGCAGCCGGGCTGGCCCTCGAACCGCTGATCAGTAATTCTTATAGATCAAGGGCACCTGTGGCACCCGTTCACGCTGAGCGGGCTTCGAGGCCACTGGTCGGTAATTGCACCCTTCGAGGGTCGGGTTTTTCGAGCTTCGTGCTCGGGCCGCTCGAGGGTCGTCCATTTAATGCCCACAGTCGCATCCACAGTTCTATGCTGCGGGCGCGCCTTTTCAGGCCCCGTGGCCGCGCGCATAGTGCGCGACGTGGGCGGGCGGACGTGACGGCCCGCCGCGGCTCTTCGGTTGCCGCGCCGTAATGATCGCGCGCGCGTGCGCCTGGCCACTCCGGTCGTGGTGGGTCCCGCCTGTCAGTGACTGGGCCGTTTGCCTACAGTTAATGCACGCAGAGCGTGCGATTTGGGGAGCGTGGCTCCATAGGTCTATAAATCCGAGGGGGAGGGCGAGGTGAATCTTTACCTCAACACTTAGCGTCTGTCGTCCTCGTCCCTTCCGCTTCCAACCCTAGGCTGCGCTCGCTCCTTCGCCAATCCGCATGGCTCCCCCGCAGTCCATCACCGTTATCGATCTGCTGCTGTGGCCGCGCTCGACGGTGACGAGGCTGGCCCTGAGCGAGTTGGTGACCGCCGGCCAGCTGGCGGCAAACGAGGACGGGCACCCCGTGGCGTGGATTGACCGGCCGGTGACAGATCGGGGGCCCAACCCGCCATTCGGGTACGTCGTCAGCTTCATCCGCCTTCATGAGCGCGGCTTCACGGCGCCGGCGAGCCGCTTCTTGTGCGGGTTGTGCTTCCACTACGGCGTGGAGCTGCACAACTTCGCACCGAAAGTGATCTCGCAGGCGGCCACGTTCGTCGGCGTCTGCGTGGGATTCCTGGGGATCCCAATGCACTGGTATCCCTGGGTCCACCTCTTCCACGCGGAGCTGCACACCGCCACCACGCCGGAGCCGAAGACGCGCTGCGCGGTGTGCGCCAGCGGTGTGACGATCGCGGTGCGGGAGACGCGCAGGGAGCTCTACATCCCTTGCATGATGACCTCCAACAACGCCGAGTGGGAGCGGGGGTGGTTCTACCTTTGCAACGACGAGCCTGGCCTGCAGCCCTGGACCGGCAAGGTCGTGAGGGAGAAGGCCGACTCCTGGTGGCACGGTGTGTCGCCTTCCTCGCGTTAAGACCGGCTGGACTCAGCCTTGAAGGCGCTGAAGGCTCCGGCGGACGCTGGGCTGACCGCGGCCTCAGTTCTTGACAACCTCCACCACAGTCAGATCGTCCCCCTCATGGAGAGGCGACTCCGCATCTTCGAGATGGAGGAGACGGCCGATCCCGTGGCACTGGCGCAGTCGCGGCTGCTGCGCGATCTTCTTTCGTGGGAGTACGCGGCCACGAGGGCGAGGCGTGCCGTCAACCTCAAGGCCATGAGGACTGACGACGTCGCGCTCTGGGCGTTCTCCATCTCCCAAAAGGCCCGCTGGTGAGTAGGGTTCCCACCCCTCTTCGGTCAATTGATTCGTGGAGCATCGTCGCAATTCTGGAGTTTCACTCGCCCCCTGCAGGTGATGGCCGTGAACGCTGTGCGGTCCGACCCGCCCACGCCCCGAGCCCGAGCACGCGCGCGCACGGCGCAGCGGCGGGAGCAAGAGCTGGCGGCGCGCAAGAAGGTGAAGAGGGTCCGGCGATGGGAGCGCTGAGAATAGAGAAGTGAGGAGTTCCGGCTGCGCGAGTAGCAGGTCTCTCCTTCCCAACGACTTCGGAGTACTCGTCATCGGACGAGGAGGAGGAGAGCGACGGGGGACGGGCTCCCCCCGAGAGGTGGGAGCCTTCGCACCCTCGCCCATAGCCGCGGAGGCGGCAGAAGAGACGGCCGCCCGGGCGGGCGCGGGGAGCGCCGCCGCTAGGCGGCCTACGGGGAGAGGCGACGCGCGCGCGCGGAGGGCGCCCGCGCGCGCCGCTGAGACAACTAGGGGAGAGGCGGTGGCCACGGCGTCCGCCGAGCCCCCGAGGAAGAGGAAGCGGGGATTCTCCACCCTGAGGTAGGTGACCGCTCCCCCATAGCCGTGTCTTTCAGATCGGTGAGGGCTTAACTTTCTTGCCTTCGCGTTCGCAGGGTGGTGCCCACCGTGCCCCCTCTCGCACCCGCCAAGGTGCTGAGGTCGGACGCGGCCGTACCTACTAGGCGGCGCTCGTCAAGGGCGTCGCGGGCGGGCGGCGGCGAGGCGGCGGCGGCGAGCGGGGGCTCGCGTGGCACGGCCAAAGTCTTGGAGCCGCGGTGGCGGCGACAACCACGGAGCCGCCGCGAGTGGCCGCGAGAGGCATAGCGAGCGGCGACGAGCGTGGGGCCGCGCAACCGACGACGGTTGCGGAGCCGCGACAGGCGGCGTCGGCCGTGGCGGCAACCACGGCCGTGGCGGTCGCCATGCAGCCGACCTCGCTGGCGCCCGCCGCTGCCGGCAGCCCAAGAGCGGCGGTGGTGGAGATCCCAGACGACGCCACTGGGTGTTGACGGTGAAAATCCGTCAACCTAGCGATGAGTTTACCTTCGGTGTCGGCATAACTTTTATACCTTATCCATTGGTACTAACCCCCGTGGTATAACAAGTTCACTTGTGCATGTCGGTTTTGGAGTTTAGTGTTTATGCAAGGTTTTAGCGTTGAAAGCAAGACTTTCGGGATAAGTTCATCAAGCACCTTATGACAAGACCTTGAAGCCCGTACAAGTCATGCAAGGAAGCAAACTTAACTCCAAGAAGTCAGGGACTTGATTCGAGAAGATGACAAACTCCGAGGACCTCACCAGAAAAGTGCTGAATCTTGCAAGACAAGGAGCTACGCCCAATTCGAAGAGAAACTGACGACATGGACCTACATGCAGAAGGGGGAAACATCTAGAAGACACGGGAACCGACATAGAGCAAAGGGGGCCACGGGCTGGGCCTGGATGGGCCCAGGCCGGCCGGCCCAGCCCTGTCCAGTGCCCGTTCATCCCCTCCTTTGCCTTAGCCGCAATTCGGGCTATTTATAGCCCCGGGGTCGAGAGCCACGGATGATCCAATTCGTCATCGGCCGTCGAGGAGCAGAGAAGAGAGGGACACCATCCCGGAGAGGAGAGGGTCGAGCTAGTTGACTAGGGTTTCTCTAGCCGACGTGGGAACCTTGCACGGAAGACCACGTCGAAGTTCCCGGAGCTAGAAGCAAGATCAAGGAAGGATCCCGGTGGTGATCTTGTGTATGTATCATTGTCATAGTTGAATTATCAAGTTGAATCTATTCCTAGCGATCAAGTGTTTCCTCGAAGTTTTCATTTTTCGATCGGCTTTGCTTATTCCAATTCTATTCTCGAGATAGATTACCTAGGGTGTTCTTGTAGCCGCGGTGGCTAGAGGTACACGCCGGATCTTCCGAAAGAATCTCGACTTGTCTTTTGACCCGCCCTAGACTCCCCGCATGAGTCGGGATACATTGTGACAGAACGGGGGTTCCGAAAGGCGGATGTTTTCGGATTTTGACGGGAAACCACGGTTTAAAGAGGCTTCTAATAAGATTCGATTTGCTACTTCTTCTCTTGCTTGGAACTTCAACAAAAGGTTTAACCCAATCTCTCTAGATTGGTTTATCTACCCAATCTTACTTTGTTATCCCCGGTCTTTAGTAGATTAGATTAGTTTTGTGTCTTTTACCTAGATGCATTAGGGTTTCTCTTTTACCGAAGACTGAAGTTACTTGTCTTTACTAGATCATATTTTGCGTCACACATTTGTTCCACGGATTCGATACCTTGGGTTCACCAGTCGAGGGAAGAAGGGTCCATTGACTACGATGGGAGACTTGTCCGCTTGCAAGTCTAAATGAACTTTGATACAACTATTAACCGTCAACCAGCCCCTTTTTCTGGCGCCGTTGCCGGGGAACAAGTGATCAAGATTTGATTTTTATTGCCTTTTTTTGTAATTTTCAGTTTTATTTTTGTTTTTCTTTTTGCATCTACTAAACTTTGATCATCCTGAAAATACATCTAATCTAGTTTGTCTAACCCTATTTTTCATAGATTTATTTTTACTTTCTAGTTTTTGCATACTTTGTTTATTGCTAACCCTAATAGGTGATGGACGGCTACCTTTCCAACAAACCCAGTAATTTTGTGGATGATCTAGAAAAACTTTATAGGCTAAGGAGACGTGAAGCACATCAAGCTAAAAAGCTGGATTTTGTAGATTCGGAGTCGGAAGACAAAGGATCGAAAAAATCTCCGAAGAATTCACCACCTCAAAGTCCTCGGGAGAATCGACTTCCACCGATGGGAGACCAACCGCAAGAGCGCAAGATTGGGGAGCTATGCACCCCAGACATCATCGACCTACCAATCTTGAACCTTGAAGAGATCGGAAGACCGTTCGAGATCAAGACCTCAACAATCCGCATGGTGCAACATTCACCCTTCACCGGTAAAGAGGATCCGAACCTTCACCTCCAAGCATTCATTCAACTATGTCAGACTTTCAACATGGATGGGGTGACTCAAGATCAAATGAGGGCAAGACTTTTTCCGTTCTCGCTACTCAGGAAGGCTTTGCAATGGTTCCACTCTCAACCGTCGGAGACGGTGCAAAATTGGAATACGTTGATGAAGGCTTTCATGAAGGAATACTACACGCCGGGTAAAACTCAAAGCTTGCGTAATAAGATTGCCACCTTTGTTCAATATCCTATGGAAACTATATCGGAGGCATTCGAGCGCTTCAACGAGTACACTCGGGCAGTTCCACATCACAAGTTCCCGAAGGAAGACCTCATGCAAAGGTTCTACCAAGGACTCACCATGGCGTCAAGGACGATCATCGATGCATCGGCGGGAGGATCCATCATCGAACTTATGCCGATGGAAGCTTTCACTCTATTCAAGAAGGTCGCGGATAATGACACATGGGCATCATCAGGGCGCCTACATCCGGTTCAACCCACGGGGAATGTGAAAGGAGTCTTGCAAGTGGAGAAGGAGAACATACTTGAAGGCAAGATCGACTCGCTCATGAGGAGGTTGGAGAAGATGGATATAGAAAAGAAAGAGGCTCAAGACTTGAAGGCCGCCGAAGAAAGGTCCACATGCGAAGAATGTGGAGAGTATGGCCATGTCCGCAAAGATTGTCCGGAGGAAGCCAAAACGCTCGACTACATGAGGAAGGGAGAATTGCCGAACTTCCGCTACGGGCAAGGTAGACCTCAATTTAATGCAAGCTCATCCATTCCAAATTCGGTTCTGCTTCGTATACAACTGAAGGAATTCATGGACGAGCAAGCCAAGATCAACAAGGGCACCGTCACCAAGTTCAAGACCATAGACAAGGTGTTGGAGAACATCGATAGCAAAGTGACGGAGGTCGAGAGTTCCAATCATCAAGTGCTCAACATGATGAAGATGCTCGAGACGCAAGTTGGACAACTTGCGGGGCGCCTCACTAATGATGAAGGGAAGTCCCGAATCTGCGAAGGCCATTCAAACACGTTCGGGAAAGGAGACCGAAGACCCGGAACATTTCGCGGGAGCAAGGAGGCCTAAACCATCCACCGAGACGGAAGGAATTGCTAAAGAGAAGGTTACGTGGATCGTCACCGAAGAGTCCGAATTTGAGATGCCGGAGGAAGACACGAGGATACCACAACTCAAGCCACGCTACTCCCGAGGTAAACTTGACAACCACTTTGAGAAGTTTGTGGAGGTTGTGCGTAGACTTAGCATCAACATGCCATTACTAGATGCCCTACAAGTACCTACATATTCTCGTTACTTTAAAGACATACTTGCAAATAAATATGAGATAGCAACACTCAGGGTAGATCATGTCTAGATGTCCGAGGAGTGTAGTGCCGCTATTGCTAATGGGCTAGAGAAGCAAAAGGACCCGGGTGCCCTACTATTCCTTGTTCCGTTGGTTCTTTCACCTTCGAGAAGGCGTTATGCGACCTTGGAGCAAGTGTGAGCATCATGCCAAGGGATGTGTTTGAGAAGCTATGCCTACCAATGGAGCCTACGGGTATATGTTTGGAGTTGAGAGATAACTCCATTCGCTATCCCTTGGGCATTGCCGAAGATGTACCCGTGAAGGTCGGACACCACATCATCCCCGTCGACTTCGTGGTGCTTGAGATGGGAGAGAGGGAGAAGCCGCCGCTCATCCTTGGGAGGCCTTTCCTCAAGACCGTGGGAGCTACTATTGATGTTGGCAAGGGGGAGATCATGTTCGACATCAACGGAGAAAGGAGTTCCTTCAAGTTCCGACCACGAATCGAGACATGCAACATGATTGGAGTGAAGGAAGAACCAAAGAAGAAGGAGGGGCTGAAAAAGAAGAAAGAGCCAAAAAATGAACGTAAAGAAAATCAAGGAAGGTGTTGCATCCGTCAAGACAAAGGAAGAAAAGCCGCCTGTGAAGACCAAAAAAATGACTAAGCCGGAAGATAAGCCCGTGCCCAAGATGGTGTGGAAGTGGGTACCCAAGATTGCAACGCCCGCAAAGAGCGTTGATCCGAAGTAATCAAGTGAAGAAGTCTAGCTATGGACTATAAACGAAGTGCTAGGCGGGAGGCAACCCGTTTCGTCGAGTCAAGAATAAGCTACCGGGAGGACAACCCGATTCCAGGTTTTTCTAGTCTTTTTAATAATTTAGTTTTGAATTTCATTACGCAAAGACATTAGACTTAGAAGTGGTTGAACAATATTGGAGACATAATTCTTTGTTGAATATTTTGCTTTATCATAAACCCTTCGCATGAACCCTCCTATGTGTTTGTTTGTTTGTTTCTTTTCGAGAAACCACAACCAAATAATTTCAGAACCTAACTCAACCCTTCATCCTTTTTATGGTGCTGTGGTTGACTTATTTTTCATGCTAAAAACACACGAGTAGAGCCACAACTTATATCTAGAAACTAAACTTTTGGTTGGTTTAAAAATCTATATCCTTGGTTTCTCTAAGATTAGAATTTTTCTAAGCCTCATTTAATTTTGTTGTATTCAAAATATCTCTCATTTAGCCAAATTTAGAACCTAAACCTATGCCCCCATGATCAAGCTGGGAAAAGTTTGCTCTCAACCGATGAAGGCAAACTATACCGGTGAGACCGATATCAACGTAGTCGGAAGATATTTTCGACTTACATTTGTTTTTAATGGTTTAAAAACTTCTCTAAATTTATGCTTGAGCTCTCCCATAGCTCTGGAAATATTTTTAATTTTCGAAATTAGAGGAGTGATTAACCTTAAACATAGTTAAAGGGAGGCTATGTAGTTAAAGTTAATCATGCATGCACCATTGGATACTCTTTCATCAACTTTCGTCAAGACCACATGAAAAGGACAAGCATGGGTGGGCAGCAAGCATACCTTTGCAGGAAATTCATGGTGGCATGTGAAGCAAGTGGAGCAAGGGAGCATGGACATGACTCAAAGCATGAAGCATCAAGTGGAAGGACCAATAATGCAAGAAAAGGAGTGGACGAGAGCGTTTGGGCGGTGCAACTCGTGGAGCACGCGGGCAAGGAAATCATGAAGGGGAAATGATCGTGCTGGAAGAAAGCCGAGGCGGGGAGGAGCACCAGGCCACCCAGGCCGGTCGGCCCAGGCGGGCCGGCCTCCCCTACTTAAGGAGCCCCCGACTCCCGTTTTCTGCAGGCAAGCTTCCCTCTCCTTCCTCAGTTTGTGTGTTCAAGTTTGTGTGCCCAGAACCTCGGTAGACATAGCCAACCTTCCCAAGCTTGATAGCTCAAAAAAATCCACAACCTTAATCCACTCAAAGTCCACATCCCGAAGTAAGTTCTTAAGTGCCTAGTTACTAGTTGCAACCAGGAGTTTTAGTGGAGAGAAGAGTGCAGCAACCATGTGGAAGAAAACCACAAGTCTCTTCTCTAAGAAGAAAGGTTCATCGTCATCCAAGTCGTCGTCTACGACGTCTTTGAGGAGGCACTCAGTTTCCGAGTCTCCTCGGAGCATGGAGACGGATACGACACCACCACCAAGGAGGAACAACGCTCTCCTCCTCGGTGGCATGAGGGCAACAAGGAGCACGTCCATGAGGTTTACCGAACCTCAAGGGCACACAGAGGAGCCGCCCGTTCCACCACGACGATCGACCCGTTCGACCGCTCCACCTCCATACACTCCGATATATTCCTCATATGGCTTCATCATATTGTAGGAGGAGGAGGAGAAGAGGCTCTCTCGTCTTGAGAAGAGGCTTGTGCCCAACGTCGACTTCGACGACCAAGCACTTAGCTACTTGGGTTTCGGCACCGACATACATTACATGTAGGGGTACCTTGGATGGGTGCAATTCTCCTACGAAGTGCCGGCGGACACCCACAAGGAGTTTGCCTTGGAAATCTTGATGACCATTGCACCTATCCTTGATGATGGGGTGCAAAGTTTATCATTCCGTTTGGAGGGAGTCCAACAAGTGGTTCCCTACGAGCATGTTAGGGAGCTACTTGGGTTCCATAAGGTAGCTCCGGAGAAAGTTGACGTGCCACCCGGCATGTTAGACGGATTTTGGAATTTGATCTCCGAAGAAGCCCACCAACAACGCAATTGCATCTGCAACCCCAGTATCCAAGTATTCCACTCTTGGATGTGCAAGAGGGTATTGGGGAGGATGAGGGAGACGAAGGTGACCGACACGGAGTTGAATTGGCTCTACTCGGCTTTAATTGCCAGGCAGCCAATAGACCCCTCATACCTTATGATCAACCGTTGATGTTGAGAGGCAACATCGGGGGCGGGAGATATTGGTTCGGGGTGCTACCTCTCTATATTGGCCATCTCCCTACGGTCGGGGATCACAAGAAACCCCGAACATCTTTTGCGTGGGACCTCTCTCAGCATTGAGTATTTGCGACAAGGCCACAAATATATTAGTGGAGATGAGAGAGGAGGTTTTCGTTTGGCCACGGTGAACCTACCCCTTCCGGATGCAAGGCTTAGGCTTTTCATCCAAGGGAGGGAAGATTGGTTGGAAGAGGGACTCCTTGTCCCGGCAAGAAAAAATAAAAGTGGAAGAATCGTAGAGGAGGGATCCACCTCCGCTCAAGCGGGTAGTGCATAACCCAATGTTGTGCCACCTTTCGGCGGGATCCCTCCTCCGCCAAGTTATTACGGAGGGCCACAAGAGCAAGCATGGGGGGTGGTGCACTGGTACCCCCACCAAATTATGTGGTGCCCAACGTAAACTTCGCGGAGCCCTACGCCCAATATCCCCAATCACAACAAAGAGTGGCCATAATTGGACGGTATGTTGCGAAAAATGCACAAAACGTCGCAGCCATCCAAGCCAACGTGGCTCAACTTGGTGAGGGCAATGCAAATATTTCTTATGAGCTTGGACGCCTTCACCTAGTGGAGCCAGATCAATTCGTTGGAGGGGATGTCCAACCTTACTACGAGCAAGGGTACTACTATCAAGATTATCAACACCAACAACCGGCGGAGGACTAGGAATATTAAGGAACTTTAGTTCTCTTTTCTTTTTTCTTTCTCTGTAATTTTCAGCTTTTGTTTGTGTGTGTTTGCGTAATATTTTCTGTTTTTATTTAAATTTCAGCAACTGTGTTTGTTTATTTTCAGTTTGTATTTCAACTTGATTTCATCACTAATAAAGAAACCACCTTGTTGATATCATTGGAAAAGTTACAAAAATTTGTGCCATGATGATATATGATTATAATTGCCGCTTTGTTTATCTTTGTAATTGATTTATGCATGTTAAAGCTAGTGCTCTCTTAAAATACGAATCTGAATTTATTTAAATGCTAGCTTAATCTTTAGCGGAGGTTATGATTAAAATAAAGACCCATAGTGTTTTATGTGCTCTCAAGTTATGAATAGATTGAAGATGGTTTTTATGCTCAAAAATATCGCTAACCTTGTCATCGGCCGCCGAGGAGCAGAGAAGAGAGGGACACCATCCCGGAGAGGAGAGGGTCGAGCTAGTTGACTAGGGTCCCCCTAGCCGATGTGGGAACCTTGCACGGAAGACCACGTCGGAGTTCCCGGATCTAGAAGCAAGATCAAGGAAGGATCCCGGTGGTGATCTTATGTATGTATCATTGTCATAGTTGAATTATCAAGTTGAATCTATTCCTAGCGATCAAGTGTTTCCTCGAAGTTTTCATTTTTCGATCGGCTTTGCTTATTCCAATTCTATTCTCGAGATAGATTACCTAGGGTGTTCTTCCGAAAGAATCTCGACTTGTCTTTTGACTCGCCCTAGACTCCACGCATGAGTAGGGATACGTTGTGACAGAACGGGGGTTCCGAAAGGCGGATGTTTTCGGATTTGGACGGGAAGCCACGGTTTAAAGAGGCTTCTAATAAGATTCGATTTGCTACTTCTTCTCTTGCTTGGAACTTCAACAAAAGGCTTAACCCGATCTCTCTAGATCGGTTTATCTACCCAATCTAACTTTGTTATCCCTGGTCTTTAGTAGATTAGATTAGTTTCGTGTCATTTACCTAGATGCATTAGGGTTTCTCTTTTACCGAAGATTGAAGTTACTTGGCTTTACTAGATCATATTTTGCGTCACACATTTGCTCCACGGATTCGATACCTTGGGTTCAACACTCGAGGGAAGAAGGGTCCCTTGACTACGACGGGAGACTTGTCCGCTTGCAAGTCTAAACAAACTTTGATACAACTATTAACCGTCAACACCGGGCTGGGACCAGTGGGCGAACCCGCCTGCATTAGCCCCCGAGCCCCAGATGGGGGCGCTCGTGGTTAGGGGCGACGTTGGCGCAGCGCTGGGGCGCCCAGCGGACGGTGTCGGGGCCTCGTCGTTGCACGCCGGATCCGCGGCACGCCCAGAGTAGGAGCGGGAGCATGCCGGCGCCCCACTGGCCCACTTCGTCGACGCCCAGGCGGAGTAGGGGTTGTGGCAGGAGCTCTGTGACCACGGCGCTTCACTTAACCGGGCATTGAACGAGGCGCTGCGGATCCACAGTGGTCCTGCATGGCGCGTCTTCAAGGTTATTTGGGTTTTGTCAAGTTTCGCAGTTCCTCCTCCTGCTCTATTTCGCGTTCGTGCTTTTCCTGACGCCCGCTCTTCTCGCCTTGCTCGTTGGCGGTAGGAGCTGGAGCGCCGGGCCCGGGAGAGGTACGATGCCCTTGACCGCCTCGACGCCGACCTTCACTGGTACCGGGGGCAGTACGAGGCCCTTGACGCCCTCGTCGAGGCCCTAAGGTCGCCCGGACCGGTGGGCGGCGTACGGTGGCCGAGGCCCCCGCCGGACCTCGCCTCCGGAGCGGGGACGCCCAAGCCGCAGGAGGCGCCTTCGCGGTCGAGAGGGTGAGGACCCGGCCGGTGGAGCGAGACGACACGTTGCGCGGGGCCCATGAGGACCGGCGGGGGGCGCGCTCGGCCGCGGCGGCGTGGGAGGCCGAGGTCGTCACCACCCGTTCCCAGCTCCAACGGGACCGCGCGGCCCTCGAGGGGGCGCGGGCCGCGCGAGCCGGGGCCGAGGAGAAGGCTAAGGAGGCGGAGGGGTTGAGGACGTCCCTGGCGAGCAAGGTCAAGGCGCTCACCATAGCGGAGGAGCAGCTCCGTTAGGAAGGGGCCGCGCGCCAGCAAGCGGAGACCTGGCTCCAGCAAGAGCGGGCTGCTCTCACCGAGGCCCGGGCCGCGCTCGAGCGGGAGCACTTGGCGCGGGAGGAGGTGCTGGGCAACTCTAGCAGGAGCGCGCTGCGCTCGAGGGGGCGCAGGCCACGCTCAAGCAGCGGCAGGACGAGGTGTCGAGGCTCAATGGGGAGCTGGTCCAGATCAGCATTTCGCACGAAGATCTGCACCAGTCCCTCGAGGAGCAGGAGGCCACAGTCCTTAACCTGCAGCGCCAGGCCGAGGAGGCGCGCCCGTCCCTCGAGGGGGAGAAGAAGCAGGTCAAAGGTAAGTTCACTTTCGCCAGCTTTTCGCTTGTCGATTTGTCCTTTATTGATTCGCTCCAAACTTTGTTTTTCTTTGTTCGTGGCTTTCAGGCCTGCGGACCGCCCTGAGGAACATGACCACCCAGGCCGAGGTGGTGCAGACGGCCTACAACTCCTCTCAACGGGAATTGGAGGTGCTTTAGGCCGCCACCCTCGAGACCTGCCAAGGGATCGAGGAGGGCGAGGTGCAGGCTGGGAGCTCGCTGGCGAGCCGCCTGCGCGCCCTCGGGGGGCACTTCTCCCAGCGCATGCGCCGTGCCCTCCACCTTGGCGTCAGGAAGGCTCTTGGTGTGGTGGGGTCCCATTACCAGGTGGACTTCGAGGATGAGGAGGCGATGAATCGTGCGGACGCGCTCACCACCCCTGCTGCTGACGCGCTTGTCGAGGACTTCATGGACTTCTTGTTCCCAGATGCCCCCTGCGCCGACGACCCTCAAGCCTGAAGACCACCGGGCCTTGAGCCCTTTTTTGTTTAAGTGTTAGTATTCAAGCCTCGTGGCCATGTAATGTACAATTACTTAATTGAGATGTTTCTGTAAATGTAAGTAAAGCTTTTTATTTCGCTTGTCACGCCGTCCCGCTGCTCTTTCCTTAGGCAAATCTGAGGTAGAGAGTTTCGATTTCACGAGTGGCCCGTTGGTCCAGTGGCAAGGGAGAAGGGCCGTATCTTGCTGGAGGCGTAGGCTATCTCCGACTCACGCGTCTTTCCCGCTTGGCTACCCGCGCTCTATCTGAACTTGCCAGAGGCTTAGGTTGAGGTGTAGTTGGCAAACTTGCGAATTTTTGCGAAAAAATGAGACCAATTTTTCGGGGGGGGGGGGATGGCCCCCGTAGTAACCCCCGAGGGTGACTTGGTTTTCTGGGGAAAGCCAAGTTGCCCTTTAACTTTATTAACTTGCTGATATTTACATCTAAGCTGCCAACTGGGGTGTTGGGCGTGTAGCTTACAAGAAAAAACTTGGTAATCCTCGCTAAGGGTAGAAGCGATGTAGCTGTTGGATGTTCCAAGTGTTGGTGAGTTCTTCTCCATCTTCGTTGGCCAGCTTGTATGTGCCGGGCTTGAGCACCTTCACCATGGTGTAGGGTCCCTCCCATGGGGGCGACAGCTTGTGGCGGCCTCGATTGTCCTGGCGCAGCCTCAGGACCAGGTCCTCCTCGCTGAAGTCTCGGCGCCATACCTTTCGAGCTTGGTAGCACCTTAGGGCTTGCTGGTATCTCGCGGAGTGCATCAGGGCCACGGTGTGGGCCTCTTCCAATTGGTCCAGCGAGTCCTCGCGGGCTCGCTGGTTGGTGCCCTCGTCATAGCCCCGAACCCTGGGCGACCCGTATTCCAAGTCTGTGGGGAGGATGGCCTCCGCGCTGTAGACCAGGAAGAACGGGGTGAACCCAGTGGCCCTGCTTGGGGTGGTCCTGAGGCTCCACACAACCGCTGGCAGCTCTTGGAGCCATTTTCGACCAGACTTGTTCAGTTGGTCGAAAATCCTGGGCTTGAGGCCCTGTAGGATCATGTCGTTGGCGCGCTCCACCTGACCGTTGGTCTGTGGATGCGCCACGACTTCCCAGTCCACGCGGATGTGGAATTTGTCGCAGAACTCTAGGAATTTTCTGCCCGTGAATTGGGACCCGTTGTCGGTGATGATGGAGTTGGGCACTCCAAAGAGGTAGACGATGTCGGTGAAGAACGTCATAGCCTACTCCGCCCTGAAATTCGTGATGGGGCGCACCTCTACCCACTTGGAAAACTTGTCGATGGCGACCAGTAGGTGGGTTTAGCCCCCGGTCGCTTTTCGCAAGGGCCCGACGATGTCCAACCCCCACAAGGCGAAGGGCCATGTGACGGAGATGGTCTGCAGGACGTGCCAGGTAGGTTGGACTTGCGGGCGTAGAACTGGCACCATTCACAGGTGCACGCGATCTCGCTGGCGTTGGCGACCGCGGTGGGCCAGTAGAAGACCTAGCGGAACGCGTTGCCCACGAGGGTGCGCGGCGCTACGTGGTGGCCGTACACGCTCGCGTGTATGTCCCGAATGAGCTGGCACCCCTGAGGGATGGGGACGCATCGCTGCAGGATGCCTGACGTGGCGCGCTTGTACATCGCCGTAGACGAGAGTGGACGACTTGGCCATCCTGGCGATGCGTCTCGCCTCGGATCGGTCCGAGGGCAGCTCCCCTCGGTCCATCCAGGCGATGTACTTGTCGCGCTAGTCCCCCTCGTTGGGGGCCAGCTCTGTATCCATGGCCTCGGCCTCGTCAGCGCCGTACCCTTCGAGTAGGGAGAGTACATACGCCTCGTTCGAGGGGTCCTCGTCCATAGGCTCCGCACCTGTTGGAATCGAGGGAGCCCCCGAGGGTTCTTCGTGCCTCGAGGGGCACGACTCAAGGTTGATGGACGGCTGGGCGACGTCCCGCGCAAAAACGTTCGGGGGAACAGTGATTCGTCCCGACGCGATTTTGGCGAGCTCGTCTGCCTCCTCGTTGTACCGGCAAGGCACGTGGTTGAGTTCTATGCCATAGAACTTGTCTTCGAGGGCCCGCACGGCTTTGCAGTACGCCTCCATCTTGTCGTCGTGACAGCTCGCATTCTTCATGACCGGGTTGATCACGAGCTTCGAGTCTCCCCTCACGTCGAGGCATTTGATGCCTGTCTGAATGGCAATTTTGAGGCACGTGCTCCCCGAGGGGTGAGACGAAAAGCAGGCCCGCGCCCATGCCTATCTTCATCACCGACCTGTCGAAGTATAGGGTCCAGCACTCAGCCTGGATCTGTGGCGGCGGCAACTGTGTGTCCGTCCATTTAGCGACGAAGGCCGCCAAGATCTGGGACTTGATTGCTTTGCGCGGCGCGTAGGTGAGCGTCTCGCCCATCAGCTCCACTGACCACTTGGCAATCCTGCCCGCTGCATCCGGGTTTCAGATGATCTCTCCCAACGGAGAGGAGGAGACCACTATGACCGAGTGAGTCTCGAAGTAGTGACGGAGCTTGCGCCACGCAAGGACCACTGCGTAGAGCAGCTTCTGGACCTGCAGATAACGCGCCTTTGTTTCGGATAGAACCTCGTTGATGTAGTATACCTGCCGCTGGACTAGTAGGGTGTGCCCCTCCTCCGCGCGCTCTACCATGATGATAGCACTGACCACCTTGGTGGTCGCGGCAACGTAGAGGTACAGAGTCTTGTCGTCCTGAGGCGGCATAAGAATCAGGGCGTGGGCGAGGGTCGCCTTCAGCTTGTCAAGCGCCTCCTGGGCCTCGACGGTCCAATAGAACCACTCGTGTTTTTTCAGGAGCCGGTAGAGGGGCAGGCCCTTCTCGCCAAGCAGCGAAATGAAGCGGCTCAAGGCAGCGAGGCTCTCCAACACCTTTTGGACCCCCTTGAGGTCTCGAATCGGACCCATTCGCTCGAGGGTGGCAACCTTTTCGGGGTTGGCCTCGATGCCTCACTGGGAGACAATGTATCCCAACAACATGCCTCGCGGCACGCCAAAGACACACTTTTCAGGGTTCAACTTCACCCTGTTGGCCCGTAGGCAGCCGAACGCGATGCGAAGGTCGCCAACCAGGTCGTCCACCTTCCTGGTTTTCACAACTATATCATCTACGTATGTCTCAACGGTCCGCCCGATGTGATCCCCGAAAACGTGTTGCATACATTGCTGGTGTTGACGCAAAATGTGCACCTAGCGCCAAGCACACAGGAAGCCGAACAAGCTAGCTTCACACGTGCAGAGATCACAAGACGTGCTAGTCAATTTTTTCTGAAAATTAACAAAAAGATAAAGTAGTTAAATTCCAAAGCTTGGAACTGGCCGGGTAGTACCAGACAGTTCCATATTTGTGGCTATAGAGCCAAACGAGATGACATATAGCTATAGAAAGCTATCTGCCAGCAAGCTGAAACCATTCGGGAGCTTTAAAGAGGAAAAAAGTAACATAACCGAATAGATGATGTAAGCATGACGACGAATCGGCCTTTATCTGGACACAGATGCACGTGCGCAAAACCGTGACCGATCCCCGTGGTGATCAACGTTAAATAAATAAATGAAGTAAGAGCGCGAGCATAGATATGTAATAAACAAGCATGCATAGATCCAAAGCACTAGTCTACCGCATGTCTAGGCACTTTAAAACTCGTCGGGTACGACACCAAGCAAATCTGTCCACCGCATGATACAACTTGCGTGGGGATCGTACCACCTTCCACAAATAGATCTATCCACCGCATGATACGATCTAAATATGGAAAGCTAAAATCATACATTATTTAAAACATGAAATATGCACGTGTTTTACTCGTGAAGGACATAACCGAACACGGCTGAACAGCCGATTCGGGGTCCATGAAGAAGGAACGAACATTACCAAGTAAGATAAATCTATTAGATTGATTCGAAATCTAATCCACCGGATGATTAGCTCCAAATCAACCCAAAAACCTGCATCTACTGCGTCATACCCAGTTCTTTCAAGATTTATACAAACTTTGGCAAGCTTGAACCCACAACATGTGACAACCTAGATCGATTCGGTTTCGGCTATCAAAGAGCATGTGATCCACGTGGTAAATTAACCAAAGGCTCCAACTCGATTCGCACAAGGATCATCAAAAGGATAAAGCCGATCCAAACCCATCTAGATTGGGCAAAGAGGTGTTACATGAATTTAAACATAAAGCAACACAGGGTAACTTAATGAATCTATTGAATCTTGCCAAAATCCAATAGAGCCGATAACTAGCTTCAAGCTAGATCTTAGCCTACCGCATGGCTCATGACCTAACAAGAAACCCTCTTGAACCAAGCTTGAATCTACCGCATGACACTAAGCATGGTAACAAGACTACTTGCATCAGATCTAAATCCACCGCATGATACTAGATATGATACAAGGTTGCCGGTACTCACGGAGGTCGACGGATCGATGAACCCTCTCGAAGAACTCGACGACACGACAAATGGACTCTAGGGTTTGACGTAAAGCCGGTTTGTATTGAGAATGATTATGTATAACTATTACATACATTCAGGGTTCATATTTATACCCTGCCAAGCACGACCTCGAATGGATTTGATACCTAATTTATCTCTAAGCTTGATCGCTTATCCATCCATTCGTCCTTTCCGCTTGAGCCACGTCACCGTACAATCCCGCAAAATTAGCTCAACAGTTCCCTTGCCGAACGGAAGCATATAGCCGACCGTGGATTTTTCTGCCAAATGCATCTGAAGAAACCTTCCTTCCGCCGGACGGATTTCTCACTGAGTTGGACCCACAAGTCAGACTCCTTACCAAATTTTGATTTTAACAGATGCCCCTTCAATTACGGGATAAAAGTGATTTTAATCCGGAATTGACTCTAGCCACCAACGTCTTCAAATCGAATCTGTTCAACACCTGTTCTCTCTCTTCGCAATCCGCCGGAATCTTCGTCTAGATCCAAACCCTATATCCCCTTGTTCTGAGCTCCAATCCCCAATGGCGGCTCAAAATCAAGCTGCTCAGGTAAATTCCTCTACCATAAGCTTCATTCGGCATTTAGGTTTTCAATTTTTTACCTGAGATTTCCTTTCCGCTTTCCTTCAAGAGCTTTCCACCGAGCTTTTGATTCGTACTGAGGCCAATTCAAGATCCTACTACCTTGGTCCTGTGGGAGTTTCTGATCCTCGAGAATTTATCGCAGCTGAATCCCAAAGGATCCCCTTCAAAGCGGCTCTGACCACACCTCCTCAAGGCAGGATGCCTTCAAGAACTGGCCCTTGCCCCCAATCGCAGGCTGGAAAAATTGGTACCAGAGGATCCTTGCAGATAAGAGTGCTAGGACCCAGAACTGGGATACCATCTGCATTGCTCAATGCTTGGAGTTATCTTTGGTTGAGACCCCAAAAAACGAAGACCTCTTGATAGCGGCTTGCCACTTCTGGTCGAATGGCGTCAACGCCTTCCTTTTTGGTCATGGCCCAATGTCCCCGACTCTGGCCGATGTGTACATGATTACCAGCCTTGACATTACAGGCTCTGTTCATCCCTGGGATTTCAGAGGTTCCACCAGACAAACAGGGGTGAAACCAGGGAGCGGATACAAGAATTATATCTTGAATCACATGAAGGACGCCCCCCTTGATGAAGTTGAATACAGGGCGTTTCTGAACATGTGGCTATGCAGGTTCATCTTCTGTGGTAAAGCCAATGAGCCTACCCTGAATCATATTGCAATGGCTTCACACCTAGCCAATGGCAATCGCTTCCCTCTTGGGAAATACCTCCTGGGCAGTGTGTACCACATGCTTCATCAAACCGTCACCCTAATGTACACCAGCCAGAGGATAGCATGTGTCAACGGTCCTTGGTGGTTTTTCCAAATGTGGCTACAACTGCACATGCACCAGGTTATTGGTGTTGACCTGAACACCCGTCTCTTTCCTTCATCCAATTATCATGAAGGAGAACCCCAAGTCACCAGAGGATGCCACACCTATGGAGAAGCTGCTTCAACTGTTCTCATCAAGCAGAATGTCAGCCAGCTCTTTGAGCTCTTCTTCAAAGGTTTCCCAAATCCTCTCTGGCTCCCTTATTTGGACAATGATAATTTAACTCTCCCCTGTGAGTTTTCCTTCGAAGCTAGACACCAAGATGGAAGATTTCTGGAAATCCTTAACATCATCATCCACCCATGTATGCTGCCAGCTGAATTCAGTGGAGGGAGGCTAAACCACAGTACTTATGAGTACTATCAGCCCAACATAATGGCTCGGCAACTTGGATGTGGCCAGATGCCCCCAAGGCTATTTTTGCATGAATTTCTCAAGCCTCGAGAGGAAATCAAAGATCTTACCCAAACCGACGAGGTCTTTCGGTATGTATGCGGTCCAACCGTTTACACCGGCCTTTTACACCTACAACAGTAGCTCACCCCACCTTTAACTCCTGGTGGCAAGAATTCCATGATCACATTTTCAGTGAGCCTGTACACTTGTTCTGTACAGAGTTGATGCCTGATTTTCAACCAACTTCAGAGGTAATATGATTAATCCTTAAATCAGACATTTCCTCCTCCAATCATGATCCTGATCTTATTTCTTTTGCCCACAGAACACAATGCCTGCCCCTCTGGCCAGGGAGATCGCTTACAATGCAGTAGGCCCAATCTCAGCATTGGGATTCAGATCACCAACCCTGGCTCAGTTAATGGCTAGGTATGCCACAACAGATCCAACTCTGTCCAGCATTACTGCTGACAGGAGGCAAGGCTTGTCTCTGATTGCTCCTCCAAATGCTAAGAGGAGAAGAACCATCAAGAAAGTCCTTGTTGAGGTAAAATTTCTTCCTTTCTTGATCACAGGATTACTCTTTTTTCTGATAAATCATATCTTATGCATTTTCAGACTAGAACTCAAAGCAATCCTCGGCTTCGAACACCGCCAATGCTTCATCCATCGGTATGACCTTTCTTGTCTTTTTCTTGAGGATGAACACTGGCATTCATTCTTAATTTGGCATTTGCAGAAGAAACAATAGAGGATCAACTTGTGGACATCCCAGTGTCTCAACAAGCAAGTCCACCCAGGGCTGAGCCACCTGTCCAAGTGGAAATCTCATCTTCATCAGGGACTCAATCATCCCCTGCTCAGACAGAAACACCAGACTCGCCAGAGATGAATTTCCCAATCCAACCGGAGCCATCAAGTCCTCCAAGGGCTCAATCACCCATTGGTCAAGCAGAAACATCAACCCCAGCAGAGGCGAATCCAACTTCTCTCCAGCCAGAAGCTTCAGGGTTACCAGAGACTGCATCATTGCCCTCTTACACAGAAGCTTCAGCTTTGCCTGGAACATCTCCCTCACTAGTGATTCCAGAGGCCGCCCCTGAACAAAACCCTGCTCCAGTTCAGGAAATCAGACATGAGGTACTTATTTGCGTTTAATCCTGCAATCTTTCAGTTCCCGATACCCCTAACTCGGCAATGTTACTCTTTTGGGACCAGGCTCAGTCACCATCAGTCCCACCAATGATGAACAATCCAATTGCCGAGACGACGGAAAGGGTACTTCAAACCTTGTCAGAGGAAGTGCGAGAAAAGCTCAAGGAGATTTTTGCCTGGCTGCAAAAAGATGCGCGAGATCAGTTCAAAGATCTTGATCGCTTTGAAGAAATGCTTGAACCCATCAGCCAAGAACTCCCTGAGGACATCAATGCCTCACTTGAATCCATCTCCGTCCGGAAATTCATTATGTGCCCATAAGACAAGCTCCGAGAAAGGTGTCCTCCGCCTAGCCGTTGAACGAAGAGGGCCGTAGCCGAACAAGCCGTGAAGGGGGCACAATCTCGGACCAAGAGTCACAAAGATACATTGGCCAATCCGCAAGCTTCTCGTGAATTGAATATCGCCGTAAAAGCCGCTTTGGAGGCGGAACCGAGAAGTCCGTCGAGGCCGAAATAGAGGCCGATGACAAGAAAATAGCCGAGCTCCCTGGATTGATAGAGAAGACCCAAGAGGAAGCAATATCGGCCATAGCTGAGGTGAATCAATGTGATGCAGAACTTACCACTCTGTCCGACGCCCAGAAAGATTATCAAGAGCAGATGGAAAACTTTCGCCAAGCAACATCGAATGTCTGCAATGTAATTGCGAAATATTTGAACATCTAGATGTTTCAATCGATGTGTAACCGAATTTGTCACTCTTGTAACATTTGCTCTTGCAATTTTATTTCTCTTTTCTTCTGCACATCCTTAAATGCAACGCTGAACGACCCATTCAGTAAAGAAATGCCAATATCCAAATGGCACTTTGACTCCTTTCAGCCGAGCCGGTCAACCGAATATGACCCAGCCTAGAACTCCAACCGACCCGTCGGCGGATTGGTCAAGGAAACCTCTCCACCTTCCGATTTTCTTGGGATATGTGCCACGATCCAAAGCCACGACCTAAGGCCACGATCTGTCTTGCCAGGCCTATAAATAAAAACCGTAGGTGCCCCTAGCTCTCCACCAAGCCTTTAGCTCTCAAATCTTTGCCAATCTCAAGTCTTCTTCTTTTTTCCCAAACAGCGCAAATCCCAGAGGCATGGTGCGCAGCCTCAACCGGCGCCGCGCCTCTGATGAGGCGGAGGGGAGCCGCGCCAGTGCGCGCCGGAGGCAATGATCGTCAATTCTTCTTTCACGATTCATCTTCGATCCCCTTTTGTTTTTGACGATCATCCTTGTTTCAGGTTGATTCAATGGAATCCATCTTCCGTGCCGGCCGGCCAGCCCCTACCGGACGACTCCTCGGAGTCCGACCATCACTCCCCCGTGCCCTACGGGGAACTTGACGCTCTCCGCTTGAAAGCGGAGCTGGAGGTGGCCCAGCGCGAGCTGGAAGATGTCTCCAAAAAGGCTGGCATAGCCGAATTGGAGTGGGAAGACCAGCGCAAGCAGCTACTGGAGACCATCGACGGTACGGCTCCGAAACCGCTCTTTGATCCAATTGGGCCTTTGATGCTAATCACCGTTTTTCTTGCACTTTGCAGCCCGTGATGCAGAGCTCAACCAGCTAAAGATGTTGGTGGAGCAATTGGCCGACAAGGTGAACGCCCGCGGAGATACGCCGGCGGAGCGCCTTGCTGCGGTGGAGCACCGCGTGGATGAAGTGGCCACCCATGGCATTCGCCTGGGCACCACTTTGGGCCTAGACGCCATGGCGACGCACACTGACGCCGACTACTCCATCAGGCCGCGCGGCTTCCGGGGCGGCGCGCCAGAAGACATCGAGGAGATCGAGATCATTTTGGAGCGCCTCGATGGCCACGGCGACGCCATTGCCGAACTCACTCATCCCCAATCTGTGTTGAATAGGCTCTTTGACTAGATTGTATTAGGGATGTTTGATATCGGCAATAAATAAAGAACTTTTGATTTCTGTGCTTGCACTGCGATGATTTTCTTTATGTTTGCATCCGTGAATCTTGTTTTTTGGGAACTTGCTTGAGCCGAACAAGCGAAAACAGATGACCCTTGGCGCAAAATCCACAGAAGATCCTTGAATCGGCAATCCATAAGCATTGTTCAGACGAAAACCCTTCGCATTCGGGAAGAAAACCCTGCCGCTTGGTATTCCAATAGTGCACGCTGGCCAGTCATCACTCCCAATGCACTCCCTCGGTCAATCAAATAGTCTGCTGAGATGCCCTGCAAATCCACTCGCACACTCATCCATCACTTCTCATCTCCTCCTCTGTCCCCAGAGGAAAAAACCCCAAGGCCATGGACAAAGGCAAGCAACCCCTGGAGGGCAACACCTCAAAGAAGCGCACGATTCGAGAGTGAGTTTTCCCCTCATTTGCTCCTTGTTTCTTCAGGTGATCTCGCGTCTTACCTCCTCTCTACCTTTCCTCTTTCAGCCTTGATTTGCTTCCTGAAGAAATCATCGGGACCGAAGACATGCCTGAGTACATATCCTCTGATTCCTCCCTCGAAGCAGAGGATGCCACGCCTGAACAGAGAACCAGCCATCAATTGCGCCGCCGCGTTCGGCACCTGGAGCATGACCTCAGGGACATCACCGCTCGTTGCCAGGCCGAGCGCGAGCGTCGCATGGCTCTGGAGGCATTAGTGGGAGGTAACTCTTTCTTAACTTCACGTTCACATCTGGATTTTTGCCCCTAATAACCACTCCTCTGTTTCAGATGTCTCTGATAGGTACAACAACCTGAAAGCGGCTTGGGACAGCTTGGTGGAGGCAGCAAATCATGGTCACCCCCGTGCATTCCAAGTTGCCGTCACGGTGGTCCTGGAGCAACTGAAGAGGGAGCAGCCGAAGAAGCAAAGAAAAGATTGAATCATACTTTCGCTTCTTCCTCCAGGCCTTCTGCTTCCCACCTCCTCGAAGTCCTGATCACCAGGGTTGTTGGATGTAAACCTGCAAGAGGCAGTTGTAATGTAGTTTTGTGCTAAGGGCAATGCATCTAGGCACTGGCCGTTCCTTCTGTTTGTGAATTTTTGTTCTAAAGGCGGCCTCGTTCTTGAGCGCCGGCTATTCCTGTATCAGATGCATGTAATCCCACTGCTGGTGATCACCGATCGATTTCAATACTAGGATAATATTTCTTCAAATATCTCCCATTTATTGCAGCGGAAAACTCTTCTCCTAACAAAGTTTTCAATATTTATGCATTACCAGGGATGCATCTGACCACGTGAAAAGGTCCTTCCCAGTTAGGGGACCATTTGCCGAATTCACTGTATTTGGTTCCAATCGGCAGTAACGCTTTCCAAACCAAATCCCCTTCTGCAAATTGCCTCACTTTTACTTTCTTATTATAATACTTGGCAACCCGCAGCTTGTTCTTCTCGATATTTTCCAGGGCCCGAAGAAGGATCATGTGCAAATCCTCTAATTCATCCATCATTAAGCCACTCTAATCTTTGGAGCTTAAATCTTTCTGTAAAACCACTCTCCTAGAATCTGATTGTACTTCCCAAGGTAGAACCGCCTGGTGTCCATAAACCAATTCATAAGGAGAGGTCTTTATAGCTCCATGAGGGGCCATTCGGTAAGCCCACAGTGCCTCACTGAGTACCGAATGCCACCTCCTTGGCTTCTGGTCGATCTTCTTTTGTATCAGCTTGATCATGATCTTATTAGAAGCCTCCGCCTGACCATTAGCCTGGGCGTAATAGGGAGAAGAGTTAAACAATTTGATTCCCATGCTTTCGGCAAATCCTCTGAACTCTAAGGACACGAATTGGGCTCCTTGATCAGTTGTGATTGTCTGAGGGATTCCAAATCGATAGATGATGTGTTCCTTGACAAATTCAACCATGTTTTCCGACGTCACCTTCTTTAGTGGAATTGCCTCAACCCATTTAGTAAAATAATTTGTAGCCAAAAGCACAAACTTATGCCCCTTGCTAGAATGCCCCAGCCCCTAAATGGCCATGGCTTGATAATGGGATTCAATGCCGATGCAGGAACCCTTTGAATATTTCCAAACCTCTGGCATTCTTGACATCCCTTGTAATACTCAAAGCAGTCCTCCAATATCGTCGGCCAAAAGCACACGGCTTGCCTGATAACCCATTTCATGCGGTAGGCCGATTGGTGTGCTCCACATATCCCATCATGCACTTCACTCATCATCTTTTTGGCTTCTTCTGGACCCAGGCATCGTAACAACACCCCATCTAATGATTTGTAAAACAAATTGTCATCCAGAAGAACAAATTTTATGGCCTTGTACCTGAGCTTCCTAGAGACCTTTTGGGATGGATCTCTCAAATAGTCAACGATTTCTTTTCTCCAGTCATCCTCCGCAAGATCCGTTCCCAGTGCACATATGTCTGCAGTAAACGCTTCTTGACTCTCTTTGCAACCAGAGGCGCTCTGAGCCAACCTGTTTGCTTCTTAGTTATGTTCCCTAGGAATATGCTGTAGAGTCACCAACAGAAAGCTCTTCAAGATTTCCCTGCATTCTTCGTAGTAACTCCTCAGCGCTTCACTTTTACATTCGTATTGGCCGTTCAATTGCTTGATCACCAACTCTGAATCTCCATAAACCTCAACCGAAACGGCCCCGGCTTCTCTCAAATATTGAAGCCCCTGAAGCAATGCCCCGTACTCGGCTCGATTGTTTGTAACGGTGGGGCACGTATAGGGATGGCAAACTCAAACATCTCACCTCTAGGTGAAATCAGCAGAATCCCTACTCCCCCACCTTTGCCACATGATGACCCATCAAAGAATAAAGCCCAAGGAGTAATTTCAAGAAAATCAATTGATGGATCGCGATGTTCAGTTATAAAATCGGCATGATCTGACCTTTAATAGCTTTTGCCGATTCGAATTTTAACTCAAACTCTAATAAAGCCAAGATCCATTTGCCAATCCTGCCGTTCAAAATTGGCATAGATAACATATGTTTTATTACATCAAACATGGAGTATACAACGCATTCGGCATTCAGCAAGTAGTGCCGAAACTTTGTACACGAGTAGTACACGCACAGGCACAGCTTCTCTGCAGCCGAATACTTGGTCTCGGGATCAAGTAATTTTCGGCTAAGATATGCTACTACCCGCTCCTTTCCTTCGAATTCTTGAATAAGGGCCGATCCAATGGTTTGGGTATCGGCCGCCACGTACAACTTGAAAGGCTTATCCAACTGAGGGACCAGTACTGGTGGCTCCTTCATGTATTGCTTGATCTCGTCAAAAGCCTTTTGTTGTTCGTTGCCCCATGTGAACCTCTGATCTTTCTTAAGTTTCAGCAATGGAGAAAACAGCAAAACCTTCTGTGACAGATTTGAGATAAATCTCCTTACAAAATTAATCTTGCCGAGCAGTGATTGCAACTCCTTGAGATTAGTTGGAGGGACAACTTCATCAATGGCCTTCATGCTCTTCGTGCCAACTTCAATCCCCCCTTCGTGCACCAAAAATCACAAGAATTCTCCAGCTGATACCCCAAAAGCGCATTTGTTTGGATTCATCTTCAAACCATGCTTTCGGGTGCACTCCAAGGTCCTTTTCACATCTTCCAAATGTGTGTCATGACTTAGGGATTTGATCACGACATCATCAATGTAAATTTCAACAACTTTGCCGATCAACTCGTGAAAGATGTAATTCATGGCTCGCTGATAAGTTGCACCGGCATTTTTCAACCCAAATGTCATGACTAACCATTCAAACAGGCCTATATGGCCAGGACATTTGAAGGCTGTCTTTGATATATCTTCTATTGCCGTAAAAATTTGGTTGTATCCCTCATTGCCATCCATGAAACTGATAACTTTGTGTCCAGCAGCGGCGTCAACCAACAAATCGGCAACAGGCATGGGGTAACCATCCATAGGAGTAGCTCTGTTAAAATCCCTGAAATCTATGCAGACCCTCATCTTTCCATTCTTTTTGTAGACAGGGACAATATTAGAGATCCACTCCGCGTATCTGCATGGCCGAACGAAGTTTGCATCAAGTAATCGTTCAACTTCCTTCTTCACATCGGCCCATACTTTATCCTTGTAGATTTTCCGGGGTGGTTGCTTGTATGGTTTAAAACCAGATTTGATTGGCAACCGATGCTCAACAATGTAACGGTCCAGTCCAGGCATCTCCGAATAATCCCAAGCGAAGCAATCCTTATATTCCTTGAGTAGCTTGATTAATTCCTCCCTGAAGTCTGATTGCAAATTTGCGCTGATGAATGTCGGCCTTGGCTTGTCACCGCTTCCAATGTCAACTTCCTCTAATTTATCGGCCGACATGAATCCTCGCCCCAACTTGCCATCAGTGCCATCGACGGGGTTATCCATTAAAAATTGCTATAAGAGCCGACTGCTTGAATCGGCTGTTGATCGCTGCTGACAGGCTCAACAGGACCTTCTCCCCAGTCTTTGCCTGAGAAACAATCAATGCCTTGATACTCCCAAAAAGCTGGTTCCATATTTGCAACGCTCACGGAGTTATCTGCTTGGACCACCTCAATATCATCATCTACCCATTGGATGAGCTGCCGATGCATGGTAGATGGGACGCAACAGTTGGCGTGAATCCAGTCCCGTCCAAGCAGTAGGCTGTAGGCTCCTTTACCTTCGATAACAAAGAAGGTTGTGAGCAGTGTCTTGGACCCGATCATCAGGTCCACGTGGGCGCATCCCTTTGTGTCTGACGGATTCCCGGCGAAATCATTCAGTATTATGCTTGTAGGTGTCAGATCGCCAGGGCTCATGCCAAGTTTTCTGAAAGTGGTGTACGGCATTACATTGACCGCCGCTCCACCATCGACAAACATCTTGGTCAATGGCTTGCCATTGACATATCCCTTCAAGTATAGCGGCCTCATGTGTCGATTCTTGGTCGGTTTGTCGAAGATGGCCTGCTTGGCTAGCACCAACTGCGCCATCATCCCCTCAATCTGCTCATCATCCAGGGACGCCTCCTCCTGCACAACCTGGTTAGCAAGAGCCATGAACTCGTTCGGCAGAAAATATACCATGCATGCTGGAGCCGAACGGTTTGCCCCTTTAGGTTTATCCTTTGGACGCCACACCTGTCTTGTCGGGATCCCTGCCTGCCTCAGTTCACGGTTCCTCAAGCTTTGAACCCTCCTTTTCTGACTCTTTCTTAGGCCAGGTGGGCACCATTGCCCCTTTTGCCAGATGTACTCGTCCTCGTCCTCCTCTTGATCAGCTGTTGACGGTTAATAGTTGTATCAAAGTTCGTTTAGACTTGCAAGCGGACAAGTCTCCCGTCGTAGTCAAGGGACCCTTCTTCCCTCGAGTGGTGAACCCAAGGTATCGAATCCGTGGAACAATGTGCAACGCAAGGATTCAATCTAGTAAAGAAAGGTAAAGCTATCTATTGAAGAACAAAGATGCATCTAATCTAAGATATGATCAAGTAAACGAATCTAATCTAATCTACTAAAGAGGTAGCAAGAGAAAGCAAGGGATAACCAATCTAGAGAGTCTAGATCATGCTTATGTTGTAGCTCCAAACAAGATAGATGAAGATAGAAAAGCGAATCTCATTAAAAGCATCTTTAAATCATGGCCTTCCCATCCGACTCCGAAAACGCCCGCCTTTCGGAACCCCCGTTCTGTCACAACGTATCCCTATTCATGCGGGTAGTCTAGGGCGAGTTCAATAGAACAAGTTGAAATCACTTGGCCGGTCCGGTATGCACCTCTAGCCACCGCGGCTACAAGAGCACCCTATGTAATCTAGCTATAGACTAGATCGTAGAAGAAGCAAAACCAAGAAGAAAACAAAATCATCGAGAAGGCACTTAATCGCTAGAAATCGGATTCACTTACAAACTTCACCATGAATGATTACATGAACAAGATCACCACCGGGCCCTCCCTCGATCTTGATCCTCGCTCCGAGCTCCGACGTGGTCTTCCATGCAAGGTTCCCACGTCGGCTAGGGAAACCCTAGACAACTAGCACGACCCTCATCTCCGAGATGGTGTCCCTCAAGCTTCTCTCTGCTCCTCGGCGGCGGATTACGACATCGGTTCGCGTGGGTCTCGGTCGGGGGGCTATTTATAGCCTGAGAAGCAATTAGGTCAAAGGGGAGGCCGATTGGGCCCCGAATTGGGCTGGGCCGGCCGGCCTGGGCCGGCCGGCCCGGGCCCATTCGGCCCATCCCGAGGCCTGCTTCGCCGGTGTTGCTTCCCACGTCTTCTAGATGTTCTCCCCTTTTGCATGTGGGCCCTTGACGTCGGTTTCTCTCCGAATTGGACTCAACTCCTTGTCTTGCAAGATTCAGGCACTTTTCTCGGTTCGGTCCTTGGAGTTTATCATCTTCTCGGGCTTGGTCCTTGGGCTCTTGGAGTCATGTTCACTTCATTGCTTGACTTGTATCGGGCTTCAAGGTCTTGTCATGAGGTGCTTAATGAACTTATCCCGGAAGTCTTGCTTTCAACGTTAAAACCCCGCGTAAACACTTAACTCCAAAACCGACATGCACAAGAACTTGTTATACCACGGGGGTTAGTACCAATGAATAAGATACAAAAGTCATGCCAACACCGAAGGTAAACTCATGGCTAGGTTGACGGATTTTCACCGTCAACATCTCCCCCATGCTTAAACCTTGCTCGTCCTCGAGTAAGCCTTCGATGGATATCATCGTTGCCCATCAATGTTTAAACATTGCACTTGATCATACATGAAAAAAACATAATGCTCTCAAAAGTTTAATTCGTTAAAGTTCCATAATGTACTAGCCTTCATCCCTAGGAGGGTAGATATTTAATTAAGCTTATCCCACAAGTATTAACATGCTCACAAAGTTTAAATAGATCTCAGAATTTTTTGAAATAAAGAACGAGATAAAGAAAAGAGTTAAACCAAGTTCACAAATTTAAATCACCTTGCATGTTGCTCATGAACTCTCATCTCACTTGTCTCTCAAGCCTATATATTCTACTCCTTTCCCTCTCATCACATATATGTGTGGTAGGCTTTATATGGAGCTTTGGGAAAATTTAGTCCTAACAAGATTTTATAAATGAGGTGTTGTCAAAACAAGACAAGCTTCTCATGGTCTTACCGAGACTCGTCAAAAAGGTCATTGGAAAATAATGTTAAATCAAGGAGGGGAAAGAGAAAATACACACACTTTTAGATGAGTGGACATGTGCAAATGGCAAAGAGTGATCCCGAGGCACAAAGGAAGTCCTCGTTATCAGATTGCACATGGTTGGAAAATGAGAATGGATCTTTTAAACTTGAAGCCTTGAATGCACTTTTAGAGAACCGGGGAGTTCACTTTACGCATACTCATATTTTTTTTCTCTTTCTCATATTTCTCATTCTTTTCCTTCTTTCTTTCTTTCATTCATTCATTATATATATATTTTTTTTCTTCGAAAGTAACGATCATCGCCGGATTTTTTTTTCTTTCATCATTATATTTTTTAAAATATTCCACTTTTAACTCTAAAACTGCACCGTACCTACCTCCTCCCCCATGCTTAGACGTTGCTCGTCCTCGAGCAAAGAGGCGAAAAATAAGGTAGGTACCGGGGTATTTTTCCTTGGAGAGATACTTGAAATCTTCAATGTTGGCACCGTCTTGCGATCTTCCTTGAATTGATGATCCATTCTCAACAATAGGTTGTGGTCAAGGAGGTAAACACAAAAGATGATATTTGGTTTTAAGGGTGGATATCCAGCGAAGTTTGAGAGATCTCCGATGCGGGGATACACAATGCACGGATAAAAGGCTAGCAAAAAGATAGATACACAAAAATGGAATGACCAGCTTCTTCGTCTCGGGCCAGAGAAATCATGGCCTGCAATAACTCACTCAAGAATAAATCTTGTACACTAAGGTTTATGCACTCAAATATATATAAGGCTCTGGATAGGTTGAGCAACACACAAGTGATATTTATGACAAGGTTAGCAATATTTTTGAGCATAAAAGACATCTTCAATCTATTCATAACTTGAGAGCACACAAAACACTATGTGTCTTTATTTTAATCATAACCTCCGCTGAAGATTAAGCTAGCATTTAGATAATTTCAGCTTTGTATTTTTAATAGAGCACTAGTTCAAACATGCATAAATCAATTACAAAGATAAACAAAGCGGCAATTATAATCATATATCATCATGGCACAAACTTTGTAACTTTACTAATGGTAAAAACTTGGTGATGACATTATTCATGATGAAAATAAACACTAAGACACACGCTGAAAATTAAACTAAAAACTGAAAATTAAAGCAAAGCTGAAAATACTACGCAAACATAGGCGCATACAAGCTGAAAATTAAAGAAAAGGGGCAAAGGAAAGATAACTAAAGCTCCTCCTCTCTCTAATCTTCCGCCAGTGGTTGATATTTATAGTCTTGGTTGTTGTACCCTTACTTGTAATAGGAATGCACCACTACTCCTATGAATTGTCCGACGGTGCTAGGTGAAGGTGTCCAAGCACATAAGCGACGTTTGCATTTCCTTCACCCATTTGGTTTGCAATGGTTTGGATGGCTGCAATAATTTGCATGTTCCTTGCAGCGTATCCTCCAATGGTGGCCACATTTTGTTGTGGTTGAGGAAGGTGTGCATAGGGCTCCGCAAAGGCTACGTTGGGCACCGCAAAAATGGTGGGGGTATGGCTGCACCACTCCCCCATGCTTGCATTGGTACACCACCGTAGTAATTCGGCGGCGCCGGGGTTCCTCCCAATGGTGGGACATAATTTTGTTGTGCACCTCCTTCTTGGGTCGTGGAAAAACCTTCTCCTACAATCCTTCTCTTTTATTTTTTTTCTTCGCTGGCACAAGAAGTCCTTCCTCTAACAGATCTTCTTCCCCTCAAGAAAAGTCTTAATCTTCAATCCGGAAGGGGCAAATTCACCTAGGCCACTTGGAAGCCTCCTCTCTCATCTTCACTTATAAATTTTCCTTTCTTCATATATTCCTAGGGAAGTCCCGGGTAGGAGATGAGTTGGGTTCCTTGGAATACCCGGTTTTAAAGAGATAGCCAATATGGAGAGGTAACACCCCGAACCAATATCTCCCGAACTCGATGTTGCTTAACAACACCACCGGTTGATCATAGGTGAGTGGGGTCTATTGGCCACTTGGCAATCAAAGCCGAGTAAAGCCAATTCAACTCCGTGTTGGTTATCTTTGTCTCTCTTATTCTCCCAAAAATCCACTTGCACAAAAGTGACACACTTGGATGATGGGGTTCCGGATAGTATTTCTTCGTTGATGGTCTCCTCCCGTGATCATACTCCAAAAACCTTCCCATGTGCCTTTATGCACATCCACTTGTTCCGGAGCTCCCTTTTTGAAAATAGGAGACACTCGCCCATGGGTCTACGATACTAGAACATGCAATCGTTTCGAACATGAAAACCAATCTAATCTATCGGGGATTGTGTTGAATGGATCCAAGGAAGCATTGGAGCCCTTACTCCCTTTACGGCATGGTAGCTAACCTTAAGCATTAAAGTATTTCCAACAAAAGACGATAGATAGATAATCCAACAAAGTGTGATTACATATCAAGATCGATTGCAACCCATGGATGAAAGGAGATTACCCCATCAAGGTGCTAGAAATAGCATCATTGATCAAGGTTACCCTTCCGACGGTGTCTTCCTTCTTCTCCACTTGTGGGCTCCCTCCAACGGAATGAGAGACTCAGCACTCCTTCATCAAGGGTATGCGCCATGGTCATGAAAATTTCCTAGGCGAATTCCTTGTGGGTGTTTGCCGACACTCCGTTAGAGAATTGCACCGGTGTCCCGTGTGAAACCCAATATGTGGAGAGCTTGGTCGTCGATGTCGACGTTCGCTACAAGCCTCTACTTAAGGCGAGCGAGCTTCTTCTCCTCCTCCTCCTCCGTCATGATGATAAACCCATTGGAATACCATGGAGCGCACGGAGGTGGAGCGGATGATAGTGTCAAGTGGTGAGATTGGACAGGCGGCTCCTCCATATGTTATTGAAGTTTGGTAAACCTAATAAACGAGTTTCGTGTGGCCCTCATGCCACCAAGGAGAAGAGTGGTTCCTCCTCGGTGGTGCTGTGTCCTCCTCCATACTCCGAGGAAACTCGGACACCGAGTGCCTCCTCGAAGAGGTTGATGGCTTAGACGACGATGATCCCTTCTTCTTCGGTGAAAAGGCTTGTAGTTTTCCTCCATGATTGCAGCACTCTCCCTCACAAATATATATCCGGGGTTTTCACCTGGTAACAAGGTACACAAATATTATTTTGGAGTCTGGACTTTGAGTGGATTAAGGATGTGATTTGTTGCACGAAACAAACGCGGTGGATGGCTAAGTCTAAGGTGGTTCCGGCCTACAAACTAGAGCACATGAACAAAGAGTTGGATGAAAGACTTACCTCTCTCCTCTCGGCTCGGTTCTTCTCTAGTGCATGTTGCTTCGTGACCGCGTACACCTTCCAAACGTTCCCGTCCACTCCTTCGCTTGCATTATTGCTCCTTCCACTTGATGTTTTCGCTTTGACTCACTTCCATACTCCCTTGCCTCACATGCATCCATGATATTCCTACAAAACAAAGCCTTGGCTGCCCCCCATGCTTGTACTTTGCATGTGGTTTAAATATGTTGGAGGGGCATCCCGTGATGTATCATGGTGCATGCATGGTTAGGTTAACTAGATTGCCTCCCTTTAAGTGTGTTTAAGGCTAAGCACTCCTCTAATTTCGAAATTTAAAAATATTTTTCAGAGCCATGCAAGAGCTCAAGCATAAATTTAGAGAAGTTTTTAAACCATTAAAAACAAATGTAAGTTGAAAATATTTTACGACTACGTCGATTTCGGTCTCACCAGTATAGTTTGCCTTCATTAGTTGAGAGCAAGCTTTTCCCGGCTTGATCATGGGGGCATAGGTTTAGGTCTTAATTTTGATTAGATGAGAGAGATTTTGAATGAAATAAAATTAAGTGAGGCTTAGAAAAATTTTAATCTTAGAGAAACCAAGGATATGGATTTTTAAACCAACCAAAAATCAAGATTCTATGTTCACGCGAGTCCTACCACATGCTGAAATTTAAATAACATCTAGATACAAGTCGTGGCTCTACTCGAGTGTTTTTAGCATGAAAAACAAGTCAACCACAGCACCATAATGAGGGTGAAGGGTTGAGTTAGGTTCTGAAATTTTTTTCTTTTTGGTTGTGGTTTCTCGAAAAAGAAGCAAACAATCACATAGGATGGTTCATGTAAAGGGTTTATGATCAAGCAAAATATTTAACCAAGAATTATGTCTCTAATATTGTTCAACCATTCTAAGTCTAATGTTTTGCATAGTAAAATTCAAAACTGAATTAAAAGGACTTGAAAAACCTGGAATCGGGTTGTCCTCCCGGTAGCTTATTCTTGACTCGACGAAACGGGTTGCCTCCCGCCTAGCGCTTCGTTTATAGTCCATGGCTAGACTTCTTCACTTGATTACTCCGGATCAACGCTCTTTGCGAGCGTTGCAATCTTGGGTACCCACTTCCGCACCATCTTGGGCACGGGCTTCTTCTTCGGCTTAGTCAATTTTTTTTTTTTTTGGTCTTCACGAGTGGCATTGTTCTTTGGTCTTGACGGATGCAACAACTTCCTTCATGTAGTGGCTCGGCATCTCGAACCCCGGTCTTCGGTTGTGATCTTCATGGTGATCCTTCATCTCTCCCGAGTGAGCTTGAGTAGCCTTCGCCGTCTTGGGACCTTGGCGTTGTCTCGGATATTCTTCTTTGTTACCCATCGGGCGCCGGCAAGTTGTCCCACTTGCGTCTAGCATCTTCATCACGATGAACACTTCACGTATAGAGCTTCCGACCTCCGTCACCTTGCCATCTAAATTCTTCAATATTTTCTCCATAGCCTCGAACTTAGTGACGGCGTCCTTGTTGATCTTATCTTGCTCGTCCATCAAGTCCTTGAATTGTGCACAAAGAGGAATCAAATCTTGAATGGACGAACTTGCATTAAATCGGGGTTACCTTGGACATGGTCGTACTCCACACACTCCTTGCATGTGGAACTTGCTTCGGCGTCCTTTAGGTGTTGAGCTTCTTTCTCCATTTCCATCTTCTCCATCCTCCTCTTAAGTAAACCGATATGCCACTCAAGGAATCCGGCTCGTATGCATTCAGCTCTCGCAATCGTCATGCGGATAGTTGAGACTTTGATCTTGAACGGCCTCCCGGCGTCTTGGAGGTTTATGATAGGTAGATCAACGATGTCCGGGGTGCGTAGCGCTCCGGTGGTTGAGGTTGATCTCCCTTTGGACTTGGAGGTGGTGATTCCCTTGGAGATTTCGACGGTCCTTCGACTTCAACTTTTGAATCTAGGGTTTCCACCCCTTTAGCTTGTGTTGCACGTCACCTTTGCCTATAAAGTTTTCCTGGATCATCCACAAAAAAGTTTGGGTTTCTTGGAGAGGTAGCCAACCATCTCCGGTTAGGGTTAGCAATAAAACAAAAATCTAACAAAAGAAAAATTAGGGTTAATGAAAACTAGATTAGATTGACTCTTTTTTTTCTTTTTGGGGATGATCAAACATAAGAGATGCAAAAGAAAATCAAAAGAAAAACTGAAAGATAAGCGATACTAGATCGGATCTTGATTGCTTATTCCCCAGCAACGGCGCTAGAAAAAGGGGCTTGTTGACGGTTAATAGTTGTATCAAAGTTCGTTTAGACTTGCAAGCGGACAAGTCTCCCGTCGTAGTCAAGGGACCCTTCTTCCCTCGAGTGGTGAACCCAAGGTATCTCTTTAAAAGCATCTTTAAATCGTGGCCTTCCCATCCGACTCCGAAAACGCCCGCCTTTCGGAACCCCCGTTCTGTCACAACGTATCCCTATTCATGCGGGTAGTCTAGGGCGAGTTCAATAGAACAAGTTGAAATCACTTGGCCGGTCCGGTATGCACCTCTAGCCACCGCGGCTACAAGAGCACCCTATGTAATCTAGCTATAGACTAGATCGTAGAAGAAGCAAAACCAAGAAGAAAACAAAATCATCGAGAAGGCACTTAATCGCTAGAAATCGGATTCACTTACAAACTTCAACATGAATGATTACATGAACAAGATCACCACCGGGCCGTCCCTCGATCTTGATCCTCACTCCGGAGCTCCGACGTGGTCTTCCATGCAAGGTTCCCACGTCGGCTAGGGAAACCCTAGACAACTAGCACGACCCTCATCTCCGAGATGGTGTCCCTCAAGCTTCTCTGCTCCTCGGCGGCGGATTACGACTTCCGTTCTGCGTGGCTCTCGGTCGGGGGGCTATTTATAGCCGAGAAGCAATTAGGTCAAAGGGGAGGCCGATTGGGCCCCAAATTGGGGCTGGGCCGGCTAGCACGGGCCGGCCGGCCCGGGCCCAGTCGGCCCATCCCGCGGCCTGCTTCGCCCGGTGTTGCTTCCCACGTCTTCTAGATGTTCTCCCCTTTTGCATGTGGGCCCTTGATGTCGGTTTCTCTCCGAATTGGACTCAACTCCTTGTCTTGCAAGATTCAGCACTTTTCTGGTTCAGTAATCGGAGTTTATCATCTTCTCGGGCTTGGTCCTTGGGCTCTTGGAGTCATATTCACTTCATTGCTTGACTTGTATCGGGCTTCAAGGTCTTGTCATGAGGTGCTTAATGAACTTATCCCGGAAGTCTTGCTTTCAACGTTAAAACCCTGCGTAAACACTTAACTCCAAAACCGACATGCACAAGTGAACTTGTTATACCACGGGGGTTAGTACCAATGAATAAGATACAAAAGTCATGCCAACACCGAAGGTAAACTCATGGCTAGGTTGACGGATTTTCACCGTCAACATCAGCCCACCTTAAATCAGCTTGTCTCTTTCTGGGATGATCAATGATTTCAATTTTTTGGCGCCGACCCTCGTTAGGATGTATCCTTCCAATTCTTTCATGGACGGATCGGCGATTGGCAGTCTCCTGCTTGTACTCAAAATACCTATCACTGCACTCAGGGCAGTTTCTCAGCGTGGGCAGCTTCAACCCTTCGTTCCAGCAGTGCCTGAAGAATGCACACCCCCAGTGCGCGCGCTTCTGCTCGCGCGTATATTGCTCCAGATCTCTCCTGCGCGCTTCCTCTTCGGCCCTGCGCCTCTCCTCCTCATACTTTCGTCTCTGGTAGCGCTCTTTTTCCAGCTGGCGCTGCCACTTATTGAGGAGGATGCGTGTGGTCACCCTAGGTTTGGCTCTGGATGATTCCCCGATCTCGACGTGGCCCTTGAGGACGCGGAGGGCTTCATCATGCACCTGCTCAAAAGTCACTTGACGTTCCGGGTCTACTGCCCCATCCTGCCTTGCCCTGGTTGAGGTCAAGACTTTGACCTTGCCCTTCTCCTCGGCTGTCACCATGTTGATGGAAAAGCCTACCATGTTCTGAGGAAAAGGGTTGCCGTACAGCTTCATCTTGTTATCGAACTTGAGATGTCCCTCCTGGATAGCTTTCTGGATCCTCATCCTGAAGACCCTGCAATCATTGATGGAGTGCGAGTTCCTGTCATGGAAGCCACAGTAACGTTTCTCCTTTACTCCATCGGGCCGAAGCATGGAATGCCCTTCAGGCAATTTGATTCGGCCTTCCTTCACCAAGAGCTCAAACAGCTTGTCAGCTTTAGTGATGTCGAAATCATAGGTGCCTTTGGTCTGTTTGACCCAGCGCTGATTCATGGTCAACGGTTCTTTCCCCCACATGATTTCGGCCGCAGCCACATCCTGGTCATCATCAGAGTCCTCCGTTTGGTCGGCTTTGTCTAGGAACTGATTGTAGATATCCGCCACGTCGTGTTGTTTGCCGAACCTGGCATCTTTCTTCAAACCGTAGGCTTGGCTGCTCATTAACGACAGCTTTTGGGACAGTTGGCCCAGGTTATCGAATTCCATGCCGAACAGCTTTTCACGCACGACCGGCAGCATCCCGGCAACGGCCATGTCGGCCAACTGGTCATCTGGCAGATTGAGCGAAAAACACATGCCCTTAACTTCCCTAAACCTCCTGAGGAACTCCAAGGGCGTTTCACTGTGTCTCTGCTTCAGGGTAGCGAGGTCGATCAGCTTCTTTTCCGCGCTGCCGCTGAAATAGTGGGCGTGGAATTTTCGTTCCAACTCCTTCCATGTGCTAACTAATTGAGGGGGCAAAGATGAAAACCATTGGAACGCCGCACCTGTCAGTGACGCGGGGAAGTATCTGACTCTGAACGCTTCTTCAGATGAGCACTCTCCAAGCTGCATCAGGTAGCGAGCAATATGCTCCACCGTGCTCGTGTCATCCTGCCCGGAAAACTTTGTAAATTCCGTCAGAGGCTTTACCCTTGGCGGCAGGATCACGTTGTAATACCACTCCGGGAACGGCGACGTGTAGGTAGGTCCTTGCATTTTTGGTTTGAGGCCGAATTGATTCTGCATCCAATCGGCCATCTTCCGCGCCAGGATATCTTCCTCCTGCGCGCCTGTAGTTGGTCCGTAACCCGGATTCGGGAGAGCATCGATGGCTCCGTAGTTCCCCACCTCATGGTAGCCTCCGCCGTATAAATTCCTCTGCAGCCTGTTGCTTGCTGGAGCAATCCTGTAGCCGGAAGCAAGCGAGGCCCCAGGCGAGCCGAATGCCAACTCCCCGTACGTGGGCTGGTACGGGTTCGGGCCGTTGCACGGGGTTGACCCGTGCCGCCCGCGGGGTGGTGGCCGGACCGGTCGCCCTCTCCGCGGCCCTGTAGTGGGGGCTGAACTGGCTGACCCCCAGCACCTTGTGGAGGAGGCTGGAAAGCTTGGCTCCCAGCGCTCTGCGGAGGAGGCTGGGCCGGCTGGCTCTGCAATGGCGGTTGAGAACTGGACTCGCCCATCTCCACGGTGCCTCCTTGAATGGGCGTCTTACTGAACACCTGCTCCATGCCTGGACCGAAGACAGCCACCATCATTTGTTTGGACGCACCGAGGAAAGCTCTGTGGTGCCTGCTTAGGACGTGGTCTGCGGTATCTCGGAACGCTTGCATGCATTCCTCCCTCTCCTGCTGGGTTGTAGCGTCACTCTCCCCTGGCAACAACACCCTGGGCATCTCATTTTTCAAGTATGGGACGCCACTCCTGTTCTTCTTGAATGATAGCAAGCACTTTTGTTGGAATTGGTCCACGACATTCTGCAGTTGTTGCCGTTGTTCAGGAGAGAGGTCTTCGATGTTGACATCCATGATATCCCCGATGTCAGGCATCTTGATTTTCGGCTGTGGTCCCACCAGGCGTGCCAAAAAGTGTGTTGACGCAAAATGCGCACCTAGCGCCAAGCACACAGCAAGCCGAATTAGCTGGCTTAACACGTGGCCGAATACGGAAGCGTGCCTGTCAATTTTCCTGAAACTGACAAAGGATGAAAAAAGTTAGATAAAACCTGGAACTTGCCGGGTTGCACCAGGCAGTTCGGTATTTACGGCTATGAAGTCAATCAAAAACGACATATAGCTACAACAAGCTATCTGGCAGCAAACTGAACATCATTCGGGAACTGATAAAACATGTCAACGAGGTATAGCCAAATGCATGACATAAGCATAATGAAAGATCGGTCTTGTTTAAACAACCGTTACAGCATGTGCACATGACCGATTATGAAGGATATAAGCGTCATAAAATAAATGAAAGTAAAACATAATCATAAATTTGCAATAAGCAAGCATGCATAGGCCAAAAGCACTAGTCTACCGCATGTCTAGGTACTTTAAAACTCGTCGAGCACGACACCAAGAAAGTTAATCCACCGCATGATACAACTTGTTTGAAAGCATACCACAAACCCAGATTAGATCAATCCACCACATGATACAATCTAAACATGGAAGGCTAAAAGCATACATTATTTAAAGAAAAACTTATAAACGTGTTTTACCCGTGAAGGAATTGCCGAATACAGCTGTTCAGCTGAATCGGGTTCCGTGGAGAAGGAACAAACATTGAAAAGTTAACAAGCTTGAACCCCGCAACATGTGACAATCTAGATCGATCCAAAATCAGCTACAGAGGTTACGTGATCCGCTTGTCATATCGAACCAAATATTTGAAAGTGTAACACATGGATCACGAAGAATATAGAGCCGAATCAAATCAATCCAGATTGGGCAATAAGAATGTTACAAGAATCAAACATAAAAGTAAAATTCTAGGCAACACACGGTAACTTAATGAATCTATTAGATCTTGCCAAATCTAATAGAGCTGATAACTAGCTCCAAGCTAGATCTTAGCCTGCCGCATGACTCATGATCCAACAAGGAAACCATCTTGAACCAAGCTTAAATCCACCGCATGATACTAATCATGGTAACAAGACTACTTGCATCACGGTCTAAATCCACCGCATGATACTAGACATGATACAAGGTTGCCGGTACTTACGGAGGTCGACAGATCAATGGCTCCTCTCGAAGAACTCGATGACTTGACTAGATGGACTCGAAAGTTGGCACAGGGCCGGTTTGTTGTGAGATTGTACGATGCCTGTTACAAACACTAAGGGTTCATATTTATACCCTTGTTCTAACACGACTCCTAGTCGACCACGATTACAACATTTATTTCCTAAAACTAACAACATGACGTCATGTTGGTCTCGTGTCCATCATCAATCCGCTTCCTTCTTTATATCTTGTCCACGTCATCATGCACTCCCGAACGTTTCCGCCTCCAGCTGTGGAAAAAAGCTCTTTTGCCGAATGATTACACACTCCCGACCGCAGACGCCTCTACCGAATGCATTCAAGGAAATTTCCTGCCGAATGGTACTCTGCCAAATTCGGCCCACATGTCAGTCTCTTCCTGGACCAATTTTTGGTGTTAACAAAATATCTACGTCTCTCACATAGTTTCCTAGAATGTTCCTTGAACATTGAAGTTTTCCACACCTTGCAACATATTCGCACTCATATGCATTTGAACACTTAACAAAAGCTTGTGGTTCACCATAAGATTAAGAAAATGCAAAGTTTCATTATAGGAGGTGTGCAAAAAATATTATTTATATGATGTACTTACATAGAACAAGATAAGGCATATAAACATTGTTCAAGAAACGGAATATACACTATACAATGGTAATAATGAAAATGCGGTGATTTTAGAAAACTATAGAAAAAAATCAATTTTGGACTAATTACGACGGAGAAATACATGTGAGAAAAAATTAATTGTGGAATAAAAAGAGAAATGACTTCGGCGGCGTGGGACAGATAAACTATTCTTCATTCTCCAATAGAATAAAGGAGGAAGCAGAGGGCACCGTTGCCACCGCCGCCGTGCCTGCTTCGGCAGTTTTGACAGCCAAGATGGCATCCCAGGCCTCGTCGGCGACAAATGAGACCACCACAATCTTCGATTTGACTCACAAACGTGACAAATTAAATATTATCTATCAAGAACCGATTAAAAACCGACATCCCGATAAAATCAAATCCGCGTTTAGTAATATCTAATAATTTACATTCAAGATAGATAATGTTCATATTGATGCTTGCGCCTACATCCCGACGTTCATCCTGCTGATGGCGTACTCCACGATGGGGCAGAAGTTATGCGTCCAGAGGTCGAACTCATGACGGATGCGACACTCGGTGCTTCAGTAGTGGACGATCTCTTTGGTATCCGACCCGTAACGCCAACGTCCCGCTGCCGAAATGCGGATGTGGGGATTCTGGACGGGCTGCAACGGAATGTCATCGTCGTTGTCGTCATCAAGCCAGTACCACCATGCAATGTTGTCGAGATCCTGCTTGACGAGGTAGCACAGCCGCCGCAGGTTGAGGTTCTTGCACCGGCCGCCGCTAATTTCTTGTAGCAGTGCCATGGCTTCGGGGTCTGCCGGGTTGCAACGGTACTTCAGCATCGCTAAGAAGTACTTGGCACCGGAGTCTTCAGCAGCGGCATCTCCGATGAGCTTCAGACCCTTATCGGGGTTCCGCCTCATCAACCTCTCCATCCCCTCGAAGCACAATGCCTCCGGATGATTGGCCTCATGGAAGCACCACTCAAAGCATGACCTGAAGTAGTGATTGCTGCACGCTTCATGAAGATCACGCAACGACAGGTGCAGTAGTACCTCATCGGAGTTGCCGATGCGCCGTAAGGTGCCGCAAATTTGATTGCGAAGGTTCAGAAAATGGAAAACAGGCTCATCCTTGATGGAGTGGATGATGATCTAGGTGAGAAGTTCATCTGGCAGCAGCAGCATCAAGCACACTGCGGGCATCATCAAGGAGAAGGGGAGGAAATAGCACAGCGACAGGGTTTAGAAATTGAAAGGCAACGAGGTTTGCAGTTGGCAGCGACAAGGGATGAAGTTGGCAAGGAGGATTGAAGTTGAAGAGGGATGAAGTGGCGATGAGGATTGAAGTTGAAAGAGGCGACGAGGGTTGAAGGTTGAAATGGCGCCTCGGCCATGTAATAACACAATAAATGGAAACTGAAAAGGCACCGCAGTTTGGCTGTTGCCGTTGACAAGTGGGCCCAGCATCATTTCCCGCCCCTTCGTTCTCCTCCCCGCGTAATTGAAATGGATCCCGATGTGCAATCGAGTGGCACGTACTGCCAGTAATGGAGTAGTGGGTGGGGGCAAAGGCGCCTTACGGTTCCGCGTCTTGTCAATATAACTCCCTCGCCCTCCCCTGCTTTCCCTGCTTCTTTCATAAGCTTATCATCCTTTTCTTCACTTCTTCTTCCTCCTCGCGATCCACCACTACAAATCTTCGGTCACCGAGATAAGGAGGAGATGTCGTCGAGGAGCCCACCACCGTCGAAGTGGGGATGAAGGGAGGACGACGACGACGAAAGCCGCTGTCGGAAGAAGTTGGAGAAGGGGAAGGAGCCGGCGGCCAAGGACACCGACGAGCAACCACTCTTCAACGACACTAAGTTCGCCGTCGAGCTACTCAAGAGCGCCTTAAGAAAGCTTGAAGGTGTTAGTGAGGCCTTTGACATCAAGGCTCATCATGATGTGTACAAGGACACGAGCGTGAAGGGTCTCGCCTTCAGGATCCACGGGTTGGTTGGAAAGCTTGAGAACCTCCCCGTGGTCAAGCGGGCTGCCCGCCGCCACTTCGTCTTAGACGACGGTGGCTCCGATGGTGACGACGGCAGCCACGCCACGGCGACAACAACGGCAGCCACGGCGGCGATGACGGCGGGACTCCGACTAATTTATAGACTCCTCTACTAATTAGTAACAATAATGTGTGTGTGATTTTGTGTCTTCGGCAGGTTCTTGGACATGAAATTTTTAGTTTGTCCGTCGATCATGAAATGCTTAGTTAATTAGTTAGGTCGTTAGATTTTGTATGTCATGAACTCGATCTAATAGACGCGAGTAAATCCAATCGCATTATGATGAACTGTGTTCTGTTGTGATGAACTGGAGATCTGTTCTGATTAATTAGATCTTAGAGAAAATGGATAGTCATTGCTGACGCAGGTTAGCCTGCTGACGCTGACACTGACACGTGGGCCAGTGTCATTGGCAACGATGGTTAGTGAACCCGCATCACATTTGTTGGCAGTTGGGTCCGGGCGGTCAAGCAACAGTTATCTTATTTATATTGGCTGCTGACGCTGACGCGTGGGCACGTCACTATTTTTTTGGAATGAAACTTGCTTCCCATAAAACAGCACCTAAAAAATCACTGAAATACGAACAATTCGTATTTGGACATTTAGTATTTGAATAAAATATCAACAGTCACACTTGTGTGCCCAAAATTCATTTATTTAGTTTTTACACCAATGGTAATTATATAATAATTCTAATAACATCAAATTTGCTCTAAAAAATCTACAAATTAATTTGGGTACCAAAATTTGTCTTCGAAATTTCAAATGGTATCGATGAAGGAATAATATACTTGTGTACAAATGACTACATCTCTCACATAGTTTCCTAGAATGTTTGCTTGAACATTGAAGTTTTCCACACATTGCAACATGCTCGAACTCATATCCATTTGAAAACATAACAAAACCTTGTGTTCACCTTAAGCTTACGAAATGTAAAGTTTCATCACTAATGGTTGTGTAAAACAAATATTATTTGTTTATTGTACTTACAAAGAACAAAATAAGGCATATAAACATTATTCAACAAACAGAATGTACACTAAACAATGAAATTAATGAAAAGATGGTGATTTTAGAAAAAGTTAGAAAGAATATCAAATTTGGACTAACGACGAAGAAATACTTGTTACAACATCTGATTGCAGACTAAAAGGAGAAATGGGAACTGTTCTTCATTTGAATAGAACTGGGCCCCACAGTCATTAGCAACGTGGGGCTGATAACCCGCGTCAGATGTGCTGCTCTCCCAAAATTTTACACAGATAATTCGAGCATCATACAAAAGCTAATATACTGCTGATTCCTATTCCAATACTTTGTGCGAACTTCACCATTTCCCAGCGCAGCCTACAGTCTTTGCACCATTTCGCAGCGCAGCCTACAGTCTTCGCTGTAAAATAGAGAAATTTGAAGCCATCCTTTTTCCACACCACAACCACCGCCGTTGCCTGCGCACAGTTGATCGCCGCGCACCTGTACCGGAAGCGGCAGCGGTTCACCCCAAATGTGCCAAGTCGAGGAGTGGATCGCAAGCAACCGGGGAAAACCCACCTTGTCTCGTAAAAAACGCAAAACGCAAACTAACCCACGAGCCCAAAACCCACACACAACACGTTCACGACCCTGGTGGCCCCCGTGGTCCACCAGAGCGACTAGTTTGGGCACCCCCTCAGGCGAGGTTCGCCTCGCTCGAGGGCTGAGCGCCCCCTCGGGTGAGGTCCGCCTCGCTCGAGGGCTGAGTGCCCCCTCGGGCGAGGTCCGCCTCGCTCGAGGGCTGAGCGCCTGCCGAACGAGGTCCGCCTCACTCGAAGGTCCCCGCGCGTACGTCACCCCCGCACCTGCTCGCACGTCCGAGCCATTTAATGCTCTGACACCCACAGGTCTGCGCCACGACCCCGACGCACCTGGGAATCACACCTCGACGCTGTTCCACCGTCTCCCCGGGCAAGACCATCCCCGCCACTGTACAACACTGTAAAACCCTGGATTTTCATAGAAAATCCGAATCCCTGTACCATCGCGATAGTCACTGGATCAGTGGCTATCACGTACAGAACGTCTCACAGATAAATACGCAAAGTCATACATCGCATCACATAAAGATAAAAGTACATAATTTATTACATGTCCTTTATGGAGTACATCATTACAAGCCTCTTGAGTGAATCAAAGTGAAAATTCTACGCAACGGTAGCTAGCATCTCAGAAGGGTCTCCATCTTTTATTCTTTTCTCCACAGGCATCCTTGAGCGAAGCGACGCATCCCTCAGTCGTACTATCCATCGGCGTTGATGTCGTACTCGGTCTCGTACCCTGCACACCCAAAGTCTATCCCCAAGGAGTGGAAGAGGTCCACGTCACCAACTGTATGCAGCTTTAAGTGGCCTAACATCTAAAGGGAGGAAAAGAGACAAGGAAGCGGCTATGTTTTTCTGTGCAGCAGCAACAGAGTAAAAACAAGATATCTCCAACAAGTTCCCAATCCCAAGTCTCTCAACACAGCTCGGAACCACCTGGTCACCCAGGGACCCGTCTCGACAACCTACTCCTATCTAGGGTCGGTGCGAGAACTTCCTCTCCTCGCACCTCAATGATTGCAATCGGATCGACAAAGTAGATGGAGCCACTCTCCTCTAGCCGACTGCAACCACAACTCACCACACACTCTCCTATAGGGGGAGGTAGAAATCCCAAAACATGAGGAACGAACATGTCATCCAGGCTTTGTCCATGACCGAGGACGCGGCTATAGCTATAGAACGAACAACGCTGCAGAGTGCGTACACCCGTACCCATCACGGAATGGCGCTCGACCGGTGTACGGCCGACCGAGCCCATCCTACCGGGCGAACTCTCGGTAGTTACGGTCCCATCCTGCATCCAGCCCTCAAAACGGTCCCCCCCCCCCCCCCCCCCCGCAGAAGGGACGGCACCGGAACTGTGAAATGCCCCCGTGTGGCCACATGAGAGTCGCTCTGAGAGGGTGGTCTTACCTCTACCACTCCCCCACTGATACCCCGCTATCCTCCTAGCAGGTATGGTTCTGCACTTGCCGAGCTCAACTCGGCCCTAACCCACGCTCGGCGGGGTGGTGTGTACGAAGGTCCTATAGACAATTTGATCCACTCAGTTTCAGATCGGGGCAGGTTCATATCCTCCAAGCACAAGTAAAACCCCATCCCCTAGGCTCCGAAAACCGTAAATTAGGGACACACTGAGGAGTGCACCCCTATCCCCGATCCCAGATCGGTTGTCTCGAGCTCACCCCGCCAAGGTACCCAAAACGCCTTCTCCTGCCGGTTCTACCCCACACACAGCAAGAACCACTATTCCCAACCCAACACATGCATCGTGAAGCTCGACGTATATACACGCTTATATAAACATATATAGTAGTAGGGCAATCAAGGACATGATAATTAAAGAAGGCAGTGCAAGGTTCATCATCATGCATTTAAAGTCAAGCGCTAGCATTCTACATAGCAATGCCTAATAGGTATTTCAGAATCAGTCGGGCATGAACCCGGGGTCGGGTAGTCCTCCGCGGTGAAGTCGTCGGCGTGGTCGTACTCCAGGATCAGCTCCCTGGTTCCAGCTGCTCCTAATAACGCGTGAAAGGAAAATAAACAGCGGTCTTATAGCAATTAATTCCAAAGGAGAAACAATTAAGAGCCAAAAGAGAGCAAACACTAGTCTAGCACGAAGTTTAAGATTTTAGAAAATTTTTGTAAGAGGTTTTGTATTTTTCGGGCAAAAAATGGATTTATAATAATTTTTCAAATATAAAATAGATTTTCTTGAAATCAAAATACGTTTAAACCCCTTAAAACGATACAACCACACGAGATCCCCCTGATCCGGTGCGGCTCGGGCCTCAGGCAGCCCTGCGTGCGGCCTAGTTTTCATTGGCCGCTACAAAGGATCAGGCAGGATGCAGTGCGACGCGGCGTGGAGTAGGCAGGGATGTGGTTCGAGAAGGAGTGGTGGGCCGCACCGGATCCCAACGAATGGGCTGTGGCCACACCCGCATGTGGTCCTCCGTGTGCAAATCGACCCCGCGGTTTCACCTGTGACCCAAGGTGCTCGACGCAAAGTCAAAAAGGGATTCGATAGCGTGAGATGGTCTCGCCGGCGGTGAATCCTCACATGGCCTGGGCAACCGGTCCCTTTTGGCTAACCTCAAGGGTTCCCCCCTCGGGTCGCTGGGCTCGAAGGAACACAACCTATCAAAGGAGGTGACCGGCGCGGCGAGGTTGACGCAGGTGTGGGCACGACAGCATCGGTGCCGTGGCGGTACGTGGCAGGTGGTCGGGTGCTTTCTCTGGTGAGGCGGCGTGCAAACTTGCGTGCGTGGGCGTGCGCTTGGGTGGGCACGCGCATAGAGGTGAGCGACTCGGGCTTAGGCCCGACGTTGGTCGTAAATAGGCAGCGCGGCGGAGACCACGATGGAGCTCAGGCCGGCGACATGGGTGGCGGTGGACAAGGCATCCGCATTTCGGGCACAAACACGTGTGTGTGGAAGCGGCGGCCGGTGACGAGGTGTGCACTCGCCGACCAAGAGGGCGGCGCTCCCTTCTCTGTGACCGCGTGCGTGAAGCAAACTCCCACGACGAGGCCATGGCGGCGCGGCTGACGGAACACAACATCGAGGGCCGGCGCAAGAAAAGGGGCCAAAGGCCCAGCCTCGCTTTCCGGGCTAGGGCGCGCGCGTGCTGGGGTGCATGCCTGCGCGAGGGCGACGTTGTCTGCACGGACGCGCGCGTGAACGCGAACGCGCCGGCGTCGGGTCACATCGGCGGCCAGGACGGCGTGGCACACGATGGCCAGGAGGGCTAGGCTAGGTAGGAAAACGGCGCGTGCCCGTTGGTGAAGGCGGCAGCACCTGCAAGAAAATCATTCCATCCTGGATCGATGGCCGACATGACCAGTGGCGGTGGCGCGGTGCGGGCGTCGCGTTCCCCCTCGGCTCGAAGGCCGGGGCGTTCACAAAGGGCATGGGGAAGCTCGTCCTCACCTTGGTGGCCACGAGCCGTAGTGCAGGCGTTGGTGAAGAGAGGTGGCGCGGCTCATCGGCGAGGAGGAAGACGACGGCGGCGCGATAACGTGGGGGCAGTGGAGGCAGGCGCGCTTGACGACGGCGGGACCGGCTCCTCCCATAGGCGGCTCCTGTCTTCGCGGCAGATAGCGTGCCCACGGGTGGCCTCCAATTCCTCCTTCTCCCCCCCCCCCCCCACTTCTCCTTCTCCTCAGGCATGCAGGTGTGTGGACAGGGGAGTGGATTCCCCTGAGGCGGCTAGGGTTGGGAGTGCCCCGGGGGTCGCGGCGGCGGCTTCTTATAGCGGCGGGCCGCACGGGGTGGACGCCCAAGAAGTGCTGGGGGCCGAGGGGCACGCGCGCGACGGCGAGGCCATGACCGTCGCGGCCGCGCTTTGGCTTTGGCCGTCAGCCAAAGCGATAAAGATTGTGGATGACGAAGGCGATGTCAGCGTGACCCCATCGTGACGAAGCACGGGCTCCACTTGCCAGCGACGGCATCCCGCGCTGCGGTAGGTGGCGGCCGGCGGTTTAGTTGCTGGGCCGCGGCTGGGCCGGATGGGGAGTTGGGCTGAAAATGGGGTTGTCGGCCCGCCAGGGGGTTGGAAAGGTTTTTCCTAAAATCCTCCCTATAACTAGATGATTCAAATTTGAATCCCAATTCAAATTTGAATCCACTCAAAGAAAATCCAAAGAAAACCCAAATGAAGATCCAACTTTTCACAATAGCAATTTATAAGCCCTAAAATTATTTCTGAAGCCAAATTAAACCTAAGAATCAGGGAAGGAAAATAGGAAGACATCCTTAATTATTTCATGAGCACTCAAATTGAAATCAAGTTTTCGAAATCCCACATTTTACAGTCACACCAATTTCAAGGATGTTACAGAACTCCCCTCCTCACAAGAATCTCGTCCCCGAGATTAAGAAGTTACCTCTGGATCGAAGAGATGAGGGTATTTTTCCCTCAAGGCGGACTCCTTCTCCCACGTTGCTTCGCGCTCGGAGTGATTACTCCAGAGCACCTTGCAGAAGCGCGTGGTGGTGTTCCTGGTTGACATCTCTGCCCAGTTGGTACTCCAGGTACTCCAGGGTCTCCTGAACGTCGAGTGCCTGAGTGGGCACTCTCTTCTCGATGACCACACACTTCCGAAGCTGATACACATGGAATACTGGATGCACTCCGGTAAGCTCCGGAGGTAGTTCGAGCTTGTAAGCCACCTTCCTGATTCTTTTTACAATCGGATACGGGCCAACATACCTAGGGGACAGCTTCCCCTTGACATGGAACCTCTTTGTACCCCGGAAGGGTGACACCTTCAAGTAGACGTGTTCTCCCACTTCAGACGAGACGTCTCTCCGCTTTGTGTCCGCGTAGCTCTTTTGTCTGCTCTGGGCTATCTTCAGATTCTCTCTGACCTTGGCGACATTTTCCTCAGCATCAACAATGGCGGCGGGACCGAAAAAGGTTCGCTCCCCCACCTCTGACCACATCAACAGTGTTCGACACTTTCTGCCGTAAACGGCTTCGAAGGGAGCCATCTTCAAACTGGCCTGGTAGCTGTTGTTGTATGAGAACTCGGCTTAGGATAGACTCTTTTCCCAATCGGACCTGTAGGTCAACACACAAGCCCTCAGTAGGTCTTCTAGGACTTGATTCACTCTCTCTGTCTGGCCATCCGTCTGAGGGTGGAAAGCTGTCCTATAGTTCAACTCGGTGCCCAGGGAAGCATGTAGACTCTTCTAGAACTGGGCGGTGAACTGTGGCCCTCTGTCTGACACAATACTCCTCGGAGCTCCATGAAGCTTTAGAATAGTGTCCACATAAAGTTCCGCAAGCTGGCTCATGTTGTAGTTGGCTTTTACTGGCAAGAAGTGTGCTACTTTGGTCAATCGATCTATAATCACCCAAATGGAGTCGTTCCCTTTCTGTGTGCGCGGCAAACCCACAATGATGTCCATACTGATATCATCCCACTTCCACGTCGGTATCTCAAGCGGTTGGAGCAGTCCGGCGGGCCTCTGGTGTTCTGCCTTCACTCTCTGACACGTGTTGCATCGAGCAACATACTCAGCAATGTCTTCCCTCATCTCCTCCCACCAGAACCGTACCTTTAGATCCTTGTACATCTTTGTGCAACCAGGGTGGATCGAGTATCGAGAGTCATGGGCCTCTCTTAGAATCGAGTCCCGAGTCTCCCTGTTCTAGGGTACGCATATGCGGTCCTTCAACCATAGCGTGCCCTGGTCATCGAGGTGGTAGTCGGCTGCTTTGCCTCTCTCCATCATGCTTTTTACTTCTTGAATCTCCGGACACCCTTTCTGAGCCTGTCGGATCGATCTGGTCTTCGAGTGCATATTTCAACCTCAATTCATTCAACTATCCTTCCTCTACTATCTCCAAACTCATTCTCTCCAATTCCTCATACAATGCCGGTTGTCCTTCATGCACCATCAGGTTGTTGCAGTAATGCTTGCGGCTCAATGTGTCAGCTACGACGTTTGCCTTGCGGGGGTGGTGGTGAATGCTCAGGTCGTAGTCCTTGATTAGCTCCAGCCATCTCCTTTGCCTCAAGTTCAGTTCCTACTGGGTGAAAATATACTTCAGATTCTTGTGATCAGTATAAATGTCGCACTTGTTACCCATCAGATAGTGCCTCCAAATCTTCAAGGCGTGAATGACAGCAGCTAGCTCAAGGTCATGTGTAGGGTAGTTCTCCTCATGCTTTGTAAGCAGTTGCGAGGCATATGCTACCACCTGGCCTCCCTGCATCAACACGCAACCGAGTCCCTGCCTTGACGCGTCACAGTACACAACAAAGTCCTTGCTCGCATCGGGCAAAGTCAGGACCGGCGTAGTGGTGAGGCGAGTCTTGAGCTCCTGAAAGCTGGCTTCACACTTGTCCGACCACACATACGGCGTATTGCTCTTCAACAGCTCTGTCATGGGCTTTGCGATCTTGGAAAAGTTCTCGATAAACCGGCGGTAGTATCCTGCTAAACCGAGAAAACTGCGGATCTCTGTCATAGACTTTGCTGACTGCCACTTGGATACTGCTTCTATCTTGCTCGGGTCTATGGCCACTCCTTTAGCTAATAACACGTGACCGAGAAAGGCGACTTCCTCCATCCAGAACTCACACTTGCTGAACTTGGCATACAACTGATGCTGTCGGAGCTTTCCCAACACGATCCTCAGGTGCTCCTCGTGCTCTTCTGCGGTCTTGGAGAAGACCAGTATGTCGTCAATGAAGACTACGACACACTTGTCCAACTCATCCATGAATACCTTGTTCATCATGTTCATGAAGTACGCCAGGGCATTCGTTAGACCAAATGACATGACCGTGTACTCGTATTGCCCATACCGGGTTACAAACGCAGTCTTGTGGATGTCCTTCGGGCGAATCTTCATCTGGTGATAGCCTGATCGGAGATCAATCTTGCTGAAGTATTTGGCTTGCCTTAGCTGATCCATCAGGTCATCGATCCGGGGTAGTGGGTACTTGTTCTTGATGGTTACCGCATTCAGGGCGTGGTAATCGACGCACAGACGTTGAGTCCCATCCTTCTTTGGAACGAACAATGCTGGTGAGCCCCAAGGCGAAGCACTTGGTCAAATGAACCCCTTCTCAAGCAGCGAGTCTAACTCTACCTTCAACAATTTCAGCTCAACCTCTGCCATGCAGTACGGGCTCTGGGCTATCGGTGCCATTCCCGGCACCAAGTTAATCACAAACTCCACATCGCGATCGGGGGGTAACCCAGGCAGCTCCTCCGGGAACACATTCTCATACTCGCAAACCACCGGTACATCTGAAATGACCTTCGTGTGAAGGTTGTACACAGTCGGTATGTCTGGAGACTTCATCGGCTCGAAGGTGACTCTCATCCGTTGGGGTGCACTAAAGTCACAAGTCTCGGTGAAGTGGAGATGACACATTTGTGGGCAGTGATCCAATCCATCCCCAGTATCACATCAATGCCATGGGAAGGCAATACAGTTAGATCCCCAAAGAACTTGTGGCCTTGGATGTCCACATCCACTCCCTTGCACAACAAGGTGCATCGGATATCCCCGAGCGGGGAGCTCGTGATAATGGGGATTGATCGGGCGGTTGTAGGGAGGGAGAGTTTGTTCACGAACCGAGAGGTAACATACGACCCAGTTGCACCGGTGTTGAAGAGAAACAAAGCAGTAGTACCACTAACTAAAAACTCACCGATCACGATGTCATGGGCGTCGGCAGCCTCCTCCTTGGTATGCTGGTTCAGCCTCCGACGGCCGGTAGCCGGCGGTGGTGCAGCCTGAGGAGGTCGGCCTCCTGGAGCGGGTGCTCTCGCGGGAGTAGCAGCGGCCTTCTTGTCTGGGCAGTCGTAGGACTTGTGGCCGGGCTTGCCACATGCGAAGCAGGTGGCAGTGAAGCCTCCCGGGGCGGGTCTCGTGGTGCTTGGTGGAGCACGAGTGTAGCCTCCAGTCTGCTGGGAATAGCCGGGGTTCCTCCCTCCGGGGAACGGGCTATGTCCTCCACCTCCGAAGCCACGCCCAGGCTGGTTGTGCCCCGGGCGGTAGCTCCCCCTCAGCATGTTGCTCTGTCCGCTCCTCGGCTTCTGGAAGGATCGGTCGTGCTGGTCCTGATCTCCCATCCTCTTCTTACCCCTCATGCGCTCCGCGTGGCCCCTCCTCTCGTCCTCGACCGCGATGGAGCGGTTGACGAGGTGGTGAACGGACTTGTGCTCGCTCGCCTTCAGTGCCTGGCGATGGCCATGGTGAAGGCCTCGTAGGAACTAGAACTGCTTCTTTTGGTCGGTGTTGGTGTCGTCGGGGGCATACCACATCATCTTCATGAAGTGACGCTCGTACTCCTCGACCCTCATCGCACCCTGGGTCATGGTGCGGAATTCGTGTACCTTCTGGACCAGCGGCTCACCAGGGAGGTACTGCTCGCGGAATGCCTTGCAGAACTACAGCCAGGTGATGAATGCTGGGTTCGGGTGGGTGGTAGTGTAGTTGTCCCACCATGCCTTGGCAGCACCCTCCAGTTGGTGCGTGGCAATGGTGACGCACTCCTCGTCGGAGCAGACAGTGAGGTCGAGCTTGGTCTCGATCACCCTCAGCCAGTCGTCAGCCTCGAGTAGGTCATCCGAGTAGCTGAAGGTGGGGGCCTTCAGACGAATGAACCTCTCGATCTTCCTCGTGAGGTCCTCGTCCTGCGGAGCGACACGGTTTCCACCGTTGCCACGGTGCTCCATGGCTTCCGCCATCCTCTGCATCAGCTGAGCCTGGACCGCCATCACTTCCACCAAGTTAGGTGGGGTAGCAGGGGCTGGTCCGGCTCAGGGTGGCCTTGCTCGGCTTCCCCTTGCCCAGCTTCAGCCTCAGGGCCCTCGGGCGGCGGTGGCGGCGCTCCTGCACCCCGGGCCCTAGCTCCCAAAGCTCCTCCACATAGGGGTGGGCGTTTACAGCCATGTCCGCGCCCACGGTCCTGCGGGGCTTCTTCCTCAGCAGCAGCCTCCTCGTTGTGAGCCATTAGTGGGTTGGATCGGCGGATCGACATCCTTCTGAAAACACAAGAGGGGAGGAAAGGGTTTACGCAACGTCACTCACCAACACACATATGAGTCTAAGACAAACATGAAAATAAATCTATTTATAACCTACACACAAGGGGAAAAGCATTAAGACACGAATAACTCCATTAAGATCCAATCATACATCAAGCATGTGTAGTACACTTGCTCCCCCGAGGCTGACTCAGACCTTAGGGGCAGCAGCAACAAGTCAACACTCTAATACATCGGTACAACCTCAAAAGGGTAGTGCCTACAAGGTGTGACATGACTCTCTTCATGCACCGGAACATGCTCGTGGCTGCATGGAACAACTCATGGAAACTACTAGCACACTACACTCCTCTAGGTCATGCACTCGCTCGGCTCTCTACTCGGTGCGAGCCCTCTTGTACAACAGGGGGTAGCGGTCCTCAGTGGGGTAGTCCAGCGGAAAGATCCAGGACACCAAGACATGAGCCTCTCGAACCTCCTCGGTCTCGACGGCGGTCGGCAGTCGGGCCACCGGGCACAGGTGAAGCTTGAGGCGGGACTGGTGCGGCTCGAAGGTCTCGGTGCGGATCTCACACTGCGACTCGGGGGGTAGCTCTCCATTGAGCTCGAAGAGCTCGTCCACGCGAAGCGAGTCAGTGTCCTCCCAAGTCCTCCTTAGCCTCTCCGCCTTGTCCCTCAGGTAGACGCCGTGCATGTGAGCCACGCGAGGTTGGCGACGTTGTCTGCCCGGCTCTTCTCCGGCTTCTCCACCTTGAGCCGCTCACAACCGAGTAGTGGAGCGCGTACCGTGAGTAGGTCGTCCTTGCGCTCAAGCTTGTCCTTCAGCCTGTTCTGACTCACTGTCAGCCTGCGGAGGTCCACCTTGATGTGCAGCATCTCCTCACGGGTGTCCACCCTCTCTCTCTCGGACTGCAGCAGGACAGCGGTCGCACGGTCGAGACTCTGCTCGAGCTGGCGAACACAGTAGCGTAGGGCGCTGTTCTCTCTCTCTCCAGCTGGACACAGCGTGGCTGGTACTGGCGGGCATCAACGGCGGCTTCTCTGACCTGGCCGAAGAGGGTACGTGACTCGTCCTCCAGGCGGCGTGCGTACTTATCGAGGTCGACCAAGTAGCTGGTCGTCTCCACCAAGGTCTCGTCGGACTCGCGGAAGGCGGCAACGTCGACGTCGTCCTGGTTCCCCTCATACGAAGGAACTCCGTCCATGAGCGGTGCGAGGCACCAGTAGTCTCGGGGTAGCAGCCGAAGCATCCCGGACTCGAAGGAGGCGTGGTACTGCGTGAGAAGGCAGCCCAGTGCCTGACGGCATGCGACGTCCAGCGTGGTTGCGACGGTGAGCGCAGTGCTGTAGCAGATCTCTCCCTTGAACCCCGGAAGGCTCGGGTGAGGGAGCACGGCGACCGTGCAGAGCACCATCCGCCCTGTCACGGTGGGTACGTACTCGGCGCGGTACTTGATGTAGGTCGGAGGGACCCCAAGCCTGAGAAGGGCCCTCTCCATCCAGTGGCAGATCACCACACACGTCTCGGGGGTGATCTCAGCAACCTATCGCTCCATCTCCTATGAAACGCAAGAAATTCTGTTAGCGCAGGTGAGTAAGAAGTTTTCAAAAAGGGAATGGGTTTTTACAACATAGCTCAAGGGTATAACTATAGAAGTAGAGCGCATAGAGTCCTAACTCTATCGACCATTTCTAGGGATACGTGCTACGGTCGAGCATGGCTCTGGTACCACCTGTAAAACCTCGGATTTTCATAGAAAATCCAAATCCCTGTACCATCGCGATAGTCCCTGGATCAGTGGCTATCGCGTACAGAACTTCTCACAGATAAATACGCAAAGTCATACATCGCATCACATAAGGATAAAAGTACATAATTTATTACATGTCCTTTATGGAGTACATCATTACAAGCCTCTTGGCTGAATCAGAGTGAAAATTCTACGCAACGGTAGCTAGCATCTCAGAAGGGTCTCCATCTTTTATTCTTCTCTCCACAGGCATCCTTGAGCGAAGCGACGCATCCCTCAGTCGTACTATCCATCGGCGTTGATGTCGTACTCGGTCTCATACCCTGCACACCCAAAGTCTATCCCCAAGGAGTGGGATAGGTCCAGGTCACCAACTGTATGCAGCTTTAAGTGGCCTAACATCTAAAGGGAGGAAAAGAGACAAGGAAGCAGCTATGTTTTCCTGTGCAGCAGCAACAGAGTAAAAACAAGATATCTCCAACAAGTTCCCAATCCCAAGTCTCTCAACACAGCTCGGAACCACCTGGTCACCCAGGGACCCGTCTCGACAACCTACTCCTGTCTAGGGTCGGTGTGAGAACTTCCTCTCCTCGCACCTCAATGATTGCAATCGGATCGGCGAGGTCGATGGAGCCGCTCTCCTCTAGCCGACTGCAACCACGACTCACCACACACTCTCCTATAGGGGGAGGTAGAAATCCCAAAACATGAGGAATGAACATGTCATCTAGGCTTTGTCCATGACCGAGGACGCGGCTATAGCTATAGATCGAACAACTCTGCATAGTGCATACACATGTACCCATCCCGGAATGGTGCTCGACCAGTGTACGGCCGACCGAGCCCATCCTACTGGGCGAACTCTCTATAGTTACGGTCCCATCCTGCATCCGGCCCTCAAAATGGTCCCCCCCCCTGCAGAAGGGGCGGCACCGGAACTGTGAAATGCCCCCGTGTGGCCACACAGGAGACGCTCTGAGAGGGTGGTCTCACCTCCACCGCTCCCCCACTGATACCCCGCTATCCTCCTAGCAGGTATGGTTTCGCACTTGCCGAGCTCAACTCGACCCTAACCCCACACTCGGCGGGGTGGTGTGTACGAAGGTCCTATAGACAAGTTGATCCACTCGGTTTCAGACCGGGGCGAGCTCATATCCTCCAAGCGCAAGTAAAACCCCAACCCCGATGCTCTGAAAACCGTAAAGTAGGGATACACTGAGGAGTGCACCCTTATCCCCGATCCCATATCGATTATCTCGAGCTCACCCCCGCCAAAGTACCCAAAACACCTTCTCCTACCGGTTTTACCCCACGCATGCCAAGAACCACTATTCCCAACCCAACACATGCATCGCGAAGCTCGGCGTATATACATGCTTATATAAACATATATAGTAGTAGGGCAATCAAGGACATGATAATTAAAGAAGGCAGTGCAAGGTTCATCATCATGCATTTAAAGTAAAGCGCTAGCATTCTACATATCAATGCCTAATAGGTATTTCAGAATCAGTCGGGCGTGAACCTGGGGTCGGGTAGTCTTCCTCGGTGAAGTCGTCGGTGTAGTCGTACTCCGAGATCAGCTCCCCAGCTCCAGCTGCTCCTAGTAATGCGTGAAAGGAAAATAAACAGCGGTCCTATAGCAATTAACTCCAAAGGAACAGCAATTAAGAGCCAAAAGAGAACAAACACTAGTCTAACACGAAGTTTAAGATTTTAGAAATTTTTTGTAAAAGGTTTTGTATTTTTGGGCAAAAAATGGATTTATAATAATTTTTGAAACATAATATAGATTTTCTAGAAATCCAAATACGTTTAAACCCCATAAAACGATACAACCACACGAGATCCCCCCTGATCCGGTGCAGCTCGGGCCTCATTCAGCCCTGCGCGCGGCATGGTTTTCATTGGCCGCTGAAAGGATCCGGCGGGATGCAATGCGTCGCGGTTTGGTCTAGGTAGGCCTGTGGTTCGAGAAGGAGTGGTGGGCCCCACCGAATGTTGTCCTCCGTGTGCAAATCGACCTCGTGGTTTCACCTGTGACCCAAGGCGCTCGACGCAATGTCAAAAAGGGATTCGACGGCGCGGGATGGTCTCGCCGGCGGTGAATCCTCACGGCACCTGGGCAACCGGTCCCTTTTGGCTAACCTCAAGGGATCCCCCTCGGGTCGCTGGGCTCGAAGGAACACAACTTAGGAAAGGAGGTGACCGACGAGGCGAGGTCGACGCCGGTGCGGGCACGGCGGCTTCGGTGCGGCGGCGGTACGCGGCAGGTGGTCGGGTGCCTTGTCTGGTGGGGCGGCGTGCAAACTTGTGAGCGCGGGCGTGCGCTTGGGTGCGCACGTGCGTAGAGGTGAGTGACTCGGGCTTAGGCCCGGCGTTGGCCGTAAATAGGTGGCGCGGCGGAGACCACGACAAAGCTCAGGCCGGCTCCATGGGTAGCGGCGGACAAGCCATCCGCAGTTCGGGCACAAACGCGTGTGTGTGGAAGCGGCGGCCAGTGGCGAGGTGTGCACTCGCCGACCAGGAGGACGGCGCTCCCTTCTCTGTGATCGCGTGCGTGAAGCAAACTCCCACGGCGAGGCCATGGCAGCGCAGCTGACGGAACACAACATCGAGGGCCGGCGCCAGGGCTAGGGCGCGCGCGTGCTAGGGTGCACACCTGCGCGAGGGCGACGTTGTCCGCACGGATGCGCGCGTGAACACGAACGCACCGGCGTCGGGTCACATCGGCGGCCAGGAGAGCGTGGCACACGACGGCCAGAAGGGCTAGGCTAGGTAGGCAAACGGCGCACGCGCATTGGTGAAGGCGGCGGCACCTGCAAGAAAATCATCCTAGCCTGGCTCGATGGCCGGCATCACCAGCGGCGGCGGCGCGGCGGCGCGGTGCGGGCGTCGCGTTCTCCCTCGGCTCGAAAGCCGGGGCGTTCACAAAGGGCAGGGGGAAGCTCGTCCTCACCTTGGTGGCCATGGGCCATAGTGCAGGCGTTGGTGAAGAGAGGTGGTGCGGCTCGTCTGTGAGGAGGAAGACGACGGCGGCGCGACGACATGGAGGCAGTGGAGGCAGGCGCACTTGACGACGGCGGGACCGGCTCCTCCCACAGGCGGCTCCGATCTTCGCGGCGGACGGCGTGCCCACGGGTGGCCTCCAATTCTTCCTTCTCCCCCCCCCCCACTTCTCCTTCTCCTCCGGCGTGCAGATGTGTGGACATGGGAGTGGATTCCCCCGAGGTGGCTAGGGTTGGGAGTGCCCCAGGGGTCGCTATGGCGGCTTCTTATAGCGGCGGGCCGCACAGGGTACATGGACGGCCGATAAGTGCTGGGGGCCGTGGGGCACGCCGCGACTACGAGGCCATGATCGGCGCGGCCACGCTTTGGCTTTGGCCATCAGCCAAAGCGATAAAGAATGGGGATGACGAAGGCGACATCATCGTGACCCCATCGTGACGCAGCGCGGGCTCCACTTGCTAGCGACGGCGTCACGCGCAGCGGTAGGTGGCGGCCGACGGTTTAGTTGTTGGGTCGCGGCTGGGCCGGATGGGGAGTTGGGCTAAAACTGGGGTTGTCGGCCCGCCAGCGGGTTGGAAAGGTTTTTCCTAAAATCCTCCCTATAACTAGATGATTCAAATTTGAATCCCAATTCAAATTTGAATCCACTCAAAGAAAATCCAAATAAAACCCAGATGAAGATCCAACTTTTCACACTAGCAATTTATAAGCCCTAAAATTATTTCTGGAGCCAAATTAAACATAAGAATCAGGGAAGGAAAACAGGAAGACATCCTTAATTATTTCATGAGAACTCAAATTCAAATCAAGTTTTCGAAATCCCACATTTTACAGTCACACCAATTTCAAGGATGTTAGAGGCACTGCTCCGTGACACTGTGTCGCCTACTTTTGTACGGCTAATGTGTCAAGCCCTCGAAGGGGGACAGCGGAACCCTCGAAGGGGGGACAAATACTTTTTCCATGTCTACACAGGACTACACCGTGACGTCAGGCCGGCGGGAACGGTCTTCCTCGTCGCCATCGGCCCTGTGCGGCCATCCCCGCCACCGCAACACCATTCCGGGCACTGTAGCGCCATCGCCGACGCTGTGAAGGCGCACGGGGACAGGACATCACCACACCCGCTACTGTGCCTCATACGGCCTCCCATCAACAGCACCCTCGAGCTACCACACGACTCGTCATGACAAGCAACCTCTACGCTACCACCCTCGAAGCCGCTCCTGTATGGGCACAAGACTCGTCATGACATCCCAACAAGAGCAAGATTCGCCGGGACGGTCGTCAACTCCGTGGCACTACACGCCATGCCTCCACATGTAGGAAAATAGTGTGGCACGCCTGTAAACTGCTCTCTCCTTGGCCTATAAAAGGAAGGGCAGCCCCCCAGCTGTAGGGGGGACACGAAGACGAATGACGCACACTTGCACGCTATTCGCCTTCACCACGATATTGGCACTTGCCTCAGTCAGTATCTCTGGGACCTGGAGGACCAGCCTCCTCTCCCGCCTCGCTTGTAGCACCCCTCTGCTAAGCACTACGGTGCAACGCAATACAGTGCCCCGAGCACACCCCTACTGGACGTACGGCCCCGGCCGGAACCAGGATAAATCTCGTGTCACCTAGTTACTTAGCACTGGCCATCGAGAGATAGATCTCAGCGCTCCTACTAGTTAGTGTCGGGACTACTTTCTGCACCGACAGTTGGCGCGCCAGGTAGGGGGTCGCGTTGAAGATCAGCTTCCACCAGCCATCTCGATGCTGATCCGCATCGAGTACAGGGGCCAGAGATACTCCAAGGGCAGCTCGGACCCCCTCCCAGCCGGGTTCGAAATCCGGTTCGGGAGCCTGAATTTTCAGGCTACGGGGAACGACTACCTCATGCGCATCACTAACCGCGACGAGCTTCAAACGTGGTGGTCGACCGGGCCAGGACCGGTCCCCATCACACCCGCTACTGATGCCCCGGTGCTCGCACAAGCGGACGCTACGGGACCTTCAGCACCTCAACGCCGATGATGCTCCGGCCAGTGCTCTCGAAAGGCGCAGATGGAACGACGTCGGGCCACGCGCATCGCCTCACAACGCGACGCAACCACTGGCAAGATAGCGACCGCTCCCGCGGGGGAGTGCGTGGTTTGTGACAACCCGCCCAGGAAAATACCATACTATCGCCTAAACCAATCCACTTTGGTCATTAAGCGATAGTAAAGTATCATCCTGTCGTTAGTCACCAGGTTAACGCCTGGTAAATCACTTGAATAGCAACAAGGATCGAAATATATACATTAAAACTCACTCGAATGTGAGTCCAGAGATACAACCACATTAACATCCAAATTCGTACCCCGAAGGGTTTAATTATTACAAACCGAAGTTTTTGCCATAACGAAATAGTTCAGAGTTTTGAAACAACGGAATTAAACTAACGGGAAGCGGAAACACCACGGGAGGCCATCCATGATGCCTTCAGTTGTCGTCCTCCACCCACTCCAGCTCCCAGCTGGGCGGGATCTCTCCAGGCCACACATCACCGAAAGCATTACCTGGATCAACATATTATAGCAAGACTGAGTATACTAATACTCAGCAAGACTTACCCGTTGGTGATATCTACTTCACCACTTCTAGACATGAAAGGCTTTTTGGCTACTGGGTTGCCTTTGCTGAAAAGTAATAAAGAGTAGGTCCTTACTTTCAAGATTTTAGCACAAGTTCTAGTGGGTTTAATCTTTACTACATTAGCCAACTAGTACAAACAAAGTTGTACAATACAATTAATCAAGCATAGTATTCATCAACTTCCATCATTAGGGGTCTCATGGCTAGTGGAGTAAATAGTATCATATAACGGTGAGAGGCCGACAATCGATTGATTCAAACCTTGCAAGGTAGACCCAAACACACGGTAGGCTGCCCCCACAAGGACAACTTTCCTAGGCGGTTCCCAAAAATCCTCGGGTCAGGATCGAATGTTACAGTCTTTGGTGCAGGCTATCCAGCATACCCCGCAAGGCACCCGGAGTCACCGTACACCACCGGTAGCTAGCCGTGGGACGAATCCCAAGAGTAGTAATAGTAGGATCCCTCGCCGCCTCATTAAGGTACTAGGCTTACCGGTCCCGTTCCCGACAAGTGTTTAGTACATTCAAACACTTAACCCATAATAGGCATTGGACCGGAGCCCAAATCCCTTGCTCTTACCACATGAGGAATCCAATTAAGGATATATTGTGATTCCTATCTAGGAACCTATTCTCGTGAGTGAGGTCATCACCAGACTTGTAACGGTCCTATAGCTTAGCAGCTATTGACCTATCATACTAGTAAGGACAAGGATATTTAGGGATCATGCATCTAGGGTTCCATTGAACTCTTGAACTTAAATGCACAATCATCCATAGATAATTGAATAAGGAATTTGAAACTAGGTCAGATGCACCGGAGCTTGCCTTCGTCAGGTAGGTTAGCCTGGGCACCCTCAGTGTCGTCGAGCACTTCTACGTACTGCAGCGAAGCTTCCGCTCCTCCTTCCTCGGTTTTCGGGACAAGGGGGTAGTCACCGTCCGGAAGATCTACAGGGAATGCAATGCACGGTTCAGGGGATGTGACAGTTTGTTATCTTATCCAACTCTTGTTGGTCATATTCACCTTAACAAGTATCTAGATAGTACATGTCTTTTAGGAAGGTTATTGGTTATATGTGATTTATCTTTTTATTGCACATTTGAATAGATGTTTCTTTGTACTTGATATTTCATGTGAGTGTTTAGTCACTTTTCCCTTCACTAGCAAGGGTACGAACAATTTTTTTATTCATGAATCAATTCCTTAACAGCAAGGGTGTTTCATTAATCTTAGTTAAGTTAGGTAATACTTTCCCAAATGGAAAAAAAATTAAAATGGGATTTTCCTCATTTACTCGTTCTTTAATATTTAAAAGGGCTTTTAAGCTTTGTATTAAGCAATAAATTACCAAAAATTTAAAGATGTGTTTCTAAAGCATATCAGCACCTATACTGGCCCACTGGAGCCACATGTAATGCTTGGAAGCTAGGAAATTAAATATTATGGAAAATAACAAAGGCTAGGCAGTGATTCAAATCAAATGCGTACAAAAATAATTAAGCACCAACATGATCCAAACTTTCTCATGCATACTCTATGGTCCTAAACAAGCCTAAAGAACCAGCATGTATACCTAGAAACTCTACTGATCTTGCTTCAATAATTTACAAAGGAAAACATGCACAAATTAAGAATAAATATTTCTGGTAAACCAAAAATCATGATTAATTCACAAGAGGTGTGTTTTGACATAACAAGACTGTGTGCACATGTTGGGCACAAAAACATAAATATTTTTAGCTACAAAAATCATCTAGGCAGTTTCTGCAAAAATGGAAAACAATTTATCTAGCAAGGTTTACTTCATAACTTTTTGCAATTTTTGGCACAAGAACTAGTCATGGACAGACATACAACATATCCAAAATTTAGATACAGAGGTGCTATAGTTTGTGAGTTATGGCAGATCTAGGTATTTCACAATCCTATTTTTCATGTTAGAAATGTTTAGAATCAAGCCATGTGAGAATAACAAAAGTTGTGGGATTTCTCTCCCTGAATCCAACAAAATTGGTTTGGCATTTTTCTGAACTTTTTGCAATTTTCTAGGGATTTTCTACTGCACTGGACTAATCAGCAAGAAAACTTAGATAGGGTTCATCACGAACAGGTCCCAAAATTTGCACCCAACACCCGAATAAGATCTTCAGCCCCGCAATTGGGTCCCTAGCCGAGGAGGGCGGCGCGGCTCCGGCGAAATCCGGTGAGCCGGCGGCACTCCCGGGCGGGCAAGCTGTGGGGGTCAACGGTATGCTCACCTAGGGGCTAGGGGTGACCGGAGTTAGGGCGGAGAAGCTGCCGGCGAGGGGGGATCGACGGCAGCCGGTGGCGGTGGCCGCGGCGGCTCGGGGAAAACGGCGAGGAAGGCGTTGTGCTGGGCAACACGCGAACTTCGGAGGTTCACTGGTGTCTAGTGAAGCTATTGGAGGGGTTGGCCGGCGGCGAGCGCGAGCGGGCGCACGAGCTCGAGGCGGCGGCGGCAATGGCGGGCGGAGGACCTCGGGATGGCGCGGCGCGGGGAGAAGGAGCGGCTTTTATAGGCACACTCGCCCTTGGTGACGTCGGGTGACGGCGAGGAGATGCTCCCGCCGTGCTACGACGGCTCGGGCGCGCGCGCGTACGGCGGCGACACCGCCGACGGACCGGCGGTCCGTGGCGCGCATGTACGGCGGCGTGGCCGGCGCGGACTCTAGGCGCCTCGGGGGCGGGGCGCGTCGGGGCGCGTGTGGCTCGGGCGGCACACGCCTCGGGCGGCACGTGGGGGGGCATACGCCGAGGGCCGGCGACGCGCGGCGCACGGGCGCGCGTGACGTCGCGGCGCGTCGGCGCTCTGCCTTTGCCCTATTTGCTGGAGCCCTGTTTGACTCAAAATTTCTCCAAAATTTTAAATAAAACTTGACCAAGGGGTGAACATGAAAGTTTTAGATCTAGCTACCCTCTACAATTTCTAAAAAGACTATATAGGGTTTTCTTCACGGATTTTGAAATACACTAATGCCAACATTGAATGGCAGCCTGCCTTTTTGAACAGTGAACACTGCCTTTGCAACTAAATTTTCAAGCTTTTCCACTCAAAATTTGAAATGCCAATCTACATGAAAGTTGTGTTCCTCATCAAGATGGACAACTTTCATAAAAGGTAGAATTTTAAGTGTTTAGGTGAATTTTGGAGAACGCGGCAAAAGTTCCGGCAGACATCCATGGACACTAGGGTGGCAAGGGGGTTTGACCAAGTCTTTGACCATGGGTTGGCCTCACAAGTGTGTCTACTATTCAAAGGGGTCACTAGAGTAGGTTAGTGAGTTTTTCGAGGTGAGGGCCCAGGTTGACCGTGATTTGACCACTGTTGACTACTTTGACCGGCTGTTAGGGTTAATTCAAAACCTGGGGCGTCACAGCCTACCCCCCTTAAACGGAATCTCATATCGAGATTTGATTTGATAATGAAAGGATGGGTAGAAGAACTCACGGTTTCGAGATTGCAGGAAGCCCGGATACTTAGTGTTGAGATAGTCCTCCGTCTCCCACGTTGCATCTTCTTCCGTATGATGACTCCATTGGATCTTGTACATCTGTACGGTCTGTCTTCGGGTCTTTCGCTCTTTTTGGTCTAGCACTTTCAATGGGTGCTCGATGAGCGAGAAATCCGACTCGATCCAAGCATTAGCTTCTGCGATAACTTCATTCTCCAGCACAGGCATTCCCTTCTTCAATTGAGTTACATGAAACACATTGTGGACTGCGGAAAACCGTTCCGGCAACTGGATACGATAAGCCACTGGCCCACATACTTCTATAACTTCGTAGGGTCCAATGTAGCGCGGAGCTAACTTTCCCTTGACTCCGAACATTTGCACACCTTTGGTGGGGGACACCTTCAAATACACGTAATCTCCCACTTCAAAGTGTCGAGGTGCGGTTCCCTTGACATGGTAACTCTTTTGCCTCATCTGTGCCATCTTCAAATTCTCTCTTATCACTTGCACTCTTTCTTCGGCCTCTTTAACTAAGTCCAGACCAAAGAGTGTTCTCTCTTCGGCCTCTGACCAATTCAGCGGAGTGCGGCATCTACGTCCGTAAAGAGCATCGAACGGTGCCATCTTTAAACTAACTTGATAGCTATTGTTGAAAGAGAATTCTGCCAAAGACAAACACTTGTCCCAACTCTTGTCAAAATGCAAGATGCTGGATCTCAACATATCTTCCAGAATCTGGTTTATCCTTTCCATCTGACTATCGGTCTGCGGATGATAACTGGAACAGCGAATCAGCTTGGTTCCTAAACACTCATGCAATTGCTCCCAGAAACGAGCTACAAACTGAGTTCCTCTGTCAGAGATTATAGTCTTTGGGATTCCATGAAAATGAACTATGTGATCCATGTACAACTCTGCATATTGATGTACGGAATAAGTGGGGTGCACGGCAATGAAGTGAGCGGTCTTGCTGAGTCGGTCCACGATTATCCAAATAGAATCTATCTTTCTAGCCGTTAGGGGTAAACCCACAATGAAATCCATACTAATATCGTCCCACTTCCACATGGGTATCGACAGGGGTTGGAGTACACCTGCCGATTTCAAATGGCTTGCTTTCATCTGGTGGCAAGTATCGCACTCGGCTACACACTTGGCTATATCCACCTTCATATTGGACCACCAGAAGTTTTGTTTCAGATCTTGGTACATCTTGGTACTGCCGGGATGGATGGAGAATTTGGACTTGTGAGCCTCATCTAGAATGATATTTTTAATTTCCGGATCAACGGGGACCAGAAGACGTTTTCCAAACTAGACCACATCTTGGTGATCTTTCTGGAAACAAGTATACTTAGGATCTCCCTCTGCTAATTTCTGTTTGATGGTTTGTATATCTTCATCATTGCATTGAGCAGTGACAATTCTATCGTAAAGATCGGACTCTGCCGTCAAGGCATAAAGACTTCCTTGCGGTACCACTTCTAAGTTGAGCCTTCTCATTTCTTCACATAATGGTTCACTAACTGGCTCCAACTCTAGGTGGTTGCAGTGATCTTTGCGGCTAAGAGCATCCGCAACAACGTTTGCCTTGCCGGGGTGATAGTGCACTTCTAGATCATAATCCTTAATCAATTGAAGCCATATTCTTTGCTCATATTCAACTCTGACTGAGTAAAGATGTATTTGAGACTCTTGTGATCACTAAAGATGTTGCAACGATTACCCATTAGGTAATGCCTCCATATCTTGAGAGCGTGGACAACAGCAGCTAACTCAAGATCATGGGTAGGATAATTGAGCTCATGAGGTCGAAGTGCCTGTGAAGCATAGGCAATGACTCAGCCTTCTTGCATAAGGACACAGCCGAGACCCGTGCCTGATGCGTCACAGAAAACTTCAAACGGTTTGGAATTATCCGGTTGCACTAGCACTAGGGCTGAGGTTAAATGTTGCCTCAAGGTGTGGAAGGATTTCTCGCATGCTTCTCTCCACACGAACTTCACTCCTTTCTTGAGTAGTTCAGTCATAGGTTTTGCAATTCTAAAGAAGTCAGGAATGAATCGACGGTAATATCCCGCCAATCCTAGGAAACTGCGGATTTGGTGTACAGACTTGGGTGGTTTCCAATCCATCACCTCTTGGACTTTGCTAGGATCCACGGAGATACCATCATGGGAAATGGTGTGCCCTAAGAATTTCACACTCTTCAACCAGAACTCACATTTGGAGAACTTAGCATAAATCTTATGATCTCGCAAACGTTGAAGGACAACTCGGAGGTGTTTGGCATGTTCTTTCTCGCTTTTGGAATTGATGAGGATATCATCGATAAAGACCATGACGAATTTGTCGAGCTCCGTCATAAACACGGAGTTCATGAGGTACATGAAGTAGGCTGGGGCATTCGTAAGACCAAAGAACATTACTAAGAACTCGTAAAGACCATAACGAGTGGAGAAAGCGGTTTTAGGAATGTCACAAGGTCGAATTTTGATTTGATGATAACCGGAACGAAGGTCAATCTTAGAAAAGACTTTGGCTCCAGCCAATTGATCAAAAAGAACATCGATTCGGTGAAGAGGGTATTTGTTCTTGATGGTGACTGCATTGAGCGGTCGGTAATCCACACACATTCTCAAGCTACCATCTTTATTTTTGAGGAAAAGAGCGGGACAACCCCAAAGATAAGAGCTCGGGCGAATATTACCCTTATCTAACAATTCCTGGAGTTGAGTTTTCAGCTCGGCTAATTCCTTGGGTGGCATACGATAAAGTCTCTTGGAAATGGGTGCGGTGCCCGGTTGGAGTTCGATCACAAACTCGACATCTCTGTCTGGCGGCATACCATGCAAATCATCAGGAAAGACATCTGGATACTCACACACTACTAGAATTTCATCAAGAGGGGAGATAATGGTCACATAGGCACAAGAATCGGTATCGTCCTTGAAAGGTAGGTACAAGGTAGTGTGCCCAACCGTAGGAGAATTGATCTCTACGACCCTATCTGATATATCTAGAATTACTTTATGTTGGTTCATCCATTCCATACCCAAGATAACAACCATGCTTCCCAATTTTATGGTTATGAGATTAGATCAAACAACCTTACTTCCTAGCCTTAAAGGAACTCCAAAAGTTACTAGGTGAGAAGTGATATTTCGACCTGGTGTGGTAATTTTATAAGCCGATTTGGTTTGCATTCCTTTTAGACCCAATTTGTCTAGTAGATTCTCACTTATGAAACTGTGGGTGGCTCCAGAATCGAATAAAATCTTAACAGGAGTGTTGTTGATAGAGAATGTACCCGTGAGCACTGAAGCTCCCTCTGGGATATCACTCATGGCGGTGAAGTTCAGCTTGCCTTGGCGTACTTGCACCATAGGCTTCTTGGCTGGGGTGGCAGGCTTGTTTCCTGCACCTTGATTCTGTGGGTTGGGCTTGATCTGCCTGGGCTTGGGACACTCGCTGATGTAATGCCCCGGCTGACCACAGTTGTAGCAACGACGATCACCAACATTGCGAGGAGGTGCATTAGGCTTTGGAGCCTGCTGCTGAGCATTGCGGAACTAGAAGTTCCCTGTGGGTTAGCTCTGGGATGGCTTTATCGTCCAGCATCCAGTTGAAGATGGCTGGGATGGGCTTGGAACGTTCGTCTTCACAAAGCGAAACTTTTTCCCGTTCCGCTGCCCGGAGCAAAACAAGACATCCTCTTCTTGTCCCCGTGGGCTTTCTTCATAGCGTCATCTTGGGAGATAGCCTTGTTCACTAGCTCATGGAAGTTTGCGGGCTCGAGCAGGTTCAGTCGCTCGTACAACTTGCCATCTAGCCCGTCACAGAATCTCTCCATCTTCTTCACATCAGAGTCAACGTGATGCCCACCATACTGGCACAAGCTGTTAAACTTCTGAGCATAGCGGTACACTATGTCGGATCCCTGCCTGAGGGCCAACAACTCCCTCATCTTCCTATCCATAAGTCCCTTGGGAATGTGGTGACTCTTGAAGGCTTGCTTAAACTCATCCCATGTTACAGCGTGCCCTCGCTGCATCGACTTGGAATGGTCCCACCACATCAAAGCTTCTCTTCGCAGTTGTAGAGCTACGAAGTTAGCTTTGTTCTCCTCGTATCAAGGCAGCACAATGGTAGAGAATTTTGCCTCTATGGCCTTGATCCAAGCCTCAGCTTCCAGGGGGTCTTCCGCTTTAGCGAAGGTCGGTGGCTTCATTGCGATGAACTGAGCATACGTGGTGACCTGATTAGGCCCCACGTGGTTGGCCCTGTGTGGCGGCCCTCGGTTCATCTGCTGGGCGATCTGCTACCGCATCTGCAGGATCTGGCACAGCACCTCAGTTTGGGTGGCCATGAAGGCCTCCGACGGCGTCATGGGCGGTGGTGGCGGCAAGTCACCGCTACCGTTCGCTCCGAACCCGTTGGGTGAGCTGCGCGTGGTTCCCACCATATGAAATGCGAGTTTATTAGTTACATAATCGAAAGCTTACTCCAAAATGATGACAAGCATGATCATACATAACCACAACTCATTAGCATTTATATGATGACAACAGCGACAGTCGAAAAAGTATCGCGTAGCCACAAGGATTCATAGAATCATTGCTTAGCACAGTTAGGAATGCGATCACTCGAATAACATGAGCCAACATTCGCTCTCGGACAATTACTGTCACTTCAGGTACCGACGAAGGTGGTATACGAACGAGCACTTAATCGTTGGGCAAACGAGTGATGCCCCTAGAAATGCTTTGGTTTACTAATGCTTTATGTGAAAATGCTAGATTTGACAAGTGTGGTCATTGCGACGATTTATTGATGAATTCGACAATCATACGCAATGAAACTTCAACTTCTGGGTGAACAAGCGAATTTCAATTAAAACACACATGCTTAGGCATTCATTATTACAACAAGATGGAACAAGGTCCACGGACATTACAAAGCATGAATTTGAAAACACCACAATACGACAAAGCTACAAGCAGTTACTCTGCACGAAGACGTGCTAAAAGTTAACTACTCCAACATATTGAAGACAACCCATAGGATCGACATCCTTCTTATTCTCACTGCCGGCAACCTAGTTGTCCACTGAAGCACCACTGTCTGTAGGCGAAGCTGGGGGAGTCGGCAGCGGTGGTCCTGCCTGGCTCGTTTGATCCAGACCAGACAGATCATGCTGCTCCTCCGGGTGTGCCTGTACTAGAGGCAGTGGCTGTAAGGCCACTATAGCCTGCAAGGCTGCCACCTATACCTCGGCCTCCTCCACCCCGCACCGCATATCGGCAATGTTCGAAGTAGCGTCGGCCTCTCAATCTCATACGCATCGGGGATTCTCCTCCAAGGTGTGATTCTCCGCCTCCGGGTCTACAATCCTCTGCAGGCGGTCGCCTCTCTCTAGCTCTAACTGGAATCTCCTAGCACGCTGCCTTTCATTCTCCTGCTGCATCTGGGTAAGTGTAAAGTTCAGCTGCTGTGTGCTGCTGATAGCTGCTGCCAATCACACCTAGATGCCTCCAACGCTGCCCAATAACCGCTGCGGTATTATAGCGCAGCCCCTGAAGTGTGAAAACCATGTTAAGACAGCGAGTCAACGTATGAGTGACATCCAGTGGCTCTGCTAGCGACAACAACTCCCGTAGGTGATCCATACGGTCCAACCATGCCGGGTCGTGAGGACTCATAGTAGGGAACAGCCCGAACGGAGAGAGAGCCACCATAGTGGGGTTGTGGTTACAGAAGTCCGTCAGCACTCTGAGAGCTGCTGACTCAACAGCCTCATGGGTAATAAATCCCCAGTAGATAAAACTCAAGTCGAACCAGTCGGTGTGGTCCGGGTGTGGTGGAACAGTGACAATCACTCTGCAATGGGGAACGCCATAGCGCTCGAACTCGGACACCTCATAAGTCGGTGGTGTGAGGTAGCTGCGGTGCTTAGTACGTTCAAACACTTAACCCACAATAGCCATTGGACCGGAGCCCAAATCCCATGCTCTTACCACATGAGCAATCCAATTAAGGATATATTGTGATTCCTATCAAGGAACCTATTCTAGCGAGTGAGGTCAACACCCGGCTTGTAATGGTCCTATAGCTTAGCAGCTATCAACCTATCATACTAGTAAGGACAAGGATACCTAGGGATCATGCATATAGGGTTCCATTCAACTCGTGAACTTAAATCCACAATCATCCATAGATAATTGAATAAGGAATTTGAAACTAGGTCAGATGCACCGGAGCTTGCCTTCGTCAGGTAGGTTAGCCTGGGCACCCTCGGTATCGTCGAGCACTTCCACTTACTGCAGCGAAGCTTCCGCTCCTCCTTCCTCGGTTTCCGGGACAAGGGGGTAGTCACCGTCTGGAAGATCTACACGGAATGCAATGCACGGTTCAGGGGATGTGACAGTTTGTTATCTTATCCAACTCTTGTTGGTCATATTCACCTTCACAAGTATCTAGATAGTACATCTCTTTAGGAAGGTTATTGGTTATATGTGATTTATGTTTTTATTGCACATTTGAATAGATGTTTCTTTGTACTTGATATTTTCATGTGAGTATTTAGTCCTTTTTCCCTTCACTAGCAAGGGTACGAACAATATTTTTATTCATGAATAAATTCCTTAACAGCAAGGGTGTTTTATTAATGTTAATTAAGTTAGGTAATACTTTCCCAAAAGGAAAAAGAATTAAAATGGGATTTTCCTCATTTACTCGCTCTTTAATATTTAAAAGGGCTTTTAAGCTTCATATTAAGCAATATATTACCAAAAATTTAAAGAAGTGTTTCTGAAGCATATCAGCACCTATACTGGCCCACTGGACCCACATGTAATGCTTGGAAGCTAGGAAATTAAATATTATGGAAAATAACAAAGGCTAGCTAGTGATTCAATCATACAAAAATAATTAAGCACCAACATGATCCAAACTTTCTCATGCATGCTCTCTGGTCCTAAACAAGCCTAAAGAACCAGCATGGACACCTAGAAACTCTACTGATCTTGCTTCAATAATTAGAAAAGAAAACATGCACAAATTAAGAGTAAATATTTCTGTTAAACCAAAAATCATGATTAATTCACAAGAGGTGTATTTTGACATCACCAGACAGTGTGCACAAGTTGGGCACAAAAACCTAAATATTTTTAGCTACAAAAATCATCTAGGCAGTTTCTGCAGAAATGGAAAACAATTTATCTAGCAAGATTTACTTCATAACTTTGTGCAATTTTTGGCACAGGAACTAGTCATGTCTAGGCGTACAACATATCCAAAATTTAGATACAGAGGAGCTATAGTTTTTGAGTTATGGCAGATCTAGGTATTTCACAATCCTATTTTTCATGTTAGAACTATTTAGAATCAAGCCATGTGAGAATAACATACGTCGTGGGATTTCTCTCCCTGAATCCAACAAAATTGGTTTGGCATTATTCTAAATTTTGTGCAATTTTCTAGGGATTTTCTACTGCATTGGACTAATTAGCAAGAAAACTTAGATAGGGTTCATCACGAACAGGTCCTAAATTTTGCACCCAACACCCTAATAAGATCTTCAGCCCCGCAATTGGGTCCCTAGCCGGGGAGGGCGGCGCGGCTCCGGCCAAATCCGGCGAGCCGGCGGCGCTCCCGGCCGGCAAGCGGTGGGGGTCGACGGTATGCTCACCTAGGGGCTAGGGGTGACCGGAGTTAGGGCGGAGAAGCCGCCGGGCGAGGGGGGGATCGACGGCGGCCGGCGGCGGTGGCCACGGCGGCTCGGGGAAAACGACGAGGAAGGCGTTGTGCTGGGAAACACGTGAACTTGGGAGGTTCACTGGTGTCTAGTGAAGATATTGGAGGGGTTGGCCGGCGGCGAGCGCGAGCAGGCGCACGAGCTCGAGGCGGCGCCAATGGCGTGCGGAGGAGCTCTAGATGGCGCGTTGCGGGTAGAAGAAGCGGCTTTTATAGGCGCACTCTCCCTTGGTGACGACGGGTGACGGCAAGGAGATGCTCCCGCCGTGCTACGGCGGCTCGGGCGGCGCATGTACGGCGGCGACACCGCCGACGGACCGGCGGTCCGTGGCGCGCGCACGTACGGCGGCGTGGCCCGTGCGGACTCGAGACGCCTCGGGGAGGGGCGCGTCGGGGCGCCCGTGGCTCGGGCGGTGCACGCCTCGGGCGGCGCGTGGGGAGGCGCGGACGCCGAGGGCCGGCGGCGCGGACCGGCGACGCGCGGCGCCGGCGCGCGTGACGTCGCGGCGCGTCGGCGCTCTGTCTTTGCCCTATTTGCTGGAGCCCTGTTTGACTCAAATTTTCTCCAAAATTTTGAATAAAACTTGATCAAATGGTAAACATGAAAGTTGTAGATCTAGCTACCCTCTACAATTTCTAAAAAGACTATATAGGGTTTTTCTTCACGGATTTTGAAATACACCAATGCCAACTTTGGATGTCAGACTGCCTTTTTGAATAGTGAACACTGCCTTTGCAACTAAATTTTCAAGCTTTTCCACTCAAAATTTGAAATGCCAATCTACATGAAAGTTGTGTCCCTCATCAAGATGGACAACTTTCATAAAGGTAGAATTTTAAGTGTTTAGGTGAATTTTGGAAAACGCAGCAAAAGTTCCGGCACACATCCATGGACACTAGGGTGGCAAGGGGGTTTGACCAAGTCTTTGACCATGGGTTGGCCCCACAAGTGTGTCTACTATTCAAAGGGGGTCACTAGATTAGGTTAGTGAGTTTTTCGAGGTGAGGGCCCAGGTTGACCGTGATTTGACCACTGTTGATTTCTTTGACCGGCTGTTAGGGTTAATTAAAAACCTGGGGCGTCACATGGTTCCCGAGCCGCAGTTCCCCCTCGGCATGCACAACGCTGCGATGGCATACGCCTCATCCACCAGCACCGATGTGGCAGCGTACAGGGACCGTCCTAGCCGCCATGTCTCGGCGGCCAGGAACCTTACCGTCACCACCAACAACGAGTCCTACCACGGCTCCACCAGCGAGCTACCACCCGCCACCTCGCACGGGTACGCGGAGTGGGACTTCTCTAGCGTGCCGGATCTGGTGATGTTCCAGCGGTTCCTCGACGCCGCAGACTACTGGTTCGACTACTCCGATGACTCCAGCGTTGGGAGCTACAACCCCGCGCGTGAGTGCTTCGTGGTGGTTGTCGATGACCAGGCGAACAGCGCGAACGCAGGGGCCGAAGACGGAGAAGCTCCTCAAGGCCCGGGAACTGGACCGCTCCAGGGCGCGGGCCGAGCGCACCTCCCACCTCGCCAGTGGGGGCGCAGACATCAACACGCAGCTAGCCCAAGCGTGCGAGCTCGTGGCCAAACTTGCAGAGGAGTACCGTGTGGTGCGACTGCTTCGCGCCTCCATCGCCGGAGAAGCCTCCGCGTGAGGTGAACGCGCGCGTGAGCTAGGCAAGCAGGCTCGCGATAGCATCAACGCTGACTTTGACGTCGACAACCCGTGCACGCCTCCACGAGCAAGCCAAAAGCTCATTGCAGTCGCGGCACTGCTGCGAGCCATGCCCGCCCCTTCGACGCTCGAGGCGCGAAACCTTCACCGTGAGGCGTAGGCACTCGTCGAGCAAGCGGCCGTGCAACAAGCCGAGAGCTCGGCGTCTCGCATTCGCCAGCAGGGGAGCGCGCGGGACGACGGAGGTGCGCAAGGCCCTGAGGTGTCAGTTCACGCGGGCGGCGCGATGGAGCAGCCCGCCAACCAAGGCCGGACGCCGGTCAAGGAGCAGATCCTTGACACGCGAGGGCAGGCCAAGGACGGTGACGCTCACAACGTCATCAATGCCCGGCGAACGGGCAACGCAGAGGCGTGAGCGGAGGCAGGCTACCACCCACGCCGGGGTGGGCGCTACGACAGCCGTGAGGACCGCTCACCAACGTCAGAGCCCCCGGGGACCCGCGTGTTCAGCCAGGAGATCCGCACGGCGAGCTTCCCGCAGCGCTTCCGCCAGCCCACGTCCATTGACAAGTACACAGGGGAGACGAACCCCCGTGTATGGCTCAACGACTATCACCTGGCATGCCAGCTGGGCGGAGCCATTACCGATGAGGTCATCATCCGCAACCTACCGCTACACCTCGCTGACTCGGCGAGGACGTGGCTCGAGCACCTGCCGCCCAGTCAGATTCACAACTGGGACAACCTGGTCCGCACCTTCGTGGGGAACTTCCAGGGCACGTACGTATGCCCTAGAAACTCCTGGGATTTGCGCGCATGCACCAAGAAGCCCGGCGAGACGCTCTGGGACTTCATACGACACTTCTCCAAGCACTGCACGAAGCTCCCGAGCATGGCCCAGTCCGAGATCACGCACGCCTTCCTCGAGGGCATGACCTACCGAGACCTCGTGCGCGAGCTCAGGCGCAGTCCGCTCATTGACTCCAACGAGTTGTTCAACATCGCCACCAGCTTTGCCTCAGGTGAGGAGGCGGTGGGGGCCATCTTCGACGGGAAGAAGGGTAAGCGCTCAGACGACGCGCCCACGTAGGGCAGCAAGTCCAAGGAGCCCCAGTAGAAGCACAAGTGGCGCAAGAAAGGCAAGAAGTCGCGTCGCGACGCGCGCACGCAGGAGCGCGATGATGACAGGGATGAAGCCCTTGCTGTTGACCCAGCTCGAAGGGGTCCTCGAGCTGCCCCTCGATGCCCCGGTGTATTCGACGACATGTTGAAGAAGCCCTGCCTGTACCACAAGACATCGGTCAACCACACCCTCGAGTAGTGCGACATGCCTAAAAAGTACTACAGCCGCGCCGCCGCGAAGGAGGGCGAGGCCAAGAAGGACGGGGGTGACGGCAACACAGGTGGCTTCCCGGCGGTGGAGAACGTCTTCCTCATCTTCGAGGGGCCGACCGTGGACATGTCCAACAGTCAGCGCAAGCGGGAGCGGCACGAGGTCCTCACCGCGGAGAAGGCACCTCCCTTCTTCCTCGACTGGTCGGAGGATGCCATCACCTTCAGCCGTGATGATCACCCGAATCGCATCCCCAATCCGTACTAGTATCCGCTGGTTGTCAACCCAGTCATCGGGAATGCGCGGTTCTACAAGGTGCTGATGGACGGGGGCAGCAACCTCAACATCCTTTACGCGCACACCCTGCGCCTGTTGGGGATCGAGTTTGACCAGCTGCGGCCCAACACGACACCGTTCCATGGCGTCGCGACGGGCAAGCGCGTCCAGCCCCTCAGGCAGATCGTTCTGCCGGTCTGGTTCGGCACGCCAGACAAATTCCGCAAGGAGACACTCATCTTCGAGGTGGTGGGGTTCAGGGGTGCGTACCATGCCATTCTTGGGCGGCTGTGCTATGCCAAGTTCATGGCGGTCCCGAACTACACCTACCTCATGATGAAGATGCCGGGGCCCGAGGGTGTGATCACCTTGGGCTCATCGATCGAGCATGCATTCAACTGCGACGTCGAGTGCGTGGAGCACGCTGAGGCACTAGTGCTGGATGAATGTGGCGAGTATGGAGAAGCTGGTCAACGAGGACCTCGACTCCACCGTCAAGCACGCCGGCAGCTTCGAGGCTGCTGAACAAACCAATGAGGGGCCCCTCGACCCTGTTGCCCCCGAGGGCAAGGCGTTGAGGGTCAGTTCTACCTTCGACCCGAAATATGAAGTGGTGCTCGTCGACTTTCTCCGCGCCAACGCCGACATCTTTGCATGGATTCCCTCGGATATGCCAGGCATCCCAAGGGAGGTCGCCGAGCACTCCCTTGACATCCTACCTCACTCCCGCGCCGTGCAGCAACGGTTGTGCCGCTTTGACGAAGAGCGGCGCCGGGCGATCGGAGTGGAGCTACGGAAGCTCCTCGAGGCCGGGTTCATCAAGGAAGTGTTCCACACTACGTGGCTAGCTAATCCTGTACTGTTTAAGAAAAAGAATGGGAAGTGGCGTATGTGTGTAGATTACACTAGTTTGAATGAAGCATGTCCTAAAGTTCCTTTTCCTTTGCCACGGATCGATCAAATCGTTGACTCAACTGTGGGGTGCCAGCTTCAATGCTTCCTTGATGCCTATTCCGGGTACCACCAAATAAAGATGAAGGAGTCCGACCAGCTTGCAACTTCATTCATCATGCCGTTCGGGATGTATTGCTATGTAACAATGTCGTTCGGCTCCGAAATGCAGGTGCTACCTACCAGCGATGTATGTAGCACGTCTTCGGAGACCACATTGGGCGAACCGTTGAGGCATACGTAGACGGCATAGTTGTGAAAACCAGGAAGGCAGACGACCTGGTTGACGACCTCCGCATCGTGTTCGGCTACCTACGGGCCAATGGGGCAAAATTGAACCCCAAAAAATGTGTCTTCGGTGTGCCGCGAGGCATGCTGTTAGGATACATAGTCTCTCAGTGAGGCATAGAGGCCAACCCCGAGAAGGTTGCTGCCCTCGAACGAATGGGTCCGATTCGAGATCTGAAGCGGGTCCAAAAGGTGTTGGGGTGCCTTGCCGCCATGAGCCGCTTCATTTCGCGGCTCGGCGAAAAGGGCTTACCCCTCTACCGACTCCTTATGAAGCACGAGCGCTTCTCCTGTACCATCGAGGCCGAGGAGGCACTTGACAAGCTGAAGGCAACGCTCGCCCATGCTCCGATCTTAACGCCGCCTCGAGGCGATGAGCCTTTGTACCTCTACGTCGCCGCAACCACTTAGGTGGTCAGCGCCGTCATCGTGGTAGAATGTATGGAGGAGGGGCACGCCCTACCAGTCCAGCGGCCTGTGTACTACGTCAGCGAGGTGCTGTCCGACACCAAGGCGCGTTACCTGCAGATTCAGAAGCTGCTCTACGCGGTGGTGCTCGCGCGGCGCAAGCTTCGGCACTACCTCGAGGCCCACCCGGTTACGGTAGTATCCTCCTTCCCGTTGGGGGAGCTCATCCGAAACTCGGACGCGGCAGGCAGGATCGCCAAGTGGTCGGTGGAACTCATGGGCGAAACGCTCGCCTACGCACTGCGTAAGGCGACTAACTCCTAAATTCTGGCGGATTTCGTCGGCGAGTGTGGACGGACACGCAACTGCTACCGCTGCAAATCCAAGCTGAATGCTGGACCCTCTACTTCGATGGATCGGTGATGAAAACAGGGGCGGGCGCGGGTCTGCTCTTTATATCACCCCTCGAGGAGCACATGAGGTGCGCGGTACGCCTGCACTTCCCCGCGTCCAACAACATGGTAGAATACGAGGCCCTCCTTTGCGGCCTCAGAATCGCCATCGAGACAGGCATCAAACGCCTCGACATCAAGGGAGACTCGCAGCTCGTGATTGACCAAGTCATGAAGAATGTGAGTTGTCACGATGACAAGATGGAGGCATACTGCAACGTCATATGGGCCCTCGAGGACATGTTCTACAGCATCGAGGTCAACCACGTTCCCCGCCGGTACAACGAGGAGGCGGATGAACTCGCCAAAATCGTGTCGGGGCGAATAACAGTACCCCCGAACGTTTTCACGCGAGACATCTCGTAGCCGTCGGTCAACCTCGAGCCGGCACCCTCGAACCGAGAAGAAACCTCGAGGGCTCCCTCGGACCCAACGGGTGCAGAGCCTATGGTCGAGGACCCCTCGAACGAGGCGTTTGTACTCTCCCTGCTCGAGGGGTACAGTGTGGACGAGGCCGAGGCCATGCACACAGAGCCAGTCCCCCGTGCGGAGGACTGGCGAGACAAATACATCGCCCAGATGGATCGAGGGGAACTCCTCTCGGACCGATCCGAGGACAGACGCATCGCCAGGATGGCCAAGTCATTTACCCTCGTCGACGGCAAGCTGTACAAGCGCGCCGCGTCGGACGTCTTGCAGCAATGCGTGCCCATCCCTCAGGGACGCGAGCTCCTTCGAGACATTCACGCGGGCGTATGCGGCCACGACGCGGCGCCAGACACTCTCGTGGGAAACGCGTTCCGCCAGAGTTTCTACAGGCCCACTGCGGTCGCTGATGCCAGCGAGATCGTGAGCACCTGCGAAGGGTGCCAGTTTTATGCCCACAAGACTAACCTTCCTGTGCACGTCCTCTAGACAATCCCCGTTACATGGGCCTTTGCCGTGTGAGGGCTGGACATCGTCGGGCCCTTATGAAAAGCGCCCGGGGGCTACACCCACCTGTTGGTTGCCATCGATAAGTTTTCCAAGTGGGTCGAGGTGCGCCTGATCACAAATCTCAGGGCGGAGCAGGCCGTGACGTTCTTCACCAACATCATCTACTGGTTCGGGGTGCCCAACTCCATCATCACCGACAACGGGTCTCAATTCACCGGCCGGAAGTTCCTGGAGTTCTGCGACAAGTTCCACATCCGTGTGGATTGGGCGGCCGTGGCACACCCACAGACCAATGGTCAAGTGGAGCGCGCCAATGGCATGACCTTACAAGGTCTCAAGCCCAGGATTTTCGACAAACTGAACAAGTCCGATCGAAAATGGCTCCAAAAGCTACCAGCGGTCTTGTGGAGCCTCGGAACCACCCCAAGCAGGGCCACGGGATTCACCCCGTTCTTCCTAGTCTATGGCGCGGAGGCTATCCTCCCCACAGACCTGGAATATGGGTCGCCTAGAGTCCGGGGCTACGATGAGGGCACCAACCAGCAAGCCTGCGAAGACTCACTAGACCAACTAGACAAAGCCTGCATCATGGCCCTGATGCACTCGGCAAGGTACCAGCAGGCTCTGAGGCGCTACCAGGCCCAGGAAGATACGGCGCTGAGACTTCAACAAAGGGGACCTAGACCTAAGGCTACGCCAAGACGATCGAGGCCGCCACAAGCTATCGCCCCTGGGAGAGGGACCCTACATCGTGGTCAAGGTGCTCAAGCCCGGCACTTACAAGCTGGCCAACGAGGATGGTGAAGAACTCACCAACGCTTGGAACATCCAACAGCTACGTCGCTTCTACCCTCAGAAAGGATTTCCAAGTTCTTTTTGTTATTTACATACCCAGCACCCCAGTTGGCTGTACAAATGTAAATTCTTTTGAATTAATAAAGTCAAAGGGCAACTAGGCTTTCCCCAGAAAACCAAGTCACCCTCGGGGGCTACTGTGGGGGGCACCCCCCCCCAAAAATGGTCCCATTTTTTGCAAAAATCCGAAAGCACGCTAAGTACGACTCGACCTAAGCCTAGGGCGAATTCAGGGGGGCGCGAGCAGCCGAGCGGGAAAGACGCGCGAGTCGAAGATAGCCTACGCCTCCAGGAGGATATGGCCCCTCTCCCTTGCCTCTGGACCAGTGGGCTACTCATAGAATCGAACCTTCGCAGCTCAAATTCGTCTAGGCGAAGGAAAAGAACGGCGGAACAGTGTGACAAGCAAAATAAAATGCGAATACTTAAATTTGCAAACATTCAAAATGTTCTAAATATACTGTGTTTGTTACAAAAGGCACACGACTCGACTTTTAGCTTTACATTCAAAAGGGCAGAAATGCCCAACTGCTTTCAGGCTTGAGGCCACCCGCCGCGGGAGCGTCGGGGAAGAGGAAATCTGTGAAGTCCTCGGCGAGCAGGTCAGCGACAGAAGCGGCGAGAGCGTCCACACGGTGCATCGCCGTCTCCTTGTCAACACCGTCGAGGAAGATGTAGCCCGTGGAGACAGCCTCGAAGTCCAACTGGTAGTGGGACGCCACCACGCCGAGGGCCTTCTGCACGCCCAGGTGAAGGGTGCAGCGCATGCGCTGGGAGATGTGCACGCCGAGGGTGCGTAGGCGACTCGCAGGCGAGCTCCCGGCCTGCGCCTCGCCTTCCTCAACCTCCTGGCAGACCTCGAGGGCGGTAGCCTGCAACTCCTCCAACTCCTGTTGCAAGGAGTTGTAGGCTGTCTGCACAGCCTCAGCCTGGGTGGTCATATTCCCCAAGGCGGTCCGCAGGCCTGAAAACCAATGACAAAGAAACAAAAGTCGGGAGCGGATTCCGAGCAAGCCAAATCAACAAAAGAAAGAGGCGGAATAGCGACTCACCTTCGATCTGTCTCCTCTCCAAGTCGAGGGCCTTTCGCGCCTCCTCTGCCTCCCGCCGCAGGTCGCAGACCGTGGCTTCTTGCTCCTTGAGGGACTGGCGCAAGTCCTCGTGCGAGATGCTGAGCTAGGTCAGCTCCCTGTTGAGCCGCGAGACGTTGTCGTACTGCTTCTTAAGGGTTGCCTACACCCCCTCGAGCGCGGTGTGCTCTTGCTAGAGCCGACCCTGCGCCTCTTCCCGCGCTAGGCATTCCCGCTCGAGGGTAGCCCGGGCCTCGACGAGGGCAGCCCGCTCCTACTGGAGTTGGTCCTTCGCCTACTGGCGTGCGACGCGCTCATGCCGGAGCTGCTCCTCCCCCGACGCGAGAGACGCGGCCTTCTCGGCCACACTCGTCCTCAGCTCCTCCGCCTTCTTGGCCTTCTCCTCGGCCTGGCGTTGCCAAGCACGTGCTCCCGCAAGGGTCGCGCGGTCTTGTTGAAGCTGGGCACGAACCGAGGCCACCTCAGTCTCCCACTCCACCGCCAAAGCGCGCGCCTTCGCCAGGTCCTCCCTCGCCATCTGCAGCTCCTTGTCCCGGTCCAAGAGCACGGCTCTCACCTTCTCGACGGCGAAGGCCCCCTCCACTACCTGAGCATCCAACTCCAGGAGCTGGTCCCGTAGCGCTTCCGCCTGATACACCAGCCACCCGTTGTCGGTCCTCAGGGCCTCGACGAGGGCGTCGAGAGCGTTGCGCTGCTCTCGGAGCCGGCGGAGCTCGGAGTTCATCTGGTCAAGGGTACTGTACCTCTCCCTGGCCCGATCCTCCAATTCCTGCCATTGGCAGACAAAGCCCAAGAGACACAAGTCAAGGGAAGCGCAGACAAGGAAGAAACGAGAAGGGAAGAACCGCGAAACTTAGCAAACAGCCGCATACCTAGAAGACGCGCCACGCGGGACCACTGTGGATCCGCAGGGCCTCGTTCAACGCCCGGTTGAGCGAGGAGCCATGGTCGCGGAACTCTTGCTGCAACGCCTGCTCCTCCTCGGCGTTGTTGAGGTGGGCCGGTGGCGCGCTGCGCTCTCCCGCCCCTGCTCCGAGCATGCCGCGGTGCTACCTGAAACGGGGAGGGCCGCACGGGACGACGAGGCCCCAACGCTGTGCGTCTGGTGCCCCGACATCACGGTGGCATCATCCCTCATCACGAGAACCCCCAACGACACGGTGATCGCCGAGGACGTCATCCATTAGTACGGGCAGGCTCATCCATTAGTCCCACCCGAGTGGCGGGGCGTCATCGTCTCTAATGACCACCACCACCGTCTGATCGCCGCCGACGGGGGCAAGCGCTGGCAGAGCCAACGACACGGTGATCGCCGTTGCCATGGCCGTCGTCACGGCCGTTGCCTCCCTCAGTGGCTCTGCAGTTGAGGCCACGACGTGCGGGGGCTCGCTCGTTGTCGCCGCCACACCCCCTGTCCCCCTCGGTGGCCTCAACGAACGCCGCCTCGTGGGGACGGACGCACCCGTCCTGAGCGCCTTGGCGGGCGCAGTGGGGGAACGGTCGGCGCCACCCTACGAATGTGTCGGGGACAGCCCTAGGGGTCCCCTTAAACAACTGGGAAATCCCCACTTAAAACCAGCAACAAGCCAAAGCCAAACACGCCCCGCTTAAGCACAAAGGGCATGGCCCACGCCGTGGTGGCCCTAACGGCCCTCCAAGGCGGCCCACTCAAAGATCCCCTCGAGCAGGCTCCGCCTCGCTCGAGGGTGCACGCCTCCCTCCGGCGGGCTCCACCCCATTCGAGGGGGTGCGCCTCCTTCGGGCGGGCTCCGCCCCGTTCGAGGGGGTGCGCTTACCTCGAGCAGGGTCCGCCTCGCTCGAGGGTCTGCTCCGCCCTCGAGCGGGCTCTGCCTCCCTCGAGGTCGCTCCGCACACGCGTGCCTGCTCCCGTACACGGGCGTTTAATGCCCTGACGACCGCGGGGCGGCGCCATCATGCGCCTGGGGCTCGCGCCTCGGTGCCGTCGCACCAACTCCCCGGGAAGGGAGCCCATCCCCGCCACCGTGGGGGAGCGTGCGACGTGGCCGGTGCCGCTCCCGTGACGCCGCGCCGCCTACTCCGGCACGGCTAACGCGCGAGCCCTCGAAGGGGGCGGCCTCACCCTCGATCCGCTTTCTTGTGACCTTGCGGGGGTTAGGTGGGAGGCGCTAGGCGGGCGGGCGCCATCCCCGCCACCGGTAACGGCATGGCCGCCGCCCCCGCACGTACGAACCCACGCCGGCGGCTGGCCGCGGCTCCGGCGGCCGTGGAGCGTGCGGGAACCGGACGCCGCCTTGCACCCCTCGCCATCGTGCCCCCCACGGACCGACGTCAGCAACTCCCTCGAGCCCGTCTGAAGACATCACAGCCGTCCGCTGCCCTTCTACCCTCGAAGCCGCCACTGTTCGGGTACAAGATACGCCATGATGGCCGGATCGCTGCAATGACCGTCAAGGCGGCCGCCTACTCTACGGCGCAGCACACCACGCTTCCCCACGTAGCTAGATAGCGTGGCATGCATGTGATTTGTTCTCTCCTTGTTCTATAAAAGGAGGACGAACTCCTCCGCCGCAGAGGGGGGAGGGACGGAGATAGAACACAACAGACAAGTTAGGACGCAGCACACCACGCACTTGCTCTCCAATTCTCCCACAACATCTTCAGCCACTACACCAGGGACTTGGAAGCCATGCTTCCTCTCCCGCCTTGCTTGTAGCCGCCCCACTACAGGCACCCCCGGTGCTGAGCAATATAGTACTGCTGGACGTACGGCCTCTCGGCCGGAACCGGGATAAAACTCTGTGTCTCCGATTGCTTAGCATCGACCATTGAGGGATAGACCTCGGCGCTCATTGCTAGTCAGTGTCGGGACCACTTTCCGCACCGACAGTTGGCGCCCACCGTGGGGCAATCGAGCGCCTAAGGTCAATCCATCGTCAACTCCCTCCATGGTGATCCGCACTGAGTATCGCGGTACGCGTTACTGCATGGGCAGCTCGGACCCCCTCCCCGCCAGTTTTGAAATCCGGTTCCGGGGCCTGAACTTTCAGGCTACGGGGAACAACTATCTGATGCGCCTCACCATCCGTGAGGAGCTCCGTGCACGGCGCCAGGCCTGGTCCGCTCCGGTCCCCGCTACGCACACCACCACGGCGTAGACGCCCGCCGGGCGGATGCGCGGGCCCGTCAACACCGCGGCGCGTCGCCGCCGCTCCGCGCCGTTCGCGCCGGGCGCGGTCCGAGCGACGGCAAGCCGAGCGTGCCGCCTCCCAACGCGGCACGCCCGGCGGCACGGCGCCCACCGCCCAGGGGGGACGTGCACGGTCTCCCCGACCGCGCTTCCCCCATTGGTCCGCGTGGTGCCACGACGGCCTACAACGCCAACGTCAACACCACGATGCGCGAGGTTCCCCCCGGCCGTCACGTCTTCGTCGCCGGGGATCCCGCGCGCCTCCGCCGGTGATGAGTCGTCTTTAGGCTCCCTTGACGCGTTTCCACCCGCCAACCTCCACGGGTACGTGGAGGGGGGACTTCTCGGCGTGCCGGACCCGGTCATGTTCGAGCGTTTTCTTGACGCCACGGACTACGGGTTCGGCCCGCCCGACGACTCAAAGACCGGGAGCTACGACCCCGCGCGGGAGTGCCGTGTCGTCATCGCCAACGACCCAGCCAAACGCCACCGCCGGCGGCGGGCGCGGCGACGGGGACGTCACGCCGCCCCCCGGGGATCGCTCCGCGCCCGGGCGCGCGGCCAAGCACCCCCGCTCGGGGCCGACGCCGACGCGCGGCCTAGCCCAAGCTCGTGAGCTCGAAGCCAAGCTGGCGGAGGAGTATCGAACGGTGCGGCTGTTCCGCGCCTCGATTGCTGGGAAAGCCTCTGCGCGCAGCGAACGCGCGCGGGAGGTGGGCAAACAGGCCCGCGACCGCATCAACGCCGACTTTAACGTCGACAGCCCGGACGCGCCTCCGTGGGCAAGTCAGAAGCTCATTGTCGCCGCAACGCTGCTACGGGCAATGCCGGCCCCCTCGACCCCCGAGGCGCGGAACCTGCACCGCGAGGTGCAGGCTCTCATCGAGCAGGCGGCCATCCAGCAGGCCGAAAGCTCGGCGTCACGCATTCGCCAACAGGGAGATGCACGAGGCGACGGGGCTGCACAGGGGAGCGAACCCTCGGTCCATGCAGGTGAAGCCGCGGGGCGACCGGCCAATCCAGGACGCGCACCGGCCAAGGAGCGGCTCCTCGACACGCGCAGGGCGCTGGATGGCGACGCCCGCAACGTCATCAACGCCCGGTGCACGATCAAGGAGGATGCGTGAGCGGCGGTAGGCTACCACCCTCGACGGGGTGGACGCTACGACAGCGATGAAGACTGTTCCCCAACGCCGGAACCCCCGGGGACCCGTGTGTTCAGTCGGGAGATCCGCGCGGCGGCCTTCCCCCAACGCTTCCGCCAACCCTCGACCATCGTCAAGTACAACGGGGAGACGGATCCCCGCGTGTGGCTCAACGACTACCGCCTGGCGTGCCAGCTGGGCGGGGCCACCAGTGACGAGGTCATCATCCGCAACCTGCCCTTACACCTCGGCGATTCAGCCCGGACGTGGCTCAAGCACCGCCCGCCGCCCCGCATCCACAACCGGGGACGATCCCGTCCGCACGTTCGTGGGAAACTCGGGGGCACGTACGTGCGCCCTGGGAATTCCTGGGACCTGCGCTCCTGCACTCAGAAGCCCGGCGAATCACAACGGGACTTCATACGGTGCTTCTCCAAGCGCTGTACGGAGCTCCCAAGCGTGGCGCAATCTGAGATTGTGCACGCCTTCCTCGAGGGCACCACGTGCCGGGACCTCGTGCGAGAGCTGGGACGCAGCCCGCCTGTGGACTCCAACGAGCTGTTCGACATCGCCACCAGCTTCGCCTCAGGAGAGGAGGCTGTGGGGGCGATCTTTAACGGCAAGAAGGGCAAGCGCTCGGATGATGCGCCCGCGGAGGGCAGCAAGTCCAGGGAGCCCCACCGGAAGGACAAGCGGGGCAAGAAAGGGAAGAAGCCACGCCGCAAGGCGCGCGAGCAGGGGCGCGACGGCAATGATGCCGAGGCCCTTGCTGTTGACCCGGCTCGACGGGGCCCTCGACCGGCCCCTCGAGGCCCGGGGGTGTTTGACGACATGCTGAAAAAGCCATGTCCTTACCATAAGACCCCAGTAAACCACACCCTTGAGCAATGCGACATGCTCAAGAAGTTCTATGGCCGCGCCGCTACAAAGGACACGAAGGCCAAGAAGGACGAAGGAGATGGCGACACCGGCGGCTTACCCGCCGTGGAGAACGTGTTTCTCATCTTCGGGGGACCCACTGTAGACATGTCGACTCGCCAGCGCAAGCGGGAGCGGCACGAGGTCCTCGCCGCAGAGAAGGCACCTCCCTCCTTCCTCGACTGGTCGGAGGACGCCATCACCTTCAGCCGGGAAGACCACCCGAACCGCATCCCCAACCCGGGCCAGTACCCGCTGGTGGTCGACCCGATCATTGGGAACGCGCGGTTCTCAAAAGTCGTGATGGACGGGGGCAGCAGCCTCAACATCATCTACGCGCACACGCTGCGCCTGTTGGGGATCGGGTTGGACCAGCTGCAGCCCAGCACGACGCCGTTCCATGGCGTCGTGCCCGGCAAGCGTGTCCAGCCCCTCGGGCAGATCGACCTGCCGGTTTGGTTCGGCACCGTGAAGAATTTCCGCAAGGAAACGCTCACCTTCGAGGTGGTGGGGTTCAAGGGCGCCTATCACGCCATACTTGGGCGGCCCTGCTACGCCAAGTTCATGGCGGTCCCCAACTACACCTACTTGATGATGAAGATGCCAGGGCCGAACGGCATCATCACCGTGGGCTCGTCCATTGAGCACGAATTCGACTGCGACGTCGAGTGCGTAGAGCATGCGGAAGCACTGGCGCTGGATGAAGCGCTGGTGACCACCTTGGAGAAGATGGTCAACGAGGACCTCGACTCCACCTCCAAGCACACCGGCAACTACGAGGCCGCGGAGCAAACCAAGGAGGTGCCCCTCGACCCCGCTGCCCCCGAGGGCAAGGTGTTGAGGGTCAGCTCCACCCTCGATCCAAAATAGGAAGTGGTGCTCGTTGACTTTCTCCGCGCCAACACCGACATCTTCGCGTGGAGCCCCTCGGATATGCCAGGCATCCCGAGGGAGGTCGCCGAGCACTCCCTTGACATCCTCGCTCATGCCCGCGCCGTGCAACAACGCTCCGCCGCTTCGACGAGGAGCGGCGACGGCTATCGGAGCGAGCTGCGGAAGCTTCTCGAGGCCGGGTTCATCAAGGAGGTGTTCCACCCAACGTGGCTAGCAAACCCTGTACTTGTAAAGAAAAAGAACGGGAAGTGGCGGATGTGTATAGACTACACTAGTCTTAATAAAGCATGTCCTAAGGTTCCTTTTCCTTTGCCGCGCATTGATCAAATTGTTGACTCAATGGCTGGGTGTGAGCTGCTTTGCTTCCTTGATGCTTACTCCGGGTATCACCAAATGAAGATGAAGGAGTCCGATCAGCTTGCGACTTCGTTAATCACGCCGTTCGGGAAGTTCTGTTACGTCACGATGCCGTTCAGCCTCCGAAACGCGGGTGCGACGTATCAACGCTGCATGCAGCATGTTTTCGGAGTCCACATCGGGCGGACGGTCGAGGCGTACGAGACGACATCGTCGTAAAACCAGGAAGGCGGACGACCGGGGTTGGCGACCTTGGCATCGCGGCCCTTCCGCCGCCACGGCCAATGGGGTCAAACTAAACCCCGAAAAATGTGTCTTTGGAGTGCCACGAGGCATGCTCCTAGGATACATCGTCTCCCAACGGGGCATCGAGGCCAACTCCGAGAAGGTAGCGACCCTCGAGCGAATGGGCCCAATCCGGGACCTCAAAGGGGTGCAAAAGGTGTTGGGGTGCCTCGCCGCCTTGAGCCGCTTCATTTCGCGGCTCGGTGAGAAGGGCTTGCCCCTCTATCACCCTCGTCAAGAAGCACGCGCGCGCCTCTCCGGACCGCCGAGGCCCAGATGTGCTCGACAAGCCGAAGGCGTCCTTGGCCCATGCCCCTGCCGCACGCCGCCAGACGGCGAGCCCCCGCAGGCCTACGTGGCCGCGACCACCCGGTGGTCGCGCCGTAATCGTGGTGGGAGCGCACGGAGGAAGGGCACGCCCCCGCCTGGCCCGGGGCCGCCGCCTAGCTACATCGCCGAGGTCTTGTCCGACACCAAGACGCGCTACCCTCAAGTCCAAAACCGCCGTACGAGGTGGCCCCTCGCGCGCGGCAAGCAAGTCCGCCACTAGGCTTCGAGGCCCACCCCGTCACGGTGGTCTCCCTCCTTCCCCGCCGGGGGAGATCGTCCGCAATCCGCACGCGGCGGTGATCGCCAAGTGGTCCGGTGGAGCCGATGGGCGAGACGCTTGCCTACGCCCCGCGCAAGGCCATCAAGTCTCGCATCCCGGCGGATTTCGGTCGCCGAATGGACGGACACGCAGCCGCCACCGCCGCGCATCGGCGCGTACGTCGGACTCGTATTTCGAATGGCCTCGTGATGAAAACAAGAGGGCGGTGCGGGCTCCGGCTCTTGTGTCACCCCTCGGGAGCACATGCGATACGCGGTGCGCCTCCACTTCCCCGCGTCGAACAACATGGCCGAGTACGAGGCCCCTCCTCTCCGTGGCCTCAAGATCGCCATCGAGTTAGGCGTCAAGCACCTCGACGTGCGGGGCGATTCGCAACTCGTGATCGACCAAGTCATGAAGAACACTTAGTGCCGGTAGCAATACGTAACGGAACGGAAGTGCTGCT